>HG995294.1:0-10000000 GCA_905332915.2 Hecatera dysodea | reverse complement strand
TGCATATAACTTACTACCCTTTGACAATTTCTCCTCGTATATTAATACTGGGAAGCTCCCTTTCATATTGACTTTCACTTCATAGTCCAACGCGACTAGGATAACTCCTAGTTGTGCTAGGCTGTAATGTGTTTAATTCCTGCATCCTATACAAAAACTACCGATACAATAAACCACTCATATCTCGCATAATTACTTAAACTGGTAGTTCTCACATGACATGTGGACGTTTATCGTTTTGAAGGAAGAATCCAATTACGATAACGTTATGTTCCGCATGAAAGTGTCGCATTTATGGTAAAATATTAATGTATTTCAATTTGGGAAGGCTGCTACAGACCTCCATAAATATCTGCCGCGTTGGGACCTAGCGGGAACGCGTAAATACTTCGACTAAAATTGAATGTTATTATCCGTGAACTAGCGCCCGCCAGTAAAAGTGGGTCGTTTTTGATGTTAGATAAAACTCACGACGACATATTGGTTCGTACGACTGTATTGAGGCGTATTGGCTGGAATTGCGGTACACGCATGTCTTGTAGGTTATCGAGTCAACTATTTTTGAATGAAATTACCCTATTCACTCGGATAATGATTTGACTTTAAATGCTGCTTCAAGTAATACCCATAGATTACGAAATAAACATAAATGCGTTGAACACTTTCCAGCGAAAATATTTCCTGCCTCCACATGTATTTCAGGAAATCAAACGCAAAATTTTCCATTACCGCTTGATTCTAATATACAGCGGTAGGTAAGTGAATTCCAATTTGTATGAGTTAGACTTTAATGCGTATTCATGTGGTACGAAACGAGGCCGGAGTGAGAAAACGAGAAAATCAACACACAAACTGCATTTGGCAACAACTTTTAATGCAATATACTAAAATTGGTTTTCCAGCGTCTGCGAAACGAGACGCCGTCGCCGAAACACTAGATACGCGTTAAGAAGAAGTTAGAGACAGATTTATAGGTCCAAACGGGTCCAAACAAACGCAATACGACCCGATGCCATCCTATCAACCAAACAAGTTGTTTGTAGAAGCCGACTTTGGTCATTTAAATGTTGGATTTGATAAACTGCAAGCCGAAATTGCTTTGGGGCGCGTTAGAATAGCGTGGATCTCGCAGTGAGGGTTTACGGAATGCAAATTTGGTTTAAGTTGCGACTCACTATTACTATTTATTGTGGGCACTGAAACTATTATATTAGTGGCAGGCACGGGTATATATCATATACGGATTGGTTGTGATATTTTATTAATAATACTAGAACCATTTTTGCATCGATATTAGATCATTTAGATATTTGGGTTACAAACTACAAAGCATAAAGCTAACTATTATTAATTCATTTTAACATTTATAAAAGGATAAAACTAAAAACTCAAAAACATTATGGCGAACATAAATAAATAAAATTATTTTATATAATTTTAATTTCAATATAATGTAAACCAATATAGGACTTGTGGAAATACAAACAAACATAGTTTTGAACAACAATAAATGCGGGTAGAGCAAAAATACCCTGCTATAGTTGTTTCGTTTTAACATTGCAATAGCGGTCATTGCCCGATTTCTGATAACTTTTTGAAATAACCCGATTAAATCTTAGCTTATCTTATCTTATCTTAGGTTTAATAAACTGCCTAGCCTGCTGCCTGCTGTATAAATCTTGCTGACTGAAATTCTACATACACATTTGGTTTGGATAACAATGCACGTCATTCTAAATCCAATATGGTGGACACACAAATATGGTGGGTCAAGTATTTTTAAGCTACCCCATGATATGGGTGGACATGAAATGGTAGTTTGCTAAGAGGAATACAAAATATAGGAAGTTTACATACGTAAATATCTAATTAATAGTAAATAATAATACTCAGGATTCACGACAGATATCGTACGTGTGTCGTCTTAATTTCCATTTTTGAAATTAAGAATGTCAATGTAAAAAATACAAAAGGTGGGTTCAATGACCGTTAACGACAAGTTGAAAAGAAACATCTATACATGCAATATTTTAAAACGAATACAAACATATTTTGTTTCATTCTTTAAAAATAAATAGGTAAGAAAAATACGTGGTGTATCCTCTGGCAATCGCGGACGCCTTGCGAGTTGCCCCGTATCGGCAACAACAACACTGTGTCGTTTAAATTGAATTGAAAAATGATTTATGCCAACAATCTCTGGCGATACTCTTTTCTTTGCACACTTGATCGCTCTAAACGAAAATAATAAATAAAATTCTCTTTCATAAAATTGATCGCGGTTTTATTCTATTTATGAGTGGTTCAAAGCGGAAGTTGTGATTTTTTTCGGTATTCTCTTTAGGCTCATTGACGTGAAATTAATCGTTTGGATTTCGGGAAGTGGAATTGGAGGTACTGTTTGTTGTTGCGGAATTTGTTCTAAAGAGTCACCGCGGCACTGGAACGCAAAGAGCACTAGAAGGATCACGGGTGGGCTTCAGTCAGCTAGAGTCTACACTCCCTTCCACTCCACCCAGAGCGGGAGAAGTCATTTGATGGTTTCCCATCCAGAAAAAAAAATGTTTGTTTGTTGTTTTTTATTCATTTAAAATACATGGGTACTGATACAGTTGGAAAAAAATAAGTTTAGTTAACAACAACACATGTATTTTACTTCGTAAAATTATTTCCAAAGACAACATGTTTTTTGTGATTATGATTTGTGTGTGTAAACACACAAATCACAATCACAAACGTATTCAGAGACCACAAGACTTACACATACCTAGTACTAGAAGTAACTATGGAAAAAAAGCAAAAATAATTGAGTGAGCAAAACTTTACTCACTACCAAAAGATATAAAAAAGGCAATCGTTATTACTATTTAAAAAACTACTAAAGTGCCACATCTTAAAAGCTCATTAAAAACTGTTATTAAACTACTTAATATTAATTTGCCTATAATGTAAACAAGTCCTTAGATTTCAAAAATATTCACAAAGATAACGAGTCACCGCCGCACGGCGGTAGACAATACAAAACTTGTAACAATTACCTTACATTATTTTTAACACACTTGCTCGTAAAGTGAGCCTTATTACATCGTTCTTAGGGCCATAAACCGAACTGTAACACACACGTGCATAGTAATATTACACACTAGTGCTTAGTAGAATTATCCCTACAAAGTTAAGTTAGTAGCAAAAAGCATTTTTAACGACAATGAGGGTTTATGCCTCTGCTAATCCATTTACATTTTTGGAATAAATAAATGTGTCTCAAATGAAGACGAAAAAATGTATTATTATCAAATTATTTATAATTCACAGTAATTTGTTATAAAATATTGGCATTTCGGTCACTAAAACTATAATTTTGAAGTAGGCTGTATGGCTATAAGTAATAAATCCTTACATCGGGCGCGTGCAAAAAAAAAAAAAAACTTGCGCGCTATTTCCCACAATTTTCATATTTTGTTTCTATCGCATTTGTTGCTGTGTGGCAAATAATTTTAATTATGCAATATATATTTGTTTTTTCTTCACAAGTGTGTATGAAAATCGGTGAGCAACTGAAAACGGCTGATTTATGCCTTCGCCTACGGCTCGGGCTGCAACCCACAGTCTCGTCTATAATGACTTCGTAAGACGTCTGAATGCGTACTATTATTTTTATATTTACAATGCTAACACTATAAGCTTTTGCTACTCCTGGACAACAAAGATGTTAAAGAATCAAGTAATGTTTTATAGTATTTATTTCTGTACAAGGATTCGTAATCTTTAGAAATAAATGAATACAAAAAAGTAGATGTTCAGCATGTCCTTCTTTTCGTGTTGATTATTAGGTACCTAACTCTTTTGATAGTATACATAGTTTGGACCCAGTGGGTGACCACGTAAATAGTAGTTAATTGATATGATTGCATAGTAATTAATCTACCCAACAAATATAAAAGATAAGTGTATATGGAGCCAGATACAGCTGAATACAAGTATTTTACGTAAACCGAATGCCTATCTGACCGTCATAGCCCAGTAACTGGGTGACACGATACCTCTTTGAAAGGACAACCGGTATCAACGGTTTAGCTTTCCGGTGTACGGAGGAGTCTAGGTATGTCTGAACAGTCACCCATCCACGGATCGATATCGGCAAACGTTGCTTAACCTCGAAACTCCGAATGATCGTAATTATCTATATTAAAATATTACTGCAAATCTTTTGATTTGCAGTAATATTTTAATATAGATAATTGTGTAAATGTAGTGTCGAATTTGGAATGGTGGTCGCAGTTTGTTCTGAGCATCATCTATTATGATGCTCAGAACAAACTGCGACCACCATTCCAAATTCGACACTACACTTTAGTTAAGTACTATTATTATGAAGTATTTGCATAAGTGAAGACATGCCAATACACTAGCAGCACGTGTAGTAGAAATGTTCTAGCCGGTAACTAAGTGGCACTTAACTCGATGTATGCACAGTGCACGGTGCGCCAGTGTGTCCCACACTCAAAGTGATCTATCGTTCTCACGGCATTACACAGTTACAATTTTTATGAACACGTGTCTCTGTACCGGGCTTTATTAACGACGATTTAGGTGTAATTTTCCTTGTCAGAAGCTTACAAGAAATATGTGTTTTAATTTACAAATTATTTAAAAATAGAGCGTGTATTTTTATTATAATTTATGTATAGTCCGTTCTGTTCCACTGCAGGACAACCAACCCCTTTCTTTTTTCCGTTCCTCCTTGCTTGGGGCAAGAAGTAGCCTCATCATAATGATGCGACTTGTTTGTGAAATACGTTGCTTGGTTTTCATAAGCAGTCAATCAAGCGCCAGCTTAATGTTCTAACATTGTGACAAACAAAAGCGTCAGTTGTACTCTACCTTTATTTTGCTGGCAGTCTGTTTTTTATGATATCCTGATGACTATAGTAACATAAGACAAATGGTTCTATTAATATTCATCAAATCTAAGCAGTCCCCATAACCCGAAAGAAATTGTAATACAACAGCAAAACATACATACATAGACATCCAAATTCGGACGTAAACGGTCAACCATATGAACATTTGACCACATTCCAGCATACAAACCACAAGATTAATAATAGCAATGAATTAGCCTCAGGAAATTGCAGTTTCTTGTTTAGTAAATTCCTCAAGAAGGGCTAGCAGGCTACGTCGGAACGTAATAAAAATTGCGTAATATGTACGTGGCCGACTTATGAAGATGAAATGAACGTATTACGTATGTAGATATTAATATTGCCTGCCTCCGTCTCCCAGTGGGGGGCATTCAGTCATAACTCGGGGATCCTTTGCATTACCTAAATTTTTTGTCACGTATGTTATGTATATATTCGTGGTATTCAGAAAAATGAGAGTATAAGATTGAAATATATGTGAAGGAAAGTTGTATTTTATAGAGAAGTAAACCGACAACTAATAATTTGTTTTACCTTGTAAAACACTTGCAAATGTTTATTTTCGTTCACTGCTTGCAAAACCAAAGATCTCAAGTAAAAGATAGATTTTAAACCGAAATAACTATGTTTTGAAGCTTGAGTAATGAGATCTATCGACGATGTACATGTCAATCTCGTACAAATGCTACTGACGTATCCTTTCCTTTGCAATCACAGATTATTTTCATATTGTGAATAAATTTGCCCTTTGGATAGCTTAGTAGGTAATTGAATTCCTCCAGAAAGTTATGAAGTAATCTTGCATCAAAAGATGAACTCCAAATGGTATCGTGATCCAAAAGTTTCTGTAATGAATTTACAAGTACAGCGTCGCCTATTGATGTGATTGAAAGGGTGACCTATGAATGACTTTGTTTATCAAAGTTGATAACTGACCCGTCTTATGTATCCGAAGTTGTTGTATATAATGTAGGGGATTTTGTTCCCAAGGGGATGGTGTACCCAGGTGTGGGCGTACACGCGCGGCAGAAGGATTTCTTAATGTCAAAATCAGATACAATAACAATTTCGAGTAATAACCAGCTTAAGGCGATAAAATGTTACTCTTTCGCTTAATAAATAAACAGTAGATACCATGTACCATAAATGGAACAGAATGGCAAACAAGACCATAAGACCAACGGCACAATATTCTATTTAATCTAAGAAAATGTACTATGATCCATGCATGAACGGGTTATATCTGTATCCGTTAGATAGCTGAAACTTTTGTTTTTACAGCATGTTTACATGGTTCCCCTCCCTCCCCTCCCGTCTACCTATTCATAACAGACTTTATGACATCTTTCTTTTATGAAAGTGCACCGAATTTTATTTTTTACGCTTGTACAAATACTGTAAGCCGAATTTATTACACGAAAAAAGTTGTACTCGTATAACAAATTTAATTTCAAGACCATAAACGTGGGTTTAATGTGGTAATTTTTTGTTTTAATAATATTTAATAAAGTTTCTTAACTAGCTGATCTGAGGAACCGTGTTTTATAGGATCTACTCGTGCTTTTAATGTTGTCAGAAATAATGTAGGCTTTTACTGGATCTAGGAACTTATAGATTAGAAATTACTATCATATATATAAAGTAATAATTAAATCACCTAACACTATCAAATAATAATAAAGTATATTTTTGCATATATGTAGTAGCTATAAACCTATACGCCTAAACGTTGAAAAATGTAATAAAGAAACCTATACGTAGTTATTTATACCTTATTGGTTAGCCAATAAGGTATAACTACATATAGGTTTATTGGTCATCACGAAAATCAAAGATGTGCTGGTCCTGTAGGTGAAGCACAGTAACGATTAGCTGTAAATGATTAGAAACAATAATAAATAGATCATTTATTTAGATAGTCAAGACCCGTTGTGTTAGTAATTACAATATTGACTTATAACTATTGTTAGTAAGCTGACTGACTGAATATAAGTAATTAGAATGTAAGTAAGACAGTTTGTAATTGCACAGAGATAGTTTTGATTATAGGTATTTTATTAAATCATAATAAAGATGGAAAACATAGGTATACAATTTAAGTAATGTTCCACAAGTAAATATGACAAAGTTCCATCCATCTAAGTAAACAAACCCGCTGATTGGATGAAGATTTTACATCCGGGTTCAAGCTCGACAAGTCGAAACCTGTCGGGGTTTGTTATTGTTAGTCGCAGGCCAAGCTTGAGGAAGACAAGGGGGAAGGG
This sequence comes from Hecatera dysodea, assembly GCA_905332915.2. Lineage (NCBI taxonomy): Eukaryota > Metazoa > Arthropoda > Insecta > Lepidoptera > Noctuidae > Hecatera > Hecatera dysodea. The sequence continues at coordinate 9,992,814 of HG995294.1, read as the reverse complement.
GCGGGCGGCCATCGCTTGCGCGCCCACGCTTGGTAGATCCGGCGCAGATAGAAATCAGTGTACACAATACTTGCGCCCATGTGCGTAATCTATAAATAAGACCGCCGTTAGAACAATGAGTTAGTTCCAAAACCGATTTCTGCGGAAGGCCACGGGTGCCCCGTGGTTCGTTAGAAACGATCGACTCCATGTCGACCTCCGCATTCCAACTATTAAACAATTCATGAAGCGTCTTAACAAGCGTTTCATTGAGTCCGCCGAATCCCATCAGAACCCTCTCATTGTATCGGCCGCCCGGTACACTCCCTCCAAGATTAGTAGGATTCGCCGTCCACGGCACTCCCTAGTCGAACCCGACGACCCCATCACCTTACTTCAAGAGAGTAATAGGGAAACCAGTACGATTAGAAAAAACAAAAACAGACCGCGTTCCGTATTCCGGCCTCGCCGACGAGGCCCATCGCGACGCCCCAGTAACATCCCTCCCCGACTTTTGCCTAACGAGCCAGCCCGCGCCGCTGAGCCATTAGCGTTAAATCCCCTAAATAATAATAATTGACCCAGCCTGTCCCTTGCTGCCCCTCTCAATGACCCCGTTAAGCCGAGGCCCGTATCCCACAGGGGATGCCCTTCTGGCTGGGGGCCTTAAATTCATTTGAGGCCACCACAGGATTGTCCGGTTGAGCAGTAACCAGCCTTAGTGTGCTGAACTGCGAGTGGTCCATTCCAAAAAAAAAAAAAAAAAAAAAAAAAAAAAAAAAAAAAAAAAAAAAAAAAACCATGAGTTAGTCTTCACTTGTCCTCCAGCAGAGTAACTACTCGCTGTCTCCCTGTGCTGTGAAATTGTATCAAAGTATAAAAAGTCTGTGTAAAGTTGTGCCGAGTTTATTATAAATAGCGCGTGTTAATTATTTTGACTCATATCGTTAGTTTAACAAGTAAAGTAGGGTGATTGTATTAGGATTACGTGAATACAAAGTGTTTTTACCTCTAGTCGCTTGTTTTATTCCACTACCTCGTAAAGGGAACAACGTCACCCCCGCCTAGCCTGATCCCGGTGTCGTGTGTCGACAGGTCCAGTTCATAAATAATACTCGTTTCCTATCAAAGTAGCTAAGCCCACATATGGCGACGTTTTGCGGTGACAGTTGCAAAACGACTACGATAGTGAAGCGCCTGATTTTCCCAAAGCTTAGCGACTTATCAATTTCCCGAATCCGGACCTGTGCTCATCAGAACCGGAAATTAGTGCTTTAATGTCCTAATAATTTCGCACAAAGCCTCTGCCACAACATGGTGTGGACAAAGTCTTTGTCCAATCAAGACATGTAATAGGATTGAGTAGACCGCATAACTGACAACAATAATTCCATATATTAAACGATCCGAGACAAAGGACAATTAACCAAAGCATAGAATAGGATAGTTAATTAAAGCATATACACATGAGCGTGTATAATGCAATCAAATTGGCCTAATCTTTCGGCTGACTGGTGTCTTAATCTGAATCAATGACCACATAACCGCACCTTGGCTTGTTATGAGCAAATTATGAGCGTACTTACCTCGATTGCACGCAAACAACGCCGTGTGTGTATTGGTTATTGCTATTTATATAGGGGAAGAAGATACATATTATATAATAGCTTTTATGAAGATTATTTGTATAAATTTACGTAACTCTTTTAAAGCCTCAGAACTACGTAATTTTCCCATTCTTCCCTGTGATCGACCACATAGGCCCAGTCCAAGTTGGCAGATGTCACATGTCTGACTTTTTTTTACCTAATCCATAGTGTGCAAACCACGCATGACAACCTTTTAAAATAGTAACAACTATGCATTCCACAGAATCCGTGCAAACAACATTTTTAACCGACTTCAAAAAAGGAGGTTATCAATTCGACTCGTATGTATGTAATATTTTCAAAACTGCCCACTTTTTGTATATGTTAGTCTATATCAGCGTCTGAACAAATGTGCCAAATTTCAAAAGTGTATGTATGTTTGTGTTCGCGTATCTCCGGAACTACAAGTCCGATGTAAGTAACTCTCTTTTATTGTACTAGATATTGTTCAACTTAGGGAATACTGCAAGTTTCATCAAAATCGGTTAAGTAGTTTTTGAGATAGGGTTTTTTTTCTATGTATGTACAGCGATTACGACGAGATTTCTGTTTCGATTTACGTGGTTGTTTTTTTATTCGATGAAGAATAATTGCCATTTGGTCTTATACGAATTTAGTTCAGTTTTGTCGAGTAGTTTTTATTTCATGAGCATTTTTGTTAATTTCAATAAATGATAGAAAATCTGTCGGGATAGCTGAAATCGCATGTTTGTTTATTGTTTACACCAATTTATACCACGTACGCTGTGATGGGTATGTTTAGCTGAGAGTGAACCACTAAAAAGCGAAAAATAAAACACCTTTTTACATAAAAAATACAACCGACTTCTAAACAAAAAAAGCAAAAAGTACAAAATAACTTTAATTTCGGAAGTCGGTGTGTTCAAAAAACTAAAAAGCAACCAAAAACACCGAGTTCCGAAATTAAAGTCATACTGTACTATTTGCTTTTTTTGTTTAGAAGTCGGTTGAATTTTTTTGTATAAAGTTTTTTTATTGAATAACAACGAACATCACATCCTTCTCTAACATTCTTAGAAAAGCAAAAACGTTATCTTCTGAAACGGCAAGGTAAACAAAGGAGGCCTAGCATACAGTGAATTGTTTTTCAAACTTGAACCATAACAAAAGAAATAGGAATATTTCAATACGTTGCGGTACACAATATTTTCTTTTTTTTTTCTATGATACTATGCATTTGTAAAGTTTCTCGCTTCCTTCCTGCCTTGTTTATTGTTATTGATTTTGTAAAGAGTGTATGACTAAAGTCTAAACGTGTTTTATTTTCTAAATTATTCCAATTTCGAGTGATATCAATAAAATCAATCGCAGTTTCTTCTCATTTATCATTTATTTATCATTATGGCTTTGTGCCTTTTTTATTAGTTCATCAATTGACTGGCCAAATGTGAACTTTTTCAGGGTAAACCAATGTCGAACCTTTTTTCATGGATGCCAAATCATCCAATGACTTCTTCCGCTCTTGGCCGAGCGGAGGGAGTGTCAGACTCTTACTGACTAAAACCTATTCGTGTTCCTCCTAATGCCAATTGCGTTCCAGGGCCGCGATAACTCTTTCAAACGAATGTCGAACCCTACGGGAAATAAATTGCGCCTTGTTGTTTATGTTTTGATATGCAAGCGAAAAAACTTACTGTTATCTACTAGACATCGCTGTCAGTGTAACTTTTTTGGAGCACCTACGGTAAAAAAAAAATTCTATCTATTTGTCTATACAATTTATAATAGAATAAATGTAATATTTCTTAAGGGGTCACTGTACTCATCATTATGGACAACTTTCACTATGGAACCAACCCGAAATTCCCGAAAAAAAATCTGCTGTTCAGTATATTTTGTCGGGTTATGGGCATATAAATGTATGGAGCAGTCGATTTTTTTTTCTGTATGGAACAATTGTAAACCATAACATCACCATCATGATGATGATGCTATGGTTTACAATTGTTCCAGTTCTGGTTATTTTTGCATATGAACTATACATAAATCAATCTGAACACTTCAACAGATAGCGCTGCGAAGTTTTCATGAAATAAATAAACTTCAAAAAGCTTTCAAATAAAGCTGCCATATCGCATGTATGTTTCCATAGCGCAGGTATGAGTCATCAGACTCATTATTCTGACTTTTTTTGAATTGCTAGTATTATGATCATTTAAAATAACAAATAGTTAAGTTATCTAAAACATCATAATCCACGTACTTTTGTCAGACTCAATTAAGGTTTCTGCAATAGCTACATTCCTTTTAAAGTACCTTTTTATAGCTTGTTCAGATATGCTTGTTTACAAACCCACCTTTTATCAGGAGAGTAAACAAACACGTCTCAAATTATGCGTCCGCAAAATCATCCTTTTTGGTGAACCTTTATAACGCGATTAATAACTCAGAAGTTTAATTCTGCAAAAAAAATACTGCGAAACAACACAAACATAATTCTATGTAACTGTATCATAAATTGCCATCATAACAGCTCAAATATTCGAATGCGAATACAACACAATAGAATGAACGAGCCACCTAATATTCACATGGCCATTATACGCTCGATAGACAGATTGGGCGTAATATAATCCTCCACACACTGCACAACAGCACACAGTTTGTTATTCTTTTCCCAGCACTACACAGGTCGCGCACCATACTCGTCTGTTTTATCTATTGTTCGTTTTACAAGTTTTATCCAGACTATTATTATTCCTCCGACGAACACAGGTTCTACAAAATCTCGGCCACTAACGACCAAAAGTTGAACTACTGTTTGAAGTCCGCAGTCGTCGAAGGGGGCCAAAGCTGTTAAACGCCAACCCTCACGTACACAAAGAAGATTTGTGCCGCTATATCTACGTTGTTGGTGTAATGCCTCATTTTCAGGATTAATCTTCATAATTACGGCAATTCCCCGTAATGAGAGTCACACGCGTCCTGCTAATCTGACTCCTTACCGTCATACGTGAGTGACTATGTTCATAATATTTTCTCTTATATCTTAGAAGTTGAGATAAGTTTACTTACAGCGAACTGTGTATCTTTGTTTATGCGGACAACTTGAGCGAAACTATATTATCTTAGTACCTTGACGTAACTTTTGACGTATCTACTGAAGCGGTAAAAAAGTCGTATCTGCTTTAATCTATAGCCGGCCGTATGAGTGTAATCTGTGTTTGCTTACATGGACACAAGTCATATCAAATGAAGTGCAACGTCTTTATTTCTGACAAATTCCACGTGAGTAACAAGTTTGTTTATGATTCGCAGTTTTTTGTAAAGGCATCGCTTACAGTTGGAGTAGTGAATACGTGGAACGGTAAAGTATAAGATCGTGCTAAACGAACTAATAGACGAATAGCCGCACTAACTAAAACAGTAGGTATAATAAACTCAACGTAGTTGTCTGAACTACTAACGTATTCGATTGGAAGATCACTGTGTTCGTTGTACTCGAGTATCGTTTAGTATTCTAAGGTTTTGTTTCCCGTAGCTGTTGCAACTAGTAGCAGCTGTTTTGAAATCTAAATTGAATGGAAAATCCCTGAAAGCTATTGGAAAATATTTTCTGTGTAAACCTTCCGGATTAAGTTTTAGGATAAAACATTTGGCTATCGTTTCTATATGAATTGTTTTTATTATTAACTGTGTTGTGGATAGATGCATCACATCTATCCACAACAATTATTGGCAGACGTACAAAAAATATATAAAAATTTTTAACAACTAAACATCCAGAAGTTACAATTAATTCCGAAGCAGTACTAAACTGCAAAACAGAAAATTACCGCCAGTAACTACCCTCATATACATTTTAACGAGTTTAAGTCCGTTCTCCATGTATAAAATTAACTAGACGTGTTTGCTATGAAAATGTCATGGCGATCTTTTTATAGTTACGTAGAATATCTGGTGGAGACAGGAGTGTCGCACCCTCATACATAATTAAACTAGACTGTCAAAATAAGCAATTTGGACACAGTTGCACGGGTTTGTGGCAAGCTTTGCTTTAATCCAACACATTATACGTAGTTACTGCTGCTGATTTAAACTATTTTAGTTTTTAGTCTCTTCTCGTGCCTAATTGACAATAGTTGCACGGGTCAATTCAAGGTTAAGCGACGTGTGCCGAGGTGCGTCTGTGTAAATGAGACCACCTTAGCATCCCAAGACTTCTGTAAAGCTGTTGGTCATAGCTGTCATTTGTAGGTACTTTACAGTCGTCAGCAGTCGGGTGTCTGACAATCCATTAGCAGTCAGAAAATCCAAGTCTAAAGGGTATCGTTATCCAGTTACTGGGTTGTAGAAATCAGATAGGAAGTTGCTACATTTTAAATACTTGCACTTAGCTACAAACAGTAAATGGAACTGGACTGGAAGTGGACCCAAACATAGTTGAGAAAAAAGCAGATTTAATATAAGAAGTTTTAAAGATGGAGTATTTACGTAGAAAAGTACAGCAGAACTTACTTAGTTTTTTACTTACCATAAGCCAATCAACGACCAAAGAAAGGAAAATGCACCTCTATACCTTTTCCTCTGATTAAAAACTTGAAAGTATTTTATTCACCAAGATTCGCCGTTTGACGTTTCTCATCGCAAACGAAGCGAATTCGAGTTCAAGATAATTAATACCTGTAAGTCCCGACGAAAAGATGAGAGCGAAGCAAGGATAAAATGGTCCATAGGGACGAGCGACGTCGTGAGGGGTAAACTAGCAAAAAAAGACGCTTCACTCGTCGACGAAGGCTTTGTATTAACTGAAACCAAAAGGCTTTTGCCTTTTTTTAAAGTGTAAACAAACTCAAAAGATAGAATTGTTTGTAATCAGGTGGTCGGTAATCAGTATTTTTGTACTCTCTGTGTTTTTTTTTTACCGGAAATACTTTTAAAAAGATTTACTCTTTTTCAACGACGTCCAGATATATCCTGTCCAAAGGACAATTTAAGCGGTGCACGATAGAAGAACTTCTAGTAGACAATAACTTTACAAAAAAAAAACCTTTTTCTATACTGACTATGTAGGTATATCCTATCCAAAACTCCCGTTTGGGCAATATATCTACATACATAGGCAACACGATACCTGTATATTAGAACAACATTTTGCACGGACACGTACATACCCTTCAGTAAGCCTCCGAAAGAGAGGATACAGAGAAAGGCATACCTGTCTAGGATAACGTGCTCGGCCGACTACATGTAAACAGATAATTAAAGGTGTGCCAGGGATAATAAACCGTACAATGAGAAAAAGGCTAATAATATACACTATTTGGGTACCTGCCTAAATAGTGTTCTAAAAAATATGTAGCTTTTCTTCTTATCTTGTCATAATTTGATGGGCGGATCGAACTGGTTATAAAATACTCCAACACTTTCTTAAAAATTTACTATTTGTTGACAAGTTTGATATTATTCGTCCATCATAACTTTGGCGGTATGACTACTTATTTTATTTGAAACTAGCAGCGCCCCGCGGTTTCACCCGCGTAGTTACCGTTCCCGTGGGAATACGGGGATAAAATATATAGCCTATGTTACTCAGGGTGAATGTAGCTTTCTAATGGTGTAAGAATTTTTGAAATCGGTCCAGTAGTTTTTGAGTTTATTCGTTAAATACAAAAATACAAATCTTTCCTCTTTATAATATTACTAGCAGCGCCCCGCGGTTTTACCCGCGGGAATATGGGGATAAAATATAGCCTATGTCACCCGGGGATAGTGTAGCTTCCAAACAGTGAAAGAATTTTTCAAATCGGTTCAGTAGTTTCGGAGCCTATTCAATACAAACAAATCTTTCCTCTTGATAATATTAGTATAGATTAGTATAGATATAGACTACATCATTAGTTAACTCTGGGAAAATCCGTTGTTTATAAAATAAAGCAGCCTCAGCATGTGTGAAGTGTAAACAAACACCTTAGCCCTCACATCGTTAGGTGGGAGCCTACAATACATCGCACACCCCTACATTTGTGTAGTCTAGCTTCGTGACAGTCGACTCGCGATAATTATTCAATAAAAGGTATCATTTGTCAGGGCTGTCCAAACGTCACCAAGTCGGCATTGTGATGACTAATGCGACAGTGTTCCAACCATTTGCGTCGAATCTCTTATTGCCTACTTTTTACCTGGTGTCGTCAAACCATTATTCACTCTATTGTATAACTGTAGCGTTATCTGTTCTACAAAATTGGTTATTAGTCTGATTTGTTGGGCTATCGTTTGTTTATTCAATGTCTGTTATGGGTTTTGATCGAGTTGATTATGTTCGTGCGATGATGAATTTAGTGGCTTAGTGGTTATAAATAGTTTCGAATCTCAATTTTTGAATTGGGTAAGATAAATACGCGCGCTCTCTCCAATGTATTTTCATACATATTTGCAATCCAATTTTCGGTATTTCTGGTAGATTAATGCCGCCGGCCCTGTATTTATAGTTGGATGGACAGTGCTACACGGCAATAAACTTTGAGATTGATGTACCTACTATTGAGTAAACTACAAAACACACAACTTCATACATGCCAGTAAATAACTTTACAAGTTCGTAAGTGAAACTAAACCTGACGACCAAACTTACATAATCTGGACAAGGCTTTAGTCTAACAAACTTCAAATTTAACGTGCTGAGTCCTAGATTAAATAATCTCACTATGTAAGAGGTCTATGTAGAACTTTGTGGTACTCTTAGTTGAGTTCGAATATTTACACTACGCTGACTTGTGAGCTTCTCAATATCACTGAAGCGAAGAAGTAATCTCTACGTCCAGACAAACCAGCAGAAGTCAAAAACTTTGAGCTGAGTAATTACACTTTTTTACCTCAGAAGCTGTTATTTAAACAATTTTAACTTGTTGCGAAATCACTTTTACATTACAAGAAAATTCATTTGAGGACTCTGCCATAAAGAAAGCCAAAATACTAAAGAGTTTTAATCAATCTGGGACCTCAAACAAGAACAATTTACAACAATGTCTACAGCCGTATAAACATAAAATGAAACCCTTAAACGGGGGACAATTACATAAAAATTTAACCGAAAGCCACCCTATTTCATAATTTGGCATCTCTCGGCAGATTTTCGGTGAATATTCCGCAGACAGTAAATTTTTGATCAAAAAGTAAAAGAAACCTGTAACACAGACTGCGACAGAGGAATTACAAATTCATTAAAAAAGTTTCAACGAATTTGGTCAGAACCCTTTTCCACTGAGTACAATAGAGGCAATTGGAGTAGAATGTTTATACCTTAGCAGTAACTGTTTGTACATTCCACGAAAAATTAAACCGACTTCAAAACTGTTACAAGGTAGTCCACAGTAACGGAAAAGTTTTATATACCTATGTATTTTTTTTACCACTTAACGATAACACGATTAGTTTTTAAATCGTTAAGCCACTTTTAAAAATTTACAGCAAGATTAGTTAGCTAAAGCCTAACTGCATGGAAACCTTGAAACAACATGAATAATGTTATGTTTTAGAATAACGCAGTGTATTTTAGACTCCATGAAAAGGTGTCATAGGCTTATGACACCTTTTCATGGTGTCTGAAATACACTTAACTCTCCGTCTTAAAAATTACTGAACCAATTTGAATGATACTTGCAGTGTTCCCAAGTTGGACTATACTTGGTCCAACTAAAAATATCTTTTGCAATCCGACTTAAGCATTCGAGATAATCGCGAACAAACATACATACATATATGTAGTTATGAAATGTGGCACACATGCTTAGAAGCTGGTTTAGACTAACATATACAAAAACTGTGCAATTCTATAAACATTACTTACATACTGGTCGAATTGACAACCTCCTTTTTTGAAGCCGGTTAAATAAAGGATGTCGCGGACTATTAAGACCTCCAATGTATATGGAATATACCACACGAGTTTATTTTCTGCGGTAATATGAATAACATATGTCATGTACGTACCTTGCCTATACATATAACAAACAACAAAGTGATTTTATGGTACCTACAGTATAGAAGAAAAAAACAATCATTTGTTTGAGTTCAAAATACAATCTCACGCACAACTATCAATACTTAATCATAGTGTTTACGATCCTTGTCACAGGGATCCAGCCCTATTACCCACAACCGGGAAGTGTTGGAAACCAATCAATATTGCAAACTGTTGTAAGACCGTCGGGTTGCTAATGAATACATTTATTAAAATAATGCTCAAACAACAGTTTTAGCAAGAAACTCGGCAGTTTGTCACAAACTAAATTATTTGCGCATGATTTAATACTACACGTAGCGTACACATTAGAATGTACTAGTGTTTAGTGGTCTGGATAATTAATTACAATAAACAGGTTTTAGTTCATACTAATTAATTTATATTAATTTTGTTGACAGGAAGTGAGCAATGATTTTCTAAAATTGGGTACGTTTCCCGGGTACGGTATGGGGTACGGGTAAAAAAACGTTGCCCCACAAAAATTAATTATATTATGTAACTAACTGTGCCCGCTAAATAACTGCCTACGTTCAGTATGCATTATTGGATCCCTCTTAGTATTCAGACAATAAAAAGGTTACACGGGGCAGTGTAGTAAGTGTTTCAAACGGGAAAGTTGAAACTAAAAATTATAGTTAATAATATTAACCAACCAGTAACCCAAGTTGAAACAGTCTTCTAAAACGATGTTTTTTACGACACAAAAGATTTGGATAATTCCTGGCTAAATAATACATGGATCGATGTTCTATGTTAAGCAACGCTTTTTTTTTTGGATGGGTAATCATCAAAAGACTTCTACCGCTCTGGGCGGAGCGGGAGGGAGTGTCAGACTCTTACTGACTAAAACCCACCCGTGATCCTTCTTGTGCCCTTTGCGTTCCGGGCCCGCGGTGACTCTTTCGAACAAATTCTGCAACCCTAGCAGGCACGGACCCTATGGGGCCCCGTCTTCTTTGCTGACGGCTCTTTGAGGCGCGTGTGGAACACGACGCGCCGTCGATTCGTGCCTGGTTGCTATCGGACGGCGAGCCACCCATAGCTCGCCATCCGCAGGCCCGCGCCTACGGTGGCCGGGAATCGCCCTGCGTTTCCCGCCGCCCGGGGCGTCTTCTTCTGTTGCGACGGCTGGGGCGTGAGGTTTCCCTCTCTCGCACGCGTTCCGCCTCCTCCTTCGCTAGCATTACTGCTTCGCAGAAGGAGGCGACCGCTTCCCATGCCTCCTCTCTCCGGACCATGGCTTGAACCAGGGCCGGATGCGAGAAGTCGCCGATGTTAAGCAACGCTTGCCGAGGTCAGGTAGGTAGTTGCTCTACGTAAAATACAGGTATCCACAAACCATTAACTGGGCAACACAGCCCTACTTGGCAAGGCTGGCGTCAGATTTTCTCCGTAGACCAATGTAGCTAAATATATACAAACGACAACCGGGACCAACGGCTTGGCATGCTTTCCGAGGTATGGAGGAATCTTGGTGTGTTAAGATGGCCACCCATTCATAGACCTGGTTGCTTAACCTTGAAAGTCGATCCGTGTGGCCGTTGTTCTTCAGCCACGAACTCAGTATACATACTACTCAGTGTACATACATAGTAAGTATTACTTTAAAGACACTAACCATGAATACGTTAGGTTGCCCGGCCTTTTTCCCAATTTAATACGGCTTAATCGGCTGATCTTATCAGCTCTCAAGTTTAAGACCTGCCAATTTTTGCTTTAATACGAATTACAAGTTTTACATATCTCAACAATATATTTTGTGTTATTTCCATGCATTCAAAATAAAATAGTACCTAATGGTACGTCATTAGTACACTGAATAGTGATAAATGGCAATACACTGTTCAGTATAAAACAAAAAAGGTAGGCTTCTTAAAATTTATGGAAGAGAATACCTAAAAGTAAACACACTTTAAAGGTTTCTCTCTTTTGAGTTAACAAATCATACTTTATGTATTAGAAACATATTTTTTTTTTTTTTTTATTAATTTTACAGAAGGCTTACAGACTAATTACATAAATGAGTAATAAAATACATTATATTTAAAGTTGCTAATAACAAGCCTCCACTCCAATATATGTTAACAATTCATATTTTAAGTCTTAGAACACTTAAAGTATATTATGTTAATATATATTTCTAATACATACATACCTACTTAAAAAAAATATCTATTCATTTATTTATACTTTATGTACAATAGTGGTACATGGGCGGACTAAATTGTTGCTAAAATTACATTCCTCAGTTTAATCATAAATAAAACGGAAATACCTCACATGGTTCATAAAACGCCAAAATACACGTTTCTGGATTAAATTGTACTAAAATATATTATTTTATGCATAAAATCACGAAACTTTAAACCCCGAAATTGCAAGAATATTTATTTCACTAACATATTAAACCTGCCCACAACGGAAAATTCCCGTAAGGGTGAAACGGGGTGAAGTGTTTATTCGAAAGAACCGCTTCGGGCAGTTGTCTGCTTCATACGAATGTATTTGAAAGATAAAGAACTCTTTTGCAAAAATTGTATTCTCTATTCCTTCTTTTGAATCTTACAATAGATGTAGTTTAAAAAGTCATTCAAAAGTAATTTTCAATAGCTTGAAATCAGGAGCAGATTGTTCTATTCGTCAGGTATATCAGGGAGGAGCAGTGGTGGCCGGGTGGTAACGGCCCCGACTTACGAATTGTAGGTCGCGGGTTCAAACCCAGCCAGGCGCATTATTTTGTGTAATAATTAATTTCATCACCACTGCTCCCAAAACGGCGAAGGAAAACATCGTGAGCAAACCGGCATGTCCTAGAACTAAAAATTCGAAGACATGTGATAGAGCGTGCAGTCTTTAGAGCTTGGCTTTATACGCCATCTGAAAACTTTTTCACAGGGCATGCTACGTAGACTCGTCTTGGCAACATTTTTACATGAAAATGTTATTGGTAGGATTCTATTAATTTTTGTAAGTTGTTTAATGGATTTTTTAAGGTATTTTAATTAATTTTCACTTATGTAGCACAAACTGTAGTGCAAGTCTCATACATAACTTCCACCGTAGTAGGTACTATTTTGTAATTGATGAATTCTGGCCGTCTTCTTTTTTATATTTTCTTATGGTTATAGAAAGGGCCCATTCTAAACGATAAATGCAAATCTGAGAAAGTGAATTCAGCAAAATTTGTTTAACATTTCGTCAACTCTGCATATTTTTGATTCGATCCGCTCAACTCCAATGGATTCTTAGGTAGCTAAATCTTCCACAAACAAACGCATCAATGCAAAATCGATACTACGACGATTATGTAGCCTCCGGGCCGAGCCTTAACTTATACGTATACATATTACGACTCGACTACGACAAACGCGCCGTTTAATAGCAAGTAACAACCATTACTAACCTTCAAAATCTTTTAATAATAATCCTAAACTGTCTCAAATAAAGCTGTTCAAATCATTTTGTCACGCGCCGTGGCTTGAATTGGAAAATTCAATATCGAAGTTTATTTCTACGTTAACTTTGCTCTCTTATGGGACACTGGAAATATAAGGTAAGGTTCCGACTGTCTTGTTTTTACCTCCAACTGTTTTGTTATAGTAAATATTGTTATAATTTATGGATGACATGACATGACAAAGCTGGACGAGGGCTAATAAAAACACTTTATTTTTGTTATTGATTGACAAAAATGCTGGTAACGATTCTGATGATCGGGATGAACCGCCTTCGGAGAGGTGCAGTATAAGAAAAATCAAAGACTCAATGCTGCGTTACCCTCTCAATAAATACAATGTTTAAACGTTGGATCGGTCGAGACGTCTTCAGGACAATATATGAATTTGCTTCGGCACTACAATAGATCGTTCTGAGACTAATAACCCATTTGTGTCTTACTGAGCAATCCGATTCCAAATAAAATAAAGCCCGAAAGTCTGACAACACCTGGTCTATCTTTAGAAAACCGAGCGCCGATTCGATTCAATCCGATTGTAAAGGTCAAGCAGCACTCCCACGCAAAATATTAATATTTAGTCGCATCTGCGGGGACTGGAAATTGATCCCAACAGTTACAAAACGGCAGATGATAACTTAGTTATATTGTTTGACTTTCCTATCCCAGATTGATGATCGATTTAGTCTGTTAATTCTAATAAATTGATGGCAATCATTTTGCGGTTCTAGCAACGATCCAAGTATCGGCACTAAACTCCTCCAATGGTTGATTGAGTAGCGAAATCAAGCTGCCATGACTATTACTCGATGTTGAGCGCGTCTCGAATAACCCGGCTTATACGGTGTTAAGGAACGTTACCACGGAATCGGTCTGCTTTAGATGCTTCAGTGTGAGCTGTTCCGATAACCTTAAAACTAAGATTAATTTACTTATCATGATTTACACTGAGTAACAGACTATAAACGTGGCATGGTCATCAACTGCCTAGATTTTTCCCAACTATATTAATGTCAGCTTCTATTCAAACCGGATTCAGCTGAAAACCAGTGTTTTACGTGGAGCCAAACCTTTAACTGGGTAACACGGATCTTTTAAGCAAAATTGGTGTCAGATTTTCTGGCTTACGAAACAAAACTTAATTACAAAAAAAATACAATCGATTTCCAAATATAACTCCATAAGTACAAAAAACGTTAATTTTGGAAGTGGGTGTTTCTGGTACGGTTTCTTTGTTTTTTGACACCGACTTCCAAAATTAAAGTTATTTTGTACTTTTTAGTGGAACCCCCACAATTCGGACCAGTCCATATAACAGGTTGGGGAAAAAGTTCCTTCGCATTTTTTAAGAAAATTCAAAACATTTTTTAATATATTTACATTTAACTAAAGTATGTAGGTACCATTTGATTCGATAACTATTTGCCATTTTGAGATAACGTTTTGCCATCTTGTAGGTAGGGAAATGATCCCATTGCTATAAAAATTTTGGGACTTCTGATCAAAATACCGCGACAAGTGGTTTTGGCAATCCTCTCGTGATATTAACCTGACACTGCCTAAAGAATTCTGAAGAGACCGAAACAGGTGGAAATCTGAAGGTGCAAGGTCAGGACTATGCGGCGGATGCATTAACACCTCCCAACCAAACTCTCTTAATTTTTGCTGAATGGCTAAATATGTGTGAGGTCAAGCGTTATCATGATGAAAAACCACATCCCTTCTGATGATCAATTCCGGTCGCTTTCTCTCAACTTCTTGCTTTAATCTCATCAGTTGTTCGCAGTAGAGTTCAGAATCGATGGTCCTGCCTGGTGGTATCAGCTCATAATGCATATTGCCCTTCCAATCCCACTAAACACAGCATCACCTTGTTGCGAGGTAACCCGAGTTTCGCAACAGTCTGTGAAGCCTGACCGGCCTTTGACCACGAACTTTTCCGCACGTTCTTGTCGTACGTGATCAACTTTTCATCACCAGTTATCACCTTCTTCAAAAATGGTTCGGTTTCATTACATCGTAATAAAGAATCACAAATAAGTACACGGTTCATTAGGTTTCTTTCAGTGAGCTCGTGAGGTACCCAAATATCGAGCTATTTTGTGTACCCAGTTTTTTTCAAATGCGCCAAAACTGTTTTGTGGTCAATTTCCAGTTCTTCAGCTACGTCATAACTACTGATATGCCGATCTTGCTCCACTTTTTCAAAAATGGCATACATTTTATCCGGAATAGGGCGACCAGAACGACGTTCATCTTTGACATCAAAATTTCCGGATTGAAAACGCTTAAACCGAATTTGTGCTACTCTCACAGACACTGCACTAGTCCATAAACATCGCATTTTTTTTTTCGCGGCTTGCGTTGCATTTTTACATTTTTTGTAGTAAAATTTTAAAATGTATCGAATTTCTTCATTACATTCACTCATCTTGACGGTACGAAAAACAAATGAAAATCACACATTTTGCTAATTTGAATTTGAAATTATGTTCTTTAAAATTTAAACTTTCATTAATACCAAAACCAGCCAGATATTTACAAGTTCATACATACTATAGTATGTATAAACTTGTAAATCTCTTTGGCGAAATGCAAAAAGACTTTTTCCCCAACCTAATATACATATTTAACTGTCTATCTTAAAGTTCTTCATCAGAGTTTTACGAAATTTATATGGGACCACGAATAAACCGCTTTCGAACAAAAAAGGTTTTTTTTTTTCGAAAGCGGTTTATTTTTTTTCGTACCGTATTTATTTTTTTCGGTTTTTCAAAACCGTCTTTATAACGGAGTTATACCCGAACATACATAAAGAAAAGATATTAACATCTGAATTGACAACCTGCTCCTTTTTAATTTCAGTTAAGTTCACCTTTATTTACTATTAAAAATATCCGATATGTAAAACTACAAAAAGCGTAAGTTCTTCCAGACTTCATGATCGTTGCAGCCTCATGACTAAACCATCGTCCTGAGACGAATATTTCGTCTGAGCTAATTTTATGTATGTACCCATTGAAATGGTGATTTTGTAATTATGAAATAGCCGCCGTAAATGCAGCCGTTTTAAACAAAGACGTCCCTCGTATTGTCACTATCCCAGTTCATATTGTTCACAAACTAACATAGAGAGAATATTTCATTTCAATTTTAACTCGGGCTAATGAAATAGTTAAGCAACCACAATTCTCCAGTGGCCACACGACACAGGAGCAAGTTCTGAACAAAGTTGTAATCTTACGCACAATTTGAAACTTAATAATGATACAATTAAAGATAAAGACGGCGTTACATTAATTAGTTAACTAGAGCCTATCTATTAAAGTTAATGAGGGTAGTTTCGGCTGAGGAAATTATGCAGTGTCAGCAGCAAAGAATGGAAGCTTTAATGTTAATGTTCCAACTGATTAAGAATTTGGATAATTTTTGAACTGGATTAAGAGTAATTTGCAAGTCTGTCTTCAGCATTATACAAGTTCTAGTTTATCATAGATACTGTAACTTGAATTTGAAATTAATTGGTCTGTTTTCCCCTATTCAGAAAAGTACTCGTGCTATTCGGAACCTATCAAAAGCTTATAAAGCAATTGGGAAAACTCTGAACCAGGTTTCGAAAGCATTTAACAGAAACCATTTTTTTAACATTTCCTCGCAAATTGTGAAAACCAAGTTCAGCTCTAAGCGCGGTTGTTATAATAATTCACTTCATGTTCCTCCATTGTTTGCGAACGCGATCATTTCATCATTATTATGAGTCGGGAGAAGGCAGTTTCTTTCACACGCCCGTAAAACACTCCCGAACGAAGACGCGCACACCTTTTTGTTATTCCCTTTTTGCAGGGAACTAGCGTGAGCTTTTTTGTCTCTTTTTAATTTCCTTTATGAGCTCACAATTGCCTTCATAATGGTATCGTACCTTTCATTAAGACTCATTTGAGCCCCTGAATGGTGGTCTCGCCTCATAATGGCTGGCAACGTTAGATGTTGTAAGCCTTTGTGTACGTACACATTATAGCGTTCACTAGCTCTTTTCATGGGTCATTCGTGTTTGCACGCTGCCGGCTTTCTATGGGGTTTTATTAATAAGCGCCCTATGCAGGGTAATAAACATTATGTGGTGTAACCCGCTATTCCAATTCAATTTTCGGCGGCTATTCATTTGTTAGTTACTTATTAAAATTGTTTTAGCACATCATTCTCGTTTTTGTTTTTCAGCATGTAATCCAGCATTTTTATAGGCTGTTTCGTTAAACGTTACGAATATATTTCTAACTAGCTTCTACCCGCGACTTTGTCGGCGTGGAATAGTTACTAACCCCCAGATTCTTTGTGATATTGATTCGTTGGTGTGAGAAGTGGTGGGAGACGCCCGACGTGACGGACAGTGGTGGCATGCGCGTGAGCTGCGCGCGGTACTGGACACTACTTGGAAATTGCAACATTACTTTATATTTCTAAATAAGAAATTCTGAAAAGGAATAGATTTTTTCTAAAATAAAAGCCTAAGTTACTCCTTATCACATCAGCTACATGCCAATAAAAGTCCCGTCTAAATCGGTCCAGCCATTTCAGAGATTAGCCGAAACAAACTGCCAGACAGACATAAGTATATATATTCATATGCATGTAGTAAAAAGCGGTTAATTCAATATTACAAACAGACGCCCCAATTTTATTCATACGTATAGATGTGTTTGCATTAGAAATATATTCGTACGGTTGTTATTACAAATGTTTTCATAATTCTACCATTTAGGTTTATTTAGTAAAATGAGATTTAGTTACACTGTTTCCCAGAATAAAAGCGCTCGTTAATTTTATTCAAATCCAACGTAATATGATAATAAAATTTCACTTCAATTTCAATAGTATAATGTAAACTTATTATTATAAGGTGTAATATTGAGGTATGAAATTTGATAAGTTTAAAAAATAATAATGCCCTGGTGGACCAGAGCACCTTCCATGTATGCCTTTGGTTGCTGAAATACGGTGGATGCGAGAAACACACGAGAAGACGCTGTGGTAACGCTTCGGAGAGGTCCTACAAATAGATATCCTTTACTCAATTGATAATGATGATGATGGTAGATCAACTACTCCATCACTAAGACGTGCGTACCAGTAACACTTCCTCCTCCTCCTCGCGTCATATTCTCTACTAGCTTCTTCTTCTGCTCGCGACTTTGTCCACGTTTACCCCCCATTTTGAAACTCTCAGCCCGATCGGTTTAAAATTGACAAAGTTTCATACAAACTTTCATCCCCTATTTTATCCCTTTGGGGGTAGAATTAATCAAAATCCTTTCATAGCGGATGCCTTAACATCTACCTGCATGCCAAATTTCAGCCCGATCCGTTCAGTGGTTTGGGCTGTGCGTTGATAGATCACTATGTCAGTCAGTCAGTCACTTATACTGAGTTATATATATTTATATAGATTAGATTACGAGATATTAGATACGAGATTAGAATGGTGAACTCCCGACGTGAAGTCGCCTTGACGATATTTCGCTATCTGCGACAACACTAAGCTGCCTTCGTGTTGGGAAGCGCATCGTGGAGTATCATGTTTCACAACACCTATTCACATACAATAAAACTGAACTTAGAGTAACAGGTAAGACGCTTAATGGCCCCCCGACCATTATCTAACGGCGCGTGGTACCATGAAGTTAGCATCAAGCAAGCAACTGTTTATGCACAGTAAAGATCCTAAGCCAAACAGGTAGGTATGTGCAGACTACCGAGCAACATCAACACTACCAGAGCAATTATCAAGTATCTACAAACTTCTGTTTACTGCAAACAAAACTTTGATCACCGTTTGATCACCGGCTATGGGGATGTGTTATGTGAGCTATGAATATAATCCTGGTTTTGCATAGCACGTGTTTTAATGAGTCACTAAATGTGCTCTGTATGTTAGTGGGAGGTTACACGAATGCGTTGAAAGCAATAAGTTCATAATTAGCAATTTCTTGAATTCAATTAGTCAGGTCTCGATACTTTTGATTAAGAACCCGTATAGTTTCGCCGTGTCCATTCATCCATGTCCACCACACAGGTCGTTCAAAAATATTGAGGGTGTGCGAAAATCATTTTTCCATTCAAGGATCCGTTGACGAAATAATAAACTGCAAATTTTTGTTAGAGTCAAGCCCCCCCCCCCCCCCGCCTCTGCCAGCTAACCTGTTGTATCAAAAAATGTGAAAAAAAATGGTAGCAACATGTGTAGGTATAACGAATTTATAAGATAAACTATCACAGCTAAGTAGGCGTGGTCGGTGTCGGCAATTGTACTACGGAACTCTACACTGCGTAGACCAACCATACACACCAACAATAGCAAAGACCTTCCTTTCTTCTTTCCAGCTCCCAACTCTTACCTAGGGAAAGTGTGGACCGATTCTAGGAAGAATGGTCCTATTGAAATATTTTTTTTTATCTAGATTAACATTGAGAGCGTGAGCAAGCCGGAAACATTTACCCAAAAATAAAACATAATTATTTTCATCTTTGCCAGCTCAGTAATTTTTGCGTTAAAGAATGTTACACCATTTTGACCAAATGTGCAGAATACACTAAAATATGTACGTTATTACAATACTAGGTTTCCGCTTCATGCGCACCTATGGTCCATACTGTAATGAATACGTTGAGCTAAAAGTTTTTCCTCTCACAAAAGTAAGGTAATTATTTCGCGAAGGTAACTCCCATTTCACGGCAGCACATTAGTGCTAATGTTACTAAGTTTGTTACGCGAAAAATAACAACTGATACGTACCTATATAATAACGCCATAAAGGGGGAGCTATAAAGCCCCAAATGACTTCAAATTATCAAAGTTACTTTTGATATTTTGTAATAATGAAAGGCTGAAAGGTTTTTTATTACTTTAAATGTAAAAGTCACCTTTGTGTTATTAATTTTGCGCGTGTTGTTTGGCTGTATATGAAATATTTTTCCTTGATTCTTTTTTTAAGCTTTTAGGCGGTCTGGTGTTGTTTAACAATCAGTTTTTCATCATTTATACGTATTTATATTTATACCTGGCTACGTGAAACATAGGACATCATTAATTAATTCAATCAACAGACCCCTTTTCCCGTGTTAGGATCTGTTTCTTGTTTCACCAAATGCGTCTGCTAAGCCAGTCATCAATTAATCTTTATGTATTCCACATTGAACTATTACTTAAACTATTTGAATGTGTACGGTTTGGATGTAAGCCGAATACAGCTCTTTTAGAAAAGTAGAGCAAAGATAGTAGCCACAAATCACTCTGCTATACCTGATATTCAATACAATTCAGAAAAAGGCGAACTTTTTAAGGGATAAAGCAGAGTGGCAAAGTCGAGATGTAACGCTTTCAGACGGTCTCGAAGAAGCGGCAAAGATGAATGGCTTTCAATATGAAATTGAATTCCGCGGTTCATTGCTTTTCAATTTGTTCGAGGGAACGTTCGCCAGCGTTTACCCCCGATACCGCGCAAGGTGCCGGTGTATTACACAATAGGTACCATGACTCACTTGCGAACATGAGAATAAAATATAAAAACGATTAGCGATATATTCTGAGCGCGTGCCGAGTGTCTGCCTATTCGTTGATCCGAAAGTGAGGCGAGATATCGTCCCCAGCACCTCTGGCCGGCTGTTTTGTACAACGTCTTCGCGTAATAGACATTTTATTAGAAACGACCGCAGTTTCAAACTGAAAGCTATAGAAATGGTTTCAAATTGTAAAGAAAGAAGATCGCTTTGTTGAGCCCCACATGGAGGCTTTGTCTGTATTCCTTTTGATAATATTTTTATTTTTTAGACGAAGCGACTTACAAAGAATCTTACTACTGTAATATTAATCTTGCCGCAGGAAAGATTTTGTGAGCTCTTTACGGAGAAGCTAGTTCATTTTTTTGCCGAAATATTGTTTGAATTGACTAGAAATAATGTCAATCTTCAAGACTATTCTGTTAATTGAATAGGACTATTAACATAATTTTTGTTACCTAATAAATCAAATAGAAGCGTTCGTTTCGTCTTTTTCGAATTGCTAAGATATTTTCTTTAATAATGCGATTTCATACTATATGATATTGGTCTACATGTTTGAATAACCCTATTCAAGACTCAGCAGAATAATTAAAGGCACTGAAAATTAATCATCTTTTGAGTGCTTAAGTATACGTGAATACTATTAAAATATTTCATTTCAGAAGATGGTGAGTTACATACAAAACTGGAGTTTATTTTATGTAATTATGTCATAATGAACTTAAAATTCTTCGTGTAGTCAAGTATGGAGGATGATTTGAAATGAAATCATCAAATTAAATTAATATAAAACAAGGTCAAAAAAATGTCCCCAATTGGAAAAGTTCCGCTGGTTTTCCATAACCATTACCCTTACTCCGTGCCTACCTCCATCTGTAAGGTGTAATATACAGAACTAATTTGGGGCTCAAACCGTTAAGATTTTCATTATTCCAAACATCTACGGAGGGGACCATCGGGTCCGCTATAATCGTTGAATCGTATTACCATTACAACTGTCCACGAGACGCCAGATGCTTCAAACAACTTTATTTCATTATTCGGGCCCTTTCCGTGCGCGTGTGTTTTACTAAAGCGAATGGAAACGGTTTTAAACTATCCGCAATGTTTGTATTTGTATCTTTTAGTATTCTATATTTTGGTACATGGAGCATATTAAAATTTGTCTTTAATATTTAGGTGCTACAAAATGTATACGTAACTGAATCGGATTGTGTAAAGACTCTACTCAAACATTTCAGAAGCCCTAATCTTTAACTACAATGAACATCCAAAAAGCTAAACATAATATTTTAGGCACGTTTAACATCATTCTACCTTTCCATATGTAGATTGTAAATGAACACATAAAATTATAAAACTCAAATAAATTACGGCACGGATCTCTGTACAACATTTCGTCTTACTTGAGGTACTTCGCAGTCCGACTTTACTTGTACGTTTTGAGAGGAACTTGGAAGCTGTATCTCTTCCAAACTCCTTAACTTTAACAGACCTAAGCTTTATTGCAGTTGCTATGCACAGGCTTACAAAAGTCGTTGCGACGAACCGCTGTAAGTAGAAAAATACTTAAGAACATAACTAACGCTCGAAATGCCTTCTCAGATTTCTAGCAGCAGACAGAATTTAAATTAAAAGTGACGAGAAGCCAAATACTCAAATAGTTTACTTTAATACTGGAACATTACTCGACAGCACAAGTCATATGAAGGTTGAGTACGTTAAAATATTTCAATTTTACCGAGAGGTCAGACGAGCCATTGTGCTAATAACTAAATCTTCAAATAAATCCCCTTTTATGAGTGGATTTTCAACAAACATTTGCGGCCTTATCAGACTAAAATAAAATAAGAACTCAAAATCCTGAATACGTACATAGATTATTGTGTTTCATCTCAACTTTGTAACTCCATGTTGTTGTAACGTTTTGAATTGAAACAGGAAGTCGCCTATTCTGGGACAGACTGATATTTCCCGGCGTTGGAGTTATGAACATGGTTAGTCTACTTGTTTGAAGCCCAGCGCTAGCAATATACTTTATCAAAGCCGCTTTGACTCACATTGCTTGAAATACACACGATTATTACGAGAAAACAATGTATTTTCAATAATATTTTTACTCGCATGAACAATATAGAGTAATTCACCTTTAGACACGTCTAAAATAATTAGAAACTTGCTCTCCGTAAAAAAACTAATTAATACCCTTTAAATACCGTATTTTATTATTCGTCCGCCGTAGTTGTCCCCTTTCATTTCGTACCATTGCTCTAATGACCGAGGCATAACTGTTCCTTTATAAACCCGATAACTGTTTATACATACTTGTTATTTTTGGTGACCTACCACGGAAAGTGCTTTTTGGTTTAAAATGGTTTTCATCAGCATGACATGATGGACAAGCTACACTTTCATTCTTCAATAGTAACTATAGTTGCTGAACTTGAGTTTCCTTATGACTGCGAACATCAAGGAAAATATGTAGTACCGTTATAGTTAAAACATACTACGCATTCAAACGTACTTTGTATTGACGACTTAAGTTCCTTTGTTCAAAGCAGCATAACTCTTTCTCGACTAACACAATACATCACTACTCATCACAGCCAGTAAATTTTAAATAACTCTCGCCCCACTCCTGTTCCATCTTGTCCAAGTACTCGTATGTATGTTTATAACTGTGATATTTTGAACTTTTAAGTCTAAGCTACGACTTTTATTTTGTTTTTACTGACTGACACTCCATTGAAAGAAATGGTATAGAATGGTAATCTCGTACATGACATAATGACAATGACAGACGTATGCGGTAATCTGCTAACATTTTGACAGTTCCTTTGATCAGTGACCTACCATTAGAACGTCATTGTGTATTCATAACTTTTAATAGCTCGGTTATTAAAAAGTATTACGAGAGAATTGACCGATCAATGATCGACCATTAGGTATGAATTGAGCGATCGTGTTGGAATGACGAAATTATAAAAATAGCAGACTCGGGGCCCAGCTTCTTTGGTCCCACACAGGTAGTTTTATTTTATGTCGTTATCTTTGGTATTAAGTTATCAGTGTTAGTTATTGATACGCAGAACCCCGCGGTTTCACCCGCGTAGTTCCCGTTCCCGTGGTAATACGGGGATTAAATATAGCCTATATTACACGCTGATAATATAGTTTTCCGTGTTGTTTAGGTGTGAAAGCGTAACAAACAAACTCAAATTTGCATTTGTAATATTGTTATATGATTGTTAAGTGTACCAAGCGGATCGCAAGAAAAAACATAATTTCCTTCTTTCTATATGATGCTTATATTCTCGTACCTACTAACTTATTTTCTAATACTAAATAATAAAGGAGTATTTTGACCAGTTTATTAACGTTTTGGATGTATACACAAAAGAGATTGTCAAATGTTCATGTTCTCAATTGTTTAGTTCCAATAGGGATGTTTCCTATTTAAAAAAAATATGATCCTATTTAGTCCGTCAGTTAGATTATCGAAAAATATTGAACACGTATTTTTTGCTTTATCAAATCTATAAAAATTGACGAAGATAAAAAGCTTCAAAGATCATGAGTGGAGGCTTGCGACATCACGACGTGGTAAAAATCGTCGCACGAAGTGACGTCACACGAGTTTTCAACGCACTATATCGTCTTCTTTTTTAATTTACGTGAAAAAATCTATACTAATATTATAAAGCTGAAGAGTTTGTTTGTTTGTTTGTTTGTTTGAACGCGCTAATCTCAGGAACTACTGGTCCGATTTGAAAAAATCTTTCAGTGTTAGATAGCCCATTTATCGAGGAAGGCTATAGGCTATTATCATCACACTAAGAACAATAGGAGCGGAGCAGCGATAAAGAATGTTTTAAAATCGGGGATTCCACGGGGACGAAGTCGCGGGCAGCAGCTAGTAAAAAATACGTGTCCAATATTTTTGAGACGTCTATCTTACGGACTAATTAGATTTTTTTAGGCAACTACCCTATTATGCTTACATTTTGCTGGTCATCGATAGATCGAATTCGGCCAATTTGTAGTAAGCACACATTACAAGCTGTTGCATTTCACTCAAGCATAGCAATCCTTACAATGTCGTATTATATAACGATGGGCGTTGCGTTTGTCTGTAGGTATTGTAAATATTCATAGTATTTATGGTCTGCGTGTGGAATGGTGACCAATGATAATATCCGTTTCGTATCAATTAATTGAAACTTTAGCCGTAATTAAACAATGATTGATATAATAACATTGTTTCCGGATGTTGTAGTAATTTACTGGATAAAATACTGACACAAATAAAATTAATGGTATCTATTGCAATTCTGAGCGGAAAAATCAGCGGAATATCGCGCGCTTTTTCGACAGATCGCTTCGTTTTTTCTGCTTTTAGTTTTCCTTAGGATTACATCCCCTATTCCACTCCAAATGTATAACCTTACCAGTACCTAAATAGGTACATGAAAAACCAAACAAAGTTTACCTAATCTACTTGAATAAAATTTCCTTAATCCACTTTTCTCCGCCTAAAATGTCAACAGTAGCTATGGTAAACAAATTTCACTAAGATTTAATACTCCGTGTCGTGAGAAACGGCAACTTATTTTCTTACCCTGATTTAAATTCAGAGCCTTACAAACGTATTAAAATTATTACACCCTTTTTTCGTTCTCGTACTTTTCACTGGAAAACTTACTCGCGCTTTCTAAGACTGAGTTCTCTATTTTTACAACATTGTTTAATACGTATGTTTAGTCGGTATTTCAGTGTTTTATCATAGATGAACATTTGGATGAGATTTTTGTATTATTAGAATTAAATGTATATAATATGAACATAGGAAATAGATAACTTGAAACAACTGCATTTTACATAAATAATCTCAAGTCCATCAAAACATTTCCAATCTCATAATGTTCAGTCCTAAATCACATCATCAAATGGCAGAGTCCTGAGTGCACGTTCACTTGTTTTATTAACACCCTGTATGCTACGTTCCTATTCTCAAAGGGCTTTACAGCGTAGATTATGATACAGAATGAGTAAAGTTTCTATTGTTAAGCATGGTCATAAACTAACACAAAACAATTGTTACTTGCCCCAGTGTGTGCACCGTCGCTCGGGCCAACAAATCGCTTTTATACTGCACTGCTTGTTAACGTAAAACGTAATTAACAATACCCAACTTAACATTAATCTAGTAAACGAAAATGTTTACATGTAGGAGAATTTAGAGGCTTCTATTCTAAATAAATGGAGGCCTGTCTATTTATTTGAGGAGCTGTACTAAATTAGTCAGGTATTACAAGGACTTATCTTTATTAGGCGTTCGCACATGGGACGCAGGTAATTTTGGCGCCTTGGGATTGATTTTACCGGCGCACGGTGTATAAATTACTTTGGACTTCTAATATAAAAAGTCAGAAGAATTCAATAATTTGTGGATCTTTTTGCATAACTAGTTTCTGCCAGCGGCTTCGCTCTCTAGAAAGTTCATATAAATCCACTAGCTTCTGCCCGCGACTTCATCCGCGTGGAATAGTAACTTTACCCATTATTTTGATAAAGTTTCATACAAACTTTCATCCCCTATTTTATCCCTTTGGGGGTAGAATTAATCAAAATCCTTTCTTAGCGGATGCCTACGTCATAACATCTACCTGCATGGCCAGCCCAATCCGTTCAGTGGTTTGGGCTGTGCGCTGATAGATCACTATGTCAGTCAGTCAGTCACTTTTGAGTTATATATATTTAGATTCAGCTACAGACGAGAAAAATAAACAGAAAGACATTTTTTTTTTGTATATTATCTCATAACCTTGTACTGGGTATACTGATTTGATGATTATACGAGTATATTTTTATATTCGAAAGCTTGCTTGTCATATGGACCCATATAAATTTCAATGAAATCTTACGACTAGTACCTATTTGAGTTATTCCTAATAATGCGTATTTCATTGGCTTCGACTATGTACATTAATGATGTTCTCATTTAGACATTTCGACGTAAAATGAAAAAAAATCTGTATGCGACAGTTTATAAGAGCATCGTAGTATCTAGTTTGGTGAAGATCTGATGAAGAACTTCGGAGATAGACAACGGAAATCTTCGATAAATGATAGCAAATCTTCCGGGATTGCTGAATTGGCATGTCTGTTTGTTGTTTACACCAATTTATAATACGCTGACAGGGTAGATACGTTTAGCTGTCACCACTAAAAAGTGAAAAATATAAAACCTTTTTTGCAAAAGAATACAACCAACTTCTAAATAAAGCCACTACAAGGTATAAAATAACAACAATAAAAATAAATAGTAGGTAGGTAATTGCGACGCCACCGCGCACTCACGTAATTTTGTCTAGCTCCGAGTTAAAATTCTAAAAACTGTGTCTAAAGTGCATACAAAAGCAATAAAACAGTATAATTATAATCTATATAGAAGCAGTGACAATTTGTGTGCAAAATAATAGTGGAATAACTACATAAACCCTCAATGTGATCAGTTTCTAACAGCAAAACGAACAAAATAATCGTTAAAAGTGTACGATTCTGGACTTTGACCTCATTACCGAGACAAAGAAATCAACGAATTACCACGAGCCACTTGCATGACCGCCTGTCTAGTGTTGGCTTATTTGAAGTGTCCGTTAGCCGAGCTCCTGGCGCAGTGGCGTAGTGTTCTCGGTTAGTAAGCGGAACCTGGGTTTCAAGTTCGATCCGCATGAAAATAAAGTTTGTTTTTGGA
The DNA here is from genome assembly GCA_905332915.2 of Hecatera dysodea. NCBI lineage: Eukaryota > Metazoa > Arthropoda > Insecta > Lepidoptera > Noctuidae > Hecatera > Hecatera dysodea. The sequence continues at coordinate 9,965,431 of HG995294.1, read as the reverse complement.
TTTTTGCTTTTTGTTATTCCGCTGTAGATTTCTTTTTGAAATTTCCAATTCCAAATTTTTTACTAATATTAATAGCTGTTTCTATCGAAATGCAAAGAACCCCGCCCAAATCAATATTGACCCATGGACAATCACTTTCCGAATCGGACTTATTGTCAGCAACAAATGAAAAAACAGCCTCAAGCTCAACCGATTTCAACGTTACTATGCGAAATAAACGTATTCGTTTGGATGACTCCCCCGCAAAAGATCCTGGACCCCACCCAGAACTGAGCGGCTTCAAAACTGAGTTATTGGAAATGCTTTCAAAATGGAAAACCGAACAAGAACAGCTTATCACAGAAGAGTCATTAAGGAATATTATAAAGCAGGAACTGGAAATGACTATAACACGTTCAATGAAGAAGTTGGTTGCGGATCAGCTGTCTAGTATTAACGAGCGTCTGAGCGGCTTTCATGACGCACTCCAGTTCTTCAACGAGAAGTTCGAGGACTTTAAGAAACGTATTGAGGAGAGGGATTCCACCATTACAGGTTTGCAAGCCGACAATGAGCGCTTGAAATCGAATGTCAACGAGTTGACAACACGGTTGGGAGTGATTGAGCAGCACTTGCGTGAAAGTAATATCGAAATTAACGGTATACCCGAAAACAAAAACGAGAACTTGGCAAATACACTAATCAATTTATCTACAACCATAGGAAGTCCATTGAACGACACAGATATTCTCCAGATCACTCGTATCGCGAAGCTAAACAAAGACAACGACCGCCCCCGTTCTGTCATCGCAAAATTGCTATCCCCCAGACAGCGTGACACGATTTTGGCTGCGGTTACCAGCTATAATAAAAAGCATCCTGAAGATAAACTGAGCTCCCATCACTTGGGCATTGCGGGCAAACGCGCCCCCGTGTTCGTATCTGAACATCTGAGCCCAGCCAACAAACAGCTTCATGCAGCAACGAGGAAATTAGCCAAAGAAACTTCATACAAATTTGTTTGGATCCGTAATGGTCGAATCTTTGTTCGAAAGGACGTGAGTCATGACTCCATTTTTATTCGTAATATGGATACATTGAAACGAATGAGAAATGAGTAGAACTCTCCTGCTTTGCTTTGTAGTTTGAGATATTTTTTGGTGTTAAAAAAATTAGTCATGCTTACCATATATTATCAAAATGTAAGGGGTACTAGAACTAAAACGAATTGTATTCACCATAATATATTGTTAAATAACTACGACCTAATTGCCTTCACAGAAACATGGTTAAATTCAAGTATATCTAGCAGCGAAATTGTTGATAACAGATACATAATTTACCGTAGAGATCGACTGTGCACTGTAACTTCCAAAAAAGATGGAGGCGGAGTGTTGCTTGCTGTTTCAAAGGATATTAAATCTACCAGAATTCAGAGCTGGGAGACCAGTTCTGAAGACTTGTGGATAACTATAGAAATTAAAGCCCATAACACTATAAAAAAAATTGCTATATGTATAGTATACCTTCCGCCCCCTATCAAGAAGGAAAATCTAGTCTCATTTTTAGACAATGCAAATAATATTATTGCTAAGGTAGATGATGTCATTATTCTTGGTGATTTTAATTTGGGTTTTATGAATTGGACTCGAGTGAATGAAGGTTTCCAACACACACTTCCTGAGAACTACAGTAACTCTTTGGGCTATTCACTAACCGACTTTATCTCATTGAATACTCTCTTTCAGTTCAATTATGTAACAAATAACGACAATCGCATATTGGATTTGGTAATAAGTAACTTGACTAACATTACAGTTACCGCTCCTCTTGATCAACTAAGTAAACTCGACCCTCTACATCCTAATTTACTAATAACTATATCTGACGCCATCCCCGAGACACTAAAAACCAACTATAAACTAGGTTATAACTTCTTTAAGGCCGATTATTCTAAAATTCTTCCGAAATTGATAGAAGTAGACTGGATTAGCACTTTCTCTAAATGCCATGACGTGAATGAAATAATCTCTCACTTTTACAGTACTTTATCGAATATTATTAAGACGTTTGTACCGAAATATAATCGACGAAAGCAAAAATATCCTGCTTGGTTTTCATTTAGGTTAATCAAAATGCTTCACCAGAAGGAAAAGATTAGGCTAAGATGTTGCAAGTATCAAAACCCTCGTGATATAATAGATTTTGAGATGTTGCGTGGTCAATGTCATAAACTTGTAAAACTATGCTATCGTTCATATAAACAAAAAATTGAATCCGATATAATTGAAAATCCGAAGGCCTTTTGGAGTTTTATAAAGAACAAACGTAAGGAACAGTCAAAATTTCCATCTAGTATGTGGTTGGATGGATCAGTTGCAGAAACTGGCCCAGAAATCTCTAACTTGTTTGCCAAGCAGTTCTCCTCAGTCTATAGCTCCAATCAAGTAGACATAACTGATCCTAAAATATCCTCTACTGTACAAAAAGTGATTAGTAAAATACAGTTCACAGAAAGGGAAGTTCTTATGAAGCTGAAGAAATTGGACTCCTCGAAAGGACCCGGCCCTGATTGCATCCCTCCCATTTTTATAAAACGATGTTGCAACGCGCTTGCATTTCCTTTATGCATTATCTTTAATCGCTCACTGGCTGAAGGAGTTTTTCCTGAGGCATGGAAACAGGCAAAAATAGTTCCTATTTACAAAAAAGACGATCCTGCAGACGTAAAGAACTATCGTCCGATTTCAATACTGTCGTGTTTTCCTAAAATATTTGAATCCCTTATCTGTCCCATAATCACACATCATCTCGACTCAAACATTTCACCTTGCCAACATGGCTTCAAGGCGGGTCGTTCAGTGGAAAGCAATCTGATCCAGTTTGTGTCTGACATATCTGAATCTCTAGACAAACGATTGGAGGTAGATGCTGTGTACACAGACTTCAGCAGTGCCTTTGATAAAGTGAGTCACTTACTACTTTTGTCAAAACTAGCAGCCAACGGTATTCACGGATCACTTCTGAGATGGTTTACATCTTACTTACAACAACGGTCACAGACTGTTGTTTTGAATGGTTACACATCACAGCCATATGTCTCTATATCGGGAGTACCGCAAGGATCCCATCTAGCACCAATCTTGTTCTTGCTGTTCATTAACGATATAGCAGACCAAATACAAAACTGCAAGTTTTTAATGTTCGCTGACGATTTAAAGATTTATAAGACGATAACTTCACCAAGCGACTCGGTCGCGATTCAAAGTGACTTGGATCGGATACAAAATTGGTGCAATAAAAATGGCATGGCTTTAAACGTCAAGAAATGTTTCCACATTACATTCACAAAAAAGAAACAAGCTAGTGTAACATCATACAAAATCAATAGAGTAACACTAACTAAGGTCGATGAAATTCGGGATCTCGGAGTGATCATGGATAAAAAATTAACATTCAAGCAACATGTAGACAGTTGCGTTAAAAAAGCTGCGCAATTGTTAGGGTTCCTTAAGCGCAATACACAAGAATTCAGGTCCATTAAAACTAAAATGGTCCTATACAATGCCTTAGTACGTAGCGGGCTGGAATATGCCAGTGTTGCTTGGGACCCTTATTACGCAATACATTCTCAGCGATTGGAGAGCATACAGCGGGCTTTCACCAGACACCTCGCATTTATATCCCCTGGCTTATCCCATAGATGTACCTATATGCAGCGTCTGAGTTTCTTTAAAATGACTCCTCTACGGCAAAGAAGAATTATGCATAGCCTTATGTTCCTTCACAAACTAATGAACGGCCACATAGATTGTAGTGAACTGCTATCGCGCATTCTATTGAAAGTTCCGCCTAGAATTCCACGCTTTCCCATTACCACAATTCTACAGCGCCCTTCTACCTCTACAAACACGGGTCTCAACTCACCACTCGTTAAGATGTGTAACAACCTAAATTCATTTAATAAGTCTGTACCCGAAGCAGATATATTTAATGACCGTAAGGTCAAGTTCAAATCAAGAATCTTGGCCTCCCAACACACCAATGAAACATAGTTATATTTACCTGTGCTGTACTGATATTTAATGAATTGCTCTGTTTTCAATCTTGCTTTCTTCGTAACAAAATGTATACCCTCATTTATTTATATTTCTTTGTTATCTCATTGTGCACCTAGACTTAAGTTAGCAACTAAGCGGTAATCTGGCGTCTTTGTTGTCAATGCTGTGTTTACCCGTAATTGGCATATATATTAGAATATTACCGTATGATTTACTAAATGTATGTGTATGTATGTGCTGTGGGTGAACCTTAAATAAATAAATAAATAAATAAATAACTTTAATTTCGGTTTCGAAGTCGGTTGTGTTTTTTTGTAAAAAAAGTTTTTATTACAAGGAAAATAAAATACATTTAAGATCGCCTTTTTTTTCGTTTTAATTTTACGAGGCCAAAGATAAACATGGCTGTTTTATAATGAAGGCATTCTGAGACAATTCCTTTTCTAATTGACATTGAGAAGCACTCGAGTTTAATTTTTTAGATATCTTGAAACGTTGTAGGTAATTGACGTCAAAAATGTTACTTTCTTTTTTGCAAGAAATTTTCCGCTCGCTCGAATTTAATTATGATCGTAGCTATGCCAAATCACGCGTTATTGTAGGCTTTTCTTTAGCCTTATTATTATTTATGAGTCTTAACGCGTTTTGAGCACTTGATATAACCGTTAACATTCCGGGCTTCGGTTGTTTCGGGACATAGATCCGGTTTTTGGGAGCAACCTTATTTATATTAAGAACCGGTAGTCCAATAAAATGTTATTGCCTTGCGAAGGGTCGAATTACAAAATTATAAATGTATACGGTATACATATTTAGCGGGCAGGTGTGTGCCAGTATCTAGTAAGCAAGACACACGAAGGGAAACATTATTACGTCGTTATCTGAAAATCTGTAGTGTGAAATTACACGGGATAAAATGTGCTAGGAAGGAGGCCGCTCGGCTGCGGTGCGACTTGCTGCCTGAAACTTTAATGTAACGCCTCGGTAGAGCTGTTTCCTAGAAAATCCCCACCCGAGCCTTGATTTCGGTTTTATGCGGCTCTAAAGTTGTTTGCCATTTACTTGAATTAGTAAGTAAGTATGTAAGTACAAATTGAGGATTTAATGTTTATCGATCGACTAACGCAGGTAAGCTGGCTTAAGTCGTTTTTGATGTAGGTGTGAGCCGCGGGTTTTAATCTTTTTTAAGAGGGTGATTTGTGAAGACTTAGATTAATATAAATAAGTCTTTAAAGTTATTTTATTATCGACCAAAATTAAAAATCATGTTATTATTTAGGAAAAGGTTTTCTTTATAAACAGCATCAAGTAGGTAAACACACCCAAAACTAAATCCACTTACCAATATTAAGGTAATCTGAGCAACAGGCGTCGTATTAATCCTTAAAGCCGTGTTAAACACAACATGAATGCTTTACCTGTCGAAAAGCCAATAACCACTGGCCTTTAGTTAACTTTGGAAACTCGTACGTTCCGATGGGCGGCTAATTCACTTTGTTTTTCTTTTGTTCCCTGGCCGATCGTTTGTCATGCTACCTTTTGGATAGGTATGATGTTGTGTCTAAACTTTCTAAGTCTTTTCTAATTTACTTTCTAAGATGTTAGTGTTATCTTATTGAGAGAGTAACCTATAATAAACAGTCAAGAAATCAAAGTGGGCGCACTTCACCCTATTGACGATTCCCCACACAAAAAATGAGAGTAACATACTCTTGCTGACTAAAACCTATCCGTGTTCCTGCAAATGCCCTTTGCGTTCCAGGGCTGCAGTAACTCTTTGAACACACTCAGTAACCGTGGCAGGCCAGCTGCAGCATAATTCAGGGCCCGCTAGGGCCAGCGCCCCGTCAATTATGCTGACATCTCGTTGAAGCGGGCGTGGAACACAACGCGCCGTCAACAAGGGCCTGGCCCTTATCGGACGGCAAACCACCAAACCCTCGCCACTCTCTGGCCCGCACCTACGGTGGCCGGGAATCGCCATGCGACTCCCGATGCCCAGGGCTTCTTTTTCTGCTGTGACGGCTGGGGCGTAAGATTTGCCTCTCCCTCACGCGACCCGCCTCCTCCTTTGCTTGCATGACATGACATACATGACATAAGTAGAGCAGACCACCTCCGTATGGTACCTTAGGTGTTGAAAAACGTCGTTTGATTTCCGTGGGCAATTGACTTTACAGTCTCACTCGCGGCTCCAAATAGGTCTTGCAACGGTTCGGACGTCTATTCACATTCATCTGTCCAATGTGTATTAATACTATCAGCCTGCAATTTCAAAAGTCCTATCTTTAGGTTCGTAATTCTAGCTTGAATGTGACTTCATCGCCGAATCCACGGCGTCATCTAAGGCCGGCTGCATTCACTCAACTTGTCGTACATAACGAGCACTTAACTGATTGCTCGTTTGTCTCACGTAGTTGGATTGCACCTATTTTGCTTCAAAGCCATCATCAGCTTAGAACTTCCCGAGTATATAGGGATCGGCTTTCAGTGTTACCAGATTTGTCTGAGTATCAGGTTTAAAGGCTTGGTTAATATAGCAGTTATCGATTTTTGAAGAATGACCGATGTATTCAATCCTATTTTCATAATACTCCAATAAATATTATAGATTTATTTAAGGACCTCCAACAAAAGATGAACAAATAAAGTTTTACTTTAGTACACTCCTTCAATTACTAGAAGTCACCCACTTCTAAACGCAAAATTAAAATTCAAAACATACTAATAATTATTATTAAATAATTATAACGAAAATTTCTTAATCAATTATAGCCACGACTCAATAGATTTGGATGAAAGATGAAACGCAAACGCCAGCGCCCGACATACAGGTAGACCTAGATCGCGATTAGGCGAAGCGAGTGGTCCATTCCAAAAAAAAAAAAAAATAAATAGGCGAAGCAAGTAAAAGCAATTTTTGTCATATTTTGTGTTGACTGCATCTTTTTAGCTAGGTATGTAACGTTTGGACCACCCCGCATGTTTTGTAACCAAAAAAAAATGATTCGATTCACATGAAAAATTTAAAAAGCCGGTTTATATTTTTCATGTGAAATATAAATCCATATGAATCCTTGGGCAAACAGGTTTCTTCATGTACGCAAAACAAACTCTGAAGTAGTTTGCACTTTTCCCTGAACTTTCCAAATATTGCCTGTATAATTTTTCGGTTTGAGGGAAAGCAATTATATTTTTCAGATTACTCAATTTCCACGACTATATTGAACTAGGCAGTCCAGAATCAAAAGTTCTCGCAGACAGGTGCGATGCGACCCTATAGTGCAGCGACTTTGTTCATACTTTTTTTACGTTATTTATGAAAAAAAAAAGTATGATGACGATAACGCATTGTCCCGGAAACAGGCCACGGCCTGTTTCCGGGACCACCCAGCCTTTACAACCATTTTTAACCATCATTTTTAGACACATAAATAATTGTTACCAATTTATAACTATTTAGTTTTACCTAAATTACATCTATAACATAATATACCCATTATATTATAGATACAAGCAGTACGTCCAACATTTTTAGGTAAGTAATTGTTTAAGTGCAGTTGTTCGGCGCTATGTCGCACGTACGACGGAGCATAACTCGGTAAACTCTTCACGACTTAACTTTGGTGGGCATTCATCTAAAACTTCGGCAGGCACCTGAACAGTCGCGTGACTTGACGCAAGCTATGGCTATGAGACCAAACTGTCGGTAAGGCTACGATTCCAACAAGTATAGCTTAGCGGAGACATTTTAGTAAACTTACTATACTTACTTGTTTATTTAAACCAGAGCTAATTGATCGTCGGAACGAGGTTCTAGTTCGAATAATGACAGTCAGTAATTTGAGTAAATAATTTATTATTTCATCGCCACTATTCTTAATACTCAATACTTTATTGCATTCCATAATGTGTACATATTACAGTTGATTGTTAAAAAAACATAGGATCAATTATGGACCCTGTCGGGCACAGCAAAGTTATTTTTAAAACCGACTATTCCTAGAACCAAAATGTCGAAGACGTGATATTTATCAACTCACACAGGGCCGGCGTGGTGGATAACGGCCCACCGCCTACCTCATAAGAGGTTTGAATACAAGCAGTAGTAACGCTATAAGCTGAATATTACTTAAGCGAACAGTAAAACGTGCTAGTAAGATACGCTTTACGTAAATGCAAAAAAAAACAGCTTCGTTGAACTCTCTCCAGGGCTAACTCAAGTCACGCTACGAAAATCAAACGATCCCATTTGATATCACAAATATCCATCGCTACGTAGCTTAGCTCAACGGTGCAACCTAAACCCACAAGTTGTTGCCATTATTGCACGTTATGCTATCTCTTGTTAATGTTATGTTACTGCTCTTGTACTCAAGTATTACCAACTCTTGATGCTAATCTAGAAGGATGGAGCAAGTACTTTAGATATGTCAGCTGAAATGAAATGGCGCGCCCAATTTAAATAATTGCCGTGACAGCAACAGATATTGGACAAGTAAAATGGGAACACTAGCAATATTTTGTTGTTTTCAAATTTTAAATGAAACTCCAAAATAATACTGAAGATTCAAGTTTCCGGACTTAACAATGTTTTTTGTGTTTTGCATTCTTGGGTCAATCCTCCAGAAACGAGTCCAAATCATATCTACTTTTAACCACTGGTTAAGCAGGTTTGAGTCATAAAACGATATTGATCATGCACTCAATTTAATACACGATATAATACAGAATCCACGATCAAAATATATTCATTTTACATGAATTTTGATTAATCGACCGTCACTGAAAACAAGAGCATCAGTAAAAAACCATTTTAGTTGTTTAGGCACGTCTTTGGTGCTCGTTTCTGTTGGGTCTGTGATGATTTATAGGCCTGGTTGAGAGACGCACAGGACCAGGCGCTGTGGTGACACTAGGGCAGGTCTACGTCCAGCGGTGCTCGTCTTTCTACTTAAATGTTGATTATGATTACAATGTATGTAAATGAAGCACTTTTGGTCTTCATCTACGTAATTTAAATTTCCCGCGTATTACCTCAATGACATTAAACTACTACCTATGGTGGCAGCACTTTGCAATATGTCGCATAAAAGAATTGTCTCTGCTTTTTGTACACTACGTGGTCTTTATTAAAATAACTAGCTTCTGCCAGCGACTTCGTCCGCGTGGAATAGTTACTTTACCCCCGATTTTGAAACTCTCAGCCCGATCGGTTTAAAATTGACAAAGTTTCATACAAATAATCAGAAAGCGCCGAACTGCTAAGCTATCGGGAGTTACACGTGTTATTGTGAGTCAACCATAAAGTATAGACATATGCTGTTTGGGACATTTTTTAGATAATTTTATGTAAAACATTTCCGTAATACATGATTTCTATGTAACTTTAACCATTAAGGCTACACACGCGACGGAAGCTTAAAAAATGGAGTAACTTCTCCCGTTTTCCCAACATTTTCCTTCACTGCTCTGCTCCTATTGATTGTAGCGTGATGAAAAGTATACTATAACCTGCCCAGGAGTATGAAGAATAATTGCACCAAGTTTCATTAAAATCGGTCGAGTAGTTTTTGTTTCTATAAAGAACATACAGACAGACAGACAGACAGACAGACAAAAATTTTACTGATTGCGTTTTTGGCACCAGTATCGATCACTAATCACCCCCTGATAGTTATTTTGAAAATATATTCCTTGTACAGAATTGACCTCTCTACAGATTTATTATAAGTATAGATATATAGATAATTAATCTCCATTCAGATTGTAAGAGATATTTGAAGCAATAGCTTTTAATGTTGTTTCTCTTTACAGGTTAGTATATAATAATAATAAGTAGTACATAAGTGTAGAAGTGATTTGTGTTTGCAAAAATCATTGGTCATGATGATCCTAAAAATAAATTTCGCTTTATAGAGCAACAACTTGGGTTTCTTTGTTTCATTAAATAACATGGATATTACATGTATATGTCAAGTTAGAACGAGATGAGCTTATGATTTTGTTCTGACAAGCAAAGGCTTAGCCCTTAGGTTGTATCTGGCGTTAGCTGATCACGCAGCTATGGCATTGTCATCCGACAGACATGTGGCTAACATTTGATTACTTTAAATTCTGATAAGCAGAACCCAAACGAAACCTAAACGTTGACTTGCAGAAAGTCCCTAAGCATTCTTTACCAATCAACTTATGGGTTCTTAATATAATTTTTCTTTATGCTAATTAGTTTTCATAATATTTAGACTTTTCTGTTTTCCTGACTTTCAAGCCTACCTTTTGATCTACCACTCGAAATTAATTCGTAAAGTACTAGCGTTGAGGCGGACCGTGTTTACATAATTATGCTTACCTATTAACTGTAATTATTTATTATCTGAGTCCTTATAAACCCAAACTATATTCTGCTTAAAAGAAAAAAACAATACTTCATTAATTTATTTATTCAGATTCTAGCGTTGCTTGTATGAGTCTCAATAAACAAAAAATACATGCAATATTGTCTGTCACTTGACCCAATTCTTAGTGGATTGCAAAAAATATGCTCATAATACAAACGTTGGTATTGAACTGCTATTGTTCTGCAGTATTTGAATAGACTACGGCACGTTGTTGCCAGAGAGATGAGAGGTCTTATCTGAGTATGTATTGTTACTAGATATTGTTATGAGGTCATTGAAAACGTTGAGGCATACTACAAGTTAGTAGAATGATAATAACATCAACGAAACTTAGACAAAATATTATAAATGCGAAAGTAGCTCCATCTATCAGTCTGATTTTACTCGAGTACGGCAAAGCCAAAAAGAAGGGTCATGATTTTAGCTGTCTATGTATGTAAGTGTGTACCTACATAGTATTTTCCACTGTAGCGCCTAAACTACTGAACTGATTGTGATATATAAGGTATCAATATATTCGTTAAAACAAATAAATTCTCTAAAAGTTTAATATGCGGGAATCAACAAATCAATATTTTCTGAACAAGGCAAAAATTCTGTTGAGATAATAAAAATTATTTAAATAATCATGACATGCTTGGTAAATAAAGAATTTGAGTTAAAACTTCGTTTAAATCTAAAGAAAAAAAAGGATATTGTTAAACTGTCGGTTGAACACGCCGCGCGCCGTTGCATTGTCCTATGTTGAGCTTGATAGGCATGTTGTGGTATGCGTCTACAGATCTTCAAGTTACCAGAATCTATTTTTGTTTGATTCTGTAATGGAAGAAGTGTTAAAAAAGTTAATAATTATATGTGGCGACCAGTTCCATCTTTACTATAAGGACACAAAAGGCACGTGCCTAGGGACCCGCTGCATTGGGGCCCCCAAATTATACTATAGGTTCTTACATAATACTTCTACTGCGCCCGCACGTTCCGTCATTTGTCTATGAATTTGACAAATGATACTGAGGCATTGGGCTATTGAGCGTTGGTCGATGTTAATTTATTGTTTTGTTGTATGTATGTATTTTACTTTTATTTTTATTAATTTCATAAATACATATACAATAGTGTGCAATACCAGCGCTGTGTTATTTATTATTTTTTTAAATATCGCAGCATATGCTGAGATTGGAACCTTGATTGGCCTCGCACAGTTTAAAATTAATAATAAGCTTTTATTTTTATTTTATGGTATTGTTTTGTGTGAGTCATAAATAAACATTTTACTTTCTTTCTTTTTAGGAAACGAACAATTCGAACCGTGCACTAGCTTCTGACGAAGTTCTGTCAAATCTATCCCAGGCAGGACAAACATTTTCGAACTCGGTCGCAAGATGAAATCTTCGAAATTTTCTTAGATCACTACTCTCGCTAGGTGAAGAAAGATTTTTAGCATGATTCAACAAAGTAACTTTTTGTTTCCTTGAATCCTCAAAAGAAAATTTAAAATACTCATCTTAAATTGGATGCAACTTTTGCGAACTCTTAGATCTATCGAGCATAAGAGTTCCGATCTCGCTTCGCGCGACAACCTTTACGAAAATTGTATGTGATTCTTTTTCACGCATTAAAAAAATGTATTTTACTCTAATTTATTTTTTACTTTTTACTGATCGCTGGACAGGTATCTCAGTCTGTTCATCTCATTCAACGCACCATTGTTGCAAGGTCATTTCCCGGTTAATTTCGAACAATCTAGTTCTTCAATAAGGAGACCTTCTACTGTTTTTCCCCTACTTACGACATCATCTCACAACCTGACTTGGATGTTCTGAGGAATACGCTACTTATTTTAGCTTAAAGCTTACTTGTGCCTTACGAAACTCAGTTCCGGGTTTGATTTTAGAGTTTTTCTTCTCCTAGACAGATTGCAAACTAATGCTATTGACGCCTCTCTCGACAAATTACACAAATCAAAGACGATGCTATAGATTCGAACAATTTGACTTCATTATCCTTTATTTAACTACAAGCTTTTATTTAACTTGCAATGTATGGGTGGAATCTTGCAACTGAATTTGAAAGCAGATATCTTCAACCGATTGAGTAGAAATTTTGTATACAAGTTTAGTTTGGATAACAATGCATGGGTAGCTGTGTGATGTTTTTTATATGGTTATCAAATGAAAGGGCTTGCTGAGAATAACTCGGAAAATAAAATGACGTCCCTCTGAGTCCAATATGGTGGACTTGAAAGATTGCGGATTGTGTTTTTATGCTTTCTTAAAATATGGGTATCAAATTAAAGCTTCGGTTGGTTCCTTCGAAAACCCTAGTACATCATCATTTTGTACAGATTGGAGCACGGAGTTTAACTCGCTTTCGACTGTCAGTAAGTCCTTAAATTAAAAATTGAAGTGATCTAAATAGTGCGCAAAATAAAACATCAGAAAGAAATCAAGACTAATGAAAAAATGGTTGGGGTGCCTGACGCACACATCGTTTACGTCATACGTGGCATGCGATCGCGGTTGCACTTTGACCATTTTCGCACTTGTCTTGATATCTTTCTGAAATGTATTCTTGTTTCGCACTTTTTAGATCAATTTTATTTTTCTGTAGCCTGGTTACAGTTTTCAAACTTTCTTTTTGTATTTACCTTTTCACATTTATAATTAAAAATAACTATTTTACCTTGGTATGACTTCAGACTTTCATGAGGGCGACGCTGTTGGCTGAAACTAGTAGAATATAAAATCAATATTTCACAGAAACTAGACCAGAAACTGCTTGTCACTTAGTTGTTTAATTAAACAGGAGCTTAACACTTTCTATAAAGTCATGTAAATTTCTAAATTACCAAAAACCGAAAAAAAAATACCATACGAAACGTTTTCGTTCTTACAAAGGGGCGTTTTTATTTGTAGGAGAAAAAGTCAAAATGTCCGAATATAAAAATGCGTCGTTCCTGTATAGACCGCGGGAGCGAAGCCGGTGAAAAAGCTAGTTGGTACATCGTAATAGTGCATAGAGTAGAGCTTACGCAAAGCTGTTCAGTGTCGATAAGTAAAGCTGCAATTAGAAATGCTCTCGATAAGATGCTACTATTGTCTGTTTAATTGTTATCTGATAATACTCCACTCTGATTAGCGTTGTTCCAGCTCTGTATCTACCAACCAATTCCTACGTATTACACCCTAATTCTAACATAATATCTTAATGTCTAAGCTGATTCAGTTATCAAATTCCAATGTAGTATTGTATGTGCGATTACGAAGTTAATTGCACCATGAAGTTACATACAATAATAATATCTGCTTTCGAGCTAGAACGTACCCCACATCTACCCGCATAATTCTCATCTATACTTCAGCGATAATTGTCTGAAAACCGTTTCCAGGCATTCAATATATCGTTTGTTTTACTCTGAATTTGAAATCATCCTCAATTTAATGGAAAATTGGAAATCAAGTGAATTTTTAACAAATAAAAATGAAAACGGCACTTCGAATAAAAAATATTCCGCCAACCATTATGTTTGGTTGACATAACATTGTCCCGCGTGAGGCCGCGTGGCACAAATATTGCCGTGAGCATTATATCGAACAAGTTAATTTATTACGCTGTAGATATTGAATTTATAAATGTGACAGTGGCTCGTAAGTCCGGGGTTTGTGATAAAAGTGCGCGCGCAATACTGCCAGTGCGTAATTATAGTCACAATCAAGATTGCTGACGATAATCCCGCGGTGCGCGGCGCGTTGACAAAATCAACGCGTTCCGTTCCATTCCTCCTTTTCGTTATTTTTAATTCCGCTCACTATTGAACCTTTACAGTTAAACGATGAAATTTTCTTACTCGACGTTACTTTAAAGTGGGGTTAAAACAATTTGGTCGTTTGAGCTGTATACTTACTAAAGAAAAGTGAGCTACATTTGTGGAGCTTAGTCCGTGAAATTGTTAGTACTTGGTATACGTGTTCGGTGCTATTGTGCCTCTGAAAAATGCATAATGTCACCAGCACTGCACTAGTTTTCCGGGTTTTAGATTGCACGGTAAGTATTTCAGCTACGACTTGCACTTCGAGGTCCATTTAAGAGTTCGAGGAATAGGTCGAAATGCAACTCATTCTCTGTCGAAAACCGTGGATCCTCCGTGTGAAGCTTTTTCTGGTAACTAGCAGTTCGTATGTAGTGGCATAGATGTCGCCGTATGACTGTCGAAGTGAATCTAAAGATGCTTGCCGGAAATGTGGAAGGAATAGGTACAATAACGAATTAGTTAAGTGTATGAGAATTTGTGTCATCGGAGGAGGTCTCCTTACAAATTGAAGCGTTAACAAGGTCAATCATATACATATAGTACATCCCGATTGCGTTACAGGGATTCGGAATAGTTTTACCTTCTACCTCTGTCTTCTATCATGTCTTTTAGTCAACTCTTATTCAGACAGTAGAGGTGTTTTCTTTCTTTATACAGTAGAGTTGTGCGAAACCATTTATTTAATTGAATACCTGTATTACCTACTTACCAGTACCTTTTTAGGAAATAACATATAAATATTATTGGAGCTTTTACGAGTATAGGAACTTAATCATGTTATTTCATGGAAATAAATAGACGTCTGACCTTTGCGCTATAGAAACGAGCAAGGCAAAAATATCAAATGGATACAAACTCTAACAGGTATTAGGTTTGTTATTGAACAAACTAGATTTATATGGAATATTTTAAAGAAGTTTCAACTTTTCTCATATTTAAATATAATATCTAATAAAATGTATTCAGAATTGAACTTAGTAGCAAACATCCCTGTAATGTGTTACTATAAGTACAAACACACATATCAGAGTTCAGTCAAATAAGCGAATAAAAGTTCAAAACATTTTTCTGAATATTTCAGTTTTTATTCTACAGTAAAAGAACACCGCAGGTACTGTGAACTACGCAAGTGCAAACGAAGTCATTACTACGCCTAATAATTTTCCCGGACGTAATGAAACTCCACCGGAATTTTTATTGACGGTATCTTGTTATTTTTTTAAGAATTTTTGCCTTGAATTTCTTAAAAAAGGTAACTACTGTGTTTCATTCACATTGCAATTTTCCCTTGGAAGTAAGGAATGCTGTGAAAAAATTAATTGAGTGTTTGTCCGCAGCTCAAGATTGGACAGCGCTCATTTGAATATGATATGACACGGATTCAACTTTAAAACAATCTTCTCGTATGTACAACTAGTAAGCTGTTAACTGCAAGCAACAGATTTTAAAACTTTACTAATATTTTGATGTTACATAGCAATCATCTGAATTATTTGAAATGAATAAAGACACGAACCCTTTTACTCAATAGATTTAATATCATGTATCAAATTCGAAGTAACTCAAGCAAATAAACAAATCGCTTTTTCGGATCTCGCAAAATAATTTAAATATACAGCCATTTCACACGAGTATTTTTCGAAGAAAGCTAGACGGCTCCACACTCAAATTATCTCGGCTCGTTAATATTTAAGCACACTTGGTGTTAGGCTAATCTATTGCCTAACGGTTTAACCATGCATTAGGGGGTTATTCTGGCAAGTGGGGGAGGGGGGAGGGAGGGAGCTTGCCATTCCCCTGAGAGATTAGGTTGCATTTCAGCGATTAATTTATTATACTAATGTTTTGCTCTATTTCGGCATTATGACCTAGAACTAATTGCTAAATACGAGTTCGTACATAGTTAACATTAGAGCATAAATTGAATTATAGGAAGTTTTGTTCAATTGTACATGTTTTGTGGCTGGCCTTTGGCATGACATTGGTGAATGACTTCGAGAGATTATATCAAACTCTGATGCGTAAAACGGCATTCCAAATGTTCAGTTGACAATTCATAGAGAGTTTACAATCTCTCAAGATATTTTATAATCTTACGCATTTTACAATTATCCGGTGACATATACATACTTATACAGGTACCTATGGAACTGGGCAACAAACAAAAAATTGTTTATTTCGATCTCATTTTAAATGTGCATGCAAGTTCTTTTGTTCCAAGAGGTCAATTTTCTTTGAAATATATTTAAGAAATGTGTTTACCAAAACGAACAAAGATCGAAATGTCACCGCCAGAAATACGGCGCTTTGTATTTAGATAAATGGTTCTTTGTAAACTGAGTCAATCAAAATAAAATATCTTTGCCGTCGTGATTTACCATATAATAAGCTACTAATGCGTTATGACTTCGCTCCCGCTATCTATTTCTGTGGAACCGTGAAGTTTTTTTTTTTAAGTTATAGGGCTTTGTCACACTCATAGTGCAGTTTTCTTTTTTGAATGATTTTACCTGTGCTGCTCCCACCTTTTTTATGAGAAATAAATATACTTACGTTAAACCTTTTCAAACGATTTTAGCGCATAGGATTTGAATTTAGAATCAGATTTTATAACCTAAATGTTAATTACTCATACAAACTACGGCAAACTCTAAAGCAAATGCCATAAAAATACCATAGTACAAACTATAGCGATATCTGGCCAGTCACCTCTACCACGCCATTTTCTCGAAGCAATCTCCGCAAAAATTATTTCCGGGCTTCATCTCGGCCTATGCGACACAGCTACCTACTTCACGAAATATCTACAGCATCTTGCCTTCTTGCAGTGGCGGTACCTTCATATAAGCCCAAAAGCCCGGCATGCCTTACTAAAATGCTCGATACATAATCAATATCAAATCCGAACTATTTAAAAGTTCGCGCGCTTAATTCCTGTCAAAATAACACAAAGTATCTACCTATGCCACACTACTACACATCGCGATTGTTCGCGCGCAGAGTTTCGTATTTGCAGCATCTACATATAGCTATCTTGCTTACACGCACCGGCTTTTGCCGGGCTTTCAAATACACTCTCTGTCACTTTCGCACTTATAGCGATGTGCCGTATAACGAGTTAGAACCTTGTGCGTCTACAAATGGATCAGAATGGAAGATTTAAGCCGTGCATGCCTATGAAGTTGTACGCGTATGGGTGACCTTGTCACCTTGCCAACTCTGCAGTGTTGCTGTTTTAGCGACGTTGTGAGATTATGGAGATTTTTAACGAGTTTGGAGACTTTTTTTAAGATTAAGCAACAATAAAAACTAGCGACTTTTTAAAATAACGAAATTAAATATTCAAGCAATATCTTAAAAATAAAAAAATTGTGACATCTAGCTAGATTTTTCATATACCTGGCGACTTTTTTTGCCTAAATGACAACACTGCAACTCTGCGTAAGTAGCTCCTGACACCCGAGTGCAACTAACTTCAGTTTAATTTGCTTGAGTTTTGTTTTGTTTTCAAAAGTTTTGTTGTTAAAGTTTTTAGTGTGTTTTCTTAGATTTTCTCAGTGATACAATTGTTTTGGTGACTTACCTACAACAATGGAGGTAATTGTGAGGATTTAAAATGCGTTCAAGTTTTGATTGGCGAAGATAAGGTAAAATCTTTAAACTTTTTATTTCTCAGACTAGTAAATCGCATAAACGAAAATAGATCAGTGTATAAAACAGTTGGATTGTTGGCTGTTCGCACACTAATAAGTTGTATTGCTGGTGCTGCATATTTTTTTCGAATGAAGATTCCGTTTGGAATACACCTGGTTATGATTTAAATAACATATCTGGCGCCATTAAAAGGCATGCAAACTATTTCGACAAACAAACATTAAAAAGCCTTGTATTCTAGTCCTGATCTGAAAGATCGTAATGTTTTCGAATTAATTGATTTCATTCATGAGAATAACCTCGAAGATGCCTTTCCCGAGCTGTTAAAGTTAGCGTATCTTGTTGTAACTATTCCGGCTACAAGTTCTTCCGCGGAACGTGCTTTTTCGTCTCTTAAAAGTATCCATACCTATCTGAGAAATACACAAGGTCAAGAGCGTCTTTCCGAATTATCAATGATAGCTATTGAAAAACAATTGTTGGTACAATTATAACGATCACCAAAATTTTACTCTGATGTAATTAAAAAAAATCTTTTAAGAAAGATAGACGATTCCAATTAGAATATAAATAATATATATATATATATATATATATATATATAAACATAAGTAGGTACCTACATAGTCGAAAATTGAACTTTCTTGTTTTTAAATCGGTTAAAATTTCATTGGGCTTGCCTTATTTTGAAACCCTAGGCACGCCACTGCCTTCTTGATAGTTAATTATAAATCAATATCACCGCGCTTGGAAACCCAATTAATTAAACCCATAATGAAATAGGGTTAATTTATAATTGATTAACTATACATACATGCTCTGTAGGTACGTATAAGGAACTTGATAGATCGCGCTCTATTAATACATAGTGTGTTGATTTTATTGATAGTTCCGCTCCCGGACTGTTCACTCAAATAAGTTAGCTAATCCAGTGTGATGAAAGAAAAATTTCACTTGGAAATTATATTTAGAGAGACATAAACAATATCTTGACTGAATTAGTGTTGAATTTAGTAATTAAAACGATTGTGCTTTTAACAAACGTGGTTTTATTAGAGATTCACCAGAGAGTCAACCACGGAAAAAGAAATTATCATAGACAAGTTCATAGACACAGGTATAGAGAAGTCCATTTCAACTATACTATTATAGTGATGTTCTGAAGTAGAAGAAAATTAGCATAACAACTTGGGGCCATGCCTCAAGTTCGCGCTCCTCATAGATAACACCGAACGCACCTGCACAGAAATGTTTTTGTTCAATTGAACCCTTACTTTGCCGCGTTCATCTTAATTCTGGCAACGTTCGAGCTTATTAGGAGCAGGCTGATAATACGATGAATAATTTACGGAAACATTATTTTATATTAACTTCTTAATTTGTTAAAGCTTTCCCTTTAAGAGGAATGGTGGAACTTTACAATTTATTTTCAAGTCAAATATCGTTACTATTGAACTGGGAACTTCAACATTTTTGGGTTTTCCAGCACCAAACTACCATGGCCTAGTAAATATTTGTCCAAAACCGCAACAAGAATAAAAAAATATTGAAATACAATCAAGGTTAACTCAATCTCTGCAAGATAGACTTTCCTGTGTAAGATCCAATCTCCGATTTACCCAAACGCGTATTCGAGCAACAGATTTGTGTGCCTAAGTAATTGCAGATCGCACAGCACCAAATCAGCAGCAGCACCTGCTGCTGCTTTTTAGTGTGAATGTTCTGTTTATCGTTTGGTCTTTCTTAAATACCTTGGTGTTATATTAGACAATCTTTTGACATGGAAAAAACAGGTTAACTCAGTTGTGGTTCGAGTTAGAAGATTGATTTACCTTTTCAAAAAACTTCGAGCGGCTGCTGATTTCCAATGCCTTAGAATGGTCTACTTTGCACTTGCTCAATCAGTACTGGGTTACTGCATAACCACCTGGGGGGGAACGCACAAGACAACCATGCTGCGGCTAGAGAGGGCTCAGAGAGCGGTTCTAAAGGTACTCGCTAAGAAGCCTATTAGATTTCCCACTTCTGACCTATACCCACTTTGCGAGGTCCTCTCAGTGAGAAAGTTGTTCGTGTTGCAAACAGTGCTTAGGAAGCACATACTGTGCAAAGAATTGTCGTGCTGACAGAGTTTGTAGGACCGAACGCTGCAGGTTAGCGTTGGTCAGTCGCCACTTCACTCACAGCAGCTCTAAACTATATAATGCCATAAATACAAGACTTGCAATATACCCTATGACTAGGAATATACTGAAGAAAAAAGTGACCAACTGGCTTGGGTCCTTGTCCTATGATGAGACTGAGCAACTTATTGTGTCATAAGCGCGGTAGACACACACACACACACACACACACACGCACACACACCCACACACACACACACCCACACACACACACACCCACACGCACACCTATACTCTACATATATACTATAATAGTAACCACAAGGTGTACATTTTTCTTAATAATATTTTTGTAACTAACTTCTCTTAGGTTAATCTGGAACAATGTCTATGATTGTATTTTTTCTGAATTGGGCGTTGATAGCTGCGACACAGTATTTTACTTTTGTACCTATCTCCGTTTTTCCTGTGTAATCTGTAATCTTAAGTTGTTCCAAATAAACATTATTATTATTATTACTAGCTTCTGCCAGCGACTTCGTCCGCGTGGAATAGTTACTTTACCCCCGATTTTGAAACTCTCAGCCCGATCGGTTTAAAATTGACAAAAGATAGACATGCTGTTTCGGGATGTTTTTTAGATAATTTTATGTAGATGACTTCTTCCGTTTTCCCAAAATTTTCCTTCACTGCTCTGCTCCTATTGATTGTAGCGTGATGAAAAGTATACTATAACCTGCCCAGGAGTATGAAGAATAATTGCACCAAGTTTCGTTAAAATCGGTCGAGTAGTTTTTGTTTCTATAAAGAACATACAGACAGACAGACAGACAGACAGACAGACAGACAGACAGAAAGACAGACAGACAGACAAAAATTTTACTGATTGCATTTTTGGCACCAGTATCGATCACTAATCACCCCCTGATAGTTATTTTGAAAATATATTCCTTGTACAGAATTGACCTCTCTACAGATTTATTATAAGTATAGATTTCGTACTTGCATATCTCATCACTATTTGTCGATATTGTAAGGCAAGGTGAGTCTGTGTACCGATAACAATGTTACATATGTACGTCGATTAAGCCATTTCACACTAAGGCACAAATACCGACATGTTTTTTCTGAACAATGTGCCCTCGGAAATACAGTGATTTAACCAAGCACATAACGTTTTGCTCGTTAATTTTATCGCTTAATGTGTACATTTTGCTTTAAATTCCTAGACATATCAGATAGGGGTGTTCATATCCTTAATACGTTGATAATACCCATAATAATCGCTTCGGATCACTCGTATGGCGTACATTTTCAGTAAAAAAAATAGTTAGTTACGCATTTTGATACCGCTAACACCTTACTCACATTATATCTGTAATTGGTCTGAAAAGACAGACTAATTTATTCAATGCTATAAATTTAAACTTGTAGAAAACTTTGAGCCTATTTAAAATACTTGATAATTGTGTTCTTGTTGCTTACCTACATATGGTTTTTATTAAACACTAGCTTTCGCCCGCCACTTCTTACGCAAATATCCCGTATTTCCCGTTTCCCTAGGAATTTCGACTGTGCGTTGTCTATCAGTCACTCATTCAGTAACGGAAAAAAATTATATATTGATTGGTTTAGTACTCCTAACCGAAGTTCTTATGAAACTCTATGTAAGAAGTTTTTCTTTGCTTCGCCGTATCTAGAAAATATTGGATTAGTTTTCTCGTTATAAAATTTTATAAAGCAATAAAACCGGTCGGGATCAGATAAAACGGATAGTTATTACTTTTGATTTATTGCCCTGAATTCCTCTGCTTATGTAGCCAAAGGCATATCATTTTCAGGGTGTTAAACACGCAAAATATTTATATGATGGGTTCAATTTACCGAGTATTTTAGGAGCTGGTAGGTTATATTTTCAGGTATGGGTTTATTCGTTATAACTTAATATTTTTTCGTCGGCTTTTGGAATTAAAAAATTAGAAATTGTTCTACACAAAACTAGAAAAGCTGATCGATAATTTGATACACCTTTAGAATACTTTAGATGAATCGTAAACCAATAAAGGGATCGCGGAAGTCGGACAGTTAATATACTATAAGATATAAAAATCAAAGAGCGCTACGGTCTAATTGAAAACCCCTTTTCTTTTTATGGAGTTCGTAGTTTATAGGCACTTAAAGCGATACTTCCGTGAATGTTGCGTCTGTAATAAGAGTTATATAACGAGCCAATGTTATTCGTTCCTCCGAGATTATTGGCGGAGCGTAAGGCTGCGAGGGCAACTTGTTTATTTTCTTTCTTAGTGTGTATTCCGTGTATAGAAAGGCTTCAGCTTATCGCCAGCGGGCAGCCGGCTTCTTATGAGCCGGCCACCTCACGCCCCTATTCGGGATATAAATCATGGCAAACACACATTTCCTTTCCACAAAATTCTTTCGGCAAAACCTACTTTCTTTGCGACGTTATTGATAAAATAAAAGCCGATTGTGTATACAGCTGTAAAGCTAATGATTTTTTGTCATTAATGGATATGGCTTTTTGGCTCTGCTCCGCCCTTCCGATGGTTGAACGACATTTGACATTTGCCAACGTTGATATCTGAACAAATACAGGGACCAATATGAGTCTATTACTTTTTTTTTTCACTATATTATGTAATTTTGGTCTCCTACTTTTACAAATATTTTTATTTTTTAATTTCAGTCTCTCTTAAAATCTACTCACCAGTTACAAATGAAAGAATAAGAACCAGTAAATGTATTATTTCGCGAAATTGAATAAATGGCAACGTCTTCCAACGCACAGTCGCAGCTGAAGTTTAACGAGTTTGAGGATTTTAACTAAATCAAAACTGAAACTTTGCTGTAAGTACTTTCAGCAGTTGCACATTTCAGAACTGAGAAAATATGGATTATATTATCTATTGTTTCCGCTCAGTCTTTCATATTCTATAAGATTAGTGCACAACTTTTCGCAAGTTACTGAAAGACCAAGCGCAAGAGTAAAAGCTTATCCTCTCTCAGCTAATGCCATATTTTAAATCGGATGTTAGTTTATTTTACATTCCACTTAGCTTCTAAGAAAGATAAACAGCCAGCTGAATGAGGTTACTTGCCTTTTTAAAATGAACTTTTAACTGATTAAATTGAAATACGAATATACCTTGAAAGGGGAAACGGAAACTTTATCATCCCCCTGAATTCCTGCATTCAAGGAAAGTTATGGAAGACTGTTTGTCGTGAAAATTTTCGGAAGATTTACAATAGTCGGATCTCCAGTGTGTCTATGGTAAACGATGAGAGCACTCCCTAACAAATTGAAAATCAATGAACCGCGGAATTCAATTTGATATTGAAAGCCATCTCTCACGTAGCCGGCGTGGCAGGGGGGGGCGAGGGGTGCGCGGGCGCGGGCGGCGTCACAGGGCACTTCCCGATATCTCTCTCTTTGACTCCGTTTCACACATAGAGCCACACATTCAAAAGACATTCAACTTCACAATTTAGAAATATTCAGCACGCGGAGGAAGTAAATATTGAACAAAAGATGATCGAATTACATTATTAACTTTATGTGAAGAAGTAGCGTTACTTGAGAGTATTGACATTCCGATTTGTTTTCGGTGAGGTAAAGGAATATCGTGCGTGTAGGTACGTACTCGTAATTCCTCTTTTGAACGTATGGCGTAATCGAAAAATAAATGATTTTGATAAAAAAGATTAAAAAATCCGTGACTCTTAAGACAGTTAAGCAATAACTAATTCGAAATTGCCTGAAGTACCTATTTACATATTTCACGTTTATCGTTCCTCTGCGTGTGTTCTTTACTTCAAAATAGTGGCAACAAGTATCTAGCTATTATTTAATAATTATAAAAATCTTGATTCAAACATCATGCAAGCGCACTTCCACGTATAAAACCGCATCCTATACAATTAAAAAAGCGTAGTTATATCAAATTGCACAAAACACGTCACCATCGGGAACGTATCCATTAAAGTGTGGAACGATACAATTTGTACACAGAAGGCACTGGGGTTCATAGCTGTTAACTTCGAGTGGTTACTGATAAGCTGGCCATAAGTCTTTGTTACTGTATAATTAAACGTAATACTTCGTCTGTTTCTTGTGTTTACAGTGACTTACCACGCAACGGATTGAAAGACTTTGTGTAGTTAATAGGTAGCCAGTTGTAAAGTTGTCTGTACGTTAATTAGAGTTCCCAAGTAAAACAAAAGCAATGGAGAAGACACTAGCTAGCTGACAATAAATATTGTTTGTCTGTTAGCAACATAACTAGAGGGATTTTTAAGTTTGTTTAATGATAAACTTCTTGGCAGTAGTCTTATTCTTAAAAGTCCCTGAACTCTTTAGAGGCTGTTAAGGCATCTCTCTATAGATCAAAAGTGCCACGTGGTTTCATTTGCGTCGTTCCCGTAGGAATATGGGGATAACATATAATTATGTTACGTGCTGATAATGTAGCTTTCCACTGGCGAAAAAATATGCTAAAATCGATCCAGTTGTTTCGGAGCTTATTCGGTACAAACAACAAACAAAAAAACATTCCTCTTTATAAGATCAGTGATATTCAGCTTAACAGGTGCTAAACAGTTCAGAGATTTATTTGAATAGGTACTTGCTTTTGAAATTATCTACCAAGCAAATTAACGGGAATTTAATCGTAGGTTATAAAACAGGTCCTAGCACTATTTGATTAACAACAAGTAAAACTCTCATTCATGTTTCCATAAATACATAATACCAATTGTTAGTCATTCAAGTACCTGTCCTTTATACAATATTTTTATTTTGAAATGCTGTGTAATAAAAGTAAGTTTTGATAGACATCCATTTTATACAGAGTTAATGTTACTTCTGGCAAATCACCTAAATAAATGAATATAATTTGCTAAATGTTGGTTACTACTTTCATTTTAGAATAATAATGACAGCCTGGAGAGCTTTTAGTACAAATGCTTTGCGCTAAGTGATTTATGTTCCATTATTGATCAAATGGACAGGCAATGCGAGAAATGTCCAAAATAACGGGTAAAAATAATAAAGATTGTTAACAGTATCATGGCACATTACCCCCTACTGTGTTGGAGGGGAAAACATAGTGCATTAGCTGCTTGTCATCCCCTGAAAGGGTTAAGTGGCCCCGAAACGGTTAGGGTGATGTCATAAGAATTAGGCACGTTTGGCAGGCAGAAGTTGGTTTGTGTTTTTTTTTATAGAACCAGGTTTGTTTTTTGTTCACCATTAGGTACTATGACTTGACTTTGTCCAAGAATGAGGTATTTGATGCGTAGTACCTATAATATTTCTGACGTTTTCTTTCTCCTATGGCATTTTCTTTAAAATCAGTCCATTTTTCCGGGATGCGGAAGGTGGCTGTGGTAAGTTGCACTATTTATGGTTTTCACCTTTCTGTCAGTAAAAAAAATTAGATCAGCATTATAAAAAACAACGACATCACTTCTTACTATATTATTTTAGTTAATACATTTTTATTTTTCATCATGGAAATCGTTTTTCTTTACAAAACATCGCTATGGCGGAATAAGCGAGTTTTCTTTCTTTTTCTTTTTCTCTAGTATAATAGAAGGATGTCAGCCAATTATCTACTAATTACTGAAGCACCTAGAACCTTACATAAAATATTCGGTATACCATGTCCTAAACACCTACCCGGGTATTATCCACATCACGCTAATTAATACGCAGCCTATAAACTGTACATAGGCCATAATGCCTTATTACCTTTTTCCCTTCGAGCCAGTGACGTTAGGATGATGAAGTGGGTCACATGTCTTGGCGACGTTGTCGTTATTGCATCTACTCCGAGATCATGGCAGGAGGTGTCAGCTTCACCTTTCAGAACGAATTCGCTGCCAGAGATACATATATGTGTTACCATTCTTCAAAACTTCATGTCCGCCTGACTTGCGTCTGAATTGCTTCTAAACTGATATCAAATCTTATCAAATGGTTTTTGATAGATATAAATCACTACATAGTATAAAACAAAGTCGCTTCCCGCTGTCTGTCCCTATGTATGCTTAGATCTTTAAAACCACGCAAAGGATTTTGATGCGGTTTTTTTTAATAGATATAATAATCCAAGAGGAAGGTTTATATTATAAACATGTATAATATAGTAGACTAGCGGCCCGGTACGTGCTTCGCTACGTATAAAGTGAAATAAAATAAACAAATCGGAACATCAAATTCATTTATTTAATCAAAAAAATATTTTATTTAAAATCGAAATCAATTGCTAGCTATTTACAACACACTTAATCCAAAACATTTGGATAAACAATATTTTTTGTTTTTCCATTTTGAGCATAAATAAACAAACGGCTGGGGGTACCGACTCTGGAACAGGCAACATATAACTGGCCATGTGAAAAACAATGTTCCTCCAAATTCACACCACAAACGTGAAGTGTTTGACCTTGGGCCTTGTTGATGGACATCGCAAATGATAAACGCACAGGATATTGTAAACGTTTGAACTCAAAAGGCATATCAGTTGGAATCATAGGTATACGCGGTATCAAAACAACTTCTCCTTTTGATTTACCAGTTAAGATCGTAGCTTCAATCAAATTTGGCAATAACTTTTTCACTGCCAATCTGGTTCCGTTACACAGTTTTGGTGGATTAATATTTCGTAACCTATATTTGCTCGTCTGGCTGGTGGCATTTTTCCCGTATGCACATATGTTTTCGCTTAAAAATCGAAAAAAAAAATTAGAACAAAAAAAAAACAAATTCCCAAGAAGCTGTCGCATATGATGCCATGTGAAATCATATACGGCAACTTAGAAAAGTATACATAAATTCAGGACTCACCGTTTGTATGAATGCACTGCAAATGCAATTATGTGAAAAGAAAAAATTTATCGCTGATAATATGATTTAATCAAACCACGTCCAAAATGAATTGACGGCATGAATGACATAACAACGTGCTTGTCCTGTCAACAAAACTTCAAAAAAGTTTCTGTGAAAAAAGTTTCTATTGAATTCATTTATTACAAAAAATGTGACAAATGAGGAACCGCTCGACCGATTTTGTGCAAACTTCACATAAACCATCTACTAAATATGCCGACCAAATCCTAAGCATTTGGTTTGGATAGGTGAGCCCGTTCTTGAGTTATGGAATTACAACGAAAAGTGGCATTGATTTTTATATATATAGATTAGTGATATAGATCAGCATTGCACCCGTGCGAAGCCGGGGCGGGTCGCTAGTGTAGGATATAAAAATAATAGCGTATTTCATCTAGGTATTCAAATTCCTCTTTAGAAGGCAAAGTTAAAATAAGGTGAGTAAAAATATAGAGCTATAGCATTTTTGTCTTGGGAATATTCTATTAATATTTTCATCACATGTTTCCTCTTCTGAATATGAGCATACCAATTATTTCCCAATGATCGGACTTTGATGATATAACCCTCAATTCTTCGCGAGATATCGTTGCAATACAATGTTTTCTCTTCTCCCTACGGTTTCCCTGATATTTCAAATATTTGTGTAGGATTGGATAACCGCTCACATCGCAGTCTGGCCGCGCTCCCCTTATCGAATGATCTCGCGTCTTTGAACCCCCTGGACATTTCACGGGTTATTATCTTTTTATTTTCAATATCTATTCAAATATTGATATTCAAAACTCGACGTGAATGTTCAATAGTCGTATGATTAGATTATGTGCCTACTCATACGGCTATTAATAATCGAATTGGTTCAGCATGTAAGTCGCCGGCATCAACGGCTGTAGCTCTAAACTCAGTTTGACCGCTGCCTTCGGCGAATTTGTTAATTGCTCAAATGCACAGCTGAATGCACATAAATTCACTTCGAGACCATAAACTTTCCAAACACAATATCACTTAGTTAGGTAGGTACCTAACTCAAAGAAACGTATTAATTTCGTACAACGGCAATTGATTTTCGAAGAAATGATGGCGTCATCAGAAATTATTAACTTAGTTATCGACGAAAATACACAGCCATTTTCTCGGTAAGGGATAAAGTAAATTGAATTATATGATCGGGGATTGATCCGTATTATGGGAAAGACGGATATCCGAATTGAATATTTCAGGTTACATAGTTAATCCCCGTTATTAAGATATAGTTGATAAGAATTATTGTTAGTTGTTTCAAGATACCTAAGTCACGAGCTCACTCTATAAATTCCTTAATGTACATATATCAGATACATGACGTCACCTTTAAATATGGGCGTACTTCTGGAACAGCTTGTACATAGCACGCACCCCAAACTAATTCAATTAACAACATATAAGAAACATTTCGCACTTCCAAATACACTTCCGTATCTAAATCCAGGCTTACGAAACATCTCGGATAAGCAATGATACAATTAGTACACAAAGAGCTAATTGAAAGCACGTTCGGTACAGAATGGAGATGCTACAAAATTGATACAAACTCTCTGATGTAATGACAGATTGCATTCCGGCCATTGACTAATGCACTATGCCTTTGACTGTTGGACGTCTGCGATTCAGTACTGATATGATGAGTGAGGTAGGCTAATTGATAGGTCGAATCTTGTGTAAATTTGGCAATGAGAACTAAGGTCGAACGAAAAATAAAAGTACTTAGGAATATTTACGAACAAAATCTTTTATTAACAACTATATTTTTGCTCACATGACCTACGATCACAGAAGTTCGTAATTGGGACAGTACTTCCAAAGATTACAGCTTTAATATACATTTTATAATTATATTTATAGGCTCACGTTTGAACACTACCTTAACTGATGGTAAACGGTGAGCCTACCAACAAACAATCAATATAGTTGAGAAAAAAGTAAGTTAAAAATAAACAGGAGCAAAATTTTTGTCACTTTGAGATACAATCATAAAACAATAAGTTCATTCCTTCACTTAATATTAACATTTACCGACAGAATAATAATTTCTGTTCATGTCGTAGCACTCGTAGCTGCTCGTAGCAACTCGTAGCCGTTCGTAGCACAAAGGCCTGCTGCTACGAGGTTTTTTCTATTTATTTATGGACACTTTTCTCCGGTCACATTAAGAGACCCAACTTGACCCGGACAATACTACGATTCGCTCTTCTTGTAAAATAGTTACCATTAAAAATTCATAGTGACCTTTTAGTGGCACAAAACTACAATGTTCCCAGTGACTTGCTTTGATCACCGAAGTGTACATAGCCAGGATTTAATGTAGATTAGATTTTGTAACTTCGTAAATAATACGTATATAAAGGTACAAAACTTTTCTGTTTTAATCAAACAAAGCAAAGTTTGATTCGGTTAGAAAAGCGAAATCTAGGTTTTTTACGCGAGCTAAAAATAACACAGCTTACTGAAGAGGTTGTACAAGTAATACTGATCTGTAGATTAAAAACAGATTGAAATGGTTAGAGTTTTTCCACATTTTAAAACTAACAATACGATACATCTGTCATAAAATATCATAAGTATCACATTTTCGCCACAAATGCTGTTTAATTAAACACCAAATGTATATGAATATGAAAGAAACTAACAACATATTCGGATGGTCGCCTATCGTTTGTAGGTTTAATTAATAAACTAAAGCCCAATTTGAACAAAATTCCATCGACACAGCTCGTATTAAAAAGGCCGTCGGTGTATAACCATTTATCTAACTTTGCTTAGCTATGTACTTAAAAGTAATCGCTTACAATACAAGTATTACCTGCGACGATACCCGAACGATTATTTTTAATTTCCCTCGGGGACGTTTCTTCCGCTTAAACGAGGAATCGATTTCAATCTCAGTTAAAACTTTTGTAAAGTTATACCTAAATTCCGTTAAAGAGTTTTCTACAAACACAATAGGTGGTATTTGTACTTGTTGTTGAATTTGCGGCCTTGGAACGCTAAGGGCATTAGGAGGAACACGGATGGGTTTTAGTCAGACACTCCTTTCCGCTCCGCCTAGAGCAGAAGAAGTAATTTTGATGATTTTCCATCCATAAAAAGGAAGGTATTTTTACATGTGAGGCAACATAAAATGATAGCATAGTACGATAGGGCTCAATTTTTACAAACGATTTCTTCAACGACAAACCCGTGATGACTAAAACAATAATAGTAAAACAAAAATTGATTTTGAGTCAGGATAGTATAACAAATTTAGATATTTTTTATCCTTCTGCTGGGCAAAGGCTGCTCTCCCCGCTTTTCTTTCACCTACCCCAAACAACCTACCCTGTTCTTTGCTAGTATGCGTTAGGCTTCTTCGGTAAGAGTCGCAATCATCCCGCCATCTTCACTTTCGTCTGCTGCGCTGCGTTTGGCATTTAATGGAACTCAACTAGTGGTTCTTTTTTGTTAATTTTTGTTTGACTTGGGGCACCTATGTCCGGGCTAATCCCTTTTAAGCTTACCGACTTTTTGGGAAACGTCTATGATTTTGGTTTTGCCACATAACGTTGTGTTCCTTACACAGTCCGACAGGATACGGCGCTCCATGGCTCATTATTAAAATGAAGACAATGAAATACTCTACCCATAGTTTAACCAGTAACGGTTGGTAAGTTACAGGAACCGGAGCTCAGTCTTATTGTGACACAAACGCACAGAATGAAACCCTACACCTCGAGACAAAAAACGTACCGTTCATGGCTCATAAAGAACATTGTTTTTGTTTACAAAGGTTTGTTTTATTTGCCGCTAATGAGTAAATTAGGAAGGGCTATGTAATTTCATTGCAGTGGGTTATTTAATTCGAAGGCTGACAAAGAGATGGTATTATTTAATTTTCTTACTTGAAAGCCTTAAGCAAAGAGCCTACGGCACCATTGTACGAGGGGAAATGTTTGTTTATGTATGAAAACCTAACTACTTTGTAGGGTTCCGCACCCAAAGGGTGACTAAGGGGCCCTATTAATATCCGTCTATCTATCAGCGTGCTGTATCTCATGAACACTAATGATTGACAGTTGAAGTTATCACAGAGGGTGCATATCTGTTGCCGCTATAAAAATGAACTCCTACTAGGAACGTGTTATTTGGCGTTTTTTGCTCGATTTTAATAATAATGTGCTAACAGAGTGTGTATTGCTATATTCACTATAAAATAACATAAAATAAATTATATATTGTTCGGAACTTTTTTGCTTGATTTTAACCAGATAATAGTGGATTATAGTATTGGCAAAGGCACGGAACCCTTCATGCGTGAGTTCGACTCGCACGTGGCCGGTTTGACTAAATATTAGTATCTACTTATACTACTTGTAGAATAATACCTATGAACCTAAAAGCAAACTTACCTAGAGACTTGAAATATTTATATGTACACTTTTGGCTCGACCAATAAATACAATACCACCGACATACAATATCTCTGTCTTAAAATTATGTGAATCGTCGCTGTCTCGAATCGATTCATGCTAATTGCTTGCCGAGCTTCCTTTGTTGTTTTGTTATTAATTATAATTCACTGCGAAATAGTAAAATATACCAATGTTGTTAAGAATATAATTAAAATTACTAACTAAATTTAACTTCAACGTATTCATTAAAACTTTGAAAAGTGAATACGATTACAAATTATAATATGAAAAGTTTGAGCAATTTTGGCTTAACTTTGTTAGTGTTTAAAAATAAAAACTAATTAGGTGTAACATTCATCACCAATACCAGAGATTTTTTTTTAACATCGCAGCTGATGAATAGTTGGGTGGCTTTTCGGCCACGCAATAAATTTTATTATTGGGAGGCCATGCTGTTAGCTTTTCTTAATTTATTCAGAATTTAAAGTATTTTATTTTTCTTTGGTTTTTTACGAGTCTCAAATAAACATTTTATCTTTCTTTATTCATAAATTAGAAAAACCGAATCAAAATCTTAAGCAAAATTGCTTTTTTTTATTCGGTAAAGTACGAGTAACTCAGTCGGTCTACTTGTTTGTTACCTCTTCACTTCTTAACATTGAATGGATTCGGATTACACTGGCATACAGGTGACATATAGAATATATATTTATATATAATAACACATAGTATAATTTTAAAATGTGCGCGGCGCACCTTTGGCGGAAATAGTGATTCATAAAATCATGGTCTAGTATGTAATGTCATATGCTGCCTAAAATTGAAAGAGACTGAACTGAACAATTCATCAAAACTTTCATCTAAGAACCATCTACATACAAAACATCACATTACACAAATTTCATTAATAAAACACGAGCCCTTAATTCCAATTTGTCCATTCGTGAAATTGTAACACTTAGAACATGGTTAATAAACAAGAAACCAACGGACGTACGTTACTTAGATATGTAATTTGACAAAGGTACAAACGACCGACAGCGTAACTAAATTAAAGTTACCTCTGCAGAGAGTGGGTTAACCTCCCAAATCCCTACGTGGTTCCGAGAGGCTTTTGCCGTCTCGTCTTACAGAAGAATATTAACTCTTAGACGCTCACATGGGCCACACTGAACCAGCTTCATGAATATTTTAGCTAGTAGAATTCGAAAAAATACCTACCTGTTTGTTTTATAGAGAAAACTCCAAATAAATACGAAATTTTCGTTTTCGTCTAGACATTTTTACCTAGACTTATTTTCAAGATTTGATGTTCATTTATGAAACATTAAAGTAATACCGAAATGGGTTGAACAGAACATTTGTGGCAACAGTTATTTTATAGGTTTTGGCAGTACGCTTGATATCAGACGTGTTGCGAAAATGACTACGAGTTTCTTGGCGAACCTCTTCGCCGGAAGCAATATTTCGATAGCAAAGATGATCATTACATACCTATTTATGTGAAAAAATATGTTAATATTCTTTATGTGAGTGTTTTGCTTCAATAGGAGAGGCACTGTTGTAGCTGTAGTTACCCAAGCTATGTATTCGGAGGTATTATTATTTTGACAACAAAATAATGTGCGTATGGGCTTGAGGTATAAATCCAGAACAATAGTGTAGGCCATGCGTTGTTTGCATACCTTGTAAGTAATTGAATTAGTGTCACGGTTCTGTGCAAATTACTCGGGTAGTTTAAATTAACTTGTTCCGGGCAGGGG
Organism: Hecatera dysodea; assembly: GCA_905332915.2. Lineage (NCBI taxonomy): Eukaryota > Metazoa > Arthropoda > Insecta > Lepidoptera > Noctuidae > Hecatera > Hecatera dysodea. The sequence continues at coordinate 9,932,308 of HG995294.1, read as the reverse complement.
CGACTTTGGCCCTAAACTTCCCTAATTTTGTGAGCGCAACATCAAACTGTGCTTCCCCCATATTACCCTGTTTGGTCCCACGTGAATTTTCTACACTAATTAGTTTCCACCATGTTTATTTTACTTAAGTTTGCGTACTACAATGATTTATGACAGCGACGAGTGGTGTTACGAGGTGTTTTTATCCTTTGTGCTAGTCGGCACTCGGTATCGTTTAAATTAATTAATTGACCAATCATTATCTGGATCATTGTCTGTTGTTCAAGTCTCTATTATCTAAAAGTGAACAGTATAAAATAAAGTCGCTGCTGACTGTGTATTTTTCAGCTTACTCTAATTTTCACTCGCTAGTTTATAATACTAAACAAAACCTCAGGTATCAAGTGCAATATCGTGCAGCATTGCACACTGGAAGAGTTATAATTACGACAATACGACACTTCAGCCCGGTCTCTGGGCGTCCCTAGTGGCACAATTACGTTGGTGACGTGCATGCGTGTCAACGAATGCCGTCAAGTGCAACGCTCGCGTCAGCCTCGCAGGGTTAGCGCTTTACAGTTAGTCGTGTAAAATCAATTACGCGGTATGGCCGTGTCGCTGTACCGTCGTGAGCTGGCTAACCGCCGGATTAACGGCTTAGCAGCGGAACCCAAGCTTTAACAATGGTTTTACAAAACATACGGGACACTTACCTGCTTTTTTAGTATAAATCGGTTTAATTGCGAGCAAATGGTACACCGATCTTAGGATTAGGATTACAGTTTTTGTACGGAACTGTATCGGATTTTTCTTTTAACAATTTGTTTCCAAATGACAAAGGCAAAGCTCGTATTTTTAATGAGTGTTCGCATTTGCATTGTAGTCGCAAGCTGACAAAAAGCTTTTTTTTTGTTTTTGACATTATTTGTTGCTGAAATGAAATTGAATTTGCACGCTTTTTAGGTACAAGAATTGTCCCTGGTAATGAAAAGTCATTCTTTGTTTATTCACGATTTTATATTAATTTCAACATCATTGTAATACCTATACAAAAATTTTATTTTAATATTTCGACAAATATAAAATATTATTAATTCAAAAGAGAAAAATGCAACAAAATAGTTGTACGTTGGTAACGAGCGAGTTAATTGAAATGTATAATAACATTTTTACTAAAACAATTTTCTAAATCGCATTGAAGATTTTAATACTACATCGCTTTACGTTTCTTACAGTGTCATTTCCATGTATTTATATTCAAACACCTAAGGCTATGCACGTCCTTAGCAGAACTATACTAATCATTACTAACTATTCATTTTTCATCAATACAAATCATTCATAAGAAAAGGCCTTCTTTCGCATTCTATGAATAGCAATAGGTACTAAACTGATCATCATCATTGTGAGCTCGACCGGAAGCTGCAAGTACTCACCCAGCGTCAAAACACCGATACATCTTCAGCTTCTCAAAACCAGCGGATTCCTGAGGTTTTCACCAGGTCATCAGTCAATCTTGTGGCAAATCTTACATCACAGCGTCTACCTTTAAGTAGTAGCCACTCCAAAAATGTGCCCATCGGACATCCTTCGTGCGAATCTGCCCTACCTGCTGCCACTTAAGTCTGCAGTTCTCTGGGCTATTCCAGTAGCTTTGGCTTTGGTTTGGTCCACTTTCGGAACTCTTCATTTCTATTTCGATCATACAAGAAAACTCCGAGCAGGGTCATTGGCCGTTGACCGACTTTATGCGTTAAAACTTTAAAAGAGATAACTACTGTCAATTTATTCACTTCTGCCTACCCTAGTACCCACGCGGGCGTGATCTGTATAAAACTAAGTAAGGCACGCAGTAATATAGTTAAAAATCAGTCGAGTGTGCTCCGGCAGTACCTACAAAATGGATTACTCGTGTTTTAGACCTATCCAACGATTTTTCACTTGATTGAGTACGTGAAATTTTTCAACTTCCCTTTTTTCACGGAGCGTTATTACAAAACTTTCGGCCACGGGGGAACTACATAGTAGATAACTACTAGTTATCTATACATAGCTCATACATATTTACCCTCTATACTGATGAACTTTTGCGAATATTCTCATGTATCATTTTCGGTTTAAGAGTTTGTAGATAAGAGGCGGAAAATATTTAATACCAAAGTGCTACCTCCTTTAACTATAAATTACAGTCATTTATACTTAACACACATACATGACTTATATAACTTCGTGCATCGCTGTTAATTGGGACTCCAAGTAACACACAATGTTAATTTATTTATATATATCTTATGTTCGGCATGATCGCATTAAAACTGTCGGTGGTGTACCACATCTACATATGTATTGTATCAAAACTGCACTGAAACTGTATCAGTTCGTCCCAATTGAATCGGTAGTGAATTGGAACTAGGGACTTTGTTCGGTCTAATGTTTAGTGGATGTCGATAAACAATCACTCTACGCAATTGCGGTGAAATAAAACAAGGGCAAATGTGTGGCTTCAGTAAGTCTGGTGCTTTACTGGTTGTGTTGCAATAGATAAATGTTGGGTGATCTTTCCACCATCAGTCGATCGTCAGACTCTCGTCAGTCAATAGAAAAATGCACCGCCCGTGCACAGATTGATGTGGGGGTTATCCACGTTGTGTGCTCCCCCTACAAAACTACACAAATCCAATCTCGACAAACAATCTAAACAAGGTAAGTAAAAGAAGCATCTTCGTACAAAGTTACGTCGGATTGCGAGTTTCAGTGAAAATGAGCCAAGAAATGGAGAGATTCTCTCTGTAATGGATTATTTGAGAATATTTTATATTCATGTCCACGTTGAATCAGTATTGTTGTTCATTTTCATTCAGGGCGGGCCCCGAAGGACGCAGGCATGACGTGATTCATTTCCAGACTGCATTATAAATTTGTATCCCATTGTTTCTTTTTCAACAGCCAACTGGTTCAGTTACCTATTGTTCAAGCTAACAAAAGGATTGAGATATGCGATTTTTAAGTGCAGTCGACGGTTTTTCAACTATTTTAGTGAATGTGGGACTGTTTGGTTTAACAGTAAATAAAAGTTGATTCTCAATTCAAATCACCCGTTTGATATACGTCTCATTTGATAGATGGTTCGATTGCTCTATTATGGTCTTATCGAAATGTAATAAAGTTCTTTCATTAAATATTTTGATAACTGATATTAAAACAGTAAGTACATTAGCATAAACCTGTGGAGCTGTGCCAGAAATAATAAAATTATTAATAAATGCCGTACTTTTAGAGGTATTTTCGTTAGCTTTAGGACTAATAAACGAATTTAATCTTAAAGCGTGTTTATTGCATACTTACCCATAAATAATTATTAAAACTTAATGCTGCGTCAAGCTCTTTATTTTTATTTCTTGGTTCTGAATTTAATTCCAATAAAAATATAGACCGGGGCGGGCCAATACTATATTTTTATGCAAAATTCGAATTCGCATCTCAGACGCAATCTATCAAAAAGGTTGAAAAAAAGGCTTTATTGAGAATTGTGAATTTCAAAATTTTTGTTTAAAAATTTGTAGAATTGGCAGCCAGATATCTTTTATGACAAGTGTTTCTAGAACCATATATTCTAACCAGCTTTAGGGTTTTTTCTTTTTTCTCAGTTAGACTAAAAATGCATAAACAGACAGCAAATAATTCGTAGCTAAACAAACAGTAGCACTGTACTATTCAATTTTTTCACGAAATACATGTACAAACCACTTAATTGCAGACCCGACTATGTTAAATAAATAAAGAATACAGGCAAAATAATATCATAAGGTCTTAGTTTTTATTTGAACATAAGTGGAACAGTTTCAATCAAAGTGACATTAAGACTAGACCCAGAGTGTACCCTTTAAATCCTTTCCTTGAACACAAAAACATACACAACTGATGTCATGCAAAAACTATTTATCACACATATTGTAGGGAAATAAGCCATCTACTAACCGCCATTTAGTACCTATGTTTAGTGTACTTTAGAACTACTTATCCATTCTCTAATCCAGTTTAAAATATTTTAGGCAAAAGCAAAGAATTCGTGTTTTAACTTTAAGTACTTTATTAAGTAAAACTAGCTTCTGCCAGCGACTTCGTCCGCGTGGAATAGTTACTTTACCCCCGATTTTGAAACTCTCAGCCCGATCGGTTTAAAATTGACAAAGTTTCATACAAACGTTCATCCCCTATTTTATCCCCTTGGGGGTAGAATTAATCAAAATCCTTTTTTAGCGGATGCCTACGTCATAACATCTACCTGCATGCCAAATTTCAGCCCGATACGTTCAGTGGTTTGGGCTGTGCATTGATAAATCACTATGTGTGTGTGAAATGTGTACAACTTACCTATGTATAACAAAAAGAAATGAAAGTAAAGCTGAAATGCCTGTGCAAAATTATATTATAATAACCTATACCTACTTCAATTAAAAATAAATACCTATAATTACGTATAACTAATTAATAAAATAACTACTAATTAATAAAAGTATCTACGCTTTTACCTACTTAATACTAAAAAAAACAGAACATAAATTAGCCAAAACTAACCTATCGATATCTAAAAATCTATGCTCCTACTTCTACTACTACTTCACCTAAAAAGAAATAAAATTGAAACTATTAATAATTTGTAATTTTAACGAATATTTAAACATTACCAAAATAACTAATAAGTACCTATTTTATAAAATAGCAACAAAAGTTACACAAAAATAATCACAATAACATCTTACAGCATGATTCAAGCGCGACGGCGCGATGGCTTATTATTGTATTCATGTATAAGTTTGGTGTTTCTATATCGATTTCTATGATTCTTTTTTTATTGAATAGATAATAATGTTAACTTTTTTTAATTAGGGATGTGTGAGAGTATTATAAACGTAAGAGTAAACAAATATAATCAGAAGGCTCCGAACTGCTAAGCTATCGGGAGTTACACGTGCTATTGTGAGTCAACCATAAGAGATAGACATATGCTGTAGTAGGATATTTTTTAGATAATTTTATGTAGAATATTTCCGTCATACATGATTTCTATGTAACTTTAACCATTAAGGCTGCACACGCGACGGAAGCTTAAAAAATGGAGTTACTTCTCCCGTTTTCCTAACATTTCCCTTCACTGCTCTGCTCCTATTTATTGTAGCGTGATGAAAAGTATACTATAACCTGCCCAGGAGTATGAAGAATAATTGCACCATGTTTCGTTAAAATCGGTCGAGTAGTTTTTGTTTCTATAAAGAACATACAGACAGACAGACAGACAGACAAAAATTTTACTGGTTGCATTTTTGGCACCAGTATCGATCACTAATCACCCCCTGATAGTTATTTTGAAAATATATTCCCTGTATTGACCTCTCTACAGATTTATTATAAGTATAGATTTAAATAGTATCTTTACTTCTAGTTGAATTGTTCAGGTGAAGCCATTATTTATTTTCGTCGGTCAACTACGAAAAGACGGCCGGCGCCATTGTCTTGACCAGTCCAGTATTTATATTCTGCCTAAATATTTGAGTGCGATGTTCGATAGCGAATTCTAGGTCGAGTTCGTGACAGTATTTTTTTGGTACATCATTATTTCCAGCAAAGAATTGCTGTCCGCTGATAAAATTGTTGACTATCAACTTCGATAGCCCTTATCGAAGTTTTAGCTATGTGGCTTTTCCTTGAGACCTTTTTTCGTGGAAATGTGTAATCACTGAAAATCTTCTACCAACTTAATAACTTACTAAATCAATAGGTACGTAATTTCAAAAGAGTACAAGGAAAATACTTGATTTCCTGAAGCAATACTTAAGTACCGGTTTCCTTATATTGTGATTGATACTTATGTATAAACTAAAAGCTTCTTACATCCCTAAGCAATATTACAAAGGTATGTACTTAACCGGAATCAAAGTAGATTATACTTTCGCATGTAACCAATGACCTTTCTATATCGTTAGGTTGGCCTTATTCCGGGGATAATTGCGTTTTATGAAGCAATTCGCGCGAGCAATGTCATAAAAATGTTTATTTTATCTCGTCTATTCTATTTTAGCGTAATACCTGCGAAAGTTCGCGATCGTGAAAAGTATGAATATTGGAAATCCATGCGGATTTCAACGCGAGTAAACGTGAGATTTTTAAATCCCTGCTTAGGTAAAAGCAATGCTTAAAAGTTATCAGTAGATACCTAAATATAAATGTACCTGATTTAAGTAATTTTAATAATCCGTTATTTTGAAAACAAATAACGGAGTGCTTATTCTCAAGAGAATTACTACGATATCAAAGCCAATAACAAAATTAAAGCAGACAAAAGCTGATCAAGATCTAAGTAGTCATGAAAATCTTTTTCCATCAGATAAAGACCGAAATATCCAATAACAACGTATTACCAATAAATAACTGATTAATTATTATATGACTATCTGTAGACGACATGAAACAATTAGTGGAGAGAGTGATGCGTGAGAGATTAGCAATACGAGCGATGAATTATTCGTACGTGTGGTTCGGGAGCCATGTTGAATCGTACGACTATTGCGTCGCTGTACCGCCGTGCCCGCCAGCCCTACAAGGGACTGACATTAATATATTTTATTACGTTAGGTAAATGTTATTAACTTTCATATATCTGTGTTTATGGCTAGGCATGGGCAGGCCAACCGCTCCCACACAATACGAAACTGACAGCCAACTATGTTACGCCTAATGTTTAGGATATTGTTCTGGGTAAGCTATGCGCCTAATAACCGCCGACGTTGCTACGTCTTTCCTGTATAACTTCTCGAATAGTTTCGCGAAACTTGGAATAGTTGGCCGGTACACCTAGGAGGGACTCTCTTACCTAACGCTACTTAACGTCTTGATGCGTGACGCGGCCTCTTTCCTACTTTCGGTAGCTATTGAGGTCGTTAAACTACAATAAAATAAATGTTATTCTCATTTCCTTTCTACGTTAGCATTTAATAAAAACCGGCTAAGTGCGAGTTGGACTCGCGAATGAAGGGTTTCGTATCATGGTTGCGGAATTTGTTCGAAAGAGTCACCGCGGTCCTGGAATGCAAAGGGCACTAGAAGGATCACGGGTGGGTTTTGGTCAGTAAGAGTCTGACACTACCTTCCGCTCAGAGAAGTCATTTGATGATTCCCCATCCAAAAACAAAGTTTCGTATCATCGTCATTATTATAATTTACTACTATGCCAAACAATATAATATGTAATATTACAATACAAACACGTATGTCTAGTAGAGAGCCCCCATTAATTTTTATTTTATTTGTTGTTATAGCCGCATCAGAATTACACAATATGAAAATTTCAATTCTACCTATTACGGTTCATGATATACAGCCCGCTCACAGATAAACGGACGGATCGTGGAGGCTTAATAATAGGGTCCCGTTGGCCTTTGGCTTGGAACTCTAAAAAATTGTGACCGACTGCATCATTAATTTATGCTCTACATCATACGTGCGAACGTACAGTCACCCATAACAATAGTAACCTGAGGATTTATTAAAACTGTGACTCCACAATTTTATCTTCATTGTCTCGTAGTAAATTCACATTATTTTGTATAACTATGAGGCACTTTATTTGCATGTATGTACCACATGAATCACTCTTAACTCCGACTTTAGCCACTATGTTACATTTTACCGTCGATATAGTGCGAGGGCGAGAGCGGTTGAAACTTCGTTACGTCACCACACTACATCGCAGTAGTACGTAGTTGCAGATTTAATAGCAGTTTGAACAATTCACGCGTGACCGTTTGACCATAAAGTTTGTATGCCCGGTATACTGAAGTTAAGCGTCACATTTTAGAATACTATTGAGTCACCCCTCAACCATGAAAACTATGCTCAGTCATCTGTGTAGATAGATATTTATCTGGTGGAAAAGTTTATGATTTATACTTTTGCCTTTCTATGATGTTTTTCGTCTAACGAGGACATTGTATGTTTATCAATTGCTTCTATTCAAGATATATAAACCACCTGATTACAGTGATACATCTACAATGTGTACACTCGCCCCTCAATCGTGTTTCCTCTCAATATTTGATACGAGAAAATTCTAGTAAAACTCATATTTTTATTCGATCGTATAACCTATGTTGCCGAGTGTACACGTACATAAACCCGTATATAGCAGGGACGAGGGCCGGCCGTGCAATCGTCCTGTTTATTGCCGTCCCCCTCCATATAATACAAAACTAGTATAACAGTGCTATACACAATCCGCTATTGTCCTCGCGCTACATGCCAGAAATATATCATTTTACCACTTCACCGCCGCCTTCGGATCCCCGTATTGCCTCATTTCGCCGCCGAATCGTTGGCGAAGCTGCATCTTGTTAAGAATACTGCTTGACTTGGCTCCTATGAGCCACTCATGTGACTCTAGTTGGCTATATTTATGACATTTGTTTCCCCTATCAACTAAAATGGCGATATATTCGACTGCACTGAAATACAAACTGTATCACTTTATCTGGTGAAATATGTGTATGAAACTGAAAGCGAATAGGCATTAGAAAGGATAACTAAATAAGGTACCTACATTTTCTTAATTGCCGCACAATTTTGACTAACTATATAATAAGAATATTCATTTCTATAGAAACGAAAATGAAATTTCTTAAGGAATAAATTTTAAATTATGTTAGACTACATTAGTCTTATCCCAGCCTTTCTTTAAGTAAACAGCGCCTGAAAATAATAAGGTCTGTGGGTGCGGTAACGATGAAAGTAATACCACTATAATTCTGTCGCCAAATCGAGCTCGCCCCGATTCGCAAAATTCCGTACAATCTCGAAATAAATGCGATTAGCAATCCACTTACTATAATTAAGGCCACAATCCCGAGTTGAACGGCGACAAACCTAACTGATCAAGACGAGAAATCCAAAACAATTTCATTCGAGTTCTTCAATTTTATTTAATCCCAGGAAAGTCGCCACGACCTGCGGGGCTCAAGTAATTTCCTAAAGGGGGTGAGGGGGAGGGACCCCAGCGACGGGAGACGCTTGAAAAACGAGAATTACACCATTCGCTAATTGCAGCAATCAGTTTAATGTAGTCGACGAGACCGAACTGAATGGGATCCGGCCAATGGCCGCCTTATAAACAACTGAGTGTCTTTAAAAAAAAAGTAAATACATTTATTCGTGCTGGTCGTCCCCTAAAATATGGGTCCTACTTCAGCATCTTATTTTTAATTTGAATCGTCTGCGAGTCGCTCCACTTCTCCTTTTAGCATAATAATTATAAAGACTCCTGATTTGAGAGCTGTACAATTCTGTAAGAGTGTTTTTAAACGACTATTGTTATTGAAAGTACTAAACGCTGGCGATGTTGTTAAATATTTTCGTTACCCGATTATTTCTTATTAATAATCGATAACACAGAGATTGCCTTAGAAAATGGGGGCGGTAGATTGTATAGATGGTAAAACGATAACCAAGCTTTTAGTAAATAATGAGTGGTATATTTTGGTCGATAATACCTATAGCGGTAAGGAAGAACCGTGGGGTATCGTTTCCGTGGCACCATTAGTGAGGTGTGAACACTTTGTGCAGTGAGCGTATTTCCGCAGTCGCCTTTGATACGCATTTCGCGGGAAGTAAATAACTACTCTGACCTGAACCGACGTTAGCTCTGATTTGGAATTGTAACCGTCTGAAGGTGCCTTAATATGTTTTTACCGCGTCGATTAAGTTCTTTATTTTGAAGGAGTTTTTTTTTTATACCCCTATTTTTTTTTAATAATTACCCGTATTTCCTAATGTTAGAGTCAAATAGTTATGGTAGACTATGAAACTTCAAATAAAAAACGCCTACGCAAAAATTACTTACAGTTTAAGGAACGACCCTAAAAGAGCAAAAAAAAAATTGACCATTTTAAAAATAAACTAAAAAAATATTCCTAAAGATATTTGTTTTTCAACATTCCAAAATGTAACCTAGTTTTTTTTTTTAGTCGCCGCGGGGCATCGCTTCGTTTTCTGATTGCAGCATCAGGTCTAAGTTATCAATTAACTATTATACTGGCACGTGTGAAGCACTTAATCGAGTAATCATGCATCTGCCAACAAAAATGCCTTACATCATTTTGGAAAAGAGCTGATACTCTTATACTGCAAGGAAACTGGCTATCAAATGCGTTCAAATGAAAAAAACCGCATCGAAATCGGTCCGTACGTTTGAGAGTTACGATACCACAGACAGACACACACACAGATAGACAGACATCGACATCAAACTTATAATACCACTATTGGCGTCGGGGGTTAACAATGCAACCGACTTCTAAATAACACCAAACAATGACACCGCTTTGTCAAAAAACGAAAAACTACACGAGAAACACCGAATTGAACATTAAAAAAATCTTTTCATTGCAGTCGGGGGACGGTTCTTTGAATAGTTCTTTATAGATCCCCCCACTGCGATGAAAAGATTATTATTTATCTTGTTTTATAACTCAACGCTTCTAACGATACCACATATACGGTACTTTGATATCAGTTAAGCCGTTAAGAAGTTATGGTGGAACAAAGAAAGAAACATACACACATGAATCCTGCAAACATAACACTCCCTACACTTATTGGGTAGTCGTGTAAAAATTAAAGTTATTTTGTACTTTATAATAGTTTTTATTTGGAAGTAGTTTGTATTTTTTGTAAAAAAGTTTTTTTTTCTTTTAGTGCTTCCCCACAAAACTTCCATTCAGACCATATTTATCTAGCCGTCTAGCTCCGAAGTTGTTTACGAAATTCAATTGGGAATATTTTGGAATAAACTTCTTTCGAATAAAAACGAAGAATTTCGCAAATCCGTTTATGTATTACCGAAAACACATAAAAATATATATAAACATAAATCCCAATTGATAACCACCTGCTTTTTGAAGTCACTTAAAAATAAATGCTAATATTAAGAGAATATGAGTACCTAATTAAATGTCTTCCATCAACTTCCATCCACATTATCAATACCACCAGCTCCTAACATCCACGGCCAAACGTAGGCCTTATCAGAATCCGCTACAAAGACCGTTTAAGATAGCAATGACATATCAGCCGACTAGGTGAGGCCATTAGAGGGCCTATGTAGTGCCGTGAAAGTTAGAAAAGCTTATCAACATTATTACAAGAAAAAATACGTTTACGCACAAATATACCTAAAAAACATTAATTTTCTATTATTTTTCTTTTACAAAGTTTATTCGGTTTTAAAAATGTACAAACTAATGGTCGTAATAATGTACAAGCAGGTATAAAAATGGGCGAAGAACTCAATGGTTATTCAAAAATAATATAAATATACAACCTCAATGGGAGTTTTATAATTTATGGCGTATTATGAAGAATGTTTCTATCATACTCTATACTACACATTGCTATGAAGTCCGATTATGATTAATATGATTTAAGGACAGCCAGGTTGCGGAATTTGTTCGAAAGCGCCACCGTGGCCCTGGAACGCAAAGGGCACTTGCAGGATCACGGCTGGGTTTTAGTCAGTAAGAATCTGACACTCCCTTCCGCTCTGCCCAGAACGGGAGAAGTCATTTGATGATTTAAGTTTATAAAAAAAAGAACTAGCCAACTCGCTAGGTACTTTGATTCAGCCAAAACATTAAAGTTAACATTCAACATGGCAGTGCTGTTAGCCTCTTCTCACAAATAGCTGCGAAGCTTAAAAATCAAAAACATAGTTTTATAAATCATTTCAGAAACTTTCAGCGTGGCAAGTTCTAAACAAAGTGTCACTTCACTACGTTAAGCTGAACTCAGTTCTTACGTATTCGGAACAAAAACGAACAGTTAAACGCAAAACTAAGTACAACGGTGTTCATTTTCTTCCTTCTTGACTACCTGACAGTAATTAGGTGTTGTAACACAATATTGTAGAGGACTTTTATACTGTGTACACCTGAGGAACATTTAGTAGTCTTGCACACCCCCCCCCCCCGACCCCACTCTCTAATTATGTTCAAGTTAATAAGATGTCATACTAGAAGAGTTGAAACAAAGGAATGCTTTGAAAAGGACGAAAATAAAGCGGCAAAGTAATATTTTATGAAGAAAAGATTTACAAGTAAAGTAAACATTTCAACGTTTCTTAATAAATATATATATATATATATATATATATATTTGAAAACTACACTTCTTCTTTCACGATTAACATAAATCATCACGACATCTTATTCATCTTCAACTAAAGGCTAGTTTACCAGTTTTCCCGTACCGTAACCGTAGTCAATATCAATATTATCGACTGGATACATGATTTCATCGAAACTACCCAATTATTCAAAATTAGTTTCAAAGCCAGCCGTACAAACGTGTGATACACCCGCACATTGGTTTCACTATCATATCTGCATGACAAGCTATAGATCAGCGTAAAATTTAATATTTAAATCCGCAACGGATGCATAAAATCTCACTTAATCCATTTGTATTAATGCGAGTCCATTAAAGTACGATGGAGCCAATTACATTTATGGCGAGTTCGCATCGCCAATAAGTAATTACATCTGTCACAGCTGGCAACACTTCTGGCCAGTTAAAAATTACGCTGATGATTTGGGGTAATTAATTTTCATGATGGCAACACTATCTAACGAAGCGTGGCAGGGAACTTTTATTAATGGTGTCTTTTTCTTTTCCGAGGTCTATTGCCGGATTTTAATTTGGTTAAGGGCTGTTCGTGACTGTACCTCGAGCTGATATAAAGCTGGCGTAATAAAATAATATCTACTTATAACTTTTTCGGAAGGAATAGAGTCGTGACTCGTGCGTCTTCGAAATTGAAATAATAAAGAAGTCAATTTCATTCGCTCACATTTTACGTGATAGGTAATTCTGCAAAAATGTGGTTCCATTGAATCATAGGATCAGGGAAAGCATTTTTAGAAAATTCAAACTTGATTGTATTCTCTTTGGAAATACTACAGGAAGAGTTTTAATCAAATTTTGATCGTACTCCGTGTGTTTTCGATTCTAAAAGTTTAGGAAATCTAAAATTCTGTTTTAGGCAGTTGAACATTTTGAACTATGTTCCAGTGTTGGTATTTTTATTCTAGAACGTAACTGATTCGAAAATTAATACTATACTTTTAGCCCAGTTTTCCCCACTACATTTTCCTCTACCAATGCATATTGACAGTAGGTACATGCCCAGCTTTGCAAGCTGATGCATGTACATGTACAACTGATGCAGTTAGCACTCATCATGGCTGCTGACTGCATCAGTTGACGATAACTTATTTGTATTGTAAGATTATCTACCAAAAAAAAAACAGCTTTCAAAAAAATTGTAATCTCCCATTGAGTGTGGTGGAACTTCGGACAACCCCGATAAAAATCATCCGCGAACATTTTTTTTTTGCAATTATACAAAAAATCTGCTGGTATATTAAGCTCAGGCAATTTATGTAGAGGTGCTTGAGGAACGCTGTGATAGGCGCGTTTTATCCGCCCCATTTTGCACGGCCTCACTGACGTTATTTGTTCCGAGCGCGATCCGAATCTCGGCGGGAAACGTCCGCGTAATACGGCCTCTTTTCACAATTTTAATATTTTATTTCTCTCGGCGATGTCATTTGTATGCATTCCTTTTTTAACTGAGTTTTTATCTGAAATATTTGATAAGGGCGTTGATAGCGTGATTGTTAACATGTTCAGGGGAAAACAATCAAGCTAGGCACGAGAATTCGATATTGTTTGTCGAAATTCGCACCAACATGAAACTGAAACAAAGGTACGCGCGATTGCTTTTACAATATTTTCATAAAATTCGAGCCAAAATTAGAAGCTGAAGGATCAATGATGAATGAATACTAACAGTCCTACATAAATTCAACATATTAAAAACAGATCTATCCAGATTCATCACTCTTAATAATCTTTAACAGATAAACCAGCTTAATCGAGCGAGCAGATCATGATTGATTTGTTACCACGTTAAAATTCGCCATTCTTAACTACATAGACGTAAATTTTCGATTCCAAATGCCAGCTGAATAGAATCAAGAAAAATAAAAGTTGGGAAAGGAATTGACAGGTGCACGTTCGGCGGAGGGGGCGAGGCGGGCGACGCGGGCGGCGCGGGCGGCGCGAGCGGCCGGTCGCACGCAACGACCACCTCATACAATTTATTTCACTTTGTGTGTCAGCGGAATCGACCGTGCAACTTATTCGTGTATTTATCATACTGAGCCTGGAATAAAAGGTTTATAGAGGAATAGGCTTGTCAGTCGCGCGGTAGAAGGAAAGTTTGACAGCGCTCATGTTAGAAAGGGGACTTTCTAACATTTTTGTTTCTCTTTTCTAAAAAAAGAGGTTTCAATTATGTATAATACTTGTATATGGTACGAGTATTAGTCCTCGTCAGCCAGAAAAGCCAAGACTTCTCATTTTCTGCCTAGATACTTAAAACTTCGTTAAGGTACTATAACCTGCTCCTGAACAAACCCAACTCTATCTGTATATTATGTTATAAGAATCTCGTGGCTAAATAAGCCGCACCTGTCGATCTCCAAGGTTAAGCAACTCTTGCCAAGGTTGGTCTACGGATGGGTCACATCCTAACAAACATACATTACCTTATTACTTAACAAACCGTGTTTCCTCCGTGCCTCGAAAATCACGCTAATCCATTGGTGGGTTGGTTTAGCAGTTGTTACGGATTGTCAAAAGCCAGAAAAGTAAAACCATGTACCACTATTGTACATAAAGTTTAAATAAATAAATAAAATATGACTCCAGTCTTGTCTACAAATACCGTATTAGTTAGTTAATGGTTTGTGGAGGTACTGATATCCAGCTGAAAAGGCAAGGCAGATGATGACGTCTGTATATTAACTCATGAAGGTCTAATGACTTTCAACATCGACATTTTTGGCTCAATTTATTATAAACGAAAAATATCTCGTTAAACTAAACCATCTGCCGACGTTGGCAAAATGATATGCTTGAAAACATCGCAAAGATTTGCTAAGATTAAAATAGTAGCAGCTGTTTCACGAAAAATAATAAGTTAGTAAAATAATAACAAAGATGGTGCACGAAACTGTATCTGCAAATAATTTATGTTCCATTCGGAGGCCAAAATTGTGTTGAATTCGTATGTAAATAGATGGGTAGCATCCTTTAATTATTCTGCTAACGTTCCAAATGCGTATGCTGTGTATGGCGCCATGATGCATCACGCTGTTATGCACACGTCAAATGTGGTAATGAGTAGCGAAACTGTTTTCTAGCAATGAAGGCATAGTAGATTGATGACTTCACAGTTTGCACTGCGAACGAACGATCGATTTCAAACGCTGATGATGTATAAAAAATCTACTGAGGCAAACAATATTTTCACAAAGATCCATACGTGCGAGTTTATTCTCCTGAGTGGACAAGTTAAAGTAATCTGTTTGCAAATTAAAAATGGTCTATGAAAACTTATTGGAAATCATGAATTTAAAATGAACCGTGTAAAATCAGGAATCAGATATAATCGCATTAATTTGGGGAATGAATATCATTTAACCTGCAGTGGAACTTCTGACTGGAAATATTCTCTTTTTATCGATACTCAAATGTTTTGATTTTGAATTACGACGGTACATTTTAATAAAATAGTGCAATTTTAAGAAGATTTTAAATGTAAATAATAAATATAAAAGGCGAATAAACGAATAGTAATCAATCATCATTATACATAAAAACTCTTCCGTTACTTACTGACTGAATGACTGACAGACAACGCACAGGCGAAACTACTGATCATAGAAAGCTGAAAATTGGCATATTATAGGTTCCTCGGGGAGTGCAGAGGAGCACCAAAAGAGGATTTCCCGTAATTCCTACGGGAAAGAGATAATTCCTACGGGATATGCGCGTACGAAGTCGCGAACAAAACATAGTTTATGAATACAATAAGATTCTACTCTAAACAACGACGGACACGCGTAATGTTATTAAAAAACTTAAAAATGTAAAATAATATATATTTCTAAATGAATAAACGAATTGAGTTGAATTTGTTTCGAATAAATCATAGCGCAGCGACTGTTTTCACATTTAATACCTTACCAACAGCTACTCGGGAGTCCGTGATGTTTTTTTTTACCGTAGATTCCAAGCGCTTCAACTTGGACAAGATATTTTCTAGGAAAGCGTGCTTTCGTATTCCAAAGCACTAGTGATACTGTCAGTCAAAAACCTGTCTAATGAAATGAAATGAAACAAAAGCTCAAGACTTCTTTTTAGTTTAACAACTTTAGAAAACAAGTCGTAATAATGTGATATAAAAAACATACCATACCAACATAGCTTTGATAAATCATATAAAAAAATAAAACTATTGTTTAACTAGCAGAGCGCCCCGAGTTTCACCCGCATAGTTCCCGTTCCCGTGGGAATATAGGGATTAAAAAAATATAGCCTTTGTCACCCGGGGATAGTGTAGGTTCCCAACAATGAAAGAATTTTTTAAATCGGTCGAGTAGTTTCGTAGCCTATTCAATACAAACAAACAATCAATTTTTTCCTTTGTATTGTTAAATTATCTTCATTTAATAACGCTTCGCCTAGGTCTTTGTTTTATATTTTACTTCGCAAGTTTTTTTGTAAAAGCATTCTTTATTAACATCATAATTAACTTTGGCGCTAGGTGCCTCACAAATGGTTTAATTAACTTCTATCTCCAAAATTCTTTGACCTCAATAGACGAGTAATTAAAGTTTTGTTTTTGCACCGTTCAAATTCTAATTGTGTTGCGTATAGACTAGGCTATATTGATATTCAACAAATTACACCCATGGGTGTAATTTGTTGAATATCAACATAAATTCATCTAATATAAAATAAATTATTCATTGATATTCGCCAAATTTTCAACCCAGCATTTAGTAGTGTTTGAGCAAACATGGTAAAAATAATAATCAAACAAAGAGAATAATATAATTATTTAAGCTATTGAAACACCAGAGTTTATCGTGGTTGCGTTCATTGAGAGACCTAGCGAGCACAGTTCAAGTAGAAATGAGAGGCGGAACAATAAAATGCGGATTTTTAAGGCTGTTCGGGAACAAATTGCGACTCCGAACGTTCGCAGGCAACCAGGACGCGAGCTGGAGCCCGTACCACGTGACACTAACTGTTGGAAACTGGCAAATAAATGAACACTGCGAAAAACAGTGAAAAATAAAGAAATATTATCGTGACGTCTATCCGCGCGTTCAATGTCTCAAAAAATATTAACAAATTCATTTAATTATTTTTCTTCTTGCATTATTGCTGCAACACTCAGTGAAGAAAATAGGGTGACGTGTATCTTGAAAGTCTCCAGATCTCTGCTTCAACTTTTGCAGATCATCCACGAATCGTATAAACATATTTATGTAGGTACATATACAACGTGTTGTTTTGCATCCTCGTCAAATTTCAGGAGGTTGTCATAAAATACATAAATAATCAATTGAAAGAACGGTACCGGTCAATAACCAATAAGCACTGCTTTTTTTTGTTATTGAAATTTAACAGTATTTCAGAATAAAATCCCGAATACCACAGAATCAGGCGCCTACGCACACAGCGACAATGCAGCTGTGTGCGTGAGTGTCGACGTCTTACCTACGAAATGCTAGCGCGCGCGCGTAGGTACCTACGTGTGCGATCGTGCGATGACCTACGGCGACCAGTAGCAATAATTTTACCTAATTTTATTTCGGAAATCATCTACTTTATTGTCATAAATTTCGCTTGATAATTAACTCATTTTTAAGCATGATTGGAATACGGAAATCTCACTAATGACAGTAATACCTACTACTTAGTACGCCAAAGAAAAGTTCAATGACCTGTTATCAGATGATTATTAAAATGTTAGTTTTGCTTTATTGCTATCCGTCAACTTAAAGTTTTCGTCATGATTTTGTTTTTATTTGTGGATTAAATTGGTTGATTTGAAATTTTCCTTCCTAATTAACGGGCTTAAGACCGGCAATAATACCTACCTTAGTTGGTATACCGATTTAGGTACCTACTAAGTCAAAAAATGTTTTCTACGTTTGATGGAAATGGAAAGATGTGCTAGTTAAGTGCAAGTATGTGGTGATACTTTCGAATCTTAGGTATTAGGTATTGATTCACTTAAAAATCTGAAATCGACTTATTTACAGTAGGTAATAAAATTGATTAAGCTAATAACGTATTTACAAAATGAACAAATAAATAAATTACCTACCTACTTATGTTACCCGGAGGTATTGTTCAGTTTCCATCACCACACTCTTGGCAAAGTCGACCACAATGTAGCCGGTTTTCTTTCAGCCTACGTAAAACTAACACCTTCGTTTTTAAAGAGTCGAAAGCACTAATTATCCTTGCACGTAATTTTGTTACACTTGTCACTTTTTAACTAACTTTTTAACGTCTCCTCACAAAATAAAAGTTAAGAGGCCACAGGTCCTCCGCGACCGATCCAGTAGTCAAGAAACCTTTCACGCTTCAGTAGGCACCACACTGTGGTGTGGTGCACTCCAAAGCGGTCACCAGCCTCCCGCGTGCTTGCCCGTGGTTCTCGCTGGAAGTATTCCAGGATGTCTTCCTGCAAGGCGACAGGCAAGCCTACGCTGCTGCGTGCTTGAGCATGCCGGGGTACGTCAAACTGCCGATGATCCCGTAGTCTCTGCGTAGCAGCCAGCATGACGCTCTGTGATGGGGGTTCCCGATCGGGAAACATTTCCGTGAACATCTGGATGGCTCCACGTAGGCTGTCTCCACTGATGGCATAAAGGCGGACCATCTCTACCAACTCGACATTGGAATAATTGTCCGTCATCTTGCACTTTGTACCTACGTCTGAACGATGTACCGAGAAAGGAATTCGCAAAACGCGCGCACACGGCGGCGAAATCAAAGAAACTGTTGTGTTGTTGGATCAGGGGCCGCGCCGCGGGGCGGGGGGAGGCGCGGCTACGCGGTAGGCGCGTGCGGCCGTGCGCGGGGGATTAGGTACCTACGAATTTTTCGAATGATCGATGTATTGTTTGCGTTTGTTTGTGTGTGTGAAAGCGCAGTTATAAGGCTAGGAACAGACGGGCCGCATTTAAATACGTCTTGTTCACACGGATTTCCGTAAATAGCAAAAATAAATTAAAAAAATACCTACTCATTTTATTGTTGATTTGGGTCGAGAATCATTAGCATAATTACGTCTGTGAATTTGACGAGGATGCAAAACAACACGTTGTATATGTATGTACTCTAATTTTGTTTCGTTAAGACTCAAAACAACCTCAAACTATTTGTACCAGATAGATCCATATCAGTCACATTCAATAAGAAAGTTAAAGGATTTCAAAGCGAATATAAAGGGTCCATGGTAGGGGTCGTGGCGGTTCATCCCCCCGCGAAGATTTGTTGGTGAGATTTAATTTGAGATACGGTCGCGACCACACGCCGCCGTCGCCAAGTTTTTACGTAACTATACACAGAATTAGCTGCCATTGTATTACTTTAATACTACTCTCGGCACATTTTAGCAGCCAACAGTTTGATGATATATTGGGAGGGAACTAACTTGATTTTCGTTTGGTTACTGTGCAATTTAAATACGGAAATGACGGATGGATATTGTAAAGATATGGTGATAAGTATGGAAATGGGAGACATATTGCATGTTGTAACTTGGGATGACGGTAAAATTAAGCATCATAAAATTTAATTGCTTAAAAATATTAAGGCAACCCAACAAATCCAGAATCTCATTTTATATCAAGAATAGCAAATAACTCCTATAAAAAGACATCATTAGCCACTTAGAGTTAGTTACAATAATATCTTATGTTATGGACAAAGTTTAGTTATTTGAATGAAAAGGTTATCAATACAAAATAAATTGCCATTAGTTGCCAGTCATGTTATTACAGTCGAGACTAATATTTAATATCGATGAGCAAACAACAGTCAAAACATTGGGTATTTGACTAGATATCAAAATTATAATTATATTTAGTCCGCCCGTTCGATTTAAAATATTGAATATGAATTTTTGTCATTTCAAATCGTAAAAAAATATAAAGTAGCGCATCAAAGTTCCAGAGCTTTGGACGAGGAGAAGTTTTGAAAGAGACTGGTGACGTTACGTTACTAGTCAAAATAGTAGTGACCTGCTGCCCTGCGAATAACAACCAGAGGTGACAAATAACTTGGCGAGCTTTATACAAAAGTTATTAAGTTATATGAACACTTGGTTCCGCGTCAGATTTCACAGCGGAGTTAGAAATTATGCACTGACTGCCAGATACGAGTGGTTCGATAACGTTTGCAGCTAGAAAACGTCGACCGGTGTGGCATGTATCATTCATAAGGAAATGCGGCGTCTGGCGTACACCGCGAATATTTCACAGTCGGTTTATCGAAAGAGCAGAGGCGCGTTTAAAGCCTCATAGAGTACGGGCACAGGTGGCTCGAATATCCTCACCAATAGTATGGAGACGTGATCGGAAAACCAAATTGCAATTGGCAACTCGCGACTTCCTCTTCAAATAATGAAATTTGAAATTTATTGTAGCGATCGAACTCTTCCTTGTTCTACTGTTCCAATAAATTAGGACGTAGGTAAGTCGGCACGCGAAGAGAATTAAGGCGGAGTTGCCGCGAATCTGTTTTAGTACTTGGCTTTAGCGTGGAATTTTAATTTCTGGTAAAGCTTGCTGGAGCCGCTGTGTATAAACTTGATTGTGGTTAAATCGTGGTAACGGCACCTCGTATATTTGTACAGTCCCCAGTGTGATTTTCGAGGTATTCCATGAAGCACACCCAAATGAAGCACACCCAGACGAAGCACACCTAAAGTATTCCACTTAGCACACCCGTAGGTGGGCTTCAAATAAAAATTTAAAATAATTAATTTCCTATTCCACGAAGCACACCTACGAATATCACTCGCATAGTGCGGGGACTAAGAAATAAAAATGTCGATAGAAGAAAATATTTATTATTTAAAAGACTAACATAAATTTCTAACATCATTCAGTTTCATTATAATAATGTGACACAATATTTGTCATTTTTGTAATCTTACTATTTAGAATCACAGATTGTTTCATAATTATCTTTCCAAAAAAATTTTTAGTTTTTAACTATTTTTCTATTATTTTTTGTGCTCTTAATAAAATCACAGATTGTTTCATAATTATGCAATAAAAACTTGGACAAATATCAAAAACATTGTAAATTATACAGTTTTCCATAGAGATCTATGTTGTGTTGAAGTTTTCTTATAGCTACCTGTTTAGTGAATAATAAAAATACTCTACTTTAACATAAAAAATAACAGATTGTTTCATAATTGCAATAAAAACTTGGACAAATATCAAAAACATTGTAAATATAGTTTTCCATAGAGATTTTTTTTTTAAATTGTGGCATATCACTGACTAAATTCAATCCTCGGTCCAATGTATCATTAAGTTTTTGCTTGTAGATTTTAGGAATGGGCTCCATGGTGGAAACTACTTGCTGCTCGAGTTCATGCATTGCTTCCTTAATTTGGGTCTCCAAAACGTTTGAGGCACATTTAAAAATCCAAAATAAAGGAACATTCCTTTATTTTAACAACTTCTTCCATGCTACTTAATGTAAGTAAGCCATTACACCCTTTTTTAATACACCGCCACAAGGTATTACCGTTTTTATAAATCTTGTGTTTACTATATTGTTTGTTATTATATACTAACACTTGTGTCCCCTTCCGGCCAAGTACGTAATTAATAGATGGGTTAAAATTTCTACTAGGTACTTGGACCTGCTATCGGCTCCATTATTTTGTTTGAATAAATTGCACGAAAAACAGAAAAAATAACAATAACAAGACCGGCGCACAATTGCATACACTCAGCCCGTGATGTCGCGATAGTGTAATGAGAACCAAGCATGTAAAAAAGTTCCGGAAACGCTCGGCTAAATTCGGGTTGGCTCGGGAATTCAGTGGCGGGCGCACGCGTTGACTATTAGCGCATCATGTAAACGTCTTATCTATGGAATTTATATATGAACATTATGAAAATTACAAGTATTGTATTACATTATTATAATGAAACTGAATGATGTTAGAAATTTAAGTTAGTCTTTTAAATAATAAATATTTTCTTCTATCGACATTTTTATTTCATAGTCCCCGCACTATGCGAGTAATATTCGTAGGTGTGCTTCGTGGAATAGGAAATTAATTATTTTAAATTTTTATTTGAAGCCCACCTACGGGTGTGCTAAGTGGAATACTTCAGGTGTGCTTCGTCTGGGTGTGCTTCATTTGGGTGTGCTTCATGGAATACCTCTGATTTTCATAGCCATCATCGTAGAAAGGTAGTAAAAATACGATTACGAGATGTTATAAAAATGATAATAAAAATATACTTCAATCTCCAATTTTATCCACCGCACCTAAAAATGTATACTAGTAGGTAGTTATTAAATATGTATTACGCAGAAATGTGTTCAACAAGATCAATTCAAACTTTGTTTAAAGAACAGGTCTCTTACCTTGTTACCTTAAAGAAAATTCTCAACAATTAAGGCTAACACTGATTATAACCCAAGTAGCACTTTAGCGATGAATTAGGTCATAAATAAGCTACATTACAGTCTACAGCTTTTATACAGCTGTACTAAAGGATAGGGTGAGTCTTTAGACTGTATTAAGGAAAGATTATACACTATTAAACAGCATAGCTGACTAATGACTTGATAGTGGCGAAAAAGTATACTAAAAACATTTAAGTAGAATTTTAAAATGCTCTAGTCCAGCTTTTGGCTGTTTGAGATACTACTAGCTGGTCTAGACGCCCAAAGCTTGTTAACGGCTGGTTAATACGTAAAATTCACCTCTCTTGTAATGCTGCGGGCTGCATTAAAACATTGAATAATGCCACTAGCTTTTAATTGGTATACACTAATTCTATTGTAATTCTACTTCAACGAGCTTGTTAATGGCTGGTTAAAAGTGTATAAGGAATGTCTACAAATGCTGTTAGATTTATAAGAGAATAATTAAACACCCTGAGATGTAAATTGGAATAGGAGTACTCCATCCTAATGCCAATACATAAAGTGTAGCTGACAGTTATTATACAGCTTTCAGCGTTATTTAAGAGTAAATCTAGATTATTGTTGTTTAAATTACGTCAAATTTGATTTATTTTTGCATAATGTGCGAAGCGATTTCAAGAGCTATACTACGTATGTTTTAATAATACACTTTAAATAAAAAATGAAAAGTGGAGTAAAAAGAAAACTGTTAAAAGAATACGCTGAAGCTTCTATGAACGAATTGCAAAGGAGCAGTACTGATGCAGTTGATGTTTACAAGCCAGTGTCATTTACGCATAGGGTTCCGCACAAATAGATTTGTGTGCCTATCCTTTTGAAAATAAATTGCATTTGATTAAAATGATGTTGCGAAGAGGTAGCACACCACTTTCGCAGGTAGCAAAAAGACTCAGTGAATGTTGTGCTAGGTACTGATCGAAAGGAGGTGCTTTTCATGACCAAGGATAATAAAAGTTTCCCCAAAATTTATTTTCAAAATTTAGCAAAGATACAATCTTATTAAGGATGATAAGAAAAATAAAAAATCATTGTATAAATTTGTAAATACTGTTTTTTAATCAATATGAAACATAATTTGTGAAAATACAACATAATTACGAATGCCATTATGAGAAATGAAATGCTCCCAACCACTTTTCTTCTCCTTCTCTATAATCTTTCGTTTCGTTTTTCAACGGTTTTGATTATTTTAAACGGCATTATTATTCCTGAAAACAATAATTAACTAATTAACAATCATAATATAATACGAAAAGGGAAAAGCAAAATATTTTTCGGTTGTTTTGACGAAATGACATGGATAGCGCTGTTCTAAACTAAATTAAAAAAAGAGAAGGATGCGCAAAATTACCTAACTACTGGGCTTGCAAGGGTATTTCGAAAGCCAAACAATGTACATATTGAAATGGTTTTCTGTCGAGATTTCTTTATCCCTGAAAAGCTACTGTATGCTCTATATTTATACCAGTACACAGTAAGAAAGATAATTAAAATCCTTTCTCCAGCCATTATAATGCTAGAAGCTGGTACACTGACTTGGTAACACCACTGTACAGCAAATAACTTTTTAAAAGAATTTCTGGAGAATTTGTACTGGATAACAAATTAACGCCATTTTAGCAGTACAGAAACGATTTGTTATTAAATATCCAAATGATTTCTTATAGTTTTTAAGGATATTTGATAGCTTTTAATTCAAACAATATATTTTCCACTTATTTCCTAATAGAATACATTAAGTTCGAAAGCAATAATTTGAGTGATAAATCTATTAAGTATTCGTACACCATTTAAACTTGTGAAATATTTTCGTTAAAGCGATATTATTCTGATGGCGCGTGAAATATTTGATGTAATTACCTATACACATTAACAGTAAAGTGGTACTCGCAACTCAATTTACATACAGGACACTTAAAACCAACGTGAAAACTATTAAAAATATCTTACCTTAAATAATACTTAGTCCGCCCGCGCACTTTAACAAACAATAAATGTCATCTGTCACAAAATACACAAAAGAAAATTAAATAAAAAAGTATTTTTGTTTGGTTATTTATACTTTAATGAAAGCTATTGCCAAGCCTCAAAACATCTAAAAGCTGTTGAAGAGAATTAAAGTAGCTGAATCTTAGGCTGCAATGGCTGTTGTATAGCAGTATAAGCCATTGTACAGGCCTCGTACAGCTGTTTCAATGATTATACCACCGTTAACCAGTCACTGTAATGCTCAAGGCTGCTTAATTTGGGGCCCAAATTAGAATTACAAGGGCTGTGTAGTTAGCTACACAGCCCTTAAGCAGGTAACTAAAGCAGCCTTGAGTGTCACAAAATTCTATAATCAAGTCACTATGCGGCTGTCATGTGCTACTTGGGAAGTTTTAATGATGAAAACAAAGTATCAACAAAGTTGGAACTCGATATATTTCTAACATGATTTTTATCTAACTTACTTTCCCAGTAATACTTACCGCCGCGCGCCGTAGGTAACTGTGTTGGACTGGAATTGTGACTGCAGCGTCTGCCAGTGATTTTTCTTTACAAGAATCTTTCCGACAATCAACGTTGGTACGCTTTGAATGAAACAGCAATATTTTTTCTATTTTTGTCGAGAATCCAGTACTTACCGGCGGAGCTGCGCTCAGTACTTGGTGCCCAGCGAGGCGGCATAATAACGAAGTACCTATCGATACTACAGTGGGCACAACTACTACATTTTCAATCTACCACCGATACAATTTCTTTCAGTCAAAGCTATTATTTATTGTAGTATATTTACTTCGTGTTTTATTTACTGCTGCAATATTAATCTGGCTTGTCAGTCGAAATTGTATCTTATGAGCAAGAATGACTGTAGAGACAGAAGAAAACACACTAAAAGTTTCCTCGGGCTGTGAGGGGGAACATACTTTAAAATTATAGCATTCCCGATACACCATCCCACGTTAAAAGCTTTCGAAGCTATATAAAAGTTTTCATCCCTCGTTTTTCTGAAATTATGGCATCTAAATCTAACGAAGTTATATTACTTGAATAGACACACTGAAAACCGCGAGTGGGGATAGCAGAGGTTACAGGTTTAGATAAGTATGGCCGAGTTGCTTTTACGAGTGTTATTGTGGAACCATCCTAAGCTTTAAAAGCATAATAGAGAAATAAAGGTTTTAGATTCTACCTCTTATCGTGTCTACACTGCGTGTCTTACGTAGATGCCTACGTTTGTCTTGTGGTGTGATAAGTTTTAGTTCTAATTGCCCCAGGGAAGAATGGTTTTCTTGAATGTCCAACTGCAACGGGATAAAATACTACAGACATCTCAAGGAAGTTCATGTCTTTGTATGAAAATATTCTAAACAATATTTTCCCTTCTTTCTTCTTTACCTATTTGTACTGTTGCTTACTTTACATATTCTTGGCCTCTTGGTATACAGTGTTACATAGTTGTCACACATAACGTTAGTGGTCGTTTCGCCATTCGCATGTACGCTAAGACTCACAGGAGTGTTACATTGTAACTGAATTCAGAAAAGCCCAATTTATAAGGAAAGCAGTTTTCGATTCCTTCTGCCTTCCTTGCCTTCAGCTTGATTTGATTTCAATTCGTTACAGTTTGGCACCGGCCCCAAGAACTGTTAGTTGATTTATTTTAAGAATTATTTTCTCTTACAATCCTTAGATCAAACTGAAGGATCAGGCTTTGCTCACTACTCCCTAGGGCTTTGTAATCCTTTCATAAACAAGCTCCACAAGAACCTATCTTACTAACAAAACACTTGCGATAAGCGGATTCAACATTTTCCTTACAAAGAACCCAGGTAAAAACACAGCCTGCATTAACATAACCCACGAAGGTTACATACAGTAGTTATAATAACTCAACTGAATAACTATATCCCGGCTTCAGTTCGCACCGCAACTCTCTGGCTAGCAATAAACGCCTCGAGAAATATTTTCACATCGTTGTGGAAGTTAAAATGAAAGTAACTACACCCAGTAGAGCCATGCCAGCCCCTACACCGCGCGACGGATAACGCTGAATATTTCGACGAGTTACATAATTTTATTCATGAGCCGACTCCGATTGCGTATCAAACCTTTCGTAATAATTTGTATACAATACGTTGATCACAACTTTCTCTATTGTGCGACTATTGTTCTGTTCGTAGTAGATGATCTTGTTACTGTTCTTGCGCGTTATATATGTATATGTAGGTTTGATGACAGTAATGTGAATGTCTGTTGTTTTATATAGTATTTTGATGTTTTATGCTCTATTTTTAAGCAACACTTTGTATATAAAACACTGACATTCAGCTGAATCCGATTAGACTGGAAACCGACATCAATATATGTAGTTGGAATAAGGCTCGTCAGATGATGATGACTTATATATTTCTCCTTCAGCACCACTTTAATGTATTTCCATAATTGTATTGTCTATATAAAAGCATAATCGATGAGGCACTTACCGAATATTTTACACTAAAAACAAGAAAATTGCCTTTGCATAATGTATGAAAACCAAATTGTATTGACGATTCCTAGGAAAACATGGAACACCACTCCACCACCAAAATTAGCCGTGTGAAGTAATTCGGTGCTATTTTCATTGAGAGGTTTCGCACGAGGGCACACAGCGCTGCGAACGCAGAAATAATAAGAGTAAAACACAGACGAATCTTATATTCGATCTGTGAATGACGTCAGCGACATTGAAGAGAAGAATAATAAATTTTGATTACTTTCTCACGTCCGCAATCGTGATTCGATTTCACAATTTTTCACCGCTCAGGAAAATCATGATTAAAATGAAAACGTTATTACATTCAATCATGTATTTTTTCTTCTGCCGCGATTTTCGATAGCGATTAGAGGCTATTTACAGTCTATCGAAGAGGCTTTTTACTTATTGAAAAGATGATGCCCATAGATTTTTCATCGCATAATAAATAAAAAAGATTGGTGAAAAAGTGTTCTTGAAGTTTGAGTATACTTCAACAACTTTTCGGGTTGATTTATTAAGTGAGAACAGAAGTGGTTTTAAAAACTAATTTAATTTTGGTAAGAGTAGGTTTACTTTACATTTTCATCCTGTTATGTACACATACATACAATGGTCATGTCATGTTCAGGAAACAAACGCTCCTACAGCGTTGTTTACTAGTTGCCAAGTAATAAAAAAGTTAGTTTGATAGCAGATTAGAAAGTACGCGAAAGAAGCGAGTTCGGACTGTGGTTACGTGACTAAATAAATCTGAGTCCCGACGTGGACCCGCCGCCGCCGCCCTAAGACCGAGCAAACTAACAAAACTACGAGTACGTCTCGACAGCCCAGTCTCGAACATTCCAACTGTTAACACACGAGATGCTTATCTAGAATTAAAGGTTAAAACAGATTAACTGAGTAAAACACAAAGAGAAGCTTCGTTTAAGTCTCTCAACTTTCGAGAAACTATTAAATTGCTTAACGCCTTACTTAAGGTATATTGTGATTGTGTTGGGCTCTCATGTGGGTGGAACAGAACATGACACACGCGTTGCTAAGCTTTATACCAATCTGTACAATAAGCTTGCGCCCCGGGCCTCACTCACATAGAATTGGTAAAACAAAAAAGTTATTTTTATTCCCCAAGGGTTCTACTTTCAACCAAAATGGATGTGACAAATAGACACATTGATATCTGTGTATTTTTGTTGTATGATTTCTTGCCGATTTAGGAACGACTGGAAAACAAAGTCACTGCTACTTGCGCTGTCAGACAGCTCAAATGAGATCCATTGTTAAACTAAAAACAAGTTGTACCACGTTTTTTTTTTTTGTCGTTTAAAATAACGCTTAAAGTAAGACATATGTATGTATAAAATATCTTTATCAAAATATAGATTTCAGTTTTCCAAAAGTACAAACGGCATCAAAGTTATACTTACAATATTAACACTAGCAAAAAGATGGGAATCAAAACGTAACAACATTTTGGAAACAGTGAATCAGTCCAGAATCTAGCTCACAAACCGAAGTCTGGAAAAGCTTAACTTGGAAAGTTTTCCAGCATAGTCCAGGGCGCGACAATATGCACCATTTATTTTATTCAAGAAGCTTTGTAGCTCCTTAAAAACGTATTTTCTCAAATTTATAGAAACACAAAACATTTACAAGCCTTATGATTTATGGTTTATGCAGAAATCAAGATGCTTGAATAAATTTTTCGCTCATCAATTTTAATTCTGTATCAACCGTTGTCGACTCGGAACCACTCGTTCGAAAAGATTTAAGAGTACATAGATACTTTTACTCCGATATAATGTTTATGAATTTTAGTCGTTTTTTATTTTGGATTTTCGGTTGTTAATGTTTTGGTGTGACACTACAAAACCGCACTAAAACGACAATGATGTTTTAGAAAAAATATTGTGAGCTAATATAGACATTTGAAGCCGAATCATGTATAAATTCAAGCGCTTATCTCTAAATAGCATACGACAAAGTCGCTGACTGCCTCTGTTTTTCTTGGCTTTCTTCTTCACCTCTTTCCTCGGTTCACTGAAAGAAAGAACGACCAACGTGGAAAGTTTTTATATTTAATTTACACCCCTGCGATACCGGGCGGGTCGCTAGTGTTTTGCATGCTACAGACCTACAGCCGGAGAATGTACTACCTACTATGTAGTAGTACTGAAAACGAGTTAAGTAAAAATATACGGTTTCCAAAATACCTAGGTACCAATATTATAGTGTATTTGACATTGATATGTATGATAAATTATGTACAAGTAACCTAAAGTAACTACAAAATGGTAATAAACAACTAGACTAATAGATTCACGAAATTATGTAGGTAATGAATAATCATAATCATCATCATATCATTTTTATTTTTATTATTAATTTAAATTGAAAATTTGACGTATCTTTTTGTTTAGGTAAAATTCATTTGAAACGTTTTCTTAATATAATGAAATGTTTAATAAGATTCAAAATCATTGGTACACCATGTAAATTTAAGCTTCGGAAGAACGAAGGGACCTAACACAGGCAATTTCTATCTAAAAGGTCACTTCAATACTAAATGTAGCACTTAACTTGTGAAATAAAATAAATTATTATTACTCTCTTTATTTATTTTACTATAGGTACTAACAAATTTATATTTTTAAATATTTCTTAAAAATAAAAAAAAACACAAAAAATAACCTTTAAAAATACAAAAACAGTAGTCCGCCGGTGTCGGGAGCAGGGTTATTATTATTATTATACTAATGATGTACGTATAAAAAATAACCTTGGACTTCAAGAAATTCGTCCACATTTCTTTCAACGGGAAAACTGTTTAGTGCCTAGCTAAATGAATATTTTTTATAAGTCAGATATATAAAATTCTAGGAAAGACTCGATTATCGTTGTTTACGTTCTTGAATTAGACGATGCTTTTCTCTTTCTTTTCATTCGTTTGCCTTGAGTAAAAACCTGATAATTTTCCAAGAAATGCACAGCAAGTATAGGTAAAAAAACTCTGCACTGAGTAAGTATGTCTTTTTAGATGAAATAGATAGCCACGCTACTTTTAAAAACATCACTTATGCAATATTTTTCCAAGAACTTAATTTTCTAGAAATTTAATTATTTATTACCATGCACTGGATAGAAATATGGAGACACGACTTTATTTTGCTGGTACTAACCAAAGTACAGCGCGAGATTTTATAAGCAAAAATCGTTAAAACTCACATACTTTTAATTTTTTCATCAACAAACACTGAAGCCAATATTAAAATTTGAAATTTCGTGGCTCGTTTTTGCCCATAAAACATTTATTAAATTAATAAGTAATCAAAAAACGCTCCAACCTCAAACACAACTAAAATTTATAGCCGACCAGGTCAAATAAGTAACTTTTAAATTAAATATTTCCGTTAAAATGCTAAACTAATCCAGAGTTCAGACCATCCATACAGAATGAGTGTTGGAGTGGGTTGGTTCACTTAATCACAAAGTTGGTTCACCTCGGGCTAGTTAACTCACCGTGCACCTTTATTTCCTTTTAATCTTAAATTAACTCTGAAACAATTCTAGTGGACTACGAATTACCCACGTCGAACAGTAACCGTATATTCGACAGCCAAAGTGTTAAACATTCAACATCTTGTTTATTTGTTTTTCTTAGATTTTGTAAAATGGCACAAACAAAACCATTACCTGCTTGCTTGTTATAAATTATTATAACAGAATTACTTACTAAATTGGCTTTTTATCATTAGGTATCCAGGCATACGAGTATACACAAAAAATTGGTGCTCTGTTTAAATACATCGTTAGCAAATTCTCGTTGGTCAACAGTTAAAATTCTCAGTGGAAAATATTGAATTAAGAGTCTGCTAATCAGTACTTAACTAAGCATCTGATTTTTTTTTGAAGATTCGGCTGATTGTTTATGATAAATGACTTTTGCTCCTCGACCAAAAATAAAATTATAATTCATACCTCCTTTATCCAACCGCTTAACGTCAGCTTCGACAGTTGTTCGTCAAAGCTTTTGGCTATCAAGCCATTAGCCATAACGACAATCGGCACAATGACAGCCGAGTCCATAATTCACAAGTCTACAACCTCTTACGCTAAGTCGAGATGCTTGATTTGTTTCTCTTTCTTAGTTTTCACGAGGTTCTCGTCATATGCAATCGTAACATCGATATCATTGTGCCGCGCGCTAATCGGTCTATCACCACTATGTCTGGCTTATTGGCAACAACAGTCCTATCAGTGATGCTAGACCGATCCCAGTCCAACGTGACATGGTCATTTTCGAGAACTGGGACTGTACCTCAGAATAATAATAATAAGATTTCTGATGGAATATCCATAATTGCACAAACGGAACCTTCAGTTTCTCCGATCATGAGATCACCGAAACGTCGCCCAGCCACGGACGCTGAAAAATATCTATCGGACTCTCAATGGGTCCGTGGAGCTCCTTGCCTTTCCATACGTCCTTGCGGTCATCTGTAGTATGTCTCACAGATTTTCGCCAGTTTTCTTCCACTATGAATCCGCATCTCGGTGCATACCCACATCGGATGTAAGAATGTATTCTACTTTTTTTTCCAGGTTGTCGAGTTCGGTTTGAGTCCATTTCCGACATACCCAAACACTTATAGATTTCTGTCGAGCTGAGGGATCTAACCTATATGGAATCCGACAGTTGAATTTCCTCAGATTCCATAATTTCCCCTTTCTTTACATGCGTGACTGCACATTTATCCACACCAAATTCCACCATGATGGCACTATTGAAGCTTTCAGTTACCTTCAGTAGCTCCATCAGTCGTAAATTGTTGGAGGCAAAGAGTTACAAATCATCCATGTAAAAAAGGTGAGATAGTCTGACCATCTCTTCTTAACCGATAGCCTAGGCCTTATTATTGTTATTATTGTTGAGTCCCACTACAGAGCAAAGGCCTCCTTTTCTTTCTTCCACTTTACTCTGCCTGTTGCTACATTTGGCCAATTCTGTCTTACTCGTCTCACCATCTACTCTTGGGTCTATTGCGTCGCCGGTTCCTGCTGCTTGGAATCCAATGGGTGGTTACTTTTGCCCAGTTCTTTTGCAATATGTATGTGGCAGTTGCGGCCAGCCCAGTTCCACTTTAGATTGGCAGCTGTGTTGCCTACGTCTGCGATTTTGAGCAATTGTGGTGAAAGTTTCGTTTCGTTAACGACCACTTTTGCGCCTCCATCTTCGCTATCATTACTGCTTCGCAGGAGGTGACCGTTCCCCATGCCTCCTCGCTCCGGATCGTGGATCCCCAGACACGATAAGTCGCCACCGCCGAACGCCTCGACGTGGACTCGGCGTTGCTCGGAAGTGTCCTCCCACTGAATCCAAAACAGATACCTCCCGAAACAGCCGTGTCCGGTGAGCACCTGCGTCAGGCGGAAGGTAAGAACGCCGAGGCGTCTCTCCAACCACTCCTCAAAGAGGGGACTTATCGCCGCAATGGTGGCGTGCCCAGTGCTGTGTTGCAACAGTCGCTGTCTCCATACCTCCGTGAGATCCCGCCGAAGCTCCGTCCGCTGCGCAGCAATTTGCCACGCCAGCAGAGTTTCACCCCGGCTTAGCGCCTCCACGCGCAACGCGTAAGCTTGCGCGAGAGCTCTCGTATCCAGATCCCGCAGCACTTTTGTGCTCCTTAGATGAGGGTGGGGAGGACGCACATATCCATGAGTTTTTAATTACCTATTTTTATATTTGGCAGATACTCCTGAATATCTGCCAAATAAAAATAGGTATCATCAAAATAAACTGAAAAGTTTGCGTAAGGTCTTATAAAACGAGTAGTCACTGCTATTTTTTTATCTTAACTTTGCCGTGGCTGTGGAAATGCTACCAACAAATAAGTTTACGTTTGTACGAGTTTTAAAGAGCGCTCGGATGGCATGATCGCGAGGAGGCCAGATGAGTTGAGCGCAGACGGCGGGAATTGTCTCAATGTATACAGTCGCGAGACGGGTCGAGACGCGACAACTCACACAATTTTTTGTAGAAACTGCTCTTTTCGTCATCCGCAAGATTAGATTCAAGAGGATAAATCTCTCCTTCCCCCCACTTGTGTCGCCCGTTTTGTGTGAAGGCTTTATTCGGGATTATTTATACAGAACATTTCGCTCGCCGACTTGACATACTGAATAACGCCATCCTTTAATCTCGCTACGTTAGAATAGTCGGCAGCCACCTCCTGACTAGAATGCCTGCTCCCATTCGGCTACAGAAATAAACTGAAAAAACATGCTAAAAGCTCCCTTTTAAGAGGTTCCTAAAAGAGTTAATGTTAAAAGCCCGCTTCACACAGTATTCATTACCGAAATGATTCGGCGCTGCGATGCAAGAACGCCACGCCGATGGCTGAACGGGGGTATAAACACAAAATTACATTGAGAACGGCACGTAAGAAGCGAGCAATTCCTGATGTACCATGAAGTTAGATTGGAAAACTTCTCATGCTGCAACGTGCTATTGCTCTGTGCCTGTTCTACTTCGGCTCTCATAATACCGTAACTAGCCAAACATACATATTTACAATAACTTTGCAATAGACTAACCTTTTCTGTTTTATGAATATAACACTAGAACCTCTTTTATCTACTAATAGATATTATAAAGAAGTAATTAAAATCGTTTGTTAGTCTTACAAAAAATATTTCACTGATAGCATGCACACTATGCTAATTGGATATGTTTAAAGGTATAGTTGATTTCCACGCTGACAAAGTCATGAACAAAATCTCCACCACCAATAAAGATTAAGTGCAAAGATTTGTGAAAATCGATCGAGTGAAATCTCGATTCCTCTACAAGAATAATAGATTTGAAAACAACATTATTTGCAAAAGAAATCAATATACAAAGTCTACTAGCATTACCGGAGAACAGAAGCCATTGGAGCAGCGGCCGAACCATCGAAACGAATAAGGTTGGTACCGCCTTACCAACGGAACTCCAAGATTTTCATTTAAAAGCTCATATAGAAAATATTATAATCCAGCTGTTCAAAATTTTTCCCCTAGGTAATATTGCTTCTAGACGTTTGTCGTAAACAGAGGCTTTGTTGCAGCAATTTCCACGATACCACATTTCTGCGAGATTAAATTCGTAATACGGCTTCCGTTTGGCTCAGTTCCGTATTCAGTGCGCCTACTACAGGAATTTGCGTAAACGTTAACAGATATCGAGTTCTCTCCACGAATCGCATGCAACTCGATATAGCAGCGGGTGACTACGGACTGCATTAATTTCACCCTTCGATACCTCTGGAACTTTACCGTTTCCACAAAATCTTAATGTTATAGGAAATATATTGTACTCGAATTCGGAATCTACCCACCTACAAAAAAGCTGTCTGTTGAGTGGCCCACGACCACGGCTTTACATCTAGACTTTGCTTCTATGTGGTTTCATTCAAAATAGCATTTTAATATCTGCTCACTACCTGCACGTATCGTTAACTGAAGATCTATACAAGATTAAACACATTAGCGGCCACAAAATCTTTATTGCTAAGCCATTTTAACGAACATTCGTTCGTTGAATGCCGTTTTCATAGCCTCACGTTCACTCCATAAAAATATAAACTTCATACATTGTATCAATAAGAACGAAATTACATTTCAACACGTTCAGATAATACATTTTACCGACCGAGTATTGTACAAGAAACCGTTTGGCCCGATTTTATGAAATTTAAAACCTACGATATTATTTCAGGAAAATTAAATGAATATGTTACCAAGCCTGAGTTATACGAACAAGATGGTCGTTTGTGGATGTTCGAACAGTAATAGAAATTCAAATTCAGTAGAATTAAGATCAATCACGAATGATGCTGGCAATTATTGATCATTTCTTTTATGCCAAAAAAACCTACCGTATACACCTACCGCCGACGACAGTTTAATAAAGACACGAATTTAATAACGAGTATTCATGAAATATTCGTACAATTAATTTGCATTTCGGTGCTACTTTCGTTTCTTTAATTGTTATTAATAGTCGTACGTAGTAGGGGTCTTGGGGAAAATGGGATCTTTTTCAGAATGGCTTATTTGTCAATGTCAGAGCGCCAGTGACGCTTGCGTCTGTTTCTGATAGCCTCGTTGTTTCGTTTTATTGGTTAGGCACGCTTTCTTTGTGACTGACGTATGTATGTAGGACATAATTATTTACGGAATCGGAGCTCGAACGAACAGTGATTGAACTTGGCTTTATTAATCGCTTCTCTAGTCTGTGTAATTCGATTGTCCAGTAGATTTTATTTTAGTTTTTGTCTTGATGCTTCTTTTACTTACGACGAGCCTATTACGTGCGTAGTACGTTTAGTTAAAAAACTGTAAAAAAAACGCCTTATTTAAATCAACTGTAAGCTGATAGTTGGCAACATGGTGGCCACATACAATTTACTATGTATGTTGACGTGCAGACATACACGGACAGATTGGATTAGGGTTCCACAGGTAGAACGTATCGAAGTCCTCAGCCGAGGTGAAATCGAGACGTTTGGGAGAGGCCGGCCGGTATTGTGGGTAAGAGCACTTCTACTCAAGAATTTCAGTATAGCGAGCCCGCCTTCAAAGATATCGGTTACACTGAACACCTATTATGTTCACCCGAACGGAACATGGACCGAACACATCAATTTTACCTACATCGTAAGTTCGCAATATATTTCAATATCGATAGTAAGACCGCATTATATGCAAATTATTGTCAAATACATCTGAAAGTATATCGTGGCATGCATCTTGCTTCATGTCAGCTCTCTAGTGCACAAACACCCGCCATTTGTCATTTTATTAGTCTCGCTCCGCAATGTTCTGCGAAATAACTCTGTAGTCGGGGCGAGATTGCTTCCCAGTTTACTGCCCCGACTCGAGACAGGGAAGTGAGAAAAAGTTGTAAATTTGCCGCCGAATAGGACGTTTATACAACTCGACTGACCTCAAATGCCTTAACCGCTTTCGTTACGGACCTGGCAAAAATTGAAGTTCCCTGGATGGCGCTACCGATAGTTTTAATAACGTCTCGTGGTTACGGGGGCCATGAAACTGTGTGTAGCAATGAGCTTATCTTTGTTTTGTGGCCTTCTTGCTAGGCCATTAAAGGCAATGGGTTTCTTGGAAGCTTAGTTGGCTCTATGGGTAACGGGTTCGGAATTTACTCAGACTAAATGTTGGAATAGGCTATATATACCTACATAGATTTTTCTTTGATGGACCATGGAGTGTATGTCTATACTACTATTATAAAGAGGACAGATTTGTTTGTTTGTTTGTATTGAATAGGCTCCGAAACTACTGAACCGATCTGAAAAATTCTTTCACTGTTGGGAAGCTACGCTATCCCCGGGTGACATAGGCTATATTTTATCCCCATATTCCCACGGGAACGAGAACTACTCGGTTAAATCGCGGCGCGCTGCTAGTGTATAATAAACGCACCACGAAGAAAAACCCTGGAGCATTATGTTTTTTGAAATATTATTTTACTATTGTAAATAACAAGTCCTAGCGTGCTCTCATCAAATGTTATTTCGGCTTCGGTCCTCTAGGGCGCGGGGTGTGGAAAGGCAACAATGGCCGGACATCCTTCAAAAGTGCTTGCATTTTGTATTTCGTCTAGTTTAATTACAATGCATTTTTACGAAAGTTTCGTCTGTTTGTAGCGGGCATTGTTGACAGTGGTAGAATTCTCGCGGACTTTACCTATTTTTTATTTTAACCTACATTGAATGTCAAAGCTTTTGTGCAACTGTGCTAGTGTCGATGGATTCTTCGTTTCTTGGTGCTGGGTCTTTTACCACAGCTACTAAACTACTTACTGAAACTTTTTCATTTATAATAGATTTATTTGTAGATTTCCTTTACTATTGACAGGTTAGAGTTTTTAAAAGACCTATTTGTTACGAGTTACAGTACGTGTTCTAATTATTACTTAGGAACCCATTATACTTCCCGAAAAATATAAATTCCTTTCTGAAATAAAGTAGCCATCTATATTTTTTCTGAATTTGATTGACACCGTAGGCACATCAAATATGTACGTAACTAAGTCAGCGACTAAATTAAATTCTTACTTGATCGGCGAACGTAAGAAGACTTAATACATTCCCCGCTCACCCGTGCCCCGTAACTCAATCATGAGTCATAAATATAAATTTCAATTCGCATTAATATCGTTCTCTAGTAATAAGAACCGCGCAACAAATTATTATCCGTGCCGTGGCCATTAGCAAATTGTGTAATTTTCCTTTTTCAACTTCTGTTGGCCCGGACAAAATTACTTCTGCCCCGCAACCCCGGCATTTAAACCGAGAAATGATGAAAATTGACTGTAATTATTACATGAATCAAATTATTCCCTTGCTCGGTACGAGTACTGCTACATGGCTTCTAAAGAAATTATGTAAATTTTTTTGAAACTGTGTGAATTAATTGTCTCATTAAAAAGTATAAAAATGTTTTTAATTGTAATTAGCGCTGTTGTCTGCGCGTCTGCAAAAGATTCTATCATTTTTCTTCATTGTCTTTTATACCTAAGTATTTTTGTTTTTCTTTTCCTGGCGAGGCATCGTCAAGTTCGCCCATTTTTAACGGTCATAAGTCACAACGCATATCTAAATACACGTTAACGTTGATGACTGACACATAGATACGGAGCTTTTCGCGTTCTGAAATGAAAAACAGCGAAATAATATCGAATTATCAATTCGATATTCTTATATCGCGTATATCCGCTATACCTCAAGTATGATGGAGTTGAGTTTCCAAAAAGAGGCCCATAACTTGTTGCGACGCCTGTAAAACGTGATGAAAAGCGACGGGTCTGGACCGGCGCCAGTTCGCAGCGGTCATTCCTTTTTCTTTGCGGCCATCGAAACTTTGCGATGCTTCGATTACTACTGCTGTACTCATTCAATATTGTTTTAAACATATTTTAACATGTTAGGCTACTGCTGAGCCTGTTTAATGATAAATGTTAATTTATAAAGCATCCACCTGTTGTGCTATTTCGGAATTTTAATTAGTACAACATTTTGAATTATTCACGAGTACTTGCAAGTAGCCAGGTAAAGGAGGCGGCCGTCAACAACAGCAGTTAGCACGCTTCCCCATACCTTCAGCTTTAAACTTTATTTCACACAAACACGCTGATTTCATATAGTTACATCACATTCTGTTTCTTTGCTAACTAAAAAAGAGCCAAATAGAGTTGTGTTTCTACATGTATATAAAACACAATGTGGCTTTCAAAAGCATTATACCAAAGCGAGCAAAAGCAGTTTGACAATAGGAGCAAAGGAATTCATATTTGCTACTGTTCCCTCTCACGGGCACGGAATTTAAATGAACTTTGGCCAACAACAATGACACTAGAGACTTTTGTTCCATGAACAATACATTTTACCGGTAGAATTAAAAACTGCGGACAAAAGAGTACAAATTCATAATGCAGCCGCAGCCGGGTGGTGATTACGTGCAGCTCACTCTGTGCTCACTGCTTACACGGTCTACCTCGGACAACTCGAATCTCATCTTCATAACGAGACCGAGAAAGAGCTTTCCGAAGTTATTAAAGAAGGTATATGAAAACTGACCATTCTATCTTAAATCCAAAACTACTGCGCCTAAAACTAAAAAATAATAAAAAATAATTAGTCTTACCTATAGATTACAGGAAAACCTACAAAAGACTATGATTTCAGAGTAACATGGTACTTTTCGTTTTGAACCCTTTGCAGGCGAATGCGACTCGCACTTGACCGGTTTTTGTTAATAGCAAAATAAAACTAAACCTTGGCCTAATGACTTCAATCCCTCCCACATAAAAGCGGAGGAATAAACCTAAGTATTTCTTCACATAAACACACTAATGATTCAGGAATCCTTTCTTATTACAAAAGGAGAGACGTTAATAGGCTTTCAAAAAACAAACGCTGAAGCTTGCGCAATAAAAACAAGATGGAATAACAAGGAACGTCCACAAAGCGATTGGTTCCGCAGACAGACGAGCCGTCGACAGCCCCTTATCAGATGAAACATGTTATTTGTCTTGAGGAAAATACAAAAGTCAGCCAAATGCCTTCGTCCGG
This sequence comes from Hecatera dysodea, assembly GCA_905332915.2. NCBI lineage: Eukaryota > Metazoa > Arthropoda > Insecta > Lepidoptera > Noctuidae > Hecatera > Hecatera dysodea. Next base: position 9,893,029 of record HG995294.1, on the reverse strand, counting down.
ACAGGCCAAAGCTGGCGAACTGTTTAGGAATACAAAATGTCTCTGATCCAATAAAAATGCACGCTATAAGCCATTTAGGTAAGGCAAATACTGCCCGAAATGTAGATCTGGAATAAAATATAGCTATACAACAGTAATTTTAGAAGACAGCCGTAAAAATGAGGGTTTAATTTAGACAATATTTTTACTTTAGGTGTGTGCACGAACCACGAACAATTGAGGCTTCTTTTTCCTCCTTGTTTTACGGGACACCTGATATGCTCAGGTATGATTATATTTTTCGTTCATATTTAGAGTTTTCACCCAACTGAACCTGAATCTGACGTAGGTATACGACCTTTCCTGAAAATAATACTTAATGAGCACGCTTGAACCTGTGACGTTGTCAAGGTGAATCCGGTATCGGTCCGCCCGATATAGACCCTGCTACCTGAATGTCACCTAGGGGTCAGACGTCACTGACAGCCGACCTATTTCTGAACCTCAAACAATCGCATGTTTACGCTTAGGTATATATATTTTTTAAAAACGTTGACATTTTAGAATGCCTTTACATTTGTCCTCGAGAATTATATTTCTGTTAGTTTCACGAAGGAAATGCGAGCTCCTTTGAAATTCAACTCTTGACATCTTTGGATCCGTGTTCACTTGAAACTTGTGCTATTCGTGTCCAGATGTTGAGGTTACTTCTACACAATAGTTACTTTAGTCAACAGTGTAAAATCGATGTTAGTTAACACGAAGGACTCTTTGAAATGTTTGCAGACCGGAGATTATAAGCAAGTGTGTGTATATGAGTGGGTGCCACAGTTTTATCCCGTACAGGGTGAGTAGAAACCCATGTCTTATGGAACCGCTTGAGGCTATAAACAACATTCGTTGAACTCACAGGATACGCGACCGTCTTCTCTATACAGAAACCCAGTCCCCTGTTACGTTTGCTCTTTATGGAAAGTATTATTATCTCTGTCTTCGTTTACAATAAAAAATGTTTAACGCCAGAAATATTTGCTAAAGAAAACAGCCGCTACAATCATTTGAAGGTATAAACGCCGGGATAATAAAACCAACTGGAAGCCAAATAAGAAGCTAATCAAAGTAATTTATGACGTCATGTATCGAACGCTCAGAGGACCTTTGGCAGTTCGGCACTCGTAGCTTTTCGTATGTAAAGCAGGTAGTTTGGTTATTATCTGCGTTTTCGCCGTCACATTACTTCGCAAAGAGAACAGACTCTTATCTCAGAGGCTATGGCTTGTTTATCGTCCGACTCCCATTTATGAGTTCGTTATTTCCCTATTCTTACGACATAAAAATGTCGTCCAAGGGAATAACTTGGAGCTTTTATCTGCGTACGTACATTGATAAGGGAAAATAATGAGAAGACTTATACGGATCGATTCCGATTAACTTGTTGTTGTGGTCGACTTAATAAAGTCGGATGTGATTATTCGTGGCGAGATTGTAATCAGTAAAGCAATTTTTCGGAATTGTATGACTTCACTTTGCTTGTCCCATGTCTTCTCTGTTTCTAATGTTTCCATTTACATATATAAGTATAGTCGCATATTTTCGCATGAAATGAATTGCTCCATTTCCGTACACACATAACCAGCCAGAGCGTCATCATTAAGTTATATTAGCTAGGTACGGGAGGTATTTATATTCATATCAAGGAGATTTTGCTGTTCATAAAGACTTTGCGTCATTACATTATTAACATACCTACATATAAACCATTTTTGTGAATACTGAAAATTGCGAAGAAAGCCTGTGGATGTTCCTTCATACACAGTACCTAAATCTAATTTATTTGCGGTCGCAAATACAAACATACCTTGTAGGAATGGGTGTTCCAGCCTATTTCGTTCGGTTGAGGCGGCTGACCTGTTTCCAGCGGGCTCGCGTGGTCTTATTATATTTTATGAAGCTCCCTTGCATGCCTGAGGGGATTTGTAATGTTCGCCACTCGGCGACAATGTCGCTGGATCTTATTACCACCTTTCTACATAACCCTCTGCTGTTAGTATTTATGTTCATATGTGCCGTGATTTGTTTCAACGTATTGAGGAAAAGTGTTTATTTTCTGTACGTGCCAAGATGCTGTTATTTTTGCACTTTTATGGCTACGGGTTCTTGGATAACAATAGCATTAATAAATTCACATTAGGAACTTGCGTGCAGGGTTCGGTTATTTTATTTCTTTGTGAAAACGACACCTATGGTAATTAAGATTTTTTTAATTAGCCATTTTGCTCAATTGTCCAGGCGGTAGAGAATGTTGTAGTAGTCTACGAGCAACCGTGCTATGAAAACTCGAATAATATACGCATTGTCTTATCAAGAAGAGAGTTGATATTGAAATATGACCAAGTAAAACCTTATTGTTCCTGTTTGAACAACAAAGTTTTACTGGGTAGTTTACTATAGGGACAGAGTAGTAAAATGAATGTTTGCTCTCAGTGTGCACTGTTGCTCTATTTACACTATTTATTTATTTATTTTATTTTTGGCCACCCAACAACTGTATTACTCGTACAATACAAATGTTTTTCTATTATCTAAGAATAGTACCTAGGTATTACAGTTTATTATAGGTTAGCACCGCACGCCCCATAAAAGTAAGAACTATATATGATACAAATTTGCACCATGCTATAAAATTAAATTCAAATTATATTAAAAAAAACTATTAAAACACAAAATAAGATTAAAATCAGTCGTAAATATAATACAAAAAAAATGACTATGTTTCCTTTGTACAAACATACATGCGCTCCTAAAATACTCTTAAATGGTGCTGAACGTGAACATTTACTACCGTCTAAATCCCAAAACACGTCCTCAAATAACGTGTGAATGACACAAGCTACGTCTATACTTCAACTTTACAAATTACATTTTACAGCCGGCCTGACAAAGTTGCGCCACCCTTATCTATCGTCTTGAACTCATAACTAAGAATATTGATTCTGAGAGAAAGACATCGAGGATGGGGTGGGACCCATTCAGAATATGTATAACAAAAACTCGCTGTAATAGGAGCTAATGCATGTGAATATGGAGAAAGTTTCCGAGCAGACATTCGCAGCGCAATCTCAAATTAAATCTGCCGGCGGGTCGGAGACGCGAAATGCCAGCCGTCGTTATAAAATATGTATACAATAGTCTTTTTTGGGACTTTTATTAGGTAATGTATAGACCACGAAGCTGTTTATAAGGCTAAACATGAATTGTTTTTTAAGCTGCCGCTGCCGCAGGTGAAATTCTAAATACTGAAAAGTTTGCGTATTGTTACAATTCCAGGCACTTTTCCCAGAAGCTTTTTCCTCCGTTTTATTTGGCTGTATATGCTTATGTAAGCATGCTAAATTCATTCACACATTCAATCTAGATTATAACACTGGAGGTTGAACTGCAAATATATCGCAAGCAGTAATTACTACAGGGTTTTAGCTACCGTAGATACTCTACGTACGTACACTAGATGTTAAACACTGCCTACAAAGGCATCGGTAGTAAATAAAGCGTGGTCACACTCTCCTTGTGGTCTCGCTTGGTTACACTAAATGCAACACGTCTGCAGCGCTACAGCATCACGCTACGTATAAAACAGCGCACAGCATTGCGCTGACGTCCGCTATCTGCTACTGACGTGCAAACGCACTGAAATAGTTGTCTTGCATAATATTATTTCATACTTGCGGTGCAACTTATACAGCATTGCACACGAATGTTCTGTGTGAAACTGGCTTTAGACCACTGTAGCATGCTATGAAATTTAGGAATGGGTAGGGTAATAGTTTTACTTCTATAGTTATTTATTTCAACTTTATTTACCCATAGTATTCGTGCATAAGTGGACTTAATAACACACGGCGAATTATAGTGATCTTTGATCAAAACAAACAATGTGGTAGGTGTATAAAAGCACAAAAATTAATTTGATTAATATTATTTCAAATTGGGAAAAAAAAGTAGCGCATTGTCATTTCACATTTCATTTTCAGTAGGCGTCATATTTGTATCGTGTTAACGGCTACTTCTCGCTAGTGCTCGGGAATGTGATAACATTCCCGATTTGTCAACATGTCAATAGAGAGAAAACAAATCAACCTTTTGTTTGGCAAGTACAATCAGGAGTAAAAATAAATACCACTGTTCATGTTATTTTTCCGTACCAGCTTCCGCCCGCGGTTCCACTTGCATAAAAAGTGTTTTCATTATCGTTTGGAATTTTTGCGGGCATGTTCTCTAGCGGCCGAACCCAATAATAAGTTCGGCGGTAGTCGCTGTAGATCGGTTTTGACTACGTGGCATAAGAATATTGTAATCCCAGAGAAATATATTTTTACAAGCCTTTGCTTTTTATTTAGTTTCACCTGTCCTGATGTTTGTCATCAAATCTTGCAAATTAAATTAGACATTTATATTATATCCTAAAACTTTACATCTTATATTAAATCTTACCGTTTTATCACATACCCATTTTTTTATAAATAAACGCGTTAATATGTAAACAATCTGGGTTTTCACAACCAATATCTACTTAGTACTTACCCTTCGGTAATTAGGATGTCAAGACTAATAATTCGATGCTTTTAACCATCAAACTGTAGGCATATGGGGCCAGAAAATAAAGAATTTAAATATACTTAAAATACCGCCAAAATGGAGTTTGGTAACTTTTGTAGCTGACTGAAAGTACAAAACTCTCGTTTAAAAAAAAGGTGACGAAACGGGAATGTATGAAGATTAAAATGTTGACAAAACGCCACTTGTCTTCATTTGTTTTTTCTACTTTTGACATGTTGGCCAATCGGGAAATTGACATAACGGGAAGTAGCCGCGTTAACTTTATGTTATGTAATTTTAAGAAAAACAAGTGTTTTGGTAGAACAAGCGCTCTCAAACCGGTGACACTAAATAAACAAGCGTTTGTAAAAATATTTATATTTATTCGTTAACAATGACAACAGTTATTATACTTATCATTAAATACAAAGCACCAAAGTTGTTCAGATATATATATATATTTATGTATGTATTACCAAGCTAGGAGTATGTCGAGGTATTTGTTTAACAACATCGAGAGCTAAAGTTCAAAACTAGACTGAAAACTCGTTATCTGATCATCATGTTCATACGAAAACGTCTACTCCAGTCCCAATTAAATTTAATTTTCGAATCTACATATCCATCATTTAACAGTCTACAACTCTTAATGCCCTCGATTTTGTCATAATTATAACAGGAGTATTTTGGTTCAAACATGGCAACTTTTCAATAAAATATATACACGAAATTTTATATCTTAATAATCATTAAATAAATTTTTCGAGAAGTCTCGTCACAAAGTACTAGAAAGTCTCAAATCATAATTATTACAAAACAATAGATTGCGACGACTAGTCACTATGCCTTAATTACTTATCAAACGAAATATATACAAAATGATAGTATATAATCTATTCAGGACTATTCGGCACTATCGTTGGATCTGTAAAGCCACATTGAAGCCATTTCTTACTTAACAAGTACCAAGTAATGGATATCAAAGACGATTTCATACCACGTTTATGCAGAAGATTTGGCTCATAAATTCAAAGGTATGATTTCTGACTTACTGTACAAAATGAACAAAATAAAAATGTCGTTCTATCTTATTGCGTCTAGTTTCTAGGAAATAGTTCCAACTTTTCTATAGCAATTCAGTTTGCTGCTTTGATTTCAATGTAATACTTAGAAATGAGGATACGCATATCTGTAACCCTATAATACACTGAACAATTACACTAAGAGTATTTTTCCGTTTGAATATCCTTCATTTTATAATACTAGACATATTACAGTAACATCAAGATATCCCTCCAAATGGTGTGGTTTGTGGCAACATGTTAGCCAAATTGTCAAGTGCCTAAATGAAAGTTGTCTGACCTGAATAAATCACATACAGTGGTAATAGAGGACTACTGGTATACACACTACTTCCTCCTCAGATTGTCGGGTATATAGTTGTCTTTGCCGGGTATGCCTGTCCCGCCGGAGTCGCCTAGCCAGGGGTACCTGAAAATAATAGAATCGTTATGCATACTAATGTTAACGTCGCCTGGATGGCTTTTCCAGAGTATATTCTCTGTCTGCCTAATTCATCTGTGTAGTTTGCATGTATGCTCTCTCTATCTGGATTTTGTGTTGAAATTGCAGTAGATATAAATTAAGCTATCCGTGCTCAAAAGAATGTATCTAAATATCTCCATCATATTTGCGTTTCATAATATCCCTGAATAATAAAGCAGCTCGATATTTCGTTTCAAAAAGTAAATGAAGCGTTTCCAACAGCATTTTCCTTGATGCATCCCAGCTCACGTGAACCAAAATTATTCAACACAACGGTGCTACAAAATCACATTGCCCCTTCGCTCGTGAAAGCTGAGTCAACCCGCAGTGATAGAGGGAACCCTGACACCGTGTTAAAAAACTTTTAGAATTTAAAAGTTCCGTAAAAAAGTAAGCAAGATCGTCTACGTGGCGCGCCGTAAAATGAACATAGTAATAACATAACTTGAGTGATGTTGCTGTCGTTGAAAATGCATCAAAGGCTTAGATATTTTGTCTTATTTAGACCATATTTTACTGCAGATTACTTTTACTTTGATTTATCGCTGACTGGTATAAAATACAAATAAATAGAAGGCAAGGAATAGGTAAGCTCTATATTCTTCCATACAGAAGTATATTGTAGGAAATGGAGCATTAACTATGAAAGTGGTGCGATTTGCTCCAGTTTTATAAGATTTTTTTCTTGTCTATCTGCAGCTTTTTTTATGACATCATAAAAACTAAGAACAATTTATCAAAAAAAGCACTTACTGGTTAGGGCAATCGCTGCAGGTCTCCATGTACCTCGTGTCGGTGAAGTTGGTGTCAGCAGGCTTGAAGGACAGTGCACACTTGTTCGGCAGGTTGCACGGCGCAGGAGGGTAATCCTTGTTGTCACACCTCCATGCTTCGTAGTTGTTCAGGGAATTCACTGGCTTCGGGTCAGTGATCCACGTCAGACCCTGGGTTACTGTCACGAACCATACGTCCTTTCTGTGATGGAGAAAATATATTGTAAGTGTACATTTTGGATTAGCGTAGAGTAGAATATTCTTTATTGTACACCCACATCCATAGTCACATAACTGTTTTATGAGAAATCGTAATTTTATGAGCACAATGACATCCTTATCACTGACAGTGATATCTACCAGACAGCCTTAGGATGGACTGAAAGAAATTAAAATAAGTAGCGTTCCGTTCTACTTGCATAGTCAATATATAAAGTTAACATACGTTACATATATACATAACATGTGTTACACAATATTATAGAATGCAGAGTGAAAATATAGTAAAACATTACAGATAAAGGCAATGGTTTTTAACTAGAGTTATTTTTGAACCCGAACGGTAACTAACGGAACCCTATTACTAAATCTGCGGTGTCCGTCTATCCGTCCGTCTGTCAGCGGGCTATATCCCAAGAACCGTAATAGGTAGATGGTTGAAAATTTCAGAGAGTAGTGTATATCTACTAAATTAAAAAAAAAAATAACTAAAAACTGAATAAAACAACTTTCTTGTATGGGAGCCCCTCCCATACAAGAAACGTGTTTTATTCAGTTTATGGAACGGAACCATTCGTGTGAGAGCACGACTCACACTTGGCCAGTATTTTTATCAAAGCAAATTCACCGTCCGTAGCAGGAACTACTTTTAACTGAACACTTTAAATACGTTACATCATAACCAGATGAATCAAAGAATATTACAAGCTTGTTACTATCTGAATTTTATTTCTATAAAATTTACGAGAGATAAACATTCTGTAGGTTAATTATTTTTTTTAATTAAAGGCACCGTATTTTAAATCTCATATGTGAGATTCATATACATATGTATTTAAGTATAAACAGTCAGTAAATCATTAACTCAGTAGGGATATCTGTTTTCATCTTTGAATTAGAATGTTTTCGCAACCTTAATTACTATATTATTATTATAAACATATCTAATTATTATAAACATTAATAAAGAAACATTAAACCTGTTTTTTGTTATGTTAAAACATATGTAAATTTACCGCTGAAAGATTCGTTAATAATGTGTTTTTTAAGCTTGAGAAAAAATACAAAAAACTTTTTTTAACTATAACTGATCCACAGAAATCGTACAACGAAAATTATAACTTAAAATAATCAAGATTTTTATGAACACATGTAGGGTGAACTTGTTTAATAAGATATACCCATATCTACATGATTGCTTTTGATTACATCTGGCTAACTTGAGTAAGTAATTAAACAGTTGTATCTTTATTGTTCCCAGACACAAATAAAACTATTTCCTACACGCTCAAATGCAAAATGCAACCCAATGTTTCAAACCCATAGTTGATATTTAATCACCAAAATAAAAACCGTCATTTGGAATAGCATATCTGAATTTTATTTGCAAAACCTGTAAAATCCCACCGTGTAAAAATTTGCTTGGAACAGTTTTCAGACAATTCAACCGTGGTATTTTTTTCTATGTATTCGAATAAACATAAATTGTCAAATACAAAACTAAAATATGTATCCTAGTCCTGATATTATTACCCGTCATTCTGTTTTTACACTGAAGGAAATGTTTTTAATTGATCAGATTGCTAATTCCGATTATTTTCAAGCAACGTTTGCATCCATATCTCACTCGCAATTTGTGAAAAGAAACATTTTTTTCATACATTTTGGCCCTTTTTTTCTGTATGGGAAATCATCATGATTTCTCCCGCTCTGGGCGGAGCGGAAGGAATTGTCAGACTCTTACTGACTAAAACCCAACGGTGTTCCTCCTAGTTAACTTTGCGTTCCAGGGCCGCAGTGACTCTTTCACAAATTCCGCAACACATTTTTGGCCAAAGTTTAATGATTACAGTCTCAAAATGACAAAAACTCAACGAACCCTCACTTTTTGTCAGAATGCGACTAAAGCGCGAATGCGAAATACCATTTTTTAACCGACTTCTAAAAAAGGAGGAGGTTCTCAATTCGGATGTTTGTATTTTTTTTTTTTTTTTTTATGTTTGTTCGCGCATAACTCCGTCGCTTTTCAACCGATTTGAAAAATTCTTTTTTTGTTCGAAAGGGTATACTTCCCAAATGGTCCCATGAAAATTTTATCGAAATCGACCAAGCGGTTTTCGAAAAATCTATAAAGAAATATCTAATTTACCTACATTGACGACCTCTTAGTTTACTCTGCAAAGGAGCAGTACGTTTTTTTTACACCAATGTGATTGGTTCGTTTAGGTGGGGGAGGGGAGGGGGTTTAGGTACCACTAAAAAGTGAAAAATAAAAAACTTTTTACAAAAAAATACAACCGACTTCCACAAAAAATCAAAAAAGTACAAAATAACGTTGATTTCGGAAGTCGGTGTTCAAAAAATGAAAAAGGAACCACAAACACCGAGTTCCGAAATCAACGTTATTTTGTACTTTTTTGATTTTTTGTGGAAGTCGGTTGTATTTTTTTGTAAAAAGTTTTTTTCATATTTCAAACCCTACATTATTTATTTTGGAATGAGTGGCAGGTTGTAATAGTAAGTCTGAGATAGATCTTTCAGTTCAGAAGTGAATAATATTAGAAGTTGTATATTAGATTTTGACTCTCTAACGATAATAAACTTTCTAAGCCTTTCTAGTATCTCTGTCGACCCTGCATTCACTTATTTTGCTTCTACACATTAAAAATTCCATCACATCTTTCTTCCCAACAAATCGCTCCATCGTTTCGTTTCAAACCATTATTGAACTTTAAAACAATCGGAAATAAAACACGCCTGCCTTGGCGTCCAATACTCGATAACGTGAAAGTTAAGGTAATACGTAAGCAGGATAAATATTAGTATATCTGAATTGATATTGTGTTATGCAAAGTGACCTTTCGAAAATCTAAAAGTTTTCCGGTTCGATATAAATAACTCGACGTTCATTGTTCCATTTAGGTACTTTCAATTTAGTTCGATATGTTTTATTTGAACTATGTACTCGTATATATAGCTGGGATATATGAACAAGTACCTATTACGCCCGATTATGACCTATGCGTGTGCTACCTTTGCGCACACTAAGTCGTACCGGATCCATAGGTTGCAAGTAATTCAAAACCGATTTCTGCGGAAGGCCACGGGTGCTCCGTGGTTCGTTAGAAACGATCGACTCCATGTCGACCTCCGCATTCCAACAATTATGCAATTCATGAAGCGCCTTAACAAGCGTTTCATAGAGTCCGCCGATTCGCATCAGAACCCTCTCATTGTATCGGCCGCCCGGTACACTCCCTCCAAGATTAGTAGGATTCGCCGTCCACGGCACTCCCTAGTCGAACCCGACGACCCCATCACCTTACTTCAAGAGAGTAATAGGGAAACCAGTACGATTAGAAAAAACAAAAACAGACCGCGTTCCGTATTCCGGCCTCGCCGACGAGGCCCATCGCGACGCCCCAGTAACATCCCTCGCCGACTTTAAAACTATTGACTTCACATTTCGATAGCGCATGTCAATGAGGCTTTTCAGGAAAATTCAAATCACCAGGCCACGCACCGCTTGGGGGAAAGGTTTTCCTTACCCCTACCCTGCCTCAACATGAAGTTGACGTCAATTTAACTACAGTGCGTTCACGCTTAGGTAAAATAACTGTCATTATGTCATCAATCAGAGGTCATGGACTGCATACCACACACAGTTTGGAGAAGTGCTTGGACTTGATGCCTCAGTGCCACCTGGTGCGCGTTGTTTCAGATATCTCCCATTCCATACTGTTTAAACTTTTTGCCAAACGTTTTGAGTACGTGCTGAATGACACTTTTATAGGCTCTAAGGGCGCTTTCAATTTAGACGGTTGGTGCCGGACTGCTGCAGCCCGGGTATCGTACTGCTCACGGGCGGTTATGATTTTTCATACAAAATGTCTCGACGCAAAGTCGTGCGACAGCAGTGCGGCGCACGTCCGTTGGCGGAACGGCAACAACCTGTCTCAGTCGTTGTTCGCTAGTGCTGTGAACGCATCGTGTTTCTTAGACGTTTTCGTGCATACCTACCTAATTATGGATGATTTAAATACAGAAGATTTTGTAAATGTATTTTTGAATTTAGTTTCTTGACGTTGTATTCCATTTTTAACAAAGTGATATAATTCATAGAAACATTCTCTAGACATTCTAAAATAGTTCAAAAAATCAGCTGAGCTTTCTTTTAATCTAGGGTAAAGTGTATAAAAATCACCAGTTTTATATTTTAAAGAAAATATTGGCGACGCCCTAGTACGGCGTCGTTTATGTTTCTGCCGAAGCAAGAGAACTAACAATAACACTTCCTCGTCAGAGTCCATGGCACCGACTAAAGTTGGGTTTCGATGGAAATCACTAAAATTCGATCGGACTGCAGCCGCGTATCTCTTCAAATAAGACGATTTACGTCGTACTGCTGTCGTCCGGCAGCAGTACGGCTCATGGTCGTAACAACCGTGCGGCAGCAGTTCGGCACCAACCGTCTAAATTGAAAGCGCCCTAAGCCCTACGGTCACGGATACTTGTAAAGTATACAATGGTTCTAAAAAATATAAGACTACCTTGTAAAGAGACCTTAACATATTCATACTCACAGGTTGGAGGCCCACTGCAGGAACTTGTGGAGGCCTCGCTCCAGCTCCTTAATCTGGAACCAGTTGGTGTGGAAGGGCATCATGTACGGCGCTCGGTTCTGCTCGTAGTACCGGCTGAAGTCTTCTTGTAGCCATTCTAGGACCTGTAATTTGAGATTAAGTTAATATTTAATAATGCAAGAAAATTACATGTTAGGAATATTTAAATTAACAAATACATTAGAATAGCCTCAGGTAATAAGAATATGTAGTAAGGAAAATTTTGAGTATAAATGTGAATGCCTATTAGAGTAGGGAAAACCCGAAGAAACGATGAATGGACTGTATGAAAGATGTTAAGCCAATGTAATACAAAGAAGTATGAAATAATAAAATACCTTTCAAAATAAATTTCGATACGGGCAAGCGTCAATGTATGAGTACGTCAACAGTACCTATAGAGGGAAAATTAAATGACATCAAACATGGTCTACCATGTTTGATGTCATTTAATTCAAACTCCCTGGCTTTGGTAATTACGTGGTCTACCAAGTAATTACCAAAGCCAGGGAGTTAAGCTCATATTTTATAAAAGCATTATAATATTAATCAATTAAAGTTTGACTGGAAGGTACAAAGCGCAACCAGTAATTGCAATTCAAAAACTGAACGCTGTGTAAAATTAACACGGGCAGGAAAATTGGAGAGCAACTGCTTCAAATAACACCACAGTTTTTACAAACGAAGCTATAACCATTTTGAACAAACAAAAACAAAACCAAACAACCCTGTTTAATCAACAAGTTGCTGTGGTTCAATACCAATATTTATTTTCATATTTCATGCGCAAAAGTGTTTGATTCCGTGTCTCTACAACTTCGCGCAAAGAACTGTTTTAATCAAAGAAAACCACAGTAAAACGAGAACCTCGTTGATGAGTTATGAAACTAGAACAGCACGATATAATAAATTATGTATGTGTGTGACCATCATACATATTAAACTTCCAACGCGTTTCCTTTTATCTAGAGTTAAAAAAGATATCAAAGCCGTAATTCGGTCACCTACATAAAACATATCACCCAACCGGTCGGCCGGTCGAGTGGTCCTAGTCACGAACAGGGTAACTAGATAATAACTGATACAAACACTTGTGTACAAATAGGGTATTACAAACTTTTTATACTTGTTTAGCCGGAATTAAAGCGAGAGATAAACTAGCAGGCCAATCGACCGCGTACGTGCGTATATGAAATTATTCTCGGCCGCCTTCCGCTCCACTTCTCGATTCAACTATGCGCTACCTACAACTACAAATATTACTTACCTGTACTAAAATTACACATATAAATTGTTTTTTCCTACCACAGATTAGAGGAGTTTAGAAAATACAAGTCTATTCAAAATTCATTGTCTCATCCAATATTTAGGCTATAATCGCAATTCGCATACTTATTTCAAAATATTTCAAACCATGAGAGCATAACATTTTTATGTAATTTGTTCACAATTTAGAATATCAAAGCTCCTGTTCTGTAGGTTCATATCAAAAAGCATATTTAATACGGCTTAAAAGCAAACAGACGTCTGTTTTAGATCTGTAAAAGGATATCGGAAAGCCCGAGGACAGACCAACTAACCTGCCAGCTAAGTACAAACGAATTAATTCTGCTTAGCTTTTTATTCTGACTCTGCTACGTCTTTTTGAAATTCCCTGTTGAATTATTTTGTGGTTAAACAAAAATATAATCTACTAACGACCCGTCCTGGTTTTGCACCCGTTCAATTAACAACACCGTCATAGTTAAGCCAATTTGTACAAATTATTTACATAAACCCGCCTCGTTTATCGTTCTTTCTACTAGTGAAAACTATAACAAAATGTGTTGCATTGTTTGGACAAAGTAAGTGAAGAAACAGCGACTTTGTTATATTTAGAGAAGAAGGAAGAAGTATTGAAGAAGACGATTTGCTCCGACACCCACCAACACCACCGTGATTTGGGCAGAGTAATAACGATGATGAAAAAAGGCGTGAACAAAGGTTACACTTTAAGCCTAAGGTGTGTGCCTGCAGTTGCGGAATTTGTTCGAAAGAGTTACCGCGGCCCTGGAACGCATAGGGCACAAGAAGGGTCATCACGGGTGGGTTTTAGTCAGTAAAAGTCTGACACTCCCTACCGCTCCACCCAGGATGTCCCATCCAAAAAAAAAAAAAAAAGGTTTGTGCCTGCAGCGTCCGTAGTTGTAACACAATCTCCACTGTAAGAGGACACAGGGATAAACTGCAGTATGAATGAGACTCAGCCCGTTTCACCCCTACCTATTAATTCCCGGGTGGTTCAGAGTCGGTCTGTGCTTTGGTCCCTTAGAATATCATTGTCATTTCATGCTGAATTTAAAATTACATTTTCAAACAAATAATTGCCACAGTTAAAAACGCTTTCACCAATATAGTTGTGTCAATTAGGATTTAGCCAAAATTATTACCATGCGGATTAATAGAAACATGCGTGCATATAAAATTCAAATTAAATTAGCAATAAAATAGGAAATGCGCGCAAGCTAGTAATTGTATATGCCAAAAGTTTTACATAATTATGCAAATGTTTATAGGGCTTATATCACCGTATTTACCATAAAAGCTACTATTATATAATAACGTGTTCAAACAAATAAACTGTCCAAGTCCGAGTCAATTAATTTAAAGTTATGAGGAGTGTATACATAGATATATGTACATAATATATAGAGACATTTTAAACGAACGAGTAATAACTATTATTTTCCATGGACTTTCTAAAATCAATTTTAACCCTTTCACCTACACATATTTAAGGAATTTAAAAATCCACCATCCATGACACAAACAAATGCCTGCAAATTGATAAACCTACTTTCATTTAAACAAAAACAAGGCAGTGTGTACTCACCTCGTCGGAATCGTGATTATGTAGCACACACTGATCCAGATAGGGGCAGTGTCCGCCCTCGTACGTCTCCACGAAGTGCGCGTTGAACGGCACCTCCCACAGCCCTGCCGATAAATTACCTCGTAATGTACGGGAATGCTTTTAAATCAAATATGGGTATGCTGTGTATTCAAAAATGTTTGTAGAGGCACATACAAACCAGGGTTGCCACCTCTTTTTGGGACTTTTTGTAAATCATTGCAAAAATACATATAGTACTTTTGGAAAATTTAGGAAAAAATTATAGCACACATTTATTAGGTACTAGCTGACCCAGCAAACGTTGTTTTGCCATTTATAAAAAAAAAACCTGAATTTTCTTTGCTATAAACCTCACGGAGCCCGAGACCTTTCCAACGAATGCAAAACCGTGGAAATCGGTTCGTGCGTTCTGGAGTTATAGCGTCAGGAAGGAAAACCCGACTTATTTTTATATAGTAGATATAATTTTACACCTCATAAAAATCATCTCGATCGCGATCTTTTGTAGACAACCTTTGGATAGACTGAACAAAAGAAGCTAGATTTAGGTGGTCAGTGTACAAACATCCTAAACTACTACCAATATACTTTTAAATAATATACCAAAACTCAATTATATAATTGGAAACAAACAAAATACTTGAATAGTGAAAGATTTGCCAGATTTTCCGATGATCACAAGGATCTTGAAGGTGTGTCTTTAAGATAAAAAGGAGTAGAAGGTTTAATTAATACGTTATAAAGCAGAGAAAGGATGTGGGCATTCTGGCGAAGGCGAAAAGGAAGCCATTTGAGCGTAGTACGAAATTCTGAGACATGATCATACTTGGGTAAGCCAAAAATGATCCTGATACAGAGGTTTTAACGTTGCTCAAGCCTGTCTAATTAGTGTTGGGTGAGATCAAGATAGGTAGCGTCAACCTAATCCAAGATTGTTGGAAGGAGATATAGTTCTATGGCAAGTTTATTGGTGATTGGAAGAAAGTTGCGAACGCATCTCAGGGAGCCCCCTGAAGCGAACAGTTAACGGCTGACCGGCTGCAGTTGTTCAGTCCAGGAAAGAGTGCTGCCGATATACTTAAATCCTCAAGTTCTTCACAGTGTGAGATGTGAGAGTGTGTGATATCTCAGCCAACCGTCATCCACTGCTGAACGTCAGCCTCTCCAAAAGAGCGCCAATAGACGTAGAGCGATACCAGCTATAAAAAGTAGCGGAGATAACACGCCACCCTGCAGCACGCTGTCAGAGGTGTCACACCAAGAAGAGTAAGATTCTTCAATGCAAATACGCTGCAGGCCAAAAAGGCTACTATAAAACCGGGCGATTATTTACCGAATGGGATATGTTAAAAGAGCAAAGACTTCCAAGCAAAATATGTATCAAAAGCATTGCTGAAATCAAACAGAGCGAGTGCCAGTGTCAACTTGCCCATTTCCATGCCTGACCTGATATCGAAATCATCCGTAATATGCACCAGAGAGTTTATAATTTAGTTGAAACTTTTCGTTATTTATAAAAGAACTTACGAGCCTGGACTAATTTCTTTTTTTTTTCTTTTCGGAGGTCATAATCAGTTTCACGTTCTTTTTGTATAGCACAAAGTTAACAAATTCGTCCAATTTTATGGTAATGACGAACATAGCCTGCCTAGGCCATGTGATTTTGCAGCCTAAGCCAGCTATTCAGAAAAGCTTACAGAAAAGATTTGCTAGAGCGAGCGAAGCGAGCTCGAATGCATTTTTTTCCCTTTTACAGACATAGGAATCAAGTTGTGGGACTTTTGCTGAAATATTTGAAAAAACGAAAATGCAGGATGTTAGAGAGCGCGTAGCGAACTCTAGAATTCTGGTGCCTCTAAAAAGCTTATTACTCATTTATGTATTTCGACCTTGAATGGGATTTTCCTAAAAGGAATCTTTGAGTAAACGTTGAAAATAAAGTATATTGCGTACTATATTATTTTTACTTTAATATATAATACAATTGACTAAAATATAGTACAATACATACTACATAACATATTATGTAATACGGGTGGCAACCCTTATACAAACAGACTCTATGTACTTTATCTTTACGTATGCTACAACATGAAACAACTGTTTGGCAAAATTACAATGTTGTATTCTGTCCTGAAATTATTTTCTCCAAAAAAGTCCTGATGACACAGTTTCGGTGGGTTTTAATTAAAGTCGGTGAGTGCATTGTTCCGACCGCGTGCGCTGGCGTTTGTGTAGGAAATGTGTGAGCACCTCGTTCTATCTAATGCCATACCGCACGCGATGCGAAAACTTGGGAACTCGGTGATCACATTGGTTTGGCACGCAAAAACCTATTAGGAAAGCACAGAGCATGTGAAGTTTTACAAACTTACAATTCTGGAGGATGAGACGTCAATTAGTTTTCGGTCCTCCACAGTAGTAAAATTAATAATAGCTGCGGTCTCTCTAGACTCAAAAATAGTCAAGAAGCATAATAAAGAATCCAGAGCAACGTAAACACAGAGTATCATTTGTCTATAATTTCTGGTCCCGCTGCGCAACCTAACAAATCTTTTCTAGTTCTTAGCTAGTTTATGGAGCACTAAGTTACGGACACCCACCTGGGAACGACTTGGTGGGACAAGTGCCGGACTTGCACTCGTGTGCGATCTTGTAGTCGAGGGTGTAGGGCCACACGGGGATCGGCAGCGGAGGCACGCCCACCGAGCTGTCGTAGATGTAGCCGAAGTCTTCTAACACCTGTGAACAAAGAGGTTATACTTCAAGGAGTTTTTATGTTATTAACTTGGTTATTTCTTTCTTCGAACAGGAATCGGAAAGCGATGGTACGATGTTTAGTTTGGAAAGTTGAAAAATACTTCGTTCAATTTTCTCACGGCATACTAAATAAATTCCTATTAGACTTTTGCTGTCGGAAACTTCTATTCGTAAGATAAACCTCACCACCAAACACTTTTTTGTCAATAGAAATTGTTGCAGCAGCTACATTTTCTATTGTGTTTTGTTTTGTCATTGAAAGAACATGTACACAGTGTTCTTTTTCGGCAAAAAAGCTTGCGATTAAAATTTGTTACACAGCGCATCTATGTACAATGACCATGTTTACATTCGTTCAAAATATTTATTTTCCTCTACGTGTAATTTAATCGTACGCTCCAAACCGTAATCTCGCACAGCAAATCCTATACAGAGTATACTTCAATCAGTTTTATTTAGATACGTTCGTCGATCTGTGCCTATCAAAACGTCGATACTGGAGCGTGCCGGCTTGTTTGACAACTGACGGGACTCCCTGATGACGACGCACTGCAAAAAAATCTCTATTCCACTCTGTATTGCGAACGTGACGCCCGTAATTGTCAGGTAACGAATAGACGCACCGTTGAAATATTGACACTATGTGTAACCTACTTACGACGTACGCAGTATCTCGAATGACTGTCAAAATATTACCCTAATAAGCTACCCGATATTCGATGTGCGCCAATTTGGAAACAAAAGAATGTTCGAGAAATTCGTCAGAATAAGATGGCAGAATAATGTGGTATTTGAAATACAAGAGCACATATAATTTCGTTATGTACTTATCAACGTCAATTTCACGTAATAGGAATTGTATTATTTTGGAGCAAAATATCAATATTGTTTCCAATTTATTGTTTCGTACTTAATAATTAAGTTACCGTCTGCTTATTTTGTCTGCAAACACTTTCCAATAGTCCTAAAATGTTTACTCCAACTTGAACTAAAATCACTTATTGATGTTTACGAGTCATTTCACAAAGAGAATTTATTCAGTCTCATATTTTATTCTTTACCCAAAGGAGCCGCCTACCTAGCCGAGATAAAAAAAAAACATCCTACCTTTTTTCGTGTAGTAAACTTCATTTACAGGAACTTTGATTGTCAACTGAAGTCGCATTGAGGTGGAATTGTACAACTAAAGTGATATCCGCACAGTAACTACATACAATTTTTTTTAATATATTTAACACCAAAAATATTTCAAAGTTGAGGAAGGAAGAATGTTTGTAAATATCTTTAGACTAAGGCTGTCGTATCCTTGGATAGAAGACAATGGCTAGCCTGGCATACAGTTGCTAATTCTGTTCATAAGTATGCAGTCTTAGGAAGTGGGCTCAAAGGACAAAGATATCTTTGCTTGCACTTGCGAAGGAGAGATTTTCGGTAGTAACTACAACAGTTATTATTCTTCAAATAAATAAGTATTTGCACAATAATAATTCTAAATGTATTATTAGGCCGCCCATGTACTTTTTGCTGCTATAAAAAGAATCTATATGTATATATACATACATTAATAAATCTGTAGAAGAGTCGTTTCTGTACTTTATAAAAAAAAAAAAAAAGTTCAGTTAGATAAATAATGATAAGATAAGGTTATATTTGTTTAGTCTGTCTTTATATTAAGATTGTAAAGGATTTTAATGTTGTTTTCTATTTTTAAAGTTTAGATTTTTAAGTATTAGCCGTAATAAAGCCGTTGACTTTCCAATTTTAGTTTTTTTTTTTAAACTACTATTGGAACAATCAATTGGTCATCATGTGAAGATAGCGAGTGTACGTTGAAATAAATAAATAATAATTAGTACAAGTATGAATAACGTCTTTCGACATCCTAATTAATAATGTTGTTATTAATAAAACTACATAAAAAATATGTATGGGCGTTAATTAAAATAATAAAAAGCTCATACAGACTGCTCATACAGAATAACCGCAACTAATTTTTTGCGTGTTATACATATTTTTTTAACCAAAAATACTTTACTAATATGTAGGAATACTTTAATCGGAGAGAGTTTTATAAGTATCAAATCCGAAGAACTGTAAATAATTTCGTAGTTGTTTTTATGCGCGAACATTGCATACAATTGCGTCACTAAGATAACTTCACCAGTTTTATTTCGACTTGGAACACATGTCTGTTTCTTGTATGAAATACATTGTGCGCAATTTAGAAAGACATCGTAAGTTGCTGTTTATTTTATTTCAGCAAAATGCCCCGTGGAAAAATACTGACTAGTGCAGAAATAGCCCAAAATGTTATATTGAAAAAGAAAATTATTCTAAACGTCAAGTTGCAATAAAACTAAAACGAAGCCCTAGATCTCATCAATTATTATTTCAAAGATTCAGAAAATTGGAAAAAAGTCGTACAGAGAAAGCAGAGAGGGAAAGAGACGTGCTATATTGAGAGAAGTTTCAAATTCAGCGAATACAGCAAGACAGATTAAGAGCAAGTGTGAGTTCCGGCAAGTATTCGAATTTTCAACGCACTGTATCGTCTTCATTTTTTGTTTACGTGAAAAAAGAAAAAATACGTGTCCAATATTTTTTGGAAATCTATCTGACGGAATAAATAGATTTTTTTAGTTAACTACCCTATTTGGACGATCCCGACTGATATTATCAATATTATTTTCAGGATTAAAGAAAAATCGAGGTGATTTTGCCATGAAGACAGGCTTCTGTCGGAAGTGTTATGATTTGGGGAGCATTGCCTAGCAAAAGAGTTATAGATATTGTATTTTTGGAAGGAAAACTAGATGCAGAAAAGTATATAAATGTTTTAAATAAAAAAATAATTGCGATACAACAGTAATGAAAGGGACCAACTGGATTTTTCAGCAAGATAATTCACCAGTTCATACAGCGTGACTCGTAATGGCTAGTTTCGAAACTTATAACATTAAAGTTTTGCAGTGGCCAGCTGTTTCCCCGGATTTAAATATCATAGAGAACTTGTGGGGTTATCTTGCTAGAGAAGTGTATGCTAACGGAAGACAATTTCCAGATAGGCCTGAGTTTAAAGAAAGCCATTTTAACCTGTTGGAAGAAAATTTTCTTAAATTTAAATACAAATCTTTATAAATCAATGCCGGAAAGAATCTTTAACATAATACTCAAGAAGGACACTAAATAATAATAATAAGAATGTTAAATAAATATGCTCTAATTTATTGCTTTTCTTGATAATTTGCTACGTGTGCTATTGTTGTACTTACAAAACAATATTATTGCATATCCCGTATCAAAAGTATGTGATAAACTTTGTATAAGTTCATGACCCAATATGCTCTTGTCCTCTTGTGCTCCTGTCGACTAGTGTGTCAAATGTCAAAATCTTGTCGAGCAAGAGTGGTTAAAAAGTAGCCCAATAATGACGTATTTTCTAATTTAATGAAAAAACTTAAATACCTTGAACTGCGTATTCCTCCCAGGCTTCAAGAACGGTGCCCGGGTGCCGACGATCTCCGAGCGCGACACGTTGGCGAACTTGCCGAGAATCTCACGCATCCCGATCATCTCGCCGACCCACTCTTCGTAGCCTTTGTCTTGAAGACCTTGCTGCTGCGACACTGTGCCTGTCGCTATCTGTGACCAAGCATTGTTCTTTTAGATCGTTTCCGTGATAGTGGAGACAATGAATAGATCTGTCTAATACATTGGCATAGTGGCAGAGATTGGCTTGTATGACTTACAGGTTAATTTTCCGAGTACATTTAATTTCAACATGAAATCATTACACAAACTAATGCGCCTGGCTGGGTTTGAACCAGCGACCTACACATCGTAAGTCGTTACCACTCGGAGACCACTGCTCTCAAAACGGTGAAGAAAAACATCGTGAGGAAACCGGTATGTCCAAGAACCAAAAATTCGAAGACATGTGACATTCACCAACCCGCACTGGGCCCGCGTGGTGGATTACGGCCCATTCCCTCTCCTAGAGAGGAGGCCTGTGTCCCAGCAGTGGGAACATTAAAAGGCTGATTATGCTTATGAAATCATTACATTACATAATTCACATACGACTTAGAAAAAAAGAAATAAGTACTGAACATCTATCCATCTAGCTGGACAAAGGCCTCCCTCTCCTTTTTCCACACAACTCAGCTCTGCTAGTTCGGGCCAGTGTTTTAGGATAGTTTTAGGTAGGTATCTAGCTCGCCAAACACTCTGCCACTAAAACCGAAAGGAAACTGTTTGACATTAAAATAAGAAGAAATCATCAGATACATCTTAATTCAATAAGCTTTTGTTCATTTTTATGGTTGTTTTGTGCGAATCCTAAATAAACATGTTTCTTTCTTTCTTTAATTAACAGTATTTTTGATCATATTTCAGTTAACCTTGAACCTTATCTGATCGATGCTTCCATCCGTGACATACCACATTGACGGTGGAGGGTTATTATATCGTAATATTGATTATATTTTCACCTGTGTGGTGGTCACCTCGTTTTGACAAGGTAAGTAGCTACTGCAGCCCTATTATGACGTCTTAAATCCATCATGTTTTCTGTGTCAGAGAGAGACGGAGTTACACAAGACGAATAGCACTATCTCTTTCCCTCCCACGAATCATGATGGCATTGGCACTTCGTAATACGGCCACTGTACCTATAATATTACTAAGATATTCATAACTCTTACCTCATGTCCGTCGTGAGCAAGATGTTGCACTTGCACGTAGTTACTGTAAATAATAAGAATAACATTTAATAAATATCACACTCCTATCATGTCATGCAATCTCAGTGTTGAGTGTATTTGTATACTTTAGTGCAACATACAGTGTTTTTTTTTGTTTGCCTTTAAACTTTAAAACCAGTTTCATAATATCATAAACGTTAGTGAAATTTCGAGTATATAATGCGAACATTTATTGTCATAATTAAATTAACTTTTATGTATATTCATCGGTAAAGTTCCAATACCTCCGGTAACACGTCATGTACCAACCTCCAGCTTTCAGCTTATATCAAAGGTATAAATAATATAGTAATTAACACGAAACTTGCGTAAGTAATTACCAAACTTACGTCCAAATTAATCACAAAATCTTAGCAAATTGTTTGTCACTAATTAATTGAAATAGGTAGGTATCTAGATATTAATTTCGGACGCGGCTTTCATGTGAAAATGTCAAGTAGAAAAGTAGGTAAACGAATGCCCTGTATTTTTTTATTATTGACTATCTCTGCCTGTGACTTCGCCCTCGTGATGATGCGAAAATTATCCTATATCCTACTCCTAGACACGGTCTATCTATATCATACTTTACCACCCTTTTGCTAGTTCAACTGGAAAATGTTGAAAAATGTGTTTGATTAATTATTATATATCAAATAGCATTTAGATCAAGTTTCAGGTAAATCTGAACATACACAAATGTTCCGTGCAAATTTTGTCATTCTCATTTCCATTTCTCCATTATGGATTGAATTTACGAAATATTCTTTCCAGTCCATCAAAATAGAAACCTCTGTGTTACAATGTAGCTCTGTAGGTCGAAGGGTATTTTCCTAATATCGTTCTATAATATTTACCTTCCGACTAAAGCGTAGGTACAAAAAATAGCCATAAGTAACTAATCAAAGAAAAACAGAGATTGATCTTCATAAACTCTCACCGTGTTGAAAACTACTGACTGACGTATCAAGGTCTAATATTGAACCGTCACACCAAGCACAGGCCGACTAGGTACTGTAAACGAAATGCATAGTTGGCAACAGCTGGTATGTGGCAATCGCAACAACTGCACAAAATCTAATTTGCAGCTAGATTGTAGTCCAAATGCCGTCTGCATGGGCCCTTAGCGGAACAACACGATTGTTGGCAGCTTGATCTCTGAGAAACATATATGCTTGGGCTCTTGGACAAAGTGATAAAAATTAATACATTTTATAATTACCTGTACTCGTGTGACAGGAAGAAAGTGCCTCTAATAGGGCAGCCATTAGGGTTCTTGATCTTCCCATTGAACACCTTCTTGTACAAGTCAAAGTTGTTCAAGTTGACAGCACCGTCGAATGTCAGCATTATCATTTGGGGCGTCTGTGAAGAAAAAATACAACCTCTATTCATGACCACTTTTTACGCATGAAATTCGCTGAATTGTTGACGGAATTGATGTCAGTTTTGCGCTATTTATGAGTAAAGTATAGCGGTATTTTAATTGCCATTAATTTGTAAGAAAGGCCTTGAACTTTATAAATTAATTAGCAATAGAAATCAATTATGTATTAAGCCTTATTCATTCCTTACATAGAGTTTATATATATACGTATATTATAGATTTTCATATGATTCATTGTTTTCAATCTGAAAGTCAAAGTTGAAGGCTCGTCTATAGCATTGGGACGCTACACTAACCCCGGGTGGCGTAGGCTATATTTTATCCCCTTATTCCCACGGGAACGGGAACTATGCAGGTGAAACCGCGGGGCACCGCTAGTATATCGTCTTTGTACATGGGCTAAATAATTCAGTAACAATCAAGAAGATTATTTGCTTTACTACATTGATTCACGCAGATATGGCGAAGATTGGCGGACACTTTTACTAGCTGTACATGTATCGGGTATACCTATACACAGCATTATTTTTTCATTTGCAAGTTATATGTAGTTTTCTAAGAAAATTACCTACAGTTTGTCTATATACATACGATTTTTTCGAAACTTTAAGCTCTTCAAGTACTGGCCATGACCAAAACATGAGTTCGTATTATGCACATGATACGCCTTTTTGCTATTTAATATGCACGACATAGCTTTTCATACATTACTATGCAATAGAGGATTTTAATAAATACGGTATACTGTAAGTTCACAGACGAGTTGCTATAGATCTATGGATGTGGCTCATATTAACAGCGATATTACCATAATTAATGAGGAACTATAAAGACTAACATCACGGTTCAAATCGACATAAATCCAATAGGTCCAAATTGTTTCTCGAAATTATTATTAATTTTGCGTCTTAATAGTAGATATTGAATATTTTCAAGGCTGATTTTAAGTAAATAACGACTGTCGATTTTAATTTGATTCCAGTTTTACCTGTTACTATTAATTATATCCAATATGGTTTCGTTTATTTAGAGTTTTGCGTCAATACGAGGAAATCATCCGATGAACTGTCACATTAGATATATAGGAGTCATTGAGATATATTAGATAGTCTAATTCAAATTAATAAATGAGAGCATATTTTTCTGAAGCTTAACTACGCCGCAACCAAGAATGGATTTAAAAAAAACGCATGCAAGTGCATGTCAGACCACGTATAGTGAAGGGTTCCGTAGTTCACTGTTAAAATCTCATATCTGTAAAAGTATATAAGCTGTGATGTTCAAACCAATTTTCGTTGGAAGTGTCAATGAAGTTCTACTTGCTCAATTTTTTTTAGAGTTTTCAACTTCAAAAGTTTAAAAGTTAGGAGGGGACACATTTTTACAAATGTGGAAGCACAAATCTCAAAAACTATTGCTTTAAATAAAAAAACTTGAAACCTCTATTTCATTTTAAAAGAGCTACCCAATGAAACCCCACAGGATTATGTTTGTTAGAATTTATTTTTTCATCCCTGAGTTACATGTATGGAGTGCCACCCCTAATATTATTTCTTTCCATAATATCACAGCACTGCACTGTTGAATTCAGTTAACAGGTTGCACCTACCTACCAAGTTTCATTTATGTAGATTTAATAGTCTCCGAATAAAACGGCTGTGACATACACAAATACGGACGGACATGACGAAATTATAAGGGTTCCGATTTTGCCATTCAGCTACGGAACCTAAAAATATGGCTTACCTATACAGTAAATGTTTTTAAATATCGCATAGGTGTTACTTACGTCTTCTGGGTCAAGACCTCCAGGGATGAGGGTACCATCTTTGGAGCAGAAGCAGTAAGGCAACTGGCATTCGCTGGTATCGCACTTCGTTGCCAAGTCCAGTGGCGTTTCCGTGACGGGCGCAGGCGCTGAACAAAAAATGTATTTTAATAAAAAAATCAAAGGAATCCTCAATTCACAAAAACGCGATCTAATCTATTCATATTATATTTAAATACTAATCAAATAAATACCTATAGGCACATAAAAAAAAACAATATGGCATCAAAAAATTCGTCCGCATCGCTATCGACTATTAGTGACCAAAAGACTGGCGACATTGCCACGATGTATGGCAATGCTTATTCTCTGTCCAAAGTAAAAGCCAGCCATTTGGTCATGCGAAGTGTCAAATAAACGTCAGTGTATCTTTCAAATTAGATACAACTTATTAAGTAGTTATTTATAGAAGCCGTTTTGATCGAACTATAGATATCTATATTATTTCAAATAGAAGTAATTGCCTGTAACAAAATTATTCATATCCTGACGTATTTACCATTAAAATAAGGTTCATATGACATCAATGTAGCAAAAAGCTAAATGTTACAAGGCAAAGTTTAATTCAAGGCATTTGTTTGCAGATGTGCAATTTCACACCCAATCAGCGAGTCGATTAATTGATTTACGTGTAACTGTGTTGTCTAGCTTCCTGTATGTCCTGTTTTTGTTCGATAGTAGCTTTACCAGCACTTGTACTGTCGTAATTTTGTTTTAAAAGTATCTATCTCTCTAAAGTTTTCAATTCAGTGTAAGAATAATATTTTTGATTTTCCTAAAAAAAAGTGGCTGCAGAACTCTTTTCGAACCTAATTCTGTCCTTTTTCCAAAGATTTTCATAAACGGGTGTCCATCCCACTGGACAAAGCTCTTCCAAATGATTTACATTTACAGCTGATGAAGTCTGTTGCCTGTTAATCTTGCAATACAAAATCTTACAGCAACTTGTTAGGGAAATTTATCGAATCATTTTCAAAATCCTCTTAAACATTATAACTTACACACGAACATCAAATTTATCTATTACAAAATCATTGTAATATAGGTACCTACTTGTGGGGATGGGGCCGCATCTGGCTTCACTTTTGAAGTTACAGTACTTGCTAATATCATCGAAGTATAAACCGGAGGGGCATCTGTTCAGGTATGGATAGCCATCGACACACTGGAAGAAAAAGAAAGCCATTAATAAACCAATCATACTGAGAAATCGTCCAACTCTTTGAGAAAGGAGGTATCTCGAATGTACTAACAGCATTCCTATTTCTGCAGCCAAGCAGCATTGCTACATGCTGCTCGACGACAAAATTAAGAATGCAGTTTCTATCTAAATACATAAGTGCCAATAAAATTAAAGCGAAAGTTTCCTGTTATATTAGAATGAGAAGTATCTGCTATGTCTCATGAGCGTGCAGCCTGTAGCCAGCAGAAACTTCTCATAAATAATGCCAACAGTTCCGATATTGTTTGTTTCGATTGTGGTAACACTTTTATTTCCGACTGAATATTGCCCGCAAATTCGTTCTCGTAGACTTTTTGGGAAATTCTGGTGTTACCTACGCTCCCCAAGGCAGCTATATGCCCAATTTCAGTGCGTTGTCTGTCAGTCACTTAGATATTTCATCCTACTTACTCATACGAACTAATGAAGAAAAACTCTTAAAGGAAACAGCTTCCCAAGTTTTGTCTAAACACTATACAATGTTGGATTCACAGCTTGAATTAGCGTACAGTTGAATCAATAGCCAACCAACTGGTTCTCGCCTTCGTTTATAAATGTATTCATAAATACAGGTACACTGAATGTATTCATACATTTCTTACTTGATTAAAAATGTGCTTGACCAGCTCTGAATATGGTCTAACGTAACTACTCTTTGCCAAATCAAAAATTGGGATAAAAGATATTGTCTTTGTAGGTAGAGCGTTATCTGTTTCTCATTTCTGTATGACAGTGTTCTCGATCTTTTAAACTTAACATGCCATATTAACATAACTTGTACGGTAGGTAAGTAGGTAAATAAAACTGTGCCAGCTCAAGCCAGTAACCCGCCAGCTAAGCACTAAGCAGGGTAATTATTGTGGGACCCTAGCGCCGTGGGGGAAATAGGCTAATGTCATGAGTGCAAATAAGTAGAAGCCACAAAACTTAATTACTTCGGCAAGGGGCTTTCACAGTTCGCACCTTAAACGTAAAAAATAACTAAGTTAATCAATATACTTGATTAGCTCTGAGGCTAGTCAGGACACCATCAATATCATTATCATTTTAGCCAAAAGACGTTCACTGCTGGGGACCGGTCTGGTGTCCCGTAAGTGTCGCCACATTGACAGGCCCAGAGCGTCACGCATCCAGCGAATTCCCACGGTCTTTACCAAATTATCGGTGCACATCAAATCATATAGATACATACATCTTTACCTAAATTTGACCGTAGGTATTATCTATTTGCATAGTACGGGTACATACAAAAAATTGGAAAAGCAGAAGTAAATACAAGTACAAAACAGGTCGCTTATTCCGTACTTTATACATTATATGCATATTATGTAGACGTACATAGGTAGTGGAACAGCTAACAAATATTTCTCGGAATCAATCTGTGCAAAAAGCGAAGGCTTCACACACCCGTTACTTAGAAATAAATAATAAGTATGATTTCACGTATCAACTTGAATTACCTCGCACAAGTTACTTTCAAGATTTTAAAGTCATTTCATTTAAATAGACTTACTCTGAAATTGTATTTTGTTATACCTATCTCAAACTTTAGGGGCACGGATGTCTTCCTGTAAACGCCTCGAGCAAACACTTAGGCCATTATACGAAATCAGGCCAATCTTGAGTACCTATGCCAGAATGGCTAAGACGCACTATGGAAATGGGGTGTTGGAAAAAATCATACTGTTGGTTAAATTCATCATTATTTAGAAATGTAAAAGGCATCAAAGCTTAAGCGTATATGTATATGAAATACTCCGGTGGGATATTTTTTGTTGAAGAATGATATCAGATTCGATCATAAATAACCATTTTCAAGCCAACAACCTACCTCGAGTGAAACAAAAGAAACACGTATACAATAACTATAACAAATAACTAAGTATTACCTAGCCACGGTTATGGGCAACCATTTTTATTTTTGAATCCGTCCAATTTCGCGGACGTAACATAAACTCAAGTGTAATCCCAGGGGGGTTAGTCATGCGGGGTTACGTTATTACATACAACGGCATACGAAAAAAGGAACCCACCGTTTTATGCGAAAAATGTTCGGTGTTTGTCCATAAAAATATGAATGTAGCGGTTGTGCCTACCCCTTATGTCTATCTATTTATTCCACGCGGGATATGGGAATCGTAATAAGCGCCTTATTATGTTCTACCTGTCTGTGTATTAATACATATTGATGATGATCTTCCACATTTGCATACCTTTTTCCCTAAGTTGATATAGATTTCCAGTTTAACCAGAATGCATCTCTAAATATAAGTCTTGTACTGAATGACTACCTAAACCTTTCCAAACCAAATGGGCTATATATTAAGCATAAACCTGTTATGTAAATTGTAAAGGGACATAAAAAAATACTGACGATGTTCAATAATGCATTGACCCATACAACTTCAAATTCACTGAACTCAGGACGACTAAGATCAAGGCCATAGTTTTACCGAAAACACGCGTTGTATTGTAATTATTTCAGGTTTTTGCAGCTTTTAACGTAATCTTCGTAAAAATGTATTCGATTACGGTATCATGTTCATTCAATAAAAACTCGAGTATAGTGACTTTGTGAGCCATCCTTGCACTTGTGCAACCAGTACATTGACATCTTAGGGCCAATGCAAAAAATAATCAACTTGAACTATCGCCATTACTATTTAACGACGTGGGATGAATGTACATGCATACATATAATAATATAGTGCTATAAATAGAACGACTAATCTCGTATTGAGAATACCATATAGGTACATAGGTAGCAAGCAATACCTGTCGAGGCATTGATGTGTCACACAGCGGGCTATCGAGCCCCATCGACTTAACATTCAGCTCCCATAGGTAATAAAGACGCGTGAATAACAAAAACTTGAGAGGTCCGGCCACCAATACAAAAATACCTCAAATACCAATATTTCCCGACAAATACTTGCAGCGCATACGAAAAACTGGGGTCCACTCATTTTTACGTTCCAATTCCGAGACTGAACCTTTGTTTAAATTAAACCAGTCTTGTTCCACTGGTCATTTCGAAACCGGTCGATCAAGATTCGAAAATATAAATAAGTGCCAAAATAAATACTATTTCCTTAATAAAACATCTGACTTTTATATAACTTATGTTTTTAACGTCCGTCTTTACGTAGGTATGCCTAAAAAATATATGAGATATTAGGGCGATTATTGCTAATATGCATAATCGAAATAATTTTAAATGACTAATAAATAATTAATTGAAATGATTGATAGCATTCTAGAATGAATTATCTTTAAGTTGATTAAACGATTTATGGCTAGACATAATCGCCATACGCTTAATAGGTTGATTAATGTATACAACATGTAACTCTGGTAAAAGTATCTAAATTAGTGAAGGTACATTACTGAATTAATGTTTTCGCTGCTATTATTTAATTACGTTTTTTCCTTGAATTCATCAACTCCAAAAACACATTCAAATGAATCATTATGCTGTTACATATGTATATATATATAGTATCGAATAATATACCTTCATAAATATGATATTCACGGATATCTACTGTGGAAAACTGGACAAACTAAATCAAATAGTTCGATTCTTCCAACGTAGACCATTAATAAACAATATAGTATAAGGTAAATCTCAAAATAAGCTTTTCCAACGAAATTGCGTCATCATAATCTCGCTTCAGAAGCTAAATCATTAAGGTTTTGGTAATCAAAAGTAAACAGTTGAATCTTCATTACATAATATTTATATAGAAAGCAGTTAATTCAATAGAACGATATGAAGGGTATATTTAAACATTAGCAGGGTAACTACGCGGAAGTTCAGCTAGGCCAATTATACAATTTTTCTTAATTATATCGAGCGAAGTAGGTACAGTCGACGACAGCGTAATTATGATCACACAACTTATGAAAGGTATTTTGTTTTTCTGCGAGTTTTTGTAATATGAAGTAATGTAATGGAAATATTAAACTGCAAGGTTCACTAATCTGGCTGCTAAAACACATGCATGAAACATAGAGACAAATTCAAATTTAATTCTTACCTGGTAAAACCGCCTGCAAGTGGCGGGGTCAGCGAAATTTCCATTGCCGTTCGGACCTTCAGGACAAACAAAGTCCTCTGGCTTATCTTTATCTTTCTGCTGGTAGCTTCCTGAAAATCAATAAAGCAGTTTATAGTTCTGAAAGCAGACAACTCTGTTAGCATTTTGTCACCTTGTCCTAGGTATTTAAAAGTCTGTCCTGAACAAATAGCCAGCTTGAAAGCTTTAACGCGGACAGGAGACTACAAAGTCTTTACTTTATTAAGGGAAAACCTGGGAACAGTTTCTATTTGATTTTCTCAGTGGAATTTTCTCTTAGAAACATAAAGACGCATTTCTTAACAGACGGATAGACATAATTTAATGTCGCATCCGTTCATTATATTCTACAATTTGTAGTGTATTTAAGCTCGCTATGGCGGTATTGTGATCCTGCGTGCCTAATTAAACTGCCAATAAATTGACCTCAACTTTTATTTAACTCATTATTTCCGAAATTTAAATAGATGCCAGTCCCAGAAAAAGTATCTACTTTTGATTTCAATTTAGTATTATTATATATTCAAAAGAGAAAGTTGGTTACGCAAAACATTTCATAGTCCCGAATTGATTGAACACTATTGAATAGGGAAGTCACGATTTAGATATTATTTATTTAATAGAGCTTCCTTATCAGACTCATTATCACATTCCTTCACCATAAAATCAAGATGCCTAATTAACATGCGAGACGTTGTAATATTATTTAATGAAGATTTTATGTATTTTATAGATAATTTTATTTAAAATAGTTCAAGGATTTATCAAAAACCTATTTGATAGCGTAAGCGAATCACGGACATTCACGAATGTTATTTATAATTTTAGGTGTGATATAATAGGTAAATCATTTTTAAAAAAACGTTGCCCCACACTAGGCATTTCTCCTGTGTCGTGGGTGCGTTTACAAACATGCAATCTCACATACACAAACAACCAGACCCGGAACAACTATCTGTAGGCCATACAAATATTTTTCCCGTGCGGGAATCGAACCCACGACACGGAACGCAGCAGCCAATCGCTCCCCCACCGAATGTGTCTCCACGTTGTCGTCGTGGTGGGGCTTGAGCGTCTCAATGATCTTGCGAGCTTTCCCGGTAGAGCCACTCATGCCGGAAGGTCGCAAGTGAGGGATCAGACCAAGAGAGACACACACACGCTTGCTCGCTGCTCTCTGGTACGCGTCTGATCATCAGACGTGACTGTGGGAGCAGCGAGCAGGTGGAGAGGTGAGGTGAGGAGAGGGCCCTGAGAAGGGGCGGAGCGAACAGGGCCGCACCCTTAAAAGGCACAAAATATGAATAAAGACGCTTGCAAAATGAGTCCCCAGGTGGGTCCCGACTGCTCAGCGGTCGGGGAATCCCACCCCGCTTCGGCGGGCTGCCCTCCGTACTCTGGGGTGGGCACCAAACGTCTTCCGCTTGCCAGTGGCAACACGAGCCGAGGAGGCTCCCAATCGTCGTCATCCGAGTCCGCTTCCTTTAAGGAGCTGATGGCGTACGGTTGCGTAGAGGAGGGTTCGCCTGAGCGCCGGGGTGGTGTGGAGTCGGATTCCGGCTCCGCGCCAGACCTAGTAACGGTCAGCTCGGCGGGCTCTGGAGACGAAAGAGGGGGGGCTGCTGCGGAGAACGTTAAGTTCTTCCGCAAGCGGCCCAGACGGGAGGACGACAAAGAGTCGTCCTCCGAGGGCGAGTTTGCCTCCGCCCGCAAAAACCCCACCGCTAGGCGGGCTAGCTGGCTCCCTCTACCCGGGAGGTGGAGCGTCGGGCCGGGAGGTTGGTGGAGGAGGGGCGTCGCCCTGGAGGGAGCGGTCGTAGGGCTCCCTCTGCTCTTCCGCCTCCTCTCGACTCCGACGACTCGGAGGCCCCGGGAGAGGTGCCTCCCACTTTTGAGGAGCAGAAGGCCCAGTTCGCGGAGGTCGTGGAGGCCGCGATCCGCGCTGTGGCCTTCAAGAGGAAGCAGTCCTCAAAGCGGGAGGCCATCGGCGCGGCCAAAGCCTCCATCCTGGCGGCAGCGGCAGCCAACGCTGGTGGACCTGCCTCAAAGGAGGCGTCGGAGTTGCCGGCGGAGGTCGCCCGCCTCGCAGTTCTTACGGAGCGACTTGTTCGGGAGAATGAGTCGCTCCGGAGGGACCTGGCGGGGATGGCCAGAGCGGCCTCTGTGGAGCCGCGAGGGGGACTGAGTCCGGCAGCGCCGGAGGGAGGCCAAGTGCTGAGCCAGGTACGGGACCTGGTGCGGCAGGAGCTGGCTCCCTTCCGGAGGCAGGTCTCCGTACTGGAGGACATGGTCCGGCGTCCCCCGTTGGCGGCGACGCGAGGGCCAAAGCAAAAGGCGGCTTCGTACGCGGCCGCCGTGGCTGCCGGCCCGGGAACGTCTGGCCAGGCGAAGGCGAAGGCCAAGGGCGGAGCCGCGCCGGCGCCAGCGCCAGCGCCTGTGACGCCGGCGACTGCGACGCCGGCGACGACCAAGGCGGCCCCGGCGAAGAAGGGTAGGAGGAAGGCTGGAGGAGCGGCTAAAGCTGCGGCGCCAGCGGTGCCGCAGCCGCCCCCACCCCCACCCTTGGACCCTCCTGCGGCCGAGGCCGAGTGGCAGGTTGCTGGCCAGAAGCGGCGGGCCGCGAAAGCGGCCAAAAACAAGGCAAGGAGGCAGCGGCGGAAGGCCAACGCCATTGCGGCGAGGCTTCGCGCCCCGAAATCCGCGGCTGTAGTGCTCACACTGCAGCCGGAAGCGGAACAGAGGGGCGTGACGTATCTCGCCGTACTGAAGCGGGCGAAGGAGGCGGTGAGCCTCCAAGAGCTGGGCATCAGCGGGGGCATCGGGGTCAGGAGGACCTTAACCGGTGCCCGCAAGCTCGAGCTCGCCGGAGCGGAGAGTGGCCCGTTCGCGGACGCCCTGGCCGAAAGGCTGAGGGCGGTCTTACCCGCGGACGAGGTCCGGGTGTCCAGGCCGACTAAGCGCATCGACATGCGCATAGTGGGCCTGGATGACTCCGTGACGGAGGAGGAAGTTGTGGCCGCCGTGGCCAGGACTGGGGGGTGCTCTGCCGAGCTCGTCAAGGCGGGCACCCTCCAGCCTGACAACACGGGCATGCAAACCCTTGTGGTGAGCTGCCCCGTGACGGCGGCCAGAACTGTGTCGGAGGGCCGAAGGCTCTTGGTGCGATGGGTGTCTGCGCGGGTAAAACTGCTGGAACCCAGACCTCTGAGGTGCTACCGCTGCCATGTGGGCAACCACACGGGAGCTATGTGCCCCTCGGAGGTCGACCGCAGCGGACTCTGTTTCCGCTGTGGTCAGCCCGGTCATAAGGCCGGCTCTTGCGAGGCCACGCCGCACTGCAGTGCATTTGCGGCTGTTGGCAAGCCGGCCGAGCACTGGGCTGGGGGAAGGGCCTGCGCGCCATCCGCCCCGACCAGGGGCAAGAGGTCCGCCGCCACCGCCGCCTCTGCCGCCGCTGCGGCTTCTGTCGCCGCCACTGCCGCTTCTGCTGCGGGTGCTGCGACTCCCAACACTCGGGAGGGTGCTGAGATGGAGTGCCAGTAATGGTCCCATTTCGGCCCCCTCCAGAGACAAGTCGGCCGCTGTGCTATCGCGCAGTGGCTGATGCCTGGGGACGGTGAGCGTGGGTGGCTCGCCGTCCGATACCAGGTTGAGTCGACGACACGTTGTGTTCCACGCGCGTCACAAGGAGCCGTCAGCACCGAGGACGGGGCGCCATAGGGTCGGTGCCTGCTAGGGTTGCGGAATTTGTTCGAAAGAGTTGCCGCGGCCCTGGAACGCATAGGGCACAGGAAGGAACACGGGTGGGTTTTAGTCAGTAAAAGTCTGACACTCCCTACCGCTCCACCCAGGGCGGGAGGGGTCATTTGATGATTTCCCATCCAGAAAAAAAAAAAAAGCAGCCAATCGCTCAACCACTGCGCCAACCGCGCCGTCAAAGTAGTAAAAAATGAAAACTACTGAATTCTACTTTAATTAATGAAAACCTTTCATGGGCTTCAAGATCCAAGATAACTAGGCAAAAGCACGCACGTAAAACTTTTAAGAAAATGTATATATAAACATTTGCAGAATACAAAAGCTATTAGAAAATACTGACGCTTAGCTGTCTAGACATCTTGCCAAATTCCCGCTAGTCAGAAAGACGGCTCATAACGGCGAGGCCTTGGTACCTCACGTCTCACTTTAAAATACCATAGGGACTCGAAAATACTAAAAAGTGGTTACATTTTCTTTTTTTTTCACATCCATCATCCACTTTAGCATAATAATAAGATATTTTCGACGTTCGTAAAGTTCTTAACATTTCAGTTTATCTTCAAACAAGAACTTATTTGACTTCTCTCATTTTATTCTGTCAAAAATATGTTGAGAACAGTCTTTACCTCTAAGGTAAATTATTAATAATTTAATGTTAAATCAAAAAATGAAAACAACAAACATCATAACAAAAAAAAATTAATAAGACAGCGGCCCTCATACAGAATTTTTCTTACAAACAATCACCCGTAGGCACAATAGGTCTGAGAATTTTTGAAAGCCCAATGTTTTCTACTCATTCAATTGAAGATTAATCTTGGAGTGCTTATCTACAGCTCGTAAGCAGACAAACCACATCGCATACCTCATTCATTATGTATAAGCTAACTGATTACAAAATTTAGTGGGCCTTCAGACGCTTGTGAATTGATTGTAGACGTCTGTTTAACGTGCCAATAAATTGTTAAATACTGAAGTACGCATCATTCGTTTTGAAACGTACATTAGCAATAGCTCCCGAAGTTTCTTCATGTTCTGTACGTGTATGTTTCACGTTTGAAGTTACTTAAAGGCATGAATTCGAAGAAATATTTCAACGAGACACTTTCATGGTCGAACTACACATCGGTTAGGTTTGTTCTTTTGGTTTGTTTGACAGTTGTTAATTACTTTTGTTCTAGACCGTACCAGGTTTCTGTCCCGGAGAGTTAGCCGCGCTTTGCTCCTGAGAGCTTTGAATTTACGAAATTCGTTTTAGTAAATCTAAACATTTCGAGGAGTACCTACTTCTAGATTACAGGTGCAGACGCTTCGGCGAGGGGTTTATTTGATCCGAAGTTAATTTAAAAACTTCTGTTATTTGATTAGCCTTATTTGTTAAGATCAACTTGCCTCAAGTTTTCTATAATTACCTTCACTTGGCTTTTCTGAAAATCCCACCTTATCGAGCAGATGAGAATCGACCGTCAAAAGACTTTAACGACAAAAAAGACTACGAAACTGTCGGCTATAAATTTCCGGACTAGAGCCTTGCAAGATAAGTAGACATAAAATCAAGTAACTATTAAGTACCGACGTAAGTGTCAATATCCTCGATAGCAACCGGTCACAGGCCTCAATGTGCTTCAATGTCAAGTGAAAGAAGGACGTGCCCGACGACTTACAATTAGGTCCATTACTCAGCCACATCTGATGCTTTCTAAATATAACTTATTGTTCGTAATTCACTAAGTAATGAGAAACGCTTCTAACAGAGATTTTTGTCGCACGCTTTCACATTCAACGTTATTTTATGAAATAATAAAAATTCTAGCTAAAAACGATGCATAGCTTTCACTAAGTATCATTTCGTTGTAACAGTTACGTTAACGACTAACAAATTGATCGCCGGACCACTTGCATAAGATTACGAATTACGCATTGGTTGATTTTTAATTCCTTATATGTAGAAACGTTCTTAAGTGGTGGTTTATCACTGAATTAGGTGTTCACAAATTAAAAATAATTTACCAGATTACTTGGAACTAACCATTGATGAATATAGCACAAATTAGTAATATTCGCATATAAGGTAACCCGGCCATGGCGCTCGCGGTCCGCGCACTGATCACTGCGTATATCGACATGGTGCCTTTCACCGGCGCGCGCACACTGCGCCGGCGCCACGCCGCGCGCTGCCATCACCAGCCGACCTCCGCGGGCGGCTTTCTCCTCAAACCCCCTGACATTCGTCAAATAAAGGTAGGTGCTTACGTGCCGCATTGGTGTCAAATTAGGTTCCGTGTGCAACCAATGATATTGACAATATATCGCTTCTAAATGGAAAGGCACTGATGCAATAGGTGAAGATGACCCTTACATAAAAACATGTAACATGCTTCGCTAACGTTGTCGTGTTCATAGCGCCGGTATGAGTAGTACTAAGAAATCTTTAAAGCTAGAATTTTAGTTCGTAAGCAGCTTAGTTTTGAACCTCAAATTTCGTCTCGATCTCTGATAACTGGGGGAGTTATCAGAAAGAATAAAGTGTTCCTGTAAACTCATATATATATACATATATCGACAGTAATATATAGCTATTTATATAGATAGTTTACAGGTTATCTGTAAATACCTAATGTAAATCTTAAGTAACTACCGACCGTTCAAGGCAATTGCAAATCTTATGCAAGATTATTCTTCTAGATCATTCTTGAAGCTTTTGCACGTTAACAGGTCGAATTTGCACTTATATACCCAATCCGTCTTGATTTTCTTTGATTAAGTTTCTTCGGCTTGGTTAGATTAAGTATTTCCTCAGGCGGGGCTGCCTTAAAGATTGCTAAAGCGCTGCCGAGGCCCCTGGTGCTATTGTGCGAGGGAATACGAGGTTCCGGCTCTTCCGCCACTACCGAGACCGGTTTATACTAGCCCGCCTGGAGGACTGTGCAGCCTTTAATCGACGGGATACGTTATAGGCCTACCTACGTACATATGTATGTATTACTTGCAGGAAGAATGAACCCTCTCTACTATCATAAAAGCGAAACTTTCGATAGATGTTTGTTACTCAATTACTCCGGAACGGCTGAACAGATCTAAATGATATTTGACATAGAGATAATGTAAAGTCTGGATAGCATATACAGACAGTATGTTCCCTTGAAAAATCTTTTGACACTAATGCGGGCGAAGGCGCTGGCAGATAGCTAGATAAGTAGAAATATCTACAAGCGCAAGTAATACATGGTCTACATGGAGTAGTTTCTCTCTTATTAACCAAGAAAGAGTGGAGCAACCCCAAAGTGTTTAATGCAAAAATAAACAATATCAAATTTGAAGATCAATAAAATTTAAACCAGCTAAGGTACTTAGTAGCTCTAGTAGCAGTACAAGTATTTAAATTGACGTAAATACCATCAGACCACAGGCTACACAACCCAATTAGCGGGTCATTCCGATATTCTTTGTTCCTATGAGTGTGTGTCCAGCCTAAGATTTTGAACAGTGGACCGATCTCAGCCTTCTAAGTCTTTGCTACAATAAACTTTACTTTTCTCTCCAAATAAACTGGAACCGAAGAGTTAAGAGCGTGTACGCCGTATGGCATTTCATACAAATTTTCAAGTCACTATTTTGCGAAATAACTGAACCGATTTTAATGAAACTTCACACATAAAAGCAGGATACATAGGTCTAAAAAGATAGTTGAAAACATTTTCGAAATGTCTTATTTAAAAAAAGATATCCGGTTTATGTTTGTATGATAAATTTAAAATGGGTATAATTTAACTGTAATACTATTGTGTGCGTTTGGTTCTGTGACTATCCCGAAAAAGTGCACGGCTTTGTGACTATCCCGAAAAAGTGTACGGCTCTGTGACTATCCGAAAAAGTGCACAGCTCTGTGACTATCCCGAAAAAGTGTACGGAGCTGTGACAATCCGAAAAAGTGCACAGCTCTGTGACTATCCCGAAATAGTGTACGGAGCTGTGACAATCCGAAAAAGTGCACAGCTCTGTGACTATCCCGAAAACGTACACGGCTCTGTAACTATCCCGAAAAAGTGTAAGGATCTGTGACTATACCGAAAAAGTGTACGGTTTCTTTGGAACAGAGAATAACGCTGCAGGAAAAGACTAGTTCATACTGTATTGTTTAGGTACGTTTCATTCGTCTGTTCAGGTCCTACCTCCTCCTCCTCCTTCTTTCTGACATGCCTTCTGATTTTGCTACAGATGTACAGATAGCATTTTGGTCCATAAAATCCCCACTGCTGAGACACAGGCGTTCTCTCTGTGATGAGGACGTTGATAACAAACAACCTTAGGGATAGTTCTCTCCTCACGATGTTTCATACAAACTTTCTAATCCTAAGATATTCCTGAAAATTAATAAGAAATTACGAATTATTATGAATATGGTACCGTGTATAAAAAAGGTAACGTGACGAGTTAACTCCGGTAACCGCAGTTCCTTGCAGTTACAAATTGATAAGTAAACACCGTCTTTTGCTTCAACTCGCGGTTGTAAATGTTATTGTCATTTATTGAATTGCCATTTCCCATGGCATTGGAGCTGGAAATGACATTGAGCTTTTCAAGGTAGGTTGCATCTCTATTACTAGTAGTACCTAAGTATTGTTAAAACATGATGTGCAACTTTTATGTAAGTAGATAATATTACCTACTCGCAGGATTTTTTTTTTATAAATGTTCAAAGCCCTTTTTTCCAATATTTTTCTCACACGGCCTCTCAAACCCAGGACCACCTTCAACAGTACCGCTTGTAATCATCAAGACTCTTCATTCCTAAAAAAAACAAATACCTGCCTACTAGTCAAATAATGAATATATCCTACTACTTAGTTAAACTAGAATTTTAATCCTAATCCATCATAATTTCGTAATAAGGACGCCATAATTGGACATTGACATTATAGCGTAGATTCTTGCAGTAGGTTAATTAACTTACGCATATACCTACATTATCTACGTAGGCGCGTATAATAAGTACCTAAGTCATCTTTGTACCTATTTATATCAATGTCACTAGTAAGTAAATAGACAGAATGGTTATTTACCCTAGTAGTAGTACCCTACCTAGGTATTCTAGTCTCGTCATTTTATTTAAGATTGCTTAGCAACCCCGACCCAGGAACTTCGATGTGGATAAAACTAGACGCCGGAAACCAAGCAGGCATTGTATAAACACGGTACTTATATTTCAAATTTCATTCAGTTTGAACCTGTAGTTTAAGAATTCACTCACTCGCTCACTCACTAACAGACCGATCATCAAAACTCTAAGACACTTCTAGCAGACATAGAAGCTTCGGAATACAGTAGTGTTTAGTGTATACATCAAGGAAAATCTAAAATATTTTGCAATTTCGGTTCAGTTTTCCAGACACACCAACTGCATAACTAACGTTGTAATCCCATATAAATATATAGGATTACAAAATTACAGTTACGGTTAATGAATCAGCATCAATCAGTAGGTACGAATAATGGAATAATAGGTGCAGATAGGTACCTATTCAAAAAGTAGAAGATATAGGAAAGGTATAAAAGTGGGAATATCTACAAAAAGAATCATTTCTTTTGATGCCATCATGCCATGCATCTTAAAATATTTAAAATATTGTATGTTTTAAATAAATACCTAGATTGACTTGGCCATCGCATGATAACACAATGTATCTCACGGGTACTGTAATAAGTACCTACATATTAAGTATATTAAATTATATTGTTCAGTGCGATTTTTAATATTGATATGGTCACTATAGATGTTGATAGGTAAGCTAAGGTAAGAATAAAGTTTCTTAAATCAAAATACGTAATAACCTAAGACAGAAGATAATAATGAAGGAATTAAATTAACTGAGTTGGTATTACGAGTACATGGACCTTACCTACTACTTTTTTACGGTCAAAGAACTGACTTGCGAGACTTAGTTTTTTTACGAGTAGGTATGGATTTGATGGCATGTTATGTATTTACCCGTCAATATTTTGTAATACACCCCCTGGCCCCAATGACTGCCTGTAAACAGTTTTTCATTGACCGAATGAATTTCCTGATGGAATCCAGTAAGATTTCCTGCCACTTCAACCTAAGCAGTTTTCACAGGTCTTCTATCAAAGCCGGAGCTGCACATCATTCCCGCACTCACATTTTCAGTGCCTGCCAGGGTTGGGGATATGTTCGAATGATCACCGCGGCTCTAGAACGCAAAGGGCATTAGGAGGAACACGGATGGGTTTGAGTCAGTAACAGTCTGACACTTTCTGATTTCCCATCCTTAAAAAAGTTTAAATCCGCCGCCTTTTTAAGTTAGGACTGAGATTTGGCTGGTCTAGTGTGGGAATGCCGACTTTCGGTTCGTCATGCGCGTGAAAATTACCTTTCAAATCATATTCCACAAACCATGCTTCATTGCAAAGGAATTGTAAAAAAAATATTTGCAGCAACGCAAACAAACAACAAACTTTATTTTTACGCCAGTAATAATATTAGAAATAAATATTGATCCTGCAATAAAATACAATGTTTAAAAGTAATAATGGTTCATCCATAATTATTTTAAAAAAATGTATTTTATTGTACGGATATGAATTAGAAACTGCAAGAAAAAATCTCTCTGTAACACCTACAAAAAAATACTTTGAATTCTAGTATGGCCTGAAGTTTTCTTTTGTGAACAAATAAAATGTGCTATTTTTCAGCAAA
Source organism: Hecatera dysodea (assembly GCA_905332915.2). NCBI lineage: Eukaryota > Metazoa > Arthropoda > Insecta > Lepidoptera > Noctuidae > Hecatera > Hecatera dysodea. The sequence goes on along the minus strand of HG995294.1, from coordinate 9,851,907 downwards.
AAGTTTATAAACTCGTGCTAGATAGTCAGTAAAAAAATACGGGCCATAATGCATAAAAAGCTGTTAAATAAAAGATAAGAAAAAAGGTTTTAATTATAATATGGTTTCTAGCTGTTTTTTCTGCTCCAAGTGCCAATCACATCATTAAAATAACCAATAACTCGTTTTGGGGGTGTATCCGAATTATTTTCTGACGAAGTCTTCGCGGCCGACGTGTCACTGAATTTAATGTCAGATTTGACATTTGGGAGAAATATAACTCCCCGAAGAAAATAAGCTTAAATGGAATAAAACGTTTAAATACTTGTGAAATTAAACAGATATTACGATTTAATGAGAGGGTTGTTTATTTAGCAGATAAAAATGAGTACTTTGCGTGAACGACAGCTCAGTGCGTATAGTGAATTGATGTTTTTTGACGATTACACGTAGTGTACATTATGGATTAGTTATTTGTGTTATAATATTACAGATGCTTTGAAGCAAATGCTGAATTTGAATCAACCACTAACAAAGAGCGTGGCATCTGAGCCTACATGGAAAGTGTTGATCTACGACAGAGTTGGTCAAGATGTTATATCGCCACTGATATCTGTCAAGGAACTTCGAGAGCTCGGCGTGACTCTACATGTGTAAGTAATTAATATACCATGTACTTGGGACCCTAATTACTGTTACTTATATGTAGCTAGTCATTACTTATCCAATTGGTCAGTCTGACATATTCCTGTAGGAGTTCCCCCAACCAACTTTTACATAGTGATTAGCTGGCTTGCTGGCACCTTTGGCCTTTAACTGGTACCTATGTGGATAAATATTATGTTACGAAGTATACTGTCACAGCTAGTAAGAATTATATTTATTAGGTAGGTGTACCTAAGTGTGTAACAAACTTTTGACACAGCAATTTGATAGAATAGAATAAGAATAACATATATTTACATAAAACATGGTATAGAAGATGGAAGGTATAAGAATTAAATACAGACCATACATATGTTTTGCTTGACATTCTAGGTGTGCAAATTTTTTGTGCATACAATCTAATTATTTACATTTTTTGTCAAGAAACACTTTCACAGTATAAAACTATTAGTGGACAGCCAATCATACAATTTACTTTTGAATCTGGTATTAAGATTTTTAGGTTACTCGGTGTTTTATTAAATATTTCTACACACATAAATAAACAGCTTTTACTATAATATTTAGCTAGCCTTGGAATGACATCCAGTACGAGATTGTGAGGGTCATGCCAGTTTCGAGGATGAACATTGTCTGCTTTTCTAAATAATTCCTTATGCTTCCACACAAGCATACATACATATCTCATAAATATAAAGATTTTTTTAGAGCTTAGTTTTTTTTTTTTTTTTCTATCGATACGGATGCTACACACCAATAGTATAAATATATTACACTATACCTGTATGTAAACTAATCCTTACTACTTACTATAAATGAACAACTTTAAAGTGGTGTAGTCTTCAACACATGCTTGATTAAGGAAAAGTCTAACTCTTATTACTACTATTTCAGTCAACTGCATTCTGAACGGGACCCAATACCAGAAGTCCCTGCTGTCTACTTCTGTGCCCCAACTGAGGAGAACCTTGGCCGCATCTGCCAAGACTTGGACAATGGGATCTATGACCAGTATCACTTGAACTTCATCTCACCAATCACAAGACAGAAACTGGAGGACCTGGCAGCATCGGCCATCCAGTCTAATTCAGCTGTAAATATCCATAAGGTGTTTGACCAGTATTTGAACTTCATCTGTCTGGAGGATGACTTGTTTATCATGAAACATCAGCAATCAGATGCATTATCTTATTATGGTAAGAATTCAACCCATAGTAATAGGCAGTATTACTGCAATGTTCTGTCGCACTAGTGCAAACCATAAAAAGTTTTATGTTCAAACTGAGACTAATATTGCAAAAATATATTTATAATAAATAATTTGGGGAGCTCGTAACTAAATAACCAGTGGCCGGAATAGGTAGATTGATTTTATGTACTTGTATCACAAACTGTCATAAAAATCATAATATGGAAAAGCCTTTTTCCTAGATTTTCATTTGAGTACTTACGGGATTGATTTAAATATTTTTGAGTGTATTGATTTTTAAACCACTAAATACTAATATAAAATAAATTCCTTTTTTTAGAAAGCTAATTTAACATTTTATTAATATGGCGGGAATAACTATAACTTTATATTTTCAAAAAGCACGCAGGCGAAGCCGCGGGCAATGGCGAGTGCAAATATGTCTTTATCCTACACATGCTAGGCTACATGCTCCTAACAATTTTGTAATTCAAAAATACTTTAAGACCTCGGAATCTCGGAGGCATGGCCATATTCATATCTACGTTTCAGGTTATTGACCCCAAATGAATCAAACTATTCCGGCCACTGATAATAACAGATGTACGGATCAGTCTTTAAGGTTAAGCAACGCTTCCGAAGTCGGTCTATGGATGGGTGACCAGCTTAAGATACCGACCACTCTAAGCAATTTCAACCAACGGGCGGCACCAATATGTTCTGGCCATAGTTTATAGATCTTAGGCAGTTGTTATGGATTATCAGAAGCCAGAAAATCTGACACAAGTCTTGTCAAAAAGTACCGTGTTACCCAGTTAATGGATCGTGGAGGTCTGGTAGATAACCACTCCATGTAAAATTCCTTCAGGTATTCAGCTGAATCTGGTATGACTGGTATCTGCCCCCAATATAATTAGAAAACTGCTTGGCAGATGAATAATTTGATTATTATTGTATTATTTGATCCTTTATTCATAATATATACATATCATTTACATTTGCTTTTATATTTCTAAATTTATCCTTAAGTGGGACGAATAAACATTTGAGTACCATACCATAGTTATTGTTTTCGTTGTTAAGCCTGAAATAAGACAAGCTAGTGAAAATACATTTTTTTTTAAATTGTAAGTTAATTATCTTTTTATCGTACCTTTCCACCAAATCTTTTAAAATAATTTTCTCTTTAAACCCGCACCACATTCTTGAAGCAGTTTTTTAGATTATCCGATTTAAATGTCAGTAGAATGCCAAAATATCATAATACTTATAGATTATTTTATACATGAATAATAATAAAACTATTATAATTTCACTTATTATTTATTTTGTTATGAAACTTATGAATACATATGGCATGATACATCATGAGTTTGTTTACTGTTTGTGCTAGTTGGTCCTTACGCCTAATGCGTAATGTTCGTTATTATGATATTAATTTTCTTCAAGACCTATTGAAACGTTTAATTTTGAATTAACATGAAGGCAGTCTATTAGGGCTCCTCTTTTTATTCCAAATGCATTGTAAAAGGCTTTTTTTGGTTGTTGGTTTATAAAAAAAAGTTAATTACAAAAAGTATTCCAAATGAACAGTTTGTTTCTGATGAATGAATTCTAGTAGATTAGTCATTAACCGACTTCAAAAGAAGGAGGAGTTTTCTCAATTCGACCGTATATATATGTTTTTTTTTTTGTGTGGTCGGGGATAACTTCGTCGTTTATGAATCGATTTTTTTAGTATAAATCGTCATGCTTATCCCAATTTTTTGACCCAGAGTGCAATCTTTCAAAAATCTCTGAACAATCCTGAGCTTACTATCCTCAAGCTTGGGTAACACATAATACAGATTAATACATAATAGTGTGCATCACACTGTGTAAACTGTTCACTAAACTATCTATATACACTTTGGTGAATTCTCTAATCATGAAGTTGTAAATCATGTATATCTCAATAAATCTGTGTAGACTATGTTGGAGTTGTAAAATAATATAGGTAATAGATTTTGTCCCAGAGTTCGTACGCGCATATCCCGTATTCCCGTGCCCGTAGGGACTTCGGGATGTCCTCTTTTAATGCTCCCCTACACTCCCCAAGGAACTTATGGACATGCCAAATTTCAGCTGTCTGCGACCACTAGATTCGGCTGTGCGTTGTCTATCACTTAATCATTCGGTAACGGAAGAGTTTTATATTAATTTTATATGTTCAATCAACACCTATCAATCTGCCTACACTTTCGTAACTCTATTGGGGTTGGATTCCCGTCTAACAAGATACAGGACCTGGTGTGATGGGGTATTTTACATGGACCAACTGTCTATCTGAACTCCATAACCCAGTATCTAGATAGCAAGACAGGATGTCAGACAGTCAAATAATTCCTGATTCTCTTTCCAGCTATAAACAGAGGTGACACAAAGGACACGGAAATGGAAGCCATCATGGACAATATAGTTGAAAGTCTATTCTCAGTATTTGTGACATTAGGTAGGTGAAAGGCTATCAGCATATGACTCACGATCACGAATCAATATGCAGTTACAATAACAGCTTAGCAGTAAAATTATTTCAATGGCCATTTAAATTAAGTAGAAGTAAACATCTATTATGTTGATATATTTGCCTTATCATAACACATTAATGAGCTCAATTCAATAAGCTAGAATAGAAATTTGCTATACAATTATTATGCATCTAAAGTTCGGTCTGAATTGATATAATTTGTTCAATTTTAGGTAATGTTCCTATAATAAGAAGTAGCAAAGGCAACGCCGCAGAAATGGTGGCTAAAAAGCTCGACAAGAAACTACGAGAAAATCTGTGGGACGCTAGAAATAATTTATTCCATGGCAACACTGGTCAAGCAGGGTCGTTCAGTTTCACGCGGCCTATGTTGATTCTGTTAGACAGGAACATTGACATGGCAACACCTTTACATCACACATGGACATACCAGGCATTGGCTCATGATGTCTTGGATTTATCATTGAATAGGTATGTTTTTCGATAATCAACTGAACTTTTGCGAGAATTTAGATAGTACTGCACAATCTTTTTTCCATACTCTTATAAAATATTTTAATATTTTTTCCTCAGAGCAGTGGTACCTGAAAACCAAACACCAACAGTGCAAGATCAGAAGACAAAGACGCGAGTATGTGACCTGGACTCAAAAGATCCTCTGTGGACGGAGCACAAGGGGAGCCCGTTTCCCACCGTCGCTGAGGCTATACAAGAAGATCTCGACAAATATAGGTAAGTCCTGCGACTTTATCAACTCAGCCTAAAGGTTAGGATACATGTGCTCATCCGGTCTGAGAAAGTCTTTTCGCTCAAGGACTCTTCTGCTTTGTCGTCATAAACCTCGTCAGGTACTGCTAATCGTTAAAAATTCCTTCGTAGTGTCTTAATATTGAGATGTGTAGAAATTCACGCATTACTGAAAAGTATGTTTCCTGTGTTTTATGTAAAAACAGAACCTTAGTGCACTTCATAATTTCAAATAATTTGTATATGAAAATATCATATCTTTTCTGCAGGAGTTCGGAGGCTGAAGTAAAAAAGTTAAAGACTTCCATGGGTCTTGACGGCGAAAGTGACCTAGCTCTAAGTATGGTCAGCGACAACACCCAGCGACTGACAAGCGCCGTCAACTCCTTGCCACAATTGATGGAGAAAAAACGACTTATTGATATGCACACAACTATTGCTACTGGTAAGTTAAGATGAACCAAAATGCGCCAGACACCAAAACGAAACTTAAACAGCTTACTCGTACTGAAACAACCTTTAGATTGTATTTAATCGATTAAGACGGCCTAGAATGCAAACTTTCCATAAAATACAAATCCACAATCGAGCCTGTAATTGTTTGAGGCACTGTCTGCTTTCCCTAGATCACTTATTATTTTTATTTTTTGTACGTGTGGAAATCCTCATGAATGTTCTACGCCCTAAGGGCATGGGGGCTGTTAGACTCATGCTGTGCTCGTGCCCGGTGCATCAGCCACAGATAGGCTGATGCATCGGACGCCGAAGAGCACAGCAGAAGAGGGTTTGGGTCTCTCCCATTTCGCCACCTCCTTTGCTACCATCACTTTCTCGCAATAGGAGGCGATGGGCTGAACCACGACCGAAAGCGAGAGGTTACTCGCAGCACCTCGCGCTACGAACTTGTCAAGGTACTGCACTGCCCAGTCTGGGCACTACTCCAACGTGTGCTGCGCCGCGTCGTCGAAGTAGTTACCACGCTGCGGCCGTTAGCCGACGCTGGGTTGCTACCAACTGGGCGTCAAATCCCGGTCTATTCGACACAGGAACTTTCTGAAACACCCATGCCCAAAAGGCATTTTCTTTAGTCGGAAAGAGAGGAAGCCTCGCCGTCCCTTCAGCCACTCCTTTCTCACGGGTCTTACCGACGCTATCACAGCGTCTACATACTAGTATTATTAGTATTAGTAATCAGGCTGGTTTCCGCAACTCCACGACTAAGCGCGTATTTTGCGTGCAGGTGGGACAAATATGTCATTCGATTCACCTCATCTCCAAGGAAGACCAGCAACGCCTTCGTGTTATTAACAATCTCACAGGGGGTACCTGGGTTTCCGAAGCCCTGCAATCGGCGACTACGGGGCAGCTTAGAAGCAGATTTGCTGCTGTCTCATCCTCCTCCATGCAGGCTCTGCAGAGCGGGCTGTCAGTGACTCCTATGACTTAGAGGTGTTTATTAAAAGACCCGTGGCCAGCGTGACAGCTGTGACTGTACGTAACTGCTGTTTGGACATTCTTAGGGCTTGTTTTGTGAAACGGCCATTAATAGAGTGAAGTGCCTCTTTGACCTGTCTACACTCACCATGGGTAGCCCATAGATTGTGATGTTCATCTCTGCAGCGTTTCCTTACCAAAGTGCGTAAGTAACCGAAAGGGAGTGGCACGATGGGATCGGGACCCATCGCTGCCATTCTCGAACCCCTTCTGGCTAGTTCGTCCGAAGCATCGTTGCCTGGGGATTCGCTGTGTCCCTTGATCCACTGAATGGTTACTTTGTTGCATCTACCAACCTGGTTGAGCCATTGGCGGACTCGAGGATCAGCCCAGAGTTAACTGTGTGGCTGTTCAGAGCTTGCAGGACAGCCATGCTGTCCGAGAGTATGCGTATTGAGTGGTCCTTAACTTCTCAGCTTAGTATAGCAGAGGCTGCTAGGGAAATTCCCATGCAATCAGTGTGGCTATGTGAATGTTGAGATCCTCCGACAAGATTCCCGCACCCGTGCCAGTACCTGTTTTTGATCCGTCGGTAAAGATCCGCATCTCAGCGGGGCTCAGCCCCTCGCACCGGTGAACCTCATGCAGTTGGATTTTGTATTTTTTTATCAAAGATAAATGGCTTGGGTACCCGATCATTGATTGCTTTAGTTATGGGTAGTTCTTTATTGAGCTATCGAGTTGAGCGATGTGTTGTGTCTCTCTCTTACCCCAGAGATTCAATGTTTTAAGGCGGGCTGCTGCCATCGTCGCTTCCTGTTGTATGAACAGGTGGAGCGGGGGGAGTCCCAATATGGCTTCCAGCGCTGCAGTCGGTGTAGTGCTCATGCAGCCCGTCGTCGCCATGCAGACTAGCCTTTGCATGTGTTGTAGTTTGTTGACAGCCGTAACTAGCTTTGTGCGGGTCCACCACACCACGGCCCCGTATGTGATCATGGGCCGAATTACTGCGCTGTACAACCACAGTATTATTTTGGGAGATAGGCCCCACTTCTTACCTATCATTTTCCTGCATTGCCAGAAGGTGATGCATGCCTTGTTTAGTTTGTAGTCTAGATGATTGCTCCAGTTTAGCTTACTGTCTAGGATGACCCCCAGATACTTAACCTAGTTAGACAACTGGAGTTCTGTGTTGAAGAGCTTAGGAAGGCAGTAGTGGCCTAGTGCTCGCTTTTGTGTGAGCATGACTAGTTCAGTTTTAGTGGGGTTTACAGACAGGTCATATTCACCGCACCATCTCTCCACGATGCGTAGTGCTTGTTGAGCACAGCGTGCCCTATCCAAGATCTTAGAAATGAAGTGACAACCATACTTAATATTGGATAAATGAGCTTACTTTTATCGAACCACTATGTTTTTAATAGTGTCAATTCCACTTTTACTTTTTCAGCTATCCTTAACTCAATAAAATCCAGGCGATTAGATTCATTTTTCGAATTAGAAGAAAAAATAATGAGCAAAAGCAGCGGTATTGAATACAAAGCTGTAATGGACCTTCTTTCGGACAGCAGCGCTGGGACCCCTGAAGACAAAATGAGGCTTTTCATCATTTATTATCTGTGCACGACACAAATACCCGAAGATGAGTACAAAAAGTTCGAAGCAGCACTAGTAAGCGCCAACTGTGACATCAAACCGATGGCTTACATGAGGCGATGGAAGTACGTAGATTTTATAATAGCAAAGTTTTAGGTACATATATTCCATTAAGAGTTCACTAATATTTTCTGTGCACTCAGCGATAGTGAAGCGTTCTATCAGTGAAAGAATTTTTGAAATCGTACCAGCACACTTCAGGAAATTATTCCTTGCAAACAAACAATTTTAACTCTTTATAATATTAGCTTAAACTAGCTTCTGCCAGCGACTTCGTCCGCGTGGAATAGTTACTTTACCCCCGATTTTGAAACTCTGAGCCCGATCGGTTTAAAATTGACAAAAGATAGACATATGCTGTTTCGGGATATTTTTTAGATAATTTTATGTAGAACACTTCCGTAATACATGATTTCTATGTAACTTTAACCATTAAGGCTACACACGCGACGGAAGCTTAAAAAATGGAGTAACTTCTCCCGTTTTCCCAACATTTTCCTTCACTGCTCTGCTCCTATTGATTATAGCGTGATGAAAAGTATACTATAACCTGCCCAGGAGTATGAAGAATAATTGCACCAAGTTTCGTTAAAATCGGTCGAGTAGTTTTTGTTTCTATAAAGAACATACAGACAGACAGACAAAAAATTTACTGATTGCATTTTTGGCACCAGTATCGATCACTAATCACCCCCTGATAGTTATTTTGAAAATATATTCCTTGTACAGAATTGACCTCTCTACAGATTTATTATAAGTATAGATTACAGGAACCCAAGATAATTTGACCATATTTTTACATAGTATTCATGAAAATATTTCTATCCTTTTTAGGGGCTTCACAAAAATGTCCAGCCAGTACGAAGGAGGTGGTACAAAAACTGTATCCATGTTCTCCAAACTGGTTTCTCAAGGATCTTCGTTTGTAATGGAAGGCGTTAAAAATTTAGTCGTGAAGAAACACGTGAGTTCAATTACGATAATCCGTTATTTTGCTTCTTGCGGAAAATAACAAAGTTCCTTTCCCATTCCTAATTTATTTTCAGGCTCAGCATTTACCTACTATGATTTCGTGGCAAATAAGGACTTGAGAATTCTTCTGTCGTATTTTTATTGGCCTCTCGACTCGAGGTCTTTCCTTTCTATAGAAGTCCAAATTCCTGTAAGAATGTAACTTTTTGATGGAAAGTAGTGTCTCGTAACGTCGAAGTCGGACATGACGTCCACAGAAGCTGCCCGTGAGCCGCGCGGTGGAGGCGGCGCTGTGCGGCGCGGAGCCGGGCGCGGAGCTGCTGTGGCTGGACCCGCGCGCCGCGCGCTCCGACGCCGCCCGGCCGCGCGCCGCGCGCCACTCGCCGCCCACCGACGCCGTGGTCTTCATCGTCGGCGGGGGCAACTACATCGAGTATCACAATCTTATTGATTTCGCTAAGGTACCTAATCCTGCCTTTGGGGTTTTGACTGTACAAAAGACAAGTCGTGCATTGATTGATCTCTGAGATGTTACTCATGAGCAGTAATCGACGAATTACCTACTACCCAGTTGCTTAGAAATTTGTGCGTGCTCAAATGATGTGTGCGGACAGGATTTTCTAATGAAATTAAGAAATCGACTTGATTGTTAGTGTTTACAGCACTCCAGGATTGTATATAAATAGCAATATATGCTTCAAACGGCAGGCCTAGTTCGACGTCGCGTTGTATTCCTCGCGCGCCTCAAACACATTAGTCATTAGACGGGTAGTGCCTGCCGGATGGTGCCAGGGTTGCGGAATTGACCGAAACAATTACCGCGACCCACGAACGCAGAGGGCATTTGGAGACTTGGGTGGATTTTGATTTCCCATCCATTAAAAGCCCTTCAAACAACTTTTAGGGTCTCCACGACCGCTCTCGCATGAACCAACTTGATGATTTAAAAGCTGAATTTCTATATTTAATAACATAGACTAATATTATAACGTCTCCTTGGAAACGATCATAACGATTTAGCCGGAGAGAGAAGTCGGGGGAGACCTTTGCATTACAACAATAAAGGTTAAAATAAATAAAAAATATAGACTACGAATTTTTTGAATAAATGTCGAGGGTAAGATCCAGAATTACTGCAACTACACGTATTCGCAATTCTTTCACTATTTTAAAGATACATTATTCCGGATGGACAATGTCTTGATAATATGGATAGATATCTGGGGACTGGAGTAAAGCTAGAGCACAAATTTTATCTGAAAATCGCAGCTTTTGCGTTACCTTCGATCTTGAAACTTGTTTCCTATGCCGCTCAGTTCTCATCTTCGCTTCACCTTTGCTTCTAATAACTATCTTTGCTATTTTTCAGCAACAAGCAACGAGCGGCACTTCCAGGAAGATCATCTACGGCGCGACCACCCTCCCCAACGCGTCGCAGTTCCTCAAACAACTGTCCCTCCTCGGCGAGGAGATACAGTAGACATTCCTCAAGCATCTGATATTATATCCAATTATGTATATTGTAAAATAAAATTAATGTTATGAATAATTTAAATAAATAATAATAAAGAGCGGTGGTTTGTTGTAAAGGCAATGAAACAAGTGTCTCAACAAGTTGGCATTTTATTTACAATGACATTGAAAATATAGCTAACATCTAAGAATCTACCAATAAATTTTGATTGTTTTAAACAAGAAGTATAAAATCTAAATCACAAGATTTTTTTTCAACATTTATCAGATCTTAGTCGCAAGCTATTACAACTTTCCCGATGAAATATCCGTCATGTAAAGACTTGAAAAGAAAAATAATTTCACAACCCAAACAATAGATACAGAAACACATTGCAGATAACAAACTTGTTGAGTTTCATCCCAGCCCTTAGACTATTGTGCTTAATTAGATAAATATAGAAACTAAAACGTGTATGTTTATTAAAACATACATAGTTAATAACCTTCGAAAAATAGTAAATATGTTATAGATTACTCTTACACTAAACATACATTAATGAATAAAGAAAAATAATTAGTATTGAAATGACAAGGAACTTGAATATTTCGCGTAGCACTGCGGTCTGCTATCTATTGCGATAAAACTCGTTTTAAAAGTGTCTAACGAACAAGAAATCTTATAGTATGTTACAAGTATAATATTTATCACTGATCATGATATGGTTTTGGCACAGTGAAAACTCAACTAATGACAAAAATGAAAATTCCTAGAGAGCAAACTGAAGTCGTGTATACTGCTATGTGTGTAACAATGGCAAGATCACATTAGCGTATCTACTATTATTCGGTTATACAATTATTAAAACAGTTTAGTAGATATGTGTTTGTGCAGAAATGGAACATAATCATTGACACATTACAAAGCATAGGTGTTCAAACACCGGGTTTTGGGAAATTTACACATAAATAATATTTAGCTTTAAAATTAACACTTACTCTTAAAATATTGTGCGCAGTTAAAAGAAGATCATGGAAATTGAAATATAAAAATCGATAACATAATTTATAAATAAGTAGTAAAACACACCTATTGGTAGACATGGCACTTTGTATAGTTAGCCATTGACACAACATGGGTAGAAGTTAAAACGAATATTACTATAATATTAAGAGATTATAATGGGTTCTATGCCCGTATGTCAATTCATAAAATACATGACTATAAAAATCCTCATAAAGATCAATCACTTTTAAATAGTATACCAACATTTGATAAAACATACACAAAGGAGTTACATAAATTAGATATTGACGTAAGAATAATAATTCCGTCGACAATCAAATGAAATTCTATCTGCTTCTATAAGTATGACGAAACGTATATTAGTACTCTTAATATTTAAACTATAGTAAATACAAGGAGCACTGACAGAACTACTAAAATTACACAGATATTAAGGCGCATTTAGACAATTATTTATTGAACGTTACTACACTTACAATTATTAAAAACTTTAAAGCAGTGCATGCTTAACAATCAAGCGATGATTTATTATGACAATAGTTTGAAAACATTAACGAATAACCCACGTCGATTGGCTCTTGCCTTACTCAAAGGAGCGTCACTTAATTACCAACAATCAACAAGTATTTGGGTCACGATAATTATTATGAAGTTTATCTAATCTAAATAAAAACCGATTTTGGGAAAACAGACAATCAAAATACCTTCCTGTCCCGATTCTTACAGAGATAGTTATTGAATACGTTCGTCCCGCACGGTTCATCGCCGCGCCACGGCGTTGATTGGCCTTTGTTCAAGTTACAGAAGCAGATCACAATAAAGCGTTTCAACGGAAGTTTCAATTTAGACACAACGCACAAAATGATATCAGACTTATAAGATTCATTAGGCCAATTTTCATAAACATGAAATGGAAAATTGGTAAAGAACAATATTATTTATAATTATTAAATTTTACTCAATACATATATTAGCAACACCATGGCACGGATTTGCAGACTCATTCAATAAGCTGTGTTAAAAATAAAATCCCAGTGTAAGTTATGGACGGAAGATGCACAATAAGCAGCTATTATAAAAGTGAAATCGGACTCTTCCAAAAACACTACACCTTTCCCCATATAATATAAACAGACATTAAAACGATCACATGAACACAAGTAGCTTCGTATTTTAACAGTAAATAAATAAAATCCTAATTGGAATGTTCATAAATTTTGTGTATAAGCTTTGCAAATACATGTCTACTAAGTACTTACCATTGATATATAAAATAGATAAGTACATCAACGCTATTTAATGAAAATAATATAAAATCAAATGCTCTTCCCTCACCGTTTCTTTAAATACAATCGAGATAAATAAGTATAATATTCCTGTATATATTGAAGAAATGGAATGTAAAAAGTGTTAAATAGAATTCATTTAAAATAATAATATGCCAAACGGTCAATGCCAAATAATCGCTGCGAAATTATACCAATTTGGATTTCGGCAGGTAAAGTTTGTAACGTCATAAGAGGAAATTTTGCTGAGGCTAGTTTCAGCATTGATTTCAAACAGCACAGGCTGCGCATTGATTTGATTACTGAACACTTTTTGTTTTATACATAAATATTTTAAAAGGGACAAAAATGAGATTCATCGAATCTGTACATGATACGCTCTTATATAATAAATTGGGCTGTCGATAATCTAAAAGGAAGCTAGGCACAGTAAAAATGTAATGTGCATGTTCAAACATTACTAATGCTCGTTTCAAGATATATAATGTGTTACTTACTTACATAATTCCCATGTTAGCGCTAATGTGATAACTCCTTTTACATCGTTTTATACCCAATAAACATTTTCGCTATTCTACTGCTACGGAGAAACAACATATTTTATAAAATGCACAAATCGTCGTTATAAGTAATTTACCTTACATTTTACTCAAAACAATGGAATATTGAAAATGTGGCGGAAATTACCTACTTGTGGGTTTTACAGAAAAAAACTAGCTATCACTTTACAATTTCAGTCTTGCGTACAGATCTTTCACTCTTACCGATAAAACAATAAGTTGAGTTGCGCAAAATATTGTTGGGTTAAATCATGTAGGTAGCTAGGGAATGTTATGAGATGATTTTTGCGAAAACAGCGCTATTTTACAATCCTTTTAAACGCGGAGTAATATATAACAACATTGAATTCAACAGTGCATATAGGTAAGATATCATAAATCACTACTTAACAGGTATTTGAATATGACAGTGGATATATAGGACTTAGCTTTAGAATCACAAAACTTACGCTAGGCATAGAATAGGTGATCATTTAACAAACTTTAAAACAACTACTTTGAAGGGTCAAATAGAATAATCACAATACGTGTCGTCACTACAGCAATTTCGTTACCTAGTTATATATTCCAAATGGATATGGGATGTAAGAAGCGGTTCAATATTCTCATTGCCTATACTTCATCATATCCAACCATTATCATTTAAGTGTAAATATTCGTCACTTTTTTATTTGTAATTCTAATGAATTTCGCAACAGACCTTATTTTTATGTGATTTGTCAGTATCACCATACCTAAGTAATAACTATTTAGTCAGTATCTTTTAAAGAGAACATTTTATTATCCTACCTAATTAGTTTGATTTACTCCGAAATGCATTAAAAAATTAAATTTGAAAATTCGTAAAAAGTATCATGGTCAAGGTTTAATAATAATAAAATCGATAAATATAAATATATGTATGTTGCTGTTAATTAGAATGTAATTTGAAATCAAAAGTTAAGTCTATACAACAGAAAAAACATTTGTCATGAAATGTAGAATAGGAATATCAATGATGAGTTGAAGAGGTAAGCATAGATTAACTCCATAATATTTTGGTTACTTTTGACTACAGTTATCATATTATTCATAATTATTAATCCAATTAAAATGGTATACAATACCTTAATGCAAGCAGAAATGATAAATGACTAGACATAATGTCCTAAAACAGTTCGATGATTTTTAATCATTTATGTAACATGCCTACAATATAGTTTTATAAGCACTGTCCCACATAGATTCTGAGAAGCGCAGGTTCAAAGGAAAAAAATATGGCATAAAGACATCACGATAATATTAGCGATGACACGAATCTCAGACGCGTCTCTTAGCAACTGTTTTGACAATGAATTCCAATTAATTGTGATATCTACCAATTTAACAAGCATTACACCGAATGGTGCTGCAATAACAGGATCGCGTTGAACTTAGTCATTTCGAGACCATTAAAAACCTACTGTATAAGGTACCTTTCTAGGCAGGTGTAACAAATGGCAATCGGAAGATGGGCAGACAACACAGCTATTGTTTGCCTGAGGCGTTAGCATTGCGACTTGAGCTGCTGCTGCTGTTAAGCGCCATTTTCTGCATTTGTCTGATGACCGTAGTAGCATGGTATGCTTGTTTCCAGCGCGACTTGGCGAAGTTCTTCTTAAGTTGCTCAGAAACAGTGCCATGGATATTCTTGTTGCTGGCAGCATTTCCTGAAATCCATGGGTGATCCAAAGCTTGCCTGAAACAAAATATTTTTTAAATAAGGAAGATGCAAATAAGAAAATAAAACATACTAAACTTTGCATAGTTAATGGTCTGACTCAATATTTAATCTCTTATGTTCTCATAATAAAATAATAAAAAACAATAACACCACTCATTATAATAGGAATGATAAATTTCTTCATTATGTAGGTATGTTTCTTTTAATAATGAGATGTATGTATGTGCCAGCCCAAATGCATAAATCATGCATTAGGAATTTCCACAGTATTATAGGAAGTGTTTCATGTTGTTCGAGGTTGCATAACGAATCTGAAAACTAGCTACAGGGCTTAACTTGAAGGCCATTTGGAAATCAACAGCCTACTTCAGTAATAAAATTAGCCATAAAACATTAGTTAGCCTAATAACTTTTGACAAAAATGTGTTATAGAAGGTCTTATATATAATGTAAGCTTAATATTTAAATATCAATTAAATTGTACAACAATAAGAATTGAATTATGAGGACCCACGTGAATTAAAGACTAATTAAGAGCATGTACACCGTATGGCATTTCATACAAATTTTCAAGTCACTATTTTGCGAAATGACTAAACCCATTTTAATGAAACTTTACACATATAAGCAGGATACACTTCCTTCTAACTAGTTAATAGCTGTGTTAGTTTGTATTGATTTAGTGGTTAGGTTTTTGATAAAAATACAGGTCTAGTAAATATATATGTAGCTGTCTAATATTTAATAGATTAGTTTCTTTTGTATAATATTGTCTTTGTTGGTGTGAGATAATGATAATGGAACAGAGTTTTAATTATTTATATAGTTTCAAAGCTATATGAAACTATATATTAGTTCCAATTACTTAATGATTTTGATTAAAAAAATATACTATTCTAAATATTTTAGATTAAGAGATTTTCTAAAACTCTTATAAGCCTAAAAGGTTGATGATGGGGATTTTATTGCTTGCTTGCTAATCATAATAATGGCGACCTAGCATATGATTTCAACCCCATTGGGGTAAAGAAAAAATCTCATTGTATCAATTTAGAAATAACACTTATAAAGATAATAATGTAAAATATGAAAATATGTAAACTAGACTCTTTAAGAACAATCTTAAAGAGTCTAGTTTACATAATTTTAAAATAAAAAGTAAATAATATTTTGTATGAACTGTCTCAATAGGAATAAAAGCAGCTCTGCCAGTCCTTCTTAGTCCTCTTTAGTTCTCATGTTAATCCTACTTTTGTATTTTATACTTAAAATAAGAAGCGATTACAAATTTAATTATTTAGTATGTTAGGATCTTAATTTTGCTAGACAGCCATGCCTCTATGGCAGGCTAGGATTCCCATATTTAGCATACCACAGCTTGCAGTAGGACAAAGTATACTTTTCACCCCAGTAGTCATCTCATGACATTTTTGAAGTCACTTGCATAGTGAAATTTATTTTATATAATAGTTACAGTATAAATAACTACAAATCTAAGTACTGCAAAATAAATTAACTTTTTCATTGTAAGACATTATGTGACAATGTCAAAACCTCAATGTATATCCTTTAATATTCTAAATTAGCATGTGCATTAATTAACATATTTTAAAAATTTAGAAAGAAACATCATGAAGATTACAATCTGTTGGTATGTACTCAGTTACATTGAGACTATGGTTTATAGATTCTATTATGTAGTTTATTAAAGAATTATAGATCTTTTCCTCAATATACAGTAATGTCACCAGTGAGTAGACTTAGTGTGAGTTTTATTTGATTTTTTTAGGGTAAATATTATTTTTTATTACAGCTAAATAAGTTATAATATTATTTTACAATTTATAAGACAACAAATGTTTATTTTAATAGGATTGATGACTAGGAGATGTCTCCAATTAGTACAAAGTAGCACAAACTAAACTAGCTATGTGTACATAATATATCTATGTAATTAGCCAAAAGTATCCTGTGTCCTAATGCAGGTCTATGGTCTACTAATATACCTTTAACCATTGAAGCCTGATTGTTTAATAACTCACAGACATTCTCATTTTTATGTTAGTAGTATGGGATATTCATACAATTGTAGATCATTACCACAATACTTAGGCAGCAGTTTGAGACTGAGAATATTTAATTGTAAAACTAGATAAATAGTAGTAGTCTAACCTTGAGCAAAAATCATTTATGAGAAATTATAACTATATACTTAAAGCTCTAATAATAATTTAAAATTATGCAGCATATATCCTCCTCGAAAACTTGAAATTATTAATTATAGTCTCCATTTTAAGCATACATTATAATGAGTGAGTTGTCACTATAAATAATATTCAAAATTATAGTTATTTTGTACCGGTTACTTAGACATGCATGCAATGAACAATACATATGCATGCAATGAGCAACAATTTGCTCAATTATGATATGAAATATGAATATGGTTTGACGTTGTATATAATAAAATATGTTTCCAGAAAATTTTGGGACTTACTTGCAAGTGTATCTCTTGTCCACATCAACACACATAAGATGCCGAATAAAATCTTTTGCAGAATCACTAATATCATCCCAGTATGGCGAGTCAAATTCAAAGTCTCCCTTCAAAATCTGAGCAAAGAGGTTGGCATCATTCTCATCATAAAATGGAGGATATCCACACAGTAGAATGTATGATATTACTCCTATGCTCCACACATCCACAGCCTTGCCATAAGGTTTCTGTGCCAACACCTCGGGAGCAACATATCCCGGTGTACCGCATGCTGTAGCCATGATACCAGAGTCTTCTATCTTAGACAATCCAAAGTCACTGATCATGATCTTGCTATCCTCATCAGCACTGTAATACAACAGATTCTCTGGTTTCAGATCTCTGTGCACTACTCCTTGGCAGTGCATGTAATCCACTGCTTCCAACACTTGCCTAATTAGATTGGACGCATCTTTTTCGGTGTAAGAGCCTTTCTCAACAATTCTATCAAAAAGTTCACCACCCGTGACCAGCTCCATCACAAGGTACACTTTATTTTTGTCTTCATATGTTTCGAGCAGCTGGACAATATTCGGATGGGAAAACATTCTCTTCTCGGCTCCCTCGCCTTTGGCTTGCTCGCTAAATCTTTTCAAGACACGAATTTCATTTTCTAATGAATCTTCTTTGCCTTTGAGAGCCTTCTTGTCGATAATTTTACAAGCGAACATCTGCCCGTTTTCTTTGCTCTCAATCAAACGTACCTCGGAAAATGCTCCTGTGCCCAGCAGATCTTTGACGACGTACTTGTCTTCGATTGACGGCTGCTTCTCCGAATCTCTTCCATCTTTTTTGGACTTCCTCCCGAAATCTTTTTTGCCAAATAGAGGCATCTTCGCGCCCCACACTCGCAGATTTTGAACTACACTACTACTTATTAAATATCTACATACACACTGTAGAATGTAGATAGGTATGTCGAGACTAGCTCGACAGAACAATAATCTTGCTCGGTTGGATTCACGAATGTTGCGCAGGGCGCCCAAGGTCAGACGATTTGTCAAAAATCCGTTATGCGTTTTATTCCACGCTATCTTCATTGTTAGAAATAGTTTGTGTTAAAACAGCGGCATTTTCACGTACTCAGTTACAATATGTTCATTACGAGTATATTAATTTAACCATACGTTAAGGAAATAGAATGTATTTTAATAAATAAATAAGAAGTCTAAATTTTTGTATCAACTGCTATTAGGTAAAATAAAACGTAAACTTATCACCAACATGTCACACTAGCGACACACATTACCCCACTTACCCCACTCAAAATCAAGTTTGCACTACCAGCATTTGTTCAAAATGGCTTAGTACGTACACATTTATTATTGGTACCTACCACCTATGTAATATTCTGCGTCTCTTTTCTTTCAATAAACAATTATGAGTTACGTAATTATATCTATTCATTGTTTAAAATGGTAACAGGCTAGGACTATTATGTTCTATTTAAATATTTATTTATTGATAAAGTAAAAAACAGAAAGCAATTATTAATTAAATGTCTCTTATAATAAAACTTATTGATTAATTTTACAAAAGTTCTAGGGTTCTTCTCCTCTGAGAACAAATGGTAACAAGCTAGGACTATTAAGTTCCTTCTATTTAAATATTTATTTATTGATAAAGTAAAAAACAGAAAGCAATTATTAATTAAATGTCTCGTATAATAAAACTTATTGATTAATTTTACAAAAGTTCTAGGGTTCTTCTCCTCGTAGGTAGGTACCTATACCCAAACTTTTGTCTACAATAAGGTAGGTACCCTACTATTTTCACATTACATTATTTTGTAAATATTATTTTACCTTGAGAGTATTATTATCATTAACGTTTAAAAAAATAGCTACCTATGTCTCGCTATGCTAGATAGATATCTAGATTTTCAAGAGGACTCTCATCTCACTCACGTCATATTACGTCCACTGATCCACATCACCCTTCTGATTATGTAGGTATCTACTCGTTCTCCTTTCGAACTTCAATGGAATAAATTGATTAAGTGATGATGATTGATGTGATCCGACCGATTTCGGCTAAAGCGATTGCTTCACCTTCGCTGTAATTCTCGTTCGTGAGCTTGCATGTGGCTTATGTAACCAATCTTCTTTATGAAGATCCTCGCATATTGCGGCACGTGAACACACCTTCTATGTAATTAATTAATTAGTTATAGTTAATTGCCACAGGTGGTCGGGCTTTCATTGGTCACGCTTGGCATTAACCTCAAGGTGCCGCTGTAATTCCAAATCATGAATTTTAGTTTTAACCGAAGTCCTCAACGGTTTACATGCTCTGTGTCCTCAACTCAAGTCTTTGAGCGGCTTGCCACTCCCACCGAGACAGCTCTAAGTCGCACTTAATTAGTGTGGAATGTTACGTTTTTAAAAACCAGCCGTAAAATTAAAACAGTAGTTACCAATCGGTTTGGTTGGATCAAACTCTACTTACAAATAATTTCAGAGAATATGACGCTGAATTCCTAACTCTTATATGTATAGGTAGGCTTTTCTAAACACATTAATAACACACTTTCCATTTTCGGTAAGGTATGTCTATGATTTTTACAAGCGGAATTAGGTATTCGATATATTTTCTTCGTCTGGCATCCCCAGCTAACTTTTTCCCAACCCCTGTCTACGTTTTTCACTGTCTATGCTTCCACCCCCTGACGTCACTGTGAAAATCGACCAATCCCATCGGGCGCAGTATTCGATGGCCCTTATAAGCGGCATCACTACCGCGCTTCGCTTCGTACCTTATCTTCTAAATGTTTTCGTTGTGCGACAATATGTGCCGTTCCAAAATCATCCTAGCTGTGATTAAAATTGTTTAACATGATCAGTGTCATCATTTTGCCACTGTGAAAAATCATTTCCGTTTTGTTTTGTCTCAAGTGTATTAGTTTTCTAAAATATCGTGTGGGGGTGGTGCCGTGATGCCAGTTCGTAAGCAAGGTGAATTTCGATATTCCGATATCGACGTTTACTGTCTTTGGTGATCGTGTTTAGACCGTGCTGTCATTGACTTTTTATTTAATTTGCACGAGGGGTTGGCAGCGCTCGTCGCAGCACCCTTTTGTTGATCCGTATCGATAATATGAGGGTTGTAAAGCACCCGCTTCTGCGTTCCATACCGAGTATGCTACACCGATCTCTTATTTAACCTTCCTATTAAAACTATACATGCCCTATTGCTTTGTTTTATTGCTACTACATAGAAAACATGCCCTTCGTTTAAATAAAATGTAGGTCAAGCATAATATAGCCTACTCACTCCACTACTCATACATCCACCTCATGCGCCTTAGCTTTGCTGTCCCTAATAAATTTTATGTAATTTTATTCTTTATAGCAGTAACATGGCTCAATTACCCACAACCTTTATTGTCTTTGTAACCTTGCCTGGCATCTAATAGCAGTCTAATAAATTTTGGAAACAAGAAGTAAACATGACCCAGTTTCAGTGTGCCTATTTTTACCGAAGACAAATCAATGTGCCCTTTGTTGATGTATTGATGTGTTGGTGTCACAGAGGCCCACCGAGCATTAGAACTGCTGGAAGATTACCACAGCAAACTGGTGAAGCCGCAGGACCGACAACTTCGCCTTGCCATCGAGAGAGTCATTAGAATTTTTAAATCACGTCTTTTTCAAGCTCTACTTGGTGAGTCAACAAGACTAATACTATATTATTTTAGCTTAAGGTTGCTAGGTAGGTACGTTATTTCACACAGGGTAAATAACTCTCAACTTTTTCTAATAAGACCTGCGTTGGGGTTGCTGACGTTACGTCACTTAACCCTAATAAGTACCCACCAATAGTACGACACCATAGTCTCAAGAGTATTATGTCGGTTGTAACTTGCGTATACCTAGGTACGCAGGTTTTAATAACTCGAGTGACCTAAATTATTACGCGTTAAGTACATAAATATGTATATATCTACCTGTCTGAACTGATACTTTTTCTGGGGAATTGAACAGGAAGTTACGACACAGATAACATCCGTTCTTTTTTTGTTATTAACAAGTCAAACTAAAGCCAATTTAAATTACCTGCATTCTCTTTCATTGTGCAAGAGAGATGCTGGTGGCTGCACCACAGCAGTATAGATCCACAGACCGTTTGTATTAAGATAGAATACTGTAGACACCTATCTACTACTTATATGGGTACTACTAGATTATTAAGCAGGTAGTTATTTACCCAAACTATACGTATAAGGTAGTATGGGAGACCGGGTCAAAATCGTATAGCTAAGGGTTTAGGGTTGTAGGTCTTTAATATTAAAACACTAATTTATCTATTCAACAATTATAATTAGTCAGTTTCATAAGGAACATAATCAATTGCACATATTTGGAATAATTCAAATACCAAACAATAAAAACGAAAATTATTAAACTTCTTCTAATTACGATTTTGCCCCGACACATGGGCAAAACCGTATATTATATACGATACGAATAAAACGGTTTAAATCGTCCCAAGCCTTAGCGAGTGGAACTGTCCAGATCATTATTCTGTCTAAATCGGTTTACTCTATCTTGTAATGTTGATTTTGGTACCTCAAAAGTTTTGGCAGCTTTCAAGGTACCCATGGTGCCATCAAGTACGGCTTGAATAGCTTTTTTATGTTATCCGGATCCTATTCTTGTCTAGAAGTAGTCCTTTTATAATTACGCGGCATTTTACCTGCATCTAAAATAAAATAAAAAATAAATAAGTTTATGTTCATACATACAGGTCAAAATCATAGTAGCCGGTATTGCCCCGTACGGTTTTGACCCAAGGCTTAATGTATAAATATATCACTCAGTACTACATACGCAAATCAAACTCACCTACTCAAATATTTGTTAATTATGATAAATATACACACTTTAACATAGTTGATCGGACACTTACCTATTATACACGTAAATTACACTATTATTGATTGAATTTTTACAAAAATAAGATCAAGTACGGCGAAAAACAATAAAATCAAATATTTTGATAACGCGCGTGTCTGTAGCGACAAGTTTTTGTTGACAAATAGCTCCCATTGGTTTACGCCGCTGAGCAGCTTGCGCGCGGGAACATTGAATTATTGACAAGAATAGACATGCTGTACTGTTTTACCCCGGTATACGGTTTTGTACAGGTCTCCCCTACTAGTATATTATAATATAGGCCTAAAGCAAACATCGATTTTCGGACAAGCCAACAACACAACTGTAACAGATGCTTAAGCACGTGTTAACTGCTGTGATTGGGGTCTGACACAACAGCAGCCTATAATAACACTTGACATCGAATTTTAACAAATTGTCAATGTGCCTTTCGTACACCTGTATTGTATGTTTAATTCATTTTTAATGGGGTCAGTGGCGTCAAACAAACCAACGTTTTGCAACCTCCATAATCCGAATACTTAGGTATCTACAGTGGTCGTCACTTTAATATCTTCATGCCCAGATGTAAAAGCACGAATGTTGCTGTAGTCTCTGAGAAATGAACTATTGTGTCATCATGACACAACTTGAATGTGATATTCAATTGAACATGGTCTACCTACCTAGTGCCGCGCCAGTTCCAGGCTTACCCAGATTGCATCAACTCCACAAGTCACCAATAGACCACAACAACTCGAACGCCAAACACTTCCCACCTTCTATAAATGCGGCTCCATAATGTTATTAAAAGCTTTCTAATTTAATGTTTTGAATGAGTATGCAACCCTTCTTCCCTTCTCATCCTATTAATGATGACAAAAATAAAAAGTCACTTGTATGGAACAGCCTCTCTTGTGAAGGAGTCACAGGAGTGAGGGTAGGTTAGCTACGGTTACTTGACGCGCGGTGTGTCACAGGGTACAGTTCTGGGACCCGTAATAAAAACAACCTTTGAGAGTTTAGAAATTATATTTCCGTTGCAGGCTGAAGCGGGAGGCATTATGCTGTATTTTCGTTTCCCCCTAAATAATGGGCGTTTCAAAAATAAACAAGACTATAGAAGCAACCACCCCTTTAGAATTAGCCGTTAGCTTTGAACTTCTCTTCGAATTTGAAGTTCAGTGGTCGAAGGGACCGATTCAGCTCAGTATGCTATAAATACACGGAACAGGCGCGTGACCGCATATCGCGTCACTGGCGCTCTTGAATCTTCCTTGACCACGACACTGCTATTGTGATAGATATATATTTAGCCGGTTGTAATGAACAGTGACTAGTCTAGTATATCTCATATCAACAACACGAAGGTCTCTGCCTGCAGAACGCCGGTAGATAAATTACACTAGGTAACACACAAAACTTCCAGGGAAAAAATCATGGTGTATTTTGAATTATGTTCCTAAAACCTATGGGAATAGGAAATTTGAAATTTTCATTTCTTTTTTAATATATTTTTCTTAGTAATTTAAGGGTTAACTTATTTATTTTTTTGCGTCAACCATTCCTATTTATCCTATATTGTTAATATAGGTACGTGTCGTTCATTTACAATGTCTTGATTTTGCGTTAGTTCTCCGGTTTTATTTGATTCGTTTCTTACTACTTTGAGATGATGGCCTTGTAAATCAATATTTAATGACTATAAATTGTGGTACCTATATTTTATAATTAAAAATACGCTTTCTGCACACATAACTTGAGTTTTTATAAAGAAAACCTAGGGCAGACAGTGAGTGTTAAACATGATGAGCATTTCCACCATGAAATTGCAATATAGTAGTAATTATAATTAGTAAGTATAGATTACTTACTAATTATTATTCTTATTAATATTATAAAGATTAATGTTTGTATTTTATATGTGCCTAACGAAGACCGATTTCAAAAATTCTTTCACCATTAGAAAGCTACATTCACCCTGAGTAACATAGGCTATATTTTATTCACGTATTCCCACGGGAACCGAAACTACGCGAGTGAAATCGCGGTTCGCTGCTAGTCTAACATAAAGGCATCATAATTTCAAGTTAGACACTTCAAATATGAATTGTGCTGCCGTCTAAGATGCTGATCTGACTGATGGTAAGGCTTAATTATAATTACATAATATCTCTTTTAATGATAGCAAAAGGTTCTTATACTTAAAAGTTACTCGTATTAAATAATAAGACCCTATAAAATATTAGCACCTATAAAGATTTAAGAGGTGTGAATAGATGACCTACTTCTCATAGGGAAGCATATTAGATTAGAGCTAGTGCCTTCAAACAACCTAATACAACATTCCTCTTGCAGTTCTGAACGAACGTAGATTGGTAGAGATAACTGTTTTTTAATGTAGTAGGTACAAGACTTCAACACTGCCAAAATTCCACTCTGGCGGCTCAAGAGCAGAATCGATTTTTGACATACTTACATTTTTGGCCAGGTTATTCTGAACTAAGTGCAGCTCATATCGCTAACGTTTGTAAAAAATAAGTATCGGAGTTGTGACTTTTGAGTCCAAGTTTAGTTAGAAGTTGAACAAAAATATAACGAGACTAGTATCTACATTGGATTAACCTTGCCCCGTTGTCGATGCGTACTTGATTGCAGCTGACTGCATGCGTCATTTGTAATGAACACACATGGGCTTCACTGCATCAGTGGCAAGCGTGAAGTTATTCAACTTGCTCGTATAAATAAATACCTTCCCTTCTGTTTTCCATTCAGAGGAGAAAAACTAAAAATATAAATAAGTACCTACGTAGTCGAGAAAAAAAAGAGGGTTAAATCGTAAACTTCTAATTATTATTAGGTTTGTTTGTATGTCAGTCGGTTATTGGGTAACCTCTCAATATCTGTGACCAAAAACATTTACGACTCCGAGTTTACAACATTTGTCCAAATAATGCCGCTTTACTCTAGAAACGTAGGTAATTATCTCTGAACATAAACTAATGAAATCCGATCTGTGTGATTGAGTACGCACGCAATTAAACTGTTCTGTTATTATCAAATGTGTCGCTTACGCACGCAATGCATTTATCAGTTAAAAGTAATATGAATAATCGCGTCTCAATCCTCTTGTTTATACGTTGGACATGATAACTGTGTGGTCCAGCCTCTGTTGATGAGTTTTACATAAAACAAAACAAACCACACACAAACATTATAGCTATTATATGACCTTACCTAAGATAAGGTTATTATGAGCATAGATAAGTTTATATTTTTCTGCTCATTATCATTTGGATGAAAAATATACGTACTTAGGTACCTATTAAGTACCAACCTATGTATGTCACCAGGGGATAGTGTAGCTTCCCAACAGTGAAAGAACTTTTAAAATCGGTTCAGTAGTTTCGGAGCCTACTCAATGCAAACAATCAAATTTTTCCTCTTTATAATATTAGTGTAGATTAGTATAGATGTATCTAACTATGTTTTTTTTAAAATTTTATATTCTTATAAATGTTTTATTGACTGAAAACAAAAAGATCCATCCCACATTTTTAATATTGTAAAAAGATCCAAAGACAATTTCTTCTCATTAAAAGTATACGTATTTATTAACATGAAACTTATTAAAACAAAACAATACTATACAGGAAGTAGATAACAATAGATATTATACCTACCTACCCAATATTTAAGAGGAATTTGATAACAAACTAGTCTTGTTATTTTGCTATATCAATTTCACTAAAACTCCTGTTTTCTCAAAAGTAAGTTTTTGTGGCTGGATCCATTTTTAACCGACTTCAAAAAAAGGAGGAGGTTCTCAATTCATCTGTACTTATGTATATTTTTTTTATGTATGTTCACCTTTATTTCCGTCAATATAGACTTCTAAATTAGATTTTTTTGTTGGATAGTGTTCACTTCTGAGGTTGTCCCATTTTCACCAGGTCAGGATCAGATGATGGGATCCAGGAGAAATCGACAGCAACCACCGAAAGTTGTATGCTCGTACCTATGTTGCTTTTGTTACCTACGTATTAATCATGTCTTACCTACTCAGGTATTATGCTTCAGAGTGTCAACATCTGATGCTGCTGTGCTGATAATAAAGCTACAGAACTCCTTAACGGTTAAAACACGCAAAGAAAAACACCGAGTTCCGAAATTGAAGTTACCTAGGATTTTATACTTTTTTTGTTTGTCTACAGTCACTAGTCGGTTGTTTTTGTGTAAAAAGTTTTTTTGGGTAACTACGTCCAATTAATTCAGTTCAGTACAAAGCCACACCACTGAGTTCTACGTTCTAATTCTAATCTAACTGGATGAAGGGTTTAACTAGATACTTTTAGTCATGACTCATGAAGGACAAATAGTAAGTTCCTACCAGTGGTTCCTACCTATCTATAGTAGAGTGTAGCGAAAAACTGAACTTTGAGCTTATTGTTGTTTTCATAACCACACACACATACGTACATACACAACGTTTTTTTAAAAGAAAAAAAAAAAAAAAATGGCAACTTTATTCACCTGACTTTACATAAATAGGTGTTCTCATATGAAACTTTGATTGACAATACAAAAAATCCATCAATCCATATCGTAGTGCGGCAGACCCGCAGACGAATGCGTCCGTATGTTCGTAAACTCGACAATATGTGCGGTGGTCTGTTTGACCTACATCTCCACATACGGGTCACCGGCTTTAACTGAGCCTTCGCCTACACAATTCACTCTTCGACATGTTTTAATTGAAATTTTAAACTATGTGAGCTGAACTGAACAGCTGAATCGAAACCTAACCGTTGTCGCAATTGGACTGTAACGTTATCGTAAACGTTCGTAGACGTTTGAAATTAGCGCGATTGCCCTCCAGAACTGTTGAACAATTTTATAGAAAACCTTCCAAGCAACTACACTAAACTTGTGTTCGTCGCGACGTTCATTATCATTACAATAGATAGGTACTGGAAGTTCTTTTTTTACATTTTTTTAGGAAACTTTATGATATTTAGATACGAACTAATGAACATGTTATGTAGGTAAGTAGTTTGTTCGTATTATGTAAATCTCGGTGTCTGCGTCACCAATATAACTGCCGCCTGTGCGCGTAATAACCGTAGAGATATGGCTTATCACTATTTTAACCGACTTTCAAAAAATGAGGAGGTACTCAAGTCGACTGTATTTTTTTTTGTGTGTTTTACCTCATAGCTTTTTAGTAGGTGTATCGCTTTTGATGATTTTTAGAGAGTTGAGTGGATGAGTTTAGAAGAGTTCCGTTTCCTATCATCTCTGTTCTTCATCAGATCTTCACCAAACTAGTAAGAGACCACCTTTAAATACTAAGATGCTCTTCTAAACCATCATACCTATACAATTTAATTTTTTCATTTTATATCGACAAGATAGAATGAGAACTTCATCAATGTAGACTAAGCCACGCATTATTAAGGATAACTCAAATACTAGTCGTCAAATCTCAATCAAATTTAAATGGGACCACACGACAAGCACCAGCTTTCGAATACAAAAAGAATCATCAAATTCGGGTCACACAGTATAAGGTACTAGATATGAGGTAGCACACAAAAAAAAACAAAAAACGAATTGAGAACCTCCTCCTTTTTTGGAAGTCTGTTAAAAAACGAAGAAACAACCAAAAACACAGAGTTCCGAAATTAAAGTTATTTTATAATTTTTTGTTGTTTTTTGTTTATCTAGTTTAATATTTCTTTGTGGTTAATTTTGTATAAGTTTTAATGATACCTGCCATAGAAACTATGATACCTGCTGATTTTCAAGCAGTAAACAAGAATAGGTTAGATGGTAACTTATGATATGGGTACTTAGGTACGAAAGATAAGACTTTTATTAATATGAACTAGCTTCTGCCAGCGACTTCGTCCGCGTGGAATAGTTACTTTACCCCCGATTTTGAAACTCAGCCCGATCGGTTTAAAATTGACAAAGTTTCATACAAACGTTCATCCCCTATTTTATCCCCTTGGGGGTAGAATTAATCAAAATCCTTTCTTAGCGGATGCCTACGTCATAACATCTACCTGCATGCCAAATTTCAGCCCGATCCGTTCAGTGGTTTGGGCTGTGCGTTGATAGATCACTATGTGTGTGTGAAATATGTACAACTTACAACAAAAAAAGAAATGAAAGTAAAGCTGAAATGCCTGTGTAAAATTATATTATAATAACCTATACCTACTTCACTTAAAAATAAATACCTATAACTACGTATAACTAATTAATAAAATAACTACTAATTAATAAAAGTATCTACTAATTAATAAAAGTATCTATTCCCAACTATATTGGGGTCGGCTTCCAGTCAAACCGGATTCAGCTGAATACCAGTATTTAACGTAGAGCGGCTGCCTACCAGACCTCCACAACCCATTAACGCTTTTACCTACTTAGTACTAAAAAAACAGAACATAAATTAGCCAAAACTAACCTATCGGTATCTAAAAATCTGTGCTCCTACTTCTACTACTACTTCACCTAAAAAGAAATAAAATAGAAACTAATAATAATTTGTAATTTGAACGAATATTTAAAAATTACCAAAATATTAGTTATTTTGGTAATGTTTAAATATTCGTAAGTACCTATTTTATAAAATAGCAACAAAAGTTACACAAAAATAATCACAATAACATCTTACAGCATGATTCAGTGTTAAAGCGCGACGGCCGATGGCTTATTATTGTATTCATGTATAAGTTTGGTGTTTCTATACCGATTTCTATGATTCTTTTTTTATTGAATAGGTAATAATGTTAACTTTTTTAAATTAGGGATGAGTGAGAGTATTATAAACGTAAGAGTAAACAAATATAATCAGAAAGCTCCGAACTGCTAAGCTATTGGGAGTTACATGTGTTATTGTGAGTCAACCATAAAAGATAGACATATGCTGTTGTGGAATATTTTTTAGATAATTTTATGTAGAATATTTCCGTCATACATGATTTCTATGCAACTTTAGCCATTAAGGCTACACACGCGACGGAAGCTTAAAAAATGGAGTAACTTCTCCCGTTTTCCCAACATTTCCCTTCACTGCTCTGCTCCTATTGATTGTAGCGTGATGAAAAGTATACTATAACCTGCCCAGGAGTATGAAGAATAATTGCACCAAGTTTCGTTAAAATCGGTCGAGTAGTTTTTGTTTCTATAAAGAACATACAGACAGACAGACAGACAAAAATTTTACTGATTGCATTTTTGGTACCAGTATCGATCACTAATCACCCCCTGATAGTTATTTTGAAAATATATTCCCTGTACAGAATTGACCTCTCTACAGATTTATTATAAGTACCTATAGAAGATAGATGGGAAATCACCTACCTATACCTATGTTTAAAAATACTTGTAAAGACAGCTGAAAAGTTAACTAGGTAGGTATGTGAATATACGGAAAAAATTGCATACCTCCTATTGTTTTTGTAGGTTGTACCTATTGTGCTGTCTGTCCCTACACTGTCACAATGATGAACCTACGTTGAACTTAGAATGTCAAATCTTTATTCAAACAAAGTATTAGTGTTGCATAATAGATCAGAAACCCATCCTAACTCACGAACATCTACTCTACATAGCTACCAAGCATTTCATAGTCTCTTGAGCTGCGCTGTGATCAAGAGACGTTGTGAAGCAGACTGTAAAAATCGACCAAAGCAGCAGCCTTAGCTACCCGAGTATACTACACTTAGTTAGCTAATTTTCATAATACAATATGCACTAAGTTCATCCACTCTACATGAAACACAGTGGGGTCGCTGCCCGCACGCTCGATATCGATCTCAAGTTCTCAACACGACACGACTCACGCGAGTTTCCACTACCTACCCACTATTGAACGGAATTGTTCCAGATTAGCTCTTTCAGATAAGCTTTTATAGGCTGCATGTTGAACTGAACAATTCGTAGCTTCCTTCTAACAATACTATGAACATTATGCGTTCTATATAATAGGATTACTAATCATAATTGGTAATGATGAGTTACAAATAAACAAACCTAAATGTAGGTATACCTAAGTTATGATGATAGTTCAAGGCTTTGAGAAAATCGATGGATTGAAGGCATTCTATTCAACAATTTTCCGCTGTCTCACAGATATTCAAGAATTCTACGAGCTCACACTTCTCGATGACACAAAGTCGGTTCAACAAAAGACTGCGGAAACGATACGCATCGCAAACAAATGGGAAGCTGACAACCTTCGACGCGAAGTAAGTGAATTATTTTATTGTACCTATGTAATTTATAATTCCTCGTCTTTATCATCCTTCACATTTTATTTAAATTTAACGAGAGTAGACAGTTGGCAAATCATGAGGACTGTACCTATTTCAAAGATATTTTGATTAATATGGAAGCAACGGTGTGTAACCGACGGATAAAAAATAAGTAAGTAAGTAGGTATTGTATGTTAGTATTTATGCAATCTTTGCGGCTACAATATTGTGCAGTTTAAACTGGGTTATTTACAGTTTCATTGTAAACTTCCCGACGTCTGTTTTATTGACTTATTTCATTGCGGCTTGCCACAAAATCGACGTGTTTTTTTACTGTGTACATTACCTACAACAGATACCTACTTAACGCTATACTATTATGAAACTATCGTTTCAGGCACTTTTCTTTTAGGTATTCCTAGATATAAGTATTGACTCGAGTAATAGTCAATAGGGTAGTTGACTAAAAAAATCTGATTAGTCCGTCTGATAGATTTCCAAAAAATATTGGACACGTATTTTTTCTTTTCTCACGTAAACAAAAAATGAAGACGATACAGTGCGTTGAAAACTCGTGTGACGTCACTACTCGCTACAATTTTTAGCGAGCTGTGACGTCACACGATCCCACTCCTGATCTTTGATGCTTTTTATCTTCGTCAGTTTTTATAGATTTGATAAAGGAAAAAATAAGTGTCCAATATTTTTCTATAATCTAACTGACGGACTAAACATAATCATATAATTTTTACTCAGGAAACATCCCTATTGGGCAGGCAAACAAAAGAACAACTACCTAACAGAACGGGACATCAGTTTATCTGATGAGGCCTAGATTTAATGCCTTTAAACCTTTAAACCTCCCCAAAAAGGTTGGCGTTAACGTGTACCAGACTCTATGGCACAAGCTACATAACTCAAACCAGTGACTTGGCACTTAAAACTCTTTTCATTGTAAATGTTACCGGCCAAACCCGATTTCAGGACAAACTAGTTTTGCCTAGGCTATACTAGTTCTTCCTATACGCTTCAAGACAAACTAGTTTTGCCTGGTCTAAAGTAGGTAGTATTCTTCCTATGCGCGATAGGATTAATTGGTATAGCCTAGTCCAAACTAATTTGTCCTAAGCCCGATAGGATAAACCAGTTTAGGCTAGGCCAAACTAGTTGATCCTGATATAAATACACCCTCGCTCGCCCATAAGTTGCGTCATTTTGAACTTATTTTGCGTCTAGTTACCGGCTGGTAACTTATCATTTTAATAAGCATAATAATCAGCCTTTTAACGTTCCCACTGCTGGGACACAGGTCTCTAGGAGAGGGAATGGGCTGTAATCCACAACGCGGGCCCAGTGCGGGTTGGTGAATGTCACTGTCTTCGAATTTTTGGTTCTAGGACATGCCGGTTTCCTCACGATGTTTTCCGTCACCGTTTTGCAGTGGTGATGAAATTAATTACACAAAGTAATGCGCATGGCTGGGTTTGAACCCGCGACCTATGATTCGTAAGTCGGGGCCGTTACCACTGGCCACCACTGTTCCTTTTTACAACTTTTATTTTTTATTTTTATAAGTCGTTCTTTTCGGGTTTGTCAGGGAAAAACAATAAATTCACCCAAATGTCCTTGGTTTTTAAAATTTTGTCCGGCGTTGGTAATTTTGATGATGGCAGCCCTAAGAAATACGCACTACTACCTACTTACTTTATGAGAATCTATTACCTAGTCGAACTAAATGTGTCTACTTTTCAGATACCACACACCGAGGACAGCGACTACCGAAGCGTATCGAATGCATTCCTTCAAGAGAATCACAGAAAATCGCAAACACGAAATGCCACGCCAGATTCGACGAAGGTTCGTTTAAATGCGTTACTAGGTACCATAGATATAATTTTATATTTCTATGCTAGGTACCTACCCATAGTACGTAACTAAAATATATTTTAATAAAATTATTGTAGAATTACCGTAAAAGGAACGATATTTAGGTGGGAGTGGTGTAAAAGTAAAATTTTGACATTACGATCTACACCGGTTCGAACGAACTTTTTTAGATTTTGTAGTTGTTATCTTCTGCGTTTGTCTTTCCTAAGTAAGGAAAGATGTTTTTATTCGTAAAATTGAATAAGTATCCTGTACATAAGAAGCATACTTATATATTTAGGCTGCGGCGCACAGGATGCGAGCTTTGTACCTACCTACCCAGTTAAGTAGGTACCTACATCGTAAACTTTTGGATTTTCTTTTTTCTTTATCCAATGGAGCCGTTTATTATGGTAAAATAGATATTCATGATAAGACTCCAGCTGTCTAGAGTAAAGACTACTCTCATCAACATTAGAAAAGACAAAATGTCCTAATATTTTATCGTGAGCGACGGTATTTCGATTAGGCTATCGGACAAGTAAATCGACAATTCGACCCGGCATTATGCCACATTACCTAATCGTGATAAGGTACTGGCTCGTGGCCGTAACATCTGCACATAGCCTTCTCTTGACAGATTAACACAATCACGATAGCAACCAAAAGATGTCGCTACTGTCGCGGAGGGAGGACATACGTAGATAAAACCTCAGAGTCAGGAAGAGGTAGTCGGGAGTTCAAGAATTGGATAAGTCACATTAGGTCTTGCGATTCAGAAGAAGAAGAACATGTATTCCTCCGAAACGTAGATGGCTCAAATCGTGATCGTGTAACGTTTGATTACAATGACCACCATCTTTCCCAATTGGGTATTTTACTAGATATTTAATAACATTTATAATTGTATTTAGTCCGTCCGTTGTATTTTCGAAAAATATTGGACATGACATGTATTTATTGTCATATCAAATTTTATTCTAGAGCGGGGGCTGGTGACATCACGAACGGTAGTAAAAATTGTAGCACGTAGTGACGTCAGACGAGTTTTCAACGCACTGTATCGTCTTAATTTTTTGTTTACGTGAAAAAAGAAAAAAAAACGTTTCCAATATTTTTTGGAAATCTATCTGACGGGTTACTTAAATTTAGTCAGTAAAATACCCTATTATTGACCCTGCATTTCTGGATGGTTCAACATCGTTTTCTTTTCTTAGGCTTATCCTGTCGTTCTACCGACTGGAGAAATCGAGGAAAAAAAGGTAAGTCATGAGCTTGCTAAAAAACTACCCACTCAACTGAAACGGATGATAATCGATTCGTTATTTTTGAATGAAGAAAACTTTAGAATAAATGGTTTTAGTTTTGGTACCTGAATAGGTAATATCATGATGAAAATGGTGAAAATTCTTTGCTAATGGATATATTTGTTTCCTTTCCGGAGCTTCTAATATTATTGTTGCCATAGTTATTAGTCACAACATATAACAAACTTCATTACGCACAGCGCCATCTTTCGGAAATAGTCTACAATCCAAAGAAGTTTAGTTGCGGATCGGGCAGTGGATCGATACGATGATTCAATTTTTTTTATTTTGATGACGTGACGTTTACGAAAGTGGCTGAACAGAGCGCTAGGTACAACAAGTGGACGGTAATGGCGGATGGTTGGTGTTTCGCGTCTCGTAGTACTATTTATAACCTAAAATATAGTACAAGTTTTCGGCGATATGTGCGCTAACGTTTCTTCGTTGTGTGGATTGGTGCCGTTAAATTTCACAATTGTGCCAATGACGTACGAACGCTACATCGACTGAAAGTATACTGCTCTTAAATGAAAATCAGTGAAATGATATTGCACACAAAATTTTGACATTCACACTGCCGAGATTTCGTATTCGTTGCAAGTAAGGCCATTTAATAAACACTAATCTATTTTTAAACGTTTAGTAATTTCTTTACACTCTGGGAACGTTTTCAATTCTTGGTGAGACTAATGCGACTTCGGGAGTTAGTTTTGCTTGTAACAATTCGCTGTTACTTGCCCATGGTTGATAGGTACAATATAAGTACTATGATACTATCAAGTGTCCATAAATTGCACACTAATAATGTAACACGGACATTCTAATTAAGGTTCATCGCTTTGACATTCATACCATCCTATCATCGAACACAAGTTGGTAACACGCCTAATAATTATTACCCAGCCATACATTTATCTACTAAACTCGCTATCAATAAAAGGGCTCGGCTAAATTTCGTCCATTCATTAGATAAGGACTGCTGCAATTTAAACCAAGCTAACATGATAAAGAGCTTTAAATGTAATGGGATTACCTGCAACATGAAAAGAGGTCGCATTCCTTATAAAAGGTCACATACTTTTGATATGTTTTGGTGCAAGTTAGTTGTGGGTTCTAGGTAGAGAATGGTGCATGCTGAACATCGTCAAGTAAGCTGAAAGTGGACACAAGTGTGTAACTAACAATGCATGCAGTGTACATAGTGTAGTACGGACGACAAAATAAATTCCCTGAGGGCTATGCACACTTGATCTTGAAAATGACAGAAAGACGGAAGAAAAAATCACATAATGGATTCCTTCGGAAAGTCTCCTCCTTGTTTAATCTTGATACGGTGAGTAGGTGACATGGCATCAATTTGATTCAGTACCAGACAAATTAAAAAACTTTAATGAACTTTCACCATTGTCATATGACAATATTTATTGTTTACTCTTCTAGTTAAGATATTTAATAATAATTGGCAGAATAAAATACTTATGAAAGAATTTATGAAGCATATTTTATTATTTTCATTAATATTATGTAATTTAGTTGATTTCTCAGAATAATATCTTGATATCTACTAATCTCTGTATAGATAAATATAACTTACTATGCCTATGTACATTTTAATTACTGTTATTTATTAAACAGTGCCTACCTGTTACAACCTGTATGTTATGTGTGTGAATGGTGTTTACCAGTTTCAAAAGAATCATCTATCATTAATATTCATTACAACTAATCACATTATGTCAATGAGTACTCAACATATATATTTTTAGAATATTACAATCTGTTCTTGTTTAAAATTTTAAAGAACATTCCTGTTTAAAGCGTGTCTGTCCAACAAGTTGACCTTTAATTTGAATTTGATGAATACTTAATTATTCAAAAAACATATTTTCATTGTTGTACTACAATGTTTATATTTTAGACATGGAATAAGTCTCCTATTTAGACACAGAGGTAGGAATAACTCCAAATAATTGCAAAATATTAAATTCCAAAACTGATTATATTATTATTTTTGTCCTTGGTCATGTAAAACTTGTACTTTTGGTTAAACCAGGTATTGAAAAGTAAACAAACATTGTGTACCACAGATAATTTGTGGTTTCAACTTTCAGGCCCTTCTACATTTTATATAGTTGTATGTATCTATTTTTATTTGTTTCATGACAAAACTGGCAATTTAAAGTATATATACATATTATTATATACTAAATATATTTTGTCATTTATGAACACTACTCTTAACTCTCTTTTAACCAGTAGTAGTAGTTTTATAAAGATAATGTGATCCCTTCATTATAATGATAAAAGTTAAATTAAATATTATTTTCAGGCTCACGTCACATCACCAGAAATGAAGCAGGTAATTAATAATTTGTTTTAAATACTGATCTAACTAGTAATTAAATTCATTGATGATTGCATTCAGATAAGAATTGTACATTTTGTTTCTTATTTTTCTATAATAGGGATGTTTCTTGAGGAATAAACATATAATTCTATTTAGTGCGTCAGTTAGATTATGGAAAAATATTGGACACATATTTTTTGCTTTATCAAATCTATAAAAATTGACGAAGATAAAAAGCTTCAAAGATCATGAGTGGGGGCTTGTGACGTCACGGCGCGGTAAAAATCGTAGCACGAAGTGACGTCACACGAATTTTCAACGTGCTGTATCGTTTTCGTTTTTTGTTTACAAGCAAAAAGGAAAAATGCGTGTCTAATATTTTTCGGAAATCTATTTGACGGACTAATTAGAATTTTTAGTCAAATAAGTACCCAATTCACTAATAACCAGCTAGATTCCATCTACCACAGAAGACTTAGCAAATGGATTATTAAAAAAACAATATAAAGGTTTAGTTTGGGCCATATCTATATCTATACTATATATCTATACTAATATTATAAAGCTGAAGAGTTTGTTTGTTTGTTTGTTTGAACGCGCTAATCTCAGGAACTACTGGTCCGATTTGAAAAAATCTTTCAGTGTTAGATAGCCCATTTATCGAGGAAGGCTATAGGCTATATTTTATCCCCATATTCCCACGGGAACGGGAACTACGCGGGTGAAACCGCGAGGCGCTGCTAGTATAATATTATAAAGCTGAAGAGTTTGTTTGTTTGAACGCGCTAATATCAGGAACTACTGGTTCGAATTGAAAAATTCTTTTTGGGTTGAATAGACCATTTATCGAGGAAGGCTTTAGGCTATATAACATCACGCTGCGAGTAATAGGATCGAAGAAAAAATGGAAAATGTGGAAAAAACGGGGAAAATTATTCATCTTTGAGGGCTTCCGTTGCGTGCGCTGCGAAAACGGTTCAAGATACCAAAAAAATATGTAGGAAAGAATTATTCCTCTTAAAATGATAAAAAAAAATGTCCGCGACAGTAGGTATATGTCTATCTTTTAAGATTAACTCACTAGAACCGTTTTTATGGTAATCAAATTTGGTCAAAAGGGATGAAAGTTTGTATTAAACTTTCTCAATTTTAAACCGATCGGGCTAAGAGTTTCAAAATCGGGGTTAAAGTAACTATTCCACGCGGTCGAAGTCGCGGGCAGAAGCTAGTTATTAATAATAACTTAGTCTACACCAGTGTGTACCTAGTGCACATCTCTACACTAGATACCTACAATATTAGTGCATTCTATCGCTCTGATTAACCATATGTTATGATTCCATAGCTGAATGTCTTGATCATGGAATTTAAATCTTTGTAATCTTACTACTCCTATTATCAGTATATAAAGTAAGCTGTAAGTTCTAAACAAAACTTACAGCCTTTGCAGGTAAATGGCATAGAAGGCGGTGGCACAGAGCGTACACAAGGTGACGATGGGTATATCTACATGACGGTGGTGCTGTCGCGCGCGGGCGGCGCGGGGCTCGGCTTCAGCATCGCTGGAGGCTCTGACAACCCTCACGTAGCTGAAGACCCACATATCTACGTCACTAAACTCATTCCTGGAGGAGCAGCAGCTGCCAGCCAGCTGCAGATTAATGATGCCATATTACAGGTAAGTTTTTATTTATGTTATCAATATTACGAGTGACTTGAGAGGTTGAATGTCTTGTAAAGTAGTTGAAGGCCATTAGAGACCTTGATGTTATCTATGAATTACAGCATTTATATCATAAGTGGGGCTAGTAAAACCTTATCACCCAAAAAAACGTATGCAGTGGACAAAATCGGTCTATCGTTGACTGATCCCTAGGATTGCATTGTAATGAGGGACTTCTTTGAATGTATGACACCTACTACACAGCACTCCAGTTGCTCATTACTCTGCGTAAACACCACTTGTTTTCATTTACCAGTGTAGGCTACTACTAGTACTTGGTACACTGTTCAGTTTAATTTTAAAGTTATTTATCTGTCCCACAGGTGAATGATACGAATGTTGACAGTGTTACGCACGCTGACGCAGTTGACGCATTAAAAAAGGCTGGCAATACTGTGAGACTGGTGAGTTTGTTTATTTACTTTGTTACAAGTCAAATACCAGCTGTTACTAGATCAAGCAAATATTTGACTCAAGCTGTAAGCCTAATGGCTTATTCAGGTCAGCACAGCATTCAAGGATTTTCCACATTCGGGTACTTTGAAAAAAACTTAACGTAGTTTCAAGAGTCGAGTTTCTGACTAGGTGTGGTGTGTAATTTCAAGTAAATGCAGGTCGCAAAGTAGTTATTATTTTGAATTTAGTGAAGAAGTTTCGTTCAGGCGATATACAAGAATAAACAGTGCCGCGTGTAGCAGTGCGCGGAGTTACAGCAAGTGAACACATTCCGAAGTGAATTCGTATCAGACAATTAAACCAGCCATCAAGGAGTTACTATTAAATGCAATCAGAAGAGTCAGTGTATGTGTATGTACATTTCAAGTGGTGACATTATTTCATGGACAGATTCATTTCGTCATTGCGTTGGAGAATTGATTGCCGATTGCTGATCAACAGTTCTTGCCAACATTGATTCATGATCGAACTATTGAGGGCACACAATTATGCGAAACTGTAGCGATTGACCTTCACACAAGGACTCTTTTACAATAAACGTTGTCCTGCGAAAGACATGACTCATTGCCGTTAAACGCGCCCATCTTTGCTACTACATATAACATTTTATTTATATTCTTTACAGAAAATACGACGTCGAGCGACAGAAGACCCTTCAAATTCTTTACAAGTAACAAAGCCAGAGGAATCCGTAGAGATCGAGCTGGTGAAGGGTGGCTCAGGTCTCGGATTTAGTATAGCGGGGGGTCTCGGTAACCAACATATCCCGGGCGACAATGGTATTTATGTGACCAAGATAATGGCCGGTGGTGCTGCTCATAGAGACGGCCGTTTGAGGGTCGGTGATAAACTGCTTATGGTCAAGAATACTTCGGTAAGTTTGATTGCCAGGACTCGGGTTTTCGGGCCTCATTGGGCTCGGTGTGTAACGCAATTACCAAACCTGAAATACTTCGTTCTTTCATGGTGCTCTTTTGTGTCCAGCACGGTGATGTAAACCTAGACAATGTGACACACGAGGATGCCGTGGCCGCGCTGAAGGCGACGGGCGAGCGAGTGCTGCTGGTGCTGGTGCCCGGCCCGCGGCACGGCCAGCCCTCCCCGCGCGCCTCTCGCGCCAACACTCGTGAGTTACATCACTGCTGACCTTACAGCCTAGCCCTACATCACAGGGCCTCCCATCAATGCCATACATAATACCAGATCAAACAAAGTGATGTAATGTATGCTTAACTATTATTTAGTAATTTATCGCGTTAAATACTGCACACAGCCACAAGAATGACGGTGGAGAACACTGAGACGGCTTCGAGCGCAGCGAACTCAGTGCGTCGTGAGGACGTGACGGACAGCAGCGAGGAGTCGCGGGTGGTGGAGCTGGAGAAGGGCGCGGCGGGGCTGGGCTTCAACATCGTGGGCGGCGAGGACGGCCACGGCATCTACGTGTCGTTCCTGCTGGCCGGCGGCCCGGCCGAGCGCTCGGGCCAGCTGCGGCGCGGCGACCGCCTGCTGGCCGTCAATGACGTCGACATCACGCACGCCACGCACGAACAAGCCGCGAAAGCCTTGAAGGTAATCTATGTCATCATAGATTCTATTTACTAAACTATCAATATACCGACCAGTAGCATTGAGTAGGAGCCAATAAATTGTTGTAGTGTCATTTGAAAACTACTGGATGCATTGTGTGACATTGTTAGTGTTGAAGTGTATAAGGAAGTTGATCGTTTATAATTGAAAGTTAAATATTATGATTTTGTTTGGCCTTGTAGGTTATTTATTGTGCTCTGGAGTAAACATCTATGAACCAGACTGATGATAACTGTTGAAAATCAATTGATGAAATCGAACATTACAACAACAGCAAAAATGAAATCAGATCCCGCAAGGAAGCGTAATAGGGTTTCTTATTCCTTGTCTACGTAAACGACCTTCCTGCTAACATAAATGAGCCATGTGTGCTGTTTGCCGATGACATATCTATACTTACTTCATGCGAAAATAACTTGAATGAAAAATTAAAATCCATACTAAATTCCACAATAAACTGGATGACTGAACACAACTTAGAAATTAACTTCAATAAAACTAAAATAATCCCATTCTACCCTCGCCAAAAAATACCAATAAATATAAACTTTAGCTTTAAAAACAATAAATTAGAAGTAGTTGATAAATTGACTCTACTAGACTTAAACATTGATACGTACATAAATTGGAAAACACACATTCAGAAATTAAAAGCAAAAATATCTAAACTTTCATACGCTATACGCGAGATAAAAAAACGACCGACCGTAAAACTGCACTAGTAACGTACTACGCTTACGCCTACGCATGGCTCAAATATGGAGTCATTCTATGGGGCAATAGCACTGACGTGCCTACGCTATTTACCCTACAAAAGAAATTTATTAGAATTTTGGTAAATATTGAAGATACCGACAGCTGTAAACCCCACTTTCAGGACCTAAAGATCTTATCCCTACCCTGCATCTATATGTATATTTGAAGTTTTTAAGTTCGTTCGTAAGTATCCAGAGTTCTTTACAAAACCAGAAGATATACAAACGAAAATTATGCTAAGACATAAAATAATTACCACTCCAATAGTACTTTAGTCATGTCCATAAAAATCTATAATAAGTTATCCGAAATAATAACGAATTTAGACAAATATAAAATCTTTATCTAAATTGAAGCATTTTCTTGTAAACAAATGTTTTATAGCATAAATGAATACCTAAATGATTAATTATAAATACCTTCATACTATTATAGTCTAATAAAATTCTACCTTAAGATAACAAACATAGTATAGTATATATAAATAAAAAGTATAAAGTAGGTACAAAATGTATATTCGTAGATAAAATAAAAAATAATAATTAAACATAAATAAATGGTATTTACGTTAATGTTACTAAATAAATGAAATGTGTATAATTTATAAAACAATACTTAGTTAAAATTCATAAATTAATTTATGTACACAATAACTGTTGCTATTATAAAAGTTTTTTTTTTTTCAACTAAGTAATAAGTAAAACAAACATTGTCTTCA
The DNA here is from genome assembly GCA_905332915.2 of Hecatera dysodea. NCBI lineage: Eukaryota > Metazoa > Arthropoda > Insecta > Lepidoptera > Noctuidae > Hecatera > Hecatera dysodea. The sequence continues at coordinate 9,810,270 of HG995294.1, read as the reverse complement.
TCCTCTCTCCTACTTAATCTTTGCTGTGCCCAACAGGGTCCATAACTGTGACTACTATTTACTTCCCTACCAACTATTGTAACTTATGGTATGCAATAAAGAATTGATAATTGATGATTTGTCATAAGTTTAACAGAAAAATATTCTTATGGTCAATATTTATGTATTTCGAAATATAACCTCCTTATTATAACACAAGATAAAGCTTTTCTCACCAAAAGCTTGAAAATATTTCAGAGCACAGGACAGAATGTGAAATTAACAGTCGTATACAGACCTCAAGAGTACAACAAGTTTGAAGCGCGTATCAACGAACTCAAGCAGCATCATACACTTCTGAGAACATCCCAAAAGCGATCCCTTTATGTTAGGTGAGATCATGAATATTTATTTAAATTGATGTTTAATTTAATTTGAACCAATAAGTTTTTTTTCTGTCCCATATATATGTGTCTTGATTATTCATACTTAATGCGACTAATCATACAAATATTTCCTTGTAAACAATGATTAAATCAACCTATTATTTCCTGGGAAAATATTGTGCTAAACTATGATATTTTTCTACCTCCATGGACTATTACTGAAAAAAGGAATTACTGCTATTCAGTACAAAACAAAACAAAACATTTCTTCTAAATCCATTCAGTATTTGCTGCCTCTTTTTCAATTTCATGTAATATTATTTCAAATTCAATTTTATGTAAGTTTTTACTTTGTTGTGTACCTTTTAATTTTTTTTTTCTTTTTTCCTTTTAACATTTTTATTCTAAATTCAAACCTATTCACGGTACCAAAATGTAGCAATAGTCTATAAGCTTCCTAATTATGATCCATAGAATCAGATGAACCTCGACCCCTGACACACAGGTTTTCCTAGTTCAGGGGTCGAGACCACATTGTTGTAATGTTAATTGAAGTTTTTAGAAATAAACGATTATTATTATTATTATAGTAATAACTTTGCACCCATCCAGAGTCCCAGACACCCAATCATTCGGATTTTACAGCATAAATTATTAGTAGTTTAAAGGAAAAAGGTTTATATTTCCTCTTAATATATCAGATATGTTCATGATGGTAATATGTAATTGTAATATTATCGTTTTTCAGAGCATTGTTCGACTACGATCCGATCAGGGACGACGGCCTGCCTTCAAGAGGATTACCGTTCAGATACGGCGACATTCTGCACGTTACCAACGCGTCTGACGACGAATGGTGGCAGGCTAGGTATATTATCCTCTTTATATTATTTATTTAACTTGTTTCATCATAGAATCACTGCACAAACCCTTTTTCGAAGCTACACTGTAGGCCATGTCCATATATTTGATAAGATACATACTATCTGATATGCTGGACATAAGGCACATCAGACACAAGGCTTCATGTTCCTCTTTCTATTAGTTACTTTCAAGATTAATTTTGTGTGTGAAAGTGAGTTTGTGACCTTCACGTCACATGGAATAAGACATATAATACTTTAATTTCCGGAATATGTTCCCTTTGCCTCATTTTCTACTTTCATGCAGGCGAAGCTGCGGGCGGAAGTTAATTGTACTATAAATGTTGAAATATTTTCCAGGCGGCTGGACAAATCAGATTCTGACGCGATCGGCATCATCCCGTCCAAGCGGCGCTGGGAGCGCAAGCAGAGAGCTCGAGACCGGCAGGTCAAGTTCCAGGGACAAGGCACGCCAGTTAGCACTGTCAGTACTTTCATATTCACCTTCTTACAATATTTACCAGTACCATCAGATCAAGACCAGGCTTTCCTTTTATGTTACAATAGAGGGGAGTTGACTAAAAAAATCGAATTAGTCCGTCAGATAGATTTACAAAAAATATTAGACACGTATTTCTTCTTTTTTCACATAAACAAAAAACGCAGACGATATAGTGCGATGAAAACTCGCATGACGTCACTGCGTGCTACGATTTTTACCGCGCCATGACGTCACAAGCCCCCACTCCTGATCTTTGATGGTTTTTATGTTCGTCAATTTTCGTAGATTGAATAAAACATAAAATACGTGTCCAATATTTTTCAATTATGTAACTGACGGACTAAATATAATAATATTTTTTACACTCAGGAAACTTCCCTAATATGTTATGACGAGCGATAATGTCAATACAATCGAGGCCATTCGAGGCGGCTTGTCTTGATTAAACGTTGAAATTATTATGACATTCGTACAATGTTCAGCTTAAAACTTTTCTACTGATATAAATGTATTAGATTGGCGGTTATGACAACTGTGACGTAAATAAATCGATAATAGATAAACTAACATTTTAGTATTATTGACATTTATTGTTTGAATATGCTAATGATGTCGTGACTGGATAAAACTTGACTTAAGTTAATGTTTACTTCAATTTTTATACCCTTAACTGGTGATATTATTTGTTAGAGAGAATATAAATCTAGAATTTAGAGCTATAAATATTGAGGTAAAAAAAAATTAAATCATGTTTTTTTTTTCATTTATTACAGAGCCAATCAACACTCGAAAGAAAAAAGAAAACACTGTCGTTCAGTAGAAAGTTTCCATTTATGAAGAGTCGAGAGGACGGCAAATCTGAAGACGGTTCAGACCAAGAACGTAAGTTCAAACAATGTCCCACTTCCTCTCGCACACCTTCACAGCACGTGAATCACTTCTCATTCATTTAAATATCATTAACTGTTCACAAACATTATAAATAATGTATTATATGGTGCAGTGGTACATGTAATATGATAATGATTCTATTCCAAGAGTTCGACGAATTAATCAGTATGTTTTGTGCAAAAGCGACGAGTTAATTGGCAATTCACCGTCGCGTGCTGCGTCACAGGGGTTTGGTGTATGTCTAAGTACCGGCTTTGCTGCACAGACCGACTAATAAAACAATTTTGTTACAGCTTTCATGCTTTGTTACACGCAGGAGGACGCTAACGCGGACGGTAAGTGCACAGTCCCTTTCCTCTCATAATTATTACTTTCGCTACTGTGCTGTTAATCGTATGTAGGTCATTACGCAGTTTTTTTTTCATGCGGCTGCCAATAACCACTATTTAAAGTTAGGTTGATTTACATTGGAGCTATTCGCTTATTCTAACCACAGAACCAATTCACGTACGAAGTTACAAGTGAAGAAAGCTGCCTTCGTGAACAGTTTCATTGTTGTTGTTTCTACGAAATAAAAGCACACTGTTCATTACTGAGGGCAATCTAATAGATTTGTGATGAAAATATTGAAGTTTTTAACAATAACATTACGACAGACAAATGCGTGGTGTTCATTTTGATTGCCCTGAGTACATTGATTTCCTCCAGTATATATTATTATGATACCCTATTTTTTGTCCAAGTTTTAATTCTCACATTTGAAAACAATATTTATATTATAACTCCTTTTTCTATTGTACTATTATGTATTTTATATTTACTATATTTTGATGATGATTACAAAGTGAAATCTAACATCATACTGGGAACACATACAAAAATTAACTTCAAGGAACACAGACCATTATTGTGTGAACGTCACAGTGTAGTGAATTTTACTATTATCTATTTTTAATCAAAATGTACCGGATCTATGTGAGTAAATTTTCGCTTGTAGTGTGTTTGGAGACGCATGGTGATGCCTATAATATTAAAATATAGGTCTAGCAAACTTGCCAGTAATCGGCAGATCGTTGTCGCTTGTCGAATATACGATGTTGTGAGCGCCCGGCCACCCGGTGACAAGCTATGTACTTATTACCTCTGTGTGTTAGATAGTTTTATTTTTTTATATGCAGCTCTTATCGCACTACTATGTTTGTTAAAATTTCAATATCAGGTACTTATGCAACCTTGCTGCTGTGACCAATTTTGTCAGTATTATTTGGAGCAAGTTGTGTATCTTAGCAAACATTATAATAATATGTAATGTTTAGCGGACATTGTGGCCAGAATATCAATTCATTGTAATATATTTTCTGAAATCATGAAACATGGGTGTGTGATGAGAGCTTAGACATTACGATTTGATGTTCCACAAGTAGTTAATGTTGATAATGAAAAGTGGTCGCAGCGAGCACACGGGTTGTGTTGAGACACGTCGGCCGCCGTCCCGTGCTTCTAATTGCCTACCTGAAGCTAACGATACATCTATCTATCATCCCGTCCACGAGAAATGTTTTTATTATTTGCTATTTATTTCCTCAACTGCTATTCACGAACTTGTAGAGTTCTGCTATACAACCATGCTAGGTGATGTCGAACGTATCGATCATTCTGTCCGAACGGAGGTTCCCATCCCTGTCCCGTACCCTGTACGGACGCATATTGCTGCGTTTATTATAAATATATGTAACGTTAATTTTTCTACGTGTAGGGGAAATCTTGTACCGAGTGGAACTTCCCATGATGGAGGAGATAACGCTAATTTATCTCGAGGACGAGAGTAAGTTTTGGGAGTGAGGCGTAGCTTGCGAGTGCCGTAGCCGATACCTTACCTCCCGCATTCTGGTTATGATCATCAATTAGAAATGTAGTTTTCATTTCAATAACACTCCAGTTTTTTTATATTATTTGTCATACTTTCTTTATGTTCAATTGTTTTTAATTCATACAACGCGAATACTCTAATAGCCTCTCCGCACTCGAAAATATTATACCATCGAGCTCACGAAAAGTGTTTGGATCATTGTTTCAAAACAGTTGAATGAGGCCGGGCGCAGCAGGCAGCCGGCAGCAGCCCGGGGCTCGGCCGCTAGCACGCATGCGAGCACCGATACGCGCTTTGCCTTAGTCACTACACACACGTCACTGGCATGATTCAGACGGACTTCGACCTCACGACATACTCATGAGAGCTTGTTTTCGTTTTCAAAATTTCGCTGTGCTGGTTTCTTTAGAGTTAGTTTTATCGCTTCAGATGTTTAGGGATGCTGTAACTATTTTATTAGCCTAGCTGTCGCTGACATACATATAATTGTTGTATTGAACTGTGTACATTTGCTTGTTATACTTTCGTTGAAGATGATATTGATGGGCATAATTATTGAGCCAGAATTAAATAAATCATACCTTGAAACATGTTGGCAAGACAATAAGGTTTTATTTAATCTTGGCTAGTAGAAAAACGATTCATGTTGTTTTAGAGTAATTTAGAGGAAGCATAATACAATTCGATACAGAAGAAATATTTCAAGAATACTCATAATTCATGTTATTTTTGAAGTAGCAAAATCAATGTATAAGTGCCATGATGAATGATTATTTCTTGTGTCGAACTGTACTTTAAATGCAGAATTCTGTTTTGCGTAGCAGGTAGGTGTTATGTATACCTTCTCGCTACGAGTAAGTCGAAACAATACTGTCAAGTGTTATAGATTTATTCTATATTTATACACTTTACTATTAGGTTATTTGCTTCTGAAAAATATGTGACTTGGGTTTAGGCAAAAAGTTGATAATAGTCTCTTCAAGAATGTAGAATGTTATTCTATCAGCAATTACCTTTTGTGTGTCAATAAGATGAAAATGTTTTCCATTGATTCCGGTAAATAGACGTGTTCATTGTGTTTTGATATAAAAATAATATGATTTTGCAGCACAAGTTTTGCACTTAATACGTTATTTTGAAATAAGCACAAATGGCACAAATGATGTTGTGTTCACATTTAAACGGTTATGGTTACACGAATCTAGCGACTTAAATATTTGAGCTGGATTTAAAAGTTGTAGAATTATTCTGTAATTTAACAAATTAAAAATAAAGTTGAAACACTAAGAAAGGCACTATGACTGTCTTCTCCGAAGTGGTAGAAAATTTATTTACATTTTATTTGATTTGTTTACTAAAATGTCATTTTTACAGGTCAAGATGAAACGGTGCTATCGTATGAGACCGTTCAACAGTTGACTATAACTTACACGCGACCTGTCATCATCCTGGGCCCTCTCAAGGACAGAATAAACGACGATCTTATATCCGAGTTCCCTGAGAAATTTGGCAGCTGCGTGCCTCGTGAGTATACCTGTTAACTATTAAGCAATGTGACGCCGCAATAGGCAATAAAAGAGTGTAATTAAATGTACCGTCGACGCAAGCAGAAGAAACATACAGATTGCGTGCAGTTAACGGTTAATTGAAAACCAAATAAACAGTTTATTTGGGTTGGAATCCAGCGTCAACTTCTCTACAAGCCAATGTTTTTGTTGGTGAAACATGAGAGAGTTTACATGAGACTAACTATGAAAACCACCCTTATTACTACGAATTAGATCCTGTCAATGTAAAAATATTACCATGATCGTTTTGTTCACTTGACGGTTTTTTTATTTTTTTTTTATTTGATTCACAAAAGTGATGTACAATCGTGCATACTTAAAATTAATACTTTGTTTACAAAACAAATGACTGACACCTACTAGATGTGAATACTGCATGCATATTTAAAGCTAAACATATTATCTTATTGGTTAAATTAAAATATAACATAAATATTTAACCTAACTTTTACTAAAAATTAAATTAATATAATATAAAATATTTGAAAAATAAAAATGAAAAACTTATGTAACAAACAAAAAGTTAAGTAATGCGATTATTTAAAACTATACTGCAGTTATTTTATCTTGACCTTGAGTGCATACCTAACTGAGGGCAAAGAACCAGTAAAGAGATCCACATCAGTACGAACGGAGTTGGCCAATGTAAACATCCTACTTAGCGGTGAATTCTGACCTGTGTTAGTCCTTCTGTGTGGTAAAATAAAGGTTTTTCTATTTATCAATCGGCTCCCAATACGCGGAATACAGAAGTCTATTTTTTCTAAAAGTTCTGGAGAATCTATTAAACCATTCATTACCTTATACAATGACAATAACACGCGAACTTAGTGACGACATTTTATAAAAACACAATCTAGAATTATTATAAGAGTTTAGAACTCGACACTTAATTTCAGAGTAGCTAAGGTGATAAAGAAACTTTTTTTGGACCCTCTCTATCCTATCAGAATGTACCTGGTAGAAGGGATTCCAAACAGGACTACAATACTCTAATATGCTTCGAATGAGGCTATTGTAAATACAGATAGTAAGTTTAGGTTCCTTGAAAATTTTCATTTCCCTCACTACACAACAACTACAACTTCGAGGCTTTACCAATAATTTGGTCAATTTGAGTTCTGAAATCCAATTTACTGTCCATTATACTCCCAGGTCTCTAACACGTTTTACTTCTTCCAATGGGACATCATCAATTAAGTAACATACCTGACATTGTTGTTTTTTCCTGCTAAAGTTAATAAAATAGCATTTAGAATTATTCAAAGACATTTTGTTTAGTACACACCAATTGTAAATATTATTTAAATCTAGCTGAAGTTTTGTCTTATCTGATTCAGAGCATACAGTTCGATATATTTTTAAATCATCGGCAAAAAGTTTGAATTTTGAATGTACTATATTATCTCCCAACAGGGGCGTGCACTCCATATAGGCAATTAGGCTAAGCCTACCCTACCATAGCAACGGATAAATAAAACAAATGTATTTATTGTAACTATGCAATAAAATAAAACAAAAATATTTAATAACTCATAACGCCTAGTATAATAAAATTGATTGAGTCAGGCGCGCCGCGCGTCGCGTATTTCAAACTATGTTGTTCCTACGAAACGGTTGACATAGGCCACAATACGAAGAGCCTTATTTCAATTGATAAATTTATGCATGTGTGCAAATGTTCTTGTGTATGTACGCCCAAAATTTACACACACATGTATAAATTATGGGCGTTTCTAGGCTCGCTGGAGACCACTACGCGGGTCCTGATTGGTTCACCCCACAATTCAAGGACAAGTAGTAAAGATTTACTGTTTAATGAATGGAAATCGCTTAACAGGGTTGCCAATTCGAGACTAATAATTTCCTTAATAACTTATAGATATAGTTAAAAAAAAACGGGTTAGTATTATCAAAAGTATAAAATGTACAAAAGAAATGTTAAATTGTAATTAATAACCCTCTAAATATAATTAAAAACCGCAAGAATTTAACTTTTCTCCCCAAATTTTCTCAAACTTAATTTGAGAATTTGGTTTAAGGGGAATTAAAATAATAAAATTGGCAACTCTGTTGATACAGTTGTCAATTTTGCCGGGTTATATGATGGCATTACATGTCATCAACATGTCATTCTTAAATATTACGATAGGATAATGTTTTTTGGAAGTGTATTGATTGTCTTTTTAAATGATATTTTTGCAAGAAAAAGAGAAGCCATAGGTGTTTCATGTGACAAGCAATAATCGTTCGAATATTTTGTTGTTGAGTGTCATAGTGCATTGATTTCTAAGTAATTCGTTTTGAGTCATAGTGTAAATATTAAAGTTTAGTTATTTGTTTACATACTTAAAATGGTCCTAAATTGTGAAGTTAGTGCTGACAATGTGTGTTTGTTAGAGATTAAAAACAGTAAGTTTTCACAGCTGTCGTATAATGATAAGATTCAAGTTGTTTCTAAAGGTAGATGTATACCCGAGTTACGAGAATTAACTCAAAAATAATTCATCTCGTACTCGTCATTTCAATCCTCAGAGTTACCCAAACATATACCTAACTGGCTATGTGGTTGTGTACCTACACACAAATTATTTTGTTTTCTGTGCATTTTGTTCAATACTTCTAGAAAGAGTAGTTTGTATCGTCAGAATATCGTGATTTGAATTTGGTGAGTTTTTAAAATTATAAGTTTCTCATCGTTCCGTATCGTGATTTCAACCCATGGACATTATGTCTGGCCTACCCTTACTCTAGAACCACTGCACGCCCCTGTCTCCCAAATCATTTATAAATACTAAAAAGAACAATGGGCCCAGGTGAGAACCTTGAGGTACTCCTGTTGGTATTAAGTATGGCCTAGATTTAAAACCCTTGAGATATACTAGTTGCGATCGGTTTTTTAGATAGGATTCGCACCAACGCAGCAATGATCCATGAATTCCCATAGTCTCCAATTTAGCGAGCAGTAAATCATGATTAACCAAATCGAATGCCTTTCTAAAGTCTGTGTAAATTGAGTGTACCTCTCTACCATTGTCTAATGCATCTGCAATATAGGTGACGTATTCAACTAGGTTAGATGTCGTAGACTTTTTTGGGCGAAAGCCGTGTTGGTTATCATTTAGTAGATGTTTTATATGATAGTGAATTTTCTTTTGGACAAGGGATTCATGATTGATCCGGTGATTCGGCTTCATACTCATTTGACAACGGCAATCCTGGTTGAATGTACATAGACAGTTGCTCATACTGTTTTACATTTCTAGTGGATACTTAACACATCATCTTTTAGCATTCAATACAATGTAGTAAAAAGTACTCCGTAATCCCAGACACGACCCGGGCGCGGCGCGACTACGAGGTGGACGGGCGCGACTACCACTTCGTGTCCAGCCGCGAGCAGATGGAGCGCGACATACAGAACCACCTGTTCATCGAGGCGGGCCAGTACAACGACAACCTGTACGGCACCTCCGTCGCCTCCGTGCGGGAGGTCGCTGAGAAGGTAAAAGTACTAGCGTTTGTAGTTGTACCAAGAGATCTGTGGAACGGCTTACAATCTCTGGCGACGTGGCAGTACAACTTAAGGAACATATTTTGGGAAAATGTTACTCAGAAGGCGAGTCATTCGCTGTAACAAATTCATGTTATAGCGAGGGTTAAGGGTAAGACGGTGGTACAGCCCAGCTGGTATTGACTTCGCAACACTCATATCGTTTTGCGGAAGGCACCCGCAACACTCATATCGTTTTGCGGAAGGCACCCTCCCTTTGTCAAAGCGATGAAGCGGTTTACTTTATAGAATAGATGAATCGGACGATGATCGCGAATTCGCAGATGATGGCTTTTTCGCATACAACAAAAGATTTGAACTATGCGTCAACTCATAGTATATGGAGTTGATAAAAGTTATGTATCTAGAAATCTTAGGATCGAAGGTGAAAATGTATCTTAGAATAAAATCTTCACTGTAAGATTACGAAGATACAATCTAAGCAGCTATTTTAAGTTATATAGACAATATTCATAACGGAAAACCTGTGTTTTTTAGTTCTGCTACCACGATTTAGAATAATAGATACATTATTTATTCTTTGCAGGGCAAACATTGCATTTTGGATGTCAGCGGCAATGCAATCAAGAGATTACAAGTCGCGCAACTTTTCCCTATTGCCATATTTATAAAACCAAAGAGCATAGAATCTATAATGTGAGTATACAACTTCTATTTACTACGTTACATCAATTGTACTGCTACTACTGTCTTTATAGATTAGTAATGGTTGTCGAATTATGTCAACAGGGAAATGAATAAGCGAATGACTGAAGAACAAGCGAAGAAAACTTACGAACGTGCACTCAAAATGGAACAGGAATTCGCTGAATACTTCACCGGTTAGTATACTTTGATACGTTTTATATTTAGCTTCGGTTTACTTTTTTTTTTTTGAAAGGACTACTCGCAGTTCAGCACATTAAGGCTGGTTACTGCTCAACCGGGCAATATTCGGTTTACTTTGAATGAATGAAGATATTTAGTAACATGTTGTGTGCAGCGGTGGTGACGGGCGACACGCCCGAGGAGATCTACGGCAAGGTGAAGGGCGTGATCACGGCGGAGAGCGGGCCCAGCGTGTGGGTGCCGCGCCGCGAGCCGCTGTGAGCGCCGCCACATGTGCCTCGACTGCCACCACGCCTCCCTTCTAGTACTAGCGTGTACTCCGCGAGCAATAAGCAGTAGAGTCCGGCCGACTGCGCCGTCTGTTATACGCGCGCTAAGCGTGCGATTTTCGCGTCTTTTTAGAATTACGATCAGACTTTCTTCAATCACCGCTTGATAGATAGACCATATCGGAGTTCATTTAGCGTTAAAGAGGTTATTTCTAAAATAATGTAAATTGTCACATGTGGATAAATTGTTGACCAAGAACTCGCTATTGATAGCATTCACCGTTGTTCACTATACTTACGCTTATGTTTATCGTGCAAATTATTAACGAGGACGTGTCGTCAAATGCAAAATTTTATATCGAATTATTATTTTATTTTTTTGACAAAGCCCACTAATTGTGCTTCAATTAACTGTAAATTAATTGTATATTTAATAACATTTTAAAATGGTATTATACATATTAATTTACCCAGGTTGCTAGAAACATTTTAAATTTTCGTCAAAGTTAAGAGTTTACTATAATTACATATTCAGATAGTGGATTTATCGTATGAGACGAGTCACGTGCACAGGTGATGTTGCCCCGCTATGACATGTATACCTACTAGTTGTGATAGAGTTACGCTGTGTAGTTGAACCCACCTCACGCATGGCTAGTGTAAGACGTACATAATCAGGATTATTTGCTCAAGCGGCAATCTATATCGTATCGTAACCATTGAATCTCATGACATTTCTGCACACCGTTGTCCCCTTTGACACTTTAGGTGAGGTGCAAAGTTGTTTGTTGATCATTTTTATAGTAAGCAATTGTGTTATATGGTGTGAAGTGTCTCACCAATTAAATAGTGTTTGACATTTATTTATTGAGAATTTTATTTTCTTACGGAATAATTGATGCTCATCTGCAAATATGGCACTAGAAGCGAGCATGTAAAGCTTAGGTTGCAAAATACTTGTTGTTACGTCATGGCGTATGTATTGCTAATTATTATGTCCCTGATAACAAAGTAATGATTACCCCTGAGTATTATGTATTACCTTAGTATAAACAATATCATGCATATACTTTTTAATATTAAAAAATGGTACTTAAATATTTTATTAATGTGTTTCAAATATAATGCGAATTTTAAAGTATTAATTAACTCGTACATGACAAATGCTAATGACGATTATTACAGAATATTTTAAACTTGACAAGAAAGGCATTACGACAAACATAATTGGTGTATTAGTACTGATAAATGTTAAATCCACCAAAGAGGTTTGACACTGTTTATATTAGCAATATTGGCCAAGCACTATTTTACACAAAGTTATATGCACTGCCGTTTGTCGTGATTCCTTTTTATGATTTTGTTGTGTATTGTAAATAATAATTATTATAGATATTTTAATTTATTTTTAAGATTCAATATCAATGTATTAACACCATAGTCACGAAAATGGTTTATTTTTAAAGCTATTTATTTTATCATTTATAAGTAGGTATTTTATTGAATAATAAATTGAGTTTGTGCAAATTAAGTGTATAATGTCTTTTTAATGTGTAGTTTAACATTTTAATCCTTATCCATATTTGCAGATGTACAATGTTTATGAGTTAGTGATGTTCAATAGAATAGTTTGAATAAAATTATTTACGTTGAAAAACGATTATTGTTTTATTCAGTTGAACAGAAACTCCTTAATATTATTGCAATGTTGGATTTTCAATTCTCTGTCCTCTTGCAAAGGTTTTTTATTTTTTTAAGTAGGTGGTGTGTCATTTTAATGGAACCTGTAAAAACACTTATCCTTGACAGAAACAAAACATTGTTCTTGTTTGTTTAAGAGGCCCGGATTTCTCAATCGACGTTCAATGTTAGACAAATTGCGTGAAACGCTTTTGTCGCACAGGAAGTAGAGGCTCATAAAATCCTGTTCAGTTTATTCTAATGTCGGCAGCCACAAAAAGGTGAAACAACGTGTAACACGTTGCAACATATTTTAAGTGTCTGGCGTCATTTCATGTTGCATAGCTCAAATCAATTTCATGTTATTTTTCAACAATTTGACACAATGATGAGCGCCGTTCACTCATGAAGGGCAGCTCGCCCTAACATCAAGTAGTCAAGAAAGCTTCGAGGCGTTGGCTGTTTTTTGATGAAAGAGAGAGAAAAATAACCGTGCATCATCCGCATAACCTTTTCCAAACTGTATCGGGGTCGACTCAGTCTAACCGGATTCAGCTGAGACATCCACAGTCGATGAAAAGACATCAATCAATGAAAAACTAACGCCAAGAAGTACCTACTGTGTTACCCCAGTACTTCTTGGCGTTAGATTTTCATTGATTGATTGGTGTTAGGCTTCTGGCTATCCGTAACGACTGCCAAAGCTCTAAAAATGACAGACGAAACTAATGTCTTAACGTGCTTTCCGAGGCACGGAGGAAACAGCCCGACCTTGGCAACAGTTGCACCTTTTGAAAGCATTTTTCTGTTAACCAACGACCAAATATATGACAAAAAAATGCGGTGCACTTTATCAGTAAATAAACAAGTAAATCATTACCTTTGAGTTTTTATTTTCGACAAATCCATACTTATTTATGTGCTTGAAACGAATTAAATTATATCATGTATATTGAGAAATCTGGTGACAAAAAGGAGAAAATAAACGTTTAAAATGGAGTTTTCACACGCGCCAGTCTTCTATAAGTAACCGCTTTGCTAGTGACGTGACGTATGATAGATAATAATTAAATTAATGTGGTTATATATATATATTATTGTAAGATGGATATGCTCTTGACTCTAGTCTAGGTCGCAGGTGACAGAGACAAAGTCGACGATGGAATGAGCTTACCCAGACCAGAAGAAGCCCTAACTTTGAAGAGATCAGGGTTGAATGTATTCGGAAATACAGACGTAGGCAGAGAGTTCCACTCCTTTGCTGTGCGCATTATAAAAGACGATTGGAAACGCTTGGTGCGAATTGATGGAGTAGCAACAAGTATATTATTTTTGCATCAATTGGTATCTGGATAAACCAATTATTATAATATTCAGTCTTATAAAAACACACTGTAACAGCTATAGAATCGAAAACAAAACCTAGTCGGGTCTTATTTCGATACTAGCTGCTGCCCGCGACTTCGTCCCCGTGGAATCCCCGATTTTAAAACATTCTTTATCGCTGCTCCGCTCCTATTGGCTTAAGCGTGATGATATATAGCCTAAAGCCTTCCTCGATAAATGGTCTATTCAACCCAAAAAGAATTTTTCAATTCGAACCAGTAGTTCCTGAGATTAGCGCGTTCAAACAAACAAACAACCAAACAAACAAACTCTTCAGCTTTATAATATTAGTATAGATTCGCTAATTTTATGTCGCACATCCCTAGGCGCAACACCGATTTTATGTCTAGGGATGGGCAAGTGAAAAAATATATCGAATTATCGATATTTTTAAACAGTATCGATAATTAATTATCTAGTGGAAAATATCGATACATAGTCAGTTTTCGCATGATTATTCATACATATTCTCAAAGCATTCACACTTCGTAAAAAATAGTAGATGAAAATAGTATTTTTTATTAATGCTCAAGCCTAAACAATTTTTTATTTTACCCCTGCTGGCTGATGAAATGAAATGTATAGCTATTTTACATTATAGAGCAATGCAAGATCTTCTATGGTGACACTGAAATTATGATTACTGTCTATCACTGAAAACTGCATGGTTAATAATAATACAAAAAAGTCAATTTAAAATTATTTAATGTCCTTATATCTCATCCAGTACAACAGTGGTCTTCTCAGACACATATAGACCGTCTAAGAACTTTCTGATGTCCTTGTTTTTAACTGTGGTTGATTGTTGGATAAGAGCAGCGGAGCTGGACACATCTTCCAAGGAGTTGCCTTCGATGATGAGCTCATCCTTCTGCTTGGGCGAGTTGACAACGGTCACACCGGGTGCCATCTTTACCCTTCTGATGTACTTCTCCCCAAGGAAATTACGGATTTCAATGACGCTGTTGCCCTCAGTAGTGACACAGTTGATGGGGAAATGGGCATATACAGAGCGCATTTTGTACTGGAATCCCTTGGTCACACCTGGAAGGTAAATAAATAATATTCATGAAAATGGTATAGTCATTATGGCTTCAAATTGTGGTTCTCAAAACTATGTTTACATTGGAAGTAACAGACTGCAGCTTGCCTGTGACAGCCTCAACATAAATATTAAAGCCTCCAGCCAGGACTTATAAAAACTTACAAAGCAACTACACATTAATGGCACACCCTGTGGGGTACAGACCTCAGCTCCCTCCGCTTTATTATTATTTAGGGTCAAATAAAAATAAAAAAAAAACAAACTAACTCACTCTACCTCCTCATAAACGAACATTCATTAAATATTAAGAATATAATGTGATTAGAATTTGCAAGAATTTATAGAATAAATACAGAAAATTGGTGGCAAACTATAAGTCTGCTATAGGTATTTTAACTATAATTATATATAAAGTTATAAACTATTTCAAATTTAACTAATTATCAGACTTCAAATACAAAGCTGATTCTTGTACTTTCAAAAGTTATTTTTTTTTCGTCTAGAATGTTGATGTAGATAATTGCAGCTAGGATTTCCTACCATATTCATTTGTGATCTAGTACAGTAATTTTTACACATAGGCAGTGTTAATTAGAAGTATCCTGTCAGGGAGAAATCCACCATTACACTATCACTAATAGAATTCTCACGTCAAAAGAAAGCATGTTTTGCAATTATTCCAAATAAGTTTTGACCCTATCTAACATTATTATTAACTAGTTGCTATTGTTACCCAAGATTAATAAAGTGTAATTTCAGTAAAAGTAGTGCATTCCATTTCTACTGGCTGTTTTCTTAGGTTGGATATTTCAAATTTGATGTAAGAGGAGGAGTGTTTTACTACATTTTCCAAAGATAGGTTGGATATTGACAAACTACAGCCAACCCTAGACTTGGACTAAGAACTGAAAGTTTGCTAATGCCAATCAGCCAATTTCACTGTAATCTCTCGAAAACAAGGTTTTCAAACTTATTAACCTTACTCATGGAGTCTTCAACTAACCTCTGATGTATTTACAGGTTATAACACAAGTTAGTAGAACAACAACACAGTAAACAATTACCTTTGATCATGTTCTCAACGTGCGAGCAGACTGTCCTGACAGCGGCGAGCTCCTTCTTGGAGCCGAACCATTTCTCTACCTTCAGCACTCGAGGGTTCACCATGCGAATGTCAACAGCCAAGTGCTTGAAGTTCCTCTTCAAAACTCCGCGCGGTCCTTTCACTGTCACCAACCGCGATTTCACGTGTACAGTAAGACCCTCAGGGATCTTCACTTTTTGGTTCGCAACTATTTGCTTCATGGTCAAGCCTAAAACGATAATAAATTCAGTTACAGAACTTAACCTGTTTGTTGTAACACTTGTCAACTTGGGGAGCTATGTTTTACGTTTGGTAAATGAAATATAGTTAAGAATTAGTGCTTTATGATATTTCTTATATGTATCAATCACTATCACGCCAATAAATAATATATTTTAGGAGATTTCCTTGGATTTTTGCAATTACAAACATATTCACCTACTTTCTTTGACACAAGAGCCGGAAAAGGCAGAATCGGCAAAGAGGTGTTGCTAGTGTACAAAATTGTGAAACGTCAGACAGCTGTTATTCTCGATATGCTCTGAAATACTACTTAAAGATTATTGTAATATTTTTGCCACGAACTTCGTGCTGAATAAAAGATTTTTTTTTATTTTGATTCTGTAATTTATTGTTTTCTCGGAATGACTTCGAGAGACTATAAGTTCTATCAAAGGTTGCGAAAAAAGTGTTCGAAATTTTCAGTTGACCCTTTATGGAAAGTTTACAATCTCTAAACATATTTTATAATCTCACAAAGTTAGCCATTTTTGGATTTCCCGGAGTCATTTATAAGGGTACTGAAAATCCACATAGTCTGAATCTCCACTGAGGGCCGAGATTCCGAGAATATGAGTTAAATTAAAACAGCTGATTGTCACTGTCACACTTATGACATTCTGCCATGTACGGGAAAATAAAAATCATAACATTGAAAAGGGATTTTAAGTAAAAAGTGTGATTAATAAATGATAATAAGTGTACAACTAATTTAAAATCTACATACGTTTGCCTGTGTTCAAAATGTTGCTCAAGACATTTATTCAAGCGGAAGTGAACCTGTGCCGTCGGATTTTTGTTAGAGGTAATTAATTTTTAGGTTATTGTGTAAAGGAATATAATATTTGTATTTGATTTATTAATGAACTAAATATTAACAGGTCTTAGCACCAGATCATCATGGGACATTGTAACAGGAGTTTGCGTTGAACGACTACCTGTGGTAACTCCCCCATTGAGTGAGATGTATAAAAAATTCTTGGACCTGCAGTACACCCTAGAAATTGAAAAGAGCATGAAGTCTGACCATGAAATTAGACATGAAAATGATAAGTAAGTCTTGACATTCACATTTTCTGTGACTTGCACATCCGAAATAATAACTAGAAAGTTATGAAATGCTAACTAAAAATGCTAACTAACTAAAAGTTATGAAATAATAACATGGATGACAGAACACAATCTCGAAATTAATTTCAACAAAACTAAAATCATATCCTTCCACCCACGCCAAAAAAACCTCTAGATATAGATTTTATTTCCAATGACACAGCAATAGAGACAGTACAAGAATTCACTCTACTGGGTCTATCCATAGTTATAAATTTAAATTGGAAATCACACATAGAAAATGTACAGTCAAAATTATCAAAATTTGCTGAAAATTCAGTCAACAAGCACTTTAGTAATGTCAGTAAAAATATACTTACAACAAATTACCAGAAGCAATTAAAAACTAACAAAAAATTAATATATTTATAAATAAACAATTCCTAATCCATAAATGCTATTATAATATTAATGAATATTTTATTGACAAATAAACATAATAAATGAAAATGAATACCAAAAATAACCAAAATCGAAGTGAGTAGTAGAAAAACATTTTACATAATAATAAGCCCTCTTCCTCTATTCTATCTTGCTGTGCCCAACAGGGTCCGTACTTAGATCCTAGGATGATCCTCCAGTTGACAATTTGTCAAATACCCTGTTGTCTAATTTTTTTTAAAGGGTTCAAGCAGAGCTCTTGAAAAATGAATCAGCTGATGTGGACATTGATGCAGTGAGCAAAATTACAGCCCAAGACTTTGAGGATGCTGCCAATGAAGAGCTGGCTCAGTTTAAGTTTGCCAGTGTGGAGACTGGTAATGTATTTATACTTTTACTACCAGAACTCCGTAAAATATAACTGAGAAAAAACGATTGAGTATTTTAGTAGTTATAAAAATCATTATTCTATTCCGTCTGTTGGAATTTCAAAAAATATTGGACACATACTGTCTGTCATTTCTAATCGTAAAAGAGATATAAAGACCGCAACAAAGTTCAAGATGACTTGCCTACTTATTTCTGAGAATGCTGACTACTGTTAGTCTGGGGGCAGTTGTGTACAATGCAAATGCAAACTTGGTAAACAATTATTAATCCAAGAATATAATGGACTAGGTAAGTCATATTGCATCAAAAGGATCCAATATGACTGAGTACAACTGCCCCCAGACTAACAGCAGTCAGCATTCTCTGAAATAAGTAGGCAAGTGTGGTAGAAATATTTTATAATTATTTATTTTTATTCAGATGCTGACATTAAAGGTGACAAGACTTCCACAGAGAGGTGTCTCCAAAGACATTTGGTTCTAGTGACACCAATAAAGCTAGGTTCAGACGTGAAGACATTGCTGCCTCAGGGCTTGTGGAAAGAAGGAGAAACTTTAAGACAGGTAGACTTCAATTTCATATTATGCTGAAATTTTTCAATCTTATTACAAATCATACACATGCAAACGGGTGCAAAAGGATGCAAGCAACTGCACCCCTCAGGCTTTCAATGAAACAGGAAAACATGAAAAAATAAAAAATAATATTTACTAGACAAGCGGAATATAGTTAAAGAGAACCTAGCAATTTGGGGCCAGGTAGGTATATGTAATATGTAAGTGCGTATTTTGCGTGCAGGTTGGACGAATGTGTCATTCGATCCACCCCAGCTCACCAAGGAAGACCAGCAAAGCCTTGGTGTTACTAATTATCTCATAGAGGGTACCTGGGTTTCCAAAGTACTTAGCCCTCTAATCCGCGACTACCGGGCAGCTTAGAAGCAGATGTGCTGCTGTCCCATTCTCCTCCATGCAAGCTCTGCAGAGCGGGCTTTCAGTGACTCCTATGACATAGAAGAGGTGTTTGTTAAAAGACCCGAGGCCAGTTGTGACTGTACGTAACTGTTGTTTGGTCAGTCTTAGGGCTTGTTTCATGTGCGGCCGTCGATAGAGGGAAGTGCTTCTATGGCCTGCCTGCACTCATCATGGTTAGCCCATAGGTTGTGATGTTTGTCTCTAGCGCATTTCCTTACCAGGTTGCGAACCGAAAGGGAGTGGTACAATGGGTTCGGATCCCTTCGCTGCCATACTCGAGCCCCTTCTAGCGAGTTCGTCGGCTGCGTCGTTGCCTCGGGATTCACTGTGTCCCTTGATCCATTGAATGGTTATTTTGTTGTATCTACCAACCGGGTTCAGACGTTGGTGACACTCGAGGATGAGCTTGAGAATTAACTGAGTGGCTGCTCAGAGCTTGCAGGACGGCCAGGTAAGTATTTCAAGTTCCCCTCACTGGGCCTTGAATGGGCAAAAGAAAACCTATCCTTTTCGAGACGGGGTTTGCAAATGCACCCCCCTGAAAATACTCCTGCCGGCGCCCATGATTATATAGACACCTAATAAATTAAAATAAATATAAGCTGAAAACTTCAGATCTTTGGTAGTCATAATTAAAGATGTAAGCCTAATCTTATTCTATGCGGCCTAAATTCTAGTATTTTTATGTTTTAGACTGCAGAAAGGATAGTAAAAGAGCAGTGTGGACCAGAACTTAAAGTACAATTTGTGTCAAATGCACCATGTGGATTTTATAAGTACAAGTATCCCTCAGAAGTCAATGGAAAAATAGGGGCTAAAGTAAGTATTTTTATCTACCAGATAATAGTACATTATGATACAAGTGAGCTAAGTTGCTTATTATACACGAGGCTGTGGGTGCAGTAAATCAGCCTAGTGAGCAAATTTCTCACAAAGTGCGTAGGAAACTACGCACTTTTTCAACACACTTGCGAGGAAAAAACAAACATGAATCGTTTTACCACACACAGGCGCGGATCCAGCCCTCAAAAAAGGTTGTGGTCACAGCCACCCAAGAATTGCCCAACTGTGCATTCCAAAATACCTATATTTTTTCCTAAAATTAGGTTTTTGATCAAAAACCGGAAGATGACACATTTTAAAATCTAATTTCATCATAAATTTGTAAGAATCCAGATTTTTTATCAAAAACCTGAACTACTTATGATCAATCTGATATACATTGCCGTTGACCGGGACTTAGGGACTTCCTCCGCTTTAGTTTCGCCTGCGCTCGCGCCCTTTTCCCGCTTCTTCCGTCACAAGACACGACTCACACGGGCGACCCGCGTTCATTTTTGCGACAAAAAATTATTTAAAATATAATTTAGTGAATAAATCTCATTAATATTGTGCTAGTGCTTACTACAAATGGCATTTACAGGAAACCAAGAATCTAAATTATAACGTAAATATTTATCGCAACAATGAACGCGTGAAGTTCTTTTTTTTTTGACGAGCCATATATTATGGCGGTTGGTTCGTTATTGTTACAAAAAAATGCAGTTAGGTACTAACTTAACTTTGTAGGTATAATTCTATTATGCACTAGTGTGTAATACTATTATGTACCTACGTGTGTGTTATAGTTCGGTTTATGGCCTTAAGAACGATGTAATAAGACTCGCTTTACGAGTAAGTGTGTTGAAAATACATTTGTAGCCTATAAATTTAGTTAAGCTAGTTATTTTGTTCAAATATAAAATGTATAAAATAGTTTGGTTATATGACGGTGCTGCATAAGCCAGTGTAAGATGACAAGAAAAAACAAACATCTTATTCTGGCTTACAATTCGTGTTAAAAACTTTTCATTATTTTCAGGTATTCTTCTACTACGCCAATTACAAAAGTGGAAAACCAAATAAGACCAAAGCCGACTGGTTAACCCGAAAAGAACTGCAACAAATATTGCCAGAGAAATACAACAAATCCGTGAAAGAGTTTCTAATAGAAGAATCTTATTGATGGTTTGTGTGTAATGTAGCAATAGTAGTATTAAATGTATGGTTAATTTATTGTTTGTTTAATTGTTAAGGAATGGCACAATTTATCCAGGCGCCGGTCATAGAGGGCGCTAGTATCCCCCTAAATCGAATTAAATGAGGTTTTGTACCTATTACCAGTACCTACTGCTCTCACTACAGACCATATTATTATATCTACTGATTACTATCACGAACGAACCTCTATATATCACGAAATCGCCTGACTGCGTCTGTCGTCTGTTTTACTCAAAAAACTATCGAACGCATTTTACCAAAGGACGCGAGTTATTCATGACGAAGATCATTTCAGATCAAGTGTATAATTAATTATGGTTTTGTGTAAATTAGCTGAAATATGATGGTGATTGTTGAAGACGTCAGTAAAAAACATGTCGACTGGAATTGTAGGTATGTATCTGTTTATCTTTTACTCCACCCGTGGGAATCCGGGGCGGGTTGCTAATTCAGGGTCTCCAAAATCAATAGATAAATGAATCATCTGTTCTTCTTTCGTTAGTCTTGAATAGTCCAGATTAGTTTTGAGGTTCAGAGGATGGGCAGTAAAGTATCTATAGTTAACCCGGTATGGCTATTTCAAGTCTGTGGTCGGTTAGCTCTCCATCCATTCCTACTAAGAAATTTTAGTCAAACCCTGATAACACTGAGCCCGAGCCTGCAATCAAACCCAGGACCATGCTCAGCATTAGCTCTTGCGACCACGTACCTACCGACAAGGCACTCAAGTTTGTTTCTCGGTAAAATCCACTCGAAAAGAGAAGGCGTTTCTTATTAAAAGCTAACTACATACTTTCTTATGAAACAATACTGTTGTTGATTCTTGTAGGTATTCGGTATCCAGTCTTAATTGATACCAGCCCCGGATCTACGATTTTATCGAACCGGGGCAAAACTTTGATAGTTGCGCCTTCAGTATTTGAGAAAAACTGTTAAAACTGCCAAGGGGCCATTCAGGTATTACGTAGCCACTAAAGGGGGTAACTAACACATAAGGGGGGAAATATAAAAGTTAGTTTTTCAAACATAAGATTCGATTACTTGATAAAAACCTATATGATTGTAGGAAAAGAGGCTTCATTTGTTCGATATTTCGAATTCTTGTCTCAAGGATTTGGCGCCCCCATGAAACTGCCGCCCGGGGCAAGTGCCCCAGTTTGCCCCCCCCTTAGATCCGGGGCTGATTGATACCGCGACTATTCGTGCTAAGTGCTGCTCAGCATTTATTATGCGCGTAAGAGTGGAACTCCCTGCTAGCCTCTGTGTTCGCTACCACCTGTATTCGAACATCAGTAGGAGTAGGCATCTTCTGGGTTTCCTCGCTCCATCGTACACCTCCTCTACTGCTTTCCATCTCGCGATATCAAGATAGAGGTATCATGAAAAAAAAAAAACAATATTTCGTGCCCTTATTGCCGATTTAATGTCAGCAACATTTTGCCGAATTCGTTTTTATATTTTCTACGGTAAAGTTTAAGAAACTAAATGAATTTCGAAAACCATATCGCTTACGATAAATTGGCGGTAGCCGGTAACGTGTATTCCCGTTCGTCCCCTCGACTTCGTCCCCCGAGGGGGACGAACGGGAATTCGTTATTTATTTTCCCGATGGTCCCTCAAGTTTTTTGGGGGGACGTATGGGAATAATTTATTAATTATTTTTTTTAGGTCTATTGCTCCCACCAAATAATATAAGACTTGTGGTTTTAATTGGTAAAAAAAACAAATTTCAGTAAAAATCACAGAATCAACTTTGCGATAACTCGCAATATTTCTATATACTTATAATATTTTTTTAATTAAGAATAAAATTCTCCTTATAACTAAAAAATATGATTAAAAATCAGTGTATAGAGCTTATAATAAAAAAAAAGTCTGTATTATATTACAATTAAACACTACAAACAGACTTTTTACCATTCAGGTTGTTTCCTTTTGAAATATAAGTCACTATTTTTTGTAGTCACAGTTGCTTATGTGTATGGTGGCAAGATTTTACGTTTTACATCATGCAATTGTGAATAAACATATTTCTGCACAAATCTTTTTAGTGGGAAGAATGGCACTAATAGAAGAACATATTCCCATTCGTCCCCTCTTGAATTAGGATTGGGACGATCGGGAACAAATTAAATATTATTTTTGTAAATTCCCATTCGTCCCCCTCGGGGGACGAAGTCGAGGGGACGAACGGGAATACACCGCCGGTAAGGGCTCGATTAGATTAAACTAGATAACTAGAGAAAATTTATTCATTTATTTATTTAATACACAAGCTACCTACTTAAAACAGAAAATTTTGTATAAAATCAAGATCACAAAGGTACTGCTTATTCTAGCAGACCTGCAGCCCTATTATGACGTCTTAAATCCATCATGATTTCTGTGTCAGAGAGAGACGGAGTTACAT
This sequence comes from Hecatera dysodea, assembly GCA_905332915.2. Classification (NCBI taxonomy): domain Eukaryota; kingdom Metazoa; phylum Arthropoda; class Insecta; order Lepidoptera; family Noctuidae; genus Hecatera; species Hecatera dysodea. The sequence goes on along the minus strand of HG995294.1, from coordinate 9,786,761 downwards.
AAGACGAATAGCACTATCTCTTTCCCTCACACGAATCATGATAGCATTGGCACTTCGTAATACGGCCACTGCTCTCTGCTTCTTTTTTCTGATCACAGTGGTCATTGCGTAGCTAGTGTAGGTATCTGATCCTCGACGCGCTAGTCACTAGACCACCCAACCAGCAAAACAGTCTCAGAACTCGCACTTTTTAAGAGTAGTAGGCTTAAAGCGCTCTTATATTTGTTTTAGACATACCATGGATCCTATATTACTTTTAGACAAGCCGGTATGGCCTCAAGAATGGTCCGTCTCATAACCAAGTCTCATATATGTATATAAGAGCATTTACTAAGACTAGTTGCACTTGAGAAAAACTTGCTCTTATATGGGTATTTTCTAAGCTCGTTTGATTTTATATTAGACTTGCTAAATGCTATTGTAAGATGTCAGACTAATATCAGCATAGCTTAAGAGTACTGTGAGTATGTGCATTTCTGATCTTATTTGAAACTAATATAAGATCAATACCACTGGTTAAGTATGATATTAGAGTGATTTGGGTTCAACATATTTACAATATAAAAGGCAAGACCCATATAAGAGCGTTTGATCTTAGATCGATTTTGGGAATAACTAATTTAAATAGTTTTAAGAGTAATTTTGCTGGCCATATTTTATTTTAAATTTTTAAATTTAATTGTTACAATGGATTACAAAAACTGGAAAAGGTTGAAGAAAACTGGTGGCTACAGGAGGAAAATTGTAAAGAATTACAATGAAATGTTAAAAACACAAACAAATATACCGCTGGCAGGACAAAGTAGTGTTGAGAAAAATATCAGTGAGGGTTCTGCAGGTTTTACTTTCTTAGAAGAGGTCGATAATAACGACGAGAATTTTATGATAAACGATTTCAGTGAAGATGAATCTCCGAGCGAGGACGAAACCAAGTATGAAAAAACTTTCGTGTTAAAAAATGATGTCAAGAAATGGGCGTTGAAATTTAACATATCACATGCAGCACTAAATGAATTATTATTTATTTTAAACAAGAATCTAAATGATGTTCTACCCAAAGACGCGCGAACACTACTTGAAACAAACAAACAGATAGTACACATTAGTAATTCGGCTCCAGGAATGTATTGGTACAGTGGCTTGATTACAAGACTCATTGATATTTTAGGACGTTTATCGTGCACTCCAGATATTATTCATTTGAATATCAATATAGACGGACTGCCAGTATCTAATAGTTCAAGACAACAACTATGGCCCATATTGTGTAATATATTTGAATTGCCTAACGTATCGCCCCCGCCACCCGCGCCGACTTCGTGTCTTGTTTTTCTCTCTGTCGATTTAAGGTTTTAAGTAAAATTGCGAGGAACCCTAATTTATTCCAATATGGAGTTATCTTTAGTATACCGAATGCTAATATTAGAGTAAACAATCTTAAATTAGTTTAATAGTGCGCTTGTAAAATACAGCTATACTAATGGCGACACTATCAATACAAATTAACAAATAAAATAATTAAACGAGAACAGGAAATACCTTATTTAACAAGGCGCATGATTTTTGAAGCGTAAAACGAGGTCTATTTAACAGTAAATAATAAATTCCAATACGATTACTTACCGTATAACTACTTTTATAGGTACTAAAGTGCCGTACCACACAGTATAAATATTAACTTCACACAATTTTAACTTTAATTTGTTTCATTTAATTTCAAGCCAACACTCACACAAACTTTTAAGTTGGATCTGACGAAAAATTCTCAAAATATTCTAACCTTAGACCAATATAAGCATATGCAGGCTTACATGATACTTACGTAAAAGCAATATTAGCCTAAGTCGGCTTAAATTAACTTTGGCTAGATTTCAGTAAGTGCAAACAGCATTCAATTAGACTGATATTAGAACGATATTAAACTAAATAAGCTTATAATTGGTGCCCAAATCCGGGCTTATATCATTATATAGGAGTGATTTAAGAGCAACAAAACAGTAGTCTAGAGATTGTTTTAAGCCTAGTTTTTGCTGGTTGATGGGCAGTATTCTCAAAACTGTAAACTTGTTATAGGTAAACGGAATGAACGTGAAAAGTATTATTGTTATGAAGCATTTAACAAAACACGTGAGTCATGAAACAAAAGAGTGCGTAGTACAACATTTTATATTTTGAGAATTTTCCAGATTTTCGTGTTTTTCATTCGAGAGTTTGTTTACATTCTCGGAACTAGAGAAGGTTGGTGAATGTGTATCGGTATCGTTGGCGCCGGAGCTTATGTACTTACCTATCTTTGTAGAAAGGTTTAAGTACTTATGTAAAATTTGATTTAATGATGCAACGTCTGTTTGGAATAAAAAACCCGTCGGCAGAGAGTGTGTGTGGTTCCTACATGGTTCCTAACTATCTACAAAAACGAGAATCATAATGCTTTTTATGGAACAGTGTGGTGGTAGCTAACTTCACTCGGAACCGGGGCCGGGACGGTATAACAATACTCAAGGAAATTTGAAAATGAAAACAATATATCTAGTTTTAATTTCCGCGAATATTAGTGGGTTGCAGGTATGCACCTCCCTCCCGCCCGCTATATTATGCACATGCGAGATTACTGGGCAAATGCAAGGATTTTAAGCACATGCAGGAAGGCAATGCAAATCCCAACACCATTACCGACACGTGTTTCGCCTCTCCACGAGGCATCCTCAGGGGACGTGTTGACTCGCTGACCGTTGAGTTGCGACTGAGCATTTAGTTTTTTTTTTTTTTTTTTTTTTTTTTTTTGAATGGACTACTCGCAGTTCAGCACATTAAGGCTGGTTACTGCTCAACCGGGCAATCCCGTGGTTGCCTTAGATTCTAAGGCCCCCAGCCGGGGCTTAAAACTACTTAAAAACTAAATGGCCGCTCGCTAAGGGCATCCCCTGTGGGACACGGGCCTCGGCTTAGCGGGGTCATTGAGGGGGGGCAGCAAGGGACAGGCTGGGTCTGATTGATATTATTTAGGGGATTTAACGCTAATGGCGCAGCAGCGCGGGCTGGCTCGTTAGGCAAAAGTCGGGGAGGGTTTTGACGGGGGCGTCGCGATGGACCTCGTCGGCGAGGTCGGAATACGGAACGCGTTCTGGGTTTGTTTTTCCTGAGAGTGCTGGTTTCCCTACTACTCTCTTGGGTCAGGGTGATGGGGTCATCGGGCTCGACAAGGGTATGCCGCGGTCGGCGGATCTTGCTGATCTGGGAGGGGGTGTATCGGGTGGCCGATGCGATAAGGGGGTTTTGGTGCTTTTCAGCGGACTCTATGAAACGCTTGGAAATACGTTTCATGAATTGTTTGATGGTGGGGATACGGAGGTCGACATGGAGACGCTCATTTCTAACGTACCACGGGGCTCCCGTAGCCTTTCGGAGAAAACGGTTTTGGATGACCTGCAACCTATGGATTTGGCGGGGCTTAGCGTGTGCGAAGGCTACACACGCGTAAGTCATTATTGGACGTATGCACGTGGTGAAAATGCGTAGTTTGCCTTTCAGGGATAACTTGCTGCGTGCGTTCAGCATGTAATGAAGCCTACTGAGAGCGAATGCGGCACGATTGCGCACCGTCTTAATGTGCTCTCTGAAGGTAAGCTTTCGATCGAGGATCACGCCTAGATATTTAGCTTTCTCAACCCAGGGGATCGGCTTGCCAAATAACGTGATCGGACTGGGACGGGGGGGGAAGAGACGAGTCTTGGGCTTGTAAAACAAGATCGCCTGACTCTTCTCTGGGTTGACTTCCACTCTCCATTTCCGGAACCAAGCGCCTAGTGCGTTTGCGGATCTCTGGAGGTGGCCGGCTATTGCCTTCTCGCTATTGCCGGAGCAATATATCGCCGTGTCGTCAGCGAACAGAGCTAGCTGTGTCTTAGAGCTAGTGGGGATATCGCTAGTAAATAGCGAGAACACTAGGGGGGAGAGAACACCGCCTTGGGGTACTCCGGCGCGAATGGGATGTGGGGACGAAAGTGCACCTTCGATTCGGTACTGAAAGGTGCGGTTCGACAGATAATCTCGTAAGATGAGCACGAGACGATCCGGCACACCGAGCTGGTATAGCTTGTATATCAGCCCGTTGTGCCAGACCTTGTCGAAAGCTTTCGCTATATCGAAGAACAGGGCTCCCGTAACGAGACCGCGCTGATATTTGGCGCTGATATGTTCAACGATACGGTAGACCTGTTGGACGCAGGAGTGGTTTGATCTAAAACCAAACTGCTCATTGGGGAGGAGGCTCTTGGCTTCGACAAAATCCTTGAGACGCTTATGAATAAGCCTCTCGTAGATCTTACCTAGGACTTTGAGCAGACTGATGGGACGATAGCTGGACGGGGAGGACTTGGGTTTTCCAGGTTTGGGGATACCGATGACGGTAGCCTCTTTCCACGTCTGTGGGAACATGTTGTTGGACAGAGCGCCATTGAAGATGGCGGTCATTAACATGATCAGAGTAGCCGGGAAGAGACGAACCACTTTGTTGGTGATTCCATCGGAGCCCGGGGCTTTCCTGGGTTTGAGACGGCCGATGATCTCCTTCACCTCATCAGGTGTGACGGGGGGGAGGGGATCATCGGGGTCCTCTACTGGTGGGAGGGAGGCTCTACGTTCGACTTCGGCATTCACCATATCGAGATGAGCCTTGTCTACTGGTTGGGAGCTGGGGGAGCATTGGGACTCTAGACTGTCGGCCAGGCATTCGGCTTTGTCCTCGTCATCGAAGGCGACGGTGTTGTCGGGACGCGTGAGCGGAGGCATTGAGGCAACCTCTGAGGCGCGTAGTTTCCTCTGAAGTTCCCAGAATGCCTGATGGGTAGGTTCGAGGTCGCCCAGCAACTTATCCCAGCGACTTTCACGCAGTTCAGCGATGCTGTTACTTACTTTACGCTGTAAGTAGCGCATGTGAACCTTGTTGGCTTCGCAGGGAAAGGCGCTGTAGGCACGGACAGCCGCGTTCTTTTCAGTCACGAGCTCACGTACCTCGTCCGGGAGTTTCCAGTGGTGATCGCTCACCACCGGAGACTCCTTAGAACATTCGTTCAGGACAGATTGCACGTGATCCGTGAGTGAATTGATCGCGGCTGTCGTGTCTGCGACAGACTCGATTAGGTCGGGGATCTGGTCGAGATGGGGGGACGTGGTAGCCTTCAGCTTTTCGCTTACTTGGCGCCAGTCAGTGGTCATTCGGGTGGGAGGAGGCTGGGTAGGGTCCATCGGCCCTGATCTAGGAGCAAGCTCCAGAATCACGGGTCTATGGTCCGAGTTTAACTCGTCATGCGTCTCCACAGAATGTAACCGAAGGTTGACATTTTTGAGGAGGGCGATGTCGAGTACATCGGGGGAGTGGGAAGGTGAGTGCGGGTAGTGGGTGGGATGCATTGGAGCGATGACATCGAAATTCAGGACGCTGCACAGTTCGAACACTACCTTGCCTCTCGGGTTGGTCGTGTGACTGTTCCAGGAAGGATGTTTGGCGTTGAGGTCCCCCGCCAGTATGACGGAGTCGCTCAGGCCAAGAAGTTTGGTCAGGTCATCTCTCATAGCGGGAGTGTCCACGGAGTTGTTGGGTGGGACATAGGCTGAGATGATCGTGACGGGTTGGTGTCCTGTCATACCTAGCCGACAGACTGAGACCTCAAACTTTTCAAGGGAGGGAGGGTCCATAGGAATGCAGTATAGGGACGATTTATAGTAAATTAGGGTACCTCCTAAGTGGCAGCGGGTCCTATCATTGCGAACCATGCGATAGTTGGCAATTTTGGGGTCCCGATGGGTAGGCTTTAGGAAGGTCTCTTGTATTAATAAGATGTCTAGGTGATGGTCGCGGAGGAATAAGGCGATCTCATCACGTTGGGCTCTAAGGCCATTGGCATTGAAAAACCCTATCCGGAGGGCTGTCGGTTTGAACCTACACGTTACTCGGGACTTATCCATTATGGGTGGGTAAGGGTTGTGTAGATTTGGACGTGGTGAACTACGTCACCGAACTCGCGGAAAACTGCTGAGTGGTCACCTCTGCAGTTTTGAAGCGCCTCGGCCATGGCTAGGGCGCGGGGGGAGTAAAAAGCTTGGTATGTGACCAAAATGATGTTTTTGGACACATCACCAGCTGGAATAGTGGCGGCTTGCGCTGAGGCAGGGGCAGGGGCTGGGGCTGTGGCCCGGGTTGCCTCTGTCAAGGGGGGGCGTGGGAGCGCTACGTCCATGAGGGCCGGGATGGTTTTGGTGGGCTGGGTGGTAGGGGTGGCCTTAGGGGCCTCTGTGGTTTTGGGGGCAGGAGCGCTGGTCCTCAAGGCCGGAAAGTGGGCCTGGTGATTAAGAGCGCTCCATGGGCTGGGGCGTTGTGGACTGAGGGCTATGGTAGTTTTTCCTACCAGTTGAGGACATTCCCTCTGCTGGCGATCGCTTGCGCGCTTGGCTAGCTTGGGGGCGGTGGGTTTGGGCGCTTTTGGGCAGCCACGGTAGTTGGCCGTGTGGCCAGACTTGCCGCATAAGACGCAGCTGGGCGGCTCAGCGCACTGGGACGGGTCTTTGGGGCGAGTGCAGTCTGAGGTGCCGTGGTCACCCAGGCATTTCACACATCGTGCCTTCGCAAAGCAATTCCGCTGGGAGTGGCCGTACAATTGGCAGTTGTGACACTGGCCAATGATGCCACTCCTGCGGGGCTTTTCGATGGATAGGCCCGAGAGGCCACAGATGTGGGAGATGTTAAATATGGGGTGATGACCGTCTGTCGGATCGCAGACGACCAGAATCATATTGTATGATTCTCCACCTCGGCGGTGCATTCGGTGCACCTCTGCTACGGGGATACTCTGCGACTGAAGGTCGCTGAGAATTTCAGCCGTGGGGATTTCGCGTGGGACGTTTTTGACCACCACGCGTGTCTGACGGTCCTCGGGGAGAGTAAAAGAGTGGAAGGGGATTTTCCTGCCCGAGAGGAGTTTGTGCAACTCTCGGTAGTCCTTTGCGGTCGGGACAGTGACTTTGATGCCCAGCTGAACAGCTCGGGCATTGGTATAATTAATTTGCCTGGCCTTGCAGGCAGTGGACACCTCAGTCCATTTGGCCTTGTCGTGAATGAACACGGGTGGCGGAGGTTGGACCTTTGGGGCTGAGGTTTTGGGGACTGAGGCCTCAACCGCCATCGGGCTGGCGGATCGGCTTGCCTGCTGGGAGGACCCAGCTGCCGAGGAGGGGCGGGATTGGGGGGCTGAGGACGGGGGGGAGGGGTGGGTGGGGGCGGCCTTTTTGAGGGCCTGCTCAGAGGGTGGGGACTTCTTCTTCTTCCTCTTCCCTCCGGCTACGACCTGGAAGTCGTCTTCGGAGGAAGAGGAATCAGATGGCTCAGAGGGCGCGGCAATGTCCATTTCCTCTGGGGAGGGTGAACGGGAATCGGCGGGGCTCTGGTTCCCGGTAGCGGGTTGGGTGGTGGCGGCGCCGACTGTTGTTTTGAGGACAACAGCCGGTTTCGCGGAAGTCGTGGGGGCTGGGGCAGGGTTTTTGGTGATGGGTACCTGTTTGGGTACCCAGTTCTTGGATGCCTGCTTTTCAGTAGGCGGCGGGGAGAGAGGGCTCTCAGGGACCTGACCTTCTTGCTGCATGCGGGCAAGTTCGCTGCCAAATTTGGCAACCAGGTCCCGATCCCTGCAGAGCGCCTCTGCTATCAGATCGCCATATTTGGCAGTGAGCTCGGCGTCCTTGAGGACGGTGTCCTTGACGAACTCTAATAAATCAGCGTCCGTCATGGTGGGGGGGGGGGGGGATTTTAGTTCCTATCTAGCATCCGGGAGCAACGTTTCCGCGACTCCCAGCGCTTCCTACTTCCTAACTCCCCGGGTGGGATATCCCGGGGATGTGTACCCTCCCTGTCGGGTGTAGACAGGGAGGTGAGTGCCTAGTTTTGTGTGCCCTAAGCTTGTAAACCCACTGCCGATCTTATTGTGCAGTGGGGCCCTAGGGTCAGAAGACCGGTCCGGTGTGAAGGGGTTGAGACACCCAACCACACCGGGTGATTGCTGGAAGAGAACGGGGTTAGACAGATGGCAGCGACTAGGGAAGCCCCCAAGGCCGCGTACCAAAGCCCTTCCGATTTGACTTAGCCCTGAAGGGGCTTGGGCCGGTGTATCGGGTCAACACCCCTTGGCTTCGTTGGCACCGTGAGGTATCCCACCAAGGACCACGAAACTGTGGATTTTCCCTGAAGGGGCACTACGTTTCAACGACCTCCAAAACAGAAACAAGAAGTCGTCCACTGCCTTGAAAAAGGCGGCTTCGGATCAAAGTTGTAGTCGGCGACCACAGGTGACGTCACGACTGGAGCGTGACGAAACGAACACACACGACACTGAGCACGATAACGGGAGAGCAGCGGGGAGCGGCACGTCCGTCGCGGGCGGGCGTCGGGAGCGGAATGAGCATTTAGTACAAGGCACCCCCCTTTTATACACTGCCACCGTTGGTTATTTGTGTACAACTACCCACAAACATTCGCAGTAAAGGGGAAGAAACCAAATTCGTCTGGTCATTCAACAGTGCAAAATTATTATTATTACTATGTTTAAAAATCTCTAATCTCTAGTTTTAATATACTACATATTTGTGATAAGGGTTTCCGGCTGTGTGTTTTAGAACAATTAGAGATTTTTAAACATAGTAATAATAATAATTTTGCACTGTTGAATGACCAGACGAATTTGGTTTCTTCCCCTTTACTGCGAATGTTTGTGGGTAGTTGTACACAAATAACCAACGGTGGCAGTGTATAAAAGGGGGGTGCCTTGTACTAAATGCTCAGTCGCAACTCAACGGTCAGCGAGTCAACACGTCCCCTGAGGATGCCTCGTGGAGAGGCGAAACACGTGTCGGTAATGGTGTTGGGTTTTGCATTGCCTTCCTGCATGTGCTTAAAATCCTTGCATTTGCCCAGTAATCTCGCATGTGCATAATATAGCGGGCGGGAGGGAGGTGCATACCTGCAACCCACTAATATTCGCGGAAATTAAAACTAGATATATTGTTTTCATTTTCAAATTTAAAATGGATTTCCGCAAAGTAACGCCTGACTCAATCAATTTTTTTTTTTTTTTTTTTTTTTTTTTTTTTTTTTTTAATACTCAAGGATTAATCCTTGAGTATTGATTCGATTCGATTGATTTGATTTGGAAAGGTTTGATTTTTTCACTGTTCTTACTTTATTTTAGAAGTAACTTTGTTTACTAATGCAGAAAAGTTTAAGAACTCAGTGTAGAATGCAAGAGTTAAAAAAGCGAAGTGAGCTACAATTTTATGCACCCTGAACTGTCTGCTTTATATGTCGTTCTCTTCATCACACGGAAATCATCAAATCACTTCTCCCGCTCTGGGCGGAGCGGGAGGGAGTGTCAGACTCTTACTGACTAAAACCCACCCGTGATCCTTCTTGTGCCCTTTGCTTTCCAGGGCCGCGGTGACTCTTTCGAACAAATTCTGCAACCCTAGCAGGCACTGACCCTATGGGGCCCGTCTTCTTTGCTGACGGCTCTTTGAGGCGCGCGTGGAATACGACGCGCCGTCGACTCGCCTGGTTGCTATCGGACGGCGAGCCACCCATAGCCTACGGGTGCCGGGAATCGCCCTGTTGCGGCGGCTGGAGCGTGAGGTTTCCTTCTCCCGCACGCGTTCCGCCTCCTCCTTCGCTAGCATTACTGCTTCGTAGAAAGGGGCGACCGCTTCCCATGCCTCCTTGCTCCGGACCATGGCTTGAACCAGGACCGGAAGAAGTAAGTAGTAACCCAACTGTTATAATAAGCAACTCTTTATTCTCTGACAATGTTCGTTTCAGTTCTATAGCTTGGCAAAGGTATTACAGATTTACCTACAGCTCAATAGTTCAACGAAGGAAATAATGATAAATAGAAGAAGCGCTGGCTGGTACTAGAATAAAATAAACTTTGTGTTTCTTTGCCCATATGAAAGTGCGCAGTTAGCTCTCGTTTCTTATAGGGGGGTACCGAGAATAATGTTAGCGCGAATCTCGAGCGGCGAGTGCTTCACGGTAAAGCATCGAAATAGAAGTTTACTTAAACAATGAGCGTGGTTTACGAGTAAACACTTTTTGGTGCCCGACTCCCGAAGATTCCAGCAGTTTTAATTGCCAATTTGTATCTTATGATCTGCGACTTAGATTTTACTTTCCAATACAATGAATGAGCAAATTAAGAGAGAATATTGATAACTTTGTTTTTGGATTTTGATACTTATAATCCTACTACAAGAGTTCGGTTTTCGTCGTTGCGCGTGGGTTTTCTCGCTAAAGATGGAACATGTTAGCTGCACTTCCCAAGGCTCCCGTATTTTCGTTTACAAACAACGGTGTGCTGGTTTTCGTTTATGCCGTGCGTGATTAAATAATTTTCTATGGAAACTATGTAAACACAGTTTTGTTGTTTTCCTTCCGTGGAACCACCTACTGAAGTTGTAACAGACCAGTAGGTAATTTGTTTGTTTTGCAGTTCTTGAGTCTTGAGAGTTGTTTAGGAATTCATTATGTCATTGGTATCTAGGGGAGATTGGGTAACAGTGACTCTTTTTTTTTTGAGATCCTGCAATCTTCAATTCATGCCATTATAACTAATCTCTGATATTAATCAAAGTACGGGTAACTAATCTTTAAATAAAAATGCACTTATTGGCGATTACTACACAAACTTACAAGTTTAACCCTTTTAAATAAAAATATGAAATGATTCAGTGTGACCCGGGGGTGGGTCACTTTGGATCAACTCAGGGGTTACGCTAAATTATATAGGGCACACTAGATCTATTAAAAAAAAAAAACGGACAAAATTTCCACATAATTAGGTACTCGTTTATTTGCACTTTTTCTCCTATACCTTTAGCTCATAAAAAATCGTATCCGTTTTACTTCGAATTCAACAATAATAAAATCACCTCTCTTAGGCAATCCTTTGAGTGCAGGAAAGTTGTTCGGATCTACCGTCGTATAATTATCTTCAAAAATGATTTATTCTTCAGAATAAACACTTATTTGATCTTCATCTTAATTGTATTATAATAATATGTATTTCCTTTCATTCCATATCCTTTCTATTTCATCATTATTTGGGGTGTCAGTTGCTATTATTGATGTCCCTCTACAAGTTGGTAATTGGAAGAGTACCTCTACCTACCAAGGCGTAGAGGGACGTCAAGGGTTACCGACCTATAGCGAGCCCACGTAAAGGAGGAATCCTTTACGTGGCTCGCTAAAAGGTAACCCTCGTTATTGCAATGGGCTTATAAAAAACTTTTCAATACTTGTGATGGAAGTACCAGCTACTGTCACAAACGGAGCACTTGTCAGCTGGCCTGGGTAGGGTTGTACATACATTTTAAGGCTTCACTCATCTGTTGTTCACTGTGAAGTTCAATGCTAGTTTTTCTTAACAGATTGCGAGGCATTTTTATCTACTAAAAAAACAATTTTAGTTTCACGGAAATACAGTCCACTGTGACCAAAAATGAAATGATAAATTGTGACCCATAGGCCGTAATGAGAGAAAAAAAAACAAAATAAAACTACCTATATCATACAAAACTACATTATCTACAACGGCTTTAATAAATAACAAGTGCAAAACATAAAACTATCATTTATATTTCTCAATCACCAAGAGATACAACAAAATTCTAAACTACGTAAAAAAAAAGTTTTACTTACCTACTTGCCGGAGTGTCATGCTGTTTTGAGAGCGCGTCGTTGACTAGCGCGGTGGAGCTGGGGATGGATGAGCAGTGGCCACGTTTGTTTGTGTGCGTCAAGCAATACACATGCCGAGTTATAACGAATAATCCACTGTGACCTGTGATCCACTGTTTCCCACTCTCCCCTACCCTTTTCACTAAGTCCACTCACATTTATAAATTCCTAACAGCATGGAGTGATTGAGGTTTGTTTTTAGCTAGGTACCTACCTACCTATATAGCATAACAGCGCTGGCTGGTACTAGAATAAAATAAACTTTGTGTTTCTTTGCCCATATGAAAGTGCGCAGTTAGCTCTCGTTTCTTATAGGGGGGTACCGAGAATAATGTTAGCGCGAATCTCGAGCGGCGAGTGCTTCACGGTAAAGCATCGAAATAGAAGTTTACTTAAACAATGAGCGTGGTTTACGAGTAAACACTTTTTGGTGCCCGACTCCCGAAGATTCCAGCAGTTTTAATTGCCAATTTGTATCTTATGATCTGCGACTTAGATTTTACTTTCCAATACAATGAATGAGCAAATTAAGAGAGAATATTGATAACTTTGTTTTTGGATTTTGATACTTATAATCCTACTACAAGAGTTCGGTTTTCGTCGTTGCGCGTGGGTTTTCTCGCTAAAGATGGAACATGTTAGCTGCACTTCCCAAGGCTCCCGTATTTTCGTTTACAAACAACGGTGTGCTGGTTTTCGTTTATGCCGTGCGTGATTAAATAATTTTCTATGGAAACTATGTAAACACAGTTTTGTTGTTTTCCTTCCGTGGAACCACCTACTGAAGTTGTAACAGACCAGTAGGTAATTTGTTTGTTTTGCAGTTCTTGAGTCTTGAGAGTTGTTTAGGAATTCATTATGTCATTGGTATCTAGGGGAGATTGGGTAACAGTGACTCTTTTTTTTTTGAGATCCTGCAATCTTCAATTCATGCCATTATAACTAATCTCTGATATTAATCAAAGTACGGGTAACTAATCTTTAAATAAAAATGCACTTATTGGCGATTACTACACAAACTTACAAGTTTAACCCTTTTAAATAAAAATATGAAATGATTCAGTGTGACCCGGGGGTGGGTCACTTTGGATCAACTCAGGGGTTACGCTAAATTATATAGGGCACACTAGATCTATTAAAAAAAAAAAACGGACAAAATTTCCACATAATTAGGTACTCGTTTATTTGCACTTTTTCTCCTATACCTTTAGCTCATAAAAAATCGTATCCGTTTTACTTCGAATTCAACAATAATAAAATCACCTCTCTTAGGTAATCCTTTGAGTGCAGGAAAGTTGTTCGGATCTACCGTCGTATAATTATCTTCAAAAATGATTTATTCTTCAGAATAAACACTTATTTGATCTTCATCTTAATTGTATTATAATAATATGTATTTCCTTTCATTCCATATCCTTTCTATTTCATCATTATTTGGGGTGTCAGTTGCTATTATTGATGTCCCTCTACAAGTTGGTAATTGGAAGAGTACCTCTACCTACCAAGGCGTAGAGGGACGTCAAGGGTTACCGACCTATAGCGAGCCCACGTAAAGGAGGAATCCTTTACGTGGCTCGCTAAAAGGTAACCCTCGTTATTGCAATGGGCTTATAAAAAACTTTTCAATACTTGTGATGGAAGTACCAGCTACTGTCACAAACGGAGCACTTGTCAGCTGGCCTGGGTAGGGTTGTACATACATTTTAAGGCTTCACTCATCTGTTGTTCACTGTGAAGTTCAATGCTAGTTTTTCTTAACAGATTGCGAGGCATTTTTATCTACTAAAAAAACAATTTTAGTTTCACGGAAATACAGTCCACTGTGACCAAAAATGAAATGATAAATTGTGACCCATAGGCCGTAATGAGAGAAAAAAAAACAAAATAAAACTACCTATATCATACAAAACTACATTATCTACAACGGCTTTAATAAATAACAAGTGCAAAACATAAAACTATCATTTATATTTCTCAATCACCAAGAGATACAACAAAATTCTAAACTACGTAAAAAAAAAGTTTTACTAACCTACTTGCCGGAGTGTCATGCTGTTTTGAGAGCGCGTCGTTGACTAGCGCGGTGGAGCTGGGGATGGATGAGCAGTGGCCACGTTTGTTTGTGTGCGTCAAGCAATACACATGCCGAGTTATAACGAATAATCCACTGTGACCTGTGATCCACTGTTTCCCACTCTCCCCTACCCTTTTCACTAAGTCCACTCACATTTATAAATTCCTAACAGCATGGAGTGATTGAGGTTTGTTTTTAGCTAGGTACCTACCTACCTATATAGGTATGTACTTTTAATTGTCATTTTACCATAGACTGTTTTTGTGTCTACCACGAATTGACTTATATCTGGTTACCTACCTATGGAAGCTTGGTACTGTTCCGGACTGGCATCTTATTAATCAAAAATAGTTCAATGCCATTATATAGTCCATATCTATAAGTAACAAACTTTGTGATTCAAATGATAACTTTCATGTACTCTTCATAATTATCCGTTACAATAAAGTAAATCAGGAGTCGAGCAGATTCCCCCCACAGTAGTTACGAAGCTAAAGCTCGGGATCTGATATAATCATAGCCTGCTTGATAACAGTGGAATTACCAGACAACCAGCTCCTATTGATTGTGCCTGTTCGAACGATGGATAATTCGCATGTCGAACGGCTAATTATGAGGAGGAAGCTCTGCTAGGATCCTTACCTACTTCCCGCGCTTTAGAGCATTGCCCTTTCATGAGGAGATAATAATACGCAGTAAAGGAGGAAACCTACCTAGGTAGGTGTCCTCCTTTACTGCGTTGCCAATCAGCAGGTTCTTTTGGTATATTTATTATCTAATTGAAAATAACTAAGTATAGATTTAGATATAACTAAATAAACTTATCCCTGTCCCTGCAGTATACTCCAGTTTCAGAGAGAAAGATTACCTACTTACTAAGAAGACACTAAGGGCGACTACCGTAACAATAAACAAATTCACTATAGGTACTTAGTTACCCTATAGATAGACTAACTAACTAACTTATTAATTGACAAACTTGTTTTGCACGCCGCTATTGCGTTGGCTCGGGTAAACTATTTGGTAAGTCTCAGAGACACGTTATAAACAGATAAGTTTATGATTTTTCTATCATTGTAAACGGAATCACAAAGTGCGACATACTTGATTTATATATGAGTTACCTATGAATAAAATTAATTGTAAGTACGTTGGAAACATACCTATGTACTTGCTGGTAAAATTAACATAACTTAGGTACTGTCATACCGTATACCTACAGTGGTGGTCATATAATTAAGAACAAACTTATTTTTTTTTTTAATATCGAGAATTACACTTTTTGCATGTTTTTTTTGTATCTCTCTCTGTATCGCAAAATTGTTCCACATTGTCATAGCACACAGTAACTACATGATTAATTCGATAAGTAAACGTTTTACATTAAACCTTAACATATTATTTCAAACTTACTGGCTGGCCACATAATTAAGAACTAGATAGTTTATTTTTAATTCTAATTTAAATAAAGAACATTCTGTAACTAAGCTAGGGATGGGCAAGTGATATAATATAAAAAATATATCGATATTGGTCGTATCTATATTTTTAAACAGAATCGATAATTATCGAGTGAAAAATATCGATATATCGTCAGTTTTCGCATGATTATTTATACAGTAGCTGTCCGCACAACTTCGTTTGTGTCACATTTTTCATGACTGCTCCGCTCCTATTGGTCTTAGCGTGATGATATATATAGCCTATAGCCTTCCTCGATAAATGGGCTATCTAACACTGAAAGATTTTTTCAAACCGGACCTGTAGTTCCTGAGATTAGCGCGTTCAAACAAACAAACAAACAAACTCTTCAGCTTTATAATATTAGTATAGATATTCCCAAAGCATTCTAACTTCGTAAAAAATAAGTGAAGAAAATAGTATTTTTTATTAAATGCTCGAACCCGAGTTTGAGCAATTTAATGGATATAATTATTTCATGCGAAAATTGTTAACTTCAGGGTCATACTCGTTTCACTCTGATGGTTTAATAGTACCTAATCTAATATTTTTGTGTACGCTATTACTAGTCTTACTTAGTCTTTTATATTGCATTTCATAAAGATTGTGGCGGGATTTTTTAAAGTTAACGATACGCGAGGAGCATGCAAGGAGTATCTAATAACTTAAAAACGTAACCAAATTTGCCTTAAAAAAAATTGAAATTGATACGAATTCGGTACCTACTCTAAAATAAAAATCGAATATATCGCGATTAAAAATATGTACTGTAAATATAAATAACTGTAAGTATGGAAAAATATCGATATTTTGATATACCGATATTTTTTGCCCATGCCTAAACTAAGCCATTATTCGCGTAATTTTGGCGCCATTTAGTGCTGTAAAAGTCAAGAAGTTGATTATTTCACATACAAACGGGAAAAATAAAAGTTGCGATGAATCTACAAGGGAAGTGATAATAAAACTTCGCGATAAGAATTGGTCATATAAAAAGATAGCCGAGCACCTACAGTGCTAATAAACGATGATATTCCACGCTGTGAAGCATTTTAACACGTATCAAACAACTTCAAATATTCCACGACTCCACGTGTACCTAAACAGAGAAATTCATCTCGGCGAGTCGATAGAAATATCGTGCGTTTGGCAAAACAATACCCTTTTAAGGGGTCTACGAGTTGAGAAAAGAATATAAGGTGAAAAAAACACTTCAGAGATTGAAGCTTAGTTAGACGGAAGGATAGTAAGAAAGGTACCCGTACCCATGTTGAAACGGTGTAATAGGCAAGCCCGACTTGCACTTGCTAGGGAGTATGAAAGCTGGATAGTAAGACAGTGGCAAAATGTTCTTTTCTCTGACGAGACAAAAATTAACAGAGTACCTATGTTCTGATGGGAAATAATAATGTTCAACATCCTCCTAATAGAGAATTTGACTCCAAGCATACAAAAGTGGCATTAAAGCATGGTGGTGGAAATGTGAAAACTTGGGGGTGCTTTTCTGGTCATGGTGTTGGACCTGTTAGGTTGATTGAAGGAGACATGGATCAATTCCAATACAAAAAAAATATTGGAAGAAACAATGTTACCATATGCATGCATAAAGACGTGCACCCGATTTATTTGGACATTTCAATACGGCAATCATCCCAAGCACACTGCACGGCTAAAGGCTTCCTCACGTCTCAATCAGTTCCTGTCTTACAATGACCACCAAACAGTCCAGATTTAAATCCAATCTTTGGTGCGAAGTTAAGAAAAAGGTCTCAAATCGACGGTGTGGTAACCTAAGTGAGTAATACTACGTTTTTTAGAAGAATGCCGCTTTATTTTTCTTGAAAAATGTCAAAAATTTACAGAGTCAATGCCTCGCCGGTGTAAGGCAGTCATCAAAAGCCGTGGACACGCTACAAACTATTAACATAGAATAAAATGTATTAAATTTCAATTTTGAACATAATCACCGTCTTATTTAATGAGAAAATCTAAGTACCTATCTATTGAAACAACTCTCGAGTAGTTTAAGAATCGTTCTTAATTATTTGTCCAGCTATATTACTATTTGATATGGTAACTGTCGATAGTAAACTTTTGTAAGGTAGGAGAGCAGTGGTGGCCGAGTGGTACTTACGAATTGTAGGTCGCGGACTCGCGGGTTTAAACCTAGCCAGGCGCGCATTATTTCGTGTAATTAATTTCATTACCGCTGCTCTCAAAACTGGCATGTCCTAGAACCATAAATTCGAAGACATGTGACATTCACCAACGTGGGCCGCACCGCACTGGGCACGCGTGGTGGATTACGACCCATTCCCTCTTCTAGAGAGGAGGCCTGAGTCCATTATTCTATCCCGTTTATTCTATCCATGTGGCTATTTAATACCATTTGAGAAGGAACATAAAAGTACATATGACATTGTCGGACATTTAAATATTTTATCGGTATTTATTGTTTATACGAGTTTCTTATACTTCCCCTGCCAAATATTGATAGTTCACTACGTGGTCAATAGATGGCGTTGTGCTGATGACGCGTTTTCTGGAAGATGGTGTTACGATTTCCTGTGGGAGAATGACTGGTATGTACACAATTCTGTTTCTAGTAGTAACTTGAATGATTTCTGAAACTTTTGTTTTTAATAGGGGAGGCCGGGGCTTCAATTAACAGAGGTACCTAAGTATTAACAAGCGAATTTCTAAGAAACTATGAATAGCACTACACTAACGATTGCTGGTATTCGTCCTCACGAGAGTGCTGTACAGGTTGAGACTCATCAGTACCGCTCAGTGCGCCGAGGGTGCGAGATATGTGATGTGCGTCTATTTTGGCCAGGTAACAAACTTTTTTCACTTTACAAGTTTTTGATTTACGTAGTGAATATTTGATTTTGCCGTAATATTTTTTTAATTCGTGGTGGCTACTTTTATTCTTAATAATTCTACATAACTTTTCTAACGCTAACGTAAACAATTTCTTAATTATAGTTTTTATTATTGAAAAAGTATCCATGGGGCTAAAATTAACAAAATATACGGGGCAAGTATTAACATGTTAATTCTTACCCGGGTTAGTATTAACAGTGTATCCTACCTATAGATTCTATTGTTTTGTGTATATTCATCATGGTATCCAATTACTATTTATCTTAAATGTTACAGCATGAGGACTTATAAGAGAAAAGCCGCTCGAGGTATGACTTCGCTGGCGGACTACGAGTCAGCTGCTTTAGAAATAATGCAGAAGAAAAGAAACTACAGGGAAGTAGCCACAGAATTTGAAATCTGTCACGTTATGCTGTTCAAGTTTATGTAAAAGAAGAAAACAAGAGTTCCAGTAGAAGTAGGCTACAAAAAGATCCGGTTCCTTCTTTAATCACATAAGTCTGATTAAAGAACATATTGAAAATATGATACTTAAAAGACTGTTAAATTATTGTAATAGTAAAAGTAGTTGAACTACTTTTAAGCTTAATTTTTATTGTTTCAATTAGTAAAAAATGTGATTATTGAAAACTGACGTTTGCTTCAATAATACAACAATAAAAGTAGCTGTTATTAATAAGAAGTCATTAAGAGATTTGTTGATTTGGGTTTCCATTTCTTTATATTTATATTGCTAAAATATTGTTGCGTGGACAAAATGATATAATTGTTTAAGCTTAATGTAGATTATATAGGTAGCTTATTAAAAAAAATGACATATTGCTTTTTTGTTTTCTTTGATTTTAGAGGAAATTAACAAAAATGTTAATTGTTGCCCCTTTTGTTAATACTTACCTCGGAACCGTTAATTCTAGCCCCGATCGCGGGGTAAGTATTAACTTCTGACTTTTCTGAGTAAAATCGACTTTTTCAAAAAGTACCAATTTCTTGTCAAATTAAAACGAACGATATGGTTATTGAATAGTTAGGACGTCATTTAACACAAAAATCAGATCAAAATGTTTAGGCGTTTTGAAGCTACAACTGAAAATATAAATTTTGTTAATTCGCGCCCCGGTCTCCCCTACTCTAGTTTGTCCTGCGAAAAAAAGAAAAACTAGAAAATTAAAAAAAAAACATTTCATTCTATACTGTGACATATCAAATGAAAGGGCTTAATGTGAGGGTTTAAGTAAGTTTATTCAAGAAATTAGACGAAAAATGACCATGCCTTGAATCGTTAATCTTCAAGAAGCAGCCTATTCCAGACTATAATCTAT
This sequence comes from Hecatera dysodea, assembly GCA_905332915.2. NCBI lineage: Eukaryota > Metazoa > Arthropoda > Insecta > Lepidoptera > Noctuidae > Hecatera > Hecatera dysodea. The sequence continues at coordinate 9,767,248 of HG995294.1, read as the reverse complement.
CTCTGTGTGTAATTTCATCCCGATCCGTTCAGCTGTACCGGCACGATTGAATAACAAACATACATCCAAACTTTCACAACATGTATATCGGTACTAGCAGCGCCCCGCAGTTTCACCCGGGTAGTTCCCGTTCTCGTAGGAATACGGGGATAAAACAAAGCCCATGTTACTCGCTGATAATGTAGCATTCCATTGGTGAAAGAATTTTAAAAATCGGTTTTGTGGTTTAGGCTTGAAAGTGTTACAACCAAACAAACTCACATTCGCATCGTTAATAATTATATTAACGATGCGAATGTTTGTTTGTAACGCTTACTTCTCACTATATATGTATATATCCTAACTAATATTAATTAGTTAGGATATATATATATATATATATAGTGAGAAGTAAGATACTAGGCTGGGACGGATCTTAGCCTACGCGGACGACGCGACGACGTCGCGGCTACATAACAGTAGAATAGTCTCTATAATTTTTCATTAAACCAATTAGACTTTATATGTTAATCAGAAAGATCTAGATTTAGATTTCTTATCTAATGACTTGATCAAAGTTCCAATAAGTCTTTAAATAACATTTTATTTGCATAAACAAATTATACACGTTTTCCGACACAAGAATGTTTGCGATGCATTGCTCAGTGAGTCATCATTAATATTTCAGCAAGATTGTTCAAATATAGGGAAGTTGTTTGATTAGACTATTAATCACTATTCTATTATGTACTAAGATACTAGGAAATATTATAAAAATCAGGAAACTGATGCCCGTTTTCACTTGAATTAGTTATCAAAATAGGTAACGGAGGGGCCTGATTGAAGAATAATTCGTACCTACTGTTGGATTTTCAACTCTCTTTAATAACACGTAGGCATTAATTTAGATGTCTATATATGGAACCGGGCATCAGCTTCTTGATTTCATACCATTTCGTAGTATTTAAGAGAATATTGAACAGGTACCTATCTATGTAAAACCATCCAAAGGTTGCGTATGTGTTCAAGATAGCCCACTGTACACTTGTTTTTATAAAATGTTTCTCCAGTACCTATTATGTACCTACATGGTTACAATGAAGTAGGCACACTAAATAAATAAATAAATAAAGCTCAGTTTTTGGTAAAACAATATAAACATAGCATTAACTCTACCAAGTGCCGTGTGATAATAAATACCTACCTATTCATAACTAGGCGGGCGGAAAGCGTGTACTGATGCACCACACACACCATCTACAATACCTACATGAGTACAGTTAGATACCACGTATGGTCCGCCCCACTCTGGAATGTAGAAGAAATCGTAAAAGTCCCGAACACACGGAGCACTTGCATATGAATAGTTCTTAGATGACTTAATAAGGCGAACGCTTTCCTTAATACTACTTATTATTCTTGCTTTCGTATAGGTTAAATAGAATTTTCAGAAGAAAACGTAATTGATTCTTAAAGTTTTCACAATTGAAGGGATCGGTATATTAAAGTGCTATCCTAATAATAAGAAAAAGCGAAAATATAAGAAAACAGATATTATATCCGCGGAATTAATTAGTTGAAAATTGAGTGCTTCATCGCTTTCCGTAACACTGATAAATTTTTCAGCTTGGATATACGAAAGTGCTAATTATATTTGGCTGAAATTTCAAGCCACGCCATCATAATACATTATGGAGACTTATTGTGATATACCTACTATACAAATAGAACCGTTCAAATGCAGTAGTTGGAAATTAGGAAATGAAAACAGCGAGCAATACAAGGTGATGCACTTTTTGAGGCATTGTAGCGAAATAGAAGAAGCACACATTAAAATTTATAATTTAATAATCACGATAAAATTTAATAACATGTAAAAATATGTACGTCACTTTATACTAATAATTTTATTAAGCAACAATGCTAGCATATTTCGAAACAGTTATTTCTATAAATAATGCAAACTTTAGTACAAAAATAAGACTTCAAATTTAACGTATTCTAGCTACAGGTGAGACAAGTCCTTAAAAAAAACTATGTTGTTGATTAATCAATAGTTTGAAAACAATAACGACAATATATGAGATAACACAATGTATTGCAATTGCTATAAAACACCTCAACGAAAATATAAGTTTTCTAAATTCGCTTCATAGCTTGCTGTTTGTAGGATTATGCCTGATCGTCGCTACTGGAAATGCAAATACATTCGAATTTTACCTAAGTGTATCTGTCAGGCAAATCCCGGAATATTAGGTTTGGTATGTCGTTCAAATTCTGGTAGAACGAGCCAGCAAATATGATAGCGGGGTCATTTCGTTTCACCCCATGTGTCGACACACGACACCGGGATCAGGCTAGGCGGGGGTGACGTTGTTCCCTTTACGAGGTAGTGGAATAAAACAAGCGACATAGAGGTAAAAACACTTTGTATTCACGTAATTCTAATACAATCACTCTACTTTACTTGTTAAACTAACGATATGAGTCAAAATAATTAACACGCGCTATTTATAATAAACTCGGCACAACTTTACACAGACTTTTTATACTTTGATACAATTTCACAGCACAGGGAGACAGCGAGTAGTTACTCTGCTGGAGGACAAGTGAAGACTGACTCATTGTTCTAACGGCGGTCTTATTTATAGATTACGCACATGGGCGCAAGTATTGTGTACACTGATTTCTATCTGCGCCGGATCTACCAAGCGTGGGCGCGCAAGCGATGGCCGCCCGCCCCTTCCCCCTTGTCTTCCTCAAGCTTGGCCTGCGACTAACAATAACAAACCCCGACAGGTTTCGACTTGTCGAGCTTGAACCCGGATGTAAAATCTTCATCCAATCAGCGGGTTTGTTTACTTAGATGGATGGAACTTTGTCATATTTACTTATGGAACATTACTTAAATTGTCTACCTATGTTTTCTATCTTTATTATGATTTAATAAAATACCTATAATCAAAACTATCTCTGTGCAATTACAAACTGTCTTACTTACATTCTAATTACTTATATTCAGTCAGTCAGCTTACTAACAATAGTTATAAGTCAATATTGTAATTACTAACACAACGGGTCTTGACTATCTAAATAAATGATCTATTTATTATTGTTTCTAATCATTTACAGCTAATCGTTACTGTGCTTCACCTACATTCCACCCCCAGTAACAGGGTTCAGCCGCATTACTTCCTGGTCTGTGGGAAGCACAATAATTTTAGTAACGGGCCGACGCAGGACCCCATTCACAGTCTTAATATCTACTACACGGATAATACCATCATTTCCGTGGTACACTGCTTTTATAATACCTTTTGTCCATGCACTTCGTTCTTTGTTATTGTCCGCGATCACTACCACATCACTGATACGCACATTTGGCACATTATTTGCCCACTTTTCACGACACTGTAGAGTCGGGAGATACTCTCGGAGCCAGCGCCGCCAGAACATGTCGGCGAGCGCGTTGACACGCCGCCACTGCCGGCGGGAGTCGATGTCCTCGGTGTCGCTCGGCGCAAATGGCGTACTCCCGGAGGCAGTGCCCAGGAGTAGATGATTCGGCGTCAGGACCACAGGTTGATTGTGGTCGTCGTGCACGTAGCTTAGTGGCCGGCTGTTCACGATGAGTTCGGCCTCGGTGAGGAGGGTGTAAAGGACCTCCTCACGTGGTGCTCGTTCCTTCAGCGTGGCCCGTAGCGCGTTCTTTACGGACCTCACTAGGCGTTCCCAACAGCCACCCATGTGTGGGGCTGCCGGGGGGTTGAAATGCCACGTTATACCTCGATTTGTGGCTTCGTCCTTGACTTTGTCGTGGTCAAATTCTTTGAGTGCTGCCCGAAGTTCGGTGTTGGCTCCGATAAAATTAGTACCCTGATCGGAGTATAGATGTGCTGGTTGCCCGCGGCGTGCTATCAGGCGCCGCAAGGCTAATATTGCTGAGTCGGTACTCAGTGTGGCAGCTAATTCCAGGTGGACGGCGCGCGTAGCCAGGCAAGTAAAAAGCGCCCCCCACCTCTTTTCACGGCGTCGGCCAATTGTCACTTCCATTGGGCCGAAGTAGTCTACCCCCACTCTCACAAACGCTCTTCTTGTAGACTCCAGCCGTGCGAGAGGTAAATCGCCCATTTTAGGTGTAATGGGTTTGGCTCTGCGAATGCGACAGAGCTGACAATTCGAGACTACCGTTTTTACTGATGTTCTGACCTTCGTAACCCAGTATTTTTCTCTAAGGTTGTTGACAACAGTCTCGTGGTTAGCATGTAAAGCCATCGCGTGGTAGTGTGCGATTAACTTTCGGGACAATGGGTGACGTCCATCTAAAATCACTGGGTGCTTTTCATTAAATGTAAGTTCCTCGCAGGCACTCAGACGTCCTCTCACTCGTAGCAACCCATTGTTGATGATCATCGGGTCTAATGATTTTATGTGGCTACTGTTAGGTACGGGAAGCCCTTTTAGGATGGCAGCCCGTTCTTCTTTGAAGCTGTCCTCCTGGCACAACTTAATGAGGCAGTCGTGCGCCTCTTCAAGGTCTTGAGACTGCAGCTCCGTCGTAGCCCGGTGTTTGCGGCACCGGCCGATAAAGATAAGTATGCGTGCCATCACACGCTGAATGCGTGACCATGAAGAATATCGCTCGTAGTCCAGGAGCGGTGTCGCGGGTGCAGTTGACGCGTGGACTCGTTGGATGCGCTCGAGGTCCACCTCCGCCGCCTCAGGTTCATGACACGCTGGCCACTGCTCCTGTGGATCACGTAAAAACGAGGGGCCCGAGAGCCACTTCGTGCAATTATCGGGCCAACACAATCTGGTCGCTTCGTCAGCAGGGTTATCCTCCGAGGGTACCCAGCGCCAGTTGCCTCTGTCTGACAGCCTATCTATATCATATATATATAAAGGGCCTATCCTGCATTTTAATAGTATTCCTAACAATGAATTCAACATGTCAGGTCCTGTCAATATGTTATCATTCAGACACGTACCGTGAGACCTGGCGGCCGCGTCAAAAACTAAACGTAGTTTCCCCGGTTTGTTGGGGTTTACTACTCCGAAATGCGGTAAGTACCAAACTGGAGAATTATCTTCTTTACTTATCACTTTACGCGCATAACCTTCATCTAACAATCTTTCTATCTGTTTCGTATACGCCTCGGCGAACACAGCGTCCTTGCGCATGCGTCTTTCTATGCCATATAATCTTTGTCGGGCCTGATTATAATTATTAGGTAACTGAGTGTTCTCATGCTTCCACAGTAAACCTACTTCCCATTGTGACTTGTCAGGAGTGCGACGACTGGTGCTTTCTAATACGTGCAACGCTCGCTCTACGTCTTTATTTTTACGAGTATCTTGTGAAATGCCTAGGGCTTCTAATTCAAACTGAGATTTGACTAAATTATGTAAGTCGGGGAGGGAGACTGTCATGCAATTTACTGAATTATTATTGTTACTATTTTGAAGTGGTCCGTGTATGACCCAACCTAGCTTCGTAAGTGAGGCAACTGGCTTACCAGATCGTCCCCGTCGAATGTCCTGGCCGACGAGCAGCTCCCAGTTGTCCTGCCCGAGTAGTAGTAGCGGCTTGGCTCCCCTCATTTCCACGCAACCCAAGTCGCTGAGGTGCGCGTTATCGTTAATCGTCGTGGCGGACACTGTTTGCGTTGGTAAGTTTATGTTTGCCATTGTGCGGCACTTAATTTTATGGCACTGTCCATTAGGACCTTTTACTTGTACTTGTACCACTCGCGAAGTTAAGTCTGTTACTCCGTAGCCGCCCGCTGTTTTGAGTGTGAGAGGTACACACGGTCCCTCTAAGTTAGCGGCGAGTGAATTGTCTATGAGCGATACCGTCGCACCATCGTCTAATAACGCGTAACACTGAACGTCGACACTGTTTTCATAGTTTATAGTCACTGGCACTATCTTCAGTAGGGCTGAGGCTCGCCATTCCCCGATGTTAGTTACACTTTCTGCTTTGTTTACTTTCTGCGCTTTGTCCGCGTGTAACAATAGGTGATGTGCATAACCGCATTTCTCACATTTGTCGGCGCGGCAGAACCTCTTGGGGTGTTTTCTAATAAGACACTTAAAACACATGTTCTTTTCTTTGATTGTGTCCCAACGCTGTTGAACACTTAACTTTCCAAATTGCTCACATTTTTCAATAGCGTGCTCACCTTTGCACATTACACATTCCTTAGGTGAGAGGGACTCGTCACTCTGTGCGTTCACTCGTTGCATCAGTGGTGGCTTGTTAGTGACATGACGTGCGCTGTTCAATGGTCTAGTTTGACCGTAGACTTGCTTCTGTTGCTTCATGGGAGGTTTAGATGCACTAGGCTCGTTCATGATCGGCTGTACATAATAGGAGGTCGATCGTGCTAAATGTGTTAAGAAGTGTGATATTATTTCTAAGCTTGGTGACACTCTTAAATCCACCCCTTGTGAGTTATCTAGGCCCATAGCAAAGTCACCATACTGCGCGCGTTGCACTGGTGTCAGTTTGTTTAGTAGCTCACTCACTAATTGTGGGTTATTCAAATAACCTTCTGCACGAATATTCTTTAACAATGATACACAGTTTCTCACAGTCGTTGAGAATTTCCTCAGCTCTCGGCAGCTTTCCGTCACTCTGGGTAAATCTCTGACCTTTTTTAGTGCACACTGTAATACTAGGGTCGGATGACCGAACTCTTCCTCTAGGGCACGCATTATTGCTGACGGGTCTGTTGACGTTCGCAATAAGTCTTCAACCGCTATCTTCGCTTCGCCGTGCAGTGAGGTTTTCAGGCGTGCTAGGTTTTCATGTGATTTGAAACTGTACAACTCAGTAGTGTCCCAGTACATGTTTCGATAGGAAATCCACTCGGCGGGGTCGCCATTAAAATGAGGCAATTCATAAGCCTGCCTAGGTACCGGTCGCGGTCGTGCCAGTCCCGTAATCGCTTCTGCCAGTTGGTCTATCTTCCTGTCTCTTTCCCCTGATGACTCTCGCCGTCTTTCTGTTTCACCCACTCTGTCATATCTCTGCCGCCGTGTATCCGACTCAAGCGTTGATACTCGAGGTACACTTGCGACCGGAGTGGTAAAGACGGGATTATTCTCGGGCAGACGGAATCTCACTGCTGTCGACACTGGCAAGTACGCCGGCGTAGTAGGTGTCGTTATGTTGCCCACCGATACTGACGTCGACGACTCTATTATGCGTGGCACATTTATCTCGCTGGACACTGTAGGTTCACGGTACGTAAGAGATACGTTATTCACTCTACTTACGTTTTGTTCCCGGGTCACAGAGGTTTCACGGGGCGCGGCCACTTCAACAGGCGCGCGCGATACAGACTGCAACACTGTATCTTTTTCAATTACTTGGGGCGTTGTGTTAATCCATTCTTCAACGCGATGTGTCGTATCCACATCTGAATTTGAGTCATCACTTTCAGCAGCTGCCTCTATCTCGGCGATATCTGCTTCCACCCTTTTCCTCACGAGTTTTTCTTTTAACTGTACTAGCTCGCGTTCAGCTTCATACTCAATCCTTTTTCGTAAGAATTCGACGCTCTTGCGACTATTCTTAGATGAGCCTTTGCTGCTTTGTCTTGATCCCTGGCGCCTCCTCTCAGTTGTCTGCTCCGTATAGTCGAACACTCGGCCGGGGCCCGTCAGAGGTATATTACGAACGGATGTTGACGCAACAGTTGGTGCGACCGACGGCGAGCCTGGCGTCTTTTCAGACGGTAAACCTGAGTCCGAGGGGACGTCATTCTTGCGCCGCTCACTCATCTCGTCGGCTAATTTACGTAACTTGCTGCGCGTGGTTATAGCACTCTTTTGACTCATTTTATTCCACTCCTCTTGATGAACTAGATCCGGCTCCGAAGGACCAAAATGTCGACACACGACACCGGGATCAGGCTAGGCGGGGGTGACGTTGTTCCCTTTACGAGGTAGTGGAATAAAACAAGCGACATAGAGGTAAAAACACTTTGTATTCACGTAATTCTAATACAATCACTCTACTTTACTTGTTAAACTAACGATATGAGTCAAAATAATTAACACGCGCTATTTATAATAAACTCGGCACAACTTTACACAGACTTTTTATACTTTGATACAATTTCACAGCACAGGGAGACAGCGAGTAGTTACTCTGCTGGAGGACAAGTGAAGACTGACTCATTGTTCTAACGGCGGTCTTATTTATAGATTACGCACATGGGCGCAAGTATTGTGTACACTGATTTCTATCTGCGCCGGATCTACCAAGCGTGGGCGCGCAAGCGATGGCCGCCCGCCCCTTCCCCCTTGTCTTCCTCAAGCTTGGCCTGCGACTAACAATAACAAACCCCGACAGGTTTCGACTTGTCGAGCTTGAACCCGGATGTAAAATCTTCATCCAATCAGCGGGTTTGTTTACTTAGATGGATGGAACTTTGTCATATTTACTTATGGAACATTACTTAAATTGTCTACCTATGTTTTCTATCTTTATTATGATTTAATAAAATACCTATAATCAAAACTATCTCTGTGCAATTACAAACTGTCTTACTTACATTCTAATTACTTATATTCAGTCAGTCAGCTTACTAACAATAGTTATAAGTCAATATTGTAATTACTAACACAACGGGTCTTGACTATCTAAATAAATGATCTATTTATTATTGTTTCTAATCATTTACAGCTAATCGTTACTGTGCTTCACCTACACCATGCTTTCTTATTTTTTCACTAAACTTCTACTTTTTCATTGGCTATTGAATATTTTCATTTTTTTAAATATTACGGCCGATCTTTTGTATATGAAAAATCTATTATTCGGCCAGTCAGAAAACTTTAAAAACAGGTTATGACAAAAGACTTGCAGCAGATTCTGTAATGAATGTAGTGTCCTTTTCTCCATTCAGTTTAGATCATGAAATTCAGTCATAAGTCGCAATATGCTCGTCATTTTTCTAAACGAGCGATGAAAATGGTCGGTAAAACATGAGAATTGGGTAAGAAACCACTTGAATGCACATAACACTTGCGAGCGCCTACCTAGTTTCTCATAGCAATCATAAATAGCATTTACATTTACAGCCCAGTAAATAATTGCTTTCATTCTATGTCTACGTAGCACATACAGAGGTATAAACTAAGCAATTACTTACTAATTTATAATGAAAAATAAGTCGTAATAGTGGGCTTCGTCTACCATTTTGCAGGTGTAAGAAGTAGGTATTAATGTCACCGCAAAATTATTTTATGTTTCAATAAATTACCCTGGGTGAACACCTGAGCTGACCGATCTATGAATATTGCTAGCAGTTCGACTTTACAACAATATCATATTACATGCCGACACCTCAATATTATAAAATTAATTTAAATTAATTACATATAATAAAGAAGCCGTTTCCATGTTAATGTTAAAGGCTAAAGTTTGAAAACGGCGGGGGGCGCAGCCCGGGGCTTCGGAGCATCTATAATTGATAAAATTCTCAACACACCACTCAATTTCTTCTCGACATTTTACTATTTTGAGAAGTGACTCAGTTTTCTGTAGGTATAATTCTTTTTAATATTATTTATTTCATTGATTATGTCGTATGTTTACACTCGTTTATGTTACCTACTTATGGTACGCTTATAAATAGACAAGTGATTTATCGAACTTACCGTACCTACCTGTTATTTTATAACTTTAGAGACCCACCTTTGTAAATAGGAATATTTTAATTTATTTGGCATTAATTGAATGACATATAAAACGTAAACTATAGAAATATCAATTTCTGATTATAATTAATTGAGCAGTATGACGTTGTAATTATTTTCCATTAACATCAATGCCTATTTTACTACAGGTCATCTTACAGGTTACATACCTTATCCTTTTTAATCAATTTCGGTAGGTATATATGTATTTCCGTTGCGTAGGTATGAGTAGGCTACATTATTAACTACAATGAAGTGTTAAGATTCACCCAAAAATAAGAACGTGTACTTAATTAGTCATCAGTCGGCGAGCATCATTAAGTAAACAAAAAACGTCCCGACAAAATTCACATAATGTGCGTCAAAGTTAGATAAAACGGCAAATAGAAGCTGAGTGGTCCATTGTTCACGTTTAATGGACCACCGACCGATACGCCGGTCGCCGTGGCATCCACGCAAAAACCGCTCTGAAATATCGGCATCGGAAAAAGGATACGAAAAACAACATATTTCGCCATTGAGACAGGCAGCCGAGGAATTCGTCAAAGTATTTTATCTTGAGCTTTCACAGTTCGATGGCGGCCAGTGTTAAATTATTGCCCAGACAAAGTTATCGACGTAATGTGAGACCCTTTAGACATATTCGTAAACTTATTATCTGATAGTCGTCACAACTGATTCCTTTCTCAGAAGCATTTTTGTCTTAGTTCTATTATTTTAAGAGTTCTTTATTAAGTAGCTAAGTAGCAGTTTGCTATAATTGTTTAGAGAATGTACCGCAATCGTCCTTCTGAATACTAAGATAAAAGTTTCGATTTCCAAAGTAACACAAAGATAGAAAGATCACAGAAATGTTAACATTGACTGTTAGCTGGTGACTCCTAGGAAATGTATGAAGGTACACCTCCCAGTAGAAAAAACAATATAGGGAACTGTTATCAGGAAGCCGTTTCAAAAGTTAGGTAACTGTAAATATGAACAATATCGGCGCCGAAGTAAACAAAGGGTCGGGACACATTAGCCGTCTGGTGCTTCTGTTAGTAGCGCTAACAACAAAGGAGCTAGCTGTCTGTTTGAGTAAAACAATTGGTACCGCAAAACCTGCACCTATTCAAAGCGTAGGGAGATAATCATATTTTCTTGGAAAATCTTTAAGAACAAATACGATTTTCGTGAGATCAACAGTAAATCTACTCAGACGGTGGGAAAGTAGAGCCATCCAGTCCTATATTTTATAAGGAAAACTTTTGTGTTAGTTTGATAAGACATAGGTAGTGTAATTACGAGTATTATGCAGACAATATCGAAAGCCAATAAGCGAGGCTCTGATCACTTAAGGTTACCTAGAACATTATTGAGTAGTTTTCATAGCTAATGGAAGATCAATAACAAGGATTGAGGTATTACATGAAGCACACCCAAATGAAGCACACCCAGACGAAGCACACCCAAATGAAGCACACCCAGACGAAGCACACCTAAAGTATTCCACTTAGCACACCCGTAGGTGGGCTTCAAATAAAAATTTAAAATAATTAATTTCCTATTCCACGAAGCACACCTACGAATATCACTCGCATAGTGCGGGGACTAAGAAATAAAAATGTCGATAGAAGAAAATATTTATTATTTAAAAGACTAACTTAAATTTCTAACATCATTCAGTTTCATTATAATAATGTGACACAATATTTGACATTTTTGTAATCTTACTATTTAAAATCACAGATTGTTTCATAATTATCTTTCCAAAATTTTTTTTTAGTTTTTAACTATTTTTCTATTATTTTCCTTTTTTGTGCTCTTAATAAAATCACAAATTGTTTCATAATTATGCAATAAAAACTTGGAAAAATATCAAAAACATTGTAAATATAGTTTTCCATAGAGATCTATGTTGAAGTTTTCTTATAGCTACCTGTTTAGTGAATAATAAAAATACTAAACTTTAACATAAAAAATAACAGATTGTTTCATAATTGCAATAAAAACTTGGACAAATTAAATTGATTGAGTCAGGCGTTACTTTGCGGAAATCCATTTTAACTTTGAAAATGAAAACAAAATATCTAGTTTTAATTTCCGCGAATATTAGTGGGTTGCAGGTATGCACCTCCCTCCCGCCCGCTATATTATGCACATGCAAGATTACTAGGCAAATGCAAGGATTTTAAGCACATGCAGGAAGGCAATGCAAAACCCAACACCATTACCGACACGTGTTTCGCCTCTCCACGAGGCATCCTCAGGGGACGTGTTGACTTGCTGACCGTTGAGTTGCGCAACTCAACGGTCAGCAAGTCAACACGTGCAACACGTGTCGGTAATGGTGTTGGGTTTTGCATTGCCTTCCTGCATGTGCTTAAAATCCTTGCATTTGCCTAGTAATCTTGCATGTGCATAATATAGCGGGCGGGAGGGAGGTGCATACCTGCAACCCACTAATATTCGCGGAAATTAAAACTAGATATTTTGTTTTCATTTTCAAAGTTACTTGGACAAATATCAAAAACATTGTAAATATAGTTTTCTATAGAGATCTATGTTGATGTTTTCTTATAGCTACTTTGATGTTGATGTTTTCTTATAGCTACTACTTAACTAATAATAAAAAAACTTTTTACAAAAAAATACAACCGACTTTTACTTCTTTTTGATTTTTTGTGTAAAAGTCGGTTGTATTTTTTTGTAAAAAGTTTTTTGTTTTTCACTTTTTAGTGGTACCTACATCCCCTCCCCTCCCCCCACCAAAACGAACCAATCACATTGGTGTAAAAAAAACGTAATGCTCCTTTGCAGAGTAAACTAAGAGGTCGTCAATGTAGATATTTTTTTTAGATTTTTCGAAAACCGCTTGGTCGATTTCGATAAAATTGTCATGGGACCATTTGGGAAGTATACCCTTTCCAACAAAAAAAGAATTTTTTAACATCGGTTGATAAGCGACGGAGCTATGCGCGAACAAACATAAAAAAAAATACAAACATCCGAATTGAGAACCTCCTCCTTTTTTAGAAGTCGGTTAGAAATACTCTAGTTTTATGTAAAATCACAGACTGTTTAAAATCACATATCACAATCTTTAAGATTCTTAAATAATCCTGAAGAAATGGGCAATTTAGTATCTAAACTTATCAATTAAATAAATTATTATTAATCAGAATCTTAATTTCTCTAGACAATATCCAACTGAAATTAAGCCATTTTTATAATCTTTTATTGTGTTTTTGATTATATTATTTTTTATTTCATCATGTTTTTGATGATATATAACCCATTTTTACTCTAATTTCAGCATAATTATTGCAATTTTATGAAACAATCTGTGATTTTTTGTTAAAGTAGAGTATTTTTATTATTCACTAAACACGTAGCTATAATAAAACTTCAACATAGATCTCTATGTAAAACAATATTTAAGTACAATATTTTTGATATTTGTCCAAGTTTTTATTGCAATTATGAAACAATCTGTCATTTTATTAAGAGCACAAAAAAGGAAAATAATAGAAAAATAGTGAAAAACTAAAAAAAATTTTGGAAAGATAATTATGAAACAATTTGTGATTTTAAATAGTAAGATTACAAAAATGTCAAATATTGTGTCACATTATTATAATGAAACTGAATGATGTTAGAAATTTAAGTTAGTCTTTTAAATAATAAATATTTTCTTCTATCGACATTTTTATTTCTTAGTCCCCGCACTATGCGAGTGATAGGTGTGCTTCGTGGAATAGGAAATTAATTATTTTAAATTTTTATTTGAAGCCCACCTACGGGTGTGCTAAGTGGAATACTCTAGGTGTGCTTCGTCTGGGTGTCCTTCATTTGGGTGTGCTTCATGGAATACCTCCAAGGATTGATTACAGACAGAATTGTGGAATTATTCTTAAGGTAGGTATATATTACGATGTCCGTACGTCCCCACATAATATAAATAAACAATCAACATTAGGTACGTACGTATGTGTTTTATAATAATTACTTACTTAAATCTCATAATGATCCAGTGTAGGTATCTACGAGATCCTTACTATATCGTGGCATGCCGGAAGATAAATGGCTCCGTGGTTTAGTTTAGAGACTCTCATTTTGATATAACATGACATAAGCGCTAAAAATGCCGTAGTTTATCTGTTGATTAAAATTGAAAGTTTCCGCATCGAACTTTCTCTACAGTAAACAGTAATAAGTGTTAAGGTTGCGTAGGCACGGGTATTGACGTTTAATGGATTCAAGTTCGCCTTGCGTTGTTACGCGCGTTAGGTAGGCATTCCTAAAGTTTACCAGATACGAGCAGGCGCAATCAAAAACCAATCAAGTGTTTATTAGTTAGCCGGGAACATGACTGCGCTGGTCTGTCGGGCTCGGAGGAATGTGTTGCCGTAGGTACACACGCGAGAGGAGCCAGGCTGCCAGGTGGGCCCCCATTAGCAGCGGCGAGCCTCGAGCGGCCGCTCTTCATCTTTATGATAATTATTTTCTGTTTGTTTTCGTCGAAGAATCGGCCCGCCTCGCCGGCGAACGCTTCTCAGAACCAACTTCCATTGTGGTAAATTAAAGCCGCCCGGACCCCTGCCACGACGAGAGATAATTCGACAGGATGCCGCATATTATTAATTGCACTATGACTTGTGGAAATGGAGATTTGAGTTTAGTGAGTCATTCATTCCGGTAGATCCGACGTTACCCTCCCGCGTGGGAACGGATCACGTTAGAGAGTTACACCCGCGTTAACGATCGCCTTAACTTCACATGAAAACTGTCCATTTAAATTTTCATACGTTTTTTTGGTTTAATTGAATTCTGTTACTTAAATGGTGCACAACCCCATTTACAGTCGCAACAACGCGAATCAATTAAGGTCTGTTGGGGTAAAGCGATAAATTTCCAATTAAGTGCATTGCAAGCACCGAGTTGGTACTGAGCGATCAGTTCGTTAACTAGAGTTTAACAAGGTAATAAATAGAGGGTTCGAGGCAGACACCGGTGACCAATAAAAAGAGAACCGTAAATAATCCGAATGCCTGCAATAAAAAAAGGGAACCTCGTAATGTTTACAATCTTGTGGCTTTATTCACTTTGTGTTCCAATTTCATGCTAAATCGAGCGGATAAAATCCTCCTTTATCAGGCAGACTCACCGTCTCGGCGGAGTCCGCTCCTCCCCTCCTCCCCCCCCCCCCGGCCGGCGGTCGGGTCGCGGGTGCCGCCGGGTCGCGGCGATCCGTCTGCGCAGAGGCAGCCGCCCGCCATTAAATACGAATCTAACATCAGCCCTGAATGAAGCCTAATACGTTGAAAGGATCAATTTATGATAATTCAATTTGTATGAGACCGAATGGAATATTTTATGTGTACTATAAATTGTACAAACCTTTTAACGCTCTATGGATAGAAAGCTTTTATGACTTTATTTAATTATGTACAGATAAAAATGTACTCATATTTAGGAGCCCTTTAACATGAAGAGAACATCTTGTCTTTTGTTGTAAGTTTAAAGTTAAGCCTTAACTTAGTGAGCTAAGAAACTTAATAACGGCCAAAAAGATTGACGTGTAAAAGTGTTTTTACAACCTTCTTTCGAAATAAATATCAATTATCTTTCAGATGGGTGGCCATCTGAAAGATAAATTATATTTATTTTGTTATACCTAGCTCATTTGCATTAAACATTTTTACGTTTTCTGCCTGTACATTAGTTAGCAAATAGTAATTACCAATCAGATGAGTCTTCAGAAATAATTAACAAGTCATACTTATGAAAAATAAAGTCAATTTCTTCTTATAAACAAAGCAGAACAAAGCGTTTATCGATATCTGCAATTACCACTGACAAAATCCAAGGTGTACTGTGTATTAAAAACTAAGTAAAAAGCATCTGGCGAAATAATATGTCAATGGCAACTGGAATCAGACATATCTCTGAGAACTGGCCATTAGAGCGATGCAATGGGGGTTAAGAGATCATTCACACAGGGAAAATAAAATTATTTTCTTGGAAATAGCATACATAGAACTTAATACTGATGAAAAACGAGTCGTGAAAGGTTAATTATATCTAATGAGAATTTCATAAATAATAATGAAAAGTTAACTCAATATTTCAATAATGTATCATGTAGAAACTTGACTCTTAGTTAAAAGAATTACTTAATACAGTTCAAAGCATTGTCATTTTTTCATTGCGAGCCCCATACTCTCGTGAAGTGCGCATGATTCTCAAGAGTGCATTGGTTAGGAGGCTCGACGGGTTATTAATTTTATGGTGTCGATGGCCGCACGCACCTGGCTGCAGCGGTCACTGCCGCTGCGCCTGCGCATTCCCCCCCCCCCCATGCCGGGATCAATCACGTAAGTACTTGTACACATGGCCATTCGCTGTCATATACATACACATCTAGCAATTAAATAGGACCATTATACGATACATAAACCCACTCCAATGATTTAATTACCTTGTTTTAATTGTTTTTCATTAATCACACAACTTTTTTCATCCTATATATGCATGCTTTCATTGCATTTGTAGTTGCCCACTATTATAATGTATATGCATCTAAAAATATGAACAATAGCAGTTTATCGGTAAACCTCAGTATTAGATATGTGATGTGGACAGCATTCCCCTCCTAATCGAACTGGTTGGAAGCAGTGCGCGTGCATTACAATGTAAATGGCACATTCGTCTACAGGTGCCGTAGAGAACCTGAATTGTGTGCTATACCACGCATACCATTTGAATAACACATTTCGTGTGTCACATGTCCATTGCCGCCTCAGAGTCGGCGGTGTCGCAGGGCGCAGGTGATTCTCAGCGTTACGTAATTGCCAGTCAAAAGGTGTCGCGGTGTAGTGAGAGATTTTGATATGTTTTGGTGAAGGTCACAGGTGTAAGTAGTACGAGACACGCGGGCGACAGCGTTGCTCAGACGATGTGGAAATGCAACTGATACTATTTAGTATATATTGATACGTGAGTATACGTGCAGGAGATTTTTAATCAAAGTACAAAAAAATCTCAGGGTCTTTTGTCTCGATTTGAAATATTGTCCGGTGGTTTATGCAGTCGTTTCTATTTAAGGCCAACTAGCCCGAAGCGTCAGGTACAACTTAGTTCCGATTTATGATAATCAGCTAGCCATTATTCCTGACTTCGTTGAAGAAACTAGAAATTTACTTTGTCCCGAGGCGTTTTCCTGGCATCAATAAAATGTCGTAGCCGTCATAGTCCCGGCTAAAGATATTTTAATTGCTCCATTGCTTTCCGGTAATATTTCAAACAATGGAATTGGGAGGCAATCAAACTTCACAGTTTCTGCTAATGGGACATTTGCTTTGCTTGAACGAAACTTGAGACTTAGTGCGTTTTAAAAGTTTTCTTCCTACGTACTAACAAGTACTTAAGGCTTTTAGAAAGGAAATAAAAAGTTGAAGAATACAAACATTTGGAATGTGTTGTGTGTGTGCTGTCATGACATAATTCATGAATGTATATCGTCTGAGCGCTGAGCGTGTGCAGGCTCCCACAACATAAAACTCATAATAATGTTCAAAGATTACGAGTCAAGGCGCGGATGAAAAACAAAACAAAGGTAATAATCATTTAGTGAAGGCACAAATTCCTACAGAATCACAGCCCGCTGATAGGCTGCTGTGAAGTGTACTCCGAGTAATTGACGGGCATTCGATACTTTTGGTTCTTAACGATAAGAAATTACGAGGAACAATTCCTTTGAATTTAATGCAATTATTAAAATGATAGCATAGAAATCGGAAAGATTTATACTGTGACAGCTTTTGGTTGATTGCTTATAAAATATTTCAGCAACCATTTCGATTAGATATAATTAGTTCATAGTAGAAACTATGCAAGTACACATAATCACATTAATATCCTGTATAAATCAAGAGTACAGGACCAATCAGTCAATCTGCCGAACCTTTTCTCACTTCAGCAGCCCTATGACACAAAAATCATGATGGATTTAAGACATCATGGTCTTAAATCCATCATGATTTCTGTGTCAGAGAGAGAGACGGAGTTACACAAGACGAATAGCACTATCCCTTTCCCTTACACGAATCATGATAGCATTGGCACTTCGTAGTACGGACACTGTAGGGGTAAGCTTCCAGTTTAACCGAATACAGCTGAGTACCTATGTTTTACATGCAGGAACTGCCTATTTGCTACCGTAATCTAACCGGGTATCGTGGTACCCCTCGGCAAGACTGGTAGAGGTCTGGTGCTATCAGATATTCTGGCTTCTGCAGCAAACAAAATGAAGTTCTACCTTTTATTATCGAATCATGCATAATATTAATAAAAAAATATTTCAATATGTTTGTTCAAGCGTTGAGAAATGCCCTGGAAAACATGCATGTTCGTTTTTTATTAGTGAAAATGTTATTTTTTACTCTAGCTTGGTATCAAATATTGAGACAGTAACACGAGTGATCGCGTGTGTTAGCCCGGTCCCAGCTGGAACCGAGTTCTGTCTTACCCACGCTACGCCAGTGCAGGCCACACCAAACTGTTTATAATAATTAAGACGGCAAACAGATACCTCAATAATTACTTTATTCCAAATTACCTCTTAAATTTGAGTTGTGAGGAACTTGGGTTGTATATGAATGTAAACGATACTAACCTTACCTATGTATTTCTACATATTGTGATATAAGTTATTTAAGATATGCCGCAGGGCAGCTGTATTTTTTTTCGATCAGTTATAGTCACATAGCCAAGGAGATATTGATGTTACAGTTACAATGCCGGGGAAAGCTGTCACAATTTACACTGTCTGCGGAAACTAACCTTCCAGTTCTTAAGTTCAATTATGAAACATCAGAAAACACGTTTACAAATACTAGTATTAGCTACAGACGTCCCCGCCTCAGTAATTTTGTAAGTCTTGCAACAATTATGCAAAAATATTACACATTAATTCATTGCCTATTTTTATAACCCCGCCAGCCGCCAGGAATGTTTAAACATGTCTTTGCAGGTAAGTGCTGGAAAGGACATATTTATGCATGAGTCCTTGCATAAGCTTAAAGTTATATTTAGTGTAGAAAGCGACGTGTCCAGGGGCGAGCCAAGTGGGCACCCGTCCAGGATATTATACGACAGCCACGCGACTGTAACATGTGACAACATTCAACACTGACATACATAATCAAATAGTCACAATTTAGTCTTGTGTGAAGGTCTGCAGGCTTGTCACGCGCGACTTGACAAGACATATGTCCAGGACATCGACGATTTTTCGCTGATGACTGATAAAATTCGACTAGAAAATGCTTGATACTCTGAAAATTATTAGTGTAATCTTATTTCCGAAAATACTATTGATAATTACGTTATGCAATTGACATTGCATTTCCTATTTAACTTTATATTGTTTAATAGACAATACCAACAAATTACGTCATCTCATAAACATTTATGTAATAAAAGGTAAAAATTGTCGTTGCACAAAAACCTCTACCTACATAAACAATAGCGAACGGCGAACGTTTTAGCACCTCCATAAAAACTGAAGCGAAACTATGGTCAATAAATTAATAAGTCATCGTCAAATGCCTCCAATTACAGCACAATATAAAGCGGAGTCAAGCAGGTAAACAAAATGGAGCTGTTATAAATTTTACAAGAGCAGTTGAGTGGCCACACTGCCTGACTGCTCTCGACCGCATTATGCTGTTTTTTTCATGAACTTTTTGCTCGCAGGCATTCGCTTTGTGAGCTTACTTCCGTCGGTACAGTTTTTATGATGGCGCTAAGTTTTGGACACAAAAGATTTAATATAAGAGCCAAAATAGTGCGTTAGCGCCACCCCGCCTCACACTCTCGTCTCTGAAGTCCGCACTCTGGGCACATGCGTCACCCCACAGGTATGCCGTCAATATGGATTGTGTAAATGCAAATATTCATCGATGCGCACACATGTTTTAACGTGTTTAATTATTTTAGATGGGTTTACTTAATAATTAGGTGTATTGTTTACCATGTAGTGTAAAGTTTAATCATCGGTTGACTTTGTTTAAAGACAAATGTAGGTAAATAAAATTGTTCGAAATAATTTATCGAATGAAAATAAACTTGTGGTTTTGCTTGGAATTGTATGCGTCTTAATTGTTTTAGTTTAACGATAAATTATTTGATCGGTCAGAGTTCTGTACGTGAAAAAGGTGAATGCAAAACCAGTTTTCTCTCTCCTCAATGCACATATGCGGGAAATTGTCACGTGAACTATGATGTCATCTTCAGAAATATAACAGGACAAGTATCGAACAATGTGCTGCAACACAAAAGGGTACCGTTCGCCGCATATTTCACAAAATGCGTGTTTGCGTTATCTTAAAACTTTGTGGGCCGGCTTTGTGTGCCTGTTGACTTTCCCTTAGCGCCGCTGTCAATTTTTTCACTGCGGTGTAATGTCGTTCTGTTTGTATTTGTCGGAGCATTAGATAATCGCCATTGTCCTGCAAGCGCCAGCGGCATCGCAGACAAGCTTCTGTACTTAGAACTATTTGGCTTGAATAGATAAAAGATCTTTAGTCAAGCCATTTGTTTAACTTGAATATTTAGGTCTCAAATGGTAGGATTATACGAAGTGCTTTATTGTGCGAGGCCGTTATTCCTGTCTGTTTGTTTTGTACACAATTGATGTTCTCATAACGTTATCGAGTTATCAGCACAACGTTATGAAATAGCGGTTTACGTGTCGTGAATCATGCTCCCCGTTCGGTGAGTCAATGTTTTTTACGTGGTCCTATTGAGAAACGTTAATAGCTCCTTTCGACAGTTTTTGTTTAACATAAAAGAAGACAGTAATGTTTACCTTTTCATTGGAAATGAGATGTAGTATTATCAGTTCTGTTAATTTTCAGAATTGAGAACATGCTTGAACCAGTAAGAGTCGACCAGTTGTGTTGTGTTACTTAGACAAAGGTGTTTCAAAGGCCCACAAATTATTCTATGGCGAATTAAATTTAGTCACAAATCATAATTGAAAACTGAATAATTACTAGGTTGTAAGTCTAAGCCAATAAAACAAAAAAAATCTATAATAAAACAGTGAACAAGTTGCAATTAGCAAAACGAAATTGAAAAATTATTATCGCATTTCGAGCGCGTTGAAATCTTTTCTATGCGAGTTTTTCTCTTTGCCGTTACAGGGCCATTTTCACGGAGGAAGTGATGTATCTACAGTGCTAACGTATTTAGACATAGTTGCTCGTAATTATGTTCTTAAAGCTCCGATTCGATAGGATCTGTCGGTACCTACACTACCTACCAATTAGGTCCCGTGCGCCGGATTGGCGGTCGTTAGTATGAAAGATGTTCGAAAGCGGATAATTTCTTTATCGTGTTCAGAGGGCGCGCGTGAGGTCCGAGCCTGCCTTTGCTCCGTGCCGCCACATCTACAACACCTACCCAAACTACCTAAGTGTTTTTCAATTAAGGGAAATAAAATTTATATACACACACATCTATAACACACATACATGTTAGTGTGGGAAATAAAGTTTAATAAGAGAGCGTCAGGAAGTAATTGTCGAATTCCTTTTACTGAGAACTTTTGAAGATGCCATGTCTCAACATTTATATCTCTTGATTGCGTTTCAAGTATCTTTCTAATGATTTCCACTTACAATCATTGAATTATGAGAACATGAACGTAATACTACTGTAAGCACATAATCCGTTTAGTTTATGTTTTACATAAAGATGCACACACCGCTAAAGGATCCTAATCCTCGTGGAGTGGCCAGTCATCATCTGTACTTTAAGCACTGGTAGTATGAAAACAAGATTTTCAAAATCGTGAGTAAATATTTGCTCGCCTGACCATTCCATAAACCGAGCTGAGAGGAACAAAAAATACGTTAACAAGAAAGGTCCTGTGGGAGCGGCCGCGGGTGAGACAGACATATGAAAATGGTGTAAGAGGAAGGAGGATAGAGGATGCCACGCCCACAACCACCCACGTAGTCGTAAACAGTCCAAATCCTTTGCACGCTTTCATGTATCCCAAATCGAAATCGCTGCGAGCATCGGGCACGCTGATAAAAGAATACACGCACGTCGCCCCTCGCCCTAAGGCATAAAGTTGTGTGTACCGACTAAATAAGTTATTCCGTGTTGTTGTCCTTTTGTGATCGAGATCATAATGATAAATAACCCAAAGGATAGCTCCAGTTGGGGAATAATAATTGATTTTGATGTCTTAAACATAAAATATTCTCGATTGTATGTTTTGAAATGTATTTTTATAAACGCTGTCTACTTTTATGTTTTGAACATTCCATGTCATGGAATAATGAATATGTTTTGACTTGAATATAAAGTATGGAGAATGTGATGTTTTTCTCTTTTATGTTTAACCTAATAGGGGATGTATTGGATGAGGTTTGAAGGCAGGAATAAAATAAAAAGAGATAACGTTAACGTACAAGTGTTAACAAGTTGGCGGCTCAAAGAGCGCCGCTTGCTCGTTGAGCCTAATAACTTGAGAGCTTATGTTGTTATCTAATTATTGCCATTACACATTCCTTCCCATATTCTTAGTAGACTTGGGAAAATGACGAAACAAAATCATCGGTAGGTATGAGTAATGACGAAGTAATAAAAATTCATTATATAGCCTCTATATTACTCTACATGAATCGTAAAAGTTTCGCCATTCATTAAATAAAGGTAAGATATTTTTTTCATCTTCTGATATTATATGTTCGGGTCGAAAAAAAAAGACGTTTGAAGCAGCATCAGGAAAAAACGAGGGCCTAACTGCCTAAGTGAATCAATAAATCATGTAAAAAATCGCCGGTGGTTTTGTCTCACACAAAATGATTAGGCCAAAAAGTATCAAAGACATTCCGATCGGAATGGTGGTTTGTTCCAGGTCCGTCGCAGCCTATAATTTGTGCATCGACATCGACACGTAATTAGGGGGACGTGACGCACCATGTTGAGCATTCCCACATGGACAAGCAAGGACATAACACGTAATTTCGACCCATTATTTTGACCGCAGATCGACTGCAGTCACACCGTGCTTACCGCGGCAACGTGACCTAAGCTTAATGAACAGACTTTAGGGAGCGTTCAAGTATTACGTAACGCAATTTTTGAAGATTTTTGACCCCCCCTCTTCCCCTTGTAACGCACCGTAACGTTTTACTTTACCCCCCCCCCTCCCCCTCTCTAAACTTTACGTAACACTCAAGTGACTATTTTTACCCTAAAGTAGCAAAAAGTTATGTTACAGTTATTACCTTTGGTATAGTTTTAATTGACTTAAAGAGAACAAATTAAAAATGACTACCAGACTAATACCATCGAGGCATTCCCCGTAAAACGTAAATGAAAAGGGTTGCCAATTTGGGAGTTTTGATTCCCTAATTTTTTATTTAAAAAAAAAAGCAATGTTACGTAACGTGTTGTAAGAAAGACCCCCTCCAGCCCCTGTAACGCATCGTAACGTTTTACGAGACACCCCCTCCCCCAAATTGCGTTACGTAATACTTGTCGCCCCCTTAGAGCAAAAATACTTTCACTAACGATTTCATAACTTAACTAATACTGAACTTTAGGTACAAGGATATTTTCCAAGAGCTATAGGCCTTTTTCAACTGCTCGTAAGGTCTACAAACTCTACACAATACACTACTAAATCAACGCAAACTAAATCATCATTATATTAGTCTTGTAGACAATGGACATTCCGCAGCGAACTTCACATTAAGCATGTCATATTTATTCGACGTTGATCCATGTACTACAAGTTTATAACCAATATATCTGGCAAACAAATAATAAATCCGATTATAGCAGCGTCTGCTGCCTAATTTAGATTTTACATGCTTAGATCTTAATTATCATCAATTATAATGCACTCACTAATTGGATTGGCAATAGCAAATGTTTTAGTTACGGCACGGTGTAATAGGCGGCCACCTAGAAGAAAAACTAACTAAGTGCTTTTAGCCCATCTTTGGCTATTTATTGTCTTAATAGTTGGTTTCTTTGTTTCACCATTTCTTACGTTTTGTGGTTTATAATTTAGGCGTATCCGGTCGAACTTGTGGCCTGAAAATTAATTTATTTTCTTACTTTGTAACGATCTCTAAAACTTTACGAGAAACCTATCCTAATACTGAACGGTGAATAGTTTAACACTAAGAAAACATGTCTACTACTTACAACATGTTTCGTTATTCTAAAATAACATTTTTATAACCGGCATTAGACACTACCTGTTAAACAAAATTACGAGGAAAACAACTTAAACATGAGGCCGACGTTTCGTCTGCCTCGCGCGCTCAAAACAAATAAAATATAAAAAGGTGAGCGATGCATTAAGTGCATATAAACATGTTGCCTTAGTGTCAATATTTGCGGGCGCTTTCCCATGGGAACCGCGCCTGTCTGCGCCTGCGCTAAATCACTTCGGCTGTGACTGTACCACGCTACTCCTCGTTTTTGCTATTGAAATGTCAATTTCCTACCTTACGTCCTTCAAGCCTAAAATCAATTAAAAACTGCGCCTTTTACTTTTATTTCCGAATGCCGAGTGCTCTATTGTCTTTTTTATAGCCGAATGCTAATTTTCTGCGGACTGTTTATAGTAAGGGATAATATGAAGATGTTGCACAATAGGCAGTTTATCAGCATGTCAACTTGTGGAAATATTTGGCATATTAAGTTTTTCCACATCAGTTTCCTTGAAAATTTGAAATCAATTAGTGCTACGATGATTTTTTTCGTATTTTCATACGAGAAAAATCATGCATGTACAAAAGTGTACTGGAAGCAAATCCTTTTAAGTAACTGACGGCAGAACTAGGAACCTGGGGATGTTATGGCTATGTATCGTAGTTGGTTGCTGGTGCGATGATCACGAATATTTGTCGCGTGATGTCAGGAGCCGGCGCAGACCGAGATAAGGTAATTGTGAATGCGTGTAGCTGTCCCCGGGATATATTGCTGTGGGGCGCTGAGCTTTGCGCTCACCGCGCCACTACCTCCGTACCACCCTTTGCACGCTTGTAAGTCTCAAATATGTGAACATTGAAACGGTGGAAAACAACATTTCCAAATAATTGCTGTTGTCCTATGTATGAATGCCGCGAAAGGTCAACGACATAATTGAGAACGACAGTTGGAATGAATATAAAAAATGGAATATTTTAATAGCCGTTTCTAATTAGTGGCAGTTACCGTTTTTTGGGTTCTGTGTTCGTAGTGAAAAAACAGAGTCCTCATTTAAACTATAGTTGTTTCTTTTACCATAGTTTCCACAGTGAAATAACTTAATGAACTGACGATATAAAACTAAGTTCTACCCGTGGAGATAGCTGACACACAATAAAATAGTAACCTCAAATTCTAGGCCTTTCCTCATAGCCGATAAAACCAAACCAAAACTTTAAAAAAATTAAAATGTTTTCTCTGGCGCATTATTGAAACGGCTTTGCTGAAATAGCACCTTGAATGAAAACATCCACAATAGAATAAATATGACACACTATTTCAATAAATATGACACGATGTTAACATTATAATATGGAACCCTCGGAATCAGTAGGAAATCATACTTGACCTGTTTCTATTTAGGTACTTAAAGTACAACCAACTTAATATTTCTCAGGAATGTAATTAATTAAGGCAGCGCTATCAAATTGAGTCGGCAAGATTACAATCGCTTGGAATTAGTAAGAGAATGACAATAATCGGAGCATGTATCAAACTGGAGAGTCGAGACATGTGTACGCGCGCGGGTGTGCTAGCAGGTACCTGTGATGGAATGCCCGATACGCTCCTATAATGATGTTAAAACAAACTGTTAGGTTGTCATTAACGCGACTCAGCGCCCAAATGGGGGAGGCCCATTATAAAAATTTGTCCCATCCGTTTCGGCCCAAATTTATGGTTATCGAGCTGCCCCGTTTTTCTTGGGCCATCCAAATTTTATTGCCTTAAGATTGGAGTGGGAATACTGATAACAATGTTTTAGGACGGGATTTGTGTCGTTTATGATGTTGCCGATGAATGAGAGTAATCAAACGTCATTTCATTTCTATTGAACACGTATCATTTGGACCTTAGAGGCAGTTGCAGGGTTAAAATTACGTCGGTTAGACATTCTTTAAATTATTTTTATGGTGTTTTGAGATAGGCATCTGAAACGAAACGTAAGTTATCGGGTTCTATGGGGAGATCTCACTTTATTATGGAATGTGTATGCGTTCATTATGGCGATATGGAGGTTTATCCAGTCTTAAGCACAATAAGTCTTGTTTAGTGACGTAACATAGGCATAAAATCGAATAAAACAGTAAATAATTTCACAACTCAACATTTTATGCCAAAAATGGGAACCAAGCGGTTGCCCAATTCATAAGAAAGTGTCTAATAGTCATTGACATTCATTGATATTCTTTAAGAAGCGCGTATCACGTAACACGGTAGCTGCTTGCTCGCTCGTAATGTATTGTATTTTATGGTAGTGGCCTGCGGTATGCAAAACTTGCCTTCGATAATCTTACGTACGCCAATACAAACGTAACTTTACCGTTCATCAAGCAAGCTTACAAGCCATTCTAACCGTTATTGCGGCCCCATAGGAACACAAAAGATTATTATAGAACGCTAAAACTAATATCAGGATGTATTTATGTGGTAGAGCAGATACTGGTCTTCGGCGACGGGTCCACGTCAATAAGTTATTATTTCTGCAAATATTCCAGTGTCATATACAACCGTTTGGATTACGATTTTAAAACGACAACTACTTGAGGTTCGATTACAAAGTTGAATCAACATTAATCAGAGTTAATATGGGTTTAAGATTTTCTTAAATATTAATGGAAGTTTTGGAATGTTGTCTTTGAGTGTTCTAAAAGTGGTTGCATGTGCAGATTATTTAAAATCAAGCCATACAATGCATAATGTATTAGATCTACAAGTAACATTAATCTTGAAGTGAGATAAATATAAATAAGAGTGGTGGCCACTGTTGGTCTGTGGTGGCCACTCTAGTCACCGGTACAAAGTTCAGTTGGAACATACCTAGGTATTCAATTATGCGCAATGTGGTTTATCATAATTTGCACATTTTATTCCAAGTTGAGATAGTTAAGATGAACTAACTTATAATATTACAGGTCACGAAGTAAAGTACTTGATCATTGTGACTGGCAGATTCCTACATATTTAGAAAAAGGAAAACTTAGAATTCTATAGAATTGAGAATGCTTCCTAGTTACATGAAACTCCTGTTACAATCCGTGCACTTCAGTGCGATGATATAAAATGTGGTTTGTGGTCAATAAACAAGAATAGAATTAAATATTTGTCTGTGGACATTTTTACATGAATAGGCAAATGTGTGGCTAAATCCAGCGGATTTGTACTCTTTAGACGAATTCCAATTTAATATTATTTCCAATTTTCTAGTTTAAATATTAGTAAATATTTGTATTATTTTAGTTTTAAGCATGTATTCATGTTTTAATTTTAAAATTGTATATTAATATTAATAATATATCCAATACAATTTAAATTATTTCTGATAAATAAACAATAATAATCCATCCATTCCACACAAATCATACTTGAATATTTTGCTAATTTTCTTTGTTTCAATTTTCACATTACAACCTGACATACCAACGTTTTATTAGAAAATCCAATCCTGATAATAAAATGAACGGCAAAGTACCTGGGTTTTCCAGAATTAAGCAAGCACAGAGCTTCCGTTTTATTAATCCTACTTCTTGCCTTAAACCAATGAGTCGATACGTACAAAGTGAAACACATCAGCTATAAGGGCGTCATAGAAGCAGCTCAGGTAAGGTGTAGCAGAGTGCCAGGCAGTGAGAAAGTGTGGAGCGTCACCAAGCTCCGTTATCAAGCGGTCACTTTGACTGGCTCGTTGGGCCCTGTTCCACTGACAGCATGACGAATGGCCTGATGCAACCCATAGATAATAACAAAAACGCGTCCACTACTAACCCTGTCGGTGTCCCGTCAACGTCAAAAAACAAATAAGTCCTAATGATCGATCGTTAGACCTCTGTTTTGGGGCCTTTAAAACACGAGTTATCTCGAGTGAGCCGTAGCGGTGTGATCACCTACCTGTTAAAAGGTGGCTGAATTTGTCAGCCGATAGATTCCAACGAGGCTTACGTGTCAGCGAGTAAGGTGAGTTTTTCATGTAAGTTGCCTTACCTGGCGCGCCGGCCGATCTTGTAACGCGACTTTAACTTCTATTTAACCGAGGAAAAGTTACCAACATGTGCTACGAGATATAAACTTTTTGAAGTGACAATCGTTGCTTTTTTAAGTCACCTATTTCTTTTGTGAAACACAATCTGTCTCACCCACATTTGATACGGTTTATTGTTGATATTGGCGTAAATTGCCATTTCAAGTGGACGGTCATAATTTATTAATTTGTTTTGTTTTATATAAATTGTCGTGAATTGACATGTTGATAATTCATGTTTAAAGGACAATGTGCAAACTAGACCTCACACAATACAAGAATATGATTAAGTTGAAGTGCCAAGCTGAACGTGCGAAGTGTTTATGTGCAAGGAATTCACAATGATATTCGTAACTAAGTTACTATAGACTAAGTTAGCGCACGCAGCGGGGACATGCCGTAATTACTTACGCACTTAGAACATTATAGTGCACTTGTCGTCGCGATCCAGTGCGGGGCTCGCCTTACAATTTATCGGGAGTTGCTTCCAGTTAAGATACTATGTCAATGCAAAAAGCTCTATTTGCATTATTTATCGCCTGTGGTTACGAGCTCGACCAACTATCCGGACTAAAAATAGATGCAAATACTCAGAACTAAAGCACCACTTACATTTTACTTAACGGTCGGTATATTTTTAGTAAAAGCATACATATTTCAAAGTCTTATCATTTGCAATGGTAATTAGCTCTGTAGGTAAATGAGCACCTGTAATACATGTCGCCGAGAGAGGTATATTTTCTCACAGTATTTGAATATATCGCAATCGCACTAAGTATTTCCTTATCCTTTAACAATAATGATGTCACCAGCGGCGTTAATGAAATGAATAGCATTAGCAGATCGTTAACAATAGAAGCTTACGCGACGGAGTCTATTGGGATCTGCGCAGGCTGCAACCTGGCGAATGAACTAGAGCTATTAGGCATTTGTCTAATCATAGTTAGTTAAACAGCGATAGAATATTCAAAGTTCGCGCTCGCAGGCTTAGGTTTCAATTAGAACAGCGCGGTTGCGCGGCGGCTGCGCGGTGAGCGCGGGAGCGGCGCACGGTGTCGTGAAACGTGTAAACGCCGCCGTATATCATGCGAACCTCGCTATTACATCCAGTAACTGCGGTATTAATAGAAGTGGATACATACATTTTAATAGTTGCATTTGTCAGATAGGGATTGGTGTCACGCGCACGTGTTTGGCGCAGTATCTTCGCAGGCCTACATACTGCCTGTAGAAGCGCGGTTCGCTTGCGATATCTCGCTATAATCATGTTTACTGTCAATGTTTCCATTACTTCCGCAGCTGATGATAAATAACGTCACGCCATTATAAGATTATCTTGCTTACAAGGCGGCTACATCACATATACGAGTTCGCAGATTAAGTACTCAATTATAGATTTAATTATTTAATTACGTCAATCGTTCCTTATCTGTGAAGTAGCGTCAATTGAACAAAGCGATTCGTTGTGTAGTAAGCTTATTATTGTTTCAAGCAATATTCAAACTTAAACGTCTCAGCTGTACCGAGAATGTAATGAGATCTAAGTTAAGATTAGATTTAACTTTATAATTGACGTTTACGCAGCTCCTTTCCTAACCGTTGAGAAATTCTTAATGTATGTACAGTGTTAGTGTAACCGGGCCACAGCTTCTCATTCGTCCATCTGCAAGAGCCACTGAGACTTTCTTGGAAAGTCGAGTAGGATCTTGTCGAGTGTTCGCAGTGACACGAAATTCTCGCACAGTTACATTGGCTGCGTGTATGGCATGTGAGAAATGTGGTGGAGAGTGTATCAGGTGTTGGTTGGAGCTATCGGATGGACATTCCGTCGCGGGGTTGCACCGCACGCGCGGCGAGCGGCTGCAATGTGGGCGACACCCGAGCCGGCCGCCGCAAGGTCGGCTACTGCACCGCGCGGCTGACCTAGCGCGACTCCGCCGGCAGCTCTGTCCACATGCACACTCTCCTGCGTTATGTCTACTCATCAGATATCAGACAGGGATTGAATCCATGAAACTAACATACAATTACAAAAACCACCACTCTTATGTTTTTCCAACAACTAGATAGTTCGTGGACGCGAGCCAGTCAATAGTGATTTAATAATACTTACACATCGTACTTTCATGAGATTTCTCACATTTCAGCAAAACATCTCAGTGCTATAACTCACTATCTCAAATCAGAAGGTCTTGCCTTCTGATAGTTATAGCATTAAGATTTTTGGAGAGGTTAAGCGTCGTCAGCAAGGACCGTAAATGCATGAAACAATCGTAAAAATATTTAGCTAAAAAGGTATGATTGTAATAAAACTTAAGTTACACCATTCCTAGCACTCGGCGTAACACAAAAAAAATACAAACTGTTACACATTTAAAATGAAATGTGTAACAGTTTGCATTTTTTTGTAATCATACACAAGTTAAAGTGGCTCTTAATATCAGCAAGATGTCGGCCGCCGGCGATCGGAGATGACACCGTTACGATGCCGCTACTACACGGCTACGACATAGCTACGCACGCCGACGATTCATCTCCGGGGCTCCTTCCTACCACATTGCTAGGACGTTGCTACGAAACTGCTACGCTACGGCTACGAAGCTGCTATGCTACGCCTACGATCCGTCTACGAGGCTGCTACGACACCGCTACGAAGTTGCTAGGATACTGCTACGCCACGTCTACACAATTCGTCGAAAACGCGGCGCTGCTAAAACACCGCTACGAAACTATTACGATTCTACTATAAACTATTCCACTGCTGCGCCAACCTTACATCCACGTAACGTAGACGGATATGATACGGCTACTAATCTTCAGTTAACGTTATTGTATATTATCATAGTGCTTTAAGTATGTACCTATGCAGTGAAAGTTTTAATTATCAACAATTAAAAGTGATTAAACTTTGTTAAGTAAAAAGTATTGATTTTATTTCATAAAATCTCCGTTTAAACTTGACACTCGCAATTAAAACCTATTAATTACCTACTTTGTAATAGCAAAGTTAAGCCTCACGAGGAAAACTAGTGAATTACTAATTATTTCAAGAAGAAGAAATTTTTACTCGACAGTTAATGGTTTTACACAACGCTTTGTACGGTATTGAAATAATTTGTGTTAACATAACTCGATGGAGAAAGCAAGTTATTATGAAGCATAGAATAGTTTGAAATATAATGAGGAAAGTAATGAAGCAAATAGCCAGCCATAAGAGAGCCCTCCCATGTCTAAACGAGAAGATGTATGGATTCGATTCGTGCTTACAAGGTGCGCTACAAGGGGGAAGAAAGAATTTTCTACTAGGATCGTGAACATTTTGGGAGAATAATCGGTAGTACCTGTGATATAAAAATGTTTCACTGGAAACTGATTCGTAAAAAATTAGAACAGATTATATATGAACTAATTATACTCGTATCAATAACGATCGGATATCATTAGTCCTGTCCGGTTTGTGTAATCGTAAACGTATTCTTCGTTACACAGTGAGCAACAAACGCATTAAGTTTTATAATCTGAAGTGAGATCTCCTGTTCGCCCTTTCACACGCTAAGCATGCTTTCAGTTAGAAACACAAGTGCTGCGCTAAGTACCGCGGTGTCTCGATGGCGCTCGACAGCACAACGCTATAACTCAACGCTATTAGTAAATACAACATAAATCAGCTAATGCATCATTTAATGGTTGTTATAGCTGAACGATTAACGGCCGTGCCTAATCTCCAATGCGTTAAGTACAAACACATAAATGTGTTGGTTTACCGCGCTCGTAAATACTTATGATAATAGGGTGCGGTACCACCGATCGCCGCACCGCCATACGACGTAAAATTCATAGCGCTGATTGTATTTCAAAATGGAAACGCACCGCGGACCGGCCACATTCGTACTTGGTATCTACCTCGTAATATTTCCTCCGGCTCGCTTATGCAAATGCAGTATATTGACAAACAATATACATGGAAATATATGAAGTGGACGTATAAAAGTGACAGGGACTGGGTGCGCTGGGTGCGCACCATCGAGTCGCGTAAGGGACTCCACACACCACGCCGCACGTTTTATGAGCGCGCTGCATCGATTTACAAAGTTATTTATCGATATTAAAACAAGTGACGGTACTCTATTTCTAGGCAAATGACATGTAATTAAGTTGTTTGAATTAGCGCTCGAGTGTACGACGTATTGAGTAAATACACCAGTTATTTTAATAAATCACATATTCATTAAATTATATTTGCAGTTATATGGAACTCTGAATTGCTATCGATTAATCACTGGTACAATATATCCTAAGTCTAAAATATAGCCGCATACGGGGCGTTTTAACGTTTGTTGCACACTGTACCGACTATAGAATACATAGTTGGTTCAAAAGAGTTCATAATCCAATCTTTGTACATAAATGGCCGTTTCTTCCGATACGTCCCTTTCTAAGAACGGGCTTAGGGTCGATACGCTACACTGACGTACGAGAACAAACAATTACTCTCAGTGTTTGTTTATATAAAGTTTGCACGCGATTACATAAAATCGATGAAAACAACAATAACCGATTGATATAAGGTTACTTAACTTTGTTTATGTGTAGCGTGTATCGTGTAGCGAGCGCACAATAACAATAAGTTTATCATAATCGGCGACAAGTGGACTGCTCGGCTGCTCGGCGGCTCGCCTGCTCCTCACACATTGTGTCAGTCTGTTTATCGTGCTGAGACCTTTGGCTTATTAGCGGGCGCGGCACCTGCGAGCTACGATAATGGCACTCGTAATGTCCGAGATTTATGTCGGTGAATTAAAATGAAATGTCACTTAATTTAATCAACACTCCCCGTGGCGCTGGCAGTCGGGCACACATCTGCGCGGGCTACGGCAAAATAAGCGCGGATGAATCACTTTGTTTTGCAGTACATTCTCGGAACCGATTAATAATTATAATAATTTATCTCGTCAATAAAACCATAATTAACAGTCGGTAGTCATATGAGCCGTCGTATAAATTTCCTAATGTGAAACCTAGTGTAACATGATACGGACTCGAACAGGTTGCTGCTACACCTGGGCACCTGCTGCGGCTCACGTCAACTACGATAATAGACCAAACTTAGTTCATTTTTATCATTTTCCAGAAATATCTATTACCAATACTTTGGCCGAATTTTAATGAAACAACGTTTTAACGATCTATCAAATAACTTCCAGTATTATCTGGTTTATTGCGATTCATCATAAACTATTTCGGTATAACTGTTTTTCAATACACCAAGTCCTGGCTAGCTATCTGGGTGCAGGCACTTCATACAGACCAGCCGCTGTCGATATGTTGTATTCTCCAAATAAGGGCAGGTCGTTGCTCCATCGTTGTCTTCTTTGTTTAAAAAAATAACACTCGTCTCATATACATATATGAACGTACGTGTATGGAAAATCAACTGAGAAAAAAATATGTGTAAAATCCTTCGTTTTTATGAATATCTAAAAGAAAACGAAGGTTCATTGTTGAGGAATGTCTTTCATACATGTTGGATGCATAATTTTAAATAACTGCTTTTTTCAGTAGTTATAGCGTATGAAACATGATACCCAAAATTTTAAATCGGCTGTCTATCAAAACGTAACCTATATAAAACGAGTTGCAGCTCAGGCAAATCAGTCCTCATCTCTATATTGATTGCCATTAACATGTTCAACATGGCCGATACCGATCAAGTTGGATACATAATTAAGAACGATTATGTCAGATTCGGGCAGTAAACTAGTTGGTTAATGCCATTGTGATATGAATATGGATTTAATGTTGTACAAACATCAGGCGCTTCAGGTTACACGGTATCAAGTGTCGTGACAACACGGGTCGCTGCCAGGTGCGCTGCTTGGGACATTAAATCGTGCTACACCATCGTATAGATCACAATCAAAACCAGTTTTATTATTTTAAAGTTGTAAATGACGCAAGTGGCGGTGGTGCGCGGGCGCAGGTGGACGAGTACGGTAACCCGAGCGCCACGGCCGCGCGCAGCGTCCAACACGCCGCCCGCCGCCCAGCATTATGCAACTCATTAGGACCGTAACGAGACACCGACTTATCATTGCACTTTTTATTTTGCGTAATGACTTCTTAATTATCCATTCGTAATTTAACGCTACTACACACCTCGGTGACACCTGATTTGTTAATTAACTGAGTGAGATGTTAAAGTTGCATTTGTCACGCAAGCGTTGTGTCGCTTTCTTAATAATATGTATTGAATAGTAGGCTACGACAAAGTGGAGCAGCGATAAGCGGGCGGCGGCCGGTGGTAGCGCGTGGCGAGTCCGCACAATGTTGCTGAGAGCGCGCTGACGGCTGAGCGCTGCGGCGGGCCGTGTGTCCGCGCGCGGCGGGCAGGCGGCGCGGCGTCACTCGCGGCGCCCTAGCGTCTACCGACCGCCTATCATTATTCCCATCCAAACATCATTTACCACTCGACCTTTTTATCCTGAAGCTTTTTTCACAAACTGCACTTCCACTTATCAGGTAGACATTGTGAGATATTAATATCTTTGGGCAGATATTTAGTGTTCATATCGAACCGATAAACGCTTTTAGTGTGAAGCTTTGTAAATAAATAAAGGCAGTTTATTTAAGGATTTATAAAAATATCCCAACAAACTTCACTGTAGACTTAAACTCATCTATGGCGGGCATATAATTGCACAATAAAGCAGTTTATGACAGGCGTCTACGAAGGAATTTTCATTGACCGGAAAATCGTTTTATGTAATTGCTGCCTGATATAAAAAGATAAACTTCGGATAGAACGTTGTACTATTTAATGAATCCTCTCTGTATTTCCTTTCAGTCCAACACGTATCATCCGGGCAAGAAGTTAAATAAAATTAATATAATTCTGATACTTTTTCAAATGTTACCGATACCCTTTTTTACTTCGAAAGGAACGCGGATGGGACTCGAAAGCAATATTTATTTATAAAGTGCAGCGCATCGGGTACAGGCGGACTGCGTCGGGATTCCATTTATACGTATCGTTGATGTTTTTCTGTTTCCAGCGAACTCCTGCGACTGGTGTGCGCGGGCGCATTGCGAAGCACTCAGCATCGCAAGCGACTTTTATTACTTGTAGAACCTTCGTACTTATATTTAGGTGTATAAATATCAGCTTAGGTTTTTCTCAGCAGATGTTCTCGTTCGTTTGAATAATGTGGAGTTCAATAACACGTATTTTCTTATCCGAAGTTATTGTGAAATAGTGCGTTGGTGTTCGAATTATGCTTGGGGGGAGGCTTTTTAATCACAAAAACATATTCTATGACTGAAAAAGGCCAATATCCTAAAAAAACAGTTCGATATTTTTATGCGAAGGTAAACAAATGTTCCCATAAAGTATATCAGGAAAAAAATAAGGCACACAATAATGATGGTAGGCGAAATAACTTTTAAATGGTTTTGTTTTGTGATCTTCCATTTAATTAATCCGTTCCGCTGCCAAATCATCTGTAGAATAAAGTTCTCATGACGTAAGCTTCGGAACACGCGGCCAAAGGAAAGAATTCAATCGTTATTAATTAACTAAAACATCGGTGTAAGATTTCATCCTTTTTTCTATGATCTTAGCTTGTATTGGAACGAGAGTCAATATTTTATCATTAATTTTCGAAATATGATATCAATACGAACATTTATTCTCGACATTTATAGGTATCTTGTTTATTAAAATAAGGATTAGATACGAGGCTATTATAGTTTAAGTGGTTTGAATGTATGAGCACACCTGGCGAACATTTCTAGGCACCTTGGTTACTTTGGCACGCCACACCTTTACAACGTAGATACTATGTTATGTTTTGAAGGTACCAGTTTATTATTAGGCTGAAAAAGTCTGTTGACGATTTTTTCGCGAAAGGCGACTAAGACACTTTGTTATAATCAGCCCTGAGGTTTATGTCAACCTCGATATAGTCGTAGCGGTCTTAGAAGGCTTGTAGCGGTGGTTGATAACAGGCAGGCGTGTTGCACGTCCCCGGGGTATCGTGAGGGGAGGCGGTGAGGCCGGTGTAGGAGAGGCGGTGTGGCCGAATGTTCAAGTTTAGCGTGGATAGCGTGCTGAGATATTCTGTCAGAAGATTCGCGGAAGCGGAGCGCGCGGCGACCGCCCGTCTGAGCGGGCTGCACCTGCCCGAGCCGCGGGCTATTTATAAAACATACCGTACCTCCGACATAGAATAAGCCTCATTTACTTGAAACAAACCTCCATCAATTTTCTGCCTACGACCATCAGACCTCTGGTTGGACTGACAAACTCGTACGAGGGTACCCTTTTATGGTGGTATCACTTATCACGCTTGCTTCACTTGTTTGGAAGGTTTAGACTCTTAATAAAGGTGTGTTAACTATTGACTATTTGTGTTGGCATAATTCAACAGTGTTTCGAGTTGACTCTAAATACTTATCATTGTACGTGGATAACTTTGACAGCACGTGACATATTCCAGGCTTAACATGTCAAATTTCCTAGAAGAGCTTTTGATACAATTTATGAACCAAGCTCTATTTGGTTGGTTTAATTTACTAAGCTTTTTCATAAGCATCGTTTTGTGGTGGTAGCAAAGAAGTGTCTCTTCTAGATTAGACTCGTAGCGGTGCGTTGTGCATTGCTATTTATCTACGACTCTATAGTACCCAAGGCATTATTCTAGTACACAATACTTAGTAGCTATACTATACCCAATAATACATTGTTTACCTGCTTTTTGCGCAGCATCGCTGTTTATAATTTTCCGTAATGTCTTAATGTATCTGCATAACGAGAATAGTTACAATTGCAAGCGTAATACTAATAGCAAACACACCTGGTGCGAGGCTGTGAGCTTTTCAACTCCGTTAGCGTGCGAGGTGGCGAGCTAGCCAGCGGTAGTTGAATAAATATTATTTTTAATGATCAGTGCAGCCGGTGTTTGTACACTATGTGTTCGACATGTTTACGTAACAGTGTTCAGATGTCGGACTCGGCAGCCGACGCCGCGCTCGCGTGGTCGGTAAACACAGCAGCGGTGCTCACCACACAGCACACCACCACGACACACACGACTGTTTGCTTAGCCAGTACTTCTTGCTCGCCGCTCTCCGTTCCAACACATTAGTCGCGCCCTAATATATTCGAACATACATATCTCGACTCAAAGATAAAATGTGATTGATTTTTTCGCTCATCGATAATATAAATATAGTTTTTTCAACAGTATTTCATTATTCAATGTCATCGTCCTCGGGCACGCCTATTCACCTCTAAGCTATGCATTTAACTTTGGATGAGGAAATACTTAAACTCAACACTTCACTACGCTTTATCAGTGCCTGTAGACCATGGCGCATCACAAGACTACGTTTTCCGTAGCAAAAGCAAAAAGGGCCGTGTCCTTAGCTCAGAGGTCAAATATGCGAATGCATAGCAGTCGTAAAAACTCAGCAAGGTGAACTGAACTGTTAGACAAAGGCTCATCGCGCTGAACTAATTAGGCTGAACGCCGCGAGGAATGCCCCGCGGGCCACGCCGCCGTAATTGTAGAGCGCGCGCCGCTCCGCGCCCCGAGCGCACATCACGCAGAACGAAGCTTTTGCTACAAGATTTATTTACATCCGGATTCTATAACTAGAAACTAATGACTTACATACATATAATACGAATAAATAACTGCGTGTATTATATTCACAACTAGATAATAATTAGCACGAATTCCACAACATGTCATTGTGCACGTAACATTTTTGGTCAAATATGTATTTTTCTGATTTAATCAATGAAAACATAGCAGTAAACAGCATAGTCAAAGCAATTTATTACTACTTTGATAACGGTAGTAGTGGAAAAAAATTGTTTGCGCGTTGGCGGCCTAACACACTGACAGAATATCGGCCGCTGCGCAAGGTTATGCCAATGTGTGATGGTTTTTTAGGCTGATTACTATTGGCCATGTGTCACATACCGTACAAACGTACTGGCTTATATGAGAGTAAGTGTTACTAAACAAAGCTGTTTTACACTTCCGAAGTGACCACTGATGGACGAAATAGAAAAGATGAATAAACTTTAATACTTAGAACAATAACAACACATTGTAGGTATGTACCTATCTGGTTCAGAGACCAGAGCAAAGTGCAATAGACTGAATAAAAAATACCGAAAGAATTTATCTAAGTAGGTAGGTAGTTTCGAATACGATGGCTGGAATTTGCAGGTCATTGAATAGATGTTTTTATTAAACGCAGATTTTTGTCATTTAAAAGCATTTCTGTGCATTCATGTGTTTCAAAGTTTCTTGTATTGAACACAGGCATTAAAACTGAGTTTCAATAACAACAAGAGACTTTACAGTTCATAATTTCTACTATGGCAACTGTTTGCCATCTGTACGGTCCTTTAGTTTACATCATCGTAGATAGGTTACGTGGATATTATGGGCTAGACAAAGCTTAGATTCACATTTCGTTTTAAGTCTTTTATACTTATATTGCAGAAGAGTCCAGTCTCATAATCGATAATCTTGTCCTAATTTCCAATAGTCGACTCTTCTCAATAAGTTCTAAACGTCAATGCAAGATCTATGAAAGACCCCGATTTACCAACGTTACCATGGAGCGGCCTTTAAGTAATTTTCCTTACACGACATTGGTATTTTTTATTTGGAAATCGGAAATCATTTAACTATAAGTTATTATGGATTAGCTGAGCGTTAGTGCAACAGTTTTTGTGTGGATATTATGAGCGTCGTAGTCGGAGCAGTCCCGTTCTGGACGGCCTTCGCGCCACGGAGACAAGAGGCCTGCTGCCACTTTCACTCGGCCACCGCCACGCGCATCCATAAACACCTTATTTTACGAGCGTGGATGTGGCATTTTTGTTTAAAACTTTGCCAGAAGAAGTATTTTTGTGTAGCAGCTTGGTGGGGTAGGGTGTAAGAGAAACTGACTTGAAATTGACTCAACGTAGAAGATAACTTGATTGATTACTTTGTTTCTGGCTATAATGTTCTTTTACATCAAACCACAAAGCCACTAAAGACAGGCGAAAATTAAAAAAAAACCGCTCTTCATCTAAATTGATCAAATATCTCCTCCAACAATTCGTAGTTCCATGTTTATAGAGGTTCACTCTTACCAGAAAAAATCTGACTTGAAAACAATACGTAAGTGCCAACACAATTTGTTTTTCACTTGTGCCTACTTGCACCTGGCAACTTATTTTGATAGTTTTTTCCATCCAAACACACATGCATACAAATTCTTCGGAGATATCTGAAGGTACGTTTTAAAACGTTGGACTTCGTATACAGAAATTAGTTTCGCTTTTGGTAAGAATTTAATACAGGTGTAGGTAGATAATGTTTGGATCACGAACTTTTAAAAGGCTTATTTGATGATGAAGATTTATTTATTTTCAGAATTTTCCGTTATATTCATTCATGAAATATGTTTCTGTTCTAAATCAATATAAACCTCATTCGTTCTGAGAAGTAAAATCAATAAAATTTTGTGCGACTTTTCCAATTTCCCGTGTGTTGTCTAGGATCAAGAACCAATATGTTTATTATGTATCATGGATGTAATGATCATAGCACATAGGTACACATAGATCGTGCGTGCGCGCTTTTCGAAACCGGTGTTGCGCAATAAGGTCGACGCCAAGGACGCGGGTTCGTTGCCAGAAATAAATTGCTGTTTATGTCTGTCTAGCGTACACTGTGGGCCGCGCGCACTGCTCGCGAATCAAAACCCATACTGGGCAAATCTAGTTCTTTTTCATCGAAGCTTTAATGCATTTGTCTGTATAGATGGACGTGTATTAAAATTGTAATGTTTTCAGATTTTACGATCTTCTGCAACTGTTTTCAATTTTAGGTGCTACAATAAATCAGCGCTTATATCTTCCAGTGCAGTACAAAGTTATAAACTAAGTGACATTTACTCACTTAGATAAGTTTGAACTACTGACGAGGCTGACATACATACTTATATTTCTTTTATGGCTGTTGGCACTAAGATATAATTATGGTTTTAGCAGTTACAAGAAACTTAACACGAACGGTTAATAAGTCTGTATCGCAGCGGCAGTGTTAAGTTGTTACGAGCGAACAAAAGACCAGTAAGTAGGTAATAAGTATGATAAGGTGCTAATTTCTATTCAACATGTCGTGAACTAGAATTCTTCTGTTATGTTTATTTTCCGACAGTCAATATTTATACTTACGCGGGGCAAGCGTAATGAATTTTAAACATCAAAAATGATAAAAATACTGGTCAATTTTCGTAGCCCAATTTCTACGCTCGCCAGTTCCTCCTTTACTACGAAAAGGCAGAAGAAAATGTGTGGTTTACAAAACGAGATTTAATTATTTAGCTTTTACTTTCTGCGACTATTCGTAAAGTCAAACAACAGTTTCAAATACTGTGCCAGTTACATACTCAGGTATTATGAAAAACTGTGTAAGTGCGCATGACTTAATAAGGCGAGGATTTTAGCGCTCTGCCAATACTTATTGTGTTCTACGACTTTGTTTCATAGGTGCTATTAAATTACCTGCTCCAGGTGTATTTTTGATAAACAGCTTTTCCTTTAAAAAAAAAAAAAGGGCTTTGCCAGCAATTACTGACAAATTAAAAAAAATTATACTGTAATCGGCACGTTTATCGCAGTCTTGTATAGAATGTTATGTTACATTGCATTTATAGTGGTGACAAAATACTCGTTTAGTGTTGTCGCGACTCGCGGCGACTCGGAGATGCGCCGTAGCATGCACCGCGCGGGGCCGCCTCGCCTGCCCGGTTAAATATGTCATCACCGTTATACCGACACGTGACAACTGCACCACTAGTGGGATTACCATCTACGCTTATTAACTTTATTTTCTCTTCACATTGTACTGTTCTCTAGAGCTGCACTCGCACTCAACAAATATTACTTTTTGATCGTTTGACGTTTCTCATCGTGTAATTGAAGTTAGAACGATTGTTTGTAACAAATTTAAACTTATTTACAAACGTTATTCCCCATGAAAGTGATTAATGGCGTTTATAATGTAAGCCCCATTCCAGAAAAGCTCAATACAATGTTGTAACGGGATGATTAAACTGTACAACAGCGAACAAGCTAAGGGCGTACACCAAAAGCTTAGCTCTGCGTGATAGCTGTAATGCTTGAGTGACACGCTTTACAAACTGCACTTGACGATAAAGGCGAGTTCATGCTTGTTACTTGACTTAAATAACTTTGCATAGCAAGTTAATTTATAAGAAATTAAAACTTGTTCTCACATTACTGTGTTAGTGCACGGCTCCAGATCAGTAATACGGCCGTGGTCCATGTGACGCTGCCCTTATGGTGAAAGTCGATTGTGATTGAGGTGCGTACGAGACAAACAAAACACGAGGCGTGCGAGTTCCGTCCGTGGCACGCGACTATATTATTTTTTACATCAACGAAATAATTATGTTCTTTTTTCAACCTTCAGCATCGGGGGAAAGGTCGAAAGTGTGATGGACAGACAAATTGATGGTAACGAGATGCGCTCCAATGCTCAAATTCGAAACGCAAACAAGTCAGTGGTACGTGTTAAATATTTCACGCTGCGTCGCGCGCGTTATTCTTTTTCATTTAAATTAATAAGAATTCTGAAAATTCGAAATGAACCGAAGAATGAAGACTGATTACGCGCTGTTATAATTTGAACGTAACGCAAGCAGTTGGTAGGGTTGCCACTTGCCACGTAAGTATACAAAAGTACGAATAAAAATAACGTCTCTAAAATATTACAATCATGTCTTACACAACAAATTCTGGGTAAATACAAATGAAAAAGCTTGTGATTAAGATAAGCTAAACCACCAAAAAGTGTACGAAGGTTGGTAATAAAAGCGTGCAATGTGATTGTTGGCACGTGTGCCCAGATGGTATCCGTATATTGAGTGTGCAATTGATAAGATAAGGTACAACCTGAGCTGCGTAAAGGCGGGGTGCGCAGGCGCATCCGCGGAGCGG
This sequence comes from Hecatera dysodea, assembly GCA_905332915.2. NCBI lineage: Eukaryota > Metazoa > Arthropoda > Insecta > Lepidoptera > Noctuidae > Hecatera > Hecatera dysodea. The sequence continues at coordinate 9,725,240 of HG995294.1, read as the reverse complement.
CGTGGTGCGCTCGAGCGCGGCCCGGCACGGCCATCGACCGCACGCCTCCTCTAAAATATTCCAAGCATGCACAAATTAAACTGGTTTTTTCTTCATATAACTTTTGCATAAAAACATTGTAAACTTAAACATTTCGCAACACTGAGTAATATAGCACACCGTGTTAGCTATTATAGTAAATGAGTTTTTCATATAGCTATCATCAATGTTGAGGTTGGTTGTGTCAGTACCATGACCTCGAAAAATATAAAGATAACATGAAAATTGTAAAGATGTTAACATGATGTTAACATTGATGGCCTTCAATGAATCCGGAGCGTTTTCTTTGCTGAAATTGGAGGACAAAGAATAAGAGACTTGAAAACTGAAGATTATTTATTTTCTTAGATATTAAAAAAAATATACATTCTGACATTTTACCTAGGTAGGTTATAACGACGTCCTAGGTAAGATTGAGTAAACGCTAACCGTTCCACTAGGCATTATTCTTATCCATCCGTTTTTGTTTGTATTTATTAAAGCAATCAGTAAAAATAAAATTACCGTAACACAAACGTGTCTTTAGATAAGTAGATGTTCCAAACAAAAGCAATCACTTTCCACGCGATGCCGAGTCGAAAGCTCGCTCCAATTCATTTGTAGCTTTTTGTCTCAAGGGAATGCAAGTCGTCAGACTTTAGTCTGGTCTGCAGGCAGCAGCGCGGGGGGCCGTACGAGCCCTTTTGTTCTTATACCCGTGCAAGAATGCAAAACAATTATAATTCCCTTAGGGATAAGCCGTCGCGCTGCTTGGGAACCGAGCCTACGTAATCAACAAACGATTTTCGTATCTTATTCGGCTTGCGGTTTGAAAAAACTCTAATTGGATTAAGCCGGATCAGCTCGTGCATTATCTGGAGGCACTGGCTGCCCTCCGCGGATTGGACGGCGGCTGCTGATGAGCAGGGAGTGGTCGCGCACCGGCCGAGCGCACACACAGGCACCGACGCTGACCAATCCATTTACGTTAATTACGCCGAGATGGGGATAAATCGGCGTCCAGCCGTCCACCGCCGAGTTACGAGCGAGCCGGCTATAAAATAAATTATACCCACTTCGTTCGCCTCCACTCAGTTTTTTGTTGCCTCCAAAGCGAAAGAAAAAAACAAAAGCAAAATCTCGAGAGGACGAAATACGAGGCAAAGACAAAGCTTGAATTTATCTACTGATAATATAGACGTAGGGCGGGTGGCGCGGCAGACGCGCAGTGCCGGGTGGCCGGCCGGCCAAATTATACGGCGCGCATTCCTGCGCCCGAGCAAAAACATGATATATAGCCGCCTTGTGACGAAATATTTCAAATTCGGAGACCTGCCCGCCACACTCTAAATGGAATCTACTTTAAATATTATCTCTGACATTCTTTCCAGACGACTTTATAAGCTTTTACAAGATATTTTGAGAATGAATGTGGGGCATGAAGTTATATTGTTATGATATTTACGACGGCAGCAAACAAATAGTCGCTTCCAGTTGGGTGCGGACTTAAATTGCAAGGGGATAGCATGAGAAAAGAAAGGCTCAAGTGCATGCATCATGCGCCTTGCTAACCTTATACAATTCAACTAGATGAATTTCCTCGGAGGAATGCGGCCCCGTACGCATACGGCATATAGTGTCCGGGAATAGACTCTACTCTTGGACAATACATTATTATGTATCCAGTGATTCAAGCTTCAAGACTTCGAAACATTTTGTTTATATGATACGATTCACGTTTCTGTTAGGAGATTCACATTTCGGTTTTAGCAAAGAATTCACGTATTGCACGTGTGTACCTATTAGAATGCGATCGATATACATATGTATTCGTATATACGAGTATGTCTAGGTGTGGTTTAGCTTAGTAACAGTGGTTCAATGGCGGCCAATTAGACCCGCGAACTTCCGAGCGGAAGTCTAGCTTTAGATTATTATAAATGATCGATATGAATAATTAAGCTGTCATTGCTTGACGTAAATGTTCCAATGTTTTTTTTCTTGTTTTAGTTTAAACAACACGCGTCTAAGTCGGTCAGAGTTGGTGAGCTTGGTTACTACGCAAGCAAAATGCCTCTAAAATTAATATGCATGGTCTGTAGTAGTAAATTTCTTAAAGGACTTTGTAGACCCATTTGCAGCCGACAGTATGTCTGGTGGTCTCAGCAGTCTCTTATGACGGTTTCGTCATTTGAATCATAATTTATATTTCTATGGTTTTCTATTAGACTTTCTCTGAAAAGATATTGTATCGGTTTATCTGTGGATATTTTCGTTGAGTTATTCTTGTTCCGCTTGGGTTATTTCTTGTTGTACAGCAGTCGAAGCTATATGATGCCTTAAAACTTTAACTTTAAACTGATGTCTTTCGATAAATCTAATACATCATTCCAACATTTTTTTACAATATATAAACACCAAAGCGCAATGTCCGTTTTCAGTTTTGTAGAGCAGCTGATGAGCAGAGCTGTGGCAGTAGGCACAGATATTCCTGAATACTTTAATAACATTCATAACTTAGAATACAACTACATTTGAAAAGCTTGTTTGAACCATGCGGAAGAATACACCTACGTATAACGTTTTATTAGTTCATTACTGGTGTTTCACTCATTCGCCAGTAACCTTACCGCGAGGTTACTGTGACACACCTCTAGACGACCCCAGCTCCGCCACGTTAATCTAATAAGGCTTATTTTGACTGCGACGAGAACACGACCTTATATCCGGCCGCTGGCCGTAGGCATAACATGAGCCCAAAGGTGAGAATGGGACCTGCCGCACATTTAGACCGTTCTTAAGGTCAATTTGGCTGTTGTTAAGGCAGTTTGTTATTGTACTGAGGTCGTTAGCCGTCGTTTGTCCAAGTTGTTAGCTAGGTTATGGCTGCAGACTGCAGGGATTGGTCATTGGTGCGGCGAATATTCGTGTTACCATATACCTATGTAATTTTATAAGGAGCGATTTATAACTGACCTATGATGATTAGCGTTGCATGGTTTTTAGTATGGTCAGGACTGTATGTGTTTACAAACTCTTGAGTCTTGTGAGAGCTAGGTCTTTTGTGTCTACGTATTACCTACTTATTTATATTGTTAGGATAGTTCTTCTATGATTAAGAATAAGTAGCCATTAGTGAAGTTAAAACATTAATATGGCCACACATTGCACAATTACTACTTTACAGTGCAAATATATCTTTATCTACTAATCAAGACCAAACATCTATGAGTGTTGACTATATGTATTTTAAATCTAATTACAGAATGGCTACAAGTTCAAATCTGTGCACGATTTTTATCTATCTACTGCTAATTTTGCAAATTGAGCTACATTTTCATCATGGGTAACGTTATAATGAATAATAGACAGATACAATTTAAAATTACATCATTTATTACATCTGCAATTTAATAAAATAATAATTACACGAATATATACACAAATAAGTATGTACAATGTTCGAGGCCATCACTATATGTACACTGGGTCCACGAGTTATCACTAGGTCCGCACTGGGCGAGGGCGGTGCCTTCGTCATCGGCAGCCACAGCCCGTCACCATCATGTCCTGATAGTTTTTGAGCACCACATTATTTTGTTCGTCCATATATAACATGGAAATAGAAGAGAGCTGCGTGGGCACACAGCACGCTTTCGGCACGGCGGCCGGGTTCACTGAGTTCACGAGAGTCTGCACGATGGCGTGGTTCGTGCCGTTGAGGTGGTCGGCCAGCGGGAAGGGGCAATCGCCCTGGCAATAGTACGCTTCGTAACCGTGCGGTGCCACGATCCAGTCGCTCCAGCCCACCTCCGCGAAGTCCACGTAGAGCGGGCGGCGCTGGCAGATCTCGCGCGCTTCCTTGCGGCGGTGGTGCGCGCGGTGGCCGCGGCGTTGCGTGGCGCGCTTGCTTCGCACCAGGCGCGGCTCGCTCTCCCGCGCGGCTCGAGCGCGCGCGTCCTCCGTGTACAGCAGCAGCAGCGGCTGCCGTGGGCTCCACTCCTCGTCCGCCTCCGCGGCTCGTCTCCGCACTCGCACATGAGGTTGTTTAGCGTCTACATTTTGCTCACCCTCTTCTAACACACGCACTAATAGTCCATGATTATGTTCCGGCTCCGAGAGCCATCGACGCGCTGCACCGAGCGCGTCAGCCGTGACGGCGCCTTTAGCGGCCCGCAGCGGCAATGAGTCCAAAAGCCGCAGGATGGGCGCCGTCTTACCGCGGCGGCCCGGTCGCACTACGTCGTACAACAGCAGCCGTTGCGAGCCCTCGATTCCGTCGACCCGTTGGAACGTAAGGTCGGCCCCGCGAGCGAGCTCGTCACTGGGGATCCCGCTCAGGTTGAAGTAGAGACGAAATCGATGCTCGCCGGGAAACCGCAGGTCGAGCTCGGTGGGAGTGTGGTGGTAGGAGCGCGCCGTATTGGCGGCGGCAGCGGGGATGGCGCCGTCGGCCTCGTACAGAAGGCGCATGGCGCGCGGCACGGGCGGCGGAGCGGCGCGGCGTGCGGGCCGGCGCGGCAGTCCCAACAGCGCCAGCAGCTGGCGCTCGGCGGCGCCACGCGTACGCTCGTCCAGCCCCGCGCAAGCGCACAGCGCCACCAGCGCGCACACCACCGCGCATGCGCACGCCCCACGCATAATTCTCCTCGACCCACCTGCAAAGAAACAGAAAAATGTTAATATTGGTTTTCAAAACCCAGAAACATCATTTAATTCTACAATAAAAATTGATAAAAGCAGCAAAAGTTAAAAAAAACCGTGCTCGCCATTCTTCTAAATAACTGGTAATCATTATTAACTTATTAAACACGAATCTACCTATAAAAACCATACGCCTAGATAGAAGACAAGCCACTGTTACCAAACCTTTCCCGGCGATATAGAGCTATCGCTTACTTTAGTAGTCATTGTACGAGAGGTTTAATAAACTAAATCATAATCAATAAACGACCTCACTAACGTTACAAGATTAAATTAAAATCCGTTTAATCGAAGCTAAGTTATTGGCAGGAGGACCTTGTGTTTTATAATATGTATAGAACCATAGATATTATGAACTGAAATCAACATGTTAAACAGCACGAAAACGTGATCACCGGGACCTAAGGTCTCTCTTGTTTCGTAAAACGAAATATTTAATTGAGTAAGAATTTCCAAGGAACCAACAACACTGATGCATTTTACTAGTAAATTGGTATCCAACAAAGACTGACACTGTGTCCAACCGGCAGTCGTTTTATCTCTAGGTGTATTTCTAATGAATGCACTAACATACATTGTAATATAGTCATGCATATTTAATTCAATTGAGTAGTACAAGTACCGGTCAACATGCACGAGTGGAGAAGCGAGTTTCAAACCTCTTGTCACATTTGTGTAAAACTGTACAAGCTTATGTGTGCCTGGTACCTACCATAAGAGTACACCATCGGTGTTCCAATATCTTGCGATTTTATTTTAGTTTTATGTATGAAAAATTGTTTTGAACAAACATCGAATAGGATAGTTAAGTCACTAACTGTACACCTTTGGTTTAATTGAAGTAAATTAACAAATATTTTATAGTTGAGCAATTATTATTTAGTGTGAAAGATCGAGTAAACATGTGCCTACGAGACGAGTCCATTAGGTGGACATCAGTCAGACGCGAACGTTTCCGACCGGAGGTGAACGATGACTGATAGTGGTTGGCGATGATGACTATTTTTATTTGAGATCTAGGACACGCCCCCCGGCGATGACGGTACGACATCAAAGGTTAAATGCCTCCCTTATCACCGAACTATTTTCACCGGCATTTTCATTAACTTATTGAAAATTCGCTCTCAATTAATTTGGGACAGCTCCACATTTTTTTCTTACACACTGACATCTTGGCAACCTTTAATTCAATTAACACACCGCCCAGATATTTAAAAAAACAAAACATATTTTTCTGCTTATCGAACTGACTTCAAATACAATTTAAAAAGTGTGCTTTTACAAATAGTTCTCCGACATGCGCTAGAAGAAAAGTAAGCGAAAAGCTTAGCAAACAAATATCAGCACCTCAATAAAACAATGTTCGCACTATAACGCCAAACCACAACACAGATGTTTATAATCTTATCGATATTTGTATACTCTTAGGAATTTCCCTGCATTTGTTTACAAGAATGTTTTCGTCCCGGTGATTTATTAGCGAATATTCCCAACACTGAAAGAAACCAGAGACCACTTCGGACGCAATGAGAAATAACATGTTTTCGTATTTGCGGTAATTTGTAGCTTTTTACTTATTACAAGTGTTTATAAAGATTAAACCAGTTTTCCAAACGTACATATGTATGTCTAAAACTATATCGGCAGACTGGCATATCTGCAAGGAGTGGGGATTATCAAAATTCAAGTGACCATGTGACGCAATAAATTCACTTCTAGATGAGTTACAACCTCTACAAAAACTAAATATCAATGAAATTCTACTATTCAACTACTACTACTATTTTACTTTGTATGCTTATCTACAGCACAAATACATTATCACACATAAATGTCGCTCTATCGTATCGCACAAGCCGAGAAAACACAAAATACGAGAATATGTTACTAAAAATGCATGTTCGATGATACACACCATATTAAAATGAAGAGAAACCAAAATCACGTATCTCATGTTACACAAACACCCAATATAAACATGGCTATGTCGCTCAAGCACTTTCCAAAAGCGTTCAGTAAAAGACATCAACGGGATGCGTTTCGTGGTGCTACGAATAACTGCACGCGCTGTTTACTTGTACATTATATTTAATCACGATTGTTTTGCTGAAACTAATCTACTGACTCTATTTATATTTATCAAACAGTACAGAGACAATTCAGAATTTAACAATTTGTCTTTTAACTTCATCTTCAATACTACAATGTGACAACCAAAGAAACACATTTTTCTGAGAGAAAAACAACTTTTTATGAAAGTATTTCAATATCACGAAAACACTGACTGATCTGGAAAAAGATACTAACGTCACCGAATTTATATGTTTTTGTTATAATGTTTTGATCGTTCTAGCGCGGTCGACCGGATTGCGGCGTACGTATTTCGAAAATAATGCGGTCAAACCGGCCGCGGGCGCACGACCGCTCGCCTCTCTCACTCACCCGAAATTTTAACGCATCCAACGTCGACTTGTACGCAAATCCGCAATATCCTCGAACAAGGCACAGTCAACGCTTGGGAAACAGATGGAGTGGCACTCGATCACTACTGAACCGATGGCACATTACAGCGGAGTCTGGTAACATCACTGTGTCGGGGCGCGCGGGAGTGGTCGCGCGCTCGTGCGTGCGGGTCGGCAGTGCTGCGCATGGCGTGCTCGCGGCGCTGCGCTCGCGGCCCGAGTGAGCGCCGGGCGCGGCAGACGCGGCGGCGTCGGCCCGCGCGGGCGTGCCGGCCCGCCCCCCGGCCCGCCGCACCGCCCCGCCCCTCTAGTATGCCGCACTCCGGGAACAACCCTCAGCACTCCACTGGCTACCACCACCACCACCACCACCACCGCCACTACCAACCACCATTACAACAGCTGCTTCCACCGCCTCTTAACCACGGCATCCACTCGTTCAGTCTCAGCACCATTCCACTCGTCGAAAGTTTTCAATTTTCCTCTATAAACTCCAATTCTAAACAGTTTATCTCTTCATAAAAGTCCAGTACATTTTATTAATATGTTTGCTATGCCAGCCACACGAAAAGTAACCGCAGAACCAACACTTATCACGCCGTGACAGTACACTTTTTCAGCAACCACAAATATTTAAGCCTAAGTAAAAAATTACGACGAAGAAATCGAATGATCGAGTGCTACGACTACTAATCTATTTTATAATTTTGGGTCTACGCGAGTGCTACGAGTGCTACGCCGAAATCGATCAGGAGCGATTTGGACTCAATTGCCAAAAATGACGAATTAAAAAATGGTACAATTCCAAATAATCCTTGCCCTGATTACTCAACTAGAACTTTTGCCTATTAGAAGTATCCATTTATAAACAAACAAGGAACTACAGTTATAGCAAAAATCCCGTTCGTAGCTGATATGGAACAAGAGAAAAATCCCAAAAACCCGCAGTGACGAGGCGGTAAAACCTTTGCTTACATACTTTTGGAACCTTTATTGGAACTGTTAAATCAGTGCAACGTTTTAGACCCCAGACAAAAGCATTAGTCACTCACCAAACCTGGTACCTCTGATAAGACGTCACAACAGTGCTTATCATTTACGACGCGCTTCCTCTAATACCTTGGCCGTTGTCTTTTTCACGTATTTCAGATAATGGGTAATGCGTAGATGTTTTTATACCTTTCTCTTATGCAGGACGCAGCTGCCACGAAAGTTATAACAATGAGATGTGCTTGAGTAAATATTGCGAAGAAAAAACGCAAGCAGCGAGTCTTAGCGATGAGTGTGTCGTGAACAATGCTGGGCAGCGTTTCAGGTGGCGGCGTGTTGACCCACGTGCCTCCGCAGATGTACATCTCCACAGTATTTTTATGAGACAGGTGTAACATTAACACAGTTACTGTTATGTTTGAATTGTGTTACGTAACAGAGTGTGATAGGTCAAGTTTTTCTGGGCACATTTATAGCGCTTATATTTCATCTGAAATCGACAGTGCGATTCGTATCGTAGACATGTGAAGTCGTGACATGATATACGACGTATAGAATTGAAATACAAATAACCATTACTCTATAGCAATGATTCTATTTATAATATATTTACTTAATTATAGACAAGGTGGCGCAAAAAGCGGACTTTGTGCCATGAGGCATTCTGTATCAAAAAATCTATAATGCAGCTTTCATATAATTGTATGAGGTGGCGTTATAATTCATTTGAAACCTCGTAAAGCTTTGAAATGTTTAAATATTCTTTGTGTTTGACTCTACCAAGGCAGCACAGAATTGGATTAAAACATTTTGTGGTCTCATCACGATTGTATTTGCCTAAAGTAATCAAACACTGACGTATTACGAGCAGGTAACAGCTATAAAACTGCCATTAGAGTCAAATCTAAATTCACACTTCAATAAGTTAATTATTTAAATAGTGATGATTTAAAAAGATTATCAAACAGAACTCACGTTGAGAACCGTTACATTTTTATGGAAGTCTTCCCGTCGCCCGCGCGTTCTTGCAAACTCGTAACATAATTCATGATTCGTTTTAAAACATCGTAACCTGAATTATCTGCAATATTTTATATAAATTCTTAACGAAGACTTAAATAAATATCTCAAGAAAAGAATAAAGTTTTATCTACGTTCCAATAAAATGCTCCATTAAAAGATCCAGACTATCGAGCACCTCGAAGTGTGCGCCTATGTCGAATGGAGAATTAAAAAGAGATACCGGTACATTGCGGTTTTATTAACGATAATAAACCTCAATTATTATTTAGTATGAGTGTTCATAAATACGACCGCAATAATTATTGTGAGCATGAAATTCGGCAACTTGAGTGCTACCGGGCACCGCGCTCCGCGGCATCGGCGGCTACCGGAGTTGCGCCCGCGCCGTTACGCGCAAATAACTAATGCTCTGTTGGCTATATGTTCTTTTTTTGGCGCGTGTCTCTTGGAGCCGTTAGATGAGGTATTTTGACGGTAGCGAAAGTTAGAATCACTTTATACCAGTTTTTATTTGGAAGATATAGAATAATAATTGATATTAAATCTATCGCGACGTATGCTCTTGGATTTGAAACATTGCCAACATTAGCTTTGCTTTAATAACTTTGTGCTTAAAACTTGTTCAGAATTCTTATTTTGTTAGCATAACATTTATTATAGAACATGATTTGTAGAGCTCGTATTGTGATGATTTGTCAACCTGTTTGAACTTTGATTGTAGATGAATAAATAAGTTTTAGAGTCAGAGGTCTTCTTAATAAAAACTTGCCTCCTTTTTAAATAACTATTCAATAGCTCCCGGGGCCAATCTGCGTTTACTTTAGTTTATGTGTTATTAACTTTTTATAGCTAGGAACTGCAGAAACGCGATATTAAGATGGATGCCAGGAATACAGCTTTTATATGCACGTTAATGCTATTGTTAAACGGAGTCAACTATTGATCAAACAAGACCATATATCGTACCAATACCCTATACCGAGTCTGAATATTTTCTAGGATGTATGTGCCCTTCAGACATGGCTCGCCGTCCAATAACAACCAGGCCCAGGCGATGGCGAGATGTGTTGCGGGGCCTGCCACTCCTGCCAGGGCCAGTACCTGCCAGAGTTTCGGAATTTGTTCGAAAGAGTTACCGTGGCCCTGGAACGCAAAAGGCATTAGGAGGAACACGGATGTGTTTTAGTCAGTGAGAGACTGACACTCCTTTTCGCTCTGCCCAAAGCGGAAGAAGACGTCATTTGATGATTTCCTATCCTTAAAAAAAAGATGCCTTTTAGACTTGGAAATGGTTCGATTATATCATAGCTCTGGCTTACTTTAATCTCGCTTCACTGTTTTCTATTTAAAATGATTAAATAGGAATTTATTATTTTGAATAAACCTTTAATCAATATAAAGTGACGAGAATCTATAATGTTTACACTGGTTTACAAAAGTCCTTAAAAATAAATCCAAATCGCTTTTTTACTTTCAGTACGTGCTTAAAACTCATCAAAAATTTGTTTTAATACCTAATAACGTAGACCAACTACGCAGTAAGGTGATTATACCACTGGTTAATACAACTTCTCCACATTTCTATTTTTCACTTTATTACTGATGGGCTTAATGTTAGGTAAATAGTAAAATCTAGCAAACACTAAGCGATCTATCTAATAAGGAATGTAAACTCAGAGAGAGAGAGAGAGAGAGAAATGGGAGTATCATAGAGGCCCCTATGATATTCCCATTCATGAAAGAATTTGGCAGGTGCTCGATTTGGATGCTAGTTGGCGGGTTCAGACCTCGGATTCTGAATAGAGAGTCTGAATCGGAATTTTGCTGATTGGTGTCTGGGTTAAGCATGGTTGGGGCTTTCATGAATGGGTCTGTATCCATAGATGTAATTTGTAACTTTTATTATTTTTTTCCCATTTTTTTATCTTTGTTTGTTTATTTGTATATACCTATACATCTGTGTGTCTGTATTCAATGAGTGGAATAAACTATTTTTCATATGAAACTAATGATGAAAAATACAGTGTTAGAATTTTAGTAGATTCTTTCAAACATGGCCAAAAGGATACATTTGTCTAGAACTAGATTAGAATATCATACCTAAGCTTTTTCTTAAAGAGCAGGGATCTCGAGAAAAGATTTAATCATGGTAAATCTATTAGCACCATACAAATATGCCATGAAAATCGTTATCAAGACACATTACAACACGATTCGAAAACTACCGAGCCGGTGAGGAGGAACCGCATGGTTTTGCAAGTTGCAGCAGCTTAGACAACGCCTATTCTTACTATTGATTACTATCAAAGTAAGTTTAAATCACGTTTTACGATAGCGAAGTATGCCACAGAGAGCCGGAGCCACGCCGTCTGCCTCCCACGGCCGCCTGGCCGCGTCCTGCAGTTGACTCACCAATTCTCGGCTCCATGTACGTAATTAGTCCATTAGCACGCACGCACCGCTCAAATGCTCAATTAGATCAACGACCGACGGGAATAGCTGCAGATTACGTTCCTCCTCGCCTCAATGATACCCAGGATAAAATGCCCGTTACCGTAATTGACAGTTCTCCTTTTGTCTAGCGCTGTTCAAGATTGGATTAAAGGAAATTAACACCGACACGTCACTTTGCCTTTTGCTTTTTGTGTGTTTTTCTTCATAAGGGTTATGAGAACTCTAATTGGTGTAAAACGGTTTTAACACGAACCGACTTAATGGAGTTAAAAGATAACAAATGTTTCGAAGCAAGCATGTTTCTCGGGCATATTCTAGATGCTACTTCGAGCGAGATAAATCTTTTACGATTCGTGAAAAATAACACTATAATCTTCGCCAATCATCGCCCACTTTACAAATAATCTTACTGAATTAGAATTCTAGAACACATAAACAATTTGTGTTCAAATATTGGAATAGAATGACGTGTGAATCTGGTGAGTTGTCTAAACAACGCTAACCTACGCTACGGTGGTGTATTCGTATACGTTTAATTTGCATAAGAGTGCTAATTGCTTGAAATTGTTCTGAAAGATCTGGCTAGTGTTTTTTTTTAATTTTTTCTAAAGAATCTTCTGGAAACAAACACTTTTTTGAGAGGTGTTGCTATTTGTGATAAATATAGCATCTTCTTGCACAATATGCTATGCCATTCCACAAATTTCATCTCATCTTCATCTGAAACATTACTGCTGCCTGGTGAAAATATCGTGGTAAATCTGGTCTGTCATCTTCTGAATTCACTAGCAACCATAAGCTAGATCTTATGCTCTTTTTGCTTTGAAGAGAGAACATAAGAATAAGCCTAAATGATCTAGCAATGGGGTAATTTCCAACCTGAGATATAATTTACTGGGGAAACGGGGCCTACCTATCAAAGTACCTTCTGTCAGTATGTGTCACGCGATCATGACAAAAGCTCTCAATAACTTACTGTTACAAGACCAATATTATGTTGGCAATTTATCGACATCTCCCTCTATTCTCAATATCGACTAATACACACACGTAACCAATATATATTTCAAATCGATAAACCTATTTCAACGTACTAGAAATTGAAGTTAAACTGATCTCAAAAGCAAGAAACATGTTTATGCAATCGACTGAGAAGTAATTCTAGTTTTATTAAATTCCAGTCCATATTAGTGCTGTTATATTGTGGCAGGCAACGTTTCGGGTTGCATTGGCAGAAGTGGATAAAGTGCTGCACAGTCATATCATATACAGAGTTATTGAGAAAGATCGAAGGCTGCAAACGCAGGAATTGGCACGAGGCGTTACAATCACGTAAGCCATGAACACCTCGTGCAGCGACAGTTTTAGATAAATTCTTTAGCTGCTTTATTTCTACCTACTGAAATTGTATAAAATCATGGAAGGTACATCAACTTTGGCATACATATTCGTTAACTTTCTAACCATACTCTTCGGTGAAAAATGGGCTGTTTCTCTAACTAAAGTCTGCAACCTTCCTATGTAGTTAAAAATTTCGAATGATAATCTCTCAGAAAATTCGAGATTAAAATTTTTTTCGCTTTGACTGCTAATCTCTTTTGCCAATGAAAAAGAAACATTTATCTAATGAGATTCCAAGGAAATTGTTTCAAATATACCTGCAGTAGCTTTTAACGACTGTAATTCAGTGCCGGATTTATATTTTTTATGAGTGTAGGCCACTTTTTCCCGCCGCCCCATGTTCACCTTTCTAAAATAATATTTTTCCATTTGTAGTTGACTACATTTAGAATGCCTTATAGATACTTAAAGTTAAATAAACGAATGAATTAGTCATTAAGAAAGAGTTTCAAAAAGAAACAATAATACAATTTTTTACGGGACTTTTTAATAGCAAAATCATCTATAATATCATCATAGTTTATAAAATTGATTGAGTCAGGCGTTACTTTGCGGAAATCCATTTTAACTTTGAAAATGAAAACAAAATATCTAGTTTTAATTTCCGCGAATATTAGTGGGTTGCAGGTATGCACCTCCCTCCCGCCCGCTATATTATGCACATGCAAGATTACTAGGCAAATGCAAGGATTTTAAGCACATGCAGGAAGGCAATGCATAACCCAACACCATTACCGACACGTGTTTCGCCTCTCCACGAGGCATCCTCAGGGGACGTGTTGACTCGCTGACCGTTGAGTTGCGACTGAGCATTTACACTCGTAGCAGTCGCTGCACCCCCGTAGGGGGGCGCGGCGAGCGGTCACAGGGCTTTTAAACCCTCTGCCCGCGGGGGCACTCCGGGGTGCGTAACAACGCACCCGTAGTTGGGTTGCCGATATAGGCGGTAGATGATGGCGTGCGCCTGCGGGTGCTACGCAGCTGCGCACGCCTAGGTGTAGCTGTATTTGTATACTGCAGGTGCGCCGCGACGCTGTCCCACAGCGTCGCCTTTGAGCATTTAGTACAAGGCACCCCCCTTTTATACACTGCCACCGTTGGTTATTTGTGTACTACTACCCACAAACATTCGCAGTAAAGGGGAAGAAACCAAATTCGTCTGGTCATTCAACAGTGCAAAATTATTATTATTACTATGTTTAAAATGGCCGGTATAGAAATGGCCATTCGGACAAATCGAATTTCGCGAAACATTTAATTGATACCGGCCATTCTTTGCGCGACAACAATAGTTTTAATATACTACATATTTGTGATAAGGGTTTCCGGCTGTGTGTTTTGGAACAATTAGAGATTTTTAAACATAGTAATAATAATAATTTTGCACTGTTGAATGACCAGACGAATTTGGTTTCTTCCCCTTTACTGCGAATGTTTGTGGGTAGTTGTACACAAATAACCAACGGTGGCAGTGTATAAAAGGGGGGTGCCTTGTACTAAATGCTCTTATTGTCCGGTTGAGCAGTAACCAGCCTTAGTGTGCTGAACTGCGAGTGGTCCATTCCAAAAAAAAAAAAAAACTAAATGCTCAGTCGCAACTCAACGGTCAGCGAGTCAACACGTCCCCTGAGGATGCCTCGTGGAGAGGCGAAACACGTGTCGGTAATGGTGTTGGGTTATGCATTGCCTTCCTGCATGTGCTTAAAATCCTTGCATTTGCCTAGTAATCTTGCATGTGCATAATATAGCGGGCGGGAGGGAGGTGCATACCTGCAACCCACTAATATTCGCGGAAATTAAAACTAGATATTTTGTTTTCATTTTCAAAGTTATCATAGTTTATGGTATTCATTATCTCTGCTTCTATGTAGAGAAGAGCTAGATGGTTTTTTTGGGGGGTGTAAATACGAGTATACACCTATAAAAACGGAAATGGATTTCGGGGGTTCCCTCTATCTGGCAGAATCTTGTTGCTCCGAATTTTACTTGGCATAACACACTTGGCATAATCTTTTTTAAACGAATATTTGTAAGGCATAAAAAATGTTTAGTATAACTATTGTTTGGCCGAATGGTTATATGTCCGAATTTACAATGGCATACTATTAAGATGGCAGAATTTTATTTGGCATAATTACCTTTAGCATAGTAAAAATTTCGCATAATTTCGTTTAGCACAATGTTTACTTGGAACAACGATCATTTTGTATAATTTCACTTGGCATACTATGAAGATGGCAGAATTTTATCTGGGATGAATCTATTTAACCATTTCCATAAAAAAGCATTTATCTTATCTTAGGTATATTAAAATTTAAACATTGTCTTAACAGTAAACGCTTTTTACTACAAATTTACTGACAGAAACGAATCGCTGCAAAACCGACTCCACGCAGTCTTGTCTGCCCTACCCCTAGAGTGTAATTTAAAACCGCGAAGGCGCGGAAGGGCGAGGCGGCCCGCGAGTTGAGGAGCAGGTGGTTGTAACATGCGCCGCCGCGGCTGAGGCTGGCCGGCGAAGCCGGCCAGCAAGCCGAAGCTGCGGTGGTGAGCGTTAAACCCATCTGCGACGATAAACTCGCGTGGGACCGCCGGAGCCCCGCAGCGCCGTAGCCGTGACAGAAACCATGCATGCTGCATGTTGCTTGCTTGCATGCTGCATGTTGCTTGCTTGCATGCTGCATGCTTGCTTGCATGCTGCATGCTTGCTTGCATGCTGCATGCTTGCTTGCTTGCTTGCATGCTGCATGCTGCATGCTTGCTTGCTTGCTTGCATGCTGCATGCTTGCTTGCATGCTGCATGCTTGCTTGCATGCTGCATGCTTGCTTGCATGCTGCATGCTTGCTTGCATGCTGCATGCAGTATTTTACACTGCACAAATTTTATTATTCTGGTAAAAAATGCAAAATTATTGTAACTATAAATTTTCTGTAATACAACAGATGTCTTTCAATTTATGGATGTCAAATATATGCCAAAAGATGATTCTAACTAATAACTTTCTGAAATATGACAATTCTGCCTTTTAATGAGTACCGATATGAAATTTATGCCAAAAGACGATTCTGACTGTGAACTTTCTGCGATACGATGGTTCTACTTTTTAATTATTATGGATATGAAATTTATGCCTAAAGATGATTCTGAATTATAAAATTATGACTTTTTAATGTATGATAAATGAGGGTATACCAAACAATTTTCTGCGAAGTGAAGATTATGCCATCCGTTGTTATGCAAAATAATATTATGACATTAAAAGTTCTGCTATAAAGGGTAGACCCGGATTTCGGTTGTCGGATCTACGATTAATATGGCCAGCCCACTGCCACTTCAGCTTACTAATCCGGTGGGCTATATCGATGACCTTGCTTCTCTGACGGATCACCTCATTTCTGATGCGATCCCTCAGAGACACACCGAGCATAGCCCTTTCCATAGCCCGCTGAGCGACTTTGAGCTTGTGGACCATACGAGCCGTCAGTGTCCATGTTTCGGCTCCGTATGCCATGACGGGTAGGACGCACTGATTATAGACTTTCGTCTTAAGGCACTGTGGGATCGACGATGTAAAGACTCGACAACTTCGAGAGCGGCACCGTGAATCGCAATCGGTTCCGGTAGAACATGTTCGTTGAACAGGACCTTGGTTTTATCCAAGTTCATCCGTAGGCCGATGCGTACAGAAGAGTCAGCCAAATCATTCAGCATCTGTTGTAGGTCCTGCAGCGTTTCTGCCATAATGACGATATCGTCTGCAAATCGCAAGTGAGAGATGTACTCGCCATTGATGTTAATGCCACATTCTTACCAGTTCAGCGTCTTGAACATATCCTCCATTGCGTTAGTGAACAATTTCGGGGAAATAACATCCCCTTGTCTCACTCCTCGATGCAACGGTATGGGACTTGTTTGCTGATTCTGTACTTGAACGGACATGGTGGCGGCCTCGTAGAGACATCTCATCACTTGGATGTATCGCCAGTCTACTTGGCAGCGCTGCAGGGTCTCCAGAACAGACCAGATTTCAACAGAGTCAAAGGCCTTTTCATAGTCCACAAATGCTAGACACAGGGGCTGATTATACTCTTCGGTCTTCTGTATAATCTGCCGCACTGTGTGGATGTGGTGTATGGTGCCATATCCGCTCCGAAACCCAGCCTGCTCCGGTGGTTGAAATTCGTCGAGTCTTCGCGCAAGACGGTTCGTGATCACTCTTGAAAACAGCTTATAGACGTGGCTTAGAAGGGATATGGGTCGATAGTTCTTCAACAGGGTCTTGTCTCCCTTTTTGAAGAACAAAACGACCACACTTCTATTCCACGCATCTGGAGTTCTCCCTTCAAATAGGACAGCGTTAAAAAGCTTCTGGAGCTCCCTAAGTACGGGGTTACCTCCAGCTTTCAGCAGCTCTGTGGTAACGCCGTCTTCTCCAGGGGCTTTTCCATTTTAAGCTGTCCAAGAGCGATCTCGATTTCGCCAATACTGACTTCTGGCAGGTCTTCGGTGAAATGGCGTGTCAATGTGGCTCTAAGACCCTCATTTTCGGGATCAGGACGAGATGCATGCGATGCGTATAACCGGCTATAGAAGTCCTCCACTTCCGAAAGGACTGCTGGCTTCGAAGAAACGACTTCTCCACTTGCTGTGGTCAACTTCGTCAGGTGGCTTCTTCCGAGAGATTGTACGAACACCTTTGACCCCCGATTCTGCTCGATTGCTCTTTAAACCGAAAGAGCATTGAAGCGCCGGAGGTCGCGTCGTACGTGTTTGTTGATCTCTCGGTTTAGAAACCGCTTTGCCGACGAAGTGGTGGGTGGGTTTTCACGTCGTTCCTTCATTAGCCCTAAAGTCCCTTCTGAAAGCTTGGACTTCTTGGCCTTACGCTGCATATCACAGAATCTCATACCTTCTTTCCTGAGGATCCGAGTCACATTTTCGAGGTTCTGGTTTATGTCTGTTGTGGTTTTGACGGCAGCGAATCGGTTTACCAGGTTTCTACATATTTTTATTTTATTTTTTCGCAGAGTCAACCGCGACAACGGAAATTGTAAATCATAAAAAAAAACTTTTTATAAAAAAATTCAACCGACTTCTACACAAAAAAAAAACAAAACAAGAAGTACCTACAAAATAACTTTAATTTCGGAACTCGGTGTTTTTGGTTGCTTTTTCGTTTTTGAACACCGAATTCCGCATCTTTTGTTAAAAGATTTTTTATTTTTCACTTTTTAGTGATAACACACCTAAACGTACCAATAACATTGATGTAAACAATAAACAAACATGCGATTTCAGCAATCCCGGAAGATTTGCTATCATTTATTGAAGAGTTCCCTTTCCTATCATCTCTGTTCTTCATCAGATCTTCACCAAACTAGAAAGGTACCACGCTGAAATACTAAGATGCTCTTCCAAACCATCTCACACAATTTTATTTTTTCATTTTACATCGACAAGAGGGAATGAGAACGTCGTCAATGTAAACTAAGCCACGCATTATCAGGGATAACTCAAATACTAGTCGTCAGATCTCAATCAAATTTAAATGGGACCACACAACAAGCATCAGCTTTTGAAAATAAAAAGAATCATCAAAATCGGTACACCCGGTACAAAGATGTAACACACAAAAAAATATAGTCGAATTGAGATCCTCCTCATTTTTTGAAAGTCGGTTGAAAGGCAACCGAAACGTCGGACTCAAAATAATATTTAAATGTAGAAACACATCAATAAACCACCAATGTAAAAGTATCGTGTTAAAGAAGGACAATTTTCATATAATGAGTGTTATTGATTAAATAGGTACTTATATTAGAGTATTGCACACTATTGTGTACCTACCACTTACCTATGTGAATAAAAACTGAAGCTTAACAACAAAGAATATTGAGTAGATATCACTGTGATTTTTTATTCAGTACCTAGTCGTTACGTATTTTGTTTTGGTAAGTAGTTTTTTAAAGACAAGACGACGAGAGTGTAGCGTGCGTATGCGATCGGTGCTTGCATCAAAACACTGGTGCGGGCGCGGGCATTGGTTGACGGTTCGGAGTGCGGGCGGGAAGCGGGGTTTGTTACGTTCGCGTTGAGCCACTGCTGTCCGCTCGCCGCCCGCCACACTGCTCTCATCTATCACTCACTAAGTCACTAGGAATGAGTTTCGATAGGAATGAGTTTCTTCTATAGGTATTTATTTAAAGTATAAAAAACCATGTTAAAACCAGTGAACGTGTTTGACTTTTATCGTCTGAAATCGAGTGATCGTCCTCTGAAATCTGCCGCCCCTAGGCCGCGGCCTATACGGCCTATTTATAAATCCAGGACTGCTGTAATTAATTAGTTTTATACATAAATACTATTAACTATTAGCAGCTTTTGTAACGTTAACTGCTAGGTAGGTAAGTACGTCCAATCTTTTGATAATTTCTAACTGAATGCATTCCGCAGTTTAAAAAAAGGCAAAAAAATTTCTTTCGACGGTTTAATAACGTTTCTTGATAAAACTCAAATTACCTGTGTAGTGGTTGTCCCTGAAAAAACTACCGACACCTAATATACTATAAATTAGTGTTTTTAATATATTATTAGCAGCTCTACAACGTCGCCCCCACTATGTGGCAAATAATAATGGATTCTAAATGAATCTATTACCGCGACATAAGCTTTGAAACGATTCGCCTCTCGCCGGTAGCGCGTTTTAGAAAAGCTAATAGATATGGACCCTGTTTCTTCGACGGCGCCACAGAGCGTAAATAGGTAAATTTATCTGTTATTAATTCTGTTCCACGGTAGGCAACTCATCACTGTCACGTGGGTATGAATAAATAATCAAAGATTTGTTGAAATTTATAATTAGAGGCTTAATTCTTGGGGATCCACAACACGACAGAAAAAACGAAACTGTGATTTTATTGACAAAACGTGCAAAGGTTTGCCTTTGTCGTATGCGTGATATTACAAAAAAATAATTTGACATTTTGAATTTTATTTTTAATTTAAGAAAAGGAACTTGTTTATCAAGGAAATTGTTCGCGAGTTTTCTCATTGAAAGAAAAGCTTCAAGCGAAACTTCGTGGAGCTACGAACCTAATCGCGCTTGACCAATTATATTTAAGTCTCAAACAATATATTATACTTATTCACGTGAGTTGATTTTTATAGAGCCCACATTTACATGA
Source organism: Hecatera dysodea (assembly GCA_905332915.2). NCBI lineage: Eukaryota > Metazoa > Arthropoda > Insecta > Lepidoptera > Noctuidae > Hecatera > Hecatera dysodea. The sequence continues at coordinate 9,705,003 of HG995294.1, read as the reverse complement.
AAAATTACTTATCAGTTTGATTTTAAATAAAAAACCAATTGAATAAAACTGATTTTTTAACGCACATTTACTTAATTACCCATAGGTATATGAGTATTATAATAGGGAGAGAAAAATGAAGACTGAAATAATTATATAAGTGACTAACTGATAATGAAACAGGTTAAAAAGTAAGGAACAGTACCTACAATGAAGCTTCTTTCAATATTCCACACACAATTAAGTGGGGAATACTCAGTCGTTAATAGCGTAATCATTACCTACTTTGCACCATCCAATTACACCAATTAACATTTCTTAGAAACTGCCATTGACATAATTAAAGCGATGATATAATATATGTACATAGTAGATTAGGAGGTCGGCAAAGACTCTTGTACAAAACATAAAAACGACAAGGCACCACAAAGAGAATGCGCCGAAATGCATCACACTTAGTATTTAATTATTGTAAGCCTGTAAAGCGCTAAAGATGCAATATTTACCTTCTATTGAAATGCGGGTATCTAATTAAGTGTCAGGTGAACTTACTAAGAAGTCTTTGTTTTTGATTATAAGTAATTTACAATACAATACCAAACACGATTGTACATTTTCCCTACATCTTTGTTCTTCGTTAAACCCACTTTACTTTTACTTTAAATATCGTTGATTTCTATAAAACCACAGATCATTTTTACCCCGATGCAAAATAAGGAGTGTTATAAGTTTGACCGTTATGTGTGTGTGTGTCTGTCTGTGGCAACGTAGCTTTAAACGGCTGAACCGATTTCGATGCGGTTATCTTATTTGAACGAATGTTTAAAAAAAACTGGTTCAACCTTTTGAAGGTTACCAACTCTTTTCTAGTTGATATAAGGATGTGACCAAGTCCAACGGGTCTGATAGATGCAAAATTTGGTATTCTATTACTTCAATAGTATTGCAAGATTATGGTTATGGTGTTTATGGTTGATTATGGTGGCGATGTGGTCCTTGACCTGATGCTGCGGCATGATCTGAGGTCTGCAAGTACCCAATTCCTCGTTTATCAGCAGAGGTATCGTATTTGGGCTCACTGGAATGGTTTGAATGAGTAATTATAGGAAGATTAGTCATCTTGACCTCATGGTGCAAAATGACCTGGAAACTGCCTGATACACTCCTCACTTACGTAGGTACAGCAGACGTTTCGTGTTTGGGTCATTTAAATGGTCTCCATGAGTGGGTTATAAAAAGATTCTGATCAGGGTCTGATGATGAAGCAGAAATTAAAAATGAGTGAATACATTGGTGAGATACACTCAGCTATGCACTTTCACTCGTTCGATCGATATGATATTTTGGTATGCGATGTAGTGCCATTTATGTGAGTGTACATCGAAGGGTTTGTAGTAGTAGCGAATAGGTACATAAATAAAGTACAAAAAGCATAAAATAAAAAGATAAATACAAAATTTATACAGCTTCCAGCAAAAAATATGTAAGTACTATAAAAAGTAAAAATAATATGTTGTGGTCCAAGTGTTGTCGCCTCGGGAGACCGCAATTTCACCTATTTGCTAAGTTATTCTATATTCTATTTATACTTTTATTTACTAACGGTCCTCGACACGATGACGTTTGGACCAAAATGGCTTGGCTAAATGGATCACAACATAGATATTATTTTTAACTTTTTAGAGTTTTTTTTGGGGTTTCAGAATTAAAACGTTCATAAAACTAAAAATTACATTGAAAATTTAAACAAACTTGTCAATGTAACTTTTAGTTTTAGGACCAACTTAATTTTGGCAATTATTTTAACCTAGCATTTTGGAAGATAAACATACGTTTACGTCAAATTTGTAAGAAAATGCGTGTAAAACAATTTGCATACTCGTAAGATAGCTTGTACGAGTGTGACATAGACACATGTGGCCGTAAGGTGCAGCACCTAAAGACTGCAACGTTGTAAGGCCGCGAGCGCGGAGCGGATAGTTCGCGTCGTGTCACCTCTAGCACCATACAGTTGACCTCAGTTGACTCTCATAGTGTCCGCGCGACATAACGCGACCCATACTACTACATCACCACTCTGAGATCATAGATGCCTTCAAGAAAACCACCGTTCTCACAATTAAATAAAAAATCACCCTTTTTCCTTTTAATCACTCACAACAAACGTGAAACTGATAAGTTATCGAATATTCTACACAACACAACACGACAAAAAAGGTACACTTCGTCTGAATGACAGGGGGACATCCATATTGTCAAGTGATAATGCGTCTAACCCATCTCAACCTTGGAGAACTCGTTATGCTAAAATGTAATATCACGACCGAAAATAAAACTAAATCCATTCAAAGAGCAATATTGAGAAATTTGAAAATTAACCGCTAATGTCACACTAGATAAGTCTTATATGAAACAATAAGTCTGGTTGTATACGAGCGTAGTAAAAATACAATCTTAAAATATGTTGAGGAAACCCAAATGTTTGATATGGGTCGACTTGTTTCGAAGACTATTTTGACCAAAAGAACTGATTGCTCCTTTGGAACTAGTAGACTCATAACATGTGCTTCGTGCCGACCTATAGATACCCACTGTTGTATATATTGAGGTTTATTCATTTGATTAAAGAGATCTCTAGATATTCATTACTATGATAAATCTATATTCTTCCTTATAAGAAAGCTTTATACTGGGATAATGGAACCACTTATATAGGTACATAGGTATAGATATATAAGTGGTTCCATTAATCATTAGTGGTTCTATATATATATAGATAATAATTTTAATAAGATACTTCTTAAGCTACACTGTACGCCATTCTCAGTTCCAATTTGACATCAACGACAAACTTTAAAAAACACGATCCCTAAATTGTGTGTTTTAATTACTAGTAACCCAGTAATTAAAACACACAATTTCGTCTGTTCGGATCGTGTTTTTTCATAGACCTGCGCTATGATAGCCTTGGATGAAACGGATTGTCATCATTATCTTGCCTTTAACCCAATTCATATGGGATCATGAGTATCGGTGAGACATGAATCTTCTTCTATTAGAACATCTCAGTAGCCTTCTTTTTACCATATAATCGCTCCCATAGATCATCTATCGTTTCCTTGGCTCTCGGATATCTGTCGGTATCCTTCACTCCGTTCAACTCTTGTTATCTACGTTCATAATCAAAATAATAGAACTTGGCTTCACAGATAAAGAATGCTGAATTTAATTATTGTAAGGATGAGGAAAAACTGACTGACTGACGGAAGACTCAATCAGAAATCCTGTGTTGTCTCAAAACTGCCGCTTAACTCTTAGAGTGAGCGAGGAGAAACAAGTTCTAGTAGTGATCATTGACGATGAGTTAAAAACTACTGTTTAAGCACACTTTGACATTTAGCACACTGCCGTTGCTAATGATATGCTAAACTTTTCCTTAGAGCGTTTTCCAAGCAAGTTTGGCTTATTTCATAGCAGAAGAATTTTTTACAAGTGATTCCCAGTAATTGGTACTGAAGGTAGATTATTTTAACATGTAATACATATTCTTAGCGATTAAAAATCGTAAAGATCCATGGCAAATTGGCAAGGCATGCTTTAAATTGGCGCTAGTCAAAGCTCAGGTCCGCCCGTTAGCGAAAACGATCATGATGATTAAATCTACACGTTGAATAACAAAGTGTTGTAACTCAATGTACCTACTCTAATTCATACGGTAATCTGTATCAACAATAGCAAGTACCAACGGTATCATATAATGACGAAAACATGTACCGTACGCCTGGACAGGTTGGTTCCGCACACGCGAGAGATCAGAAAAAAAGATAAAGACGGAAACTGATAAATGAAACGGTTTGCTCAGAACTGCCGATGAACATCTCTAAAGTTAACTTAAATCTATAAACCCAGCCTGTTTAACAAGGCCGTAAAAACGTAGTAAGCAATTAACTTTATGAAAATTACACAGATTTCTCTCTGAACTGATCGAAAGGATGTTAGAATTGCAATTTTCATGTTTACTTGGCTGTACTTGCTTTATAGAGTTACTTCTCTGTCACTTGTTGCTTTCTAATTATGTAACGGGCAAACGAAATCGTAGCGTTCCGCCGGCCTTAATAGTTTTAATTGTGAAACCCAGCATGAGACTTTATCATTTATTTAAATTATGTGGTTGAATCGAACGGTGGCTTGAGTCTATAGGACCGGTTGGCGCACAAATGAGTATGGCACACACACACATAGCTGGCGCGTTGTTGCTACACGGGCTCCGAACCTGCCTCCTAAGAACCTGCGTGGATCTGTCTTGAGACAAAGCCTGCGAAGGGCTTCTAACTACTTCACGTCAACTTGTTGACACGTTACACTCTACCACTATAATTGGTGGCGTTTGTTTATTTTGTATTTGTGTTTGTTTAGTTAACTGTGGATTTGGATAGACTGACTGGTTATTTTAACTGTCAAACTGTAAAACAAGATGTTAAACATGAGATACGAAGCAGCACAACATCACGAGTTTCTTTCGATGCATTGACACTTTTAGCAGAATGTTTTCGTAATTAAAATTACACAAAGGCATCCACTTATTTATATAATTATTATTCTGAATGTCACAGATGTCAATGTAGGCATTGTGTATAATACTTAGTATAATTGGCTGCGTAAAAGAGGAGGCGTCAGTGGAAGCACCAGAGCATGGTCGTGAAGGCCTTCTGTCTCCACGGTCTGGTGCCCACCAATCCTACACGGGCGTTTTGTTACTCACGATTATGTGCATGTCCACATTTCACAGTTGAAGCTTATTATATTTAATAAAGGTCACTAAATATTTACATTTATTTAATTTATATATTGAATCGAACAGTAAATAATGTGCTATTGTTACGAAAACTTAATGTTACAAGTAAATAGGCATCCTTTTCTTTAATTATTATTTTTGGTTTCGTAATATAAACTGATTTATTTAGTACCTACACTAAAAATATGGAGGTCCGTAAATATTTGATTGTATTTTTTTTTGTGTGAGTGTTATGTTTTCATAACTTCGGAACGGCTATAATAGGCTAGTATCCATTTTAAAAAATAAAATGGGCGCCATAGTTCATAAATAAAAACGAAAACATTTTGTTTTCATGATAATTAGACTACGTATACTTTCATGGTCTAAAGCTTGCTTAGTGCATGGCAAAAAAGGTATGAAATAAAAACAAATAATTTAAATAAAATACACCCCTGCAGGGGCGGTTCCTTTGAGTATTTCTTGACAGGTCCCCCGACCGACTGCAATGAAAATACTGTTATCTATCTTGTTTTTAATTTTTAGTACAGTTTTTCACATGGCAGGCGTGTATTTTTTTTAATATTTGTTTTTGGCAACAGTTTTTCATGACCTCAAGAAGAGGGTACGTACTACAGGTATGTAACTCCCAACGTTTAGGCAAAAGGGTCCCCACAAGAATTTTTCGCACAACGCCTAAGATGTTGGATATCGTATAGTTAAATTGTGTGTTTTCTTTATTTAAGTAATTTTCTTTTTTTGTTGTTGAAAAGTAAGCACATGATCATACTGTAGCTAGCATCCCCCTTCTTAGATAGGTTCTCCTTGAAACCACGCCTGAACCTTGCATTGAACCTCAATTTGCCTAAAAAATAGGTCCATTTGTAATTGAGAATATCTGAGACTAAACGTTAAGGATATGGAGGTATTCCATGAAGCACACCCAAATGAAGCACACCCAGACGAAGCACACCTAAAGTATTCCACTTAGCACACCCGTAGGTGGGCTTCAAATAAAAAATTAAAATAATTAATTTCCTATTCCACGAAGCACACCTACGAATATCACTCGCATAGTGCGGGGACTAAGAAATAAAAATGTCGATAGAAGAAAATATTTATTAGTTAAAATATTTTTCAGTTTCATTATAATAATGTGACACAATATTTGACATTTTTGTAATCTTACTATTTAAAATCACAGATTGTTTCATAATTATCTTTCCAAAAAATTTTTTAGTTTTTAACTATTTTTCTATTATTTTCTTTTTTTGTGCTCTTAATAAAATCACAGATTGTTTCATAATTATGCAATAAAAACTTGGACAAATATCAAAAACATTGTAAATATAGTTTTCCATAGAGATTTACGTTGAAGTTTTCTTATAACTACCTGTTTAGTGAATAATAAAAATACTCTACTTTAACATTAAAAAAAAACTTTTTACAAAAAATAAAACCGACTTCTTAACAAAAAAACCAAAAAGTATAGAATAACTTTAATTTCGGGACTCGGTGTTTTCGGTTGTTTTTTTGTTTTTGAACACACCGACTTCCGAAATTAAAGTTATATAAAATAACTTCTTGTTTTTTTTTGTTTAGAAGTCGGTTTTATTTTTTGTAAAAAGTTTTTTATTTTTCACTCTTAGTGGTTCACTCCCAGCTAAACATACCCATCACAGCGTACGTGGTATAAATTGGTGTAAACAATAAACAAACATGCGATTTCAGCTATCCCGACAGATTTGCTATCATTTATTGAAATTATCAAAAAAACCGCTTGTTCGATTTCGATAAAATTTTCATGGGACCATTTGGGAAGTATACCCTTTCCAACAAAAAAAGAATTTTTCAAATCGGTTGGCAAGCGACGGAGATATGCGCGAAGAAACATAAAAAAAAAAACACAATCATCCGAATTGAGAACCTCCTCCTTTTTTAGAAGTCTTGTGTTTACTATATTGTTTGTTATTATATACTAACACTTGTGTCCACGCGTTGACTATTAGCGCATCATGTATACGTCTTATCTATGGGATTTATATATGAACATTATGAAAATTACAAGTATTGTATCACATTATTATAATGAAACTGAAAGATGTTAGATATTTAAGTTAGTCTTTTAAATAATAAATATTTTCTTCTATCGACATTTTTATTTCTTAGTCCCCGCACTATGCGAGTGATATTCATAGGTGTGCTTCGTGGAATAGGAAATTAATTATTTTAAATTTTTATTTGAAGCCCACCTACGGGTGTGCTAAGTGGAATACTTTAGGTGTGCTTCGTCTGTGTGTGCTTCGTTTGGGTGTGCTTCGTGGAATACCTCAGGATATGTGGAATTGTATTCCTATGTAGGCATAGATGATTACTACGAGTAGTAAAGACTTGATTTACTTTAAATCACAAGGAACTTCCATGGCTTTTCGCCTTCAAGAATATCTTCGAACAGCACAGCTACCTGCACACTACCTGCCACGAGTTCTTGACTATGGCTAGATTACCATTAGCTAATTTTCCCGTATAAGTTCGCCAGCATGAAAGAAATCTCATGGCGTGTACTCATATTCCCTTAAAGATATACCGTCAGCGCTATTTACACACCTACCTACATATATATGAATGAAAAAACAAAATTGAACTTTAAGCTAATTAAAATAATTTATTTAATTTTAAGAAGGAAGCAAGATATGTATATCTTCCAATCAAACACATACCACAGAGAACAACAGGAATAAAAAATCGCTACACCAAATTTGCATTCGAAAGCTTATTTTTTATAAAAAGGAAATATTACTGCAGCACCCAGTTTCATCTAAATAGATTTTGTATGTAAAAGCTACAGCTACTGAAAGATTATTCAAAGATTATCAGAAGATTGTACATACATTAGTTGCGGATATTTTAATAACAGTGTGCAGTGTTGCGTCACAAACACAGATGAGTTTTCATTAACGTGTAGAAGAATTCTTTATTGATATTAGCTCCTAGCGAGATGTTACAAGGCTCTCCGACTTTATTAAATACTAGCTTCTGCCAGCGACTTCGTCCGCGTGGAATAGTTACTTTACCCCCGATTTTGAAACTCTCAGCCCGATCGGTTTAAAATTGACAAAGTTTCATACAAATAATCAGAAAGCGCCGAACTGCTAAGCTATCGGGAGTTACACGTGTTATTGTGAGTCAACCATAAAATATAGACATATGCTGTTTGGGACATTTTTTATATAATTTAATGTAAAATATTTCCGTAATACATGATTTCTATGTAACTTTAACCATTAAGGCTACACACGCGACGGAAGCTTAAAAAATGGAGTAACTTCTCCCGTTTTCCCAACATTTTCCTTCACTGCTCTGCTCCTATTGATTGTAGCGTGATGAAAAGTATACTATAACCTGCCCAGGAGTATGAAGAATAATTGCACCAAGTTTCGTTAAAATCGGTCAAGTAGTTTTTGTTTCTATAAAGAACATACAGACAGACAGACAGACAGACAGACAGACAGACAGACAGACAGACAGACAGACAGACAGACAGACAGACAGACAGACAGACAAAAATGTTACTGACTGCGTTTTTGGCACCAGTATCGATCACTAATCATCCCCTGATAGTTATTTTGAAAATATATTCCTTGTACAGAATTGACCTCTCTACAGATTTATTATAAGTATAGATTTGTCATCTGAAAATCATTGCCTACCTATGTATAACATCCAGAAGGTAACCAATTACACAATGGTCATGATTTTATCAAGGGCGTTTACCTACTCCTTTTTTTTGGTTGGGAAATCATGAAATGACTTCTACCGCTCTGGGCGGAGCGGAAGAGAGTGTCAGACTCTTACTGACTAAAACCCACCCGTGTTCCTTCTTGTGCCCTTTGCGTTTCAGGGCCACGGTGGCTCTTTCGAACAAATTCCGCAACCCTAGCAGGCACTGACCCTATGGGGCCCCGTCTTCTTTGCTGACGGCTCTTTGAGGCGCGCGCGGTTACTTACTCCTGAACTTTAGACTTTGTCATTACATCCTTTGCCTCCTACTAGTGTCTCTTCTTTGCTAGCTGCGGCAGAGCAGCTAGCAGCTAGCAGCAGAAAGTGCGGGATATACTAAGGCACATATAATTTTTCAAGAATAAAGGAACGCATCTCCAGCGATATTTATGGATGGTTAAAGGAACATTGATCTCGGTCATACCTATCTGCGCGCCAGTTGCTGACGATTCTCCTGAGACGTTTTTAGTATATCAATTACGTATTATTTTACTGCCAATTTACCTACCACACGACCTTTTTTTTTTTTTTTTTTCTGGATGGGAAATCATCAAATGACCCCTCCCGCCCTGGGTGGAGCGGTAGGGAGTGTCAGACTTTTACTGACTAAAACCCACCCGTGATCCTTCTTGTGCCCTATGCGTTCCAGGGCCGCGGTAACTCTTTCGAACAAATTCCGCAACCCTAGCAGACACCGACCCTATGGGGCCCCGTCCTCGGTGCTGACGGCTCCTTGTGACGCGCGTGGAACACAACGCGTCGTCGACTCAACCTGGTATCGGACGGCGAGCCACCCACGCTCACCGTCCCCAGGCATCAGCCACTGCGCGATAACACAGCGGCCGACTTGTCTCTGGAGGGGGCCGAAATGGGACCATTACTGGCACTCCATCTCAGCACCCTCCCGAGTGTTGGGAGTCGCAGCACCCGCAGCAGAAGCGGCAGTGGCGGCGACAGAAGCCGCGGCGGCGGCAGAGGCGGCGGTGGCGGCGGACCTCTTGCCCCTGGTCGGGGCGGATGGCGCGCAGGCCCTTCCCCCAGCCCAGTGCTCGGCCGGCTTGCCAACAGCCGCACATGCACTGCAGTGCGGCGTGGCCTCGCACGAGCCAGCCTTATGACCGGGCTGACCACAGCGGAAACAGAGTCCGCTGCGGTCGACCTCCGAGGGGCACATAGCTCCCGTGTGGTTACCCACATGGCAGCGGTAGCACCTCAGAGGTCTGGGTTCCAGCAGTTTTACCCGCGCAGACACCCATCCCACCAAGAGCCTTCGGCCCTCCGACACAGTTCTGGCCGCCGTCACGGGGCAGCTCACCACAAGGGTTTGCATGCCCGTGTTGTCAGGCCGGAGGGTGCCCGCCTTGACGAGCTCGGCAGAGCACCCCCCAGTCCTGGCGACGGCGGCCACAACTTCCTCCTTCGTCACGGAGTCATCCAGGCCCACTATGCGCATGTCGATGCGCTTAGTCGGCCTGGACACCCGGACCTCGTCCGCGGGTAAGACCGCCCTCAGCCTTTCGGCCAGGGCGTCCGCGAACGGGCCACTCTCCGCTCCGGCGAGCTCGAGCTTCCGGGCACCGGTCAAGGTCCTCCTGACCCCGATGCCCCCGCTGATGCCCAGCTCTTGGAGGCTCACCGCCTCCTTCGCCCGCTTCAGTACGGCGAGATACGTCACGCCCCTCTGTTCCGCTTCCGGCTGCATTGTGATCACCACAGCCGCGGATTTCGGGGCGCGAAGCCTCGCCGCAATGGCGTTGGCCTTCCGCCGCTGCCTCCTCGCCTTATTTTTGGCCGCTTTCGCGGCCTGCCGCTTCTTACCAGCAACCTGCCACTCGGCCTCGGCCGCAGGAGGGTCCGAGGGTGGGGGTGGGGGCGGCTGCGGCGCCACTGGCGCAGCAGCCTTAGCCGCTCTCCCTCCAGCCTTCCTCCTGCCCCTCTTCGCCGGGGCCGACTTGGTCGTCGCCGGCGTCGCAGGCGCCGGCGCCACAGGCACTGACGCGGCTCCCGCCTTGGCCTTCGCCTGGCCGGACGTTCCCGGGCCAGCAGCCACCGCGGCTGCATACGAAGCCGCCTTCTGCTGTCCCGGGTGCCTCTGTGCCGCCGCCAACGGGGGACGCCGGATCATGTCCTCCAGGACAGAGACCTGCCTCCGGAAGGGAGCCAGCTCCTGCCGCACCAGGCTCCGCACCTGGCTCAGCACTTGGCTCCCCTCCAGCGCCGCCGGACTCGGCCCCCCCTGCGGCTCCTCCGAGGCCGCTCTGGCCATGCCAGCCAGGTCCCTCCGGAGCGACTCATTCTCCGCAATGAGTCGCTCCGTTACGGCCGCGAGGCGGGCGACCTCCGCCCGCAACTCTGTCGCCTCTCCGGACCCGCCGACGTTGGCCGCCGCCGCCGCCATAATGGAGGCTTTGGCCGCGCTAATGGCCTCCCGCTTGGAGGACTGCTTCCTCTTGAAGGCCACAGCGCGGATCGCGGCCTCCACGACCTCCTCCAGCTTGGCCCTCTTCTCCTCGGCGGTGGGAGGCACCTCTCCCGGGGGCTCCGAGTCGTCGGAGTCGAGAGGAGGCGGACGAGTAGAGGGAGCCCTGCGACCGCTCCCCCCAGGGCGACGCCCCTCCCCCGCCAACCTCTCGGCCCGACGCTCCACCTCCCGGGTAGAGGGAGCCAGCCCCCTCCCTGCCTCACAGCCCCTGCCCCGCCTAGCGGTGGGGATTTTCCGGGCGGAGGCAAACTCGCCCTCGGAGGACGACCCGCTGTCATCCTCCCGTCTGGGCCGCTTGCGGAAGAGCTTGACGCCCTCCACAGCAGCCCCCCCTCCTCTGTCTCCAGAGCCCGCCGAGCTGACCGTTACTAGGTCAAGTGCAGAGCCAGAATCTGACCCTGCACCTCCCCGGCGCTCAGGCGAACTCCCCGCATCACAGCCGAACGCCATCAGCTCCTTGAAGGACGCGGATCCGGATGACGTCGACTCTGAGCCTCCTCGGCTCTTGTTGCCACTGGCAAGCGGAAGGTCTTTGTTGCCCACCCCATAGTACGAAGGGCAGCCCGCCGAAGCGGGGCGGGATTCCCCGACCGCTGAGCAGTCGGGACCCGCCTGGGGACTTATTTTACAGAGGCCTTTATCCATCGTGTTCCTTTTAAAGGGTGCGGTCCCTTTCTCCTCCGCCCTTTCTCCCTCACAGGGCCTCTCCTCCCACCCGCTCACTGCCTTCACAGCCACGTCTGATGAGCAGACGCGTACCAGAAGGCAGTGAGCGGGTGTGTCTCTCTTGGTCTGATCCCTCACTTGCGACCTTCCGGCATGAGTGGCTCTACCGGGAAAGCTCGCAAGATCATTGGGACACTCAAGCCCCACCACGACGACAACGTGGAGACACATTCGGTGGGGACCTACCACACGACCTAGGATAAGTATTTTATACACAATACTCTTTGATGATTCTTTGTTTATATTAATACCGATTGATTAAAAATATTTTGAATTATACGGAGCAGATACGTGACCATTTCTGTTTTGTAATTAATGCCTTAAACTACAGGGCAATCATCGTTTCTGTAAAAGTACATTTAAAAGAACATGCGTATGCAAATTGATTTAAATTCTCATTTAGTTGTTTTTAGCATTGGTTACTGAACAAATTCGGCTTAAAATATCACAAATTACTAATTAGTGACATAGGTAGGGAAGAGACTATCTGTACTTTCAAAAGTCTTATTTTCACTTTTTTAAAAGTGTAGTCTAATGAACGAATATATAAATAGAAAAAAGACGAAGACAAAGTATACGTGGCCCCATAGGGTCAGTGCCTGTTAGGGTTGCGGAATTTGTTCGAAGGAGTCACCGCGGCACTGGAACGCTAGGGGTGGGTTTAAGTCAGTAAGAGTCTGACAATCCCTTCCGTTCCGCCCGGAGCGGGAGAAGTCATTTGATGATTTTACGTTCAGAAAAAAACTTTTCTTTCATGTTTCAAGTTCTTGTATGTTTTAGTCACAATAACACAAACAGTATTGTTCGAACTAAATAATAACAGTTGAACAGCTCCACTCCACTGAAACTCGACTCATGCGACTATTCCATTCATCACATACCGAAACACATTTGTTCCTCGGAGAGCACCTTGAAAGCCCTTGATCCTGGTTATCGTTTACATTTTAATCAGTCGTTACAGGTAACCAAACCCCGAATCTGAGTCTACGTTTGCCAGTCAGTCTTCAGTTTTGGACAACTAGTAGGTATAATTATGTAGTTTGCATGGCATGACCTCACTATTTTCAACCACTCACTCTCCCACAGGAGAAGGCGTTTTGATCCCGTAGTCCGCCTATACATCCAGGTCTCCACTACTTCCTCCAATCGATTCTTTTGCTACCTTAGTTTCTTTAAAAATAAGTAAGATACTCCCAATTTGAAACCTCCCGAAAACCAAATGCAAAATTAAACTTCACACCAGGGCCTAAATTATGAAGAAACAGAAAAACTACTTGCTGTCCCAAAAAAAAAATAGCCAATAAAAAATTCTATAAAACAACATCTACCACACAACCTCCACACACACACAATCATACAAATACCAATACCATGCTAACACCAGGCACCAATACTACAAATAATTTTTCTTTTATTTTATTTTAAAAGAATATGCTGTTTGTAAATTTCTTACCGCACTTATTATAGGCATTACTAGCTTCTGCCAGCGACTTCGTCCGCGTGGAATAGTTACTTTACCCCCGATTTTGAAACTCTCAGCCCGATCGGTAACTTCTCCCGTTTTCCCAACATTTCCCTTCACTGCTCTGCTCCTATTGATTGTAGCGTGATGAAAAGTATACTATAACCTGCCCAGGAGTATGAAGAATAATTGCACCAAGTTTCGTTAAAATCCGTCGAGTAGTTTTTGTTTCTATAAAGAACATACAGACAGACAGACAGACAGACAGACAGACAAAAATTTTAGTGATTGCATTTTTGGCACCAGTATCGATCACTAATCACCCCCTGATAGTTATTTTGAAAATATATTCCCTGTACAGAATTGACCTCTCTACAGATTTATTATAAGTATAGATTAACATGTAAGCAATACCCAAGACATTGCGCGTAGAATCAGCATGCTGAAGTGGAAGTGGGCCGGCCAAATCTGTAGACGGACAGACGGTCGGTGGAGCTGATAGGTGTTAGAGTGTAGACTGCATATGGGCCATGCCACAGACGCAGGCAGAGAGTTCCACTTCTTTGCTGTGCGCATTATAAAAGATGATTGAAAACGCTTGGTGTGAATTGGTGGAATAGCTACAAGGTAGGGATGGTAACCTACAGTGCGTCCAGATGTCCTATAGTAGAAGGGGGCCGGTGGGATGAGGACGTGGAATCATGGGCACACTCGCCGAAGTACAATTTGTAGAAGACTGATGACAAGCAGGCGAACTTGCGGCGATGACCCAGGCTGTGAAAGCTTCACAGCATTCACCTCCTGGAGACCTACCGGTCCCACAGCATAATTATTGCTTTTATGTATTTTGTACTGATATGTAACGTTCTGTAACTCACTTAGGTTACCACACCGTCGATTTGGAACCTTTTTCTTAACTTCGCACCAAAGATGCTCTATGGGATTTAAATCTGGACTCTTTGGTGGCCATTGTAAGACAGAAACTGATTGAGATGTGAGGAATTCCTTAACCGTGCGTGCAGTGTGCTTGCGATCATTGTCATGTTGAAATGTTCAGATAATCGGAAGCACATCTTCAACATATGGTAACATTGTTTCTTCCAGTATATTTTTGTATTGGAATGAATCCATGTTTCTTTCTATAAATCTAACATGTCCAACACCATGACCAGATAAGCACCCCCAAATTTTCACATTTCCACCACCATGGTTTAATGCCATTTTTGTATACTTGGGGTCGAATGCTGTATTGAGAGGGCGTTGGACATATCGTTTCCCATCAGAACATACTCTGTTAATATTTGTCTCGTCAGAGAAAAGAACATTTTGCCACTGCCTTCTGGCTGTGGGCACGATGGGTATGCCCACAACCCTAATAGACGTTTTACAGGTTTTTGCGCACAGGAAATTTATAAACTGTACAAAATCGTAGTCAGTGCGTTATATACTTTGTAACTCCTTGGTATATATAGATATTTTGGAATAGGTTAGCTTGGGCAATTCTCGGGTGGCTGTGACCACAACCATTTCTGTGGGCTGGATCTGCGCCTGAGCAAATGCATTGGCTTGCCTATGACACCGTTTCAACGTGGGTACCTTTCTTGCTATCCTTCCGTTTAACTTAGCTTCTACCAAATACCTTCGGACAGCGCTTTTGCTAGCGCCAAAATATTCTTTTCTCAACTCGTTAGAACCCAAAAGGGTGTTGTTTTGCCAAACGCACGATATTTCTATCGACTCGCCGAGATGAATTTCTCTGTTTAGCTACACGTAAGCTATTTGAAGTTGTATGATACGTGTTAAAATGCTTCACAGCGTGGAATATCATCTTTTTTGAGCACTGCAGATGATCGGCTATCTTTATAAATGACAAATTCTTATCGCAAAGTTTTAATATAACTTCCCTTGTAGATCATCGCAACTTTTATTTTTCCCATTGTTTTTATGTGAAATGATCAACTTCTTGAGTTTTACAGCACTAAATGGCGCCAAAATTACCTACGCGAATAGTGGCTTAGTTAAGCTTAGTTACTGAGTTTCTGAGTGTTCTCTATTTAAATTTGAATAAAAAAATAAACTATCGCGTTCTTAATTATTTGGCCAGCCAGTAAGTTTGCAATAATATTTTAAGTTTAAAAAAACGTTTATCTATATATTATTGAATTAATCATGTTATAACTGTGTGCTAAGACAATGTGGAACAATTTTGCGGACCCGCGAGAGATACAAAAAGACATGCAAAATGTGTAATTCTCGAAAGTTTGAATAAATATATATATATTATACCTACATAGAAATGCATCCGCCGGAAGGTCACCGCAATATAGAAAAGTTGGGAAATGGCTGGGCATATTTCAAAACAATATGTGTATTGTAGTTTATTAAGTTGAACCAGCCTTGGATTCAGTATAACAAAAACATGAATGGTTCATTGCTCTTCCGCTACTCCTTACATTTTTGCGACATTTTTGGGGTAAGGGCAATACATGCACGACGGTTGTGAGTAGGTATAGGTACTCCATACTCTTTTCAAGAAGTTATATTTCTCAAACTATCAGTTATACGCATAAGGTACCATTTTTTAGAACTTTTATATTGCATATATGTCTCTTTCGCCACTCGCAACATTCACTTCCATAAATAAGCGTAGGCACATCATTGTTGACAACCTGTCGAGCCATTTAGGGCATCGACTGATTGATTATAATCGCATTTAAATATAGCATCATTCACTTTATTCCGCGTATTTACACCCCTTTCCTCTCTTTTAAACGGGCTTCACAAATATATACAAAATCTTTTCCTTAGTTTACACACATCACATACCAATGCATCTTGTCATCTCTTTCTAAAACCATCACTATCTTCTTGTTCACATTTATCTATAAAGGAAATTGCTTGAGTCTCCTTATTTGCAAATGTTCTGCTGACGATGCAAGTAGAACTAGATCATCTGCGTAGAAAAGACATTGGACAGGCAACCCATTCAAGCTCAATCCGTAATCACTCTCTTTCAAATCTGTCAGACAGCGTAGGTAACCCTTGATATGAGACTAGTCGTTTATGCCCCATTTAGCGTAATACAAGCACTGCAATAGAGGTTTAACAGTGTTATAACCGTGCCTACCGCATGTCCACACCATAGATGGAAGGGCCCGGGTCCCCACAAGCCATGGGCCAGGGACGGTGTACGGACGGTATGAATGGGATAATCTGATAATAATGTAACTAATAACAAGTTATCTTTTTAATATGGTTGCCACTTTTTAGGGGGAGAAGAAATGTTTGCACCCCACCTCGGATAGGTTTGTTTTTAGCTGACTGATGCAGGAAAGCTCAAGAACGAGAGAGGGTGTAAAATTGAAAATCGACCTAAGTGAGGTCAAACATTTTTGCACCCCACTTCGTATAAATTTGGTTTTTTTGTATCATTTTTACTGAAATAGAAGAAACTTTTGGCCATATGCAGGATAGCATACGCAGAGAGAAGACGCCTTGGCCTTCTCCAAGACATTCAGACTACAGCAGACAGTTTTGTTCTTTGCCACAACCTGTACCTTCGACTTTGTTGTAGAGCCATATCATATTTGGAATGTGTGAATTAGATTGCTGGAACGTTTCAGTTTCTTGCCTGAACTGAGAAATTAATGATTGTCAGCTTGTCATAAGTGTGGTTGTAGAGAAAACGTCCAGTACCTTTAACAGCTGCAACACGGGTTACTTCCTAGTGCGGAACAGGGCTTGCTTTGTCTTGCGATGCACCGTGCCCAAATCATCTGGCTTTAAAGTAAGTAGTATTTTAAGTATTTAGGATGAAAAACTTAAAACTTTAGTGTCCAATAAATTGATATAGAGTTCCAAGATATTATCAGATTAAATGAAAATAAAGGATCCAAAAAGTCCTTAAGAGTCAAGTGATAAATGGTTATTGGCAAACTATCCTAAGAAACAGCTATGATAATGACGAATTCACCTCGGATGACTTCTATAACTTCTAAAAACCAGTTGATACTACAAACATCTACATCATTTCTGCACATTTCTTGTGCAGCGACATTCTAGTTCACGATTCACCCAAAACCAGAGACGGAATTATTATCATAGTGTGTGTACAGGACTGTCAATGCATAGGAATCAGTTAATTCGCGCGATTAAGAAGAATGACTCCAAGAATTCTGATAGAATTGAGTTAGGCACTGGCATTGGTAGAACGTTTTAAAAATGAGCATGCAAATGCATGTAGAGCATTTATTTATACAAAAAATCCTCGTTTTCCTGTTATACATGTTTCATTGAAATTGTATTCTATAAATTGTTATTTAGATGTTGTTTTGTCCTGTAAACAAACTTGTATTTCCTGTAGGTAGGTACGAGAAGGTACGTCATCCGAAGTCTCTCTGATAGCAGCTTTACCAAAAACGACACCAATCATACTGACTGTTAGTGATTAAATTGGAACAAGGTAATAATTTACATACTCGTATCTAATAACTTGAGTATTATCAATACGAATGGACATTGGATCTTCTCAGAATTTGTTTGCGCACGTAGGTATACATTATACGTAATGTTTCTATTACGTGTTTAGTTGTGGTAGTAGATATCTATCTATGTTTCAATACGTTGAAGCGTTAAATATACAGATATGTTCTTTTCGTTTTTGTCTGTTAAATATGTAAATTACTATCCAGTATTATTCAATATAAAATTTACCGACCTATAGGTCGATTGCCTACGTCTAGATGATATCAACATTCAGAAGAATCCAATTGATCATCCCAATAACTTATTCTTGTTATAGGTATCTACTTCTTCTGACGCCTCTGGGTAAGGTGATACATTTTGGCTATACGGGTTACATCCAATGGATAAGCTTGTCTTCTTAATAGAGAGACTCAGTAAAGTTATTTACCGTCTGCTTCGTAAACAGTACCTAAGTTTATGATTGAATGTAAATAGTGTGTGATATGTAAGTGTTGACATACGTAGGTCATCGCACGTCGTGCAGCAGTTGAGCGCGCTGGGGCGGCGGCGGCGGCTCGCGGTCGCCGGCGGCTGCCAGGTCGCGGTGCTCAGCACTCAGCCGCGAGGCGCGGGCGCAGATCGAAAGTTCGACGCGAGATCGAGCGCGCATATGTAAATATCGGCACATTTACAAGCGAAAGGGTTCACCAGAGCGGCGCGGCGCACTAACGCAGCGTTGCGCGGGAACCAGTCCGGTGAGATTCCTACGGCGTCCGATAGAAAAATGTCGAATGAGCTTCGCGTCCATCACTCGGTGCGGGTGTGTGGTACGTAACGCGGCCGCCGCTCGACTGCCGCCCTCCTCTCACCGCCACTGCTGGTATATTTATCGCTTAATTATTGAACTCGTCTGTGTAACAATTATGAAGCAGCTCGGCTCGGCAGGCTGCGAGTGGCGAGGGCGCGCGGCGCTAGCGCGTCTGCGGCGGCGCGTTGCGTCACAGCCGCGCAGCGCCGCCGCCGCCGCCGCGAACGCAGCCTTCAGATTTTATCTCAGCCAGCCGACAGCCAGTCCACTACTCGCATGTTATATTCATTTAAAACATTAGCCTCCAACTTACATCATTTAGCGATATCTTCCTGTCTTCTGTTTCCGCGGTATATCATCTTAATTGCTGTATGACTACTATATGCATTACAATATCTACAAACAATCAAGTTTTACTAGAGGTAAGCACGTAGGTATTCGCGGTAAATAAAATTAATGATTTTTCAAGTGTATGTACTTATAACTTAAGATAGGTAGGTACCTAACTACTTACTAAGTACTTACCTACTCAAATATTATTTTTTTACCTATAATCTTTTTGGTCTTCGGTACCCAAAGGGTAAAACGGGACCCTCTTACTAAGACTCCGCTGTCGTCCGTCTGTCTGTCCGTCTGTCACCAGGCTGTATCTCATAAACCGTGATAGACAATTGACGGTTTCACAGATAATTTATTTCTGTTGTATACATACATATTTAATTTGGTGTTATAGTGATAACAACAACATAATTATACTTATTATAACAAAAAAAAACTGGATAATAAATATTTAAGGGGGCTCCCATATAACACGCACGGTTATCCGTGCTTGTTATATGGGAGCAATTTGCAATTTGCTTGCAGGCCGAAGTAAACGTGCATCTGATGGGCTCTATTTGACTAATGAAACGACGAGACACTGCATTATTTATAAATTAATCAAAAACGAGGAGGGTCCAAAACTAGTTTATGCGCGAATCAGAGAAACAGGTAATAAATGATTATATTTTAAATTATATATTCATAAGAACTGCGACTCAACAAGTGACTGCTGTGCGATTAGGGGGGTTAATGAGTTCGATCCTGGGCGTGAACTAACGAGTCTTTCCACTAGGCATATTTACTAGCATCCTAAAACCTGTTCCCGGAAAGCATAAAATAGAGTCACCGACACTAATAACTGTGATTTTAGTAGATGACCTACTAAAATGAAAGTTATTGGTGTCGGGACCTCTGCAAATGCAAGCCACGGGGCTCACAAGCCTGATATAACTTTAGCAAAGCTAAGCTAAGAAGAAACAAAAAAAACTGTCGCGAGATCGAGCAGATACCTAGACGATTTATGTATTTACCGAGTGCATTAGCTAAATAGCATGATGTCAGCGTCAGCATCATGTACCTATGCGTGCCTAATCATCAACTTGGTCATAATGATATACTCGTAAAAAGTACGTTTGCAAAGATAAAAACAACACTTTTTTTAAGAACTTTTTTTAATTCTTGTGTAAACAATTAATATTTTTTGAGCTTCAAATAAATTACTTCAACAAACAAGCCTCAATTCTGTTTGCGTAAGACTATCTAGAATATAATCCAACACATAAACGCCAACTGTCAAAGCTGTCACTGTCAATGTTAATTTGAAAATATTTTTAATTTCACCAAGTTCAGGGTCGTTTCCGAAAAATGTAGTTAGTATTAAAGAAAGGGTCATTTTCCGCATTATCTACTGCGCGAATTCCTTCGAAACAGCTAAATGTGATTTTTTAATTAGTCATCAAGCATAAATTCATCCAAAATGTATAGCAGAACGAAAATATGGTCAGTGCGCTTACAGCCTCTACTGCTTATAAACAGTCTTTACTAAGGCACTTTAGTTCGGATCGCTAGTATGGGCTTTCAGGACTTCCTGAGAGCCCTGAGCTAACATTTTATTTTATTGATATTTGTATAATGTTACAGTGGTGGGTGTACAAGCGGTCTGGTATGCAGATTTCTAAGTTCTGCGGAAGTGTCAACTGCCCTGCGCCCGTTTTACTTCAGTGTTCATCCTGATTTATTTGGAAAATATCCAACACAAAGAGTAAGTCAGCAAAACATTCAACTTAAAGGTCAAGCTATAGCACTAGCCAACAAAAAAATTCCAATTACCCTAGATCTGCTGACAAACAAATTTTCATTGATTAATATTATTATTGCAGAAAATCAATGAACATTCACTGCAGCAACTGAGCGCACTAATAGAAGCACAACAATCCAGCAAAAGAATGTCTGTTCCTCCATTATCATTTTATTTGAGACAAAAAGATATGCCGGATGGTAATTACATTTATGATTTTGTAAAACATGTTTTTATTTTGTATTGTTTTAACTCCTATTTTTAAATAGTTTAAGTAAATTGGGCAGAATTCTCTCCCATTTTCTGTTTAAATTCTGAAATTAATTACAACCAAAATTATTTCTATAATATTTCCAGGTGAATTTAAGCTTATAAAGATTCAGTTAAATAGTAATAATGTGAGGGAGACAGTAGTAAAAGTTCTGAATGCCTGTGCTATCTCTACCAAGTACATTGATAAGATACCTGACAGGCCTAAAATATCCAACCTAAGGTAAGAAATGAAGTGTTGCTTGCCCAAAACTAGCTATTATCTAATCATGTATTTGTTCTGTAAATGCATATCAAGATACATTTTAAACTTGATTGACGACAAGAAATACAAACTAAGATAAGATATAGTTTTATACTATATCAACTTCATCAGTATGAGGTCCCCTGCAAACTTCTGCTTGCATTAAAATCTTAGCAGTATTTCTAATTCCTAGTCTCTGATGAAATGAACATTTTTTTTGCAGCAAAACAGGTTTTGGCAATGGTGGAAAATATGATTTTACTAAAACATATGAAGATTACGAAAAGGAATTCGATGTATCTAAGATGAAGCGGAGAGTGGTTGAAAAAAAGGCTACTATTGCTAATATTGTGTAAGTTATTTAGAATTTTGGATAAAGATATAATACCATTTTTTTTTGGTCAAAATTACTTTGATGTATCTAATATGTAACCCTTTAAAGACTAATGATTTCTGACTTACACCAGCCCATCTCCTATTACAATTATCTACTAAGAACACAGTTAATCAGAGTATAATTTATATAGATAGCATAGCAGTTAGCAATAGTCTGTACAAAAGAGCAAGACCAAAGGATTCTTTAAATAAATGCTGTTCTTAATTAGATAATGGTTAAGTACTAGTAATCAATGAAATTCTGGGTTTACTTAAAATGTTCTGATTTTTTTTTTTCAAAGTTATGTAGGCCAGGAAAATCAGAGATTTCAGAATTGCTTTGTAATATTGCAGGGAGTGGGCAATGGCGAACAGCAGTGATGCGAAGAACAAATATGAGGCAGCAGCAGCAATCAGGGACCAAGTGCGTTCGCTGATAAACAAGCTGTGCAGCACTTATGGTATTAAACAAGTTGGTACACTACATTATATACATTCAATAATCATACAAATCATCATTGGATCAACACAAAATTGTGTTAAAGAACTCAGCTTGTTTTATCATGTGTGGATAATAATTTGGCATATATTAATAAAAAAACTTGTTCAATATTTTATCTTGAAAGTTCTATCCAGTTGTCATGTGCATATTAGTTCTCGACTGTGAGTGCTTATTGTATTTCACTGCTCGAACACAATCTAGGTTGCTATTTTAGTTCAACAGCTTCTGCCTCGATGGTTTGGGATGGGAACTGACTGAGCTAGTGAGTTGAGAGAAAGGCAGACTGGCGCGCTTTACTGTTGCGCGCATTCTATTTTTGTAAAGTACCTAGCTTTTTATAGTTACTTTTACTATACATACATTGTATTCATAGTATTTTATAACTTATTGAGTAAACTAAATGATGTGTTTATTCTAAATGTGTAAATAGTATCTTGCATAAGCTTATTGCACTGTGTAGTATAGATAACACACAACGCTGACCAGATATATAAACGACCGAAGGCTGAAAAGCACGTCAGTGAATAAGTGAGCAGTGACACAGTTGCGACACTGCCTACCTAATTAAGTTGGGCAGAGCGGCGCTGCCGCTCGCCCTCACTATCAATTATCGGTTATATCGAACGAACTAAAGAGCGGCGGATCTAGGAACTAGCTCGGGTAGGTCGTCTGTGTGAGTGGTCTTAAGAACACAAGCCTACTTTCCAGGCATTTGTGAACCAGGCCTTAAATTATATAAAAAACTTGATTATACACATAGAAACAGATTAACATTTTTTACTTTTACATGCATTTATAAGATACAGATATATATACAGATAAAACCATGATGCAACTATAATAACATGTATTCTTTACTATGTGGCTTTAGGTTAAATACGACAGTTGTTGGAATATGAGCCATATACGAGGGGCTTTGCAGAGCTTGGCTGCCCTAGCATCGCAGCATCCTAATGTTATGACTAATTTAGAAGGTATGTAATAAATACATATTTTGAACTATTTAAAGACACTGCATAAAGAAACTCGAGCTGTTCTTCATCGCCTTTTGGGCCCACTCTGTCCCAGCCGCCTTTTTAGTTCATCGTCTATCTAGCAGGAATAAGCGTAGCTGTACCAGCTTTGCATATGGTGCAGAGTGTTCGACACACGTGTGCTGGATCTTAGGGGACGAAGGCTGGCCACCCGTGAAGCCAGCTTGAGTTGCTTTAGAACAATAAATTAACTGTCGAGTGCACAATTAATTTATTGTTTACAATGCGCATACAATCATCACTCTTTCTATGATGTCTCTTTTTCCACTCTTGCACGCCCTAGCACTTACAAAACTAAGCTATTTTTTTCTTTATAATCATTTCAGGCAGAACTATAGCATTGGGGCAGTTTACTGGGGTCAGTCTAGATGGCGACGTCTTCCTTAGTATAATGGATGTGCGAAACGAATGGATGTCGGTAAGGATACTACATGTTTTAGAACCAACTTGTTAACACAATTTAATTTATTTTTTCAACAATAATATACTTAAATAATTTAAATCTCTCTTTCTCTCTCTCTATTGCTTCGAAAACAAATATGATAAGCTGATTTGATCTCGGAAAGCTTTTTTATTTTCCTTTGTTACAGCTCATAAAAAAAGTCAGCCAAGAAGATAGTGCCTTAGTAATGATACCAAATTATGAGAAAGCATTGTCCAGTATATTGAGAGACATACACATATGTCGGAGGTAAGATTTTATATTAATTTAAAGGGCATACAGGGGAGTTTCAGTAACTAAGAGTCCGTCACTCCCTTTGGCTCCGCCCAAAGCAGAAATGAAAATTTAAGTGCTTCTTTTATCTTTTCAGGAAGTTCATGCCAAAAGTATCCGCACATCAGTACTGTAGCCACTTGAGACAATTGATCACTTCCATAGGCGATTTCTATGGCAGTGGTCGTAAGTTTCCTGCAGAGGTGCCTGAATCTCTACAGAAATACGAAATAGTTATTGAACCGTAAGTATCTTTGATTACATGACTGTCTTGTTATTTATTTATTTAAACTTAATGTACAATAGTGGTACATGGGCGGACTTGATACAACAAGGCATTCTCTACCTCGCAACCTTTTGGATTAAAAAGACTACACTGAGGTTGGTGTACAAATATGAATAATAATATTGTACGTCGTACGGGTTTATTATTCGTTGGGTTAGTGGCGCCTGCCGTAGAGCCAGATGATCACGCTTTAGACCCATGGTGGGCGCCAATAATTTATGTTGTGTTATTGAACGGCTAAAACTGAGTGGACATGAGGTGTTTAGTTCAATATAATTATTAGTTTAAGTATGAGCCAATTTTAATATCCTGTTCATATTTCAGTGAGGCGGGCCCACTAATGGTATCGCCTACGGGACAGTTCATCACTCCGTCGTCTTGCCCAGCTGAAGAACTAATAGCTTTCATAGCCAAGAATTTGGACCAAGCAACCCTATTGATGACTGAATACAGCATGTAAGTTAGTCCAGCTATTAAAATATTCACTTTATTCACTGCGTTTTGCGAACTCGGGGCTATATAATACTTGTAACAGCCAAGTGGGTCAATCTTCAAGGTTAAGCAACGCTTGCCGAGGTCAGTCTGTAGATGGGTCTTAACATACCGACTATTATTAACCGACTTTTTGTCTGTGTTACCTCATAACTTTGTATTGGGTGTCCCGATTTTGATAAGTTTTTGTGTATTCGAAAGCTGGTGTTTGTCGTGTGGTCCCATTTAAATTTGATTGAGATCTGACTACTAGTATTTGGGTTATCCCTAATAATGCGTGGCTTCGCCTACATTGATGATGTTCTCATTCACTTTTGTCGATGTTAAATGAAAAAATAAAATTGTATACGCTGGTTTGGAAGAGCATCTTAGCATTCCAAGATTGTCCCTTTCTAGTTTGGGGAAAATCTGATGAAGAATAGAAATAGGAAACGGAACTCTCAATAAATGATACACGCGGCATATTTGTGAACGGGCGCCGTCGGTTGAGACTGGTCACCTTTTAACTGCCACCGACTCATTAACCGACTTCTAAAAAAGGAGAAGGTTCTCAATTCGGATGTTTGCATTTTTTTTTATGTTTGTTCGCGCATAACTCCGTCGCTTGCCAACCGATTTGAAAAATTCTTTTTTTGTTGGAAAGGGTATACTTCCCAAATGGTCCCATGAAAATTTTATCGAAATCGAACAAGCGGTTTTTGAAAAATCAACAAAAATCTAAAAAAAAATATCTACATTGACGACCTTTTAGTTTACTCTGCATTGGAGCAGTGCATTTCTTTTACACCAATGTAATTGGTTCGTTTAGGTGGGGGAGGGGAGGGGGTGTAGGTACCACTAAAAAGTGAAAAATAAAAAAACTTTTTACAAAAAAATACAACCGACTTCCACAAAAAAATCAAAAAAGTACAAAATAACTTTAATTCGGAAGTCGGTGTTCAAAAAACGAAAAAGGAACCACAAACACCGAGTTCCGAAACTAAAGTTATTTCGGTCGGTTGTATTTTTTTGTAAAAAGTTTTTTTTTAAATCTTTATACTTTGAACTGTTTTATAGTTTCCTTCTTTTTTCTTTGCATTGTCCTCACATATAGAAGTACCAAGAATGTAACCAAGGTTATGTAATACAAAACATGATTTAAGAGTGTCCTTGGAATTTCTTGCACGTTCTTCTCCATGAGATCTACGCTTTGGAACATGCAGATAGCTTCACCTCTTTCGACTTGACAATAGGGTAGTTGACTAAAAAAATCTAATTAGTCCGTCAGATAGATTTCCAAAAAATATTGGACACGTATTTTTTCTTTTTTCACGTAAACAAAAAATGAAGCCGATACAGAGCGTTGAAAACTCGTGTGACGTCACTACTCGCTACAATTTTTAGCGAGCCGTAGCGTCACAATCCCCCACTCCTGATCTTTGATGCTTTGTATCTTCGTCAGTTTTTATAGATTTGATAAAGGAAAAAATACGTGTCCAATATTTTTCTATAGTCTAACTGACGGACTAAACATAATTATATATTTTTTACTCAGGAAACATCCCTATTGTTTGGTGGTTTTTACATAGCTTTAACGTTAATTTACAAACACAAAGATCAGATTTTGTGTTTGTAAATTGTAATTTTGTAAAAAAAGTCAGTTTTACAACAATATGAGTAGATGACAGCAATAATTTATTTATCCAATTCAGTTAGATATTGTTATTATCAAATTAACATCCTTTTCATGGCAATTCAATCCAGTAATGTGTCATAGTGTGTAAGTAATCTTGCCAATCTGAAAAGACATTATAAATGATTACATCTAATATTGTATTTGTTGGATATTTACTGGTGTCCGAGGACCAAAATGTGGCGTGGTCGGAGTAAAGTAATGGCAGCACTGACTTGTGCAGTTGAAGGGCTAAATCCACATACATAAGCAGCATTTGGATAACACTTAATTGCATAGAAACGCAGAACATGTATTTTATTGTTCTATGCATATTGGTATATCTACATTATTTAAAAATAACATCTTTGTACTTACTTATTTGTAGGAAACTCTTATTTTATCTTCAATAGTCTCTCAAATACAGGCAGAACTGTTAGTAAAGACGAAATTTTTCAAAATCAATCAAAAAGAGATAATAAAATAACTTGCCATTTGTTATAGAAACAAACATGTGGAAAAAGCTCTCCACAAAGAAGTGATGAAACGGTTCGGTCTTCTGGACCTGCAGAAGGATGACAGCATAACACCTGCATACATGATCGAGTGCTGTCAAAGATTGCTGACGCGTACGGAGCAACTACATGCGGTAAATATCAGGTTTTTAGACTAATTTGGGATAGGTAAAGCGACACTTGAAAACCGTCTATCGCAACGAAATGCTACCTTTGTGCAAACAAGTATTTAAGTAAACTTGTTTTGCGTTCAGTTTGCTCTCAAACCGCAACAAACGTACTTATTTCGGTAATTCACCATATCTCGTTCTATGTAGTTTGCTTGGTGTTTTTCCCTGACCCGTGTCATTATGCATCCTATAATACTTACGCAATAAAAATTGTACTTGTTTCAGAAACTTCATGGAACAGTCCTCTACATAACACATTACTACTCTGTTTTATCAGAAGGTATATTATGCATACCTTGGAATTTTCAATCATGAGTTAGGACTTTAGGGAGTACCTATCTGAATGACTTAGGAACTGTAAATAATAATGTAGATAAAATTTAGATCAATCAATTAATTTATATTTAATATTTTTGTTAAACTATATACATCATCAAGATCTTATATAGCTCGAATCTATTTGAATGTATATAAGTAAAGAATGTTGATAAATATATTTTTGTACACACTAACGAGTATCAATTAAATGGCAAAAATATATACAAACACGTGAATGCAAATTACATTAAAATTATTTACAGTGCATTATTTAGAAATGTGATGTCACAGTAACATAGTGAAACTTATAGAATTCATAATTACATACTATGACTACATCGCTAGTTCAATAAACAGCTTTATATATTTCATGAAAACGTATATGAAGATAGAATTGATAACGGCAAATAAAATGATGTACAAATATCAGTGCTTTTTATTTTGTTGTACTATGATGAGTTTGTTCTTTTCCTTAGTCACCTTTGCCACGGGCAGGTTTGTCGCTGGCATGAGCTGTCGTAGGTTTTGACTAGGTATAACGGGTGGCTGAAAACGAAAACGAATTATTATAAATATACTATGCACAGAACGCATAAATGTTAACAGTTGTTTTCGCTGAGTGCCGGTCACAGATGTAGGCGCAATTCATTACTATGTGAAACCATAGAAACTCATGAAGACGAAATCATCGCACATGCGGAAACTAGTAGTAACGGTTAACTTACCGGGGGACAACGCGCAAGCTGCTTCATGCGATCCACCAATCGCATGGCATCGTCCGACGTCTCCGAATCAGTCGTCAAGCCTAGAGACAGCGCCCTCTCCGCATTGCCGCCGTCCAGACATCTATGGAATGATTGGAAGTGCCTGAAAAGTGATCATCACTACGTTATTCACTTGTATTAATACCTATTGACATAGCTGCCTCGTTGGTCTAGAGATCGTAAGAGCTAACTGCAGTGTCGTTTAGGGTTTTATTCCGGGATCGGCAGGTATTTTTGTTTTTTCTATCTGGAATCTCTCAGTTGCAACCCGGAGTCTGGTTTAGTGCCTAGTTTATGGAATAACCCGGGTCGTATGGGGCTAAACAATCAAAGATACGTGAGTGTACTATGTTCTATAAGGTCAACTCTACTCATCCCTTGGGGATTTCAGGAGTGTTGCTATTTTACGCTTTTAATCATTTATTTTTAAGTATCTAACCTATATTGTTCGTTCGTTGAGGTGAAGATGAAG
This sequence comes from Hecatera dysodea, assembly GCA_905332915.2. Lineage (NCBI taxonomy): Eukaryota > Metazoa > Arthropoda > Insecta > Lepidoptera > Noctuidae > Hecatera > Hecatera dysodea. The sequence continues at coordinate 9,676,601 of HG995294.1, read as the reverse complement.
CTTAAAGACCGCGACGCCACTAGCCATTATGTAATTGGTGGTCTCCGAAGTATCTGCCTTACCTGGAATGAGCGTGCGGTCTAAGGCGCTGCGCGTGCCTCCAGGCGGCGGCGGCCCGCGCGCGCCAAACCGCCGCCTCCTCGCCGGCTGACGCGACGCCCGCCTCCAGCGCTGCGCACGCGCCGCGTAAGTCCACCACCTTGGTAAAACATAGCCACAGAGATTAAAGAACTCTGATATCAACTTACTAAATAACTAACACTGATTTGATCATCTGATTTGATTTCAAATAAGCATAACACATCTGAACTATTACTACCCCTTTCTAAACATTACGCAAACGTGGTATTGCAGTAAGAGGTTTTATTTTTTTTTTAACTTAATAGCTAGCAGAAAACGGAAAAGCATTTGCGGAATAATGGTATTGCGTAAACGAAATTTTTACGTCCTAACGCTCGCCACTTAAGATAACACATGGTCAAATCGTTAAATCAACGTGAATGATAAGCACACATAAACATATAATCATATGTATATAAATTATTGTATACTAACATAATTGGCGAGTTTTTAGTAGTGAAGTACACTTTTAAACGAAAACAAGTGTGTTATTTGTCTAAATACTGTAAGTAAAAAAAAAAACAATATTCCTATTGGATTCTTTACAATTTAGAGATTCTCAAGCAGTCTTACCTTTTGGAAATACCTGTAGAGCAAGGTTTTCATCTCATCATGCGACAGTTTGTCAAGACGCGCCATCAACATTTGCTCTCCTCTACTCCTCGAGTCCTTGTTGTCTTGAGAATCTGACAGAGACGCTGATGGAGATTTGCCACATATTAAATTGTTTTTGTACTCTATTGCTGTGTCGATAGCCTCTATAGCTTCTTCGCATTCCAGCAGTTTGCGCTCCTAAAAAGGGAATAGGATTAATACAAGTTATACAAATAAAGAATACGAAAAAAAAAAACAATTTAATTTAGTTTACCTCAGAATCTGATAGAGATTTGTATATTTTTCTCTTATGTCCCAAACTACATCTCTGTTCATGCAAGCATTCTCTGGTTTTTCTCAAGTTTTTTATTTCTTTCCTCAATAATACCTCCTTTTCTTTGGACATTTCTAAGGTCTCCAAATCATTAGTCTTTTCCTTCAAAATACTATCCAGTTGTGTTATTCTATGTGTAAAGTGTTTCAATGAGGTTGTTTTCCTATCTTTTACATCTACTGATGTGTCTGATAGTTCATCTAGCTTTAACTTATCTTTAACAAGCTCTACATCTAATGTATTTTTACGTTTTTCATCTTTTTTTATCTGCCGTTTGATTTGTTCAATTTGTTTTTTATAAGTTTTGAGATTTGTCTCATGTCGTTTAATCTCCCTCATAGTATCTTGATCAATTAAACTAGATTCTATCTTATCAGAATAATGCTTATTTTGTGTATGACACATAGATTTAGACAAGTCATTTATCAGTCTCTCTTTGGCTATACAAAGATTTATCAGTTCTTTTAGCTGTGACTGGCTGCTGCCAATTTCCTTTGAAAGTTTTCTGGCCAGTATTTGCTTTTGAGTGTATTTTTCTTTCGTCATTTTGTACTTCTTGCATATTTCTTCAGTCTTTGGAGAATCAATCATTTTAAGAAGTTCTCTCTCAATTAATTTAGGTTCAGGATCAACATCCTTTTTGTGAGATTCTATAAGTATCTTCTGAGATTCAGGTGAGATTGCTTTCGCTGCAACTTTCCTTAGTAACTCTAACTCTGCTCCTGACAAACTTTCACCAGGTTGTATGGTTCTTCTGCGCCCAGAATTTGACTGGGATGTCATAACAGGCAAAGACTGTGATCCACTTAACTCTGATATTGTAATATCATCAGAGTCAATGTGATTTAAATATTCTTCACATCTATCAGCAAAAAGTTGATCATTCTTTTCTCTAAAATATTCCATAAACTTTTCAAGTTTATCTTGGAATACTGTGTCTGAATGAGTATCTTCTTCTGAGTCTGAGTCTACGTCTGACTCACTGGGTTCACTTGGTTCTGTGTCTTCAGCTATTCTTGGCAATCCTTGCTTTATATTTGCATCCTTATTATCAACACTGGCATCATTGTTTAGACATTCATCACACTCAGCCTTTAAGAATAACCATTCACTGACTTGGTTGATATCAGCTTCAGACAAAGACTTAGACTGAAGAATTTTGTTGAACAGTCCCTCTGCATTTGATACCAGTTTAATCCATTGAGTTGTAGCAAATTGTAAATTAAAATTGTTGTCTGCATGTGGTAATACTGCCTTGTCTGTATAAACAGGAGTATTATTGTCAGCAAATAAGTTGACAGTGACAAAGTTTTTAATACCCCTGCAGCATAAACATAAGTTTAGGGTTTTTAAAGTGTCTTGGTAGTCTTCGGGTTCTGCACTTATACATCCAATTACCCAAGTAAAAGCCCTGCCCCCGAAGGAGTCTCTCAGCATTGCAGTGAGAATGCACTGATCATAATTTATTTGCTTAGGTGGATTGCCTGCTAGTAGCTCCTTTATTATGTTCTCTAAGGCAAATAGCCCTGGCTCTGGATATGCAGCAAGGTCACAGAAACTGGCAGTAGACATTCTATGATTAAGTACTCCATTGGTGTTAACCCACTTCTGTTCCACACTGACTGTGAATACTGTGTGGTTATTTCCTTGACACCTCTGCCGCCATCCCAACTGTAGATACTGAAAGGCTTCCTCGACATTGCAGCATCTCACCAGGCCAGCTCCCAACACATCAAATATGTTGTTATTGACAACTTGCATCCATGTTATATGTAGAATAAATTCCCTCTCCGGCATTTGGTTGAGCTTGTGGAATATTTCAGACAAGAACCGAGGTACAATACCTTGGTCACACTCACTGTGGATGCATTCGAAACCTAAAATAGTAGAAAGTAAAGTATTAATTACTTGGTTTATCACTATGTTAAAAAATTGCTTCAAAAAAAAAAGTCAGTATGTTCATCTATCAATTTGAGTCAGATTGGATGACAGTTTATTTGCATAAAACCTGATCTTAAGATTTTATCTATCCTAGAATCATGTTATCACAGGTAATGATAACATGGTTCTGAGATGTTCTTGCAAGTAATGATTTAAGAAACCTATCTAGCTAAGGAAATTGAACTAGGACAGGTTTAAAAATTGAAAAATTCTGGCCAACTGTCACATATTTGCAAAAATACAGAACAACATTAGTTTTCAGTATCCATACGGATACTGAAAAGTAAATGTTCTGTATTTTGGCTGATCTAGTCAGGGGACACTGGCACATCCAGAGAAAACTAGATAGATTTATAAACTAAGGAGTTTAAATATATATAAGTTTCATTATGAAACTAAAGTACTACAGACTGCAATTATTATATAAAATTAAATAAATTATTTCTGTCTGCACTAACCTGGCCCAAACAAAGTGTAAGTTTTGCCTGTCTTGGCCTGCCCGAATACGACGACTGAAGTATCACATCCATCCAGAAAACAATTGATTTGTGGTATCATAAATGAGTTGAAGAGATTCGCCTGAGTGCAATCCACGGGTAAAGCCCTATTCACGTGAAATGTTTGCCCACTCTCAGTGATCACTATTTGTGTCACAGGGTTGCTGAATATGCATTGAGATGAGTCTTCAAGGCTGGGAGGCTTCAGCCTTATAGCTATTTGCACTGGGATATCCATCTTTACAGATTGTTTACGAGCTTTCTACCAATTCAACATAACGTGCGATGTATTAACACACATACTGTAACTTCGACAAATAGATTAAATGTTTGCAATATATCACCACAAGTTCGCTTATATTTAGTATCAAAAATTGATAACCATTTATTTTGTAACTTTATTACCTATTAATAACACAACAACTTCAACTTTCATTTACTATCACCATCGATCGACCCGACCAGTGCAATTTAGAGATGTGATGTATTTACCATACCAGGTTTATAAACCAGAGCTTTGCTTCGAAGTACGGCGCCCTGGTACGGGCAGGAAAAACTTGCAAGTTTGAAAGTATTTGCTATGGTATCAGGCGCAAGCAGAGCTGCAAAATACTTACATGGGAAATTGATTCTTGCTACCTTATGAATAAGGAGTACAATCGTATTTGCAAAAAAAAATACTTTGAATTTCCAAGTATTTTTTTCGCCGTTACGATTATTTTCCTTGTTTAAAAGATAATACGAATTAATTTCTTATGCAAGTATTTTGGGGGCGCCGCCAACGCCGCGAGCCTCTCGCTACCCGCGGCCGCGTCTTTAGCGTACGACGTAAGAGTTTACAATACTTAGGAAATTGATTAGGTATTGTAACTTGTCGATAAGAAGCATAATCGTATCGGCGAAAAAATATTTGTAAGTACAGTTTATCTGATTCTTATTTTTATAATGAAATGGACCGATTTCCTTTACAAGTATTTTCCATTTTTTTTCTACTAGTTTTCACTTTTCTGTAGCAGAGAACACATACGGAGAGGGGGGGGGGGAATAATAATACTGGGAAATACAAGAACTAGGCCAAATACCACCAAATACTTTTAAGTACTTTTATACCTGGTTTTCGACCCTAGTATTTTACATACTCGTACTTGGAAGCCCTGGTAATGAATTTTGCAAGTATATCTCATCCCTAGTACAAGATTAATGTTGCCAACTTAATTTTTAGTTAAGGGCTTATTATTACACTATTCAATTTTTAGGAAGCCAATTTAGGAAACAGGATAGTGTAATTGCAGTTAGGACGGTTAGAGACCGATTTAGAGAGATTGGAATCGATTGAGAACGGGTCCCGATTGCCCGCCTTCCTAAATTGTTTACGATTTAGGATAGGTTAATCGCTTCCCTCCACTTTATGGTGGTTCACAGCTCTCATTTTTTTAGATCAGTAACTAATTTTTCATGGCGACTGACGTTTCAGAAACAACTGTTGTTTCTGAAACGTCAGTCGCCATAAAAAATTGTAATTTTAATTTTTGCATTTTACACAGTCCTATACCTACATTATTATGAATTAATGACTATGACCAATATGTATACAGAATTGTGTAAAATTGTTATGGCTGTTGCAATTTCTTGTTATTATCTAACACTAGCAGTGCCCCGCGGTTTTACCCGCGTATATCTCGTTCCCGTAGGAATATGGGGATAAAATATAGCCTATGTTCACCGGAGATAGTGTAGCTTCTCAACAGTGAGAGAATTTTTCAAATCGGTCAAGTTGTTTCGGAGCCTATTCAATGCAAACAAAAAAACAATCAAATTTTTGTTCTTTATAATATTAGTGGAGACTAGACGAAACTTCTTGTATAAAAGTTAGTGATCTATTTTTGCTTAGTGCAAAGAATATTACTAACCATAAGCCAACTATTACAAGCGCAAGAAGATGGTGATTTTATATTTGGGAACAATTATCAAGAAAACTTTGGCAATACTGATATAAAATCTCCTAATGTCAAGTGACAATTTATGTCAAAGCACAAATCAAATCACTTATTTATATGTCATTTGCATTGTGATCTGTGATGGCATAGATGCGTTCTCATGTCACTGTTTTCGATTTTCAATTTTTTTAGTGTAATTTTGTAAGTTCTGCCTGAGTAATATAATCTGAAGACAAACCTAATTTAATAACTATTTATTATTCAATTAACAGGGACACGCTGCAATTGCATCTTAATTTGTTGAATTCATTTGCTATCGTATTTTGGGAGACATAATAATTATGATAAATATGATAATACTATTTCATTAAAAGGCTGTGTAAGAGGGTTCGTCTTAAGGACTCTTCCAGGTTTTAAATATATTCTGCAGTTGTTTAACATCATGGAGATGGAGACAGTTGGCGACGTTGGGCTAGGCCTGCACGAGCCTCCTAAATACGGCTTAAAATTACCACTAGACCATGAATTTCCCTTACAAAGTAAGCAAATAATCGTACCAAGAGCGAACCAAGTTTTTGATATGATGCCATTAACTGCAAGGTGAATATAAATATATATATTTTTTACTATAAATGTTAGTATTCAATTATCCTTGTACAAAATTTTATAAATTTATTAGATGTCCTGAGATTTCAGGTTATGCTACAGTTATTATGTTTCAAAGTGTCATTCTTTGTTATTTATTACAGGTATCTGAAATATTACATTGGCAAGAGGTGGAACAAAAAGCGTCCTATAATGGATTACATTCACATGATATCAGCTCAAAGGATGTATGGTAAGTTGTTGTTAACACATTTCAATAAACTGTCTTTCATTTGTCATATTTTCTGCTATGGGTACTAAACTCTGCTGAGAGTTATATGAGCAAATTTAGGGTTTAAGGCAAATTATGGGGTGAAAATAATTTTGATTGCCTGTCTCAGCTGAGATATATGAATTTTCTTTAAATATAACCACTTATTAAACACTTACCACTTATTAGATTCAAAATAAACTTTTTAATATGAAAAAAAACCACACAAACTTTTGCACATGATTCTAATGAACTAAAAGTAGATAGTGAATTAGGGATTAACTTTAACATTGCACAGATTTTATTCTGCAGATTTACAATAATGAATAGTTTAGCATGTCTGGTTTTCTTCATGCCAAATCTTATAATAGAAAGTATTGCTTGGTAGCATGTTTTAATGAAACTATGTAGATTTCTAGATTACCCAATCATTGTAAACAGCTTGTCTTACAGCTTTTCAATGTGTGCCAGTTTGTTTGAGAATAAAACTAATGAGTTTAAGGTTCTTTATCTCAACTGGTGAACAATAAGTAAAGGTATTAAGGCAGTTCTAAACACTCTAAGAAATTAAAGTCTTTAAAGGCAATAAGCAGTGTAAAGGCCTGTATGGGTTTTGGGTTTTAATCTAATCAACATTTGGTGCTTACCCAAAATACAGTTGGTAATCAGTAAATACATGTTATAGCAGTATGACTCCTTATGCTTCAAATATTTAGCCACTCCTCTGCTGCACCTATGACACCTAAAATTTGATAATAAAGCTATGTATGTAATTTTAAAATATATATTTATGTATTTTGTAGGCTGTCCTATTGGAGGTATTGGTGGCGGGACTATAGGCAGAGGGTTCAAAGGCGAGTTCTGTCGCTTCCAGCTAAACCCTGGAATATATGAGTATGTCACAGTGCCAGAATGTCAGTTCATTGTGAACATAAGAAATGCTAACAATGAAACCATTTACCAATCAGTTTTGTCAACGTATAAGTAAGTTTCTCATATTCACCATGTTTCTAATAAAATTTTCATGTTTGCATGAATAATTAACTACCGAACCTTCAAGTTTGCAAGTGCTAATGGCTGTGTAATTGTCTTAATTAAGTTTGTACTTCATAGGTTTATTTATCTTGCAAATTTTTCATTGTTTCTTCAATCTTATCAATGAAATACCTTGCTAGGTGAAGATTTAATTAGATAATTACTTAAAAGCATTTGTTAATGATATGTTATCTGGTAGCAGAATCCACCTGTGTGATATGCCTTACCATGCTGATTACATATACACAAGCAATGTGGGATTAATCCTTAGACTACTTTTCCAATACATTCTCGTTTCTAAAACTCCTATTCCTGACTATCATTTTAGCAAACCAAGGAAGGCACCATCAACATGGGAATGGAACTTAAATGGTGCAGACTGTGAGTACACTGCCCTATATCCACGTGCTTGGACGACTTATGACCTCAGCAAGTATGGGATAAAGCTGGTTTGCAGACAGATCTCACCGGTCATACCTCATAATTATAAGGTAATTAATAACATTACGAATGCCTCACTCATCACCGAAATCATAAAATCAATTTGAGTATCTGATCTACTGCAAATATGCAGTCATGGATTTTCCCAACAGCTTGCAATGCTTACAAATATTGCAAAAACATAGCTTTTCCTCACAATGTAGTTTCCTGTTGCCTATCAGAGATATACATGTTCCTTAGAGCGCTTCCACACTGCATCCAATGGTAATACGAGAATTGTTGGAAGCGTACACACTAGATCTGAACTCTGTCCGTTCGAATTCAGTACATTTCAATCAGGATAAAACGCGAAACTTATATTCGAATTTGGATCGAATGAAGTACGTAAACGACCCTAAAGTTCGCCTACTTAGTGTGTCAAGCGGCTTTTAACCAGTGGTTATTCCCTTTTTACAACATGATTGTTACAATTATTGTTATAAATAAATATTTGTTTACAGGACAGCAGTCTGCCATGTGCAGTTTTTGTATTTACTGCCATTAATGTTAGTAATGAGAAGCGAAATGTTAGCATTACTTTTACATGGACTGAAGTACTGGGAGGTACCCATAGAAAGAAGTCGATTGGTTGGTAAACATAACTTTACTAACAACTCAAATACTGGATTTGTTCTTAACTGGTATTCGCAAAGGCAAAATATACAAGTTGATACATAAAAGGCCATTTTCCTTTCAGCTAAACTGGATTTAGAGAGATATTCAGAAGAGAACACGTGCGGCGTTACATTAGAACAAAAAATCGCTGAGACTCCTTGCACATTTACCATAGCCAAGAAGAAGGATGAAAACGAGACAATCCACGAGGGTTACTGTCTATGGAACGCCGCGAAAACATCTGGTTACGTGTGGGATTGCCTCAAGAAAAACGGCACCTTGACGCCGGATCCGAGCCTGACACCGCCACCGCCCAAAGTGCCAGACAAGAACAAAACAAGAGAAGAGAAAGACAAGGAGAAGAAAGAGAAAGAAAAGGAAAAACTGAAGAAGATTCACAAATGTATGTTTTACAGATTTTATCTTTAATTTCTGGGGGCATGGTAGTGCCCCCGCCAAGACGAGCCTTTACTTTTACTTCAAACTTGGATGTGTATAACAAACGATGTCACTTGCAGGTGATTCAGTAGCACTTTCGAGTGTTATATCCTTAGAACCAGGAGGAACGGGGTCTACTGAATTTTGTCTTGTCTGGGACATGCCTATTATAAGATATAAGAAAGATACAAAAATACATAAGAGGTAAATTCTCTAAATTTTTTTTTTCTTAGTCATATCTTTTTTGTTGGTTTTATAATCATTAATTTTGTTTATTACAGATTTTATACGAAATATTTTGGTAGCGATGGTATCGCCGGTGCCAGCATAGCTGCGTACGCGCTTAGAAATTATAAGAATTGGGAGAAACTACTTGCTGAGTGGCAGGATCCCATCTTTAATAATAAGTAAAACCCTATATTTGTTCTTTATTTACTGTCTTTGAGTGAGCATTTCTACAATATTTACAACTTTGAATATGTTTTGTTTATTTATTCGACAGTAATATACCAGACTGGTTAAAAAGTGCCTTAATGAACGAGCTTTATTTTGTCGCTGATGGCGGCACAATATGGTTTGACGTCCATGACGAATTTCCGGAAAGCGATCCAAGGTAATTCTCTTTCAATTATTAATTCTCTATCAAAATAATTCATCAATTAGATTTCATTACACGTCAGGTTTTGTTAAATGAAGTGTTATTTGTTGATCTTTAACTTGCTAATTGTTCCAGGCATGACTTCGGGTTATTTGGGTATTTAGAAGGCCACGAATATAGAATGTATAATACGTATGATGTACACTTTTATGCCTCCTTCGCGCTAGCTCAACTATGGCCTAATTTACAAGTAAGTAGATATTTGTATGAACATTTAAAGTGATTAGAAAATTATGATATACATACATAATTGTCTAATCACTTTAAATGTTCATTTATCAAACTAACTATGGTACCCTTCATTTCAGGTGGTTTTACAATATATGTTCCGTGACACTATTGAATTAGAAACTGATAAATGTAGAAAGTCACTTTACGATGGAAAAACAGTGAAGTTTAAAATTAAAGATTCAATTCCACATGATCTTGGTGATCCTGGTAAGTCATCCTCATTACATTACAACGCTTATATAGTCGCTCGTATCAGAATGTGTTCAAGTGAATGTAAAAATAAAAAGAGTGAAAACAGTTAAGACTACAGCAAATACATTGTGAAACAGTCCTACACATTTTTATTGATAAATGGAAAAAGTGAAAAAATAAGAAAGACAAGAAAAGTTCGTTTACTAGAAGGGTCATTAACTTGGAAAATCGAATAAAAAGAAATTCTATTTTATTAGTCGATGGCATGATTGATCAATTATGTATAACGACCATTATTCATCCCGTTCATTGATGATAGTGAAATAAGAATATTCAATGCGACTTATAGTTTGAGCGGGACCGCTGTACCGCGCCTTAGGAAGTTGTGCAAAGGCAACGCGCAACTACTCACTAAGGGAATAGTTTCAATTTAGTTGTGGGGTATCGCCACTAAAAACTGAAAAAAGAAATTAAAAAAAATGGAGGCCGTTGTTAGAAAATGAAAAAACAACTGAAAACTTCGACTTGTAGACAAGTAAGACAACAGCTGTCTTTATTTGGAAGTTGGTTATATTTTTTTGGAAAAAAAGTTTTCTTATATATAATTACTTATTTATATTATGAATAAAAACTAAATTTACCTAATTAACTACAGTTACACTACGTGACACGGAATTTGGGTGGTATAGTCGGTATGATGGTCATGATATCACGGGATAACGCATGATCCATCTCTGGATATTTGTCTCATGTGCGTCTGACATAGTCAGACCGGTGGAAAAAAGAAAACCTACTGCCGCTCACGTTGACGGCGGACTGACCGAGCTATCGGCCTGCACCGGCCTCCTGTCTTGCCGCGCACGTATCTAAGGCGCGGTCGGTCAAACTATAAGGAGTGACGAATACCACAAGGGTGAATGCTTGGACCATTTTTATTATTCAGCTCTTTTACCTCAGTTCTTTACAATTTCCTGATCATGATTTTAAGGATTCAACTTCTAAATTAGTAGCATTTTTAATATCACCAACTGGTCTCGGCTGTTTTAAGTACTCCAACTATCACTTTATTTAGGAGTTTCTTAATAATACATTTTGTAGCTAGATATACATACATATATACCAATTTAGTGACACACATATATTTGCAGATGATGTTCCATTCGCCCATATAAACGCCTACAACATTCACGATGTTAGTGACTGGAAGGACTTGAATCTCAAGTTCATACTCCAAGTGATACGAGACTACCGGTTGCTGAGAGGTCACACGGCGCCATTCGGCAACGAAAGGTACACTTCGATGGCGTTTATAGACGACGTGAAAGACGGCACGGAAGACGACTTGTACTCGCGGTCGACGGGGCAAGTGGACGACACGGACGCCACCACGGACGAGTCCCCGAACCTTACGGAGCAGTCGACGCCCGTCGCGAACGAAGAGAAGCCGTACGGGGTGGGCGATATACTAGACATGTTGTACAGGAGCGCGGACGTGGAGGCCGAGGTGGTGGGCGAGCGCGCCGAGCCGCGCGAGCCCGCCGCCGCCGTGTGGGCCGCGCGCCGCTACCTGGCCGACATGTACCCCGCGGCGCGCGCGCTGCTGCGCCGTGCGCGCCGCTGGGACGCCGACGCAGACGGGCTCATCGAGAACGGCGGCTTCCCCGACCAGACCTACGACGCGTGGGTCATGTCCGGACCCAGGTAATTATTTGTCGGATTTATTTTATTACAATCTTAATCTTTTTCTCTCTGTTTTATGTCTTATCGTGTTTCTGTGTAAAGGTAGATATGCAAAATATAAGTTTCTTAATTAAAATCTGAACTTGCACGCTTTGCACTATATTTGCACCAGATAAATGCTGGTGTTGTACTTTCACCCAACACTAAGCCACAGAGCTTAGTGTTAATAGACTAGTTCAGGTCGTTTTTCACAATACCTGGAATGCGATAGCTTAAGCAAAGAATTCACCATGATTTTTTGGCCATCAGTCTGCATACTTAAATGTTACTTCTTACAGCGCATACTGCGGTGGTCTATGGGTGGCGTCAGTGAGCGCAGTGTGCGTGATGGCGCGCATCCTCGGTCACGAAGAAGACGAGAAAGAGTTCGCCAAACTGCTGGAGCAAGCGCAGCATTCGTTTGAGGAGAAGCTGTGGAACGGCTCTTTTTATAAGTTCGACGTACGCCCTTCAAATAGTAAAGTTGTAATGGCTGATCAGCTAGCGGGACACTGGTGAGTATTTGTCAACCATAGGAAGGATTTCCATTTTGTTTTTGTTTTTTGTTAATATCAGAATCAGTTTTTTGTAATACAAAAACAAAGGGTGTGCGATGTTATTGCTCTCAAGTGTGCCTTTCGGACTACAATATTTTTTTCAAAAAAGAAATACTTCAACTCCTTGAAACATTTTTTACACGAATTCTTCGTATCCAGGTTCCTCCGTGCATCCGGCTGGAGTGAGCAAGTGTTTCCCGAGGCTAACGTGCGGAAGGCGCTGGCCACCGTGTACGAGAACAACGTGCAGCAGTTCAGAGGCGGCAAGATGGGCGCCGTGAACGGCTGGGTGTCGGGCGCGCGCGGGCACGTCGACACCGCGGCGCTGCAGAGCGAGGAGGTGTGGACCGGCGTCACCTACGGGCTCGCCGCGCTTATGATTTATGAGGGTAGGCTAATTTTTCACTTATCAACATTTACTGCCCAGAACTGAACATATGGGTCGAACAATAATTTGGTCGTGTATATAACTTATATCCGAGTCGTCGCTACACATTATGACGAGTTGTATTCACGAAATCATTTTTTTATACTAATATTATTAAGAGCAGTGGTGGCCGAGTGGTAACGGCCCCGAGTTACAAATTGTAGGTCGCAGGTTCAAACTCAGCTAGGCGCATTACTTTGTGTAATTAATTTCATCACCGCTTCTCTCAAAACGGTGAAGGAAACATCGTGAGAAAACCTAACCAAAAATTTGAAGACGTGATATTCACCAACCCGCACTGGGCCCGAATGGTGGATTACGGCCCATTTCCTCTCCTATAGGGGAGGCCTGTATCCCTGCAGTGGGAACATTAAAAAGCTAATTATGCTATGCTATGCTTATGCTAATATTATAAAGAGGAAAGATTTGATTGTTTGTTTGTATTGAATAGGCTCCGAAACTGCTGAACCGATTTGAAAAATTCTTTCATAATTGGGAAGCTACACTATTCCCGGGTGGCATAGGCTATATTTATCCCCGTATTCCCACGGAAACGGGAACTACGTGGGTAAAACCGCGGGGCGCTGCTAATATTCAAATAAAGTTTAAAGTATTGCAGGATTTTGCCAATTCCATCATCGTTTACCCCACAGGATATAGACAATTTCTTCACCTATTTACACCATACGGCTTAGACAATTCTAACATCGTTTACCCCACAGGGTTTAGACGATTCCATCATTGTTTACCGTGGTCATCTGTCCTTTCGTGCAACATTGGGTCCAATATTTTTTTGCAGTGCTTAAAGCCGTGAGGATTGACAAAAGCTTTTATCCCGCAACTATCTCGACATATCTACAAATATCAACGATCGATTAAAAATAATGTAGTTTACCCACATAGGTACTTAATAAATAGGTACCTACCTAAAAAGAGAATATTATTGCTGTTACGAATTTTATTGGCAATATTGTTGATTGAGGTTGGTACTTTATTAAGTACTTACCTATATAAAAAAGGAAATTCTGTAGCAGATAGTAGATATGAGTAAATGGGAATTCCCATTAGCTGTAATCTTATCTTAAAACGCGCTGCTGCAGTGCAAACTTGTATTCAGATTTGTGATAGTATGAAATATTTCGTAGTTATCGTGCGCGGTTCCAGCCCTCAAAAAAGGTCGTGGTCACAGCCACCCGAAAATTGCCCCAGTGTGCGTTCCCTCCACAAAGGAGATAATAGTTTCACGTGCGCAAAGCTGTGAGGCAAACACTAGTAAATTAATAAACCTGTAAATTATTAGTTTGTTCGCTCCCGAAAATTACAAAAGTAAATATTTTTTTTGTGTGCACATTACAGACACACACATTTAGAGTCTTAACTACTGAACCGATTTTAATTAAATTTGTGCCACTTCAAAGGATATCTAATTAAATTAAGCGCTAGTATACATTTTACATTAAATAATTTTATTTAGGTACATACTTAAATTCAAGACAAAACGTCTTTTCGGCTAAAACGTCGTTTATATCATCTATATCTAGGTTCACATCCTTATGTATATTTACGGCTGAACCCAATAACCTATCTAATAACATACTGGAGATAGAAAAACAAATGAAACAACAGAAAACCTATATAATATTTTTTGTTTCATTTGTTTTGCTATCTCCAGTATGTGATAGATAGGTTATTGGGTTCGGCCGTTAGAAGAGTTAGCTCGGATAATCTTTCCTGTGCCATTGAGGCTCGTAACCAGGATTTACTCTGCAAAGAGCAACAAAGAGAACGTTTCCCTCTGCGGCATCTATGACCGATAGATTTGCCAGTAATTGTAAGATTGTTTTATGTCATGCAACAAATCTAGGTCGCATGCTTCAATGAGATGAGCTACCGACTCTGCTATGGTGGATTTTTTCACATTCGATCATCCAGGGTCGGTATTCATTAATCAGTTGAGTCACAATCGTTAATAGCCGTAACAGGGACGACGTAAGTCTATTAGAGTCGTGGGCATGCCCTACGTGCCCACAACGGTGGATCCGTACTTGGAACTTATTTTTATCTCATCGTAATCAGACAAGATTTTTGTTTGGATAAAAGTGTGCCTGTATCTCACGAGTACTTAGTTACCGCTTTCTGGTATTAATAATCTAATGTTAACTTTTTATTTCAGGCATGCATGAAGAGGCTTTCGTGACTGCTGGCGGCTTGTACAACACATTAACACAAATGGGTCTCTCGTTCGAAACCCCAGAAGCTCTGTATGCGAACGGTAACCACCGCTCAGTGGGCTACATGCGGCCGCTGGCCGTGTGGGGCATGTACCAGGCCATCCTCGCCAGGCCTCCGCCCCCGCAGCCACTGGCCAACGGACAACCACATCACACCAAAGAAAAAGCGCACTTATAGTTACTCCAGTTTATACGTAAGATTTTTACATTTTGGTACATCGACATGAACTGATTAACATTTCGTACGTAAATCGGATAGATCGGCTAGAAGTTACCGCCTAAGTTGTTAAATTATGTACTTACATAAATTCTATAAGGTGGATTCGCTTTCGAACAATGAAATTGTCGAATTGTTAAAGCTTTCGCAATTATTGAACAGCCTAAGAGGCGCCGATGCACGATATGTTTAGAAAAATAAATCAATAGTAATACGAATCGGTGAAATAAACCAGTGAAACGATAAGGTTTGACATTTATTTATTGAGATAGGTGGCAATAATGGTATTCTTAAGTATTTTATACTTATAGTCTAGTAAAGAATTGTAGGTAGATTTGATTTACTTTGTTTGTCCTTGTGATATTTGCCTTATTTTTATTTAGTAATAATTTTCAAGATACGCTTTCGGTGAATAACCTCGAAGAGATAACTTATCCTAAGTTTCTGGTGTAACGTTTTTCTACATAAATATCAATATAATTTAATTATTACAAAACAAAAACTCATTCATAGAAAATTTATCGTTTTCTGCCAATAGGTGTGGGCTGTACCTACTGTTCCTGAACGCGTATCTCCATGTGATTATTTTAGTTACGCATTTATTATGCCTACGTATTGTTATGCCAATGAAACTGTGAAAGAGTATTAAGTTATATTGTTCGTATGTTATTAATAACTAGCAAAATTTTTTGTGCATTTTATTGTGCTTATATTAATTTAGTAATTGACAAATATTGTCTTATAAACTATATTATTTATTTTTGGTTCGTTTTTATTTATGTTATATCTAATAATAGAATATCATGTTTTTGTATTTGATATTTGGTAGCTTACTTATTGCCTGCAAGAAGTAGGTGTCAAATTAAAATACTTACAATATATAAATGTGTTTGCTTGTAAGGTAATAACGTTTTGCTAAAATCGAGTGCGGGCTGATAAAATAATCTGGTGGCTAAATAATAACAGCGGCACCGGAGGATTGTCTAGTCTAACTGTCGCTTACCGAGGCTACTCCGTGAGTAGGTGCTCATCTATTACATTCCGTGACTCCTCCGTGCCTCGGAAAGCACGTTAAGCCGTTGGTCGAAGTTGTCACTTGAGGATCTTTGACGGTGGGTTGCGGAATTTGTTCGAAAGAGTTACCGCGGCCCTGGAACGCAAAGGGCACAAGAGGAACACGGGTGGGTTTTAGTCAGTAAGAGTCTGACACTCCCTACCGCTCCACCCAGGACGGGAGGGGTCATTTGATGATTTCCCATCCAAAAAAAAAAATGGATCTTTGACGGTCGTTACGGGGGACCCGGAAGAAGCCCCGGAAATCTGACACAAGTCTCAAGGGATATCGTTTACCAGTAGCTGTAGAACATTTTCATAGCTGGGAAAAGGCTAGATTTCGGTAGTAGTACCAATTGGTACTAGACATGCAAACCTCCGCCGGCTCGGTAGTAGTACCAATTGGACTTAGTTCTTTACGTCATACGACATCCTAATTAATAATATCGTTTTTGATAAAGATACTTAAAAAAACTTATGTATGGGCGTTAATTTTCTTTTAATTAAAACAATTAGATAAAATGCTCATATCTTAGCGCTATTCATTCTTTAATATTTAACCCACCATTTACTAATTTTCCATTACATTAATAATATAATGAAAGAAAGCGAGTGACACAGAATTGCCAATTATGACAAAACAATATCCTAGGAGTAACAGCGTAATTTGTATTGAAGCGGCGTAAGCGCCGTCTGGTGACGATAACGGAAAACCCACTTTTTTCTATACAATTTGACGTAAGCGAACGTTTACGTTAACGCGATCGTTCGTAATCAATCCGTAATCCTTGTCGAAGGATGCTGAACGTCTTTCATATAAATGGAATGTTTGACAAACAACAGCGGGCGTACCATGACGTCTTAAAACGAGAGTCTTCCGAGCGAGAAAAAGAGATGGAGCTATATAGGGTGTATAACTCTATCCCTCTTTCTCGCTCGGAAGACACGTTTTAACACCTCATGGTACGCCCCCAGGAAGTACCCTTCTTGTGTTGGTCCCCCAACTAGAACATACTATTTTTGGCCATGAGTCAAACTGGCTGTAGGGTGAGGTATATTAAAGAATACGAGGAAAATATAGCATTTTGAATTTATTTTCACAATACATAGTATACATGGTACAATAAATGCATCTTGGACGAATTAATACAAACGTATTAATAGACATAAAATATTTTATTCAAGCAGATCTTTATGCCAAGATTCTCGTGCTCATGTTTCATGTTTTGCTTAATTAATTATACAGTAAATGCTTAGATAATGACTTAATTTGGCTACATTAACTTAAACTGAATATATTTTGTACTATTTAAAATATTACGTATCTGCTTTAAAATCGACAACGACAATAAATAGCGATATTACGTTTAAATGATTAAAAAAATAGAATATACAATATTTACATGCATCTTTTCAGTCTTCATACATTATTTAAATGGAAAATAGCACTTTTCGAATGGTGATACAAAACTGTTACCTATATAAAGTCCTGAGTCTTTTATTGATTCGATGTAGTGCTAAGGCAGTAGACAATATTGAATTTTCTCTCATCTATATCGTTCGCCTTCTCAGTTTATCTCTATTTCATTTACAAAATTACTAACCTTACATTATTTGGCACGGTCTCTAGATCCGAAAATTACGCGTGGATTAACGCAACACCCACGAAAAACAGTCGTTTCTATTTCAGAATGTCAACAATTCGTTGGTACCGAGTGACCTACAGTTAGAAAAACGCGAATGTTATGTGATTTGGTGTTCAGCTGTATTACGTGTCCGACCCGAAGTTGTATTACGTGTGAGTGGCAGAGATGTTCATGTACATTCACATCCACGGCAAACTTACGAATCTGCTGAAAATGGATTTTAAAGGGGAGCGTTTTAACTTTATAAATTTTACTACGCCAAAACATGTAAGTATTTGGTAAGTTTACTGTGGTAAGTCGTAACGTCACGTCAGAGAAAGAAATACGTATTAATATACGTATGTACCACATTACGTACTTTTTCATCTAAATTGACGATTTTACTGAAACTGCAGATTCGTAAGTTTGCCGTGGATGTGACGATTGTGCGCGGCGTCGCGCTCGTCGCAGCGAGCGGCCGCCTGCGAGCGCGACCCGAAGTTGTATTACGTGTGAGTGGCGGAGATGTTCATGTACATGTGCGCGGCGTCGCGCTCGTCGCAGCGAGCGGCCGCCTGCGAGCGCGACCCGAAGTTGTATTACGTGTGAGTGGCGGAGATGTTCATGTACATGTGCGCGGCGTCGCGCTCGTCGCAGCGAGCGGCCGCCTGCGAGCGCGACCCGAAGTTGTATTACGTGTGAGTGGCGGAGATGTTCATGTACATGTGCGCGGCGTCGCGCTCGTCGCAGCGAGCGGCCGCCTGCGAGCGCGACCCGAAGTTGTATTACGTGTGAGTGGCGGAGATGTTCATGTACATGTGCGCGGCGTCGCGCTCGTCGCAGCGAGCGGCCGCCTGCGAGCGCGACCCGAAGTTGTATTACGTGTGAGTGGCGGAGATGTTCATGTACATGTGCGCGGCGTCGCGCTCGTCGCAGCGAGCGGCCGCCTGCGAGCGCGACCCGAAGTTGTATTACGTGTGAGTGGCGGAGATGTTCATGTACATGTGCGCGGCGTCGCGCTCGTCGCAGCGAGCGGCCGCCTGCGAGCGCGACCCGAAGTTGTATTACGTGTGAGTGGCGGAGATGTTCATGTACATGTGCGCGGCGTCGCGCTCGTCGCAGCGAGCGGCCGCCTGCGAGCGCGACCCGAAGTTGTATTACGTGTGAGTGGCGGAGATGTTCATGTACATGTGCGCGGCGTCGCGCTCGTCGCAGCGAGCGGCCGCCTGCGAGCGCGACCCGAAGTTGTATTACGTGTGAGTGGCGGAGATGTTCATGTACATGTGCGCGGCGTCGCGCTCGTCGCAGCGAGCGGCCGCCTGCGAGCGCGACCCGAAGTTGTATTACGTGTGAGTGGCGGAGATGTTCATGTACATGTGCGCGGCGTCGCGCTCGTCGCAGCGAGCGGCCGCCTGCGAGCGCGACCCGAAGTTGTATTACGTGTGAGTGGCGGAGATGTTCATGTACATGTGCGCGGCGTCGCGCTCGTCGCAGCGAGCGGCCGCCTGCGAGCGCGACCCGAAGTTGTATTACGTGTGAGTGGCGGAGATGTTCATGTACATGTGCGCGGCGTCGCGCTCGTCGCAGCGAGCGGCCGCCTGCGAGCGCGACCCGAAGTTGTATTACGTGTGAGTGGCGGAGATGTTCATGTACATGTGCGCGGCGTCGCGCTCGTCGCAGCGAGCGGCCGCCTGCGAGCGCGACCCGAAGTTGAGGCGCAAGTGCGTGCCCGCGCGGCTGTCGGCGTCGCAGTCCAGCGTTTCTCGAGATGCCGACGTTTCACGCTCGACTATCGTAGCCATGTGTTGATTCCTGAAACAAGGATATTGGGTTACTTAGTTTTACGATGACAAAAACTTTAACCAGAACTACTGACCAGACGTTTCCAGAAGCGAGGCGGTAAGTTTTGCTCTCGTAGCTAAACAATAATTTTTAATGTAATTTACCTGTTATCATGTTTAGGATGTCCAAAAGTGGTGAATTGTGGACAGCCGCCGTTGAGAGGTCGTGGCGGTGGCGGGATCAAGTAGTCATCCATCCTGTTCTCTCCGTCACACGCTGAGTGCATCGTTAACGTGCTGGACGATATCTAGGGAAACAAGAGAAAAATGTTCTAAATAAGAGAAAAAGATTCAAAATAAAGGAAAGAGATTCGAAATAAGGAGAGAAAAACTATCTCATCCATCATAAGTCCTAAATTAATAAGAAAACAGAAAGACTCAAAATCAAAGAAAATCATGTTTAAAACGATGAAAGACGTTTTTAAGGATAGAGAAATTTAAATGAAGAATGTCGGTAAGTAGTCTTAACACTTACAATAGATCTAGCTTTGTCGTCGATCTCCGATTGTACGCTGTTCGTTTCTGCCACACTGCCTCCACTGACGGTGCTAAGCCGTCCCGACGAAGACGAGCCTGGTAAAATAAACGAATTTATTAGAATTTATTTACTCATGCCAAATACTATTTATTTTATCGTTTACTTTGATAGCTTACTTTCACTCAGGCTGCTATTTGGTCTCGTGTTTCCATTTCGTTTTTCAATTGTTCCATTGTTGTTATCGTGGTGGTGGTCTGAAATTGAATTATTCATCGTAAGTAACGCATAAAACGCTAGTTATTTATACCTACTTCAATATGAACAGTAAATACTCACGTTTGTTTTTGCTCTTGGAGAACATTTTCTTCACCCTTTCGAAGGGCGTGGGTCTCTTCATGTTGTCTTTTATCTTGAGTTGGATCCGATCGTACTCCTCGCGCATTTTGTTCAACTGTTCCTGCTTCTCTTTGAGCGACTGTTGAGTCTCGTTTCTGTTCTTCCATTCCATCACCAATTTCTCCACTTCAGATATCGTGAAAACGTTGTTTTTGAAGTCATTTATAATTTCAGCTAATTCTTCCTGACCAGTCAGAGGACAGGTCTCTTTCCCTGACTTGACGCTACCGCTGCTACGAACATCTTTGGTATTTAGGTTTATTTGGCTTATATCACTAGTAGGAGTGTCAATGGTAAAAGTCTTAGATTCTTCGGTGGGCGAGTACAAGAATATGTCGGACTGCTGCGGCATCAGTCTCGAACTATTCGCGTACAAGTTATTTGGTCTGAACTTAGGGCTTTCTACTTTAATATTGGAAGGTTGGACTAAATAATCGTGTTCGAGGGCTTGCTGGATCCTGTCCACGGTGTTGTCGTGAAGCGGGAATTCGTTTTGGTAGAACTGTTCTTTAATTTTCGGGAGTCTTAGATTTGGTCGTTGTTTCTTTTCGAAATCGTCTGGCTTTTCGATGTTTTTCTCTAGGTTCTGCGTGCAGGCTTCGCTGAACGGATCGGTAGAGGTGTGGTCACGTACTGGCGAGTCGACCGTGTCACACGTTTCCACGATTTTTAGGTCATCTTGTTTAGTTTCGTCTTGGCTATCTTCTTTGTCGTTGTCCGACATGTTTTTCAGGTAATAGTACATGTTGGAGAATTCGTTTATTTTCTGAAAGAAAAATGAAAATGAGCATCAAATCTTATACGACTCTAAATTAGATATAGAATTAGAAATGGATGAGGTAAATAGTTACAAGATGGTCAGCGAGCACGTCGGCGAGCGCGTAGTGCTTGTGGTCGCGCGCGAGGTCAGCGGGCGCGCGCTGGCGCACGTTGCGCAGCGCCACGGCGCCGCCGCCGCCCGGGCACTCCAGCAGCTGCCAGCACAGCCGCTCCAGCCCGAAGCGGGCCGCCCAGTGCAGCAGAGTGGGGTATTCTTCACCACCTACATACAAAAAACCCATTAAATATCCCTTTGATAAAATGATTTGAAACTCGATAGGTACTAATAAGTGAAATCTGAAACTTACTAGACATATCAGCTTTCGGGTTGAATTGTTCAGTGGATGCTAGTAGGTTGAAGTGCGGTGGTATGTTCTTTTGGAAGGCGTTGAGCATCCAACTATCCAGCTGTTCTTTGCTGGTTGTTTTGAAGCCCAAAGTCTGTGGGAAGGAGAAGAAACATTCAAATTAGAGAAAAAGAGGGTTAAAAATGAGTAGTGGGCTAAAGCTTCTATGAGTCTCATATACTAATCTCCTTTTGCTGTAGTTTTCTTCCAAGTTGTAAACGACAATTTTAGTATGTATCAATAAAAACCTGGCAACCCATCTGCTGGTCCTTGTCTAAGCAATAATAAAATTGACACTAACCTGGCACATAAACTCCAGGGGATGATCCGAAGCCCTCAGCAGTTGATCCAATTCCCTGAGTCTGCTTTCGCATTTGATCTGTCTTCGTCCAAGCGACTGGCCGTTCTTGCTCACACGCACCCAAACCAGCATGGAGACTTCCAGACATGACTCTGTAATAAACGATTTCATTTCAGCATTCAATTGACAGGGTACAATTGAAGAAGAAAACGTGCTGCGATGACCTTAACTTATTAACAAATACCCGAGAATACAGTATCCACTCGCCATGTAAATTGAAAGGAAAGTACTTATGGCAAATTATCATAAAATAGATTTCTCAAAAGTTATTACATTCAAAAAAATTAATAAAGCTTCTGTGTGAATCTTTAATTCCGGAGCTTTCATGTGGCACGGCGATGGTCATCCTGTACAAAAACATGGTCAAACTTTTTTTACCTGGTATATCAAACTGAAGAGTGTAAGGGTTCCTTTTCTTGAAGCTGGGGATGTTAATGACTTCTCCCTTCTTGTCCACCATTATCTTTATGCTGTCCTCGTCTCTAATAGGGTCGTTGAGGAGCGCTATCACTCGACTTTGTCCCTGCGTGCAAACGACATTAATTAACTCACGTTGTGAATTTATTTTGTTAAGGTAAACAGGCTTACACGTTGTGAGACAAAACCTCAACCGCAATTTTGCACCCTAAAGCTTTAGGGGCAACGTCGAAAATTGTGTGAGCGTTTTCATAAACGTTTGTGCCTAACGGTCTAATTTGTCGGTAATGGACTAGGGATTTCCTCGTAAACGTTTAAATTGATTCGTAAGAATTTGTGGCATGTTTGCAGTAAAGTATGCCACCTCGTGTTTAGTTAAGATAAATAGTTGTTGGTTTTACTTGTAATTAGGGCGTACTTACGATTTTAACTTTCTTGGGGACGATAGAGAAGCTTGTTCTATCGGTGGCTGTGTCTTTACAATCTTTTGTTCTTAGGATCCCGACAGCAGCTGTTAGGAATGTGTCCACGAATGACGTGTCCTTCTCCCTCACACACATCATTTGCCACTGGTCTATTGTTGGATAATCTATAAATAATATAACACTTGATTACGGCCGTTCAATTAATTAACTAAAATACTAATAAACTGAGATCTCACAAATTGGTTAATTAATGAAAATCAAATACCAATTAAGGCTATACAAAAATTCTCTAGCGAAATTGCTTTTGCTTTGCTAATCAACGTGCCGAAGTTTTAAAAGTGCGAAGTTGTTCAATGGTTTTATAAGCAACTCCGTCTTCCAAGAATTTAAAAAGTTTTCGAATAAAAGTTTTTTCTTAGTTTATATTTTGATATCATACCTTCACAATTTCCGGAGATGACTTGATTCTTCTCCACTCCGAGTAGCATGACTAGTACTTTGTCGACTTTGAACAAACTGTCTCCGTTGACGTCCCTCTTGAGGTCTGCTAACTTAGTCGCGAGAATGGGACACAGGATTACTATTTGCAACTGCGCCTTCGTCAGTTTGTCTATTTTTTCTTGTGAGTCCGCCGCAAGCAACTCCTCCGCGGTTATAGGCGTTACTCTGCAATAATATACAGGTTGGTAAGCCCTAAATACTTATGAATGAGCAGATAAAACAGGATGTAGGTACTAAATAGTAATACAAGAATGGCAATTCTTATCTAAAACATTGATCAATAAACTGATATCCTCGCCCATTTCAAGGTGTTGGATACCTTATCGGTTAAATTGCATTTCTAGTAAATCGTATGAATGAAGTGGTACCTGTAATGATGTCTAGCTCGTTGCGACATTATCTTATCAAAGCTAGCGACCAGGTAGTCCGACCATAGCGCGCTCTCGGGAGACCCAGAGCTCCACAGTATTGCTATATCTTCCATTTCTGCAACAATGAAAGATATTTTACTAAAAAAAATATCGAGCTCAAAATGTAGTAGGTATAAGTAGGTATTTATTACAACAGTAACGTCCTCTATTTACAATGGAAGAGAATCCATCTAACCAATATTGGCAGCCTGTTAATTAATCAATCATTGCGCCCAACTGACTTTAAATAGACTATTGGTTTTCTATAAAGTGCCTAAATTGACGAAATATCACAAATAAATTCGGAGATAACACTCTGTTTCCCAGAAATTTACATAAATAATAATCATCCCAAATTCGATAAGCGCGACTCTTAACATAATAAGCAATAATATATTCAGAACGAAGTAGTCGCTCGTGGCTGTCATGAATAAGTTTGTAGCGAGCTCAAATATATAATACCTAAACATTAAAAGGAAGTGTTGTCAAGGGATAATCAAGGCATGAACGATGTCGTTCACTTGATATCGGATGGGGGTCATTGGCTGGATCGAAGTTCATGGATCGCGCGGACGCTTCATAAACCTTTCTACACATGTTGCTGAATTTAAATCCATGTTAAGAAACTTATACATAAATCGCACATTATTTTGAATGATGTTTGCACTAAAGGGTTACTCATATCTGTATAGGGTACTCAAAAGTAATATTATACGAGAAGCTTATAAAGACGCCAATTGTACGTGTAATGATGCAGTTTTAATTAATGTTAAGTGCGTCCTTACGTTAATCGTAAAGACACTTGAAATCAATCGACCGTTATTGATTAATGAATGCAATGCATTTAAATTCGATATAGAACAGAAAAGCATGAAAGTCAAGTGATGTGAGCATCTATATGGAATTCTTCTGTAATCTTTAAGAGCGTTTTATTTTCGTATTCAAAACATTACGTTGTTCTTCACTTTCGTTACATAAAACGTAATGGTCAGTTAGGTGTCAGAGCGTTAAAAGCTTGAACGATGTCCTAAAAACATACATATACATATTATATGCCTTTCCAAGCGCATGAATGAAAGCATACGGTCGCTGTTAAATTTTTTATTGCAACCAGTGCCACGCATACGCATCGGCTGCTTACAAAATATGCTATGCACTGCGCGCGCGCCGGAAACTCGTACGGGTTTATACTTACCCACCTCTGCCGCCAAATGAAGACCCGACTAAATGTAATATCCGTTTCCTAAATAGACAAACGTCTATCAGCGTCGCCCGGAATAACTATAGCCGATTAAATGCAGCGAGTAACAGAACTGGAGGGCTGAATATGACGCCCGATATGCAGTTATGTGTTGCTATGCGACTATTTTCTGCTCAAGTAGAACGGAAGTCCCTTCTTGAAAGATTTGAATCAGAATGGAATTTTATTAGGTTTATTTGCTTGCAAAACAAACTGGGGTGGGCAAAAGTTCTTAAAATATTTTATAGATGACTGTGGCCATCTTAATTTTTTGCTGATTTAAGATATTGTTATCACGCCCTATTTTTACAAGAATTCTGTTTTACATATCAACTGCCATCCCGAGACTAGTGGGAATCCTGAAAACGTAGATCAATCTATTTGCATAACAAGTAAGCTACAGTACAAAATAATGAAAGCTCGTCGCTTTTTTAACTCATGATTTTCCTTTACAGTTTATTTATGTTCGTTCAAGACCTTTGGGGCCATCCATAAATTACGCCACACGTTAAGGGGAGGGAGGGGGTCGACGAAGTGTGACTTTGTGTGACAAGGGGGTGGGAGGGGTCCTAAATTTCGTGACGTCACATTTCAAAATCTATTTTAATCTAAGTGTTAAGTAAAACACGAACAAATACACGACTAAAATTGTAAAATATGTGACGTTACACTAGGGAGGGGGGTATCACAAAAACCAGCAGCCCTATTATGACGCCTTAAATCCATCATGATTTCTGTATCAGAGAGAGACGGAGTTACACAAGACGAATAGCACTATCTCTTTCCCTCACACGAATCATGATAGCATTGGCACTTCGTAATACAGCCACAGTTGTAACAAAGACGGGGGAGACAAAAATCATGAAATTCGTGTGAAGTGCCCCTTTTTTCAGTTGAATCTAATCTTTTGCAGCATGTCTTTCGTCAGGTACCACTTATTTTATCGCCACAAAAAGGATGTTACGCAAGTTCTAAAGTGGAACAAAGCAGGTACGTTGGGCCACAGTAGGGCTCTGCTCGCTGCTCCACCGCTTTCAGTTTTCAGTTCAATGGCCGCCGCGAATGTCTTTGATGTTCCCAGTAAAATATTGTAGCCCTATTACGCCTCACATACGGCAGGTAGCTTTGAATCTGTAGTTTCTTTACTTAAGCCAGAAAGGTATTGCTCGATTTCTGTTGGCAAAAGGGACGAGATTTGGAACCCGAAATGTAATTACTGACCGAACGATAATATCCTTATGAGATTAGTTTCCTTTGGATCCACTCATCTTGTAACGAAAATAATTGTCAGACGCATAATGCGATGACAATATTGTATCATCTGCCCTCGTACATTGTTAGTAAATAGGACACCCAACAGTCCCCAGCGGGACTGGACGTGGGCGACGACTTGCCTATTCATTTCGTTATAAGATGTTTCTAAGAAATACGAGGAAGCGCACCGTAGATTTCCAGCCAAGTCAGTCAGAATGAGATCACATTTAAGGGAATTACAAAATATGAGATGTTGCAACAAAATTTCTGAAAACTATGTATGCAGTTACGGTGAGTAATTCAAAAGTCTATACTCATTCACTAACATCAGTTGCTATAGTTATAATTGATTTGATCAATCTGCGTTTATGTTTCGATTATAATAATGTTTATAACCCACTTACAAGAGGATATTATTGTTTGCCAAAAAAGGGGTTAATATGAAACATGTTCGCTAACAAATATTGAATGTGTTGGTGTGCACCCGACGCCATGTGATTCATCATATCAAAATAAACGTTCTTTTTCTTTGGCTCCTGCCAGTTCTTCGATGCTAAATCATACTTTCTGGTTTAATTATAAGACACATTTTATATAAATAATTTATTGTTGACTCACCGTCACTATCATTAAGCAGAAAGTTTTAAGCCCTACGAACAGTGAACATACACATGTTGGCTTAAATAACAAATTCCGCTAACTGACTCATTAAAAAATTGGATAAATAGGACTTCCCTTTGAGCTTCATAAAGAGAACCTCGAATTTGTTTGGGTTGGTGCGAAAGGGCCCATTCATTGTTCTTGTGTGGACGTTCATTTTGTTGTCTCGATGGAATTAGACAGTTTCCTCGTATTAACTAATAATAGCCTTGTATGCGGTCGTTGTAGATAACGCCTTGTCTCTTGTATTTATCACGATACAACGTCGATACACGTCACAAACAAAGTTATAATTCAATGCTCCGACTGATAACATGACAACAGCTCGGGAGACAAAAGAAGTTGTATGTTCATGTGTCTACAATAGTACAGATAACTGCATGTCTCAGATATTTTTATTTAATAGATGCGGTTCTACCAAACAATTTTATTATGTTTATTTAAGGTTTCCATCTAAGAATCGAAAGAAAGAAAAGTTTTAGTTCTATCTTTTGGATCTCGCGAACGTCAGATGATAAGTCAGAGCTTTATGCTTAGCACCTTTTGTGCTGAATCTAACAACAGGCCGACGTTTTCCATCTTTTGTCCCTAAACAATTGTCCGTCGTCTCTACATCAGTTAACACAATCTGTGGGAGCGATCCTACCGACAATATAGACAAGTTATACAAGACGTTTACGCATTTACATTCCCAATGCGAGTACATTACGGGAGTTGCTTCGATGCATGTAAATTACACTATGTTTATTCAGCCATACATGCCATCCTGCATATTTAATGCGTTCGGCGCAACCAACTCGGGTGCCAACCGACACATGGGGCTCCTTCCTAATTCTTAGCGCTTAAAGCTCATTATCGTGTAAACATCTGCATGGCAACGGTGAATCTAATTTGGTGATGTTGTACGGTGTTTCTTTGACATTGATTTTGGATGGAGCTCGACATTTTCGAAACAAAGTGTGACGTTGTTGAGTTCAGTAAAGTGAAGGCCGCTGAAGACGTCTTTAGCAAAAGACAATGGCTTATTATCTATCGCATTAAGGTAGCTGTTCTGGTCGCCATGCACAAGTGTTATAGTGCCATTGTATGAGCCACTATATACTTATTCCAGCCACGAATTTATTTATTAATATAAAAGAGAATCGCGTAAATCCATATCGTGTACGTAACAACTGTAATAAGCTCTCCGTATAACACATTTTCTGCGCGGAAAGTACAGGGATATTAAATTAAGTACCGTGGAAATGAAGCATAAAGCTTTCCCTCGTTACCTTGTAACAATATGAAGGAAAATGTGGTAAAATATTAATTATTAATATCTATAATGTTTAGTCATAATGTAAGGTAATTATAATTGTAATTAAGTTCCTTTACTCAAGTAACTTATATCAAATAATTGATATGGAATGCTATAATCTCTGATATTGTATTAGGAGCTTACGAGTTAACTTATCCGCTTAACTGTCAGGCGTAGTAATTACGACGTAGTCTCAAGTTAGGGGTCGTGATTGTTATGTGTGAATTGAATTACACAAGTTCGCACCAACACACAAGTTAATTAAATTGTTGTCACTGTATTGCATGGCTCATAAGAAAAAAAATACTGTAATGTATACGGTACCTTAAAAGTGGTTAACATGCTGAAAACTTTCGAAAGCTCAAAGAGTAACATTTAAAACATTTAAATTTCAACAAAACTCACTTGTCTCGGCCATTGTTTCGCTCCTTTTATCCTCCATAGCGACGCGAGTGAGAGAAGACGTTATTCCCGACAGTTTCAAGTTAAACGCTTGTCATTGCACTGACTGAACTGCAGGCGAGCACTAGAAAGCGCACGAAATTAATACAAGAGCCCTCAGAACTGTGACAGCGAGAAGTGTCGGTTCGCGATCATGTGGCGCGCGGCCGGCGACTGCGCACTGGCGTCAGGCGGCGGCGCAAGCGCACGCACTTCGCATACTAAAAGCTCGGCGCGACAACGATAATCGCGAGTAGCAACGCCATCGCGCATCGCCATCCCTGACGCTCAACCGCCTAATCTTGCAAAACAAATTTGGGCCCATGTGTAAATATTCCCCAAGCGTTATCGAAGACCAAATAAGAGATGGTAAACATGAAAACGTTTTTATTATATTCTGATAGCGTTTCGCAGATACGCCTGATCGGCGAAATATTATGATTCCTGAAAATTGATAATTTTGCTGATATCGAAGTTGAGACAAATCTTTTACAGTTACCTAAGTTGATATCTTTTGTAACATTTGGCTTTTATTTTTATAGTTACTGATAAAATGTGTTGCATCGCATCCTTGTTTTGAGATATCTTGAAGGTAATAGGCAAGTGAGATATGAAGATATCAAAAGCGCCGCTGATGTTATTGGACATTTGGGAGATGCATCTGTATCGTGCAGCGCAAGTATCGGCAGGGTCGAAGGGCGGCTTGCCCGTCGGGTGCAACGTTCTCTGATATCGGCCCTAGGTTTCGATTGACTTGTTTATGAACGTTTATCATTCTTATTCACTTCCACGTACCCATCATTATTATCTCAGAATAGATTTTACTGCGGGCGCTTCCTTTACTGACGCTTTCAACTTTCAATATTAAGTTATTACGAAGACAAAGAAACATATAAATGTTAATTTGTTCACATCCTGGTTACGTTAAGTTAGATAATATCTAACTACATCTACATTAATTAACTCAATAAATCAATCCACAAGTAGGTGATGCCAGCTACACAATTAAGCAAAGAATGCTAACTAGTTGCCAAGTAAATACTTACAAACCGCATAACATGTGAGTAAATGTTAACGTGTAAATCATTCCAAAGTAAATACGTGATAGCATATATACCATTCAATAGTTTACGTTACACTCTGGAATAATCTTTAGTAAAATCTATTACGAGTTTTGATCGATTGCAAATAGCCTAAGCAAATATATGTTCCTCGAATAATTCACACTTGGCTAAGATAAATCATAACATAGAGTTACATATATTGATTTATGGATTATTCCGATACGTTTATTTTCTTATGTTTATTTTGACGATAACGATTGAAAATTAGACGTCAACACGTCTACATGTTTTTATAAACAAACAATGAAACGAACTTACCTTTGAAAGAGAAATTCTTTGGTCTTCTTCTCTTGATGGTGTCCTCTTCTTTTTGGTTGAACCTTGGCGGGGGCATCCTTGGTACTTCGCTGGGGACTGCGGTCACTTCCCCTGCCCCTGCCGCTCCCGTCGTCAGATACCCGCCAACTGAGTGTCTTCTCCTACCCTGAAGCGGAATTGTGTAGAACACTTCTTCGCGCTCCTGTGGTCCATCATTTGTGACCACTGTTGTGCTTATTTTGCCCTTCCTGTACAACAATTCAAGACATGAATGAAAAATTCAATTACTGAAATCTATATCACTATTTTGATATTTAAATAAAAAGCTAGTTAACTTACTTTATACGTGGAGCAGTAAATGTGTGCCTCATGTCTCCAGGAGCGCAATCCCCTGGTCTTGGTTGTCCTTTCAAAAAAGCTTCGGCTTGTTCTGGCTCTCGAGCTGACAGAGATCTCAGCAGGGCCCTGAACTCCTTGCGTCTGGGGCTCTCTGGTTCTCTGCGGCGCGGGGAGCCGAGAGGCCGCCCGGCGTCCGGCCAGACACGCCCGGGAGCTGACCGGGAACATGGCTCGGAAGAGCTCTGAGATTCCCCGCTGTCAGGCACATCCTTGTTCGGCAACGCGAAATATGACGGATTATCTGAAAACAAGATAACAATTTATTGTAAATACACAAAGTTACATACGATACATACGTACTCCACCCAATTTTGATTTTATGTAATGATGACAAATTATACAAAGGGCACACAATACCAACCGAGTATCATCGAGGCGGTCGATGCGACGTCGCTCGCTGGCGGTGGCCAGAGCTCTACGAGTCCGACACAAGGGAATTATTCAATAACCCCAATGAACTAACGGCTCTCCATTACGTCCAGTGCGGGCCGAGTGTAGCAACCTACTTTTGAAAGCCGGAAAATGCGAATTGAAGGCAATTTTCGCCCATTGTCTACTCCCTATCTGGATGTCTCACTAGTGCAATGATAAGCCATTTGGCGAGCTGACACGTACTTACGTGGGAATGTGGTACAATAATAGATGCTACTAGTGCCTATATACTCACGGCTTGCACTAACCGAGTTGGGTGCTAAATAACTTTTGCTAATTTTAATAGCAGCATCAGCAGTCGTAAACGACACTAAGGAATTTAACGCACTTTAGAATGTGTGCCGGTACGCTTTAATATGAGACAGAAATTACATCATAAACCATTTACATATATATCATAAAGTAAACGAAGTATAGCATTAAAGTATATAAGGAAAAAAAAAAACAAAGCAAAACAGGATAAATTATGCCTAATGAAGATTTATAAATCGTTTCTAAACTGTTGCCATAGGATATGAAAGAAGAGCGTTTGCCAGATTCGTATTTTTTTGTTGTGCCCGCATCTGCGAGTTTTTGGGCGGATTCAAGAGCGTGGAGCGTCATAGAAATGGCCCTCTAACACATGTGGCTAAATAAAAACAAGTGACAAACAATAGCGGACCCACTCCTAAATAAAACTTACAATGCTATTTACTGTTATTGTTGTATTGTTGGCCAGTAATGACGTATTTGACAGTAATTAATTGCATTTTACTTCAGTTAGTAACAGACAACAGACCTTCATGTACTAAAGTTAGAAAACGTGTATAAAAATGATGTCAGATTTTTTCAGTAGTAGATTACCTACTTCAAATTTCGTTTGAAATGATAATTATGCGACATTAACTTAACAAATGAATATATTTATGTGAAATTAAAATAATAATTTTATGCTTCATATCAAACTACCCGAGCTTAAATTAAATGAGTCGAAATAATAATAATTCTAAACAATTTTGACGAATTACGATAAGCTTAGTTACTTAGGTATGTAGTATTTTTTTATTAGTACTGATTTAAAAAAAAAACTTCTTGAACACACATATTAACTAAAATAAATAAGTAAAAAGGTTATCCTGATTGGGTAGGTATCGCTAAAATTCCAATAATCTACCTACTCGTACATTTCTAATTAGTACAATGATCAGTGGCAGTCTAAACAAGTGAAGTTAGGCGCCTCTTGATTAATGAATCAATCGTATTTCTCGGAAAGCTTAAAAAAGCTGCCAAAATGTGTTTTGAGAATTTGGACGAGTGACTAATTTTATTGTATCCTTACCGATATATTCGAAAATGTCCAGTAGTTTCAGAGCTGATGAGTATCCCCGATTTCACCGCTAATTACTAAGGCTACGACAGTGCACTTGAATACTAATTAGCCGCGACAAAACCTACTGTGCCGCGAACAGTTATCATCGACACTAATAATACACACGATTCCTAATTAGGAAACAATGTATTTTATATCCTTATGAACAATTATCATCGTTCATCGTATCAATAGGTAGGTATACGACGAAGCTTGTTTGTAAATATAAATACGAATCTCAACACGAAGACTTGTCAATAAAAATATTGAAGATAAACTAATCACAAATTAAGTAGAAGTTTTCAAAAGCGACTTCTGTATCGGAAAATTAAATAATTTATTGAACTTAGAAAATTGCAAAAGTTTAATGTACAGCGTAGGCGGTTGGATCCAGGGCTTCCATAATGAAGTTTACACAACAAACAAAATAGGAGTAAAGCATTTGTAACTCACTGGTGGCACGGAGGCAATAGTCAAACTGGGGTCCCATGGTCGGAGATCACGGTATGTTCACTAAACACGACACATCTGGACGGGCGCGCGGCGTGCTCTGCGGGCGGCGCGTATCTCGGGATCCGGCGCGCGCGCAGGTGGAACAGCGCGGGTTTTAGGCACACACGTGCGGGCTTTCACAAGGAAGCAAAGCTTTCTTAGCACGCGCGCACAGGAAACGCACGGTGTATACACAGCCCTGACGCGCTGTAACCATGTATCGATGAATATTGAACAATATGGATCGGATAAAGGTTAATTTCCTGGGATTTCCTGTGCCAGTGCCATTCCATTTGAATTTGACTTTTAGTTTCGGGGCGGAATCTCTGCAAGTATATCTAGTTTTTTCTATCCAATAGGAAAAACTATGCTCGCGGATTCAGCCCCAACAACACAAACAACATACGGCAGCTTAAGTCACGAAATCAATCATTTCGGTTTTACACGTCGCTTTTTTATCAGTTTAAACTAGATGAGAACCTCAGATTTTGTTTCCGTATAACAAATTCTCTTTTAAAGGTCAGTCTCTTTTAAAATCCATACAATTGTAAACATGAAATATTCAAATTATGTGAAAACCGTGTAGAGTCTGAAATGGTCTTTTAATTAAATTAAGAATTACACATAAGTATTTGAGTAGACCAATCGATTTAGTGTAAGCTTCGCCAGATATCTCTTAGCTCAACTTAGAACTTTAAGGATCTCATCCATTTGACGAACAATACAAATTGAAGGTCAATTAGGTAGGCTGCATAGAGTACTCAGACAGGAATGAAATTGGGATGGAATGTGTAATCATCAAATGACTTCAAAACTTACTAAAACCCACCCGTGTTCCTCCCAATGCCCTTTGCGTTCCAAGTGCGGCAGCGGTGACTCTTTCGATCACATTCTGCAAGTCCTAATTACATTCACAATACGTTATATGAGAACATTGCAAGTTGATAGAGGACCAATAGTGGTTTCATCAAATTTGACCTAGTCTCTCTAGAATATTCATACGTAATCAGTAGGTACTAATAGAGCTGGATACTAACACTGAGAGCCACAATCACAAATGTTGAGTATATCGGGATTTAAAAAACACTTCAGCACAGGACTATCTCAAAACATGGATAAACCATGGCGCCTTCAGTATATATTCATGAAAAGGGGAGTTGTGTGGCCAGTTTTAATTTTAAGTGTTTATGCGTTTGTTGCTTGCGTCCCGTCAGCCAGGAGTCAGGCGTGATGTTTGTAAACACGCGCCCATTCACAGACCCCTCGGGCACACTGTATCCGAGTAATTATAACCCTTCTAATAATAGACACAGACCCTGTAGGAAGTAAGGGAGGATGTAGCTACGAATGTTACAGGTAAACAAGTTTTGGGGTAGCCTGGATATCCGGAGCCTGTGTTGAAGTTTTTCAAATGTCTGTTGTGGGAATGACGTTTTCATGAGAGATGGCGTTTTCAGAATTCGTAATATATTATTTTCTATTCTACAGTACGCATACTAATATTCTGCAAAGAGAGTCAGATATTACCCACAATCTACATATAAGTACTCGTACATATGTACATCTGCTTGTAAAAGCTAAAATCGCGAGTCAGAAAATCTAAATTGAACATCCAAGAGCCAGTTGTGCATGACGCTATACGTATGTATTACAATTTCAATCTCGGCTCGTCTGTCGACCCATTCGAAAAATGAGAACTGTGACGTTGGACTCTATTACTGAAATGTTTTGGGATTTAAAGTCGCATACGATATTGCCGATAGATCATTCATTATGATTACAGAAAATACAGTTACCTATCACAAAGGAAAGCTTTGTAAACTTTTTGTAAGCAAAAGACGGGGGCTGCCGTAGAGGTGCTACGGCTACGGCTTACAAGTTAATTACCTGTCTGCGTAGATACACCGTTTAATTAAACCTAAATGAATATTGTATGAAATAGACTTCATATTATAATATAAATTGAAATTAGCCAAATGATAACGTAATCCGATTAAGTTTCTATAGAGCTTAGTAAACATGTACATGAGAGTGAACATAAAATGAGATTATGCCGGAAAGCAGACGCGGGGCCGATATTATGTATGGTTTGTTTGTACACAATGTGGCATGGATTTACGTATTATTACATTATGTCATGTTAAAGTATAAATAGGTACAGTTCCTTTCCATTGTTGTTCTAACAAATATCAAATATTATGTTGAGTTCATTGATCTCTAGGAATAAATAGGGCAGTAGATAACAAAAGAATCGGAACACGCATTGATTGTGATTCTTTGAAGTTTTATTTCGCCTCAAAAGTTCAAAACATTTTCTACAGCTGAGCCATATCGATTGACACAGGAATAGGCCCTCCGTATAGTGGAAGTAAAAAAAATATACCAGATGTCGGGTCGACTGTGTTTACTTGCATCTGCTGTAAAACAAAGCTCAGTCTTGTGGCGCAAGGATTTACAGAGGGCATATAGCGATGTACCGAGCATTAGTATTGGTTCTATATAAATATACATAGAAATAAACCCAAGTGGTTAGTCCACTTGGGTTTATTTCTATGTATATTTATATTCTTGAAGCAGTTCAATCCTTTTCAGTAAACTCCGACTGAAAGTTAGCATGGCTAATTGCGGATTAGGACTTGAAGTTGTCTATTATTTGTATAATAAATTTTATTAGCTATTCTGAATAAATTCTTTTTAAAATTGAGTGGTCGTCGAAAAAATGTTTAATTACTGAAGGAAGATGATTAAAGATGCGTAATGCACGCCAGCTCTTTGGGTATAAAATAATGCACTCTAAATAAAGCGAAGGCCTTTTTACTTATTGAAATGCTGCAGAGTTGAAGAAGAAGATTATTTTGAAAACGTCCACAAACCGACTACCTGCCTATAGGTGCGTGTAGTTACATCGATATGCTGCAAGTTCAAAATCCGAGGTAAGATTCAGGGAATGTAAGCTGGTTTATTTTTGTATTCCGTACTCATCGCTGAGAAATGGCACGTTGTGATTAAAATCACTCATTAGTCACCATACGATGATCAGTATTTCATACAATTATTTTTACACAAGCATTTCGGGGCGGCTTTGCTCGCGTGAATTTCAGGAAACGAAGTTTTGATGAATAATATTATAATTTTATAACTCTAGGTACTAGAATATAATTTCACAATATAATAATGCTACAAAATTAAATTATTGTTGTTTATTATATAATACCTAATGGTTTCAATTATATTTCATAATTACAGATTAATCTAAGAAATCGGTAAAGCGCATCGGAGGCGCATTAGCATCAGTCATCGGTAAAACTGGTGAATGGGAGTTTCACAGCCTGGCTTATTGCCGCAAGGTCGCCTGCTTGTCGGTCTTCTACAGACTGTACTTTGGAGAGAGTGCTCATGAACTCGACGACCTCATCCCGCCAGCCCCCTTTTACCATCGGACATCTAGACGCACTGTAAGTTACCATCCCTGCCTTTTTGCTATTTCACTAATTCGCACCAAGAGTTTCCAATCGTCTTTTGTAATGCGTACAGCAAATGAGTGGAACTCTCTGCCTACGTCTGTGTTTCCGAACGTATTCAACCCTGATCTCTTCAAAGGTAGAGTGAAGAGACTTCTGGGTCAGCACATTCCATTATCGACTTTGTCTTTGTCACCTCTGACCTAGACTATAGTCAAGAGATGGGTATCTCAAATAAAAAAAAAAGTTATTGTCAGCTTGCCCTTTGGCATAGGCATCCTCTAGACTTTTCTATATTTCCCGGTTTGCGGATTTTCTTTGCCATGCTGTTGCCACAAGGAAAATAAGACCACACCGGCCTCATCTAGTTTTATAACGGCCAAAAAAAAAAAGATTGACGTGTAAAAGTGTTTTTACAACCTACTTACAAAAATAAATCATTTATCATTTATCACCGTTCCAGCCTCTCGATCCCACCTCCTTAGAGGATATCAAATTGGGGCTGAGACGCTTTAAAAATAAGAAGGCGCCTGTCTCAAACAAAATCAAAGCAGACGCTCTAAAACTTGGAAGCGACCCCTTTTTCATCAGGTACAAAGTGATAGCTGACTACCCGTAACTGACAGGTTATTATCCCAATAGATGGAAAGTCGGGGAGTGCATCTTCCTACATAAAGCAGGAAAAAATCACCAAATCGTGCCGACCCATCATTCTCCTAAACATCATGGGTAAACTACACGAACGACTGGTAACGCCTACCTCGGATACAGACAGAGTTGTGCTGTACCCCTAACTAATACTAGACTAGGTGAAATCGAATGTGTAACAAAAAAAGACAGGATTCGGCTGCTCAGCAAGCGAACGATTGCTCCATGTCCCCAGAAATTGTAATTTGCTGTAATTCAGATAGGGAAATCAATATAAAACATCGTTATTTTATATAAATTACGCTGTACACTCTAACAAGCTCACATCACACACTACACGACACATACATAATTATGTAGATCTCTTTCAAACAAATATAGGTAGACTGTAAATAGCTGACACACATCTAACATTTTTGTCCTGCTTTTTATATCTGATATTGTCCCGTTACTTAATGTTTAGAATTCTTCTTTTCCATTTTGTTTTGGCTCTCCTCTGCTTCTTAGTGAGGCCCCAATTTGGTGCTTCATATCTATACAAATAACATACCA
This sequence comes from Hecatera dysodea, assembly GCA_905332915.2. Lineage (NCBI taxonomy): Eukaryota > Metazoa > Arthropoda > Insecta > Lepidoptera > Noctuidae > Hecatera > Hecatera dysodea. The sequence continues at coordinate 9,639,243 of HG995294.1, read as the reverse complement.
ACCTCTTCTTTCGCGTTATCTCCCAAACTCTCATCAGAATCCGATGAGCCATGCGCGATCTCCGGCTAAAACGAAAATCTTGTTTGTGTAAGTTCTTAAGAAATTGACGATTTCAGGGAAATAAAATTTCCAATTTGTACGAAAAATATGGCTCATCCATTTGAATGTTGAAATATAATTTTAACGATAATCGGGAAGTGGATTGAAAGCGGTGTGTCAGTTCATCAGCTGTTTGTCGTCCCACACCGGGTTCTGAAGCGAGAAATCTGTTGTACGAGCGACTCGAGGGTCGTGGGCGATGGGATGGCAATCTGTCGCCACAGCGCGCACAATACTACGTTGTTACATTTACCTTTGGATTGTAAAATGTGACAATGTCTCGTTCCTGCCTACTTCCGAGAGGTAAGAGCGTGTTGACATTTTTAAAATTACCGGAAATAAAAGCTGAGTGAAAAATCAGCTTTCAAACTGTTTTTTTTTGTTGTCCATGTGAGTCCATTCTTCAGAAACAACGGACAGCTGCCTCAGCAAAGGAAAATATATGTTTTAGTATGTAGGTATGTACCTATAGGTAAATAATCGAAGTATCAAAAGTAAAGACGCAGTCTCAGACCACTGGTAATTGGATATTTCCTTAATGTTGAACCATTCAAGTAAAAAATTAAGCAGTTGAAGAATCCCGTGGGCTTATCCGTATTTAGGTCATATTCAACGAAGGATACGTAATGGTATCCACATTATAATGATGATGAACGGATAAATTAGGGTTCATTACATCTCCTACAGCTATAGGTCTTATGGGCCCTTTCTCCCTTATATTTCGAGCTTTAATTGAAGTAAAGGTTATTCTAGGCAGTAGGCATATTCTCAAGACGTAATAAGAAAAAAATCGATCATAACGCCCTAAACTTATTAATAGGTACGCTGCAGCTGGATTTTAAAAGCAAAGGCGGTTTCGCTTCAGCCACGTGTGGATCAATTTTTATATTAACAAAACTTGCATGTGCTATGTGTAAAATAAACGTTATAGCCATGGAAAATTAGAATATAAATAGAAAAGAAGAAGGACCGCGGCCCTAGAGGGTATTATTGTGATGGTAGCTGAGCTCATGGTGAATTTCAATATAAACCACGCCATCATCATCATGGCAATAATACAGTCAGAATCTTAAGAGTTACATATATAGTATCCGTTTGTAAATACTTTTTTTCAGGCTCTTCAAAGTAATTAATAGAAACAGCTTTCGAATTATCGAATCGCAAACAGCTTTCGAGTTATGAAATAGTCCATTTCATAATATTAATTAATTTTGAAAACAGTCCAATGTAGTTTAATTACCTCTGTTACTGAAATCTTCCACGTTAACAACCGACTCTGTATTGTCTTGTTAATTGGTTTCGTACTCGAGAAATAATTAATCGTCATACCGTAGATGTAGTTTGCCACAAACGAAATTCCGAGAATTAAATGGAGCCTTAGTAAACCAACTTTACACCAACGTTAATTACATTGGCACCATCAAAGACTCGTTTAGTACTAAAGTGCACCCTGCACTCCCAAGCAGCAAAATTATCCTATAGTGCAGATGCTATAGGCCTCCAGCACTTATAATATTCTCTTAACGGTTCTAGTATTTACTACCACGCTTATAATAGCCAGCATGGAGTAAGTTGGGCCTTATAGTATTTCTGATCTTATACATTAACTTATAATCACTTATAGGTAGAAATTAAGGGTGCAATATAAGTTTGGGTGACCTATAAAAGTATCGCGAGGGTGTAAACGCACTCAAGAGTAGATAAACTGGTAAGCTATACTTATAACTGCTAACAAGAAGCTTTATAGAACTACTATAAATAAAGTACGCCAATAAGAGTGACAAATAGAACTAAACAAACCGGAAACTATGTGCATTTATTACCCGGTTTTATAATGGTTTATAAATTCACTTTACGGAACAATTATAAGTAAATATGGAGCGGTTTTATAGTGAAATTCCGAGAATTAAATGGAGCCTTAGTAAACCAACTTTACACCAACGTTAATTACATTGGCACCATCAAAGACTCGTTTAGTACTAAAGTGCACCCTGCACTCCCAAGCAGCAAAATTATCCTATAGTGCAGATGCTATAGGCCTCCAGCACTTATAATATTCTCTTAACGGTTCTAGTATTTACTACCACGCTTATAATAGCCAGCATGGAGTAAGTTGGGCCTTATAGTATTTCTGATCTTATACATTAACTTATAATCACTTATAGGTAGAAATTAAGGGTGCAATATAAGTTTGGGTGACCTATAAAAGTATCGCGAGGGTGTAAACGCACTCAAGAGTAGATAAACTGGTAAGCTATACTTATAACTGCTAACAAGAAGCTTTATAGAACTACTATAAATAAAGTACGCCAATAAGAGTGACAAATAGAACTAAACAAACCGGAAACTATGTGCATTTATTACCCGGTTTTATAATGGTTTATAAATTCACTTTACGGAACAATTATAAGTAATATGGAGCGGTTTTATAGTGGTATAGGCCGAAATTGTTACGATCTTAACACAATTATAAAGGTTTAATTTAATATACTTAGTATCCAAAACTATATCCGTGGTGTCCTGTACAAGAATACATTGGTTTTTACTATTATTAAGGTTTTTAAAGCTCGGAAATCCCTTTTAGTCAAAAAGCGATCGACGTCCAAAACATTACCATTTTCAATGTTGACACCTAAACAAAAGAACTTAAATAAGCCACGTATCTAATAGCAATATAAAAGAACCGTCCGGTTAAAAAATATTTGCGGAACTCTAATTCCAAACAATATGGCCAAGCAATGGTTCTGATATTTACTATTATTAAACAAAGTAAGCCTATAACGGTTTGTTAATGTATTTGGGAAAACCAACTTTGTCAAAATGGCGACTTTTCGTTGTATGTCTTACTGAAACTAACATTATTTTAAAATTCAACTTAATGAAAACGCAAATTTCAAGGGGCGCGTCAAAATTTTGACTAAAAACTTATTATACTTCACAGAAAATATACGTGCGCCATGCTGTGCTCATTCAAACACATTATACATCATGATTTATTGTCAACTAACACTCTACTCATAATTTATATTCTAGTTAATATTTATTAGAAATGGATATGTTTTAATCTTTACAAATGTGCGCAGTAACATTTACCAATTCACAACACTTTGTATGAGCTTGTAACAGATTCACTGTGTACATTATTGTTGTATTTGGTTCCATTAAGCGCTGATAGTTAGCTTCGCGGGGGCAAATAGTTCTACGTAGTCCAACTATAAGGTCGTTACTGTCGTGTTTGGTTCCATTATGTGCTGATAGTTAGCTTCGCGGGCGCAAATAGTTTTACGTAGTCCATCTATGAGGTTGTTATTGGTAAAAGTGGTATTCACCAATTCTACTATAGACATTTAATTAGGTAAAATACGCCTATAAATTGGGCCCTTTTCCGTGGTTATAATTGCTTACTATTCCTTTATAGTCCTATGAAATGGTGGTTCCAGGACAATTACTAGACCACATTTTGCTGCTTGGGCTAACTACGTTACTAGCTCCGAGTAAAAGGCTTTTATGTTGGAGCTACATTTATATTGATTTCAACATTAATGTGGGATGAAAAGTTATTCATACCTTTTTGAGGGATTACAGAAACAGGGAAAATGTTTTCTTCCCCGAAACCAATAGATACGGGATTTTACTTAAGTTTTCCTACCTATTTACCAAACTTGAAAGATGAGAGGAGGTCGATTTTTGTTTGGTGGTATAATCAAAGTATAAAGTAGCATCAGATTACTCAAGTTTTGAAACTCTAAACAGCAATTTACCAACAAGGTTCTCAGAGATAGGGAATAGTTATACTTCTAAATAGGTATCCCAACGTTGAACAGGATATCAGATTTTAGGGTTTCTGTTTGCCCCGTTATGTCTGTCAGAGGGCAAATGGACCGCGCAAGCGCGGCCGAACTTCGCAGATCGATTGACCTGCGAGTTAGCTACCTGGCTAGCTCCGCTCGGAGCCTAGCACGAGATGATAATATCATTAGATCAAAGACGATACTATTATATTGCTTTTAGCAATAGGACGACCTATTGAGACCAACTATAATATAACTTTCGAAGTTTCTTATTCTTGGTAATCTAGATGGTGAACATTATCTAGCATGATCACAGAATTTTTGGCTTGATACGCACAAGCTGTTTTTTTTACGGTAACTTTGAATGAAATGCAAGAAATTAGAATAAAATAAATACCTAAATTGAGTCCCCGGACCGCCATGAATAAAGTTAGGCAGTTGTATGCGCACCATCGCGACGACTGATGGCTTAGATACAATTGGATGTTTCCGTTCCTCTTGAACCAATTTACAGTATATTTGTACCTACTTAACTGTCTCAAATAAACATCGTATCGTGAAGCAACCAATCCAATGTATTGAAATTTGATCACATTATTTTGGAAATAGGATTATTCTGTGTTCTGAATACCGTATTTACCAGAACACGATAGGAAGATAAAGAAGACAATACAGGAAAATTTATTGTGCTTAACCAATGAAGACGATTTTCAATACATTTTGATTTATAGGAGGGCATTTAAGAGAGCAAGGGCCATTTACCATAGTTTACGCAATATCATGGTGAAAATGAATGGCAAAAATGCCAAATGGAGCAGGTGATAATTAAGCACTAAGCAGCATGGAGGCGATAAGTGCACCTTAAATACAAGTCATACCTAGGTACTATCTACCTATGTAATGCTTCGAGTCTTTTATTCGTATCTCAATCATTATGACACGTAGCCCTCTTTACATAAGGAAGCTAGTCAAAGCTTAGAATAATAATAATAACTTTCTATATTAAAATAAGATAACGTTTTATACCTTGAGGATGTACAATGATTTGATCCATCACCAGTTTGTGTTATCAAAACAGAACAATGAATCACGGATTGTAAGATGACTTATTACGAAATGATTGACAGGAAGGAAAAAAATATCGTTTTAAGTTCATCCTGCCTATAAACAAACCTTAATAAATAAATAGCGTAATTAAGCATTAATTATTAATAGATATACTTACAATTAAAGACAAAATGAAACGTAGAGGATAGAAGGAATAAATCCGAATGTCAATACAACATTCATGACACAATTTATAAGGAAAATCTGAGTGTATACAGCTCATTTCAACACAGTAATCTATTTGATCGATCGTCACTTAGTTAATGAAGATGGAGATGTGAGACGTAAACACGGCCATAATCCCTGTTTTACTGAACTTCTAAGTAATGACCTAAAACAAGTCGTTGGACGCCTACAAGCGCCCACAAAACTCTATAACAATGCCTACCTACGCATTACATTTCTTTGTTCCAGATAGACTTTGACCCAGTACACTAAAATATTCCTGTATTACGGAAATGGCTGTAAACAATGAAATATGACGATAACCAGATACCGATGTGGTAGTCTGTGTCCCAGAAAGCCGAACGGAAGAGTTCATCGACCAACCTGTCTTCTCACCAAACGCATCCCAGACGCGGTGTGATTTAGATCATCTTACTCATATATACACGTAACCCACATATTTTATGAGACTGCTATAACACTGAAGTGCTTGTTCATTATACCGCTGAAAAAATATTTCGTAAAATTTTATTTCCAATCTTCAGTATTTCATTGAATGTGAGTGATGGAAGGAGAGATGTTACAAAATCGTCATTTGAACACGCCTCGGGTAGATTCGTTCGATAATGGCCTAGTCAGACGTTCTCATTGTAATAAATATGATTTCGAATTCAGAACACATTCGTTTTTCTCTATTTCTACTTTAGTTCCAAAATGTACGGGGCTACCACATGGATACGAAGTACATACAACAGCATTTCATCCAGGAATCATGTTAGATCTACAATTATTTGAATATAACAACGATCGTTTCAATGAATATAATGATATGATGGTGCGCTGCTACACGACTTCATGGTATTATTAGCTGCCCAACATCAAATATGTAATTAAACGCGAGTAGGTGAACCGATAGCGGACGCGATTGTTAATACAAATTAGCTTATTTTTAAAGTTGGATCGTTATCTAAACTCATTAAAGTACTTGTCGCTACATTCAATGAATATTAAAGTTTTATTTGAATATGGTATGGCTGGCGTACCCGTAGAGATCTATTTGGCACGGTTAACAGTACCCCATACTGTCAATGTCACACATAATATTATTCGGAGCTCAGTAGGCTAATTAATTTTACAATGTCAGTACCTACTGATACTGATTAAAAGTTTATTTGTTTACTTTTGTTAACTGCGATACATAAATGCTTCTGACTTCGTAATTAGAATCAACGTTAAACGAATTCAGGGTATATTGGCTTGTACCTGAATAAAGCTCAGCTAATTTAATCAGTGTCAGAAAGTTAACAGCGCATAACTAAGCTTTACCATTCTGTTGAGTGGGGAGTTTGTTTTATAACTGCCCCTGGCAGATATCCGAACATTAACTAGGAAATCAAATTAAAGTTAGTGATAAACAAGGATAGCCGCTCTATTAAAAATATCTATTATATAGAGAAGATACAGTCTCACATTGGGCTAGAAGATCAAAGAATAAAAAGAAATTTAAAATTAAGCACATATAATGAGTAAGTAGGTACTTAAATCGATGTAGGGGCTGCGAACCCGGGACCCTGCACTTCAACAGAGCCACTCCAACTGTTTTCTGGGGTCGTAACACTTGTGTATTGTATAATGAAAAAAAAAACCCACGGTGAATACCTCTTTACAGAGCAGACAAGTGGCTGTCAAAATACAATGTTTTATTCAAGGTAGTTTCTGTGATGAGAATCGTAATTAAGTATACTTTTGATTCTGATTTTTCATCACAGAAATCAACACCCAATGTTTGATAAAACAACACACATATTGTTCAAACAATTGACCACAAAAGCTCCACCTAGACCCTCGTCAAGTCTTACATATGAATTCAATTTACAATCTGAAGTGAAACAAAGCGAGGGTTAGTAAGGGCAAAAGGATTTTATAAAACCACGTATATAGAGCTATAAACGAATACAAACAAAAAATAAAGGTTGACAAACTTTCGGCAGGGACACGGATCGCATAGAAAATATGGGAACGAAGATGCGAGCATTGTTGTTAAGCATTCATATGCCACCGCTCACCCATTGCCGGGACATCCGCCGCTACTTCCGCTGCCAAAGATGGAAGATCTTCGAACGAATAGTTCGTTGACAGCGCCTACCGATGGCTGCCCCTCCCGAACATAATATAACTCATAATTTAATCCCAATACCTCACAGAAACAACACTTTATTACTACACTTCGATTTGTGATCTTTATTAAATGTGTATGGAGCGGGACACACGGCCGCGGCAGCCGCTCAGCCGCGTAAACTTACGTTTAGCGCGTCTTCAGTAGCTATTTTTGATGCAAAAGCGCGTTGGACGCCAATGTCTAGAGCATGCACGGAATATGCAATGTCGTCAGCCTTCACGATTACATTGGCGCGTACATTTCAATGGATAGCATGTTGTATATTTTGCACGTATGATAAGTAATTACTCAGGTACATATTATATATTTATTTTAATTTCAGGTCGTTGTCTGGTCATTTGCATACAGTAGTCTCACAAATCCTCAAAACGTTATACAAAGATTTTAACATTCAAGATGTTGAATGCCAACCGCACTATATTAAGTATAAGTGTGTATATTTAATTCATTTAAACGATAGAAACATCAATATTTAATTCCGTAGGCTGAACCAAGAACATAAAAATAGACACCCGTAAATCTGTTCGATACCTGTGGGATTAGTCATGTGACCGTAGTAAATAGTACTTATGTACGTAGGTACCTACATATTATTATGTATGCGTACGGTGTTGTTTCTCTTCCTAGATGCACGTAAAGCCAAATAGAGCGGGTCATCCTATTTCTGCTTAACGTTATTAGGTAGTTAGGGTCCACTTTACGCAATAGAACTTAAACAGTGTGTGGGATAAAGCTTCAGTCTATAAATTGGGGCGAATTCATTAAGCGCCATATTCGTTCTAAGGGCAATTGTGACCTAGTAGGTACACTTTGGCTTCAAAGTAACGTAGTTAATCCAAGGTTAAAATGGTAGGAGAATAATTACGACACTTCTCTACAAAAATGTTCCATTTACGACGCTAAACGTTAACCGTCGGAAACTAGATTACCAGCCACTTCGGTAATGCCCTGAAGCGGCTACGTTTCCAAATCCAAATCTTAATTCTGTGGTGATTGCAAAAATGAGGCTTAATACAACACCTCCAAGACACACAACACTCCCAAGATCGATGTGTAATCCCTGTGTGATCCTCCATCATTGATTTGCGAAACATGGTAGTTTAATCATAACTACCCATTTGTGTCTGTTTACCACGAATTTCATAATTCTATTATTTTACAGTTTTACTTTTGGGAAAATCGCTTGTCCAAGATGGATGAACAGTCACAATTTTAAGGAATCTATAAGCTAAATACTGGACCTATTTTAAATCTGAAAGGAAAAACGGAAAAGGATATTCTGGGTCTCGTTTTGTACTTATGAAAGGATCTTATGAAAAAGCGCTGATGATTTGGTAAATCTAGTCAGACCAACCAAACGCAAAAGCTCGGAATTTTGACAGATATAAAAATTCAGTTAATTTATGTACAGACGACAAATTTATTAATACATACTTCGCGAGTTATGACGCAGTGTCTACTACAGATGTAGCCACAGACATTTCATATTACGAGTTTTACTCTCCCACTTTCATAGCGGGCCACTGACTGGCTAGTGCAATGTAGCGATTTTATGTCCGCGCAGTTTATACACCTGAATGCATCGATCCGTGAACTAGGCGCACAGCGCGGCGAGCTGCTACTAACTATACTATAACTTCTACTTATTTATCTTCCATCACCGATACATGCAAAGCAAATCGCTGCGTAGATTTGCCCGGGGGGCGGGTACCTATAGTAAAGGCGGAATGGGGCCAGTTTTGAAAATTGTAGCTAATCAATATTCATGACAATGATCATCATTTATTGCAGCTTTTGTAGGCATATTGAGTAATCATTGCGAAAGTAGATCAAACGATCCCAGATTTGTTTTTGTGTAAATTGCTTGCTGTGATCGTTTTCATCGTGTTTTATTATATTTATAGGAGACAATTTGCGCGTGCAAAAATAAAACAAATGCGCTTTTTTACTAAAGTCGAATATTTTACTTACAGTACATAGATTAGGCGCGGGAATTCAGGCTACGGAGGGTGTGTGTTGCAGGGTTGGAGTCTACTTCTAGGGGTGAGCTGCAAAGAAAAGAGTCGATTTATTAAATATGTTCTGAAAATCTCATTTTTCATTTTATTTATTCAGGAGGGCAAACAATTGCGCATTATACATGTCTAAAGCTTATAATCTAGGTATATAAGTGCGCAACTAACTACGTTATCCACAGGTTATATGTATATTCTAACTAGCTGCTGCCCGCGACTTCGTCCCCGTAGAATCCCCGATTTTAAAACATTCTTTATCGCTGCTCCGCTCCTATTGGCTTAAGCGTGATGATATATAGCCTAAAGCCTTCCTCGATAAATGGTCTATTCAACCCAAAAATAATTTTTCAATTCGAACCAGTAGTTCCTGAGATTAGCGCGTCAAACAAACTCTTCAGCTTTATAATATTAGTATAGATTGAAAAAGATGCGCACGAGTATAACATTACTAAATAATAATACAAAATAGTAATTCTTACTCCTATTATACATATAATAGTAAAATTGATGTTATATAAAAATAGGTCAATCTTCTGCTGTCATGGTCTCAGCTAGGAAAGATGTCCCAACATGTAGCCCCCCCCATGTAGGGGAAAAACTATATACATATTAAGAATACAATGTAGCCATCAATATGACTCGTCGACGATAGTCAATGCTATGATCACTTTGGCAGGCGCCAAATAGATTCTTATTCTACTCCAGTACCTAACGAACCCAAACCCAGCCCAGGGTTTTGTGAAATCCATCGAATCTCACTGATTAAAACAAAGAAGGGAATAGCCTAGAAGGCTAGAACATTCAAATATACGATCTTTCATCGCAAACCACAAGTTTCTGTTAATCAATGTGCTTCCTCCTAGAGTGAAACGTTATTAGAAAGCAGATAAAATAAAGTTTTTACAATTATAGAATAAACATTGGGGCACAATATTACTTATTTTTTATTTTAATCTCTATCTTCTAGTAATAATTATTTTTGGTTACTTACGTTTTGTTTGTTTATGATTCGTTCTATTCTAGACACTAAATAACATCTTGATGCATAACGCTCAAAACTATGATTTTGATGTTGCATATTATAATATTTATTTCAAATAAATCTTCAATATATCGCCATGCGAATAAATCGGTACTTCCAACATAGTAAATCGATTCGTGCGAGTCGACTAAATGGCGACAGATCGTTTGCGTTAGTAAGAGCAGAGCGCAGCGCTACCTCCGATTTAGTATCTGCTTGGGTCTCGTGCGGGAGGGTCGTGAAAATGACTGGCGTCGATGAAATACTAAATTATCAACGTAACCCCGACGACGATTTCTACGGCTTGTTGGGCTGTGACGAGAATTCAAGTGTAAGTACACAAATTATAATAATATTGGACCCAATTTACAAACTTACAGTGAAAGATATGCTCTGATTTCGGATTCCTAGTGCCTAGTTTATTGATTCTACTGTACTGCTCGATGACCTTATTTTGTAGAGGGCCCTGAGAGCTGACCTACATCTGATTAAAAAAAAACACATTTTGTGTATGAATGTACTGTGTCGGCAGAAGAATTAATTAAAAAGCAAAAGGTGTAATTGCGCTTAGGAGGAAAAACAATTTACTTTTGTTGAGTCAATGTCTTGTTTTTGGGTTTTCCAGTTCCCCGTTATATTACGTTACATTGCGAATGAACTTCTTGCGACCAAGTAGTTCCAAGTAATAATAACTTATGAATCAACAAGATCCAATGATATAATCTATGATAATTTAAACATGATTGCCTAGCAATTGTTTGTAATTAAATGTTATGATGCTAATAATAATTAATTAATTACAGATTGAGCAGATCACCGCCGAGTACAAGGTGCTTGCTCTTCAGCACCATCCCGATAAGAACGATGGGGATAAGGAAGCTGAAGCAAAGTTTCAGCAACTGAAGGTTTGAATAATTTGCAACTTTTGTTTTGTTAACTTCTGAAGTCAAGGAAACCGGAACAAATGTTCTGATATAATTGGAATATAAGAAGATTACGACTAAGGTTCTTTGGATGTTTGATCCACTAATTTATATTTTTTTATTCTAAATTATACCTTACCTTGAAGTTATTAATTAAATAGATAGCTACTTAACTAATTCAGTACCTATCAGTAATAACAGCACTAATTTATATAGTAATTATAGTGAGTTTATTTTTACTCTTTAAAATAATTCGTCTTCACCAGGTTTATTACTTAAGTATTTTAGCTTCTTGTTTAAACTGTTTAAAACTCCCTAAGGCTGAAAGTTTTACATAGATATTTAAGGGCTACGTGAAACGGGAAGTCCGGGCTTATAAAGTTAGATGTTTAAGTTTGTTAAGGCTTTAATTAATGGATATATACTTCAATTGCCTAATTACTTTGTTTTAACGGCTGTATTTTCCCCAAGCTCTACACTTGTTTTAGGATAAAAAGCATTAACTTAAGTTAATCCGGCAAAATTGTAACGACATTGGTAGACGTGTAGGTTGTTTTATTTTGAAACAGTTCTATTTCATCTAGATTAGATTCGATAAAAAACGCGTTTCGTTTCGAGGAAATTGTCGTGGCGCCTTATTAGATTTGTGATCCGGACGGAATAAGGTTTACAAAATCGTCGTTTGAGAGTTTTCGGGTTTGATGCGAAGAATCTCGCGGAAAATAAACGCAGTACTTATGTACCTATCTTGGTGGAATTTATTCGAAAGAGTCGCCTCGGCCCTGGGACGCAAAGGACACTCCCTTTCGCTCCGGCCGGGGCCTGAGCGGAAGAAGTGATTTGATGATTTCTCATCCATAAAAAAGTACTTACCTATGTAGGTACTTTTCTTAGTGTCAGTCACTTTTAGCAACAGATATATTTGATAACAAAATCAATACCATGTGCATGTTCCGGCCTCAAGATCTATCTCTAAGGTACGATCCAGGACAAATCCGACGCAACTAAAGTTAAATTTATTGTGTATTCACTATTCAGCCAGGAAAATCTGACACTGGTTCGTCTGCATAGACAGATTTTTCCAACAGCTCCAAATCCGCCTGAAAAAAAGAAATCAACTAGATGAAATACTGTTTTTTAGCAAAACCAGTAATAAGTGCGATACCTTTTCCTTGCGAACGTTTCTTCCAAAAATCTCCAGCCGTGATCACTTAAAACTGGAACTTCTACCGGTAGACAGGATACTATTTCAAGAATTAAAAGTATTTGTTAAAACTAGATGCATTTTTTCAATTCTTCATTAAAATTTCTTCCGAAACAATTCTAAGAGAATATCGATTAGAGATAAACATACCTTCTGAACACATTAGACGCAATAATTATACCACGGATTTTCTCATAGATCAGACCAGATTTCGTGTGACCGGAGTTATTTTTCTTGATCGTTTCTGCAAAAAAAACTTTTTACAAAAAAATACAACCGACTTCCACAAAAAATCAAAAAAGTACAAAATAACTTTAATTCGGAACTCGGTGTTTGTGGTTCCTTTTTCGTTTTTTGAACACCGACTTCCGAATTAAAGTTATTTTGTACTTTTTTGATTTTTTGTGGAAGTCGGTTGTATTTTTTTGTAAAAAGTTTTTTTATTTTTCACTTTTTAGTGGTACCTACACTCCCTCCCCTCCCCCACCTAAACGAACCAATTACATTGGTGTAAAAAAAATGCACTGCTCCAATGCAGAGTAAACTAAAAGGTCGTCAATGTAGACAATGTAGATATTTTTTTTAGATTTTTGTTGATTTTTTAAAAACCGCTTGTTCGATTTCGATAAAATTTTCATGGGACCATTTGGGAAGTATACCCTTTCCAACAAAAAAAGAATTTTTCAAATCGGTTGGCAAGCGACGGAGTTATGCGCGAACAAACATAAAAAAAAAAAATACAAACATCCGAATTGAGAACCTCCTCCTTTTTTAGAAGTCGGTTAAGAAATAAAACGGTTCGGAAACTATTTTCATATAGGTACCTATATGCCAGTAATAGGCAGCCGTATTCATTTGCGGTCAAGATATTGATACCGTTCGCGGTGGGTGGCCGCCTATTCGCCACCGCAATAGAAGGATCATTGTATTTATGACAATGTTTTACCTACTTATTGATTTGAATATTGACACTGTATAGGGTATTATTAATGTTTTTTTTAAAATGACATTGTATAGAGTACTAATTGTATGTTATGTCATTTTATAAGGTATAAATTGTAATTTATGACATTGTATAATTTTAATGATAATTTGCATGCCTGAACTGGTGCAACACAGTGTACCGAGCAATCAATTGACATCTGGAAATGTATGATTATTTACTGTGTTGAGCAAAAAACATTTGTCGCATTGAATAAGAAGATAATAGGTACATTGGTTATCTCGAACTTGACTGATGTAATAGTTTCGCTACACAGTTATTTGTTGTGAACTTTAATAGCGCACCAGAATTATTATAATCTATCTTCTATCTATCTATACTTATAATAAATCTGTAGAGAGGTCAATTCTGTACAAGGAATATATTTTCAAAATAACTATCAGGGGGTGATTAGTGATCGATACTGGTGCCAAAAATGCAATCAGTAAAATTTTTGTCTGTCTGTCTGTCTTTCTGTCTGTCTGTATGTTCTCAAAAACTACTCGACCGATTTTAACGAAACTTGGTGCAATTATTCTTCATACTCCTGGGCAGGTTATAGTATACTTTTCATCACGCTACAATCAATAGGAGCAGAGCACTGAAGGAAAATGTTGGGAAAACGGAAGAAGTTACTCCATTTTTTAAGCTTCCGTCGCGTGTGTAGCCTTAATGGTTAAAGTTACATAGAGATCATGTATTACGGAAATGTTCTACATAAAATTATCTACAAAATATCCCGGAACAGCATGTCTATCTTTTGTCAATTTTAAACCGATCGGGCTGAGAGTTTCAAAATCGGGGGTAAAGTAACTATTCCACGCGGACGAAGTCGCTGGCAGAAGCTAGTTTCTTAATATTTTAGCTATTCTTTTATTACTTCCAAGTACATATAATCACGGGTATGTCGCAAAGGGCTAGGCAGAGGTTTAAATAAGTTAGGTATACCTTTTTACTACAGATACCTATGGTTTTTTTATAAGTAAGTCCCATGTTATAGAAAGCGAGCTTTTTGCCATCAACTGAGCTTGAATACAGACAAGGTTGTTTCTGACGGATAAAAATAATAAGAATTTGTGTATATTTTTTGTTGACTTTGAAATATGTTGGTTCCAAGATGTACATATCAAAGGCAATAAAGGAGAGCGTGAGGCCCTGGGTCAACTTACTCTCCTAGACCAACGCGCTATGCAACGGTACTGTTGTTACAAAATGAATTTCTTTTGACAGGAAGCGAAGGAGACGCTGTGCGATCCGTCGAAACGCGCTCTGTACGACAAGTGGCGCCACAGCGGCATCGCCATGGGCTACAAGCAGTGGCTCGGCATGAAGGACCACGTGCAGCAGTCCATGCACTGGACCAAGCCCAACACTAAGGATCGCATGCTGGAAGGCGAGTGCGGCCGCGCATCGGGCCCGTCCAGCCTCGGCCCCTCCAACCCGGCTGCTCGCCGCGCCTCCGAGGGTGGCGCTGCTCTCTGGGGCCGCTGGGGAACCGGCAACCAGGAACCTCCCTCAGAGGTCATCAACAAATTCCGCAACTATGAGATCTAAACCCCAATAGCCCCACGCTCTCTCGGCTAATAAAGTCCACCTGACTTTATTAGACCAACTCCCGGGGCTATTTTCTTATTTGTTATTTTTTTTAATTGAAGAGGTTACTTGTGCCCTAATCTCTATTTTTTGTTATACTTATACCAAGTATTGTACTTAATTTTATAAAATTTACCCAAATCACATATTTGTGATATTCTTGCAACCAGGATGTTAAATTTATCACTTGCCATTACAAGTTTACAAAAATTTAGTCATTTTAGGTATATTTGACAATTATTAATATATTTATAATTAAGGATAATTATTATTAGTAAGTTATATATTATAAAGTAACGGCACAATATTCATCAAGTCAGCTCGCGGTACGTTTCTCGAATGTGGCTCGATATTCTAAAATAATTACTGTTTCTGAGTGTTTGGTGTGCTAAATGTATTTCTGTTGTACGTAGGAACAGATGTTTGATGTAGGAGCCCCATCCCCTAGAATGATGTGTTAGTGTTAAACACTCCTAGCTGTTACCCCTTAGATGTAAGCTGTGCACATTCCTGATAAACTTATGAGTCTGATTTATTACATTTCTGCTATGAAACAATATTGTCTACTTAAAGAATCTCGATATTTTGAAGATTTATATTTTTGATCCTCTTTATCTTACTATAAGTATGGTATTATTTTTTTAAAAGAATGAGTATATAACGCGGATGTTGTTGTGAGATGTATACAGGGTAACGTTGCGAGACAGGCAGTTTATTTGTTTTTACCTTCTGCAACCTTGACAAGTCTACTTTCTATCAATCGTGGTCTAACGACGTATATAATCATGAATCGTATTTGTTCCAAGATAACTGTTGTGTTACCTGATAGTTACGTAGAAAATAAATGTTATTATGTGTTAAATGTTTGATCAGTATTTATGTGTTTTAAAAATATATTTAATGTTATAAATGGGTAGTGGAATTTTAAACTTTAAATGTTTTGTCTCGATAAGTATTTTAACAAGCTAAAGCCAAAACGTGTTAGATGTTTTTATTTTTGATGTAATACATCTTGAAAACAATAAAGGTTTGCTGAACATATTTGTGTTTAGATTTAGCAACTGCACGCGGCCCATGACTCATATAATATCCTATCAGCAGAACTAAACGGATTTCATAAATCATTTAGTAAGAAGCACATGTTGATACCAAAAATTAATGGGATATGGAATGCAAAGTCTTTTTCCTCTGTTAATTTCCATTCTTAAAACTAAACGAATTGAGTCATGATATATGTTGATTATCAGAGCAGTGGTGGCCGAGTGGTAACGGCCCCGACTTACGAGTAGTAAGTAGGTCGCAGGTTCAAACCCAGCAAAGCGCATTACTTTGTGTAATTAATTTCATCACCACTACTCTCAAAACGGTGAAGGAAAACATCGTGAGGAAACCGGCATGTTCCTAGAACCAAAAATTCGAGGACATGTGACATTCACCAACCCTGGGCCGGCGACAACTGGGCCCGCGTGGTGGATTACGGCCCATTCCCTCTCCTAGAGAGGAGGCCTGTGTCCCAGCAGTGGGAACGTTAAAAGGCTGATTATGCTTATGATCTGCTGATAATACAAAAGGCTAAGACCGAACTAGCTCAAAATACACGATAGCTTCGGTTAGTACAGCAATATCCAGTGTCTGCACCAGATTAAAATTTTCTATGTGAAGATACAAAGGTTGGCTGGTCACCGGGAAGTCCTCTGACACCAGTAAAGCTACTGTTATTTTTTTAATCGGATTAGATAGATATTCAAGTAAGCACTGTAGGTAATAGGCAGCATGTAGCTTAGCAATAGATCTATATGGTTTTAAAGAGTCATTCAAATTTGGAATCGGTTAAAAATTGGTGCCCACGTGTAGCCCAGCCCAGTAGCTAATATCTTTCAGCTGAAATGATAGTGATGATGATGAAGGGAGGGCGTTACCATATTATTCATTAATTCTGAAGCTGTACGGCCCGTTAAGTACTTAAAGAGCAAAAAACAGTGTTTCCATACCACAATAATACTTTTTGAAACAGTTGACCTGTTTCAAAGAGTAGTATTTCTGGGTCAACTGCTTCGAAACTTCCACCTGCACCATATGCCAAACATATAACTTCAACGAGAATGTGACCAGCCAAAAAAGTTTCCAATCTGTTAGTTGCGGCATTGTTGCTGTTGTTGATTTGTAGTAAAGTCACCCTTAGGACCAGCATGCGGACGGTTCGATGCTGAGACTCAGGGGATGAATATTTCAACTTTAATACTGGCTAAGGATATTGATCATGCCATTGGGGGTATGAAGGGAGGAAAATCACCAGGGTATGACGAACTCAGCGTGGAACACCTAAAGTATGCTGGTTTCCACCTTCCTAGAGTACTTGCAATGTTATTTAATTTGTGTATAAATCACTCACAGCTACCCGCTGCTCTGGTGAAGACTCTGGTAGTACCGATTGCAAAGAGTAAAACGGGGGATGTGTCTGATAAATCTAACTACAGACCGATTTCGCTTGCCACTATTGTAGCAAAGATATTTGACAGTGTGCTTAACTCATATTTGATCAAGCATGTTAAGTTACATGACGCTCAGTTCGGCTTTCGTCCTGGTTTGTCGACTGAGACCGCTATTCTTAGCCTTAAGCACACTGTGAAATATTATACGGACAGACGGACCCCGGTTTATGCTTGCTTTCTAGACCTCTCGAAAGCATTTGACCTAGTGTCTTACGATATGTTATGGCAGAAATTATCGGAAACGGGCCTACCACCAGAGTTGACATTGCTTTTTAGGTACTGGTACCTTAATCAGAAAAATAATGTAAAGTGGGCGGGTAAACTGTCGAGTGAATACAGATTGGAATGCGGAGTGAGGCAGGGGGGGTTGAGCTCGCCCTTGCTTTTTAACCTTTACGTAAACGCACTAATCGAGGAACTCAGTCAAATGCCCGTTGGGTGCTACGTAGACGGTGTCAGTGTAAACAACATTAGCTATGCCGATGATATGGTGCTGCTGGCTCCTTCGATTTGTGCATTGCGGAAGTTGGTTACCGTATGTGAAAAATATGCGGCCACACACGGTCTGAGTTATAATGTTAAAAAATAAGAGTGCATGATCTTCAAGGCAGGTACAAAGTCCCCAACTGTGGTTCCACCAGTGCTTCTCAACGGTATTCCTCTTAATCGGGTATACCAATTCAAATATCTTGGGCACGTGGTTACCGAAAATCTTGGAGATGATGTAGACATGGAGAGGGAGCGCAGGGCATTGTCAGTCCGGGCGAACATGCTGGCCCGCAGGTTCGCTCGATGTACAGACGCCGTGAAGGTTACTTTATTTAAAGCGTATTGCACGTCCTTGTACTCAGCAAGCCTGTGGTTCAGTTATACCCAAAGGGCTTACAATTCTCTGCGCATCCAGTTTAACAATGCCTTCAGGGCGCTGTTACGTCTGCCGCGCTTCTGCAGTGCATCAACAATGTTCGCTGAGTCACGCACAGATGGCTTTGATGCCACCTGGCGCAATAAGACAGCCTCACTGCTAAGCAGACTGCGTGGGAGCAGTAACAGCATCCTGAATGCAATAGGCAATAAGGTGGACAGCCCACTGGTGTGGAGCCTCATATGCAACCAGAGGACCAAGTCTCTTTTAGTTATTAGATATTAACATAGTTCTTAAGTATATACTAACAATTAAATGGATCAATGGTTATCTGAATATATAAATAATAATTGCGCAAAAGCAAAATGATACTTCTCGGAGTGATTGCTTTTCAGTTTTTGTAAGGAGCAACATAAAAGTTTATAAATAAATACATATACAGCTGTTTTTTTTCTCTCTTTTAGTCAGTATACAGGTTGTTTCAGAAGTGCGTGTTCATAATATTGAGGATTATGTTGGGTAGCTGACAAACATTTCTAGAGAAACATAAAAATTATGCTTTTTATTTAACGACTGGCGTTCGTGCCACCGATCTCGACTGTGATAGAACTAAAGTTAATGCCACCAACTATAACAAATTTCTTCGGAATTTTTTAGTCGTTTTATTTTGTTTTGCTATTTTTTCCTTAAGGCACATCAGCTACCCAACATTACTTCTAAATATGACCACGCACATCTGGAACACCTTGTAAATATCTAATTCTGATTTATCCTGAATGAAGCAGAATTTTACCGAGAAAAACTTTGGTTTCTATGACTTTGGTAAAACACAGCAGCTCCGAAAAAGTGTTTATGGAAAGGTTTTTTTTAGGTACCTGCATACTTCACTTGTCTGTAAAAATGATCCTTACAGTAGACAGAGGTTGCGGAATTTGTTCGAAAGAGTCATCGGGGCTCTGGAACGCAAAGGGCACTAGGAGGAGCACGGGTGGGTTTTAGTCAGTAAGGGTGTGACACGCCCTTCCGCTCCACCTAGAGCGGGAGAAGTCATTTCAAGATTTCCCATCCCTTCTTGTGAATATTTTGAACTATCCAAATATATCACTGCGTCAAAGCAAACCAAAGGAGTAGTCGCCATAATTAAACCTTTAACTGTGCTTACTTCCCACATTAGGAACGAAAGTAGACAACTCGTAACTCGTAGTTGTCTACTTCCCTGTGAACAGTTATTTTTTTCTGACTCGATCGATGCATATAGGTAATCTATTTTTAACAGTAACGATTTGATGTACTCCAACAAACCAACAGTCAAGAACTGCCACAAAAAATCCTATTTGTAGAACCTATATAATTATGTTGCATTGTATAAATTACTAGCTGACCCGCGCAACGTCGTTTGTGTCACATTTTTCATGACTGTTCCGCTCCTATTAGTCTTGGCATATATAGCCTATAGCCTTCCTCGATAAATGGGCTATCTAACACCGAAATAATTTTTCAAATTAAATCAGTAGTTCCTGAGATTAGTGCGTTCAAGCAATCAAAAAACCGACTTCTAAACAAAAAAAAAACAAAAAGTATAAAATAACTTTAATTTCGGAACTCGGTGTTTTTGGTTGCTTTTTTGTTGTTGAAAAAAAAAACATACAAACATCCGAATTGAGAATCTCCTCCTTTTTTAGAAGTCGGTTAAAAAAAAACATACAAACATCCGAATTGAGAACCTCCTCCTTTTTTAGAAGTCGGTTAAAAAACCAAAAAGTATAAAATAACTTTAATTTCGGAAGTCGGTGTTCAAAAAATGAAAAAGGAACCACAAACACCGAGTTCTGAAATTAAAGTTATTTTGTACTTTTTTGATTTTTTGTGGAAAAGTCGGTTATATTTTTTTGTAAAAAGTTTTTTTTTTAATGTTTGTTCGCACATAACTCCGTCGCATGCCAACCGATTTGAAAAATTCTTTTTTTGTTGGAAAGGGTATACTTCCCAAATGGTCCCATGAAAATTTTATCGAAATCGAACAAGCGGTTTTTTGTTAATTTCAATAAATTATAGCAAATCTGTCGGGATAGCTGAAATCGCGTGTTTGATTATTGTTTACACCAATTTATACCACGTACGCTGTGATGGGTATGTTTAGCTGGAAGTGAACCACTAAAAAGGGAAAAATAAAAAAACTTAAAAAAAAAAAAACCGACTTCTAAACAAAAACCAAAAACAACAAAAAGTACAAAATAACTTTAATTTCGGAAGTCGGTGTGTTCAAAAACATGAAGCAACCAAAAACACCGAGTTCCGAAATTAAAGTCATTTTGTACTTTTTGGTTTTTATTTTGTTTAGAAGTCGGTTTTATTTTTTGTAAAAAGTTTTTTTTTTTATTAATTTTAAAAGGAACATAGGTATGTTCGCAAAGTTTCTCAAAAGAACACAACGTTATGGTAAAGCAAATCGGTTCCTCGCAGCTATGGCGTCAACAAGCATTTTTCAGGGAAAATATTATGTAAACAGGTCGCGTGACATTCCAACATGTGTCTACAAACATGTGAAAAAGAACAAACAAGTTTTCACGCAGACCCATCCTGTTTAATCATTCCGTGGATTCTTGAATTCGAAAACATTTGAAGCGCGTGCCTACAGCATAATTATTTATAACAAACCCTAAAGGAACGATACAAAATCTGGTACAGAACGTAACTGCACGTCATTGGTAACAAATACTTGAACGACTAACAAACTTTACTCATCATCTGCCTAGCCTTTTCCCAACTATATTGGGGTCGGCTTCCAGTCATACCGGATTCAGCTGAATACCAGTATTTAACGTGGAGCGGCTGCCTACCAGACCTCCACAACCCAATAACTGGGGAAACCGGTACTTCTTGGTAAGACTGGTGTCAATTTTTCTGACTTCTGACAATCCGTAACGACTGCCAAAGATCTACAAATGACAGCCGGGACCAACTGCTTAACGTGCTTTCCGAGGCACGGAGGAAACTCGGTATGTTAAGATGGTCACCCATCCACAGACCAACCTTGTCAAGCGTTGCTTAACCTTGAAGATCGATCTGCGCGGCTGTCATTCTTTAGCCACGAGCTCCTCGACACAAACTTTACTGTTGCGACAAAATAGCACTGCCTACCTATGACAAATTATGATACAAATAGATCAACTAAGCGGGAAGGCAACTATTCGAGATTTTATAGTCGGTGACTTAAAATGCTTAGTACAGAGTAATTTTAAGAAATAAATCAGTTTTACAAGAAACAGTTACTAAACTGAAAACTAATTAGGTAATATATATAGATACCTATAATGATGTGATACGTATAAGCCATAATCGGGCCACCCATAATTTTGACCATGGGCGTGCAACCGCTTAGTTTGTATATTCGTAGTCTTCCGACCTTCGTTCCCTTTAAGGATAGTTGACTTCTACGTCACATTCTACGGATAACTGAAATATAACTACGTTATTAAAATAAATTCCGGTATAATTTATAATTAAAACATAATTAATTGCATGAATACGCGATTACCCGTAAACTCGAAACAAATCGAGCACAGGTAATGTTTTAAGGATGCTCACATAGTGCGTGGGAAGACCCTCTTCATAAGGTTGAATAGATAAGCCGACTTACATATTTAAAGGTCATGGGGTAATTTTATTCGTCGACATTCATTGGGTGCATCTCACCGTTTAACTTTAACGTTAGCTCTATAACTGCCTACAAGTTATTAATGAACACTCTTGGAAAAAGATTTACATATTCATCCTGTCTTATAAGGGCTAAGTTTAAACAAAATATAATAAATTTAGTCCAGCGTACAGTTGCTCTCTTTATTAGAAAAGTCAGGGACGAACTTGGTAACTTATCAAAGTAAATTAAAAGAGGTTTGAACTTAGTTCTCGCGAAGCTGACTGACTGAAAATGACCTGTGATTTTACACTTTATGGCACGATACGCCCTAAAGTGTTTCGTTGCCGAGGTGGAGGCAAAGATATGTGAACTTCAGCTGCATATCTTGGCACGGTAGCATTGTAGGCTCGCTCATTATATTTCTCGTTTACCTATTTGCCTATTTTCCATGTCATAAGGTTAGGTTCGAATGGGATGGAGGGAGCTAGATTGAACGAGCGAACTTAGCTCCCGTCATATCAAACCAGTCATGTTAGGTTCCTTTAAATCTTGCAAACAGAAATAGAAGCGTCGCGTAGCGGGGCTAATTCGCCCGAGTTAGGTTTGAAGTTATCATTTCATGATGTCACTGGGTCAGGCATTTCATGATATGGCCAAACGTGTATCATCAAAACGTCGACATTTAAACGATGTTATCAGTTTTTGCTAGCCATTTCATGATATCAATCACAAAGTTTATTGTGCGCTAGTTATTATTATTAGATATGCGTTCATAGAACAGCTCCGCATTAAAAATTAATATCGATACGTTCTGAACTCATATTGTTGATAAAATAATAATATTTTTCGGTAACTATTTTACAGCACAATCAGTACTTTTGATTAGATTTTTTTATAATTTAGCTTTTATTAAAAAAAAAAGTTAGCTTTTTATATATAAATGTGAAAGTAACTCTATCTGTCTGTATTGTTAGGGTTCCGTACCTCAAAAGGAAACGTTTTATGATCACTTTGTTGGCCGTCCGTCCGTCTGTATGTCAAGATCCTTTATCTCGGGAACGCGTGGAGCTATCGAGTTGAAATTAAAACCATATACCTACTCATGTTTACAGTCCCTTGAAGCTGAAATTGCTGGTAATTTTCGACTTTCACGTGGGCGAAGCTAACTGGCATACATTTAATTACTAGAAGCTAATATGTAAAAGTTTCAAGAAGCGCATTCTCTTATAAAATAGTACAGCAGCTCGTGTTTTAACTCGTAAAGGAGTCGACTGAATGAATCGACTTACAATGATACTACCATGTATATAGATAGAGGACACTTAAAGAAACCTAAGTATCCTAAGATATTGTACCAATAACAGCCACGTTGCCGAGATATTTGGATATCAAGTTGCCAAGGCATGCCTGGGCATTTTTGGCAAATTGGGAAAATTTATAATAATTGCCCATAAATTGATCTTGGGCATACATTTTTTGTTCCAAAGTTAATTTAAGAAATTGTTAGTCACTTTGGAAGCTGCCTATTTGTCGAGTTTAGTTACGGTTAATTCTTGATAGGCGTATTTTTATGAATATGCACATTTTATTACAATTGATGTTTTACAAATCTATGTTTAAGAAAATAAATGTTACGAATTACCCGGCCGCGGCGTAAAATTCTTACATCGTGAGAAGGTACGGGCTAGGGATGCGTACACTGCTATGGTCGTCGTCGTCGTAAATAATATTTATTTTTTACTAGCTTCTGCCAGCGACTTCGTCCGCGTGGAATAGTTACTTTACCCCCGATTTTGAAACTCTCAGCCCGATCGGTTTAAAATTGACAAAAGATAGACATGCTGTTTCGGGATGTTTTTTAGATAATTTTATGTAGATGACTTCTTCCGTTTTCCCAAAAATTTTCCTTCACTGCTCTGCTCCTATTGATTGTAGCGTGATGAAAAGTATACTATAACCTGCCCAGGAGTATGAAGAATAATTGCACCAAGTTTCGTTAAAATCGGTCGAGTAGTTTTTGTTTCTATAAAGAACATACAGATAGACAGACAGACAGACAGACAGAAAGACAGACAGACAGACAAAAATTTTACTGATTGCATTTTTGGCACCAGTATCGATCACTAATCACCCCCTGATAGTTATTTTGAAAATATATTCCTTGTACAGAATTGACCTCTCTACAGATTTATTATAAGTATATAGATTAATATGGTTCTTTAAGAAATACATATTATGTATATCTTCAAGAACCATATTTATATACCTATTTTACTATTTTTAATATGAACATTATGTTTTTAGTTCTTGTATTCTTAGTTTCACATGAAAAAGTCAAATGATCAAATTAAATTAATGTTATTATTTTAAAACTAAAACTTGTTCAATGATTGACATTCCTTCCTTTATTTCTTTAATTAGGATTTTACATGAAGAACGATGTATATTAAATCACGTTTAACGATCCCATATTGTTATGCCCTGCCATTGGGTATATATAAATAGATAATAAATTTATGCCCAAAATGCCAGATTTTTACCAAATTTTCTCTAGCCTCCAAATATCTCGGCTACGTGGTCATCATAATTATTAGGGAAAGTTTTTGCTAGATAAAATTTGTCCTAAAGAAAATCCAAAATGGTGTTGGTTATTAGACCAATTTGGTTCAAAGTGTAGCACCAAATACCCCTAGTTACATTATAAATTACGGTCTGTCTGAATGCTTTGGTGTGAGTACAAAGAATTATTTTTATCCCACTAATTGTACGCTCCTTAAAGAAAGTGAAATATTTTTCACCTGGCGAAGAAGCTTACATCTTTTCAGGGAAACCCGTAACAGTTTCTGTTTTTTAAAGCCATTATAAAGTTTGCTGTAAATTTCATTTATAAATTGCTCAATAACAGACTCTTAGGTACTATTCTTTTTTTGGTGCATGTTACTGGATTTCTTTAAAAGGTCAAGTTTCTTATTCTCTCTCTTTTATTGCAAAAATTCCCGGAAAGTACAAGCAATATGCACCACTACTTATAGGATTCAAAATTAAGATTCACTGTACACGTCAGCATGATCACTTTATTAGAAGATATGGCGCATAGCAGCTTACTATAAATATTTTTTTAAGATCGAATCTAATGCTGGCTAGACTAATTAAAGGGTCATGGGCCTGTCTACTCCCCGGTGGTCAAGCAGTTATCTTAATGTGCCATATTACTAAAGTTATGGAGGTTTGAGCGCGAGCGTCGTCGGCGCGTCGACAGCCTGCGAGGATTCCAGTCACTGGATGTTTACACTGAGCAGCTCCGGTTTCATCGTTAGCCATCGACGGCCGCCTCCACTAGCCATCAGTTTGTAACCAGCTCTGGGCTGATTCGAAAGTGTCGTGTTAACTATCTGCATATAAATCGTGGACCTTAAATTAAACTCGTAATTGTCAATTTCATCAATAATATTCTTCAACAATCATTATGATAAATTATATCAGACGCTCTTATTTCGGTATCAATTCAGCGGTCTGTGAAGAAGGATAACTAGGTATACTATACAAAAAATCGAAAGACTTCTACACGGGTGAGTGAACATTATTTGTAGGTTGTTGTAAAACGAAATTGGAAGTGCTTGTGCTTTTGTCGCAATACTCCAAAAGATCTTAGCCGTGTCTACTGGAAACAAATTTATTTGAGCTATTTCCTTTGTTGTAAAATGGAAAACGGAAAATCAAATGACCTGATGAAAAACAATTTGCTAGTACCAAGATTCTGATTTTAAATGTGGTATGTATGGAGCTTCTTTTTTTAAATCTGTTTTTGTTTGAACGACCAGTAACGTGACATTATGTTGTATCAGTTACATTCAAACCATTGGATCCGAGGTGTTGCTAAGTGGTAGTTTTATCGAACGTTTTAGAAACTTAGTCGAAAAGCTCGGTCATGCCAACTTTATTAAAGCTTGTACTATTAAAATGCTCAGTGAGCGACAGCCCAGGAGGTCTATTATGTTCACGTGCTACGATAAACTTAAAACTTTCTGAATCAATCTTTCAAAGCAGAAGTTAGGGCGAACTTAAACGATTACTTCAGAATCAGCTGTTCAATAGTTTAACTACGGATGCCATCGGGATCAGCTAGCTGGAGTGGAGTTCACTCATATTATCGACCATTTAGACTGAATTAGGGACGTGAATTTGATGTACAGACAATTTAGGAATCGTTACAATTATAGGCAGTCAGTAACTAGAGCAATGATTTTATTGTTTTGAACTTCTGATTTGAATTGACTTGAGATGTAACAAAGCGTATATTATAGTAAATTTGTCAATTACTACTTATTTCATGTTTAACAGCACACACTTACATAGGTTCAGGAGAAGTTTTCGATATTCAGTTTATTCAATCCAGCAATTTTTATGTCGTCTTTCATGAAGTCAAACCTTTGTAATATGTAGTTGTTTTCGTTCTACTTGTTACTTCACGTTTTGCTCTGAAATCAGCTAGATAGAGATTATATTTTCTGCCGATTTAATGACATAGGGATAATGCAGTTACGAGTATATACCAATAATATGTTATTTTTTTCAGACTTTCAATTGCAAATTTTCTTTAGTTCTTTAACCAAGGGTGACTACACCCTTGGTAAGGGCCTACCTTAATACCTAATCCATACTTTTCAGTTATATTGATAAGATATAAGAGCCTTCCAATAACTTCCATAACCAATCGCGGCGGCGCAGTATTGAGAACTCAGGAGGAAACATTAACGTTTCCGTGAATGCGGAATCCGCAGAAGCAACCCGAGCACACATTTTCCAATCACTACACTATTGACCTTAAAACAAAGCGCTATTATTCTGTCACAATGAAATGTAACGCCGAAGGTTAACTACATGTAGACTGGAAACGATTTGAAGAAATTATATGTCCATCAAATAGATAGATACCAACAGACTGGGAAACATCAGATTGGAAAAAAAAATCATTAAAATGTAGTAAGCAAGTTGTTCAACGATTTACGTTGCGTTTGCTCTTCACAGTGTTTACAAACTTTCAAGTTCTATTCTTGGAAGTGAATGATCCGATTTTAATAAAACTTTATACTAGAGATGCCACAAATGAAAAGATGCGAACGAAAAATTTTGTCGCATATTCGGCAAGCCTCTCTGCGGAAGCGCAGAATATTCGGCGACATCCTATATGGCCCATAATGGTTTGCAATATTCAGGCGAATACCGTATAGTGAAAAAAGAAGACGATTAGGCCAAATACCAAATAATAGTCGAATATTCGTAGAATCTCTACTAGCCTTCATTTTAGAGGGTTTTTCTTTCATCTGAACTTACACTTTGTATTGAAAACTTAAAATTGTTCTATTTCGAAAAGTTCTTATAGGCTCATGCATGTGTCCTGCGTATGCATACCATGTTTAATTAAAATCGATTGAATTATTCCCGAGAATAACGACTTGAAAGTTTGTATGAAATTGTCAAGAATAAACAGAGAGATTAGAATATTATTAAGAATAAATTGAGATTGTATTTAGCATCATACATCGTTGTTAATTTATTTTATAGATATTATTAGAAATATCCAGTAGTAGTTGAAGCAAAACAGCTTGTTTTAAAAAGTTAGGTGGTGACATAATGAGGCATAGCGAATCATACAACGTTTAAAAAATCCAAGAAACACTGAAGATTGAATTGACGAAACTAGAAGAGCAAAAAAGCAAGAGAAGAGAAGAGAAGAGTGTTTCATAGCAAACACAGTAGTGTGCAATGCTAAAGTTCACCATGCATGTACTTACTTTGTTTGTTCTGAAATACTCTAACGAGCGTCGCCGGCGCCGCGGGATCGGACCAGTATGGCGTCAGAAGCTTTAGGGTAATGTATAAACAACAGGAATGTTATGTACAGTATACGTATAATTCTATATGTAACGTTTTTGTTGTCTTAAATTGCTCTCCTCACTGCGATTCAAGAAAGATGGCAAGCACTGGATAACTCTTTTTAGTTTTATGTTTTGCTTTTTGATTTATTTATATTTTATGAACTATCTCTAGCTTCATTTGATACCAAAGCTTTGTACAGTTGCTCTGTACTCAAATCTACGTATTATGGAACGTATTTGAAGTCAAGACACATTTTCAAACTTGTTAGTTATAATTTTTGTTTACCACTTTGACAACAATTTCATTTAACAAAAGTCAAAACTTTCGATCACATTTAGAAAAATACCTTTTTATGATCTAAAAGTCATATATAAATATAACCTTAATATATATATAATATTTTACTGTACTTTGTTGGATAATTATTTTATATACTGGGTGTTACAAACTTTATACGCTTATGTATAAACTTTGATAAAAATATCTTTTTTCCAACGATATTAAAAATATAGAATAAGACCTATTATTTTAAATTAATTAGACCTCAAATTCGTTTTATGCTACCATATAATTAAACGAGAACGATATTATTATTAAAACTCGTGTATCAATTAAAATTCAGTATAATCCAAAACTGGAAAACAATGCTTGTTTACGTACATATTTTAGAAAAATTTCTTAGTTAAAAACTTAATTTAAGCATAATGATTTAATTAATTATCTAGTAAAGCAATATTGTCCATACTTACATTAGAAATGTTTAAAAACTTGAATAAATGCATTTCATGAGATTGAACATAATTTGTAACTTTTTTTACTTACTAAAAACTAAATTAAATGACTGGTTCTGTAATCATAATATTAATTTGTACATAGATATGAAAAATAACACATTTTACTTTTATTATAAATATGTTTGTATATAAAACAGCACATTAGCTTATTTGAACTACAAAAGCTATTAATATTTTAATAAACTATGCTTATGTTTATAACTACATTGGTAATAAATTATTACATTAGTTTTACAAACAAACGGCAACTCGGAAGCCTCTATGTATTTCATTTGATTAGATGTCTATTTGTAGGCAAGATTAATAATAATTACTTGTTCAAATTATTACACAACTCGGTTATACGTTCTAAATACTACTTTGGCTAGTATTTCGTGTTGTACTCGAATTAACTAAAAAAGCAAAATGTTATATTTGACAACTAAAAAGTATGTATGAGTAAACAATGTTTCTGTATTATTTATAAATTAAATAACGAATTAATAGGAATGGGATACCGACTCACTAGTGTTGGGATTGATGTTGAGATTCGACCAACAATATGGATAATTTAAGCAGAAAAACGCAAGTATAGATGTGTGAAATTGCAACCTCAATATCAATTCGCATTGTTCTCTTTTGATCGCGTCCTTTTAACGTTTTTGTAAATAATTCAGTAAAAAAATCAGTTCGCGAGAGTTTCGCTCTTCAGACAAAATATATGCACTTTTGTAGCTGCATTCACTCCATAAATATCCTTGACCTCACAGATACATACATTTTCAGATCTCAAATATAATTTACTACACTTATCAGCACTTTTTGCACAGTTTATTGATCAATATGCATTGGTAATTCTACCTGGATGTCTTGGGCACTGGGCGAGGAATCTGGCGAATCATTTCCTCTGCTTGGTACTCCAGATTGCAGGGCTTCAGCAATTCTTGGCCGCCTTGGTGGAGCCATTTGTTGCAAACTGGAATGTTGGAAGCAGAGGTATTATATTATATATTTTATTTATGTCATGGTTCATGGGTGGGAATATCCAGGAACATACATATGTAGCTAATATAGAAGGTCCTCAAAACAGTTATAATGACCAGATCGTGCAGTAACTTGTCTAATCTATTGTTTTAACAGGTAACGTCAAATAAACAAACATATGAAAGTTGATCCTGCAACATTTGGCAGGACGTCTTAAGCCTTGTGTAGCGTGTTACTAACCCCACTTGGAGCCCTGCAGCACGGGGCAGGCGGCGTGGCGCGTGGCGAGGTCGCCCTCGCCGGAGGGGTGCAGGTTGAGCCAGAGTACGAGACATTAGCCTTGTGTAGCGTGTTACTAACCCCACTTGGAGCCCTGCAGCACGGGGCAGGCGGCGTGGCGCGTGGCGAGGTCGCCCTCGCCGGAGGGGTGCAGGTTGAGCCAGAGTACGAGACATTAGCCTTGTGTAGCGTGTTACTAACCCCACTTGGAGCCCTGCAGCACGGGGCAGGCGGCGTGGCGCGTGGCGAGGTCGCCCTCGCCGGAGGGGTGCAGGTTGAGCCAGAGTACGAGACATTAGCCTTGTGTAGCGTGTTACTAACCCCACTTGGAGCCCTGCAGCACGGGGCAGGCGGCGTGGCGCGTGGCGAGGTCGCCCTCGCCGGAGGGGTGCAGGTTGAGCCAGAGTACGAGACATTAGCCTTGTGTAGCGTGTTACTAACCCCACTTGGAGCCCTGCAGCACGGGGCAGGCGGCGTGGCGCGTGGCGAGGTCGCCCTCGCCGGAGGGGTGCAGGTTGAGCCAGAGTACGAGACATTAGCCTTGTGTAGCGTGTTACTAACCCCACTTGGAGCCCTGCAGCACGGGGCAGGCGGCGTGGCGCGTGGCGAGGTCGCCCTCGCCGGAGGGGTGCAGGTTGAGCCAGAGTACGAGACATTAGCCTTGTGTAGCGTGTTACTAACCCCACTTGGAGCCCTGCAGCACGGGGCAGGCGGCGTGGCGCGTGGCGAGGTCGCCCTCGCCGGAGGGGTGCAGGTTGAGCCAGAGTACGAGACATTAGCCTTGTGTAGCGTGTTACTAACCCCACTTGGAGCCCTGCAGCACGGGGCAGGCGGCGTGGCGCGTGGCGAGGTCGCCCTCGCCGGAGGGGTGCAGGTTGAGCCAGAGTACGAGACATTAGCCTTGTGTAGCGTGTTACTAACCCCACTTGGAGCCCTGCAGCACGGGGCAGGCGGCGTGGCGCGTGGCGAGGTCGCCCTCGCCGGAGGGGTGCAGGTTGAGCCAGAGTACGAGACATTAGCCTTGTGTAGCGTGTTACTAACCCCACTTGGAGCCCTGCAGCACGGGGCAGGCGGCGTGGCGCGTGGCGAGGTCGCCCTCGCCGGAGGGGTGCAGGTTGAGCCAGAGTACGAGACATTAGCCTTGTGTAGCGTGTTACTAACCCCACTTGGAGCCCTGCAGCACGGGGCAGGCGGCGTGGCGCGTGGCGAGGTCGCCCTCGCCGGAGGGGTGCAGGTTGAGCCAGAGTACGAGACATTAGCCTTGTGTAGCGTGTTACTAACCCCACTTGGAGCCCTGCAGCACGGGGCAGGCGGCGTGGCGCGTGGCGAGGTCGCCCTCGCCGGAGGGGTGCAGGTTGAGCCAGAGTACGAGACATTAGCCTTGTGTAGCGTGTTACTAACCCCACTTGGAGCCCTGCAGCACGGGGCAGGCGGCGTGGCGCGTGGCGAGGTCGCCCTCGCCGGAGGGGTGCAGGTTGAGCCAGAGTACGAGACATTAGCCTTGTGTAGCGTGTTACTAACCCCACTTGGAGCCCTGCAGCACGGGGCAGGCGGCGTGGCGCGTGGCGAGGTCGCCCTCGCCGGAGGGGTGCAGGTTGAGCCAGAGTACGAGACATTAGCCTTGTGTAGCGTGTTACTAACCC
This sequence comes from Hecatera dysodea, assembly GCA_905332915.2. Taxonomy (NCBI): domain Eukaryota; kingdom Metazoa; phylum Arthropoda; class Insecta; order Lepidoptera; family Noctuidae; genus Hecatera; species Hecatera dysodea. The sequence goes on along the minus strand of HG995294.1, from coordinate 9,607,608 downwards.
CACTTGGAGCCCTGCAGCACGGGGCAGGCGGCGTGGCGCGTGGCGAGGTCGCCCTCGCCGGAGGGGTGCAGGTTGAGCCAGAAGGCGGCAGCTCGCTTCACCGGGAACACGCTCAAGCCCAGCTCCGTGAACACCGTGGCTCCGCCTTGAGCTACGTCTGACATCTGGAGAAAACCGAATTAAGCACTTTAATTATCAGTCTTTTCTAAGTTGTTTTGTTGTAGTATAAGGAATTAAGAAATGAGGAAATAAAAATGGTTCAAATGTTATCGTGTTAGTTTGAAACAGATGAAAAGAAGGAGTTCGATGTATTCACAAAACCATAGTTGTTGCTTCTACTTTTAGATTTGTGATTTTATTTATTTTTTTCAAAAAGGGTTTTTTTACTGCATTTCTGTAAGATTTGTTTTTGTAAAATGGTTTGCTATTCAAACTCTTAATGCTACTCTGACATTTTTTTCAGTGTATAAAAAATCATCAGGATCAACTATTTGAGTAAAATTTGTTATGTATAAAATTGTATTTAAAAATTGTAACGTAATAGAGTATTAGACAAAATAAAAAGGTTTTTTTTTCAAGTTTTTGGAAGAATTAATTAAGCAGTGTTTAAATCCTAAGTAATAGATAATTGAATACTGCGTATTCATTGCATTTTGATGTTAGTCTATTGGTTTCTGACTAAATGTAACAAATAAAGTATTAAGGAATTTGTTAATACAAACTGTTTATTATTTTAATTTGGATACTAACATAGAAGAGAACTGTAGCTATTCTGTTGCCACCATGCTTGCTGAATGCATTCTCCCGTTTCTGTGAACAATAATAAAAACGTTGGATTCACTGACTAAACTTTACAGAAGTCACACATCAGAGTATTGTTTCGGCAAAATGTTTTCTGCATTTAGACAAATATCTACTTTGCAGTCGTACAAATGACACTGACCATCTGTGGATGATTGACTTAACCTAGAAAAGTAATGATTTTGTTCATAACGGCGTCCTATCCCAAAGTTGACTATCAGCAGCTCTTCAGCGGAATCCATGCTAGCGTCGATCATGTGGGTCATTACTTTGGCTGACAGACTGAAGTTTCTAAAACAAACTATTGACTTACCCTAGCAAAGTCATAGTGCGGTTCATAATGGCCTCCTATCCCGTAGTTGACGACCTGCAGCTCTTCAGCGGAATCCATGCTAAGGCCGGTCATGTGGGACACCCTGCGAGAGATGCGTGCGATGGCTTCCGACTCGGAGTCTCGCAGCCACGCCGACTTGCTGATGCGGTAGTGAGCGGGGACCAGTTCACCGGTCTTCGGGTCGTGGACTACGGCGCGCTTGAACTGTGAAAAGTAGCATTGTACAGCCCACCACGATATTTTTTTGACGAGTCCCAGCGAAACGATTCAACACAAAAATCATAAACAGTTGGCAGGGTATTTTAATTTAAATAAGGTTCGACATATTATGTAGCGCCTTATTTAAAATACAAGATGAGGAAGCTTTGAGGACGATGCCATACATTTTGTGACATAAAATATCAACTTGCTTTTGTTTGACTGAAAAAGAAGACACATATTGAGCAAAATATTCATCATCATCATCATCAACAGCCTGTTGCAGTCCACTGCTGGACATAGGCCTCTCCAATTGCACGCCACTTAGATCTATTTTCGGCTTCTCGCATCCAGTTTATGCCAGCCGTCCTGCGCAAATCGTCACTCCACCGTGCCTGAGGACGTCCTACACTACGTTTGCCGAGACGCGGTCTCCACTCTAGAACTCGTAAAAAAAAACAAGAGAGCAGAATATTAAATTGAGATAAGGATAAGAGAATGATGATGTTGCACACTTTCAAGTACAATGTCTTATAGCGTTATTTATTTATGATATAAGGTAAGCGGCACCCACTCCGAGCCACCTCCTAACCTACAACGTCTATAAAAAGCGTGGACCGACCCGCGCTGACTTCGCAAACGTAAAGCCTCGTTACCTCCATAGGATGTAGACGCTCCAAGATCGTCTCCTCCGCAAAACTACGGGTATCCCTTTTATTTCCGCAATGAATCTCTACACGTAGATCTCAAATTGCCTACCATACAGTAGTTCATGAAACACATTACCAAGCTTGTCCTCGATACTGCTATCTAGCATCGCAATCCCTTCATAGCATCGGTCACCCGATATGAACCTTCCCGCATCTCCTAGATTCCGAGGCATACCCTTGCCACATAACGATGGTCTCCACCGCCCTCCTCAAAGACAGCCGTAGAAAGAAAAACACAAACCACGATCGCCGTCCTTCCGCCATAGCCGCCAAGGCAGATCATGAACCCCCGACCCTTGCTTAGATTTGCCCCTAAATAATAATCTTTGTTCGATCCAGCCCATCCCAAGCTGTCCTACTCCTAGCGACGCCCGTAACGCACAGGAGGTGCCCTGAGCGTGTAGTCGCTTAGTTAGTAAGTTTTTATAAACCCTGGCTGGAGGCTTTAATATTTATGATAAACAAAAAATAAAATAAAGCTTAAACTAGGAGGAGTTTAAGCTTTATTTTATTTTTTTAAGGATGGAAAATCATCAAATGACTTCTTCCGCTCTGGGCGGAGGAGAAGTGAGTGTCAAGACTCTTACCGACTAACCCATCCGTGTTCTTCCAAATGACCTATGCGTTCCAGAGCCGCGGTAACTCTTTCGAACAAATACCGCAACCAGGCAGGCACTTCTATTTTATATATCCTCGTGGATCTCCTCCACCCTGAGGCGGGCGGAGAGGTCTCTTAGACTCTTACTGACTAAAACCACCCCGGTGCTCCATCTCCCACGATCGCGGAAACGTATGCGACTTCTGTAACCCCCGGCTGGTGCCAGACTACCTCTGCGGGCCACCTCGGGTCGGCGACGGACGACCCTAAAGTCCGCCGACTTTGGACCCAATTAGGGGTGCCGGAAGAGAGCAGCGCTCTCCTCCGACGCCCGGTGCGCCTGCTGCGGGCGGGGAGAGAGGTCGAGATCTCCCTTTCCCTTTCCGCAGCCTCCTTCTGCGCGATAACTGTTTCGCCGAGGGGTACCACCGCGCCCCAGGATTCCTCGCCGGCAACCATTGATCGCATTGCGGCCGGTACCGAGAAGTCACTGCCTAACACAGAGATGAGGGCACGGCGAGGCTCCTCTCAAGCGGTACACTCTGCCAGCGTATGCCGCGCCGTGTCCTCTCTGCAGTCGACGCAATGGTGACATCGAGCGTCCGGCTCTTTGCCTATGCGATACAGGAACCTCCCAAAGCTGAGACAGGCACTCCTAGGTTGCCCTGCGAGAGGAAACTCAAAAAAAGAAGGAGGTTGCCACCCATTTGATTGCGAGAAGGTTACAACTACAGGTCATGAGAGCCATTTTTTTATAATCAAGCAATCAGTTAACTAGATCTGGTAGTTATTTAAGTTCGTGAAATATTTATCACATTAAAAGTCGCAAGTTTAGTCAATTAGGTTTGATCAAGTCTTTTCCACTCCTGATTATGACAATACTTTATTTTATACCTCATAATAAGCACACAATACATACAAACATCATTATTTTGTTGAACTCACCCTTGGCCTGGCCATTCTCTTGACCGTCTCAATCTCTCCATCACTTATAACGTCGTGGAATATCACCACGTCTGGGTTGAGGTACATCATCTCCATCTTGATCGGCGCCAGGCGGAGGAACGGATGATTTTCTGTCATGTACCGACATGTCAACCTGCGAATGACAAGACATAAACGAAGTTTAGAATAAGTCTGTAAGAATAATTCATTTATTTGAAAGTCAAATGTTACAATATAAAGGTAAACGGTCTTATAACCCTTAAAATATCCCAGTGCTGATAAAAATAAATTACATATATATTGAAATAATGCTATGCAGTACGATAAGGTCTGCAATATTTCAATACTAGCTTCTGCCATCAGCTTCGCCTGCGGGGATTTCCCCGCCATTCCAAGAGGCCATAGTCCAGGGATAAAAACATTAAAAAGTATTCTATGTATTCCAGGATTTCCAGGGTCTACGCGCTGTGCCAAGTTTCTTCGGAATCTGTCCAGAGGTTAGGACGAGAAGAGGTACCTAACAAACAGAAAGACGTTTTTTTTGCATTTATAATGTTACTAGCTTCTGTCCGCGACTTCGTCCCCGTGGAATCCCCGATTTTAAAACATTCTTTATCGCTTCTCCGCTCCTATTGGCTTAAGCGTGATGATATATAGCCTAAAGCCTTCCTCGATAAATGGTCTATTCAACCCAAAAAGAATTTTTCAATTCGAACCAGGAGTTCCTGACATTAGCGCGTTCAAACAAACAAACAAACTCTTCAGCTTTATAATATTAGTATAGATTAACATGGACTTTGGGACTTAAAATGTGGAATCCCAAATAACTGGCTCTGTCACTACATTACGTAGGGAACTTACTTTGATATTACTCAATTACTTTCACAGTTTGTAATCAGTACGTAATATTACACTATTCAATTAGTAATTTATTTATATATAAGGTACTCCAACGACTTATTCATTAATTACATATAACATGGTGGATTTTTCACTTATAGAAGTACACAGCTTAAACATATATAAATCAAAAATATCACATATTATAAGATGCAAACAAAATAAACTAAACTTTTATTACAACAAGAGATAAATAGATAGTCATACATAGCATACGGTACCATATATAGCTCTGTTAACCCGGTGATTTTGTTTTGAGAGTTCCATTCTAACTGTATGCGTGAGAAGATGACTATACCATTCACATTTACATAAGAATAGAACCAGTTTTTTTATGATAATTTTATTAATTCCTCTCGGCTACTTTAACGCGAATTTATGCCAAAAGCTATATAAACTAATGAGGCGATATTATGATAATCTCAAAGCAAGTCAAGAATATTATACGTATTGTGAACGTAAAAGACTGTCTTGCTAAATGGGAGGGTGATATCCATTACAACCTATTACAAAAAACTTATAAATTGACTACTTACTCTACTAGAACCAAACTATGCAACACACACTTATGTAACGTTCAGGAATACAGGTAGTTGATGGCCCTGACTGATTCGGATCGTGTCATGCTCCAGTACCTCCCCCATACTACTACACCTACTTATCGCACTACCGTCCTTCAAATGCAACTCATTTATTGTTGTCAGTAGTTTGTAAAATAGAATCAAATGTAAATGCTGTTTTAACAAAGTAATTTTTAATTTCTCTAATAAAACCAGCTGTTTGTTACACATTTTATTTTGAATTATATGATACTAGCTGCTGCCCGCAGCTTCGCCCGCGTGAATGTTGGAAACTATCCCAAGGGAACATAATCCCGGGATAAAAAGTATCCTATGTTACTTCTAGTACCTCCCAGAATATGTGTACAAAGTTTCATGATGATTCGTCAAGTAGTTTTTGCGTGAAAGCGTAACAAACATCCACGCTTCCACATTTATAATATTAGTAAGGATTTTCACAATAAGTAAATACAATAAAATTCATCAGTGTAATTCAGGCTTCCTGTCGTTCTGAATATATTTAATAAATAATAATAAACCAGAATCGTTCACAACATGACTTTACCAAGTCCCTCTGGGCGTAGAATTGTCTTTACTTACCAATCCCCACGCTCCTATGCAAACGTCATCCAATACATTTAATTACGCAGGCCTTCCTACTTGGCTAGCATCCTCCTCCACCAAACTAAAGGCTTTCAAAAGCCTATAAGAGCTAGATTAAATTAATCCAAATACCTTTTAGACATAGCGAGGGGTATGTCGACTTCACCGCGACATAGCGACTCGTACATTTTTCTCTCCTTAGCGTAGCCGGTTAATTCAACCGGTTTTTCCTCTGGCTGCTCCGCACCAGTCTCCTGTAACAGTCAATAACATTTTATTGCTGAATTAGATTAGATTAGAGGCTAATTTAAATAATATTATTTTGAGTGAACGTATTATAATAACATAGTAATACGAATGGTGTTAAAAAGGCATTGTGTTCGGTACTTTTATCTTTCAGGTAAAACAGTTTTAAATTAACTGTTACCCGATAAATTCTTATAAACATTTCAGATAAGATATCGCGAGTCAAAAACAGCGTTGTTATATATATTTTATAACAATTTGTAAAAAAAAAGGTGTTGAGTTAACCAATAAATAATATTATAAAAAATGTCCTTGTTCATATTCAAATCATTATGTACCTACCTGATATTGAATAATTTAGATAATTCTGAACAAGTTATTGACCTTTACACCAAATATTCTGTTATTTCTCATAAATAAAACAAAACGGTTATTGACATCCTTGACTCGAAACTATTAGAAAAAGTATACGTAAGTTGTACAGTCATCATAATGTTTATATTTTTCTCCAGGTACTAGTACCGAGTACCTATATTTTATGTATGTATAAAATAAGGCGTTGAACTGGGCAGGAACTGAGAGGGATCTATTTGTGTCTGTGGATCTTGCGGCAGTAGGTACGTATATAAGCATGATTCATGTACTACCCACTCATAGATAAACAAACAGTGACTTTGTCAGGAAGCTATCACAATTTTATCTAGTGTTCCTGCACATGCAATGTGATATACACCCAAACAGTTTATTGTTCATCTATCTATATAAAAAAAGGCTTAATGTCTTGCTAAGCGGATACTTGAGAACGTTTCTTTTTTTCAAATATTTGTTTAGTCAAAGGGATGTTTTTTATGAAAGAAAAAATAAAATTACTCGGAATAATATGAAAACCGGAGACTAAAGAGGACATTCGGTGACGGGTTGTATGCGCGGTAAAGCTTGCTTAGTAGAAATATATTCGTGATGCTATTTGTCGGTCGATAGCCTTCCAGTCATGACATCAAATACATTGAAAGTCACCATTACATTGTATTGCCAGTTTAGTCGCTACCAGTCAACTAAGTGTATATAAGCATAATCAGCCTTTAAATTTTCCTACTGCTGGGACACAGGCCTCCTCTCTCTAGGAGGGGGAATGGGCCGTAATCCACCCAGCGGCGAATGTCACAAGTCATCGAATTTTTGGTTCTAGGACATGCCGGTTTCCTTCACGATGTTTTCCTTCACCGTTTTGAAAGCAGTGGTGATGAAGTTAATTACACAAAGTAATGCGCCTGGCTGGGTTTGAACCCGCGACCTAGAATTCGTAAGTCGGGGCCGTTACCACTCGGCCACCACTGCTCTAAAGAAGTGTTCTGACAACTAAGCGTGGTGAAGAAATAACATGGCATGGTAGGTGAAATCGAAGTGTGAAGTCAATTTGTGGTACAGACCCCACGCCGTTCCTTCCTAAGTCTCTGCTCTTCTTCAGCAATGCTCTTCTGATAGTGCGGCACGTTGCCCTTAGCGCGCGAGTGCTTCGGGTCCACGGCCAGCAGCTTCTGTGTCCATTCTAGAGCGCTTCTTGTGTCGCCTAGAAATATTTGCAATAAATAACTATTATAGCACACATCTATACTAATATTATAAAGCTGAAGAGTTTGTTTGTTTGTTTGTTTGTTTGAACGCGCTAATCTCAGGAACTACTGGTTCGAATTGAAAAATTCTTTTTGGGTTGAATAGACCATTTATCAAGGAAGGCTTTAGGCTATATATCATCACGCTTAAGCCAATAGGAGCGGAGCAGCGATAAAGAATGTTTTAAAATCGGGGATTCCACGGGGACGAAGTCGCGGACAGCAGCTAGTTCATAATAAATTATTGCCTTCTATTGAAAGCATTTTAAATTAATTTAAGAAAACTGATTATTTGTTGTGCAGTTAGTGAAAATACGGCCATTCTGGCGATAGTCTTGGTGTTATCCTTTAAGCGTCTTAACTGAAGCTTCCTTGTAGAGAGAAAGAAAGGGTACCCAACTTAAATAAACTATCCAAATATAATCTTGAAGACACGTACGCAATTTAGTTCTGATATAGCGTCTTGGGTGCAGATATGGGATCGGCCATCTATACTAATATTATAAAGAGGAAAGATTTGTATTTTTGTATGTAACGAATAAACTCAAAAACTCCTGGACCGATTTCAAAAATTCTTTCACCATTAGAAAGCTACATTCACCCTGAGTAACATAGGTAATATTTTATCTCCGTATTCCCACGGGAACTGGAACTACGTATTAATATAAAAAAGTGAATAAACAAACTCACCAAGTAAATAATAAGAGAAGCTGATGTATTCCAGAACGTCAGCTTCGGTGAAGGAGTAGGGAATATTGTCTTCCTTCAACTTTCGCAATGCTTCCACCATCCATGCGCGCGCGTTCGTCAGATCTTTTGCATTGTACAGTGCGCGCCCCAGCTCGTAGCAGTCGTCTGCACTCATTGGAGTACTGAAATGAACATTTAACATCAATGAACCGTTACATGAGATTTGAAAACAATATTAGTACAGTAACATCTACTTGGATTGTAGACAATGTGAGCAGACGCCAAGTGTGTGAAACGACGCCAGCAAAATGGACTCCGCAAAAAAAATGTTACTCAAACTTTTTTAATTTGGAACTTATTACAAGATTTTAATAAGTTTTAAATTCAATGCTCTCACTAGATCCATATACCTACATACATAGGTGTATGGATGGATGTAAATTAGTATGAATAGACATCACTCTTGTAAGTTTGGTCTCAAAATTGATAATGCTTCACTGTGTTATAATAAGATATAGATTAATAGACTGGACATATAAATAACTAGCAGCGTCCCGCGGTCTATCACCCGCATTGTTCCCGTATCGTGGCAATACGGGGATAAAATATAGCCTATGTTACTCAGGGTGAATGTAGCTTTCTAATGGTGTAAGAATTTTTGAAATGGGAACAGTAGTTTTTGAGTTTATTCAATAGAACACTTATGTATACACAAACACACAAAAATACAAATTTTTTCTCTTTATAATATAAGTGTAGATAATAGACTTGTGTAAAGACTTTTCAATTGTTGTAGATACAATAGAAAACAAATAAGCCATACTGAAACATTTATGTGGCTGGCCTTTTGTTATATCCAATTATTTATTATCTACAATTAGTATAAAACTAAGTCGCCATCTGCCTCTACTTGTTTTTCAGCTCGTTCTTAGCCACGCAACGGATTTTGATATATTTTTCGTTAATAGAAAGAGCGATAAACGAGGAAACTTCACTACATAGTATAAAACAAAGTCGCTTCCTGCTGTCTGTCCCTATGTATGCTTAAATCTTTAAAACTGCGCAACGGATTTTGATGCGGTTTCTTTTAATAGATAGATTTATTTAAGAGGAAGGTTTATATGTATAATACAAGCATAATATAGTAGAGATTTAGTATCAGCATTGCACCCGTGCGAAGCCGGGACGGGTCCCTAGTTGTGTATAAAATTTGCATACGTGCAGTCGTTAGTACATAATAATCGTTATGATTCATCAATTACAACTTGGTCATATTTGTCCCATTATAAAAGATATAACAATAGGAAATAAACATTTCCACTCTACAAATCACACACTATTAGCTAGTAACCATAACTGAATACATGCTAAACTATTACTAAGCATGGTGTAAGTTATTATGTAAACACAAATTATGTATATAGTAACTGTATACATAAGAGTTAACGCTAAGGAGTTTATTCGCTACATGATGTTCAGACATAACGGAGAATTACTACCGTTTAACAAATGACACGGTTTTTAAAACATAAATGGCAATTATACCGCGTTAGATAGTATTTTTCACATCGTGTTAAAAGCGACTGATAATAAATTGGTATAATTATGGAGAAGGAAGTAGCTGCGTCATTTCTTATCTTGTGTAATGTTACTTGACCGATAATGTTTAAAAATCTTCTTAAAAACTCAAAGAAATTACACTACAAACAAATTTTACATGATTAAAATTTGAAATACTATCATTGTGCGTACAGCACTTGAGTCTTACAGTCAAGAGTGAATAGGTTACCTCCAGGGAAGCGTGCTCTATCGTCGACCACATCATCGCTTATCATTAGCTAAAATTGTGGTCGAAGACGCGCCTATTAATAATCCAAAAGAAAACTGTACACTGAGCTGGTAATTACCTATACGCGACACCGTTGAGCAGCCCTTCGGAGAGGTCCTTCACATCCAGATGATAAGTCTCCTGAAGCCTCGTGAGCGCCTGTGCAGCCCCAGTCAGATCTTCCAGCGCCGGATACTTCACGTCATCGTGGTTCATTGTTATGTTCTTTATGTATTCTGTAATCAGTGTTTTTGACTTTAAAGACGAGTTGTTCAAACCTTAATTAATGTTATACACAGGTAAAATGTATTCGTATGGAGGTAGAAATCTCGGGAAGTGATAATCCGCTTACATAAACTCTTTCACCAATAGAAAGCTACATTACCAGTGAATGTCATATTGAACTTTTACCCCAGAAAGATGCACGGTGCCTAAGGCATAGGTACCTATACTTACCACGGTAGTGAAGCCGCGAGAAAAACCTCGAATCCAAACATTGAAATTGTAAACTATTTAAATAGAGAATCTATTAGGAATTCAATCGTACGTGTCACCTTCAATACTTCTGGTGGGAAGCAATTAACACAACAATTAAAGGTTTCATAGTTCCCAGCTCAAGTGCAAAAGATATTCACGCGTTATTGTGTTGTGACACTTGATATTTCTTTGGGAGCACAATTTCAACCTTAATCAATTTTAATGATGGTGAACACTTTGCTCGATTCTCGTGATCGCGGGAATGCTATTGTTTCATTTAATAAAACACATTTACGGCATAAATTGCCTATTATCTTTTTTATTATAGCCGTGTTGTGGTGATTAATGCCATTGCCATATGCGTTATGCTTTTCACGGGGTCTTTGCATTCGAGCTTAAACTTTATAATACTCAACGAAAAAATCTGATATCTAGAGGTATATTACCTTAATACGAACAGAACCAATTTACTGTGTAAGACTTTACGTTTAGGATTCTACAGTGTTATTAATGATGATTCATCCCAATAAACTTCGTCGCGCATCATCTATTTGAACCAGATCAAATCAATGAAGCTGCAACTCAATTTTATGCCACGATCTGTGCCAGCACACATAATTTTATTTTCATTTCGTTTCAGATTCGATTTCCGCATAGTGAATCAAAATCTGGGTGATACTTTTAGTCTGAGTACCTAGATTATTCAAGGTTTAGCAACTAACTACCATCCATTTTCCTACACCTACACTAAGCTATGATCTTGTCTGTGAATAAAAATGAAAATCATAAATATTTACCTGTTCCTATTTTAATACTATCTTCAATATGATCAAGATCAGTTGTCAGTCTTTTTATTAGAGTGAAAGCGTTGATTGGATTACCCAAGTAATTGGGAATATCTTCCATAGCTTTCCCATGTTCCTTTTTGTAGAGATTCAAATGTCTGTGAATAAAATCGAAAACGTTAGATACAGAAATCAATTAATATCGTCCAAAAATATATCTTTTTCCAAACTTATTTCAATTCTTACCTCTTCAAGTTCGAAAGTCTTTTCTCTTCCTTATCAATATAAAAATCTAAATCATCTATTATCCTTTTGTGTGTTTCCAGCAAATGTTCCACTTCGGCTATTGCGGTGAATAATTCAGCATGCGTGCGCACACACAGATCGAATAACAGTGCGAAACATATTACGTGCAGCAAGTTCAAATTAGGAACCATATTCATGGCTTTACAAACCTAGAAACAAAAACAGTGATTTAAATAAATTCCAAAGAAGTGTCACACCGAGTCTTTCTTCAAAATTAATAACAGTTTTTAAATCTGCAGGTAGTCTGCGGTTTGATTGCATCAGTAAAACATTAGGAAGCTTTAAAAGTCGCTTCCAAGAAAAAAGTGAGACAAGTCGAGGACATTCTCCTCCTTGAGGTCGGTTTAGAAATTTTATAATTAAAATAAACTACTACATTGACATATAGATATACACAAACTAAACCTAGTTGTATTTTAAAATTATTATGATTCAATAACATTTATAGTGACAGATAATCAGTTTTACAGTTATTTATAATCAATAAATGTGCCGCTAAAATGATTTGAACTGAACTCTAAAACAAATCTTAACTAGCTAAAAATAGCTTCTAATTTATATCTGATCTTAAACCAGTTTTTTTACATAAATTTTATAAAAAGGTGGTAACTGTGATTCACAACTTAATTTATTGATCGTGATCATAAAATTATTTGGCAATCGATAAATGAATAAGCAAGTAAAAACATCGTATAACTCGAAACTTCGGAAGCTATAATTATTTTAGCTATAATGATTATTTATAGACTTTAATTTTTGTTTTTAAAGACTATACATATTTAGTGTTGGTTGGATGAAAATGGAACACTAAATATGTATAGTCCGTACCATAAGTTTAGAACCGGAACACTATTAAAACCCGTGGAGTAAAAACCGGAACCCTATAACTAAGCCTCCGCTGTTGGTTGGACTGTCACAGAGCTCTATATTTTTTGTACGTATGTCTTACCTTTAATTTCACTTATCTTCTTTCAAATCAAACAATGTAGAGATTTATTTGTGTTTTCGGAAAAAACCCAAAAGTATTTTCTGAACCTCTTCGACTTAATTCGTAAAACACACAAAACCACAGGTTGGCGTTAGTCAATATTTTGGTTGACGTAAGGACTGGAAAGAATTTTGGCAAAAATATATTTTTGTTGTCTTTATTTAATTCTTACGAAAACAACTCGGCTCTATGATTTTGAGTACAACGACCGGATTACAACGGGTTATTAAGGCGTTATATTGGACTTTTGTTGAAACACCTATTCTAGTGTCTGAACAACAGTTTTGTTACAAGGAACTACAGAGAGCTGATCTGAGTCTGCTCCAAAGGAACTGCAAGAAACTACTGAGACCTGTACCTACACATTTTTTTTTTTTGGCGGCCTACGCCTATTTGTGATATGATAGATCTAAAGACATCATTTATATATTCAAATGGCCTACCTAATTTCAGTACAGATTGTGGATTTGAGGCTATTATGTTCGGTCGTCGAGCAGTTAGCTAAGTAGTACCAACTTTCCTATGTACCTACCTAGTTTCTATGATTTCGTCTTAAAGCAAGCTTAAACTTTCTAAAGCTACGAGTTCTATCTATCTAGGTACTTGCCGTACCGGTCCACATTACCCGTTACGTACGAAGCACACAATGCGCGAATAATTTCGATTGATTTATATTGTTCGGTCGGGCAATGACTGCTCATTCGCGGCATTACCAATTCATTGTAAGTTTGTGACCGCCCGCTCATAAAGAGCTTAAATATGTGGGACCAACTTGAATGTAGCGTTCATTTACCAAACTTTAAAATAACCAGCCCTTTTAATCCTTTGAGACTTCCATGTTTATTTGTACTGTCAACAACATGTGAGAGGTTGCCGACCATATTCTGAACTCGTGACTCCGCTTGTCACAGACATGACAGAAGCTTTTATTATTAAAAAATATTTTTGTGCCTCTCACAAGCTTTGATAAAATCAAAGTCGTGTTTATTATTGATGCTATTTTAGCAAAAAAATAAAATTAAAGTAGGTGTCTGCTGTGGACGTGATTTGAAGCGCGTACGGATGCCGGCCGGCAACTGACCGCTTTATTATCTGTTATTAACGATAACGAAATGGTTCACAGTATGCTATCGAATATTGTTCTAACTGCTCCGAATATTTTTCTCGAAGACTCACGAGTACTCACGATGACAACACTACACGAAGAGTGAAGAGTTCATTGCAAGTATAATTACAATTTACAAAGTCAAGGGTTACTGTTTTGTAAGTTTGTTACTCGCCTGTCTAACCTATGCATTGCATTTGGATATTTCTAGATGCTTCACAGTTATTTAGGACAGCAAGGCTTCGATAGTTGGCACGCGTTACTTACATTACAGTCCGTCAAGAATCTACAGTAAATTGAAGCAGTTAGTTTGGCACAGTAATTTCTGTAGTTCAAGTAAACCTTATTAAATTCGATACGATATGTAATCGTGGAGGAAATACGACGAGGAAAATAACTGCATTGTAGTTAACTATACAGTGTCTTCAAAGAAAAATAAAAATATTTTCTAGATCTTAGGACTAACAAAATACCGATAGGTGTGTAGATATAATTTTCTTAACAAAGAAATATAACGGCTTTCACGTCATTGTTGGCAGTAGGTAGATATTATTTTAGCAGAGATTCTCATTAAAACAGTTAGGTATTTAACTATAAGAGTAAACACAATTCGGTCAAAAAAAAAGTCGGTCTGCCCGACAAATTACTTATAAATTTTCTTTTATGGATTGATATTAAATTTGCAAAATTTATGAAATAGGTGGACCAATTTATTTACCAGGTGCGTACCTACTTACCTACAAATGTTGGATCGTTCAAGAAGTGGGACAAATATTTACGAAAAAACACAAAAGCGACACCAAAATAATGAGTTAGATACTAATCTACGCACTATAGCACGAAAAAAAAAACAAAATGTGAAGATCTGGGCCTCAAACGAAATCGGAACTCATGCCAGCGTGCGCCAACGCAACCGTCCGCGGGTCAACGAACAAAATACTGCCATTGCGAGCTAGCGAGCCGGTGACTTTATCTAACTATACTGTGACGAGATGACGTCCTTTATTAATGCGTGCTATATACATTAGGGGAGCTTGATGATTTTACGTTGATTTGTTGACCGCCTGGCGTGAAGTTTATGTTTCAGGCCAAAATAATGATGACAACAATTTTTCGAGATTATCAGCGCGTTGTTGTGACGAAATTCACCAGACAAAACTTATAAAATTATTTCCCAATTTTTAATAAATATACCTAACCTATTTGGACATTATTTTCTATTGTTATCTATATAGAAACAGTCAGCGCAAGAAGAACTTAGATTCAAACGGTTGAAGTGACAAAATGGTATCTAGTTAATTTTTGTGTATTCCTGATCGAAGCGGATCCTACCGCTAATTTTAATAGCAAAAAGAGTTGTGGTAGAGGCAGGTTATTTTATAATTATTATCTAAGGAATATCACAAGGTATTTTTCTGCACATGTATAAGAGGAAATGGGTGGATGCTGGCTACATTGGTGTACAAATAGACCAGGGTAGAAGCCTTTAAAAATAATAAAAAGTGAAATAAAATAATAGTAGGATAAAACCCATTAGAAAAGGAGGAGAATATTATAAAAATGAAAGGAAAAATAATTTACGGGCGATCTGAGGTCGGGAAGGGGTGGGGGTGAGTTTTTAAGGGTAAAAAACGGTTTATCTCGATTTCCGGCAAAACTAAAAGTCCTATGGAAAAAAGTCAAATGGCAAAGTTGTAGGTAATAAAAAGATCTAAAACTTTTGTATTTACACTTTTTCACATAACCTCAAAATTTTATGAGAAAAATTCAAAAAATAGTTATAAATAGGCATCTACGCATATAATTTAAAGAAGATTCTACAACTTTCTCTAAACATTGTAGATGAAAAAACCAAGTTTTTGGTTTTTTATTTTTATCTTTTACAAAATTATTTTTTTTGTCACGAAATTTGGTGAAAACTTGACAAATGTCCCAAATACGCTGTAATTTATTTGATTAGAAATATTTATTTTTACGACATATTTTGAATTAATATCGAAAAAGCACCCTAATTTTCAATCAAAAATTCACCCGTCAAAATATCAGCTTTTTTCAAAAAGTTGGTATGCTTTCTTTTCGTTGAAATCTCTACTTTCCGATGGTGAAAAAAAAAATATATGTTACTATAGTAAATCTTCTCAGAAAAGGCAAAAAATCGAAAAAACTCGAATCGATTTTTTTTTAATTATTATATACAATTTTGAGCTATTTATTAAAATTTACACTTTAATTACTCGAAAAACGTAAGATTACATGTCACATTGATAAGAAAAAAACTGCAAATGAAAATATACTACTATAATTAACCAAGAAATCTATACTAATATTATAAAGCTGAAGAGTTTGTTTGTTTGTTTGTTTGTTTGTTTGTTTGAACGCGCTAATCTCAGGAACTACTGGTTCGAAGTGAAAAATTCTTTTTGGGTTGAATAGACCATTTATCGAGGAAGGCTTTAGGCTATATATCATCACGCTAAAGCCAATAGGAGCGGAGCAGCGATAAAGAATGTTTTAAAATCGGGGATTCCACGGGGACGAAGTCGCGGGCAGCAGCTAGTAAGTTAATAAAATTAATATTTAATAAGACTGAATAAGACATCTACAATGTTTAGAGAAAGTTGTAGAATCTTCTTTAAATTATATGCGTAGATGCCTATTTATAACTATTTTTTTAATTTTTCTCATAAATTTTGAGGTTATGTGAAAAAAGTGTAAATACAAAAGTTTTAGATCTTTTTATTACCTACAACTTTGCCATTTGACTTTTTTCCATAGGACTTTTAGTTTTGCCGGAAATCGAGATAAACCGTTTTGTTACCCTTAAAAACTCACCCCTACCCCTTCCCGACCTCAGATCGCCCGTAAATTATGTTTCCTTTCATTTTTATAATGTTCCCCTCCTTTTCTCATGAGTTTCATCCTACTATTATTTTTTTGGTTTTAAAAATTATCGACCCTGGTCTAAAAATGGGTTGATGCTGGCGAATTTGGCGCGCAAAATTAAGTTTTTTATAATGTGAAATCACATTTGCGAGTATTATTGAACACATCGTAGATACCAATGACGGTTGTCGAAACTTTTTCAACTTTGGAAGTATGCAATTTCGTCACCGCTACAAAACCAATATTTGCTTATTTCGGCCTACATCTTTTTGTAGAATATGACGAAATTCAAGTACCTTATAATTACTTATTCAATGTCAACACGATACAAGACAATTATTTTGTCAAACGAAGTGAACACAACTTATAAAGGCCCATGAAGCTGAGGTTTTTCTTAACATTACTCTGGCATCTCAAAGCTTTTTCTATTTTATTCGACTTTTGTTGCTGACTATACTTTAAAACTTTCATAGTCAAGCGCGAAAAATGTGAAAATGTTCCGGATTACCAGCTGCGAAACGAACTGATTAGCTTTCCTACACTTTTATACCTAGTTCTATTTACTAACCCAAACCAAATCAACCAACTTTTCCAAAAATGTTAAAGCCTAATTTCCGGAAAAACGGGTCGATTTAAGGAATGTTGCAATAACAACGAATCGTCCCCGATTCCATACGACCGATATTTTTGCATCATTTTTTTTAAATCGACCCATTTTTCCGGAAATTAGGCTTAAAACTTTGGTAAGTTGGTTGATTTGCTTTGGTAAGTTGGTTGATTTGCTTTGTAAGTTTTCAAATGTAATAATTCGCGTAATATTCCGATTTATTCGCTCTAAGAGAATCTAGCACTACATAAATTAAAATTTAAAACATTAGATGGCCTGCCCGTCGACACAGAGCGGAAAAAGATTAATTGTGGAACCAACCCGCTAGTTACACGTCAGGGATTTAAATTGGCCAATACTATATTAAATTCGGGATTTAATATAGTAGGTATTGGCCAATTTTTATGAATGAACGTTCTCTGATTCTCTCAAAAGTAATATTTATTAACCGACTTGTAAAAAAGGAGGAGGTTCTCAATTCGGATGTACTAAAGGTGTACTTCCCATTTGGGAAGTACACCCTTTCCAACAAAAAAAGAATTTCTGTCGGTCTCATGAAAATTTTATCGAAATCGAACAAGCAGTTTTGTTAATTTCAATAAATGATAGCAAATCTGTCGGGATAGCTGAAATTGCATGTTTGTTTATTGTTTACACCAATTTATACCACGTACGCTGTGACGGGTATGTTTAGCTGGGAGTGAACCACTAAAAAGTGAAAAATAAAAAATACTTTTTACAAAAAATAATACCGACTTCTAAACAAAAAAACCAAAAGTATAAAATAACTTTAATTTCGGAAGTCGGTGTGTTCAACAACAAAAAAGCAACCAAAAACACCGAGTTCCGAAATTAAAGTTATTTTATACTTTTTGATTTTTTTGTTTAGAAGTCGGTTTTATTATTTGTAAAAAGTTTATTTTTATTTTTATTTTTAGTAGGTACCTCTGCGAAGTATTGTAGGTAAGTAGGTACTTAGCTAGCTAATGTCACCAGATAATTGTAAAATGCGTAAGATTATAAAATATCTTGAGAGATTGTAGTCTCGATAAATTGTCAACTGAACATTTGAATACTTTTTTACGCATCAGAATTTGACCGTCTATAATCCTCCAAATCAATCCGAGAAATTGTGAATTAACATAAAATGACAACATGTTGGCGACCTATCAGTGTACGGTTTTAGAATTTATCGGATTTTCGGCTTTAGCCAGGTAGCGGAACTTACGTAGGTAGGACTATGGGAACTTAGGTCTCCCCGACACGGATAGGCTAGATTCGAATAGTATGCCAATCATGTTATTTTTTTTAAACCCTATAGACAGAAATAGAGCCCACTACTGCACTCCGTCGTAGTTTAGAATTTTGAAATTGTAATATGTACAGTTTACTTAACGTTTCGTTACTTGCTATTCTAAAATTTCTCGGATTGACTTCGAGAGATTATAGGCTATAATATTTAGATGCGTAGTTTACAATGTATCAAGATATTTTATAATCTTTACGAAGTTTACTAAGCCATTTACCGGTGACAAACATAATATCATAATACAAGACGCTTATTAACCAATTCACGGAAGGAATACACACACGACGTTACTTACAAACCATCAATTTTTATTTTTTTATTTTAATATTTTGACGCGTAGGTGTTCATTCATTAACACACAAAAATTCAACACATTTCGCAGCTTTGCATGTGTGAGGGAGTTATTCCCCTATAATTACACTCAATACTTCTCGCATCTTTAATATGTGAGGGAATTATTCCCCGATACTTACACTATTACTAACAATACTTCTCAGTTCTCGCACACATACAAAGCTTGAAATATTCTTAAGCGCTTATTACACTATCCAATTATTAGCAAATCTATTTAGGAACACTCTAATTAGGAACTTAGAAGCTAGCCATCAATTCTAAATCAGATGGACGACTTAAATTCGTGAAGTAGAATAACAATGGGTTGCGTATCGAAGCGATTAAACTAGCCTAAATCGTAAACAATTTAAAAACTTACCTTCCAATAGCAGTAAATTGGATTCAACTGACATAAATCTTCAAATTTCCTTAAAATTTGATCATAAGTGCTTTAAACTTATCAATGAATGGCAGCCATGCGAGAACTCGCTTTATTCCATGACTGACAAAGTTCTACTCTTATCCTCTAGATTTCTTTGATGTCAATACCTGACATGGCTTATATTTTGTACCCTGCATTCTTGTTGTCGAAGTATTACGAAGTTTTCTTGAATGTTACCGAATTATAAGGAATACCTATTTCGGGAGTTTTGCAACACTACTAACAAAGTAACAATGCATCAAAGGGATCGTTTTCACCTTGTTTAATTAACTTTAAACATTAAAAAAACTATAAGTTAACAAAAATAGTACCTAACTCCAAGATATTTTTTTTCTGTTTGAAATCAAAACTCACAAAACAGCCCAACCATTGCTTTTCAAATAATCTGTACCTACTAAAAATAAATTTCTTCAAAGGTCTAATAAATGCTTATCATATCACCTTTGCACATAACAAGAACATTGAGCTAAGAATAATATTTTATTGTTATTATTTTTTTTTAATAAAAAAACAGCCTAGGTACAAGAATTTACTTACAAATACAGGAGAAAGAATGAGAATTTTAGGACACCCACACACAGGTCTCGGGGATCTGCTATATTTTGTATTAAATTATATCTTAATGAAAAACTAGCAGGTAATAATGGTGTGTTGCTGCCAAAGAAGAGAAGAACCAGGCAAAATGATAAAACTATCATTTTCATAAATGCAAAGTGCATTGCAATAAGTTGACAATTCATATAGCAATAGATGAAAGGCGGGCAGTATATAATGTAACATGAACAAACAAACATTGAGATAAATCAGTACACAACAGGTTATATCATAAAAAGAAACATAGATTATTTACTGAAACTCCAAATTTTGAATAGTGCATTCCTGCTCCCGGGATTGTTGCTGTTGATGTAGTGATGACCATTTTTACAGTAATTAATCCGCCCCTAAGATGACACACTGACCTAATTTGGAGAATGCATCCTGATTCACAAGATTTGAAGAACTAGATAAAAGCCGTATCAGACAGCTAGTTTGCGTAATAAGTATTTTGAAAATGTTAATAAATAATTAAAAAAGAATTGTACTATTTGCTCATTTACTTACTCATTTGAATTTCGTCAGATTACAAATCCAATTATGTTAATTAATATATTGAATATTAAAATACCCGAAAAGCACATAGCTTTGCACGACATTTTCAGAGAAGAAATAAAAGCTAAAAGCTTGCTTATATTTATTTTGTATCGATGAAAGCTTCCAAATACTAAATGAACATTTTCAACAAATTCCTTACCTTGAGACTGCAGTAAATTCACTAACAGAAGCTTAATTGAGTATGGTATTTAAACGGCAAATGGAGATACTACTGAATTGAAATTTTAAATTCACTTTTTATCCTCAGCGTCAAACAACTCGAAAGAATCGACCGTCAGTCAGCTCACTGACAAGTGACAACTGACTGACAACGAAAAGTGACAAGACATCAGACATAACGAAACCAGTGTTGCCTGTTGCCGCCACAACATTCAATTCTTTGCCTACCCTGTGGTCATGACGAAGAAAAAGCAGCGGGCTCCCATATTATCATTATTATTATAATCTTTGTAGGCGGGCCAGTTACTTGGGTGGGCCTCTAAAACGAAGCAATAAATGACAAAAAAAAAAACAAGATTTGTAATAAGGTTTAAGAACACGCTGCCAATCCGAAGGAAAATATGTTTTTGAATAAGAAAAACTATTGCGACGCAATGAAGAATGTTAACTAATTTTGATTATTAGCACTCCATATTCTATGTCAAAAATAAAAAATACTAGTGAAAGAATTACTTCGATACGTCAATTAGTTTCCGATTTAGAAGTAAAACAAGTTGCAACTCCACGACGCGGGCTGCCGGTGACGGTGTGACGTCATCGTACAACACGCTCAGTCTGGCTCACTCAGTCCGCTCGCGGTCGCGCGCCTTTACCGTCGAAATTATACCTAAATACTTTTTAAAATGTCCAATCCAAATACTAGGAAATCATGTGTTGTGCCTAACTGTAAAAATACAACTACCAATCCGCCGGAAAAGTGGTTTTTTCTCCTCGCTTCGACGATGTAGTCACATTAAAAATGCTATAGTATATTTACAGCCATCTCTGCTGGCAGTACAATCTTCGCAGGTTACATTTAAAACTTATTGATCCTTTTCATTGCATTCTAAACTGCAATGATAAGGTGTGGTACGTACGCGGTGTTCAGGCGCGATTCTACATTTAACCATACATACATCACCTACTATTTTTACTTCAACATAACCAATAGAATCATCGCCATAGCTCTCTTGCCGATCTGAAATAAGTATCAAATAAAAATAAATGGCCTTACGTATTTTGTTAGTAAAAAAATTACAAATAAAAAAAAGGTTTAGTACATCTGTAACGTTCAATCCACTACATCTACATCCTAAGTACCTATCCTACTTCCTACTAATATTATAAATGCGAAAGTTTGTGATCTTTCACGCAAAAACTACTGAACGGATCTGGACAAAGTCTGGAATAACACGTAGGCTACTTTTAATCCTGGGAAAATGTACAGTTCCCGAAGGAAACGGGGGCGAAGCTGCTGGCGGAAGCTAGTTTGCAATAAATCAATGTATGTATTCATTTAAATTTACTAAGAAGAGCGGAACCTACCTTTATATACATACGTACCTACCTATAGCTACAAAACTATAATACATACATATATGGAAGGTAGGTACTTCTACTATTTGAGTTGCATTCTTCCAGTACGATATTAGTTGGGTATTTTGTTTTGATAAAACAATTTAGAACAGATAAACTATTAAGCTTAAGTAGTAGCAAGGAAAGTTATACTTACTACTTATGTAGGTATTTTTGCATTTTATTCATTTTAATAAAACAATAATACATTTTTATTCCTCGTATTTCGGCGGCAACGGAGTCACTATTTGTTGATAAATAATGCGCAACCATTAATCCATCTATTTTAGGTAGATTATCCGATTGCCCTTTTTCGAATCCTTCATCCATTTATTAATCGAATAATATTTACTATTATTAGACTATTAACGTAATACGCGGACGAAAACACAACAAAATACTGCGCAAGCTATTACACCCAATATAACCGCTGGCCACTGCATACGAAGCGGGCCGCGGCCCGCGAGGCGCGTTGTAACATGACGTCATAGGCGTCACGGGACTGTAAGCGGGTCTCGATATTTTTCGAAACTTTGAATGCCTATAAAATCAAAACTACTAGGTATTTTTGACTAGAACAAAAACTAGTGTATTTGTATACATACAGGCTTTACTGAGACAAAATTTCACGCGATTTGGCATACTTACCTAGTAACATTCTTCATTGTAATATTTACACGCTCTTGTGCTTCTATAAGAATTGTGCCAAACATGTGGTGTAAAACAACTTATAAACTATTGCCGTACAAAAACCACTTTGTTATTGGTCTATGCACTACTAGCGACACTTTGACAGTGGCCGGCCCCATTCGTCCCTTATAGAACCTGAGCAGAGGCATCTCTTCATGTGCCAAATCTTGATTTATTACTAGTAAAAAAAATATTTTATATTAGTGGTTTGGGCTTGTAGAGTTGTATAAAACGAAGTGTTGCCAGAAAGACGTAAAAGTATAATATACTTTTACGTCTTGTGTGTGTATTTCACTTAGTAACATATTATGTTACTAAGTGAAAGTGAGTTTGTGTGTATACACACACAAATTACATCTAGAACTCCAAACTTCACAAAGAGTATGAGACATATTACTTTACACTTTAGTATAGTATGAGACAATCAGACTGTCAGACACTGCAACAAGTCTATAAAACATAGATCAACGACGACATAGATAGATTATAAGCTAGTGAGTAGTGTGTGGTTATATTGATTCTCAACTTATTTACAACCAAAATATTCGATTTTCAAATGATAGTGGCAACACTGACAGTAGGGATGGGCAAGTGAAAAAAATATATCGATATTTATCGTATCGATATTTTTAAACACTATCGATAATTATCGAGTGAAAAATATCGATATATCGTCAGTTTTCGCATGATTATTCATACATATTCCCAAAGCAATCAAACTTCGTAAATAAACAATAGAAGAAAATTGTATTTTATTCTAAATATATTTTTAAGTTTTGTGATTGATTTGTTGAAAAAAAAAAATCCGAAAATTGTTAGTTGCGTGCTAATTCAAGGTCATATTCGTCTTACACTGATAGTTTAATAGAATTTGTATTTTCGTGCACACTACCAGTAGTTTAAAATTGCTATATTGCATTTAATAACGATTGTGGCGAGATTTTTTAAGTTAACAATACGCGAGGAGCATGCAAGCATAATCTATTGTAATAACATTAAAAACACGCAACCAAAATTGCGTAAAAAAAATATCGAATTTGATACGAATTCGATAGTCTAAACTTAAAATTGAATATCGATATATCGCGACTAAAAATATCGACGATATAATATCGATAATTGTACGGAAAAATATCGATATTTTTTGCCCATGCCTAACTGACAGCATGGATGACAGTTAATGTGGTGCTCCCTCCCGTGCTCGGCTCGGTGTTATTTTATCGCAAGATATGATGAGCCGTGAGGTTATGTTGTGAGCATATTGAAGTGTTTTGTGAATTTAAAATCCGATTACAATAAGTAGCCTACAAGATGTCAAAAATGAAGATAAAAGTTATTAGCCGTAATCCAGATGATTATTTACGTGCTACAAAACGGGATATCCACAAACGTGAGATTATTCTTATATTTATTTATTCATTTTCTACCCGCTGCTGGATGAATAGAGCAAGTCGTTGTCCGCCCCTAAGATGACACACTGACCAGGATTTGCTCTACTCATAGGCCTCACCTCAGCAGTGCCCTTACACCGCTGAGATGAGGCCTATGTCTAGCACTGGCAGGCATTCTTCGGGTAATGTGGATGACGATTAAGGTAAAATTCAAAATTGGTTAATTGTTTCAGTACCAAGGAATTATGATCCAAGTTTGCATCCTTTAGAAGCGCCGCGTGAATATGTGCGCGCTATGAATGCTGTTAAACTTGAAAGGGTTTTTGCTAAGCCTTTTATTGGTAATCTCGATGGACACAAAGATGGTGTTTCCAGTATCGCCAAACATCCTAGTAGATTAGCAGTTTTAGCAAGTGGAGCATTTGATGGAGAAATCCGTTTGTGGGACTTAGCTGTTAGAAAATGTACTAGAAATTTTGTGGCTCATGAAGGTTGGGTACGAGCGCTGTGTTATACACCCAAAGGTGACACATTCACCAGTGTTGGTGATGACAAAACCATTAAAACATGGAAGGCTGAAATCCAGTCTCCTGATGATGAGGAACCCATTAGCACCTTGCTCAGCATGTCTGTAGTCACAGGTGTAACACATCACAGAAATAAACCCATATTTGCAACATGTGGTGAACACTGCCAGTTATGGGAGAACACAAGAAATGAGCCTGTGAAAGTTTTTAAATGGGGAGTGGACAGTCTTCATCATGTGGCTTTTAATCAGGTGAATTTTTAGTTAAATCAAATTTTAAATAAACAATATGGAATAAAAATTATTAATTAAATCCCATAAATTAAAAATGACAAGAAATACAAGCCATCTGATTCAACTGTTTCTGCCTAATTGTTTTCAGGTAGAGCAAAACTTGCTAGCATCATGTGCAAGTGACAGAAGTGTTATTCTGTATGACTGTCGTGAATCGGGACCATTGAGGAAGGTTGTCATGGAACTGAGGTCTAATGCCCTATCCTGGAATCCCATGGAAGCCTTTATATTTACTGTTGCTAATGAGGATTATAAGTATGTACACTCTTACTGGAAGCATTTTTTTAGGCTACAAAAATATGTTCAAATCATAAATGTTTATTTGTTAGAATATGGTACAATAGACGTTACAATTATTGGTTTGAGCATATCCTACAAATGACATAAAAATATTTCTATAAAAAATAAAGCTTATATGGCTAGCCTATTGCCTATATTAAAATTGGGTTGTAGTAATAATAATGATTAAAAATGAATTTTATTTTATTACTAACAACTTATCTTGTAAATATTCTTGAATACAGTAGTAATTTTTTTCTAATAACAGTCCGAACACTAGCCTTTTGAGCAACAGCAATGACACCTATAGATAATACTTGCCATGCAGTCAATATTTTACTTGGGGTGATTTCAATTAGTATTTGTGCTGTGTTCTGCTATTTCTTTTATAACTGCTTTAGTCTAATAAACTAGTTATTTTTACTAAAATGCATGTTTCAAACATAGACAGTATTCTAAGTTTCCCCACATATAGTTTGGATATTTTTTTTTATCCTTTAAAAACTCTTTGCACATCTACAGTTTCCCCAAATTATAAGACCATAATAATCTGAGTACAGATGTTACTTAAGCATGGTGAGCAACCTTTGCGGTATTAAGTTTAATCATTTGTCTTCTTCTTTTCAGGACATACATTAATAATTAATTTTGATTTTTGAATTGTGCAATGTTGTAATAATTGATTCAATTAATTTTCAGTTTATACACATTTGATGTAAGGAAACTAAAACAGCCAGTCAACATACATATCGGACACACATCAGCTGTCATAGATGTAGATTATGCACCAACTGGACGAGAGTTTGTAGCTGGCAGCTATGACAAAACAGTCAGAATATTTGAGAGCCTCAAAGGAAACTC
The DNA here is from genome assembly GCA_905332915.2 of Hecatera dysodea. NCBI lineage: Eukaryota > Metazoa > Arthropoda > Insecta > Lepidoptera > Noctuidae > Hecatera > Hecatera dysodea. The sequence goes on along the minus strand of HG995294.1, from coordinate 9,581,600 downwards.
CAGAGATGTATACCATACAAAACGAATGCAAAGACTGACATGTGTTAAGTGGACATTGGACAATAAATATATTCTATCTGGCTCTGACGAAATGAATATCAGAATGTGGAAAGCCAGAGCATCAGAAAAACTTGGTGTGGTAAGTGTTTAATTAAAATATTTAATTTCAGTTAAGGCTAAATTGTTAGTTGAAGAATAAATTAAAGGTAATTTTTTGGTATACCTACAATCCTATATGTTTTCTATATGCAAGCTGTCAATCTGCCCTTTGCTGAAATAAGTTAAATTTTAATTTTCTATATGCAAGCTGTCAATCTGCCCTTTGCTGAAATAAGTTAAATTTTAATTATGTGGGCTACCCCGGCACTATCGCCTTTGCTCACTTAAGATTATAATGCTTGGTTTCTGGGATGAAATAAACAATCATTTGCTAGCATGTTGTTGAATGTTACTTGGAGTGGTGGGCTGAATTATGTATATGATTAACTATGACGCATCTTTGGTTTTCGTTTCAATAGCTGAGTATTATTTTATTCCATTACTTTTATGAACACTACAATATAATATCTAAGCATAATTCATCATGTGTATACAAAAAAAGCTGTTGTACCAAGTTCAGTCTTAAGATTGTCTTTATCTAATTAAATCCTTATTGGTGGTAAAAGCGCGACTTATCTTCATCCTGGCGTTAATTAATAACATAAATTATTAGCCCTCTGATAGTTGTCATCACGGCTCCTTCTTGAGCCTTGACATGACACCGCACAAGTGATGTTTTCTCTAACGGCTTTGGTATTCTTTTGTTGCGTGACGCCTTTTAGATGTCCATCCATTTAGCTAATTTGATGGGCGAGTTGATTACCTTGACAGTGTACAACTGGTCTCGTAGGCGATACTTGCGTGAGCACAAGTAACTCTTGCATTTGCCTCTTATGTTTGATGTTTATCTATGGCCAATTATATTTCAGCTCAAACCGCGTGAGAGAACCGCACTGAACTACGCAGATTCATTGAAGGAGAAGTTCGCAAACCACCCGCAAGTGAAACGCATAGCGCGCCATAGACATGTTCCCAAACACATATTGAATGCGCAAAATGAAATCAGAACTATTAAAGAGAAATCAAAGAGAAAGGAAGGTAATCGGCGGGCGCATAGCAAGCCTGGCGCTGTCCCCTTCGTACCTGAACGACAGAGACATATTGTTAAAGAGGATGAATGAAAATACACTCTTTAAATTTTTAATACCTGTTTCATTTGGCAATTATATTTGTATATTTATTGGAATCAAGTGTTACATCATTTTATTTAAAGAATATTCTTGAATTACAGATTTCATATAGACATTTTTAAGAAATAATTATTTTTCATGCTACAACTTACAGGTAATATAAACAGGTATAATAGACGAAATATCATAATGACTACATACATTTAGCTGGAAGTACAAATACTTAGTATTATTCTAACCAGATTGATTAATAGGACGACTGATGCGGTTTGGAAGAGTCATTAGGCGGATATCCACACTGAAAAAAAAAAAGTGAGTTGATAAGTTTCAGACTGAAATGAATTAATCTCAAAGCGGGCAAATTGTGGGAGATTTCAGGTATTTTGAACACCAATAATTTATAATCAAATTATTAATTAATTATTGCCCATTTATATTGCACCTGATGGTAATGAAGAAGTATGCTTGCCTAGAAGTAACCTGTTCACTCTGGACTTGATTCCCAGGTTGTAGTTATCAGGAAACAGACTGACAGGGAATTCAACGCCTTAGCTGTTTGCATAATTAATGTGTTCCCAATGTTTTATGTGCGTGTGAGTGGGATGTACGCCATGTAGCGGTGGCGCATTGCCTTACGTCTTGTGGTCCGACGATGTTACGGGCCCGGCGGAATGAAACTAATTCGGGTGCCCGCTCCCTAACTGATAGAAAACCGATCTGCTGTCGATGTTCAATACTTTGGAGCTTAGATTCGACAAGCCTATCATTGACGATTATATTCTTGGCAACAATTTTATTAAATTTAGAACTCCTGAATGCTCAGTAGTAATTGGAGTGCCGCGGCCGATTAATTATATTATATATAATTAAAAAACCACTGACTGATTGATTGACTGACTGATTGACATAATTGTTCTCCCACTTCCCGTTCTAGGAGGGGAAAACTTTATATGGGGTTGTATAGAAGGTGTCGGGGTGAGTATGGGAAAAATCTGAAACTACCCCTTTTCAACCCCCTTCTTTCAACCCCATTGCTTATCTCAGAAACCTGACGTCGAAGAGAAAAATGGTTTTTGGGGTTGTATGTAGGGTGTTTGGATGAGTAGAAAACGAAAAAAAAACTACCCCTTTTCAACCCCCTTTTTACAACCCCTCTGCGTATCTCAGAAATCTGACATTTTAGAGAAAAATGGTTTTCGGGGTTGTATAGAGGGTGTTTGGATGAGTATAAGGCCAATAAAAAATTCAACCCTATTCAACCCTTTTCAACCCCCTTCTTTCAACCCCTTGGCATATCTCAGAAACCTGACATTGTAGAGAAAAATGGTTTTCGGGGTTGTATAGAGGGTATCTGGGTGAGTATATGGCCAATAAAAAATCAACCCTTTTCAACCCCCTTCTTTCAACCCCTTTGCGTATCTCAGAAATCTGACATAGTAGAGAAAAATAGTTTTCGAGGTTGTATAGAGGGTATCTGGGTGAGTAAAAATACTAAAAAGACAACGCGAGTTGCTCGCAACTCGCGCCCCCAAGCGAAATACTAGTATATATATAAAATTAATCTTAATGACTACTTAGTCTGTATCCCGTAACTGAACCTTTTATAAATAAATAAACCGCTTTCTTTGGAATAAGTACAAATTATGCATGCCAAATCAATGGGGTGTTTTGTTTAGATGTTTTTGTTAGATTTACGTAATAAGATACTATACTATATTCTATGATAGTATGATACTAACTAGTCGATCGATAGTTAGTATCAAACTGTAGTTATCAACAAAGGTCTAGATTACTTGGACGTAGTTATGCAGAAACGTTCCAACCCACAAGTCACGCGAAATCGAGTTATTGTGATCAAACTACATTTTATGACATTTAGGGTCAGATTAGCAAAAAGGTTTCAAGTTTTAAGCCTTACAATCAGAAAATATTTTTTTCACTTACGTTCCAACCCACAACCTTTATCAAATAATAACTTGTGTAAATTAACTAGAACGTACTATGTGGACAGGAACATTTAATGTTTTACGAAACAATATATTTATTTTGCTAAAACGCCACAACAATCTTGTAGCGTTTTAGTAAAACCATTTTATTTTGTAACAAATGTTCCATTTATATTTGGAACGTTTTTGCAAAATTAGAATAGCGCGGCATAAGCGATCCAAAACCTTTCGATTTAGTCCAAAGTAATCAAATTTACAAGATTTTTAGGTTCCATGGAGTTTGAAATTCTATTAAACGAACAACGATACGTTATATTTACAACTGGGGATAACGTTAGGCAAAATTTATGATTTATATCGGCGATACTACACGGAAAAGTATGGCGAAGAGCGCAAGTGCGCTTCCTTGGATACTGAGAAAAAAAAATACTCTTAATTTAAGCTGAAGTGTAAGAATTTAAAGAGAGATACTTGCAATAAGTGCGACATATGCGCTGTAAAAATCCAAAATGCCAGAAGCCTAGAATAAAAAGAGGAAACTAAATCAGAGAAGACACGATATTTAGAAAAGGCGGAAAATCTGAGGAATCAGATGATGAGTAAGTTCGTGCCTTAAGAAATATACAGAAATGAAGCCGTGGGACTCGGCTTCATTGACGGCTGTTGAAAATCTTATTCTATGGAGCGATAGCTGCGGTAGGCAGAACCGCAACATAGAAATCGTTCTCATGATGAAAGCAATCTTAAACTCTCATCAAACTCATAATTTCGATTACTTCAGTTTTTGAAAAATCTGTCGTTTTAACGGCACAGCTTTTTCAAAAATCGAAATGGCTGTTAAACTTCAATGTGTGTATACAGCCGAAGAAGATACTGGTATCATTAAAAACAGTTTTCAAGTCTATAAAATGCAGAAAACTGACTTTTATAGCACAGAAAAATTGCAAAAAAAAAACGTATTGAATAGAAAAAATGATAAAAGTAAAGATAATTGGTTAGATACATACGACAGAAATAAACAAACTGATTTCTGTCTGTTGTGGCCTGAAGGTAAACCTATTGCTCCAGCGAAATTAGCTGATTTGCAGACTATGTATCAATACATCTCGAGGATTTTCTCCAATTTTATAAAACATTAACAACGTCGGAGGACATGATTGATGATATCGACGGGTTTTGCGGAGATCCAGACTTCGACATGCAAGTTGATAATTTACCCGATGACGATTTTGTATGAACCCAGAGATATTGATTTACCTTTTTAAATACACAATGTATTTCTTATTATGTTATTAATATTTAGATTTGTTTCGTATTTATTTTTCACAGATCTATAAAATATGACATATTATAGTTTAAAATACTTTTTGGAACGTTTTTGCAAAATAATTTGGAATGAACGTTCATACAAAAAAGAATTTTGCAAAAATGTTCCAATACCATTTTTCCTAATAACCTACCGTTTTAACGTAAATATTCAAAAAAATAGTACAAGATTATGTAATGATTATATTTTACTACAGTAAAACCTACAGTGTTCGCCTGTACTAGTTACGGCAAAAAAGTGTACCACTGAAACACTAAATTGGGTTTTTCTCAAATTGTAGTCATTGTGGAATGAAACGTTTTCGCATAACTACGTCCACTTTAGAATCAGTCTTCTCGTCAAGGTAAAAATAACGTGTTCTTCGATGGCTGTGCCGCGTCTTGTTGAAATGCATTCTGTTACAACCTGGAGACTCGAAGGAAATAATGCAGTAATTTTTGTGAACTAATGACATGCTACTAGAACCAAGAAATAGTTCTAGAAATCTGGATGTTATAAATGAATGAAAATACTTACAGTGGGTCGATTCGATGCCGCGCGGCCGATTGTAGGTAATGTATACTTACATAATATCACGAGGAAGAATTGTTGTGTCAATGTTGTGTTCCAGCACAACAAGAATAGATAAAGTCTTAAGGGATGGTTGATAGTCAAGGAGATGCAGGTCACTGTTATCAACCAATCTCTCTGGGTTGTGATCCACACTCTCTGGTATTCGACTTACACCAGGGCAGGGGCTGCAGAAGTAAATTATTTTGTTGTTTAATACTTCAATTCTTATTTACTAGTCATTAAACTTTCTTTTTTTTTTTCTGGATGGGATACCATCAAATGACTTCTCCCGCACTGGGCGGAGTGGAAGGGAGTGCCGACTCTTACTGACTAAAACCCACCCGTGTTCCTCGTAGTGCCCTTTGCGTTCCAGGGCCGCAGTGACTCTTTTGATCAGATTCCGCAACTTTCTTTGCTGACAGCTCTTTGAGGAGCGCGTGGAACACGACGCGCCGTCGACCCGGGCCTGGTTGCTATCGGACGGCGAGCCGCCCATAGCTTGCCATCCGCAGGCCCGTAGTCATTAAACCTTAAACTATAAAAATGCAAAACCAGAAGAACGAGAACAAAAATATAAAAACAGCAAAACACTGACCTTGTGCCTCCAAATAAATACACTACATCTTTATGAATTAGACAAGCTTGACGTCGACGCTTGCACGGCACTGAGCCGCCCACATTGATGTATTGCCAAATGTTGTCTTTGATAGAATATCTGTAGAGATCATTGAAGTGTGTCTTTGAGTTACCATTAAATCCCCCAAAAATGTACATGTAGTCTTGGTAGACCCCTGAAATCATATTGTCTCTATAATACTTACATGTAGCTTTTAATTACCTACCTACTTAATTTTGAAATGGGTGGAAAAACACTTACAAGAAGAGTGGCTGCGTCGTCCTTCTGGCCATGTGCCACCAGGGTTCACAGCCACCCATTTCTCTTCAGTAGTATCTAAATAAAATACTTGGGGGCAGTATATTTCCTCTTGGGAATTGTAAGGGCTGTTAAGATCTCCTCGTCCACCAAAGATGTACATTTTGTTGTCTACAGCAACAGCAGTGTGAAAATCACGATGAGATGGTGCAGTGCCTCGTGCGTCAATGTAGGTCCACTGCAATGTATCAAGATTCAAGCAGTGTACTTCTTGTGAATACTGATCAGTGAGATATTCAAACCCTCCAAAAATGTACATCTTATTAGCTATCACACAAGCTGAATGGCCATCTTTGGCATAGGGCACCATGCCTGTTACAGCTGGGGTGCTCCATTCTAAAGTCTTGGTGTCAAAGCATGAGAGAGTGTCACATGCCACAGCATTATTTCTGCCTCCCCACATGTAAACCTGTAAGACATTAATCAATGCTCCTACAGTTTGCTCTTTCAAATAAATCAGAATGCTTTGGTCAAGCATAGATAAGGCGCTCTTATCTTTGCTCATAAGCCATGCAGTAACATTCAATTAATTGTGCTGTGACTGATTTGCTTTCAGTAGCTACTTTAAAGCATGGTATTAGCAGAGCATCAGTCTCGAAACAGTTGCCTTTTTATTATTATTCATCATTTGTACATCAGGAAGAATATGGTAATTTATTTACAATAAATGTTTATGCAGATAGACAAGGACTAATAAAATCATGTGAATAAAAACATTCATTTATATTCTATTATTGTAATCAATGAAGTTTTTTCTGACACAAGAAGGTATTTCCTATACAATAGGTCATAGAAACTCTATTTATAAATATTTCAGTTTCATTTAAAATGTGGAATACATTATTTATGCTTTTCCTGATTGGTTCTAGGTTGAGTTATACAAACATAAAGCTGTACTACCAATTCAGATTAGCAAGTTACTACAGTGGGACTTAATCAGCTGTGTACTTATTTATGTTCCTTATAAGCAAGTCTTGGGCACAACTTAGAAATTCTGATGGAGACCTATTATCCTATGTTCTTGTTTGGAACTACATTGTTAAAGTATAATATTTAAACTGTATTATATTTTTATCTTTGAAATTTTATTGTAACTGACAACTTTGGACAAAACAAATGAAGTAAATAGCTATTAAAAGCTTGTGCATTATCAATCATTTGGCATTTTACCAGAGGAGAATAAATAGTGGTGCAGATAAAATGTTCATTATTCTTACCTAATCTTTTTGGGTTGTGGAATTGCATTTTTAACTCTTTCAAGACAGAATTATAAATAAAAATATTGATGCATTCAATGAAAGTTCAACAAAATGAAAATTATGACTGATACAGATAGTTTAAATATGCTTACCAATACCAGGATAGTCAGCTCTCCAGAGGTTTATTAATTTTTTAACTAACCTTGTCCCCATATGCGACAGTAGTATGGCCATATCTTTGGAAAGGCGCCACATCAGTCCTCTTATAATTCACTGGTGCCCATCTCAGGGAATTTGTGTCCAAGACGTGGACTGGTATTGGCTCCCAGTCTTTATATTCCTCGGTGGAGCAGTATCCTCCAAAAGAATAAATCTTTTCGCCGATGCATACCGCGGCGTGATTTACTCGCATTGGACCACCCTCGATATGCACCGTCCATCTCATTTTGGGAAGTGTTTACCAACACTGCTTGATGTTATAAAGCCACGGATAGCACTAGAACCGCGCTGATATCAAATATTATTATGAAAAATATGCTACAAGACTACAACTTTATAGGTACTACAGAACTGTCTATGTTGACACTTGATAGGTTTCTGTCAGTTTCAACTTCCTTCACATTTTATTGATTTATCGTTTGCAGCTGTCAGTTATGTCACTATTAGGGACTTAGGGATGGGCAAGTGAAAAAAATACATCGATATTTATCGTATCGATATTTTTAAACACTATCGATAATTATTGAGTGAAAAATATCGATATATCGTCAGTCTTCGTAATAAACAATAGAAGAAAATAGTATTTTTTATTATTGCTCGAGCTTAAACAATTTATTATATTTAACATATTTTTAGGTTTTGTGATTGATTTGTTGAAAAAAAAAAAATCCGAAAATTGTTAATTGTCTGTTAACTTCAGGTTCATATTCGTCTTACACTGATGGCTTAATAGTATTAGTATTTTCTTGCACGCTACCAATAGTCTTAATGCTATATTGCATTTCATAACGATTTTGGCGGGATTTTTTAAAGTTAACAATACGCGAGGAGCATGCAAGGATAATCTAATAACATTAAAAACACGCAACCTAAATTGCGTAAAAAATAATCGAATTTGATACGAATTCGATACTCTAAAATAAATATCGAATATCGATATATCGCGATTAAAAATATCGACGATATATATCGATAATTGTATGGAAAAATATCGATATTTCGATATATCGATATTTTTACCCATGCCTAGTCACTATAAGAGCTCAACAGTGTTGCTGGCTTCGAAACTATTAAAAAGGTGCACCTCCGTCTAGTCCAATTCCGTGCAAATACTCGATCCAAATACCTATTCCACCTGGTCATTGAAGTACGAATAGTTTAATACATACACTGTGCGCCCAGAAATATACCTGTCTTGAACGCTGAACAGAGTCATCTATACTGAGGTGGAGCAACTACGAGCAATGCATGTTCTGAGTACCTATGTTGTCATTAAACTCTCCAAAACAGATGTCAGACACAGTGATTTGCTTTCGATGAAGTCCGATGAACCTAGGTGATGCTGTTTTTAAGTTTCTAATTTTACTTATTTAATTTGTACCTACATAACCAAAGAAGAAGTCCAAACTCACACTACTCCTGTAGGTATCCTTTGTGGAATATTTATTTCCTACTTGCATGCTTTTAAATTTTTAAATTTTATTCTTTCTTTCTTTTCTTCAGGTTTCAAGTGTAGGTGGCGGGCTCTAACAACTTCTTCTTTTCGAGTCGATGACTAACGGCTAATATTACTTATAATAGCGTTTTTCTCTGACTTCGTATTAACGTTTCTTTCGCATTGCCGTAGGAATTTCGAGAAATCCTTTCTACGAGCAGTAGTTTCGGCTGTGCGTTTCTGGCAGACATTCGGTCACGCAGTCACTCAATCTCACTGAGTCACGCAGTCACTCAATCTCACTGAGTCACGCAGTCACTCAATCTCACTGAGTCACGCAGTCACTCAATCACTAATCACCGTCACTGAGTTACGCATTCACTCAATCATTCAGTCACTCAGTAGGGCAAGAGATTTATAGATAGTATATAGATGATTTGGGCCAGGGGCCTAGTAGCTACGTTGAATGCAGCATCGGTGGAATTAATGTTATAGGTACCCTAAAGTACAGGTGTCTGGGAACTTGGGGTACTCCAACATGTGGCCCTCTCACGTTCTGAACAGGGGCACCGCACTCAAATTGGCTATCTGACGCGACTACTCGATCCAATTTCGCCAAGTTATGTTTGCAGTGGATTTACCTGGCTGCTTAACCGATTGCTTTCTATGTAGTCCACTGCAGCTCCCGTTTAGGTGGCAGATGTCCTTAGTGTCTCAAGTAGTCGGGACGTTCTTCCCAAGGCTTGCTTCTTACCTCAGGCAGTAGGCACACCTCAGGTTAGGTTGGTTTTGGATAACGTCTTTGCATCGAAGAAAACTCTTTTCTGCTGTGTGTCCGTAGAGGTGGTGTCGGGAATCAGATTCTTGTTTTTTTTTTTGGTACGTATACTTTTGATTTCAGCCTCGAAACACGAAGCATTGGCTAAGCCATACAAATTGGAATAAAGAAAGGACATTAATGATTTCAATGGATTGTGTGAGCGTCGTTATGAAATAAAGGTTATAGCACACCGGTTGACAGGACAGAACGGAAGAAGAGAACATGTTGCGCCGATCCCAAGAATCACCCACAGTGAGCAGAAAGATGATTAACCTTAGTTTAAAATAATAAAGCAGATTCTGACATTGGCACTGGCAGGCTTATGTCCATATTGGAAGGGATAAGTAAGAATAAGAAGTAGAAGTAAAGAAAAGAAGGAGGAAGGGGTGGTGGAGTAGTAGAAGAATTTTAGTACCTAGGTACCTAAGTTACCACTTTTGTGTTAATACGTGCCAAATAATTTCTGCCATATAGTAGCAGTATTAGACCTCATACGTATTAGGTAGGTACATAACGACTTTCAAACTTAATGTATCTTACTCAGTAATATTGTATACTTTTTTCATCAGCAGGAGAGCAATAGGCGTGATCTTTCAACGCCAGGCGGTGTTAGGGCGCGAATCATTTGTTATTATTTCTCTCACGCGTCAAGTTTCCAAACAAATTGTATTGTAACTGACAATATGAGCGATTATTGTTCGATTTGATACAAATGTTCGGTCCGTGCCGAGAAATTTTGACGCGGAGACTCTTTTTGTACGAGGAAAGTTATGTAGGATTGAAGGTGAATGAAAATCTTTTTCGATAGAAAACCGTCGAAGTTTGCTCCTGAGTTAGTGATTTCGACTTCAAGTCCTAGAGAAGACACTAAATTGCATGTAAGGTTTATAAACCTTACATGCAATTTAGTATTAGATGGTACCGTTAGATAAGAGCATAAACGAAATGCCCATGATTAAAATAATGTTCTCTTACCTACCAAAACCAATAGAATAGATTTGATAGACAATAGTTGTTTCACTCTAACTGCCTCGTTGGTCAAGTGGTCGCAAGCACGTGGACTGCTGAGAGTGAATGCCTACGGTTCTCGCTTCCTATTTATACCTACATATATATGCTTTTGGTTCCCAATAGGAGTTTATCAGGAGTGTAACAGGATTTGTACAATTAGTTTGCCTCTATGATATGGTAACTTATTTCAACATGGAACTGGCCAAATGTTGGTTTAGTAGGTACTTAACTACTCACCCTTTTTGGGAATACAAACGTGATGTTATAGGTATGTACAACTCTTCATTCTTTGCAACGTCAAAATATACGCAATTTTCTTTTCCCCTGAACCGCGGTGTGGAGGCGGTGACATGTCCCGTGACGTATAGAAAGCGCATTGCCGATGACGCCCGATCTATAAATCATATTTCGGGATCGGCAATCGTCCATCCGCCCGTCTGCTCGGCAACTTTCCTCGTTTTTTGTCTGACTCCTAAACCGTTAGCGTGTGATGTGACAGAAGGGTGGCGACATGTGCTGATGCCGTACGTTTCCAACAATTGTATCATGATAAATTGATGTAGTTTAGACGGATATTAAGTCTAGGTGAACACAAACAGGAAGTTAGCAAAACGTGTGCCTACCTCCGTTATGAAGGTGAGAACGCAGATATGTATTAGATACCTGCGTTCGTAAAGCTTGTAGTAAGTCTTTATAAAAATCTACTTTACCAAATGCTAATTTACTAACCACTTTATGTCCACATCATTGATTGCATGAATACATTATATTATAAGCTATTTGGAAAGCTTATTTGGATAAGTTACACGCACCACCCGTTAGCCTATCCAATAGTAACATTTATCATCGGAATCCTATAAAAAGTAAACCGGAACTAATCCGGGAGCCCCACCAGTCACCCTCCTCTAATCTGCATACGCCAAGAAAATAATTTCACGCCCTAACCACACGGAGACGATGCGCCATTGTTGAGATTTTATGAATAATTTTGACGCGTGGGTGTTTGTAGTGTGATACACTGTGGCGCAGATAACTTGCCACTGGCAATGAAATGGCTTATTTGGGAATTCAGTTAAGTTTTGGATCTGTTTGCATCTTGTAGGTTTACAGAAATTCCAGACGTTTTCCCTCTGGTATGTAAATCATCCCGTCTCGATATCTTCTACAGAACTATTGATGGAAAGGATCCATCAATAGTTCTGTGAGGAAATATAAGCAAATATTTAGTATCAAAGGTTGTTCACTGGTGATATATGTATATCAATAGTGAATCGATTGCTAAAATCTGGTTGAGGACATGTCTCTTGGCAAGTTATGGACCCATTTGCGGTGGCGACCATTGGTCAGTAGTAGTGATCAGTGATTAAGGTATAAGTCATAATCCTGGATCCTTTAAACGATAAGTTTAGGTAGGTATCAAAGTACCTTAGAATACCTACTTCTTCATGTTCTTAGAATACTTCAAATTAAAATAAGTTAAATCTCCATTGATTGCAACGTTCCAAGTAAAGGGTAAAATATCCATTCATAATCTGAAAATATCTTAAGCGTATCAGCTCGTATCACGTAGCATCATGGCACTATAACGTGACATCTCGGCGACATAAAGAGCGCAATGTGTCTAGTCGACGGCTCGATCGACGTTATTGATACACGGAAAAGATTTCTCTTTGATAGTTGCGGTCGTGCGTTTTGACGCCTCGCGTCTTAGGGTAGTGCTGTGACGATGTTTTATCGATATCTGCCTATTGTTTTTTGATAAATTTGTTTTATTTTATATGGATCCTATTTGTGTTTCACACGGGCCTACACTTGTCTGTGATTTTAAGTGTAAAGTTAAAAGTACCTTAGTTATAGTGCCGCTGCGCAGAAAGAGATGACGCTGTAGATATGGTTGGTAGTTCTGATAAGTGTTGGTGGTCCAATCAATCAATGATTTAGATAAGAGAACGTATTCAGACAAATCACATAACTGTAGATAAGTGTAGATAACACAGTAGTTAGGCAATTAAACATTGGTATATGTGTAACCAAAATTGAAACGTTATTCTGAAGAAAAGTTTAACCTTCATGTACCACCTTTCTTAGTACCTACATACCTACCTTTATACCTATCCTCCAACAAATGAGAACCACCGACATTTCCTTTTTATAATAATTTATCGATAGCGTTATTAACTTAGGCCCAGCACTAACCACCATAAGACTGCGTAACGTTCCCCACGCAGCGCCACATTTATTGATGGACTTTGGAAGTTTTCAATATTATGGCTACTTTACATATCATACGGAGAGTTTTATTACGATTTCGCATTTGCCGCCTGATGGGAAAAACGATTTCCATCGGCATCGTGGCGAAAAATAGGGTCTGTTGTTTTGGACTTTACTTATCATCTCCAGAAATCAACAACATAACAGAAAAAACCAAATATTTTTCCTAGTTTACAAAAAAATCTTATTCTTTTTCTATTATATCACTCCTTTAAAATATCGGAGCCATATTTTTATCATCTCCATATCGCTGGACGTTTATTCCCGCTATTTTTTCGCCATCCAAACCTACGCGGCAACCGTATGTCATTTTTATGTGGCCACTTTTCGACATTATATTCCTTTCTATTGTGGCAAAGGTGCTCATAGGGATAAGGGCCTTAATATACGATTATCGGTGGCACTCACTATTGTGCTTGACCTATTCTTTGAGTTATTGCCCTTATCGACCATGATAGCTCAATTTTGAGATTCTTTTAGAGCTTTAGTATGGGATAAAGTATCCTGATGAAAGGTGCCTAAGTACCTACCAAAGTAAGATTGGCAGAACTAATAACATATCATGCTAATTGAATTTTCGTTGTGTGTTCGTTGAGTGATGACTTTTTTAACTATAGTGCACAAGTTGGGCAGTAATTAGCGCCAGGGTCAGTTCCAACATCAATCGCGCCGAGAGCTCAACTTTTAGCTCAAAGGTCGCACATCAAGAGCAGCGCGGAGACAAAAACACAGAAAATCGGCCATTACGAACAAGCAAGTCGCAACTTCTTAAAACATCCTTATCCAAAGAACACATAAAAAGCAGACATCGTTTTTCTTTTAAAAAACTCTCTCATTTGCCTATCAATAGTGGTTGAGGCAGATCTGACCGTAATAAATGTCATACTTTATGGCACTTAGGAAAAAATGCAAGGGAGCCATTTTACATTTTAGCCGGTGACCGGGGATCGCTATGTCGAATTACGCATTTCGAGTAGCCATTTCCTTGGGGAATTTTAAATATTTTTCGTTTGGAAACATTGAGTTTGTGTTGTTGATTTACGATGTTTACTATGGAAGATATTTGTTGACGAGCTCACACGGATTTGTATGAGAATTATATCTTTATCCACAGCTACATCAATTGAGTAACCATTGTGTAGTGCCGATCTATAATGGTGGTAGAGACTTAATAACTTTTTCATAGCTACTAATTTAGTGGGAAACATAGGTTAGTAACAAGTAAGTAGGTATCATCATTGAGCTAACAAGTTTCTTAAAAAAATATGCTAGTGCATTCTGAAAACCTTAAGTATCGGTCTGCGTATCCTGAAAAAAAAAATTTCGTTTTAGCAACATACTGAGTTTTAGTTTCGCAGCATCTCATCAGATTAAGTACTACCATTGTTCCACTAATGCGATTAGTCACGTAGCTATGATGCAAAGTACCGCTGCCAGCCGAAACTCACTAAAAGGCACCAAAGCTCTGCCTGAATAACATTAGATTACAATCTGTGAGATATTCATGAACTCTGACCACTCGCGATGCCAAGGTAAAACGTATTAGAAATTAGTGAAATGGTCGATACTGGATAGGTTGCCTTTCAGTGCTAAAGAAGAAAATATAGAAATCACATTAACGGCTACTTTATGTTTATGTGGTTGATTTTTTATTAGTTTCTTTATTGTGGGTATCCACTATGTTCGCGAATCTCTTGCGCTCCGTGCTACTTCACTGCTCCACACAGTGACGTGACGTTTGCTAAATTGGTCCGCATTTGATTCGCAAACATATCTGTCACCGCATAATTGCAAACTCCGTTAGATTATAAAATATCTTGTGATTGTGTATTGTAAACTCTCGATAAATTGTCAATTAAATATTTGGAATAGGTGCTTTTTTAAGCATCCAAATTTTATAGTCAAAACTCTAACTCTAGAAGTCATTCCGAGAAATTGTGAGCCGACGTAAACTGACTACATGTTGCCAACAATGCCAACCAATTAGTAGTCAAGAAGCAGAACATAGGGCCCAGGGAGTTTAGGCCTCCGCGAATCGCATAGATCGCCATCCATGTTAGGTTCCTTTATACCCTGAGATAGGAGCAGCGGGGCTCCAACGTCAAGTTTAGAATGTTGAAATTGTGTGGTAAATACTTAACGTTTCGTTACCTGCAATTCCACAATTTCTCGGAAGGCCTTCGAGTGATTATAGGCTATCAATTTTGAGGCATAAACAGTATTCCAAATGTTCAGTTGAAAAGTAAGAACTCTTCTCGGAGTTTTCTGTAAAAAATCCCACCTTGAAAACTTTGTGGCTTAATGTGCGTAGTGCCTTTATGATTCACCTTTATGTTTGTCTATATAAAATCACTTCATGATTAAAAAACAATCCGTTTGACATTAGTACTCGAAGGTTTTTTTTTTGTTTATACACATACTTAGAAAAGAAAATTTTAAAGGAACAGAGAGCTGTAAGGTAGTTTTAATTATAATTAAAGAGCTTATTTCGAATATTTTTATCTCGCTGACCTGTGATAGAAGAGTAGGATGAGAAACGTGAAATCTTTCTGTAAAGAGACAAAGAAGAAAAGTATTAAATAACTTTAATTTCGGAAGTAGGTCATCCTAAATTAAAGTTATTTTATACTTAGTATCGTCATCATTAGGAGTCGGTTTTATTTTTCTGGAAAAGGTTATGTAGAGCAAAAAAAAAGCTTTTTTTTACTTTTTAGTCGTGATACCCCACATCTAAATGTACCCTTTACGCCGGCACTCACAGACACAAACCTGGTGTAAACAATCAACAGACATGTGATTTCAGCAATAGGGTAGTTGACTAAAAAAATCTGATTAGTCCGTCAGATAGATTTCCAAAAAATATTGGACACGTATTTTTTCTTTTTTCACGTAAACAAAAAATGAAGCCGATACAGAGCGTTGAAAACTCGTGTGACGTCACTACTCGCTACAATTTTTAACGAGCCGTAACGTCACAAGCCCCCACTCCTGATCTTTGATGCTTTGTATCTTCGTCAGTTTTTATAGATTTGATAAAGGAAAAAATACGTGTCCAATATTTTTCTATAATCTAACTGACGGACTAAATATAATCATATATTTTTTACTCAGGAAACACCCCTATTCCGGGAGATTTGATGTCATTTATTGAAGAGTTCCATTTCCTGTCTCGGAAGTTCATCATCAGATCTTCACCAAACTAGAAAGGGACCACCTCGAAATATGTACATACGATGCTCTTCCAAACCAGTGTAAATGTTTTTTTTTTCATTATGCATCGACAAGTGAAAATAAATGTAATCGAAGCCAAATGAATACGTATTATTAGGTATAACTCAAATACTAATGGCCATCAGATTTCACTCAATTTTAAATGGGACTACATCACAACAATCATCAAAATCGGTACACCCAGTAAAACGTTCACACACACAAAGAGTCGACTTGGGACCCTCCTCCTTTTTTAAAGTCGGTTAAAAATAGATCACACTGTACTAACTTTCATTTATTATATTACCTAACTAACTCGAAGGTACTTTGATTATAAAAATCGAATAACCGAAGAAACTCCATATATCCCCGTTCCGTTTCACGTTATTTTCAATGTACACATTAAAGGCGGTCTGGGTGCCAACTGCACGTGATCAATCAAATATTTAAGCCTCCCTTTGACCAAATAACGAAAGTGTTGCAAAAATTCAAATTAAATCTGTCCCAGACGTGTTTATCGCAGACGCACAAGTATTAAAACACTCCTTTTGTATATATTACTGGAATATATTTATTGAAATTATATTTCATAAAAAAAAACTGTTTCTTGTTTCACGGAAATCTAGGTGAAACATAATCGATATGTTTTTGGGTTAGCTTTAGCCTGATTGGTTTGGACGGACTGATCACCGATTTGATTGTGATTTCACACACGTCCAAAAAATGCAGCTACCTTTTTTCAGACCGACGTCCTGGTTTAGTGAAAAAAAAGTACCGTCGAAACCACCATGTTGGTCAGTATTCGTTCTATAGATTGCAATCTGGCATAAGCAGGTTCCTGGCCCATCGCCTGAGGGGACCACATTAACCTATTTCCTCAACTCCAAGACTAAGGACTAATTACTATGTTTGCTTTAATTTTCCAGATCAGGGAAATCAAGATTTATTGATACATACATAATAGAATTTAAAAAAAATAGATGTTTGGTTGATATTTCAATAGTTAGATAACTTTTACTTGAATAATAAAATATTCGTTTGCCAGCTTTTGGATAGTAAATAATGTCAAGCAGCTATTTTTAATCTTCTGTTTATGATGATTTGCTATTATTTATTGAAGAGTTCCGTCTCTTATCTCGGTTCTTCAACAAGCTAGAAAGGGACCACCTCGAAATACTAAGTTCTTCCAAACCATCGTATACAGTTGTTTTTTTTCAATTTACATGGACAATGTCAGAATGAGTACATCATCATTCGAAGCCACACATTATTAGGGATAACTCAAATACTAGTCGTCAGATCACATGACATGCACCAGCTTTCGAATCATCAAAATCGGGACATCCAGTAGGTACAAACTTATAACACACAAAAAAAATATACTGTCGAATTGAGAACCTCCTCCTTTTTTGGAAGTCGGTTAAAAATAGGAAATATGACACGTTGAAGGGTTGGTATATAATCGACTTCAAAAAAAGAAGGTTTCTCAATTCAACAGTCTTTTTTTGTTGTTTATAACAAGATGATCTAGTCGTTATGACTAGACTTAATTAAGAATGTGACAGTACCTACTAGGTTATTGCAATAGGACATCCTTAATTCCTTAATGTTAAAGCAAAGGCAACAACCACATATTGATTCAAGGCTATAGTCTCACAGAAAAAAAAACCACGCTCTTTTTTTTAACCCCACATAAAAGCAAGTAGCTACCGACAGATAGAATCTTGGATGACATTCATTGGCAAGAGGGTTGATCGGTTGACGGATGGCCTATTGTAACCAATCTTTTACAATTGAATTTAGAATTATTTGGATAGAGGGCTCGATCGTCCTAGACGTTTTAAATCGAAATAGTTGAATTTTGTTCCATCGGTTTATGTGTACAAATTAATTCTCCAATGTTTTCCTAGCAGCTTCATTACAAAAATATAAGCTACGTGTATGATCACCTAAAGTTATGCACTGAAACTGTTCTGGTCATCAGAAGAAGATGGAAAATCTCATGCAACTTCTAAACGCTTTACTGATGCTTACATTGGATCTGTAGCTAGGTAAGCAGTTCACCCAGTCAAATCTTCTCCCCTGGTTGATAGATAAGGCAAACAGTACCTACCTATTATCCTCACAATTGATTACTATTTTTTGTAAGCCCTCTGATCATTAAATCGCCTGTGCATCTTGAAGCTAAGCAGACCAAACTGAAAATGGAAACTGTTTTTACTTCTTACGTGTTATTAGTAATTTACTCAAGCTTTCGATCATGGAATCACTGGAGCTTCTTCAAGCTTTAAGCAGAGGAGTGGAGCAAGCCCTCAGATTAGGTAGCACAATATTTGCGGGCGGAGAGTGCGTGTGTGCGATAAAAATGTTCTATTTATTACGAGCCGACGCGGAGGTACATTCAAAACGCGTCACGCGTTGACATCCGACTTCTCCGCGTTTCCGAACACGTACGCTTGCTTAGGGTTGAACTGTCACTGATTTATTAATGACTAGCTTTTGCCCGCGACTTTGCGTCCCACAGAAACCGTATATTTCCGCAATGAAAGTAATCAGTGGTATTGTTGTATTTTATCTATACTAATATTATAAAGTTGAAGAGTTTGTTTGTTTGTTTGAACGCGCTAATCTCAGGAACTACTGGTACGAATTGAAAAATTCTTTTTGGGTTGAATAGACCATTTATCGAGGAAGGCTTTAGGCTATATATCATCACGCTTAAGCCAATAGGAGTGGAGCAGCGATAACGAATGTTTTAAAATCGGGGATTCCACGGGGACGAAGTCGCGGGCAGCAGCTAGTCAGTAAATAAAAATTTAACAAAAAAAAGAACAATCTATTTAACCTCTTTATACTTCTGAGTTTTATTTAATATTTTGAATCTGACATAACCTTACTCCTTAGAAACTGTGTAGTAATTATGGAGTTAAATAATCTTTGGAAAATATCTATCTGTGCGAGGTGGCAAAATTGAACAGTATCGTAAATTATATAAAACAAATATCTCTGCTGGATTTTTTTTAATGTTGTAGAAAAATTCTTCATAAAAAAAACGATAATCAAAGTAAATGAGGGTTATTCATCTTGTTCTGAGTCTTTTAATTTTGCATAAAATACGACATAATTTTAATCTGCTTACAATTTTCATCGAGCCCGAGTTCACCAGCCCTGTATTATATTTGGCGGGATCACGCGCGCGCCCCATCACCGGCACCTATACAGTCAATACGTGCGAGTGCGAATAATTTTTCATCTATTCCCATTAAATGTGACGTCAGAGCCGCTATCAGATGTCAGGACTACAGTTCATTATATTGTCATACTACTACAATAATGCATACGTTACTGCGGTGTTTGACGTACATACGTAAGTATAGAGCACTATTAGCCGATCTATTTTGTGAATACATCACCGTGAAAACTTACCTTGAAGGGAACTGTCATTCCATTTTAATTGCATGAATTGACAGTCCGATTAACGTTAACGTCACCGAAGTTTTACGGAATCGCAGTGGTGCTATTACTTATGGCAATCACATGTGTGTAACGTAGGTTAACACCGGGATAGATGCCACACTTTTCAAGAAATCAAGTTATATCTCCAAGTTCAAAAATCAAAGTGTTTTATTACAAATTTATGAAAAGTAAAAAACATTATCTTTGATATTTCCACAGTATTAGCGATTTTCGCGGACCTCTACGTTTTGGGACATCTATCCCATATATGGAATAGTTGCCTAGTCCATATAAATCAAGTTAAGGACAGGCGACCCACTAAAAAAAAAGCATCTCTGTCCCGAAAAAACTTTGACGCACTTTGCTTTCCCATGCAATCGCACAGAGCCATGAGACACGGTCTACTTAGTGGTAGTTGAAAAGTCTATTGTAATACCTATGCTACTGCCTATTGGGGCATCTTTCTCCCGGTTTTACCCTACGGAACACTACCAGTCGGTCTATTCCGTGAATATTGCTCCGAGGAAACACTCCAACTTCATTGGATGGATTGACACCTCACTACATGTTCACGTCACCGTTTTCATGGTGACAGTTTTACAGAATAGCAGCACAGTTTCTTAACGACCTATTTTAACCACAAGCACTGCAATACATACACCAGGTACACGTGCCCGGATCATACACAGTTCCCTATTTTCTCAACTACGTCAACGTTCCTTTACACAGCTCCAGGGGAACAAAAATAAGTGTAGAACATAAAGTACACAACGCCGCAAAAAATCTAGTGTGCAACTAAAAAAAAATGTACACGAGACTATTCAGCGTAAAAAGTATCATTCATACTGCACTGCGGTCAGCGCCGACTAAGCCGCCTCGCAAAGTCAAAAGAGCTTTGACTTCAAAGCGTTGGGGAATAACTGGCAACACCAAGAGAATGCAAAATAAACTGGCAACACTAAGGTAAGAGTGCAAAATAAATGCAGCAACAGCACATTACACAGCCATTGAATCAAAAGACAGACGGAGCGTGAAGTGATGAAAACTGGAAAAATAATAAAGTTGCCCCTTACGAGTGTGTGCGGGGGACGACTATTCTGGGATCTTGAGGCGCGCAGATAAGCACAGGACGGCACTGACCGGTGACCTGCACTTTGCTCAGCCCTTTTGCTGGTTACTGGAGCTAATAAGTCTAATAAAACCTCGTAGACGTTCGCTGTACGCGTGCTACGAGTGCTACGGCTGAGACTACGGCGGCTACGCCAGTCCTTATGTCTCTTGCTTGAATTTTGACAGTTAGCTAATTTCGATAGCTTTACATTTAGATCTCATACAAAAAGTGTTATAAGATTTTGATGCACGATTGATGATTCATACATACATTAATATATATGTAGGTACATTTCTAAATACACACATATTAAAATCGCTAATTAAAAATGTGAGAAAAGTAAATCCTCAACTGAATAACGATTCCCTATGGTCGGCACTTGCTAGTACCGCGCCTAGGTGTTCGCACAAGCCGTGTCAATATTGGCAGTCACTTGCAGGGAGAGACGTATGATTTTTACATCAAAAGCAACACGACCTCAAAGCAGACCAGAGAGAATTTACATTTGATGAGCAAGAGGTGTCGTAACGTTTTTGTTCAGCCCGACGTGGGGATAACAGCCTTTACAGGCGCAAGTAAACAGTTGCAGTTGCTTTGAAGTCAGTAATCACTGGTTAGGATTTATATCTACTTTTAGAAAGTTACGACAAGTTTCCAATTGTTTGTTGGTTTATGAAAGATTCTGTCACTCTAAGCAGCTCTTTCTCTCATTATTAGGTATCCAGAAAAAATCACGATTGCGTTTTAATTATGTTAGTTTATTGTTAAACTAATACACACATTTGAAGGCTCACATTTCACATTCGCATTTGTTTGCGAATTAATGTCTTTCAAAGACAAATAACACCTACTTCCGCAAGTAAGGAAGTAGGTATTATAATCATCATCACTTCAGCCGAAAGACGTCCCCAGTTGAGCATATGTATGTAGGTCCCCCAAAGTGTCGCCAGCCACATCGACCGGTTTTGTGCGACCCGCACGCAGCGTGCAGCGTATATTGTAATAAACGTAACTAAACTAACTTAATTGACAAAACCTAACGTCCATCAATAATACTACAGACTGACGTCGCGTTCAGTACACACTAGTCCCGCAAAGCGGCGCCAAAAGCAAATTAGTGAAAACATAAATTATCGTAAGCGCAGAGTGGTGGCACCTTGCATTGTGAACAAATTTAATTTCCTACTCGAGCACGAGTAAATGCATGAAACCAGGATTCATGAAAGCTGGGGCGCGCACCTATTGGTTGCATTATTTACTGCACTTTCGACCCCTGGCGGAAAGCAATGTAATTAATTGGGTTATGGCCCGCGGTTTTGTCGTTGTTCAACTTAATCGTCATTTGTTTAGGCGAAAAGTTTAATGGAGGATGTTTAGAGTGCTATTAAAGTTTAGGTAGTTAATTACAGTTGGATTATAATTATTTGGCTGAGGTTAATGAAAACCTAATTATTTTTGGATCTAAGCCTAGTACCATTGCCGACTAATTTGTCTAGTTCTCTAATGATTTAATCATTATTTTTTTACTACGTGGATAAATTAATTCAAAATATGTTAATTCAAAATCCGAATGTAAAACACGATTTCATTAGCAAAACGCTTGTGGATGTTTGTTAAAATAATTGAACGATACCTATCGCATCAAATCTGTAGCATTCCATTTAATATTAATATCTATGCAAAATTTTCACGTTTCCCAGCGGGGATTACAGTTGTTGGCCGTCGCACCCAAAGTTACGGCTTTAATATAAAAATAAAGTTTAACGAGTTGCGCAGTCTGTTGCAGCTTCCCAATGTTGAGCTCGATTTATTGCTCGGCAAAGACCATTTGTTTCCGATACTTTTTGTGGGCTAATCCCCCTGTATCTCTTCATTTTTATCCGCGAATTGGCCGCTTTTGCGATTAAACCGTTTTGATTGCTGTGGGGATGAACTTTAGTGGTCGGAACGCATGTTCCATTTGTGTGAGAAATAATATAGGTGTTTTGTGCCGTTTAGTCCGGTTATTCGTAATTGATTTGGAATCAACCTTTTTTTTGGATGGGAAATCATCAAATGACTTTTCAAGCTCTGGGCGGAGCGGAAGGGAGTGTCAGACTCTTACTGACTAAAACCCACCCGTGATCCATATTGTGCCCTTTGCGTTCCAGGGCCGCAGTGACTCTTTCGCACAAATTCCGCAACATTTGGAATCAACCTAAAGGCAATATTTATTTGGACTAGGTACCTACTTGTCTAGAGTGTTTTTTCCACTACAGCTGCTTGACGAGTCTTATTTGATTACTTAAGTTGTTAAACTTTACAACTCCTGCTGAAAACATAGGAAGATTCAATAGGTACCAAAAAAAAAGTTTTCACAATGTAATGTGTAATGGCCAAGGCTGAAATGGACAGGTTACCAATAATCACAAGTCGATGTTGTCGACGTAACCGCTTCGGAATCGGAGACAAGACAACGTTATGTGGTTTCGGTGCGAGTAAGCGGCGATAGATGGCGCTAGTAGACGCACACCATACCGAGCGGCACAGTTTACAGTCTTGGAGGGAAATATAAGTTTATATTAAAGAAGTTCATTAAACCGTTTATTCATTAAAATTCGTGAATAAACATGTCTATAATTAATTTCTACTTAAATGGGAAAATTATTTAAAGACCAATAAAATTATTTTAGCGAATAAGATTCGACTTTTAGACGGATTTAGATAATTCATGTTTCTTTTAAATCCGTCAATTAAGGCACTTTTAGACTTCAATGTTCATTTTAGTTGGAATTTAATAAAATACTGTATTTGGAGTCGTATTGGAGGAAGCAATATGCTTATAAGAAATCACTTGCAATGTTGCTAGTTAGAATTTAAAAATCGACGAAAAAAATCTTATACGCATTACAATGAAGCATCTTATTCAGACGAAACCGTTTGTAGTATCTAGAATACAAGTATAACTCTAAATGTAATAAGTAAATTGGTACTATCATATTTTTAAAGTTTACTTTAAAATTATAGTAACTTACATGAAAAAAAAATATAGATGATACTTGTATAATTTTACTTGTTTGAAATAGTTTTTCATTAAAGTAAATAAGCGTGTGGTGTAGAACGCTCTGTTCTTCAGCTACCAAGATCACAAGATCTCGCACTACATTGGAAGATACAAAAATGGCGGAATAGATAATTAGGTACGTGTCAGCTATAATTAATTAACATTAATTATGTATAAACATGTGATTAAGTTGTGAAATCTCTGTAAGTCATAGAGCAGATAACAACTGGCTAAGAGCTGTTAATTTGTTTGTTGATAAAGAGTACTGGAGATTATCTGCCGGTGAAAATATTCCACGTTTTATGTGGAGATAACGTTCGCTTAAGGTCGATATAGTCGAAGCAATTATGTGAAAAGTGGCTTTTGCAATTAATTTGATAGTCAGTAAAATTGTTGTTTTGATGGAGAGTGAGAACACTTTTTACAGATGGTCGCTGCTCTTAGATTATGGATTTTTCCAGATGATTCAGAACCAAATCTTCTCTTCATCGTCTGTAGTGGTGCTTAAATATTTTTTTAACGAAGTCCTCCGCATCAGTTTATGTGGTCCTTGATTATTTGTCACATAAAAAGTTTGCATCCAATAATATAAGTATATTTTCGAAAATAAAATGGTCTATTTCTTTTACATTACTCTGCAGTTTGCGACACTCTTACATATTCACAAAAAAACCACATACTTAGTTCCGATTCTAATTATGTTGATTAGAATTTAAACTAAGCATGTTCTTTATTCAAACTTTCAATAGACAATTAAAATAGAAACTGCTAATCCGGCTTCATCTAGCAATGACCAGAAATATTTGACGTGTAAAAGTGTTATGTTTAACCTACTCACAAAATAAATAACATTTATCATTTAATCAGCTCAATGAAAATAAATAAATATAAAATACTGTAGGAAATGTTTTAAAATAAAAGTAAAAATAAGTAAACAACGACCGACATAGTACCTACGTTTTCATTTACACGACCCTCGTGCATTTACGGACATAGATTAGCGGGCAGAGCCCCACGCTCGCGTCCCCAGGCGCCCGGGGTGGTTTCATTCTAAAAAAGGTCATCTCATGAAACCCTGAAAAAGAACTAGCTAGACCAACGTCCACTTCACGACTATTTTTCCATTGAAACTAGGAATTACTTTTTCATCTGTTGGCAATTTTTAGGGCTGTTCTATATGGCTCTGTGTTGTATGGAAACCAAGTAACCAACTTATTTAAAAAAAAAATACACATTATTCTTTTTATTTACCTAGTTAAAAAGTTATATACGTTCTCGACGATATTATTACTATTAAAAACATTTTTTTTTGGGCAGTCGTGTAAAAAGTAGCTGTGGCCCGCAACTTCTTTTGCGTTCTACTACAAATCTGGATCTTTGTGTGTTAATCCTCGTTATATAGTGTGTTTCAGAAGTATGTCGTCATATTTCAGGATAACGTTCTGTATCTGATAAGCAAACAATGGCAAAAAAAACATAACACTGCTTGTTTTGGGCAGTCGTGTAAACATATCGAAAACGTCTAAAAAGTTGAAAAAACAAATACCTAATTAAAAAAATTAAATCACGCTTGCCATGTCAAAAAGTGAACTAAAAAAAATAGATAATAATCTTTTTTCATTGCTGTCGGGGGGCCTTTAAATAACTATTCAAAGGACTCGTCCCCGTTAAATATTTGTTTTTTTATTTCATGCCTTTTTTGTTATGTACTAAGCAAGCTTTAAACGATGGCAGTATACGTAGTCTAATTATCATGAAAAGAAAATGTTTTATTTTTATTTATAAACTATGGCTCCCCCTTTGTATTTTTTAAACGTTCAGCTAGCTATCTAGCCTATGCTACCCGGGATAACCTATACCCGCTTCTGACGATACCACAAACATTGATATCGGTTAAGCCGTTAAGAAGTTATGGTGGAATAAAGAAACTCACAAACATACGTACATACATGAACCTTGAAAAAAAAAACATAACACTCGTTTTTTATGCAGTCGTGTAATAACAATCACTTTTATGATGCAGATTTGTTTGATACTGTTTTTTATAAAGTAAGACTTGGGATCATACTGAAATCTTGTTCTAAACAGGACGATCCACATCGATAAAAGGATCTTCCTAATATGTTGACACATGCGAGTACACAATCAACCAAATAATTATTGTTACTCTTTCGATTTTGGGAAGACACATGAAGCTGAAAAAATACTGGATACATTCGTGTAATCTTCTGTAGAAGCGAAGCAGCATTCCCCTTAACAGAGTAAAACATTTTAAAACTGAACAATTTTAAAGCTGTTATGAATTACCCAGTGTTTCAGTGGGTAAATATAGCCGTAGATAACATCGTTCTTTGTTTCGACGCCCCTTTGCTGACATCTCATTATCTTTGATATATGATTGATAATCACGCAGAAAAATATATTTTTCCTTCACTTGTATACGGAAAATGTAGACAGGTAGCTTTACAATTACCTATGTCAGTAGGTATACTCCGTACATATACATATATATGATTGTTTGTACCGAATGTGTGTACTTACGTCATTGAATATGGGTTTCTTGAATATGGCTAAGTAAATATAGATTAGACTATTCTATTAGTATAAGAATCTGAAAAACATGTTTTCGTTGATATTAGATTAGTATTGTATGGACTTTTTTTTACTCAGGTTTGCTCACAAACTAATGATATCCTAATTTTTGCATAAGATTGTCCACCGACTTATGCATTATAATTATGTTGTAACTATTTTCAAATGTAGTTCTGCTAAGCGTAGTAGTTTACTAGACATCGTCTATCTTCTTGATCAGCGTAGCAGTCGTCTTGACTTCGTAGACTCAGAGCTACACAGTGTTGTTGACCCGTCTACTTGCCTATCGTAGTATTCCTGACCTTGTAGACACAGATCTACGCAGAGCCGTACACCAGTCTAGTTGACTGGCGTAGCATTCTTCGTAGACGAACGAAGCTACGCCAGTGTTATAAACTCGTCTCCTGGATTTCTGTAGCAGTCTTCTTTATTTCGTAGACGCGGAGCTACGCCAGTGTCGTAGACCAGTCTAGTTGACTGGCGTAGCATTCTTCTAGTCTCCGTAGACAGAGCTACGCCAGTGTCATAAAATCGTCTACTGGATTTATGTAGCAGTCTTCTTGATTTCGTAGACGCAGAGCCATGCCAGTGTCCTTGACCAGTTTAGTTGACTGGCATAGCATAATTCAAGTCCTCGTAGACGAACGAAGCTACGCCAGTGTCATAAACTCGTCTCCTGGATTTCTGTAGCAGTCTTCTTAGTTTCGTAGACGCAGAGCTACGCCAGTGTCGTAGACCAGTCTAGTTGACTGGCGTAGCATTCTTCTAGTCCTCGTAGACAGAGCTACGCCAGTGTCAAAATCCCGTCTACTGGATTTGTATAGCAGTCTTCTTGATTTCGTAGACGCAGAGCTACGCCAGTGGCGTAGACCTGTCTAGTTGACTGGCGTAGCATTCCTCGAGTCCTCTTAGACAGAGCTACGCCAGCGTGAAAATCCCGTCTACTGGATTTGTGTAGCAGTCTTCTTGATTTCGTGCCGCAGACCCGTCTATTTGATAGGCGTAGCATTCTTCAAGTCCTCATATACGAAGCTACGCCAGTGTCATAAACTCGTCTACTGGATTTCTGTAGCAGTCTTCTTGATTTCGTAAACGCAGAGCTACGCCAGTACCGTAGACCTGTCTAGTTGACTGGCGTAGCATTCTTCAAGTCGTCGTAGACGAAGCTACGCCAGTGTCATAAACTCGTCTACTGGGCTGTCGTGTCAGTCTTTGTGACGTATTTAAAAAGTCTTAGCCTTCGTAGACCCAACCTGCTTGTGCCTGGCTATTGTAGGAGTTGTTGTACACTATACACAGGAGTTGTTGGACACTATATAA
This sequence comes from Hecatera dysodea, assembly GCA_905332915.2. Lineage (NCBI taxonomy): Eukaryota > Metazoa > Arthropoda > Insecta > Lepidoptera > Noctuidae > Hecatera > Hecatera dysodea. Next base: position 9,553,925 of record HG995294.1, on the reverse strand, counting down.
TACAGTATATGTATTTCATGCACTACACAACATGTCAGCTTGACCTGATTGAAAGGAAACTCCAAATTGATTCTCAGGTATTTATTTTTGTTGAAAAATAAAGAATAATCACAACACTAACATCATTACTTGTTTACTTTAATTACTTTTTATTTAAAAAGTGGTATGTACATTTTACACTGTTTTAATATGTTCTAGACAGCATTTTAACCACAATTACAGATTTAAGCACTCGTGTGACTGACTTATTTTTCGTCTCCTCGACACGATTTTTGCAGAAAGAACTCGACCATCTTGTCTGTTGCGCCCGCGCTCAAATCCCCTCCACTGGTTTGATGGGAGGGCGCAACGTGGTGGCCATAAAAAAAAATTAATTGAGTCAGGCGTTACTTTGCGGAAATCCATTTTTAATTTGAAAATGAAAACAATATATCTAGTTTTAATTTCCGCGAATATTAGTGGGTTGCAGGTATGCACCTCCCTCCCGCCCGCTATATTATGCACATGCAAGATTACTAGGCAAATGCAAGGATTTTAAGGATGCCAGGATGAAAACAAAACTCAATAAAATAACGAATTATATAATAAATTTTACTATTTTATAAACCGTGAGTAGAAAAATAAATAGACTTCTAAAATTAAATACTTATACCAATAAATTAATTTAACTTACTATTACAATTCCTAAATGATTCCTAACATAATCATGCAGCTCAAATATTTTGTTGCGAGCTAATTCAGTTTTGTTGATCAGTCAGGTCAACACTTACGGTTGAAATGATAGAGGGAAGACAGAGGATGAGTCCTAAACAATGCTCAGATCAAATCCGTTCCTCGTTTGATATTAAAACCTCAAAAAACAAACATGTTGCTCGAAGGCAGGTGAAGGTGCCGTCAACTGCTCGCGTGTGGTCACGGAAGAGGTTCCAGAATACTTTTACATATAGCAGTTACAGCATAGCAGAATATGTCTTCGTAGAACATTGTTTTGAACTTGGACGAGGAATTGGAATATGTCAAAAGATCAAGTTGATTAATCTGATTTCCAAGATTGTATTCTAGTGACTGTTATCAGTGAATAAAGATACATTAAAATAATTATTAATAGTTATTATAATTTCAAAAATAATATATTTTTATAAAATATAAAAATATAATTTTCTGATAAATTATTTCTCAGAAACTTTTTTTTAACTGTTTAATAAATAAACAGTTCTTATAATTTTCTTGACAGTTAATGAAAGGAAGGTTTACTAGTCCTGTTGTCACTATAGAACGTAGAAATGCAGAACTAAATCTCCCTTAGCCATCAACTTTTTTTTTTAAATGGTCTAAATTATGTTGCACATCTTCCTTGGAGATCATTGGCAATCGTTACGGTTTGTCAGAAGTCAGAAAATCTGACACCAGTCTTGCCAAGAAGTACCGTGTTCCCCAGTTATTGGGTTGTGGAGGTCTGGTAGACAGCCGCTCCACGTTAAATACTGGTATTCAGTTGAGTCCGGTTTTACTAGTAGCCAAACCCAATATAGTTGGGAAAAGGCTAGGCAGATGGTGATGCAGCACATCTTCTCTTATAATTTTTTTTATTTTTTTAGAAAAACGTTGCCCCACGCTAGGATTTACTCCTGTATCGTGGGTGCGTTCACAAACATGTAAACTCACATACACAAGACACCCACACACACACACAGAATTATAAGTGTTTTATAACGGAGAGTTCATGAATGTTTTTTAATAGCATACGCATTCTTTAACTGTTTAAAATATTAACTACTTTCATAGATCCCATTAAAATATTAGCTGCCTTATTTATATATTTTTAAACAATTTACTTAATTTAAATCTATTAGTGAAACTGTAGAAAAAATGAATTTTAATATCACCATAATTGTCATTAGCATAATAAAGAATTAGAATTAAGTATCTATCAATGTGTCAGTATTACAACTAAACATGTTATGCTTAGACTTTTTATAGGTAAGCCTGTTTTTGTCTTTTCATATTGGTGAGGCGTGTAAATAGCCTACACCTTTGGGTAGATTGTAAGAGAATTTGAATTACAAACCTATGTTAAAAAGTGTAATGGCGGACCTCAAATAAATTAATTTCCCCTTTGATGAATCCGCGAGAAACCAATACCAAAAGACTTATTAGCAGCAAAACATGCCCACGTACCTTGGCAATCCAGAGATCCCACTTAGACCCAGGGTGATGTGAAGATACCACGTTCATGCGCGCTTGATGGTCTTGTAGGTATAGGCTGCCGGCCGGCGAGCAAAATCTTGTTGAATCCACCGGTGCAATGGTTAAAACTCCAAAAATCAACACTGCACTATAAGTTTTCAATGAAGCACAGATGCAGGTCCAATTATTTTACGAGTATCATCAAGGTTTCACCAAAAAAGGAATTTTCAAAAGGCGAAGCGACCGTTCAAAACAGCGATGCGCACGGTCACACTAAGAGGACTGTCCGCTCACGCCCTCTATCGGCCGGATGGCGAGAAAACTCAAGAAAGTTTCGATACAATGGGCGCTGCGGCAATAAATATTGGTGCGAGGATTCATCAATTGAGAAACTAAAATATTTAATTTGAGAGACTAACATATTATGCGTATTATATGACAAATCCTAAAATATTATTATTTTATTTTTTATATTGAAAAAAGGCATTGACGCTTCACCACATATTATTATCATAAACATATACAACTCTCACTTCAATGACAATTAAATGACAGTTACTCATAATCATATACAACATTACAACAAAAAGTTTATACTACCCTCATTTCTCAAGACTAGAACTTTTCATTCTAATATACTCCACACTACTCAAACTACAATATCCCAAAACAATACTTTTTTAAACTTGTAAAACCAAACAAACACTCAATACATTGAAAAACACAGAAGTACCCTACGTCTATGTGTTGATTTTGATACCAATATTATAAAGAATAATCATTGAAAAACATCCTGAACAAAGAACTTTTTCAAACAAACTTATAGTTTACTACCACCAGATTGCACACAAACCTTTATTGTTAAAGAAATAAGGGTGGTTTTGCTGTGTTTTATAATTTTTGAAGGGTTAAAGTTATGGTGGTGTAGGAGACGGAACCTATTGGAGTGGCTTTCGGGAGTTTCGCTAAGTTGTCGATCGTTGAGATCGCTATTGTTTCGACACTTCAGCCCCTCTGTATTGTAATCACGCTGTGATATGTAGAAATAAGTACTTATGTACATACGTGCAGCACCTACTTGTGCACTGGTGCTGGGTAGTTGGCAAAATGTACACCACAGAAAGTTATAAAAATAACTGGAATGATGAAATAACTAGTTATAAGACGTTCTCAGATAGCATGTTAGTATGTGCACTCTCGATGTGTATGTACATAATGTATGATTATTGGCTGTTTGTGTAAATATTGTGTATAAATAAAATGCAGTACCTACCCATCGTAAAAAGTAGTAAACCCAGGATGAAAATCTTTAGGGGTTAATTACTTACTTAAGACGAAGATAGGGACTAGTTCAAATCAGGGTTGTTTACCTTTAAATAATGTTTTGTAGAGCTACACATTCATGGATTCAGGGATTCTGATAAGGTGAATAGGATGCCGGAAATGATACGCAGGAAAAGTCATTTCCTATTTAGCATCAGATCATATTTTATTATGAATAGGAAAATGTTTAGGTAATCTAAATATTTTTCTAAAGTTTCAGACAACAGTAGTAACAGAATGCAAGGTAGAGTTCGGGTTTCATCCAGTAAAATAACAACAGTTATTATATACCTATATCTGAGACTTTCTTCGTTCTGAACAAGTTTGTAACTAAGCAAGATTGCAGAAGTAACAACTGAGTGCCCGCACGGCGAGCGCGGCGAGCGACTCTAGGCGCATATTGATTGCCGGTGACATTGTTATCATCCTCCGCGCGGCGAGCGGCGCGAGCGGCCGCGCGGCGCCCGCCACACACTTCACCCAAAAGAAACAGGAACGTTTCTTCGCGCGTTTGTAACGCAACGCTACGAAAAAAGAGGCGGAGACTCCGCGACGCCGTCGCCGACCAATCAGCGCTCGCCTGCAGCCGCCGCCGACCAATCGCGCCGGACGGCCGGGGCGGGCGCGCGCACGCGGCCGCGCCCTCGCCGCGCTCCGGCTTTTTATTTATTGTTGCGCGGAACAGCGCGCGCGACGGGTGTGTGATGCGTGCGTAGTTTTCGCGAGCATGGAGTCCGCCGTGGACTCAGCGTCGACCGCGAGCGAGGTGAGCGGCTCGTCCGGGGGCTCGCCGCGCGTGAAGGCGGCGTCGCCGGCGCGCGCGCTCAGCCCGCCGCCGCTGCTGGCGCCGCGCCTGCCGCTGCCGCCGCCGGGGCTGGGCCTACTGGGCTCGCTGCAGATGATGCACCACTCGCCGCTGGAGCTGATGGCGGCCGCACACCACCACGGCCCGCCGCGCTACGGCTCGCCGCCGCCCATCTCCACGTCCGACCCGTCCGCCAATGAGTGCAAGCTGGTGGACTACCGCGGCCAGAAGGTGGCGGCCTTCATCATCCAGGGCGACACGATGCTGTGCCTGCCGCAGGCCTTCGAGCTGTTCCTGAAGCACCTGGTGGGCGGGCTGCACACGGTGTACACGAAGCTCAAGCGCCTGGACATCGTGCCGCTGGTGTGCAACGTGGAGCAGGTGCGCATCCTGCGCGGGCTGGGCGCCATCCAGCCGGGCGTCAACCGCTGCAAGCTGCTGTCGTGCAAGGACTTCGACGTGCTGTACCGGGACTGCACCACGGCAAGGTACGTCACACCACCCGCTGTGTTGTTGTCAAGTTGTCGCACATGCCAGGCCGGCCGGGCCGGTGGCCGGGCCGGTAGCCGGGCCGGTAGCCGGGCCGGTAGCCGGCCAGGCGGGCAGGTAGGTGTCACCTGTGCCGTAATGTTTCTTTCATTTACTGTGACTGGCTTATTATTTATTTTAAGGTTACGTTTATGATTTTGTATGAACCCTGACACACTTTTCCTCCACTGACCTCTTCATGTGAGCAGGATTGAGAGTTTTGTGACGGATGACAGAATTAGTTTGCAGATGAACTTCTCGTGCTAACAAAGTCATCAAAGAAACTGCAGTTTTTCTTAATTTCTACTTCTTCTGCAAATAAATCTATAATGCTTTGGACAACATAGGCCTAATAAACAAGCTAGCTGGTTAGAGCTCTATAAGTACGATTTAATTAGGCTGCGGATGGGCCAGGAAGTGTCATCAAGGTCGCGGGGTACAATATAAGTGCGGCGTGCAGCATACTGCCCCGCGGGAGAGACGCGCAATCCATTAATTTTTCACATTTTAATACGCGCAAAATATTTCCAGCGGGTTAAATATTAAAGTGGGCTTCGGCCGGCGACGGAAGGGTTAAATCTCAGTTAATTAGCGGCTGCGGCTTAAATATTTAAATAGTAATTTTTACAAACGGTAAAGTTAGATTAAAAAATCTTGTTTTGTTGTGTTGGCGCGCCGCGGCCGGCCCGGTAGGCCTATATCGCTGTTTTTACTGAATGTGTTTTTAAAAATGTAATGTTGCCGGGAAGTGTGCATCTGGGAGATGTAAAGTTTAATTTTTTTTTGTTGTTATTGTCGCTTTGTGTAATATTTAATGTTTGTTTGTGTCGGCCGGAAGCTCGGACGAGCGCGGACGCGCGACTGCTCGCCTGTTCGCTCTCTGACTCACGTTTTTGTTTGACTTTATGAAATCACTATCCTCCTAATTCATAAGACTAATGATGTCATACGTGAATTCCGCTAATTTGATTGATGTTGAATCCTGGGTCTATATAAAATAATAGTTGGAAGTTGGAACTTAGATTTGATTACTTTATGAATAAAATATTTTATTGATTGAGTTTACCGCCTTCAGCAGGCAATGCTTTTCAAATAAGACAATTTAATTGCAAGTTATATTATCTACCTTCCAGTTCAAATGAATTTAAATAAAATCATACAAAGAGCAGGAAATATTATAGAACTGGACTAACAATACAATAAAACAAGAGTTCTTCATTTAATCTTTAGAAAGCAAGGACAACAATAGTCATCACAGTGAAAGCGTTAATTTAAAATGAGTCAAATGCTTACAAAAATAAAAGAAATATCATAAGAAATACCAATCAGAATAGAAATTAATACAAAAAAAAAACTCTGCCGTTCGCCGGCGGTCGCTGAATCGGATGAAATTCGTATTGACATGTTTCCAGTATTACGAATCCACTATACAGTCGACAAAGAAATCTTGTTCCTAACATAAATAACAATTTGCTTTTTTACCTGACTTTTTTTTTTGTTAGAATAAAACAACTATTTTGCTTTGCTATTTTATTTTATAGTTTGGTACAGTCGGTATTAAATTTGTTTCTATTTGACTTGGTTGATATTTTTTGTTACAGTTGCCAACTCAAATTTGCATTTGCATTTATTTGATAGTTAGTTAAAAATGCGATTATTAAGTACCTATTAATTTAATAAATACTCGCATTTTGAAATACCTAAGCATGCCAATGTTTGCAATAAAGGTTTAAGAGTTAGAATACATGGTTAACATGTTATTTATTAAACTAATTAGTTACAAGTTACAAATGATTAAAGGAACAATAGGTAAATGATGAATGTTTACTAAGAGATAATTTTAAAATTTTAACTGATCAGAAAAAGCTAATGGATGTCACTTCTCTACACGCATTTGGAAATGCGATATTTTTGTAAAATAAAAACGGAACGCCCGCATTACAAAACGCAGTGTAAATAATAGGAGGACGTTCCTTTTCACGCTTCAATAATTGCTCGACAGCAGATAAACGAGAGGTATCGTGTTACTGCCGACGAACTGCACGGGTGTTCTGACTTTACTTCTATAACTCTTTTATGTGACTTAATGTATAAGCACAATGCCTTTTTAAACCTTTTATGAAATGGTAATAATAGTATGGGAGTCAAATTCGGATAGGCAGTTATTGCGTTTTAAATCTGTTTAAAGATTGTACCTAAGCCTTTTATTCTGAAAACTAGTAACAGTTCTTACATTTTTATTTTCTAAAGAATACTGGTATTCAATTCCATACAGTCGGATTCCTTTCGTTAATTAGGAAATCGAGATAGCACTTGAATCGTATAAAAGCAAAAGGCGCTACTACCATAGACTTATTTTTTTCTTCTAATCAATAGATCCAAAGCGCAGTGTTCCGTCCATTGTCTCTGCTACAAAGAGCGAGGTTCAATTACGGAGGTCATCAACACGACTTTTTATGGAATTTTCAGCTTTACGACTCATTTTGATGGTCCGCCTTCAAACGGAGTGATATTTTGTAAATAAACAAGGGACTGAAATAACTAGCTCATTACCTTTGTAGAGCCGGTCCGTGTAGAGAACTTCTCAAGCGTTTTTTGTAGCTAGTTTTAAAAAGTCATACGTGTATGTTTACTGGTTATGAAAAAGATAAAGGTCCCTCTGTATTGTTTCAATTTGTATTTATGTTCAATGACTAAGATTCAAGGAGTTTGGAGTTTTGGTAGTCCATCCGTTGACGAATAACAAAATGTTTTTATTATAACGCTAGTGTTTTTAATATTTGTTTAAAAGTAGAATAGCTAGTCATGTCAGTGTTAGTTGTTACGTGAACCTAATAGCCGTAGTTTTTAAACTTTAATATTTATTTTAGATTTTTTTTTAGAGATGGCGGTTGGCACAATATGATTTGTTTGCTTAGATACACATAGCCTTATGCAAGCGTATGTATGTGGAATATACATTATTATCATGAGTGTTGTGTCCGAACTCCGACTGGCGTTGGTCCAAGCACTGATTCTCATTGAAATATTAAACCAAGACACTGCAATGCAGTGTCTGAGACGCGTATGTTGCCAAATTAATTAGTAACACTGTTATCTTATATAGATAAATTAACAATTTCATATCTTAATTAAATTGTAAGTACAGATCCATTTGGATGAATCACTATAGTTAATTTATTGTTTGGTATTTTGTTTGTGAATGTAGGTACCAATCAATTGAATTATTTCTTCTTGATCAATTAGAAACTTTCTGTCAAATGTCTATTCTGTTTCTGTCAATTTTCCAGAACTATTTATTATCCTTGTTTAGTTACTCTCATAGTAAAACTAAGCATCACTTTTTTACAGTAAAAACTTAAAGATTTTTATTACCTACCCGCCTATTTAAAAAAAGAACAACAAACGGTAGCACCACAGTAGCACTATTCTTAGGTAGGTATTCTATTCCGATAACTTAGTTAAAGCTGTTCTACCACGAATCCTAGATCATCAGGCGGACTGCGCCGGCGTCGCCGCGGCGACGGACCGGCGCGGCCGCCGCTCACGCCTCGCTGCACGCTTTATCGCTAACCAAACCGACACACACCTACACCAATGGAAATACACTTTGCTTACCGGATTATCGGATATCCATTGCTAGTTTACTAGACTTTTCTACCTAAAATCAAAGATTACTCAAAATACTGCACACTTCCGCTCTATTCTGCACACCTCAAATAAATACTACCACCCAATGCGACAGTAAATGTACAGCAATCATCCAAATAACATTACATCCACAATTGGACGACAAATAAACTCGAGTGGCTTGAGGAAACGCAATTTCCTTCGAGGCAGTAAAGCGACAAACTGTTCCACAATGGGAATATCATGGAGGCAATTTATTACGAATGATCAACAAGTAGCTGGGGAACTTCGGGCCACAGACGGAAAGCAAAGAATGAATGCGAAAGCCTCCGAATTGAAACGAACACCGATAAAGGACCCTCCGAGTGCCGCCGTGCGCGCTCGGAACGCACGCCAACACTCCAGTACTCCCGTACAATCCTCCCGTACAATTGGAAAAAGCGAACGCACACAAATGACACGAGGGAATCCCTCCCGGCTAGACGGAATTATCTCGGCCTCTCTATTTCCGTTTCGCGTACTATTGAAATCGCGTCTCCCTCACTCTGCCCTAGTCTGTATGACGCCGTCTCTTTCGCATTCGGTTCATTCATGACTGTATATTTGAATGGATTCGGAATGTGCGTTTTCTTCCCGCCTCTACAATTCGACGTCATTCAGGAAAACGGCCGGGTGACATCGGGACGTGTCGTTTGAATCCGCGGCGAATCATTGTTACGACTTTTTTCCGTCTTGGAATGCTTGTGGTAGAATCAGTAAATGCATTGGATGTTTTGTCCTAGTTGGATGTGAATGTTAGGCAACAGTTCTGGTCAACTGACGAAACAAGATCGGTTCACAAAAAGCGACAATGTAATAATGAGCGCGTATAATTAAAATTCGCTTCCGTGTTAGGTAGATATTGAATGGTTGATAGGAACTATCGCGTGGCGTGTGGTGCGCTGTGCGCCGGTAGCCGTTGTAACGTCTTATAATTGCGGCGCACCATGTGTTGAGCTCTAATCATGTTTAATTACAGTAAGAAGAAGGAGTCATTGCCGTTTATCATGAGATGAACTGTTACAGACGTATAAACGCCGCGAGAAAATGATGGATTAAACGTTGCTCCAGTTTCGAGTAGGAAAGTACGGTGCTCACATTAATTAGTAAACGTTAGAATAGATTAGAGCTATAAATATGTTTTGTATTAATTGCTCGCCCATATGCGTTATTTATTGATAATAGCGGCGGGCTATTTACAGTAGGTACCGATTTACTATTTAATTTTATCATTGCTTCTAATTTGTTTTAAAAATCTGTATTTTTTATGTCACTGACTTTCTTTTCTTTCTATAAGAAATCGCTATAAAACATGCGAGCGGTTTATCATAATACAAATCAAGGAACGAAATTTTTCTCTCAACGCCAATCTTGTATCGAAGAAATGAAGACACGTTGCGCCGATGTGAATAACGGGAGACAGTGATTTAAATACAAGTTTTCTTCTGTCCGTACACTCGTAGTACATGGTTATTAATCCAATGCAGATTAGAGCTGAGACAATGGGAGGCGGAAATGCAGCGGAATGACGTTTTTGCGAGACTCGCTCAACCGCCATTGTGAGAATGAGACGCGCGCACTAATTGCCAGCGAACTTATAAGTTCAAACAAACGAGATTCATTTGTTTTCTAAATTAAGACGTGTTTGTCTGTTTAAGAATATTATTATAATCGTACAACGAAGGCACAAGCTACATCCTGGGATCTCACAAGATTGATTCAGCGATTGACAATGAAAAGTACTAGTAGTAGTAGTTTTAAAAAGCGTTCATTCTAATATGCGGCAGTTAGTTCTTGCAGAGTACACACTGTAACAGTAGATATGTACAAATGCAAAGTTTTCTTTTCCATAATCACAATTCGTATTTAACGCCGATTGAATTGTGATTCTTTCTATTAATTTGAATTGTAAAAGTAGCTAAGTGCGCGTTTCCAGCGTGACAAAATGAAGTCATTAGCCGAGTACGGAGTGTTAGTAGAAATGGTGCAAGAAATACATTCGCACAATTAGTTCATTATGAACTGATACACGCCGTGTACCGCGGTTTTGCTTATTTTTCTCATGATACCATATCAATTTACTAGCTTGCGCACCTAATCGTGCTTTTTGCAAATTATTGGTTAGATACACGAAAGTGTTCGGCAGAGAGGGAGCCGACCTAATATTGCGTAGGTACGAATAGTAGGGAAAAATGGAAAAGCAAAGAAACATGCTTTAGTTTGAATGTTTGTTTTTAGTAACTCGACTACAGAAAAATAAAAGTGATATAACAAGAACATATTTTAGAAAGAAATCAAAACAGATATATGCATTATCAAGTCAAAGCCAGTAACTTATTTAAGTGTAGAATAAATCAGGCAAAGTAAAATATACCTAGCTACGCACAAGTAAATCTGAAAATGTTGTCTATTCGACAAAACAAAGATTTTGAAGATACGAGCGTAATAAAATATCTTTATTGCAGCCATAATAAATTTATAGTTACGTGAGAAAGTATTAGAAAACATAAAAGTAGAGATGTAAATTACAAGTAATAGTGTAACGTAGGTCCAACTTTATACAAACATATAGAAAAGTTTGTAACAAAGAAACAAGATGTGATAAGGGCTACTTAAGTCGGTCTGAAACCCTCGTTAAACGTTGATATACGATTTATAATAAAAGTTAATAAAATATTTGCAACAATTTAAAAGGGTTATCGATAAAAAACTTAGTAGACGAACGAGTATCGACTGTGCGTTGGAGGTTGCCAGTTAAAAGATAGTAAACTGCGTTTTACAACCTACCTGTTATTTATTTTTAATCAAATCACGCCTTAATAAATTTAACAATGTAACGTAAGTTGCAAAGTCAGCTGGAAGGAATTCATTTCTATATGTTTGCTTTCTGTTGGTCTGTCACTTTGCCTGACCTTCTTTCCTCACATTGCTGTACCCTCTTTACCCCCCTCTTTTTGAAATAAGAAGAGGGGGGTTCTATAAGTCCAACCTAAGGTTCATGGTGGTTCAAGGTCATGTGTCAGCAATACACACATTGTACCCTTAATTTTAAGATTTTTTGTAGAACATTTGTTTAACTATTTTGGTATAGGTAAGTACAATAAAGAATAGTCTCGTTTAAAAAACTCATACTCAAAGAATTATTTAAATTAAATAATTTACAGGCACTTTTAAATTGTCAAGGTCGGTGAGTCGAAAGAGGTGAAGCTATCTGCTCGTTTCAAAGCGTAGATCTATATGGAGAAGAACGTGCAATAAACTCCACGGACACTCTTTTAAATCAATAAATTGCTACACATTGTTCTTGTTGAAATTATTCATATATATATGTGAGAGAACGATGTAGAAAGACGTGTATGATAAAGGCATTTGGTGTGAAATGAATAATTCAAAGTACCTACAAATAATTAAAATAAACCATGGTATGAGAGATGACCAGTCCCAGGCATGAACGAAATACTTGCGCCACCATGAAACAGACTTTTGAGTGACACTCCCAACCGTCAGGGAACATTCAAGTCAGACATACACAAACAATATAGTTTAAGGTACATAGTACTCACACTTGAATTCATACAATGCTAAATAAATTGAGTCTATACAATGAAAAACTGACGCTGTTACAATCTTCAGCGGGTCCAATAACTGTAGTTCTTAAAAAAAAATGGATTTAGATCCCATAAATGATAGTCATATAAAGTTATGTCCGGTGTTGTTATAAAAGTAAATAAAGTGCAGGTCCCTTTTGTAATTCCTCAAATGTTTTATACGAGAGACTTCATCGATCTTGTTTGTCCAATAAAGATTTGTTACACTGTTCATAAGCTTTGAGCTGGATCGATTTGATTTTGCTTGAACGAGGATCTGAACTAAATTGTAGTCAACTAACCTTGACCGGCATTGTGAAACCGGCAAGTCTTCATTGAACTGCCAATGTTATGAGGTTTTTAAGCAAACTACTACGAATTACTATGGATTTGGTTATGCATAAATGGTGTCATTACATTATGCCGCCGTTGAAAGTATTATTGTAGGTGTATTTAACGTGTCTTCTACAACATAGTAGGCTGATAGTGATCAAACCAGCCGCAGAAGGCGCCCGCGAGCGTCACACTCCGATTAAAGTAATTTACAGCCGATATAAACTATTTAATTTCGTCGACGGACACATTTAAAATAATTATTATCGTCGCTGTACTTAAAATAACTTTGTTCCAAGTTTTACGACTGTGAAATTAATAGTTATTTTTATAAACTTTTAGCGCATAACATAAACATGTGCTTTATGATAAATTCGAAAAAATAAGAAAAATGTTGCCAGTATATGCAACTATCGATTGTTGTGAGAAAGCTCATAATCGATAGTGGTCCAGATGCACAAAAATGGGGCACAGAAATCGATTTGCCCCACATTTTGGCGGTCTAGCGGCCGCCGGCGGCGAGGGTAACGCTCGCGATAAGGGATAGTGCCCCCCTCAGGGGCGGGGGTCTCCCCCTGTCCCCCTTGATAATATTTACCGCCCCCCGGCCATACTTACGCCCCTCAGTATTTACGGGTTAGAGAAAAACAAGGGTACTCGAGCTTCGGAAGGTGCAACGTAGATTTTAATCCTTTCTGATGTTTATGATTGATGGCGGATTTCGTGATCGGTGTTGCGCTCATGTTGATGGATTCTTTATGATTCCCGCGGCTGGCGGCTGGCGGCTGGCGGGTCGGCTGGCGGGCTCGGCGCGTCCGCGCGTGAGCGCGAATTACTTTTAATGATTACACGCACGTAATTGTTGCCATATTTTCAAATGTATCTTCATTAGCGTCATAGATCCATTTTTTCTGGATTAAATTTAAATTCACTCAATTGTAGCTGCCCCTCTGCAAATATGAGCTCAGCTGTAGTTAAGTTAACTTTTTTCCATAGAAACTGAATTGCTCAGTTTATTTGTGTGTACATGCTATTCAAATGACTCTGGCCCACACAACATGACAAACTATTACTATCCACTTGAAAACTAATAACTGCGTCCATACTCTTCAAATATATCTTCAAAACAATCGTTTAATAATCACATCGCAAGCGATGTATCCATTTTAAATAGCCGCTAGCGCCATCTGTCAATCAATAATGAATTTCAATAGTCCTAAAAAACTTAATTAGGCTGCTTTCAAAGACAGAGTAACATCCTCTGACAAATCGGAGATGCGGCTGAAAATAAGCTCGATAAGAAACCTGAACTTTATTAGTAGAGCTTTAAAGTTTAGAACGGGGGAGTTCAGTTTGTGGGACGGTAAAAGTAAGTTTGTATTGATGTAATGTGGTGACGATGGGTAAAGATGTCCGTTAGTATTGACGCGTGCCGATAGCCCAGTGTGTCCATACCGCCAAGTCACGGCCAAAAGACTAATTATTATTTTCGTTACTTTAATAGACAGATTAACGGTTTCGTAACTGAGTACCTAATCTTTTTAAATTTGGAAACCATGTACTTTATTTGTTGATCAATAAGATAGAGCTGAAGGTTACTTGATTTGGATAAAGCATCATGTTATATACTCTAGTTTCTGCAAAGAAACCGTCCACCTTGAAGTCTATAAAATACTAACATAAAGTTTGAGTAAACAATAGATTGTACAACAACTGATAAATTCGTTTCCCTCGGCGGATTTTTATAACTATACAGTAAGATACGCCGATACACTTTATGTATAACTTTAATTACCGGATCAGAAATTAAAATCCAATCCTGAAGTTAATAAAAGTGTTAATTAAGCTACAAATTATTTTTATGATGATTGTTAATATTTGTGTATCTGACGTTATTTCATTATTATCTATATTAATTAACTAGCTGACCCAGCAAACGTTGTTTTGCCATACTTATATAAAAAAATGAAAAAATATTTTCCCGCTTTTCTGTTGAAATTTTTCCTGAATTTTCTTTGTTATAAACCTCACGGAGCCCGAGACCTTTCCAACGAATGCAAAACCGTGGAAATCGGTTCGTGCGTTCTGGAGTTATAGCGTCAGGAAGGAAAACCCGACTTATTTTTATATAGTAGAAATTTATCGCTGATAATATGATTTAATCAAACCACGTCCAAAATGAATTGACGGCATGAATGACATAACAACGTGCTTGTCCTGTCAACAAAACTTCAAAAAAGTTTCTGTGAAAAAAGTTTCTATTGAATTCATTTATTACAAAAAATGTGACAAATGAGGAACCGCTCGACCGATTTTGTGCAAACTTCACATAAACCATCTACTAAATATGCCGACCAAATCCTAAGCATTTGGTTTGGATAGGTGAGCCCGTTCTTGAGTTATGGAATTACAACGAAAAGTGGCATTGATTTTTATATATATAGATGTGATCGTTGAATAATGAAAATGATAGTTAGGTAAACGTTACAGATTTAAACGTTTTTACAATTGATTGTCAACGCAATGATACAAAAACTAAACATGCAATGAGTTAGTAGTCAATATTATTGTGGGTAGTTATGTCCCTTGTAGGCACAAGTACCAACTGTCTCAATGTTTCTGTTATCGTCACGATATTTTGAGTAATTACAACCTTCACACAACACGTCCACTGAACCAAACCGTATTAATTTATTTATAAATGCGTTTTTCGGTTAGTTAAACGTTTGCGTTGGAGGAAATTAAGTTTGGGGAATTGAAACTAGTCATTGTTCTTTTAATTGCGGTCAATTTGAGGCGTTCTAGACGAAAAGTGCTGATCATTGTGTGGTGAGGTGAGCCGTTACCTCAAAGGCTTCATGCTTCTCTAGGGAATATTGATTATATTATATTATTGTTATTTGATGCTAGAAATTAGAACACCGATTGGTTGGGACTGGTTGGTTGTGGATCTATGTGGAATTATGGAATGATTACCTTATAGTAAAATTATTAATGGTATTAAATATGTTTTACAAAAGCTAAAAGCTCAGCTTAGCTATTAAGCTTTGTAGCTACTTACAGACTCGAAAAAAATGAAAAAATGTTTTTTTTTTTGAAACTACAAATAAATAATCTTTTAAAAAATATCGACTATTTCCCAACCCTACGAGCACAAATTTTGGAACAAGTTTTAATAATTCCATCCGTAATATCATACAGATATCAAAGAAAGGGTTGCACAGTGGGCCGACTGCACGCTGACTCGCACAAAATGCTCTATCTGCATATGCCCTCTGATTGATGTGCCCTGTAATTATTTAGACGCGTTAATAACACCACCGACGACGGCCGCACTTTGTTTCTGACGACTTAAGACGAATGAAATGAGAAATTCTATCGGACTCTTAATAGAGCTTATTGCTTTCTGATGTTTTGTTGATTAAATGAACAGAAATGGTTATTAAGTTCTGCTGTTATTTTATTCCGTTTTGGGTTGCGGATTTTAATTATCTTCCATTCAAAAATATTAAAAATATTTTAGTGCGAGAAGGATGACAGACAAATCCGTTGCGCATTAAATTAATTTAGATAATCCGTACACAAAACCACACCCAAATATAATGGTAAACATAGTGGCCACACCCGTTTCGTACATATCGTTGTAATAATGCGGTATCGTAGATTTATTTACATAAATGGCCGCCACATACAAATTGTCTTTATGTTTTCTGTGCGTGCGACCCCGCTCCGACGAATCAGAATATTAACGTAAATAGTAATGGCGGGAAAAAAAGCTATTATGCAAATGAAACATTTTGTGGTAAATAAAACCTGACGTAATACGATGTTAAGAAAGGTTATAAATCGTTTTTGTTAGTGGATTTATTAGATTTTTATAGTTCCAACATTACTATATACTATGCGTGACCTGATAGGGATTTGAAGCTTAATGTATCGGTAGGTTAATTTCTGCTGGGTTTAATTTGATTCAACAATATTTTATGTTAGTTTCAAATAATATTATGACTAGTACTTCGCTCGCGACTTCGTTTTGCGTGGATTTAGTAGGTAGGTATTCCATGAACTTCAACGCCCCCTCTACTCTATTTAATGGGAAGTTTGTGAAATTTAGCCAACCATTTCAGCTATTGAGAACGCAGGATCAGCGAAACTGTTGCCCTCTTATAATATAATGTCTAGGTTCAACTTCATTGGACCAGGCATTATGAGTACTCCATACAAACTTTGGCACCGCCTAAACCTCCAATGGGGAGTAGTTATAAAAAACTAACAATACCATTATTTATGTATGTCAGAATTCGTGCAAAAAGTCAAGATAATAAACCCAAGGTATGAGATTCTTCCATTCAAACCTTAATCCCCAAAATCTTATTTTTGGGGTAGTTCTGAAAAATTGATAACGATAATATGTGCCAATGTTTATAAATCTAAAGAATATGAATTTTCATGAAAAATTCAACCAGCAATCTATACTATATAGATTAGTCAGAACGATTTTCCGTAAAAATGTGCTGCTTTTTTTAATAAAAGATTACAATAGCTCATGAACAAACTAATTTAATTTCATCATAATTAAACTGTATAGCAAAATTGATCCATTTGTACTACGCATAATAGCATATGGCAAAGAATACAAAATATTAATCTCGTGTAACACAAAATAATGGAATTGGCATATTCATTGAGATCATAGATATGAATACGTTATGATATACATTATTATATTTAATAACATACGGCTGCTGAGTGGTGAATGTGCTTACGTCACAACGGGACCCGAATAATAGAGTTCGCTACAAACGTTTAGCGAACCCTCGAAAATTGAAATAAAAAAACAACCATTCGAGATGTAACAGCGATATGATTTTGCACTTTTTATTCTTTTTTTGTGTTTGCGTGCGTGTTTTTAACACTGTGCGAAGGAGTTTCAAATCGATTAGACACATCGAAATTACGAATTGCGTAACGTTTTTAATAAAATTCAAGTAGTTATGCATTAAAACTAAGTAGAAAATAAAATCTGTAGTTTTCATGAAAATTCGCTTAAGTTGAATGAATAAAAATGTATCTATACTAATACTGTAAAGAGAAAATATTTTTTTGTTTGTTTGTTTGTACCGAATAGGCTCCGAAACTACTCGACAGATTAGATTTTTGTTTCGATCGATTTTTACCAATAATAGCTATATTATCAGTGAGTAACATAGGTTATATTTTACCCCCTATTCTATGAAACTATACTTAATATAAATTCTGACTCGTAAAAACATACACTTATTCGCATTAATAACAATACTTACTTAAGTACAAAAATCATAGAAAGATCAACCATTGACCATTTCAAAAATTAAATTTTCATATACACAACCTATTCTATGCCTTTGGTGTTCCAAAAAAGCGCCCCTGTTTTTGTGAGTCTAACGTAATTATAAGCGAGATTGTTCCGAAGTGACTTGTAATACCACCCCTTCTATATTACAGTTTTTAATTTTACTATTACATACTATATTTGAGTAAACTTTAATAAAACGACGAAAATTAATAGAAATGTCGGTTAAAAATAGGTTTAACTAAAATTTTCTGAAGAGACGTTAATTGAAATAGTATTTGGTCTAGATAAAAGGCTTCGTAGCAATTTCGTAGGCGAAGCGTAGCAGTTGCGTAGGACATGCGTAGGTGGAGCGTAGCAGTCGCCTAGGGCCTGCGTAGATCGTGCGTAGCAGTTGAGTAGAACATTTTTAGTGGTTGAAAAATCATCACATGCCTTCTGCTATGGACGGAGCGGAACAGATTGTCAGGCTCTTATTGACTAAAACCCACCCGTGTTCCTCCTAATGCCCTTCGCTTTCCAGGGCCGCGGTGACTCTTTCGAACACATTCCGCAACCCTAGCAGGCACTGACCCTATGGGGCCCTGTCTTCTTTGCTGACATAGAACCTGGAAGGCGGTTCAGTGTTGTTGCATAGACGATGTCTATAGACGACACGAATCTTAACATAGACGATGTCTAGACGAATCCTAACATTATATTTTCAAAACATTGAAGTTTGTGTTTCGAAATAGATTCCACATTTTTATTTAACGGTAGAAACATTTATTAATAACGGCTGAAATAATTCCAAAATCAATATTAAAACAAATTCTCTGGATAAGTAGGCACTTACTTTGTAAAGCAAAAGAACTCCAAATATTCGGACATTCGGACCGGCGAGGGGCCCATTCGTAAGAATGTGATTAATTAAACAAATGTACAGAACCGGAAAGAAATTCGCCAACCCTTGGCTCCCATTTTTTATAACAGACATACCTCATTTTGTTCTGGGGCCGTAATTGACTCGTTGTTAATTTCATTTTAATTTTCTGCTAAAAGGAATTCAACTGTGATTTTCAATTAAGACTTTTTTTGTTGATTAAGAAATATTCAAGGGCTTATTGATGATAATAGGGAAGATGCAATTACAGAATTCAAAAACATTTTGTCATTGAAATGATAAAATTGTATAAAAGAAGGGCCACTGCAATGTTTTTATTGTAGTTAATATTGATTTTTAACAACTATTACGAATGAATATAACGTGAAACGGAATGTAAACAACATCTATACTTATAATAAATCTGTAGAGAGGTCAATTCTGTACAAGGAATATATTTTCAAAATAACTATCAGGGGGTGATTAGTGATCGATACTGGTGCCAAAAATGCAATCAGTAAATTTTTTGTCTGTCTGTCTGTCTGTCTGTCTGTCTGTATGTTCTTTATAGAAACAAAAACTACTCGACCGATTTTAACGAAATTTGGTGCAATTATTCTTCATACTCCTGGGCAGGTTATAGTATACTTTTCATCACGCTACTATCAATAGGAGCAGAGCAGTGAAGGGAAATGTTGGGAAAACGGGAGAAGTTACTCCATTTTTTAAGCTTCCGTCGCGTGTGTAGCCTTAATGGTTAAAGTTACATAGAAATCATGTATTACGGATTTTTTTTACATAAAATTATCTAAAAAATATCCCGAAACAGCATATGTCTATCTTTTATGGTTGACTCACAATAACACGTGTAACTCCCGATAGCTTAGCAGTTCGGAGCTTTCTGATTATATTTGTTTACTCTTACGTTTATAATACTCTCACTCATCCCTAATTAAAAAAAGTTAATATTATTACCTATTCAATAAAAAAAGAATCATAGAAATCGGTATAGAAACACCAAACTTATACATGAATACAATAATAAGCCATCGCGCCGTCGCGCTTTGATACTGAATCATGCTGTAAGATGTTATTGTGATTATTTTTGTGTAACTTTTGTTGCTATTTTATAAAATAGGTACTTATTAGTTGTTTTGGTAATATTTAAATATTCGTTCAAATTACAAATTATTAATAGTTTCAATTTTATTTCTTTTTAGGTGAAGGAGTAGTAGAAGTAGGAGCATAGATTTTTAAATACCGATAGGTTAGTTTTGGCTTATTTATGTTCTGTTTTTTTAGTATTAAGTAGGTAAAAGCGTAGATACTTTTATTGTTATATGCACAGCCCAAACCACTGAACGGATCGGGCTGAAATTTGGCATGCAGGTAGATGTTATGACGTAGGCATCCTCTAAAAAAGGATTTTGATTAATTCTACCCCCAAGGGGATAAAATAGGGGATGAACGTTTGTATGAAACTTTGTCAATTTTAAACCGATCGGGCTGAGAGCTTCGAAATCGGGGGTAAAGTAACTATTCCACGCGGACGAAGTCGCTGGCAGAAGCTAGTATAAATATAAAATACAGTTGTTTATTATATCTATGGTAAACAATCAGCGTCTAGTGACGTCACTGGTGTTATGACAACGAAAAGACGAACTTAAATTTTAATACATGATCTCTGGCAGACAGGAGTGACTTCATCGTTCGTTTTCACGGGAAAAGAAAAACAGTCAGTTTATAATCGCAATTTTGACAATACATTAAAGCGTATTAATTTTTTAATTTTTGTATGGTCTATTTTACACGGAATTCTTTTAAATGAAAGCAAGATGAAAATATTGCATGTTCCCTATTGTACAGAAACTGCTCATCTTGAATTCAGAAAATATCTGCTATCAGAAGATCTAATAACACGTATAGCCAGCTCACATTAAATAAACATCAGTAGGCATCATTTAGACTAGACGCCAGTTACCGCGGCAAATAAACAATTCGAACAGGCAGCAGGTCATTACTGCAATCGCAATATGAAACAAGTGTGCATACGATTCTCACTGTTTTTTTCCTTAATTATACCTCGTTACATATGGAAATCAATGGCCATAAAGAATACGGACATATCTTGGTAACAATCTATCGTAGACAGGATAGAAACGGCGCTAAATCAAAACAACGTGCAACGCAATATTCGCTTCTCATATTTCCAATTAAAATTCCTATACATATGCATTGTTGCGAATCAGATATCTCTATTGTCCAGCGAATAGTTTTGTATATCGCACACATACGACTGTATTATGCGATTCTAGCAATTGATCGCTGAGTCGCATGTAAACATGTCCGCTAGTGCTGGGAATGTAGTGATGTTCCTGTCAAGCTCTATTAATTAGTCGACAGGTGTAATGTGACGAGTAGTGATGTGTTTGAGTCGATACGAAGAAGGCATTGCACGAGGTTGATATTGAAATGGTGCAGAAAGTTTATTGGATCTTCGGAAACTATCACGAAACGATCTATCTAAAAAAAAACTGTAAACAAATGGAGTGTACTAATTACCTTTCTGAATTCTTAAGAGTCGTATTACGCCATAAAGTACTAAGACATTGGGAACACGTGGAAACAGGATTTAAGGCAGAGTTAAAAGCACAAACAAAGAGTTTCAGTTCTAACACAGGTGTCCCCTTTAGAATTATAGCAAGACTGGTAATGAGGTGTAAACACATCACACACGTTCTTGGCAAACAAGATTACTGATACATCCTGCCATCCCGGTGGCCTAATCCACCTTATCAGCTATAGGGAAAAATTTATGAATAAACCCACTGTTTCACTCATCATTGTTTACAACGCACAAAGAAGCCGCCTAAACCTCTTTATTAATATCATTAATTTTCTGTGGTGTAATCTCTGTCAACCGTTTACTGCTCTGTGTGGTATTTTATTATGGGTAGTTTGTAATTTTCTCATGGTCTTCTACAGCTATACATCTCATGAGAATCTCATTAAATTTTGTCATTTATTAGATCCACGAATTATGTAGACATGCGAAAAGTGTTAGTTAATTATAAATTGCAAGCAGATTTATACTATTTATTTTATATGATACATAGCTGTTACGTGAACTTCATAAAAGTTACTGTGTATGACGAAACATTTAAACGGAATACTACAGCATGCTTACTCTACTTATCTAATTACATAAAAACTAGAGGAACATTAAAACAAATGTCTCCATTCATGATTTCACAGATAACTGTTGCACAATGGAATTGAAGATAGGACTGTTTCAAATTACCAATGTGTAATAATGTTCATTATAGTGCACGTAAAGTGTGTGTTCTCCGAGTGTGACAAGGGTGTAAAGACGCCAACTAAGCTGTATGCACAAGAAATAGTTTGATACGGTAATTCAACTTCCGTAAGTCGAGATGATAATGTGGGGGAGTCATGTTGTCTGCCATGAATGGTTCATGCAAGTGTAACAACATATGTTCTGGGTCGAGTTCTCAGAATCCTATATTAAATAATATCGGTACTTGTAGGCATCATGGGTGGTATGTACAAAACTATCATTCAGTCAATTTTTTTTTAAATTTTCGATTTTGGTCGTCCTTGATAATACTGCAGAAAAATTCAGCCTTTAGAATATAAAGAACCGCCAGCTCCACGAGCACATTGCAAACTAAAAAAGCAATATTTCTAACCATCAAAAATTTAACGAGCTGAATAACTGCACTCGTTATGCACCAGTGTAGTAACTAGGTAGGAAATGCAATTAGCCAGTGTAGACCCGCGATGCCTTTAAGTCGCTCAACCATGTAACTCCTTATCTCTGTTGCATGTTTTTTCAATATGCAATCCAAGACAATCACCGCTTTATCTGGCAATCTCAATTCTCAGGTATTTTTTCATTCGCCAACAGTTCTAATTATTGTACACTTTCGTAACTAGCTAGCTCTTCGTGTCAATTCGATTATAATTGACTACACACTGTCGTCTTCTTGAGCGAACGTAACATTTAATTTTTAATTCCATTCGCGTTACGGTCACTCGTAACATCACCGTTTATAAAGTTTGCTCAAAACTTTTTCAGTCGCAGCTTGTTAACTTTTATGACTGTATGTATCGTAATACTAGTAGAGTCTGGTGTCTTTGCCACTGTTAAGTGAGTTGGTCAAGTTTTGCTGTTGTGACCTTCCGCATATTGAATGATGATGAAGGGCTCATCTTCGTGCACCACATTTCTATCTATTGAAGATGGAACTATGCAAGCATAATTTTTTTCAAACCTTCTATCAAATAATATGTTGGTAACTTCTTTACTTAACAATGATTAAGAAATGTCCAGAAAGAAGTACCGTGTTCCCCCGTTAATGGGTTGTGGAGGTCTGGTAGGCAGCCGCTTCATGTAAAATACTGGTATTCAGCTGAATCCGGCTTGACTGGGAGCCGACCCCAATGTAGTTGGGAAAAGGCTAGGCAGATGATGATGATGATGATTATTAAGAAATGGCCAGATTAACTGATTTCTGAAAGCAAAAATCAGTATTAATACTGTCCATGCCAGAATGTCTGGAAGAGATCGCGGAGTGCGATACGGCCGAGTATAGTATGTGTTTTAGTTTATAGTCTTCTTTTTGTTTTACTTTTGGTTTACATATAAATAACTATGAAAAAGTAAAATCTTTTCAATATGTGGTGGTCAACTATATTTGTATGGCAGTGTTGCCATGTCGGACACTTTAATTTTATTTATATAGCTGGATTACGTAGCTTTGTTACTGGTTAGATAGTAGCCGTTGATTGGATCGGCACGGCTCGAGTGTTTTGCGTGTTTTCTAATTAACAATTTACATTAATTGATCGTTGAATCCATAACCTCATGACTAATGTAATAATGGCGCAGGTTATTGAATCACTGCAATTGTTATCTTACTGTTTGAATTTGACGGTGATGTCAATTAATTTGTCAAAATTGTGTAGGTTTCTTTTTTGCATAATAATTGTGGGTTTTCTAGACACAATGCCAACTATCGCTCTGACTGGTGAGTGCCATAAAAGTGTGTACTTTTATGGCACTCACCACTATAGTCTGAAAGACTGGTAACAAAATCTTATAAATTCATGAAATAGTAGGTTATCAACGTACCAATTTTACTAATCCTAAAGCTCTTTGCACCATATATGTTGCAGTGTATTCATAGTTATTTACTGAGATTTAAGACTAATAGTTGCTGGTTGAGGACTAGATAAATATAGTCTTTTTTTCCTGGATGGGAAATCATCAAATGACTTCTCCCACTGTGGGCGTAGCGGAGTGTCTGACTCTTACTGACTTGGTGTTCCAAGACCGAGGTGATCCTTTCAAACAAATTCAGCAACAGATAAATATAGCCTTAAAGTACACTTTACTCATTCCGAAACATCTTTTATAAATACAGCAAAATATATATTTGCAAGACAAATAATCCTATCTACATAAAATATCTGGAATTACTTCACTTTAAATAAAAGATTATTATGAAAGGCTTTTACTAAAATAAGCCACTACGATTTCCGGAGCCACACTCAGTAAGGTGTGTTCCTACCCTCGTGTGATGTCTTAATGATATCGCCCGAGTGATGAATGCAGGCCGGAAGTGTGAGTGGCGGTGGACCGCGAACAAATAGACCAATTTCCAACAATTTGTTGGCTTTAATTCGGTATGCAAAAGATAATGTACACGTCCCTATTTATTTTTAGGGATCCAGTGCAGATTATGCATACCTACTGCATATTAATATGGTACGCATCATAATCAGTTGCAATTTTGTTCTCTTCCTTTTTGTTGAAAAGTAGAGCATCTACTTTCTGTCGATGTACAGATTATTTATAAGTAAGAGTATTCGTAATATTTATTATAGAAATGTATTCCATGACTTTAAAGACATATAAGTCAGCACAAATGCCTCTATAAATTTAGTTAAACACCAAGCTCTTGACTGATCGGTTTATTACAATGATGTAACTCACAATTTATTTCCTTGATTCAAAGCTCGCTGTATTCGAGCGTTTGTTTTAAAAATGTGGTACGTTTGTTAAACTTATTTCATACTGACGTGGTTTGCGTGCTACAACCAACTTAGTATGAAGAAAAATTGTTGCCAGTTGTTGTAACAACGTAATTCTATTTTATGGTGGCCGTTTATACTATCAGCTTGTGTGTGACGGTATGAAAATTTGCTTCGTCTTGATACATTGTTAGTACCTAGATAGTTAAGTGGATCAAGAAAATCAGCTGTCTGTTTAAATAAAAAATAAAGGGATCTAAAAATTGTTAGATACCTTTATAGGTTAATCACCGTAGACAGATTAATCGTATTAGGTCGTAGTAAATTGCAATGTCCTATTCTGTTAGTTCATTTATATTATTATGTATATGTTTACATGATAATATAAGTATGTATACGTCATCAAAAGGGAGGAAGTTCAAAAACTTACGCTATCTATGAATTATTGATAATATCGCAACAGAAACGATTATACCTATCTATCAGTTATTTATACATCGTCGTGTAGATATTGTAATTGCTTTTAAAGGATTTATGCAAAATAAAAAATATACTACATCTCCCGATTGTAAAGCTACAATTTTGGACTTTTTGGGTGATGAGCTATATTTGAGGTGCTGTTCCTCAATACCTTTGAAACTTACTACATAGCTATGGTTGCCTTATAATTGTAGGAAACGTTGTCTACCTTAAAAGTGTGATTGAATTTCTCCGTGATACGCACTGTTTAAAAGAATCAAGCCTGAATCATAAAAATGACCATACATTTTGATATTTTCCGAGCATGGCGCACTTAGCACAGGTTTTTCGAAGTTGAAAAACTTGGTCTAGGTATACGCTACTGGCTTATATCCTAACAACATCCAAAATAATCAGGACAATGCAATTTATTGCAGCCTAAGACTTTTTAAATGTCTGGCCTATAAGCTTGAGTGTTACACTTACTGCCACGCCATTTATTCAAATTAATACTTTTTTTTATCACTTTTTGTAACTTAGTTCATGATTTTTTGCCGTGGTTTTAGAGGAGGATTTTCACTCAAATCACGTTAATTTGTTTCTGGTGTCGATTTTCTACACTAATATTATAAAGAGGAAAGATTTGGTTTTTTTTTGGCTCCGATTCTACTTGACCTATTTGAAAAACTCTTTCATTGTTGGGAAGCTACACTATCTCCGGTGAACATAGGCTATATTATATCCCCATATTCCCCCGGGGACGGGAACTACGCGGGTGAAACCACGAGGCAATGCTAGTATAAAACAAAATCTTTTCAACTGATTCAAATAGCAAAACTATGGAAATACCAGCAATATATTGTGAATGCCAAACTGTTAGCCATGCTTCGTTGCCAATCATTTCAGATAGAACTGGTTTTGAGCCTAGACAAGTATCTTCCTTAAACAGCTCAGACTTTACTGTGTTGAGGATCGAATCGACCACGATATTGTTGCGTTCAGCAAAACTGTTGCCAAACTAATTTGGACCATTTAGAACAGTGGAACGTAGGAGCGGGTTGTGTAATTTAAAGTTTGTGACTGCAAAATTAATTTGGTTCTAGCGTACAATAAATCGTGACCACGCAGTCGGTGCCTGGGGCTAATCGCTCCTGTTGCCTTTTATTCTGACTTTGTTGACGTCTTACAGCTCGTAATATAAACAATATTATATTAATAAATATTTATTCTAAGATTTGTGTTTGACAAATGGTTATAGTTCCTGTTTAAAATATGTATCTTCATGTAGTATGTAATTGATAAGACAAATAAGCGTCTGGTTTTGCAATGAAATATCGTCGATGAGCTACTGACATTTTCTATTCACGAGCTAATTCCGATCGATTAAACAGTGGGTATAAGTTGTTACTATATTATTATATTTTGTGCATCGATGCATTTACTGTAGCAGTTTTTATAGTCACAATTAGGGCCCATCATTACCAGAGTGGGGCAAAATGGATGAGTTTGCGGTAAAGGGCGTTCATAACTCAAGGCGCTTGCGGCGCACCCGTGCGAAATTATTGCCACTAGCCACTCGATAATTATCATAATTAATTTCGCAATTAGTTAAACAATTGCAATTACTGGCGCTTCAACCCTCCTAGCGTCAGATAGAGGTGCTGACATCTATAACATATCGGATCTTCGTGTTCTTATTAATTAGCTAAATATCACATTTTATTATGATAACTACAGATATTAATAATAACTATTAGCTGTGTAATTAAATATCAACTTATATTTTTTAACAAATTAAAATATACAAGCCAAATGATTATATTTAACGCCAGGGTGATGTTACAGTTACGTACCAAGTTAAAAAAATGGCAGTTATTAAACTTAGCCATTAGAACATTCCTCATATAAATTAGTTTTATTTAATGTTTCATCCATTAAATAGTAATAAATAGATAAGTAGCTAAACTGCACATATAAGTGCCACAGTTATTATGCTGGCACAAGCCGCCAAGCGATCCAGTCTGAAGAGTGTACAAGGCTGACGAAATGTCACTAACACACACTGACAGGTGTCACTGAGACATCGCTACTGTTGACTAGAGCGAATTATTTCCTTGAAAAAAATAATACTAAAATGCAAATACTCTTGACAAAGACCGACACAACAATGACTTTGACTTACATCTAAAGGTTTATTTAAAGGTCTTTCATGTCACTCAACTTGGTCATAAAGATGAAACGAAAAGCAGGAATTAACTGTTTGTTTTATAAATACTAAAATATAATTGGACCTGTCAAATTGGTAGAAGGTTAATTTTTACATTCCGCTCGTGGCTATTAGGTACTACATAGTTTTATTTCTATAAAAGATAATCCCTACATAATTTCTACGATCCTCTAAAATGTTTTGCCTAAACAAATAAAAACAATTTATTATTACGATGTTTTAATACAGTAAGAACACAAATGTTCGATTAATCATTTACTTAGGTAAAAAAGTTACCCTTTTAATTAGCGTTGGGCGAGCAATTTAATCTCGGCTCGGGATTACAAGCACTGAGCAAGGACTTAAACGATTCAGAAGTAATAATTCTTCCGAGTGTTATAAATAACAAAAATAATAAAAATCTTGTCCTACAGAGTCTTGGAAGGGTTACACTTTTAAGGTAGTAACACACTGCGCTTGCTTAGGTGGTGCTATTAACCTATTTATAGCAACATAATTATATTTGTTATAGATCGATACTCGATACACGCAATGTGTGTCAAGAATAAAATTGTCTATAAATTTATGTTTCTCACATTAAGTTAATGTCAGCGGTCATTTCAAAGACATTTTTTGTCATAAAATTATAAGTTAAATAGCTCATGCGTACACGTAACT
Organism: Hecatera dysodea; assembly: GCA_905332915.2. Classification (NCBI taxonomy): domain Eukaryota; kingdom Metazoa; phylum Arthropoda; class Insecta; order Lepidoptera; family Noctuidae; genus Hecatera; species Hecatera dysodea. The sequence continues at coordinate 9,525,899 of HG995294.1, read as the reverse complement.
AGTGTTGTTATTAAATTACGCCGCAATTTGTGTCTGTATTCACATTAAAAGTGCACGCGTTGCTGAAAATTCTGGATATATCTGTGTTATTAACAGTTAATATTGTAATTAACACCGTAATAGCCGCGGTCTTTTCATTGTTGTTTTAATTTGACGTCGGTTAAGTCATGTTTTAAGTTAAAGTTAATGTTAGGTAAATTAATTTTAACACAACACTTAACTAATTATTCACAGAATAGACGCCATTCATAATAGTCAAACAGAAAAACTTGTAGCTTATTTCTAGCTTCAAGCAACGTTCCAATGCTATATCTTTTATTGTACTACAGTCTTTAAAAGAAATCAGATCCTTGCTATAGTAAGAAGTAATGCACTAATTGGGCTGTTTTCTCAACAGAACCGCGGTTGAAGGGAAATTAATGCCCCCAGGAGGATAAATGTGCAATTATTTTTCCCGAAAAATGTTCGTTACGGTCGTGTCAAAAGTTTGTTTGGAGAGCAGGTGGGGCGAAGGAGTTGGCGCCATTCGAGCTTCGTACTATGTTTTGTTTATGATACTTGTTTCATTTTATTACAACCGCAGAAATGAGAGAGACTAATTAAATACTTACTGAGTGTACACTTTTACAGACAGTGTTTTTACTTATACACCATAATATAATTTAATCGGTAAATTATATCCAGTCTTATAATATCAAATAAGGATACTTGTGATATTTCAAGGAGGGACAGGCTCGCATTTACTTTAATAAATTGATTTACAAGTGGGGTGGATGTTTCCAAATAATTATTTCTGCGTTTTAATTGAGAGCTATGAAATTTCTAGTCCCTTGAGCAGATCATTGCTTAAGTGGGAATGTGTACCTTCTCCCATGATCCATGATTGTTTATGGTTGACTAAAACGATTAGTTATGATTAATTCATTTATTTGTGTAAATAAGTTCGTCAAAATTGAATTATTTCAACAATTTTTAATGTAGGTGCCTACAACAAATTTAAAAATACATATAGAAAATCAGAAACTAAAAAACATAGGTACAACTCCAATTTTAATGGGATATTGGGCTAATTTTATTAAAGCACTAAATATCCAAATGAAAATAAATTCTATCTGTTAGATTTTAAAGTGATTCTTATTTCAACAGAGTATTCATTTCAGATAGATATTTGTAAACATATGTATATATTGGTATGTAGAGCGTGATAGTCTAAAATGATTCAGTAGACCCCCACATCCCGGCACATCACTATCAATTGAATGCGCAGCCTAGAACGTATCAATCTAATTCTATGACCTGTCAAACGTAATTTATACTCTGTGACTCATTACAGTCATCTCGATCATCCCGGCCTGTGGGACGAATATTATTGTGAAACTGTCTTAAAATAATATCGTACCCTAAAACGTGATCTTCCCACTCAATGTTTTCATTGATTACATTAATTTTGGCAGATGAAAACAATATCACGATTAATAATGTTTTATTACTGTTCTATCTTCGTTCTCTGTTATCTTAAACTTATGAAAAATCAGAAATCAATAGCAATATTACTGTCTCGAAATAAGCTGTGTTACAATTGTTACGCTAGCAAGAATAGTTCAACACAGTACTTGATGATACTCCATCCTTCTATTGTAATAAAATGTAGAAAGACTGAACTGAATACAAGTAGTTTGATTTATGACAGCGGCCACCGCAAATCAACCGAGCCACAAATCTTCGAGATACTTACATCACTAATAAATTAATATGGAAGTTGTTTCTGGAGGCTACATCAAAAGAAATGCTCCGAAATGTTTGTGGTCAATTTATTTACTAGTGATTCGTTACGGTTTGGGCGGATACTTGGCTGGATGATAAATTATATACAGTCGCTCATTTTCTTCAAATCCTGGCGATACAAACGCAGAATTTTGAACTCTATGCCAGCTAGGTTTTGATTCAAAGTTGTAATTTTTACTCTCTTGAAGATTCTTGGGCATATTGTTCGCAACGTAATGTTATTTTGAACTTTAAGCGTAAGGCTTGTAAAAGCATTTTGCATCATGTGGCATTCAAAAGCTCACTGTGGGTTTCAGAATGACACTTGGAATTGACAAATGATTACCAGTCACAGTTCAACAGTTAATTTGTATGTAAATATGATTTTGTTTCGTTTTATTGTTTGCTTTTAAATTAATTTCTTTTTAAAACAACCTTGTAGCATACGTTGGAAAAATAGATCGTTTTTTTTTGTGGTTGGTAGGTATAATCAAAAATAGACATATATTTTTTGAAGGGACACAATTTTATGCAGTTAACAATAACAAACATTGAATAGAAGGGAAGTAAACGCTAAATTGCACTCATTTACTGGGTCGCGACGATCAATCATGGCGGCTAAGTCATCAGCCGGTTCAAATGTCAAACGAACCTAGGGTGGCAATAAAAAAGAAAAACTGTGTTGCCATTATTAAAAAAGTGACTGTGACTTTATTTCCATTGTCGATTGCCGATTCGGGATTATTAACTGACTTGCATATTTTTTGTGTTCTAATATTGATAGATTGGTTTTTTCGAGTAGGTGACTTTTGATTTTGTTGCATGTATGCGTTGGTACGCGGTGAATACCATCGATTACAATATCTACGAGAAAAGTATTTGTGTCAAAATAGCACAAAACGATAGTCATCGGTGGTTGTTCACACGCGAAGTGAAATGTATTGTATGAACAGCCACTCTACGCTACTTTATTCATTCTGAGCTCTTTTTATTGTTTGATATTTTTGTTCAGTCTCGATAGATTTATTTTTAGCTTTGACGTTTTCATTACTCTTCTAATGATACAATCGCAACGTTTAGCGGAACGTTGAGTGAGTTTTGACATCACTGGCACTAAATTTGAGTGCTGGCCGATATCACGTGCATTATGCCCTCTTTATAATGAAATGATGTTAAGGGAATTGGATTCAATTTAACGGGATTGATTTCCTTTAATTTTACGATTCCGTTTGCGTGATCTCGTCCGGTAATAATCTAATAAATTCGTCCATCGGGAGGGGGGTTGCTGTATTTTAATGGCTCAATATTAATAGTTATGGTTTCATTGGTCAATTCATAAACATATCGGTAATAATACTCTTTTCTTTAATTGATTACTTTACAGAATGAGTCATTGCAATTTGTAGTGATTTTTGTCATTTTAATAAAGTTTTTATCAGCGACGTTTTGTACAATACAATTGTTTTTACTGTACTCAGCTTGAACTATCAATATTCAATTTAAACCTGATTAACCTAGCTATGAAGCTACACTGCTACAGTAACATTGGAATGCGATGTATCTGTAATATTTAATAAGATAGTTAATGATTTTATGCACATGATTCAAAAATGGAACAAACCGTTGGCTTGTAGCTGCATCAGTGTGCGAATGCAAACACGAGAGAGAGATCGCGTGCGAGCGCACAATAACAGCGGAGCTGCGGAGTCAAGCCGCTCGACGCTACCCCATATTTTAACAACTGTCCTAATACATCTTGCAATGTTGTTTTTAACTGTTTTTGCCACATTATTGTTTATTCTTTTTTAGTATGTTTACTTTTAATTTTTATAATTCATTTTTGTTACCCCTTGTTCTATTTAGTTTAGATCCATCGCTCGTAGCTCGATTTCGATTACAATGCAAACAGTCCACGATTCCAGAGTCGTAATCCAGTTTCTATGCTATACAGCATTCGTAATTTTATGTAAACCTACACACATCCTTGCATGTAAATTTATCTGTGTCAATCTCAAATGTAGAATAACAAAATTTTTGAAATTTAAAATTTTCAACGAATTGGATCGATTTTTTTCTTCATTTCAGGTGCCTGTCAATGAAAGCGCCAGACAGGTATGTCGCTCTCTCACTTCCACCGCGCGTTCGGTTTCGTTCGGCCGGGTTCGGTTGCGTTCGGAAACGTTCGAGCGGGCTCGGCCGCTGGCCGGTTGCTCGCAGGCTAAGGGGGTAGCCTGGAAGACCACACGTTACACCCGCAACACAGGACTTTTGCAAACAGTATTATCTTTCCAACAAAATTGCTTATTGGTGTGTTTTATTTTCTTTTCATTTATTTAATTTGATTGTGTTTGCGCAATTTCCATCTCTTACCAGGTAGGTCCCATTTCATTTCATTGGAATTTTGAAGTTAAGCAATTATTTTCTTAAATGCTTGGTTGGTCCGTGAATCAGTCCTTTACATTCGATTGCATAATGTCTCAATGGTGTGATTATATTTTCTGTATCTAAGTGTAATTGGAATCATTGTGGGTGAAATGTTAGCTGTCGTTGTTTTGGTTCCAGGTTACACCCTAGCTATTAATTAAAACTGAAAACCACAGATAAATTTACATTGTAATTACATGTGTAGTAGTGTTACTGAATGCGTTAGTTGTTTATCTTTAGTTTTGTAAGCATGATTGTGTTTGTGATCTTTTATTTATTTATTTAAAAAATGCTTCCGGGGGCAGCGTTGGGTAAGTATTTGCATTTTTTACATCAAACAGTTCATAGACAGAGATTTGACAACACAAAAAGTTGAGTGACAAAAAATTAAAGTAGGTTAGACATTATCAAAAAAAGCTCTCGTGACAGAACAAATGTATTTCAATATGCGAGTTCACGCATGGCCGCCAACGAGCCCGGAGTGCGGTGCAGTGACAAACGCGCGATCATCATCATCAAATCGTAAAGGATTTAACGCCTCTGTTGGCACACTTCTTTTGTTGGCTCCATAAAGCCGGCCATTAAAATGTTTGATAAAACGTTGGACGTACAAAAAGAGACCGTCGGGCTACTGTAGGCTCCCCACAGAGAGGCCTCAATGAAGAACGATGCCATGCTGAGGCACTTACAATGGGAACACAAGGCGCTCAATGTTCCAACTCCCGATTTGGTTGATCATTGCTTGTTAAACTTGCATTTTGTATGATCCGTCGTTGAAATGTATCAATAAATTAATAAGTAGTTAGAGCTTCGGTTGCAGAATTCAGATTTGCAAGCGTAATGAACTAATGTAACGGATTCTACTTATAGTTCCACTGCATACAAACATCAGATAAGGTGCAATTAGATGGGAACTGCAGTTATGCGAAACAACAATGAAAGAAAATGAAGATTCTGATCAGGAAATAAATGAAGTTATTTTCATTAATAAAGTTGCATACAAAAATGATTTAAGAGCTAAACAAATACTCTCTGCATTACTTTCTTTTCTTCTTACTCGATTTAATTAATGCATCGATATCACATTCATATGCTGCTCAGTTGATAAATCACGTTTAAATATCTCAATATAGTTTTATCTAATGGAATTCAAAGCTCTACTTATGAAGAGCGTGTGTTGTCAGCATCCACATTAAAATAATCCTGACAGACTTCAGAGCATTAAGATAAAATGTTCTTATAATGAACTCAGAGGCTTCTTGCATTCCTTTTTATGATTGATTTGGAAGGATGTGATTGAATCAGTTTGTATCTGAATACTCTTACCATTGGGAAACGATAAGATAATTTTTACAAACCTTTTAATGAAATAAGGAAGTATTCGTTACAAATTCCAAGCAGAACAAGGTAGGTACAGCACAACCATTAAAGATAACAAAACTAAATAACGAAAACACCTAAAATCCGTGGAGAATCAGTCGATAAATTGAAACGTCACAAGTGAAGGGGTGCGAACGAAATCCTTGCAAACGACAAAACAATAAACCGGGAACGGTCGGAACAAAACACACGGCAATCACAACAAAGGATCCGTTTACATTCTAACGCCTTTTAAACTAACAAAGGCGGAATTCAAATAAACACTAAAATGTTAACCCTTTGACCGTCGGTGGGCAATTTTCACGGAAAACGGAATAGAAATGATTTTGTGAAGGGTTCGAGTCCCGACACCCTGGAGCCAAGTGGGGCTATTTTCAAAATATTTTTAAAATCAATCGTCTTTAAGTATTTGGCTTTTTTTCTGGAAATTTTAGCTTAATTTAGCTTTTATTCGGGTAAGTTGTATGACTATTAAGGTTAACCCATTGAGAAAAGTAGTAGTAATAGGTATGGTGATCTGAAAAGGTTAAAGAGGATTTATAAAAGTTGAAAAAAAAAAATACCACGGAACTGTGGTAGAAAAACACAACCAGACAACTTTTAAAGACGTTCCTTAGAAAATAACGTGAGAATATAAAAAGAAAGACTATACTATACTATTCAGATATTGAACTCCTAATAAACTCATCAGAGCAACATGTTGTGTAGTTTTTCCTGTCAAATAAAATTTAATCGTTGTAAAGAACACGGTTTAGAATCAGTGCGGCGGTCGTTATTCGTAGCTCTCGTAGCGTGACGGAATATCGAGTGATATCAAGATAAGGTTCTGCCGCTCTGTCCGGAGTGTTCGTTGTGACGTAAGGAGGTGTCCGACTGTGCCGTTTGATGACGTGTGCCTTTGTGTGCAAATTATGCCCTTTTGTATGCCCCTACACTGTGAATGTACTGCCTTAATATGACTTTGTTAAACCGTTAGTATAAAGGCCTAACGATCATAGAAATATTTAGAGTTGATGGAAGGCAGCTATTTGAGGCGAAAAGGTAGTTCCTAAGAAACATTACTTAAAAAAAACTGTCAAAACTAAAACTAGAAATAACTTAATGTAAATCTACGATTGATTAATCAATCATAAAATAGACATCATAAAATTTCCATATGTCATTTCTGATATCAATTCTTAGAATAAGTAGTCATGAATAGACAATTGGAAACAACAAAACACAGTTGAAGAGATCTCGAATCGGATAGTGGATATACTTAACGTAAGCCGAAGGTGTGGTCACGTCTCAATGTCAATCGGCTTTGATCTCGCCGCGGCGCGCCCCCGCGCTCACGCCGCTCTGAACAATAGGTATTCTCTTAACACCTTGTCTGACCACTCATTGTTATCTTACACCTACAAACTTGGCACGCAGCTCTCCACTCATAATACTCCCACACCTAAAGTTTAATTTCACTTGACCGATTGTAACATTATCGCTAGATACTTGTAGGTACCACCTATTATGGACCATAATTGAATAATAATCTTGGCTAGTCATTTGTTTATCTCCTAAGAGTTAAAGTTCAAAATGCCGCGACTGATGTCCTTGATTATATCAATGTGTATGTAATTCGATACACTGTCAGAGCTGTAATGCGATTGGTCGGAGCAATAATAGCCTATTCAATTGTTGATTTATTACAGTCACAGTTGAAACGTAATTGAAGGTTTCGTTAGCTATGAGTTAGCTTCGAGCCCTTAGTTTTTCTTGTATAACCATTCTTGTTATTGGTCTAATATCTTGTTATAGTTCACTACTGTGAGTTAGTGTACTAGAAAATCGTGTTCATAACAGTTTTAAGCTGCAAGACAATTTCAAATAGCAAATAGAGAAACATGCACGTATAATATCAAGCAATACGCACAGTGCACTGGACCGCACCCTCACAGTACGCAACGAACACCATCTACAAAGGTGTTAACATGTTCACCATGTGAAAATACATCTGTTTAATGAGCCCGATTGCCAATTATGTCATGAATGGCCGGTGCGTTGCTCTGGCCAGTAACCGCACTCACCCACTTGCGCGCACAGGCGTGATGAGAAACGGAACGTGAACTTTCCCTCTCATCAGAATACCCTAACTGCTCGTATTACGTAACACTCGACATCCCTGTCCCACTCCGGACCACTCTTGAAGTGAGAGTGAGGCTCACAAGTAATCTATGTAGCTATGGGACAAGGGTGCCTGACGCCTGACGTGCTTGACAGTTTGTACTAATTGCTCACCTGGTTCTCACAGTGATCTCGATCGACACAGAATCTGGAAAGTTAATAACTTTGAAGGGGCTTACAGAAAGCTATAGAAAATAAATGAATCGGTAACCGAAACTCGAAATTAGCGTTGTAAAAATAAATGTCGAATATTTGCAGTGCATATTTCAAAGCGTCTAAGACAAATGAATCTATAAAATTAATTGGACAAGTAATCGAAAACTCAGAAAGAATTTCTTCATCTCTGTTGAGGGGAGCGGGAAACAAATGAGGGGCGGACATTGAATAATTCGATTTCCTTATTTGTACCAATCAATATCTTATAAGGAAACTCGATATCGGTAATACGGAGACATTTGGATATTGACATTGAGAATCAAAAGAGAAAATATAGGTGCGGTTAATTTTGCCATCAAAGGAATTTTTGAATGATTGACATGCGGCCCCATTTTATAGAAAAAGTTCTACAAGGTAACAGTTTATTGAGAAATATGCTGTCACCATTACGAACCCACCTAGAATAAATATAAGTGAGGTGCAAGTATCGTAACTAAATTCAAAGTGATCTCCAAACAGTAAAAGGGTGGCATCGCTGGCAGCGGTGCTGGGACGAGCGCGCGTCGGTTGCAGACAGCATATTAGCAGATCTAATTGCATTTACTGCCGAGATCGCTGACGTTTCCTACTAAATGTATATCGCTGAGTAATATAGACAATCGAGTTATTAACACAAACCACCCTCTGTAATAAGTTACCACTGATGGAAATATTCCCTTCAGGGTTGACTTCTTAGCAACTCATAAACCAATTCCTCACAACGCGGAAAAGTATCGAGCTCTGTTTGTTTGTCAGAATAGGGAAATATTTAAATCCAATAATACAGTGAAGAGTATCAGATTAATTAGGAGAGATCTCCGCTAAAAATAAGCTCATATTAAATTTTGTTCGTAATACTGTTGGGTACTTATTTAATTCCGGATATAAAATTTCTGTGATTGAGTCCCAGCGGGTGGAGCCGAGGGGCGTGAATTCCAACAAAATTAGCACCAGGGGTCGAAATAAAAAAAGCGAAGGAAAAATTTAATGAACAGGAAAATGCTCCTTTTTGCAGCTATTCCATCTATTTATCTACATCGGGATGCCCATTACCTTGCTAAGAGAAAAGTTTACATTTTTAATTTAATGATTCCACTTTGTGGAAGTTGGGCGGGTTTCGGCAAGATCTTAATTTGGGGATTTCTGAGGCGTCTCGTTTTGTAAATATTATTCCTTTAATAAGACCTCACGTCGAGGGGGTGCCTGCTGAACTCCGTGATTACGACTCTCTTTGCGAGCTTCATTTTGGACCTCGTCATTTTGATTGGCGCTAATGAAATTTTTCCTACTCTGCGTGCCATTTTCTTGTTCTTGACAGTATAATTTTCAAGGGACTCGGAATCACTTCTGTTGCGTCACCAACACACCCTCTAAACATTTAAGGAAGGCAATTTCGCGACATCTCGAACATTATTGTTGTCATCTTCATTTATGTTTTTCACTTTGCTAATGCAATTTTTTACTTATCTCTTTCCCGGAGCGGAGTGCGTGTCCCATCTGTAACAAAATGTCTAAATCGTCAAGTCCCAGCTGCGGTCGCGTAGGCGATGACGTTTCGCTTTTAGAGGCTGTTTTAAAATTGAATATTTGATGCCTTATTCCCTTCTGACGAATCCGCAGCGGGTGTAAAGTACTGGATTCCGTGGTAGATCATTTTTTGAATGTCTTTGTTAACGAGCGCACGCATTACCCTTAGTCCCGCTGTACCACTTGGTGTTCTTCATTTATTTTTCAACAATTTGTATCATGTTTCTTCGTAGCACTCTATTTAAAAAGCGAGTAAGTAATAAAACTTTAGTAGGACATGAAAGAGGGAGACACTTAAAAGTTTCAATATAGTTTATATTGATTAGGTTTATACTTTTTAATGGAATTATTACAGCAAATTAGTTATAGATCAGGTGTACTTACATATATAGAGATATGTACTAACATTTATAGCTGTCTGTTAGCGAGGTACGTAAGTAATATTTGACATCTCTAACAGACAACAGTTTCATGTGTTATCGCACATATAATGTGCTATTAAATCGCCCAAATATTCAATTGGGTAAACTAAGTTGTTTTTGCAACTCTAAAGTTGAGTATGATCAAATTATAGCAAATAATATGGTATTTTACTGTAAAAATCTAATTAGTCCGTCTGATAGATTTACAAAAAATATTGGACAGGTATTTTTTCTTTTTTCACGTAAACAAAAAATGAAGACGATACAGTGCGTTGAAAACTCACGTGACGTCACGTCGTTGGTAAAAATTGTAGCAACGTAGTGACGTCACGCCCCAGAGAGAAACTGGAAAAACAACGAAAACATAATCAGTACCAATACATAAAATAACTATTTCTACACATGTTATCAGCAACATGACTGTAACACTCGAATGTTCCCATAAACACAAATGGTTGCAGCTTAGTTCCTTTCTAATTACACAGATAAGCAACTTCAATAACGGTTGCTTTATCACAATCATATGTTTGGAATCTAATTGGAATTTTGCATGTTGATATGCTGAACTCTTTATTGGTCGATATTATGTTTGTTTTCCGATATTGATGATTGTATTGTATCGCTTTCATTAGTGATAACAGGTTGTGTGCGCTTAATGTTCTAATAGTGGAAATGTACAAACGCACTATGTTTTTTCCACTGCTTGTTTATTGATTGTATCAAAACGAGTGTCGCCAAAACAAATTGAACTTTAATGAATAATAAACAAGATGAAATGATAACGTTCTTTTATCTACACCAAGTGTCCGATATGCACTTGACAAAAAGCAGATTTTGAAGTAAAACAACTAGACATAACACATTCTTTGATTGGGTGTGATTAAACAGTTTGAGAAAAAGTTCTCACATTTAATGATGCTACAACAGTTGCGGAACTTTTAAAGGCTCGTAAAGTTCGATCAAAAACGTAAGCACCTGTCAAATATAGATGAAATTGTTTTACCAAAATTAATTCTCTGACACGAGGTCTGCTCCAATTTGTCAAAACTATGACCACATTAATACATCAGAATGCCCAATTTGCATTTAAACGTTTACGATAGAAAGATAATTTGAGAAATTACAGTTATTTTAATAGAAATTATAGTCAGCGTTTTATATGCTAGGGTCGATAGGGGTCGGTTTTTTACGAAAACATCTGTTGTGTGTAGCGTATGAGTTTTTTTTTTGTTATTTTAAAAGGAGACATGATGGATCAGTTTCAACACGTATTCGTCGGTTCCTTTGTTGCTTGGTTTATGGCTTTGTAATGTGTTTCTTTGTTTGTTCAGAATGTGTTACAGAAGCTTCCGAAGTTTTTGAAAAAGCGGGCAAGTGTAAGCAATGTTAAACTGTTTGTCCTACTAGTTAGTCCGTCTCTGTATTCATGATGAACTGTCAGATATTTTAGATGAGGTAGGTATCAAAGATGTCAATAGGTACATTGCTTAGAATGTATATGCACGGCAATGCATTTTACTTAAAATTCCACGCTACGACACACTCGAGAATCCTTTCAGACTCGCACAAAAGATTCAACACCGAATTCAATTACAAGCGGATTAAGAGACAACACGTATCGTCACTACAAATGCGCTTGCACACAAAAGCGTGCAAAAAACTGCATCTTAACGAAAATGGTTTTGTGTAAGTGTGGGAGTGTGCTAGTCCTCAAGAGTGCGCTTTAAAAGCCACCGTTGCGTGTTTTTAAAATAGGATTTAGTGCAGATTGCCGGTGCCGGCTAGAGATTGCATAATCTTATCTTTCAGAGTAAAAAAATATCGGTTTGTCGCCAACCTTTCAAATGATATTCCAAAGCCATATGAGCTTAGGTTTTTTATGAAACCTTTGAGAACACTTTTTGTTGGCGTGTATCTCTGCAGGAATCGCTGTGTCAACGCGGAGCGACCTTTATGTTTACAGATCTGAAATGAAAACCTGCAAATGAATGAAACCAATGCTCGCTTTGAATGTACGAAGCCATTCGTAAAGCAAATATGGAGATGGAGGTGATCTTGGCGTGTCATGGCGACGAGATAATTTTGATATTTTGTATTGCAACCTTTTTGTACTTGTTGATGTTTGATTTAACTGCGATTTCACAGTTAAATTGTAATGTTTATTTAATTTAAATTTAATATTGAAAAATAAGATAAACAGCTCTAAAACTAAAAAAAAGATAACGCAGACGAACTTATAAAACTTGACCTAACCTCAGATAAAATAGCAATTTTTATCATTGTATTCGATTGACCAGTTTCCCATTGGTTTCCTATAAAAACATCAAGACTATCACCATTCAAAAGCTACTAACTCTAAAACAGTAAAACTAAAACGCTCAAGAATGTTAAAGTACAGTCGGCGAGAAAAGTCTCGGGAGCAATTAGAGTCTGTTGAATAAATCACGTAATCCCGACCGGGGCGAATGAGGCCGAATGATCACGAACGTGAAACGAATACGAATGTTTATTTACACGGTACTCCGGGCACTTTGTGAAGAGCTCGTGAGATCTGCGATAGACTTATGGATGTACGATTGGGCAATAAAGTTGAATAGGAAAATGCACGGAAAAATTGTTGCAGGGGAAGCTAAAACTTAGTACATTTAACGCGTTATTATGTGTTCGTAGATATTCACACTCACAGTTTTTATAGTATTTATTATGAAACTGTAGTTTCGTATATGATTTCTTGGATTATGATTCCTAATGTTAATATAACAAGGTAATATAAACGCAATAAACTTCTCTACTTCCCCCGTACATTTGTTCTCAGTTGCTACGAATGCGCTACGGAATCGTAGCGGCAGTTATTTCTATTAAAATGTCCAAATATAAAGATGTTTAGAGTTTCTCAGTTTGCTACGAGTTCATAGCGTTATCGTTGTCTTAATCTAACGTTTACCTCTGCAACACATTCTTAAACACGAAGTCAGGCGTCTGAGCTACAGTTGTCATTCAACATGCGACCACTCAATCATTTGTCAATGTTTGCTCGTGACTATACCTCGAACTCGCATTTGATTCATCACTGCAAATTCGTTTCACATGCCTTTTATGCGCTTGCATAAACAAGCTCAAATAAATCGTCCAAAATACAATTCACAGAACAAATCGTTACGGCCATAATCATAACGAGAACTCGTAATTACATCGCGATTAAAAAACCTCATTTGTAAAACGTAATTAATCTTTGACATCAGGACAAATCCGTCAAACTAATTTAATTTGAGGGATACCCGTTTCCTTTATACAAACAAAATAATACAGGCACATTTATAGCGGTTACAGAGAGGCGAAAGTGTATTGCAATGAAGTATAGAAAAAAGAAACGAGCGGCAGTTTTGATTGATCACCGACTCCGAGCTGTTTTTTGTGTGAAATTAAAAACACGGAGTGGGCATGCGTTGGATTAAAGAGGAATTTCACTTGGCCAGCAAGCAGAGGGATCCTGCCTTTGTTGTCGAAAACAAATTGTAAAATTAATTTATTTTCGTAAGACGCGTTTTTGGACATCGATTTTGCATTACAGGAATTAATGGTCGTTTCCGTTTCGATCGATTTGGATGATGAGTTTTTTATATCATTAACATACACGCATCTGTCTGTCAGGTTAGAACATAATATATTCAATTAACGTATAGACATATAACTCTGCTTCGAGCTCGAGCGAATAGAAATGAACATTAACAGAGGAACCACAACTGTACCGCAAACGAGTAATTAAAGCATCTATAATATATTAACATTATGCATACCAAATTCATGGGAGACTTAGTCAAAATGTTAACGGGAATGGTTGGGGAGAGATGTGTAACACCCAATACCGCAAAGGTAAAGCGTAATAATAGGAGCTATTCGGAGCTTTATGAACGATCAAAATTGCAAGAGCACGTGTATAAAATACACTTTGCAAAGTAGATTTAAATTTTAATACAAAGCTTTCAGCCGAGGGTCGTAAGTAATGTCTTGGCGTTGGAAAAGTGTGGAGGTGCTTCCGTGGCCATTTTTCAGTACTATTTTGCCAACAGTAATTTAAGCTTGCAACATTATCAAAATTCATAAGAAAATTAAACTCATCTGCCCATTAATTCCGTGTACAAGTAGTTTGAGATAGGTACATATTATATTAGTTTCCGTATCCGTACGGAGTTGTGTCATTCAACAATGGCCTTGGCTTATTTGTTATTTAGAAGGTAGCGTAGTCAAACCGCGTCCCGGTGCGGTGCGGCGGTGGCGAGGCGCGCCACGCCGCGGGCGCGGGCGGCGGCGCGCGGCGTATCCACGCTAAGTGGTCGAGCCCTGTGTCTCAGGTGTCGACTGCGGCCGATTTCACAAGACAATGCTTAATAATTTCATTTCGCCATTACGGCGGCCATCTTTGCGAGTCGCACAGTTAGAGGGCATCGGCGCACCCCTCCACGGCAATTTGCATTGTAACTCGGACCACGTAGAAGGCCCTAACTGCCATACCACCACCTCCTAACTCTTGAATATATAATTTTGTTGCTTTTATTAACAGCAACTTTGCGTGGGAATTGGCGATAGCCTTCCGCGGCGACTGTTTATTGTGGACGATAACTTGCTAGATTTATTTTATAGTTCGGCTTGAGACTTTGTCCCGGACTGTACATGGCTGAACCTACCTAAGGGCTGGCGATGGTTACGCGTTCGACGGACGCTTTATACGGCCAATAAAAAGGCTCGATGCATGGAACCATTAAAATATTTGTTGGCTTTATTTGACAGCAAGCTTGTTGAAATGTTTATTGGAGCCCATCAGTACAATGTTGCAAATTGGACTCTCAATTGTAATTATGTTGTAATAGATTTACGATTGGAGAGCATTATAAATTTATAAATCTACAGATTTTATTAATAAACATTTATTTCTTGAAATTGAAATGTAATATCAAATGTTGCAGAAATAAAAGGCAGTAATCAGACAAACGGTGTCGGTGTAATAGATGTAACCATAATTGCTTTCCCGACTGGGGACTTAATGTAAAAGTTGGGCGACTGTTACAGACTTAAAAAGTTTGTTTTCGTGCCTATAAATTAATGTGTTTGCATGTCTTCGTTGGCCTTTAAAATTAGAAGTTCGTCTGCTTGAGTTTCTGCGGTTGACACTACATTAATTGTTACTTATGTATCTTTGTGTTGAATATCTTGAGAAATTCTTAATTAAATTCTGTAATTCCACAAATGACCCAAGACTGTATTTTATCATTTTTCTTGTTTGAAATATAAACTTTTCTTCAATACAAAACTTCAACTCGATTACATCTCACATATTAACCACCCACTAATCACAATAATAATATTTGTTCCCCCTCTTAAGTGCGCTTGAGCCAAGGATCCATGGTTGATGAGATAGTGTGGCACCGAGCAGTAACCCAGGATACAGGAAACGCGGAAATATTGGGCCCCGGTGCGAAATAAATTCCCTCTAATTCTAATGGCGACTTTTAGGGGAATCCATAATTCCATTTCGTGTTTTCAACTCTTTAGGGGGTCGGAATATAGACATTAATGGCTTGTGAAAGGTTCCTTACGAGGAAACTTTTCGGAAGTATTGTTTCTTTGCTTTCAACTGACATAAACTCTGTTTTTATGGGTCAGATCGTTTAATTTATTCGTACTTTTAACGGGCATCAAATAAAATGCAAAGATTTTGATTTTCGATGATCGTCTGAAATTACTAATTTATGATTTGTCATGATATAAAATCTGATATAGTTAAAACAACATTGGCGTTAATGTAAGGTGCCTCAAGAGTTGTTTACCAAAAAAATATTTCTTTTGGCATTAAAACCTCTTTAGCAGACGCTTATGAACAAAAAACAATCTAAACTCGTAACTAGATCGCCACTGAAGCGTCATTGGAATGTGACCACAAAGAATTAAATAAAACGGACATTTCTTAACAAAAATGTGAATCGAACTTCACAATTTTGAGGCGAGACCAATCGCTTAGTGGCACTACCGAAGCCACTCGTAGGATCACTGCTATGGGAAAGTGAAAAAGGTGGGATTGTTTAATAGACTTCTAAATACTTTACTTGTTAACGGAAGATGAGCGGCTATTTGAAGTCGTAGTGATTAAAGTTACAACTTTCAGACTGGTTCATCAAAAGATTAAGTTACCTGTATAGTAATTCTGTGGTTAGTTTCGTCAATGACTATTTTCATAGATTTTTAGAGTTTATAATTGATAGATATGACCAATAAAACGTAAAAAAACTGTTACTATAAGACGTCTTACACCCATTCATAAGCAGTTAGCACTACAAACCGATAGAAACCTAAAAAAAAACGTTTCAGAATGAACCTCGAACAGTCACAACACTCCTATTTAAGCATCTAGATCTTTAATTGAGTTAAGTGGCCCATAAGATGACATTCCTTTTAAACATAAAATTCAATTTTTCTATAAAATAACCGAACAATGAGATATCTTTTCCTTGTAAACGAGCAGTTAGCACGTTCTAAAACCGAAAGAAAAAACAAAAAAAAGTGTTGTCTTTCAGAATGACCTCGTATAGTCGCGTCCTCTCCCATTCGGGCATCCAACAAAAGAACAGCAACTAAACTATTAAAAGTTCAAATTTCGAATGCAGTGAAGTGGAACAGTGTGACAGACATGTTGAGCGTTTCACCAGCTAAGACAGGCGCCATCAATCGTACTGCTATCGATTCAGACGCGCGCCGCGATGAATTATCGAATCTATTAACTGGCGAGATTACCGGATTCCATGGAGAGAATGACTGTGGAACGACTAGAGCTGTCACAGAAATTGTGATGTTAGTTGAGTAGGAAAGTTAAAGTAAAGGTTCTTAAGGAATATACTTTAGCAGATTGGCGAACACAATAATCTCATGTTTTTGTATCAGCCTAAACTGTCCCAGTCATGGACGAATATTTTCTCCCATTTCTCTCGGTATAGAGCCTCTCCATGTCAATTCTTGAGGAAGCTATCATCATTCATATCACATTCACCAACCCGCACTGGGCCCGCGTGGTGGATTACGGCACCTCACCTAGAGAGGAGGCCTGTGTCCCAGTAGTAGGAATATTAAAAAAGGCTGATGATGCTATGCTTGTGCTATAAATGTAACTTTACAATATTTTAATTCAATCAAATCTACAGCTGTACTGACACTACCTCATAAGACCTACCTACATAAAGACAACTCAAAATTTCTAATCTTGCTTGATTTCTATTTCCTTATACTATATGAGATCATAACACGAAATGTCTGAGTCAAGTCTATACGTTGTTAGGTCTGTAGTCCGCGGCTTGAGCAGACGATTTGTACTAATTATAACGCGCGAACGACGCGCGACGCGATTAGCTTTCCACTGCTGATGCGAAACCACTGCCGACACTTAGACAGGCATAGCCTGGTGGTGTATGTGTAGCGCTGAACTATGTAGATAATAAATAAATAAAAAAACAAATATGTATAGTCACAGCCAATTGCCTGTTTTTTTTTTTCATTTGGGCCTTCCCCTAGTCGGTTGTGTACACAAAAACTGATCACACAACAGCAGAAGTTCTTATACCACTTAGACTTAGATATTAGACCACTGACTTCTCTGATTATACTTGTTATAGGTACCAATTTATGAATCATTAATACCGGTTCCCGTGAAAAATGTGCAATGAAAAATAATACGAGCGTACTACTTACGTGTTGGCTTGAACACGTGCACCATTTTATGTGTGTAACCTAACACGTGATGGAACAAAAGCTGATGACAGCGGACAAGTGTCAATATCCTTGATGGAGCAACAGGAGCATAAGACGCCCGTATGTCGTCGGCTTGCACTTCATTCATTCATCGAACATAATGGCACTTTACGTACTGTGTGGGAATGTGAATACTATTCCAGGGCTTCGTAACTAGTATAATCGACGAAACGGTCATCCAATTATTCGCAACAGTCCAGTAAACCGGACAGCATGGACGGCGACGCTCCCAAATTAACAACAAAAATTAATTACAGAAAAAAACACGGCTACCGTGCAGTCCTACAAGCAACGCGCACTAAATATACCGTTACTAATTACTGACCAAAAAACTGTTGGAATTGAATTCAAACATTTGTCTCTTAACGAATCGTGTCGCGGCGGCCTCCACTCAAAGCAGCGTGATTCGGCAATTCCGTTCCATTTTCAAATGCTCGCTGCCCATTCGTTCCCTTAGCTACGCCTACCTAATAAATTAGATGCCTCGCGTAGCACACCGCATAGTTACAAACTAATGAAATCCCGAAAAGATCTCAACCCATTTTCTTAACAACTTTTCCGAAAGAGCAACCGCCTTCAAAGATTTTACCCGGAGAAATAATTCCGCTAATAACGCTCAGCGCTCACGCGAGTATGTTATGCAACCATAGGAATTTCATTAGATACACACGCGTCTGTTTGTTAAGGAGCTTTCCATTGCTAAAAGTTTCTTGAGGCGGGTATAATTCCTTTGTTTGTTGTTGGGGTGGCACGCCCGCCTCACCCACTACGTTTTCTAAGTCATCGGGTCCAATTATGCCCCTTTGTAGGTTTTGATATGTAAATTCGCGATTTTATTAAACAAACCGTGATGCCATTCGGGGGCAGCGAGTCGGATTAATAGCTTCTTCAGATTTGTGTAATCGCTTTCTCTTAAGACAACAGAGGTGAATCTCAAGGGAGCTATTCACTTTTGTGTTTCATCTCCGCGAGGTGGGCACTTGTTTGATGTTGCTTCCAATGTAGATTTCCGGGTCAAATAGCTACACTGACAGCGGCAGACAACCCTACTTCTAAAAATAACTCGAATCGCATTGCAGTCAATCGGCACAGACACATTGACAATAACGTCGTTGACATAATCGATATATGAGAGCATCGCGCGATTTCGATTGCCAATAAAACCGATTCGCTTGACTCGTCACCGGATATAACAACATATTAATCTGCACATGGAAACATAAAACGAGCGTTATGGCCGAAACTACCCATTCGGTTTAAGCTTAATTTTTACCCCAGCACTATTAATAATTTACACGGGATAACGCCAACGTTTGCGCCATATTACAACGCATAAATTAATAATGTCGCTCGCTTGTTTAACTGCGAATCAGATGAGTTTTATTGACAATTTTGTTGGGAAAGAGCAATTTGCGGGATGACCAGGCAGTGCCGCCAAGTGGTCACCAAATAGGGGAACGTTGGGTCCGTACGTGTGCTATTGGCTGGCAATTGTCATTTATAGTTACTGTAATTGCGATAGTGGCGGCGAGCTTATCGATAGTATGGAAAGGGCGCTAACAATATCAGTAAAAAATATTATTCGTTATTGACAAACGGCCACCGCATGAAGAATATAAACACATGTTCTTGATATTGTGAATGAGAATACCAAATAATAACAAAAACATATATTTGTGACGACGAAGACCATAAAGCTTACCCTAACCATACGAGTGCTTAACTAAACTACGTTTTAGAAACTCCTCGAAAGTTTTCGAAATCATATCCCGCTATCGTATACAATCTGTCCGACTCCATACTCTAAACATCGATACTGATGACATTCAATAATACTACCTGTACTAATAATTAAATTAACGGGTTGTCTCCACAGCGGAGTGCGGAGAGCGGAGAGCGGGCGCTAGATGCAAATGTTTCCATCGCATTCACTGTAACTCAATCCTCGCACGAATGTACACAATTGCATTTGGGGTTGCATTGAGGACCTGACACACGGACGCTATTATTGTGCAAACAAGGGCTTCCGCTCATGTGGACTGGCCTTTATCGTACTGTCGTGTGAATCACTGATACAGCGGATGATTATGAAACAGCTTGATGATTTTATTGATTTTCTCTTTCAATTATTTAAATTGATGCTCTTGTTTCGTTGATTTTAATTAAAGTGTAACTTAATTGTAATGCGGAGTGCGGTATTTTGATCCAACTTTGCCTTGCCATTTGGTTGATTTCTGTAAATGTATTTTATTATCTGCAATGTTGTGTTTCGTTATTTTATATTGGCATGTTATTTGTACTTGTCTGTATGGTTATTAGCTGTTAATGTAGTTCTGTGGGTGGGTGGTTAGGTAGGTACATTGGCAAAACGGAGTGTCGCCTCGAATTAACACGAGCTTTTGTTATCATTCAATTTGATTCTGCCGCCGGCTGTTTTATTATTTTAATGAGCCACAATTTTCAGGGATAATTGAATGCACGTCGCGTAGGTTCGATTATTATTTCATTCGATACGGTAGTTGCAGGTAGATGATACATTGGGTGCCTACTCAATTATATGTTTGATGTGAAAACAGATTTGGGTATACATTAATTAAATAATATACCTTTGGGAGTATGGAGTACAATCACTCAATCTTCTGACTTCTGTGAAGTTTTCTCAACCTTATTGGCTCGTTTCAATTGAAAAGGATTTAAAACCAGCTTAGACACTTTTCCGTAACCATTTCAAAGAGGCTTAAATGTAGAGCGGCGTCACAGTGTAGCGATGATAGATGACATTAGTCTTAGAAGTCAACATGTCCAAATGTTGAGCATGATGGCTCACCGCTATTTCAATGACAACATCTTTGCTCCTACCAAATATTATTCAGTACAATATGCTCATATTGCTCATTCGCCCTCTGACAAACAGTCCAGGACAATCGCGGAGTCAATTATACGTGTGCTTTTATCCAACGGTTAGTTTTACCTAACTATAGTTAAAGTTGACTTCGTGCCGGCAGTTTAATTAAGGGGGTGCGTTTTGATTTGTAGTAGCAATATGAAAGAGTGCGTTCCATAATGTGATTGTAAATAGTGATTTTGTTTGTCACGAAGGGAGGTTTATTTGCATAGTTTTGCGCCTACTTCCTAGGTTTGTTTATAAATTAGAGGTTATTCGTGGGTTTTATTTGTTTTTATTGAGTTCTATAGATTCCGCTGTTGTTTAAGCTACGTAAGTGAAGCAACTTTTCACTGTAAAATAATTTATATTTATTTATTTAATAATTTATGACATCACATTTAATTCAAATATATAGAAGGAAACGGAATAAAAGAAACAATGTTGATGCTTATTTTTATAGAAAATCTTCAACGTAGGTAACTTTTTCATTGAGGTACAGGAAGATGATGTCGATTAAGTAATAAATGGTAACAGAATTTGATACCAAAACTAGCTGGGACAGTTAGAACCGTGATTCTAGTTGTTAGGTTATATACAGTGTAGGTACCTACATACCTACAGGGTTTATAGTTGGGTCCAAAGATGATAAATAATCCTAAAAAGAAATTAACCATTCTATCAATTAAATATACTGAAGAAATCACAATAACAACGACTTTAAGTAACTAAAATAAGCAGCAATGGTATCTATTACCCAATACAAGCAAAACACAAAACGTGTAACCATGCCAGGTCGTGGGCAGTGCGACCACAGACCGCGGCACGCGACCAATGAGGGGCTCTCAAATTACTTATTAACGTATCTTTGGACAATTAGCACCCATTCTCGGCCGCTCACTAACGATCACTCGAACAATGTTGATTGTTGAATTAATTGCAGAATAGGATAATCATGTCTCGAGCATAATTAGGCCATCCGGTATTGGTTTGGCTAATTGACGACTGAGATTTGGGAACGGATATCGAGATTTCACTGTTAGTAATGTTCATAGAAGATGTGACTTAAAACTACAGAACAGGATTATTCATAAAATAAACAAACCATATTACGATTACTGATACTGAATAGCGGATTCTGAATTTAAAATTTCGATAGAAAAGAAGAAACTATCTGCTAATTCGTTTTTAAACCAAGCGTGTGTTTTTTTTTATGAATAAGCCTGTAGATCTTTAATTTTAGAGTAATCGACCTTCGAATCTCCTTGTGACCGCTGAATGTAAGAATGGAATCCTCAATTGTTTTCAGACAGCCATTGTGTGGTTTCATCTTGTATTCTACTATTTGAATTTCGAAATGATTTGAGAATAGCAGCACCCAAGTCTTTTCTGAGGCGAAACCATAAAAAATGTCTTTTCTGGGCTGGCATAGTGATTGTTGGTATATAGTAAGAAAGTCATGCTCTGGAGTTACATATATTGTCATTAGGTAGCTGATGATGATCTAATTGTTTGTTGTGCCAAATATAAAATTAGTATTGACTCTTGTCTATTACTTAGATACAGTACTAATTACATAGATGAAATGTTTTAAAGAGATCATCAATACTAGATACGGTTTGTATCATAAGTATCCTTTAGTTTACCCTGTGAAAATGTCTAGTAATATTTTTTGTTAAAATATCATCAATTACACCCTATTAAAGCCTTTCAGTACTAATTAACACTACAAAGCCCAATTATTTCGAATTCATTACAGAAATAATAAGTTCATTAGTTGTGTACTTGCCAGTAATTCGATTTTATTACGAGACGAGTGTACTTTAATTGTCTACGTATGTACAGTTATGAGCAATAATATAGAGAAAATAAAGCAATTTTCTTTAAAATATAAATTATAAAAAAATTTAGGTAAATGTATTTGTAGAAGTTCACAACTGGGATGACGTATATTTTCCATCAAAAGTTCCAATTACAACTTAGATATACCTATAATATATAATTGAATGTATCATTTTCAACACAAATAGGTTTTTATACCACAACTTTGTAATAATTTACTGATTCAAAACAGTGTCCGTGGAGTTTCCTGCACGTTCTTCTTCATAGACATCTACACTTTGGAACGTGCAAATACCTTCATTTCTTTGACTGACCGACCTTCACAATTCAAAGGTGCCTTTAAATGGTTTATTTGAAATACATAAATGCTTTGAATTTAAGTTACTTATTTTCGCTCATGACTGTACACTGCCATTTAAAGTTAATAGTATTAAATGCACCCAATGACACGCGTTCAGTCATTGAAATTGGCGCCCTACATCATGAAAAAAGTGCGGGCTATAATGAGCCTTAATTGAATTACCTGCATTTATTCATTTCATTATGAAATAGCACTCATAGCCGCTCCCAAATACGGACGCATATGGCCCGGTGCAAATTTCTTAATTATGTTGTGGCACATGACAGATAAATGGTCTTTATTAACTTAATAACTAATATAAGGCTTTGAACATTATGGTTTACTAGCTGTTGTCCACGGTTTTACTTGCATCCTCTACAACTTTTTTGGACTATAAAAAATAATATGTATCAATATGTGTTATTTAAACACAAATTGACATTAGACTTCATAACATTATTTTAGTACAAGAAAAAACAGGATTAAAAATAAAGTTCCTATAGATGGGCAGTTTAAAACATGCCGTTTTTAAAAAGCAAGTACAGTTAAAGTTGAACCTAAAGGAGTGAGAGGTTAAATTTTGACAGCTCTCTTCGCGTGACCGGCCAGCTTAATATTATGTGTTTTTTTTATTCCCATACTCGGTTTCGAGCAAATTGATTACGTCTATTAACTTGTTCCTCAAAGTGACAGCTCTAACTATCTATTAAAGACGGCTGCACTTTTATTCTATTTTTAAAGTTCGGAATCCCGTTAATAAGTTTGTCAGTTGTTTAAATCGATGTTTTTGAGTTTGATGATACTTTTCGTTTGTTTAGTAAATTTGGGAGCAGGAATATGTAGTATTTCTTCTCATTGCTTTTGATTTCTGTTTTTAAGCCTACCTTAATTATTCGAGACTATAGTAATTAATTTATCGACTCGCATCATTTCAAAGGTGTGAAACAACCATTCATATTTTTACAGCGGCAAGTAAAAGAACAATCCGAGCTATGACTTTAAATCTTTGTTTAAATACCTCATTGTAGTGTAAGCAGTGGGACCCTTCCTAAGTTTCGTTTAATTTGTCATATTTGAGTAAGATAAGCCGCGAGATGGGAACGGAAGTCAGTAGGTAGCTGAACTAGATGACACACGTCAACAGATAAACCGCTCTATGACTATTGAAAATACAGAAGCACTTGCATAGGGTTGTGCAAGCCTCTGTACTTTTTTCTCTGGAAATTTTAAACCTAAAATATTGAAAAAAAAAGTTTGTACTTAAGTTAATAAGTAAAATAAGATTACAGAAAAAAAGTCAAAATTCAAACCATCTATTTCAATTAGGCCATAAAACGGCACTCTTGAATGTCATCATTAACGTTAAAATGATAAAGTGATTCTAGAGTCCATTCCCAAAAGTAAATTCTTAAGGAGAAGAACGGATAAGAAACTCCATAGTTCTCTCTTTTCAAATAAATGTTGTACAATTTTTGGTACAATATTTTAAATATGTGAGAACGGTGCACCAATAGTATTCCCAACAGAGGTAAACTCATTCATTTTCTAATTAAGCACATGGTACTCGCATATTTACTAATACTGAAACAGAGTGTGAGTTAATACATACATAAATCAACCAGTTTGTTTTTGTCTACACCCTAGATTGCCCTATGGAGTAAGATCAGCATGTTGCCAAGCATTCTTATCCTGAATGAAATCTTCTAAAGATGTGTGTACTTTAGCTAATCTATAAAATTTTTGGTCTGTGGCAACCCTAAGTAGTATTTGACAACCCTGTAAAATATGTCGAGGTGTAGATGTGACGTACCCACCGGACGTAACGTTGTAGGTATATTACATCCTACTCCTAATGATGTAGTGTTTCTTTTTAACCGACTTCTAAAAAAGGAGGAGGTTCTCAATTCGGATGTTTGTATTTTTTTTTTTTTTTTTTATGTTTGTTCGCGCATAACTCCGTCGCTTGTCAACCGATTTGAAAAATTCTTTTTTTGTTGGAAAGGGTATACTTCCCAAATGGTCCCATGAAAATTTTATCGAAATCAACCAAGCGGTTTTCGAAAAATCTAAAAAAAATATGTACTTTGCCTACTTTGACGACCTCTTAGTGTAATCTGCAAAGGAGCTGTACGTTTTTTTTTACACCAATGTGATTGGTTCGTTTAGGTGGGGGGAGGGGAGGGGGTGTAGGTACCACTAAAAAGTGAAAAATAAAAAACTTTTTACAAAAAAATACAACCGACTTCTACACAAAAAATCAAAAAAGTGCAAAATAACTTTAATTTCGGAAGTCGGTGTTCAAAAAACGAAAAAGCAACCACAAACACCGAGTTCCGAAATTAAAGTTATTTTGCACTTTTTTGATTTTTTGTGTAGAAGTCGGTTGTATTTTTTTAAGTCTAAACACATTTGATCTAAATACTTAATCGCCATCCTTGGTAACCATGTGTTATCCTTGATACAATAACAAATGATAGTTCCTTTTGATCGACTATACGAGCCGTATGAGTATATGTAGGTACGTAAGTGTGTATGAAAAAAATCCTTACGGTACGCAATTTCTTAATAAATAGCATGCTTCTAATAAATTTTTGGCATTATTGACTGACCAACCCAACTGGCACATTTATAACTCCCAGATGAATTGAATAATGTATGGGGCGTCCCCAATTCACCAATGATTGTATTAGGTTTCAATATCTAATTCATTTTATTGGGCATGATTTTGTTTCGTAGCTAAAGAGATTGATGTAAAAAAAATAATAGTTCTTTATGCTCTGCATGTTTGCACCTTCAAAATAGAAATAAGAATCGGTATTTATGAAAATAGAAAGCAGAGCAAAAACCACCTCACCCCACAGGTTGTCAAGTTGATGAAAAACAATGCCTTAGTAATGACCAATCAATCTAAAAGTAAAAATCAAACGGACCAATCATAACCCGGATGTAGAACACAATACAATGATTCCCATATGCTTCTGACAAAACAAAACAAGGTTTAAACATCGTCTAAACACTGAAATAACAAACCGATTACGCCATGATCAGTGTACTAGGTATATGGTCCAAGTTATACACTTCGACCGTAAACTAACCCTTTTGATATATTATCTTCCTATTCTTATCCCTCCGCCGGGTAAACATATTGAAAGTTATTTAGTAACGCTTCACATTCCATTGTATATTATTCTCAGTATGTCAAACATTTTTATACAAAACACGTGTAGTCGCTACCGTTTATCACTTGGAGAACAACATCGAAACAGTAGCGGGTAGTCTCACTCAGCGATCCAATATTTAATAGTTTTATGATGTATTATCAAAACAAATCTCACCGAGTTACTATGAACCACTGCGGTACGTTTCGGCTGCAATTCGATGATTAACAAAACGGTCTTGATATTTGATTGTTAAAATTTTGTAAAATTTTCGAGGGTTGAGATATTTTTCTTGAGATTTTATGAACTGAAAAACCTGTCCAGCTAAAGGAGGCAAATTATCTTGAATGATAACATAATCTTTAATTATAAAAGATCGGTTTCACATGACATTCAGAAACATTTTGTCATTTCTACAGGCAATAACCGATGAAATGTTAACAACGTCATAAAAAATAATTGAATGCAAGTACATGCAAGTGAATTTGGAGGATACACACAATACTCGCCTGAGTAATAGTACATTACAGTAGTTAATTGGCATAATGGTCTATGGTTATAGCTTGTGAGTTCCATTATAATTGGGTTTCCTCTTGTCTACGTCCGTAGTTAAATAATGCTAATATTGGTGGATACGGATGGGTTACATTCAACATTAATTCAATAATGACTCCATGCTTAGAACACATTAAAGGGCACGCTAGATGAATTGCCGCGCAGAAAATAAATTAAAGATCATTCGAGTATACAGTTTGATCTTTGATGTTGTGTGTAGATAAAGCCGCCCTCTGACTTGTAGAATGTTCAGTTTTCATTAATGATGTGAGCAATAAATGTAAAAAATCAATTATTAAAGTAATTTTATTAACATTGAAACAAGTTCTTTCAACTTCTTGTGTTGAAAACACTCAATGATAGGTGCTGTTGAAAAGTCACGATGCAAATGTATAATAACTTAACTGGCATCGATGTAGTGTAGACGTTTGGCATTTAGTGAAATGTTGGCCCGACGACGTGACGCCGACATTATTCACGAACACTAATTGTATTTCTTTATACAGAATATTTAACAAATGCAATTAGCGTAGTTATACTACCGTGCCTAAGGGTGGTTGCACTGCCATTTTTTCAAGTTTTTTACTTTATCCATTGATTGGCGATGATCAAATGATAAAGATTGTACATCAAGAGCGTCTTATTTATTATGCACTGTCTCATAAAAATATGAAGTAGTTTCGCTTCAACCTTTTTAATTATTAATCGACAAAAGCTTATTTAAATTTTGTAGTGTTGCATTTTTATCAGTAAAAAATATTGTAAAGTATCAAGACTATTAACTAGTCGAACAAAAATAGACAGAAGCGGTCGATACAAAAGGACTTAACATATTTTTTCATGATATTTTATTATGAACTTCTGTTCAACATCCAGATGTTTGAGTCTGATCAAACAAAAGATTTTTCAGATGTACTTACGCTGCGTCAGAATGTAACTATTACGTTCATGATTTATGATTAACTTCTGTTTATCTTTAAAATCCCACTTTTGTTTTAAGATTCGAGAATTTTTTATCCATGATATTTGTCTATTTCCTTTGTGCGCTGTAGGTATGTGGAATGATATCAAAGTGTTCGTTGGATACTAAATAATCTCAGCTACCGTTGTGTTCTGCTACATTTACCAATTAGACAGTTAGTTATGAAGTTTACATCTGTTTCGTATGTAACTGGCGCGGCGTGAGCTTCTGATAAATCCGTACATTCTATAACAATAAAAAAGCTTAGCGTAGAAACACAATGAGTCATGGTACAGCACTGAACTCTGGCTGCCTAGAAGCCAGCTCTCACTTGACCGTTTTTTAATAGTTTATTTCCAAACTCCCTGTCGACAGCGCCGATGTTTTTCTAATAACCTGTTTAACAAATCATAACGTTTATTTTCGTTCGACACTGAACGATCACACGTCCGGGACTCTATTCTGTTTCAAATCTCTAAGCTTGTATGTTATGATTATTTTAATTTTTCATTGAACATAAGAAAATGAAGTTATTACAAGAACAGCGGACGTGAGCGAGTTGAATAGAGGAAGAAACGCCACAATAATGTAACACATAAACTTCGCACTGAACATGTTATTTGTTTGAATATAAAATTGTCGTAATCATGTTTGAAAAGGAAATATAAAACATTATTTATGCGGCATGCACGTATTATATTTTTATTCTGAACATGTTCCAGTTTCGATATGCAATGCTGTATTTATGCGTTTCCGAACGCGTTTCACTTTGCGTTTAAATACGACCGCATCTATCTTTCAAGTGTCTCTTTAATGGTGGCCGACGAAAAACAAGCTCCAATAGTTTTTTTCGAATGAATTTCTTTGTATAGCTAAAAGCCGCCGATGGCATGCATACGACCTATATGACTCGACAGAATCAGTCGCCAGAATTAGACGAAATTAATTTAGGAACCGACTAACTGTGTCTGTTGATGGCCAGGTAGTTCGCTACGATTTTTTGTTTCACTACAAAAGACCGTTTGGGAAGATAAAAAAAAAAAACTACAAACGCCGGGAACGGTAGCAAAACTTTTCGATTATTCGTGATGAAGCGTGTCAATATAAATAGAAAACCATTAAATATCAAAAAAATATAACAAAATACTGTTCCATTCGATGTAGACCCAAAATTTTAATTGAAGAAAACATTTTGCCAAATTAACAACTTCTGGCGCCAACAGCAAAAACTACGTAAATTAGTCACAGTGTTTAATAAATATTCACAACATTTCAACTTGTACGTACCTATATTTTTTATAACTTGTACTTTACAAGTCTTCCAATTATTGAGGTCAATCCCTAAACCTGTTCATTTAAAACCATTTCAAAAATAAAAGAAGTAGCTACCTTTTGTCGTAGTTCATAATAATAGATTTTTCATTTTCACTCGAATGGCGGAGGGCGTGACAGTGGTGCCGGCCGGCGGCCGCGCTCCGTGGTCACCCGGCCAGAAATTGTATAATTTTACGCAACAAAACAATCCACCAATACAGGGTGAGCGTGAATGGACACGTCCGAACCAACAGCCGTCAACGATTCATAACAAAACGTGCCAAACGCACGCATCCCGACTGATGCCGAATCAATTGAAAAGTGCCCAATGAAATACACCACAAAGAGAAAAAATTATCAACCGTTTTTGTGCCGTGTCAAAAATGATAACCACCACAATTGGACATCACACAAGACCAATGCCTTGTGTGATGTCCAATTGTGGTGGTTCAACCAGGTGAACAAGCTCAATGGTTAATAATTAGAAAACAGTAAGAAAATCTACGCTCATAGCGATCTTGCAAATGTCCTGTATAAATCACATTTTTTTTAACGTGTTGCTTTAAAATTGTAAATTTCTTATAGGTTTTTCTGTTATCTTTAGATAAGGGAGATCAATTTTTCATCAATTTTCATTTTTAATGACTGACGGAAAAGAGACACGGAATGGATTATTTAAAAAAAAATGAGGTACTTACAATGTGCCCTTTGATATAATAATATATCATACAGTACAGTTGGAAAAACTTTTCATTATTATTTTTCTATTTTTCCTTAAAAAAGACCCCATTTCCAAAATTTAATTTATTTTCGTTACGCGTCCGTATTTGGGTCACAGAAGGTTATATGTGAACCAAATTTTAACTGAATCGGTGTAGTGAATTTGGACAAAACCGGCTATGAGAGACGGAGAGACAGACAGGCAGATAAACAGACAGTCAACTGACTGATCCTATTAGGGTTCCATTTTCTATACAGAGGAACAGAACCCTAAGCAAAATTCGATCGCATAAAGCTTTATACAATCCTAAGTCTACAAAGTCATTCAAAATTCATCCAGAAAGACTTTTCAGTAATGAAATCCTTAGACAGGTAATACTAAAAGGGAGTTTCATAGCGGTACGAGAAATGAAATAAAACGATAATATGTCGGAAGCTATTACGTCTTACAATAGGGACGACAAAGAGAAATTGTAAGATGGCTGTTCAACGAACTCGATAAACTTGTATTAATTCTATCTATCTCGTCTACCAGACCTCTTAGCTTCATTTAACATCTACTAACATACATATATTTATAAAAATAGCAACCACAAAAGAAATATGACCAATGAGGTTTCAAGAATCAAAATTTCTTATGCTTTCTCAAAGTAGAATCATTAAAATCAATTGGAAATAATAAAACTTCACAAAGACGAACGCTTTGTCCAGATAAATGATTAAACTCGAGCATCCTTTGATACAGTAACCAAAGAAACAATAAAGAAGCCATATCAAACGATACTCTAAGCGAATTAGAAATAAAACGAAATCGAAAGACTCTGAAGATGACGTCTCCTTCTATACGGAGCAGTCATCGAGTTTCCTTTGTAATTAAATATTGAAATTAAGAAATGAACAGCCGCTAATTACAAGAGGTTGTCCCTTGAGGGCTGATTATGTTGCCCCAGCATTCGCAGAAAGGGATGTTGGGGACTACGCCGCTCTTATTACAATTAATATTTAAGATTTTAATGTTCTCCAGTTAGAACATTTGTTTCTGAAGTTGGATTAATATTATTTTCGCTGAGCTTTCGTACGAGACTTGCTTCAATTTAAAATGTATGTATTATCTTCATATATAAAAAATATATTTTGGGTATAGTCTCCGACTTAATATGACTTTATGCAAATTCTACGAGACATGTTAATAAAACACATCAACATGTTGTGAATTTATTAAAGAGTAATTAAAAAAACATCTGTTCTGGTAACAGAGGCGACGGCTCTGCGGTAGACGTGTTGTGTCTGTGTGAGTTGTGTCCAATATAATAAAGTTAGATCAATGGTAGCAACATCGATAGGAGTAATAAAAAAGAAATAGTGACGTAGTACAAACTATAAATTTAGTGTTTGGACATTTCAATTATCCGGACCACGTGGCGTGCCGACAATGATGTTCGTGCCAACAGTAATAAAATTTAAAAAAGTAACAATAAAAAACGTGTCCGACCTAGTTAATATTTTTATATATCTAATTCTATCGCTAATAAGACATTCTATAATGAAGATGATTAACAGAATAGTACAGATGAATGTGTACAAGAAACAAATAATAGAAGCGGTAATAACTTCATCAGGAAGCGATCACATCGAAATGGAATAGACTAAGATCTTAAATACGTTTGGAATGTCTTTATTAACTGTCAACGAATCAAGTGAAGCACCGGGAGCTGTTTAATACCCTATCAGACAAACGTAATTAGTTTTGTAAATAAAATGCCTCGAAGAAATTGAAACGTAGCAGCTACCTGACTGTTGCGGTGACTTGCTACATTAACTTATGATTGTACTGTCAGATAGAACAGTGTTATTAAACCAAGCTGTAACTTTATAGAATCACAGAGGGTAATCCCCCCTACAGTGATTTAACTATTATTTTCTGGATCTTAGAAATCTTTAACTGTCCTGCCCTTGTTACAGTAATTCCATGTTTAAATAGTAGCGTAGTTTGCTCTTAACGGCTAAATGCGTTTAACTACAAGATGTGTATCAATGTTAATTACAATTTCTGGGATTGTTCTTTGCACACTAAATTGCTAAGAAATAAATATAACGTGTAATTTAATTTGAATACCGCTTTGTAATGGTTAAATATAAATTAACACATAATTCTAGTTCGATGCACTGGTGGTATAAAGCTTTGATATTGTTTGAGTTAAAATGTATTAAGTTTCTTCCTCGAAACAAGAAACTAAGTTTTAACAAATTAAAAAGCATCCCTCGCCCTTGGGACAGGTAACATTAGGAGAACGTCTTGCTGCAACAAAACATGATATAATTGTAGAACAGAATTACGGTCGCAAAACTTTTCCACCCCAAAGCATTTTTTATTTAATTTTTATTTTTACGACACAATTAAACGTGGCTTTGCTTTCACTTTTTATTGTTACTGTCTTAGTGCCCTCTAATTTTTGGCTTCAATTACATTTTTTCCTTTGGTTTTATTAAAACATTGGTTTTAATGAGGAAACTTTATCGTCATCTGGACAAAATTATCTAATTTTATAGTTTCTCCTTCCGTTGTTTTTAGTATATCTGTAATGTAGTCGAAATAAATTAGTTATCAGACGTAATCAATAATTCGGACCTCTCTTCTTCCTCAGGTACTTCTCAAGGTGAATAGGTGTTTCTATTCAAGGAGAGATTACATCTCGCTCCGACCGGAACTCGTTTAGAAAAAAATAGAGCAACGATTTTTTGAACCGAAATCATTTATCATGTTTGCACTGAACCCAAGACAAACTGCTACTGCGTTTGAGTTTACACTAGATAAGATTACGTACGTTTGTTTTACGTTGTCTACCGATTCTTGGGCCATTTTTAAGACAGAGCCTCATTGTTTGGTGTAATACCCAGATATGGTGTTTCCGAGACACGAACTTGAAAAGGAAATAATGCATCAAACGGGTATAAAGTAATTTGTGCGTTCGCAATATGGTTCAGTAGCGGTTATATATGTGATAGATGGATTCAGGTAGCGAAAAGACATTTCACCATTTAGAATAGAGTTTGATATAGCAATTAATGTCAAAATCATAAATGAAAACAAAACAGAACTAGGTAATATTACAGAAATAGAAGTAAGAAACGTCATAGAAATAAATATACTCAGTATAAATAAAGCTTACTTACAATCTTATTATAAGGCCACTAATCCAATAGCACTGAAACGACACATTCGATACAAATAAAACAGCAGTGGCATTGAATCAAAAACGTTAAGTATCTTCAAAGGTATCGTATGAATATATAATTTATATCAATAGAAATAAGACACAATCTCTTCTAATGACAAACCTTCCGAAAGGATATTTTTGAACCAACAAAACTTAAAAAGAGTTTTAATTTAATGTGTAAACATTCCCATACGGGTTGTAGTGCTGTAACGTGTAAATGATCGGGCGCTTCGGTAACAAAAACATAAAATATATACAGATTATGACTATTAGCTTACAATATGCTGTCAGCGAGCTGTTTTTGGTCTTTTTACTTTTTTTAAAGGCAGGAAGGATGTTTACGCCACGTGAATGTTATGATTTAGTGTCAGTAATTATTAGTGAGTGTGAACACGTCCACTAAGAGTTGAGAATAGTAATACAAATATAATAACAAAGAGTGCCGTGTCTATTCTTAGTGTAGGTAGGTTGATACTGTTTGTGTACGTAGTAGCTCCTACTTTTATGAAGTCAGGAAGATTGAAAGGAGTTAGTCGGAATGATTTTTGACGCTGAATCTATTACTGTTAAAGTCACGTTCAATAGAACCTTATCTTTCTTTGGAATATACCTAAATTTTAAAATCTTTCACTATAGAATCTGTCGATCAGGATTTGTTTCGTAATGTTTGTGAAACTATCTATCAAGGGTATATCTGTCAGAAATATCTGGGGACTCCTTTGTGGGTGCTATTTGATCAGTGCCATGCGCGGTGAGTGATGAATATTGCCAAGCAAATATACAAAAAGCAAAACTATACGTGGTGTTAGTTTCACTAGGGTTGGTCGGAGGAAAGAGTACGATGTGCAGAATCGAAACACGTTTGATTTTATAAGTCTTAGTATTATGTCTATTTTATTTATTGGATTGGCAGATGAATTGTATGTATTGAATATATTATGAAATAATTGATTTGAAAATGTTGAATTAATGTATTAGTGCAGTAGGTGGAACCATTCTTTTCATGAATAATTTATACATTACTGGATACTTATACTAATAATTTCTGCGCTTTCTTTAGTTTTAAAGTCTTGCTTGCAGCTTAGTTCAATATTATATCGTCATTACACTCCTGTTTATCTCATTATTCCATTACTTTTCGTAGATACTAAGTATTGAGTTTAAGTTTCTACCTTCTAGGACCCTCTGCTTTATGATACTCTCTCGACTTCGCACACCCGTATAAATCGTTCGGAAATCGTTCGGTAATAAATCGAACGCTTTTTAATGGCAGTTTATCGCAGTGAGCTTTGCGGTATTCAGATTACGGGTATGGCCTAAGTGGCGGCAAGGGAGCGGCACGTGCTCTCCTTATCTCTGTCCCTCGACACTTTCAATATTCGATTTCGTCGCGGCCGCGATTGTGTTTAGCTTTTTTTGCTCCCGACTGTACTCTCCTGCACCCAAAATAAAATCAATTTTTATGTGTGGCCTTTGAAGTTCATTCAGACTATTTATACTTTATAATTGTTCGTCGACGATGGCCAAATGTTTCGAAGATGACAGAAAAACCAAAGCTATTAAGATTTTTTTTTTGCTGTAATAGTATTACCGTTGTCCGTAAATAAAATTGGTCATCAAAACAAATCCTTTATCTGAGCGCGACAACGAAGAAGAAAAAAACTGGCGCACCATACAATCGCACCCCAAAGCGTAACCGAAAACGAGTGTCACCGCAATCCAAGCTAATGGAGTGTCTCATAATGACGGTTGCTGACATAAAAATAAATAGGCGAGACTCAGTTTCTGCGTAAGCCGATACTATGATAACAGCATCGCTCCCCCGATAATTGCCGAAGTTGGCCGACGCCTCTGATGTGGTACCTAGTTGTAATGTAGTGCGGATTAGCTGGTGCTGCTGTAATTGATCTTACTTCGCGTCGCCAATTAGTTCGGACTACCAACTAGCGGCTACTGTCCATATATTTATTTCTAATGGTTTTCTTGGCAATTAAAATTGTTCTATGACAGGTCTATTTGTTTAAGGTAGGACCGTTGAACTTATGGTATACGTTGGTTGTCATGCCATTTTCGTCATCATATAAGAATTTGAGTTTCCAGGTGTTATGAGTTGATTAAGTGCCTCAGAATGTTCCTACAAACATAATGGATTCTTATGTTTATCACAATCATGTCCTTAACGTAGGGCTTATATTTCTTCTTTTTTTAAATTTAAAAGACCACTCGCAGTTCAGCACACTAAGGCTGGTTACTGCTTAACCGATGATTCTTGTGGTGGCCTCAAATGAATTTAAGGCCCCCAGCCAGGGCGCTTATATTTCAGTTTTCAACTACCTTATAATAGGAATTCATTTTAATTAATTATCTCAGTTTAAAATAATAGAGTTTGTGCAACTTTATTCTTTTATGTCTTAATCAAGTGGTAAAAGCTTACAACTTATAACCTCCTCGCCTTATTGCTAGGACATGAGGGTTCAGTTTCCTTGGAATAAAGGGTTTGACCAATTTTGTTGTCTATTGTATAGCTTCAAAAAGAACAAACATTGATTACCTTCGTGTTCTTCTTACTTTAGATTTTTACGTTTTCACATTTGTTTTTGGTTGAAGCTGATATGAATTAATTCTAGTGTTTGTCACCTCAACTTTGTTTGCGTTCTAGTTTCCAAGGCTAAATCAGTTGATCGAAATGACTAATAGCAGTGTTACAGGATATTTTACAATAAGTCGCAGCGCAATCATTAGCTTCAATTAATTGCTTACGTAACTTAGACTGAGATCATTTTCATCCCGCCACAGTAAAACACATTGGCAGATGTCTGAATTACAGTAACACCTTTTTACCGTCACCGCAAACTAATAGTAACTCCAATAAAGGTTAACAAAGTTTTAGGTCCGCAAGTACGCAATAGGCTTAAGGGTAAAGATTTAGGTGACAAAGTTTATTGCGTCCAAGAAATACTGTTGTCTATTACGTGAACATAAATCACGGATGGGAAAACAATAAGCGTGAAATTGTGGAAACTGCGGCTGACGTGTTGCGGTATTAAATCTTAGGGGAGTGAAATAAATAAAAATAAATCTGTACCCTCCCTCGCAGAAGTTGATTTATCTGATCAGCGCAAGATAGCCATGAGAACCTCCCGTTGCTCACTTTTAATAGAATTTAATTAATGACTATTTTAAGTTATTGTTCTTTTGTTGCACATAAGAGAGTTAACTATGAGTACTGAATGATAATGAATGAATCATGTGTAAAAGCGGATTGATCGATTTCTTACTTGATTTTTATGCACGCTTTTTCACTGGAGCGTTTTGATCAATTAGCGTTTTAATTTTTTCACACGTCTGTGACGTTTATTGCAGTAATAGAATGTGTGATTTGTGTTGCTACATTTGACAATCTTGAATTATTAATTTTGTAGATCGAAACTGTAACTACGCAATTATTGTACAGTTAACTATGTATTATCAATTCAGCCAATCGCAGTCCATGTATGTTAATTTGTTTGAGGAAATACATATCTATACTAATATGATAAAGAGGAAAATTTTGTATTTTTATATGTAACGAATAAACTCAAAAACTACAGGACCGATTTCAAAAATTCTTTCTCCATTAGAAAGCTACATTCATCCTGAGTAACTTACGCTATATTTTATCCTCATATTCCCACGGGAACGGGAACTACGCGGGTAAAACCGCGGGTCGCTGCTAGTATCTTATAATTTCTTGAAGTTGCCGCATCTTGACAGCGGGGTAGAGACCGCATAGTATTTTTGTGCAAATATATGTAGTTTCACTACGAGTGCTACGCCAAATTTACCTTCGGCAGCTAACATATATACAAGAGGCACTTGTTTCTACGTGACTCTATACAGAGTAATTGTAAAATATCCGTAACCTCTTAGAACTAACTTTGTATCCTGAACTCGAGCAAAATATGCAAACTGCGATAGTCTGAGTTGATTAATAATCCTTGGTTTCTGAAAGTCTGATCAGTAAAACTGCCGTTAAATTTCAAGTTTGCAGTTGTATTTATTTCATATCAATCTGTTGAGCCAGGGTTGGGGTCTGCTTCATATATTTCGCAAGGAGCCTCAGCTTCTCTGAACTCCACAACCCTGCGAATAGGCAACATGATACTCGTTGGTAAGACTGATGTCAGATTTTCTGGCTTCTGACTACCCGTAGCGGCTGACAAAAATCTATATATAACAGCCGTGACCAACAGCTTAACGAGTTCACCGGTTCACGCAGAAGTCATCGTTCCGATTACTTATTGAGTAAAATGACACACACCAACAGACAGATTTCACGTATTGAACAGCCTTTCAGAACCACAATATCTTGTATCCCCCTCTCCGGTCCCACCCTCCATAGGTAAAGTGTGGCATCCTAAACGGCAGTAACGTGCTACTATGTCCGCAGCTCCAGACCGGGCCGACCACCGA
Source organism: Hecatera dysodea (assembly GCA_905332915.2). Lineage (NCBI taxonomy): Eukaryota > Metazoa > Arthropoda > Insecta > Lepidoptera > Noctuidae > Hecatera > Hecatera dysodea. The sequence goes on along the minus strand of HG995294.1, from coordinate 9,488,789 downwards.
AGCGAGCGTCAGGAGTAGGACTGTCTCTGGCCGCCACGCAGTTCCCCGGCCACCCCTTCAAGAAGCATCGCCTCGAGAACGGGGAGTACTCGCCTTATGAAAACGGACATATGAGTGGTAAGTTTTACTAGACACAAAGATTCAAGATTAGTGTTAAGGATCGACCTGTCCAATAGTCCAGATTATGATCAGCAGTAGACTGGTCAGTCAACTAAACTAACTATGTTTTGGAATTTATAGTGGACGCGTTTAGTATGAATACGGGCTCGTTTTATTGTTTTGCTTCAACAACCAATGAGGCATAGATGTAGGCTTAGTTTTATGTCTACATCTATGTCCGTCCGGGTGGCAACACTGTGTGGATCGCCCGGAGGACACGGTGGAGCATACGGTGGAGGTCTGCCCTGCTTGGGCGGAGCAACACCGTGTCCTCATCGAGGCGATCGGGGGCGGCGACCTCTCGCGTCCGGCCCTGGTTCAAACCATGGTCCGGAGCGAGGAGGCATGGGAAGCAGTCGCCTCATTCTGCGAAGCAGTAATGCTAGCGAAGGAGGAGGTGGAACGCGTGAGAGAGAGGGAAACCTCACGCTCCAGCCGCCGCAACAGAAGAAGATGCTCCGGGCATCGGGAAACACAGGGTGACTCCCGGCCACCGTAGGCGCGGGCCTGCGGATGGCGAGCTATGGGTGGCTCGCCGTCCGATAGCAACCAGGCCCGAATCGACGGCGCGTCGTGTTCCACGCGCGCCTCAAAGAGCCGTCAGCAAAGAAGACGGGGCCCCATAGGGTCAGTGCCTGCTAGGGTTGCGGAATTTGTTCGAAAGAGTCACCGCGGCCCTGGAACGCAAAGGGCACAAGAAGGATACGGGTGGGTTTTAGTCAGTAAGAGTCTGACTCTCCCTTCCGCTCCGCCCAGAGTGGGAGAAGTCATTTGATGATTTCCGATCCAAAAAAAAGGCTTAGTTTTATGTGGATAAATGTTAAGGTGGACTTCTTCGGAGTTAAAGTTTGTTTTAATAATTCAGAATAGTTTAATATCCATAAATCTAGTCCTTATTTAAGAGCAAGTTTTGAAACCGTACGAGTATCTGCTAACTGAGCTAGCTAGATAGAATGACTTAAGTCGACTCAACGGAGGGAGTATATCTATAGTACAGGATGTGACGTCATCAAGATAACGATACGGTATGAAAACATCCCGAATACACATTTCCCACCGTAACAAATGCGTGTGCGTTTCCCGATGCTGCCTTAAAATGCGAATTAAACACAAAGTTATTAACCCAAAGATTAATCTCAACTTAATCTGGCTTTGTAATATAAATCAAAACAAACGGTACCATGACATGTGATAACATCAAAATCGGGTTTGTGTAAGCTCCGGATAGGCGCCGGATATGAACCCCGTCTTCTCGGGAGGTATGCCTCCTCATTTCGTATACAAATTACACAAATACAAAATTATCCCAACACAAACGGAGAAAAGGGAATAAAGTGATTAAATAGAGCTCAGCGCAAGACGGCTAGCAATCAATCATTTTTGTCGCTTACGGCTTTGTTGATACTGCCACTTTCCATCTCTTTTTCTCGTGTGTATTAGGCACATTTTGTCTCGCTCCGGCATGAAGTGTCGTGCCAGACAAGGGAGCAATTACATTCGTGATCTTGCATAAGCGGCACTTGCTTATCGCGACTGCCGCATTTGACTTTGAGTGTAGTTTGTTCGCTTTTTTCCCGAAATTTGCAATTCGAAACACTCTCATGGCTGAAATAAGCATTGCTTTGTTTTGCGCTTATTGCATTTCCATTCCATAAACAAGTCACATTTTTTGTTGAGCACGCGACCCTCTCGCTCGTTCGTATTCTCGTATCATTTCTTGTTATTGTGTTTCGATTCCATCCAGCTTAGTTGGTTTTAATTATTTTACAATTAGTGAGAAGATGGATGGCTCTCACAAGGGGTTTGATTTGTGATTCGAAGCTCACGATACTTAAATCTACATGTGTATACTTAGATAGGTTTTGATACTTTGGGATTATTGGTTAGTCCTAATTGAATTCAAGTTTCAAAAGCTCATTCGTGGGAATCTATGTTTCTCAAGTTGTTTATGGTTTTATCAATGTGATTGGACAAGTGCTTATTCAACAAGTTCCATTCCACTTAATTTAAATTCAAATTAACTCTAAATCTGAAAAAAAAAGACCAATGAGTACCTATCTATCATAGAAATTATAATTCTGTTACGTAATTCTCCATCACCCGTAATATTAAAGCCATTCTAATTAAATTCGTGCGTGTATCAAGTTTCCATGTACCATATCTGTGTACGGGCTCCGGCGTTAAGCCAATATTATTTTGACGAGTCGTTGACAGTGGTTTACAGTTGATGAAACAGACGCACACACACACACAGTCCTGGGAAGGTGCACGCACACAGGTGCCTCGCGCTTACACGTCACACATCTGAGGGGTGTCACTGTCTGAGTGAGTGAGTGAGGAGGCGGGTGGCCCATTTTCACCCCGTGAAATAATAGGATACGAAAACATCGAAGGCAGAATATAATCCTCCTGCGAAGGTTGAGCAGAATGGAAATAGGAATTTGAAATGCGCGAAAGGGATGTGTGGGCCCACGTGCTCGTTGAAAGGGTTACCCACCGATGTTTATCTTAAGGCGCTAAATCTAAACGGTTGTTCATTCTGCGTTACGACTCTGATTTGCGATAAAGGTCCCAAGTAAATGTATTTTTAAATAGCCATTAGATTGCAGTTCATCCTTAATGCTACATTTACAAGTCATAATTTAGCTCTTGGACGTGCAAATTATTACAAAACTTTATCAGTTCGACATGGTCTGGAGATCGTAAAAAATATCGTAGAGTAAAGAATTTAAGGTTATTTAATGTTGCGATAGTAAAACTGCACAATATTGATTAAGCAATATGAAAATAATTGAGCTGGATGATGGCAGTGGTAGTGGCAGCCCTAATATTTTAGAAAGTGCCATGAAAATGATGTGTTGATAATAATTAAAGGTTCGGCACGGTGTCGCCGCGAGTCGCTGCGGGGGGATAATGTAAGGCATTATAACATTACTCGCTGGGGCACAAAGCTTTACATTCTGATTGAATTCTGCGACTGAAATTAAGTAAGGATTTGCCTGTTTATGTTAAGGGAAGAAGGGATCAGTCAATTTACGAATCTCTTGTATGTTCACGCCTTTGTTTGTAGCATTCAACTTGTGTTAGCGTTGAGATGATTAGTTTAATAATGATAGATGAATGTCAGTAATTACATTCATTATGTCTCGATGTTAGGTTGAGACTTGAGATTTAGATCTGAAAGGGTTTGACATTTTCCTTATACGTGTTGTGTATTGTAAAGGTATAACTTTGTAGTGATGATTGGTTTCATTTGAATATGTGACATAGTTGGTGCAGTTTCAATATGGGTCAAATTCATACAGCACACGATGCACCAGTTTTTCACACTTGCGTTTCAATTTACAACAGTCTTATGCTAATAAGAAAAGTTAATCGTTTGAAATCATTGGATATAATTTTCAATTAATGAGTTTATAGTAGAATTTGAATTTAATTAGAGGTACTGACAACAACTAATAATCGCCTTGTTATATTTTCTAACGCTTCTACAGTGTCCGTTTGAAAAAAAACTCACACACTAACAGACGATGATTATCTAAGTCGCGTTTTTTCTTACGCAGAACGTTATTGCACATTTATCGGATAGCAAAAAGCGCATATTCTCCACAATCACTGAATCGAAAGCCCATTTTTTTCCATTTCCGTATCGAACGCTGGCAAGAAAGTACGATAAACACTAGCAGAGTCGGCAATCATAGCAATTTCTTGCTATCCACGGCTGCGTTTACAATTTTTAATGGTTAAAACATCAACTGGCAATTGGAAGTAATCAAACAAATTGCCGTTGCGCCTTATAAGGAAATCGTAATAATAAACGCGGTGGCAACAATAATTAAACGCCGAGGCGATGCGAGACGAACTCAAGTGTTAGCTGTTTACGACAAGTGCGAGTGCCAAGTAGCGAGCCAGTTATTTGAATATCGACACTTTTTACATATTTAATTTATACGACATAAACGAGTGAATACGCGTTTATAACAAGACATTTAATTCCAAAGAACGGCATGTGTAGCAACATAAAGTTTATGCACTTAACTCGTATGAATGAGGCCTCAAATAACTCTAATCTATTTGGCAGAAAAAGAACTTCTTGCCGTCGCAATTTCCCTTAATTATGTGCACAGTTGTGGCCTGTATACATCATGGTGACAACGTATCGAAGTTTTTACTACTTCTACAACTAAAAATAGTTTTGCATAGTTGAACGAATTTTGCATAATAAACCCGTAAGTTCTTACAACGGTCTCGTAGATCGCCTTAGGATACATTTTTATTTCAAAGTAGATAATCGCGTCCGCAATAACTGTTACCTACCACATGGCAATGTAACATACATTCATTACTAAGTTGAAAATACTCCGGTAATTATTCGAATGTCTTAGCGGGAACTACAGAAGAACTTCGCTTATTTTCTTAGTTGCTCGGAATTGCTCACAAGCACAGAACCGAGGCTAAGTAGTGTCTGGTATCCATTGATGGCTCACTAAATACTCATCCACACCTCTTAAATGCTATAGAGAAATGGACATCGAAGCTCGGCCTATAAACTGCAATCGCATAAATAAATAACCCCATTACATTAGTCTTCGTTACAGGATAATTCAATAAAAATTAAGCAATTAACATTTTAATTAAAGCAGTCGTTATTGCGCGGTTTGTTGAATGGGAGCATCACTTGTTGCAAGTTTGCAACCCTGTATGTAAATGAGAGTAAAAAGTAAGGTCGTTTATGTCCACCTGCGCTTAGGCACGTGCGCTTGCGCACTTGCTGAGTACGGTCACCAATCAGCCAAGCTGATTAAATCGATTGTCGATTTTCAATTATCGATATATTTCACAATAAACCTCGATTTGATATCATCGCGCTTGCAGTATCATCCTGCGATTTGTCAAATAAGCATCATGTGTCAGAGTAACGTGACAATTTCTTAGGAAAGTTGTGCTTGCTTAAATTTTTAAAGAAAGGTTCAAGTTTTCTTTACTGTTTAGTCAAGGAAACGTGAATAGTAAAAGTAGTCTAGTATTCAAGGCAGTTGAATCAATGCAAAACAGTAATTTATTTGCTAAACTAACATTTCGCTGTCAGCAAATGCAACTGTAAAATTGAAGAACTAGTACTCTTTTTAACTAGCGTACAAGCTGCATAAACTACGATGATTAACACCGGAATCTTCTTCTTACATACATTAATTTCCTTCGGAACTTTATAACATTACTCAGTATAAGTACAAAAGTGGGTCGAATCATAACACGAACGTACCATTCTATGCGTTCCAAATAAACCATTGCGAAACGGTTAAAGCAAATATGCATAAGGGAAAATTCACAATAGGCAGGCAGGTATCCCGGTTCTTTGCACTGTGTCGCTGCCGATATTTCGAATTCCAAACATTGGTTTCGAGCGTGGAATTATGCGAATTCCCTCCCTCACTGTGTATTACCAGCTCTGTCATCAAATGTGCCCGTAAAGGGACCGATAGATCTGTCAACTGGCTGTACAATAGATAAACTAATAACAGGTGGCCCATCACTTTAGTTTATCTCATTGGCCTTAGGGAATAGGGACTGTCTTTAACGTATGCACCTTGGGATTACTTCTTGCCTAAGAATTATAAAACAGTCCTAAGCAAACTGCTGAGAACGAATATACGATTCTTTGTTTGTTACTCCAGTTATACCAATTATTGCACAAAATTGCCGCTGGCGGTTAGACGCTACTTATATGATCCTATAATAAAATTAGCGGTGTTATTGACCGCTTCTTACGCACACATGATACTATTGACTGCTCTTACCAGCGCTCTTACTGATGTCATTTACCATATTATGTGTAGCTGTAATAACATTAACTAACGCACGTTCTTTCATCCGCCATCATAGTAATAGAGGTTTCTTGTGAGTGCGTCACAAGAAATGTTTGCATCGCGGGACAATTTCTATACATGCGTCCAGTAATTCTGTTGCAGTAGTACGTAGTGTTTAATTCTCATCGTTTTGTGTCGTGTGGAGCGGCGCTTACAATTAAAATGTCGTTCTACTAGCCACTTATGACATTGCTCACACCTCGCAGTCGTCGTGGCGAATTCATGTTTTTTGTCCGGGGAAAAGCATAGCAAGGAATTTCTTTTAATTAGCAATACCGGTGTTTTGTAAGCGTCTGCTCTCCGCATTCTGAACATATTCCGTTGTTTGTGGATGTCTCTATTATGTTATTTTCTGTTTAATTAATAAAAATACTCTTCATGATGCGGCAGTACTCTTGCGTTTTTAAGCTCAAACTCCAAAAAACGTAATTAGGATGATTGCTTGTTTATGTCAATCGATGTTAACTAGATAAATAAACATTAGGAATCCGTGTTTTCGATTAGTTCTTTGAATATTTTAGTAGAAACGTCCTTGGTCACGATCCGATGCTCGACCAATCACACCGATAATTATTATGTTAATACGATTGATTTATAACCACTTATCAACAAGTCTATACGGTTTCGCCCGGAGCACGATCGACGTTCGTTTTCGAGCTCATTGTCGATCAATCGACTCGATTCAAAATTACATGTTGCTCTCTTCCGTAACTCTTGTCCGTTTGTTATTAAATTGACGACACGTAATAACACCTATTTACTGCGAGGAGGCCGAGTGTCATACACGACAAAGATTAATTTGACAATTAAATGGTTTTTTTTTATTACCTCGTTTGAAAATGGAACTGCGGAGTTGCCGTGTTGCCAGTTTTTTCTTAGTGCCGACAGCTCGAGGTAATTTCCGATATTTAACAAATTAGAGCGAATGTGCGCGAATGCACCTGTTAATTGCAATTATTATTATAAAGAAGTGTTTTTTAATAACATAAACTTGAAATGAATAAGGTTTAGAGTGACAGTTTACATGAATCTAACTTCTAATCCGTATTTTTTGCTGAGCAATAAATATTTTAATTATAGGTTTGCACTCGGGTTTATTTATAGTTTAGTATCATACTGTTAATTAGAGTTTTACCCAAGCATGTCAGTGTGTAATATATCGTTAGTTATTACTATTGCTACTGTTGGCATATATTTCATTTTTAATAGTATTACTAAAACTTCAAAAGCGAAACGTACTTTCGTAATAACAGCTGCTACCAAAACCACTGACAGATAATCTCTCTTTTGTGTGATATTAATAAAAATATGGATGGATATTTCAGTATCTTTGCTACTTATTATGTAACAATGGTGAAGCTCCTTTTGTTAACATTCACGGATGACTTGTTCCTTTTTGTAACGTTTTTAACAAATCACATTCACATACGGATATATGTATTGTGGACCTTGTAATTTTATTTAAGTGAAGTCCTTTTTTATGTGATACTTTTTAAGATAGAACTCTAAATACTAAGTTATAATTATGAAAAAAAAAATCTCGTCTGCCATTAGATATCGACTTAAAAGTTCAGGTGATTAGATGATTCTAATTAAAAAAGCGTTAGGTATTAAATTCAGGATGTTAGGTACGTCATTACAGCTATACAATATTTATTCCTTTGACAACTCGTAGCAAAACCGATCAGGAGTTTAAAAGTAAATCAATGATGCACATACTAATATTTTTATTTCTGACCAGTAACTTTATTTATTGAACTATAAGGGTCATTTACTTGGCAAATTCTCATTTATTCAGTTATTGGACACGAACTTGTGAAACAAAAAAAAAACTTTCCAAGAACCATAAACTATGTAATAAATGTATCCATACAGCCTATTTCTATTCCTAATTTAAAAAATAACACGTATGAAACATCGTTATCATAGCGTGCATTTATCCGGGAGACCGGGATAAAACTGTATCCCGGTCAATTTACGAGTAATTAAGCCTGACCCTCTTTCACATCGAGGGAGAAACTTTTATTTGGATCGTTGAAATAGTCCGGAATCGCCGCTAAACTCCCATCCTATTGGCTGGCGACGCGTAAAGATTTTCCCGGTTTCCCAGGAACTTGATTAATGTGTTCGTATGGTGTGAACCGCTGAATTTTCTTTTTATTGCTATTTATATTTGAACGTACGGCGTTGTTACTATAGTCTACCAACATACATATGTAGGTACCTATATTGCTTTTATTGTAGCGTTAATTAAATTAAACATTCCCTGTTTATCTAAATATTCTACGTTGAACGTGTATCATATTGTAAGTTTCGCTCTTGTAACGTAACTATATGTAAGTACATATGTAGCTAATTCAAGCGTTTTCTAAAACTTGAGAAAAATGAAAGGTCAGAAATTTTGTCAACCGTAAGTTTTGTTATACCAAACAAAATGTAGTAAAGTGAAGATAGCACGGTCGAATTAAAATGTCAAAGGTTTTTCTTACATTTCTATTTTAATTAAATACCTAGTTATATTATTTTTTCCGAATTTACTGTAAAAACAAAATATATGAATTCGAGTTTAAACTCTCGAAGCATTCACTCAAAAACATGAAACATGGCTAAATCACCAAACAGTACTTATAGGTAAGTACGTGTAATATTTCTAAAGGATGAACGTCTTTGCAGACGGACTATAACTTCTCAAATTGCGTTCGCAAGTAAGGGACGCGGATTAGCGTGTGCTAGGGCAAATATTTTATTACAGTCCAAATCTCCAGCCCTCAACGTTTTATTGTTCATAAGGCTCGTCCGAGCCAAATGAAAGAGTTTATGGCAAGACATAAGTCGCTCGGTGTTGCCAATGTAGGGGAGTTTGTCTCATTATAAGCTTAAATGAAATAACTTATTACTACGGAATTATAACGGGAATAATATTGTTTATGTAAGTATATTTAAATTATATTATTTTTAATGTGGCGATTATTTATGGACGATGACTATAATAAAAAAAAAACAGATTAACAAGAAACTAATATCGTTACAAAACCATCATTTTTATCACATTAGAAAATTGTGACAGGACTTCATAATAAATTATCATAGTAATAAATAACTTGCATTTTTTCTACTCTGGTACCTGGCAACCCCGTCTATCGGTCGCTCTTGTTGACTCACGATATTGACCGTTCGCATTTTGTCGGCGATGGTGTATTACTGTTATTGATTGTACTCGGCGCGTGACTTGTGTAGACGATTGTACTTCCACTGATAAACAAGTTGTAAGACTTGTGTATAGAAGTGTCTGCCAGACGAGTCAATCACTTTGTGTTACAATCGTAAACGTTATTTCATTAGTGGGTCCAAATGTCAATGAATGTATGAAAGATCTTTTGTTGGTGGATAAGGACAAGACCTTTAACGTGTTTTGAATACACAAAATGAATTGTCAATTATTGAGTTGACTTTAAACAGTTAAAGCTTAATAAAAGCTACGGGTAATTCCCTAGCCAGCAGATAAGAATCAACATTTTTTTTTACAATCATCTACCAATCTTTATGAGATGTGGCTGACACATCCCATAGTTTCATTAGCCAACAATGTAATGTGTCTATTTATCAACTTTATGTGTCGGCTATCGGGAAACTCTTTATTCATAATTTTATACTCTTGCTGTAAATAATAAGCATCTGTTTTATGAGGGATAATAATACAAACTACGATTATTCACTGACGAGCAACAGGCGCTAACGAAGCAAACAAAAAGCTTTTGAGTGTTACTTATAAAGCAACTGCTAATTACTTATAAGATCTGTCAAAGTCGATACAATCCAATATCAAGGTGTTGCCAGAAGGTATATTAATTTATTGCCTAGTTAGCCGATAAGACTTTGACAGACAGTGTATCAGCGAGTGTTTCACTTTAAAACTATGTTTCTCGTGAAGCCAGTTGAACCGTCAACTCGAGCGATTTATCGTGCAAACGCGCGGCCCGTTATTTTGGCCAATCGCATATGCCATTGGTATACTGACCGTACAATTATGTATTTATTGTAAACGCTACGATTGCCGGCTGACTGTAATTTGCTTTTAATTCGCCCTCTTTCGTATCATTTTCGAGTTTCTTCGTTTTGCCGTACATTCCAAGATTTGTTGTATTCCATAACACTTTGTAACTCTGAGGATATAGTCAGTCTTTTTGCTGATTCATTGAAGTTTTGTTCGTTTAATAATATTCTGTTTTGTCGTAGTCTACGCCTTATGAAGTCGAGATTTTACTTACGTTTATCAAAGAGGAATCAGAAATACTACATTGTATTGCATTTATTACCCTCGTATTTACTCTCTGCGACTTAATGCACGCAATCATTTATTCCTTTCACATGATTTACAGGCCATTACGGTAATGTTAAGGTTTCCAGTTAAAACCACCGCGTTATAAAGTCTAGGAGGCTACGTTTACGATAGATGCTATTTTACGACAGCAACAAGGCTTCAATAAAGCTTTACTTTTACTTTAGTAGCAACTGTTTGTGAAGTACTCTATGCACTCTCATCTGCTAATTAGGGTGTGGTGTGTTCCCAACCTAACAAGTCGGTTAAATTAGTATCAATAGCTCGTCATATTTGTTTGACCGAAGGAATATTATCACATATATCTTGATATTCTTTCGCAGGGTATATTTATTTAACGAAAAATATACGTTATGCCCGGCATTCACACACCACGTGTACATTTTTGCCAATCGTTGAATGTTATCTGTAACTATAATTTAAAAAATATAGTTACAGATGTTTCAAGAGGTGGTATTAAGTTGTTAATACATTTTTTCTTACATGTTATAAGTATTTAAGGATATTGATAGTTAATTTTAATTACTTCGCTTTTAAGTTAAATATAACTTGTAAACCTAAGCTCAAAAACATACATATTGGCTATTAAAGACTTTGTTTAATGTGTCAATTTTGCATACTTACAGTATGCAAAATTGACGATTCAAAGTATTATTAACTGTATTTTTTTTTTAATATCTGAATAAATTGGTGAATTTAAAATTGTTTAATAATGTGCACTCGTCGACATTATGTAAGCGTCAGAGCGTCATCGTCAGGAAGAATACAATGTCAGTGTTGGCACTCGCTCCTTCAACTTTATGGCCAATCGTTTATGCCCGGCTCGTTTGGTCATTTTGTAATCTGTCTGCAATAAAACTCAACGGTTATTATGCCTGTTCCATTATCTCGGAACTTGCCAATGCTGCCTCCTTTGTTATGATTTAAAATACGAATAATTCGAAATTAATTTATACTACCTTCATCTGTTTTTCTTTAATAAACTTAAATCCCTTACTATAAAAATCAAAACAAACAGCTAAATGAAATTGGATTTTTTATATCAGAGAGTGCGTCCCTAAAGTTTTTGCGGTTATGATTGGCTTTATTCCAACCTCCTTTAAACACATAAGTGATATAATTGGGGTCCCGATTCTATCGATTCTAATTCGAAATAATGGCCAGTAATTTGGTACGACCATTTGTCGAGGACAGTCGATATTCGATCAATAAATCGACGTGTATCGACATAATAGCGGTTCGGAATCGACGTTTCATTTCTTTAAATGCCCTGATCAGTAGATTCGCTTAATAATAGTCATAATGTTAAACGATGAGCATTTTTGTCGGTTATTGAGCAACAATTTGTGAGGGATCGATTTAGTTATATTTTTTGTGGTGTGCACATACAACGTTGAAATGAAGTCAGGAACGGTCAATTCAACAAAAATAGTTCCCTAGTATAGAAAAAGTGACCTGATAAATGTATTTGTAAACATCCAACAGCAGTGTTAAGTAAAAATTAAATGAGTTAATTGAATTACCAATTTAAAAACTTAGTACAAACCATGCTCTATAAAACGAAATAATACCTCTACGTTTAGGTAGTGCGAGAAGAATCGTTCAAAACAACCGCACTGACCACTCTACGAATTAGAAAGAGACGCGCCGATACAACACAGTAAATAAGAACGAGACAACATTAAGGGTTGATACAACCGCAGGTTATTACGAGATTTAACACGTATTTAGTTAATTAATAAGTGCGGTTGACCGGTGCGGTCGTGGGTTCGAGTCCGGGGATTTGTAAATATGCTTTTTGGTTTAGTGACCTAATTGTGGTTTTTGGGAGCATCCCATCACTGTTAAAATATTATGTTATCTTATTTCTGTGTGTGAATAGGCGGTTTAGGAATAAACTTTGATAGGTGTACGTTAATGTAGTTTTAAAGGCTGCGTCAGTTTTTAAGACGCCAATGCTTTATCAGACATATTTAAAACTTGAACCTAAAAATTTTCCGATCGTCTTATCGTTGTTACAAGGTTCTAGATGTATTTTTCTCGATGTCCTGTCAACACATAAAAACTTAAGCTTACAAAAAAAAAAACATAGAATAATCTTTTCGGAAGAAAACAATCTTAAAGCTATTTAAGATATTTTATTCTACGTCTATATTATCGTCAATAACAAGTGCTTACAAGCTAAGCTTGTAGAAAATCAATGTGCTCACAACAAACCCTGAATAAAATAGTTTACTCAACTTCCAAGATGGCAGCCAAAATGTTGACATATTACCTAAAATGTTACCATACCACTGAAAGTGTTGTCACACAAAACGTACGGTAATTAATTAGAATAATAAATACGAAGTTGGTCGGTATGGTTCCGCAGATAACCGAAACGGTTATTTAAGTAAATAGACCCTAACAATAAATTGTGGGTCCATTGGTCATAATGTTTGTTTGAAACTTGCTACCCTTGATTTCTGTTCTAGTTTAATTTGCAAGCGTGTACTCATAAATATCGGTATGATGTGGAGTGGTTGGCTAAATATTTATTATGTATATTTTAGGGATCGCAGTGTTGAATTGATTTTTAGCAGAACATTAATTTGTTAGTTCACATTGTATTTACCTATGTACCTTTGTGCTTGTTGAGCAAAGACAATATTGATCCAAATAAACAGACTTTGAAGCATGTTTTCTTTCGTTTTAGTTATTTTTAGGAAGACTTATCTCCGGACAACAGCCTATGAGACTCAGATTATGTGACTGTTAACTCTTTGTCTAGCCACGTTACTTTTCATTCTATCTAAGCTGTCAGCAATTCTGTTAAAGAGAACGCTTGTAATAAGCTTAGATTCAGAGATTCTCAGCTAGCGATACGAATAATCAATATCAGAGTTCTGCTTACAGTGGTCTTCCAGAAGATTTGCTTATAATTAAAATTTTCGCATTAAACACACCGCATCACATACCTGTGCCCTTAATCGCGGAACAAAGCGACACACAATATTTAATATTCAGCAATCCCAAAATCCTTTGTAAAACGCTGCCACAATGGAAAAGGGTATTTTCCTTTAACGGTCCAACCGTTAATTCGTGTTTAATTCGACACCTTGTTAATTGTTTCCGACGCCCCATTGCAGTAGGTTTGGTGACCTCGGGGGGCAGACAGGTCATGGGCAGCAGAGGACCACCTCTGAAAACACCCTTACGGGGGGCCATTTTAAGAATATTTGCGTTCACCCCCCTTATGTTTACTCGGGTTGTTTGTGGTACCCAGAAAACAATAGTCTCGAAATTCATTGCTCATTTTATTATTGTTTATACACCGTTTTACGGGCGATTCGATTATTGGAACGAGTAATTAAATGATAATACTGGGCATTAATTGGATTTTACCTGAGTGTTACGCCTAAGTGGTCTCATGTTTACCTCAAACCTCATGCCGTTTCATGGCTCAGATTTTGATATAACCATTTTATGGATATTTGAAACTTTTAGAAACTTGCTGTACTGCGGGTATTTAGATGGTAAACTTAAGGACTTGTTTAGGCGTAGTTACTACTCATATCTCTCTACAGTATTCTAATGTACCCTTCTGTTCCAGAAATGGCACGTATGGAGAAGTCTCCACTCCTGGCGAACGGCTACAACGCCCCACCGACGCACCTGGGCCCCATGGGCTTCATGCATCAGCACGCACTCATGTCTCCGGGTATGCCCCACCACGGCGTGCCGCGACCTGACGGCTCCATTATCAAGGGACAGCCCATGCACAATATGGAAGCACTCGCAAGGTAAGACCTGATTTATGCCTAGACTAGATTTTGTTCCGGGGCATATACGGATTTGTTTCGTGCAGAGATCCATGTCTGGTCGAAGGTTTTGTGGGTTAAATTCTTGTCATCCAATGCTTTGGAAATCAAGCTTCATTCCACCTCAAATTACAGGAGGTGCTTTGCAGGACAAACCGGTTGTGATTACAATCGTACAAAGATAATTAAAATGATCGGTAAAATGTCAGTTGAAAAGTTCGAAACTTTGACTGTACACTAAACATCCTTAGTGGCTCGTACCAATCCAAAAGGTGGACCTTGGTTTCTTACACGACTATATGTACGTATCGATATCTTCGGGACAGCTATTTGAAAATGTTTTAAGGATACGATTAATCACTGTTTTACAGTATTTCCCTTGGTTGCGTTTAATGATCAAACCAGGATAATTTCAGAGCCTCAGAAAAATATAAAAAGCATCCCCCAGACTGTCTGTCAAAGTTTTACGAGTTTGTCCAACATTGGACACACAGTGGCCGCTACATATGTACATACATGGTTGTCATAAACCTACGACAGGAAGTGAGACTATTTCAGTTTTATTGATTGAAAGATAAAAACTGACGCACCATAATTTATGAGAAGATTTGTTTATGAATGGATTCGAAACTGGTTAATTTATTATACTAAAATAACACGATTTTGTATAGGTAGGTGTTTACAAAACAGTTGTGCTAAGCCACGAAAAACAATGGATAGGTACACAAATAGATTTGAAATTCGGCTGGAAAATTAAAACTTGTACTGAGAATTTCGGCGGCACGTGTAACCTCGGTGTTTTTTGTACCAAGAGGGAAAATTTGTTACATTATTCCCGATTGTTTTGGGAAATAATGAACTGTTCAGCCGATCTTACTCCTGTTCAATAGTTAAGCTTCATTTGTATAATTAAAGTATCAGCCGATGTTAAACAGCAGTTCTTTCTAATTGCCTACTTGTTTTAATTTATTGAGTACAACTTTTTTCTCTCTGCTTTCAAGTATGCCATTAAATTCCATTACGATAAAACTTCTAATTGGATAACCGAAAACTTCAAAAACCGACTAGAAACAAATGGGAATATTCAAACGACGAAAAAATAAATCTTCGAAACACGTCATAAACGGCTTACGTACAAAGTATTAATACACGAAAAGAAACCTTTAAGCAGGCCGGTCAAGTGGTTCAGGTTAAATGTCCAGGAGGGACGTTAATCCAGTTAGAAAAGTACAAACACTGAATGCCCTCACTTCCGTTCCGAAGACCCACAATGCTCACTTGACTTACCCACTGTCTTACTGCCACTCAAGTAACTTAAGTAAAAAGTGTCTTTATAACCTTATATGTGACATCTGTCTTTTAAAAAGTTGTCGTATGTATAGGTAGGTATATTTTTGGGTGTTGTTTGTGTGTCGATATCTATATGTTTGTGTAGTGCAGTTTTCAGAGGAAATTCGAGTATATAGTGGCACAATGTCAAATCAGTAGTTATACATGTTGATTTCTAGTTTTAACAACGAGGAAGCTGGGCGTCTAAATGCGTCTTGCTAATAAATATATTTTGTGAATCCGTGCGTTACAACACGCATTGCATAATTATGGTTTTCTTCAGCAAGTTCATAAAGGAGAAAATGCAAATTATTACAAACAGTTTATTACTCACTCACCACTAGTGACAGAAACATAGACAGAGGTTTGTTTTTCCACCGAACTACGCACATGAACCAATTAAACCGTACAATAAAGCGGTAATATACTATTTAACGCTTCGTTTATTATATTGACTGGGTGCAAACAAAACACATTTATTAATAATTCATAATACTCACGAGTTCGAGTAGCCACAACAGTGTAAGGAACTATCAGCAAGATGTTTTAAAGGGCACTCAAGTTTAAGACAAAGAATTAGAACCCTTTACTGCATGATGCTTAGTTACAAAGGGCGTTCCCTTGATTACAAGCGACGGAGAAAAGTTTAATGAAAAACAAAGAGCTAAAGTAATCGAGAAACAATTTGGACGATCACGCATGAGTGGGTACGGTACAAATATAAACGATTGTTTTTAAAACATAATTTCCACGACCCCTCGCTTCACCAACGGAACATTTAATATTGAGTGCTCATAATTATTCCTTTCATATTCAAACCCTTTTTATTATGAAACTTTCTCTACAAATACTTAAGTAATTAGTTGCAGATTTCTGTGTTTACTTATGTTTGATGACCTCCTTTCGTTAAGTTTACTTACAATTTTAAAGGGGAAGAAAAGAGCAGAACAACTGGATGTATCTACTTTTATTGCGTTTTGGAAAACAATGTATCAGTTACCAATAATTATAATAGGTATTTAATTACAAGCTATAGAGAAATCACAAATTGATAGGGTTTTCATCTCACCAACTCTTCCCATCTTTCTTGATTCCTTAGTTTTATGATTCCAAATTCTAGTTTACTTACTGTTTTCTCGGTTTTCTTATTTTATTTTCTTTTTGTCTGCAGATCTGGTATTTGGGAGAATTGTAGAGCGGCATATGAGGACATCGTTAAACATCTCGAGAGGTAAGAATCGGCTTGCGTAGAAACGAACTTAGAAAATATTCGAGATGATCAATTAGATAGACAATACCTACTCTTAAACGAAACGACAATTAGGGATGGTTACTTTTTTATTTGATCTTCTTTACTATTTTATTTTCTTATGAAACTTCTTCATTCTCCATTTATCACCATAATCCACAAATAAATTTAGGATTCAAAATTAAATCTTAAGAGTATAGATTACACACAAAACAAACAAATCCACTCCCAGGAAGGATCATTATTTTAAAACAAAGCGGAATCTTTGTTAATTTGAACGGGGCGCAGATATCACAGGAGGGTGTGAAATTAGAGGAGACAATTAGATCCGTGGATCGGGTGTATTTTTAACAAATGACCGCTCAGAGCGCGGGCGGCCGCGGCTGCGGGGTGCGAACGATTCATCAAACTCATTCAGGGGCTAATCTCGATGCGAGGAAAAAGCGGCTCTCATGTAAATTGGGCTGATTCGAGGGCCAATCGGCGGGGGAAAGCACTTTTCTTTTCTTGTTTAATGGATGGTGATTGATCGCCCAGTCGCTTTGATACTCCGCGGTTTTGACTTCGATTTTACTGCGTTTGAAGCTTTTCATACACGTGACGGTAACACGTCAAAAGCTTTTATTGGTTATGCGGTGATTTCGTTACTTTAAAAACGTATTTAATTTCGCTATACTTCGGGTATTTATTACACGAAATCCTGACACATAAACGGGCTGCGTTTTAATCAAACGTTACGTAGTAGGTATAATAAAATAAGGTTATATTGGTAAAATGTATTAATTTTAATAATTTGATATTGTTTGCGTGTTCTTTTAATTAAAATAAACGTAAAATGAGGTTCGGTTCACAAATCCATCTAATTAATCGTGTAGATTGGAAATAAAATCGTACGTGTGTAGGTCCGGGGATCGAGGCCGGCTAGAATTACATTCGGACAGCGCGCCTTGTACCGATGTGTCACTGTCAGCCGGCGATCGGCCGGCCTCGGCCGCCGGATTAGGGCTGTTTTAAAGAAATTACTTGGTATTTTTTTAAACAAAATTCAATTCTGTATTTTTTAAAATCCTTTACCCATGTTCCTTAATATTGAAAATAAGCTAGGTGTCTATTACTTCAGTCCAAAGTCAACCAAACTCTAACTACGTAAAACGCCTTTAAAGCAACATATAAGAAGTGTTTTTATATCTGAAATCAATTATTTCTAACATTACTATAATAATTGATTGGAACAACAGGTAATATAGTTAAGTCATATTAATGTCCTTGTCTGAATGGCGGGCTTCCTTGCTCTCGCATTATCTTGCTTCGTTTAATTTGCGCATGCGTTGCGTTCGCGACCGGTTCTCAATGCTAAGTCCAATTAATTGACAGGATTATCTCTGATTTAATATAATTTGTACGTACGGTTTGTTTTGTTTTCTCTTGTACGAGCACTCGGTCGTGTTTCATTTGCAATTAAATTCAAATTTATTTAATTACCGCGTCTAAGTTAATAGTACTCATTCAGAAGATAACAAGGCCCTAACACAACAAATGCGTATCGTAAGTCCGTGGTTTGTACTGAGTACATGTACTTCATTAAGTGCACATTCATAGAATCAGCCAGGGGAGTTTCATATGCATTTTAATTTGATATTATTTCGCATCATAATTTACTGTTAATGAACAGTCCCAATTAACGTATCGAAAAACGGAGTTGTAAATCAAACACGACAATTACATCGGACAAATCGTCCGGCTCAATGCATTCGTCCGGTTTAATTCGGTTTCGGTGGGAATTAGGCGGCGATTAATCGGCGCGCGGCGAGTTAAGCCGCGCCGGGCGCCGGGAGCCGGCAGCCCGCCGGATCGCCGGATCGGCACACATCGCTGTGACGTCGCTCGTTATTCATCCCCGTGCCCCTTGCTATGGCAAGATAGCATTGTTTGTTCACCCTTCATTTTGAACACTTTTTCGGTGGAAACTTTGGAAAACTTTTTACCTAGGTAGATACTGAAATTCTGAAACTATGTTAGTCTGTTTAACGTTCTACAAGACAAAGTTCTTGATTCAGACTATTGATCGAAATAGAAACAACTTGGAACTGTCGCAGTGTTCGTCACCACCACGTAACAGGACGTCAAGAGTGGCGTCGCGGCGTCAGCACTCGCGTGATTGAATCCTCCGCCATTAATTTCAGTGAGATCAAACGGAGACCGAGGGTGATATTTATCAAGGATATTGCGAATTATTTTAATCAAATCAAATTCCCTTCGTTGTAAACAAATGCTTTTGATTAATGAGACGCGCGACAGAGCCTCGCAGCCGTTGTGATAAAACACCCGAGGAAAAGGCGAAATTAATGGTCATAAAATGAACTCTTGTATCCGTTAGATAAAGATACTGAATGCTTTGAATCTTAAGTGATTTTTCTTCTGCTATTTTGAATGATGATGGCGCCGATCGCATCTGGTGACTGTACATTTATATCTCCGAGATTAGTCGGAGTAATTTCGCGCGATTAGTGCGTAACTTCCAGGCGCGCTTCCGAAGATATTTAGATTGTCATGGCGTTGAATCATTAATAATAACGAGTTTTGATTTTCAGTGGACTAATATGCGTAGGGTTGTAAAGGGTGCTGCGTCACGCAGTCGTCAGCCCTTGGAATACCTTCCGAGTTTGTCGCCGATGCGGTCGCACTGGAATTTTATCTAGCTCTTTGTACTTTGCCCTTTTACAGCGAGAACTATTCGGTTAGTTCTGTCGGCGTACCGAACTATTCGTTTTGTTGGCTTTGATGTGACATTCACGAGGACGAGGTCTGTCCTGTTCGCACAGGTACTACATAGCTACAGGCTGTGGTTTTTGGGACTAAAATATAATTTTAATAAAAATTCCGAAATAAATTTGCGAAACTCATGTCACTTAAGGTACTTAGAGAGCTTAAACCTGTGCTATGAAAAAGATAAACACCATGAAAGCTTTGCAAAAAGAAACATTCCTTTTCAATATTCCGTACTTCACAATCTGTGTTTATCTACCCTCATTTTACATAGGAACCCGAAGTTCCAAAACTCGATATAAACGGGAAGTGTGAGCGGGACCTGCGACGTCATAATGTAACTTGCACCGTCAGCCTATATTAATCTGGATCCGGCGTCTGACAGCACAAGTCAAATTTCTCATCAAAATAAGAATTAATGGCGAACAGCATTAATCATTGGCTGGCAAACGGCACGAGGTGTCTGTATCCCATTATTTTGCATTACTAATGATATGTACACAGCGATAAGGCAGCTTTTGGGAGGAAAAATCTTGAATGTCACCGTCCCTGATCATTTGTGGCGCTATCGTCAGATTATTTTTCTTTGTAGAAGGTTACAAATGTGTTGTGTAACATATTTAGACCTGGCTATCTGTGGAATTCAGAAGTTCTTACATAGTTATAAAGTTCAGGGTTCTCTAAGTCGCGATTATATTTGATACGATCTAAGTCAAATATGTAGACGATTCAGGCCAAAATGTGGCGGTTGACTCAAAAGTTCAAGAAAAATAGTTTCAAATTAAATATTCTCAAAAGCCTAAGTTGATATAGTCTAACATCTGGTTATGTTAATTGCGAATGTTATTTTATGCGGCGACGCGTGCCGGGCGTGGTGGAAAACATTCATTATGCCATCCTTCATTCGGGTGTCATTTCCACGGAGGGCGAACGAAACACTGACTCCTATGGCTTGGGATTAGCGAAATCGTAAATTAAATTTTATTTCTTTTTTTCTCTGGCAAAAAGAGATCATTTCTTGTGTTTAGATTTGTTTCATATTTGAATTCTTTTAGTAAGGGAGAGCTTATTTTGTTTTGTCTACACACTAATAATTTCATGCAATAAATAGCTATTGTTAGTGACAAATAATGTGTCTCGTTAGAGAAAACAGACGCAAATTAAAAACACATAGGTAGTATCCAGCGGCGTGTAACACGACGACAGACTCGGCGATCAATTAGCCGCCTTCACTCAATAATTTTTAATAACTTAGTTACACTAATCACTTCCTCACCAAAAGGCGTGACCGTTCTATTTCTAGTACAGCGCTGCCATTGACAGAAGATGTCACTTTTCCTTTAATTACGCAGCGGCCTCATTTCTTCGCGCCCTATTAGTACACATCAATCAATGTTGCCAATACCTATTTTTTACCCTGCGACTCGAGTGTTTTTTCCCTTGGCCCGTTTTTGTTTACGGAGATTTTTTAAGTGGGGAATAATTTGATGAGGTCCGCCACCCGACTGTGTTGCGATGCGAGCCGTGCTCATTTGTCATCGTCTTGTCATTTCTGCGTTTCTTTCGAGCAGTTGAATCACTAAAGTAATTATGCAAGTTTTTAGTTGTTTTTTTTTTCATTTGGAACACTCGCGCAGCTTTTGTATCGATTCTCAGTTTATTGATCGAACTAAAAATGAAAGTCCTGAGAGCTGTTTGTGATTATAAATCAGTTTTTGTACTTTGTATCGTAAACACGACATCGTGCAAATCGATTTTCATTTGTCAATAAAAAGGTTATATAGAATGAGTTGCGCATCCCCTCACTTTTTTTCTGTAATTAACACGTTTAACAAATGAAGATCGCTCACCACAGAAACTATGAATATGAAATCAGCGTGTCATGCTAATACCCGACATCGATGGGGTAAATCAAATATGTGAATCCACAGATCAAAAGAATTCATTACAGTGTGTAAATCACAATTTGCATGTGGCGCAGAGCAACCATGAATATGCATCCGGGACGCCTGGGCTTGAACATTCTGTGCTGCGTTCAAACACTCACATAAAATTGCGAATGAATGTCACCAAACGAGAAATGTTTTTTCCTCGTCGATACCAAAGCTCACTTTGCTGAAGTATTTGTTACGTACAAAACATGAAACTAAAATATTTTTAGTAACGCTAACACTCGAAACGTGTTATATTTGCAACTTCATTTTCGTTACGGTTTGTAACAGATTTCAGTGATGTGTCGTTTGAATTCCAGTTTCGATACTCAATTTGTAAAGTGGAACATACAAACTTCACAATATAAAATTCAAAACACAGCATTAAAATTATCACAACGGAAATTAGTCCAATTTGCGGTGCCGGTCGAGTAGACCCGCAAGTCAAGTGGGCGATCAGACCGCGCTCTCGTCACCCAGCAGTGCTGACTGGACATCAAACCGGACACTTGCCATTTCGTTCGCTTCCTGACCTTTTCCCGTTTTGTTATGCAAATCCCAGTTCCCGGGAGAATTATACAACGCGAATAAAAAGTATTCACGTGTTTACTCGCTGAGTCCGCGTCGAGTGCGAGTCGAGTGTGAGTGTGCATAAATCGGGAAAAACCACGTTATTTTCATGTATGTAAACATTTGTTAGCTGCCGTATGAATTATTCTAATTCTGTTTTTTATTTTTCGATTTATTGTGGTGTTTTACTGTTGTAACTGTCCTTGTATTTTTTGGTGATAATGAAAACTGGCTTTATTTTTTTTACCAAAATATCTTGATGCTTACTATGGAGTACAAACCTGGAGGTTGGACCTTTTTGTCTATTTTATTTATAACGCATAGTTTCGATAAAACATTATGACAGTTCTTAATTAATTGCTTGCCACCGGCGGCGGCGGTTAAATACATTTAGGTACGCAATGACACTGCACTGCACATATTAACTATAAATAAACGATGACAAAATAACATAGAAAACTACAAGTTAGCAGATAATTACGTCGGCACACATTTTCAAACAAACTACATGAATATTTATCGCATTTTATGTTTATAAACAACGATATATTGTATTTGTCATAAATAATTGACAACAAGCTGGGGTCATCATACGTTAACCATCGCATGGCTAAATAACAGCTCAGCCCTTCGCCGCCACAAATCAAATGTTTTGATAGCACCGGTATTAACGAGACAATTTGATTGCGGACATATCCGAGCCAAATTGCTTCTAAATTATATTTTCTGTTTACTTTCTGCCGAACTCCCTGTTCCGATACGTGACGTATGTGTGCACAGCAGATGCCAGTTTGTTTCTCTTGCGGTCATTTACCAATTTGTTTACACGCTTTTTAAATGTTCGATGAACACGTTTGTTTAGAGTATACAGCATTCATTTTTCAAATATAAATCGCATATTTTATGTTTGATTTGTTGCCTCTTTTTTAACAGAAACAAAGTTCGCTAATGATTTATGATAAAATCTAAGACCTAATCCGTTAAGGTAGCTGCAATCTGATCGAGCTGTCATACTCATTAAGCTGAACAATTCCGCCTGTTAAGTTAATTATTATTTAATTATTTTTTCGTAATTAGTTGTCGCGTAGTTGCCATAACAAACTGTCAGACACTAACCACTCCTACACATAAACCTTCGGTTTCGTTTAGCGAAAGTAAGATACTTATCTCCTAGCTCGGATTTTTATCTAAACAAGTGAGTGAATTCTTAAACATGAACAGTTTTCCGTATGCTAATTATATTCGTTAGTTTGTGATCACATGTCTTTTTTTATGTAACTACATATATCGAATTTAATAATCTTACCAGACAGCTCGAATTAATATGATGATTATTATCATATACCTACTGACGCTCAAAAAAGAAGGTATTTTTTTAAATCATTAATTGATTATAGGGTCAAAAATTAACTTCGAATAATCAAGTTATAACATCAATTTTATTTCATCTATGTTCGTTTATCTCCATATAGTTGTTATTCTTATCAATGGAGTGGACAAAACTATGATGGATGCGGCACAATGTCGGACTCTGGTTCGAGATAAATCGACACAGATACTGCGTTTGTCCCCTGATAACATCTGTAAAGAGACAGGAGTTTATATTTCGAGATATGTTTATCAATTATGTCCAAGTCACGAATCTATTTTTTTAATTATAACTTCCTGCTTTTGGTCCTTTGTGTGTAGAGTCGCGTTTGAATTCATAAAATTGTATGTTACCGCAGAATATAAAAGGTGTACGTCGATACACCATTATCGTCTCGTTCGAAACATGTTGCGGTCAACGCGAGCGATCACTTCGATCACAATCATTAGCCATGCGTCGGTCCTGGCCCGCGCAGCCGCTGCAAACGATGCACAATTTCAGCCGTCTACTCAAAGAAACTCATGCGGATCGACGAGTTAGTATTCAAGCGGCTAGAAGATACACATATGTATCTTTGTCGCTTTACATTATCCAAGGAATTGAATTGGAAGTGTGTCGATGGATGTGAATTCTCTGCGGTCGCTCCATATGCATGTGCACTGAAGCCATATTTATGCAATCGGCGGTTACTGAATTGTTCGGCTAGGATTACAACACATTTTTAAACGTTGTAACGGATACGTTTATATGCAAGGCTTATGTGCTTATTCCTTTTTGAAGGGAAGTTGTTTTATGCATGTGAAGTTGCACATATTATGTATGTATGTAAGATAATGTGGAGATGTTTTAAGATATATGTATATCACGATAAAGGTGTACCTACAAAGATTGAAAACGGAATCGGTCTCTATCGAAATACAAGTTCAGAAAAGAAAACTGACAGAAAACAGCCGAACATAAATGGTGATTCTAACAAATTTCCCTAATAATTGTACAATGAAATTCAACATTATCAAAACGCATTCCCATTACAGATAATGGTAATGGCCCCTAAAAACTGGGGGTCTACGAATCGTAGGAGCAATTTTGCATAATTATCCAACATTGCGCCCGGAGAGGCGACGCGGTGGCGCTTAAATCCTAATAACATTGGACCCGATCAGAATCTCGTTACGCTACGGTAATCTACTGCAACAAATACGTTGCTGTTTCAATACGTACTTTGTGCACTTTTATTATTTTCTTCATTCGAGTATCGTCGAAATATGCTGCTACTTGCTCTTGTACTTATAACTGATCGACAGATTTAAATCCACTCAATACCTGTCTAGCTTTTTTATATCCTCGTATTATAAAGTATTGACCTGTTTTGTATAGATCTGAGTTTATATACCCATTACCCATTTAAAGAACTTATTATTCTAAAAAAAGTAATTTTTTATATGAAAGTTACGACAACATCACGTTTTTACGACGCATCTGATCACAGTGATCACATCCCTTACTGCACGTAACTATAAAAACATCTTAAAAAATCGTCCATCTTCACAGCTTTTCCAACGACAACTTAAATCTCCTCACGTACTTGTAATATCGTAATGAGCTCCTAAGCTTCGAAAGACATATTTTATTTTCCACCAAAAACATTTTATATTTCATTCCACGTTTCATAAGCGGAATTTGCATGTCCCTCCTTGTATTTGGCAAGCGTAATGCTCCGGTCGCTTAGTGCACTTTTATTACGGTATTAAATGATGTAATTTTTTTCATATTATATTATTCAAATTTAAATAACTGTCTCCGGTTTCCCCCGCGGAGGTCCCACTGTCTCTACTGTTTCTTTTCGACGCCCCCGAATTTGGTTATTTTGGTTAGATATTTCCGTTCCGGAATATAGAGTTGCACGGAGTCGTCATGTGACTTAAACATTCATCAACTGAAGTAAAAAGAGATGCACTGTTAAAAGTATCCTTAGTTAGTTTCGACACTTAATATTTGATTGATGTTAAAGGTGGTCATACAGTTGTTGTCTAAATAACAAGTTTTATACCTAATAAAAGAACTTAAACATATTAAAGTAATCACACAAAAAGTAAGATCTTTTAAATTTCCCTGGAAACATTAAGAATACCATATATACATAAAATGTTGCAATCGCAACAACAGAACAGTACATTCTTTTAACATTTCGATTAGAGTAGCGTCTCCACAGTTTCTCTGTTCAAAAATTGGAGAAGTTGTAAGGCCGCAATTTTTACAAATGACGTCGTGACGTTTATGCGTAGGGAGCGGCGCCGCGCCGCCCGGCGACAAGTCATCATGTTACTTTCTTTCCTATTATTTTGCATTAGTCCACCCTAAATGTTTGTACCTACAATCATATTGATTAGGCAAATTACACTTTCATTTTAAGTAAGGCGTCTGCTTACTTAAGGCAATTTTCATCGAAGGGTTTTGATTTCTTCTTGTTGCTTCAGAAAACTGGAAATATCCTTTTACTTGACATTCCTATTAACTTCCTATTACTTGACATATGTCACTGTCTAGAAAATGGTGTAGTATACCTATAAACATATAAATATAGGCACAGCTTCCACTATAAAACATTTGTTTAGCTTATTTTTATCAACATTGCTCCAAGAAATTGCTTTTTTTCTGATAATTGTACAGAATTTTCTATACCGGGACAGTCTTGTATTACGTGTAGTAAATCATTGAGCAACAAACTAGCTCCCTTCAATTGCCTTCAACCCTAACAAGCTCTAATATAACTGAAAAACACATGTAGCTACTCGATATTTCAAGTTCTGTTTTTACAACATATAAACATAGTAACTCCTGCAATATATCCTCAAATTGATGCACCGCGTTATTACTCGCCAATATTGCCTTTACATCATTTCAAAAGCACAACATTACGTTATCTGCATATGCTTGGAACTTTTTACTCATAACAAAGGCCCCTTTGCTACTTGTATTTTCTTTATAATTTATTCCATTTCTCCCCCACACATTGGCATCGGTCGCTGATATTTTTTATTCGATTAGTAAACCCCTAAGGTGTTTTTAGCCTTTTTTCGCTCGATTTTCTTCGAAGCTTTGTTGACTGTTTGGAGGGTTACAATACTCATTTCTTTCGGATGAACAAGCTTATTTATTCTTTAACTTATAAAACTCTTTGTTCAAGGTTGCTACTGGTTTCTTGAACGGAACCTAGTTCATATTTTTCTGTACATAGTTTGCTTTTACACCTCATGAAGTACTTCAACATACTTCTAAGTATATAAAATATTAGTATTAAGAAGAAATGTATAAAGCCTCACCAAACCCCACAGTCAAACCAGTACCACGGTTTTGTGGGGCTTAGTTTATAAGTGTATATCATAATGTGAACATTACAAATAAAAAAATAATAAATGGTCTCCGACAGACAAAGATGAAATAACAGTTGAAAGAAATCTAGCACTTAACATAAAACAATAGACATTAATATGAGTATCTTGGAACCGCACCACTTACACACTCGATTTGTGTTGCGGTGCAGAGAGGGAGAGGATGAGACGAAACTTTTTGATGGATCGGACGGAGTTTGTTTTGCATGTGAGTGATATGTCTGAAATAATAAATGTTGAGGCGTCGACGCTTCCCCATCCCCCTCGCTGGGGTGAGCTAAAACGATTTTTGATTTGGGTGTCAAGCAAATGTTTTACGCAGTGACGCTCCGACAGGATTTGATTTTCTTAATCGATTCTTGAGAATGCAAATTCAGGGTTCGTTTGGCATAGACTTAATTACCTACGTATACTTATAGTTAAACGGATCTTGTGTTTCTACGGCTTCAATCAACATTGCAGTTTTAGTAGGGAATTCGGTTATGTAAATTAACAGCACTATTACCAAAAGCTTTGTTTAATACTTGCGCTAATCAGATTATGCATACAAGAACGGTTCGGAACGGTCGGTAGTGCGGTATTAGGTTATGTGAACGGTCCAGTATTAACTAATCAACGTGCGTTGACTTTGGTGGTAGATTGCAACGCATTGTCCGCGCTCGTGGCCCCGGAATATCTGTTTAGGCCACTACCCATTCTGTAATGGCAATGGTTAGCGTTAACTATGTTAACCTTCCTATGACTCTATTACGTGCTTTTATGCAACATTGAAATACTTCAGTCATTTTTTAACCGAAATGAGCATTTTTACGCTCAATAAATCACGATTATCTCTTCCTTGTCTATTTGTCAAAAAAAAAAATGATTCACGCCTCTCCATTGTTTTTCATTTTGTAATTCCGCGGTGTTCGCAACGATTCGTCGCCAATTTGCGTTTTGACAAGTGAATGAATAATATTATTTCGCTAGCAGACTGATGATGGGTGCCGCCGACAGATGGGGTGTTTGTTAATTTATCTACATAGGAATGTTGCGTTAGAACTGCAGTTTGAAGTTAATGAAAATTGTTTATTTGCGAAATCGTTTAGTGAAAATAGTAATGAGCGTATCGCTGAAATAGAATTTGTTGGACACGGAGTTCATTGATTTTATATGCCTATTCGTTTTGTAATCGGAAATAATTTTTGAACTGTTATCGTGATCCGATGCTTCTTGCGATGGTGAAACAATGATATGTGAGGATTTAGATTGGTTTACTCTAATGTTCTTTCAATTATTTACGTAGCGTAGGAAGTTGGACAAGAAAATATAAATCCCTATACTCTAAACCAAGACTTGTAACATCAAGATTAGTAGTCGAAGATTGATAGTCAAAATAATCTGGATCCATCCTCGTAACCAAACATTTGAAAATAAGCCATATCTGTTTTAATTTAAGTGTGAGCTAACATCATCAATCAAAGCAACACTTTTGTAAAGATAAAAATAAAATGGAGGAAGTGGAAATAATTTATTATTTTATTGATTTGAGCCCTTATCTTTTGTCCGATCTGGTGGCGATGAGTCGATCATTTCTTTCTGATTCGTTAGGGCTCGGGATATCCTTGTTAAGAGCTTTTAATTGACAAAAAATGTTCATAATGTGTGATGTTTGGTTTTGTGTATAGAAAAAACGTTCTTTTGCAATTTACGCTTGATTAATTATTCGTAAAGATACAATCATATATATGACAAATGCCACTTCCTGCTTATGTTCTTGTTGAATGTTAAACTAAGCTTTTTTTTTGTATACTAATATATGAAATGATTGCTAATTTGCTATGCTATGAATACATTTGTAAAAGGGCATTACAACATTTTTGTATTTTTTTATATAATATATAAAGACTCGATCAAAAGATTTTAACATTCTGAAGAATTATTTACATATTAATGGTAAGGGAAATGAAAAATATATTAAATTCAAACGGAGCTCCGTGACTCGTCAGTAAAGTACCAAACGACTCCATTTGGAGGGTTAACACAGAGTAGCATGACGGACAGAGATGCACAAACTTTTAAAAAGTTCCCACTTACTTACTGAAATAAAATAGATTTGAAAATCTTTTTAGATTATTTTTAAAATCGTTTCGGTATAAACCAAATTTGACTTTTCTAATGGTTACTAGAACCACGATAAGGCCACCAATAACTATGTAGGTACCTACCTACTTATTTGTGAAGCTACTCAACGACAATAAGTAATTTAGTGTAACAAATCTAAAAAAAAAACTTAATCTTTTTCCTTGAAAAACGGAATCCAACGAATATCCTCATTCGCCCGTATTTCATTGCACCCTCTGTTTTGCCACTACTCTGTAATACACAAAAGGGTTCCGCGAAGGCTTAAAACAGCCACTTATTATGTATGTTACATTTCACTTTCAGACGTCATTTATATTCAAATGCTCAAAAGGCATTACTGGGCAAAAATTGTAGTAGGTACAGAACTTACCCCTTTCAAATTAACTAACTTGTTTTTGTGAAAAAAATGGTTTCAATGTCTGTTCTTTTCTCGTCATTTCTGAAAAAGGTCTTGAAATTCTGCTAGCATCGTTTTCATATGTAAAGAATTAAAAAGCATGTCAAGTTGAATAAGATAAACAGGTTATAAGACTATGAGAAGACATAGGAATCAAAGAATCTCCCATTAAAAGTTTAGAAACCGCCGTAGCAAACAAAAAGCACAAAGTTAATAAGTAAACATTAATAAAAATAGAATCGGAACGGAAGCATCAAAAGTCCAATAATTCACAATCAAAAAGGACCTACAGAATTAGGGTAGCGCAGAGAGATCGGCATACAAAATGATTACACACACCGTCTTCATCCGCTCACAAAGAAGCGCAGCGGGGTTCTATAATATTATACGTCTGCCTTTGTAGTAGCTCCACAACTCAGTGGGAAGTATGCTTTATGGTTTCAAATGATAAAATTGTTTGTAAGTAGCTCTGTTGGGATTCATTTCGCGTGGTAGCGTGACCGATTCCTGACAGCCAACATCAGCGATTCCGTTAACGAGATATCGAATGTTACAGATATAAGTTTTTAATTGTGCGATTTGATTGTTGCAGATTGCGTGACGAACGAGGCGACATGGAACGAGTTATGGCGATGGATAAGGCTCGGGAGGGTTCACATAACGGTAAGATATCATAATCGTCACGAGATTATCGCAGTCCCGTTTAGCTCTCCGTCATTCTGTGACGTTAATGTTCTAACGTGCTGGAAGTGCTGTTCTAGACAAGATATTGTTCTATTACTGCACATGAATGATCTAACAATACATAATGTTGTTTGTAATATTTCGATACAACATTCGCACACTGTCCCAGTAATTACTCAGATAAGTTCATGATTAACTGCAGTTTTCATCATTAACCTTAGATTGTAGACGGTAGTTTAAACTGCAGTGGTTGGTATCAGAGCAAATTGTATCAATTAAAATTACCAGTCAATCAAAATCAAAAGAACTAAAATAATACTCTTACAGTTTTTGAACTGGTAAAGACTTTCTAATTAGTTAAGAACGAACAGTCGTAAGATTGAATACTAAATAGTTAATTTATAATTTAATCTTAATACCTACTAGTTCTGATTAGATATCTTAGCTTTCACTTCCAAGGAAGTAACGTTAGAATGTCTGACGACAATCAATCTGTTTGGAATCTCATAAAATCTTGAGAAAAATCTCATTGAATGCTGATTTGGAGAAAAATTTAATAGTGTCACTACTTAACAAGTTTAGTTTAAGAACGTTTTAGTAAAAGTCGGTTGTATTTTTGTAAAAAGTTTATTTTTGTTTTTCACGTTTTAGACGCACGCGGAATTTGTGTAAACATTAAACAAACATGCGATTTCAGCTACCCCGACAGATTTGCTATCATTTCCGTTTCCTATCTCTGTTCTTCATCAGTTCTTCACCAAACTAGAAAGGGACCACCTTAAATTACTAAGATGCTCTTCCAAATCATCGTACACAATTTTATGTTTTCTTTTTACATCAATAAGAAGGAATGAGAACATCATAAATGTAATCGATGCCACGAATTATTAGGGATAATTCAAATACTAGTCGTCAGATCTCACGATGGGACTCTAATGGGACCACACCAGCTTTCGAATATAAAAAGAATCATCAAAATTGGTACACCCAGTAAAAGTTATGAGGTCACACACACTAAAATACAGTCGACTTGAGAACCTCCTCCTTTTTGGAAGTTGGTGAAAAAGGCAAACAATATTTGTTTCCTACATTTCAGAGTGGACCCGAAAATTATTGTTCATATATTCGATTGCAATTTCAAGGCCTTAAATATTGCCACCGAATTAAACGCTTACCCATACAAGACATGTCTTGAACCTGCAGTACCGACTGCTAATCTTACAATTTGTCAGGTTCTTCCCCAGGCCACAGTCCGGTGCTGAACCTTTCAAAATCTGGGTCTGGTGGCGACCGGGAACGGTCCGAGCGGAGCGACCGCGACCGCAACGACCGGGGCGAAGGTTCCGCGAGCGGGCGGAGCTCCGCCGCCTCGCGCCGGAGCCGGCAGCCCCCCAGACTGCCTTCCGCAGCCACAGCAGCCGCTAGTCCAAGGTCACACTCCGATGAAAGCGACGCACAACTATCAGATCAAGAAGATCACAATGTTAAAGATGAGGATGATGGTAAGTTCAAAGCTTCTATATAGTTACTTAAATCATAGAGGAACCTATCAAAGCGATTCCTCAGCTTCACCATAAAACGCAACGGACAATTACTCTGAGAAGCTAACTTAACTTATACAACCGCGGAATATTGATACATTATCCGTCTTTGTTATATCTTCCCTAGGTAATAAATGAAGCCAAGCAATTTACTTTCTTGTAGAGAATATAATATTCGCAATTTCACAGCGATGAATATCTGTTTAATTTCATATAAATTAGATGTATCGATAAATGAGTCGATCTTTCCGCCGCAATCACGGCGCGGCTGTAGGCATGACAAGAAAGTGTCCGTGTTACATTAACACGAAGGGTATCACCCGCTCAATATACTTGGCATGTAATGCACGGCAAAATTACCCAGTAATAGCCCTGGAACCTTCAGCATTCATAGTTCGGAAATTATCAGCCATAAAACCACGGTTCCTTTTATTCTAGACTTGAAATACTTGTGTAAAATGGCGTCCCGGCGATACATTGTAGATGCGGACCGGTGATAATTATTTTACAGCCAAACACGTCGAATTCATCTTAAGTACTTAGTATAAATTAGTATTATAAAATAACATTTCTGCTAGTAAATCCACATTGCAGCAAATAAATAACAGCATAGAATCAATAGAGAGAGTATCGCCAGCGCACCCTGGCGGCCGATTAGCAAATGATAATGCGCCTGCGTTCCCATACGTTTTCCCATGTTGATCCCTAGACACCGCACGTTTGCTTGTAATGGTCCTATATAATAAAATCTTATTACGAGTATCGTCCGCAATTGCCCCCAATGATGTATGAATAGCGCTTAAAAGGACCCAATTCAATTTTACACGTGAGTTCGAGACCTCGTGTTGTTTATACCTTTATTTTAAAATGAGTTGTCTCGGGTAATAATACTTTGAGATAAAAGGCAATCTAAGTATGCCTGTAATAATATAGATTTATAAATAACCCGGACATTTCAGAAAGAAAATATTCAATCTACCGTTGACTATGTCTCATCCCATGTGGGTAATAATATTTAATCACGAGAAAGGCCTGTGTTTAGTTTAGTTAACCGTCATATATCATGAACTATTAACACCATTACACTCAAGTGATGGATGACATGACAATTTCTCCGACGACACGTCAAGCATTAGGTTCGTTTTATTCTCAGCTTTTTATTCATGAGTTTATAGACGTACTAAATATTTTAATCAATTTAGTATACTATCTTCCTCTGGATCATCAATCAAGCGAAAACTAGTTATTAGGCCGACGTCACTGAGTTATAACGCAATTACAGCCATTTGAAAATAGAATGGGAAAATCATAAAATCAGTGCTTGATGAAGAGAAATAACGGTCTAACATTGCAAGCGCATAGATCTTGAGATAGCATTTAAAACTTTTATTGCTTCTTTATTAAATAAACAATAAAGAAATTCCGCTAACCATGAGAATGTAATGTAATTATTGAACATTTTCTATTGCATAGATATAGCGTGCACAGTGCGGTAACCGCGCGCTGCGACGGTGCCAATCATAACATTGATCCACAAATGTAAATACTTGCCCCATACAATAGCTAAATTAAGTGAAACAATAAGGATTGTGTATTGGTTATTGCAAGCTGCACACAAAATGCTCAGAGAGCGTGGGAACGGATAACTGGCTACGATTTATAGGAAACTCGCCGGCCACGGAATTACGGGATGAGCCTCGGGAAATTTGAACAAACAAAAGATTCAATGAGAAAATCTATAACTGAAATGTTTGGCTTTATGCAGACTTTGGTATTTCAAATTTAATTGTGTCGCAATTGTTAATATTCATAGTTTATTTACAATTAATTCTGTCGATACGTAATTCATGCTCGTCACGACCGCCCCAGTCTGATTATAAAAATGCTTTTTAAAAAGCTCGTGTCATTCAACTTTGATCTTTGTTTATCTGAAGATACCTTTTGCTTTCAATCAACGTTCTCATCTCGGATCTAATTTTGTTTTATATCCGTGAAGTCTTTTCCTCGGTCGCATGGGCCGATTGATTCTGCGTCCTTAGTATTAGTTATAGAGTTTAGGTTCGTTTGCTTAAAAAACTTAGGATCCTGTTAATTGGCCTTATTAGGGAGATGGTGTTGTGACAACCCGAGAGTGCTATCGTGCGCATCGACAATGACGAAACGATGTTGTCTTCATTATTTGATGAGCGGTCACTATCTTGTCAGTTAAATTAAATGTATCGATAGATTATTTTGGACCGTGAGAGACGCCAATCCAATCTTTTTTTTTTCGTGTGAGGTCCGTTATTGACATAAGGCGTACATTATTGTAATTATCTCGTCATTTTTAAAATAATAAACGCGTATAATGTTTCATCACGTTTGCCGGACGGAGTATTATCGAGGTACTTTAAGTAGGTGAATACCGTCATAAAATTTAAAGGTGGCTTTGACATCAGATTTTCCAAATTAATGTCTTTGTCTGAAATGCCAGTCGAGTAATTATGGAATAAAATCGATATAATATTCGAATAGCTGGGCCGTCCTCGTAGCGAATAACTTGCGGCATAGTGCAGCGGGGCATATAAATCGGTTAGAGACAGCCCATTCGGTGTCGAATGGCTTTGCGGTATCCCTATTCTGTGAACATGAAGGCGACCTATCGGAAAATTCCATCTTGCTATCGTTACCTGCAAAGAAGGTGTTATTTTCATACTTCTTTTTTCTAGATTTGGGATATTTTCACAAATCTTTATCATAAACTTGACCCAAATTATTATTTTTTATGTTTTCAAAAGGAATACTAAAGCTTTCCCTAAAACAAGCTGTCATACATTTATACTGACAATTGAGTTGTGTGTGACAAATAGTATTTACGATTGTTAACGTTGCGTCATTCGAAATGTATTTCCGAATAAGCAGGCCACGCTCGGCGAACTCCATCAAAGCCTTGCGCCGATGATCACCACGCGATATCGGTGTTCATCGCTACAATAATTGCGAACCGAATGATACATGCACGCGATTCTCGAATATCCTCGTTTGTCGGTATTGCGAAGCTTTTTTGTTCATACACTACTCATTTATGACTTCTTATGAAGCTGTTATTGAAATAAATAATCGTTTATTATAGTCATATAAATCTGTTCTCTTAAATTCAGTACCTTAATTTGAACATGCAGTATGTTAATTTTGACGTGGATCAATCGTTTTTGCCGCAGCTAGACAAACATGTCCAGAAGTTAACGTCAATCTTAGTAAGTAAATTGCTACTTGAAGGTTGTTATTACGAAAAATGCCAGTCTTTGCGTAGGTGTATCTAGAACCTCACCGGTCTTAAGCTTTGATTATAATATTAAAGTTGATGTTAAGAAATAATCCTACAAAATAAAACTATACAAAATTCCAATGATACCTAAACCCAATATTTTATCAACAGCTTCATTTTGTTTAGGTGGAGACTTGAGCGACGGCGAACGCGAGATGCCAGCATCGGCATCGCCTGCGCCGGTGAGCTACGCGGCTCAGTCGGGCACGCCGCCCAACGTGCCCGTGGACCCCACGGCCGACACGCTGGTGTCCTCCACCGAGACGCTGCTGAGGAACATACAGGGCCTGCTGAAGGTAGCTGCGGATAATGCCAGGCAGCAGGAGAGGCAGATCAGCTATGAGAAAGGTAGGCAGTTTTAAATTATGTGTGTATATCTATCGGTTTTTGTTTGGGAGAGCTATATGGGCTAAATCTTACTTAGTCTATACTAATATTATACTCGTAAAGAGGAAAGATTTGTATTTTTGTATGTAACGAATAAACTCAAAAACTACTGGACCGATTTAAAAAAATCTTTCACCATTAGAAAGCTACATTCATCCTGAGCAACATAGGCTATATTTTATCCCCATATTCCCACGGGAACGGGAACTATGCTGGTAAAACCGCGGGACTGCTAGTCATTTATAAGATTGTAACCTATTGAAAAATTTTAACTTTTATGGGAGATGATAAGGTTAATGTTCATCAGTTATTGGATCAAGTCTAAAGCACAGTCCCAAGAAAGATATATTTCCAAAAAACACAGATTTGGTAGTGAGTACACTACCCACTTTTGGATCACAGACGTTGCAATTTAAAATGACATACATTTTGCCCTCATGTGCACTGTCTACAAAAAAATACCGAATTGTCTGAATGTCCATATTATTAAACTCCGAACATTGAAGAGTAGCAAATACGTAGGTGGGGACGAATTTCTCAGAAATATGGAAGCACCGTTTCAGAATTTACATATGAAATTATCATAGATTATAATATGGAGACACTGTAACATGCAGGAAGCCGTATCGATGTAAATGTTATAATCGATATTAGTCGAGATCTCGCGTGAATCGATTCTGCGTAATCTGACGTATAAGCAACATTGATTAGCCGCTGTGAGGATCTTAGATCACGTATTTTAACCTGTAAGTTCTACATTCTGGTACGGGCGCGTATTAACGACACACGTTTCATTTGCATCGCATTATATGTTGTCTATTTATTGCGTTATTACGCGAAATTATTAAAATTAGAAAATAGTCGGTAAACAGCAGTGTTGTTGTACATTATAGGTACTTGTATGATATGTGCGGCCGACACGTATGGACCCGCTCCGGGCTGCGTTTTATGATACGAGTATTTATGTGTTTGTGTCAATTAACTACGACATAAACATGCACTTTATTTATCGAGACCTACTGCCTTTAGTGCTTAAGAAATATTTTCTTATATCCACAGGGCCGTTAACTTTAAGTTTGGACGCACGAAAAATATAACGTCGTTGACACCTGTTGCCTTAGGCACGTAGAAGGGTTTCTAATGTTCGTCATTAGTGCAGGCGGATCTCCGATATCTTTACTGCACATTTTTTCGAATATTTAAACTGATAACCCAGATAGTATACGTTGCAGTTAAACGCAGGAATTAAGCGATAAAATGGATAAATAAGGTGGAATTTTACCGTGTGGTTACATAATGTTTAATTTGCAATATAAAATGTGTAGAATATAATAGATAAGCTAGGCTAAGAGCGGAGACAGCGCAGGTAGTGTGCGCAGGCGCATGTCGTGCCTTTTGCAAATAGCCGTAGTACAGATGCGCCTGAGTTATAGCCGGGCCCACTATCATTACACACGATTCCATTCGGACAGCATAATTGTTTAATTGATATTTCTGCGAGTTATTTATTCACGTCATTCCATTTTCTCCCTGAGAAATAATCCGTGCTTTATGGTATGAGAACGGCGCGTAAAAATAATTTTGTTTCATTGTGAATAAATGCTTGACTTTTATAACTAGTCTTCAAAGAGTATTTTTATGTTACAAACACGCTAAGGAAAGTTTCATAGAATTTCCAATTTAGATTAAGAAATATTTTATAAAAGTTTACTTATACAACATTATTCAATTTGCGTTTGCCTAAATAAAAAGGAACAACATAACGCAATTGTTATAAAAACCCATAAAAATACAGAGCTCAGGGAGAAGACTGGCGCGAGTCATCATCAAACTTGAATATCAATATTGCGCCTCCAGCCAATTGTATTAATAAACAAAACAAAATGAGAAATAATAATGCTATAGGCTAACAAAAGGTTCCATTTCTCCCCCTGGTATATAAGTAAAAGCTGAACGAACACCCTACCTTCATACATTTAAGAATCAAAATCGTACGTGAGCAAACCCAGTAATTTTGTTATTACGATAATAAAATTATTGTTGATGAAACATTTTTTCGAATCGATGTGTCTGGCGAACTTTACCGATGAAATTCTTTTTATATAAATTACGGCAATCGGGCTCGCTGCGCTCCGACTCAATTGATAGGTGTTACTGGCTGAATCGAGCTTTAGTTGGGCCGTTCTGTTTCTTATGTGCCCACCGTATGATTCTTTCTTTTAGTCCTGTTAAGTAATGTTCTGTGCGGAGCAATCAGTTCTGAGTTCATCTTTTGCGTTCCCTACCAACTTAGTAACGTGTATAGTCATAATTGTGCCAGTCTTCTTCTTTTTGCGTTTACCAGGTGTATTGCTGGTGTCTACTTCGACTAAAGGTCAAAAGTTATTTCTCAAAGAGAACTGGGCGCCAATTACTGCTATATCTTGAAAAATAATTCCCTTGCCTTCATAGTTTTAGAAATGGCTGATAAAAGCACGCAGAAATTGTTTTCAATTTCAAGCACGCGAGCTGGAATCATTTTTAACCCACAAAAGAAGCAAAAACCTTCATAAGTATGAGCGACTAAGCAAACACAGTCGGCTAGGTCCCCTCGCAGTCGCAAATGACAGATCACTATCTAGAACAGTCGCTGACGATTTTTACACTAGTACAGAATGGGTTGAAGCAGACAAATGTTTTGCATTCACCGGCTTATCAGATAACGGGCGAGGGGTAGCAAAGGAGTGCGTGATAAACTGGTGTCGATTCGTACGTGTAAATAGAGTGCCAATGAATGGGAAATAGGTGTCATACCTATTGTGGCCTTTTCAAGTGCGTTCTGTTGGGACTTTGATATAACATGTTTGGAAAGAGGTTTTTGACGTGTTTTCAAGTTTTATGGGATGGGCTTTCAATTCGAAGCTCTTTTGTGCTGGTTTTAGAGGCGACAAAATAAATACTTTGCATTATTTCATAATATTTTTGGCCATATTCCTAAAAATGATAATTTATTATTAAAATAATACTATTTCGATCAATCAATGAAATAACACAATAAAAAGCTAAAGTTGTTAAATCAGAACAAAAACTTTCTTTTCGCTCACACGAAACTC
Source organism: Hecatera dysodea (assembly GCA_905332915.2). Lineage (NCBI taxonomy): Eukaryota > Metazoa > Arthropoda > Insecta > Lepidoptera > Noctuidae > Hecatera > Hecatera dysodea. The sequence continues at coordinate 9,450,486 of HG995294.1, read as the reverse complement.
CAAAAGCGGTACATCAACGCATTCCTGATCAAAACTAAAAAACAAAACGCCTGTAACACGGTGAATCGGCCGATTGCGATCATTGCGACATAAATCTGCTTCGGCTACTCTTTTAAGCCTTTATCCCTGTTAATTCTTACTGCTTAGTTTATTTCTGTACCAAATGGTCCGATCTTGTTGCCTCGGTTTTGTTACACTATTTTGTTTAACAACTATCAGTTTTTGTTAAGCTAAGTGCTGGTCAGCGGACAAATGGTGCGCGCGCAGATAGCCCCTGAGCACTTTATGGCGCTTCGTTCAAGATTCGTATTTATTTGCTGTAAGAAAGCGTTTAATTTAAATATAGAATGTAATGTAAGACGAGTGATACCTTCTTGTCGATACTGGGCAGGTGTTGTTAAGAGGAGGAATGTGACCCACACGCAGCGCCATCTAGTTGGAACCTATGGAACTATACTTTAAAGTTGTTTATTTTAGTTTTGGTACAGTCTCTCTGTGTATTTTTTAACGTAGATACAAACCTATTGTATAAGTATGTTAAAATTTAAATCGAGTGTTTAAAATGTATTACTTAACTGACACATTCAAAAGGTTATCAGCTAAGGCTAATCGCTGTTCTTATGGCTCCTCATCCAAACACAAAAGTCCTTGTCACCTGTAATTTGTGTCGCAAATGACGTCAGCAAACTGCAAATATGACACGTTATAGGGAAACAGCCCATCAATAACGTAGTGAGCGATCGAACAAACACGGACTGGCCAATGATAAAAACTGATGAGCAAATAGACGGACAAGACTTGTGTACTCAGCTAATGGATTCAATTGATATGAAAGCTTTTACAATGCTGACGACCCGACATTATCGGGGTGAAGCTAAATTACTGTTTTATGTGCGATTTTACATTTGTGCTGCTGATTGACCAGATTTATGACATGATTAGGCGTTGTTTAGTTTTATGACACATTTACTGATGACTGCGTAGTTTTTGAGAATCATATCAAAAGCGTTACCTGTATTTCTATTAAAATCTGTATTTCTATTAAAACCAACGTTACCACTACCAACAAAAGCTTGCTAAACCGCAGCATTTGCGCAAAATTACGACATCGCAGCTCAAATTGATTTAGCGTTGCCTGTTTTACTATACACAGCATTTAGAATCAGCTACACAGTCAGGATTTGTCAGTATAGGTGTTCATCACGAGCGGCCGTCATAAGTTCATAACTCAGCTGTGGCCTGTTGTAGCTAGCTCCCATCGCAGTACAAACAACCGCCCCCAGCGCCTTAACGAGCCACCGCGAGATGCGCAAGCGCAGATACAAGCAACGACGCATTGTTGCCGCGCCGCGCCAGCTTTCGCACCATTGTGCAACAGAGGTGTGCTGCAAAAATCGGTTAATGCAATCTTTGTTTGTTTACATCCATTTACCGAGCATTATGGAATATTCTTACGAAATCCAAGATTTAATATGACAGCTCGCATCAAAACTTGTTTAGCAACTTCTAACTCTAGCTATATTTATAATCAAAGGCATTGTGGTTTTCGCTCGCTCGATGAACTAAGTAAACAATAAGTCACATTAAGTGCGGGATATTAAAGTGCCATTCCTGCAATGTACCGATACGCGAGAGACACGGGCGGCCATATTGGATTACTTGCGCGTGTCGCTCCGGTTACATTGCGCACGCGACTCGACCACACGCGCGCCATCTAGCGGGGCCTACTTTGAATATCGAATGTGGCTTACCGGATTACAGGCATGTGCAAATGTGTGAAGTAGTGTGAACTGAATTGTTATGTGGACAGACACTAATTAGATTCATATTAAAGCCTGACAGGGAGTCATCACATAGTAAAACAGAATGATGCACTTTAAAAACTACATCGCCGTAATATAATAGTTATCTACAATGCCACGGTTTTATATCGCATATTGACTTCTAGGATAAATAAAGGAGAAATAAAGGGTATCGACACGTAAAAGCTAAATTTGAAAAAATACACGTGCCAGCGGAGTCTTCAAAGTGATACCTACTTATAAGTTCCCGTTAAAAGGTCGTCTTAATAAATATGTTTTCGTACACTTTCGAAAAAAGAATATTTATAAGGCATGAGTCAATTATTGTTATTGTATCAGAAAATGCTTCTTTCGTGTTTATGTAAGGATAAATAATTATCCTCATTTTCTTAGGGGAAAACTTTGTGCGCGTGTTACTCCTGGGGCGTAATGCTCAAATATTAACAATGGAATGGAAATATTAAATTTCACTTTTGTATAGACGTAGGTTTATTTTTGATATGTCGCTTTGTAAAGCTCTGTTTGCAGTTGTGTTACATTTAATTTGGTTATTGGTAGCCGATTAGAATTCGTTTGTAATCCGAACCAACCTACGCTTGTTAGATAGTATAATCTTAAAAGGATTTTTAGATAGTAAATCCATTTATTGGGTCATAATCATCTACATTTTAGGAGCAATAATAATTTTATGAACCTGAATTAAATATGAGCATTAAGAGCGTGTACGCCGTATGGCATTTCATAAAAATTTTCAACTCACTGTTTTTCGAAATGACTGAACCGATTTTATTGAAACTTTTTAGACCTATGTATCCTGCTTATGTGTGTAAAGTTTAATTAAAATCGATTTAGTCATTTTTTCCGAAATGACTAATAAGCACTTGAAAATTTGTATGAAATGCCGTTCGGCGTATACGCTCTTAACTTAAAATTCAACATAAGTCTTACATAAACTACTGAATAATGCATAATTCAACTGTGTTATTTGAAACATACACATTATAATAGTATTGTCGATAAAACGTGTTCTATATCGTATCTACTTAAGAGTGATAGTCCTATTTCATAGAGTAGGGAAGGGTTGAGAAGTTCTGCCGCCCGAGGCTTCATCACTACTGTTGAATACATCAAGTCACTCATGCGTTGGATTTGTAATCTGTGGCGGAGGTACCAACGTAATGGCAAACATTCAATCTATACAACAACTATCCCTGAAAAAAGAAAAACCATCGATGGAATGGTTCTTAAAAAAAATGCGGTTTTTTTATGTAGAGTAAAACTTTTTGAGTAGGTACTCAATCCGCGAATAGTAATTATTATGTAGGAAGCTAGAAACTCACTGTACCCCAGGGTACGTTACTTACTAAGTAACAAAGTTATAAACAGAATTGTTTTTCAATTAAGAAGTTATAGCAATCCGAATTTATGCCATACATATAAATTTATAGACAGTGGCTCAAATATGAATCCTGTACCGCAACAAGCTAAGAAACTCCCTTAGGATCTCCGGATCTAATGTAGCACAATTTAGAAACGGAAAACGTACAGACTCCCAATGAGCTGTTTAAAATTGAATTAATCGTCTGGGTGTTAAAGCCTAAATTCCTTTGAAGGTGACTGTCGGATAGGTCAGTATGGCTCGAAAAGGTAAAGTAAAGGGGTAAAGTGAGACAATCGTAAAGTTTAATAATAATTACATTCTCAACTCTCGTCGCAGGTTGTGCGCAATAATTAACCGCTTGGAATTACTTAGCCGAAATAATTTAATGTGACGCACGCCGAATTGTTCGCGTTGGTGTGCACGTGGCCTTACGACAGAATGTTCGGAACTGTGGATGCGCAGTTCTTATTTATTGAGGATTCTTCAAATACGGCTGAAGTCAAGTGGGCAGTTTATGGAAAGCTTTTGTTTTTATCCATTTAAAATAGTCGGTTTTAGATTAATTGGAATGCTATGCTACGTGTGAAATTGCAAAAGTTCTATGTATGTCTACAGCTAATAAACACTTAGAAGAATAATTAATTCCTCTGCTAAATTGTCTAGTATTTGGTCAAAAATTAAAGTGCCAAACTATGCCAAAGTGAAAAGTATATACCTATTGATAGCAGAGCTGCCAGTTATCTTAAAACTATGCGGTAACTTAGATTTCAAAGTGCTCTTAATATTTAAGACTCGTGTAACCCAAGGATACGAGTACGAGTTTCCTTAACCAAGGAATAAGATCCTCAATTGTTAGTTTTGATAATATAATCCGAGCCCAAGTTATAGTAGTCGTATATTGTCTCTATGGGGTGGAAAGTGAACGCTTGCTCCACAGCCAATTTACATACGGAATTACAAGCGGGAATAATATGTTTGATAGTCCTGTTTAATGCTCTAGTTATATTTGCATCTTTTGCGGCCAACTTAGTATTATCTATTCCGCTCAACATAAAAAAACCGCTCAGAACTAATGCATTTTTTCCGCTTCCTCCATTAAAACAACTTACTCCATTATTTTTCATTAAAGCATTTCTAGCAATTTCTATTGCCATTGCAGATGGGGAATTGAAATAAAATAAGTCATAGCGTACACCTGCCCGCGACTCGGAGGAGCATTAATATTCTTTATATGCAGTTAAATTTAGGTACGCCGCGGAAACATCGGGAAGTTTGCACAAAAATGAAAAATTACCGGTCAGGGAGCGGCGACCGCAGAAACACCGCGTAAGAAACAACTAATGAAAGCTTAGAGCCATTCGCATAAATCTCCCTTACATTTTTAATACCAATATATCCGGCGAGGGGAGCATCCACCGGGGAAGAAAATGTGTAGTCGAAAAACAAAACATTCGCGGACCTCCGCGTTTATATCTTATTTAAATACCACCAGATGTTGTCCGCTTATAAATGTGGATATTTTTTAATCGGTGCCTTACCAGAGACATAATGGTATCAGCCGATCTGCCGTCAGCTGGTATGTAGATGTACACAAGTTTATCGTGTTCGGTGGCTAATTTAAAAATCCCTCTCGGAAAAGTATTCCCGTCGGCCGGGCCGTCATCTCGCCGCGGCCGGTTGATATCTCTTTTGACCCGTATATTTTTTATTCGCTTCGTTACCTAAGCTTTTTCGTATCGTATCGAATCTCGAGGAGTCGTGTAGTCTCATTAAAATAATACAGGGCTACCGGATAATCTTATCCGGTGTGTTTCGATCGCAGATTGGGTGCGCGTGCGGCGATAACACCACGAGTTATTCAGACAGTGCACGCTCGATACGCTACTACTTTTTAATCCATTTTGCGACGACATCTTCATTATTTGTACCTTTACCATAGTAATAAGGCTATACAAGAGTGCCAAGCTTTACGACGCTCGTCAAACCTACGACTCGGTAGCGAAAACGAAATGCAAATCCCTTATAATATATTCATAAAATTATGTGTTACACATGTATGACAAAATCTTCTCGCCAAATAAAGTAGTACCAGCAAGTGTGTTTTTTATGAAGGGCACTCGTGGGTTTGCCTTTTAAAAAGTACTCTTATTACGTGTTGTGTAGGGTGAAAGATACCGCAATAAAGAACGGGCTGCAAAAGATTTTACGTTCTAAATTTCACACATAATAAAGGGAAGCAATTCTTATGATTATTAGCGTAGAGACTGCGGGAATAATCCTCTGCAGTGACATCGCTGTGTGACATAAGCCGGAAAAATCTAATAACAATAAAATAAAATTGCTGCCGGTTTGTAAATTTAAAAAAGGCATAGGGAAGAAAATTCGTTTTCCGCGCCATGACAACCATTACCGTTACTTTGAATTTACCTTTTAAGAGGATCGTCAATTCCGTTAATCTGTTTATACTTAATCTATAGATAAGTAGGGATGCCCGGCTCCTATATATCTGGACAAATTTAAATCCGCGCAAAAATAATCCTGTATAAATCATATCAGGCGGCATTGTTAAAGCTATAAAAGTGCTAAAATCAACAATATTCGTGAGTAATATTTCCTTATGCTATTACTATTAAAATTTCACCTTAAGACTTCCGATTAATTCGTGTTAAAACGTCTGAAGAAACTGCGGAGGGTGATCTGAATGCATACTTTTGTTTCTCAATTCAAAGCCCCATTTCGGTCGCTTCCACCGCAACGCTCGTTTAAATTATTTTGCCAGTTTTGAGTCGTAAATTTTACGAAGACTTTAATTGTTATTTTAACTGCAAGCTCAACTTCGTGTTCGCGACGCCGAAGCGGGGGCTGTGAAAATATGTCTTAATTCGCTCACCCTATGACTTATGTTTCATTGAAATTAAACCATTTGGTTCTTTGTACTTAAGCTATTTCACAGACAGGTAATAAATTCTCAGTTTTGTCTAACACATTTTAAATTATCCAGTCTTGTAGCTACTAATGATATCTTTATTCCTTCTCAATCAGTTCAGCGTATCTGAATCAGAAGCAATAGAAACGGATCTCCAAGGAGTCGTTATTCTGAACAAGTTCGTACGCACTTGATCTCGCTGAGCATGTCTCGAAGGGCGTCATATTCGAAATTTAAATATTATTGTTGTTTTTGCTGAGTGCACCGAAATTGAAGAGAAATAGAATTTTATTCCCGCGACCCTCCGCTACTCGGGAATCACATTTGACTGCCGGAAAAAAAATAAAGAGCCTATTTGACTTTTCGTCTTCTCGTTCCAAAGCCGTTTAAGTATCGATTATGATTATCAGCTAATTACTTACCTTCGAAACATTATTAAATTGCGTAATCAAAATTGATCCTTTTGTTTATGGGTCTCGATCCTTTCAATCATCTATCGACCATTGAGTTTCGATATCATAATAATTGTCCATAATTATATATTCCCTTGAACGGAGCGCATCGTTTTTATTGTTATTTTATTTATAAAGTAATAATTTTTTCGTCGGACGCAAGTCGATCAGGTTTTAAATTTGATTGATCCGATATAAAGATCGATTTAATAATCGAGTGTTCCGCTTATGTTTTAGTTTTCTCTTTTATCGATAAACGTTTTCATAGGATCGGTTTTGTTTTGCCTTCTTAGTATCTGTGCTCTGATGATTTATGGGTCGCTAATTTTGATGTTAGTAATCGTTTGTATTTCATTCGATTTAGGATGAGATATTATTATTGTGTGATATTCAATAATGTCTCGTATCGAGCTGGCTAGCGAACTAATCATAGTAATCGATCGATTTGAAGTATCTCTATCGTTGTATTAAAACAATACAGAGATACTTAGATGGTTGTAAAGTGCGCAGGGACCACCGGGAGCACCTTTTGTTAAGGCTCTTCTACTCGCAAATCGCGAGATGCTGAGATACGCCGCATACCAACGCGGGCCCTTAATGGCCATCCCTCGGCAAAGGTAATTTACGTCTCATGTGCGAAACCACTCTTAACTAAAAGCCCCTTAAATTACAGCATACACCGGGATTGATTCGAAATTAATCTCGCAACCGATGCGGTCTCGAGATTGACGCTTTTTGTTTATGCAAAAAAAAAACTGCTATAGATGTTGTGGCTGGGAATTTATGACAAATCGATAAAAATATGCTCCTCCTCCTTTGAGGTTGTTTAACAAGTTGTGTGATACAACAAAACTGCTAAGTTTTTTTGAGCACGCAATTAAGATTCTTTCCCTCGTCATTCCATATAAACTTGTACAAATATTTTTTTAAATATGAATATGGAGATGTATATTATAAATGAAGTAATATTTCGTGATACATGATCCAAACAACACAAACGCCAAAAGCCTTCGAAGCCCACGAAGTGTTCGAGGCCAGAACTTGGATTGAATACTTAATATTAGTAACAAACGATGAGTAAGCCAACGTTTCAATTTACAAGATCACAATCCCAGATAGCTATTGTGCGATATTCATACATACATCTCGGGACCTTATTATAAGCTGCGCGAGCGCAAGTTAACTTGTCTCTGGTTTATCGCAAAGATTTTTGTTCTTCGATACGGCGCATGAGCATCGACCGGGCTACCTCTTTGCTCGTATGTTCGTATCATTGTAGATGCGTATCGCTGGTCACCAGTTCTTTTGACGCTTTGGGAATTACTGGTAATTGGCTACGTTTGTTTGTTATTTTGGTTTCTCATTGATTTATTATCAACTGTTGGGATTTTAAAAAGAGAGTGTCTTATCTTTTGCTTTTGATGTCAATTATAAACTATTGTAATTCACAACAAGATCCGTAATAATCCGTTCTTCAGTTCTCAGTTATTCCATTACTGATTCAACCATCTCTTCTCATAAATCAATAACCTAATTTCCTGCATCTAAATCAGCTCAGTTCGAACAGAACATAGTTCGTACAACACTATTATCAGATACGTCGGCAGGCGTTCTTAATAGATTGTTACCTTACATTGAATCTGCGGGAATAATTAAAACGCTAACGGAATTATTAAGCGAAACTGCTCGCCTTGTATTGGACAAGATAGTTGCGGGACCGACTCGATAACCTGGACTGCCTACAGAAGTTGTATTTATATATTTTATCCTAATGTAGATAGAAAATGTTTTATTGATTCTTGCTTCAGACGACTCCGCCCATGACTAGAATATATTATTTTGTGTTATTGACTTATCAAGACTTAATTAAGTTATCCAATTGGCTATAAAGCACCACAAACATGGTTTTACATCGTCCTACGAGTATTAAAATGATGTCCTAAAATCAAGAGAATGAAACGTGCAGTCATGTGTGTCATACTTTACTTTCTATTCTATTACATAATTATGTAAAGGTAAAATTTTAAAATGCTACAAGTAAATACCAACATTTTTCTCGCGATCAACTCATAAAATAGGGACGAAAGTTATTCAACTCGAGCTTCTTTCTGCCCACGACTCGGCTACATAGATTTCTTTAGAATTGGGTTCAGAGTGAGATTAAAAAAAATGTTATAATCTTACCAGCGCCTCTATCTGGAAAATCTTCTCCATGATTCTGATCTCGTGGTGGTTTGTGAGTCTTAACTTCTCATGATGGTTCCAGCCCCGGAAATATTGATTCATGATTCTGGTCTCCTAGTGGTTTGTGAATCTTTACTGATCATGTTTATAGCTCTGGAAATACTTCATCATGATTTCCTGGTCTCCTAGTACTTCACCGCTCTAGATTACAGCCCGTCTCTGAACTTCTGCTTCTACCACAGTCTCCGTAAGTAAGCCTAGAGGTACTTGGAAAATGAAATTGTATGTTGGGCATATTAAATGTTAGTGGCACAGGTTATGTCCACACCAGAGGTATAGATAATATCTCATGTTCAGTTAATTTTTCATTTTAAAATAAACTATATTATTTTATCAGCAAAGGTAAGTAATTTGACAATAGGACGTTCTGCTAATAGGACGATTGAGAATATGTTGTATTAATACAGAAGCGTTTTTACCAAGAATGTTACTTATTTGTGTTTAAATTTTCAAATAAAATTCATTAAACTAACCTTAAGCATCAATTCCTGCGTTCACATTTAAGACATCCCGCTGTAGACTTCGCAGCAGCTCTCGGCTATATTTTCAAATTAAATCTTTCAAGTAATGCGCTGCAGTAACCTTAGGTGCTAACAACGCGAGTTAATCAGCGAGATCCCCTTACGACCTCCATTAGATAGACGCAGCTTAGGCACCTAATTGAATAAGGGACCAAATTAAACGGGCATGACCTCTTTCTATTCAAATTCGACTTGTGAGTTAACTTTACATACGTATGGCGTGATATTAGGCGCTTATCGATGGTGAGATTAACCTGATTGAAAACGTGGGGTCTGTGTTGTCAGTTTTAGTAGATGCAGGCTTGTCGTTAGTTTGGGGACTAAAGTTTTCTTGAAATAGAGTGACGTATTTTTGTTTAGATTTGTTATCTGTGTCAGAACGGAATCAATGTAAAAAAATGTACAGGGCTAAAGAAGAGAAAAGCTAAGACGAAATTTGCTTACTGATCTAATTAGCCAATCATTTTATTTAGAGCATCATCTAGAAAAGGGCTAGGCAGATGATATTTCTAAAAGCCCAAACAATATGTCATTTTAATTTTCAAATGAGTAAGATATTTAGTATACGAGGCACTCTATATGTTGCATCGATATCCTGCATACTTAATGCAACTGTACCACCTGCAGCCAATTAGAGCCGGACACTGAACTATTTTTAGTTAGAATTTATAGCAATGATGGTTTTATAAATGCTGCTAATTTTTTTATTGTGTGAAATTTGCTATTAGCTTAATTTGTTACGTGAGTATCATTGTAAGTTCATTCTGTTCCCCACATCATCGAAATCACCGATGTAATTCTAGCTTCTTTTGGGTACATTTCTTTATTTACGACAATATATCTTATGCTGTGTTTTACCGCCGTTGTTACTCTTGTCCAAGGTACTTGACCTGTCTTTTACCTCATCAAATGTAAATGAAACCAATCTATCGATACATTACACATGTAGTTGGCTACTAGATGGTGTAAAGCACTCACAAATCGGAACTTCCTCCCCTAATCATTTCCGTCAGGTTAGGTTTAATTGAAAGTTATGCAAATCTCTCAATTCGACTCCTTCACAATAGTACCGGGATTCCGAATGAGTTAATCCGTGTTTATGCTCCTAATCGGCCCCTTGCGCCTTGAAGCCTTGTTACCGGTTTAGCTCACTGTTAAATTTATACAATGCCTTTTGTATACAATGAACCATTTATTTAACTTAAAACGTTGTTTATGCCTACATTTTCTTTTATTGGATTTATCGTATTGAACTTTAGGATATTGATTCTGAGGAAACAAATTCTTTAGTTAAGCTCACTTTTTTTTTAAGATTAACTGTTTTTAACAATGGATGTTATTGTTACAGCTGAATTGAAGATGGACGTTTTGAGGGAACGAGAGGTGAAAGACAATCTCGAAAGGCAACTTCTTGACGAGCAGAAAATGCGAGGTGAGTGCTATTAAATTACATCCAACATCTGAATCTCCCAGGATAATATTAGTGCAGAACACGCATTCTCGGTCTTCTCTTAAATGTGTGGAAAGCCGTCGATAAAAAGCAAAGAATCCAGTAAAGAACAAATAGGGCTTAATTCGAACTCGTTCATAAATCACGGTTGAATGGTCCGCGCCGCATTGGCCACAATTAACAGGAGATCTTGTTACGGGACCATTGTCTTCCTCCTCGCCGCGTTATTTATTTCCAACATTAAAACTATTATTTTCTCATATTACACGGCGTGCCTTATGTTGCCAATTTTCTTTCCGTGCCACCGACCCATCGGCGCCTCTTCCATAATTGTTTATGCTACAATGTGTTGTGGGTGTTCAATTAATTCCATTTTTATACGTATTTTCACACGTTATAACCTCACACCGTCTCTTATTGTTAATGTTACCTATTTGTTTCTGTACTTTCCCAAGCCCGGTGCTCGCGTGTTCCAACGTTTTCTTCGATTTATAGGTTCATTGATAGTTTTATGGGTTCCTTTGACGTCTACGTAATCACCATAATTATGCTATTTATTAAGACAATTTTGCTTCGCTACATTGAAGGTTTAAATTTGTTTGTAGTATAAACGACGTACATTTATTACTGTGGGTCAAAGCTACCATAATTGGAAGTTGTGTACAGCATAATTCGTAATCTGTGAAATTACAATAACTTTGCATAGTATTCGTATGAAAATGTGGTTAATCATAAAAGAATCTATAAATGAAATCCATAGAGCGATATCATTGCATAGTTGTAGTCCAAACAAACGTAAAGGTTAATTCGAACACAATACCACCCTTTCTTCGGGTGTGTGATGTCAGCCGGTAAAAAGAAAACCGACAGAATTGAGGTAACCTTTGTACAAATGTCAAGCGACATGGCATCGGTGAACTGACGCCTTGAGACAAAGGGTTTAATTCTATTGAAGATAATATGACGAGCCATATTGAGCTCTACACTTCAAATAATAACGCATTAATTCGTATCATGTCAAAACGAAAACGATTTTACATGTCACAAACGACATAAAGGTGGCGGAATATAAGTATATTATCAAAGTAGACAATTCTCTTGTGCTAGTGTAATGTATGTATGTATTAAAAAGGAGATGTTCCAGTTATGTATGGAGCTTGGGCCAGCAATATGTACCTACACTTAATGTAAATATCACTATGCAGTATAGTTAACATTTTTATGTCAATATCCTATATTTTGGCTTCGTTTTTATGTATATTCAATTTAACTCAGTGAAAGAGAGCAACACAACTACTGATAAATATGGTGGTCGAAATGTAATTTTTGACAATGACATTTGATAACTACGAGAAAAAACAAAACACGAATTCCGAACATAATTCTTGATTACGGCAGCATATCTTTTATAACCTATTATTGCAGCTAGATTAGTTACATTGGCGTTATGAGGGACAAGTAACAACGGTTATGAACACGATAATTCAAAGTTGAACGGAAACGAAACTTAGAACTGTCAAAGCCGTCAATTAAACGTCATAACCACTGTCATGGCTCCCTTAAAAAAGGGTTATGTCACTAAAATAATTTTCAAATAATTAATTATTACACCTATACTTTTATTCCAATTAATTCAATGTATTTCTATGAGAATCTATTATTTTTTCCTTTTTATCTATGTAGTGTACACAGTGCTAGCCCAAAATCAAACATCTCCTTTAAATGTTAATAAAGGGACGACATGTCTGCTAGCTTGTTGTTGCGTTTTATGAAAATAATAATTGCTTCTGAGACATGCGTTATAATTATATGATTGCTAACTGCACACAACAAAATTGTGACTAACAATCTGTAATAATGTTCATAAAACTGGGTGCTTGGTGCTTAGTCAGTGTAAATTGTACAATGTTTATAGTAGCCATAAAATCGCCGCTAATGGGTTTCCTAGACTACGACTGTTTGGCGATCTTCGATCTAGTTTAAAAGCTTTTTGACAACTTATCTACTCGTGCTAACACCTTTATCGACGGCACTTCCGTTTTCTAATCCGGCTTTATTATGAAATGCATTTACAGCTGTACACTGTCCTTCTCTTATCCGGGTATTAAACTGGGTCTATTTATCATTCTTCCCTACAATTGTGAAAAGGGTTTTCTGCTGCTCGCTTGCCAACAGGTGTCGAGCACGCAACCTGTCACTTCTTATAATTACTATCTTCTATTGTAATAATGCTCAGTGAACCTTAACCGAGAAGAATCCCGCACTCTTATGCAAAATATGATCTAAAAACGTTAGCGTTTGTAAACTGACACGCACACGCTGCGTGGGATACAAACACATGAACAAGATTTAATATTTCGGCTATGGTATAGGTGTAAGTAAGTAGAACGGGGCAACAAAGAGGGAAATGGAGGCTCCATACATAATTCACACGGTGAATGAACTCGATTGCGACGTGAGCAATACTGTTAATTGCCAAAAACCAATCATCAGATAGCGGTATACGCGTCGACGCTGTGAAATACCACTTCAGTTACAAAAGCTCGCGCAACCAATAGTGCTTCATGAACCTGAGATGAATAGTCACCGTTCCACCGGAATTTACCATTCTTTATTACATTCTGTTCAATTTTTGACACATTTTAACTCAAAATTCCTGAAATATGAAACAAAAAATACTGATCTATCCGTTTGCCATCTCTACAAAATTTCAACGAAGATGTAAAAATGCAGCGATCGAGTTTGGAAATATCGCCTTAGGATTATTAAAATGACTGATCAATGTAAAAATGATCGATAATAACAGTGAAATGGCTGATCTCTGATGTCGATAAGGTTAAATTGATCTTAAGATTCTTTTGATGCTAATTTCTATCGACATAATAAAATACACATTCCAACGCTTCGTTATTTGAGAACGTGAAGTAGATGTAAATACAGCACACACTAAATAAATAAATGAAGTTATAAAATTGCTGTAAATCGAAAAAGATAAATGAACAATTATTTACCACTACGCGTAGAATACTGGTGTAAACATTGAACTTTACGTGCGATTCTAGAGCAAGTCGAATATGCAGGCTACTGCGATCCAATAACTATCAATCAATTCCGTGGTTCGTAGTACACCATGAAAATTGGAATAGAGCCGACGAGCCTAATCAACCTTCGCGGACCGCGTTCATTCATAATAGATATTGTATTGAATAGTCCAGTATCGCATGGGCATCTAGTGCTTTCGTAATGCACCGCGGTTCTATTTAAATGGCGTACTATGCAGTAATCTGTGTAATTAATTTACTATTGAAAATTAGAATTTATTGGCTGGCAGCCGTTTGTGAAGATTTTTTGTGTGATTAATTTCTATAAGTGGCCGCAGTTCGTAGCTTTAGTATCTGCTAAACTAAAAACTATTATCGAAATGTAACCAAATTACAGTCGTTAAATTTAATTTGTGATCAAGACATTTTCTTCTTCATTTTCATTTGGGTTGATTAATCTTGTATCGAGTTCTCAGGTAATGGTAGGGTTCCGTCTAAATCTTACTCAGTCATTTTGATATATTCGTTTATAATTGAGTCGGACTGTGCACCCCAGTAAGGGACACCCTTGAGGGCGCTCCTTCATTACTGAGGATGTTATGAGCTCGAAGGGAAATCGGAAGACTTTCATAGTTCTCGCCCTATGATTTTGAGGCGTTCCGGTCACGGCTTCAACCTTTTGAAGGCAGGGTTGCAATTAGAAATATCATTTGGTTTTAATCATGCTTTGTTCCCGGATGTAATCTGAAATTGCGTAGTATGTTCATTGACCTGGAAAATTCTGTGTTAACAAATGTCCTATCAAAAGTTGATACGATTAAAAGCACTAGATATAGAATATCAACAGCTCATTTGACATATAATATCATGTAAATGAACCATAAAACCGACTCTTACAATATAATCTAATAGTACTTTGCCATCATAACTGTATTTTCCATCCCTCTATCCAAATACGGCTCTGTCACCCCCTCTCCATGCATTTGAGACGTAAAGGAGTTGGTATAATTCTCATTGTGCTCGAGATTGTGTAATTAAATAACATGTAGGCCTCAACATTACAGGCGTCTTGAAAGGGTTCGCAATGGAAATGTTACGCCAATTATGCGTACATTATGTCCGGAATGGAGGGTTATCGATGCTTGTTAAAGATATACCTCGAAATTGAGGAATTTGATATTGTGCTTCTTCCGTATTCGTGTGTTGTACCTACACGAGGAACAAGTAAATGCTTCGCTTTGATTTTGTGGATTTTGAATAGCACGTCATGAAATATAGTTTATCGTCGTATACGTATTTCTGTTTTGTTTGAAGCTAAAGTTCACTGGATAGATTTATCGAGCTCCCGTTTTCAATTGCTAAACATAAGCAATGTTTTCAATCAGCTAGCAATTCAAATTGACAATGTAGAAGATTATGCTGCGGAAAAACTAAAGATCATTAATAGAACTCATCTAATAAATGAGAATCGATTGACACTAAAGATTTATAAATCGATGTTAGTAGATGATGGATTGGCGTCACTTAATTGCTCGCTATTACAACTCTTAACAATGATAAAATTACAGATGATGATTGTGGCTTGTGCAGAGTATCCTAGATAATTTATAGGACTTTATATAAACAATAATCTTTGATGCATTGTTGTGATAATCGTCTTTTTTTTCACTTAAACACTCTCCTTTAAATGAAAACGAGAGATTAATTCAAACAGTATATAATAAACAACATACAACACAATAAAAATGAAAATATAGGTTCAGCAGATACAATGACAGATTTCCATTTGCATATTGTACGTGAATGTACATCAAAGCAGTGTTAGCAAACGGACATTTGACATGAGTCAGCCCCTGCAAACATTATCACTGGCGGACAGTCGAGTGATCAAATTCAAATGAAATCGTTTAACAGGCGGACACAATCGTATCAACATACGTCAGTAGTCAGTGCGATCTATCGCTGACCGGGCCTCCCCTACGATAATTGTATTAGTTCATACACATTTGAAATGCGATGACTGGACTATCGTTTGTCTATGAGGTTGCATATAGTGTGCTTGTGGGGTGCTAGTTTATGAAATGTACTATCGTCATTTTCTCCAACATATGTATTCGATATTTTTTTCTTCTTCGGCATTAGGAGTATTGTAAATTCTTCTGTTTCTTTGTATATTTTCCCACTGTTTATATCTGAGTATACCTACCGTAAATAAAGTAAGGTACCAAGACCACTTTTTACGCTGACCATCTAGCATCAGTCACTTATTCATTAATTGACAAAAATGATATAAATACAGTCACGTAGAAAACAAACAATATTTCAGCTTCAACCAATCAGTATAGCAATTTGGCGTCCTTCAATCCGGCTGTACTGTGGCCTTAATAGATACAATCTGTCGAATGCGCATTGGACGTAGGTGGTGCTATTGTGTGTCGCAGACGGAAGCTTCCTATTACAGGCGGGCAGTCCGTTTGTATAGCCTAACTATGTTACCAGCCATTTCGATTGTTGATAAATCGCTGCAGATGTATGGGAATTGAACCTTGTGTGTGGTTTGATTGATATTTAGTTTAGGGCTTTGTTGGTATTTGCATCCATAGCCTATTGGCATTTGGCTTTGTTCTTCTAAAACATTGGATTTGTCTGTCTGGTGCTATTTTCATTGAATTAATTTTCTTTATTGTGTACTAGTCTTACTTGGGATAGAATTAACAAAAAAAATGTGTTGGTGCAACACATTTTTTTGGTAATTAGTTGTTGCGCGACATGTTCAGTTAGGATGACTGAGAAAATACTAGACAGATGAAGACTTGTCTCTAATATCTCATACATTCTCAAAAACCGTCAACACTCCTCGTAATCTAATCCCGGTAAATCCCAACAATAAGAGGCGATAGCTGTCAGCCCCTATCAACATGTAAGCAACGGAAAAGAATCCGCAAATTAAGTCGGAGTTCTCATAAAAATACCAGCGATATCTCACGCGGACAGTGGGAAAATGAAAAAATATTCCGAGTACACGGTAAATCCTGACCGCGACGCGACGTGCGACCCCGCGCCCGGACCGGACGGGCCAGATACGAGCCGTGTACGGAATTCAATTACCGAAAACACTTACATACTTTTTAGGGTTCCTTAGTGCCTAATAGATTTTCCATAGAAAATATGATAGACTGGGATGTAATTTTCTGTGACATTTGTGTAAATTAATTATTCACTTTAATTAACCCAATCTTTTTCATGGCAGAGTAACAACCTGTAACTATTTTATACTAGATTTAAGCAAGCAATTAATCCTAAACTAAAAACATTCATTCATTGTCTCTCCTATAAGCTTAGGTTATACCGTTAAACATAGTTTATGTACGGAACCATAATAGTGAAGGTTCATCCGATGCAGACCGGTTTTAACTTATTACGATATTTAGCGATCCTTACTACAATGTTTAAATATATGCCTACTTAATCACACACCGATCATATACATCCGATAATCTTTACTGAATACCTGTACATATTTATAACAGTAAGTAGTATATAATAGTTTTATTCATGAAAAGGAAATATCGTAGAGAAGTTTAAATGGAACACGTGGGATATGAAATGTCACCAAACACATAAGAGGACATTTATGAAAAATCGTCCCAAGTTCTTCACCTTCATACAGATATTTGCTTGGCAAAAAAATATGTTGACACTCATAAATATGAATAAAAAAACTAACATACGTAATTAAAGTATATTGAATCATCATTTCAATAGCCACGCTCAAGCTTGGCAGGTTTTTTGCAAGTGTGAGGTCTGGCTGAAGTTATCGGCGCTACAAAGTTTTCGTGGGCGACGACGGGTAAATATTTACACTGGAACGTTGCTTTGGCGGTTTCATTCAGCTTTTTTCTTGAGGTTCAACTGTGGCCGTGGCAAAATTGTTTCAGTCTGTTCGTAGGTTCGTGTTTAGTATCCGTCTTTTTTCGGTGTTTGCTCTAATTTGAACGTCAACGGCGTAATTTTCTTGTAAACTTTGCCAAGATTGATCATCGTATTCCGTCCCTTTCTCAAAACTATCACAGAATTCTGTATCTGTGTATTAAATTTGATCATATTGTTATGTTACTGTTTTCTTGTCTCTTTGGTAACATTTCGTATACCTACTAATTGTTGTATTTTAACTTCTTCGCGATATTTTCATTTATGAAATGATATATCTGGTACCAATTTTTATATTATTTTCTTTATTCTACTTCTGAACTCTCAGCACACATGTGTTCGCGAAACCGTATAATTTCTTCATCAGTTCTATTTAATTCTCCGCCCGCGCCATACTTGTGAATTCTTATTACAGGCGCGGTATCCACTACGTGACATTTTTCCCGATACGCGTGTCCTCTAGAATTCAGGACACACTCCCCTTGCTACACTAGCATATATGTAGTGGCACATTGAAGATTCCAATGTATCTAATTGAAGGGCTTCGAGAAAAGATTATTGTGATAGTGTAGTTAATAAAATATATAATTATATATATATATCAGACATAAACCGTCTATATAATGTTAGTATCAAATGTCTTAGAAACAATGTTAGTATTGTAGCATTCTCGAATAAATTTTGATTAATGACGATGAAGGTAATTTGCGGCTTTAGTTTTCTTTCCTCGATCGTAAAATTACTGACAGTACTTTTTGATTTCTGTAGATCAAATATTTTAAAATATATTTTAATACTTATTCCAATCAGAAATACAGAAGTCAGTTAAAAAAGAGACCAGCAAATGTACACAAAATGTGATTAGTGCAGGTCCCGCGGCTGTTCTCGTGAAATGAAGCGCAGTATGAGACCAGCGCGCGGAAGTAATGCAAATGATTAGATTTCACCGACTGGTCAGCTCCCAGTTCCGATCCAATCCATCCACCTAATTCTGTTATGCATTTGAAAAATACATTTCATTTCAATTTGTATTTTACGGACATTTTCATTTATTTGTGTGTTATCATGTTCGTCTGTTTTTCAATTTGTTTCTGTTTTTTATTTCCATTTGATGTTATTATGAAAGGGTCAATACCTATAAATTGCCGTGTCTACCTCTCTCATAGTCTGTATAAAACAAACCGAACCATAGAAAAGTACCCCATAACTTTGCGAACAAGTCGCGAAATGGTAGGTAACACCAAAGGGCGGCGCGGAGACGTTGATACGAAATGCATAGCATTACACATTTCACGGCTAAGTAGAATCCAATGTTGGGCCCGTGCCGATGTACCGACGGACACACCAATTGACTACCTTTTAAGAACTAGTGCTTTGTCCTATCCTTATCGGGATGCTGTAGGTTGTTGTGCGTTCAACTTCTTTAATTTATCTTGTTAGTTTTCCTGATAGTAGTATTGTTCGAGTCTTCTTCGATTCTCTTTAGTTTATCTTTTAAACGTTTAAAGGCAACTAAAATGTTTGACTTTACTTGGGTACCTTTCGCAAACACTTAGTAGCATTATCATAAATATCATATAGTTTAGTGAGACATTAAAAAAAATAATTAAATGGATCGAATGTATCTGAAGCCTTATCTTTACAACATAATTATAAAAATGTTTACGGCGTATTTTTACGGCCAGGTGATCAAGAAGGTAGCCGATTACATACAAATTAAAACAGCGCAAAGTGTGCAAACTATCCAAAGATAGGCGTTTTATAATCAAGAAAATAGCAGTGTACTGTATGACGTTTAATTTAACAAACCATCAGCAGTCGTAGTGAGATAACGAAACAGAAAGCCGACGAAGGTTGAAATGTAAGCAACCTTGTAATTATACTAGTGTAATTATAAACTTGTAGCCGACACATCCATACAGTAACGACTAATCAAGACCCTATTCAGATTCATTACACCTAAGAGAACAGTAATAAATATAACTCCCTAGTAAAATCTACAACATAGGAAATAATAATAAAATATTACAAGAGCCCAAGATTTTGTCTAATTAATTTTGTATATACGTACTGTGGGGCTGCGATGTCTTGGGAGTAACATACAATGAGTCCGGAAAACCGAAGGCGAGGTGGTAACAAGATCCACCAACGAGCTAAATTAGAATTTATGATTGTATGTGAAATTGTTAGAACGGGTTTCAATGTATATTATAATGTTTCGTCTAATAAGATGGAGTTCAAACGAAGTTTAGCGGCAAATTGCTGAAATACCTAATGAACTTTGTAATCAATGTATTGTCTTCGTTGTGAATAACGAACGAACTGGTTCGCTTGAGATATGTACATATGTGTTAATTTTTAGTTACAGTACCTAATGTGATATTCAGTGCGTTTGAGACAGTGGTTTAGAATCGTTGAGGATTTCTGCTAATCATACAAGAAACTTTACTTTTGCAATCGGTCGCCAATCAGAAAGAAATAAAGTTTAATGAAGCAAACCATAGTTTCATAGACCAAAGAAGTGCCCGACACCTAATCGTGACCAACAACAAAACCTAATTCAAGCAAGCACTCAGTCAAAACTTAACCAAACATGGCTGACCAAAATCATGACAGTGTTTCTTCAATCCAACCAGTCGCCGGTAGTGTGGAGTCGACACGGCAAGAAGTGTCGCGGCCGGGCCGAGTCCGCGCCGTTGTCGTGCCGTGCCCGTCCACCGCGAGCTGTCGATTATACAACTGAGTGCACGCGCCGTGAGCCAGCTTGCCGTGTCCGTAACCCGATACTAAACTTGTCGCTTTGAACTGTAATTATAATTCTCTAGCTTTGAATACGATTAGCAGAAAGTTTTTGACACCGGCTCTCTATTTCGCTTCAGTGGATTTATTATGAAATTCTGGCTTTCACAATACTCCATCGGAATTGTTTGATAGGTATAATGTTGCATCTACTGAATATTTAGCAAGGCTACTAATGAACCCAGGAAAATAAGACAACGCTGTCTATGAATTTAGTCTTCTCGAAATATGATTATCACGCGGGTGTGTGTTTGTGTTCTGGTGAGGGAGCACCCGTAACGCAATCAACAATTAATTAATAACCAAAACTATTTCTGTATTCAAGCGAGTCGACTACAAATGAACAAATTTAGCAAAATTTAAGCTACAATTTCCAAATTGCCCACCGGAGCGTATGAACTACTGAGGCGGAGTTGCGTGTTAGCGCCAGACCACTGGGAGTTAGAACTCTGTTCAAAACTGGCGGTCGGCGACACTGGAATGAGTCAGCCGGCCACCAGGCGAAGGTAATGTGAACACTGCCCACCCGTGCGCCAGCCGCTGCGAAATACTGCTCACGAAATACTGGCCCGATGTGTAAACGTTACACTTCGTCACGACACCGCCGGCCACGGTGACACATTAGTGGGTGCATTTGAACCAAATGCTGTGAAATTATACTTAATTATCCTAGACCGATCGATCAGGGAAACGAAAATTCACAGAGACTCGTCTCAACAATGTTGACTAAGCCCTATAAAGCAAGGATAAAACGTGACTTGATAACATCCAGTCCAAATATTAAACCGAAACAATACTAATCGAAGAAAATTGGCTCGAAACATCCCCTCGTAAATCCGATTCATTGCAATAACAACATCAAGTAGATTTATAATTATCGGAAGAGCGTTTAACTCGCGTTTTAATTATAGAAACAAACAAAAACAGGAATCTCCAATGTCTTAGTGGAGTTTCGGAGTGAGTCGGGACTTTAATTCAAAACTCTTTGTTGTGGAAATAATTTTCTTCAATAGGGGTGAGCTCGGCGTTTAGGAGTTCGGAAGTCATAGCAACAATCGGCGTAAATCATGACGATTGTGCACTTAAATCGTAATTCACCTCTGCCCTCTTAAATTAAATTTGATTTAATAGAAGGGCGATTTTTATGGTAAAGCCTGAAGTACGGTAGACTGACTTCTTATAGAAAGGCAAGTGATTGTATCTGGTGTTATTTAGTTAGGTACTAATACGACAATTTTGTTCACATTAACCACATGTTTCTACATTACTCGATTAGTTTAGTCTAAAGACCCGTATCAAAGACAGGCAAATTATTTCACGTAAGTTATAAAGAAATTGCCTCACCCCTAGTTATCGACGGTACGGAACTCACCCTGGACGTAGGAAATTCAATAATAATTGAACTTGGTGGACGGCGGACCGCATCCGGTGTCTCGGGGAAATCGCTTATTGATCACAAATTTTACACAATAGTAAACGTTCATAGTCTAAAAATGGCCAAGATATTATCTTGTTTGCATGAGCGGAGACTTCCAAATATAATGGAGACCATAGTGACTATGATAATACGATAGAATGAAGTGAATAATGTAAAAGACAGAAGAACAACCAAAGAATCGCCAGCAAAACCCGATACGTATTCGATAACATGTAAAGAACGTGTTTACGTAATTATAGCTAGTGATGCAATTAAAATCGACACGTCTGCAAACGGAGAAGTGCTTCGATTCAGGGAACATGTATCAATGCAGTGAATGCACGAACTGATTGTAACGATTGTCGATTGCGGGCTAATAAATTGTTTACGTTGGCCGTGTGCGATCATTAAGATCTTTGTTTACGGCTCGACCACACACGAGTAGCAGACGTCGATGAAGCCATACGCTGATTTGATTGCAGGATATCGTATTAAACTTGCTGCTAATATCATATTTACTGCTGCCACTGTTAAGTTAGTGACAAAAATAGACTTCCGGCATGGTTCAGTTAATCGTGCGTTGTTTTATTGCAGTTTTATTACTGCAGTTAGCATGTCTGTGAGAGTGGTTGCGTTCCTGATTCGCAATTAAACTTTAAACGGTTTTTTTTCGGCTTAAACTGTCCCACTGCTGGGCAAAGGCCTTCTCAGGTAGCAGCTCGAACCGATACTGGCAGAAGGCGTCTCGGTGGTCTCTCTTCATAAGCCATCTTCCATCTCTTCCTAAGCCAACCTCGGCGGTGCCATCCATCTCAAGGCACCCACTTTACGGAGACAATTGCCCAGAGGACATTTGAAATGCGGCTGACATGACCCGCCCAATCCCATTTAAGCTTGGCAGCGATTTTTCCTAGGTCGACGATGCCCGTTTTTGGACTCAACGTGGCGTTTCTTATTCTGTCAGCTCTCTTTGCTTCCAGAATGCAACGTTTCATTGCTCTTTGTCAAACAGCAAAGCTCCAGTTTTCGCTTGAAGGAGACCAGTTACTGTGATTTATTTATTTGTATTGGGTTTTGTTGTTTTAACTGTAATTGTTTTTCAATCATCATCAAGTCCTCAATATCTCTCAAATAAATCGAAACTAATCTCATTAAATAATCTGGAAAATCAAACTCATTGAAGCTTCTATCAATAAAATCAATTCTGTTTTCGTGTCCGTCGGTCGGCGCGTGAAAGATGATTCCATTTATACTCTCATCTGATTTGCGCACAAACACAAGGTTTAAGCGCTCAGCTCAGCTTAGCTCAGCTCGTTTTATCGACTTATTGCTTTTTATCGCAGACTCATTTGCTTGTTTATCTTCTACAAGTTGTTATTGCTCTTCGAATACTGTTTATTTGAGTTCGATGTTACTGTTAACGTACGAATCAGTGGCAATGGTAATATTTGGACTGTTGTTTACAGCTTTATCTATTTGCTGAAATGTTAATGGTTTAGATTTTCAACTGTTATTGCCTACAAAGAATAACAGTTATTCTGCATTATTGACTTGTTTTAACAGACCAACAGTATCAGAAACGTTTTATTGCTTAAGAGCGCCATTAATTCAAACATCAGCACATTAAATTTGATATTAACATTCCGAACGAATCCATCATATTACAAACGATACGCAAAATGATACAAGCGCGAAATTTAATTTTTTCGGGCAGCAGACAATATTTCGACGAAAATGAATTATCTCCTGCCCTTTCGATGTAAGTACTACATGTACACGACTGGGATAATCAAATGACGTGAGCCAAAATTGATTCGTGAAAACCTTTCCCCGTCGTTTATCGCTGACCAGTCAATGCAGGAAATGTGACCTTTATGTATTGTTGTTAATATATTCGATTCATATTAGAATTTATGAATTTTCAGCTATTTATAATTTTAGCTATTTCAAATAAGCCTTTCAAAATTCAGCGCTGGTTACTTTGGTTTCAGAATTAAATTGATTGTTTAAAAATTGTATACAGACAACAGTATGCTCTTTGTATAATTGCTTCTGACTATGGAATCCATTAAATGTCATATTTCATGATTGCGTCGTGCTTTACTGATGGGGAATTTATGTAAATTATTCCGGAATAAATCAAGTTAGTCTAGTGTCATTTTTAATTAACTTGCAAAAGGAGTATTACTTTCAGCTATATAACTTTAATGTTTTGTGTATTCATATCTAATATTCAATGCACTACGCCAGATAACCCAATTTGTAGAAGAAAAAAGAATAACAATATAAGAAGCATTAGGATGCTTCTTATTCTTATAAATTGGATTGAATAAGAAAGAACTACTTTCAGATTGGCATAACTTTGTTCATATCAATTCTCAACAAACGGAACATATCAATCAGACTTGTAACAAATTGATTTTATCTCGCAGTTCACTTCCATTCATCACTTCACTCCCACGCAATTTCTTCACAAACTACTCGCTCACAAACAATCACCAATACAATTTAATTTAATAAACTGTCAAAAAGCTGCCAGTACCTGTTAGTGTTTACAAATGGACCGGACATACGTTTTCCGCCTTTGGTTCCCCAACGGGGGCGTCGGTCCGCACCCCCATGATGAATTCACCTTTTATTTTGTCCCACTTGACTCAATTGAGAGTGATTTTTGAGCGTGAATGGGCAGCCTGCGTAATTTGCCACTGACAGGCAGAAATGTGCATTGAAAGCTATAAAAGGTTCAGACCAAACTCAATCAAGACCGCGTTCCCGTTTTACTATTTCATGTATAAAATGAAATTGTTCGTCCATGTTTCAACTGTGAAACAATCTAGCTAGGAAAAGGTTAAAATATGTACGTCTTCATCGTATCGCTGTGCGAATCCATTTAAGTTTCATAGACAAAGTTTACGCCAGCAATATTCCATAACAAGACTTTGCGAAATCTTAGCGGACCATTTGAGCAGTGCCCTCACGAATAGTTAGTAGACAATAAATTATTTAATAACCCCTCGGTTCCGAGTGCGGGTCGTGCACTTAATCTGGGCGTACATATGAAATCACCTCTTTAGAAACAATTAATACGGCCGTGATTAAGCTTGGCTACATTTCGAGATGTCATTTTGTAATAGATGCTAATTAGAAACATTATTCTGGATTTCAAACTAATTGATTGAAACTGATGATTGATAACATGATACTTCGGACAGAAATGATTATGACAAGAGAAACAACAAGAAAACATACAAAGAATTCGAATTCTAAAACTAAAATGCCTTCTAGCGTTAATTTAAAAACAGAACTACAGATAGCGAACATACTTCACGTTTATCTAATTCCTCAAAGGTTTTGTGTTTCAAAGCTTGGAAGTGTCATCTGTAATTATTGTCCCCGACTAACCGACTACGCTGACCGGTGTCGGGTGAGCACTAAGCAGTTTGTTACTCATTCCTAAGATGTAGGGTTGCACCTTTCGTAACTATGCTCGTAAAACTTAATGTGCCCAGTAACGCCGTGTTTATCAATTATTTTTAATTAAAGGAACTTTGAAGTTGGACTTAATTGTTATTATCATGTTTTTGTTCATCGATCTTCAACGTTAGATATGACGCATCAATTATGATAATCGTCGCTGTTTGCTCTTTGAATTAATTTGTAATAGTGTCCATTTCCTTTTTATATGGATTAAAGTTATTATTATTAATTTCAATATGATGTACCTATATCTATAATTATTATGTTCAAAGGTCAATTTAATATTGGTAGCCTCTCCGATTCCCTGGCAGGGAAACTTGTTCCAGATACAATGATGAACACGAGACACTTCAGCTCTGAAAGCAACTTGTGCACCGTTTAAAGCTCTTGGTAACTAAGAGCTAGTTTGTAGGACTTCTACGGACATCACTCTACCCAATATGCTCAGGAACAAACCCATCCCGATCATTTTCCTAGGAAACAGGACCACAAGTATATTAAATGTTTGAAACGTAATACAGGCAAATGCGACATAGCTACGTGCAGTCAGTCATCAATTTAGTATCTCAGAAGTTTTAATTTCCCTCGTACAAAATGCGAGAAGGGGTGTCCCATTTGATGTCCAGGGTCGATGAAGTTCGAACGCTTTATTACTGTGTCCGGCTTTAAGTGGGTGTAAAGTTTCAACACCCTTTGATTTACTTGCAGCGCGGGGAATAGGTGTGCGACGGTTCGGACCAAATTTGTTTGAGCTTTGTCTTTTTCCATTGTAACTCGATTTTATTGCGCACTTGTTTTGTTTTTGTTTTGTATCACTCGTCTGTCCAATCTGCCCCTCATTTTATTGGTTTTCCGTTTCGCTCACCAACATATACATACATACACAGAATTGTGATGATCTTAAATAAGCCTTAACAGCGTTACAAGGGAGTATCGGGGACAATGCTAACCGCATAATGGGCCGAGCAATTATTACACTAATACCTTAAAGGACCACTTTAATCCCCTAATCGGAAGCCAAACTAACGTGGTGCCGTCCCGCATAGAAATATCTTAAATTGGCAACACGGTCCGGCGGGCCGACCATAAAACATCTTAATGAGTACAGCCAGCAGCTGCGGACCCCTATATTGCGCTCTCATATCCATGCAAACTACCCACCGACGACGTCTTAGCGGCCTTACTTTCCTCCTCCTTGTTTACAAGTCGACAACTAATTTGCTGCAATATGTGCATAGGACAACATTACGGCGCTATCTCCTGCGTGCGTGGCTTGCATACATTTGCTCCTTCCTCGCCACAACAAGGTTGTTCCTCGACCTGACCCTTCACTCAACCCTCCTATATTCAAATTCAGCCCGGACCGGCCATTTGGACGCGGATTTGTTATAAGATTAAAGGAAGATTTCACTTGTGAAACAATATGGCAGCCGATTTACATATTTCGTTTCCTTATTAGTTTCGGGATATTTGTTTTGGGGCCAGCGAATTTACATCCACTGACCGATTAAATGGCCCTTAGGCGTCTTTAATGGGGGTGCCGCGTGGTCGTTGTTGGCCTTAGCAAATGTGTGCTTATGCGTAATTGAATATTTTATGGGCTGGACCAAATTTAGTGCGGGAACATTATTGATTTCTCATAGCTGTAAACGCTTCCTCGAGAGATTCTAATTTTAATCTAACCGCAAACTATGTTTATCCGTGCAGTGAAAAATAAACATTCCCGCTCACATTCTGCCTTTTCAGTGCGAGTGTGTTTATCGTTTGCATTTATCTGTTGACTGTTTTTATTCCGCGGTTGACATTTACCCTCTGTTTCAACAAGCGGGCAATCCCGAGCTCGTTTCTTTCATTCTCGTACGAGTGCTCGCGTTGCATTACCTCTATTCACGTCGAGATAGCTTCACTTAGTTTCCTCTTTTTCAGTGTGGACGGGTTAATTTCTGCATCTTTATTATTCGAGTGGCCGGTGTATGGGAGTCGTGTAGTCTGTCTGGTAGCGTAGATTGTGTGGCGGAAAGCAAACTTGAATTGTTGGGTCGCCGCCGCGTGGAGGTAATGAACGCACGGGTGGGACATGCAGGCTGCTGGAGGCGTCTGGTTCGAGCGAGAGGAGTAGCCTGGGGGGGAGCGGGTGCGCCCGGAGTACTGCTGGGTGGAGGGAGGGGGAGGGTGCAACGCGTCCTGTATGCACAGCGCCGCTTCCGCATTCGTTAATGCAAAAGCCAGCACAGACTTCAGGTGTACATTTTCAGCGCTTCTGTGCTTTATACTCGATGTTAAGGCGTGCGTCTTTGTGCAATGCTGAGCCTTAATTATTATTACATTTTATCTTCTCTACGCTTCAATAAACTCTCAACAGTGTAAGCTCGGGTAATAATATATCAATTTAATCTTCACAAGCTTCTATATGCTAAAGCAAATTATCCCAAGTTATTCAGAATGCTAAGTATGAGACTCTGTAGACGACTAGGTATGTATGTACACATATACAAATAGGTATATTGGTTGGTTTTGTTTCTCTCGTTTCCATTCCTCTCCCTTTTAACGCAAAACGAATAACCGGCGGCTTAACAATTCATTACTGCATTCGTTCATTTCAGCTTCATTAAAATCGCATTAGGATTAATTTTTCTCGTCCCCATTTTAATTCGCAGTTTGCTAAGGGGATCTCTCGCTGGACGTGGTGCAATCATCCACTGTCAATATTTGTTGTGTTTTGTCTACCTGCGCCCGTGTGTTTTACGTTATTGCTTGGAAATTGCTAGTGGGCACTTATTA
Organism: Hecatera dysodea; assembly: GCA_905332915.2. Classification (NCBI taxonomy): domain Eukaryota; kingdom Metazoa; phylum Arthropoda; class Insecta; order Lepidoptera; family Noctuidae; genus Hecatera; species Hecatera dysodea. The sequence goes on along the minus strand of HG995294.1, from coordinate 9,422,265 downwards.
TAACCAGCTACAATGTTTTACTGCTTTATATTTTTTATATACGAACAAAAGAGGTTCCCAGCTGTACTTGTTTTTATAAATTATCATTAATTATTGCGAAAAGATTCTTGTTTCACTGGTCCCTTTTTGTACTGCATATTTGAATCCATAATCACTTTTTTTATAGATTAATGTCCGTTCATATTAGTGCTTTTAATTAAAGTCTTAATCAAGTGGAGACTAATTGCTTATTTTAAATTAATTTAAATAAAAAATATTTGGAAATTAAAGCTTAAAATACGTTTATGACTTCATGAACTTTGTCTGCTGTAAATCATCCGTTGTAATTCGAATCTTCATTTAATAACTTACCAACTAAATAGTAAGTCGTAAATAGTGATTAAATAAAATTAATGGCGACGGCATTAATCATGTACAATTATGACCTCCTCCGCATAATAAAATATCATTATAAACGTTAACAATGACATACTAATCGAATACTTTTGATAGTTTGTTTATATGTTGTAAAATAAAGTCGTATTTTATGTAAAACAAACAGACGCTGGGTCGGAGCCGGTCGTGCATTATATACAGGCGCATAATACGTTACGTCGGGAGTCGGGACTGGTTACTAGAACCTTTAGACATTGTAAATCGATATTTCATTTTCAAATCGATGCACTGAAGCCTCACGATACATTCGCACGCGATACTCGCGACCCCTGCCAACGAATATCTACAATATTATTAATTCAGGCATATTAATAAAAGGTGTCACGTTACGACCACACTGATGTCGCAGGAAGCATGGCCCGATGAGCCATTCCAACGAAAATAAATACATTGTTCGATCCCGAACTGCATCGATTTTTTTACTAAGAATCGATTACTTTTTATTTCATCTGTCCGTCCTAATTTTACCGGCGCATTTGATAAGTATTATGTTACTAATGTTGTGACCCGGTTTCGAAAATACAATATTTTATATAGAAACATAAATAAACACAGGGTGATCAATGTTTTTATATGCAATAAAAGTTTCGACGGCGGATGACAACTCGAGCGAAGTGCCGACTATTTTCCGGACACAATCATCGTTAAGTCGACTCGACTATTCGGCATATTTTTATGGACAATTACTCGAAGTCTACGTCAGTGATATTCGCGAACATATTAAATTGCCATTTATGTCTAATCTCAAACGTGTAATAAAATGTTCACGCCTTGTTTTGAAGCAATAGAAGTCACTGTAAGCTGAAAGTATTCTTCACTTTAGGAAAGCTAATGAAATTTTGATAATGGTTGATAACTTTTTTACAAATATTTTACTACCTTTTGTTACGAGTAATTACGTAAATATCCATGAAGCGTTTTATACATAATAAATACCACTTTTTTGTGTAAATTCTTTATTTTTAAAGCGTCCGAAATTACTGTAGTAGTGCCGGGGGCAGGCAATATCGAGAATCGAGCATTTCACGGTCGGTAAGTTCAGCCGTATCGATACGGATATAATAACCAGTGGAATGGTAACTATAAAGAGAGATTGTATTTTTTACTAACGTCGTAAGAAGTCGGAATGTCCGACCGGCCCTTTGATCGGTTTGATAAAAGTGCTTGCGATCTTCTTTTCTTATTTTTTTCATAAAATTTCCTCCGTACCTTTATTGATATTTTGTAAGTTTGAAATGTACGATGGAATGCTATGAAATATAGAAGCATTCCATACGTTTGTTTGTTCATATCTATAAAATGAGGACCGATCTCGGGCGGAGAAAATATAAGGTTTTTATCAGCGGAGGTCATTCCCGACTCATAACTTAGATCCCCACTTGTCTGACAAAAACAATAATCCGTACAGTTTTGAGGAAAATGTTTATCTATCGCGACACCCGCCCCATAAATATTGCGCTTACCGAAATAAAACAGTGGAAATAGATAAAAAGCTAAACTGCTGTTAGCGACTGTACGAGACAGAGGCGCGGACAGTTTGACAAATGTTCTTATACAACCAAGTGGTGGAATTACTTTTTATTGCACGTTCGATCTGTTTTGTATAACTTTAATACAATATAATTGCAGAATAAAAAATGCTAAGCGTTATTTTTCTTGCCAATTAATAAAATATACGTTGAATATTGTAATAATTAATTATATTCACACTTAGTTGCCTCTTATTGCTGTTATAACTCGCTATTAAATTATTTTAAACATGGTATCCAGAAGCTTGACGCATCTCTCATGTAACCTTCAAGAAAACGAATAACTAATAATATCTCAACTGAATAATCATGAACATCAGTTATCGAAAACTAATGTTCGATGAGCGTCATCATAACACGTCAACATAATCAGTGCATCAAGCCCAAACACAACATACGTTGGCTTGATAACGACACATCTTATCTCAAAGACATTATTTCATACACATCTATCGGAAAGCCATTTGGACTGTGTCTGATTTTATTCTAGGCAATTTATTTTCAATAAAGAACTATAAAAAGACTTATCTAAATCGTTCGACTGCGACTGCTAGGGGAGCAACTGTCATAAAAGGCGACGCTTATTTACGTCGTATTGCACCGGTGGGAAACTATTGGCTGATATCGATATTTATAATTATATATTCTCGCCTTTCTACACCTAAAACATATACAGTATGTTAAATAACAGAGGGCGTTCCCTTAATTTCGTTAATCTTTATTATTAATAGTTAAAAATAAAAATATCAGAATAGAAAAATAAGCATAAAATAATTTGAATTTAAAAAAAATTGACAATAAATTCCAAAAATCCTGTTTAAAATCAAAATATTAGCGCGGAATAGTACCTACTCGTAGTAGCAATGCCCAAACCGGCAAGTACGCGTGTACAGAGTGTTTCTTTAACGTATCAATTTAACATTTTAAGTGAATATCTATTATAATATTTAAAAAAATAAAAACATTTTGTTTTTGAATAGTAATGTTTTTTTTATCATATATGGATGATATACTATTGCGGGTTAACGGGAACGCCCTCTGTTAATTACCATACTGTATAAACTTCAGTGGAAAATTATTTGAAAGTTTTTGAGAAAACTATTTGTCTTGTCCCATTCATTTTAATGTGAGAACGCTTCTTTGCAACCTAGCCTACTTGACTTAGACCATGTACTGCGTGCTTTATTTTTATTATATGCGTACTAAAAATAAAGTACATGTCGAACATAGTTTCTTAATGAACAGAAGGGCTATAAGATAAGTACTGTAATTAAGATCAACTGATCAAGGTTCTCATTTGTTTTTATTATATTAACAATGTGCTTTCTTTGCCCTCTAGTTATTATTGTGCCCGATTTTTATTGTCATATACAAAACACAGGAAATAATGGAAACTTTATAGTTGTTTTGTTTCAACTTTCGCATTAGGTTTCACACATTTTCTTAACATTTCTCCGAAAAAAATCAATTTCTTATTTTCGTAAAGAAAAATAAAGTATCAGTGGCGTATTGCGCGTAGGGTAGGTGGCCCATAAAGCAATAAGGTAGGGTAGGTGTTCAATAAGTACGTCCGCATCCGTGGCCCGGTCCCATTGTGCGGTGCTGATAAGGCGACACGGTGCGGCGCCCGCGCTTCCACCATCGGTTGCTTCTTTAGACGAAACACGTACCTATATCTTGCTTATAGTAATAACATGGATTAGTAGGGAAATATTGTGGGATATTATTTAGAACTTACCAGGTGCCTTGTTGTCTGCAAAAGGTTAAATAACTAAAATAAAATATTATATTTTAGAAATGTTGACTGTCATATATTTTAAACGCACTTTTGTTGTTACCACATGAGTTACTTTAAGTTTAAACCCTTATGTAATCTGACAACAACACCCACAAAAACCTCGAGCGTTACAAATAATGTATGCTTATGTTCGTAAATTAACAAGCTGATTTAAATACATTATAACAATCATCATAATGAAAAACTATACCTAAGTACCAAATAAAACATTAAATAAATTAAAATGTTCCAAAATTATACAAATTACGCTTTTTTCGATTAAAATACAACGATCGCTATTGATGATAAACAACTAAACAACGAAGTAACAGAGGAACCCATTTAAATTTGTACTCGAGCACCGACTCATTTACATGTTATTCGGGCAACAAACCCTAGGGGACCGTATCAGCCATTTATGAGTTAAAAAGTATTAAAGAAAAGAAAACTCGATAGATATAAAAAGATACGTATAATAACAAGAGAAAGAAGCCGCGTGCAAGGAAACTGCTTGCGGCGAATAAGCCTCGCGGAAAGCGGTATTGTTCCGCGACTTTTAAAACGGAACAAAATGAACGGAGGGGAAGGAAATCGGATGAAAATATGAAAAGAATACAAGTAATATACGTAAAAGTGAAACGAAACGTTGGAGATCGGGTCTCAGCCGCGGCGGTCCGCAAATATAATTTGCATAGTCAAGTAGCCCAACTTTTGTCTGCAGCGGATGTTCGCAACCATATTCGTTCGTTGCTTTTTAACCACACTCTCGTTCTGTATCGGGCCGGGCTTTTTATTGCATTTTTTCCCCTTTGAACGGATTCCTTCAATATTTTGGTGGTTCATTTTTATTCATACGCTCGGTCATCGAATTGTTTCGCTTCATATCACAGCTTTGTTGTGTTCTCTTAATCCTTGTCTTGTTATTGTCCTATTTTGAATGCATAATACCGCGTTGTAACGCCATCTCTGCCGCAATTAAACTGGCTAAAATATTTTAATATTACCTGTGATTAAAAGAGTTACATCAAAATGCATCTATAATAGATCAACTCAACACTCAATACGTCTTCATAAATTGAATTCAAATTCAATTGGAACAAAAGAAGTATTAACATAATAATATCATCGGTCGGTGAATACATCCCTACTATTTGAAATTGGTCCCATCATCGACTACAAAGGCGGCCACAAAAGATTAAAACTTTTTATTTAGCCCGCTTCAAATGAAATAATCGATTGAGGAATTATTACGATTCATCGTTCCGAACTCGCGAGAGGAAGCAATAGGCCGGATTATGGAGCACAAAGCGAGGCCGCCAAGCTATAGACAAATATTGACTTGTAGAAACAATGAACCCAGACGGCGCTTCTGCCGCTGGATTATGCGTAGGAAGAACTTGATTGACGGTTCCGTTTGAGATCCTCATATCACTGATCAAGAGGAAAAAGGAATAGCTAACTAAATATAGACTCAACAAAGTAAGGAAAAGGTTTGACCGTTGGCTAATTAATAAAACGTTTACGCGTTAATAGACACAAAAAGTGAGATGAAAAGATCCTAAAATAAGCTTCAGTCGAGTGCAAACCTGTTTTTCAGAGGTGTTAAAGAGAATCGATACTCGGACTCGATGGTCCGACGAATTTTCCACTGAACGGATCTTTGGACGTAGACCTTTGTATTGACGAGAAATTAACGTACGAACCTTTCCATCCTAATTTTGTTAACAAAGTAATTATGTACGGTCGTGTAAATAATATACCTTTTGACATTGTGGCTAACGGGTGCAGAGCATAATGAAGCTACTAAACAAACGTCGGTGGCTGAAGCAGCAAAAAACTTATTGAGAAATATCAGACAAAATCGAGATCCTAATTTAATATGTATGATTCTGTTGCAAAAAATGCGAATGGAAATAAAAACGAACTTTCCAATCCGTACGTTATTACTGGCTCGTGTCGGAGGTCGTACGATGACAAATGATGCGTAGGAGTCGATCGCTAGTGAACTCGCCCGTTTCATTAGCAACAACATTAATTACTAGCAAATCTTTAATGAGAAAACAAGCTTTCATTTTATTTTCATTCCGTATTGCTCTAGAGTCGTTCATTTTGTATTTGTCGTTTTTGTTTATTTTACTGCAATGGATGGTAATTAACTTTAAAGACTTAATAATATGAACATCATAATGTTATATAACTAAATCATTACTTTTCTATACGTGATGTTTTGTGTCTTCTTCTTCTTCGGGAAATAATTATATGTTTTATTCTGTACTTTTAGTTTTTCTCACTCCATTAATTTTTTTGCTCTCACCGAAATTAAACGGCCACAATATTCAAATTCGCGGTACTCAAATCTCGTTCCAACACTCCACGACAAGCACCGCAACGACAAGAGGGCGTGTCTTATTTTTATTAGTTTATTATTCATAACGTTTCCATAACACGAGTTATCCGCATCTTGGTCGCCGCTCGACTTCATCAAAACTCTATCTTTTGCCATCTCGAGACTGTTACCCGACTTACCTGATGGTACAAGTAATAAGCTTTGGATATTCAGAAATTGTTTACTAACACTTTCAATTGCACTGGAATTTCGCCAAAAGAGTTCATGAATTATTTATGCTGCAATTTTCAGGATGATATAGTAATAGAGTATATGTCAAATCTGGTCATGAGTGTTGTCCTCTAAATTCTTCGCTTATATTGTCGTCGTTAATATTGTCCTTTCTGTCACAGGATTTTACAAATCAAATCATGATGAACATTCATTTTTCTTTGGGTTTGAGAATTGTAATAACTGGGCGATCGGTTTATCGTTTGGTCCCTTGTCCGCGCCGCCCCTCGGCCCTGTCGGAGGCTGGGCCTCCAGCGTCTATCAACACGTGTACCGACTCAATCATTCGTCAATCGAACTCCGGAGAAAAGAAGACGTAAATATCATTACTGCATAAGTTAGAGTGAGAAATCTTATCGATGCGAGATTATTGACGAAGAAATGGCCCAAACGTAAAGTGGTTATTGCAGGTGAATTAAGGAATCCTTAAGTTTTCTGATAAAGTTCGGTATGTAGTGACGTAAGAGAGAAAGAGACAGATACAGTGTTACTTGAGGTCGACTTATACATACGTAGCTGTGTGGTGCAGGTGGAGAGAAGTATGGCGCACGACGCATACGCAAAATCGTTTATTTAGTCGCAGTTTTGTTTTGCTCCGCGTGCGGTATTCCAAGTAATTGTTGTTTCGATACGGTACAACTGGGCTAGAGTTTACAATCTTACATTAATATGTATGTACGATTTTATTCAAATAAGTTTTCATGTAAGTATCTAAATCAAAAAGATGTTCCCTTTAATTTGCTTGCTGTCTTGCCGACTTAGTAAAAGTAATGGTCACCCAGTGGTCGAAATTCAACCAAGTTTTTTTAACGTATTTAATGTAGGTATTTTTAAGAATTATTATTAAAAAATATATATTATCTTTCTGCACTACTATTCCATATAAACATTAAATGTGCCTTTATTTATTTATTTATTAAAACTTTATGCACTAGTAAAAAAAGTGTAGGTACAAAGGCGGACTTAATGCCTTAGGCATTTTCTACTAGTCGACCTTAGGGTAGTGCAGAGACAACATGGCAGATGCAAATTAAATGAAAAACAAACGGAGAGGAAAAATATACAATCATAAATACATAGATACATACATACAAATAAAATTAACAAAGGCGTTGAGAGAAACGAATCCAACGAATTAACGCTGTGATGATTCTTCCAACTTCTTGCGAATGTGCTCTCGCGCCTTCACTTTAAAGGACAACCGACTAGTTGCAAATTTCACACTCCACCATAACCAAAATGTTTCTTTTGACAGTGATGTACCAAAAACGGCTAAAGAAGGAGAGAAAACAGCGGCAAATGATCCAAGAGCAGCTGGAACTCGAACTCAAGAGACGACAGAAAGTAGAAGAGGCTCTCAAACAGTCCGGAGCACCTTCCGAAATACTCAGAATCGTAACTGGTAAGAATTCTCCAAATCATACTATACCTTCCGAAATTGGTAACAAGCAATCATACCACGTTCCTTTAATGAAACCTCTAAGATGTTACCTACCTTAAACATGTCAAATTGTCAATACCATCTCTATCAACAAGTTTCAACATGTGTTAGTGCCCCTGACATGTTAACTTGCCGTCTGTCAAACTATCTGTGTAGCGAAAATTTCACCTAATAACATACTAATGTTCCAGGCAGCACTCGTAGAACATTCAGCTTTACGTAGCGTAGTTAAGATTAGCTTTTGATTGCTAATAGGGATGATTTGTGACGTATTGGCGTTGGATGCGTGTCGAGTGCGTGATGTAAGAAGGGTGGGTGAACGCTGGTGATGGCTTGTACTAATCTCCGTGTCAGGAAATCGTTTCGCAGACCATTTGAAACGAGGGTTCTGAACTAACACGCAGTCAAGTTGATTTTGTTGCATAATCGCTGTTTGCTACATTTATTGGCTGTCTGTTTCACTTGATTGATACGAGTGCTGCGAATCTACTGCGACTTTTCTAGGTAAACTTAGTCACTGTATAACAAAAGAATTTTACTATCGGCACATATTGTTCAGCTGCATCCATCCTTGACCTTATTTCTAACGTGACCTCATTCCACAGAGAATCTAACCCCGTCGTCACAAGAGACGCCGCGTTCTGAGAGGGAGAATGGCTCGGAGCGGGAGAGCAAGCCTCCCAGTGCGGAGCCCCCATCAGCGTCACCTCCCTTCCAGCGGGACCCTCCACGCACGCCCGACAAGCCGCAGTGGAACTACCCTCCGCCACCAGTCGACATCATGAGCGGAGGAGCAGCCTTCTGGCAGAATTACTCTGGTGAGCATCAAAATATTTGGTACTCTCGATTTCTGCCGAAGACTCTAGGTGAGTTGAAAAGGATGACGGCAGGCACTAATTATCAATCTTACAATATTGTCAAATATAATTAAGAATTTAAATCTCCAGAATTGTCCCCATCTTATTCTGTCGCAGCATCTTTGATTTATCTTTTACTTCTATTCAAATAATGCCCATTAAGTTAATTATAAATGTCCCTTATCTTCTACTCCTCCTTTTAACTTCGAGTAGGTAATAATTTCGCCATTAATTTCCCAACGATCAGGATATTATCCAAACGAAATGTTAATAAGACCACGTTATTGAATTCTCCGGGACAAACTCGTACGTTCGAGGATATGTATGGTTTTCGAATGTAAAAGGGTCCGTTAGAAATGTTTTTTTTTTTTCAACGAAATGAAATTTATACTCATCATATTGCATAGCTTTCGTATCGGGAATGTCAAGTATTTAAAAGTACAACGATATGCGAGCTCTCTCGGTTTGTATTGTGATTTTTGGGGGCGCGTTTTTATGAACGAATTCTAATATAACATTTTGGTTTGTCTGATGATGCATGCATAATGCATGATTGGGGAAAGACATGACTTTGAACATCCTTTTTATGAAAAAATCACATCTTAGGTAAGAATTAAGCTCGAAGTGGGTAGGTTAACACTGACTTGACTGTTTTGCTTTATTTTCCTTAATGTGTGAAAAGCTACCTAACAAAAGCTTCACAATACTTATAACAATATGCAATTCTGGCATTCGTCTATATTTCAAGTAAGCCAGTGTAACGGAAGGACTAGCCTCGTTCACCTTAAAGTATTAAGGTGGACGAGGACGTCCCGTCCGATAGACCTGAAATACCCGTAACCTCAAAAACTGTAACTTATTATAACTCCAATTCATTAATATTGTCTGAAAAAAACAGTACACCCACAAAAAACACTTTTATTTGAATCACAAAAACTGCGACGCGCTCAGCTTTATGATAGAAAAAGCAAAAATCTGGTGCCCGTATCGGTGAATCAAACCGTGGTTTTTTTTTTCATGCATATCCGCTTTGTGGAAAGCCCAGAAATTTCATTAAAAATGCACCGACGTACTGCATACCTAAAGTAGTGGCGTACCCTTGCGCTGGAACTTGACTGATACCTAATATGATTTTTCTATTAAATACTCACCTACTCTTTCAAATCAACCACATGTTTTAAATTCCCGGAAATTAGTACTTTCTTTTTTATTTTGTGCACTTTATGCGGAATAAATAAATGTGATTTGTTAAGTGTATCTTGTGTTTTGTCTTGATTTATCATTAAAAATTTTCAAAAACACAAGATACTCAATAAATTCCCAATTGCAGCCAATTTTACATTACTACTTCCCCCGCGTACTAAATTAACTTGAGGGGGCGAATAGGTGTTTACAATTCGCAAAACATTGATACGGATTTAAGTATTTCCCTTGTTCGGACGAGTGGCTTTTGCCGACAGTCTGTTCAAGTAGAAATTGCTACTAATTTAAGTGTTACGCTACCCCGAGTGTTCAAACGCACGCGAACACGCAATACCAATTGTTCGAATCGGAATCGCTTTACTATATTTGAATTTGCACGGTCAACTATGTTGTACTGGCAACCCTAGCTTGTGCAATATCAGATCAGTCGTTTCTTGAAAAACGTGTTATGCTGACGACTGAAAATAATTCTGGTATCAAAAGTACGTTCAAGAAACTTTTCCTAAAAGTACATACCCAAGAAGAGGTAAAAAGCTATAAAGCTGAAACAGAAAAATACAAGAGGGTTGTAAATATAAAAAGGTTGGTAACAGAAAAACAAAAATTAAAACTTGGAGCCTTTCATCAAGTTTCCTCAGTGCCTTCGGTAAAAAAAAAAACATATTTTATTATTCGTAAATTAGAAAACTTTTTTTGTACGTGCTTTTCATAAGAAACCGGACGAGTCAAAAGTGTTCCAAGTAATTACTGTTTACTTATATAATGTAGGTGAAATGAGGAATATTCAAATTACGAAAATGACAACAATTCTTACGTAGAAACGTGGACGGGTCATCAATCATGGTAATGTTTCGATCATAGACATCATTATATTGATTGATACAAAGGTACCTACAGAAGACGGTCATAAATTCCCATTAGATACACACAATGCTAATTTATTACGTAAAAACAATATTATTAATTATAATTCTAATAAAACAAGTTATATCAGGATATTTTAATAAAACATTGTTTATGCCGTTATAAGAGCTGCGCTTGTAAAACGGATAAACCATCCGATGTTACATAAGTAATATAAAGTTGAAAAATTAATAAAGAGGAAACTTCTCCATGCTACTTTTTAGGTGAGCTTGTAAAATGAATGGAAATAAAATTGTACCGCACAGGTGCGCTCGAAACCTTTGACGATATTAACTTTTTTATTTATTCTTAGTAATCACCCGCATCATTGTGTTCAGCGGTTTATATAGACAACTTGTTGTGTATTAGCATAACATTGGCTGCGCGTGCACCGAAATACATACAATATTACCGACAATGATAAAGATTTAAACCGAACTGCATCCCAGTCACGATGGAATTGATTCTGTGGACAAAAACTACAGCAGAATGTCTTTAATAGAAAATCAATCCAATCAGTGTGATTCGTCGCGCTCCAATAGAGTCCGCAACAGTAGCACTTCATCCCGTCCGCGTCTATCCGCTCAACTTGTGTTGTACCAGTTGGCTCCGTGAGGGCCCACCTATAGTTCCCTTCACAATCATCCGTTTAAACCGACCCTTTGTTCACAACCTTCTCAAATTTCCAACGAAGAATTAATCAACTCACTTTTTTTCTCTGTATTTTTACGGCAGTAATTAATTTCGCTTTAACAACGAGCCGAGGTGTCGATTGCGTTAAAAATTGTTAAAAATAATGAGCAGATGTACTTTCTATTATTTCTACAAAGATATTAGATGTCATGAAAATACATCGTTTAAAAATTTATTTAACAGATTTTTTTTGTTTTACATTATGATTAAAGAAGACGTCTTATAACAATTTACAATGTGGATGTACCCTTTTGTGATTTCACAAACATTTATTTTCAAAAAGCACCAAATTAATTTCGTGCTTGATTTCTGAATAAGTAAATGAACCGTTACTTTAAAAATAATCGATGAATTTGTATCGAATTGTTGTTTTTTCGGCTGTATTTGGCAGATCAAGAATCACATGAAATCCAACGATCCATAGCTGAATAAGTAATCAACGAGATGACTTTTGTACAAACAAAGTTATGTGTTTGGTGCTGTAGCGTTTTTGTTCTACATGGTTTATCAAACAGTTACCTACATCAAAATTAATTCAAATAGGTACCTAAATAATTTCTCTTTCATAAGAACTAAACAGGTACCTACTTGGGGAACTAATAACACTTATTTAAATGCAAATACCTAAAAACTATTATTTAACAAACATCCCAGCCACCAGTTAGCATCTAATAAATAAATGCTCGAGTGAAACTGTTCCACATTAAGTTTATTGCTTTACTTACAATTGCTGTAACAAAAAACTATTTATTCTCACTATCGATCAGTGTCCACTATCGTTTTATTTCTGTTACTTTTCAAATAGATCGGTTCACGTCCACCTTGTGAAGTCCCTTTTTGTCATTCCTTGACCATTCGATCAAAACGAAATAAGAACTGTTTCTTTTACAAGTTTTTGTCTATTAACAACATTCCGTGAAAGTTAATGTCACTGTTGATTGGAACTCTAGAACATTTTACATTTCACAACTCCAAATGTTAACAATCTAATGTCGGATATAATTTGAACATTTTGGGACAGGAGAAAGAAAAAACAAACATTAAAGGATAACTTTTATTAAGCTAAGCGCTCAACCATTACAGTTGTTTCAAAGAACAAATAGATTATAGCTCTCAAAGGAACCGGCAATTCTGTTTTAGAAGCGGCAAATGCAAAAATATTACGTATTCAAACAGACCTAATGGGACATTTAGGGGTGGCAGCGAAGTGAAACGGCAAAGGCCGAAGCTTTTAAGTGTATAATATTTAATTGTGACGCCCTAGGCGTATAATCTCGCCCGAGATAATAGGTTTCTGTTTCGGGACAACCCTCGACGGTGACACTTGTGAGTGTATTGCCCTCCGGCATCACAACACTCAAACAAATCGGATCATAATCGAGTTTTTCCAACTGACGAATGTTTTCAAATAGTTTCTTTGATTCGAATTTCATAGCGGTACAAACACAATTTAAATTCAAATTTTTTGGTTTATGTTTAAACATTTCTTGAAAGAACAGAAATTGGTGTAGGTTATAAATTCGGGACTCAGAGCATAAATTGTAAACGAATGTCGGGAAGAGAAATTCAATTCCCCGTTGAGAAAATGCTCCATCAAAGTAAGCAAAAAACGCGATTCCGTTTATATCTTTTATATCTCGTAAATTGCAGGAGGCGGCAAGCGTTGCATGAAATTGAATAAGCATATTTCGTAAAACGTCGACGTTTTCGGAGACAATTGCCTTACCTCACCTACTCTTTGCCTCTTCACGAACTTTGTCAATTTTCGTGAAATCTTATTAGAGGATGTCCTGCGCTTGAGACGTGTTTCATTTTTTATGCCTTAATTTGTTGCGACGTTTTGTTTTTGCCCGGGAATTCGTCTTCTACTGACATTTTTTATCAAACTGTTTACGCTGTTATTTACCTTAGCTTCTCAAAGTGTTCTGACAAGGTATCTGCTAATATTTATACAATGAATGTAATAAGATTTTAAGAATACACATACACTACAAACGCCCTTTGTTTATTGATTCCTAAAAATAAACCCTTGTCAACTAAATATTTTTAGTATTATAGATACTAAAAATATTTAGTTGAAAAAGGTTTATTTACCATACACTGAATACAGAAACCCAAGAGGCACAGATTCATAATTTCGTTTCAATAACATCAGTAACACAACGAATATTACTCCGAACAGAACCGTAGCGTTCAAATAACCCTTGTACGAGAAATTTAATAACACTCGCTGAACGTGAGTGCTACGTTTTTAACAAAGGCAATATCGAATATTAAATTAGAATGTGCCATACGGATGTGAAGTCCGTTTGATGTGAGTCGGCTTTCCCCGAAACACTAATGACATTTTACGGAGCGACACACGTGAAACTACATGTTGTACGTGTGTGTGTGACGCTGTGCGAAATTGTGCTCTTGTTTGTTCCCCTTTACTTTGTGTCTTCTGGATTGGTTGTTTCTGTAACTTGGTTTTTGACGTAAATTTTGTCCTGGTCTGTACCTTAAGTTTTGTAAATAATTTCAACATTTATTGAACTTTTTTTTCCCTTTCCCACCAGAAACTCTGGCGCAAGAGTTAGAGATGGAGCGCAAATCCCGCCAGCAGGCCATGGAGCGCGACGTGAAGAGCCCCCTGTCGGACCGCGCCGGCTATTACAAGAACTCAGTGCTGTTCAGTTCGGCCACTTAGCTGACGCACTCCGGGGCCAGCGACTACCCCGACCAACAAGAATACGACAAAGAAATCGACGAATCGAGAAAACCAATGATCAGCGTCAAACCCGAGTTTAGGGAAAAATAAATCCAAAGATTCGATATTGGTGAATGAACTTATCAGTGGTCTTAACGTTCTGATCGATAACACAACTCTCAATAAAATCTCAAAGAGAACTACTTCCAAAAATATCTTAGAACCCATCAAACTGTTTATCTGATTGTTTATTCAACTCAAGTTTTTGGCATAAACGATCTCAATGAAGTTGAAACTACTTCTAGTTATTGAGATTAATCTGTAAATATTGTTATTGAATTCGAAGTAAGTTGTAGATTTCGTGGTGTTAATACGAAGTCTCATGAACTCTTCTTCCATAGAAAAATTTGTAAATATCCCTTTATAATTATTATTAGAGTAAGTCAGTACGGTTTTATCGACGATCCGAGTAATTTATTCGTCAATATTTTAATCTTTTAAGAGAAGTACCTTTAACTTATCGTTAAATGCCATATTTATATATTAAGTATCCATTGTTATTTGACTTTGTAAATCTGGATGTATTATTTCCGAAGCAATCTGTACCTACATACATATCATAAGCTTTGTCACATTCAACTGTTCAGTGATCGATTGAGACAATTGTTGGAATTGATCTAAGACTGCTTTTCGAGAGTTTTTCTAAAATGTTTGTCACTAGTCTCGCAAGTTCTGTAAACGATAGGTGTTTATGTTCCTAAGATGTTTGTTTAAAAGACCTTTAAAATATATTTAGCAAAACTTTAACGGGTAGGTACACATTTCTTTCACCCATGATGTTTTACTTTCAATAGTAAATAATTGTGATCTTCACTCATGTAATTTATTCAATTTTAGTGCAATGATTAGATTTAACTGATACTAGTGTATTTCATAAATCATAAAAGTGTACGATAGATACGTTAAGTTAGTGGTTTTAAAAGGATACATTTTTACAATTCAATACTATTGACTGAAAACGGAAGAGACAGTTTTTGCGTACAATATAACCTAAGTGTTTTCTTTAAAACTTCATAAACTAGAAGATGTATAAATAATTATAATCGCTATATCTCATATCCATAACGCAGATTCGATATATATGGTTAGTTAACCTAACAATAAGTTCAGTAGTTTAACATTATACATAAAGTATAAAATGATAGTGTTATTTATATTGATGCTTAGTTTACGAGACTTTGGACGTCTTAATAGCTTAAAGTAAGATTTTAGAGATTGTATCGGGCGTACTATTGGCGCTTGGCTATTGGGCAACTACGTACTGCTAGTAGAGACACCAATTACTGTTGTTTTGTGGAACCACTCCGGCTGTTGAAATATTCATTCGTCTCGGGATTGTGGAAGAAACGTATCGAGGATATCGGCGAATAGTCAGGCGCCGATGCAAACGATCGCTTAATACAAGTAATTACATATTGTCTGTAAAGGATGATACGACGTAATGAATAAAACTTAGTTGTTACTATAAATGTTTAGCTGACATGTGTGATTGTGTAAAGGGCGTGAATGTGGTACTTTTGTATCAGTTATTTTCATTTCGTTACAGTAGAATGACAATGCTGATGTGGAAGGTCGCGAGCGTGCCCCAGCACCGGGAACAGTATTGTCGTAGACATAGTTTTTTCTTTGTCAATTAGATGTTGAGGCTTCTCAATGTACCTATTTTGTATTTCGGTAATAGTATGCAGTTCTGAAAGCAAGTGTAACTATTTATTATTTCTATTATAATTATTATGATTAATTTACTTAAAATTGTGTGTGTGCCTTGTATCGTAGATGAAAATATCAAGATTAAAAGGGAAAATTATCAGTCTGTGTTTCGTTTCTAACAACCCCACTTAAATACCCATTTTTATTCTTATAATCCCTATGATAAGACTAACTAGTTACTTATGTAGATACATAATTTATGTTCTGGATCTGACTAGAACGACCGATCTACACACTTATATGAATCTATGAAAGTACAACATTTTAATTTAACGTGAAAAATATTATATACCTAATTCTTTCTTGATGAAAATCATCTAAATCAATTATAAGCAAGCCAGATTGCAGCATTACCTTATTCTTACCTCACCAATATTTAAATAAAATAACGAACCATCCATATTTAGACTCCAACAACTTATAATTTGGGCACCAAGCGAGCTTTTACGTACACTAACTCAACCTAAAATACGACATAATTAACCAATAGCACAAAAGCAATTGAACAACGTCGTCATAAACATGAAAAGTCATAAGAAGATTTTATATTAAAGTTCAGTCACCCATCACCATTTTAAATCCTGTGAAATCGGAAAAGTTCATATTTATTGCTAATAGATTTTCGGCCGATGAACACCGGGTTATTTGCGATGCAATTTTATTTTGTCCATATGAATGATTTTTATATTTGCCCCGGGGTGGCGAACCAAGAGTACCCTTCCGATTTCGATTTCGGACATCATGCGACCGCTGGCCCCTTCCAAATATTTGGGAAAATATTTTCGAAATCAACCTCGTTGGTTGGTTTCACTTGGACATTTTAAAGGGAAAGTGGAAAATGGGAAACGATTGTTATGGACTTCGTTTGCAATAAATATAACGTGCAATGATAAAAATGCAATGTAAGGTAGAAAATACATCAAGGATTTTCCAATTAAATTAAACATTTTGAATGGCAAAAAGTTGTTGTTTTTTACCCTGTAACAGAATATTCTGTTAGGTAATCCTTATCAAACGAGAAAGCTTTCTGGAAATAAAACAAAAACAGTTTTTTTTTTTAATAATATTTACGTACATTCTGTATGTTCTTGTTTCTGATTTTCTACATTAACAGAATGTAGAAAACTAACCAACTCAATTTTTCCGTCATTTTAGCGAAAGCTGTTTATGTGACACGATTACTGTACTACATTATGAACTAAATGTAATTTATGTAAATAGACTTCATAATAATAGTGATAAACATATGACACTGACACTATTAAACGGAGCTAATTGGATAGCATTTAATAGGTACATACATGAAGGGTAGGTAAGTGTTAAGATAAATTGAGTAATACATAAATTGTCACACGAAGTACCTACCTAGTAACATAAAACCACGTAGACATATAATTTAGTGGTTGATCGATAGGTGTAAATGACATCTGCATAAAAATGTCAGTAGACTCATGCTATTAACTCTACCTGGGCTTCACCTTCAAGTCTGCCATTACAATAGTGTCAGAATGGTCTATCATTGATTTAAGAATTATCGATTTTGACTAATTTGGTAATCTACTAAAAGCGTCATTACGACTTTCCAGTGGTCAACCACTAACAATCTCGTACATAATGACAAATGAATAACAGACTTTCATAATACGCGGTAACTTTAAATTGCATAGAACACTAATAAATAATATTTGTGAATGAAAGAATTCTGGCATCTAAAAAGGTTTTCTACTAACAGGTTTTATAATAATGGCAATACGACAATGTCATTCTACCACAATTCTTTTACGAAACCATTGTTCGACCAATGATCGACCATTATGAATTTAGCAGATTATGATTTTTTAGCTAAATGACAATGGGATCGTGTTGGAATGACGAATTTATAAAAAATAACAGACTTGGGGCCCTTTTTTTTTTGGATGGGAAATCATCAAATGACCCCTCCCGCCCTGGGTGGAGCGGTAGGGAGTGTCAGACTTTTACTGACTAAAAAAACCCTTGGGGCCCTGGTGCTATATGTAAATGGTTAGCTCTGACTTCGGATGAGTCTTAAATTCGTACCTTTGTGACTGTTGCGGTCTCTTGATATTCGTCACTGTGATGACTGACGAAGCAACCACCTCTGAAGTATTTTTTTAATACCGAATTTAGACAAGTTTGAAGATTAGCTTCGATATTCCAAATCAATGAATCGGCTAAGTATTAAAAAGGATTAGTGTGCTCAGAATATCGAATTTTAATACAATTTTTGAGGTAATGTGAAACAGAGAGTAAATTCCTAAGTTCTTTGTCTCCGTACAAATTTGCTTCGTTTGCTTTTCTTGTGGCGGCATTAATGCCGCTACACAGTCATTTAGATACACAAATGTGGGTTATTCTAGATACCGTCTGCTGTAGTGTTCTCCAGCATCTAGAGAAGGCATGAGAAAAGAAAAATGTTTATTTGGGTCTCGCACAAACAAACAAACAAAAACTACTAGAAAAATATATTAACAAAAGCTGTAGATAGAATATGATATAACATATAAGTATTAGGGAACAAGGAGTATTCTGCATTTGAATTGGCCGTGCCAATTGGTTGACATGATTAAGAAATGAGGTTTTGGATAGAGACGAAACTACTCTGTCAGTAAGTGCAGACATAACGTCAGATCGTCTTCATAACTTCACAGATATCCATCACCAGTATCGCCTATATAATCGATATCCAAGTGTAAAATAAAAGATTTTTAAAATAGGTAAAAATATGTCTTTTACTCTTTATGTTTTAAACTAGTTGAGGCCGGATTTTCCTAGCTAGAAATACCGAAAAAGCCTAGTGGTCAAAAGGATAAAAACATCAAAGCAAAAGATTTTCTCTTCCAGCATACAACATAAACTCGGTAGGTGAAAATTGATGGAGAAAATTAACTATGCCTACGAGCACTCTGAATGCTAACTACGCCATAATCGACTGCTATCGTTACTACGCTATATAAATATTTCATTTCACAGGTCTTCGATACTTACTCATGTGATAAAGAAAGTTTTACGAATTATTTTACCGTAAAAAGAAGTTCTTGATGACACAGAGTACTTACAAATGGCAAAAAATATCATTTTATTACTCGACATCGTAGTAATTTGTCCTCGTTTTATTTCGTATGGAATGTATGATTACTGACATCCATAAACATGATATAATTGCGCTTCTAGGTGGCGCCTATATTATTATTTTTATTAACTGTTATTACATTATCATAATATGCAATTTTGTATAGAGGTCAGTAGTATTTATTTCTATGACTAGCTTCTGCTAGTAACTTCGCCCGGGTGATATCCCGCGCATTATAAAAATTCGATGATAAAAATGTAGCGTATTCCTTCTCCACATTCCAATCTTTCTCTGTATCTACCAAATTTCATCAATATCGGTTTAGACGAGAAAGTGTAAAGGACAAACAGCCCGTGGTTTCACCTGCGTAGAATCAAAATCAAAAATAAATTATTCAAATTAGACTGACAGCCAGCACTTTTTGAACATCAACAAATTTTACTTATAACAGTCCCCCAAAACACCCACCTGTCAATACTGCCTAGTGTTTTAGTTCCCGTTCCTAAGGGAATACAGGATAAGATATAGCTTATGTTACTCACTAATCATGTAGCTTTGCATTTTTGAAAGAATTTTAAAAATGGGTTAGTGGTTTAGGCGTGAAGGCGTAATAAACAAACTCACATTCACTAGACTGACTAGACTGATGGTATAATGTAATAGCATTAATTGTTACTGAGTTCTTGTTGATATGACCTTAAAAGATAGGGATGATTAAAGTGGAATGAGGAACTAACATAATAATATCAAGAACCTACTAGCTTTTTACCAAAACTTCAGTTACAGGAAACTAAGTAAAATAAAGCAAAAAAACCTAAAACAGTGGAGAGACACGAGCAGTAAGTACTTCCATAGATTACCTATTACAGACAACAAGTTGTAAGCAAACAGATTTACCTCTTTATGATATTAGTTTAGATTGAATCAATGAAGACTTTTGTTGTCTGCGTTACGAGAATGCTACGAAAAACTATTCAATCAAGTTTTTTAACCAGATCAAGTGCTATCTACTAAGTGTTACCTACTGTAGACCAAATAATGAAAAGAATATACACATTTATAGAAAATCAAGTAGTTTAGGTAATCCAACATCAAACTGGCCGGTCTATTCTGGAAACATCTCGCCTAAGCTTAAAGGAGTAAGCACATCATCTTGTTTGTATGGATTGACAGCTTTGCAGAGATTACACTGTGAGAAGTTTACAGAATCGCACCACTGCAACGCCTTCGATGCAATATTGATTGATAGGTAACTAATTTTTAAGTGATGACGAAAATCACTTAAAAATTGTCATTTAAAAACTATTTCCGTCATCACGATGACACCAAACCATATATAATAATATTATAAGAAGATGTATATGTACGTTGTAAGTTGAGAAACGTTTTCCAGTTAATACTGCGGAGCACAGTTAATATCGCGCGCATAAATATTGTCGCACAAGACAGCTCCTTGCCGCTTCTAGTCTCTATTGAAGTATGGCTAGCTGGTACAGGGTGTGGTGTTTTGAGTGTGTGGTGTTGTGACGACTTACCGTATAGGTTTATTTTTCAATAACCAGTCATTTTGTTTTTACAGACAAACATCGCAGAAATGTTGATGTAGATGCAGAAATAACACTACTAATTTATAAAAAAGCTTTTCTTGTGTCCTATATTTTGCCTAGTTACATGCAAAATTTTATTGAACATTAGATTTTTTTTTTCTCTGAAAGATAAACCTGTGTTATTACTATGCTTTGGCTTGTTTGTACCTCAAATCACTTAATACTTTTTACGTCAAATGATGTCCTGTTTAAGAGATTTATTTTGTGTTCACACAAAATACTACAACACATGTTTTGAAGTGTATCAGTATAATATTTCCATTCTATAAAAAAAACTAAAATAACATTAGTAAACTAATATAACATTAGTTTACCTCATAGTAGCAATCCTGACTTCTTCGCACACTTACACAAATTTATGAAACACTCAAAGTCAAGTTAACGACAATTAATGTCACAAGCTGGTAAAAATGTATGAAAATGAGAGGTTTTCGTGTCAGAGTGAGCCAACTTAACAATAGCGGCTTTCTGATATTTGCTTCAAAAATAAAATATGCAATACTAGCGTTATAAAAATTGTACCCGTGCATTAATTAAATTTGTATAAAAGAGTTGTTAAACAATCTTGGTGTATAATAAAGAATATTATATAAATTCAAATTCGCAGCACCCTGTAGAGTAACGCAGCGACACACGCACCTGCCATAGCGGACTCGGAGAGCAATTTTCGCTCTCTGAAGCGCCACGGATTAGTTTTTCCTTACGATAATTAAATAACTTTGAGCTATGTTGTTGCGTGATGTACGGCCGTGTTTATTGTCTTGTTCGCGACGCGAGGGTGTGAATACGGCTTTATATTATTGAGCATGTTCTGTATGCTTTTAATTAAAGCGTGTAAAGTTTATCAAAATATTGAGTAACGGTACCTCTTCTGCAAAGAGTTAGGTTTTGTTTACGGTTTCAAAATGGGTTCGGGTGAATTCAGGTGGTCCCGCTCTATGCTTTTGGCAAGCTCTTGGCAAGATGCTCTGTTAGATACTAGTAGTAGATATCAACTACTTAGATAGTTGGTACTAATAAGAAGCATACAGATTTAAAAGTACGTGTAGATTAAAGAGACAGAACAGCATCCTTAAGTCGATAATACAAATAAAAAACACCAACTATATAGTCAGTAAAAATGGCTCTTAAGACGTTCAACTAACTATGTTGCCATAGCAGACCTGGAAGTTTCTAAATCCAATATAAAACCAGGTGGTTCTCTGTAGGCACAGCGTCATCATTTCAGCCTAAAGAGAGCACCTCCCCTACATGTCGTGACCAGTCCTGTACGTCTCATCCAGCCTTCACCATATCCTCGGTCCACATTGCTGCCGACACTGAATTCTGGCTCAAACTTTTATAATTTGAAACATTCAATATGACGAAGAAGACAGTATATATGCACTATATAACAGCAAGCCGCTAAAAATGGGACAAAGGCTGCACCTTTAGTTTTTCGACTCAATGAAAATTATAAATAAATAAAATAAATAAATAAAAATAAAATAATAATGCAGCCATAGACTTTAACCGCTACTCGAAAACCGGGCTTTAAGTAAATATCAATGATTGAGGTCAACATGTGGGATTAGGTGCGATCGTTTTAAATACAATTAAAATAATGAAACAACGTTACATATGTACATACATCGTAATCTTGTCATTTTATAAACATATCAACAGCGTCTGCTATTTTCTAATTGAATGCAATTTGGTTTCCGATAACGAACAATGTAGCCATCAAGTTATCGTTGCATCGATAGATCTCAACTCAATGAAAATTATAATAATGCAGCATAGATTTTAACCGCTACTGGAAAACCGGACTTTCAGTAAACACCAAATGATTGAGGTCAACATGCGGGAAAAGTTGTGATGGTTTTAAATACAATTAAAATAATGAAACAACTTTACATACATACATCGTAATCTTGTCATTTTATAAACATATCAACAGGGTATGCCATTTTCTAATTGAATGCAATTTGGTTTCCGATGGCGGACAATGTAGCTGTAAGGTTATCGTTACATCGATAGATCTCATGTAATACGACCATTTCTATCCTAATCATATTTCAAACATGCATCAAGATAGCATTCAATGTAAAGGTTCATATTACCATTTTACATTACGTAGACATTCTTCCAAGAAAAGTAACTTGAAAATTGGTTGCGAAATGTCAGAGAGCCGTAACACTTGTAATCTTTATTCATTTCAATTATAAGGGCAGCGGAAAGGCGATTGAACAACTGCGAGGGCGACACTCAGTTATGAAAACATCTCAACCCTTCCTCGCCAAGGGGCTGCTGGAGCAATTTGCATTACATCTGAATTTGAAATACTTATTTCGCTTTCAAAGACTTATTTTTGTACCACTAAGAGGCCGGAAAAATCTGATTACAAGTCTGGTTATTTCTGTTAGTTAATTGGCACTGAATATTTAAATAAGATTTAAACTGAATTGCAATATACATATAAGAAATGAGGATCTAAGACTTTATAAATCATACATAACGATTTGTTCACATACAAATAACAAAACAGCATCGATTGATGCGATGCTATGTAACTTGTATTCCTCGAACGTCACGCAGCAATGCACCTATAGTAGGTACACCCACATTTTGTAACCATCCTTACAGTAACCTAGACCCTCCTAAAATCGAACACGTAATAATAATCATAATCATAGTGATAATCGTTTATTTGCTAATATGGGTAATTAGTTACATAAAGTTGTTAAAAAAGAGCACAGTCCAACCATATTACGCCTTGAGGCATGCAAATACCACTATTGATGTATCACATTTTTATACAAAATAACACAATTTTGGCATTTTCAACGCAGCAAATGATATTGAGTCAGTAGCAAATATTAATGTCATAAGAATAATTAAAGATTAATATGTCATGTATTAAGTTAGAATGTCAAGATATATTTATAAATTAATGTCAAAGTAATAATAATGGATAATTAATTATTGCATCAATCTCATGTCACATTAACAACAATAATACTAGGAACAATATGTCCTTCACTCTCTGCCAAATAATCATGAATACTATAATAACATTTAGATAGCCAGAATCTCTTTAATTTCGATGGATGGAGTTTCTAATATGGAATACGCGGTGCCATACTGAAAATGCTTTTTGTATAAAAGGCCGTCTTGTTAGGTTACATGTGATACCGATGATATCATTTACTTTTCAATGATGCCACTGGCAAAGCTAACGAAAAAATTGACATTCTAGCATCCAAAATGTTTAGGATTGATTACATAATCTTTCAGAAGCTCAAATCAATATATATCGAGTAACAATCTCTGATAGAATATGACTATTTTTACGCGCTGACTCTGTTCTCATCAACACAATTTCCCAAGAAATCAAAACCAATATAAATCAATTGAAAGACCAGACTGTAGTTAAATATAAGGTAAGATGTACTAAGAAATTAAACGTGAACAAAGTACTAACTTGGGCCGACAGGAGCGACCATCACGTCTACAACTCTCACAAATTCGCATTAAGAAAGGCACCTAGATGAACTTACTTCGCTTTTAAGCCAGAGACCTCTTGCCGTTTATAAATCCAATTGGATTTAGTTATGGGACATACCGGGCTTTACTTCAAGATTAAGTTTAAGTTGTGAGTAAGGTGATGAAAGGGCTCAGCGAGAAATGTTTATTATGAAAAAAGAAAACATTTCATTACTTACTTTTATAGGAGTCATTTTTAATTATAAACTGAATTTTACCGTTACATTAATACGTAATGTTGGTACTGAGTGCCAATGAAAGTAACTAAACTAACAGTTTAGAATGTTTCTCAACGAGACTGCACATAAAATCAGTCATTAGAACGAGTTCGAACAACATATTTTGTTTGCGTGGACTTCAGATCACGATTTCTATCCCGGTCTCCAGTAGACGCAAATACCACAAGGGTTCAGTTCAGTAGTTTTCGCGTTAAAAAGTAACAAACATTTAACTATTCCACACACATCCAACCTATTTTCTCATTGAGAATTAGCGAATAGGAAGGTAATCTGCACTAGTTATGTCGAGTAACGCAAGTCAGTCTTCAGCGCATTGTGCGTTTTCTAAATATATCACAAAAACAAAACATAATCTAATTGGTCTAGCTCTCTGTGCACCCCTTACCTAGTGGCGGATAATTGTCTGGCACAAGGAGTTTGTCTCTATTAGAGTCGGCGAGGGTCCCGTGTTTGATGCTCGATTGCTTAACTCGCAGACGTCACAAGTAATCAGTGGAAAGTCAGGACCTACCGTGGATGACAGTGCATAACTTCTGCTAAGAGCTAGGTCTTGTGGTTGCTGAACTAAAATATTGTGAGTAAGAGACCCAAATACAATAAATTGATACTGGCGAAAAGTAGGTTTTGTTTCTAACTTTGATCATTTTTATTAGTATAAATAATTTACTATTTGTATAAGGAATCTAATGAAATAATAATACATGAGCACTAGAGGTTTATTTATATTGTGGGTTAGGATCTAATTATACACATATAAGTACATACATCTGTTCTGGTAATACCAATATTCATGTGTTTATATTTGACTAAAGATATGCGATTTATATTTTTGAAGTCTAGTAAGTCGAACCGGAACTTTGCATAGTCTGAAGAAGCTACCTAACCTACAAATGTAGCCACCCTACGTCCCTTACCTTAAAGTACGAAGGGTTTACAGAAGTAACAGTTGCTAGAAATACCCCTTAATCGCAGTACAATTTCGTTAAGTTCGATTTATAAATCTAAATTTCAAATATAATATATCAAACAGCAACTTCATTGACGCCAACAAAGCACACACATCACTAAACCTCTTCTCGATTCGAAATTCGAAACATTCAAACATAACCGTAATCGATAAAATGGCGTCGAGCTATGAAGGCGGCACAGAGACAATAATAAATTGTAATTACAATTTAAAATGAGCAGGCGGTGCCGTGGGTGTGGCCTGCCCCCACGACTCGGCGAGCCACCTTACCTCCCCGTGTGTGCACTTTTTACATTCGTACTGCAAGCAATTAGTGTCGTGTGCGTGTTCGGAAACTTTGTGAATAATATGTTGTATCGGAAAACTGAACGAGGAGGTAATGGAAAATCTCTTGCTTGTAATCTCTAGCTGTAGTTTCTGGGCTTCGGTTCTATATCCATCGCGGATATCGTGACTATTTTCAGGATTTCAGGTTTGATATTTTTTTAAACAGTTTCAGTGGCACCAGTTCCATAAATACGAATAAAAACCTCTATTAAATAAATAAATTCGTTTCATCATAAACCAATAACATTTACTTAACTTAAAATGTATTACGATTTGTCCATGTCTCATTTTCCAGAATCAGTATAATCAAAAGCTACAGCTAAATACAACGAAATAGAAAGAGCACATTTAATACATAATAATTTCCAGACACATTACCATGTTTTGTTCCCAAAACTGATTTGATACGTATCGAATAGCTATTTACCAAAATTACACGTTACAAAACATTTACTTGGTTTATTTTCCATTCCCTCGCATTCAAGTATGATTTTTATTATAAAAAGACAATCAAGCATGCTTAGATTGAAGTATTAAAGGGTTCCGTACGTTTTCTTGGAGTTATTTTGATTGTTATAGTTGTTTCAGTTACTATTAACCATGTTTGTATTATATCATAAATTATAACATGGACTGAGTCCTTTTTACTGAATATATATAATATCTTTTATTAATAATAAATTAGCCAATTGCTAGTTTACCTTACTCGGCAAAACAAAAACTTTTTCAGTTCTATCTTAACCTTTATCGTTTCAGATAATCTTTTACTTGCATAACAAAAGCTTATGCAAGTAAAAGATTAAAGATTATCTGAACGTTACAGAGCTTGAAAATAATTAATAAGTCGTAAACAAGTAAACAATGACGTACTTATTATCTGCTGGCGCCAGTCAAGAAATTAATTCATAATTACTATAATAAGAAAATTGCTGGAAAATCTATTATCTACAAGCAGCGCCTTTCAATTATTTGTGCAGTTATATGAACTTGCACAAGAAAATCGGATCAGAACTATGTTACCTATATACAGTATGGTAAAATACTTTGATTTAGTTGTAACTACCATATTTTAAATAATACTCACAACTACTTTACAGAGGAATTTCAAATAAAAAAGTACCTTCTGAAATCTATGATTATAAAATTGAACCTTTTTTTTTCATAATCAATCGCTAATACGATAAATAAAATCATTAATTTGTAAAAAGTTTATCCTATAGCCACACTATTGAAAATATCAGAAAGCCGTATTTATAATTAATTAGCACTGTTCTAATTACGGAGATAGAAAACCATGTCTTTGTTATTCTCTCTTTGTCCAGGAAACATGTATGTAGGTATGCATGAGGTAACCCCGGTAACCGAATTTGCGGGAATGTTTTTGACAATGCAGCCAGCAACTAGTTTAAAAAAAATCCTTAACCTTGGCAGGCACTGGCCCTAGAGTGCTCGAGTTATGAGTATCTACCTACAACTCGTTTTTCACGTAACTACTCGTACTTCTGTATTATAGATATAACTTTGCGTGAATACAAATGTTACTACAAAGTGTATGACTAATTTATTTTATCCACATTATTATATGTTTCTATCTAGAACAAAGTCCAAAAATCGTTCTACCCACGGAACCCTAATAAAAGGATAGAGATCATAATCTCAGAGGTTCGAGTTCGGGCCCGAATAAAATGGAAATACATTTTAATGATTATTATGCCCGTAAACGTTTCGACGTGGACGCTATACCATTCAATCGGTCTAATCACTAATTCTAACACTTTTCACCTATTTTTTGTTGAAAGTTTTGAGCGAAGCTTTGTATCTATCCAGTGTAGAATCAGTTAATTCGTATTAATCTGTTTTATTGGTAAATATAAAAGTTAAATTTGTGTGTGCCTTCTAGTTTCTTTATTTATTCCTCTTCCTCTTTTTCTTTAAACATACTTGTGGATTAAGATTTCAGAGCTAAAACTTACCTGAAATCTTGAAATACAGCAGTTAAAAGATCAAAATCGTAAAAACAATATTTAAAGCCATCTTACTGATAAGTACGCAACTCCATTCTTTAATTAAACCAAACAGCAATTACAGCAACCTGATTAACGACGTGTGATAACTAGATTATCACATAATTGCCGGACAAAGCTAGAATAAATTGCGGTGCCAAAAACCCAGTGTTTAAGTCAATAACCTAACCGCCTATGTGGCTTTATAACGATGATTCGGCGCCAGCCAATGATTGATAGCCGTCGTAAACGTCAAAATTTTTGGTTCCAAAAATAAAAGATCGCGCGGTGATCAAAACACCATATCAGAATCTGTTCCGAATAAACGTAATAATACGTTAATTTCGACGGTTTCAAACGATCGAATTAGTTTTTTAATTCGTTCGTAAATGGGTTATTTTCTTGTGTTTAATTTTATGGCGATTTAATTATATTTCTCAGCTAACCTTATACTTATTTATTACATTGTATAATATGTTACTTATTATTATTGTGTGTACATACATTCGAATTTATAAAGTGTGTATCTGGTACTTGCGAAAACTCTTTCAGTTTTAGGTACCTTTTTGTGGCATCGTCAGTTTTTTCAGTAACAACGTCAATGCACTGCTGCGCTATTCCGAACAATAGTTTTAACCAATGAAAAAACTATAGTCCTTTATCTATTGTCCAAAACTAACACATGTATAGTTTGCGATAGTTTGCCAACGTTGAAATTCTATGACTTTTAAATCGTTAATCGATTCCACAGACAATAATAGTATCTACCTTTTTACACCATCCGTTTCTGATCTTCAAGAAATTTTAACATTTATTAGCAAGACAAACAATGCCCCTGGAATATCATCATTTAATAGAAACATGTCTTAGAAATGTAACTGCTTTACTTTGTTTCACCTTTTCATCTAAAAATAATGTGCCTTCACTGATTTCAGCCACGCAAAGACAACAGCTTCCACAAAGTTATCACGCAACCTAAATATGTTTTAGATGAAGCAGAGTTCCCGAGTGGCATGCCAGCTACATAGGCCACTCTTCCTGCACACAATGAGCGTTTGTTTGGCCTTCCTGTTTGTCGTACTTGCTGCAATGGCGGCGAAATACACAAATTATAACTGAATTTTGTACCTGCCTTTGAAATGGCAAAGGCAGGTGCTCACAAATTCATTCGATTTAATTTAGAATTTTGCTGCTAACAATAGCTGTTGCAGTTTGTGATGTGTGTTTAATCGTTTAGCTAAGTTTTGTGATTTGTGTTCAGGTGAGCGTTTGTGAAAGAAATACCTAGTAGGTACCTAACGTGCAAACATGTGTAGTGAAACGTTAATTTAAATGTGTCATTAATAATGTATCGTGTCTGCGCAGTCGTTAAATATTTTTCTTAATTGAAATATTTTTGTCGTAGTGAACATTACAAGCACTTCTATGAGTACTCAGACATTTTAAGTTAAGCAAGATAAGTAAAAATCGCGACTTGTAGAAATAGGACGCTAAGGGCACACTGGGAAGACCCACTGCCAAACCTTCATTGGATGTACTCATAAACCACTAGAAACAAATATCTGTACATAAACTTTTGAAGTAAACGTCTCGTTCTTTCTTCGATTCTATTAATTCGTTCAAAAAATGTTTTAATTTAATTACATTAGCACAATGTTGATCTTTGAACAAAAATTACTCACAAAAACTTTTTATATTGATTGATTAATTAACTAGTATCGTATTTGCAATCTTGGTTTGTCTTATAAAATAATATGAATACAGGTTATAAGGTTACAGCTAAATTATGTTTAATAGATATTGGAATTTATTACCGCACTGATTGGTATTTGAACAAAAAAACGAAATTACTCATCAATAATATGGCTTGGACTAACTATACTCATTCTAAAAATAATACAAAATTTGCAAATTATAATGTTACTAGAAAACTATCAATCAATCAATTGATTACTTCACATTTTGTTTATTACAATATAAATAACGAAATTAACTGAATGTTACGTCAATTAATCGGTAACATGACATTATTTCAGCTTAGAAACTGGTTTTACTGAAGATACGTTACTTGATCGAGTTTTATTTCATTAGAGGAGTGACCCTTGTCGTTCATTCCCGGGTAACTTTTCCAATGTAAGGAGAAACCCTGTCCTTTAGAAGTCTCGCATGACGACATAGGTAGGTCTAGTTTGAATAAAGAACATTTTGAATGATTTTATAACGTCAGACGTAGATCGAACGACGTGATTGGCGGGCCATTAGACAAGTGTCATTTTGTCACCGGTAGTGTGGCTAAGGCGATTGTCAAAACGTGGAAAATGTATTGGATTGACATAAGCTGTCGAAATGTCACGTAAATGTGAAGAACCTCTTCGAAACTAGTTATAGTAAGAAACATTGCTGTTTAATTTTATTGAGAGAAAAGCCTTTCAGGATTCAGTGGGCTTTATTGGTGTTTTAAATTACACCGCTATTATAATGCCAATTAACCTCGACAGATAAAGAGTTATTTCGTAGTATTTTTAATGTGGTTTGATTTTTACACGACTGCCCAAAAAAGGAATGTTATGTTTTCAGGGTTCTTTTATGTAAGTATGCCTGTATTTAAAAAATAAAAAGCTATGGATCATAAATAAAAACGAAAATATTTTGTTTTCTTAAAACTTAAGACTACGTATACTGTCATCGTATAAAGCTTGCTTAGTACATCGAAGTTCGTTTCACATTATGCGTTTGTTATATGTACCTATGTTTTTATTATTAAAAGGCAAGAAAAAAAACAAATAATAATAAAAAAAACACGCCTGCCATGTGAAAAACCGTCCTCCGGCTGGACGGTTCCTTTGGATAGTTTTATGTAGGTCCCCCGATTTCGATGAAAATATTGATTTTCTATATCACTATCTTGTTTTTAACTTTTTAGTTCACTTTGTGACATGGCAGGCGTGTTTTTGAATTTTACAAATTACTTGTTTAGGTTGATTGATTGATTTAAAAAAATCAAATCTCATTTGACATCATCTGACTATCTAGCATTTTCCCAACCATGTTAATGTTGATGTATATCATGCGATTGCATCTCAGTACTAGAATGTTATAATGGTGCAACTTCCTGACCTCCACATTCCTCACGAACAATAAACTGGAATCAGTTCGTCGCGCGCTGCCCAAAATATTTTTTTTTACAGTTTCAATGCAAGTAACTATACATTGTGGTATTGTTGGCATTTGAAAAGTATTTTTGTTAGCTTTCAAAAAGCTATAAAATTAATTTAAATTTCTACGTAAAAAGGAATTATTGCAATTGGTCGAAGTTGCGGACATCTAAATGAATAGGAAGTAATATGATAACATTTTTTTTTCTCAATATTTAGCGTACCCTAATGACCGCATGTAAACGGTTTTTATTGATCGAATGAGTTTCCTGGTGGAATCCTGTGGGATTATCTGCCACTCTTCGACTAAAGCAATTTTCAGGTGTTTTATCGACGCCGGAACTGGACATCTTCCTCGTACCGGCCTTTCCAGCTCGTCCCACATATGTTCAATCGGATTCATGTAGGGACTGAGGGCCTGCCAGTCTGGTGTGGGAGTTCCGACTTCTTCCAGGTATTGTCTAGTCACTGCAGCGGTGTGGCAGCGAGCATTATCGTGCTTTAGCAAGAAATCTTCGGTAATAAACCGTAGTTCGGTAATAAACGGTAGAGAAGCACATGACCTAGCAGAATGTTTTTCATGCATCTTTTAGGGATTAGCCCCCCTCCCCGCAGTCTTCTCCAGGTACGAATATCAGCTCCTTTTTTGCTTCAAGAGAAATCTGTGGGCTGTGTGGGCACAGTATACACGAAACCCGTTAACAAGACTGATATCACATTTTCTGGCTTTTGACTACCCGTCATGACTACAGAAATCAAATGAAAATGGTACTTGTCAAGACGTGTCAGTTATTTACATTTAGTAAGAAACATTGAGTTAAATATATAAGAAGAAAACGAAATTGTCTTCCCATATTGCAGTTATGCGGTATACGCTGTCATTGGTGTTTAAAAAAAAATCTGGCTTAAAACCGAAAAGTTTGTCACTACCGGCATTTCTGCTGCCGCCATGACTTTGGGTAAAAAAATAAAATTAAGAGAAGAAAAAAACAAGTTGGGCAGTCGATGGCCAATTGCATTTTGTAGCAGTGAGTGCGAGTCGCGTGCTGGCCGCCATTAGCCCGCCCTCCTGGGCTGTTTGCCAGAAAATATCACTCATTACGTATGGAAAGGCTATTGCCATGCTAAAGGCGAATGCTCTGCTGGAAAAATTTCCTGAGAGAAGGTGAATAGTAAAAGGTTTTATTAAAATCATTTAAGTCTTTTATAAGTTAATAGGTCACGCCAAGGACCGCTTGTGTGAGTCAAATTCTGAAGTCAGAGTTACTTGCTAATATGGGGTCATTATGTATGAAATATTTGTTATTAAAACTCGTGTTTCCAACTAACTCTGAGTTAAGTTTTTGGTGCAATTGCCCTTGAGAACAGAAAAATATCTCTTGCTGCTTTTTATTTTTCAGATCAAGGTACTCTTACGACAAAGATCACAGATCTCGTACTTCTGAAAGATATCAATACCTAGAGATTTTTTTGTACAAGGAACAGTGTTCATGTCCTTTTAGGAAAGTTGCTCATTATACTGTTTGAAATCGTTCTGGTGAAGAAAATGCATGAATCTGTTCGATCATGGAGTCAATTCAATTCAAAATGAATAAAAAGTGAACTCTTAAATTCATGTTATCAAATATTGTTTGCCATGACATCACCAAATGACATCGTATAGAAAACAAAAATGTATAAGTGTTACCCAAAGTTTTCATAGCAGAGAGAGTCACTGATAAGGGTTTTTTTTTATTCAGCCAATACCTTCTGACCCAATAACAGCAGTAGGTGCAGGCTAAAAAGGCCTTTTCCGAATCCTTTCAGGTATTTTTCCCCGAGCAGCCTCGAACTATCCCTTGTAGTATAAGTTTCTGATTTTAATTTTTAAACAAGATCTTCATATTTTATGAATTCTAGCTTTTATTATGAAAGCAATAGCCTTTAATTTCCTTGTCACGTAATAAGCAACAACGTTCAGTACGGAGTGGCGACACGTCGTCTTATCTAGAAACCTATTTATTATGTCTAATGATTTTTATTATTCGGGTTGCGTGGGTTAAACAGCTAAACCTTTTGCTTGAGCTTTAGCAAGACTTGATTTTGTTATGCAATTTTCAATCATTGTCCAGTAAAACAACTTTATGCTCTTAAAAATTGCTACATTCATTTCCGTTTCAACTTACACGAAATGAATAAATAAAAATGCACTGTTTTAGCTCTGCACGACTGTGCAAAAATGTTTATGCATTATATTTATCTAAATATTTAGTGTTCATAAAAAAGGCATTAATGTTTGCTAAGTTCCACATAGGACTGAAAACACATTTGAATACAAAGTCTAAAAATGATACTGTGAAGGTAAAAATTATAATGAGGTAAAGAAATCTTTACCTTTATTATTCATTTTCAGCCACTTTTTTTAACATTAACTGCTGAAAAGATCTTGTGGGCTGTCACCAAATTAGAATTTGGTGACAGCCCACAAGATCTAGTATAAATATGGAGTTAAAAATGTAAAACTGCAGAAACAACCAACGGAACCCCTCCTCTATCAGCACGGCTCACCCCTGCCCGGCAGCACCGTGCAAATAAATTTAGTTTTCATTAGTACTAGCACAACACATTCCTCAAACAGTTGATTTTTATTAAACAAAGAAATTGCATCGTAGTTGATTTTAACAGTGATTCCCGGTCACGACATTGTTCAGTACTAATGAAATATTAGTTACGCCTTTTTAGCACGAGTTCGTAGTGAGAAAGAATATTTCGCTTAGCTGCATTATGGTCTGACAAATAGTTCTATAATTAGATAAAAACTAAGATTTTAAGTGTATTGCTCTAACTTGATATGGGTATTTTTCCATAAAAGGCCAAATTCTACTAATGTTTAAACGTTCACATTCGCATCTCAGTATTAACCGTCAAAAACACCTCCAATTTACATATATTTTTGACAGATTGCGATTTGACCGTCAGAAAGCCAATTCTACAATTTTTTTATGAAAAGTGTTGGGAAATGGAGTTTTTTTGCAGATACGATTGAGAGGCGACTGCGCAAGTTGCTTAAAAATTCGTAGAATTGTCCCTCTGATTGTTAAACTTAAAATGAAATTCAAATGTTCTTTACAAAATAATTATGAAGAATACAAATTAATTACTAAAATAAAAACGGAATATTGCACTTATAATAACGGCATGCATATTTCTTACAAGTAATATCAATTGTCTCACAAAATGTTTACGTAATAAACATTAATTCAGTTTAACTGTCAACATAAAATCAATGGCTGTCTCGATCATCGCAATTTCTCAGCGATTACGTACCGATACCTCCGCAGAGTTCCCGGAAAATCGCATAAATAATACACAAATAACCATCTCCAGCTGTTTTTATTTAATTTCATGAACGTAAGCTCCGAGGAAATTCAATTAATTCAACATTTTTCGACGTAGTTAATTAGATGTGGCTAAAAATGCTGTAAAATTGTATTCAATTGAAAATTTTTACTCGCATAGCTGAGGATGGCATTTATTCAACCTACAGATAACTGACTATTTTTAAGTTTTTGGGACAATACCATTCGTTATGGCTACTGAACGCAATGGACCATGCTGGACACACCTCATCGTCCATTGATGAATTGCTTAATGTTTTAAGGGCCACCTCATAAAGAAATCGGTCGATGAACGTTGAAGTGTGTCTAATAGAACTCTTAGCGGAACAAAAGACTTCTCACAGAGAATCAGAGAGACATCTACATATATTTTCATCAGCATTTAATGTTGACCAAGGAGGTTCACGTCTAAGAAAGTGATCACTATCACCATTATTGTCTTATCCTTTTCCCAATTGGTTGGTGGTTAGGGCAACATTTCTTCCACCGTACTAATTCGTTAGTCGTCAACTCAGTAGTAAACCCTTTTTAGGCTTATCATCCTTCACACATTCCAATCATTGTTTCTTTTGGTTTCCTTTACTTCTTTATGTACTAAGAAGAAGGAAAACTCAAATTCCACTATGCAATACAGCCTATATCTGCTCTACTGCAAGGCACAACCTTCATGATATCAACATCCATATTCATCAAACAAATATTGTCTCCAAAAACTGAGACGTCATTATAAGGGGACTCGTAAGACATGAGATGCCGGCAATAACTCGATTACAAGGGGGTTGTAGAGGGTGCGAGGGGGTGTTGAGGATTATAAGAACTTCGTTAGTCTCTCGAAGGTGTCTAACTCAGGTCTGCGACGGAGAGATTATCGCTTTTGCCTTTAGCGCCGCATTTTGTCGTGAGTTTAGAATATTTGATGCGATAAGATATACGTTACATGGGATGCGCGGGTTTACGTTCGTGTGAATACTAGGATTATTATGTTGCTTTTGCTGAGACAGGTTTTGTGGTATAGATAGCTCTTATGGAAGTTTTAGTGTTCACTAATTGCTGTCTTGAAGAACGGGACTAAAATAGAGAAAGACTTAAAAGATAGAAGAGTGATCTGTTTTAACCTAGCTTACCCTATGGGGTTGTGAAAGTCTATTGGTGATGACAATCAATAAACTTTCCTGATTCTTAATGAACCCTGAATGTTCCTGCACCATAAAATGTATACTGGCGTTGTTTAACAAACTTATTTTTATTAACCGACTTCTAAAAAAGGAGGAGGTTCTCAATTCGGATGTTTGAATTTTTTCTTTTATGTTTGTTCGCGCATAACTCCGTCGCTTGTCAACCGATTTGAAAAATTCTTTTTTTGTTGGAAAGGGTATACTTCCCAAATGGTCCCATGAAAATTTTATCGAAATCGACCAAGCGGTTTTCGAAAAATCTAAAAAAAATATCTACATTGTCTACATTGACGACCTCTTAGTTTACTCTGCAAAGGAGCAGTGCGTTTTTTTACACCAATGTGATTGGTTCGTTTAGGTGGGGGGAGGGGAGGGGATGTAGGTACCACTAAAAAGTGAAAAATAAAAAACTTTTTACAAAAAAATAAAACCGACTTTTACACAAAAAATCAAAAAGTGCAAAATAACTTTCATTTCGGAAGTCGGTGTTCAAAAAACGAAAAAGCAACCACCAACACCGAGTTCCGAAATTAAAGTTATTTTGCACTTTTTGATTTTTAACCGACTTCTAAAAAAGGAGGAGGTTCTCAATTCGGATGTTTGTATGTTTTTTTTTTTTTTTTTATTGTTTGTTCGCGCATAACTCCGTCGCTTGCCAACCGATTTGAAAAATTCTTTTTTTGTTGGAAAGGGTATACTTCCCAAATGGTCCCATGAAAATTTTATCGAAATCGAACAAGCAGTTTTTGAAAAATCAGCAATAATCTAAAAAAAATATCTACATTGTCTACATTGACGACCTTTTAGTTTACTCTGCATTGGAGCAGTGCGTTTTTTTACACCAATGTAATTGGTTCGTTTAGGTGGGGGGAGGGGAGGGGGTGTAGGTACCACTAAAAAGTGAAAAATAAAAAAAAACTTTTTACAAAAAAATACAACCGACTTCTCCACAAAAAATCAAAAAAGTACAAAATAACTTTAATTACGAAAGTCGGTGTTCAAAAAACGAAAAAGGAACCACAAACACCGAGTTCCGAAATTAAAGTTATTTTGCACTTTTTGATTTTTAACCGACTTCTAAAAAAGGAGGAGGTTCTCAATTCGGATGTTTGTATGTTTTTTTTTTTTTTATTGTTTGTTCGCGCATAACTCCGTCGCTTGCCAACCGATTTGAAAAATTCTTTTTTTGTTGGAAAGGGTATACTTCCCAAATGGTCCCATGAAAATTTTATCGAAATCGAACAAGCAGTTTTTGAAAAATCAGCAATAATCTAAAAAAAATATCTACATTGTCTACATTGACGACCTTTTAGTTTACTCTGCATTGGAGCAGTGCGTTTTTTTACACCAATGTAATTGGTTCGTTTAGGTGGGGGGAGGGGAGGGGGTGTAGGTACCACTAAAAAGTGAAAAATAAAAAAAAACTTTTTACAAAAAAATACAACCGACTTCTCCACAAAAAATCAAAAAAGTACAAAATAACTTTAATTACGAAAGTCGGTGTTCAAAAAACGAAAAAGGAACCACAAACACCGAGTTCCGAAATTAAAGTTATTTTGTACTTTTTTGATTTTTTGTGGAGAAGTCGGTTGTATTTTTTTGTAAAAAGTTTTTTTTAGTGTAAAAGTCGGTTGTATTTTTTTTTTCAAAATAATATCTTTAATTTACCCTGCCTCCAGTTCTCCTCCTATTTCAATTTAACAACTAAACCGTCAAGTAAAACCACTAACCTCCCATTTTTCTTCCGCCATAATGAAAATAACCTTTACAGAGAAAACGTCATCAAATTTTCAGTTCGAGCGACGGGTACACCGGCGGCCGAGTGTAGAGCAAACGCACCTATCACTCGACCACAAAGGCACAGCGGCACACACAAAAGGTAAAGGTAGGTAGTGAACGCAGCTTAAACTTACCGACGATGCAATCACAACTTGCGCCGCTATAACGTATCCAACTTAATGTGTGTTATGTGTAATCGCCTTAAATTCTGTACATGTTAAAACTTTGATATCACTTCGGATGATAGTAAGGATGTTGGGATGTTTATTGCTTAAATGGTTCGGTGGGTTAAGCTGTTAGGTTTGGTTACCAGAGTTAGTGAAGTCCATTTTAAGTTTTGGTTTTTCAGGTCGTCAAACTTTGATAACAGGTTGCTTTTTTAAGATGTTGGAAAGGGAAAAACGTCCTGAAAAGAAGATATGATTTTAATTTAAGATAAATGAAAACCGGAAGTTTTATTCAGTCTGGGTTGTTAGATGAAATACTGCGTGATACTAAATCTAAGCAGAACATTTAAAATTCATTTTATTATGAATAGTTTACGTTTATGATCTGAGGGCTTAGCACGAATGTAGACATACAGTAATGTTATAGTATCATTAACGTACATATGTGAAATTTTAATATAAAAAAACAAACCCATCATATTTTGGTTTTAATTTTATGCAACATAAACAATTTTAATTATACAAAAATATGAATAAATGTAGATAGTATCCAATTCAAATAAATATTATGTGTGAAGCGAGTATTATAGTTTTGGTAATATTTTACGTTACGTTACCCTACGTTTAAAAATGTTGACAAGTTTGGTAATCTATTAATATAAAAGCGTCGCTATGACTTTCCAATGGTCAACCATACACAAACCATAATGACAAATGAATGACAGACGCATATAGTAATCTGCTAAAATTTTGACAGTGCCCTTGATCAGTGAACTACCATTAGAACGTCATTGTGCAGTCATTGCTTTTAATAGCTCGGTTATCAAAAAGTATTACGAGACCATTGACCGACCGATGATCGACCATTATGAATTTAGCAGATTACGGACTTTTAGCGAAATGACAATGGTATCGTGTTGGAATGGCAGATTTATAAAAATAGCAGACTTGGGGCCCTGATCTGATGAAAAAAAAAATATACAACTATCTTAAAGCGACTCATAATGTCTGACTTTAAAATCTGACTCAAAAAGATGTCGATAAACAGGCTGAAGACAGATACGAAGCCAATCAAAATATGATTGATGCAACAAGATATCCTAGAAACTGGAAAACTAAACCGGAATCGCAAACTAGTTTAGTTAAATTGTCAGTTTGTGATTCTCGGGAACAGTGATCTCGTCTCATTAGATAGATCCTTTCTAGTTATACGTTGGCGAACATGCCGATGGCCTATTAGGCGAAAAGTGACTACCGCTGCCAATTTAGAGATAAGCAACTCGAAAAGATTTCCTTCGTGTGTTGCCTACCTTAGACAGAACGTAAAACATTAGTGCCTGTAGTTTCTTCGAATTATTTATATCGTTAGTACATAAATTTTCAACGTTTTACGTAGTAAACGTTAACGTAATAATAATAATAGAGCTTTATTTATTCCACACAATTTGAAAAATCAAATACAAATTTAAAAAGTTCAAAATTAAATTGCATGCAGTAGGAGCTACAGTCTCGCTATCATTCAAAATATCTAATAACAATAATTAATGAAATTGGTGCTAAAAATTACTGAGAAATAAATAAGATTAAATAACTAATTGATTAAAGATCACGATTAAATAAAATTTGATAATTTACACATGCATAATTCATAATTAATTTTGATAACTGAGATCAGTATAGTGTGGACCCCCTTCGGGTAAAAGCCTCCTCCAAAGAATTCCACGTTTCTCTATCTGAAGCGGTTGCAACCCAGTCATGGCCAGCATTTTCCACAATCTCATCTTGCCATCGGGCGCACGGCCGGCCTCTGCTTCTGGAACCTTTAGGACCTTTCCATTTGGTTGTCCTTAAAGTCCATCGATCGTCGCAATACCTTGCAACGTGTCCAGCCCACCTCCATTTAAGCCTTTGCGAAAAAACTAGAGCATCGGTGACTTTAGTCTTGCTACGAATAGCAGTGTTTCTTACTCTGTCACTCAGTCTGATATTTAAGCAGCTTCGCTCCATAGCTCTTTGCGTTGTCTGGATCTTCTTTCTCGCCCTGGTATCGAATATCCAAGTTTGGCAGCCATAAGTAAGACTCGGTAAAATTGTAGAGTCTAGCACTGTCTTTTTCAGCTCGATGGGAAGTTTTGATTTAAATATCTCTTTATGAGCCCAATACTTTCTCCAGGTAAGAGCTATTCTTCGGTCTATTTCTTCTAAATTTCTACGTTCTTAAATGAGATTTGTTTGCCCAGATAAATGTAGTCTTTGACGTACTCGAGTGGCATTTCATTGACTAAGATAGGCGTCGTCGTGCTGTTGGTCATGACTTTTGTTTTGCTAAGGTTCATCTCTTTCGCTGAAATCCCAAAGATCTTAACACTATGGTAAACGATTTACAAACAGCGAGCGAATCTGTGGGATTAGAGATGAACGTTAACGTGCAAATACAAAATCGTTTCAAAGTTTAAATTGCAATTTTTATGGTAACGGAGTCTGGCTGTTCATTTCCATTAACATCTGCTAGAGTCCAATTTAACTTTTGTGTTAAAAAAAGTTGTTCTACCGACGAAACTGTTCACGTATGATAGTTGCAATTAAATTCAAATAGGATGGGAGGCATTACCGCTTCTGGGAGCAGAGAAATTATACTGCAAAAATATAAGTCATTTATTGCAAGCATAAATAGGGTTTTAACTGTGCACTTAAATTAAACGCACAATACTTATGTATGTCTAAGAAAATATTTCGTTGAAAAATAATAATATGTAAATAACAAGTAAACAACAGCTTAAGCTTCCTTACATAAATCTTAATGAAAATTCATCGAAAATATCCGAGGAACCGTTACACTGGACTAGTAGGCACCGCACAAACCTTTCGGATACATCTCCCGCCCACATCCTGTTTAAAGATGTTTC
The DNA here is from genome assembly GCA_905332915.2 of Hecatera dysodea. Lineage (NCBI taxonomy): Eukaryota > Metazoa > Arthropoda > Insecta > Lepidoptera > Noctuidae > Hecatera > Hecatera dysodea. The sequence continues at coordinate 9,382,033 of HG995294.1, read as the reverse complement.
TAGAATTATTAACTAAGATTTGACGTAACAAATACCAAGTTTCACTTATAAGGGATTAGGGTTACGTGTTCCGGTCCGAAGCCCAAGGGATATGTTATTGTTTTGCCGCGTGGCTTTGCAAATTTTAACTAGGAGGGAGTTTGAGATTAAACTTGTATCACACAGAATGGGATACGATCTTTGAGATTGAACAAAGGCTTCCGGTTTAAACTTAACACGTAGGACTTATATGCGTAGTAACTATCTTCTACCTAGGTTTCATTCGAAATATGTATTTCCGCAATTTCGGAATTGCGCATTTTAGGCTGAAACCCGTCAAAATATGGTATGACAAATTAAAGTTAGGCAAGAGTCAGATAAATGCTCAACTTAAAAATCGGGTATCCTACATTCCATCTAAATCTTCTCTTACTTACTCGCTAAATAAACAAATGAAAAACGGAATTTATTATCTTCTACAACAAAACTCGATGCTACTGAAAACAACAACTACGCTGGCAATTATCTTGAACAAAGATATTCATGTAAGTACTTTAAAGTAGGAAGCTAAGCCCAACAAAACACAAGAACACGATAACATCGGCTCAGTACAGACTTAACATAAAGCAATATCCGATAGTGTAACACACATCGTGTTCCAAGGAAGTAAATAGGTACAGTCTTGATAAATAAAAATAGAAATTGATTCGAAGTTTCGAAGTCCTAACCCTTTGCGGGAGCGGCTTCCGTGCGCGTCCAGTTTTAATGTTCCACCCACTCATAGTATATTAAAGATCAGTATCACAGGAAGGTGAACTATTAACTTCGCTTCGTTCTCATTAAACCCTTTCGATATTGTCTACACTATCATACACAGATTTTTAGTTTATCAATTTCGGTTTTCAATGCGATCATTTATTTTCATTTTTCATGGCAGCGTTGTTGGTTATAGACGCATGGATGGCTTTAATTAGGATTAACCTATTTTTTTAATGGACTTATTTTCGATGTCATTGATATCCACTGCATAAATAAATGAATGAAAATACGTTTAATTGTCGGTTGGCTTAAAACAACCAGGCAAAAAAAATCGTCAGCATTTTCGTAGACCCAACACTTGCTCTAAGAGTAATATCAATACTTTATCTTAGATACTCATTACTTATCACTAATAAATTCCTGCTTTTCAAAAAGACTGTTAATTTTAGGGTTCAGTAGCACTGAAAAACTGAATTGGTAGTCTTGGCTTTCGTAGCACTCAGCGTAAACCTTTGGAACAACTGAATATTGTACACACCTTTTATCGAAGTTTCAACAGTGAAAAATGTACCCCATATCGGTCGCAAGAATATGAGGTACAATAATTCCCCAAGCAGAAAACATATCCAGCATAATCGAAAAGGAGATTATAGTAAAATATAATGTTAATTCTAAACTCATGTTGGAAGTTTTTTAGCAATTAGATTTAATTGAATAATTACAGCTAGTGCTAACATTAGCATTCAACATTGGAGTAATCACGATCACGTATGCATACACTTTCCTCGTGTGTCTGTCTGTCCGTATTATTATTAGATTAGCTACGCTCAGTTGCATTTTATCGTTCGCCTAACCTCGCACTTAAAAGCTCTACAACAGTTTTATTTATTCATTGAAAAATTTAAATAAATTATATTCAGTTTTTCTAATAATAATCGGTGCTTAGAAGTTTAAAAAGTTACCGTGTTACGGGAGGAAATCGTGTAATTATTTGAGTCAGCGCCTCGTTAAGGGATACACATCACATACACAAGTTTATTTAATCTTTCTTATAATGCTCCTAGTTCTTTGTGTGGAAACCATTATTTCAACCTCAATACAAATTATCAAGCTTGCTTTTTATCACAAAAAGAAACAGAAACACGCTAGATTCCATAGGTCCCTTGTCTTTTTCTAGTAAGTATATACCAAGCACCAAACACAATACATATATCTCATATGATGCCAGTAAATACGACATCGCACAAAATTAAACAGCATAGAAACTAATTTCTCAGCTAATGCAGTAAAGAGAGTGTACCATACATCGTCCGGCGACTTTTTGCCCGGAGCAGAGCATCGGCGCCCAATCGAATTATCGCGTTGCCACCATCGAAGCAGCAAATTAAGAATTAACACGAAAGCTGATTATTTTAAAACATGCATCCCTATGTAACGAGGTTTCCTTGCCGACGGCCTCGCCCTGATGGATCGGACTTTATCGAGAAGCTATGTTGTGATGTGCCAGGCAATTAAATGCTCTAATTGTTTATTATGGGAACTCGAGTGGTTTCGTAACAGCTGTTATTATGAAGCCTACAATCATCTTCTGCCTAGCCTTTTCTCAACTATATTGGGGTCGGCTTCCAGTCATAACGGATTCAGCTGCATGCCTGTATTTCCTAAAATGTACAATTTATAATAAAAAAAACATCATTTGCTTCGGTTTGTATATTATTTGTATTGTTAATTTTGGGCCTTGAAAGGTTGGATGCTTAAGAACACCCACTCAGATATTCTGAAGTATTATTAGAAAAGGACAGATAACATAATTTACTTGTTTAGCTAACTTCTTTTTAATGATGCAATGAATGCATCAATGTACCGCAATACTTACATAGGTGTTTTTTAATACAAATACATTGTAATTCAAAATACTAGAGGATGATAATGATGAAAAACTACTGACTTTGCATATCATTATTGAACACAATTAGATCATTATTTTATTGCTCATATATTATAGCGAATTTTTTGAATAACATTAAAATTGGTGGTAAATTAAATGGTACGAATTTGGTTGGCGTATTATTTATAGTTAATGACCGTAATACACGTTTTAATGATGATCATTTGCCCGGAGCGTGCTCCATATTACTTTAATTCGCGTTCGCCGAATAGCATTCGCTTATGTTAACGTTTACGAATGTGACGTGACTTAAGAGGAAGTTTCGTCGCTGAGAAGCAGTGGAACTAACTGCGATGAAAAGAGAATGCACTCTTTTTCGCATTTTTATAATTTATATTTTATAACTGTTTTATCTCGAGGGCAAGTTTTTTTCAGTAGCATGCACCAATTTTTTTTTTTTTTAATATTTCATCGCACATTTTGATACAATGAAATAAATGATGTTTTTTTTAATCAGACTACAAATGTTCAATAAAATAAATATTTACTTTATTATAAATAACTATTATTATAAACCTATAGGTACACTTAAAATCTCTTAACTAACTAATAGTAAAGATAGTCAAAAGATGGAAGAAATATACCCGAAATGCTGGCAGCATTACTACGTTGTATGGCAATACTTATCCTTTGTCCAAGGTTAAAGTCATCCCTTGGGATACACAAAGTAAACTCAACGTCTTGACAAAACTTTAAACCAGTTGCGAGCACTCGACTCAGACCCCGCGACCCGAGAGTTTCAATCCTAAACTGCCCGAAAATATAACTTCAACAAGATCCTTATATTTCCACCGCTTGAGGTTCTCTGCAGCCAACAGCGCCAGCACAGCACGATGAGCTAGGAAGATGGGATGGCGCAAGAGTACCGACACAAGTAGCGACTCACACTAATGGCCTACCCATCTTCCATGGAAATAAGGACATGCCGTTCGGTCTCTTGCCATCGTCGAGTGCCAGTCTATTAGGTTCTAATACATCCGGAATATCAACGATAGCAAGAGCTCGTCGGACGAGGTTAAGATTCGCGTGCCGCGCTAGGCGACCCGCGCTACGAGTGCATGACAAACCATGATGTCCAAGGCAGTTGACAACTTCGCCACAGTAGCAGCGATGAGGAAAACAACGAGGACCGCCAAGACGCAGGGAGGCAGCGAGGAAAAATAAAGAAGTATCGTCGAGCAAGGTGCCTATGTTCGAAGACGGTAGTGCGTGAAACCAGAGTCCCGACTCCCACTGACCCACAGCAGCTCCGCAGCGATGGTAGATATAGCCATAAGGTTATTCTGAACCACTCTGCAAAGTGGCTCGTACCACCGTCTTTGGAATGATAGGTAATCGGGCAGATTTAGATTTGTACAACCGACTCTCCAAGTATCAATAGCTTCAGTGAAGCAGCACATCAAAATCAGTCAGTGAGGACGCTAGGATATTCCTGACTAATTTCTCAGTGCTGTGAACCGAGAATATTAATGTATAGTAAACAGATACTAGTATAATAGTAATTTTGCGGACGCTGAGGCCTCCCATACGGATGGGAAACGTACATTAAATTACGTGAGGCCACATTTAAAAGAGAAGTAAATATATGACAGATGATTTGGTCCATATTTCCAAAAGGTGCGGGTGCCTCCATAAGTGGGAAGCACGAACAATAGTATGTTAATTTAGGGCCGAAACAGTAGTAAAGTGATTGCCGAATCCATGTTGATTTGGAGTAATCTTTCTGAAATGTCATTCAAATTTTGTATTTTTCCCTCAACGAAATTGAGGCAGAATTGTTAAAAAAATCATTTTAATTTCGGAAGATATTTGAATTTTGGAAGTGTCAGTTGTCCTGTTACGGTGAGGGTGTGAATGTCCGGATGAGTGGGGACGGGAAAAGAATAGCCATCCATGGGGAAGAGTGTGTGCTCTCCACAGCTTTGCGAGTATCTAGAGAACATGGTGCCACGAGTGACGACACGGTTAGCGCAGTGGTTGAGCGATTGGCTGCTGTGCTGCGTGTCGCAGGTTCGATTCCCGCACGGAGCAAATATTTTTATGAACTACATATAGTTGTTCCGGGTCTGGCTGTTTGTCAATGTGAGTTTGAATGTTTGTAAACACACCCACGACACAGGAGACATCGTTTAAAAAAAATATATATACCTACAAAGTTGATACGACGGAGGGGCTTTCCTTTAAACTGCATATACTAGGTTTACAAGCTCTGTGCAAAAAATCAATTAAATACGAGCAATAGTTTAGTCGCAAATGATTTTTTAAGTTTTTGCCCCGTTTGAACACGATGTATATTCCTAACAGCTGATTATGTCTATACGCATAGGTTTTGCCCCTTAAAACGATAAATCTGAGTAAAACCTACGATGCGTTGTTGCCGCTCTGACGCAAGTCACAAGTACAACCAAACGACGGGTCCGCTTTGTCACCTAGGTATCTAAGGTCAGTTAAATTTATTTACACAGGGTGGTTGCGTTTTACTCTGATTTGTAAGTTATTTAGTTTGTTCGGAAAAAAAAACTCATTTTTGATGCTTTTTATTTTTATACCATATCGAATTAATACTAAACACCTATAGTATACGTAGTGTAATTTAACGCCCCTCTGTCATATCAATTCTGTATAAGCGGAAATATTACAATTATCTATAATTTGTGACGTTAATGTCTTTTTGGTTGCCAAATACGACGATGATGATTTATATCTAAATCATCTAAATACTTTAATACAACGTTCCAAACCAGCAACTTCAAAAATAAGTTCAATTTCGAAACAATATTCGCCTTAAAGCATTGTTATCTCAAACAACTGAGTGTGCCGAGCAAAGAACTCAAAAAAGATGAAAAATCGCTTTCATATAAAGGAGCTAAGTAGTTTTTGATACTGGACGCTCGATGGGAATTAGGAGAACGGCTCCAGCGAGAAATAAAACGAATAAATGATTGCAAATTAAACTTGCCATAAAAGGCTATTCATATTGACTTAAAAATTTTAACATTTTGTTCATTTTAATTAAAAACATATCATGTACGTATTGTATGTAGAATTAATAAAATTAATCTCATTGTAGAAGTTAATATGATTCATTGGTAATATATATATATCAAATATACTAATATTATAAAGAGGAAAAATTTGATTTTTTGTTTGTATTGAATAGGCTCCGAAACTGCTAAAACCACGACGATATTCCCACGGGAACGGGAACTATGTGGGTGAAACCGCTGGATGCTGCTAGTCAAATATAAATAGTTACAATTAATCAAACCAACAGCAAAAAAAAAAACAAAGAAATAAAAACATGAAAACCAGCCTGCTAAGGAAATGAAAAATACGGGGAAAAAATGTTTTTGATGTAGGGCAAATAATCGCAGCGGCGAAATGGTATCGTGACAAACATCCATGCGTCAAAACGGCTCAGTAAATCAGCGCGCCAATGAAATCCAATTACTCACACAAAAAACTATTAGTTTTCTGCTACATGTGTATATGTTACTACACCATATGTTGCAAAAATGAAACTGTATTGCTTCACGCTTGCAAGGTAATATTTGGTTAATTACTAGGAATTCCAAGAGACACACAACGGTTAAGAGTTTTTCTTTTAATTCGGAACGAACTTGATGAGGCTTGATGCGGCTTTACCCATGAACAATCAAAATGAGTAGTCCGGTGTAATTTATGTATCAACAGAATTTAATTTATATGACATAAAATAATGCACAATATAATCAAAATCAATGCTGTAAGAAAAACTCTACTCTCCTAATTTATAGCTCACGAACTCTGTATCAGCATAATTTAATACACATTATACTGAAACCATTAAAAACTACAGTCATATAATAAAATTATAGAATTTTGCAATTTAATATTGGCTGGGTCGCTCACCGTTGGCCATAATTACCAATGCGGATCCAATTCATCATTCTTTATTACAAGCACAAAATTCCATGTAAATTTCATGCACGCCCGATACACTGAGCGAATGAGTTTCGATATATCGAACAAATCTCCATTTTTTGCGTTTTTATTGTACTGTAAAAATCTTTTTAATGACATCAAAATTTGCACCAAAATAATAAGAAAATCGTTCTTATTATTCTCTGTTTTTTTTTTTGTTTTGTAAAACGTTATTATTTTAAACGGAGCAATTCAGTGAGTATAGGGATGTTTCCTGAGTAAAAAATATATGATTATGTTTAGTCCGTCAGTTAGATTATAGAAAAATATTGGACACGTATTTTTTCCTTTATCAAATCTATAAAAACTGACGAAGATACAAAGCATCAAAGATCAGGAGTGGGGGCTTGTGACGTTACGGCCCGGTAAAAATTGTAGCGAGTAGTGACGTCACACGAGTTTTCAACGCTCTGTATCGGCTTCATTTATTGTTTACGTGAAAAAAGAAAAAATACGTGTCCAATATTTTTTGGAAATCTATCTGACGGACTAATTAGATTTTTTTAGTCAACTACCCTATTATTATTTCTTTTTTTGGTAAGCATGAGTTCATGTTTCAGAATATTTCAAAGCTCTTGATACTTCAGAATCGTGTTTCACGAAAATGGAATTATAATTGACCGATAAATAATTGTTGTGTTGAATATAAGTTAAATAAAAAATACACGTTCACATGTTAATCTTTAAGGTTGGTTTAAAGTATAGATGAGGCTTAAATAAAAAATAAAAAATACGAAACATATAAAGAAATAAAATATAACTAAGTTACAAAAAACACAATCCTAGACAAAGTCAAATAAAATAAAAAGAAACAAAAGCGCACAAAACTATACGTATACTTACCATATTTGTGCATATACTTTTCCTCAACAAAATGACTTTCAAAACGATTGTCTTAACATAAACAAGGGGTCCCCGCGCTGCCACAGAAAATGTCATTAATGTCTGAGTGAAATTCGGGGTCTAATCTCGTCACTGCAAAGCTTATTACATTTATACAACGGAGTAATCTTCGAATAAAGATTTCAATGGAAAGTGTTGAATCATTGAGGATTGCGAACCCTTGCTCGCTGAAAGAACTCAGCCTCTGGATGTGCGCACGACCGAGGAGTACTGTTTCATGAAATAATTTATGATAGCCAAAATAAACAAATAAGTTTTTTTTTTAAAGAAAATTAAAAATGAACTATTAGACTTGCCAGTTTAATAGAACTTTTTCTTTAATTTTCAAAACGTTATATTTTACTTTTGAGGTCCCAGATTTTGAAAGCCGAAATTATTATTAATTCTGAAATTCTATTTCAAATACTTTACAGTTTCGAAATGTGTCATCAACTCGAAAAGGGTTAAAAGAGGCCTACCAAGTCTGGATCAAGGCTCGCGACCGAAAAGTTAAAGCATGTAGGGTTCGCGCGAAGAAAAGAGCTTTTAACTCTGCCGCTAAGTTCTGCAAGCGGGGTTCTACGATGGGCACGTTTTGACCATATCGGACGTATTGGGATCAAACTAGCATCGTACCCTATGTGTTAAATAATTCTGGCCCCCAAATTTTTGTCGTCCCACTTTACCTCCAACATTGAAACATGATGGCTCATTCTGCAAATGAGAAAGCAAATTTATTTGCATCTCTCTTTACGTCAAACAATTTACGTCTGAATGGCGGCTCCAAGCAACCACATGAGGAGATCGCAGTTCACCTTCGAAGTTACCTCGTCGATGACAATGATCTCCTCAATGACCGTTAATATGGCTTTCGCCGGGGACGGTTAAATGTCGATTTTCTTATACATTGCGTATCACGCACTACTGGGGCGAAGCCATCTAGAACACGACCAAGCACTTGCTGTATCAATTGATATCTCGAAAGCCTTTCACAAGGTCTAGCACGTAAGTCTTCTCAGCAAGTTTCCTACTTATGGCATCCCAGACGGTATTTTGTAGCTGGGTATCAGACTTCCTCAGAGAACGTCATGGCTATTGATACCGAAGGTCTGTTCTCTCTGCTCATCAATCAATGATAGGTCATTGATGTGCAGCAGGAAATGAGTTGGATACCAGCCTGAAGTAGGCTTCAGGCTGGTATCTTGGTTCCTATAACTGATCGGCTCGAGCTCCTGAACATGGAGTTGACATCCAGTCTCAACTTTGTCGCTGTTATTGCATGCTATTCCACCAATTCACACTAAGCGTTTCCTAACGTCTTTTATAAAGCGCACAGCAAAGGAGTGAAACTCTCTCCCTGGGTCTGTGTTTCCGAACGCTTTCAAATCTAATCTCTTCAAAGTTAGAGAGAACAGAGTTCTTCTGGGTAAGCTCATTCTGTCGTCGACTTTGTCTCTGTCACCTCTAACCTAGACTAGAGACAAGAGCAGACCCATCTAAAATAACATAATTTTTGCACATTGTTAAAAATGATAATCATTTGTGAACTAGATAGCAAAATTGTTCTATAAACCAAAAAAAAAATGCATTTGCCAAATAAACTGCACAAGTTTCAGTAGCCAATTTATTTTCTCAGTGAAGTTCCCGAGGTACTCGTCAAACGTTCGCAACGATTTTAATGTCTTCAAGAATTCTGCTGCGCGATGACTCGACATCGCGACTGAAATCTCGCGTTTCTGTTTACTATTAATCAAATTCCAAGCTTTCGCTTTAAATCAAAACTAAGCCACTTATCTAAGACATATTTTAAAATGTTTATTTTGGTCAGACGCGAGCAATTAACAGTCCAAATCACGTAACTTGGTTGAAAGTAAAGTAAGGTTTTTCTGCTTCGATATATAAAAATATATGTTAAATATTTTTCTACTGCTCAGCATAAAAACGACCTCTTTAGTCAGAGGAAAAAAAACCTACCACTTTTTATTTGCAAAAGTAGAATCGTAACAATGACCTTTGAAAACCAAAAGAAACATAAAATATAATTATGAACATGATTGTAACGAATGACATCACTGGCCAGCAACAAAAAACTGTTATTATTAGTGACACAATTGACCAAACTATTGACAGTCGTTTAAAAATATCATAGCACAGTCCAGCTTCCAAAAAGTGTATGTAAAAAAATGGCGAGCCTTTTCCTTGGAGCTGTCATCAGTGGTGGGCAAACCGCATAGTCATTGCATCGCAATAACCAATTGTGAGCGTATTACGTGTCCTATCACAAAGCCCGAGCTCTTTTTACGAGGAGTTAGAGGTACTGGAATAAGTTTATAGAACTGTTGTCGAAAGCTTCCATTTGATTAAAAAGAGTTTTTTTTTCCAACTAATTCATAATCATAAATTCATCATTATACTAATACATATATAAAATAACTTAAATAAATGGAATAAAATCTCTTTATTAACTTAATTTTCAATTGTTTGTCTTATTTAAAAATATCACTCAGGTTATTAGCAGTCTTTGCTGCTCATCAGTAAAAAATAACAGCGCAGTTGATTCATAAAAATGACAACATTTGTTACGCTAGGTCGGAAAAAAAAGTTTAATCAATAACTGTTGCTGATGTCGAAATCCATGGGAATTCCTAAAAATCATTGAAGGTCCAATTGACGGCACAAAACGCGACCATAATATTCATTTAAACAAAAAACAAATAATATTCCATGAAATTACAATGCGCAAAATCGATAACTTTCGTAAGTTTCATCTGAACCGGAACGAATAAACAAATGGAGCAATTTTCAATGGGACCCATCGTTCATGGTATAATTCTTGTTTAGATTAGAAATATTTTTGAATTGATTTTGAAACACAATGAATGAGGAAGTTTACAATGAATGGAGTTTACTTTTATGAATGAAAATTTACTTTGATACTAATACTTACCTTTTATTTTTTCAAGAATAATTTCTTTAATATAACCATTGCTTTCCTCTCTATCTAAGTAAGCTTGACTTGTTTGAATTCTAAATTAATTGAAATATAAAGCTCCACACAGTGGTGTCGTTTCCAGCAAGTTCAATATCTGTGTATAGATTTTTTATTACTTTGACTGTGATGCGACAAAGTCGTTTTTGCGCAAACATATCGGCGACAATGGGAAACGGGGCTTTTGTATTTTTTAGTTTGATTGATGATTTTAATTTCCTATTTGGTTCGTTGATTTTGCGTTGTGGATACACTCGTCGGTTTTGACTTTAAATGTACATCACGTATAAATGAAATGTCTGAATTTTAGAAATAAAATGTTGTTAATTCGAAACATAATTTAGTTGGAATTTAAATTATATTTAAGCTTTGGTACATAAAAGCAATTATGTACCAAAGCTTCGGTCATTTCAATCAACTTTCTTTTCAGATTCAGCATTTTTTTCTATTTAATTTTCGATTTGATAAATATCTAGAGGTATTCTAAAACCCAAAAAATCCATCTGACATAAGTTTTCTTAGATATTCCCTAGCATAGTAACCAGCTATGTTTAAGTATTTAGACCTTTTCTCACCCACTTCAAATCTGATACACATCTGGCCTTATGTCTGTGTTACAGACCTACAAGCTGAACGGATCTTGGTACTTCATATATATATGACTAGCAGCGCCCCGCGGTTTCACCCGCGTAGTTCTCGTTCCCGTGTGAATACGGTGAAAAAATATGTATAACCAATGTTACTCGCTGATAATGTGGCTTTTCAGTGGTGAAAAATCGGCTCAGTAGTTTAGGTTCAGTACAAACAAAATAATCTGTCCTCTTGATAATATTAGAATAGATACAGGATATATATATTCGTATTTAATTTGATAACTTCCACAAAGTTATTAAAACGGTCATGGCCTGACAACCATATTTTCAACAATCCAATATAATTTGAATTTTGTAAGATAGTGAAGAATCCTCTCCTAACAAAAAATCAAATTATAGTTTGTCTTATAACTTATAATGTGCAATTAAGTTCGTAAACTAAAAACGTCCTGATGAAAAGGATCTCTACAGAACATCTCTGTAGAACATCTCTACAGAAGATTTATTTTGTATACCCGTAACATCAAAATATAGCCTAAAAGGCTATCCTGCAATACCCCAGCATATTAACCAGCTATGCGATATGCGGATGTGACAGGCGCGCTTTAAATATGGCGTCGCCGTCATCCCGTCGGTGACGCTGCGGTCGTCCATTTATCACTCTCGTAAGCCTCCGTCGATATTATGATCAATGCCATTCGCCCGCCCAAACTCGCCTATCTCGTGTTCAGAAAGAAACGGGATTCTATTACAAAGGAAAGTTATATTAGACCACCTTTGTATGATTAAATATCAGGGTAGCGTTTTGAAGAAAAAATATTTATGCTGTATACTGTTCTAAAAAAAGTGTTCACTGAAACTATCACTTCGAAATGAACTATATTAAATTAGACAGTAATAATGCCTATAGTATTTACCCATGGATATTCTCATTACCTCATCATACTTCGGTTTGGTATATCTCGTTTCTCTAATGACCCAAATATTGTAATCGACATATCGACATGTAACAGGGTCGAAGGCGGAGCGCCCGCCTTGCACACTTTGTATTCACCCAGTCGCCACCTGGGGGTAGTAGCTTTAAAAAAATCTTTTACATTTCACTTGCTGTGAGTACTGTTACATAGACCTTATAAGTAATTTAAGCTACTTGAATGTTCCTGTAGATTAGGTATTTCAGTTACATACCTACTGTTTTTTACCACACAAACACGCACAGTAGCTGGCTTGAAACGAGGTTTTCGGAAATCAAAAGCATTATTTTCCAGTAGGCTAACACGTAAATATGTACTCATATTAGTGCCTACTCATATTAGTTTACAAACGCTTCTTAAGACTTCCGCGTAGCACTACTTTGTGTGCAATATCTTAAACTAATATGATTCTCAACTATAATTCATTTGTCACAAACTTACAATCATTCTCAAGTGAATGATTGCAAGTTTGCGACATGACATTTGTTTTGGCCGATTCCTCAAATCTGTAGAACATTTTTCAAATAAGTATCATTGTTCATTTGTTTTCATTGCACTTCTCCTCTATGTAATATAACGTCAAAACCCAACAAAAGCCAATTTTATTAGAAATAAAACTAATTCTCCGCCTCACCTTTTATCAAAGCGATATTGTAACAAAGACATCCTCGGGTACCTATCGAGTGGGCGGCGACCGAGTGCTGCCAACAAAAGAATGAGAACCGGAAAGCTAGACGAGTGGTCCTCGAATAGATCCCTCCGAGATTGTGTGAATGATATCGAGTAGCGGGCATCGAGAGTATCGAGGACGATCTGCGTGATCAATTGATACCAGCACGAATCGCTCCTTGCTGATACCGCGCGTTGGAAATGCTCTTGGCTTTTTTTTAAATTTTAATACACATTGAGAGCAGCTTTTGTTTTTGTTTTATAATTATGAATAAAAAGGCTTAAATTCTCTTCTTTTATCAATAATCAGACTCTGTAAAATTAAGCGCCTGATAGTTTTATAACAGCATCGTTGTTGACCCAACATACGCAGACGTCAAATTATTAGGCGTTTGTGGGAAACTTTAATTAATGAACCTCGTGATATAATCCGTCAAATAACTAATAAGAAGTTACCTACTAAATGGTGTTTTCTATCAAATGGGAAGAATTATTCATACGAAATTAAATTCGAAAACCATTTTTTGTTCGCTAAAACTAAATCGCACTCAATTATTCACCGACCCCATGGAACACTTGAAAAAATCCAATCAGCATAACTCGTCACTTTAATATCGATCCCCAATTTTCCAGCACTTATCAAATCGCTTTATGCATAGATATAAAATAAAAGCAAACCCTCATTTGCTGATCACATTCAGCATTCTCAACCTTATTGCATATGACATAGTAATAGATTTTCTTTCATTGGCGTGTGAATATCTTTGTGGAAGTACAAAGCCGAGTGGTTTACTTAGAGTTTAAAATATTCATAGCTTGTACTGGATCGTATTTAAATATTTACACAAGTGTCACGCAGCGTCACTGACGTTTGTCGATAAAATGTATTGAGTGGAATGGCTGAGTCAAGACTTACTTGCGCTGGGGTGACTAGATGCTGAGGAAAGTAACTGATGAGGCGGTTTTACGATACATTTGCTTACACCTTACCATGCATGATGAATTATACATAGATACAAAATCAAACTGGTTGATTTATGTGTGGATTAAATTTATAAATACATTTTTTTTGTGTCTTGTACTTTTTTTTCTTTTTTCAATATTTGTAAACATGTGAGTACCATGAGCATGAGATATTTAGAAGTTTACCTCTGCTGGTAATACACATATATGAAGTAATTCTCGTGATACAGTTTTATACTAGTACGAGGGGATAGGGCGATTCAGTCTAAAGACAACCAGACCATTACACTAATTATACCATTTCACATTCTGCAAATGTTGATCTGCCTAAATTTTATTGCCAAAATAACTTTAAACTATTTTTGTGTTTTTATGTTATTTGTTTTGTTTGTTTTTGTGTTATTATTATTGTTATTTTGTATATTATTAGGTTACTCTGTATGGTTGTCTCATGTTCATGCAATAAAGATTATTATTATTAGATTATTATAATTTTTGTATTTCCAAATATTGTAAAACATTGATTTGAAAAGAGTAACTATGGAGTTTCTTGTCCGTTCTTCTCCATAAGAACCTTTGCGAATGGACGCTAGAGTCACTTAATTTATGATAATTTTTATTGATGACGTTCAAAAGTGCCGTTAATGGCCTAATTGAAAGAAACGTTTTGACTTTTAACTTTTTTTGACTTTTACATAGCCACCAATGTTCAAAATAATCCGAACATTACTACTCTGTCCTGTTTGCCTTATTGGATTTAAAGTTTATATGTAGTAGCCAGTCGACTACACTGGAACCAATGTATCAGAAAGTAAACAAAACTATCCCGAACATATTTAACTAATGGGTTTGCGAGACTTCATATTTATTGACTCAGCCAAGAGCAGGCATTTCTTCAAAACTTCAGTGTTGATAAATATTTTAAGATGCTGTAAAAGTATCATATTTTTGTAGTCCACCAACTAGTTAGACATTGTTATATCTTTCCCTTATATCTCTTTGCCATATCTTTTCTATTTTAATTAATTTTCTCTATTTCTTCTATATAAAATTCACGTGTTACGGTGTTTGTGGTTGAACTCCTCCGAAACGGCTCGATCGATTTTCGTGAATCTTAGCATGCATATTGGCTAGGGTAGTGAATCAAACAACATCTATTTTTCATCCCCCTAAATGTCCACTCCTAATATTTTTTTTTAATTATATGTGGCAAAATGACGTTTGCCGGGTCAACCAGTTTTCTATAAATTGTTTTACCAATTTATTGCAAGTGCAACATTGTGGTCACAAAACTTATGCACAAATTCAAACAGTACATTACTAACTCACAACTCCGGAGTAAATATTAGCATTTTTCTGCTTAAGTTCATTGTCACCCCCTAAGCAAAGTGTACCGAGACGTTAACACTCGGTAGGCAGGGGCGATACTTCTACTAAGCATCGTGTATTCCAGCCATAAAAAATAATGGATCTGCGAATCGTCGAGATATGCACGGAAATATGGAGTGAGGTGAGCGCTCGAAAAATCGTAATGGCGTCGAGAAAATGGGGATTAGAAAACGATCGAGTCGACATCGATGCGACAGTGTTCAAACATTGGCGTAACACAGGGTGTATCTTAAGGGCCGTTTAAAAAACAAGGAGTAATGGAAAAGAATCGCAATATATAAGGTGCGACTGTGAGCTTTTGTGGCATCAACACGAGCGATGCAAAATACTGTTACAGGGATGTAGCTTTTCTATTTACAGTAAGATAGAACCTCATAACAATGTTGTCGTGTTAATTTATGAGAATAAGAAATACAGAGCGAATTTCAAAGTAATTAATAAGTAAAAAGTTTAACCCCCAATAAAAGACGTAGGTAATCAGGATTACAGGAAAACTAATTACAACTACCAAGTTAATTAGCAGTAACAATGATACATGTAAATAAAGTAACTAAACAACAAGTAATTTATACATTCAATAACATCGCAACAACCATATTAAAAGCTGTAATAATAATTTAAAATGAGCGAAAACCTAGGGACGCTCGTGATAGTGTAAATAACATAAAACGTACTAACCTAATTTCAGGTAATCGTGTTTGCGCGCCGTCTACAAACACATGAGACGCAAATGACGGCGTTACCCGCATACCCGCACACCGGTCTCCAGCAACTTAGACGAAATACAATTACCCAGGTTTATGATAATAGGCCCTAATATACGTTTCCTTGCAAGTCACATTTGATGGAAACCGCTCCTTTTTCTTAAATTTAAATAATCACAATCGATACGCAATATTTGCAAAAAAAAAAACAAGTTATGTATAAACAAATACATCCACTTACACTAGTTGAGACATTCTTAATTTAATGTTTAAAACTCTCTTAATTTGGGATTTCTTTACAGCTTAAATCGTTTATGTGTACTTTGTTTTTATTCTTTAAGTAAATTTAATTTTAATATCTTGGTTTTCATGAGAAATAACGTGTCGCAATCACTAATTTTTTTTACATATCTTAGGTGATGATCTACCTGCACGTTTTTAATTAAGTTATTGTTTTTATTTTTTGGCATTATTTTTATTAGTCTAGCTCTATATACTCTATCTATACCATTCTAGCTCTAGATGTGAAGACCTATAATTGGCAGTCAGATTATCAATCTGTTATACATGACCATTATATTTCTCTGCAAGTCTTCCAAAGTATTTAAATAAATAAATAAATTAATTAATATTCTAGTAGGTAATAAAAAACATAACTTTTCCGTTACTATTAAAATGACAGGTGGAAACAAAATAAATACTCCGGCCTACCACTTTGATCCTCGCGAGCCTTTCCTATTAAAATTATAAATAGATGGCAACGTCCATTTCGGCTAACGACTGCGTAACCTATATGACGTAGGTAGGTTAATGTTCAAGAAATTCGTCTCAAGTTATCGGCGAACAAACAAAGTTGCGGCCGATGGGGAGCGAACCCAATTATCTCTAATGAAGACAATGATATAAGCGCGGTTATTGATCTAGATTTAAATTTCATGACGGGTCAGTCCCTACGATGTGCGAGCCCTTAATGCCTCTTGCCAAGTTTCGTGTACGGCGACCGCTCTGGTTGATACTTTTTGAGGAGGTGGTAGGCCTATAGCATAGAAATATAAAATACAGGAGAAGTGGCAAGGGGGCGTGTCGGTGTCCTCGCGACATGCTCTGGGCGAGCATGTCTTACGCAATGGTCGAATCCGCGAACTAGTGCGCTTACGACCGTGAGCGTGATAAGATATAAGAATGCCGTGTTGTTCAGTGTTTTCTTGTAAAAACCGAAGCATAAACCAAAACTTTGTTAATTATGGAATCACTTACCATATCAAAATACAAGTATTTTACTATATTTGTCTTTAAAACCATGAAAAACAACAAATCGTAAAATATTTCTTGCTTATACTATGTTATTTTTGTTTTCAAATGTCACAGCGACAATAAAATATTACAATGAATACACTGCTCCTTAACCACTACCTAAGTTTGTCGCTAAGTGACTGGATGAGCAATGTAAAAATCACAAAACGATACTTTAGCAAGCCGATGTATCGCATAGTACGGCCGCTGCTTCTTGCCGCGAGTTAGTGATGTAATTGTGCAGATACACTGTCGACAACAATGTCGATTGTTGAATTAAATATTACAAAAGTGTACCAAACTTTCTTAGATTGCAATAAATTTTTGGTAAATAATCGTTCAAGTGTTTTTGGCTTTGAATTATCGTATGTATGCCTTATCCTCGTGCTACTTCCTTACTTTTTATGGTAATTGTATTTTACTTTCGATAAAGTTTCGAATGCATTATAGTAACCGGCATGTTTAAGATAATATATTAGTGACCTTTGCTTAAAATAGTCAACATATTCATGCTATTTATTTGTTATACATGGGCAGCATGGCGTGTGTAATAAATGCCAGAATCGATAAGTCAATCACTAGCGTATATGTAAAATAAATTGCTTTTGCACAGCACAACGATACCCAGCGTTGTTTTTGTGTGAGTAAGTTGCAGGGTGTACTGTAAATATACGCTGTGTTTATTAGGATAAGGTTTATAATTGATTGTGTAGTACAGTCCGATTTCAAAAATGCGGGTGTGTGCGCGACTGCGTATCTATTGCTTTTACTGAACTGCATTCGTAGTAGTTGCCGGGTGGTAGGGCAAAACAGGAGACACAGGTTCCGATACATTTTCGGCTACAGGGCATATCTCCTTGTTTATTATATCTATGGCCTATAGGCATGTCAAGTTTCGTCTTGAAAAAATCTTTTTCAATTTTAATTCATAAAAAGCTATGACAGAGGTCGAGTTGAAAGACATGATTTATTTAGTTACGTTTTAACTCTACTTATTATTATTTACTACATAGACAAAACATACAAATACATTAGGACATTTATGTACAAAGACGAGGTTAACTCAAAATTGGGATCTCTAGCAACAAACCTCAGTACCAAAAAGAGATTTGAAAATATGAGAGTATAGTATAATTATAAACGCTGCTTTAAACCTGTGATCGATTTTTAAAGTTGCATACATTTTATTTTATTCCCTGTTGTGATCAGACAAACTTGTAGGAATTAAAAAAATAAAATTATGAATTGTTTTGAATAAAACACTTTTTGATAGCCTACAGAAATGATCCCATAACTGCAATATCTGGTAGATCACCAAGTTTAAGAAATTGATAGTACGCCTTGTTTACATCTATATGTATACATATTTAGTTTTTCTTTTTTAAATGCTTGTCTTTAATTTCATTTATGAAGTCGCAAGCGTCTACTAATCTCAGAAAATCGGACCATCTTATTGAGATAATAGTTTTCAAACGCTAGTACCAAGATCATTCAATCGAACTGTAACCAAGTTTAATGTCCACTAACTAATTTCTTATCCCCAAAACATAATAATATGAACCAACATACACACGAACAAACATGCGAAATTATGATTAACGAGCACACACACACACACAGACAAGAGGAACCTTTGTACACATGCATGTACTTTATGAAATAGATCACTATGAGCACGTCAGCCGTTTCAATCGATACTCCTTGTGTTGAAGATATTTTGCTATAAACTTCATCTTGCAAAGCTTAGTCCGATATTATATTCTCTCTGATTTAAACGCTGGCTTATATTTTAGTCAGTGAAGTAGCAAATCGTGTGGAGATATATTTTATCGTATTGAATTTTTCAGTGTGAATCGTCAATGTTACCTGCTTTTTTTCATAGATGTGTGTTGTTGGTTTTTTCAAAATATTTTCAGATAATAAATGAAACTATCAGAGATATATAGATAGTATGTTTGTACTTTATTGTACACCAAAAAAAGTTACACAACGCTTTATCATTATTATTATACTGTCCCACTGTTGGGAAAAGGTCTCTTTTCATTCCTTCCAGCGTTCTCAATTTTCACACAACACTTTACATAATCGTAAATGTGTAGCACTAGATTTTCTTAACTATTCATTTTGTCTAAATGTTTTATTGCTTATTACGGGAATAGAAGCTTAGTGAGAAGCGTGTACATTGAAAACCCATTCCAAGAAAACGCTACATTAATTAACAGCATCCTTTCAGACTAAAGTAATTAAAAAGAAAATATTTTAAGCTCAAATTTTCAGAATTCTATTATAACGTTTTTATTAATAGGTTCCCTTTTTACCATCGTCTCACCTGATGGTAAGCGATGATGTGGGCGACATTGGAACACTCTTGCTTAGAAGCAACCTATATGTATGTATGTACTCTTATATACCCTCAGGTTGTAGCTATCAGCAAAAACCAGTGCCGGATTAACCCTTAATCAAATTAAGCAATTGCCTAGGGCATCACGTCTGGGGGGGCACCAGAAGAAGCACAAAAAATATCCGTCCTTAGGGCATCACGTCTCACTCTCATATCACCAAACACCACACGAGAAAAAAAATCTAGGACTAATTTGCGCATTTTAAGTTGATATAGAGTCCAACCTAGAGTCAAAACCCCCAATAATACATGATGATAAAATTGAATCAGCTTTCAGTAAAGTGGAAACAGCCCTGCGTAAGTATATTTTTATCACTCACAAATTGCTCAGCGGAACGTTCTTTTTCAAAATTAAAAAAGATGAAAGATAATACAAGAAATTCTCGATAATTTATCGATGTTATACATAGAGTCCGATATGTTAAAAACATTAGACGTTAATACTATCTTGCGTGAATTCAAAGCCCGGAAAAGCCGCAAGGCACGTTTTAATAAATAACTAAATTATGCTTTAGTTTTTATTGTTGTCATACCTACTCCACTTCTAAGGTACGTTACATCTGCTCATCTTATTTTACAAAAAAATAATGTGTTTAGTTGACATTCGGATAGGGGGGCCCTCAGGCGTGGATCGCTTAGGGCATCAAGTAGTCTTAATTCGTCACTGGCAAAAACACAGAGAATTTCACTTCTTAGCTCTCATCTCCTCATCTCCTCATGACGGGGCTGCTAGGGCCTGTGCCTGCCAGGTGACGGAACTGTTCAACAGACTTACCGCGGCCTTGAAACGCAAAGAGCATCTGAAGGAACTCGGATGGGTTTTAATCAAAGTATTTTCTGAAATTTAATTCAACCTAGACCAAATAATACGCCATGACAAGGGGCTGAAACTGCACGAAGTAAAATAAAATTTAATAATTAAACATGTATATTATTAAAAAAAAATACCATTAGTTAGAAGTGTGTCGGGTCGTATTTCAGTGGTATCCCATTCGGTATCGGTATCGATCGCTAGAGGTGTTGTCGGTTCGAACACTTCCACTTGTTAAGATGTTAATCGTTTTGCATAATAATTGCATCTAGAGGAAAGTTCGCTCGCGGCCCTCCTAAGATCTCATGTCAATTTTAACTAGGAAAATTAATGTTACATTTCTAAGTGTAGTTTAATTAAAATTTAAGAAGAAACCTGTAAATGTACATATGTTCATCTTCAAGGTCTTACACGCGTTACTTGTTACATACCAAATAAGTAAAATTACTATAGTGGTTTTTATTTTTTATTTTGTCGTTATTTTCATGGAAGATGGCTAGGTCATTGGTGTGGGAAGCTACTTGTGTCGATACTCTTGCGCTACCTCATCTTCCTAGCTCATCGTTCTGAGCTGGCGCTGCCACTGCGGCTGAGGAGAACCTCAAGCGGCGGAAATATCGGGTTGAAACTCTCGGGTCGTGGGTTCCGAGTGCTCATAACTTATTTAAAGATTTGTCAAGACGTATAGTGTACATTTCGCGTAACCCAAGGGCTGGCATTTACCTTGGGCAAAGGATAAGCATTGCCATACGACGTGGTAATGCTGCCAGCCTTTTGGGTACCTACATGACTACTGGCCAGCAATGGGGAGGAATTTTTCGACGCCATCTTTTGAATATTTTTATTTATTTAAGAGTTTTTTATTTAAATGTATATATAGTAATAGTTAGAAATCAATTTTAGCTAAGTATATAGATATTAAATTCATAATCAAATCCCGAATATTTCTAAACGTTTAAAATAAAACCGAACCTGTTGTCTTCTTTTTTAAGTGTTTTTATTTTTTAGAATTTTTAGATTAGATTTGAAACCTGAAATACGTATTTAACGACTTTAAAATGATGAAATAAGATCGTGCTATAAGAGAGATAGGTCAGGGTGCGCTCGTTTGCGTGCCGTTGCTAAATACAAGATAACGTGCGATGTTCATTATCTTAAAGCTTTAAACTCACTCAAGAATCTCTTGAAGTAAATACGGTTTAAGCTGAATAACATTCATCGTATAAAATATATCTCTTACGTTGATTTTGAATATTCTCGTAAGACTTAGAAACTTTAAGGAAACTAAATTGTCTTAGAAACAAATAAATATCACATATATTTTTACATTTTACGTATACCTTTTTCTAGTTGGACTTTTTTCTCTTTTTTCATTTAGAAAAATCTTGATATCTTTACAAATATCAAGATTTTTTCGTCTATTCAATAGAAACAAACAATCAATCTTTCCTCTTAATAATATTAGTATACATAGATAAAGAGGTAAGATTTTTTTTGTTTGTAAGTACCGAATAAGTTCCGAACCTACAGAACTGATTTCAACCATTTTTTCACCAATAGAAAGCACATTATCACTTTATCAGCGAGTAGCATAGGCTATATTTTATCCCCGTATTACCACGGAAACGGGAACTACGCGGGTGAAACCGCGTGACACTGCTAGTCTTAATAACAGAGGAAAGCCAGTGTGCTCCCAGCCCATCTTCTGAAGTGTGTCAACTAGACTTATCTCTCTGATACAAGAATTAGCAGTTCTAACAACCGCTTAGACGTCATAAATGATCTTCGTGAACATCAACACCTATATTACTGTTGGTAGGTATCTATGAGTAGATACAGTTAGAACAATTTACAAACCAGCGTCAAAAAAGCCTTCATTTCCATACATTTTTGAGAGAGTGCGACTTATAAGCAAATGCGAACATGGCTTAAAAAATTGCAGAATTGGCACTCATGAATTGAAATCAAATAAATATTAACAATTACAAATATGATTCATAATAATATCATGTTAGTAATACACACTATACTATTCGTAGGACATTTTAGAAACAACTTTATACGAAATTTTAATTCATATAATTTGTAAAACAATCATGGTATAACATTATTTCCGTGAATTTCTTGGTTTAAGTAGGTGTAGATCAAAACCCATTGTTTCATTTGTTGGAAAACGTGGTTATTCTTTAGCAAGAATAACGCAATGTCCATTATATAATAGCCAAAATAAAAGCAACGTAAACAGCAACTTCGTCTACATAGAATTATATAATTTGTTTTACAGTTCCAGCTTCAATTTAAATAGGTATTGTTTCATTGTTTTATAAAATGAGTGTGAATTTTAATTTTCGTTTAATGTTGATTTACTTTACCAATGCGGTGTAGTAAGTCAATCACTACACTTATAAATGTTAATAAGCATATCAAACAAATGATTATGTAAATGTTTGTGTTCTTTTTTCCTTGTTTTTTAATTAACTTGCGGAATTCTACAACTTAAGTGAAATTCCACGATTTAATTAGAATTCAACCTAGTCTAGGTTGGAATGTGACATTGATAAGTATTTCTGTAAACTATAGTTAGGTAGATTATAAAAATGCCATTCTCGGTCATTAGTTCGTAACTACGACTATTTTCAGAAACCAGCAAAATAAAAGACCTAAGCTGGCTTTTGTTTAATTGGGTTGCAATCCACATAATAAACTCAGACGCAACAATTGGCCTCAAAAGAAGACAAGAGCCGGTTGTCAAAATCAAACAAATTTGACAATTTGAGAATTTTTGTCACTAAATGTCTTGCAGCCTTAGCTTAAAGTTTTTCGACAAAGTCGAGTTTTCAAAAATGGAAAATCAACCATCGCAAGAAAAACAAAAACAAAAAAAAAGATAGTACGTTGCAACACGAGAGCACATAAATAGGCACCTTAGTGGAGTATCGCAGATGAAGTATTGTAGCAGCAACTACTTGTGATGCATTATTGCCATCGATAAACTTAACACGTTAATGCTTCGTATAGAATTACAAGCCGAGCGGAATACACCTGTGTTGTGATAAAAGCAGGTTTTCTACTCTATGCTAATCTTGCTTTTAGCGTCCACTTGTGTTCAAAGAAGGTTGTCACTGGGTAACTGTAATTAATTAGGTGTATGAACATTTGCTTTGTCCGTTATGGCATGAAATTTTGTTCGTAGCCACGTTCGATTTAACTGAATTTTGGAAAGCACTGGCTTTTAGTGGATAAATGGATGAGAAAACCTGAAAGCTTTTTACAATAATTTCACACCATGACTATTTGGCATGAAAATCATAATAAAATAAATATTATCCTCGTCCTACAGATAAACTTACTTTAAAAAAAAAATTCTTTATCTGAGGGTTTACCTCGTATTTTTTTAGACTGTTCGCATGTTGTGACTTGAATTTTAACGCTTTTAAAGTATTAGAATTGACCTTTTAGTTATTGTTATCCGGCCAGTAGCTTATATTTTAAAACGATGTCTTCTGTTTTCAGCGGTGAACGAGGCATCTGAAATTACCAATTTTTTACTCACTCTAAAATACAAACATAAACTTATACACGAAAACATAAAAAGGCTTTATTAGTGTGTGAATCATGAGTATCATAGCCGTGGGGTCCGCGGGCTGTGGGGACTGGGGAAGCGCGAAACGTATCGGTACCGCCATGACCCCCGACCGCCGGCCGCTTCCTCAAGTGATCCCATCTCGCGAGATCCCCGTATTTCTTTATAAATACTAGCTGTTATTCGGTGTAATGTTGTGGTTACCGTTATCTTTACGGCGGATCTTGATCGTGTGAAATAGGGATGTGTCGTTAGCCGTTTAAGGATGAGTTGGCGTCAGGTTATTGACGGATTATTTGACTGTGAAAATTAGTGTTCATGTGTCCTATTGGGCAAATAATACAATAAGTACGAATTGTATATCCTATCAGTTCGTGATAAATTGTACTATCATATCTTTCTTCGTACAATCGTAGCTAGACAGACTGCAACAAAATAAGAATTTTCTTGTCAAATCATTTTCATTTTCCTAAGATCGTATCTGTAAATAATGTTCTTTAAGATCTCCTTCATTAAAATCTATTAATAAATACAGAGAAAATTACACTTTATTAAAGAAAACCGACAAGAGCATAAAATGTAAAAGAAATAAAGGGATTCCAAGAAAAACCTATTACGGCGGGCGTGCAATCTTTAGAATTGGCGGCTACTTAGAGTTTCTAGAATCGCTCCACACAGGTCAAAGAGAAATATAATAGAACTAGCTTTTGCTCGCGACTCCATACGCGCATATCATGTCCCGTTTTTTCTCGTTCCTGTAGGTATTTCAGGAAATCCTACAAGCCAAATTTCAGCTTTCTTCGACCAGTGGCCGTACTACGAAGTGTCAATGCTATCATGATTCAGTGTGAGGGAAAGGGATATTGCTATTCGTCTTGTGTAACTCCGTCTCTCTCTGACATAGGAATCATGATGGATGGTACCTATTTTCGGCTGTGCGTTGTCTGTCAGTCACTCAGTCACTCCGTACCTAACGGAAGAGTTTTATATTGTTTTCTTTTCCTCTATTGAAGAAAGAAGCAACCTGAATATATAGTGATTCTAGATTTTCTAGAAAGCCTGGCCATATCGGTTTTGTCACCAACTCACACGCCCAGAAGCCCGCCCTTTTGATAAACAACAAAAAGTAAGCTGAAAAAAAGGTCGTCATGACAATGATTGTGAAAAATAGTCAGCTAAATCTACAAATAAGTAATCGACGACCGTCATAGTTAAAAAAGCCTTTGACTTTAAAGTGTTAAACCTTTAGTAGATCTAAAACAAAAAACGCGCTTTGAACCTCGAGTTTAGAAGGAAACTGCTCTACAAAACTGAGAACGCAAAATTAAATTATAAAAATTCTAGTTTTTCCACGACTTGGTTACAACAATAAGTATACTTACAAGTAAACAGTTCCAGTAGGATTTATATCCAGGATAAATTGATGAATATTATTCTCAGCGAAAGCGACTTTCGCCATCGGATGGCAATTTCTACTAATTTTAAAGCAAACTTCGCATTCGCATCTCTATTTCGATCTGTCAAAAATGCCTATATTTTCCTTACTCATTTTGACAAATTGCTGCTGAGATGCGGAGACGTTCCTTGAATTTGTAGAATTGGTATTCAGATCTTTATTTCTAACAGCTTTTACAAACAAATATGTCTCTTTATAACATTTATTCTCGTACTTACTTAACACTTTTACTCAAAAAACACACTACGCACATAAGTATGTAGCTTACGTTAGAACTAATTCTCAGCAAAATGATTGGCCGTGTCCAGGGGCTGAAACATTTATCGTGAAGAAAATAAATAGATCCCTCGACAATGCATATGGATTGTACACTTACACGATACACGACGCACACGGGAATACTCTACGAAGATACATCTGAAGATATCCGAGGTCCTGAAGACAAAGAAAATATTTTCTATTGGTACCAATGATGGCGATTGCTAAACATAAGTTACAAACACTAAACTCCATTTAGGCTAATTACATTATTTTATTTTTCCTTAAACCTAAGAAAGGAAAAAACACGTTACCCCATAGGTACTTCTTTTTTTTCTTGTATCGTGGGTGCGTTTAAGAACATACAATCTCACATACCTACACAACAGCTAGACCTGGAACAACTGTCCGTAGGCCATACAAATACATATTTGTTCCGTGCGGGAATCGAACCCGCTACATGCTGCGCAACAGCCAATCGCTCAACCACTGCGCTAACCGTGTCGTCAAAACTGTCACTGTTCTTTTTTAAGTGGTCTATCAGTAATAGATGACAGTTAGGAAATGTTAGTGGTTAGATACCAATATTTACCTAGTCCCTCAACTATTTAAAAGGCCGTGGAAAATATCATACATTTTTCAACAATAAATTAACTGAACTTTATCTAAATGTATTTTCCAGAACACCAAAGCTTGAAACTGTTCAACAATAACGAACACAGTCGGACTAGTCCAAAAATCGTGGACAGGACATTGGCACATTGCCTGCAAATACTATAAACCTCAGCTGACTTTTACTACTTTCACGACAAGCTCGGAACTTTATAGTTTGTTCACAGTACTCATAGTCTAGTCTCTAATATGTCTTTGTTCTCGTAGCATAAAGTTGCTCGGAAGTGTTAGATAATACACTCCAATAAACAATTTTATTGTTATTATTTATAGTTTAACCTGTGATATTGCTTTAACGCTATTGGATAAACAGTGTCAAAGAAATATTTAAGGTAATGGTCACAAAACAAAACTTTATATTTCAAAACACCTTCACACATATCTCTGAATGCACCCTCATGTGCCCTCCAACAGAAGGAAACAAAACAGGCTCAATCTATTGCAATAGAGCTCCGTCCCGCGGGACCGACCGGGGCGCACCGGACGCCCGCGGGGGGGTAGGGGGGGACGGCTCATCAATCTGCGGACCTCCTCATGTCGATATATTACGAGTGGCCTACATACCGGTCCGGTTTCATACGCAGATGTGACCTAAAAGCTTCCGCGAAATGAGGCCCACGCTAGTTAGAAAACTAATCAAATATATTCATTGGTAACGTAAGATTGTTTGGTATAGTTGCGACAGTGTGAGATTAAACCTTTGAGAAGCCAGTCCGAGCTTTATCGATGAAGAAACTCATCATGTCAGTTTATACGAACACTAGCAGTACCCTGCGGTTTTACCCGCGTAGTTCCCGTTCCCGTAGGAAAATGGAAATAAAATATAGCCTATGTTAGTCGTGGACAATTTAGCTTTCGAATGATGAAAGAATTTTTAAAATCGGTCCAGTAGTTTTTGAGCCTATTCATTACAACCAAACAAACAAAGTTTTCATCTTTATAATATTAAGTTTAGATGAACGAATCAATTGACTATCTATTTAATTAATAATTAATCATTTATTTTCTTATTGCTATGGTGCATAATCAGAATCATATTTAATTACTCTGTAAAACACAATTCTAAAAGCTCTAAAAGAAGCTTAATCATGTTTTAAAAAACTTTTCAGAATTAACTAGTAATACTGTCAACTTTTGATAAACAAATTCATTAAATCGTTTTATTTATACAGTTTCTTAATCGAAATCATAATGGGCAAAGTCAATGAATAGGGCCTAGAATATCAAAGAAAACAAATTCTTTGCCACAAAATAATTAATTAAAGATGAACAAGTTATCTTCGAACGACACCTAGCGGCCACCATTCTCTTTTGTATAGCCATCTTTTCATCGTCAAAACTCATTTCAATCAATTTTCGTAAAAGTAAGTAAATGATGTGCCCTTTAAAAGCGAGATATCATTAACACTGGTGTGAGGGTGGGGTCTAGGAGACCCCCGCGCCCGCCAGACGAATATTGTGCCAAAATAAACGCAAATAATAATCATTTTCAAAAAATGTAAGTGGCTGGTTTGTATTTTTGTGTGGATTGATCGGAATAAAAGTTAAAGCTACGTAGTCTTTGAAAACTGGTCACTAGAATTGACAAAAGCTATGTCGTTCATTAGTCATTACGAATATCTAATGAACGATGATTAGCCTATTATTTGTTGCAAGTAATTATGCTCTGATACAAAAGCATTATCTGAAAAATAAAGCCAGTTTTAGGACAACGAGAACAGCATCTTAAAGAAATATGAAATTAGAGAAAAAATAAAACTCCCCTATTCCCGGTTGCCACCCACCGACTCCCACGGGGGAATCATTAGGAAAAAATCGTGTTGATGGATTTAATTACAAAAAATAATTATTCTAAAGAAAGTTGCCTGAATAAACTCGGACGGAGCGGGTTCTTCGATTCCCCCCTTAATCGGATTAATTTACTTTTAAAAAGCAGGGGGGTGGATGTTGTAATTAATGGAATGATAACATTACCCACCTCGTGGTCGGACGCCTTTGGAATTAATAGAGACATAAACAAAGGTACGCCGCAATTATAGACTGGTTTTATTGTAGCGAATTTTGAAACGGAAAAAAATCAATTTCATATATTTTATCTTTATTTTTCTGTGAATGGTAAAACGACAATCTGGAATCAAAGCATTTTGCCTGTGAGAAAAGCGTGTGAAATCTCTTTTCTGAATATTTTACGAGAATTTTTAAAAAACAATCAATAATTGGTTATTCCACGACGCGCCCGTTTGTTCTGAGCGTTCGCCGGCGACGCCACTCGAATTCTTACGATCTCCAGTAACGGTCCCGATGAGAAGCGCTTTTTCCACTCGGTTACCGTCCGGTGATCTGTTCTGAACGCATCTCCACTGACGCAAATCATATTGCGAGGAAGGGTTCGGGATTAGGAACGTAACATGGAATCGTCTAGTCATTGCCGCTGATTTTTCTCGGTCTCTCCGACCCTTTGACGTAAATGTATCGCAATGTCACGAGCGTTTGCGGGTTAGCCGACTGGTTTATTTAAATAAATGAATTGAAAATATCTGCTCAACTGATTAATGTGTTGCGCAACGGAGAAGTTGAATTTTATAAGTACAGCCACGCTTCATATACCTACCTACTTAGGTACATAAATATTTTATAGTAATTTTATAAGATACAAAAATCGAATAACAACTTGTCATAACTATTGATTTAACAACTCAAAATAAACTTAGATAATACCTATAATCAATAAAAACCGGGACTAAAAAAAATATCCATTGAAAATAATAAGTTTTTTTTACATATTTTAATTGTATAATTAGGTAACATAATAAGTGGGGAATGACTTGTAAAGTTACCGTTTCATTTATTTCAAAATATAATTTCTGTAAGTATATTTTATACACTAAAACAGTCGAGAAAATGAAACTGGTATCTAAAACGCGAGCACAGATTGTTTTGCAAAGCAATCCAACCCTAAATTGCTAAAGTTATTCTGTGCTGGCGTCGAGAGAGAATGGGCGTTATTTTTCTCGCATGTGCTGTCTCATGTCCTGATCATTCTTTACGTTTCGTCTATCTACGTCCAATGTGGTGGGGGTGCTCCTCGCTCCTTGAACAACACATATTACTGGGATTTTTCTTAGAACACATTATATCTTTGCTTTGAGAGACGACGAAATGAAGTGGAAATTTTCTCTGCGTTTTGTGCCACTTGAGAGCAAGCCACGGTATTTTATTTTATTGAAAAACAAGTACTGAACACTGAGGAACCTTTAACAGAGGGAAATTTAAAATATTTTTTCTTTTATATTAAATGAAAAGTGATTACAATACCCAATGAATTTTAAAACAATTTTTTAATTAATGAGTCAATTCTTGATTCATTTTATAAATAAGTTATTTAAGTATTAATATATTTTGTTATGGTCCTGATTGTTTGTATTATGTATGTATTTTAAAATTTTAAGCTATGGACTCTGGTCTGAAAATAAATTATTATTATTATAAATGGATAACTGCAGAATAAAAAAAAATATTGTGTAATCCGTCAACACAAAGATAAAGAAAAATGAAAATAATTGTTAGAAACGCCAATTCAACAGTAAGCACAGGTTCCTGCAATTATAATTTATGATTTAATTAAACATCTCTGCGCACTCCAGCAGAGTCACTGCGTGATGGTATTTCATATAGATGTTAACGACATACCGACACGTTTTGGCACTAGACATTCCTGAAGGAACTTGTTGAACCAAAGATTTCCAATTTATTAGTTTCCTTCGACACTTATAAACAATACTCAGGTATTTGTATCACGAACTTATAAAACAAAGCCGGTAATTAACTTTAGTTACTAACAAGTCTCCGTTATCTAGATTTTATTACTATTGGCCTTGATGACTAGAAACAGCGAGCAAAACAAACATAAAAAAAACTTTTTACAAAAAATACAACCGACTTCTAAACAAAAAAAAAACAAAAAGTACCTACAAAATAACTTTAATTTCGGAACTCGGTGTTTTTGGTTGTTTTTTGTTTTTGAACACACCGACTTCCGAAATTAAAGTTATTTTGTAGTTTTTAGTATTTTTGTTTAGAAGTCGATGGTATTTTTTGTAAAAAAGTTTTTTTATTTTTCACTTTTTAGTGGTTCACTCCCAGCTAAACATACCCATCACAGCGTACGTGGTGTAAATTGGTGTAAACAATAAATAAACATGCGATTTCAGCTATCCCGACAGACTTGCTATCATTTATTCAAATTAACAAAAAACCGCTTGTTCGACTTCGATAAAATTTTCATGGGACCATTTGGGAAGAGAATTTTTCAAATCGGTTGGCAAGCGACGGAGTTATGCGCGAACAAACATAAAAAAATACAAACATCCGAATTGAGAACCTCCTCCTTTTTTAGAAGTCGGTTAAAAAACAATTTATATGGACCATGACGTGTAGTCTGCAACAAATACATAAATATTTTTAATGCCTTGATATAGGTAGGCATTGTAGGGCGAGATGAGTTTTTATATTGATTTTCAAGTTATAAATAAATATATATTTGTACTTAAAACATGACGTAATGACTACAAAAGAAGTCATAAAAAAGATATTTACTGTTTTTAACCTTGCATTATAATATCGCCTACTTTACTGTGCTCAAAGGTGAGTCTTTTACGAGTATGGTTAATTTATTATCAGTGGTGTCGTTACGTTGTTGTTGCTAACTGAAGCTGGTAACTTCCTATACGATCGTTGTATAGCTATTCAGAAACTGGCGTTTTGTAGGATCCGAATTCTAAAAACTATTAAAAGTACATGTAGATGTCACCGGATAATTGTAATATGCGCAAGATTATAAAGTATCTTTAGAGATTGTAAACTCGATATATTGTCAACAGAACATTTAGAATACTTTTTTACACATCAGAATCTGATAATCAATAATTGCTAGAAGTCATTCCGAGAAATTATTTACCGACATAAATTGACGACATCTTGGCGAGTTATCAGTGAACAGTTCTACAATTTATCTGAATTTCTGGCCTAGCCAAGTAGCGTGCTCCCGACACGGTTAGTGAGCGAAGCGAGCGAACCAAGAGCGAACTTGCAAAATTTTCTTTAAACCCTGTAGACACGAATCAGAGACTGAAGGCTCCGTCGTCAGGTAGAATGTTGAAATTGTAATACGTAACGTTACGTTACTTGCAATTATACAATTTGTCGAAATGAATTCGATAGATTATAGACTGTCTAATTTTGATGCGTAAAAAAGTGTTCCAAATGTTCAGTTGACAATTTATCGAGAATTTTCATCTCTCAAGATATTATTTATAATCTGACGGAGTTTGCCATTTTCCGGTGACATATCCAATTTAAGAGATTTTTATTACTATTGGCACCAAAAATTACATCGCCGAAGATATGCAGTTTTCGTGGGAAAAAAAGTTTTATTTGCCACTTTTTTATTTTCCTGATGACTTGGTAACAAATAGGTAATGAGGGCGAACTAAATAAAGAACTCGCTTCAAATAAAACAAATAATTATTTGTTTTATTTGAAGCGAGTTCTTTATTTACCTAATTTTAAAATAATTGAAATACTTACAGTAAATCAAGCTTAGAACTTTGGGTAAACTCCGTCAACATTTTCTGGATAATGAAGTTAGAACTCACTGAATATTTTTTCAAGTTAGGCCGCGGGCGCACACATAACATCACATAGGGTGACGAGTTAGATTAAAAAACCATAAGTTATTAAATGATACTTCACCATAGATAACTCATGGTTATCTCATGGGGCACAAAGCACAATAGAATTAGTGGTTCATTCATAACAATTTTATAACTAAACCACTAAACGTCATTTTTATGGATAAGAACCCACGCTTAAAATGAAATGATAAAATGCTATTCCTGTCCCAAAGCTATCGAACAGTCTAGAATAGAATAGAATAGAATAGAATACTCTTTATTATGTACACCATATAAGATATAGAAAATATGGATGAAGAAAACTACTAGATTATTGTATTATTGGTCTATGGTCTAGATTAAATCATAGGAAATATAACATAACTACGGAAAAACTCATCATTGGTCACACGCTACAGCGAGAAAACACACGATATCATAATAATTATGACATCTGTTACGTTAAAATACTAACACTATGTTATTAGTGAGATAAAAAACACGCAATCGGAAAAAAACTAGGTAATATGCATTTAAATAAATAACAAGATACCTAGTTAAAATACTTAATAGCAATATTACGTGACATTTATCTTTGAAGGCTACGGTGATAGACCTAAGCGAGTTATTGTCATTGGTGAAAATATAACTCGACAATATAGACAACTTAGATTACATCGTAAGAAATAATAATAATCGAATATATAAATCAATGTAAATCTATCAATTCCCTTAGTCAGAAAGATTATTATAAAACATCATATTTATTAAGTAGTTTATTATTTTAGCATATATTTATCTTATTAGTATTTTTATTTCAAAAAAAATCTTATACAAATATCTTTATTTAATAAAATTTGTTGTAAACCTCATACGTCATAATTATGTAGTATTTTAACCCAAGGGTCGACTGGTAGATAATACCTTGTTACAATAATTCCACACAAGCAACAATATTGTACATACAGTTTAAATAAATAAAAAATAACTACATGCTTAGTTTAAATAAGAGTCGTATTAAGAGAAATAATTAAGAGTCCTTATACATAACGTCTCTGTATTTACAAAATAGAACTAAAGAAGATATAATATAGAAAATATATATATGTACAAGCGGAGTACAAAGGAGAACAGACTCATAGGGCATCGAAAAATTCGTCCACATCGCTGTCAAGAGTTGAGAGTCCTTATTAATTTGCTCGTCAGTATTTAAACTAGTATGTTTTGACCTGGATGTTTATAAAAATCAATTGCCGTGCGTTAGTCTGGCGAAGACATGCAAATGGCTCGATCGATGTTTTTTTTGCGCCTCACCAGGGATGGTGCACAGTAAAATCAAGTTTGGGTGGTACAAGGTTCACGAAAGGCTCTGGACAAAGTACCATTCGGTGCCAGCGAATGCGACTGTCGAAATACTATAACATAAGGGATTGATCATACGATATTTTGACAGCGTTTGTCAATCCCATACATTTTTGACATTTTAACAATCGCTTTCGCCACGCTACTGAATGACACTTGTCTAGATCCTGAATTATGTTACCACAGTATGTTACCTTATTTTTACGACATAACAATGTTTTACCTGTTATTCCTCTGATGACATAACTTACTCGACTACAAAGGAAGAGTAATATCGTCACCGTTACAGCTTTTTTTTTATATTTACAGTCTTTAATATTATAAAAAGGACAATCTATATTGTGTATGTTCATGACGAATAAACTCGAAAACAACTGGATGGATTACAAAAATTCTTTCACCATTAGAATTCTAAGTTATCCCTGAGTTACATAGGTTATATTAAAATAAATATAACCTATGCCTATGTTCCACAGAATTAGTTAAGCTAGTATCTCATAATTAACTAATTCTATGGAACAACATTGCGATCCTTTTTGTTAGTAAAAAAATCTTATAACCACCAGTGTAACAATTCCCTCGGCCACACTACCGCCGATAGACTGTCACTTGTCTAGAAGCCGTCTAGCATGTAATATAAACGAAGATACAATAACTACAACAGAAAAAAATGCTGAAGTTACTAGAGAATGAAACGAAATTACAGGAAGATCAATACTTACCGCAGTAAATCATGATCCGCTTCGCTCAAGCAATATATTAGTAGCGCTAGCAATGACGACTGCATATCGCATGCACGGCCGTTGTTTCTATGAAATAGTTGTAACTGACCTACGAACCGTGGCGCACACAAGCTATTGTATCCACTCCGCGGTTTATTCATATATTTCTTAAGCAAAACCTTGTTCTTGTTGATAAGTGAACGTATATATTAAATATACATATAGTTTTGTATGTCACAAGTGCACAAAGATTCGCCTTAATACGTAAGTGTTAAATTCTTATTTTACCTTAAGTTTTAATATAATATACAAAAATTTCATACACGGAGTCTGTTATGGGACTCCTCCGAAACGGCTTAACCTATTTTGGTTAATCTGAGAATAGGTCGTAGTCTATTTTTATATAAAAAATAGCTCTCCAGAAATATTTATATGTACTAGCTGACTCGCCAAACATTGTTTTACACAATGTTTGCCGGGTCAGCTAGTATAAGTATAGATTTCAATGTCGCGTTTAACTGTTTATTACAAAGTAATGCTATCGCTATTGAGTAGGTCATCTTTGAAAGAAGATTTACTGTAATTAATGTTATGAGTACATACATTGTATGTATGTATCGGAAACCATGTTCTGTGATCATTTTGCTGTTTGGTAATTCTACTGTTTTTAAATTTACGGGCGCGGGTAGATATTCCGCAAGGAGGTAGGATGTATTAGGCTTTGGAAAAACATAGATATAATCAAAATAATGGCAAAGGTAATTATATTCGTATTAATATAACTTCTTAAAATGTAACTAGGTACATAATTATGTCTAAAAAAATATGCGCTTTAATTTTAGGCACACAATTTTGATGGCAATATTAATGAAATAGAACTCTATAAGTACTCAAGATTACACCACTCATCCCAATTTGGTTCATATTTCACTCCTCTACTTGCACCTATTCGTAATTTGATTACCAGTGGGAATATGGCAATTAGACCTGACCTTGAGAGTCTTGAAGAGATAATCTTTAAAGTAGGCATCTAGTCTTGAATGGTATGTGTGTGTGTGGACCAGGTAATAATTTGGGGCATTTTTCATAATGCCCTGGCATTATAAATAATGACAAGCTACTTAGGGTGAAGTAAATATATTGAATTTCCTTTTTTCATCACATTGTCTAGACATTTTAATTATTGCCAAGTGATTTTCGGGCAATCTTATAATACACAGATACATTGAACGGGGTGCGGTCAGTCAGAAAGAGTCCCGGAAGGGACTCTTTCTGACTGACCGACTCAACAAACGACTCTTTCCGCTTTGGGCGAAGCGGAAGCTTCGCCCAAAGCGGAAAGAGTCATTTGTTGATTTCCAGTCCTTCAAAAAAAGGTGAGAGAAATAGAAGAAGAGAAAAATAGTGGCGTTTTATTGAACATCTAGGCATTCTATTCTATGAACGACCTGCGCATCTGCCAGCTATAAATATATGAGTCTGATTTTATTGATATGGTAAAGTCCAGTTTATCTAAGTTTTTTTACTATCATAGGTCAGTAGAGTATTTATGAACGGATATATTTTATTTGTTTGTAAATATTTATTCTACATAATAAAACCTGATTTTTATTACTCTGCCCCATAGGTGATAAGCATTATAATAATGCACGTACGATTGTTACTGTTCCATAGTACCACTGGGCATTTTTTTTAATGAGCGAGCATTTTTTATAATGTCCTATTAATCTCAATTATGTATATTTCACCTACTAAATTATTGTTAAGACCGTAAGTTTGTTCTAAACCATGCTAGATTAAAATATTCAGATATCGTGAAAAGGTAATTACAGAGACAATAAAAGCCATACAAATACGATATTTTCCAATACCTACATACTAACAATGACACTACATACAGACAACTAACAGCGGTTTCATCTGCATAGTGCATAGTTTTCCGTGGCAATACTGGAATAAAATATAGCCTATGCTACTCGCTGATAATGTAGCTTTACATTGGTAAAATGGTTAAAATCGGTCCAGTAATTTCGGAGTTTATTCGGTACAAAAAAACATACAAAAACAACTTTCCTCTCTAGTCTAAATAATTAGATATACATTTCTAATTATTTAGACTAATCATAATATTTTAAATTTTATAAGAATAATCACTACTATATATAAATAAATTTAAATTTAAAAAAAGCACTAAAAAACTAAAAATAGTCAAAAGTTGGCGTCGAAAAATTCCTCCGCATCGCTGACCTTTGGTAATGTACCCAAAAGGCTGGCAGCATTACCATACTTTTTTTTTTTTTTCCACAGGCATTTCAGCTTTACTTTCATTTCTTTTTTTGTTGTAAGTTGTACATATGTATTTCACACACACATAGTAATAATATACAAACACAATACTAATAATTAGATATACATATCTAATTATTTAGACTAGAGATAATCTGTCAAACATATACGACCAACACATTTGTTCCAATATTCAACAGTGGCTGGTGACGCAAACAAACATGCAAATGTACATCCATAGTTACAGAATCCCTGTTTTTTCAAAACATTTCAAAATTCCAAAGCTTAGTTACGTTAAGTACAACAATCACCTTTAATCGTAGCAGCACTTTTAGTTATAGTAACAGCTTTTAATAATATTCAACAAAACGCATCGATAAGACCTGCCACAAACATCAAACTACTGCTTTTAACTTTCTTGTACTGTGGTCTCGATGTTTTCTTTACCGCTTGCCAACTGAAATATGAGCGTTATGTTGTTTGGGCTTCACTCTTTTTTCCTAATCAATCAATCAACTGTACCTTTTGTAGACAAATGTTGTAGATTTCTGAATCTACAACACATTGACCTTAGTTGTTTTTCACATCAAGTTCATTAGTATGTGGTTGCATTTTTAAGGGCGGCTTGGTCGGTGATCAATTTTTTATAGATTCAAGATCTAGAGAAATTTGAAACAGCACTAAAGTCTCAGACGCGAGTTGAAACAAGAACTAAATTTCAACTCGCGTCTGAGTCTTATCAACAAAAATAATTTTATCTTATTAATTTGAGTATTCATTAGATTTTTATATTGTATGTCTAGGTAGTTTGTATATGTATATTGTTTTTTATACGTGATATCAATCAATTTTTCTTCATTTTCGATTTGTCTCTACATCACACTCAAAGGTGACTCGCCTATGTCATTAAGTCCCGGCTCTATATATTATTTGTGTACGTTATGTGATAGTAACGAACGAATATTAAAATGAGAATAGACAAGTAGTGTGATGAGAGCCAATGAGCATAAATGGACCAAAAAGCAACAGAATGCTACACGAGGAATAGAGAAAGGCGTAGAGGACAAAACGGTGTGCGGATGATCACCAAAAATTTTGAGAAGAAAGAGTTTTGGTCAGAAATAAGGGAAGGGAAAGAGATGAGACCTATACCACAAGTCCACTTGAATAGAAAGTTAATAGTTAATATCGGTTCAGATTATGATACTTAGCTAAATGCCTTGAGTTTGTTTCGGTGTTTCTTTTCAGGGTAGTTAGCTAGGAAATACCGGCCTTATCTAGCTTATAATGACCTTAACTTTTACGGGTAAAAGTGTTCCGTTTAACCTATTTACAAAATAAATATCATAGGTACATATATCAAATTGCGTAATGATTAATATATATTAAGAATTCGTTGATCTATGTTTAAGTATGAAAAAAGTTAGGGGAAATTAAGGATAATTCAGAATTCCAATTTAGCGTTCTAGAATTCCCCGGTCAGTATCGGTCGAAAGAAAGTGTACTAGAACGAATGTAAGCAACGTCAGACATTAAAAAGATTTCGCCAGTATTATGTCATAGTCTTGATACGACACATAACTATGACTTATTGCCGAACGTCATAGTATATAGCGATGGATGGTGGAAACATATAACATAGCTTTTTTTTTTTGGATGGGAAATCATCAAATGACCCCTCCCGCCCTGGGTGGAACGGTGTCAGACTTTTACTGACTAAAACCCACCCGTGCTCCTCCATGTGCCCTTTGCGTTCCAGGGCCGCGGTAACTCTTTCGAACAAATTCCGCAACAACATATAACATAGCTACGATGACCATTATATAATTCTTGGGAACCATGGTTAATTTATATGATGTCATGGAATTTACGTACAACGCAAGGTATTTATGAGATAATAAAACATGAATCGATTACGAATGAGTAGGTACTGTTTTATGGGTGTGAGGTTGATAAATTAAACTAGACTAACGATTTCTACTATTAAATAAATTATATGAGTCGATACGCACCTAATCCGTATCGAATCATATCATTATTTAATACTAAGTATACTATATTTATTTACACGTATCAAAAAGTGACATCTGAGCAAAATCGTACGAATAATCGAACGTAAAACTACTCAGACCTTCTTATTTATGAACGCAAAGTAAAGAGGATTTAGGTTTTAAAACGCGTAAGAAATAACAAGCTCCTCAGCAATACCCACTTATTAGAATGAATCATTCAAATAAATCGATATTAACTGTTATCGATAAATCATAATTATTCCTGACAGTCATTCAAATCATGAGCGGGGGAAATCAGAAACTCAGCATTTCAGATTGCCATCACAGACCTTCCTCGCAGAAGGCTGTATCGAGAACTCCCACGCTCTTCCGGCCATGGCATATATAATATTCGAAGCAGCCATGTCCGAAGAGCATCTGTATCCACCTAAAAGCCACACGCTCATAAAGGATCTTTCACCACCCTATTGAAGGCATTCGTCAAGGCCTATTGGTACTCACCAAAAGATCAACTCACCAAAGATCGATAATATAATAATTATATGACTTACACATCCAGTAGGATCCGTAAGATGTTATAAAGACTGCTTCCTTCTGTAGTGCATCATGATGTTTGCGCACAATCGAACTGACCAATTTTCACGTAGTAATTTGCACAAAAGTCGCATTATTGATAGAACATGGGTCAGTACCAACTTCTTCTTGAAAGCAATGGCTGAGAATCCTTACTTACCTACCAGTATAGTTAAGAAAGATATCTTATCTCTTGCTAGGTCGTTTTCTGCATAACCTTTTTTTCTCTAGATGGGAAATCATCAAACAACTTCTTCCTTTCTGGGTGGAGCGGAAGGGAGTGTCAGACTCTTATTGACTTATATGCACACGTGTTCCTCCCAGTGCCCTTTGCGTTCCAGGGCCGCGGTAACCCTTCCGAACAAATCCCGCAACCTTTCAGCAATCAGCATAACCTCCTTCAGACTTTTTTCGTTTCTTTTCTGTATTACTAACACTAGTTATAAAGCTTTTTACACATAAAATGGATCACATTGTTATATCTATCAGTGTCAAAAATTTATGGAACTGACAAACGCAACGAAATCCCACTAACCAATATTTTGACATTTCGACAGTCGCATTTGCTGATACAATAGCACTTTAATTTAATTTATTTCGGACAAGAGTGATCCATATGTTAATTATTACTAAAAACTTACACGCTATGTTAGTAACTAAATTAGGTACAAATACAAAGGTAATAAAAACATTAGATAAAAATAATAATGTTAAATATTAATCGCGTTTCTGTCTTTTTTTTTTGTTTGTTTCGTACTGCACCTACCACAATTATTCTATACATCACCTAATGGTTGACTGGTAGAAAATGCCTAAGGCATTAAGTCCGCCTCTGTACATTTGTGTGCGTAAAGTATAAAATAAATAAATAAACATATTGTATACAGCAGCAGCCGCATCACCATCCTAAAAGATGTATTATTCTGTACGCGTAGGACGTTGATTGTCTTCTGAGTGTGCACGTGTAAAAAGATTGGCAAAACGCCCGGAACAAGGTTACTTTTACAGCCCTGGAACAGCGAGCAAATCTACGAGCCAATCAGCCAACATAGTAGGTACTTCATACAGCTAACGCCCGGCGCTCCCTCTCAATATCCTCGTGGTCAGAGAGAGAGATCATCCCAAACCCAGAGGCCGTACTTGAATCGAGAAACTCTAAGAAGACGGGTGGTACGTGGTGCGTGACCTCATGGCCAGATTGTTGGAACACCAAGAGCACGCTCTTTTTTACATTGTACCTGAGCCCATGATCTCCTCCATACTCCTCTCATATCTGTATGAGATGTGATGTTCCAGAAGTGCGTGGTCATATTTAAGGGTGATGTTTGGTAGCTGATATACATCAAGGAAAAGATAGCAAAAAAGAAAAAAAAAGTGACTTTAAAAAAAACGACCAGAAAAGTTCCGAACAAATGTCTTTTCAAGCAGTATGTGATTTAACTAAATATAAATGCCACTAACTGTAACACCCAGTACACCCTGTATAGCGAGCAGTTTCCGAACGATGCTTATGGAGGGGCCCAGCAACGGCATAATTATCGTCCGCGTAACTAATTTTGTTGCGTAATTGGTGATGTGAATATTCCATAGAAGGGAAATCCTTCCCGTCCATCTGACTTTGGCATTGCCGCGCCTCTCAATGAATTCGTTCACGTACAGATTGAAGAGACGAGGCGAGATTAAGCTCCCTTGCCTTTTTTATGGATGGGTAGTTACCCATCATCAAATGACTACCTCCACTCTGGGCGGCGTGGAAAGGAGTGTCAGACTCTTACTTACTAAATCCCAACCGTTCCAAAGCTCCAATGACTCTTTCGAATAAATCCCGCATTACTTTGGCTGTTGTACCAACAATTAAAAATGTTACCGACTTTGTCTAAAGCCTCTGGTTGACTTTTGCGCGAGGGACATACTTTTTTTTTGGATGGGAAATCGTCAAATGACTTATCCCGCTCTGGGCGGATCGGTAGGAAGTGTCAGACTTATACTGACTAAAACCCACCCGTGATCCGACTAGTGTTCCAGGGCCGAGGTTACTCTTTCTAACAAATTCCGCAACCCTAGCAGGCACTGACCCTATGGGGCCCGTCTTCTTGGTTAAAAAAAGTTCAAGTAACTTTTTCCTTTGTTTTAAACATTTTTATTATAATAGTAAATGAATAAAAGCTATCGATGAATGAGTAATTTTCTAAATAAAATACATATATAAATTATCGTCTAAAACCCAATGACAACAAGTAGATAACATACAACACATACAATAATAATCTCGAATATTAACATTCAAATCAAAAATCGGTATGTGTTACGGCTTTCCCCCACGACATAATCGAAATGAAAAGCTCGCGAAACTCCTGCAGACGTAAGGCGTTTATTGGAATGATTGTTTATGAATCAATAACATTCAATTAGATTTGTTATTGGAGGTTAATGCAATTTGTGCCGTAGTAAGCGTTAGGCGACATAGTACGCGAGGACATGCATGTGACGCCTCGCGACGTCCGCGTCCGTGTGACTCCCACCGTCGCTGCATCGCCATCAAATGCGTAGTTCAGACGCCGTACCAAATTATAAACTCAGTTTTATTGCATTACGCCGGTATGTTTTCCCCGTATAAATACGTATATGAACAGTTCATTCAATCAATCCAGTTTACATCATTGATAGTAGTGCACTTTGAATTTATTGAAGTTCAGTGTCGAAGGAAACAAGATGTGAGTGTTTATATTCGATATTTAAATTTAAACTAAGTGTAAATTTATTGAGTGAGATGAAAACTTATTGGACTTCGTTTTTCCGATGATATCTATAGACGTCGCTGTCGTTTTTACGAAGTGGTCATTTTACATCGAAAAATTGTTTTAGATGTGTGTTTAGTTTGTGTGATAGTTTAACTGTCGCATCAATCAATTGTTTATTGCTCATTACAATACGTATAGCGACGTTTATTAACAGTACTCTAACAGGTAATGTTCAGAAACTTTACATAAATATTCACGAGATACATTTACTGGTCGTTATAAACTGAATGGTAACTGCGAGAATAACTAAGAACTTCCATGAATAAATAAAATTAGGCGTTCAATCGGTACACCATTACCTAATTATTTTTATTTTTTTTTCTCTATCCTTCACGATCTGTTTCCGTACATTTATATAAGTTTTCATTCATACTAATTGCTTACTAGTGTTGGAACAGATCTTGCGGGACTTCCGCAATATAACGTCCCTAAACATCCACAAGTTTTTAGTGGAAACTAAAACAAAGTTCTAGAAAGTGAAGGTCTAAAACGTAGAAGGTTTATACTCTTGTTAGAAAATCCAGAGGAAAAATCTAAGTTTAAATTTTTTTCTCCTATTTCACTACCTACCACTGGTGGGTTCAACAAATATGTACTAAGAAAAAAAATGTTTATTGGAGTCAGTTAATTTTATAAAACACTAATAAATCACCTAGAAGGTGAGTTTGCCTCAAAAAATTGTAAAATCAAATCAAATTTTACAATTCCCGCCTCCATTTACGGAAGTAAATGGAGGCGGGAATTGTAAAATTTGATTTGAATTTGAATTGAAGCGGAGGTGGAGAGCTTAACTTCTGTGAAACGGAAGTTTCACAGAAGTTAAGCTCTCCACCTCCGCTAAGAAGGCTCCGTCAATTTCATCCCTAATTAAGGCATTTATAATATTTGTATGGAGTCGTGAATGAAAGTGAATGAAATGAAGGAGATCGAGGACGACCGAACTGAACGAATGTTTCTGTACTCCCTTACGAATCTGTGGTCACACTTGTCAATACTCTTTCTAACGAAAATAAACGTTGTACTCGTAACTATGTATCATTTCATCAAGTCGCAACATTTTCATTCATGAACACTAAAACTGATTCTGCATGACTATTTTAAGTCATAGTCAAGTAATTTAGTTTTTATCTTTGCGATCTTCCTTGTAAATTCTTCATTTAAGAAATTATATTTTATTACAACAGAACATGAAATAGACAGCTAGTATTTCGAATACGGCTTTCCTATATAGTACGATAGATGAGTACGGTCCAAAACTTATATGAAAACCTGAACATATTTCAATCAGCCGGCCTAGATTTTCTATGAGCGAAGAAAATCCTTATCGCCGACCTTGTCGTATAGGTAATAAATTCATGATAATGCAAATTTACGTGTACGCAGACTGCCTACACGTACCAAGTACGTATATACGCTTTACGAGCAGTTGCACCGTAACATCGATTTGCGTATTTGCCATGTCCTTTATTGTACCCTGGTACTTTGAAATTTACCGAGATATTTTTTGTGCTGGGTTTATAGGCTGAAACTTTTTAAAGACCGATTTTTTTGCCTTTTTTCTTGTGTAATAGTGAAACATTGATGAAGTTTGTAAACATTACAGCGCTTATTGAGTTGAATATGAACCAATTGTCGATCTGAATTTTGTTTGTGTTAAAAGCGCACTCTGTTCCTATGCGCGCGATTCACAATTTACTGCACCTGTTTCTTACAAATCGGTTACGCAAAATACCCTATTTCTTGATGACAGATATCTGTATAAATATTTAAGAAACAAAATGAAAATGAAATTAACTAATCGCGTACCAGAAAATACTTTTTTTTTTGTTTTTCACGAGGCACAGTTTGTACGTCGTTAAAGGAAAATCTTATGAGTATTTATGTAGCTGTAGATGCCAATGGCTATTTAGAAGACACATAAAAATTGTATATTATTTTCCAACTTTTCTTTAGTATCATTACCATAACTACAAACGTAACTATTATATTAAGGCAAACCAGGGTTTTGCATTCAATAAGGCTTATCCATAAAATCTCGATAAATTTATATACTGATCAGAAGATTCCCATAGAGCATTGGGAATAAATATAATATCTA
This sequence comes from Hecatera dysodea, assembly GCA_905332915.2. Classification (NCBI taxonomy): domain Eukaryota; kingdom Metazoa; phylum Arthropoda; class Insecta; order Lepidoptera; family Noctuidae; genus Hecatera; species Hecatera dysodea. Next base: position 9,338,221 of record HG995294.1, on the reverse strand, counting down.
CCAAAAAGAACTTAGTGACCATAACTTTTACTACCTAAAATACATTTATACCAATCAGCAAAAGACCTAAACCAAAAAATGAAAACCTATAATTACAAGATTCTAGTTATTTTAGTCAGAACTGAACTTTAAATTTGTACTATGAAACCTAATTTAGTAAATTGATGACCAAATTGTAATTAGCAAATGATTGCGCTATTTCTATCTAAATACCCAGTTTGATTGCCATAAAATGTTGCTATATTACAAAATATGGTAGATAACCGACCGACGAGGACGGTAAAAAAAAATAATGCTCTCCTAGCCAAAGCTAAGAAAGCATTAAATGTGCAGTAAATTTCCAAATGACAATTTTTAGTACAAGAATATTCATATTTAACTGATTTTTGTTGATGATTACAAAATTACTTCCCACGTACTTAATACTAATTTAGAAGATGGATTCTTAGAGAATTTAAAAGATTTTAAGTGATCCTTTCCTTCGCTTATTTTTTATTTTTACAAGACTGCACGAAAAGTAATGTGATGTTTTTAGGGTTCATGTATTGTGTATTTATGTGAATTTATTTATTCCACCATAACTTCTAAACGGCTTATCCGATATCAAGGTTTGTGGTATCGTTAGAAACGTTGAGTTATCCGGGGTAGCTAGGCTAGTTAACCTCCAGTGAATATTTAAAAAATACAAAGAGGGAGCCATGATTCATGAATAAAAACGATTTTTTTTCATGATTAATAGAGTACGTATACTGTCATCGTGTAAAGCTTGCTTAGTTCATAGCAAAAATGGTATGAAATAAAAAACAAATAATTAAAAAATAAAATACGCCTGCTATGTCAAAAAGTAAATTAAAAACTAAAAACAAAATAGATCTTTTCATTGCAGTCGGGGGAAGGTTCCATTGAATAGTTCTTTACACTCTCACACGCACGACTGAAATGAAAAGATTACCTATTATGTCTAATTAGTTTTATTTATAACGATTGTACACTGACAGCCCTAAATCTATCTCCTTTCGTTCAGTCCATCCAAAGGTTGTCTGTAAGAGATTGCCTTGTGCGATAAGACCGCCCATTGTACACTTGTTATAATTTTTTTCCTGTTTTTATTACAAGGTGTACAATAAAGTATATAATAAATAAAAAATAAATTATCTATCTAGTTTACTTTTCAACATGGCAGGCGTTGTTTTTTTTGTAATTATTTGTTTTTTTCCTAATACCTATACTTTGGCATATCTATTTTCGGATATTTTTGTCATAATAATATTTTGATATAATTATCTTCTAGGCTAATTTAATTCAAATAATATTACTAGGCATAATAGTATTGAATTAATGAAATTAAGAATTAATAATAACGGAAACAATTTGAGGCCACTTTTTGTCACTCCAACATAATCAGTGTATTGTGGCAAGGAAAAGTTAGGATGCAAAAGCGAGCGAAGCGAGCTCCAGACTTCGGGATCCCAACTTGGATAAGGTAGGTTAGAAGGGAATATTATCTTTTTATGGCCATTAAATATGTTTAAGCAATCATAATATAGAGTTGATTGCAGTAAATAATTGTAAAATTTTAGTTTTCATTTCACGCTATAAAGGGGATTCAGTTTTGGTGATCATTTAATATTTTTGGCAATATAAAGTATTTTTGCCATTGCATTTTACTAAATCTTTTAGTTAAACTTAAGCATAAAAGATTTAGAAAAGAATCTGCTAGTAAAAATACATTATTAGTTTTAACACGAATTGTTTGAACTACTCATTATTATTATTTTTATTTATTAGGCTGTATACCTACTAAACTGTGCTTTCATCCTAAAATTGTCTGCTAGCCCAGTCAAATTACGCCGAACATAAGGCTAACTTTTCAATAATTCTTAACTCTGATTTTTTGCCGCCAACGTGTAGATTATAGACAGGGAAGTATGTTAAAATGTATCACAACAACCCCGCATGTGCGCCTTTTTTTTAATAAATTTCTAATTTCAGCAATAGGTTACTCGATGAAAACCATATTAAATGCTTGTTTGTTTGGAGCATTTGTAGAAGAGATCGAGCTTTTCTTCGTCAAAAAAGAGCTTTTTTTATCGGTGTAACTATCCTAATTTTTTTTGTTTTTACTTTGACCTAAAAATGAACTGCCTCCTCTTCATAAAATATCTCAATTCACTAAGCAATCAAATTAAACATTATCTGTTAGCGCAAGTTTTTAATATGTAATTACCAGTTTTTTTTTTTGCGATGGCAATTCTTGCAATAATGTAACTGAATTAAATTGGGATTAAATATTCTGCAGGTTTGTATAAATTTACAGGCCATATCTGAGATAATTATATTTTTTTTTAACATATTATAATATATTTATAGGTAGTTATTTTCGGAATGACCGGTTATGGAAAATGTTTAATTTTATATATTACTATAAAAATTTAGATCGAATAAACGATACAAGAAAACTTATAAATAACCATAACGAAGTCTCTTTACTTTAACACACACCAAATCTGAAGACTATCAAATCTGAAATCTTATAAGATATAACAATATAATAACACACAGGATGTGATCAGTGTCCGTCTTGGTAGCTTATGAAATTAGGCGTACAACACAGCACGAAGCCATGTGTGTGACACATGCGGAGCCTTCGGGCTCTCCAATAACTATTCACCTACAAACCTAGTCATCACCTGTGCCAATAATGGCACAGCAACAACCATATATTGCTTTGTAATCAAAGTTATAATTTATTGTTGTATGTTTATGTTGTTATAAACTTTGTACTTTATGATTAAAATATTTATTTCATTTTAATATAATTAAATTATTCACTTCTTTTCTTATTTATTTTACACAAAAAACATTATTGTAAGTAACTACGCGCCTGTTGCTTTCTTCCTGTATTTTTATGATAAAAAAATTCGTTATATATAACTACAAAAAAAACGCACTAAATATTTTCCTGAAACTATGGTAGAACTGTATTACGGAAATTAATAGTACGTCTAAAAGGAAATCAATTTTCTCCGTACTTACAAGAGATGACATAAAAATCAGCCAAATAACACTCAAACTAAAACATACAAAAAAAAGAAACTGTCAATAAACTTACTGTAACATGTTTCTTATAACTGAAAATCTTCGCGGTAAGTACATACTTTCTGACAACTAAAAATCGTCTCCGTAGGTAATTTCAAAAAGTCTCCATTTCCATATAAACAAAACATAAAAAAGACTCTCGCTATACATTACAAAAAGCGCCATAAAGCGAACATACATAAAAGTAAAGCGAGCTTTTCTCATTCTCAGATTGTTACCGGCGTGGGCGATACATAACTTTAACTTCCGAAGCACACGCTCTGAAATATTTATTCCTGAAACGTAAAGATCGGGTGGGGGGAGGTGGGGGGGCGGTTTATCCCGCGGTTTCCTTCCCACCGTGTTTTACTTCGAGAATGGGAAGTCGCCGCCGCCGGGTCGATATCGCCAAAGATTATGTGTGTTTGATCTGAAATTTGTATGTGCTTTCTTTGTGGAGCGTGTTGCTTGAAACAGTCCAACCAATACAAAATTAGTCATATGCACCTATACCACGCAGAAAATTGAGAACCAATCCCACCACAGTAACTCTGATCTGGAAACCGCTGGTAGCCATCTGGGTTGAGACTAATGGCTACCAGCTGCTCACCAGTTGGATGATGCAGTGTGAAAAGTAACCAAGTACATCTTATTGGACTAAAATTCCCATCTAATGGCAATAAGTATTTTTGACTCAGTATAAAATTTTACCTAAACAATAATTAGCCCTCAAAACTCAACATTTTCAAGGCTTCAAGCCTAAAGCCAGCACTCAAAAAACTAAATAAACTTAAAGGACTGCTTAAAGGTGCTTATTTTACTTGCTTGTTGTACTAAACAGTCTGCAACGATCTTCCAAGTCTTAAACGTTTCCATTCATGTCAGTTTCAAGTTTATTGTATTTTTTAAATACTTGGGTTTTCTCAAGTCTAGAAATTACAATCATTTCTTTTCTTCTATGATAAATCGTATAGCATTTTCTGTTCAGACAACACACCAAACCTAGTCCACATGGTTTATTTGAAATAAATGCTTTGAATCTATCCTGTTCAGAGAACCCAGCAAGCCAACGTTTGAACCTACGTGCCCGTCTTCCAGCGCAATGATCGCGCACATAGTCTGTGGCAGTTCCCCGACCTCCAGTGGGGGCCCCCACCGTTCGATTGTCTGCGGAGGCTGCCCGCCGGTGCCATCTGATGTGCCGAGAGCACTCCAGATCTGCATAGATCGTTGCCTTCGTTTTTTCCCTATCGAAAAATCAATACTCACAGTTTCATAAAGTCGGAGACACTCCTTGATTTCATTACAGGTTAATTCTCGCGAGTTGCTTTTAAAGACTTTGTTTTTGGGACAATTTTTTACTTGAAACTTATTCATTTTTTTATTAATATCTTGTTATTCACGAGCTTAAAAGAAAGAGCTTTGTTCAGTTGTAATTTTGAGCCTTTTCTGGATTTTTTTCCTGAAAAACATAACTGTAACAATAAAACAAACCCATCGCACAATAGTATATGTAGGTCACCGATCCGTAGGCTGCAAACGACTACGGTACATAATGTGAAGAGCCTCATCCCAAATCCATACCGAGCTTTCCGCCGCCACCACCCTCAAGGGGAAAGAGGCTCAAACACCATGCAATAAAGCCTTCGGATCCGGCAAAACAAATACAACGAACATTCCAATGCTAGATATCACTGGCTCCGCCCACACAGTTGGCATTACGACTGTGAGCGCTCCCATTGGTCGCCGCGAAGCCTTCTCCATTTCGAATTGGTTATTTTTTTTTTCTACAATTGAAATTGGAATTGTCCATTTGTTCTGTACGAGTGCGGTGCGCATGCGTCTCGGGGGGCGTCTACGTCACGTTCACGTAGATACGTTTCGAGGGCTCCCAATGTTTTATTGGATTCGACTCTCTGTTCCCATTCGCATTTCAAATTCAGATGTGGATTTGTTCTCGGATTGCGTTCAGTGCGCAGTCGTGATCATTCTTATAGGTTTGTGTGTTGGTTAGAAGTAATGTGAGTTTCTTTTATTGGAGGTTAAGTTTTTGTGACCGTTTATTGGAAGATAGCATAGTGTCAAGTAATAGATGTAGAGGAAAATGTAGAGATAGAATAGAATAATCTTTATTATGTAAACCATACAAGTTACAGAAAATATAAACAAAGAAAACATTACATAGGGTGACACAATGGGTGGAGATACCCATTGGAACGGCGTATATTTAAAAAAAAAAAAAACAAAAACGACCTACATATATTAAGTTGTCATTATTTGGGCTGCACTAAGAAAGTTCGACGCAAACTAGTAAAAGTTCAGCATAGTATCTCAGCAACGAATAACAAAAACTGTTATTAAACCTCTTTATACAATGCCAACAAAGCATCGATCAAACGATTTAAAACCGCGTGAAGCCACTAAAAGCATTCCGTGAGAATTTCATCAAAACACGATACAACATCGTATGCAATAATGCGTCCGCAAGTCTCCCGTACTTCAAGAGCCGCTCAAACCGGCGGGTGACACCTTAGCACTGGGTTTTACAGTTCAGAATGTGGCGGCATGTTGCAGCGATGACTGTAACACGGCGTTGGCATCCGCAGCTAGCTCTGTCCGGAACAATTTCATTTGCGACTGGGCGAGGATAGCGCTGTAATTACAACAACAATCGATAGAGGCGCCACCGTCTGCCGCACGTTTAATCTCGCCAGAATCAAAGGACCGTCGCCTCACACCCACCCCCGCACCCCAAACAAACGTACGACACCACATACTTCGCTCCCACCGGTTTGTGCGAAATTCATTGCGCACTTCCTTACTCTACAGATTCCAGCCCCTGCAGCTAAACAGCAATGTTTGCCGTGGAGCAGGTAGAAATTGTTCGAAACTCGCTGAGTGGTACATACTTTGTCTCCAAGCCTATATCTGCAAAGGTATGTTTAGATGTCCCCGGACCAGATAGTTGCATTTCCAGTCTTCTATACATAACTATTTCTGGAGTTTTATTAAAGCATAACATTGTAGCTATTTGACACAGACGAACACCTGCATAGCTGGGCCGCTTCTGTTTTTGTTGAGTCGCGAGTCGCCTCGGATGGTTCTTGATTAGTAATGCATTACTACGTCCTGTTCTAGTGGCGCCTGCCTAGTGATAATGCATGCATTAAATTTTTTCAACCGATCAACCTGCTGAGAGAGTTACTTACGTGTAGAAAACGTTCTCAATAAAACAAACTAACAGACGTAGTTCGAATTCGACTACGTACGGGCCTACCAAGCCACGTTAATAAATTCTGCCCAACTCGTGTAAATCATACAGTTTATAACAACAGTTTCAAATTATAATTAAGGTATCGATTTAAAGCGGCATCGATACGACGAACTCTATCGAATTAAACGTGCATGGATGCGTGATGTACTTAACTATCGATTGTCAATAATTTGTATGCGCGCAGCATCCGCCGCGGTGTTCAGACTTAGCTCATTGTTTTGCTAAAATTATTGCCTGCACCAGTATTTGTGAGAGTATACAACATAATCTATTTTGTACTAGTAATCTAGTCGTCGCGCATTCAAGATTGAGACAAGTTAATAAGTTCCTTGGAACGCTGTTATACCAATTTATTCCAGTCTTGTAAATTTTTCACAATATTTTTTTCCAATTTTAGAACCCAAATTTTGTTTATTAGATTCCTCGTCTATAAAGTTTAAAAGCCCCTGTAAAAGCTCAACAAAAAATCGTACTCCTGAAGTCTTCTTAACGCTTTTAAATCTAGATGCCTGTTTATCCACTCGATTTGTTTTCTCTCAGTCTTCGTATCTACGTGTTACCAATGCCATCTTAATAACTCCAAATACACCTAAATTTGACATGATTTAGGTCCCAATGGTAAATACACTTAGTAATTCGATTCGTCCAACACATTTCGATATGGACTTTCCTTACACCTAGACCAAAATTGCCACGAAAATTGCAGCTAAAAAAACACATCCTAGTATGTATTGTGATAAATTTTATACTATTTATTTCCCACGTAAGCGGTGTGTACCGTCGCCGTATGTATGTCGTACCGCGCAGTGCCGCGCAGCACCGCGCCGTCGGAACAGTGCAACACATATAAAGCAGCCTCGCTCCACGAAGCGCACTCGAAATCCTACAGATTTAGCACGTAACTCTACGAAATCCGAGGCTTGGGATAAATTACATTTATTATTGCTGGGAACGCTTCGCAGGACATAAGTAGAAAGCTGCATAGATTACGATTCTGTTTCAACTTTTCTTATTTATTTTTTTTAAATTATATGAAACAAACTGGCTAATGGACGGCCGAATGACCCGCCCACAATCTCTTGTATTTTCGTTAGTTTTACTTTTATTATTTAATGATATAGCGGCAATATAAATATCTACTGTGAGAAAATTTCAACAACTTGCCTATAAAAAGGTACTCCTTAAACCATTTTCTTTTATAATTTCGTAGCGGGTTTTCACTTTTCAGTCTTAAAGAAACACAAATCCGGAAGTACATACGTAAGAAGCGGTAAGAAGGAAGATCTTTGATGAACAGTGAAATAATGAATGTGTTAATAGAACAAGCGGATCTAAACGACAGAGCTTTCGGAGGGTCATTCAATTGAAATCAACCGCTCATAACATCAACTGGCTAATAATGTAGCAAGAGATATAATAGCTCGGGATGCTGTCTGCAACAGAACGGTTGTGGCCACATAAACCATTAATCACAACGAGCTGTGTAATGCTATTTAGACACCTAAACTGACTAGGAGAGCGATCCAGCTAAAATGATCTCAAGGAATTCAATCCCCTTCAGAATTAGTTGAATATTAATATTTCTGCTCGAATAGACAGCTCCCGATATTGATACCAAACCGACTGTAAATAGATTGTTAATGAAACGAGGTCAAGGGCTTCCGAACTCGCGAATCGATATGAAAGTTCTGTAATCGATTCGATTACAACATGAGTGGTCGTCCGCCTGCCGACGTCGCCGTCGTACCGAGCAAGTTGCTAGTTCCTACGTTACGTTCTAGAGGCCACGCTACTTATAGAATAGGAAGCGAGTGTAGGTAATGGCGCAAAATAGTGACGCAGTATTATTGCAGGGGGGGGCGCAGACCCCACACTCCGGCGCCGCGACTCCCACCCCAGAGCGACTGAAACGTCCACGAGAAAAATAAGATCCGTACTCCGTCCCGCTTATTCTTGGGAAAAAAGCTTTTTGTGTATTTTTTAGGTATTCTTTAGGTTGATAGGTAGCTCCGTGTCTGTGTGAGTCAGTAAATAATGCTGTATGTACGAATGTCCGCTGTATGTGTTGCGGAACGATGTCGAGTTCAGACACTGTTTCTTCTCTTTCAGACGTTGTCGGGAAATAAGTTTAGTATTTGTGAGGACCTTCTTGACGTCAGAGTTTCTTATTTCTTTGGTGAAGTGGTACATACTCGTAGACTGTTTGGTTTCTTTTGCTTGTTTTGCGGATACAGGGACATTTACTTATGATTAACTTTATGGAAATTGGACATGTTAGAGGTAATCTATCAAGCCGTACAAGAAATGGCGTCAATTCTCAATGCTATGTTATACTAATAACAATATTTATCAGTTGTGCATGAGTACCTAGTACAGTACACCCACATTATCCCAATAATATTTCAATCCGAAGGGAGCTTCTTCCCACCAAACGGGCACAAAAACTTCGGGTTGCTACTGAAAAACTCTAGAACAATCAGCCCGACCCGGAAATGGAACTTGGGACATAATTCTCAGCAAAAGCGCTTGCGACCACTACACTAACGAGGCCTGCCTCGTCTGGACAAACCCCGGGGTTTAGACATAACGAATTTAATGTTCAATGTTCGAAAACACTTCACTCCTTATTTCAAGATACTTCGAAGCTCTCATAACTACTTTTGTTTAAAGAAAAGTATCTTTATGATTGTACATACAACATGGGACAGAAATACAGAATAAACGCAATACCTTTTGAGGGGTTATTGTACATGTCGTATTGAAAAACTTTTACTATGGGACTAAAGCTGAAATCGTGAAAACAAAGCTGCTAAGTACATTTGTCGAGTCATTCGCACAGCAGTATATTAGGGCAGTATATTTCTTCTCGATTTCATTTTTGACCCCATAGTAAAAGGTGTTCATAATGATGAGTACAATGACTCCTGACGAGTTATTGCGTTTTTTCTGTTACACGTTGTTTAATTTTATTTTAGGATCATTATTTTCTTTAATTACAATTTATGTTATTTTTAACTCTTTACCTGAGTGCCCCAGAAGGAGGGTGATGTTTTTATTTAAATGTTTTTATTATAGATTCCTACGCGGTATAACAAGAATATCTTCGGCAATAGTGTAGGTAACAACGCACCTACCTGTTGATACCACGTGGTATCCTGCTCTATCCTTTAGGGGAAGCGGAATCCTATATTTGTTATTAAAATGTACGACGATGACGATTCAAACTCTATTGCAACTCACACTTTTTTATGGAATCTTTAATACAAATGTTCAGTTATAAATCAACTTAGAATACACAAGTATATTTCTATCCCTATCTAATTAAGATTGGGCTATAGCAAAAAAATATGTTGATTTAAAAATTCAAGTGCATATTATTAGGTAGCAATTTATAAAAAAGACAATTAGAGAAAATAATAAAATTAAATCGTTACCTGCTTTTTTCGGTTTTTAATGAGTTTTTGAAATTTTTGTGTAAAATTGTGGCTCAAGCCTGGAAAGAAAGTGGATGGTGTTATAAAAAGGTTGGTTACGAATATTTAAATAACATTAATTAACAAAATATAACTTTTCCATCAACGGGCAAATGCTGGAAAGAAAGTGGATGGTGTTATAAATCAGGTTGGTTACGAATATTTAAATAACATTAATTAACAAAATATAACTTTTCCATCAACGGGCAAATGCTGGAAAGAAAGTGGATGGTGTTATAAATCAGGTTGGTTACGAATATTTAAATAACATTAATTAACAAAATATAACTTTTCCATCAACGGGCAAATGCTGGAAAGAAAGTGGATGGTGTTATAAATCAGGTTGGTTACGAATATTTAAATAACATTAATTTACAAAATATAACTTTTCCATCAACGGGCAAATGCTGGTTAGCTGACCATCCCGTGCTAACATGTAATTAAGAAACTAAGTATCGGAAATATTACTCTTGCGCTGCGCGGGACGAGCGTAGGCGCGAAACTCAATTACTGCAACTACTTTATGATAGTTTGATTCCCAAAAACGATATCCGTTAAATTGTTATTAGTCTTTCAATAGCCAGCTTATTTTGTATAATAATTTGTGGATAACAATGTTAGTCTAGTGTATATCGCACCCTTAGAGTGATATGATCTAACCTAACCTAACCTAAGTCAAAAATTGCAATTTTTGGCAAATGAGCAAAATTAAAATTTTAAAAAAGTTTTGGGTAACAAAACAAATAACTCCCGAGACCTGTGTATAAGCTGTCCCTTTCCCAATTATTTTTCAGAATTTTTTTCACCACTGCGTTTATGTTTTTTACGTTCAGTTTATAGCAAAATTATAAGTTACAGGAATTTTGAGCCTCTTTCATTTTGAGAGTGCGATATGCTATACCTATTGAATAAGTGTTGAGTTTATGTAATTTATAGTACTGTTTTTGTCCCTAATAAAAAAAAAAACACTTGTTTAATTTTGCTAAATTGTCGCACACTTGTGCTCGTGATCGTTAGATACTATAAGAATACAGTGATCGGGATCACCAATTTAAGGTAAATAGTGTGTCTTGAATAAAACACAAATTGCTCGAACGAAGTCTGTTTTACTACCATACATAGGTAGGTACGCTAGAAGTCTAGAACGTATGTATAGCAGTAAAATATTCACCGTTGAGGGTAAGGTGATATTGTTATAGCAATGATATGACCTCTTGACCATGTGGTTGGTAAAAAAAAATATCAATTATTTGTACATACGTCGTACAAACAAAATTTAAAACCGTGCCAAAAAATTCACTATAACATACACGTCCGAAAACGGAACCCTGACCTTTGTTTCGCCCTAGCAGCAAATATTACATCGAATGAAGAAATCTTCATGAATACGTACTCAAAATTGACCTCACACTAACAGCTTCATAATTTCAGAACTGTTGTTCTAAAAACAGGTACAGCGCCATCTATTCAAAGTCAATGAAACTTTGTGTGAACTGAACCGCCTTCTTTCCAAATGCACCAGTGGTTGGTGTTCTCTTCATGTTCGAAGCATTTGTCGTAGAGAAGTGTAGATGGCACTCGAACAAACAATCACTTAATATTTTTTCTAAAGGGGACAGGCAGTTGTGTTGGTGCGATTGACGGTGTTATTTATTATCACTTGGTTTCACTTAGGGATTGAATCTAAAACGTTGAAGTGACCTACTTAAAGTAAACTTAACATAATCGATGTTCAGGGCCCCAAGTCTGCTATTTTTATAAAATTGTCATTCCAACACGATCCCATTATCATTTTGCTAAAAGTTCGTAATCTGCTAAATTCATAATCGTCGATCATTGGTCGGTCAATGGTCTCGTAATACTTTTGATAACCGAGCTATTAAAAGCGCTGATCAAAGAAACTGTCAAAATTTTAGCAGATTACCGCATACGACTTTCATTCATTTGTCATTATGTACGAGATTACCATTCCATGCCATTTTTTTCAATGGAGTGTCTGTGGTTGACCATTGCAAAGTCATAGTGACGCTTTTATATTAGTAGACTAACAAACTTGTCAAAATCAACCATTATGAAATCAATGATGGACCATTCTGACACTATTGTAATAGTAGACTTGAACTGACTGTAAAATGTTGACCATCGAACTAAGTATCTACCACAGGTCTATTGGGAAATAGAAAAATTGTAAAAAAGACTTGAGTCTTATGTTAAAACCATAAAACTTTAATTTGAGTGTGGCTACAAAATTTAAAAACCCTATATTGAGTACCTAATGTTTGATTTCAATACTCACGGAAGATTTATTAAAGAATGCCGCGAAACTGTAGTTGTATAATTGGAAACCCTGACTACAAGAAACCAACCCCCCAACACGTATACTAGATAGATACTGCCCATTAAAGCCAGAACAGGTTCGATATTTTAGGTAAATTATAAAAAATATTGCAGATTTAATTAAACATAGTAGAAATCACAATTTTACTAATAATTCCTTCAGTAACGTCGTATTTGATCGACGTAGGTGTTTTTCATTAACTAAATCACATATCTTATATTCAAATATTATAATGTAAGGTATATTCAAATTACGCGCGGGGTTAGTTTTCTGCAATGTTTCTTTAACATTAATGCAAAACCGTCGTAAGTAATGAAGTTACCTAAAACATACGCTCATATTCAAAAACTAATTTTAGCAGGAAAGTGGCATCATTCACCTATTTTAATTTTATTTTTGCTCTCTTTAAATAATCGACGAAAGATGGGTGTTAGTGTCATTCTTATTCTTTTCTTGCTATATATTTATCCAAGTTTTCTAAGATTATATTTATAAAAGCGACTACTGGCCATTAAAATCTCTAAGCCTACGACAACTTCGCCTTTTATGACCTTTGTCATAACCTGCCTTAAGGCCCGAAACATTGGCTCGTCAATAAGAGGCGAATTTAACCGTCGCGATGACTATGCGACTTACATCTTTCTCCTTCTAACTTACCAACCAGTGTATTTAAAAAAAGAGACAAGTAATAATTTAAAAATTTGGGCAGTCAATTCGTGGGGCATTGCACTCACTGACTGGTTGGGAGAGGACGAAAGTACGAATTTTTTTCATTAATAAGAGAAAGACTGCAGGCACGCATCGCAATGCGCTTAGTGTTCGGCTAATGTACGGGTCACAAGCGGGCAAAACTTTGCAATAACAATTATTACATCACAAATCCATTAAAAGTAATCAAACCCTGAACGATATGGTTATAAATCATCCGCCAATTCTTAGTGATCAAAAGCTGATCAATGGTCAATTTTCTATAATTGCAGGGTTCATATTATTTTGAACTTTAAAACTGGAACTCTAAACGCCGAAAAAAGTATGATTAGAATCTTAGAAACAACACAAAGAACAATAAGTATCAAGGAATGTTTTTCTAGTAGATAGGTATCAATTTGCGTCTTCTCAGTGATCTACTATCAACAACTCGTCATCACTAGACTATATATCTTTGATAAGCAAGTATAATTGACATAGGCATAGTAAACATTAAACATGTTGAGTAAGGTCCAACTTTCTCCCATGACAATGATGGGAATCTATTGACCGAATGACGCCATAGGCCTCTAAGACATTTTTTTTTAAACTTTCACTTGCTTGTTGCGTCACGGGCTTAGAGCAAGTGGGACCAGTAAGGTCGATGATCTGGACACCCAAGAAGGTTATGAATCTTATATTGGACATGACACTCTATAGAGGTTCCGAATACCATAAAACTTTAAAAAGAAAGGCACTGGAAATGACTGAAATTATAGGACTTTCTGAACAATCACACATGCAGTTTTAAGTTGGAAGCAAAATTTTCAAAATCATTCTACAAAGAAATGATTGGTTGCTTAGGATGGAAACACACCACATCTTAAAAGTAAAGTCAATCTGCAATAGTTACCCATTCCGGTTTATTAGGCGCAGAGTTTCCATACAATTTTAGTTTGTACCCTTTCTTTTATCGAAATGAATCCCAATACGACCACAAGGATTCCAAAACGTGTTTTATTGTAATTGCTACTTAAAGAAATATTTATTTTAGTCTTTGTAGAAAGTGATTTCGTAAGGAAGAGTGTGATGACACCATAAACCCTTAACTGGTTATACTTGCTCAATACTTGAGTTAGTTTGTGTTTGACAAACTCTTATTAGTATTCCCTAGTATTGTATACAGTTGAGTATTTTTTTATACAAGGCCGGATTTCTTTGGGAGGGCAACACACCGGAAGATTGGAAGCTCTGAGGGAGGCCTTTGCCCAGGGGAATAAAAATTTAAAAATATAAACCCAACTGTCGTGGTTTTTTGGACTGTAAACCATTATAATCAGTGGCAAAGAAGAAGAATAAGCTCAATAAACTAACCTGCTTTGGTTTGGTGTAATCTTGTCTAAAAACGTAGTGGCCGATTTCTTCAGCTTAGATACCTATTTGCCCGACTAACTCAGATAACACCAATATTTTGTTGTACCTTGGCAAACTAGGCTGATCGTAATCCTGATGCAAAACCTGATGTTATCATCATTTGAGAACAAATAACAGTGATATCATTTACATGTTCCATTTCTCTATCTGTCTGTCTGTCGTGGACAGATAACTAGTCAATTATATGATAGTTCATAGAACGAGTAACATTTATAATAAAACTACCACCACCCCGCGGTTTCACCCAATCGGTTCCCGTTCCCATGGGAATGCTATGTTACTCCCTGATAATGTAGCTTTCCATTAGTTAAATAACGGTTGAAATCGGTCCAGTGGTTTCGGAGCTTATTTGGTACAAACAAACCAAAAACAATTCTTCTTTATAATAATTATAGTGTAGATAGGAATAGAGGCGTCTATTACAAACAGGTTTTTATATAGCGTAAAAATGATTATTTGGCTTTCTTTGTCAGCCAGAAGACAGAAAGTAAACAAACATGTAAAATAATCTCTCTGTATATGGAGCAAGTTAATTGCGTGGCTGGTACAATAAAGTTCCCTAAATATGAGCCCTTTTGCCTGCTCTTGCGCGTTCGGCGGTTGAACCCACTCGGGGTGACATTGCTGGGGGCTACCTCACCTGCATTGACGATAGTTTTGATACTTGATGGAGGGAATGAGGTAGTGGGTACTCAAAACTTAATGTTACATTGTATCGCAATTAGCTTAAATCTGTTCACACATTCAAAAATATATCACTAATAATAATATTTTTTTGATGTTTTAAGAAATATTTTAAAATGTAATTTGTAGGTATATAATATGAATAAACGGAATAATAATAATAAGTATTTATTTTCTCTCCACAATAAACATTACAGACATTGTTACAAATGATAGACTATTTGGTTTAGTTTACTGTGGGAGACTGGTTCCTAAGATAGGCTTTAAGGGCCTTTCACTAATAGTGATAGTTTAGGAGTTATTGTTATGTAATAGGAGTAAAATCCTTTACAACAAATTCTATGTTTAGTCAAATAGTCTGCGAATTCAGTGACTTCCTTTATTCTGTATACTAGCAACTCCAAGAACTGTTACATTGTATCTTCCGAGCGTAGAAGAAACACCCAAAAGTAAAATTAAATAATTGCAACTATCAAGATGCTTCGATCCCTCGTTCAATGTTCGGTGCACTTGCATTTTGGCGTATGGACGCACTGATGCACCAACTTGAACTTTTTTCGCGAGTTTTTAACTTTGTCCTTGAAATACGAGTTTAGATTACGGCGCGCATATTTTTTGGTTTAATGCATACTTACTTACATTATTCTTACTTCAGTGCTCGTATGTAAATGGGAATTTGGGTAACCTGTTTGAGCCAAAATAAAACCCAAGGATTTTTAGGCAGTTAACGATGTCATGTATGTAGTTGCTCCAATGGGTATCAATTGAACTTTTAGTAAAGTTTTAGTTTCAATTAATTGTTTACTAGATTGGCCTTATAGATCTATGGTGGTAACATTCTGATAACACGTTTAATCGAAAGAGAAGAGAGAGACATTATGAGAAAGACAGAAAAATTAAGAAATAATGGATAGATATATAATAGACTCATACAAGCTAAAGATTCCTGCGAGTTTTTTCTTTTCGTGGTTTCCATTACTTCTGTCTTGGTATGTGTTCATTAAACTACAATGTTTAAAATAATAAGGTAGTTTTTAGTGACATTATGACAGAACAGCGAAAGGCAGAAGGTACTGCTTATTGATAGGTATGAGTAACGAACCACATTAATTATCAACAAATGAGTCTTCACAATATTTAAAAAAAAAAACAACGATAGCTAAAATTAAAATCCAAAAAAAATAAAGACAGTTTTGTAGTGACCTAACAACTAAGAAACTGTAAATACGTCATCTAATGCATGCGGCTCGTCATCAATATAAATCTCATTATGTTAGGTCAGGCATCCTAACCCAATTGAGTAGATACCGTCGACGCAAAGACCTAAGCAAAAAATACAAAAACGATGCGCCGGCGCAGGGCAATGCACTTTTTCGTGGACGGTCGGGACAATCGTTGCGATGCAACCGCTGCACTCGTGAACTGAATGTCAATTCTCGCATGAAAGCTAAGGCCCTGTATATAAACAACCCAACTACCTGAAACCAATTAAAACCTATAAAAAACACTTATTATGACCCACGGTTAAAAGCACTTAGCTCATGGTCGTTCAACAGATAAACTCATTTTTTATCGTATTTATGATTATGACAGGGACTTTGAAAACAATCATTAATGCGTAACGTTAATTAACAGCGTTTTTGAAAGTTGCAACTGAAGCGAAAAATGAAGTTTTGATATACCTACATAAGTGATAAAATATTCCATAAACTTAATTAAGCTACAAAAAAATCACTTTAAAATGATGCTATCTAAAGTATGCTTGTGTTTAACGTATTGGTAATTTTATCGGGAATTTTTACTTTGAAGGCATTCACAAAAATATAATTACCTAGTTGCACAATCAATTGTTAATCTATTTGTTGTATAAAGTTTTAAATATACTTTTCGTGGACAACTTAACCTTTGCAGTTTCCCAGAAACAAAATGACCTTTCTATTATTATTAATATCGTCACATGCATTTGAAATAGAACATCTCTATTTTCCACATCATTGTGCTGCTCATCATTTGCGCAAGACTTTCCTCCTTCATGAGGCTAGAACAAAGTTGTATAAATACAACACAGATGAAGGCCACTGATTGAAAAAAAAAACTGTTGTTATCACAAAAGACTATTGACAAAAAGACAGACGTGTTCGATCCCGTACTGATAACGCTGGTCTATTTTCGGTAAGCTTAGTATGAAATCGCCTTGTTACATTGTTACATTACTCAAGAAGGAAACATTGCGATTTGAGACTTGAATAGGAGACACGATAAAATCTAAAGACGACATTCATCAACTCTGTAAATACTTCCTGTATTGATTCCTATCCATAAACAATTTTTCTATTTTTTACAGAATCACAATGAACGATCCAGAGTTGTATAATGTAGCAAACTCCTTACAGAAGAAAGCAGCAGTCCAATGCTTAAATGAATATGCAAAGAAAATTCATTGGAAAAATATCGGAGACAGTGCCATAGACTTGGGGTGTGGGGATGGAAGCGTAACCGTTATACTAAAAAAGTACATGCCTAGTAACTATAAGAGACTAGTCGCATGCGATATCAGTGAAAAAGCTGTTAAATATGCAAACGAACATCACAGTGACGAAGCTACTATGTTTAGGGTAATGGACATCCAGGAAGACTTGCCAGAAGAAATGAATTCAGCGTTTCATCATGTGTTCTCTTTTTATGCATTGCATTGGATACGAAATCAAGAGTAAGTTCTGATCTATTATATTATTATAATAACGATAATTTTGCTCCTAAGCGAGCTAATGCAACTGCTCTGAAAGAACCACTCCAAAGCCGACGAAAAAATCGTTATTTCAATAAACATTTTATCAAAAAAGTTCTTAATTTTTGCAGGAAAGCTTTTAGAAATATCTACAATCTTCTAGAAGAGGGCGGCGACTGCCTGCTGACGTTCCTGGGCTACACGCCGATCTATAGTGTCTACACTAACCTGGCGCAATGCTCCAAGTGGAAGTCCTGGCTGAAGGACGTCAACACCTTCATCTCACCATACCACGACATGCAGGTCAACAGAAGTTTTGTTTCTTACTTCAAAAAGCTCTAAAATTTCCTTAAAAAAATAACAGGTTCTATGTTCGCAGCGATAATTTTTATACGATCAGCAAAGACCGCATGTGATTAATGGAACTATGAACCGGTTAAAGTGGATAAAACGATTGAATCCATGGACTATGTAGGAAATTATAACAATCATGCTTACGATAAAAGACTCAGTAGTGGTTCTAACTAAATAAATCATGTTAACCGTTTCACACGTTGCAGTCCCTGATAGGCATTAATGTACCATTGAAGACCTCATGAACGGTAGTAATAGTCGTGCCCATAATCTGAAACACTAAATACCGACCAGGGCCCCAAGTCTGCTATTTTTATAAATGTGTCATTCCAACACGATCCCATTGTCATTTTGCTAAAAGTTCGTAATATGCTAAATTCATAATGGTCGATCATTGGTCTGTCAGCTGGTCTCGTAATACTTTTTGATAACCCAGCTATTAAAAAGAATGACTGCACAATGAGGTTCTAATGGTAGGTCACTGATCAAAGGAATTGTGAAAATTTTAGCAGATAACTGCATACGTCTGTCATTCATTTGTCATTATGTACTAGATTACCATTCTATGCCATTTCTTTCAATGGAGTGTCAGTGGTTGACCATTGGAAAGTCAAAATGACGCTTTTATGTTAGTAGATTACCAAACTTGTCAAAATCGACCATTATGAGATCAATGATAGACCATTTTGACACTATTGTAATAGCAGACTTGGGGCCCTGGAAGACATATTTGTTTTAATTACAATTGAAATTGCTAAAAACCTTAAAGATGTTTCGACACCCAAACTAACAAAACAAACAAATAAGATTTAGCCAGTCTTTTTGGAATTGGGTCACATGCAAATTAAATTATACCTTTTATTTGTTTTGCTTCATTATCAAGGCTTCCATCTGAGACTGATGGGAACTGATGGTAACAAAACATCAACACGCTATTGTATTCCTTCTTCTTGGTAAACAAATGATAACCCCTGATAATTCATGCGCAGCAGTTCTTAAGATATTATCTACTTATAGGTACTTGTTATATTGTTGCAAGCAGAAAATCTATTTTGTTCAATAAAAAAAAGACTTCAACTTACTAACAAAACTTAATATTCGCATGACAAAACTTAATTATTGTTCAATTCAATTAAGTTTTTATTTACTTTTGTAAGATATTGATTTAATTTTTTTTATTAACAGGAGCCAGAGAAGAAAGTCACACAAATGATGGAAAGGATAGGATTCAGAAATATTGATGTAAAAGTTAAAGAAATGGTATTTGTGTTCGACAGCGTGGAAGCAATGAAAAGTGAGTTTGTCGTGAACTAACAGCGTCTTACTATGATGCCAGTACCAATGATTCCGTTGTTAAAAAGAAATAGTACCTACTATACGTCTTGTATAACTTCGTCTCCCTCCCACACCAGAATCATGATGGCATAGGCACGTCGTAGGAGCCCCATGTTAGGCATGCATTATATAATGTATGTATATCGTCAGGTAAATCCCACTCCCTACTAAATATTATAAACGCGAAAGTTTGTAAGTATGGATGGATGTTTGTTACTCTTCCACGGAAAAACTACTGAACAGATTGTAATGAAATTTGGCACAGAGCAGAGGTAGATTATAGTCTGGAATAACACATAGGATACTTTTTATCCTGGGAGCATGTTCCCTTGGGATAATTTTCGACACTCACAAGAGCGAAGCCGCGGGTGGCACCTAGTATATGGTAATGGTAATGCAATGTCAGCATCCACAAACACAATGATAGTATCTTGATGCAGCTTCAGTGACCAATCAGTTTATTTGTCGGCATAGTAATTAGTAATTATGGCAGATGACTTTATCTACCACATTTGGACCGTCTTCAGACTTAATTGCGGTAGTTTCAAAACATTTCCAATAGGGTAGTTAACTAAAATAATCTGATTAGTCCGTCAGAAAATTTCCAAAAAATATTGAAGACGTATTTTTTCTTTTTTCACATAAACAAAAAATGAAGACGATACAGTGCGTTAAAAACTCGTGTGACGTCACTACTCGCTACAATTTTTACCGGGCCGTGACGTCACACGCTCCCACTCCTGATCTTTGATACTTTTTATCTTCGTCAGTTTTTATAGATTTGATAAAGGAAAAAATACGTGTCCAATATTTTTCTATAAACTGACGGACTAAACATAATCATATATTTTTTACTCAGGCAACATCCCTATTGTATATGTTACTAGTCTGATGAGATTACCCATCGCATCGGAAACATCTAAACGGTCAACAATGGCCAACTTGTTCTTGCACATGGCAGAACGATGTATCGCACGCCTCATACAACTATACCTACTAACTTTTTATACTGCTACCTCAAGAGCGGATGAATTTTCCAAACCCAAATAGCTTTCTGGGTCTCGTACCCAAAAAGTAACCGACGGAATCGTATTACTGAGTCTCTGTTTGTCGTGCGTCCGTCTGTCTATCAGCAGTCTGTATCTCATGAAACATGATAGGTAGACAGTTGACATAGTAACAATATATGTACCCTATTTTCCGCTATAACAATAAAGCTAAAAATTAAATTAAAAGGAAAATTGAATTTGACCATGTATGCTGTCTTGAACCAAAATTCAAAGACATGTGACATTCACCCGTTGTGGAATTTGTTCGAAAGAGTCACCGCGGCCCTGGAACGCAAAGGGCACAAGAAGGATCACGGGTCGGTTTTAGTCAGTAAGAGTCTGACACTCCCTTCCGCTCTGCCCAGAGCGGGAGAAGTCGTTTGATGATTTCCCATCCAGAAAAAAAAATGTGACATTCACCAACCCGCACTGGGCCCGCGTGGTGAATTACGGCCAATTCCCTCTCCTAGAGAAGAGGCCTGCGTCCTGTGTGCGAACATTAAAAGGCTGATTATGCTATGCTTATGTATGCTATATAACCCCTCCTGAAGTGCCTTATTATTAATAAAAACACAACGATAAAACAACAAAATGAGTGAGGGTGGCGAAGGATTGAAATTATATCTAGTCAGAAAACTCAAGGAGATTTAGTAGAAAGCGATTTTTACATTGCAACATTTAACAAAAACCTTTTTTTTTTCAGATACGGTTAAAGCAATCGAGCCTTTTGACATGCCAAATGACGTTTACGAAGCATTCATGCAAGACTACTACACAGTGGCTCAAGAAATTGGTGTTGTAGAAATAAACAATAATAATATTGGAGAATCTTCAATAAGTTGCAAGTATAGCCTACTGGTCGTCTGCGCAAACAAATGAAAGGGGTAACCAAATTGATCCCAAAGCCACATTGAAATTATATCGGTTAATCCGCCTTAGATCTGATTTATGAGAACCGCCTATTTTATATTTACTTCTTAGTTAATTAGATATTATTTTTTATTCTATTATATTATTTATTTATTATTTTATTATATTATATTTTAATCAATCTGGCTAGCACTATCCTAACTGAGTTGGGGTAGCTTGCCAGTCTTACCAGAACGTTACATGGAGCCATGGTTGTGGAGCCTGTCTGGCCTCCACAACCCAGTAACTGGGTAACACGATTTTCCTTCGTAAGACTGATGTCAGATTTCCTGACTTCTGAATATCTGTGAGGCTCGGAGGAATCTCGTGTTGTTAAGGTGCTAATGTTATCAAGTTCTTGATGTAATGTTAAAATGGATGCTGTGACTGAGATGATACATGAAATTCATATTTTCTTCCAAATTTTTGTCCTGTTTTACGTCATTTTCTTGATCAAATACCTACGATTCGTGCAAATGCATAAATATAATTTATGTCTTCAATATGTAAGTATGTACATCTTGCAAAGGTTGTCTTCATGATATATTTTCAATGCTTAGCATAGAGTACCTACATGAATTAATACAGAAACGGGAATTTGCGAACAGTAAAAAACGAACTTTCAAGCTACCATATTATTGTATTTACTAACTAGGTTCTGCCAACGTCTTCGCCCGCGTGAAATTCGAATTATGATTCCAAGGGAACATGTTCTCGTGATATAACGTATCTATCCTGTGTACTATTCCAGGTCATGGTCTGCATCATATTTTGCCGCCACTTTTCACCGTTTAGAGGTTAAATTTACGAAATATTCATGCGTACTCCTTTTTGTACAAAATATGATGTTCTGTAAGCTCCGTTGGTTTAGTATGGGCGATGGTACAGCACCGGTAATATTTACGGGGAGAACAGACTCGATTAAGTATTATTTATCAGCCTTTTTTTTTTTTTTTTGGATGGGAAATCATCAAATGCCCCAAATCCCGCCCTGGGTGGAGCGGTAGGGAGTGTCAGACTCTTACTGACTAAAACCCACCTGTGTTCCTCTTGTGCCCTTTGCGTTCCAGGGCCGCGGTAACTCTTTCGAACAAATTCCGCAACCCTAGCAGGCACCGACCCTATGGGGCCCCGTCCTTGGTGCTGACGGCTCCTTGAGGCGCGCGTGGAACACAACGCGTCGTTGACTCAGCCTGGTATCGGACGGCGAGCCACCCACGCTCACCGTCCACAGGCATCAGCCACTGCGCAATAGCACAGCGGCCGACTTGTCTCTGGAGGAGGCCGAAATGGGACCATTACTGGGACTCCATTTCAGCCCCCTCCCGATTATTTATCAGCCTAGGGTAATAAACGAGCAGTCATGGGCAAAGTTGTGAGATTTTTAACCGAAACCAAGAAACACCCCCCATTCAAAGGTTGACAAAGTTTGACCCGTCGTTTATTAGTTGTGAAAAATTAATGATCACCACTTTGGTCATTTACTTTGGCCAGTATTAATACTAAGTTTGAAGTACATTGTCCCAAGGAACAAGATTCTTCCATACAAACTTTAGCAATCCCTAAATCGTCTTTTAATGGTAGTTGTGAAAAACGTAATTATATAACGATGAACTTCATTTTTTACTGTGTGACCACATCTTCATACGAAGTTTCAAGTAAAATGGCCCAAGGAATAGGACTTTTCATACACACTTCCATCCCTTTTCACCCCCTCATGGGTGGAATTTCCAAAATAAACCCTTTCTTTTCGGATGCCTACATCATTTACGGAATATTTTCTTCAAATTTTTCCCTACGACAAGCGGTTTAGCCTGTGCGTTGATCCAACAATCAGGACAAAGCATTTTATATATATGGAGATAATCCAAATACGGTATTTAATTTGGTATTCAATGAACAACACCTATTTTTGTAATTCTTCAGTTGCATTTCAATTGTAGTTACATTACTCGTAAATACAACAAAGATTCAAAGGTTTTCCGGGATCCACCGATTAAGTATCTTTGTTCCCAATATATAACGCAACACTATTTTTAAACTAGTGATGTGATTTAAATGTTTAAACGAAGATTTAAAAGACGTAAAATGTTTATTCAATCCAACACTCAAGTAAGTTATGGATTGAATGCATATTTTATCAGAAAACGCATGTCTCGGTCTCCTTAGGATTTTGTGCACTTATAATTTGTTCGAAAGATTCACAGCCCTGGACCGCAAAAGGGCATTGGGATGAACACGGGTGGGTTTTAGTCAGTAAGTCTGACACTCCCTTCCGCTCCACCCAGATTAGAAGAAGTCATTCGATGACTTCCCATACAGAAAAAAAGGGCAGATTGTGCCAAAATCTTTACTCAAGAGTTAGTTGAAAATATGAAAATTAATAAAAAATATTTCATACATTATTGGGTAAATAACAGGGGTGTTAGCAACAAACTCGAATTTAATAAGTCTGGCTAGTGCAAGTGCGCCATATTCGTCCAGAGCATTACTTCTGTATTAATTTATTTACTTTGTGCTACCTCTTTAATTAAATTTAATCTCCCAGTTTTATGTGAATAAAACAAATTGGCCCCTTATATTTATATCTGTGAGGCAAAATTAATTATATTTAGGTATACATCCACCGGAAATTATGCAACCTTTATTATGTGAAGAGTAAAAAAATACTTTTTTACTCTAAAAAGGTAGATGATAGGTAATGGCTAAGCTACTTTTCAAGCACGTCTCTGAATTGTTTAAGACTTCAAATCTAGTGCTAACCGCAACTTCCACGAGTGAGTGAATCGTCGATTCCGTCCTTCTGTGATTCCGCCCGAAGATAACGCCGTTTTATACACGTCTCCGTATCATAAAAAAATCCTAATCTCAAAATGGCTTAGTAGCCTAATGTCTTATTGTCAAAATACAATTATGATGACAAACTGAATGTTATATTAAATGGCGTTCTATTAAAATGACGTTTATCGAATAGGCCGTTCTGCTCACAAGACGTTTTGATAGCATGATATGATTAGACGACCTCACCACGATTCACTCACTCATCCAGATGGCGCCATAGGCCCACTACCGGGGTGGGGGAGGGGTGTTGGGTACCTGTATTAGCCCACTGGTACCAGACTTATAAAATCCAGTGTACTTACAAACCTACAAGTTGCCCGGTTAAGCAGTAACCAGCCTTAGTGTGCTGAACTGCGAATGGTCCCTAACAAAAAATAAAACCTACGAGAAAGACTCTTTGTATCTTTAATCATAGTACTTCTACTTATTTTTAAACCATGTTATTTATGAAATAAGCTACCTACTTACATAAGTCTTTTATATTGTTATTTTTTCAAGATGAATAAATAAGTTTCTGAATAATTCGCAGCCTGTTTATTTTTTTAACTAACCTGTATGTGGTAATATTCTGATATCAAAAAAAAAACTAAAGTTACAAGATACTATTATACATGCGAAATTAACTCTGTCTGGCAGTCTGTTTGTTACCTTTTCGCGTCTTCATTTTCTGGAATAGGACATAGACCTTGCGATTTTTGACTTTCTTTATACCTACTGAAAAATTCTCTTAGTACTTTTTTTATTTTCACACGTTCGAAGCTCCTACCATAATTATTAATAATACATAGTATCAGTATCCCACGCTCATCTCCTCCAAGAGTTAGGCAGAGGAGAACCAAGTTATAGTAGGTACACATACATTTCGTCAGTTATCTTTAAATCCCACGCGATAGAGGCGCGGGGGCTCTTTATTTATTTATATTTATTTATTCAGATAACCATTGATCCATTTCATTGTTACTATATACTTAAAAACTAACTCCGAATATAAATAAAGACAATCTTCCGCGAAATTTGCTATTTCCACCAAACATTTAGTTTATGAAACACAAAGTATAACCTGTTTACGATAAACTTAGTTCTTTCGTAAACTTTTTACCTCAGCATAGTTTTCAGTTTAGTACCAGACAACTATGTAGGTACAGTAATGTTTATTTTAATTGTATTCACAATATGGCCTTCTGGTAAGCGATGAATGACTGGGTGACTATTCTGAATATTTTATAATCCATAGGGTAAAACAGGGATAGATGCCACACTTTTTGAAATCATTTTATATCTCCCAGTGCAAAAATCAAATTATTTTAATTGTAACACTGGTTAGTACTTTGGGTTTTTATCTACAAATTTATGAAAAGTAAAACACATTATCTTTGATATTTCCAGAGTATTAGCGATTTTCGCGGACCTCTAAGTTTTGGGACATCTATCGCATATATGGGATAGTTGCCTAGTCCATATAAATTACATTTAGGATAGACGACCCGCTGAAAAACAGAGCATCTATCCCGAAAAAACTTTGATCGCACTTTGCCTTTTCATGCAACTGCACAGATACATGAGACACAGTCCACTTAGTAATAGTTGGAAAGGGGTTTAAATATAATGATCACCATAAAATGCTTTGATACCCTTAGTTCTTTTACCAAAAATATATACTTGACACCAGAAAATTAAAGTCTAAAATTACAATAGTACTAGCTATTTTAGTCACGACTGCACTTCAAATTGTATTCGAACACCAAATGTAGTAAATGATCATCAAATCTTAGCAAGCAAATTAATGCGCAGTACCTACTAGTGTTACAAGGAGAACTTAGGATGCAAGAGCGAGCGAAGCGAGCTCGGGACATAGGCCACCCCGACTCGGACAGGTTAGGTTAGACTCCGCCACCTCCTTCGTGGTTATTTTTTTTAAACACCCGACACGCTTTTGTAAGCCACTTTTGAGTGTTTTGAGGTTAGGTTACTTAAAGTCGATTTTACATGAAACACAAAAATAAGTGTATTGATTATTTGGTTGATCGGTTTACATGAATACAAAGAATATCAAGTCTTTCGATTTTAAACATCAAATTATATAAATAGTGGAGTATGAGTTTCTTGTCCATAGTACCCAAACTACGGAACTCTATACAAGAGAGGTCAATGAGCCCATAAAAGGTTTAATTCAACGCAATCGTAAATCATGCAATAATGATGGCCATTACAACATACCTACCTGATATGCTGATTAATATTAGTTTTTCAGGACTTAATAAATATAAGATACTATGACGTATTTACTATTTATTATCTACTCTATTGCGAAGATAACCATATTTATTATGAATGATATTAATATTACTTAAGAATGAAATATCGGTTTTGTTCTCACAAATATTAGAAAAACTGCTTAAAACGGTACTCAATAATACTTATTGATGTCTTAATGTTTGAAGATCTGATGTGAGTCCTGACAGTGACTGGCTGCTTTCAAATCTAGGAAATTAATAATAAATAACGGTCAGAATTGCAATTCTGACCGAAAATTTCACAATACAAGTTCATCTACACTAATATTATAAAAAAGGAAAGATTTGATTATTTGTTTGCATTGAATAGGCTCTGAAACTACTGAACCGATTTGAAATATGCTTTCACTGTTGGAAAGCTACACTATCCCCGGGTGACATAGACTATAGTTTATCCCTGTGTTCCCACGGGAACGGGAACTACGTGGGTGAAACCGCGTGGTGCTAGTATGTACATAAAGCGCACTGCGCCTGTTCATTGATTGCATGCAACGTGTCGCACCTACTTCAGATGCACCAACCCTGCAAAAGATTTGTGTCGAGAACTCGAGACGGACGTAAAGCTTACCTTTTCAGAAAAAGACAGATAAATAAAAAATGCCTTATAAACATCAAACTTCAGCTCCTACACACAACAAAAGCATACATCGTACTGCTTGTAATATCTTCTTATTAACAAGTAAAGTATAGAAAATCAATGCAAATCTGCATAATAACAAGTGTTTGGCATAATATTTAGAGGCCGGTACATATGTAATATACTTTTTGGAATGTGGCCTGTTGCTTTGTAAATATGTACATACATACCATGTGTTGGGATTTCAAAAAAAGCGGGATTCGAACTTACAACTTCCAGACACGATGCTTTGGGGTTCAAAACCTACCAAAGGTTTTCTACTTACCCAAAACCACGACGAAGGAAAAACATTAGATACGTACGTAGTATGATCCACCACCGGTGGTTATGTCGTCATTCTCATGATTCTGCGTTCAATATGTTCCTTACTGTAAATGGAATTAAATAATACTTATGAAAACCTTTTCCCCGTAGGGGTAGGTATAGACTATAAAACACCAGCTTTTACGATTATTGCTTACTCCCATTATATGATTTTATTTTTATTCAATGGAATCACCTGATATGCTGCACCAATGGATTCCACTCTACTACGTACCTACTCATATGCATACATACATAAATTCACACATTTTTCGCTCGGGGATAGGCAGAATATCATCATAATTTGAACAATCCCTATAGTTTACACGTACAAAATGTCTGGCAGAAAAATCAGAAATATTCAACAATTATAAGATTATGTCTATCAAATCCGCTGCTGCTATGAAAGTTTGAGGCACGATCGAGGAACGTATAAATGCGGTGTGCCTCGCTCCCGACGCGACTGTCCGCCGAAACCGCGCTCCGACCACGCGTGCGCACCCGAAAATACCAAACTAAAATCAATCGCTAAAACCCCTATCTACTAAAAATCGTCTACAGCCAAAAAAATCATGAATAACGCTGTCTTATACGAAAAATGCAACAGCCTACAGAAAAGGGATGCGCTGCTGTGCTTAGAAGAATACGCGTCAAAAATTAGGTGGAAGAAGAGCAACAACAATATCTTAGACATAGGATGCGGGGACGGCAGCGTCACAAACATGCTGAAAAAATACATTCCCACTGACTTCAAGCTCCTCGGCTGCGACATCAGCGAGAAGATGGTGAACTTCGCCAACGATCACCATTGCAACGAGCAGACTTCCTTCACAGTTCTCGACATTGAAGGCGACCTGCCAGAAGGGATGAAGGGAAAATTTGACCACGTGTTTTCGTTCTACGCTCTGCACTGGATCATAGATCAAGAGTGAGTATTTTACCGTATTTTCTTTTTGTAGGAAAATTTGAATAGATGTTCATTAAAAAGATGTTTTTGATTGTTAGATAAATAAAATTTAATTTGCAGATTTGAGTGTGGGATTTCAAATTATTGTCTGATTCGGCTTTATTTTTTGCTCTTCTGATAATAGTTAATGAGTCCTTGACACCGAATTGTCTAAATATGAAAAGATTTATTTACTGTCTTGAAAACTTTTTCACTTACAAAAACTAATATTTTATTTTTTTAAATGGTTCAGCCGTTACTCCCCATTTTCCTAGTTGCCAAGTTCCAAGCGCGATTGTCAAGACCACTGTATTTACTTCAATTATTTCTTCCAGTTCTAAATTGGAAGAATAATTCCCAGAAGATGGAAATATATTAGTCAAATACTGATATTCCCGATGTTTGAGTTTTTTAGGTCTGTAAATTCACAAAGTGTCTGAACTGTATGGATTTACCAACCTTAAAAACTAATCCAGGAGGCCAGTAATATTACAGCTTTTTGAAATATCTTTTATATAATACCTCTACATTTCAGAGCCAGAGAGTGGTTTGTTTATAAGCTTTAATCATCTGATGGTGACAGATCTTACATGACCTGATCGAACAAAACCCATAGCATTCAAAGCCGGCGTCAAACAGCTGTCGTTAAATACCGATACGTAGTATTATATTATCTGTGCCGATACTTAGAAAATCCATAACAAGCAAAGCGTAGGTAAAGGTAAAAATGTGTTCTAGCAAGACCATATCGGGATCTTTTGAAGTTATTTTTCCAACACGTGCCAAAAATACATTTAGAAAGCTTATTAATTAATGAAGTCTATTCTGTAATTTATAAGTCAAGTGCATTTATTTCGAGTATGTAGATATGGCTTCAGTAACCAAGAGATGTTTCAAGAAATTTTCATAGCTTGAACTTTACGACGCTTCATTTCCAAAGATATAGTTTTTTTTTTTGCATAGGTATACTGTTATATGCAAGATTCACTCAGTTAGGAGCTATCTGAAAAGTATCAGCTGACATTTCAAAATGGAACGGATTTCTCACCTGGAAATGGTGAGAAATCTGTTCGTATTTGGTCGTGAGGCAGAAAATTAAAAAAAAACCTTTTAACTTCGATAACTTGAGAACCACCTAATTTGGACCTCAAGTTTTTGGGGTCAAAATCTTTGCAAATCAGCTCTATTTCAAAGTACGTACTTAATTACCAATCACCCTGTAGATATACCTAGTTGATTGTCTCAAGGTGGTTACTTTTTTCATTTGAGGTTCTTTGTTCTTCTCATTTGCTCCAGTAATCTTGTAATGAAAATCCTGCATCGAATGCATAGCACATGCGGACGCTGGTGCCATATTTAACGTTTACCTACGTCTCCGTGAAAGCAGTAGAAATCTACTTATAACTAACCTATAAAATGGCCGAATTGGCGCTTTGTTTCTCAAAACTAGACTCAACATGAACGGTGAACTTGGTATAGTTATACCAAATGTGGTTTCAAAGCTAAAATACCTATAGCTTACTACCTAGGTGAGCTTTGTTGACATGCCTCACGTGAGAAGCGTTCAGTAAAGGAAATATTCCATTGCTTTGATTTATTTTATACTCTAATACCTCCTGATTTAAATCTATATATCTATTTCTAAATCTTCAATTGATACTATCTATAACTTAAGAACGCTAGGTTGCGGAATTTGTTCAAAAGAGTCACCGCGGCCCTGTAACGCAAAGGGCATTTTGGAGGGACACGGATGGATTTTGAGAGGGAGATGGGTAGTAGAGTATGACTCTCCCATCCGTTCCACCCAGAACGGAAGAAGTCATCTTTTAAAAAGAATTCGAAGAACCAACCACTACTACCGAACTAACCCACGTAATGGATTACGGTCCACTCCCTCTCTCTCCAGATAGGAGGTTTTGTCCCAACATTAATGCTGTTCCGGAAACAGAAACTCAACTCCGCTGACCTCATCAAGAAATCATTTGGAGACTCTTGATGTAGCGATCGAGGTTTTTGAAATTCGAACATTGCTTTAACAAGAACAATTACAATAATGACAGAATTTGATACTTATTACTTCACTTAGGTATAATCAATCAACACTTCAATTTACTGCCTCGTTTGCCGTGTGGCTGCAAATGTGACCACTGTGCTTTACTATCGAGTCCCATGTCCACCAAAATACTTGAAGACTTTCCTTTTCAGGAGTATCTCAGTAAACTTCCACCGGAGTCTGAACTTGTTTTCGGTAAGCGACAATTGTGTCACATCTCATCTGAAGTAGGGGAATGTGGGTCTACATTCTAATTGTTTATAAAACCTTTATGAAAACTAGATGGTATTGGTGCTGCACTTTAGGCCTCTCTTCATGGCTTCCAGCTTCTTCAGTCTAGGCAATAATGTGTCCCACTGATTGTTCGTATCCTGCTCTTCCCACCTTCCATCGTCTTCTACATCATACAACATCTTCTGGTGTCCTCACCATATCTGAAGAGTATATTTCAAAATCACTGTCTGCCTCTGTTTCTCAGCATACTTCTAAACTATTCGCACATTCTAACGCTTCGATACAGTTTTCAGTAAAACAAAGCGCGATAAAAGAGGAATATTTTTTATACATACACTAGCAGCGGCCCGCGGTTTCACCCGCATAGTTCCCGTTCCCGTGGGAATATGGGGATAAAATATAGCCTATGTCACCCGGGGATAGTGTATCTTCCATACAGTGAAAGAATTTTTCAAATCGGTTCAGTAGTTTCGGAGCCTATTCAATACAAACAAACAAACAAACAAATCTTTCCTCTTTATAATAGTAGTATAGATAATAAAATTCATTGTAATTTTCAAGTTACTTTATTTCAATAAGCTCAAAAATTTTCAGACAAAAAAAAACGGGATCATTGTAATAACAGGACACGTTTTAATATTTTCAGACGAGCATTCAACAATATCTACAACCTACTGCATGAAGACGGGGAATGCTTCATGATCTTCCTAGCGGGCGCCCCGGTGTTCGACGTGTACCGAGTGCTGGCGCGCAGCAACAAGTGGAGCAAGTGGCTGCAGGACGTCGACCGATACGTGTCGCCTTATCACGACTCCAAGGTGAATAGTGATGCTCGACAATATGTTAATACATAGTGGCTTTGCGCCATCTTTTGTGTTTTCAGCTGAATCCGGTTTGACTGGGAGCCGTCCCCAATATAGTTGGGAAAAGGATATGAAGGCAGATGATGATAGTGGCTTTGCTCCCGTGACCTATCTAATGAGAATTTCGCATTTTCCTGATAAAATGTAGATAATTGTACTCATAATCAGCGAAGTATTGTTTTATATCAGTGAAATAATTTTCTGATCCTATATCTCCAAAAGAAACCTCTAACAAAAAAAAAATCAAAATCGGTTCATCCGTTCGAGAGCTGCGATGCCACAGACAGACACACACACAGACACGTCAAACTTATAACAGTCGAGGGTTAAAAAACTAAGTCTCTATCGACACAAAACACGTCTGTAATGTTTCGCTAGATAATTTAATGAGAGTTTAAGAAAATATGAGATAACCAATATTACCTGAGCGAGATTTTTGTTTCTGTATAAGGTAGGTCATTTCTGGAAGGCTGAATCCAACCTCGAAAAATATTTCTCTGATAGTGACCTTTTTATTTTTTATAGGCTAACATAACATAGGATAACATTATTTGACCACTGTCTCACCTCACTGTTCATAAGCGACAAGGTTGATGACGACGGCGCACTGTTGAGAGAACCCCAGGTTGTAGCTATCAGGAAAAACAGACTCCGGCAGGGAATCCCACTTCTTAGCTATACTTACGATGAAAGTATTCCCAAAACCTTTTGTGTGTGTGGAGCATTACTGTCCGAGTGCCCTACGCTACTTTTATCCCGTAAAATGCACGGTTCGGAAGAAGATGCAATGTGAAACATATTGAATTTCATGAGTTGGTTCACTGTGTTTTATTTTTTAACTTGCTGTGCCTGCGATGTCGTCCACATGGGCTTTGATCGATCGCATTATCTTACTTCATACTTACTACATAAATGCGAAAGTTTGGATGGATGGATGTTTGTTACTCAATCACGCCATTACGGCTGAATAGATATGGATGAAATTTCGCATATAGATAGATTATAGTCTGGGATAGCATCAAGATGATGATGCTTCCACAAACATACGGACAAAATTTTCAATAATCAGAAATTGCGTTTTTGTGTTTTCTGCAGTTATTTTATGTGAAAATATTCATTATTCATATACAGACTCGGCAACTTTACCATTTTATTATATGTATAATAAAAATATAATATGAATAATAATACATATTATATAATATAATTGTGATAAACCGGTTAGTGTGTCGCACAATGATAAATCGAAGTTGCCATCCCGCATGACGAGAACCTCGTGAAGGCTGAGAAAGGGAATCAAGTATCTTGGCTTCGAACACACGAGGTTGTTGACATGTGGAATTTGGACTCAGCTATCATTGTGCCGATTTATTCTTGATGGCCAAAAGCTTCGACGACCTTCTGTCGAACCTGGCGTTACACGGCTGGATAAAGAGCCAACCGTGTAACGCACGACAAGAAAGCAGTACTTCTCAATACGGCTCATATTGTGAGAAATCATTTTTATGAAGCCTTAAGCAACGCTTAACTTAACCCCGCTCCCGATACCGTTGGACTACTGCTTATATTTTTAAATGTATTTTTATTGTGTTTTTTAATATATATTTGAAAATATAAAGTGTTATGT
This sequence comes from Hecatera dysodea, assembly GCA_905332915.2. NCBI lineage: Eukaryota > Metazoa > Arthropoda > Insecta > Lepidoptera > Noctuidae > Hecatera > Hecatera dysodea. The sequence continues at coordinate 9,305,080 of HG995294.1, read as the reverse complement.
AAGGAATGACGAATAAACGCAACACACACACACACCCAAAGAAAGAAAGCAATAACCCAAAGAAATATCGAAACCCTATTGCTCACAGCAACAGGGCCCCACAGCCCGAGGGTTTCATCCCCAAACGGCTCGAAAATATAGTAACCGATAAGGTTAACATATTTACGCCGCCTGAGGTTTTCCGCAGCCGTAGCGCATTTTCTATTTCTTTTTTAATTATTGATGTCCTTTATGAGTACAAAACGACTTATAAGAAAGATAAATTATGCACCATCTAATGAATTGATGTATTTTATTTCAGGAACCGGAAAAAGAAGTGAAGAAAATGTTGGAACGGATAGGGTTCGTTGACTACGATGTACAATGTAAAAACTCAGTATTTGTGTATGAAGACCTACATGTCCTGAGAAGTGAGCATGTTTTCTTTATCTATTTTATCATAACCATCATCATGTATCTATGATATACCTAAACATATATCTATCATAGTTCAAGTACGAAAAAACCCAAGATATTAATCGCCTATAATAGATAGGTAACTACAAAGTAAATCGAAAACCACAAAATGGTTTTATGTTCGAAACATATTCGCTAAGATTCTTGGGGACGTGTTAAGTTAGCCCAATCGTTAGGTTTCTAGTACTTGCTCTTAGGTTAGGTTGCTCGCTGATCATTCAGTTCCCTTCAAAATGGTTGAGCTTAATGCTGCCGACACACGTGCCACGTTCGTGAATAGTCAATCAGTTGTCAGTTAAGACTGTTCATCTCTTAACTGCCACTGGCTTATTTTAAACTTTATATTTTTTATTGTTTTATACGGTTTCGTTTTTTTTTCTTTACATTGTCCTAACATATAGAAGCGAAAACGATAATGTAACCAAGATTTGTATAATACTTATCATGATTTAAAAAGTGTCCGTGGACACTTGTTTCTTACACGTTCATAGTGATCTACGTTTTCGAACGTAGCGTCATATTTTTAACTGACCGACCAACCTTAAAAACTGAAAAGCACCTGTGAATGGTTTATTTAAAATAAATACTTTGAATCTTGAATAGTAGGTTACTTGGGTATACCTTTACCCTAAAGTTGATTTTATTTTGTTTTTACAGGTGCCTTTACAGCGGTGAATCCCTTCAAAATCCCTCAAGAGAAGTACGACGACTTTATGGCGGACTATCTGGACATACTTAAGGAAATGCAGATAATGACCAAATTCAACAATAACTATGAAAAAAGCGTTCAGTTCCGTTACCGTTTACTAATAGTGTATGCTCGCAAACCTGCGTCTCAGGATAAACTGTTAGCAGAACTAAACAAGCAAGACTGAACATCTGTGTTGGATACTTAAACTCTGTACTTTTAGTGCACTTGGTTGCCTATTTTTGCTTGTTTCAATGAACCACTGTTTCATGCTTGAGGAATAGCCTCCACGATGTGCATGGTCCTTCGAGCCGGATCACGACAGAAGACAAGCATTTATTACTATTATGCCTAAAATACCTAAAAAAAATAAAGTAGTACTGTTATGTTATCGGAACGTGAGTATGTTTCACTACAATATACATTGCCTTATCTTGTATTGATTGGAATGAAAGCTCCTCGTACAATGTCACGGTCCACAATTATTATTCTCAAAGTAATCGTTATATGCGGTGTTTCTAGTAACATTCAAGTAATCATGGGGAGGTTCATAGAGTTCGCAATAGTAGTGATGATCTCTGATTGTATTCCAGTGCATATTTAATCGTTTACTATGAACTTAATGGTGAGGGCAATGATGGACGAGGGAAGGACTAATATTTAAGAACACGAATCTTTCTCTGAGACGGTGATGACCTTCATCTTTTGTAAATAGAAACTTAACCTTATCATTATAATTATTGTCATGTTAATTATTATTTATTTATATTGTTAGCTCATAAGAATGATAGTTGTAGGGGTTTCGGCAATATTCAGTAAAACAGCCTACAGATGTATTTTTTATTAAAGGTTTTTCTTGTTCGACTTATTCGCTTGTCTAATTATTCTGCTCACCAAAGTGTTTCATTTGACTTCACACAAGATACACGCAATATACTCGTATTGCTTCTTAATTTATTCAATAATACTAATTTGCAGCAACAGAGGAAAGAATTTCGGCGCCTGCGCGGCTGTGACCTGCACACGCGCCAAACTGTTAAAGTCTCCATGTTTTGTGATATTTTTCCTTTGTTTGAAGTGATGCTGACTTGGAACATGAAGGTTCGATAGAAAACTTTGTCCCTTTGCTTCTTGAGGTTAAACTTCAGGGAATAATTGCCCAGTGGGCATTGTTTTTTTAAGGCTTTCTTACTCTCCTTTCACCTCTCTTTCTCCAGAGTTACCAAGGACCAATCGTTGTTAACGAAGTCCAGCTCATCCTGCCATCTTCATCTGAACCTTCCGCGCTGTCACTTGTATTAAGAATAATACTGATATTACTCGTAAAAACTTATACACAAATATTTTTGATGATCATGTTAAAAATATCATGGTCCCAAAACACAGTGTTGCACTCATTCTTCAAACTGTTACTACCATAGGCAAAGCCCATAGGTCATAGGTAATGTCTTGCTGTTTTGATATTTGAAAAAATATGAACACTGCGAAAAAAATTAAACAATCATGATTTTATCATGTTTTATTTTTTGGCATAATTAAGAGAATATTTTAAAATTAATGGTTTCATTCAGATCGTATACCTATATATGAATGTTCTATATTAAAAGATATAACTTTTAATTATGATACACAAAAACATTATAGCTAAATTAATATTTATTGTTCCCCAATAGACCCTGTGTTTAATAACGTTGCAAACCAATTGATTGCGTGTTTGATCCTGAGGTTTTCGTAAGGCTCATTGTAAAGAAACGTAGTTATTTTCCGAATTCGATTCTATGCTAGTCCTAAAGCCCCTATTAGTAGGGGAGTTCCGCAAGGCTCTATACTGGGTCCCGTTATTTTCATTTTATATTGTGCAGACATTATCAAGTCTTTGAAGCATTGTAAATATCATATTTATGCTGACGATGTACAAGTTTACATTTCTTTTAAGCCGAGTGATTATGATAATGCGTTAAAGGATCTGAACGATGATCTCAATAGAATATTGTGTTGGGCTGAAAACAACGGTTTGATTCTTAACCCTACCAAAACAAAATACATGCTTTTTGGAACCAAGAGCCAAATCAGTGTAGTGCCTGTGACACTTAATGTTAACCTGCTGGGTGAGTCGGTCAGTCGAGTTAGTGAAGCACGCAATCTGGGTCTGAACATGGACGCTGAGTTAAGATACGAATCGCATGTGGCAGCGTCAGTGCGTACGTGTTTTTACCGGCTGAAGGTCCTTTATAAAATAAGGCCTTATCTATCAGAGGAGTTCCGTATCCAACTAGTTGAATCACTTGTGCTATCAAATTCAAATTATGCGTATTCAGTAATCGGCCCGCGACTGCTGGCAAAAACGGATCGACTGATTCAATGAGTGCAGAATGCCTGCGCTCGATTCTGTTTTAAAATCCCACCAAGAACACATGTAACACCTTTTTTTAAATAAACATTGCATTCTTAAAATGAAATCGCGTCGTAAATTGCACCTGGCTTGCCTACTATTTGGTGTTATAAAGTACAAGCAACCTAGCTATCTTCATGACAAACTGAACTGGATCGCTGGTAGAAGAGAATGCGCGAGCAGACAGTATTCCCAACAACTTTGGTCTCAGCCACACAAGACAACCGCCTTCAGAGGCAGTTTCAGATACACCGCGTCCAAGTGTTGGAACAATATTCCCCCGCCAATAAGAAATAGTAAAACATTAAATACCTTCAGAAGTCGGCTTCGACAGTTCCTTATCAATTCGCAGAAAGAACGGGGCGTAGCGATTTCGAACACTTCGATAATTTGAGGCTAGCGGCTACCCGCTGCAGGACTAAAAAAAAAAAGAACAAAAATAAATATTATGTACATCATTGTTGGTGGAGCCTATTTTTTTAAATGTATTTTATTTTGTTGGAAGCCTATTTTTTAATGTATTTTATTTATTTAAGTATCATTTTCAAACACATTTACACTATTACGATAATTTTGATCCCTGCCACACACCGCGAAGTATTTTAATTATTTTTCATATAGTTTAAACACTAGTACCTACACACTACTAATATTAATTTTATTTCTATTCTCATTATGAATGCCAGTTATTACATACACATACACGTAAATAAACAAAACACAATATTTAAAATCAATATCAACTTGGCAAATCATTACTCAACAACACTGACACCTTCCTACTTTTAACTGTTCTGCACCTGCTCGGTGTCCGTAGGCGCCACAGGGATCCAGCAGAATATCAGCGTCAGGTAGACTGCCTGGCACATGCTGAGCTGGACTCCCATTATACAATTTGAAGACACGAACCGCACAAGAATTTTGCCTTGTAACTTTTTTATTTTAAGGACGGAGGTAGTTTGTATTTTAAGTAATTCCTTATTTAGCACAGAGTATATAGTTTATTCTTAGTGATCCTCGTTTTCTTTTTTTATGTACCTCTGCTCATTTTTAATGTTCTTATTTACTTGTTTCTTTTTTTCTGTTTTTATAATTTATGTTTTTGCTTTTGTGATGTCTACTTGTATTGTACTGAATAAATGTTTTATCTATCTATCTATCTAAAACTAGGTATTCAAAAAAGTTGCTTTGCTTTGCTTGAATGAGATTTCAAACTTTTGACCGAACTTAACGTTAGCTGTATAGTCCAACCCTTAGCTTGCGTTACTTTAAATAAAACACCGAACTTGTTGAGTTCCATTAGTCAACGGTTTTGTTTATGTATTTGGATGCCTCTAGCAGTCCAATCTTTCAGTATTAGAAACAAGATCAATTGATATAAAACAACTCGTGCAGCGCTTTCGCTCCGATCGTAACGTTACAATGAGCGTAACGTTACAATAAGTCATCCTTTTTCGTGCGTGCAGCCGGCGTTCATCGATTTATTAGACGTTGTGACGTCAAAATGCCCTGGCAATAATGGTGTTTGGACCTAAGTATTATCACTTAGCTGTGATATAGGAAGGGAGTTAATGTGTTTTTTTAACAATCCCCTTGAGGTGTTGCTTTGTAGACTTTATACCAGCTTCCTAAAGACCACAACAATTTGGAGAGTTAGGTGGTATAAATTCAGGTTCTGTCATTATCTGATAACCAATCTGTTATTTCATTTGTCACGCTTCATTTTTCAGCAGTTATTAATTCTTCAGATTTATTTACAGCACCGACTAAGTTAGTTCTGTTGTCACTGACGTCTAGCCACAAATCGCTTGAATGCAGCCAAAAATCCTTGGAATGTCAAATCGCTGACCGCTTCGAGATGCTCTCGTCACCCTGCATACAAAGAGGCAAATATACATACATGACCTCTCCTTTTTGTCGTTCGCATATTTTTTGGACTTGTGTAGTCGACTCCGCTTTTATAATAAGGATGACAAGGCGTTACTCTGGGCTTAAAAAACTGACCCATCAGTTGTTCCCTCATCTGAGCTGCATGAATAATGCAAGATATACATATGTACATAAAATTTGATATTATTCTTGGCATCAAAAATCCTATATTTGGATCGCAAATTAATAAGCTTTAATTGAGAATGTGTCTTCTGGTGCACCCCTCCAGTAATAGGTCAGTAAATTGAGACTCAGCTGGTATGTATACCCATAGGATGTTTAATATTTTCTTCGCTTTTGACTCTCTCCAAAAGTCCATCCACTCTGAGATCTACGAAAGGATTAAGTTAGGCTGGTAAGTTTTCTTTTGGTCTTCAAAATACCGTCTATATCCTTACAAAAATGTTTTTTGACAATGCTTAATACACATTGTGCTGTTAACCAGACATGCATAGTTGAGGGTTTTTTCTTAAAAAATAGCAGGTTAGAGTTATCGCCTAATGCAGTCAACACAACCAATTCAATCAACCCACCAACCAACTCTAACCAATTTTCTTAACGTTTACTATCTACACTTGCAATGGCTCATACATTGAAACATAATTATGAACATTTTTGTTTCTCCTCTTCCAAATCAGTATCGCAATCTGCCTTATGATAAACAATATTTTTATTTTTTAACCAAACTGGCTCTGCCGCAGCTCCACCCGCAAAAGGTTTGCAATTAATGCAGATGGATTTTCCTTGGGAGAAAAAATTGCTGGATTGTCTGCGGAATTAACTTGTGCCCACTGACTGCTGACTATTGTCGTCAGAATTTCTGAATGAGATGGATGTTTACTTAGCCAAGCGAAGACTACGATGGAATCGGTCCACGCATGAGTTCTGCTTTTCCATTTTCAACACGTACTGCTACGTATGCTCAATTTGAAGCGTCGCTAAATCCATGCAGTTCCTGTGAATCACCATTATATGTTTGTAACGACCTAGGAATTGATACTGCACCCGTTGTTCGACTCCGCCGCGCTAAGTACACCATTTTTTATAATAATCAACCACATGAGATCATCATAACTTTCCTAACAAACACAACTGTGAAATGTGTGCTTTTATAATTGCAGGCGCTAACCGCCCCAATGGTTCGAACAAGATCAATATGTGAGAAATTACGCTTCTCTCACTTACATGTATTTTCATAGCAGCCAACTTCACAGTATATACAAATTTATCAGCTTCCCTGGACCAGGTGAGCCCGAATATTTTCATTAGAATATGTTTTCTTTCAACATCGTCTTCAGTTCCTACCTCCTCTCTAAAAGTGCCAACTGTGCTTTTTTACTTTTGGGGATATCGTTGGTGAACAGCGGAAAGACTAGGGGGGATAGCACTGAGCCCTAGGGAGCCTGAGGGGGGGGCGGATGGGTGATGCGACGAAAAAGTCTCGCAAGATAACCACGAGACGGTCTGGCACGCCAAGTAGGTATAGCTTATAAATTGTGCCAGACTTTGTCAAACGCTTTCGCTATGTCGAAGAACAAGGCCCCCGTCATCGAGACACTCTAGAAGCCATCGGATAGGAGCTCGACCATACGGTGGACTTAAAACGTAAATTAAACGTAATCTACTATTATATAATTTATTTACGATACCGAGAACGTTGAGTAGACTGATGGGACGGTAACTGCGGGACCAGACTTGGACTCGCTTGGTTTGGGGATACCGATAACAGTGGCCTGTTTCTATGCTTGGGGGAACCTGCTGTTGCGTAAAGCTCTATAGAATAAATCTATGAAAATTGCAGTCATTAGCATTATGACTTGAGTGCGGAAGAGTTTGATCACCTTATTGGGGATGCCATCGGAGCCAGGAGTTTCCTAGGCTTAGCTAAGGCTAGCCTTTTGTTGATATCCTGTACCTAAGAATTTTATCCTTAACGCTATCTACTGAGCTAAGACTAGCACAGACAAAAACAACACAAAAACTTACAGCTTTAACATAGATAAGTATCACCTTGAACAGAAACCTCCAAGAAAACAAAGGCGGTTAAATGATTAATAACATAATTAAATACTATTTAGTTTTTGTCAGTATGAAGATAAAAAAGTTAACCTACATATGTCAAATCTGACAAATGCCAAGGAACACTGTCTTGTTCAGTTAATATTTTATTGCTGGAATAAATAGAAGCGGAAAGAAAACTTTAAAATCGTTCCACTAATAAAATAAAAATGCATAAGAGGAGATCTGTACGTCGTAATTGTAGCAATAGAGTGACAATAAGAGTAATAATATAACTACAACATTTACGATTACTGTTATTAATTACAGACCCGATCCACATCAAGTTCAACTGTACGAACTCAGAGGTCTAACGAAGCAAAATCAGAGTCAGCTCAAAAATTATTTACAGAGACTGTATTACCGCCATCGGACACTTTGATTCTAAAAGTCTTTAGTCTGCGCGTCTCTGATCTGGATCTCAGAAACTTTGCCGTAAAAGTGACGTTCTTCGACCAACTGCTGATGCATGCCATCATCAAGCCAATAGGCGCTAAGGACGAGGAGCCGACCGACTCAATAGCGGGTGGCAGCATGATGTTTGATCCCTCAGATTACGAGAAAATGTGTTTATTTGCTGATTCTCCACTCGTTGGTATGTCATTAGAACAAAACTTCAAAGAACTGAAATTAAACATTCTTTGCTGATAGTTTTAGGCACGTCTATTCAGTGCTTTATATAAATGATTATGTATTTACATTCAATTTAACTTCAGGGTTCCCAATCACAGTTTGCTACTTACAGAAATTCGAAACTTTTGATTTTGTTAATAATTTTAATTAGCTAATAAAAAGCGGCAGCGCTAGTTCGAATAGCTACGACAGTGACATGACTCGTATCTCACAAATCAGTTTGGTTCAATCATAAACGTTTTGAAGCAGGTTAACTAACCTCCCAGTATTCCATATACGAGGGTTAATCAAAATGTTCACGCAATTAGAGTGAAACTTAATCGAAGCCGATCAGCGACCTGGTCGGTCGATCTGCAGACATTGTTGAAAAAGTTATAACTTGTTCTCGAAAATCAGTGGCTCAAAAAGGCGTAGCACCGCCTTAGAAGTTCAAATTGTCACAATCGTCCGAAAGCTTACACAGTTTTTTGGAATCCAGAGGGGATTGTGTTGATCGATTATAAAGATAAAGGAGCCAATATGACGGGCAATGCTACGATATGCTACTAGCAAAATTTAAAAAATGCAACTAAAGAAAAAATAAGGGGAAAGGTCTCGCAGTGTGCTTCTTATGCACAACAACGCACCCGTTCATAAGATTGCAGTCATGTTGGCTGCCTTACACAAGTGCGGCTTCGAAACTTTAAAGCGGGCGGTTCAGATTTTTGGGAAATCTGGACTGTATCGAAGGTACCGGCGGACTCAGTGGAACCGGTGAGACATGTCGTGCGGTGTCCCACAGAGTTTGGCTCTAGAGATGTTCCCATGGGAAATCGACTAAGACTGGGTGCTGCGCGGCGACCTCTCGAGCGACGTGCCGTCAGTGTAGCAGGCACGCTCGTCCTGGCGCAGGGGAGTCGCACAAGTCCGAGGCCATGTGCTTTCATGGCTCTCAGAATATGCCACTTAGGGGTCCCAAAAAACGGTAGGTCACAACGGCGTCAGGTCGACGATGAGGTACCTGGGCGTTGTCCTCGACAGCCCATAGAACTTCGCGAAACACCTCTGACGTTTGGTTCTCAAACTGGGGTGGGCCGGGGCAGCCTTCAAGCGGGTCCCACTCGGAGCGGAAGAAGTCATATGATGATTTCCCACGCATAAAAAAGGGAGGGTTTCCTATTTTTCAAACACTTCATAATCCTGAGATTATGGATTGTTCCCAAACTTGAATAAAATCATCTATGACGCAGAAGTGTCGTCTAAAGTCGGCTATTACATATTTTGAGGGCCTTGACAAATCTTTGTTTTTTTTCAAAGAGTTAACAACAAATTATTTGAAAGGTATGAGACATGTATTAGGGTTAGTGGAGAATTCATATATTAAAAAATATTTTTCTGTCTGTTTACTTTCTCCCGTGTTCCACAGTACAAATTCAACCTCTAAGAAATATAGATGAAAACAGAATCTTCAATTTGGATCAAAGCAACTTGAATATGAAGGGACACACTGTGGATATCAGTTGCTGCAATGTTGATATTATGCCCATTTTCACTGATATGAAAGGTTTGAAAACTTTCACAGATCATAAGTTAATTCCATGTATGTTATCTACCTCATATAAATATTAATTCCGTGGGACTGTGATTATCTACCATACCTACTGGAGGAACCCGGTAAGAAAGATTAAAGTTTGTCGCAACAAAATCCCAGATTGGACTCTCTTGTATGCAGAACCAAGTCTATTTCCAAGTGCACTTGGAAATAAACTGATTAGATGAACTTGAGTAACAATTTGGTCAATAGTCACAAAAAAGGAGAAGTTTCCACAACAGACGTAAAATGCAAATACCATCAGATAACGTTTTATAGAAAGTCATTCAAATTCATCTATACAGGTAATCATAGCTTCTCTACTAAAAATCGTTTCAGAAAATCAGAAAATATGTATCAAAAAGCGGATGGAACCCAGGACCGTGCCGCCAGCGTTGAAACGTAAGAGTTGGGATACCCTGCCTCTCCTTACGATGGAACTGACTGTAGAACGAAATCCACTCAACCATGTCCATCACAAAGTTCTGAAGAACGCTAACTGGATGAAATTGACTCTTATTGCTTCCTACAATATGATCATACCGTTTGAAAACGACTACGTATATACTGCTGCTTCGAAAATACCAACTCATAATGTTGACAACTCTGTAAGATCTAAGGAAAATTTAAATATCAAACTGTTCTTTTGCTTCATTTTGCCTTTGTGGCTGGTTTGTTTATTAGAACTATATATACTATCAGGGACATATCCCTGATACCATAAAACCATAGACACTTTTCAACTATCGCATAGTAGATGGTATTTAATTTTTAGATAAAACTTCTTAACATTTTTTACGTAATATTTTCAGCAAGTTCGCCTCGTTACGTATAGTCACGGATACAAAGAACCTCGAGGGTTCAACTGTACGAGTTTCTTTCCAAAATGGGAGAGTTTAAGAGGTTTGGGAGAGGTGTTTACACAAGCAGACCGAAAGTTTGAATTTACACTAGAAGACATAAAAAATGAAAATAATATAGACCTTCCATATTACTTAGATGGAAAAGTGCCTTACCGTAAGTTTATTCAAAATTATAGCTTACTTTTTCCATCGAGTTTCTTACTAGATTGTTATACCTGATACCGGCCACCTTATACCATAGGACATCTAGACGCACTGTAGGTTACCATCCCTGCCTTGTTGCTATTCCACCAATTCGCACCAAGCGGTTTCAATCGTCTTTTATAATGCGCTTTATAATACGTTTTTCCGAACGCATTCAACCCTAATCTCTTCAAAGTTAACAGGCTTCCTCTGGGTAAGCTCATTCTATCGTAAACTTTGTCTCTGTTACCTATGATCGAGACTAAAGTCAATAGCAAATCCATTTCACAATAAAAAATTTCATTACACAAAAAAAAATGACGCAATTGCTTTGCGTCTCGCTTCTCTGTAACCGGTTTGTTCTCACAACTAGTTTTATTGCCATTTTCGATATTGAATATTGTTATTCTTTCAGACACTGTTGTTTGGGGCTCGTTCCACCGCACGCTGATGCTAAAGGGAGACAAGTGGTTGTGGAAACATCTCCGTCGTTACAAATGGCCCCTTGAACTACATATCTACGGAGAAAACGGAGGTTACAGCTTTATGGCATGCCTAAATCTGTTCCAGTTGCTTTATCCAGGAGGTTATTTTTTCGTTAATATTTAGAACCTTGCTTTTTTCCACGGCTTCACTAGTATTTAAATAGATTTTCACAAAAAAAGTAGCCTATAACTGTCTCCAGGATTCCATTTCTTTACTAAAAATCACCGAAATCGGATCACTGATTTAGGCGTGAAAAGCGTAAAAAGCTCACTTTATTCTTCTGTGGCACCAGTCATAAGCTCAATTAATGAATTTAGAATATTTGAAACACTATACCTTATAATCAGAATTATTTATTTGCAAGCAATGTAGGTACAATTTTAAGATGATACAGAGTTGGTGGTTCCGCTACGTTCTGCCTTTCGGCATGCAAAATCATTATTAAGTAAGAGTATTTAAAAATATTCAGAACAAAGAATCCGCGTCGCGTTGCCCTTGCAGTGGATGAATGCAGTGACGATGTTGAGGGAGTGCGGCTGTGACCCGCTGCTCACTTCGAAGGAAGCACCTCCAGGGTCCCCGGCTCTCAGTGGCTATGGCAGAGGTAGCAAAACTAGCAGGTAGCTATTGAATCTAATTTCTCTTTAACGTAGACACATAAAGTTACCAACGTTAATTCACATTCGCTCTTAATTCAGATTATTCGAAATAATCTTACAAAATTACGGAATACAACTGCTGTATCACGATAAACACATAGGTACAATTTTATTTTTAATAAATGAGTATCATGGTGCCAGAGGAAGTCAAGTTTAAATCAATTCCGAAAAGTGTCACTTGACGTTTATTAAACAGCCTTTACATATTCTGCTGTGGAAATACGATTCGTATGAGTGCAAGTTTATATGCATCGCCTCTCCGCAGCAGTATAAATTTGACATGATGATAAAATGACAAATTATAAAATTTCAGACCTCCTGAGACGGCCGGAACTTCAGAGAGCACTACGAGCAATGGTGCGATCAAAGTTACAGGCGCTGATGGTAATGATGCTTTCGTTGTGGTCGAAATTAAACTTGGACGATCCTTAAAGCCTGTATTTAAACCCCCAGAAGTTCTCCAGTAAGTTCAAGCGCTGCTAATAGCCTAAAGACCACTTGCCTAAACCAAAGTCATCTTGAAACTAATTAAAAGATAACCTTGTTTTTAAATAGTGGTAGATGAAATAAATCATCATCATTTTGACCTTTTCACCGACGTATAATTAACAGAAGATCAAAATCAAAATCAAAAGTCATTTATTCAAACTAGGCTGAGAGACAGCACTTTTTGAACGTCAAATTTTACATCAAGACAGTCACCGAAAACGCCCACCCGTCACCACTTCCTAGTGTTTTAGCTGGGAAGAAGAAATGGCGCAACAAACTCCCCAGCAACACATCTGTCTATAGCGTTTTATACAATACAATAGTACAATTACAATTTATACAATAGTATGCAAACTCATTAATACATGAAAAAGGTAGAAAAAAAAATCCAACATGGAAATCCTAAATCAATTCACTATAAAACATTGTAAAGAGTAGATTGAGTCAATAAAGTAAAAACAGATTGACCTACACCATAACCCGCAGATTAAACCTAAACCTAATAGAATCAATTTAAACTTTTCATTGCAGACAAGATATTTGTGCAATGCTTACGAAAATGGAACTTAAAGCCCCGAGGAAGCGCATATGCACGGGTCGTGGACAATTAGAACTCGAATGGCAGAAGACGATTCGAAGTGCTGCGAACTCTTTGCGAAAAGTACCATATTATGGTAACTACAAATTCTTGTCACATGCTTTCGAGTTAGAGTGAGACTTTTGAAAATGAAAATGATATATCTAGTTTTAATTTCCGCGAATATTTGTGGGTTGCAGGTATGCACCTCCCTCCCGCCCGCTATATTATGCACAACATGCAAGATTACAAGGCAAATGCAAGGATTTTATGCACATGCAGGAAGGCAAAGCAAAACCCAACACCAATACCGACACGTGTTTCACCTCTCTACGAGGCATCCTCAGGGGACGTGTTGACTCGCCGACCGTTGAGTTGTCAGTCGCAACTCAACGGATATTCGCGGAAATTAAAACTAGATATTTCATTTTCAAATTTGAAATGGATTTCCGCAAAGTAACGCCTGACTCAATCAATTTTTAGACTGAGACATTTCGAAAGAGTCGTGTAGATTTGTACAACATTGACGCAACTCTGTTTACTTGACTCGTTTTGTGTGTGCTTCTGTAGGCAAGGAAAAAATGAACCTCTCAGCTATCAGACAGAATACTTTCGCGTTCTGAGATCGCCTTAACTGTATATAGCACTAAACCTTTCAAGCACACTACTGAATAATTTGGAGTCAGACTGAAGGCTTCTTCTCAAAATTCGATCTTTTAAACAAACCACTTAAAGATTTTGAGTTGTTATTATTTAACTGTTGAGGTTTCTTCTCTACATTTTGATGCTCATGATGTAAACACAGGCTCTTTTTGACTTTTATTTCCTAGTCCTAGTCTTTTGCTGTACACTTCACAGGAGCGACGGAATTCTGCACATTCAATCGTCAGCTGAGCGAGACCAGGACCCGCGTGGAACTGACCACATCTTGCTGGCAAAACGCTGCGATATTTGTCAACAACCATTTTGTTGTACAGCAGTATCTGGACTCTGATGAAGTTTTTGAAGTAATAGTTTTGTTCTTATTCAGTGTTATTTTGAACCCTTATTAGGTAAAAACATAGAAAGGTATAACGTTCTTTAACAATTTTCAGATACTAAACCATGATTGTTTACAGATTGAAATAATAATATTAACCTAAGGACTATAACGGGTGGTCCAATTTCAATATATTCCCTCTTTTATTTTTTAAGTTTGATAATTCAAGAAATAATGAATACTTACCAGTTGTTTTACATTAGGAACTGGTAATGATGTCTCACGCTTGCTTGATGAAGTCGGCGTCCACTACGCTGATACGGACTGATCAGCTGACGGTCGAGGTGGAACCGGCAGTACGAGCTGCCAGGCACGCGCGCCAAATGCAGGACGTGTATCATGCTATGGATATTTATTTAAGGGTAATCTTATTATTAGAAACAAGTCGTTTTCCCTCGGTAGTTGGATGAATTTACGGATTAAAAATATGTTTTTAATCCTTAAAATCGAGAAATCAAATGGCTGAGCCTTTTCCCAAAAATGTTATGTTGGTCGGCTTTTCGGCTGGTCCGGACCAGCCGAATGGCCATGACACTCTGAGAAGCCGACCGCATGATATCCAGCGAGCGTCCTTGTCGGCTTGTGCCGTGAGATCTGGAGGCGAGAGCCCTCGCGCACGTTTACGCATTGCGCGTAGAGGTGCTACGCCGGGGTGAAACTCTGCTGCTGCGGCAAATGGCGGCGCAGCGGTCAGAGCTCCAGCGGGATCTCATGGTATGGAGACAGCTACTGTTACAACCCAGCGCTGGGCACGCCACCATTGCGGTGATAAGTCCCCTCTTTGAGGAGTGGTTGGAGAGACGCCACGGCGTCCTCACCTCTCGCCTGACGCAGGTGCTCACCGGACACGGCTGTTTTGGGAGGTACCTGTTTTGGATTTCGAAGACACGTCCGGGTGTCAACACTGTGTGGATCGCCCGCAGGATACGGTGAAGCATACGGTGGAGGTCTGCCCTGCTTGGGCGGAGCAACGCCGTGTCCTCGTCCTCCGCCCAGAACGGGAGAAGTCATTTAATGATTTCCCATCCAGAAAAAAAAGGGTTGTCTTCTTGTCTAACTGGTTCTAATAAATCACAACAATCTATCTAACCGCTTGGTAAGACTGTTTGGCAGATTTTCGGCATTCTGCAATCCCATAACAACCGTCAAAGACCGAGAAATAACCTTGGATAATAATTTCAATATCTCACAATTTGCAGTTGATTGTTGATCATCCACGGAATGCTGACTATTGGAGGGAGTTATCGACTTGCTTGAAAGACATCGACAGAGAAGGAGCCAAAGTATGCCTCAACAAGGCTGTATTCATCAACCCTCGCCATCCGCTGTCGTAAGTACTTATTTATTATGTTTATAAATGAACCATAAATCAGTCATTTTTTTTTAATTTTTCTTCAAACACTTGCTACTAATAAAGAAATAGTCAACTGTCGCCCATTTGTATATCTTATGACTATTGGGGACCAAATAAAGACTAACTTTCTAATCTGATCTATACTAATATTATAAAGAGGAATGATTTTATTGTTTGTTTGTATTGAATAGGCTCCGAAACTACTGAGCCGATTTGAAAAATTCTTTCACTGTTAGGAAGCTGACCTATCCCCGGGTGACATAAACGGGGCATAAGCGGGGCGCTGTGGGTATATAAAGTCTGAAAATCTGACCTGAGTTTTGAGATATATCCGTGTATCCCCAATAGGGTATTTTACTGAAAAAAATGGAATAACTCCATCAGATAGATTTTCAAAAAATTCTAGACGTTTTTTATTTTTCACGGAAACAAAAACACGCGTGACGTCAGGTAGCTAATAAAAATTGTACCATCGTGTTATCAACGCACTGTATTTTAAGCTTATTTTTTTATTATTATAATTTGACATTATATTGAGACCTTTTAAGCGTTATTAGGTATTTGTTTTTTTTTAACTGTGTATATCGACCACCTGACACGTACCCGTCAGCCTTCAAAGCAAGAGTTAACAAGCATCTTTCAGGCTCATTTACTGCTTCATTAACCTGTGATTAACCTCATACACCGCTTACCATTAAGCGTGACCGAGATTTTTAGCAGATTCATCGGGAACAAAATATAAAAGTGCAGTCGAAATTTTTTTGTCTCCTAGACTCCTCTCTAAAGGCGCCATGTTATTCGAAGACAACCCCTTGGTTGCGGAGCCGTTCTTCATCGCACTGCTGACATTCCACCCGAGCTGGACCTCCGTGTGGGTGATCGCCAGCGCCTATTTCTACTACAGAGAGCTGTTCCATCTGGCTGAGGTTACCATGACCATTGCAGAAAAGTACGTTTTACAATTTAATATTTTCACAGATGTTAAGGGAAACCAAACTTTCGTATAAAAATGCTGATTGGACTTGTAGACTATGTTTAAACCTGGATCGACTTAATTCAATCTAACCAACAGGTTCTTAGTTGATAAATTGATCTCCTTGATTTTACTCCACATGTCAGATGGCGAATTCTGCGGTGTGCAGAGGATGTGAAGTTCCAACGTTCGTGGGAGAAGGAGCTGGGGGACTGGTGGGACTGCACGCCTTTGCTACCTGGCAGTAGTCTCTATTACGAAGCAGCCGACCTGCTGCTCAGGCTGAGAGCCATACCTGTTAGTCCTCTTTTGAAAACAAAGGTTTCTATGAACCTGGCCGGTCATTGATACACGTTTAAAAGCTCCGTTTAGATGTGCAGCTTCTTTGCCGCTTGGAGATGGGGTCATCTGAGTTTGTGTTTATGACAACAACAAGCCTTAATGTGATGATATCTATACTAATATTATAAAGAGGAAAGATTTGTATTTTTATATTTTTGTATGTAATGAATAAACTCAAAAACTACTGGACCGATTTCAAAAATTCTTTCACCATTACAAAGCTACATTCACCCTGTGTAACATAGACTATATTTTATCCCCGTATTCACACGGAACGGGAACTACGCGGGTGAAACCGCGAGCGCTGCTAGTTTTAAATATTAAAGGAAATTTAAACTTTAATGTCCCAGTTGGCGCTCAGGGATATGGGTGTCGTAATTGATCTCTACAAAAAGGTTTTACTTGCGGAAAATATAAACACGATAGCATAAGGTGAACATGACGTGGAATCTTTATTGCTATATTGGATACCTGTAGATGCCAAAATAAATACATACGACACAAATACCTCAGCAAAAAAATAACACCTTGTTCCTCTCGTTACCGTAGCTGGCAGAAGTGTGCTTGGCTCGAGTTCTATCGGTGGCAGGAGATTCACCTCAATACTATCACATGGTCAGCCTGTGCTGCCGTCTGCAGGGAGACTTCCAGGAAGCCTTGTGCCATCTAAATGTTGGACTCGAGAAATATGGCGAGGTGAGGTACTGAACAGCGGACAACAAACGTGAGTCTTCCGAGCGAGAAAAAGGGATGGAGCTATATAGGGTGTATAACTCTATCCCTCTTTCTCGTTCGGAAGACTCACGTTTTAAGACGTCATGGTACGCCCGCAGTGCTTAATAAAGATGTAGCTCGGTCGCACTGATCAAGATTCAATAGTCAATAGGGATAGTACAACGAGGCTTAGCGCCAACTAAATGTTGGACTCAAGAAGTTTAGCGATGATTTCACTTATCAAAACAACCCACTATAACGCTGTATCTGTGAAACATGGCTCAATTTACCTATCACAATGCCTAAATCTACGCTTCTTGCAACAAAAAAACTCTCTTGAAAGTTTTCGCAATTGTGTGACAAATTGTCATGCGCGCAGTAACCGCATAGCTATTATGATTTGTTGAACTAACTATAAACAACGGGTGGAGGAACCTGGGTGTCGGTCAATTTATGGTTGATAATATTTCTCGCGTAGGTCAATTACTTAAGAAGCCTAGAAGCAGAAGTTCAACATAGGCTGGGTAACTTTCAACAAGCCACCGAGTCGTTTGGAAGAACGGACAACGGTGCAGAATCCTTCACGTGAGCGTTTTACGTTATATTTTCATTAGTGTTAGGTTTTTGTATCTCTTACACCTCGTATAGTCGCACAAAGCCAGAGGTAGATTATAAATAGCAGTCGCCAGCTAAAAAAGGATTTTAGAAAACTCTCCCCATAAAGGGGGTGACATAGGGGGTGGAAGTTTGTATGATAATAATTAAGCCGTGAATGAATGTACCTACCTGAAACTTAGTAAAAATACTGGCCTAAGTAAACTAAAAAGGTTGTCATAATTCGTTTTTCCAACTACCCCCAAAACACAAAATAGGGGGTTTTGAAGTTTATATTGAAGAATCTTATTTTTAGGTTTATAAAATTGAAACCTGGTACAAATACTAAGATAAATAAAAAATAATGATGTAATTCGTTCTTCAAAACGATTTTGTCATAATCAGGGGTTGATTATGACAAAATCGTGTCAACGGGGTGAAGGGCACGAGGGTTGTGATAATCTTGAGACCACAGGATCAGCTGCAAAAAAGGCTAGCTAGTCATTACAAATCGTTTCGATTGATTCTCTAAAACTGCCCGTTAAATCTGTCTCCAAGTCGTGGGCGAAATGCTAGTAATTGTAATACTACTATAATAACTAATAGTAATTGTAAACTATGAAAAATATTAATCAGGATGCATAGTAACAAATTGTCGAACAAAACACAATCATTGTGACACAAAAGCGTTCTGTACTTAGGGTGCTACAGTCTAACACCACATAATGTTTAAATCCCAAAGCCCGTATAAAAAGAAATAATACAGCGATTTAATTTCGCCAGCTGAAAATTGGTCAAATGCTACTTTACCTAAAACTACACATACTTTCACCAAAAAAATAAAATTACATGCGTCCACGTTCAGCACTTTCATACTGTGTTCCAATGCTGCAGTGTCAGTATTCCGTAAGCCAAGTTTAATGACTTTGCGAGACACGATCGATACGAGTACATCGGTTGCATTCTACCTCGGCAATAACGTAATCAATTGATTGAGAAGGTGAAAACGTGGCCCACAACATATATTTTTTTTTATAACGTTGCCCCACACTAGGATTTACTCCTGTATCGTGGGTGCGTTCACAAACATGTAAACTCACATACACAAGACACCCAGACCTAGAACAACTATCTGTAGGCCATACAAGCATTTGTTCCGTGCGGGGATCGAACCCGCGACACGTAGCGCATGAGCTGAATGCTCAACCACTGCGCCAACCGTGGCCCACAACAATGGCATTGACAGCTCTATAACGCAGTTTAGATAATGCTAATCGCTTTAAATTTCATCGATGGTATTGACCCTAATTTTCAGATTCTACAACCCTCTACGAAACATGTGTTTCAGAGCGCTAATGTCGCTGACGACTGGAGACCACCCGCGTGCGCGCGCCATTCTCTTGGATCGCGTCCGAACTCGGCCCAGTGCATACGCCTGGTCGGCGCTAGCTGAAGACTGGCTGGCCAACCCGCCTCCAGTCAGTGCGACTACGGTGAAAATTAAATTAAGTAAGAAGCATGTGAGTATAGTATTTTATATTCAACTGAAATTAATACTTTATTGTTTTAATTTCTTCTTTATCTTACCTAAAAAATTGTGATG
This sequence comes from Hecatera dysodea, assembly GCA_905332915.2. Taxonomy (NCBI): domain Eukaryota; kingdom Metazoa; phylum Arthropoda; class Insecta; order Lepidoptera; family Noctuidae; genus Hecatera; species Hecatera dysodea. Next base: position 9,285,478 of record HG995294.1, on the reverse strand, counting down.
TTTATTGTGCTCGAACGCTGATGTCTTCAAGAACCTCTGAGCCTTTGGAAGTTTGGTAACTAAAACTGGTACTAGACTGATAAATGTTAAAAATCTTGTAAATAATTACCCAAAACTGTCTAAATTAACGTATCACTTTATCGTCATAACATTTAAAACAGTAGGTAATTCCCAAATGTTCTTCAATATTGAAAGGTCGATATAGAAGGAAGCTCCACTGAGGCATTAAAGGAGATAAGAAGGGATATGAAGGCGAAGGCTAGCGCAATAGCCTGCGCTATCCAGGCGTTGAAGATCGACCGTCAGGCTGGTCGAGCGTGGGCCATCCTGGGCAAACTCGTGAGGCCCAAAGCCAAGCGCTTATACTGCCTCAAAATGGCTCGTATTGTAAGTACTCCGATATGCAGGGTTATTTTAAAAACACCAACAACCTCTTAAGAGGTCATTACCACCACTTATCATCATCACTAACTATTTTACACCATTATCACTACCATCATTGGTCAATACTACCTATTTTATTTTAATACTACCTTAAGTTCTTGCAATGATTTTACCTATTAACATTTATTTTCAAATAGCCAAAATTCGGTTAGCGCCCAAGTAAGCACCGCAGCCCTAGAACGCAAAGGGCACAAGAAGGATCACGGGTGGGTTAAAACCCACCTGTGATCCTTCTTGTGCCCTTTGACTGACTAAAGTCAGTAAGAGTCTGGCACTCCCTTCCGCTCCGCCCAGAGCGGGAGAAGTCATTTGATGATTTCCCATCCAGAAAAAAAAAAGTAAGCAGGTACCCTCCTATCCTATATCAGGTATATAGGATACCGGATTCCGGCTCGACCGCACCGCACGGGCCCTAATGAACGTCAACCGTTCGTTCATTCATCACTTGTTGAATACTTAATGAATCCTTGCATTTCAGTGCGGTTGGTATGTGACCGAAGAAGACATTGAGTTAGCAAAGGTGGCTTCTCAATACTCAATCTGCCATAATGTTGGCACCTCGCTACGGGAGTGCCGCTGTGGCCTATGTGAACATACAAGAGTTTAAGGTCACTTTCAAGATGGCCGCCCGGAACTTAACCAACCCAACGATAACTGTTTTAATTTAGCGGTTATAATCACGGGAAATTACAATTATTATATTACCCACAACGTTTGACGATTAATGTTTCGTTTTATAACTTTTAACAATAAAATGGTTTACCTACTATATTTACATCTGGTGTTTAATTTTTTTTTATTGTCTCGCAGTAGGAGAGGAGAGGGAGTACCGAGAAAGGAGTAACTACCCATTTTTTCGTCAAACATAAATGTTGCTTTAGAATCTACCTCTTATCTTTAGGTAGATAGAAACAATACTGAATCGAATTAGTTAAAAAATAAAAGTAAATTGAATAACAATTAATTTAATAACTATGCAATTTTTTTTCTTAAATTCCTAAATTAGCATACCTAAACAACATAATTGTAAATTAACAAATCTAACACAGGGATTAAAAAGCGAGCATCCGAGTGGATTATGGAGACTAATGGTCCGCTTTATCGTTTGCCTCATTGAAGTCCTATAGATCACGTGACACACATTTATGACGTTTTGCCAGTTGCCATCACTACGCTAAGTTACTGCCGAGGCGCCGACAGAATGACTAAAGTTTTACCCGCTACTGGGACATGAGTCGTCGACACGAGAATAAAAGTTTCTAAATGTATTATCCAAAAATATTGAATCGAACCTCGCTTCACAAAAAAAAACGGACTCAACTTTACAATCGTAAATGAGAACCGATCATCATTACCTCTCCGAACCTTGATATTAGCAAAATCATCGATAGTTAAACAATGGAGCCACAACACAAAAAAAATAATAAAAGTTGTGCTTGTGCCGCGTGTGAACTGGCACTATCTGTTAAACTTGGTTACTGGAGCAAACGTCGGCTTAAAGATGTTCGGGGGCCCGATTTCTTCCGCCACATGCCTCTTACCATAGTAACCGAGTGCCGTACTCTTTGCCACGCTGACGCCACATAATGTCACTAGTCTAGAGCCTAGGGCCGCTACTGGGTAGATAGAACATGAGTCGTCGACACGAGAATAAAATGTTGTGGTTGTCAATGCTGTCTGCGCCGCAGTGTGAACTGGCACTATCCGTTAAACCTGGTTGCTGGAGTAGTCAGCTGCTTGAAGGTGTTCGGTGGCATGATATCTTCGACCACGTGCTTCACGTACCATATTGTTCCGTAGATAATGATAATGCCCAGTATCGTGCTGTAGAATGAAAACATAACTAGTATTAGAAATGTATATTGTTTTTACATACCATTTAACTTAAAATTAATACCAAAAGTACTCGTGGAAATTGATAGTCAGATAAACAGACCCTCTACTTATATAAAAGCCATTTGGAAACCGACCTCAACATATGTACATACATGGGTAAAGGCCACGCTGTAGAACATTTAAGTATAAATTTTTACTGGATACGCAGTAGCTGATTATTTTTTTTTGGATGATAACTTTATGACGTATATCATTATTTAAACTCATTAATTAATGTAAACCGTCCAAAAAATGCGGCCAAGTGCGAGTCCAACTCGCTCATGGTTCACCCACTATTATGCCTTTAAAATCAGGCAAAAAACACGTCTATTGTACGAGGACCCACTTTTTTATTATTATTTTTGGCCAATATTGCAGTACAAACTCTGTGAGCATTTCAAGCGTTTACCTGTTGTCATCATTAAAATCGAGCAAAAAAACACGTTTATACACTATAAACGTGTTTTTTTGCCCTTTAATTTATTTTAATTTTAATAATTTTGTTTATAGCGGCAACAGAAATACAATTCAACTGTCTACCTATTACGGTTCATGAGATACAGCTCGCTGTCAGACAGACGGACAAATGAACCAACGGTGATCCCTTTGGCCGCTGGCATGCAACCCTAATTAACAGATTCGTGAATATAGAGAGATATAAAAATATAGATTTTATCGATTTCGATTTAGACGTAAATAATTTGTTACTCACTTTAAAACCATTTTGCTCACACAAACACTGACTACTTCTGATTACTTTGGGCATTTCTATGCCCTTTATACTGCAATTTCTATAGAACATAGATTTATGAAGATTTAATCAATGTCACAAGTGGATCGTACAGTTATATGTATATTATCTTTACTTTATATTTTTATTAATTAACTTTTTATAAAATTACTTGGCTAATAGATAGAGCTGGGGCACCGCTACCTAAATAATGTAATTCAAAGTCTATATTCCTTCGTCAGACACCTTTCTCTATATAAGATAGTGGATAGCTGATATCCTTTCGAAAACTTCAAAAATAATGATTAATAGATATTATTTTTAAATATCTCGCCCAATTTACGAATACCACATCCATCCACAATGACTAAGCACGAACAATTCTTTACTCTTTGGATGTTTTAAAATCTAATAGAATTAAATTCGCAATTGTCTAGTGTTTTACGTAAACAAAGACATAATGTTCTGCGAAAACATTTCATCTAAATTGGTTGCCAAGAATTACAAGCTCATAACGCTTTCGTTGTGAAAAAGTTATCAGATCTCGGAGACGATCCAAGTTCCATTAGCTGTAGAAAGATTAATTCTAAAATCTCTACATCTGGGTTAAAAATTATAACTTCGCTGTTAAATTCATCGAACTATTGCATGACACAATATTAAAAACGTTGAATAAATGGGAGCGAGTACAAGATCTTGAACTACTGGTGATTTGTTTTGATTGTGATGTGACCTTATTTAACATAAGTCTCGGTAGAAAGCGTACGGTAAAACCAGGATAGTTCCCCAGGGGTATAGTCGGCCCGATTTTAATTACCTACTCTAGTTTCGTAAATGAATCACATGTTATTTTATTTATAAATTGAGAGACTCTCTATATCGTCTATTAAGTTGACCTTGTTGTATGTGTCTGTGCGATTGCATGGGAAGGCAAGGTGCGATCAAAGTTTTTGGGCGATATAAGTCCTCTTTCTCGAAGGGGCAACTATCTTAAACGTAATTTATATGGATTAGACAACTATTCCCTATATTGTATAGATGTCACAAAGGAGATGGAAAATGGTGGGCCCAAATGTAATGATTTGAGATATGATCTAAAAAATTTGTCATATTTTTTTATCTTACTATGTGAAAAATCAGCTCAATTCTGAATCTGGGAGCGGAGAAATAAGAAAAAAATAGGTTTCGTGTGATTTTCGATTGACAAATCGATTACAAAATTGCAAAAAAAAAATCTCAAAACAATGAAATGCACTACATGCAATACAGTACATTTTATTACAGTCATATTAAACAATGAAATATCAATTAATGACTCATAAACCGATAAAATGACTATTGATTTTATATCGATTAAAATTAATCTTACATTTTTAGTCTATGTCACTGGCATGACAGCTGACTGACATTGACACTAGACAATAATTGCCGGCTGCACACTCGTGTTCTCCGATCCGTTTTGAGTGCTTTCCCGAATATTATTCATTTTCAGCGACCACTGCTTAGTTTTTTATGGATTCTGACCCTGCCTACCTTGTACGACCCTTGCTTTCACTCTGGACACCGAAGATCGCTCACACGTTTGACTTGGAATTGTTATTTTGGATTTACTGCCGGCTTGTGGATTGGATATTGTTGAAAATATGGATCGCTATGTGAATTGTGAGATAGCAACTACCCGCTACAATGCACTAGGCTAACGACCCCTAAATGATGAAACAATTCTCAATCATGTCTTAGATAACGATTGTAACATAACCTTACTTTTACTAAACTTCTATTAACTCAGCTCTCAGATTGTCAAAACTTACAGAATTTTCAGAGAGGGACTGACAGGTCTAAATCTATTAACTCACACCATTTTCATCTCTTTACATTTAGGCCCAAGATTGTATGTAATCGTTTCGGTCTCCTTTGGAGGTCTCATTTCGACGGGCCTGTTGGTTTAGTGGTTAGTGGCCCTGACTGCTAAGCCGGAGGTCGTGGGTTCGATTCCCACCCAGGACAAACTTTGTGTGATGAGCATGATTGTTTGTTCTGTGTCTGGGTGTGATTTATCTATAATATGTATGTATTTATAAATTATATAAGTATGTATATCAGTTGTCTGGTTACCATAACACAAGCTCTGCTTAGCTTGGGATCAGAAAGCCGTGTGTGAGTTGTCCCAAGATATTTATTTATTTATTTATTACTAGCTTCTGCCAGCGACTTCGTCCGCGTGGAATAGTTACTTTACCCCCGATTTCGAAACTCTCAGCCCGATCGGTTTAAAATTGACAAAGTTTCATACAAACGTTAATCCCCTATTTTATCCCCTTGGGGGTAGAATTAATCAAAATCCTTTCTTAGCGGATGCCTACGTCATAACATCTACCTGCATGCCAAATTTCAGCCCGATCCGTTCAGTGGTTTGGGCTGTGCATTGATAGATCACTATGTGTGTGTGAAATATGTACAACTTACAACAAAAAAAGAAATGAAAGTAAAGCTGAAATGCCTGTGCAAAATTATATTATAATAACCTATACCTACTTCACTTAAAAATAAATACCTATAACTACGTATAACTAATTAATAAAATAACTACTAATTAATAAAAGTATCTACGCTTTTACCTACTCAATACTAAAAAAACAGAACATAAATTAGACAAAACTAACCTATCGGTATCTAAAAATCTATGCTCCTACTTCTACTACTACTTCACCTAAAAAGAAATAAAATTGAAACTTTTAATAATTTGTAATTTGAACGAATATTTAAACATTACCAAAAGTTACACAAAAATAGTCACAATAACAGCTTACAGCATGATTCAGTATTAAAGCGCGACGGTACGATGGCTTATTATTGTATTCATGTATAAGTTTGGTGTTTCTATACTTACCGATTTCTATGATTCTTTTTTTATTGAATAGGTAATAATGTTAACTTTTTTAAATTAGGGATGAGTGAGAGTATTATAAACGTGAGAGTAAACAAATATCAACAAATCAGAAAGCTCCGAACTGCTAAGCTATCGGGAGTTACACGTGTTATTGTGAGTCAACCATAAAAGATAGACATATGCTGTTCCGGGATATTTTTAGATAATTTTATTTAGAACATTTCCGTAATACATGATTTCTATGTAACTTTAACCATTAAGGCTACACACGCGACGGAAGCTTAAAAAATGGAGTAACTTCTCCCGTTTTCACAACATTTTCCTTCACTGCTCTGCTCCTATTGATTGTAGCGTGATGAAAAGTATAGTATAACCTGCCCAGGAGTATGAAGAATGATTGCACCAAGTTTCGTTAAAATCGGTCGAGTAGTTTTTGTTTCTATAAAGAACATACAGACAGACAGACAGACAGACAAAAATTTTACTGATCGCATTTTCGGCACCAGTATCGATCACTAATCACCCCCTGATAGTTATTTTGAAAATATATTCCTTGTACAGAATTGACCTCTCTACAGATTTATTATAAGTAGGTATAGATTAGGTTCGCAATAATCGCTAATACTGTAGTGTGTAATATCAAAGATAATTCTTTACTTTCACAAATTTGAAGATAATAAACCGAAGTACGTACCCGTTTTACAAATAAAATATTTTGGGCAATTTCCGGCCACCGTAGGCGCCGGTAGTAGTAGTATCCGGTAGCATCCATAGTTGTAGTTACTAATAAGTTGATACTTACTAATTAAAAACAAAATGACACACAATAAGCCTACTTCACATACTTGAAAGACGATCTGTGTACCGCTATCCAGTGAGAAATCATTAGGCCATCCACCCTGCCGGCTACAGTAGCCACTAGGCTATTGGGGCTGTCGCGCATCCGACGCATCAGTGATGCGATCCGCAGCTGCAGTAATGAGCCGAAATCAAGTACACGCGCGTCCGCGAACATCCCCAGAATTACCCGGAACGCGTTATTATATTGGACTCGAGTACTAGAGGACGCCCAATTTGGGTTTAGATCTGGCCTCTACTGAGAGTGCCATAGGCATATTAGTCCTGAAGCACACCGTCAGGTACTCCACTGACTGTAAGACGCCAGTATATGCTGCCTTTTTGAACCTCTTATTTGAACCTCTCAAAGGCCTTTGATCTTGTAAATTATGACAGATTGTGGGACAAACTTAAGGTGAACAAAGTATCTTTGTTTTTGGACAGGAAATCATCAAATGAATTCTCCCGCTCTGAGCGGAGCGGAAGGGAGTGTCAGACTCTTACTGACTAAAACCCACCCGTGATCCTTCTTGTGCCCTTTGCGTTCCAGGGCTGCGGTGACTCTTTCGAACAAATTCTGCAACTCTAGCAGGCACTTGCCCTATGGGGCCCCGTCTTCGTTGCTGACGGCTCTTTGAGGCGCGCGTGGAACACGACGCACCGTGCACCGTCGACTCGGGCCTGGTTGCTATCGGCCGACGACCCACACATAGCTCGCCATCCGCAGGCCCGCGAGAACAAAGCACCTGAGAGTGTTACTACCGCCATTATGTAAGATATGTTCCTTTTTAGATGCCTATCAGTTGAAGTGTGGTGTGAGGCAAGGGGATTAAGCTCCCTACTCTTTTTAACATTTACGTAAGGGAGCTGGTCCGTGGGCTCAACGGCATCAGGTTAGGCTGTTCCATAGATGGCCAGATGGTGAACAATATTAGCTACGCTGATGACATGGCTGTTGAGCTCGTTGATCAGTGCCCTGCGTAGGGCATCTGTAAGGATTATGCAATGCCGCACGGATTGATTTATAAAGTCAAGAAGACCAAACGGTATACCTACGGTAGTATTTCGGGCGGGGTACATTCACCTTCACCACACGAGACACCTCCTTGCGTACTGCCCGTGACACTGGGTGGGGTAGCGCTAAACAGGGTCAGCCAGTCTGTTTATCTTGGCCATATGGTATACGAGGATCTAGCTGATAATCCGAATGTGGAACGGGAACGCAGGGGGCTGGCAGTACGGTGTAATATGTTGACCCGCAGGTTTGCAAGGTGTATATTATGGTTAATATTATTTAGGGCCTACTGACAGTCCTTCTATACCTGTGGTTTAATTACACACAACGGGATGCTTTCAGGTTCCCGATGGGTCTGCCTCGCTATTGCAGTGCATCAGCGATGTTTGTTGAGGCACAAATGGATGGTTTCCGATGGTAAACGAGCGGCATCGCTGATGAGCAGGGCCCTCAGTTGCAACCTGAAGATTATTGCGGGAAAAATTGAAAATCCTTATGGAGGCAATGGGTACTGAATGTCAAGTAATCTTGATCTGACCTCTTGTTAAATAATAAATACATATCCTACTGATATTATAAACGCGATAGTTTGTAAGTATGGATGGATGGATGGATGTTACTCTTTCACGCAAAAACTACTGAACGGATTTGAATGAAATTTGGCACACAGATATTTTATAACCAGAATGTATTACTAACATAGTTTTTAAATTTTATTCTGATGTATTTAACTAACATATTATGAACAAAGACAGTCTGAAATAAAAAAATGAAACTGAATTTTAACAGAAAAAGTTTTATGAGCTTGTGAGTACTTCTCAACCAATTTTATCTTTTTTATTTTATGGTAATGTCACTTTTACTCGCAATCTACCCGTTATTCTAAACCAGTTTACCTAACGCATCTTGTATTAAAATCGCTATAGTTTGGGACATCTGGATTGAAGGATAAAAGTTAAAAAAGCTTCCTAGGCCTTCAGAAAGAAATTGTGCGGTTCATGGCCCTAAATGGGCGCCTTCGCGCGTCGTCCCCAGCTATCCCAGCCATAAAAAAACTTTTTACAAAAAAATACAACCGACTTTTACACAAAAAATCAAAAAAGTGCAAAATAACTTTAATTTCGGAACTCGGTGTTTGTGGTTGCTTTTTCGTTTTTTGAACACCGACTTCCGAAATATAAGAATTTTTCAAATCGGTTGACAAGCGGGAGTTATGCGCGAACAAACAATAAAAAAAAAAAAACATACAAACATCCGAATTGAGAACCTCCTCCTTTTTTAGAAGTCGGTTAAAAAAGGACTTCAGAAAGCACGTATCAACAACAACATGACCGAGGCCGTGTAGACAGACAGATCTGCATCCCTCTTGGCAGAAGTTCGAGGGTTATGCTTGAAATATGCTACGATATTTCTTCTATACCTAAATACCCATGCTGACCAATTTGTTTTAAGGGTTCTGAACATAGTTAAATAAAAAATAAATCTGACACAACCAATTTTCTCCGAAACTGACTCGACAAATTCCGCTGAAATGTGGTACTTATGTATATGAACTTCTGTGACCCAAACATGGACGCGTTCAAATACAAGGACAGGAGCAACCCCCCACAATAAAACTTATTGTGGGGGGTTACTACTACGTTTTTTTTTTCAGAATTTTAAACATAAATAGTTGAACTTATTTTTTAAATTAAATGAATAATGACCAATTACGCCTTATCATTTTTTTTAAATATACCTATAAATAACAAAATATCTACAAATAGTCGTATTAAAATAACATGTTATGAAAATTAGATTCGTTAAGAACCCTTTGCGCTCAAGTCCGACTCTCACTTGGCCATTTTTTGGTCGCCTCAATGGTGGTCGTCTAGTATATCATAAACTTGCCTAATATTATAAATACGAAAGTAAATTTGTTGGTTACACCTTCACACCTAAATCGCTGAACTGATTTAGAAGAATTTTAGTACAGAAATGTATGGCACCCCGAAGACGTTTAAAGCCAATTTTGCAAAAATCTACATATATTAATTCAGAGCAGTGGTAGCCGAGTGATAACGGCCCCGACTTACGAGTTGTAGGTCGCGGGTTCAAACCCAGCCAGGCGCATTACTTTGTGTAATTAATTTCATCACCACTGACTGCTCTCAAAACGGTGAAGGGAAACATCGTGAGGAAACCGGCATGTCCTAGAACCAAAAATTCGAAGACATGTGACATTCACCAAACCGCACTGGGCCCGCGTAGTGGATAACGGCCCATTCCCTCTCCTAGAGAGGAGGCTTGTGTCCCAGCAGTGGGAACATTAAAAGACTGATTATGCTTATGTTATGCTATATTAATTCGAGTAATTCTACAACGTGGAACAGTATAAACGCAATACTTTAAAAAGGGTCATTGTACTCATAATTATAAACAACTTACTGGGAACCAAAACCGAAATCGCGACAAAATACGGCTGTATATTCTTTCAAGTTACGCCCACAGAAATCTATGGGGTAGACTTTTTGTTCTCGTGTTATCGGGGGTTGTCTCCATAGTAAAAGTGCCCATAATGATGAGTACAGTGACCCCGTTATAAAGGCATGGGATAGGTACCCTACTACATAGCCCTGAGCAAGGCCACCGCCAGACTATCTATAATTATTCATTACTCCATGGACTGTGGCACCCTAGTTTTACGCACTATTTACTTGCATCACACGCCCAATTAGCTATTGAATTCAGCAATATAGGTCAGGTCCGCTATTGCTTGCTGTTGAGGGCACTTGGGCATTTGATTTGATTAAATTCTTCCATACTAACTACTGCTATCACTATAGTAACAACATAATATCTGCCTGTATTTAACTGAGGATGAGTTAGTTTAAATTTAGCCTATTGCCAGCAACCGTACATGTTTCCTCCGGAGTGCTACTGAGAAATTTCAGATGGAAAAACTTAATTACACTATGCCCGTCCCGGAAATCGAACCTTAGCCCTCATACTATATGTGGTATTGTGCCGCCATGCTTAGCAGTAGCGCTTGCGGCCACTAGACCACCTCAGCTGTACAATTACATGAGTCATCATCTGCCTAGCCTTTATTTTTTTTCTTTTCTCAACTATATTGGGGTCGGCTCCCAGTCAAGCCGGATTCAGCTGAATACCAGTATTTTACGTGTAGCGGCTGCCTACCAGACCTCCACAACCCATTAACTGGGGAACACGGTTAGGACTGGTGTCAGATTTTCTGGCTTCTGACAATCCGTAATGACTGCCAAAGATCTACAAATGACAGCCGGGACCAACGGCTTAACGTGCTTTCCGAGGCATGGAGGAGTCTTGTTATATTAAGATGGTCACACATCCACAGACCAAACTCGGCAAACGTTGCTTAACCTAGAAGGTCGACCCGTGCGGCTGTTATAATTTAACCACGAGCTCCTCAATACATATACAGAGTATGTAAAAAAAAAAAACAAAATAAGTCGTGTGTCTACCAGTATGATATGGGTATATCATAACTAACATTTTGCTTATACAATAATACATTTAGATTATTATTATTATTTTGACATTGGTAATTCTGTATTATTACTATGCAAGTATTTGAATTATTTTATTTTAAATGTGTCTCTTGTTTCAACACCACCAATACTATTTATTATTTGTATCTTCTCGAGTAGAATGTACTGAACTGACCATCTTACTATAACATCCTACTGTATTGAAACCTACATTTACGAATAAATTTGATTCTACCGTAACCATCCTATAACTCCTTCATAATATTCATTAGTAGCAAAAAAAAACACGAACGTACTCAAAATAAAAATTTAAAAAACTTTATTGCACCATTATAGTCCATTGACTGATTACAAACTAAAAAATAAAACAAAGTAAAATTACAATTTATTTAGGTAGATATACCAGACAGTCATGATACCAATCGCCTACACTAATTAGTCATTTAACTATAAATTCTGAATATAGTCGAATCTATGTGAACACATGATAATTAATTTAATGTAGTAGATATACGTACAATCTCGGAGGTGAGATTCTCTCTTTCGCGGGAAACATGGTTACCATGTTCAAGATATCTTAACGACAGATAAATTGTAGGCATGCAAATTTCATAACATTGCGGGTTACCGAGTAACAATGCGATCAACCGCTCGACCGAGCTCCGCAATGTAATCAAACTTACAGGCGGAAACGCAACCTAAGATCCTTAACCGATGTGTATTCGATAAACAGTTAACTGGAACTGTGGGCTAAAAATATATTACAGCTATTAATAAAACTAACTAAAATTCTAGATATCTATCCTCTATCAGGCACTCGAAATATAGGAGTGGTGGGTTTCATCGTGGGCGGCGGCGGCATATGTCTGTCCGGGGTATACGGCGGAGGCAGAGTGGGCTCGGGCTCGATGCGAGGGAACAGCTCTATGACGCCAGCCACAAATATCGACATGGTGAACACGACGAAAGCCGCTGACACTAGCTCACTGGAAACAAGCAAAACAAATATTTGGTAGAAATTCTATTCTCATCTCTCTCTCCTAGAGAGGAGGCCTGTGTCCCAGCAGTGGGCACATTAAAAAGGCTGCTTTTGCTTGATTCTGCAATTCTCATCAATACTTCATTCTCTTTTTTTTAAGAGAGAGATAAGATCATCGGATTTTTATGAATCTTTAGAAAATTACAGAATAATAGGTACCTATGTGTTTAATAAAAACACACATTACCTTATTTCTGATAAAAACAAACAAATAGCTACCTCTGCTGGAACTTTACAAAAACCAAACTCTGTAATTCAATTTAAACTCGGAACAAAATCCTAAGTTTTCACATCTAGTGTCACAATTTCTCATTTTACAATTAAAGAAAGACACAAATTACAATACTCACAATAGAACCATTCTGCTTGCACAATCTCTGACTAGATATTCAAATCTTTCGGCGGCTCAATAAATAGTCAATGCACAACATGGAACCAAGAAAGATCTTGCAGCCGAGCAATGTTACTGTTCTCCGGCGCATAGGGAGACTACAGGCAACTGAGGCATTTTAGCTTTGACTCTGGAATGGCGACGCTTTTGCGGTTGGCAACCTTTTGGCCTTAGTACAGCCATCATGATACTGTTGTGTAATAGATACGGACCTATACAGAGCGGATAGCACCATGGGCGTACCCAGGGGAGGGCAGGAGAGGGCAGTGCCCCCCCCCCCCCCCCAGGAAATCTCGCAGAAAATGTATGAACTCGCCTAATTACTAATCAAAGTGTAAACTTTTGAAAAAACCGCGGAGTAAACATTGGCAAAATGCACGGTCCTATAATTTGAATAAAATAAAAATGCATATTTAAATTTACTTTTATTTATTTACCTACTTATAAAGCAGGATCATTTGCGGCTGTTTGTACTACACACTACATATCGATACTGATACTGATGTTTCATGTAAGTAGCTTTGTGTGGTGTGTATTACAAAACAGCCGCGGACGATCTAACTTAAAAAGTCTGACTTGCAGTCTCTTGCCCTAGGCTAGAAGCTGGGTACGCCCATGGATAGCACTACCTATCCCTTTACACAACGGAATCATGATGGCATAGACCTAACATAGTAGGGGGAAGCACTCAGGTAGACCGGAGACTAGTTTGCCAATCGATTACATAAAAACAAAGTATAACTAAGTGCGTTTACATGCAACGCAACGTTATTTTCACACAGTCGTGCAAAGTATTCATGATATTGCAGAACAGTTATCAATCCTCTAACGGTGCCATATCCATTTTGCAATGACCGAGTAAGAACAACATTTACCTCGTTGGCGATGATATAAATAAAATGTCACCTCAGAAGTTTATTACGTAATTGCTCATTGAAATTGCAAGTATAATTAAACAAACAAACGCGTTTCGGCTTTGATAGTCCGTATTGTTTTGCAAACGTATATCTATCACTGAATCCATACTATTTATGGTGTCACCGTAATACATTTTACGTATTTGGAACTTAATCTAAACTTTAATGATAAACTCATTATCATGTACCTATAGCAACAAAGTTATACGGGTACTTATAAACCTACTTATTTTTAGGGTTCCGTAGCAAAATGGCAAAAAACGGGACCCTTATGGATTCGTCATGTCTGTCTGTCTGTTCATATGTCACAGACGTTTTACTCGGAGACTATTAAAGCTACATAAATGAAAATTGGTAGGTAGGTGCCACCTGTTAACCACTATTCAATAATGCGAATAGATATTATAGAAAAAAATAATTTTAGGGGAGGCACTCCATACATGTAACTGAGGGATGAAAAATAAATTCCAAAAACCATAATCGTGTAGGGGTATCATTGGATAGCTCTTTTAAAATGAAATACAGGTTTCTAAAAAAGTTTTTATAAGGCTTTTGAGATATGTGCTTCGGAATTCGTAAAAAACGTGTCCGGGGCGACGTTTTTTAACTTTTTCTAACTTCTTTTTCTAACTTTTAAACAATTTAAAAATTGATTGAGTCAGGCGTTACTTTGCGGAAATCCATTTTAAATTTGAAAATGAAAACAATATATCTAGTTTTAATTTCCGCGAATATTAGTGGGTTGCAGGTATGCACCTCCCTCCCGCCCGCTATATTATGCACATGCAAGATTACTGGGCAAATGCAAGGATTTTAAGCACATGCAGGAAGGCAATGCAAAACCCAACACCATTACCGACACGTGTTTCGCCTCTCCACGAGGCATCCTCAGGGGACGTGTTCACTCGCTGACCGTTGAGTTGCGACTGAGAAATTAGTTTTTTTTTTTTTTTTTGAATGGATTACTCGCAGTTCAGCACATTAAGGCTGGTTACTGCTCAACCGGGCAATCCCGTGGTTGCCTTAGATTCTAAGGCCCCCAGCCGGGGCTTAAACTACTTAAAACTAAATGGCCGCTCGCTAAGGGCATCCCCTGTGGGACACGGGCCTCGGCTTAGCGGGGTCATTGAGGAGGGGCAGCAAGGGACAGGCTGGGTCTGATTGATATTATTTAGGGGATTTAACGCTAATGGCTCAGCAGCGCGGGCTGGCTCGTTAGGCAAAAGTCGGGGAGGGTTTTGACGGGGGCGTCGCGATGGACCTCGTCGGCGAGGTCGGAATACGGAATGAGAAATTAGTTTTTTTTTTTTTTTTTTGAATGGACTACTCGCAGTTCAGCACATTAAGGCTGGTTACTGCTCAACCGGGCAATCCCGTGGTTGCCTTAGATTCTAAGGCCCCCAGCCGGGGCTTAAAACTACTTAAAAACTAAATGGCCGCTCGCTAAGGGCATCCCCTGTGGGACACGGGCCTCGGCTTAGCGGGGTCATTGAGGGGGGGCAGCAAGGGACAGGCTGGGTCTGATTGATATTATTTAGGGGATTTAACGCTAATGGCTCAGCAGCGCGGGCTGGCTCGTTAGGCAAAAGTCGGGGAGGGTTTTGACGGGGGCGTCGCGATGGACCTCGTCGGCGAGGTCGGAATACGGAACGCGTTCTGGGTTTATTTTTCCTAAGAGTGCTGGTTTCCCTACTACTCTCTTGGGTCAGGGTGATGGGGTCATCGGGCTCAACAAGAGTATGCCGCGGTCGGCGGATCTTGCTGATCTGGGAGGGGGTGTATCGGGTGGCCGATACGATAAGGGGGTTTTGGTGCTTTTCAGCGGACTCTATGAAACGCTTGGAAATACGTTTCATGAATTGTTTGATGGTGGGGATACGGAAGTCGACATGGAGACGCTCATTTCTAACGTACCACGGGGCTCCCGTAGCCTTTCGGAGAAACCGGTTTTGGATAACCTGCAACCTATGGATCTGGCGGGGCTTAGCGTGTGCGAAGGCTACGCACGCATAAGTCATTATCGGGCGTATGCACGTGGTGAAAGTGCGTAGTTTGCATTTCAGAGATAGCTTGCTGCGTGCGTTCAGCATGTAATGAAGCCTACTGAGAGCGAATGCGGCACGATTACGCACCGTCTTAATGTGCTCTCTGAAGGTAAGCTTTCGATCGAGGATCACGCCTAGATATTTAGCTTTCTCAACCCAGGGGATCGGCTTGCCAAATAACGTGATAGGACTGGGACGGGGGGGGAAGAGACGAGTCTTGGGCTTGTAAAACAAGATCGCCTGACTCTTCTCTGGGTTGACTTCCACTCTCCATTTCCGGAACCAAGCGCCTAGTGCGTTTGCGGATCTCTGGAGGTGGCCGGCTATTGCCTTCTCGCTATTGCCGGAGCAATATATCGCCGTGTCGTCAGCGAACAGAGCTAGCTGTGTCTTGGAGCTAGTGGGAATATCGCTAGTAAATAGCGAGAACACTAGGGGGGAGAGAACACCGCCTTGGGGTACTCCGGCGCGAATGGGGTGAGGGGACGAAAGTGCACCTTCGATTCGGTACTGGAAGGTACGGTTCGACAGATAATCTCGTAAGATGAGCACGAGACGATCCGGCACACCGAGCTGGTATAGTTTGTATATCAGCCCGTTGTGCCAGACCTTGTCGAAAGCTTTCGCTATATCGAAGAACAGGGCTCCCGTAACGAGACCGCGCTGGTATTTGGCGCTGATATGTTCAACGATACGGTAGACCTGTTGGACGCAAGAGTGGTTTGATCTAAAACCAAACTGCTCATTGGGGAGGAGGCTCTTAGCTTCGACAAAATCCTTAAGACGCTTATGAATAAGCCTCTCGTAGATCTTACCTAGGACTTTGAGCAGACTGATGGGACGATAGCTGGACGGGGAGGACTTGGGTTTTCCAGGTTTGGGGATACCGATGACGGTAGCCTCTTTCCACGTCTGTGGGAACATGTTGTTGGACAGAGCGCCATTGAAGATGGCGGTCATTAACATGATCAGAGTAGCCGGGAAGAGTCGAACCACTTTATTGGTGATTCCATCGGCGCCCGGGGCTTTTCTGAGTTTGAGACGGCCGATGATCTCCTTCACCTCGTCGGGAGTGACGGGGGGGAGGGGATCATCGGGGTCCTCTACTGGTGGGAGGGAGGCTCTACGTTCGACTTCGGCATTCACCATATCGAGATGAGCCTTGTCTACTGGTTGGGAGCTGGGAGAACATTGGGACTCTAGACTGTCGGCCAGGCATTCGGCTTTGTCCTCGTCATCGAAGGCGACGGTGTTGTCGGGACGCGTGAGCGGAGGCATAGAGGCAACCTCAGAGGCGCGTAGTGTTCTCTGAAGTTCCCAGAATGCCTGATGGGTAGGTTCGAGGTCGCCCAACATCTTATCCCAGCGACTTTCACGCAGTTCAGCGATGCTGTTACTTACTTTACGCTGTAAGTAGCGCATGTGAACCTTGTTGGCTTCGCAGGGAAAGGCGCTGTAGGCACGGACTGCCGCGTTCTTCTCAGTCACTAGCTCACGCACCTCGTCCGGGAGTTTCCAGTGGTGATTGCTCACCATCGGAGACTCCTTAGAACATTCGTTCAGGACAGATTGCACGTGATCCGTGAGTGAATTGATCGCGGCTGTCGTGTCTGCGACAGACTCGATTAGGTCGGGGATTTGGTCCAGATGGGGTGACGTGGTAACCTTCAGCTTTTCGCTTACTTGGCGCCAGTCAGTGGTCATTCGGGTGGGAGGAGGCTGGGTAGGATCCATCGGCCCTGATCTAGGAGCAAGCTCCAGGATCACGGGTCTATGGTCCGAGTTTAACTCGTCATGCGTCTCCACAGAATGTAACCGAAGGTTGACATTTTTGAGGAGGGCGATGTCGAGTACATCGGGGGAGTGGGAAGGTGAGTGCGGGTAGTGGGTGGGATGCATCGGAGCGATGACATCGAAGTTCAGGACGCTGCACAGTTCGAACACTACCTTGCCTCTCGGGTTGGTAATGCGACTGTTCCAGGAAGGATGTTTGGCGTTGAGGTCCCCCGCCAGTATGACGGAGTCGCTCAGGCCAAGAAGTTTAGTCAGGTCATCTTTCATAGCGGGAGTATCCACGGAGTTGTTGGGTGGGACATAGGTTGAGATGATCGTAACGGGTTGATGTCCTGTCATGCCTAGCCGACAGACTGAGACCTCAAACTTATCGAGGGAGGGAGGATCCATAGGGATGCAGTAAAGGGACGCTTTGTAGTAGATAAGGGTACCTCCTAAGTGGCAGCGGGTCCTATCATTGCGAACCATGCGATAGTTGGCAATTTTGGGGTCCCGATGGGTAGGCTTTAGGAAGGTCTCTTGTATTAATAAGATGTCTAGGTGATGGTCGCGGAGGAACAAGGCGATCTCATCACGTTGGGCTCTAAGGCCATTGGCATTGAAAAACCCTATCCGGAGGGCTGTCGGTTTGAACCTACACGTTACTCTGGACTTATCCATTATGGGTCAGGATAGTGTATTTTTGGACGTAGTGAGCAACGTCTGCGTACTCACGGAAGACTGCAGAGTGGTCTCCCCTGCAGTTTCGTAGCGACTCGGCCATGGCCTTGGCGCGGTCTGAGTAGAAGGCTTGGTATGTGACCAAGATAATGTTATGGGACACGTCACCAATTTGGGCTGAGAGGGAGGAGGCTGGTGAGGCAGCTTGCACTGGGGCTGGGGCAGGAGCCTGGGTCACCGTTGGTGGGAGTACTACGTCCATTAGGGGCGTGATGGACTGGGTGGGCTTTGGGGTAGGGGTGACTTTAGGGGCCTCCGTGGTCATGGAGGCGGGGGCGCCAGACCTTAGTGCCGGGAAGTGGGCCTGGTGGTTGAGGGCGTTCCACGGGCTGGAACGCTGAGGCTTTAGGGAGTCGGGCATCTTGTCGCTAAGTTGGGGACATTCCCTTTGCTGGCGAGCACTTGCTCGCTTAGCTAACTTAGGGGCGGTGGCTTTAGGGGCTTTGGGACAACCGCGATAGTTGGCCGTGTGGCCGGACTGGCCGCACAGAACGCAGCTGGGCGGTTCAGTGCACTGGGTCGGGTCTTTGGGGCGGGGGCAGTCTGTGGTGCCGTGGTTACCCAGGCACTTAACGCATCGGGGTATCCCGAAGCAGAAGCGCTGGGAGTGCCCATAGAGCTGGCATCGATGGCATTGGCCTACGATGCCGCTTCGGCGGGGTTTCTCGATTGAGAGGCCGGAGAGGCCACAGATGTTTGAAATCGAGAAGATAGGATGGTGTCCCTCTGTGGGCTCGCACACAACGAGCACCATGTTATAGGACTCGCCCCGGCGACGGTGCATGCGGTGCACCTCCGCTACTGGGATACTTTGCGACTGAAGGTCGCTTAGTATGTCGGCTGTAGGGATTTCGCGAGGGACGTTCTTTACCACCACTCGTGTCTGACGGTCCTCGGGGAGATTATAAGAATGGAACGGTATGTTCCTTGCGGACAGGAGTTTATGTAACTCTCTGTAGTCCTTGGCGGACGGGACAGTTACTTTGATGCCGAGTTGGACTGCTCTGGCATTAGTATAATTAATCTGGCGGGCCTTGCAGGCAGTGGACACCTCTGTCCATTTGGCCTTGTCGTGAATGAACACGGGTGGCGGAGGGCGGACTTTGGGGGCTGAGGTTTTTGGGACTGCGGCCTCGACTGCCATCGGGCTGGCGGATCGGCTTGCCTGCTGGGAGGACCCAGCTGCCGAGGAGGGGCGGGATTGGGGGGCTGAAGATGGGAGGGAGGGGTGAGTGGGGGCAGCCTTTTTTGGGGCTTGCTCCTTGGAGGAGACTTTTTTCTTCCTCTTCCCCCCGGTGACGAGCTGGAAGTCGTCTTCCGAGGAGGAGGTGTCTGGGGAGGAACATGGCCCTGTCAGGTCCATTTCCTCAACCTCTGGGGAGGGAGAGCGGGACCCAATTGTCTCTGAGACAATTGTTGGGGTGTCTACTACGGTTTCTCGGTAGCGGTTTCAGCGGCGGCGCCGACTATTGTCTTGGAAACAATAGCCGGTTTCGCAGAAGTCGTGGGGGCTGGGGCGGAGTTTTGTTCTTGCCGCTTAGCGGCAAGATGTTTGCCAAGTTTGGCAGACATCTCAGGGTCCCTGCGAATTATAGCAGCAAGTTGCTTGCTATATTTAGTGACAAATTCGGTGTCCTTGAGGACGGTGTCCTTGACGAACGCTAATAAATCAGCGTCCGTCATGGTGGGGGGGGGGTCGGGGGATTTAGTTCCTAACTAGCATCCGGGAGCAACGTTTCCGTAACTCCCTGAGCTTCCTACTTCCTAACTCCCCGGGTGGGATATCCCGGGGATGTGTACCCTCCCTGTCGGGTGTAGACAGGGAGGTGAGTGCCTATTTTTGTGTGCCCTAAGCTTGTAAACCCACTGCCGATCTTATTGTGCAGTGGGGCCCTAGGGTCAGAAGACCGGTCCGGTGTGAAGGGGTTGAGACACCCAACCACACCGGGTGAATGCTGGAAGAGAGCGGGGTTAGACAGATGGCAGCGACTAGGGAAGCCCCCAAGGCCGCGTACCAAAGCCCTTCCGATTTGACTTAGCCCTGAAGGGGCTTGGGCCGGTGTATCGGGTCAACACCCCTTGGCTTCGTTGGCACCGTGAGGTATCCCGCCAAGGACCACGAAACTGTGGATTTTCCCTGAAGGGGCACTACGTTTAACGACGCTCCAAAACAGAAACAAGAAGTCGTCCACTGCCTTGAAAAAGGCGGCTTCGGATCAAAGTTGTAGTCGGCGACCACAGGTGACGTCACGACTGGAACGTGACGAAACGAACACACACGACACCGAGCACGATAACGGGAGAGCAGCGGGGAGCGGCACGTCCGTCGCGGGCGGGCGTCGGGAGCGGAATGAGAAATTAGTACAAGGCACCCCCCTTTTATACACTGCCACCGTTGGTTATTTGTGTACAACTACCCACAAACATACGCAGTAAAGGGGAAGAAACCAAATTCGTCTGGTCATTCAACAGTGCAAAATTATTATTATTACTATGTTTCAAAATCTCTAATTGTTGTCTGTTGTTGTTGTTGTTGTTGTTGTCTCTAATTTCTCAGTCGCAACTCAACGGTCAGCGAGTCAACACGTCCCCTGAGGATGCCTCGTGGAGAGGCGAAACACGTGTCGGTAATGGTGTTGGGTTTTGCATTGCCTTCCTGCATGTGCTTAAAATCCTTGCATTTGCCCAGTAATCTTGCATGTGCATAATATAGCGGGCGGGAGGGAGGTGCATACCTGCAACCCACTAATATTCGCGGAAATTAAAACTAGATATATTGTTTTCATTTTCAATTTAAAAATTCTAAAAAAAACTGAGAGATGTCAAGGGACACCCAGACGGAACGAAGTTCTTGTCTTGTCTTGTCTTAAAAAATCATACTAACGCATCTGAATGACGATTTAAAGTTTTAGGTAATTGATCAGTCTCACTACATTCATCTGATCTCTCTGCAGTTATGTTTTGTGCAATTGTATTTTGTAATTTCTTTCTCTCACGATATTCTCTACATCTTTGTGCATTTGTCTTTTTCCTTGATGTAGTTTGTACCTACTTCTAGTCGATGCTTTAGTATGAAATAAAAAAATGTAAATGTACACACACACACACACACACACACACATATCAAACATAACTGCTTAACACGCCCATCCAAATCGTGACCTCACTAACAGCTGCTTAACTCGACCCATACTTTTCGCAACCTTGCCAACAGTTGCTTAACACACCCATCCAAATCGTGACCTCACTAACAGCTGCTTAACCCCTTCCATCCAAATCGTGACACAAAAATACAAACATACGAATTGAGAACCTCCTCCTTTTTTAGAAGTCGGTTAAAAAGTGACGTTACAACTTTTCGTAAGAATTTTTTCCGTCTAGCCCCCTTTCACAACGCACGATAAGGAACTTCATTCCAAAAATAATGAACATACCTATAGAACTTCGCAGACACTTCCAACAAAAATTGGTTTGAACATCACAGTTTATATACTTTTAGAGACATGAGATTTTAACAGTGAACTACGGATAGTGAAGGGTCGGAACCGTTCACTATGCGTGCTTCTTCACTTGACCGGTTTTATTCTTTACAATGAATTGAATGTAACGAATGTGGTGCAATTACGAGTATTGTGTCGGAAACTTTAATTCATTCTGGTTCTGTGGCTTGGCTCGCAACATCATATACATACATATGTAAATACCAGTTCCAGTCTACAAACGCCGCAAAATTGTGTTGTTAAGAGTTAACGAAGTAGTGAATCAAATACAGGGCTGTTTTATTACAATGGAGAAATTTACTGTGTCACAATGTGTCTTCATCTTACTGAGTTATACTTTCAGAGAAGCCACCTCTGTTATATGGGCCAGTAATACAGATACAATCACTCTTCCGCAAGGAGTCATTAAGGGATCTTATGACTGGTTCAAAAATCAAAGAACGTTTTTGGGAATACCATATACGTCAGTCACTGACAGATTTCAGGTGATTATTTTTCATATTCATTATTTAATAAAATATATGTAATTACACTGGTCAACAAGATTTTGTCACAAGGAATGTACTTACTAATTTTGAATTACTTACCCTAATTGCAATTCAAAGACATGTGACATTCATCAACCCGCACCGGGCCCGCGTGGTGGATTACGGCCCATTCCCTCTCCTAGAGAGGAGGCCTGTGTCCCAGCAGTGGGAACGTTAAAAGGCTGATTATGCGTTATGCTAATTGCAAATTCATATTTATTTTGTTTCGATCACGTCTAGTTTTTGCGTTACAACTACTACCAAGGACATTATTTCCCCTTCCCTTCCTTTACCTTGTCAGTTCAGATTTATGTATTTTTCAATAAAGTAGTTGTCTTTTTTTTCAGTTCACTAAGTTTTTTCTTTTTATATAATGTGAAAATACTATTCAAAATATTCTGACAAGTTTCTTTACATTTATTGTGATTTTATTTTAAAAACTCAAAAAAGAAATTGTGCATCATCAGTTTCAAAGAAAAAATGAGCTTCTTTTTGACATTTTTTAATATAAAAGGATAATTGAGTATCCTGATGTGCCATCTGCAATACAACCAATCCATTAAAATGATAATGAGCCTATACTGAAACCACCTAAAAACTTCCGTTTTCGCCTCAAAGCTCCACTTCAAAATCATATTCCGGAAAACTGTGCGTGTCTAAATAATTGTAATTTCAGTTCATAGGACTAAAATTAGACTTAAACATGTTCTAAACATGATTTGTTAAAAGTTTTCTTGTGATAAACGTGTATTTTTGTAGACCAGTTTTATCTTAGCAGCCGTCAAGTCTCCCAACTCATCGCTAATTACAAAGGCTTTACATCTTAAAATAAGTAGCGAAATTGGGATAAGTACCAGGTTCTCATCTTTGATTACTTCTTCGAAGAGTGCAGACGTAAGGTAAAACTTCAACTAAACGAGGCGATCATCATCATCACCAGAGACAGCCCTACTTCGCCCACTGCTGAGCATAGGCCTCTTTTCCGGTGCCAGTTCCCACTTACCTGAGCTTGTGCTCAGGTAGCTGATGATGTTTGATGATGTGATTTTATTTTAATCGTCAAATAGAAGGATCCATTATTTTACTGAAAGAGAGGCTAACTGCGTATTAGCATAATATGTATGATTTTTTTTTTATATTAGGATCACAAATAGATATCAGTTTGATGACATAATTTGATAAAAAATATAGTAATGATTTATTTGTGTAACTGATTAGCTGGGTATCTACTATATTGACATAAATATAAGGCCTCAAATGGGTTACATCTTTCTGTTCATCATTAAAAATCACAACATCTGCTACCTGCGCAGAGTAGCTGTGAAATAGGCATAAGAGCCTTGTGGCTCTTATGCCTATTTCACAGCTACTCTACGATAGTATTATGTTATCTGTGTCTACGATTAAAAATATCGACATTTTAAAATCTACCTAATCTTCCACCAGGACCCTGGGAGCCCTCCATCATGGGACGGAACGCTATTCGCAAACCGCGGAAACGTAATATGCAATCAGTACGTCCCTGCTTTGAAAACACCAATTGGCCAAGAAGATTGCCTTGTTTTGAATATTTTCACACCACCCGCCCTGGAAGAAGAGCCATTTCCTGTAATGGTTTTTATACATGGTGGGGGATTTTACTCGGGCAGCAACTCTGAACTAATTTATAATCCAACATTTTTGGTTCAACAGAAAGTTGTTGTTGTTACTATAAACTATCGTCTTGGAGCATTTGGCTTCCTGTGCCTGGGGCTCCAAGAAGCTCCAGGTAATGTTGGATTGAAAGATCAATTAGCTGCTTTAAAATGGGTACAGAATAATATCGCCTACTTCGGGGGTGATCCCAATTCCGTCACAATATTTGGTGAAAGCGCTGGAGCAGTTTCTATACATCTTTTATTCCTTACTCATTCTGCCAATGGATTATTTCATAGAGCCATTCTGCAAAGTGGGTCAGTTTTGATGCCACATGATTTTAGTTACCAACCCGTTGAAAGTGCATCTAAGGTAGCTTCCCGTTTAGGCTATGAAACGTCAGACCCTATTGAACTATTGAAAATCTTCAAAAATTTAACAGCTAATGAAATTGTCAAAGCTTCCAGCGCTGATCAAACTAATAATGCATTCGCGCCGTATTTCTTCAGACCATGTGTGGAGACCGCTGTAACGAGTAAGAGACCATTGATTACGGAACCGCCAATACAATTACTTCAGAGGCCTGGCCTTAATATATCTATGATTATTGGCTTCAACGATAGAGAAGGGATTTATTGGGCGAGTCATTATGTTACCCAAACTCTTGACACACTCAAAGCAAATTTTGATGGTTTAATACCCACTTACTTGTTGTTTGAAAATGAAAGTGATAAAATTACTTTTATGGACGATGTCGTAAAATTTTACTTAAGCAACAGAACATTGACAGACGGATTAATAGAATATTTTACTGACTGTCTGCTTGCATATCCAATAATGGTATCATCTGAAAGTCTTTTGCGAAATCCTACCAGAGCAGTATATAACTATTATTTCAAATACGATTCGTTTAGAAACTTGAACAAATTTCTGACCCGGCTCCCAACGACACCTGGAGCGTGCCACGGCGACGAGCTATTTTACATATTCCAACCAGTCATCTTCTCTGTGCTGCCAACCATTACAAGTGATATTGCAATTATCAAAACTATGACAACGTTTTGGACTAATTTTGCTAAAACTGGGTAAGTTCTACAGTTATCCACATCTTATGAATTCAATTGCTTCCAAAAGTGGATTATTGTTACCGATAAACCATTACTTTCAGGACACCTATAAAACCAAACATTTCTTGGAGATATAGTGGAGAGCAATTGGAGTTTCTTGAAATAGATAAAGAAATCAAAATGACGACACTACCGAATGAAAATCGAATGGATTTTTGGAGGAAATCCTTTGAAAAATATGGAAGAAAATAAAAACCCATCTTGTGTGATTGTTTTAAGTTTTGATGCTTTAATTTATAACGTTTGTTGTTAAATAAAAATGCACAATATCCTACACCACCCAGTCTCCATTCTCCATAGGTAAAAATGTTATAAAATGGTCGGGTAAACAGGCGTCGGTAGGTTTGGATGGTGTCTTCTCAGTAGATCACGCCCAACTTCTATCTTGTGCCACATGTCCTGTAACCTGGATTTAGAGGGCGAATTCTGGGTCAGGTAAAGGATTTAACTAAGAAGAAGCTATGTTAGTCATCGACACGCTAAGAAGAAAAAGGGAAGGTGCAAGTACATGCAAACTTGGAACCTCTCGTAATTTCAGGAATTATTATTGCTCGTGACAAATGCTTCCATAACTATTAGTCTCATATTAACTGCCATCTATAGGAACATCTCTTGATGCCTCGGCCATGTTTTAAGAATACAATATTATTTTCACAATCTGCCAAGCCTTTCTTACAGCTGAATACCAGTATTTTACATAGAGCAACTGCCTGTCTGACTTCCATAAGCCTATAATTGGGCAACACGATATCCTTTTTCAAGGCTAGTGACAAATTATGTATCGGACTTCTATGAATTATTATTAAACATGTTCAATATCAGCCGGGACAACGTGCTCCACCCGCCCACGGACCAGCTTACGAAAGCGCGGCTTTACCTTGAAATTCGACCCGTGAGCCTTTTATTATTTAGCCTCGAGATCCTCATAAGGAAATAAGGAACAATGCGATGTTAAAAATAAAATGGATGCACATACATATGTATGCAGGTACTAGCTGACCCCGCTGTGCTATTGCGCAGTGGCTGATGCGTGTGGACGGTGAGCGTGGGTGGCTCGCCGTCCGATAGCAACCAGGCTGAGTCGACGACGCGTTGTGTTCCACGCGGGCCTCAAGGAGCCGTCAGCATTGAGGACGGGGCCCCATAGGGTCGGTGCCTGCTAGGGTTGCGGAATTTGTTCGAAAGAGTCACCGCGGCCCTGGAACGCAAAGGGCACAAGAAGGATCACGGGTGGGTTTTAGTCAGTAAAAGTCTGACACTCCCTGCCGCTCCGCCCAAAGCGGGAGGGGTCATTTGATGATTTCCCATCCAAAAAAAAAGGTACTAGCTGACCTGCGCAACTTCGTCTGCGCCATATAAGTGAAAGAAAAAAAACCCTGTTTCTGCAACATTTTTCATTGATGTTTCATTGTTTGTTTGTTGATTTTTCATTGTTGAGTGTTGTGTCGTGATGGTAATACCTCCCTCGATAAATGGGCTATCCAACACTAAAAGATTTTATCAATTCGATCCAGAGTTCCTGAGATTAGCGCGTTATACTTTTTTATTTTATACTTTTGTATTAGTATAGATTTTGGTTGGTGAGTAAAGCGTAGCCTCACAGACTGGGATAGTGATAATTTTAATCATTGATCTATTAATCTTACTGATTGTGGTGCTAAATAACAGGATAGGTGATCTGCTCATGCTTGCGTCCTCTGTTTTTGACACGACACCGATGCGCGATGCACCTGGGCCTCAAGTCTGCTATTACAATAGTGTCAGAATGGTCTATCATTGATTTCATAATGGTTCTCTCTACTACTATCTACTAATATAAAAGCGTCTTTATGACTTTTCAATGGTCAACAACTGACACTCTATTGAAAGAAATGGCATAGAATGGTAATCTCGTACATAATGACAAATTAATGACAGACGTATGCGGTAATCCGCTAAAATTTTGACAGTTCCTTTGATCAGTGACCTACCATTAGAACGTCATTGTGCAGTCATTCCTTTAATAACTCGGTTATCAAAAAGTATTACGAGACCATTGACAGACCAATGATCGACCATTATAAAGTTAGCAGATTACGAACTTTTACCAAAATGACAATGGGATCGTGTTGGAATGACAAATTTATAAAAATAGCAGACTCGGGGCCCTGTTCTTGGCCTTTTATAATAGTAAGCGTGCCTGTTTGTCTCTGCATGAGAAGAGACCCTTATTTTCTTCCGCGCTGGGCGAAGCAGAAGGGAGTGACAGACTCTGTGTTCCTCCTAATTTTGCTCCCATGAGAAGAGATCATAATAATACAACTCCTTAGATAAAATTGCCCTTTTTCAGTCGATCTTAATAATAGAAAGAAAGAAGTAGATAGACGCAGGGATGGTAGGTTTAGAAGTTTTGTTCCAGCTATCCTAAATCTACAACCATGGCAAAGGCTTAGGACTAAGAATTTGAAGGTTTTAAAAGGGATAATCAAATAATAGACAACTACACCCTTAAAAATATGTTTAATTAATATCTACTTATCTAAAGCTTAACATTACCAGCAGTATTTACGTACAAATCATTCTTAACATAGTAAACACAAATCCTAAAAGTAGATGAACCAGAAACTAAAACCTTCTTTAATATCAGGGACCGAAAACCAATACAAATTACAATGGTTACAGGTATCGATGTAATGATTTGGTTATCTACTTTTAAGATTAAGGTGACCGATATCTTGCTAAACCAAGTTTTAAAAACATGTACTTAACCTCTTTTTGGTTACCTGGCTGTTTTGCCAGACAGACAACACAATGTAAGAAGGGTTCTTAGCCCTTCTATTATTTATACATTTAAAATGATACAGAGGTCTTACCTAACAAAATACTTATTACAAGCATATGTTTTATATCTATCTACAAGTTGGTCACTATTTTTATTTTATATTTAAAAACATGTGCGTGCAAGTGGGCAAACTTTATGATTTCAGGCGGAATTGACGCTCGAGAAGAATCAAGGCCAGTATAGAGCCGAAAGACTTCAATAATAAATGCCCACAGCCACATACATATATCCAATAAAATGTGTAAAAAAATGTTCTTTGACACATTTACTCAAATTTAATATCATTCCCCCAAATATTTAGTTACCAATTAGGTATTGTGAGAAATTGCTCGATTTATTTTTCGATCTCTGTTCGCTCGCTCTTTTATCCTTAATTTATTCTCAAGCTCATATGCGTAAGTATGTTGGCAAAAAAACTTCCACAGAACTGACATTTAGATCCGAGGCGGGGTGCTAAAGGCGAGCTCGCTCACGCATTCCTATTCAAGTATATATACCTATGTATGTACGTCGGTAAAGTTAATCTTGTTTTTGTTCAAATAGTTAACTTAAGCTACGAACGAGCTGCAAATATTTTCTATCATGTCAATATCGATATATTCCTTCAATTTCATCAAAACAGCTTGAGAGATTTATAGTGTGTGTGTAACTGTGTCAATATTTCAATTAGGGTCGTTTACTTACTACCTTACCTTACTTTAACAGTAAGGTGCTCTGGTACTCGTTTTAAGCAGGTTAGTACTTTTATTTAACGCGATTGATTCAACCTTGCATATTATGTCGACTCCATTCCGTCGTAGTGGTCCACCCCGGCGGCTTTGTCGGGGGACTTGGAAGCTCGTTTAACTTCTTAGTCAACCATATCATGAAGTAGACGAACACGCTCAGACCTGAGAGCCTGAGAATAAAAACGGATTAATGTTTAGTCATTCACGTCAGTTTCAGTCGGATTTCAGAACCTGAAGTCCGTATTAGGTAATTACTGCTACAAGAGTGGCAGGTAAGGTTGGATAGATCTGTATCTGATAATCAACTTTCATGACACAACAAAGAAAGATTTGGGTACAAAAAGTGCTTCTATTGGTTTTCATGTTGTTTACCTACGTACCACATATTAATAATCCTTATTTTTTTAATGTTGAGTCATTTGGTGGG
This sequence comes from Hecatera dysodea, assembly GCA_905332915.2. Taxonomy (NCBI): domain Eukaryota; kingdom Metazoa; phylum Arthropoda; class Insecta; order Lepidoptera; family Noctuidae; genus Hecatera; species Hecatera dysodea. The sequence continues at coordinate 9,256,504 of HG995294.1, read as the reverse complement.
TACCTACAACTATTACAATATTTTTTCCGCTCTGGGCGGAGCGGAAGTCTCTTACTGACCCAACCCATCAGGTTCCAAGATATTGATCTAGTTGTACACTTCTTATGTCTTTGAAGAGTTCCAGAAAATGTTATTAGGTCTCGTACACTTCTTATGTCTTTGAAGAGTTCCAGAAAATGTTATTAGGTCTCCGCGCGCTTCAAAGAGCTATCAGCAAAGAAGACGGGGCCACGGTGCTAGGGTTGCGGAATTTGTTCGAAAGAATCACTGCGGCCCTGGAATGCAAGGGCACTAGAAGGATCATGGGTGGGTTTTATACAGTAAGAATTTGACACTCCCTTCCGCTCCGCCCAGAGCCGGAGAAGTCACTTATTGATATCTCATCCAGAAAAAAAATGTCTCCGCAACTATGCACATACGTGGAAAGCCCAGAAACAAGTACAATGGCTAATGACAATCGACTGTTTTAATTTATTCGATTACCTAATATCAACCTTGGTTGATTAAAATAAGGATCACTATAATTACATGCCTACTTAATTTTTTAAAAAGTACTTATGTACTAACTTATATGTATGACACTCACATGCCCAACATTATGAAATAGTTATAATTTTACTGCTCTCAAATACACTGCACCGCAATATCACGTTACGCACAAGAATTCCCGATCAATCAATCCGAACGAGTGAGGGCTGTCTTAAGAATTTTGAGGTATTGACTGTTTAATAATGCGATATGAGATAATCATAATAATAATGAAACAACGGTGCGTAACAGTAAAGCAAACTGTCTACAGTTAAATAGCTAGTGTTAAGCAGGAAAAATCTACATGTATTACCTACCCCCCGGTTTAATATTAATATGAATTTTGGAAAAAAATATGTATTTTTTTACAAGTATGCTATGGAAGCAGAATCGATGTAAACAGAATAACGTGATCACCAATCGCCAACCGCTAATCACCAAATTACAATCATGTTTTTAGTTTTTACCGATGCATTTCATATCATCAAATTGAAATAACTATTTTGAGTGTAGAACCTAGTCATAAATAGGGGCGCAGAATTTATATTTCCATATTGATAAAACTTCGGACAATATGTACCTATTATCTGGTGTCGTAAGAGTCCACAGGGACCTCACCTGGGGCCAACTATGATGAAAAGGTAAGGGGAAAAGAAATCCTTAAAGATTTTAAAATCGCACCACATTACAAGAACTCGATTATATTGTAGATGCTTCGAAATAACATTACAATCTTGATAAAAAATAAAAACCATTAGTACATTTTATAGCTCACTATAGCACTTCGCTTTAGCTGGCATGTATGCTTACCTGTTAATAAAATGATTATTGTTGTTTACAAACATAAAATAATTGGTGATCACAATAAACTATAAACAATGCCCTGAATAGTTTAGATGCCTGAAGAAGGTACACACCCAGTTACCTAGGTACCTACTAATTGTTATAAATAATTTCTGTTATGACGGCATAATTACCTACTTATTACACTTAGACCAATACTTTCGGAATTGTTAAATCATCTAGTCTAATTGACTCCACCGTTTGCGAAGAGGTACCTAATGTCGCCATATTGAATTGTCTCTTTTTCTGTTAAGTACCTAGGTAAATGAGTTGAGAGTTTACCGTGTGATTTTTAAGAATTTGTGATTTCTTGAGGTCATAAAAAAAAAATTAAACACTCTAATTTCGGAAATCGCTGTTTTTGATTGTTTCTTCGTTTTTTTTTTTTATTTCAAATCGGTTGCATTTTCTTTTTTATTCTGTAAAATATAATTGTCACTTTTTAGTGGTGATACTCCCACAACTATATTGATATTATTCCCACATTGAATGCGCTATTTACTGTTAAGAAGTTACTTTGCGTTCCCTCGTAGATCAACTCCAGACAATATCGACTTTGCTTTGAGATTGACATAAACCTAACAATATGTCACTTTGCTAGATTTGAAGTTTTGAAGAAGAGTTCAAGACCAGTTCATAAACAATAAAGTTACGCCCGCAAACATGGTTGACTTGTACCCATCTGCGTAAACCTTCACAGCGTACCGGCGCGCGGCGTGATGTTATTTTCGAAACTAGTGTTAACAATAAACAAACATGCGATTTCAGCAATCCCGGAAGATTTGCTATCAAATTTTTTAAAGAGTACATTTGCTAATATCCTAACTTTTTCATCATATCTTCACCAAATTTAAATGGCATGGCAAGTAGCAGCTTTCGAATATAAAAAGAATAATAAAATCGATACTTACGTCCAGTAAAAAGTTAAGAGGAACACACGCATTGAGAACCTTCTCCTTTTTCGAAATCAGATAAAAAGGCATTTTTATTCCAACTAACCAATAATGATTTAATTGGCTCAAAAACAAATAAAACCTATGAGCGATGAATTCAGCTCACTTCACGGGCGTAGCTGTGGGGGGTCCGAGGGTCAAAAAATGTACAAAGATCCTAGTTTTTGCCTGGGTTTCACGCAGAATTATGAACTACAATCTCATTCGACAGTGCTAGCAATTATATATCTTGGGCACAAATACTTATATATAAGGCGGTGTTTAGACAGATTGCGCGTACCTGTGTAGGTACGTGCAATTTATCTTTTAACCCTTTTTTTTCTCTGGATAAGTAATCATCAAATTAATGACTTGTCCCACTCTGGATGGAGCAGGTCAGTGAGTGTGAGACTCTTACTAACTAAAACCCACCCGTGTTCCTCCTAGTGCGCGGTGACTCTTTCGAACAAATTCCGCAACCCAAGCAGGCACTGACCCTATGGGGCCCCGTCTTCTTTGCTGACAGTTCTTTGAGGAACAGAGAGAACACAACACTCGTAGTCCCGGGCCAGGTTGCTATCGGATGGCGAGCCACCCATAGCTCGCCATCTGCAAGCGGCTAGGTGCGGCCGGAAAACGCCGTGTTTGCCCGGGGAGTCTTCTTCTGTTGCGGCAGCTGGGGCGTGAAGTTTCGATTTCTCTCACGCGGTCTGACTCCTCCTTCGCTAGCATTACTGCTCTGCAGAAGATGGGAAGCGGTCGCATGCCGCCTCGACCCGGACGTGTTCTCCCGCTGGATCCGAAACAACCGTGTCCGGTGAGACAGAGAAGCCACGGTGTCTTCACCTACCGCCTGACCTGTTTCAGGCGGTAGATGAGGACACCGTGGCTTCTCTTCAACCACTCCTCAAAAAGGGGACTTATCGCCACAATGATGGCGTGCCCATCTAAACACCCCTAGCTCACTGTTCACGTCAGCTAAGTTTACATGGTGAGATGCTTACAGAATTGCTCTGCCGACTGTAGCTTAAGTTCAAGAACTTGCAATCACTGCCAGGGGCTTATGGTAAGAAGATATCCCTCAATCGTGTGTGATTGCCGTCCCATCAAACTAAGAGAATGATGGGAAATTGCATGTGTGTTCACGCACACTCTTGTGCACTATAACATATCCCTGGCTGTTGAGATTAGCCGCCATAGCCGAAAACGATCATGAAGACTACCACTTATTTTTTTACCTGCCCCACACCTGCCCTAAGTTCTATCTAGTATATCAGTCAGTGGCGTAACTATAGGGTGGCAGAGTGCTGGCAAAATGCCACGGGGTCCGACCCGAGAGGGCCCCGGCCGGAGACGACGTCTCCAAGATCCGGCGAAATTTCTTAGAATAACTTCGAGAGATTATAGAATTTCAAATTTTGATGCATAAAGTGTTCCAAATGTCTAGCGGACAATTTATCGAGAGTTTATAATATTATAATCTTACAGAGTTTGCTATTTTCCGGTGACATGTACAAATAAACCTATGCTCTTGAAAATAAAACTGGGAAGTCTCTATCAAAAGAATTTGCCACGGTCCCCCGATGGCAACGACAATATAACCGATGGTATAGTTACGCCACTGATATCAGTGATAACCTATTTATGCCACTTCATCATAGAAACAATCCCAGTAGGTAGTTTTCGTGACTAGAACGTACACTTACAATATCTTTGTCGTGCTAGTAAAGAATGCAGACCAACTAGATGGCGAATTGATCGATAAAATCGTACCAAATGTACTTGACATTAGCTGGCTGACCTGTCGGTTATTTGCTACCTAGGTACTCAGAGACATCAAGTCTTTATACGTCTCCAGCGCACTCTGGTGCTAAATCGTTATCCTTCTCAACCAAGATGAAAGATATGATGTAGTAAAAAAATATGGTTATTAGCAGTCTTGAATTTCCTGGCACAGATAAGAAGGCACTTAGGGTTCGAACCAATGTGTGAATTTAGGTACTTTATGCAGTTTGCAGTGCAGGTAGCAAACGTTCGTTCCAGCGCGTCCAGTAGCGTTCTGGAAAGTCTCACAAACCTATACCTATTTCGTGAGTGAAAATAGTAGGGTATCTTAGGTTAGGGTAGGGTACCTTATCTGGTTGTGTTATAAGCAGTTTGCCGCTGAATATTGAACAACCCTCTCTGCAGAACATACAAAATTAAGCACTCCAGTCGAACTCTGATATACCTACGTCTAGCAAAGAAAGTACGCATTTATGACATTCTCAAACATCTCCCCTCTTCTCTCTCATGCGACTAAGGATTTCATAGAATTGATCCACCCGAACGATCGACTCATTGCAGGGTATATACATCGTCGTAAGCTCGTCCTGTGCACACCCAAAGTCACTAAATAATTAACTACCCTTGACGGAAAATAAATCTATAGCATAACAACTTCAAATAGCTAAATGCAATGGAAGGATGTGGACCTTCCACAAGGGCTCATTTTCAAAATTATCTTGAGCATATATCGATATCTGCTACTGTACTTATTATTTTTATAATTTTCCGCAAAAAAAAAATTGGTTGCCCAAATAAAGTAAATAAAAAAAAACTTTTTACAAAAAATAAAACCGACTTCTAAACAAAAAAACCAAAAAGTATAAAATAACTTTAATTTCGGAACTCGGTGTTTTTGGTTGCTTTTTTGTTGTTGAACACACCGACTTCCGAAATTAAAGTTATTTTATACTTTTTGGTTTTTTTGTTTAGAAGTCGGTTTTATTTTTTGTAAAAAGTTTTTTTATTTTTCACTTTTTAGTGGTACCTACACCCCCTCCCCTCCCCCACCTAAACGAACCAATCACATTGGTGTAAAAAAACGTACTGCTCCTTTGCGGAGTAAACTAAGAGGTCGTCAATGTAGGCAATGTAGATATTTTTTTTAGATTTTTGTTGATTTTTCGAAAACCGCTTGGTTGATTTCGATAAAATTTTCATGGGACCATTTGGGAAGTATACCCTTTCCAACAAAAAAAGAATTTTTGAAATCGGTTGACAAGCGACGGATTTATGCGCGAACAAACAATAAAAAAAAAAAAAAAAAACATACAAACATCCGAATTGAGAACCTCCTCCTTTTTTAGAAGTCGGTTAAAAACATTTTTCCTGTGTCTTAACTTGTGACCATTGTACACACGGTTACACCAATTAATTCACTAAACACTATTTGGGCAACGAGAATAATATAAATAGCCATATAGCAACCTGAGAAACAAAGGCATAAGTACGTTTGTATTATTGCGTTTATTTATTTTTTTTTATACAAATTGACTAAATAACACATACACATTTATACCACTTCTAAAATTCAAAAGAAATGTTACAAAAGAAAAGGTCGGTCCTGAATTTTTTATGTAATTCGGATAACTACTTACGCCTTTATTCCCCTCGTGGTGCAAGCGAAATGAATAGATAATACCTATGTATTCTAATGAATTGGTTTCAAAGTTCTAATATTTTGTGTGATTAAGTCTTTATGATGCAATAGCTTAAGGAGCCAGTTATTCTAAAAGGGTCACAGAATTACCAACATCAATAACTAGTGTTTACATTAAAACTCGCAACCCAATGAACCGACTTTAATGAATTGTTATAAATTGAATAATGTACATAATGCAACAAATGAGTTTATATAGTATGAATGAGTATTTATGAGAGAAGGAAGACCCATTTCTCAAAACTCTATTTTTTATCTTGCATGGTAAAGTTATTCAGTCAATAAAATCTTACTTACTATATTATTAAAGTAGGGGTGAAGGGAAGAAAAAAACAACAAAATATAAAAAAACAACATGCAAATCTGGTTATGTTGCTTTTTACTATCAATTTTTGGATGTATGTGTACAAGTATGAATTCGAGGAAAATAAAGGAATATGTAATGTTTCATAATATATACTCTACATCGCAGTACTTGTTACGAACAAACATTACTTATGTTATTTTCAATATAGTACTTCTACTCAATCATTATTTTTGTTCGATTGCTCTTCATTTGCATAAGATCATAAGATAATCATGAGAGCATGTTAATGTATTACATGTCACAAAACAAAAGAAAATATTATCTATAGAAATCCAATCGATTTAAATAAAAATAATCTAGCTAAGAAACACCATTCGTTCTTTGCATAATATTAGCAAATACTGCATAACATTCTAACTGTACAGACACGTAAACGTAATGAACATATCAGGGAAACATCGTCGGTGTCCATGTGATATTTATTATAAGGTCTCGCTTACAGATGCATAGAAACGAACAATATTCTCACTGCGTATAGTAAAATCGGTGAAAAAGTCGCGATAAAAACCTAAAATCCACATACTGAAAGTCTAAAAATATATTATAATAAATTTCAAATGTCTATACATAGATGAGTGTTCACTACGCGCTTATAACGAGCGTCGAGCGCGCGTCCATTACGTTATAATATTAAATACGATAAAACGAACCGGCGGCTCCGTCCGTACACACGGCGTCGTCGAATCGCAGATACGTCGCTACTCGTAACCGTACCGAAGGGACTAGACACATAATCCAAGAGTACCGGTCGCTCGTCTACGAGCGATGACGCGACTCGCTACTGCGTTACATAAAGTTCGTATCGAAAGTAAAATTACATGTAATGTATATATACTATATATATGTGGAGCGGCTCGCTCAGACGAACACCTTGGCGAGCCCGTCGGCGCCCGCGCTGGCGATGTAGGGCCGCAGCGGGTGGAACGCCACGTCCAGGATGCTCTCGTCGAACTTCTTGCGGTGCGCCGTGATCTCCTGCACGCACGTCTTGGTGTCCAAGTTCCAGAGCCGCACCGAGCAGTCGTGGCTGCCCGACAGCAGGAACAGCCCGTTGGGATCCAGCGCCAGCCCCGTGACGGCGTCCAGGTGCGCCACCATGGCGTGTGCGCAGCGCCCGGACACGCCGTCCCAGAAGCGGATGTGCCGGTCCTCGTGCGCCGTCACCAGCAGCGGCAGCGTCGGGTGCGACCGCACGCGGTGCGCGGGGCTGTCGCACGCCACGCGCAGCACCGGCTGGAACACACAAACACAGTTGTAATAGCAGTACTGGTTATGTGAACCAAATACATATTATAACACTGCAATAAATGCAATTACCTGTCCAGTTTCAAGGTCGTATAGAAGCAGCGTGCCGTCGCGGTAGACGACGGCGGCGCGCGAGGCGGCGTCGGCGAAGTCGGCGGCGGCGGGCGTGGGCGCGTTGGGCTCGTCGTCGGCGCGCAGCGTGGCCAGCAGCGGGCGCGCCGCGCGCGGGGCCCACAGGCGCACCGTGCCGTCCGCCGACGACGACAGCAGGCGCCCGTGCGCGCTCGACAGCGACCACACCGCGTCCGTGTGCTCGCGCAGCACCGCGCCCTGCACGTCACGGGACTGATTTAATTTTAGTGAACTTTCAGCATTGCAGGTGTAAGGCTTTATGTCTCTGCTTCCCCGAAATTGACTGCATCACGCATTTGCGCGCAATATGACTGTCTTATACTCGAAAGGCAAAATGACCCAAGAAAATGAGTGGTGTCGTACCTGAACAGCAGGGTCGTAGGGGTCGTAGGGGTCGGCGGTGGGCGGCGGCAAGTTCCACACGCGGATGGTGCCGTCCAGGCCTCCAGAGAAGCACTCCTCGGAGCGCGGCGCGCCCATGGCCAGGCACAGTACGGGCGCCGTGTGCGCGCGGAACGTGTACAGCGGCTCCACGTCCAGGCCGGCCGACTTCTTGGCGGGCACGGTGCGCTGCAGGTTCCACAGCTTCAGCGTGTGGTCCTCGGACGCCGTCACCAGCGCCGCCTCGGTGGGGTGAAACGCGAGCGCTCGCACCTGGAATTATTTCAGATATTCGATTAGCATTAAGGTACAAAAGAACAATTCTGTTTTTCTGTTTTTTTATACTTTAACGCTAATAGTATTTCAGAGATATGATAAATTTTCATCTATTTACAGTAATGAAATAGGTATTATTTTAAAAAATACTACAGGGATATACGAAAGTACAAAAAAAAAACCGATTTTTTTACTTTCGTATGTCTCTTGTTTAAATAACAAAAGGATAAAATGTGTTCCAAATTTGGACTGAATCGGTCTAGTAGATTCGGAAAAAATCGGCTGTGACAAACGCACAGACAGACAACCAGAGTTCTGTTTATCCATACAGAAATTAGAAACTCCAAAAAATCCGTGTTGGTGTACTTACTCCATCGAAGTGCGAGCGCAGCGTGTACTTGGCGTTCCAGGTCTTGCGGAAGGACTCCTTGTTGGCGCTGGCCACGTCGTAGGCCTCGGGCTCGTTGCTGACGGTGAGCTGCGCCAGCTCGCCCAGCGCCAGCGGCTCCTCGTCCGCCTCGCCCGCGCCCGCGCCCGCCGCCACCGCCGCGCCGCCGCTCGGGCCGCTGCCTAACGAACCATCATTTTATTGTTATTATACTCGTACAAACAAGTATTGTTTAAAAACGGGAGAGAACTCTTGGGAATCAAGTGCAATCAAAGTAACCAAAAAGCAACATTACAGGAAGGGAGTCCACTTTTTCTGAAGTATCGAAGACCATTGCTGGTGCCAAATAAGCTGATAATAGGAATCATTGCTCCATTGTTATCTTTTTTAATTTGCAAGTGGGTCAATGTTCACTATTTATGGGGCACTAACATAAATATAATAAACAAGGAGATATGCCCCATAGCCAAAAAAGCTGCGCGCGCAGTGGTTGGAAAATAATGTCCAAAAAAAAACACCACATTATTCAGGGTGGAAATGTGGTTTTTTTTTTTAAATAGGCTATTTAAAAAAAAAACTCATTTCATTAAAAATCAACCCTGAATAATGTGGTTATTTTTTAAAATTTATTTGATCATTTTCTCTGGCCTACCCTCTCTCTCGAACCACTGCACGCGCCTGCCACACGGCAACTACTACACATTCATTTCAGTAAAAGCAATAGGTACGCAGTCGCGCACGCACCCGCATTTCTTAAATCAAGACGTACTACACAGTCCATTATAAACCCATAGCACCCATCCCATTAGCACAGTGTGTATTTACCGTACACCGTTTACCGACAACTGCTAGATAAACTAATAACTTACCAACGGGGTACTCATCGCCCTGTCCGCCGCCTTCAGCCTCTCTCTCAGTCAGCAAGTTGAGCTCGTTCAGAACCTCTTCAGCCTCATGATCGACTTCTTCGCCTTATGTGACAAAATAAACAAACTGCTTTGAAAGCTTTCAACTACTTTTGAAAGAACTCAAAGGAACTGGGTGAACTCAGGAACATAATTTGTGAAGTAACCTTTACACACATAACTTATTTTCATTCAGCCATTTCTGTCCAATGTGAATTAACATGTTATGAATAACTGTTATAACTAAACAGTATTTCCACTGTAAGGAAACCAGGTAGGACTTCAAGACATAGTATGTAAAACTGATATTCATCTAGAACTGATAATACTGAATGATCACTCAAACGTACTTCAACACTGAAAATCATTACTAATTGGCGGATTTGCGCGCATGTGTAGCATATTTTCATAACCAGCAGCAACACTAGTTATTATTTTATTTTTGCTACTTAGCAAGCTAACAAACTCATTAAGAAATATACAGGATCAACTTAAATTAAGTATAGAAACTACGCAGTCGTGACGGGGATCGGTATCTAATCCGAAGTTAGTTGTGATTTAATTTGAGTACATTTCTTTGTTTCGGGCTAATTTTTCAGAAGTAAGATAACTTTTATCAGACAAATAACAAAAGTGGTTTAATATAAATAAGTTTATTTATTCTATACAGAAGCTTTCAAACCGCAATTGAAAAGTTGGCCCTTAGAAGAATAAAATCAACTACACAAGCTTAGCTATAGATATAGTTTCGCTGATACCTTGTTTGCCAGGAGGGTGGTGAGACTGCTTGGCATCCAAGTCGTCGATCTCGTCCATATCCATCTCTTGGTTGGTGAGGAACTCGAAGTTGGCGAACACTGCAGCCGTCTCCTGGACCGAGAGCCCCTCCTCATTGTAACCACCGCCTGCAGAATAACCGCTCTTGCGCGGCTCTTTTCCTGTATCTGAATGATGATATCAACATGAAAATTTCGAATGAAAAACACTTAAAAAAAAAGAAAACATTGTTAAAAGTATTCAATCAAATACTCTATTTAATCAATATGTTTCCTTTTTTTAAGTGTTTTACAGAAAAGCATAGGGTTTGGACCCTGACCTCATTCCAGCTATCAAAAATTGTTACTGAAACTTTAGTTGAGTTTACTTTGCTATCTTGCGTTTATGTATTTTATTTGAATAAGCTTCCAAAGACTTTATTGAATCTGAATTCGACCTTCATAACATTTGTGTTTCAACAACTATTTGTGGTACTAATTATATATACTTACCATAATCGTATTTGCGAGCCATATGGTTCATAGAGTAAGCTGTGCATCTGTCGGGTTGCTGCTTGTCATAATTCCTGTAGTTTGGGTTTTCTACTTCCTCATTGTTCAAGCCCAGTAGAGCCCGCACTCTATTTGAGCGAACATCCAGTATAGTGTCTGTGTAACCTATTTCCTGTTAGTAGAAGTAATAGTGTTACAATTAGTGGATAATGGTAACATAATTTGTAGAGTAGAATAAAAGAGCCGGATTCTTGGAAAGACTGCCACTAAGTTCAGAAAAAGGCGCATACCAATCCCTGCTCCCTGCTCTATACACCGTGTGCGAAATAAAATGTAGGGTATGAAAAATCAGGACAAGAAAACAAGAAGAGTCACGGAAATGACATCGAAATTACATCGTCCTTAATTAAGAGCTCCTAGAAAAATTATGTCACACAAACTGCGATGTTTTCCTGTTCACAGATAACAACATCTCAAAACACTATACAGAAATCTGTCTGGGAAGAGTACATTGGATAACCTCATTTGTAAAATGAACATATTTATGTACATTTTCAATCCTGTAATTTACAAGCTAGGCTTTTAAGGAAGTTAACTATTTAACTTGTTTTATTAAAATAACTAGCGACCCGCCCCGGCTTCGCACGGGTGCAAAGATGGTACTAAATCTCTACTATATTATGCATGTAATATGTATTATACATATAAACCTTCCTCTTGAATCACTCTATCAATTAAATTAATCCGCATCAAAATCTGTTGTGTAGTTTTGAAGATCTAAGCATACATAGGGACAGACAGCGGAAAGGGACTTTGTTTTATACTATGTAGTGATACCAACAACCTATAAATAAATCATATTATTATCATAACTATCTGCTTCACTAAACCACCTAATCTATAAATAATAACTTATGTGCAGAAACATTTCAACATTTTTTTTAACATGTTTTTATTATTTGCAATTTGCGACACTAGAAAGAGATAACTGTACAAAGAGTTAAAAGACATTTTTTTTATCAGCAATTTAGAGCATCACTTACATTTTAATTCATAGTAATCATTGTTATTTTAGAAACTTGAGTGACCCTACAGCCTTTCCAATTTTATAACATTAAACAAAACCTGAAAAATAAATTAGTTCTGCTTGTTCCAGGATGTTAAGTTGCTATAGAAAGATAGTTATAAAATTAAAACAAATTGTGTACTAATTAGTACACCGTTTGTTTTTGCACAGGAAATGAAACCTAACTGTATTATCCACTTTAGGCTCTAATATGCATAGCATACTTGAACTCTGCAATTGCTGATAGATTTTAGACAAACATATTTTTGTTGGAACAATTAAGCCAATAGACATAATGGATTGCAATAAGTTGAGTGAATTATGTAGAGAACAATGTATTGTCTTAGTCCCAGTTGTCGACATTTGCCAACCAGGGTAATATGGCACATACCTGCAGGTACTGTTTAATAAGCTGACGGCCTTGCTTCCACTGGGCTCGCTCAGCGGGTTCGGGCTCCGCAGGGGGCTCCTCCGGTGGCGGGCGCACGTCGCCCTGCTGTAACTCCACCCCATACTTGAGCTTGTGGAATTTTGCACGCTCTTGCTTAAGTGCATATTCCAGCATCTTAATCCGCCTCACCAGGTCGTTTTTTAGATTTTCTTGGCCCTTCCTCTCACCCTGGAGGAAGGCAATCCGCGCCTGTGAAAATTTATTTATTTATTTATTAAAACTTTATGCACTAGTAAAAAAACTGTACGAAGGCGGACTTAATGCCTTAGGCATTTTCATTACTTATTATTTAGAAAATCTCTTAAATATATCAATGACTGCTGTAGTCATTGATACACATTTACTCAAATTAAGCATATTATAACTAGTATTTAAACATCATTTAATATTCTAGAAAATAACCCATCTGTAAGACAAAGGTTTTGGCCCTGCATGCTATGTATTGCAAACTGCATACAATGTTACAAACATTGAGACATTCCTGGATGACTAACACAAATTAAAAAACTATTAAACCATATTTAGATTTTGTGATGTTCACATGACAAATCCAGTGACTTGCCAACTCTTAAACCATTTAGATTCCTCTTTACCTGATATGGGAGAAAAGGAATTAAATAATATACATCTGCATACTTATACCAATAAAATAAAGCATAAAACACAAAAAAAAACATATTGAGAGAAAATTATTCATTTGTTTATATTAATTGTATACAACAACACTAACAGTTAGTTTGACAAACAAAACAAGTGTCATTTTCAGCATAAAACATGAGTTTTAAGATTTTACAAGAATAACACTATTTTAGTGAATTGATTGCGCTTGAAGAATTATTTTTAATAAAAAGTCCTTGCAGCTATGACAGAAGGCAGGTAGACAATCTGACATAGATGTCATACATAAACTCCATCTTATCAGTAGACTAGATAATCAATTGCAACACACCGCTCTGCAATGACCTAACTATTCCTGTTAAAGGAAATCACAAACCCCCAAGTCAATTTCTATGGAGACATAACATAAGGCAATCTAATAATTGAGTAGGTAAACACATACAATCAGATCATAAATTTCTAAGGCACAAAATTCTCCACTAGCATCAGGCACATGTGCCCGAAGTGGCAACTTTTTTGGTTGTGTGGGATGAAAAACTAACATAATTATGTAGAAGAGAAAACCATTTGATATATAGCTTGAAAAATATGATTTAATTAATATTTACATAATGTCTTAGAAATATAAACAACATACTTTCATAACAGAACACCTAATTTGGAATGAGAAAGAATCTGCAAGCAATATGACAATGTTGAGGATTTTCAAAGTTTTGTCTTTATTACAAAATTTGTAGAAATAAAGTTCATAAATGTAAATCTGCCAAGGCCAAATTAGTTTTCCTATAAGTAAGGATGTGAAGTATCATACTAACTTTCAGATTCATCATTAGTTCAGAGCTTTTAATAATTCTAGCCTTACCCAGCGGTTACGGCTGTATATTTTCTTTCAATGGAAAAATTCTTTTTTTACTTTTAAATATGTAAATAAATTGAAATATTTCAAGTTTTTGTCCAGTTAGCCACAATGTTACAATAGAGTCACAATGTGTAATAATTAATATTTTGCCTCACAATACAGAACTTGACAGGTTAATCAATGTTTTTTTGATGATTTTGATTACATTTTCACTTGATCAAAATTAAATAAGCTAACATACATATTTACATTTTAGGAAATTCTTCAGCAAAATGAAGGTACCTAATACCTACATTGCCAAAGAGAAAATCCAGACAAGAATCCTATTGGAAATAATTTATAAATTGAACTCTATCTCTCATTTCAGTGAATTCACTACTAAATAGATAGTTACATTTTTAACAATAAACTCCCCTTCTTGATATTGCATCAGTAACTACCATCATTTGAGTTTTAAATAAATTCATAATTGTGTCCTATGAATGTGACAGGAATTTCAATTAATCAGAGAGAATAAAAACAGTATGGTAGCAAAAATATAATTATGGAGCTTGATAGGATTAGATAAACAGGTTTCATAGTAAAACAACATTACCAACAGACAATACATTGATTAAATATTATATAAAAAGTAAAGTATTACCAATAAAACATATTTTACTATTTCTACATAATTTAATAGTGTGAATCAATCATTTTCAAACACCAAAATAATATGACTAGACCATTGCAGTGGGTATTAGAATAAAATCACCATTCTTATGGCAAATGGAAACAAAATTAAAAATACTACTACTTTGCAGTCTGATCCGATTGTGACAAAAATAATAATACATCAATCAGTCATTGATTACATTGTACAAAATATTACTTAAATTTAATAAAATGCCAGCCTGAAAAAAATTACAAGCAATAAATAAAATAAAGTAAGTATACAATTTCGATATTTTAGTCTGAAAACAATAGCAGACTAAAGTCTAATTGTTTTGAAGTCCCAAAATGATAAATGCGAGTAGTAAAATACGTGGATCTGACGACATGCTAATTTAGATTTAAAACTTCAGTCCGTAAATTGTTTAGTGTCAATGAACGGTACACTATTTACGATAAACATTAAAAAATAAAAAAAAATCACCTCAAACTCAGCTCTGTCCACCTCCCATTGTGATCTCTCGAGCTCGAATCTCGCCCATTCGTGTTGGATAAAGTGCAAAATGCCCGGTATTGAATACTGGACACTTTGGCTAGGTTCGTCATTTTGTTTGTTATTTACACTGACTCCGATTTGAGATCCAACTTGCCCTCCGTTGTGATGAGATACGGAGCTATCATCCATGGCTGTGGGGATTTTCATGACATGGCCACCATTACCATTACCGAACTTTACTTGTCACACACCTATCCTATAGAACTACGAAGATGAACTATGTGAAACGAAATACTAACACATTATTAAAACTATATTTCAACTAACGTTCACGTATGTGACACTATCTAAAATATTTTTTATCGACGAATTCATGAATGACAAAAATTATTGCATGACGGAAAGAAAAGTCGCAACGACGTCCGTCCGCTACATTGCTTTTACTTTTTTTTTCAATGTTGCCATACATTTCATAATAATTCATAGACAAATTAAGGACAGAAAACCTATTCGTATGAGGTGCTGAAAATTCTGCTTTCTTGTAATGCAGAAACGTGCATGCATCGCCAGCGTTTGCAGCAAGTTCTTTTGATTGGTACTCAAAATGACATTCGAACGGTTCGGCAGAGAATTATTTCTTGAAAAAAGACCACCAGCAAATCTAGTTATTTATAAAATGTTCAGCAAACATGTGTAGCCGGCATAGTGCATAATCAGCCTTTTAATGGTCCCACTACTGAAACACAGGCCTCCTCTCTATGAGAGGGAATGGGCCGTAATCCATCCACCACGCGGGCCTAGTGCGGGTTGGCATAGTGTTATAGTAAAACTAGAGGATGCACTTCGTAGAATAGCCATCATAGAGTTTTATAGACCATACAATCCATCTCAGTCTGGTGATATGCTGGTGATACAATCGCGTTTCTATGAAGTTTTGTGCCGGGTTGCCTATCGTAAAACGGAGTAGATAGAAATTTAGGGGTGAATAAAAACGAAACTTTTATTTGTATTTTACCACTAGCGACCCGCCCCGGCTTCGCACAGGTGCAATGTAGATACTAATGTTTCCTCTACTTTAATATGCATGTATTATACATATAAACCTTCCAAGAATCAGTCTATCTATTAAAAAAAACCCGCATCAAAATCCGTTGCGTACCTAGTTTTAAAGATCTAAGCATACATAGGGACAGACGGCGAATAGCGACTTTGTTTTATACTATGTAGTGATAATATATTTTTTACATCGTGAGCGCCTTATAATATTCTGGGCAAACTGTCCATCTTGTGTCACGTTGCAGGCGTTGCAGCTGGGTCATAATCATAAATACTTTTATCGGCCGATAGCTGTGTAAGCGTTATCAAACCGTTCCTGATTCCTAAAATTGCTGTAGATTTGGCAGTCAAAGCCATAGAGTATAGTAAGTATAAAGTCAAAGCCAAGTATATACGACACAACAATATCATATATCATAACACAGCGTCATCGTCAGAGTATACTAAGTAGGTAGTATTCGTGTATTATTCGTTTTATCTGTGCAACGGTTGCTCCAAAAAACCAAAGGCTCCAATCCAAATTCTACAGAAAAAAAGTTAACGAAATCCTTCCGTTAGCGTCTGGACGCCATTTTGTCGGTGATAATTTAGTGTTGTGCGATTGTGTGGCTTTACTAACGGGTAAATATTGAAATTCTGTAATTCAACATAGGCATTAAAACGTGAAGGCGTTTTTGAATATTTATTAATCATAAACTTGAGATTTTTTACTATACTTACACTAATCTGAGAATTAAAGTAAAACTACGCATTCCGCGCTGACCATCCACCACCACACTTGTTTTTGGCTTCGAAAAAATATTGCTTCTATTATTACGTCGTGGTATTTTTTCAGGGAAAATGTCACGTTATGGTGACTGTAAAGTGTATGTGGGAGATCTAGGTAACAATGCAAGCAAACCTGAACTTGAAGATGCATTTTCATATTACGGACCCTTGAGAAATGTTTGGGTAGCTAGAAACCCCCCCGGCTTCGCATTTGTAGAATTTGAAGATCCTCGTGATGCTGAAGATGCCGTAAGTTACTCGCTATTTATGTTAAGTTAATTAAAATGTTGTTTTCGTTTAAATTTCATAATAAAATGTACATCTATTTATAGATACGCGGTTTAGATGGACGTACAATATGTGGTCGACGCGCTCGGGTAGAAATGTCGAACGGCGGACGAGGTTACGGAGGCCGGGGACCACCACCTCGGTCTCGCCTGCCGCCTAGGCCGTATGATGACCGCTGCTATGACTGTGGAGACAGAGGACATTACGCCCGTGACTGTACGCGCCGACGCCGCCGCAGGTGACAATTTGAAATCCAAATACAAGTCTTGTGTCGTGTGTTACGGACCTATCTTTGGCATGGAATCTTTAAAGCTAAAAGGACTATATATGCTTTAGAACTATTCCAAACATTGTGTCAGAAACACAAGATATTTCCTGACCTTGTATCGGAACTGTTGTTCTAAATCATCAAAAGATTCCATCCCACTGTATTGGACTCACTTATACCAATGATAACTATGTTATAGGTTATCATTGGCCTGTGCGCCGAGAACGAACTCTTCAGTATCTGCACTTCTTATTGTCTGCGCTACGTAGCTTTCACTCCGCGGCGTGTACTCCAATTGAGTTGGTTGCATCGGTAACTTCGCTCGCTCTGCGAACTACGTAGCTACAGCCTACGTGCACACTACACTTGTCGAGACCTTCATTGAGAGTAAAGTTCGTTCTGCGCGTCGCAACGCACGTCTAATGTAATCACTGCGTGCACTCAGTGAGTTACACATTACTATCCCATTTTTGTGTTCAAAGAAAGCCTGTGCTGTTATGCCAGTCAATTTTTTTTGTAGGAAGGTAGTATGTTTAGAATTTATAGATGTATATTAAGCGCTGATGTGGAAAACTCGAGAGCCAGCAATAAATCAACATTGAAGATTAAACAAAACTAATTAGTTATAGTGTTTAGGGTGCCCATTAAATGAGGTTTCACTATAATGGTACTTTTCATAATGGGTAAAACTAAACAGTGAATATTTGTGAGGAATACTATTGTTAAAACAGTTGTTATAGAAGGGCTTCTGGTTTATTAACAGTGGTATTTCAAATTTTGTGTGTAACCTAATTTAGTAAATATGGCATTTTTCAGATTTTTGTAATTAAAATATTCTTAAACTTACTAAATTAGGTTATGTGCAGGATATATCTGTAATGGCAACTGTACTAATACAGAATTCTGTAAATTTGCAGCCGATCGAGGTCCCGTCGTCGCACGCGCTCCCGCTCTCCCCGCTCCGGCTCGCGCTCCCGCAGCCGCAGCCGCTCTCGCTCACGTTCCAAGGCAAGGTCTATGTCGCGGTCAAGATCTCGTTCTCCATCCAAAGATTCTAAAAAATCTAACTAAACTTTCTACACTATTTTCGACCATACCTACAATGAACAAATTAAGTTTTGCTTATTATAAAATCCGTTATTCCTTTGTGTACAACAATCACTCAAATCGAGTGTAATTAAATCTACTCCACCTGTTCGTCAGTTGTAAGAATTTATCATTCCTGTGTATGTGTATTGATTTTAAGTTGAAGAACGATTGATTTTGAGATCAATAAATTGACGTTTTAAAAAATATAGTTTTGTTTCATTTAACCGATTCAGTGCGCAAACCTTTGCGCCTGGCGGCGAACAAAAATTTCGTGGATCCTCTGAGGCGCCAAGCGCCAGGAACTTTCATGGCTCCTCTCAAGCACCACCCGCCATGAAGTGTAATTCATCGCTTTTTCGTCTGTTTCGTTACCGCGAACGATCCAACAGCGAACATAAGTGGTTTAATAGTTCATTTCAAGTGTTTAGAAGTGCTTATCGTCGTGTACAAACCGAAATGGAAGGTAAGCGACTTATTTTTATTAGGTGTTGTAAACCTTGTGGTATTTGTTTGGCTCGATTGATTGATCAATTCATTTTCGACTTCTATCTGCTAATAGCGAATTTCTATGATCATAATCGCCGATCTTCTATAAAAGTAAGGCCTTGTTTCTTTACTCCTAAGATATAAAGAAATTTAATATTAACGGTCATTAAAAGATAATCCGATATTGTCATGATTATAAAATATTAAAATTGCAAATCTTGTTTAGATTTGCAGTTCTTGTTTAGATTACAACAGTATCGTATGAAAGCAAAAAGTCATTCTTCTATAAATTGAACAATATAGCTACTTATAAAATAATTCAGTGTTCGTATTTATCATAATGAATAATCAATTGAAAATGTTTACAACTCCTGAAGTGTGCGTTGTCATGCCATATCCTAAAACGAACACTGTAATCGTAAAATACGAGACAGGAAACCTCAGAAAAAGTCATTTTATCATAGTTTTAAAAGTAAACATTTTGGCTCCTCTCGGGCGCCACACGCCATTCAGAAATGATACCCATGGCGCCATCCGCTCGGAATCGGTTAACTTGCTACACGATATTTTAAACGATTTTATTTAAAAACAAAGTAAAATATCGTGTCAAAAAACGAAGAAAACCAAAAATACCGATTTCCGAATTTTATGTCTGTTGTATTGTTAACCGACTTCAGAAAGGAGGAGGTTCTCAATTCAGCAGGTGTTTTTTTTTTCTATGTACAGCGATTACGCCAAGATTTCTGATCCGAATTACGTGGTTGTTTTTCTATTCGATGAAAAAAGCAAAAGCTAAAAAGTCAATCAATTATAGCAAATCTGTCGGGATAGCTGAAATCGCATGTTTGTTTATTGTTTACACGTACGCTGTGATGGGTATGTTTAGCTGGGAGTGAACCACAAAAAGTGAAAAAAAAACTTTACAAAAAAATACAACCGACTTCTAAACAAAAAAAAAACAAAGTACAAAATAGCTTTGATTTTCTAAGACGGTGTGTTCAAAAAACAAAAAGCAACCAAAAACAGCCGAAATTAAAGTTATTTTGTACTTTTAGTAAATTGTACCCAACACAGCGTAGGTACTAAACTGGGGTAAACCTCGGAGTAAACAATAAATAGGGAACGTGCGGAAACTATAGGTGGCAGCACAGACGCGTCAATGTCAAGTATATTTTACTTATAAGTTTCAAATTTGCAACACTAGATGGCATAGTCTACGCTGTGCACGTTCCCTATAGACATGCGATGTCAGCAATCTGTCAAAGATATGCTATAACTTATTGAAGAGTTCCATTTCCTTTCTCCGAAGTTCCTGTCAGATCTTCGGCTAAGTACAAAGGTCACCTCGAAATACTACGATGTTCTTCCAAACGTTTGTATACAGTTTTTGTATTTCTTTTTTCATTTCCCTGATAATGTTCCCATTTGAAAATGAGTACATTATCAATGTAGTCGAAGCCAATTAAATACGGAATTAGGGATAACTTGTATAATACTCGTCAGATCTCACTCAAATTTAAACGGGACCACCGAACAAGCACCAGCTTTCGAATATAAAAAGTTATAAAGACTTATTCACGTCAAAAACGGTCGACTTGAAAACCTCCTCCATGTTTTTAAGTCTGTTAAAAATACTTGTTATTGACGCAATTGTTCTGCCACCTATAGTTCCTACACGCTTGAGGGGGAAGATTCACAGTGTTAACTGCCATGCCATGTAGTGTTGTAAATTCGGAACATGCGCTGCCGCTATCACGATTAATTTTTGTGTTGCACTTTTATTACCTACATAAAACATCCCGGGCGACGGATGCTCGGCACAGTGGCGTCACAAAAATGTCGTTTACGTCCTATAAATTATATGGTTATTTAAACCCAAACGTATTGGAAATAAGGTCCAATTTCAACTGTGCACCGTAATAGTAATAATATTGTTAGGCGAATCAGCGACGGGGTATCGATGATTGAGTTTGTTTGGGATAAGGCGGCCAACTTTCTGAAAATTGAATGCGGTACTTTTTGTGGATAGATAGGGTTTGGGGGGGGGAGTTATGTCGGTATACCTACCAAAATTACATAAAAACATATAACTTAGGTACCTACAAGTCATTTATTTTTAAATTCATATTTATCACTAGAGTGACACTTTTTAACAAGTTCAGGATTTTTATTGAGTATGTCATGAAAATCTTCGCAACTTCCCATATTTTAAGTACAAGCAGAGCTCGTAGTGTTTCCACTTTTAGTGACGATTTTTCTGATGTCCACAGAGCATTCATCAAAGAAAATACTCTTTCGGTAGGCGCATTCGTCGCTGGTAAGCAAAGCAGGTACTGGACAATGGGCAAGCAGTTTTTTAATGATATTCCATTTATTATGCGGGACGCATCCAACGTTTTACGGGACCATTTCACTAATTATTTCAAAGCGGGATTACATCTAGCATTACGGGACGATCCCGCAGAATACGGGACGGTTGGCCGCCTTAGTTTGGGATTTTGTGTTAAGATTCGCGCTAAGATCCCTTGAAGGAATGCTTCCATCAATGTTTATTTTCGTTCACTGCTATCGATGCTACAAATCTGTAATTTGGCATCGTTACAGACTGACATTTAATCACATCAATAATTTATAACAACTTGCCGCGCTTGACTCTGTGGAACGCAGTCAACTGCACTAATTATTTTCATAAACGGATCTCTTAATCGAGAAAAACCTAATACTTATTTTAAGCTCACGCGATGGATCAAACAAAAGCTTGAAAAAAGGACTTTACAGATTTAATTTTACAACTTTAGCTGAGTTATGCCAAAGGTGGCTGCAATATTAGAATTGTGCTTTGTAAAGGGTTAATAGTTGTCCAGGCGTGAAGTATCGCTTCACTCTATATAAGATGCCCAGCTTTTTTGGCCGCACTTTGGGTTTTGAACTCAATGGTGGAGCCTAAGTTGAAACTGGATGCCAACTCCATGCCTAGGAGCTTTTAAATTTACCCCAAAAAGAAGAATTTCAATCGAAACGACCATAGAAATATAAAATACCAAACGACTCTTTTATGCAGTAAAAAGAAACGCCTGTGTTTTGGTCGCGTGTAAAGAGACCAAATTGTATCACCCCACTGGAAGACATAGCTTAAGGTCAATTAATTTGTCCGCTCTCAAGGAACGAACTTCGATCATCCCCACTGGGTTATAAGTTAGTAGATCGGGCTGGTTTCCGCAAATCCACGATCTGCGCGTATTTTGCGTGGAGGTGGAACAAATGTGTCATTCACTCCACCCCATCTCCCCAAGGAAGGCCAGCAACACCTTCGTGCTACTATCTCACAGAGAGGGTACCTGAGATTCCGAAGTACTTAGCCCTGTAATCGGCGACTGCGGGGCAGCTTAGAAGCAGAAATGCTGATGTCTCATCCTCCTCCATGCAGGCTGTCACTGACTCCTGCGACGTAGAGATGTTTATTAAAAGGCCCGTGGCCAATTGTGACAGCTGTGACTGTACGTACCTAACTGTTGTTTAGACAGTCTTTGCAGTCGTCAGCGACAACTCTGATCGACTGTTCACTGAGGAAGTCTGATATCCAGTTGCAAAAACTAGCTGGGATGTCATAAGCTGGAAATTTGCTGAGTAGACTTGCATGTCATGCGGCTCAAGTGGGATCGTTCAGCCGTAACCCCACAGGCAAGCCTGTGGTGCCGTTGTCCGAGTTATACCACTAGGATGTAGATACCAAACCAAAACAACATCAAATTATTAATATGTTAGCGTATGTGATGTCAATAAAATCACATTTTCATTGATAGTTTGTTTATTAACACTTATTAAAACGTTCTACTATTACACTTATAAAATGGCGACTGAGTGTTAGCTAATTTATGTAGGTTTTCCAATTTGGCTGCTATTGACTTTAGTTAATATTATTGTGGTATCTAAAAAACTATCAAACAAACATCTGAATTACCTTATGTAATAATTCACTCTTGAGATCATTGAATGATATTTAGCTTTACATAAAATTGCAAATCAGAATAAATTGCATTATAATGATAATATTGTATTATTGACTTTAATACAAAAATAACGCGATCAATAATCTCACTTATATAATCTTTAAACTTATAAGTAAATAGGTATATATTATGTTTGTATAATCTAAATTATAATATTCATTTTGTAAAAAAAAAAACTGTTTAATTTTTCAGTGTTGAATTTGGGTAATCAAGTTACATTTTGTTCAATTTTATTTTTGCATCTGTTTTGTTATATTAGTGCGACAATACTTGACAGATTTGATTGAAACTGGCACTATTCTAATTAAAGTAACAAGAACAAAATCTATACTAATATTATAAAGAGGAAAAATTTGATTGTTTGCATTCCAAAACAACTGAATCAATTTGAAAAATTCATTCACTGTTGGGAAGCTACACTATCCACTGGTGGCATAAGCTATATTTTATATATTATTCCCACGAGAACGTGAACTATGCGGATGAACCCGCGGGCCGCTGCTAGTTATTAAATATAGCATTTCAGGATGTAGAACTGTAATAAAGCCATTTGTGTAGGAAGTGATGGAGTAGCCACCAGGTGCCAGATTTCTGGATGTTTCGGAGTACTGAAGTGTCGGATTAGCGAGGCTCGACTATATGTGATTAGGTGAACAACCAGTTACAAAATTACAAGATGAACATTAGACATTTTCTTGTGGTAGACTTTTGTCTTTCATGGCGAGTATCGAACTTATCATCCCCGATTATGGTACACAATAGGCCAAAAATAGTATTACGTTTACATGATATTGTTGTAGTAATTTTAACGCGGTGCAAAGTGTTCGCTATCAGTTTTATATAATATTTTGACTTTATAAATACATTTATATTTTGATTTTGACTTTGCTTTGTTAACATAGACCTTTCTCATCATGACTAAAACAGTAGGTATCGGTTTTATTGAAATTGGGGTTTCACTGTAGTAAATATTCGGGAATAATTGATGGATATAATCATGTAACCACAGGATATCGATAAGCACATTTTTCAAAATGGCGATAAAATCATGGTGGAGAATTCTGTTTAAAAATGGACTTGTAATTTTCTTACTGTGCCATTTAATATTAATTATTTATTTATTTTCAAATAGATACCATTACATAGAAAGAATAAAGAGATGATTGCAAGTTGAGAAGGAAGTTGTTTAGTTTACAAATTATGATATACTTAAAGTTTTAAATGAAATAAACTAAATATAAATATAGCTTTTTTACGAATTGGTTAGTCCTACTTACGATCTATCTACTAGCAATACATATCATCTTTCCTTACACATTGTTACATAGAAATTAAACAGAAAAGAACATTAATTGACGAGACTCGCACACTAATATACACACTTCAATGTAAAATATCAGTACTTAAACGCACTGAAATCATTAAGACATCCACTGTGACAAATTATTATTATCAATGTTTTTACTGTAATCAATACGTACTGCCGATAAAACAGCTGAGATAAATGTCTGATACTACTTTAAGTAAAACATTCGATGTAATAGATTTGCGACAAGTAAACATTTCGACTTATCACCCATGCATTCGATATTTCTTAATATTATGTAGAATTACCTGCTTTAACACAGTGCAACATTTTATATTTTGTCATTTAAAATACAGATAATGATTTATAACATCACAAACAGTAGTAGCCTTATGGTACTTTATATTTAAATTAACATGTTTTTCGAGATACGAGGAAAAGATCATACATATCTATTTATTACTTACTAAGGTAAAATGGCTTATATTAGATAAATAACGTGTACAACACACCGCAAAGTAAATAATATATATGAAAATATTGCGCAGTATCAAAGCAGGTCCTAATAACACATATTTGAAAATAACCTCTATTTGAGATATTATACATAATCCAAATATGCTGTGATATTCTCGAAATTCTGCACAGTTAAATAAAATATATATATTGCAGATTTAGAATATTGAAAGCATGAACTCCCCTCCCTCCAATGCTAAAATGACTTAATTAGGGAAATATTTCATTTAATATTGGATATATATCAATGATATGGAATATGTTTGAACCTCGCATCACAATAAAACAAATGTAACAAAAATCAATCACATAATATACACAAATACCAGAACTCTAAAATGCTAATCATTACTATCACATACATAATATACATATCTCTATGAGAACTTCATATGTATTAAGTCTGCATCTGCATGAGACAGACTAAACAACACATTAATGCAATGTTTCATGAATGAATGGAAAAGTGAAAATAACATTACTTTAGAAATTCACCCAGTTGCAACACAATGACCAATTCTTGTCATTGAAAGTCACTCTTATTACAAGAGTAAAAGTGTCAATATGGATGCAGACTCAATATCAAATTGAACTGAGAGCTTACATTTCAAGTACTTTTGTTCTCAACAGTCTCCAATTTCGAATCAGCTGTTATTCATACCTTCCTCCATTGCTGCCGATCCATAAAGGCCCCGATCAATTTAATAACATCAATTATTAATAAGGAAGAACACTTTTCCAATCTTTGTAAATACAACAAATATAAAAAATATGTGTACAGACAGACAGACTAAGTATCCTACTCATAAAAGCTCCTGAGAATCATTTTTAATGTCCATCCAAACGATAAAACAAGCATTTCCAAACTGATCTTGGTTTTATCACAATATTATCACAATAAAAAATAAAACCAAATAAATAAAGCAGTTTTCGAATCAAAGTTTATGATAATTGTGCACAAATCTAAAATAATATGGTAAGTACCATAGTACAAGGGTACGAAAGCATTTGTACAATAATTATTTGATCAGATTATAACGACACTATAAAGCTATAAAACATGGAAATATCAACTTACATTACTTTCCTGTACATGAATACTTTCTTGTCGTATTATTATGTTCCCTCACAGTACATTTATAGCAATAATCAAGAGTAATTTATACCCTTCCATTTGGGAGATTATTGGATTAACATCTTCTGAATCATCCTTAGCTGACAAGTTTTCAATGCTGAGAATCCTTTTAATTTGTAATTTGTCATAGATTACTTGAAGGTCACAAGAAGGTAATTTCAACTTCATTTTCCATTACTAATAGGTGTCAATGTCGTCATTATGACCCATGTCTACTTGAAATAGAAGACAAAACTGGCAACCACAATTTTTCAGGCATTCAGCATTTATTGCTTCTTTTCAGGTTTCTTCACAAGATGTGCATTCACCGGGTACTTCAGTTCTGTTTTCAATTGTTCATTATGTTCTTCTAATGAATTAACAGCATAGTGAAGAACAAGCTCATTCAAAGTTCTGAAACAAAGCACAGTTAATTTTTTCTTTTTTTCATAAATGGTTGATTGTATGATAATTAGAGATTTCGGATATTATATGATCCTAAACTAAATTCTCATTTGATATTAAGCACATGTTATTAATTCACATAAATCTCTAAAAGTGGCACCACCAGTTTGGTAATGGGTTGGCACTCAGTCAAGACACAATGATGCATCACCAATATATATAATTTAATACATACATACATAGTATCTATGCCACATATTTGCAGCCAGTTTTTATCATTGATTAAATGTTGACATTATTTTATTAAATTAAACCACATTTTTACAATGTCGTAAAGAAATATACACTTTAAAAACTTACTCATAAACATTATAGGGTTCCGCAAATCCAAATCCTCGTTCAGTCTTAAAGATAATACAGTGATAGACCATGTTGTTACAACAAATAGATAAAGCTAATTGACCAGTTGAGTTAGGCCGAATTAAAAATGTGCCTTGAGGTTTCCCCATAAGGAGTTTTTCCGCCTGTTCCCTTGTACAATTAACTTTCCAACTAATCCACTCTCTGTGTGCATACAATTCTTCAAGTTTGTGTATATTGTCATCTTCTAATAAATGCAAGTATTCATCTGTTTTTCCGCGTCCTTGTAACCACCTGTAATGAACATGATAATGAAGATTAACTAATTTATATTTTTATAAATCTTCTGTGTAAGCTTTACTCAATCATTTAAAAAATTATGTCATTCGAAAGGTTACCGAAACTTGAACAAGACCTATGAATATATCAACTTTAATTTTACAACAGCACTTAGAATCTAGTATATATGGAAAAGATCATTTCCTGTGGTAAAATCATAAAATGTACCCTATATTTTAAGTTGAGCATTCAGCAAAAGAGACACAGACAACAATTCTAAAAAATTATGTTTTGGTTCCTGTTGCTCTAACAAGGATCCCCCATATATATTTTTGTCAATGTACAGACAACGGCCTGTTACAATTTTATTATAAGTATAATAAGTAGGTAAATTACAAATAATTTCATAAGCCAGTCTGTGCCCTGAAATATTGAGTCTTTTTTTCGTAACTTTACTTGGAAAAAGTGTATATGTATACACTTTTTCCATACCATAATATACCATAAATGAAGCCATAAAAATGTGAACCCATTCCATAAAACAGGAGTAAAGCATGTTTTCCTGGTATAATTTGATTACATAATATCCTTTGGAATGTTATTTCGATTTTGGAAAAGCTTTATAATTGCAATATAGGAAAATTAAATTGAATATTTAAAAATATAATGGCCACGTTCACATGATACACACAAATAGGTCACCCATATAGCAGGGATCACCAAATGGTGGACCGCTGACCCAGAATAAGAGACCAAGAGAGACAGAAACTTTAAATATTTTATTGATGTAATTGCAATTTCAACTGAAAATGAATGGCAAAAGTTTGCACCAACTTAATTCCAGATCATCTTACAAATGGACTGCAACAGGTTAATATTTTGTTTAAACAGACCCGCAATCAAACCAATTGGTGATTCCTGCCATAAAGTAGACAAATCATTTTCCAATAAATTATTGAAATGCCGAAATACCTGTATTTATCAGGTATATGAACCTTTTAAGGTACTTCAGTACAAATATACCAAAAAATGTGACTAACCCTAGACTCTATTATGTTGGAGTTACCTTCCAGTTAAACTGTATGTGTATGCAGCTGGGTATCAGTATTTAGCATGGAGTGTGATAGTTTGTCTGATTTGAAGGATGACTTGAAGGAGTTCCTTCAAACTCTTTTTCTTTCAATTAATTATTATATTGATGCATATAGCATAATAATAAATAAATTTTCCAAGTTGGTTGAGCTCTAAGAAAATTATTATGATCCTTAGAATAATAGCAAAAATATTTTTTTTACTACTTACACTTTATAGCGGTCTTTTATTTTGTAGAGATCTGTAACATCCGACTTTAGTTTGGCGATTTCTCTCTCAAGTAGCAATTGAGCTGTAACTGTATTTCTCAAAATATCATTTAGTTCAGCTTTCGCTTGCTTTAGGTTTTGAACTCTTGAAATTAAATTTTTATTATTTTCTAAAACAGGATTCTTTTCATGTGGCTGTGCTTCAGCCTGCATCTTCTCTTGTAATTTTAAATGATCTTCACAGATTTTAACAGTTTCTCTAAAGGCATCCAGTGCCTGCTTTTTCATATTTACTTCTTCTCGTAATCTTGTATATTTGTAAGAGCGACCCTCAAAGTCTTTTGTTTTTAGTACATATTTTTTGTGAATTTCCTTAAATTTAGTTTCTAGAGTATCATCACTCATTTTTTCTTCACCTTCATTTTCAAGTAGTCTAGATAGAGGGTACATAAGCTTGATGTCCAAGCTGCTGTTGCAATGCGCCAGGGAGTACTCCGTATAAAACCGAACAAGCTCCACCACTGACTTAAAGTCAAATGGTTCACAAAATCCATAGCGCCCTTCATGGTTATAGATTTTGATTAGTTTATTCATGCCCCCTTTTCTCACTGTCAGAGTATAACCACTATCTTTGTTGGATGCATTGCGCACCAAAAAGGTGCCATCACATGTGTCCCGTAGTTTCTCTGTAGCCTCATCTCTGAAACACACAATAAGCATCAATCAGGCCTAAGAAAAATACAATTGAATTGCAAATATTGATGCTATGATCTATAATAATTGAAAATTTTCTAAACATATTTAAGTCGATTATAAAAAACACAAAATGAGTAAGTAAGTAGTAAGAATTTTCAGTTTTAATGCAATTTGTAATGGTCCAATAATTGCAGGTAACATTATTTTTGTGTTTTCAAACATGTTACCGGCCAAAGGGTTAACTGTAGCCTATTACTGAGAAGTGAGAAATATTTTGGAGACTATTTCCCATAAGAAAATAGTATTATAGTTTTTTGACCATGACTTTATAATATTTCACAACTCTTGGGTTATTATTATAGTGTCTGTTTTATTTTCCTAACAAGCTGAATGATATTGAAGATAGGTACTACACTTGGGTAAAAGAACACTAGCTTAAGTCAACCCTGACCCCTTATCCAGAATTCTTGTCAAATGTGGTAAATACCAAAACACTTATAATGAAATTTAAAGAAGTTTTTTTTTTACCGAAGTACAGATTCTTTTAGTTTCTCATAGGCCACAATATCTGAGATGACACTTTTCATTGTAAAATCAGTGATGTTTTCAAATTGCTTTCTGATTTTTCTGATAGTAAACTTAGAGCTGTGCGGGTCCCGGAAAACAAGAAAAGACATAGTTGAAACAGACTTACCTAGTGATATCACCCCAATACCATTCGGCATTCTCCAAACTCTCTTCAGCCGACTGTTGAGGGGCGCCTATTTCAACCATTATTTCATATTTGGCACTCAAAGTTCATACATAACGTGATTTTCACTTTATTCATCAATAACTAAGATGAACTGAGCATCATACAGCACATCTGCCGAGGATATTCTACTGTAAAAGCGGCTAGATCACAAAACTTCCGCGTTCGAGGTTACGAAGAAAATAACCATATCATTCACTTTCAAAACTCTTTTAAACTAAAATTAACACTATATTACACAGTTTATATAAACTCAACCACTGAAAACACGGCAAATCATGAACTACACTCCGAAAAAGAGGTATCTAGATCACAAAGGAAATGGGCAAGAGTATGATGATTGTTGCTATGGCACTAAATACTTCCTTAAATCTGAATTTGGGAGTCCCCGTATAAGAACGTCATTTCTATATCCTGGAAAAAGGACATGGTAGACCCATGTTTTATTCAATAACGCAATTAAAATTCATTCACTTCCTTTTTGTAAGTCAAACACTACCACTAAACCCGTCCGCCATCTATAAAATCGCCATAAATTCGATGCAAGTGATGCGCTGACTGCCGAGGTGCGTCAAAATCTACGGTGGTCTGATAGCATCGATAAGAGCATCACTTTAAATTCACTTACTTTTTTAAAGGTACTCACATTGACATTAGTCAATGACTTCCTGATGAATTTAAAATCTGTCGTATCTTACTCGCGTGATCTACTTTGATTTGACGCGCGATTCATGTAATTTGTGATTTAGTTAAAACCATGTTAAAACATAGCTGTTGACTAAAATTATGCTAATATTTGACATTTCTGTTATCCTTAAATCTCACCTTAGGGAACATCACTATTGATTTATTGAATTTAGTTGAAAGAAAATAATATTTTATGATTTTTTGCAAAATGTTGACTAGAAGCACCTTGTTTGTACTGTACCTACATAATAAAATCAACCCTATTCTTACCTTCATGCATGACCATACCAAGACATCAAGAAATTTAACAAAAAAAGCTGCACATGCAAAATCTAATCCCATAATTATTATGGATTTGAATCACCTTGCTTGTAGAGGAAAATATCCAAACCCCGAAGCCAGAAGATGAGCAGTAAAACAAAATAAAAAAAATAAAATGTCTTTTTCGTGTGCGAATTCATTAGGTAGTAGAAAATCTGGTAACACATGCAGTAATACGGGTTGGCAACTGGCGTCCGAAGTGTCTGTAAATTTCGTACATCTGTCCAATAAAAAAAAATGTTTTTTATTTTCATTTTTACTTGGAAATTAATAAATTAACAAATTAATAATATACTGTTGTATTGAAATGTCGGTGTTATGAAATAACAGAAAAGGAAATTGTTAAAAAAAGCTGTGGTGTTCTACAGAAATGTTATTTTTCTGCGGTCCTATCTACCGATTCTCAAAATGTGTATCAAATCTGGTACAATAATATTTTGCTCGCTGTTCTTCTTCGTTTCGTCCACGCACATAAAAGGAGAATTTACAACTAATGAATTTTTCAAGTTCCTAGTGAAGTTCGGATTTCAGAAAACAGACATCCATTATCAAAAGGAAACATATGGCTATATTTTCGGGAACATAACAGCGAATGTTCAATTCAAATACCCCATAACGTTCGCTGTATTAGACCGAGGTCACTTTTTACACTACTACAAAAGCCGTGATATTGCTGATAAAGAGCTAGCATGCCAGGTTATGTTCCAAAATTTGAATGGGACAGCCTATCATCCCAAATGTAATGCCTATGGCCAAGATCTGTTTAGAAGAATTCCTTGTCCGAAAGGTGATTTGTGTATTGATGAAGACACACCATGGAATGTGGTAAAGAAGAATCAGTTTACTTATGTTATTCAAAACTCAGGACAACCAAGGTAAATGATGTATCTTTATACTTTGTCAGTGGTAAATTAGCAGTAGCTATAGATTGAAATATTTCAAAATATTTTAACAATTTTATCCTTTTTTAATAAAATTTTGAGAAACATGAGTATTCCTTGGGTCAAATGTTTTTTTTTCCTCTAACAGATTTTGGTATGTATCCATGGTGTCATGTTACCTAGATGAGGTTTCTTGCACATGGCACCATTACACTGGAGCACCATCAAAGGATAACAAAACCTTGACAAATATACCTCAGACTGTAAACTATGACTTCTGGCTGGTCAATGGAAGTCCTAATTTATCATTTTACAACACATTGCTATACCAGTTTTCATTTGATAGACAGAACACCCTGGAATTGTATCTTGTTTTCTGGCTGTGCTATATTATTCTATTGCCAGTACAGATTTATGCTGTCAGGTAAGGTTTTGACATATTTAAATAATTAAATATTATGTGTTTACATATCATTATATAAAATGAATTAATACATTTTCAGAGAAATTCACTCCAAAACTTTTAAATCGCTAGAGTAAGCAGTATTTTATTGTATTACTGTGATTTTTTGTGTAACTTTAAGCAAAATCTATGTTAAAGCTTTCTCAAAAGATATATTATTTCTTTGAATATACTCTATATTACACCATATTTATTCCTGTTAATTTTATTGCTAATACTACTATTTTCTATTGCATTAAATTTATATTGCTTTGAATTTTGGCACAATCATTAATAGTAAATTAACTATTTAATTTCAGAACACAAAAGCATCCAGTGACAAAGTTGTTTACATTCAGCCTTGTCCTGGAGTTTATTGCTCTATGCTTCAATGTGCTACATACTGTGAAGTTTGCTGTGGATGGTGTAGGGTTCGCTGGGCTGGCTGCTGCTGGGGATGTTTTAGATATAATGAGCAGAGTGAGTCACAAAGTTATGCATCCTCTTTATACTAATCAACTGTGCTGGTTTTGAACCATAATTGTTTATTTTCAAGCAGTATAACATTACAATGCATGTCTTTCTGTGATAGGTCATATATTGGGTCCAGGACAAAGTTGAAAAACTTGCAATTGGGCTTTGATATATTTGTTTCGCTTGCTGTTATTGGAGTCATTAGACTGCTAAGCAAAGTGTTGTGGTGTATAATATAATAATTTTAATGCCTTATTTTGTGGTGGCCTAACAAAATCCTATAACACTAAGCCAAACTTAAATCTCATGTTTTACATGTTCGTGTTTTGAAATCTAATAACATTTAAGTCATGCTATTGTAGGTAAATAGATTAAATGTTTATTCTTATAAATCTATTTCAAATTGTATGCCACTGATCCAGTTATTGTTGCAGTTACTGTTATAGTAAACAAATAGCATAGAACAAATACCTTGTTGAAGTTGGCACATACCAAACACATAAAAGTTATAATTTTGTTCTAGCAGGTTCATACCATACAGATTATTATTTACGATTAACAGCAAAAACAAAAAAAGAGCAGCAAATGTACTAATCATTATACTGTAACTATCTTCATTACCTTATATAAGGCATGCCTTTATCCTGTATGAAGAATTCCATTGATTTTCCTTACTCATCATTACATTCTGGGTCATTCAAGGTTGAGAATATAAATTTAGCTAGTTGTTTACTTTTTAATGTTACTTCTTTTTAATAGATTCACAGTTAGATTCGATTTCACATAAAATATGACATTGGTATGTAATGTACAACAGCACATGAATAACTATCTGTCTTATATGCGTATCTCTTTGTTTAATTTATTTATGCAATTATTATAGTAATATATTTAAATGCATTTTATTGCAATAAAATATGTTACTATACCTATATACCTATTGCTTATTTGCCATAAACCACTTGATAACATATTTTGTTGTTTTTCAGACCCTGTTCATGTTGCTCCTGCTTTTGTTAGCAAAAGGCTGGGCAGTGACTAGATTAGAGCTAACATACAAACCACTGGTATTTGGAGTTTGGCTTGCTTATGGAATCGTTCATATTCTTCTTTATGTTTGGAACACTGTATGTATAATCCTCTTGAATCATATTTTGACTAATAAAACATTAAATTGTTAAATTGTTGGTTGCTTGGTTACTAAAAACATTAAATGTTTTTAGTAACCAAGACCTCCAAGTTTATTGTAATCTGAACATGACATTGACTACAACATTTATTTGGAACAATCTCTTTTATAACACACTAAATTATTTCTTTATAGACTGAAGTGGACATCATAGAAGAGATTGACGAATACCAGACTTGGCCTGGCTGGTTGATCCTTGCGCTACGCGTAGCCATAATGACTTGGTTCGTGCTAGAACTGCGATATACAATGATGTACGAACACAATATGCCAAAGCTTAACTTTTTACTACACTTCGGCGCATCTAGCCTCGTGTGGTTCGTGTACTTGCCGATTATTGCGCTGATTGCGCTGCAGATCAGCCCTCTGTGGAGGTTCAAATTTTTATTAGGTGAGTGTTGCAGTTTCTTTCTCATTATGTAAGCCCAGTGAAATAACGCAACTCTTTTTATTTATTACCTACCAGTTACATTCACTTCAGTTGCGGTTCAATTTGGTTGCTGATAGAAAGTGGGTTGAATTTATAAATGACATTTCAAATGTTTAGTATCAAAAAGGAGACAATTATCTTTTATTTAAAGCCAGTGTATTTAGACTTTCGCTGTCAAAGCGATTAACATTTATTTACATAAACGTTTTATTTTATAACTTTCATTATATGAGGAGTAACGTTACGTTTACGTTAGCTAAATAACGAACGAATGTTATCGTATTTTCTTCTAGCCACAATGGGCCCTCATTAAAGTTGTCACGGCCATTACAGTTAACCGACTAATGTCTGGTCACGTATCGGTAATTATCTTGAACAGTCGTGTTTGTAAAACTTGTTGATGTAAAACCATAAAGTTATCTGAAATTAATTAGGTAGGTAATATAATAAATCGATCTATTTTTCTTAGTTACTTACCTACTAGTCAATATTAATTTTCGTAAAAAAAAGTTGCTTATAACGGTGTCTTCAGAGGTCCATCTATCTCTGTATCAAATTGCATCTATATCGGTTAAGCTATTTAGGCGTGGCAGCCTATCAAACAAATAAACAAAGTAACAACAACTTTCGCATTTCTAATTTTGTAGTTTTTCAGATTAGGATTTAAAATCTTCGCTTATTCAGTATGAGTCTTAAATGTTTTAGTCACTGCGCGTAATAAGTTAATTATCGCTTAAATAAAAATTCCTAAATTCGGCGTTTCAATGGGATTACCGTTGCAGCTAGCGTAAATTTTAATTAGTGCAATGGCGTGCATCTTGTAATGTCCGCTCAAAACTGTTTTCACGTCATAATATCCGCTCGTGACAAGCGAAAGGCTTGATCGAAGCGGGAAATATTCCTTTTAGATAAATAAGGAATGGGTTTTTAAAACTAGTTGATAGAAGGACATTTAACAAAAATAACTCAGCACAGTTTTGAAGTAGTTAGGTACATAAACTCATGCCTATTCCGATGACGGCGATAGCCCTAGCAAAAAAAAAAAACAGTCGAATTAAGAACCTCCTTCTTTTTTAAGTCGGCTGAAAACTAAAAAATGCCAACTGATACGTTCCTTACATTATCGTTTACGTTCCTTTTCTTTCATATCAATTAACACAGAATCCATCAACCGTTGGCCTCTTCTTTTGTCTGTGTCTCAATTTTTTAAAATAATAATTTTTCTGTCATAAAAACGGGCGACTATTATAATCGTTAGCTTACTGGGACTCTTGGACCTTTTCGAGTTTTTAATGTTATTATATCAGTCTCTTGCTATAAAAGTCATAATTATGTTTCTTTTCAGGTATCACATACTCAGCAGACTGCTTCGCGTTTTGTGTGATGGCTCATTTGCTGTGGCCGACACGCTCAGAACAGTACTTATTACTAGCGCCCTCTGATTATACAGGTATGAATTAATAATTCGGCTTTTCAAAATATCGAGATAGGTCAGATAGGCAGTTACTCCGTGTAAAATACTGAAATCAGTTGCATTTGGTAAGACTGATAGCCATCCCAATTTCTCAATATAATATCCATATCTCCGTTTAGTAACTTTAGCTACTTTCATTGTATGATGTCATATGGCATTCTCCTGTGGGGAAATGCCGCCGATATTCAGACAATATTTGTCTTACAAAAAAGGGCTATTCGTGCAATATTTATGAATTAAGTCCCAGACAGTCCCTCAGAGACAAATTTAAAGAGATTAATGAGTATGATGAATAATGAGTAAAGGCCATTTATCATTAAAAATGGTGAATCGCGAATACACGACAGTTTATGCGCAACTAGGGTTCAATCTGTACTTTGTGCAGTGTTATTGCAATTTTAAAATTTCTAAGTAAAACCCCGTCTGTATTTAGTCGTCCCCGATTACATTGCACATCTCTGTAGATAAAGCGGCACCAATTAAGCCATATAATATTATTTAAAGTAAAGACCATTATTTAATAATACATTAAAATTATAAATAAGTATTGAAATATAAACTTATTCAACAATATTAGTTCGCCTCATCATGAACATTTGTAATATTGCCATTTTTGGTTTACCTACTTGTACAACTACATTTCGATAACGCGCTATTCAAAGCGTATCAATAATTTCCATTCGTGAAATGGAAACAAACTACTTTACGTACATTGGATACCTCTATAATTAATTATACCCATTGTAACGCGTTATTAATGCAATCTAGGGTCCAATTAGGTAAATAGGATAGCGAAGTTCCGAAAATCAGTGTCTAATCGACGGTAAAAATAGTATGAATTTTATTTTCAAATAACTACAGAGTCCGCCTCTTGTGTTCTTGGGTCCAAATTCTAAGTCAGTTTGAAGGACTCGACTCTATCGCCATGATAACAGAAAAACCCTCGATGAATGCCGTTAATGAAAGTAGGTAATGTTTGTATGCCTATCACTAGTGTGTGTGGTGTTGATCGTTAATTCGTTACTATTCATTTGGTTCAAAAAGAATTACTTACAAGTTGATGATTCATGTTGGAGGACATGACTTGATGAGATGGGGTTAGAATTAAAAGTATAATGTTTCTTTTTAAATAAGTTGATTGGACAAAGTTTAATGAAACCCATCTTATTGGTCGTGGCATGTAAATAAACTAGCTTTGACCGCAGCTTTGTACGCGCATATCCCGGTTTTTCCCGTTTCCGTAGGAACTTCGGGTATGCTGTGTATCTCTTTGTGCATCCTTACACTCCCAGGGAACTTACATGCTAAATTAGCAAGCGTTCTTCGACCAGTAGGTTTGGCTGTGCGTTGTCTGTCCGTCACTCAGTAACGGAAGAGTTTTATATGTATGTTGCAGCCAACTTTCTTAAGCAGCCATTTAATAGGAGACAAGCTAGCTGCAACATTATATTGATTGTAATGAAGTCTATTAATATGTAATTTTGTTGTGCTCTTATCTATCTACCAGTCCATTTGCTAATTGGTAGGTTATGGGCGTAAAGTCAATGACGTTTGTATATGTTACGACGACCGATTTATAAAGCTGACTGTTAATTGAAGTGGAACAGATAAGTGCAGAACTGCAAAAACATACGAAAACTCTACCAAATTTCCGGCGAAGCTATTAAAAATTTAAATTAATGATTTGTTTTTTTTCACGTTAACCAACATTCGCGTTTGTAAAACGTCAGAACCTAGGCGCATTGGTAGTTTTATAATAACCGGATAAGAACCGGCAAGGAAGTCAATCAAAGGCTAATCTAAAAAAATCATGTGTTTTTGCAATCTTATTACCATTTCTTCGCTACAATTAAAAAGCAGCTTAAGGTCGTAAAACACCTTTCATATGACTAAAAATGATATGACATTATTTATATATACAGTGTTGACTTTAATCGGTACTAAAGCCAAAATATTATAGTGATCAAACATATGTACATTAAACTACTACACTTATTAAATCCTATTGATTTATTGACAAAGCAAATAATCAAAACGTAATAAAAAGTAATCTTGATTATCTGTAGACTGGATTACTCGCATCGCCGACATACTGGATTGCTATCACTTTTTCGTTCTTTTAACACACATGATTTTATCTGTACCAACGTTTATCAAAGGACTTCATCTATCGCAAAGCATGCTTCATAGCTTACATTATAATGGCCCCGAATGATTTTTGCTACAGTTATTCGAGTAGATACAATCATTTATTTATTTGTTCTTTAAATATATCAGGTATCGTCAAAGCATAATGCATTCATCTCAAATATTATCTTGACTAGTAACCTAGAAAAAACTCCCCTCTCCCTATAGTCTTAGCAACTCTCGACTGCTCGATATATAGCTTTTATAAACATGGTTATAAGGTTTACATTACTCTGGTTGAAGAGCGTTTATGAATTTCATTAACTGTAACACCGGTGGATATTGAACCGCGAATATTTTTATATTGCTGTTGTTATAATATCCCTTTTTATAACTTCCAGCGGGAATTGAAGAGCTCGACGAATTCAACGAGTCCCCTCACGTAGTGCACAGCGACACCGTCGCACTCACAACTGCTGAAAGCATCAACGCTGACGACGAAGAGATTATCTTCACCAGAGCGCCGCACAAAAACGGCACCGCTTTCTCATAGCAATGCGAACAAGTAAGAGACGGTCACGTCGAATAACGCTCAGGGCGCCGTTCCCGAACGAATGAAATCATGAATTTAACACGATCGAAATTATTTACTAATATTGGTCTCATTGAATAACGATTTGTCTCCAATATTTATGTAGTAAAAGTCATGTTGATTGTGTCGATTGAAATATTGTTATTTGTAATATTTATTATGAAAACACGAGACGAATGATTTTGAACGAAGGTTATTATGGATGAGAGATAGGAAATTCGAATATAGTGGCTAATTTATTTAGCCAATAGTAAATTTTAAATTAATGTATCCCGCTAGGTGATATTCAAGTACATTGATTCTTTATCGAAGAAATCGTTAAAAGCACAAAATAAATTGAATTTAATTAAGAATACATAATAATTATACGTAAGCGATCGCTTTGAGACCGGAACCATCGGTACGTATGGTTCCGGTCTCAAAGCGATCGTATCAGTGTCAATTAACAAGTTTATGTTCTTCAGTTTCAAGATCATAAGAGAGGAACAAAAATATATCACAAATGTAGTATGTGCCAACGATTGAATCAACTATTATATAATACGAAGAAAATATTACAGATTACTTATAATGTAAGAGTATTCGTAATCATTGTGTCTTTGTGAAAAATGTCTGAATTTACCAAAATATATTTAAGAAAATGAGTGTTAAAAGTGCTGTTAAAGTTGAATGGAGTTTTTCTTATTGTATGAATTTGTATGTATTGGTTTGTATTGTTGTAATGCACTTTTGAATAGATTCATGTTCGGTTACCAACTTGTGGTACTTATTTACGGTTTACTTAAATTGTTTGTGGTAAATGTAACTAAAATATTAACACACAGTGATCCTGGATGTACCTGAGTATTATAAAATATTATGATGTTTGCATAGCACTGATATGTAGGTACCACTGCACTGAGTAGCAATGATTAAACCGCGCTGTAAATGAAACACGTTAGTATCAAATTATCAATTTTATTCTTATGACGTTGTTATGCCAGTACAGTGTTAGGCGTGAAACTGATTACTCTGTTATGAACACCTTATTCAAAATATCAGAACATGTGTATTCAGTTTGATTAAGTTGTATGTATTATTTCGGAATGAGATCGAATAATCCTACGGGTTGGTGTTAAAGGTACGCTAGTGAAATCAAATTCTTATGAAAAAAACGCTGATACATTTTGTATACAAATAGTTACTTGAATAAATAACAAATAGATTCGTGATGTACAGTGACTTTTAGAAATAAAGTACAATTAGATCTCAAATTGATGTTATCATTGTGATTTTTATAACGAAACGGCAGCTGAATTATATTTTTGTCAATGTCTAAATTAATTTGCTTTTCGTGTTATCTGTCTAATAACTGTGTGTAAATTATTTGTATTGTCGCCAAATTAACCAAATGGTCAAATTAACACACTAATAAAAAATTTACGCAAAATAGCTTCTAATGCATTCTTTTAGTGATCTTTAGGTCATAAAATAAATTAATTATAGCGGAGTATGCTCTTTAAATTTTTTAGAATAGTTAGATTCGATTGTCATATTATTTTGTTGTGGACTTTGGAATTAGAAGCAGACTCGCTTTTTTATTCACAGATATAATTTGTGAAAAGCATGCTCTATTCTATATTGAAGTAATAAGTCATTGTTTCAAAAATAATGTCGTGTCAATGTAGAGTAAGGATAGAAATGCTAGCGTTGTACATTTCGGTTACTAAATATTATTTACGAGAAGATTTTATTGTGTAAGTTTAAAAATAGCCGAAAGCTGAATTTACATACTTTGCTAATGCACAAATACAGCCGATATAATAATGTGAAACGAGTTTGATGAACACAAGTAAGCTTCACCTGGCTGTTACTGTGCGTTAGGCTTTACCATGTAACAGAAATATTGGGTCCTTTAGTTTGCCAAATACGAGAAACTACCTCA
Source organism: Hecatera dysodea (assembly GCA_905332915.2). Lineage (NCBI taxonomy): Eukaryota > Metazoa > Arthropoda > Insecta > Lepidoptera > Noctuidae > Hecatera > Hecatera dysodea. The sequence goes on along the minus strand of HG995294.1, from coordinate 9,216,380 downwards.
AGCCCCCTGGCTAGATTTGGTTTCATTAAACAACACGATACCCTTTTCATATTCACATACTTCAAAATGGCAGAGTTAACAATAAAGACTCACATTAGTCATTTTGTAGTCTGTTATTTTGTGTGAGCTCGTGGCTAAATAATAACAGGCGCACAGGTCGATCGTCAATGTTAAGCAACACTTGCCGAGGTCGTTCTGTGGATGGTTCGCACCATCTTAACATATCGAGATTCTCTGTGCCTCGGAATCATTTGTAGATCTTTGGCAGTCGTTATAGATTGTCAGAAGCCAGAAAATCGGACACCAAAACTGGTATCAGATTTTCTGGTTTCTGCTGCTGGCCAAGAAATACCGTGTTCCCCAGTCAATAATAGGTTGTGGAGGTCTGGTAAGCAGCCGCCCCACGTAAAACACAGTATTCAGCTAAATCTGGTTTGACTGGGAGCCGATCCCCATATAGTTGGGAAAAGGCTAGGCAGATTATGTTGTCTCAATTTATTAGCAAATTCAAAGGGTATTTATAAGTTGTAACCGTTTTCTTAACGAAGCCAATTGGAACAGTTTTTTCGAGGGCAAAATTCAAGTTTTTTTTATATAATTGCTGATATTTGGACTCGAATCGTGTCATTAAAAGGTATTACAAAATTTTAAATCTGAAGAATGTTTTCTTCAGCAAAGCTTTTTGCCGAGCCTTCTATGGCACGCACAAATGCTGCTTTCATGCGGACCTACATTTCACGTTTTAATTGGCTGGAAATCAATTATACCTGGAAATGCAGGACAATTAGAACGATCAGCTTTTGTGCGCGCTTGCTTATACATTTCGATAACAGTTTGCTAAGAGTCCGGAGTGTTGTGTCCATTGAGGACAAAAATGGAGCTTATTTATTTTTTTATCGAATTTTAATGAGATTTATGGACTAAGTTATATCACATATAACCTGTTTACACATATATAGGTATGATTTAGTTAATCATTAATTATTTTTCCCCTTTAAAAATGTTTGCTGATATGGGAAACATGCGACAGTATTTATTTGTGGCATAAGTTGAATAACAAGCAAATATATTTAAAAAAAAACTTATGTTCAATCTTAAATCACGAATAGATAATAAAATTACTTATTTGATTACGTTCTAACAATGGGTACATAAATCTTACAAGCCAATTCGTCGGTCTGTAAGTTGGATATAAGATTTTCATCTATTGACTATACCTACTTTTACTGAACACTTGTCATGAATATCAGCTACTCATTATGGAAAAAACAGATAAAAAAATTGTTCCGACACTTGATCGTGATAGTATGACAATATGTTATCACTCTTGCATGTACATACGTTGCCGATTTTCCTCATGATTTCACAATTATTTTGTTCTCAGGTTGGAATTTGTTAATATTCATGAATACTGTGTCGTATAAAAGTTTGTACAGTCGATAGCCCTGTTAACAGGATGATTTTAACTCGAGGTAATTGTAAAAATAGAATACTTATATTGCTACTCATTTATCAGTATTATATTAAAATTAATGGCATAATCGAACAAAACTGGAGTTAATGGAAGGTTGCCAATTTTGAATTCAGAATTTGAGATAATTATAAAGTTTTGGAATAATATTCGCAATGCCATACATGAAAAACGTTCAAATTCCATTGAACTATTTTTTATTAATGATTTAACAATCTTAGTGAATAATGCATTTGTGTCTCCTCTGTATTAGAGAAGGACCTGGCCTTAAAGTGTGACAATCACAGGCGGGTTTTATTACAAAAACAAAATATGGTCACTTAAAAACCGACTTATAAAACATGACGCCAAAGTAGATAGTTGAGTACCTAAGTTGCAACGGAATTAAAATCATCTGAAAATTATTAATTAAGTACAGTTTCTATTGAGAATCGCGCAATGACTGAGGTCACTAGTCAGATCTTTGCTCCGATAAAGCGGCGGCGTCTATTTCTCTTTTTTTATTAAAGAAATGTGGTAAGCATTTCCTTTAGTCCCCATCTGCTGTCAAACCTCGAGTTATGAGAACAAATCCTGTACAATTAGGTATATTTTTATGTTTTAGAACCAGCTCTCAATACGCCTATTCCTAAATCAAAGTATTGTTTTAATAGTTAATATTATTTCAACCTACCTTTAAATTTTTATATTTTGTGTAGAATCCACTTTTATATGTAGTGTTATATAGTTATTTCTAAGCCTTTGTAGGTGTAAATTTGATGTAAATAAACTTTCTTATTATGTACACATACGGTTGTTTAATTTATATTTAGACTAACCCACATAATCCAGTGAGGGAAATTAAAAAAATAAAGTAGTCACCCAGCTTGCAACGGATGGTTAAGATTATAAGATCAAATGAGATCTTATGATCTTTAACCATCTTCGTTATTAAATTACAAAAAATATATTATTATAATATTAATTTCTATATAATTTAAAGAGAAGTGGTGGCTGAGTGGCAACGGCCCCGACTTACAAATTGTAAGTCGCAGGTTCTCAAACCCACCAGGCCCGAGTCGACGGCGCGTAGTGTTCCACGCGCGCCTCAAAGAGCCGTCAGCAACGAAGACGGGGCCCCATAGGGTTGCGGAATTTGTTCGAAAAAGTCACCGCGGCCCTGGAACGCAAAGAGCACAAGAACGATCACAAGTGGGTTTTAGTCAGTAAGAGTCTGACAACTGACACTCCCTTCCGCTCCGCCTAGAGCGGGAGAAGCCATTTGATGATTCCCCATAAAAAAAAAAAGTTTCTTAAACCCAGACAGGCGTATTACTTTGTGTAATTAATTTCATAACCTGCTCTCTAAACGGTGAAGGAAAACATCGTGAGGAAACCGGCATGTCCTAAAACCAAAAATTCGAAGACATGTGATTTTCACAAACCCACACTGGGTCCGCGTGGTGGATTACGGCTCATTAATCCCTCTCCTAGAGAGGAGGCCTGTGTCCCAGCAGTGAGAACATTAAAAGGCTGATTATGCGTTTTTTTTTGTTTTACCGATAGCAAATAAATGAATATGAATAGCTATTACATTTCAGCCCACTGTGCGCTATCCCAATAAGTATAACCTTTTTTTACGGGGGAAATCCTGACGGAGGGGTCTATCAGACTATTATTGACTAAAACCTCACCGGTGTTCCATCTCCCACCCACACCGAGGATCGCGGTAACGTACGGACTTCCATAATCCCCGGCTGGAGCCAGCCGGCCTCTGCGGGCCAACTCGGGTCAGCGGGGGGTGTGAGCAGGTGTTTGACTGCCCCCGCGACGTAAAAGAGGGGCGCACGGGAACACTACGCGCCGCCACCTCGGGTCCGGATAAAGGGAGGCGACAGACATCCCCAAGTCCGTCACCCCTGGACCCAGCCAGTTAGGGGGCCGGAAGAGGGCAAAGTATGCCCGGATCTTCCTCCGGTGCGCCTGCTGCGGGCCGGGAGAGAGGTCGAGATTTCCTTTACCTACCCTTTCCTCAGCCTCCTTCTACGCGATAACTGTTTCACAGAAGGAAACCACCGCGTCCCAGGACTCCTCGCCGCCGACCATAGATCGGACTACGGCCGGTAGCGAGAGATCCACAGAGATGGCAAATCACACGTCGCGGGCACGTCGATCTCAATATAATCTAACCTATTCTTGTCCTTGTCTATGTTCGTGTACGCTCTGGTTAATTTGATGTATAATCAGGGGCGTAGCTACCGCCGTATCAGCCGTATCAATTATATGGGGCCCCCAGGCTACAGGGGCCCCGAATGTATGAATGCAAAAAATCCTAAAACGTTATCCATAATAGTTTATAGGTTATTAACATTTTTTAATATAACTGCTGTATGCTGTGCAAACATTTAGTTTAAAAATCACAATACACCGAATTAATAATATCTATATAATTCTGATTAGTTAAAAAAAAAAAATTGTTTCCAAATTATTTGTTATTTATTAAAATCAATTGGAGCATTTTTAGTTTCTTTTATAAAAACTTTATGCTGTTGGGGGGGCCCTCAACACATTTTGATACAGGGCCCGTCGAGGGCAAGCTACGCCACTGTGTATAATCAGTATTTTTGATAAAAATAATAGTAATTTTGATAAAAATACTGATTGCACATCAAATTAACCAAAGTAAATAAATTGACGAGTGATAAGGTTTTTGACGTGCATGTAAAAATAAATCTATTATTAATAGCTTTTGCCCGCGACTTCATATGCGCATATCCCGTTTTTACCCGTTCCAGTCGGAATTTCGGGAAATCCTCTCTTACAAGGAACCAATTTCAGCTTTCTACGACCAGTAGTTCCGGCTGTGCGTTGTCCATCAGTCACTCACTCATCGTCAGTAACGGAAGAGTTATTTATACTGATAATTATTCCTTATCGACACTTATATAATGTTCATATTCTTTTAACACGCTGTTTTATCAATTTAGGTTGATGACTGTAAATAAAGCCCTAGCCCAGCCCTGACCGCGCACCCTAGAGAGCTCATCGGTTAGCGGAGCGGAATTCCAATCAGTTGATTTTGGCTAAGCAACCAAAATCAACTGATTGGAATCCTAGTGTGGGGCAACGTTTTATTTTAAAACATTAAACAATATTCACACCTTTTTAACCGACTTCTAAAAAAGGAGGAGGTTCTCAATTCGGATGTTTGTGTTTTTTTTTTTTTTTTTTTATTGTTTGTTCGCGCATAACTCCGTCGCTTGCCAACCGATTTGAAAAATTCTTTTTTTGTTGGAAAGGGTATACTTCCCAAATGGTCCCACCATTTGCGAAGAAACAATAAAAAAAAAAAAAAAAAAAAACACAAACATTAACAAAAAACACAAAAATGAACATTTTATCGAAATCGAACAAGTGGTTTTTGAAAAATCTAAAAAAATATCTACATTGTCTACATTGACGACCTTTTAGTTTACTCTGCATTGGAGCAGTGCGTTTTTTTACACTAATGTAATTGGTTCGTTTAGGTGGGGGGAGGGGAAGGGGTTTAGGTACCACTAAAAAGTGAAAAATAAAAAACTTTTTACAAAAAAATACAACCGACTTTTCCACAAAAAATCAAAAAAGTACAAAATAACTTTAATTTCGGAAGTCGGTGTTCAAAAAATGAAAAAGGAACCACATACACCGAGTTCCGAAATTAAAGTTATTTTGTACTTTTCTGATTTTTTGTGGAAAAGTCGGTTGTATTTTTTTGTAAAAAGTTTTTTATGACCAGTTCTACCTAAATACTTGAAGAGCAAATATCACCGTGACTCGTGAGTCGCCAATTACTGATTACATCATAGTTAGTTATTCGATAATGTTACGAATGATATTTAGAGTTCGAGTGGAACCACTTATTATAGTCAATTTAGATAATTAATGGGAATTTAATGCCGTGGTTGTCAAGTGGTTCACTATATAAATGAGACGAATCGCACCGCGAATTTTATCGGTGCCTTTTTCGTAATGCTTTTGTAGTGGCGCTGACGCAGCATTTCGTATTCCAGTAGAGAGCGCACTCCCCGGGCTAAATGCCCGTAACATCGACTACCTATAGACGCGCTAGCATATAAGTAATTTCTTCTAATGTAATTGGTTGCGTGGGTTACCTAATAAATGCACAAAGTTAATACGCATTTAATTTCTCTCCGTACCTACATACTACCCAAGAACAATAGATACACGCACAGTAAATTTTATTCCATATAAGCTTCGATCAAAAATGTATTCTTAATCGACGACATTATTTTTGTGGTATTTCCCTCTCTGCGTACAATAAATAAAGTGAGAATGATTATGCACTGCATCCGATCCGAATTGGAAATGTCCACAGTAGTAACTCTTATAAGCCTATAAGTAGTAGGGTACTATGACTATATCGACGTTACTCGGAACCGATCTGACGGAAATAAAGATTTAAATAATTTTAGTCCCCTTTCTTTTATCTCGAAAAATATGACACAATTCTGACGACTCACCTACGGACACTTGACCTTGATCATAATCTGATAAAGATAGGATTACCTTTAGGTACCTATCCGTTAACTGCTTTCTGTTAGACCGGCAAATGATCTTGTTTATTCTATGCCGAAATGCCGATAGTAACCGGACAGAGAAATGTTCTAAATAATCTTCTTTGTAACCACTCCCTTCAACATGTCAGACATCACAGCAAACATAAGCAGGAATCTTCTAGGTTTTTGCTCGTTACAGCGTAGACCCGATCTATCGCTTGCCATCTGATAAGATCGGGGTCTGGCTCCTCACGAAATAGTATTTAAAAACTTGGATGAATTCCCTGAGACCCGAGCAAAGACAAAAGAAAACGAAAGAAAGAATAATATTTATTTAGCACTTAGCACATACATGAAACATGCGCGGTATCTACATAGATAAAAAAAAAACAAAAGAAAGGTATGCCAAAAACTAAGTGTGTGTCTCACGGCTGCTCTAAAAAGGTCCATTTGAGCAATATGTCAGACAGACTGATGCTGTTTGGTGCTGGTTAAGAGCGTATACGCCGAACGGCATTTCATACAAATTTTCAAGACCTTACTTTCCGAAATGACTAAACCGCATATAAGCAGGATACATAGGTCTAAAAAGTTAGTTGAAAACATTATAGATAAATAGTGTTACAGTTAAATTAGATTCAATTTAAATTTTCCATACAAACATAAATTCGCAGTTATTTTTTTTTAGTAAGACATTTCGAAAATGTTTTTAACTAACATTTTAGATCTATGTATTTTGCTCATATGTGTGAAGTTTCATTAAAATCGGTTCAGTCATTTCGTAAAATAGTGACTTGAAAATTTGTATGAAATGACATACGGCGTAGCTACATACTCTTAAATCCACGACTACCCTCCTACTGACCTTATTTATTTATTTATTTATTATATACTTTATTGTACACCAAAAGTAACACAAAAAGTAGACTTAAAAACTAAAACACATACAATGGGCGGTCTTATGATAAAATCAAACAACAATTGCCAACAACAATAATTTATTTTCGCACACACTAGTACATACATCATAAAAGAATTTGAAGCTAGCATAATATAAAGGAGAAATTAAGTATAATATAATAACAGGTACAAATAAATACATTCAAATTTTATCGTAACTACTAATTAATTGTATAGGTTTAGAGAGACCAGGTACATACACATTTAGTCATTTATATAATATATAATACTTATCAGAAATACATTTAAACTCTAATAAAATAAACATTAAAATGAAGAAAAAATAAAGATGTACTCATCAAAATACTGATTGAATACCTACGATTGCTGATAATATGAAACCAGTAATAAACCAGTAAATAATCTTTGAAATACTTTCTTTCAGAAATTACACAGTAAAAGTCTGCCAGTTACATAATTTTAAATTATAATTGCTCTATAATGGGCATAGCCTACATTTTGCTCTGGATAGTGCAAAATCAATGGGCCAAAAGTGATCGATCAGTGGGCCGTACAAACCTTGACCACTACAAAAGTACAATTCAATAGTACCTAATAATATTGAGTACAAATAACACACGAGGGTAGGTAATTAATTCAACGCTTTGTCACATTTGCAGTTTTTTATACTAAGGTAGGGCCAAGGTTTTCCACCGCGCCTCCCCCACCCCATTTGGCTACGCCCATGCTATCAGGTGTTGTTTCCCCGTTTTGTGTAATAGGTACTGGTAATAAAGGTGAAATTACTAATTCGGAATGACTGCGAAAAAATACAACAATATAGTTGTTTGATAATTATTTTGAACCTTGTAAAATTGCTCGGTATACCTTTCCACGTCAGAGCAGATAATGTTGCACAATAACTCGGCGCTCTCACACTAGTATGGTATACCTACTTATTGTCGGCCACATAGTGGTCAAACACTTCTTGGCCGACCCTAGCCCGTACCTACGACTCCACCAAGTGTGGCAATAACTTGTCTAAAAATCTGACATTAATTAATCAGCAACCAAAGACTTCCCACTCTCAATAACTCTAGCTAGCCACCTTCAATATCCCAGATTCCCAAATATTGCCAATTCTAACAATTTCCTACAGCTGACACCGACAGGGGCAATGGAAACTCTGATTCTAACAATGCGTCCCTACCTACATCCCGACTTTACAAGAAGCACTATCAACGCCACATCGCCATAATAATGCCGAAACCACGCTGTAATCGCAACAAACTCGGACCTTTATCATAGGGAAAAATACAACGTAGTTTAAGTCATCATTAACCACCGTACTGAAACCGTAACTAGCTACACATATTTTGGAGAAAATATTATGGTGATTAGACTCACTCATAAACCGCGTCGAATTATTTTGTAAGTTGTCTTGAGTTTGACTAACAATTACCGGTTTCAGGCGGGCACCAATGTTAACCGCATAACAAGTAATTTTTTAAGTCAGTTCGATAACCTCATTCTTAACACCTAACGTACCTACCTGCCTACTTACATGTTATTTTTTTTTTCGTAGTTATGTAGAGACAAGTCATGCTACTTCGCAATACAGTGATACGTTATGAATATGTTGTAAGCAGCCATTTATAAGACATGGTTATGATGCTTACCATGTATTATGAGAATAAGCATCTCGCACCTTTAGAATGACAGGGACCTAACTCGAAAATTGAAATGATTGGCTAATGAGCAAGAATTAAAATCTTTAAAAAGTATTTAAAAAAACAAATATCTCCCGAGACCTATGTATAAACTGCCCCTCTCCCAGTCATATTGCAGAATCTTTTTCATCACTGACTTTTAGAGTACCTATGTTTTTTACGTTCATTATAATTTATAGCTAAATTATAAGTAACAGGAAACACAATGTACCGAACTCCCGATCAATAAACACTAGTAGGAAGCGGACTATCGCGGATGAAATGGTTGATCATTGAAACGTAAAAAGTAGAACAGCGGTTTATACTGGAAGATATAGCACCTAAATGACCTCATATGGATAAAAATAAACAGTCAGACCCTTTGAACTTTAACCGTGAACATGTTTTATATGGTTACACTTGATTGAGTCACTTCATAATACATTGGCATTACTGGTCTTGATAATATGATATTTAAATACAGTTTTTATTATAAGACTGGAAAATTTTTCAGTCTCCTAGCTAGTCAAGACTAGACAAACTAATTGACCTTCAGAGAGATCCACGATAGTTCAAGCGTTTCAATAAAACCGCTAAAAATAATTTTATAGATAGATGAGATTAATATAGAGCGCCAGCAACAGATACTTTAAATTCTATATAGTTACGTGGTACATAGGTAGCTCTATAGATTGATAGTTACTGTCTGCACATCGTATCAACATACAAGAGCGCGTTTGCGTTAGCTGTCTATTTGCGCAACACGAAACGGCTTTCGGATATAAACATCAAATAGATCATATTCTCTGGTGTTAGTATCGATGCCAGGGCTTCAGGTTTATACCAAACGGATAATTTTAGATTGGTAGAGAGTGGCCGACCTCGCATGAAGCCAAGCAAGTGGCTATGTGCTTATCTACAGGTTGCACTTATATCCAACACTAACGACTCTAGTACTACGAACAGGTTTATACCGTAGACTAGTGTTGTAAGAAAATTGTGACGTGGGACCTTGATTACAGCTTCGGAAATTTTGTATAAATTCAAATACCTACTGACTTATTGTAATATAGCATACATAATTTACTGTTTTGTTAGAAGAAATTAGTTATTTACGGATAATACGAATAAGCGATTAAAATGCGTTATAATAGTAATCTGATCAATTTGACTACGACAAGTTATATTTCTTTCTCGTTATGGGTAGCTTAATATATCTGTCCAAATTATGAGACTAAATACATATATAACAAAAATTAAATGACTGATTGTTAACTTAACAATCAAGGACAGGTTTAACTTTATTTTACTTATACCAGAGTTCCAGCAAATTATTTATTGAACCTTTAAATAAATCTAAAACTACCATTAATGAGAACAATAGACAATATTATAATGTTTTAAGTTTAGGTATATTTTTATAATAATTTATTTCAAAAAATTTCATAACAATAAAAATATCTCTGAAACAGGAATGTACATAATACACATTATACAATTTTCTTTATAATAGATAGTAATATAATTTACTTATTTGTGTTCCTTAAGAACCCAAATAATTGTGAACTAGAAAAATAATGTTATTATTTGGTTTATAATTTACAATATCAACAATATAATTATATGTTTAATTATAATTTGAATTATGATATTGCCTTTTCAATTATTTAATTATTTGTAACCCTAGATCATTCTAAGTTATAACACTCATTGTGACTTTTTAAATTTTCCAGATAGATATAATCATCACATAATGCAGCTCTTTTTTTACAATGCAAACATAACAGACATAACTACTTACTCACAATATTTTTTTAACAAGAATTTATAATAAAAAGCACAGACGCATGGTAGTTCCTTACCCACTAGATACGGTACTCAAAATTTTTACACAAATATTTAGAATATGCACTTTTTAATTGTACGAAGCCTACACGATCAATTCAGTTTCAGCTAAACATCAATATACTAGAAAAGATTAAGTTAAAAATTTAGATAGTTGCTAAATTATTATAAATCCCGGAATATATTGTATTCTACCTACTATTTTCTTGTAGGTAAACCATAGTCGGGTAATAAGTTGAAAATGCATAAAATATCAATAATATGAAGATATATTATTGTTCAAAAACTATTCAGAACTATAAATAAATAACAAGATATAATATCACGTAATATAGTTACAACGTCTTAACATTACCTACTTACATGTATTGTACCATTACATGTCAGAAACAATGGAAATCTCGCTAATAAAAAAGAATAATATGTTCCTATCTTATTACACATACATACATTGTAATTTAGTAGCGATAAAAAATATACAAACAAGCTGTTAAGACACGTGTATAAATTATTTAAACAAAACATCACGGGTAGGTAAATCTAAATTTGACTGCAGTTGTATTTCGAGACGTGACACTACCAGACTAAATGGTAAACATTCTTGTAAGACTGAATTGTAATATTTTTATTATATCTATTTTTGCCATCCTTAAAAAGTACAAATGCAAGCATAGTATCTACGAATGGCGAATAGACTAGAAACAGCGTAATTTCCAAGTCATGAAATTCTGTGCAGAGATTTCGCTCCTCCACTCTAGCATACATTCGTAACATAATCATCTTTTTCAAATATATTCTGCACATTATCAGTTATAATAGAAGTACGTAACAAGTTTTTACAGTTAGAATATTAAAACAGTCGTTACAATATTTTAGCATCGTCATTTTACGATGTGGATAAATAATTGGGCGAACCCGGTTTCCTTAATTTAAAAGTTGTTTATCCATTCTTATCCATACCATATACACAAATCTGAATAAACAATCAAACCCGATTTGGAAAAGTATGTGCATATATTTAGTCTGCCCAAAAAATAGCGAGTTACGTGAGACAGAATATACATAATCTAAAAATGAGACGAATAATATTACGACGATTGTACATTAAGCACTATCCTATCACAAACACCGTCTAACCCGAGGAAGAGTAAGCGTTTTTAATACTATATAAAAGAAGTTTTCACTTGGTTAACGACGAATTCGTGATGTAGAACCGCCACTTACAGGTGCCAGCAGCCGTCTAGGAACTAAAAGGCGAGCGTTGCCTCTGGCAGGCCTCGAAGCTCCAGGCAGCTTTAAATCAGCTAAATGCGAAGCATAGCCGTCATTAAGAGTCGTCGCCATGTTGCTGTATTTTTTACTGATGCGTCCAATAGCATAAATTTGCTTTGGAGCAAGACCACAGTTATGATAAACCGTAATGTCTTTTCCTGAACCGTATGCCGCATGCATAATTACTCCATGTTCAGTAATAAGATTGTTTAAATGCGCTGCCTTATGCCCTAATGGATCTGTTGAAAATCCATCAGAGAAAAATACTAAGCCGTGAGGGAAGTTATGTTCAGCCAACCATGATATTACTTTCCTCTGTTGCATGTCAGGCCTCCCGGTTATGTATAAAATAAGATACCCAAGGTCTTGCCAAAATCGTACGACATCGACGGCACCTGCTCTTACTTTAGGGTCTCGGCCAGTAACTGATACACTCGCAGTAAAAGATCCATCAATACTAAACACAACGCATTCAGTTTGAGGAGGCACAACGGCTAAATGAAAATTACACATGGTGTGATCTCCTCGAACAACAACTCTTACCGGATATATGCCGCACGCGACACTTTGCCGTTCAGGTAAGGTGTATGTAATTCTTCCAGTCTTATCAGTCACTACAGTAGACAATATTACCCATTCCCCTGCAGGGGGATCCTTCATCATATATATATCAACTTTCTCGCCAGTTAAAGTTATCATATCTAATGGGCCGTACATGAAACGGGCGGAAAAGGTTTGCGGGCACCCTTCCTTGACGATAACGTCATTAGCCCTGTGATTTGCAGCTACGTTTTTCAATTTAACCGACGTGCGTTTTCTCATCCATTTCTCCCTCTCCTGTCCAGGTTTAAACATTGAACACTCTTTATCGTCCGCGTGTCCATAGAGAGCTAAATCAAAATGACCAATTTGGCGCAATATGAAAGCGATTACATCAGAACTTTCCCAGTAGCTAGCATGGAATAAATGAGGTAAAGCGTTTGTGGGAAAATTTGTCAATCCTTCGGGACAATACAGAGCGTAATCGAGTCTTTTGGATCCCCACCACTTCTGCTGTAACGCGTTCATTGTAATTAAGGGAATGTTATCCACTAAACCACTCACAGTACTTTGTACAGATACTTCAGAAAGCCTTCTTAACACAGGAGTTGGCGGCATTTGCAAGTGATCGCCAAATAATTGAGGATGACTCTGTATCAATTCCATTAAATGGTAAGGTTGACCATTACCTAAAGGATACTTAGTATATCTAGCAACATTTATTGGTGGCAAATTGGTGAATCTAGCTGACAGCAGCGGTTCCAATCTTGAGCCAACAGGATCTGTAGGGTGAAACAAGTTGAACACTTGTTGTACGGGTGGTTTTGTAATGTCTCGAGTTTTGTCATCAGAGATTTTTCTTGATGCTAATATAAGTGACAAAGGACTGCCAAAGGTGAAAAAGTCGCTCACTTCAAATTCAAATTTTATATGATTGTCACTTGTGGATGACGAACGCCGCCTTGGTGTCGGAGCTTGTAAGTGTGACTTATTGAGGTAATGTGGTTCTAATGGATCGTTGGGAATAGTTATTTCAGTATCCAGTATGCTATTTTCACTGTCGTGCCTGGATTGGTATTGCATAGTTCTGATAAGAGCATCATACGCTAATACTGAGCCCATGCTGTCACCAACAATACAGACTTGGCCATTGAAACCTTTGCCATCATCGGATTTGATAAATTCATTGTAAGTAGCATTGGCCGAGTTTATGGTTTTTGTTACGGATTCTGCATAATCTGGAGAAGATGTTGCAATTAATGGTATGGCACCAATAGGTATAAGATCGTTTGTGAGAGAAGGAGATTCAATAGTTGATGGTGAACAATCAAAACTGTAAGGACTTAGTGTTGAAAGGACCCCCAAAGCTTCAGTGCATATAGATGGACATGATACAAGTTTGATTGCAATGTGTCCTATAAGTGTTGGATAATGCTGCCGCATTACTGATTCGAAAGCTCCTTTGAAAGTGGTGACATCCGATTTCTTAGCAGTCATATCAACATTGGCATCCAAAACACTCCCAGCATGAAATACTAGTATCAAGACAGTTGTTGGGCATGAGCTGTGAACTGGGGTCTCTGGACAACCATCAACACTAGGGTGACTTTGTAAATTAGGCATTCTGCGTGAGCCTCTCTCAGATGTCACTCTTTTTAAGAAAGAGGGATTGAATATGCTATCTTCTTGACTATTATCGCCTTGGGTTGGTGATATATCAATGTCAGCTTCATCAAGAGAGCACATGGAAGACCATTTATTAAATGAGGATTCACAGTCATAAAATTCATCTTCTGAGCCAGTTTCTGTTTCTGATTCTCTAACAAGGGTTTCCATTCTCCAGTTAGCAGCTTGTGCTTGCAAACTTTTAATAGATCCTGAAGATGATGATCTGAGATTAGTTTTAGAAGAGGCTTTGTGTTCTGATGGCGGAGTCCCTTCAGGTGTAAGATGATTTTGTATTCTCTTTTCTACATTTTTCTTTGACACTAATGGTGTTGGCACATCTTCATTCTTCTCTAAACTGCTCATTGTAGCTGCCAGAGATTTAGAGTTCTCTTCAGACAGGTCTTGTTCATCACTTGTATCACCTGCCATCTTCTTCTGCAAAGCTAATTGTGTCTGGCGTTCTATTTCTCGGATGTCATCCATTGTAAGACCATGCCATTCATCCTGCCATGCCCAAGCTTGTCTATGAGCTCTTAACATGGTTTTTCTAAGTGCAACATCATGAATAAATTTTTCTAGTTTTGTTTGCATTCCCCAATATCTGAATTCTACTTTACAGAGTTTATAAGCACACATAAGAGATTTTCCATTTGGCAGTGGTTGTGTCTTACCTTGAACTTCACTCCAATACTCTTCAAGCCAGTTGTCAGTAAGGGGACCCCTATTGCATTTTTGTGACTCGAACAATTTAGGATCCTCCTCTTTGACATAATCAGCCCCATAAAGCTGATCTTTGCATACATCAATAACATCTACTATTCTACTTTTTAATTCACTTCCAGTTAGTTTGAAGACATTTTCTTGGTGGCCATTATCAGAATAATAATAAGTTTCTATTTCTAATGAAAACTTTTCAACAAAGGGACATGTGTATCTTGTTTTTGTGTAAGGATAGGCATTCCAAGCTTCTTCGGACACTGTTAAGGCAGATTTTGGAAGCAAGCTTTTAAACCATCCAGGTAAATGGCTACCAACGTGGTAGATTTTCTGAGTGTACTGACCTTTCCCACCAGGGCCATCCTCATAGGGTTCATTAACTAGGATCTCCACACCACTGCCTTCACCGGAACTTTCTTCTCTACTCTTTTTGGCTATCATATACAGCTGTGCAATCCTGTACTCCTCTACAGTGAGTGGTAGAGGTATCCGGTACTCCTTAATCAGCATTTTGATAATCTACTTTGAGCATTCAATATAATGAAACATTCTGAAACAAACATATTATGTTGTTATTGTTGTAGGAAAATATTTGGAACAATGCCACTTAGAATATCAAGGGCACAAAAGTATTCATTGCTTTCTTCCTTATTTATTTAATCTGATTATAGCTATTAAATTTATTTTAGGGGAATTGTAAAGAAACTACCTTGTTATTTACCCTAGGTAACTACTTTGTTATCTTAAAGAAATCACTAAGGCATGCGTTGCAATTCAAAGCAACAACCACGTTAGGTAATAAAAATACTAGCGAGCTTATAATCCATCTCGCCAATATTTATTGGACAATGAAAAAAAACAATGCGTATGTAATCATTCGAAATTCAATGCTTTTGATCTTTTATTTAAATTGATCACTTAAACGTGATAAGGTAGGGATTTTAACGCATAAAAGCATTAATCCTCCGTTCAATTGGACGTAGATAGTAGAAGATAAAATGTGTACGTTTATTTTTTTAGTCTCTAGCGTTTTTCATACAAACATTATCGTCGTTATTCTGGCAAAACTTCGAAAAGCTAACATCACAAATATTTACCTCAACAGATCGAAAAATGAGGAGTGTCACATCACACTGTACACAGCATTTTTAATTCAATAATTTCTGTTTTTCGCAAAACACATCCCAAGCACGGATCTACGGATGAACTTTGACATTTTCGCAAACGTAATGTCAATATGCCCTAAGTGCCATTCCTTTTCATGTTGTTCACACGACCATCCATCTCACAATAGAAACAAGAGATGCAATTTATATCTACAGAATATAATAGTGGCATACACTTTATATGGCAGCACGATATCACATCCACCGCGAGACTATTTTCACAAACAAAATGCAACATCAAATCCAGTGTTCAGCAAGTAACGTAAATAAATATACTTTGTATACAGTGCTAGCAAAGTTTATGTTCCTATATGCGCGATCGTAGATTGGAACGCTGTTGATTCTGCGTAGGTACGATGAGGTCGTATTCATAGCCTTTCCAATATTATACGTAGTTTTATTTGATAAAGTATTATTTTGTTCTGGAGTTGTCGATTATGTTGTATAATGCGTGTAAATTTGAGATTATTTTATATGATAAAATATATACTAGCATTCAGCCAAACATTATTATCTTCCATGTATGGTCAAATGTACTAATAATATGCTAATCTGCATAATGTGCAGTTAGTACAAGATTTAAATTTCGTTTCATTCAGTTCTAATATATGGGGAGGAATTTTGTTGTAACATTTTAAACAATACCCCATGAAAGATGTGGCTACTTTAGCTAGTCTGAAACCTGGTTGAACTAATTGATCCCTATTTCTAGTAGCATAATTATGTCTGTCGCCTCGCTTACTAAAGAGATGTAGATTTTTTCTAACGTACATAATGTTTTCATAGATATATTGACAAGGTACCGTCATGATGTTAATTTCCTTAAACAGTTCCCTTATAGAATCGCATCGGCGGAGATAGTATGGGGCCCTTTTCTGCAGAATAAAAATTGTCTCGATTTCTGCAGCCCGTCCCCATAATAAGATACCGTAAGCCATGATCTTATGAAAGAAGCTGAAATCGATTAGTCTCGCGGTATCAACTTCTGTAAATTGGCGGATTTTCCTAACAGCATATGCTGCTAAGCTTATTCGTCCTGCAAGAGATGCTAAATGTGGACCCCATTGTAACCTTGAGTTAAGCGCAATCCCCGAGAAAACCGTTCTATCAACGAATTCTAGTTTTTCCCTGTTCTGACACTTGAGTTTTGACATTATAATTATCACAATCATACTATAATTGATTGAGTCAGGCGTTACTTTGCGGAAATCCATTTTAAATTTGAAAATGAAAACAATATATCTAGTTTTAATTTCCGCGAATATTAGTGGGTTGCAGGTATGGTGGTTGGTGGGTGGGTTGGTGTCGCAACTCAACGGTCAGCGAGTCAACACGTCCCCTGAGGATGATCGTGGAGAGGCGAAACACGTGTCGGTAATGGTGTTGGGTTTTGCATTGCCTTCCTGCATGTGCTTAAAATCCTTGCATTTGCCCAGTAATCTTGCATGTGCATAATATAGCGGGCGGGAGGGAGGTGCATACCTGCAACCCACTAATATTCGCGGAAATTAAAACTAGATATATTGTTTTCATTTTCACAATCATACTACTTTTGACATTTGGTAAAGCAAATCTTATGCATTTTCTTCTCATTTAAAACAAAATTATTAAAAGTAAACCAATTTTGCACCTACGCTTCTATATGTATAATATGTATGGTCAAGTATCCACGCCCCGGCCTCGAGGCCGGGGCGTGGATACTTCCCCCGAATTTTCGATCCCGAATGGTGGATCGAAAATTAAGCTTTTTTTTCGAAAAAAAAGCTTAATTTTCGATCCACCATTCGGTTGAGGTTACTAACTTATTAATGAATCTTTTCAGAAGATTGTAAGCAATTTAGCATGGCGCGACAGACAAGTAATAGTTGAAAAATAAATGGTTCAACTATGAATATTCCCCTCTTTACTAGATGGACATGAGAAAATCGATAGCAGTCGTCGTCGTCGCAGAATTAAAGCGCCGACGTCGTATTTATACATATTTATCTACTCACTTACACAATACACCCTTTGAAATAGCAGTAAGTTATTTCATTAGACATTGCATTTTCTAATAGATGAAGGGACATTTGTAATTTTATTAGAGGGTGCCTACTTATCTAATGCACCTAAGTAGGTCCTCGCCCATTCTGACCATTCAATTAGATAATCTATATGTACATCGAATAAAAAAACTCCAAAACAATCTTAGGAGTGTTTTTAGGGTTCTATAGGTACCTACCCGAAAGGTAACCAACGGAACCCCTTAGTATCCACCCATCGGTCCAGCCGGCACACAGTTGTAATTGTTTCAGTGTGTATTTCTACTTTCGCTATAAGAACTAACATCTAAAGGAGGCCCCGTTTCCATTGATTTGTTATCGAACGCGATACGTAGGCATTGTTTCATAATGCCGCTACAATTAATCGCTGTGACATATCAAGGCTAGTCTACGCGGTAATTTCAATTCAAGGTCCGGGGTAAATAATGGGATAAAATTAAATAAATCAAACTCTAGATTCAATATAAATCAAAGTTTATTGTATATTACCACAAAATATATGTATTACAACCACTTTATAAAAAATCTGACATAACTAAAAAAAAATATACAAAAGCTTAACTCGCGTGTTGTAATGAGATTATTATTTGAAGTCGTAGAGTTGCATATATGTTGCATTGCACCATTCATGGATTTCTACAAGCAAAATCCTTGTCTGAAGCCTGTTAGGGTTAACACGTGTTTTATTTAACCCAAAGGTTAACCTACATACATAATAATACCAAATACTAAGGGCGCATTTACACGATAGCGACACGTACAGCGTGGGCGGGACATAGTATATTATCCTTATCTATGTATAATTTTATATTACCAACAAATGACCCAGCACATTTCATAAATCACGCATCGCTGTCGCATAAATACAACATGATAATGTGCTTATTTCATGTAAGGAAGGTTTCGGATTAGTGAAAAATGTTTATTTTACCAATATACAACAATAATAGTACTTCTTAAAAGTATATAATTATGTAACTCTGCTTATAAGCTAAGGCACTTTCATAAATTGCATTTAATTTTTCCTTACGGTTAAGCTGCCCAATTGTAAATTGTAGGGTAAGACATGTCTGCATGCCAATTGAGCAGTGAGCCGTAAAATACAGCAGGGACTACGCATAAGACTGGCAGTGGGATAGTTCAGACTTGTAATAATAAAATTATGGTTTAGTTCCATGTTGAATTAAGGGAATACATACAACATCTCAAAACCTGTAATTCCATTGTTTTATAAATATGGACAAATGACGATTTTTATTTCGCCATATACATCAGTAGTAAATCACAATATAAAAATATCAACAAGGTATTTTATACACCTATTTAAAGTGCTTATTTAAATACTATTTCATAGCATAAATAATGGTGAACAATACACCCATCAAATAGTATTTTTCTTATCTGTATACGGTATTTAAATCTTTGATACAATACAATAATAAAATAATTTATTTCTCTATTATTTACTACATAGGAAGTTACCGTAAGGTGTAGCCATTGGCGTTGACTCTTACTTTATTTTCAGAGTCGTTCGTACAAGGTAATCCGGTACACCTGTATAAAATCAGCATTATTTTAATATTACTGTCTGCAAAAAAATTAAATCTTTTAAAAATATATAAAAGCTCTGTTATTAAAAAATAAAATAACTATCTAAACCCAATGGAATATTATGGTCATAAAATAAAATATAAAAAAAAAATGTTACATATATACTGTATAACTTAACAATTAAAATGTTATGTAGCAATAACTTGAACTTGGCCCAGCAGTATGATTTAAGTATAGATAAAAAGGTTGATTATCACTTTTGGTTCACAAAACTCAGCATATAGGTCGAACAATTATTTTTCGTGTTCCCACAACTTGTCGTTATATGTAGCGACGACTTGTATGCGAGTTGTGGGCAAATACTGGTCTCAAAATATTATATTAAAAAAATATGTAACAAAACTACAACAGGTATGTCGCACCCTTAGAATGAAAGGGACCTAACTCATTTTTTGGCAAATGAACAAGAATAAAATTCTTTAAAAAGTGTTGGATAAAAAAACAAATTTCGAGACTTATGTATATATAAACTGTCCCTTTCCCAATTATATTTTGGAATCTTATTCATCACTGGGTTTCAGTTTTTCTGCATTCAGTTTATAGCAATATTATAAGTAACAGGAAATTTGAGTTAAGCTATTCTGAGAATGCGATGTACATAATTATGTGTGTCACAGCAAAATTGTAAACGCCGTAAGATTGTAAAATATCTCGTGAAATTGCCAACTATTTTTTTCTTAATAAGACAAGGATATAATGGATAATATTGAAGTTGGATGGGATTTAATTTACACAAAACGATGTTTTCATAAAATGTATATATCGATAATTTACACAAAACGATGTTTTCATAAAATGTATATATCGAGAATTATAATCTAACTAGTTGCCGCCCGCGCGAATGTCGAAAAATATCCCAAGGGCACATACTCCCGGGAGAAAAAGTATCCTTATGTGTTATTCCATACTATAATCTACCTCTGTGTCAAATTTCATCAAGATCAGTCAGTCAGTTCAGTCAGTCGGTTTCAGTAGATTTTGCGTGAAAGAAAACAAACATCCATCCATCCATACTTACAAACTTTCGCGTTTATATTATTAGTAGTATAAAGATTTATAACAATCTTACGGAATCTGCAATTTTCCGGTGACATGTATAACTTATCAATTAAAATGTACTGTAGTAATAACTTAAAATTGGCCCAGCAGTAGGATCAAAATATAGATAAAAAGTTTGAATAAAAATATAAAGAAATAAAATTAACTTATCCAGATAATATTTTGGTAATGTCTAAGAATGACTTGTGCAATGCTTCAATATACTGTGAGCTATCGTTGTGCGACTTATAGCTGGCTACCGCTGCCCCTAACTTATCGGGGAACGCCGAATAACTGAAAAAAAATAGAAAACCATTTTTTTATCGAATGACGAAGGAGTATTTAGTGTGATTTAAAAAAAAATAATATAGGTTCCATTATTATTGCAGAGTATGAAACCATAGTAATTATTTCAATCTACTCAACCTTATCAATGTCATAAAGATATTATGATGATGCGAAAATAATATGATGCGTGCATTTCGCACGCATCATTCATTCATTTTTTTTTCGTTTCATTTTTTTTTTTTCGTTTATTATGAATTTTTGATTTTAGAATTTTCTAAAATCAAAAATTCATAATAAACGATCAACTAACTGGTATTTAATTGGGCTTTCTTTGGTTCGTAATCATTATTTGTAAGACTGTACAATGGAGAGTAAGTATCTATTTTATCAATCTTATAGAATAATAATCGATTGGTTTACTTACGCAATTCCAAATCCTTCTTTAACAACGGGCCCAAACCCTCCTGCCATCACGCTAGGCGAGGACAAAGTGCTTGTACTCAAAATAGACTTATTCAAGAACTTGTACTCATACGAGTCGAATATCTCTGGTCTAGGCATGTTGTTTTCCTCAGCCATCTTCATCAGCGCAAACATGTGACGATCGAAACCCTGGCCCATTGCAGCATCCTTGACTAGCTCCAAGTGAAGTTTGGAACATTCGGTCAGCTTAGCGCGCAGTTCATCGACTGAAGTATTGTTGGAGTGCAGCGTTTCGCAGAATGCCTAGAAAGTTTAATTTATTTTGTTTTAAGATATTTATGACGGTTTGAATAAGGTTCTAAATGCTATAACTTACTCAAAGGTTATATGCAATACGAGTTACTCAGGGTCTTGAAAAGGTGATGCATGGTGAAGGAAACATGATGCTTTTGAAGAATAAAATGGCTATCAATAAAATAATGACCCACTGTTGGGCAAATACCTCCCCCCAGCCCTTACAAGAACTCTTTCCCCGCGCCACCTCGTACCACTTAAAGTTTATAAAGTAAAGTATCTATCTGACTAGGATAGAATATATAAAAAATCATCGCCACTTCACTTTCCTAAACATTTTTTTTCGAGTTTTTATTTTTCTCTTTTTTTTTCAAGGTTTTACTTTACCCATAGCAAATTCCAAATTTCTAGTGCTACGTAGCCATGCTGAACCGCGGACAGACAGACGGACATAAACGGAACCCTAAAAACTACTTATCGGATTTGGACGAAATTGTATGGCAAGGCATGACATGGTGTTACAGCCTGGATTAACACATAGACAACTTTTTATCTCTGGAGTACGTTCCCTTGGGATAGTTTCTGACTTTCACACGGGTGAAGACACTCACAGAAGCTAAACAAACAACATATTGTTATATTACGCGCTTGGACGTAGAGTCTCGGCTGACATACAAATGTACAAATATTGTTAAATTAGAATTGAATATAATGCTCTCTATTATGTACATCATACAAGTTACAGAAAATATAGATAAAGAAAACATTACATAAGGTGATACAATGATCGGCCTTATCGCTAAAAGCGATCTTTTCAAGACAACTTTTGGATGGATTTGAAAGAGAAAAGGAAATACAGTACTGTAGGTAGTCTTAGGTGTACTAATTATATATACAATAAATATATAATAGATAAATATATACAATAATAATAATAAAAAAACCATTAAAGAGAGAAGAAGTGATTTTTGAACATTGTTTTAAAAATGGACAAAGATGGAGCACGCCTTACCGACACGGGCAAGGCATTCCATAACCGCACCGCTTGAACCGTAAAAGATTTGTCGTAAAAGCTGGTGGAATATATTGGCATCTCTATTCTCAAGTTTTCCGAAAAACTCAGATATCTCTATTATGTCTGTCATGAAGGAACTGGAAACGTTTAGAGTATGCCAATTGTGATCTTTCACTATTAGCAACATTCTACCAGCTGATATTGACTGCCAACCTGCATGTAGATGAATGTAGTCATTATGACTAAATCAGTTTACAGGTCAATTATAAATCGCTCAGATTTCACTGAAGGACTACAAGATAATGTAATCGTATTATAATGGAACATCAACAGTCATATCATATCGCGTGCAAAGTTTATAGATAAAAAACAAATAAAGTAAAAAAACACGCCTGCCATATTCAAAAGTAAACTAAAACAAGATAGATAACAATATTTTCATTGCATTGAGGGGGACCTGTAAAGAACTATTCAAAGGAATCACCCCCGACTGCAATGAACATATTGTTATCTATCTTATTTTAAATTTTTTAGTTCACTTTTTCACATGGCAGGCGTGTTTAAAAAAAAAATACATTGATATTGGTTACGCCGCGCCGGTTGGTAGTTATGGTGGAATAAAGAAACTCACAAACATACATACATGAACCCTGAAAACATAACACTCTTCTCTTTTTTTTGGGCAGTCCTGTAAAAAAGTACCTAAACCATAAAGTTATCACCTTTGTTTTGTCTGTGCAAGGCCGCATGGTTTCTGTGCGGCCGTGCTTAAAGGCCGATGTACTGCAAGACTCGTATGTACCGACAAAGTTTCCCTTCAAGAGATGATGCGCTGCCTGAAATAAGGAAAAATAAATCGTTTTAATTGATAACGCATGACCATGGTGAGTGTATGCAGGCCAAAAAGGCAGTTCCCTCTACTGGTGGCCGTTTCACGAAACAAGCCCTAAAACTGACTAAACAACAGTTAGTCAGTTACGTACAGTCACAGCCGTCACAACTGGCCACAAGCCTTTTAATAAACACCTGTATGTCATAGGAGTCACTGACATGCATGATGAGACAGCAGCACATCTGCTTCTAAGCTGCCCGGTAGTCGCGGATAGACAGAGGGTCCCTAGGTTTCCGAAGTACTTAGCCCTACAGGGCTAAGTACTTCGGAAACCTAGGGACCCTCTGTGAGAAAGTTAGTGTCACTAAGGCGTTGCTGGCCTTCCTTGTAGACCTGCACGAAAAAATCGTGCTTAGTCGTAGAGTTGCGGAAACCAGCCCCATTTACATACATTGTTAGTGCAGGTATTATTATAACAGAACAGATAATATGAAACATTTTTGCACAAAGCGCGATTTCACTGTCAATAAACAATTTTAAAATATTTAGTAAATTACGTTTATTAGCATTAATTTTATTATACCTTATCATTATTAATTACATTAATTGTGTAGCTCTGTCAGCTTCATGCCCTAACTAGAGTGATAGAGTTTGTTTATTTTTGACTTTATATCATTGAGCACAATTTTGAGATTTGATTGGCAGTGATGATAATGCTATGCTGCCCTGAAAAAATATTTTTACTAACTACTAATCAGAATGATATTTTTTAAATTATGACTCACACAAAACAAATAACTAAAAAAAAAACATAATTAAAAGCTTATTATTAATTTTAAACTGTGTGAGACCAAAAATAGTCCCTATCTCAGCATATGCTGCAATATTTAATAAATAGATAAATACCACAGCGCTGGCGTTCTGATAGGGCCTGTGATACCACAGATACACTCACGGAATACATACCTACTAAAAATAAACAAATAAATCAGCAAGTTTGTATTGATTTAATGTTTAATTACCTGAAACGAAAGTTGCATAATGCAGTCAGGGCTAACTTTGAACTTCTTACATGCAGCCTTGTTGAGTCCCTCATATAAAATGTAATCTATGCTGAGAGAGTCGCACCATGCCTTGTATTCCTTCCTGGCATTGTCGATAAAATGCTTTGATTTGTTGTCTAATTTAAATTCTGAAAATATTAATTAATTATATGTTTATAAACAGTGTTTGTTACATTTGTAGCAAACGGCATTTGTTTCGTTTCTGCATGGGAAAAAGTGTGAGTTTATGTATTTTTTTAGAACACTTTCCCTTTGTAATTGAAAAAAATTAAGGTTGTTTATATGTGCATCCCAAAGGTGAAAAATATAGTAACAAATTACCTAATCTCTGAACACTAATGTTATTATCTATGGGCTTTGAATCAGGGTGAATGAAAGGTTTCTTAGTAGTCTCAGCATAAATGTCTTGGAAGAATCTCAGAACTGCCACTCCATCACCCCAGGAATGTTCAAAGTTAACTCCAGCCACACCATCACGGGTCACAATCAGGCTGAATGATTTGTCAAACCACCTGAAAAAATATTAAAAAAAAAACAACTTAGAACTTACTTAGTTACAAAGTGTTTGTTTCACTTTTTACATATTTTATAGCAAGCTGCAAGTACTTTTTACAAACTTGGAAAATTAAAGTTCTAAGAAGACAGTTAAACATGAACTTTTAGGTGCACCTACTTGTGTTTTTGCTTTATTTTCCAGAAAAATAAAGTTTAACTAATGAGGAATGGGCTATAATCTGGAGATCTGACACAGTCAGCTGATTGAGGGAAATCCAAGACAATCCACTTAAGTGGCTAGAGCCCTGGACTGAAACAGCTGGAAGTCATTGGGAAGTCTTTGCCCAGCAGTCAGATGATACAAGCTGTCCAGTAAACAAAATAGTTGCTCTGCAATGAATTATTAGTAATTCTAATTACATAATCACCCTATTGATGTTTACCTGTTTGTGCCATCACTATGCAAGTATTTCTTCAAGAGTACACGCTTGTCATCATGAATTTTATCATCGTCAAGTATTAAATTAAATATTGCAGAGTCTATCTTTCTTAAAACTTCACTATTTCCCGTTGACTCCAAATGGGCACGCTGTTTTGCCCATTCATCCCTGTTCTGGGTAGTTAATATTCCTAAAGGATGTTCTGATGCTGATGTATTATCATTCATGATTTTACTCAAATTGCCAAGCATTTCCAGGGGTGACAAAAGGTTACCTGAAAACCATTTTAAATGTAAATAAGTTGAATAAACTAAATTGATAAGGTATAGGTATAGGTACGTAGGTAAGGCTGATAAATCGAAAGATTAGGATTAAAGTATAATACCAAGATTAAGTATGTTGAGCTGAATAATCAAGTTGTTTTACATAACATACTCATCATTAGGCCTAGTTTTTGGCTCAGAAAACTGTTATAGATTGACATAATCAATATATTTTTATACAATTTATTGAAAATTACCATTAGCATCCAAAACATCAAAGGTGTAAAAGTTTCCTTGCTTCTGTACTAATACATGTTTGCTCTTTGGGTCCCTGAAGATCTCATCCTTATTAAGCCTGGGTAGTCGTGTGGCTCCAAACAATCCAACAAACTGGCTCATGTCTAGAGGGAACACTTTCATTAGGTAGGCACCATACCTGTAATTCATGAACAGTACTGTATAATTTTAGAATATTACAATTAAAATTTACTTCCAAAGAACCTACTATTGAAATGTATTCTGGATGTAGATAGGGCACTACATACCAAGAAATTGCTTCCGGTAACATTCTTGTAAAGGTCCTAAACATTGGTGTGTCACTCTTCTTGGGATTTAAATGGTACACTTCTGGTTCCAATATTTGTTCTCTTAACGACAGCATAAAACGAACGGCAGTTATCAAAATGTTAGTGGACCTTATGAGCTGATCATTGTATTCCGGTCTCACATCGTTTTGAAATACAATCATAGGATTGTAATTGATGGGAAGAGCCACCCTGTCACGTAAATAAAGATCAAACCAATACTCTGAAATATAGCTTGTATGCTTGTTTCTTTTGTCTTTCGCAATGAGTTTCTCCTGAAGTATTTTTCCTTCTTTATCTATAAAATTGTAAGTACACTTGTTTGCTTCTTCAAACTGATTATCATTCAACAATGGTCTTAGGGCTTTCAAATAACGCTCCCCTGTCTTCGAAAGGTCCGGTATCGGTAAACGGGGCAGAGACTTCTGGAAATGCATCGTTGGCAACTTGCTTCTTTGTAGATACTGGTAATTAACATCTTTAATATTTTTACTTGTAAAGTTTCTTTGGTGGATAAACTTTAAACACAGAATATTATTTTTGCAAAGAAATTTGTAAGCTCCAATCATTTTACACTATTTTAGAAATTGTTTTCACTTAAAGTAAAGTGACTATTCTACAATAATAATCCTATTCAACGAAAATAAATAAAACATATAAGTAAACACTTTGTTAGTAGAAATGACTACAACTGACTACAACTACTAAAAAAAAATACTAAAATCATAAAATGTCATCGAACTCGAAATGTCAGACATGTCAAAGTCCGATTATAAGTAGGTATCAAAGACCTTACAATTCTAAGGTAGGTATATTTCTTTCCCGCACGCACTAGTGTAGCTGCTCATTTTAGTCGATGTCGATACCATTCTAACGTCAAAATCCCAGGTCCAAGTAAATGTCAAAACTGAAAAATTTCCTTGCGATATAATCTTGAAATAGATTTTCGCATGTGATTTTATCGTAAGATTTAAACATTGCTATATTTACAATGCAGTAAGTCCATTCTTATCTAGTTAACCAAGCATAAATTGACGTATATTTAAGTATCATTGTGCCAATAAAAATTCCATCCAATTACATCCACCAACATGAATGAATCGCCGGAGATTACTAACAACTCTGGCGGCAATGATTTAGAAACCTTGGATTATTTACGCGGCGTAAAGTCGTCAACGTGCCTGTTACTGCCGACGACGCCTAGTCCCACACCACTAGATTTCAAACATCCTCTCTCAGAAGAAATGAGTGACCGTCCGTTTTTAACTTTAAATGATGATCCTAATATGGTCAACATACAGACAGGTGAGAATAAATTACATATTACATCAGTGCTTTATATTTGTACCTAGTTTATGAATATGTCAACACGTTATTCTATAGGAAACTTTAATTAATACTTGCTGAGTATGCATT
Source organism: Hecatera dysodea (assembly GCA_905332915.2). Classification (NCBI taxonomy): domain Eukaryota; kingdom Metazoa; phylum Arthropoda; class Insecta; order Lepidoptera; family Noctuidae; genus Hecatera; species Hecatera dysodea. The sequence goes on along the minus strand of HG995294.1, from coordinate 9,188,749 downwards.
AAATTTTAAATTAGATTGTATAATTTTACTTGCATTGTGATACTTAGGAACTTCTGTAGTTTATTTACAGCACCTTCTGACCACCATTATACAATTATTTCAGAATTGATTTAAAAAATGTTTTATACTAAAAATAATGAAATTGATTGAGTCAGGCGTTACTTTGCGGAAATCCATTTTAAATTTGAAACTAAAAATAATACCAAGTCTAATTGGAAGCTGATTGTATAAGCGTTTGCTCCTGTTGTAACATGATCCCTTTCATGATTTAAAATAATTCACCTTGAACTGTATAATATCGTAACTGTATCTACCTACATTCTCTTATTAATTTTTATTTGATTTGAATTGTTATACTTTGAACAAAAATTGTATGTTTTCTGTGACAGCTATAATAAATGGTAGGAGAATATAATAAATGTGAAAGTTTGGGTGTTTGGTTGGATCTCTGGATTCAATCACATCAGAATGGCTGAATGTATCTTGATGAAATTTAGCACAAAGTTATAGTCTAGAATAAAACTTCGGATACTTTTTATCTTGGGAGTATGTTACCTTGGGATAATTTTTGACATTCACAAGGGACCGAACCATGGGTGGCAGCATGTGTCAAATAAAAGCAATAGTTTTATTGGGTTCCAGATGTAATTCATTTCATGGACAAAAATATTTTTTTTTTTCATTTCTAATGGTTGAGTTACCCACTCGTATACCCATAATATGCTTGTTGATGAGTGCAATCTAACTTGAAAACAACAAATCCTAACAAATCTGGTAAAATGGATGTCTTATAGTTTTCGTAAAACAGTCAAGATTGCTTTTGTTAATAATAGCCCAAGATCCCAGGGCTACAAGTTACCACTGACGGGAAGTGTTAAGTGGCAGTATTAACTTTTAACAGTATTGTATAAAACATAAACATATGCGCTAATACTAATTTATGTCTCAGAACATATGTAAGGTCTGGCAGACCTGGTCATACTCTTATAGTATATTTGTGTGATCTTCCACTGTTATATTAATCAGATTTTGCATAGTTGGTAACTCGTAAATGGTCATGTTCAGTTTTAGCTGTAAGTTTCCTAAAATTAATAAAATAAAAAATTAATTTGTTTTCTTTTAAAATGAATTCTGATGTTGTTATATTTCAGATGCGTCAGCAGGAGATTCTAGTTCATCAGGAGACAACAGCTCAGTTATTCAAGACCCAGTCAGCGCTCAGCTTATCAATAACATCAGCATGCTTGATTATCAGACTCTGAGCAAGAATGGTGATCTCATTATGGGACAAGTAAGTGTTTGTTTACTATTCTAAGAAACCACTATTTCTATTATTGACCACTAAAAGGTGAAAAATACAACTGACTCGGTGTTTTTGGTTGCTTTTCCGTTTTTTGAACACCAGCTTCCGCAATTAAAGTTATTTTATACTTTTCGCAAATTTTGTGTAAAAGTCAGTTATATTTTTTATGGTAACGATGTTTCCTACTTGTTGCATCATGGGGGGTCTTTTCTAACATAATAATTGTATTTTACTTTGTACTTGTGGCTTGTCCAATTATCAAAAGTCAAGAGCAGCAGGACAAAGAGTTTGGTCCTAGAGCAATTTCGAAACAATTTATTTGTTAAGTGTGTAGTTCAATTATTTCTCTGTTATTTTCAGACAGAAGATTGCAAGCTGAATGGGAACCACAATGTTAGCGGCAGAAAGCTACCAAATTTCATCAACTGGAACTGGAGTGTCATCAGGAAAGTGCTTCTTTGGATTGTTCTCTCTGGTCTTATCGCCTGTCTCGGAGCGATAATAGGTATGGTTGTAACAATACCAAAAAATTGCAACCCTGATATACCATGGTATCAAGGAAAGGTATTCTATGAAGTATTCCCAGCAAGTTTTAAGGACTCTAACAAAGATGGTACAGGTGACATTAAGGGCCTCATTAACAAACTAGACTACATCCAAGAGTTAGGAGCATCTGCTATAAGGCTTAACTATATATTTCAAGCAAAAAAATATCCTGATCAATACTTTAATATTACTTCCATGGTACAGATAGACAGAAGTGTTGGGCTTCTGAAGGATTTTAAAGACTTGATTAATGAAGTACACAAGAGGAATATGTCTTTAGTTCTTGATCTGCCTGTTGTGTCTCTGGCTAAAGCTGATTCATTAGTGAACTTCACTCATGCTGTGTTGATTGCAAATGAAACTATAACCAACCTTGTTGATCCCACATCTGCGGCTATTATATATTGGGCTAGAGAGAAGGTTGACGGATTTTATCTAAAAGATTTAGAACATTTTGTTGACGACGTTAGTTTTGGTAGAAGTTTGCAGTTATGGAAACAAATATTAGGCAATGACAAAATAATTATTGCCAGTGAAAATGCCTATGAACAAGCTAAAGGTAATGCGCTAAATGTGTTGCTGTCCAGGGTTGACCTCATTGATATCCATCTAGATTTAGATAAAGGCATTTCTGGTCTGAAGAAACGTATTGATAAAATTATTAAAGGCACATTGTGGGCAAAGCCTCATTATCCATGGGTTCATTGGAATATTGGCAGTGTCTATAATGAAAGAATATCAACAAAACATGTCAACAACACTTTAGTGTTGACTGCTCTTGAGTTAGCTTTGCCTGGAACTGTTAGCATATTTTATGGAGATGAAATCGGACTCGGTGGGCTTGGTGATGTTGAAGGAGATTTTCACGAACATAAAGATGTCGGGAATATAGTGTCGATGTCGTTTTCTAACGAAAAAGATTCTGGAATTATTCAATCTTGGATTGAAAAGTCTGAAAGGACACCAAGTTATCATTTCTTAGATGTTATTAAACTCTTTACAAAAGTGAGATTAGAAACGCCAACAATATATTTAAGATCTATTTACAAAGACGGCAATAATCTGAAAAATATGGAAATCCGTGAAACTGAGGAGAATCTCGTGGTAATAGAACGCTGGTATCCCAGGAGGAACACTTGTGTTTTCGTAGGGAACTTAGGAAGTAAATCTATTACTACTGATTTATCAACCATGTTTTATGGTGGCACTGTGCTTGCTGGAACAAACACATCTCTAGTCGGACAAGTATTGTATTTCGATAAAATAACGTTTCCCCCAAATTCTGCCATCATATTAAAATTAGAAAAATAACTGCACTTGTTGTAAAACAGCAGAAAAAAGTTAGTACGATCAAATTCTTTATAAATTCATACTGAACATAGGAACGGCTTTGTGACTATAATTTCATATTTTAACGTATTTTAGATTGGTATTATATCATAGACTAAGTATAATTAGGTTAGGGTACTTTTACTTATTAAAATAAGAAATTGTAATTATTTTTAAGATTATGATATATCTATGAGTCTCATAGTAACAGAATCTCGAGCTTCCGAAATGATCTGATTGAAACGAAATATCTTTACTGAATATATTTTGTAGCAGTATTAAAATTAATTTATTCGAACGAATGTAAACTACGAATTTCTCATAAAAATATGTAAGTAATTATTATTCTGGTTACTTCGATTTTTCACACCATTGATTTTATTTGTTTTTGTTGATAACTATCGTCTGTCATTTTCGTTAAATGTCCTAAACTGGCTCTACTCAAATAATAGTTCCTCTTTTACCAAAGATATTGTGTGTGCATGATGTACTTACAACATAAAAATTGTAAATCTAAGAAATGTACTTACATACAAATAAGAAAAACAAAACTCAGAAGTTACAAAAGATTTAATATACATTTGTACATATTGAAAACAAATATTATGTACTTAGTATATGTATTATTATGTACACATTATGATATTAAAGTAAATAAATAATTGTTGAAGTTATTACATTTTCATTTACTATGATTACAAGCAATGATTTTTGATACACTTAATTATAACAGGTAATAAATCGAACAGCAAGTATTTCATTACATAGTATTTTTCACCATAATTCACTATTTCATAGTGAAATGGAATTGTGAGATAAGTATATTTTATACAAACATATATTTGCAGAGTTACACATGAAAACGATATCGCGTTTTAGTATGTAATACTAATTACAAGGAATTCTTGTTTCTTTTGAAAATAATTTAATAATAGGAAAGGCACATTTTGTATCACATATTTGTTTAGATTATATTATTTTCTCTTGACGTTCTAACATAGAGAATAAACGATGCTGGAATGCATATTGCTTAGTTTGAACTTCAAATTTCAGAAAAACCTATGTGACATTATATTAAGATAATAAATAGCTAAGTGGGTAATTTTGCGTTATCAAAAAATAATTTCAGTGATGTTAGTTTTAAATTTAAATACCTATAATCCGCCAAATTACTTTGGTATACATTTTTACAAATAGTAAACGTATAATTTCTCTTATATTATTGAGCAATACTAAATTGAAAAATCATATGCTTACATAAACAGTCACAATGTTTTAACCCTGACATTATAAATAGCCTACTATTCCTGTATGGTAAATAGTAATACATCAAATTTTGTTTTGTTTTCCAACAATTTAAATAAAATATGCTGATGTCTATTATTATTTCGCTTAAGTGTTCTGTCATTTGAATTTTAACCTTATGTCATTGTAATAAAGGTGATGCCAATCGTCACAGTAAAATAAAATAAAAGTTCATAAAATAAATATAGATAGAAGGTAAACCACAATACAGTTGGTAAAGTTTGCAGGAAATAATTTCCCTGAATACAATTTCAGTAATTAATTGTTTTGCTATTGTTGGTGATAAATGTTTTCTGCTGTGGCTAGATTTAAATATTATTAATTATGTTTTTATATGTGTAATATAATCTAAATTCGGAACCGCATTTGTATCTCAGTTCAATTTGTATCATAATTTAAATGATCAAATATAAATCTTATATCAGTTGTTTTTAGGGTCAAAATAACAAGATATGAGTTAACTATTGATACAACTGTGACTCCTATCTTAAGTTCTGGTGGCGTTAAGCTCAGTCTTTGTATCGGTGGATGAAAGGTCATAGCACTGGAAGGATTCATAAGCAGTAGGTAAGAAATTATCATAATGTCATGAGCTGGGTTGAGACTTTTTGATCTTAGCTGCAGTTGGATGCATGACATATGTATTGGACATTGCTCTGGGATGACTTTCAGTAACCGGCAATGCTGGGAGTTTATCAGTAGGGTTTCGTAACAATATTTTTTTCTGGGACCCTGTCATTACCCTCTTAGCATTATATTCTTGTTTATTCTTAAACTCTATGCTATCGGTGGTGTTTGGAACAGACTTTACACACTTCCGTTCACTTTCACAGTCACTACCTGTTGGTTTATTTAACTTTGGAGCACCAAAAGCTTTAGTTTGTTTCAATAACGAACGATCGTTACATAATGCCGCGATAAGTGGCAAGTCAAGGTTTTTACTTTTCTCTCGAAGAGTTTTTATGTCTAAATCACAATTGGAATCTTTCACTTTGTTCACACTTAGTTCACTATTCACACTTGTTAATGCTTGCGGAATTTTGGCTTCTCTCGAGTAATTGAGAAGTTTCTTTTTGTATTCGTATGGCGGCGGGGGCGGCGGAGGCATTCGTCTCATTTTAACTGGCGGTGGATCCTTGGCATTCAACACATTCTCATCCGATTTCGTCCGCATAAAATGCGAAACGTCTGGAACTCGCGCGGCCAATTGCGGCAGTTCAAGATTTATGGAATGGTTGCTGAGCGATGTCCTGCTCGTTAGCGAGTACCAGCTCGTCCGCGTTCCCGGTAACTGGACATAAGAATCCGAGAGATTTTGGATCGATCCATACATGGACGACGCAGACATAGAAGTCGATAGATAAGGCGTACTTCTGTACTGTAGACCATTTTTGTGCATGTTGGACACGCGCGATTCGGTCAGCTTGTGGTCGAGATAATTTTGCTGCGACACGGCCGGGTCTTGTAAAGGGTAGTAGACGTAGTCGACATCACTGTACAATTGCTGGTGGAACATCGGGTTGTGCGGCGGCGGCGGGGGCGGCAGCCGCGTGGCGGGCGGTGGCGGCGGTAGTCGCGGCCGACGGGGCGCGGGCGGCGCGGGGGGCGGGCCCGGCGCCAGCTTCATCATGGCCACCAGCACATTTGAGTCCACTCCGTGCGTCATGTCTCTGGACGGCGACAGGTTGTTACTTATGCCCTGCGCCAATTTTGACCTTTCTGCTCTACGACTGGATGCTTGTTGGCGTTTAAACTTTTGGAATTTGTGCTCCAACACCATTGGGCTAGCGAATGTTCTTTCACTAGACGTGTTCACTTCGCCGGCTTCTGCTTTCAGAATTGTTATCATGGGCTTTGATGTAACCACTCTGGCTGCCACTTCTTCTTTTTTGTCGTTCAATTGCTTCAAAGTCCTGGCTGATGTTGCTGGGCCAGGATAAGCTGGTGGCGCCTTGGCAGGAGGTGGTGCATAAGATGAAACCGTTTGATGATTGTATTCATAGGGAGGTGGCGGCTTATCAGGAAATGGAGGCCTGATGGGGGTATCGTCGCCTATGTCAAAAATGTTTGGTAGAGACAAATTGAGCAATTTTCGACTATCAATTCTAGTTGGAGGAGTTGGCGGACGATCAAAAAAGGAGTTATTCGGATAGTGATCATCTGAAGGAGCGGTGTCTTCGTGGCCCTGAAGGTAACTATCACCAGAGAAGGGGAGGGGTAGCCTCACGTAATCCGACACTGAATCCAAAGTGTCACTCACAGACTGACTTTTAGGATACACTCCTCTTCCCACAATGAGGTCACTTAATTCACTCGCAGTTAGTAAATTGTGTTTGTTATCTGTTGGATCGCTCCCGTCACCGTGAAACGAGATTGCACTAACGTTGGAATTAGTTCTTTCTCGAAATAAGTTTTCTTTACTATGTTGTTCTTGGTTCTGAAACTTTGCAGCTCCATCGACGCAATCAGAGCTAGATGGAGATGACTGTAATCTTAATGTGCCTGTTGCATGACTAGTTCTTTCTGATTTGTTTTTTAGGATTGAAGAAACGCTATCGAAATCGGCAAGATCAATTTCTTTCGATGGTTTATAGCTATCGTAATGCGAGCCATCGTAATCTGTTCTACTAGCTTCAGATAAAGTGTCCATTTTTGATCTTGCAGTAAGTTCAGAACTGCTCATGGTGTAGACCCCGCTAGTTTCACTTGATGCGGCCACAGTGACTGGTTGACCTAAACCGTCATACAAAGCGGACGCTGTATCCTGTGAATATTCTACATCTATGCCAACTGTACTGTTGTCACTCATCATTGAGTTCTGAGCAGTGTGACTGTATCCTAATTCTAAACTACTCGCGTTAGATGTCCTACTAAGAGTACTGAGACCCGCCCTGGCCATTATCACGGTACTACATGATGAGGAGCACTGTGACCCGGTGCATTTTAATTGATTAGATCTTGGACTATCTGTCAAGGTTTCGCTAATACTTTGATCAGGTAAAGAGGTCGTTTCTTCCAATTGGTTTAAAGAGTGTTGGTCTGGTAGTGTAATTTCATTTCTATTAGCATTCTCACAGTCTTCCTTGGTCTTCTTCACTCGGATTTTTGATTTCTGTAGTTGTAGTGACGACGTTTTAGTAGGTGGCTGATTTTCTTGTGGCATATGGCGTATAAAGTAAGAATTTGTGCTGTCTAGCAAATGAGCGAAAGCCAGACTTTCTGTGGATGGTGCTGGAGGAGAATCTATCATTATTTCTAATTCATCTTCAGATTGCACTCTGTCACTCACAATGCCTGATGTCGTATTCGAACTCGTAGAAGAAATAACTGATATTCTTTGTTCACTTTTATTTTGACTGTATTGAATGTTTAACGATTTCGAGTAACCAAAGCAAATTTTACGCTCCTCTTCTTCCTTCCTCAAGATTTCATTGAATTTTGGTGCGATTTTCATTGAGAACTGGTGTGTGTCTCTACAAAGAGCGAAAAGATATTTACATTTTTCCTCACTCGATGAAAACAATGTCATTTTGCCCTCCTCGGTTCTAATCTCAAATTTCTTTCTGTCGAAGCTTAGTTTTCCGATAGCGCTCCATATGAAGTTTGAAAGTGATCCATTATCAGGCAGAATCTTTATGCCCTTAGCTGTTACAAGAAGCCAAACTGTTCCAGGCTCGGGTTCCGATTTGGATTGTTTTAGGCGGTATCTATGCGAGTTTATCGTATCAGGGAGGAGACAAACTTCTCGAATAAACCTGGATTCAGCGTCCGCTTTTGTGAGACCACGGTGTTCTCGATGGCAAGCACGCATGGCTGCTGCTACCCAATCTCCGGTGAGGGATGAGGGTGCGTAATCATCAACTTTGAAGTAGTCTCTGTCTTCGAAGGAGTCTGCATCGCCGTATTCAGCTTGTAATGCTAGTCCGGTAAGCAGGAGTATCACTTCGGCGGGCAGAGCGTCGCGCGTGCGCACGTTCTGACGCAGTTGTAGGAAGTAAAGATGGCGGCCGACCTCGTCGTGCAGGAGCAGCGGACTCTCCACATGGAACTGCACGACCAGATGCAATTCTAGGAGCGGCTTCCCGTTTGCGTCCAAGCCCTGAAAAAAATAAGTGATATCAATGTTTGAATTAGGTAGTCTTAGAGGCACTTAATGGTTTAATCGAATAATGGTTTTGTACTTACATGGGTGTGGGATGATCTCCAACTCTTTGGCGCATATTTAGATAGTTTGCTATCTAAGTCAACAAACAAGTATTCTCCATCTGAAAAGACAATATAGAATTGTTGATGTGTTTTTTAGATTATTATTACATTTTAAGATTCCCTGCACAAACATAATTGTCGTTCGGTCAATGTACCTACTCTCCAATCTGTAGATTGGAGAGTAAGTACATGTTGTCTATAATGTGAAATTGTGATGCTTGTACCATCGACCATTGATTACCCAACAGCGTCTGTTTGTATAGTTAGACAGAATGTTTACGAGGTGGAATGTTTAACGCCATGAATACATAACTTTGTTTTGTGAAATCACACTGCAAACGTTTAGAATTTAAGTCAGGCGCAACTGAGTAAGTCTTATTATGAAAATGATTACACTCACTTTGCAAAATTGCTAATCCAAAGAGTTCTGTGTCGGTCATGCCTTGTAGTTGCGCGTGAGCATTGGCCAAAGACTTCAATTCTTTGACCCTTGCTTTGGCTTCGACGACGAAGTGCAGTGGTTGGGGCTGGCCGGGCATGCGCAGTGACAGGAACCGCGCGCCCGCGCCGAGAGCGCGCGTGTCGCCGCCCAACGGCCCGCGAACCGAACATAGAGCACGCATGTCGCATCTCGAGACCACTGTTACTCGCGCTGAAACAACGTAAATACAAAGTAAGTATGATAAGTGAACTCATTTACCGTAGGGTAAATGAGTTCACTGGATTTACTGGACTATTCATTGAACTGATATTTTGAGATATATAATGGGACGTCCGAGATCCTCCCTGCTTTCAAGAGCACGTTATGGTACAGCTTCATTAAAGCTTCCTTAAGCAACAGAAAAGTCCTCTCGCACTCATCGGTCCTACTAAACGCAACATCCCTTTTACATAGCCTTTTCATAGGTATGAATTTCCTATAATAATTCGCAAACGCCACGAACCGCCATCAACCGTCGATGGACGCGGATAGCCTTTTACGAATTCTACCTTCTCTGGATCCGGTGAAATACCTTCCGCCGAAATTACGTGTCCCAAATAAACCACTTGCTTCTTCAAAAATTCACATTTGGGAGACTTACTTCCCTCAAGCGTGAAAAAACTGACGTAAGGTTCCGGTTATGTTCATCTAAATTCCGCCCAAAAATAATTAGATCATCTAAATAAATCAGACACCTGTCATAATTCAACCCAGACATGGCCACAGTCATCAACCTGCTAAAAGAACTCGGACTTATCTTCAACCCCATTGGTAACCTACACATCTGATACTGCCCCTTATCTGTCGTAAAAGCAGTGAATTTCTTACTACTTTCTTCTAAAGCACATTGATAATATGATTGCGACAAATCACAGTGACTAAAGTAAACAGCACCCGACATCGAATCTAAGATTTCAGTCATATTCGGCAACGGAAATTTATCATCTTGTATCTTTTCGTTCAACTGCCTTTAATCTATAACCACGCGCCATTTCTTCTCCCCACTGCGATCTGCATTTTTGAGTACAACTAAAACAGGACTAGACCACTCACTAACCGCCTCCTCAATAATATTGCTATCCAGCATCTCTTGCACTTGCCTATCAACTTCCTTCTTCTGTACATAAGGTATTCTATTTTGCCTCCTGTAAAGTGGAGTCACATTCTCTTTCAATCATAATGACTGCTCATACACATTCGTGACAGCTAATCTATCTCCCGGAACATGAAATATATCCGAATACTTCGCGCAGATTCGCTCAATCGACAACCGCTCCTCGGCACCCAAATAGTCAAGTTTAAGCAAAGAAAATATTTCCTTAACACGATCAACGTCCACCTCCGACTCCGCACAACTACAAAAATCGTAATCACTTAACGGATAAAATTCTACACCGGACATATACTTACACACGACTTCCTCAGAGTCTGTGTTTAAAACTCTAATAGGTATCAACCCATTCCTAAGCCTAGTCATCACACTAGCCAAGAAAACCCCTTCACGTAATTCTTTTTTTACCACCACACAATCTTCCGCTCTATTAACGGGAAAACACCTAACCACTTCACAACGCGGAGGAATACTCATCAAGTAATCATAGGACTTGAGCGGCATCGAAACCGTCTGCCCCTTAGAACCCTCAAGAGACCACCAATTCAACGAAAAATCTATAATACCACTATATTTCTGCAAGAAATCCTGGCCCAATATGCCTTGTGTGTGCTTTCACGGCAAATCATCAAATATATAAAACATGCACGAACAAACACCGCCCGTACTCCAACCTCAAATATACATAACCTACAGCTCGCAATTAAAGTACCTCCTACACCATTGATCACCAACTCTTCCGTAACTACTTTATAGCACAAAGCGTTATTCGTTATAAAATTGCTCTTTACGGCCGATATCGACGCACCCGTATCCACTTACCACTCCGTATCCAGACTATCCGCTAGCAAATTAACCCAGTTAATACTGTCGCAAGCTAGAATATGCTGAGTCTCACTCATCTGTCCGCCATCACCGCTCCGTGGCATTGACACCGCGCCTTAGTCAGCATCGCCTCGCGCATGATCAAAACACGCCACACGCCGCCAACCTTGCTGAGCCTGGCGTCCACGACGAGCATTATCGCTGCGACCGCGCTTTCCACCGCTATGCCATACGCTGACATTTTTGCGTATACGCCCAACAGCTGTCCCTTGCTGCGCGTGTCAATTCTCTACAGTGTTCCGCCTATAATTATTTCCATGATTTCTATTGCCCGTTGAAAAACCACCCCTTGCGGGCCAGCACTGGTACGTCATGACTTGCGCCGACGAAGCACAATTCTCGTCTTCCGCTACATAGTCATCTTTCAAACAAGTCAAATTCCGTGCCGTAATAACCGTACGAAGACGTTGATTTTGAAGTCCGTCAGCAAACTTCCTAATCGCATATTTTACGTTCAACGGCTGCAAAATCTTATAGGCTTTCGAACTTTCCCTGGCTTGAGAAATAGTCAAATTGACCATCAACTTCTCTATCTCGACCCCAAAACCAGCGAGCGATTTATTATTCTGACTAACGCGAGCAAGTTTGTCTTGCACAGCCACGTCCGACTCCACCGTTAATAAATGCTTCTTCATGTCAACCAACAGACTGTCTACCGTTGCGTAAGGACAACCGAAACCTAGCAACCTGGGTAAGCCGTATGGTTAGCACGAATTTAATTAAAAGAGCACTCAGCCTCCTCTAACATTGAACTATATAAACCTGAAATCTTGGGCCACCTGCTCATCCCCACTCATTTTCGGGAGCAAGCTAACCGCCGTCCTCAAAGAAAACCTTTCCGCCGCCATCTCCTGTTCGATTCTGCCCCGTATCCAAACTTTATAGTCTCTAAACTGCGTTAACTCTTCTAAAAAAAATGTTTGCCTTTTCGCCTATTAGGACCTAACTTAACAATAGATTCTCTTAACTATTTAAGTTGTATAAACAACAGTGACGTTAACTCCACTTCCGTTTGTCTCTAAATTTACCGATGACCGCAAGCACTCGCCACAACACTTAAGCTCACATTGGAATCACTTACTTCCCTCGTCACTCTGTCCGTTCCTGGTCAGGCCATCTGCATAGCTTTACGAACCTCCCGCTGGTTGATCTTCTCTTCGATCCAATTCTGGTGACACCTATACATCCGGACTGCCACACCAACGATGACAACCGCCAAACACACAGCAATAAACAACAGCTCCTGCGTAACCGCTGCGGCATTCGAACTACCCGCTGCCGTCTGAGCGATAATCACGTCTTCCTTAGATCTCGTGCTCCCCTTGGCCCGAGACCCAACATGACGTGAAGCTGACCGAAATTGACTAAACTGCGACTCTGACTAGTCCCGGATCGGGAAACTATAACGCCGTCCAGCCGACTGGCAGGGTCGCTATGCGATGTGGGGGAGAGGAGGGGTTAAGTAAACAACGTGATGTGTACTACTCCGAGAGTCAACTGCAGAACTGCCTTCTACATACATAGATCGTATGTGACACTATGCTAATAATAAGGCTACGAACACAGCTTATCTACCTTACCTGAAACTATGTACTATACGTGACGAGCTGATGAACGTGACTACACACCACACGAAGTTGGTGGCGCGTCACCCCCGTGCCTCGGAAAGTACTTAAATCTAGGGCTCCCTTACACAAAAAATGACCGGGTTTTACCAGGACACCTTTGAAAACCCTGCTCGGACACTCCCCGGACGCCCTCCAAACCAGGACAAATCCGGGGAAACAAGGATGGCAATCCTACTTAAAGCCATAGGTCCTGCGCTTGATCTATCCCCGGTCTTGTCGGATCACCGTCCCGTCGCTGCCCTACTATTAAAGTAAACGAATAGAGAGTGCAACTGTGTTTGTGCACACACTTGTGAACTACAATATCTTTCCTACTCTCTCCTACTTAACTACTTGGCTAATCTCCGCAGTATGGAATATAAGGGTGATATTAGATGATCCTACTATTTTGTTCTTATGTATGTACCTATATGTACCATCGGTCGTGCGTCTTCGTATGGCCGGATTTCAATGTGTTTCTGGTTTTCATCCTCACGAATTCTTTATGCGTCATAGTAGATTTAATATTCACCAAAATCTACAAATATGCGACGTAATACGATAAACATCATAACTATTTTAGAATCATAAAGCAAATATTTGTTGAGTCAATTTGTAGCTCAGTTGATATTTTTGTTTGCTCGAATGCGCGACACCGAACTCATAAATGATAAACTACTAATATAAAGCTATACATATATTATTATTGTAGCAAAACATGTCCTACTACGTCAGTCCTTTTGGGTGTACTTTCCTATTCACCAGAGCCTGAACGTGGCAGGAATGTCGGATCAGCGCCAGCTGTGCATTCCAATACTTTTTTTCGTACACGATCTCCTTTTTGCTACCTGCTGTTTTTGTGGCGCACATTGTTACGTTTACTTGTGAATTATATTTTTGAAAAATTGATCGCATGCGCTCGTGTTCATTTAAGTACCTATGTAGATCTCATTATTTATTTTTAATTAGTTAAAAATGTTTTTATAACTTAGGTTAAGTATAAATTAGAAATCGGAGAAATGACGTCAATTACAACTTGTCCTAGATACTAAAAGAATTTTAAATGTGTCAATCAGTGATGAATGCAATTCGTAACTAAAAATATATAAGTAATTAAATAATCGATTTGATCAAATACTAAAAGGCTATTGAAACGTATACTGACATCAGTGCATTAATAACATTTGAAGCAATTGATTAGTTACTTAATACCTACGTGAAAAAAACTTTAAAAAAATGTACCTATTATTATTAAGTATCCTCTAAGCTCCTTAATATTAAACCATTTTTCAGTCTTTGATTCTTCTGATGTATAAAATATATTACCTGTCTAAGTCCTAGAACCTAAGTCCTAGACAGTCTCGTCGAGCATGAACGAACCAAATACACACACCATGACAGTGGTAAGTAAGTACCTACCTATGTTCACTATGATAGGTGCCTACGTATTATAAAACATTTATAGGAATGTAGAACCACGAGATCACGTAAAAAAACTAGACGCGAATAAATTTCATCCCATCCGGTACCTCTGCGGCTCTTCGGCTCTTGATAGCTATACGAACATGTTTTTTGTTTTAGTAAATGCGCGATAGTTTGTGATGGCGGTCAGGCGCAGCGGGGCGGGGGCAGACCGGTCGGCGCAGGCGGCAGCGGGCGGCGGGCTGCGCGCGGGCCGGAGGGGGAGGGGGGCGCTACGTAAGCGCGGTAGCAGCGGACGGCGACGCGAGGAATGCGGACGACCTTCAGATGCCGAGCGCCCCTCCCCCTACGCCAGCCGCATCTTGCGTCCTCGCATACCTAAAGCCGTCGTTGCCTCCACTTTTCGACATCTCGCCACCAATTTTGACACTCAAAAATTTTTAAGGACGTAATGGATCGAACAGGGCCATCTATCATCTCTATGTACCTAGTTTCGACTGGTTCAAATCCAAAAGTAGGAGTGTAAAATAGCACCAGCAGATTTTTAAATTAAATTTCCGGCAAATAATTCAGTTTATTTACTTACCTAATTAAATTATATCGCCAGTGTTTATGTTATTACAACAAATTCAATCTGTCTTGCTGCGTTACCTACTTATTATTCTAAGGTCTCGCTATAGAAAATATCAAGAATATGTTACATGACAAGGTTCCTAAATGGTTTCTGCAGCACACTTGACTGCATTTCCAGGTGTTTTTTTTTTTAATAAATAAGTAAGTATCCGTTTATCCTAGCAAGATTTAGTGACCTGATTTCATAACCACCTATATCGCATAAAGTTGTATAAAAGCTCTTTACTTTGCTCGTAATCTTTTTCAATGATGACAAAAATTATTTTGGTATTAACATAGCACTAAAGGCAATGATATCGGCGAACAATTAAAAGGTTTCTCAACTCTTACTAAATTAACAGACAAAGCCTGGTGAATAAGTATTTAAAACAATCTACCTTTGCCTGGAATTTGAACAGCCCATTGAAGTGGTTATGACATCTAGCAGGGTTGCAGAATTTGTTTGAAAAAGTCACCGCAGCCCTAAACGCAAAGGGCACTTGGAGGAACACGGATGGGATTTAGTCAGTAAGAGTCTGATATTCCCTTCCGCACCACAGAACAGATAAAAGTGGTTTCTTCTCTGTTCGCCTCTTTTATCTGTTCTGTGGTTTCTACTTAAGTGTGTGCTAAGAGCTATTACCTCCTGTAATACGTTCTGTACATAGCTATAGGCTCTACAACAATTAATTGTTGAGGATGAGGGTCCAGGGTTTGGGTTCGATTACCGGGTTGATCGAAATTTGATTGAGTTTTTCTATCTGCAACTTCTCATTAGCAGTCCGGAGTCAGGACTTGTACTTGATTGTAATTGATTCAATAATCGATAGCTCGTAAAACATTATTGGCGAAATCTGGGTGACATATAGATGCACCTCTACTTATCCTATTATAGAGGAATACGGGCGTGATTTTGTGTGTTATGTTTAAAGTTAAGACTTCAACATTGTTCCCTATTATTAGGAATTTATCAACTAGTTTGCCTTCATTTGGCATAATAGTTTCTGCATAGAGGGACCTCTATATACGTAAGACATTTCTGTTTTAGCGCCTAAAGAATGGCCACCTATGTATATTTTTAAGGTGAAAAGTAGTAGTACACTGACTAAAACCCATCCGTGTTCCGCTAAATACCCTTTTAGTTCAAAGGCCGCGGTGACTCTTTCAAACAAAATCCGTAACTATTCCTGCTACACTGGATATTTAATTTCCGAGCTTTCCAACTTCGGCAGTCAGTTACATTTCACTTTGGACATCAGAGGGCCTACGAATAGACTACACTTCCGCAATAATTAATTCTAAATTGTTTGACCTGCTTATACGCAGACAAAGCTTAGTACGAATTAGAAGACCAGTTGACCATTTAGCAAGAGCGTTGATTGGCGTATTCGAGTTCATAGTTCAATGAGCACATCCGTAACTCGAATGACCTGGCGGTGAAATGGTTAATATCCGCCTACCGTCAAACGGGGTGAATAGGAACGGAGGGGTGAATCGATACAAAACTTTGTTAAAGTTTTTCATTTATCATGTTATTGCTTATCTAATATATTATTAATATAATATCAATGTAAACAAATTGGAGTCCGTAAATGCTGCGTAAAAAATAATTTCAGAGCATTGTTTCGATTCATCCCTGCATTCGTATTCACCCCCCGTTTGTAGGTGTTTCGAGCGAGTGTTCAGTTTTAACTTTTGTTCAGGTTATGTTGACTTTGTAGCTAGTGTGAAGACCTACCAATCTAAGATTTATCAACTCTTCTAATCTTAGAATGCTCGCAAGGTCTAGTTTTAACTACCATTATCCAATTCAATAAATTATGCTAGATTGCAATAGCATCGACAAAAATATTTTTGATAGCCATGAATTAAATCCAGCGTTGTGGCTTGGAAATCCAGATGTCGTAATCTTTAAATGTTCGTTTTGTACGAAAAATGAAAATATCGAAGGAATCGCTTGTGTGGTACCTTTTATTCCTTTTAAATTACACTTTATTTAGGTACCTAGGTAGGTACCTACTTAGCTGTAAAGCTTGTAGCATCTAGCCACTACTTCAATCGCAAGACGTGCAATAGACAGAGGCATGGAATAGTTAGATATGGTTTCAGGACTCATGTATTCCCTATTGGTATTCTGCTGACTATTATTTCTATCTAACATTGTTTAGTAACACCATACGTTATACATTTCTAAGTATTTGTGTAACGATCACGGTCACTACACTATTGTATGTAAGTAGTGCCTGTGTCACTACATCTGCCTAAATTGAAACTATATATTTTACAGTATAAATTGCACTTTTGCATTGTGGTGTTATAGTGTTACAATGGATACAATGGCGATGTTTACAAATAAATGCTAGGCTACATTTATGTAGGTAGGGACCTATAGAGGTTATGCTTATTGCTTCTATAGAGCTCTTACAGAGCTATATCTACAGAATGTAGGATTAAACCTATCAGCGATTGGAAGAAAGGGATTAAATAAGCGATTATCGTCTACGTAATTTATGAATTTATGATGAATCAACGAAATGTTTGTCTGGTGTACAGTGACATAATAGTCTATTGTGTACTACGCTTTCAAGTTTCATCCTCAAGTACCTAGTAGCTCAAGTTACTACAAATGGGTCAGGATTAGTTTCCGTTAGTCTAGCTAGCTACCTTTTATATTCAGAACATAAATAACTAACGATGTAGCACCTCCAAATCGTGATTTGAATCTCCCCTATTGTATGTAACTGTGAGTGATTTCATGTATGTGTTCATGTGTTGTAAAGCCGACCAAACAAGCCATAAAATTTTAAGTACGCTTTGTCATTGGTTAAAATTACTTTTATTTACCTAGGTACTCGTTCTGCTATCAACGGAATGCGGTCGCTCTGTTAGTCGTTTATTACGAGCTAATGATTCATCGACTTTATCAATCACTGCAGTGATGAGTCTGACCACTAAGTATTACAGCTACGTTCAACATTCGTGATGTAAGTATGAGATACTTAATTGGAATTGCAATTAAATAGGTACTAAAAATTGGTTTTCGATGAGTTTTGTCTCCTCTTTCTCTTCGCTTAGTTATGATAGATACTGTTGCTTCTCATGAAGCAGGAGGCTCTTCTGTTACTGTTACAGGCTGATATAGCCTATAGGTGTAATAGTAATCTATGCGTAATATTTGGTTTTACAGACATCAGAATTCAGAACGCTTTGACCATGGGTCCCTGACTTTAAAGCTGAATTGGATCTTCAGGTTACTTTTTATGGACATTTCCCGGAACAGGCTACATGTTGATAAATATGTAGGTGCCTTATGGGAATATTTTAGGATATTATCAGATTATCGTCTAGGAGCTCTTTTCTGAATGTAATACTACCTAGGTAATCAAAGCAACGGTGAAGGAAAACATTGTGAGGAAACCGGCATGTCCTAGAACCAGAAATTCGAAGACTTCTGACATTCACCAACCCGCACAGGGCCCGCGTGGTGGATTACGGCCAAAGACAATATTCTCTATGATTACGGCCCATTCCTTCTCCCAGAGAGGAGTCCTGTGTCCCAGCAGTGGAAATATTAAAAGGCTGATTATTCTATGCTTATGCTAAAGCAACACGACCCGTCTCCCACCCCACATCATTCAGCTAATCGTATCCCAATTTATTTGCTTTCGTTTCAGCTTTATTAGCGGTCATTTTGTCTCCTTTAGCTCCTGTCGAGCAATATCATCTTTCGCACATTCCATCCATCATTTCTTTGGTCTTCCTCTAATGTTCTACGAGTACGTTAACACAGGTAGAAAATCTTTGGTTCAACAATTGGTACGGTAGGTACGTCAGCCATAGACGTACCTTAAGGATTAACTGATCCAGGCTACTAAAGTTTCAAGCTAAGCCGCTGTAGTTAAAACCTGATAGGTAGAACTACTTCGAATCAGATTCGTTCTGAAACTAAATTTTTATTGTTCTCCGACTACCGTTTACGTTTGTAATGTTTTGGGTAGGTAGTGGTATTCCGAAAACTTTGTTTCAAATCCTTAAAACACGTGCGTTTGTTTTGTATCATTATCAGATTATCAGTAGGTACCTGTACTTTTTTGTAATTCTTCTTCATTAGAATCGAACTATAAAACCGATTCGGATACTTATCTTAGAAATTTTATCGAATTAATGATTACATTTCATACATTTTCGATATTGATCTTTACTACGATTCTGAGCTATCTGACCTCTCTGAATAAATTATTATAAAATAGTTCTCTTACAAAATTGTCGTTTCAGAAGTAGGTATTTAATTAGTCCTTGATAATTGTGAGTCAGGCAGTATGTATGTTTGTTTATAAGTAGAGCGTGACGTGATGAGCTTAACAAATCCCGTTTGGTTTTCTGACTAGTTTTGCAGGTTCATTCTACGAACATCTTATTATTTTGTGCTTCTGTTCGACGTTTATTTAATAACTTGGTATTTATTTCCAACCTAAATGGGCATCTGAAGCTGATTTACCATGCGTGAATCTGACCTGTCCTATCACAGAGTTTTGACGAAAACCGATAGGTACACGTTAGATGTGATGTTATGTTGAGTTGAGATGCATATTACGGCTACATTATGTTAATAGCATTTAGATTTTTTTAAATATGTAGAGTAGGTACGTACCTATACAAATGTTTCTAAACCACTAGATACCAATAATTTTGTAACTCATTACCTATATACATAATAGTACCTACCTATAGTATTTTGAAAGCCCACTTCACTTCCTGCACGGGTTTCGTACAGCCTCTAATGATCTAGGTTAAACTTGAACATGAATGTTTATTAGTCTGCAATGAGCATTCGCCGCATAGCATAGAGCATGGCTGGTATTGCTGCAGTGGTGGTGTCGAGAAGGGCGCGCGAGCGCAGGGTCAGCGGCCGCGGCGCGGTCGGCGCGGGCGCGCGGAATTCGAGCTATGCGTATGAAATGAAAGTGGCCGCATCGTGAAAGCGCGCGCATCCACTGCGGCTGTCCGTGGCGCCGTCTGGGTCCACCACACTCACCATGAATAGACAAATCCAATGCAGCAGCACGTAAAGACACTATAATCCTTTGTAAACCGCATCCATTGGCACTTCACTTCACTATAAGTTGCGCGATCTTGTAAGCTGAATGGCGTGACGGTTGACGTCGAGGCGCACAGACCATGGGCGCGCTAGTACGACTGAGTGAAGCAAAGCGGGCGCGTGGGTCGGCGGCGAAGGCACAGGCGAAGGCACGCGCGGGGCGCGCCGCGACTTCGGATCGGTGGAATGCGGCAAGATAGTGGCGCGCGGGTACCGGCCGAGGCCCGCTGCCGCTGTAGGCTGGAGCCTCCGTGTGGGTACGGTGCGACGCGACTCGGCGGCGTCACCGGGCGGTCGGAATGCGCGCGGTCAACCTCTGCCCATTAAAATAAATAGAATTTCCAAACACTTTGAGGCCGCGGCCCCAGCGACCTGCCTATGAGCACCTCTAATCTTTTGTTTAGCTTACAGTTAAGTCGATAACTAGGGCTCTAGTGCGCCCACACGGCTAATTTTTACATTTTTGTTTCTTTAATAAAATTATTAGGTCTCTCTCACCTACCTACAATAAATAAAAGTAGAACTTATATTATCCTATTGATCGTTTTAAAGGAGTACCTAGTAGATATTCCTTAGGTACGTATTCTACGGAAGTAAGGTACCACTCAAGGTACACACTACCTGATAACTACTAACAAACATATTCGTATACATAATAGGTAGACAGACACCCCTTCCAAATCTGTAATATAATAACTATAACACTTTCTCGATATCTACCTTACCTTTTTATATTGTTAGAGATACTCGTACCTATGCTTTTGTTCTACCTGCATAACTACCTAATTTATTAATATTGTGCATCCCTAAAATAAAGCAATAAAGGAAGGCCTGTATGTACTTATGTAGGTACATACGTATTTATATCAATCAATTTTAGAGGAAAAGAAATTCAATTATAAAGGTAACCTATTGAATTCGTATATTTGTGCCACTATTGAATTTAATGAATTTGGCACAAGATTAATGTAGTTACTCAGTAATAGCATAGGTAAATACCTATGTACTTATAAGTCATTTCTAGTTAAGTAACGTAAACATTCTCATTCATCATAACCCAACCATCGACTTGAACTTAACTTTAAAAAACTCCTTTGAAAATATTGATTTCCCGCCGCCGCGCCGCCGCCGCGGTTTAATCCTGAGTAGCCAGTGAGTAGCCAATTAGCCATATTTTAATAATCTGAATAGTTTAATATTGACCTTATTAAAATATGGCTTTAAAATATCTACTTAGGTTTCACGGCTAATGTGAGTAGTAGCGGATTAGGACCGTCGCCGTGGGAGCAAGGTGCAGCAAAAACAAATGCCCGATCCGGATATACCCGATACGGATATCAGAAATAGAATATAAAACTTAAAATACCAAATTAAAAGAGCTAACTCTCTGACTTGGTATGTTTCAGATTTATTTTAAACCAGTTTTATTTGCTGAAATACGAGATATAGGTATGGGTACCTACTTTGTTTACTTACGTAGAAGAGCGGCATTTCTTTCTTTTAATTAGTTACACATACACATACACCTCATTTTCTAGTTCCATGGTTACACTGTGTTCACAAGTTTAAAAAAAAAATGTGAAAATTTTAATGTGTGATGCAAGAGCGAGCGAAGCGTGTCCGCAGGTTTAGTCACACATCGTTATCTAACGTTTTAGGTATCTACATGTGTAAGGAAACTACCCTAAAACTCTAATTTATGTTTTACTAATTAAATTTATTTTTGCAGATTGCCACATACATCTTGGTTCGCCAATGAATTATTTTTTTACTGAGCAACAAGCATAAACATGAGTTTCAGTAATAAAGTATTGCACAGATACAAAACTCCCGTTACACCGCTTGCAACGCTACGCGCTGGATGCAATTCTGGATCAAAAAGTATAGTCGGCCTATTTAACCAGCGCTGAGTTCTGGATACAGAACTCTTCACTGGGTTAAAAAGTTTATGGGTCCACTCCAGCGAGAAGAAATTAAGAAATGGATATCCCATTGTTTTGTTTATTTGATATAGAGCCCACTTACATACTAGATATCTATTCACATTTGGTACTACCTGGCCCACTGCTTACCCTTCCTAGAGTTAAGCATGACGATTAGTGACGTTTAGGCAAATAGAGTGACGTCAATAACGACGAAATATAAAAAAATGTACCCTTTTTGTATAAAAAATAACCTTTGATATTTTTTTACCGGAAAGGTAATATAAGTTGATAGAATAGAATATTAGTTGTATTGATTTACAGAAACATTGATGAGTATTTGAGCACTTGCCCGCATTTCTTGATTGATTCATATTGATCCTTTTATGATAAAATTGATATGAAGTTAAACGAGTATCGAAATATCGCAAAAAATTGTCCATCAAATGCGTGCGCGCGTAATATGAACTCTAGTGCCTACATTTTTACATACTAAATATGAATTTCAATTTTTTATTAGTTGTTATGATTCCAAAATTTATATTATATGTAATCAACTATGTAGTGATCCCGAGAAATAAAATTAATAAGTACATACTCGTAAGTGTACAATTCACGAATTCTATTTTTTGTTCTACTACTATCTAGCTAGCTACTAGCTTACTAACAATTAACATGAAAAATTCTAAAACGAGCGTTCCGTTTCACGTTGCTTTTATGTAAAAAATTAAAAGTTAATTCTACAAATCCCGAAAAATCACCTAAAAGTAACCTTTTCATTAGTGTAACCTAAAAGTAACCAATGCAGTTCAAAAATCACCTAAAAGGTTACAAAGGTAACCTTCTGGCAAGACTGCTAAGCTTGCTCATATTGACGCAGGTACTCACTGGACATCCAGTGAGTACCTGCGTCAATATGAGCACGCCGTAGCGCCTCTCTAAGCACTGTTCAAAGAGGGGACTTTTACAGCCACGATAGTGGTGGGGCCAGCGCTATGCTGGGTCGCGATAGTCGCTATCTTGAGTTTAAGATCCCGTAGTTACCCTAGTTAGCGATGGGCCGTGTCGACTTTTTGGTAACTCGAGTTGACTCGCTTACCAACTCGGGTTGCAACTCGAGTTGACTCAACTCAGTCTGCCTTAAGGTTAGTCGCTTCGCCGCGCGCTGCGTTGTCCTCCCGAGTCAGTAAGGGAAGGTTCATATCTGACGGAACATGCGTCGCGTATTATCGGTCGCGTAACGCCAGAACAGACAAATGTATAGAAAAACACTTGACCGTTCACACTCGACGCACTAACGTAACATCGGTTGAGTGTGAACGCTCGAGTGTTTTTCTATACATTTGTCTAAAAAATAAATCTAATGGCACTTTATTCCTAAAATTAAAACATGGCATTGTTTGGTATTTGGTCATCTATCTATCAACGAATACCTATAAAAAAAGCCAATCAACGAGAACTATCTCTTTCACTCGCGGCTTGAACGTTCGGTCGTCGGGCCATAGGGGCCATAGCGTCGGGCTTCGCGACTCGCGGTCTTGGCGGCTAGCCGCGGCCCGTCAACCCACCGCATCGCCCGCCTCGCGCACTCTTTGGGTCAACTCGGTTTGCAGATATTTTGACTCGGGCTGAGTCGCTTACGGTGTGGTCCGACACACGGCTGATTTTGTTCGCTTTCTTCACGGTAGAATCTGCTTCACACGCACACAGACAGTATTGACAGAAGCAGTATTGTAATAACGCAGTTTCGATGATAGAATAGTAGATTTTAGGAACTGAATAATGACAGAATCTCCAAAGCACAATCTATTATCTTTAATTTTAATAATTTTATAGTGCAATGCTCCCTCTAGTGGGAAAACTTGGCAGTTAATAGATGTTGTCCAATAGTATATGTACTGCCGACGCAAGTACGATATTGGACGGTAATTTGTCAAGTTGTATACATGTCACTATGCTGGATGACTGAAGTCATAGATGATGAAAATGACAATCAATGATTACTATCAATCAATGCAATAATATATTTTCGTTCTCTCTGTATTACGTATTTCGTACCGCCTGACATCACTAAATGCTGTGCTAAATGCTTGCAGTATAGAAATATATAGAGATGCCCTAATGTTCTATATCTTATTTGCTTATACAAATATCTATTAAATCGATACAGAAATAAGAAACTACACTTTGTCTCTTTTTAACCAATGAGTTATCACATTTGAAGAAAGAGACGTCATGCTATTTGTTTTTCTCTTCCTGACAACATTTTCACATATCCGTCAATGTACGTACCTCGCGTGCCATCCGCCATCTTTTGGACCCGTGGTTGTGAAGTACGTCAGCTGTCAAGTGAACAACAACATTGGGTTAAATTACGATTTCTAGGGATAAAAACGCTCCAAACTAAATTGTATTGTGCTGTGAGTGTCTAGTGGAGCAAATTGAATATGCCTACGTGTGCAATAATTCAGTGAGGTGCAAGGAAAAACCCCAATCGAGCCTAATTAAACATGCACAGGTTAGTAGCCGTATTTTAAGAGCGTTCATCCGTAAAAACCACGCTGGAGTCAAAATTGATGATTTCCGACGGACAATAAAACGATAATCTATTTAATTCGTAGATAAGATATTGACGTCAAATTATTGAGGATTTCATAATCTAGGGCTTGGCTGAAAAATATTTTCAAATTATCGTAAAGTTTTCTCATTAGAACAGTTTTTACTCAATCCCTTTTTAAAACTAGCGGTCGATGGTCTACGCAAATGCTAGATAATAGTAAAACCATAAACGACAAACTTATAGAAATATTACTATTAAAAAAACAATAACATTTACTAGTGCTTGGCTGAAAAAAAAACGTAATTATTGTAAGTTTTTATACAAGAAAAGTACACTCAAAAGTGTCATTTTTAGCCACTTTTCGAGTTTTTAAACGTGTTATTTTAGGATGAAATCAAAGGTATTTTTGTTGTTTTTTAGACCTAGTAAATGAAGACATTTACGTTCTAAAACATGGTACATTTTTTTTTTAAATAACTTCTATATTAATTTTACTATAAATTATTTAGTACTACTATATAATCGACGCGGAATCGCACCAGCGCTCAGTGCCGGCCGAGGCCTTTCAGAGGTTGGACGTGTGTCGCTCCCGTTGCCGCGTGCTGCGTAAAATTGTATTATAGTTTGTCGAGTTTTTAGAGCGACTAGGATGAATTGATACTTTTTGTTTATTTTTTTTTTTTAACGAAACAAAACTTTGATGATTACATATTTTAAAGTAATGGAGTTCAAATCATGAAAGAAGATAACTCTTTTTATGTATGATTTCATTTTTTTCCAATAATTGTGGGTAGCAATAGGCGCTATACGGGGCAAAAAGGAAAAGTTACGGAAATTTGGCCAAGGCTAATGAAGCTAAAAGTACGTTACCGAGGAACCACTTTTAATGTCGTAGCTGGTTATAGCCAATTCGCATTTTTCTTACGCGGGGATTTTAATAACCGATAGATAATAGAAGGTCACATTCTTCAATATTAGGACATTAATAAAAAATATATATTTGTTACAAACATACAAATGTTTCCTCTTTATAATATTACTGGAGATTGCAAAATAAAGCTTTGATGCTGACGGGGCCATTAATTCGGCGATACTGTAGATTTCACGACACTAATTATTATACGAAACAAGTTGCGCTGTACTGAAACTAGTTTTGTGAAATTAATTATTTCTTCTTATTCTATTATTCTTTCTAAACCATACAAAAACTGCAAGTCAATGCGGGTATGTCACAAGAGAATGATACCGAAGAATCACAGCTACCACAAGAGTTGATAATGAATTGGAAATACTGGAATCGCAATCACAAATAATAAATGTGACAAATGAATGCGATCTTTAGGTATAATTTTCCACTATTATTATTTATTTAAAAAAATACAATTCTTTCAATGTAATATGTGCAATTCTAAATTCGAACTGAGTAGTCACGATGAAACACAAAAAATAAACTAGGTAAATGTCAATGAAGGCGCCGTGTCAGGAGCCATAATTTCAGGAATTGGCCTAACAAATTTGAATGAAGTTGTTACATCGATGGACTTACTGTTATGTCATTATTCACTTATAGTAAATGTCATGATAAAGTTGCTGAAATGTGGAAAAATTCCGCTGAAGAAAGTATGTTTGCATCAGCTCAGGAGGAAACAGCTGCTGCTCGATTACAAGGTGACACTCGTGACATTCCGATGATACCAGTGGAAGCAGACAGTTGATGGAGCAAACGCTCATATAAAAACCAGTATAATGCATTTTCCGTGTGTTGCAGCTATTATAGGACATCACACAGGAAAAGTTCTCTACATTGGTGTCCGGAATAAGTATTCTGGAATTTGTGCCCGCGCAAATAAAAAGGAACAACAGCCTGCAAATAAAAAGGATTCAAGTCCTCCGTAGAAACTCGGAAATTAAATATAATACATTGATTGCTGATGGTGATGACAGCATATCCCGGTGTTCTAATTCAAAAAATTTAATGTACCAACCATCTCCTCCGCAATTGCAACGGAAAAAAATTATTGCTTAAAACTTATACATCTATCCCTCTGTCGGAGCGTAAATTGTTGACTTCTGAACTATTGATTCGGCTGAGAACAGCAGTAAGATTTTCGCTACGGTACTGGCAAACACAAACTTTAACCGATTCAGAAAAGAATATAAAAATACTGAGAGATATTCTGAACCAAAGAGAGAAAAAAGAAACAAACCAAACTCTCGAAGCCAAAACATTGATGTTAAAACTGCAACGCAATATCTGGCAGCTGGCTTATCTTTCTCGAAGTCTGCCCCACGATTTTACCAAAAACCGTGCAGAGCAGTTCAACACCATAGTAGCAAAGACTGTAGGTGGGAAACGCATAATTCCCTAAAAGATTCATATTCCGTCCGTTGTCATGCCGCTTGGTTAGTTTAAACACAGATAAACCTCAAACTACCCTTTATAAATGTGCCTACCAGAAAAGTCCAGGTCAATCCCTGAAACATTTAGAGCAAAACTTACAAAAAATAGAGTTTTTCTATAAAACAAAATCTGAAATGCAAAATACCTCGCCGAAAAATAAACTTTAGCACAGGGCTCGTGAACAAAGTCAATTACGCAAATGCATGTCAAACGCATGTCATGAACCCAGACAATTTCAAGCAGGCAAATGTAGTTTTCCTTGAAAATTTAAAAACACTGACCTTAAAACGGCATTTCATTGAAAGGGATACAGTTCTTCAGGCTGTGAGTGCCTTGTGACTCGAGCTGAGAAGAAGTATTTTAACTGCTTCCAATTTTGCCAAAATTTGTAAACAACGCCCAAATTTGAATTCAGCACTACTCGTTAAATCTATTTTATATGGATATTATTTTTATTTCATGGCGATAACGTAATTTTCAATGTTAAACATGACTGGTATTACCAAGTTCAGGGCCAATTAAATATTTCAAACAAAAATGTGTGTCTTTTTGCGGTGTACACTAGTCCTGAATTTCCAATAAAAGTTGTAAAAATTTACAAAGTTTTGTAAAGAATTTCAATTTTGTAAAGAAAAAATGATTCCTCGTTTAACAAAATTTTATTATGTATGCGTTCTTCCCGAAATAATTGATCCCAGAAATAGCCGATCAATGCAATTGAGGGAAACTATTTTATGATTTATACAGCTTTTTTATCATAAATGATTTAGGTACTAAATATAACATGATAAATCTTTATTTAATTACCCACCTACTCATCCTAACCATAAAATGAAAAAAGCTATCAACAATCCACTAGAACTAATTACCAACACTTAAGTAGGTACAATTATTAATATTATTTTTCTCCAAAATAACTAGATTTCGTCTGTAGAGGATTTCAGATATGAAAAGGTATAAAGGCAAAATAATATTTCAAATATAATTATTTATTAATCATAAATCTACAAATCATAAGAATAACAATAATTTTTATTTAACTTCCAGTTTAATTTTTCTATAACAATACATTATTATTGCTCTAAAGCTAACGGATCAAAGTTGGTTAGTCGAAGTACAAAGAGAGCGCACGCGGCTAGTCTACGCACACAGTTACCCACGCTTCTGTGTGAGTGAAATTTGCGAACTATTTACCTAAACCTGACGTTCCGCGTTAGGCATGAACGCTCTTAAGAAAAACTTTATCATACTGCTATTTTTTTGTATAACTATCCTTGTTTTATTTAAAGAATCAAAGTTCCCACATGTACATACAAATTATTTCTGATATTTACCTCTATTTGCTAAATTTATATCATGTTTTGTTTACAATAGAAATGATAATTCAAAATAGTGATGTCTTTTATTAAATAAGCTATCGATAAGAAAGTTACATAAGGTACTCAGCCACAGACAAAGCCCCATTTATTGTTCATGTTTCCCGTATAGAAACACAACAAAGTGCAGGCACCACTCTTCACCCCGTCAACTTCGGCAAATTCCTTTTGTTTAATAACATTGCGAACGTGCTTCGTGATGGAGTCAATAGAGTCGGAAGGAATCGCGTATCCGTGGAGTTTACATCCCCTCAGGATGCTAACTCCTTTTTAGTTAACAGTCTGTTATCCAAACATGGTTACACAGCATCGATCCCCACATATAATATTACAAGGATGGGTGTTGTCACCGGGGTTCCCTCAGACATCACAGATGATGAAGCTATCACATATTTGGCTGTGCCTTCAGGATGCGGACAAATACTAAAAGTTCGTCGGATCAATAGGAAAGTACATAGGGACGGCATAACCGAATGGAAACCCACGGAAACCTGTGTCATAACATTTGATGGTCAAGTATTACCCAAGAGGGTATTTTGCTGCTACACATCCCTTCCTGTGGAACAATACATTTACCCGACCATTCAATGCCGGAAATGTTGTAGATTTGGACACGTTGCAAATCTATGTAGATCTAAACCACGCTGCAGTAAATGTGGCCACGACCATCCCGGCGATGGCTGCAACATCTCCGAGGGCGAGGCCTTTTGTGTGCTCTGTTCGGGAATCACTTCGCTAATAGCAGGTCATGCCCCGAGCATGGTAGGCAGAAGGCCATTAAGACTGTCATGGCAGAGAAAAATATATCATATGTAGACGCTAGCAAAGTAGTCCCAGTAGCTACTAGGAATTATGCGAATGTTGCTAAAACTCCAACATCTTATAGAAAAACTATTATTCTTCCTCCTAAAACTCATGCCCCCCTTTCCCCGTCTTATGACAAAGCTGCTCACCAACAAATCATTAGTACTCCCCAACCATCACAGCCTAATGGCTGTGCCCTAAATAATAACACTGTCCCCTCTATCAATATTACTTTTCTTATTGAACTTCTAATTAAACTTATACCAACAATTCTTTCTACTTCTAATACTTCCCAATCACCGTCCAACGTTGCCGATCAACTTATTTCTCTTCTTTTACAACTTAAAAATGGCGTCCCGCCTAATATTCCTCCAGTGGAATGTGAGGAGCGTGTGGCATAAAAAGCACGACCTCATATTTCTTCTAAATAAATACAAGCCTTTGGCTTGCTCTATAGCTGAGACTTGGCTCACACCGAGTCTTAGTTTCCGTATGCCACATTTTAATATCCTCAGGTGTGATAGATCCGATGGGTATGGAGGGTCAGCGCTCTTCATAAACAATCGGGTCCCATTTTCCCCCCTATCTCTTCCGTCTCTTGAGGGTAATTTGAGTATTGCAGCAGGAAGGGTTGAGGGTATCACAATTTTTTCCATATACATTGCTCACCCCAACCCTAATTTTTTAAGTATTTTGAAAGACATTTTTACCAACACCCACGGGCCTCTGTTAGTTATGGGCGATTTCAACTGCCACCACTATAGATGGGGTTCTGAACGCTGTGATGCCTTTGGTGTAGCACTGATGGACATGTTGGATGACTTAGATCTTTGTATCCTAAACAATGGCTGCCCAACCCGTAGATCGCTTCCTGGACAGCAAAAAAGCTGCGTGGACCTTACATTCTGTTCAGTCGAATTAGCAGCATCTGCTCTGTGGGAATGCACAACTCTGTCGCATGGTAGTGACCATTACCCTATAGTCACATCCCTTATTAACAGAACCTATTTAGAAAAAACTTCTCCTCCACTATTGAAGTATAACCTGTCCAAACCTGATTGGGCTAGGTTTGCATCAGTATTGGAGGATAAAATTGCTGACCTTCCAGATCTAAATTCATCTTTGCCAGTACCTTCTAGTCACTACCATGCCAAAATGTGCTATGACGGTTTTGTTACAGCCATTACCTCGAGTGCCGATTTAACCTTTCCACTTAAAAACAGTGCCAGAAACAAAATCCCCTCACCTCCGTGGTGGGATTCAGAATGCACTGCGGCAGTTCGAGGAAGAAATGATGCAGAGACGGTCTACAATGTGAATATGAGCACCGCAAATCTCATGGCTTATCTCCAGTGTAATGCCAGAACCAAACGACTCCTTCGTAAAAAGAAGCATTCTGGCTGGGTCAAATTCTGCTCCACCTTATCCCCCACTACTCCAATCTCAGCTGTTTGGAAACACATAAATAGATTCAGACATGGATGTTCCCCCTCAATCACTTCACCAATGACTAGGGAAACAGCTGAACTTTTTTTTGACAAAATAGCACCACCATCTGTCCCATCCTTTTCTGAATTTGTAAATATCCCTCTACTTAATCCATCAGAAGATCCCTATGATGCTCCGTTTACTTTAGATGAACTGAATGCGGTACTCCAACATGTCCGGGACTCAGCTCCTGGTATTGACGGCGTACCATATTCTTTTATATCTCATTGCAACATCAAGGCTAAAACATACTATCTGAATATCTGTTATTATCATGGCTGGGTTCCAGACCAGTGGAAGGTACAGATTATCATCCCTTTGTTGAAACCTGGCAAACATACAGATGATCCGAATGGCTTTAGACCAATTGCTTTATCCTCAGTCTTATCCAAAATACTAGAACATCTTATTAAAAATCGTCTCGAATGGATAGTCGAATCGAGAGATTTATTGCCGAATCACCAATTTGGTTTTAGGAAGGGGCTTAGTACAATGGATAGTGTCGGTGTCTTAGTTACGGATATCCATATAGCCTTTTCCAAGAATCAATCTATTGTTGCCGCTTTCCTAGATATCTCCTCCGCATATGACAACGTACTTCTTCCCGTACTCAGGCAAAAATTGCACCAGCTGAGTCTCCCGGCTAAGATGATACAATGCATATGTGGACTCCTTTCATCTCGGTCTATGGTTCTCAGAGTTCAGGGAGAGGAATTCGATAGAAGACAGACGTGGAGGGGCCTTCCTCAAGGCTTCGTCCTCAGTCCATTATTATATAATTTGTATACGGCTGATATTGGGTCCTGCTTAAATAATAACTGTCAGATTTTACAATACGCCGATGACATTTCTCTATACGTGACAGATCCCTCCATCGTTGACGCCGCTTCATCTCTCTGCCTCTCTGTTTGAGCAAAATTTGTTAACTATTGTGCCAATAGATGGCGTTGTTAGTTGAGAGCCGAATCCTGAATCGCGGTGTCAAGATTCTCCGGCGATTGACTAGGGTAAATATTTTGTCATGCAAAAATGATCTCAATATACGGTTGTAAGATAATAAAGTCGTTTCACTATATATCTTCATCCTTGCTAACGAATTGAGTGCTGCAGAAGTCTTTCTGTGAAAGTAGTGACGCCTAAGTATCGGGTTGTTCATATGGTCCTTCGTAGCCGGATCCAACATATCCGGAGGTGTGTGTGGTGAAGTTTTTGTGTATCAACCTTGGTCGGGCAAGTGGATCGCTTGCGATAGCTGACCAAGATCATAGCATCAGTGCAGTGCTAGTGGCAACAGCAGCAGTGCAGTGCTAGTGGTAGCAGCATCAGTGCGGCGGTGACGATCAGCAGCAACTCTGGGAGCAGCAGCAGCAGCGCGAGAAGCGGGCTACTGCAGACGGTGCCGGGTGAACGGTATCGTCAGGAATCAGCGCAGCAGAGGGTGACCTCGTGAACTGGAGGAGGTGGAGGACGTGCGTGACGTGACGCAACGTCAATCTATCAGTGGACGACTCGTTAAGGTGGTATCAAACGAAGAAAAACCGTGAGTGACCTTTCAATAATAACTAAGTGCAATTTGTGAACCATTTGAAAATTATTACTTCGAACTAATTTTGGATTTTGAGAGTTTAATTTCGCATATAAACTTTAAAGTTAAGTGTTTTAGATTTAGTATAATTTTCCTATTTGTGTTTTAAAGACTTGCAATTTACACATAATTTGTCTGTCTCAAAAGTGAATAATTCTGTGTTAATCTTGTATTTTATGTTTGGATCAATAATTGGCTGATTTCAAGTTGTGTGTTATTATTTGATTAATAGATATTGATACTTTACTGTAAAATTATGGAATCTTTAAGTAACAAATTAGAAGATACTTGTTCAAGAATAGTCAAAGCTTATAATAATTTTAAAAAATCTCCTAAAGATCGAATAACCCGTCCATATATTAAAGTTAGATTGGAAAATTTAGATAAATTATGGCAACAATTAACAGACAGTCATAATAAATTATACGAAGAATATGATCCGCAGGAGTTAAAAACATGTGTTTACGTTAAACAAGATTGTTATGATCAAACCGAAGAGGTTTACGTTCAATATAAAACGGAGTTAGAAACTATTTTAGAGTCATTTCAAGTGAAAGAAGAAAGCCAAATAGAAAATCCTAAACATGTAACAAGCAGTAAACAATGTCAAGTTAAATTACCAAAAATTGTTATTCCAATATTTTCCGGAAAATATACCGAGTGGGTAACCTTTCGAGATTTATTTTTATCGCTCGTTCATCCTAATAAGTCCATAGACAACGTACAGCGGATGCAATATTTAAAAGGGTATTTATCTGGGGAAGCGGAACAGTTACTTAGACATATTCCTATATCAGATACAAATTATGATCGCTGTTGGGAACAGCTTAACGCACGGTATAATAATAAAAGATACTTGTCACATTACATCTTGAAAAGGTTACTCAGTCAAAAGAATCTTAATAATGAATCAGCTGTTGGTCTTAAAGAATTAATTGATAACACAAACGATTGTTTAAATGCCTTAAGTAACCTTGGCATCGATGTGGGAAATTGGGACATCATTGTTGTTCATATAATCTCCTTGAAGTTGGATGCAGAATCCCGAAAGCAATGGGAATTTAATATTACTAGTGAATCCTGCAGCGATGAGATTCCTACTTTCGAGCAATTTAAAAATTTCTTAACAAGCCGATATCGCGCCTTGGAATTTATGGCTGCGGGCTCTAATGCGGGTAGTAGTAAAACTAAAGAGATGCCAAAAGCTTTCCATGCGGCGACTAATGTTATACTGGAATGCAAATATTGTAAAGAAAACCATAAAATTATACATTGTAAGAAATTTATTAAAATAGATGTAGATGCCAAACGGGAGTTTGCTAGACAAAACAGTTTATGTTTTAACTGTTTAGGGAACAACCATTCGGCCAAGCAGTGTCTGAGTTCAGCCTTATGTCGTGTTTGCAAGCGTAAACATCATTCTTTGCTTCATCCCGCGGGTTTAGGTCATACCGATGAAAGTTCAGATGGTAAACACGAAAATGAGAAAGACGCAACGCAAAATGTTAAAACATCTGGATCGACTAACCCGGACACAGTAGCAACGTTCTTCTCGGCTAACCAATTACGGACCAATCAAGTTTTACTGGCCACGGTTCTAGTTAACGCTACAGCCAACAATGGTAGTTATCATACCGTAAGAGCGTTGTTAGATCAAGGGTCTCAAGCCTCATTTCTAACTGAGGCAACGGCACAGTATTTGGGTCTTAAAAAGATACCAGTAAGGGGTCAAATCTCAGGTTTGGAAGGGAATAATAAAATAATTTCGAAATTTATGGTGGAAGTTACACTTAAGTCCATACACAACCCCAACGTTCAGCTTAAGGTTGCCGCGTATTTACTAAAAAGTATAACAACCTTTCTGCCTGGCAAACAAGTTGTACCTGTGGATTGGGTATGTGATTTCCCGTTAGCTGATCCACATTATCACACACCAAACAGAATTGATATGTTGCTGGGGGCAGAAATCTATGGGCAAGTTATTCAGGAAGGAGTTAGGAAAGGACCTCAGGGTAATCTGGTTGCGCAAGCTACTTCATTGGGTTGGATTTTATCGGGTGTGGTGGACAAGTCACATCAACCACATGACAATGTTTTAGTTATGCATTCTCATGTGGAGGAAAGCGAACTAATGAAGAGGTTCTGGGAACTGGAGGACAATGTGATAAACGATCATAACATATTATCCGAGGAAGACAAACAGTGCGAACGTTTTTTCGCTGAAACAACGCGAAGAGACAGTGACGGGCGCTATATTGTACGGCTGCCATTTAAAACTCAAGATACCATCCCTAAAGTAAGAAATTCTAAAAAGATAGCAGAAAAAAGATTGTCCTCGTTAGTCACAAAGTTAAATAAAAATCCTGACTTGGAAGTAAAGTATCAAAAGGTGTTGGAAGAATACTTATCCTTGGGTCATATGGAAAAGGTACCTGACAAAGAAATAAATAATTCTGAAGGAATTTACCTACCTCATTTTGCGGTTGTTAGGGAGGATAAAGATACCACACAAGTAAGGATAGTATTCGATGCATCTTGTAGAGGTGAAAACGGTGTTTCATTAAATGATCTGTTAATGATAGGCCCTACGTTACAGCCAACGTTAAGACATATTTTAATGAAATGGAGAACTTATCCAATATGTTTATCTGCGGACATAGTTAAAATGTACCGTCAGATCAAGGTTGATGTACATGACGTGGACTTTCAGAGAGTTTTGTGGAAGGAAAGTACAGATCATCAAATTCATGAATATCGTTTGTTGAGGGTTACCTTTGGTACAGCATGTGCCCCATATCTTGCTGTTAAGGTGCTTCAGCAGGTAGCCATAGACGAGAAGGAGAAATACCCTACAGCTGCTGTAAAGGTTAAAGAAGATTTTTACATGGATGACTTACTTACGGGCGTTGATACGGTGGAGGAAGGGATCTCGCTGTATTCTGAAATGAATAACTTAGTAGAAAAAGGAGGTTTTTCGTTACAAAAGTGGTCAAGCAATAGTGAGGAACTGTTGAGAAATTTGAAAACTAAAAACAAAGAGGCTACAGATGAAGGAAGAAAAATTAAAATAGATGAAGTTATGAAACTTCTGGGACTTACCTGGGATCGAACAGTAGATGCGTTCCGCTATACAGTATCACTGCCATCGACGAAGAAACCTGTAACAAAAAGAATAATTATATCGGATATATCACGTTTATTTGATCCACTTGGATGGGTTTCACCAACCGTCATAGTTGCAAAAATAATAATTCAAAAGCTATGGTTATCAGGTATAGGCTGGGATGATGAGGTGCCCGAAACAATATTAAAAGAGTGGTTTACTTACCGGGATGACTTGTGTCAGTTATCAAAGTTAGAGATACCTCGCTGGATCAAAACAAGACGAAATAACGTACTCGTTGAGTTGCATGGATTTAGCGATGCATCCAAGATGGCTTATGCCGCCGTGGTTTATCTTCGGTCAGTCAATGATCAGGGTCAGGTGTCTGTAAACTTAATAACATCAAGAACAAAAGTAGCACCCATCAAACAAGTATCGATTCCACGATTGGAGCTCTGTGGAGCAGTTCTTCTGAGTAGGTTGTTGGTTGAGGTAGCTCACACATTAAATATTCCGAAGGAGAATATACATGCCTGGACCGATTCCACCGTCGTGCTGGCCTGGCTTAATAGTCACCCGAATCGCTGGCAAACATTTGTAGCAAATAGAGTATCTGAGATCTTAACTACCTTAGACGCACAACAGTGGTATCATGTACGGTCTGGTGTAAATCCGGCTGATTATGCGTCAAGGGGACTGAATCCATCAGATCTCAACAAACAAACGTCATGGTTTAATGGTCCTACCTTTTTATATTCAGAAAACATCATTTATAACAAACCTAAAGACCTGGATACAGATTTAGAAACTATAAAAAGGGTACACTTCACAAGCACTGAAACAAATTTATTGGATCGGTTTTCAAACCTAACGAGATTAATAAGAGTGATTGCGTATTGTCGACGTATGTGGATAAAACGAAAAAAGGATCAAGGTGAAAAATCAGGGTTATCAGCGCAAGAACTAACGGAAGCATTACATGTTTGTATCAAACAGTGTCAAGTGGAGGGTTTTGGAGAAGAAATAGGAAAGATATCAAAGGACGGTAATTCAGCTAAGTTAAGAGGATCCTTAAAATCTTTAAACCCATTCATAGACGGGAATGGAATGTTAAGAGTAGGAGGTAGGTTAAGCAAGTCGGAACTAAGTGAAAATAGGAAGCACCCAATATTATTACCAAAAAAGTCAAACTTAACTAATTTGATCGTGGCAGACTCTCACAACAAAACTTTGCACGGGGGGCCTCAACTCATGTTAGCGTATTTGAGGACTAAATACTGGATTTGGGGGCTAAGGAACTAGTCAAGTCACACGTTCATAAGTGCGTTAAATGTGTTAGACACTCGGCAGCTATATCAAATCAGCTGATGGGGCAATTACCAGCTGCGAGAGTAACACCCACTAGACCCTTTAAATGTACTGGTATAGATTACGCTGGACCTATAAACATAAGGACTTCTAAAGGTCGGGGTCATCATGCTTACAAAGGCTACATTTGCTTATTTATCTGTATGGCCACAAAAGCCGTACACATCGAAGCTGTGAGTGATATGACCGCTCAAGTCTTTTTAGCAGCATTTAGGAGATTTGTCTCTCGCAGAGGCCATTGTTCAGACAATGGCACTAATTTCGTAGGAGCATCAAAGGAGTTAAAGAACTTATTCTCTGCGGAGCAAGCTAATCTATCAAAAGAGCTTGCTGACTGTTTAGCGTCTCAGGGAACAAAGTGGCATTTTATCCCTCCATACTCGCCTAACTTTGGCGGTCTTTGGGAGGCTGGAATCAAATCGATAAAATTTCACCTTCGGCGAGTAGTAGGAGAAACCACTCTTACCTACGAGGAGTTGTCAACAGTCTTGACACAAATTGAGGCTTGTCTCAACTCGCGACCACTGTCACGGATGGATGATGATCCGGATAATTTAGACGCATTGACGCCAAGTCATTTTTTGGTAGGTGAGCCGTTAGTAGCCGTGCCGGAGTATAATTTCGAATCTTCTACAGTAGGTAGTCTACGTCGGTGGCAACTGACCCAACGGATGACGCAACAATTTTGGCGACGATGGTCGCAGGAATATTTAGTTATGTTTTTAAATCGATATAAGTGGAGTCGACAAACTCCTGAACCATGTATCGGTAATCTAGTGTTAGTAAAAGAGGACGGTCTGCCGCCTTCTCGATGGCTTCTTGGTCGTGTGGTTGCAAAACACCCTGGCAACGATGGCATTACTAGAGTTGTTTCTATATGTACGAAAAATTCTGTAATAAAAAGGGCTATTTCTAAGATTTGTATCTTACCTGTGATGTCCACGTAGGAAAATAACTGTATTATTTGGTTTATAAGGTGTTATGTAATTAATTTTAAGGTTTTTAACTGTATTAAAATAGCTATGATATTTCATAGTGGGCGGAATTATAACAGAACAATGTAACGGAAGGCCAAATTTTAAAAATTTGTCCTTGGTGGGCGGTATGTTTGAGCAAAATTTGTTAACTTTTGTGCCAATAGATGGCGTTGTTAGTTGAGAGCCGAATCCTGAATCGCGGTGTCAAGATTCTCCGGCGATTGACTAGGGTAAATATTTTGTCATGCAAAAATGATCTCAATATACGGTTGTAAGATAATAAAGTCGTTTCACTATATATCTTCATCCTTGCTAACGAATTGAGTGCTGCAGAAGTCTTTCTGTGAAAGTAGTGACGCCTAAGTATCGGGTTGTTCACTCTCTCTGGATTCTTTGAACCAATGGCTTTTAAACCATGGTCTATCGCTCTCTGCACCAAAAAGTTCGGCATTAATTTTTTCTCGGAAAAGACAGATTCCCCCAATCACAGTGTGCATTTCAGGCAATAATATCCCCCTAGTAAGGAAAGCTAAATTTTTAGGCGTCTTTTTAGACTCAAAATTATCAGGTAAGTCACATATAAATTTTCTAGTTCAAAAATGTGAAAGAGTCATTTCCGTCTTAAAAGTTCTTGCGGGTGTTTGGTGGGGTGCCCACCCCTACACAATGAAACTAGTCTACAACGCCTTAGTCCGTAGCGTTCTGGACTACGGTACTTACCACCTAATTCCTTGCAACAAAGGAGCCTTGACACGACTGGATAGGATACAGTCCAAATGTCTTCGGATCATCTCTGGTTGCATGAAATCTTCTCCTGTTAACGCATTGCAGGTCGAATGTGCTGAACCACCCCTAGCCCTGAGACGACAATTCCTGGCCTCCCGTTTTTTGCATCGATTAATTTCCAGATCATCCCATCCAATTATAGCTAGATTAAACGAGTTAGACGCCTTACAAAGAAGCTCAAATTACTGGAAAAATAAAGAAATCCCTTTAGTTCTTAAAGCATTTCGAAAAGTTAAAAATTTAGAATGTCCGATTTTCCAACTCCCAAGACTTCCCTTATTTAACTTCCCTTACAAAAGCCTATGTTTTATCCCCAAAATCTTCTACGACATTGGTATTTCCAAAAAATCCTCTTCGGCGAATTCGATCTTCAATGCGTCCGTGGGCGAACGTTGGAGTGGTTTCCAGTTATTTTTTACTGATGCTTCTAAATTAATTAATGATAGTAACACCGGAGCCGCGGTTTATTACCAAAGCTCCAGGATAATACTTCAGTACAAATGCCCCAAAGAGTCTTCTGTATTCACTGGTGAGTGTGTGGCCATATTAGAAGCTTGTGATTTCATAGAGTCTCATACTAACATTGAGAAAGCTGTCATTATTACGGATTCCCTTAGTTGCCTGCAAGCTTTAAACCAAAGTCCTTTTAAAACCAAACTACACAGTCCCTTAATTCTAAAAATAAAACATTCCTTACTAACCTGTGCCAACACAACAGTCAAAAGGATGTTCAGCTAGTTTGGATACCTAGTCATTGTGGCATCAAGGGTAACGAATGTGCTGATGCTCTAGCTAAAGACGCCTGTTCGTCGGTAACGGCTGACTTGTCTCATAATACCCATCTAAGCTATGATCTCTTGTCGCGTCCAAAATTTGATCTCCAAAGTTCATGGCAGGAACAGTGGAACACGTCCAGCAAAAAGAAAGGCAAGTTTTTCTATGCTGTCCAACCGAAGATAAATCCAAAACCATGGTTCTTTGGTTTCAAAAAGGTATCCAAAACTGTTATATCCGTCCTTTGTAGAGTCCGTTTAGGATTCTGCTGTACCCCCGTTTTTCTGCGAAAAATGCGAATACGCGATTCCTCTCTCTGTGAGTGCGGAATGGGAGAGGGCACTTTGGATCATATATTTTTCGAATGCTCCAACAATGTCCCTTCACTTGATCTATATGGCCGGCTCCCCAAATTTAAAATCCCTCTCCCGATTAACTTTCCCTCCCTTTTAACATATTCCTCTCCAGAACTGCTTGTGGCACTGATGATATTCATCCGCCACAATAGTATCAAATTATGAGTTGATGACCTTTAGGTGGATGTGGCATAATTATAGTGTATATAGTGTATATATATATATTTTTTTTTTGTTTAACAATGTTATTATAATTTTTATGTATCTCTATTTTTTGTTTGTTTCAGTCCCTTACTAACCCAGCAAAAGTTCAACTGTACCAATCAATCGAAAATTCGAAACGTGTATTCTTTGTCTACCGTTCACATCATACACGCTTGCTCTTCCAATCTACTTTAGACATTGGCAGAATAGTCGACATCGGCTTTGCTTGCCATATAAAATATAGAATAGAATAGAAGAAAGTTACATTTTTTTACTTTGTATTATACATTGTAGAGTAGGGTATCAAAATGAAGGGCTTGAAGAGACGATTTTGAAAATAAAACTAACAGAATAAAAAAAAAATAGTGATAGTACTAAACGACAATATCAATTCGTCATGCAGTAGGTGGTGGTTATTTAGTTCACTCTGATTTGTTCCACTAACTGCATCAAAATGAAATAAATTTGCATGTTTTTTATTTACACAGGTTCCCTAAAAATGAAGTACTATGCCAAAAGTGGCTTGCAGACATTGGGATGGAAAATATCAAACCTGGACATAAAGTATCACG
Source organism: Hecatera dysodea (assembly GCA_905332915.2). Taxonomy (NCBI): domain Eukaryota; kingdom Metazoa; phylum Arthropoda; class Insecta; order Lepidoptera; family Noctuidae; genus Hecatera; species Hecatera dysodea. The sequence continues at coordinate 9,148,568 of HG995294.1, read as the reverse complement.
TGTCTGGAAGAAAATCATGTGAAAAGCTATCCATAAGAAACTATTTTAATAAATTAACATTGAATAATATCGATGGTCAAGTATTTTTTTTTAACCAGAAAGTGAGTCAGTATCCAAGATTCTTAAGAATGGTTATATAGAATAACGCTGAAACAAACGAAGGGGTACGTTTTCGGATATAATAACAGTTACATTACATTTATTTAAATAAATGTGTCTTTTCGATCAGAATTATGTTTTTTCTTCTCCTACTTGAACGAATGAACGGTAATTATAGGTCACAAGTTGCCAGAAGTTATTTATGAAGTAGTTATATTATGTTAATTGTTATACATGATTTAGTTCGTAATGTGATTTAGAAGGCCACTTTTATTTTATATAAAATTAAACTCAGATTTCAATGGATAGTTCACAATAATTGGTAATGGTTGGGACTTTCAAAAGTGCCTAATAAATATCTCACTAACATTAGGCATTTACTTTGACCTGGTGATATAGTAAAGTGAATGAAGGTACATTTTTCATATTACTTTGTTGTTTTAATCCTTTTAATACCTCAGTGTTTGTATCTTTCTACAATATTTATTATTGTTGTAAATAAACATGGGCCGAGTCTACATAAAGCGGTCGCCCGCGCGGTCCCTTACAAAAGTGCTCCGTTGCGGCCCCTTTTTGCTACCTACGTAACAAATATTAAGTTTTCCATCGACTCTACTACATGCACACCTTTAAAGTTGAAATAGCGATACTGAGGGTCAGAGTAATCTTTATAAACAACTTTATGTAGAACAGAACCTGAAATCGCAAAAAAACCTCAGTTGTCCTTAAAGTCACTCGCAAAAACAAAATTCGAAGTCAGTTAGTCGCTCATAAAATGTACCTTCTCACCCCTTGTATGTTAATATGAATGTTATGCACTATAAGTTTAAAAGTATAGTAAAAGAACTAAAAGACTTGTTACAGTTATGCCAAAAGTATAATCTAATCATCCAAAGTTTAATAGTATTGATAAGTAACAAAACCAGAAGAAATGTTAGTAACTCTGGTATCGATATCGATACTTTTTGGTTTTGATTACTTATGTGCTTCCCTAGCAATGGCCGCCATCTTTTGGATTTGGACCAGGTTTAGAGTAGACCGTATGCACGCATATTTTGTAGGTATTTCTGGTCCATAATATTGTAAGGTCTTTGGCTAAATGTCATGGTTTTCATGACAAGAGTGCGTTCAATTATTACGCTTGGCTCATATTAAACGACGCATCCGGATTGGCCGTCGTTGACCAACTGTCAAAGTATATTCCACGCGTCGTCGAAATTGGGCGAACGTTTTCACAGAACGTAACCCTGCTGAAAGAAAAGCTGTCAGAACGAGAAAAAAGAAAATAAGTGTCAAAACGAACTTTTCGTGTTGACTGTTGAAGATATTTTTTCTGATTCTAAGTACATTTCATACGTTAAATTCTTTCAAGTTTCCTGACTCAAAATAAAATTATATTCAGTTTAGAAATGATTCCTTCAAAAAGTACTGTATGGTGTTTGTGTATTTTATTGTTGGCATCAATTTTTATGGCTAATTTTTTAAATAGTATTGCTACGGATCATAATTTTTACATTGAAAATGAAAACGAAGGATTAAACTTCACAAAGTATTTACGTGAAAAATATGGTGTAATTACAGATACTACTGAGAAGCTAATTTGGTTTCTACAGGTATGTTAATTTAATTCATAGTGCCCACTTGTTCACTAATTGTGACGTAGGTAGTGTTTAGACAAAGGCAACTGATAATAAAGACTAGGGACTATTGTTATGATAAATGACGCCGGCACTGTATGCGTCGCTTTATTACGACTATTTATTTTCGTATTGTTCTCACTATCTTGGTCTTGTAATGAGATAGTTATATAGATAGTTTTATATTGATAATATTTGTCTTTCATAGATTTCAGATATACATATCAGTATTTTTCGAGATCCTGGAAGAATATCACAGTTTCAACAATTTTGCGACAACACAGTAAAGAATATTAAACCTGCCTTAGTGTTGGCTACGGGTGACCTGACTGATGCTAAAGCCAAGGATAACTTGGGTAGTTCTCAAGTGAAGACAGAGTGGGTATATTATCACAATATTATACAAGAGTCAGGAGTGACTGACACTACTGTCTGGTTAGACATAAGAGGAAATCATGGTAAGTTTAGTTTGCAATAAGTAAAAAGCAAATATGTTTTAAACTTATCTTTGCTGACCTAGTTAGAGAAGGACCATTTTGGTGGTAATCCACCAAACACTTCCAATAGAAAGTTGTCCCAACACAACCATAGTGGATAGCCACCAGTGGCGTGCAGTGGTTCGAGTTAGGGTAGGCCAGAGAAAATGTCCAAATAAATTTTAAAAAATAACCACATTATTCAGGGTTGTAATTTTTTTTAAATAGCCTATTTAAAAAAAAAACTACACATTTCAATCCTGAATAATGTAGTGTTTTTTTTTTTACATTTTCTCTGGCCTACCCTAACTCGAACCACTGCACGCTACTGATAGCCACTATGGTTCTGTTGGGACAACTTTCTATCCTGTGCAACAGGGGCCCAAGTCTGGCATTTTTATGAATTTGTCATTCCAACACAATCCCATTGTCATTTTGCTGAAAGTTCTGATAAATGATCTGATAAATTCATAATGGTTGATCATTAGTCGGTCAATGGTCTCGTAATACTTCTTAATAAACAAGATATTTAAAGCAATGATTGCACAACGACATTCTAATGGTAGGTCACTGATCAAAGGAGGTGTGATTTTAGCAGATTACTGCATTTGTCTGTCATTCATTTGTCATTATGTACGATATTACCAATGTATGCCATTTCTTTCAGTGGAGTGTCAATGGTTGACCATTGGAAAGTCATAGTGATGCTTTTATATTAATAGATTACCAAACTTGTAAAAATCAACCATTATGAAATCAATAATAGACCATTCTGACACTATTGTAATAGCAGACTTGAGGCCCAGGACAATTGTGTAATTAATTTTACTCATGCAAATGACCTATGTTTTGATAGAAAAAAGGGCAGACACAAAAAGTTTTTAGATTATAGTTTATTGCAGAGTAAATTTTTGAAATACCTAAATATTTTATTTAAATGGCACACACACATTACACACACATCACACACACGCACACATTTTTTATTTTTTACTATTCTTTATTGATTTACTTTTTATTGGATTTAAAAATATGCTTGATCATCACAATGTTGATCTTCTTTGTTAATTTTTATTTTGTCAAATATATTGTGAAGAAGACAAAGTAAGGTCAGAATGACTCACAATATATTTGAACTGTCCTTTATAATTTCAGTAATCATTCAATATGGATTATTAGTTATCATCCTGTTTTAAATATAGAGATGTTTGCTGCTAAAAATTTAAATTAGGCACCTACATTCTGCATAGCTGTTTCCTTTATTTTGATATAATTTTCTTAATTAAGTTCTATGCAATCTTATATAAAATGTATTTTTCACAGATAACTTTAATATTGGAACGATAAATGCTCAAGAGAATTACTATAGAAATTATTCAGTACAAGGAAAAGTACATGCTAAATCTTACATGCATTTGTTGAAATCAAATGGTGTTAATGTTGCATTTTTGGGTATTGATGCATGCCCAGATCCTGGACTAAGAAGGCCATTCAATTTTATTGGCATCCTAGACCCAGCAGAACAGCTTGTCATCCAGAAGCTCAAAGCAGAGGCAGAGAGGAAAGCTGATCATATTGTTTGGTTTGGACACTATCCTACCTCATGTATATTGTCCCTTAAGCACGACGGTGAAAGAATAGACTTGCGACAAGTTATTGGTAGCAGCCATGGATCACAGGTTTATGTTTGTGGCCACTTACACTCTATGGGTGGTTTGGTGCCCAGAATGTACACGAAACAGAAGAAAGGCTACTTAGAGCTTGAGTTAGGAGACTGGAAGGACAACAGAATGTACAGATTGGCAGCCATAGACCATGGACATTTCACATTTGTTGATCAAAAACATAATGTCTGGCCACTTGTGCTGGTTACCAATCCCAAGCATGCCAAGTATATCATGCCTGGGAGAGAACCTTTATCATTGATTCCTGAATCAACTCATATAAGAATGCTTGTATTTAGTGATGTAGCTGTTACCAATGTGGAAGTATCCTTTGATAAAATAAGTTGGTTGCGATGCAAGCACACTAAAGGGCCACTTTATGTCTGTAAATGGCTTCCTCATTTGTTCAAAACAGGTGTTCACAATTTATATGTGAAAGTTAATGATGAGATAGGAAGAGAGGCTGTGGTCGAACACCCATTCACGTTAGACAGAAGTCAAATGAATTTTGAAATATCACCAAGAATTTTGCTGATGTTGGATGCTGGTGTGGTGGTAAGTATTGGTTGAAATATACTGTTCTAAGCATGTGATCTTTATTTCATTGATTTATGTAATCTAAATATTCTATTTTAACAGTTTCAGGCAATATTTGGAACACTTCTGATGATAAATGTTTTACCACTAGTCATCTTGAGATTATTGAAATGGCCACCAAGGTACCGAAGAAGATATGGGCGGCTTATGTTAAGAAGAATTTGGCTACTGAGTAAAATTGATCGAATATTTTACCCACTTGTGCTTTACGCGGCTTACCTACCAATTGGGCCATGGGCTATTGGAGAGCTCATAGATGGATATGTAGGAGCTATTTTTGCTTGGGGTATACTGATAAAGGGCTCGTTTCTGCCTGAAGCATTCACTTACATGTATGGAAGTGTACAACTGATGTTTGTGCAAATACCCTTAGTACTTATATTGACCCACTGTTTAGACTATCGTCTGTATGGGCACAACCTACGGGGAGTAAGGAGGCTAATCAAAAATTTGCCATTTGTCTTTTTACTGTCAATACAGTTGCTTTTGGCATATTTCTTTTGGCTAGAATATGGAACCATGTGTCTTTTATTTGGACCGCTACGGACGTGGAGTATTGCGTTAAGTATATTACTGTGGTATAAGACTCTGAATTTACCGTCAGAATATTGTAGGTGAGTTCTACTAACATATTGTTATGCTTAATTCAGAATAACCATTTTTTTTAGTTGAAATATTTATTTTAATGTAATGCCTTTTTGTTGCAGTAACCTGACAAAGCTAACCGAAATACCATCATAGTATTGTCTGGGAAGACAACTTGAAGAAATTATGTAGCACCAGGATAGTATAGTGTTACGTGTCGAAAGTAGCAGCTTTGCAAGTGCGCCAAAGTAGTCTTGGCTTTTGTAAACGCCGTAAACTTGTATTAAAGAATAAAGACATGAACTTATTGCATAGTTTATGTGATCAAGATATTGATTTTTTCGATCGACGGATTAGTTTCTTACAAACATTAAAAGTTAACCGACGATTGAAGAAAAGAAGAAATTAATTTGCACCAAAGATTTATAAAGATTATATTATTACATTTTTTTGTGAGACCGATATACTAAATAGAAAATATTTAATCATGCCAGCATTGTTATAAAGACAACTTGACTCTTCTTGACAGTTATTGATTACCTGTTAAAGGTATACAATTCTATATTTATTTAATATTTTTGAGTATTGTATATTATATGTATTTTCTATATACATACAAAGTTGTTTTCCTTTAAAAGATTTTTTTTCGTGATTTTGTTGATTAATCATTAAATATTAAAATATTTAATACCTAAATATACACTAGTCTGTAATGTATAAAACAAAAACGAAGTATTAAGTTGATAGCATTTACGTTATCTAATTTTATTGACCTACTTTTTAAATTGACGAAATTGCTCTATAACGCCGAATGCAAAACAACCTGGTTTTGATTTCGTTTAAAATGATATTATGTGATCCAAATATTTAAAATTAATAAACTGTTCCATCTTTGGTTCTCACCTCATTTTAAATGCAAAATAGATAATGGTCATTGGAATCCAATAATGAAAACAAAATGGTGCTCCACATTGTACAGGATAAATAAATAAAACATGATGTATAAAAATAAAAAAGTATATTGAAAATTGTCACATTCACCAAAGTAGCTATGTACAATAAGTTTTATCGCTTAGATCCTAAAAGGCTGTGAATGAGTATAAAGTTTGAAACGAACACAGTTATTTTTGTACCTCCATAGTACAGCTTTTGTATGAAATAGTTATTAGGCCAGTCAAATTACCTTCGAACCTTGCAAAAAATCCTAACTCTTACTAATCTCATTTTGTTTGAAGATTGAAACATTATCGCCCGAAGGAATGTCGTTAAAGAATCTCTCATCTCTACACGTTGACAAAATCGGAGTTTAAGAATTATTGCAAAGTTATCCTTATTTTCGGCGTAATTTGCCTATTTCTAAGACATTTACACTTGGTCCCAAGTCTTTTTGGTAGATACTTTGGCTATATATTTGTAAATTCATGTTCATTGTACACTTGCTGCCTATATATCTAATAATGTCTAAAATTGGTACAGTTGGAGGAAATTGTATATGTTAATAGAAATAAAGTGCGCATGTTGTGACCATATGTTACTCGGCTATTGTGTCGTTTGGTACTGTGTCCTAATTTCCTTTTCATCATAAATGTACATAATAGCTATTTAATTATAACTCTAAGCGTGCGTCAGACGATAGGCGGAGCGGGAGCGATTTATCAGTAACATTTTCTTAAAAATATTTCAATAAATATTTTTTTTTATCGTTCAACCAAGATTGATTGATTTATTTATGTACTAATTGAAGTACATAAAGAAACATTCAATAATTGTGTATCTAATAGAGAACTATTTATTCTGACCGATTTTTTTAATTGAGTAAAGTCAGTGTTAGAATTGTTATGTAGAAATGTTGCAAGAAAATTTATGGTTGAGTACCTTTATATAAAACGCCTCGCGCTTCTCTTTTGTCTGACGTGTGCTTTAATCCAACGGCGACCATTGTATGTATTATATTTAATTCAAAAAATGTATAAAATTCTTCCTGAAAACATTCATTGAGACGTTGTTTTTCTGGCGTGAAAATGGTCTTTTTATGTATTTCATAAAATGGTCGTTGTGTTTGTATCAAGTTACTACTAACATATGTTTGTATCTCGTGATAGTCTTAAATGTCTAGTCCAGACAGTATTTTTGTATCGTAATGTAGATAGTTGTATTATCAATATTTTAATATACTTAAATTGTACTGAATGTTCGTTGTAACTAAAATAATTATGATCACAATATAGATATGCTTCATACTTTGCTAAGTTAAAAGAGAGCTTTTTCATATAGTCAACATTTCATTAAAAAGATAATGGTAGCTACAATAGTATCTTAAATATTTAGTAAATTCATTGTTTATTGTAATTTTGCCTATGACCGGCCAATGATAAGGCCCAGTGCTTACATACGACAGTGTTTATGATAATGATACCAGAATGAGGGCAGAGAGCGATTCATTTCCTTGTATATTTATCATACATAGTTGTATAAAATTATCAATGGGTCAAAATTTGCACTTTTAATTAAGATAGTGCCATACAGTATATTTTGGCAAGAGGTGGAAACTAAAACTAAATAAAGTAAATATATTGAATTCTTCGGACAATTTAACCTAATTCGTCAAGGAGTGCAGTTTGACTTAACTGCTAAAATATTATGCTGGGCACACTGTAATAACAAGGCTTATTTGCAAATTTAACTATAATTGGCACAGTTCGCAGTATTGTCTGATAACATATTTACTGGAATCAAGCAATAGTGCGGACTCTTATACATATATCATTACAATCAAATGTTATACATTTTTTTCAAATATCAAATAAAACAAATTGATGGAATAAAATAATTTCATGTCGTATAAGAGTATTTTTAAATAATGTAGTAACATCATATAAAAATAAAATTGGGTAGGCATGTACCAAGAATGTGCATACATTTTACGTAGTCTTCCTCTTTACGCCCATTTATTACCGCCATCCAAAATGTAGTCTGATAGATATTATGCGCATTAACTATATCATAATTGTGAAGAAATAACCTATTTTAAAAATAAACTTATATATACATAATATCTAAGTCAATCTAAATAGTCATTCAAACGGCGCAGACCTATTCTTCGTAAATACTTATGTATTTCTGTGACTCATCATGATATATGCTTAGAAAGAGAGTCGAATGTAGACGGATGGCCTATAAATCTGAATTCATGTTTTTATCAAAGAAGTGGATAACGTCTAAAAAAACGGCATCTAAGTACCAGTATTCTTAATTTGAGATTTACAAAATTACCCATCATGAGTTTAGCCTAGGCTCGAGCAATTACCGATCTATCTGCAAGCCTTATAGACCCTTAGTAGTAAAACAAACACTAAAGAAATCTGCAGTAAAACAATCCATATGACCAAGGCGGAAAAGTCAGCACTTAAGTTTCTAGAGAGGCCTAAAAAATCTAGATGTCTGTTAGGATCCTTGAACATGCAAAATACTTCGTAGCAGGGTAGTTTTCCTCGACCTAGACCGTACACGGTTTCTAGAAAAGCGTCGAACGCGTATCGGAAGTATGAAATGGTGGCAAATGGTCGGAGGTAGACAGGCATCTCTCGGTACGGTATGAAGAATTCGGAGAACATCAGCATTGGAATGTTTGCCGCTGGTATCACGAACAGTCCCAGCTGAAAAAAAATAGCGGGATTAGTTACTGTTGTATTGCGTCGGTTTTTTTACAAGTCTAGTCGTGAAGCATGAAAGAAGAATGAAAATGAAATGTATGATTCGCAAACAACAAGTTTATGCCAAGCTTCAACTGAAGGCTGATAAGACCACTGGCACTTCTATGACACGAGTTGTCTATGATCAGCAAGGACTACCATTGTGCTGGTTACATATCGACTACAGATAGTTGTTCCGGGTCTGGCTGTTTGTGTATGTGAAATTGTATGTTTGTAAAAGCACCCACGACACAGGAGAAGTTCCTAGTGTGGGGCAACGTTTACTTTAAAAAAATAATATCGTAATAATTTTATTTGCTGTCGTATTTATGAGCTGTTTTGCTTACCTTCATTCCACAAGATGCCCCTACAACAAATCCAAATGTCTGGGCCAAGATGGTGACAAGTGCACATGTGAGCCACGCCAGTCCCATGCGGTTCCATTCTAACGGTTGAGACGTCAAGTACCAGGCCGGGAACAAGAATACTGTTGCACATAATAACTGTAACAAGTACGTATGCACTTATAACTAAAAAGTTCGAAAATAGTTTTCAGGCTCTCAAATTGGAGATTGATTTAAACGTACCTGTATAGGTAAATCCACAATGATTTTAGAGGCACAGTAAGCTGGCAAAGAATACCACTTGTTCAGGTGTTCATGTAGGACCACTTTAGCTTCTACAGGGACTGAAAAATAAAGGTCGCGATTACAGAGATTTCTATAAGAATGAAAACCAGTCCGATTGCTGGGCCTGTACTGAGTTATTTAGCCACGTTTCATCGCGTCGTGCAAGGTTATCTTTAAGAAAGCTCGCAAATTATTAATTAAGTATAAAATTTTATGTAACAGCTAGAGTCGGGATTAGTGTCTTATGGTCGGTAGTTTTAGGCTAAAAGCTTTGAAGGTGATAAACACTACCAATCCAGTGTTTGAGACATTTACTTAGTAGGTACCTAGTGTACCTACAGCACGTACTTATTCGCTATTAATACTTACATGTATGTATAGTAGGCATGGCATTTGAGAAAAAGAGGAATAGGAGAAAGAAGAACAGACATCCAGTATTCGACATCATACGCCCGGCCTCTGCGCCCGCGCCGTGGTATAGTGCTCCCAGGAGTAACGCCACCGCTAAGTGAGAGACCAGTCGAATCTGCAAATATTTATGGTGTTTTAGATGGTGAACCAATTATAAACCGATGTGTATGGAGAATGGGCCAAAGCATTTTAAGTCATAGGTATACCATGGCTTAAGCTTTCGAAACTCCCCGTAGATATTTGTCAGCACGACTGTTTCGTAAAGGCATGGGTACCACCATGTAGAGCAGTGGTTCTTAAACTTTTAGTCATAAGGGACCATTTCACTTAGTTTCTGTCTTGCCGTGGACCACCAACTCTTAGGAATTAAGATTTTTTCGTGAATTATTCGAGAAATAGGTGCAGCGCTGTTGAAAGTCAAAAGAAGGTATGTTGGCAGTGACATCCAACGAATTTCACTGCTTGTTTTTAAAATGATCAAAATGCCGAGAATTCCTGCTCGCATAAATATTTCGATGAAAATAAAACTACGCTACCGCGTGTAGCAATTTCTATTTCTTGAATTTTTGGGAAAAAATCGTCTTTTGGCTCTAAAAATGTATGTTTTCAAGTAAGTCGCATTTCTGACCCTTTCACTTGAAAGTTCAATTTATTCAGCTCTTCGAAAGTATCGGATTTTAATATGGCTCGAGGACCATTTCGGACGCTGCCAGGGGCTATCAGTGGTCCGCGGACCATCGGTTAAGAACCACTGAAGTACCTAGAGGCTGGTAAAAGAGGATAGGTAATCTGATAATGGAACTACTACTTAGGCCTACCTTATTACTTAGTTTTGGAACATTTCACTACTATGTTATTTCTGGAATGTTACGAAGATACCTCTGGAATCGGAAAGGCACTTGTTCATATTTAGGTAAGCTCTCTAGTGGTAAGCTCATTGTTAGGTCAAAGGTCATTTAAAACCGAAAACATTGGGTACGAACCTGCGTCAAGTAAACATCTCTCATTACTCCAATACAGCATCTCCAAAGCAGTGCATTCAATTGTTGACAGATGCTGGCGGAGTATCCCTTAATAGGACTGGGGCTGGGGTTCAGTAAAGCTACTGATTCTGGTGATATCCCTGGAAATAAATACGATAAAGAAGCATTAAAACGACTGAAAAGGGTTGGAGGTCTATATTTCCGGTATTAATAGTGTCATGTATAAGTTATTTCCGGAATAAGTCCATTTTTAAAACAGGACAACTACTGATGTTATATAAAAACCTTGGCTTTTCTTCCGGACTTGATAGGTGTCCTTTTGGCCTATGCTATAAAGTGAATGTGTAGCTTACTATCAATGGAATTACTTTCTCTAAATAATTTTCCTTCTTGTATTGAATTAGTTTTTAAATCGTAAGTAACAATGGGCGGTCATATCGCAACGATCTTATTTGAGATAAATAGTAGGTATCAGGTTTACCAGAATTACCTATTGCCTTTCCGTTGTAGATTTCATTCTTGGCAATCTTGCTCATCTCGTGGGCATAGCTGTTGGCTTCTTTCTCCAAGAGATTCATGTCACCGGCGTGTTCGTTGCTAGCTATCTCTAACACTAGAAAATAATTAGGTAATTAATATTAAGTGAAATGAAAGAAGAATTGACCCAGTGTTCGACAGTATCTTAGTTTTTTTGCCGTCAGAAGTATATTTTTATACGATTTCGATCGCTAACGCACAAATATTGTTCTTGAAAATATGTTCAGATTAAGTATCATCAAAAGATAATTTTCAACCATTCTTAAAAGTACATGATGAGAGCTCAAACACGATGTTTATAGCCAACTAAGAGATCAACCGTTCTGGACTTCATATCTGCTGTGATTGTTACCACCAACACTGAATTGTGCCCATCAGAACGACTCAAATGAAGCCAAACACGATGGTTATGCTAGCGAGGTTGAATGAAAAAAAACACGACACCGCCACGGACACGGGCCTCGGCTTAGCGGTGTCATTGAGGCAGGGCAGCAAGGAATAGGCTGGGTCATTTAACGCTAATGGCTCAGCGGCGCGGGCTGGCTCGTTAGGCAAAAGTCGGGGTGTGCTTGGATGGGGCGTCGTGATGGGCCTCGTCGGCGAGGCCGGTGTACGAAACGCGGTCTGTATATCTGTTTTTTCTAAGAATGCTGGTCTCCCTACTACACTCTTGTCTGGGTCTGGGTGATAGGATCGTCGGGCTCAACAAGGGTATGTCGCGGTCGGCGGATCTTGCTGATCTGGAAGGGCGTGTATCGGGTAACCGATACGATTAGGTTCTGATGCTTTTCAGCGGACTCTATGAAACGCGTTTCATAGTGGGGATGCGGAGGTCGACATGGAGTTGCTAATTTCTAACGAACCACGGGGCGCCCGTTGCCAGAAACCGGTTTTGGAATTTTATAAGGGCCGTGACCATTCTTCTTTAGTAGGTTCTTAAAATTTGTTGATTTTTTCCTTTCGGAAATGAACCTGCGATACGCAGCGTAACAGCCAATCGCTCAAACAGTGCGCCAACCATGCCGTCAAAAAAGAAAATCCTAATTCAATTAATTGAAGCCTTGCGAAATTCCCTTATCATTTATATCCTTTGAATTCGACCGTTTGAAAAATAAGAGATTTCAACACTTCCGTTCTTTCGAACAAATTATTTAATTAAATAATTTCCGGTAAGTATTTAATGAACCTTGAAAAGGCGATAACAATGTTTGTGACTATTGCTGGCGTAGGTACCTAATGGATAGAACAGATTAGGACCGAACGGAAGCTTGCGAAACTTCCATTGTTATGTTCGCTTAAATTTTTTCTATCATTTCCTGTTAAAAGTTTCGTATTTATTTATTTCGTCTGAATGGGTACCTACTATCTCTAGGGGCACCTAGAGATATTAGGTACCCATTCTGACGAAATAAAAAAAACTACATTTCTTCTAGTAGGTAACTTTATATATTTTTCTCGATAATGATAACAGAATTTTGTCAACATCAGCGATTGTCTTCAGGAATTTATAATAATAATAAAACTTTATTTCAGACTACAGTAGTCCATAATTTTATAAATAACGTAGCTCATCTATCGTTGGCACGCATTTCAATCTTAATTTATTACCTTGACAACAAAACAAGAAGATAAAATATTTATTTTTGTAAATTAGGTATTAGGTAGGTATTAAAATACTTACAATAATCAGCTATATTATAATACTGTGGACACGTAAACCCGGCCCTGGAGAGTGCGGCGGGTACATCAGCGATAGCACCTGCATACAACGTCCTGCCATTGGCCAGCACGATGACGTCATCTGCGGTGTTGAACAGTTGCGATGAAGGCTGGTGAAGAACACACGCTATGGTCCTCCCACTGCGGGCCACATTGTGAAGAGCCCGGGCCACAGACAGCGATGAGACTGCATCTAAACCGCTGGAAGGATAACAGAACTGAAGTTGTTGCAAGTAGGTACTTACATCATCATCCGCCTAGCCTTTTCCCATCGTTATTGGAGTCGGCTTCCAGTCAAACCAGATTCAGCTGAATACTAATATTTTACATGAAGCGACTTCCTACCCAGATCTCCACAACCCATTTACTGGATAACACGGTGCTTCTTAGCAAGTTTTCTGAATACTGATAGTCAAACTGCCAAAGATGCATGAATGATAGGAACAACAGCTTGTCATGCTTTCTGAGGCACAGATAAGCCTCGGTATGTTGAGATGGTCACCCATCCACAGACCGACCTCAGCAGGCGTTGCTTAAACTTGAAGATCGACTCGTACGGCTTTCATTCTTTACATAACGTCACCAACTGCATCAGACTGCTAGAAAAGTTATTTCTTCCGAACTTTTTAGCCGTTATTTATGATGGAAAGTCACATTTTTTGTTTTCAATCTATCAGCTACTCAACATCACCTTCATTTGGACACGCACTTCTGGGACACTCTGTATAGAAATTTACTATTAAGTACTAAAACTAATGACTAATCTAGATTAAAAAAAATCATATTATAACATTGTGGCAAGGATTTGGCGGCTACTTGACTCTGAGTTAAAAAATATACTCGTAGGTGCAACGAAGGAGAGGAAGATTCGAGAAGGTAGATAAGTCGTAAAACCACGTAGGCTGCCACAACTAATATTACAGAAAATATACTCGTAGTAGGTTTACGGATAGTGCTACGAGGGAGAGAAAGATTCAAGTAGAAGGATCGCGATGAAAGTCAAGAAAACTTGGGAAGCATCTTGTTGCTACGAAACTCGTAGCTCGTCTACGAATGGTGCTACGAGAGAGATATTAATGTACTAGTAGTAGGTATTTTTTCAAAAACTAGACGGGTATAAATCTAGTGATGGAGTAATTAGTAGGTTCCTATTATATGGGATGTACGTTACGGTAAACAGTTTGTATTAGTGTTTCCGAACCAGAGACTAGTGCGAGTTTTTTAACGTACTCGATCGCGTTAACGTAAACGTTCTTAAAACTGATGTTAAATTGTATGGAAAAAATGGTTTCCGTTATTGTCACCAGACGACATTTATTCAGTTTCAATACAAATTGACGTTTACGCTATGATGATCATCATCTGCCCAGCTTTTTCCCGTTTATATCAAACCGGATTCAGCTGAATACCAGTATCTTACATGGAGCGGCTGTCTACCAGACCTCCACAACTCATTAGCTGGGTAACACGGTACTTCTTGGCAAGACTAGAGTTAGATTTTATGGCTTCTGACAATACGTAAACACTGCCAAAGATCTACAGATGACAGCCGAGGCACGGAGGAAACTGGGCATGCTAAGATGGTGACCCATCCACAGACCAACAATGGCAAGCGTTGCTTAACCTTGGAGATTGACTGTTATTGTTTAGCCCGAGCTCCTAACGCGATCGAGAACGCTAAAATACTTTCACTACAGGTACAGGTGTCCGAGAGAATATCGAGTTGGCTCGATTTGTATTGTGTTGAAAAAAAAAATCTATAAAAAAAGTAATCCGGTCATTAATAAAATACACGTGCTATTTGCAAATTAGCATTTTATCGTTAATTGAAGGTTGCAATAAGTGTAATAAAGACTTCCAAGTATTTTATATCTACATATTGTTTACCTGGTATTGATTACCTGGTAGGTTCGTCTAGTAACATGATAGTGGGGTCTGTGAGGAGTTCACAAGCGATGATGAGTCTCTTTCGTTCACCTCCAGATAGGCGGCCAGCTCTGGTGTTGAGTACCTCGTGTATGCCAAGCTGCTTTGTGACTGCACTAATCTGTAACAGTAGGGCAGACGTTTAATTTAGGAATGCAGGATGTATTTAAAAAATACCTACTGGCATAAATGGTATTTTACGCTATCCTAAATTATTAAAAAAAATATTTTCGTTTTTTCACACTCAAGAGTGATTAATATGGATTATTCATTGTAGGTAAAGTACATAAATATGGAGTGCATAGTTCTCACATCGCGATGTTAGATCTTTTCTGCTTCAGTGAGCACATTAGGACCTTCGGATCAATTATGTACGGCAAAATGCAATATAGCAGTAATGAAAAAGAGCTTCTTTGGTGTTGCTCTCAAAATTTATAGTAAAATAACTGACGTCATAAGTAGAGCGCCATTAAAAAATGAATTATGAGTTAAGAAATTAAATGTTCAATGGCATAGATGATAACTTAAATGTTAAAACACTATGCCAATTACACGTATTTTCTTTTGTTTGTATACATTTTTGCCTGTTTTCTATAGCGGATTCAGTTTGTCTTTATCTTAAATAGCATTTACTGATGTTTGTAGGTCATAGTGCGACATTTTATTATTATAAGGCCTTGGCCTATGTTTTAAAAATAAATGATTTTAATTGGGTTCCAGCGATCATAATGATATTCTTTTACATATATTGTCATAAGCTAGAAAATCGGACACCAGTCTTGATAAGAACTACTGCGGGTAACCAGTTGCCGGGTTGTATAGGTCAAATAGGCAGTCGCTCCACGACGAATACTGGTATTCAGCTGAATCCACTTTAACTGGTAGCTGATCACAATTTTTTTCGGGAAAAGGCCGGATGTATGGCCTAGTCGATTATAAGCATTTAGACACCGGAAGTCCAAGTTGGTCTAAGTATACAATAGAAACGTTTTGGTAATTACCGCATGGCTCCGTTCTCTGTAGGAGAGATTGGGCAGCTTTAGACTGGCGGCGAACCTGAGGGTCTCCCTAGCAGTGAGAGTGTCGAGGAGCGTGGTATCCTGCGCCACCAGCACTGAACTCCGCCCTGCACCGTACAAACATCCTGATACGCCAGTCTTTCTGTAACAAATGCTCTTTATTATTTACGAGCGACCTGTCCCCGCTTCGCACGGCTAAGAAGTAAGAATTACCTATTAATGTGCGTTCGAAAACAGCTTTTTCGATACATAAACTTTTCTAGACTATTCATAATTTTAATTATAACTTATAAAAAATATAATTATCTAAATATTAGTTGCAACCGCATTAAAATCAGTTGCGTACAGAGAGAGTGACAGATGGCTGGAAGCGACTTCGTTTTATAATACATATGTAGAGACTAGCTTCTTCCAGAGATTTCTATTTTATAGATTAGCTAAAGTACACCACACATCTTTCATGAGGTACTCGTACTGTGTTAAATGTTACAACAAAATACTTTGTAACATATTTGAATTAAATGAAAGAAAATTAAAAACTTTTATTAAAAGCACCTTTTGTAAACAATCATATTACAAATTAGAAGATTACATTCAGAATAAGAATGCTTGGAAACATGCTGGTCTTGCTCCATAGGGCAATCAAACTGGTATTTTTATGTATTGATTTATGAATGCATTTTTTTGTGTCTTGTACTTTTTTCTGTTCGCCTACTGTTTCAATATTTGTAAGTCGCAGTGCTAGTCCCCGTATAAAATCAAAAGTTATTATGCAAAAATACAGTTTTGTTTAAATTTGGATCATAGTTTAAAAATAGTAGGTAGCATAGAAATAAAGGAGATGTTAAAGATTTGTTATTTTTTTAACAGTAAAAGCGCTAGTACCATAACATGGTCTTAAACCATTTTTTAATTTTATTTAAAACTTTAGGCACACGTACAAAGACGCACTGAATGCCATACGTTGGGATTTTCCACCAGACAGCCTTTCAGTGACGCAGAGGTTCAGAAGCAAGTAGAGATAAGTAGGTGCAATATTAACACACGAATACTTAAGCAATTAGTATTAAAAAAATGTTATCATTAGTGCTGTGAAGGTGCTAGATAGTATGGGTAGGTACTGCAAACTTCTTAAGAATGTGCATCAGAACTTGAACTTTTCAATTCTCAATTCATTATTGCGTACCATAAGTTACAATAGTTGGTAGGGAAGTAAATAGTAGTCACAATTATGGACCCTGTCGGGCACAGCAAAGATTAAGTAGGAGAGAGGATGAAGACACTGTTTTACTTATTACTTAGTTAAAAAAAAAAACTTCTATAATAGCAACAGTTATTGTGCACATAAATTAATTTATGAATTTTAACTAAGTATTGTTTTATAAATTACATACATTTTATTTATTTAGTAACATTAACGTAAATACCATTTATTTATGTTAAATTTTTATTTATTTTTATTTTATCTAGGAATATACATTTTGTACCTAGGTACTTACTTTGAACTTAAAAGTTTAATTGAATCTACTTAATTAACTTCTTTAATCTACTTAACTTTGAACTTAAGTTTAGTTGAAGGTTGATCGGTAGCTATTCTGATTTCCTAGGGGTGCGCATGTAAGTACTCGTATAACCGGTAAGTGACGTCAGTACAGCGAGTGGGACGGAATTATACCTCATTTATATTTCTCGAAGTAAACATAAAAGTGCGGGTTTTAAACTTGTCTGATAGGTAGGATATTTACCTATTAGCATTGAAAAACTCTAGAAACATTCCCAATAATTCGGTAACATTCTAAGTAAACTTCGTCGGCAACAAAATGCAGGGTACAAAATACAAGCCGTGTCAGTTATTGACATCAACAGCATCTAGCAGATAAAGAGTAGAACTAAGCCATTCATTATATAGTTCGTTGATAAAAAAGAATATGTCAAGCTTTGTATGCATGGCGAGAATATTGAGTGAACTTACACTCCTATATTTATAGAGGAATAATTCCCTCACACATGCAAAGCTGCGAGAACTATTGCCAATTTTTATTATGATTCTATACTAATATTATAAAGCTGAAGAGTTTGTTTGTTTGTTTGAACGCGCTAATCTCAGGAACTACTGGTTCGAATTGAAAAAATCTTTTTGGGTTGAATAGACCATTTATCGAGGAAGGCTTTAGGCTATATATCATCACGCTTAAGCCAATAGGAGCGGAGCAGCGATGAAGAATGTTTTAAAATCGGGGATTCCACGGGGACGAAGTCGCGGACAGCAGCTAGTTAGTTAATATTATGTTCGCTTCAAAATAAATATTTCATGGTTTGTGAGTTCCTTTCGCGAAGTAGTTAAGAAGCGTCTTGTATTTTGATATAATATTTATTTATTAGCTACTTAAGTACATATTTACCTACAATACTTCGCAGGGGTACTAATTACAAAACATCAAAGATTTCTTTCAACGCGAACTAATTCATTCATAAAAATTGGTCAATACTTCTCGTAGCTTTGTATATGTAAGACAATTTTTAAATTTGGGGAGAAACCCTTAAGCGGAGAACCCTGACGTATGACTAGCGGGTTGATTCTACAATTACAATTCTTTTCCCGCTCCATGCCGTTAATGCGGGCGCCTGGAAGGATCCTGAAGAAACCATATGCCATGTCTGTATAAGAACTGATACCAATTCTAGAAAGTATACTGTGGCCTCCTGTAAATGAAGGAGGTCACACCTTTTTTTTTTTTTTTTTTTGGATGGGAAATCATCAAATGACCCCTCCCGCCCTGGGTGGAGCGGTAGGGAGTGTCAGACTTTTACTGACTAAAACCCACCCGTCCTCCTCCATGTGCCCTTTGCGTTCCAGGGCCGCGGTAACTCTTTCGAACAAATTCCGCAACCCTAGCAGGCACCGACCCTATGGGGCCCCGTCTCTGGTGCTGACGGCTCCTTGAGGCGCGCGTGAAGCACAACGCGTCGTCAACTCAGCCTGGTATCGGACGGCGAGCCACCCACGCTCACCGTCCCCAGGCAAAGGAGGTCACACCCTAAGCTAAGAATTTGTCACCGACCCGCACCGGCTTCGCACGGGTGCAATGTAGATGATTGAATGTAGATGATCGAATGATTTCTCTACTATAATAGGCATGTATTATACCTATAAACCTTCCTCTTGATTGATCTTCCTCCTTCCTCTATCTATTAAAAAAACCGCATCAAAATCATACATAGGGATATAGGGTCAGAGAAAGCGACTTTGTTTTATACTATGTAGTGATGTGTAAGTATATTCTTTGTTGGAGGTGCTAAATAAATAAATTGATTAAAGTTCTTGGAATTGCTGTAACAAGAGTATTTATTAACTTTTCTTTCTTCTCATTAATCCCTAGCACTGGGACAGTCAAATTCTTATTATTTTTTCTTTATTATTGCTTTATCTATAACTGTTTATTTACAAGTGACGAAATGACGGAAGTTGCTGTGATTTATCATCTGACTTACCTATTTCTTTAATCAAGGAGCGTAATGCATATGCATTTTATTTGTGAAATGAAGATTTATTCAGTGATCACATCTCATAGTTTCCATTTTTAGAAAAGTTGGAATAAGGATTGGAAAACGCAAAGTGCTTTGCTACTTGCATAATTTTAGTACTGCCTACAGTAATCTATACTAATATTATAAAGCTGAAGAGTTTGTTTGTTTGTTTGTTTGAACGCGCTAATCTCAGGAACTACTGGTTCGAATTGAAAAATTCTTTTTGGGTTGAATAGACCATTTATCGAGGAAGGCTTTAGGCTATATATCATCACGCTTAAGCCAATAGGAGCGGAGCAGCGATAAAGAATGTTTTAAAATCGGGGATTCCACGGGGACGAAGTCGCGGGCAGCAGCTAGTAAAATTATATATAGCAAGTAGCCCATGGATTTACTTTTCCAGAATCTAGACCATAATCTACATATCTCTGTGCCAAAATTTATCCACATCCGTTCAGCCGTCCGTATTGTTTGAGTAACAGACATCCATCCAAACTTCCACATTTCAAAATTAAATAATACTAGCAACGCCCCGCGGTTTCACCCACTTAGTTCCCGTTCCCGTGGGAACATGGGCATAAAATATAGCCTATGTTACTCAGGGTGAATGTAGCTTCCAAACAGTGAAACAATTTTTCAAATCGGTTCAGCACTTTCGGAGCTTATTCAATACAAACAAACAAACAAACTTTCCTCTTTATAATAGTAATAATATAGATTAAGAATACTACTAACTAATTAACAAATTGAAATACTATTTGGTACCTACATTTTGTTTTATAATTTCTATCGTTATCGTTATGTTCATTGCTTTTGTGATACAAAATAATTTCTAATTAAGTAAGAATCTACTTACTTAAAATATTTTGATTGTTGATTCATTAATGAAATCTCTAGGGAATTTAGTTAGCTATGCTTATGTTTTTGTTAAAATAATCATTTTAAACAAACCTTTTATTTGTTGTTACGTTTACGAGCACATGTAACCGCAGTAATCTTGTGTGTCCCTAAGTAACCTTGGGCAATGAAATAATCACTAAGTAGCATAAGTTCAACGAACCCATTGCCTTTTTTCATTGCTTTTTTTTCTGTTACTTATGGCCTTTTCCTTAATTTACAGGTAAAAAATAAAATGCATTAAGGCTGAGCATATATTATGTGCGTGCGAAGCGACAACGGGGTTTACAGAAATTGCTCTACAATCTGCATTATAGTAATAAGCTTTATTGGACACAGTCTGCATGGCCAAGGCTTTAGCAATAGATAAAATTTGTATCAAATATTCTTACTTTCTACCAGCTAAAATTTTGAGTAGTGTGGTCTTGCCGGCTCCTGATGGTCCCAGAATGAAGGTCATCCGCCCAGGCCTAAGGGCTCCCGAGGCACCGCGAAGTATGATGTTTGGATCATTTGGGTCTTCTGTTATTTCTGGTTTCTTTCTCCAACTTCTTCCTGTGAATAAAAAATGGTTGATGAGTCGGAGATCCTTTGATGCTCACAAAAAATGTGTTGAAAACAACCTTTTAGTAACTTGACTTTGCCAAGGATTAAAGAGACAAAAGTTGAATGTCTACGTGTTTATAAATGCTAAATCAAATAAGTAAAAAAAGTACCTAACATTCGCATCAAGGACATGATTGTAAGTGTTTATTATGCTTATAAATTATTTATTTATGTAAATGTTATGTACAATAGTTGTACGTGGGCGAAAATAATGCAAAAATCAAGGCTTTACGCAATTGTTTTATCCTTTGAAGCATGCAAGAAATGTCTGTCAGATACCTAATTTTAAAAATTCTCATGTCCGCCATTATCCAACAAGCCTTCAAATTTTTGCAGGTGCCACCACTTTTCCAATCCTGTAGTAATATTTACAGACCAAGCGATTGTTTGAAACTCGTTTCTGAGTTGTCCAACAATCGTTCAGGCATTACGACGCTCATAGAAATTCTTATCGTCGTCGTACGTACTTGTACGCAAAATTAAAGTCTTCAGCGGAAATAACAACCAGGGACCAGCAAATATATTACTACTACATTTGTATATAACTGATGTGAATGCACAGATTCTGTTTTTTTTTGGACTGGCCGGTCGGTAAATCATAAGAACCGGTAATTGTTCTGGCTATTTTTGAAAAATGTTAATTAACATCGTGTGGTTGAATCCTGTTAATGTTTTGTAAGTTGAAGAGTGCAACTTTTTTGCTGTAATTTGCATAAATACCAATTTGAATTCATATAGAATTAACAATTCAAAAAAACTTGTTGCGCCGACCCCAAGTAACATGGGATAAGGGCAGGAAGATGATGATGATAGAATTAACAATTAGTTATCACAACAATTTGATTTCACATCTTCAATATCCCTTTTTTGCTGTTGACAATCTTGACTCCGTTGCAACTTGTCAACGGTATTTTCCATCTGTTATGATCAGCAGGTAGTGGAGTGCAGTGCGGCGCTAACGGGTACCACCGGCTGCTCAGCTGATATTTGATCCGATTACTCTAGTTCTTATGCCCTCTATTTTCCAATTACTGTAAGTCGACAAACTGAAAGTAATCGAAGTTAACACGGCACATTGGAGGCAGATCGAAGGAAGTCGCGGTTCTTTTTCCAGTTTCAGCTGGTGAAGAATCGAACCATTTGTGCATGCATATATAGCATCGGGTCGGATCGTGTCAAAGGCTTAAATCTTTTGCTTGTCGTATGTAAGATCGTTCAAGCCTCTGTCCCCATTGGATGGAGAAGACAAGTTTGCAGTAGTTTTTCCTTATTGTCTGCGATGTTTTTGTATTACTACTATATGTACTCACTTAAGATATAAATATTATAATCAAGATTTTTTAGTCAAACTTGTGAAATGATGATTACAAGATAAGGTCGCGGTACAGATAGCCGTCGTGTCCACAACAGCTAGTCATGTGTTTCGTACACACAACTTTTGGGGATGTTTGGAGGCCTGTCCTGCAGTATAAACCTTTTGACTGAATTAAGGCTATGATTAATTTTTATCCAGGAATTCGTGAGCAGCTAAACTTGGTAGAAAGTTTATTTACCTCTGCTGCCTTTAAATTGTAAGTATATATTATGATTGTTTTTATATTCGAAGTAACTATTTCATTATTTTCATGCTTGCAGTCCTACAATTAAGTCTTAATGATTGTTTTTCACATTGAGAATTTGCAGTAAGATTGTCTGAGGTAATTGTCTAATCGTTGCAAGTTCATCTACAGGTTATTCTTATCCTTTGTTTTCTAGACCTTGTGCAGTTTGAGAATTTTCCTAGGAAACCTAAAGCCTTGAGAATCTTACGTCCATGATTTTAATGAATGTTTATCCGTTTATATCTTATAATAGAATTACTTATCTTGGATTACACGTGTTTTTACGTAGACATCAGTATTAAGATATTATAATGAAATAGTTGGCAATATCAGGTTATTGAACTTGTAATTACTTGTTCCTACAACATGTACCTATGAGTTGTATACATCTGTACATACATAATGTTTTACATGTTTAACAATTTTTTTTTAAATTAGAACTACATTTTACTCTATATACACTTAAATAATAAAATCTTAATTAAATAAAAATAGTCAAAAAATGGCGTCGAAAAATTCCTCCGCATCGCTGGCCTCTGGTAATGTACTCAAAAGGCTGTCAGCATTGCTACACTGTATGGGAATGCTTATCCTTTGTATGAGGTAAAAGCCAGCCATTGGTTTTTTAATATATCAAAAATACCACCGCTATTAGGAACAGGGTCCAAGTCACCTGGGCACCACAGAGAAGAACCTCCTACCAATATAAGTCGTGTCCAGCAGCACTGCTTTTTGAACAAAGCTCTTGATACAGCCGCCTCACTAGTGCAACCTTTGGTGGTGGTCGAGGTTCGTGGCTATTAAACTCGTAAACCAAGTCAAATACTTAGGCCCATATTCCAAAACGTATACTCGAACTCAACTCGAATTGAACTCCAATATGAGGACGAAAACGTCAATGAAAGCTTGTCTAATTAACGTTATAAATTAAAGTTTTCGTACTTTTGAGATGAGATTAATTTAATGCATTTGTTTGCTCATCACTTATCAACAAAAACACACACACACATTTTATATTCTAATTAAAACTTAAACACGATACTTAAGTAATTTTTATTAAGTATTATGTGTGTATCTGTGATCCTACCGCTTATCTGTGAACAGCGTTGTGGGCTACTATATTGTGATATGTTTTTTGGAACCTTGCTTTCTATGTTTTATATTGTAGGTGTTTGTTGTTCCTTTTATAAAAATAAACTCCAACTCAAGCTACACCCATTGACTAAGTATTGAGACTATTGTCTTAATACTGCTGTTTCTTGCCCCAAATTAAGTTAAATGAAATCTTCAACAAGAAAACTTCAATTTATGACAAGCTTTATTGACAGTTTGATGCTCCGATGGAGTTGGAGTTCAAGTTTAGTTTACGTTTTGAAAAAGGCCTTAATTTTCTTATATTTCTCGCCTTTGCCTTTGAGGTTAACGTCATGCAGGACTGTTATATCAACAAACATGGCACGCCTCTTGATTTTACCCAGCACCACTATACAGTGTGAAATCTTAATGGTTGTTTTCCCGCAGGACGATTACCCATCAGTAGTACTATCGAAACACAAAGTTAAACTAAAAAAATAAATGTTTTTTTTTTTTCAAATCATTAAAAAGGTGTTCATAAACTCGAAAGAGCGAGAATCAATAGTAGTGCACTAGACATAAAGTAGGTAGATACCTACATGAGACGCACGTACCGCCGCGTACTTATGTACATATCGCGCGATGCACTACTGTTGGTTCAAGTCGCTTTCGAGTTTTGTTTATCACAATTGTTAATCTGCCATTTATGGAGTCTAATATTTTTTATATATATAAATCGATTGTATTACCGATACAAACTCATTTCGCTTCGGGAAAACAACCATTAAAATTTCACACTGTATAAACCTTAATTGCCAGAATAGTGCTGTCTTTCATAGCGAACCCAGTACAATTCGAGCCATTATCGAGAACTGTCTCGTCTTAAGTATCTACGGCACTTCTGTTTCCAGGAGAGTGTATTCCAGAACAACTTGCTGATGTATAATCTTGGCTACAAGACTGTGCATATGCCAGTACTCTTCGTTAGCTAGACGAAAACAAACAGGGATAATGTGGTGTATGATTTTCCTGCTCGCTGACATGACTGTTGTTCACAGACCTAAATTAGAATACCTAGCCTAACGTCAGTACCATCAAAGGAATATTTCTGAAGTTTTGATTTGAAACCATTTTGATATGGGGAAGATATATTAATACGTTAATCAAAAACTTTTTACCCCTTTACGAAAATTACGTGAGGAAGGATTATGACATTTTGCACAGTTAAAGTTTATATGGAGAAGGAGTGCAGAAAGCTAATATTTTTATTATAGTGGTAAAAAAGTACATTAAATTAATAAAAACACATTACACAAACTACCATGCGCTTGACAAACACACACGTACAAACGCACGCATAAAGGCCACCGTATAATGGCAAACGTCGTAAAATTGTATACTATCGCGAGAAATTGTAAACTATTTTTTCTTTTCACGGACATATTAGAAACTATTGAATTTTGGATGGTCTTTATTCTATACAGAACGTTTTTTTCATGAATTATAATGTATTAAATATTAATTACAATCTTGGAGTTTGTACAACTTTGGAGTCTGCAATTTTCCGGTGCAATAGGGATGTTTCCTGAGTAAAAAATATATGATTATGTTTAGTCCGTCAGTTAGACTATAGAAAAATATTGGACACGTATTTTTTCCTTTATCAAATCTATAAAAACTGACGAAGATACAAAGCATCAAAGACCAGGAGTGGGGGCTTGTGACGTTACGGCTCGCTAAAAATTGTAGCGAGTAGTGACGTCACACGAGTTTTCAACGCTCTGTATCGGCTTCATTTTTTGTTTACGTGAAAAAAGAAAAAATTCGTGTCCAATATTTTTTGGAAATCTATCTGACGGATTAATTAGATTTTTTTAGTCAACTACCCTATTCATAAATATATACTCTTTTGTTTATGGTTAAAGTTTGCGGTCAAACACATATGCACTTTATTTAAAAAGTTGATTACGACCACTGGGCTACCACTAGTTAAAAGTTATTTTACCTCGAAAACTTTGTGATAAGTATATTCAATCTAGGCGTTCAATTTTGATGTAAATGGCATATAAGACGTTTCACTGAAAAAAATCGGGAAGAAGCCAAGCTTTATTATTTTAGAATGTATGCCGTAGTGGTCTTTTTTTCTGTTTAATACCTACCTTCACTGCAGTGAGGGAATAAACCAGAATTATTCAAAGGTCGCAGTTAATTGTGTTTGTGCAATGGTAAAAACCTTTTAAAATATTTTAAATTCTTAAAAATACCTACACTTGGAACCGCTTATACTATTGCGTTATTGCACGTAAACTGCATTTAAATCTGCTAATAATACGACCACTACGTGCGTTGGAGAATAACTTATAAAGTTATTACAGTCGATGAATGTTGTCATTCTACTGAACGTGGTTAACTCGAAGGACCGGCAGATTTATAAACAAAAGAACAATGTAATGGAGTGGTACACGTACCTACTAGAGTTGGAGTATATCGTAAACAAGGATATTTTGAGGGTTCAGGGCTCCAAGTCTGCTATTTTTATAAATTTGTCATTCCAACACGATCCCATTGTCATTTTGCTAAAAGTTCGTAATCTGCTAAATTCATAATGGTCGATCATTGGTCTGTCAGTGGTCTCGTAATACTTTTTGATAACCGAGCTAATAAAAAGAATGACTGCACAATGAGGTTCTAATAGTAGGTCATTGATCAAAGGAACTGTCAAAATTTTAGCAGATTACTGCATACGTCTGTCATTTATTTGTCATTATGTACGAGATTACCATTCTATGCCATTCCTTTCAATGGAGTGTCAGTGGTTGACCATTGTAAAGTCATAATGACGCTATTATGTTAGTAGATTACCAAACTTGTCAAAATCGACCATTATGAGACCAATGATAGGCCATTTTGACACTATTGTAATAGCAGACTTGAGGCCCTGAACATGCGTGAAAAACGGATCCCTTATGGGATCACTCGGGTGTCAGTCTGTCCGTCTGTCTGTCACAGTCAATTTTTTGCGAATGTACTGGACCGATTCTATTGAAATTTGGTACACTTATGAAATTTTTTGACCCAAATATGGACGCTTTTCGTAAATATATAGATGCTGAGAAAATGACATATATAGAGACTATTAAAATGGCTATAGATGGGCCACTCAGGTTTTCGTTTTGCAAAAACTAAGTAGGTATTCAAGCACAGATGGCGCTGCATATCTCAATGACTTTTCGCTTTCGCTCTCTAGGTGGCGCTCTTGGGATTTTTAATACATTCGAAACATCCTGTTTAAAATCAAAATAGTAGCGCGGAATAGTACTCGTAGTAGCAATGCCCAAACCGGCAAGTACGCCTCTATAGAGTGTTTCTTTAACGTATCAATTTACCATTTTCAGGGAATATTTTAATATTAAAAAAAACATTTTGTTTTCGAATGGTAATATTTTTTTATCATATATGGATGCTGCACCCGTAATAGGGTTAACGGGAACGCCCTCTGTTAGTTAACATACTGTATACAACATTATTTTCCTGCATTCATCATTTGCATTTCTTTAGACTTGAATTTCAAAAAGTTTTGATCATTTTGCTACTATATTTTATATTTATGTATGTTTAATTTACACGATTCTAAAATATTAATAATACCTAAAAAATAAATATTTGGGTGAATTGCGCAAGCAAAAAAAAATACACGGCAAACCTGAGAACGGTAGTGCAATGTGCTGGTTTTTTATTTTATATTTTTTTTTTCAACAACGTAAGTACTTCTCTACCTTGGCAAAAAAAATCTTTGATTTCTACCCTCTAATATACCAAAAAAAAATTACAAAGTGTTATTTTATCATCACGGTGGCCTGTCCCGAACCCAATTCCGCTCATAAAATACCTTCCCCTGCCAATACATTCATAATATGGATTACAATCGATTTTCTTATCATTAAATTATAATATATTCGATCAAATAAAACTATTTTTGTTTGTTTATCTTCTTTCTCATGGATTTGACAGGCAGTCAACTTTTGTCTGGAAAAAAGTTATCATTTCAGAGGACAGTAAGTTTTAGTAGAATAGCCATGTCAACATTGCGTTGTTACGCCCCTCTCACCTTTCCTCACTTCGGATCAGCCCGGCTCAAGCTCTCGGCGCAAACGCACCGGTCCCAAAGCTTGCGGTTTTTCCGCCAAAAAAGTAAGTTTATCATTTCAGTAACATGGGGACAAAAATAGTTTCATTTCGGTGACGGTAATAACTCGTGCTAGATTCGTTTAATTTGTTTCAAAATTGTGTATTAAATTCGCCGTAAGTACTATTTTGTTTGAGTAGTGTTCATATTTTTTTAATAATTTTATTTCGGAGTTAAATGTAGAACTAACCTCTATTTTATCATCTCAGTGTTATCATTTCAGTGGATTCGGTGGACTGTTATACCAATTACAGTCCACCGGAATTAAATGTATCTCCGAAATGATTTAAAACCATAAAGTTTTAGAGATCCTTGTATCAAATACAAAGTCATAGTTTTATAATGTAAGTGTAGATTAGATTATTCGGGTGTATTTGTTGTGTAATATTTGTGTTTAAGATATATAATATACACATATTTCTATGTAGCTAGTACATGTATATATTGGGTTGGTAGGAAAGTAATGAGCGTTGCAAATAAACAAAACAGTTTTAAATTATATTTATAACTAGCTGCTGCCCGCGACTTCGTCCCCGTGGAATCCCCGATTTCAAAACATTATTTATCGCTGCTCCGCTCCTATTGGCTTAAGCGTGATGATATATAGACTGAAGCCTTTCTAAATAAATGGTCTATTCAACCCAAAAAGAATTTTTCAATTCAATTTTCAATTTAGCGCGTTCAAACAAACAAACAAACAGACAAACTCTTCAGCTTTATAATATTAGTATAGATTTACAATTACTTGTCTTTATAGTAGGCACCGTTGTTATCTACAACCCGTTTCCAGCGATTAGGTAAAGCATGGATACCCTCAGCGTAAAAACTTGGGAGCCGTGAGGCAAAAAAGCTTTCGAGGAAATCTGTTAACTGTGCTCTATCATCAAATTTTTTGTCCTGTATATGATTACTGAGAGAGCGAAACAAATGAAAATCGGTTGGCGCTAGATCGGGAGAGTAAGGTGGATGTGGCAGTAGCTCCCATTCAAAATCCAATAGCTTCTGACGAACGACTTTGGCTATGTGCGGCCGAGCGTTGTTGTCGTGAAGGAAGTATATCTTTGAGTGTTCACGGCGCTTTTTGTTGATTTCTGTACGGAGTTGGTCAAGCTGATGGCAGTATATTGTCGAGTCCACGGTGATATTATCGGGTAGTAGCTCCCAGTATAAAATATAAGAGTTGATTTAATTTTAGAAGTTTTACTTATATACCTGTAGAAACACTATTCTCGTTTCGTTACCAATTTAACTAAATTATACCTAGCATTTTTCTCTTAGTGCAACGGGTACACATTATGTATTATTATTAATGGCATAACTTACAAATGCAGCCATCATATTAATCAGAAACTTTAAGCTTTCTTATCGCGCTTCGTTCACTCTTTTGAAAATATATCAAGTAAATTAGTATTAGATCATAAACAAACAAAAATATTTATTTATAGTTACCAGCATTTACGATAAAGTTTTCCAACATTTTCACACAACAACAACCACAAAAATTAATATGAATAAATATTACAATAATATCATTCTTTGAGGTTATTGTAACCTCAAAGAATGATATATGTAATACTAACTGTAATATCTATATATTAATGATGATATTAAAATAACTGTCTACTGTCCTGTCTCAGCGTTAATCTAAAATTTGTGGAAATCAAACCTACCAAAGTACGGAACCCTGGCTGCCCGGCACGGTTGTTCTTAGCTGTATCATTTCGGTGGATTTATTTCATTCCGGTGCACAGTTTATCATTTCGGTGGTCATTTTTATAATTTCGGTAGACACTTTTCATTTCAGTGGACTCTTAAAAATTCATCCTTAAATATTTATGTAAGTTTTGATGAAATTTGATGTCCACTCACGCACAATGTTATAAAATAGGCTAAAGTTTTATTTGTCACTAAAAATATGTAGATAGCATTGAAATTAAAAAATCCCACCGAAATGACATATAAAAATCACTTGTTGAAATTTACCCATTTATTGTTATTAGGTGGATATTTACTATTATCATACAATAACTAGCTCTATCTATCGGCAAAAATATAAAACTATGCCCATTTGGCCAAAGTTTACGTACCTAAACACTTAGATTGCAGCACAACCAATGTATGGAAGTTTCAGCCCCTTGGAAAATGGGACACTTTTAGGGTTCAAACTATAAAATGTCAATAAAACGTTTTACTAAGTGGGTTTTAATTATGTTTATTTCATAATTTTAAAGTTTTAAGTAATAAGTTATTAAACAAATTAGATGAAAAATGATTTGAATGATTTATTTAAAACTAAAAGAACTATATCGTTTTAAAATAACATACTACAAAAATGAGATCTGTTCGGAACCCTTTGCACGCGCGATCGACACGCAATTGACCAGTTTTTTCTATTTAATTGATAGGTTCATAGACAACAAAATACAGCTGTAGTGATTTAATGAAGAGGTGAGATTTAAGAAGCAAAATTAAAAACACGCGCATAAAAATATTCAAATGAAGGCGTATGCTGCCTTATGAGGTTTGTGTAAACAAAGATTCCACATAAGGGTGGCGTATTATCATAACCATAAGTATGTACATGTGGTTGCATTGGTGCTCGAAATAATAAAATTTATGAATCACATTGCACGTGCACATTGCAAACAGAAAACTATTCTTCGATCAGTATCAGTGGTGTGAAACTCTACAACCAAGAATAGTTAAATAAGTTAAATTATTGTGTTAATTTTATTGTAACAAGAAAATACAATGTTCATGAGATTAGATAAAATTATAATTAAATCAAAATGATTGCGGTCCAAAGTCAAAGTCAAAGTCAATTCATTTATTTCAACTAGACCATTAACGGCACTTTTGAACGTCAAAACATTTGAAAATAAAAATATAGTGACTCTAGTTGTCCATTCGCAAAAAGAAGATTCTTATGGAGAAGAACGGACAAGAAACTCCATAGTTACTCTTTTCAAATATGTATAAGTTTTACAATATTTTGTATACATTAGCCAATTGGTTATATGTGAGGACGATGCACCCGAATAAAACTAAGTACTATACTATTAACAGGTACACCAAAGAAACAACAGCAGAGGTAAAATTAATAAATTTGCTAGTCAGGGACATAGTA
The DNA here is from genome assembly GCA_905332915.2 of Hecatera dysodea. NCBI lineage: Eukaryota > Metazoa > Arthropoda > Insecta > Lepidoptera > Noctuidae > Hecatera > Hecatera dysodea. The sequence goes on along the minus strand of HG995294.1, from coordinate 9,117,575 downwards.
CTCACATATTTACAATTTTTTTAAATCCTTGTTTTAAGCTTGTTTTGTACAATTACCAACAATGAATCAGTGTGTGTTAAATTAACTATAAAAGATCAGTAACTACACCTGTATACATAGCAGATAGATCACACATACAGGCCGACAAATTTGGCTTTGTCTACTACACCCAATATTGTCCTATGGAGCAGGACCAGCATGTTTCCAAGCATTCTTATCTTGAATATAATCATCTAGCTTGTAGTATGCTTGTTTACAAAGCGTGCTTTTAACATAGGTTTTAAATTTCTTTTCATTTAATTCTAATATGTCACAAGGTATTTTGTTGTAACATTTAACACTGTACCCCATGAAAGATGTACGTACTTTAGCTAATCTATATAATGGTTGATCTAATTTATTTCTATTTCTAGTATTAAAATTATGTCTATCACTAATTTTGCTAAACAGATGTCGATTTTTCCTCACATACATAATATTTTCATATATGAATTGACAAGGGACTGTCATAATATTAATCTTTTTAAAAAGTTCCCTAAGAGAATCGCGGCGACCAAGCTTATAAATGGCTCTGATAGCACGCTTTTGCAAAATAAATATGGATTCCATATCAGCAGCCCGACCCCACAGCAGAATACCGTACGACATAATGCTATGAAAATAACTAAAATAGACCAAACGCGCGGTTTCTACATCTGTTAACTGTCTTATCTTTCTAATAGCATAAGCGGCTGAGCTAAGCCGCCCCGCAAGAGATATTATGTGAGGTCCCCATTGCAATTTCTCGTCTAAAGTGATTCCTAGGAAAACCGTCTGATCAACATATTCCAGTTTTTGTCCATTCAATACAATGTCACATTCGTTGCTTCTAACATTAGGTAAAGTAAATTTAATACATTTAGTCTTTTTTCCATTTAGTACCAAATTGTTTGCCGTAAACCAATGTTGGACCTGATGAATAGAATTATTCACGTCATCAAGATTTAGTGATCGTCGGTCTATCTTAAATATTAATGATGTGTCATCAGCAAATAACACCATCTTTGGTTGATTTGGAAGCAATTGGGGAAAATCGTTTATATAAACTAAGAAAAGGAATGGACCCAATATTGAACCTTGCGGAACGCCCATTGTCATTTAGACCCTAGTGAGTTTACACCGTTTACTTGGACTTTAACCTGCCTGTCTTTCAAGTATGATCTAAGCAAATCAAGGGAAGTATTCCTAATCCCATAATGCTCGAGTTTCAACAAAAGCGTCTCATGGTTCACACAATCGAACGCCTTCGAGAGATCGCAAAAAATTCCAATAGCATCTTGTGAATCTTCCCAGGCATTAAAGATGTTCTTTATTAGGGTGACACCGGCGTCAGTTGTACAGCGCCCTTTGGTGAAACCGTACTGTTGGTGAAGGAAGATGGAATTTTTATTAAAGTGTTGTAGCATCTGATTAAGCATTAACTTTTCAAATATCTTACTAAGAACGGGCAGGATTGCCACTGGCCTGTAATTATTGGGTTCCTGACTGTCACCCGATTTAAAAAGTGGAACGACTTTACTGTGTTTCATGAGATCAGGAAACACTCCCTGGTCTACACTAGAGTTAAATATGAGAGCTAAGTAAGGGGCAATAGTTTCAATAATAGATCTACAGACTTTTACAGACATTCCCCAAAGATCTTCTCGATCTTCCAAGAATAATAATTCCCTTTATACTTTATATTTCTTTTTAAAAGCTGATTTATGAAGCTGAAGTAACTTTTCTCATTAATACTGATAATGTCTGGAAAGAAATATACACTTAGAAGTTATTTTCTTGCTACTAAGATGCTCACGGTCAATTAGTCAGCTGTGTACCTATCTTTTATTAGACCACATACTTTACACATGTTTGGATTTATTGTTTCATCATAAGACGATTTATTTAAGTAAATTAAAATTTCATGTACGTAGATAAGTTAACTGTTTCATGTTATAAGGAGAACTAAATTTTCTCCAAAACTTTGTAGGGCAGACACCAGATTGGTATTTTAGGAAAGGATCAGAAAAATTGAGTAAACCTGTCTTAACAGCTTTTGGGAGTAACTGGCTCAATTTGGCATTTAATAAACTAAACAAATAACGACGTCAAGGTTAAATAAAAATTAACAACTGAATGGTAATTCTTCTATGTACATACACTTTTTGACAAAGACAATCGTTTCTTAAAAGTCGCTGTTCGGCAAAAAACTGCGCAAGAGGTCATCGACATGCTTTTTAGTTGGTCGATGGTTCATTAAATTTATTACCAAATAACAAGACGATGAGTTTTTATTTCAGTGTACAGGTTTTATTTGCCAAAAATGATGAATAAATTAGATACGTTTATGCTTCCTCAAATAGAAAACCCTTGCTTTTCTGCTGAGATCACGCAACCATCTCCGACCCACTCCTATAGATAGAATAATTTTACAGCCTCCGTACTAAAACGTCCTTTTTTCAAATCATCCTTTTAGCAAATCAAGCTTTATGTCCAGTATGGCTGTACTTTTTCCGATCTCTTGTTTTTAGAACGTTCTGTTAATAGGACGATTTGAGAATAGGACTGTTTGAAACGGAGGCTTTTTACCGACACATCATTTTATAGAAATTGATTTATTACTCGCAAGAAGCCCAAGAGTTAGAAAATGACAATCGAAACGAAAAGTTTAATCGGATGTCAAGAAAAATGGATGAACAGTTTAAAACCAAAAAAAAGTAAAAAGCTTGTAAAAAAAATACATGTGTGCAATTCACACGTGGTAGAAGACCTTCAAAATTTTAGCTTCAAGATAATGAGACGAAGCGACAGTAAAAAGGGACAGACACATGAATTTATGTTTCTGTCTCTTTTTACTGTCACTTTTTCGTTTCATAAACTTTCAAATCACAACGATGCTAAAGAAGTTTTCACTTCAAAAATAGTACCAGTAAATCAGTAATAGAATTTTCTTACTTATTAATGCTATCAAAATTGTGTGCTATTTTTATGGAAACACAGAATTTCTGTGTTCTCTACATACTCTGATCTCTTGTTATTCAAAAAAAGTGACTCTACCACTTAATTATTTTTTAGAATTATTACATTATTAGTCCGTCACGTACGAATTTAATTAACTCTTTATGAATACAGTTACGTGTGAAAAGATACATAAAATTAGCGTTAACTGAAGTGGTTTTGTTGCGAAGTTTTTCTTTTGTCAAACGTTGGATTACTTTCCATAAACTTTAGAAATAAGTAAAGTTTTGACTCATGAACCACCTCTTCGTCATCTTCTAGTTCTAAAATATGTATGTAGGTATATACAAACTTGCTTAGACTTAACTAAAATTGCATAGTAAACATCAACACACAGCAATTAAAATTTTTTTATTGGAATTACTATTATTTAAAAGAATATTTTTTATAATATTCGATTAAGCAATTTAACGCTTACACTGTAAGGTCGTTGCTGGATTCTCACATTATATGTATTGTATTATCTGACCGGATTTTTAACAGGCCGACTTGGTTGATTTAAATGTTCGTATAAACTATTAAGTATGAATTAACCGGTATAATAATTATACGAATTTACCTTAATAATTCACTAATTTAGTTTATAAAGGTACTTGTACCAGATGTTTCTGGCGGAATAAACGAGTTTTCTTTCTTTCTTTCTTTAGATAAAAGGTTGCCATTTTTGATGGAGTGTAACTGATATGAGAGTTTGCAAAATCGGAAAAAACTAAGGCCTCTCGGTTTTAGTTTTTCTTATCATATTAATGTTGTACTATAGTTTAATAATTCGGCTAATAATATTATATGGGGGACGAAATTTGACACATTTTTCATTTTTTTTAATAGGGTCAAAACAAAAATGACAAATACATTTTTCAACCGCCTTCCAAAAGAGGAGGTTCTCAATTAGACTGTTTTTTTTTGTGTGTTACCTCATAACTTGGTTCTGGGTGTACCAATATTGATGATTCTTTTTATATTCGAAAGCTGGTGCTTTTCGTGTGGTCCCATTTAAATTTGATTGGGTTCTGACGACTAATATTTGAGTTATCCCTAATAACGCGTGGCTTAATTTACATTGACGACGTTCTTATTCCCTCTTGTTGATGTAAAACGAAAAAATATTTTTTATTTTTTTTTCCCTTATTCTAGTGTTCATCAAGTTAATGATGTACCCTAATCTTATTACAATCTAGCCTTGTATATAGACTAATAAGTAATTTAATTAAAACTTAAACTGCTAAAATAAAATTGTGTACGATGGTTTGGAAGAGCATCCTAGTATTTAAACGTGGTCCCTTTCTAGTTTGGTAAAGATCTGATGAAGAACAGAGGTGATAGGAAACGGAACTCTTCAATAAATTATAGCAAATCTTTCGGGATTGCTGAAATCGCATGTTTGTTAACATCAATGTGATTGGTACGGGGTTGGGGGGTGTATCATTAAAAAGTGAAAAATAAAAAAAAAAACTTTTTACAAAAAAATACAACCGACTTCTACACAAAAAAAACCAAAACGTACAAGACGGTGTTCGAAAAACGAAAAAGCAACCACAGACACCTAGTTCCGAAGTGTACGTTACCCTAACAAGAAAGTATCTCCTAGAGTTATATGAGTAGAACGTATAGTTGGTGCCTTATCTGCTGTAAATGTGCCCCCACATAAAAAATGTGTGCCCCCTGTCGTTTTGAAAAAAAAACGGAAAAACGATTCCTGCTGGGGTAACGTTTTTCTAGCAGGAAAATTCTAAACGAATGATCGGAGAGAGAAAAATTGTGCATGGCCAGAGAGCACATATGTGTGCCAAAATGTGCCCCTAAAAATAAAATCTGTGCCCCTTCAGATTTTCGAGATATTGCATTTCCTGCTGGAGTAACGTTTTGATGAATCGTATAACGTTTAAACCATTGCATGTGCCCCTGTAGAATAAACATACACGAGTAGCTCTTAATATGTGCCCCTTGTGCCCCCAATTAGATTTAAGAAAATATTTATAGTTTTCAAGTTATCGCGGTTTTATGAAAACCCGAAAAAACATCGCAGCGCCTAAATGAGACAAGGCATAAGTTTGCTGAAAACTGTATTTGGTCCTTCTTGACGCTAATAATAACCACACAAAGTTTCAAAACTGTTCATGCATGCGTTTTTGAAAAAAGTCAAAACGATGGTGTCCTAACTTTGACGGCAAAATACAAGGAACTGGCTCAATTCCAGATGTGTAGGTGTAAACCAAAATCGTGTGCCTTTAGTCAAAAATATATGGTGAAAATATTGAGCTTGGAATGTTTCGCATTAAGTAAATATAAACAAAAAACCAAAATATGTAAATAACGGCTGGTTATCCGACCAAATTCCAATGACTACTAAAAAGCGACTGATTCATACATATCTATGACCTTCTTTATTGGACGTATTATACCTAAGCTGTTGTCCGTACAGTCGCGTTCAAAAGTTTTGGAGGCTTATTAAAAAATATTTTAAATGCACCCTGTGAATATATAAATGAAACAGCTTGTTGATGTGGAAATTATTATTTTTATTCCGTTAATTTTAATTCTTAAAAATTAATAATTATTGCATCAAATCACAGATCAAATTTCCTACCTATAAATATTAGAAATTATTTGTATGTTGTGTAGTTATTATTACTTAAATCACAGATCAGTTTTTCATCTAAGTCTAACATACAAAAAATCACAGTTTGGTATTAAGTAAGCATAAGTATAATATTGTGTAAAAAAATATTAAATTTGAAATCACAGATCACAGATCACAGAACATCGAATGTGCAAATCTGATGGTATTTGGCTATAAATAAACGTAAGCACAATCAGCCTTTTAACGTACCCACTGCTGGGACACAGGCCTCCTCTCTAGGAGAGGGAATGGGCCGTAATCCACCACGCGGGCCCAGTGCGCGTTTGTGAATGTCACATGTCTTCGAATTTTTGGTTTTAAGACATGCCGGTTTCCTCACGATGTTTTCCTTCACCGTTTTGAGAGCAGTGGTGATGAATTTAATCACACAAAGTAATGCGCCTGGCTGGGTTTGAACCCGCACCTACAATTCGTAAGTCAGGGCTGTTACCACTCGGCCACCACTGCTCTAAATAAACATATTAAAATAAAAAACATATTATACAATATTTATCTTTAACAATATGACTGTGGAATGACACTTATATATTATCTAAAACGCCATCAAATCAAAATTATGTGACACTACATAATCAGCTTTAATATAGTGGTTGGTTAATAATTATAAATACCTCATAGGTACGTAAAACGACATACAAAATGGAAACACGTTGTTGCAACACAGATCATTGTGCGGTTGACTATAGGTATTCACTAAATACAACTCTCAAGACTAGTTACCAACATTTATTTGGTGAAGGTGAATGTTCCAACCAGCCCGCGAAATTCAAATTTTCTTACGTGTTTCGCAATTTGCACGCCATTGCTAGGTTGTATGTTGATTTTAAAATATTATTAAGAAGTATAATCATCAAAATTTGTATTGATGATTTTGATGATTATACTTCTTAATAATATTTCAAGTTCATAAAGGTGTAGGAATTACTTTTTCTGTTTTGTTTTTTTGTTCCTACGCCAAAAAATAATAATTTCCACATCAACAAGCTGTTTCATATATTCCAAAGGTGCATTTAATACATTTTTTAATTAGCCCCCAGAACTTTTGTATGCGACTGTACGGAAAACATAGGTATAATACGTCCAATAAAGAAGGTCATCGATATGTATGAATCAGTCGCTTTTTAGTAGTCATTGGAATTTGGTCGGATAACCAGCCGTTATTTACATATTTTGGTTTTTTGTTTATATTTACTTAATGCGAAACATTCCAAGCTCAATATTTTCACCATATATTTTTGACTAAAGGCACACGATTTTGGTTTACACCTACACATCTGGAATTGAGCCAGTTCCTTGTATTTTGCCGTCAAAGTTAGGACACCATCGTTTTGACTTTTTTCAAAAACGCATGCATGAACAGTTTTGAAACTTTGTGTGGTTATTATTAGCGTCAAGAAGGACCAAATACAGTTTTCAGCAAACTTATGCCTTGTCTCATTTAGGCGCTGCGATGTTTTTTCGGGTTTTCATAAAACCGCGATAACTTGAAAACTATAAATATTTTCTTAAATCTAATTGGGGGCACAAGGGGCACATATTAAGAGCTACTCGTGTATGTTTATTCTACAGGGGTACATGCAATGGTTTAAACGTTATACGATTCATCAAAACGTTACTCCAGCAGGAAATGCAATATCTCGAAAATCTGAAGGGGCACAGATTTTATTTTTAGGGGCACATTTTGGCACACATATGTGCTCTCTGGCCATGCACAATTTTTCTCTCTCCGATCATTCGTTTAGAATTTTCCTGCTAGAAAAACGTTACCCCAGCAGGAATCGTTTTTCCGTTTTTTTTTTCAAAACGACAGGGGGCACACATTTTTTATGTGGGGGCACATTTACAGCAGATAAGGCACCAACTATACGTTCTACTCATATACTACTTTCTTGTTAGGGTAACGTACACAGTTCCGAAATTAAAGTTATTTTGTACTTTTTGTTTTTTTTTTGTTTAGAAGTCGGTTATATTTTTCACGTATCAATACAATTAATTAGCTTCCCTAACTCTAATGAATCTTTCGTCACGACGTTCACGTAGTGAGTTAGCGTCACCGACAAGTTAACAAGTATATTTGCAGGAGTCTTGAACCATAGATATAGTGTCAATATAAGTATTTGCATTCCCTTGTTGCTGCAAGTCATAATCTTTGCATATCACGGGCTTTGTTATGAAACATAAAAGAATACATTTATCTTTCTTATCAAAATATTGATCCAATATGGGGCAAACAACATTATATATCAAAGGCAATTGAGATCACCTTTGGTTTGTACATAAAGGATTATCGTGTACAACTTTTATTATCGTTTTAAGGTTAATAGAATATTTAATTAATCAGAATTAATAGTTTTTAGCGATAGCATAAACATAGATAATGTTGTAAATTATTACGCTCGCCTGTCTACCTTCAAGCAATTTGCATAAATTATTGCAGTGTCTAAAATTCTATTTAAATGATAACAGCTTTTATTCAACATGTTCCATCTATAGGTAAGTAAATGGGTGACAAATGACAATCAATTACCATATTGTTGTTAATTTTGCTACTAATTGCGAGCTTTAACAAGGGGTCATTACTAATATACATTTTATGTACTTTAGTGTCGAATTATAAACGCGAAAGTTTGTATGTAGGTCTATATATGTTACTCTTTCTCACAAAAATTACTGAAAAGATCTTAATGAAATTTAGCACACTGGTAGATTATTTACAGTCTGGACTACATAGGATACTTTTTATTCCGGGAATATGTTCCCTTGGATAATTCGCGACATTCACGCGAGCTTTATTACTTAATAATAAGCTGCTATGCAGCTAGTAAATAATACGGTAGAAATTGAAGGTTTTATAATAGTTTCAACGAATTTATGGAAATATCGCTTATTTTAACTTTAAAATCTTATATAATTGGTATACGTATGGATACTAATAACATAAAAATTTGGTTTTAAACTGTAACAGATAAATGTTGGCTAAATGGCGTTGTAATTATCGTTTTTGGAGATAATATTCACATGACCCACGTAGGGAGGCCGGAATAAAGAAATATGACCTCAAATGAGATGATAACAGTGAACCAATTGACTGATAGTAAGCAGTGACTGTCACAAATTGGAAAGAAATGCAGTACATCTTTTTCTGCTGAATCAAATTTTGACCGACCATTATTTAGCTCTTTATAGGACCGGTTCATACAAAGTGGCCAGTAAATTGGACAGCCGCTTCAAGGTCGTTGTCCTATGTATATTTTTTAAATTTAATTCAATATGTTCATAATTTTATTAGGGTGTGCTTTAAAGGCTTAGTTAATGCTATGTGGACAGCTCTATTCTTTCTTTTGAACCTTGAAAATCCATCAAAACACAGCAAAAGACCTGATTACTGCTGCCCGTCCTGCTATGCAGAACTATCTATCTATGACCCCCTGCTGGAACGAAAGATCTCAAAACTTTTCAACTATTTAAGGTTGCAACAAGTAGCAGCCTACTAGATGATATTCTTAATTAAAATTTCCATAATGTCAGGAGGGTTTGTCATTCAAGTAGCGACGATAAGGCTGTATTTAGACGCCACGCTGCCTAACTGCACAATCAATGCAGATGCAAATGAAAGTATCAATAGACTTACTGCTTATTGTACATCATAATAAAATACCATAAGAGCTTAAAATTATAGGAAGTCACATCGGGCAGTCTAATTGCTCAAAAGTCGTTAGCGATGGCTTTTGGATGGAGTAAGGAAATAGGTTCTTAGTTGAGTTCGTTGAGTCATATTTCGATGTTATAGACAATGTAATAAAGAATTCAGTGTCAACAATAATATTTAGTTAAAACATAACTACTTAGTTCCTTTCATTTTACTGAATTAGATTTAAATGAATTACTGTATAAATTTTATCTATGAAGTTAACGAATTTCTTGCAGTGTAGAGGTTAAATCTTCTTTAACTATTCGGTTTGTTGTTTGAATACTGAATTCTTATTAGTATTTTTTATCGATATGAATATACAATCGATGTAAACAACGCTTCACCAATAATGTTAATGAGCGATGAAAAATGCAATATTTTAGTATTATGTCTGTTAGGTACTCGGCAGTTTTTATCGATTAGGTACATAGAACATATAAAGGTCTTTTTGATACTAAAAATAAATGATATATGCTTTTTATAGAGTAGCTGTCTGTATATTGTCACCGGAAAATTGCAAACGCCGTAATATAGCGTGAAATTGTGAATTATTTTCTTTTAATTCTTTATTTTACACCAAAATAATGTATATTATATTATACATAATAAATTGCATGTACAAAAGCGAGCTTAACTCAAAGTTCATATTGAGTTTTCTCCCGGCAAACCTTTGAGTGATAGAGAGAGATCAGCATAGAGGGTAGGATCCAGTTTCAGATCAATATATTTACATACATAAATACAAACATATCTACTAATATTATGTCATTATGAAAGGAAATGCTCCTTAACCTTAATTTTCCTCTTGAAGACATCAAGAGAAGGGCTGTCGCGTACAGGGTGTAGAACAGAGTTTTTCTTAATATTAGACACGGAAATAACGGAAGCTATTTTTGGATGGGATTTATACTATACAAAACGTTATTTTTCATAATATATCGAAACATTTATTACAATCTTACAATTTTCCGTTGATATATACAGACCCTGATAAAGGTAAATGAAAGATAGCGAAACATATTTTGCTTTAAAATCAGCAGGATATTTTTAACTATCTATTGTAAAATTAATATATTGCGCCTATCTACAGGGACTATTGTATGCAGAATATATCCTATATCCTTCTGAGGATACACAGAACATTTAAACCTGCCATAAGAAAACGGAACTCACAACCATCGGTGCAGTTACACCATCGTGTGGCGGACCGTATATTACCGCCAAAAGGAAACTTTCACTTAAAAAAAGAATATTACCAGTAGGAATCCTATACTGTATATCCAAAAACACAGACACATCACATTTTAGTTTTATTTCATCACGGTTTCCAAGTTCGACATCCATATTGGAGATTAAAATGTAAGTCGTAAAGTTATGATTTATTTCGATCGCGACATTGATTGGTTTGTGCGTGCGACGTATGCGCAGGCGGCTGTGAGACTGACCCGCGGTATCACTGTAACGTTAACACTCGTGGAGTCGTGGCACTCGTGGCAGAGAGGGTTCTCTTCAAACTCGTCAAATTATTATCTTGTTAAACTCTGACATGAATTTGATTGTTAATTAACGCAATGCTATTCACTCCGACACTGATTGCGGTTTTGGTCATGATTTTTTCTCTTGTATGGAGTTTTTATGCAGTGATGCTGGTAGCATCATTTTCAATGGACAACCAAAGAGAAGTGGAGAGAAATTACTATGTTTAAGGATTATTAATTTATAAGAAATAATTTAGGTCTCAAATCTGGATAATAGTAATGGGAGATTTAAATAAAAATGGGTAGATTGCGAATTAAAAGTTAACATGGCTACAAAGGCAGAATAATAAATATTCTATATTTCTCTATTTGTCTTTCTACATGTTGTGCCAAGTATCATCATCATCTGCCTAGCCTTTTCCCAACTATATTGGGGTCGGCTTCCAGTCAAACCGGATTCAGCTAAATACCAGTATTTTATACGAAGCGGCTTCCTTCCAGACCCCCACAATCAATTAACTGGGTAACACAGTAGTTCTTGGCGAGACTGGAGTCAGATTTACTGGCGTCTGATAATTCGTAACGACTGTCAAAGATCTATAAATGACAGCCGGGAACAACGGCTTAACGAGCTTTCCGAGGCACGGAGGAAGCTCGATGCGCCAAGTCTGTAGACCTCAAACAAAGATATAGGGTTAAAAGATTTCGTTTGGAAGATCAAGTAATGATGATTAAAGTGTCGGACTAAAATAATGTGGGATACACGATATTAAGTTAGTTTTATATCGAAATTATGGTTACGATTTTGACTGTCGTTTCTGGAAATACTAAAACGCTGGAAAACAAGTAGAAAATAATTTTAGTAATGCTCGCGATAAAAATGCCAGAGGATAAGAGGGTTTTTAAAGTTTTCTTTTACTTTGTAGAAGGTCGTTACGGAAAGGAAATTTAAGTAAATTGCGCAGAAAGTATTTTTAAAGAAGCGAGGAAAAACGAAATATGCGCGTACGAAGTCGCGGGCAAGAACTAGTACTTTTTGTAAATTTTAATAACATCTTAAGGACACACTCGAGGTGGACTTGATTTACTTACCTACTCGAGCGAGGTTGGAGGCGAAAATTTTAAATTTCTAGACTCGATTTAGCATAAAACAAAGTTTATATAACTCGTGTTGACTCACCAATAGATAAAAGTGACTCAAATGATTAATGTTGTACAAGTAACGATCTAAATGCACAGTAGATAGAGCTAATCCGGCACTAATAATTATACATAAATGTTAACCAAAACAGCTCTGTCCTACACAAATGTATAAACCTCGCGCTGGATTTAAATTATTTTTAAGTTTTATTAAAAACCTGTTTGTTTTCATAATGCCAAAACGTGAACGGAGACCTTTAAGATATACATACAAATACCTTTAAATGATCCATAACTATATTATTCTATCTACTATTATAAACGCGAATGTGAGTTTGTTGCGCCTAAACCACTAAATCGATTATAAAGATTCTTTCACCAATATTATACACCAAGACTATATTTTATTCCCGTTTTCCTTCGCGGGTGGAACCGCGGAGTGCTGCTAGTAATATTATAAATGCGAATGGATGTCTGGATGTTACACAATCACGACGGAACGGATCTTGATGAATTTGGTACTGGTGATACATTATAGTCTGGAATAATACATACCTACATAAGATACTTTTATCTCGAGAGTGTGATTCTTTGGGATAATTTGGGCGACAACTCGTAATAATTATCATATCAAAATAAAAAAATGTATTGCAAATCAAATTGATTGATGTTGATGGGCCCCGAGTCTGCTATTTTTATAAATGTGTCATTCCAACACGATCCCATTGTAATTTTGCTAAAGTTCGTAATCTGCTAAATTCATAATGGTCGATCATTGGTCGGTCAATGGTCTCGTAATACTTTTTGATAACCGAGCTATTAAAAGCAATGACTGCATAATGACGTTCTAATGGTAGGTCTCTGATCAAAGGAACTGTAAAATTTTTAGCAAATTACCGCATTCGTCTGTCATTCAATTGTTATTATGAACGAGATTACCAGTCTATGGCATTTCTTTCAATGGAGTGTCGGTGGTTGACCATCGGAAAGTCATAGGAACGCTATTATATTAGTAAATTACAAAACTTGTCAAAATCAACCATTATGAAATCAATGATAGACCATTCTGACACGATTGTAATAGCAGACTTGAGGCCCTGTTGTGAGTTTTTCCTACACTTGGTCATTGACTACTCTTGGTTTTAAAGAGTTTATAAAGAGTTTTACATTGCATTGGTTATAAAGAGTACTCTAATTAGAATTTAAAGGCTATTATATAAGAACTACTTTAGCAATTTAAGTAGTATTGACGTAGCAGGATCTTGTCAAGCCAGTAATGTTCTAGTATTTTTGTTTTATGCAATTTGTGGTTCATGATTTCCGTGGAATGTTGCGAAGTATTATCTAATACTTGATAACGGAGTCGCAGTTATGTGTTGTTCACGAGAAATATTAATTAATTGGCTTTATCTCTGACTTTACTTGGAGAAAGGTACGCAGTGATGAAGTTATAAACATGATTGAAATATATCCATATCTATACTAATATTATAAAGCTGAAGAGTTTGTTTGTTTGTTTGTTTGAACGCGCTAATCTCAGGAACTACTGGTCCGATTTGAAAACATCTTTCAGTGTTAGATAGCCCATTTATCGAGGAAGGCTATAGGCTATATTTTATCCCCATATTCCCACGGGAACGGGAACTACGCGGGTGAAACCGCGAGGCGCTGCTAGTGGAATGATATTTCCCTGCAAAATGTACTGCAAAAACATTTAAATACCTATCTACATTTGCCGATGGCTGGTTTGCCTATATATATACACCCCTGGTTTTTAATTAGTACAAAACATAACATGGCTCTGTCCGTACCCGTTACTGATCATATTTGTGTAGTCAAAAGTAAAAAAATAAAAACCTAAAATTGTCCACGGATTTTTTTAATAATTGCTAAATTCATAATAGAATCAACATTCATAACAATTGCTACTAGAAAATACTACGCACAGTGTTTTTCCATTTTAATCGTCATTTATTCATTCATAAATCAATAGCTGTACAATATTTTTATAAGTTGAGTGGCATTTTAAGATATAAAAAACGCTAATAACTTTGCTGTTTATGAACATAATCTTTTGAGACTTTTCTTAAATAATAACAAGACCTTTTCTAATAAGCCCTTAAAGTATTTGTACTAATTAAAAACTAGGGGTGTATATAATGCTCCTTGCAAGTCTCAACGCGATACTATCTTATTCTTGTGAATATGATTAGCATATAGACAATTCTAAACTGGAAGGACAAAATCAAAAAAACAAATAATAAATTCCTCATCTATAACAATAGTTAATAAAACTGTGTTAACACGTGTAGAAATAAGAACGTGATCACATTCATAACTACCGATGGGGTTATAGGTATCAGCTGTTATGCAGATTTGTGGTTAGATAAACTTTAATTAAAAAAATAATTGTTATCATGATATAATAACTTGCAGTTTAAGAGAACGTCTTAACGTCAAGTAAGTATAGGTTGAATAAGATTTGTTTATAATACTTCTTGATTAAACACAACTCATCGTCAGTTTATAAATGTGGCAGGAAACAGTAGGTGATACTTATATTCATAACTGATGCAATTTCCAAAATGTTTACGGAAATCCCCAACGTAAACAACTGGGTAAGTGTGTAAACAATATTCCTGATGTTTAAAATCCACTAATAAAGAGAAACTACACGCCTGCAATGAGTACTCTACTGCTGACGGAAAGATTGGAAGTCGGAGATGTCGTGCATTCTCGACATATTTGAACAGAATAGGAATATAATATTTTGCGGACAAAGCATTCGAACGCATAGCAAGAAGTTGATTGCCTTCACACAGTTTTCATTGCAGTTACTTTAGCATACTATTATATATATGCACCTACTCAGTTGGAGAACCTGCTCTTAAAATTACCCTCTGCCCGAAAACAAATGAACTATAGTTTTGTTTTTCGGTAAAGTATGTTCGCCGGCTAGCTACTTACTTGTACTTTTAACAGTGTAGAACATATCAGTGTAAACAATGAAACTTCCATCTTCGACACTTATATCATCCCGTGCTGCTTCCACATCCATCTTGGCACACAAAACTTTAATTCTGTTGTTTTATTTTATCAAGAACTGGGACGGATGGTAATGATTATCACGTATTATGCGCGGAATTGGAAAATTGGGACGATGCAGGCGCTCGTCGGTCGCAAGACCGCGATACTTCCTCTCCGCGAGACTGTTCGTATTAGCGCGCAAGACGCTACTAGCAGACTATACTGGACACCGACTGGTGTTTTATTTATCGTCTTACAATAATTTATCACTAGATACACAATAACGGGCAGTGTTACTTATCTTTGCTATTAATTATTTTAATTTGGATAGTGTCCTGGGTGATAATATTGACGATAATTTATACTTCGAACCTAAGAACCAATTATTTTCCTAAGGATTAAAAAAGACATGTCATGATAATATACCTACATATAATACGCAAAGGGCTGGCTTTTACTTCGGACAGAGGATCAGCATTGTCATACAACGAGGCTATGCCGCCAGTCTATTGGGTTCACGTCCAGTCGATAGCGATGCGGACGTGTTTTTTGATGCCATTTTGTAGTTAGGAGGATTTTAATTTATTTTTCGGCTAAGTGTATATATAGTTTATTATAGATTTAATGTTTATTTATTTATATACATAAAAATATACCTAAACACGAAATCATCGTCGAATACTGTGCCACTGCAAGGCCAATCCAGCTTTAGGTGCGTCTTTCTTTAAGCACTCACCTTTTTACCCGACTACGGCAAGAGGAAGGGTTTCGATTTTATTTCATGATACAATATTGTTCAAAACGTAATAACTTCAAGTTTTACAGTCAACTTACATGTGAAAACAAAATATAATTTCCACAACGACTTTTGATTCTGTTTGCTTTTTTAATATGTTTAACACTCGGTCGAATCGCTGTGGCGTCACTCAAGGCAGTGTGTTTAGTCCAATTGTTTTTTTTTAATAAAATCAACATTAACAAGAAATGAAGCTATTTTATAGACTTTTGTTGTTAGATATGCTAAATAGGGGTTGACATTGCCATTCTTATATGCTGACTCCTGCTATAAAGGATGACATTTTCAAGTGGGCATGGATGATCTTTGAGGAGTAGCGAAAAACATTCAGTGTTAGTGTCGGGCCCGATTTTGATGAAAATCAAAATTACATAGTTAGAATTTTTAAAAATCGGTATTCCTAACCAGGTCTTGGATTCAACAGAGTCGCTTACAAGGATCAAATTATAGGACGCAATAGTACATATTATAGCATACTAAAGGAAAGGACTCATTTACTATTTTTTTTACAAATTACTTTTTTCAACCTAAATAACTTATTCTAAATTTTTAATTTTTAGAAAAATTGTGTCCGAGACTACTTTGAGTATTTTTTTTTTTTTTTTTTTTTTTTTTGTTTATCATTTATACAAAAGAATACAGTAATATCTAAGTTAAATAGCAACCAAAAACCACAAAGGTTTAAACGTGTGCTATCATGAATCTACATATCTCAATATCGAAACTATACAGAATTAGTATTTTATAGGTCTTTAAATAGGTAAAGGTATTCTTATATAATACTTAAGTAATATTGCTTAAGTTTACATTTGATATTTTGATTTGTATCATATTTGGTCATCTAAGGCGGACATGCGAATACGAATGTTGCTTAAAAATTATGGAATTGGCCCATTTTGAGCCCGCTGCGCTCGTTCATACGTTACACACATACGCTTCTTTTTAGTTCAAGTTTATCTGCAAAAGTCATCAACGTAATCCGTCGGGCAGCCCCGTGCTTCAAACGTCACTCCACTGTCTTGCCTGCAAAAACTCAAAGGTCCTGTTGGGCCGGGATCGGGGCGTTGTAAATTTTGTAAATGTCTCCTTTTCACGAATGTAATGGGGTACCATTGATTGTGAGCCATAATAACTTTCTATAGGGCTGGATTTTTGAACAAAAAAAAAACATGTTAGCCGACACCTCCCCCGCCCCAAGTTCATGGCTGCGACCTCGGCTGTCCAAGCCCACATAAAAAATCACCCTGTATATTTTTCTTAGTCAGATTTAGTTGCGACCTGAGTGATGAATATCAACTTTGTACAGAAGTTCTGCATATTCTTTTAATTTTTGATTCAGAAACAACTTACGAAGAAGTGAATCGTCAGATTAATTGTGATTTCATCAGAGCTAGAGGTACTCATTATATTATCTATATAACTCTCGCGTTACTGGGTGACAGAGAGACAACGCGCTGCCGAAACTGTTGTCGTAGAAAGCTGAAATTTGCAGTAGGTTCGTAGCTGAGGAGTGTATGGGATGGTAGTAGTTTGATTTGTCCCTACTAGCTGTAAACAAATCTTGTATTCCGCTGTACTTCTGGTATTTCACGAATCTGGTGAATTTTGAGAATCTGGTTTTGTGAGATTAAACCTACGGAAGCAGTAAGAACGGATTTCCTGAAATTCCTATGGGAACGAGAAAAAACGGGATAGACACGTAGGAAGTCGCGGGCAAAAGCTAGTTTGAAATAAAATTATGTATTACAAAGTTTCATTTTTTATTCGTTTGGCCATACCGTTTGTATGTACATCATTTAATTTTTATTTTACACGTTTATGCAATTTTAATATATAGTTATAATTTATCAGAAATACAGCTACACATAAAACGTAATTTCAAGAAATTCTTTATAATATTCATTCGGTTACTATAGAGTATTTTTATGTTGTATTTTAATAACTTATTTTGACTTCAGTACAGCTAAACACGTTCATTATTTAGCAAACTCCGTGATATTAACATTAAGCAGATGCTAAAATATTTACATATATGATTATGATTTGTTCTTTCCCAGTGTTTTTATTAGAACATAGTTACCTACTCGCTTCAGAGCTGCATTTCTGACCTGTTACATCGAAATAATTTGTATGTAAATTAAAACATAATTATGAATATCTATTTTATATTAATTTAAATGCCATTGCATTTATGATCTATTTTATGACACTAATAAACGTTATGGCAAGACTTTGGTAAAAAACACTAATTGTAGAAGATACACTTACGACTTTTATAAACATCTTAAAAATATTGAATTATTTTAACATACTTAAAATCAGATATCATTCATTTATGACACAGCTTTACTACTTTCAGGTAACATATTCTCCGACCAAACGTTAACTATCACATCAAACATGAGTGACAAAATTACTTGGGGTTCGGTTCATGTGGAGGATACAGTAGCACTTTGTACCCACTTAAGTCTTAATAGTTACGTCAAATAATATAAAAAATAATATATACAGAAGTTAAAACTGGTGTTTTACTCGATGTTAAAATACAATCCCATTCTTATTGGTTTTATTTACATTTGCTATAATGAAAGTCCCGCAGAAGCTGCAATCTTTCATTCTGGTTCTCTATAGACCTCCGTAAAACAATCTTTTTTTTATGCTTTTTTACGCCTCAGAACCATCTGAGATGTTTATTTTACGATAAGGCTACATACAGTTTGAACAATGTAACATAAAGTTGGGCTCAAAATACTACCTTGAGGTACTCCTTTTGATTTTTGATTCGTTTTAAAGTCGTGTTTGAATGAAAACCCTTAAACCTCCTTAGATAATTAAAAATACCTACTTTCAACTAGTTCATGACATCTTTTGAGCTTTTGCCTCGTTTATTTGGAATAGGATTAAGAGTTAAACTTTGTCGAAAACTTTTATCAAATCGATTACCTATAAAGAGTTTCTTATGTACATAAACACATCGTATAATTACCTAGATAAATCGTGTTTACGTATTTTGTTTGAGCTTTTATAAACAGACTGTGCGGTTTTCTCTGATTAAATTGGAAATAATTTTTGCTAACAAGTATTTTCTTGTAGATTGGATAACATTAATAAGTGTAAATCCCATTTCTTAAAATTATATTTAAAATATTTACATTGGAATGTCTAACATATTTTGAAATGTACAATCTATTTGTTTGTCAGAAAAGGCATTTCTCCTACACTCTGCAACAAAGAGATTTTGACATTGTATTTGACAGTACGAAAAAATATGATTTTTATAACGTTACAATATTTCTATTAGGTACTTCGTATGCAAGTTTGAACTTTGGAACTCCTATAACCATATTGAAACATTTTGTTTCTATAAACCCCATTTCTCAATCACTGTAAAAACCTCGTTCTTTATAAATAATGCTGACACGATATACGTTTCATATATTATATGATTCGCAACCACTAACCGACTAGCTGTATTGTCATATTCAATAAGACAACGAGATTTTCACTTCTCGTCTCACAATTTCTATTATACAGTTTATGTCTAGACATCACCATTTGTTCTTTAACCTAATTTTTAATATAAGAAAAGCTAGCACACTTACGATTAGGCCTATAGATAATAATGTCACAAAGAGAATGGAAAATCTCTCGCCAACTACGTCATTGTCTATTAAGAACTGACTGGGATATGCGTAATGGCAGTACAAGTCAGAACACTCGAGGTTTTTCCGGTCCATGCCGTAGATAGACAGAACGAGGCCGACGAGGCCGTGCTTGAGGAAGGAAGCCTGGAACAACCAGCGCACGAACGACGGCGCGTCGTAGTAGCGGAGGAAAAACCCGGAGAAGATCGTGAACGGCATTATGAAGAACGGACCGAATATCACTCCATTCTGAAATGAGAGAGTATTTTGGTTACAAAAACTATAACTTCAGTTTCAATCTTTACTGTCTTGGAAAACGGGAAGTTGAAACCATATTAAGAACTAGCTGCTGCCCGCGACTTCGCCCCGTGGGATCCCCGATTTTAAAACATTCTTTATCGCTGCTCCGCTCCTATTGGCTTAAGCGTGATGATATATAGCCTAAAGCCTTCCTCGATAAATGGTCTATTCAACTCAAAAAGAATTTTTCAATTCGAACCAGTAGTTCCTGAGATTAGCGCGTTCAAACAAACAAACAAACTCTTCAGCTTTATAATATTACTAGCTGCTGCCCGCGACTTCGTCCCCGTGGAATCCCCGATTTTAAAACATTCTTTATCGCTGCTCCGCTCCTATTGGCTTAAGCGTGATGATATATAGCCTAAAGCCTTCCTCGATAAATGGTCTATTCAACCCAAAAATAATTTTTCAATTCGAACCAGTAGTTCCTGAGATTAGCGCGTTCAAACAAACAAACAAACAAACAAACTCTTCAGCTTTATAATATTAGTATAGATATATAGGATAATAAAATTAAAGGGGCAGTTGTGAAAGCAAAATTTCTTTTAACATCCTTTGTAACGGCTAGTTGTTTTAATTTTACCTTTAATATTTTTATACGATTTATAAAGTAGCACTCAAAATTATTGCGACACTACCTTTTGATTTCATTTATATCATTCCTCACACAATCTATTTATGTAACCTGCCGCCATGTCATCATCCCAGATTTGATCCCGCAAGTTACAATAAGGTCTACTTCGCTATATCCATGTGCTCGAGATTACCAAGCTCCGGACAGCAAATACCGCCGCAATCCCCAATTGCCATAAGAAATACAAAATAAATCCTTTACTAACCTTAACATTAAACAATGATCCAATGAGTAGTCCTTTGCACAACGCTACATAGGACACCAGTAACAGTACGCAACAGAATCCAGCGAACCGTCGTATTTCGTTCGGCTGTCCCGTGAGCCAGTACGCGATTGACGCGTAAGACAGTGTGCACACCGTCTGATTCGGCAGCGTCGATACTAACGTCGACGTATAGTATGCTCCCGCCGTATACCACCTGTTGAAGTGTTCGCGACGGATCACCGGGAGTTGTTCGGGAACTAGAAGTGAGAAATTGAATTGTCATTTGTCTTCTTGTCAAGTTGCTGGAGAATATATTTTTAAAAATGGTAGTGAAAAAGTTAGTCAGGTTTTATAAAATCAAGATATCGATGTGTTACTTTGAAGAATTAAACTTATTGTAAAAAATAAGCTTTTATCAGAACACGCCCTAATAGAATCAATACAATGTAAGTAGATAGATAAATAAAAACAATGTAAGTAGTAGGAAATTCAATCAATAATTATAATACTGACTTAATGAGTGCATTGGATTAAAATTATTTGATTGATTCAATGAACAACAATTTGAACATGTACATGAAGTTTTGATTATTCAATAATAGGTTTCTTTTGACCTAATTAATAACGTTCTGAGTCAGACATGTACTTGTCAATACTTGGTCGTTTCAAGTTCACCGACACATACGTGAAACCTCTACAAAACCATTTAACGTTTTATAGTTCTGATTCAAGGTGCATGCAATATATTTATTGAGAGAAAATAAGTACTTCTGATATTTAAACGTGCAACATGGGTTGATTGCTATTTAGTAAAATTCCTTTCGATACACAATGGTTTGCTTTTTAATTCTAATTGCGAAATAGATTTGTCTTAAGCTTTTATAATATCATCATCTGAAACGTACAACAATATCAAACAATTAAAGCTACAATGTTCATTAACGAAGAACTTAAAAATGTGACTAATATCAATTAAACCTAAGAAAATCAACGAATTATACTTACACTTGATTGTAACGGCACTGAAAGCCGTAAACATGAGAAACATAAGGCTGAAGTACAAAAAGTTGTAGTTATTGCGAACGTCCTTAGCGTCTTGTCCCATGTTGTAGAACAGGAAGCCGATGAAGAGTGCCATCGCGCAATGGATCCCCGTGGTCATCAATGTGAAGGAGGGATCTCGCCATATCGACTGGAAAAGAAATTATAACGATAAATAGACATTTTGATCTAACAAAAGAGAATATTTTTAATGACTTTGGTTATTCAAAAGTTTTTACAGGGACGCATTTCTGAAGTTACCTAACTACAATATTGCTTAGGTTATGCCAGCAATGTTGATCATCATTTCAAAAAGATTCGACTGTATGTAAGTACTGATAGTTTAATAAGCGAGCACTCAATTATACAGCCCAACTTTCACATAAAATATGAAAGATCCACAAAACGTATTCAAAGTATGTAATTTTAAAATGATTACCAAGGTATTAAATTGATGTCAGTCGGTAATAATTTTGTGGAATTGTTATTCTATATCAACATAGATGCCTTTTAATGGGCCATTTGCAATGTCGCTTATTTCATTCTAGCTTGGATGCCAAGAGCAATAATTGAAATTCACTTCAATAAACAGTAATGGACTCAAATTCTATTATTATTTTACAGGTTCTCAAGCAAAGTAAAGAAAATTAATTACACTAATTTACCAAAAGCGATCTTCTTGTGAGGGTGGTGAACTGTTTCCAGACCGATGTGTTGTATGTACTCTTTATTGCTAATAGTATTTTACTAGTGGGGTCCTCCTTCGGGGCCGGTAACGTTGTCAAGCAGACCTCTTCACACCACGCACCCAAATTGGATTTTTCTGATATAAATTGAAATATGAATTTAAACAGTATTCAAGGAATATTCAAATCTAGCTGTTCTAATATTGTAACTAATAGTTTGAACGAATTTGGAATCATACATGCCACAAGTATAATGCAGTGGATTTTTCTTGATTGAAATATTCCGAAAAAAATATTGATCAAAATTGTCATCTTAAGGATATTAAAATATTCGTGTCGTGTTTTATCACTTTACTGTGTGATGTTTTCATTGATATAATAATGTTATGATCAATTCAGTCAGTATTAAGAAGTCCATACGAAGCATGCTATAGAGCGAGGTGCAAGATTACCCATCGGTTCAAGGATTCAGTATGGTTTGCATACGGTAGCGCAATCACAGAATATCTATATCCTTACCTCTTCGAGTTATGTCAGACAGTTAGTGTGTTTATAACTGGAGTTCTCCCCCTACATGAGAATTGTTTTAATTGATGTATATCACATAATAAATATGTTCCCTGACCATATTATACTATTTTTATATCTAACTATACCTACTATTATAGCTCGCTATACATTGAGATTCTACTAGTATAAATCAATACGTACCTATTATATTACTATCACTCTCATGAGATACGTTTGAAATCCACCTTTTATTCCTTCCATTCTCCGAGCTCTCCACGAGATTGCTAGCATTTTCTACACATATTTCGATCACTGAAAAGAAAAAGCAATAACGTTAGCATGGCAACAATTTGAATATGGCTAGTTCGAATTTCAAGACATTAATTCTAATTTAGTTTTTTTTTTTTATAGTTTATTTAGTGGAATACGGGTAAGGAAAACATCGTGAGGAAACTGACCTGTCCTAGAACCAAAAATTCGAAGACATGTGACATTCACCAACCCACACTGGGCCCGCGTGGTGGATTACGGCCCATTCTCTCTCCTAGAGAGGAGGCCTGTGTCCCAACAGTGGGAACGTTAAAAGGCTGATTATGCTTATGCTTTATGCTTAATACGGGTCAGTGGGTCGTCTTAGGCAATTTACGAATTTATTCATGTATATGCATAGTCATACTTTTGTGTGTTAAGACAATTGTTGCCGCTGACTGTATGATTCAAATATTCAGAATATTATCCGTCAGATTGCGTTCTAAATTTTAAAAATTGAGGAGTAGTTACATGGTGTCACTCATTTCAGAGGTTATTTTTATCAAAGCCATACAATTAAGTATGCGCATAGAATAATCTTCCACTTTCGTATTGAATCGTTGCTATGATATTAATATTCAAAAGTATACCACTCACATCACAACACGTTTCGAAGAGGGGACCGGCTTATAACTAGGCTGGTTTCTATTACGAATAAATTAATCGTTTTGTTTATTGACAAGATTTACAAGGTCGGTGAAAAATGAATATCAAGTGTTAGCAAATATTCAATGGGGCTATTAATTACCAAAGAATAGAAAACAGAAGCAGACCGTGCGATAAAAATAAACATATCCTGTATAATGTTAAGCTTCTACATTCACGATAAAAATAAAGTAAAGATTGATAGAAGGATAGCTGATAGAAGATTATACAAAAGATGAATAAGAGAAGCGTTTCTGATAGTGCGATGACAGACATTGGAGATTAGAAAAGTTAGTTAAATTGTGCGTACCCTAGGTGACAAGACAAGGACAAGCAGAATAAAAAGACATTAAAGCCAGAACTCTAAGCATCTAAAGACCAAATTGTATACTTACAGAAATCAACAGGATTATGGTAGGGCGGGCACATCAAGTTCATTTCTTCTAGACACGGCAGCAGCTGTGGCACGGAGCCGACGTAGGCGCATTGGCCCGCCACCACCGCGTACAGGCGGTCCACCATATGCAAGAGACCAGCGGACGGCTGGTGCATGGTTACCACCACCGTCCGCCCTTGCCGCGCTAAAAGGTGAAGTAAATATACTATTTGCTTCGATATTGAACTATCCAGCCCACTGGAAAGAAGATATAGTCAGGTTGAGGTTTTTGCTTTTCGGTTTACGGACATTTTCTTTATTTATCCAATTGTGGACAGTATCGCAATTATATCAGAACACGTAAGAAAATGAATTTCTAACTCTAATGCAAGTGTACTCTGAATAAGCATGCATGAAGAGCTTGCACTATCAAAATATATTTTTCGTCTGGCGAATTAATGGCGAAAAAGATATAAAGATTACTATAAATGTAACTAGGTAGAGACTAGAAACTAAAGACATACTTATAATTTTATGATGTCTTAATATCTAGAGATAATTTCATATCTGGGTATTTCTATAAGTCAGGCCACCGTGATATTAAATTGAAAACCAATATCTGCTGTACGATATAATGAATTGATTTAAAATATCGTTTACTCACATACATTTGATAAACGTTACATTGTAATAATCAACCTTAAGTAGGTATAATTGGTATAAATGCCATATTGGATTAAATTATAATATTTTAGTCTCACCTCACTATCAAGATAATGTAATCATTAACATTTCAATTGATAAATACGTTTCGCACAGAGCCATGATGTTATGTAAGTTTACATTTATTGTTGAGTTTATCGGTTTCGTGAAGACACGCATCTGCGTGACTTTATGGCCGGAAAACCGAATTATGGTCAATCCTCTAAATCTAAAATAATGATGTCAGTGTCATTATTCGTAGCATGTAACATCAATTTAATAATTTCAGTAACAACTGAATTGCACAAAGTTCAGCATGGTTAATTTATTTATATAGCAACTGAGTTTTACTCATTAATTCATCATACGCGTGGGTGTAGTGTGATATTTACCACGCAAGGTTAATATAATAAACCCCACTTTTCTTTCTTTTAAAACTTAACTTTCTTTTAAACAATACAAGTTTGATTAAACATAGTATCTTTGATGTTATCTTGAATATTTAATTCCTCGACTAATCCTTCTGATTTGTGTTTGATAACGTTGTTGTAGTAGCATACTTAAGTGATACTTTTAGATGTTTCATGTGACAGTGTCGTGTTGTTTGAGAACAGGCTGTAGACAGTTGTCAGAATATAAATAGACGCAAGATATCGTTAAAGACGGGGCCCCATAGGGTCAGTGCCTGCCAGGGTTGCGGAATTTGTTCGAAGGACTGAGTCACCGCGGCCCTGGAACGCAAAGGGCACTAGAAGGATCACGGGTGGGTTTTAGTCAGTAAGAGTATGATACTCTCTCCGCTCCGCCCAGAGCGGGAGAAGTCATTTGATGATATCCCATCCAGAAAAAAAAATCGGCAGGATATCGTCCTGTCTGTTGTCTTGTCAACGATAATTCCATAATTTATTTGGTGGCTTTGTTAGCCTTGAAAAAAGATCCACATCGTTCAATGACCATGAGCTAAACAACCCAATCCATTCGGTACTTTTATCATTGCTTGGTATTTTTTACGACACAGTTCCTTAGTTACTTCTAGCCACTCCCAAAAGGATGTAGTGGGTCAGTTTTATTAGTAGTCAAGGCTACAAACTAAAAAGTGGACAATCATTGTACTTTTCTTTGTTGTGCAATTTAGCATTGTATATCAGTTAGTTGGAATATAACCATTTACCTGGTGGGTTCATCTAATAACATGACCGGAGGGTCACTGATTAATTCCAGTCCTATTGCTAGCCTTTTCTTCTGTCCACCAGATAAATTGCCAGCCCTCGTGTGTCGTGCTCTACTTAAACCAAGGGAAGTGATTATTTCTTCTACCTGAAAAGATGAGGAATCATTAGGTTACGAAGGTAGCAGAAAAATAAAGATTGAATTTTCACTTTCAATTGCATAATGTAGATTGTGTTTATTTTTAGAAGTACCTATCAAGGTATTTTTTTTTATTGCTTTAAATACGTAATAGGCATCTTGCTTTAATAAAATATGATGATAAGCGACTTGATAGCCATCTGGTTTTTAATGATAAAATCGCAGACGCACAATTCAGATGTGGCTTGTTAGACTGCTGTAATCGACAGAGGTAAAAACAGTAAGATGTCAACTAGCTCTTTTAAGCTAGCGATGACCTTAAGGGAGTCTTAACGGATCAAAGAGCGTTTACTATTTTCTTTAAACTGCTTATCGGAGGCGAAGCCCTTGTAACTATGTATGTATATGTCAGCTACTATTAACTGATATGATTATAAAGTCGTGAACATGTCGACATTATTATGATTAGATCTCAAAAGATAAGCATGTGATGCATAATCCGTTACATTTTGTTAACACTTACGCGTCGTTTTTTCTGTTGCCCGCTTATATGATTGCCTAATTTGAGATCCGCTGCTATGTGAAGTGATTCTTGTATTGTGAGCATGTCTTGTACTCTATCGTCTTGTAGAATGTAACATGATCTCCGCCTGAACATTTTTTCATTGCGTAATCGACCATTGACGCAAATACTGCCACTTGTCGGCTTTCTGAAATTGAAACAACATTCAAATTAGACAGGGCTTCTTTTGAAGTCTATCATATGTACATATACCTATGTGACACGCCTATAAATAAATACATAACACCATGTTCGATTGTTCGTATTTCGCCATTTCTCAGAGTAAATAGTAAAAATATGTATAATTCTAATTCCTCATCGAGTTTAGTAACATTTTATCCTGTTCATTTCGTAGTTCACTTGTAGATTGGACTTGAGTCCCTAATTTTACTGATAATTAATTTATTCTTGTTGTTTAACCTAAGTAGATATGTAAACATGATGCAAAAGCCATAAAGAACGAAAAGAAGAAAGCGTTTCGAATGTCATATTTGAACAGCTGTCTACGAGTCATTCACCTTAAAATAAGAACTAAAATCTATGCAAGGACACAGCTGTGATATACATATTTTATTGTATTTGTATCACGTTTTTTGTGTTCACTGTTTACGAGCCGGGTTGGTTCAAGATCTTGCCCGTATTTTTATCCAAATATGGATATCACAAGACCATCACAAAACTAATAATCACTAACACAAGTCCATGGACTCGACATGGTTTACGATATGGGTGATAATTTTATCTTATCTAAATACGTATGACACTGAGGCAATACGTATCTCAAATAACTTCATCAAACCTGTACATATTGTTAAATTACCGGTTAACTCTTTGATCATATCGGTTAGTGACGATAGTTACTTAGTGTACTTATAGTACAATAACTTATAAAGCCTATAATTTTATCGTACGACAGACTTGGCAACGTTTTATCGTTATACGCAAGGTCGATATCAATCGATTAGGGTTTACTGTATCTAACAGGTGCAAGGATTTGTTTAATCTTATTAAGTACAATCTGCGAAGGAATCTAATTTTATAGAAGTATCTAGATTCGATATATAAAATGAATGTATAGGAAGTCATGTGTAAATCGCTTCTTATCGCCAATTTAATTTATGCGTAGGTAATTTTGATCGGCAAAGTCCATTTCTAATTAGTTTATTATCGATTTAGGGACCTTCCACCATTATATCAATAAAAAATATTTATTAGAAGCCAATTGCTCAATTGTTAATACCAATATCCCGTATATCACGAATAGAGAGAACACGTTGGTTTCATTTTAAATGTCAAAACATCTAACTCTGCGATCAACGTTGACCAAATCGTAGACACATACAACATTAAAGGGCCTAAATACATGCTTGACCTACGTACAGTGTGGCATGATAATAAAATTACAGCTACAATAAGTCGGTTACCATTAGGAAAGGGTAACAATGATAACAACGTAACTACTGCCGGTGGCTTCTCATCTCCTACGCTTTGACTCACCGCTCAATGTAAGAATTTGGAGCATGTGGAAGTATCCATTAATTGTCCTGTATGCTGCTGCCTTTGTGTGGGTATACGTGGAATGTCATTTGTTTTTCATATCAGCAGTACATATATTCGAGAGATTTGTAATGCTTTGGGAACACAGCGTAAAAGAAATCGGCACCTATCGGCTTAAAGTATTACTAACACTTTTTTTTTAAATTGACTGTGACCAGATTCGAAATTCCTGGCGATTCAAATAAAAATAGCCTTAGGCTTAGTCTTTGGAATTAAAATATCGCAAAATGAATGTGACAAATTGTCAAAATGCCTCAGGTGCTATGAATTACACAAGGTAACAAAGCAAAGACCATTTTTTTTTTTCTAGAGATCTGATTAAGTGATTTGTAATCATAATGGTACATAGAACTTAGGACAGGAAATCAAATTTTTCCGTCACGTATAGATTTTCACTTTGTATTTTGACAGTTTTTTCGTCCTTTTTAACCACCACTTAAACACAAAAAATATAAAATAACTTTTATTTCGGAAGTCGGTGTTCAAAAAATGAAGAAACAACCTAAAACTCCGAGTTCCCAAATTAAAGTTATTTTATACTTTTTGTGTTTTTTTGTTAAGAAGTCGGTTGTATTTCTTTGTAAAAATGTTTTTTATCTAGTAAATTATTTTTTCAAGAGGCATAACATAACTTTTACGTCCCAAGTTCCAAAAACCTAAGAATTTGGGGGGCTTGTCTATCATATTAATTACCAATTAAAACAAAAAATATCCCAAATGACGTTGTTTGATTTCGAAGACGAAATTTTCATAAAGCCTGCTGTTCGCCGTTATTTGTTGTCTGTGTTGTTATGTTAACCGGTCAATGACATGAATTCTTTTGACCTTCGATTAAAAGTGATCCGGTTAAAATTGAAGCCAGTTTTCGTATTTTTAGTAGAGTGAGAAGTAGATTAACAACTTTTGCTGACTATAGATGGTTAGTTTTTAATTTTATGGGCATTATCAACTTAGTAGTCAGAAAACCACAAACTTAATAATAAAACTAGGAAATAAAAAACAGTCCAATAAAACCTAATTACCAAAGATAAAAGAAACTGTAACAAAAGTTTTTTACAGGTAACGTGGTTCAAATTAAAATTTATTTATCCTTTTGAATCTGAAACTTCAGCGTAGGTATGTAGGTACGTACCTACTGTAAATACTTAAATATTTACTCAATTTTACTAAACAAAGGCATGATGATTATTGTAAAAGTATAAACAAGCTGAACAAGGCTGACGGAATTCGAGACTAAACACATTATAATATTAAACATTTGTCTAGATTAAAATTGATTACTTCGCCGAAAAATATTTAATGCAATTTATTCAAAGATAGAATAATAGCTAATTTATGAAAATCATGAAAGGGATATGAGTGCGTCAAAATGTTAGCAAAGGAAAAACGAAGAGACATAAAACATTGACGCTTTTATAATATTGGAATGAAAAATACATTCATAACTATCCTTAAATATTGTAAAACAAAGACGTTGTCTGACCTTGTCTGTTTTCCGCTTACTCCTTCTAAAGCACTAAACGGATTTTGATATGATTTGCACTAATAGAAAGAGCGATAAACGCGAAAGGCGTCTCTATGTTATTTGCACTCGGCGAATTTTAAAACTGTTATAATTCATTATTTCGATAAATTACATTCTATGTTTTTGACAAATAAGTACTTAAATATTGTTGATGAAGCTAAACTCTAGCAGATATAACTACACAGAGAGTTTTTATTTCTAATTCATGATAATAATACAGAATAAATTCTAGCACAATCTGAGAGTAAATACCCCATTAAAAAGAAAGAAATCTCACATAGTTTAATTAATTTAAACAAAGCTAAGTCTATCATAAATTATGCAGGACAATGTAGCCTTGTCGTATTTTTAATCTTCCAAATTCTTTATTATCTTAAGCATTAAGATAACTACTGGTGATTTCTTACACGACTACACAGTCGTGTTACACTTTCATATTTCTGTTTCCAAACAAAAGTAGGCACACGCCTACTTTTATTTGGAAACAGAAATATGAAAGTAATTTATTATTTTTTATTGTCTAGTCTGACTGATAGCAGTAATGTCTGATGAAGTGTCGAAGATATGGAAAAACAAAGAGAGGGTCTCTTTTATGTAGGCATAGCTACAGTTGTTTATGAAAATCATCTTACTAAAATCCTGTTTTTGGTAAGGTTTCTAACAAGTTCATAAAATTGGATGATAAAGCGAAACTTTTGACTATTATGGCGAAATTTACATTTTAATATTTTTTATTGGACTTGTCTGACTCTTGCTATGTTAGATAACTAATACAATATACTGACCGCTTTACACAATAAGAAATTCTTAGAACAGCTCAGACGAAGAGATTAAAACAATATCAAGTCATTGTGAGGGTCTGTTCCGACAAACTGATAACGAATATTAAGAGATAAACGCGATTACAACTAGTAATTAAACACTGTTGGCAGGCAGTGATAAGGCAGCAACGACGATTTTATAATTTGAATGAATTTATATAAAACTAGTTTCTGCCCGCGACTTCGTCCGCGTGGAATAGTTACTAACCCTATTCTTCGTGATATTGTTTCGTTGGTGGGAGAAGTGGTGAGAGGCGCCCAGCGCGACGATACGGGACAGTGGTGGCATGCGCGTGGATTGCGCGCGGTACTGGACAGTACTTGGAAATTGCAACATTACTTTATAAAAACTAAAATAAAAGATTTTTTCTAAAATAAAAGTAGCCTAAGTTACTCATCTAGTAACTTAGTTATTACATCAGCTACCTGCCAATAAAAGTCCCGTCAAAATCGGTCCAGCCATTTCAGAGATTAGCCGGAACAAACAGACAGACAAAAATTGTAAAAAAATGTAACTTTGGCGTAAGTATGTACCGTATATATTAATATATGCATGTAGTAAAAAGCGGTTATTTCAATATTACAAACAGGCGCTCCAATTTTATTTATATGTATAGCTGTATAGATATGTATAAATGTAGATGTAGAGATTAATTTGATTGTTTTAAATCAAATTTTCATTACCACGGTTAGTCAGTTTAAAATGTAGCACAGGAAATAATGTTTTTCTTTATAATGATGTGTCTATACTAATATGTATTATAAAGAGAATATATAGTATAATATTATAAGAAGATTTTTAAAAATTTGTTTGTATGTACCGAATAAGTTCCGAAACTACTGGACCGACTTTAACCATTTCTTCATCAATGGAAAGCTACAATATCAGTGAGTAACATAGGCTATATTTTATCTCCGTATTCCCACGGGAATGGGAACTACGCAGGTGAAACCGCAGGGCGTTGCTAGTTTATTATATAAGTATACATTTAACGTTAAAAAAAAACTGCCCCATACATTTATGTGTATTTATATAACTCGACAAAATGTACTGAATAGTTGATTCTTTTTCACGTCATTTTTGATTGGTCCGTTAGTAAAAGTTGTTTATAATGTCATCATTATGAACAATTTTTAGTAAAAAAGTACAATTCCTGAAAGGGGTAATTGTACTCATGTACAATTACCCCTTTCAGGAACTGTACTCATTCTGTTATACGTTGTATATTCTACAACACATTTATAAAAACTAGTTTTAAATGGGGCGAAAAAGGTCTTTAGAAGACAACTTTGATTGATCTATTTTTTAAATAAGTTTTACATACTTATTGAAGCTGGCCTGTTCCAAATCGAAGAAAGTACTTGTTTCCAAACCAGCGCTGGGTGTTTGACGCGCAGCAAATGCTGAGATGGTAACCCTTTCGGTAT
The DNA here is from genome assembly GCA_905332915.2 of Hecatera dysodea. Lineage (NCBI taxonomy): Eukaryota > Metazoa > Arthropoda > Insecta > Lepidoptera > Noctuidae > Hecatera > Hecatera dysodea. Next base: position 9,085,513 of record HG995294.1, on the reverse strand, counting down.
GGGCACGCTCAGCACAATTTTAATTCATTTCATTGTTATGTTTTTTTATTGTTATTTTTTTTTACTTTGTGTTTTGTTGCTGTTGTGTTGTGTCTGTGTCGAATAAATGTTTTCTATTCTATTCTATTCTATTCTATTCTATTCTATTCTATATCGTTTTGTTACAATCGAACCCAAATAATAAATAAGTAAAATTATATTCGGCCTTTGTGAATTCCATCTGTTCTACCAACTGAATTATGTTATTGTTAAAATTGATTTTACTTCGAACACTAGAAAGGGACCTTGTTTCATATAAATAACATACTTTTAAACGGCAGTTATTTATTTATAGATTACATTAAGCAATTGACAACGCTGTCTGTCACTTGACCTTTATTTTGTAACGTAATAAAAAGTGTTTATATCCTTAACCATTGTTGTTTATTTAGTCTTAGCAGTAGTTACATTAAAAACTGCTTAGACTTTTGTCTGTCATTTGCTTCAGTTAAATAAAGTTCTGTTTGGTTAAAGTTTATCCTTTTAATGTCTATTTCAATGTTCCAGTAGGTACATAAATGTTAATTCATATATCATGATTATGTTTTCCGTAGATAGTCAGAAGTCAATCTGACTCCGGTGTGGCTAACAAGTACCGTGTTACCCGATTTATGAGATGTGGAGGTCTGGTAGGCAGCCGCTCCACGTAAAATACTGGTATTCAGCTGAATCCGGTTTGAATGAAAGTCGACCCCTATATAGTTGGGAAAAGGTTAGGCAGATGATGATATTTTTTTCCGTTATTAGGTAGTGTATATGTAGACTTTAAACAAATTTATTTGAATATAATCCAGAATATAATAATGTTTGATAAGGGTAATCATCGGAGGAAAAATTAACTTTTTCCCTCCTCGATAAAGTTGAATCTGCGCTTAATTTAAAGGAAATCGCAGCTTTTGGTTGAAATTATGAAGCTGACGACCACAATACACACAGTACGTACCTACCTACATAATTATAAGGTGGTAAGTAGTACATACATAAAGTTGTCTCATGGTCATTATTAGTCATAGTTTAGGTATATCTAACTGTACAGTGTGCATTGTCGACTGAAGTTCACTGCTCTTCATTGTTTACAAATACAATGATAAACAACTCTGTAATTTATGTTTTTTTTCTAGCTAGGCATTTCTGACAAGTATGTATACCTTTGTCATAATTATAGTACAGGCCTGTTCTATTCTTTTCTCAATTTGCAACGTTAACGAATAGAATGAATGGTTCTCATTTTTGGTAGCCTGAACTTTCCCACCGCTTACGGCCGACGAACGGCGCGTTTATGGAAACCCTTCCAGTATTCAAAACCCAATTACTTCTGAGCTACGGGCGGGCTTAATAAGATTCATTCACAGAAAGTTAATTAAAACCATTCCGTTAATCAGAGTTGTGAAAGATCTGGAATCAGATATTTTCTGGTGTAGTATTTAATACTTAATAATTAAAACGCTTCCTCTACTCAAATCCCTAGAAAACATAAAAGTACTTAGTTGCGCTCTGACACATCATCATCGCACTGTTGTTTGTTTTCATTTGAATTAGTTCCGTTACCGATTTGTCACGAAAACAATAACTTCCGTTTTTTTTAATATTAGCTTATTGAAAGTGTTAAATAGAAGAATTCTGAATTCAGATCTCTTTAATTGTAAGTGAATCACTTGGGTTAGGTTAGAACAGTGACCATAAACGAAGTAAAGGCAAGCGTGTGGAGCGAGCGAGCCGTGGCACCGGACGCCCGAGCCCCAGATCCCCTCTATGTTGGTGAATCACTTGTGTTATGTTATTTTTAGCATGCAGTTCAAATTATTTTATCTACTAATAGTATGAAATTCATCCTTTCTTTAATCTTTGTTCTTTTACATAGAAGTCCATAACTAGCGTATTCAGATATTTAAAATCGATGAGCCAAATTTTAGTCTGATTAGCTGTAGGAATTCGTATCCATAATGCGTTTGTATTCCTTAATAGACGTACAGGAGTTCTGAATACCGGAAGGGTTTCCATATACATAAACTACGACGGAATACGGAAATAGTTTCCATCGCGCCAATTACAAGTTCAAAATCCCGCCATCTTTGTATCTACGAGTAGGTACAATACATGTTTATAATTGCGGCGACTTGAATACGTGATGTTTGTAAATAAAAATATGTTCCCTGTGTGTTTTCTACACAAAACTTAAGAGTTTTTTAAGTTTTGTGTAGACAACGCACAGAGAAAATATTTTTCTCAGTAATCGGGCCATCTCCAAGGCGTAAGGTACTGCAGTTGTTTGGTGACATTTGCTTTTATTATTGATGTAAATTGTTTATTTTAGATACAAGTTTCGTATTGTATGTAGCACTTGACTGATAAATGTTAAAATAGTAAACAAATATTACTGGGTAGGTTGGTGGGGTCCTGATAATTTTGATCATTCTGCGCGTGAATTACTGTAATTAATAAAGTAGGTATTATTATTGATTGCAAATTTCGTGTGACGTATTTGTTTTGTAAGGAGGAAGTTTCTCAATTCGACCGTATATATACATATATTTATTTTTCTATGTGTTTTCACGGATAACTTCGTCGTTTATGAATCGATTTTGATGATTTTTTTTTTGTTGTAAAGGAGATATCCCAAGGGTGGTACCATGATAAGGAAATCATGACCTGCTGATGGCATCCCAGAGAAGTCGATGGGAACCTTCGAAAATCGTAGTGGCGACTAGTGCGTTTATTATTTTTTTTCATTAATTATCTTAAAGAACTTCTATTTAATGAAGGTCTGAAGTTGCTCTGATGATGAAGCCGAAAGACGAGTCGAGAGAACTTCTCACCAACTTACAGTAGTTACCCGGTGTTTGGACTTATTTTTATTTATTTCCTATCTTACAATTATCTTTACAGGTTTATCACCTAATGCGATAATGTAGTCATCCAATATAACAACTAACGACTAAAACAGTTACAAACAATTTCCATCTTAGATACTACCACCACCAGCATATTATCTATGTTACAGTAGGACCATAACAAATTTCAAATAGAGCTCTTACTATGAACCCACCCAGAGTACAACAAAATATATCTATGTCTTCTGCCATATTTAATTTCTATTGATGAGAACTTTGCATCCATATGGGTTATAAGTGCCATTACAAATTTGATGATGGAGACCATAGACAGTTGAGGGAATTCCTCAACGATTTACAGCAGTCCCATATTGTTGGGCTTAATTTTTTTTTACTCCGATTTATATCGTGTGCGCTGTGATGGGTACGTCTAGGTGGGGGAGGCGTGTAGCACTAAAAAGTGAAAAAAATAACATAAAAGTCTGAAATAAAAGTTATTTCAGACTTTTATGTTTTTTTTTCGGAAGTCGGTGTTCAAATATCAAAGAAACAACCATGAACACCGACTTCCGATATTAAAGTTATTACAAATTTTTGTGTCCATTTGTTTAGAAGTCGGTTGTATTGTTATTGTAAAAAGTTTATTTAAGAAGTAATAAACTTCGTTGATTTCTGACTTTTCTGAGATCTACTCAGATAAATCAATAATGAATTTATAAAATTTTCTTTTTTGATTAATTATTTCAATAATAATATATTTTTAGAGTGCTTAGGTTCTAGTACTACACAAATACTTAGAAAAATATAAGGAACAAAGTAATGAAAATAAACGTTTTCCCTTCCTTTAGTTTTAATTGATGCGTGAAGGTTATTTCAAAATAACCAATTTACAAATTTAAATTAACATTTTTATAATTCATATTATGTACCTACTATTTGTGAACAATATTGACATCATAACCACAAGTTATGTATCCAATACCTTTCATAGTTTATTTTAAAATTTTGACATAGGTACCTAGATGTAATGTTCAGTATTTAAGATGAATGATATGATTGTGTACGTGGTTATTATAACTTATGTACTTATGTATTGCAGAAAGAACCATTTAAATGAAATTAATTATTAATCGGAATCTTGAAGTAATTTCAATAAACTCCGCTTATTCACAGATTTAAGATTATTTTAAATTAATACATACATAAATAATTCTATACAAGTTTAATATTCGAATAAGCTCATTGGCCAATATTTTGATGCAACAGATACAATTTGTTTAATTTACAACCTTACAGCCTGCATGTTAAGGTCGTTAAATCACAGGCACAGTTGGATTGTTATCAAAAGTGGTAATGAACTAAATACAGTAATTACTCTTACGCGTAACGGTTCTTCTGTTAGTATCGAATATTAATGGGGTCGAACAATGAGTAAACGTTGAGTTCATTTCGTGCATAAGTCTTTGTTAATATAAAACAGGAAGTCTTGTGTTAAAGTCCGTCCTTGATTATTAATTAACTATAGTCACAATCTTTTTATTTTAAATGTATGTAAAAATAAGAGGTTTATAATGATGCCGATGCCGTAACGAGTGAATTTTATGGGATTAAAGTTGAGGCGAAATCAAATTAAATAAACACATGTTACATGAATATTATATTACTATTTAAAAATAAACCAGAAGAATATCACATTATTTATGTACAGGCCTATGTAAATTAAATATATACTCCTGTATATACTTATATCTATATTCAACAAACAAAACTTGAACGAGTTTCATTAAACATGTAGTTTTCATTTTAATATGTATTAGTACAAAAAAATAAGTAATCGTTAACGAAAGATGTTTACTGTTACACTGATTTTATGGCTACGGGCGCGCGGCGAAGCGAAACGCGTTTAAGTACACACATTCGATGCGCCACTTAGCCAGCGCAGGTGGGTATTTACGTGGGTTACGATGTGGGATCGCTGATTTTAACAACTAGAACAACTAGACTTTTCTAAGTTTAGGCCGTGATCTGAAGTTATTTGAAGAGTATTTCCAATTTTATCTTCGATCTTTCGTGGTCTTGGGACCTTCAAAATGCAGAACTTAAAGCATTATGATCAATTAAATTTAGGCACCTTTAAAAATATGATAATAATAAAAAATGCATTAAGCAGAACTTATTTCTGCTTTGAGGTCGTGGTCAAGTAGCCGTTGAGTGGCTTCTAAAATTGCCCTTTAATTAGGGGTTACGGAACCCATGGGCTCGCATTTGTGGTACCTATGCTCTACATTGCATACAACCTGCGAGTATAGGTACTTAATAAATACACTCGCAGTCTCGCACCATCTCATAAAACTCGCATTTAGTACAGTTTGACATCGTCACCTACCGGTAGGAGTATTATAGATTTAAAGCTAATCTATACTAATATTATAAAGCTGAAGAGTTTGTTTGTTTGTTTGAACGCGCTAATCTCAGGAACTACTGGTTCGAATTGAAAAATTCTTTTTGGGTTGAATAGACCATATATCGAGGAAGGCTTTAGGTTATATATCATCACGCTTAAGCCAATAGGAGCGGAGCAGCGATAAATAATGTTTTAAAATCGGGTATTCCACGGGGACGAAGTCGCGGGCAGCAGCTAGTATACATATATTATGTTAATTAGGTAGGTATAATGATAGCTGTTTCCACGCAAATAGTCAAGCTATTATGAAACTACTCTATGCAATCACGTTATAGTTTATAGTTTGATAAATCTTATGATGATGTGATGGGATATCAGCTAGATGTTAGTTATGTTACCTTTAAATACCATAGCTTCGGATATGTAATTATGGTAGGCTGAGTGGAATTTTATTATGATTAAGATGAATTGATTACATTATTCTTATCTATACTAATATTATAAAGCTGAAGAGTTTGTTTGTTTGTTTGAACGCGCTAATCTCAGGAACTACTGGTTCGAATTGAAAAATTCGAGGAAGGCTTTAGGCTATATATCATCACGCTTAAGCCAATAGGAGCGGAGCAGCGATAAAGAATGTTTTAAAATCGGGGATTCCACGGGGACGAAGTCGCGGGCAGCAGCTAGTTATCTGTTAAAGTGTAATGATTTAGCTTTCAGTCACCATCATTTCCAGTTACATGTACTTATCCCATTATTTTTCATATTTCTTGACATTCCTTCGGCATAATTATGTCACACAGATACTGTCTTCAATTCAATATCTAATTATTATGGCATTCTACGCTATTATTTATTTTCACGATTCTTTTGTTTAATGATAATGGCTGTTATTTTTTTCTATATCAATGAGGTATCCACTATCCATATGTAGGTAATTGTGGTATAACCCAATGTGTATAGAGGCTGAGGTCAATGTTACATTAACCAACTAACTAGGTATAGCAAAAAGGTCAAGGGCGTTTGATTAAATAAGTCATCTTTTTTATCTGTATTTATTTTAAATACACGATACTAAAAGCGGTAAAGCTAAGATCACAATAAGCAGCCCTAAGGCGATATGAACTAACTAGGACTACTAGGGATTGTGGTACTAATGAGTTTGTAGCACCTACCTAATTGGAAATGCCTTGGCCCATCATGAATATGCAATTAAATAATTAATTGACGAGTTCCTGTCCAGAAAGGCCCTTCGACACGCATTGTTACATTAGATCAAGGACACTTAAAAAGGTACCTTGTTTTGTGGAACAATGTGTGTCACACATGGGGTTCAACGCCCGTAGCAGTAACCCAAACAAAAGTTACTCACAGACAAACCGTTCATTGTTAGTTTGTTATTACGTTTAGCAACCTTGTACTGAGCAAGCTTGGGCTGATTTGGACCAACCCAAATCAGCCTACCTTCTAAATTTTGTGATTCCTGCTTGTGCCTCCTCTTTGTGAGGAGAGATTTTTCTCAACAGTCAGAAGCTGGCATTTTTAGGGTCACGAATCTTTGTTTGGAGAAACGGAATCCTTATAGGATCACTCGGTTGTCTCTCTGTCACAGCCGATTTTCTTCTGAACAGATTCAGTTGAAATTTATACACATCTATACTAATATTATAAAGCTGAAGAGTTTGTTTGTTTGTTTGAACGCGCTAATCTCAGGAACTACTGGTTCGAATTGAAAAATTCTTTTTGGGTTGAATAGACCATTTATCGAGGAAGGCTTTAGGCTATATATCATCACGCTTAAGCCAATAGGAGCGGAGCAGCAATAAAGAATGTTTTAAAATCGGGGATTCCACGGGGACGAAGTTGCGGGCAGCAGCTAGTCTATACTAATATTATAAAGCTGAAGAGTTTGTTTTTTTGTGTTTGTTTGTTTGTTTGTTTGTTTGAACGCGCTAATCTCAGGAACTACTGGTTCGAATTGAAAAATTCTTTTTGGGTTGAATAGACCATTTATCGAGGAAGGCTTTAGGCTACATATCATCACGCTTAAGCCAATAGGAGCGGAGCAGCGATAAAGAATGTTTTAAAATCGGGGATTCCACGGGGACGAAGTCGCGGGCAGCAGCTAGTCTATACTTAATATTATAAAGCTGAAGAGTTTGTTTGTTTGTTTGTTTGTTTGTTTGAACGCGCTAATCTCAGGAACTACTGGTTCGAATTGAAAAATTCTTTTTGGGTTGAATAGACCATTTATCGAGGAAGGCTTTAGGCTATATATCATCACGCTTAAGCCAATAGGAGCGGAGCAGCGATAAAGAATGTTTTAAAATCGGGGATTCCACGGGGACGAAGTCGCGGGCAGCAGCTAGTATAATATAATAGTCTATGACCCAAAGACGGAGGCGTAAAAAAAAATTATATTTTGATCATGGTGACACTTTTGGGGGAAACTAGAAAATTAAAACAAAAGTTTTTCCAACTGTACCGTGTGATATTTCAAATGCTCATTAGTAAGTTTCTCAAAAGCACTTTCTTTCCTTATTTTAAAATATTCTTTTCTAAAGTTTTGGATTACAGAAAAACCTATAAGAAGTCTATAATTAAAATAGTACCATACGTTTAAAAGAATCGTTGGTTTATATGGATGGTCACCCATCCAGAGACTAACCTCGGCAACCGTTGCAAGATTCTGTCCCAACCAAAGCCTACAATATAATATAGGGTAGACCCAACCGTTACCTTAAATCCTTCATTTATCATCTCTAGTGAACTTTTCGCCTTACAGTTAAGTACCGTACCCGTGATAATTTATTAAATAAACATGTACTACATACATACGTCTGTCTATCTGTGACTTCTTCTTTATTTGAATGGTGCTGTAAAACTGGTTTTATTATAACTTCTCATAGAGAAGTTACTGACAGCTGGTTGAGATGGTGCAATGACCTGATTCGATTTTGAGTAGCTGGCCTCTTAGTAGTTTTAGTGTCATTACTACATAGTATAAAACAAAGTCGCTTTCCCTGTCCCTATATCCCCATATATGCTTAAATCTTTAAAACTACGCAACAGATTTTGATGCGGTTTTTTTAATAGATAAAAAGGAAGGTTTATATGTATAATACATGCATATTATAGTAGAGGAAACATTAGTATCTACATTGCACCCGTGCGAAGCTGGGACGGATAGCTAGCCGCTAGTTATGAAATAAAGCCTTATAACAAAACATAATCATAATCTCTCTGGAAGAGACCTCTGCAATAGATTGTTAGATTTACCGCTGATTACAGTAAGTTAAGCTATTAGTAGTATTAGATTACTCAGTGTAATGTTGAAGACGAAAGCCGTTAAAAATCTATGTCGGTAACATAATCTACATGCCAGAAATTATGATTATAAATCACTTGTAATAATGAGCTCTAAAATACATGAGATCCTTTATGTAATTCTGCTAAACGAAACACACAGCTAAACGAAAATGTGCGTTAGTTAGATAACTGTTATGTGCATGTTTGGAACGTGCTCTTTTAAGTAAGTTAATACATTGTTATGAACGTGCCTCGTGCTGCAAATCAGTTACTTTGTGCGTCACATTGCACACGTTAATAAGAGTGGGCAGGACGCAATGTTTGTGCGCAATAAAAAGTTAAGACGTAGCAGGAATACAGGACAAATAAATATGTAATGATTCTTTTTTTAACATATATTTACATAGGGAATAGTAGGTAATCACTAAATGAAAAATCTATACTAATATTATAAAGCTGAAGAGTTTGTTTGTTTGAACGCGCTAATCTCAGGAGCTACTGGTTCGAATTGAAAAAATCTTTTTGGGTTGAATAGACCATTTATCGAGGAAGGCTTTAGGCTATTTAAATATCATCACGCTTAAGCCAATAGGAGCGGAGCAGCGATAAAGAATGTTTTAAAATCGGGGATCCCACGGGGACGAAGTCGCGGGCAGCAGCTAGTTGTTACATAAGTTATTTTTCTAACCTGATTACGGATATCGGACCTCAGTATGAAGATATGAAACACACATTTGATCCACATAGCATAACCACTCATCGTAACCAGCAGAACGATTTCTCATGAAAATGCAGCTTGATAACATTACATTTATCATAACAAATATAATTTCTTTTAATTGTGTAAACGTTAATTGCGTTTGGCTAAAAAAAAACAGTCCACAGCATCGCACACGTAGAAAATAAAACACAACTGTTTCAGCAAATTATTACTTTTATTGCCCTTGGCCAGTACTAACTGTTTCATTTATTTATTCAACAAAAAGTTTTGTAACTAGGTTAGTTTTTTCACCATCTGTGGTCAGTAATTATTTGTGGTACTTTATGCCATTCGTCTAAGGAGCTTAGATCAAGTAAATAGCTAATTTGAAATAATAGAATAGGAAATTAATTTAAAGCTGCATTGAGCAAGCACGGTCGTTATACTGTTGCCTTATGAGTTAGTGAGCGTGCTCAGTAGAGTTACAGTAATTGGCTATTGTTATGATAAAAGACATTTTTATTAATACTTATGCTGTGTTTAACCAGCACAGAAGCAGAAGTGGATTAAAAACAAGATAGTGAATTTAAATACAGCTAATGTCGCTTCCTGCTGTGACGAATAATTTGATAAACGTACGTTTTGCACATAAAGTGGTATTTAATTAATAGTAGTAGTGTAAATGGCGAAGTCCTTTAGCGAACTGGCCTGCAGTGCTCTAGCTAGTTTTAGCGGAAGTTGTCTTCCGTAACCGCCTTGCACAATGGTTCCACTTGTGCAAGTCAACTTGATAAAAGATAGCTGCTGCCCGCGACTTGGTCCCCGTGGAATCCCCGATTTTAAAACATTCTTTATCGCTGCTCCGCTCCTTTTGGCTTAAGCGTGATGATATATAGCCTAAAGCCTTCCTCGATAAATGGTCTATTCAACCCAAAAAGAATTTTTCAATTCGAACCAGTAGTTCCTGAGATTAGCGCGTTCAAACAAACAAACAAACTCTTCAGCTTTATAATATTATAAGTATAGATTTGGGAACCGTCTAAACTGTCAAAGGGATTACAAAAAACGAGCCCTACCCTTTCCCTACCCTTCGCTTTTGCCTAATGTTAGGTAAAAGCGAATGAGCGCGTAAGTAGTTTTTGTCGACCTTCTGAACTGGATAGACGTGATGTTTTGTTGGTTCAACGTTCACGTAGAAAAATGCACTTTATTTTTTTCCAATCTTTCCGGGTAACTCTTCTAATTTTTTGTTCCCTAAAAACCTCATTCAAAAAATTTGGCAGATAAGTCCAACCGTTCTGAAGTGTTGTGCCTACCACCAAACAGCATTATATATTATTTATAATCTTTAAAAAAGCCGGATTATGTCTTCACCAGTCTTCACTCAACAAGTTAACTTCAAGCTTTAACGTGTTGTTAAGCATACAATTACATAGTAACTAATAAACTACCTGACTAATTACAATAAGTAATACAAACAATGCTGTTGACCATTAGAATAGATTTAAAGGGAAAGTGACCTTTGGAGCAGTCACATGTGTCACTTCGTGGCCGGTTCTCGGTAGCGCCACAGAGTAACGAAGCTTATGTCAGTATGACAACAGAAGTGAGATAGTGCATTGTTCGCTGTTACGTAAACGTTTTTACCGTAATGTTATTGTGTACTCTGTGATAGTTTCCTGAACCTTTGTTTGCTTTATTCAAGTACTCTATTAGTTGAGATTGTGAAGAGTTTGTTCGTCTTACAGATATGGATGTAGCTAGGTAAACTAAAATGGGATCGAAACTTGTATTTAATGCACAGTTAAAAGATTCGAGTATGCTTATTGTATGACTGATCTGAATTGGGGTTTTATCCAAATGGATACGCCAACCCCATCATGCCTTATACAGACTACTACAAAACAATGCTTTAAACTTAAATAAAACGAAAATATTAATAAACAAAGTACTGCAAACTTTGCCGTTGGATAGTGTCCAGACCGTAATCTTACAGCTAACTTCACAAAACTTCTGCTTAACCTACTACAGTTAAACCAGAGTACCTGAGGAAGCTCATTTTGAACTGTTTTGTATCATATTCCTTTGTCTACTGACTTAATGTTAAAATATTGTTTCCAGTTATTAAAACTTTTTATTTGAATGGCTGATCTTAATTTTATTACTTATTTCGCAAAATCATAATCAACGCACATCTCGATCTCCAAGGGTAAGCAACGATTTCCGAGGTCGGTCGTGAAGACTATGACCATCTTGACATACCGAGACTCTTCCGAACACACGAGAATCTGTTTTTTTTTTTAAAGGACCACTCGCTGTTCAGCACATTAAGGCTGGTTACTGCTTGCTTAACCGGGCCATCTTGTGGTGGCCTTAGATTCTAAGGCCACCAGCCAGGGCTGCGAGAATCTGTTGGTCCTGGCTGTCATTTATAGATCTTTGACGATCTTCATATTCTGACACAGGTCTTGGTAAGGGGTATCGTATTACCCATTGCAGTTACTGGGGTTTTCTAGTTTGTTTATTCAGAACCTTAATAATGAAGTATATTATAGAAATGCTGATTTTCAAACTATCCTCAAAATGTTATCTTCCAGGCAAACTAATGATTTCCTGACAAAGGTTAGCCTCATTACTTAATTGTTTATATAATATAAGCGTGCCAAACTAAGCTAGATCTAAATCTGCAACCGGCAAGATTGCAAGATTGAGGATTGTTTTGTTTGACCTGCCATTTTTTTTCTGGATGGGAAATCATCATATTACTTCTCCCGCTCTGGGTGGAGCGAATGGGAGTGTCAGACTCTTACTGACTAAACCCCACCCTTGTTCCATCTAGTGCCCTTTGCGTTCCAGGGCCTGTTGGCTAGGTGATTCTTTCGAACAAATTGCCTGCTTTCGATCAAACCTGCTAGGGTTGCGGAATTTCGAAAAATTCCGCAACCCTAGCAGGCATTGACCCTATGGAGCCCCGTCTTCTTTGCTGAAAGCTCTTTGAGGCGCGCGTGAAAAACTACGTGCCGTCGACTCGCGCCTGGTTGCTATCGGACGGCGAGCCACCCATAGCTCGCCATCTGTGGATGGCGCGCTATGGGTGGCCCGCGCTTACGGTGGCCGGGAATCGCCCTGCAACTCCCGAAGCCCGCGGCGTATTCTTCTGTTGCGGCGGCTGGGGAGCGAGGTTTCCCACTCTCGCACGTGTTCTGTGACCGCTTCCCATGCCTTTTCGCTTCGAACCATGGATTAAACCTGGGCCAGACTCGAGAGGCCGCCGTCACCTCGCCGAGGACACGGCGTTGCTCCGCCCAAGCAGGGCAGAACTCCACCGTGTCCTTGTTGGACCTGCCTTAAAATTACGATTTGATTCAGCCAGTCATATTAGACTTTAAGCTAAGGTACTTATTGCGATTTTAATGGCTATCAAAAATATATTATTACTGGTTATCAGTCACGGGTGACGATGGACTTTGTATGACACATACTAAGTAGAATACAAATATAAAGTAGTATGTAATTTAGGTATGTTCCCAATGTACATATACATATACTTACGTATGTATGTACATGTATGTAGGGAATGATAAGCCGTGGTCCTATTCCTATAGAAGCTGACCGCAATGCTTGTGTTTTTCAACACGTCATAATTAACTATTGTTTTTAGCGGATGCTATTTACATGCAGAATAAACTTTTAAAAAATGACCTTAGCTGTAAGCGATAGTATTTGTATATGACCATGAAAGAGCATATGTCTCAAAATACTGCAAATACCGTTTGTTACCTGGAAAGATCGTAAAATGCAATAAGGTACGACTTTTCTCATTTTATCAATATTATTATACCTGGGTCTGGATACCTAAAAATACTGGACTTCCTGAAATGGCGCAATTTGAGATAAAATTGTATTATATTTATATTATATCTGTTTCAAAATATGCACAGATAAAAATAGTACAGATATCGTTTTAGTTAAATATAACAATTTATAAAAAAAAACTAAATCTCTTGTACCTACTAAATTGTTTAAATTTGACCTTGGTAGTTCTAATTAAAGACGATACATGAGTAGGCAAGGGACGTTGTTAAATATCAGTCCACTTATATCTTTATCGTAATAATTGAAAAATAAAATAAGTTTTGGAAATTGCGATGATGAAATTAAGAATTTTCGACTCTGTTTTCTGTGTGGAATTAAATCACGATGCATTTTCAAATTTGTGGCTACCAGGCCTTAGTAGATTTCTACCTGGTGCACGATTTTAGCCGATAACTCATGCTACGCCGTAGCAACGGCTACGACGTAGTAGGGGGTGCATTTAAAGCTTCACCATGCATATCCTGAGAATATCTATACTAATATTATAAAGAATAAAGATTTGTATTTTTTTATGTAACGAAAAAACTCAAAAACAATTGGACCGATTTCAAAAATTCTTTCACCACTAGCAAGCTACATTCACCCTGAGTAACATAGGTATATAATATAATTATATTTTATCCCCGGATTCCCACAGGAACGGGAACTACACGGGTGAAACCGCAGGGCGCTGCTATTGGCTAATATTTTTACTTGTTTGAACACAGCCAGGGATAAACAAAAAAGAAGGGTAACTGAACGCGATAATTTCCACATGTGATTTAGTTATCAAGATCTGTAACACCTGAAGACTAAATAAAAAGACTAGTGACGTCAGTTGACTATCAGGCCGGTGCTTAGCCGCCATTTGATATTTTGGGTCAATACCATCTGCTATCTGATATATGATTGATCGGAGTCACGGTTTCAGACGGTGGGACTTAAGATTCCAGCAATTTTGTTAAACGATAGCTGACGAAATTGTAAAAGATAGTCTAGATAGGTTTCTATTCTATACGAATTGTTTATGAAAATGCTAACATAATATGTATTATATTGTAAATGTGAAAATTCGTGAGGATGGATGGATGTTTTTATAATTTCACACATAATCTGAACGGATGTGGAGAAAATTGATATAAAATATATATATATATATATCTTTATTTCAGACCTAAGCAGTCCCCACCAGTACCTACATACATATAGTTTGATTACATTTAGGAAAATGGTAAACTCGGTAAGAATATAAAATACCTTAAGAGATTTTAAACTCTTGATAAATTGTCAAGTGAACAGTTGGAATAAGTTTTACGTATCAAAATTTGATAGTCTATAATCTCTCAAAGTAATTCCGAGAAGTTGTGGAATGAAACGTAACAAAACGTTAATCCCATACAATATCAACATACTAACCATACGACGGGGCTCCTTTTTCTGTCTGCAGGGTTTAAAGGAACCTAACGTATATGGCATAAGGGAAGCTAAGTTCAGTCGCTTCGCTCGCTCAATCTAGCTCCCGTCCTGTCATTCGAATCTAACCCATCCGTGTCGAGTTGCTCTAAGCTCCCTTCCTTATGTTCTGCTAATAAGCTAGGCTAGAAAATTTGTTTAATTGTAAAACCGCACATTGGTCGCCAGCACGTTTTATTTTATTCATTTTCATTACATTTATTTCAGTAACAATTTTTACATCGTATTGAAAATTTTACACAAAATTATATAAATAAATAATAACAATATAATATAATAATAATATAAAAGAATAACTATAATCCATTAATATAACAGCAATCAAATTAATTATTTAAAAAGTAAAACATTTGCAAATCCCATATACGGTCCCTACAACATGTCAAAAGTACAAAAATGTAAATTATCAAAACAACGTTGTCAGTTTATATCAGTTCACAACTTCACCGAATGACTTCAAGAAACTAGACTATCAAATTGATGCGTAAAAAAGTATTCCAAATGTTCAGTTAACAATTTATCAAGAAGTTAAATACGCAAATTCTAATTAAAATTTCGAAGACCCGAACGCCATTCAAAATTATCTAAAGCAGGTATTTTATTCATCACACAGGTTTTGTAGTTAAGTATATTGCCTGTAATTTTTTATTTTGCTGACTGGCGATGTTTTTGTTTCTTTTTATTTAAATAAGATGTGTAGGCTATTTATAAAATTAATTATAAACTAGAAAAATACATAGGTATGTGTAAAGATCATATTTTATTTTTATTTTTGTGCATTAAGTTACAAACGTTTTCCTAACAGTATTGATTAATGTAAATTTAAAGATAATGCTTAATATTCTAATCATCTATCTATTATAGTCGGCAACTTGGCGACTAATATTACTTTATTACAGTTGCTATCTGGCTTTTAGCATATCATTATTATTTGGCATTTTTGTTCTGGTTTAACAGTGCTTGGATTTATGTTGTAACTTTAAATGTCTAATAAGAAGATCGAAAGAGTATGCTTTATCAATCTTCATTTCCTTATATTATTCCCTACAAAATTAATAACTTTGGTAAATCAGTTTTAAAATATAAACAAGATTGAACTCGTAGTATTGGCCTTGTTTGCCTTGAAACATGTTATCACCAAATATGTATGCAATAACATGAAGCATGAGATATGTCACATAGTTTACATGTAGTTTCTATTATTTAGTTTCCGCCTTAAGCACACTAACAAGTTAACGTGTTGAGCGATTAATTTCATTATGATTTTTCAAAATTTACGAGATAAACTTAGGTGAATGACAATGCGTTTTCATTGCAAGAAAACCACGCCTAAACGAAACAAAATGGGTTCAAAGATATTTTAAAAATACATTCGAACACATACGAAATTCTATCATGCCTCAATTATATCTTGGCTATTCGAATTTCGAACGCTAAAGTAACAATGGCGTTGATACAGATTATAAAATTAAAAAGTAAACTCACGTATAGCCCGATAGGATGTCCATGAGTGTGCTCTTGCCGGCCCCAGACTGTCCCATGATGACCGTCAGCTCGCCAGCGTTGAACGTGCCGCAAACCGCTTTGAGGATCGTCTTGCGTCCTGGGACATACAGGAAAATGTGTCACCGTACTGAGGATGAATTTTAAAAGGGTCTGATATTTATAGACGTGTTTTCCTTGGTAGGTGTGGTGAACAGGGTAGGATTGCAGCTGTATCGTATTTTATAACGGATATGTAAGGCGCTCGGTGCACGACGAACACCTCTTTCAGATTTGTTAGTTTATTGATATTTATTACAAAAAAATCTTAAACATTGAATCAGTGTTTTTTTCGTCTTAATAATATAAAACTTTCCAATTCCGACATTGGCATATATGTACATACTTTGCCTGCTTTTGTTTGTGATCACTAGATTTGCTTAGCATTCAGTCAATTTTCGATCGCCTATGATCACTACAGCAAAGAGTTCATCATCTGCCTAGCCTTTTCCCAACTATATTGGGGTCGGCTCCCAGACAAGCCGGATTCAGCTGAATACTAGTATTTTACAGCAAAGAGTTATAGTAGATAAATTATATTTATTTTGTAAGTACTTTACTTTCTGACGTATAAAAGACTCTTATAACATCAGCAAGCGGGAAGATGTAAATAAATCACAAGAAATATTGTTTTTGAACACACAACTGGAAGAAGACATATCGATTGGATACCTACCGAAGAGAAATTAAAAGCGACGTTTCCATTATTGCCTTTTTCATTATAATCATCCGTGAGTTGGCTTCGGCCCCTCGTATGCTTAGATATGGGATGTTGAGAATCAGAATCCGGAATGATGCAAAAAAAAATATCCTTTTAAATACTACTTTAAGAGGATATTATTTTTATTTTTGCATCATTCCGGATGAAGCAGACTACTGTTTCATAAAAACAAGATATTTATTGATTCACTTAATGGTGGACTTAATGCAACAAGGCATCCTCTACCAGTCAACCTTTGGGTTAAAAAGACAACACATTTTTTTTCTGCTTACAAAGTTTTATAAAATTTACAATGATTTATTTATAATAAATTAGTTATTGGTAAATAAACCCCAATTATGAGCTACCTGGCTTACTGTAGGAAAGGTTTGTGGAGTGACTCCAGACCATAAGAATAAAACATTATTACATAAAAATTAAGAGTTCAAGTATAAATTAAGATAATGGCTAGGTAGAGATTTACATATTACATTTCCAGCAATATGCTGAGTGATGACCGTTTTGTGAGGTTTTGACGTAAGTATATTTTGCAAACCGCTATAACACAAATTTATTCACCATGCCTGACGCAAATAAACTCTTATTCTAACTAAATTATGATGTATGATGGTTTTAGGTAAACCATCATACGAAACTTAGGTACATAATTGAATACGGTGGTTATTGGTTTTGCCAGAAAAGGCACAACCGCGCAACCTTGTGTTGGTTTGTCCTTATGTAAATATCATCTAAAGTGGAACATTTTTAGGAAACGAACTATTCCTGGAATATGGTCATTCACGGTCATTTGCTGTCATCTCTCACTCGCTCACTTTATTATGATGGCGTTTGTATAAAATGGGGCAAAGATAAACAAAAGAAGCTTTAATCAGTCTGAGTGAAGTGTTGCTTGCATGGGGTATTCCCTGAGTACCCCGATCCCCGAGGCCCCCGTCCCGGAGAAACCCGATTTATTTTTATTTTGATGGACTCGATTAAAATCAGTTTAGCTTAAAAGTAACGTCAATAGAAGAAGTGTTAAATATAATTGTAATACTTATTATAAAACTCGCCCTTAAGGAATAGGAAAATTGACATAGTCTTGCTTGGTTAAATAATACTTTAATGTTTATATTAGAGAATAGAATCACAGGTTTAAATTATTATCACAATATTTCCTTTTCAACACAGAAAATCAAAATAGGTACACAGAACATTTACATAATTTGAAAAGTACGTAAAACCAGTCTCACTTTCAGGAATTATTTATAGTGTAGCATAATCAATAGTAAACTCTAAAAAAAGCTTTAGACATGCAAAAATACTAAGAAAAACAATTATAAATAACCAACTTTCCTAAAAACCTAAATATTAACATTTTTAAAGAGACTTTTCAAAAAATAAAAAACAACAATATCTTTGTACTTAACTGTTTATAAAAACTGTCATAATTAACTTAAAAATAGTATCAAAATTGTTCTCATGAATTGTATATTTGTTAAGTATGAGTTGGTAATATTATAACATTAATTTTATATTTTTAACTGTGTGTATTTTAATTTAATATAAAATTATTAAATTAATTTATAACTATAATTTTTTCAAACTATGATTCGACATTGTACGAAATTTCAAATCAACTGGTTTCATGTTATATATTTTTTACACTTTTCATGGCGGCATCGGCAGTACAACTCGAAAAAAATAGTCCAGTCATGCCAAGAAGTACCGATTTACCCAGTTAATGGGTTGTGGAGGTCTCGTAGGCGGCCGCTCGACGTTAAATATTGATATTTAGCTGAATCCGGTATTACTGGAAGCCGACCCCAAAATAGTTGGGAAAAGGCTAGGCAGATGATTAAATGACTTCTTCTGCTCTGGGCGAAGCGGAAGAGAGTGTCAAACTCTTACTGACTAAACCCATCCGTATTCCTCCTAATGCCCTTTGCGTTCCAGGGCCGCGGTGACTCTTTTGAACAAATTCCGTAACTCTGGCAGGAGTTGTACCTAAACTACGAAAAAAGAAAATGCGTTAAAATATTTTAAACACATTCCAAATGTTGAACAAGAAAACAATTTCAATTGTTGTCTGTATTCATTTAAGATAACACAGCGTCTCTAATGGAACGATGACTTACTCTATTAACAGATAAAGGAAACGCTTGTGAAAACAATAAGGACGTTGATAATTGCAATTTTATGTGAATACGTAAGTTCGTATATTGTGAATTGTTTTCACCAGGGTAGTCTGGACTTATGTTAAAAACGAAACATTTTAGGAAGATTTCACTGACAGTCTAGACTCTGGAATAATAAAAAAAAAAAAAAATAACTTTAATTTTTGTGTTTTTGGATCTTTCTTCGTTTTTCTGAACACCGATTTCTGAAATTTAAGGCTAACAAAAATCTTAGACAAGATGTTAAAAATGTTCATATTAAGGTACACTACGGAATTTGGATAGTCCAACAGTGTTGGGTATAGAATGTCGATGTTGTGAAATGTCTTTATCTAGGTACGAGTATTCTCATATTACACACAATTAAATATTAGGCAACGTATGTGAAATTACATTACAACAAGAGAACCAAACCAAATAAGTGGTTTTAATTAAAGTTCTTGGCGCATGTCTTGCGCTAAATAAAATATGATCAAAGGTGACAAGTGAATTGCTAATATAAAATTCAATGTAAACGTTGTCGAAGACGATAGAAATATGAGTTAAAGTTGTTTAAATTGACGGGACTGAATTAATTAGCTGAAGTTAATTAGAAAAGTTAAGTTAATCTTTAAATAAATCTACCGGTGAGCTGTTAGGTTAATTAAATTATTGCATTTTTTATGGTTATTATAAAGGTTAATATATATTATCGCATTAATCACACAATGACGATTGAAGAAGATGATTTGATTGATATTTGATTGATGAGATGATGAAGGAAGTGGACGTGGCAAAGCCCCGACACTATGACCAAAAATGAGATCGACTTCATCATGACGGACAAGAGGCATATATTCAGAGACGTCTCCGTGATCAACAGGTTCAATACCGGTAGCGATCACCGACTTGTCCGAGGCTCTCTGAATATTAACTTCAAGGCCGAACGTGTCCTTCTGATGAGGTCCAGACTGCGACCAACTCTGCTCCAGACCATGGCTGGATCTGAAACGTTCCAGGCAAACCTGGAAAACCGATTCGCTGCCGTGGAAACCACAACAGACGTAAACCAGAACCTCGAAAATGTGACTCGGATCCTCAGGGAAGAAGGTACAAGATTCTGTGATATGCAGCGTAAGGGCAAGAAGTCTAAGCTTTCAGAAGGGACTTTAGTGCTAATGAAGGAACGACGTGAAAACCCACCCGTCACTTCGTCAGCAAAGCGGTTTCTAAACCGAGAGATCAACAAGCACGTACGACGCGACCTCCGGCGCTTCAATACTCTTTCGGTTGAAAGAGCAATCGAGCAGAACCGGGGGTCAAAGGTGTTCGTACAATCTCTTGGAAGAAGCCACCTGACGAAGTTGACCACAGCAAGTGGAGAAGTCGTCTCTTCGAAGCCAGCAGTCCTTTCGGAAGTAGAGGACTTCTATAGCCGGTTATACGCATCGCATGCATCTCGTCCTGATCCCGAAAATGAGGGTCCTAGAGCCACATTGACACGCCATTTCACCGAAGACCTGCCAGAAGTCAGTACTGGCGAAATCGAGATCGCTCTTGGGCAGCTTAAAAATGGAAAAGCCCCTGGAGAAGACGGCGTTACCACAGAGCTGCTGAAAGCTGGGGGTAACCCCGTACTGAAGGAGCTCCAGAAGCTGTTCAACGCTGTCCTTTTTGAAGGGAGAACTCCAGAGGCGTGGAGTAGAAGTGTGGTCATCTTGTTCTTCAAAAAAGGAGACAAGACCCTGTTGAAGAACTATCGACCTATATCCCTTCTAAGCCACGTCTATAAGCTGTTCTCAAGAGTGATCACGAACCGTCTTGCGCGAAGACTCGACGAATTCCAACCACCGGAGCAGGCTGGATTTCGGAGCGGATACGGCACTATAGACTACATCCACACAGTGCGGCAGATTATACAGAAGACCGACGAGTATAATCAGCCCCTGTGTCTAGCATTTGTGGACTATGAAAAGGCCTTTGACTCGGTTGAAATCTGGTCTGTTCTGGAGTCCCTGCAGCGCTGCCAAGTAGACTGGCGATACATCCAAGTGATGAGATGTCTTTACGAGGCCGCCACCATGTCCGTTCAAGTACAGAATCAGCAAACAAGTCCCATACCGTTGCATCGAGGAGTGAGACAAGGGGATGTTATTTCCCCGAAATTGTTCACTAATGCAATGGAGGATATGTTCAAGACGCTGAACTGGAAAGAACGTGGCATTAACATCAATGGCGAGTACATCTCTCACTTGCGATTTGCAGACGACATCGTCATTATGGCAGAAACGCTGCAGGACCTACAACAGATGCTGAATGACCTGGCTGACTCTTCTGTACGCATCGGCCTACGGATGAACTTGGATAAAACCAAGGTCATGTTCAACGAACATGTTCTACCGGAACCGATTGCGATTCACGGTGCCGTTCTCGAAGTTGTTCAAAAATATGTGTACCTCGGGCAGTCATTGCAGTTAGGTAGAAACAACTTTGAGGGCGAGGTGAACAGAAGAATTCAGTTGGGTTGGGTAGCATTTGGGAAGCTACGTCGAGTCTTTACATCGTCGATCCCACAGTGCCTAAAGACGAAAGTCTTCAATCAGTGCGTCCTACCCGTCATGGCATACGGAGCCGAAACGTGGACACTGACGGCTCGTATGGTCCATAAGCTCAAAGTCGCTCAGCGGGCTATGGAAAGGGCTATGCTCGGTGTGTCTCTGAGGGATCGCATCAGAAATGAGGTGATCCGTCAGAGAAGCAAGGTAATTGATATAGCCCACCGGATTAGTAAGCTGAAGTGGCAGTGGGCTGGCCATATTAGTCGTAGAACCGACAACCGTTGGGGTAAACGAGTTCTAGAGTGGAGACCGCGTCTCGGCAAACGTAGTGTAGGACGTCCTCAGGCACGGTCGAGTGACGATTTGCGCAGGACGGCTGGCAGAAACTGGATGCGAGAAGCCGAAAATAGATCTAAGTGGCGTGCAATTGGAGAGGCCTATGTCCAGCAGTGGACTGCAACAGGCTGTTGATGATGATGATGATGATGAATCACACAATGTAAATTGAATGAGGTACTTAATTGGGTATTGCTGTGTTATCTATACTAATACATTAAAAAAAAAACAAACAAACTCTTCAGCTTTATAAAGCTGAAGAGCGAGTTTGTTTGTTTGCGTGAACACGCTAATCTCAGGAACTACTGGTCCGATTTGAAAAAATATTTTAGTGTTATATAGCCCATTTATCGAGGAATCACGCTTAGCCCAATAGGAGCGAAGCACCAATGAAGAATGTTGCAATAACGGGGTTAATTTTTCTGTCTCCCTTTTGTGACGCAGACGAAGTAGCGCGGATCAGCTATTTTTAAATAAAATGGTATGCATAAATGCTTTATTCAAGTTTCCATAAAAAATAATTTTTGACCCGATACAACTTGGTTCAATACAGTACAGTTTTCTAATGTTCAATACAGTTTTTTAATGTTATTTTTGAAAAATAATATTTTCATTTTGAATTCTTAAAAACCCGTTAGAAATTGGTTTCATTGCCCAGCAAGGTCGCGGAATTGGTTCGACAGAGTCACCACGGCCCTGGAACGCAAAGGGCATTTGGTGGAACAGGGATGGGTTTTAGTCAGTAAGAGTCTAACACTCCTTTCCGCTCCGCCCTGAACAAGTCATTTGATGATTTCCCATCCATAAAACGACCTTAGCAGAAAGAGTTTACTGCTACAAAAATGTCTCATCCAACACCAACCGGTCTTTGCGCATTGTGATACATATCAATCCTAAAAGGAAGCTAACTTGTATGTAAACAGATTTATTTATGTAGATTTAGCAACACGGACACGGAAACTATACGTGCTTGCCGCGGAAGGAATTCCACCTATACATGGTAAATGTCACATGATGATGCTAAATTGTTTGTATTAACTTATGTTATAGGCTAAATTGTTTGTTTATAATTAATTTCTGGAAGTGCCGATCCGATGATGAATCTTCTTTAGCTGTTAGAAAGCTGCTAGCAGATTAACGCCATAAGTTACTTCTTGATAATTTGCTGTTGGCTGTTAAGCCATGATCCTCAGCTTACACAACATTGAACGCATGGGGAAGTCATGTCCAGCAGTTGTATTCCGGGTGACTTGATAACTTCCAACCATCCTCAGAATTTAAATTGATCCAATTTAAATATTTTGTAGAGTCAGCATTATTTTTAATTACAACATGCTTGATTTTGTTTGATATGAGTCATTATTTCTGCAGCTACTTTTTGCTTTGTTATTTCTTTTACACAATAATAAAAATAAATGACCCTATCTGACGGTGGCCCTTGAACTCCAAAACATGATAGCCTAATAGTTTCAAGGAAAGAGAATCTCAATCGTAATGGTAATGTTCCATTACGATTGAGATTTTCTTTCCTTGAAACTGCTAAACGATTTATATTGAAACCATAAAACGAGTTGAGAGGCTCTTAAGGACCTGGTGTAAGATAAGTAGTTTATTTTTAAGTACCTATTTTTTTACTGGATGGGAAATCATCAAATGACTTCTCCCGCTTTGGGGGGAGCGGAAGGGAGTGTCAGACTCTTACTAACTAAAACCGACCCGTGATCCTTCTAGTGCCCTTGCGTTCCAGGGCCGCGGTGACTCTTTCGATCAAATTCCGCAATCCTAGCAGGCACTGACTCTTTGGGGCCCCGTCTTCTTTGCTGACCGCTCTTTGAGGCGGAACCTTTAACTTTAACTGGTTGCTAGCGCACGGCGAGCCATCCACAGCTTGCCTTCCGTAGGTTCCCGACGCCTGGAGATTTTTTCGTTAGTACTTATTTAAAACTTGCTGGGATCACCAATCAGAAAGCGATTCGCTACTTGGTCGACTGTCCTTCGTGGCTAGGCTACAGTTACGGAATACATGCTTATACACAGTTTATTATGAAGATATAATAAAATTATAGTCACGTAAGTATATGGATGACTTTAGATATATATTTGTACATATCTTCATTAGATTGTCAGATAAATAAAATATTTAATGAAATAACGCTAAACAAATCCTGAGCATATTCACCTTAATTACTGAAGTAGGCAATCTTTAAATTATTATGTGACATGATAGAAAGGTAGCTACTTGAACTTTGAACTAATAATCTGGATTTTTATTTAGATTAGAGTAGTGCGCAAACTTGGTCCTCGGTCGTGTATCAAAAGTCCAAACTCAAGGCTTGCCAAAGTGCGATGGAGCCTAGCATTTTAGGTATTAAGCACAGCGATGAGCGACCGAATATGTAATTTGTACCTACTACAATAAGCAGTGGTGGCCGAGTGATAATGGCCCCGACTTACGAATTGTAGGTCTCAAAACGGTGAAGGAAAACATCGTGAGGAAACCGGCATGTCCTAGAACCAAACATTCGAAGACGTGACATTCACCAACCCGCACTGGGCCCGCGTGGTTTATTACGGACCATTCCTCTCTCCTAGAGAGGAGGCCTGTGTCCCAGCACTGGGAACATTAAAAGGCTGATAATGCTACAATTTGCAAGCAGGAATAAAAGATAAAAAATGTCGTAAATATTGATTCCATAATCGCCATTGACAGAAAACGTTACAGCAGATCACTTAAACGCACGAGACAGCTACTTACACTACGCTGATTTGTAAAAGCAGATGTGATAGAATACAGATATTACTAATAATAATAATAAAGCATAGTTATCGTAACGCAGAGTTGCGTGCGACTCGGTGCGACAGACTTTCATCCCATTGGTAGGTAACAGAAACGTTTCGTTACGGGTAATCTTAACTAGCTGTTATTTGCAAAGAGTTTTAATAAAAAAAATCTATGAACTTTACAGAGGAAGGCAAATACAGTCAAACTTATTTAATGTCTTGTCGTGTACGTTGCAAAGTGTTTGATAAATTCATTACTGTTCTCTTTCTCCGGTCTTCTGGACCCTCATGTTTGAAGATAGTGGTCACGGTGTGATGCAAACCTGGAACGGACAAATTGTCTCCATCGACTTTTATCAGTGGCGATATTAGCGACTGTAAAAAATCTTTGAGCTGGTCAGACCATCTAGTTGGGTTGCCTCTTTGATATTTTTATGTAATGTTGGTAACTATTACAATATATTATCCTCCGCTGTCGTTATCACGTTGCACAACGTGATTTACTTATGACATAACAATAGGGTATTCAAGTGCAAATTGTGGATTCAGTTCAGTCATTATTGAGGCATTATAACAATGCATTTGGCATAGTTATGTATTAGCTAAAGATTGTTTATTTAAGCCATGAAGATCATCAATTTATCTCGATAAATCTGTGATCAGTGTTCGTTACATCATTGGTTTCAATCATTTTAAATATTTTGTCTAATTTTTATTTTATTTTTCTAACAATTTTTATTTAATGTACCTAATGCTATTTTAAATAAAATTATATGAACCAATTGATAAATTAAAAAGTTAAGTCGTTGATCCCGACTGTCATTTGTAGGCATTTGGAAGCCGTTACGGATTGTCAGAAGACTTGGCAAGACTGGTGACAGGATTTCTCCTGTCACCAGTCTTGCCAAGTCTAGATAGGCAGTCACTTCACGTTAAACATTGGTATTCAGCTGAACCCGGTTTCACAGTAAGCCGGCCCCAACATAGTTGGAAAAGGTTTGGCTATGATCATTTTAATACCGAATGAATCAATCCAGAGAATATTACATTCGAGTTTTTTTTTTTTCGATATGATCAAGTTTCTTGAATGTGCCCTAAACTATTTTATATATTACTAGCTTCTGTCCGCGACTTCGTCCCCGTGGAATCCCCGATTTTAAAACATTCTTTATCGCTGCTCCGCTCCTATTGGCTTAAGCGTGATGATATATAGCCTAAAGCCTTCCTCGATAAATGGTCTATTCAACCCAAAAAGAATTTTTCAATTCGAACCAGTAGTTCCTGAGATTAGCGCGTTCAAACAAGCAAACAAACAAACTCTTCAGCTTTATAATATTATATATATATAAGTATAGATTGGTTTTGTAGTATTAGCGTGATGAGTGCAGAACTTCGTCAATGCGACGCTCAGCGTTCTATGATGCTTCTTAATAAACTTAAAAAGTCAATATCTTTTGATTTTGTGGGTCGAGTTTAGTGAAATAAACGCTAGATAAAACTCGGGATAACAATTTAACTAATTAATATTTTTAAGAACCTAGCTTTTGAATCTTATAAGAGGTTTTTGCGTGTGAACACAAAAATGCAAATTTTGTTATTTTTGTATGTGACCAGACAGAAATGACAAAATTTGCATTTTTGTGTTCCGTCTTTTTTCTTACGTTTCTTAGTTATTTTATTGCAAAAATATTCAATGTAAAAACACTACGCTAGTCTATGATTTTATATTATTAAATCAGTTTTTGTAACCATTGCAAAATGTGGCTCTAAAAGTTCACAAGATGTACAATTTGCTTTTTAAATTTTAAATACGAAACGGAGTAGTTATATTCAGCGTCAGGAGAATAATCAAGAATCTTCACAATATAATAATAGCATTTAAATTAATAATTAAATTTTATTAATAGCATTTTTTCTTTTATTTCTCTGATTCAATAAAAATGATACGGTTTGGGTTTCTACGCAGTGGTGGTCTTCAGATAAATAACTTTTTGTTCTTTTGTCTTTCTGTGTCTTGCTGTCACAATCGATTTTTTTTTCACCAGATGAAGAACCACTAGCATAGAAAGTATCTTCGGAATTAGAATCTCCATAAATAAATGGAGTTCCATTTTTCTTCGTCTTCTTTTCTCTATCTAAACTTCTTTTCTTTACTTTCTTTGCTTTTACTTCAACTTTTTATTTCGCTGCTATCATACTCTGGAATTACGGTCTGCTCCTTTTGGTATTCTTTCTTGGACCGGCATTCAATGACAGCCTAGACATTTATGTATGACCTTCAACTTTCCTTTCTTGTTTTAATTAAAAAGAAAAGATAGTATTTACATTTTATTTTGTTTTGTCACCTAATATTATAATCGTCGGTCGGCGCCACAACACACGGCGCGTATTTAAGTAGCGCTAGCTCGCTCGTGTCGCGGTAAAAACTGAGCACTTTTGGGTCTACGGCACGGTTTGCGGGCCGCGGTGACTCTTTCCAACAAGAACAACAACAATTCCGTAATCCAAGCAGGTTCTCACCCTATGGGACCCGTCTTCTTTGCTGACAGCTCTTTGAGACGCGCGTGGAACACGATGCGCCGACGACCTGGTCCTGGTTGATATCGGACGGCGAGCCACTGGACATCTGACCCTTTTTTTTTTTTCTGGATGGGAAATCATCAAATGACTTCTCCCGCTCTGGGCGGAGCGGAAAGGAGTGTCAGACTCTTACTGACTAAAACCCACCCGTGATCCTTCTTGTGCCCTTTGCGTTCCAGGGCCGCGTGACTCTTTCGAATAAATTCCGCAACTCGAACAAATTCCGCAACTGGACATTCACCCTACAATTTATTTCGTGCATACAATAAAACGGGTCTCCTCAGCTTTCTTTGCTTTATGCAATGAAGTATACTTAACCAATTACGCACGTACAATGCCAGTAATTCGTTCTGCAGATTACAATGCAGGTAGGAAAAAACCAATACCAAAAATGAACTATACGAATGAACCGTTTGAGAGGAACAGGAAGACTCCAACAAGCAACGGATATATCTCATAAAGAAATATTTGACTCGAGGTATCACTATAGTACTCGTGACACGCGATTACTTTTGTGTGCTACGCCGATTATAGTTTACGGGACGTCTAAATAATTATGTTATGATTAAGCTCCTGTTTCTGTTCCAAGGATTTGAAGTTTAGGACTTGCGAAACTCAATTGGAATACTAACATTTGACAAGTTCAAAGACAAGTCACATAACAAGTTCATAGGTACTTGACTTCAAATTCTCAATATACTAACACAATAATTATGCATTTATTTGGGAAAAGACCCATGTCCTGCATGTACAGGACTTGGTACTGATATCCCTGTGCTGCAATTTCATTAAGCTAAACACAAGAATAAAAAAAATTAAGTCCATTTCCAACTGAAGCTATTCATAATAAACATTCATTGTTTTTAATATATGCATAATATTAATCACCTAGCGCCAACTTCACTCCGTTTATTGCCCACTCTTGAATGTTGTTATGTCCAAAAGTTGTCTTACAACTTTTATCAATATGTTTGTTAAAATTGATTATTATAAATGAGTCATGTGACCATTTAGAGTGACTGGTCTGATATTGGTTCATCGGCTTTGTTTATCATAGGCCTTGCAGTAATCTATATGATCTGATTATCGTTTTCTTTGTGACACCATGGACCTATTTTTATTTATTTGTAGTATTATTACTCATACACTTAAATACTCATCCGCAACTGAAAATTATGGCAACATTAAATCAATTAGGAGCCATGCTGTGTCTGGGTCTTTAATAATAGTAAAAATGTAGCAAACATTTTATTAATACTGTGGTTGCAAGTTGAAGGATTTTCCGGGAATAATTAAGACACATAATTTGTACCAAAAAATCATTTTTGAATGTACCCATAGTTAAAGCATACACTTTCATGTCTAAAGATATTGATAGAGATCTGATTGGATGACAGACATGGGGAAAAATTATGGTGGATTATAGTTTTTATGAAGCATAGGGGGAGGTACTGTGGCAGCAGAAAGTTTTACATTTCAGTATCAAATTTTAAAACGAACTAAAAATAAATACATTATCTTTACCGAGAGAAAAAACTATTCAAGTTTATTTACAATAGCAAAATCACATGTTTAAAACTACTAAACCAATAATATTGAATTACTTAATCCCCAATAACGCCATCTGTATGGTTGAAGGTGTAATTAGTGGAGAATTTTGGGGATTCCTGTGAAAGGCGATACTGATAACACACTATGCGCTAACGATAATGTCAAAGACTTTGCTCTGTTGTCATATCATTAGAATTGGTTCAGTGATAGTGAGGACTGTCAGCCAATGAGCGGCTCGTGTTGGTGGTAACTATAGGTTGCTCCTCAGTTTTATCAATATTGAAACTTGGCAAGACGACCTATAAAGTTGAGCCGTGACCAACATGAGAAAGTCTACGACCAATCGTCGTGCAGCCCTTATCCCAAATTCTTCAGGGTTTTTTGATATTTTTGACAAACGTGCATTTTGTCTGGTGTTCATCATCATTTATTGATTTGTTAACACATTTGTTTTCTTTGTGCCAGTTTTCCATAAACAATTTGTCAAATAATTTAATGTTAATAGTTTTTTAAGGCACCTTTGTGGAAGCGGAATTGCCACATCATATATAATTTCTTTGGTTTTTCTCTGTGTTTATAACTAACCACGTTCATTCTTAAGACTTGTATTGTCAGATGCTCCTCTAGGAATGTATTAGGTGTGATACATAAAATTGTAATTAATGAAATTTCAGCTGTAAAATCATCGTCACTTGTAAGATTTTAACACAATGGGAAGTCAGCGCCCTGACTCAAGGCCAGTTATTTTATTTTTATCACATCACATTAAAAAAAATCTCAAAGCATTGATTTCAATTAAACCCTTTACAGGCACTTTTGAATTGTCAAGTCGAAAGAGGTGAAGCTATCTGCACGTTCCAAAGCGTAGATCTCTATGGAGAAGAACGTGCAAGAACCTCCACGGACACTCTTTTAAATCATGTTCTTTATTATATAACGTTGGTTACATAGTACCTAGTTGCTAGTTGTGGCTTACAACGGGTCTGCCCACCCCCACCGACAACTATTGAATGTCTGTACGTCTGTCAATAGTTTCTCCTACATTATAGTAATATACCAAAGCCTAAGTTGACACAAATTATAAGGGTGTCGCCTTATTTTGAAAGCAAGACGGAATATCTTGTCAATGGTCTTGATATTTGCAATGATTGATTGGTAAGAATTTAATAGGATTAATGTCTATCTGGTTTTGCTTAACAGTTTAGAGTTTAAATTAGCTACATTCTTACCTATTACAATTGAATTTAACTAAACAAAGCGAAACTTAAACTGATTGTTCGTAGCACGCTCATGTTTGATTCTTTTCACTCCTTGTTTATAAACTGTCTGCGAAGGACACAGAGTTGAAAATGTTGTTTTTTTTTGGTTTTTGTAATGGAAGACTGGGCTTAAAATACTTTTGAGGTCGTTTAAGTTTTTAATCGTTTTCCTTATTTTTGTTTGCTGGTTGTTCTTAGTTGTGCACACGTAACAGACGTTTAGTTTAATATTAAAAAAATACAAATCTTAAGTACACATGAAGCGGATTACGTATAGTTTATTATTATTGGTAGAGTAAAAACGGGAGGGTAACTACACGATAAAACATCGCAATAGTAGAGACGTTGTTATCATTAAAAATCGTTGATAGATAAAAAATAAGTTGTATTGTTCAATAACATCTGCTTAGTGAGTGGTATCATAATCTTGCTTAATGGGTGCTACTATTAGTAACTCATGTAAACAATATCATAATAGTGTGCAGGCGCGCTCACCTCCCGCCAAGATGCCATCGCGCACAGTGTAGCTGATGTCTTCAAACGAAATGTTGAGCGAGTCTTCCACGAGCGACGTGGAGTTGGTCTCCTGGGACTCTGAGTGTTCGCTGGCCATGTTCGAAAACTTTCACTCACACACAAGGAATAACTATAACACAACAGAACGCACTTTATCCATCGCGCGCTAATTTGAACAAAGAAACGCGTCCGATGTCAACAAAGAGGGTGGCGCGACTGTGGCGCGTAAGGCAGCCTGGCGCGCTGGCTCGGGTAGGCGAACTGCGCCGCGCCGCTGCTCCGCCGACGATTATCGGTCGTTCTCCCCCACTCCCCACATGGCCGTCAGCTGTCAAGCCAGCAGCAGTCGTTACTCGGCGCTCGGTAGCCGTTATCGCTGCAAAACAAATGGGCTGTTGTAGAACTGCAGCCACAACAGTAACGCAACAACGGTCAATGCCGCTGCAACACAGCGCAGCCATTATGTCCTAACAATTGTTGTAAGACACACAATGACGATAAACCATTCTTGTCTCCAAATCTATTGTCTATCTAGTCAAGCTGTTTAATCGAAGGTAATTAATAAAACATGAGCTAGTTCAAAAGTAAGTGGGTAAGTCGTTATGCAAGTGCGAAGACTGGTACTAATTGATAATAATCAGCTTTGTAATGTTCCCACTGCAGGCCTCCTCTCTAGGACAGGGAATGGGCTGTAATCCACCACGCGGACCCAGTGCGGGTTGGTGAATGTCACATGTCTTCGAATTTTTGGTTTTAGGTCATGCCGGTTTCCTCACGATATTTTCCTTCACCGTTTTGAGAGCAGTGGTGATGAAATGAATTACACAAAGTTATGCGCCTGGCTGGGTTTGAACCCGCGACCTACAAGTCGTCAGTCGAGGCCGTTACCATTCGGCCACCACTGCTCCTTAATCTGCAAACTGGTACTAACTATGCGCGGACAAATTACTTGCTTTCCAATCGTTTCACTACTGCACCATGCAGAAGTACCTATAGACAACTTTTAGTAGCGACAAACATGCCACAAATTATGTAGAAAAACAAGATATATTGCACAATTGTTGTTCTCTACAAAGAACACGTAAAAGCGACGTCACGGCTTTCCATTTATTTTCATCTATAGTGCAATCATTTATCTTTTCTAATCACGGTACGATAACCTAGAATACTATGCAAGGGGCAAAATCTGGGTAAATCAATAATCCGTTATGCTACATGTTTTATCCATACACTTTTGTTTTTTTGGATGGGAAATCATCAAATGACTTCTCCCGCTCTGAGCGGAGCGGGAGGGAGTGTCAGACTCTTACTGACTAAAACCCACCCGT
The DNA here is from genome assembly GCA_905332915.2 of Hecatera dysodea. Taxonomy (NCBI): domain Eukaryota; kingdom Metazoa; phylum Arthropoda; class Insecta; order Lepidoptera; family Noctuidae; genus Hecatera; species Hecatera dysodea. The sequence goes on along the minus strand of HG995294.1, from coordinate 9,053,595 downwards.
GATCCTTCTTGTGCCCTAATATTCATTTATGGTATCTATTAACACTGCATCGATAAATCTATCTGGATATGGGTAATTCCGCAAGACTTTCACGGAAAATAGTCTAGTTGGCAACTTGACATGAAGAAGTAAATCAGAGCAATTTTATCTTGGCTTTGAATATCGAGATCAGAGAGAGACCTTTAGTATTTTATTTTTATTGTTTTTTATAGATAGTGTACCAATAGGTAGCTTATTTTTCTAGATGAGAAATCATGAAATGACTTCTCCCGCTCTGACCGGAGCGGGAGGGAGTGTCAGACTCTTACTGACTAAAACCCACCCGTGATTCTTCTTGTGCCTTTTGCATTTCAGGGCTGCGGTGACTCTTTCGAACAAATTCCGCAACCCACCAATAGGTAACCTTAATTTAATGATAGCATACCTTAGAATATTAGAAGACTTTAAAATTTAATAAAAATAATATGTGTACTGTGTACACACACACACACACATATCATTCATTCAGTCACAGATGATCTTTCCTCCTAGACATTGTATATGACGTCACAGATTAATAAATATGTAACATAATGGCCTCGTACCAATTGTGAAGAGCAATGTCATAACATTGCTCTTCATACATTCGTAAACCGCCATCTAAATCTACATACATACGTAAAACGCCATCTCACAAATCAACTGCGCAGATTACCGCAATAAGTAAAAAGGGCGCTCTGATAAAAACGTAAAACGTAGAGAATAAATAAAATTTTTGATCCCTGAAATACAACTAGATACCATCTTTTATCTTGATTTCGAATTTCAAAAAATACTGATTTTATACAAAGTTTTTCAATATAATTATGTAATTGAAAATTTTCTTTTTTCTTCTTTCTTAATTTTGTATATATTATGCGCACTCTTTCCTTTGGACGTAATGTGCGTAGTTGCTCTTAGCTTATTTGACACCAGCAGCGCCCCGCGGCTTCACCCACGTAGTTTCCGTTCCCGTGGGAATATGGAGATAAAATTTTTTTTCTCCATATTCTTCAATTAGCCTATGTTACCCGGGGATAGTATAGCTTCCCAACAGTGAAAGAATTTTTGAAATCGGTTCAGTAGTTTCGGAGCCTATTCAATACAAACAAACAATCAAATCTTCATTCTTTATAATATTAGTATAGATATACAGTATTTATCACTAACATAATATTACTTATATTAAAATGTTTTCATGTGTTATTTTACAGGTAAACATTTATTTGATCACACGTGATTGGTTCTTAATGCCTATTATACAACTTATTTTTAATTCACAAGAGTACACAAAACTTCAGACCCAAATGGAGAGATACCCATTAATGTGGTATTATTAAATTGATTTTCCATTAAAATACAAACAATATTGAAAAAAAAGTATACCATGCCTACTTAGTTTTCCTAAAACAATTTTCCTAGAGACTAAAATTTCTACCGTACCGTATAGGATTTACGTGATTTTCTGAATTAAGAAAACCTGCAAAACCGAATCTATTTATGTACCTTCTTAGTTTAATTAATAATTTGACTTAATTCTAAATGTAAATTATTAAGTGGACCCATTATACATTTTAATAAAGAAATAAACCAAGAAATAAACTGTAAAAACAACAAGAATGACATCAATTAAAACATTAATATTGTAATATATGCATGAATATAGAATGAACCGAAAACCGACTTGGATTTTGTCTATGTTAAGATAAATGATACGAATAAATAGAATGATGGAATTATTATTATTCATAAAAAATATGATGCCCACTAATTCATAATATTTTTAAAACTATTCAACACTCGCATTTTTATTAAATTCAATACTTAGTCAAAAATATTGCGAATTTAGTGTACAATGTTGATGTTATGTTATGTTAGTAATTATGAATTAGTAGACTTTTTCAAGCATTACAATGTACTACGCACATCTGAAGCGTTTTCTTCGTCAAAACTTCAAGATAAATGAGATAAATAGTAACTATCTGTTGACAACGGAAGACTGCGTTTTATCAACTCGCCTCACCAAAACATTTCGACGATTAGTAACGTCATATATGTGTATATACATACATAGTATTTTTATCGCAAAAAAATAACGGATTATTTATAACTGGATCACGACTTATTTAGTTAAGATAAAGTTATTGTAAAAATAATAGAGCTGTAGCGCTGGATACTTTATGTATTTTTGGTAAACAAACCAAAGGCAACAAATAACTGGAATTTGGGGGAGGTAGTTGGACGGTGTGAAAATGATAGTAAAAGACCGGCCATGTGCGTGTCGGGCCACGCGCAATATAGGGTTCCGTAGTTGCCAAAGACAATATAACTCTATGGTAGTTGCGCATAATAATGTGAACTTAATTAAAAACTGTTTTGGTTGTTTAATACTGTGACCAGTTTGAGTTCTAGGTAAACTCAAAAACTACTGGATCGATTTCAGAAATTCTTTCACTATTAGAAGAAATGCTGCATTATCCCTGAGTAACACAGTCTAATTTGAAAAAAATGATAACGCGTGCGAAGCCGAGACCAAACATAACAAACCGTTAGTTTTAGATAATTTTTGTATGGTCAGTGAATTTACATTTATTACGTGTTTTACGCTACTAACAACGTCATCTCAGTTATGTTCAAAGCAATTTGGACGAAAATTTCCTTTATACTTCTCCGAGTACATTTTTTTTTAGTTGATCGACTATTAGTCAGTAACTTGTGAAGCCTTCTTAGCCGTGATAGTTTTTCTTTTAAATTCAGCATATTTTCTACTCCCGTGAATTTTTTCACATTTCAAGAAGCAACCGTTAAGCCGGTAGAATGGGGGACACTGGACTCTAACGATTTTCCTTGTTGACTACGGAACCCTAAAAACGGTCAAGTTCTGTTAATACAACTAATCAGTGTCAAACAAAAATACACCTTAAGGCTACGACTTTCCTGCCAGGGTTGCGGAATTTGTTCGAACAAGTCACCGCGGCCCTGGAACGCAAAGGATATTATTAGGAGGAACACTAAACAAATAGAGATTTTTCTATACAGTTCATCATACATTAAAAAAAGTAAAAATTCTTAAGGAAAATTCAGTATATTTTGTTCTTGTACACAAAGATGACTAATCACTCAAGTTCACTGCATACGTGCGAACCCTGGTATCACTGAGGTACCAACTCTGTGATAACAAGCTCTAAATGCATGTATGTATGTATTTATAGCGTATGCATACCGTGATACGAAACTAATATCACTTTTGATGATTCACGTTTTCGAGTACTCTAGTATCTTTGTAGTATGACTCATGAAAGGTTTTGAGCCCTATCACTCTGCGCAGCATCATGTTGATATTAAACCAATTTTTTTATGGGTCATGTAATAGAAAAGAGTTCTGGTCTATCAAGCCGAGCTTCACTAATGAAAATTATGCTTAAGTAATGATTTTAATTTCTGCGAGTTCCCCTCGGGTCAATCGTGTAATGTGTACCAATAAACGAGGAAACAATAAAAAACACCGAGTTCCGAAATTAAAGTTATTTTATATTTTTTTGTTTAGAAGTCGTATGCTTTTTTTGTCAAAAGTTTTTCAGATCCAGGATAAGAAAGCTCCATAAAACTGCGTAGAGCTGTTAGACATGATATAACATAGACACGTGACATCCTTAAAACTCATCTTCTCTTTGTCGACGATACTGATACGTATATTGGCACGAGTCGCTGTTATAGTTCATCTTTTTAACGTAACTTAGGAACTGTTTCCAGATATGGCACAGAAGAGCCATTGGGCATATGCATATATGTATATACCTAGTCATAATTATTGAGAATCCTTTCAAAATTATTGTAATGGACAGAAGTCACACTTTAGGTAATGCATAAGGCAGGGAAGGCAGTCTGTAGGCATCTTCCCTGCTTGACCTTCGAATCTCTTACGGGGAGGAGTTAACCATGGTATCCATGCACGTCCGCATTCCTAGTAAGTACTGGAGCTTAGGATTTTCCCTTTTCTTCGATTTTCCGCGCCACGCCTATTATTAGTACAGGAGTATATTCGTTTATAACCTGAACTATGTAAGGATCTACGCAAAACTGAATCGTAGAACCATATTTAAAAAAAAAAGAACGTGTTAACATTACCATGTCTTGTACATTTTTGAGGTCGCAGTTTTTGTACAAAATAATAAATCAGGTCTAACCAGACATAGTTCCTAGTAAGACTCATTTCCTGCACAAAAGTATTTTCTGCTCGGCTCCGCGTATATTCACTAATATTCCAAGGACTCTAAGAGCAATTACTGAAATAAAATCATTTAAAAAGAAACTCCATGAACGGTTAGTGAACAAATGCTATTACTCTATGAGAGACTTCTTTGCCGACAAATCACTATTAAAATATAATCTGCCTGGGTAGTGTTGCGTTTTGTATACATAGTGCATGATGAAGAACTCTGAACCTAGTTTGTCCGACAAAGGTATTGACTCCAGTGCATGAGGTAAGAATGACACGTTGTTGAATCGATGCAATGGTCGTCATGTGTTTAAATTCAACAAGCAGAGAGCTGACTATCATTTTACGATCTTACTGTGATTTATGTAGGTCCTACAATTGTATGATTCCCATAGAACTACTCAAATGCTACTTTTTTACCTACATTATAGTATGCACCAGACATTATAGTTTAAGGTTCAACAATAAATATTGACCTAAATGTGTTAAATTTTATAGCATAATCAGTCTTTTAACGTTCCCACTGCTGGGACACAGGCCTCCTCTCTAGGATAGGGAAATTTATAAATAAATTTTATGTTGTTAGTATACTTATGTAATTTAAATAAATATTTGTATGCCACCTACTGTGGCAGGACACAGAGACACATTACCCTGTAATTGTTCCACCCATTTTTACCTGTGTACACAAATATATGTACGTATTTGATTTGATTTGATCTTTGTATCTGGAGTTTGGTAGCTTCTGTATTAGCAGGAACTATAAAACACCAGCATATTCCTATGCTGGTGTTTTATAGTTATTTATATTCCTAATGGTGAGAACGTATGTATGTTTATTTTACATTCATTTGTTTTATTATTTAAGTGTTATTATCAAATTCAGGGAATAAATAAAAGCAAAAAATCACTGGATATATTTTATTATTCGGTAAACACAAATCGGAGTTATTATTATTTGTATCTGTCATCAAATCTCTGAACATTCTGAGATTCATATTGTGGATATATGATATCTTTGTGATTATTTAGATAAGCTCACCGATTAAGGAGAAAACTCTAGAAAAAAATTACATTTGGTCATATTTTATCTAAGTAGTATCTCAATAACTGGTAATGTTTTGGTCAATTATTACCTATGGAATGTTAGGTGGGAAACGAAACTTGCGATTACGATGTTTTTAGGGACCAGCCTGGGACACTACTCCAATTCAGTCCAACCTCTGAAAGTCAGGAACCACTCGTGTGGCTGCCAGTAAAGCGTCTGAGGCAATGAAGCCCAACGAGTACCAGAGAAACGATTCAACTGTTTTAGATCCCGTAATGAAATTAATCAGACAACAACAATGGCGAAAGTAAAAAGTCAATGAATTACACTACCTATTGCAATCAGAATTTAAACCACGGGGTTGATTGTACAACGTTTACAGTTATCCCCATTATTTTAATCCTAACCAATATTGTTTTAATAATCGCAAGTTTTTTTTCACCTAGTCATAGGTTCCGTAAGTACAATGTTTTACCTATAAAATATTTCTTTAGAAAGGCCCCGTCTGTCTTAAAATAAACCTATTTAATTAATACTATATTAAATTAAACTAGGTAAACAATTCCTAAAATATATTATTATCACATACAGAAAAATAATTTACCTATTATATAATTCGCACTATTTCTTTGCAGAATATTATGTCAGAAATTGTTTAAATAATACTTGCTTATTATGGTTATTAAATACGTATTTTTATTTTAGGCAAGACAAATGTGGCTTAATTATTTTTCGCTATGTTAATTCAGAAGAAAAAAGTAGATGTCAAACAAAAATAGTCACAGATGTGTTTTCAGACAAGATAACTGAATGATGTTTAAAAAGGTTATATTTAATGATTAGTAATTATATATTATAACATTGTTAAACATCACTTGGAAACAAAATGGAAAAAGAAATGAAATAAATGGATAAAACTATGTCCAAAACTCAATTATAAATACAAAAAAAAACTATGTCCAAATGTTTCTGAAGCCTATAGTAAAAATATTCATAATATCAGTCATGGAATCAGAGTGCTAACTCTTGTAAATTTACACAACGTTTCATATTCACATGACAGTCTCAATCTGTGTATGTATAGAAATTGTGTCTTTTTCACAGTCTTTTTCGACAAATTGCCATTGAGATGCGAATACGACCGTTCTTAGTAGAATTGGCGCTCAGATCTACTCAATCAATATTCAAATTCATCAATACTCAATTTCACCAACGTTCAACCTTATTTTCAGATATATTGATAACATGATGGTGTTGACAGATTTATGCGTTAGGTGGAAATAAATTTCACAGTCCTGAGCGACATCTGTGCTAACTTCGTGGCACTCGGAAAACCTATTTTAATTTTAAAAGTCAAGCCATATACTTTTTAATACCGTTTTTTATACGAATCTGTTAATTGCACTGGATTTATTTGATTGTATTTATAATTTATAAAATACAGACTATAATGAAACTACAAAGCATCGTTTAAAAGTAATAAGCCAAAGTCTGAAAAATTACCGAGAATTTTGAAGTTTCTCTACCGAGTACCACGCACGCAGTGAACACTATACAAGACAGTGAAATTTTATTTATGGCGACCTAAGATGTTCTAAATTATAGCTTATGTATTATGTAGGAAATAAAATTCACGATGGTACATTATTTACTTGATTGATATAGTGTGAAGTTCTATATTTAATTGTCTAATCTAGAATTTCTAATCGGTCCCCAAACATCCTGGGTTAGGCATCAAAACATTCTGGGGAGAGCACGCGCCCTCCGACCCTCCCTTATATACGCCTATGAATATCACACAGTTCTTAAGCGCCTGTCACTTTATTCACTGCTTCAACTAGACAAGTATTTTGCTATAACTAAATAAATAGATAACTAAATGTCCGCGAAGACTGAGCACCCCCAAACGTTCTACGAAAAAATATACCACTTTTCAAATGCAGAATCCAATCACACCCTGCCTTCGCGGTCCCTAAAACTAATACTAAGTACAGTACGAAAGATCCCAATCCAATATCCAATGTGGTACTAAACTAAAGCTGAACGGTTCATCTCTTGTTGAGTCGGTACCACAAAGCGGCAGCCGTGAGGACATGCATCAAGACTGTGGTGGAAAGCACCAGCGCCATGTTGCCTCCGATGTCCACGTTTTCCATGTCCATTTCTTTGAGGAACGTCGTTGGTGTGATGTAGTGGCAGTATTCTGGAAAAATGATAAATGATATTTATTTTGTAAGTAGGTTAAACATAACACTTTTACACGTCCAATATTTCTTGTCATTTTAAGCTAGACGAAGCCGGTGTTTCCTAGCTGACTACCCTGAGAAGAAACACCGAAACAAACTCAGAGGTCAGTCTCTTTTAAAGTCCATACAATCCGTACTGGTCAAATACAATCCGCACTGGTCAAATAACAATCCGTACTGGTCAAATGAACGAAAATGAATAACGTCACGGTTTGCTTAAATAACAGGTAATCCGGCAATAAGACGTGCGAAAGTTTTCGACTTCGGGAAACGTATAACGGAACTGAAATGCAGCTGGGCAGGACCTGACAAGGCGTAGTGATGATAGGTGGAGTAAACCGGTGACTGAGTGGTGTCCATGGACTGGAAAAAGTGTCAGTCGTCCGGCAGCGATAACAGCAATATCGTATATTGTTGCTATCGCGGGTAGAGCTTGGATGAAGCTAGCACAGGAACGTGGAGATTGGCACAAGAAAGGGAAGGCCTGTGCTTAGCAGTGGCAAAATCGGGTTGTGGATGATGATGATGAATCCGGAAGGGGTAGAAAATTTAAGGTATGTTTAAATATTCGGAAAATGTTCTTGTTGAAGGACAACCTTTCCATAAGCTTTGGTCGATGTTTTTATTTTTTGGAAAAAATGCACCTTTTGGGAATGATTTCAATAAACAATAAAAATTAATGAAAGAGGTTTTTTTCTGTATTTCATAAAAAAAAACCAGTAAATTAATTATTCTGTGAATGATGAACGTATTTTTACCTTTAGAACAATGCATCCTAGTCCTATTCAATCCGTAAACAGAATGCACGGCGACGTGGAACCCTGCCCTGAAGTAGGAGATGTGATGCAGCCAGCGGAACTGGTACGGAGTGTCCGCCAGAGCCAGGCAGAAGCCGAAGATTGAGAACAGGCACGCGAGTACCGGCCCGACGAACACGGCGATCTGGAAGACAACAAAGAGGTCGGTTATGACTTTATTTTGGCTATATCATTCCTTTTTATCCTGTACTTTAGCACTGATCCACAGAGCTATATAATGCTTTTCACGAAAGAATTCCCTTCGTCGTTTTGTTGGCTGCCCTGTCTGTCTTAACGTCAAAGAATGGAGATGGCTATCAGTGCTGCCAATAAAAATGTCTCGATTCCCCGCGTCAGTGTTGTCACGGCATAAACATACCCTTTGTGGTGTCTACAAAGGGTATGTTTATGCCGTGGTGTAAATATTAGCTAGTCAACAAACGTATTAAGACTCGACTGCTCCAGCACTCGATAAAAGGACAATCTGTGGTTTCATTCTGTGAGTGCCTACTCCAATAAAGCTATGAATTGTTCTGAATTCCTGTGCAGTAAGTTTTATATTTTATTAAAAAATAGTTTTACAGTTTCCAAAAGAAAAAACAAAATTTTAAGGTAATTGGTAAAAGTAACGGAATATTAGTAATTAATCTCCCTAATATTAAGTAGTTTTATTGCTAAAAATATAGCAACACTGATTTTCCATAATGCCAACATTACGGCGAAGGGAATTCTTTCATGAAACGCACTTTACTTGAACTACGAAAATCTGTCGTGGTATATATACTAAATATTATAATGATCAAGAAGGAAGCACCACTACTTTGAGATGATACTTGGAAACAATCTTAAGGGCACAGAGATTGGACATATTCCTAAGCATGACTTTCTTCGCTGTCATCATTTTTCTTCAACTTGAGAGCTCATCAAAAATTCTTTAAATATCTTACCCTAGTAGGTGTAGTAGACCCGATGAAGTAACCCCAAGCCTGTGCGCACAGTGACGTGGCTACGATGGTGGCAAGGAACAGGGTGGCTCTCGTTGGCTCCAGAGGGTTATCAGTCAACCAGTACGACAGCACCACGTAGGATACGCACGATATCATCTTTAATCGAAAATAATTGGCATTAAAACTAGTCCTTTGGGCACTATGTTTGCTGATGGTCATCTTGATATTACTTTTTACCAGATGAGATTGAGGGCTTTCCCTCAATCTCATCATGCTTATTTTATTTATTGTTGTCATCTCTTTAGATGACAACAATAAATAAAATAATAAAAAAAGAACAGAATAAGACAGATTTGGCGTTAGAGCATGACGGAGTTATATCTTCCTTTTCTCTCATGAAACGAAATGGGCGTAATCGTGACGCTTCCTCATTTCACTCTCAAATCTCGTCCAATTCGAAAAACGAATCGCCGTCTTAGCAGTTACACTTCAAAAAGAAGTAGGCCAGTTTTGAGCGCGGCGCGTGGTTTCGAATATAATTTATAACAGTGTTAAATGTTAAAATGCATTTCGGTTTTTGCACAATGGAATAGATAAAAAAAGAAAGAAAGGAAAATATATATTTTGCATAGTATTGTGCCTAGGTAGACACAGACTTCTAATGTTGTAGTCTTTTGGTCAGACATAAGATCTGTACGAAGGTACTCGATTATTCACATTACCCAATGCCATACCTAATAAAAACTAAGACAAAGAAGTAGATATATTAAAGTTTTAATCTTTGTATTTGAATTGAACAAACACGTATTACACTGTCTTGAAAACAAATTGAACTCTTTTATTCATAAAAAAAACACTGGAAAATGACATTTAATTTGAATACAAATGATATTAACAAGTTGAAGTTCATTGTGCCTACGAGTACGTATCTATTTTACGGCCATACATGCCCGAAAAGCAATGACATTTTGTAATTTTGAATAAATAATAATATATTTACAGAGGTGTCTGAACTAGTATTTATCTACATAAGCTTAGCTTCTATTAATTACAACGGTAATTAAGAGAGCTTAGCTTGATCGTAATATGCACCAAAAGAATAACCACTTATATGTGTAAAAACTCACCTGAAACGGTAACTCCACTGCTAATATTGATATTATGTACGGTCCTAAATTGTACCATCGATTGAAGTATTCCCCTCGTAGTATGTCCATTTCTAAGGGAACTGGAAAGAAAAACAATTTGTTGTGATAAAAATCAATACCTTATCACAATTCAGTGGGGTCATTACGTAACACACATTTAATGCCAATCGTTTTTTTTATAGTTCATCAATATATTCGTACATACACATCGTTATTATTAAAACTGAAAAGCTTATTATCAGATTTTTTGTTGTTGAAATTACTTCAGATTGTGATAGAACGCGCCTTATTTAATTGAGGTGCTAAACAACACTTCAATTATATAAGGCGCGTACCTACTTAATAATATAAAATCTAGATTAATGGTCGAAGTATACAGGGTTCAGAGAGAATGCTCACATTTTACGTGCCTAATGTTGCAAGTTTAAAAAAAAAATCAAAACCAAAGGCAATAAACGAGTAGCTCGCTCATGGGATCTGTAATCCCGAGGTTCCTAACGAAAGAGTTATTTTAGTAGCCATTCAAAGGCTGCTTGATCACGGCCTCAATGCAGATGTATATAAGCATAATGCATTAACGGCCGAACCCAATAACCGATCTATCGCATACTGGAGATAGAAAAACAAATGAAACAACAGAAAACCTATATCATTTTTCTGTTGTTTTATTTGTTTTTCTATCGGCCGTTAGTAGGTAAAAGTTTAAGGTAAAAGTACCATAATTGAATTGATCATAATGGTATATTTTATGCATTTTGATGGTCCTAAACTCACAACAATATGAATGGAAAATTGGAACTACTCTTCAAATAACTTCAGATCACGGCCTAAAATTAAAAAAGGGTCGTGCGGACTTGCTAAAATCAGCGATCACTACATCGTTGCCTAAATGCCTTGGTACGTACAAATGCACGGCTGATGAGAGGGTACTTAGTAAGTATCGCTTCGCCGTGCGTAGCACTTCGTGTAGCCATAAAATCAGAAAACAGCTTTCGTTAACGATATCTTTATTTTTAGTATTAAGACATAATCAAAATGAAAAATAAATACGTATTTCATAAAACTCATTTAAGTTGAATTTGTCAATGTTTGTGCACTGAATACACAATAATCTTGAATAAATTTAATTCTTAGTAAAAACATGAAAATAGGCACGTGAAAAGCTAAATTCTCGTGTGATTATAATTTATCGCAAAGAGTAAACGGATTAGTTTAAACGTGATTCTAATCAAATGCGTGCTGTCGTCATAATTAATCATTTGCGTAAATTAAAAAGCCAGGTGCTTCAAAACGTTCGTGATTGTGAATTATCTACAAGTATTATTATGAAATACTTTCATACTTAATTTCAGGATTAACGGCGAGGTAGGTACAGCGTACAGCCAATTCTTGATAACATTTAAGTGCCTAGTGCACATTTTCCCCAAAAATTGGACGTAATAGAGGTGGATTTACGAAACGGAAACTTTAGGATTTTTTTTCGAAACCTACCTGACCCGACAATTAATGCTCTATTATACAAATTATATATATATGTAGGTGTATACAAAAATTCAATATAAATAAGCACTAGTATTTTGTTTTTTAGGACGAAGCAATGTTTTATAGCACAGATAAAGGAAAAATTGCGAAAACCGTAAATTTTCAGTAACATCATCATCATCAGTCGTGATGGGTGAACTTTTCCTATATACCTACAGGTTTGTACGGAACCCTCTGTGTGCGAGTCCGACTCGCACTTGACGGGTTTTTTTTATATAAAAGACCAGCTTCTGCCTGCTTCCGTCTTTCTAACAGCAAATATTCCCAAGGGAACGTAACTACTCCCGGGATAAAAAGTTTTCTATATCCTAATCAAGACCCGTGTGACAGTTTTATCAAAATTCGTTTAGCCATTAAGACGTGAAGAGGTAACAGTCAGACAGAGAATTAGATTCACATTTATATTAAAACTAGCTTCTGTCCGCGACTTCGTCCCCGTGGAATCCCCGATTTTAAAACATTCTTTATCGCTGCTCCGCTCCTATTGGCTTAAGCGTGATGATATATAGCCTAAAGCCTTCCTCGATAAATGGTCTATTCAACCCAAAAAGAATTTTTCAATTCGAACCAGTAGTTCCTGAGATTAGCGCGTTCAAACAAACAAACAAACTCTTCAGCATTATAATATTAGTATAGATTTGGATAGTTATATTAATATTTTACTTACATGAAAGAGTAACGGACATCTTTCCAGTGTAGACAACCAGCAGCATGGACCCGTATAAGTAGACGTAGTTTCCGAGGACCGACCCTGCTTCACTGCCCACCCCAAAATATAGATAGCCGAAGATCAGCGCGATGACCACGTGTGCAAACACTCGATACATGAATAATGACTAAAAATGAGAAAAAAAAAATGTTACTTGAAATGACGCTCACCTGTTGGGAAAGATTTAAAATAGAATGTATAGTGAAAGGTTTAAGTCAAGATTAGGCTAAGGGTTTCATAAAATGGCTTATTTTAGCTCGAATACAATTTAAAGATTCTCGGAAAAGTCAAGAAAAAATCTGAAAATAGTTATGTTAGGCAGCAAAAATCCAGAAAAAAATACATGTGGCACTCGGGGACTGCTGCGTTAAAGCTATTGCATAGCATTTTTTATCAACTTATGCAATTATATATTTAGTACTCTGCGTCATTGTGATATGGTCTCGGTTCGTTCACCTGGGTTGCTGTACTAATGTAAATCACATACGTTTCACTTAACTTAGTCCCACCGATTGTTTCCGAATGCAGACGTTCGGCTCGGCTCGGTGACGGCGAGCGACCATTTTAAAAAGGCGGGGCCTAATCGAATGACGTAGCGGAGTTAGGTTATTTTCGTTACGGAATTTCTGGATTCGGTTGCCACGCTCAAGGCCCGCGATAGAAGCTATGCAATAGCTTAAAACTAAGAAAAGTACCCATACCGCTGTTAAAAAAATGTTCTTTAATCATAAGAATGCACTCACATAGTTTCGTGTCGTCATTAAATAGTTCCTATAGAGAAGGATCCATGTTTGTCGCAGTAAACCAGATTGTCTATATATGTTCTTAGATAACTTCGTCTGATTATATTTAGGGCTCAGCAGATGTTTGGATTTCAAGTCTGTACGTATATCTGTAATAAATAAAATTTATTTGGGTTAATATGTAACCTGTTGCTCTAAATTGAACTCTACATAAATATTTTAAAGGTTTACATTGAAGTGGTTTTAATTAGCGATTATTAGAATTATGGGCGAATCTGGCTGATATTATTATCTCTAGTTTTGGTACACGGTTTATTTCGGCCGAATTTTAGATAACATTTGTGCTAATTTCATTCAATAAATTCGTCGAACTAGTGTATCGTACAAAGTAATTTTAATTAGTTGGTTGCAACATTGAAATAACGTCATTATAGAACACCATTCGTTGACCCAAAACATCGGAGAAAATCAATATCGCAAAAAATAGAACGTAAAATACAATAATTATTACTTCATTGATTAATCCTTATTGAGGAAAAATAAATTAATATCCTATGTTTATCAATGAAGCGGTTTTTGCATTGACCAAGATGACAGGCACAAATATCATCATCAGTACTATATGTAATGCAATACGAAACATGAGATGATGGGATTTATTTTAAGACGTAATTAAAAGCATATTCATGGATTTCATCGGCATTCAAAGCATTTGTCAAACGCCTAGCTGTGAGCTTTGTTTTTTTTTTGTTAGAACTCTTGCTAGCTCTACAGAAGAAAAGTCTACAAAAAACATTTTAAAATAAAAATAACCGATTTCTAAACAAAAAAAGTACCTATAAAATAACTTTAATTTTGGAACTCGGTGTTTTTAGATGTTTCTTCGTTTTTTGAACACGGACTTCCGGAATTAAAATTATTTTATTGGTACTTTCGTCTCGTCTCGACAGATCTCAATCAAATTAATGGGACCACACGAAAAGGACCAGCTTTCGAATACACAAAAAATCATCAAATTCGGGACACCCAGTATCCCGGGTAACCCAGCTATGAGGTAAGAAACACAAAAAACAAATACAGTCAACTTGAGAACCTCCTCCTTTTTTGGAAGTCGGGTAAAATAAGGTTCAATTTGGTGTAGCAAGTTATATGGTTGTTACAATACATACCCAAAGGGCTAGGTAGTGCAGGTATAGTCGGAATGTGGCTTTCCAAGTTGCCGTTGCTGACGGGTTCCAGCATGTACTGGGTCATGGTCTGCGCGCTTTTCACCAAATCCACGCCGTACTCTCCTGACGCAACCTCCATTACTGGAAAAGAAGTGACAAATATAAAGTTAGTGTACCTGATATAGGGCGTTAGTAGTCGCAACCAATACAAAGTAGGTGCCCGATTTGGTTGCAGGTAACAATGGAGTAACCGCGGTCAACCCAGGAAGGAAGTGGTGATTGCTCGGGAAAAGAATAACCGGAGGCATCCAAATGCCTTTGTCCAGCTGTGAGACACAGGCTACATTTAAAAAATGTATTTTCAACCTATTCTGGTGGGCTAAAGATTCGGATTTCAAAACCGGAATGTACAAAAGTCAATCATTTTGAAAATATTGAGAAAGAGAAAAAAAAAAGAAAGAAAGAAGAATGATTATTTGGGACTCGCACAAAACAAATAAAATAGTAAATAACATAAAAAAGAGTAACCTATTTTTTTGAGAAACTCTCGACTTGTAAGAAAAAAATGGCTGTACCTACCTTAACTGTGTTATTGTTATTAATAGTACACTATACGAAATTATTTTAATATCGTATTGGGTTTTTAAAAACAGGATGTGTTTTTATTCTGCTTGTTATACTGTGGATGTTATGCCATCAACACAAGCGGTGATGGATATATACAAGTATGATCTACACAGCTCATCTGCATAATCAGGTATTCTCAGTACTCCAAGTGTTATTAATCAATCAAGTGAATTATCAATGTGGTTGCAAATGCAAATGAAGGTGTTGTCGCCAAGTGGCTGATGAAGAGACGATTAGCAGTAGATTACGTCATTAGCAATAGCAATAGGGTAGTTAACTAAAAGAATCTGATTAGTCCGGCAGATAGATTTCCAAAAAATATTGGAGACGTATTTTTTCTTTTTTCACATAAACAAAAAATGAAGACGATACAGTGCGTTGAAAACTCGTGTGATGTCACTACTCGCTACAATTTTTACCGGGCAGTGACATCACACGCTCCCCCCACTCCTGATCTTTGATGCTTTTTATCTACATCAGTTTTTATAGATTTGATAAAGGAAAAAATACGTGTCCAATATTTTTCTTTAATGTAACTGACGGACTATTTAGAATCATATTTTTTTAATCAGGAAACATCCCTATTGTGTTTGATACAGATAGGCTCGCTTCCTATTACATTACGAATCCAAACAATATAGACTCCTTTACAGAACTTCTATAGAGTTTTGAATCTGCAGCAAAGCAATGCAGACAAGTTTCGGTGTGATAGACTTTATTTAAATTTAGAATTCATGGTTTGTACAGCCAAGTCTGTTTCTGTGGGTACACTATTACAACTAAATATGACTGAGACCCAGTTTTACAAACGAAAAATTTCTTTATTTAGCTAGCGTCATTTAGCTGTGATTGGTTGAATGAGTTTCAACAGCCAATGACATGACATGGCTTACGTATAATTTGTGACAGATCTTTTTTTTTTATCAATTTGTAAACGAATTTATATTTTGTACCATTAAAATAAACTCAATAATTTGGAAAGTCATGCTGCTTGTCACCCCAATAAAAGAAACTTAGAAAGAAGGAAAAGCTCAAATACTCCTTTATTTGGTATTCCAAAACAATTTACAATCATAAGCTTTATAGTTAATAGGATTAAAAATATACGTGTACTACTACTTTTTTGACGAATTACCAAAAAGTACCAACAGTATTTTTTTGCATCTTTTCGAAAATATGCAATGGTTTTACTAAATAGAAACAGTGGCGACTTTAGACGAGTCCATTGCGGCAAAAAAATTGATTAAAATGCGATAACAAAAAGGACAGATGACAAAAAAGCTAAGCTGATAGAAAACCGCTTTTAGGCTTGTAATCTCTTCCAGCTGCCGGTGTAAAAACGTATTCTGAAAAGTAATACACGTCAGTATATCACTGATCAACAAATGTACAATCGATGGCAAATGGGTTCGGTATACCTCTGCCTTACCCATCAGGGTATAGAGGTGTGATGTTGTGTCATTATGGAGATAGAACGTGTTGCTACATAAATGAGACTATTTGTTTATTTCCTGTTTTATTCTTTTAGTGGTCATAAAAAAGTCATGCATTTAAAATAGTTGGATTACATCCCACTATCACAGTTTTATTGTACTGTCAGATACAAACGTTATTTATTTTGAATAATTTATGCATAAATATATTGCGATGGAAGATATTTACATACATTATAACAATACCTATAGGTACCTGTTTTATTTTATATTAATATGTAGTGTTGTTATATACCGACGAACAAAAACATAGTTAGTCAATGTACTAACCTAGTGCATACAGCACGCAGTACGTGATTAGTCGGGTCAAAATGAAAGACAGTTCATTCGTTTTAAAGTAAGTGAGACTGCGGTGGCGCCTACGATGGTTGTAAGCGGACTAGCTCACTGCGCGCGAGCATATCGCACGTAAAAATTTTGCAGTGTTGAGGAGAGACGAAGTGATATTAGGTACTTAAGAAAATATTAACATACGTAAGGTCCCCATGGCGAGGTCTCAATCACTAGATTATTATTTAAAAAAAAGATAGGTCCACAAAATAACACCATTATATGTAGTATCTTCTCCATACGTAACTCAGTTTATCTATGAATAGCGACCCACCCCGGCTTCGCACGGGTGCAATGTACATATTAATGTATCCTCTACTATAATATGCATGTATTATACATATAAACCTTCATATTCAATCACTCTATCTATTAAAAAACCGCATCAAAATCCGTTGCGTAGTTTCAAAGATTTAAGCATACATAGGGATATAGTGACAGAGAAAGCGACTTTGTTTTATACTATGTAGTGAAGATATCAATATCAAACTAATGAGCCATCAGCATCACATCATGATAAATATTGGAAAAGATACCTTCTAATATCATACCACTAGTCGAAAATGCAAAGACTAGAATGTCTTCCTTATGTGAAGCAAATGCAAACCGGGAACATTTGAATAGTACCTAGTCATGAGTTACGGAGAAAATAAGGAAGTAAAGGACGAATCGAGTTTGAAACAGGAAAAGTACCTAGTTGTTGTTACTTTCTATAAGAGATGATATAAAGATTTAAACTCAAATTCAAAGCATTTATTTCAATTAAACTATTTACTTTACGGGTACTTTTGAAGCTATTATTTGCATGTTCCAAAGTATTTTTATTTTATTTTATTTGTTTGGGAAAATAAACAGTTATACATTAAAATCTTATACTAAGTTACAGGTACTTATACAAAAATTATAAATGTATAACCTATGACATTTTCCACAACATTTTAAAAGTTATATCTAACAATGCGCTATTATTAAGCTATTAAAACAGAATTGTAGTTACTAGTGAACTCAAACATAGTCAGGCATGCAAACTATAGAGAAAAAGAGAGAGAGGGATAGAAAATGAGTATATAATAAACTAACTATTATACTGTAAAATTTTCTTGTTGATAAGATTTTTAAATTTTTGATGAGAGACAGAAATAAGTCTATGCATTCAAAGATCTTGTTGTTTTGATTGGTAATGCGGTGGCGACGTAAGGGTGCTCACAATCCTGCGTTTGTATAACAAGAACTTACAGCAAATAAAGGTCTTGCGAGCAACCCTACGGCATATTGTTATTCTGGGTACAACATAGCTAATGCGAATATCGATACAATCATAAGTATTGCACAGATCAAATTAGAACATCGTTTCCAACATACTTCGTCTAGACTTTAAACCTAGCAGATTTAGCAACGAAAATGCATAGCCATGACAAAATTCTTTGTAGGTACGAAGATTTTTTTTCGACCATATCGAAGTATTTACCATAGATCTATTATGTAGAAGAACGTAGAAGAAACTCTAAGGAAATTGTTATAACGTTGTGGTTAGAAAGTTCTTGTTAATATTAGTGAAATGTGTGAGAACGATGTACAAAGACGTGCACGATAACAGCGTCCGGAGGAAAAAATGGTTTGTAAAGCAAGATCTGGATCCTATCTCAGTTATTTAATGAGTAAAGGTTAATTGTCAGTTAACTGTAAACTCATTACAACCGTTAATTATGATTAATGTGTTGCCGGTCGAGGCATGCAATTAAATCATATAAATTAAAATGTGTCTTTTTCAGTATCGTTACAGACGATGGTGCTTCAATTAAATGAAATAGCTGCAGTATAATTATTTATTGTGTAGTTTTTATAATATTGTTTTTTTTTAGAGTTTTGCTCGTTTACCGACTGACTGCCTCATTGGTGTACTATTCACAAGCCATCCTACTGAGCAAGAGGTCCTGGGCACATATCCCAGGACGGCTAGTGTGATTGGGCTTGTCATCAAGCATTTCTCAGCAGTTTAGAGCTTAGGTTTGTGCCCGGTTGACGGCAATGTTGAATGGGACTTCATCGTGAATGTCGAAATGAGGGTGTAGGTAGTGTCTGCCTAACCCTTCGGGGAACAGGCGTGATGTTATGTAAAATTGATTGAGTCAGGCGTTACTTTGCGGAAATCCATTTTAAATTTGAAAATGAAAACAATATATCTAGTTTTAATTTCCGCGAATATTAGTGGGTTGCAGGTATGCACCTCCCTCCCGCCCGCTATATTATGCACATGCAAGATTACAAGGCAAATGCAAGGATTTTATGCACATGCAGGAAGGCAAAGTAATGGTGTTGGGTTTTGCTTTGCCTTCCTGCATGTGCATAAAATCCTTGCATTTATATTGTTTTCATTTTCAAATTTGTGATGTTATGTGTCGTAAATCATCAAAATTCTTCACTCTAGCTGATGAAGATGAATCAAAATTTGACTTAAGTAATCAAATAATTTATTTATATTAATATTATAAATAGGAAAGATTTGATTGTTTGTTTGTATTGAATAGGCTCCGAAACTACTGAACCGATTTGAAAAATTCTTTCACTGTTGGGAAGCTACACTATCCCTGAGCGACATAAGCTATATTTTATCCCCATATTCCCACGGGGACGGGTATTACGCGGGTGATACCGCGTGCCGCT
Source organism: Hecatera dysodea (assembly GCA_905332915.2). Taxonomy (NCBI): domain Eukaryota; kingdom Metazoa; phylum Arthropoda; class Insecta; order Lepidoptera; family Noctuidae; genus Hecatera; species Hecatera dysodea. The sequence continues at coordinate 9,033,895 of HG995294.1, read as the reverse complement.
GATAGTATCGATTAACGGCTCGTAAATTAGTTTCAATAGTGTCAAGCAGTCAGACTTTATGGTCAGATGGACGATGAGTCGTATATAATGAGTGGTAGTTGCCTGTATGTATTTATATATGGTAGGAGACCTTATGGGTATTTAAATATTCGATTCGTGTACAAAGATGTACAGATAGCTATACTAAGAGCCTTATGTGTTACTCGTGTCGATGTATTTAACGCAGTTGGACTTGGAATAATAACAATAGGCTGGAAGTATTGTATCTACGGACCGGCAGTACTAGGCTTTACAAAATCGTACTATAAGTGAAACGTGGTGTATGAATGTTTTCGGCGGTAGTTCTTCTTATTTTTTGTTTATGCTTATTTGAGTAGGTATAAAGATATATTTCATACCTAAATTAGCATTAAATTGGCGTTCGCCTTGTTAATATCCACCGTTTATCAAAGAATTACGTTAAAAAAAATGTTTTTAAGACCCAGTTTTTTAATTATCAGCGCCCAACTAAAGAGCAAGTTTATAAAAGGTGATTGTTCCAATATTCAGTACCAAAAAATCTTCGACCTTGCTCAAAAAGGGCCAAAACAAATAAAAAAAAACGACCTTTATAAAATCCAGCTTTCGAATTTCGGTAATCGTGAAACTATAATTTTATCAAAATGTCGCATGAGTATTTGATTAAAGTTAAATCCTAGACAAGACTTTGTTTTTCATATTTATAGGTTCGCGTTTGACAAGATGTGGACGACACGCCACAGTGAACTTAATTTCAGGCTATAAATTCCTCTTCGGCGGCGGCGACCTCTCGCGTCCGGCCCTGGTTCAAACCATTGTCCGGAGCGAGGAGGCATGGGAAGCGGTCGCCTCCTTCTGCGAATCAGTAATGCTAGCGAAGGAGGAGGCGGAACGCGTGCGAGAAAGGGAAACCACACGCTCCAACCGCCACAACAGAAGGAGACGCCCCGGGCTTCGGGAAACGCAGGGCGATTCCCGGCCACCGTAGGCGCGGGCCTGCGGATGGCGAGCTATGGGTGGCTCGCCGTCCGATAGCAACCAGGCCCGATAGGGTTGCGGAATTTGTTCGAAAGAGTCACCGCGGCCCTGGTTCACGAGTGGGTTTTAGTCAGTAAGAGTATGACACTCCTTTCCGCTCCGCCCAGAGCGGGAGAAGTCATTTGATGATTTCCCATGCAAAAAAAAAGATATACATTCCTCTGCTGCATGAACCACTAAGGAAACCAGAACAGATTCAATAATACTTATAAATATGTTTACGTAAGCATGTGGGGGGGGGGATGGGGTAAGAGCCTTGCTTACTTTTGCTGACAAGGGGGAGGGAGGTGGCGGTAATACTTGAACGGTATGACGGTATAGTAAATATAAACACATAATACTCACAGAAATCAGCTGGGTTATGATAAGGAGGGCACCTCAACCCCGCGCTGGCTAAAGCTGGCACTAGATGGACCCTGGGTCCATGGTACAGGGTCCTGCCTTCTTGCAAGCAGTAGACCGTGTCGATCTTCTCGAAGATGAGCGCTGAGGGCTGGTGGATGGTGGCTATGAGGGTTCTGCCCCCCCTGGCTAAGTTGTTCAACAGGGCTATCAGGGATGTTGATGCTGATGAATCTAAACCGCTGTAGCAGAAAAGAGAATGAAATCAGTATAATATTGACTAAAAAACACTTGAATGGAACGCGATAGACCTTTTTTTTATTAAAAGTTAAAGTTTTTTTTATATACTCGGATTTTATTTTGGTGTACAATTACAAGTATTATATAAATAAATAAATCTTTTGTCAAGTTTAAAAAAAAAAAAAATTAAAATCCAGAAAAACAACATCATGTGAATTATAACGAGTCGTAAAAAGGTGCTGCGTTGGTAAAAAATCATAAGAAATAACATTTAAGAAAAATGTTTTTGTACTTATGCAACTGTTGCAAAGAGAAAAAAATACGCGTCACTAATTAGGAAAATGTCATTCTACTCATGAGAATTACTGTAATGATGATTAATTAAGCAATTACGTATGTAATCATCCCGAAACATGTTGACAAAAAACCATAAACGATGGGACATGACCGCTCCAATGTCAGTTCTCTCATCCATCATATTAAAGTTTTCCTTATGGCAAGTAAACACCACGGAAGTTAGTTTTGCGTTGCCCCGTTTCTATAGCCATTTTTTCTGACAATACACCATTGTTTGGCAAAACAAACCGCATATCTTATCGAGGAATCTCATCATGATGACGTCAGTTGGCATGGTGTCGCGAGTACACCTCACGTAGACCTAGGATGAGGTTTCTGACGCACGCTAAACATAGGCATCGTTAGAATATATTACCTATTTTCCTTGAGGAATTTGTGGATTAATTAAGCTATAATACTATACCCGGGCGTTGATAGCTGCGTCACAGTTATTTTGCAGTTATTATCGTTTAACTATTTTTATGATTGCATCTGTTTTTTGTTCCAAAATAAACGATTTTTATTTTTTTTATTAACTATAAGTGTAGTTTTATTTTATTTTATAACTAGCGACCCGCCCCGGCTTCGCACGGATGCAATGTTTCCTCTACTGTAATATGCATGTACTATACATATAAACCTTCCTCTTCAATCACTCTATCTATTAAAAAAAACCGCATCAAAATCCGTTGCGTAGTTTTAAAGATTTAAGCATACATAGGGACAGACAGCGGGAAGCGACTTTGTTTTATACTATGTAGTGATATATATTTTACAAGCGGCTCCTCTACTGTTGAAGTCGGATAGATCAATGGAAAATACACTCAAAGGAGAAATAGTATTGCTAGGGTTATGGAATTTATTCCAAAGAGTCACCGCGGCCCTGGAATGTACATGTACTTCGCCTGGGCACAAGAAGGATCACGGGTGGGTTTTAGTCAGTAAGAGTCTGACACTCCCTTCCACTCCGTCCAGAGCGGGAGAAGTCATTTGATGATTTCCCATCCAGAAAAAAAAGTGTGAAATATACCATGTCATAATTAGAAAAGAAAAGACTTGAAGAGCTAAACGTGTGCCAAAGTTCAGACAAGCCGTCCGTCGTTAAGACACGAAAATGTGACAAACGAGCAGACAAACAGAGTTGCTTTTGCATTAACTTGAAAGAATGAGATACAAAATTCGGGCCTTGGATTAACAGCAAATTGATCGTGAAATTGGAGACTGAAGGTTAGATTAGGATGCGGTCAACCGTTTCAGTTTCGATTAAAACTATACGCAGTTCGTTACGGGACAAGAATCGTGATGATTTGTTTTGGTATACGCTTTGTGCATTCAAATTGTACATACTGCTTTAAATAAATACTGAATCAAGACCTTTATAATATTCCATTCCCTAAAATCAACTTTAGCCTATTGGTGAAAGAAAAAAATTGTAATTGCTAGTGGTAACGAACGTTGGTACTTACGTGGTAGGCTCATCAAGGAACATGAGGGAAGGGTCAGACAATAGTTCCAAGGCTACGGCAAGACGTCTCCTCTGCCCTCCCGAGAGGTCCCGGCACAGAGTCATCGATGTGTTGCTCAGACCTAGTAAGGCGAGGATCTCGTACACCTGGCAAGAAGAACTTCTTTAGATCACCTGTAGTTAATGGCTTAGTAGTTTTTATTTAAAAGGTTCTAACCGAAAAAGTTTTACTAGGTACTCAACATGTGTGTTGGCCATAGATATATGGTGTTGGCACATGGCAGCAACCAGCATGTCGGGCGTTAGCGCAAACGATTGCATTATATGTTTGAAAAATTACTTATCGATTAAGAAAGTACTTTCTATTTTTATTTATCTTTTAGTAGTCGTTTCAATGAAAGTTGTAACTGACGTCTGTTAGTGATGCAGACGAAATAATGGAAGCTATATGAAAATGGAGATTAAGAACTATTTTTCCTTCACCAAAAAAAAACTAATATTATACTCAGAGTGGATTATAATAAACAATTTTTTTTTTGCTTAGTTATTAACACAATGTACCTTCTCTTCTCTCTCATGAGGCGTAAAGTCGGCCAGTTTAAGGGCGGCGGCAAGAGACATGGCTTCATACACAGTGAGATGTGCACGCAGGTCATCGTGTTGGCGGATATAGCGCGCGCCACCGCGGCCTGCCGACTTCGATGCGCACCCGCAGTTGCCGTTGACGGCTATCTCGCCTTTAGCACCACGGGTTCTGAAGACAAAGAATGTTGTTTTAGAAATGTTAGAAACTGTGGAAATATATTGCTTTTAATTATTAACTTATAATTTTTAGTAACGGTTAAAATTCTATGCCAGCCGTCATATACTCTATGTAGGTACATACATATTATGTATATGTATTAGTAAGGTAGAGCGCAAACAGATTGTTCTAAAAAAACATTGGCACACCATTTTGAGATTAGTAGTAGGTAGTGGTACATCTAATAATTGTAGTCGCGTAGACGATATAAGGATGCTAGGAAGTTGCAACAAAGACGCTGAGAAGCCACCATGAAGACGCCACGATGTCGGTACGGAGATGCTATGTTGCAGCAGGTGCGAACAAACGCGAGCAAACTACTGATGAACAATTACGCTTTTTTTGTTTGGATGGGAAATCATCAACTGACTGTGACTCTTTCGAACAAATTCCGCAACATGAACAATTACGCTGAATCAACGCCTGACGCACCTTTTGTACTGAGGTAGGTAGTACATAAGTGACACAATCTACACGAACTTAGTGCAAAAAATAAATAGTGAATGAACAGTTTTGACCTCGGTTTTGATGACCGATTCCTGAAGAATATTATGGTTTAACGCAGCTGCGCCAAATAAAGGGAAACTTAAGTACTCGACGGTAGGTAGCGATAACCTTTTTGTCCACGTTCCATCAACAGGATTACGATAAATAAATTAATAAGTACGTACCTAAAGGTGTATAAAACAGGCAGTAAGCGTGAAACCATAAAGACAAGACAAATGTGTAGGTACGTAAATAATCTTTGAGTCATATTATTATAAAATACATGATATTAATCATTGGTAGCAATCGTATAATTAAACGTAGGGTTATGTTTATATTTGTTGCGGAATTTGTTCCAAAGAATCACTGCGGCCCTGGAACGCATAGGGCACTTGTAAGAACACGGGTGGGTTTTAGTCAGTAAGAGTCTGACACTCCCTTCCGCTTCGCCCAGAGCGGGAAAAGTCGTATGATGATTTCCCATCCAGAAAAAAAGGTGGTCTTTAAAAGATCGCTTTAAGCGATAAGGCCATTGTGTCACCCTATGTAATGTTTTCTTCTATATTTTCTGTAACTTATCTGGTGTATATAATAAAGAGTATTCTATTCTATAATAAGTCGAGAGACTTTACTGTAGCAATATAAAATAAAATTTGTGAAGATTATAATCGTGGTATTTTTAGCTTTTTTTGTGCTTGCTACAGTAAATTACTTTTATTTATTTATTTTTATGTAGTTTAACTGCATAATAAACTTTTTTTTGCATACAAAAAATAAATCTATACAATATTATAAAGACGAAAGATTTAATTGTTTGTTTGTATTAAATAGGCTCCGAAACTACAGAACCGTTTTGAAAAATTCTTAAATTGTTGGGAAGCTACACTATCCCCGGGTGACATAAGCTATACTTTATCCCCGTATTCCCACGGGAACGGGAACTACGCCGATGAAACCGCAGGGCGCTACTAGTAAAATATAAACGTTTGATTACCTAATCAAAATCTTAGCCGTGGTTTGCCTTAATTAAATTTATCTTCTGAATTTGGTTTAAGATATCAGCTGATCTTTGGCCAGACGATATTATTCGGTTATTGGACTTAATTACCCAACTGTTCACGTGTTTTACTAGCACATTTAAATGTATTTGAGTAAACGAATATTAAATGTATATGAATTACGGTAAACACAATCATACAATGGCGCATACTGATTTTCTGATAAGCGGGCTTGACTACGAGTGGAAAATTACTTCTCTATGGAGTTTTCAAGAGAAAATTATTGATTAAAGAGAAATATTTCAAATTAATCACTCAATATTGAATCAATTTCGAATTCTTAACATTTTTCAATAGTAACATAGTGCTGTGTTACACAGAAATAATCAATATGGCTATCTTATTTTTTTTTTTGTTAGAACCACTCGCAGTTCAGCACACTAAGGCTGGTTACTGCTTAACCGATTATGTGGCTATCTTAAAATCCTGAGTCATTAAATACAAACTGTGCCTAGCGTGAGGACCAAAGCCACTCCCGTAGTATTTCTGGATGGCGCCTGAAGAACCATCGGTTAGTAAAGTTTACATTATGTAGGTACCTTATAAGTAATGCTCGAGCAGTAATAAGCACCAACATCGATAGGTGTGGAAAATTTAATGAATCTATATCTATACTAATATTATACAGAGGAAAGATTTGTATTTTTGTGTGTAACGAATAAACTCAAAAACTACTGGATTACTGGACCGATTTCAAAAACTATTTCACCATTAGAAAGCTACATTCACCCTGAGTAACATAGACTATATTTTATCCCCGTATTCCCACGGGAACGGGAACTACGTGAGTGAAACCGCGGGGCGCTGCTAGTATTAATATAAGGTACTTTCGTTTAGATAGAAACATTTATGAAATTACCCTGCCTGTCTGCGAATTATTAGTTTTGAAATTGTTTACCCGTAAAATAAATTTTCGATTATGTAGGTACAATGGCACATAAGAACAAAAGTTATGCTGTCCATTGTTCTATTATAAAGCAAATAATAAAAATCACGGAACCGTGAGATTTTGTCCATTTAACACTGACTCACCAAGCAAAAAAATATTTTTACTATAAGAAGTAATCGTTACAATTACATACGCAAATAAAAATCTTGTTGCACAGTGTAGTCATATAAGTATATAAGTTTGTAGTGGAAGAATCGTCGCTTGATGACTCATGTATAGTTAATAATATTTTCGAAATCAATAATTAAGGTTATGTATGACGTAGGTAAAAAATTCTTGCAATAGTCCCAATAAAAAATATTTGCAACACTATAACGAACTGGAATTTAATACAACTGCATATTCCATATATCTACATATAGGCTGAATATAGCTGTATATGGCCGCACACATGGGATAGTTTGCCCCGTTATGGTGAAGAGGTTGTGTCTGATTAATCTCATGTTTCCTACAAACAGTTTGAACAAATACTTTTTACTCACAAAAATAACTCGACGTCATCATGCAAAAATGTTTCCAAACATGTCAACGTCCTTCAATAACTTATTCAGTAACAACAGATGTGACTGGAACCGATGTTTTAAATTAGTCCGATCACGTTGATGGAAGCCCGTACGTACTTGTAAATACCGACGGCTGTCATAGGTATTCCCATGACAAGGGCTTGCCACGATTTTGTAAACACAAACGTGTTAATTTGACGAAAATAACCAACTGCTATGGAATTAACCGCAGTAATGCTTCCATTGTGATCGATTTGCCCTATGTGTGTGTTGTTTTAACGGCTTATAAGGGGCAGCTCACATCGCGGTTAAGTGAGTTGTATTCTTTCATTGAAAATGTTCCTTTTTCCATAGTAAGTAAATAAAGTTCGCGATGTCGGGTCTCGGACCCTCAGAGTGGGGACTATCCGCCAACGAGATCCTGGAAAAGATGGTCATTTCATAGTACAATATAATAAATACGCAGAATACTTTCAAAAATATTAAATCACTGATTTTTGTTATAAATAAAATTTAATGTTTCGATATTCATATCATAGAAAAGCAAATCAAATATTGTTTGACTTTCATGTTGTTCAGATAATATAAAACTTACAGTTTCTAAACTTCCTTAAAAACTAACTTATTCTAGTGCCATGCATTAAATGCATATGAAATTGGAATCTGTAGTAATTATTATAAAACAAAAAAAAAAACACTTTGTGTACTTTATTATTTTACTCTATTGTATTCTTAAACGTTGTATTTCTTAAACACTTCGGAGATTAATCTAACTAAATATTTAAGAGAGATTGATTTATAAAATATATGTAGCACAACTTCTATTTTTACATTTTCGTTGCAATAAAACACCATTGTAAAATACACAGAACAAACAATATTGGTTAAAAACATATTTTTTCTGTTTTATTTTTTTGTTAATTATGTTTTGTGAAATAACGTTAGTGTTTCTGTGAAATATATTTAAATCAAGTTGTTTGAAACAATAATATTCGAAATGAAAATACAAGGACTAAATACTATATTAAAAATTTGCTGCGAAACGAAATTCAATAAAATTTCTGTCTGCGAAACAAGGGAACGCCCATTATTTATTTATTCAAGATTTCCACAGATTATGTGGAAACTCAGTGATGTTACGTACTTTTTATTTGTCAGTAAATTATGATGTTAAAGAATTTTATCATTTCAACCTTGGCATGGCTTTACCTAGTGACTAGTTAACAATTGTGTCACGGTCATGATGACAATGCCGTTGAGTCAAATGCTTCCTATACCTGAATTTCTTTGTGATTAACGATTCATTATGACTGATCTATTAGGTCTGAATCTATTAGGAAAGAGCAAGATTTAATTTTTATCACGACAGAGTACTTTCTTTTTCAGGCTATTAAAATCAGGTTTAATTATATCAGCACATGCGGAAATTTTATTGATTTTTTTGCGAGAACCAAACTGTAGGAAGAACATCATCCACCACCATCCGATTACTTGCAACCACAGGAACATCTGCCAGCTGGACGTGATCTGCAGCAGTGGCATATATGAAAGGCACTGAATCTGGGGATATGGGGTTTCATATACCCGTCATGTACTCAGTGTAAGTGTCGTGCTGCTGTTCAATACATGAGCCACACATTGGAGCTCCAAGTGCTCATGTACTTGTACTTTGAGGGATTTAATGAATGCCATCGACGCAGAAGACAAATCTATACTAATATTATAAAGAGGATTTGTATTTTTGTATGTAACAAATAAACTCAAAAACTACTGGCCCGATTTCAAAAATTCTTTCACTATTAGAAAGCTGCATTCACCTTGAGTAACATAGGCTATATTTTATCCCCGTATTCCCACGGGAACGGCAACTACGAGAGTGAAACTGCGGGGAGCTGCTAGTAAGCAATAAAAACGCAATATTTGAATTTTTTTTTTTTTTAATATTACTAAATGCAATTTAAGGACAATTGCAATCTTGGAGGACATGGTCCGGCGCTCTCCAACGGCGGCGACACAGAGGCCCCCGGGCCAGCAGCAGAAGGCGGCTTCGTACGCAGCCGCCGTGGCTGCCAGCTCGGGAACGTCCGGCCAGGCGAAGGCCAAGGCGGGAGCCGCGTCAGCGCCTGCGACGCCGGCGACGACCAAGTCGGCCCCGGCGAAGAGGGGCAGGAGGAAGGCTGGAGGGGGAGCGGCTAAGACTGCTGCGCCAGTGGCGCCGCAGCCGCCCCCACCCCCACCCTCGGACCCTCCTGCGGCCGAGACCGAGTGGCAGGTTGCTGGAGAGAAGCGGCGGGCCAAGAAAGCGGCTAAAAGCAAGGCCAAGAAGCAGCGGTGGAAGGCCAATGCTATTGCGGCGAGGCTTCGCGCCCCAAAGTCCGCGGCTGTGGTGTTAACACTGCAGCCGGAAGCGGAACAGAGGGGCGTGACGTATCTCGCCGTACTGAAGCGGGCGAAGGAGGCGGTGAGCCTCCAAGAGCTGGGCATCAGCGGGGGCATCGGGGTCAGGAGGACCTTGACTGGTGCCCGCAAGCTTGAGCTCGCCGGAGCGGAGAGTGGCCCGTTCGCGGACGCCCTGGCCGAAAGGCTGAGGGCAGTCTTACCCGCGGACGAGGTCCGGGTGTCCAGGGCGACTAAGCGCATCGACATGCGCATAGTGGGCCTGGATGACTCCGTGACGGAGGAGGAGGTTTTGGCCGCCGTCGCCAGGACTAGGGGGTGCTCTGCCGAGCTTGTCAAGGCGGGCACCATCCGTCCTGATAACACGGGCATGCAAACCCTTGTGGTGAGCTGCCCCGTGGCGGCGGCCAGAACTCTGTCGGAGGGACGAAGGCTCTTGGTGGGGTGGGTGTCTGCACGGGTAAAACTGCTGGAACCCAGGCCTCTGAGGTGCTACCGCTGCCATGTGGGCAACCACACGGGAGCTTTGTGCCCCTCGGAGGTGGACCGCAGCGGTCTTTGTTTCCGCTGTGGTCAGCCCGGTCATAGGGCCGGCTCGTGCGAGGCCACGCCGCACTGCAGTGCATGTGCGGCTGTTGGCAAGCCTGCCGAGCACTGGGCTGGGGGAAGGGCCTGCGCGCCATCTGCCCCGACCAAGGGCAAGAGGTCCGCCGCCGCCGCCGCCTCTGCCGCCGCCGCGGCTTCCGTCGCCGCGGCTTCCGTCGCCACTTCTGCCGCTGCTGCTGTGGGTGCTGCGACTCCTGGTACTCGGGAGGGGGCTGAAATGGAGTGCCAGTAATGGTCCCATTTCGGCCTCCTCCAGAGACAAGTCGGCCGCTGTGCTATTGCGCAGTGGCTGATGCCTGTGGACGGTGAGCGTGGGTGGCTCGCCGTCCGATACCAGGCTGAGTCGACGACGCGTTGTGCTTCACGCGCGCCTCAAGGAGCCGTCAGCACCAGAGACGGGGCCCCATAGGGTCGGTGCCTGCTAGGGTTGCGGAATTTGTTCCGCGGCCCTGGAACGCAAAGGGCACATGGAGGAGCACGGGTGGGTTTTAGTCAGTAAAAGTCTGACACTCCCTACCGCTCCACCCAGGGCGGGAGGGGTCATTTGATGATTTCCCATCCAAAAAAAAAAAAAGGACAATTGCAATTCTAAGTAGTTGTTTATCATTGACTCGAAAAAAAGACGAAGAATAATTTATTTATAGGTTTACGATGTAGTGCACTTTACTTTCATATAATATGCACATTAGCTGTCAGCTCAGGCATCAAACCCATCTCAACTATACTAACCAATTTCGATCCATTAGTTATGTTTCGACGTCAATTTTTTCTCAATTTTAAATCGAAGAACAAACTTTCGAACAGTTTTTTTTTTTTACCATGGTTGGCCTTCTGGTCCCAGTTCGATTCGAGTTGAATCAAAGAAAGTTTTTTTTTTGTGATCTTGCGCATTATTGACAAACACAACAAAATTAAAAGTCATTTATTCAAACTATAGTCCAGGGTCGATAATTTTTAAAACCAAAAAAAATAATAGTAGGATAAAACCCATTAGAAAAGGAGGAGAATATTATAAAAATGAAAGGAAAAATAATTTACGGGCGATCTGAGGTCGGGAAGGGGGGGGGGGTGAGGTTTTAAGGGTAAAAAACGGTTTATCTCGATTTCTGGCAAAACTAAAAGTCCTATGGAAAAAAGTCAAATGGCAAAGTTGTAGGTAATAAAAAGATCTAAAACTTTTGTACTTATTTACACTTTTTTCACATAACCTCAAAATTTAGGAGAAAAATTCAAAAAACCAAGTTTTTGGTTTTTTATTTTTATCTTTTACAAAATTATTTTTTTTGTCACGAAATTTGGTGAAAACTTACCTTTTTATGTCCCAAATACGCTGTAATTTATTTGATTAGAAATATTTATTTTTTCGCCTTATTTTGAATTAATATCGAAAAAGCACCCTAATTTTCAATCAAAAATTCACCCGTCAAAATATCAGCTTTTTTCAAAAAGTTGGTATGCTTTCTGTTCGTTGAAATCTCTACTTTCCGATGGTGAAAAAAATATATATGGTACTATAGTAAATCTTCTCAGAAAATGCAAAAAATCGAAAAAACTCGAATCGATTTTTTTTTAATTATTATATACAATTTTGGTCTATTTATTAAAATTTACACTTTAATTACTCGAAAAACGTAAGATTACATGTCACGTTGATAAAAAAAAAACTGCAAATCAAAATATACTACTATAATTAACCAAGAAATAAGTTAATAAAATTAATATTTAATAAGACATCTACAATATTTAGAGAAAGTTGTAGAATATTCTTTAAATTATATGCGTAGATGCCTATTTATAACTATTTTAAGATAACTTATATACCTGAATGACCTACGAAAAATTTTAGCCCATCAAAAGGTATTTCATAGAAAAGTGGGGAAGGGGCTAGGCGGGTCTTGGTCTTACTACATACATACCTACTATTTCGTAGCAGCTGTAACAACCGTTAGCCTAGCCAGTATTCGAAATACAGTACAGTATACAACATCGTTTATAAAAATACACGTGCACGCTGAGTTTTCCCTTCCCCACTTTTCTATGAAATACCTTTTGATGGGCTAAAATTTTTCGTAGGTCACTCAGGTATATAAGTTATCTTAAAATAGTTATAAATAGGCATCTACGCATATAATTTAAAGAAGATTCTACAACTTTCTCTAAATATTGTAGATGTCTTATTAAATATTAATTTTATTAACTTATTTCTTGGTTAATTATAGTAGTATATTTTGATTTGCAGTTTTTTTTTTATCAACGTGACATGTAATCTTACGTTTTTCGAGTAATTAAAGTGTAAATTTTAATAAATAGACCAAAATTGTATATAATAATTAAAAAAAAAATCGATTCGAGTTTTTTCGATTTTTTGCATTTTCTGAGAAGATTTACTATAGTAACATATATATTTTTTTTCATCATCGGAAAGTAGAGATTTCAACGAACAGAAAGCATACCAACTTTTTGAAAAAAGCTGATATTTTGACGGGTGAATTTTTGATTGAAAATTAGGGTGCTTTTTCGATATTAATTCAAAATAAGGCGAAAAAATAAATATTTCTAATCAAATAAATTACAGCGTATTTGGGACATAAAAAGGTAAGTTTTCACCAAATTTCGTGACAAAAAAAATAATTTTGTAAAAGATAAAAATAAAAAACCAAAAACTTGGTTTTTTGAATTTTTCTCCTAAATTTTGAGGTTATGTGAAAAAAGTGTAAATACAAAAGTTTTAGATCTTTTTATTACCTACAACTTTGCCATTTGACTTTTTTCCATAGGACTTTTAGTTTTGCCGGAAATCGAGATAAACCGTTTTTTACCCTTAAAACCTCACCCCCCCCCCCTTCCCGACCTCAGATCGCCCGTAAATTATTTTTCCTTTCATTTTTATAATATTCTCCTCCTTTTCTAATGGGTTTTATCCTACTATTATTTTATTTCACTTTTTATTATTTTTAAAGGCTTCTACCCTGGTCTAACTAGGCTGAGAGACAGCACTTTTTGAACGTCAAATTTAACATAAAGACAGTCCCCTAAAATGCCCACCCGTCACCACTTCCTAGTGTACTAGTGTGTAGTGTAACATGCAAAGTAGAAGATAAAATGGTACAATAATACTCACGAATAACCAGCTAAAATGTTGAGGAGAGTGGTCTTGCCAGCTCCAGATGGACCCATGATGGCTGTCAGTTGTCCTGGCTTGAAGCTCCCTGATACACCCTTTAGAATCTGTTTATTTTCTGCAAAGAAAGAGAATTGAGGTAAGAAACATGGAACTATTATTTTGAATGGTGAGACCCTTCAAGAAAAATCATCGGAAATTTAATGTGACAAATTGATTAACGCAAGTTAACTGTTGTGATTGGTAGAATGAATTTTCGCTAGACAAACGCAACGCTTGAATTTAATTTAATTTGTCACACGTCGACAATTTAGTTCCTGAGAACAGTTGTAAGTCTTTTCTTTTTTGACCACTTGCAGTTCAGCACACTAAGGCTGGTTACTGCTTAACCGATTATTCCTGTGGTGGCCTCAAATGAATTTAAGGCCCCCAGCCAGGGCTTAAAACTAAATGACCGCTCGCTAAGGGCATCCCCTGTGGGACACGGGCCTCGGCTTAGCGGGATCATTGAGGGACAGCAAGGGACAGGCTGGGTCAGGTTGATATTATTTTGGGGGGTGTAAGTCTCTTTGTGTGCAAGCTATATAATGATATGAAGTATTCCCGTTTGAGCGACGATTTTAAAAGCAGCACTATAGTATAGTGCATGTGTGCACCCAAGTTATTCCTATTATATCTTAAAATCGGTGCTCAAACGGGAATACTTCTATGTTACAATCACAGCCTAAAAAAATATACTTTGTAATAAGTCATATCAAGATTTTTTGTCAAAACTATTTCGGGAGTTCCGCTCATTTACTTTTTTGTGTCTCGTAGTGATAGTCAGTTCATTGTACTTCTTTATCTCGGGCAGTAGAGCAACGAAAGGAAAAACAAACAAAACAACCACTTCAGTTACTAGTTGGTATGTTCGTCTCGTTCTGGTCGGAGCCGTCCGTTAAGTTAGTTTTAAAATTGATGCCATACTGAATATACTAAGTATTGTGTGCTGAGTACAACCACAGATAATATAATACTAGTACAATTGAGAATTGTTCGCATTCGCATGTCAGTCTCAATTTGTCAAAAATGTTTGGAAAAAGAGACTTTTTGACAGATGGCGACTGAGATGCGAATGTGAACGTTGTTTTAAAATGAGTAAGATGGGCCCTCTTCTTTGTTTTGAGAGATAAAAATCTATATAAAGCTGAAGAATTTGTTTGTTTGCTTCTACGCACTAATCTTAGGAACTACTGGTACGATTTGAAAAATTCTTTCAGTGTTAGATAGCATATTTATCACGGAAGGCTATATAGTTATATCATCACGCTAAGACTACTAGGAGCGCAGTAGTCAGTAGTCATGAAAAATGTGACACAAACGAAGTTGCACGGGTCTGCTAGTATTAAATAATGTTCGAAGTTTAATTTTCCTTTACAATAATTTATTTTAAAATAATTATAATAAATTATAATATGCTTGCTATAGAGATAGGCTGCGAACAAAGAAGACTAAGTTAACTTGATAGTTTTCTTCATTCTATTACCAGTCGTCTGATGTATTTGTTAGGTACCTATATCTGTGTATATAGGTATGTTAAGGCAATCTTATATAATAATTAAGGTTTTCGGCAATATTTTATTTCCGAAATAAAAATAGTCATCCCGGAAATTTAAAAAAATATAACCGAAAGTAGCAAAATGTTAAGTCCGCGAACCCATGTAGGTACATTTGTCTAACCATTATGGTTAAGAACTTGACACACAATAACCACTTTTTGTGCAAATTATTCAATCAAAACCAGAGTGGAATAGAATATTGCTGAGTTTGTTGTCATGATTTTAACTCTTATCCATTGAAATGGTTTGATAATAAAAACCTTAATTATCAACGGTTATGTAGGTACCTCCATGAAAATTACATTTTCAATTATTCTAATAGGACCTTTCGTTTAAAAGTTACAACGGGTATAAAATGTTCGGGTTATTCACCAACTCGAAACAAGATACTGGACACACGTGTGTCCAGTTGGTGAAACTCAAAATTAGTATCACTCATTATTTCGTCATCTGGACACGCCAAGATTTTTATTCGTGTCCACATAGTGAAACTTAAATTAAATTACTTTTATGTTTTCGTCAACTGGGCACATGTTAGTATTTTACCCGAATTCAGGATAAAGTACAGTCAAGCACATTAATTTTTTGTGTCACAATCATCATCAGCCACTAAACGTCCTACTGCTGAGAACGGGTAATTAAGTATGTAATTTTAAAATTATTCACTACTACACTACACTACTACATTCTCAAAAATATATTTATATTGTCTTATAATAATATTCTATGTTTTACTGTTGATTTTATTGATCTCTATAATTATTATCTTAGTCATAGTAAAATGATTGTGATACCTTAATTATTACTAAAATATTCTATTTCCAAAGTGTCAAATATTGTTGTTACAGAATATAGTATGTATTAAAAAATGATTGTTGTTTGTAAAATTACCCACCCATTTTAGTATTGTTATGTCATAAGTATCTCTCTCTTTTCGACTCCGCTCTAGTACCTAATTAACCTGACTGTACCCTTTTTTGCAAAAAAACTGGGTGTGTCCAGTTGGCGAAAACATAAAAGTGATTTTATTTAAGTTTCGCTATGTGGACACGCGTAAAAATTTTGGCGTGTCCAGATGACGAAATAATAAGTGTACTAATTCTGATTTTCACCAACTGGACACACGTGTGTCCAGTATCTTGTGTCGAGTTGGTGAATAACCCAAATGTTCTAAGCAAGAAAAATGTTGAGGTTTGAACGAACCGCCCTATGTTTAGTCTATAAATAAGTAATTTATACATTTATTGTATTTTTGTTGTTTTAATTAATTTATATATTTTTTGAAACGAATAAAAAATTGTTTGAATAGCTATTAATTAAAACGCTATATGTATAGTGCACTCAGCGTCTACCGAACGCCCGCCGCGCCCCGCGGCCGACATCGAGTTACTTTCGCATTTATAATGTTAGTAGATAAACTACCTACTACCCTATACCTAGAGGAATCAGTGCTTTCATTTTGTAAAGGAAAGTACGAAAATCCGTACATAAATTCGTATATAATACATATATGTGGATATGTATTATATACGAATTTATGTACGGATTTACGAACCTATTTATCATTATCAAACTAGCACTATAAACCACATTGAATTCAAAACAAATAAAACCACTTGATTAGTATGATAAAAATGATTTATCTATACTAATATTATAAAGCTGAAGAGTTTGTTTGTTTGTTTGTTTGAACGCGCTAATCTGAGGAACTACTGGTTCGAATTGAAAAATTCTTTTTGGGTTGAATAGACCTTTTGTCGAGGAAGGCTTTAGGCTATAAATCATCACGCTTAAGCCAATAGGAGCGGAGCAGCGATAAAGAATGTTTTAAAATCGGGGATTCCACGGGGACGAAGTCGCGGGCAGCAGCTAGTTTAACAATAAACTCAAACAGAACAGGTTAATCAAAATTATGTGGAACAGGACATTTGTCATCATTTAGTCTATATGTTAATATTGAAACAATGGTTTTTGGATGATTCATAGTGATAAAATATACAGCCTGAACTCTGTACCGACAATACCGACATATTTCAATAAGTTTGTATAAAATTATGGAAATACTTTCCAAAATCCGTTCTTTTTTTTATTGTGAAATGGATTTGCTCTTGACTTAGAAAAGTAAAGTTCTGTCTTTTTTTTTTAAACGACCATCTCAGACACTATATAAAATTTATACTTACACTATATTTATGTGCATACATAGGTACTCCCCATATTATCGATTTAGCCAAAATTATGTCTGGCCTTTAAAAGAGACCGTGACCTCTGAGTTTGTATACTATATTGTCCATGTAATTTGACAGAAAATACAATGTGTTATGCATATGTAAGAAGATATGTGAATACCTTCTTACATAATCAATAATTAATAAATCTAAATATAACGAAATGTCGTGGACGAAAAGACAGAGAATAGAGGCAACCGTTTTGACAGAGACCGTTTTCAAAAGTTTGAACTCTAATTACATTGAGAAAATTCTGGTAACATTGCGGTTTGTTTACCTTTATATCTACTAATAAATCGAAATCATTAGAAAATAATTAAATGCAATATAATGGTAAGAAGTCACCGCAAAGTAAACACAATTATGACTTTGTGTTAAACATTTTATCAGGGTTGACACTTGACGTAAATTATCCTTTTCCTACTTCCTTAGGTTATAAAAGGGCTATTGAAAAGAAGCATGTTTAGCAATTTGTGTCAAAGATTAAAAGATATATTAGATGGACAGAACAATATAATGGATAGACAGACAGGATATTCTATTTATTTTACCTGTTTCTCATTGTAATCTATACTAATATTATAAAGAAGAAATATTTGTATTTTAGTATGTAACGAATAAACTCAAAAACTACTAGACCGATTTCAAACATTCTTTCACCATTAGAAAGCTACAGTCACCCTGAGCAACATAGGCTATATTTTATCCCCTTATTCCCTCGGGAACGGGAACTACGCGGGTGAAACCGCGAGGCGCTGCTAGTTGAATATATGTGGAACATCCTCGTTTTTTAGTGTGCTAAAGTAAGGAAGATTGTATAAGCGTTCAGATTCTGTTGTAAGAAATGGAAAGACAACCCAAAATTTCAGCACAGCAAAATAGTTACATAAAAATATTATTACTTTAGCAAGAATTTGAGTTCGTGACACGTGGCGCTAATACTTGAAAAGCGGAGTTATATTAGTATAAGTTATTTATGAACGCATATTTAATAATACCTAGCGCACAGGAAACTTTGTAATTTATGTATTTCAACAAATGTTTGTATTTTATTAAGTGACCAGCGAAAACTGACAAATTCGTTAATAAGTCAACGTGTGATGATGAATCAATCCATGCTCGGTCATTTCATGAAATGCCTGGCCACATCATGAAATGACAACTTCAAACTTAACTTAGGCAACGGAGAAGTCTGCGGGTAAACTAAACTATCCTTGTCAGGGTGCCTATTTTCGTGTATGCTCTGGTTAATTTGATGTGAAATCAATATATGAAAACAATATAATACTTTTTTTAGAAAAAATATGTTTATGTATACATTTTAGGGCTTATTTTTAAAATAAGCATCAAATTTATCACCAAGTTTGGTGTGTATTTTAAAAATAAGCCTTAAAATTTTTCGTAGGACTTGGCAACTTAACTTGAAATGTTAAAGTTATATTTAGAACCTTCTCAAAATGTCACTTGTGTTGCAACTTGACAGACATTAAATGCAGTCTCGAAAATATACCAAATTTTCGAGAGTGCATTTAATGTCTGTGTCAATTATTACAATAATGATAAAGTTTCTGTTGGCAAAACATGCAATAATTGACTATCCAATTATAAGTTATTGAAATAAAAACGACGTAGGTAGCTGTGGTCAGTTAAATCAAACAGAACATTAAAATCCGATTCAAATAATTATCGTCATAGCTTAATTATTCTTCTTCGTACTGTAACTGACGCAACACAGTGGAAAAGTTTGTTTTTAATAACAATAATAATTTATTTGTTATTGTTTTTGATTGGTTTCCGCAGTTGATGATTTTCTAATTATCCACCGACTTTATTGATTCTGAATTACCTCAGAAAAGATTTTCTTTTTCTCATGCGTCATGAAAACGAAAAGTATTTTAATAATTGTCAACATTATCTACTTACATTACTTTACATGTCCTTAGGATTTGAGTCATACGTGGAGAATAGAATAATACTCATATACATAAATCATGATGTTTTATACAGTATATAACTTTTATGTATTTTGTGAACTTCTTAAAAAATAAATGCCTACGAAATTATTGGTCCTTTCTTAATAATTTATAATCAATTCGTTGTCCTGATCCCTCGTTTTTTTTTGGTGTAACTAAATATTAAAAGGTTGATCTATAAAAATGAACCAACAGTTGAACGACTAATTGGATACCTACAAAATATTGTCGCCGGTAATCTAAAACTTAACTTATAGACTGGCACCCGACGATGTAACATTGAAGCCACATAATGTATAATTTGACTAATTGGCAATTCTGGCGCGTTGCCGCGATTATAATTATAGGCTGAAGCCAGGAAATGGGTCTCGTATTTCTGAGAACCATTAACTGGCTGCCGGCTAGCTCCATTGATGTCGTGATTGTTACATCTTCTCATGAGCAATGAGGGGTGTCTGGCTTCTGGTTTACCATCACCTTTGGCTTTCAAAAATAGTTGTAGGTATGGATTTCAGCTACTTCTAGATCTTATTAAAGTCTCGGTTAGTCAAGATTTTAAATTAAATGCCCTATGCCTTTGAATGGAGGGAGGCTTTTGCCCAGCAGTGGGACATTTCAGGCTAGCTATAATTATAATATAAGATATAATATGCCTTTGAATCCTCATCTCATGATGACTCATTCTGCAGGGGCTGCTTTGGTGCTGAAGAAATGAACAATTCCTTGGAACGGTGAGGTCGCTCCACGGAGTCTATGTAGCTTCCAGGAAACTTCTGTGCTTCTGGTCGGACTTAGGCTGGCTAACCAAGCCACCTACGCACAATGGACTGAATGGAAGAATAAGTGCAGAAAATAGAGTTCATACTCTACTCTAATGTTCCTTCGAAATTATCTATAGAAGTCACGCGGCATCGTGGGTGCGTTCACAAACATGTAAACTCACATACACAAGACACCCAGACCCGGATCAACCATCTGTAGGCCATACAAATATTTTTTCCGTGCGGGGATCGAACTTGGACTACGGTTCATCTTTTTTAGGAATTCACAAACTGTATCTAACTAAAATCTGTTCCACCAAATAAAAGCAACAAAAGAAGATCGGCAGCGATACGCTGCCGATGTGCCTCTTCTTTTGTTCTCCTCCTTCTCCTTCTCTTCCGTTGTGGCCGAATCAGCTCTCTAGGATCTGAAGATCGCCGCTGAGTTGATCTATCGGTTTTGTATTGGTTGTTTAAGCGTTGAAACAGTTTCATTTGTCGCCTAGAGCTAAGGAGTGTAAATCCCTTTTTTTTGTTTTCGGAGGAAAAATTCAAAAGGCGTCTGGACAATTGGGGTAAAAGATCTGGGCGTGTGGGATTTTAACCTCACTAAAACCACCCCGGTGATCACCATCAGCACATGGAAGGGGCCCCGGTACCTCTTAAAAGACCACTCCGGAACCCCCTCAGTGCAGTGCCTGTAATGGCGCATCCCTAGGGAAGGAGTGTAAATCCCTGCCGGAGTCTATGCACCTGAGTTTTTAAGTAAAGAGGTTATGTATGTCTAAGCAGATGTGCATGTGGTTGTCGACAGCATCACTAAGTGAAATAGTTTTTGAATCAACAAAATGTCGACGTATTTCATATTATTTGCAGCATATCCGATGTTTTTACAGGTAGATACAATTTGCATCAAAACGTAAATATTCTGTAATGCAGATTAACATAAAATCGAACGAAATTATACGGTTTCCCTTCCTCTTCCTCTGAAACTGTCGGTTACTTATTATAAGTATCATGTTCCTCTACTTATGTATGTTCGTTATTAGAGGATACAGGTCGGTATTGTGTTACAACTGTCGGTAGCCTTGCAACTATAGCTCTAGATTGATTAGCAAACCAAATAATGTACAGTTCCTGTATTAGCATACAAAATTGTGAATTGAAACAGTTTAATTACATTTTCTTTCGTATTCTTCTCTCAGCCAACCCCTTCATTTGAAACTCATTGTTAAGGGGGAGCATTAAGGGCCTACGGATGGCGAGCTATGAGTGGCTCGCCGTCCGATAGCAACCATGACCGGGTCGACGCGACGCGTTGTGTTCCACGCGCACCTCAAAGAGCTGACAGAAAAAAAGACGGGGCCTTATAGGGGACGCAAAGGGCATTATAGGGATCACGGATGGGTTTTAGTCAGTAAGAGTCTGACACTCCCTTCCGCTCCGCCCAGAGCGGGAGAAGTCATTTGATGACTTCCCATACATATATTTCCCATCCAGAAAAAAACGGGGAGCATTAAAATCATTGGTCCCACCATCTTTGTGTTCAATTCAATTTAAATGAATATCATTATTGAAGGAAAAAGGTCTTTTTTATTTCACACTTTTTTGAATTTCAGAACTTTACATGAAGACAGTCCCCCAAAACGTCCGCCCGACATAGATTACTACTATACCATAGTTTTACAGTTCGAGGTCGATTTTTTTTATTTGAGTTTTTTCAGTTTTAATTTAAATCATTTATTTTAAAGAAGATTTTAAAGAATACGTATTTATCCTTCCATTATTATCTTGGACATGAAGTGATGAACCATTTTTATGTTGCTATCTATTGATTACACGATTAATGTTTAAATTATTAAGCATCTTTTCGGAAATTTCATTGTGATTATTAGCAAGAATTTAACTGCGTGCAATCATTAAAACAACATGCATAATTATATGTTTTCAAATTACGCTTTTATGCCAACGAAACGTTTACCAATTGACTGATACACACTTAATTCAATAAATGTCAAAAAAACTGAACCGATTTAAATTAAACTAGCACTATTCCCTAAATTGAACTATACCAAGTTCAACAAAAAAAAGATTTTTTGCAATCCGACGTACCTACTGTTTTTGAGATATGCGTGTACAAATATACATGCACTTATGACTAAACTGTGCAATTATGAAAGTATTACATAAATACTGGTCGAAAACTCCTTTTTTTAAATGAAGATAAGAAATAGAAATAAATGAAGAAGTAATTCAATGAATAAAACAATGAATATCAAAATATTAAATAAACCCAAAATCAATGTAATTAATAGAAAAACACTTACATTTTACGTTTTTTATTTAATAATTAAAGAGGAAAGATTTGTTTGTTTGTTTGGATTGAATAGGCTCCGAAACTACTGAACCGATTTGACACTGTTTGGAAGCTATCACTATCCCCGGGTGACATAGGCTATATTTTATCCCCATATTCCCACGGGAATGGGAAGTATGCGGGTGAAACCGCGGGCCGCTGCTAGTTTAATAATAAAATAATATAACCCTCTTTCTCTTTTCTATCTTGGTGTACCCGACAATTACCTAAAATAATGTATGTATATTTTATATGTACCTAAGTTCAAAGTGTGGAATGAAAATAAATATATTGAGTACTAGCTGCTGCCCGCGACTTCGTCCCTGTGGAATCCCCGATTTTAAAACATTCTTTATCGCTGCTCCGCTCCTATTGTCTTAAGCGTGATGATATATAGCCTAAAGCCTTCCTCGATAAATGGTCTATTCAACCCAAAAAGAATTTTTCAATTCGAACCAGTAGTTCCTGAGATTAGCGCGTTCAAACAAACAAACAAACAAACAAACTCTTCTGCTTTATAATATTAGTATAGATTAAGTATTTTCGACTGTTTATAAACCAATTACATGTAAATGCGAACTTCATGCTCTGATGAATGAATATCATACGAGCCGTATTTCAAAACGACGAGTATAATGCTAACCAATTTAATGTAACTAGGTGTTCTAGAAACTTGTGGAAAGTAATTACTTTTATTTGAATGTGAATGGTCAAGTTCAATTTTTAGGTTAATAACCTCGTTGGTAGTTATATTTTCGAACCGATTGGGGAAACGCGTGGGGTTCGTGTGCTCATAACTTGTTTAAAGGTTTGTCAAGACGTTTAGTTGACACTTCGCGTGATCCAAGGGCTGGCTTTTATCTTGGACAAAGGATAAGCATTGCCTTACAGCGTGGCTATGCTGCCAACCTTTTGGGTACATTACCAGTAGCCAGCGATGCGGAGGATTTTTTCGTCGCCATCTTTTTTTTATTATTTTTGTGTATTGTGTAAGTGACATATCACAATTCAGGAATACCAGGTCACCCTAAATCTATCTCAGCCAATTGCCGTTCGCTGATCAACTTAAGCCTCCGCAAAAGGGCGCAAACCATCTCGGTATTGAGCAGTCCGCATCCATTTCTTGCTAGCCACCTTCTTTAAATCAACGATCCATCGTGCCTCATAAATATGACCATATGCGGTCTCCACTTTAACACAACATAACTGCTCCATCGAACGTCTGTCCGTGTACAGACATGGCCGGCCGCCCGGGCCACTTCCACTTCGGTGACTTTAGATCTCTGGCGAATAATTTCGTTGCGAATTCTATCGACCAGATTTCCAACCAGAGAAACACCGAGCATTGATCTCAACATTTCACGTATTTTTTTTTTGACGTGACCACTCGCAGTTCAGCACACTAAGGCTGGTTACTGCTTAACCGGGCAATCCTGTGGTGGCCTCAAATGAAATTAAGGCCCCAGTTAGGGCACAACATTTCACGCTGAGCAACCTTGAATTTATAGACCAGGCCTATGGTGAGTGTCCATGTAACACCAACAAATATTTCCATCAAAAATCAGTGATCAATAATTTAGGTCGTGATATTCCATAACTATACATCGTTATTATGTTAAATCACGAAACTAGATAATTAGTATTCCTACAGTATCATTTGCATGAAACTATAAAAAATCTTGGCTATCGATAACTTTACAGCATAACAATACAAGAGGACTTGATAAATTATTTATAAAGTGCAAAAATCGATTGGCAGGCGTCTTCGTGCGCCCGCGCATATGGGTAGCTCATCACAATATGAATGAGGAAGTGATTTGTAAACATAGCTATAGCTTTATAGCAAATAATCTATATGTGTACATCCAAGTACTTTAAATAATTTGCGGAATTTGTTCAAAACAGTTACCGCTGCCCTGGAATGCAAAGGGCATTTGGAGGAACACGGATGGGTTTTAGTCAGTAAGAGTCTGACACTCCCTGCCGCTCCAACCAGAGCGGAAGAAATCATTAGATGACTTTGTATCTACAAATATCTTTATATCTATTTTCTAAAAATAAAAAATAAACTTTAAATGATAAGTTATAATTTTTAACCGACTTCTAAAAAGGAGGAGGTTTTCGGATGTTTGTATTTTTTTATGTTTGTTCGCGCATAACTCCGTCGCTTGCCAATCGATTTTATCGAAATCGAACGAGTTTTATGTTAATTTCAATAAATTATAGCAAATCTGTCGGGATAGCTGAAATCGCATATTTGTTATTGTTTACACCAATTTATACCACGTACGTTGTGATGGGTATGTTTAGCTGGGAGTGAACCACTAAAAAGAGAAAAATAAAAAAAGTGTGTTCAAAAACAAAAAAGCAACCAAAAACATCGACTTCAGAAATTAAACTTATTTTGTACTTTTGGTTTTTTTGTTTGTTTAGAAGTCGGTTGTAGTTTTTGTAAAAAAAAAATTATTCAGTTATAATACTTTTTAACAGCAGCCAAAATAGCTGGCTAAGGTAGAAGTACGTATTCCCGTTAGTGTACCAATACCCGTTAACACGTCAGTTTTTTTATTATTGCACTTTTCTAACAATAATAAATTAAAGTTTGCGAATCGCAATACCTTCTCGGTAATATTTAGTATAATTGTAATGTCAAAATTGTTCAAAAAGTTGAATGGCGTCAAAACTGAGAGGTTACAAAAGTTTGCATTAAGAAAATATTATGTAAGTCCAAAGTTCTGTCACTGAACTACGAAACCACCACGTCGCATTGATCAGCTAGCCATACTGCGACGGATAACGTTAAAGTGAGAGAGTTAATTTTATAAAATATTTGAGTATATTATTTTGCGATGTAACCTATAAATTGAGGTGTATCTAATTGAGAAATAAATAATATTGCCGTTTACATCTATTGGTACTAACAAACCCCTACTTGACCTAGTACCCGTTAAAATCGTATTTTTTTTACCGGATATTGGTACACGATCAACCCTGTAAGACACATTGTACAGAAACCCGTTATTGTGTACTTATTGCCTTGAAATAGGTCTCATTTTCCTTTAAGGGCGCATATTCCGAACGGCATTTCATACAAATTTTCAAGTCGTTATTTTCCGAAATGACTGAACCGATTTTAGTGAAACTTCAGACATATAAGCAGGTTACATAGGTCTAAAAAGTTAGTTAAACACATTTTAGAAATGTCTTATTTTAAAAAAGATAACTGGAAATTTATGTTTGTATGGAACATTTAAAATGGGTCTAATTTAACTGTAACACTATTTATCGAAAATGTTTTCAATTAACTTTTTAGACCTATGTATTCTGCTTACGTGTGTAAAGTTTCATTAAAATCGGTTTAGTCATTTCGGAAAATAACGACTTGAAAATTTGTATGAAATGCCGTTCGGAATATGCGCCCTTAATACTGTAGAATATATTCCTGCCGGCAGCATTGACAGTTGCATTTAAACCCGACGTCGTTCTTATTGCTTTGTGTTATGTGCTCTTTTCCTTCGAATCAATAGAATGCAGTTTCCATTTTCCTTACTTGCGTTGTAATCATCTGGATTCGGTTGCATTTTAAGTTTTTTTTTTATGATTTCCTAATTTTTGCACATTTCGCGTAATACTGCTCAGCTGTTCTGAAGCCAGATTTTTCAATGCGCATCATGTGGCGTGTTGCTGTTTCTGTATGGATACTGATAACCAGGCAGTAATTTAAAGAAAACTTCAGACAAACTTACATGAGTCGATCTGTGGATACCCGACTAATTTTGCTCGCTAGCTGCTCTTGCCCACCTAAGGGGTCCAAGCGCCTCTTGCCGGAGGCTGTATGCGGGGAACACCAGCGCCCCATGTCGTGCGGCGTTCCGCAGGGTTCGGTCTTGGGCCCGCCCCTGTGGAACATCGGGTACGACTGGGTGCTGAGGGGCGAGCTCCAGCCGGGAGTGGACCTGACGTGTTACGCTACGCTGACGACACGCTTGTCACTGCCCGGGGGAGCTCGTACAGGGAGGTAGAGTTGCAGGAGTCGGCTGCGGTCTCACAGGTGGTGAGCCGCATACGCATACGGCCGAGGCGCGCCTGGAGGTGGCCCTCAACAAGTCGGAGGCCATAGCTTTTCATGGCCCCCGGCGGGCAACACCGCCGGGATCACACATCGTGGTCGGGGGGGTCCGTATCGCTGTCGAGTCCACCGTGAAGTACCTAGGATTGGTGCTCGACAGCCGGTGGGATTTCGGCCCCCACTTCCGGCGGCTGGCGCCCAAGTTGATGGGCGCGGCTGGGGTGCTGTTAACGCTGCTTCCCAATCTGGGGGACCCGAGCACCGCCTGTAGGCGGTTGTACGTGGGGATCGTGCGATCGATGGTCCTATACGGGGCCCCGATCTGGGCGGCTGACCTGACGGCCAGTACCATCACAGTTCTGCGGAGGCCGCAGAGGGTGATGGCCGTCAGAGTCATCAGGGGTTATCGCACGATCTCATACGAGGTGGCTTGCGCACTGGTCGGATATCCGCCATGGGACCTGGAGGCAAAAGTCCTCGCGTCACTGTATCGGTGGCGCGAGGATGCGCGGGCGCGGGCGGACTGATGCAGCGACACATTGAGCTGCGTCGGTCGCAGTTGCGCGAGATCCTAGTAGCGGAATGGCGGGACAGGCTATCACGCCTTCCGCCGGCCTCGTCACTATCGAGGCCATCCGGCCAGTGCTCGACCTTTGGCTCGGGAGAAGGCACGGCTCCTTGACGTATCGTGCGACGCAGGTCCTCTCGGGGCATGGCTGCTTTGGGAGGTTCCTATGTCGCAAAGGCAGGGAGCCGGACGCTCGGTGTCACCACAGCGTCGACTGTCGGGAGGACACGGCGCGGCATACGCTGGCAGTGTGCCGCTTGGGAGGGGCCGCGCCGTGACCTCATCTCTGTGGAACGCAGTGACCTCTCGCTACCGGCCATAGTCCAATCTATGGTCGGCGGCGAGGAGTTCTGGGATGCGGTGGTCTCCTTCTGCGAAACAGTTATCTCGCAGAAAGAGGCTGCGGAACGGGAAAGAGAGATCATGACCTCTGTCCCCATCCGCAGCAGGCGCACCGGGCGTCGAAGGAGGGCATACGCTGCCTATTTCCGGCCCCCCTGACTGGGTCCAGGGGCGGCGGACTTGGGGACGTCTGTCGCCCCCCATTCATCCGGACCCGAGGTGGCGGTGCGTGGTGTATCGTGCGCCCCTCTCTGACGTCGCGGAGGGAGTCAAACACCTCACTCCCTCCGCAGACACGAGGTGGCCCGCAGCGGCGGGCTGGCACCAGCCGGGGATTACGTATGTCGTATATGTTCCCGAGATCCCCGGCGTAGGTGAGGGTTGGAACACCGGGGTGGTTTTAGTCGGTAAGAGTCTGACAGACCCCTCCGCCCGCCCCAGGTTGGAGGACATCCATGAGGATTTCCCCCCGTAAAAAAAAGGCTGTATGCGGGGATCGTGCGGTCCATAGCCCTTTACGGAGTCCCGGTGTGGTGTGGCAAATTGCTGTGCAGTGGACGGAGCTCGGGCAGGGTTTCACAGAGGCATGGAGACAGCGACTGCTGCAACCCAGCGCTGGGCACGCCACCATTGCGGCGATAAGTCCCCTCTTTGAGGAGTGGTTGGAGAGACGCCACGGCGTCCTCACCTTCCGCCTGACGCAGGTGCTCGCCGGACACGGCTGTTTCGGGAGGTAATTGTTTCGGATGAAGCGGGAGGACACGTCCTGGTATCAACACTGTGTGGATCGCCCGGAGGACACGGTGGAGCATACGGTGAAGGTCTGCCCTGCTTGGGCGGAGCAATGCCGTGTCCTTGTCGAGGCAATCGGCGGCGGCGACCTCTCGCGGCCGGCCCTGGTTCAATTCATGGTCCGGAACGAGAAGGTATGGGAAGCGGTGACCACTTTCTGCGAACCAGTAATGCTAACGAAGGAGGAGGCAGACCGCGTGCGGGAGAGGGAAACCTCACTCTCCTGCCGCCGCAACAGAAGAAGACGCCCGGGGCGTCAGGAAACCTAGGGTGATTTCCAGCCACCGTAGGCCCGGGCATGTGGACGGCGAGCTATGGGTGGCTCGCCATCCGATAGCAATCAGGCCCGGGTCGACGGGCCGTCGTGTTTCACGCGTGCGGGGCCCCATAGGGTCAGTGCCTGCTGGGGTTGTGAAATTTGTTCGAAAGAGTCACCGCGGCCCTGGAACGCAAAGGGCACTAGAAGGATCATGGGTGGGTTTTAGTTAGCAATAGTCTGACACACCCTTCCACTCCGCCTACAGCGGGAGAAGTCATTTGATAATTTTGCATCCAGAAAAAAAAAAGAAAAAGTACCTACCTGATTTTACCTAATAATAGTAACTGATGGACTAGATATCTAGATCCTTTTTCCATGTTTTAATTGAGACTTGAAGAAGTACATTTTTTTACTATTTTCTGTTTATGATCATCTTTTTTTTTATAAGAAACAATATATTTTTTACAATAGACCTTTTTATTTATTTTACACCAAAATGCAAAAATAGCATTTCTGTGAACTTTAACGTAAAGTAATAGAGTTCAAATTCGCGGTGAAAATTACCGGATTCAGGGACAATTTAACGATTACTCGTACAAATCTACCGGTTACTGGTACAATTAGCCCTTTATTTATTTTTTCTATATTATTGTTAAAGAAAATTCATATTAATACAAAAAAAGAATATTACACTAAAACTAGCTTAAATTATCTCTCTAGCCATGTAATCATTTTTTTTGTAAGTCTTCTAGTTTAAGCATAGCAGACCTGCAAAGTCAGTGAAGTTCAAAACTTCACGGTTATTGGGCCGTTTACCTTAATTCATTAAATTACGATAGCTATAGTAAATATTTAGTTATAGTAATTAATTAGTTACAATAACAATTAGTTTATAGTAATTAATTATATATATTTATAGTAATAAACTAATTACCCGTTGTTTCATGTCAATTATTTGGACTTTATTGTCTCTCTGCCCAAGGTTCTGTTCTAGGTTAGAAACAGTCAAATCATTATCAACCAATGATTGAGACTGGCCAGACGAAAAATATGTTTGTAAACAAAAAATATGAATAATGCTTTTAGGTCAGAGAGGTCTTTGCAAGAGTTTTTTCATCTGATCTCTATTTTATGAGTCAACTAATGATTCATAAAACAAAGTCCAGTTGAAAAAACTTTTTTACAATTACAAACAAAAACAAGTTTGAGGCTTCTTGGGTAATGGCATTAATTTATTTGACCTGGATTTTGTGGGTTGAAGGCCTTAAAGTATGTTGCAGAATTTGTTCGAGAGAGTCACCGCGGTCCTGGAACGCAATGGGCACAGGGAGGAACACGGGTGGGTATAAGTCAGTAACAGTCTGACACTCCCTTCCGCTCCGCCCAGAGCGGGAGAAGTCATTTTATGTTTTCCCATCCAGGAAAAAGGGCCTTAACACATTCGAGGACGCTACCACTTGAGACTGTGTACCAAAATGACACAGTAAATGTCCATACAAATTATACGACGTATGAGTACGTAGCCTCCCATGAAAATATATTGTTTTAAAGACATCATGACACAACCGTTTTATCACGTTATCGTATAAATACGTTATGTCATTAAAACATCAATTTCACAGAGTAAAATTATTAATTCATAGTAAAATAGTATACTGTCTGGCTAAGGAATAATACATAAATCAAATAAACTAAATACTTACGATGTTTTGTCGCGGCAAATATTACGATACGCCACGAAATGTTTAGCGAACGCGAGCGCAACCCGCAGTGACGCAGCCGCACTGAATGTAGGAGCGCGGTAGGCGCGCGCGACGCATTTACACGTTGTGCGTGTGTGAGTACCGTTCCCGCCCACTGTCAACGGCACTTATTTGAAATAGTTTAAAACTTACTCTACGTGACAGTAAAGCTTCGGGTATTTTAAATGTTGTGACACAAGATACATTCAATAGGATTTTAACTTGAACGTTCATCGGATATGTACGTTCTGTCGTAAAGTAAAAAAAATATTTGGACGTCATTGTACGTTGTGCCATATCAAAATTTCGAACGATGACGTATAATCTCGTTCTGTCCTCGAACGTGTTAAAGTATGCTGCTTAAACATTTCCCTCGATTTATTATTTTAGTAGTTAAATAGATTTTTTCAATTGTGGAGCTGAAAGTCAGTTTGACTTTTCCTTTAATAAAGGTGCGTACGTGTGTGCTCTTATAACACACTCTTGTTAGTGAGTCCTACTCTTACACACATTCAAATTGTTTAATAAAAAGAAATGTTTCCCCATCTATAAGCATTCGTCCGGAATAACTCTCGCTGTGACCCCTGGATGAATATATACTCATATTTCATTACGTCATGCTTCCAAAATGATAAAAATATTTGAGATACAAGACAAAAATGTTTACCTTACGTAATTTCCGTATTTTTGTGGATTTCAACTTTTTTTCTCGTACAGCAATTTCCTATTCGCATTGCGTACTCTTATCGGATGCGTACTGTTAGACTAGTCTACGCTATACTTTCTTAATGGTTGCAGGCTTCTAAGAAGAGAATATTATTAATTTATATGACAATAAGACAGTAATACCTAACCCTTTTGTTATATATTCAACTAGCATCCTGTGGGAATATGGGAATATAAGTCTATGTTCACCGTGGATTGCTTCCCAAAAGTGAAAGAATTTTTCAAATCGGTCAAGTAGTTTCGGAGCCTATTCAATGCAAACAAACAAAAAAAAACAATCAAATCATTCCTCTTTATAATATTAGTGTAGATAGTGCAGATTAAAATCTAGTCGAATATTTTGTCTTTATGGTAACAGAAAAAAATGATACGCAATAGTTAGACTAATGTATCTGTGTGGTTTTAATCAGTATGAGTCTTACAGACCACTCCGTCTGCCCTATGACGGACAACCAAAAACCTAACCTCGGAAAAAATAAATTCAATTGCTTTAATCAATTAGGTATAGCAATTTCGTTACGAGAGTAGTTGGTGGTATTATAATCTTTAAATATGTCAATAGATAAAAACCACCAACGGAATCACAGGTTCGGCGCCGGAAAGACTACTGATAGAGGATTATTTTGATTAATGTTGATTGCAGATAAGCAAAACATAATTGATACAAGGCTTCTATTATTGTTGAATATTTTACAAACAATGTACCTAATCAACAGTTTACTCCTTGATTTTTGTATTTAACAAGTATTTTACACCTATCTAAGCTACACCACGAACACTAACAGTAATACGATACCTGACGTTTAGAACTACATTGTTTAATTACCATATCAGATTATCAACATCTGCTACTAAAATAAATTGCATAATATAACTTTTCCCAGAAAACAAAATGAATGATGACTACGTTTATGACCTTGATTTGATATAGAGCTTACTGTTGTTATCAAACTAATTGTAGCAATATTTTATGATCAACCTTCCAGTTAAAGTCAACATCAATATCAATAATTCGTCGATAGTTAATAAAACATTCGATTAATCAATTTATCTATCGAAAGTTACGAAATGCGCCGGCGCAGTCGTAACGGTATGTCGTGTAGATCAACGTTCTAGCGTTCGATGTTAATGGCTTTGCTTATGTAAGCTTTGACAAAACGGGTTTCAAAGAAAGTTCTCGCGAGAATTCCGGTGTTATGAGTTAGCACATCATAGACGCTTAGTGATCTTGTGTAGACAGGCCACTCGTGAGAGCAACTATTTAGTGGTCAGCCACAATTTGCCATGGCGGCAGTAGCAGTTCGCTAACAGTTTGAAAAGTGGTTGTGGCCGAGTCACACGTAATATTTGTGAGTGGCTCGTGTGCGGAGAACATTATATGAAACCGGAAAGAGATGTGAGATACATGTCTTGCAACTAATTTGTATACATAAATATTGCATACTACGATATGTGTGTTCGAGAATATTCGAATGACCTACAAATGGGTGTGAAGAGGGAGAGTTAAAATAACTTTGGCACAGTTCCGCAACTAGATGAATGAATCAATGAGACAGTACACAGCATGGACACTAAAGAACTACTACTACTTTTTAGAAGGATCAAAGTACAATAGGAACAGATTATTTAAGGTTCATAGAAGTTTGAAAGTTGTGGACACAACTTACGTAGATGTAGTATCAGTCTTTAGATCTAACGCACTGTCTACGGAACCCAAACAGGTACATGAAGCCATGGACCAGAATTTATAGATAAGCGTAAACTACTGAGGTGACTATCCCAGCTCTAGTCAAACCAGTTTCTAGAGAAATGGTTGCAATTTTAGCACCTAAAATGAACGAATAGGGTAACGAAACAGTCTAGACATCGTCTAGGTTTAGGTTTATCTGATACTTGCTACCAGTTTCGAAGTCATAGGTTCATGGAAAACGTTTCAAAAATCAATATTATGTTGTGGAGTTTTCTTCATAGTAGATATTAAGCAAGAGTTTTGTTGATTCATGTCGTCATACCATTAGTTGCGGTCATTATTTGTCATTGCCCAACTAATAATGATGAAGAGGTGCGTCTTTTTTGACAGTCTCCTGACTTTCGTTGCGTGATAGTTTCCTAATCGCTGATGACTTATTGTATTAATAAAGTCAATAAGTTTATACTGACTCTTATCATGTTTATATTTTTTAATTAAATATTGTAGCACCAATGCAATGATAAGAGCCGGTACTTATTTTTTAATGCAATAAAGGTTAAGATAATACTAAGATCATTGCTTTAATTGTAGTCCTTTGAACGTTTTAAAGTCCATTTTCAGTGAACTGCACTATATCCCATATCTGTTTGGTTATTTTCCTATTTAAAAAAAACTTTACAATTAAGTATATTTACGTTTATTTGTGGAGGCGGCTGCTATAAAATGGTCATGATTAAAACACGATTATTGGTAGGACATCTCTGCCCAATCTCCAGGATTCAGACGTGAATTTTAATTGCGTTTTTTTTCTGATATACAAAATATTCCAACATATAACATACTGTTTCTATTCTGACGTGGTTATAAACAGATACAAAGTACTTCCGTTAACATTGCGTAAGCCAGCGGAAGCCAACTGCCAATACATCTCGCACGTGAGAAATATACCAGATGTATTGTGATTGCAATCATGTGTAAGATTTAGTACGCTACTATCAATCACATTTTTAATTAAAAAATAAACTACAGAATTATTCACGAAAAAAAAATACTAAAAATAACAAAAAAAAAAACACTTTTCTAAAAAATACAAACAACTTCTAATAACTTTAATTTCGGTAGTCGGTATTTTGGTTGTTTCTTCATTTTTTGACACCGACTTCCAAATAAAATTATTTTATGCTTTTTGTTTTAAGAAGTCGTTAGTATTTTTTTTAAGAAAGTTTTTTTTTTAAATTTTACATCGATATGTGCATGAGAACATCATTAATGTAGTCGAAGCAATGTTTTATTAGGGATAACTGAGATACTTGCTAGAAAATAGTTTAAATACCTACGCAGATACTGTTTCCAATTATTTAATCAAATGCTAAGATTTTTTACAAATTAGTTTGTAATTTTGGAAGGGTTTGGAATGTCCCTTCAACGATTATGAATCGAATTGACAGTCAATTTTCGATCTACCACCATGATTTCAGTCCGAAAATGGGATGACCGAATCGGTCAAGTAAAGTTCCCTTTTGCAGCATTGGCATCTAAACCTTCATACGAACTATAAACTCATACAACAAGCTCAAAGTCGCTCAGCGGGCTATGGAAAGGGCTATGCTCGGTGTGTCTCTGAGGGATCCCATCAGACATGAGGTGATTCGTCAGAGAAGCAAGGTCATCGATATAGCCCACCGGATTAGTAAGCTGAAGTGGCAGTGGGCTGGCCATATTAGTCGTAAAATCGACAACCGTTGGGGTAAACGAGTTCTAGAGTGGAGACCGCGTCTCGCGACCGCGCAGTACGGCTGGCAGAAACTGGATGCGAGAAGCCGAAAATAGATCTAAGTGGCGTGCAATAACATCACGACTGCATTTTTTGAAAAATAAGGGCGATTTATAATTCATCGCTAATACCGCTATACTTATAATGTTTTGTTTTAAATATATATATATATTATATTTTGCGGCAGTAACCACAGGAATGACAGACGTATTACAGGGAAAAACATTGGTTTTCTATATTAAGGTAACCCATAACCAGAATATAAGGATGCTTAAAAATTAAAAAGGTATGTACAGAAGTCCATTTTTAACCGACTTTAAAAAAGGAGGACGTTCTCAATTTTTATTTTATATTTTAAAAGCGATATTTCGCCAATTGTCAACCGATTTTGTTCTTTTTGTGTGGAAGCGTATGTTATTGAGCTGGTACCATTTAAATTTTGTAGAGATCTTATGAAGATTTTCTGAAATAGGCAACGGAACTCTTAAATAATTAAAGCAAATCTTCAGGGATTGCTGAAATCGCATGTCTGTTTATTGTTTACACGAGTTTATAACATAATATTACGCTGGTCATTTGTGAAGGGATACGCAGATGTGTACAAGTGAACCAAGTTTATGAACCGGTCTTGATAATGCTTTTTGCGTTGAGTTTAGTTAAATATATTGAATATACATTGAATGTTGAACTTCAAATATAAACAAGTGACCTCCTAACTTAACTTAACCTTAACTTCCTCTTTAACTTAAACTAGTAAAGTGAGATATTGTTAAGTTTAAGTAAATCCCATAACAAAGTAAATATTTAACTATGGGCTGGTTTGGACTTGAACTTGAACCACTCGTTATGGGAATAATGTCAATTTAGTTGTCACCACTAAAAAGCGAAAAATAAAAACATTTTTTTCTACAAAAAAATACAATTCTAAAAACGTATCTATACTAATATTATAAAGCTGAAGAGTTTGTTTGTTTGTTTGTTTGTTTGTTTGAACGCGCTAATCTCAGGAACTACTGGTTCGAATTGAAAAATTCTTTTTGGGTTGAATAGACCATTTATCGAGGAAGGCTTTAGGCTATATATCATCACGCTTAAGCCAATAGGAGCGGAGCAGCGATAAAGAATGTTTTAAAATCGGGGATTCCACGGGGACGAAGTCGCGGGCAGCAGCTAGTAAAGTATAAGTTTCGGAGGTCGGTGTCAAAAAGCGATGCTACTTTTACAGTTTTTTATTTTCTTTAGCAGTCAGTTCAGTCAACGAACTCGCCTAACTGTGTGGAGTGTGGAGTTGTTGAAGACTTAGTGGTATAAGTCTTCAACAACTCCACACTCCACACAGTTAGGCGAGAGTTGCTGATGGACTGTGTTCGGTATGAGTCTGAGAGAAAGGATCTGTTTAGGGTCTTGAGGTTGAACAGACTTGAAGTAGGCACTTTTAATAAAATCCTGGCTCAACAAAATGGCGATGATGCGAAGAGTCTGTTCAGGTTCATGGCCCAGATATGACCAATGTGTATTTATGTTACGATGGGACTGACATACGCATAGTGGTTATAAATGTCACTAAATAAAAAATTATAAAAAAACTTTTTACAAAAAAATACAACCGACTTTTCCACAAAAAATCAAAAAAGTACAAAATAACTTTAATTTCGGAACTCGGTGTTTGTGGTTCCTTTTTCATTTTTTGAACACCGACTTCCGAATTAAAGTTATTTTATACTTTTTTGATTTTTCTGTGGAAAAGTCGGTTGTATTTTTTTGTAAAAAGTTTTTTATTTTCCACTTTTTGTCGTACCTAAACCCCCTCCCGTCCCCCCACCTAAACGAACCAATTACATTAGTGTAAAAAAACGCACTGCTCCAATGCAGAGTAAACTAAAAGGTCGTCAATGTAGACAATGTAGATATTTTTTTAGATTTTTGTTGATTTTTCAAAAACCGCTTGTTCGATTTCGATAAAATTTTCATGGGACCATTTGGGAAGTATACCCTTTCCAACAAAAAAGAATTTTTCAAATCGGTTGGCAAGCGACGGAGTTATGCGCGAACAAACAATAAAAAAAAAAAAAAAAACATACAAACATCCGAATTGAGAACCTCCTCCTTTTTTAGAAGTCGGTTAAAAAGAAGTCAGTTTATTTTTTTGTAAGAAAAAGTTTTTTTTTTGTTATTTTATTCCCGGTTGCCTGACAGAAACCGCGGTAGGTTATTTTTTTCTTGTTAATTACATATTTTCTGTTTAAAATTAAGTCATCCGTTTCAGGAACTACTGGTCCGCCTTGAAAAATTGTTTCAGTGTTAGATATCCCATGAAAAATATTGTGTCACATTATTATAATGAAATTGAGTGATGTTAGACATTTAAGTTATTCTTTTAGATAATAAATATTTTCTTCTATCGACATTTTTATTTCTTAGTCTCCACATTATGCGAGTGTTATTCGTAAGTGTGATTCGTGGAATAGGAAATTAATGATTTTATTTTTTAATGATTTTATTTGAAGCCTACCTACGGGTGTGCTAAGTGGAATCCTTTAGGTGTGCTTCGTTTGGGTGTGCTTCACGGAATACCTCAACCAAAAGGAGTTGAGCTGTCATGAAAAATGCGATACAGACGAATCTGCGCGGGTAAGCTAGTTAAAAATAGAATTAAACGATATTAATCTAAAGATAAACTTATCGTTTACAAATATAGCAAAGCTATTCTTTGAAACCAAAAGTAACGAGCATTGATAAAACTAAAAATCATCAGTGTCATGTTGTGGTGATAAGATTGAAATTTTAAACCTTTCGCGGACCAAATTTTATAGGTACCACTAAGCTAGACGAGCCGAAAAAGGCTTAATCAGGGCCAAACCTTTTAGTGCTTGTATGGTTACTATGTGGGCGTAGGTCATTAACATATTACGTACTCATGTGTACTGGGGTCGATACAGGTACTTAAATTTCCTGTTTTAATCTATATTGCAGCAATTAATTTCCTTAGTACGATTTTTTTTTTAATTTTATTAACCTTGCTAGTGATTAAGAGTAAGTCACTGTTATTTGCACTTACAAAATATTTCTGTTCAACAGTTCAGATTATGAAGTCTTGAATGTATATTACAAAAGCTTTCAATTTCATAATTATGGCCAGTTATTATGGCATGGTAATACTGTAACTGTCATCACAACTTGCTTACTTGTGCAATTTTTTACTTATTCGGAACTACATTTTGCAAGCGGCTCCAGTGATTCCTAACAAACACACGGGGTGTTTGTTAGGAATCATTCCGGCGGATAAAACTTATCTAATATATTTAAGCCAATCTATACTGCAATGTAACCAGAACATTGCGCAGAACAGATAGTCGATGGGGCCGAAAAGTTCTGGAGTAGCGATCGCCTATCGCGTGTACAAGGCCTCCCATAAGTCCCATAAGGTGGAGCGATGACCAGGGCCCCAAGTCTGTTATTACAATAGTGTCAGAATGGTCTATCATTGATTTCATACTGGCTGATTTTGACAAGTTTGGTAATCTACTAATACAAAAGTGTCACTATGACTTTCCAGTGGTCAACCACTGACACTCCACTGAAAGAAATTTAATGACAGATGTATGCGGTAATCTTCTAAAATTTTGACAGTTCCTTTGATCAGTGACCTGTCATTAGAACGTCGTTGTGCAGTCGTTTCTTTTTATATCTCGGTCACAGATAATATAATACTACAGTATCTCGGTTATCAAAAAGTATTAAGAGACCATTGACCGACCACTGATCGACCATTATGAATTTAGCAGATTACTTACGAACTATTAGCAAAATGACAATAGGATCGTGTTGGAATGACAATTTTATAAAAATAGCAGACTTGAGGCCCAGGTGAGAGGGTCGTGGGAAGCCAATAGATGCGAGACGCACAGGACCGATAGTTGTGGCGACCAGTGTACGTCTTTTGGTTCGATGATGATGAAATTAATCATCAAAAATTTCAAAACTCAGGACTATCAATAATAAAACAAAAGTAATAGCTATAGTTACACGTATTTATATCTAAAATAAGACTAAAATTATGTTAAAAAGATATAAAATACATATGAATGAAAATATTATTATAATATACTTAATGTTCATACTTGGGTTTTGGTGCCAATCGCGTCAGATTGCCTTACGTAAGGTAAAAATGTGGAACAGCGCTCTTGTATAACTATATATACATATTTATGTATTATA
This sequence comes from Hecatera dysodea, assembly GCA_905332915.2. Lineage (NCBI taxonomy): Eukaryota > Metazoa > Arthropoda > Insecta > Lepidoptera > Noctuidae > Hecatera > Hecatera dysodea. Next base: position 8,995,438 of record HG995294.1, on the reverse strand, counting down.
ATGATGACTTATTGGTTTCTAAATGCTCAGTTCAGCAGCCTTCGTGGGTTTCCTCTGAGGAGTTCAGATTGGGTGCTTTTGTGCAGTCGTCAACAACTTTTTCACTTTCATAAAGTTCTTGTTTTCAAATAATCAGACTAAGTAAATGCGCCATAGTGCAAAGAAAGACTTACAATAACGTCTTTCTTTTGCTTTTTTATGGTTTCATGGGCTATAGATATCGTAGCTCTAAAACAGATAGACCGATTTCGATGCGTTTTTTTTTCATTTGAAAGCTAGTTTCCTTGTGGTAGTTCTTAGTGATGTTATGGTTAATATCGGTCCAGCAGGAAGCGTACAGCGTCCTCAGAGATGCTCATGAGCTCCTCTAGTGTGTGTTTACATACATGTGTATGTAGACAAGCAGCAATATCGATTCTGAACTAGCGATACCCCGCCGCCCGCCGCGATATTACATCGCTACAAAAAAATCTAGGTATATTTCGGAATGTTGAAAAACAAATAACGTTAAATTGAGTGTATAGTTTATTGTTATGTTTCATCAGATTATATAATATTTAGAGACGGCTTGTTAAATTCAAATTCAAATATTAATTTCAGTTAAACATAATTCACATTTCGATAAACATTTGTTTATTTAGTTTCTAACGAGTGATAAAGGACAAATATTTTTTTTATTTTTTAAGGGTTGTTCCTTAAACTATAAGTATTTTTTGCATAGGGGGTATTTTAAATTCAATTTTTATTATGTTCGTATGTCTTCATTAGCTGCCGTCCGCGTGAATGTTGAAAATCATCCCATTGAAACATTATTTCCGGGATAAAAAGTTCTATGTGATATTCCAGATTATAATCCTGTCCTTGCGCCAAATTTCATCAAGGTCCGTTCAGACGTTCTGACATGATTGAGTAAAAACTTCAATCTATCCATCCTTTTTTTTTGGATGGGAAATCATCATATGTCTTCTCCCGCTCTGGGCGGAGCGGAAGGGAGTGTCAGACTTTTACTGACTAAAATCCACGAGTATTCCTCCTATTGCCCTTTGCATTCCAGGACCGCGGTGACTCTTTCGAACAAATTTCGCAACATTTTGCTCATTACTGCGTCACTCATGTGTGCGTCATCTTTCGAATTTACAATAGACACGGTTGGCGCAGTGGTTGAGTGTTCAGCTGCTGCGCTACGTGTCGCGGGTTCGATCCCCGCACGGAACAAATGTTTGTATGGCCTAAAGATAATTGGGGATACCCGGGTCTGGGTGTCTTGTGTATGTGAGTTTACATGTTTGTGAACGCACCCACGATACAGGAGTAAATCCTAGTGTGGGGCAACGTTTAAAAAAAAAAAATAATACTATTACAATAGAAAAACTGGGCTTGTGTCTTGTGTTTTCTTTTAATGTTGCAGTTACAAAGAATTAAAGAAGACCTACATTTAGGTACATCAGTGGTAAATAAAATAGTCTGTGACAGCGAGTATTATTTTTAGGAAGGTAATTTTAATTCAATGCTCATCTGTTTATGGGTTGGTGTGATTTAACTTGACCCTACCTGTAATTAGGTAGATACCTATCATCTGTGATTGTTTTACCATTTGGTTTTTCCTGATTAATCATACTGTACATATATGTACAATCACGTGTGAAGCAGTAACAGGTCATAATTATTATTTTTTTCTTAATAAAAACGTTGCCCCACACTAGGAATTTCTCCTGTGTTCGAATGTGAGCATCATAAATTAAATACATATTTAAGAGTTCATCGAAAAGGTACCTAATCATATTGATTTAATTAGGTATTCCTTAGTCAATTGTTTTTTTTTAATTTTATATTTGCTTTTGTACGGAATGCACATGAACATTTTAACTAGCAAGTACCAACAAGAAAGCGAGCCTTCAGGGCCCTGAGTCTGCCATTACAATAGTGTCAGAATGATCTAACATTGATCTCATAATGGTTCATTTTTACAAGTTTGGTAATCTACTAATAAAAAAGCGTCACTATGACTTTCCAGTGGTCAACCACTGACACTCCATTGAAAGAAATGGCATAAAATGGTAATCTCGTACATAATGACAAATGAATGACGGACGTATGCAGTAGTCTGCTAAAATTTTGACAGTTCCTTTGATCAGTGACCTATAATTAGAACGTCATTGTGCAGTCATTTCTTTTAATAACTCGGTTATTAAAAATTATTACGAGACCATTGACCGACCAATGATCGACCATTATGAATGTAGCAGATTACGAACTTTTAGCAAAATGACAATGGGATCGTGTTGGAATGACAAATTTATAAAAATAGCAGACTTGGGGCCCTGGTTGACAGTATTTTTGTCCAAAATATAAATATTTTTGGCATCAAAATTGCTTTATAAACGTTGGTTTGAAAAGACACGTGACACATACTCTTAAAAATTTTACTGTTCACTTGTTAAGCAGTGCCTTTAAAAAGTGTGAAATAGCCAGGTACAAAATCATGACACAATATTGTGACAAATACAGCACATAAACTGAGTTTAACAATTGACTCATTCATTAGCAAGATAACGGGGAAAAAAATGTCAGATCCAACCAATTACAGGAATTAAAAAATTAACAGACATACATGACAAATTAACAGCATTGGAATCTAACAAAAGTAAAAATAATAATAATAGAAATGACATAACGTGTCTTATTCGATAAGAAGGTATACCTACCTACTTACCGATTCCCTTAACACAATTTTATTAGGTACCTTACCTAATACATATTTACTGGCATCTATTAACAATAATGATACACAAATAGCTGAAAATATGTAATAAGTGGGTTAGGTGAAATATCGGTTTGAATTGACGTAACAAATCGAAGGGGTAGGCAGAGATCTGGTCAAATTTAGGTCGACATTGAGGTGTATTCCCGTTCGTCCCCTCAACTTCGTCCCCCGAGGGGGACGAACGGGAATTTACAAAAATAATATTTAATTTGTTCCCGATCGTCCCAATCCTAATTCAAGAGGGGACGAATGGGAATATGTTCTTCGATTAGTGCCATTCGTCCCACTAAAAAGATTTGTGCAGAAATATTTCGTGATATTTTGGGTATTTTATTTAATTTTGCTTTTGAAACTATGATAATTTACTGACCCTATTTATGTGTTAAAATAATGAGTAAACTTTTCTAATCACTTACATAATGTAAAACGTAAAATCTTGCCACCATACACATAAGCAACTGTGAGTACAAAAAATAGTGACTTATATTTCAAAAGGAAACTACCTGAATGGTAAAAAGTCTGTTTGTAGTGTTTGATTGTAATAAAATACAGACTTTTTTATTATAAGCTCTATACACTGATTTTTAATCATATTTTTTAGTTATAAGGAGCATATTATTCTTAATTTAAAAAATATTATATATAAAAATATTGCGAGTTATCGCAAAGTTGATTCTGTGATTTTTACTGTGATTTTTATTCCTTAATAAATGACTGATTTTTATTTCAAATTTGTTTTTTTTTTTACCAATAAAAACCACCAGTCTTATATTATTTGGTGGGAGCAATAGACCTAAAAAAAGAATTAATAAATTAATCCATTGGTCCCCCCAAAAAATTTAGATGACCATCTGGAAAATAAATAACGAATTCCCGTTCGTCTCCCTTCGGGGACGAAGTTGAGGGGACGAACGGGAATACACGGACATTGATATCATTAATCATTACCAAATTCTTATTGGCAGATATTAAAGAATATTTTAGTTATAATGTCAGCCAAATGCCGTCCACTGCTGAACATAAGCCTACCAAAGAGCGCCAAACAATACATTTAATCATGAAAATGATAACCCAAAATCCTTTGCTGATGCTCGCAACTTTAATAGTAAACCTTATACCTAGGTACAAACTTTAATATTATGTTGTTGTTGTTGTATCTATGAAATAAAAAAAACATGTTTCAAGTTTTGTTCGTTTTTATTATGCCTCATAATAATACTTTTTTACGTAGATAAGAAAAGTTTAGATTGTGCAAGTGTTTCGTTCCGGAACTATAGTATGCAGATAAGATCGTAATACGAATTCAAACATACAAGAAAAACAGTAATTAATTTACCATAAAATTAAATCTCATTAAAGGAACCAATCAAACAAAAACGGAACGGACATCGCTCTAAGATGTTGCTTAACAAAATACAATCGTATTTAGCACAGCGTTAATTAACTTAAATGAACTGTGGTTTCACTGGTACGAGTACTGTCAAGGCGACTCCAGTGAACTCCGACAATGTTTCAAACTAAACTGATAACGAATGTGACGTCACTTCTAACCGAACTGCGTAAAAATAGTCCCTTAAACTCAGGTAAGTAGCGGAATAAAAAAAGACTTACCGAATCGTAGTTTGTTTGCAATAAACAAGTTGACATTACATGTAATGTTCCTGAACTCCAATTCCACAGTAGGTCGGGGCAATAAGGGCACAACATTATTGTTGCCCCCCAACATAGTCAAGTCTTCCGCACCCGGCGTCATCTTCGTAACACTGATAGAACCGCGGGATCACTTTCACCAATACACGGATATTGTCCTCACTTTCTATAATGTTGCCGTCTCGCTCACACTACGCCACTAACGTCACTATGGGACGAATGGGGGAACTCCTATGTCGTCGTTCCAAGTTCGAGGTCGGAACGGGAATAATCCATTGGCGCGTATCTGTGGGAAAGAGACAATGACATTAGAATACAGTTACAGCTGCGTAAATACTAAAGTATTCAATAATCTTTGTTTGTTAGTATTGTGTTAGTGATTGACACCTATCACAGACACATGATTAGTGTCAACCCATTTACCGTAAGCTGAAGGTTACATGTTTTGCGATTATTATGTATGTATGTATTGTTATTTTTTTGCACGTTACCATTTCCATAATTTTGACAGCAGAATGGGTATTTGTTTAGAAACAAAATAACCCAAGTTTTTCTTAAATATTATTTTTTTGCCGAAATGTCAGTAACAGTAACTCAATCTTAATAACATTTGTGGGTGATGTCTTAACATTGTTTTTTAAATCACTCAGTACCTACCCGTCAAACATCTTTTAATAATAATAATGAAAAAGAAGGTTAAAAGAAATATCAGCATTGAGACAAGAAATAAAAACAGTATTGTAGCAGAAGAAAAACTAAAACAAATCAAGTTAATGATTATAGATTTTAATTAGGTTATTACTTGTTAAGTACTGGGAACTACGGTATTTATTGGTATCTGTAATAAAAGCTAAATTAATCATTTATTTGATCTTAAAAGTGTGTTTTTTTGTTTCTATTTTACGCACTTCATGACGTCTGATCAGTTTTTCTAAACGAAACCAACTTCTTTTTTCATCGGTGAATTTTAATAAATTGGCAATTTTTCAGTAGTGAACAAATCATATTTTGTTTTGAGGTGGCATGAAAAATATGTATAATAGAAGTATTATAATAAATTGCATTTATGACTGCATATAAAAAAATCCGAAAAGGTCGAATACATGCTTCACTAGGATAGAAGATAATATGTTACATTTTTTATTGAAATGTAAATGGTGTGCATTTTATAGATTGGGAAGAGTCAATTTTAGTTTAAAATCTGAATATTACCTATAATAAAGATTCATTTCAAACAATTAATTAAAATCATGACTGACCCTGTTATCTCATACTAATATACTAATTGAGTTGGTACGATCAACTATTTTTCCTATTAATTATATTTCACGGCCTTCTGTTTATCTACAATAACATTGGAATAATTTTTACCCTTAGTTTATCAAATATTTTGCACACAAACACAAAGCAAATGATATCAATATAAGTAGGTACATAATGTGTCATTCACTTCCGTGTATCAAAATGCTGGGAATTGATAGTGGTTTTATTAATAAAAACATCTAATCGTTTGCTATATAAACTGGGGTAAATACATAAATCGACTTATTCAACGTTTACGTTGAATATGACGTTTCAATATGTATTTATTTGCATTTGCAATCTTTGCAAACAATAACTGTTTGTTTGCTGCATCGAAGAAACAAATACCTGTTTAAATAAACACTAAAGTTGTAGCTAAACTAATTAATCATTGACCGTTGATTAAGGTAAGCAGGACAATAAAATAACTAAGTAGAGAAATTAACGGACAAATAAAAAAGACGGAAGTTCAACAAGACTTTTTAAATAAACAAAGACTGAACAAAGGTTAAGAAACTAATGATGACCGAGCGCGAGAATATACGTTGCGAAATATGCAAAGATTACATTAACATGAGTCCAGAAACTACACCCATAGATAAAAAAGTAGGCAACAATATTACTATCATAAACACAACATGTGTGAGCCGAGACTGAAACATCTGCAGAATTCAGAAATGATCTCATTTGAGCACGCAGTACTATTATAAATTACGAAACATACATATTATTCCACTGCTATTGGAACGAGGAGTATTTGCTTTTGGAATTGGAGATGTTATTTGTATGTTTGTTACTCAACCACTCGGAAACCGCTGAACGGATTGGGAAAAAATTTGGCAATCAAATAGACTATGTCCTGGATAGAGATATAAAATATTTTAGATTTATTAAAATCAAGTGGTTTGGAGTAGCAAAACCTCTAGTTTTCCTGCGTCTGTGCCCTAGACACAAGTTGAATGTTATCGATATGGAAACTGTTTAGCTTTATTACATCAATCAACGTTTTAATAGAAATTAATTGCTATAAACGATTCATCAAGGAACAAGTAGCATCATTGAAAAGATGTGACTGCGTTGTCCTTTATATTGGAATGTATCAAGTTCTTATTTTATGCATTTATTTGTATAAAGCAATAGGAAGCTACTGCAGTATAGGGGCCTATTGTAAAGCAGTGTATTCTTTAGAGTTAATTTATTTCCATTTTTTATAGAAATAACTGTCAATTTTTTTTTATATGATAATATTTTTTATAGATATACACGACAGTTATAAATATCTTAGTAATAATGGATAACCTTCCTGAACTTTAGATTAATAAAAGCGTAAGTACGCTAAGCCCTTAGGAAAACAAGTGCAAGTATAGTCGTGATGGTATATTCAAATGTACAAATAAAAGTGGGTAGTACAGACTGTTTCTGCACAAAAGTAGTATAGTTGGAACAAAACTGAAAAGTTTCCATGAAACGATAAATGTTTATTGGCAATTGAACTGCTTGTAATCAATGGATCGGACTTTCAATCCACACAATTTCAGCGTTCGATTATAGCATTCTACATTATTTTCGACCTTATGCGCTAGGAAATAATAAGGATTTTTGATTGGATATTTGTGGCATTATTTGGTTTAACGACGATATTTTTGAAACTGCAGACGGCATTCAGTGTGCGTACCGCAGTCCACGTGTGCGTTTTATTACAAATGTTGAGTTGTGTTTGAGATTTTTTTTTTGTAAATATTCCGTGAATAATGTTGTAAATTCAAATTCCACTGAATATCAAAACGCTCGCACAGGTTATGACAAAAATATTGATTTGGGAAAATAAAATGACTGTTTCTTTAATTTTAATTTTGATTAAAGTGTATTAGTTTAATGCACGACACTGATCTTATGTGCAAGTTTCGTTATTATTAGAAATCCTAGTCAAATATCCCATTGTTCACTATTTTGCGATTTTCAGTTTACTTTTATATTTAACGTTTGCTGAACTGTAGTAAAAATTGTATGCAGATATTCAAGCTGCATGACAATAAATCAATAACACCAATTTATTGATTTATTGTCATGCAGCTTAAATATAATGCCATTTTATTGATTTATTGTCATGTAGCTTAAATATCTTATGTTTCATTTGGTCGTTTTAATCTGTACAAATAATAAAGTCGTTCTAAGATTTCGTAAAATTTTATTCAACGTATACTTAACATAGTTTTGAAGACAATTAGTTAAAATTCCTATACCAGCAATTTAGCAACGATATAACAATAGAATAAACAAGTCTTAAACAAACTAAGCATACAAATTGGTCCATTGTGGTTACTATTATAGGCAAAGGCAACATTAAATCAACACTACATACGGGATGACAATATATAAAATAAACAATAATTCATCATTCGCAATGTTCAATTGACGGCGATTTATTAAGTGTCGCCGTCAATGTAAATGGCGTATTAATTAGCGTTTATCTAATAAAAACCTTATGTTTAATATTTTGAATTTCATGCTTGTGAAAGACGTTTTTTTTAATGGAATAATCATCAAATGACTTCTTTCGCTCTGGGCAGAGCGGAAAGGAGTGTCAGACTCTTACTGACAAAATCTCATCCATGTTCCTCCTGATGTCCTGTGCGTTCCAGGACCGCGGTGATTCTTTCGAACGAATTCCACAACCTAAGAACAGTGTTTGTAAAATTAATTGACGTTACTATAAGAAAAAAATGTTTTTTTTTTAAGCTAGGCCTAAATTAGAATATAAGAAAGGTTACAATCTAGTACACGGTGATTATTGGTCGTTTCTGAACGGAAGAACAGATATGAAATCCAGGGCTACTTTAAAAAAATATATATATTGTTTTTTACAATGTAAAAATTGTATTCAACTGTAGACGCTCTAAGAGGTGGCTTGCTTAGCACCTACACACTGTCGAGTCACCTGGGCCTCAAGTCTGCTATTACAATAGTGTCAGAATGGTCTATCATTGATTTCATAATGGTTTATTTTGACAAGTTTGGTAATCTACTAATATAAAAGCGTCACTATGACTTTCTAATGGTCAACCACTGAAACTCCATTGAAAGAAATGGCATAGAATGGTAATCGTATGTACATAATGACAAATAAATGGCAGACGTATGCGGTAATCTGCTAAAATTTTGACAGTTCGTTTGATTAGTGACCTACAACAACAACAACATTTTTCTTTCTTTCTTTTCTTTACCATTAGAACGTCATTGTGCTGTCATTCCTTTTAATAGCTCGTTTATCAAAAACTGTTACAAGATCATTGACATACCAATGATCGACCATTATGAATTTAGCAGATTACGAACTTTTAACAAAATGACAATGGGATGGGAAGTTGGGATGAGGAATTTATAAAAATAGCATTTTTGGGGCCCTGGTAGATAGCAAACATAGCGAACATGTTCGCAGCCGGTCGCACTGGGAGCTAGTTCGCCTAGCTAATGTGTAGATATGATACATTGGTTTCACTTCGTGCGTAGTTTTGATGTTGTGTAGGTAATTTAATCAACAAAAACGTGACTTTGTTTGTATCTGATAAAGAAAAATATTCGATTGTTTCAAGGAATAATATAGGTAAATAGTCAATGCAATAACATCTAACGAGTAATTAGTTGATTAGTGATAGGTATAATTTCGGTAAAGCTATTAGATATGACTTAATTAGGTAGGTATATTTTGAAAAAAAAACATTTGACAAACATAATATTACTGATAAAACCTAATGTGGATTCTTAATTTGTAAGTAATTAGAAGAATCTCTTGGGGTAGGTTTTATCGCACGAAAGCATTTTATAGATACCAGCAACCCTATATTATCTTCTTACATGTAATAAAATCGTAGACTAGTCAATATTTGTTGTGTTTTTTCTAGGCAATATTTTTGCATAAAAATAACTGAGAAATGTTGGAAAAGTTCCAAAAATTGCATTTTTTTGTTCTATTCCTAGAAAAAAAATGCATTTTAGGGAAATTTTTGTCTGTTTATCGGTATGTTTGTAAAACAAAGTGTTCACGAAGTAGGTGATTACATTTCATAACGGGATGCTCGTTTTTTGCACGATATATGGCGCTGCAAGTAGCAGCGCCATCTATTGTGCAAAAAACGAACCTTACTAAGTTAAGGAGACCAACGAATGCACAAAAAAATGCAATGGTGTACATAATAAAGAGTATTCTATTCTATTCTATTCTAAAAATAATACCAAAACATATTATTGAGTTACTCTTACTCTTACAAACCAGGGAAATATGAATGCAAGGGAATTGAACATTTTAGTACCTATGTAGGCTTCATTGTCCAATCTATTGACCAGTAATTCTAAACCAGTAACTGAGAAAAGTGGTAAATACTTCTTGGAAAGACTGATGTTTTCAGGCTTCTGGCCAAAGTCCTACAAATAACAGCCGGGACGTCTTGGTATGTGAAGATGAAGGCATGCGTTGCTTAACCTTTAAAATCGAGGCGAGTGGCTGGTATTATTAAGCTAGGAGCTGATTTTCTCATTCCTCATTCAGTATTAAATATCAATTTAAAAAACTATTTTCGATGACGAACAAGCCGATGTTACTTGCAGTAAGGCCCCTATAAAACTGTTTTACTCATAGAAATATAAATATCTATGGTTTTACTATATAATCTAACTAGCTGCTGCCCACGACTTCGTCCCCGTGGAATCCCCGATTTTAAAACATTCTTTATCGCTGCTCCGCTCCTATTGGCTTAAGCGTGATGATATATAGCCTAAAGCCTTCCTCGATAAATGGTCTATTCAACCCAAAAAGAATTTTTTAATTCGAACCAGTAGTTCCTGAGATTAGCGCGTTCAAACAAACAAACAAACAAACTCTTCAGCTTTATAATATTAGTATAGATGAGGATGTAACGGTTTAAAAACTCAAAGATTCAAAAATATTTAATTCAATCCCGTAAGTACTGAAATGAAATCCCGGGAAAACAACTTATCCATATAATTTCTATGACAGTTCGTGATACAAGTACATAAAATCAATCTACCTATTTCGGCCACTACTCATAAGAGTAGAAATTATAAAAATAATCCCTCTAATAAAATTTCGTTATTAAATGGTCTGCGGATAAAATATGTGCTGTTTCATTTTCATATCAAGTCATAAAACACCGGTAGGTTAGTAATAAAACACTGAATTACCAGAAAAAAAGTCACAGCAGTCGAAAACTTTAACCCTTAACGCCTTATTTTTCCTACTATGTAGTCATAACGACCACATTATCGCAGCCCACTCTATTGATTAGAATGCGGCCATGCGGACTTATTGAAGGTCGGGGACGCTGAGTTCACTGCACACGCCGATTATACGGATCAATACATGTATACTCTGATCATTATGGGATTTCTTATCTTGTGGGTAACTGAATTACTATTCGAAGACATGCATGTGACAATCAACAACCCGCACTGTGCCCGCGTGGTGGATTACGGCCCATTCTCTCTCCTAGAGAGGAGGCATGTGTACCAGCAGTGGGAACGTTAAAAGGCTGATTATGCTTATGCTATGCTTGAAATTCGCAACCTTTTTTATTTATGGGAGTCTTAATTTAAATCAAAACCCTTCAGGTAAATAACCGTGATGATATATTTTGTTTAAAGTTATTTAAAAAAAATATCCGGTAAGAATCGTTTTTTTTAACTTAATGCTGTGTATTTATCCATACTAATATAAATTCAAAACCGCAACAACAGATTTTATGAAATTTGGCACATGTAAATAAATACATTTAACCATAACCTCATTTACCCGGTAGCACTATGATGTACCTAATAAAATATTTGTATATTACAGAAAATAGTCTATAGTAAACCAAGCTTATTGGATTACTGTACCTACTTCCCTAGGTACTGGTAGATCGCTACACAATGATCTACGAATAACAGTTACATCAAGCGGTTTTCCTTAGTTATTGAACCTTGGCCACCACTGTTTATTCAATGAAACAGGCTAATTTTGTACTAAATCTTTTTCTACGCGAAACCAACACAGTATTTGTGAAACGCGAATAGTTTGAAAAATTATGAATTGAATTTCGAAGCAAAATAAATTAATGTTAACAAAAATGTCATAATAAATTAATAACCAAAAAAAGGAGAAATGTTGTTATAATAACCCGAACATATAAAAAAAAATCGTTATCGATTTTGTTAGTTATTGTACCTATTCAAACTGTTTGTCTTTTTTAACGTTCCCACTGCTGGGACACACGCCTCCTCTCTAGGAGAGGTAATGGGCCGTAATCCACCACGCGGGCCCAGTGCGGGTTGGTACGAAATTATAAATCAGATAAACTGAAAATGAGTTAAGCTCGCCTTTGTACATGCACTTTATTAAGTCTAATATAATATAAGTTGTTTTAGTGTACATACAATAAAGAATTAAAGAATAAACTGTTGCATTAATCTATTTCCTTGAAAATTGCAAGACAAATTAGAGAGCTATCATTAAAGTATTAAGAAAATAAAATAAAAATGGCTTTACAATAACTTCTTCTACACTACAAGCGAGTTTTTTTTTTATAGTAACGAATTTCGAAATACCTAGATATACTAAAATTAATCATATTTCTAGTGAAATGATATAATAAACTTATAATAACATATAATGTATTAACATGATTTTTTTTATTACTGTTTTTTTATATAAGCATAAATTATAATGTATTAAACCTAACTTTTCTATAGCTTTTCATGCATGACCTCGATTAAATAGTTACACCTCAGTTTTAAAATGATGTGCTTAGTAATTAGTAGTAGTACCTAATATTTCCAACCCCCTTTTTTTCTTGCATGCATACGTAAGAAAAACTTTATTTTTAGAAAAAAAAAAATATTTGATGCTTTTCTTGAGAATTTTTTGGAATAGAGATTTTTGGGTTATTTGTAAAACACCAACATCCTCTTAAGAGGTCATTGTACTCATAATTATGAACAACTTTTACTATGGTACCAAACCAGAAATCGCGAGCTGTGTTTTTTCTCGCGTTTTCAGGTTTGGTCCCCCGTAACTCTGTATATATCACTTTTTAGCAGACATGCGATTTCACGAATCCCGGAAGATTTCCTGTCATTTATTGAAGAGTTCCGTTTCCTAGCTCCGAAGTTCTTCACCAAACTAGAAAGGGATCACTTCGAAATACTACGATGCTATTCTAAACCATTGTATAGGTACATTTTTTTTTCATTTAGTATCTATAAGCTCAGTTAAGCTCATTCCATGGTCGACTTTGTCACCTGCGACCTAGACTAGAGTCAAGAGCATATCCATCTGACAATTAAAAAAAAAAGTGAAAATGTGAACATCATCAATGTAGTCAAAGCCAACTAAGTACATGCGTATCCCTAATAATGCTATTAGGGATAACTCAAATACTCTCTTTATATACTCAGATCTCGCTCAGATTTCAAATGGGACCACATGACAAGCACCAACATTCGAATACAAAAAAAAAACATCAAAATCGGTACACCCAATAAAATGTATGAGGAAACACACACAAAAAAATACAGTCGACTTGAGAACCTCCTTTTTTGAAGTCCGTTAAAAATATATGTTTAATAATGTATATGTTGAATTATTTTTACTTAAGACCGTTCATGTTACATATTTTACGAAAATAAATATATTCCATTCTATTCAGTTTAACGAATTCAGTGAAGGCCCAGAATTGTCATGTTTCTTGAGCTAAGTCAACAACATGCGTATGTATGTATGTACATACGTATTACAAATATACGTAATGATTGGAAATAATGGTTTGTAAACGTGACATAAATAACCACGCGTGGAAGCACGTGAAAGCAATGAATTTGAAATTGATTACCAACTAATTCGTTCCGCGAGTGTTCGTTAAGACCATAGATTTTTAAGTTGATTGACACGGTCATTCGCCGGATTCTCGTTGACATTGCGTAAGAATAGCGAAAATGTAATTACATCGTCTTCCTAGTCAATATTTGGCTGAACTAGCAGAGCCTATTTGTATGGTTTCGTCATACGGTCATATTGTTATTTATACATTTTTTTGCCCTTTGTTCCAAGTTACGTGGGATCGTTGCGACTCGATTTCTTTTTCCATTCTTCCCTGGCTATTATTCTCTTGCTTTTCTTTTATAGAATTCTTCGCACAATCGATTTATATTCATAACTTTTTTAGACATACGCTATTTATCCCTATCGTAGACCCAGACAGAGGATTCGATTTCAATTTCAACCATTCAATCTTTTTCTATGAATGCCTTGTTTTTTCTTTTATCCTTTTGTTTTAAACATTAATGACGTATTTAAGGTTAAGCACCTATGAATCGTTTCACATGAAAGAAAGGTGCTATGTTTCCGATTTTCATTCTGAGAACTGACGTAGTTTGCGTTAAAATAGTGAAATTCTAATTCCGTCGTCTTTATAACGTCAATATTTGGCTCGATTACAAGACGCATGTTTGTCTTGTGTCATCATAACGTTATTAATATTGTACTATAGTAAATGTAATGGATTGTTTAGATTAATGAATGGTGTTGTATCTCACATTCATTTGATAGTTTTTTATTACTGTTCTATCAATTTGTTTATTCACTTAACATTTCGAGTACACACATGGAGACATAAAACAAAAGGAAAATAAACTAAATAAATAAAAGAAAAGGTAATGTTTAGTCCATCTGCAAGAGGATTCTGGTATCTATACAAATATTATAAAGCTGAAGAGTTTGGATGTTTGAACGCGCTAATTGCAGGAACTCCTTGTCCGATTTGAAAAATTCTTGCAGTGTTAGATAGCCCAATTTATCGAGGGCTATATATCATATCACGCTAAGACCAATAGAAACAGTCATGAAAACTATGACACAAACCAATTTGCGCGGGTCAGCTAGTTATATAAATTGTAAACAAACGATTGATAAAGAGAAAGACGGGTAAGTTGTATAACGATTGACTAGTTTACAAAACATTTAGTGAATATTATTAAAAATATTGAACAAAGCTTTAGTTTTTCTTACTTATCCTACTGCCGCTTTAGTTGACTAATTTACGACTAGCAACACTAATATATTGACTGAAAATACAAAACTTCATCTCGATGTGTCATGCGATGTTGTTCAAATATAATTCCGCATTTTAGACCAAATTCCGTGTTTTATTATTTTGCCGCTTTATTTTCAGCTGTATCCGCTTGTTTGACGGCTAAGTCAACAGTTTGTTTAAAATTCTGACCAAGTAACTCATTTATGATAATGTGTTATCTTATCGGTACACTTGTGCAGTGAAGTGTTTTACTCCTACGGTAACTGATAATGTTTCAGTTTAATTAGTTAAAAACAAATGATAAGTTTTGTTTCGTGGTATTTTAGTTTTCTGTCGATTTATTAGCTACGTTTGAATTGTAATCACATTGGTAGGTAGGTTGTTTACAATAATAATGTTTAATAATTATTAAGCAACGTTATAATAGCGAAAATAAAAATAAAAACAGTTATTCAATGAGGTACATGAGTACTATGTGATAATAAGTACAAAGTACTAAAAATTTGTTTATTTTAGTTTTCTCTTCAATATTAGGTATCTACCGCGGATGTAACATTTTTAGCTGACATCAGTAACACATAAGGTGCAGAATATACCTTCTAAAATTGTAAAACGATGATGATCATCAGTTTCGACATTGTTAAGCGCGTATTGCGTTAGTTAAGTAAGGTAAATATCGCCAACATTTACCCTAGTTAGAAGTACCTACTACGCAATATTGTCACTGCCCAGTCATTGCTGACTACGTGGTTTTAACCTACATGACAGAGTAGCAAAAATATAAGTAGTTACTCACGTAATTTTGAGAAGTCATTACCTATTAGGTAAACACCTGTTATTCAAAATAAAATAGCGGACTGAACTCATTAACCTTTATAATAACGAACTCATTTCTGTTTCAACTTCAAAATTACAATTGTAAAATAGGCACAAGTAACAACCGTTTGTCGATGAAAGTACCAAACAAAACTTCGTGTTTATAAACTACGGGGAAAGGTGGCCACTTCATGTGAGAGCCAAATATCGTTGACAGCTGCATGTCGATAAGATATTATTTTTTGTAAATTGAAAAAGGGGATATTGGAGAAAGTATAAAGTAATAGTTATTGACGATGACCACGCAAATTTCTACAATTTACTGTTTTTCTATAATATAAAAAAAATGTAGGGTAATTGGTACACTTGTATAATGTGTCGATCGCGCATTTATCGTCGGCGGTGTTTGACGATGGTATTCTATAGTGTTTCGCTTCGAATGTAGGTTAAGTTTATTTAACCTACGTATAAAATGAAAGTAGGTACGACACTGCACCACTATTGTTAGTTAAGATTAACACAATACATACACGCCTTTCTACGATATCTAAAATTACGACTCACCGAAAATACAAACTATGTATATGATTTTTTTTTAATTATGTGAATGCGACCCACTGACTAATTAAATGAATTCTTAAATGTAAAAGTGACATTTAAATTTACTTATTATTTTAAATAAAAAAATAATTCTTACTTTAAAACTCCACACACTAGTTTTAAGTCATCCAAGTGATAAAAATGTTTTGGGAAGCGAACTCCGCGATATTATCGACGTCGCGATATAATAGCGTACAGCGATACGGCCGCTTCGCCTTCGTTTCAGACCACGACTGACGGACTGATATTATTATACGCGGCAGCGATACAATGAATCCATATGTTGAAGCCGCAGGTACCTACTCACTTTCATTGATTGTATTTTTTGTTGCTTTCTTGATGGTGATTTCTCTTGCAGAGCTCGCTGATTGCATGTTCTCTGAGAGTCAGCGATTTTGGGATCATTATTATTATTTTGTGTCTTCGATATTTAATTATTTTAAATTATTTTTGTCTAACAGCCAGATTCTTTTAAACTGGTCTTTGGGCCAGTAAAAGGGTTCTTTTTAATTTAATTAAAAACAATATTAATATAT
The DNA here is from genome assembly GCA_905332915.2 of Hecatera dysodea. Taxonomy (NCBI): domain Eukaryota; kingdom Metazoa; phylum Arthropoda; class Insecta; order Lepidoptera; family Noctuidae; genus Hecatera; species Hecatera dysodea. Next base: position 8,978,687 of record HG995294.1, on the reverse strand, counting down.
TACGGTAATTTTATTTCACTTCATAAAGGGCTGTTTCACATTGCGTAACGCAGGTAAAACGCACCTGCAACTCATATAGTATTATTGCGATTTAAGTATGTAAGTTCCTCTGAAGGAGTCGAATGTTAACGATATTTTTTAGCCAATGTTAAAATATTTCATTTTAAAAATGAAATGATTATTTTATCTGAAATTATAGTAGATACTTGCAGTTATCATAATTATATAAAAATGAAAACACCTGAAATATACATACATAGTTACTGTAATATAATCTAAGATGTCAGAATGCGAAATAAAAAAGTTTTATTTTGAAGTACATAACACAGACACTAATAAAGCCAAAATTACATAGATATTGTGACTAACCCATATGAAAATAAAGGTTTATTTTAAAAGTTGTAATGCACGTTAATTTTCATAGATTTATGTAATAGAATTTATTAAATATAAATTAATTATTTAATTCGTATCAATTCTTCATGTAAATTTCAATTATTGGAGTAGGATTTATTTTTTTAACAGGAGGAACACTTAAATAAATAAGCCAATTGTTGTAATGAATAAAAAATGTTAAACCGATTATTTTTAACGCTGATATTATTTCCGTATTGAATCTTCAATTACATGTTAAATACAAAGTACAAACAAAAACTTGGTAAGGCTTGGACAACAGATAATAATTAAGTATAATCTTCACAAACTTCGTTAGATAGTGATTAATATTACAGAACATTTTCATAGGCATACCTACTGTAATTTTCCGTCAGTGAACGAATTTTCGAAATTGCATCAGTACTACCTGTAGACATTCTCTCCTACACACAAAAAAATAAATTTTACCTCTTCATAATATAAGTTCAGATTATGGATTTAATCAATGTACTTTGCGTACACATTTACAATACATAAATCAGTAAGAAGTCTGGGAGCGACGGTGAGGTCTCATTCACAGACTTTTTTGAGCACGCATCGTAGATATGTGGATAAAACATAACATAGATCTGTAGTTAACATAATAACACATTTGTACGAACTGTATTGAATCAGCAATGCGATTTTGTAAACTAACACCGCATGAAGTTCACCAGGTGAAGTAAGCTCTGCCAGGGTTGCGGAATTTCATGAGAGGCAGTCACCTCCTGCTGCGAAGCATTTATACTATAGAAAAGGAGGCGGAACGCGTGAGAGAAAGGTAGACCTCACGCTCCAGTAGCCGCAACAGAAGATGCCTCGGGATTCAGGAGTCGCAGCGCGATTCCCGGCCACCCAAGGCGCGCACCTGCGGACGGCGAGCATTGGGTGGCTCGCAATAGCAGCCATGTATTGGCTGGCTGGCGCGTTGTGTTCCACGGCACTCAAAGAGATGTCAGCATAGAAGACGGGGTCCGATAGGATCAGTGCCTGCCTGGGTTGCGCAATTGGTTCGAAAGAGTTACTGCAGCCCTAGAATGCAAAGGGCATCAAATGGTTAGCGAGTTTTGTAAATAAGGGCCCTAAATTTTTAATGTTTATCTTCTTACAAATAGCTTTACAGTAAAAAAGAGTTCCGTTTCGTTTTTACTTAAGTGGTACTTAAGAAGAATATGAATTAATCAGGTAATAAAAACTTATAATCATTCAAGTAAATAACAAAATGCGATAATTACCAACACTATCTGTTACTACCTTTGTTATTATTTTTTTATATCATATGATAAGCTATGCTTGCATCATATTATGATTTTAATTTTATTGTAAACCTATAAAAATAAGCTTAAATAAATTAAGTATCTAGAATATAAACTTTATGTAAACATTGTATACTATCTAGTAAGAAAAAAAAAACAATTATTATCACACGTCCGGGACATAGGGCACAAAAGATAATACTAGTCAGTACCTATTGGCCTATTACTTTGAATGTTACAAACATTTATTATGGTGGTGGTTTCACAATCTGAGCAGCTGTTGCCTAGAAAACCACAAACATTTACGTAATGTATTGTTGTTTTCAAACTCAAAGCTTTTATTTCAAATAAAACATTTAAACGCACTTTACAATTGTCGAGGTTGGTATCTTAGTTTCATTTGTTCTTATCATGAAAATACGTACACAATATTAGTTCTAGAAGATGATTTGCGTTAATACTACTTGCTAATTTATATCCACTACACAAAAAATTTTCTGAAATCACTTTGGCCTGCTTCTTGTTCTGAAACTAGCTTGTTTTGGACTTGCTTTCGAATTCATGATGACTTACATATTTCACGATCACTGGTATTCGCCAAAGGCGAGTGAGGGGTCCTGAGTTCGATAACTATCACCATCATCATATCAGCTGAAAGACTCTCCTGTCTCTCCTGGACATAGGCCTCCGCCAAGTGTCGCCACAACAACCGGTCGTGTGCGTCACGCATCCATCGGCTACTCACGACCCTCACCAGATCATCGGTCCACCTTGCGGGACTCCTTTCAACGTTACGGTCACCTTCCGGTCAGTTCGCGGTTCTTAAAGTCATGACACACAAACCAGGGCCTCAAGTCTGCTATTACAATAGTGATGAATAGTGTCAGAACGGTCTATCATTGATTTCATAATGGCTGATTTTGACAAGTTTGGTAATCTACTAATATAAAAGCGCCACTATAACTTTCCAATAGTCAACCACTGACACTCCATAGAAAAAAATGTCATAGAATGGTAATTTCGTACATAATGACATAAGAATAACAGACGTATGCAGTAATCTGCTAAAACTTTGACAGTTCCTTTTATCGGGGCCTCAAGTCTGCTATTACAATAGTGTCAGAATGGTCTATCATTGATTTCATAATGGTTGAATACATATAAGTAAAACTGTCCCTTTCATTCCCTCTGCCTTCCAAAACACATAAACACTGAAACATACATACACCTTCACACATTGACTCACGCGCATACACATACATACATACACACGCGACACTTAAACACATTCACATGCATGAATAATATAATTTGTGCTTAAGTTTTTATCAGTTCTTTTTTATCTTTTAAAACATTATGCTACACAATCAAAAATATATTTTGTTGTTCTTTACTTGTCCATACAAATACCCGGAACGTTGTCGTCTCCCCTCTTGGAGGTGAGAGCTAATGGCGGCGACACAGTATTTATCACTAATGCAGCGGTTAATGAACACAAACTTTTAGTAAATGTGCTTCTTGTTCCAATAAATATTTTTGTATTTTTTTTTTTTAGTTTGATACCCAGTTCGGGCAAAAACAGTTACATGGTTTCCTGATTAGGAGTTTCTTGGTAGCAGCCTGAAGTTTGGAAGTTGGTGTGTGACCCGTGCCTCTGAGAGTACATGAAGCCGTTGGTCCAGCGGCAGACCTCTCTCCGGTCGTGTCGGACTGCCGTCCCATCGGACGATGAGAGTGCACTTGAGTTTGAACACATACATATTATATATGTATGTACATTCTTGAGTGCTATATAATAGCGCCTGTGTTCTTAGCTAATCTCCGTTGATATGCGCCACCATGACTGCAATTCGGTCGGGAGGATTATATTTAACGGAGTTTGTATGGAATAGTACCTACTAAAAGGGTCATTGTACTCATCATATTAGCGAAAAAATAATCAGCTGCTCAGTACCTACATTTTGTAGAGTTAGGCGCACATTAATATATGTGGGAGTCGATTTCGTTTTTTATTTATTTATTTATATATAAGTTACTCCAACGACTTATTCACTAATTACATATAACATAAAAGAACATAAAAATTTATATATTAGGTATTATGGTGAATTTGGCACTTTTAAAGAAGTACACAGCTTAAACATAAATCAAAAATATGCACATTGCATTATGAGATACAAAATAGAAGAAGATTTAAGACAAATTAAACTTAGATTACAACTAAGAGATAGAGATAAATGAGAGCTACTTTACGATATGGAGATACTATACATAAAAGATAATATAAAAGAAAGAACCACACCATCAGATTGATTTAGGTGTGGTTACTATACCTATGTGAAACGACTGCAATAAACGTGATCAAAGTGTTATATGGTGTCATAAGTTTTTTACGGAATTGGTAAAAAGTGTCAAGTCGTCTTTTCGCTATTTCAATGTTGATTCCATAGTGATAATTACTAATTATTCGTAATAATTAGTAAAATTACCCCTAGGGGTATTGCGTTGCAGACCTGTGGACGGCGAGTTATGGGTGGCTCGCCGTCCGATTTCCGATAGCAACCAGGTCCGGGTCTTTGGTCCGGGTCGACGCCGACGGCGCGCCGTGTTCCACACGTTTATTGTGTTACACGCTGTAATATCTATATTTTTTTTTTACATTTGGTGACAATCTTATCGAAGAATATTAGTTATTGTAATATTATTTACAAACAAGAAAAGAAACTGATAAACACTGATGAGTTTATTAATGCCGTTAAAGAAATAGCAGTCAATCAACTACGGGCGATTAAAGTTGACAGTTAAGCGCTCGCGATGTGCACAAATCACTCATAACATTAACTATGTAAATTTTAATTTAATTATTTCTCTGGGAAAACGATTTATCACATAAATTATTCTAGTTGAGACTAAAATGGTGCTTATTGCTTTAGGTATACCTGTGTTCATATGCGCTGTAAGAGTATGTAACGAGGATTTACTTCATGGATATTCGGGTTTTCCAAGCATTAAATTTACACCATTTTAGATACCTATCTTATGCTCACGTATCTGTTCTTATAATTGATCGACTTGGGCTCCTAGGCATGGAGTTGGCATCCAGTTTTAACTTCGGCGCCACCATTGAGTACAAAGCCCAAAACTGCGGCCAAAAAGCTGGGCATCCTAAATATAGTGAAGCGATACTTCACGCCCGAACAGCGGGCGTACCATGAGGTGTTAGAACGTGAGTCTTCCGAGCGAGGAAGAGGGATAGAGTTATACACCCTATATAGCTCCATCCCTTTTTCTCGCTCGGAAGACTCACGTTTTAAGACGTCATGGTACGCCCGCTGCTTTTAATGCTTTACAAAGCACAGGTACGGTCCTGCATGGAGTATTGCAGCCACCTTTGGGATGGCTCAGATAAATACCAACTTGCCGCACTTGACTCGCAGAACGCAGAGCTAAAAGGCTCATTGGTGATGAAAAATTGGTAAATGCCAAGCTTCACAGCCTGGGTCATCGCCGTAAGGTCGCCTGCTTGTCAGTCTTCTACAGATTGTACTTCGGCGAGTGTACCTATGAACTCCACGTCCTCATCCCACCGGCCCCCTTCTACCATAGGACATCTAGACGCACTGTAGGTTTCTATCCCTACCTTGTAGATATTCCACCAATTCGCGTTTTCAATCATTTCATCTTTTATAATGCTCACAGCAAAGAAGTGGAACTCTCTGCGTCTGTGTTTCCGAACGCATTCAACCCTAATCTCGTCAAAGTTAGAGTGAACAGGCTTCATCTGGGTAAGCTCATTTCATCGTAGACTTTGTCTCTGTCACCTGTGACCTAGACTAGAGTCAAGAGCAAATCCATTTCACAATAAAAAAAAAATGCTTGCAGAACAGAAGGTCGATAGGGACGAAAAGTTCTGGAGTGGCGACTGCGTACCGGATGACGTAGCGTTGGAAGGCCTCCCATAGGGTGGACCGATGATCTGGTGAGGGTCGCGGGCAGTCGATGGATGGGAGACGCACAGGACCGGTTGTTGTGGACGTCTTTCGGTTGATATGATGATGATGATGATGAAATACATACCTGCTTTTAGGTACTAAATAAAAATATCAAAATGGAGATAGGAATAAATGTCAACCAAACTATATCACAGATAAATATGCATCAATTCTCATTTTCTGTGAAGTCCTATAATATGAACTTTAATTTTCTTGAGTCTTGAGTAAATACAAGAAAGATTTATCATCATGACGTTCTAACGAAAACACCAAAAACACCGACTTCCGTTCCGAAATTAAAGATTTTGTCTTTTGTTTTTAGAAGTCGCGTGTATTTTTTGGTTAATACTCGCAAAATCTATGGGACTCTTGCTGTGACTTTCGAGTCATGAAATTTCACGAAAAGCAAGGTTTTCTATTGGTACGGTACTCGTCGTTTGTGTGTCTGATTCTCGACTTGTTTACTAAACTAGGAATAAAATGCGTTGATGAAGCACGGAGTTTTTTCCCATGAAATCCTCTACCGGAAAATCGTATCTAATGTGTAATTATTATGGGCATAAAATTAAGACCATACTTGTTATCACACATTTAAATTATTAGTTTCGTAACATTCTTTATTTTAAAGTTACGTCTGCATAAAATGTAGGTCATAAAACACTATATTTATAAGCTTAGACCAGCTATGATTCGATATCAATATGTTTATGATATGTAAACTGGTTTATGATTCATGGCAGAAAAACTCGGCGATATATTCAGCAATATTATTATGAAAGTATACAATTCGTTGATTTGAATTCTCACCATGTTAACGTGGATTATAATGACGTATGCCACATAGGGCACCCGCTTTAAGGGCGGCTGAGGCATTCCACATACGGCACCTATGAGATAATGTATTAAACGCCATGTGAAAGCATTTGCAATTTAGCTAAGGGTGCCAATTCAAATAATTTTCAAACGATGTTCACATTCGCATAAAAAATAAATGTCATTGTTTAAAAAATAGTAGAATTGGCCCGTAGGTCAAGTCAAGCCATGATAAGAGTTTAACGTTAGACATATTTTTTTTAAGAAAATGTATCAGCTAATCAACACGTACGTACAAGTTGCAATTTACTACAGTATCAGTTCAGTATCGACTTAACCTTCATAAGGTCTTCGGGTCAATTTTGACTCATTTTGGTATAAAAACGTAATTTTCTCAGAAAATAAGTATTCAAGGAGTTTGATATTCTATGACTTTTAATTATTCGCTTCAATTTACTCATTATTGGAATAAGTTTATTAAAAATGATTAAAATATTCCACCTATGATTTTTTTTACTCTAACGGTCTTCGGGTCAAAATTGACCTCAACGAATAACAAATGCACAGTGCATCTGTTATCGTTCGAATTGTTTATGTTTTGCATAACTTTTTGAATAGGTAGAAGCAGTGTTATTGGATTATATTTCGGATAGTCATGAATGTTGTTCTGAAACAGAAGATTATATCGAAGAAGCTGAACCATCTCATAGTTCGGATAGTGACAGTGAATCAGTGATTGTGCTTTCAATGACGTCAAAGATTTGGCAGATTCCAGAAACCATTTTCTTTTTTTTTTTGGATTTGAAATCATCAAATTATGACCCCTCCCGCCCTGGGCGGAGCGGTAGGGAGTGTCAGACTTTTACTGACTAAAACCTACCCGTGTTCCTTCTTGTGCCCTTTGCGTTCCAGGGCCGCGGTAACTCTTTCGAACAAATTCCGCAACAGATTCCAAAAACCCTGTCACACAGTCTTGTGGCTGAGCTTCCAGAGAAAACATAATAAACTTGACACCAGGATTGACATGCTATTCTTGCTCAAGGATTACTTCAGAAGAAAAAATCAGTTTTGATTTATTTTTCACTCCACCCTTGATACACATTATATTGAAATATACGAATTTGGCAGGTAAGCGTGTTTTCGCTGATGATTGGAATGACATTGATATTGATCTGCTTGCATACATTGGGCTACTATTACTATCTGGTGTATTTCGTTCAAATAATGAAGGCACCGAAAATTTGTGGGATAGTGACAAAGTTAGGCTTATTTTTAGGGCAGTCATGCCACTGAAATATTTCAAAAAAATATCAGCGTTGATTAGGTTTGGCAATAGAGAAACTCGATCCAAACGGCGACTGGACTGGACTGGATAAGTTTACTCCAATGTGGAATCAGTGGATTGACCTTTTACCAAAATGTTATAATCCTTCTGAAAACGTTACTGTAGATGAGCAGCTTGTGGCATTCAGAGGGAGATGTCCATTTTGACAGTACATGCCATCGAAACCAGCTAAATATGGAATCAAATTTTGGGTTTTATGCGATCTAGCCACAATATATGTTTGGAATAGCCAACCCTGTAGGGTTGGATATTCCGTCGGGCAAATAAATAGGACGTGTGCCTGAAAACAACCAAGGTATGCGAGTAGTCCTTGATTTGACTCGCGACCTGAAAGGGCATAATCTTACGGTCGATAATTTTTTTTATATATAAAAATGAATAGTAATTCTGTAAAAATAAATATAATATGTCAAATAAATCCATTACACAAAAATGAACAAAAAACAATGATACAAAATCTTTGTTTTTTGTTCATTTTACAGTTTAATTCTACTACTGGGTCAAATCTGACCCGAAGCACGGCAACGTTTGTAAAATTAAAGACCTTATGAAGGTTAAATAATAATTAAAAAACAATATATTTACTATTATTTTCGTATCAACTTTTTTTAACGATTCCCCATAAATTCTCGGAATTTCTCCCATATCGTGGATGCGTTACAAACATATGTATATACTTAGATATGCAAACAGCCATTCAATGTCATTCTGTCATGGCATTGAACTGCCCGATTTGAAGTGTCACATAAGTAGCTACATGATAACATTATCAATTGCAGCATAATATCAGCTGTTGCTTCCGTGAGTCCCGGGAAGCGATGCGTTAAGGCTAATTGTTCAAAATAATATGATAATTACGTATTATGGAATTGCTTTATTTTAGGACTTGCGGCTATTTAACGACCCAGACGGGTCGATTTCAAGGTTACGAAACACCGGGGTCAACGTAAATGGCTGACCATTTAGTTCATAACGAGATTCCTCTGTGCTTCGAATATACGCTAAGCCGTTGGTCTCGGATGTCATATGAAGATTATTTGTTAGTTTTGGGGATACCGAATGCTCGTTTCTGGAATGTGCGGATCAGATAGGCGGCTGCTTCATGTAAAATACAGGGCCTCAAGTCTGCTATTACAATAGTCTCAGAATGGGGTATCATTGATTTCATAATGGTTTATTTTTACAAGTTTGGTAATCTACTAATATACTCGTAAAAGCGTTACTATGACTTTCCAATAGTCAACCACTGACACTCCATTGAAAGAAATGACATAGAATGGTAATCTCGTACATAATGACAAATGAATGACAGACGTGTGCGGTAATCTGCTGAAATTTTGACAGTTCCTTTTATCAGTGACCTATCATTAGAACGTCATGGTGCAGTCATTGCTTTTAATAGCTCGGTTATCAAAAAGTATTACGAGACCATTGACCAACCATTGACCACCATTATGAATTTAGCAGATTACGAACGTATAGCAAAATGACAACGGGATCGTGTTGGAATGATACATTTATAAAAATAGCAGACCTGGTATCCTGCCGGATCCGGTTAGAATTTAAGCCAACCACGACATTGTTGGAAAAGGCTAGGTAGGTAGTAATGAGTATTTCAGTTATTTTATTCAAAGGAAACTTTAATTATTCTTTCAAAAGATAAGTTTCTGTACGGTGTACGGGTTCAATTAATGTTTTCAGCCCAGAGTCAAGCGAGCTCGATAGATTGTAATGTTTATGTAAAATCAATTATGATTCTTATCTAGTTATCAATTCGGTTTTTTTTCAGCTGATCCTGCTATCAAGATCAACAGCCATACTCTGCGTTAGCATCATCACAGAGTCAGTAACATCTTTGATGAAAAACCCACTATCCCAGTACCCAGTAGATTATTGTGCAATATTGGATGATGCTGTCCCACCATGTTTAAAAAAAAAACTCGTTTGGTGTTAAGGGCCATCCATAAATTACGTAACACGTTAAGGGGGAGGGAGGGGGTAGACGAAGTGTGACATTGTGTGACAAGGGGGTGCTAGGGGTCCTAAATTTCGTGACGTCACATTTAAAAATCTATTTTCATCTCAAGTGTTTAGTAAAACACGAATAAAATTGTAAAATATGTGACGTCACACTAGGGATGTCACAAATGTACAAATGTGATGTCACAAATGTGCGAATGGTCAAAAATCATGAAATTCGAGTGACTTAATTTATGGATGACCCCTTATTTGTTGTTTCGTAAGAGCTTTTTGTAGCAGGTGACGTACGGATCTGTTTAAAAAAACCGACAGGTGACAGATGACAAATGATAGTCAGTCAATTTGTACGTTTTTTTCACACATTTCTGCTTATTAGCACCTGTCGCGAAAGTGAAAGTTTTGACAAAATATGTCACATTGTTTGTTAAATCAAATAGGGTCCAGTAGTGTGTCTGCTTTATATGAACTCGTGTTAGTTTTTTTTAAAATTTTACAGTAAATCAGGGGCGTAGCTACCGCCGTATCAGCCGTATCAATTATACGGGGCCCCCAGGCTACTGGGGCCCCGAATGTGTGTATGCAAAAATTCCTAAAACCATAATGTTTTATATGTTATTAACATTTTTTTTATATAACTGCTGTGTGCTGTGCAAAAATTTAGTTTAAAAATCACAATACACAGAATTTTAATAATATATAATTCAGATTAGTTAAAAAAAAACTACTTCATAATCAGCCTTTTAATGTTCCCACTGCTGGGACACAGGGCTCCTCTCTAGGAGAGGGAATGGGCCGTATTCTAGGACATGCCGGTTTCCTCACGATGTTTTCCTTCACCGTTTTGAGAGCAGTGGTGATGAAATTAATTACACAAAGTAATGCGCCTGGCTGGTTTTGAACCCGCGACTTACTATTCGTAAGTCAGAGCCGTTACCACTCGGCCACCACTGCTCTCCCCCCCCCCCCCCCCGGGATGATGTGATGAGGGGGGCCCCTCAACACATCTTGATACAGGGCCCATCTAAGGCAAGCTACGCCACTGCAGTAAATTAAAGCAGTTTCTAATTTTTGTCTCTTTCAGACTTCATGCTAATCATCCAAACCTGGCCATTTCGATGTTCTACGTGGTTAGCTACGTAGAACATCGAACCGGCTAGGGTAATCCAATTTAGGACGTGCTGTTTCTTTGAATTATCTTTATTTGTTTATTCGGCGAAGTTAACAGTTTTATTACATTACAATTAAATAATAAATTGTTTACCTCATTATTGTTGTTGTATATGGTTTAATTAACAGATTACAAAAAAAGAGGTTATCAATTCGACCCGTAGGTATGTAATAGTCAGAATTGCACAGGTTTTGTACACGTTAGTCTATCTGCCTAGCCTTTTCCCAACTATATTGGGGTCGGCTTCCAGTCATACCTGATTCAGCTGAATACCAGTATTTAACGTGGAGCGGCTGCCTACCACACCTCTACAACCCATTAACTGGGGAACATGGTACTTCTACATGTCACGACATGTCATGTGTGTGTGTGTGTGTCACGTTAGTCTGTACCAGCTTTTAAACTTGAGTGCCAAATTTCATAAGTGTATGTTTGACCACGCATATCTCAAAAACTTTAAATTGGAATGCATTTTTTTAAGTTGGTGTAGTTATAATCCAACTTAGAGTACAGTACAAATTTCTTTAAAATCCATTTAGTAGTTTTTGAAATGGAGAGTCGTGTCTTTGGCTTAACAGCGTAAATCTACAATATATTAAAATGTGTGCTTTTTCAAAATTTGCATGCAGTTAGGTTTTACTTAATCAATCTCGGTGAAAATTTCGTAAAGTGGCTTAGCAAATTAAAAAGTAATCGTGTAAACGTTAGAAGGCAACATAAAAATGGTTCATCACTTCTTGTATCATAATCAGTGATCAGAATAGATACAGCTAAAATACCTTAAGTTCAAAGAACAGACACAAAAAAAGCGGAGACTTCCGAGTCAGATTTTTTTTCGGAATATTTGTTCCGAGTTTAGGGACATCACTAATGAATGACATTTAATGTTAATGTTGTTAATACAGTAAACTTATCGAATTCATTTTATTTTTCCGAATTCCGAAAATAAGGGGAACGGTCTCAAAAAAGCAATAGATACGTTTTCTATTGTTATTAATTCAGGTAAAGAACTGGGTCCGCCTCTTGTTTTCGTTTCCCAACATAGAAAACTTTCTGTCTTTTGTTTGTCACTGGTAAACAATGACATAGGGGTTGAGGGTTAAACTTATCAGTATTTACCAGTTTCTTTTCTTATTTGAACAGCCTATCATAGCTTAGCTTTTCTTGAATTGCCTTGAGAAAATTATATTTTAATTAAGTAAAAAACACCTAGCACCTAGAATATTAGTACATAAGTAAATACTTATGTACTAATATTCTTTGATGCGATTGTCACCAAATGTTGAAAAATATTATACACCGTGTAACAGAATGAAATGAAATACCTCTAAGGGGTAATTATAATCAACAACTATCACAATGGCACCAACACTGGCATCGCGAAAAAAAATTACTTCTTCATTGGATGATTTCCCAGCCAGAAAAAAAGGCCCCTTTCAATACGCTCCGGAATGTTCTTTTTATGGAGTATCAAATACTTATGTATATAGTTCAAGTTCATGTGGTATTAGGTAGGTATTTGTGGGATACCAACTTTATCATCAGCTTTACCCGTATCCTTTTTCAGGAAAATAAAAATTAAACTTATAATGTAGCTTTCTATCAGTGAAAGAGTTTCGGTAATCGGATCAGCTCTTTCAGAGACTATCCTAAACAAAACAGACACAAAAATAAAATTGATTGAGTCAGGCGTTACTTTGCGGAAATCCATTTTTAATTTGAAAATGAAAATAATATATCTAGTTTTAATTTCCGCGAATATTTATGGGTTGCAGGTATGGTATGGTTGGTGGTATTGGTGTTGGGTTTTGCTTTGCCTTCCTGCATGTGCATAAAATCCTTGCATTTGCCTTGTAATCTTGCATGTGCATAATATAGCGGGCGGGAGGGAGGTGCATACCTGCAACCCATAAATATTCGCGGAAATTAAAACTAGATATATTATTTTCATTTTCAAATTAGACACAAAAATAGTCCTCAGCAATTACTTCTAAATCATATTATGTATTTCCTTGTCTCAACAATAATTGAATCACTTCCCGTTTCCACGTCTGATAAATGACCTGTATTATCGCCATTTCTGTTGGTATTATTACAATCACCGGACCTTCAAATGATATGAAATCATGAGCGGTGTTTGTAATTATTTTAATTTTTTATTACAATCGCACAAATTGTAAAAAATATAACTGAGTAACTACAAACAAAGTTTGGAGAGTTCTGAGATGACTAGAGTAATTTAATGAAATGCTAGATCTTTTTATCGCGTCGATGGCAAATAGAGTGTAATGTTTAAAGTTTGGCAACAATAACACCATAGATCCGAGTCGTCCGTGAACCCCCCTCTGAGGCAGTTGCTTTGCTGCGGCCGACCTTAATGTGGAGCCTATATAGAGTTTTCCACGGCGACCACGGTAACGCAAGCCGAGGTGGATGGTTCACTGAGGGCTTGATGTAATAGTCAGGAGCTCAAGCTTGACGCCAAATGTCTATACGAAGTTTTCATGGATGGCTGAGACTTTCGCATCCAAGAAAAACTTCTTGTTGTAAAATGCTAGATAAGATAGTACTTTTAATGCTGAAGAAGATGATTGACAAGAAATGGTGCCTAAAATTAACAAACTATATTTGACATTTAGCTTCTGCCAGCGACTTCGTCCGCGTGGAATAGTTACTTTACCCCCGATTTTGAAACTCAGCCCGATCGGTTTAAAATTGACAAAAGATAGACATGCTGTTTCGGGATATTTTTTAGATAATTTTATGTAGAACATTTCCGTAATACATGATTTCTATGTAACTTTAACCATTAAGGCTACACACGCGACGGAAGCTTAAAAAATGGAGTAACTTCTTCCGTTTTCCCAACATTTTCCTTCACTGCTCTGCTCCTATTGATTGTAGCGTGATGAAAAGTATACTATAACCTGCCCAGGAGTATGAAGAATAATTGCACCAAGTTTCGTTAAAATCGGTCGAGTAGTTTTCGTTTCTATAAAGAACATACAGACAGACAGACATACAGACAGAAAGACAGACAGACAGACAAAAATTTTATTGATTGCATTTTTGGCACCAGTATCGATCACTAATCACCCCCTGATAGTTATTTTGAAAATATATTCCTTGTACAGAATTGACCTCTCTACAGATTTATTATAAGTATAGATGGAGGTGTGGTGGATATTCTGATGAAGTACTCGTATTACAGTGATTTAATGACTAGTCGTCTCGTCCGATATTCAGAGAGGTGACGGAAGCGTAACAAGGGTCAAGTACATCATACATTATTCAGGAGCTACGAACTCCAATTCCAGAGGGGCACGACGACTGATTGCAAAATTTCTGTAACGATGTTTTTTAAGGTATTCATTAAATACAAATCTTCGAAAAGTGTTATCTGATGTCTTTGTAATTAACTTGGTAAAGGAAGGTTAGCTGACGGGTTTTTTTTAACACATTTTTTACAAATATTCTTGATTTTTTTAAAAATAATAATTACATTTTTTATATAATTATTTTTATGAACGAAAATCTTTCATGGATAGAAGAAAAAGTCTTTACTACCGTTGAGTGCCGAATGCTTTTATCCCGGAAAAAAAACATATTTTCTGTGGCCAAGGCAGCGAAGCCACAGAAAGACGCAACTGCTTAATATTTCAGGTCCTTGGCTCTGTTTAATAAGAAAACAATGTAATAATTTATTGCTATGAAGAGCTTTGAACTCGCTTAGATCAAGATGGCTGCGTCACTGAACTAACCTTTGAACGCATTAGCAATACTGATTAAAAATTTGCAAAACACACTATAATGTTGAATAAATCTATGAAGATTGACTTTTGGCTCCTGTTTTGTATATTGGCTTTTGAGTATTAGGATTGGTTATAAAGTCCTGAGGCAAATCCTCTGTAATGAGTGTTTTTGTAGATAGGTAAATATACCTCTCGGCTAGACCTTTTCCACCAGAGTTGCGCTAAGCCTAGCTAGTAAAATGAAGTGATTCTTTTGCAGCGCTGTTAGGATTTTTCCTTTGGACACTCTCTTATTTTGTTCATGATCGTTGAATGTTGTTGAGACGTTTTGTGACTTGAATTTGATCGTTTTTACTCGACAAGAGAATTGGCTTTCTGTTTGAAATTGATAGTAAGTAGATATTCCATTCATAAGACATAGTTACTAATTTCGTTAGTGACGTCACGAATTGCGGCCAAGTCATCATTATTCTACAAACACTATTTTAATGTCAAGTTTTAGTTTGTAGGTACAGTTAACATATGAGTTTGCTGATAATACTCGCTGACAATATTCACTGTTAATTGTGCAATATTAAAAAAAAATGTTTTGTTAAGCAACTTAAATAACTAAATTAGTCAAATCAAAATTAGGTCGCGATTATAGGTAAAAATCTGGTTCAGTGTAAATATCGGTGGGCCAAATCTTTAAACTACTTTGCCTGTTTGCATTTTACCTGTTGCAAAAACGAATAATATAAATAAAGCATAATTTTCGATATTGGTATGCCACCGAATTCGTCAAAGCGCACATTTGTGGTGAAAACAAATTAGTCTTTAAAATAGAGGCAAAAAAAAATAGTCATTAAAATACTGGCCAAATTAAAAAAAAAACGACGCTAGTTTTTAGTGAAGACCTTGGGCACACCATTAGAAATGAAGTTTCAAAAGTCCCCATCGATCCCATGGGTTCTAAAAAGTTATTTGGGTTCAAAATTTGAGGATTTTTGTTTTCGAAAACGGCAAGTTTTATGAAAAAAGTACACTAGATAAAAAAAAAAATTGTCTACAAAAGGGTATTTTTACTTTTTTACTCCTTCTACTTTCAGAATCGCGATATCTCAGGATTGGTAATTCTTAGAAAAAAGGACCGTTTTGTCGATAATTTTAAGATCTTAATTTTTGCATAGACTACTTTTTGATAAAACTTACTGTTTTTGAAACAAAAAAATACCTATAATTATGACCTTTGCCCTTGAATAACTTTCTTAGCACACATGAGATCGATCGAGACTTTTAAAAGTTTATTTCTAGCACTTTGAGAATGTTTGTAATCTAAAATGTCTATTTTGACCGGACTATTAACTCTTTTTGCCAACAGTACAGACCTACGTCACACGATACAAAATTGTTATTCAGGGAATGTCGAAGATCATTGAAAACGTTTGATAATAATTCTGATATAAAAACGCGTGATCGGTGAATCATATGGACGACCCCGCCCCGACAACTCCATCGCTTTTGAAGACGATGAGAAGGCCGAATGCCTGGCCGACAGCCTAGAGGCCCAGTGCTCTCCCAGCTCTCAACCAGTAGACAAAGCACACCTGGACAAGGTGAACGCTGAAGTCGAACGTAGAGCCTCCCTCCCACCAGTCGAGGACCCCGAGAATCCTCTCCCCCCCGTCACTCCTGACGAGGTGAAGGAGATCATCGGGCGACTCAAACTCAAGAAAGCCCCTGGGTCAGACGGAATCAGCAATAAGGTGCTCCGTCTCTTCCCGGCAACCCTGATCATGTTGATGACCGCCATTTTCAACGGCGCTCTGTCCAACAACATGTTCCCACAGACGTGGAAAGAGGCTACCGTCATAGGTATCCCCAAACCAGGGAAGCCCAAGTCCTCCCCGTCCAGCTATCGTCCCATTAGTTTGCTCAAAGCTCTCGGCAAGGTCTACGAGAGGCTTATTTATAAGCGACTCAAAGACTACGTTGAAGCAAAGAGCCTCCTCCCAAATGAGCAGTTTGGTTTCCGGTCAAACCACTCATGCGTCCAACAGGTCTACCGTATCGTTGAGCACATCAGCGACCGCTATCAGCGCGGCTTAGTTACGGGTGCCCTGTTCTTCGACATAGCGAAAGCGTTTGACAAGGTTTGGCACAACGGACTGATATACAAGTTATATCAACTGGGTGTGCCAGATCGTCTCGTGCTCATCTTGCGAGACTATTTGTCAGACCGCACCTTTCGGTACCGTATCGAAGGTGCGCTTTCGTCTCCCCACCCCATTCATGCCGGAGTACCGCAAGGCGGTGTCCTCTCTCCCTTGATATTCTCGCTGTACACCAGCGACATACCCACCAGTGCTCAGACGCAACTTGCCCTATTTGCCGACGACACGGCCATCTACCGCTCCGGCAGATGTGTAAAGTCAATAGCCGGCCACCTCCAGAGATCCGCCGACGCACTAGGCGCCTGGTTTCGGAAATGGAGAGTGGAAGTCAATCCGGAAAAGAGTCAAGCGATCCTGTTTCACAGGCCGCGGGCTCGATTCCCTCCACCAGACCCCAGTCCGATCACCATGTTTGGCAAGCCGATCCCTTGGGTGAAGCAAGCCAAATACTTAGGTGTAATCCTTGACCGAAAGCTTACTTTCGGTGAGCACATAAAGACGGTGCGTAATCGCGCCGCTTTCGCTCTCGGTAGGCTCCACCCCATGCTGAATGCACGCAGCAAGCTTTCCCTTAAATGCAAGTTGCGCATTTATATAACGTGTATACGCCCGATTATGACCTATGCGTGTGCTACCTTTGCGCACACTAAGTCGTACCGGATCCATAGGTTGCAAGTAATCCAAAACCGATTTCTGCGGAAGGCCACGGGTGCCCGTGGTTCGTTAGAAACGATCGACTCCATGTCGACCTCCGCATTCCAACTATTAAACAATTCATGAAGCGCCTTAACAAGCGTTTATTGAGTCCGCCGATTCGCATCAGAACCCTCTCATTGTATCGGCCGCCCGGTACACTCCCTCCAAGATTAGTAGGATTCGCCGTCCACGGCACTCCCTAGTCGAACCCGACGACCCCATCACCTTACTTCAAGAGAGTAATAGGGAAACCAGTACGATTAGAAAAAACAAAAACAGACCGCGTTCCGTATTCCGGCCTCGCCGACGAGGCCCATCGCGACGCCCCAGTAACATCCCTCCCCGACTTTTGCCTAACGAGCCAGCCCGCGCCGCTGAGCCATTAGCGTTAAATCCCCTAAATAATAATAATTGACCCAGCCTGTCCCTTGCTGCCCCTCTCAATGACCCCGTTAAGCCGAGGCCCGTATCCCACAGGGGATGCCCTTAGCGAAGCGGTCATTTAGCTTTTTAGTAGTTTTTAGCCCTGGCTGGGGGCCTTAAATTCATTTGAGGCCACCACAGGATTGTCCGGTTGAGCAGTAACCAGCCTTAGTGTGCTGAACTGCGAGTGGTCCATTCCAAAAAAAAAAAAAAAATCATATGGACGACATCGACGACATGGACGTGTCGTATTTAAATTAGGGAAACGATAGTGGATTGTTTCTCTTTTATGACCATTTGGCTCATGGCTGCGTATAATGTAATTTTATTAATGATGTTCTAATTTCAGTTATAAGACAACGAAGATGTGTATCTATTTTGAAGATTAGAAACGACATTTAAAAAAAAATCTTTCCATTTTCTCCAGCCTTTTCAGCTCTTTCGTTTCTGAAAACGGATCGTTTTCAATGGCTGAAATGCAGGTAAAAACCGGCTTCTGGATAAATAAATATTACTTTTAGCTACGTTTGCCAACTACAAAAATATTTGAAATAGCGATACCGAAGCGGTACTGAAGTGTCACGTGGTTTGACACACCCTTCCGATCCGGAAGCGGAGCTGGAGAAATCATATGATAATTTCCCATCCAGAAAAAAAAAGTGTCACGTGGTCGGTCAAGCTCATAAGTTTAGACTACGACAGAATTTGCAAAATGTGAGATATTATTTTTTGTTCTGTCACAAAACACTACAATGCTGACACTACGGAATTTTCGTGTCTGAGTAGTTTCTGTTTATAAGTGTCCGAGCTATTAATTCATACGCAAAATTCCAGTTAGTGGTGCTCGGTCAGCATGGATAAACGTCGGGCAGTCGCTAATGCACATCATCATAATCAGCCTTTTATTGTTCCCACTGCTGGGACACCACGCGGGCCCAGTGCGGGTTGGTGAATGTCACATGTCTTCGAATTTTTGGTTCTAGGACATGCCGGTTTCCTCACGATGTCACGATGTTTTCCTTCACCGTTTTGAGAGCAGTGGTGATGAAAATAATTACACAAAGTAATGCGCCTGGCTGGGTTGGAACCCGCGACTTACAATTCGTAATTCGGGGCTGTTACCACTCGGCCACCACTGCTCTGCTGCTGTGTTAATGCACATAAAATCATTAAACGTATGAAAACTCCGGCCGAGTGAAATATAAGGATTTCGAATATTTATTAGAGAAACTAAGGTACTCCTACAATAAAAAAAATAAACAAGATACGAAATGAGATGGTCTATCACTCCGAGTGAACTTTTTATAATCACTGAATGATACATTCGAAAGCTGGGTTGGTGGCTCCGTTACGAATATGATAGTCTTTTTCTTCTTTCCTGTAGTCTTCTTGCTTCACGCGAAATCATTTTTAGTGCTTATCTAAACGTGGTGCGATGTAACGATTTTTAATAAACCTTAAATATTCAGTTTATTTCCTCATACAGTTAAGTACCTATTACATATCATTAGAGAAGAGAAATGCTGATGTTACTCAGTGCATTGCTAAAGTGTGTCACATTTATGATGACACCAAGTCGTTAACCTGCGCCAACGCATAGATTGTTCTAGTCTGATATACCTACCATGTCATATGGTTTCTGACACACCTAGGTACGATCAACCACATGTCTGATGAACTGCGAAATTTAAACTTATTGATACGAAGCAATTCTTGTCAAACAACAAGAAATATTAATGGCATAGGAGCCTAGCACCTTTAATGAACCACCACAGATTTCGGAAAAACACATTATTATTAGATTTGAATTTGTTCTGTAATCTTTTTTTTTATTTGGAAAAAAGAGATAACATCTGCATCTCATCATCCCTCACTAATTAATAAATATAATACGACAAATATGTTGTCATGTAAAGGGCCTAATATTTGCACAAATAATTGTTAGGCAAACAGAATAATGTGAATTCTCAACATGACACGATATATCAGATAGTAGACCTATCCCATACGTAAGTTTCCCGGTTTTCATTCTTAATCCGTCTACCCCTTTTTATCTTAAAGAACGCTTTCAGTTCTTCTGTGACACGCATTCTAGGTCCTTGAGATCATCGGAAAATCTAAAATTAAGTATTCGTATGCATTCCACTTCCTTCTTCGATAAATCTTTTAGTGTACAAGCAGCTCGTTTATGGAATGAATTACCCATAGAAGTGAGACGTGCTCAAACGCTACCAGAGCGTTTAAAAAAATGGTGAAGGAGCATTACTTTTCACTATAATTTTTCCGCTCCTTTCTCAACTATATGCCTATTTCATATTTATTAGTATATTATATTTTATTTATGTATTTTATATTATTATGTCTAATTAGTATTACTTATAACATTGTACACTGACAGCCCTAAATCTATCTACTTTCGTTCAGTCCATCCAAAGGTTGTCTGTAAGAGATTGCCTTGTGCGATAAGACCGCCCATTGTACACTTGTTTTTATAAATGTTCTTCCTGTTATTATAACAAGGTGTACAATAAAGTATATAGTAAATATCCTTTGTATATTTCGTCACCTGTCAAAATGTACAATCGTACTGAACTACCCATGATTTTAAGACTTTCACAATCGTTAGCTGATGCCTAGGAATATTGATTAACTCTTACTAATATTCTTAACGAGAAAGTTTGTATGTATGGATGTTTGTTACTCTTTCACGCAAAAACGAGTGACTGTATCTTGATGAAATTTTGCACAAAGGTAGATTTAAGTCTAGAATAACATAAAGGACACTTTTTATCCCAGCAGTTCCCTTGAAATATTACCGGTCAAAAACATTTTGCAACAAAGAATGTGCTTACTAATTTTGAATGTAATTTAAAAAAATAAAAATAAAAGGTTAGTTGAGTATCCTGCCGTGCTACACAACTAATTCTTTAAATTGATAATGTGCCGGTGCTAGAACCACCTGAAAATTTCAGATTTCAGAGGAAAACTGTGCGTACCTAAATAATTCTAATTTTAGTTCTATCATATTTAAACTTGTTCTAAACATATTAGTCAAAAATTTTCTTGTAGCACACAAAAAGTATTTTTTGTTGACCAGTGTAATTTTCAACATTCACGCGGGCGGTGGCGCGGGTGGCAACTAGTATCTAGTAATTCGAGGGTGGTGGTAAGGCTAAATCATAAATCGCAAATAAGTTCCAAACTTGTAATATAGTTTGGTCGTTTTCTAGTCTAAGTGGATGCAGCTTACAAGAAGAAGTATGATTTACATTCTCAATTAAATGTATGTCGAGCGTTTTTACTACAATAACCAAAATTAGTATAACACACGTTGTGTCAGTGCAAAATACTTATCCTCTATAAATAAAATAATCCTAGTCAGGTACTTACATAACTAATATTTGACTTAGTATTATGACCTTTTTAATTTTCCACGGTAACTACATAAGTGCGACTTCCTCACTGATGACATTGTACGAAATGATGTTAATAAAAATAAATTAATTGTTCCTATTAATTAATTGGTGCGTATGCCACTTCATGAGCGCCGCACTTTCATTCAGGTCGCGCCACAGCCATCACGAAAAAAAGTGAAGGACTCACGAGTGAGGCTCGTTTGTTAAAAAAAATAAAAAAGTAAAAGTGATCTTAGATGTTCGTTTTTTGAATTTGAATATCGAAATCTTTTGAAATGAAGTGGTTATTTTATGTGATCGTTCTAGTGTACATGTTCTACAGGACAGGTATCGTATGAACGTTATCCGTAATTTATTGATTATTAAAAAATATACTGTAAACAAATCCTTTGTTTCGTCACGGTCAGCATTATCTACTGCTCATTTAAAAGGGTTTTGAACGTTTTGTCTTTCAAAAGGACGATATTCTCATAATTATTTTTAATTTGTTATTTACAATATTAAACACAACATTCAAAGCTATTTATAACATTTCAAAAAAGGTTTGAGGAAACATGCACATATCATCCATTAAGTAATTTAAAATATATTTTTAGTGTACGGGCTAAAACCAGTGGAAAACACTCTGACCGTGGAAGGTATCAGTGACGACGAATTCCTGAAAGTAGGAAGTCACAAAACAATAAGCTGTAAAGCTTCCAATAGGAATCAAAAGGTACGTTTGGAAAAGGTAATTAAATTGGATATTTATGTGTAAAGCTTATACGGAAAAGGAGGAGCTCGTGGCTAAATTATGACAGCCGCACGGGTCGATCTTCTAGGTTAAGCAACGCTTGCCGAGGTTGGTCTGTGGATGGGTGACCATTTTAACATAACGAGACTTCTCCGTGCTTCGGAAAGCACGTTAAGCCGTTGGTCCCGGCTGTCATTTGGAGATCTTTGGCAGTCGTTACGGATTGTCAGAAGCTAGACAATCTGACACCAGTCTTGCCAAGAAGTACCGTGTTCCTCAGTTAATGGGTTGTGGAGGTCTGGTAAGCAGCCGCTTCACGTAAAATACTGGTATTCAGCTGAATCCGGCTTGACTGGGAGCCGACCCCAATGTAGTTGGGAAAAGGCTAGGTAGATGATGTGTAAAGCTTATAAAATTAACTTCAAACTTATAAATATGTATACGGCGGTATACTTGTGAGCCTGGTCTAGTTCGTCTAGAAGTCTCC
Organism: Hecatera dysodea; assembly: GCA_905332915.2. Taxonomy (NCBI): domain Eukaryota; kingdom Metazoa; phylum Arthropoda; class Insecta; order Lepidoptera; family Noctuidae; genus Hecatera; species Hecatera dysodea. The sequence continues at coordinate 8,956,059 of HG995294.1, read as the reverse complement.
AAAACAAGTAAACTGTAATAGAATTTTTCTAACAGCGAGTGTGTGGATTTTCGTGATAAATTGGACTGGTACAGTCGAGGGTCAAAGTCATTCTACAATTCACCTGCCATGTTATCTCTTCATTATCCATGGTTGATTGGTTGCGAATGCCTAAGTCCGACATTTTTCATGCACCTTTGTGCATGAAGTTTAAGTTTATAAATTATCCAAATCTGAAGTGCCAATAATTTCACTGTAGAAGAAGTTCAATGGTCAACAACTGATTTTTATCTATAGATACAATATCGAATCGAAAGTACCTATTGATAAAATTACTGGTTTACTATTTCCTTTTTTTTAAGATATTTATTTGGCATTCAGCTTTAGAATAGCGACTGCACGTTAGATTCTTGACTCTGTACAAACTGTTTTTTTTTTTAATGAACCTTTCGCAGTTCAGCACACTAAGGCTGGTTATTGCTTAACCGGGCAATCCTGTGGTGGCCTCAAATGAATTTAAGCCACCAGGCAGGGCTGTACAAAACGGTTGAAATTTTTTGAGTTACATATATAACCAATACCTGAGGGCTAATTCTACTTATTTTTAGGCAACGTTCTTATGCGCATCTCAGTCGCAATCTGACAAAAATGTCTCAATTTCCATGTATTTTTGACAGAGCGTGACTTACATGTGAATGTTGCTTAAAAATGAGTAGAATGGCCATTCTGTACTTTTTCATTTAGAGAATAAATATATACTTTCAACACGTTTCAGGTTTCGTAAATATTGTATAACAAAGATGAAAAATACAAAAAACTTCGAAATAAAAATAATTAACAGTTGCTAAGTTCAGTAATCTAACAATCAGTACGTACTGCAGATATGGAGCCCGATGAACTGTTGTGCTAATTAGCATTTTAACAAGGACCTGCAAACATTTGTTTATAATTGCGTTTTTTTTTTGTAAATAATACTGCACAAAGAACAATCAGTTATTTATAAAACATTTGTTATTTGGATTACATTTGTGTGATATCGATTGGTTCTGGTTTTTTCACCATAAAAGTGGTAGATATTTTTATAGTTATTTTTTAGAAAGTCTAATTTTGATAAACCTGAAGTCGCGTACATACGAGTACGTATAATAGGTGATTTGACGTTTAAAAAAGTTCTTAAAAACTTTTTCTATCGCTTACAGCGATATTGTGTGTTTTAAGCACAGAACAGATACTTCTTTTATCTGTTCTGTGGTTTTAAGATTACTTACCGTCCTGACTAAAGACGGTTTTAGATCGGTAAAGTTAGTTAAGCTAAGTAAACTTAGCTCGCCTATCTGAGCTAATAAGGCTCTTTCCTGGTTAAAAGTTAGTATATTTTGGTCCGTCTGTTAGATTATCAAAAAACATTCGACAAGTACTATAATATTAGTACAAAGTAGACCTAGTAATAAGCAGTACTAAAATTGACAAAGATGAAACGCATCCAAGTTCAGTAAAGGGGCTGGTGACGTCACTTCTAGGTAGAAGTGTACCTGAAATCCAATACACTATGCCTTCTCCGTTTTTTTTTACGTGACTTAACAAAAAAATATCCATTCAACATTTTTTTTTGGTAATTTAACTGAAGGACTCAAGGTCTTATTGCGTATGTAGGTACTTTGGACATAAGCTGCACCATTATATTCGTATCCGTATGTTTTTGTGTGCAAGAAATAAGAACTATGTACAACTACAACTACTTAAATAAAAATATATCTTTTGTATCAAGGTTTCCATTTGCCTACACTCACTCGTCACTCTTATCAAATCAAATCAAATCAAATCGAAATAATTTATCTGTGAAACATAGGTAATAATAATGACATAATATCAAGCCGGACGCAGGCGCATAATCGAGGTACCCACATAATATTTCAAACTTGTAGTTTGATTTGTTTTTCTGGAGGATGATTGTTATTAGGATATGAAAAAGCTTCACACGGCAACAGACATTTAATTAATTTTATTACAGGTGGAATGGCTGGATCCGAACGGCCATGTGATCAAGCGGATCCCCGGCAGTCGGATCTTCTCTCAGGAGCATTTCGTGGCGGCAATGAGGGGCAGAGCGCCGGCGTTGGTGCTCACCATCACCGCGGCTACGGTGGAGGACTCTGGAATATACCAGTGCAGGTCCGGGAATCTCGTGAAGAAAGTGTCTTTGTGTGTAATTGGTGAGTTCTACTTTAACCTAAAATAATATTTCTATGGAAATTTAACGAGTACCTATAATCGGCAAAAAGCAACAAGTTATGATAAACGATGAAATCATCCGAAATAATGATACCAAATATGATAGATTGAACTATGACTGTAAATTCAATAATGATTATGATGTTAAAATGGGAGGGATTTTGCTATTCGTTTCTCCATCCATCTCTCACACTGGAACAATGATAGTTTTAACATAGTACGGTCCCTGAAAAATTAAGGCTCAATTACTCCAAATGAACACACACATAATATTACTATCGATCTAAAACTATTGTTTATTTTTAATACTCCAAGGAGTAACTTAATTAAACACCACAAAACAGCTGCAATAACTATTCGTAACTACTTCGAAATTCAAAGTGCAAATCCCGTTCTAAGCTTTCATCAACCCATGCAGTGGAACGAGCAAATTTGGTTCAATTAGCGCTCAGTTTGCCCACATTTGAAACATATGACACACATTTGAATTATTCGCGGAATTATCAATTTCCATGTGTATTTGCTGGTTGCTATGGAATGAATGGTACTAGTTGGCACTAGATATTTCTAGAATGGCTTTGAAAATTTACCCGTTAACTTCTATTTTATTAGAATTCTGATAATGAATTGTGATAGCCGTTCATACGTCTGGATATAGGTATCTATGTATGTGTATTTTTTTATTACACTCGGGTGATATGACTAGAAGAATTGATAGCTGGCATTTTTTTTATAAATCACTCACTGTACTTAAGTCCGTCTAATATAGCGTTGGTGGAAATAAGTTATCATCATCTGCCTAGCCTTTTCCCAACTATATTGGGGTCGGCTTTCAGTCATACCGGATTCAGCTGAATAGGTACCATAATTTAACGTGGAGCGGCTGCCTACCAGACCTCCACAACCCATTAACTGGGCAACATGGTACTTCTTGGCATGACTGGAGTGATGGCATTTACTGGCTTCTGACAATCCGTAACGACTGCCAAAGACAAACAAATGTAATTGAAAATAAGTGAGATGAAGTTAAACGGATGTTTCCCAATTAAGTTGTGCTAATTGTCTAAAATTATTGTACTCGTATTATAGTAACACAACATATTATGTATTTGTTGTTTTACTTGTTTTCTTTCCTTTTATTTACACAAACCTATGTACCACAAGACACCTAATTTATTATTTATCGCTCACTACATATCTACATATATGTATGTATCTATTTACCTGTATATTTAACATAACTGATTTACATCCGTACACTTCAACGTTAGGTTCAGTTGAAAACCAGCGTCAGGCAGCTCCTAGTTGTCTGGCATTTAGCTGAACTGGATCTATTTAGCGCAGCCGCGGATCATACAATATAACTGTCCTAAAATTAAGTGTCCTTTTATTTGTATTTACATTGTGTGTATCTGTATGTACCAGATAAATTTATTATCTTTCTTTCTTTCAAACCCGTCATGGAGTTTGTAGTTTAGTCAGTAGAATAATATGTAATAAAACTAACAATACAGAGTCATAGAGAGGCAATTCTCTTATTTTTAAGGAGCGTTCGCATTTACATCGCAGACGCAAACTGTCAAAAATACATCTAATTTAGCTAGATTTTGGCGACTTGAACATGAACATCAATCATATTATTAGATGCGTCAACTTCTTAGTCGTAATACTTACTTTATTATAATGAGGTGAGTTACCTGCTGTATAGAAAAAAAAACTAAATTATTGATGGATAAACACACATTTGAAGCGATGGCGTAAGACTTCTTTTGTAACTTGAAGTGGAAAATCGTCAGATTTGAGGTTAACTAAGTGCAACCAGCTCTCGACTCAAGAGCGTGAGGATAATGACACTCGTATTGATTAAAAGACGGTAGAAAAACTGATGGAATTATGAAAAACTTGCATTAATAAGAAGAAACTATGATTCGGTTTGGCTGGCTTCTTTTTATTTTAGAATTATTGTTTTAATCAGATGAGAACATCAGGATGGCGGCGATCGTTAAAAAAAAATTGCCGATGTCACCGATGAGGACGGGGCAGATTTTTATGATCACATCAATCGAGCATGTGACAAAAAACTGGGCACTTGTAACATGGTCGCTGGGGCCTTTAACGTAAAGATACCTAAACAAGAAAGAAATACTGTCATTTTGTCGATGAGTATATCTAATTGGGCCATTTAGTTTCTTTCAAAAACAGGTAAGAAAAGGACACCGATAGCTGAATTGAAAACGTCTGGAATTCCATCCTTTTTTTTTAGATGGGAAATCATCAAATGGCCCCTCCCGCCCTGGGCGGAGCGGTAGGGAGTGTCAGACTTTTACTGACTAAAACCCACCCGTGATCCTTCTTGTGCCCTTTGCGTTTCAGGGCCGCGGTAACTCTTTCGAACAAATTCCGCAACTGGAATTCCATCCTGAGTTGGCCTTTACAACGAATAGATTTAAACATGTACCTAAGCGTATCATCGTCATCATCAACAGCCTGTTGCAGTTCACTGCTTAGGCTGCATAGGCCTCTCTAATTGCACGCCACTTAGATCCATTTTCGGTTTCTCGCATCCAGTTTCTGCTGCGCAAATCGTCACTCCACCGTACCTGCACCTTAGCGTATACGCCAAATGAAGTGTGAGCGAAAATTATGGACTTACCATGCTATTCAGATAATATCTACTTAAAACCTAATAATTTTATGATTGTCCTTAGAACCTTCGGACTTCACGGACACTCCAGTGGAGGTGCCTGCAGACATGGGCCGTTCCATAACCTTATCTTGTCAAGCTAAAGGAGAGCCTGAACCCAGGATCTCATGGATCAGGGATGGAGATATTATTAGTGGTACGGTATTTTTATTATTTAAGAAATGGGAATAGTGAAAATCATTCGTGGAACGCAAATATCCGCAGGCAACCTTTTTATTTTCAGTCCATCTAAAGGTTGTCTGGCGGTCTTATCGCCAACAGCGATATAGATATCGCTGTTGGCGATATAGTGTGTAGTGCCTTTAAAATTAGATTTCTTGTAAAGCAGTTATGTAACTATTTTGGTGCTCTATAAAAAATATCCTTCTCTTCTTTCTATACAATTAATTTTCATATCTCCTTTACAATTTCAGATAAATATTGGTTGAGAAATTTGTTGCTGTGTGTGATCGGTTCAGTCAACATTATAGTATAGAAGATATTCTATACTATAATGTTGACTGAACCGATCACTGTGCACCGAACAGTGATGTTAATAAATTATACATTCAGAAAGGCCCACATTTATTGGTAGTAGGTAGCTGCAGTTTTTATTTAGGCAATTCCAGATAAAAAAATTATGGTTCTTTTTAAGGTTCTTTTAATTTATGATGAAGTATGACACCTTAACCCAACCACGTTGCCTTTTTGCGGGTTGCTCTGAACTGAACCTTTTTTGTATTTTTTTTTTGTATTAATTAAATAAAGATGTAAATAAATACTAGAAATACAAACATGTTATTAGCTACAAATAAAGTAGCTACTCAATATACATTTGCAAGAAGCGAACAATCCATGTAGTTGTCACTTCACGGAAAAGCAACACATTTTTTTTTACTAAATGTTCCTTTTGCTCACGACGTTAATGCTTTTTGTAAACAGGTTCATTAAATAATATTATTATAATATATTGCACCGGCACTTAAATAAAGATATTATTAGATAATTATTGTGTTTGTGACAACACATTAAGTGTTGTCACAAACACAATAATTACTTATTTTGATACCTTGTGGTTGAGTGGCATATTTATTTTATGTCCAACATAATATACATACATATTGATATGCCTTAAGAGGCTACTCGAAAATAATCTAAAATATATAAACCAATAATTAATTAAAAATGAATAATGCACTTAACACTAAGATCAATTTAAATTACAACGTGTTAGTAGCTTAAAAAGATCAGATAAGCATCAGTTTTATACAGGGTGTCCAGTAAATAGCACGACATTGTAAATCCAACTTAGTAATTTAGCACTAAAGTCTTTTTTTTTAATTCACACGACCTGTTCAGTGAAATTTTCGTTTCATTTCCTAGATGACGACAATTCTGGAAAATACAGAGTGATGACGAAGTACAACATCCAAGGGTTTGAAGGTCTACTAACCATCACCTCGCTCGAGCCCCGTGACAGTGGTATTTACACATGCCAAAGCATCCAAGAGAGCCCTCAAACTGAAAACTGTAGCCACACCTCGGAGTTTAATATCACTCTGAATGTTAATTGTAAGTATCTGGATTGTCAAATGTTTAAACTACTTCTTGTTTAAATTATACTGGCCTAAATCTTCACTACTTGTACGCTACTGTGGTATCTGTGGTAGTGCATAGATCGCTTTAACTGCAAGGTTTGGAGCACAGAAGTCAGGAAAGTAGGTGATGGACTTTTTCAAATATTGTTCCCTCAGTTTTATTCGAGTAATATCAGTAGGAGCAACGTAACTAGCATAAGCATAATCAGCCTTTTAATGTTCCCACTGCTGGTATTCAGGCCTCCTCTCTAGGAGAGGGCCGTAATCTGCAACGCAGGCCCAGTGCGGGTTGGTGAATGTCGCATGCCTTTTTTTTGGTTCTCGGACGTGCCGGTTTCCTCACGATGTTTTCCTTCACCGTTTTGAGAGCAGTGGTGATGAAATTAATTACACAAAGTAATGTGCCTGGCTGGGTTTGAACCCGCGACCTAAAATTTTTAATTCGGGGTCGTTATCACTCGGCCACCACTGTTCTCGTATGTAACGTAACTGTTCTCTGTTAAAAAAAAATATTTCTCATTTCCTCTGGATTTCTTGTTGGCGAAATAAAGTTATCGATAAATTTGATTAATATGGTTGTTCTATTCCAGATGCTCCTATATTTGAAGACGCCAACAAAACTGAATTAGTTTTTGGCAACAATAACCAAGAGTAAGTATTGTTAGGGAACTTTCATCAACTTAGCATTGATATTGCTTTACTCGTATTAGTTTTGTTAACGTTTAACAGGTTTTACTCAGGGGTTTTGTGCCTTACAAATTCCTGAGCAAAATCAGTATCTAATAAAAAAAAGCCTTTAATCTATACTTAATACTTATTATAAATGTGAAAATTTGGATGTTTGGATGCATGTTTCTTACTCAATCACGTCACAACAGGGCTCTACGTCTGCTATTTTTATAAATTTGTCCTTTTGATTTTTGATTCCATTGTTATTTTGCTAAAAGTTCGTAATCTGCCAAATTCATAATGGTCGACCATTGGTCGGTCAATGGTCTCTTAGTACTTTTTGATAACCGAGCTATTAAAAGCAGTAACGTTCTAATGGTAGGTCTCTGATCAAAGGAACTGACAAAATTTTAGCAGATTACCGGATACGTCTGTCATTCATTTGTCATTATGTACGAGATTACCATTCTATGCCATTACTTTCAATGGAGTTTCAGTGGTTGACCATTGGAAAGGCATAGTGATACTTTTGTATTAGTAGATTACCATCATCTACCTAGCCTTTTCCCAACTATATTGGGGTCGGCTCCCAGACATGCCGGATTCAGCTGAATACCAGTATTTTACGTGAAGCGGCTGCCTACCAGACCTCCACAACCCATTAACTGGGGAACATGGTACTTCTTGGCAAGACTGGTGTCAGATTTTCTGGCTTCTGACAATCCGTAACGACTGCCAAATATCTCCAAATGACAGTCGGGACCAACGGCTTAACGTGCTTTCCGAGGCACGGAGAAGTCTCGTTATGCTAAGATGGTCACCCGTCCACAGACCAAACTCGGCAAGCGTTGCTTAACATAGAAGATCGACCCGTGCGGCTGTTATAATTTAGCCACGAGCTCCTCCTATATATTAGTAGATTACCAAACTTGTCAAAATCATCCATTATGAAATCAGTGATAGACCATTCTAATAGCAGACTTGAGGCCCACATGAACGGATCTTGATGATATTTGGCACAGAGGTAGATTATTGTCTGGTAGACACATAGGATTTTTTATCCCGGGATCATGTTCCTTTAAGCGGTGCCGCGGGCGGCAGCTAGTAACTTACGTTGATAAGGCATTAATATGAGGCATTCGATACACTACGTTGGTAGTCGATAATGCCTTTGCATAGTAATGTAAATAATTAAATATTTTGTCTTACAAAAATAAAAAATACTTACACAACTAGTTTTTTATTTTAAAGACTGTTTAATTATTCAGACATGAATGTAGCCTTGGCGAAAATAGGCTTAAAACAATAAACCTTTATTTTTAAGTGTATCACTATTACATCTCATGATCGTTGTTTAATATTTTAAAACGTAATGAAAGTATAGAACCTGTTAATTATTTTTATAGCAAAATCACAACAAACATTCACAAAACAACATTTCATTTAACATTCTTAAAACAAAAACCAGTTTGATATTTTTGACTGGAAATATTAAAACTGCAAATAAAAGAGTTGAGGACATACAGGGTTATTTGAAGCACACCAATAACCTCTTAAGGGGTCATTACACTCATCATTATGAGCAACTTTTATTATGGGACCAAACCTGTAATCGCGAAAAAAAAAATCAGCTGTTCCCTACATTTCGATTAGCTATACGAACATAAATGTAAGGAACAGCTGTTTTTTTTCGAGATTACAGGTTTGGTCCCAGATAGTATATACAAGCTAATAAAAAAATTAAAAAAATGTAGAAGCGACGGAAAGGGAACTCACAGGGCATCGAAAAATTCGATCACATCGCTGTCAACGGGAAAAGTGCTCAGAACACTGGCCTCATTTGCCGCGTTGAATGACAATGCTGATACGTTGACTAAAGAAAAGGCCAACCCTCTGGTCACGTGAAGAGTCGACTATCTGCTTGCTGATTTCACGAAAAACTCGATGAGCACTCGGACCCCACGGCCCTAGTGTTTCAACCCCAAATGACTCAAATACATGATTCCCAGTAAGGTTGTGGTATTTGCACCGTCGTGGATTTTTTGCACCCTCCGCAGCCACCCCAGTACAACCCGCCGTGCTAAGAATTATCTACATATTTTAAGTATGATTCATATCATTTTGCTACCAAGTCAGGACTCGATTCAAGTATCAGAAAGACAACTATTTAGAAAATATCGGTTTATAAGATTGCGCTCATATTACCGTGTATTTTAAATAGTGTGTAACTATTTACAGTTTATTTTAATATACAAGCACGCATACTTGTACTTAGACTTAATAGATATGATATGAAGTGTATTGTCAACATAGCATTGCTTGAGTGTTTGTGCAACATCATGCCGAAGAACTTATAAGTGAGCTTGACGACGTTGTTGTGACTATGGCTGATTACGACACCATAGACATAATTTAAAATAAATAAATTAGACATTTTGGCAGCGCATCACATTTTGAGTTTTCGAGATTTGTCACTGCTGATGGAATGTCACACTTGTATACAGTCACTTGTATATCGGTCGGAAAAGTAGACTTCTTGGGCTACTTTTTGTATTTGACAAAGCTTATCAATTCAAATCACAATGACATCTTAGAGCCAATCAATGTCAAATACTAATCAAGATGTCGAGAAATCAGAGGTGTTAACTACGGTTTGCGACTGAAATGTAAAAACACTGTTTATAAATATGTTTAGTGTTCATATGGTTGCAACACATTCTGCCGTCAAATATTTTAAAGCTTTTCGTTCCTTATTTTTCAGAGTCGACATAGAATGTTATGCAAACGGCTATCCAGCACCCACGTACAGATTTTTCAAAGAATTAAGAGACGACATTATGTTCGAGTTCGACAAAAAACAAATAAAACTTGCCGATGACGGCTCTAAAGCAGTATTGACTGTAGTAGCTAACCAGTCTACCTTTTGGCAAAGATTCAGGTGTCTGGCAACCAATGAACACGGTGATTCAGAAAAATATTTCACTTTAATGAAGACGGAGAAACCAAAGAGGCCAGATTCGGTTTGTTTGAATTTATTTTGTATTAATTAGAGATAATTTAATAGGAACGATAAAATAAGAGAGATAAGATTCTATAAGAACGCCTTCATAACTAATCGAGCAATTAATATATCTGAAACAGTAAGTTATGAGTATTTCTTGCTCCAGTTACACGATAGTTTGAGTCGGATCTCAAACGGAGAGTTATAAATATTAGGTATGATAGATTTTACATATAAAAGAACAATATTTGCATTTTCTGTCGCGATAAAAATGCACAATCATGACGCCGACTACCCAGCAGCGCTTGACAAGGATATCAGTCAATTGTTTTGTTTTTATGATTTGCTCTGATAGTTGTTATAGGCGTCTTAATGCGACACTTTTCGATATTTTACAAATAATATTTATGTTTATGAACTTCATTAACTATTATTGTCTTGGTTATGAAGTTAACCGACATATTTTTCTGAATTTTCAGGTTTCCCTATATAACACCACGTCAGATTCAGTATATTTGCTTCTAAAGTGGAATGAAGATATTCAATTCCCAATTAGTGGTAAGTTTTAGCATATTATTCCAAGTTTTCAAAAACCAGTTTAATTCGACCGAATAAAACTGATATAACATCGAAGTATTATCTATCTCAAATACCAAACCAAAGCTTCCTAACGTTCTTGAAGATAAGACTTAATTTAAAAAAAATATATAACTAGCAGCGCCCCATGGTTTCACCCGAGTAGTTCCCGTTCCCGTGGGAATACTGGGATAAAATATTTCCTATATTACCCAGGGTGAATGTAGCTTTCTAGTGGTGAAAGAATTTTTGAAATCGGTCCAGCAGTTTTTGAGTTTATTCGTTATATACAAATCTTTCCTCTTTATAATATTAGTTTAGATGTGTTTGACCATAATTTTCCCTGTAACCCTAGTAACCTATTCACTGCTTTCTTAAGGACTACCAGGTTGTAGCTATCAGGAAACTGACTCCGGCAGGGAATTCCAATCTTTTAATCAAAGGATTCCCAAAACATTTTGCATATTTGTGGGATGATCACCATGCAACGGTAATGCATCGCCGTTCATCTTGTAGTGCGATGATGAGACGCGTGAGGCGGAATAAAATTGTTAAAATCCGATACACACTCAAGAGTAAAAATCAAAGATTTTTAAAATTTCTTTTTCAGCATTCGATGTTCAATATATAACTGAGGGCAGCAGAAAATTTAACGTGGATAATCCAGCGACGTGGAGGAAAAGTCAACAGGCTGAAATTCTGGAGCATTTGCTAAATATCGATCCAGAATTCGACGGTAAGCGACCATATCAATTGTATATAATTCTGCTTGTATAATAAGGCTTTCAAAATATTATCCGCTGTTGAATATGATCCCATTTTCACCTGACAGATTGTTTTTTTTTTCATGTGCTGAGATTTTCTTTTTTGATATCGCACAGATAATATTCATGTAGTTAGCTTTTATTAATTAATTATTACTGTTAGTTTCTGATTATTATTATATTTTACTTTTTTTTTGTTTCTCTTGTGCGAGCCACAAATAAACATTTTTCTTTCTTTCTTGTATTGTTTTGAATTGTCTATTTCTGACTGATTAAAGATTGCTATTTCGTTAGTGAGAACTAACGAAACAGACCTTTAGTACCATCATTTTCGAGGAGTTCGCGCGCTTTTCTTGAAGTAACGTTCTGTTATAAATTTCTTTCAGGAATGATAATCGAATTGGAAGAATTAGAAGCAGAAACCAATTATTGGGTTAGGCTTCGAGTGACGAACGAAGTCGGAGAGTCGACCTGGTCAGATCCTGTGAAGGTTTCCACGGCAGCTGAAGACGAGACCACCACTACGGAAGCTCCTGATGCTGAGTCTGAAGTGGCAGATAATGAGGAATCTATGAACGATGCCACGTTCTATGGCATTTTCTTTTTCGGTGGCATTTTTGTTGTGTCTTTCGTTTGCATGTTCGCTATGAGATTAATCAAGTGAATCTTTTCGTATTTTAAGTCGAATATTGTGTTTAAATTTATTATTACTGATGTCAATTTGATTGTAATGAAGTATTTTAATTGTAAATACTTTTATATTTAGGAGTTATTTGTAAAATGTTATATTGTTCAATTTTTATCTTTGTTTTGTATTTTGTACAATCTGTCCAGTATTTCACCAGTACATGTTTCGTGGTTATAACTAATAAATAATAATTATACAGGATCGGTGTCTTATTTGATATTAATATAAACCAACTAAGTATTTATAAACCATTTTATTAGAGGCAGAAACACCAGTGTAATTAACATAACAATTAGTGTATATGAAACTCATTAGCAGACAAATGTATGTATGTACACTGTAGAAATTACCTGAGTGTACATTTACGTGTACATTTATTACAAACGACAATAAACATTTTATAAAACAATGATTTCGTTCAACTACTTATATTTTTTTATGTAAACGCTACAATTGTTCAATGTTTCACGACACTGAATATATGCAGCACAATTTGTATTAGGCTCATTTAAGCCCTTAATTTTTAGTGATACCAAGCTTCTTAAGCTAACTTTGCAAGTAATATTCAAAGGTACATAAATATTAACGTGTTAAGAGCAATAAAAATGCCATAAACGATGGTCAATTATGACATTTTTGTAAACAATCTCAAAGATTGACCATTTAAATCGATCATTTTTAGCCCACTTTAAGGTAAACCTATCTATGTTTTACCTAAAGAAGCGATACAAAGGGAAAAAAATATACAATAGAATAATCAGTCTTCCTGCAAGAACATGGTAGAACTGTGACTTAAGCAATTAAAATTGACCGATTTGGTTTAGGTAGGTATTAGTTACTTGGAATGTAAAATTCTAAATAAATCTTCAAGAAATTTCGAATAAAATAGTACCTGCATAAATATTGTCATAGTTTATAATGTTAAGGATTCGATTTCTTCAACATTTAAAATTAAACTTACTCTAACAACGATAACTTAAGATATACTTAACAGTAGTTATCTACTCGTACATAGTGCATGTATCAGTTCCAGCTACACATACCTATAAGAGTACTTTTGGAGTAAATCCATGGACATAAACCATATTTACTAAAATAATTGAAACAAAGCAGCTTCTTTTTATATAATTAAATAGTAAAGAAAATTGCTTATACTCATTCACCATACAAGAATCACGGCACGAACGTTCCCGAAGATTGCCGACTGTGGGCGAGTTGGCCTCGGTCTATGGTCAATTTGAGGCGTCTTAAACACGTGCTATCCGCCCTGTCCCTACTATATCGCACCCTTAGAATTAAAGAAACCTCACTCGAAAATTGAAATTGGCAAATGAGCAAGAATTAAAATCTTTAAAAAATGTTGGGTAAAAAAACAAATAGTAAACCTAAAACCTATGTATAAATTATATGTACCAGGAAATTGAGTTAAGCCCCTTTAATTCTGAGAGTGCGATGTTAGCTCTTTGACTTCGTTATTATTTTTTAGTATTCTTTATCTGATACAATATCATATTTATTAGTTTATTATGTTAGCATAATATGTATTTTATAAGTATTATATATACATACATACAGGGTGAAATTGAATAGATGCGACATATTTAAATATACAATAATACGTGTTGTCAAGAAAATTTAGAACATACCAAATGTAAAATTAATGAACTTTTATCACCGCTATGAATGGCAACGTTTAATAACGCGAGTACGTCACAACGATCATTTAGCACTGCGATTAGTTGGACGAGATTTTTTGATACTTTAATTTTTCTTATTTATTTTGCATATTAATTATTTTTCTGGAATACCGATAGTTCGTACTTAAATAAAGATATTAACATCGATGGATCATTTTAAAACGCCAACCACGTAACTTTTTTTAACGATTTAGATTGTAGAAAAAACAGTTTATAATTACTATGTTACTGTAACTGAAGCTCCCATTTCATTTTGTCGCATCTATTCAAAGTCATCCTGTATATATATTATTTTGTCATTTCTTTCCCACTCAATATATTTTGTATTTTATTTATTTGTTGTACACCTACCACAGTGTTGTCTTTTTAACCCAAAGTTTGACTGGTAGAGAATGCCTTGTTGCATTAAGTCCGCTCATGTACCACTATTGTACATAAAGTTTAAATAAATAAATACAATCGATAAGCGATTAGTGAGGTAACAATTTTGAGTTCATTATAATGCATTTGGTAAGCATTTGCGGTTCCTAATATAGTTTCAAACCTTACAGGAATAGTGGATATCACTTGTAGGTGTTACTTCGTTATAAAAGTCGGTTAAGATATTATTTAGGCTTGAATTCTTGTATTTTTTTCAGATTTAAATAAAAAACTCAACTCCAAAAGTACGCTTTAACCCTTTTACATATTATATGCGGTAACTTAAAACTACGTTACTTTATGCTGAGCTAAATAATTTTACAAGTACATATACGTATTTACAAGTGTAAAACAAGCGCCAGAAATGGGTGCTCTTGCTGCATTTTGGTCAAAAGTTTTAGATTCAAAAGTAGATTCTTAATAATAAAATTATTCATATAATTAATAAAGATCGCCCTCTTAAAATCTCTCAATAACTATCTGATAAACTGAATATTTCAGAAGCACTATCTTAATTAGGAAACGTTTAACGTTTTCTAAAAGACTGGCTTTGTTTGTCGAATGTATTTTGTGGTAAATTCATAGTTCTGCAGAAATATGTTTACAAAACGCGTTAAGCTAATCTCAGCAATACAATATGCAAGTACTGTTATGCGCATTTTAAAATGCAAACGAAAATAAGCAAGAACATTCCTAGTCGTTACCATTAATGTACATTTATTCAGATATTATATAAGTGTTATCTATTAAAAAGTATAACTTCAGGCTGTTTATATATTCGGTAAGGGAATTGAACACTTAATTATTTAAAACTTTAATAATAGACAACTATTTGGTTTAAATTAAATATTATCTATCTACATTAACTTTGGAATGTCATGGGGATAGAACGATTCATAAATTAACACTAAAATATCATTTTAACGATTTGGCTTAATATTTGGCATCAATTGCTAAGGAGTTTATATTAATCAGATCGAATTCAAGTAAATATATTTCTTAACTGATAAAAGTAACATAATCACTGAACCATCCGCACTAAACTATAAACACAAAATTGTCTCTGCTGTCGGGTGTCATACACAAACCTCTTTATACATATACTCCAAAAAGAAAATATCCCCACGTCAATCAAAAGCTGGTTTTATTAGTAAAGGTGAATAAAGATAGCGACACTGACAAGCAGCAGGGTGGCGGTCTGCCTGATGGCGTCGTCAGTTGTTTTTGCATCGTCTATCTCCATCCACTCGGAGTTGCCCGCGGCATTGCGCGTGCGCACGCGCACGTGGTACACCGTACTGTTTGATAGAGGACCCACTGTGAAGAGAGTGTCTGGAAAACGGAGTGAAGAATTTGTTATTAAAACATCATAGTAAAGTATAAAGATGGTGAAGACATGACTGGCATGTGTTTGACTGTTTTAACAAAGATTGTTCTTTGGCAGCATTGGGAATATAGAGGTGGCAAGAGGACAAGCAGTGGCCGTACTACGAAGTGATTGGCACTTCTATCATGATTCAGGTGAGGGAAAGGGATAGTGCTATTCGTTTTTTATAACTCCGTCTCTCTTTGACACAGGAATCATGATGGATTTAAAGCGTCATGGTAGGGCAGCAGATCTTTATCCAGGTATGAGATAAAACAGGTTAATACTAATAATATAACAACAGAACCATCTCCTTCGTCATGCCATGGTGTGAAGATAGAATTCGTCACGCGTGTGGTTGCACAGGATGTTATTATTCATTACTGTTGCTAGAGTGTTATTATTCATTACTGTAAGGGCCGCATAAGTCGATTAATTAAAAAGGAAATAGAACTAACTGTTGGCTTCTTCTACGTCAACACGGAACTCAGGTGCTCCATCCCAGTCTGCTGGGTAGCCCTCCTTGGCAGGAGTGACTTGGAAGATGTATCCTGAAATTTAACAAAACCCAGTTAATAAAGACGAAATAAAACTGCTCACAAAATTAAAAGTTCTTCATTTTCTACATAATCAGATTGACTTCAATAATGAAATATCTCAACAGTTATAACAAGTATTATCATGGTTCTTACCAATAACAGTCAAATTCTTGGGGTCTGGCGAAACCTCATCACCAGTAGCGAAGATGCAAGACGAACAGGTCACGTTGAAAGTAAGGTCGGTGGTATTGGCGGCAGCCAGCTTGACCTGTAACATATCATCAAATAACCCTATGTGTTTAAAGTTGCGCCATATGCCTTGAATCTTCCATTAGTTAAGCTTGATGATGTATCGTAAAGTGGAGTGTACGCTAAGCATTATTTAAGTAAAGCCTCTCATATCCATTTACTGAGGTTCGTATGCAACTTCGAACCGTTTATAATCTAATTTGTATTTTAAGCCTTGCTCCTCTAGGAATTTGTGGGTGCGTTTACTAACATACAATCTCATATACACACACAGCCAGACCCGGAGCAACTATCTGTAGGCCATACAAATATTTCTTCCGTGCGGGAATCGAACCCACGACACGCAGTGCAACGCTTAACAACTGTGCCAACCGTTTCGTCAAATATTGTTTTGACCCAGCCTAGTCATTGTCAGTACTTACGGCCAAACAGAAGCATGCAGTTTTACTAGTAGATATTCATTTCTGCTAGTAAGTTAAAACAGTACAATGCACACGAAAGCAAAATACAGGAAAAAAATCCGTCTGTTACTGAGTAAATAAAAAAAAAACAAAATAAAACAACATACATACAACACTCACACTGTCGATAACGCTAATACTCACGAAATCCGGGGGTTCGGGCTTGGAACCAGGGTTGACGTGGAAGATGATGGACTCTGAACCCTTGCTGTTATTAGCAGCGCACCGGTACTCGCCGTAGTAGCTGTCGTCACGAATCCTCAGGATCAGCACGGAGTTGGTACCATCTTCAGAGGTGACGACCTTTACGAAAGAAAGTCAGACACATAATGGACTAAACAAAGAAATGGCGGTGTTAGACGAATAGCCAGAGAGTCAGAGACAGATACACGACTAAAAACAAGACCCCGAAGATTTGGTTGTAAATAATTTGAAACATTTTTGATGGTAACAAAGGACGTCGAAAATATAGCATTGCTAGTGTTTAACTTACAAGTTCTCGTCTGTCGGACAACCGCAGTGCAAACTTTGCTCAGTTTTCAGTAACTTTATGGGTACATAAATCCTGATTTTTTAAACTCCAAAATTTGGGGTTGTTTATATGCGTGCACCTTTACTCAATTTTGTATTTAAAGCCAGGTGCTCTTTCGCTTCTGATTTTAAATGAATCTCTTCAATAATTGTCTAGTCTTCAGCATGATGTATTGTGTTAATATACTTGATAAACTAAGGACATAAACCTGATACTGAAGCTAAATGAACATTACTGACCGTATCTGGATCCGTAATTAGTTCGTCATCGTAGCCGTTTATTCTCCTGAACCATCTGTAGGTGGGTGGCGGGTTCGCGATAGCGCTGCAAGTCACGTTCTTACTGAAAACATGAGAAAGTGAGAAGAAATTGAGATATCTATTAATTTATTTTAGTAGATACTTCATATGTAATATGTACCTAATTATCGTTATATTATTGTGGAACCTAAAATTGACGGCATTTTACATCTTTAAAGTAAACGCTTTCGAAGTGTTGAACCGATTTGTCAACAAATCTGTAAATCGGTTCGGAAATTTGTACTATGATTTTTCAAAGACTCAGTAAGATAATTATTATAAATTCGCAGTTGGGGATTAAATACACCATTATCCATCCCATTATAGATCTTTTGGTTTGATTTTTTTCGATTGGAATGTACATAGTATGACTATTTGTTTATTATATATTCAGATCGTATTAGTGACGATAAAAAAAAAATAAGAATTTACTTACGTATCATTTAAAATAGCGTACACTTCTTCAGTCTTGTATTTTTGGTTTGTGTAAATCATTTGAGTCTCGCTGTTGTACAGAATTGGTTTATCTGAAACGAGCATTCAACATTACATACATAAATGAACTATGCTTGCAATTAAGCTTGATATAAATAAGGGGTTTTTTATTTATGAGACGGAGTACCAAACATATTTGAATAGAATAATTTTTATTATACACAGAAAATATGATGTAGAAAACATTATATAAGGTGACGTGTGCGCGGCCTTATTGCCAAAAGCGATCTCGAAACAGTCTTTTTTATTCATAGAAGGCAAAGATTTTCATTGCCAAGTAATAATCGAAAAATAAATTCAACAGTCAAAAGCTCAACATTTTTCCGCTGTATTTTATTAATTAATCAACCACATCAGGATATTGAAGTGCATATTATAACGACATGGTTGATGCAGTGGCTAAGTTGCTGCGCTACGCGATGCGGGTTTGCTTGGATATTAATAAAATTGGAAATTGGAATATATGTTTCGGTGGCCCATAAGTACAGTATTTTATTTCTGACAAAATGTACATGCGACATTTCGCATTCACGATAACTTAGCAACTGGTTTGATTACGACAACTTTCTATACATTTTTAGAAGTCAGATATTTTTCACCTGACGAATAAAAGGACGGCTTGTTGACAGTTTTTTTAATATGGCAAACAGCCATGTTTATTCATCAGTTAAATATTGTCTAACTATTTTTGAAAATCCAGCCCAGTAGTATCTAGTGTCAAATTAATTTATCTAACTAGCAAAACTTTTCTTATAATTATTACGTCGATAAAACACATTTTTGGCGTTTTCTCTTATCTAATATAATTTAACCATCATTACTTAAAACTCTCATAATCACACTGAGAATTAAAGTGACCTAATTCAAACAATTTTTTTTTTGGGATTTGAGCAACAATGTCTTTAAAGTATAGAGTTGAGTTTTAAGTAAAATACATATACCTCTCCCATGACCGATATTTAGGCTTTCCCTATCCTCCACATAATTCAGACTCCTTTTCACCAAAAGGTTAAAGTTGGATTTTTATGGCCAGATTATATCAAAATTAGAAGTCACGGGAATTTTCAGTTAGGTCACCTTCGTTTGAAGGGTTTGTTAATAAGCTCAAGATTTAAGCCATCAGGACTACTGTGAGAGTGTTAAGAACTTACGTTGAACAGAAAGATGAACAGTCTTCTCGGTATAGTGCGACAGAGCCTTTTGTCTCACTTTGCACACGTAAAGACCAACGTCAGCGTGGTTCAGTTTCTTAATCTCTAGCGTGTTGTCTGGCTTGATAGAGTACTTCTTGGGCTCGTCCTTATCTGGAATTAAAAAGACAAAGAGTTAAAAAAATAAATTGCTGCAAATTGTTGCAGCATTTTAATGGTCAGAGGGCCCATTCTGGTATTTTTTCATTATTCAAAACGTTTGCAGTCGCAAAACTGCGAAAAATACCTTTAATTTTGTTTCATTTTGACAGGTTTTTGACATTGTGTCTGTGATGATATTCCGACTAGAATTTGAAAATTCTCTAAGTACAGGAATTGACCTTGAGATCATCTGATCCAAAGGTCAATTCTATTCCTGCTTTTGGTAGTATCGTCTACATAAAAGCTGTCAAACCTCCATTTGTATCTGTCAAAAGTTGATCCTATGTTTTTAGTGAAAGGTTTCTATCTTAGCTCGGACGGGAAAACCAAAACTATTATATATATTTATTCACTTGAGACCGAATTGGGTTTTTTTGAAATCCTGTAACCATTGATAATGGTAATTTATTATTCACTAGCTTTTTCTAGCGGGCCAAAATCGACTCTAGCATCCTATCTATCTCTGTATCAAAATTAATTTGATCGGTACAGCGATTTAGGCGTACAAGCGAAAAAAACAAATTCACTTTCACATTTACTATATTAGTCACCAAGGATACTTTTATTTCAAGTATAGTGAACTTATCTTACCCTTTTTTTCAGTATGTGATATCATCAAATGACTTCTCCCGCTCTGGGCACAGCGGAGGGAGTGTCAGACTCTTACTGACTAAAACCCACCCGTGTTTCTCCAAGTGCCCTTTGCGTTCTAGGGCCGCGGTGACTCTTTCGAACAAATTCCGCAACAGTGAACTTACCCCTAATCTGCTGCTTATCCTTGTACCACACGACGACTGGGGGAGGGTAGCCGTTAGCTTCACAGGACAATTTGACAGACTTGCCCTCTTCTCCCTCCAAGGTAACGTTCCTGTCAGTGATGTTTACTTTCTCTGCAAATAAATGTTTACATTTTATAAGGGAAAAATGAGGGAAGTGCAAATACGGCAGCTATTTGCTTAATTATGTCACATATAAAAACATGTATTTTCGTCTTTGCTGAAGAGGGTAATTGGGGACAGGTATAAATTGTTCATTATCTAAAATTAAATAAGAATCATCGTTTTTTTTTCCTTTTAATCTAAATAGACATCGCTAAAAAGTCGACTTGGCGCCTAAATAGAGTGAGCTCTTACAACTGCTTAAGTAGTTATGACTTTGATTAATGACTTATGCAATATAGCTTAAATAAATTTTAACTTAACTTTAACTTTAAAAACATGTGTGCAGTATAGGTTTCTAAAGATTTGGTAAAGGAGAATATAAATGTCCTAGAACTAAAAAGTTCGTTTGGGCGGGGGCAATGCCGAACCTCCAGATTTGGGCGCGTGCGGGTTATAAAAGCCAACTCCCTCTTACAAAGATGAATGACGTCTGCGCCTTAGTAATATTCCCAACTTTAGCTAGGTACGGTCTAATTTTATGGTATGCTATTGCTGAAGCGTCCTGAGCTTAAACAAAGTGTCTTTCGTCTTATAAAGTCTTATTTCTATTAGCGATAGCAATATTTAAAGAAGTTAAAAATATAGGTGTATGTGAGTACAGGCGCTATAGAAATGTCACGTGGTCCATCCCAACATTTTGGCATTTTACAATTGCTAACGCCTAAAAAATGCACCTTTTCTATAATGTTTCCGAAATGCACATTTCACGAAACCTTACCTCCAACAATAAACTCCTTAGTCTCACTAAGATTCCCAGCCTTGCAGGTCCAGTTGCCTCCATCACTGATCTTGATCTTATGTATGATGAGGGGTACCAGGACTCCATTATCTTCAGTTTTGCGCTCCACAAAAATCCGACTATTCTTGGTAGATCGCTCCTCGACTAACTTGTTCGAGGGGGAATACCACTGAATAGGCTGAAAGGAATAATGGAGAATATTAATGTTTTTCATGCGAATAAAAGTTAAATCATAAAGGGATTTCAAATCGTTTTGAATGCATTTATACGAGCAGTGGTGGCCGAGTGATAATTAACGGCCCCGACTTACAAATTGTGTAGGTCACGGGTTCAAACCCAGCCAGGCGCATTACTTGGTGTAATTTATTTCATCACCACTGCTCTCAAAACGGTGAAGGTAAACATCGTGAGGAAACCTATGTCCTAGAACCAAAAATTCGAAGACATGTGACATTCATAAACCCGCACTGGGCCCGCGTGGTGGATTACGGCCCACTCCCTTTCCTAGAGAGGAGGCCTGTGTCCCAGCAGTGGGAACATTAAAAGGCTGATTATGCTTATGCTAAGTATAACGATATCTCACAGAAACGTACAACCTTGATAAAAAAGTCTTCTATGCCCTAATCCAGGTAATATATTGGTGTACCCAAAAAAACAGTTCAACATTTTTATACCAAACTGTTTTCTCTTGTGACCCATATATTGATACTTAAGTCTCAAACTGTCAAAAGCCTTAGTCGCCGATATGATTTTCAAGTAAAATTCGAATCTCAATAGTAATCTGTCAGAAAAGCCCCAATTTCCATGCAATGAATGAATTTGTAGAATTGCCACTAAGATTGTGAATTGAATTTGAGTTGTACGAGAACTGACTTTCCGTTAGTTATAAAAGTTTGTACGAACCTCTACTAGATGTTGTCCTTTACAGAATATAGCTTTGGTTTCTCCGACGTTGTATACCGTCGATCTGGCCATGATGCGGAGCGTTGGCTCTGGAAACTCCTCATCGGGCCGAACTGGAATGAAAAGAAAAGGTAGGTAAGATGATGTTTTTGATTATTTTAGATATTTTACACGCATTCCTGCGTTATGTTGAACCTGGCCCGTTTTTCACGGATGTGATTCATATCTTCCCAATTTAAGTATATATGATTTATTGGCGTTTAGGGTTCCGGCTGTCAAAGTTACGTCAAAAGCGTCAAAATTGTCCAAATTAGAGGTTAATTTTGCAAAGTTTGATATTTTTTATTTCAGAAAGTATTTATTTCCTAAACTTGAAACTTCGTGAGATTGTTAAGAATAATAAGTACTTTGCACAACAAAAATATGAAGACTCTACACGGTATCCGTTATTCTAAAGTCGAGCCGTTATAAGCTACGTCCAGTACAGCCTAAAAGATTCAACTCTATACTAATATTATAAAGAGGAAAGATTTGTATTTTTGTATGTAACGAATAAACTCAAAAACTACTGGACCGATTTCAAAAATTCTTTCACCATTAGAAAGCTACATTTGTCTTGAGTAACATGAACGGGAACTACGCGGATAAAACCGCGGGGTGCTGCTAGTGTTACATAATTCACAAAATCAATAGCGCGTTCGCCTTGCCACACAAATAACTGAAGTTTTGATTTCACTCAAATTTTTGCAGAGTTAACCGAAGTGCTAAACGTCGATGTGACTGGAAACTACGAGTATGTTCGACGAAACTTGTTGTGTCCACAAATTCCGGTTAGAGAAACTTTGTCGTCGCTGTAGTAAGTTTAACAGAACGTCCTCTGCTATTAGCGTGTTTCTATTAGCTACAAATAAACTTACGTTATATTTTACTTATATTAAAGAAATAACGTAAACAACATAACATTACATCGGTATTCCTCGCAAGGTAAGGCAGAGGGGTGGGAGTCTTTAGCTATTCAACGGACAAAGTTCAGACTGTGGTCTCCTGCTTAGAAATTCTAGGTTAAAACATCCAATATTACTTCGTCCGACTCAGGATCTCATGTTCAACAGTAGCGAACATAATAATATATGACTTCAATTTTTAATTTACAAAACAGTAGGGATGGTCTAACACCTTCTGGATAGCCTTTTCCCAACCATGTATATGTTGACTTTCAGTCAAACCGGATTCAGCAGTACAGAATAAAAGTTCTAGATAAAGTGATATTTTATCAGCATTGCTGATTTCCCAAAATTCGTAACTGCTTATAGATTCCAGTTTGTCTGGTACTACTCTATATATAAATATATGTATGATAGCAGTGAAAGCAACATCAAAGGCAGAATATAAACCACTTTACAACAGGCAAATGTCTAGTACAAAATATAGTAAATTGTTTTAATATACTTACTTAAATACACACACCATTTTTCTGCTAAAACCCTCGTAAACGTATGTTACATATTTGTTCCGAAGGCAATGTACCTACTAACGGTAAGTAATTGGTCGTGTTGCTAAGGGTGTGGACACGCGTAGGTGCGCCTGACCGGAGAACGATGACCTGGCCTTATCTACATAACGTGTAATGCCTAGAGACCTATCCTGTGGTCTAGGCATCACATGTTTAAGCTAATGAGGTAATTTTGGCATCATGATCGTGCCTAAACATACTTAAGCATTATAAAACTAGGAATTTAATTAGTAAAACCTTTTTTTATGGGTTGACCTATTATATAGTGTGAACCAGACAGGTTAGTCACTAAACTTAAAGGTTAATAGGGCAATTTTATAGGCTCGGTATCCATATAAATTTGATGTGTGAATATCAGCTGAACCATTATGATACCAACACAACTAGCTATTAATTTACGGTCGTTCAGACACCTTAATTAATGGCGACCACCTTCATACAACACATTAAATCACTTCAGAAAAGGGCGCCACGTAAGGGAAACTAAGTATTACGAATATCCATAAATTATATATCTGAGAGGCTTAGGTATCTTTCACTCATTTATTGTTAAGAAAATAAGCTTACATTTTCGCTGCATCAGTATTTCTTATCTGCTACAAAATCCCTCTTGAATTTAAAGCGACTGTAAGCGCGCTAAGCACTGAGTGGACGATCATTTACTGCAATTACAACCGTAATTTACGATTAAAAGAGTAGTTTTTTGTTTGATAAATGTTGGCAGCAGATGGTCTTTACAGCTTGCCAGTGGAGAACGGATAAGCTCTTGAAGCGCTCAGACGGGGCTGTTACTATGCGCTAACGAATTTAATGGATATAGTAGAAAACATCCCAGTTATATCTGTTCACTGAAAATGTCAGTTCATAATCTGTTAAGTAAAGCAAACAACACAAATTAATTTCGAAGATTTTCGAGTAGGAATATGAATACGTTTAATGCATAAATTAATCCCACGTCAGTTGACGTTAAGCATACATTAACGCACAGAATATGATAAGGAAGATGTCAAAATATTATATTTCCTTAATGGAAGCACCCTCCCTGCTTATCCGTATTTTGTGGGAGACTTGACAGGTTATGGGTAACACTTACCGTGCCAAATATATAACTACTAACATTAACTATGTATCAACCATGATTATTTTCCGTTAATTACCTATGATTTTCCGGCTCCCCATGATTCGGGATAATTTTGCGTGAAAGCAATTTATATGTATCACAGGAAATTGAAGGAATAAAAAACTTGGTTCCTTTTGACAGAGAAGCCATCGAAATAATTAACGAAATTCTGCTGCTTCCGCCCATTCATAGAAAGCTTTTCAATTTGTCGGTTTGTAGAGGAGCAATGGGAAATAATTCTTACACTGTTATCGGCTTACTGCATGGTTCCACCATTCATAGTGACGTTGGGAAAATTTATAGTAAATTGTGTACCAAATTTTTGAATCGACTTAATGCAATTGACATATCTTTTAGCTACACTATACAACTGGTTGATTGTTATTATAGCTGATATGATAATTGGAATTGGTAGTAAGAAAAACAGGTCAAAAAAGTTACGCACATAGACGTGTTGAGAACGGGAGGTTCTTGGAATAAGGGCCATATTACTTGTTGTTTGATCTAGGGTAACTAATAGAGGATAAGATTCAGATTTATTTATTTGCATAAACATGTTTAGATAATATACATGGTATGATGCTTATTCTAGGTGTTACAAAAATATTCTTTAGCTCAACATGTTTGACCATGGCTGGTGTAAAAATGTGTTTGAAAAACAGTTATGATATCAAAAAGTGTAAAAATATAAAAAAAATACAGTGAACAGTAATAACAATACAATCAATAATTAACATAATTATGCACAAATTAAATTAAAAAAATATATATATAATATGGATAACTGGCTAATTTACCGTTAACTAGGCAAATATAATTAAGTTAATTGAATGCTAATTGCACTAACAGCTTTCATTTCTCAGTGAATCAACTATGTTTTAATGGGTTAGGGAATTATGGGTGATTCTATTTTGACAATAATTTTAAGGTTTGAAGTGAGATAAGCTGATGTGGTGAAGAAGATGATATAGAAAGTATTAAATGTTAATAAATCATGTAATATTATCAAAGGCAGTAACGAACTGGACAATATAAGAAGTAAATTGTATTCGTCAGCGGTTTCGCCTACATGTAATTATTATGTGTGTTAATTCAGATTATAAACTACTAGCATCACTCCGCGGTTTCACCCGCGCATTTCTCGTTCCCGCGGGAATATGGGGATATAATATAGCTTATATTCACCGGAGATAGTGTACCTTCCCAAAAGTGAAAGAATTTTTCAAATAAGTCACATAGTTTCGGAGCCTATTCAATGCAAACAAAAAACTAAAAACAATCAATCTTTCCTCTTTATAATATTAGTGTAGATAATATGTGCACCTATCCTAATATGGTCTATAGTTTTTGCGTGAAAGCGTAGGTAACGAACAACCATCCATCCGTCATTAATCCATTATAAGTAAGTTTACAACTAGTGAACTATTTCTGTCTCAAATGATTGTTGTGTACATATTGCCACAACTTACTCCAACAGTTGACGTGTCCTAAATAACTATCCAGAACACAAACTAATTGGTTTTAGGAAAAAAAAAACACGCAACGGAAAAACTACTGCCGAAAACAGATGAAAATAAGAAAATGGTAAGCTGCTCCAATAAGTGAGCAAGACATAAATCATTTTGACACTTATTACTAAGATGAGTAACGACCAACAATAACTTTTCGAAGTTTTTTTAAAAAATATAACACGAAAATAATTAGAGGCACAGGAAAACCATTGCTCCTTAATGATCAGTATTGTTTTGATTAATGTTCATATTTGTTTGTTATCAAATTATTAATGTTGGAAAGTTATTTTCGGCTGAAACGAAAAGCTGAAGTAAATAGGAGTCAGTTGGAAGAATCAGTGTTTTTGTATCATTCAGCGCTTCATACTAGGGATAAACCTAACGAATTTCACGTTTAAAAATTGCTACTCTCAACATAATCCAAAATTAAAAAAAAAATACTTCAATATATTCCTTGTCACCCGTTTAACGCTAAAGCAAGATAAGTAGCTAAGTCAGGGGTTGTCAACAAAAGTTTAATGTCCGTAGGAAAACATTAAGGACATGAGAAGTGGTCAAAGTTGGACGCAGCCGAGGCATAAAGTCCACACAACTTCATCTTAATGCTGTGTGTCGTCCATTAGTAAGTTACATGGACCTACAGGACCACGCCGAAATGTAACGAAATGGAATCTTTGTATTACGAAAGTTCTGGATGATGTGAGTACGTTATGTTTCACAAGCTTCTGTCAGAGACTTTGCGCTCGTTAATGTCGGAAATTATCCCAAGGTAACATCATCATAATCAGCCTTTTAATGTTCCCACTGCTGGGACACAGGCCTCCTCTCTAGGAGAGGGAATGGGCCGTAATCCACCACGTGGGCCCAGTGCGGGTTGGTGAATGTCACATGTCTTCGAATTTTTGGTTCTAGGACATGCCGGTTTCCTCACGATGTTTTCCTTCGCTGTTTTGAGAGCAGTGGTGATGAAATTAATTACACAAAGTAATGCGCCTGGCTGGGTTTGAACCCGCGACCTACTATTTGTAAGTCGGAGCCGTTGCCACTTGGCCACCACTGCTCATACTCCCCAAGGTAACATACTCCCCGGATAAAAGTTGGTTTTCCTGACTCTAACCTATTTCTGAGATCTGTTCAACCTTTCCAGCGTGATTGAGTAACAAACATCCATCCATTCATTCAATTGTTCGCATTTATGATAGCAGTAAGATAATACAAACGTGTCCCGCTTAAAGTGTTCGAAATCATCTATTAAACAGCTGAAACTGAATAATTACAAGTTTACACCGTCATGGGCAATTCCTCAAAAAAACAGCAAAGAACCCTATAAAACGAGTAGTTTTTCATTTACGTTTTTAAATTCCTCGTAAAAAAGTTTAATTAAGCGTTTAGAACTTTACAGTCATTTGTTTGACTCTGACATGAATGTAGTCTCAGCAAATGGCGGCCGTTAATCAGGGCTTCACAAAGCGGATGAGCAAAATGTACAAAGACAATGAGCTCAGCTCTTAATCCTAATTTAACGTCAATTGCTTTAAATTCACCACCAGAAGAATATAAGTATTCACCATCGAGGTTTTAACACAGCTGTTAAATTTACTGGACTAAATTAAACACCTCTTTTTTTTAAAAAAAAAGTTCGTCGAAAAATAAAGAAAAATGAAAGGAGCCCCGGAAATGATTACACATGATTTCACTCTCTTTAATAACGTTCACATACACGTCCTTATAAAAATAAAAGAAAACGAATTTGTTTTGTATTCCGCCGTTTTAAATTAGGCGCCATGAAGAATGTTAAGCGCTCGACAACGCACTGAAATTCGTTCCAACTCGTTTCGCAACAGTAGAGTAAACAAATGGCTGTGGTTCTTTTAACGAAATTGGGAAAATCCGCTGATATACTTTACATTTACTTTGCTCTGTTATTACAGTACACATGTTTGTGTAGTAATTTACGTCGAAAAGGTGTTTGGGAATATTAAAAGAAAATATTCTTTGCTTTAGAATCTAATACAAGACCTTCACATCAGCTTTTATCATTTTGTACACTATCGATCGCAAGTCAGGGTAGAAGTAGGTTCATCATCTGAAGATTTATTTTGTTTCCTCCGTTCACAATAAAATGTGCGTTACTGGCCCAGAATTGTTGTAGTCAATGTCTCACTGACAGTGACGACTGCCGAGCGTGACAGACTAGTTAGCGTGAGAAATTTCTAGGTCGGCTAAAAAGTGGTGCCTAGAACTTTTTTTCAGATGGGTCAAAGCAACCCATCTAAAAAAAAAGTTCTAGGTACCAGTGGCGAAGGGTGATATGTTGAGAGAGGTAAGCCGAAGCAAAAAATAAAAAAAGCTTGAGTGGTGTAAATAGGGACACCCGGACGGAACGAAGTTCTTGTCTTGTCTTGTCTTGAAAAATCATACTTACGCATCTGCAGTCTCACTACATTCATCTGATCTCTCTGCAGTTATGTTTTGTACGATTTTATTTTGTAATTTCTTTCTCTCACGATATTCACTACATCTTTGTGCATTTGTCTTTTTTCTTGATGTTATAGTTTGTACCTAAGTAATCGATGCTTTAGTATGAAATAAAGAATTGTAAATGTACATACACACACACATACATATATATATCAAACATAACTGTTTAGCACACCATCCAAATCGTGACCTCACTAACAGCTGCTTAACTCAACCCATCCTTTTCGCAACTTTGCCAACAGTTGCTTAAAACACCTATCCAAATCGTGACCTCACTAACAGCTGCTTAACTCCACCCATCCTTTTCGCAACCTTGCCAACAGTTGCTTAACAGACCCATCCAAATCGTGACCTCACTAACAGCTGTTTAACCCCACCCATCCAAATCGTAACCTCATTCACAGCTGCTTAAGCCCTCCGATCCAAATCACAACCTCACTAACAGCTGCTTAACCCCACCCATCCAAATCGCGACCTCACCAATAGTTGCTTAACACACCCATCCAAGTCGTGACCTCACTAACAGCTGCTTAACCTCACCCATCCAAAACCGCGACCTCACTATTAGTTGCTTAATTCCACCCATCCTTTTCGCAACCTTGCCAACAATTGCTTAACACACCCATCCAAATCGTGACCTCACTAACAGGTGCTTAACCCCTTCCATCCAAATCGTGACACAAAAAGTGTTGTTACAACTTCGTTCCAAAAAACAAAACATATGCTTACTTCCATCTCACTCACGCGCACGCATTTTGTATTACTGTCTCTTAGCATAACTCGGCGGATACCGGCTTACCTCGCGGCCTAGAATCGCGGTGATCATTGTGACGTCATGACGACTATTTTGCCTTAAAAATTGAACTGTCAATAAGCCGATAGCGCCTGCGAGTTAAATAATGTTGTTGAAGAGCAAAGTTGTAATTGAATATCCATCTGTGTATGCGTTTTGTGATGTTTTTCTACTTTTAACAGTACTGATTGTGCGATTTTTCAATTACGATAGAGTAGTTGTGTTCCAAACTTCTGAAGGGAAGCCGGCGGGAATCGGCTTATGACCACGCTTCGCCACTGCTAGGTACACAGATTGGCCACCGTGACGAAAATTTGGTCAAGAGGATTATTAGAAAGAAAAAGCAATGGACTTTACTCGCAAAAAACACGCACATGACATTATTATAACATATATTAGGTAAGAGGTGAATGAAATAAGTTAAAAATGACATGTTGAGAAACAGAGCCATTCATGAAAGCCCCCAACTATGCTCAACCTCCACACCAATCCGCAGACTCAGACTCAAATTCCCTATAGAGAATTCGAGAACCCGCTAACCAGTATACAAATCAATATTATATTACCCGTTCATTGGAAAGCTTTATATTTTTGCTTAGCTATAGTTTTTTAAGCAGTAGGAAATTTGCACAGTTGGCTTTCTTTTCTAGCTTGTTAAGAAAGAAAGAATTTCAAAAAGAACGAAGGTCTAAACGACTCGACTGTACTGTAAACTTAGATGAAGGCAATCAAATCTCTCGAATCTCTTGTAACATAAGAGATGAAAATATAAAATCTAAGCGATTTCAACTCAAATCGTTGATATAGACGGAAAACTGTCAAGCTAAAATAGGTTTAGACAGGACACGACTATCAGATGTCGAATGAACACTGGCCAGAAATATCAGTTGCATGGCTTCCACAGATGAAAAATTCATGCCATGTATGTATGTATGTAGGTCCATGTCAACTTCGGGACAGAATGGCTTTACGATTGAAATCTAAATCACTCAAAAAAATCATGTAAGTATCTATCTTTGATTATATGTAAGTACTAGCTTCTGCCAGCGACTTCGTCCGCGTGGAATAGTTACTTTACCCCCGATTTTGAAACTCTCAGCCCGATCGGTTTAAAATTGACAAAGTTTCATACAAACGTTCATCCCCTATTTTATCCCCTTGGGGGTAGAGTTAATCAAAGTCCTTTCTTAGCGGATGTCTACGTCATAACATCAACCTGCATGCCAAATTTCAGCCCGATCCGTTCAGTGGTTTGGGCTGTGCATTGATAGATCACTATGTGTGTGTGAAATATGTACAACTTACAACAAAAAAAGACATGAAGTAAAGCTGAAATGCCTGTGCAAAATTATATTATAATAACCTATAGGTACCTACTTCACTTAAAAATAAATACCTATAACTACGTATAACTAATTAATAAAAGTATCTACGCTTTTACCTACTTAATACTAAAAAAACAGAACATAAATTAGCCAAAACTAACCTATCGGTATCTAAAAATCTATGCTCCTACTTCTACTACTACTTCACCTAAAAAGAAATAAAATTGAAACTATTAATAATTTGTAATTTTAACGAATATTTAAACATTACCAAAATAACTAATAAGTACCTATTTTATAAAATAGCAACAAAAGTTACACAAAAATAATCACAATAACATCTT
Organism: Hecatera dysodea; assembly: GCA_905332915.2. Taxonomy (NCBI): domain Eukaryota; kingdom Metazoa; phylum Arthropoda; class Insecta; order Lepidoptera; family Noctuidae; genus Hecatera; species Hecatera dysodea. The sequence goes on along the minus strand of HG995294.1, from coordinate 8,924,789 downwards.
ACAGCATGATTCAGTATTAAAGCGCGACGGCGCGATGGCTTATTATTGTATTCATGTATAACTTTGGTGTTTTTATACCGAGTTCTATGATTCTTTTCTTATTGAATAGGTAATAGTGTTAACTTTTTTTAATTAGGGATGAGTGAGAGTATTATAAACGTAAGAGTAAACAAATATAATCAGAAAGCTCCGAACTGCTAAGCTATCGGTAGTTACACGTGTTATTGTGAGTCAACCATAAAAGATAGACATATGCTGTTGTAGGATATTTTTTAGATAATTTTATGTAAAACATTTCCGTAATACATGATTTCTATGTAACTTTAACCATTAAGGCTACACACGCGACGGAAGCTTAAAAAATGGGGTAACTTCTCCCGTTTTCCCAACATTTTCCTTCACTGCTCTGCTCCTATTGATTGTAGCGTGATGAAAAGTATACTATAACCTGCCCAGGAGTATGAAGAATAATTGCACCAAGTTTCGTTAAAATCGGTCGAGTAGTTTTTGTTTCTATAAAGAACATACAGACAGACAGACAGACAGACAGACAGACAGACAAAAATTTTACTGATTGCATTTTTGGCACCAGTATCGATTACTAATCACCCCCTGATAGTTATTTTGAAAATATATTCCTTGTACAGAATTGACCTCTCTACAGATTTATTATAAGTATAGAAGATATAGATAAGACAATTGCTCTGCGTAACATATGTACGTAACATATAAGAGGGCTAACTGATTTGAATCTACTTTGATTTTTAGGGTTATGACCCTCCATTAGAAACGGAACCCTTATAGGATCACTCGGGTCTCTGCCTCTGTCTGTTTGTTTGTCCGTCTATCACAGACATTTTTTTCCGAATCTACAGGACTGATTCTGTTGAAATTTGGTACACATACGAACTTCTGTAATTTAAACACGGACACGTTACGTAAATAAATAGTAAGTATGGGGTCTCTTTTGGGGTACAAACAAGACAATTACAAAAAAAAGTTTTTCAAGCTGTATCAAATGAAAGGACTTATTGTAAGGGTTTTTAAATATATATTTTTCACAATTCTAAATTAAATAGTGTGCAAGCTATTCAAGAAATTAGACGAAATATAACTCTGATCTCCGAAACTACTACTACATTTTGAAAATAATGTAGATAATTCTTCTTTACCTAAAAATTACAGGAAAACCTATAAGAAGTGTATTCAAATAAAATATACAGTTTTCGAATTTTCTTATCAAGTAAAATAAAAAGAAAAGTAGCGTTGAAATAAAATAATTTCTCAAATCAAATTCACATGAAATATGCCATTTTATACTAACGTTCATTGAATATTACAAAACGAAAACACTGTTAGCTTTGCGCCTAGAGCTATGTATATAGTAGGCATATATTTGTATATTTTTGACTACAAACAACATATCAGATTTTCACATAAATCGAGTATCTAAGTCACTTCCCAGAACTCATTGAAAACCTCTTTTTAAAAACCCGTATTGACTCTTAGGAACCTCGATTATAAAGGTACCTTTACACTCAAGAACCTTTCATATGAAGTGTGCGACGAAGCTTCAAAAATTGATATTCGGTCGGTCTCAATCATCGAGGTTTACTGAAAAGCTTACCGACCGTATTAAGTTCCGTGTCAGGTAAATGTACTATGTAGGTAACCCTTTATTTATACTTATGTGGAAAGTACCTTTAGATTTTTCCAACTAAAAGTCCTGGCTGTTTATCATCGTTTTGAAGGGCATTATTATTTGTTGTAACAATCATTTTAGGAATTGACTTATAATTTCACGCCAGTCATTAAGCCTATTAAAATATGGCGAGACAGCTTTGTTTATAAGTATATGTTTTAATTCATTCAGTTTTTTTTTTATATATGCTGATTCATATCATATCTTGTCACCAGCCCTTATTTCCAATACAGTAAAACACAATCCTTAAATGATACGCTAAACTGTTATGATGACTAAGGTCAAAAATCTTTTCGTGGAGTTTGTTGCACGTTCTTCTCCAAAGAGATCTACGCTTTGGAACGTGCAGATAGCTTCACATCTTTGGACTGACAGACCTTGCCAATTCAAAAGTGCCTGTAAATGGCTAAATTGAAATAAATGCTTTGAATTTGATTTGAGTTTGAGTTTTCAAACTATCTATCGAATTTCCAGTAGACTGAACACTATGATACTAAACTTTGCTAAAGTTCAAATTAAACTGAGATAGTTCTCGTAAACCGACGCTGGAACCATCTTCATTACACGATCTGTTTATTTTGAATATCGGAGTAGGTCTGATGTAATTACGCCTCAGCCCAAGGTGCGAAGTAATACCTGTCAAGATGATTTATTAACGCCGTCTTATTGGGCTTCAGCCCGGAGGCAGAGTTACAGCGTATTCGGAAACAGTAGGATAATCCCACCAAAATACGTAATACATACCTACAGACTTTTCAATAATTCTCAATCTTTGTGCTACGACGCTGCGACTGTTAGCTCATATCGCTGTGAGTCAACAATGAAAATGTAAGTACATTTTCACCTGCGCGTAACAAAACACACATAATTAATTTTCCGAAATTGAGTGGCTTTTCTCATGAGCGCTGTGTCATGTGGACTATGAGCTAGTCAGAGTACATTATGGATACCGTGACGTACTCTGGAATACGTACGTTACTTTTGATTGATGTTCTAGCGCTAGTTACTGAGCTGTAAGTTGTTGCTCTGAGTGACGCTTGAATGCTGTGAAAATCCGAGTTCAAGGTACTACTTACTCGTTGCGTAAGATGTCATAAATTTGAAGCTCTTTGTAAAGAACTCTTTGTAACAATAGGCTTTTGTAATGAAATAACTTTTCACGAATTTAAATATTTCATAACATAAATAAATGTAACAGATGTACGAAAATAATTTATTAGAGACGCAGTTTCCGAGTGCAAAATTTTACACTAATTTACTCCAAATTGGCTGCGGTACTGAAGCAAATTTATATTCGAGCGCAACAGACAAACACCACTGAATAACGTCCTATTAGCCAATTAGTCATCATGAAATATTCCGTATGATTAGGTACTAGAGCTCAGCTGAAAGTGTACAGACCGTGCATGCTTTATATAATACGGCCTTATTACGTAAACTCAAAAGCTAGGTAATTTGGTCCATGAGGGAAATGTTGACCATTGCTTATGATGTGATAAAGACGGATGTTTAATCATTAATATTTGATTATGTTGTGAGTAAAATCCATAGGGACTGTTGAAATAATATTGTTTGGCCATAGTAAACTTTGTACAGCCTCTGGGCGTATGTTGCGATGAGCCCGGTTTCCCGACAAAACAGCGCAGCGGGGCTGAATTTGAAATAGTCCTATTTTATTACACGCTCTTTAAATAATGTAACATAGTGCTTGCAACCTGTGCATTGCAGAATACTAAACGCTGCCGTGCCGTCAGCAATTTGCTGCACAAATTGATCAAATAAAACTTTGTTGCTCCGACAACACTCAGGTACTCCCGAAACTGCCAAGTAATTTACTCACTTAACAACTGTCAACTTGACATCTTGCCACTTGGTTAATTTTCTTCGACGGACAGACAAACGGGTGCCGCAGAAAATAGTTTTATGTCACAAGAGTTCCGAACTAATTATATTTGATATTAATGTGTCATACGTTTTCTACATATTGCGGTTCTAGTGGAGTTTAACAGAACTTTAACGTTGTGTTCCATTGTTTGAGCTACAGTAGTTACTAACAATGCTGATTTCCTTTTGTAGTTGAGCGAACTACCCCTAGTAATTAATAATTTATAATTACTACCCACCCTAGTCGTTTATTAGAAACTAATAATTAACCCATTTGTTAGTTTAATTAAATTTTTGGGACCATTTTGAAATATTTTTGGCACGCTCCCTTGCCATTAGAACTTCAAATAGTTTTCTATATACAGTCAAGTATTTTCCGTTTTATTTTACAAATAATAGAGTAATTTATTGATTTCAAATTGACATACTGATAGCCCTATCTCTTCTATCACTGAACTTAATAATTCTCCACTTATTTCCAAAGAACTATGGGTAGATCTAAATAAAAGAAGGGACACAAACATAAAAAGAAAATATATCAGTGTGTCAAGATTTATGGCTTTTATCTATTGGCTTTCAAAATTCGGGCAAATGCCGTTGTAGGGGTTATACCGACCAAGGTTTGTTCAAACCTTGGGCAAGAAGACAAGTGTTCTCTCCAATGTTGGTGAACATTGGTAAATCTGTCACGCCTGGTTGTGAATGTTTATTAGAATATGAGTTATTGCTGAAGTGTGAACGTGATCCATTGTGTTCGTGGAAGGTCCAGGATTTCGGGAAGATGAGCTCGGTTCCTATTTTTATGAGAGCATACGACCGGATGGGATTTGCTTTTGTATCGCGTATATTTTAGGGGACTTATGAATCTGAAGACGAAGAGGATTGAAAGTGACAGCTGTGCGTTTTCTCACAAAATTTAAGTTCAACCGGAGGACGCAGCTGAGTACCAGTATTTTACATGGCACGAGCACGATCGTCTATCTGACCTACACTGCCCAGTGAGTGGAAATCACGATAATCTTTAGTAAGACCGGTTGTGAGGCGTTTGGGTTGCTAGATCATAATTTTGAAAATATTAATATGATATATTTTCAAATATGGAGTCCAGGCGGTACTAGACTCCACATTTGAAAATATATCAATAGTACAAAATTTTAATCTTGATTCTTTAACGGTTTAAAGATCAAGATTTAAATTTTCTACACAAAATCGAAGACTATCACGAGTCGATAGGTGATGTTAATATATTCAGTTTTTGACGGATCACGCGGCGTTAACAAATCCAAATAACTGAGATTCAATCTCTCAGGCTTCATCTCAGACAAACAAAGAGTTATTATTGCTACATTTATTTTCTGTAAGGATCTGTACTTTCGTTTGTTCGATATTTCTCATGATTTATATTTTCTAGGATTTTAGTATGGATTCTGTGGAGTGCGAATTCATGATTATTGTATGTTTCAATGAGATTGATATATATTATATATAAATAGGATGGAGAACGGAGTCTTGTGTTATATATTATATAACACAAGACTTCGTCTATATTTTATACTAGCTGATTCGCACAACTTTGTCTGCATCATATAAGATAATGCTTCTCTCCTCTTGGCCGTAGCGTGATGTTATGTAGCCTATAGATTTCCTTGATAAATGGGATATTCAACACTGAAAAAAAAACATTGCGAACCCGTAGTTCCTGAGATTAGCGCGTTCAACGAAACAAAAAATACCTTCAGTTGTATAGTATAGAAGTTACATAAACCTACTACATCCACATTTTGTTCATTCCATAGAATAGTGAGTAAAATAAGTAATACCTAACTATTGAAAATTTGGAATACACTTTGATGGCTGCCCAGTGAAGTTGTTACTAATATGTGACTAAAGTCCGGGTATTCCTGATGAAACACGATCACCTTGTTTGAGCTTACTCGTACATTTAAACGTACCTACTCTTTTCAATGTAGAGGTGCGACACATATCGGTTATATCGATATGTCGGTTTTCCTCGTAGGTACAAGTGCCATCAATATCTTCGGTATATCGAGTGTCACGTCATAGCTATGGATGCTTGAAACACGTCATGTTTGGCTACGGACCGATGGCTAACGATTTCAGGTGTTCAATTTCACCACCGTTTTTCAAGGATTGGTAATTTTCAAGTGATTTCGGAGCGGAAGTCAAGGGAGTGTCAGACTCATACTGACTAAAACCCAGGGTGGGTTTGTTCCTACAAAAGCCCTTTGCATTTGCAATTTTGCAACCCTGGCAGGCACTGGGTCCAACCCGATCACATTATTTGGCAAGCCGACCCCTTGGGTGGAGCAAGCCAAATATGTGTGATCCTCGACCGAAAGCTTACTTTCGGAGAGCACATAAAGACGGTACGCAGTCGTGCCGCTTTCGCTCTCGGTAGGCTTCATTACATGCTGAATGCACGCAGCAAGCTGTCTGGTCTGGGCGTATGCATGTGGTGAAAATGCAAACTTCCCATTTTCACCACATGCATACGCCCGATAATGACTTATGCGTGTGTAGCCTTCGCACACGCTAAGCCTCACCAGATCCATAGGTTGCAGGTTACCCAAAATCGGTTTCTCCGAAAGGTTACGGCACCCAATGCTCACCGTCCGCAAGTCTCCCAAGATCTTCTTCTGTTTCGGCAGCTGGGGTTCACACTTCAATATTAACGCATTACTGCTTCGAAGAAGATCTTTATTCAATTATTAGATCTTTGATAGTTCAGTCTGACAACCAGTGTTACTAAGGATGTGACAGGCAATCGCTCCTTCTATAAAGCTTGTATAAACTTCAAAGCATGTCGAAGCATAGGGGTAGATGCCTAAGTATTTACCAGACCACCCCCTGCTATGGCGTACCAATGTCATTATGATGCTGTTATGAACAAAATACAGAGCTATACAAGACGAATCGCTCTATCTCTTTTTCACAATGGAATCATGATAACAGATAGACATAGTATATGTTTAGTAAGCATAGCTGGGAAAGGATGATGATAGCTTATTAACCGGTTATTATGTATAAGTTTCTATACTCTGGCCATAAGTTTTAGGTACGGTACGTTACATGTATAAAACTGAAATCAAACTCTAAGCTTCATTTACCTAGAGCAATTTACTTGCCAGTAATAATTTGAAACAATGAATACCATCTAAACTTTGTGTTACGATGCTGCAACTTTTGCCACCTAATTGTTGCTTCCAATGGAATCTAAATTGCTGTGTGCAAAACTGTGAAAAAGCTTTTTATGGTTACACTGTCCTGTACCTATGTACTTTTAATAAACATTTTTCTTTTCTTTCTTTCTTTTGCCCACGCCTTCGTACGAGCATATCCCGTTTTTTCCCTTCTGCTGTAGAATTTCGGGAAATCCTTTTAGTGCTTCTCTACACTTCTACGGGTAGTTTCGGCTGTGCGTTATCTGCCAGTCACTTGGTAATGGAAAGGTTTTATAATATACATAATTATATTGATTGAAGACCTTCCATTAACTGTTTTAGCAGTAATCTTCTAAAGTTATGTCGAGATCAAATTCACTGCAACTGATAAAAGGAAGCTACACTGTTGTCGTGTGCCCTAAGTTACTTCTTATCCTGAAAGAAGGCACGGTTTCAATGCAACAAGCCAACAGAAACGAGCTAGCAGTTAATATTTACGGACACCTCATTTCATAGTTTCGCTATTAACTCTGCCTTAGGGCGACACTTCCAATCTATTCAACCAGCTCCTGTTGTTCAGGGAAGAGTACATCGCTCGTTATGATGTAATTGGAAGAAAGGGGGATCATGTGAATGCATTAATGGAAGCGGTGTCATTATAAAATGACGCTAATAGGAAACGTGATCGTTTGCTTGTGATGGGGGACATTTACATGAGCCACTCTGAATTTTTGCTAGAAAATGGGGCAGTTGGTTTGATCAGGAATCTTCTGGATTATATTGTTTTCTATTCCAAAATTAAATCAGTTTACTACTAGGCAAACTTATTTAATGTCAGAAATTATTTTATCACAGGAATGGCAGCTTGTCATATTGTTTATACAAAAGTTGATAAACTACCACGACGGTATCTATACTTATAATAAATCTGTAGAGAGGTCAATTCTGTACAAGGAATATATTTTCAAAATAACTATCAGGGGGTGATTAGTGATCGATACTGGTGCCAAAAATGCAATAAATAAAATTTTTGTCTGTCTGTCTGTCTGTCTGTCTGTCTGTCTGTCTGTCTGTCTGTATGTTCTTTATAGAAACAAAAACTACTCGACCGATTTTAACGAAACTTGGTGCAATTATTCTTCATACTCCTGGGCAGGTTATAGTATACTTTTCATCACGCTACAATCAATAGGAGCAGAGCAGTGAAGGAAAATGTTGGGAAAACGGGAGAAGTTACTCCATTTTTTAAGCTTCCGTGCGTCGCGTGTGTAGCCTTAATGGTTAAAGTTACATAGAAATCATGTATTACGGAAATGTTCTACATAAAATTATCTAAAAAATATCCCGAAACAGCAATTGTCTATCTTTTGTCAATTTTAAACCGATCGGGCTGAGAGTTTCAAAATCGGGGGTAAAGTAACTATTCCACGCGGACGAAGTCGCTGGCAGAAGCTAGTCCAAAATAAAAGTAATACGATTATTGAAAAATCAAATCTAAATAATGATTAACTTTAAATATAAACATGTTTTTGGCAAATCACATCGTGTAGCACTTTGAGCATTCAATAATTAAAACGAATTAAACGTCACATGTGACGTTCGTAAATTTAAGGTTTTCTTTATAAATCTGTGTTTAGATTTTGGTATAAAATAAAGTATAATATAAATAAATAACATATAAAGCTCGACGACTGTATGCCACCGCAAGGATCCAGCAGAATAACAGCGTCAAGTACCTATGTATATTTGCCTGACATATGCTGAGCTGGATTCCTGTTTCTTATGTGCGCACTACGATAAAATGTACCTAATTATTTTGATATTTTTGTATTCGTTTAAGTTATTATCTATACGTTTTTATTGTTTAATAGATTTTTTTTTATATATTGTTTATTTGGTTTTTGTTGCGTTACATTTAAATATATTCTATATAATATCTAATATGAAAAATATAATATGAAAAAATCCCTTTTTAGCTGTCATTGTTACACGAGTAATTGAATGAAAGATCATTTTTCATGTTGGCAAGAAATTAATAAAATTAAGAATCGGATTTGCATAAAACCTGGTGAATAAAGATAAATAGTTTTATCAAACGTTTCAGTAGTCAATGTCTAGTAATACAAATTATATTTAACAGAAAAAGTTGGTCGACACTTTAATAACAATCTTTGAGCCTCGAAACTTCTTATTGTGCTGTCACCTTCGTTTAATAAATAAAACTTTAGCCTTGGTTGAAGTCGACCAACGATTAAAAACTGTTACTTTCAGAGCTTTTATTCTTAGTAGACTATTTATAATTATTAAAGCTTACAAACTGCGAAAATGCTGAATTTACGACTTTAACTCTCACAAGCCGTCTTTGTGTAAGAAATACAAAGACAGCTTGTGATAATCATACATTTAGAAATTTTGTTACATTTTACGTTGTTTTAAAAACTACGCTTAGTCTTATCATCTTCATTTTCAAACTTAAAATGGATTTCCGCAAAGTAACGCCTGACTCAATCAATTTTTTTTTTTTTTCGCTTATTCTTTTTATTATTTCAAGAGTGTGATTGTTAAGAGTTGTTTAAGTATTTTTGGTGATCAATAAAGTATATTCTATCTTTTTTAAACGCAAGAGTTTGTGAGGATGGATAGATCATTTAATTATTTTTTTTTTAAGGATGGAATGATTTCTTCCACTTTAGCCGGGTGGAAGGGAGTTTCAGACCCTTACTAACTATCTATTTGTGTTTCTCCAATGCCCTTTGCGTTCCAGGGCCGCGGAGACCCTTTCAAACAAATTCCGCTAGCCTGTCAGGCACTGGCCGTTTCAAGACCCGTTTAATGGATAGTTCTTCATTCGACGTTTGTCACTATGTGTATGTATTTTGATGAAAATTTACGTTGAAATAACACGTGGACTATAATTTAAAAAGGGCAGTGCTAATTTCATACGGATGGAGTCGTGGGCTGCAGCTAGTGATAAATAAATTTTACCGGTAAACAATGATGACAATCGGCCTTAACCCACTAACCTCAAGAAAGCTTTTTCTTTTTAATTTGCTCGGAGATCTAAGTTACTCGTTCAGTATCTGCGACAGTCATACTCGTCGGGAGAGTCATTTAGTACAAAAGAAGCTATTTTAGCATTCAGCACACTTGTTCTCATTACGAGGGGCTTTGTCCTACTATTTATGAGCTACGTGAACTCTTTACTTGGCAATACATACGTACATTTTTTTTATTAAAAACGACGATATTAATTTCAAGCATACATTTCCCTAGACGGAAATTCCTCACGTGAATGTTTAGTGAAGTACCAATAAAAAGTGTCTGCAATTTTCGAAATGTTTTTGAAGATGTTACGAGGCAGATATGCTTTATAGCCTTTTTTTCTGGATGGGAAATCATCAAATGACTTCTCCCGCTCTGGGCGGAGCGGAAGGGAGTGTCAGAGTCTTATTGACTAAAACCCATCCGTGATCCTTCTTGTGCCCTTTGCGTTCCAGGGCCGCGGTGACTCTTTCGAACAAATTCCGCAACCATGCTTTATAGCCTGGGGTTTTAAAGAGTACACTTTGGAAGTAGATGCTTAAAGAAATGTGCATTTCGGGAGGTTCATATTTATATCAGAAGACATCTTTTATCACATCAACCACATAATATTTTTAAATCCTTTGTTGAACGAATACAGACCTGATTCAGCGCTGCTCCATGGGTACTCTTTCTGTGCCACATATTTTCTTATTTATTCTTGTTCTTATCACTTTATTACATTAACTAATTACGCTAAAATTTAAAAAAGTTTGTCGGCAGTTGTTCTCATGTTAGTTGTGCCATCTCTTTCATGCTCAGAATCTCTTATTGACCCAAAGACTGCAACGACTACTGTTTCCATCAAAAAACAAAAATCTCGTTCAGTTTCGAATCGATTTCATGGCGACCGTTCGTGATTCTTTTCGTAACGTACAATTGATACGATCAAACGATATTTGGCAAGGCCATTCCCGTTTGGCAAATAACCAGAATGTCTTTCTAGCGATAGTGTGAGGCAATTGAAATTAATGTCCGTTGAGATTCATTTGTCTCATCTTGCGACCATTCAAGGCTACTCCTTGACATACATTTGTTTTTATTAACCAACGTTAAAAAAGGAGGAGGTTCTATATTCAACTATTTGTATTTTTTAATGTATTTTCACTGATTTCTCCGCCAATAAATGACTGATTTTCAAAATTAGATTTTTATAAGAGGTGACCAAGTCGGAATCTGATGGTGGTATCCTTGGAATATCGAGGAAGACCCTCAAATTTGATAGGCACTTACAATGTTTTTCATGTACTTTATAAAGCAATTCAGATGTTTGTGCCTCTTCATCGTTATTTCATGTTGCTGAGCTGATGATGGAAGGTATAAGTCAAGATCTGATGATGAGATTCTGGAGAAATAGAGAGAACTGTTCAACGTTTACTGAACGTTTGAAGCGATTTGCATATTTTATGGAAGAGTATTTTCGGCGAGTGGTCACATTTCAATTTGGTGAAGATCTGATGATTCTCTCTTAATAGAAAATGGACCGGGATTCTGGAATCGCATGTTTGTTTATAATTCATGACATAACATCACGCCGGTACGCTGTGACGGTGTAAACACATGTACATACAGGTCACCCTAGTACACCCTTACCAATTATGTTAAATTTTCATATTTTTAGGGTTATCTATTTTTATGTGATACTTTTAGGCCGCTATCCGACTGGCGTTTTACGAGCGTCGGCGCAGCGTCAACGTTGCGCAGACGCGCCGTTGACTTCAACGCTCGTAAAACACCAGTGGGATAGCGGCCTTAGCGTTGGGTTTGTTATAGCTCCATAGCATTTATATAGGACATTGTAATTCGAAGATACACCAGTGACCTCCTCAAATTAAATTCAATAAAAAATATTCCTACAACCAACTTCCAAATAAAAAGAGAACAAAGTATAAAATAATTTGATTTGACGGAAGTCGGTGTCAAAAATGAAGGAACCAAATCAAAAACATCGGTTTCATAAATCAGGTCGGAAAAGAACAAGAAAAAAGTCGGTTTTATTTTATTGTAAAAAATAAAAATTTTAGTGTCATTAATAATATGTTTGGCTTCGGATTTAATAAAGTTATTATGCCTCTTGATCGATTTTTCATGTGTGTTTTACCGAAATAATTTATTGTTATTTTTTCCTTCGACTGTCCCGTGATCCTGGGATCTTGGTCGTTTGGTCCAACTCGCAGAGGCCCCATTAGACATTTCAAATGGCATGTGACACCAACTGACGATATCCCCTGTATGCACTATGAAATTATACCCAAGGACAATCCCCGGATTGTGCAGAACTATTGCAGGAATGTGGAAACACAAGATGAGAGGCTGGGTTTGGGTGGTCTAATGGACTAATTTTTGTATTACTACGGAAAAATGATTGGCCCCTATCTGACCGCTAACAATATGCACGGCTTTAAAATGGGAGGGGGTGACTTGCATACTCAATTAATGTGCCCCTGAAACCGGTCGCTAGCACAAAGTGTCGTAGCGTCAAGGGGGCAACATATCTACCCTGAGGTGGTGGAAGAGTGGAAAAGTATACCAAGGCTGCAAGGACAGTCCCACAAGTAAGGTTAAAATCTCTACCAATATCTTATTGGATTATAGAGCCTTCTCCCGAGCACGTTTGCTCTTGCGTTTCTCCACTCAGACTGTCCATTTGAGTCAAGAAAGAGGGGCTCACTCTGTTTCTCGTCAGTGTTCACTCCAGCCAGCCAACAGAGGCAAGCGAAATGAGGAATAAGACTTTTCCTGGGACATCAGATCCGTGGGCCGCTACTGCCCAACAGTTTGCCACAAAACTGCCTAGTGGATTTTTGTGCATGGTTAATATATAAATATCTATACATATAAATAAATTTGGACCGTCTGTTTGTGATATTGAAATAACCGCTCCTTAATACATGCATATATGAATCTATACGGTACATACACCAAAATAACATTTTTTACAATTTTTGTTTGTTTCGGCTAATCTCTGAAATAGCTGGACCGATTTTGACGGGACTTTTATTGGCACGTAGCTGATGTAATAACGAGTAACTTAGGCTGTTTTTATTTTAGAAAAATAAATTAATGTTGCAATGTCCAAGTACTGTCCAGTACCGTGCGCAGCTCACGCGCATGCCACCACTGTGCCATCACGTCGGGCGCCTCCCACCACTTCTCCCACCAACGAACCAATATCACAAAGAATCGGGGGGTTAGTAACTATTCCACGCAGACGAAATCGCGGGCAGAAGCTAGTATAAAATAAGTCTCATACTCTCAAGATGTGAATGAAAGTGAACAAAATTCAGATGGTTGGAATTGAATACCGCAAAAATAAATCATTTAAGCAAAGTATTCGTTAGGATGAGCTACAAAACTCTTTTGTAAAAGAAAGGATATCGCTTTTACAATAAAATCGACGTCATTAAAAATAGATACCCTCACGGATGATGTGTATGTTGGAAAATATAAGTATGTTGTTTTGTCGTATTCAAAACGTGATTGTTTCGAGTCGTATCGACTACTTATACATCGATGTCTCCCGAGATATTTTCCGGCATCGTCCTTTAGAAATAGGGTGTGCAAATGAACAAGCACATTTTATCACATTCGAGGAAATTCCCTAGACGTCGCCGTGTCGGCGCCTTTTAACGAGGGTAGCTAATATCTTTGTAAATAGATTGATTATTTTAAAATTCAACAAGGAAGCTTTAGTCTATAGCAAATGTTCCTTCACAGTTTTCTTTTCCTCAAATGGATTTTGCTTGTTTGTGTTCTTCAAGTGATCAAGACAACTGGAGTGGTCTTAGGTTTGTGTATCGGTCAAAACACATAGTTATGACTAGAAAGATTTCTAGAATCAATTACAGTTCCATTACAGCATTTAAATTTCAATTTCAATTACGCTTTACACAGCTTTGAGATAATTTTCATTCTATAAACTACGCACCTACAGATGAAAACTGCGCCAATCAGATAAAAGTATTGCAGCCATATTCATATAAGAAAAACTTTTTAACTATTGCTTAGCTAAAATACTGTTTTTATTTTTAATTTATTCAAAATTTTCTATGGCGAAATTTGAATTTAGAATCACTTCAACAGTATTTTAGTTACTCAGAGTATTACATTATCTGTGACTTAGTAATGCTCAAAAAGTCAGCCTCAAAATCTTTTTATTACTCGACAGCCGAAAATAAAAACGGTTCACGAAGAAAAATAAGGCTCGTGGAAACATACCCTTTTGAAAGTCTGATAACTAACTCAAAACTAGTAATATTGAAATTCAAGTTTGAAGTCCCTACGACAGTCACTTGACAAGATAACAGCCCTTATTTCAGCCAAACTCTTTGAAGAACTAGAATCAGCTCAAAGAAATAGTTTTATTGGATTAAAAGAATTGGATACTGATAAGATATTAGTGCCAGTGCGTATGTACTCGTAGATGCCATAGTTTCAGTTCGACTGGTTGAATTCAAAATTCAAAATTCAAAAGTCATTTATTCAAACTAGGCTGATAGACAGCACTTTTTGAACGTCAAATTTTACATAAAGACAGTCCCCCAAAACGCCCACCCGTCACCACTTCCTAGTGTTTTAGCCGGGAAGAAGAAGTGGCGCAACAAACTCCCCAGCAAAATGATATTCACTTTATTTCATTGTGTTACAAAACTTGCTCTGGACGATTTTGTTGTAGGTAAAAAATAGCGATCCATTCTTTGTGCAACTTTAGTTATTAATTTTTTTTTAAAGATATTATATTAAAATAGTTATGTCGTGGCGATTTGAAGGAGACAGTAAAAACAAAGATCATTGGAAAAGTATGAACGAGACTAGGTTTCCCCAACATTGGGTCAGTGTAGCAAACAAAATAAAAATGTGCTTGTTGGAGGAAGTTATGAACACTTTTGAAATAAGTTTAAACTTTGTGGATCCCCGTTTTCCTTAAGGGCCTATGTAATTTTTTTTTTTGGATTTTAATTTTAAATTTAATATTTACATATACCTAAACAAAATTGAAGTGTCTGTTTGTAATATGAAAACGACAACTTATTACTAAATACACATACGTGACCTACAATACACATACGTGACAACTTATTACTAAATACTTATTACTAAATACACATACGTGACCTACAACAACAAACAACAACTATTTTTTTAGTCTGCCCGTCTTTCTGGTTATTCCATTAATCTCGAAAACAGCTAGACGGGGCTTTCACTGGCAGGTACCTGATATTATAACGAGAGTAACTTAGGATAGGTATTTTCATTTCCGAAAAAGTGTTAGACAAGGTTTGGTAACTCCTTCTACCAATATTAGTTTTAATAGTACTTTGCCTTTCTGTTGCTTAACGTTAAAATTTTGTGCTTCACACAATTTAAATATAACTTAATGTAAACTATAATAAAATCAACAAAGTTTCAATTTATAAAAATAATAACTTTACAACGAACTACACTAAATTAAAATCCCCTTCAACCGTAAAGAAACTTTGTTACCGTTTTAGTAAACAAAACAAATTAATTATGTAACTTTCTGTGTGGGTTAAACAAATACGAACTATGAACGATTGATGTGGATCCATTAATAGATGTAAACATTGAAATCATCTAAAGGATTACCGGTTCAAGATTCGTCTTAATTGCATGACAATATTGATTTAAGATTGAAACTGTAAGCAGTCTTCGTTGATTTTAAGGTTGTCAATTTTACCAGTAATTTTCCGGTTCAGGGGCGATAAGTATAGATTGCAGACGGGAACGTTACCTGCTTATATACAAGGACATAAACATACGCGCATAACCTCACGCGTTGTCACCATGGGTGTAGGCAGAGATCACAGAACGGCTCAAATACCCATTTGTTCGGAGACAATACTGGCGATGGCACAGTGCCTAAAGACGAAAGTCTTCAATCAGTGCGTCCTACCCGTCATGGCATATGGAGCCGAAACGTGGACACTGACGGCTGGTATGGTCCATAAGCTCAAAGTCGCTCAGCGTGTTATGGAAAGGGCTATGCTCGATGTGTCTCTTAGGGATCGCATCAGGAATGAGGTGATCCGTCAGTGCAGCAAGGTCATCGATATAGCCCACCGGATTAGTAAGCTGAAGTGGCATGGCAGTGGGCTGGCCATGTTAGTCGTAGAACCGACAACCGTTGGGGTAAACGAGTTCTAGAGTGGAGACCGCGTCTCGGCTAATGTAGTGTAGGACGTCCTCAGGCACGATGGAGTGACGATTTGCGCAGGACGGCTGGCAGAAACTGGATGCGAGAAGCCGAAAATAGATCTAAGTGGCGTGCAATTGGAGAGGCTTATGTCCAGCAGTGGACTGCAACAGGCTGTTGATGAATACTGGCAATTGCGTGTGCTAGTGGTAGTGATGTTCCGGTGGTAGAGTAATAAACAAAAAACAATCAGCCAAACAATTTTCCAACTAAGTTGTGGTCGGCTTCCAATCTAGCCGGATGCAGCTCAATTCATTTATTCAACTAGTCAAAAAAAAAACTAGACCATTAAACGGCACTTTTGAATGTCAAAACAGTTTGAAAATAAAAATAAAATTATAGTTACTCTAGTTGTTCATTCGCAAAAAGCAGAACGGACAAGAAACTCCATAATATTTTATATTATGAATTCCCTATGCCACTTCTTTATTTCTGAAGTCTACCTTGGTGCCGACTACCGTCTTCACACACCGTGTGATAGTCCAGGCCTATCCTCATGGGCGCCGGAGGCCGCGCGACGACCTCCAGCCACCCTAGTGTGTGGCCTGCGGGCGCTGGGTTGGGGGACCCACCGCCCGATCAGTAACAGGCCCAAGTAGGCGACGGGACGTGTTCCACGAGTGCCACTCAGAAGGATGTGGGGCTAGACCCCACAGAAGAGAGGTCCGCCAGGGGCTGGCGGACCGAGACCTGCCGGGGTTGCGGTGCATGCTTTTGCGAATCCCGCGACCCCGGCCTACGGTCAAGTGACGGAACACCGTGGTGGTTTTAGCCGGTAAGAGTCCGGCACGCCCCCCCCCCCCCCGCCCCCGTCTTCCCCAGACGGGGGATAGTCCATGAGGATTTCCCCACGATAAAAAAAGGCCTATCCTCATAGGTAGCAAAAAAAGAATATTATCTCCAAGTCAACGAACTTGCAATACACAAAGTATTCCGGACTTAATTTGAATGGCTAGCAAAAACACGTTACTTAAACGATACGTGGATCATACCTACTGATAAAAATGTAATTTATCGTTGTACAGAACAAGTCATTACGGACTATTTACTACAGTAATTGAGGTCATTGGAAAAGAAATTAATGTCTTTATACTTCACGTACCTAGAAGATGGAGAGGTAGTTATAGTTAATTTACCTATTCTTATTATAAGTATTACAAAAATATGGAAATACCGCCGAATACCTACTGCCACCGGCAGCAAGATAGCAACACTAACGGCCGAACCCAATAACCGATCTATCACATACTGGAGAAACCAAAAGAAAAACAAATGAAACAACAGAAAAATTATGTTTTTTGATGTTTCATTTGTTTTTCTATCTCCAGTATGTGATAGATCGGTTATTGGGTTCGGCCGTAAGGCGATACCCCGACCAAAACCTTGCGATAGTGCATTTTTCTTCACTATTCAGAGACTATTAACTCATTAGTTATGAGAAATAATCTACATATAAAAGCACATTATTAATGTTCGGTGTCTTATCGTCATATTCCACGTTCGAATTTGTTTCTATCTATTAGGGTTTTGGTTTCCGCACTTAGTCCTAATATTGGACCATTGTGCGTGAGCCATGGCGGCCGTCACTCCAACCAGTCGACCTCCCTCCAGAAGCAGATCAGTCCACTCAGTCTGTTCAGCATCTCTGCAAGTGAACTCGGTGTCCCCATTGTATGCCTTCGTATCTCGGCCACACCTGTGCACTCAAGGAGCACATGCGACACCGTTTCCTCCTCCTCCATGCATGCTCTGCACAGAGGACTGTCTGTGATACCTATCGTGTGTAGGTGTTTGTTCAGTGAGCAGTGTCCGGTGATGGTCCCCGCCACCATTCGCAGGCTGCTTCTATCCATGCGCAGAAGGCGCCTGGTCAGTTTCCAGTCCAGGGTTGGCATAAACTCCTTGGACTGCCTACAGCCAGATACCGAAGACCACCATCGTTCTGCTTGTGTGTGTGTGTGTTCTCGTAGCCATGTGCGTAGCTGAGTGAAGGGGAGTGGAACTATGGGTTCGGGTCCAACGGCCACCGTTCCGGATCCCCTTCTAGCCAGCTCATCGGCCGCATCGTTTCCTAGTGATCCGCTGTGTCCCTTTATCCACTGCAGCGTCACGGTGTTGCGGTTACTCACCGTGACACGTTCTAAGGCGTTGTGGCATTCTTGTATGAGTTTCGAGGTAGTGTAGTTCTTATCTAGTGATTGTAGTACTGAGGCGCTGTCGGAGAGTATACGAATATGCGTATCCATAACTCTCCTGGCTTCTATGGCATGGACCGCCAGGATGATAGCTACACATTCCGCCTGATAGACGGTGTTGAGCTTTCCTAGTGGTCTGGATATTTGTTTGTTTTTATGTGTTATAGATAAATTTAAAATCTACTTTTAAAAAATGGCTAAAATTGTTGATTTTATAAATCTGTTGCTTAATGCAATGCTCTAATCATTTGAGGATTACACTAATGAATAGATCTTTTATAAATTTAATTTCAAAAGATCACTTATCTTTTTTAATCAAAATAATTTCAAAAATTGTGTGAATTCTATGATAAAAGGAATAAAGGGCCCATAGGGTCAGTGCCTGCTAGGGTTGCGGAATTTGTTCGAAAGAGTCACCGCGGCCCTGGAACGCAAAGGGCACAAGAAGGATCACGGGTGGGTTTTAGTCAGTAAGGGTCTGACACTCCCTTCCGCTCCGCCCAGAGCGGGAGCAGTCATTTGAAGATTTCCCATCCAGAAAAAAAAAAAAAAGGGTGCGGGTGGCAAAGAGGGAACGAATACTCAAGGTTATTTGGTCAGGGAAACGCCTTAAGATTTAATTTAAAACCAACGCTTAAGATCGACTCCTGATGTTAGAACAAGTTAATGAAATTATTTTAACCTCAAATATCATTTGGTTCTAAAGTCGCTATTAAGTTGTTTTGTTAATGCTTACATAAGAACTTGCAAGACAAAACTGATATAAACTGTATTGTATAACTGATATACTATTAATTGTACAGTACCCTGTATTTTACGATCCATGTTACATTTTCGCAATTTAATATTTTATTAATACGTTTATTAATGCAATACAGTTTTAATGAGATCCGGGTCTCCCGGATATGATGAGCTTTATTTTTTATCGCTCACACGCATCAGAGGACGCCCTTTTTTATTCCGTACGAGTTATCTCAGAACGAGGCATAAACGAGTTTTATAGGATTTTGAATTTAAATTCCCAGCTTTGCTGAAATATAGGATTTGTTCCTCTCTTTACAATCCATTCTAATACGAAATATGATTAATGCAAAAGTAGCTCTGTCAGTATGTTTGTCAGTCTGTTTGTTGCCTGTTCACTTCTTACCAGCAAAACGGATTTGGATGAAACGTGACACACGGATAGAATAGACCATGACCTGTAATAGGACACTTTTTATACCGGGAGTATGTTCCCTTGGAATAAAATTCGATAACTTAGAATTTTATTCCTATCCGCCGTCAGAAGTTACGGTACATTTACATATAAAGGAAATATACTAAATTTAAATAATTAATGCCCTCTGAAGGTCGTTATTGGCTTTATAAGAAAGGTAATGTTCTTTAAATCATCATTAGTAACCTTCAGAAAATGTTGAAGACAAAATAAAAATGTACAAGAAATAAAACAGGTTTAAAACTGTCACGTAGAGAGTACAGAAACGTGTGCATAATCAAGGTAAAGTCCTTGTAAAGGCTTTGTTACACAGTGGCACAGTGGGTACCGCCCATTACTGACTGCCCACTGTACTCTTGTTTTTATAAATGTTTGTCCTGTGCTTTTTATGACGTTTACAATAAAGTCTGTAGAAAAAGTAACGAGCATAATTTATAGAATTATGTGACAATACTGCAAAATTCTAAAGCAATTTTCTTGTCGTTTGTAAACTTTCTGTAAAATAAATTTAATAAACGTGATTTAGGAATCGGTGCAAAGATCTTTTATCAAATTTGTTTTTTTAACCGACTTCTAAAAAAGGAGGAGGTTCTCAATTCGGATGTTTGTATTTTTTTTTTTATGTTTGTTCGCGCATAACTCCGTCGCTTGTCAACCGATTTGAAAAATTATTTTTTTGTTGGAAAGGGTATACTTCCCAAATGGTCCCCCAAAGCGGTTTTCGAAAAATCTAAAAAAATATCTACATTGTCTACATTGACGACCTCTTAGTTTACTCTGCAAAGGAGCAGTGCGTTTTTTTACACCAATGTGATTGGTTCGTTTAGGTGGGGGGAGGGGAGGGGATGTAGGTACCACTAAAAAGTGAAAAATAAAAAACTTTTTACAAAAAAATACAACCGACTTTTACACAAAAAATCAAAAAAGTGCAAAATAACTTTAATTTCGGAAGTCGGTGTTCAAAAAACGAAAAAGCTACCTCCAACACCGAGTTCCGAAATTAAAGTTATTTTGCACTTTTTTGATTTTTTGTGTAAAAGTCAGTTGTATTTTTTTGTAAAAAGTTTTTTTTGCCTTTGTTCACACTAGGATTTCTCCTGTGTCGTGGGTGCATTTACAAACATACCAACTCACATACAGAAACAGCCAGACCCGGAACAACTATCTGTAGGCCATAAAACTATAACAAATTAACTGGTGGAGCAAGAACAGTGAGAGTCACTCGGCTCGCTCTGTCACCCAAAGAGAGCTGCTGGACACTAATGGCAGATGAGATGCTGGATTGCATTAAAGCAGTGATGGAGTAGAGCCTGCAATAACTGACTAACTTTTGCGATAGTTAGCACAGCAACAGCTCAAGGTTTAGAAACCCACCTTTATAAGCAGGAAATGTAAGACGATAAAGGGGAAAATGAACAGTAGTAAGTATACTTATACCAATGTATAAGCCCGCAGAATATCGTAAAATACAAATATTTGTGCAAGGCGCGTTTCAACGAGGTTCCCGACCTCGATAACTCTATGAACCTTCGTTCCCATTTCATAAAACCACCAGTGGGTACAGGTTAGACAAACAACTGGTTGTTGACTATAGGAACGGTTTAAGGCCGAATAATCCATTACAGTTACCTGTAGTTTCAACGAAAATACGATTGATATAGTTATGGAAATATAGCGAGAGTTTTCAGCAGGTTTCACAGCTTTTGAAATAAAACAAGGTCAGTCTTTTTCAGAAGTTAGAAGAAGAACATTTAAAGACCACGCCTCCATATTCTGCATCATTCTTGCGTGTTCACATAGATCAATAACGGTACCTTTTTTAGAATACTAAAATCTACACGGTACAGATGAAAAACGCTTTGAAGATAGAAAAACGAATAACACAGTTAACCAAGCTTTTGTCCAAAACAAACCATGGAAGCACGGACAGAGGGAAAAGAATGCAATGTAATATCCGTTTTTATGCGGAAAATACTGCTTACATTTTACTGTACAATTGATGTTTTAGAATTCAGTAGTAGTGCTTGTTAGCACCGCAGTGTGACGGCTCTTCACTTAGTACCTAACCCTAGCACATATGTACTACATGCATGCGAAAATAACAAGACACTCATGCCATACAGGGAAGCGCGACCTGAAAATGTGATATTTTTCCTTCATTTTTTTGCTAAAATAAAGCAAACCGTGAGTTAGGACAGCACATCTTTGATTATTCAATGATACAAGGGTAGGCATTTGTGAAATTGTGATTTCTTTTTTAAGTCAGCGAATTTAGGGTTAAAAGATGAAAGAAACGTAATGGTCGCCCTTGATGTACGTTTCAATAAAATGTTAGTCCCAATTTCTAAAGTTTCTAGAAGAGCTTTAGTTGTAAGACTGGAACTAAAAGTCATCCAATTTCAAATTCAATTACGGCTGGCCTTTTACAGCTGAATAAAACTAAAATGAAGAAGTAGTGATGGTGTATGAAGCCTATCTGTAGACTTCTGCACTGGACAGGTTATCCCGCTTCAGTTTTGATTGGTGCCAATACAAATAGAGGTGAAACCATCCGAGTGATTGATTGTCTCAAACATCGAAACTTTAGTCGACAAAATAGTCGAAATACTCCAAAAATTGAAACGAAATGTGAATGAATACCAGAAAATGGATCCCTTTTTCAAAATTTATTCTCAGAAAATGAATTACGAGCATTACGTTACTTATAATTCGTAAAGATGAAAGAAAAACACACAGAAAAACAGATAAACCTTTTGAAGAAACGTCCATTTTTAAATCATTTGTAAGCGTGTTATTCTGTTTCAAGTCTTCTGAAATAACGAGTTGGAAATCTGTTACTTTTTTAAAAGATGATAAAAACCATTTTTCTGTTCGTTACACACGTTTTCCAGTATATTTAAACGGGTCCAATGATTTTAATTTATCAAAATGCAACATTAAAAAAGACAGTTCATTCGGGAAATAAGGTTACAACACAAATTACATACCTTTTTATATGTTCTCTCATAATAAATTAGCGTCCCTACTTTGTAAATTGACCGAATTTCCATGAAATTTTCCTTGCGAACAACTTTACAGACGTTCGTATGAGCAAAAAGAAAAGTGGAAACATATTTGTCTCACAACACGAGTTCCTGACAAGAGGAAGTATCTTCCACAATAGGTATTGTGCAATCTGTTTATCAACTTCTCGAAACTTACACAATAACGTTAACAGAGAAGTTTTTCAACGATAAGTAGGTGCTAAGTATCGGGACACTCGACATTTACATAAAAGGCAGAGTTTTGTTTGCGATAGATATGACAATTTTATGTTAACAGCTATGAAACTATAAAATTGTCTTTTCTTTATAATTAACTAGCTTCTGCCAGCCGTTCGTCCATGTTTAAGTCGAAAATTATCCTTCTTCTAGCATAAAAGAAGTCAAGTGTGCAAAGTTCCATCCTAATCCGTTCAGTAGTAAAGATATGATGAGGTAACAAACATACAAACAAACAGAGTAACTTTTGTGTTTTAGAAATGATTTGTAGATATAGATTACAATAAAACCGTTTAATAACTTACTGTGTCGACCCTAAATAAGTTGAGATAAGGATATGTATAGTATATGCAAGTATGTCTATAAAACTTTATTTGTGTATTATTCAAGAAATAAAGTTTTATCCACAAAACGTGTAACTGGTACGTCACCGAAAATGAAAAACTTAAAAAATATTAAAATTCAGAGCAGTTTTCTTAACTTAAAAGTTATTTAAGTAAAGAAGTGTTTCCTTTCTTAGCAGAAAATACTAGTCTGTCTTATAAAACAGGAAGTTGAAAAACTAGAGGACGCAAAAGTTTTGAGATCTTTTTGTCTGCGCCGACTTAAACAAAAGCAAAATGGCGGCGCGTAGTTCAAACAACATGACATTTGGTCGAGTTACTTTGTGTTCAACACAAAGTTTTTGTATCATTTTCTCTTCGTTAATGTCGTATATATTTTGCATGAAAACCGCAGTTAAAATGCAAGTTTTTATATTTCACTAAAATTAACTCTTCAACGTTTGCAAATCAGGGTAAATAGGAGCGGACTGAAGCATCCAAGTTTAAAAAGGTTATATTTTAAACGAAGAATCAGCAGTGCTATTCTATAAGAACTCACGTGCGAATTCGATTCATATCTCATTTTCGATTACACTTCGTAACTCACCTGAAGTGAAAAGTATTTGATATTCTGACTGTCAAGTTAAGTTCGCTTCACCTATGTTCTCACTTAGTGGCGCTAGTGCAGTTTTTATCAAGTTACAGAATACCAAATACAGTTTTCACCGCAGAATCAGAAGTGAGAACTGGAGTGAGTTCTTACAGAATAGCATTGCTGTTTAGCTATGCTGACGCTGATGTTAATGTCGGGATTTATTATTCGTATAGAAATAAAATACTTTTAAAGTCGGGGAACATTATGCCAAATGGAATTTGCATTAATGTGACACCTGCGCTATACTAATATTATAAAGTGGAAAGATTTGTTTGTTTGTTTGTATCGAATAAGCTCTTGAACTACTGGACCGATTTTCATCAATGGGAAACTATAATTATCAGCGAGTTAAAAAAATAATATGAGGTATTTTTTGAAACATACAATAAACCATACTGGACAAATACATCTTTAATACAATCTCAATGGGTCGTTTATTGGAAAATGTTCAAGTTGAGAGTCGATTTTCATGCTACAAATATACAGCGCCGAAAGCTTTTAAACCGAAACTTCATCGTAAAGTTTTGCCAATGTCATGAAGTTTCTTTGTGAAATGTTGTTCTAAAGTTTACGGTACTATAACATTAAATAAGTGAACACAAATTTCGATTTCTTGACAATATTTGATGTTTTATTGGCCAACTCTTTAATGTTACACGCAAAACTATCTACCAATAGTCAATAGTACTTATATGGGTAGGATGTTTCAACCCTAATAAATGAAACACATTATTGTATCAATATAATGCCTTTTCCAGCTTCAAAAGTTTTCGGTACTACAACAATTTACTCTGAGACGTCTATTTGATTTCAAGTTTTCAATTAAAACGTTACTCGCAAGCCATTTTGGTATTTTGCGGACGTAGCTGGTATTAAATCATAAGCTGTAGATGGTGGTTCTACATGCTATTAATATTCGGCTCCGAAACCAACGAGTTGCCTTTGAAGCGCGCTTCAGGCTTGGCGATTTTATTAGACGTTTAGAGAACACATTCATGTTTCTACGTAATAAGTGTAATGTCTAACGCCCGATTCTCGCTTCTTCGCTTCCCCGGTCGAGCCAAGCTGTTCTTAAATTAAATACCAGACACATTGCATGCGACAAATCTTCCATGCATGTAATAATATATCTACGACCATTACGGTACACGATACCCATATCTGCAGACGTAAGCAAAATAGCATCCAAGTTCCTCCGGTAGTTTGTGTCCGGACACGACAATTTATCGACTCCAAGTGCTATTTTCGTGGTCTCACATACTTTATTACTTGGTTTCCGATGTCCATATTTATAGTAATAAAAACGGATAGGGTGTTGTTTTTATTTTATTTTTGCGACCTGTTTTTATGGCCTCATACTCAAACGCCTGCTGCGGCTCGGTTTCCGCAACTCCTGGTCGTGTGTAGGAGCATTTGATGCGGAAACTTAGTTAGTCCCGGCATGTTACAAATGACGGTCCGTTACGGCGGTCAAATGTTTGCAATACTAGAGTAATCACATAAATAAGATAGCTCCAAATTACCTTTCGTAGTACTTACGTACTTGTTTTTTGTTTGCTGTGGCTGTAACAGTAAACATTTTGAGGTGAAACGATTATGAGGGCGACGTTAGGGACGAACCTTCATGTCGCTGAGTTTTTAGATCATTTAGATTTTTAGTAAATGTGTTCGGCAGCAGGATCGCTGAAAGGGATGACCCTTAATTGAAGTTGAAGTGAAGTGAAGTTGAAGAAGAGCGGGTGTGAAGTATTTTTGTAAAACTATATGTAAACAAGATCATTGTAGTGACAAGCAGTGTGGTAGGTACACATACAATTAGGCTATAGCTGCCTAAATGATAGGAATTTCGACCCTCCCCCGGGTAATCACGACGTAATATTACCAATTTTCTGACCCTCTACCCCTGTCAAACATAATAATTTCGTGCGTCACTTTCGCAAAGCTATAAACCGAGTAGGGCGTGTCTTTGCCACCTGTATGAGTGGACGCTGACCTTGGGACCCTACTGGCTTGACTGGGCCCAGCCAAAAGCATTTCACGTTAATAACTTTTTTAATTGTTTGCTCTGTTTTTGTGCTTGTAAATATTAGGTATGTTGTTTTTTTTTCCTGTGTGTTGTTGGTGCTTTGTAATTGCTGTAACGGTTGGGAAATATCTGATCGAATAATGTATGTATGTTTGTGAAAGTCTGTTGATATTTTATTTAACGTAGAACGTTTGAATAAACTTTTAATAATTTTGTATGAGCTTTCATCACCACACCACATTGAGGTGGCTCAAGAGAGAGGAGGCTCTTGGCTCAATAATATCAGCTGAACAGATTTAACTTCAAAGTTAAGCAAAGCTTGCAAAGGGCGGTCTGTGGATGGGTGACCATCTTAACATGCCAAGACTCCTCCTTACCTTGGAAAGTACGTACCTATGTACGAGCCGTTGGTAGAGACTGCCATCTTTGGTGGTCGTGACTTCGGTCTTGCCTAGATGTTCCGTGATATTCAGTTACTGGGTTGTGTGGTTGTTGTAAAAGTGTCTATGTAAAATACTGACATTCTGCTTGCATTGACTGGAAGCTGACCCCAATGTAGTCGGGAAAAGGCTAGGCAGATGATGATTTCTTACGGAGAGACAGAAGATCTACTTACTTACTGTATGATAGTAAAATATATTGTATCTATTAAAATAAAATTCAGGTTTTAGTATAGTCATATTGATTGTTATTTTAAGTTGCTTAGCAATTTTTAGCCTGGAGCACAAGTTCAACTTCAACGGCAAAAATTAACGGTGATTTGTGATTTTTCACACGCTTTTATTAGCTTGACCTTTATGTAACGGAATCTTTTAATTTCATTTTCACCTACTTCTAGAAGTCTGATTAACCTGAGAATTTGCACAGGAGTCAAGGGTCGATGACAATAAAATAATCTCATAACTTCGTCCTGACTATCATTAAGATGAGTATCATTAAGATAAAAAAATGTAGTTTAAAAACGTGGGGTGCTTGATATCTAATGTGAGGATCATTTAATTAGTTACTGTTTGCAATATCAGAAACCCACGCTTTTTCACTTCATTTGAATGTTTAATCTTATAATTTTTATTATAAAAATAAAATAAAAAATATGATAATTGATTGTTGGATTTTTTAATGCAGTAACACAAACGCTTTTAAACTTAAAACATATGTTCTACTTTTTAGTTCAATTGCTATTTTAAAGCGTGGTTTTTTAGTTTTTTAAATATTTATTTTGCAAAAAATCTTCATTTCATAAATTAACTATATTTTTTATGATATACATAAATTTACTTATTCCTAATATACTTGACTATGTTCAAAATTACTAGAAGTGCCTTCAACACGTTTTCTCTTTATTTCGCAACACATTGTAATGAAATTGACGCTTCTAGCGTCATATTTGCAATTTCATTTGGCAGCACCGAGTCTCTCCTTTGACGGAACGCCAAACAAAAAAAGCTTATGAAATGTTTGTGTGTTTTGCAATATTCTTCAAATATCTTCCAATCGTATTTCAAAATAAATAAGAAAATGCAGGCGTATCCGTAAAGGTGCTCACCTTCAAAGATATGAACCCATTTCAACCCCTAGGGAACGAAAAGGGGCAAACGGCGTTGTCAGTTTATCATACGTTTTTATCTTCATCATTATTTTTACAAACAAGTCTATCGTCTTGTCTGTGTTTTATATATTTTATTAAATACTTATAAACTAAGGGACTTTTTTATTAATTTTGTGTCTGTTACCATTTACATCGAAAGCTAACCATTTCGAAGATAATTCAGATTGCCTGGCGGTTAGATCTTTTTCTGAACGAACGAACGATATCTTTTTATAAAAACAAAGGAAAAAAAAACAAATAAACCTGTACAAGGCCCAAAACGTTACTTTCATGTGCTTACAAACTCTCTGTAATTAAATGGTAGATATTAATTCGTTTCCGAATAAACGTCTCTCCAAAAAGTTTAGGTACCCCAAATGAAACCGTACCTTACGTCAATCTCTATACCCAAGAAACAAAAGAAAGAAAGAAAGATATTCCCATTTACACGTGTCGAGGGTGAGATAAATAAATAATTCATCCGAGATTCATACACTTCCTTATAACGACGTATGATTGAGGTTAGAGATTGTTTTATACTGCGTCCCCATTCGCTTTGGTCGGCGACAGGTAACCTAGTTACAAGAACAATGCTCGTATAGGGATGAAGCTTGAGCGGACTGCGATCTGTGGGGTAATACAGTCGATATGTTTCTAGAATGCTTGGTGAAAAGCTGTTGAGTAGAGGGACCTTTGCCCGTCAATTTGTAACCAGAAGACGCAGCATTGGAAGACCTTCCCCCAGGTGAAGTCACATCGACAGGGCCCCAAGTCTGCTATTTTTATAATTTCGTTATCTGTTAAATTCATAATGGTCGATCATTGGACGGTCAATGGTCTCGTAATACTTTTTGATAACCAAGTTATTAAAAGCAATGACTGCACAATGACGTTCTAATGGTAGGTCACTGATCAAAGGAATTGTCAAAATTTAAGATACGTCTGACATTCATGTCATTATTTACGAGATTACCATTCTATGCCATTTCTTTCAATGGATTGTCAGTGGTTGACCATTGGAAAGTCATAGTGACGCTTTTATATTAGTAGATTACCAAACTTGTAAAAACCGACCATTATGAAATCAATGATAGACCATTCTGACACTATTGTAATAGCAGCCTTGGGGCCCTGGTTCTGTGCGTCTCGTATCCAGTGAACTTCCGCGCCCTTCACTAGGTATGGGAGGTACACCCACGCAGCATCTTCCGGTATGCGGTCGCTACCTAAAACCTTTCGGCTTTATCGCAGCTGAATAGAATGCAGTTAAATACTATTTTCAACCGACTTCGAAAAAAGGAGGAGGTTCTCAATACGACTGTATTTTTTTTTTGTGTGTGTTACCTCATAACTTTGTAGGTACTGGGCGTACCGATCTTGATGATTCTTTTTACATTCGACAGCTGATGCTTGTCGTGTGGTCGATTTGAGATCTGACTACTAGTATTTGAGTAATGCTTATAGTGTGTGTGAGCCTACATTGATGATGTTCTCATTCCCTCTTGTCGATATAAAATGAAAAAATAAAATTGTTTACGATGGTTTGGAATTTGCATCTTCGTATTTCAACGTGGTCTCTTTCTAGTTTGGTGAAGATCTGATGAATAACAGAGATGATAGGAAACGGAACTCTTCAATAAATGATAGCAAATCTTTCGGGATTGCTGAAATCGTATGTTTGTTTATTGTTTACACCAATGTGATTGGTACATGTAGGTGGGGTGTACCACTAAAAGTGAAAAATAAAAACTTTTTAAATATATTTGTGATGTCTGCACATGTCACAAGTCACTATTTTCTGTAACTTCTTAAAACAATGATGTTAATCTGGAAGTATCGCTTGTGTCTACGTGTAACAGGGATGATTCCCAACAAAAAAAAAATATGATTCTATTTACTTCGTCAGTTAGATTATTGACAAATGTTGGACACGTATTTTTTGCTTTATCAAATTTATAAAAATTAACCAAGATAAAGCGCATAAGATTAGGAGTGGGGGCTTGTGACGTCACGTTTAGCTAAAAAGTTTACTCTTAAAATAAGTATATTAAATGTAACGTCATACTAGTTTTTAACACACTGTATCGTCTTAATTTTTATTTATGTCAAAAAAAAACGTGGTCAATATTTGTCTATAATCTGACAGACTAATTCGATTTTTAGTCATCGAACCTATTTATATTTATTAGGTTCAATATAGACCCTATGCTATGACATAAGCTATGCCAAAATAAAAAAAAAATGGGCAAACTACCCTATAGAGGTCATTAACCCGACCCGGTTACTAATCACAACACCCACAATTGCATGCTCTATCAATTTTATGTTACTATTAAGATCTGCAGTAAGCAGCCATCCAACCCGATCACACTGTAAATTATTCAATGCAGCCCATTCAAGCGATGCGATATCCCATTGTAATATTGATTGATATAAATCGCTACGATATCACAGTTCCAAGCGAATAGGCTATTTCACCGTCCTGGTCTCTTGGCGATAGCAAATTATCCGTTTGTATGCCCGTTATCGTGTGTGTCTCGGTACAAGCCACTAAATACGCCGTGTATAGTGTGGACTGGGTGCCATATCTGGCTGTAATCGGGCGATGTAGCTAGTTTATGAAGTGATGTGGCTATTGGCTATCAGCATTTTGGGGTTAAAAAGTCATTACGTATATAGGGTTAGGTTATTTAAATATTGGTGTCTAGCTAAAGCCACAATATTACTAATATTATAAATCCGAAAGTTTAAATGTATGGATGTTTGTTATTCTTTCACGCAAAAACTAATGAATGGATCTTGATGAAAGTTGGCTCAGGGGTAGATTATAGTCTGGAATAACACATAGGATACTTTTTATCCCGAAAGTATGTTCTCTTGATTTCCGAAATTCACGCGGGCGCTAGCTAGTTATCTATACATATGATAAAATCGTTGACTCGCCGTGTCTGTACATTGAGTATTTTTTCATAAAAATAACTGAAAAATGTTAGAGAAAAAAAAACGTAAACACAAAAATGCAATTTTTGTCATTTTCGCCTGTTTGCCTGTATGTTTGTGTGAGCATCACGCTAGAACCACTGATTGGATTAGAAATTTAGATACTTAGAAATATTGTAGGTATGTTACCCGGAGTTTTATCTAACTACTTTATCCTTGACGTAGAGTAGTAGTAGTTGGTAGAGGAAATACCACAATTCATAGTTCATTGCATAGAATTGTTTTAAGCAATTCGCGATGAAAATGATTCCAATTTATTGGTCGTGAGTGTATAAAATGTTGTTCTCAAATAGTACTGAAAGTGTTTTTGCTGTTTTTCAGGGACGTGATGTAGGCACATGGTGCGTTTATAATGGTGTATTTATAATACATCCTTGGTTCTATACACCATTTATGAAATGTTTAATTATCGTGTAAGTAAAGTTCAAGAAAAGTAATTCGAAAGATAAATACGGCGAAATTTTAAATGAATGAACATTAAACAATATCAACAATTAAGGAGCAAAGGTTTTCCTCTGCTTCTATGTAACATTTTAAAATATCGTTTTGATAAATTCACATTAATGTAAAATAACATACCTACGACAGAGGCAGAGCTCATGTTAAACGATAATCGTACATATATCCACTCAGTTGCCCTATCTTTTGAAACGTCGCATCGTCCCTGAATAAAACCGTCGACGAATGAAAAGTGTTTAAACGAAATTGGACAAAAACGCCAAAAAAATTGCATGCATCGAGCTTTTAGTACAGAGCTAGTCGCTACGAACGTTCGTCGTCAACTAATGTGCAATCACTCTAAAGCATATAGGGTAATGGTCTAGTGATGCTAGTATATCAATAGGGAACAAGATATATTGGCTCTTTACATGCCATTTGGTGTCGCGTTGAGTTACTGAGCGCTGAGTGGATACGATCAATAGATACTTCATCATTACGGCTTACACTGAAAATATTTCTACACAGACTACTATTTATTTTTCCGCTAACTACGATCATTATAAATTGTGGTTGACTGCCAATTTGAATCGATTAGTATTCTTTCTCGATGTACGGTTTAACGTTTATATCCACGAGAATGTACGATTTTAGTATGGCGCGTTATTTCGAGCCAAATTAATCGATTGGCTTCATTTGAATTCCCTACGTATGGTGAAAATATGGAAAGTAGACGTTAGTTAAATACAGAGCGCATTGTCCACGAATTTTCATTTTGTTTTACTTCGCAATCTGAAAATGTCTTCTAAATTCAATGGAATTCATAAATATAAGAACATAATGGAAATTTTTATTTTGAGTAGTATACCTACTTGAGCTGTTTTTTTTTTTAAACTGGGAAATGAAAGAATTTGTTGTTAAACAAATTAATGATAATGACATTTAAATTACAAAGATGATACATTTAATTTTCTATAAGGAAAAGCATTCCAAAATTAAATTCGTTTCCGTTATCTGCAGCTACTCTTAATGGTCTATTTTACGAGTGGCCCCCATACCTACTTTAAAGTCTAAGTAAGATATTTATTGCTTGAACAGATGACGTAACACCCCAAAGTAGTAACGTAGGTCCCAAACGAGACTGCTAGGGTTGCGGAATTTATTCGATAGAGTCACCACGGCCCTGGAACACCCTGATTATGTTGATGACCGCCATTTTCAACGGCGCTCTGTCCAACAAAATGTTCCCACAGACGTGGAAAGAGGCTACCGTCATAGGTATCCCCAAACCAGGGTAGCCCAAGTCCTCCCCGTCCAGCTATCGTCCCATTAGTTTGCTCAAAGCTCTCGGCAAGGTCTACGAGAGGCTTATTTATAAGCGACTCAAAGACTACGTTGAAGCAAAGAGCCTCCTCCCAAATGAGCAGTTTGGTTTCCGGTCAAACCACTCATGCGTCCAACAGGTCTACCGTATCGTTGAGCACATCAGCGACCGCTATCAGCGCGGCTTAGTTACGGGGGCCCTGTTCTTGGACATAGCGAAAGCGTTTGACAAGGTCTGGCACAACGGACTGATATACAAGTTATATCAACTGGGTGTGCCAGATCGTCTCGTGCTCATCTTGCGAGACTATTTGTCAAACCGCACCTTTCGGTACCGTATCGAAGGTGCGCTTTCGTCTCCCCACCCCATTCATGCCGGAGTACCGCAAGGCGGTGTCCTCTCTCCCTTGATCTTCTCGCTGTACACCAGCGACATACCCACCAATGCTCAGACGCAACTTGCCCTATTTGCCGACGACACGGCCATCTACCGCTCCGGCAGTAGTGTAAAGGCAATAGCCGGCCACCTCCAAAAATCCGCCGACGCACTAGGCGCCTGGTTTCGGAAATGGAGAGTCGAAGTCAATCCGGAAAAGAGTCAAGCGATCCTGTTTCATAGGCCGCGGGCTCGATTCCCTCCACCAGACCCCAGCCTGATCACCATGTTTGGCAAGCCGATCCCTTGGGTGAAGCAAGCCAAATACTTAGGTGTAATCCTTGACCGAAAGCTTACTTTCGGTGAGCACATAAAGACGGTGCGTAATCGCGCCGCTTTCGCTCTCGGTAGGCTCCACCCCATGCTGAATACACGCAGCAAGCTTTCCCTTAAATGCAAGTTGCGCATTTATACAACGTGTATACGCCCGATTATGACCTATGCGTGTGCTACCTTTGCGCACACTAAGTCGTACCGGATCCATAGGTTGCAAGTAATTCAAAACCGATTTCTGCAGAAGGCCACGGGTGCCCCGTGGTTCGTTAGAAACGATCGACTCCATGTCGACCTCCGCATTCCAACAATTAAGCAATTCATGAAGCGCCTTAACAAGCGTTTCATAGAGTCCGCCGATTCGCATCAGAACCCTCTCATTGTATCGGCCGCCCGGTACACTCCCTCCAAGATTAGTAGGATTCGCCGTCCACGGCACTCCCTAGTCGAACCCGACGACCCCATCACCTTACTTCAAGAGAGTAATAGGGAAACCAGTACGATTAGAAAAAACAAAAACAGACCGCGTTCCGTATTCCGGCCTCGCCGACGAGGACCATCGCGACGCCCCAGTAACATCCCTCCCCGACTTTTGCCTAACGAGCCAGCCCGCGCCGCTGAGCCATTAGCGTTAAATCCCCTAAATAATAATAACTGACCCAGCCTGTCCCTTGCTGCCCCTCTCAATGACCCCGTTAAGCCGAGGCCCGTACCCCACAGGGGATGCCCTTAGTGAAGCGGTTATTTAGCTTTTAGTAGTTTTTAGCCCTGGCTGGGGGCCTTAAATTCATTTGAAGCCACCACAGGATTGTCCGGTTAAGCAGTAACCAGCCTTAGTGTGCTGAACTGCGAGTGGTCCATTCCAAAAAAAAAAAACGGCCCTGGAACGCAAAGGGCACAAGAAGGATCACGAGTGGCTTTTAGTCACTAAGAGTCTGACACTCCCTTCCGCTCCGCCCAGAGCGGGAGAAGTCATTTGATGATTTTCCGTCCAAAAAAAACTTTGTATAATTTCATGAAAATATTTACTTATTAAACTTTAAAATCATGTTGTAATTGAAAATTACTTTCATCAATTGAAAAGCAATCAAAAGTTCAAAACTAAGATTGAGTGGTTCTAGGCCATCAAACATATTTCGTAAATAAACATTTTGCAGTTGCTGTATTATAATATTTATAATCACCAGCGAGAGATTAAATCTAATAATAATAAAAAACGCCTAGAAAACCTAAATTTATTTAGCGAAGATATTTTGTATCTAAAACCACACCCAAAAAGATACTGTTTAAAAGAAAAAAAGCTCCTTTCATACACGTCTAAAAATAGACGACAATCATCCATTTAGAGTGTTTCGATGCAATTAATCCATAAAGTCTGGAACTCTATATTCAGTTTATAAAAGACTCTATACAGTTTATACATATAGGTACTAGTATAGTTCCTTCCCTTTGCTAATAATGTGCACCTTAATTACTTATTGGTCTTCTGGCAGTTGGCGTAGATTAGCCACAAATTGATGTTCCGTTAACCATTACTGATGGGAGTGGCGTGGTATGGGATGGCCTGTTAATTAAGTATGGTGTAAAGTTATCGATTGGGCTCTCAAATTAGCGAACTAAAATGACGAGATCTTTATTTCACACTAGCTTCTGCCATAGGTCCGCCCGCGTGTTTTTAGAAAATGATCCCATAGGAATATATATATTCCCGGGATTAAAATTATTTTATATCCTACTCTAGGACATGGTCTGTTGATTCCTTTGTGCTCATTGAAGAGTTGAATTTCAGAAAAAGCTTTTTCTGGATCATCAAATTACTTCTCCCGCTCTGAGCGGAGCGGAATGGAGTGTCAGACTCTTAAAGATTAAAACCCACCCGTGTTCCTCCTAATGCCCTTTACGTTTCAGGGCCGCGGTGACTCTTTTGAACAAATTCCGCAACATTTCAGAATATACTGAATTTGGTTTTTGATTAATTACTTATTATATCAAACAGCTTTTAGATCAAGTTTTAAATAAATCTGAATACAAACAAGAATGTTTCGTACAAACTTTGACACCCCATTCCAACCCTTAGGGGTTTATTATTTTATTTACGATACACTCTTTTATAGTATTTTATTTACGATACACTCTTTTATAGTCTTTGTACATAAGGGAAATTTTAAAATTTTACTCTTTAAGACCAAAAGTTTAGCCAGGGCGTTGATATTAAACCTTTATTATGTACTTAGATGCTAAGCTTCAGGTATTCGTTTTCTTTGGGTCAATACCAAAGAATACGCAAATTTCATTTAACTTTAACACTCCCTAAGTCATCAGTAGTTGCGTAAAACTAATAATGAAGTTATCATTATTAGTTTTACTCCTAATAATTTGCTCCTTTATTAACCTACTTCAAAAAAAGTAGGCGGATCTGAAGTCAATTGTTTTATTTTGTATGTTTTGCCTCTAAACTTATTATTTTGATGATTCTTTTTAAATTCAAAAGCTGTGTGTGTGTTGTGCTGTGCTGTGTTGGTGTTGCTACTTTTTATGTGGTCCCATTTAAATTTGAGTGAGAACTGACGACTAGTATTTGAGTTATCTCTAATAATGCGTTGGTTCAACTACATTGATGATGTTTTCATTTTCACTTATGGATGTAAAATAAAAAAATACTGTATACGATTTGGTGAAGATCTGATGGAGAACTTTGGAGATAGGAAACGGGACTCTTTAATAAATGATAGCAAATCTTCCGGTATTGCTGAAATTGCATGTCTGTTTATTGTTTTCACCAGTTTATAACCAGGCCGGTACGTTGTGATGGGGGTACGTTTAGCTGTGAGGTATAACCACTAAAAAATGAAGTGAGTACTGAACATTAAAGTGTTTTTTTTTTAAGCCTGTATAAACAATGGGATTATAAAAAAACTTAAAAAAAAATGATGGGGTTCCTTTGCCTTGCAGTGAGACCTCCCTTTCTTTTTTTTCCATTCTGATCTATCTAGGACTACCCGAAACTAAGTCTTTAGGTTTAGTAGAAGTAGCTCGTCTCGCCATCTCTTCCTAAGTCTACCGCATCGTTGGCTCCTGATGTTGGGACCCGATCCGCCAGTTTTCCTGCATACGGCAGATACATTTGACCTGCCCCAGTTTCATTTTAATTTGGCAACTGTGTTGCTTACAACTGCTATTTGATTAATTTGCTACTTACTTAGATTATAATCTAAGTAAGGAGCAAATTTGTATCTTTGAAATGAATTATAATAATTATTATTGATGCCAAGTTTCAAATTTATTAACCCGAAGAAAACAAATTTTGCATAAACTTATAAATTTTTCTAGTGAATAACGAATAATAGCAACCTTTATACATAGAAATTTACCACAAGAAATATTATTCTTTCATACAAACTTTAGTATTATTCACTAAATCGACTTTTGGAGGTCGTTGTGAAAAACGGATAAAAACAACTTTTATTTTTTACTTCGGACAGTATTAGTAGTAAGTTTTTAGTTTGTGTGGAGTCTTATTATTATAAAAAAATAAAGTTATAAAATAAAATTGATGGAAAAAGGATCGAAACGCACTTTGCACGCAAGTCCGATTCGCACTTGGTTTTGGGAAGAAGTTATATCATGTGAAGTCAGGTCGGGCCAATAGGGTGGATGATTTAAGAAAATCGAAGATCACCTTATGCAGGGCAGACAACGTAACACGGCTCTTGTGGAGAGGCGCGTAGTCATGTGCAAGCAGCAAACCTTTCGTTAGTTTTACCAGAGTTTACTACGCATCGGTATCGAAGAATTTAACGTATTTTGGTAACAGAAGGTTATATCGGTACCAAATTTTAACTAAAACTGTCAAGTAGAATGAGAAAATTGGCTATGACATACGAACAGACAGACAACCGAGTAATTCTGATAAGGGTCTGTTTTTCCATAGCGTATTTTGAAGACTAAAATAAAACATTTTTATGAGGGTTTAAAAAGCTAATCAATAGATCCTAAGAATGCTCATCTTACAGGTCAACTATACTAAATACGAAAATTATTTTTGAAACTTATTTTAACCTTATGTCCCCCATTCCGCCAAAAATACACCTTCGTAGCTTTCATGCGAAAATGTTAGGCATTTTCAGAAGTCATTTATCGGTCATGTTACATAATAATCGAAACGTTTATCCACGTTATCTAATTTATATGTTTATCACCCCGCTGAGCGCTGCCAGTAAACCACCTCGCTATATTAGTTCCATCGCTTAAGTTAAGCAATCAGTACCTGCGCACCGAACCAGAACTAATTTATATGTTGATGTTCAAATATAGTACCTGCCCTAAATATTCATCCATCTTCAGTGATTAAATTGTCAATTTAAGTTATCTGCAAAAATTATAACAATACAAATCCTGCATAATATTGAATGTTAATGAAATGTAAAACAATATATTAATTATTAATTTAAAACCCCTTTTTGCTGGATGGGAAATCATCAAATTTTAATGACTTCTCTTGCTCTGGGAGGAGTGGAAGGTAGTGTCTAGACTCTTGCTGACTAAAACCCATCCGTGATACTTCTAGTTCCCTTTGCGTTCCAGGGCCGCGGTGACTCTTTGCGGAACCCTATGGGATTTCTTCTTTGCTGACAGCTCTTGAAGGCGCGCGAGGAACACGACGCGCCGTCGACCCTGACCTGGTTGCTACCGGGCGGCGAGCAACCCATAGCTCGCTGTCCGCAGGTCTGCGCCTATGATGGCCGGGAATCGCCGGCGTTGCTCCGCCCAAGCAGAGCAGACCACCAATTTAAGACCCAGAATTTTCAATGTTGATGGAATTCTTCGATAATTTTTTAAAACACATCGTTTAAATATTGGGTTATTTTAAATACTTTTGTCCTATAAAAAGTAGACTTGGAACAATTAAGAAAGAACGATTACGAAATAAATGCTTAACATCGCATCAAAGGCTTTTAATAGGGATGTGCCTCGAACTTTTCAATAACGTTTAAATGTTCGTGAAAACTTTCTGAACGCTATCTTTATAAATTAACTTTGATTAAACATTTAATTCCATTGGCTTTCGATTATGGAAATGCATTGTAAGGAATTAACAGTACCTACCTGCTACGTATATTCTTTAAATAATCAGAAAGAAAGAAAACAGTTTATTTGCGACAAACATGAAGAGTATATAATATAATAAAAAAGTTAGGAAGATATGCGTCACATTCGAGAAAAATGGCCATCGCTCAGCATAATGCTGGGATTCGAGTGGGAGACAGAGCCACAGCGCTGGTTTTCAGCAACAGTCGGCTTTGACAGTAGACGTCGACCTAATTAAAAGGAAATATCTTATCAATCAGAGAAACAAGAGTGTAATATAAGTAGTTCAATATTCCTCTAGTAAGAAATGTCAACTATATTAAGTAACTAGCTTCTGCCCGTGACTTCGTCCGCGTGGAATAGTTACTTTACCCTCGATTTTGAAACACTCAGCCCGATCGGTTTAAAATTGACAAAGTTTCATACAAAGTTTCATCCCCTATTTTATCCCCTTGGGGTAGAATTAATCAAAATCCTTTCTTAGCGGATGCCTACGTCATAACATCTGCCTGCATGTCAAAATTCAGCCCGATCCGTTCAGTGGTTTGGGCTGTGCGTTGATAGATCACTATGTCAGTCAGTCAGTCACTTTTGAGTTATATATATTTAGATATTGTAAGGAAATCTACTGAAAATAATATAATTATTCTCTGTTTTACTATTTCTTTTAAAGAAAACCGAATAAAAAAAGAACACACCCTACAAATAAAATAAATTTATATCCTAGTTACAAAACAAAGTTAAACAAGCTGAACTCTACCATAATAAATAAAACATTCCGTGTTCTATATTAAGTACATTCAGACTTATATAAAGCAAAGCTCCTTGAATTCAGATTAAATTAAAACACAGTATCATTAATATCTCAGTACAACTCGAGCAAACTTCTCGAGCGGGTTATAGTAGATTTTAATTACCCCCAAGTCGCTTATTCCATGGCCCTACCGTAGTATCATTAGCGACCTGAGTAATAGTTAATCGCAGAAGTAGTTTGAGCGTTCAATTCTTGTGCTATTATATTAACTGGGAAATGTTTTCATTTTATTGGTTATTATTTATATACATATATCATTAGCTTTATTTATCAATTAATTTATGATAATTATTATTATTGAAATATTTTCATTGGTTGATAGTAAGGATTTCATAGTTCTAGATTCTTGACACGCATGTGTGTGAAAGTAAAAGTCAAAGTCAAAACGTTTATAAGGCCATTAAATGATAGTTTTGAACGTCATCAGCATTGAGCTAAGTTTTTAGAAACTGTGTTCATAATAGGGTAGTTGACTAAAAAAATCTAATTAGTCCGTCAGATAGATTTCCAAAAAATATTGGACACGTATTTTTTCTTTTTTCACGTAAACAAAAAATGAAGACGATACAGAGCGTTGAAAACTCGTGTGACGTCACTACTCGCTACAATTTTTACCGAGCCGTAACGTCACAAGCCCCCACTCCTGATCTTTGATGCTTTGTATCTTCGTCAGTTTTTATAGATTTGATAAAGGAAAAAATACGTGTCCAATATTTTTCTATAATCTAACTGACGGACTAAACATAATTATATATTTTTTCCTCAGGAAACATCCCTATTGCACTAAATTGCTACAGTTTGATCTTTGATAAGGTATGTATTTCAAAGTATTTAGGTAAAAAATTGAAAGCACTTAAACGTAAAAGATAAACAAAAAAACACTAAATTGGCAAACCGAAAGACGCGAGATTTAATATTGTGATAACGGATTCGATTTCAAGTGAAAACAAATATATTTTTCTTGTTTTTTTTTTTTTTGTATTGTATCAAGCTTTTCCGTTTCCAATATTTTTCTTTGACTGTACAGCAAACTATTACTTCACAGAGTCACGTTTTCAGCAAACTAAAATAGCTTGTTTGAATTTGTTTGTTAACACCGAATAGAACAACAAACAGTTCTATTATTATGTAAACTAGCAGCTAAAGTGGAAGCTTAAAGCTTAAACAGCTAAAACAGCTTGCGTAGTTTAGGAAACAAGAATTAAACTAAGCTTCGATAGCTTAGGTGCAAGGAGATTTTATAAAATAATTTAATAGAAACTTTTTTGACATACGTAACCAACCTATGTATCTTCTGCACTTCTGTGGCCGTATTACGAAGTGCCAATGCTATCATGATTCGTGTGAGGGAAAGAGATAGTGCTATTCGTCTTGTGTAACTCCGTCTCTCTCTGACACAGAAATCATGATGGATTTAAGACGTCATAATAGGGTTGCTGTTGCTGGCCTGCCCACATCTCTAATCGACTCACTGACGTTGGTTTACCCTTCCTAATTTTCCTTTTCCTTTTCAAATATGGTATAGGTGGGCAACCATCCAACACTCGTTTTGGATCCAAGCTTGATCAGATATTACATCATGACGTCACTCTAACATTCCTTCACAAATAAGCCTTTTAATTTAACCAAAGTATTTAGGCAAGTAATTAACTTTTTATATATCTCAGTAAATAACACACCACTTTGCGGATCCCCCTTTAACAGTCAGCCTTTGAGCCTTAATGTAACGGCTTCCTCAAGTTTGACAGCGCTTTGAAAATGGAAACTTCGGCTTTGATCGGAGACCTTCCAACTAAACACTTGACTGCACCTAGATTCTATGTTAGCCTAGTACTTTAGTCAAACAACGTCATAATATTATCGAGCAATATATAGAAAACATAAAGTACCTCAATATTATCTTTATTTATTATGTATTTTATTACCTTAACCTACGCCTTTTTCTGATCGTAATGTCTTTTCGTAATAGTTCTAGTTTTTTTTATTTCTTTTCTTATTACTTTAGTATTAGATATAAGTAGGTACTGTATTAGAACGAATTTATTTACTTTACGACTCGCTTCATTACCTACTATTGGATTTGTGAGGATCGGGATCTTCATTTTTGTCTGATCCAAAGTAATAAGTTATTACATACTTTACTTAGTACTAGAGAATAGATTATAACTTTATTTGTGTATTTCCTAATAATTCTTCGTTGAAACCTTATCATTACCACTCACTTCACCCTTTTTTTTTCTGGATGGGATATCTTCAAATGACTTCTCCCGCTCTCCTCAAAAACTAACAAGACGCAAATAAAAACATAATTCAGAAAAATCTTTTTACAAAAAAAAAATACAACCGACTTCAAAACAAAAAAACCAAGTACGAAATAACTTTAATTTCGGAACTCAGTGTTTTTGTTGCTTTTTTGTCTTTGACCACACCGACTTCCGAAATTAATACTTTTGGTTTTTTTGTTTAGAAGTCGGCATTTTGGACGACTTCGAATACTGATTGTAGGGTGAAGTAGGTTGTGGAATTTGTTCGAAACAGTCACCGCGGCCCTGGAACGTAAAGGGCACAAGAAGGATCACGGGTGGGTTTTAGTCAGTAAGAGTCTGACACTCCTTCCGCTCCGCCCAGAGCGGGAGAAGTCATTTGATGATTTCCCATCCAGAAAAAAAGGTGCATATGCCACTCCCTCTCCACTACGAATTTTGCAAAATCAAGTTCAAATTATCACTGAAAACAAAACTGCTAAATCAACAACACCAATAATTCAATATTCCGCACCAAACATACATAATATAGTCTATAAGCATGATGGCTTACCCTTCAGAAACACGCAACTCATCGGCTATTTATCAAAGGCCTCCATAAACGCCTCAGCCTACTCCTGAATCCATTAAATTTATTAAACGAGCATTATGTTAACCACTTTGCCTCTCTAAATTCTCTCTATGTTCGTCTGTATCTTTTTGTAATCGTATCACGCTCTCTTCAGTCCCGTAATGGAATAAAAAGCAATTTTTCTCTGTTTTTGCTTCGAGCGTTCCTTTGTGCTAAGCTTACATCTATAAAGACTGTCGGTATTCTTTGCATAAGTAATATTGGTTTTAGCGAGCTGGGTTCATATTGCTGGGTAAATGAGGGCTGTGTCTAGGCATGTGATTCCTAATTTGATTATGTATAAAGTCTGCTTGGCAACTGAAGAGAAATATAAACAAATGTTATCCCCCAGGTTATCTAAGTATAACAACTAAAACATTATATTCTATACTAGCTGCTGTCCGCAGCTTCGCCCGCGTGAATGTCGGAAATTATCCCAAGGGAACATAATCCCGGGATAAAAAGTATCCTATGTTACTTCTAATACCTCCAAGAATATGTGTACAAAGTTTCATGATGATTCGTCAAGTAGTTTTTGCGTGAAAGCGTAACAAACATCCACGCTTTCAGATGTATAATATTAGTAAGGATTATCAATAATTACAAAGCCAAAGAAAACACAAGAATAATATAACTGAAAAGAATTAATTGCTGCTTAATACCTGAGAGGCTGAAAGAAACATTGAAGCTACCTATTATATCGCTAAATTGCTTCATTACAACAGAAGTAAATAAGACAGCGCCCGCAGAGACCACAAAAACTTTTTGAATACGTCTCAATTACGACTTGCCACAATAAAGTTAGGGTTCATTAGAAAACTTATTAATACAATCTGGGAAAAGGATATTCTGAGATATCGGATGATATTTGTCAATCGATGTTAAAAATTACTAAGCCTTGTCGATGCGTCATATGATTTTCTTCCATGTTTGTCTATTTCAGGAAATCTGTAGACATCTTTTATTTCCCCTAAGTAACATCTTGCTGGGACATACTGGGCATAAAAACATGTTGTACCAAACATAATTATTATCTCTTTCCCAGGTTCCTGCTATATCTTTGCTACTAAGTCTTCCTCAATTTCGCACAATCTTGTCCGGCCTTCATGTCGAGTTTATTAGCACTTTGGACGGCTTTTACGATATCCTGCTAGCAATTGTTGTGCCTCCTGCGGGGTACACTTGCGGTCTCAGTGGGAAAAGGATTACACGCTGGTCTATGAGCAATAAAATGTAACACTCTTTGAAACAATAACGTAAGAACCGTACAAATAGACTTTGTACCAAATATTTGGAACAAAGTTATCTATTTGTACGGTTCTTGAAGATTCCAAGCTTCTACACCAGTTTTGTTGCTACAGGGTTTCATCATGACTTGCAAAAACAAAAACAATTTAGACTTTATTAATATTGTAACATTCACCTACACACATAATTATGTGCTCCTTTTATCACCAAGCTCACCTTTATACCTTCCATAGTCACATTAAAAATTACCACTGCCTACACAACATCAGTATTAATTAAGCAGAAACCGACGTACGAAAAAAACTACACGATACAATATCGCGAACAGAAATTAGCTTCGTTCAAGTTCCGAAGTAGACTTCATCGTGTCCACTACACTTTATTGTAAAGTTGTTGTTCTATTAACATTCGCGACTTTGGCATCGCACTGATTGCTTCACTATTTGCTGCGAGACCCGCCTTTCAATTTAGGTGTCTGCTTTTTATTTTCATTCAATAACTTGAACGTACGATCAGGCCACAATGACGCTGTTAGTTGACTTTCTTCAACGATTTTAGATTTTAAAATTACTTTGCTTTCGGGTGCTTTGGAGATAGAATTGTAAGACAGATTTTTATGTCTTTCGTATATTTACTTTCCTCATTTTAAATCTTATCAGCACTTTCATCGAACTTTTAATGTGATTCTAAGAATTACTCAATTCACCAGTAGCGCTGGTTTTTGCGTTATTTTCTCCTTATATTAATGAGGTATCTACGCATTATCGCTACGTACGCAACATTCATCATCAGAATACACCTTCTTTCCAACTCAAATATCTGTTGCTAATAATAAACCATCCGTACGTATTATTTGCTTTGATCAATTCAAAGTTACTGTTACACGTGTGGTCTCATTAAATGATGCTTAGACTTATACGTTCGTTCGAGTTTTCTTGCTTCGCTTTCGGGTTTGTTATATGTAGGTACGAATAGAATTTATGGGTTTGTTAGTTGCACTGTGAAATATACTTACTGTCTCTTGCTACGAGTATCTTTGCTAGGTCGAATTTTATTCAACCCTCTCATTTACAAAATTTTCAGATTCATAGGCATTTTGTACGTGCCTTCATCATTGTTATGTCAATGAAGTAGAGCGGCGGAGTCTACTACGTCATTTTGGTTCAGACGTTAATAAGACGGGCGACGGACTTAAGGCAACAAGCTCCCATCTTCTTCGTATTTTGGTGGTGCCAAAAATGTAATATCATGACAAAAGACACAAGTTGTCATGTAATATTACATTATTTGCCAGTGGACATTGAGCTACAGGCGTTCTAGGAATATGCGCTGACCTTAATGATTGATGACGTAATGACGGTGGAACTGTTAAAATGATTGATACTTGCTTGACTATTCTAACTCGCGAGGGATAAACAAAATAACATTATTGTTACTGTTTATATGATGTCATTATTTTGTTATAATAGATGGGATGGAAGAAGAAAACGTGAATCAAAAATAACATTGAATAGAGGCAGGAAGATTTATTTATTTATTTATTTATTCCACTAACACACACTATCTTTACAGGTTGACCCCAATACAATAGTGGTGATGATGTTTTTGTACGTGTTCTATAAAACTGCTTTCTCCCTGAGGATTATGAGAAAAACATGTTAATGAATCTACGGTAATATGGTAGAAAAACATGTTCTTAGCTGTAGAATTCAGCTTCCTTGCGATAGGAATATTATCCGCTACCATCCTATTTTAGAACCAGAGATCGTAAACGTTTTTCTGAAGTTCGTGCTGCTTCATTCGAT
Organism: Hecatera dysodea; assembly: GCA_905332915.2. Taxonomy (NCBI): domain Eukaryota; kingdom Metazoa; phylum Arthropoda; class Insecta; order Lepidoptera; family Noctuidae; genus Hecatera; species Hecatera dysodea. Next base: position 8,880,164 of record HG995294.1, on the reverse strand, counting down.
ATTCAGCGTTTTAGCTTTTACATCCCAGAATGACATCATACAATGCTATCTCAGAACGAATAAAATTACACTCCTTTTCCGTATAAACGAGTTGACAGGGCCCGGTTGTACAATTTCCACTCGTGGCTAATACTATGCTTGCTAGCTTAAACAGCCAGTATTTACCTAACCCGAATGCAGTTGAAACTCCTCATGAAGTGGGTCAGTTTATCGATCAAACGTGTCGGTTCCCGCCCCTGACCTTTGCTCTGTCACTAATGAGTTCTGGCTGCGGCCTCGGTGTTGATTGTCCCTGCATAGCAAGGATACCGGGGCGTTGCGTTACGTGTAATTAAATAATCGGGAATTACATACCTACTACTAATACTATCGTTTAGGTTTTACAGGTGAATCCATAGATGTATGTCGTTTTGTAGCAATAGGGATGTTTAATGATTAAAAAAATATGATTCTAATTAGTCCGTCGGTTAGATTATAGAAAAATATTGGTCACGTATTTTTTCCTTTATCAAATCTATAAAAATTGACGAAGATAAAAAGCATCAAAGATCAGGTGGGAGCGTGTGACGTCACTGCCCGGTAAAAATTGTAGCGAGTAGTGACGTCACACAACTTTTCAACGCACTGTATCGTCTTCATTTTTTGTTTATGTGAAAAAAGAAAAAATAAGTCTCCAATATTTTTTAGAAATCTATCTGACGGACTAATCAGATTTTTTTAGTTAATTACCCCATCAAATACATTTTCTTTCTTTTATTTTTTTCTTTCTTTGTTGTTGCATGAATACTAAGTTCCTATGCTTTAGAATACGAGAGATGCTTTTGTTTTATTTTCGTCGTTTTTTTTTAATTTTTATTTTTATTATGAGTCAGCTCTTGACCTCTGTCTCGTCTAGACGATAAGTGATGTAACGAAGATCTCATGTCTTCGTTGGATGATGATGAGATAGATGGGTCACTCTTGCTATGGAGAGAGAAGGTGGTAGGGAACATAGACGCTGGCAGACAGATCCACTTTAATAAATATAGAAGAGATTTGACGATAAACTGGGATATCAACCAAGTCTGGAAGTCTAGTTATGAAAGGGAAGAGATGGATATCCCTTTATGATATTTTGGTATCTGAGTTTCATTTTTACTTCTTTAAGTATCGTCCCTAGTTTAGTAGCAAATTTCCTGAAATGGACACAAAAGGAATGCACTGAGCTAAAAGCACTGCCATCTAACGCCAGATTACGTTGTATTTTGCAACTAGGTTAATTAAATCACCATTGTAGACCCGTCCTAGTTCACACAGATCCAGCTGTCTATTTTTATTTTCATTACTAGGACAGCAAGGAAATGTTTTGTCTTCATGTTTATTATGTCCGACACAAAAACTCCGAGCTACAAGTTAATATTACGTTTTTCTCTATCTAGATAAAATATTTATTAACTCGGAAAATATACAAACATTTCCCAAAGTATAATCTGGCAGTCCGTTTTAAGTCTGAAGGTTTTTAATAAAACGAAGCAAAAGTACCTTCATATATGTACATACTTTCTTCTATTTACAATTACGTATGTACATTTATACAAATTTTCTCTTCCATTTACATCTCGACTTTGGTACATTTTATTATCTCATTTGTAATAACCAACTTTTAATAATACAAGTTGAAAAGAAAGCTTTTATTCGGCGGGGACTCAGTGGCTGTCATAAATGAAGTTAATCGTATAAGTATGTTTAAAGCCCAAGTGTCACAATAAACGAATAGAATAAAGACAGAGAAATAGGAAGCTGAATTGAAATGCACTGAATTTTGGCAAATTGTTGACATCTTGCCTTTACTAACAGCACCTAAAATGCTCGGTTATTTTTGGACCGCGTAAGTGAATTTTCATTTGACAGTTGAGTACGATTCACACAAAATAAACTGGATCGGGGTGCAATGGCATACAAATGTTACAGCGGAAATGGTATTTTATGTCAATGAGCCCCTAGTACGGGGGTCATTGTAATAAAAGTAAACTTCGCAAAGTAACTAATAACCACTATTAATTGATATTTAAATTAATCACCAGAGCTTGATGAGAAATATTAGATGCTGGGTGTCTGACGCCCAGCAAATGCTGGACGTGAGACATCTCGGTACGGGCACGCTCAGCTCAATTTTTATCTTCATAATTGTTATGTTTTATTATTGTAATTTTTTACTTTGTATTTTGTTGCTGTTGTGTTGCGTCTGTGTCGAACAAATGTTTTCTATCCTATTCCAAATAGCTTTTATAGTCAGTAGTAGTAGTAGTAGTATGTAGTCATAAACAAAAGTTATTAAAAAAATGCATCGTAAGTAGTCGTACTTAATATACTATCATAGGATGCATTTTTTGAGAATATCCTGTATTCTATCTTATAAGGCGTATTGATCACTAGCTTACGCTCTCGCGAGTGTAGGTAGGGGTATTTTTTATCCGTAACTCATTTAACCCCGTTTAAAATTATTGGTCACCTAAATTTCGTTTATGGGCTTTTAGGACGACCAATGCTTAAATAAATAAGTGTTAATAGTTATAACTAACAATTGGTCGGAAAACGCGTTTTTACTAAATTTTTAATATAACAATTTCAATTAGTTAAATACGGTTAAAAAACTCACACTGAACACTTTTCGTTAAAGCATAAAATAACGTTTACATGTAAAATTCCTATAAAACAGGGCAGTAACGGGCTATGGAGTCATTGTTTCCCGTTGCACTGTTTGAATGAAGTATTTTAATAAATAAAGTTTTTCCATTAAAATGTTCGAGTACACACAAAATAGCGGACGTCCGCAACATACAGACGTTTATGACTCTCTGACTACATACTGCCAGAGACAATAGCAGAAGAGTCACTTAGTACAATACTCATGTAATCACAGAACTCACTCATTTAGAAAATTACAATTTTCTAACTCACTACAGAATAGTTGACATAAATGCGATTCAGGAGACAAGTTCTCTTTAAAACTGTAGATATTTTTTTGCTTCAATGAATATTTAAAAGACATGACAATGTAAGTTAGTTTATGTAGTGTGTAGTTTCACTAGGTATAGAAGATTTTTTTCTGGATGGGAAATCATCCAATGACTCCTTTCGCTCTGGGCAGAGTGGAAGGGAGTATCAAAATCTTGCTGACTAAAACCCATTCGAAACAAAATTCCGATTCTGGATAGGTCTTTACCGACACATTATACTTATCAGTATTTCAGCGGCTACTTCGTGTCTCATTAATCGTAATGGGTAGACAGTTGTTATTTTTACTGAGAGTGTGAATTCAGTTTGTAGTAAGCAGCTTCGTTTGCGAGCCCAACTCGAACTAGAATAGAATAGAATACTCTTTATTATGTATACTATATAAGTAACAGAAAATATAGATGAAGAAAACATTACATAGGGTGACACAATGCGCGGCCTTATCGCTAAAAGTGATCTTTTCAAGACAACCTTTGGATGGATTTTAAAGAGTAAAGGAAGTACAGTACTGTAGGTGGTCTTAGGTGTATTAATAGTACATATATGCAATAAATACATATATAGAATAATAATTTTGAAACAAAAAGCATTGAATCAAATAAAACGATTAAAGAGAGATGTAGTGAACTAGGCCAGTTTCTTAGCTTAATGAAGAGCAAAAATAGTGTAGGGCTTGGCGACGGCAAGATTCTACATCAATCTTAAAAAAATATTTTCACATTTTTTATTTTAACAACTTTATTACTATGCTTCAACCATATCCTAATTACATACAAAATTAAATAAATACAAATATTCGCATTGACTGAACCTTCTACCATCTTTTCAAATATTTTGAAAAGATTGTTTCATTCTGTTCTAGAAATCCCGGAATTGTACCCCGGAAGTCTGCATTAAGTAGGCCAAGTTAGTAGGTACGGCTGAAGTTTAATTAAATGTGTAGAATATCAGCTGTAGCTTGTAATGCATAATTTAATTTTGATGTCGAATGTATGACTTGGAACAATAGCATACAATTAAGGCATTTGCCTTAATTATATGCTATTGTTTGCCATAATTATGTGCGTATTTACGAAAACAATATTGCGTTTATACAGACTCGGGATTGGTAATGATTATGGTAATTATGCACATGTTTTGGGACCTAAAAAGTTTCAAATTTACGTGTGACATATTTTTAACTGCTTTTAGTGCTGCTGCCTATGTATGTAGGTTAACAAAATTGAAGTCAAGGCAATCATTATCCAACCGAAAAATAAATTTATACAAGGAATCATCAGCTAATAGAAATGTTTTAATACCTCTTATTTATATATGCACTAAGTTTTTGGGTTGGTACAGCCTATTTTCACTTTCACTAGATGACACTTAAATGAATGTGCAACTAAAAGTGTGCTGTTAGAATTTTCAACTACGGGCTTCACGCGCGGAGTCGAAAATTCAACAGTACACTTTTTTTTTTATACTTGAAAATGTAACAGTGCTACATTGGATCCCCGGCAAACCGACATCCCTATATTCGTGATGGTTTGCCGTAATAAATTTTAATAAGCTAAACAGATAGAATTTTATCACTTTGACTTGTAATTTATCGGATTACAAGGCCACTCTTATGTAGTAGTGCAGTAAAGAAAGTATTTCAGTAAAGAATTGGCAACTCAAGATAGTGTGAAGGCCGTTTGCTTAGTGGACGCATTAAAAGTAATATAAGCATTTATGTAAGAATCATCGAACGTGAAGGCTCCTTTCTCCCCTTAATTGGGAAAACTAATTAACTGGCTTAAAAAGCGAGTCCTTTTTTAATAAAAAAGCTTATGAATCCCGATAGTTCTGAAAGATTCTTCGTCGAACCAACAACTTTGCAATTCGTTCCAGAATATTTGCCTTCGTTACCCGCTGTGAAGCAAACGTGACCACTTCAGCCGGGTCTCGAATGTCAGCGATCTTATTTATGCGGTCTGATTTAGTTTACGTTCGTATAGACTTTCAGGGAGCTCGTTACCTTCACGCTAGCGTGGTTTGCGGTGTAAGCTGTGGCGTAAGTGAATCGAGTGGGTAATTGATTCGGAATTTATTTAGAGCTTGAGAGGCACATTGAAACTGAGCTCATCTAGTACAGTTTTAGGCAAAAGTTTATAAATATAATGTGGTTTACTCATTAGTGTATGTACTCTACCTTATACCTGGTAGAATTTGTACCTAATATTATGCGTTACCTGCTGTTCTGTTTCTGCACTATGGTCGACTGGTAGAAAATGTCAAAGGCATTAATTTCGCCGTTTTCATAAAAAACGTCTAAGCTAAGCAGTAAAAAATATTTGCTGTGACATGAGATCAGAGCTTTTCACAAATCATCATTTAAGTATTTCATTCATTAAGAACCAAACATAAAGTTGCTAAAATAATGAATTTACGTCAGTAATGCAACAGATGGATACCAAACTGGCTATGTCTATCGACACAGCCGTTGAGCCACTGCAAAATGGGTAAATACTCTCGAAACGTGACAAATTAAAAAAATAAAACTTATGTCAGAATACTCTATTTGACAGTATTTAGATGCTCCATATCATAACTCAGTTGGTTACTTGCTTTTCAGTATTAGTGATTTACGTGCAATATCAGTTTCCTCCTAATTTTTTTTCAGCAATGGAACCTTTATCTTCAGTCTACATGACTGAAAATGAAAGTTCACTGTGTTTTTTTTAAATATTAATTATCACTACATAGTATAAAACAAAGTCGCTTCCCGCTGTCTGTCCCTATGTATGCTTAGATCTTTAAAACTACGCAACAGATTTTGATGCGGTTTTTTTTAATACATAGAGTGATTCAAGAGGAAGTTTATATGTATCCTACATGCATAATATAGCAGAGATTTAATATCAACATTGCACCTGTGCGAAGGCGGGGCGGGTCGCTAGTATTTAATTATACAAATAGTTTTAGATAGCTATGAAAAATTGAAGAATGTAGTCGAATATTGGGAAAATTAATAAACAATACATGTTTTGTTAAGGTTCTAAGCTATTTTATAGCATGCTTATTATCTGATCATAATATTTATTATATAGGCTCTTGGAGTAATTTTTTTATGCATGTTTTTCTTACTCTAGAATAACCTCATAATAAAAATATATAAAACAATGAGTAGATACAATGAATGATCGGGAATAATACAATAGATCCAAAACCAGCTCATTTTGATGTCTTTATACCCATAAATATCTTCATCTGCTACTGCGGTGATTCCTTACTTCCCGTTGCCATGTCAACCCGTGATGGACGGCTTCAGCGGTGTTCTGGACCGGTCAGCTCCCCAAACTTAAGCCCATTAGCATAATTACAAAACCCACTGTGAAACGGAGTGAAATCGAGAATTTCTGCGAAGATCCGGATTTGCGTCAATATTTTGGATAAACTCATACAGCTATGTATGTACATATATTTTTTGAATAAGTGTATTTTGTGTTCCGTTACTAGGAAAAACAAATCGTTGCTAATCGAAATCCTGTAGAGCCATTGATTATTTGTTTATCAATGTCGATTGAAACATTATGATGATTATTACGTTGGAAGAATGACTGACTATGAGAGTAGCTTTGGTATCCACAAATTAAAAACAAAAGTGAAGAATCATTAAGTAGGACTTTAGAATTGACCTACTAAATAACCATTTTAGTACATAACTTAGGATGCCCACAAAATAAACTACAAACAGACGAATTTTAAAATTCAACGGAGTGGTATGATCATAAAGTGCGTGTAAAATAATTTGTAGGACAATTTAATTATTCACCACGGCCTAAATGGCCACCATTTTGTTTGTGGGTATACAGTAGTTGCCTACAGAACTGACACACCTATGTACACAAAATGCATAAAATACGTATTGTGTCAACGTAATAAATATTCTTGGAGTTTTAGTGGCTTGTTTCCCCTTACGATTCATAAGGGAATTCAGTAATTACTGCTTGGGTATTAAATGTAGACAGTGACAGACTATCTACTTGTTTTATAACAGTATATAACCTTACAACGGATAGGGAGACGATATAAATAGGTTGGTATATGCTTATTCCATAATATCAGCATATTGTGATCAATGATCATGCACGAAATTATGTAAACGTATATCGAGATATTGAATTCATAATTATCTAGACAAATTAAATTATCAAGGCAAAATTCGTCGATTTGGAGAAAGATAAAAAAGATTATTTTTTTTCAAATAAAGTAGATATTGTCTGAAACTGCACACAAACACTCAGATGATAAGCGATTAAAAAGCCCGTTTTGAATAGAATATAATACTCTTTATTATGTACACCATACAAGTTACAGAAAATATAGACAAAGAAAACATTACATAGGGTGACACAATGGAAACAACACACAATGGAGAATTGATTATTCTTATAAAATAGGAACCTGTTTGGATTTGATATTTTGGTTTATGTTTTTTTAACTTTATGGTCTAGCTAAATTTTCACGATAGAATAAAAAAATGCAGCTAAAAAACCGACTTCTAAACAAAAAAACCAAAAAGTATTAAATAACTTTAATTTCGGAACTCGGTGTTTTTGGTTGCTTTTTTGTTGTTGAACACACCGACTTCCGAAATTAAAGTTATTTAATACTTTTTGGTTTTTTTGTTTAGAAGTCGGTTTTATTTTTTGTAAAAAGTTTTTTATTTTTCACTTTTTAGTGGTACCTAAACCCCCTCCCCTCCCCCCACCTAAACGAACCAATTACATTAGTGTAAAAAAAACGCACTGCTCCAATGCAGAGTAAACTAAAAGGTCATCAATGTAGATATTTTTTTAGATTTTTATTGATTTTTCAAAAACCGCTAGTTCGATTTCGATAAAATTTTCATGGGACCATTTGGGAAGTATACCCTTTCCAACAAAAAAAGAATTTTTCAAATCGGTTGACAAGCGACGGAGTTATGCGCGAACAAACAATAAAAAAAAAAACATACAAACATCCGAATTGAGAACCTCCTCCTTTTTTAGAAGTCGGTTAAAAACCAAGATCTTGACTTCATTTTGGCACTTACGTAATAATCGTATATTCCTAGCCGCCCACGTACTATCACGTCAATTTCGATGAAAATATGATCAATGTCACTTTTTGGCAGATCGGAGCAATCAGGATTTCGTAATTCATATTTTAAAAATAATTGTACATCATTCAGCTCCACAAAGTTGTGTTATTGTTACAGAAGTATTTCCATCGTGATAGAGTGTATCGGAAGGAAAAGAAATGAAAATTAAATAAATAGTAGATAGTCCCGAAAATAGTCATTCATGATTCTGACCTCCTTGTAGTTTTGAGTTTTTACTACTAATGATTCTATCCTCAGAAATATTTCTACGTGATTCTAGTAGATATTGATGCCTTTATTTAGATAATTTAAATCTATCTTTTCATTTAAATGTTTTGCCACTGTTAATATAAATTAGTTTAGAATTAAAATATTTAAATGCAAAACCCTCTTTATACGTCTGTGGCAAAACCAATCGAAGAGTGACAACGCTTTTAATAAATCCTAGATTTATTTTAAGTACTGTATCAAAACCCTTTGTATAGGGTATTAAAATCGTTTTACATTCATAACATACATAATCAGCCTTTTAATGTTCCCACTGCTGGGACACAGGCCTCCTCTCTAGGAGAGGGAATGGGCCGTAACCGTAATCCAACACGCGGGCCCAGTGCGGGTTGGTGAATGTCACATGTCTTCGAATTTTTGGTTCTAGGACATGCCGGTTTCCTCACGATGTTTTCCTTCACCGTTTTGAGAGCAGTAGTGATGAAATTAATTACACAAAGTAATGCGCCTAGCTGGGTTTGAACCCGCGACCTACAATTCGTAAGTCGGGGCCATTACCACTAGGCTACCACTGCTAAAAAATCGTTTTAAGTAGAGAAAAATAGAAGAAATTGGGCCTCGAATGTCTGACTATAAGTTGAACTTAACAAAATAAAACTCAGGTGCCGCTCTGGGGAGAAGTCACTTGATGATTTCCCATCCAGAAAAGAGGGTGGGAGTTTATTATGACCTATTTATAAAGAAGAGCCTAATAAGTGGTCCGGCTTTTGCTGCAAGTCTGCAATGTCATCAGAAGGTACATTTCACAATTGAAATAAGCGGATTATTTCAATTATAAAATGTACCTTCTCGCCAGTCACTCGTATTTAGTTTTAGGACATGCATTGCATCGCATTTTAATACGTCTAAATTGCCGTTCATAAAAATAATAACATCGCATGTAATTCCCTAAGAAAACTGGATTTCTTATGCTACATAGCGTATTCATCATAACGAAGATTTATCATTTTGTTTTCTGAATTCCCTTTAGAAAATTTATGTTTTGTTTTACAAGAAAACTTCATAATAAAACAAAAAATGAATGTACTTCAGAAAGTTTTGTCTCATTAATGAGTTAGCTCGTAGCATCGTCATAAGTTCTGTAGCCATAGAATTGCCTTAATTGGAACAAACGGGCACAAAACAGACCCTTAAGTAAATAAAGCTTATTGCGGGTTTGCGGTCAACAATAAAAACAGATTGGAAGCCACAGATTCTAGGAGTTTCTGTTTGTCTCGTAACGTCACTATGGAACATACTTTATTTCTTACTAGCACCACCCCGCGGTTTCACCCGCGTAGTTCCCGTTCCCGTGGGAATATGTGGATATAATATAGCCTACGTTCACCGGAGATAGTGCAGCTTCCCAACAGTGAAAGAATTTTTCAAATTGGTCAAGTAGTTTCGGAGCCTATTCAATGCAAAAACAAAAAAAAGAAACAATAAAATTATTCCTCTTCATAATATTAGTCTAGAAGTGTAGATTATTGATAGGCTTACGTTCGAATACTATCTCATCTTATGTATGATGGAAGGTGAAGCACATTTGCCCATAAGCAGTTGATTCTCTATGGCCACCAGGAATCACTAATGATGGCAAGGAATTTCACTCTTTAAGATGGCCATACATGCGAAGATAGGATAGTTAGGCTTATTGTATAGGAGCATGATGGTTTTGCATCAAGCGCATGCATAAGCATAATCAGCCTTTCAATGTTCCCACTGCTGGGACACAGGCCTCCTCTCAAGCGCATGAATTTTTTTTTTTTTGGCAACTCACACACGGCTATCTGATCCCAAGCTAAGCAGAGCTTGTGATATGGTAACCAGACAACTGATATCCATACTTATATAATTTATAAATACATAAATATTATAGATAAATCACACCCAGACACAGAACAAACAATCATGCTCATCACACAAAGATTGTCCTGGGTGGGAAACGAACCCACGACCTCCGGCTTAGCAGTCAGGACCGCTAACCACTAGAGTTCACTAGACCAACAGGCCCATCAATAATATGTAGTATTTGTCGATACCTTCCAAACATGCAAGCAGTTCTCCTTAAATGTACGATTGAATCTGGATATAGATATGGCAACTGTTTTATTTTGAATAGGCTTCATGCTTCCATTTTCCATCGACTAGCTGAAACTCGAAATAATAAAATAACCTGCCCCGTTTACGTTTTGTTAGCGAAATTGCTAGGAAAAACCTGCAGAGTACGCCATCAATATTGATCAGCATTTTCAACCCGTCATTGCATTGGAATATTTTACGAAGCCAATATGAAAGCCTCGTCAAAGATTACGCAGGTCATCCTTAAATTCAGCTAAATTTGAAGTTGTTTTTTTTTTTAAATTATGTTTCACTACTAGCCAGCTTTTGATCTCCCCCAATGCCATCATGACTTCGTTGTTAGTGAGAGATAGAGTTGTACAGGATATATAATACTGTTCCTTGTTTAAAACAGAATCATAATGACATTGAGTAGGGGAATTTCAAAGTAGTTTTTTGGATAGTATGGGACAGATGTTGGTAAAGAGCTACACACACACTAATTACTTGATGTCATCATCTGTTGTTTCCCAGCTAAGCCAGATTCAGCTGAATACTAGTATTTTACGTGAAGGGGCTGCCTACCAGATCTCCACAACCCATTAACTGGGGAACACAGTACTTATTGGCAAGAACTGGTGTCAGATTTTCTGGCTTCTGACAATCACTAATTACATTTTCAAAACACATGAGGATACCGACAGAGGGTAAAGTTTCCTGACTGACATGGCTTTAAGTGGGAGTAAAAAGTTTTATGTAAGAAATTTATTCGTAAATTCCCTTAAAAGTTCCAACCAGCATTTAGTAAGATAATTCTCATAAGGAGATACGAACGTACACACATACTTAAAGTGATCGTTTATACATACAAAGAAGAAGCGTCCAAAGTCAGACATAGGTACATAAAAATCAAGTCGTTTTACATGCACTTGCATACTTCCTGAACTCGAGCCATTAATCAGGCTCCTACATACTCCCTTCTTGTAAGATGTTACAAGTTATCTGATAAAGTATAATATTACAGATTCTATACGAATAGAAGGCATTAACGTAATATAACATTACGTCTATATTAATCCATCACTGTTTTTTTTTTAATACTTTTTGTATTTAATGAGTTACAAAAGTATTTTTCAAACTTTAAAAATAATTTTAAAGTTTATCTTAGTCCCATATTTGTATCATAGAGAGGGAGGGGAAAACCATAGAAAGGATTGTATGAGGAATGATATGAATGAATAGGCAATCAGTGATGGAGTGACCGTTGGCAGCACGAAAAAAAAAAAGTATTGTATGACTCAACAGTAACTCGGCGCAAGTAAAAGAGTTTGTAGATGGGGACAAATCTATTGCATTAGACACATTAATTGAATTGAAACACCTTCAAGCAAGTATACCCATGGAGCACAAATTACTTCAGGATCTACTGCTTTCCAACATTCTGTGAGGGATGAAGTGGTGGTTCTTTAGTGGACATTAAGTACATATATTCGATATGATACGGCACAGGGTCACTGGGGCACGCTAAGAAAAAATGGAGACTATGGCGTTGTCCCAATATTTAGCGTTCATTAATTGTTTGGCAAATCCAAACGTACCTTCAATCAAATAATCGTAATTGATAAAAACGGAACATTTAAGAAAATATATAATTATCTACTTCTTCCGTCTCGGGGATCAGACTCCATGATCATTAGTAACGCTTGTGATGTTTAGAGCAAGACGAGGCAATATTAATATTATGTGTACCTATCGTAATAATGTAGCTTCGTCGTATTTTATTTAATTTTGAGGCTGAAATATTAAATTCTTTAACGTCTGGGACGTTATAGGTATGGACGTGGTTGTATTTTTTTGCTGCGATGGTATCAGTTCGGTTTTTTTAAATTATTTACATGTCTCTTTTCTTTCTGTTAGTTCCGAATAAGGTGATGACAGCATATGATATTTTCAGGGCACTAAGTATACCTGTCTTAAAAACCCGACAAAAATAGCACAGAACATATTTTAAGACTTCAAGTGGCTATCATAATAATAGCAAGCATAATCAGCCTTTTAATGTCCCCACTGCTGGGACACAGGCCTCCTCTCTAGGAGAGGGACGGCCGTAATCCACCACGTGGGCCCAGTGCGGGTTGGTGAATGTCATAATATGACATAAAATTCGAAGACATATTATGTCTTCGAATTTTTGGTTTATTACTATCATAATAATAATAAACCTTAATTCAGACTAGTTTCATAAATGTTCGTAACAATATATTTAAATAAAAAATACACTACACTATCATGTTATTATGAAGCCGCACCCACCTTACAGCATGGGAGAATCCTAGTCCTGCTTTTTAACATTCTGTGAGCCTAGTAACATAATGTCAGTGCTCTATTAGTCTTGAAATTATAAGATGACGATGATGGCAGAGATTTTTTTTACTATTGATAGGATTGCGTTTGATCTCTATTTTACTTGATGTTAAGCGAGAGTAGGAGGTATCAAGAATCAGTGTATTATTCACTCAGGTTTCATCGTCTTTTATCATATTCACGGGAGGAAATTGACTCTATGGATCGAAGCTTTCCTACATAGTAGTACGCTGATAGAGATGAGGTATCTTGCGCGAAACAGGTCAAATGGACCAAAGCGAACGAACACTGAAATCCATTTAGAAATTGTTTTTACGTTTTAGTTCGAAACTCAAAAACTATCCGTTGTTCAGTGGCGGCGAATAGTTGGGAACAAGCTCGTTGTTTATGTAATAATGTATAGCGTTATAGACAATTTGGTGAAACTTGTTGTTTTGCGAATAATATTTATGATTATTTACATACGCCACTGCTTTGACTGGTTACTTTGGTCGTTAATGAATATAAATTTCTATTGTGGTAAAATGGGATTGAAATAAAGTTGTGGTTCCAGCAGACAGGTATGACGCGACAGTGCGAATACACGTTTAATAGAAATTTATCGAAAATGGTTCTTAAGACAGAGAAATGCGTTGTGTTTGTTGCATTGTAATACTCACAGTTTTTAGTATTTCTCGGCAGCAATAAAGTGCGATGTTAACATTGTGCACACACATACAAGTTACACTCGCAAGTTATGAAGTATAATGAGGTACATTTCAAGCGTGGTGTGCACAAATGAAACAAAGCTAGGACAATTGAAATCACACGTGTTCCTAATTAAAGTTTTAGTGTTTGTTGTGGTTTTTTAACTAGATTTAACAGCTTCTGGAGGGAAGGTATTTTAGCAGGGTCACCAGTTGCTGGTTTTATGGTTGGTCTGACACGATCATTAGTGTGCCTTGGTAATAAATTACTATTTAAACTAATATAAAGTGGGATTGGTCATATTAGGCACAGGGTGCACGAGGACTGCTGAGCCAGGATCGTCGTGTGTACATGAAGAAGGACGTCGTAACTGAGTCAGGTCTTAAAACACTGGCTTTATGATAGCGACTGATGAGGCATTATTTAGACTGCATCTACTAGATTTACCGAAAAAGGCTGGAGATGGCCTAGTTGTTAAAATATTACAAGGGTTCAATAAAGTGCATTTCAGGCATCGTACTACACGGTATACAATAATGAAATGAAGCTCGGGCGTCGGGAAACGCAGGGCGATTCCCGGCCACTGTAGGCGCGGGCCTGCGGATGGCGTGTTTTGCGTGCCTCAAAGAGCTGTCAGTGCCTGCAAGGGTTACGGAATTTGTTTGAAAGAGTCACCGCGGCCCTGGAACGCAAAGGGCAGTAGAAGGATCACGGATGGGTTTTAGTCAGGATGAGTGTGATACCCCTTCCGCTCCGCCCAGAGTGGGAAGTTATTTGGTGATTTCCCATCCAGAAAAAAAAACGAAAGACTGTAATAGCTGATTTCACACATGTGTGCCTAAAAATTTCCCGTTAGTTGTGTTTGTCGTAAACCGAGCGGGATTTTTGCACTATACATGCGAGGTTCTTAAGTACATATCTAATAGTTGCTTGTTTTGTTCTGATGTAGTCCTTACTATATACATAAGCTTAGTGATTAGTTTTTGTATGATATGCTATGATGATTTTTAGTTCACAATTCTGGCACGTTATTTTGGCGTTATTTATTTTGTTGCTAGAGAAATCTTACCTATATGTTTTAGTTTTGGTGTCTTAAATAAGCGTAGAGTATGTGAGAAAATTAATTGGTCTAGTATACTAGACACTTTTGGCTTTGGAATATTGCAATAAGAAGGCGATTCAAATCGAGTGTAGTATCGGTAGGCAGACATTCAATTCCTAATCATTACTTCACACACTCATTAATTTTCACAGGCACTACATTCAATTGAATATTTGGGTCCCCAAACTAATTAGCTTGACCAATGTCCGTAAAATCTACGGGCATTGCGCTTAAAAGCCATTACTTAGTGTGACCAGCGGTCTACTGCCACATATCTGACGCGCTGTGTAATTTACGTACGACATTCATTGCTGCGTCAGCCCCCAGTGTTTGATGTTGCACCCGTTGCGAGCAGCAATGTCACTGCAAATGGATTTATACCTGTTTTGTTTACCTCTCTGGACGGTCACGTGCATTGAATGGATTGGTGTTTATGACGATTGACTTTTAGTATTAGTTAATTTAGAAAGCATTTTGAATAACAGCTAGTATAGGTACCTTCTCACATGAGTAAAGATAAGAAGATTAATTATTTACACATTTTAGTTACCGCTGATTGTTTTTTTTTTTATCTAGGGTTGACCGCCATGGCAAACATTACGCTGTATGGTGTGCTATCAGGCTCCAGACAAACTTCCATTGTATTAGCCATTGCGTATGTCGAAAATAAATACCAAAATATAAGGGGTTGGTCAAGTGACATTTGGACAGCGGTTGTCAATCTCATTGCACAGAAAATTTTTGACATTTTGTCAGGCGCCTTCGCCACGCTACTGCTGACAGTGTCACTCGTCTAGAGCCTATTGAGTTTGACACAGAAAAGGTGATAAAGGAATCTGTCTATTTATCTAAGCACCACTAACAAAAAACGCAAACCACGCAAACACTAAGTTCTATGAAGCTTATGTTCTCCTTTTCTATTGCTAAATTTCATATACCCGAATATAATTAAAACACACAAAGGCACGCCCCTAAACGTTTTAAAAGACTAATTGATATCCTTGTCACAAACGACAGTTTAATTCTGCTAAAATCGGCACAGGCAACATATTTTAGGCAAAGCGCTCTTCAATCGATTAATTTCGATTAACGACATAACTTATTGCAAAATTGATTGAGTCAGGCGTTACTTTGCGGAAATCCATTTTAAATTTGAAAATGAAAACAATATATCTAGTTTTAATTTCCGCGAATATTAGTGGGTTGCAGGTATGCACCTCCCTCCCGCCCGCTATATTATGCACATGCGAGATTACTGGGCAAATGCAAGGATTTTAAGCACATGCAGGAAGGCAATGCAAAACCCAACACCATTACCGACACGTGTTTCGCCTCTCCACGAGGCATCCTCAGGGGACGTGTTGACTCGCTGACCGTTGAGTTGCGACTGAGCATTTAGTACAAGGCACCCCCCTTTTATACACTGCCACCGTTGGTTATTTGTGTACAACTACCCACAAACATTCGCAGTAAAGGGGAAGAAACCAAATTCGTCTGGTCATTCAACAGTGCAAAATTATTATTATTACTATGTTTAAAAATCTCTAATTGTTCTAAAACACACAGCCGGAAACCCTTATCACAAATATGTAGTATATTAAAACTATTGTTGTCGCGCAAAGAATGGCCGGTATCAATTAGACGTTTCGCGAAATTCGATTTATCCGAATGGCCATTTCTATACGCGGCAACATGTTCCCCATACCTTATGTCAAAGTTTCGGCCCGTCTGACCCACATACACCCCGTTGCATTCATCACAGACCAGCCTATACACCCCAGACTTTTTACTATTTTCTAAAATATCTTTTCCGTTACAAATACGGCGTATATTCTGGTCCGTTCTGAACGCTACATAAACGTTGTTTTTTCTAAGTAAATTACTAATTCTATCTGAAATGGGGCCCATATAGGTCAGACTGGCCACATATCTATTAATATTAGTACGCGGACATGCATATAATAGTGAACGAACCCTTTCTTTCTGCTTTCTACTAATTAAACTGTCTACCATTGACTTTGAGTAACCGTTAGAAATTGCGATCTGGTAAATAATATTAAGTTCTTTTACATAATTCTCTGCTGAAAGGGGGAGGGCAAATAATCTATGAATATAGCTGCGGAAGGCGGCTAATTTATGTTGAAGAGGGTGACAAGAAGAGGCTGGTATTGTCGTGTCAGTATGTGTCGGCTTTCGATAAATTTGGAAATCTAAGTCACTATTGTGTTTTGTGATAGTTAAATCCAAAAAGTTAAGGGAGTTTTGGGACTCTAATTCTAATTTAAATTTAATTTTTGGGTGAGTTTTATTTAGTTTTTTAACAAAAAGGTCTATTTGTCGAACGGTACCATTCCAGCAGATAATTATGTCATCTACATATCTATAATAAAACAGAATATTAGGTTCGTTCACTATATGTTTACATTCAAAGTTATCCATAAAAACCTCCGCCATTAGTGGACTTAAAGGCGACCCCATAGCCAACCCTTCCTTTTGAATATAATATTGGTTATTAAATCTAAAATAATTTTGTTTCATGCAAATACTAGTGAGGTTAAGTAAATCCGCAATTTCCCCAGGATGTAACCGTTGCTTCTCAAATTGGATACCCAGAATACGTAGACAATCATCGATTGGAACATTCGTGAATAAGCTGTCAACGTCTAAGGATAACAACTTTGCATTGGAAGGAATTTGGATATTTTTTACTTTTTCAATTAAATCTAAGCTGTTCTTCAAACTATATTTGGGATTAAAAGAAGTTCTACTTCTCAACAAAGTGTTGAGACGTTTAGCTAAATTGTACGCTGGGGCACCAATGTAAGAAACAACTGGTCGTACAGGCATGTTATCTTTATGGGTCTTGGGTAGACCATACAACAACAACAAACAACAAACAACGTTTATGTAGCGTTCAGAACGGACCAGAATATACGCCGTATTTGTAACGGAAAAGATATTTTAGAAAATAGTAAAAAGTCTGGGGTGTATAGGCTGGTCTGTGATGAATGCAACGGGGTGTATGTGGGTCAGACGGGCCGAAACTTTGACATAAGGTATGGGGAACATGTTGCCGCGTATAGAAATGGCCATTCGGATAAATCGAATTTCGCGAAACATCTAATTGATACCGGCCATTCTTTGCGCGACAACAATAGTTTTAATATACTACATATTTGTGATAAGGGTTTCCGGCTGTGTGTTTTAGAACAATTAGAGATTTTTAAACATAGTAATAATAATAATTTTGCACTGTTGAATGACCAGACGAATTTGGTTTCTTCCCCTTTACTGCGAATGTTTGTGGGTAGTTGTACACAAATAACCAACGGTGGCAGTGTATAAAAGGGGGGTGCCTTGTACTAAATGCTCAGTCGCAACTCAACGGTCAGCGAGTCAACACGTCCCCTGAGGATGCCTCGTGGAGAGGCGAAACACGTGTCGGTAATGGTGTTGGGTTTTGCATTGCCTTCCTGCATGTGCTTAAAATCCTTGCATTTGCCCAGTAATCTCGCATGTGCATAATATAGCGGGCGGGAGGGAGGTGCATACCTGCAACCCACTAATATTCGCGGAAATTAAAACTAGATATATTGTTTTCATTTTCAAATTTAAAATGGATTTCCGCAAAGTAACGCCTGACTCAATCAATTTTATTAAGTCAGCAAGTACAGCTGAACAGGCACGGTTATACATTAAGCTGACCAAGCTTCACCGCATGGCAGGTCAAAACGTTTGGTTCAATCAACAGTGCAAACGTTTGAAAGTAATCCCACATTATATTAATATTAGCACCAACACACACAGCCGGGCAAGTGGATTTGCTTTACTTAAAGCAAAACAAATTTGGTTGAATGAGGAATGTCGGCACTGGTTTTCGGTTAGAGATAATATCAAACTTCACCTCAAGGTATTGTACACCGAGTTAACTTTCACATTACATAATGTGGAGTTTGATATTTTAGATAACAAGGCTAGGGATTTGGCGTCTCGGTTAGCTCACGAAAAATATTTAACCCAGGTTAGGAAGTTGGAGAGATTATCTGGTGAGGGTCGGTACAATCAGCCATGTAATTCAAATAATATATCACATACATTTTACCCTCGCGTTTTAAATTATACTAATACACAGTTTCCCCCCGAAGAAATGTCTTTGTTAGAGAAAGGTTTAAAATACAATATTAAACCCCGACTTTCCCAGGAATCTCTTCAAACTTTGGTGGTGGACACCGAGATAGCTTGCTTCAAAGGAAAACAGGATGATGTCGTTAAACATCAAGTGGCAACTCACATTAAGAGAGTTTTCACGTCCCCTCCCAATCAAAATTTAACCGAAATTCACCTTTTTCGGTCAATTCAGCACCGTATTAGGCAGAATGATTTAATATTAACAAAGGCTGATAAGGGAAATTCTGTCGTCATTTTGGAAAAAACTGCCTATACTCAAAAAGTTAACGACATCATCCTGGGGGAGGATTTCGAACGTCTTGGTGCGGATCCTACAAGGAAGTTTGCCCTCGAGATAAAGGATGCCATTAAAAACACGTCATACATATCAAAAGACCAATTAAAAAACCTTGTTCCTATGAATCCGAGGGCTCCTTTGTTGTATGGTCTACCCAAGACCCATAAAGATAACATGCCTGTACGACCAGTTGTTTCTTACATTGGTGCCCCAGCGTACAATTTAGCTAAACGTCTCAACACTTTGTTGAGAAGTAGAACTTCTTTTAATCCCAAATATAGTTTGAAGAACAGCTTAGATTTAATTGAAAAAGTAAAAAATATCCAAATTCCTTCCAATGCAAAGTTGTTATCCTTAGACGTTGACAGCTTATTCACGAATGTTCCAATCGATGATTGTCTACGTATTCTGGGTATCCAATTTGAGAAGCAACGGTTACATCCTGGGGAAATTGCGGATTTACTTAACCTCACTAGTATTTGCATGAAACAAAATTATTTTAGATTTAATAACCAATATTATATTCAAAAGGAAGGGTTGGCTATGGGGTCGCCTTTAAGTCCACTAATGGCGGAGGTTTTTATGGATAACTTTGAATGTAAACATATAGTGAACGAACCTAATATTCTGTTTTATTATAGATATGTAGGTTTAAAGATATTTATTCTCAAAAAGACACAAAGTCACTTACATGAGAACAATGTTTACGTTATGCTAAATATATTATCGAGTTCGTCAATAACAAATATTAGGTGTTTCACTCATCCAATGCATTCTCTTACTTAAAATAATTTCTAGTTGAAGGTATTTCGTTATTTTTTATTTATTACATATTGCGCTAATTGCTTTTTAAATGCATTGAAGGAGTGTACATTTTTTATGCATGACGGTATTTTGTTATACAACTGTGCTCCTTCAAATGTTAAATTTTTCTTGCCGAACTTAGTTCTCATCTTTGGTAAGATAAGCAAGCTAGCTCGACGAGTGCTACGTTGGGTTACTTGTTTTACTTTAGTAAACGACAGGTCTGTTTGAATGCATTTGTTGAGAACTTTGCGGATAAAAATACACGTGTTGTATATATACAGTTGTCTAATATTCATAATTTTTGTTTCTTCGTATATTTTGCTTGTTGGTGTTAAATATGGATAGTTAAAAATCATTTTTATTAATTTATTTTGTGCAATTTGAAGACTATCTAGTTTCGTTTTGGCCGCACTACCCCAGACTTCAATCAGGTACAGCAGGTGTGGTTTTACTAGGGCGTTATAGATGGTGTGACGCAATCTATGCGGAATACATCGAACTATATGTCTAAGAGATCCAAGTAGTGACGAAAGCTTTGTTTTTATATGTTCCAGGTGTGTATTCCACGATAGTGAACTATCTAACCTCAAGCCCAGATATTTTTCGCATTTTTTTTGCTGTAACGGAATATTGTTGATTTTTAAGGGTTCGTGTGGAGGTATTATTTTATTTTTAGCTCTGAATAAGATATAGCATGTTTTTGATATATTTATAGTTAGTAGATTATACTGGAACCATAAAAATAGGGTGTTTAAGTCTTCTTGAGCTTGGGAAGTTAAATCATGAATGGATGAACCGAAATAAAATAAACAAGTATCATCCGCATACAAAGTAAGATGGCCATGCAGTTTAAGTTCTTGTATATTATTTATATATATTAAGAATAACAGGGGACCTAGAATGGATCCCTGGGGTACTCCACAAGTTATAGGTAAAGGATCGCTTTTATAATTATTATCTATTTTAACTAGTTGTGATCTGTTTTTTAGATAGGATTTGAACATATTTAAGGCACTGCCAGTGACGTTGATTGTTTCCAGCTTTTTAAGTAGTAATTCATGACTAACAGTGTCGAACGCTTTTTTGAGATCAATAAAGATGCCTAGAACTATATTTTTTCTATCTATATTTAGCTTAATTTTAGAGACGAGGTCAACCGTTGCTGTAAGTGTGCTACTTTTTGGCCTAAACCCGTATTGTCGATCGGAAAGAAAGTTGAAAGAAGTTAAATGTTTATCTAGTCGGTTATGTAAAATTTTCTCTAATACTTTTGACAATACAGGTAACACTGAGATTGGCCGGTAATTGCCTGGTTCCGTTTTTGATCCTGTTTTGTGAATGGGAGTTACCTTTGCTGTTTTCAGGGTATCGGGAAAATTGCCATCACTCAGCAGTTTGTTGAAGCATTTACTCAGGTCATTCGCTATTATGTTGTTTATGCATTTTATTGCTTTAGTACTGATTCCATCTAGACCTGTGCTGCAGTTAGAGTCAAGTTTTGTTATGATTTTTGTAATTTCAGCGGCAGAACACGGATCAAGATCGGAAAGCACTGCAGTATTTTCGGGGAGAATTTTTGGTAAAGCGCGTAATTGATCATCATGAAAAGATCTAGGTATCTTATTTGCTAAAAGGGGACCTATAGTGGCAAAGTACTCGTTAAAAATCTGGCAAATTTCTTTTGGATCTTTAATGTCCTTTGAATCAATCAGTAATTTTGAAGGAGCACAGTTTAGTTTTATTTTATTGGCTGCTAAGGTGTTCACTAGATTCCACATTCTCTTAGGTTTATTAATACAATCCCTGAATTTTTTGTAATAATAAATGTCTTTTGTATCTTGCATGTTTTTAGCCACACTTTTTCGTTTTTTTATAAAGTCTGCTTTCAGGTTGGTGTTATTTGGATTCTTCTTCAGTGCTGTCCACAGTGCGTTTCTTTGGGTGATTTCCTCAATTATGTTTTTATGTATCCAGTCGTTTTGTGGTAGATTTAGGATTTTGGTTTTTCTTGTTTTACTTTCGGATATTGCTGATTTGATGTTGTTTTCCATTTGGGTGTAACTATCTTTTAGTTTTTCGTGTTTCGTTGTTTCTAGGATATTATATAGTTTCTTAAAATTAATTGCTTCGTATTGTGTCCTTATTTTTCGAGGGGGTTTAGTTTTTTTAAGTTCCACATATATTTGTTTGTGATCTGACATTGGAGAGTCCACTATAGCCATGTGGAAGTGATCGTGTTTCAGGTTAGAGCTGACATGATCCAGAATAGACTTTCTAGTAGTCGATTCTCTAGTACAATTTTTTTTGTTAATTTTATTTAGTACTTTATGCCCAGTTCCTTTCATGAGTTCATTATATTGTTTGGTTTTTTTATCTTTATTTAACAAATCAATGTTGAAATCTCCGAACACTATAGCTCTCTTCCTTTGTTGAAGTTGGGACTCGTACACCTCAAGAAAGTTTTCGTAGTTAGTATCGCCAGGTCTGTATACAACGCATATTTCTAGTGCATACCTCTCTAGTTGTATCCATAAGTAATTGTTTCCACCTATGTATTTGGACTCTGTTAGGGTATGTTTTAGGTCGTTATGGACATATGCTGAGACTCCGCCTCCTCTTGTATCAGTTCTGTAGTTGTAATAGTGCGTGTAATTGCTTATTTGTAGTTCCAGGGCTTGCGTTTCGGTTCTAATCCAAGTTTCTGTCAGTAAAATGACATGAATTGTATAAGGCATTGATTGTAGTATACACTTCAGTTCGTCGAATTTTCCTCTTTTGCGTATGCTTCGGGCATTAAGGTAGAAAAACCTGAGGCGTGATCGATTGGTCGTTATATTTTGGTAGCTGCTGATTACTTGATAGGTATTACTAGTAGTTTCAGGTAGTGTTTCGTTTACTGTTTGTAGTTTTTTGCAAGGGTTTTTATTATTGTAGGTGTACCGTTGATATATTTTATGGTAAGTTCATTCTCTCCATCGTTTTCACGTCGCTTTAGTTCGTCTTTTAGACTGTGGAAATATTTTTGCTGAGCTGGAGTTTGGTCTGAAAATATTTTAATATGTTCTGGCAGTTTCTCTTTGTTGCGAAGGAGATGTTTAGCGGATGCTGAGGTCTCGTAGCATACTTTGACTCTGCGGCTTTTTCCTGGTGAGTATTTACCAATTCTAAATATTTTAATCGGTTTAGGGAGCTCTTGGCTCACCGATAAGGTAATTTTCAAAATATCAGATTCGTCTCGGGTTATTCTCTCTTCTGCATTAGCGTCGGATTGTTCTGGCAGGCCCACAAAAATAACATTTTTCTCTCTATTAGTTCGATCTGTTATCTCCTTAATAATGTTTTCGTTTAGACATAGCTGGTTTTGAAAGTTGACGGTCGAAGATTCAGAGTTAGGTTTAAGTGTTGACGTGTTAAGTTGTGACTCAAAGGACTTAAGTTTGTGCTCGCCCAGTGTTAACTGTTTTCCCAATTGCGATACAGTTTTTTTCAATACTTTATGTTCGGATATCATGTCAGAAGTTGATGACTTAATTTCACTAATTTGCTTTGTATTTTCACGGATCATGCCTGCTGTTTGTTCATTACATGATTTTAATTCAGTGATCTCCGCTTTAACTTCTGCTATACTTTCCTGCATTTTAATCATAATCTGCTCATTTGATCCTACGTATTTTTCAAGTAATGAACCAATACGAGATAACTCCGACCGAATTTCTTTCATTTCGGTGGCGCAATCACATTCAAATTTTCTTTTTCGAAACGTAACTTGCTGGTCTACTGTTGGCAAGTTTAGTTTTGACAAATCAGGTTGCGACCCACCGCCTGTGCCGGTAGTACCGCCCGTAGTATGGCCCGTAGTATGTAGATGACATAATTATCTGCTGGAATGGTACCGTTCGACAAATAGACCTTTTTGTTAAAAAACTAAATAAAACTCACCCAAAAATTAAATTTAAATTAGAATTAGAGTCCCAAAACTCCCTTAACTTTTTGGATTTAACTATCACAAAACACAATAGTGACTTAGATTTCCAAATTTATCGAAAGCCGACACATACTGACACGACAATACCAGCCTCTTCTTGTCACCCTCTTCAACATAAATTAGCCGCCTTCCGCAGCTATATTCATAGATTATTTGCCCTCCCCCTTTCAGCAGAGAATTATGTAAAAGAACTTAATATTATTTACCAGATCGCAATTTCTAACGGTTACTCAAAGTCAATGGTAGACAGTTTAATTAGTAGAAAGCAGAAAGAAAGGGTTCGTTCACTATTATATGCATGTCCGCGTACTAATATTAATAGATATGTGGCCAGTCTGACCTATATGGGCCCCATTTCAGATAGAATTAGTAATTTACTTAGAAAAAACAACGTTTATGTAGCGTTCAGAACGGACCAGAATATACGCCGTATTTGTAACGGAAAAGATATTTTAGAAAATAGTAAAAAGTCTGGGGTGTATAGGCTGGTCTGTGATGAATGCAACGGGGTGTATGTGGGTCAGACGGGCCGAAACTTTGACATAAGGTATGGGGAACATGTTGCCGCGTATAGAAATGGCCATTCGGATAAATCGAATTTCGCGAAACATCTAATTGATACCGGCCATTCTTTGCGCGACAACAATAGTTTTAATATACTACATATTTGTGATAAGGGTTTCCGGCTGTGTGTTTTAGAACAATTAGAGATTTTTAAACATAGTAATAATAATAATTTTGCACTGTTGAATGACCAGACGAATTTGGTTTCTTCCCCTTTACTGCGAATGTTTGTGGGTAGTTGTACACAAATAACCAACGGTGGCAGTGTATAAAAGGGGGGTGCCTTGTACTAAATGCTCAGTCGCAACTCAACGGTCAGCGAGTCAACACGTCCCCTGAGGATGCCTCGTGGAGAGGCGAAACACGTGTCGGTAATGGTGTTGGGTTTTGCATTGCCTTCCTGCATGTGCTTAAAATCCTTGCATTTGCCCAGTAATCTCGCATGTGCATAATATAGCGGGCGGGAGGGAGGTGCATACCTGCAACCCACTAATATTCGCGGAAATTAAAACTAGATATATTGTTTTCATTTTAAAATATAACTTATTGCGTTTATGATAAAGAAAAATGATATTCACTTTTCAGTCGATGACCACGGTTGGACTAAGCTAAGCCAATTTCATTTGATGAGCTAGTTGTCATTTATATATTCATATATGTATATATTTTTCTGGATATGTGGTCACTTTATCCCTTATCAAATCATACGTAATAAATTCCCAAAATCAAAAATTCCAATCAAATTGCAGTTCCATTTAATTATCTCGGAACACTACAATCAGTTTCCCAACAATAGCTTCAGAATAAAACCAAATTAAGATCCCCCTGTTTCGCGACAGCACACGAAACGAGTCAGATAAAATAAAAAGATAGAAACAACAATTAAACATTGTTTCTGTATTACTAAGTGTGCTGCAGCGGCCCTGCTAACCAATCCGGGGTAACAAACGAAGATTATGCAAATTATTTCATTAAGTATGCACAGGCCCGTCCCTAAAATACCCACTTGATTAACAGACGTGGTCAGAATTCGTGCTGGATTCTGGATAGTTCACGAGAACGCCAGGATTTTGCAGGGTTGTAAGATCTGGGTCTGATAAGATAACAGTATAGTGAAGGTATCATTAGAACCTCGTTATGGCTAATCGCTTTGCACGAGAATCTGGTGGGACCTCATGATTTGAATTAGGTTGTTTATGGAAATATCAAGAAGCATGAAAATCATTTTGCAAGGAAGAGAACCAGGTAGTCCGTTGAGGTGGAATCGAGTTTATTGAACATGCATGATCAACGTTGAAGAGTCGAACAGGTTTTTTTTTTTTAAGATGGAATTGAAGGTAGCAACCCTAAAATCTACGGCAACACTGGTTATGTACCTATAAAACAAACAGGAGTAACCTAAATTTCGAGAAACTGCTAAACGTGGTTACTTTAAATTTACGAAGTTATGTGTAAATCCGCTTGTACCAACCTTTTAACTAACGAACTTATCGGTGAATAGAACCTTTTTGCTAAATTAGAAGGACAGTTCAATTTACGTTGTAATGTGTTGATATTCGACTTGATAGATGGTGATAATTTGGTCAGCAGTAGATCTACTTTCCGGTATCATAAATACAACTATAGGAAAAACAAACTTCAAACTTTTGTTTACCCTCTATTACCGTTAGAAGTTACAAGGTTAATTTTATTTCTATTTAACTTGCAAAGCCTTGACTACTGCCATACAATTAATTACCCATTGTTACTTTACCCTAAAGGTCACACTGGTTATAGGGCAATGAGAAACCCATCCAATATACGGATAAAGCACAAATACCTGAATTAATTTTGGACCCTTCACGTATACAAAATTGGTTTAAAATACATTAGAACGGGGTAACAAATCAATGCAGCCGACCGTACACTGTTCGAAATCCAATAAATGGTCCTTTGTCTGCAGGTACCCACACTCTAATTTCTTCACACTAGTCCTCACAGACGCATACATACTCACGCGTTTTGCTAATAAGGTATGTAGAAACTACAGAATTCTACCTACGACGGTCCTTAAATCCTGCTTTTGCATCGTATCCGTTGTGTGTACTACCTTTCTAAAGAACATCACCAGATTGCCAGCGTGTTCACTTACTTTCTCTTGACTTGCCTTGCTTTCTCTCAAAAAGACCAAACCAGTCTTACACAGTCCACTCTGAATTTTATAATGGAATCACTAAAAACGAAGCGTAAGTTCTCCCGGAAGGCTTGAAATAATAAAACAAGTGCTTGCCACCTCAGGAGACCGCTGAAATGTATTTATTTCCGCATATTCCCACTGGTCTGCTTTGGAATATATTTTATGGAGCATAAAGTTCTGTTTCATACTACAAAGTACTGGCACATAGGATGTTTTGAACATCCTTAAGGCGTCATCATCATTATAGAGGTCCGTAACCCCTGTTGTGGGATGATACTAAGATTTTCTTGTGTAAAATTAACTTAAAGTATTATTATAATTTTAATCATAGTTTAAAGTAACCTAAACTTGTTGACAGGTATTACCTTTTCACCCCCTATAAGCAATTCTTGTTTCAGAGCTAGCTGCTCTGATACGTGAAAAGAATTTAATACAAATTCCAATTACTGCAAGGTAAATCTTTGAAACGTGGCATAAAAGGAAATTGTATTACACGAAGCGCAATAAATCCATTGAAACGGTCAAATAAACAAAAAAGGGCACGAAGACTGGTCAAAAGTTCCGACCAGTGCCATTGGGAAGGATGAAAACATCTGTGGTCCTAACAGTCAGTTCACAGGACCAAAACAGACCGCGAATTGTTTTAACCCGATATAAATTTTGGTCCTTTCGCAGACCGTCCGATACGGATGAGTGGGACTCTCGAAATGTTTTAATTAGTTCCTGGAAAGGTAATATATCAATGCCCAGGTGGCCTTGTATTCGCAATTCTCGGGATAAGTGAGCCGATAATCATTTAATAGGATGCTTGAAGATTTATTAAAGCTTCGTTTCAACTTTGTGCGTCTATCTTTCGTTATAGCAATAAAGTTATTTACCATTTTCTCTAACATAAATACGTATTTATGTAATGTTTACGACAACGTAAGAAAAATTGCATCTGTATCAAGTCCTTGGTTCCGCAGCTTTCTCGTGATTTATCTTTTAGTTCTCTTCCTAAAGACCTCATGAAAGTTTAGTATCGTATAAAGAATATAAAGACACGGAAGGAACATCCAGAATTTTATAAATAAAAATGGTTTACAGTTTTGTTATAAATTTATCCTGGTTTCTGGAAATATTCTTTTGACGCGTAACCAATTAAACTCAAGTGAAGTAATAAGAGTAGATAGGACGGGGTGTTTGAAATTAATTCAACCAATCACAGCAGCTAAAGTCATCATCTGCCTAACCTTTTTCCCAACTATATTGGGGTCGGCTTCCAGTCATACCGGATTCAGCTGAATACTAGTATTTAACGTGGAGCGGCTGCCTACCAGACCTCCACATCCCCTAGACTGGGTAACATGCTACTTCTTGGCATGTCTGGAGTCAGATTTACTGGCTTCTGACAATCCGTAACGACTGCCAAAGATCTACAAATGACAGCCGGGACCAACGGCTTAGCGAGCTTTCCGAGGCACGGAGGAAACTCGTTGTGTTAAGATGGTCACCCATCCACAGACCAACCTTGGCAAGCGTTGCTTAACCTTGAAGATCGACCCGTGCGGCTGTTATTCTTTAGCCACAAGCTCTTCTAGCAGCTAATGTGTCTGTGACAATTTGTCACATTGATTTTAGTTTCATAAACCGGGCCCTGGACTGGAAATCTTAAAATACTATAATCTATCACAAAACGGACACGATTGAAAACAAAACTCCTTACCTCTAGACCCTCATCATTCATGTCATTCGCCTCCAGATATTATTTACGCATGTAATATCGACATACCAAACACAAAAGCACCTTATCGAGAATACCAGAGTTCCGTAAATACTAAAAAGGTTGACATACGCGTAGTCATATCTAAGTTCCGCACTAAAAAAGGTCAATGAGTTTTGTTATTGTTGAGCTGTAAGGAAAGACGGTAGTGTTTGAAAACTATTCTGGATAGAGCCTTTTTATTTTATATAGAAATCGAAAAAAATTACAAAACCTGGTCATAAAAGGATTTTTATAGATTGTTAAATAATAACTAGTAACTATTTGAATTTCAAACTGCAAAACAATCCAATCCCGATATTGACTTATCTACCTAAACATAAAGCTTCGGTCTCTTGATTGGGACGCACAGCGCTGCGGTATGTGATGCCTCTTTTTGTTTTTTTTTTTGGATGGGAAATCATTAGAAGACTTCTCCCGCTCTGGGCGGAGCGGAAGGGAGTGTCAGGGGACTAAAACCCGACCGTGATCCTTCTAGTGCCCTTTGCGTTCCAGGGCCGCGGTGACTCTTTCGACCGCTTCCCATGCCTCCTCGCTCCGGACCATGGTTTGAACCAGGGCCGGGCGCGAGAGGTCGCCGCCGCCGATCACCTCGACGAGGACACGGCGTTGCCGTTGCCCAGAAAAATTCTGGGATAAAATAAAATACCAGATTTTATTTTATCGCAGAATGCGTCGGAAGTGAAAAGGACTCTATGTCCACTGTCCGGCACCGCGTTCGGCAGCGTTGTGCGTTCCGAAAAACCGAAACTTTAGCCTCCTAGTTAACACTACTAACATAATTGTCATTATAGAAAATGATAGCTCAAATACACACAATAAACGAAAAAATAAGATCATAAAGAAATAACCCACATAACTATGAGGTTACGACTTATGTATATAACGCCAACCAATAACGCAGGATAACTCATAAAATCTTTACTATATTTTTATTAATACAGATAGATCCAAAAATAACTCATAAACCCGATTTCTTCGATCATAAATCAAAGCCAGGCTGTTTACAACAAGCTTGGCTTTTAGACCAATGTACGGGCTTTATTGCTTGCCAACAAACTGTTTTATATATCACCGATACGGGCTCCCGTTACCTAACACAACGTAGTTTAAGTTAAGCAAAGCATTAAAACTGAAACCGAAACTAGTTGGACATAAGCTTAGGTACTGGAACCTACAATTTATGGTGTTTATTTAGTCTTTCTTTTAGTGGTGTGACCCTGTTTGAACAGAAGGGGCAACCCTAATTTTCCGTAGGTGACGCAAGTGTTGGAGAGGGGATTAACATGTCTGTATAACGAGCAATTATACCTTTGTATTTTGTACGGTCATTTCTGTAATTTAATTACGTCAATTCAAGACCATTAGAAGGAGCTACAAAATAAGATTAAAAATAGTTGTGACTATGTACATTTAAATACGGTCTGCTTAATCAATGAATAAACGAGTTATCTTTGTCGATATACATAATAAATAACCATTTTGTTTGTCTGTTAAAGTTACGTCAGTAAAAAAATAATTTTGGCAACAAAACAAATTACAGTAGCAGACAAACAGGACAAAACAACAACTGTACTACAAGCTTATTTTTTGTTCCCATTTGTGGGACAGAATTCTATCTAACACAATGTTAAATGTACCGTCCGTTACATAATATAACTAGGCAAGAACGCAAACCCAGTTAGTTTGGCTTGTACTAATAGACTACATAGCTCGCGACATAGACTAATACATTAACTAGGAATCGTTTGCATACGAGCTGCTTTAAATTGGACAGTGTTGTTTTGCACCGGCAAGGCCAAATCAATTTAATGCTGATTCTGAAGACTTATTTGATCAGATTTTTGAATGTGAATGGAATAAAGAATAAAATATTGTTATGAAATATTAAACAGAAGGTCAATGCTGTTAGTGAAAAGCTGAATTTGCCTAAGGGCCCTGTTGTTTTGCAAATTATATATAATACACACATACATATATGATAGAAGCTGACGATGAATGAGTCTTCTTGCTGGTGTTATTTTATGAATATTCTCAATTTCTATAACCCATTATATAACTTCAGTCTATAACGGTAAAGCAGCCGTCACTCGTATTCTGTCAGCAAGAACACGAAATGGGGCGCAAAAACTATTTTACCAGATTTTAAGTTTGTTGAATAAGTTCTATATCAATGCGTATACTGAATGGAAGCCAAGTCTGGGGTCACAGTGGCGACGGTATGTCTCGCCAAGAAACAGTCCATAAAAATTTGGTGCAAATATATCAGTGCGTACGGAGCCTGGTGACCTACATTTTGACCTACAGCAAATAACAGTGTATGAACACTGATATTACTAGTATTGTTTTATTAACAACTATATTACTGTGTAGATAATCGTAAGTTTGATACTTTTTCATAACCTACTAGGACCCTTCATGCTCCCAAACAACGCCAGATACACTAATATTTTGTGATGATAAATTTACTTAACCGTATTTTTTGTGCTTGTCGCCCCGCTGCCAAGCCTTTGTTATAGAATTTGGCACTGAAATAGCATTAATTATCAAAGATATCTACGAATGGCAACGTAGAGAGAATTGATGATGTACTCTCAGAGACAAACACTGCCCGGTACCGGTCGTTGCTCAATTATGGAAGTAACAATAACGAAAGACCTGTCATAATACGGACCACTGCCACTGTTGTGATATATTGTTAGTAGAGATAACTAACCACTGCGCAGTTGGATAAACACAAGAAATATTTTCATATAATGTATAAAAGGCCAATCAAAGGCAGCCCATTTACTTACCAGGTAAATTACTTGAAGTCACCATCACGCTCAGCAAGCTGAATACTAATAACGTTAAAGATGTTGAGTCAAAGACAGTATTTACTGGCTCACAAGTCTGTAGAAATCAGAGCAAAATAAAGGACATTTCTCTATAGGGTGGGCGCTAGCAAAGCCGGGATTAATCTCGTCCAACATAAAAATAATAATAACAAATACAGAACTGTCTTCATGAGATAGGTCATAGAATATTAGTACTTACAAACTGCTAGACCATTGAGTCACGTGTGTTGGACATGGAGTCACGTGCAACACGTTTACTTATAAGTAATGCAGTAACTATCTTCGTCGGCTTCTTGAAATTTCTACAGAAACCTTACATAAGGACGAGAATCGTACCAAATCCAAACCATATTTAATACGTTAAAAGATTTGATAAAAGCACTTAGTCCTTTCTAAAACGGATCTTGAATTCGATATATTTATTGTGACGACAAACTTTTGGTACCAAAAATATATTTGTAAATCCCTAAGTAGATATATCCCAATGAATCTTGCCCAAACACAGTAACGGTTGGTAATATTTAGGAAACTTGAATCCATCGCGTTATAAAATACGTCCAAAGGTATCGTGAAATGCGTTGCAATACTGAAACAGATTCATTAAGGCTTTAGTAGGAAATGTTTCTAGCAAGTTTTTGGAATCCTGGCGAAGATACAATCAAAATATCTTAATGATTATCAAGAACACAATGACACAGCGCTGTCGTCTCAAAGTTTTTGGAAGTAATATTACAAATTCATCAAGAGTCGGTGCAAAACTAACGATCTTATGTAACGGCAGAATCTTTCAAAGTTTTAAAGTAAAGTTAGTCAAGATTTTCGTTGAAAACCATATAGAATACATAATTAACTTGATAGCCTGTTAATTATTTTAAACAAAGACGTAATGGATCAAGATTATAATTAGCTTTGATTGTGGTAATGGTTGAAAAGTACATTTATCAGATAATAAATATAGTATTTCTGTGGCTTTTATGAATTTCCAAGTAACAGGGTTGTGTTTTCTTTTGCTAATCAACTCTGGAAAGCGCCACATTTCTGTGCACCTAATTAGAACAGAAATAGTTGCTCGGATTCGTTCGTTCACGGCTTTGGACTAGAAATTAAACTATGTATTTCTGCATTCTTAAGTCTGGTCTATATTTGTGCGGAAACGTCTTGTAGCAGTTTCAGCTGACCAGTCATTAATATTGTTTAAAGCTAAGTGCTTTCTACGTTAGAGAAATGGAAGACATTTACACCTAAATGTACCTAACGGCCAGTTGTGTGGGAAATAAGATATTGAATAGTAGACAAATATTATATTAAGCACTAGCTTCTGCCAGCGACTTCGTCCGCGTGTAATAGTTACTTTACCCCCGATTTTGAAACTGCCCGATCGGTTTAAAATTGACAAAGTTTCATACAAATAATCAGAAAGCGCCGAACTGCTAAGCTATCGGGAGTTACACGTGTTATTGTGAGTCAACCATAAAATATAGACATATGCTGTTGGGGACATTTTTTTAGATAATTTTATGGAAAACATTTCCGTAATACATGATTTCTATGTAACTTTAACCATTAAGGCTACACACGCGACGGAAGCTTAAAAAATGGAGTAACTTATCCCGTTTTCCCAACATTTTCCTTCACTGCTCTGCTCCTATTGATTGTAGCGTGATGAAAAGTATACTATAACCTGCCCAGGAGTATGAAGAATAATTGCACCAAGTTTCGTTAAAATCGGTCGAGTAGTTTTTGTTTCTATAAAGAACATACAGACAGACAGACAGACAGACAGACAGACAGACAGACAGACAGACAGACAGACAGACAAAAATTGTACTGATTGCGTTTTTGGCACCAGTATCGATCACTAATCACCCCCTGATAGTTATTTTGAAAATATATTCCTTGTACAGAATTGACCTCTCTACAGATTTATTATATGTATAGATGACAGCATATTATTAATAAGGCTTTTAATTAATCGTTTTCAAGAGAGAGTCTACTGAAGAGAAGCTGCCTAAATTTGAACGTGTAATGAATTTCATATATTTGACAAGTTAAAAACATATGCGACGTAAGTAATAAAATGACACATAATGAGAGATCTCTCAACTGAAGATAATTTATTAATATGAGTCTTAAAGTTCAAAGTAATAAAATTTCTTTTCATATTTATGTCAATGCTTTGACATTTGGAAGTCTATAGTTTGATTTTTAAATCGAGTCAGTAAAATGACATTTCCAATGTTGCAGGTTTTTAGTCTCAAATAAATAGTGATGTGGTAAAATCGAGTTTTACAATTAAAACTTAGTCGAGATTACATTTTTTTTATTCAATATCAAATAGCCTTTATATAAATAAAAATATGTAATTTACGGTAATTAAACAGAATACAACACGGTAGGTAATTACATATAACATAAAATACTGTTATATTCTTTGTTTTTGGTTGTTGGATCATCACTTGTCACGCTATGAACGACATCTTGTTTTTCATTCTGCTCCCGAATTCAAAATCCCGAAACCCAACCGTCCACCTCTAAAGAGAGATGTCTCCCTCCAAAATGCGGTGCTGGTATTACATAACGCACCGTACCATTCAAGAAAAGTCGAGCGTATCCCCACTTCAAACTGGCGGAAGGCTGATATTATTCAGTGGTTGGATGAAAAACAAATTCAATATCAACCTACAATGATATAGGCTCAATTAATAGAAATAGTAAAATTACAAAAACCTGATTACGAACGCTATGCTGTGGAAGAGTTGGCCGCTGAATACGGTGTCACAATCCTGCGTCTACCCCTTTATCACAGTGAGCTCAACCCAATAGAGTTAGTTTGGGCTCAAGCAAAGAGTTACGTCGCCAGGAACAACAAAACTTTTAAAATAAAGTTTCTCCAATTTTCCATGCCGAAGTAAAAGTCGAAGACAAAATTTATAGATGAATATGTGAATTCATTCGTTATAAATGTAACTGATTCTGATTCTGAATATACTGATTCAGAATCGGAGTCGGAATCAATAGCAACCGTAATGAATAAAAACGTATAAAATTACTTGTATTTTCCCGACTTTCTAGTGTTAACTCCTCTGAATCTCTTTATACATTTTTTTCCCAGCTTTTGTAATAATGTTGTAGTGAAAATTTTTAATATGTTGGTAAGGTCCATGTTTCTAAAATAGTATTATTTAATACGGTATGTATTAAATATTTACAATAAAAAAAAAACGCTTTGATACCTAATAAAATAAAGCGTGACTAAATGTCTAAGTCTATTGATTGCTGAACATCACTATTGTAGCGGGTCACCCTTTTTTGTATCGGTGACAGTTGCACTTGTCATTTTACTGACTCGAATTAAAAATCGTACTATAGTTACAAGTGACATGGTTCTACTTGGGAATCTTTTATTTTTAGAGCTATTTTACTTTTCATTACAAAATGTTTATCTTGACATTTAATTTTTGACTAGATTCTCTGCGCCAATTTAGGGCTCCTTTCAAAATTACTTAGGAATTTTTCAAATAGAATACCAATTGACTAAATGGATTTTAAATAAGCATTTCGTCAAACTTACCTAAAATAAATCTGCCACGTAAGTAAAATATCTAGGTTACAATTAATTTATGGCAACTAAGCAGTTAGTTTTATTTTTTAATTAATTAAAACCTAGATAGAGTAGAGAAAGAAACTGACACTGCCCAAAGTTCTTACTGACCTCACTGTATTTTTGGTAAATGATATGTTTTCAAGAAAGATCATGAGCCTATCATAAGAATTTCCCCAAAATGTTCTTAAAAACCAGCCTTTTCAATTAAAGCGTCCTATTCTAAGCTTCTACGACATTGATAAATCTCGAACATAAAATCCACGGTAAACTTTTTCGAACAAAAATATCTGCGAACCATTTTAGTGTCTTGCCATTTATTTTATTTTGCCAGATCACATGACAGCTTACGGTAACCATGACAAAATGTCTTTAAAAGGCTTTCATAGGCGACGCAATATTCATTATGTCACGCTTGCGGTTCGTAGCAGCCCGAGGTCATGAATTAAGGTAGAACCATTATACTAGACAGGAAATTTGCACGCCCCGCGTTTTGGGTGCGTATTACGGCGTGTTCCTACTACCAAATTAGTAATGTTATCATACTAATGTTTTATTATGAGAGGATTTTGTGTTAGCTTCTTGGTTATTTTGGGCTGTTTTGTTAACTTTTATTAATATGGGGCAGGATTGCAATTTCAGGCGGACTTGAGCTCACCTTTAACAGCCTTTATAATGGGAGAAATATCTTAAACCCTAATTCTGGCATGGGCAGGAAGTACAGCTATCACATCGGTTTAAACTGACGTTGAGTTGAAATTATGTCGAGTACTTGTGTCAAGAGAGTAATCGATATTTTTCCAGAATACGCCTGTCAATAGATTTGTATAGAATCAAAGTTTATCTAAGAATAGATTGTTTCAAAACACGGAATTGCGTGTACCTTTTCCTTGGTTTCGTAATAATTTCTATTTTCGTCCTGAAAACATTTCAGGTCGCTGTTTGTTGTTTATTGCGTAGGTATAAGGAAACTGACGTACATAATAAACACTCGATGGTCCTTAATTTATATACCGAGGGTAAATAAAAAGGTCGTCGCGGAATGCAAACATAATATGGCGTACGAAAATAAACTACATAACATAATACAACAGGCTTTATTTGGAAGAGGGTCATACTTTTGTCACATAGTGAATTGACGACAGAACTTTTTTTCATTGGAGTTATTTTTTCTAGAACTTGATCACAAATGGCAAATGTAGTGCCATCGTGGCTTGAACGTGAATGAGGTCGCTACAGGAGCATTGGGATTCTTAGAAGTAAAGACCTATGTTTGCCCAGCAGTCAGCTATGTTGGGTCCAGTTGCAGTAGCAGTTTGAAAAAAAAAGACGCAGAGAGTATAAAATATCTTTTATTTCGGAAGCTGGTGTTCAAAAAACGAAGAAACAACCAAAAAACCGAGTTTTTTTGTTTAGAAGTTGGTTGTATTTTTTTGTAATAAGTTTTTTTTAAGTTTTCACTCTTAAGTGCACGAAAAAAAAATACACACCACTTCAGAACCTCCGCCTCCTTCTTTTTTGGAAGTCGGTTAAAAATGATATCTTTTCGATTAGGTTAGTTCGTGTTACTGTGTAAGTTAGTGTTCCTCGCGCGAATCCTCGCTCTCGCTAACCAAGATCGCGTATTAGGGTTGCGTGGTTCGACAGTTTTGCTATATCGCTACAACTGCAGTGCTGTGCTTCGGTGGCGGTTAAATTCGCAAATAAATGCCAATTTAGCGAGCAGTGGACGTTTTTCGACTGAAATGATGGTAGAAGAAACATTTATTCTACGACCATACTTTTCACAATAGGAGTTAATTCAAATATGGTACATTTGAGAAACACGTTTTTGTTTTCTCACCTTTCCCTGTTATTCTTAATGATTATTTCGAATTTCTGTTTCTTCGTATCGTGAAGGTGTCACAATGTAACAAAGGTCAAAGAGTATAATTTCTTCACGACACACTTCACTGGAATCCATATCTATTGGGGATAAAAAGAAGCCTTAGTTCTCCGTGACGTGAGCCCCTTTACAATGTTTCTCGGTTATCTTTTGCACCATTGACATATACACATTCAATATATTATGTACTAGCAGTGCCCCGCGGTTTCACCCGCATAAGTTTCGATCCCGTGAGAATATCAGGGCAAACATTATCCTATATGTTAATCTTGGTTATAAACAATTTGTGTGCCAAATTTCATCCAAATCCGTTTTGTAGTTTTTGCGTGAAAGAGTAACAAACATCCATCCATACTTACAAACTTTCGCGTTTATAGCATTAGTAGGAAGTAGGATAGTCTTTAGCTTTAGAGGGCTTTGTTTAAAAATATCATCGACCACATCATCGGCTTCCATCAGGTGAAATTTTGGTCCAACGTAAGTTTTTTTAATTTTAAATTGAAAACAATATATCTAGTTTTAATTTCCGCGAATATTAGTGGGTTGCAGGTATGCACCTCCCTCCCGCCCGCTATATTATGCATTTTTAATTTAAAATTAAAAATGGATTTCCGCAAAGTAACGCCTGACTCAATCAATTTTAGTAAGTTTTTTTGTCAAAAAATTAATATTAGAAAATAAACTGTAACCGCTAGACCAACGAGGCAGTCAAATGGAATATTAACTGAGTAAATATCTAATGGAGTTACAAGGCCAAACCACCGTCATTGTGGCAGTTTTCGAGGCATGGTGGTTAGTGGTTATCTCATATTAATGAGTTGGTCACGCGAATATCAGAAGGACATGAAAGCGTTCGGGGTGAATATTCGGCCTTCAAACATAGTGGGGGTAATAAGCTCTGACGTCATAAACACAAAGTATGTGGATAGGTACAGAAGTCTGACTCTATACAACGGGTAAAAACAGGTGGAATCACACATAGACTTGTATAATGTGTGTCAAACAGATGACAGTCGTGAGTGCACACGAACTCGCTGACTCGCTGTCCAAGTATGCGTTTATTTTAGGTCGTCCGTTGGAGCTAACTTTCTGTACCTGTCTATTTTGTGGCTCTAACGTCACACAGTTCTAAATGGGACACACATGTCGCAAACACGCTCGCATTCAATTCAAACGTGCATTGTTTAATGGAAACTGTTATTAATGTTCTAATTAGTTTACTCTTAGAATTAATTATGAATTAAACATAGGTTTTAATCTGCGGTCTATTATAATTAAACTTATATATTTTCAAATTTGCAACTATTTTCAGTATACCTACACGTTTTGAAAAAAAAAAAGAACACTGAACAATCAAATATTCTATCATGTACACTTAAAATTGGAAAATTAAAGTTTTTATGGCATAATTTTACTGGCAATAAAGGCGCCATATTTCACTATTCATAAAACTAAAATAATAGCTATCACCAATGTTTTAATGGAAGAATAACGTAAGTTTTGCTGTACCAACATTCAATAAATGAAGAAGACTTAAATTGAGATGCACTGGTGCATATTAATAAACCAGAAACACATACAACGAAGCAAAAGAAAGTAATGAGTTTTAAAATAAAACTCTAGTATTCAAAAGTTGGAGTCCGCAACGGCTCGACATCAAAAAGTACGAGTATGATATGGAATATTTTTGTTGATATGAAATTGGGTTATGAATATGACTTTCAGAAATGAGATTTCATATTTGTAGAAAGAAGAAAAATACAAGTGTCAAGAGTCGAGGAACATGTTTTTCTGAAAAGGAAAATGAACCCAAAGTTGACCATCGTTACACTAATCTATTCACAATGTGAACAATACCAACTTAAACCAGGATGAACATACTAACAACTTAAAAAACGTAATTTATCTTAAACTTGTTAAAAACTTTACGCTTAGAACCGTGATTGCATAAAACACACGTACCTATACAGTTATTCCCGGAAAACTCGATTTATAGAGTTGTTTTAGTAATAATGTTTTTTTTTCCATAATTGGTTTAGCCCAATTTTGGGAAAATAAATCATTATTACTAGTCATCCTATTCTCCATCCAAACTTGTCCTATTATTATTTTAATTTTGTTTTTTTAAATTTGAAAATGAAAATAAAATATCTAGTTTTAATTTCCGCGAATATTAGTGGGTTGCAGGTATGCACCTCCCTCCCGCCCGCTATATTATGCACATGCAAGATTACAAGGCAAATGCAAGGATTTTATGCACATGCAGGAAGGCAAAGCAAAACCCAACACCATTACCGACACGTGTTTCGCCTCTCCACGAGGCATCCTCAGGGGACGTGTTGACTCGCTGACCGTTGAGTTGCGACTGAGAAACTGCCACCGTTGGTTATTTGTGTACAACTACCCACAAACATCCGCAGTAAAGGGGAAGAAACTAAATTCGTCTGGTCATTCAACAGTGCAAAATTATTATTATTACTATGTTTCAAAATCTCTAATTGTTCCAAAACACACAGCCGGAGATCCTTATCACAAAAATGCATTAATTTAAAATGCATTTCCGCAAAGTAACGCCTGACTCAATCAATTTTGTTTTTTTAACCAAATGACGTCCATTACTGAACACACGGCTAGCTCTTCTAAGCATCGCCACAACGATCGGACTTATACGTCCTCTCATTCAGCGGTCTCCGGTCGCCTTATAATTTTTATTTTCGATAATTAACTAGTCTACTTCAAAAGCCACTTCATAAAAAACGGAAAAAAGCTTTTAAAAGCATCTATTAAATTCATCGACTTATTAAATATTTGTAGGAAAATTTCTTTATGTGCTCTGACAGAAGTCGCAATATTGATACTTAGGAGAAAATAACTTTCCTACGATAAACATCTTGCTTGAATATAAAAGAATTAGCTTACAAAGGAATGTGGATTGGAACGATTGGTGTACTTCAAATTAACTTTATTAAAATATAAGGATTCATAGGAAGGCCTTAACAGGTTGAAAATATACTAATTAGTTAATGCATACTAATATTATTATTGAAGAGGTCACTCTGTCCATCTGTCCGTCTGCATGTTATCTCTTCACGACTTAACATATTCGAAAAATACTTAGCATGCTCTGGAGTAGAACATTTGATACTTTTGATTCCTGGCGCATGTTCGCTTGGGATTAGTTTCGACCTTCATTGGAACGAAGGCGCGGGCAAAAACAAGTATACAAATAATTACTAAGTATAAGTTATACAACGTCGAAGTTATCTCTTAAGTCTTCATTAGCTAAGTGAAAGTTCAAAGCTAAAAGAAGAGCAGTTTACCTGAATACTTTAAGTACTGAACACTGTAAACATTTTAACAAGTGTGGCACATTGCAGGTTTTCAGTATGTTGATGGTAAAACACCGTCATACACACCTGTTTTGTCAAGTAGAAAAAACGAGTAAAAATTGTAGTACAAAGATGTAGTTTTTTACTTTTTGCCAGACGTTTTCTTAAGAAGTTAGGTATGGTGGGATATTATGTTAGGGAGGTCACTTTATTCAGTCACATGAATGTTTTTATACTTCGTATTTTGCGGTTATACTCGCTGATACATTTATTTTTTGCTATCAGATGGAAATCAGTGGTGGCCGAGTGATAACGGCTCCGACTTACAAATTATAAGTCGCGGGTTTAAAACCCAGCCAGGCGCATTGCAATTTCATCACCACCGCTCTCAAAAACGTTGAAGGAAAACATCGTGAGGAAACCGGCATGTCCTAGAACCAAGACATGTGACATTCACCAACCCGCACTGGGCCCGCGTGGTCGGCCCATTCCCTCTCCCAGAGAGGAGGCCTGTGTCCCAGCAGTGGAAACATTAAAAGGCTGCTTATGCTTATGCTTGGAAACCTACAAATTCCCGAAATTTTATGGAAAAACCAAGGAGCTAGGACGTCACTAAAACTAACCGCCTACCATACAGGCATGGTTAACATCAGCATATAAAAGGAGCCTTGTGACCTGATGAAAGACCATAAGGAACCCCCTCCTTGCAACGACTCTTACGACATCCCTGGAAATTAATGGTGCTTAAAGATTATTGTCGTATAATAAGAAACATCACGCTTGCATTTCCCAAAGATTTTGCCAGACGTGTACCTACTGTAACGAAATAAAAAGTTATTTTCTCTACATTAATACGTATAATTTTGATAACAATATAAACCTAAAAAATCTAAACATAGACACAACGATGAACAAATCTATTAATATCCAAAATTACCTTCCTTGTCAATTCACTTGACATCCAAAAATCTCTCCTTTTTCCAGTCCGAAAAAATCTATCTGGCCAGAACTTAAAAAGTTCAGACGAAAGTCTTGTAGCAAATTCAGCTACACTACATAAGAACACATGTTTTACTAGTAATATACGTATTTAAATACCATCCCAAACTTATTGCTAAAAATTCAAACTACAAGCTGCTACTGAACACTTCATATACCCAGAAATAGAACTTCATATGATTGTTCAGCAGTTAGGATAAGATCACTCGTCAGACCAACAAGATAAGGATGAATTTTTGAATAACATATTTTGATTCTAATCACACACTCATTTACTGAATTTAAAATGATATAGTATAATTGGCGTTTGTGGTAAAAAAAAGAACAGAAAACTGTTTGAGTTTCGTGTTCAACATTTCCTTTTTGTTAAGGACGTGGATTGTTTAACCCACTTTCTGAAGGGTCAACTTGAGTGTCCACATGTACATATATTATGTATATTGTGTTCAGTGACTTTCAGCGTTGCGCGGTGGTGTGATTATAAAATATTTATAGAAGATATTTGATATTTAAACAAACTTTTCAGTTACAGAGGAGTGATTTAATATGATATACTTACATACATATGTATGTATAAAGAGACTGACTTTGTATCTCACTCTGGATCTTTCAGGAGGTGATTGACTTAACTCCAAAGCATAGATATAATGGACTGTTTTTTATATTCCTGTAGATATAGGCAGATAAAAACTTCTGAACCGATTTTCATGAAATTTCTATAGGACCCATTGAAACATTTTAGACGTGTCGTTTTCATTATAGCTGATAGAACGACAATACTTAAGCACAAAAAAAAAACAAAACTTTTCTTACTCGACTAGAGCTTTAACCCAAGATAATTGCAATTTTCGATGCATCATTAATTTTCACTACAAGTCATATCTATCAATAACATTACAATGACTTCTTTTGTGACCCTATTCCAGGAAAACCAGCATTCAGCAAAGCAGAACTAAAGCAAAATAGCGAACCGACCTTTAAAAAAGGTAAACATTTTCACAATTAACTTTATTAAATTATAAAAGTAATATAAAAAAATGATTTGAAAACATTAATTTTTCATTAGAATTTACAACTAAGCTGCTGTTATGTTCGTTGTATTTGTATTTTCGGAATGTTGACTTAAGTGTAAATTTTCAAATGTATTATGTACCATCACGATTTCCATTACGTTCTGGTTAAAACACCACTGTTTCTAAGGTACATAAATACCATTAAATTGTATCCATGTCTCAGGTTCTCGCAAATTGTTTTACCGGTAAATATCATGGAAACATATGTTTAACCCATAGGTAAACGCATATATTTGGAAATTCGCGCAATAGCTACAAAACCAATTCAGCCAAATGACGTGTCATTCGATTTATCTCGGTACGGGACATTAATTGGTCCAAAAAAAAACGCATTTGAAATGGAATCGAACGTCCCAAAAAACTGCGCATTTAGTGATTGGGAATCCAATTTACTTGTAAATGATTTTTGATAAATGTATTTTTTTACTGGCTCGAATATTAGAAGCATTTGTACTTAATCAAAATATGAAATGAGAAGGTAAGGGTTATCAGAAGTTGTTTTCTTGATCAGTAAACTGTGCAGAACTTAAACAAAAGGCTGCGGGCAGGACGCTAGTTACACAGAATAGTTAACATAACCCTTCTAGGGACTTAAGTTCTAAGCCTGTATTTCGTTGAGACGCGTATTATATTCGAACTTTCGAAATGATAGTACCACCCATATGACCTTCATTTGTGTCTCTTCGCGATAAGACGAAGGATGTGGAAACTCATTTACTAGCGGCGGGCAACTTCGTTTTATTCATCTTTTCATACCAGCCTGTTTACTGAAGATACCAATAACTTTTTTTATACGAATAAAGCGGGGCCTTGACATACTTCGGCACTCTTCATTTGATTAGTTTGGCATAAGTGTCGCCTCTCTGTAGTATTTAATGGATAAACAAGGCACTTATTTGGGATACGAATAAGATCCAGCTTAACGATAGATGACCATAGCTATTAAATGGACAATCTAATAAATTAACTTCAGGGTTGATTTT
Source organism: Hecatera dysodea (assembly GCA_905332915.2). Classification (NCBI taxonomy): domain Eukaryota; kingdom Metazoa; phylum Arthropoda; class Insecta; order Lepidoptera; family Noctuidae; genus Hecatera; species Hecatera dysodea. The sequence goes on along the minus strand of HG995294.1, from coordinate 8,837,110 downwards.
AAATAAGGACACGACACTAAAGATAAGTTCTCTAAACTCATTTACGTGAGAAAAAATATTGGTCACTAAACTTTACTTCTAAGTTATACGAGTCTGCAGATTTTTAGTGCTCCAATCGGTCTCTATAATTTGATAGCAGAGCGTATTATGAGCATCAAACCAAATTTATTCGTCGACACCAACTGTCGCAAAAAATATTACGCCAAAAGATTTACGATTTAGTTTTATTCTCTCTTAACTCCGTTTCCTCATAAAAATAAAACTATATTTTCCTTGAAAAGAAAGAAAATTTTATCATTCGCATAAAAAAATAGATTAGTTACACGTAAACAAAGCCGCGGGTCAAACCGGTAAAAGGACCGGAATCCTAGTGTTGTAAGTACACAATTTATTTGAAAAAACAAATGTACAAAGTGAATGTGTGTATCCCCATTAACGGGGAGGGTAAAAGGGACTTGGGAATAATTTATCGTCCCACCTGTAGCCAGTCCGAATAAAGTCGGCTTTAATAACTAATCGTTCGTGAAATTAATATGATAACTTTGAGAAATATACTCAACTTTATTGTAACTAGTTAAATTAAGTTCTGTGGCTATCAGGTTCGGCTTACAGAGTTCGTGTAACAGTTTATGGATATTAAAGGTAGGATATATTTTATAATAATTGCTTTCGTATAAAAGTTTTCTATGTGGATGTTTACTCTATAGAGAGCCGAAAATATGGTACCTATATACCTATTGATCTACGACTTTCTTAAGAATTCGTCGCTCTAAATCTATCAATATCCTTAAGAGGTTTGTCGAGTGCTTAATATTAATCAATCAGCAATGCGGACGGTATTGTGTTCCCAAAATGATTAATTATTGTAATCTAAACCCCACTGTATTACAGTTTCTCGGTTAAAGCAAGTGCTACGAACACCTAGGTTTACAAATATTTTTCGGACAAAAATAAAAGCACTCCCATTTCGCTGAACTGCCTGCTCGACGGAGATTTTCTACTTTAGTTATTTATACATATCTTTTTCCATTACAATAATATAAGTGGGTCAGCAACATATTTGTATTTATATAACATGTTAGGGAACTACCTACATCATCGATGACATGTAACATGCGTGTCCAAATAGAAATCAGTCCAGAAGTATGGTCCAATATTTCTCGAGTATTTCCTCATTAGCCTTAAACAGGAAAATGTGTTTTTTCTTGGTTGTATGTAAACCTTGGGGACTAAATACATGTTTGAAACTTGTTTTGTCCTGTTAATATTTATTTTAAAAGTATACGAATTGTGTTTTCTGCCCCTGTCTTATGTTACTTGGGGTCGGAGTGACGCATTTCGTATCTTCTTCTATTCCGTTTTGTTAATCCTAATGCTCACGCTGAAGAGCAGTGGTGGCCGAGTGGTAACGACCCCGACTTACGAATTGTAAGACACGGGTTCAAACCCAGCCAGGCGCATTAGTTTGTGTAATTGATTTCATCACCACTGCTCTCAAAACGGTGAAGGAAAACATCGTGAGGAAACCGGCATGTCCTAGAACCAAAAATTCGAAGACATGTGACATTGGGAATAGGCCGCAATCCACCCGCACTGGGCACGCATGGTGGATTGCGGCCTATTCCCTCTTCTAGAGAGGAGGCCTGTGTCCCAGCAGTGGGAACGTTAAAAGGCTAATTATGCGAAACCTAATGCTATTCCTGACGCCCTTTTTTAATATGAGTCGCATTTTTGGCGTAGTTTTGCCCATCTATGTTATAAATACTAACAAGATAGTGATTTACTATAGTTTAAATGTTACTATTATTATCAATCCTTAATGAGTATATAACGGAATCAAAACCCGATTTTTCAGTTAAATCATTGAATTAGACAGTATAGTGTTGTGCCCACGTGATAACAATTGTGTGATTTTTGGCCTGGGCAAGATTTTAAACAAATGTGCATCCTCTAACCCAATTTCTAGACAACGTGCTTGTCATTTACAAAAATAAAAAGCGAGAAAACTACGTTTGTTTTGTCATCTTGGAATTTCAATCCTAATGCTCATCATTTATTTCTTCCATGGGCAAAATTTCCTTAACAAATGTGGGTTTCCCTGTAACTGACTATGTACAAACTTACAGCCGATTATTAGGGAATATTAAATATTCTTTATATTTGAATTAGTTATAACTACATCCCTATAAATCTTAATACAGATTTAAAGCTCATCTTTAACCTACAGATTTCCCGTAACATAAAACAAACTAGACATTTTCCTCTATTTTGACACATTTATCGTCTCATCGTGAATTAGGGGCTAATCCTGCAGTTTTATTGATAACGTTGACAGTACTGTTGCCTAGGCTATAATCCTCTGATTGATTGCCCGAGAACAAGAATTACTCAATGTCGCTTTGCGGCCGATGATGGACTCTTAACGCGTTTTAGCTCGTTCATTCTGCTTTTGTTAATAAGCTGCCTGGTTTTTCAACTGTAAACTGTAGCTTTTTATTATTTTTGAAGAATCTCTTTTTACAATAAGAAAGATATTCTTCAAAAATAAAAAATAGTAGAGTCATTTGATGATATCCCAACTAAAAAAAAGTGTTTTTTTTTTTTATCGGGAAAACATTAATGACTTCTCCGCTCTGGGCAGAGCGGAAGGGAGTGTCAGACTTTTACTGAGTAAAACCCATACGTCACTCTTATATGTGGATTTCAAACAGAATGTGTTTAGCACATATAAACTGTAATCAAGTGCTATCACAAACAATATGATGACTCCGTTAACTTATCAATTACTGAACAGGTTCAGTTTCATTAATGATATTGACCGTTGGGACTAGTTTTTCAAAGAAAAATGATCACAATATTAGTGTGTCTAACTGTCGAACCCGCTTTATCTATCTGTTGATAATGTTTTTTTCAGAAATCGCGCGTAAGCGTTTCAACAAAATTTAATTAAAAGCATGTTCTTCATTATTATTCTGTATTTATACTTCCTCATCATCTTCCATATAACGTCACCAATCATATTAATACCAAACGTATTTATACCTTACTTACTGTAAAAGGAACATGTACCTACTTCAACTAGAACATTTTCTAGAGCTGTTTCTCTTAAAAACTCTAAAGACTCTCTCGTTTATATTTTCGTCGTCTTGTTCCCAGCTGCGTGAAAACCAAGACACGTTTGTTGAGATTTGTGAACACTAAAAATCCGAACGTGTCTTTACAGGCTTTTCTGCTTTTGAATTTTTGAGATAGTAGAGTCTACTTTTATGTTGGTTTCATCGAGACAAACTCGTGGGAATATTAACAGTGTTTTAAAATATATAGATGGCTGTATTGTGGGAAAATAATAGGGCCAGAAAATACACCTATTTTCTACGCAACGCATGCCAGTCTTCTCCATACGTTTCCTCCCATACGTCACTTTTAGTAGTCACCACTACTAAAAGTGACGTATGGGACAAGAAGACTGGCATGCGTTGAGAGACTAGACTAGATATATTGGGGTAAGGGCACGAGGATATAGAATATGCGTGTTTTTTTTTATCTATTAAGTTTATCGATAAATGTACCAAAATAGAATATAAACAATGAAAATCGGCTCACACTGATCGAAAAACAAACAAGATTTTCAACAAATACGTCTGTCTCTCTGTCGAAAACGCAGTTTTCTTCGGCGGCGATGGCTGCAAGCATTTGACGGCCTTTGACGCTGAGGACACGTAAGACTTCCATTTCTAATTATCTACTTCGAAGCTTTATAACTAAGTCACTTATATTAAATAAAATCTTTCTTATTGTTTAACAATAGGAAAGGGCGATAGAGAGGTCAATGCTCGGAATTTCCCCTTCTACCATAGGACATCTAGATGCACTGTAAGTTACCATCCTTACCTTGTTGCTATTCCATCAATTCGCACCAAGCGTTTCCCATCGTCTTTTGAAATGCGCACAGCAAAAGAGTGGAACTCTCTGCCTGCGTCTGTGTTTCCGAACGCATTCAACCGTGATCTCTTCAAAGTTAGGGGCAACAGGCTTCTTCTGGGTAGCTTACCCAGAAGAAGCCTGTTGCCTCTAACTTTCATTCCATCGTCGACTTTGTCTCTGTCTCCTGCGACCTAGACTAGAGCCAAGAGCATTTCCATTTAACAATAAAAAATAAACCCTTGCGTGATTGAATCAGAAATGATGATATTCGTAAGTTGCGGAATTTGTTCGAAAGAGTCACCGCGGCCCTGGAACGCAAAGGGCACAAGAACGAACACGGGTGGGTTTTAGTCAGTAAGAGTCTGACACTACCTTCCGCTCCGTCCACAGCGGGAGAAGTCATTTGATGATTTCTCATCCAAAAAAAAAATGATATCCGCAAGAGAACCAAAGTTACCGACATAGCCTAAAAGGATCGCCAAATTGAAGAGGCAGTGGGCAGGCCAGTCTTGTTTACATTGCTCGTAGAACAGATGGTCGGTGGGGTCAAAAAGTTCTGGAGTGGCGACCGCGTATCGGAAAACGCAGCATTGGAAGGCCTCCCACATGGTAGGCCGATGATCTGGTGAGGGTCGCGGGTAGCTGGTGGACGCGAGACGCACAGGACCGGTTGTTGTGGCGACACTTGGCGGAGGCCTATGTCCAGTGAACGTCTTTCGGCTGTTATGATGATGATGATGATGTTTTACAATAATAAAAAAGTAAGTTACTTACTTACTTTTTTTAGGAAGTATTTTTATTAGTAAAAGAAAAAAACAAAACCATGCATAATTTTTCATTACATGATTCAACCTAGAAGTCCTCAAAACGTAGTGATAATTTTTAAGCGTTTTAAACAATTTTATTTCTCTGTTTTGGGTACAAAAAAGTGTTACGACTGCTAGAAATTCAGTGCTCTCTTGAGAGTCACGTCGAGTTTTTGCTGTTTCCTACTGAAACAGTTAAGATAAAATCTAATATTAATACTGAAGTGCAGAGTAGCTACACCGTGCTAAACCAGAAACACAAAGTTCTGCACCAAGATTTTTATAACAAAGATAAAGAAAATGAAGTGCTCTTACTAAATAGCCGTAGAACCAGTATTTTTTTTAACATGACAACATGAAAAAGAAACAGGTAATGTTAGAGCCATCGCTTCGTGTCTATGCATTCATTTCGCTGTTTTTTTAATGTTACTTGGAACTCTTTTCGTAACGACAGACTAGCATGAAATGCCACTAATTAGTTGCTTTCCCCGGAACTTTGAGACGTGTACCTTTTGAACCCTCGTAGGTATCTAATTACCGCTCAAGTGTGCCAGGATAAGCAGAGGCGAGTTAAGTTTACATTTTTAATGCGACTAAATTTTAATAAGAGTTTCTCTCGAATAAAATCATTTTAGGACTGGTTTATGAAGCATACAACCTATATTATTTGCCTGCTCTTCATCATGTTCATTTAAGTAGAACGATTTTTTGCATGTCCTCGATTTGCTTTACTTATAAAAACAATCTAACTGTTGATTACTTTTGATTAGAAGATGTACGAGTCCCGTAAGTTGATTAGTAGATCATGCCTAGGCTTCTAGGCAGTCTCTGCCTGTCAACGGGTTTCTGGTTATCAAATTCCTATTAAAAATCAGTAAACAAACCAAAATAGATTTTTTCTATAATAATATATCAGGTTGAAAATACATCAGATAAATAAAAAAAAAAAAACAAATCGTGGCTACTAAACGATTGGACTCATTCCCGATTCGTCAACATGTCAAAAGTTGTAAAGCCAAAAAAATAATAAGTAGATATAAGATAAACAGTGGTATTTCTTTTTAATCCTAACTTTACTTGCCAAAAAAAGATTGTCGAAACGGTAAATGAATACAGATATTCTCATAAGTTTGAGAATCGGGAATGAATGTATGAAGATCAAAATCTCGACGAAACGCCTCTTGTTTCAGTTGTTTTGACATGTTGACACATCGAGAATATAAACAAAAATTTCGAGCCGAGGGCCACCGTCATACTTTAAAAATTGATCAAACAGAACAATAAACCATAATGAAAGCAGAAAAAAAACATTTCCACACGCGTGCGAATGAATACTAAACCAAATTTTGTTAGCTGATTCCATATGCATAAAGCATGCTAACAATAGTCAAACAAACGGGATGATTCCCTTCATTCCAGATTAAATTCCATTGCACTTTCATACTCGTATCGGAAAAATGTTCTACATTCGTGTCACGAGTCCGGGCTCGGACAGCCGTATCCGGTATTGAATACCTACCCGTAGTTAGACACCATTTTATTTTATTCCCTCTCAGACCGGGAAAGAATATTTTTACTCTTTGTCGTCAGTAATTGAATTTCGTTAGTAAGTACTATGGTTTTGTGGTGAAATAAAGAGATTCCTTGCAATTTCATTCGAGAGTATTTGACATTAAATTTATGCCGAGCTGTTTAAACGCAAGCTTCTGATGCTGGGTTTAGTGGAGTTTGTTGGGGCTGTTTATCATTTTTATGGGCAGGATCTTCTTATTTATCATCGTCTCACAGTACCCGCACAAGTTAAATATTCCAAGAAATAACAAGCTTTGTACAAGCACGCCACGATAGTCGGTCGACTAATCCTAAGTGCATCTAGTGTGCGTTCAATTCGTATACAGCTGCAATTGGACCAATTCGACCAATGTAGTGGTCAAATTCACTCTCTTTAGACTCTCAAGGACTCTCCAATCCGACAAATATTATAAATAGAAAGTCTGTACGTTCGAGTGTTTGGTAATGTAATAACACTTACACTAATTATGGAATATTAACGTATAATAAAACTCACATTAATTATTTGAAGGGTAGTTGTATTTTCTCCTTTGTACACTTCGTTACACGTCCGTACTCGATGCTGCCCCGAACCAAATAGGCCGAGTCCGTCCCCAAAAACTACCAACGTCAGTTCTTAATGTCATTCGTTCACACGGGTGTTGCCAGTATAAGAAATAAAATGTCCCACTAATCGACTAAGTTAATTCAAGATTTACTAAAATGATGTCAAACCTAACACTCGACCATCCTGACGTCGTGCATGTCCTCATGCACACAAGCCAGTTAACTACTACAACCTAACACTCGGCCAGTACAGGTAACAGCATCGAATCTGAACTCACAATTATTTACACATTATTGCTAAGATTCACACACAATTGGCGAAACATTTTTTCCGCAAGACAATAAAATATAAATAAAAATGAGAAAGAGAGAGAAAAAAAAATAACATCAATCAACGGTTACGATGAAAGTGGACTCTTTCTCACAAAACATGGTATCATTATTTGCAAGTCTTCTTTCTTAAAATCAATTAACTTAAAGCAAATGTTATAAATAAATCCAAAAATCATAACGGTTGTGAACCCTCCTTCTCACAAACCATAATGGCATTACTTGTGAATCTTCCTTCTCACAAGCAATAAATACATACATACATACATAGAATAAAATATTTCAATCCATAAGTTAGTCACAGTAGCAGTGAATCCTCCTTCTCACATACTAAGGTGACCATGCTTGTGAACCCTCCTTCTCACAAACAATAGATATATAAATGTAAATTCTTAAATAACTTAAATATATTATTCCATAAGTCACGGTAGTAGTGAACCCTCCTTCTCACATACTAAGGTGACATTGTTTGTGAACCCTCCTTCTCACAAACAATAGATAAATAAATGTAAATTCTTAAATAACTTAAATATATTATTCCATAAGTCACGGTAGTAGTGAACCCTCCTTCTCACATACTAAGGTGACATTGTTTGTGAACCCTCCTTCTCACAAACAAGAAGTATATAAATATATGTAATTAAATATGTTATTCCATAGGTCACGGAGGTAGTGAACCCTCATTCTCACATACCAAAGTGACCTTGCTTGTGAATCCTCTTTCTCACAAGAAATCAACACATCAATTATGACTCTCACAAACTATGCAATTTTATCTACATATGTTCAGCACACTTTACATTTTTAATCACATCATAAACTCAACCCAATTAATTACAGGTATCTTACTTAACTTAGTTTTGCACATACAATTATACGTGAAGATCAATTTGTATTATAATATCAAATAAATTTTCGTTGACTTGAAACAGCAAAACAGAGTATACACAGTCATACTACAATTCTAGTTTGTACCATTAATTAATCATAATAAACATATAGTGATCATTATAAAATCACAATTCAGCTAACGTATTGGAAATGATGATGATGACAATAAAATTATACAATGTTAAAGTTACCAACTGACCTTCCAAATAGTTGAAACTACGCATCCGTGTCTTCTTCGTTAGCGCTATTCGTTTCATCTTCATCATCATCATCGCCGTCGTTTACATTTAAGGCGGCCACGTGAACCCATGGTAACATGCGATCGGCAGCTACAGTGGTTTTTCGCTTATTTTTGGTACTAGATAAACCTGGTATAGCAGCCAGTCTATAACGGTCGTTACCCAACACACCAATCACACGATAAGGTCCTACATAGGGTGAAATTAGTTTTTTACTTTTCCCATCATTAACAAACGAACTTCTTGTAATTTTTACAAGATCGCCTTCACCGTATAGTCGCGCAGGAAGCCGGTTTTTGTCATGAGCGGATTTTTGTTTTTCCTGTTCTACGTCAATTTTATCTTTAACAGACTCTCGTAGAATATCTGGATCTATTTCCTCCCTACTTTCCCGTACTAATTCATTAAGTCTAGGGTTGATCTCGGCGTTCATATTTAATCCGAACATTACCTCAGCCGGTGTCCTACCCGTACTCTTCTGTCGAGTATTATTCATACCCCATTGGACTCTACCTACTTTGTCGTCCCAATTCTTCTCATCAAAATTAAGATTCTGGGCAGTCAAAGAGTTCAGAATGGTACGGTTGTAGCGCTCTACCTGTCCGTTCGCTCTTGGACTAGCCACTGCGTTTAGAATATGTCGTATGCCCTTATCCAAACAAAAACGTTTAAACGCGTGAGATGTAAAGCATGTGCCACGGTCACTAATAACACGGTCGGGGACCCTAAAAGTATAGAAGATATCCTCAAGAACTTTTACCGCTGTTTGCGTCTTAGTATTTCGTACCGGTTTTATAAAAATGAACTTTGTGAACGCGTCCACTATCACCAAAAGGTATGAATTTCCTAACTTGGAACGAACAAAAGGCCCAAGGTGGTCAACGTGAATAGTGTGGAAAGGCACTTCTATTTTAGTGATTGGGTGTAAATGACCCTCATTAACATTGGTTTTCTTTGAATAGGCGCATTCAAGACACGCCTGAACATATTTTTTTATGAATCTAGACATCTTGGGGAACCAATACGTTTTCTTAATGCGTTCCAACGTCTTTTCTACACCAAAATGTCCGATATCATCGTGGTTCATGCGACAAAGTTGCCACCTTGCGCCTTTTGGTACCACCCAACGTAAATTATTTTTATCCCCGTTTAGACACTTATAGAGTTTATTATCTTTAATCAGATAGTTTTCTTTTATATGTTTTAAGCTATCAGCGTCCATGTCAGCAGTAAGTATGTCACGAGTCCGTCGAAGTTCAGAATCTCCCATCTGTAAGGTATGTAGCCAGTCATCGCTACTTATCAACATTACACTTGGGTATTGGTCTATTTCGGCTGTTTCGTCTACTAATTCGACAGGATTTCGCGACAGTGCATCCACGTGTGCCATCTTAATACCGGCACGATATTCTACAGTGCATTGGAACTCCTGTAACAGAAGCCACCAACGTGCTATTCGTGGAATCATGTCCCGTTTTGAAAATGTTGAACGCAAAGCGCTACAGTCGGTCACGATTTTAAAACTTTGTCCTAACAGGTAAACCCGGTATTTTTTTAAGTGAACAAACTACAGCCAGGGTTTCAAGTTCGAATGCGTGAAAATTTTTCTCCTCTGGGGAAGTTTGCCGGCTATAGTATGCCACAGGTTGAAATGCATCGCAAGCATGCTTACGTTGTAGCAAAATTCCTCCTATGCCTACTTTACTTGCATCGGTGTGCAATTCTGTCTCAGCAGTTGGTTCGTAAATCGCTAATATCGGTCTATCAACCAACTTATCCTTAAGCGCCCTGAAAGCCACCTCTTGATCCTCGGTCCAAACCCAATTCGCATCTTTTCTAAGCAGTTTGTTCAGTGGGTGTGCCAGAGTCGCAAAGTTCTTTATGAACTTTCGGAAATAGCCCACTAACCCAAGGAATTGTCGTACTGAATGCGAATTGGTCGGACAAGGAAAGTCTAGGACAGATTGAACCTTCTTATTACCAGGGCGAACACCTGCAGCACTTATTTCGTATCCAAGATACACTATCTGGTCCTGAAGGAAGTCGCATTTTGACAAGTTCAGGGTCAAGTTTGCTTTCTCTAATAATTGCATCACTCTTTCAAACCTTTCCAAACATTCGTCCACACTCTTTCCATAGATAAGGACATCGTCGATGTACACCATGGCCTCTGTAAACCTAGCGGATCCTAGTACCCTGTTCATCATCCGCTGGAAAACAGCGGGCGCATTCGCCAACCCGAATGGCATGCGATTAAATTCGTACTGGCCATCAGGGGTTACGAATGCCGTTAGCGGTTTCGAGTTTTCGGCTATTGGCACTTGGTAATAACCAGAAGCCATGTCCAGAGAAATAAAATATGCCTGGCCAGAGAGTCGGGAGATCTCGTCCTCAATGATCGGCATTGGATACCGTTCTTTCACCGTTACGGAATTTAAGAGCCTATAATCGACGCATAATCTCTGCTTGCCATCCTTTTTACGCACTAATATGATAGGACTAGCATATTCTGAAACAGATTCCCTCACAATTCCAGACTCTAACATTTCTCCTATCATTTCTCTTACTTGCTCACGTTCTTTATGTGCCAATCTGTATGGTCGGTACACAACGGGACGGTTGCTGGTAAGTTCAATGTTCATCTCAGCAACACTTGTACACCCTAGTTCCTTAAAGGACGTACCAAAACAGTGTTTGTACTTAATGAGTATGTCTATCAGCTGTCGACGCTGAGACTCGTTAATTGTGGCACCTATTTTTAATTGATTAACATCGATTACACCGGGCTCGACTAAGAGAGAATCTGCTGGTTTGTATATATGTCTAACTACCTCAATTTTGGTACCCCGTCCTATAATTACCGCTTCCCTCAATTGACACAGTTGCGACAACGGTGTGATATAGATGTAAAGTAAACTGTCTTTGACCCGGTACACCCCACCATTGACTGTAAACTGCTGATTTGGCTTCCCTATCACTTTCCCACTTATTAAAATATCTCCATCTCCCATCTCATTTACGCGAGCCTTAACTACTGCTGGACCATAAATGACAACATCAGAAACAACGGCCACGGTTACCGGCGCATCATCACCTACACCTAACCCCGGAAATTCATATTTGTTACCGTCAAAGAAATTTAATTCTTCCGCATTTTTATATACTATGACATGAGACTGTTCTGTGAATGACTGTCCTACAAGCATGGGTAGGTCAAGAAGTCTATCGTCTACTACTTGACACAAAACATGACCTTTAACACCATCAATGCTCAGTTCCACTTCCGCCCCACCTTTGGTATGTATTATGTCACTTCCAAAACCCTTCAGAGGTATGGAAGGACTATTGTAGGTTAGCCCTAACCCTGAAGCTACTGACTGCGTAATAAGCGTAACCTCGCTACCGAAATCTATGAAAATTTTTATTGGGACGTTATTTATTATACCTTCTTTAATGAATTTTGAATTTGATTCCGATGTTAATATACGCATTGTTCTTTGCACGTTCTCAGGCTTTTTGTCATTTCCAATTTTAACTACGCAATTTTCAATTTTATGACCAAACTTACGACACTTCTCACACTGAACTAAGGGTTTGGGACATTTAAGGTAAGGATGCCCTTTCTCTTTGCAGTTAAAACAAAACAATTCGCGAGTATTATTATTACTATTAGTTCTTGCAATTCGAATAGTATTGTTATTATTGGACGATTCTGATGTTGAAGAAGATTGACCTTTAAAATTGACACGATCCGAAAATAGAGAAATATCCTTATTAGTCATTAAAAATTGTAATAGTTGCTCGGGTTGGGTACACCGTATCGCGTTGGCACTAGACCGCATTGTTTTGTCGCTCAAACCATGTATAATACATTCCACTGCGCGTTTGCCCTCGATGTCACACCGGTTCAAGAGGGCCAGTTTATCATAATAGTAGACCTCAATGGGTTCATTAATTTTGCTTTTTCTCCTGAGCATGTCCTCCAAGGATTGGCCATAATTTTGTTCAAATGGAAACGCCCTTGTCAATTTGTGTTGCCACTCGTTCCAACTGAATAGTATAGAGTTCAAACTTTCATACCACGTTTTGGCTAATCCTTGTAGTTTCTGCATAGCAAAATGTATAATGGTTCTTTCGTCCCAACCGTAAACAGTGGCACATTCATTCACTTTCTTTAGCCAAATATCAATGCGTTGTCCCTTTGAAGAAGGGTCAAAGTTAGGTAGAATATTTTTGTGGTTTATATTATTATTGCTATTAAAATTCTGCGTCGGGGATGCCACCGTTAACGGCCGAGACTGAGACTTAATGTTATTTATAGAATTTATAATGTTCATGATATCCCTGGAAGTAAAAGTTGGACTGTCTGACCTTGTATTCCGTGGTGTCGGCGACGTGACGTCCTCACGTACTGCACGGGATCTCCGCACTGTGGGGCTGCGTTCACGAGGTAGGCTTCTATCTCGGACCCGCAACCGCTCCAGCTCGTCATCCTTCGACACGCGGCGGTTGTTGCGCTCAGCTCCGGCCAGGGGAGTAGCCCGTCGTCTAAGACTACGCTCCCGGCTCAACTCGCCCTCCAGAGCGCGTAGGCGCTCGCGGTGATGTTCCATCTCCTGTTCCAATTTTCTGGCACTATCACGTCCTTGCCTTCGCTCCGGAGTACGCAGTCCACTGCGACTGCGACAATTGTCGCCTTCACGGCGCGTGCGACTGCGGCTTCGTCTGCTTGACTCTGCATTACGTTCAGCTTCTCTATGGCTTGGCGTCCTCAAACGCCGCCGTGGAGAGGGTTCGATTGAACGCGGCATCGTTCTGCAACTTGTAAACGCAAGCGATGTAACTACTCTACACACTTTCAATATAATGTCGACGGTGGCGGTATATTTAAATTTGAAATATCTCGTAAACGGGCTGTCGTAGCTCAAAAATAAGCAAATTTTGTGCCCCTTGCACCCCAGGAACAATTACGACAGTATCCTGTAGCACTATTAATATGACCTTCAGACACCTTAAAAAAAATTATATTATTTGACACTAAGGTTCTTTACACTGTAATTAAAATAAAACTGAAACAAAATAGCTAAGCAGTAAGAATGAGCACTGCACATAGACCTGAAGCAGGTTGGGCCTATCCCACATCTGAAATGTAATAACACTTACACTAATTATGGAATATTAACGTATAATAAAACTCACATTAATTATTTGAAGGGTAGTTGTATTTTCTCCTTTGTACACTTCGTTACACGTCCGTACTCGATGCTGCCCCGAACCAAATAGGCCGAGTCCGTCCCCAAAAACTACCAACGTCAGTTCTTAATGTCATTCGTTCACACGGGTGTTGCCAGTATAAGAAATAAAATGTCCCACTAATCGACTAAGTTAATTCAAGATTTACTAAAATGATGTCAAACCTAACAGTAAATAATCACGCCTCAAAAGGTTAATAATAAGTATGAATTTGTTGCTTCTAGGGAAGCGTTCAAAATATCACCGCTTTCCACTAGGTGAGATTGTGGGCAAAAGTGTGCCTATAAATAATATATTTAAAAAAATGATAACGGGTTTAGACAACAAATGGTACATAGGATTAATTTTAATGTTGGTGGCATCAACGTGTGATAATTTTCGATATTTTACTTTCCGACCAGCCAAAACCAGTTCATCATTACGGCATTTATTCAAATGAAGATATCAACTGACAACACAAACGTTAACGTTAAAACGCTAGATTTGTTTTCAAAGTAAACACGGGGCATGCGTCAAAAGTTACAATCGCCTCACTGAGATCTCCGCTGCGAGTCGACATGGAAGAGGAGCGAAAACTTTTAACCTCTGCACGTCTCACACTTCCTCCACATACTTACTATTTAGCTATACTCATGCAAATACTGTTTTGAAGACTTGACTTTAAGTTCTTCCTCCTTTGGTACTGAGTGGTTGAAAAGTTTGGTCTGGAACCCTTTAATCCATATTAATATGTAAAATCAATTAGAAATTATTTGTATATTTGTTACGTTCCATTCAATGACTAATAGTAAGAGCACGTTTTTTTGACGCCAAAAATTGACCGCAATACACCCGCCAATAACAAAGCAAACTCGTCACGCGGTCAGCTATCTTTGAGAGTGATTGTATAACCTGTATTTTGAACGCGTCTATGTAATCGTTCCGACGGCCCTATCGTTACTATTTAAATTAGTGGTATTAAAACTGTAAGAAAGAACACATGCATAACAATCTAAAAAAAACGAGTAAAATAGAATGTTGATCATTGTATGTGTAAATCGATTATAATTTAAAAGAGATTATAATTTTTTATTGAAATTTGTGAGTCGAACCGTACTTAATATTCAGCTAAAACTTTCTGCTCCAATTTTAAACATAGACTTGTTCTTAGTTAAACTGAGATTAGAAGACTATTCTATAATCCAGTTAGAGTTGTAGCCAGATTATTAATCACAAGTTATCAGCTAGTTAACAAGCTATTATTGGTGGGTATTACACGGTAGTCTGTTGAATCGAACAATTAATTGGCTTTAACTTATATGAACTTGGGTTTCGCGCACCGGTTTACATTTAGTTAATTACCATTCGAAGTAATTCGTGAACGAAGGTATTGAACGGAATTACAAAGAGTGTATATTTAGAATATATATTATCCGAGAAGTTGATATTGGCCATATTATAGAAGCAGCTTGTTTGCTGATGTAGATACAAACATGCACCGGAATCAATACATGAAAATAACAAATGATACTGTCACTATAAGTATTTATTGAGGGGCGCCTACTCAGCTAAGTAGGCGATAATCGAGTTAGCTGACAAACCCTTGCTATGATCTACTGATCATAGCAAGGGTTTGTCAAGAAAAAAAAATGATGTACTTCGTTCCCCTCAGCACAATTTACTAATTCTGCTGAGGGCAACGAAGTACATCATTTTTTAATGTAGCCGTTGCCGTGGTTGTGCACAGACTTTCACTTTGTCCTTCGAGACATTTTTCTTCCGCGTCGTGTCGAAAAAGACCTCATGGTTCGCGTCCAAATTATCTGGCCAACTCTCTTTGAGCCTGCCCTGAAAGCGCCTTCTCTTTTCAGGAAAAAAAGAAAAGTACGACGTGCTAGTATAATCTTTTCCTCTTAGATTGAATCTATTAGAGACCATAATGGATATCCACACTCAACATTTACCCTTTAGAAGCTTTTCACGATTTTCAAATGGCGACGCTAAACTTCGCACGCAATTATAACTTTTGACAGTTCCAATTTAGAACAATTATTGTTCTAATTTTAGAGACAGCCATTTACTTGGCATTTACGTTAAACCGAGAAACTGAAATTCACTGAAGCCAAGGAAATCATAGAATCACGGCTAAATAATAACATCCGCACGGGCGATTTTCGAGGTTAAGCTACGCTCGCCGAGATAGATCCGTGGATGGGTAACTATCCTTGACATAGCAAGACTCCTCCGTGCTTTGGAAAGCACGTTCAGCCTTTGTTCATGCCAGTCTGTAAATCTATGACATTCGTTAAGCATATAAAAAGCCATAAAATATGACACCAACTTGTTATACTGGGTTTTAAAGTTCAGATAGGAAAACGTTTCATAAGCTCCAAACACTGGTATTCAACTGCATCCAGCTAGACTGGAAGCCGTTGTTGGGAAAAGACCAGGCTGGTTCAGAAGCTATGTTGTTGTTCACAAGGCAGTAATGATAAGAAAGCTATATCATTTATGTTTAAGATAAAATACACGGGTCTCTTTTGTCGAAAGGGGTCGTTTTATTTATCAAAGGCAGGCATTCGATTAATCCTTTTTTGTCTTCACACATTCTACGAGATAAAGTATTCAATTTCAGATAAAAACTATTATGCTTACAGTTCTGAAGATTTGGATTCGTTAGTATCTGATTTAAAGTCAGTATTGTAAATTAAATCACCTTTTCGATCATAATGAATAAAATCATTGTATACTAGCGTCATGTTATTACGAACGTAAAGAGAATTAATAAACCTAGTTTACGTGTTACCCATTCCGTTTCACAAAATCCTCTGCCGTGCTTCAAGCTAAGCGTTTTTGGATAGCTGGCTTAATGGCTAGTCTCTTTAAAATAACTCGGTTTTCTTTCGCATAGCAGCCAGCTACTTACGGTGTGAAATATTGCACTTCGCAAAAATGTTTCACGTTAAGGTGAGTTGCGAGTGTATTTATTTATTTTTCGCTTGCATGCTTTGAATTTTGTTTGAAAATGTTGTATCTTTATGTGCTGTCGAATTTGCTTTCAGTTTGTGAGATGTTTGGGCTTTACGAGTATGTGTGTCCATCGAGTTGTGAACTCAGGTAATCTCTTGACTGTCAATGTTATGAGTATATTGTATGTTTTGCCATATATACTGATGGAAATATTTTCCGTAGTTTCTGCGTAGCCTGCTACATCGCACAAGTGCAAAATAATTTCGGTATCTTTTCCTTGTCCCCAGATAATTTATTACATCAAACAAGTTCCAACAAGCTATATCCCAAAGCGCTAACAAGACAAAACAAATTGTCCAGCGGGAATCGAACCCCGGGCGCCTTTTCCTGACATAAACGACTCTGCAATGAGAAATTGTGCCGAGATCGTGTGGAATATCGTACAATTTTATGCGGTCGGCGGGAAATTCTGCATTTACATAAATATTCGTTTATCGGGACAACTCAGTGATTTAAGTGAAAATCTTGTTC
Organism: Hecatera dysodea; assembly: GCA_905332915.2. Taxonomy (NCBI): domain Eukaryota; kingdom Metazoa; phylum Arthropoda; class Insecta; order Lepidoptera; family Noctuidae; genus Hecatera; species Hecatera dysodea. The sequence goes on along the minus strand of HG995294.1, from coordinate 8,820,069 downwards.
GGTCTGCGAAAAAAAGGAAGGGAGACAATAAAGAAAAGGTTTAGGACGCCTGTCTAGGATGAAATAATGGCGGAACGGCTGCGACATATGAAGGTGAATGTGTCATAAAAGAAGAACCTAAACGATTTTATATTAAACTTTAATATACATAGTTGAGCAAAAAATATTTTGTTAGTAATCTTGGCAAAATTGAAAGACTTAATGAACTTGTTTCATTATAACCATGCTTTTTGTACATTAATACATCTCAGTCCTGATTGATGACCTGAAGAAGGTATCAAGCAAAGACTATGCGAAAACCAACCTGGAAGAACCTCCCTATGTGTATCAGACGGTAAGCAATCAATCAAGTAAACGCAGTCTATCAATCAATCCTCTACCTTGATAGATTGATAACAGAACAATCTATTTAGCGGTAAATAGGTTTAATTTCAGCATAATGCGACACCCGAGAGTGTTAAAACATTTCCGAGTATAGCCGCTCACAGTCATATAATTGAATTAAAAACTTCACCTACAGGGAATGCTATTTCTGTTTCAACGGTTTCAACCACGTACAATGTATTTACGTCGTGTTCTCTTATGTGACTAAGTTTATTTTTATGTATTTCTCGTAGATGAATCGTTTTACTTTAGCAGCATAGCAGCGTTTGTTTCTAATATTGTGTTCTACAAAAAACATGACGAACATGAGTTTTCAGGTATTCTGCTGCAATCTATTGTCAGTAAGTAAAATTTATTTACATGCAACATAGATCTGGGGAAGGTAGTCACGAAGGAGATATGAATTTATCGGAAATATGTTGCAATATAGCATCGATAACGTAAACATACATAATAATAATATATTACTAACCGTGAATTGACATAAAGGAAGACGGATCCAAAATAAATTGACTGACTGAATAGAGTGACATCGCAAGCACAAAACCACTGAATACAGATACACAAAAAAAGCAATGTTCTTTGGAGAATTCACAGTTGTCCCACTAAGAAAAGATTTCGCGAAACTCTTTGCCTGGCTAGGGATTGAAGTTAGTATGCGACCGAAGTTGCGACAGTGAGAGCAACAGCTAGTTCCTACAAGCTCCAATTTCTTTTCCCGCATTTGTCTCGCTACACTCACCTCAAATGACAGAAACGTGAACATAATAAATGAATTTATGAGATACGTAGAAACATAATACACCAAATCAACAGGCCTTCATACGTGATCTGAAAGTGGATATCATTCACTCATCCGGTCCCCACTAGACATTGTTTTCTAGTTTATTTCGCAGGTATACGGTAAACAAAGTAGTTTAATGTAGCTACATTACTGCTGGCTTCGTCTAGTGCTAGGTGTTCTATAATTATCTAGAGCGGAAAAGTTACTTCAAACTAAGCCTGTGTAGAGTGTGAAGTTAATTTATTAAATTGTAGCTATAAAAGTGTTGATATATAGACACTTCCATCGGTGTTACTTAATAGAATAATAGAATAGCTAGTCTGTTTCTACACATTTTTTGTGATTTCATTTATTTGTTTAAATCTGGGCAAGTATCATTGTGGAGTGTTCAATTCCAATGCATTATATTTCTTTGTATATCTTGAACAACCCTGACATCGGTGAAACAAAGCACAGAAAACTGGGAGTTGCTTGTAGCGCCTGCTAGGGTTGCGAAATTTGTTCGAAAGAGTCACCGCGGTCCTGGAACTCACCCCGCCTAGAGCGGGAAAAGTCATTTGATTATTTCCCCTCCAGAAAAAAAAAGGTAAGTAACACTAGCAAAAATCAATGAGAAGGCACCTAAAGTCGACTGGCTAATAAAAAAGCTATCGATGCATGAGTTAGCTATACCGATTCACTGATGTGGCATGGGCAATTCTGAATAGGTCATGCACGTTGCACACGTTTCTTTGTTTTTGACACGTGAACCCTGACCTATGACTGGGTACCGACTGAGTAAAGAGTCTGTATTAGGGAGATTATATCTCTGTGACAATAAAAGTACAATAATCATGAAACATTATTATTTTGTGTGCATCTTTTGGAGTCAAAGGTGTCCACCTATATTTTATTATCTTTAACTGGGTGTCCCGATTTTGATGATTCTTTTGTATTGTATTCGAAACCTGGTGCTTGTCGTATGGTTCCATTTAAATTTTACTGAGATCTGACGACTTGTATTTGAGTTATCCCTTATAATACGTGGCTTAGAGTACATTGATGATGTTCTCATTCGATCTTGTCGATGTAAAATGAAAAAATAAAATTGTATACGATGATTTGGAAGAGCATCTTAATATTTCTAGGTGGTCCCTCTTTCGGGATTGCTGAAATCGCAAGTTTGTTTATTATTTACACCAATTTTTATTGGTACGTTATGTGTTGTTATTAAAAAATAAAAATAAAACCTTTTTATAAAACACAACCAAAAACACCGAGTTCCGAAATTAAAGTCGCAATTTAATATCAGTGAAGTCACAATCTACTTAAGTAATTATAGGTTTTTGACCGATCAGATCAATTAATGTTTCATTCGGTCAAAAACCTATATGAACTTTCTTAAAAAACTGCGTTTAAATTGTTCCTCTATTTCTGTACTCTACTGAATTTGAATACTTAAAACAGTATGTAGAGGAACAGTGGAGGTAAACCAGTTTAAACCATGTGTGCGAGGCCTAATTTTGTGATCATTATCGAATTTCAAATGACGTTAATGCTGCACTTTATCGATAAAATAAGTGCCTATCGACATTGTCGATAAATCTATTAATCTTGAGGCTATTGTTGAAGATCGCGATAGCATTGTTAAACCGTCCGTAGACCGGATTTAACGTTATACTGACTTGGAAGAAGATTCAATTTGAAAATAATGTTATCTTTTGTTACTTGAAACTCTTACCTACAGGAAAACAAAATTCTATTTCGACTTAATGTTATTTTTATAAATAAATTTAAAAGAAAAATGATGCTCTATATTTTGGTTAGGATTCCATAATCACCAATCCATTTTGTTTTCCTTACTTTGTAATGAAGTCGTGAAAATTAGCCTGTCTGTACACCTACCCAACATTTAAGCTCAAAAAGTCAAAATATTAATATTACAGCTGGTGAAAACTGGAATAACATCAAAAACCTAAACCACAATCTAATCACAGCGGTAAAATTAAATAATTACCTCTTGCTCACCAACCTAATCCTATCCATGAGCTAAAAACTTTCTAAATCCTCTGTGTAATCTATAAAGTATACCTCAGTTTAACGCAAAATCTCATAAAATTAAATCGGGACACGTACAGCAAGGAGAACCGTTAGGCAGACCATAAACAAGTGTATCGGATAAACGTTTCATTTGTAGGAAAATCCTTCGTATTGTATACATAACAATCACTCAAAATTTCGATTCGTATTTGGAATGGTATGTGGGCTTTGTCACTTTTTTTTAAAATTCGTGAACGACAGCTGGATATAAGCCCTTTAAAGACCGTTGTTGCAAAGTCAAAGTCAAAACGTTTATTTCAATTAGGCCATTAACGGCACTTTTGAACGTAACGTAACATGATAGAATCAGCGGATTTTTTTTTCTGTCGCAACTTAGTCGATGACGACTATTCTGCCAGCAACATGTGAAGCTGGCAGTTCGGAGAGGCGACCCGTCGGCCCACTAACTTTGTCTTTTTTGACATTTTAACAAGATTCATTGTGTAGTTGAAATTCTTGAGTAAACGATTTTATTGAACTTACGAAGCAATAGTTCATAGTTATTAGTACTTACATATTTTTTTCTGTGTGTCAATTTTACTAATTTTTAAAGCAATGTTGCTTATAAATTAGTTAAATTTGATCAGTCCGATTGTGAAAATAATGTATTACGCATTAGGTTGAAGATCAACAATTATTCTTGGTAGATTATTTGAAACTAGGATCCTCTTTCTTCCATATTGATATTTACATATTAATAATTTTTCTCGTTAGTGACAACAAATTAATATACAATATTGGGTGAGTTCAAATAACCAGTTATTAGTATTTTACTAAAACAAAAACCTTTGTTCAAAGATCGGTTACCCTAATTCCAAGAAGAAACTGTTTACCCATTCATAGGCCCTTGAATTATTAAAATCATTAATCATGAGGTACAAAACACTTTTGGTGTTCAACATTATAAATAGAGCCTAACAATAAAATTAGTACCTTTCATGAACATTCATTTTCTTACTAAATAGGTTTTCTCTTTGACTGCTGTTTTTGAATGAAAAAGGGGCAACCTAAAATCTTGACTTATATTACAGGTGCTGATTTAACTAAAGGGGATCCTCGTCAGAGTACCAATAAAAGCCTTCTGAGTGTCAATAATTCTACTAATTTTTAAGCAAAATTCGCCATCGCATTTTAGTCGCAATTTGTAAAAAACGTACGGAAAATTAAATCTCATTTTCCATTTAATTATTGGCACTTAGAAGGCCTCTAGTAATGTAAACTGATGACCTGTCGCTTTAGACAAAGTGTCATTCTAACAGTAATGGCGTCTGTCGAAATGCCAAAACATAAATGTCAATCCCATATGTTTTTGACGTTTTCAATCATCTTCGCCACACTATCGCTGAAAAAATGACACTTGTAGACACATGTAGCAGACTCACCAGTAACTTAAAGTTTTGAGAAGCACGGGACATGCTGTCAGAATGATTCCTCCTTCCGTTCCAGAAAGAGGAATAAAGAACTTTGATCAATATCCTTTCCTATTGCTTGTAAAACTTCTCAAAAAATCATGGAATCGGAACTATGTTTATTATTAAATCATTTCTGTTAAATACTTCTTTTCTTATTTCTTGCATCAATTTAAGGCATCACAGAAAATGCTTTTACAACGTTCACTTCGAAATGTTCATAAATCTATAATAAAATAATGGCTAATGATAGTTAATTGCTTAATGCACTAAAATGCTTTTAACATGCTTTAGGGAAGAGTAGGAACTAAAACGTCTCCCGACGATGTTGCTTTCTAAAAGCCTGCTCCACTAATTTGAGCATCGTCTACCACTTAACTAGTTTTAATTGAATTATAATGACACGCGAGTCCTCGCATACTAATTTTACTAATGCATAGTATGTTAAAAGTTGAACTAGATGGCTGGAAACTAGGTGTAAGTGGCTAACTGAACACTGAAATTAGATTTAATTTGACGTGTTTATAGTGCACACCTGCTTGCGTAAACAATATTTGTATGACCAGCAAGGTGGAATAGAAAAACAATATATTATAAATACAACATTAGATATAATCTATGTATGTGTCACAAATAAATATATTAGAACTACAGTAAAAAGAAATTAGCCAATATTTTTTGGAGCTTATCTAAAAATGCTTGAAAAAATTAGAGGGTGCCCTAGATTTCCATTCCTTTCAAGTTTCAACATGGAATACTCATTATTCTTTTAACAGTCGAATTTATTTCTCAGTTCTGAATTTTATTCTTAGTATTTATAAAATGAGTTGTAGGGGAATCTTCAAAGCAACAATAGTAACTGAATTATGGTAAATAGTATTTCATTTTGTGCTGAATGTTTGAGTTTAATAAATAACTACCTACAGTTGCTGATTTAGACCGTTCAATAACACATTGCCAGAGTAATAAATTATGTGAAGAAAACAGTCTGAACGCAACCCGTTTTAAAGAATTGCACCCGAATGCAGAATAGTTTGATTGAATTATAACATTTTCTTAACTTTCGCAGCCGTTGAAAGCGAGCCAGTGGGACGGTCACTTCATTTTATTTTTCCCTGAAACTAGTTGGCAAACCCGGGCCAATAACTGCCAACTATGATTTAAAATGCTCTCTCAGGCAGGTTGGTTATAAAATATTTACAAAATGTTTGAGATGCTCTCCGGATATGTAAATATTATATTTCTCAAAGTAATCCTTTTAAAAGGTTGTGAATATAATATTATAAGCCAATTCCTGTGAAAATGTTCTCAGTTTTAGGAAAGATGGTGAAGAGTAATTTTAATTTAAAATGAGATATTTTAGAGGAACACAGTATCGGTCTGAGGAGCTCGTGGCTAAAGAATAGCAACCCCACAGGTCGATCCTCAAGGTTAAACAACGCTTGCCAAGGTTGGTCTGTGGATGGGTGACCATCTTAACTTACCGTGTTTCCTCCGTGCCTCGGAAAGCACGTTAAGCCGTTGGTCCCGGCTCTCATTTCTAGAATTTTGGCAGTCGTTACGGATTGTCAGAAGCCAGAAAATCTGACACCAGTCTTACCAAGAAGTACCGTGTTCTCCAGTTATTGGGTTCTGGAGGTCTGATAGGCAGCTGCTCCACGTTAAATACTGGTATTCAGCTGAATTCGGTATGACTGGAAGCCGACCCCAATATAGTAGGGAAATGGCTAGGCAAATGTAGTACCGTTCTAACCGTTTTGTTTTCTCTTCTGTTCGCGCTTTTGATGATGTTTGCTGTCCAAGTTGATCACAAACACTAGGCTAGGGTACATCACTTGAAGACAAACGATAGCAAATATGGAATACACTAGAGCTCATAAAAAGACATTTATATGTTCATTAAATATTTTAGGAGATTGAACAGTGATTTATCTAGGAAATCGAATGGGCTTACTTCTATTTCTTTCAAATACTTTATCAAAGTTGCAATCCGTATTTCACGAGAAAATCGTTCTGGATTTGTGCGTTATTGTAACATATTTATTTTTGTGACAGTACGTAACGTTAGTATATCGAAACGTTCAGCTGACAGGTAACATACTATATACTTATCTTCACGGCGCCATGCACGTTTGATAGTGGGTGACACTGACAGACACACTGTGACGCTATGAATATAATGAGACTACTCTTACGATCAATGTTTTGGTGGATGAATATAGTTTTGAGTATGTTTTTATTTGATTGTTTAGGGAAATGTTACCGTTTATTTATGTTCTGCATAAATAGACTATGATCGTAAGAGTCAGGTGTAAACTTTCTGTAAATGCTCAAAGGATTTTTTTGTGTCTTGTGTTTTTTTTTTTTTTTGATAATTCATAGACCCCAATATTGTTTTGAACTTGCATCTAAAATTCTCATTTCTTTCGATCAGGACTTTATAATTATTTAACAAAAACGTATTTGTGTATAATTTTTAAGAAGTTTTTTTCTAATATAAATTACAAAGAAGGCATTAATCACCATACTTCCTCAATAGGCAATTTTAGATTTTTACAATTTAGTGCCTGATACCAAATTACAAATATCTCTGAGCTGCTCAGGAACTGATTAGCACATTGTGAATTAAAATTCTCTATAGAGAATTAAGAATCAATATTCAAAGCATTTATTTCCAATAAGCCATTTACAGGCACTCTTGAATTGTTAAGGTCAAGTCAAAATCATGAAGCTATTAATATTTTATAGCAATGTCCATGGAGTTTCTTGCACGTTCTTTTCCAAAGTGATCTACGCTTGCGAACGTGCAAGAAACTCCATGGACACTGGTATTCAGTTTCTAAACAACAAAAGATTTATATAAATTGATAAGGTCTAGATGCAGTGAGTCAATAGATCATAATGTAATGGAACTCCAGTAGTTTACTATTAACTACGCAGAAAAGTTATAAATTACATAGGTACTGATAATAGGCTATCTTGCTAGTAGCTACATACTTACCCTTTTCCTTTTTATGGCTTCGGTCGTTCAGAAAAATAGTACATAATATACCTTTTAGCATAAAGTTATGTACATACCTACATATACTACTATATGTAATGAATAGCTCGTAAATATTGAGTCCATTAGCTAGTTTAGCGAGTGTCAATATATTAAAAATAAATGGAATTGACATCCCTATCGAATTGGGTATTTTACGAGATATAAAAATCATAATTCCATTTACTCGTAGTCCACCCATAGGATTTAAAAAATATTGGACACAATTTTTTTGTCATTTCAAATCGTAAAATAAATATAAAGATGATGATACGTATCAAAGTTCAAAAGCGGGGGGGGGGGGGGGGCTGATGACGTCACTTCGCTACTAAAAATTGTGGCATGGTGTGACATCACGCGAGTCATCACGAACTCTATCAAGACGATAGAGTTCGTTGTAAACATTTTTCGTTTACGTGAAAAGGGAAATACGTGACCAATATTTTTTGGAAATCTATCTAACGGACTAATTCGATTTATTCAGTAAAATATCCTATTGGCACATGGTCAAGGCCCAACATCTTAAGGCTAGTCCCTGAAACCAAAAATTGGAGTAAATTACATGTCGAGCGCTACTTTAATACCAAATTTTGACAGGTTTCCAGGTTAATATAGTGTACGAAAAATACACAACTCAAATGTCTTAATCAGTAATCGGGAGTTACACTTTAGATAATCATTTTGGAAGTTAGAATGTCATCTTGTTACGTTGTGTTTCAAACAATTCAGTTTTCATGAGATGCGAAGGAGGTTCAGTTGATCGAATCGAGGATCAATGTTTTAATTAGAAGCATAGTTTTATTCTTATTTCATACTTCTAATACAGTTAAGATAATGTTTTATGCCATTATAGTTAAGCTTTGTCTTGCTTTATGAATAATGTAATGTAACTAACAGTATGAGAGAGATAACAATATTTTTATCTTATTTTCGAAGTGAAAACTTCTTTAACCGCGTTGGGCAGTTCTTGGTAGGGGAAATTTTATGGGTTTACGTCACCGAAATGCTCATGACTCATGCGTATTTATAAGTGAAAGTGAATGGATTTAGTGAAAAGTTCAATGTTTTTGTTTGTGTTTTGAAACTTGAAATTCCAAATTTTAATATTAAAAGTTTTTTTCGTTTTATATTCTTTGATATAGTATGTGATGTGACAGTAATCAAGAATTGTAATTATACTGTATATTACTGATATCACTCGCTTAATCATTATGATGTGTGTTAGATTAGATTAAGATCGGCAGACTTCACCTGGGGGTATTCCCCCGAACATCAAACGCTAGAGCGCCAACCAAAATCGGATTGATATAATTAATAAGTCATAATCAATGTTAGGGTGTCATTAATAAGACAGATAATAATAACGACGTGAAACTTTTTTTTTCTTTTGTTTTTAGCAAGTAAAAAAAATCTTGGTGAAATAATTACGGGTCAGGATTATTGGGAATATTTTTATTGCATTATTTTGAAGTCTTTGTGTTCCTTGCGCACCATGCACCCAATGGTTCGATAAACATGACGTATTCTATACGACAAACTATAATTAATGTCTTCGGTCCGAGGTTTGCTTAACCTACCTTTCCGGTACTAGTTTGTACATTTCCGAAGTCATCTTATACTTGAACACCGCATACCTGAAATAAAGAAAACAAAGAATAATTGATCTGAAGAGAAACGAAAATCACGTTAGAATATCCAAACAAGGCCACACCTCGTTTGCAGAACCTCGATGTTTTGTAAAATAAGATAATGTGTAAACGTAAAACAGATTGTAGATAAAGGTTGTTAAGAAAAACTTCCCAAGAAAATCGCATTTTAAAAACATTTTGATTGGGGCATACTTTTTTATCGGCCTCATTATTCAGGTAAAGCCGTGTCGAACGCTTGCCAATCGTTATTAGCCGAGATTAGGCCTATAACAGCTGCCCACAAAAGTATCAAAGGAATTATTGTGATTATTGAAACGAAATACAGTTCTCGAGTATCGAAATCGATTTTTATTAAAGGGAATAAGTTTGCCGGCGGAGCAATTAAGGCTCAAAGTGAGGAGAAATAAGCCTTCAGTAATGCTGATTCCACCATTCGATTTTGCAATTCGAATAATTTAGCCGATTACGATCGATATCCACTCGACTTGTGGCGCTCTAGAGTCGTGTCTTTCGTTCGTAACTTGTTTTGACATTTTCTCATCGTTAATTTTAAATCTTAATTTCAATAACACAAATACGTTTCTTGAAATGATTAAATCTCATCGTGTTACTTTTAAACTTTCCTCGGATTCCTCCGAAAGTTTTAATAACTTTTGTGTTTTATTTAGCACCTCGAGCTTCGTGAAAAGATTTCGGTAAAACATTTTAATATTTTGGTGTGGTGGTTTCCTCAAAGGGGTATTTATGCCGTTAAGTTTATTAATGAAAAGGATTAGGGATAAATTGAAAATGCTTTTGTCTCGCGCTTTTTAGAGATGACAGCGAGTACTTTTTTAAGGCCTTTGATATTGGATAACACTAAAAATAACTACGTCTTTTAATACACCAGGCAACATTATAGATTGGCTCAGACATTAGCTATATAATTAATTAATTCAACCGCAAAACTGGAAACCTCATAAACCAATTACTCGTAACTATTGTATATTTCATTACGATCATGAATTTACAAGTAATCTAATTATTTCAACAAATTGTTGTAATGACCACAAACAAATTGGCGTAATAGGGCGTGAAACTCACAGGTAAGTACTTACATGCCCTCGTTTACACTGGGCTTAGGTGTCTTGTGTGACAAGGATCCCGCCTGTCATAGACAAAGATCTAAAAAAACTAGAATGCTGGAAGTGTTCAAATAATTTTAAATTTCCTAAAATTCTACGAAATCTCCTTTTATTGGCAACTAATTAGTGGAATATAATTATCAGATGAATAGGTATATAAGTTAGATTGAATTGAATATTGCTGTTTATTGACAACGTAATGTACTGTTTATTTATTTACAGTTTATGCAAAGATTCCAATTTAATGCCTAGCCTATGGCATTAAATTGGAATCTTTGCATAAAAAATAAATAATTTATATAGGTACACGCGGATAAAAATACTCATTCATAGATAATTAAATCCTTAGGATCCATTCTTCGATTTAGTTTACCCGGTTTTATCCCTTCAATCAAAACTATACGATATTTTGACCATGATAGTTGAGTTTCGTCTATTTTCCTTTGAAATTCAATCAGCAGCTAACACAAAAACACTCAAAGTGCTGCATTGTACTCTCTACATTGTGTGGCCTATATTACAGGAACCTTGTGTTTATTTCTTGGCAAAAATATACCCCTTTTTACATGAACAGGGCGCTTGTACAAAATTTCCAAGTGTAAATGGGTTGACCGGTCGATGGTATTAAAAATATACACTCGAAAGATAATTTAAAAGATCAATGAGTAATAATCTATACTAATATTATTATTATTGAGATAGTACTCTGCTTGTTTTCCCAATTTTCTTCTTTTCAGATTCGGGTGAAACTAGGCGTACAGAAAGACCATATCCAAGAGGACATAGGCCTCTTTTCAATCTTGGAGTCTCTTGGGATAATTTCTGATTAACATATTTTCTCCAAATGCGTGGTCGTGACCACGTCAATACGGTCAGGAACATGTTGGGTTCCGAAACCATTTTTATTTACCATATTCCATAGAACAACCTAATTTTACTTCTGAATAAAAAATATTGGGTCGTAGCCTATAATAATATCATATATTTATGTCAAAAAAAAAATATATTGACAAACATGCCTATTCCAGTAAATTTATAGTGTATAGTACGGTTTTGTATTACGTTTTGTATGGTTTCGCATTCGATGCAGCCAGCCGTCGCTGCACTTACTCGCAGGCGGGGCGGGGCGCGCGAACATTACTCATCATTATCCGCTTTTGACTTTGCTACCATTTAAAATGGTATTACATATAATTGGCATCTTTTTGTAGGGAAGCGATTATCTTTTTGGTTGGACGTTTGGCAGGTGACAAAGGAAGCTTTCAACTGGCTATAATTGGAGAGAACCGGTACATTTGTTAGTCTTGAACGAAATGTTTGCGATATCAACTGGTTCAGTTTTGAGTCCTATAAGGCACAGCCATGATTATCCTCAGATTGGTACTTCGACTCAACTCAACTTGCACTAAGCCTCTCTCAGACAAATTAAAAATTGAATAGCTTTTTATTGATAACTAGCAGTGCCCCACGGTTTTAGCCGCGTAGTTCCCGTTCCCATGGGAATATTGGAATAAAATATAGCCTATGTTACTCAGGGTGAATGTAGCTTTCTAATGGTGAAAGATTTTTTTTAAATCGGTCCAGTAGTTTTTGAGTTTATTTGTTACATACAAAAATATAAAAATACAAATCTTTCCTCTTTATAATATTAGTTTATACATGAACATAAACTAGCAGGGGACAGAGTGACTTTGGGTCTTAGAATATGGGTGTTAAGCTGGGATGTGGAAAGGTTACTTCGTAATTATAATGGCCGTCATATTAAGTATAATAGGTTTGTACATAAAAATACAGCAAACAACGAATTTTCAACACAAAATAAGGTTTTATCGTCATCTCTGGGACGCTTTGGGATCCTATTTTAATAGATGAGATGAGAATAACATGCTCTACAAATATTTACGATAGCAGATCATTCTGATAAAAGGTTCCATTTTCAAGCTTATTTTATTTTCATGTTTTTTCAGAATACTATTATTAGTTACAATCTTTGCTTCCAATTAACCTACATAACAAGAACACCTGACAACAAATGGAAAATCTTGATACCCAGTTCCACAGCCGAGTAACTGGGTTGAGGGGGTTAGATGGGCAAATACTCCATGTAAGATTTAAGCCGGTCTGGTGTAATACACTAACATGACTCCTAACTCCTGCGAACTGGCTGCCGAATCTTTGTTAGCACCAACTATCTTAACTAAATACATACAAGCTTAAATAAATATAAGATATTATAATCGCGAAATTTTTGTAGTATGGATGGATGTTTGTTACTCTTTCCCGCAAAAACTACTCAACGGATTTGGATGAAATTTGGCACACAGATGATTTATAACCAGGATTAATATGTATATAGGATAAATTTACCCCGATATTCCCACGGGATCGAAACTTATGCGGGTGAAACCGCGGGGCGATGCTAGTTCTCCCATATTTTGATTTTAGCGAGAAGATAGTGTAGTGAACATTTTCCTAGCTTAGTGTTAAAATAGCATTTTCATATAATTTTATGAGTGTCTCGTGTCTTGCTTTTCTAGGTCAGTCTTATTCTTGTTTACAGTTCAACTTAAAAGACGAACCAAGAATAACATTAACATTGTAATGAGTAAAACTAATTTGAAATTGTAAACTCAGTCATAAAGTTGTTTCTGAGAATGAAAACGGATGGTGGAGTCCACTGACTAAACCAATTTTCTTAGCAGACTTTGTAAATAGGTAACATTGTGTCACATGTGGGTTTCATTACACGTGGATCAGATCTTAAATGTTGTGAAAAGAAAATATTTTTAAGACAAGGTTATTCAGTACCGTCCTATCCAACTAAGGTTTGATAAAGCTGTATTATAAACCTACTCTAACAACCTACACGAGGTTTCACTCGTCTTTATGTTGCGAATAATGACAACAACTTTTATACTTATGAAAAATCTACAACCCCCGGTAAATCTAGAGCCTGTCTGTAACAATAACATGCTCAAATTTTTCTTAAAGATTCACTGATGAAATAAATAATAAAGCCGTTTGGATATAAATCTTCCATGAGTGAAGACATGATATTAATTTTACAAAACAATTATCGAAGTATGTTGTTAATTAAATTATTACAAGACTAGCTGACCCAGCAAACGTTGTATTGCCGTACAAAATAATAAAAAAAAAAATTTAGGTTTATCGTAGAGGGTTGAAAATTTAGGGTTGTATGTATTTTTGTATGCTGTACCTATCATGAAAAAATAAAAACAAAAAATTTTGTCTATAAAAAAAATTTATTAGGGTTGGACCACCCTTAACATTTAGGGGGATGAAAAATAGATGTTGGCAGATAAGTACTCAGACCTACTATTGCATATAAAATTTCATATGAATCGGTCAAGCCGTTTCGGAGGATTATGGTAACTAGCATTGTGACACGAGAATTTTATATCTATACTAATATTATAAAGCTGAAGAGTTTGTTTGTTTGTTTGAACGCGCTAATCTCAGGAACTACTGGTTCGAATTGAAAAATTCTTTTTGGGTTGAATAGACCATTTATAGAGGAAGGCTTTAGGCTATATATCATCACGCTTAAGCCAATAGGAGCGGAGCAGCGATAAAGAATGTTTTAAAATCGGGGATTCCACGGGGACGAAGTCGCGGGCAGCAGCTAGTATAAGATAAAGAAACTATTAAAACATGCTCAGATGATAATGGATATCTGATTTTTTGTTAAATTTTAATCTATGTAACTTCAAACAATTTTATCAAAGTCAACAAAAAATCCCGAAACGAATATACTACAGCGTTCTGGAACTTTCGGTAAAGTACGATGTAAGTGTACTGTGTACATGTCGATATTCACTGTGTATTTTAAATCATAGACGAACAACGTAATATTGGAGGCACACCTGCCGTCCCCGTTCGATTTAATAACTCCAGTTCATGTTCAATTCTCCTATGACGTCGTAAAATTTAATATTTTGCACCTATTGTGTGCTTGAAGTTTGCTCTGATAGTGCCAGATTTATGTTTTGGGACGAATGTTTTAGGTCAAGCAGGAAGGGTTTGTGACAAATAAATAGCAGTACCTATGCGGAAATAGTAATTCCTGTATATCATGTCAGTAGTTTTTTTGACGACACGGTTGGCGCAGTGGTTGAGCGATTGGCTACTGCGCTACGTGTCGTTGGTTCGATTCCCGAACGGAACAAATATTTGTATGGCCTACAGATAGTTGTTCCGGGTCTGGCTGTTTGTGTATGTGAAATTGTATGTAAAAGCACCCACGACACAGGAGAAGTTCCTAGTGTGGGGCAACTTTTTTTTAGAAAAAATAATAAAAAGTAAAATAAAAAGTTCAGCCGGTGTATTCTGTAAAAATATCACCGTGTAAACTTGAGTGAAGTGAGATGAAAGTGAGTTGTGATTCCAAGTGATGTTGAGGATGGACTTCATACTTATTCCAGTTTAGTTTCAGAGTGAGATTTTTTACAGAATACTATTATGGTTCAGATTCAGTTACACATGTAATGAGTAATGAGCTCAATTTAAAATTATCTTCGATGGAAATCATACAAAAAGTGACCCACGCTTTTATAACAAAACTCCTACACTACAATAGCAAACGAACACTATCCCGCTTATGCGATTTAACATAAGTTTGCAAATAAAATACGAGTATTCAATAAATAGGAAGGATCACAGCGTAATCCAATAGGATTTTATATATCGTGGGCAACATTACCTATTCAAATCACATGCACAAATATCCGGGCACTACATCCGAACTAAGCATTTGTAAGTTGGGTACACTTGTATCGTATTTTATTCGGATTTAGAATCGAAGTCACCGCTTAAGATATATGGGCATTCTCCTGTTTAGTATACCAACTATATTAAGCGAACTAGCTTCTGCACGCGACTTCGTCCGCGTGGAATAGTTACTTTACCGCCGATTTTGAAACTCTCAGCCCGATCGGTTTAAAATTGACAAAGTTTCATACAAACTTTCATCCCCTATTTTATCCCCTTGGGGGTAGAATTAATCAAAATCCTTTCTTAGCGGATGCCTACGTCATAACATCTACCTGCATGCCAAATTTCAGCCCGATCCGTTCAATGGTTTGGGCTGTGCGTTGATAAATCACTATGTCATGTCAGTCAGTCACTTTTGAGTTATATACATATACTAGTATTTCGCTTGGGGGCGCGAGTTGCAAGCAACCCGCGGTGTCTTTTTAGTATTTTTTCTCATCCAAACACCCTCTATACAACCCCGAAAACCATTTTTCTCTACAATGTCAGGTTTCTGAGATATGCCAAGGGGTTGAAACAAGGGGGTTGAAAACGGTTGAATAGGGTTGATTTTTTTATTGGCCATATACTCATCCAGACACCCTCTATACAACCCCGAAGACCATTTTTCTCTACAATGTCAAGTTTCTGAGATACGCAAAGGGGTTGAAAGTAGGGGGTTGAAAAGGGTTGAATAGGGTTGAATTTTTTATTGGCCATATACTCATCCAGACACCCTCTATACAACCCCGAAAACCATTTTTCTCTAAAATGTCATATTTCTGAGATACGCAAAGGGGTTGTAAAAAGGGGGTTGAAAAGGGGTAGTTTTTTTTTTGTTTTCTACTCATTCAAACACCCTCTATACAAACCCGAAAACCATTTTTCTCTTCGACGTCAGGTTTCTGAGATAAGCAATGGGGTTGAAAGAAGGGGGTTGAAAAGGGGTAGTTTCAGATTTTTCCCATACTCACCCCGACACCTTCTATACAACCCCATAAAAAGTTTTCCCCTCCTAGCACGGCAAGTGGGAGAACAATTATGTCAATCAATCAATCAATCAATCAGTCAATCAGTCAGTCAGTGAGTGGTTATTTAATTGTATATAATATAATTTAGATAGATATATATTTAGATTTTTCCTATGTGCTGTGATGATAGAATGAAGTGTGTTCCTGTTCATAGTGATTTGGATTAGACATTTAAATGAATGTTAGTTTACATTATCGCACGGTACGATTATCTGTCTATAAGCATTTTATTATTATTTTTCAAAATTGTTCCGATACTTTTATTAGTTTCCTCCAGTTTTAATCTTTTCAAACTACTATTTGGAACACGTAAAAACTATGAATATAAAACCAAATAGTTGATTCTCGAATGGAGTACTAAATAAAAAATATGTAGCACAAAACTTTAACTTTAAATACTGAACGGATTTAGGCAGAATTCAAATAAAAGTTTTCGTCGGCTTTTCCTCGAGGTTGAAAGTTATGTACTTGTGGATCTAAGGAAGTTTCTCAAGTATATTACATCATTACTGAAATCATTTTTACACGGCTTTTAGGGGCTATGAATTAGGGTCCTATTGTGCAATAAGGAAAGAAGTCTACCTGTCAGTAATTGGCTCCTATAAAAGCAAGAGCATTTCCTTAAAGATTAAAAAAATCTCTGAAGTGGTTCTCTTATGAAGGTACCGATGTTCTCCATTATAGTTTGCGTATACATATATCGAGTTTTTTTGTAACTTTCTTCTAAAATCTATATATATAAAACAACTAGTATTTCGCTTGGGGGCGCGAGTTGCAAGCAACCCGCGGTGTCTTTTTAGTATTTTTTCTCATCCAAGCACCCTCTATACAACCCCGAAAACCATTTTTCTCTACAATGTCAGGTTTCTGAGATATGCCAAGGGGTTGAAACAAGGGGGTTGAAAAGGGTTGAATAGGGTTGATTTTTATTGGCCATATACTCATCCAGACACCCTCTATACAACCCCGAAGACCATTTTTCCCTTCTATGTTAGGTTTCTGAGATACGCAAAGGGGTTGAAAGTAGGGGTTGAAAAGGGTTGAATAGGGTTGAATTTTTTATTGGCCATATACTCATCCAGACACCCTCTATACAACCCCGAAGACCATTTTTCTCTACAATGTCAAGTTTCTGAGATACGCAAAGGGGTTGAAAGTAGGGGGTTGAAAAGGGTTGAATAGGGTTGAATTTTTTATTGGCCATATACTCACCTAAATACCCTCTATACAACCCCGAAAACCATTTTTCTCTAAAATGTCAGATTTCTGAGATACGCAAAGGGGTTGTAAAAAGGGGGTTGAAAAGGGGTATTTTTTTTTTTCATTTTATACTCATCCAGACACCTTCTATACAACCCCGAAAACCATTTTTCTCAAAGATGTCAGATTTCTGAGATACGCAAAGGGGTTGTAAAAAGGGGGTTGAAAAGGGGTAATTTTTTTTTTCGTTTTATACTCATCCAAACACGTTCTATACAACCCCGAAAACCATTTTTCTCTTCGACGTCAGGTTTCCGAGATAAGCAATGGGGTTGAAAGAAGGGGGTTGAAAAGGGGTAGTTTCAGATTTTTCCCATTCTCACCCCGACACCTTCTATACAACCCCATAAAAAGTTTTTCCCTCCTAGCACGGGAAGTGGGAGAACAATTATGTCAATCAGTCAATCAATCAATCAATCAGTCAGTCAATCAGTGAGTGGTTTTTTAATTGTATATAATATAAAGTCGGGTTTGTTACAACACTTATAACTCGAGATCTGCTGGGCCAATTTTCTTGGTTTTTGTTTCGTTGGATTTGTCTCTGTTCCGAATAGCAGAATACATCTTAAAAACAATGAAAAGTCGACGAATAAATAATTATGAAAGATGAATCATTTTCCCTAAATGTTCCTTTGTTTCGTACCTGTCAAACATTTGTAAGTAAGGATTTACGCGTACCAGCAGACCATAAACATGTCGAAGCAGTTCTGGGGCTGGAATTGTGAGTGAAGACTTACAAAGTCCGATACGAGGATACCAGAACCATAATTATTTAACATCAAGCTATGATCCTTAGGAGACGAAAGAAAGAACACATAGCCAGAAAAATAATAAATGGCATAGGATATATTTATATAGGACATTTTTATCCCGTTTCCGTGGGACGTGATCAGTCTAGCCGTTCATTTTTTTTTAAATTGTATAGTTTCCAGGGTTAAAATTGCATGCGCTAAAGATTTACAAGTACTAGAAGACCAGAAAGAAGAATGTGAAGTATTAAATTTCAGGGTTGAAAATTTGAGAGGTAAGGTAAGTAAATCCACGTGTACCAGCAGACCATAAACATGTCGAAGCATTTCTGGGGCTGGAATTGTGAGTGAAGACTTACAACGTACCAGGATACCAGAACCATAATTATTTAACATCAAGCTATGATCCATAGGAGACGAAAGAAAGAACACTGAGCCAGAAAGAATAAATGGCGCAGGCAGGTGAAACCGCGGGATACAGCTAAGAAGTATTTTAGCTTTAAGTTTTCTATTTTAAAAATTATTTCACCAATAGAAAGCTAAATTTCACCTGCGACTTTCTTTTATATATATAGAACATCATTCATACCCCTAAATATTGTGTTTATTTTATATGGCAAAACAACGTTTGCTGGGTCAGCTAGTATTATATAAGTACTTCGGATTTCTGTGAATCTAACTAGATAAGTTTTTTTGTGGGTCAATCATAGCTAGTTATTTCATAAAGATTCGACAATTTCACTAAAAATAAACAGAAGATTTATTTCAATTTCGCCTAATTAAACTTTTTTTTTTATCTAAAATAAACCAACATAAATCATACTGTCTAGATTTTTCAATGAAAATGAATAATGGTCGTATGGAAATCTAGTGTGCTCAGCTGACATACAATATAAATCATGTTTTGATCCGTTAAAGTTGCAACAGTCAATGTAAAACAATTTCTTTTTTTTAACATTTTGCTGTTCATGGCTTTCTTAAACTCGATAGCTATTCTATTGAAGTCATTTCTTCTATACAATTGCAGCTTATTTTGAATTTGCTCGGCAGTAAGATCGAAAATAAAACTGGCTTTGTCAGGCTTGAAAAGTTTCTTGGGAAAATGTTTAGTTTGTAAAAATATAAAAGATCCTTAGGGCCTGCCATTGCGTCTTATATCATCATGGTTCTGATGTCAGAGTGACGGATGCAGATAGGACGAATGACACTGTACCTTATTCACAATCAATCAATCATGATAAAATTACTCTGTCATAGCACGGTGGGTTCTGTCCTATGCAAAGTCTTCCTTACATTTTTTCTACTTTTGTAGACGTGCTGCTTCTACTAGTGCCAACTTTTATTCTGGGCGGAGCGGAGATAGTGTCCAAACTCTTGCTGATTAAAATCCTTCCATTTGTGTTTCAGGGCCGCGGTGACTCTTTCGAACAAATTCCACGATCCTAGCAGTGCTGGTGCCACCTGAATATATCTATTTCACAGTTTAAAAAAATATATTTGAATATATTTTTTCAGATCGTTCCATTCACGTGTAAACGGCATTTATCAATCCGACAAATTCAATTCATCATTTGTGTAGTTACTGTTTGTCAATAAAACTAGGTATATGCTTTTATTTTGTTAACTAAATCCTGTTATGTACTCAATATATTGTTTTCGGCGAATAGGTATATTCCGTTTGATGGATTCAATTTCTAAAATCAATCCATCAAATCGATTTATCGAATTGCATGCCGGAGATAGGGTCCTGTGCTTCCCACACAACCCAGTTACAGGACCGTTTGCCTTCTATAAATAGTCCGTGTGCAATATGAAATGTTATTGCTGAAACACTGCGTTTCTCAGACGTGACTGTATGATTGGTATTAGTTTACATTTAATTAATGCTGTTAGATGTTGTCTTTATAGGTTCAGTTCGACTTTGGAGAAGTTGTTCCTTGCGCTTCAATCGACGGAATGATATTAATAAAGTTTTTTTTGATATTCAATTTTCGTAAAACGAAACGTATCTATTTCTGTGAAAAGACATTTACAATTTTCAATATCTTGTCTAGAAGCTACCTGTCTAAAGAGCTAAGCTTTTTCTTACTTACGTCTTGTCGGAGCGGATAGGAGTGTCAGACTCTCACTGACTAAAACCCATCCATGTTCTTCAAAATGCCCTTTGCGTTCCAGGGCCGCGGTGACTCTTTCGAACAATTTCCGCAACCATTAGGCCTTAGCGAATTCTGTCTTTTATGCTGACATACATATTTACCTACAATACAAGTTCGTTAGTCCCAATTTGAAAACTCCTTTTTAGCATACAATTATTTGGAACACAAACCTCACATCCCTATGTAAGTAAGGGGAAAAGCCAAAAGAAAAACATACGACATACAAAATTTGTTTATCCTAATATTTAGGACGGCCGTATATCATACAGGAAGAACTTGAACAAATGGTTACATAAATTATAGAAAATTATATTTTTCCTTTTACACGTTACAAACTTTACACAGGAATAAGAAAGTGAAGCTACATGCATTATTACGCAGCATAGGAAATTCTTAATGAAGAAGAGAAAATTTAAAAAGTTTTTCATAAGGAGCTTAGAAAATTAGACGCGTAATGGGGCTTAGTTAGTCAAAGTACCTTTGGGATGAAATTTCATGCTTTTTATGCTAGTAACGATAATTACGCTATTACGTGCCAATTTAACACAGTGCTTTGACAAATTAACACATAGGGGTTTTAGAATGATTGCATCGTTAAGGTGCGTTGAGTCACGTAACTATTCGCCGACTGTAATTCGAGTAATTTGTTTTTATTTACAAGCAAATGCATTTTCTTATAGACATTTTCACAGTACGCAGTATAAACTAAGAAAACGATGACGTATTTCGACGCACTTTTCTGCAGGAGCCTTCATTTCTTGTAAAGTTCGTGCTGACATGCCAGAAAGTTTAAAAACTCTTCTCATAAATAAGGTTCAATAGAATCATTAGAAACCTTATAAACATAAATTAATTACTTCCCAAAGATGTTTAATAAGCAAAAACGCAAATGTAAAGGTACCATATTGAATACAAATTTGCATTTTAATAAAAATATTGGATGCCAGGTGCGGCGAACATTTATTAAAATGTAAGGTTTTGCAATTCCGCAAATCCGTTGTAAAATTAACAACAGATAGGAAATTGGCGCAATTTTCTTTGTTAGCTTCATTTTCCTTTTTTACGGGGCTATGTCACGGAACTGCAGTAATGTGGGACAAAGTTTTTCAACTTTGTGAGTGCAGAATTATCACGGGTTCCTTAGTGGATTTAGTCCTATAGATGGTAATATTGCAGTAGTCGTAACTAGATCCCAGTTTCCACAAATATTTGTAAAACCTATCAACTCATTCTACCTTACTTTCGTAATAACTGTGAAAAAGTGAATATTCTGTAAAATATCATTTTTCTAGGACAAAAATTGCCGCCTACAGAGTACATTTTTCGAGCATTTTGTTTTACCCCTGTGCAATAATCTACTTCCCCAAAGCCAAAGCAAGCAACGAATTCGTATATTTATATTTCCTCCATCCCCGATATTGCATTGAAGCTAGCATCTATTCATTTGTTTTTTATTCAAAATATCCCGGATTAAATAAAAGTTGAAAATAAAATTTATTTGCAGCATGCACAACCGACGCATGCTCTGTTTACCGATAATTCAGTTAGTTGACCAAATGGAGATTTTTCTCTCTGCTTTAGTTCGTTTTGTCCGCAGTTATAACTCATAATTTAACCACCGGTTCCATAAGTAGCGCAAATTTATATGCTGTATTTTATTGGTTCTGTTGCCTGCTCTATCGCCTGTTTTTCGACTTTAAAGTTATGTTTGTAGACCAGCCATATATTTAAAAATATTTTACGGTATCAATTCAAACTCAACTCAAAGTATTTATATCAATTAAACCATTTACAGGCATTTCTGTTTCAATTGTCAAGGTCGTCAGTCAAAGAGAAGAAGTTATTTTCACGTTCCAAAGCATAAATCTCTGTGAGAAGAACGTGCAAGAAACTCCACGGGCACAATTTTAAAACATTAAATTGTTAAAAGTTGTGGTAACATAGTTCTTCTTGAAATTATTCATAATATATATAGTGAGAACGAAATAGAAAGACGTGCGCAATGAAAGCGTCCGAGGGAAAAAAACAAATAAAAACACTAAAAACAAGTAGGTACAAATAACTGATTATACATTTATTTTCGGTATATTAATGTACCTTAAACTTCATCATCTGTCCCTATATATACATATGTATATAGGTACATATATATAGGGACAGATGATGAAGTTTAAGGTACATAATACTCACATGTGCCAGTAAGTATGAAATTATACAATGCTATCTATATAATATATCAACAATAATAACATTTGGAATTTAATATTATCTGGTATCCTCTTGTTACTCTCTTGTGACTCCACATTCAACTGTTTTAATAGTTTAGTTTCCTGTCTACTCAGTGAATTTAGTTGTAAAAGAAACACTATCCGAAAATTGTTCTTGAAATATCTTAAATAGTTACGATACGTAACTGTAAAAATTGAGCTAAGTATTTATTGAAAACTACAGTATCTATTAGATAGAATAAAAAAATATTTTTTATTTAGTTATTTTGGTTCAAGTACTAAATTGATAGAAAAGAAAATAATAAAAGCAAGTAGAGGTGGCAACATGATTTGGACGCGACCGGTGATAAATATACGAGAAGATAATTTTTTAACCTAAAGCGAATAAAGGTAAAAATTTTGCTATTCAGCTACACCGTCGTAACAGTTGTTTGATCGTAACTGCAGTGAACGTTGAACTGGATATTAATTTCCCGACAACCATCATTTTGCGAATGAAACAACGGTTCAATTCGGCCATTATTACATAAACGGTCAGAGCATGAGAGAAAACAACATTGCACCTGCCTGTGACGTCATCTCGGTTGATATAGACCGGCCAGCCATACAATTCTCTGAACGGATAGATACACTAAAGGATAACCAACCTAAAGATAGCATTAACATTAAGATGCATAACAAAACGAATGGGGAATTAGCTCTACAAAATTAAAATCAGTTGGTTAGCGGTCTCTGGCGGGTCCAAGAGCGTGGCGAATGGCACAAGGAAAGTGAGGCTTATGCTCAGCAGTAGGTGAAGTTGGGCTGTAGATGATGATGATGTGATGATGATGATGATAAAAATAGCATGTATAAGCGCCACAATTGCATAGAACTTGCTTTCAAAATGTACGCCCTTAGTCTAATGTGTTCTGTGTCAGTATTAGTATTGAAGACTAGTAGCGCCCCGCGGTTTTACCCACGTAGTTCCCGTTCCTGAAGGAATATGGGGATAAAATATAGCCTATGTTCAGTATGTTCACAGGAGATAGTGTAGCTTCCCAACAGTGAAAGAATTTTTCAAATCGGTCAAGTAGTTTCGGAGCCTATTCAATGCAAACAAACCAATAAAAAAATCAAATCTTTCCTCTTTATAATATTAGTGTAGAAAAATTAAACACAATCAACTAAAACAAATCCAGCATTTCAGCTGCTTAAACTAAAATTGATTACGTCCATAAGTTCTAAAAACCAGCTGAAGTAACCCTACACTTCGCAGCCATTTCATTCCGGGCGTTTAAAAAGGCCACTTAAAACAATTAAACAAATCTACGAACGGGGTTGCCAACGTTATAAATCTTTGAAATATTGCGTTGGAAACTCCGGTTGTATGGCAAGAGTCGGAAAAAAGGGCATTATGCAGCGAAGCGAGCGCCACCTGGTGTCGCCGTTACGGGTTATTGCTGGAGAACGTACTTCTTGACGCATCGTGGTGCTTGGAAGCACTTTTATTGGGTTTTAAGAGGTGAGGACTGTGGTGATTTTTAACCCCCGACGAAAAATGAGGGGTGTTATAAGTTTGACGTGTCTGCCTGTCTGTTTGTCTGTCTGTGGCTCCGTAGCTCGCGAACGGATGAAGTGGAAATTAGGTTTTTGTGTCGGGGGTTTTTTAAATTTATAATTTTTTTTTTGTTTGAACGCATTATTGTCACCTTGTTAATAAAGACATGATTTGTGTGCATAGATATGTTAATACTAATAGAAACTGAATATCTGCTGAAATAGTATAGGAACATATACATTGGTAGATATGTACTTATTTTGAATCGAATTTTCTATTGTAATTAATAAATTCCATTTTCGAATATGTAATTGTAAAATTAGCTTTTTAAGCGAATTCCAAAAAAGAAGTAGGTCCTCAAGTCGACAGTATTTTTTTTTTGTGTGTTGCCTCATAACTTTTTACTGGGTGTACTGATTTTGATTATTCTTTTTATATTCGATAGCTGGTGCTTGTAATGTGGTCCCATTGTAATTTGATTGAGATTTGACGACCAGTATTTGAGTTATTTCTAATAATGCGTGGCTTCGACTACATTGCTGATGTTTTTATTCCTCCTTGTCGATGTAAAATCTAACTTATATGAATATACAATGGTTCGGAAGAGCATCTTACAATTTCAAAGTAGGACGGAAGGGACTCTCCCTTTCTAGTTTGGTAAAGATCTGATGAAGAACGGAGATAGGAAACAGAATTCTTCAATAAATGATAGCAATTCTTTCGAGATAGCCTGCTGAAATCTTATGTTTTTTTTATTGTTTACACCAATTTATAACACATACGCTGTGATGGGTACGTTTAACTGTGAGGTGCCACCTCTAAAGAGTGAAAAATTAAAAAACAACTTTTTATAAAAAATGCAACCGATACAAACTTCTAAACAAAAAAAAACCTAACTTTAATTTCGGAAGTTGGAGTTCAAAAAACGAAGAAACAACTAAAAACACCGACTGTTTTTTATTATAACCTTTTTTATTATCTCTATTTTTATTACGATACAAACTATTATGGCTACATTACCTACCTACGACTGATACTAAGTCGAAATGATAAATACTTTAAATATTAGCGTTCCTTTGAATATTCATAGCAAATCTGAAAATCATATTGAGATTAAATATTTTATTTTCATAGTCATTATTATTTTCCATAAACAATTGATTTGATAAATATTCCAATGGCAAGAAAAAAAAAATCTGCAACTAACCAATGAGGCTGAACGAATTTTAAAGCAGCTTTTATGTCTATGTGTTCGCAAAATAGAGGTGCAATTTTAGAGGTGAGACCTAAAATAACTGACGGTTGGTTGTAACTAGTAGAAGCTATCTTCAGTGTTAATAACTGGCTGCCAGTATCACATTGTTAATTGCGTGGATTTTGGACAGTTCTACGTCTTTGGATGAGCGCACAGTTAAATATGGAATCGATTTGCTGGTAAAATGTTGTTTTAGGGGTTCTATTTAGTCAAAATCTTGGACTAGCTATGTTGGTCTTCTTAATTGGCTTGAAAATGACTTTGACTGCCTCAAAGAGCATATTAATTTTTCTATAACTTTAATTTTTCTTTATGATAAAAGGAAAAATTTATTGTAAAAAAAAACCGGCCAAGAGTTATACTGTCATGCGAAAAAAATATTTGTTTTTTTTTTGTGACTATTATTTCTTAGTATGACAATGGCAATAAAAATAGACAATCTCTGTGAAAATAAGTCTTCCTAAAACGGTCCTTGAGATTCAGTCCGCTGACAGATAGATGGGCGTATCCCAAGTAGCAAAAAGTTGCTCTATAAATGTCATTAAAGCCAAAAAAAATATATTTTATAAAGGCCATATTATTGCTAATAAGACTGTGTTTGGGCACAAATTATAAGGAGTCAAACCTTGTAGATATTTTATAGTTACCATATAATAAGCTAATTCCCCTTAAACTCGTCATGTAAAGGCATATTGTATGGCTGATTAACTATAAATAGGCAAGACATTTGCTTTTATGTAACAAATTACCCTTATAACCGCTAATAAAATATGACTATAAGGGCGATTTCTCGTATTGCAGCAAACGCAACACGAATATGAGAAGTTAATGATATATTCACGCGATTTGCCTCAATACATGGTTTATAAAATACATTAATTGTTTACATTACAGCTAGACTTGACTACATCGCTCTTTTTTCGTATATCGTACTGGAAATGTATGTGGAAAAGCAGATTTGTGAGAAATGTGGATAAGTTTTATGGCAAATTTTTAATGCGCCTCGTTAATTTTATGTTTTTTTAATTTTAAAAACTATTTTATTTTTCCGAGTTCTTGTTAATTACTACTATAAGAAGGATTAACAAATCAAATGTTTCTATAAATCCTTTAAAAGTCATGTACCCTTATTGTAGCAGGCTAGTACAAACATATTCAACCATGTTGAAAGATTTTAGGGTTCAGTCTCCACTTATTTTTTATAATAACATTTTGTGAATGCCTATTACTCTGCACTCTTTTTTATTCTACAGAACCCAGACAGTATCTAATATAGATGTGGACCGTTTCTTGACAAAAGTCGATTTCCACGAATTGTTTACTGAACTGATATGACCTTGGCAAATCACATATTTTATAATAAGAGAAGAATGCTTTGGATGTCACAATCTACTTCGAATCTTCCGTCCCAATTCTCTCACTCTTTTTTCTTTTGTGATAATTCACAAAAGAAAAAAGAAAATATTTATTCTATGATAACATTTATGGTGTCATTATTTAAGTGAGTCATTATTGGTGCGTTGTGGTGTCATTATTCGAGTGCGAAATTTGCCACTTACCTTAGGCCTTATTTGCTTTTTTTTCTGACACAAATACGTTTTTTTTTTTATTATAAATAAATAAATAAATAAAAACGTTTCTTTTTATTAATAACGCAAAATTATGGATAGACAGGCTCTAAAGACTGCACGCTCTAATCTATACAGAAAAATTATATAGGTTTTCTGTTGTTTCATTTGTTTTTCTATCTCCAGTACGTGATAGATCGGTTATTGGGTTCGGCCGTAAACCTACAAGGTCTACACTACACCTTACTCAAAATATATGAAAAAGTGGTCAGATCTCATGAAGAGCCAAGATTTTTGATCTATGTGCCCTAACTTTACCAGGCCTACCTTCACAAATTCCACATTTTATTCAAAACGTGTGGCTTGTTCGTTTTGCTACCGTCACGAAGATTTCATAGGCAGTTGTTCATTGGGTGTGAAATAAAACGGCATCTGTGTGTAATGGAGGGGTACTATCAGATGATTCATTATCACTTTGAGTAAGGTAACCTTTCAAGAAATCTTCATCGAAAGTGTCATTGTCAAAATGTTGTGCTAAATAATTCTACGGAACCCATAACATTTTATTTCATCTCTACCCTGGACGGAGTTGCTACTAACAAATTTGATGACATCATAGCTTCGTAGCTTTTTTCATCTTTCTTCTAGAACCACTTCGCTTTAGTTTTTTCCAGTCATTTAAATCCAATTTCAAAATACCGAGTCGCTATTATAGTTACCGATTCTAAAATATCATGGCTGACGATAAACTTATGTAAAGGCAAAGTCAAACATACATACATATAAGAATAAAGTTCTTATACCTGTTACACAGTGGTGCAGTCAACACTTTATTTACTTATAGAAACTATGTAACTTGCATTTTTGCATTGGCTCTTAAGCTGCATTCAAATAAACATTATAAAGGAATAGGTTTTATAATAACTCTATTAATTTTACAAATAGTATGAGGCCAATGCGACTACAAGACTAAATTATTATATGTCTGAAAAACCATATAATATGCTTCTATATGTCCAATGTTTTATAAGGGACATTTAAATTAGTTATATAAACGTATGTAAGACGAGGTGATAAGACCGATATACCATATTAGCAAAAAACACTTAAAAGATGCTTTTATAAAGAGAGTTGTAAGACTAATGCCGTTATAAAACATGTACAAGAGTTATTACCTTATAAATCATGCGTTATAAAGCGATTTTGCTAGTTGGATGTAAAGTGGAGGCTCAGTAATAGGGTTCCAGAAACTAGCCACATGGAAAATAAAAAAAAATAAGTTACTAGACAATTGTTGTACAAAAAACTTTTTTACAAAAATACAACCTACTTCTAAATAAAAAAGCACAAAAAAAACATTAATTTCGGATGTCGGTGTTTTTGGTTGTTTCTTCATCATCATCAACAGCCTGTTGCAGTCCACTGCTGGACATAGGTCTCTCCAATGGCACGCCACTTAGATACACTATTACAGACACACATACTATTATCTCATCCAGTTTCTGTCCGTTGTTTCTTCATTGTAACCAAAAACACTGACTTTTTCTACACTCATATTATTAAGAGGAAAGATTTGTTTGTTTGCATTGAATAGGCTCCGAAACTACTTGACCGATTTGAAAAATTCTTTCAATGTTGGGAAGCTACATTATCTCCGGTAAATATAGGCTATATTGTATTCCCATATTCCCACGGGATCGGTACTACGCGAGTGAAACCGCGGGGCGATGCTAGTTTGATATAACTAGCTAATGACAATATGGTTTTAAGAGAACATAGAAAGTTGTTAACCTTTTATGCTCGTTTTAAATAAGTTTTAGTATGCTGACACGGATTTATTAAGCCACTGATCTAAACCAGTTTTTCCTTCAAGCCTACATCAAAATGAACTTGAGTTATTATGTTAATTTGATTGTAAAATTGTAAATGGAAATATTAATAACTAATTGAAGATTATCAAAAAATACGATTAATATCATCTTGTTTTCTCTACATCAAAACTACCTTTAGCAAGACTTACAATAAAAAATAATGCTTTATCTACAAAACACTATTGTGTAATAAAGGCTAACGCGGGTACTTATTTTCATCGCTTGACAGAAAGCTTACTTCTCAGAGACCACTTGACTCCTTTCCGAGACGTTCCGCTTTAATTGGGTGAAGCACTATCAATGTCCTAAAGCCCTAAAAGTTCATCGTAATATTAATAATAATATAGATACAATATTGTAACTCTATTTTCGTTTGAAAACTCCATACTTTGTTGCCAAGGTTATGTGCACCTCTGAATTGTGAACGATAAGTTAAACACCAGTGGTGGCCTTAGAGGGTGGCGAGCATGGTAGCCGCCCAGCGCGCGGCACCACGCTTCAATAACAATATTTTTCACTTAGCTATACTTCCTATTTATTTATTTATTATATACTTAATTGTACACCGTAGTTATCAAAAAAAAAAAAGAAAACTACAAACTAAAACACATGTACAATGGGCGGCCTTATCGCATTCCGCGATCTCTTCCAGGCAACCTGGAATGGACAGTAATTGCCTGGACATAAATGGGGTTGTAATCGGTGCAACATTACTATAAATAATTTAATATATACACAGATAAATAAATAATATTAACAATAGATACATATATACTAAATACATAGGCGATAGCTAAATGGCGAACATCGATATCACAGCGACAAGTAATGTTCCTTCACGAGCCTTCCTAGTTCGTTGTTATTTTTTAAAATTTGTTTAGGAAAAGCCGTAAACATATTCAAAAATATATAATTTCTGATACATATAAATTTCAAAAGGAACAAGGGCCTCGGGAAGGTCTGCGTTCTGAGGCCCCGCAAAAATCTACCAACCTGAATCTCCACTGTCAAGCACAGTTCTGCAATACTACATTGTAGTTCAAAAACTGAGTTTTGTTTTGATACTGTGGTGTACCTAGCGAGAAACTGTTCAATTTATAGTAAGCGTTTAGATACATTCAATATTTATCCAGCGATAGATAAAAATGGGAAGCAACTTTGTTAGTTTTGTAACATTTTGTAGGTAATCGTGGTCGCTTTTGAACTATGTCAGTACAATGGAGCAAATAGATGAGTATGCACGTAGTAATTATCCTTTTTTTAAGTTTATTTAGCGCGAAATAAATAAACAAATGATTAATGGACATAAAATGAGTAAAATCCTGAAAAGTTTTGAGTTATACACCTAAAATTGTAAAAAATCTACTGTTCAGTACATTTAGTTATGCAAAAATATATGTATAATCATATATGGGGCAATTAGTTCTCTTTTTTTGTGATTACAGGATTGGTAACACGGTTGCGGAATTTTTTCGAAAGAGTCACCGCGGCCCTGGAACGCAGAAGGCATTAGGAGGAACACGGATTGGTTTTAGTCAGTAAGAGTCCAACTTTCCCTTCCGCTCCACCCACAGAAAACTAAATGGCTTAACTGTATCACCCGTAATCTTTGACACAGAGCGGAAGAAGTCATTTGGTATTATATTTCTTTTACAACAAATTTATTTACGGAAAAAAAAAATATAAACGAAGTATCATCCAAACATTGAGAGCTATCATCTTCATTTGTCTCGTGTATACAAGTTATGCTACACCAATGCACAATTGGTACATTATAATTGTTTTCACAGAAACGAGATTTATTCAGCTTGTTTATTAACCTATGACTAGTTCGTTTTGAAATCACTATTAATTGGTTCATTCATAACACAAGCAAAAATAATTGAATTAATTATATTACCAAATTCAAAACATGACCAAATGGTAAATCCAAAACACAATTATTTCAATTAATCAGTTAAATGATTTGCTGTGCAGCCTTTGACTGGATTTATTATTGAAATAAATATTTCATCATTAGATAAACATTCAATTATTATTAACAAAGTGAATTTTAGTTACCCAGTGGAAAATAATAATAATTAATATGAGGCCGCGGGACATCAATATTTCGCATATGTATTTCCTTTCTATGTTTAGCTTTTAGTAGGGTTTAGTAAATAAATATTTACCATACTTTAATAGTATTTTACTACACCTTTTATTCTTCATTTTAGGGTTCCGTACCTAAAGGGTAAAAATGGAACCCTACTACTAAGACTTCACTTTCTGTCCGTCCGTCTGTCTGTCACCAGGCTGTACCTCAAGAGCCACGATAGGTAGACAGTTGAAATTTTCACAAATTATGTATTTCTGTTGCCGCTACAACAACAAAAAAATACTAAAAACAAAATAAAATTAATATTTAAGGGGGATCCCATACAACAAACGCGATTGGTTTGCCCTTTTTTACTTTGTATCAACAATGGCAACAGGTAGGCACTTGAAATATTCACAAAGTACTCAAGTTGCATTTTTACTTTCATAATAAATAATAAATTAAAATCAAATATATATTTAAAGAGACCTCGTTTTTCTTAGCATAGCGAAAAAAAAAACCAAGCGTTGCCGCGTTGGATGAATGGATAGATGGAGAGATTTATTTATTTATTTATTTTATTATTTATGTACACACATACAATAATTAAGAGAAAACATTAGAAATTTTAGTACAAAGGAACTGCTTATTTCAAACGAAATTTCTTCCAGCAGACCTGCGAAAGGATAAACGAAAAAGAAATGTAGACAATAGTGTGTAAGAACAAGAGAGAACAAAAGATGTTTGTTACATTTAATTAAAAAACTACCTAACCGATTTGGATGTCATTAGGTACACATATAATTTATAATCTATTTTAACGTAAATAATACTCACATCCCGATCAGAAGTCCGCTTAGACGAAGTAAAAACAGCTAATACGCAATATATGTTTTGTATGTATGGGTTCCGTCGGTGACGTTCAACGAAAACTACGCTTTTCATCGAAGCTGAAGATGAGCTGTCTGATCCGATTACACTAATGAAAGAAGCAGGATAACGAATTATTATTATTAAATTCTACGTAATTTTCTTTCTTTCATTATTTTATGATGTGTTGGTGATTTTCCGTAGTAACAAAGTAAATAATAATAATATAATCTATAGTAAAGTAAGTTTAAATCGATATTAATGGAGAGAGTACCAGGACATTTTTAATTTAAATATTTTACGTGTGATTTCTGTGATGACGTCTAATAGAGCACTAAAACAGAAGACACGTGTTGCCGTGTAATAAAATTGAGATATGACCAAGAGAGTAATGACGATTTATGGAATGAATCTAATATTTAATAGCTAAGGTTTTACATTGAAAATTGAAATGATTCATCATTTTAATTCATTAAGTTTTATTTAATTTTAAATCATTTTGATGATTCCCGGCCACCGCAGATGCGGTCCTGCGTATAGCGAGCTATGACTGGCTCGCCGCCCGATAACAACTAGGCCCGGGTCGACGGCGCGTCGTGTTCCACCCGCGCCTCAAACAAATGTCAGCAAAGATGACGGGGCCCCATAGGTTCAGTGCCTGCTAGGGTTGTCGAATTTGTTCTAAAAGAGTCACCGTGGCCCTGGAACGTAAAGGGCACTAGGAGGAACACGGGTGGGTTAAGGTAGTAAGAGTCTGACACTCCCTTCCGCTTCGCCCAGAGCGGGAAAAGTCACTTGATGATTGAATTGAATAAAATAAGGACATACTCTATCATATGTGACAATTTTCGTTCACATCCTTTCAGTAGTTGTAGCTTATAAAAAAAGAGTAACTTCACATCTATATATATAAAACAAAGTCGGGTTTGTTACAACACTTATAACTCGAGATCTGCTGGACCAATTTTCTTGGTTTTTGATTCGTTGGATTTGTCTCCGCCCCGAATAGCAGAATACATCTTAAAAACAATGAAAACTCTATTAGAGTAAACGCAGTGGAAAATGGTTTTAGGTGAAATATATTTTGTGCGTTGTAGATAATTCAAAATTAACAAGTGTAACCTAGCAACCAAAACAAAAGATTAATTAAATCTAGAAAGGTCGCCTTCATAAAATAAGGCTGGAAGTGCTTTCTTAAAAAACTCAATGAATACATAACTATGAAAGATGAATAATTTTCCCTAAATGTTCCTTTGCTGCTCCTCTGCAATGTAGCTGTCAAAAATTGCATGCGCTAAAAGTACTAGAAGACCAGAAAGAAACATGTCGAAAACTTAAGAAGTAAGGATTCACGCGTACCAGCAGACCATAAACATGTCGAAGCATTTTATTTTCTTTCTATAAAGAACCAGGATACCAGAACCACAATTATTTAACATCAAGCTATGATGCTTATGAGACGAAAAAAAGAACACTGAGCCAGAAAGAATAAATGGCGCAGGCAGGTGAAACCGCGGGATACAGCTAAGAAGTATTTTAGCTGTAAGTTTTTTATTTTAAAAATTATTTCACCAATAGAAAGCTACATTTCACCCGCGACTTTCTTTTATATAGGTATATAGAACATCATTCATACCCCTAAATATTGTTTTTACCTTATATGGCAAAACAACGTTTGCTGGGTCAGCTAGTTGATTATATTATTAGTATGATTGACTGATTAACCCTCACGTAAATATTAATTAAGTTTGAACAACAGATTTTGTTTTCACGAAAGTTTTATTTTAAAACTTTGTTACATACATGCGTTGCTTTATAAAGTAAAACGAAAATGCTTAAAACAATGTTGAGTATTCGCAGAAAAATCCTACAGCTTTAATATTGGCAGGTAAGAACCCTTTTTACGTGCGAAAGTGTCCCAAACAGCTGATCATTATACATTACTAGCTGCTGTCCGCGACTTCGTCCCCGTGGAATCCCTGATTTTAAAACATTATTTATCGCTGCTCCGCTCCTATTGGCTTAAGCGTGATGATATATAGCCTAAAGCCTTCCTCGATAAATGGTCTATTCAACCAAAAAGAATTTTTCAATTCGAACCAGTCGTTCCTGAGATTAGCGCGTTCAAACAAACAAAAAAACAAGCTTTTCAGCTTTTATAGATTTGTTTTGCTGCCAGTACCATGTAACCAATAACATGTACCTACTTACTTACCTATTAATGATGTTATCAGGGAAAGAAAAACATTGTGTGATTATTAATGTTGCATCTCATCAATCTGTGCTGAAAATGAAATTGGGAAATCTGTGAAAACTCGTTTAAATTTTTCTCTCGTGTATAATAATGGTTATGTTACCCGTTTTTATGAAAACAATTTTGTCTCGCTTTACGGTTTAATTTTAATGAATAGATCAATTATTTTATCTTGGACAATGACAGTCACTTGAGCTATATTTTTCATGAGTCAAGCACAAATCCAAAGCTCCGAGGTGCTACTAAGATTACGCGTGTTTCAAAGAGATGTCAGCAAAGAAGACGGGGCCCCATAGGACCAGTGGCTGCTAGGGTTGCGAAAGTTCGAAAGAGTCACCGCGGCCCTGGAATGCAAAGGGCACTAGGAGGAACACGGGCTGGTTGTAGTCGGTAAGAGTCTGACATACCATCTTTTGATGATTTCTCATCATCATCTGCCTAGTCTTTTCCCAACTATATTGGGGTCGGCTCCCAGTCAAGCCGGATTCAACTGAATACTAGTATTTTACGTGAAGTGGCTGCCAACCAGACCTCCACAACCCATTGATGATTTCTCATACAAAACAAAAAAGGCTGCTACTAACAAATGACAATCGAGTAACCTCTTACTCGACCTGGAAATCGAACCCAGGGCCTCAAGTTCAGCAGCATCGTTTCCAAACAATTTTTAAGATAGCTTTTCATATCTATGAAATGTAAATATTTATTGGGACAGATTACTTGGTATTTCTGTGTTACAAAACCAATTACGGTTAATTCAATTAAAATCCATTATTTTGATATGTCTGCCAATATTGTAATTACTATCAAAGCTTCTACACGATCATGTCGAGAACGTTCATAACTGCTTAGTGATCTACTCAAGGAGTATAGATTATTACTTAATAAACGGAGTGAATTCTTCCTGTTGGCAAGTCCAATTCCTAAACTACAATACTGTTTTATTAAGTTTTGAATAAATAGAAGTAACGTGATATCATTAGTAATTTTCCTATAACTGGGACACAGTCTTCTTTTAAAGGAACTGAGCCGTAACGTAATCCAACACGCATGCTTTTGCGGGCTGGAGAATGCCGCAAAACAATTTTTAAAAGTTTTGGTTGTAGGCCCGGTAATTTAGATGCCAGATTCGTCATTATGTTCTAATTCAGAATCTTGAGAGCTGTGGTGATGAAATAATTCACCCAAACTGCTTGCCTGGGTTCGAACCTACAACCTACAACTCGTATCTCGCGTAGCTTTCAACTCGGCCAACACTTTATCCTGTAAGTATTTCATTGAAATGTCGAAATAAATGGAACAGAGACGGACTTGAATAATACAAATTCTACTGCCTACAATAATTCTAATTACGCGTAGACACGGCCTGATTAATTCTTCATAATTAATTAAATTTCTGCTTTGCTGTAAGCCTGTTAGCTGGGTTCTGTAGGCAAATATTGTATTAATCTTATATGGTTCTTTCTTTCACCCATTTTCAAAGGTTTTCATAGGCTAGCTAGCTTTTAAAATCCCAATTACTTCTGCCATTAGGTAAAAGGGATGTGACCTGAGTAAAAAAATAATAATTCTAATTAGTCCGTTAGTTAGATCATCGTAAAATATTGGACACGTATTTTTTGCTTTAGCAAATATGTATATAAAAATGACGAAGATAAAAAAAAAGACATCAAAGATCAGGAGTGGGGGCTTGTGACGTTACGCCGTGGTCATAATTGTAGCACGTAGTGACGTCACACAAGCATTCGACGCACTGTATCTTTGTTTACGTGAAAAATTAATAAATAGGTGTTCAATATTTTTTGGAAATCTATCTGACGGACTAATTAAATTTTTTTAGTCAACTACCCTATTGTTTTTGCCTTCGTGCAAGTTCGATCCAAAAACTGCATCGTCTAAGTTTATTCTGGTAGGTTTCAGCAACTGCCTAACTTTAGCTGTTTCTATTCTACCGTCTACGGTAGAATAGAAACAGCTAAAGTTGTTGAATGTACTTAGGCTTTACTTCAATACCGCGTAGTGCAAATCTTCGTAAGTGTATGCTAAGCCAAACCCTGGGTTTAGAATATGTATTCTGGGTTCATTGAACCAGAGCCCCAAGTCTGCTATTTTTATAATTGTGTCATTCCAACACGATCCCATTGTCATTTTGTTAAGGGTTCGTAATCTGCTAAATTCATAATGATCGATCATTGGTCGGTCAATGGTCTCGTAATACTTTTTGATCACTGGGCTAAGTGAGCTATTAAAAGAAATAACTGCACAAAGACGTTCTAATGGTAGGTCACTAATCAAAGGAACTGTCAAAATGTTAACAGATTACCGCACACGTCTGTCATTCATTTTGTCATTATGTACGAGATTACCATTCTATGCCATTTCATTCAATGGAATGTCAGTGGTTGATTACTGGTAAGTCATAGTGACGCTTTTATATTAGTAGAATACCAAACTTGTAAAAAACAATCATTATGAAATCAATGATAGACCATTCTGACATAATTATGTAATTATATATTAGTATTGTAATAGCAGACTTGAGGCCCAGCCCAGCCACAAGGAATAGAGTACCTAAACTGTTATTAAAGCGATCTATTCGTATTGTAGGCGCTAAACTTATAAGAACAATTAACTGTCTCAGTAAACACAAACCAAAATTATAAATACACTAGTTGACCTGCGTAACCTCTGTGTGTGTCTGCGTCACATAAGAGAAAGAGAAAAAATATCAAAATTTTTGTAAGTTTCTTCATTGGTGCTCCACTCCCATTGGTCTTAGCGTGATGATATATCTAACACTGAAATATTTTTTCAGAATCGGACCCTACTGGCTACTGGTCTGATTTCGGACAGACGCAGGCGGCGACGGACGGGTTCCTGAGATTAGTGTGTTCAAGCAAACAAACAAACTCTTCACTCAACTCAATTAGTATAGATTGAGCCGACAAGATTTAAAATCTGCATAATTTGAATCTTCATCATTGTTATATTTATTGTTATTTTTTTACTTTGGTTTCTATTCTATGTCAATATTTTTATTCTGATATCTGACATTTGAGCTTCACTGATCTGCTTAAATCAGATTAATATTGACATTTTCGTTTCACCTTTTAAGGGTCGATACTGATTTAACGAATCTAGGGCTGTCGACAGAAGAACTCAATTAGCGATATCGATGGTGCGGACTCGCATCGACTTTTACGAAAAAATAAATACGAATTGACAGCTAATAAAACTCCTAATAGTGTTGGAACGAGTCACGTTGCGTTGTGACGCGACCCGACTCAATCCAACACGATTGGCCTGACACTGACGTCGATATCCAGTGAACAGGGGGCCTTAGGGAAAATAAAATTTGATTTTTATATTTGACATCCATACAAAGAAACATAATTTGTGCGAAAATAATAATACGCTACTGACGTTCGAGATTTGACCATCATTTCTGATCTTGATATTAATTTGAAATTTAGGCGTGGTGTCCCTGTGCCGAGGTACAATTCGCTCCCTACGGATTTCGCGTGTGCCGGGGTCATAAATTGGCCGCCTTTGTAAAGCGGAATTGGTTTTTCTAGTACAATATACGTATATCCATCTTCAATAACAGAATATCGTTCCAGGAAACAAATAGGTATCTACCTGACATTGAAATCGCTACCATGTAGACTGGAGCGAATTGACACATTTCAACAACTTTTGCATATTCCAATGGCAAAGGATTGAATTGAAACGATAAAGTCCTTCAACAGGTTTCTATTGCAATCCGTTTCAGAGATATTACGTTAAAAGCGTTCCAAAACGCACCAAAACGCATCTGCACGTTATTATCTACGGCTCGCTAATGTTATTGGAACAGAAGTAAACGTTAGGAAT
Source organism: Hecatera dysodea (assembly GCA_905332915.2). NCBI lineage: Eukaryota > Metazoa > Arthropoda > Insecta > Lepidoptera > Noctuidae > Hecatera > Hecatera dysodea. The sequence continues at coordinate 8,782,095 of HG995294.1, read as the reverse complement.
CGAAGCGTTAATGTGGGCGATGGGCGCCTTGCTCGTCGGATTACTCGTTGGCTACATGCATCAGCACGTCCCGACTGTAATGCTGTCGAATATCGTTCTGAAACGTAACGGCAATGGCGCGCTCGGAATATCCAAGCGACGTACTACTGACCGCGCGGCTAAATGCGATGCGATCTTTTGAAGTTTGACATTCAATGCGGAGTATGCGCGTTTGAAATAATGGGGACCCGAAAAAGGTTCGCGATATTTGGCCTTTTTTTATTGTGTATCTAATGGTCTTGTAGACGGTGGGTCACCATTAAGGTGAGTGTCCGAAAAAATATAAAAACGGTCGCAAAAGTCTTTATACAGACTTAAGGTTTTAAGCGACGGAAAAACGATTTAGTCGTATAGTACCGTACGTTATTCAATAGCTAACCGTCTTTTACCTTGTAGTTTTAGGTAGGTATATGAACTGACTAGTAAAAGAAAACCAATCTAGTAAAGTTTTTTTAGAATCTATTTCAGTGCTTCATCTTTAAGAGCCCTTGACCAAAATGTCACCTGAAATACCACGAGACCAATAGCTCAGGTATTCATATTATGAACCGTACGAGACCTGTAATCCCTAAACTCAAAGCCAGATCGGATCCAATTGTAACTATTTCAATTAAGCAGTCAGCATCAAAGTCCGCACTCGAATTCGCCGCATCGCCTGCCTGATTTCACGAGCGTTTGGCACATTTGCATATAGTGGGGGAGACGTACGTAGCTTTGACGTATCCCTGATACAGTCTATCTGGTAATGTTTCAGTCACTGACGAGATTACTGATGGATGGAAGCAGGCTGGCCAAAATAGGCCAAAATATCAGCTTTTTTGACGATGGATGGCTGTAATTCCGTAATGGCTCTGTTCTTTTGATCAGTCTTTTTAATTCTAGATAGGCACCATAGTTTCTAGCCTTATTTGCAAGGTAGAATATACCTAGATATTTTTAAGTTAATATTATTGTCGTGTTCTTATTATGAGGTGTACAATAAAATATAAATGTTGTGCGATTAGAATTAAATATCGAACAATCAGTCCTCTGGTCTTCTTGGCCTTCTATGCGAATAGACAACTAGAGTCGATATATTATTTTATTTACTGTTCTGAGTTCTGACGTTCAAAAGTGCCTTTTAATTGTCTAGTTGAAATAAATGAAATGGTTTTGACTTTCTTCTCATCAATCTTGTCGTTTTGAATCAATCATGTATGGATGCTATTATTTTACATTTTCAGGTTACGTATGTCCAGTACTTATACCTACTGGACATTACACAGTGAATAACAATTTTATATGCTAGCCCATTTAACGCACTGACAAGGCTATGTGTGAAACAGAGCTTGAAAATGTCTAGGCATATGTTGCCAAAGTCAATACTAGTCATAAAATAATGATATAGGTTATGATCTAATTTTATAGCTTTTTTTATGAATGGAAATCATCAAATGATTTCTCCCGCTCTGGGCGGAGCGAAGGGAGTCTCAGACTCTTACTGACTAAAACCCATCCGTGTCCCTCTTAATGCCTTTTGCCTTCCAGGGCCGCGGTAAATCTTTCGTACAAATTCCGCAACAATTTCACGGGTACCTAGCTAGTAGAAAAATTGATAACAATAGAATTTGGCGATATTTGATAACATTTGATCGTAATCGCGATAGTTTCTGATGAATTATGTGTGATTGGCGAGTAATTGAGGTTAAGGATAGAAAACTGACCTTTGATTTTATCTTTTCCGCTTCTTATTTGAAGGATTCTTTGAGGAAATTGCGCTACGGGAATGTACCTATGACAAGTCAGGTGCAATCAAACAAAAGATTATCTAGAATTATAAAACTGATAACTTAAATCTGAACGTATTTCTGAGTACCGACAGCAAAAGCTGTATGTTAGTACCTATCGATCATCATCACTATAATTTTATTTATTTTATTACATGGAGGACTATCAGTCAGTTAAAGTAGTCAAAAAAGGAAACCATAGTCATCAGAAAGCCAATTACAAATTCTCACGTACAGACTCATAATAATAACTAGCTGCAGCGCCTAAGGTTTCACCCGCGTTATTCCCGTTCGCGTGGGAATATGGGGATAAAATATAGTCTATGTCACCCAGGGATACTATAGCTTCCCAACTGTGAAAGAATTTTTCATTTCGGTCAAGTAGTTTTGGAGCCTATTCAATGCAGACAAACAAAAAAACAATCTAATCTTTCCTCTGTATAATATTATAGATAGATAGATTATAGTGTAGATGTAAGGAGCATTAAAACAAATTTAAAAAAATACGTCGTGATTATTTAGGAATGAAGTAAAATATTATTTGGCTATGTCGTTTAACGATATAGCCAAATAATATTTGATAGAAAAAAAAATTAAAGAGAAATGATTTGATTGTATTTTTTTTTTTGTATTAAACAGGCTCCGAAACTACTGAACCCATTTGAAAAATTATTTCAGTGTTGGGTAGCTGCACTACCCCGGGAGACAGGGTTTATCTTGTGAAAAACAATGATGAGTATGTTGTATTAATTTAAGAATTTTGGCTAGTGATTACGATTACAGCTATTGCCCCAAATAATCATCTATTGTGATTTTAATAATGATTGTTTCTACATAGTATTAAATGATTATTTTGTTTGCTTGATTATTATCAATTAGATTCGGCTGCAGTGGTAGTCCTTGTGTTTATTATAGGGTAATTTTGGGCTGGAGAAGAACTCGATATAATCTATTTTTCTGTTACATAAGTAACCACGGAAATATTTATTTATTTATTTAACACTTTACGCACACAAATGTATAGAAGCGGACTAAATGCCTTAGGCATTTTGTACCAGTCAACCTTTGGGTGATGCAGAGAATAATTGTGGTAGGTGCAGTACGAAGAAAATAACGCGATTAATATTAAATTACTACAAAGATAATATATAAACGATACATTAAATACAATGCTATAATATATACTCAAATTAATAAACTCATACACGAAAATAAATAATAATAATAATAATTAAACTGTCAAACTGAACGTCATAAAATTTTATCATTCCGCAATTTTCCGTATAATTTAAGTAAAAAAAACCACCAGCAACATGAAAATGACCTTCAATAAACCAAGAAAAAAAACAGAAGCCATTTGCTAATAAATACCAGGAACCAATTACCCGATATCGGACAGACAATATGGAATAGAAAAAGTGACTGAAATGCTGACGAGAAGCCGGACACGTTGCCAGAACACACGCCTAACACCTTCGGATTCGTCGCTCAGCTCCGCCTCGCAGCCGCCGGGACCTACGCCACCCGTGAGTCCAGAGATTCCGGTAGCTGCAGTTGCGTCGAGCTCGAGCGACGAATACTTCTCGCCGCCGACGACACCACCACCTGCGCGTCGGCGCGGACGAGGCCGACCACCGAACAGCTTAGGACCTCGAGGCCCGCCGGCCTCTGACAGGGTTCCCGCTATCGGTGGAAGTGTGCAGCGCATGCGATGGACACATTCCATTAATGAAAATGTCATGCGCTCATACTTTGGGGCTACAGAGGGGGGAACTAACCTGACTGCGTACCGTGGTCGGATGCTCTCTCTGTTTCAGGTACTTGAGCCAGCTGTCAACGTTTCAGCCCAACGATTATCGGATCAGGTGCGGGTCATCCAACGTAATCGTATGCTGGATGACGCCGTGCTTGATAGACTGCGTCTGGAATCACGGAGTAGCCGCGTCTCACCTGCTTCGCCACAGGCCGCGGTGCAAATACAACCCAGTATTTCACCGCGACCCGACCATGTAAGTGAAGATGTTGACGACGGGACTATATCCGTGAGTACCCAGTGCAATGAACGGTTGAGGAGCGCTTTGGAAGATGCGTTCCGAGAATATCGCTCCACGCCGCCTGAGCTTAGACCTCGGCTACCCCGTTTGCCCATGCACAACAAAAATAGGGCGCTGGTGTGTGCTCTAGATTCGCAGCTATCAATTTATTTTGATAGCAGTGAAAACCTTACCGATACCCACTCGATCCTGTACTGCGGGGCTGCAGCAGCATGTCGTGTAACTCATGTCAAACTTCCAAACAGTGACAGAGTTGCACGACCAGCTGTACCAGCTTGGCAGTGCAGGATCGAGCGACGTATTGCTGAGGCTAGAGCGCTCATCGGCAAACTTATCTGCTTCAGGGAGGGCAACACTCGCCGTAGAGTGATGCGCTTTGTGAGGCGGGCGTTCTCGGGGACTGATATTAGTCCTCGAGACTATCTGACCCGCGTCACAGAGCGTATCGACTTCCTGAAGCAGAAAGTCTATGCATGGGCAAACCGTATTCGTCGGTACAAGCGGCGAGTGGAGAGATATACTCAGAACCGCATATTCCAAAACAATGAGAGGTGGGTTTACAGGGCTTGGGAGCGACCAGACCAAGGTGTGACTGATACGCGCCTACCGGATGATGAAGCCATGCTTTCATTCTGGCGTAACATCTGGTCGGTGCCTATCAGTCATACCGAGGGTGATTGGACCCGGGAGGTCGAGCGCGCGTGCGATTCGATACCAGAAATGGGGGCAATTAACATCAGCCCCCAAGATGTAGCTCGTGCAGTCCGTCCGTTGCCTAATTGGAAATCTCCAGGGCCGGACGGGCTGCACAACTTTTGGATTAAATGGTTGACAAGATCGCACGCTCGCTTGGCGTCTCAGTTTCAGTCTGCCTTAGAGTCAAGGTCGCTGCCCCAGTTCTTCACGACAGGAATAACCCACCTGCTCCATAAATCAGGTAGTACTGCGGATCCCAAAAATTATAGACCTATCACGTGTTTACCGACGGTCTATAAAGTTCTTACATCCATTTTGAGAGCAAAGATTAACGATCATATTGAAAGTAATTCAATAATGTCTACCTCTCAGAATGGATGTAGGAGCGGGGCCCGCGGTACTAAGGAGCTGCTCCTCATCGATGTTGCCATTAGCCAACAGGTTCGTCGTTCCCGAAAGGATCTGTCCACATGTTGGATAGACTATAAGAAGGCCTATGACTCAGTGCCCCATACATGGCTCATGAGGGTGCTGGAGCTGTATAAAGTTGATGCAGTTCTACGCGCCTTCCTGATGTCGTGTATGGGGCAGTGGAGGACGGTCCTTCACTATCCAGGATGTCGACAGACCCAGGCGAACAGTGAACCGATAAGGATCGAGCGTGGCATATTTCAGGGCGACAGTCTGAGTCCACTGTGGTTTTGTCTGGCCCTCAACCCTCTTAGTACACTGCTGGAGGGTTCGGGCCAAGGCTACCGGTTGAGAAGAGGTGGTCAGGTCATATCGCACCTCCTTTACATGGATGACTTGAAGCTCTTTGCCCCCAACAACTTGCAACTGATGAAGCTACTGAAGGTAACAGAAACCTTCAGTAGCGACATCAGTATGGAATTTGGTGTGGACAAATGTGCGGTCATGCATGTGAAGCGAGGTGAGATTATGGAATCCGTGGGAACCCAACTCTCGGATTCCATACACCTTAGATCCCTTTGCTCAACCGAAACATACAAGTATTTGGGTATGTCGGAAGCGTTGGGCATCAATGCTACTAGCGTGAAACAATCGTTGAAGGAGCGCTTCTTCGGCCGCCTGAACAAAGTACTAAATAGTCTTTTATCAGGCGGAAACAAGGTGCGCGCCTTTAACGGTTGGGTCATGCCGGTATTGATGTACTCTTTCGGCATACTCAAATGGACTCAGACAGAACTGGACGCCCTGGATAGGAGGGTCCGTTCACTGCTGACCGCAAATCGGATGCATCACCCACGATCATCGGTAATGAGGCTGTATATCCCGCGGAAGTGTGGGGGTCGAGGCTTCTTAAATGCTAAGACCCTGCACAACCGCGAGGTATGCAGCCTTAGGGAATACTTCCTAGAAGCCGACGTGGGTATGCACCGGGATGTGGTCGCAGTGGACAAGGGCTTCACCCCGCTCTCCTTGGCTAACGAGAACTGGCGCAAACCTGTGGTATTAGATACTAATGATCGCAGGGAGGTATGGCAGAGCAAGGAGCTTCACGGACGCTTTTATCGGGTCCTACATGGGCCCGATGTAGACTTTCTAGCGTCCGTGGCCTGGCTGCGTTTTGGTGACCTCTTTGGGGAAACCGAAGGTTTTATCTGTGCGATTACAGACGAAGTTATGATGACGAACAACTACCGGAAATACATTGTGAAGGATGGTACGGTTGACATATGTCGGGCATGTCACCGGCCGGGGGAATCCATCCGCCACATTATTTCCGGTTGTTCTAGTCTGGCTAACGGAGACTATTTGCACAGGCATAACCTTGTAGCCAGGATTATCCATCAGCAACTTGCCCTTAAATACAATCTTGTGGAATCGGAAGTACCGTACTATAGGTATGCGCCCGACCCAGTTCTCGAAAATGGCAATTGCACATTGTACTGGGATCGGTCTATCATCACTGACAGGACTATTGTAGCCAATAAGCCTGACATAGTGGTGATAGACCGACTAGAGCGTCGCGCAATGATTGTTGATATAGCAGTCCCGCATGACGAGAACCTCGTGAAGGCTGAGAAGGATAAACAATCGAAGTATCTTGACTTGGCTCGCGAGGTTGTCGACATGTGGGATGTGAACACAGCAGTCATTGTGCCGATAGTCGTGACGGCCAATGGCATAATTGCCAAGAGCCTCGACCAACATCTTAAGAGGCTCTCGTTGGGCAGCTGGATCAAGGGCTTGATCCAGAAAGCAGTGCTTCTTGACACGGCCCGCATAGTTAGGAGGTTTCTCTCTCGGGAGCCCTGACCACCGGTAGCTTGGACCCTGTTCCCGATACCGGTGGGCTACTATTTTTTATATTTTTAAATGTTTTTTTATTTTTTTATAGAAATATTTAAAAATGTAATAAGTATGTACAAAAAATAAATAAATGAAATAATAATAATAAAAATTCACTCATCAAGGAATCGATTCAAACATTATGACATACAATACAATAGCGAAACAAAATCATTATCGTATACAAATTAAGATAATTTATGCTATATTCAGTGTTCCGGCCATCTTTTTAATTTATAATTGATCTGTTTGTTTATTTTTGCCTTTCTGAGAATTTCAATGATTGGATCTTACCTACAGAATTAGATTAAGAGTATTTTCCTGTGAATTTACCATAATTAGCGAATTATCGATTCGTAAAGAATAGCAGCTTAACAGATTAAGGCCCACACTCTCTGGAAGTTACAGCAGTGAAATAATAACAATAATTTCAGTGCAGGAAATCCAGATCTGTTTTTTTTTAACTATTTTTAAGCACGCGTTTGGCTACTATCTCACCTGATGCTTAGAAAGAAAGAAAGAGAAAGAAAGAAAGAACTGTACTTGGCAACAAGCTGATTACTGAAAATATTATATATTTTTTCTTGTCGTATAAGTAAATGTTTTTGCTCGCCTACCCTTTCCCTTCTAAATATTCATCGTCAAAATGATTGCCTTGACATAATGCGACTTTAGACTATACAGAAAAATGTCTACCACATGACACGAAGCTATTTGTAACGCGTCATGATCTTGTCCGCTGGATAACAAAATGGATGCCATCGGTTTACACATTGCCGCATCGCATACTGACGTATCGGGTGTCACGTTAACTGTCATAGATAACAAAATTTAGTGAGCCTACTGTGTAAAGAGTAAGCTACTCTGTGGTGGAAATATTGTACTACAATGACTTGCTGGTACAGAGAATTTATGTGGAACTATCATTTGTTTTAGGCATGCCAAGCTCCTTCTGAGTAAGCTCATTCCATCGTCGACTTTGTCTCTGTCATCTGTGACCTAGACTAGAGTCAAGAGCAAATCCAATTCATAATAAAAAAAATAAAAAAATGCCACTGCAAACTGAACTTAGAAAAACGGGGTTTTTGGGCTCGTCTGATGCCTAATATGAGTATAGCACCTTATTGATCCCGGTGAGAGTCCCTAGATTCCAACCTGCATCTTTTAGGAAGAAACTAAGGAAGTAAGGAATACCACTGATATTGCTTTTAAAGTGGTCACTGGCTTAAATAATGTAATCCACTGACTCAAGAAGAAGAAAGACAAAGACTTTACCTTGTGTCTTAGACTGAGTTGCTTCTAAGTAAGTATCTAATGAAAAGAAGCACTGCCTACTTAGAATCAAGTCAAATTGAATATTGCCACAAGCACCAAATTATCATACCTACCTTTAATTTGTTTTTTTTTTTTATCTTTTTATTTGTTAGTCCATCGCACTTATTTTCATTTTATTATACTACACAGGAATATCGTCCAGCGTTATGTTGGGAAAAATAGGGAACAGCGCTTTTATTTGCCTTTCATATTAATATCCTGCCCTTATTTAGACTGGAAGTTTAATTTGTTATGAAGCCTACGCATCGCAAATTCACGATCCAATAACTTTTTGTGAACAGGAATAAAAAAAAACCCAACATTTACGTTTTAGTATGAAAAAGTAAATTAGTTATGAATACTCCTACTCGTATACTTATTTATGTACAATTTTTGATAGGCTATGACCTCGTCGTTGCTGGATGTAACCGTTACTGGTGAGCATGAGTTCTGGGTTTTATTCCTAGGTCGGGTAAAGTGCTAATAGGGTTATCCATAAGGAATTTCTCAGTAGCAGCCCAGTCTGAATGTATGCCCAGTAAATGGCAATAGACGCGATAGTAGGAGCTCGTGGCTAAAGAATAACAGCCGCACAGGTCGATCTTCAAGGTTAAGCAACGCTTGCCAAGGTTGTTCTGTGGATGGGTGACCATGTTAGCATAACGAGTTTCTTCCGTGCCTCGGAAAGCACGTTAAGCCGTTGGTCTCGGCTGACATTTGTAGACCTTTGGCAGTTGTTACGGATTGTCAGAAGCCAGTAAATCTGACTCCAGTCATGCCAAGAAGTACCTACCATGTTACCCCGTCTAGGGGTTGTGGAGCTCTAGTATGCGGCCGCTCCACGTTAAATACTGGTATTCAGCTGAATCCGATATGACTGGAAGCCGACCCCAATATAGTTGGGAAAAGGCTAGGCAGATGATGAAATGGCAATAGACGATGCCAAGACGTACCGTGTTACCCAATGAATAGGTTGTGGAGCCTACGTAAAATACTGGCACTCAGCTGAATCCTGTTTGACTGGAAGCTGACCCCAATATAGTCAGTAAATGTCTAGGCAGATGTAATGGTAACAGACCCTATGAAATTGGACCTAAATATAACTGAAGTAATGTCAGTGTACTGCAGGTATTCATTTGCCTAAACCTTCGAGAAATACAGGCGTGATATTATATTGTGTTGTTTGATCATCAATGCCCATTTAAAGGAAATTTTATAGCACAAATTGGATGAATATTAGATTTGGGAATTATTATTCATGTATCCCCATGGGAACAAAGCGCCGATTCACTCAATTATAATCTGTCAGCCAAGCTATGTCTATCCGGTTTATCCAACCGTTTTGTTATGACATTCAAGGTCCATATATTCATATTAATAGGTTTTCATTAATTGGAAACTATGGATATTAAATAGTGGAAGTTGAACTAAATAATAAGGATTATAATAAGCCACAATAACAATCTGACTTTTCGTTTAGTGAAGCTTGATCTCTATTGGAAATAATAAATACTAGAAAGAGGTCACTAAAATAGCATGTGCGGTGTAATAACAGCGAAGTTTATCACTGGTCACTGGTCACGCAAAACGTTGTTTCAATTTGGATGATGCAAATTTATTATGAAGTTAATTCCAAGTGATGTACGTCACAGGCATTAGTGTGTCTGATTATAATATTATTATAGATTTGAAAACGCTCACGACTTCGCCATTTTTACTTCATCTTGTCATTTCTCTAGGTTTTGAGAAAAGGACACGTCAAAATTACATAAATGTAGGTATAGTTTTACAGTAAATGAGTTGTACCTAAAAGATTAATGTATAATGCTGGTGAGCTGCATCCGATGAGATTAGAAATCGAACACAATGAACTTGGAAAAAGTGTCAATTCTCAAATTTCAAATCCATTAATTTCATAGATTATTTTATTGGATTTGAAAATTGCCAGTTGCTTTTCTGTCGATTTTAAAAGATTGTTAAGAAGACCAACACCCAACGGCAAAAACGACCAACAACTTGACTTTATTTTTCTTCACGCATTATCCACTTCTATGGGTCAGCGTTGTATTTACCCAAAATCGCCACTCTTGACAGGCCGATCGATGACGACAACATTAACTTGCCATAAGGGTAAAAAGGGTTTCACGTTACTAAAATTTATTTGCTTTTCCACTGTAAATACACTTATCTCGTACCAGTTACTGTCCAACATTGTCTGATCCATAAACTGAATTACCGCGTAAACAATTACAGTTTTAGTGCTCGATATAAATCGCTGGTATGGCGTAAAACTGAGTCATTAACTGAATGCATATTAGAGTGATTTACATAACATTTGCATTTGCTCCGTCGCATCGTCGCTGTCAACATATGACGTAATTAAAACACGCTTCTAGATGATTTATAGTGATTAAACACAACCTAGTTTGCCTATACTGATTGCGTTGAATTCGGCTCAAGTTAATACCTAAACGTACTAAAGGTTTAGTTGCTAAATACCAGTGTTAAATTGGATTTTGCTGATAACCATAATTGACGGTATTGTTTGGTTTATTTAAGCCCTTATAAAGCTATTTGATTTTGTCTTTGTTTTCTATAATTTCTCTGGAAAAACATAAGGGAACTACAAAAGAATATAAACAAGGATGGAAGGATGGAAGATAGAAATAACTACATTTTCGTACAAATACAGCCTCCGGAAACGCAAAATATGTAGACTGTCTCAAGTTTTTTAACTAACGCACATTACGCTGGTTTCCTTACTTCGTCTAGGCACGTCAAGACAATCCTTAATAATTCATTTTACAGTTAATTTTAACTTGTTCTACTGACTTTATGATACAGGGCAGAATGTCTTCATATGACTTCTGAAGCACACAGCATCTCAAGCATCACTCTCTCAAGATTCCTCGCAATACTCGTTTCATGGCCCTATTATGAAGATGCATCGTTAGTCGCAATATGCTGTTACTTGCTCATATATGCCACATTGTACGTGAATGGCATCGTACGACGTACTCGTATGTATGTTGAAATGTAGCGTTATTCACACATGTTTTGCTCAATTCATGTGGAATATGTAATTAGAAATGGGAAATCGTGCATTTATTTGATGCACGATTGAATATTGGAAAAGACAATGCAATTTATATTTTACTTTTTCACTGTGATGGTTTTAAAATTTTAAATTGGTGTCGACTTATTATAACTTCTTTGGTCCCGCCATATCGAAAACGGTACACTAGGTCTTACACATACAAATACTGAATCTTATGCAGATGACGAAACATTTTAGTATTTTAACGATTGAACTCTATGATGGATAATATTTTTAATCTGTGGTAACAAACAGAAAGAAAAAATATAGCTGACAACCTTTCGAAAAATAGAAACATACAAGATGAGTCAAGGTACCTATAAAAATCATTCTAATGAATTAATTATGTCAAACTATGAAGAAAACAAACTGGATCAGTTCGTATGAGCTTTATTTATTTGTATGTCTATTTAATTTCATGAGGATAAATAATAATAAGTGGATCAAAAGACCTCTTATTACTTTTATTATTTACGTCTTAATCAACAGTTAGAAAGATATTAAGACTTAGGTAGATATGAAATGTGCTCGAATATTTGTGTTTCGATAGAATAGATTAAATGGGTGGTAATTATTTTTTCTGTAATTCCATCGGGTCTAATTATATTGATTCATTATCATGGGAAATGTCTTTTAATATTACGGTACGTGTAATATTTTGACCTTAATATTAAATCAATGTACTTAAAGCAGCCCTTAAGGGCCTGCTTAACAGGAACCAGGTAACGATTGTTTGTTACTAAGGGCGGGTTGTTTCAAACGGTAGGTTAACGTAAGTTCCTTACGTAAAAAAGAAAATTATATATAGTACATACAGTATAGCATAAAAAACTGGCTGTCGTAGTTATCAGGGTTGCCGGTAGAAAAATCCTTTTTCGTAATAAAAATAGATGGGAGATTTTTCTGGAATGGCAACATTTGAACGTGCATGTCAAATTTGATCTATCTATCTGTGGAAATGGAAGCTCAGTGAATTGAGAGCACATACCTAAATTACATTGCAGATTACTCCAATCTACCGACTAGACGGCTGACTTTCTAAAATGGGTCCCGACTGCTACAGTTTTTCTTGTATTTATGGATGTATGTAAGTGCAATCGAGTATGACGACTTTCTTGTTTTAGAATTTTTTGAGTTTTCAAATTACACAGAAACGCAGTCGGGTTTTGTTTTTTTCGTTTTTTAAATACCGATTTTTTTGTTTTTAGTTTTTATAGTAGTATACCTAAATACTCATGACACACAAATACATTTGATATTTTACTAAGGGAGTTTTAGACAGTTAAACTGTTACCGCTTTCAACACGTGGAGGTAAGTACTTATTGAGTATATAATTTTATCTTATGTAAAAAATAAGTAATATAATAAAGATATATTACTTCATTCTTCATCAATAAGATAGAAGCACTTATATTATCTATGACTTACTACTTGCCAACACTTTATATTATTCCTGTGTGTGACAATACTGAATACGAGGTGGTACTAAAATACTGGTAAAGCAAAACGTTTTTGTGCAACTAAAAAAACTCTTTTTTTTTAAAGAATCCTAAACCTTAGTTATAGTACTCCCAGCTTATGTTGTATTCTGATTCAAAATTTATACCCGCTTTCACAATTACCTAATAGGAATCTACTGACAACTTTGGAGCTAAAATCCATCAACCCATTCAGGCTGCAGAGCGTGCCAAACATTTAAATTTGTCGGAAAACATTCGCCATTTTGTTTTTATTTTTTACTATACCCAGTGTCACTCTCACAGTAAATTCAAATGTAACGATGCCTCTGAACCTAAAATCCATCGAGCCTATAAGGCTGCAGAGCGTGCCAAACAATTAAACATAAATGTACATATTCTCGAAAAACATAACCCTCCTTCTGGCGCAGTCAGGTAATAATAGAGCTACTTCCTTTGATAACCGGTATCTTGATCTTGAGATAAATGCCTGCTCATTTCAATAGCTGAAATTATTAACACGTGTCTACTCTTCTTGACTTTCTACACTTTTTTATCATAATAAGAACAGCTTTGGAACAGTTTTGGCGAATTTAGTTCTATTTGATGCAACTAAAATTAAAAAGTTTACCATTGTTCAAACCATTCGTTACCATCTTTTTTTCGTATGTTAACGCTAACATTTTGAAATAGTTTTAATTTCTTTTTTTTTTAATTTGCATTATCGTAGTTCTTTTCAGATAAAAGCCATCATCATCATCAGTTTATATTGAAAACAAAAAAAAAATGCAGGCTTAAAGTATTATTTTAAAGCTATATACAAAATCATAACTTTTTAACAAGTTCTTTCGCTTGAAATGCAAAATAAGTGAGATTAATCTTCGACAAAAGTTAGACAATTATCCATGGCATTCCAAGATTGAAGTAAGAAATTAAGATGAATTCAGAAAGTTCTAAAGAATTCGCGATCGAACATTTTATAGGTGTTAGACAGGCGTCTCTCGGTCGCGACATTCTGGCGTCTAACTTGTGACGTCACAGTGAAAGTCACCGAGGTCACTGGAGCAAGGAATCAGGGATAGTTCGTACATTCAAGGTCCGACAAATGACGATACCCGCGAGACAGTTTGACAGTTTGATTTGCTGAGTCACCTCACATTTTGACGTTATTTATAAAGGTACAGTCTACAAAAGAGATTTCCAAATGCCAAATGTAATATTTTTATGGTTGCCTGTGCTAAAGTGACAAACACAATATATTTTGAAAGTGTGTTCTCCAAAGAAAAAAAGAAAGTGTGTTCTCCAAATAAAACAAAATAGAAGAAATTATATAATAAATTCGGGCGCCATGGAGATTGCACACAGTATAATAAATATTGCCGGAAAGAATTGATCGGAAGAGTCAAACTTTTAATCTGCCAGTGGGAGGCTAAATAAAGAAATAAAACAAAAAAAATCTTTTGTCCTTTCTCTATTTAATGGCCCGTAGTTTCAAAATAATTGAACACTATATATTTGCCTTACATAGTGCAAATCGTTTGATTTGCTGAGTCACCTCACATTTTGACGTTATTTATAAAGGTACAGTCTACAAAAGAGACCAACTTTTGAGGTGCGTCCGTCAATTGAAAGTTATCGTTGCCTTTCCGGAAGGTAATTTTATTGTGAACTAAAAACGATACTGCTGTCTTAGCCCCTTTGATGTTCTTTAAGGCCCGTTTTCTAAGTCAGTTTGAGCTCCAATTGACTTAGTTACAGTCGCAACAGGATAAACATCGATTAATGTCAATAAATAACAAGCTATGCTTGTCAAAATGATCTGAGATGGAGACGATTCGGAGGACGTGACTCGGAATATTAGGGTTATTTTCGCTTTGTAATAATACTGTCATATTTATATAGAGCTAGATAGTTCGGCCTGTATTATGGGATCACATTTAATCCGTTCTCATTATCTATCTAATTAATCGCAATATATTATTTGCGAACATCGAATAAATCTCGCGACTCGTCGATGTATTCCCACGCGGTTCTAATAATAGTTAATGTTAGCAAAATCTCGCATATTTTGTATAAATTAACAATGTAGGATAACTAAATTATTTTTTAAAATTATTTAAGTTAAACCCTGGGCTAGCCTTTTTGTTTCTGGATGGGAAATCATCACATGATTTCTCCCGCTCCGGGTGGAGCGGAAGGGAGTGTCAGACTCTTACTAACCAAAACTCACCCGTGATTAGTGATCACCTTTGCGTTCCAGGGCCGCGGTGACTTTTTCTAACAAATTTCGCAACACCCTCGGTTAACAAGTTAAGTATTTTGATACTTACATATACATAATGACATCAGATTGATAGTTGTATTTTAAGGTAAAGGCACGTGAGCACATTCGCAAGAAGTTGGTAGAATCATCACAGCGAATTCATTGCATTCATTTTCTCTTCATAACGTTGTTAATTTTTGGTTATTTGTTTGTATGGGTTATATGTTTTTTTTTAACGTCTATTTTACCTTTAAGTTGCATTTGCCGTGTTTGATCTGCACCACTATAATGACTAAGACATTAAGGCCGCATTTGTACGGTGGCTTTCTATAGAGGTGTGATTTTTATTTATATATTATTTATGAAAACTTTATGAAGTCTGTATTCCCCAAAGGGTTAGGCAAATCAAAGTACACGCACGTTTCATCACTTTTGTATGGTTAAGTCCCTTGTGATTGAAACGAGGCTCTTACCATGAACTGGTCATAAATCCAGACTCCAGGATACTACGGTTGCGGAATTTATTCGAAAGAGTCATCGCAGTCGAAAGGCGAAACACAGATATGTTTTAGTCTGACACTTCCTTTCACCACGCCCAGAGCGAAAGAAGTTCCATTCAATAAAAAGAGATAACTACGGAGGAATTCCAGATTTCACACTATTCTATCCGCAAATCAAAACTAGGCCCTCTAGGTAGTATTATGAAACAGTCTACATGATAATATAAAACGGCTAACAATATATTTAAAACGACATAAAAAGATGTAGTTTCGCTATTATTACCTTTGCAAACAACAGCCTTGTGGCAATAAGAACGTTCTGGATTGAGGTCGCAGGATCCATCCCCTATCTGGCGGGGTGCGTCGGCGACGTTGTGGCGCGACATAGCGTCGCCCGTGACGTCAGAGCCAGGATCGATACTCGCCCAGATGATCTGCCATACATCCCATGAAACTTGTTTACGAATTTGGCAACAGTTCTTATTTTTTCAAGTAACTCGGACCAGAAAGCAGACTATGCATGTGGATATAATATCTGTTCCTACGAATATTATAAAGCTAAGTTTGTTTGCTTGGTTGAATGCGCAAATCTCAGGAACTACTTACTGGTTCAATGGAAAAGTATTGGATAGCCAATTTATTGACATCCCCTTAGCGGAGCATCAATAAAAACGAAAGAAACAGATTTTTTTTCTCTCTCTCATTCTCTCTTATGTGACGCAGTCAATTTAAATTATGTGTTCATAAACGTGCATTATGTAAAGAGGACTAAAATTACATCAACTTCAAATCAACTCAACCTTACACATATTTTACAAAATGATCCTTGAACGTGGTGACTGTCTTCTGACAGTTGTGCCAATTAAGGCACGAATTAGTCCCAATCAGTGTACCAATCTATAAAACCCAGGAGCTTACTAATTAGGGACTACCACTCTGAAAGCCGCATCATAAAGTCGTATTTTCCTTGTTTATTCACCGATACTGGCATGTAAGCAATATTCAGTATATTTTCACCAATTAACAGTAATTTAAAAATAGAAAGTAAAACGTCATACCAGTTTCGTTCTGAATTCGAAATTAGAAAATGACAACTTAGACACAGAATGAAGTATTTTCCAACATCCTGAACTGACAACCAAAAGTCGTATTTCATTTGGAGCTGTTCTTTGTTAGGAACTTCTTGGTGCTTGAGAGCTTCGTGGACGCAGCCCTCTCACGATTAATTACGTACTTTGTGAGGGACCTACTGATCTGCATGGAGCTCGTAGAGTCGCGGGATATTTTTTAGGACGGAATGTGTTCCACTTTGTTTTGGCACATGGTATTTTTACGAGGATATGTTCGTTGTTTAAAATTTTTTCTGTTTTTTTTTTTTTTTTTTTTTAACTGAACCTTGCAAATTGGCAACGCACCACTACTAAAAATATAAAAAAGAGAACTTCAGAGTTTTTTCAGGCTGTTCACATTGAGGTCTTAACCATTAATCATACATTAAAAATACCGCACAAAAATGGCGTTGACTATAGTCGAAAGCGCGGACGTAATAAATTATATCCAATTTAAAACATTTACGTTGGTGGATATTAAATCTTTTATTTCAGGACACGCTCAATTTGGCTTCAGTTTTATGAATACGGAAATCGGAAAATAAAAGTTGGAAATATAGTAAAGACTGTTGAAATACAAAATAAATACTTACATTTTATTTTACAAAGAAGACTGATTAGTCTATAGAGTGGCTTTCATAATATCTTCTAAACTACTAGAATTCTCCATCTCATGCTACGACAATAAAACGTAATAAAAAAATCACATAAAAATTGATAGTTTCTATTGGATATCCGGTGGTCCTAAAATAGCTTAACCGTCGATTTTCTAACCATTTCTTAAATAAAACTAGGAAAGTATAAAGCGAGGGTAGCAAGTTGTAGGATCTTATTGGATAAGTTTTGAAACCTTTATACAGGTCGGGAAGGTTAAGTTGTAATATAAACTTTCGAGTTTTAAGAGCGCTCTCTTCTTCGCCACAGCTGAAGTTTGCATTTAGTCAAAGCTTTTCTATTTGATAAAAGTGGGCTCAGTGGCTTTGAGGGCAATAAAAATGGGATTCTTGAAGTTTTTACGTGTATTTCACTTTATTATTACTGTGTGAGTCCCAGTCAAGAACAAGAGAAAATTTTAAATTCAAATAACCCAGAAAAACGTTTGAAGTTTTCCTGACAGACTTTACCACTGACAGCTGACAAAACGCTCTACATAGCTAAACCCCTCTTTTTTGTAAAAATGAGTACATAAACTTTATCTACAGCTGTTCAGAGAAAAAAAATCAAGAGAGTTATAGTCAACAGTTATAGGTCGAAGTTAAGAATTATCCATGCTGCTAAGGTTGTGTAAGGTATGAGAATTTCTTCGAAAGAGTCACCGCAGCCCTGGAACGTAAAAGGCACTAGAAGGATCACGGGTGGGTTTTAGTCAGTACGAGACTGACACTCCCTTCTGCTCCGCCCAGAGCGGGAGAAGTCATTTGATGATTTTCCATCCAGACAAATAAGATATGACCTGAATTTGGTAAAGTTAGTAAAAGCATATTTATGTTTTTTTTTTTTTTATTATTTATACAAAAGAATACAGTATTATCTGAGTTAAATAGCAACCAAAAACCACTAAGGTTTAAACTTGTGCTCTCATGAATCTATCTCAATATCGAAAACTATAGAAAATGAGTATTTTATATGAGTATGTTATCGTCGATAACAATTTATATAATCTTTAGGCATTTAAATAAGTAAAGGTATTCTTAAATACCTCCTCTTGTATGCGTGTGTTGGGTCTCTTGCCTTCTGTACTCTACTTAGCATAACCTTTCATTCATTTCATTGGGATCAGTCCATTCAAGCTTTAATATTTTTCAGAAACTTCAGGTGCCTTTGCCTGTACCATGTAAAAGGATAATCCCACTAGAAGGACTGCGTAATGACAAAGCTTCACCGCATTGCATTTCGTATGCCAACCATACCGAATGCCGTTCTCGTGCAATGTGACCGAGACCGGCACATGCGTTGTACCTACGCATGAAATTTGAAGAGCTTCTTTGAATCCTAATACAGGAGAACAGAGCTTTTGAATATTAAATCGCCTAAAATGGTTACTACAGAGTAAAACTGGTGACATGTTGTGCGAATTGCGTCATTTTACAGCAATATTTCAACGAAGACGCGATTAAATGTTGCAGAAAAGCGGTAACAACATTATAAAAGCTACATCCCTAATGCAGTGTTAAAATACGAATTAAATAATCTGCAAAATTATTTCACACTCACTCTCATTGAGAGAGCGAAGAAGCCTCCTCCAACTTAATAGCTCCAGTATTCCACAGCCAAAATACAAACGAAATAATAGAAACGTGACGAGCTGTTTCCTGTGCAAAGCAATCAAATTAATTAAATTAATTGTTGTAAGACCCGGTTATTACGCTGCACTAAATGTGGCTTGGTATGCAAAGCGCTCTAACGTAGGTACGTAGATACGTAGGTAAATACTTGGTCTTGAAGAGCCTTGCATCGTATCAGAAGCAACGCGCAAGGCAGGGGTTGATTGGAGCCGAAAATTGTATTCTGATGTTTGTAGGCGAAACTCAGCATCTTATCTTAATTAATTTGGCTTCTGTTTGGAGAAGTGGGCTTATTTCTTGTTGAATGTTTAGCAATTTTCGTAGCACACTGATGAAAATAACATTATTGAGATGTTCTTATTATCTATTGGTCTCAAGACATTGTTGAATTTTGCAAGCTGAGCTTTTATCTATACTAATAATATAAAGCTGAAGAGTTTGTTTGTTTGTTTGTTTGAACGCGCTAATCTCAGGAACTACTGGTTCGAATTGAAAAAATATTTTAGGGTTGAATAGACCATTTATCAAGGAAGGCTTTAGGCTATATATCATCACGCTTAAGCCAATAGGAGCGGAGCAGCAATAAAGAATGTTTTAAAATCGGGGATTCCATGGGGACGAAGTCGCGGGCAGCAGCTAGTTGATTATATAAATGTTCAAGTTAACGATGGAGATGGATCAAAAGACGGATGGAAATTGGCCAGAGATTAGGGGTAAGTTCACTGTTGCGGAATTTGTTCGAAAGAGTCACCGCGGCCCTAGAACGCAAAGGGCACTAGTGGGTTAAAACCCACACGATATATACGACTCTTATCGACTAAAGTCGATAAGAGTCTGACAGTCCCTTCCTCTCCGCCCAGAGCGGGAGAAGTCATTTCATTAAAAAAGGCCTTTGCCTTGCAGTGGAATATAAGAGGTTCATAATAAAATAAATGGACAAGGACAGTAGTTACAGTTAGTTAAATAGTTTCATATATACCAATCTGTCCAAATAAAGGCTAAATCCTGTCTTACTCTGAGCGACAATTATAAATGTCAGTAAGAGTCTGACACTACCATCCGTTGCGCCCAGAGCGGGAGAAGCCATTTGATGATTTCCCACCCAGATAAAAAAGATTCCGGCCCTTGAAGCTGAATACCAGTGTTTTTGTACAAAAAAAAAATGCTATCACGTTCTTAAGTTTCATATAGCTGAAATAATAAATGTGAACCTTTCACAAATAAACCATCATTCGTCGGTCTGGTAAACAGACATATAAATTACTTATAACTTGTTTTTCTATTTTCGCCTACATCTTATTGTTATACCTACCTAAACTTCAGAAGCTCCTTGAAAGTTTCATTAACTCAGTTTTCTTTTGAATATACTTTTGGCGAATATACATTTGTGTGGAGGCGTGTTTTCAAAAGATACCAATAAATGAATAGTAAATATTTTTCATTTTCATTTTCTCGACTTTATACCGCTAAAAAGACCTAAATTTTTCAAAATGCGTCAGTAATGTGAATAGTAAATACAAACAAATCATGATCGTAGAGGTGCCCAAAAAGTTGAATAATATTATGTTGGCATTCTACTGAGTTTGCCTTTGCCCATAACCGGAAAACAAGAAAATGTGTTTCTCACTTGATTTATAGCCGAATTGCGTACATTTCCGCCAAATTCTGCTTACAACTCGGCAGGAATTCTTATTTCGATGTTCGATTGTACATCAAGTGAAATAATTCGGATATCACATGAATGATTTCATGTGTTTTCTAGCAATCACCAGTCACTGCATATGCAGCAGAATGCTTATTGTTGTTTTACTTCTCAAATTAAGGTTTTATGAATGACAAGAGAGCCTATACAAAGGTATATTCTACCAGAGCGGTAACAATTATCAGAATGTGGAAGTTAGTTTACCACGTGACAATTCGGGATCACATGTTAATCCCACATTTTTACCATCATATTTAAAATTGATTGAGTCAGGCGTTACTTTGCGGAAATCCATTTTAATTTGAAATTGAAAACAATATATCTAGTTTTGTTTTGCTTTGCTTGCATTGGCCTTGTAATCTTGCATGTGCATAATATAGCGGGCGGGAGGGAGGTGCATACCTGCAACCCACTAATATTCGCGGAAATTAAAACTAGATATATTGTTTTCAATTTCAAACCATCATATTTTTAAGTTTTTGATGATAGACTGTCATTTTAATGAAGTAGGATAACATAAAACCGAACGACAGACCGGGATGAAAAAGAAATAGAAGCGCTACAATTAGGAAAATAATATTTTAGGTTACGTGGAAATGCCTTTGTTTTTTTTTTTGTGTCGTGAAGCTGTATTCAATTTAAAAAATATAAAAATATCTATTCTATAAATTTTTTTTTTCTTTGTACCCAGTTTAATACGCTCAAAATAAATGAAAAGCACCGACATTTTCCCAGAGGGCTGTAGGAGTTATTCATGATATTAATTATGACATCACCCTGTACTGTATAGTGTTGTGTATTGATAACAACGTACTAATTCTGTTAACAATCTGATAATGCAAAAAAACCTGTTCGATTTACAGTACTTGGTCGATATTGAACAGATTGCTGCGCGGTATTGAAAGTTATTTATTTGTAGACTGGCACAAATACACACATTATTATTTCTATAATAATAATATAACATATTATTATTTCATATTAATAATATGTTATATTATTAATAATATAAAATATTATTATTTCTATTAAAATATATTAGCTTGATTTTAGGGTTCCGTATGTTCTAATGAAAAAAAAAAAACAGAACTCTTTTAAGATCATTCGTGTCTGTCTGTTCTTATCCCTGTTACTAATGGCCCTAAAATTATCAAAATAATGCATAAAATAGATCTACTTACAGATTAAAGTAAACCTAGAAAGTCGTTGTTAAATTTACATGTTGCAAAATATGATTTTCGGATCGTCGCTTATTGGTGGTTGCTACTGGTGATTCCTACGGGTGATTCTGATGAGCTAAAGTTGTTGAGAATGTGTGGTGGGTTTGTCCCAAAAAGATCCTTTGTCCTTTGACAAAGGGTCAAAACTTTTGAAAAATATCTGCTTTTACAATAATGAATTTTCAGTTATAATTTTATTAAATTAACATCAGATTTGAGACGGCACAAATTGGATTCTGAAAATAATTATCTCAAAAATATTCTCGTTGGTATTCAACTAAATATACTGATGAGGGAAACTGTAATAACTTTCATGTAAGCAACACAGGAAGGTAAATGCTTAGCCATAAAACTAGCTGAAACTAATATTGGAAGTAAACACATGCTGCCATGACACTTTTGTTTAGCAACTTCATTGCGTGAGTTATAATGAGACCCGAGAAACATCGAATAGGGGAAAATTCATTTTGAAATGGATGGATGACTTGATGATAGATTTTTACGAGCAATAATAATGGATAATGGATTATCCCAATAGGACATTGTTGTTTCTTTATGGTAATGAAAGTGGGCTCGTTTATTGGGGGTAGTCTGTTAGAATATAGTTGTTGTGGTTCCATGGGAACCACTGACCAAGGGAACCAAATGACTAAGCCTCCGCTATCCGTTCGTCTTAATATTAGTGGGAAGTATATTATCAATAGTATGTGTAATACAGGAATTAATATAAAAAACATGTTTCGGTTTATGTTACGGAACCCTTCGAGTGTGAACATGACTTGCATTGACAGAATTTTTATCCATTTAAAAAAATTCGCACTCATACATACCTTTATAAATACTATATTATTATTGTCTATTTTTTTGCTATTAATGATCTCAAATAAAAATAATTGATCTCCAAATCATTGTTATAATTCAGTTAATAAATATACCATAGTATTTATTAAATAATAATTGTTTAAAAATGATTACAAGAATATGTATTAATTTTATTTCGACCATTAATTTTATACTCTTTGCTGTGCCTTATAGGGTCCATAATGCAAATAAAGAGATATGAACTTTAAAAGTGATTTTATAGAAAATGTTATATAAGCCGCCTTAATGCCACATTACACAGCAATCTCAGTTTTTATACTACCTAAATAGAACACACGCAAATATTGAATATACATTACTTATACTTAAAAATAAATATAGTAAACACAAAGTAACTGTTCCTACTCAAACAATGAAATCGTTCATTGTTTTTTTTTTTAATGCGTGGTACTAGAATTATTTATTTGTAAGTACATCAACTGCCTACTGTTTGTGTATTGTTCAGGATAACAATAGGTCAAATTAGCTACACCTCAGAGGTCAGTGAACAAGATGACCCCGATGAGTTACAGCCGTTCATATTAAATAGAAAATTCATTCCACCAGAAATAACAACTTATCAACAATAATTTATCAACTTATCAACTTATTAAAACTTAATAAAACATGTTTCACTCTCAATCAAAAGAAAATAGATGAGATTTAGGAAGGTAATGAAACAAAATCAGCGGTTCAGTACATTTTTGCTGGCATTATAAAATTTAGACTGATTTTGAATTGTCAGTTCCTTTTTAATCGCAAGAATAATTATGGATTTGTGTTTGTTAACTTCACGTCTTAACGGATTTGAATAAAACTTGGCAGTTAGATAGACCATATCCAGATATAGGATTTTTCTTTTTAGATTTTGGATGTCCGCTTTTAAATCGAAAATTATGCCAAGGGATTGCGCTTGGTATTATATTCGACTTTGACGCGGGCAAAGCACCTGGCAGAAACTAGTAATACAATAAGTTAATATTTTAATCATAACTAAAGAAATTGAAAACAAAAAATCAAATAAGCACCTCACTGGATTGAAATATAAGCGCTTGGTTACCAAAATTAAATTTATCGCCGAACAATTTTAAATATAAATTAATAACGCAGAAAGGTCCAATGAAATTGAAGTATCAAGCTATTCATGAAAGGCAATATTATTTTTTAATCTTATCTATGAACTTAATAACGGAAAATTCAATGAAATTGGAAGAATATCACGTTTTGAAGATAATCGAAAGAGTATAAATAAGGAAAGAATAACTGTCTCATAAATATCTTGGTTTAAGTACATGAAATAATGATAATAGACTTGGCCCATATTTTGTTGGTAACAATATAGGTACTTAAAAAACAAATGAGTGTACTGGCAGCACTTCTCTACCATGCATGCTCAGTATAGTGTTGTGCTACCACGAACGCGATTCAGTAGAAAGGCGCATCTTTTCCTAAACAAAGTGGCATTTGTACGATACGAGTATATTATGTTTATTTCTTAACTTTAAATTAGTATTCAAAGTTTTCAAATGTATTATACTATTCGTAAATGATTCTGTATGTGATAATTCTTAAGTGTTATGTTCAACACCATGTAAATTATTCATGTATGAATTAATCAATCAATTGAAATGAAATTCTATTAACATACTTGATATTGGTTGGGTTACCTAAACCACAGTAGAAATATGGAACAGTACAGAAACTACGAACAAACGGTCGAAACGGCACACTCACACAGACGCGCACATCTACGAGGCCCCGGGACTTTCGCGGTGCGCTCAGTGGCGGGTGCCGTGTTGTGTTCATAGATAATACCTACGCTATTATAATGGCTATAGGTGGACCACTCAGGTTTTCGTTTTGCAAAAATTGTGTACCCAAGCACAGATTTTTAATACTAGTATTAAATCCTTACACCGAAGACTAATTTTAATTTATATTGTATTATAATTTATATAACATATGGAATAAATTAATCCTTATGAGTACCTATGAAAAAATAAATGACCATAATTTTACGACAACATTATATTCTAGTCTAGTCAAAGGAAATTTAGCCTTCGAGACATACACATAGAAACGTACTTACTTCACAAAATAAGTAGGTAAAAATAATTTTTCAACATACAGAAATCCTTCATCAAAATTTTAGGGCAGATATTAGGTATAATTGAAATGGAATAAAATGGCATAAAAATGATAAACAATGTTCAGTTTGTATTTTTTTTTTACAATGGTATTATTTACATTTTGACCAAAGAAGAAAGTCGCATGGAATAACATGCACTAACACATTTTCGCGTGACTATTTCTCTCAGTCAACTTTTACCGCAAGTCGTGTTAAAGAACTTCGTTCCAATAAAACACTTATTGCAAACATTAAAAGTGACAACCCTAACTCTCTACTGGAGCGTAGGTAATTATTTCAACAAATGGGCTTAGTTTCCATATTGTTCCATATTTTTACTGTGCCTAAACTGCGAAGATCTGATGGATCACAACATTGAAGAAAAAACATGTATCGGTGGCCGTTGACCCCATATTTAACAGTCATAAGATATACCAACTTTAATATTCTTCAATGATTTATGTACAAACGCCTGCTACTGCTACTACTGTTAGTAGTTTTAAGTAACAACGAAATATTGTAAGCGGATATTCTTGATCAGGTATTTAATAAAGTTGTATCAGAAACTTCCAAGAAATAGGTATAATGGTATTCGGAGACAATTCTCGTTTATTTTGTCTAGTAATAAGCAAAAAGAAAGCTTTTGTATTTACTGTTCTAGAAATTAATATTAAACTTATCTCAAGATATACCTGCCCACATTATAGAAAATGAACACTCATTTAAATAAATAAATAAATAAAAAAAAAAATGTATAACCTTGATATTTTGAAAAGTAGAGTAGGGCAGTGACCGAAGACTTGATGAAATGTTGGTCGTCCGGCAGCGAGATGGGCAGATAACGTTGTGGAGAATCAGGATGAGGTTGGCACAGCGTGAAGTATGCCACCATGGGTCTGGGACAGTGAACCCTAGGATATTTGTCGCCCCCATCATACAGGACCTGATGTGGTGGAGTACATTGTTAAACGCGCGCTGCTCTTAGACGTCGCGGGAGGAGTTAAATACTTCACGTGGGTGGCACCAGTCTGGCACCAGTCCGGCGAAGGCCCAGGCCAGTCCAGGCCCGGTTGACGGGGACCAGTCGGGGCCTGCGATAACGTTTCCTTAAGTGCTCCCGTTAAGAGAAAGAGGTGGAGTAGGAGTCTGATAGACCCCTCCCTCTAGCTTTAAAAGCATGTAGAAAGCCACCAGAAACGAGAAGCCTATTTCAAGCAATGGGTGAAATCAGGACGTGGACGATGATGACTTTGATCTTTCAGAAGGTCAATCAAAGAGCGGTAGGAACTAAGGGGCGGAGATTTGTCCACCTGATCATATTACAAACAAACATACTATGAATAACACAACGTTTTCGGTGGAATTAGTGGCATTAACACTTTGCTATTCTTAGTACGAGCAGGTACATCAATTCCGTACATTATTCAAATCAGTAAATGCAAAGCACATTTCGGCGATACTTCCCGTATCCAAAATAGAGTGACATTTGAACTGTATCGTTTTGACGTGTTACCCTGCATTGTCATTAATAATTTTCAATGCTACGAGCAAACGCTTTCACAGGCAAACAAGCGAAATTCCGTTTACAACTTCTCAAATTCTGTTGTTTATAATTAGATTTTAGTTTTAGATGGCAAACAGTTCACCTATTTAGTGATGAAACAATCGTTTTTCTGTATCTACTTTAATCTGCTTTTAAACTAACTCTGAAAACTAAAATGATGAAGATTAATTTTGTTTAAATATTTTAGTGCTTCAAAAAGATTTCTGTTGAATTAGTTTGTATTTTGTTTAACAGAATTGCTACTTATTATTGTGAATAGTTTATACAAGTTTTTATGTAAATGCCTTCCAATGTTTTCTACTGTATCTAGGATTATTTTGGTTTATCTTTATCTTAATTCGATTATAAGAACTCTCTCTCAATTGAGTGACTTGCTTTGTTTTTATTTCAGAACTAGATGACCTCGTGCTCCAACATTAAAATAAATAAGGCAAGAAAAAAGTCGAACAAAAAAAATGTTAAACGGTCAAACTAAATATTTATTAAATTCCCGTTTATTAACCAAGAACATTATTTCAACCATTTCTTAACGTTTAACCATACTAACACAAACTATCGCGGGTTTAACAGAGGTATGTCAGCCGCGTCAACTCGTAGACACAACATACTTTTATGTGAATAGTATTACATATGTATACATCCACCCCGGTATATCTAAAAAGAGTCTTTCTTGATCGTATTGCAATCTAGAAAGTATCCTTACAGCACTCTTGAGCAGTTCTTTGCATTACAGATTTTCATGTCATTCAAATAAGATGGTAGCAAGCATTCCTACGTCCGTGCTCCATAAGATTTGATCCTAGTTAGTTCAAACTTACTTACTTAAAATCTTTTGTTTTATTATATGTATGTATATTTTATTTATATTATTAAGATAAAATGAAATCCCATCATACCTGCCTATTTTCGCTGTATAATTTTGGTGTTGGACTTCGAATATGTCGGTAATCGTTATGAGTTTGCACACCCATTAAAATCAAGCCCAGCAATAAAAGCCACAAACAGTGTAATTTTAACAGGAAATTTTCAGAAAAAAGCCTGTTTCTAACAGAATACCAACTAACTGTCTATATACTGAATTGACTACACAAAAAGAGTATCTACTGCAGACCTATTTTTAATAACTGGCTCGTTGATGGGGTGCATTCTCTGGAAGGCTGCAGGTCGGTTTTCATCAAGCTATGAACTGAACAAAATTTGATTCGGAACATACCTAATTTATTAGATGGTATATACAAGCTAACAGAACATATATTTAAATGTACAAGCGAAGTAAAATGGGGGAAGGGGCTAAAACTCATAGGGCATCGAAAAATACGTCCATATCGCTGTCAATGAGAAAAGTGCCCAGAACACTGGCCGCATTGCCACGTTAAATGACAAAACTGATTCGTTGCCCAAAGATAAGGCCAGCTGTCTGGTCACATGAAAAATCAACTACTTGCTGATTTCACTAAACATAATTTTGATGAATTGGTAACGGTTTTTCAAAAGAATTATCACGTTGTTTAATCAAAATGGTGGTATGTTTTTGCAGTTTGTAATAGTTAGTTAATTAAATCTTATCGCTGTTTACAACCTTTAACTGGGAGACGTCAAAAGTCACTAATATCTAATTAGATAATAATTTAATGTAAATATTGTATGTAACTAATTGTTGTGACTTTTTATAATTTTATCTGTTTAAGAGTTTCGTGTTTAGGAAAAAAAAACAAAAACTGGAACATGCTGTATTTATAATACTAAGCTATTTTTAAATGTTTTTGAAATTCAGGAACATTATAGGAAATTTTAAATAAGAATAAAATATAGTTAACGCCTCGTAATGTATATAATTTACTATATTTGTAAACTAGCTTCTGCCAGCGACTTCGTCCGCGGGGAATAGTTACTTTACCCTCGATTTTGAAACTCTCAGCCCCATTGGTTTAAAATTGTTTCATACAAACGTTCATCCCCTATTTTATCCCCTTGGGGGTAGAATTAATCAAAATCCTTTCGTAGCGGATGCCAACGTCATAACATCTGCCTGCATGCCAAATTTCAGCCCGATCCGTTCAGTGGTTTGGGCTGTGCGTTGATAGATCACTATGTGTGTGTGAAATATGTACAACTTACAACAAAAAAAGAAATGAAAGTAAAGCTGAAATGCCTGTGCAAAATTATATTATAATAACCTATACCTACTTCACTTAAAAATAAATACCTATAACTACGTATAACTAATTAATAAAATAACTACTAATTAATAAAAGTATCTACGCTTTTACCTACTTAATATTAAAAAAAACAGAACATAAATTAGCCAAAACTAACCTATCGGTATCTAAAAATCTATGCTCCTACTTCTACTACTACTTCACCTAAAAAGAAATAAAATTGAAACTATTAACAATTTGTAATTTGAACGAATATTAAACATTACCAAAATAACTAATAAGTACCTATTTTATAAAATAGCAACAAAAGTTACACAAAAATAATAATCACAATAACATCTTACAGCATGATTCAGTATTAAAGCGCGACGGCGCGGTGGCTTATTATTGTATTCATGTATAAGTTTGGTGTTTCTATACCGATTTCTATTATTCTTTTTTTATTAAATAGGTAATAATTTTAACTTTTTTTAATTAGGGATGAGTGACAGTATTATAAACGTAAGAGTAAACAAATATAATCAGAAAGCTCCGAACTGCTAAGCTATCGGGAGTTACACGTGTTATTGTGAGTCAACCATAAAAGATAGACATATACTGTTGCAATATTTTTTAGATAATTTTATGTAGAACATTTCCGTCATACATTATTTCTATGTAACTTTAACCATTAAGGCTACACACGCGACGGAAGCTTAAAAAATGGAGTAACTTCTCCCGTTTTCCCAACATTTCCATTCACTGCTCTGCTCCTATTGATTGTAGCGTGATAAAAAGTATACTATAACCTGCCCAGGAGTATGAAGAATAATTGCACCAAGTTTCGTTAAAATCGGTCAAGTAGTTTTTGTTTCTATAAAGAACATACAGACAGACAGACAGACAGACAGACAAAAATTTTACTGATTGCATTTTTGGCACCAGTATCGATCACTAATCACCCCCTGATAGTTATTTTGAAAATATATTCCCTGTACAGAATTGTCCTCTCTACAGATTTATTATAAGTATAGATAGAAGAAGACAACCCGATCATAAACGATGTACACTCAACTCAAAAAGTTATCATGCAAAAAGCAATTGAGCTACGAATGTTACGTGTGAAAGTTAAATTGTAAATCACCGTGAAACTGTGTTTTTATTATTATCGATGGTAGTGACATCTGGTGTCACGGACCACGCGACAGCTGTTTCATACCAGAACTCTTTGTAATATCCACAAGCTGAGTGAATGCCTGTTTACTGATTCAGTGGCCTTTTTCACATAAAAAGTCCATAAGCGATTGGAATAGATGGCTTCTCCTATTACTTTACTGAACAAACTTTTAGCTGAACGTGGGAGGTTTGTATGAAGTTGTTTATTTTGGAGAATTAGTTGTTTTGAATGTTTATTGTTTGCTGAAATGGAATTATGGAGGATGTTTTGTTAACACTGCCTCGGGAGATGGGGTATGATTTTTTTCTCTTCTATATTGTTTTCTATCTAAATTACTCGTTTTTAACAGTTCAGCAGCATTTATTAATAGGTTATGCCACCGTAAACGATTGTTTAAAATCAAAGCGAATGTTGAATAATACATCTGCATTTGAAAATCTTGTTGAATTTCCCGTAAAAAACAAAGAAAACATATCAACTTTTACAACTTACAAATTCCAAAAAAAATAATTAAATCTGTTTTAAATAACACCGAAACTTACTTCTACCTATTTAGCTTTCAAATATTTTGTTACTATATTGATTATTTTATCGTTTCAATACGAGTTAAAAATTGGAATATTTAGCTTCCAAAGAGTTACCTGGGTATTTAAACTGGTGTATTTTTGAAATTTATAATAATAATAATATTTCAGGGCGACAGGTTGAGTCCACTTCGGTTTTGCTTAGCTCTAAATCCTCTAAGCACACTGCTGGAGGATTCAGACCTGGGCTACCGGTTGAGAAGAGGTGGTCAGACCATATCTCACCTTCTTTAAGAGTATAATAATAGTGTTGTTTATTTCTCAAAATTATTAATATTATTTTTAAAATTTATTTAGTTACATAATTTCAGTGTCGTCTTAGGTATACATATATGGAACCTCTGCCTAGAGGTTTTTGGTTCTAGGACATGGTGGTATCCCCACGATGTTTTCCTTCACCGTTTTGAGAGCAGTGGTGATGAAATTAATTACACAAAGTAATGCGTCTGGCTGGGTTTCAACCCGCGACCTACAATTCGTAAGTCGGGGCCGTTACCACTCGGCCACCACTGCTCTGTCTTAGCTTGCCAGTGGCGGCCTTTAAATAAATATTAAAGCCTTCAGCCAGGGCTTAAAAAAACTTACAAACTAAGCGACTACGCACTAAGGGCATCCCCTGTGGGGTACGGATCTCGGCTTAGGGCGTCGTCGCTAGGAGGAGCAATTAGCGACGGGCTGGGTCGTTATTCAGTTTATTTTTTTATTACACAGTTACTGCAGTTAACAATCCTCTGGGACACAGACTTCAATTATGTTTATTCCATGCATTCAAGAAAAGGGCGCGACTTGATTGCTTTCACCTTGGTAACCCTTAATTGCATGAATTCTTAGTACTTGCAACTGTGGGACATTATGAACCTGTAAATTATCACCGCGTCACGAAAACACTAATGAAGTGGTGCGATTAGCTGTTAAAAATCATTCAAATAATTTGTCTCACTAATTTTTCGTTCGAAATGACAAATCTTCAACTTTTATAATAATATAATAAGTTATAATAATATAATAAGTTTATTGAGTCTCTAAGATTTACATAACAAATGTGGATGAAACAGCCCCAGTAAGTGGTTTAATTGGTTGACAATTTTGAGACAGTGAGAATTAAAATTAAAAATTGAAATCAAATTTAAAATTTAAAATCATTTTATGTCTTTTTAGTTCGTTTCTCGGCTTTTGGCCATATTGTTAAGTTAAATTTTGGGCATTTCAGTTTGGTTTGTTGGCATGGGCATTTTGTTTTCTTTTAATCCACTGAGACTAACCACTGTCTTAAAATTTCTCAATAACCTTACTGATAAACTGCACACAAACTTATTTTAAAATGCGGTACCCGTCTATTAATATATCTTAAGTGAGTTGTAATTTGCAATGAACTACCAAGTTAATTTCTCGAGGGATTATCCAACTAACTTTGTATAAAGGAATTAAAAAAGTTGAAAACACAACTTTTCTTCAGTGAAGGAGTAAAAATGTTCTTGAAGGCAAGTGGTATAAGTCTTGGTACTTCCATTAACCTCGGCTATTGGATTTTCTACTTTTACAACACCAGAATCAGAACATTACTTATTTATTATTTTCTGTGTAGCTTAACTGATTGCATCCCGTTTGTCGAATTGCGTTTTGTCATTAGCTTCAGGAATGTCTCTAGCCGAAATCCATTATGGTAGACGAAAACCAGGTTCATTAAGGCCCAAAAGATAGAATCAAAATGCTCACAAAAGAATTCTATTGCGAAAATGATCAAACTGCAAAAATATACTGAAATAAATTGAAGGTAGTTTCAGCAGAATTTGATATGAGCTCTCAATTAAAATAGTTTTCAACGTTCCCTGTTTTACTTTGAATTCTTCAAGCGATCCAGAAATGTTTGACAAATTCATTAGGGAATCGGGCTGGAGTTTAAGCAGCGTTAATATTTAAAATAAAAAGTACTTCACAGCTTGACAACGAATAAAACTCTTAAATAATGTTTGTTTGTTTTTTTTTACCTCTGCTGGTAATACTTGCTTCTATAACCAGTATACTTGATGCATCGGCCCCAGTCAGTGTGGAGTTTCTTGTCCGTTCTTCTCCATAAGAATCTACCTTTGCGAATGGGCACTAGAGTCACTTTATTATTTCAACGTAAATGATGACGTTCAAAAGTGCCGTTTATAATGGCCTAATTGAAATAAACGTTTTCACTTTGACATTGACTAACCTAACTATAAGATTATAAATGCTAATATGAGTTTATTTGTTTGTTACGCTTTCACTCCTAAACCACTAAACCGATCAGCAAGTATCGTAGGCTAAACTATGAAACAACTCAAAAACTACTTGCCGATTTCAAAAATTCTTTCACCATTGGAAAGCTACATTTACCCCGAGTAACATAGGCTATATGTTATCCCCCTTTTTTTCCTCAAATATATATCTACTTTATTATATTTTTTCTTTATTTATAGAGCAGTGGTGGCTGAGTGGTAACGGCTCCGACTTACGAATTGTAGGTCGCGGGTTCAAACCCAGCCAGGCGCATTACTTTGTGTAATTAATTTCTTCACCACTGCTCTCAAAACGGTGAAGGAAAACATCGTGAGGAAACCGGCATGTCCTAAAACCAAAAATTTGAAGACATGTGACATTCACCAACCCGCAATGGGCCCGCGTGGTGGATTACGGCCTATTCCCTCTCCTAGATAGGAGGCCTGTGTCCCAGCAGTGGGAACGTTAAAAGGCTGATTATGTATATATCTACTTTACGTAATCCAATTATAATCAACCAAGCAGCAGCTACTTCGCCGCGGTTTTTATTAAGTGTTCAACGGGATGCGTTAAAACATAATTATGTTTTTCATTACAAACTTAATATTTTATCCCAGAACTTGTCATCAACACAGATAACAACATACCAGCCCCAGCCCCGTACTAAAGGGAGGGTCCGTAGCTCTGTAGAAATAACTTCGTTTCTACGCAACCTTTTTCGACACCATTTAAAAAGATCAAAAACACGCTACTAAAAGCAATAATTAAAAGGAATAGAGGAGCGAGAGTATGCCGGCCAGCGTAGCCCGAAGATCGGCCATTTAACCTCTTGACCCATTGTAATAAAGTTAGTAAGACGGGAATTTCATTAGTAAGCTGCGCGGGCGGAGCTGCGATGACTTAACTTATTAAAGTATCGTTACAGACACGTGACTCGTTAATAGCTTTGAAACGCACAGGTTGTCCCATCACTGGTTGAGGAACAGTCTCGCTCGTAAGTAAATGGCGAAGATTTATTTGGCCGAATTAAAATGAGTTGATGGCTCATAAAATATGGGGGCATCTTTAGAGATGATTGGTTTGCAGAGATATTTGGAAGTGATGACGGGTGCCAGAATGTACATGTGTAAGGTTAATTAGCCGAGATGTATGCAGGTATTTTGATGATATCCTAGCTAGTACGTAACCATGAATACAATGTATTTGTATCTTAAGTAAAAGAAAACTAAAATAGCAGTTGTTATTATTCTATTCGATTATTAAATCGATTACTTAACTGTCTCGAATCGAGAGTTTAGTATGGTAACACTTTTGTATGATAGTCTTGACGTTTTAAGGTGAGGTGAAATTTGTATTGACTAGTTTTTTGGCGGTTGAACCGAACTTGAAATCGTTACAATCTTCGTTTAATTTGAGAGATACAGATTAGATCCTTGACATGTTAAAATGATTTTTGGTTTCTAGCTTTACAATCACAACGTTCGGGAAATACCCCACCAAAACAATCCAAAGGAAGTAGGATATTACCCACGTTTTATCTTCATCTTGCAGATGTTTGAGCCCCACCTAATGATTTGCTTTAATTGTCCTGGATTTTATAGTTTCACCATTTGTCATATTAAATTCAACTGTTATATCAACTCACATTATGTAACTATTTACCTGCTTATACATATATATTTATTGACCTCTTCAGAGATATTACGGTGGTACACAATAACCTCATTATCAGTAATAGCTACGGACTTACCTACGGGACTAGTAATTATAAGCTAACTTATAATTACTAGTCACATAGTTAATACTCTTATGTTTATTCACCCATAAAATGCACTAGATAAGCAAAAGGCGTGCTATAACTCTTCACGGATAATTTATTTCGGAAAAAAGGTCGGTTATCTGTTCGAAGACTCTGGATGTATCCTTAGACGCAATGCGACTTAAGTATATTTACTGTTTATTTATGTCTTTACAGAGCAGGCTAACGAGTTGAAGAAGTTTGCGAAAAAGTACTTAAGATTTAGAGTAGATAAAATATTGGCCTTTAAAATTGTATTTCAGAGCTTTCTCGAGTAGCGAGACAAGGTCTAATTTTTTAAAGAAAATTATCGCTAAGTCAATGTGGGAAATGTTCAAACGAGCGTTATTTGGGATTATTGAATGAATTTCAATGTCATACGGACGAAACTTTGAAAAATATTTTAATCTAATTCATAAACAAAATTTGACATTTAATAAATGCCGTCACTGCAAAAGGTAAAATAGGAGGTGTATTTGACACATTGTGACTTGAGATGCTTATCTTTGTTAAAAATACGCAATCAGTTTACTAACTCTCAAACCATTTCAAAAACTAACATAAAAAAAGAACTAGTTAACTAGTTTTATCGATTTCAAATCGAATTTCTGTGACTTCACTAGATGAGAATGCAACTATCCTTAACATAAGAGAACTGCCTGTCAGTTTTGTTGCACGAAGTTCACATTTGGAAAATATGGTGTCCGCGCACGAGGACATAACAAGAGCCGATGTAAAGCATCGTTCACACCAGGGAACATTGTTTCACGTCCGTGTCGTGCGGCTTTTGGGCACAAGTATCCGTGTAAATCATGTACCATGTGCTGTATTATGTACCTACTGCATTGACTTGCTGTTTGTATCTCCTCGTAGTACATAGGGAGATGGATAAACCATGGACAAGTATGTCTATACTAATATTATAAAGAGGAAAGATTTGTATTTTTATAATTTTGTATGTAACGAATAAACTCAAAAAATATGGACCGATTTCAAAAATTCTTTCACCATTAGAAAGCTACATTCACCCTGAGTAATATAGGCTATATTTTATCCCCTTATTCCCACGGGAACGAGAACTAAGCGGGTAAAACCGCGGGTCGCTGCTAGTATTTAATAAAATTGTAAAAAAGTTGAGATCCTGACTGACGGACAACTCAGGTTGTTTTGGGATAACACTATTTTACTTCAGTAGGTAAGTACCTATGTATGTACTGTGAATGCGAAAGTTTGGATCAATGTTTATTACTTAATCACGCCAGAACAACTGAACAGATCTGGATGAACGAAAAAATTAGCACTGAGATAGATTATCGTCTGTAATGACACTATTCTTTTTACTTATTTGTAATCTATACAAATATTATAAACCTGAAGGTTTTGTTTGTTTGGTTGAACGCGGTAATCTCAGGAATTACTGGTTCGAATAGAAAAACATCAGTGAATAATGTTGCATAAACAGGGTTTTTTCTCTATGTTATGTGACGCAGACGAAGTTATACGGGTCACTTAATTTACTGATAATTTTCGATATTTGCGCGGACAAGTCGCTGAAGCTAGAAGGAAAATAATTACGAAACTTTTTTGATCGGTCTTGAGATATATATTTTTTTTACAATCAAAACCGCAAAGTAGATCAAACCGTCTAGGTATAAAATTAAAAATGGCGGTGGGCAGAATACTAGCTTTTTTCCTTGGGCTGTGGCCTATTCTACAGAATCCATGCATTTTTTCGGAATAATAGGTGACCTGGCTTGCTAAAAAGTAGCCTAGCGATGCGACCTTTCCATATTGGAAAAAAAAACCAAGTCGCTGATCCGACTTTATGGAAAGATTCGATCAGTAAAGAATTTTGCCAAGTATTATAATAGTGTTTAGCTGAAGTTAGATATTGGCTTGTATAAAAAACAAACATGAATTGCTACTTTCTTTCAAGAAAATGAGAGCAAGCCAATTATTTAGTCGTTCTTTTATCCGGAGTATTATGAAACCGATAAAAATTATAACCGTATCTTCCAAAAGCAAGTTTAAACCTAACTCTTATAGAGGGGCTCTATTTTTATGCTATGCAATAAAAAATAAGCACCTAATATATTTTATATTCCTAGATTGCTTATTCGTATTCCGTATGCTCCAACTCGGGGCGATATTTTATGTTAGTGTTTTAGATTTATCTGGGAGAAAAATGATGGGTCTTTCTTTTTAGATAAATAAATCTTTCTAATGCCTAGTTTTGGCAAAAGATGCTAAGGGAGTTTTATTCGAATGTACTTAATGTGTTTTTGACCATTATTTTAAGCAGGTACGTGATGTTTATAATCAAATGAAAATATACATAAAATATTATATAGAAGATACATTCAAAAACGAGTTGTTTACAATAAACTTTGGGGAGTTATAAAATGTTCAATAAGTTTCTACTGGGTACCTCAGTAATTAATGGATACTTTAATAAGATAAATGTATAAGGCGACACTAGTGGAATAAAAAAACAGAGATTTTAGCCAAAAATAATTTATCCATTGGTACCCGTTTTCTTTTGATCGAAACGGAATTAATGGACCTGAAAATCTAGGTAAAATAAAATACGCCGTAAGGCCCAAATTCAATGCGTAAATTAAAATGATTTTAAAATCCACAATGGGTAAAGGAAGAACGCAAAGTTATGGTGGGAATTGTCAAATGCAGGATCCACCATTAATTTTCGAGTCGCGGAACAAGGGGAACGCTGCCAAAAACTGTAAAATAATCCCTTAACTTCGAAACAATAGTCGTAAAAACAAACCCTAATACATTATTTGACTTACGAACTTTTATTTCAGTTGAATAGTCTCCGCTGTATGTCCGAGGTAAGTAATCACTACATATAAGAATAGAAGGAAGTGTTACAAGTTCTTTTTGTCCGTACTAACGCTAATCTTGAAACTTTGTGTCGATTTGTTGCAAGTTTCTCCTTTCAGGCGAGTGAAAGAAAAACAGAGCCTTCTTGCTGACTCCCTCGTGTTCCTTTCTAGTCTAGTGTTTTTCAAAGTATCTTTGTTCGTTTGAATAGTTTTTCCTGTATCACCAGATGCAAGTGGTGAAGATGAGTTTATAAGATTTTTTTCAACTTCCCTCAATTCTTAATTATTGGTACTGATGTTTCACAAACGGTTTCGTTTTGATTTATTTCATGAAAACGTGTTCTTTTTTCCGTCTCTATTTAGATTGTGATTGACTTTCAGTTACTTGCCATTTAAGAGTTAATAGATGATAAAGACCGAGGTTAAAGCAATTCAATGGTGTGGAAGTAAGGATGGTACCTAGACTGGCACCATTAAATACAAGTTGTTTTGGAACTATACGTTTTCCAGTGAAACGGGGTCAAAATTCGTAGTCTTTCTTAAAATGTTTTTTTTTTTAAGTCTGTGTTTTTAGTTGTTTATTCGTTTTTGACACTGTCATCCTAAAAAAAGACACAAAAAGTATGAAATAACTTTATTATTTTATACTTTTTTGCGTCTTTTTATATTAACGAATCCGTTGTATTTTTTTTTATAAAAATCTTTTTTATTTTTAATGGTATAATAATAAATAAACAGACACGCAATTTCAGCAATCCTAAAAGATTCGCTAATTCACTAAATTAGAAAGGAAATCTCCAACCAACCTCGCAATACTACGGTGCTCTTCCAAAGCATCGTTTACAGTTTTTTTTTTTTTTTTCTTTTTAACTCTATAAGTGGAAATGAAAACATCATCAATGTAGTCGAAGCCAACACATTATTAGGGATATTATTATAGATACCAGATACTAGTCGTTTTATATATTTAATTTAATACTAATCGCGTTTTAGTTTTTTTTTTTCTCTTACGTACCTACTGCACATACCACACTTATTTTCTACATCACCCAAAAGGTTGACTGGTAGAAAATGCCTAAGGCATTAAGTCAGCCTCTGTACATTTGTGTGCGTAAAGTATTAAATAAATAAATAGTCGTCAGAACTCAATCAAGTTTAAATGGGATCACAATGACATGATAAGCACTAGCTTTCGAATATAAAAACAATAGTCAAAATCGGGACGCCCCGTAAAAAGTTACGAGGTAACACACACAAAAAAATACAGTCGACGTGAGAAACTCCTCCGTTTTCGGAACTCGGTTAAAAATACAGTCGACTTGAGAATCTCCTTCTGTTTTAGAAGTCGGTCAAAAATAAAGTCTATTTAGAAGAAGTAAATAAAAAAAAGAAATCTTATGATTTAAATATACAAAGATAAAATTGATTGAGTCAGGCAAAAGACAAAACAAAAAGACAAATAAACACAAATAAAGCAAATTAAATAAGACAAATTTTCGTTTTATTTGAAATAGACCATTTATTTATGTGGTCCAATTTACGTACACTTTACTTTAAAATCTTGAATATAAAATTCTCAGTAGAACTTCAAAATAAAGTGGTAGTACTTTACTTTTACTTATCATAAAGAAGCATATTTACGGAACATTTTCAGTGTAATAATGAATTAAGTTCCGGGAATTTTGTTACGCGAACAAGCTTTCAATTTTCCTTTAAATTATGGTATCTAGTCGTCAGGTAAACGGAGGGAGTTCATAGAATGCTTCTCAAGAAGATTATGTGTTCTCGTTTTAAAGCAAAATTACTGTTAACAAGTACACTTGAGACCTTTTTAGATAAATGTAAAAAGTATCTTAAAAAACCAAAATTCTAAAAATGTACGTCGTGTAAAGTAGATAATGGTCAAGTAACAGTATTTTTAATTGAGTGTTTCTATGTTACTACAAAGACGAATAATTGGTTATCTATATAAATATATCAATAGGTTTTTTTTGCGCACTGTACCTACAATTATTATTCAGTAGCAGCGTCAGCAGCAAAAATAATAATACCTATGTGAATAAAATTCATTGAATAAAACCTTTAAAAAAATAAAGCTTACAGCAATGTTACGTGAAATATTTAATACTAGCTGCTGCCCGCGACTTCGTCCCCGTGGAATCCCCGATTTTAAAACATTCTTTATCGCTGCTCCGCTCCTATTGGCTTAAGCGTGATGAAATATAGCCTAAAGCCTTCCTCGATAAATGGTCTATTCAACCCAAAAAGAATTTTTCAATTCGAACCAGTAGTTCCTGAGATTAGCGCGTTCAAACAAACAAACAAACAAACAAACAAACTCTTCAGCTTTATAATATTAGTATAGATGAGGACTCCAAACGCATTTTTATTAATTAAAAAACTAAATCTATCACGACTTAGTATAAGTTGTGAAACATTTTAATACATATTTCAATACATAAGCTTAAAAAGTTCCATCGAATTAGCTGCTGTATATTTTCAAATTGCAGTGAGAATTTTGATATATTAAGATTTGTTTAACGTTTGGGCTATTTTCGTAGTTCTTACATACATATGTATGTATACAATAGCAACACAGGATCCTTTAAGCCATACTAATAGATTTTATTCTTATATCTCAGTAAATCAACGCAAGTTTACTGACATTTTTGCATGATTATAATATAATGTATGCCATTTCTTTGAAAAGCCACTTAACATGTTAGAAAACATTCACTACAACCGGCTTCATACATTTTATATGCAGCACTCAAGGGCTTGCCTAAAGCCATACAAAGTCCCCAATTAGTGTCTGTGTTGATACACTACGCTATTGTGACGGTCCTTAGCAATTTCCGAATAATATACATAATAGCCTCTTGGACCATAGATCCACTTGAGTCGATTAAGTCAGCTCATTGAATTATCTAGAGTATGCATGCATATGACTGTACTATACGGGGTTAAGATTGTCCAGAATGGTTAATGTCTGATACCATAATTTATCAATCCAAAAAACATATTATTATTGTAACGTTTTCGTTCATATAAATATGAAGCAATAGTTTAGTCATTTCTTTTAATCATTAAACTTACTTACTAATTATATTTTTAAATATATCTTTAAAAACACACAAAAAAAAATACACATTCATTTTAAAATATAAAAAGTAGTGGTCCGCTGGTGTCGCAAGAGAAGCGTCCAAGCTTCCGGTGGTTAGGGCTCCAGAGAAAGGAACCTCCTCACAATACGAACCGTATCGAGGAGTACTGCCTTCTGTATCAGGCCCTTTGACCAACCGTGTAACGCCAGCTTCGACAGATGGTCGTCGATGCTTTTGGCAATTAGGCCATTAGCCGTAACGACAATCGGCACAATGACCGCCGAGTCCACATTCCATATCGACAACCTCGTGTGCTAAGTCAAGATACTTGATTTGTTTCCTTTTCTCAGCTTTCACGAGATTCTCGTCATGTGGGATGGTAACATCGATTATCAATGTGTGGTGCGCTAATCGGTCTTTAACCTCTATATCAGTCATTTCTTTGTTATTACAATGTATTGTTATACAAAAACTTGTTTTCAAGACGAAATGTAGTATTTTAGGACTAAATTTTAAATGGATGCTTACGTTTTTTCTACCTGAATTAGTTTTATATTTGTTTAGTTCTACTGACCCATCTGAATATATTTTATTTATACCCGACATGACACAAGCCCTACTCAAGCCCAGCCTTTTCAATTAATTAAGATCACGTCGATTCTTTCACAATGCAGTAATATCAGAATTTTATACACAGTGACTACTATTAATTTGATCCCCGGAACCCAATTACGAGAGGAAGCCGATAACCTATAACGACGTATTGTCAGCATATACCGGCTTTCGAATTGCCGTGACATTTTAGGGAGAAAAAGCTATGGCTCGAGTAAGTCAAACAGAACTGACGCCAGATTTTTGAGGTGTTTGGGTCTCTATTTGTAGTACAGTAGGGGTTATTATAAGATCAGGGAGTTAATTGAGTATTTAGAAACATTTTGTAAAGTTATCGAAAAGAATATAGACCACAACTTTTTTCTTAATTAGTCTTTGTTTCCCACTGCTGGGCAAAGGCCTCCTAAAAGGCCGAAAAACACTATCGAAACTATACTCTGTTTTAAAATACCTAAGCCAGGTAACGAAAAAATCAGTTGGTTAGGTAATGTTCTTTCGAACGTAACGATAAACAAGACAATCACCTCAAATATATCAGCTTTAAACGTTTATTCCCCCACAAGCTTCAGAACCAAGATCGCAGTATAACACGTAATGAATGAATCACACCATGATTGATGAATCAAACGAATGAGCAAAAGAAAGTCAAAGAAATATAATATTTGATTGTTGACTTTATCCTTTATACTTCTCGGAAAATCCCAGCGGGCACCTAACCAAAAGATAAATGACTATGTCTGAGCGAGTATTATCCACAAAAGTTGTACACTCAATCATAAAACGTAGCATCATAGTTAGAACTAAGTATAATTAGATAGAATTTTCTGCACAGAAGCAATCGTGTTACAGTAAATTGTCTGACACAACAAAATGGTTGTGTTACTGTTCTTTGGTACATTTTTATAGTAATGCTCGCCAGTAATGAGACAAAGAGACTGTGAACACATGTCTCGTCCAATACACGTCACCAATTAGACGTGTGGCTACTGAAATGAATTCAATTTGTTCGTAGCTCGCCGCACGCGCACCACAACCCGTTCCATACATTACCGTGCATTGAATGTTGGAAAAGTGTTAAAATGTTGAAACAGCCGTCGTAAAATTTAACGTTTCAAAAGCCTTTATAACGGAACGGGAATGAATTCAAGATAATAGGACATAAATTCGACGTTTATATTTTAGTATAGAAAGTTTAGTGTTATGATATCTGAAAGGTACGGAGGTATCTATGAATGAATTCTGTTTATATTACTTTGTCTTCAATGTTGTATAATCCACTTTAATATCGTGAAAATGCAAATAAGGGTTTATGAAAGCTTCAATTACATCAGGAATGTTGCTAGGAAAGTTACGTTGACCCGGCCCGGCAGTAATGGCAGATTATCTTTAGGGCTTGGCCAACACCACTCCCATTTTACGAGTGATGGGGAAATATCATGTTCAAGTTAATTCCCCTGAAGCCGGCAAAAAAGTGATAAAATAATGTGATAAATGTCCTTATCCAGATCTGAAGGCGGTTTATGTCCTTTTATGGTGACCTGATAACAAATTTTGTTGCTCCTGACGTATTTATCGCTGGTTTTAGATGTATTATCAGAACGTGGCTGTCAAAAATGCCTTTTCTTTACCTCAGTCATGAAGTAACTTATGACGGAACTAAAATGATATTCGAAATTCTGACATTGCTTTTTTTTGTTTAGTAATATTATCAATTTGATTATACGTATACAATTTGACACGGCCGAGGGATTACTGACAGTCAAAAAACTCGAATTTTACATGAAATGGACAGTCCGTTTCCTACTATACTTTCAAAGATCCGTTAAATTAGATTTATGAAGGTTCCCAAACCAAAATTCTATTCGACGAATTGAAACGAGCGACCTCGCTCTCGCAAATCAAGAGATAAAATCATATAGTAACGTGTAGTTTTGATTCCCTACATAGTATAAAACAAAGTTATTTCCCGATGTCTGTCTGTCCCTATACATATATGCATAGATCTTTAAAACTGCGCAACGGATTTCAATGATTGATTGATTTTTTACACACAGAGTGATTCAAGAGGAAGTTTTATAATTATGTATATAGTACATGCATAATATAGTAGAGATTTAGTATCAGCATTGCACCTGTGCGGAGCCGGGGCGAATCGCTAGTATTGCATAAAATGAATGGAATGAAATGAAATGAATTAATCGATTTGAAATTCGAAATTGATGATAGGTACTAATGTAACCAGTTGGTTGTACTTTAAGGTGAAAGCATGTGAGCACATCCGCAAGAAGTTGGTAGATCATCACAGCGTTAATTCGTTGCATTCGTTTTTCTCAAACCCGTTGTCAATTTTATTTGTAGGTATGTATTTATGATTGTATTTTGTCCCTCTCTGTTTTTCTTTTGAGTAGCACCTGTCATGTTGTCTCTGCACTACCCTAAGGGCGTCTGATAGAAAATCTATGGCATTATGTCCACCTTTGTACAGTTTTTTTACTAGTGCATAAAGCTTTAACTAACAAATAAATTTGTATGAAATACCGCCAAGAGTAAAAACTAGAATTTGTATGAAACTTGAAACTCGGGTAGGTCTTTTTACGCGGCAGTAGCTACGTTCGAATTTGGCAAAATCTAGTCGGATATAAATTATTATTTATATATTCATTATTTTATCACTATTTATTTTAGACTAGCAGCGCCCCGCGGTTTCGCCCACGCAGTTCCCTTTCCCGTGGGAATACGGGGATACAATATAGCCTATGTTACTCAAGGTAAATGTAGCTTTCTATTGGTGAAAGAATTTTTGAAATCGGTCCACTAGTTTTAGAGTTTATTTATTACATACAAAAATACAAATCTTTCCTCTTTATAATATTAGTATAGATAGATTATATAGTAGGATATTGTTGGCGATTGTATTTCCGCCGATTCGGAGGCAATTCCTCCGAATCTACAGTTGCGCGGTTAACCTACGGGTCTTTGTCAATACCACTAATTGCGTAACTTTAGGGCGTAACTGTACTTACTGTTCTTGAACTTTTGAAACCACTATTGTAATACTACCTACGCCCGAATATTGCAGGTCATTCATAAATGCAGTAATGAAATACTTTTCTTAAAATTAAAAATAGCTGCTATTTCACAGAAGAGTAAAACAACAGTAACAAGTTATGAAAATCATCAAGATGATCCAATTCATCGGTTAGATTCTTGCTTTCTTATTTTTTTTAAAAAAGTACGCGATTTTTCTTAATCTAATAGCATTCTTCTTCAAACCGTCAATATCATCAAACCTGACATCGCCAACAATGCGCAACATTTGACTCAACAATAATGCAATGTTAGTACTTAACTGATGTTATCTTGGGCTCTAATTAGACCAAGTCACATTTTAACAGCGATGATTGACAAAAAGTGCACATGCGCCTAAATGTGAAAAATTAAAAGACAGAGATCATCCATGCACATTGCAACATTCATCTTTTCAGA
This sequence comes from Hecatera dysodea, assembly GCA_905332915.2. Classification (NCBI taxonomy): domain Eukaryota; kingdom Metazoa; phylum Arthropoda; class Insecta; order Lepidoptera; family Noctuidae; genus Hecatera; species Hecatera dysodea. Next base: position 8,737,737 of record HG995294.1, on the reverse strand, counting down.
AGAACAGAACAGTTCAGTAAATCCCATTTCCCAAGATTCAAGCCAATCTCTTTGTTACAGATATTAAAGTTGATTCCAGTACAAAATGGCTATTTACAGGCTTAGTCCCAACTCCAGTTTATGGCAAAAGAAATTCTAAACAGAAAATCCCATTTTCTCTAACTTTATTGAGGGCAATCCGAAGTGATAGCAGGGTTACGGATTTACCCGACGACCACTACTAAGCACAAATAAAAATTAAGGGATTTACGTAGGCCGTAGAAACGGCGTAAAAACAGATACATAACATCACGCCTGTATGTCCGGATAAGGTAGGCAGTGGTCCTCAAAACACTCACATTTTGCTAGTCATGCATTGTCTAGCATTTTGCCATAAACTGGGCACAAACCCTGACTCTGACCGACCTGATTAAAGCGATTTTCCGATATTTCACCCAATCGTATACGAACTGTTCCATGATGATCATTTTATTTGCAATGATGACAAAGATTTTTAAAACATGTCGTATTTATAGAGTCATATCGTCATTCACCATGAATTTTATTGGTGCGTAACCTCATTAGTTGAACGGACTATAATTGACACACCGGCTGACCTGTCAATTAAATGCTCTCATGGTTTCATTCGCTCTTTCTCTGAAATATTCGAACGCCATTGTGCATATAGTTTACTTTAAAATCAATATCCATTTTTATCTACAGTCTATGAACCATAAATTTCAGCTGTTATAGTTCCATTATATTCATGGGTATGTAGTTTTACTCGCAAATATTTTTCGCCCACAAATATTTTATTGCTGCTACTATAATGTATCTCGTTCCTCTTCTAAATAATAGTGGTCATACATTGCGCTTAGTTTATTCTGAAATGTTACATAGAGACGTTATACGTATCTCTAATTAGTTCATCTGATATGATTCTGTGTTGCCATGACATGTAGTAAGGTCTCCACATCTACTACATCCAAATGACTCTAGTTATTAGTTTCAATTCAATCTATTAAAGACTGCTTTTATATTGCACGATTCGAGAAAAAAAATATCGAGGAGTAGGATTCTTCAGAATGTATAATATAATAAATATCGTTCAGAATCTTTGATGCTGATGGATGCATTGGAAGGCTTCCTTTACAAATATACGTGACTCGAATGGTTTTGGTAATTGAACAACGAGGTTCCTCTATATTGATTTCTTTTGTGGATACGTATTTGTTCGGTTACTTATCTTATGTTTGTATGTCTGGATAAATAGAAGGAGTTAATAATCAGCAAATCTAGCCTAGTTATATAACATGTTTACAGTTAGTCTTATGTAAGTAGCTACGCACTTGTATAGTAGATATGTACTCGTATATGTATAGGTACGTTTTCCTGTTATTAACGTTATCAATGCAGTTTGGTTAGAAGGTGCTTACTTATCGCGTAGTTTGGTCAATGTCTATAACATTATTTCAAGGCACATATCATTAGAATTAATTTATAAATTCTGTCTCAAGTTTTTTTTTACTTTTCATACGTCAAACGTCTTCGAAGAGTCACAGTAGTATCCGTAAGACAAAACTGGTACGTTATAATACTAATTACGATAAAAAAGTATTTCAGTCAAAAAATATCTTATCACATAGTTTTTCATATAACGTGCTACTTTTCATGTGACTTAGTTGCAACTTTATTATCAGCAATCTAAAAAGTTTACCTACCTGAACAAATCAAGCCGACGAACAAAACTGCAGTCAAACACCACCGCATGTTGACGTTTTCCAACGTAACTTACACAATGCACGTCATAGAGAACTTTAGCAGCGTTCCTTAAACGAAACTTGTACGTTTAGCAAACGAGAGGAAACTTTTACGCGGAGCAGTGGATGGTGGGACTAGATGCGGCAGTCTACGTCGGTACCGAACGATGAACTACCGACAACCGCGGTCATCCGGCAGGAACGAACTCGCAACCTTTTGACACGCATGCGCTAACTAATGACCTCCCCCTATTAAAAATGATAATAAAACTGCTCTGAAATGTATTTATATTGGAAATGGTGAAGTTAGAATTTATAAACAAATTGCTATCGGTGTTTAGGCATTAGTTTGATAACAGTGGCCGTTGACACTTGAATGACATTCATTTGTCTCTTTGAATTAGATTCAGATTCATTTATTTGCAAATATATATCTTCAGATCTTTATAGTAATACTAGCTGACCCAGCAAACGTTGTTTTGCCATATATAAAATAAAAACAATATTTAGGGGTATGGAAAATAGATGTTGGCCGATTCTCAGACCTACTGAATATGGATATAAAATTTTATAAAAATCGGTCAAGCCGTTTCGGAGGAGTATGGTAACTAACATTGTGACACGAGAATTTTATATACTATAAGATACTTTTTATATAAGTAAGACCCACTTATTTTTGCTATAAAGCTTTTAATGGTAGTTTGTCCAGAGAAGGATAACAACCATTACCCATTCCGACCACCAAGCAACATCGCCAGTTTTGCGGTTTAAAAGGAGCCAAATATTATTCCAGGCGAATAAAACATTTCAGCTTGTATGATATGACACACATATGACAATTGTATGATTCTCAAAGTTAATAAATATTTTTTTACCCACGTTATAGTAAGCATCAGACATTATAGTTTAAGTTTCAACAATAAATACTGACCTAAATGTGTTATATTCTATATTTGTTAGTATGCTTATGTAATTTAAATTAACTTACTTTAATTTACTCTTACTCTTACTTAAACTTACTTTAATTACTGCCACGTACTGTGGCAGGACAGAGACTCATTACCCTGTAATTGTTCCACCCATTTTTACCTGTGTACACAAATATACGTATTTTATTTGAGCTCGGCCATTTGCTATAGGAGGTAGTGATCAATTACCAGCAGGTTGTCCGTTAGCATTCAATAACAATAAAAAAAAATATATTTGAAATGTTATGAAGTAATTTCGTTAAGAAAAACTGAGCTTTACCACTAGGTATGCCGTTTCTTCCCTTATCTCAACATACTTGGGGTTGGGACAACGCTTTTTCTTCCATTATGTCCTGACAGCCATCTTGATAGCATGCCTGCTACCAACTGCCACTTTCTATTACTGAAAGTGATACAATACATAAATTAACATATTATTTCCTGCTTATAACCACACACCACACCCACGCACCACACCCATGCACCCATGCACCACATACTTCAAGCTTGAACTATGTGATGATTGGCAGGGTACTTTACTTACTACAGGGATTGCTCGCATACCGTTTAGCCAACGGGTTCAATAGGTTTTGCAGTGATGACCTCGTATCAGCAAATCAACATACTCAGCGTAGGAAAGCCTCTCACAAGGCAGACCAATAAACTGGTGAGAGCCAGAAGACTCCACTGCATACGAGAAGCCCAGGACGCATCCTCTTTTTTGAAATGATGATGATTCTGCTTACAGGTATATCTTAATTTGGTTGCGAAATTTGTTTGAAAGAATCACCGGCCCTGGAACGCAAAGGGCCCTAGAAGGATCATGGTTGGGTTTTAGTCAGTAAGAGTCTGATACTCCCTTCCGCCCCGCCCAGAGCGGGAGAAGTGGAGAAAAAAAGGTATATCTTAATTTTCTGATTAGGGAGTCTGTGCTGAGCCGATGCTCGTTCTATTAACTGATACTGATAAGTATCGTACAAATACACAATCCTGATAGAAATACAAAACGCATATGTTTTTTTACATTGAAACTACTTCGTAGCAGAAAAGCGTGTTCTAAAACCACCTACATGAAAGTTAAGTGAAGTTGGTCTTCAGAACAATACAGGCTTCTTCGAAATCTGCTCGTAATATGAACCCTGAGTGTCTCGTAACTTTTAATAATTTTAAGACTATTATACTTAAATATTAAACTTAGCTTCACGTTTTATAATATCTAAGGGATATACATATTTTACATGAGTTTACGTTTCAAATTTAGAATGTGGTGTTTTTTAAAACTGAAATGTGTTATTGTTTATTCATACGAACGTCCTTTGTTCTAACTAATTGAGTTTCGTTGCTGACTCAACCTAGGACATAAAATAAAAGGAATACTAGCTTTGCACGCTACTTCGCTGCTGGGTCCTATCCGGGAAAAGCGCTTCTTTTTCGGGATGAGAAAGTTGCATGAGAGTCGCTGATTATGTGTTTCTAGAAGTAAAAGAATTTGCAATTAGATCGGTACCTGCTTTCAAAATCAGAATATTAATGTTTGATAGTTAATAAACAGATACTGTAAATTCTATATTTATTTGTGTAGATAAAAATAGAACATTCGATACCTATAAATAACATATGAATAATTAGACTAGACATACTTACCAAACTCAAACTCAAAACGTTTATTTCAATTAGGCCATTAACGGCACTTTTGAACGTCATCAATAAAAAATATCATAAATTAAGTGACTCTAGCGTCTAGACCTACTTGCCTATCTAATAAACACGTCAGTCTAATCATGTAATTATCTTAAAAGATTAAGAGAAAAAGATTCAATAAGAGTTGATTTAAAGACTTAATTGACGAATTCAATGATAAGAAATGTCCAATCGACTCTTCGTGTGACTACATACATATGTATATTATATTGTACATATATATGTATATTGCTTGCTTCTTTTCAAACAATGAATCACTATAGCAGTTCGACGAGGTAGTGCTGCCAGCCTTTTGGGCTCTTTTCCCATCGACTGCGATGCCGACGAATTTTTTGCCGACAAATATCGAATGGTACGAGGGCGCATCAACATATCTGATTCCCCACTCCTTTAAAGTAAGAACATACTAACTATTATGAGCTTATGTATCAGTATACCACGTATATTTATATTTTTTAGCATTGTTAAAGTAGTAAACAAATGCTTTTTAACATTCTACTATGTTCAATTATGCTCCTAGCTACTTAATATTAGCAGCACGAGTTGGTCTTCAAGTTATAAATGATATTTATTTTGTAAGTAGGTTAAACGTACCACTTCTACACGTCCAATAATTCTGGTCATTTTAAGCTAGATGAAGCCGGTGTTTCCTACTTCCTAGCCGACTACCCTTCTTTTTTTTTTGGATGAGAAATCATCATATGACTTCTCCCGCTCTGGGTGGAGCGGAAGGGAGTGTCAGACTCTTACTGACTAAAACCCACCCGTGTTCCTGCTTGTGCCCTTTGCGTTCCAGGGCCGCGGTGACTCTTTCGAACAAATTTCGCAACCCTAGCAGGCACTGACCCTATGGGGCCCCGTCTTCTTTGCTGACGGCTCTCAGAGGCGCGCGTGGAACACGACGCGCCGTCGACTCGGGCCTGGTTGCTATCGGACGGCGAGCCACCCATAGCTCGCCATCCGCAGGCCCGCGCCTACGGTGGCCGGGAATCGCCCTGCGTTTCCCGACGCCCGGGGCGTCTTCTCCTGTTGCGGCGGCTGGAGAGGTAGTCCTCGACCACGCGACAGAGGTAGGTTGGCACTCGGTGATACCGGAGTGCCTCCCCGATGCAACTCCAAGGCAGGGTGTTCGTTCGTTGTGAACGCGTTGGCGATGTCAAGAGACACCGCCACCACCACCCCGCCCCGGGAAATCGCCTCCCCCGTCGTGAGGGCTCTCACGCGCATGATGGCGTCCACCGTCGAGCGCCCCGTGCGGAAACCAAACTGGTTCTGCGCCAGATCCGGCCCAACTCTCACCAAGTGCTTGACGAGGCGGTTTGCAATGACTCTTTCAAAGAGCTTGCCCACCTCGTCGAGCAGCACGATGGGTCGGTATGCGGACGGAGAGTCCGCAGGGCGCCCTGGCTTCGCAATGAGGACCAGTTTCCCCGTCTTCCAGCGACGTGGGAACTGGCCCTTCTAGCCGACTACCCTGAGAAGAAACACCATAACAAACTCAGGGGTCAAATTTTCTTTTAAACTCTGTATGGACTTTCGTACATCCGTACTGGTCAAATCATATTCATGAGAACCATGTAGATTAATGTCTGAAGTGGCCTTTTGAGGAAAATACCAAACAGATTTGAGTGGACCCGTCTAGCCCATGCAAGCATTTTTCAGTTACCGAGTAGCTCAAACTTAGAACTTTAAGGAGCTCAACGATTTGACGAACAATACCAAAATACTGCCAAACTAACTGAAATAAGACCCTAATATGGCCATCTACATAGTCCTTGCATTCACAATATGTTATATGAAGGTTAAAATGGCGCTGGTGGGTGATATCCATTGCTTACTGACTCTTTCCAACTTCCGAAAGCACGTTATCGCGGCTATCACTTGTAAATCGCCGACAGTCATAACGGGTAGTCCAAAATCAGAAAACGGTGTTGCGTTGTTGCGGAATTAGTTTGAAGGAGATACCACAAAGGGCATTAGGACGAAAACGTATGGGTTTTCGTCAGTATGAGTTTGAAACTCCATTCCGTCAGCCAAGTCATTTGATGATTTCCCATGCACAAAATAAAGGGTGTCGTGTCAAACAGTCACTGGATTCTGGAGACAGGGCAGGCGTTACATTATAAAATGCTATCCAGATGCAGATAACAACATACTTTTGAAAAATCTAGGATTGTCTATGCTTAATATATGCCTAATTAACATCTCGCGAAATATTCGAATATGTCTAAACTTCATCTTTGGGATGCGCATAAATACGCATGCATACCTGCGCCTATATTGAAGATGCATTAATGACAAACCGTTAGGTCATTTTGCCCATGAAACATATGACATACGAGTATACCTTTACCTAGTAGACATAGCTTTAATATAGCATCATCACTTTAATACGCATCGTATAGGTACTTACCCAATATGTCAAAATCAAAACGTATATTAGGCCATTTGCAAAGGTAGATTCTTGTGGAGAAGAACGGACAAGAAACTGCATAGTCCTTCCAAATCCATGTATCACATTACTAAGTAGGCATGTTATTATTAATTGCATCGACCATGAAGTTTCCGATAGTATTGTTATCGATTGATTGATTTCTTAGATAACACACATTGATCAACTGAAGGTTTTATTTTAACTTTAAAAATAATAATTTTGTTAGATATTAATCTTAGTGGCAGCTGAATTTTCCTTGACTAAAGATAGATAAATAGATAATGTAACGGCTGGAATCCCCTAAGGAATATACAAATTTGTTAAGAACAGTTCCATTTTTGTAAAGTGTTCGATAAAATTTAAGCTGGTATTTTAATTATAAGAAGAAAAAGTGTTTGTTTATTATACTTATATAGGTATATGCTCAACAAAAAAGGTACTCTGGAGGTACTGACCCTATTACAAATATATGAAGCCTTACATATTACGTAACTTGTGATTCTCATTCCATTTTAGAGAAATATCAGGCTTATTCATAAAAAAATCGATCCGTATTATTTTTTTAAATACTGATTAGCAGATTATAAATCCTAACTTTCTACAGAAAAAAAAGAATAAAAATTTGCTCATCGTTATTTTTTTTTATGAATAATGTTGTAAATGTCTCCATAATTATAACCATAAAATTACACTTACGATGATCACATACGGCTTCTAAATACTTTTTATTAAAAAAAAAAGCTTGTTGTGTGTGGCCTATCACGAATCCGCAGAATAAAAACAGGATTAATACTCTTTGAATATTTTTAAGACTAAGTAAAGAACTATTTGTATATGTACATATATAAAGATTTCTTTACACGTATTTATCCTTATTCGCTGAGCCGTTGAACTGAGCCGTCTCCTAGCAGTTCCACCGTCTGCCAAGTAATTTTGGGTCAGCAAGTGAGTGGCCCTCATAACTTATACCACTTGGAAGAGCTACATGAAGAGACTGCCAAGTTTCTTGCTGTATGCGTCAATCCGAACTGACCTACAATGGGAGCATATCCAAAATAGTACCTCAATTTAACGGCATTATATTTATGTGTCTGCTTGAAATAGTGCACACATAGTATAATTAAGTCTTAACTACATAGGTCTTGATTTGACGGATTGAGTTTTGGGTCACTTCCCGTTTCGTCACATTCCGGATTTGACAACATGTTAAAAATTGAAAAAGCCGGCCAAGTGCGAGTATACATCACAAAAAAATCATCTTAAACTTCGCAGCAAAAAATTTGCAGATAATATTGAAGGACAAACTTCACTTTGTTGTTGAACAAATTGTTCTTCGATACATCAATTTATGTCACGGTCAATTCCTCAACCGAAAATGTAATTTGATAATCGCAAAACATGTTTTTCTCATATGATAAAATTAAAATATTCCGTTTAATAATATTTTTTCCCCCAATTATTAATAATAATAGAATAGAATAGAATACTCTTTATTATGTACACCATATAAGTATAATAATATTGATTCCCTACATAAATGAAGAATATTGATTCCTTAAAGTTTCGAAATTATATCTTTTTTTGTACGTTTATTTAAAGTTTGATTTTTCTCAGGTTCTTTTTTTAATTTCGACTCAATACCTCCACGCGTTTCCAAGATAAAGGGTCTTGACAAAGAGACGGACGGGCGGACAACAAAGTAATCCACTAAGGGTTCTGTTTTTTCCTTGCGAGTTACGGAACCCTAAAAACAATTAATACATTCACTCCCGAATTGTCCACTTTTGAGAATCCGTGTTCATTACTTTTTGGTCTACCTTTTGTTTAGTAAGTACAACCAGGAGTCAAAAGAAACACCATTGGCGATCTTATTTCTACTAAGTAGACTCTGCCTGAGACATCTGCGCGGATTATAGAACTGGTTCCAGAGAGAAATAATAAAATTCTACTAATATTATAAATGTGAATGTTAAAATACTTCGTAGTTGTATCCCGCGGTTTCGAAATTCGGTAATTTTGGGTGATTGTGCTGGCAGACGCGCCATTTCTTATTTTTGACTTAGTGTTCTTTCTGAGTATTTTGCTTTTTGTTGGGCTCCTAATGCTCATAGCCTGATGCTTAATATTTATTCTAGCTCCAAAATACAATTTTATAGTTAGTTTTTGAGTTTTTAACGCTCGTAGTTTCAGTTCTGGAAATATATCTTCATAATTTTGGTATCCTGGTAGTTTGTGAGTTTTTACCGGCCATGGTTGTGGCCCCAGAAATGTTTCGAATGTTTCTAATCTCCTGGTAATTGTAAATTTTGATCATTACCACTTCCAACAGTAAGGGTATCAGCGGTAATATTTCGATTATTATACCTTTCAAATGCAACAAGGCATACCTTGGAAATACATGCATGTTACGCATTTCATTTTTATTTTTTTACATACCTACACTAAAAACATAAGTAGGGTGATAAAAAGAGCGTTAAAAAGAAGTGGTAGTAACATTTGTAGCTGACTGTACCGCATAAAAATTTAGTTTAAAAAAGGTTGAAGAAATGGAATCGATGTATGGAATCAAAATCTTGACGGATCGCCATTTCTTTTTAAAACTTTGGACATGTTGTCGAATCGAAAATGTGACAAACGGGAAGTAGCCGAATTTTGTAGCTCAACTACTAATACGATTTCACTTGATGTGTGTCATTAAATAAAACAAGCAGATGTCCGCGGCTCGGCCTGAGTCAATGTTGAATATTAACCCAAGGAAACAGATTTCCGTGATTCCATGTCGTATTTCATGATACGGTATCCTTATGTCAAGTTTCATCCAAATCCGTCAAGCCGTCAAAACGTGAAAAGGTAAATACAAACCCTTTTTGCATTTTAATAATATTATTTAGATTAGCTAAGTGTAGCGATCCACAGCCACACAAAAGAAAGAAAAACATTTATTGGACCGTTTGACGACGGTCAGTTACACACATAGATTAAATTACAAAGTAACAATTAATAAAAAAACACACAGCATGTGTCTCAGACTACGCCATAAAGGCTTGTTTCAGCAACGTTGCCAGACTGATGGTGCAGTCATTACTGCACATCCAGGAACCATAAGTGCGTTGCGGAATTTGTTCGAAACAGTCCAACAAAGGGCATTAAGAGGAACACGAGTGGGTTCTGAACAGTAAGAGTCTGCTGACACTCTCTTCCGTCCGCCCAGTGCGGAAGAAGTCATTTGATGAGGCCGATCCATAAAAAAAGGATATTTAAGCGCAGTACCTGAAGTTATTCTGGTAAATAGATAACTGATTGTAGCGAAAATGGATTTCAACTAAATATTGTTCGCTGAACTTTTCCAAATCCAAATCAGGGTTATTCAGAAGTGTGTGGTCATATTAAAAAGTTCCAAACAAATGACTTTTCAAGCATTATGTAACAGTAAGTCGTATTTACTTAGTCCAATCACAGAATCGATGTCACCAACTGCATCAGACTGTTTGAAAAGCAGAAAAACATGTTTTTTGATCTTTTAGTCATTATCAGAGTTTTTTTTTATAGATTTAGTCACTTAATTTCGTTTTGCAATATTTGATTTAATTTATATATACACTAGCTGCTGCCCGCGACTTCGTCCCCGTGGAATCCCCGATTTTAAAACATTCATTATCGCTGCTTCGCTCCTATTGGCTTAAGCGTGATGATATATAGCCTAAAGCCTTCCTCGATAAATGGTCTACTCAACCCAAAAAGAATTTTTCAATTCGAACCAGTAGTTCCTGAGATCAAACAAACAAACAAACAAACTCTTCAGCTTTATAATATTAGTATAGATATATTTATTAGCTACCCAAAAAACTACAACCTTTAAATATGACCACGCGCTTCTGGAATAACATGTATAAAAATAGCAAGGGGTAAATACTCCATAGTTATTTTGAAAGTATCTAATATTTATTATTCTAAATGAGTGAATTTAAATATCAATACCATGTAATTACCATAAAATAAAAATGGCAGTGACACTTTTATTGCTTAAGTAGGCGTTCGATGTTCGAGAAGGAAAGTAAGTGTTAATATGACTATGTGTAATTATTTTAGGTCGACTCACACCCTCTCTGGTGTCATGAGGCTAAATTGCTCAGGGGTTGCGACCCTTTCACAGGGATTCAACCACAGCCGGTTGCTACAGGTATTAGATGACCCATATTGGCATAAATAATTAAGGATCGCTATCATAGTTTCAGCTATCAGCTATTAACGCTACCACGTTACCGCGTGTATGTGTGGCACACATACACACAAATAGGTACATACCTCATCCCCACCTACACTCTACATAGTCTTATACAATATAGTGACCACACAGTGTACATTGTTATCATTCCTTTTGTCGTTATAATTTAACTTATTTCAGGTAAATCTAGAACAGTGTCTATGTTTGTACGTATGTATTTTAAATTGGTTAGGGGTTGGGTGATAGACTATACCACAGTATTTCACTTTTATCTTGTCTTGTCTGACTTCGTTTTTCCTGTGTTATCTGTAAACGTAAGTTGTTCCAAATAAACTTTATTAATATTATTAGTTTATTGCAAAAGTAGAAAAAACGCACAAAGCTCCTACATAAATACGTCATAATTTTAATATTTATTTTCAACAAATGTACATTAGACAAGTATGCACAACTAGCTTAGCAATGTTATTAAGTTCTAAATAACAATCTATAACAGTATCTGTTAAAACAACACAAATTAGGTAGGTTAGGTCCCGTACGTAAATAAATATAGCTAAACAAGATAATATCACTGTCATCCTTGCAAAAATACAATAACACTGAATCACATAACGATTCAAATCTTATCTAAACCTATATTATAGCGATCAGTAATAAAAATCTTTCGGCAAACAAAAATGACCTTTGATGATAAAATGCACTAAGGTGTCACTACATTTTCATTCATATAAAGAGATTTTTTATCGTTTTACTGTGTTATCTTGTTATCAGGTTTGACAATAATTAACTAGCTATAAAAACCAACGAATTCGCAAATAATGCACAGTGGTGAAATAGGTCGACAAAGCAATATGTTGAAGTTTATAATTATTTTTGCTGTGGTGACAGGTAAATGTTTTGTTTTTGATTAGGTAGATTGTTGTGTGCTGCGATTGTTCTCAACTTGCCCTAAATTAAGCATCCTCCTTTTTTTCAATATTCGAGCTGTAATGCTCGTCTCACGAATTTTTGGAGAAGCCATCTCATGCCGGGTACAGAACAAACGAATGAACGTATGGCATGGTTATAGATTCAAGGTTATTGATCACACAAACAAAATTGTAATATTATCTGGAAAACCTTTTTTTTTTTTACATACATACCTATATCGATAAAGGGTACTCGTAGTTATTTATTTTTATGTAAGTACTAGCTTCTGCCAGCGACTTCGTCCGCGTGGAATAGTTACTTTACCCCCGATTTTGAAACTCTCAGCCCGATCGGTTTAAAATTGACAAAGTTTCATACAAACGTTCATCCCCTATTTTATCCCCTTGGGGGTAGAATTAATCAAAATCCTTTCTTAGCGGATGCCTACGTCATAACATCTACCTGCATTTCAGCCCGATTCGTTCAGTGGTTTGGGCTGTGCATTGATAGATCACTATGTGTGTGTGAAATATGTACAACTTACAACAAAAAAAGAAATGAAAGTAAAGCTGAAATGCGTGTGCAAAATTATATTATAATAATAACCTATACCTACTTCACTTAAAAATAAATACCTATAACTACGTATAACTAATTAATAAAATAACTACTAATCAATAAAAGTATCTACGCTTTTACCTACTTAATACTAAAAAAACAGAACATAAATTAGCCAAAACTAACCTATCGGTATCTAAAAATCTATGCTCCTACTTCTACTACTACTTCACCTAAAAAGAAATAAAATTGAAACTATTAATAATTTGTAATTTGAACGAATATTTAAATATTATCAAAATAACCTATTTCATAAAATAGCAACAAAAGTTACACAAAAATAATCACAACATCTTACAGCATGATTCAGTATTAAAGCGCGACGGGCGGCGCGATGGCTTATTATTGTATTCATGTATAAGTTTGGTGTTTCTATACCGATTTCAATGATTCTTTTTTTATTGAATAGGTAATAATGTTAACTTTTTTTAATTAGGGATGAGTGAGAGTATTATAAACGTAAGAGTAAACAAATATAATCAGAAAGCTCCGAACTGCTAAGCTATCGGGAGTTACACGTGTTATTGTGAGTCAACCATAAGAGATAGACATATGTTGTTCTGGGATATTTTTTAGATAATTTCATGTAGAACATTTCCGTCATACATGATTTCTATGTAACTTTAACCATTAAGGCTACACACGCGACGGAAGCTTAAAAAATGGAGTAACTTCTCCCGTTTTCCCAACATTTCCCTTCACTTCTCTGCTCCTATTGATTGTAGCGTGATGAAAAGTATACTATAACCTGCCCAGGAGTATGAAGAATAATTGTACCAAGTTTCGTTAAAATCGGTCGAGTAGTTTTTGTTTCTATAAAGAACATACAGACAGACAGACAGACAGACAAAAATTTTACTGATTGCATTTTTGGCACCAGTATCGATCACTAATCACCCCCTGATAGTTATTTTGAAAATATATTCCCTGTACAGAATTGACCTCTCTACAGATTTATTATAAGTATAGATGTTGCATCGTGTGTGGTATTGTTACATAGGTGTCCTAAAAATATTAGGGGTTTGCCGAACACATTTTTCGGCGATTCAGAGATCTGTTTACGAAATAGTGCTTTAAAGCTAAGCTTTAAAGTGTATTTTTTGTTCGAGTTATGTTTCCTCTCGCTCCTTTTTAGTGTTATTAACTATTATTGATAAGCTCGCGTTTTACCACGTCGTCGACGATGGAGAGTGAACAAGTTACTTATAGTCTTATAGGCAAGCGGTCACTCTTGACTCAAAGTCCCCCAGGTGACAGCTATTAAGCAACAGAGACGAAGACAAGTCACTCACTGATGGAACCTACTATGTGCATGGCCCGACATGCGCTTGGCCGGTTTTTTTTTATTATTTAATTTGCGTTTATTTTAATTTAATGACTTAAAAATAACTTTTTCAAGGGTCAGCTTGGGGATTTTTTTGCAAGGATCTAGGAGAAATCTCAGGATGACAACTCTAGCTAACCAGCTTTTGCTGTCTCACGCCTAACATCGGTCCTCTTTGCTAGTGTTTGTGCTCTCTATGGTGCGATTGCAGTCTGAGATGGCCACTCGTAAGCCGTCCGTCGTTCAGTCGGTCTTGATCTTCTAAATCACGTCTGGATAGGACTACCGATAGTATACTTAAACGTTTTCCACTGTGTGAGACATCAATAGGATTGTTGATCTTAAGGGTAAAAATAGCACCCCCAACCTTACGAGGAAGTTGCGGATTTTGTTCAAAAGAGTCACCGCGGCCTTGGAACGCAAAGGGCACAAGAAGGATCACGGGTGGGTTTGTAAGAGTCTGACACTTCCTTCCGCTCCGCCCAGAGCGGGAGAAGTCAATTGATGACTTCCCATCCAAAAAAATAAACCTTACGAGGAGAAACATAAGCTTCCTATCCGGGGCAAATCTAATAATATTTTTTAAGCTCATCTTATGCAAACTTTTTTTATTTTCTAGTGTGTTATGGAAACCCGCCACTTCGGACGAAATATTACCTGTACACAAAGTAAGTATAGTGCATTATTCCTGTTGAGAAAAAAAAATGGATTTTCACTGCCTCAAAAGAAATAAATTATATGCTTGTTATTTAGATCTTCGGGAATAGTGCAACTGAAGGTCTAGACGAAGTTACAATCTATTAGCGATAGTGATTGTCCGAATGCCAAAATATAAAATTAATGACGTAGAATTTCGACAGTATTAACAATAAAAAGGCGATTTTCACAAAGTCAAAAATGAATCGGCATTTGACGGCCGGATCGGTTTGGACGTTGTGACAATTGCCTTTGCTACGCTACTGTTGAACTAATGTAATTTGGAGCATCTCGTGGATTTTGTATTCCTGACTATTCAAAATCATAAACCTCGGGATTTTTTGGCCTTCATCCTGTTATGTTATGTTTGCTTTCTTTTTTTTAATAATTTGAATACCTTGGTTTGTCACTATTGGCACATTCTGTAAAAAGATGAAGGCTACTCCGATAGCGTTAAGATCTTAACCGCCGTTTTAAGAACATAAGGGTCCCATAACTAGTTTTGAAGTGACCATTGCTACTTTATAACAGATTTATAAAAAAAGAATCGACTATATGTTTTTTTGTGCTATTTTTTTTTTATGTTACTTAAAGATAAATCCTTGATTGTTAAGGAGAAACGAGAATCGCGTGGAGGTGATGGCTGGCACCGGCACTTTTCCAGAGGACGCCGAAACAGCTTTTGATCCAAAAGATAATACAATCCTATTGATTCATGGACACGGTGGCCACCATGGAGATACTTTCAATCGTCTAATCAGAGAACGTAAGTTCATCTAAAACAACTTACCTACCTACTCGTACATATGTTGTATTATTGTAGGCAATTGATTCCATATGTGTGTCTTAACCGCACATTACCTAAAACAGATATTTTAATAAAATTTAGTTTGGATTTTTCTCAAACATAATATGAAAATGTATGTATTTAATCAACAAAAAACTATAGTTAGTGAGAAAATTAGTTGGCTACTTCCCAGAGGAAGATTCCAGGAGGAGATGACAGCAAGATGGGTAAACTAATTGGCTACTTCCCATTATGTCACATTCCCGATTCATCAACATGTCAAAAGTAGAAAAATCATATGAACACAAGTCGCGTTTCGTCAAGATTTTAATATTCATACATTAATTCCCGATTCGTCAACTTTTGCGAATGCCTGTATTCATTCCTGTTTGGTCAGCATTTTGTTTGACAAGTGCAATCACGAGTAAAAGGAAATACCACTCTCAATGTTATTTCTACTTACTAGCTTCCGTTGTGGCTTCGCTTACGTGGAAAGCGTTTTGAGAATCACTTTGAAGATTTCGTGAGCATGTTCTCTAGATCGGTTTTATTTCATGGTACCAGACTATTGAAAATTAGGATTTTACAGGGACTGTTATTCCTGTGAAGTCCAAATTTATTTTTAAAAGGCTACTAATGTTCAGTTGTTTTTTAAATTTTGACATATTGACAAATCGGGAATGTGACATAGCGGGAAGTAACCAATTAGTATACTTAGCTTGCTATTATTTCATTGATATGGCACCATTTTAATATCTACTTGACTAAATCTTATACGCTTCTGTTGCCGACCATGCGCGTTATGACAGCAAAAATAGCAGAATTTGTCATGAATATTTTTCCGATTATTACCTGTATTCGCTGAGCCTTCGTAGATACGTTTTGGTTAGAACTAATTATGACATGTGAGTAAATCATCATGAAATGAAACTTGTATAATTTTCATTAATTCTTTCAGAAATACTACTGCACCGACCGAATCCAAGCTATAATATCATAGAGGTTGACTGGAGAACAGACGCTGAACAAATTTACTCGACGGCTTCACTAAGAGTGCCACTGATAGCTGCAGAATTGGCTGAATTCATGAAATGGTTATGCACCAGTGCTGCAGATTATGAGCAACTGCATTTGGTTGGATTTGACCTTGGCGCTCATGTTGCTGGCATTGCTGGTAGACGGATAATGGAAGAACTTAAAATTCCTGTCAGTAGAATCACTGGTAAGTTACCTATCGTTTATTGGTTTTCACTATGGACCAATCCTGTCTGTCGGTATCTAGCACATCTCAGTATCTTCGCCAAGTGGTCGATAGACTTTTCAAGCCCGAAATTTCATATAAAGAAAGAGTATAAAAAACTGCAGTTGAGATGTGGGTATCACTAGCTGTTTCAATTTTATTTATTCGATGGAGAGTCAAATATCTAATATGGAGGCCTTCCTGGACCCTCGACGTCATTTAATTTTGCGGTGGTACGATCACCATGGACTTCAATTAAATACTTTTAAACCACCGCAGTTCTCATATCTATTAGTTAAGTGGAGTTTGGCCTCTACGCATACTGTTAGAATTTTCCTCTTCTCTTAAATATTTTACTTGGTGAAAATTCGTTCTGATTTACTTAATTACAAAATAAGAATCAGAATTTGGAAAGTGATTTTCTTGATATATAAAGTCAAAAAGTTTTCAAATCACTCGTTTCGCAATTCTCCAAAATAATATATATCTTAGTATGAGCCTATAGTAGCCCTCTGCTGGGCCTCTTCCATATCTTTCCAGACACTCTATTCTTACACCAACTCGAATCAGGCATACATAGGTAATTATAATGGTTGTTTATAGGGTTCCATACCCAAAGAGTAAAACGGGACCTTATTACTAAGACTCCGCTGTCCGTCCATCTGTCACCACACTGTATCTCATGAACCGTGATAGACGATTGAAATTTTCACAAATGATGTATTTCTGTTGACTGTATGTTTTAAGTTGTGCGTTGTTTTAAGTATTTTTATGTTTGACTAGCTTCTGCCAGCGACTTCGTCCGCGTGGAATAGTTACTTTACCCCCGATTTTGAAACTCTCAGCCCCATCGGTTTAAAATTGACAAAAGATAGACATGCTGTTTCGGGATATTTTTTAGATAATTTTATGTAGAACATTTCCGTAATACATGATTTCTATGTAACTTTAACCATTAAGGCTATACACGCGACGGAAGCTTAAAAAATGGAGTAACTTCTTCCGTTTTCCCAACATTTTCCTTCACTGCTCTGCTCCTATTGATTGTAGCGTGATGAAAAGTATACTATAACCTGCCCAGGAGTATGAAGAATAATTGCACCAAGTTTCGTTAAAATCGGTCGAGTAGTTTTTGTTTCTATAAAGAACATACAGACAGACAGACAGACAGACAGACAGACAGACAGAAAGACAGACAGACAGACAAAAATTTTACTGATTGCATTTTTGGCACCAGTATCGATCACTAATCACCCCCTGATAGTTATTTTGAAAATATATTCCTTGTACAGAATTGACCTCTCTACAGATTTATTATTAATAAGTATAGATAATTTCCCATCCAGAAAAAAAGGGGACTCACATACAACAAACGTGATTATTTTACTCGTTTTTGCTCGATATTGAAAACAGCAAACGAATACAGCAATCGTGTTTTTTTTTACTCGAAAAAGCAACAGGCAGGCGCTTGAAATATTCACAGAATATTAAGTTATACATTTACTTTAAAAATAAATGGTTAAATTAAATAAAACAAATAACTAAGGGGGGATCAAATACTACAAACGTGTTTTTATTGGTCGTTTTTGCTCGATACTGATTAAAGCTACAGGTATCTTGACACTTGAAATATTCATAGAATATTGAGTCATATTATTCACTTTAAAAATAAATAATTCATTTAAAATAAAATTAATATTTAAGGGGGATCCCGTAAAACAAACATGACTTTTTGTCGATCCGTTTTTATAGATATTTAGTTACGGAACCACTCGTGCGCGGATTCGATTCGCACTTGGCCGGTTTTTTTTCGTACGCAGGTATTTCATTGAAGGCTCCAGTATAAATACAAGGAAATTAAATACTTTTCCATATTTCTGTTGATTTTATAAAGGATGGTGATTTAGAATCAGGTCATAAGAACGTCGAGCCTATCATTATTTTATCATACATCCACCTTTACTTTGGATGGGAAATCATCAAATGATTCACGGAAGGACGGAGAAGGACTCCGATTATGGAGCCAGTGTCTGTGTGTCCATACAAACTATAGCATAAGCATAATAATCGGCATTTTAACGTTCCCACTTCTGGGGCAAAGGCCTCCTCTCTAGGAGAGGGAATGGGCCGTAATCCACCACGTGGGCCTAGTGCGGGTTGGTGAATGTCACATGTCTTCGAATTTTTGGTTCTAGGACATGCCGGTTTCCTCACGATGTTTTCCTTCACCGTTTTGAGAGCAGAGGTGATGAAATTAACTACACAAAGTAATGCGCCTTGCGGGGTTTGAACCCGCGACTTACAATTCGTAAGTCGGGGCCGTTACCACTCGGCCACCACTGCTCTACTAACTATAACCCACCTGAGTTCATTCAAATGCCCTTGACGTTCTAGGGTCGCGAAACTATCGAAATCAACTATCGAAAACTATCTACGAGTATGTCTGTTTCGACCCTCACGTGTTTTATTATTTTTAGGACTGGACCCATCTGGAAGAGACTGGGGCACCAATTCACTACGCCTGCGGAACACTGACGCTGATTACGTCGAAGTCATCCACACAGATGGATCAGGTCTTCTTGGCAACGGTATTGGAACTGCAATTGGTGATGTCAACTTCTATGTCAACGGTGGAAACAACCAACCAGGCTGCTTGAGCCACACTTGTTGCCATAATCGTGCCTTCGAGCTGTTTGCAGCATCAATTTCCAACACTAACTTAGTGGGACGCGCGTGCACCTCACTAACGCAAGTGAATCTTAACTTGTGTAGAGGAGATCGATTGAAGATGGGTGACACACATTTATTTAAACCTAAGTACGTACTTTTTTTTTTTAATATATAGTTCATATGACTGTACCATATTACTCCGACAAACAAAATCTTGACAATCGCTAGATCATTTTATCGAACTGTAGTAGACCGACAAAACAGGGAGTTGTACCTCGATTGAACGCTATTTCGACAGTCAGTTACGGCCGAACCCAATAACCGATCTATCACATACTGGAGATAGAAAAACAAATGAAACAACAGAAAAATTATATAGGTTTTCTGTTGTTTCATTTGTTTTTCTATCTCCAGTATGTGATAGATCGGTTATTGGGTTCGGCCGTTAGTCGACAAAACACTAGTTCGACTACATTTGATCGATTGAATGTCATCCCGCTATACTGTAGACTGATAGAAGACTAGACCGAAAACGTTCATCCCGACTGAACTGCATGCAGCGGACCGTCAAAAAACATTAATGAAAAGTGAAAAATAGGGTTCAATCATAAATTTAATCATGTGTTTATTTAGATAATCAGTGTACTCCAGCATGTAGGTAAGTCATATCCTTACAGGGACACCGCACTCACATTAGATATCTGAGAGAGAGGTCCACTGTATGCAGTGCACGAATAGCTATTAATTTATGATAAATGTGTCTGGCTGGATGGTTAGCAGTCACAATTCACGCCAAATGTACTGGCCCAGTTCAGTTGAAATTTGTTACATATTTATGAATTGCATGACCCTAACACGACCACGTGCTCACTTATAGGAGAAAAAATATTCAACTACTAAAATATTCAACATAAAAAATGGTTATTCTAGAAAAATATATATAATAATATATATATACCAGACACTCCGTAAATTACCTTTACTATAAGAAGTTTATAGCTTTAAAGTACCATGTTAAAAAAAGTATGGTTTGTACGGAACACTTTGCTCGTAAGACCAACTC
This sequence comes from Hecatera dysodea, assembly GCA_905332915.2. Classification (NCBI taxonomy): domain Eukaryota; kingdom Metazoa; phylum Arthropoda; class Insecta; order Lepidoptera; family Noctuidae; genus Hecatera; species Hecatera dysodea. The sequence goes on along the minus strand of HG995294.1, from coordinate 8,717,363 downwards.
GCACTAGGCCGGTTTTTGTTTTGTAATACACTTTATCTGCATTAATATTAGTAGGAGCTGATTATCAAGTGTTTTTATTTTTCAGAACCAATCAGTACTTCAGGATCAACACCAAACGAAGCTGGCCGTTTTAATAATTGAATGTTTTAAGTATAATAAAATCCTTTCTACTTCCCTCATAATTTGATTTCTTGACACTTTCCTTTTCCTTTACTTTACATTTTTCAGCTGCCTAAAATTTAACTTTTTAAAAATTGAAACATGAAACATTTATTTGCTAATAATGTAGATAATTATTATGCATTTATTATGGTTATTTTGTGAAGAGTCTCAATACATTTTACCTAACAGCATGAAACATTGTTTAACATACACGAAAAGAAAAGAAAAACATAATAAAAAAGTAAAAAAAAATAATAATAAAATAAATAAAATTATTATTCAACACAAATAACTAGTAATCATCATTCATTACAAATAATTCTATCAATAATACAAAGATTTTAATAGGTGCAGAAAATCTCAAACGGTATAAATATAAAAACCTTATTGGGAATTATGTATTTAAGCCGTTTGTGATTGAGACACAAGGGGCATGGGGTTCGAGTGCTCATCGAGTTTTCATGAAATCGGCAAGCCAGTTAGTCAATTCTTCATGTGACCAGAGGCTGGTCTTTTCTTTGGTCAAAGAATTAGCACCGCCATTCAACGTGGCAATGCGGTCAGTGTTCTGGGCACTTTTCCCGTTGACAGCAATGTAGACAAATTTTTCGATGCTCTATGAGTTCTTCCCCTTTTATACTCTGCTTTTACATTTATATATATTTTCTATTAGCTTGTATATACTATCTAATAAGTTTTTTTATGATATTTATGTGTTTTATACAAAATGCTTGATTCTGACTTTCCTGATGAATTTCTGACTTGACTTAATTAACTGACAATCAATGCACAGCTTTATATCTCAAAAGCATGAAACATAGTAAAGAGATCATATTTTAATACGAGTTACTTCGCCTGAATTTTATGCATTGGATGCATAATGAATATAAAAAATATGTAGCGTCATGAGTGGCTGAGATGTGAAGCTCCGGGTCTACTCCATAATTCGACATAGTTTTGGGTGCAGACATTGTCGCGAGTATTCTAACGAGAGATAATTTAAGTTGGAATAACTTTATTCAGACTAACAGTTTACACAGGAAATAAACACGTGCGTTGAAACTGAGCGTTCAGATGAGAGTGCCCAAGCGCTAGATCGACCACGTTCTCGTCACGCCAGTTCTCACTGTCCCCTCTAGCGACGACCGTGTCCAAATGATAGGGCGCGCTTGCGTTTCCAATCAAGCTAGTATTAGGTTTCGAAACAATGTGATAGATGGCGCTGTCTGTAGCACAAGAATCGCTATCAATTCACGACGAATATGTAAAATTTGGTCCGTGGAAGCGCTCAAAAAGGGTGACTTTTCTATGACGCTAAAGCGCAAGCACGTTGACATGTGTATATCCTACATATCCTAACTTATTAAAAGAAAAAAAAGAGAAAGCAAAGAAAGTAAGAAGAAGAGAAGAGAGAAAGAAAAGTCAGAAAGTCAGAAACTTAAAAGAAAATAACTTATCAACTAAAACTAAAAACTGTGTCAGGACCAGACATCAACTACCACAAGTCTCTGATCACACCACGAACAAAACAGAACACAGTTAAGCTTTTGTCTGTGGCATGACATCCGGCACCAACAGACAGTGACAACATGAAAACAAAATAAACGATTAAATTAAAAGTATACTGTTTACTTACTGTTTACTTGAAAATTTATATAGATCTAGTTCGTGCGTCCTATACAAGTAGAATCGGTCGTTAATTATTAATTATGTATTTCGTTCAGACATGGTCTTTGAGACTCAAGAGTTTGACAAAGAGCAACGGAGCGTAGCATTCGTTAAATCAAACGGATCGACCGAATCCGTAACGCAGTTATACGCTCCAAGATTTTCGACAGTCTTGGATAAATGGGCCAGAATTGCCAGGCAGTGGGTGCCTGATGATGGATATCACCACGGCGGCAGGCCCTACAAGCGCTAGGCAGCAGATAAAGTTAGCTTGAATAATATGGGCCTTTACTCTGCAGTGGAACAACGCAGACTAAGCAAAAATAAATAAATAGGAAACATATAAAGTTTGAGATATTGATAGATTTGTGTCAATCCAAAAGCAACAAGTAAATATTTCACTATAATCTGGATTGGACTTGTTTTGAACTCCTTAATAGTAAACAGCGAATGAATGCGTAGTAGATTAAGAGCGTATGCGACTACATTTTGTTATCAGCTTTAAAGTTAAGAAACTTCACTATTAAGCTGATAGCGAAAGTCATTTTGGCATTTTAATGTGCAAAGGTTTGTTTTTTAACGGCCGAACCCAATAACCGATCTATCACATACTGGAGATAGAAAAACAAATGAAACAACAGAAAACCTATATAATTTTTCTGTTGTTTCATTTGTTTTTCTTTCTTCAGTATGTGATAGATCGGTTATTGGTTTCGGCCGTAAGGCTACACTCGAATTGTAGATGGCTGGATGGCATTTATTTTCCTTTCACAATAAAGTTTTTGTTGTTTCGCTAGTGCATCTACAGCATAAATTGAGCCACAGACCACATAGGATCACACCTTCCTCCATGTTGTTGAAACGCGTTACAATTCGAATGCTCGAGTTAAATGTTGTGTATATGCTTATCCGTTTGTGTGTTCGTATTTTAGCACCATCTAGAACTTGTGTAGTTACTGTGGACTTGCATAGAGTTTGGACCTGTCATTGCAAATGGTGAACAGTGAACTTCAACTATTTAAGTATTTATTTATTAAGGCTTACCAACTAAGATACATACAGACAATCTTAAAAATATGACAAACAACAGTTAGTGTATGCTTTACTCCAAATAACTGGTGTAAAGATGTCAATAATGTATCTACTCAATCAATAGCAAAATAACCTTTTAGGATGTTAACGATCCAGTGAAAGAAAAGACTAATAGACACTATCTAAATCATAAAAGACGAAAAAGGTGAACACATACAATTTTATTGTAAATGTTTTATAATAAAAAGTTATAATATACTTACAGAATGAAATTGAACTGTAGTTTTTTTTCCGTTACGTAGTGTATGTAGTACATAATAGTGGACACACTAATCTCTTTCATACGATATACATACCTAATATCCTAAAGGATCGGAGAACAGTTGACTGTATCTACCAATCTATACATTTACTTATATAAATTAGTTCCCTTAACGAAAAACTAGATGGCGCTGAGTTCGACCACTAAAAATAAGGAAGAGTTGTGTCTATTGCCAGTATAAGTACAGTTTGCTATTACAATAGTGTCAGAATGGTCTATCATTGATCTCATAATGGTCGATTTTGGGAAGTTTGGTAATCTACTAAAATAAAAGCGTCATTATGTCTGTCCAATGGTCAATGACTGACACTCCATTGAAAGAAATGGCATAGAATGGTAATCTCGTACATAATGACAAATACAGACGTATGCAGTAATCTGCTAAAATTTTGACAGTTCCTTTGATCAATGATAGGTCATTGATCAAAGGAATTGTCAAAATTTTAGCAAAAAGCAATGACTGCACACGATGTTCTAATAATAAGTCATTAGAACATCGTGTGCAGTCATTGCTTTTAATATCTCGGTTATCAAAAAGTATTTCGAGACCATTGACCGACCAATGATCGACCAGTATGAATTTAGCAGATTAAGAACTTTTAGCAAAATCACAATGGGATCGTGTTGGAATGACAAATTTATAAAAATAGCAGACTTGGGGCCCTGAATCACTGTAAGTTTTCCCCCTCTCTTTCTTGTAGCGAGTGACTTATGAACAGGATACCAGCGCTATCATATTTACTAGTCAAAAAACAAAACTATGCAATTACATGATACCCATCTGATCAGATAAATTACATTATAACAATAGCGATTGTGCGGTAAAATTTAAGTGATATACTAATACTTATATAATTTTCTATATTCTTTTACATTAGATTTCCAAAAAATATTGCACAAGTATTTATTTTTTTCAGTTTTCAGTCTCACCAATAAGTACCGTGTTACAAAATTATTGTTTTGTGGAGGTCTGGCAGGAATCCGTTTCACGTAAAATATTGGTATTCAGCTGAATCTGGTTTGACTGGGAGCCGACCCCAATATAGTTGGAAAGAGGCTAGGCAGATGATGAAGATCAAGAGTATAGATAGACACCCGATATAATTCAGCAGTTGAACAGTTTTGTCTTGTCTTAGAAGTCCCGACGAGCCTACCAATGCGCGTAGGTGCTAAGCCATTTGTCAACTTATTCTTTTTCTGGTTGGGAAATTATCAAATGACTGTGCTAAGGGGGTGTCAGACTCTTTCTGACTAAAACCCACCCGTGATCCTCCTAGTGCCAGCCAGTAGTTGCGTTCCAGGGCCGCGGTGACTCTTTCGAACAAATTCCGCAACCATTCTCAACGCTGCCCCCTGCGTGCATACATGCATACTGCCCCTCGCGTGTAATTTAGGTGCACTTGTAATGAAGTGTAATCTACCAAAAAATTACCAGGGATACGGTGCCAGTGTCAAGCTGCCTTGATATATGTATTTACATAGCTTAAAAGTTTTCTTTCCATATACAGATTTCATCTATTCACGTCATACCTGTGTGAGTCACAGAAATTGATATGTGTACCTACCAACTTTATCGGTCAAGTAGATTCAGAGATAATTGACTATGACGGATGGACTGACGGACATACAAGTGATACTATAAGGGTTCCGTTTTTTTCGGACGTACGAAACCTTAAAAAAGTACGTTAAATGTACGAGAGCACGCACGCATACATGTTACTGCATATTTCTTAGAGTAGCAAGTCACGTAGATCGCTATGTTAGGGGTTCATTTCTTGTTAGTCTGGCAGTTTGAGTTCTTTATGTGGCCTACCCAAATGTCCTTACTTTAGTATTGATCGTCAAATCGACGAGCTCCTTAAAGTTCTAAGTTTGAGCTACTCGGTAACTGACAAATGCTTGCACTGTCTGGACAGGTCAACTCAAATCTGTGTGGTAGGTACTTTCCTCAAAATACCACTTCAGACATCAACCTACATGGTTCTCATATGATTTTTTTTTTTTTTTTTGTGTTGTGGCTCCATCGTTTAACTAACGATGATTTTGCCAATGTCAAGGTTTGGAGAGGAACTAATGATCGGTTCTCCTTAACGATAGTGAATTTGAGTCAGTTTTTGGACCAGTACAATTGTATGGACTTCAAAAGAGACTGATCTCTGAGTTTGTTTCGGTGTTTCTTCTCAGGGTAGTCAGCTAGGAAACACCGGCCTCATCTAGTTTATAACGACCAAAAGTATTGACGTGTAAAAGTGTTATTTACAACCTACTTACAAAATAAATATCATTTATTTATCACGAGTTTACAAAAATATTGGATGAAAAATGTGGAGGTGATCCAATTTAGCCGGCGGTGCAGTTCACCATACCTACTCTCCCCATATATAATAATATGCAATTATGCATACATAGTGCCGGTAAGATTTATAACCTTTGCCGGCTCGAAAATTTATAGATTTTATCATACGATTAAATAATCACTAATTGTCAATACCTAATGGATCTTGAAATTATCATTATATTACGTGGTAATCTGTTTTGACAATAATCAGCAATATATAAATAAAACAAATTCGGAAGTTTTGAACAGTAACAAAACAATCGATTAAGCAATAATTATGCTGAAGTCAGCCATTATTTTGGCTGTAGCGGCAGGTGAGTTGTTTGGTGGCTTAAAATTTTGAAAACCCTTACTATCATTATCATCTGCCGCGGTATCCTGGACACTGTCAAAGCTTTCCGAGATATGCCGAAACGTTCCGAAGGCTGCAGACACGGCATGCCTGCATACATGCATACCGCGGTATTGTTTTTGTACTTAACGACCGTTAACATTGAAATTACAACTTTGTATTCATACAATTAGGTTATATTTTTATTTGTCGCCAAAAATTACCTTGCCATGCCGAACCACCAATGTACGACGGGCCTATATTAAAAAAAAATGTGAGACATATCTAGCCACACAAAGCATTCCTAATTTCTTTCTGTTTCATAATCATAACACGATTTCAAGCATTTTTTTTTTGTTTTGTTTCCTAGTGTGCTGCATACAAGCGGATACAAGGTTTTTCTTATACACAAGGTAAGTGCTAAGTAAAAATATTTAAACTATGTTTTACATTACGACTTACATAAATAGCTCGGAGCTCGTAGCTAAATTATAACAGCCGCACGGGTCGATCTTCGAGGTTAAGCAACGCTTGCCGAGGTTGCTGTGGATGGGTGACCATCTTAAGATAACGAGACTTCTCCGTGCCTCGGAAAGCACGTTAAGCCGTTGGTCCCGGCTGTCATTTGAAAATATTTGGCAGTCATTACGGATTGTCAGAAGCCAGAAAAATTCTAACTCCAGTCTTGCCAAGAAGTACCGTGTTCCCCAGTTAATGGGTTGTGGAGGTCTGGTAGGCAGCCGTTCCACGTAAAATACTGGTATTCGGCTGAATCCGACTTGTCTGGGAGCTGACCCCAATATAATTGTGAAAAGGCTAGGCAGATGATGTTTAACATTACGACTTACATAAATAGTTGGCATAGAAAAACCAAGCTGATGTGCAATAGGCCTACCGTTTTTCAACTAAAATTGTGATTATGAAAGTTTGCACCAAGACCTTTACTAGGACATTTAATTCCTGCAGCGATGCAGGTGTTCCTTGTGATAGTAAAATGAAATGTTTCGTCAGCGAAGACGCTGGCAATACTTAGTATTAATTTGTGCAGGCTAAGAGAAGCGAATATCTTAGGTGGCTGGTGATTTGGAGCATGAAATGGGACTGTATTCTCTAAGCTGTCTCTTCTACGACTTATCGCACTAGAGACTGAAATACAGATTAATCGAAATTGGTTGGGTAACCAGTTGTTAGCTAGCTAGCTAAGCTAGGAGGAGCTCGTGGCTAAAGAATAACAGCCGCACGGGTCGATCTTCGAGGTTAAGCAACGCTTGCCAAGGTTGGTCTGTGGATGGGTGACCATCTTAACATACCGAGTTTCCTCCGTGCCTTGGAAAGCACGTTAAGCCGTTGGTTCCGGCTGTCATTTGTAGATCTTTGGCAGTCGTTATGGATTGTCAGAAGTCAGAAAATCTGACACCAGTCTTGCCAAGAAGTACCGTGTTCCCCAGTTATTGGGTTGTGGAGGTCTGGTAGACAGCCGCTCCACGTTAAATACTGGTATTCAGGTGAATCCGGTATGACTAGAAGCCGACCCCAATATAGTTGGGAAAAGGCTAGGCAGATGAACTAGTTGTTGTCTATGAGCAGCCGAGAGGTCGAGCTATTGGAGAAGCCTATGTCTATGCGTGTGTACCGGGTGTATCAGAAATGGCGCAATGCCTGAAAAGGGTCATTGTACCTACTCATCATTATGTACAATTTTTACTATGAAACCCACACTGAATTTCGCGTACAAAAATATCAAAAAACTTTTTACAAAAAATAAAACCGACTTCTAAACAAAAAAACCAAAAAGTATAAAATAACTTTAATTTCGGAACTCGGTGTTTTGGTTGCTTTTTTGTTGTTGAACACACCGACTTCCGAAATTAAAGTTATTTTATACTTTTTGGTTTTTTTGTTTAGAAGTCGGTTTTATTTTTTGTAAAAAGTTTTTTATTTTTCACTTTTTAGTGGTTCACTCCCAGCTAAGCATACCCATCACAGCGTACGTGGTATAAATTGGTGTAAACAATAAACAAACATGCGATTTCAGCTATCCCGACAGATTTGCTATCATTTATTGAAATTAACAAGTAACCGCTTGTTCGATTTCGATAAAATTTTCATGGGACCATTTGGGAAGTATACCCTTTCCAACAAAAAATAATTTTTAAAATCGGTTCGCAAGCGACGGAGTTATGCGCGAACAAACATTAAAAAAAAACATACAAACATTCGAATTGAGAACCTCCTCCTTTTTTAGAAGTCTGTTAAAAACATCACATTTCATGTTTGCATAACTGAACAGAACATACTGAAAAGTGTTTTTTTTTATTTTCAATTTTGATTCCAGAGTAAAATTTTATCATAATGGCGAATACTGTGACCCCCAAACTTTTTATATGTGATAGTTTAGACACATGACCTTCTGAATTTTGAAGCCATTGTCTGATCAGCCAGTACCAACGATCTACATTATTTCTTGAAGCCTGTATTGACACAGCCATTTAAAATTAACGATTTAATAGTTTCGACAAACTGCATCTTTTTTTTTTTTTTTTAAGGTCTAACCCTACTGTACCAGAAGAAATAACAGAAAATTTCAGTGTTTGGGGTTCTACTGCTTTTAGTCGACAAAACAATACTATTATATTGATCCATGACCACCGCGGAAGCGCTAGAACGGCATTTAATACATTGATCACGGACAGTAAGTACCAATCCAATACAAAATACTAATTATGTGTGCATTGTTTGATAATGCTGCACTATCCCCGGGTGGCATAAGCTATATTTTATCCCCATATTCACCCGCACAGCTCCCGTTCAGCTATGCGGGTGAAACCGCGGGGCGCTGCTAATAATAAATATACCGGATATTTTTTAATAGATTACATCTGAATAGATTTTGCACTACGGTATTTATTTAAATGTTGACACTTTTTGTTTTCGTTTTTGGATTCCATATGTTAAAATGCAATACGGAACCCTTATAAGATCAATCTTGTCTGTATGTCTGTTCGACTGACACAGCAAATTTTTAACCGAGATAAAAAAATAAGAAGGTTCTCAATTCCATTGTTTTTTTTTTCAAGTTTCTATTATATATTTTTTTGTCTTAATTTCTGGGTCTCGCATGCATAGTTCACGATTTTAAATTTTTAAAGCTCTTTATGAAAATAAAGTAATTTGACCATTCCCCCTTTTTCTCCAAAACTACATAGCCTAATTTTATAAAACATTGGAAATAGTTGTAGTTTTTACGTATACTACCTATACCTATATGGATAACTAAAAAATGTATAACATGTAAACAAATATGATTCGTTCGGAATTATTTGGTTTAAGGTGAAGCAACAACAGCCTTGTGCTTATCTATTCTAAAATAATATCTTCATCTGAAATGAACTGATTTCTTTTAGATATATTGAGATTTCAAGAACCACATAACGTCATAGTGGTAGACTGGGAAAAAGACGCCAGCTACAGTTACTCAACCGCATCGGCAAGAGTACCATTTGTAGCTCGTGATTTGGAACATTTATTAATGAACATCGGCAGTTCATCTGTAGATGTACAGAAACTGCACTTGGTTGGCTTCGGCCTTGGAGCTCATATTGCCGGCATAGCCAATAGATGGTACAAAGAACAATATAGCGCTGAAGAAGGAGTTAGTAGAATCACTGGTAAGCGATGATTTTACAAGCAGATCCTCTAGAAAACGCGCCGTTCTATCGGCAATCAATATTGTGGAAAAAACAAAAATATAATTATACGATTGGCGACGAAAGTAGACAAAAATATGTACTTAATATTCATTTGTTAACTTAAATTTAATACAGTGAATTCGTTTATTATGCCGCCGCCTATATTAACCAACCGCTTAGTATGAAGTTAAACGGGGCTAATTTTGGTTTTCATATTAAATTCTTTAAAAAAAGTACGGATATAACGACTTCGTTTATTGACATGTCGCTTATTATGACCTATTTTTCAGAAATTATGTTTGGTTATAGGGACATGACTTCTAATTTGTTTCTGACTCATTTTGTTTTGATTGATCTATGTCTATCAACATTTTCTTTTTGTGTTTCTCATTATTACACGATATAACTAACAAAGATGGGACTTTGTTTAATTCCTAAGATGACGTTTTTTATGACGTCCGCTTAGTATGACATATTTTTCACTTCCCTTCGATGTCATTATAAGCGGATTCAACTGTAAATACTTAATATACAAACCTACTTGCTTGCTTGCTTTATGGTTTCAGGCCCACAAGAAAGACTTATTTACAGATACGGAAGCCATATTTATGACAACGCGAGGAGAAACCTTAACATTTTTATATAAGAGTACCCCATTGTTAAACTAGACCTTATGGAAACCTTTTCTCTTATTCTGATTTCCAGGATTGGATCCTTCTGGAAGTGGCTGGGGCACCAATTCCCAACGATTACGGAATACAGATGCTAATTACGTCGAAGTTATCCACACAGATGGTGCAGGACTATTAGCCAACGGTATTGGAACTGCTATAGGAGATGTTAACTTCTATGTCAACGGTGGGAGCAACCAACCAGGCTGCTTGAGCCACTCCTGCAGCCATAACCGCGCCTATGAGCTGTTTGCAGCTTCAATGTACAACCACAACCTGGTGGGATTCCCATGCACATCCACTACGCAGATGAACTTCAACAGGTGTAGTGGAAGTGCGTTGAGTTTAGGTGGCACGGAATTGTATAAAAGAAGGTACGTATGATTGTTAGACACAGAACAGTAATTTGCGTTATAGACAGTTTTTTATATTTGGAACATGCGTTTATTACTACAACTAAAATTATAATATTATAACGAAACTACACATCACATTAAGATATATTTTTAGTTTTAAATATTGCTTTTAAATTATCATTTAATTTTTAAAAATCATACCTATTCAAACTGTTTTATTAATACTCATTACTATTACTTATTTTCTTTATGCATGGGTAGAGTTTTAGAATCTAACTTAACTTTTTGTTTCAGTTCTAGCAGGATCTACAGGATCAACATAAGGGGCTTCTCGTTCTAAGTTTATATTCTTTTGTAAACAAATAAACTTCATTGACTATAATACTTATTTTTGTGCCGGTTTCCCAGAACAAGAAAGATATCGAGATCAAATGGTCCCAATATAGTTACTACTGACCAATAATGTTGCGAAAGATCTTTTCATGATATGATAAAACTATACTAATGATTATTATTCGAAAGTTTGGACGTTAGTTACTAAGGGCGCTTTCAATTTAGACGTTTCGTGTCGGACCGCTGCCGCACGTTTACCGTGCCGCTGGTTATATCCCGCTGCCGGGCCGCTGCAGTGCGTTAGCGGTCCGGCACCAAACGCCTAAATTGAAAGCGTATTTGACTGCCGTGCGTTTGTATCCTAGTGATGTGACATCAGTCAAGCCATGGACTCTATTCTGTATTTGGATTTGTATTAATTACTACAAAAAGAAAGTTATGTATATTTTCTTATTATTATTACATTACAGATGATATTTCTGCATAATATTATATTATTTCAAATTATTATGTAGAAATATCATCTGTAAAAAGATCGCTATTATATGGAAGCATCAGAATCTCCACTTAAATTAGAGGCGGATGAGATTGCTCTAAGTTCATCCGATGCGGACTGAACCTGACTGTTTGTCAATGTCTGTGTCTGAGATCCTGGAGATTGATTTGAACTTTATAGTAATAATAAATAATTAAATGAAAATTTTATGGAATTAGCTCTGACGTCTATTCATCGCACTATTCAACACTGAAATGAACACGTGATGTTTGTGCGGTTGCCGTCCTGTTGTCGAGCGTACGCGGTACCGGTGCCGCACTGTTGCCGCACCGCGCGTTTTGTATGGAAAAATACGACCGTCCGTGCGCTGTACGACTAACGCACCGCTTCGGCACCGCAGCAGGCCGTTAAGAAACGCATAAATTGAAAGCGCCCTTAGTCTCGTCAGAACGGCAGAATGGATCTTAATGAAATTATTTACGCTAAAAATATTAATAACTATCTTGTTTTTAATTTTTTAGTCACTGCGTGCGTGTTTATTGTTTTTTTTTTATTATATGTTTTTTATTATTATTGTTAATTTATCCGACCCTAGAAACATTAGACCCTATTCCCCACTCAATGTCTCATATTTTTCACTTTTTCTGTAAAGTTTAAATTGACTATTGGGACGATATAGCGAGGAGAAGGGAAAGATAGTTGACCCTTTAAGAAAGAATAGGATTTGTTTTATGGAATCTGAACCGGCCAAACAAATGACTTAGAATTAGTACAAAAGGATTTCTTATCCCACTCTTCTGTCGCAGGTCTGCTGGATGAAATTTCTTTTGAAATAAGCAGTACCTTTGTGCTCTCGATTTTGCACAAAATTGTCTTTTTTTAAGTATCATGTGTGTACATAAATTAATAAATAAGGACTGTTATCTACCTAAAACCTTTTTGTTGAACTCTATTTTAAGTGATTAAAGACTGACAATGACGTAAAACGCTACCTAATTAATATCAAATTCAAACAAGATACCAGCACTATCATATCTACTAGTCATAATAACAAAAATATGCAATCAAATGATACTCATCTAGCCGGATAAAATATTTCTTTTAACAATAGAAATCGTTCGGCAAAAATTAAGTGACATAATTTTTATTTATTATAATTTGCGACATGATAAACACCGTAGGACAAAATATTTTCCTAATTTATTACATTCGGCTGACTTACTAGCAAACTGGCGGCTTTAACCTAGAAACACACTGAACACTTTGTGTTTATTTAATTTCAATAAATTAAAAATAAGCAGAATCGAAACTGAACAGATTTATTTTATTTATTAGAGAAAGCAACTGTGACACATTACATGTTATAGAAAAAAATACAACATAATGTGATCAAATATGTAACAACAACAAAACAGACAAGCGCGACATAAATAGGACACCTTTTTTATTCTGGTGGTCAGACTCTTACTGACTTAAACCCACCCGTTTTAGCTCACCCGGACATTAGGTAAAGTATTAGTATAATATTGAGCACCCGAAACATGCAGGTGTGCAATCGTTACTGGTTGGTTCACTGTATCAGTCACTCGTAACTGCCAACCAACTTGATGGAAACAGTGGTATTGTAAAGAATATTGCAAAGAAAAGAACTGGTGATATCTCTGATCCATCCAACCACAGATCTATATTGCGTACCACTGTTATAGCGAAAGCATTGGACAGTTTTCTTGATAAAGAATTAGGTAATATTTAACATTTTAACAGTTTATTGACGCACAGTTTGGGTTTTGTCCCAAGTGTTCCACTGACATTATTATTTATTACACGGATAGAAATACCCTCATTAATGCCAGCTTCCTTGATATTTCCAAGGCGTTTGATCTTGTAGCCAATGATGTATGATGTCCTGTGGGAGAAGCTGAGGGACGCGGGAACATAAGTAGAGCTCCTTAAATATTGGTAAACTAACCAGCTATTTGTGTTCTATGGGGAAGGTCCCTGTGCGAAACGTACAGGTTGGAATGCAGGGTGAGACAGGGTGGTTTGACCTCGCCAAAGCTCTTCAACCTGTAGATTAACAGGCTTATCGCTGGGCTGAACAGTATGCGTATCAGATGGTGGCTAGACAAATTTTAGTGTAGTTAAGTTATGCAGACGACATGGTGCTGCTGGGCCCGACGGCCAGCTCGATCAGGGAGTTGTAACGCGTTTGTGAGTGACATGTCATGAGTCATGATTATGATAAATGATTTTATTTTGTAAGTAGGTTGTAAAAAACACTTTTACACGTCAATCTTTGCATGCTTGTCTACAATTAAAACAAAACTGTATTTTACATATTTTTAACCGACTTCTAAAAAAGGAGGAGGTTCTCAATTCGGATGTTTGTATGTTTTTTTTTATTTTTTTTTTTTATTGTTTGTTCGCGCATAACTCCGTCGCTTGTCAACCGAATTGAAAAATACTTTTTTTGTTGGAAAGGGTATACTTCCCAAATGGTCCCATGAAAATTTTATCGAAATCAACCAAGCGGTTTTCGAAAAATCAACAAAAATCTAAAAAAAATATCTACATTGTCTACATTGACGACCTCTTAGTTTACTCTGCAAAGAAACAGTACGTTTTTTTTACACCAATGTGATTGGTTCGTTTAGGTGGGGGAGGGGAGGGGGTGTAGGTACCACTAAAAAGTGAAAAATAAAAAAAACTTTTTACAAAAAATAAAACCGACTTCTAAACAAAAAAAACCAAAAAGTATAAAATAACTTTAATTTCGGAAGTCGGTGTGTTCAACAACAAAAAAATCAACCAAAAACACCGAGTTCCGAAATTAAAGTTATTTTATACTTTTTGGTTTTTTTGTTTAGAAGTCGGTTTTATTTTTTGTAAAAAGTTTTTTTTTTTGGGACCTCCGGTACATAGTGACCCGGTTATAATGCAGAACGGGTTGCAACACAAAAAAAAGTTGAAAATTTTGAATACCTGGGACATTTTCTAACCGGAGACCTCCAAGACGACGTATCGAGAGCGCAGGGCGTTAGTGGTTAAGGTCAACATGCATAAACGCAGGTTCGCTCGTTGTAGTATTGGGGTAAAGATGATGCTGGTTAAAGTTTACTGCCTATCGTTCTACAAGAGTGGCCTGTTGGTAAGGCATACTAAGAGACCGCTAGACGGCCTGCTTCAGGACGCTGTTGGGACTGCTGCGCTATTGTAGTGCATCCGGTATGTTCACATTTACGCATACCGATAATGTTTACGCCGTAATGTGCAAATAAAGAAAAACAAATTCCATCTCGTCAGCGTCATGAGCGCGGTCTAGTTCTAACGGCATGCTAAGTATTTTGATGGAAATGTGCGTCGCACTTTAGTTGTCGCAAGCTGAAAACCTAACCAGCTAACCTTTCAATTATTTTTTTGTATTTGTTTACTAGATATATTTTTTAAGAACAATGTTACTAATATTTGGGCCTAGTTGCCATTAATAAACAAAATATTGAATTAAATAATTTCAATTAAATGTGAAATGGACGAATTTAGCCGGCGGTCCTATACTTCCTCCTATAAGACCTACCGTCGTCGGTTACATTCATAACAAATATAGATTTTGTCATACAATTTCATTATCACTAACTGATAGATACCTAATGGAACCTGAAATAATCATTATATCACCTAGTAATCTGTTTTGACAGTTATAAGCCCGCGGTCTTGTTTAACACATACTCGTACATACGTGCGAGCGTTGTCGGTGAGATTCATAATAATCTTTGCCGCCTCGTACATGCATATATAGATTTTATCATAAGAGCTAATTTATCATTAATTGATACCTAATGAAACTTGAAATTATCATTATATTAGGGACCTAATCTGTTTTGAAAATAATAATCAGCAATATATAAATAAATCGAATTCAGAGTTTTGAACAGTAACAAAACAATTGATCAAGCAATAATTATGCTGAAATCAGCCTTTATTTTGGCTGTTGCAGCAGGTGAGTAGTTTTACTTTGTTTATTTATTATAATATAGGGTAAAACCGGGATAGATGCCCCAGTAGTATAGGTGTCCCGATTGTAATTACTCTAGTTTCGCGGATGAATTGCATGCAATTTTTTATGTATCGGGAGACTTTCCAACTATCACTAAGTGGACTGTGTCTCATGTCTCTGTGCGGTTGCATGGGAAGGCAAAGTGCCATCAAAGTTTTTTCGGGATAGATGCTCTGTTTTTCAGCGAGTCGTCTATCCTAAATGTAATTTATATGGACTAGGCAACTATCCCATATATGCGATAGATGTTCCAAAACTTAGAGGTCCGCGAAAATCGCTACCTAATACTCTGGAAATATCAAAGATAATGTTATTTTACTTTTCATAAATCTATACTAATATTATAAAGCTGAAGAGTTTGTTTGTTTGTTTGTTTGTTTGAACGCGCTAATCTCAGGAACTACGGGTTCGAATTGAAAAATTCTTTTTGGGTTGAATAGACAATTTATCGAGGAAGGCTTTAGGCTATATATCATCACGCTTAAGCCAATAGGAGCGAAGCAGCGATAAAGAATGTTTTAAAAACGGGGATTCCACGGGGACGAAGTCGCGGGCAGCAGCTAGTTTGTAGATAAAAACCCAGAGTACTAACCAGTGTTACAATTAAAATATTTTGATTTTTTCAATGGGAGATTTAAAATGATTTCTAAAAGTGTGGCATCTATCCCGGTTTTACTCTAACGGTTTGTGGCTCAAAAGAAAACCTTAGGTAACTGCCATTATAATCTGCCTAGCCTGTTCTAAACTATATTGGGGCTGGCTTGCATTACAACCGAATCCAGCAAGCAAATGGCATTTGACGTGGAGCGACTGCTTATCTGACCTCAACAACCCAGTAACTGGGTAATGCGGTATTTCTGGGTAAGCCTGACGTCAGATTTTCTGGCTTCTGAAATTTGAATACCTAAAATATTTAAGGTTAAATTCCAAAATCTTATCGATAGAAGCGAGGCCACACAACTCTTAGAATATGTTTTGGCTCTACTCTGTTGCTGTGGCTCCTTACCAGTTGGATTTCATAAATGAATGTCTTGAGTCTAACGAAATTATTAAAAATACACATATTTTAAATTAAGTACTTAACATATGTTCTTTTCCTAAATAAAAGGAATATAATTGAGAAAAACCTACTTACTGTATATTCCACACATAGCATTCATACTTTTTTCTGTTTCATGACTTTCATGACATGATTTTATTTATTTTTTAGTGTGCTGCATTCATGGGAAGACTAGGTTTTACCTATACACAAAGTAAGTGCTAAGTAAAAATATTTAAACTACATTTATTAAAATTATGACAAAGTACAAATATATGTACATATGTAAGCAAGCTAAGGCTTTTTTTTGGACGGTAAATTATCAATTGACTTTTTCCGCTCTGGTGGGGGGTAGCAATAGGCCTCACGTTCTACTTTTTTTTTTCATTCCTATAGGAATATAGTTGTTCCTCGTGATGACAAAAGTCGGTTAAAAGTCATGTCGTCGTCGTCGGCGAAGACCCATGTTTGAATACCTCAATACCTACTTATTAAATCTACGGGGCAGCGGTTACCCTCATAATGTGTAGCAAATTTTATATATTTTAAAAGGCAAAGGAAAGCTTTACTTTTCCCGTAGAATGCACCGTTTAAGAGAATTAAACCTAAAACTTAAAAATGTTCGAAAATCAAGAAGTTCGCCGAGCACCAAGTAGTTAGCACAGGTCTTTCGAAGTAAAAAAATGGGTATACATTACTGACACCTATCCAAAATATAAAGACAGTGCAATTGATTGCGACCTAACGCGTTTAATCTGTATACGGTGACTGGCTTAACAATCCACATGCGACGCATACATATGTATGTAAATGTTGTGGGCCAGCTTTTTTTTCGCGAACTCAGTGTGGGTTTCATTACAAAAATAGTAACATAATGATGAGTACAGAGAGCCCTTTTCAGGTGTTCCGTTTTTTCTGTTACATCTTGTATCGAGAATTTACACCCACGACTTCGCAATTTTGAAGCTACTCTCTGATACGTAACAACGATCTACATTCTTTCTTCAAGTGTGATAGAACATTTTTTTTAAAGTTCGTTTTATAAAAATATATAATAAAAGAAAAAATATATATATTTCTTTTCTAAAGGACCAACCCGTCTGTACCAGAAGAAATAACAGAAAATAACATTTGGAGTTCTCCAGTTTTTAGTCAACAAAACAATACTATCATATTGATCCATGGGCACCGCGGGAGCGCTAGAACAGTATTTAATACATTGATTACAGATAGTAAGTACACGTTCAACATCTTAATAGATGGTGTTTTATAATTTTTCGTAATTTTACAAAGAAAATAAATGAGAACTTACTTATCACCGAAACACCGAGCCTACAATTTTGTGAATAGTTTTTTTGTACTTATAGATTACAAGAGAACCTGTACGAAGTTCATACAAAAAAAAAAAAACAGGTATACAAAATTAAAGATTCGTTCAATAAGAAATAGCAAATCTGTTATTAGTCTGCTTCAGTAACATTATGCTTAAATATTCTATAAAAGAACTTTCTCAACAGAAGTTATTTTTTTAGATATATTGCGGTTTCAAGAACCACATAACGTCATAGTGGTAGACTGGGAAAAAGACGCCAGCTACAGTTACTCGGCCGCATCGGCAAGAGTACCACTTGTAGCTCGTGATGTGGAACAACTATTTATGATGTTCAGCGGTTCATTTGATATCAGGCGTCTACATTTGGTTGGATTTGGTCTTGGAGCTCATATTGCTGGCATGGCTAGTAGATTGTATATAGCACAATGCAGATGTGGTCATCAGGTTGTTGGTAGAATCACTGGTAAGTGATGATGTTTTTTATTTGTCCTTTTTTATGCTAAGCGTCACACTTGGTGTTAATCAACAGGTTTTCTTTTTTAAACAACCTAGATGACTATGTTCAAATGGATATCACCCGTTTATCATTCGTTTATCGTATCATCATTACTTTAATGAGTACCTACACTAAAATGTAGTCCAGTGTAGCTTCAGTGTCGCAATATAAAATTACAATACCGTTATAATCTTCTTCGGCTTTAGCTTAGTGTGCATCACATTCTTGAAACCTTTCCTCCTATTCTGCTTTTCTAGGATTGGACCCTTCTGGAAGTGGCTGGGGCACTAATTCCCTACGACTACGGAATACTGATGCTCATTACGTCGAAGTTATCCACACAGATGGTGCAGGACTACTTGCCCACGGTATTGGAACTGCTATAGGTCATGTTAACTTCTATGCCAACGGTGGGAGCAACCAACCAGGCTGCTTGAGCCACTCCTGCAGCCATAACCGCGCCTACGAGCTGTTTGCAGCTTCTATGCACAACCACAACCTGGTGGGATTCCCATGCACATCAACTACGCAGATGAACCTCAACAGGTGTAGCGGAAGTGCGTTGAGCTTAGGTGGCACAGAATTGTATAAAAGAAGGTACGTACGATTTTTGCAAAATCCAAAAACTAAAAAAAAAACTATTTGCTAAATTTCATATAGCAGAAGAGATCAGTAATTTTTTTAAGTTTTTCTTCTTAAAAACATCCTCTCTGTTACATGCCAATTTAAAATTAGTTTATTATCAATTTAAATGAATTAATAGTTTCTATTACTAAAGATTTTCGTTATCTATGAATATACCTACACAACTTTAGTGGCGGAGTTAGTAGAATCTCATTTTTACCCTTTTTTTTCAGCTCTAGCACTATCTACAGAATCAACACGAGGAGCTTCTCGTTCTAAGCTATGGTATTTTTTTTAAACTAATAAACTTTTTTGCCTTTTTTCGTGCCAGTTTCCCAGAATAAGTACCTATATCAAGAAGCCCCAATATAGTTTCTACTGTACGTACTTAAATCAATTTATTTTGTCCTATGCGAGTCCCAATTAAACATATTTTCTCTTTTCATTAATTTTCTTCTTATCATGGTACTTATCATTACCACTCACTATAGGACAAACACTGCAATCACAAAAACAAAATAGATATTCAGTACATTTTCAGTCAATTTTATGAATGCAGCTTTCTTGTTTTCACTTCTGCTAAGTTTTCACGATTAATTTGTTACAGAATAGCTACTATGTATACACTGTTCAGATGTGCCTAAATAAGTATGGACTTAAAAAAATATTCTTACTAAAGCGTGGCAGCCTGATAGCGTCTTTTGTATGCCGTCCGCTAGAGCGCGCTAAGTAGTTGACATACGGTTGTGACACGTTCGAGCGGTAACGGCTCGCGTTCAAACTAAAATCTAGTTAATAAGTGATTTTGTCAAGACTGTTCTCTGTGCTAAAGCTGTTTTCCTGAATAATAAACTGTTACATCGTAATAAGTGAGTCTTAATTCGCTCCCCACCGATGCTATACTTGTAACGGTGTGCATTCTGAACGAAACGCATTCGTTCTGGCCGGTCATAATTTCAATTTTCGATTTTTTCCAAGCAAATCGGCAGTCATTTACTGGCAGGGCACTTCGATCCTCCTTATCCTCTAAATATCATAAGAGTTATACTTACTGTTTTTGTGATCTAATAGTAACTAACATGTCTGTGATCTGCACAAGTCAGTGCTGAGTTTATTATTAAATACTTATTCTAATTGCTGATCCTGTGTTTCTTTAATCCGTGAGGTCTCCAACCTTACAATACTAAGCCATAATGATTATATTTTTTCTAAGGTAGTTTGTAAGGTCGAAACAGAACTACAGTTCGATTCTGTAAATGGGTGAATTTCAACAAGTGATTTTTATATGTCATTTCGGTGGGATTTTTTAATTTCAATGCTATCTACATATTTTTAGTGACAAATAAAACTTTAGCCTATTTTATAACATTGTGCGTGAGTGGACATCAAATTTCATCAAAACTTACATAAATATTTAAGGATGAATTTTTAAGAGTCCACTGAAATGAAAAGTGTCTACCGAAATGATAAAAATGACCACCGAAATGATAAACTGTGCACCGGAATGAAATAAATCCACCGATATGATACAGCTAAGAACAACCGTGCCGGGCAGCCAGGGTTCCGTACTTTGTTAGGTTTGATTTCCACAAATTTTAGATAAACACTGAGACAGGACAGTAGACAGTTATTTTAATATCATCATTAATATATAGATATTACAATTACTATTACATATATCATTCTTTGAGGTTACAATAACCTCAAAGAATGATATTATTGTAATATTTATTATGATATGAATGAATTGTTTCTTCACTTAAATAACCTTTGGTAATTTTTCTGGTTGTTGTTGTGTGAAAATGTTGGAAAACTTTATCGTAAATGCTGGTAACCATAAATAAATATTTTTGTTTGTTTATGAACTAATACTAATTTACTTGATATATTTTCAAAAGAGTGAACGAAGCGCGATAAGAAAGCTTAAAGTTTCTGATTAATATGATGGCTGCATTTGTAAGTTATGCCATTAATAGTAATACATAATGTGTACCCGTTGCACTAAGAGAAAAATGCTAGGTATAATTTAGTTAAATTGGTAACGAAACGAGAATAGTGTTTCTACAGGTATATAAGTAAAACTTCTAAAATTAAATCAACTCTTATATTTTATACTGGGAGCTACTACCCGATAATATCACCGTGGACTCGACAATATACTGTCATCAGCTTGACCGACTCCGTACAGAAATCAACAAAAAGCGCCGTGAACAAACAAAGATATACCTACTTCCTTCACGACAACGCTCGGCCGCACATAGCCAAAGTCGTTCGTCAGAGCTATTGGATTTTGAATGGGAGCTACTGCCACATCCACCTTACTCTCCCGATCTAGCGCCAACGGATTTTCATTTGTTACGCTCTCTCAGTAATCATATACAGGACAAAAAATTTGATGATAGAGCACAGTTAACAGATTTCCTCGAAAGCTTTTTTGCCTCACGGCTCCCAAATTTTTACGCTGAGGGTATCCATGCTTTACCTAATCGCTGGAAATGGGTTGTAGATAACAACGGTGCCTACTATAAAGACAAGTAATTGTAAATTAAAAATATAATTTAAAATTGTTTTGTTTATTTGCAACGCTCATTATTTTCCTACCAACCCAATATATACATGTAGGTACTAGCTACATAGAAATATGTGTATATTATATATCTTTAATCTTAAACACAAATATTACACAACAAATACACCCGAATAATCTAATCTACACTTACTTACATTACAAAACTATGACTTTATATTTGATAAAGGATCTCTAAAACTTTATGGTTTTATCATTTCGGAGATACATTTCATTCCGGTGGACTGTGACACCGAAATGAAACTATTTTTGTCCCCATGTTACTGAAATGATAAACTTACTTTTTTGGCGGAAAAACCGCAAGCTTTGGGACCGCTGCGTTCGCGCCGAGAGCTTGAGCCGGACTGATCCGAAGTGAGGAAAGGTGAGAGGGGCGTAACAACGCAATGTTGACATGGATAATCTACTAAAACTTACTGTCCTCTGAAATGATAACTTTTTTCCAGACAAAAGTTGACTGCCTGTCAAATCCATGAGAAAGAAGATAAACAAACAAAAATAGTTTTATTTGATCGAATATATTATAATTTAATGATAAGAGAATTGATTTAAATCCATATTATGAATCTATTGGCAGGGGAAGGTATTTTATGAGCGGAATTGGGTTCAGGACAGGCCACCGTGATGATAAAATAACACTTTGTAATTTTTTTTTTGGTATATTAGAGGGTAGAAATCAATGATTTTTTTTGCCAAGGTAGAGAAGTACTTACGTTGTTGAGAAAAAATATATAAAATAAAAAACCAGCACATTGCACTACCGTTCTCAGGTTTGCCGTGTATTTTTTTTGCTTGCGCAATTCACCCAAATATCTCACAGTGTAAATATACATAATATATATAGATGAAGTGAACAGTCAATCCATACCACCTGAGGTGACCTGAGTCACCCCTTTTTTAAGGTTGGTATAATATCATCATATGACTTCTTCCGCTCTAGACGAAGCGGAATGGAGTGTCAGACTCTTACTGACTTAACGCATCTGTGTTCTTCCAAATGCCCTTTGCGTTCCAGGGCCACGGTGAGTCTTTCGAACAAATTTCGCCACCTCTTCCTGGGCCAGCCTCGGTGGCATCGCCCAATCCCATTTTAGCCTAGCAACCTTTTTGCCCATGCTATGCTCAAAAACGGGGATCATAGTCCCGGTTTTTGAGCGCAGCGTGGCATTTCTTATCCTGTCAGCTCGTTTTACCCCCAGAAGTAACTGAACCAGAAGTAATGCACTTCATCGGTCGTTGACAATCCTCGAGGTGGCACTTTTGCAACTCGGTGAGTGATCTGGTCTGATCTGGGTGTCCGTAGATTAGGATGACCGATGATGTATATGAGTTTTTGCTTCAGAGAGATTGGTAAATTACCCTTCATTAGCGTCTTCTTGGACCATTAGATTTATAACTTTCTATAACTTTCTTTAAGAAATGCACGTTGAATACTTGTGTGTATTCTGTGTCCAAGTTGCATTCGTTGCCTGTCGGATAGATAGATAGGGATGAGTCGGTAGTAAGGACGATACAATGAATTATTTATTATAAACACGATCATAGTTGATAGTACTTAATGAAAGTGTGCTTACAAATCAAAACTCGAAACATCTGCATCACGAGTTGTTTTACCGGGCAGTAGAGGCTCGACTTGTTTCCTCGGAGGAAAAAAATAGTCAATCGCTTGCTAGTGAGTCCGTGCCATCACGTCAGCTAGACACCCGTCATAGTCACTTCAGTATGGACAAAAACGGCGGCAAATGTTTCATACTTATACCCGCGCAAATTCCTAACCCAGACGTCAGACGCACATTTCTTGCAATGTCTTTAAGGAGCGTCTATTTGAAGCGAAAGAAAAAGAATAAAATGTGGTTTGTAATCTAATTTGATAAGACCGTCCTCTATGTGCTTTTAAACCAACTGGGTAACTGTAAAAATACAGAAAATATCAGGAAAAAAAATTTGGATCAATAGGATCAAAATAACATATAAAAATACTGTTAACTAACCACAATGCCCTATGAAGGCGTGTAACATCTGAAATTAAATGACAAATAAATGACAGCATCAACAGCATCAGACTGCTAGAAAAAATATTCAGTTTTGTTTTTCCGGTAACAAAATAGTCATGGCACGCAGCGATAGTTACGTTTCCTATCAGTTAAAGAATATTCTTTATCGGATCACTTCCAAATATAATTTTCATAAAAAAAAAAAACATTATTTTAATAAATCTTGAAACTTTAGAAATATACTACCACTTTAGACAACTTAACCAAATACATTCAAGGCTTACCCAGACGTTCTCAAGGAGTAGTGTAAACGAACCGTTACGGTAATCCCACAGGATAAGTTTACTCACGTAACGAGGCTTCTTACTTATTTCACTTAATGCCTTTTAGCTGGTCACTGAACCATGTAAGTGGAAACTTTAGAAGCTATAGTGCTCAACTTACATACATCTAAATTGTCAAGGTACATTCCATTTTTTCGTTTTTACGCGTCTCGTGTATTGACCGCACTCAAGGGAACCTTTATCCAAACGCCAATAAGCCAGATTGAAAACCAAAAAAATTACGAACTCGAAAAATGCGAAGCCTTGGTGTGCGAGGTTGACTCGTACTTGACCGGTTTTTATTAGTTGTTGTTACAGTTTAGTATTAACAATATATACATAGCATAATCAGCCTTTAAATGTTCCCACTTTTGGGACACAGGCCTCCTCTCTAGGAGAGGGAATGGGCCGTAATCCACCACGCGGGCCCAGTGCGGGTTGGTAAATGTCACATGTCTCCGATTTTTTTTTCCTCACGATGTTTTCCTTCACTGTTTTGAAAGCAGTGGTGATGTAATTAATAACACAAAGTAATGCAACTGGCTGGGTTTGAACCCCCGACTTACAACTCGTAAGTCGGGGCAATATAAACATGTACGTCCACATTAATATTGAGCGAAAACACAAATAACTCAGAAGACGCCAGACTGGCGCGGGCGGATGGATGGATGTACGATCCGATAGCGGAGGCTCAGTAATAGAGTTTCGTAGGTTACCCTTAGAGTACAGAACCCTATAAAGTGTAGGATCAGGTACCGCTGATTCTAGCATACCTACACTGTTTGGGAAACGGTAGCGGACAAAGCGGGTTATGATGATTTGATGCGGCTTGGACCTACCTACTTTTACGATGGTTCCTTGTTTCGCAAACAGAAATTTCATAGAATTTTGTTTCGCAGCAAATGCTCTTTATATTTTTGTCCTTGTATTTTTATTTCAAATATTATTTTTTCAACGACTATTTACTTGATACACAGAAACACAGTTCAATGAATTTTGTGATCTTTATTTATGTAACAAACAGTAGGTAGAATTATTTTTAACGAATAGGTATTATTTGTTCAGTGTATTTTTTCATAGAATTTTATTTCAACGAAATTATTTATTTTATTTAAATAATATATGTATATTTAATTTAAAATGTTTTACTAGCTTTCTATAAATTTCTTATGTAGTGGTTTATAAAAATCCATACATTCAATTTATTTAATTCAATCCCGTAAGTACTGAAATGAAATCCTGGGAAAAAGGTTTATATCCATATTATGATTTCTATGACAGTTCGTGATACAATTACATAAAATCAATCTACCTATTATGGCCACTGCTAATAAATAAAAAGGTTTTTTAGTTTGTGCACCAATATTCTTATTTGTAGACAGATTGAAGTTATACATAATATAAGTATCTACATATTTGTAGATATATTATGTCAGTCTCAAAATAACTCAGGTTTGATATTTGAATGTATTGAGGATTATTATATTTAAAGAAAACGATGACAGGTTGAACGAGCAAATTCTATATTCGCCATCTTCGTTCCTTACAATATTCAAGGCGAGGGGTGAGGGAAAAATACTTTGATAAAACCAATCACAATCGAGTGATTACTATGACGTAGTGTATGGTGTCGTTCTTCGCCACAAGATGTCGCTATCAGTAGCTTGGTGTGTTTATGAAGTACGAGTTCACGACAACATTTATCAGTAACTACAACTAACAATCCGCCCCGGTTTCACACGGGTACCAAAGCATACTTATTTATAAGCTCCCAAGTCGGCATGATTCTTTCCATCATGTTATACAAATCGTCGTAAATTATCAGCCGATACGTATACATAAATACAAAATCTTAATAAATAAGGTAACCTAAACCTTCCTTGTGAATTTATCCGTCCATGGGTGAAAGACGTTATGACTCCGTTCGGTAGATTTTGAGTTTATCGCGGACAGACAGACAGCGGGAAGCGACTTTCTTTTATACTATGTAGTGATACAGTAGGTAGAACAAGCTTAAGCGCCTGATTAAAATGTTTGAGCTATTTTTTGTAATCTTAAAAAATGATAAAGCAAATTTTATTATTAGTTGTATGTGTTGTTGTGGGTTTTCTCGCGTAATTAAAATTAATATTGGGTCTGACTATTTTGATGAGCTATTTATTAAATTCAAAACAAAATAATCTGACATTCTTAAAATATTGCTGAGAAAAAAAACTGCAAAAACAAAACCTGAGGATAACAGTTGACTTGATTTAATGTAGATAAGGGACAAATAAAAATATTTCAGTGAAAATGTCTCAGAAAATGAAGTTTTTGATAGAAAAGCAGACATATTTTGCAATTTTAATTAATTATGTTGGTATGTTACGATCGCATAGATTGTGTGCAAGAGCGCACTAAAAAAGCAATCTTGAACAAAGAAGACGCATAAAAATAGCAAGGAAAGCGCAAGGAATCTTTAAAAATGTGGACGAAGTAAATATTAACTAACTTTTTAGATTTCATGGCCTTTCTCATACGTGGATTTGTTTTAGAAATGTCATAATTGTACCAGAATAAACCCATATTTTGGTTTGGTAATTTTTATCTTATTTAGTAAGTGTACAATAAGTCACTAAACTTGTCTCTTTTTTGATTATGTTTCCTTATCTTTATGATTTAATTGAATTACATGATATATTTTATTTCTTCATAATATTATGGTCAGCTGAATATTACATTTGAAATTGTATGTTACTGCAAGCTTTTTCCTTGACACATAGATATCATAAATGTAGGTACAAATGTAAGTGTACTTTTTGGTTTTTCGATAATTTGTATTAGATACATATATCTTTAAAATACATAAATTTAAACATCTCTTTAATTTATGCCTACATCACTACATAGTATAAAACAAAGTCGCTTTCTCTGTCCCTATATCCCTATGTATGCTTAATTTTTTAAAACTACGCAACGGATTTTGATACGATTTTTTTTTTTAATAGATAGAGTGATCGAAGTGGAAGGTTTATATGTATAATACATGCATATTACAGTAGAGGAAACAGTAGTATTTACATTGCACACGTGCGAAGCCGGGGCGGGTCGCAAGTAAATAATAATAATAGTGCAATATTGATTATAGTTTATGTTTCTACAACAGATATCTACTGACTAAATTATTATATAATTAATTGTGTACCTACTTATGTAATTTAAATTTATACATTTATATTATTATATTTGTATGCCAACCTACTGTGGCAGGATACATAGACCTATATTTTACCTGTGTGCACAAATAAACGTTTTTGATTTGATTTGACATTTATGTTTTAAATCGTTGTTTTTGATATTACGAACAAGTAATGTTATACTCATAGATTAATATACAGACTGGTGATACTAAACCCGTATTGAATCATCATCCGCCTAGCCTTTTCACAAATATATTGGGGTCGACTTCCAGTCATACCGGATTCAACGGAATACCAATATAATGTGGACGGTTGCCTACCAGACCTCCACAACCCACGAACTGGGTAACACGGTACTTTTGGCATGACTGGAGTCAGATTTGCTGGCTTCTGACAATCCTTAACGACTGCCAAAGCACTACAAATGACAGCCGGGACACAGTATTACAATATTTCCTACAGTACGGCGACGAATGTACTTGCGCAGAGCAACGGAGGGGAACTCGCGGGGTGTCGGGCGGCGCGGGCCGCGTACCGCAAACACGCTTACTTTGCGGTACCGAGCACGAAGGGCAGACGCGGGCGTGTTTTTTGTGTAATAATTTTATTATAGGTACTTACATTCTATAATGGTGCGCACAAAATATTCTGTTAGGTTTTTTCATTTGTGTACCATAGTCCCATAGACTTATGGAATATTACAGACGCCCCGCCCCCGCCGCTAAGACAAAACTGACTTGTGCACACAATTTTGGCCACTTTTCCTTATAATTTTATGTCTGATAATTATAATTGTAAAGGTATGTGTTTGTTTATTGAATTTATAGGTACCTACTTACTTTCCAGGCGCGAGTTATGGATAGAAGCTTGTCAAAGACGGTAATTGAAAAGTAAAACAGTTGTACAATAAGGTAGTTGACTAAAAAAATCTGATAACTTCGTCGGATAGATTTCCATAAAATATTGGACACGTATTTTTTTTTCATATACTCGTAATAAGAAATAAACGAAGACGATACAGTGCGTTGAAAACTCGTGTGACGTCACTACTCGCTACAATTTTTACCTAGCCGTGACGTAACAAGCCCCCACTCCTGATCTTTGATGCTTTTTATCTTCGTCAGTTTTTATAGATTTAATAAAGGAAAAAGTACGTGAACAATATTTTTCTATAATCTTACTGACAGATTAAACATAATCAGATATTTTTTACTCAGGAAACATCCTTATTACCTAAATAACATGTAGGTACGTATGTGGTTTACACTTTTAACAAATAATTATATTAGATTTAATAATCACAATTATTTTGAATGTAAATATGTATAAATGATTACATCATAATAGTAATAATCACAATTGTTTTATTTCCAATTTGGTGACAACCCTTCCATACTTGCATGTAGCAGCGTAAGTACCTACACTGGCGGCGGCATCGCGCGACATCAAAGGCGTTTCCCTACTGTAATATTGTAATACTGTGGCCGGGACCAATAACAACTCGGTATGTTGAGATGGTCACTCATCCACAGACCAATCTTGGCAAGCGTTGCTTAACCTTGAAGATCGACCCGTGCGGCTGTTATTCTTTAGCCACGAGCTCCAAGTATAGTATCGTGTAGTAGTATTCAAGTATTGAATATGTTATTAAAACATTTAATACATAAATGAACTATGTATGTATGTACCTGCTATGATTCCCACTAAAATCAATATATAGTCAATTCTGTTTGTTTGTTCCTGTCTGAGCAAACACTAGCTTTACCACACGGTTTTGTGTTTTAACAAAATATTATTTTAACAACTCGTAAATATTTGAATGGGAAATAACGTAGGTTATTTAAAATGCGGAGGATTTTAATTATTATACTGCCTGTAATTTTACTGCCTGTATAGTCGGTATGTATGTATTTATGTATCTCCTATTTGACATATGTAGGACATATCTATATTATTAATTATATTATAATTATTGTCGTATATGCCATTGTATAATACTGAATAACCCATTGTATGGTTTAGTTTTAAGTCTCCTTTTTGCGTTACTTTTGGTGTACAGTAAATTCTAATTGTTTGAGATTTAAACGATTAAACTAACTAAGTACCTAATACTACTCGTAAGTTGTTTAATTCATACAATTAATAGAAAATTTATACTTCATTCATGTATTAAAAAAAAAAAAAAACTTCAATCATAAGAAAATCAATAACATCATAATGGTCATTTTTAATGCGAAAAAACATGTCTACATAATGTCAGATGTCCACTGTGGCCAGCAGGCACCAGTTGTAAGTATCTAATACATGTAAATGTGATATCGATGGTATATAAAGTGAATAATTTAACTGTAACTCACGGTACTACATACAGTGGTAGTCATATAATTAAGAACGACTATATATTTAAAAACAAGCTTTATTTTTTCAGACTTACGAGAATTACACTTTTTGCATCTCTTTCGTTATCGCAAAATTGCTCCACACTGTCGTAGCATACCGCTATTACATGATTAATTCAATAATATATAGATAAACGTTTCACATTAAACCTTAACATATTATGTATTGCAAACTTACTGGCTGGCCATATAATTAAGAATGCTTGTTAGTTTATTTTTTTGTTCAAATTTAAAAAGAGAACACTCAGTAGTAACTAAGCCATTATTTGACGCCATTTAGTAAAAAAAAAATGGGGAAAAATAAAAGTTGCGATGAATCTGCAAGGGAAGTGATAATTTATTTGTCATGCGACGTGCGCAAACTCCAGCATTGGTACAGCAAGATGGAATGATGAGTAAAGGGCGTGCGCGCACTTTGCTCTTATACTTATACAATTCTAAGTACAACATAATTTATTTACCAGATCTGAGCAGTAATCAGTCAGTAATGGACGGTCACCCATTCTTCCGTGATTATGACCACGATATGCGTTGTGTATTAATTAGCTACTCTTCCCTGTCTTGTTAATCTACAATATTGTATAAAAATACATATTTCCGTAATAAAAATGAGCAGCCTACAGTAAAAATCCTTGCTCTACCAATAATCGTCTTTTACGATGTCCCTCACATCGTTCCTTGTTCATCCACTCCTCTTTCTTTGTCCAGGCGATCTTTCTTTGGAATGCGCTCTGTCTGAGCATCAGGACGGCAACCAATCGGTTGCCCTTTAAAGTGCAGTTGCGTGAGCACATTCGCAAGAAGAATCATCACAGCGTTAATTCGTTGGATTCGTTTTTCTCAACGCCTTTGTTAATTTTATTTGTATGTGTGTATCTATGTATTTATGATTGTATATTTTCCCTATCCGTTTGTCTTTCATTTAAGTTGCACCTGCCATGTTGTCTCTGCACTACCCTAAAATCAACTGGTAGAAAATGCCTATGGCATTAAGTCCGCCTTTGTACAGTTTTTTACTAATGCATAAAGTTTAAGTAAATAATAAATTATAGCCTGTAAGCTGTCAAGCTTTATTTCCCCTGATTTTATTGCTATTCGCCATGATACACGACACGTTACTTTGAACGGATTTTCTCGTCAATCTTCGCCTTTCAGTTCTTCGTATCTACGGGGGCAAATGCTGGATGAGCGATCACAATTGTGTATAAATAATGACATGTCACTTGATATACGCTTCCTGGTAACCTATGATAATACTTTCAATAAACTGGTGCCTGACAATGGGTTAAGATGATATCTATGTTCAGAAGGGATTACTATCTTGAAATAATTTCTCGTGAATCAGGATTTTAACATCCTTTTAGTATGTATTTAACACCCGTCTTCTATAAAAAAAATATATATTTTCCAAAAAAGTTATTTCTATTCTCCTGAGTCTGTATGAATGATCACTTTCTGGCTTTTCGTTCTTCTTCCTTTAATTTTTGTTGTCTGTAAAATTGAACTTCCTTTTTTTCTAGATGCGAAATCATCAAATGACATTCAGGAGTGTCAGACTCTTACTGTCGAAAACTCACCCGTGTTCTTCCTAGTGCCATTTGCGTTCCAGGGCCGCGGTGATTCTTTCGAACCAATTCCGCAACCCTAGCAGGCACAAACCCTATCCGTGCTCTTTCCTGACAGCTATTTGATGCGTGCGTGGAACACGACGCGCCGTCGACCCGGGTCTGGTTGCTGTCGGATGACGATCCACCCATAGCTCGCCATCCGCAGTCATACGAAATTGAACCTCCTTTTGCTTCAGTTTGTGGCCTAGTGGACTACCTGTTTCAGTGGCACTTTTAGTAGCCCCAATATTCGGATACCATGCTACAGGCTACTTTCGAAAGCGCTTCAGTGATAATAGCATAATTCCTAATATTGGCCAATTAACAGATAAAAAGCTCTCTTAAAATATTTCTTCCTTTCACAGTAAGGAAATATTATGTAGGCATATGGTAACAAAAAGAGCACGTAAATACTGACGGCAATTTCAATCAAAATAATTTCAACAGAAAAAAAAATACTAAAATAAAAAATACAAATATGAATTTGCATGGTTGGTTTCATTTTCAATTTAATAATAGCAATTAACTTGAATAATTTCGAGTACCTATCTGACAGAATTTATTCGGTAAGCGCAATTAACGCCTACAGGCTTTAATTTTGCAGTACCTACCTGGAGACACAAAGGGTACCAACATCGGAAAACCAAACTAATGTGAAACTTGCAATGTTTACATTTATCAAGTCAATATTCAGTCAGTTCGTGTATTCTCATTCAAGTTCCATCGTATGCCTCGTTTAACACGCCGCCGTCGACTAGTCTGGTAAGGAGTAGTAATTAATGGAGTTTTAGGTCATTTTACATCTATACTTCTGTACTAATATTATAAAGAGGAAAGATTTGTATTTTTGTATGTAATGAATAAACTCAAAAACTACTGAACCGATTTCAAAAATTGTTTCACCATTAGAAAGCTACATTCACCCTGAGTAACATAGGCTATATTTTATCCCCGTATTCCCACGGGAACGGGAATTACGCGGGCGAAACCGCGGGGCACTGCTGGTCTAATATAATGTGATGCATGAAGATGAGATCGTTTTAAACGAGTTGCTGACAAAAAGGAAACTGTTTTTTCTTTTTGTATTGACAATCGGGATTTCTCTATTTATACTCTAACTAGCTGCTGCCCGCGACTTCGTCCCCGTGGAATCCCCGATTTTAAGACATTCTTTATCGCTGCTCCGCTCCTATTGGCTTAAGCGTGATGATATATAGCCTAAAGCCTTCCTCGATAAATGGTCTATTTAACCCAAAAAGAATTTTTCAATTCGAACCAGTAGTTCCTGAGATTAGCGCGTTCAAACAAACAAACAAACAAACTCTTCAGCTTTATAATATTAGTATAGATTATACATGGTCTGTGTATATATGTAGGTGACTATCTTAATATACTCCTCGTGATTCCCCTCCTTACCTCGGAGAACATGTTAAGCCCTTGTCGTTACGGATGGTCAGAAGCCGGACAATCTTATCGAGAAGTACTCAGGTACGGGATTGTAGAGGTAAAATAGGCTGTCACCTCACACAAAATACTGGCGTTCAGCTGATAACGGGTTGACTGGAAGCCGACCCCAATATAGATCGGAAAGGCTAGGCAGAGAATCTTCCTACATCTTGGTTTAAAATCATAAATGATCCTAAAATATTTATGCTGTGAAGGTAAAGTAAATTTGTACACCATAATAAATAAGGCAACCATAGCTTACAACTATCTTACCTAAGTTGTTTTTCTTCTCTTTCTTTTAATACTATTTGAACTGACCGATCTCAAATTTTTAATCTTAATAACTCTTATGATTACGCGAACTGTACAATATTGCTGCTTTATTTCATCTATAATGATATCATTCCATTCCATTCTCTACTCCATGGTGCCCAGGCATCAGTACAGCGCGTAATTGAACTCGTTAGGTGGCCGGCCAACTGCCTGGCGTGATGCAGTATTGCTGCCATTGCTATTTTATTTAGCTGACTGTGTGCGCGAGTCTTTAAGCGGAGTTTAAAGTATAACGCGAGTTCCCCATGCTATAAAAATGATTGTTGGTGGTAATATTGTAGTGTGTGTACGAGTAGGTAACACGTTAAGTATAGAATTTAACGATTGAGCGCTTAGGTTTATAATATAGTAATACAATATTGTGTTGGGCCCTAAGGGTGACCCTGTGTGCTGCAACTGCTCAATCATATCCTGATGGAACAACAATACAAGCAGAACTAACGGCTTATTTCGTACTCCGTTAGAAATACTTAGTGGAAAAACTCTAACACTTTGCCCGACCTGGTAATGGAACCAAAAATCGAACCCCAAGCAGTTATGACTAGGAAACTAAGAGGCTACCCTGTTAGTTTCCTAGTCATAACTGTTTGAACACAATTTACGAGTGTATAGTTCGTAGTTAGTATATAGTTGTTAGCGGTAGCATCACGTTACCACTAACCGTAGCCTCAGCTCTTCGAATATTATTAACCGTGTGTGGTTTACTAAACTGTCAGGCGGTAACTGGTAAATACAGGCGTTACCTCAACTTTGGAGAAGCTAATGTCAAGTCATGGAATGCCATAGGTTGGGTAGGTTTTAAAACATTATTCTTTCATTGAATTGGTCAAGAGTTACAGATAGACCAACCTTTTTTTTCAAGATAGAGAATGTCAGACTCTTAGTGACTAAACACAACCCTAGCAAGCCCTGACCCTAGCGAGCTCCGCCTACTATGCTGGCATCTCTTTAAAGCGCATGTGGAACACAAGGTGCCGTCGAACCGGGCCTGGTTGTTATCGGACGGCGAGCCACCCAACGCACGCCGTCCACAGGCCCGCGTCTACGGTAGCCGGTAATCGGCCAGCGACTTCCGATGCCCGGAGCGTCTCTTCTGTTGCGGCAGCTGGGACGTCAGGTTTGCTTTTCACGCGGCTCACCTCCTCCTTAGTTGACATTTCTGCTTCGCAAAAGGCGATAACTGCTTGCCATGACGACCGGAAGCCAGAGGTCTCCGTCGCCGATCGCCACGACGAGGACACGGCAGTGCTACGTCCAAGAAGGGCAAACCTCCGTCGTATGCTCCACCGTGTCCTCCGGACGATTCATGCTGACGTACTCCCGCCAATTCGAAACAGTTAGCTCCTGAAACAACAGTATCCAGTGAGGGCCTGCGTCAGGCGGAAGATGAGGACGCCATGGCGCCTCTCTAACCAGTCCTCAATGTGGGGACTTATCGATACGATAGTGGAGTGTCAAGCGCTAGGTTTTCGACAGTCGCTGTCTCCATACCGCCATGATATCTTGAAACAGACTAACCTACGATCAAATTGACACTCAGCACTCTTTAGAAATGCGAAAGAAACTGCTTGTAATGCCAGTAACAAAAATTCTGTGAGGATAAATGCATATTACATAATACTATTTTGTAGCTAAATCGTAGAAATTGCAATTTAATAAACTGGCCAACCAAGAGGAAATGCAAAAAAGTGAAATTCTGTCAGCGATAACAAAATACAGTAGTTGGCAAAACGTCCAAAATGTATGGGATTTGCAAGCTAGTTTAGTGTCCGTAGACAACGCCAAATAGTTTGAACATTTCACAATGCTTAGTTGTTAATCGCTGATAGAATGTCACATAGTGTCCCAGATTACCCCATTGGTTAAGAATTTAGTTTTATTTTACTATGAGCACATCGATTGTTATTATTGCATAGAATAATAGGTAAATATCCAAAAGACAAATATAGCATTACTTTTAAATGCCCAAAAAGTTTTAAGAACTAAACAGAAATAATTTTCATCAAGAGTTCCGTTCTACAATAATACCGCGAACATTCTAACCAAAGTTAGGCTACAACCGAGTCTGCATAGTTATTCCTTGGTTATTTTAATAATACTTAGAAACATCCCCAAATATTGTGAGATGATAATTATGATGAAAATTAAATTTATTTTAAATCGTTCTGATGTTATTTGAATGCTTACAAAATAACATTTCAAAAATGCAATCTAAGTTCATTGCATAGCTATTGTAAAAATGATTTTGAGCAACACGCAATGAAGTAATTCCAGTTCCAGGAATGTATTTATCGGTTGCTTTTTTGTTGTTGAACACACCGACTTCCGAAATTAAAGTTATTTTATACTTTTTGGTTTTTTTGTATAGAAGTCGGTTTTATTTTTTGTAAAAAGTTTTTTTATTTTTCACTATTTAGTGGTTCACTCCCAGCTAAACATACCCATCACAACGTACGTGGTATAAAAATTTTTGTCTTTGTTAAAATTATACTATGTAGACTGTTGAAACTAAAAATGTAATGTTTATTAATAAGACCTTAATGTACACAGTTAGGCAATAAATGTATCTTTATCTTTATAGATACACTTACATGCGCACTCGTCACTTGGTCCGGAGCTTGTTCCAACCGAGCTAGGCGCAGACGCTGTTGGTGACCGGCCACCTAGCTCCCTATGACACCAGTGTGCTGGTGTCATAGGCGCAAGAGACATTATTTGACTTTGACCTTTGTCATGATGACTGAGTCGAGGCGATTATAATGGAAGAATTTCCATCAAAAGGACTTGGCATACAGGCTGTTGGGTACATACCTATGTATGTCATTTTCACTAGTCGACTCAATATCAACATATGAAATTCAAAATTATAGCTTGTTATAATTTAATGTTAACATTATCGACCCTCTAGTTTTCTTTAAAATCCGAAACTCACATATAAATTCGCGGTGCCAGTTACTATTGTACAAAAGAGTCATCAACCCAAAGAAAAAATACACATAAACAATTAATTACGAACGCACTAATAACCACTCGAACCATAAATAAGGCTCTATAAATCATATACACGTCACGTAGTGTTGGCCTGACGTGGTATGATTGATTAATTTATCGAAGCTCCTTGTTAATGGTTCCCTAATGGTACATACATATATGGCACAGATCACCGAGTGGATTCAACGATGACCATTGCTAGGGACAGTATTGTCAATACTACCTACGCAAACCATACTAGGGGAGCGGGGGGCACGTTGTTACAATTTTTAGATAGTTGTTCATGTGACAAAAGCTATCAAACAAATTTTACATTTGATTACTTTTAAAGTTAGTATGTCTATTTAGCTTAGGGCCCAAATTTTGCATTCCAAACATTCTACCCAATCTGCTTTTTTGGAGGTGCTATAACTTTCGCTACACACTAACCATTCATCAGTATCAGAATCTGAAGCGGAAATCAACATTAATTTTTTTCTTCACCTTTTCTTTTCCTTCTTCGCTCATTTTCGAGGACTTTCGTAAGTTGTTACATGTAACAACTTACCCCAAAAAATTGTAACTACTTGCCCCATGGCACGTTTTTTAATATAATTTGAAGTCATTATTAATGGATATCGATAGTAGAATAAAACAATATTGCAAATTAGAGGTATATATTATAAACGTTCAAGGTTAAAAAAAAATCAGAAAATAAAAAATATAGACATCAGGAATCAAAAATTTCGTAAAGGTTTTTTTTACTTACTTGCTTGAAATCGAGACACATGCACATAACCTAGCAGCTTGGTGCTTGGCGCGTCACTGATCGTTTTTGTCTAATGCACGATGTTATAAGAAAACAAATGAGCCCAATTATTTCCATCAAAGAGTTCAAAATCCTGGTAAAAAACGCGTGTAACTTCTTACCTCTGTAACAACATGCCCCCCGCTCCCCTATATTACGTATATGGCACAGTGCATCCAGACACCTCCCATCAGCAATCACTTTTAAAGCCAGTGTTACCAATATTACCATACAAACCAAGGTATAATATATGGAGCATAGCTCCATCGATAGTGACTGCAAGAGATTGCATTTTTAAAACTTGTAAATACAAACCATAGTAAACATAAGGCCCAGTGCACGCAGACACCTCCCCTAAGCAACCACTGCTAGACCCAGCATTGCCGTAACTTCCCATACAACCTATGGAATGTATATGGGAAAGAGCTCCGAGAGGCTTCGTTGATGACCATTACGAGAGTCGGCATTTTCACAACTTGCCATACAAATCAAACGTGGCAGTGACTGTAATTATGACTAGAACAATAACAGTACAAGCGTGTGTTCAGCATGTAATGCCCGGCCATAAATATTATTAGTAATTAATAAAATGGACATTATGTTTTTCTTACTCCTGTTGTGCTGCTGCATACTGTGTTTTTACTGATAAATTTCGTTGCGGAAGCCAAGATAGTTGTTTTTAATTTCTCCAGGACTCGTCAAACTTCATTTACTCGGCGTTAATCTGGCAGTGCAGTGGTTCGAATTAGGGTAGGCCAGAGAAAATGTCCAAAAAAAACACACCACGTTATTCAGAGTTGAAATGTGGAGTTTTTTTTTTGTTTAAATAGGCTATTTAAAAATAATAATAAAAAAACTCATTTCATTAAAAATCAACCCTGAATAATGTGGTTATTTTTTAAAATTTATTTGGACTTTTTCTCTGGCCTACCCTAACTCGAACCACTGCACGCCACTGCTGTAATCTGGTGGTCGCCACTGTAATCTGGTGGTCGCCACTGTTGGTTCTGGTGTTCATGAATTGCAGTGGTTGGAAATAAAGAGGGGGGGCATTTAAAAAGTACCTAATGACGTCACTATTTGTTGCCCACTAATAGCGATTCCATGTTCTGTGGTAGATTCTTATATGGCATATCAATGGCGGGATAAAGAGGCAAGCCATGTTGTGGTATTGAAAACAATATACTGATTTGGTTAGATTACGTTGTTGAATTATTATTCTAGGTAAGAAGTGTATTATAATACCAGTAAGTGAGTTAAATATAGAATAGATAGATAAATAAACAACGGTTTCTTTCATAAAATAAGTACACGAGACAATGAAGTCAGTTTCTACGAAAGTACCTATTCGTAAATAAACAATAAACCTTTTTCAAGTATAAATAAGGTTTATTTTACACCTTATTCGAACTGCAGCTTAATAATCAGCCTTTTAACGTTCCCACTGATGGGACTCAGGCCTCCTCTCTAAGAGAGAGAGAATGGGCCGTGAGCCACCACGCGGGCCCAGTGCGGGTTGGTGAATGTAACATGTCTTCGAATTCTAAGTTCTAGGACATGCCGGTTTTCTCACGATGTTTTTCTTCACCGTTTTGAGAGCAGTGGTGATAAAATTATTTACTCAAATAAACGCGCCTGTCTGGGTTTGAACCCGCGACCTACAACTCGTAAGTCAGGGCCATTACCACTCGGCCACCACTGCTACTAAACTACAAAACTACAGCTTACCAAGCAGATTTTCAAGTTCAACCACTTGTGACCCCCCCTCACAAATACCTACGACAAGAAGCCTTCCAAATTTCAACTCCAAAAACATCTTAATGAACTAATTATTTTACGAAACATTCACGAAATAACTTGATCTGTACAAATTTTGCAATATTTTGTAACTCATCTCGAAGCGGCATTGTTTATTTACCGCCGAACGAAACCGGTTGCGCATAATTTCAGTTAATTTAAAACAGCGTTTCTTAAATATTTCTGGCTAAAGGCTTGATCAATATTGGAGCTTTCAAAATTATTTCTAGGAATTTAATTAATTGGTTAGTTAAGAGCGTGTACGCCGTATGGCATTTCATACAAATTTTAAGTCACTATTTTGCGAAATGACTGAACCGATTTTAATGAAACTTCATACATATAAGCTGGATACATATGGCTACAAAGTTAGTTAAAAACATTTACGAAATGTCTTTTTTTTAAAGATAATTGGAAATTTACGTTTGTATGAAAAATTTAAAATTGGTCTAATTTAATTGTAACATTATTGATCGAAAATGATTTAAACTAACTTTTTAGACCTATGTATCCTGCTTATGTGTGTAAAGTTTCATTAAAATCGATTAAACATTTCAGAAAATAAGGATTTGAAAATTTGTATGAAATGCCGTTCGGCATATACGCTCTTAAGAGCGTTTCTTCTATCGATTAATTTCACCTTTTCTCAGCCTGCTGCCATTGAGATTTTCATGGTGTACATTAAAGAGTATTTATAATCTATTCTATTTGGTACCGGGTTCCGTCATCAACTATGCTACGAATAAGTATCACATACATATTTGAGTTTCGCAATGAAATCTTTCGAAAAATAATTATGGCCGAAAATTTATGATCCTAGAACAGACCAAATTAAAAATAGGTAACATACAAAAAACATTCAAAGGTACATTTATAGACGTAGGCCTCAATTTCGCCACCAAAAATGTATTATATCGTAAGTATAAATATGCGTACAACAAATATTCAAGGTCAATATACAAAAAATGCTCCGCTCTGGTTAAAATATATAAGTAAAGACTATAATTAGTATTTTGCAAGTAAAAGTAGGTACACTGTGAGTTTATTAGCAAAGATGAACAACGGAATCTCCTTTACTAAATAATCAGCTAGTTAAGTGCATATTATTTATGAACAGAACTTTCATTAAAACCCGTTTTTACGTTGTTGTTCTGTTTTAATTTTTTCGCTTTATTTTTGAAGTTTGAAAAGTTAATATAGCCCGAGGACCTACTGCAGTACCTAGTATTTTTTATGAATGGAACTAGGTCAACGGCAAAACTTTTTAAAGATGAATCCTTTTCAAAGAGGAATAGTTAATGATAAAAATATCGGGTTTTTCTTTATTATTTTTATAGATTCGCGTATGATATCTCACCTGT
Source organism: Hecatera dysodea (assembly GCA_905332915.2). Lineage (NCBI taxonomy): Eukaryota > Metazoa > Arthropoda > Insecta > Lepidoptera > Noctuidae > Hecatera > Hecatera dysodea. Next base: position 8,677,615 of record HG995294.1, on the reverse strand, counting down.
TGTTAAGCGTTGATGAAGCACTTTTGCCTAGACGTTAAGCTGACAAACAACACATCAAGGAACTAACTAAACCAGGATGGATTTGCATTAGTTTTATGTCAATAAGCCAATCCCTCTGGGGGTTGGCCATGGTAGGTTTACGAACAGGGCCCTAAGTCTGCTATTTTTATAAATTTGTCATTCCAACATGATCCTATTGTCATTTTGCTAAAAGTTCGTAATCTGATAAATTCATAATGGTCGATCATTGGTCGGTCAATGGTCTCGTAATACACGTATACGTAGATACAGCTACCAGGAAACACAGATCCCTGCATGGAATTGCACTATTTAGGTAGGTACGCAATGAAAGTATTCTCAACACGTTTTGTGCGACTGGGTGGGAAGCCCACTATGTATTATATAATATGTACATCCTAGTAAGGTACTTCTTGACATAAACCCTCACTTAACTCGTCTATAAGCTTCGACCTGTCTATAATCATAACAAAAGCCTCGATATTGGCTTCACTCCTGCCACCTGTCAGCCTCAATATGAACTATCGACGCAATCTATGTGCATTGTGTGCCGACCATTCACAGTAATGACACTCGAGTATAAGAGGTGGGATTATTGGCTTATATTGCCAATACCTAGGCTGGTTGCTAGGCTAAATATGTTTGTTATTGGAGGCTGTATTTGAATTTAAAGTGTTTATCGTAGGTAAGGCATGCCTGTCGATAAATCAGAACAGCATTATTTTTGAAAGATTCTATTTAGTCCCTCGTTTAGATTATCAAAAAATATTGGACATTTATTTTTTGCTTTTTCAAATCTATAAGAGTTGACGAAGATATAAAGCAACAAAGATCAGGAGTGTGGGCTTGTGACGTCACGGCGTGATAAAAATTGTAGCACGTAGTGACGTCACACGAGTTTTCAACGCACTCTATCGTCTTCGTTATTTGTTTATGCGAAAAAAGAAAAAATGCGTGTCCAATATTTTTTGGAAATCTATCTAACGGACTAATTAAATTTTTTAGTCAACCTGTATTATGCAACAATATTAAAATTGAGGCATTTAATGGAGACCTGTTACATTTTCGGGTTTTATGAATTTTCGATTGTATGAATTGCTGAAATATGTAGATGCCATTTTGAAGTTTTGGATGTACACGTAGATAGACAGAACATACTTTATTGTGCATCAATAACTAATACGTTATCGAATGGAATGTCTGCCGCTGGTTTAGTTAGGATTTATTCCATAAAAATGTACACACAATATTGCCAGACGTTTTCCCAGAATACCTATAATAGGCATGGTTTCCGATATGTTTTATTCTCGAGTGAATACACCACAAACACCCTGTGACGTCAATACCAGCTCAACGAGACAAATATAGAATCGGAACAAATATCTTAAATCAACACTCGTACATGGTGCGTAAATGTTCGTAGTCAAAACGTTCCTGAGTTTAAAAATCAGATATTCTGCTACGCCATTGTCGACCTAATTCGAGATATACTTAAAGAAGTACATTATGTGTTTTGCGGGAACACGTCAACTATATCTACTTATAGGTATTGATTCGAGAGAAGTTGCTTTGTTGGAATGTCGTATACCTAGAGCGCAATGTAGGCAGTTTTGATGCACTGACTATGCCTTATATATCATATGATCAAAAGAGAACACGAAATATGCCAATCTACATATAGGCTAAACGAGATAGGTAGAAGAAATTGCACAGCATTCATTTTTTTGGATGTTTGGGATGTCGGAAATTTGCATGGATGACCTTTTTTTTCTGGATTGGAAATCATAAAATGACTTCTCCCGCTCTGGGCTGAACGGAAGGGAGTGTCAGACTTTTACTGACTAAAACCCACCCGTGGTCCTTCTTGTGCCCTTTGCGTTCCAGGGCCGCGGTGACTCTTTCGAACAAATTCCGCAACCCTAGCAGGCACTGACCCTACGTCAGTCGGCTCTTAGATGCGCGCGTGGAACACTACGCGCCGTCGACTCGGGCTTTGCATGGATGACCTATGAACTTGATATGAACAAACCAGAATAAGTATTATAGGATCGTAGCATGTGTTTAGGAATTTGTTCCAAAGAGTCACAGCGGTTCTGGAACGCAAAAGGCATTAAGAGAACACGGATGGAGCAGTAAGAGTCTGATATCTTTCCGCTCCGCCCAGAGTGGAAGAAGTCATTTGATGATTTCCCATCCATAAGAAAAGGATCGTAGCGTGTGACGTTTCGTAGTTTCTATGAATGAAAACTAGCACCGTTTATATTGACAGCCAATCTTGTTTTTTTTTGCATTCCTTACCATGCCAAAGAATCGTTGTGCCCATGCCTTCCAAAGGACCGGCTCCTCACATCGTATGATCGAGTAAGAAAGGTCAACCACCACATCATCAAAATTGAGAAGAAGTCATTTGACGATTTCCCATGCATAAAAAAATGATAGTAGCGTGTGACTTTTCGTAATTTCTATGGATGAAAATTAGCACCGTTTATATTAACAGCCGATCTTGTTCTTTTTTTGCATTCCTTACCATGCCAAAGAATCGGTGTGCCCTTGCCATCCAAAGGACCGGCTCCTCACATCGTATGATCGAGTAAGAAAGGTCAACCACCACATCATCAAAGTTGAGAACCGCTGACCAATTTACCTATGATAGCGGTATTTCACATGTCTTCTCTTCATTAACAAGTGAACCTTGACACTAATCAGGTAGTACCGTTGGCAGATTCGACTTGATCAAAAGAATTCATTACCGTAAAGGGATTGTCGTTGAGACTTCAGGTTCATTATCATTTAATTTTGTTGTTGAAGTGACGGTTATGCATTCTTTATGTTTTTTTTTTTTTTGAGATTTATTGTAATATTTAATTTTATTTTCAAGTAACCATGACTCATACGTTAGTAACATCTTATGTTAGTAATTACGATAATTGTATTTACATACTAAACAAGTTTCTTTATAATATACACAGCAACTGTACGACCCTTAACCGTGGTTGCACCATTCCATGGGAAATAGCACAGCAACGATTTACTTATGGATAGTCCAGCCTCCTCAAAATCAGAGACAGGATACTGTTGTTGCTGCCCCACACCCCACGCACCAACGGTTGCGATGCACAGCGCTTACGCATTGTGGCAATGAAACACTGTGCATGTGCGTCCACGAATACCTCAAGTCAAGTGTCCAAGGATCCTTGATGCACTGTAGTAACGGGGCAGCCTCTCAACAGCACCCTAAATGCGTTGTCCGCCGCGGCGGGCATTGTAAATTTTTTGAGTACATCTAGCCCACAGGCTGCTCGTGTAAAACGTAATGACGTTTTATTCGAGATCATTCTTGCAGTCATTTCAGATTGCAAGAATTGCAAAGTTCAAGGGTGGGGGCTGGTGACATCACGTCGCTGGTAAAAATTACGGCACGTAGTGACGTCACGTGAGTATCCAACGCACTGTGTCGTCTTTATTTTTTGCTAACGTGAAAAAAGAAAAAATACGTGTCCAATATTTTTTGGAAACCTAACAGACGGACTAATTAGATTTTTTCAGTAAAATACCCTATAGACATTTTATCCCGGAAAATGCACGCTTGGGAAATGCCACAGAAAGGATACTGCGGGAAAAGCTACTGCTTAATTAATTCGTGTGATGAGGCGATTCCAGAAATGTTATATTATGTAGGTAAATAGGCTCAGCGGTCAGAACCGCCTACGTGTCATGTCACAGAGATGTAATTAAACGCAATTTGGGCTACAACGGAACATGAAACTGACGTCCGTCCTGGTGGGTGCGTTTCTCACGTCGCATTCATTTTATTTTCCATGTTGTCGTCTTCTTCCTTAAAAATCCAAATAAACACAGATATACTTAGATTCAGATAGGCGCAGTCAGTTCTTGTATGCCAAAGAATATTCTATACCAAACTTATTTGAAGAACTTCTTCTAAAACTGAATAGAATATAATAGAATAATATTTATTACTAGCTTCTGCCAGCGACTTCGTCCGCGTGGAATAGTTACTTTACCCCCGATTTTGAAACTCTCAGCCCGATCGGTTTAAAATTGACAAAAGATAGACATATGCTGTTTCGGGATATTTTTTAGATAATTTTATGTAGAACATTTCCGTAATACATGATTTCTATGTAACTTTAACCATTAAGGCTACACACGCGACGGAAGCTTAAAAAATGGAGTAACTTCTCCCATTTTCCCAACATTTTCCTTCACTGCTCTGCTCCTATTGATTGTAGCGTGATGAAAAGTATACTATAACCTGCCCAGGAGTATGCAGAATAATTGCACCAAGTTCGTTAAAATCGGTCGAGTAGTTTTTGTTTCTATAAAGAACATACAGACAGACAGACAGACAGACAGACAAAAAATTTACTGATTGCATTTTTGGCACCAGTATCGATCACTAATCACCCCCTGATAGTTATTTTGAAAATATATTCCTTGTACAGAATTGACCTCTCTACAGATTTATTATAAGTATAGATGTACACCATATAAGTTACAGAAAAGATAGACAAATAAAACATTACATAGGGTAACACAATGGGCTTATCGCTTAAAGCGATCTTTTAATGATAACCTTTGGATAGATTTTAAAGGGAGAAGGAAAGACTGTCATTCAGAATACGTAGGTAGACTGAAAATACACCTAAAGTGTAGATACTATTTTTACACTGTTATGACAGTAGTGAAATCATTACAAATTTCAATCATCAAATTTTTCGCCAATCAAATCAAGGAAGAGAATAATGAGATACAGAGATACCAGATTTAGCAGATAACACCGAATAGCCGACGGACAGCGCTCCCCAACTAAAAGTGAGTCTGACTCTTTATCTTAATAAGTGGCCTCTCACTGTTCAATCTGGGATGTTGTCGACTTGACTATACTCCATTCACAATAAGATTAGACATTTAAACAAAACAGTTTACAGTCCTTTCAACCTATTTTTACTTTTATTCCGTAGGCATAAGGATGACATTAAAAGCAAAAACGTGATTATAATACCAACTGTTTAATGCAGCTGCCATGTGCTATACCACAAACGTAATAGAAGTCAAAATCGGTTGAACGGACAGTAAAAAAGTTTTATTTCAATGTCTAATCTTATTGCGAATGGGAAATAGACTTGAGTGAGTCTGACCCAATACCTTCGGAAGTTTTATAATAACCACGGCTCCCAGGTTTTTGGACCGGGTAGTAGTATCCAACAATACATATAATAATAATAAAATTGTAATAGGCCGATGTCTGTACATTGAAGACAATGAAAAAGAAAATGTTAGAGCAACATAAGCAGAACAACAGTTTTGTCTGTCTGTCTGTCTTTGTGTTTGTTTATATTGCATGCGCATCACGCAAAAACTACTAAATGATCTTGAATGTCGTTTTCACCGCTCTACTACTAGATGCCTAACTTAAAATATTGACTACATTTTATCACAATAAAATGTTCTCTTACGTAGATACTAGTGTACCACGGGAACAAAGTCGCGGGCCGAAACTATTATACAATAAATTCATTAAATTGACATAAAAATAAACAAACGTAAGGCAATCTGATCCTTTTTCTCTTTGACGACACGGTTGGCGCAGTGGTTGAGCGTTCGGCTGCTGTGCCACGTGTCGCGGGTTCGATCCCCGCACAGAATAAATGTTTGTAAGGCCTACAGATAGTTGTTCCGGGTCTGGGCGTCTTGTGTATGTGAGTTTAAATGTTTGTGAACGCACCCACGATACAGGAGTAAATCCTAGTGTGGAGCAAGGTTTTAAAAAAAAACAATGCACAATCGGCAACGAGCCGTCCACTAATATTAATATTCGGTTTTTCTATATCCAGATTAAAATAACCTTACTATGATGTCTTAAACTCATAATCATTAATAATTCCGTTGTGACAGATATTTCAATTGACGACACCTTATTTGCAGTTGCCTAAAATCAGCGCTTATTTTTTTATTTCCATTAAAGATCGACTCCATCGCGTCTGTGAAATTTCGCTCAATAATTTAATTTTATTCTTTACAAAAAGTTACAGAAATAAAAGGAGTAATTGTACACATAATTATTTGTGAACAACTTTTAGTACAGGACCCACCGTGAAATCACCTATCTTTTACACTTTGTATAGGCTTCATGAAACTTTATTCCCATAAATCAGTGCCAATCTTCGATGGTGGTGACGTTAGATTATGCAAATCAATCATCAAAATGTTAATAGAATATCCACGGTAAGATGGACCTTCATGCAGAAACAATAGTGCCTAATTTATTGCCTTTTATTAGCGTTATCCACATCAGTGAGGAATAAAAACTGCATTATCTTATGTCGACAATGCACTTATTTATCTTCATTTTTGACGGCCATTGCGAGACATACCTAATTGGGGTATTTTCTGTAATATCTCCATAATTTATACGAAATTATGTAACCTTAAACAAACTTGTGTTGTAAATACATAAAAAAACTGTTTATTTTAAAACAACTATCTCTGCGTTCTGATACCGATAATCTGACTCTGGGTGCAAGCGACTGTTATTGAAACATTAATGTCACCTGAAAGAAACAGCAAGTCTGTATCAAAACAAGAATGACACTGACATTGCAAGTCAAATAAAAAAATATATATTCAAGGCACCCACTTTTTTGTCCACTAAAATACAAGCATTTACGGCTATCGACGTACATATTAACACTCCTTATATACAGCGATTTATAGCTACGACTCATCCATTAAACTTGACTTAAAAATACAAGTACTGCAGTACATCGGTATCGTCTAAAGTTCGTATACGCGCGCAGTGACCGCTGCTATCAGGCGGCCATTTTTTTTGAAATATTTTTTTACTAGAAGTGTCCGTTCGTGTATTTTTTTTTCTTTTTCACAATGTTGAGTTTAGATTCTGCTATACTGAGTACTGGGTTTATGAAAGAAAGTAGAACATTGTTGAAAGTGAGGTTGTGGTTCTATGCGTTCTCTTATATGCATTTGGTGGCTGTTGCTGCTTTGTTGTTGACCATCGACTTTGGTGCTCACGATGATCCGGATATCCAGATGTATCAGAAGATCAGGTTTAAACTGATTACTGCTTGGTTTAATGTAAGTGTTCTTTATTATTTTAATTTATTTCATAAAGAGATTTTTAAGAATTACTTTTTTTTTCAGTTCTATTAAAATACTTTGTATTGCTTTAATTTTAAAATATTTTTTGAAATATGTCAGACTGCTTACTCCATTTAATAAAAGAAGTAATGATAATATTTCGAGACAAACTATTATTATTTTTCAAATAAATCAATCGCATGGATTGGGCTAGCAAATTTGTCCATCAGGTCAAAATAAAATCTGATATTCATCATCTGCCTGGCCTTTTCCCAACTATATTGGGGTCGGCTCCCAGACAAGCCGGATTCAGCTGAATACCAGTATTTTACGTAGAGCGACTGCCTAATTTTACATAAATTAATCTTAATGATCATCAAACATATTGTCACCCATAAGTACAGGCACCGTCAAAGGCGTTGTCGTATAAATTAAATACAAACATAAATAACCTCCGATTTTGAAGCCAGCAAAATGGGTGGACAGGTCACCGAACCATATTCGGAGCTATTGTGTGTTTATTATCTGTTCCATTCTCAATCGCGGCTTGATCCGGTGGATTCACGTGGTAAAGTTTCGAAAACTCGCATGAATATTTTTTGCAAACATTGCATAAGCACTGGACTTGACCTTTCTTCATTTAAACTGGTGTAACAAATAACCAACCAAGTGAAAAGGACACCTTAAGTCCATATTAATGTTATAAATATGAAAGTAACTGTGTTTGTAATTTGGACACCTTAAATCCATACTGATATTATGTTTGTTACCTTTGCACAATATCCAGGAGAAGAATATAGAATAGTTTTCATCCTCGGATGGGAGAAAGCATAATTATGTTTTTTGAATTGTTGCTTTTTATTCCAGATGTTTGATCATGTACGTCGTTCTACTTCTAATGTTCTGTCCAGAAAGTATCGAGAAAAGATCAATAACACAACATGTTAGTTAGGTACCTATTCATCCATTTTTATTACCTTCAGAAACAATACACTTACTCTAACGAATAATCCAATCATCAAACCATTTTTATACGCTTTCTTTGGAGTTGTATTCAATTTTCGCCGCGAATTCTCCTTTATGTCTTCTACAAAACGAAAACGGGTGCCACAATGTGGAAATTTGAGTAATTAAAAAGGAAGTTGGCTGGAGTGTTTTGGTCAAAAATTCGTTAACAATGATGGCCTTGCGCGAAGGCGAATTATCGTGGTGCAAAATCCAAGAATTTTCCTTCATTTTGCTCTCTTAAACGCCGCATAACGCTCAGTTAATATTTTTATTTACGTCTGACCTTCCGGTATGAATTCCGAGTACACAACACCGCGATAGTCAAAGAATTGCAATAGCATCACTTTGACTTTTGATCGACTTTGGCATAGATTTTTTTAGGTTTAGGTTCAGTTGGAAAGCACCATTTCGAAGCTTGTTGACTAGTATGCATATTAAACTAGTAAAACCACGTCTAATGTAAGGTCGAAATGGACTCGTTCTAGCATCTCTTCAGCGAACTTTTGCACTTGAGCTTTTAGATAAAATTCAGATCTTTTGGGACTATCCCAGCGGTGACATGTTTTATATACAATTGATAAATATTTAAAATGGAACGGATCGACTTGTGAGACACAGAAAATTCGGCAGCTATCTCTCTCAAACTTGAATGAGGATTTACAGTCACTAGGAAATAGTGACTCAAGTTAACATCGCAAAAATGATGTTAACTTCAGTCGCAGCCTTAATGGCCTACCAGAGCGAGGTAAATCTTCCATCTCATCTCGACCGCTTTTGAATGCTTTACATCACTTATAATCACGTGTTTTTGATAAAGTCGTTTCATCGTAAGTCTTCTGTAACATTTTCGGTGATTTCGAACTCGAAATTCTATTGGCGATGTAAACTATAAGACAAACTCTTTGATGATTTTGTGCATTATGTAATTTGCAATACACTAGATGTATTTTTTCGTATTTTTTTTTAAATTTTATTTTTCACTTTTTAGTGGTACGACCCTAAACGTACCAATCACATTGGTATAAAGAATAAACAAATATGCAATTTCTGCAATACCGAAAGATTTGCTATCATTTATTTAAGAGTTTCGTTTCCTATCATCTCTGTTCTTCATAAGATTTTCATTTTACATCGACAAGAAGGAATGAGAACATCATCAATGTACCTAAACTAAGCCACCCATAAGGGATTACTCAAATACGACTGGTATTTGAGTAATCCCTTATAATGTCAGATCTCAATCAAATTAGAATGGGACCACACGACAAGCACCAGCTTTCGAATACAAAAAGAATCATCAAAATCGGAACACACAGTACAAAGGTAACAACCACAAAAAAATATATATTATATGCAGTCGAATTGAGAACCTCCTCCTTTTTTGGAAGTGGGTTGAAAAACAGCACTGTATTTAATCTAAATAGCAGATGTGACTGAAAAGCAGGAAAACATTTTTTTTTTCTTTGTAACTTATCCAATTAATTAATGGACTTGCTGTATATGGTACCGCATCTTGAAACATTTTGGTATGCATTTTGCTATGACACACCGAGCACTGAGTGGATCTGCAACGATAATAACACTACAAATTACTGTATCCCCAAACCTTCGTAAAAACACGAATCAGATCCATATTGCTACATAAAAGTTATACCAATCCCAATTTACTGTGAGAGATAACCAAACCGCTATCCCTCTGGACCAATTGCATTCATAAAATATCTTTTTCACGGAGTATCATAAAATTGTTTTTATTTTTCGCACTTTTCTGAAAATTATCTTGAATCATTCATTATACAACCTAACATAGTCCAAGCAGTAAGCTGCTTGGACTATGTTAGGTTAGGTTAGGTTGACAAAACAGATAGCGAAGGATGATTACGCCAAGAAGATGAGTTTGCATTATGTAGTCACTTCTATAACAGTAACAATTTACATATATGCGAAGAGAAGTTTTAAAATGTTGGTTCCCTTTTTAATCTCGTATTACCTCCAAACTATTTAATGCATCACAAAAACGCTGCTAATGTTTATCATGTCAATTTACTTTTGGGTTAAAAGTTTTATTATGTGTCTAAACAATAACCGCCACTAGGTCTGTGCAATCTTTGAGGTAAAGCGTTCCTGCCGAAGTCGTTCCGCGGATGGGTGAGCATTCATTACATACGAGACTCCTCTGTGCCTTGGAAAGACTGTTGATTAAAACTGCTATTTGTAGACCTTTGACAGTCGTTAGGGTTATTCAGCAGCCTGAAATCTGAGGAGGAGAGCAGTGGTGGCCAAGTAGTAACGGTCCCGACTTACGAATTGTAGATTACGGGTTCAAATCCGGCCAGGCGCATTACTTTGTGTAATTAATTTCATCACCACTGCTGTCATAACGGTGAAGGAAAACATCGTGAGGAAACCTCCTAGAGCCAAAAAGTCGAAGACATGTGACATTCACCAAAGCGCACTGGGCCCGCGTGGTGGATTACAGCCCATTCCCTCTCCTAGAGAGGAGGCCTGTTTCCCAGCAGTGGGAATATTAAAAGTCTGATTATGCTAAAATCTGAAAACAGTCTTGCCAGGATATTGTTACCCAGGATATTAGTGTTAATCAGTAACTGGGTTGTCAGATAGGCAGCTGCAAACTACTAATAAACTGCTGCATCCAGTTAGACTGGACAGCGGTCCCAATATAATTGGAAATACAGACTTGTGTTAAAAGTTTCACTCTTGAATTTGATACCAATTTGGGTATCAAATCCAAAAGTAAATCATATGATACTTGAGCATACGTCATTACTTAGTAAAAGCAACTTAGAGTGTTTAATTTTAAGCATGCATTTAACACTTCAATTTTAAACACTATTAAAACAAACAAAGCACTATGTCGTTTACTGACATGATGTTTTGTGCAAACAACTAATTCTACTAATAACTGTTTCTTGAAATCATTCTCAGCAATCAAATGTCTTATTAATGCAGCCATCGTTGCTTTTTTAAGGTTCCGATGGGTACTCAACGGAACTCTATTACTAAGCCTCCGTTGTCCGTCCGTCCGTCTGTCTGTCAGCGGGATGTATCTCAAGAACCTTAATAGGTAAACAATGTCAATTTTCACAGAGTTATAGGTACTCTGTGAAAATTGACATTGTTTATGTATTTCTATTGTCACTATGACAACTAATCTTTAAAAAAACATTGAAAATTGAAGGGGGCTCCCATAAAATAAATATATTTTTTACCGTTTACGGAACCCTTGATGTGAGCAATAGCTCAAGAGTTCGCTTCCTAGTACTCTTTCTTTTTTCTGTCATTTTTCTTGGCTTTATCCTATTTTTTGGTCTTTGGCTTGCTTTCTTATATAAACTTACAGAACGACCCATCTTTAATTTTTTCTTGAAAGTAACACTATTATTCTTAACATTTTTATTTTAATGACAAAATAAACTTTTTATGCAACAAAGTTGCAAGAACAAAAGCGATTATATTTACTCGTAGTAGCACTGTGAATTTTGAAGCACCCCACTTTCTTTCTGTCAAAGTTTTTAGAGATTTAAGCCTGCCACGTTCGAGACGTCGAACCCGAACGTAACAGCAAATGACGTCAGAACAGGGCTTAATTTAATAACTTACGAAACAAAATGGCTTCTTTCCTTTGTAGAATTAGCAGGGCGACTAGTGACCGGGGAGGAAAGTTTCAGTTAGCTATAGTATTTGTTATTATTTGTGGCGATAAGTCCCCTCTTTGAGGCGTGGCTGGAGAGACGTCACGGCGTCCTCACCTTCCACCTGACGCAGGTGCTCACCGGACACGGCTGTTTCGGGAGGTACCTGTGTCGGATCCAGCGGGAGGACACGTCCGGGTGTCATCACTGTGTGGATCGTCCGGAGGACACGGTGGAGCATACGGTGGAGGTCTGCCCTGCTTGGGCGGAGCACCGCCGTGTCCTCGTCGAGGCGATCGGCGGCGGCGACCTCTCGCGTCCGGCCCTGGTTCGGGCCATGGTCCGGAGCGAGGAGGCATGGGAAGCGGTCGCCTCCTTCTGCGAAGCAGTAATGCTAGCGAAGGAGGAGGCGGAGCGCGTGCGAGAGAGGGAAGCCCCTCGCTCCAGCCGCCGCAACAGAAAGAGACGCCCCGGGCGTCGGGAAACGCAGGGCGATTCCCGGCCACCGTAGGCGCGGGCCTGCGGATGGCGAGCTATGGGTAGCTCGCCGTCCGATAGCAACCAGGCCCGAGTCGACGGCGCGTCGTGTTCCACGCGCGCCTCAAAGAGCCGTCAGCAAAGAAGACGGGGCCCCATAGGGTCAGTGCCTGCTAGGGTTGCGGAATTTGTTCGAAAGAGTCACCGCAGCCCTGGAACGCAAAGGGCACAAGAAGGATCATGGGTGGGTTTTAGTCAGTAAGAGTCTGACACTCCCTTCCGCTCCGCCCAGAGCGGGAGAAGTCATTTGATGATTTCCCATCCGGAAAAAAAAAAAAAAAAAAAAAAGGGGCTCTGAAAGATAATTCATCACTAAGATCAAGTGAAGATACTTGATCTTAGTGACCTGCGTTTCCCGACGCCCCGGGCGTCGGGAAACGCAGGGCGATTCCCGGCCACCGTAGGCGCGGGCCTGCGGATGGCGAGCTATGGGTAGCTCGCCGTCCGATAGCAACCAGGCCCGAGTCGACGGCGCGTCGTGTTCCACGCGCGCCTCAAAGAGCCGTCAGCAAAGAAGACGGGGCCCCATAGGGTCAGTGCCTGCTAGGGTTGCGGAATTTGTTCGAAAGAGTCACCGCAGCCCTGGAACGCAAAGGGCACAAGAAGGATCATGGGTGGGTTTTAGTCAGTAAGAGTCTGACACTCCCTTCCGCTCCGCCCAGAGCGGGAGAAGTCATTTGATGATTTCCCATCCGGAAAAAAAAAAAAAAAAAAAAAAAAAGGGGCTCTGAAAGATAATTCATCACTAAGATCAAGTATCTTCTTGGTGATGAATTATAATGAAATAAATGTATATAAAATTATGATAAATGGTGATGAGTAAGAAGGATGCACTTTATAACTTACAACTAATATTTTGTATATTCTATTCAATAAACTCCAAATTTTTACTGAACAAATATTTGTCTAAGCTTTCGGATTCACATCAGCTGACCAAGTAGGCCATTAAATGAGACGAATGTCATTTCATGTCCAACCAAATACCAGTCCATCCTCGGTCGTCTCGAAGAGATCGGGGAATGCGGTAAAGCCGCCCGTTGGATGTGTTTTAGTTTTGCTTCTTTTTTAACCGACTTCAAAAAGGAGGAGGTTTTGAATTCGGCAGGTATGTTTTTTTTTCTATGTATAGCAGCGATTACGCCGAGATTTCTGACCCGATTTAAGTGGTTATTTTTTATTCGATGAAGAAATAGTTGCCATTTGGTCCCATATGAATTTCGTTCAGTTTTGTCGAGTAGTTTTTATTTTATGAGCATTTTTGTTAATTTCAATAAATTATAGCAAAGCTGTCGGGATAGCTGAAATCGCATATTTGCTTATTTTTTACACCAATGTATACCACCTACGCTGTGATGGGTATGTTTAGCTGGGAGTGAATCACTAAAAACTGAAAAATAAAAAAACTTTTTACAAAAAAATACAACCGATTTCTAAACAAAAAACCCAAAATGTACAAAATAACTTTAATTTGGGAGGTCAGTGTGTTCAAAAAACAAAAAAGCAACCAAAAACACCGAGTTCCAAAATTAAAGTTATTTTGCACTTTTTGGTTTTTTTTTTGTTTAGAAGTTGGTTGTTGTTTTACTTTTGGTGTACTTTAATGTGTATAAAAAATACCTGTGCCCCAGCCATGTAAATAGGTGCATTATCCTGGACGTATTTAATTTGTTAGAATTTTGCTGCAGGATGCAGAACGCGTGCAGTAGGCAGCATCACCTCTTCCAAAAGCGACATATAATTATTCACAGTAGCCCTATTTTCTAACGAACTTCATAAGTTGACAGCTACGCGTTCAATTGATTGTGAGGCATGATATTATTGGCTACATTATACAGAGTCATTTCAACGTCATGAATTTAAAAAGTGTCATTAGTAGATATACCATTTCAGTATACAATAAACTAACTATTAACTAATCTCAAACTGTCTTGTTGACAAGATTTTTAAATTTTTGTGCAGAGACAGAAAAGAAGTCTATAGTCCCAATCCGAGTTCCAGTACGAGGTTCATAAGTACCAATGTTATGATAGGTCTTTAAGGATAAACCTGTAGCCGTCATGGTGTGAATGTCAGTTAATTGTATGTTAGCTAAAGAAAGTATTCAAGGGATTTCTTTCCCGTAGCCACAGTGGTCTTTGAGAACCATACCATAAAACCGTCTCAAAAATCCACCAGTTAACGTACGGGCTGTAAAACGTGTCTAGTTTTATATAACAAGCATTTTTATTACAATTTTTACATAACCATTCACGTGACCAAAGTTTTTGTCCAAAGAATGAGTTGCATTTATACACAGTTTAGTGAAATTGACAAACAGCTTGTTGTTATTTTTTAAGAAACAATTTGCATGTCTTTAGCAGATATTTACCATCCAACATGACTATTAACCTCGGTTGAACTTGCAGAAACATGTAAAACGATTATTTTGACATTATTTTTTTGCTAATTGAAACTGATACGGCAAACGTCATAATTTATATGCGGTGATGTCAAGAGCCAGTATTCACGTGTTCTGCGATTGCAGAACTGAGAGCAATTATTTTTTCGGCAAATTGTTGCGGAATTCGAAATAACTTAATTATTGCAGCGGAGAGTGCGTAGAATGATTAATTCATTCCGGTTGTGTAAATAAATATTTAACTACATTCACTATTTTAATTAAACAAACACTTCGCCCGCGACTTGTTCCGCGTGGATTTAGTTTTTCTTTGCAACCTTTCCTTAAACAATTCCGCCAATCACTATAGAGTTGGGTAGTTTTTTCGGTGTTTCTGGTTTTTTTTTCGTTGTTTGACACCGACTTCTTAACTTTAAATGCTTTTAGTGGTTATACCCCACGGCTATATTGACATTATAACCATAATGAGACAGTCTAATTTTTGCGCTATTTAACGTATTATTTTATCTGTGTGCCGTTGCAGTTCAATGTATATAACAAATACAAAATAACTATAACTGCACACAAAACCAAAAAAAAAACTCGTAATCAGTTCATAAACAACAAAATAATGCCCGAATAGATAACCTCATAAATGTGGATATTGAAAATAACGATAAGGGTGTACCAGGGTGCCCCGTTCACATTTGCTTACCCCTTCACTGTTAACCGGCGTGATGCTATATTATGTAAACAATAAACAGAAATGCTATTTCAGCAAGCCCGGGAGATTTGTTATCTTTTATTGAAGATTTCCGTTGATTATCTCCGAAGTTCTTTATCAGATCTTCACGGGGAAACTGTTGTTCTAAAAAAGAATCATCATAGAATAATTATCTAAACATAAAAGTAAAACTAACAATATTAATCATAACAATATTTAAATTATATTTGCTACTAAATTGATGTAATGAGACTTTTCATAGACACCGTTTTTCCTTGTACTTATGATTACGGACAACTTTTATGATAGGAACAACACCGAAATCGCAAAATAATTATTAGCTGTTCAGTGCATTTTGTCAAGTTAGGCGCACGTATGTAAATGAAGCACGTTAAGCCGTAGGTAGTCATTTGTAGATCTTTTGTAGTCAGAAGCCAGGAAGTACAACAAGTACCGTATCTTGCCAAGAAGTACCGTATTACACAGTTTCTGGGTTGTGGTGGTTTGACAGGCAGTCGTTCTTCGTAAAAAACTGGTATCCAGCTGAATATGGTTTGACTGAAAGCTAATAGAATTAGTTTATGTATTGTTTATGTTTGCTGAAAGGCTGGATGGGCCTACCATGGGTAGGTTTATCAACACGGGGCTTGATAAAACTATCTGTGGTCGGTATATTATTACCTATTGTTTGTTTTCTAAGTTTTAGAGGATAATTTAGACACAAACATAATGTGGGCCTATGTAGTCTGTAAATGAAAGTTTTTTTTTTACTGTTTTTCGAAATTACAGCCGATCGGTACTTTTCGTAAATGTCGAGTATTGTACAACAAATAGCTTTTGGCGTCAGCTAGTAATTTTTATGCCTGTTTCATAGCTCGATCTGTAAATAGCGAGCCACAATACGTGATAATGCTGTGAAATAATTTATATGAATTTGTTAGGTGTAACGGTGTGTTATTGCAGTGTACACTATGCTAGAAACGGTTTTTGAAAAAAAAATGATCAAGTTATTCATTAAGTATGTATTTAGTTCAGTATTCGTGCTAAGTTTCTAGCTTATAAACCCTAGGAATAAGTATTCTTCTATACAAAATTTAACATCTCAGAAATCGTATTTTGGGGAAAGTTGTGAAAAACTAATATTTACTTTTCATTACTGATATTTATATAATTAGGCCTACAAACTTCCACACCTTTTTCCAAGTGTTCAAGTTTCCAAGGGAACTTTCTTACCTAGTCATTTTTTAAATTCATATAAAGTATTGTCTCTACATAGGTGAAGCAGTTTTTCTATTTCTTTTTTTAATTTTATACTAATGTTTCCATTTCATTTCTCGAACGACAAAATACGGTTTCATTTGTTTTTACTCAGAATATTAAGTTTCATTCTTCTCATTTCAAAAATGTCGGCCTATGTTCTATCTTTGTTTAATTTTGTTATCAGAAGCTTGTATGTGAAAGTTTATAATTATGCTTATAACTTTGATAATGATGGAATGGTTGTACATTCAACCGTTTTTTCTTTATTTTACCCATTTAGGAGTAGAATTTTCAAATATATTTCCTTAGTGAATGTTTTCGTCATAAAATACATCAACTGTCAAAGTTTTAAGCTTATAGTCCATTGTGGTTTAGGTACTGCGTTGATGAATCAGTCAGCAAAAGTAATCTACTTATAGTAATATTATAAAGTGGTAAAGCTTGTGAGTTTGTGAGATTGTAGGGGCTAATCTCTGGATCTACTGAACCAATTTTGATATTTTTTCCTTTTTATCAATAGAATACCACATCATTAATTGTGTGTATCATAGGCAATATTTTATCCCCGTATTCCCACGGGAACGGGAAAACACGTGTGAACCTCGGTTAGATAGATTACACTTAGTGGCAATAAATGCTAAATATTTACTAAAAACATACAAATTTTCCTATGTAGATAAAGAAATCTCATACATTTTTCATCACTACAAACGCTAGCGCGGGGGTATCAGGCACATCACTACTCCTCAGGATCCCACAGATTAAAATCCCATTAAAACCCGTCCGGTATTGTTTACGTGACGTGCGTACAAATCAACGAAAAAATATATATTTCGTAGCGTTCTTCCCTTACATTTTACGATGAAACATGTTCGCCAAAGTTTTCTGTGTAAAACAAGAACACAATCCACACATGTTATGGTATAAGAAAACCTCCAAATTTCTCGAACAATGTAATGTTTTACTTGAGACTTGAAATTAATTAAAATATGTTTTGTTTCAGCTCTTCACATTGCTGTATTTCCCGATATGTTTCTACTGCGACTGGAGGGAACTGAGGGGGGAGAATGGCAGGACTCACGTGAAATTTCTCAATGAAGTTAGGTACTTGTGCTTCACAAGCATCCTCCTGCCGACCACTGCAGTAAGTTTCAACATACAAATTGCCGCTACTTAACAAAACTTAATAGATGACCGTTACAAGTACAGACGTGCTCAAAACTCATTTTCTCAGATTCACATTTAAGTTGATTGAAGTAGGTATAGAGATTACCATCTCTAAAGACTACCGTCTTTTCCGGTAATTGAGTATTGTTACTTGGTTAGCTTGAAATAGTTCATCTTATATTATACGTAAATATAACGGTTTTTATGGTTCAATTTTAATCATATACTAGCGTAGGAAATCTGGGGTAAAATACAGAGAAAAAATAAACCTCTTGTCGCAATTCAAACATATACTTGAAGAGCACTTGGCAACCTTATGATATCTCAATAACAGAATACTATAGGTACTATCAGGTATTCCTTCCCAATACTAATCACTTATTGTTAAATTATATAATGTGCGGTTTATTATTTATTTCTGGGTATAATATGAAACAAAAAAAAACAATCTTTTGTAGCACCTACGTTCGTCACTTTGTTGTAATTATTTCTTAAGTACTGTAATTATTGACGCTGATACAATGTAATCAGTAACCCTTACTTACATCACCTTTTAAGGGAACATTTTACGACTTTTTATACGAACGAAGAGGTAAATAAATAAGCCAACATCGTTTTTTGGTACTCTTTGATATCTTTAGATACAAAAACAACAACATTACTATGTAGAAAAAGAATAAACTTGGAAAGAAATTCGATCAGTTGTTATTATTTTACTTCCTTCCTGGTTCCGGTAAATTTTCCAGTTATAAATAATGATTTAAATAATGGTGTTTCTTAAGAGAAGAAGTACAACACTGATTTAATATAAAGTCCTTTTCCGACGAACCTCACTATCGATTAACCAATCAAGCCTTAATTAAATATAAAATGGACGTCGTACTAAAAGTAATATTAAAGTAAAAACATGCCTACTTAAAGTATTTGGCCTTAAAGCTGTTAAAAATGTGGAAGATTTTATGAGATGTCATCAGATCGCAATTACTGCACAATGCCATATCCTTGGCTTGTTTGGAAGTGACCCGAGAAACACGTAATTAACTTTGGAGATGCAGGATCGAGTAAAAATATAATAATATATGTAATTATCGAATTTAAAATTGTTGTTCACGATTGTACTCACTCACGAAGAGGCACATATTATTGTGTCAATTTGAAACCTTCAAGCATCGATGCTTACGTGTTTACTTTAGACTGTTTCAGTATTTGGCCACTATAATTACCAAACAAACTAAAAAAGTAACCAGTAAAGCCGGAAAATAAAATGTTTGTACTAAAAATATGAAGAAGATGCGACCGAGATTGAAAGAGATCACGGCAAATAGTGATATTTGGAATCATGGATCCGGCTAAATGTATAGGTGTATAATTGTATATCTAATATTTGATACAGAACCCTAAAACAAGGTATTGCACCGATCTCAAATTAATTGGGATACGGGCAAACCGATAATGAAGATGCTATAATAAATTATCAGCATTTATCTTAAGTGAATTGAGGTAAAAACCGGTCAACTGCGAGTTGAACTTTCACACGAAGGGTCCCGTACCATAAGCCAAAAAAACGTTTCTTCAATTTATTTTATTATTTATTGTTATAGCGGCAATAGAAATACACACTGTAAAAATTTCAACTGTCTACCTATTACGGTTATTGAGATACAGCCCGCTGACAGATCGACGGACAGACATACAGCGGAGGCTTAGTAACAAGGTTCCGTTGGTTACCATTTACGTACGGAACCCTTAAAATGGAGGTAAAAATCGAGTTCTTGATACAGTAATAAATAGCTGTTGGTATGTGATCTTGTGAATTAACATGAATTATAAAGGACGAATATAATATAGTAATTTATTATTGGGTCTCCGTTTTTGTAGGTTTAACCTTGCATTAACTTTCGTTAACTCAAATGTAGTATTACATTACGCAATGAGGAAAAATGTAGATATTTCTTAATCTTTTTCGTATTTCTTAACAACTTTTTCCTAATCATTTAATAAATATCAAGTTTCAAGGCTCTGGTGATTACAAGCGAGTGATTATAATTTGAGTTGCCGAAATCTTTGAACCATACGTTACATAAGGGAAGGGAGAAAAGGGTCTGTTACACACGAGTATAACTCTTATTTTGTTTTAATTAGGATTTGGAATGGTAAAATTATTCCGTGGAAAATTACGTAAAATGTTAAACTTCTAATAAAAATATTTGCCAAGAACAGGAGTTTATCATGGGACTCGAAATAGAACTGGCTGTATGCGGTTTCACTAAACATTCATGAACTAATAGCTTGTTAACGCAACAAGCGATTTAATGAAAAGTATGTGAAAATACCCTCGGTCTCCTGGTACAGCCGTGGTAGTTTCTGAGCAAATTTCCATTTTTTGCTAGTGTAGGTCTGAACCGCCATATCGACTGTTCCTGCAAGCAGTATCCTTTTAAAAAAAGTTCTTATTTCGTTTTACAATAATTCAATTTTTCTTTATTTCCAGTTCGGTGACATTCTGTTCTGGCGAGTATGGAATACTCATCGAGAGCTGATAGCGCCGCCAAGCATCCACAAGGTCGTCCCCTTCTGGTCCCAGCACTGCATGCACACAGTTTCCCTGGTTGTGGTACTCATGGACTTGGTCCTGGTGCGGAGGGAGAGACCCAAGAGTAATGTGCTGAATGTGGGGCTACTATCGTGCTTCCTCGTCGCTTATACTATTGTGTAAGTTTACCATCATTGATATCTTGATGAACTAAGGTCCATCTTACCAACAAGATGGTAATATTTGAAAGAAAGAAAGAAAATAAAAGAAAACACACAACAACAACAACAACATTATAAGCATTGCCCACTGTGGGACATAGGCCTGCTCTACTTCCAGCGAACTCTTTCTTGCCTTATCAGGTCATCGGTTCGCCTTATGGAAGGTCCAACAATTCATATTCCAGCATCGATATTCAACAATGCCTGTTTTTTTTTTTTTTTTTTTTAACTTGTTATAAACTAGTGCTTGACTGCGATCCCACCTGATGGCAAGCAGCGATGCAATCTCTGATGGTAAGGCGCACTAGTTTATGAGCCTATTCACTCTTGCCTTGAAGACATTCAGATTATAATCGGACGGGAAGACCGCCGCAGGCAAATTGTTCCAATCCTTCGATGTTCGCGGTATAAACGACGAGGCAAAACGCTTAGTCCGGACCGTAGAAGTTTCAACAACGTATGGATGGATACTCGCCGTACGTCGGGTCGTCCGATGGTAAAAAAGGGATGGCGGGATCAAGTTATGCAGTTCCTGCGCACACTCTCCAAAATGCAACCTGTAAAACACCGAAAGGCTGGCTACTTTACGCCTGTGCTCAAGGCTTTGAAGATTGGATTTAACCAAATCTGGATCACCAATTAGCCTCTTCGCTCGCCTTTCCACCGAGTCCAAAGCCGCTAGGTGGCATTTCGCAGCACCAGCCCATATATGGCTGCAGTACTCCACACACGAACGAACCTGTGCCTTATATAGCATCAAAAGCTGTTCTGATGTGAAGTACCGGCGGACCTTTGCGAGAACGCCGAGTTTCCTAGCAGCCACCTTGGCTTTGGACTCAATGAACCGCCCAAAGTTTAGGTCTGAAGAGATTTCTACTCCCAAAAGCTGAAGGCGGTCGGTGCACTCCAGGGATACATTCTGAAAAGTAGGAGCCAAGGTGAACGGGCTCTTTTTGGCGGTGAACAGACACGCTTGTGTTTTGGCGGCGTTGAATCCCACCAGATTGGCTTCACCCCACTTGGAGACTGCCTGAAGTGAGACATTCGTACGCTCCACCATAGACTCTCGTTCGGACTGGATTAGCTCCTTACTAGCCCGAGCACTAGGCAGGTATCTCTCTACAACTGTGCTATCATCTGCATACCCATAGATACCGGGCACCAGCAGATCATTGATATGCAGTAGGAAGAGAGTTGCAGAGAGAACAGACCCCTGAGGAACTCCGGCATTAGTCGTCATGGGCTCTGATGAGCAGCCGTCGACAACAACTCGGAGAGACCGTTCACTCAGGAAGTCTCCTATCCAGTTAATCAGACCAGGAGAAATGCCGTACGCTGGAAGCTTGCTCAAAAGGCTAGCGTGCCATACCCTGTCGAAGGCCTTCGAGACGTCTAAGGAAACGGCCATCGCTTCCCCGTTCCTCTCGAGGGCCTCGCCCCACAAGTGGGTGGCATAAACTAGTAGGTCCCCAGTTGACCGATTACGGCGAAACCCATACTGTCGGTCACTGAGGAGATCGTGACCTTCTAGATATGCCATGAGGCGCGAATTCAATACACGCTCCATAATCTTGCAGAGTATGGAGGTTACCGAAATCGGCCGATAGTTGGCAGGATCGGCACGACTGCCCTTTTTGGGCACGGGTTGCACGTTGGCAAGCTTCCAGGACTTGGGCACTATACCAGTCCTGAACGAGAGGCGATACAAGCGTGTCAACACAGGAGACAGTTCGGGCGCACATTCCTTGAGAACAATCGCTGGTATGCCATCCGGTCCACTAGCCTTATTCACGTCTAGGCGACACAGCGCTCTCAGAACTTCTCTGTTCCTTATACGAACCTCGGTCATAGAGGTGTCACAATGAGGCAGAGTCGGTGGAGTAGCACCGCTAGTATCCAGACGAGAATTATGGGCGAAAAGAGACGCAAAAAGGCTTGCTTTCTCTCTCGCCGTATGAGCCAGTGTTCCATCAGGCTTTACCAGCGGAGGCAATGAGGGCCGACAGAAGTTCGCTTCGACCGACTTGGCAAGGGACCAAAAGGCTCTGCTACCTGAAGGTTGTGCAGAGAGCTTTGTGCCAATATGGTTTATATGGTCGAAGCGAGCCTTCTTTAGTGCCTTTTTGTAGGACTTGGCAGCACGGTTAAAGGCTCTCTTCTTTGAGATCAGATCCGGAGCTTTGCGATCACGAGCATCAACCCAGGCGAGAAACGCCGAATGCTTGTGCTCTTCAGCCTGAACGCAATCGGCGTTGAACCATGGGTGAGCTGAGCCACCGATGGGTACATTGCTATAAGGGATGAAATATTCCATAGCTTGACGTATCACATCGGTTACAGCATCCGCGCAGCTCGTCGGATTTTCGGAAGAGAAGCAGACCTGCTGCCAAGGATAAGACGCAAAGAAGTGCCGCATCTCATCCCAATCTGCTGACTTGTAACGCCACATTCGCCGTTCGCCACGAGAGTCGCGGTCAGGTGGGGAGAAGGACGATACAGATTTCACCAGACAGTGATCTGATCTGCCTGTTCGTAATTTAGTATAGGTTTAGTTTTCGGGCAACACTGATAGCTGAACAAAATATTAGACTCTTGAATCAAGGGTTTGGAGTGCAAATATGTAGCCACGAATTATAACACCTAAATGAACATCCAGCGTTCCTAGACCCTTGTTCGGTTACCTCGAAAAAATAATTATTATTTTGTCATCAAGGTGGTATGTTGACTGGTCAGTTGTTATTAAGAACAGCATGAGCTTTGTATTGATAATTTTGCAACCAGCTAGCTTATTTTGGTTATTTTATACTAGCTTCTGGCAGCGGCTTCGCCTACGTTAAGATCGAGAATTATCTCAAGGGAACTTCTTCCCGGAATAGAGAAAACTATAATCTATCTCTGCGCCAAAATGTATCGAGATCCATTCATCTGTTCTGACCTGATTGTGTGATAAACAACTTTCCAAACTTTCGCATTTAAGTTATTAGTAATAAGTAAGATTCTCATTCAAAATTGCATTCCTACTCACGTCTCATCTCAACTATGTAAGACTCGGCTTTAGACCTGACCAGATGCTACCAAAATATAAGTATTTCACACGCAGCGGCCGGCAGCTGACTTTCAGAACCCAATTACTGAGCTTTGCAACAGCGAGACACATCCAGAATTTTTTGATGCAATTATACAGTGCAGCCTGCGGAAAAGGCAATTTTTTATTTATTGGCTTTATTTTGGACTTCTGAATTTATATGATACTAGCAGCGCCCCGCGGTTGTACTCGCATAGTTCCCGTTCCCGTGGGCATATGGGGATAAAATATAACCTATTAGTTACTAGTTATACTACTAGTTACTCAGGGTGAATGTAGCTTTCTAATGGTGAAAGATTTTTTGAAATCGGTCCAGTAATTTTTGAGTTTATTCGTTACATACAAAAATATAAAAATACAAATCTTTTCTCTTTATAATATTAATACAGAAGTATAGATATAGATGATGCATTTTGCTCTTGTCAAATTTTTAATCAAATACATTTGGTAGATATCCTTTAGGAAACTTTATGTGGTCTGGCTCAATCGCTGGGTGTGTTTTTCCGTTTGTTTAAATAAAAAACACTGTTTCGTTTGATGAAAATAGAAACAGTATCACAGGCACAGAACTAACGAAAAAAAAGACTCCATAAAAATCTCAAAAATCGTTCTATCACATATAAAAACCGGTGATATTCATTTAGTTTTCTTTTTTCAGATGCGTACAAAGTGTCCTGAAAGGGGAGTATATCTATCCAGGTCTAAAGCTGTTTACAGGGATGAAGATTCCAGTTCTAGTAACATACGTTTTCATCGAAAACTTATTCTACTATACGAGCCAGTGGTTCATCGTGGACATGGTGTGGGGCCAAGGGCATTTGAAGAAACTTATCTGAAGAATCTAGAATAATATTTAAATAAGCTAGTACAATCGCTATTTGGTAAAGGATTTTTTACTAATATTAGAGGAATATTTAATTTATTCATTTACCATTTTACATGGCTAGCGAATCAGGATGATTGAACGGGCGTTGGCTCGACTGAATACAAGAGCTTTGATCATGCTAATGAAAACTACAGCAGACCAGAACCAAAAAGAACAAGGAGACAATGAACATCAACGAGATTGCTGAATATTACACTGAGTTTGCAAATAGCTGCATATTGACTTATCTCTTTAATTGTTTCTGCTATAATAAACCTAAAGGTAGAAACTTTAATAAAGAAGAAAACTTTTCATTGTTCACAGCATATTAAGCCAGTGCCATTCGCTACCTTTTTAAAAAAAAAAAGTAAATAGCATGACAATAAGAAAAAAACTGAAACACCTTTATTCTCCCTTTGTAATTTGTTATAAGTTTACAATAAAGAGTATTTCTATTCTACTCTCATAAAAGGGGCGGGAGGTCTTTGTCCAGCAGTGGGAAATTATAGGCTAGTAGTTATAGATGATAATTATAATATAAATTTATAACATTCCAGTGATCTTTTATTATTTTTACGACAAAGAGCACAAGGTGCCTTATTATTTATTTTATAAGTCCAATGTGTCATTTCAAATAGATGAACCATACATTATGTGATAGTGTAATATCTTACAGCCATGTCCATATTTTTTAACCATTAGTAAGCTAAAATACTGATAAGCAGATTCTTTATTCAATTTTTATATTAATTTCATTATTTTAAAAAACGCCTCAAACGTGTGTTTAAAAACATATAAACACACACACACACACACACACACAAACAGCCAGAACTGGAACAACTATCTGGAATCGAACCTGCAGCACGCAGCGCAGCAGCCATTTGCTCAACCACTGCGCCAAACGTGTCGTCGAATTTAGTATCTCTTAAACAGTATTTTATTTAACTAAGTAATGCTTAAAAAGTTATTATATAAGCCTGTATATTTCTAATTAAATCAAACTTTATGTGAATTTTTGTTTTATTCATTAATCTTGTTTTTATCTGTATTTTTAAGCATACTGGCAGTGGCTTCGCCCGCGAGATAATCGCAAATGTACATTATTTCCGGGGTGAAAAGTATCCTTGTCCTATTCCATTAAAAAGTCTACTGGTATGCCAAGTATTATCCAAATTTGTTCAGTGATAAGCAGGGAACAGGTAGACCGGCAGACATATGTATGTATGTGGTAGTAGTACGTGTGTGGTGGTCCTTCTTCTAAAAACAATAATCAGTACTCTCCTTACGTAACCAGTTAAAGGAAGATATTGGAAGGAACAAGCATTAATTTCTTGATCTTTTACTATTTTTACATGATATTTTCTAGAGTATAGCAAAAAAAAAAGGTAAATATTATTATTATTTCACAAGACAATAGGGTATTTGACAACAAAAAAAAACTAATTAGACCGTCAGGTGGCTTTCAAAAAAGGATTGGAGACGCGTCAACTTTTATAAATTTGATAAAGCAAAAACGACTTTATCAAATCTATAAAAGTTGACGCAGATAAAAAGCATTAAAGATCAGGAGTAAGGGTTTGTGACGCTCACAGAAAAGATAAAAGAGGTGACGCCCGTCGTGGTAGTTGCGAGTAGTAACGTCACACGAGTATTCAACAGCAGTGTGTAAAAAACGAAGATGATACAGTTATCATCTTCGTTTTTTATTTACGTGAAAAAATAAACAATACGTGTACAATATTTTTTTGGAAATCCATCCCTATCATAATACGATTAATATGTCTTGTGAAATAATAATCATATTTTACCTTTATATTTCCTTTATTATTCGACGATATTACAGGGATAACCTAATAAATCCCTTGGTTACCGAATCAAATTAATTCTGTTTTACTACAGCGGGCTTACTAATAAATACGTGAATTTGATACCCGCAAGTGGGTCTTACTGTTTGATAACAATGCTTAAATATTTAGATCTTAAAGACACCAATGGAATCAAATTTAGCTAACAATAGGTTATATTAATTATTTTTTTAATCTGTGGTGTTTGGCAGCTGGTCTTGCAACGACGTCACATGGCTTAGCTCTGTTTTGTCTCCTGCTAGCTAGATAAGCAAGGAAATTTAACGGGAAATTATGTTTTTGTTAGTCCTCCAATTTTATTTTCTGATTAATTTCATTGTAGGATCCAAGACAATTTTCTGTAATTTTCAGGAGTTTTATAGGGTGGGAATGTTTTATATACAGTATGTTAAATAACAGAGGGCGTTCCCTTAAACTCGTTAATCTATATCATTAATAGATTAAAATTAAAATATCAGCATAGAAAAATAAGCATAAAATAATCCAAATTAAAAAAAAAATTCACAATAAATTCGAAACATCCTGTTTAAAATCAAAATAGTAGCGCGGAATAGTACTCGTAGTGGTACGGGAGCTAGCAACGTTTCAAAAGTAAGAATTTTAGGTCAGCTGATTTTGTGATATGTCGTCCTTCTTGCACTTTCGGTTAGAGTCTGGGCTATCTGACTGGCGGTAGCGGTTGCGTTCATTAGTGCGCATACTATCTGTCCAGGTAATAATCCTGGATTTTAAAAACATTTTAGAAGTCGTAATTTTTAATTTTTTGTTTTTAAATAAGTCTACCTGACATACTTTTTTTTATTGCCAGACATTTTTGACAATGCTAACTATGTGCCATACGTCATATTTTTTTATTTTTTTATAAAAATTTCAAAGTATTTTATAATGTCTGTAATTTTAATATTATGTTATTTAAAGACAAGAAAAACTTAAAATAAATTTGCCAGACATTAATTCGATTGTTAAACCTTGAATTAAAATGAAAAAGTCATGAAAAGTATTGCAGTATTATGCTAGTAGTCCGAGAGAGACAGTTGCAGAATAAGTCGAGAATGAGACAGGGAATCATTACAAAAGCAAATTACATGTCACTGTACATATAATGATAATAAATGGACTCAAACCGAACTCGACGCCCTGGATAGGAGAGTCCGCATACGGCATACTGCTGACTGCAAACCGGATGCATCACCCACGATCGCGGTGGTGGTGATCCCGCGGAAGTGTGGAGGTCGAGGCTTTTTAAATGCTAAGACTCTCTACAACCGCGAGATGTGCAGTCTCAGAGAATATTTTCTCAAAGCCGGTGTGGGTATGCACCGAGATGTGGTCACAGTGGACAAGGGACTCACCCCGTTATCCATGGCTAAAGAGAACTGACACAAACCTGTGATACCTACTACAGATGATCGTAAGGAGATATGGAGAGGCAACGAGCTTCACGGACACTTCTGTCGGGCTCTTTAATGGGTCCGATGTAGATTCCTCAGCGTCCGTGGCCTGGCTACGTTTCGGTGATCTTTTCGGAGAAACTGAAGGTTTTGTTTGTGCAATTATGGACGAAGTTATCTTAACGAACAACTGTCAGAGGCATATTATGAAGAATGGGACGTGTGTTGGGCATGCCACCGTCCGGGTGAGTCCATCAGACATATTATCTCTAGTTGTTCTCGCCTGGGTAACAGCAGCTGGATTAAGCCCTTGATCCAGCTGCCCAACGAGAGCATCTTAAGATCTTGGTCGAGGCGCTTGGCAATTATGCCATGGTCGTCACGACTATTGGCACAATGACTGCTGTGTTCAAATCACACAGTAGTCAGTCTATCACCACTATGTCAGGCTTATTGGCAACAAAAGTCCTGTCAGTGATGATAGACCGATCCCAATACAATGTGCAATTGCCATTTTCGTCGGCCACATACCCATAGTACGGTACTTCCGATTCGACAAGATTGTATTTAAGAGCAAGTTGCTGATGAATAATCCTGGCTACAAGGTTGTGCCTTTGCAAATAGTCTCCGTTAGCCAAACTAGAACAACCGGAAATAATGTGGTGGATGGATCGCACAGATAAAACATTCGGTTTCCCCGAAGAGGTCACCAAAATATAGCCAGGCTACAGACGCTAAACAGTCTACTTCGGGCCCATGTAGGACCCGATAAAAGCACCCGTGAAGCTCCTTGCTCTGCCATACCTCCCTGCGATCATCTGTTGTAAGTACTACAGGTTTGCGCCAGTTCTTGTTAGCCAAGGAGAGTATAGGGTGAAGCCCTTGTCCACTGCGACGACATCCCGGTGCATACCCACGTCGGCTTCTAGGAAGTATTCCCTAAGACTGCATACCTCGCGGTTAGCATTTAAGAAGCCTCGACCCCCACACTTCCGCGGAATATATAGCGTCACTACCGATGATTGTCGGTGACGCATCCGATTTGCAGTCAACAGTGAACGGACCCTTCTATCGAGGGCGTCTAGCTCTGTCTGAGTCCATTTGAGTATGCCGAAAAAGTAAATCAATACCCGCCCGATAAAAGACTATTTAGTACTTTGTTCAGGCGGCCAAAGAAGCGCTCCTTCAACGATTGTATCACGTCAGTAGCATTGATGCCCAGCGCTTCCGACATACCCAAATACTTATTATTATTATTATATGTACAGTGACATGTAATTTACTTTTGTAATGATTCCCTGTCTCATTCTCGACTTATTCTGCAACTGTCTCTCTCGGACTACTAGCATAATACTGCAATACTTTTCATGACTTTTTCATTTTAATTCAAGGTTTAACAATCGAATTAATGTCTGGCAAATTTATTTTAAGTTTTTCTTATCTTTAAATAACATAATATTAAAATTACAGACATTATAAAATACTTTGAAATTTTTATAAAAAAATAAAAAATTATCGCGTATGGCACATAGTTAGCATTGTCAAAAATGTCTGGCAATAAAAAAAGTATGTCAGGTAGACTTATTTAAAAACAAAAAATTAAAAATTACGACTTCTAAAATGTTTTTAAAATCCAGGATTATTACTTGGACAGGTAAGATGCGCACTAATGAACGCAACCGCTACCGCCAGCCAGATAGCCCAGACTCTAACCGAAAGTGCAAGAAGGACGACATATCACAAAATCAGCTGACCTAAAATTCCTTCTCGAAAACGTTGCTACCTCCTATACTATAGTAGCAATGCCCAAACCGGCAAGTACGCGTGTACATAGTGTTTCTTTACGTATCAATTTAACATTTTTAGTGAATATTTTATATTAAAAAAAAAAAAACATTTTGTTTTCGAATGGTAATATTTCTTTATCTTATATGGATGCTATACTTTTGCGGGTTAACCGGAACGCCCTTTGTTAGTTAACATACTGTATAATTAATTGCTTATTAATTAATCATCGTGATTTGACACAGTACGTAACGTCTAAGTATATTTACGTACAGAAAACGTGCGGCAATACGCCAACGTTACAAGGGGGACATCCGACCACGCACAAAGCGTTTTGGAAGCACCTTCCTTGTCAGTGGCCAAATGTCCAAATAAATTTTAAAAAATAACCACATTATTCAGGGTTGATTTTTAATGAAATGAGTTTTTTTTTAATTTTCTATTAAAAAAAAAAAAAAACCAACAAAAAGACATCAAATTTCAACCCTGAATAATGTGTGTGGTGTGTTTTTTTTGGACATTATTTTCTGGCCTACCCTAACTCGAACCACTGCACGCCACTGTTCCTTGTGCGTACAGGTTAGGAGTGGAATGCCAGAGTCTGTGTTTCCTGATAACTAATAGGTTACTTCCAGTTAAACGTGCTTCATTTTCGACCACATCATCGCTTACAATCAGGTGAGATAATGGTCAAACGCGAGCCTATCAAACGTAAAATCCGTGTTTATTTGGTCCTAGTTCAGTACATCTATTTCATTAAACATTAAATACCCCAAATTAATATCCAATTAGAAGCGGGATAACATTTTGACTGTAACCAATTAGTGTTCTATCCAAACAGAACGTTACGTAGTAATTTGTAAATTTGAACGCATCTGTTAGTTAAACC
This sequence comes from Hecatera dysodea, assembly GCA_905332915.2. Lineage (NCBI taxonomy): Eukaryota > Metazoa > Arthropoda > Insecta > Lepidoptera > Noctuidae > Hecatera > Hecatera dysodea. The sequence goes on along the minus strand of HG995294.1, from coordinate 8,647,115 downwards.
TTGGCTTAATCATACCAAATGTCGATTCGATTAATTAGTGATGCGCACAATCGATTGGTTGTATTTGCTTGATTGTGCTTCTAATTGGTTGTTTTTTTTAATGTCAAGTTGCGGTATTAGGTGTAAATCATCGTAATTATTCTGCTCTTAACGCAATGGGATATTTGACCGGATTATTGTATTACATTTTACAAAACCTTATTTAAAGGTATTTATAGAAATCCACATAAAAGGTAAAACGCTATAAAAAAATATTAAAAACTGGTTAAAAACTCGATAAAAAGTATGGTCAATGATAACCAGTGGCCGGAATAGGCAGATTAATTGTATGTACTCGTATCACGAACTGTCATAGAATTTAAATATAATAAATAAGATAAGCCGTTTGGCTTATCCATATTATAATTCTATGAAAATATATATAAATCCCAGGAAAACTCCCGGGATTTCATTTCAGTACTTACGGGACTAAATTAAATATTTTGAATGTTAGGATTTTTAAACCACTACATATGAAAATAGAAAGCTAATAAAACGTTTTAAATTATATACAAATACTGACCCAAATTATAATTTAAATTAGAAAGTAGGACAACAGAGATTATCTCTAGCACCAATGCCAATAATAATTCAAATAATGTTTTAAAATCAATAAATACTATTAACCTGGTGCATCAAAATATTCAAGGATTTATGAATAAGGACTTAGAAGTTGAATTTTTCCTTAATTTTAACAATATTGATATACTCTGTTTAACGGAACATTGGCTTAAAAGCCATCAGTTTATGTTCAATTATAGTAATCACCAGGTTGGTAGTTCGTTCAGCAGAGAAAATGCTATACATGGTGGCTCATTAATTTTAATAAATAATAATCTTAAATTTAAGGACCGTAAGGATATAGTGAGCCTCTCTGTTGAGCGGATTATTGAAATAGCCTGTATTGAATTGGAGCAGTATGTTATATTAAGTGTGTACAGACCACCTTCAGGATTGTATGATAGTTTTGAAACAGTAATGGATGAAGTTTTGCACAAAATTGGTAATTCAAGCAAGTCTATCATTATCTGTGGTGACTTTAATGTTAATTTGTTAGAAAATTCTAGTTTAAGTACGAAAATTATAAGTCTGTTTCAGTCATACAATCTTGCAAACCTTTTCATGGAGCCTACTAGAATAACCCCCACTAGTGCAACTTGCCTAGATAATATCTATACAGATGTTGTACCTACACATACAAAAATGATTAATTTAATAGATTCAGATCACTGTGGACAATTTATCTCTATACCAAATATAAATAAAACTAAAACAAAAAAGGATATCACTGTTAATCCAAAATCAAAGTTTCGTTTAGAAACATTTAAGGCTAAACTTTTAAATAAAATGCCAACTTTGTCAACGAATGATGACCCTAATCAATATTACAATGATTTTTTCAAAATGTATTGCGCAGAGTTTGATACAACATTTGTTCCCAAAACCATTTCAGTTAACTGTAACACTACCTTCAGTGACTGGGCCACCATTGGTATTTATAAGAGTAGAGAACGGCTTTATGAGTTGTATGAAGAAAGAACTTATATTAATACAGTAGAGTTTAACTTATATGTTAAGAATTATACTAAATTATTTAAAAAGGTTTGTTATTTAGCCAAGTCTAGATACTTGGGTTCAAAAATTAAAAATAGTAGTAATGTGATTAAAACGACATGGAATATTATTAATAGCGAAACAGGAAGGTCTGTCAATCGAAGTAGTGATTATAGCCTTGCTATTGATGACAGTATTATTGAATCAGATTCGCAAGTCGCCGCGGCATTTGAAGATTTCGTTGCAGAGATTCCCGTATCGACAACGAAGTATCTAAATTCATCACCCAGTGCTGCAGAAGCTTTACTTAAAGAAAACGTTCCAGTTTGTGATGCTGAATTTAAATTCCAATATGTCACTTCTACTGATATTGTAAAGACATTTAATTCACTGAATGTTAAAAAAACTGCAGATCTATGGGGTAATTCTGTTGACCTTGCTAAGTCTATAATACACATTGTAGCTCCTACTTTAGCTGTTATTTTTAATAATTGTGTAGACAGTGGTGAGTTTCCTGATCTAATGAAATATAGTAAAATAATACCTTTATTTAAATCAGGTAGCACATCAGACCCTTCCAATTATAGACCCATCTCAGTGCTACCTACTTTTAGTAAAATTTTTGAGAAACTGATTTTAAATCAATTGCAAAGATATTTTAATAAACATAATCTTTTACATAATAAGCAGTTTGGTTTTACAAGGGGTCGTTCAACAACTGATGCCGGTGTTGAACTTCTAGGACACATTTATAATGCATGGGAGGACAAATGCGATGCTTTGGGGATTTTTTGCGATTTGTCCAAGGCGTTTGATTGCGTTCTCCATGAGACATTGATCAGGAAATTACACTATTACGGAATCAGGAACGCCTCTCTGGATCTTCTTACTTCATACTTGAGTGATAGGATTCAGAGAGTTGATGTCAACGGTAAAAGATCTCCTGGATCTGTAATCAGGATGGGGGTCCCCCAGGGCTCAATTTTAGGTCCCTTCTTGTTTCTCATTTATATTAATGACTTGCCGTACCTCATAAAAGACAAACACGATATAGTGTTATTTGCAGACGACACGTCGCTTTTGTTTAAACTAAAACGCCAGCAGATAGTTACTGACGATGTAAATTCTGCCCTTGCAACTGTAGTTAACTGGTTTAATGCTAATAATCTTTTACTAAACGAGAAAAAGACAAAATGTATAAAGTTTACCTTACCTCATGTGCGACAAGTGAACACTGTTGTATCGATAAAGGGTGAAGAGTTGAAACCCGAAGATACCACAGTGTTCTTAGGCATTACTTTAGATGCGAAGCTGCAGTGGGGCCCCCATATAGACAAACTGTCAAAAAAGCTCAGTTCTGCAGCATATGCTGTTAGGAAAATTCGTGGCTTAACTGATTTAGAGACAGCCCGTTTAGTTTACTTTAGCTACTTTCATAGTGTGATGTCATATGGTATTCTGCTGTGGGGAAATGCCGCCGATATTCAGACAATATTTGTCTTACAAAAAAGGGCTATTCGTGCAATTTATAAATTAAGTCCCAGACAGTCCCTCAGAGACAAATTTAAAGAGATTAATATTATGACTGTGCCTTCCCAGTATATCTATGAAAACCTCTTGTATGCACATAAAAATATTAATCTGTTTAAAAAATACAGTGATATCCATAGCATAAATACTAGGAACAAACACAATTATGTCGTTCCTAAAACCAGGCTCAAAAAAATAGGTGGTTCGTTTCGATGTCAATGTATACATTTTTATAATAAACTTCCTAGCCCTATTCAAGAACTAAGCAGAAATAAATTCAAATCATTTATAAAACGTAAGCTATGCCAGAAAGCTTTTTATACAGTTAAAGATTATCTTGAGGACAAGAAGGCTTGGGATTGAGCTGCTTCAGTTTTGTACACGGCCCAATGTTTTAATGTTTTTGTTTTGTTCTTTTTTGTGCGCTTTTTGTTTATATTTATACAGTTTGACATTTTTATTTACTTTTGACATGAATGTTTACTTTTTAAAGTATTCTTTTTATTTTATTACAATTTCTTATTTTGACATGAATACTTACTTTGTAAAGTATCATATTTTTTTTTATTATTTTATATCAATATCTCATTTTGACATGAATACTTACTTTGTAAAGTATTATATTTTTATATTTTAATTTTATTCCCTATTGTGAATGTGAGGACTATGTGGGTTATTATTAGCTTTTTCCTCTTCAAGTATATTTTTTTTTAACGTTGTCTGGCTGTTTGAGTATTTTTGTGGCCTACCCAAATGTCCTTTCATTGGCATTGTTCGTCGAGTTGTTGAGCTCCTTATTGATTCTAAGTTGAGCTAATCGACTCTGACCAAGGCTTGCACTGACTGGACAGGTCCACTCAAAACTGTGTGGTTCCTTCTTAAAAAGACCACTTCAGACACTGATCTGCATGGTCCTCATATAACGTATTGTGAATATGGGGATCATTTAGATCGCTACGTCAGGGGTTCATTCATGTTAGTCTGGCGGTTTGAGTTCTTTAGGTGGCCTACCCAAATGTCCTTACTTTGGTATTGTTCGTCAAATCGTTGAGCTCCTTAAAGTTCTAAGTTTGAGCTACACGATAACTGACAAATGCTTGCACTGTTTGGACAGGTCCACTCAAATCTGTGTGGTACTTTCCTCAAAAGACCACTTCAGACACCAACCTACATGGTTCTCATATGATTTGACCAGTTCAATTGTATGGACTTCAAAAGAGACCTTGACCTCTGAGTTTGTTTCGGTGTTTCTTCTCAGGGTAGTCAGCTAGGAAACACCGGCCTCATCTAGTTTTAAAACGGCTAAAAAAAAAGATTGACGTGTAAAAGTGTTTTTTACAACCTACTTACAAAAAATAAATCATTTATCATTTATCATTTACATATATAATATTTAAATTAAAAAAATAGCATTAAATAATACTATTACTATAAATAAAGAAACAGTGTGAAAAAAGTTTTAATAAAAATCGACATCTTTATTATTAAAAACACGATTACAAAAATATAGATTACATTTTATACCGAAAAATTTAAGTTTCCACGGGTATAACTAAAACTCGACTTTTCCGAAATGCACGCGGGCGAAGCCGCGGGCTATAGCGAGTGCCGATATCTTCATCCTATACACTTTACATGTTCCTAACAATTTTGAATTTCTGGAAAAAAGTTTAAGATCCCGGAATCTCGGAGGCATATGTCCATTTTAATATCTAATTTCAGGTTATTGACCCCAAATCAATCTACCTTTTCCGGCCACTAATGATAACCTTTGCGCCATCCATCATAAACGACATTTTGCGTGATAGAAGAATAACAATATTTGTTTTTCGTTCTATCATTTTCTACACGAACCTTTATTTAGGTACCTTCTCCTGCTTATTTAATAACACTGAATAGCGTTATAAAAAATGCGCGTTTTCTCAGAAAAAAGAAACCCGTAAAGTCTAGCATTACCAAGAAGGCGGAAATTAAACTAAGTTTTCTACGGCAGTAGTTTTACTTAAACAGGATGTCAGATAAAAAAGATTTTATCAAAGTGTCCCCTTCAGCATGCCTACTGTTTTCCAAAGAAAAAAGAGGTATTTACTAAAAGATTGTTAGAATTCAATTTAGGGAACAGTCTGGCCAGACAAAAAATTTACATAATTAAATTACCAAACTTTCAGAACCAAGATGGGGTGTATTTTTAGCTACAATAATTTTTATTTTTGAATAATTTCTAATACATCCCACTACACCCCCATCCCCCTTCCCTTCCCTACGTTAATCTGTCGCAATATTGCTTGTGTACACGACAGCGGCGCTTGTACAGATTATAGTTAAAGACTTATACAGAATAAAAAAAAAACTTCAAAAGTCATGGCATAACGCTTTCTTAAAATAGAGGCGAAAACTTTTTGTAAGCGGTGAAGGAGACTTTCAAATCTGGGAAAACAAAGCGCCTCAAGGAACTTCCTTGCAACACGTCTTCACGACTATTTAGGTGTTTCATACAAATACTTGTTACTACAGATTCTACAGAATATATGTACAATATTTCTTATATTCTGTAGAATCTGCATTAAGTCCTAGCTGTTACAAAATGCTGTAAGTATTATTCCGTCGGACTTAAACTGAACTAGCAAAATTTAGGTACCTGCTTGTATATTACTACTATACGAGTACCTAAATGTTTGCCAATCACTTCGGAGAAAACAAACATTATACTTTATGATAATACGTGTACGTTTGTTTCTAAATATGGTCATTAATGCGCAAAATTTTCGACCAGTGTATTTGTCATTCGAAATGACCGAAGCATTATGAGATGTTTGGAATATACAACAACATTGTTTATTTACAGTGACTAAGCTTTTATTCATTATAGGTACATAATGGGGAGTTTGCATCACAAACACGTGTTCAGGTCACGCGTTTTGACAAATCACAAAAAATGAAAGACAAATAAATTGGTAGGTATGTATATACCTGTACAAACAAAACACTGATTGAAGAGACTGATCGATTTTGATATAATCGAATTAAAACACTTCCATAAATTAAACGAACCGTGGTTCAACAATTACAAAAAAATACCATCTTTCTGGGGCAGTCGGGTAAAGCAATAAGACGTGATACTAAAGAAACTATCATCATAGAAAATACTTGAATACCTACTGTAATTCCTACATAATTATGTGAAATAATTACTATCAAATTATGTGACTAAATATCTTCTTTATGTTTTTATCTTTTATTATGTGATACGGTACATTGAATTCAATGAACCGTGTAATATAAAGTCAGAATTTTGTATGAGGAGTTTTTAATAAATTATCCAAACATAAAACTAATAAAAAGCAAGTTCATTGATGCGACTGGACGTTGATAATTCGCTCAACTAATCATCACAATTTGCTAGCCTTGAAATACCTTAATTCTGCAATATCTTTCGTTCCAGTTACTGGGTGTGTATAATAACTTTGTATATAAATAAACTAAGTAGGTAAATTATTACGCAAAAACTAGCTGTAAACCTTCTGGAAAAAGCAAGGAATGGCAATTATTTAAAAGTAAGCCTAAAAAGCAAGTTACAACCGTTTCGTGTCGAATTCCGTTCTCCAATCGGTAACGCCTCGGTATCAGCAACTGAAGAAAACGATAGTTGGTAACGATGTTGACGCGCCTGAGACAGTCGCTCGTTCTACAATGTCTTTAGAAAAACGACCTATTCTTTAGTCTATGGCAAGCGTTCCTACAAACGTCAAACAGGTTAAAATTTGAACACTGTTTAAATGCACCACTAAGTTAAAACATTTTAACAAAGGATGTAGCGTTGAACATTGTAGAAACTATAACAATTCATTTTATCATTTTGTATGATGTGAACTTCGCTACGACTTTTCTATTCGTTTGTTCTTACCACTTGACTTAACGTTGAGATGATTTCATTCCCATACATTTGATTCGTTTTCGACTTGCGTTAATGATTGCGTATTATCAGCTTGGCTAGGGGACACAAAACGAAGCCCAATCACAGCATGAGTAGTAAGTAATAAAAGTATATTTAGTTCATCAGTTAGGTAATCAAAAAATATTTATTGTACACGTATTTTTTTACCCACGGCGGAACGGAGACAGTGTATGCGTCTGGGGTGAGAGGATGTTTGTTTGTTTGTGCAAACCAATGTTCCCATTTATCTCCAAAAATTCAAAATTCAAAAGTCATTTATTCAAACTAGGCTGATAGACAGCACTGTTTGAACGTCAAATTTTACATAAAGACAGTCCCCCAAAACGCCCACCCGTCACCACTTCCTAGTGTTTTAGCTGGGAAGAAGAAGTGGCGCAACAAACTCCCCGGGAACACATCTGTCTATTGCGTTTTAAGAACTTGAATTTATACAATAGTACTACTAGTCCAGTACTACTAGTCTTATTTTCATGCGGTTTTCAGTGATGGGTTTGGATTTGATTGGTGCATGTTCTTAAATATGTGTTACGGTGACAACTCACAAGGGGGCGCTGCAGTAAATACATAAGTAGGTATATGTTTTTACAAAAAACTAATCTACTCTGATATTGATGCGGTTTTCATGAATAGGTTTGTGGTTGATTCGTGAGGGTTCTCAAATAGGTGTTACGCTTGTAACTCACTAGGGAGCGCAGTGGCGTGCAGTGGTTCGAGTTAGGGTAGGCCAAAGAAAATGTCCAAAAAAAATCACACCACATTATTCAGGGTTGAAATGTGATGTTATTTATTTTTTGTTTTTTTTTTTTTAATAGGCCATTTAAAGAAACAAAAAAAAACTCATTTAATTAAAAATCAACCCTGAATAATGTGGTTATTTTTTTTTTAGCTACAGCATACCTCTATATTATGAGGAGCTCGTGGCTAAATAATAACTGCCGCACCGATCGATCATCAAGGTTAAGCAACGCTCGCCGAGGTTGGTCTGTGGATGGGTGAACATTTGAACAAAGCCCCTGGTAATGTTTTATTGGTAATAACATAAATACTTATAGAATTATTATTCTTATTAAATAAACTATATATGTAGTACAATGTTCATAATAAAGCTTTCTCTAAGAAGTTTGAAATAAAGGGCAAAATTGAAAATTTTGAAAAAACCCATGACGGTAAAAACATAATTGGTTAACCCCCGACTTACAGAATTAATGTAACCCAAGAATATCCGTCGGGGGCTGCCATCGCTATCTTTCGTTTAACTGCCTAGCCTAGGCAGCTAATTAAACGGCTGATTAAGCTAGTTAGCTGCGACATAAAAACAACATCACATAATTATGAACTATTCGTCCTGGGAGTAAATACTGAATTTCGAAATTCACACCGAAAAAGCTAGTACCTACCTAAATATTTTCTAACTAATATTATAATATTGCGAATATGAGTTTGTTTGTTTGTTACGCCTTCACAGCTAAACCACTAGACTGATTTTAAAAATTCTTTCACCAATAGAAGCTACATTTTCAACAAATAGCATAAATGTAGGCTATATTTCATCGCCATATACCCACGGGAACGGGAACTACGCGGGTGACACCGCGGCGCGCAGAAAAGCGATGAAGCAATGAACAGTGGCCGGAGTTTTCTCTCATGAAGCATAACATGTAGTCATCTCGTCCATTCAAAGTTAATTAACACGGCGTTGATACACACCATTTACTGTTTTTTTTTTTTCGTATTGCCTTGCCGCCTTGCCATCAATCGAGTCGTATATAACAGACACAGAGAGCACTCCGCTTGTTTTATATTCAACTGAATCTGGACGCTTGTCGAAATATTCACAAAGGCATTTTTGGTGGAAAGCATTTTTTTGGTCATAGATATTCTTTGCTGTCGCAGTCAAAGTATTGGCAAACTTCGTTTTGTTTATAGCAGATATTTTTTGTTGAAAAATATTATGTTAAGACCACATAACAGATAAAAGAAGTCTTTTATCTGTTCTGTGGTTAAAACTATGGGCTATCGGTAACGCCTTTTTAAATTTTGAACATGGTTTACTTGAAGATTCATTGAAAGCTCACTACACCAAAAGTTCTCTTCTCATTCTTCCAAAGAGTTTAATTTTTCATTACAGTTTATACATAAAATGATTTAGTTGATGTGGTAAAAAGCTGATTTTTTAAATACTTTATTCAATAGCAGATATTCTATATGAAATGATATGAGAGATATTCTATATGAAAAGAAAAATGTAATCTTCGACACTGGTTTTCATCTCACCTAAATTGCCCAAAATGAGACTTTGACTAAAATCAGACGGTGATCTGTTTATCGTTATGGCCATAACAAAACTATTATTTTAACATGCTTTAATATACCGGTATTTGACACCCAGGTAAGAATTTGCCTGGCTGGGTATTTCAGTAAGGTAAAGAACCTTCAAGAGTCAATAAATAATTATGTCAGTGTATGTTATATAAATACATATGTCAGTGTATGTTATTTAAAATGACCACGCTCAGAGTTCTCAGACAAACATCGGTCGGTCCAAGGTTCTTTCTGGCACCAAGTCCAGACAAGGCTATAATTATTTGGACGACTCCAACTTGTCTAGCCTTGAGTCTATCAACTCGACAAATATCAGTAGATATGTGTTACAGAATATTACATAAAACTTCTTTAGTTTAGCTCATAAAACTCTTTGGTTCACGGATTCTTTTCGATTGGAATTACCTCAATATTATCGACAAGACAAAGTTAAATAAAATAAAAATAAATAGTTTTTTAACCGACTTCTAAAAAAGGAGGAGGTTCTCAATTCGGATGTTTGTATTTTTTTTAATATTTGTTCACGCATTCGGAAGTCGGTGTTCAAAAACAAAAAGTAACCAAAAGCACCGACTTCCGAAAATAAAGTTATTTTGTACGTTTTGGTGTTTTTGTTTAGAAGTCGGTTGTATTTTTTACACAAAACAAATAGAACAACGAGAACGATGAATTTAAACTCTATAAATGAAGAGAAGTATCAAGCTTGCCTGTTTATGAATATTGACTAGCAACAGGGTCGCTAGCCCGTCTGCAATTTATTTTATTTTTTGTCCAACTACATTTAGGTCTAAATAAATAAAGTCAGTAGCGTGCTAGTTATTTGCGCGACTCTCTCGCGTGCCTGCTTGCTGGTCGTGTCACGTACGCGAACATAAATTTTGTCAATCCCACTGCAGCTATATAACAACTTTTCAATTAAAGTCTGAAACAATAATTTTTACCCCACAAATGGACTGATGAATAGAAAATTATAATAAACCCAAATTTTGGCACATTCAAAAACAAAGTTGCTGTTCATGAAGAAACGAAAAGTTTTTCTGCTGCCTTTTCAAAGGCGTTAATTATTTTCCAAACATCTTGAAAGGGGATAAAACCTTTTTGGCATAGCTACCCGGCTGTCATTTTGATATTTTCAAAATTGCGATGTACTGTAAAACATTTATATTTTGAATATTTTAGCAACATTTGCCCTAAAGTGTCACGTTGCCGAAACGTTGGAGGTAGAGTCGTCACGTGACAGAAATGACTATAATTTAAAAAGAAAAAATACAAAACAAAAGAACAACCGACTTACAAAGAAAAACCACAACAAAGTACAAAATAGCTCCGAAGTTCTTCATTAGATCTTTAAAAAATTTAAATGGGAACATTTTCGAATAAATCTTTTTCAAACAAACAAAATTTGCCGAAAAAATATTGGGTTAGATAGATCCAAAAAAAAAAATCTGGGAAAAAACGCTTTTTCCCAGATTTTTTTTCGAGGTTTTTGAGGTGATATAATTATGTTAACGTAAATAGTTCAATCAAGCCGACAATTGTTATTTGAATGCAATGTGCATATCTGTGATTAATTTTAATGATTTTCATTGTTGTCACATGGTGACTACCTCCAAATTATATTAGAACCGTGACACTTAAAGGCACTATTTTGATTACATTTTATATTTGTTTAGGGTCAATCGTTTATGGTTCAAGCGGTGCGATTATGGAATGCCTTGCCCGGGCCGCTAAGGCGCGCTCAATATTTGTCCATTTTTAAAACAATGGTCAAAAATCACTCTCTCTCTTTAGTTGTTTTTATATGGGTTCCATGCTTTTTGTTTCATATTTTTTATTGTATATATTTGTTCGAGCTTGGCTTAGAGTCATCAAACGACTGCTCGTTTTTGTTGAGCAAATGGACAGCGCAACGTCTCACATCACGTTAACTGGATGTAGGGTTTGTTCGCGTGTACGTCATTGCACTTCATCTTTGTCATCCATTCGGAACAATACATTTGACTAGTTAACAGCAATTTTGAGTTTTCTTGAAGAATCCCTAAAATTCCCCAACAATATTTGACTATTATGTACCTATTTATTATATAGGCATATAATTATTATACCTAAGACTACCTACAGAACAGTATTTCCTTTTTCTCTTTCAAATCCATCCAAAGGTTGACTTGAAAAGATCGCTTTTAGCGATAAGGCCAACCATTGTGTGTAAAACCCTATGTAATGTTTTCTTTGTCTGTAACATGTACTTGATTTTCAGAATGAAAGCGTAGAAATGAATACAATCCCGATAATATCATTTCTAGGAAAACTTTTTTCAACCATCAGAAATAGGAATGTATCGACTTACATGATGATGCTGAAGGATTCCTACCCACAAGAATGAAATATTTTTTGCCTTTGAGTGTACATTCCATTGTGTTTCATACTCAATATTTTATATTTTCCATCATCGTCTTTTTCGTAAACATAAAGTCAAAAATTACTCTGTCATCATCTGCCTAGCCTTTTCCCAACTACATTAGGGTCGGCTCCCACTCAAGTCTTATTCAGCTGAATACCAGTATTTTACGTGAAGCGGCTGCCTACCAGACCTCCACAACCCATTAACTGGGGAACACGGTACTTCTTGGCAAGACTGGTGTCAGCAGATTTAAAAAATTACTCTGTAAGGAATTTTATCATTATTGCGTGCATTGACAGAGTAATACTGTCGGATAGATTCATATCTGTTATGTATTGTTCTGTGTTGTTTTCTATAACCTTAGATTGGGAAAAAGCGTTTCATTCGAGCTGAATATTGCCCACATGTTTTCCATTCGCACAATGGGTGATACAGACGCGTCCCACTTGTCGCGATCTCAGGAGTTAGAGCAACAGAGGCACAAAGTCTGCAGACACACACTTGATAGAAAAGTGTAGGTGGTAGTTTCGCTTTGTTCCACGAACTAACTTCGAGCAAAAGGAAGTTGGCCCGTTCCAATGGTAATGTATATTTTTGTGTTGCTCGTACTTTGTGAGCCGTTATTTCTGTACATGTATTGGTTACGGTTTTTCATAACAAATTGTTTGATACAAAATATTTACATACAACATGTGTAGACAGAGTTCAGTTAGAATAGAAGGGGGGGGGGGGGGTTAGGGGAGAGTTAGTTGTGGAATGCAAATAAATGTATTGAGTATTGAGTAGAATTTTCATACTGTTAAATCACGAACTTGGTTCTGGGTATATTTTGTTAGGTACTGGATTCATTTTGGTAACATAACTTTTATTTATAAAAAATACTGTAAAGTGAAATGCATTGGTGCAGGCATGCCTTGTGGGGCGTACGGTGGAGTTGACCTCTCGCTTCCGGCCCTGGTTCATTGTATGATCCAGAGCGAAGAGTCTGGTTCGCAGAGGCAGTCGCCTCCTTTTGCGAACGCGTTGTGTTCCACGCGCGCCTCAAAGAGATGGTAGCATTGAATACGAGGGCCGCTAGGACCAGTACCTGCCAGGCTTGCGGAATTTGTTCAAAAGAGTTACCGCGACCCTGGAACGCAAAGGGCATTAGCAAGAACACGGGTGGGTTTTAGTTAGTAAGAGTCTGAAACTTCCTTTCACTCCGCTCGGAGCTGAAGAAGTTATTTGATGATTTCCCATTTGCCAACAAAGATAGGTCGTGGATATTAAACGATGCCTCGTGTAAAATTAGTTTGCTTTCTACCAAGAAGAAGTCCGGTAAGGAAAGATTACTTTCCAGAAATAATATAATTTTCTTTCTTCGAAGCAAAATTCAGAGTAAACTCTTATAATATAAATTAGCTTTCAAATTATTTTTAGCCATAGAGCGAAAATGGTTTGCTGATATATTTCCTAGAAATACAATAATTGGATTTTAGAACAGCAACCTGTGGTATAAACAGAATGTTCCAGTAGCATGTGGTCTAATTTAAGGGTGAAGTTCTATTTCTCATATACGTTATTTGCGTTATAGTTTTTTTCAAGAGTCTTTTTTTTTTGCTATTGTTTCTTTATTACAGTTAGGTATAATTATTTTGATCTCGATAATAATGTATGTCAGAGCAAAAGGTTATCTCTAACTGGAATTTCCCAAAAGTGGCGCTGAGGCTTCCAACTCTTGTCATCTTGCCTCGGAAAGCACATAAAGCCGTTTGTCCTGCTCCTGATCTATCCCGATCGTAATCACTTTGAAATATTCTTGACATTGTAAAAAAATGTTGTACTATTAAACAACACAAAATAATTTGCGGAAAAGACACAAAAGACTAATTGATATCTTTTAACATCAACTTAACAAAGTATTTGTTAAATTTTACTAAAAATATACATATTTAAAAGAAAACGCACTTTTCTATATATGTTATGATAACATAAACACTGTTGAAAATGTAAGAACAAATCGAACAAATTCTGCAATCTTGGCTCAACAAAACTTATACAATATGATCATCTTAACTTTTAAATTATTAGTTTAAGTGTATGTTATATCCACTGAAACTTATATGAAATGAATTTATTTCTTTTGGAGGTATATCAAAAGAAAATTGTATAAATTGAAACCATGAAGGGCGTGTAATGTTTGGTATAAGTATTATTCATAAAAAAATAACGAATGATGTTTTTTTATGAATAATACTTATACCAAACATTACACGCCTTTCAATTTGATTTCTACACTAATATTACAAAGAGGAAAGATTTGATTGTTTGTTTGTTTGCATTGAATAGGCTCCGAAACTACTTGACCGATTTGAAAAATTCTTTAACTGTTGGGAAGCTACACTATCTCCGAAGAATATAGGCTATATTATATCCCCATATTCTCACGGGAATGGGAACTACGCGGGAGAAACCGCGGGTCGATGCTAGTCTAAGATATAGTTTGAATTTATAAAAAGTAAAAAGTTTTAATTTATTATTTGTGTAGGTACCTAGTCTGTGTGTTCATCGGTGTTGTTTTCATTATTCTACATGTAGCTCTTTATTTTCCTTTTTGGTTACAGATACATAAAAATATAGTATAAACAAGCTAGTAGAAAATATTTATATATTTCACCGATTGCAAACGCCGTAAAATTTTAATGCATCGCGTGAAATTGAAAACTATTATTTTCTTAATAAGACACGGATATGACAGTATGTTAACTAACAGAGGGCGTTCCCGTTCACCCGCAATAGTATAGCATCCAAATATGATAAAAAAATACTACCGTTTTTAATATTAAAATATTCATTAAAAATGTGAAATTGATGCGATACAGAAACACTCTGTAAACGCGTACTTGCTGGTTTGGGCATTGCTACTACGAGTACTTACCATTCCGCGCTACTATTTTGATTTTAAACAAGATTTTTTGAATTTACTGTCAATATTTTTTTTTGGATTATTTTATGCTTATTAACCGACTTCTAAAAAAGGAGGAGGTTCTCAATTCGGATGTTTGTATTTTTTTTAATGTTTGTTCGCGCATAACTCCGTCGTTTACCAACCGATTTGAAAAATTCTTTTTTTTTTGGAAAGGTTATACTTCCCAAATGGTCCCATGAAATTTATCGAAATCGAACAAGCGGTTATTTTGTTAATTTCAATAAATGATAGCAAATCTGTCGGGATAGCTGAAATCGCATGTTTGTTTATTGTTTACACAATACCACGTACGCTGTGATGGGTATGTTTAGCTAGGAGTGAACCACTAAAAAGTGAAAAATAAAAAAAACTTTTTACAAAAAATAAAACCGACTTCTAAACAAAAAAAAACAAAAAGTATAAAATAACTTTAATTTCGAAACTCGGTGGCTTTTTATTTTTCTTAATTTTTAATGATATTTTTAATCTATTAATGATATAGATTAATGAGTTTAAGGGAACGCCCTCTGTTATTTAACATACTGTATGTATTGGAAACTATTGAACTTGGATGGGATTTATTCTATACTAAACTTTTTTTCATAGAATATCGGGAATATACAATAATAATCAAATCAAGATTTAGATATCTCGATTTAACAGAGTCTGCAATTTTCCAGTGACATATATATAAAAAATGTACAAGCGGAGTAAAAGGGGGAAGGACAGAACATAGGCCATCAAAAAATTCGTCCACATTGCTGTCAAAGGGCAAAAGTGCCCAGAACACTGGCCGCATTGCCACGTTGAATGGCAATGCTGATTCGTTGGCCAAAGAAAACGCCAGCTCTGTGGTCACGTCTATAAAGTTGTTGTATTTGTGCAAATACAACAACTTTATAGACAGAGAATTTTGTACACCTACTGCAGCCGCCCCAGAACAACCCGATTTGCTAAAAAGACGGGATGGCGCAAGGGTGTCTACACATGTTGCATCTCAGAACAACCGCTTACCCACCTTCCAAGGCATTATGATTATCCCATCTGGTCACTTCCCATCGTCTCGCGCCAAGCTATTCATGATAAATTATGTTATTAATGCAGGCGTGCTATGCAATTTGACCCGCACTTCTACTGCTAAACAGACCATGTTGTCTTAGGCAGTTGACTGCTTCACAACATTTACAGCGATGTAAAGCTCCGCTAGAAGCATTCAGACACGGACATGCAGCGATCCGGAAGGTGTTTCACTTAGCATAGTACCTATGTTTAGTACGATAATGCCTGTAGCCCGCACCCATTGAGCCCCAGCCAGCAGGCGGTCACGCTCAGCAGTGTTGGTTGACGTGTTGAAGAGATTCTTCCGTAGGTACCAACATTACGCCCGATTATACCTATGCGTGTGCTACTTTTGCGCACACTAAGTCGTACCGGATCCATAGGTTGCAAGTAATCCAAAACCGATTTCTGCGGAAGGCCACGGGTGCCCCGTGGTTCGTTAGAAACGATCGACTCCATGTCGACCTCCGCATTCCAACTATTAGACAATTCATGAAGCGCCTTAACAAGCGTTTCATTGAGTCCGCCGAATCCCATCAGAACCCTCTCATTGTATCGGCCGCCCGGTACACTCCCTCCAAGATTAGTAGGATTCGCCGTCCACGGCACTCCCTAGTCGAACCCGACGACCCCATCACCTTACTTCAAGAGAGTAATAGGGAAACCAGTACGATTAGAAAAAACAAAAACAGACCGCGTTCCGTATTCCGGCCTCGCCGACGAGGCCCATCGCGACGCCCCAGTAACATCCCTCCCCGACTTTTGCCTAACGAGCCAGCCCGCGCCGCTGAGCCATTAGCGTTAAATCCCCTAAATAATAATAATTGACCCAGCCTGTCCCTTGCTGCCCCTCTCAATGACCCCGTTAAGCCGAAGCCCGTATCCCACAGGGGATGCCCTTAGCGAAGCGGTCATTTAGCTTTTTAGTAGTTTTTAGCCCTGGCTGGGGGCCTTAAATTCATTTGAGGCCACCACAGGATTGTCCGGTTGAGCAGTAACCAGCCTTAGTGTGCTGAACTGCGAGTGGTCCATTCCAAAAAAGCTCATCCTATTGTCTCTCCAAAATTGGGTTCTTTGAAATTGTCGTATTCTGTCAAGCCATTTTCCAGGCATTAACTGCTTCCGTCAAGCAGAGCACTGCACAGTCAACCAGTGAAGGAGCTAAAATTATGAAGTAAAAAACGAAGACAGGCAGGCCGGTAAACTCATGTCAGAAATTTCGCGGAGGCGGAGCCTACCGAAACGAAGGGTTTGTGTGGCTTGCAGCCACGCGTTGTCAACCAAGACCACATTTAATATTAGTGTTACTAAGAGTGCATCGAAAAATTTGGTCAATTTTGTCCAAGAGATGTGATTGCTTCCATAACGGGAAAGAGCGGAGGAAATACCATAAAATCTAGCCCAAAACAGCAATATCTAATGAGGGTTCATTTAGTTAACTATCATTCACTAGTCTGTATGTGTATTCCGAATCTAATACGTACACGTAATAATGCACATCGCCAATTCTATCGAAATTGCCAATTTGCGTAAATTATCTCATACGAAAAGCCGACCATGCATGAAAGATCAAGATTTCAGTACGCTTCGTTGTCCATAATAATTATTATAATCCTATACTAACATACTTAGGGCCTTATGAAAGAGATGACCTATTTTTATCTTTACTACCTTTTCCTGAATGAAAACAGGATCTTCGTAAAAGCACAAACCTTTCAAATGTCGCTCTTGATCCTTTGGTTGGTCTGTATACCTTTTGATGCTTTATGAAATGAATCAAAATTATGTCTGCCTTTTTTGCTGTGAATTGGGGAGTCCGTAGTGTAAAAAGGGTTGCTTCTTTTTCTCATGGGTCTTTTAGTTACGTCCGTGCATATATAAATCCGTTCATTTGCATGTAAAAACTGAGCCTGACTGCTTAGTTTTTTCTAGTAATAGCCAACGTTACTGCAGGAATCGTGAGGTTCGGATTTAAAATTGTAATCCGGCTAAAACAATTGAACATCATGAAAAACCGATCCGAGATTTTGAACTATAGTCTAGTCTCTTATAATAGGAAAACTGGATAGCTGGATATCAACCAATTCCTTTAGAAACCCTTAAGTCGTGGCATGAACTTTAAAATTTATTTGTACTGAATATTCTGCATGAAAACTATTAAATTTTCAAACACACTCACGCATACGGATTTAGCATCTCGTAATATGGCTGTGTCCCCACAAACCTCAATACTCGAGCTGATGCCAACGCAAACTGCATGGTAACGAGATAGGGGCATGTTATATAGAAAGTCAAAGCAGAACGATGAACGTGGCTGAAATGTGAACGCTCTAGAATTTATGGTCAATTCGAATCGCTTTGAGATATAGAATCAACCATACGATTATGAATTTTGTTTGACAAGGAAATTGGTTGCGGTGAAAACTAGAATATTGAGCGGCTGTTACCCCTAACATCATTTGTTTGATCTCAAGTTCCTGAGTATATCCACTGGAATAAAACGCCGTAATTAAAATTGTGTTGAAAGATTCAAATATTTTTTTGGTATTTAGTAATTTTCTTGCCACTTCAGACATCCACCTACATGGTTCTCATATGATTTGACCAGTACAATTGTATGGACTTTAAAAGAGACCTTGACCTCTGAGTTTGTTTCGGTGTTTCTTCTCAGGGTAGTCAGTTAGGAAACACCGGCCTCATCTAGTTTTTATAACGGCCAAAAAAAAGATTGACGTGTAAAAGTATTTTTTACAACCTACTTACAAAAAATAAATAATTTATCATTTATCATTTGCAAGTAGCAAGACGTAACATCAAAATCATGAAACGTGCCAGCAACGTGGGCATGTCTTGGACAGAGCTTATCTATTCCCGGACCTCGTTTTTCCAAAAAGTTCTGTAGAACCCTGATGTTGTTACTCAGAACGAACGATGCAGCAATGTTCAATATAAATTAAAAATTCTCAGTTGTAACTTGTAACCCGGAATAAAGCTGTGTTTTATGGCAGTAAGTTCATTTCAAGAAGAACATTTTTTTGGGAAATAACCGATCTCCTTTCGACTTAATAAATAACAAAATACACGAAAAGAGTAAAATGTTCAAGCTCTTGTAAGTATCTTTGTTTGCATAAAATGTGTTGTTTCTTATAACAACCTTATTTTAAAAAAACGACTACTTCAATATCAGTTTAAAATATTGGCTTACTATTTCTGAATTCAAACCTATTGATAATTTAAATTAAAATATTGATAAACAGTTTCTAAATTCAAATCGGGTTAAGAAAATTTGAATTAAGAAACTGGTAAGGCCGAATATAAAAAAAGGACACCATTAACCAGTTGTCAGTTTTCTACCTCGAATTATTTCGTAGTCTTCAACCCCACAGAAGGCTACATTTATCACTAGCGGAAACAAGCACCCAGTATTGAGGTACACATAAATCTATCATCCTACCGCACAATAGAACACAGTACAAACTATTCTCCAGCTGATACTAAACCTTCATTTATTTAACTCCGTTACCTGCATGAGTGAGATAGTGCGTATAATCCTATGATTTAGTGAGCATTCCGCTTCGTTAGTTGGCAAGCCGAGATCAATACAAATGTGAGTACTGTGACATCCCGTGGCTTTGGTTAAGTACGTTTTTGATCCTTTATGAATGGTTACCTTTATTGATAATTTTATTAAAGAGCGATGAAGAAGAACTTGATTTTTTGTAATTTATATGTCTTGTATCTTTCTTATTTTGTATTATGATCCTCTTATTGATCATCATTCTCAGTCGGGGTCGGCTTCGGTCACACCGGATTCAGATCTTACCTACATAGCTCAGAAACTGGGTAACAAGGTCTTGGCAAGAGTGGTTTCAGATTTTCATGTTTCTGACAATCCTTAGTTACAGCCAAAGATTAAAAAAAAATTACAGCCAAAACCAAGGGATTACGTACTTTCCGAGGCTCGGAGGAGTTTCGGTATGTTAAGAAGGTCACTCATCCACAGATTTACCTCAGTAAGGATCATTAGCTGTTCTCCCCTTGTATTGATTGATACTAATAACGTTTTACAGAATGTTTTAATATTCATTTATGGAAATAAGTACCATTTAGTACGCAGAACGAATTTGAAACTCTGCTAGACTCATCCTTTAATTTAAAACATTGTGTCGTTTTGTAACTCCTAAAGTTATCAGCATTAAAAGTGTGTATTACTTTGCGGTAGTTTCAATGCAGTAAAATAAAAATAACAAAACCTTTTTTATTTCTATAAGTACTTATAAAAAATTTTACAAAAGAAAAAATAAATGGCTTCACAAAACAATTTATTAAACTTACTCGGTTTAATATTAAGGATGCAAAATAAGAATTATACTACACATTAACAGTCTGTAGGTACCCCAAATATAACGTTATTATCAATATACAGGGTGATTTGTTATTAAATGCGTTCCTCAACATGGGTTATAGGTACTACAGCAAGCTGATAAGCAACAATTTTGACCTCGAAAACTTGGTGTCCATATTTGGTGGTTTACGATTTATCAATTTTTTTAAGATTTTGTAGAATTTTTCTACCTCACGACTAAAACCTGAAAATGATGAGGCATCTTTTTCACTTTTTTCTTATCATTTTCGGGTTACTCTTAAACGAATAAATCTCTCAAATATCAATTTATAAGAAAAAAAAAGAGGATGATTAAACACTGCAAAAGAATTCAGTCACATCTATACTTAATATTATAAAGCTGAAGAGTTTGTTTGTTTGTTTGTTTGAACGCGCTAATCTCAGGAACTACTGGTTCGAATTGAAAAATTATTTTTGGGTTGAATAGACCATTTATCGAGGAAGGCTTTAGGCTATATATCATCACGCTTAAGCCAATAGGAGCGGAGCAGCGATAAAGAATGTTTTAAAATCGGGGATTCCACGGGGACGAAGTCGCGGGCAGCAGCTAGTACATAATATAATTATGTGTTTTCATTCTTTCAAAAGCTATCTGAAAAGTATTAGTTGACTTTTCAGAGTGGAACGGTTTTTTCAACCTTATATATTATGTTCGTGAGGCAGAAAAGTTCAAATAATCATTAAAAGCTCAATCTTACTTTTCTTAAAATAAGTCCAGAAATTAAAATGATTGAAAAAAGCTGTCTTCGGCCTTTTGGGTCTCCAATTTTTAAGCAATTCTTTCTCAATTTTACTGAGGAAAAAAAAACTAATGACATTTCTGAAAGATTACTCCAAATTAGCAAGCATTCGGCAATCACCTTAATTCGTTACTGCTGCTTCGGCCCTTAATTAACATACTTTCTTCGTGCTTCCTATTTATGAAATTACCCTCACTTTTTAGAAAAAAATGGACCAAATCATCCGTCATACATTTACTTCACTTTTAAATGTGGTCTTGGTTGTGATCTTGGGCTGAAGCTGTTTTTCCCATCCGTATAGGAGGCCTCGGCATTCACAAAATTTAGTAATTTTGCGGCTAAAAATTT
Source organism: Hecatera dysodea (assembly GCA_905332915.2). Classification (NCBI taxonomy): domain Eukaryota; kingdom Metazoa; phylum Arthropoda; class Insecta; order Lepidoptera; family Noctuidae; genus Hecatera; species Hecatera dysodea. The sequence goes on along the minus strand of HG995294.1, from coordinate 8,625,815 downwards.
ACGAAGGCCTCCCATCAGTACCTATCAGTTTACCGACTTTCACATCTTCGATTTAAGGCACTTAGAAATTAGTCAGGAGTAAGTCACTGACTGATTTGATGTGCCGTGCTTTTATCCATAGGGATACCTGGAGACTCGCTTGCCCGAATCTAAATGTGCCCGACTATCCATCGTCTCAGGGACGTTGGGGCGAGCCAGTCTGCAGAGTAGTTCAGAATGACCTTAGGGCTATATCTGCCACTGCTGCTGATTGTGCGCGCCTGCTAGCTGTGTGTCAATGAGAGTCGCCACTCTGGCTTCACGCACTACTGCTGTCGAAAATAGGCGCCTTGTTCTTGTTGTTGTTACTACTCTCCTCTTCTCTGTCTCCTAGGGTTTTGGTGCTCTTTGTTGTCTCTCCATCGCTGACACTGTGGCAAAGTTATCAACAGCCTCGGACACCTGGGCCGGTCACACAGCGTGGCAAGCTAATATTAACGACATCATCCAACGAGCTCTTGTCAACAGCGGCGTTCGGGCTGTATTACAACCCAATGGCACGCGACGACGGCAAGAGATTAGGCCAGTTGACTGCGACATATATATTCAAAACTTCGATAACTCATAAGCCTCCCTATATGGACACCAAGTTTTCGGAGACAAAATAGTTACCAATCAGCAGTGGCGAAGCCTGGTCATAAGCCCATTCCCGCCGGCTTCCCTTCAGAAGTTTGGAACACAACTACTCTATCGTAATTGAAAAATCGCATAATCAGTACTATTAAAAGTAAAGTAACATCACAAAACGCATACACAGATGGATATATTCAATTCCAACAAAATTTGCTCTTCAACAACATTATTTAACTCGGACTAGTAGGAGTAGTAAGATTGAATTATTTACTCAGAACTGCGTGCCCGCGCCCGGCCTGGAGGTAAGCATATAATAATGTTTTTTTTTTCTCTCAACATATCACCCTTCCCCACTGCAATCAGCTCTAAAACCAATTAAAAAGAAACAATTTATTTACCAACCACTCTCTATAATCTTATAATGTCTTATTTAAGCTTTCAGGCTCGAAGGGAGAATGCAACATAAAGAATAGAAGAAAGAAAACTCGTTTATTCTGCCATAGATGACACACAAAAAAAACCACCACCATGTTTTCATATAAATTTGTCGTGTAATTGTCACGTCGCGTCTGTCTGTTAGAGCTTATTTAGAACGTATTGATTTTCTCATTTCTGTTTCTCCGGTAGTAAATATTTCCTAGATCCTAAAACATAATCTCTGATGCACGTTTCCCAGTTAATCGTTTTGACGTCAAAGTTAAATGTTACTTTATCTTCAGGGGTCATCTTTTCAAAAAGATTCCTTATGTTGTTGTCGGAAAACTTCCATTCATTTAGCAAGAAGAACTTTACTGCTTCGACGACTTTCTTTAGTTTGCTTTGTAATTTCATTTGTCTGTAAAATTAAATAAATAAAATATGAATTGAAACACCATTTTTATTCAACACCAAGAAGGTCATCCTGTTCAAACACTTAATTATATATCTATGGCTGTTGGATTATTTCTTAATTCAATGCTTGAGGGAGTTTGTCTATCTTGGAAAGAAATCCAATCGTTGCAACACGGTTCAAATGGATTTGATACCACCATTAACTGGTGGTATAAAATCAATTTGAACCGTGTTGCAACGGTTGGATTTCTAACAGAAAGATTGAAATTATTTTGAATACAAGAAAGCTCCCATCAGTACATACAAACAATACATACGTTCATATTCATGTGTGTCCATGAACCCAGAAATTATTTCGAAACGACCCTATATAACAAATAAAATTAGATCAAAAGCGGAAACTTACGTCGCTTTCTTTCCTGTTAAAGTAAACCATAAATCAATCAAGAAAGCAGGAATAATCTGCAGGCTGAATGTTATTAAATTGTACAAAAACACGCTGGGGGTGAACATGATGAAAGGCCACGGGTATTCATCTGAAAATAAGAGACAAATATTGTTTTCAGAGATTTGCACGAAAACATAGAAAAACAACTTACATATGTTTAACTATTTTTTACGCGACGTTTATCTAAACTTTATTGTTATAATATTATTCATAGTATAATACTATGTATAATATATAGTATAGTACCTTTATGCCTATATGTATAATTTGTCTTTATGTATAAGGCGTCATCCGATTGCATACTGTCGTTGTGTATAACGCATTCATTTCGTCAAGAGTCATGTTAGTAACCGAAATTCAAGGATAGATAATAACTGAATAATAGTTGTTAAATGGATAATATGAGCTTTTTTATCCTTTTATGATTACCGTTTTTACTCAATTATTTTGTGGTGATTTTCAATTGCTACTTTATATACCGGAAAATACACGCTATCTGTGAGATGTTCCAAGTGATCGAAGTCTCAAAGTCAGTATTAAATAAACAACAATAGTAATAGAAAGTTCTCGTCGCTAGGCAAGGCGACGAGTACTTTCTAATAATACAGGAGACGAGTTTATTTTAATTCACACCCATGCATTAAAATAAACTCCTTAAGTAAATTAAGTAGGTACACCAAACTTACTTAGTGAGTACTTGAGAGCCACTTTTCTGGTGATGGTGTTAGCTTGGTCACATGTGATGGGATTTGATCCTCCGGTACAGCAGTTGTAAACTTTTATTTGGGTTGATCTGCAAATAAATATATGATACAGGGCTTTGTGGGACAATCCTCACGAGTGAAGCCGAAAGAAAAAGTCAGTTCTAAACAAACTATTTGGAGGTAATATTTAGATAAAAATAAAGTTTCTTGCAACATTATCTAAAGATTATAAAAATCTAAATAGAAATGTAATTTCAAAATAAATTGATTGCCTAATTATGATGAAATGTGCTGAATATGCATTCAGATCGTTGTAATATATGTACATATGTAATTAATCAATTATTCAATAAACAACAAAGGGTCTCTCTCAATCTATTATTTTACAAAAGAGATAAGGATACCCGTAGAAGCCGTGGGTACTGGCTGGTTACTCGAGTAGTTTGAGGTCACATAATGAAGTCACGATGAAGTAGCTACACGAAAGCTGAGCCCCAAGTCTGCTATTTTAATAAATTTATCATTCTAAGGAACTTAAAGGAACTGTCAAAATTTTAGCAGATTACCGCATACGTCTGACATTCATTTGTCATTATGTACGAGATTACCATTCGATGCCATTTCTTTCAATGGAGTGGTGGTTGACCATTGGAAAGTCATACTTAATGACGCTTTTATATTAGTAGATTACCAAACCTGTCAAAATTAACCATTATGAAATCAATGATAGACTATTCTGACACTACTGTAATAGCAGACTTGAGTCCCTGCTCTGTCGTTAAATTTTGGGGGTCACCAGTATAGAGGTTTGCGGAACAGGGTGTAAAGTCCCGGAATCCTCCATCGAAATGGGAGGATACTCCGACCAGATGGTTGTTATGTCTGGTGGGCGTCTGCTACTGGGCTGTTGAAAACTCTTGATGCCGCGATGCAGGATTTCTTTGAAGTTGTTCGTTGCTAGCGATATAGATCTCGCTCTATTACTTTTTATGGTGGTACAGATTTCGCTACGTTAGTTTTTTTGTGGCGGTATCAATGCCGTTACAGACTATCTATACTAATATATAAAGCTGAAGAGTTTATTTGTTTATTTGAACGCTTTAATCTCAGGAACTACTGGTACGATTTGAAAAATTATTTCAGTGTTATATAGCCCATTTATGGAGGAAGACTATATATTATCACGCTAGCACCAATAGGGCCCGAGCAAAACTAAAAATGTGTCGCAGACTATGTTGCGCGGATCAGCTAGTTAGAAATAAAAACTCAATCTTTATGTTTAAACTAAATACTTTTCTTTTCTAGTAGTTACTTACTTCCGACATTCCGTAGCAGCGACTATGAGGAGGTTCGTAACAATATCAACAGGCACCAAATCTGTCACATTGCTACCTCTGCCTTTGGCCACCTTCAGGACTCCAGAAGACATTCCAACGAACAGACCAGTGCAAGCGCTCCAGGCGTCTATCCATCCAGGACAGGGTTCTTTTTGAGCTGACACCACTGGAAAGTAGTAAATACGTCGTCAACGTTCAAAGCAAGAGAGAACTGTCACCTTTTTGGGAACGCTCGTTGTTTTGTAGAACCAGAGACGCGAAACAAGGGACATACAGACAGCGGTAGCGCTGCGAAGGCGATACTCTAAAATTTTTACGACTCGGTTGGCGCAGTGGTTGAGCGATTGACTGCTGCACTGCATGTCGTGGATTCGACTCCCGCACGGGACAAATATTTGTTTGGCCACAGATAGTTGTTCCGGGTCTGGCTGTTTGTGTGTGTGAGTTTATATGTTTGTAAACGCACGCACGACACGGGAGAAATTCCTAGGGCAACGTTTTTTTTTAAGTAAAAAAAATATATAATCCAGATCCAAATATATTGCCAGATGTCGAAATGTCAAGTGACAATTATCTCATAAAAATGTCGTAATTTAAATTTGGATCGAAGTCTACAAAGTTATTTTTAGATATTTAAAAAATGTTTTTTTTTTTTCTATAATATAGTGATGTAGAATGTCATGAAGAAGCCAAGACTGTTGAAGTCGCCCACATACAATTAATAAGCCAATTAATTAACGTTAAGTTACTTTTACCGTAGGAGAGAGATGCCTTTGTTTTACAGTGGTACAGTAATTGAATGGTATTTTTACTAAAAGAACGTGAAAACGCGACTAGGTACAACATTTCACGCGAAACTTACAAGCTACATTTCACTCAATTCGCAAATTAATATCTTCAAGTGTATCTTCAAGGAAACAGCAATTTTACTAAGAAAATAAATTTTAGTGCCAAGCTCATTAATTTTAAGGGCCATTTTCATTTCCAAGAATAATTTAATCTTATTACCTATAGATGGCCTGACGATGGCAGCCGGCAAGTCTTTACATTGCTTCATAACCAGCTCTTCGGCGAACGCTTTTGAGAAAGTGTACGTATTGGGCTTCTTTCCTGTAATTTATATTAATTTGAATTTAATTATAAACTAGCTTCTGCCAGTGACTTGCGCGATAGTCGAAACATATTCCAAGGGAAAAACTTGGAGGGTGAAAGTTTCTTGTGTCCTATGAAGGAAATAATCTACCATTGTGCCAAGTTTTGACGAAATCCATTCAGCCGTTAGGACATGAAGAGGTAGACAGACAAAGTTACTTTGTCATTTATTATATTAGTATGAATGACCTAGTAAAAAAACCGGCCAAGTGCGATTCGAACTCTCACACGCAGGGTTTCGTACACAGTACTGAAGAAAAAAAACACGTTTCCGGTATGGGAGCCCTTTTCGCTAATAATTTAATTTAATTGTTATTAAAGCGGTAATACGAGGTATTCCAGAAGTGCGTGGTCATATTTAAGTGTGATGTTGGCAAAAAACAGAAAAACATAAATTAAAAGAAATAACCGCATAAAATGACTAAAAATTAAGTTCCTAATAAATCAGTTTTCAAGCAGTCTGACGCAGTTGGTGACATCAGTTCTATTATTGAACTAAAGTAAATGTCACTAACTGTAACACACTACTAAAACTCCCTGTATTGCCGCTACAACAATAAATTTGCAGATAGGTAGGAGTCTCCAATGCTGCAAAGATAGGCGCGACTTCATGTGGTAGTGTAGTGCTGATACTAATACTATTTCTTATTTTAGTATATTATTACCAACAAAAATATGGATCTAGTCTGAAATAAATGTTTATTATTATAAAAATGGTGCTCAGCCCATTGATACACAGACTGACGGACAGAGAACGCTTAGTAATAGGCTTCAGTAGAGTAGGTTACCCTTGGGATACGGAACCCTAATAACTATACAGTATATTAAATAACAGAGGGCATTCCCTTAAACTCGTTAATCTACATAAATCATTAATAGATTAATTTAAAATATCAGCATAGAAAAATAATCATAAAGTAATCCGAATTCAATAAAATAATTAATTGACAATAAATTCGAAACGTTTAAAATCAAAATTGTAGCACGGAATAGTACTCGTAGTAGCAATGCCCAAACCGGCAAGTACGCGTGTACAGAGTGTTTTTATATATAAAAACAAAACATTTTGTTTTCGAATGGTAATATTTTTTTTATCATATATGGATGCTATACTATTGCGGGTTAACGGGAACGCCCTCTGTTAGTTAACATTCTGTATATTATACTATTCCCTTTGCAAATATTTAAAAGACCGAAACCAACGGTGATTCGGGGTCCAGAGTAAGGACTTCTGATACATGTTTACCGAGTCCTCCTTCGAGGGGCTGCTATGACGTCTTAAGACCATTATTATTCTGGTGTGGAAGGGAGCAGTTTTGAATCAACAAGAGTGAGTTTCAACGAAAATTATACTTGGATAATTTCAATCCCGCAACGCTTATATTTGCTAATAAACGTTGCGGTGTCCACTGACCCATTATTTCCTGGTTAGATAAATACCTAGATAATAGCCACATAGTAACTCTATTCTGTAGTAGAATCTGCTGTTTTATGTTGTAAAATTTGCTGTATTCTGATATATGTATGTATTATGATATACCTCATTTGTTCGAATGCAACTAGCCGTTTAGGCTACAAGGCTTTAAAAAAATAGGCTTTCAAACATATATACTATCCAAAAACATTAGCCTCTTCCTGGTACAGTCGGTCTAGCTCTTACCCAGAAACTTGTTGATAATGCCCTCATCGTGCGAATACATATCGGCGAAAAGTCTTGCGCTTTCGAGGTTCATCGGCATAGGATAAACAATTTCATCTATTTCCTTTCGATCTGCATTGGTGAATGCTGTAGATACATGCACAAAAGCCTGCGTAAAAAGAAAAGTATTTTTTTAAAGAGGTTTAAGCACAAGTTCCTGGTTCTGGGAAGAAATTATTGTACGTCACGTACTCAGAAGCCTGAAATCTGACTACAGTTTTGGCAAAGAGCCGCAACTTTTGAAGTCTGTCCTAGTAACTGGATTGTGGGGGTTAGGCAGTAGTAAGATCTAGCTGGATGCGAGAAGCCGAAAAAAAATCTAAGTGGCGTGCAATTGGAGAGGCCTATGTCCAGCAGTGGACTGCAACAGGCTGTTGATGATGATGATGATGAAGAAGATTAAGCTGAAGACAGCCCAAGTGGAAGCCGACTCCAATATAAATTTCGGGAGTATCAGGTTGACTCCCGGCCACCGTAGGCGCGGGCCTTTGGATGGCGAGCTATGGATGGCTCGCAGTCCGGTAACAACCAGGCCAGGGTCGATGGCGCAACGTGTTCCACGCGCTCCTCAAAGAGATGTTAGCAAAGAAGACCCCATAGGGTCAGTCCCCGCTAGGGTACAAGAATTTGTTCGAAAGAGTCACTGCGGCTCTGGAACGCAAAGAGCATTAGGAGGAACACGGGTGGGTTTATTCAGTAAGAGTCAGACAATCCCTTCTGCTCGGCACAGATCGTAATAAGTCATTTGATGACTTACAACCCAGAAAAACAAAAAGCTGTAGGTATTATCCAGTTGATTTTTTCATCCCATCTTAGATCTAACAACCTAGGAGTAAGTAGGGGTTTTCTATAGCATTATGTTTCATAATTATACTCTAACAGACATTATCTTTTCATAACAATGGAATAATCAAGCTATAGGTAGAAACTTCAACGATGAATATTTACATCATTTAATGAAAATCGTGAGGATCAGCGCTTTCAACGGTCAATATTTAAGTTTTGTATACCTACTTCACTAATATGATACAATATTTTATGATAACCTTTATTCATAAAAAAACACACCTCAAGTTTTTTCATCAGGCGACATAGTTCAATTACGTTTTCTGTTCCATTAATATTGCTTCTCATGGCTTCATTCAGAGGTAGCTTGAATGCAATTGTGGCTGCTAAATGAAATACCACTGAAACCTGAAATTAAAACGCACAATTTACTTCACTACATGGTATAAAACAAAGTCACTTCCCGCTGTCTGCCTCCCTATGTATGCTTAGATTTTTAAAACTACGCAACGGATTTTGATGCGGTTTTTTAATAGATAGAGTGATTCAAGAGAAATGTTTTAATGTATAATACATGTGTAATATAGTAGAGAAACACTGATTATTTTAGAGGTTTCTAAGGTGATGTGTCGTAAATAAACACATTTGTGTGCGCTTACATTGCAAACTCCGGCAGAACCCTACGAGATAGATCAAAATAATGTAACTACTACAATATTGTACACCTTAAAGTTGTACAAAAAATCCGCGATGGTATATGTCTATCTCTTAGGGATAACCCACAATAACCATTTTTTTTTTCTTTTACTTTTTACAGCATTGCACCCGTACGAAGCCGGAGCGGGTTGCTAGTTAGTTGCCTGCCTTGCCGCATTGTAATCATATTGTAAGTTTTTTCAATTTACCTCACAATGTTTTATAAAAATTTGTATATAAAACTAGGCTCATTATTATGTTGTATGTTATTATTGAGGCTACTTTAAGGTGTTTCAACATCCAGACAAACCTATCAAGGTTGTGTGATGTTTCTTGATATGTTCTGTATTTTTTCACTAGTTAATAAAAAATAAAAATAAACATAACTTTTTAAAAACAAAAACAAGTCACGAAAGATTAGACATTATGGTTTTGTCTCAACCATATTGTCAATTATGTTTGAGTTCGTCGAAAAGGGGGCAAACCTAGTAACCAGGACAAATCCATAGAATTTGTTCGAAAGAGTAACCGCGGCCCTGGAACGCAAAGGGCACAAGAAGGATCACGGGTGGGTTTTAGTCAGTAAAAGTCTGACACTCCCTACCGCTCCACCCAGGGCGGGAGGGGTCATTTGATGATTTCCCATCCAAAAAAAAAAGGCTGCTACTGAGAAACTTAACTTTTTGATCGTCCCAGGCACCAAACCCTGGACCTTATGATAAGCAGAAATGAACAACCAACGCGCCAAGTAAACCTAAAATATACTACTTCATCAGCAAAAGTACCTAATAATGTAACAAACCTCATCCTCCAATATTCTTAAAACATCATCCGGCAATCCAAGACATTCCCGGGTAATGTCTCCACAGACGACCGTAATTTTTTTCAGCTCTTCATTTCGGCTTCCTTTTAATCTGTCGAAAGCCTAAAAACCAAATTATTTTATTACTAGCAGCGCCCCGCGGTTTCAACCGCGTTGTTCCTGTTATTGTGGCAATACGGGGATAAAATGTATGACACTCCGTAATAACGTAGCTTTCTATTGGTGAAATAATTTAGAAAATCGGTTCAGTAGATCCAGAGATTACCCCTTACAACCTCACAAACTCATAAACGTTACCTCTTTATAATATTAGTATAGATTGTTGAGGGTACACAACTTTGAAATATATGAATGTTACTTGGCAATCTACTGGTTTTTCTCCAGAATGATAAAATTTGGAAATGTTTTTGTTTTTTATGTGTAGAAACCATCTTTCCGTAAAAAAAAATACCTATAAGTGCAATATTCTTTCGTTTTGAAACCTTATACATTGCGTGCTCTATGATAGCGTAGAACACGCAATGTATACGGTTTCAAAAGAAAGAGATGATTTTTAAACACTTGAAACAATGGATCTGGAGTAACTTCCATTGGGAAAAATATTCCATTTTATGAGCTACGCAACCGCGGTGTGGACTTTCAAAACCTGGATTTGAAACATCATAGTGCAAACGTTAAGAAATAATATCAGTCTGGGTTACCATCATCTGATAAGGTACGAAGATAACAAGGGACCCAAGCATCTTTAAAAATGGAACCCAGAAAACACGTCTTCTATTTCAAAGTTCTATAACAAATATTAAATGCACGTTTAAATCCCATACTTACTGGCGTGCTAGTGATACGCGCCAGTCGTTCACTAGCCTGCTTGCCACACTTATCACGTACCAGGACATAAATTTTGTCAATCCCACTGCAGCTGTACAGCAACTTTTCTATTAAAGTCTGGAATTATTAAACATGCTGTTTTGAATACTATTTAGAAGCAAAGTACGTGCCTTTATGGTTTTCATGCTTAGTTCTAGAAAGGGTAGACAGAAGGATGCAAATTCACAGACGACTCACTCATCACAATTTTACAACAAATAGGTACAGTGTAAACTTCATGTAGCGTCACTCGATTTAACGACAAACTCCCTAAGTCAAAGTCAAAGTCAAAGTCACACTATATAGCATTACCCCCACTCTCAATAACGACGACAATGTCACAGTAAAAATATGGAACAGTATGGAAACTAAGCCCATTTGTTGAAATAATTACCTACGCTCCAGTAGAGAGTTAGGGTTGTCACTTATAAGTGTTTTATTGGAACGAAGTTCTTTAACACGGCTTGCGATTGGAGTTGACTGGGAGAAATAGTCACGCGAAAATGCGTTAGTGCATGTTATTCCATGCGACTTTCTTCTTTGGTCAAAATGTAAATAATGCCATTGTAAAAAAAAATACAAACTGAATATTGTTTATCATTTCTATGCCATTTTATTCCATTTCAATTATACCTAATATCTGCCCTAAAATTTTGATGAAGGATTTCTGTATGTTGAAAAATTATTGTTACTTATTTTGTGAAGTAAGTACGTTTCTATGTGTATGTTTCGAAGGCTAAATTTCCTTTGACTAGACTAGAATATAATGTTGTCGTAAAATTATGGTCATTTATTTTTTCATACTCATAAGGGTTAATTTATTCCATATGTTATATAAATTATAATACAATATAAATTACAATTAGTCTTCGGTATAAGGATTTAATACTAGTATTAAAAATCTGTGCTTGGGTACACAGCTTTTGCAAAACGAAAACCTGAGTGGTCCATCTATAGCCATTATAATAGCGTAGGTATTATCTATGAACACGGCACCCGCCACTGAGAGCACCGCGAAGGTCCCTTAGGGGCCTCGTAGATGTGCGCGTCTGTGTGAGTGTGCCGTTTCGACCGTTTGTTCGTAGTTTCTGTACTGTTCTATATTTCTACTGTGACAATGTAGTGTGTAGTTACCAAAATTAGTAAAAACTGCGCAGCTGTGTACGTTCTTTTGTCGCTTTACTATCCTAGCCCGTAGTAAACTCGACTGTCGACATCATTCATACTGAACTCTCTAAGAAACCCGTTCTTTTGTTTTCAAATTGGGATTGCTTGCACGTGTAGACTGTTAGTAGTAGGAGTCATGGACTATCTATACGTTATTACTATCCTTAGTTGCTCACAAACTTTCAAAAAACAGCTGATCAGAAAAATCCGCGGTATTTAAGAACATTAAAAAATTGCCAGTGACGTATAAAGTTAAACTCCATTTAACGACAACTCTCTATAACGTCAAAATATGCGCAGTCCCTTGAGTGTCGTTATATAGAGTTTACACTGTATTAAAATTAATTTAAAATTTGTTTTAGCAGTTTAAGAAAGGCTGTGACTGCGAATTTAAGTTTTTAGAAAAAAAAAATGTATTTTGTTCACACACATTGGCATAGGAAAATTTCAAAATGTTGCCAGGAAAATTAGAAAAATATGCAAATTCTTATATGGGAGTGGTCAACTTCTTTCGGTTAACTAGTATAAAGTAAAGTTAGTTTTCTCTAATAACACTTTTACACGACATTTTTTTGTCATACATATATATGTATTATCTTGACGAAGCCGGTGTCTCCTACCCCAGAACCCTGAAAAAAACACTGAAACATACTTAGAGGTAATATAATGGTCGATAAAGTAGTCTTATCGAGAATTACAAAAGGACATGTTTTTCATAGATTTTTCATATATTTTTTGATTGCTACATTTTGTAACATGCATATATCATACGATCTTTTCAGCCGACTTCCAAAAAAGGAGGAGGTCCTCAATTCGACTGTATTTTTTTTGTGTGTTTTACCTCATAACTTTGTACTGGGCGTACCGATTTTGATGATTCTTTTTTTGTGGTGCTTGTCGTGTGGTCCCATTTAAACTTGATTGAGATCTGACGACTAGTAATTGATTTATCCCTAGTAATGTGTAGCTTAGTTTACATTGACGACGTTCTCATTCCCTCTTGTCGATGTAAAATGAAAAAATAAAATTGTGTAGGATGGTTTGAAAGAGCATTTTAGTATTTCAACGTTGTTCCTTTCTAGTTTGATGGAGGGTGGTGATCTGACTAAGAAAAGAGATCATAGGAAACGGAACTCTTCTATAAATGATAGCAAATCTTTCGGGATTGCTGTAATCGTATGTTTGTTTATAGTTTAGGTACACCAATGTGATTAGTACGTTAAAACTTTTTACAAAAAAAAATACAACCGACTTCGGAACTCGGTGTTTGTGGTAGCTTTTTAGTTTATTGAACACCGACTTCCGAAATTAATGTTATTTTGTACATTTTGTTTTTTTGTAGAAGTCGGTTGTAGGTACTTTTTTTTGTAAAAAGTTTTTTAGCACAAAACTAACACTTTTATATCAATCTCTAATCCCTCTATCCTCTCTCATATGGTGTTCATAAAAAATATGGTATTTTCATTAAATCTCAGTTTTCAAAAACAACTTTAAAAAAAACACCATGATTTTCTTACCTTGCCAAGAAATCCTGTACCGCCAGTTACAAACACAGATTTCCCGGAATAAAAGTTTGCCACCTTCGACCTATTGATATCGGACATTATGAATTATATTCCGAACCACAATGACCTAAAAATAGAAAAGAGACTTTGAAATATATTTAAAAATATCGATGAGTAACGTCTGCCGCTTCACTCCGTCGACTGACAATTAAATGTAATAGAATCTAGATCAATTAATAGCAATCCACTTAAAAACAATTGAATCACGATGATGAAACTAAGCTCTTGTTATATTTTATGTTATTCAATATCTTCATAATATCTTTCACAAAGCCCGAGTTTACACTAATATCCAGGAAACAATGAAGTTTTCCTTAGGTAAAAGAAAAGTTACATCGATATCAACAATACTAACGTCAGTACCCCGCAAAGCTATTTAAAACAGTAAGTTGCTGTTATTTCGAAACAGTATATATACTCTTAATATTTATAATATGCCAGTTTATTGAATAGTACTAATATGCTTAAAATATTGTTATATTGTGTGTTGTCTATAATCTCTTTGTGCTATTTATTTCGTGTCAAACTAATATTGTAGGTACTTTTGACTAAATGACATTTTAAAATACGAATCTTGTCAATGTTTCTGAATGTTAATTACAAATAATGCAGTTATCGTGCAACACAGACTTGAGTAATGTAATAAACTGAAATACGACGGCGAAAACTTAGTTTTTAAAAAAGCTTAGTGAAAAAAACCTTCTTAGTTTTTATATTTATGCAATTGAGAAGAGTGTTAATTGTCACTTGTATATTCAAAAAAAGAACTTTGTTTGATATTGACAAATGTTTGAATAAATAATAAGTATAATGTTAGTTTACATAATTTGAACTTATTTGCACATTGTTAGACTTACATACATATTGAAGTAACAGCCAGCTTCCTGCCTGTTAACTTTAAACTGTAAATACCTTTACGTTATAAAATATCATTTTAATTTCAAATTCATATTTTAATTGTCAAAACCAAATTATCAGACTGACAAAAAATGATTGATTTATGTATATTAAGGTTCCGTTTGCCCTAAAATTGGCTCATTCTTAGTTCAATGAATTTAGATTTCAAGTAGCATACACAGCCATCTATCTTGGCATGTGAGAAAGTGAGGCAAATGGAGGGAAAGCTCAGGCCGTGGCACGGTGCTGTTCTGAAAGAAAAGGAGTTCTGAAACCTGCCGGTAGATGTTGCTATTAGAAGAACGTAATGCATGTTTTTTTTCTTTAGCAGGGAGATATTGTATTGGAATCACGTAACTATTTAATTTTATTATATTTATTAAAATATTTTAAAAAATAATAAGGGTCTATCCTGTACCAGTGCTTACGTAACTTTTTGAATATTTAATTGTAAAACCTTGTTCATTGTATTGAATGTCATGTATTTTTTTATTCTTTATTTTATACTAATTTTGATTAACTAATTTAAATTTGAATTATTACTATACTAATTTTGATTGCAGAACCAATGAACCTTCTCAAACCCACATTGAAATTTAGAACTAACTTTGCAACTTTATCATGAAATAGATAGTTGCCTTATCCGGACTGCTACAAACCGCTATCACCAATCTATCTGCAAAACAAGTGCAGTCCAAATGGTTAGTCTCAGTGTGTATTCCATTTGATCGAGTAATACAATAGCATTGGTAGCTTAGAACTAAATAGTCAGGAAATTGTTACAGTGGCTGAATTTTCATTATGATGCAGCGATGGTGACTTGACCAAAGCCAAATTTAAATGTTATCTTATTTTATTTCGATGCCAAAGAGAATTAAAAAAACATTAAGAAAAGTCCAGAACACAGTGTTCGTCAGTAAATCCGTCAAAGCCTTCCAGGTCGGACACGATCTTCAGCAATAAATAACTCGAATAAGCTATGATACCAAAGACAGTAGACCTAATTAATATTCGATACAACCATTTACTGATTGGTTTTACGAAAGCCATCATCATCATTTTTCGCGGACAGCTGCTGGACATCCGTAGCTCAAACCTCATCGAACAGTCCTGTGTTTCTCCCATCCAAAGGGTAGGTCGCTGGCCCATCTTGTGGGATTCATTCTATTTTTAACATCGGCCCTTATTTTCTGTATGGGAAATCATCAAATTCTCTTCTCCCGCTCTGGGCGGAGCGGAAGGGATTGTCACTAAAACCCACTCGTAATCCTTCTAGTGCCCTTTGCGATCCAAGGCCGCGGTGACTCTTTTGAACAGATTCCGCAACCCTAGCAGGCACTGACCCTATAGAGTCCGTCTTCTTTGCTGACAGCTCTATGAGGCGCGCGTGGAACACGACGCGCCGTCGCCGCGTCGACGACGCGGCGACGGCGCTCTATCATATTAATGTATATAGATTGTATTTTAACATGATGATACCAAACTTATATATAATGAAATGAGTTTTTGTGTACTTCAAAATAAATCTTTTTATTAGTATGTGATTCCATTCAAATACTATTAATAAATTTATTTCTGGCTGTTAGGTATATATTTAGAATTTATCTATTCAGCCAGCGCATTCAGGTGGCGCATTCAGCCTGACAAAACACAGGCCGAATGCGCCCCCTGAATGCGCAGTCTTGAAAGGTAGTAATAATGGAAATTCACATACAAGATACGCGCGGAAAACATAACCCTTCCTTGGCAGACGGGTAAATATAGAGGAATTATTATCCGGGCGAATAAATTATATTTGGATAACTGTTAATGCGATACTTTAATAATATACCGAGCGGCATTTAATTATTTTTGCGAAAAATTAAATCTTTATTTAATAAAATCTTTTACACAGTACAATTAAATATAAATAGCAACACGTAATCTTAAACAACTATGTGTGTATGTGTGTGGAAAATTCATTTTAAACCTACCATTATGTATAATTAGCGACTTTCCTGAGCTAGGTTTATAAAATTAAGTAACGATAATTTTATGAATGATTAAAATTCGTATTATCAACTACTAGCAATTTAAACGGTTAATCTAAGCTAGTACCTAAAATTCCAAGTGCCTGAATGAAATACTAAATTAGGCGACAAAAAATACTAAGAGGGCAAAAATAATACGCCCACACAGTATTATTTTTTTCAGCAAAGTAGCGGAACACAGGCCCCAGAGAGCTTAGGGCACCCTGACACGGATAGGTCAGGGTGAAATGATATGACGGGAGCTAGGATAAACGAGCGAAGCGAGCGAATTTAGCTCCCGTCATGGCATTAATGATAGGTTGCTTTAAACCCTACATACAGAAATAGGAGCCCATCCGTCGTCGAGATTAGAATGTTTCAACAAGAAAGATATTAAAGCCGCTCATGGTCATGTGTAATACCTTTTCAGAATTCCTCTTCACCTGCTAGGGATGCGGAATATGTTCGAAAGAGTCATTGTGGCCCTGGAACGCAAAGGGCACTAGAAGGATCACGGATAGTTTAGTCAGTAAGAGACTGACACTCCCTTCCGCTCTGCCCAGAGCGGGAGAAGTCATTTGATGATTTCCCATCCATAAAAAAGGGTCACTTTTCGGTAGAGTATTTTTTTTTTCACAGTGGGTTGGGTTGATGTTGCGAAGTAAATAAAAAGTTATGATTTGAGTTTTTTTTTTTTTTTCGTAAAACTTAATATTATATTCAATACACCCAATAAATAACCATAAATAGCATGTCAAATGGTACTCATCAGTACCAATCTAGTGAAAATTATAAAAAAGATACGGGATGTAGATTTTTTCAAATTTTAATGAGAATTAGTAATAAAAGTTAATTTTCTCATAAAAACACAATAAATTATAAATCTTTTTGATTGCAAACATTGATGAATAAAATAAGAGGTCCCTAACTACCATAATTATCTTGTCATGTCATTATTTTCTTTTATTTGTTTTGCTCTTTGGGAGGTATTTAAGTCAAGATTGAATAGATTAAATTACTTCTAGGCCAGCGTGCTCCATCATCGACTTCATCATCGCAAGCACTACGGGAGCCGATAAATAATTACTTGTAAACATGAACCTGCCAGTAAATCATCATTATCATTCACTACCATTCCCATTATCGATTACGATATTTTGGGAATCTTGACAGAGCTTTTCCAGAATTTTCAAAAAGCCTTATAAACGGTAGGTAGGTACATAAATTTCAATGCTGGTATGGCACGGCAATGGTATACAATTCCTATTCATGCACCAATGTATCTTACACACTGCAGACTGAAGGTATAATTAAAATCCTCACAGTAACCTTTTCCATATCGTATGTCACTATATGTAGGGGTTTTTTTTTCAAATATTGCGATATTTGCATATGCTGAGATAGGGACCTTTTCTGGCCTCGCACAGTTTAAAATTAATAATAAGCTTCTTTTTTGTGTTGTTTTGTACGAGTCATAAATAATCATTTTTTCTTTCTTTCTTTCTATATGTACGATATCCCTGTTGTTTGGCTCTCTGCGCACCAAACGCCTGCCCGATTTGTATAGCAACTTGACGACGCAAGGTTTTTATTTTTGTTTTAGTCTTGCAGATCTGTGAGTGACTGCTATTAAATACTCAGAGTTACAGTAAGGTAGTCCATTATTTATACTAATATTAGTAGTTTGTTTCTTTGCTTGAAATATATAATTTGAAAAAATCGTTCAGTATTAGATAGGCCATTTATCGAAGAAGGTTCCTAGAAGTAACTAGGAACATCATTATCCCTTTACCTTGTTAATTCAGTTAAATTTTTATTTTTCAGTAAAGTAGGTAGCTCTTTTTCTAGGTTACTAAGTTTTTTTCTTGTTTTTATTAAAATAAAATTGTCAGCCTCATTTTAACACTGTATACATATAAGTGTTAACATGAGGCTGACAAATTTATTCATATTTTACACAAAAAAGACATTCTCCATCATCAATGTTCTCAAAATATGAGCCTTATTTTATCATTTAAAAAAAATGATATAAAAGGATATAAAAGAATAGTTGAGTACCGTACATCTGCTACACAACCAATCCTTTTAAATGCTTATGTGCCTGTACTAGAACCATCTAAAAACTTTTGTTTTCGACTCGAAGTTTCACTTCAAAAGCATATTACAAGAAAACTATGCGTGTCTAAATAACTCTACTTTCAGTTCTATAATACTAAAACATTTTCTAAAAAGGTGTCTTGTTGCAAACAATTTTTTTTGTTAACCCGTTTTATAGGCATAATAATAAACTATAGTAAACCATCCAACTATAGGAACCATTTTCGTAAGTACACTTTGGATACGTAGTAGCAAACAACTTACAATTAGTGAGTCTACTAACGAGGCATTTCTTTCGGACATTGATTCCGGGTAAGATGCCTCAGTAGGAGCTCTCGGGTCCTCAGCCAAGATCTTCAGGATGCTATTGCTAGTACTATAACCATAATCACAGAACAGATAATTTTATCTGTTCTGTGACCATAATAATAACATATCTTTAGTAATGCCGTGCTTTTCATAAATTACTTACTATATTTGTCAGACTCGCAATAGATACAAGAAACATTACATAAAGATCGAGATACATTTTATGAATTTCATAGTAACTGTGTATTTATTTTGAACCTGGTAGATGGGACTTACAAAATATCTGTCAGTGTATTATAAAGTATATCCCTTTTTTACTGGATGGGAAATCATCAAATGACTTCTTTCGCTCTGGGCGGAGCAGAAGGGAGTGTCAGACTCTTACTGACTAAAACCTATCCGTGTCCCTACTAATGCCCTATGCGCTCCAGGGCCTCGGCAACTCTTTCTAGATCATTTTTATTTTATAATAGATTCCGCAAACATTGCCTTAGCGAGGCCCCGTCTTCTATGCTGACATCTCATTGAGGCGCACGTTGAACACGACGCGCCGTCGACCCGGGCCTACGCCTACGGTGGTCGGGAATTGCCCTATCATAATCAGCCTTTTAACGTTCCCACTGCTGGGACACAGGCCTCCTCTCTAGGAGAGGGAATGGGCCTCCACTGGAATACACAATGGAATCCACCACGCGGGTCCAGTGCGGGTTGGTGAATATCACATCTCTTGGAATTTTTGGTTCTAGGAAATGCCCGTTTCCTCACGATGTTTTCGTTCACCGTTTTGAGAGCAGTGGTGATGAAATAAATTACACAAAGTAATGCGCCTGGCTGGGTCGCGGGTACAAACCCGCGACCTACAATTCGTAAGTCGGGGCCGTTACCACTTGGCCACTACTGCTCTCGGGAATTGCCCTGCGTCTCCTGAAACCTGGAGCTTCTTTTTCTGTTGCAGCAGTTGGTGCGTGAGGTTTGCCTGTCCCTCACGAGTTCCAACTCTTCCTTTGCTAGCATAACTGGTTCGCAGAAGGGGGTGACTGCGTCCCATGCCCCATCGTTCCGGACCATGGACTGAACCAAGGCCGAAAGCGAGAGGTCACCGCCACCGACCGCCTCAACAAGGACACGGCGTTGCTCCACCCAGGCAGGGCAGACCTTCACCGTATGCTCCACCATGTCATCCGGGATAAGTATGTGTTGTAACGTGTTTCAATGGCCAATCTAGAAATCTGTTTACCGATTGCGGGCCCAGATTGACCGCTGTAGAATCGATTTAGCTAAAAATGGAGCATTATTCCCCTTCCCCTTCGTGGGAGATCACTTACTTTCATGCCTACCCACATGTACCTTCCAGCATCTAAAAGTGCATAACGACAAAGCTTCCTTACGCGCCTCATACGGGTCAGACTAAAAAGAAGTTGAGTCAGTCAACACGAGATGGAGAAGAAGTCCAATACAGCCAAAGCCCTGCTCTAAATATGCAAGCTCAATACTCATCAATCCAATAAAAGTTACATGTCAGAGAAATTGGCACTGTTGTAACCTACTGACCTTATTCGATCGCTGCAACCGCTGACCACTCCGATGTCAATTATAACATCGATCTCGTGCGTACGCAGTGTGCTATGTAAACGTGTAATACTACGTACTGTGTACTAGGATTGCCTAGTACACAGTACGTAGTATTACAATGATTTTATTAGAATTGCATCTATTGAGATGTAATTCTAATAAAATCATTGCAAGCTGTAAAAGTTTATGATGAAGAGATTAAAGCTTTAGTAGCATGCGGTGGGTTAGCGGCTGAGAGGCTTTTTAAAAATCCTATAACTTTGAAATACGGCTGTATTGCCATCAAAAATTATATATTGGTAAGTGAAACAGAACGGAAGAGTGGCAAAAAGGGAGGGCCAGGTTTCTGTCCAGCCGAGGGATCTTACCTAGCAACAGGCTTGACAGATAGATGTTTCATATCGTCCACCCCAAATCTCTACGCAACGATGGCAAAACACCCAAAAAAAAACTCCTTCTTCATAGAATGACTACCTGTATTCTAGTATCCAAATAACAAAAGAGTGTACAAAAAAAGACGACATCATTTAAAATACCTAGTCGACACCATTTAAAAAAAAAGCAGCTAAAGAATCTAGCACGAGCGTCGTGGCCTGAAAACGTAGGCAGAAATACTGAATACAATCTCCCGGCTTGCTACCAACGTGACACAGACTCCTTAGCTATCTCCCGACGTGATACGGATACGTAGAACGTCAGATATTGAACGAGACACTAGACTTGACCAATCGTTTGGGATTGTATATGCATTCAAATGAAGGGCTTATGTAGGCTATATGGATGACATTGGAGGAAATTGTTTAGAAATAAATACGAGTATATGTACAAGAATTAGTGAACAGCTTTTTACGGAGAGGCTCTTATTCGTGAAGCAATCTACATTCCTATAATTTCTTAGTATTTTCTAAGTTAGGTTTTGTTTGGCAACATTTCTGTATCTTAGTCACCTTGTTTACAATAAGGTTCGTTATTTACTTAAATTGATATAAGTTTAATCTGATTGCAATCAAGATGTTTTCCTTATTATATGTTTCTGGGTTCTCTGACTTTTTACAAGAAGCATTACTTTTACTAATTTTTTTAATATTCGTAGATGTATGATTTATGTGTGGCTCCTAAAGAAAACTAACAATTACTCCTTTTAATCGTGACAGAGCCAAGTGACACTTTAATGGAAGTACGAGTACTACAAATGTTTACATTTTCTGAAGTAAAGTGGGAGAAGTGACAAATATGGTAATGATGAATGACGCTGTTAATTGTTGCAAATGGTGCAATTTTATAGCTTTAACTCGGAAAAAAAATCTGAGTGTTTGTCTATGTGTCTTTAGGTTTGTGTTTATGTAGGTAGTTTAAGAATAGTTAATATGAGCCTGTGCTTTAACACTACAGGACAATTTAAAGGCCCCCTTTCCCTCCTTCCACTTTCTGCGGTCTTCTGCAATTTTGGGCTAGTTCTTTGTGAAGCAGTACAGCTCATCGCCATCGCCATCTCTTTCGTCTCCTTGCGATTGGGATCCTCTGCGTGCTAAACGTCACCCATTTCTCCTCCGACATGCAGCAGATGTGACCAGCCTAATTCTATTTTAACTTCTTTTTTTCTCTAAGAACAATATTGGTCATATTTAGGTGAATTACGGGTGGGTTTTAGTCAGTTAGACATTCCACAGTTAGAGAAGTCATTTGATGATTTCCCATCCAGAAAAAAAGGTGATTTCTTTTTACTGATCTGAAGCAAGCCAGAATTAAAAAGAATTTGGTATTTAAAAAAAATCATGAATGATGAATTAGTTAATAATAGTTCTAAATAATTTGTATGTAGTGAAAAATCAGTTAATGGTAGAGACTGCTGTTGTGATACCGTCAAAGGATTACTTATTTCTCCAAAAGTTGCATTGTCATCTAAAAATCTAAATACATGTCTTTTTCAGCTGAATTCCAGAAAAGGAGGAGGTTCTCAATTCAATTGTATTTTTTTGTGCTTTATCTCATAACTTTGTACTGAGTGTACCGATTTTGATGATTCTTTTTATATTCGAAAGCTGGTGCTTGTCGTGTGGTCCCATTTAAATAAAAAATTGATTGAGATCTGACGACTAGTATTTAAGTTATCTGTAACATCCTCTTTAGCTTTCATATGAACTAAGATACTCAGTTCTAATTTGGACTTAAACAAAATTTATTATACAAAAAAAATATCAAAGTATATCTAATTTTTATACCATTTTTTAATTAGGATTAGCGATGATGAAGGCTACGGTGGAGCTCACTTGCCTAAAAGTAACTTTGTCACTTTTTCAAGGAATAACAATAATTTTTTCGAAGATTGAGAGAATCACGTTCAATTTTCAGTAATTAATCTTTAGAAAGTAATCAACTGCGACGGCTGAAAATTGTATGGAATATTTTGATATTTTGGTCATATATAAACAAACTGAGATGCGTAAGTTGTGTATGATGTTACTCATAAGGTCATACACCTGTGTATACATGTAGTAGCTACACTGACACAGTTGACCTCAATTCAGTTATAGGGTCGCTGAAACCCATCCTGCTGTCAGATTTCCATTTACTTCGGTGACAGGCTACGATGTCAAATCCGTCTCTACTCAACATTAAGAGCACTCTCGTCTCTAATTAGAGATTAATTGAATCAGGGAGCGACGGAGAGTCCTTTGTCGGTTACTCGCATAAAACGCCCTCTTCATCAAACGAACCCTCAAAAAGAACTTCTCAATTGTAGCTAAATAAATGTTTTATTTCTAAGTCATATTGATACAGTAATCGATTTAAGATTATGAATTTCAAACGTTTTTCCACACTCTCAGCGGAGTTTGCTTTTATGAGAGTCAGTTGGCCGCCACGCGTAGTCGGCGTCGGACGTAGCGCCATGTTTCGCGCAGTGACAGACGGCTGGAAGCGATATTGGTGGGGAACAGGTACGGAGCAAATCACGACTTCCTCAATAAAACTGCAAATTGTTTGTAAACATGTGAACAGTGCCCACGGTTTTTATTTATTCGCGCTTATTTTCTGCAAACGAAATAACGGGTAAATGAAGAAGTGACGGCGTCTTATTATATATTCTGTCAGGTGTCCTTTATGTGCTATTGTCACGGCAGATTATTGTTTGTGTAAACTAACACGTCGTTTCGTGTTGCTGCAAAAGAAAAGTCTGGTTGTGGAAAGGGGACTAGCCGGTGCGAAGTACAGCACACCTCAGAAGTTCAAAACTATTTGTGTCTGCGTTCGTTCAACTTCGCGCGCATTCGTGCGTTTCCGGAGCACGTGGTAAGGGTACCGAGTTGACAGGTGTTCGTGTTGCAAACCCGATATCAACATTCGCTTTCCGGTCTTTTGAAAGATAGGGTCTGTGTATTTGACAAAGATAACAATAAAACCTATTGTGTGCTGCAATTCACAATAGAAGTGTGATAAATTATTCCCATTGTATAAGCAGGTATCTAACATAGAATTAATTTGTTAGCTAATTCTCCCGATTTCGCAAAAACAGTGACTAAATAACAGACATTTATAAACCGGTTTGGCTTGATTGCTGGTTTTAATTTATTTTTCTACATGCAAGTAGCTAATTAGCAGTAATTACAAACATTATAAATTAATAATTACTTAAAACATTACTTTGTTCTTAATTATAATATTATTAGAAGAAAAAACTAACACAAAAATTAAAATTAATAATTAATTAAATTAAATTAAATGAATAATGATTAAGTATTTAAAACTAAAATGTCAATGCAAATCGTCCATTTTATGAATATAAATTACCTTAGGTACCGATTTACCGCGTGCGTTAAATTACTAGCCAAGTACATAGATACATAATCAGTAAATAATTATTTCACAGACCTTGAAATTTCTTAGACATTATAGAGTCAAGCATTTCAACAATAGGGTAATTTAAAATGTGTAATGTTATATTATTTCCGCTGTAATATTTTCAGGTCCTAATAAAATAATTGATAATCTTCTATCACTCATTATAAACATCAAACTTCATTGTCAAATGTTACCAATAATGCCATTAAGCTTAGGCCCGGTTTCTGGAACTTAAATTATCACAGAATTATTTTGACGAATTGTCAAACACGCGTTATTTTTCCGTGATTTGAATGAGTTTCCAACAGCGAAAACAGGGGGTTAGACTTGGCTGTCGCATAACTTCTAATATTGTATTATTTTGTAACGCTATATAAATTTGATTAATTATAACATAAGAATAGCCATATTTTCCTGTGGTTTTCAGGCAATGCTGCAATCATCATCACTTTCAACTTATTTGCATCACCCTACAGATGACATTTCCATACAAATATAGACATTATACCTTAATGAAATTTCCAACTGATATAATGCTGTAATTAACACAAAAACAACTCCAAATATGGGCACAAAAGGAAAACATTTGGATAAAGTTATCAATCGAAGATCGCGTTATACGGTTCTGAGGAAAATTCTATATTTTCCTTATTAACTTGACGTACTACTTACCTCTTTAATACCGTACTAAGCCAGCGTAAGTCGGTACAAAATTGATCAATTAGAATAAATGTGTACTACAAGTCACTTTCAGACTTCTTAAGGCTTGTTTACCTTGAAGTGTCAGCATCGTTGTACTCGCTCCAATGCGTAATGAATCTATTTTGAATACTTGTAGAATATACATATAATAAACCGCGTGTTTATACTGCTTAGGCAGAGCCAGTATGCTGCTTGGCGCAAATAACTGTTTACTTTTAGTTTATTGTGATGCATCATCTACCTAGCCTTTAACCAACTATATTGGGGTCGGCTTCCAGTCATACCGGATTCAGCTGAATACCAGCATTTAACGTGGAGCGGCTGCCTACCAGACCTCCACAACCCAATAACTGGGGAACACGGTACTTTTTGGCAAGATTGGTGTCAGATTTTCTGGCTTCTGACAATCCGTAACGCCTGCCAAAGATCTACAAATGACAGTCGGGACCAACGACTTAACGTGCTTTCCGAGGCACGGAGGACTAAGTTAAGATGGTCCCACCCACAGACTAACCTTGGCAAGCGTTGCTTAACTTTGAAGATCGACCTGTGCGGCTGTTATTCTTAAGCCACGAGCACCTCGTTAGTTTATTGTGATGAAGCTAAAAAGCTAAAATCCCTTATAACATTACTGCAGACGAAGCAGATTCTCTTGGTTTTAGTTTAGCCACACGCTTTAGAGTACTGAACGAAAACATTGGAGTTATTAACAAGAAAAAAACAAACAATAACGCTGCTGCTACGGTTAATTGTGATACTAAAGCTGTATATTCTATGTACATATATTAGTATCTCTTAAAAAACAAACTTAAGGTCAATGTATAGTTAAAAAAATAAAACGGTTAGTTTGAACAGTGACGATGATGATTGTACAGTAATAAACTTTGATAAACATCAATTGAAGGAACGTAATGAATGGCCTGATGGTTAACATTACTCAATTCTTTATTGCATCTACCTATACTAATATATTATGAAGCAGAAGAGTTTGTTTGTTTGCTTGAACGCGCTAATCTCAGGAACTGCTAGTCCGATTTGAAAAATTATTTCATTGTTAGATAGCCCAATTATCGTGGAAGGTTTTAGCGTGATGATATATATGTATGTATATACCGCTAAGACCAATAGGAGCGGAGCATCAATGAAGAATGTTTCAAATTCGGGAGGTTAGTAACTATTCCACGCGAACGAAGTCGCGGGCAGAAGGTAGTATTAAATAAAAGTAGCCTGAATTAAGATGGACATGTCCCGCCTACGTCTTGAAATTACTCTATAGTGAACAAAAACTATGCGAAGAAGAAGTTTGCATCCACCTTATTAATAAAAAAATCTTTCGTTAAACTGAGTCTTGAGGTATTTTGTGGTTGGTTTCCAGTATATGCTGATGCAGCTGGATACTAGTATGCCTACTTGATCTCCACAGTCCAGTTAACACTATACCGGTTAACACTATATTTTGCTAAATCTACTCTATGATGAACCGTCAGGATGATAGTTAAAAAAAAATCGTTTTTATCAATAAAAATTAATCATTTTATTGATTCACTAGCAGCGCCCGGCGGTTTTACCCGCGTAGTTCCCGTTCCCGTGGGAATACGGGGATAAAATATAGCCTATGTTAGTCAGGGTGAATATACATAGCTTTCTAATGGTGAAAGAATTTTTGAAATCGGTCCAGTAGTTTTTGAGTTTATTCGTTACATACAAAAATACAAATCTTGCCTCTTTATAATATTATCTAGTTTAGATAAAACATTGTTAAGAATGATTGCGATATGAATTTGTATGTGGAATCCTGAAAGATTTACGGCCCGATGCTGCGTAAGGGAGCGTGGTTGATTCACTACCGTCCATTCGATGTCTAGCAGTCCACCGCACACAGGGTACTTTTATTAAAAAACAACAGATATTTAATTTGCGCAGACTCTCTAAATAAATACAGCCATACTAATATTATAAATAGGAAAGATTTGATTTTTGTTTATATTGAATGGACTTCGAAACTACTGAACCGATTCCAAAAATTCTTTCACTGTTAGCTACACTATCCCTGGGTGACAAGGGCTATATTTTCTTAATCGTCATATTCCCACGGGAACGGGAACTACGAGGATGAAACCACGGGGCGCTGTTTAAAATAAATGACAAGACTTTCGGCCTTCCAACGTAAGTAAACCGAGTCGGAAGGGAGGAAAGATTGCTAATCTAAAAGAAACCACTACTAGCTTCAACATACTAATAAACCTACATGTTCACACGCTCATAAATAAAACATACCCATATCAATAGAAAATAAATAAAGCATCTATGTTATATGAACATTTATAACGGCACGTGCATATAATTAACCGGTTCCGGGAACTCGTACGGTTTCATTGCTTTAATAAATAACCGGTCCTCTTGCACAACGAGTAACAACTCGTTCCTCGTAACCCGTACTAAGAAGACTTGATTCTTGGTCATGGTGAACTATGGACAATCTCTGTACGCTTTGTAGTTTATCAGGCCGTACGTAAACCAATTTACGGCCTGATAAACGGCCGTTTAAATTGAAATGACACAGTAATTTAAAATCTTATCGTAAGAGTTCAATGGTACTGAACGAACGAGCTTTCTGTTTTAGAATGTTTGTAATAAAATGTGATGAACTGTTAATAGAATTCTTTGATACCTTCTATAGTCTCGTTTAAGAAACTATCAGTAAGTATAAAGACTTTTTTTATATATTATTGATAGACGCGCGTTCGACATCACTCTTAACTGATTTAAAGCGATTACGTAGTCGACGATGGAGCACCCTTTATCTAACTAACCAAGTCCAACTCGGCAACTGCAATTGCAATTGAAAACTTTCCCTCATTTAGTATGGAATCCATACATTATGAAAATAAAGTCATAAATAAATATGCTGCAGAGCACACATACAAACTCCAGTCAAACATATTTCTAAATGCTTTCTTTAGTTATCACTAGCGACCCGCCCCGGCTTCACACGGGTGCAGTGCTGATACTAAATCTCTACTATATTATGCATGCATTATACATATTAACCTTCTATTGAAGATCTAGATATATTTTGTATTTTATTTATTTATTGTACACCTACCACAGGTGTTGTCTTTCTAACCCAAAGGTTGACTGGTAGAGAATGCCTTGTTGCATTAACTCCGCCCATGTACCACTATTGTACATAAAGTTTAAATAAATAAATCTCTATCTTTTAAAAAAAACCGCATGAAAATCCTTGTAAAGATCTAAAGCGCTTATTACACTATCCTGTTTCCTAAATCGGCTTCCTAAAAATTGGATAGTGTAATAAGCGCTTAAGCATACATAGAGATAGACAGACAGCGGGAAGAGACTTTGTTTTATACTATGTAGTGATAAGGTAACTAAATATTTCGTAAAAAATATCTAACTGGAATCGCAAGAAGCAGTTACATTCCTCCACATAATCGTTATCTTAGAACTGCCCTATAAAACCACAGCATATTCGTGTGACCTTAGATAACAATGAAGATTTAAAAAGTTCGTTAAGTCACGTATAAATAAGTGTTAAGATTGCATATCCAGAAAACCAGTATTACCAGTTTCTTCCGCTTGACACTCTGTGACATACTAAACCAAAAAAAAAAGTTATTTTAGTTGATGTTCATTTGTGCCTTTAACTATTTAATATTGCTTTTTTATTATGAACTAAGAAACTAACAAGGGATTACGATCGTTTTTTTTTTTCATTTGGACTGAAATTTAAAAAAAGAACATAATGTTCGTTTTTAAACTAAATTCTGAAAATAAAAAAATAGATACCGAGAAGAAAAAATAGAGATCAATAGAATTTAGTATAAAAAACGAACATATATTTTTTGCATAAGATGCCTCTGTTACCAGTAACAGAGACATCTAAGTCTGGTGTAATAATAATAAGGGCCTGATAAAGAAGGCAGTACTCCTCGATACGGCTCGTATTGTGAGGAGGTTCCTTTCTCTGGAGACCTAACCACCCACCGGTAGCTTGGACCCTGCTCCCGACACCGGCGGATCACTGCTTTTTATATTTTTAAATGTTTTTTTTTAAGAAATATTTATAAATGTAAATAAGTATGTAAGTTAAATGCATAAAATAAATAATAATAAAAGCCTTTATTTCACACAATATTTCATTACAGTATTTATCTTAGTTGTTCTATATCTAAAACCACGATTTATATATTAATATTATACACTCTATGCTTAACTATTGTGCATCGAAAACCCTGTCTGTATGCCTTTATTGGCAAAGGCCTCCTCCAACCTTTTCCATTCCTCTCTATCCTTAGCAGTTCTCGTCCATGTGCGTCCTGCTACGGCTACTATGTCGTCTTCCCACCTTCTACATGGTCTACCTTTTCTCCTTTTCTTGTGATCTGTAAACCAGTTAATTACCGATTTGGACCATTTTTCTTTTCCTCTAATTGTATGGCCTGACCATTTGCATTTTAAGTCTTAAGTATGTGCCGTTAAATTTGTATGATTGCTGTTGTAGTCCTACAAATTTAACGGTGGTGGCAAGCCGCGGCATCTCAGTTGTCTGACGAGAAGTTCGGAAGCTACAAAGCTACCAATGAACATCGATACGCAAATACATAGATTAACAAACACATAAGTCAGATGTAGTCAGGGAAAAATGCAGCAAAACAATTAAATTTAGAACTGTTGGGACTATTGTTATGATACTAGCAGCGCCCCGCTGTTTCACCCACATAAGTTTCGATCCCGTGGGAATATCGGGGTAAAAATCCTGGTTATAAACCATATTATGTGTGCCCATCCAAAACCGTTCAGTAGTTTTTGCGTGAAAGAGTAAAAAACATCCATCCATACTTACAAACTTTCGCGTTTATAATATTAGTAAAATAAATCAGTTCTCATCAGTCAATCAAATCCAATGATAATAATAGTTTTTATAGATAAATATGCTAATTTTTATAAAAAAAAAAAAAAACAATCCCAATCTACAACAAATATCATCTAATTAATCTCTATGTAGACGCTTCTTTAAAAGAGATCGCAAGATATTAATTAATCAGCATTATCAATCAACTTATTATATCTCTTCGTGATATTTTGCCGGTCGATAGCAATCAAATGATTAAACCGGTCTGTAGGGAATGTTCGATACTTCGATAGAACTAATTAATTAGGAAGGCCTGGCGACTTGCGTAACAGAGCGAAAATGCAATATAATTTATATTGAATTGAATTCGTAACATAGTTATTATCGTCACGCCCTAAAAGTCAGTTTAATTAAGAATGCTTTTAGTTGCATTTTCATCCACAATATACACAGACAAAATACGGTATGAGTTTTGGAAGATACTTACCTACCACGCTACAATTGTCCCCTTTTTTATTGACCAAATTCATCATCTGCCTAGCCTTTTCCCAACTATATTGGGGTCGACTCCCAGTCAAACTGAATTCAGCTGAATACCAGTATTTAATGTGGAGCGGCTGCCTACCAGACCTCCACAACACATTAACTGCTTGTGAACTTGGCAAGACTGGAGTCAGATTTACTGGCTTCTGACAATCCGTAACAACTGCCAAAGATCTACAACTGACAGCCGGGAACAACGGCTTAACGCGCTTTCAGAGGCACGGAGGAAACTCGGTATGTTAAGATGGTCACCCATCCACAGACCAACCTTGGCAAGCGTTGCTTAACCTTGAAGATCGAACCGTGCGGCTGTTAATATTAAGCCACGAGCTTCATTCTTGACCAAATGAATACCATAATATAATACCAATATTGTACGCAACAGAACGAACATCGTGTGACATATGTACCTACATAGCCGTATATGAGTATGTTTATGGAACAAACAAATTGACCGGAGCAATCATTTCCATCAAATTGATTGCGGCTGGGTATAGATTGATTGAACCAATTTGCTGCATTCTTGTGTTAACTGTCATGTATCTACATTATATGAGTGGAAAGTCGTGGACATCTTACTAATATTATAAACGCGAAAGTTTGTAAGTATTGATGTTTGTTACTCTTTCACGCAAGAACTTCTGAATGGATCTTGATGAAATTTGGCACAGATACAGATCATAGTCTGCAATAACACATAGGATACTTTTTATCCAGAGATTATGTTCCCTTGGGATAATTTCCGACATTCACCCGGGCGAAGCCGCGGGCGGCAGCTATTATCAAGTAAAGTTTTGTAGGTATTTCATAGGTATGTATGTACTTTTATCAAACATACATATTTTTTTTTTATTTCATAAGTTGGTAATGTAATGATTAATTAAATTAATTTAAAACATATTCGACTTATCATTGATATTTTCATTCAAAAATCAGACATTGTTGTAAAAGATTTTTCATAAACGGATACCGGATATCAAGAGATTACCCCGGAAAACGTAAAACCAAACAATTTTACCCCTTTATAATATAACACTTCCCGTGACCTACGCTTGGCTGGCTTTTACTTTGACCAAAGGTTAAAGATTGCCATACAACGTACAATTGAAGTAAAAAAAGGAACTATTGAATTTGTATAGGATTTACTGTACACTAAACGATTTTTTCATAATATATCGATAAATTATAATCTAATAAAGATTTATTACAATCTTACGAGGTTTACAATTTTCCGGTGACAAACACATTATAACTTGACAGAGGATGAACTTTTAATTGGACCTAATATTTTATAATATTAGGTTTAAATTGGAATAATGTAGTGAATCATTTAAAACACTACATTGTTTATTGACCTCCCCTGTCTGAATTTGCGAATTATTATTCATGAGAAACATTACATCATGCACGCTTGTTTTCCCAAAGGATTGGCAATAGGTCCACCCACCACCCACATTTATTTATGTACATCAGAAAATACTAACAGAACTAGGACCAGCAAAATTAAAAAGCCTGATTGGCCTTTCATACCATAAGCATAATCAGCCTTTTAACGTTCCCATTGCTGGGACACAGGCCTCCTCTCTAGGAGAGGGAAATGGGCCGTAATCCACCACGCGGGCCCAGTGCGGGTTGGTGAATGTCACATGACATGTCTTCGAATTTTTGGTTCTAGGACATGCTGGTTTCCTCACGATGTTTTCCTTCGCCGTTATGAGAGCACTGGTGATGAAGTTTATTACACAAAGTAATGCGCCTGGCTGGGTTTGAACCCGCGACCTACAATTCGTAAGTCGGGGCCGTTACCACTCGGCCACCGCTGCCTTTCATAGAAGATTCACTAACCTTCCTATACCTGAAGACCGGAGCTGCCACTTATGGAAAAGGCGTCCCACATTGCCTTCTGAGTCTCCCAGATATTTCACTCTATCTGGTAAATCTCATAGAAATGCCTCCTAAGGCTCTAGACAAGTAACATTCCGTCAATGGTAGCATGTAGAACTAAAAACCGGCCAAGTGCATGCCGCACCGGTCAGTGGGTCGTCTTAGGGGGGACCACGCTCCACGCATAGTGAAGGGTTCCGTAGTTCACTGTTAAAATCTCATATCTCTTAAACCATATAAGCTGTGATGTTCAAACTAATTTTCATTGGAAGTATTTGTGAAGTTCTATTTGTTTAATTTTCTATTTTTTCAACTATTGCCTTAAATAAAAAACTTTTTTTGAAACTTCTTCTTCTTGAAAAAACTATCCAATAATACTCCACACTATTATGTTTGTTGGAATTTATTTTTTCATCCTTCAGTTACATGTATAGAGTGGCAATCGTAAAATTATTTTTTTCCATAATATTACAGCATTATTGAATAGCGGTTAAGCACCTACCTACCAATTTATTTATGTAACTTTAATAGTCTTCGAGTAAAACGGCTGTGACATACGGACGGACAGACAGACAGACATGACGAATCCATAAGGGTTCCGTTTTTTGCCATTTGGCTACGGAAACCTAAAAAGATTACAAAAACGAAAAAAAAATGGGATCATCACGCTCAATTAAAATAATTGAATCACAACATTATTTCCCTATTCATTCGAACTAACGACTTTTCGAATAGCAAATCAAGATAGGTACTGTCAGTATTGTAATTATACACATTCCGATACTCGCGGCATAATTAATTATACACAATTTATAACACACCAATCCCAACAATAACAGTACGTGATTACGTGATGTATTATTAAATACTATTAATAATACTTCCGCTGTTAAATAATAATCTTATTCTTGAACGTTCTGTGTGAGTTCTATTCCGAAAACGTAATTTAAATATAACAGTACCGCTTTAGCCCGTTGCACATTACACTTATGGGTACGCCATTATGTTCCAAGAGTAATTTATCTCCCAATTGTAATTTCTACTACAGAGAAAAAAAAAGAAAACCGTTTGTTTTTGTCTCGCCCAGTACAACCAAGAAAATAAAATATCTACTTACTTAAATATTCTTTTTGTTTTGGAAAAAAAAATGTAGGTACATCAAGATGTATTGTTTTATGTGCCTAGTACATGAAAATTAAATAAATTATAATATTATACGTGTCTACGAAAGTTGCGTCAAGGACCAGGTACCTACCTACTCGTAGCATTTTTATTTAAGCAACTAGCTGCTGCCCGCGACTTCGTCCCCGTGGAATCCCCGATTTTAAAACATTCTTTATCGCTGCTCCGCTCCTATTGGCTTAAGCGTGATGATATATAGCCTAAAGCCTTCCTCGATAAATGGTCTATTCAACCCAAAAAGAATTTTTCAATTCGAACCAGTAGTTCCTGAGATTAGCGCGTTCAAACAAACAAACAAACAAACAAACTCTTCAGCTTTATAATATTAGTATAGATAAATACTGTTTTTTTATTTTGCAACATTAATATTTTTTCACATACATACTTAAAATATTCACGGGCCCTAGTTTCTATTCGGTCACACTCACTGACACGCTCGGTTTTATAGAAATTGCAGACATCCCGAAATACTCTTTCAAAAAAATATTACAAAAAGAAAACGTTTGTCACAAGCATAGTTCGAATTTTCACGGGTCCTAGTTTCTATGGGTAGTCGGTTAACTCACCGGCACGCTCGGAATTATGGAAATTATTGACAATGCCGTGGATAGCGATCGCCGAGGAGTCTCCGTAGTCTGTGACCCTCATTCCATCTCTGTATTTAGTGAATGCAACTATTGCAGAATGGCTTTTATAGTTTGCTTGGACTTTTAACCAGACCTAATTTTCACTCTGCTCGGCAGTCAAAATCAGTAAACAAATAAAATAAAAAGACTTTTATTTCGTTCAAAAACTAGGTATTAGGTAGACTCTTTCGACTGGTTTCTGAATGGAGTATTTTGACTTTACTATATGAAATCTCACTTTAATGCCTAATTTAGCAGTTTTTCAGGCTAAAGTCGAATTAGACAAAGTTTGCCGATTTAATTTCTGAATGAAATCGGGAGAATATGTCAAACTGATAGGTGGCAAAATATCACGATATCAAGTGGATTTCATAAAAATGTTTAGTGCTGTTAAGCCCTACGCAACCCCTAATAGGGGTTTCAGTAGTAATATAACCATTAATTTACCCGAGCAAAGCTGCTGCGGCTACATGCTATTAGCATATGTGAATGAGAAATGGGTGAAAAAATCATGTATGCGGCCGCTGTAATTTAAAATTCATACGTCACAACACAACTCGTGAGCCGGACCAGCAATACTGTTGCCACAGTATAAGTATTTAAGTTGTTCAATGCTCATACATTTACTTATCTTGTGTGCAAATGTGTATTTTGGGAGTAAACTCATTTATTTATTAACTTATTGCAACAAGGCATTTTCTATCTATCAACCATTGGGTTTTTTTCTGGATAGGAAATCATCAAATGAGTTCTTCCGCTCTGAGAGGAAGGGAGTGTCAGACTCTTACTGACTAAAACCCGTGTTCCTCGTAATGCATTTTGCGTTCCAGGCCACCGCAGCCCTTTTGAACAAATTCCGCAACCCTGCACTAACCCTATGGGGCCTTCTCCCTTTGCTGTCGTATCTTTGAGGCGCGCATGGAACACGACGCGCCGCAAAGATACGGGCCTTGTTTTTATCGGACGACGAGTCACCCATAGCTCGCCATCCGCGAGCCCGCGCCTTCGGCGGCCATACGAGATATCGCCATACGAGTCCCGACGTCTGTGGCACCTCTCTAAACACTCACCAATAACTGATCCAGAGACTTATCGGCACAATGGTGACGTGCCCAAAATCATATCCCTGTTTATACTATGTATAAACATGTTCTATTAATATAGAAGACTAGCTTTTGTCTGCCACTTCCTTCACGTGAATGTAGATTTTCGCAAAAAAGCAGCCGATATCAGTCCCCATGGTTCCGCACCAAAATGAACATCAACATCGGTTCAGTGATTTAGGCGAGAAAGCGTAGTTATCAAATTTAGTTTCACATTCATTTACAATAGGTATTTTTATAATATGTATAAATCATTTATTATTTATAATAATAAAAATTTGAATGTTTGTTAATTAACAACGGCTGAAAAGACTTGCATGTTTGGAAAACTAGAGTGTATTAACATGTTAGATTTGATTTGTCCCATACGTAGATTCCCGTGAGATATTTTTTGACTTCCACGGATTTGAATCCTTCGAAAAAAGCTAATATCCACCTATTCATTAAAACCTAACAAACTTACAAAAAGTCAATTGTTATAAAGCAAAAGCAGGTGTTGAACTACTGTAACTAGTTCCACTGTGCCACCGCCTCGTTATACCTACTTCACGAGTAACAAAATGCAATAACAGTGGTGTGTCGTCTTTGTTTTATGTATAATAATAAACACGACATAGTCAGACGATGTAATAGCTATCATTAATGATTCACTTAACAGCATTATCAAAGATTTATAACGATAAAAGGTGCAAACTAAATCTAAGTGCTTGTGATTTCATCAATATCATTTAGATAATGTTTTGGCGCAAGCTATTATCTATATTTGTGTGAAAATTATATTAGTAACATCTCCTGATCATGAGTCTGATCATTCAGCAAAGCCTTTTCTCTAACATTTTGTCTTCCACTCGGCCCCTATGTAGCTAAACACCAATTTTTTACTTGAAACAACTAACTTTTGCAACTCACAACTGAATTTCCTCCTTGGGACTTTGGGAGGATTGATAGCCGTCGTATTTAGCCTGCAACTAAAGACTAATAGTCGCACGGGTCAATCTTCAAGGTTAAGCAACACTTGCCGAGGTTGGTCTGTGGATGGGTGACCATCTTAACAAACCGAGTTTCTCATGAATGGAGAAAGCATGCTAGGCCGTTGGTCCCGGCTGTCATTTGTAAATCTTTGGCAGTCGTTACGGATTGTCAGAAGCCAGAAAATCTGACTCCAGTCTTGCCAGGAAGTACCGTGTTCCACAGTTAATGGGTTGTGGAGGTCTGGTTGGCAGCCGCTCCACGTTAAATACTGGTATTCAGCTGAATCCGGTTTGACTGGGAGTCGACTCCAATATAATTATGTAAAGGCTAAGCAGATGATTTACTTATTTATTTATTTTTATTTATTTATTATTACCAATGATGATAGCCGTCCTCCCCTTTTAAACGCTTAAAGTTCCTTGTGTCTTCCTGTTTCCATCTGAAGTCCTATGTGGACCCTTGCTGGTCAAAATGGTCCTCCCCACAAGCAATATCTACAAAGTAAGGTCCACAAACATGAATTCGAGTACCTCTTAGAAACATCTTCTTTATATGTATGTATCTGTGACGGCATTGCGTTTAGAATTACTATATTCTTTGAAATAACCATTCCCCCACACAATATTCAATGATTGCGAGAACCTTCAATCTGCCATAAAAACTCGTACCTAATGTATTTATAATCATGGCTTGGCATGTAAAACACAATATAAATCGTGCCACCATGTTACTGGTATGTTAACAACGTTTAAATGTAAATCAAGAAACCATGCAAGTATAACATGACATGACTGAGGCGACTTGTCGGAAAATCATACGGTATTTTTTATAGTCACGTACTTATAGAGGTCACTGTTAATTAGTCGTGACAGTTAAATCTAACATTATACGACTAAAATTATTATTTTGTTCATACGTTGTAGCATTGCAGGTATCTTATCCGGTTTTTTAAATCTTCCTCTTATAGAAAGCGACCTAAAAGTAAAATGCCACAGGCTATAAAAACTCATAATTTACATGTGCCATGATAGGAAAAACGCGGAGACAAGCTAGTATACAAATAAAGACAGAACGGATATTGATTAGTCACAATAGTCGATTTTGACCAAGCCATCCAAGAATGACCCAGCCATATACGCGTCTTAAACGGGTTTTACTGTATATAGTTTACGGAATATACACAGGTAAAAAATACCTCAGATATAATTTTATCTTGTTAATTTGAGTAATTATAAATTATGGGATTTCTGGGATACCTATGGGATTTCTTAATACTACCTACCCCTATAACACTACTCAAGAATCCAACATGCCAAATTTCAGCTTCCTACGACCAATAGTTTCGGCTGTGCGTTGTATGTCAGTCACTCAGTAACGGAAGAGTTTTATATATATTGACTATAAGTATAGTTCCTAGTTGTATATTATTAATTTGAATGTTTATATTCAAATAAATATCAATCGCTTTTATTTCTCCATGTCCACCCACCACAATTTTCATTACTCAAAGTTTGAATAGTAGAGAATGCCTATGGCATTAATATCCGCCTCTGTACATGTGTGTTCTAAAAGTTATAAATAAATAATATGCATATTGAATAAGTTTATTTTATTATAATTTCATCAGGTACTTCACCTGTTGAAGATGTCGTTGAAATATAAATGTAATCTTTAGGTTTTATCATAAACAACAGTTTTTCATTTTTCTCATTAAAAACAAGCCAACAACGTTAATCAATCACGTCATGTGAAATTCTTAAAATAATCTCTAGGAAGTAGCGTATCTGATAACAGTGATAAGATAACATTATTTATATATTATTAATATCGTCAACTATTGCTAATTCTATCTTCTTGTGGGAGATAAGAAGTGTTGATAAGGCCATACCATATAGGACTCCATACTTATCTCTTACAAAAAGCCGCCCAAGTGTGAGTCGGTCGCACAAACAGTTCCGAACGAATTATGTTAGATATTTTAACATGTTTGTTTGAAATCGTAAATTTCAGGGGCACATAAAGTTATTTTCGGCCTTTTATGCAATTTTAGTCGTTTTTCCAATACGCAGATATACTGTATGATATAGCTATATGATAAATGCAATATTTAAAGAGTTACGAATGTAATTATGTGACGTTCATACATCGAAAGATCTATATAAACACGCTAAGAGTTATAATTAAAATAGCTAAAATATACGTGTACTAAAACACATAGCGATTATGGAAAGCGCAGCGACGATATATACATACATTTTG
The DNA here is from genome assembly GCA_905332915.2 of Hecatera dysodea. NCBI lineage: Eukaryota > Metazoa > Arthropoda > Insecta > Lepidoptera > Noctuidae > Hecatera > Hecatera dysodea. The sequence continues at coordinate 8,588,257 of HG995294.1, read as the reverse complement.
TGTATCTGTGTGTGCCAAATAAAATGATTTTTTCTTCTTTATTTCCGTATTTTTTTAAGGTAATTTCGGAGATAAGGAGGGTTGTCAATTTTCATCTATTTTCTTAAATAACTGCTAAGAGAAGTATTTTTAAATTACTAAAAAAAAAACTTAAATTAAGCCATTTCATTTGATGACACGAAATACCTATGTACATTGAAAAAAAGAAATATTCCACAAAAGTGACCACAAATAGTTTTTTTAGGGTTGTGTGAGTGATTGGGTAAAATAGAAGCCTCATAGGATCACTCGGTCGTCCGTCTGTCTGTTCGTCTCTCCTTATCTCCGAAACAACTGAAAGTAATATTTTGAAAAAACTCAGATAATTGGTCTCTACCTATAGATTACTGGAAAACCTATGAGAATTCTATGATTCGAAAGTTACATGTAAAAATATATTATTATTTCGGAACCCTTTAGCACTCGAGTCGGACTCGCAGTTGGCCGGTTGTATACGTTGCGCGTCCGTGTTTTTTTATATACTTTGCGCGTCTGTGTTTTTATATACGTTGCGTGTCTGTGTTTGAATCTCAGCAGTTTGTTTGGGTATCAAATTTTAACTGAAGCGATATAGAAAATTCTGGAGTAATTTCGCAGTAACATACGGACGCACAGACACACAAGTAAACATATTATAAGGGTTCCATTTTCCATACGGTCGCTCGGAACCCTGTTATGATAGTACATATTAGTCATTCCCCTGCTTATGTTACCGTAAAACTATGGAAACCGTTATATGACACGGATGGGAGTCACGCCCTGTGATTCTCAAAGGAAGTTGGGCTTTGAAGTCTTGGAATGTTGATTAAAGTGGATAATTGGTCGTATATGAAATAAGTAATCTACGATATCATAGTGATCCATACGTTATAGCATAGTCTTACCTTCTTTCTTGTATGACGAGTAAGGGACTGACTTAATGTAAAACTCACCTTCATAAACTGCTGGCTCTCAGCCCATTTTGATAAATAACTTTTCGTTTTGATTCATAACGGGAGCATTTTCTGTTTTTTTTTTTAATGAAATAAATTTAGCCATCTAGCTATGTATCAATCTAAACTTCGAAACGAGAATATCACAATAGTGCCTAACATGTATCTGTATATTTATCGGTAGTTGAAGCTACGTATGTAAATTACATTTCAGATTGCTAGTTCCTGCAAGTTTTTAGTTATTATTTTTATCACAATCATTAGAAATCAACTAAATTATACACAGGCTTCCCTAGAGCCAACCAAACCGTAACGATACGGTTGGCGGAATTTTAAATAAACGCGTTATCATCAGCACTTATCACGGAACCCATCCGCACGGTATCTCGTTTCGGCTTTTAAACAATACTTGACATGACACGAGATCAATTAGGGATCACTGATAGCGGTATTGTCATGTCAATGACATGGAAAAGGATTTTTTTTTTATTATTGTGAAGGATTTTGGGATCTGTCAGGCATGTTGTGTGTGTTGACTCATAAGAGATAAAGATAATGATTTACCTATGACGATACAGAGAAACTTTTATACAGCTACAGAGAAGTATAACACACATGCACTACACATACCTACACTATCAAAATCTCACAAGCATAACTCATATATCACACATTTAAAACACTATACAAACATTATACACCCACCACTTAATTCATAAGCTTACTAACCTCAATTACAATAATTTTATTAGGCCTTAATTTAATTCATTTTAGGTAATTGTAAAGGTCTATTCTAACCTAATATAATAATCTGATGAGCTAAGAGTGCTCCCTACTACATTCTAACTCTATATTCGATACTTATATTAATTCGAGATAAGGAGACCAGGTGACCCATAACACAGGTTTTACTTAGTATGGGCTCCTGTCTCCCTTCTGCAAACTGTCTTTCTTTGTGAATTGTTTACCATTTGTTACTTGTGGGAGAAAATAAAAATAAAGTTATTATTATTCCATTTATTCAATATATTTACATATTACTTACATTTTTAAATATTTTTATAAAAAAATTAAAAAAAACATTTAAAAATATAAAAAATAGTAGCCCACCGGTATCGGGAACAGGGTCCAAGCTACCGGTGGTCAGGGCTCCCGAGAGAGGAACCTCCTCACTATACGCGCCGTGTCCAGGAGTACTGCTTTCTGGATCAAGCCCTTGATCCAGCTGCCCAACGAGAGCCTCTTGAGATGTTGGTCGAGGCTCTTGGCAATTATGCCATTGGCCGTCACGACTATCGGCACAATGACTGCTGTGTTCACATTCCACATGTCGACAACCTCGCGAGCCAAGTCAAGATACTTCGATTGTTTATCTTTCTCAGCCTTCACGAGGTTCTCGTCATGAGGGACTGCTATATCAACAATCATTGCGCGACGCTCTAGTCGGTCTATCACCACTATGTCAGGCTTATTGGCAACAATAGTCCTGTCAGTGATGATAGACCGGTCCCAATACAATGTGCAATTGCCATTTTCGAGAACTGGGTCGGGCACATACCTATAGTACGGTACTTCCGATTCCACAAGATTGTATTTAAGGGCAAGTTGCTGATGGATAATCCTGGCTACGAGGTTGTGCCTGTGCAAATAGTCTCCGTTAGCCAGACTAGAACAACCGGAAATAATGTGGCGGATGGATTCCCCTGGCCGGTGACATGCCCGACATATGTCAACGGTACCGTCCTTCACAATGTATTTCCGGTAGTTGTTCGTCATCATAACTTCGTCTGTAATCGCACAGATAAAACCTTCGGTTTCCCCAAAGAGGTCACCAAAACGCAGCCAGGCCACGGACGCTAGAAAGTCTACATCGGGCCCATGTAGGACCCGATAAAAGCGTCCGTGAAGCTCCTTGCTCTGCCATACCTCCCTGCGATCATTAGTATCTAATACCACAGGTTTGCGCCAGTTCTCGTTAGCCAAGGAGAGCGGGGTGAGGCCCTTGTCCACTGCGACCACATCCCGGTGCATACCCACGTCGGCTTCAAGGAAGTATTCCCTAAGGCTGCATACCTCGCGGTTGTGCAGGGTCTTAGCATTTAAGAAGCCTCGACCCCCACACTTCCGCGGGATATACAGCCTCATTACCGATGATCGTGGGTGATGCATCCGATTTGCGGTTAGCAGTGAACGGACCCTCCTATCCAGGGCGTCCAGTTCTGTCTGAGTCCATTTGAGTATGCCGAAAGAGTACATCAATACCGGCATGACCCAACCGTTAAAGGCGCGCACCTTGTTTCCGCCTGATAAAAGACTATTTAGTACTTTGTTCAGGCGGCCGAAGAAGCGCTCCTTCAACGATTGTTTCACGCTAGTAGCATTGATGCCCAACGCTTCCGACATACCCAAATACTTGTATGTTTCGGTTGAGCAAAGGGATCTAAGGTGTATGGAATCCGAGAGTTGGGTTCCCACGGATTCCATAATCTCACCTCGCTTCACATGCATGACCGCACATTTGTCCACACCAAATTCCATACTGATGTCGCTACTGAAGGTTTCTGTTACCTTCAGTAGCTTCATCAGTTGCAAGTTGTTGGGGGCAAAGAGCTTCAAGTCATCCATGTAAAGGAGGTGCGATATGACCTGACCACCTCTTCTCAACCGGTAGCCTTGGCCCGAACCCTCCAGCAGTGTACTAAGAGGGTTGAGGGCCAGACAAAACCACAGTGGACTCAGACTGTCGCCCTGAAATATGCCACGCTCGATCCTTATTGGTTCACTGTTCGCCTGGGTCTGTCGACATCCTGGATAGTGAAGGACCGTCCTCCACTGCCCCATACACGACATCAGGAAGGCGCGTAGAACTGCATCAACTTTATACAGCTCCAGCACCCTCATGAGCCATGTATGTGGCACTGAGTCATAGGCCTTCTTATAGTCTATCCAACATGTGGACAGATCCTTTCGGGAACGACGAACCTGTTGGCTAATGGCAACATCGATGAGGAGCAGCTCCTTAGTACCGCGGGCCCCGTTCCTACATCCATTCTGAGAGGTAGACATTATTGAATTACTTTCAATATGATCGTTAATCTTTGCTCTCAGAATGGATGTAAGAACTTTATAGACCGTCGGTAAACACGTGATCGGTCTATAATTTTATAATTATTATTATTATTATTAATGATTTCAACCGTTCATAGGCCCATGAATCATATACCTAATTGATTTATGGGCCATGGTGATGGTTTTAGTAGATATTGAGTACTTTACGGTCTGTTAATAGCATAAACAAGAGTCCTGACTGACTAATAATTAAAAAGTTTAGAGGTAACTCCAAACAGGAGGAAAGCAAAAAAAAAATCATCAATGTAAACATGAGAAAAGATTAAAACTCTAAAACGTAAAAATTAAACGGATTGATTCTTCTAGTTAAATATTGTGTAGCTATGATTCACGTTTTCCGTTATCCGTGAGTAAAATAGGCTATATTAAAACAATAAGGTAGTGGCCAAAACAAATATTATATATATATTCTATATATATTCCAAAAAATACTACATGCGTATTTTTGACGTAAATAAAAAACGAAGACGATACAGCGCGTTGAATGCTCGTGTAACGTCAATACTCGCTACAAATTTTACCACGACGACCAACGTAACGGTTTAAGCCCCTACTCCTGAACTTTGATGCTTTTTATCTTCGTAAACTTTTATAGATTTGATAAAACAAAAAACACGTGTTCAATATTTTTCGATTTTTTTTTAAAATGACTACTCGCAGTTTAGCACACTAAGGCTGGTTACTGCTCAACCGGACAATCCTGTGGTGACCTCAAATGAATTTAAGGCCCCCAGCCAGGGCTTAAAACTACTTAAAAACTGAATGACCGCTCGCTAAGGGCATCCCCTGTGGGACACGGGCCTCGGCTTAGCGGGGTCATTGAGGGGGGGCAGCAAGGGACAGGCTAGCTCAGATTGATATTATTATGGGGATTTTTTGATAATCTTAGAGACGAACTAAATAGAATCATAGTTTTTTATTCAGGAAACATCCCTATCAAATGTGCACCTATGCGAAGCCGGAATGAGCCGCTAATACATAAATAAGTATGTTTATTATTAAAGAAGGATATTATAATCTATTGTAACTCAATCAGTTTAAATAGAAAGACACTAATTATGTTACAAAATAATGAGTAATTGAGTTCAAATCTACTTGTACTAGAATCTTGAAGCTGTTAGCCTTGAAACACGTTACCTGCTCGGGGTTTTAGGTTCTAGACAGGTCAAGTAACTGCTCTGGTTTACAAACGACATGCGTTTAGCTTTGACTGAGAGTTAGGGAAACTAACTGTAGCCCCTAACTTTTAGTCAAAGATAAACGTATCTTATCTTTATTGTTTTAACACAACTGCCCTAAAAAGGAGTGTTATGTTTTCTGGGTTCATGTATGTACATCATCGTTGCGCATGCAAAAGTCGCTGTGTTATTTAGTTGTTTTCGTTGTTAATGCAGTTTTAATCGTTATTTCAATATGCTGTGTAAACAGCTATATGATAAATGCAATATTTAAAGAGTTACGGATAAGTGACGTTCATACATAGAAAGATCCATATAAACACGTGTTATAAATTAATTCACATAGCTAAAATATAAGTTTACTAAAACATATGTTATATGTTGAAAATGTATGTGGAATGATGATTATGAATTTGAGTAGCAGAAACACTTTTCTACATCTAATAGTAGAAAATTATTTGAACAACTTAAATAGATTTATTTAAATCCAGTCACAGAATTGATTTCACCAACTGCTTCAGACTGCTTAAAAGTAACTTGTTTGGAACTTTTTATTACAAGTTTTTGCGTCGGGCTTTTTATGCAAGTCATTACTTTTATTTCCTACATCATGAATAACATTTTTGGAATTGTCTGGCGCTTTCTAATAGCTCACATGACTACGTGACGAAAAAATGAATCTTCACTTAGCTAACGGTGATCGCCAGCACGTTCTTTTTTCAAAACTCTTATAGCGTATACCACTTCGGTAATATATTCGGATCTAATTATACTTATAATTTATCGATACGTTTAGGTTACGGGTCGTGTCAAAGAAAACTAACCCTTAAAATCGTGTGTTTATTGGTTACCAACTAATACTCCTGTGTTTAACTGCCTCAACATGTAGTAAACTTATCGATCTACCATGTTAATATCATTAGGTAGAGCAGTTACAAGTAGGAAACTATGTTAAATACAAGAATCGATATACCTAGCCACCAGGCGATTCGAGATTGTTTTTGTAGGCAATACAGGCTTTAAATAAAGTGGCATAATATGAGGGATTGACCACGTGACATTTTGACAGCGTTTGTCAATCCCATATATTTTGACATTCGCCTTCGCTACGTTAATGCTGACAAAATATCAAATTTCTGGAACCATAGGAGCTAAACCTAAATAAAGTAACATTCCATTTCCATAAGTTATACATAAATTTATAACGATTATCTATCAAGTTGTGTCAGTGGCTATGCCCGTTTGAAACTCGGAAGATGGATCCTAAAAGAACGCACTGCTGAATTAAACCCTCTGACGCAGGATAACCCCAAGTTTCTAAAAGAAACTATCGACGTGTCGCAATTAAAACGCAACATAAGTATAGCGATTGGCTATTGAAACTTCAATCCACCAAAAACGACAGCTACGTCACATTGATTTTACGATAATGTTCGTTCTATAAACTGGGCCAAGTACTGAACGTAGCAACTAGTATAGGCTTTTTAATTTCATAAACATCGATGAATATCGTAGCATACCTACGACTACCTTGTTAGCAAAGAACAGCACACTCTAGTAAATTAAAGTATTTTTATGTCCGCATGTGCCAACACTGGCAGTATGAGTAATGAGTATTTATTAGGTTTTTTATATTTGTAATAAATACCTAAGTGCTACTGATAATAAATATTTTGTAGGTAACAAAACATTTAATTTAAATTAGAATAGTGTCCAACTGCATCCTAATAAGAGTAATTTATAAGTAAATTAATGTAAAAGTCTGAAAGTTTTGACGTTTTCTAAACAATCACGGCTCAAAGGCTGAACGGATTATCATGAAATTTGGCACAGGACTAGACAGGATTAAGGCATCAGATACTTTTTATCTCGTTGTGTCATTCCCATGGGACAAACCAGTTTTGAAGATGATGACCACAGCGAATAGAAACTAGTACCAATACTAAATGTTTGATCAAATCTGAGAGAATTTGGTACTTTTTCAGCTTCTTGCTAATTAAGGATCTAAGTATCGAGATGCTGGACTCCATCATCATTTAAGTCGGCATCCGGCTTTACCTTTTTGCCACAGGTTATGTAACCGCAATAGTTTTACTTTCCGAGTTATAGACCAGGGTAGAAGCCTTTAAAAATAATAAAAAGTGAAATAAAATAATAGTAGGATAAAACCCATTAGAAAAGGAGGAGAATATTATAAAAATGAAAGGAAAAATAATTTACGGGCGATCTGAGGTCGGGAAGGGGGGGGGGTGAGGTTTTAAGGGTAAAAAACGGTTTATCTCGATTTCCGGCAAAACTAAAAGTCCTATGGAAAAAAGTCAAATGGCAAAGTTGTAGGTAATAAAAAGATCTAAAACTTTTGTATTTACACTTTTTTCACATAACCTCAAAATTTATGAGAAAAATTCAAAAAACCAAGATTTTGGTTTTTTATTTTTATCTTTTACAAAATTATTTTTTTTGTCACGAAATTTGGTGAAAACTTACCTTTTTATGTCCCAAATACGCTGTAATTTATTTGATTAGAAATATTTATTTTTTCGCCTTATTTTGAATTAATATCGAAAAAGCACCCTAATTTTCAATCAAAAATTCACCCGTCAAAATATCAGCTTTTTTCAAAAAGTTGGTATGCTTTCTGTTCGTTGAAATCTCTACTTTCCGATGGTGAAAAAAAATATATATGTTACTATAGTAAATCTTCTCAGAAAATGCAAAAAATCGTAAAAACTGGAATCGATTTTTTTTAATTATTATTTACAATTTTGGTCTATTTATTAAAATTTACACTTTAATTACTCGAAAAACGTAAGATTACATGTCACGTTGATAAAAAAAACTGCAAATCAAAATATACTACTATAATTAACCAAGAAATAAGTTAATAAAATTAATATTTAATAAGACTGAATAAGACATCTACAATGTTTAGAGAAAGTTGTAGAATCTTCTTTAAATTATATGCGTAGATGCCTCACCCCCTTCCCGACCTCAGATCGCCCGTAAATTATTTTTCCTTTCATTTTTATAATATTCTCCTCCTTTTCTAATGGGTTTTATCCTACTATTATTTTTTTTGGTTTTAAAAATTATCGACCCTGGACTATTAAGGCAATATCGAGTTTGTCCTTTTCAACCCAGCCCCTAACGAATAATTTACTATTCATTCATTTTAAGGTTAATAAGTACTGTATTTTCGCTTTGATATGGAGTTTCCTTCAATATAAAGTTAATTCAAACGTTTAATTATGTACTTCCTTTCTTCTCTCAGCTGTGTTGTTCCCATGTGAAACCAACGTTTGACCAAAACAAGAAACAGATTTTTTTTTGTTTACAGCAAACTAATAGAGACAATAGCCCTTTACTTATTAATTATAACAGGGCTACCTATTTTAAAGTATTATTTAAAAAAAAAGTGTTTCGTTCTAAATATTATGTGCGCGAGTCCCCGGTTTTTTACTTACCTGCCATTTCATCTAATTAACCTATAAACTTAGCTCACGAACTAATTTTCCACTTACCAATTTACTCTATAATTACCGATACTTAATAAACAATACAGCGAAATACAATACACCAGAATACCTAGATAAACGTTTAACGCTAAGTATCAATGGAAGAGTGATGTTTCATGTTTTTTTAATGGGACGATGCGGGTCAACCAGCCCTTATACGCCGCGCCGGGTCAGTCCTCTGTCATAGCACAACGACCTGACAGCTTGTTCATACGAGTGTACTGATGCGCGTACGTACGGAACCTTTGCAATACCGGACTTCTCGGAGCATTCCCAAAAATAATTCTTTGGTTTAATATGTTTGATGAAAGACCAAGTGGCTAACTTAAGTGATAAAACTTTTTTTTTTGTTAGTAAAAAAAAACAAACAGGGAAAATGACATATCGTTAGTGTGCCTAAAAGTACCTGTCTGGGAGAGCCTAAAAGTCATAGTTACTTAATAATAAATAATAAAGCCTTTTTATTTTCTATAAAAGTTAGCAATACAATCTTATTTTTCTTTCTTTCTTTTTTTTCTTTTTTTCTTATTTTTTCTTATTTTTTTCTTTATTTCTTATTTTTTTTCTTTATTTTTCTTTTTTTTCTTATTTTTTCTTTGCTTTTTTTTTAGCGTTAGTACGTACTTATTTCTAATGTTAGTTCGAGATTATAAATAATAACATTTTTTTTTGTTTTTATAAAAACCCCTTTGTTAGGGTATAGGCCTCCTCCAATTTCTTCCATTTCTCTCTATCCCGTGCTGTTCTGTACCAGTTTCTCCCCGCCACCGATATTATATCGTCCACCCATCGTTTTAGTGGTCTGCCTACGTCTCTCTTTCCTTCTTACCTATAGTTATGGTTCTTTAATTTACATGTCGACCTGATCGACTTCATAATTACTTATATTTACATATATGTATCTAGCTAACAAATATGTTAGCTGTTTAAAATTAGATAATTTTGAAATTGGAAATGTAAACCTGTTGCTAAAGTTGTTTGACTGCTAAACAAAGAATTTTCGTACATTAAAAACATTCATATTCAAGTAATTGCACTTTGCAATTTAATATCAGCGACAATAATTATGTGACTGAAGAAGAAAGTAAAGGCACTTTGTAGAAGAAAAATATGTGGAACCTGGAGGTGTTTTTGGCACATTTAAATATTTAATTTAAATATTATAAAAATGCGAAAGTTGTTTATAAATAAATTTCCTTAAAAGTAATTGCCCTTCCGATAGCTAAGGTATTATTTATTAAAAAAGCACTTCATTGAACTACTACCGGTAACTCTGGCTCAATACCGCCTGACCTAAATAATATAAGTATGTCAGGAATAATAAACTCTCGAATTTTCCTGAAACTTCAATCCGTTTCAGCACATAAAATAAGAAAAGCCTTTAACAAACTTAATAAAGGTTACACACCTGTTACTTATGTAACGCATTGCGACTAAGTTAAAACAAGGAATAAGAGAAGCAGTAGAAAATTACTTTATAGGTAATATTTCTTAACAAAATGGAAAAATATTTCAAGGAATACTTATTTTAAAACCTACTTGATTACCTACCTACTTCGTAAAATGCCTGTAGCATTTCAGCTAGCTAGTAATCAAGTAAGCACTATACCTATACAAATAACTAGCAGCACCCCGCGGTTTCACCCGCGTAGTTCCCGTTTCCATGGGAATACGGGGATAAAATATAGCCTATGTTACTCAGGGTGAATGTAGCTTTCTAACGGTGAAAGAATTTTTGAAATCGGTCCAGTAGTTTTTAAGTTTATTCGTTACATACAAAAATACATTTCTTTCCTCTTTATAATATTAGTTTAGATAAAACATCGTATTTTCCATGATCTGTGTTTAGATCGTAGAATGAATCTAAAAAAAAAAAACTACGATTTATTTAATAACATAATTTTCCACATAAATAATGTGTTCTCAAGGCGAATGAATACTATTATTATAAAACTATAAAGCTGAAGAGTTTGTTTGTTTGGTTGAACGCGCTAATCTCAGGAACTACTAATGATTTGAATTGGAAAATTCTTTTAGTATTGGATAGCCCGTTTATCGAGGAAGGATATGCTATATAACATCACGCTACGACCAATAGAAGCGGGGCATAAATGAAAAATGTTTTTTTTTTCTGTCTCTCTTATGTGACGCAGACGAATTTGCGTGCGTAATTTAGTCGTGTAATAGAGTTTTCAGTGACATCATTTAATTAGTAGCAACTTCAATATTCGAATATCCATACTGTTTATCTTCATTTCAGTGGCGTTTAACCAACGTGGGCATAGGCTACTTGAGCGATCAAAGATCAGTGAGGTAAACAAATCCAAACGCTGCTGTCATTTTCCGAACAACTGCGTTCTACAAATTGTTAAATTGCAAAATCATTCAACAATAAGTACTTCTATTGTATTGAAATTTTCCTTCTTTCGCACATACATATAAAAGACAGTTCTTGACATTCTGTTTTCAGTTTTTCCTCGGCATTGCAATAAAAAAACGTTGTGAAATAATTTTCTATGAAAGAAAAGTAATTCTAAAGAAACGAAAGTTTTTCAGATGCAAATGAAAAAAAACTTTAATATAGCTTCATTTTAAAGAAATAGGCCGAAGTGGGACGCTACAATGTTTTCTAAGAATATCAGTTTATATTTATTTCTAATAACGTACTGTGTTACGGAAATAGCTGCCGGTTTACTGAAGAAGACAGTAGTCGACCCAATTACTGGCGACGGTAATAATCTGCCTAGTCGTAACCGTTGTTTTCATATTGTTGCATTAACAAAAAAATATTAAATACCTAGTAAGACGCGCTTTTTGTAGTGTTGGCTGACTCCTCTAGCTCAGTAAAGCGACCAACTCAAAGGCCAGCGGGCCTACCATGACGTCTTAAAACGTGAGTCTTCCGAGCGAGAAAAAGGGATGGAGCTATATAGGGTGTATAACTCTATCCCTCTTTCTCACTCCGAAGACTCACGTATTAACACCTCATGGTACACCCGCAGCCAGCTAAATAAATCGAAGTGAAGATTTCTTACGTAAAGCATTAGTAATAGTGTGATATTGCGAAATCGTGTGCGAATCGGAGCATTATTGACTGTCATATCATAAGTCAACAAACAGTGTTTAAAAAATATAATATTTGTTTTTTCTTTTCTATTTCAGGAATCTTGCCAGACAGGACAAACCGAGTAGAAGATATTTATTTAAGATATTATAATGGGTGAGTAGCAGTTATTACGCTTAAATTTTCATAGAAAATATGTCAAACAGCCATTATTCATCCTTATGTTAATTTTTGTTTCAATTACTTTTACTTAGGTATTTTTAGAACTTATATTTTCTTTTCGTCAACGTACACCAAAGAAAGTTAGTTCTTAGAAAGAGAAAAACAATAAAGCCTTTAAAAAAATAAAATGTACCTAATCATGGTTCAGCGTCAATAAGTCGGTAAGGGAAAATTGAATTCTTATTGGAAAACGCACCGTATCGTTGTTTGTCACGCGATCTGAAGTCATTGCAAACTATTCTTGGAAAATGTGTTATGGTGGATCTACATTTTTGGCATTCTATTGTGATACGGCTTCAAGCCGTGACCGTGTCAGCAACACGTATCAGGGCCTCAAATCTGCTATTACGATAGTGTCAGAATGGTCTATCATTGATTTTATAATGGTTGATTTTTACAAGGTTGGTAAACTATTAATATAAAATCGTCATTATGAATTTCCAATGGTCAACCACTGACACTACATTGAAAGAAATGGCATAGAATGGTAATCTCGTACATAATGACAATTGAATGACAGACGTATTCAGTAATCTGCTAAAACTTTGACACTTCCTTTGATCAGTGACCTTCCATTAGAACGTCATTGTGCATACCTCGGTTATCAAAAAGTATTACTAGACCATTGACCGACCAATGATCGACCATTATGAATTTAGCAGATTATGAATTTTTAGCAAAATGACAATGGTTTGGAATGACGAAGTTATAAAAAATAGAATAGAGTAAGTAGTATTTTATTATGACCGTCTAGGCGTCTACGTTAGATACAAATCCGAGTGACTTTGTCACGTGCAGCGTGTGCTCGTGAGTAGTAGCTTGCTACATTATCGTAGCAAGCCTCACATTGTGACATTTGCCCCGCAGTGTTTTCCGGCGAAATGTAGAAAATGTAGACCCACTTTAAGATGAAAAAAAATACACACACTGTTAACTATAATGTATAAATAAATAACTAGCCGTGGCGTGCAGTGGTTCGAGTTAGGGTAGGCCAGAGAAAATGTCCAAAAAAAAACACCACATTATTCAGGGTTGAAATGTGGTGTTATTTTTTTTTGTTTTTTTTTTATAGGCTATTTAAAAAAACAAAAGAAAAACTCATTTCATTAAAAATCAACCCTGAATAATGTGGTTATTTTTTAAAATTTATTTGGACATTTTCATTGGCATAAAATGCGAAAGTTACCAATAATTAATAAATCTCACAAGAATTTGACAAATGAGATCATTCAAGCATCGAATATTTAGTACAAAATACCAGTAGCCAGATATTTAATCAAAGGACTTTTCCTGTATGAGTCAAAAATATTGAGGAAGTTATTTTCTATTATTTTTGAAGAGCATTACCTACGCGTATTACGGCATCACGGTATCCAATACAATAGGGTGAAAAGTCCTCCTATTCTTTTCTCTTGTAATTTTTCTCCTAGCGTTCTTTCATTTAATTCTGACATTGCGAATGCCAAACTTCTTGCTAGCATGGGTCTTATACGAAATTATGTCTATTTTTCACAGACAAACTGCAGACGATTACGTGGACATTCCTCTCAGCCAAGCCACCCGGTTATTTGAGCTCAAAGGCTTCGACAAGAACAACCCTACCGTTTTCTACATTCATGGCTTTATTGAAGTCGCTCAGCAGGAGAGTATCCAGGTAAATCCTAAATGATCTTCTTCATGGCACCAAGTTATCACCATCAGCTCCTGGACACGCTCGTTCTATGGTAGACCTGGTAGGCTCGTATACAGCGATTTTTATTCGAGGAGATTAAGGGCCTAAGCGCTTTCATAGTCACTTTTGAAAAAGCAGTGCGGATAGTGAAAATTTGGTAGCACGTGCAAAATGCATGCATGATACTTTGGCTAATCCAAACAAAGGAAGTTGGAAATTGATTAGACCATGTAATGATGGTGCCACAGCACTATTCCAAGTCATCACACTATTTGTCTGCGTCTTATAAAATCTATGGATTTCTTCAAAGGATTTATAATTCAGTTCTAAGGGATAGCTCAAGATCATAACTAAACATGAGTGCATCTAAACAAGTCTATTTTTAACAGTATCTGTTTAAACTCAAAGTTAAAAATACCCAAATATATGATACCTAAATGTTATGGTAAACACTTTATGTTATATCGAAGTATAAACCGATACCGAAATCGTTCCCAATACGAGGCGAACCACAAATTAGTAGAGCATAATTAACACTAATAAATGTGCAAGGTACCGTAATTTCTTGCGCAATTTGTTCAAAAGAGTCACCGCGGCCCTGGAACGCAAAGGGCACTAGAAGGACCACGGGTGGGTTTTAGTCAGTAAGAATCTGACACTCCCTTCCGCTCCGCCCAGAGTGGGAGGAGTCATTCGATGATTTCCCATCCAGAAAAAAATGCTACCGTAATTTACTAATCAAATCACTTTGTAGATTTATTCTTTACGGTTTACCGCTTTTCACACACTTCCTGTGTAGTTTTTGTGCTATAGTACCTAATATCTAATTTTCGATGAGTAGAACCATAAATTCTTTCTCAGATATCTATAGCTTATCTTCTGGTCAAGACCTCAACAAAATGCTAAAAAAAAATAAACAAATAATTAAACAAATTAAAAACACGCCTGCCATGTCAAAAATAGAACTAAAAAATTAAAAACATGATAGATAATAATCTTTTCATTGCAGTCGGGGGACGGTTCCTTTGAATAGTTCTATAGAGGTTCCCCGACTAATTTGTTTAATTATTTGTTTTTTGATATGTACTAAGCAAGCTTTAGACGATGACAGTATACCTATTATGTAGTCTAATTTTCATGAAAACAAAATATTTTTTATTTTATTTATGAACCATGGCACCCCCATTTTATTTTTAAAAATGTTCACTACCCGTAATAACTCAACGAACCACATACATTTATATCGGTTAAGCTGTTAAGAAGTTATGGTGAAATAAAGAAACTCACAGACATACTACATGAACCCTGAAAAAGTAATACTCCTCTTTTTTTGGACAGTCATGTAAAAAGTTCGAAACAGATCACTTTTATCAGATACAGTACGTAACCCTGAAATATGACCACGCGCTTCGGAAACAACCTGTATAAACTTATAAAGGTAACTAAATTAACTGTTATCGTAACGTTCAAACGTATTCCCCAGTTGATTACTCAACATTTAACACTCATCATGTGGAATCATGAATCATGCACGTGGAATTTCGTGATGTGCAAAAGCAGCGCTCTACGAATTGCATACAATCTCATGAATACTCGTAAATACTAACGGAAACCATTCGAACATATTTTGATGCACTTGCTAGTTGTAGGTGCAGGTTCAGGTTTAACGAGTTTTAGAATAATTTATCAAAATTAAATTTAAAACACCCCCGACACAAAAACCTAAGTTCCCTTTAAAAAGTAAAAAATAATAAAAAAAAACTCAAACTTAAAGTAGGTACAAAAGTATGTATTAATAATTCTAAAAAAAATACGTCACGTTGGGGGACCGCTCCAAACCTAACAATTTAATTACAAATATTCTATTACCTGACTAAGTAGCGCGGTCTAAGGTACTCCCGAAACTCATCTTTCACACAAAAAAAAAAACTAAACTGAAATCGCTTCATCCGTTCGCGAGCTACGAAGCCACAGACAGACAGACACGTCAAACTTATAACACCCCTCTTTTTCCGTCGGGGGTTAAATATAGCTACTGATGCGCAATTTAATACTACTAAACTTTTTCCATCGTCGGACTTCAAGACATACGGCGATACGCCAACAGTACATGGCGGACATGGTCACAGATAATATAATAAATACTCCATGGTGAATGAGTACTTTCATTGTGCTGTTTGTGGTGTTTCCTGATAGCTAAAATCTGGGTTATTTCATTCAACAAGTGAATAGGTAACTTTCAGGCAAGCGCGCTCCCTTGCCGACCAAATCAGGCGAGGTTGTCGTTAATCGCGAACTTATCTACACCTATTAATAATCAAAGGGGAAAGATTTATATTTTCGTATGTTTGTAATGAATGAATCTCTTTCACCTTTACATATTTTCCCTGAGTAATATAGGCTATATTCAAATAAATAAATGTCCACCTGAACGAAGCCGAGACAAGCCACAAGTCAATAATAAAAAAACAAGATTTTGTTTCCAGCTTAATTTAATATTACCAAGTCTTGTCTTGCAACTACAAAATATTAAACCATGTTTTGGCTCTTCCGTTTCTCAGGCCCTCCACCCCCTAGATGGCGCGTTATCCTCATAAATCCTACAATATTTGCCATAACGCCCCAACCCTTAATGTGCCCTATACGCATCTGTGTTATCTCGCCATTAACCCTCAAACAGGAAGGCATCTGTCTTCCGTTATGCTATCTCCTGTCATGGGAAAACGTTGCACAATCACGCAAGAGGATAGATGAACATAATTTTTATTTTTGACGACACGGTTGGCGCAGTGGTTGAGCGTTCAGCTGCTGCGCTACGTGTCGCGGGTTTGAACCCCGCACGGAACAAATGTTTTTTATGGCCTACAGATAGTTGTTACGTGTCTGAGTGTCTTATGTATGTAAGTTGACATGTTTATGACCGCACCCACGATAAAGGAGTAAATCCTAGTGTAGGGCAACGCTCATTTAAAAAAAAAATATGGTGCTTATATGGGCATACTGGTACTAATGCTGTCTTTGAAACCGATAGAGCTAAACCCTTAGGGTATATTGTAACACCAGAGACCTCACCCCTTGTGTTACATACTCGTACTATTCTGTTATTAGATAAAGATAGATTATGTTTAAATAATAAATTTATTGGTTCTAAAACATACAGACATTTATATTACATGGATGATACGAGTACACTACGATACATATATGTATATACATATAATATCTTTGTTTATATTATTTGCGCAGGTATAATGTGTTACTGTTTGTTTGTCCCAAATAAATAGATAAGTACACTTAATTCTAAATTCAGACGTCATAAGATATCCGTGTCTGAACTATGATATAAAATATCTGTATATCTGACTTCAGCGCTCTTCCCTGTTTTAGGCGACATTTGGAAATAATACACTGATTTAAAATATTATTTGAGTAAATTGATAGATGTAGGATGAGGATTTTTGAGTCGAGTGTAAATGAGTGGAAGTATAGAGGGTGAGTTTTGTTATAAGC
Organism: Hecatera dysodea; assembly: GCA_905332915.2. Classification (NCBI taxonomy): domain Eukaryota; kingdom Metazoa; phylum Arthropoda; class Insecta; order Lepidoptera; family Noctuidae; genus Hecatera; species Hecatera dysodea. The sequence goes on along the minus strand of HG995294.1, from coordinate 8,570,996 downwards.
TACTTATCTATGACTTCGTACTTAGCGTTAAAGTGTAACTATTTAAGTTACACTTTAATGCTTTTGTGATAATATTTTTATCTTTCCTTCATTTTGACATTCAACCTTAGCCTCCCACTTGCGCCCGCGCGTTCCACCATTTGTCACTGTATATGACGCCGACAAATGACACTGGAGTAATGGGCCAATGGGCTTTGGGTTATTTTAAATTATTTATTGTTTGTATGTATAATTTTTTCCTTTATTCACTGTGTTAAATTATTATTTTCTTTATGAATTTATATATTTCATTTTATTATGTGTTACGTTAGTGTATCCGTGGCATTATTTGTATCAAAGTAATCTGTACAGGACCTATCAGAATACCAGCGCTGTGACATATATTTGTTTTAAATTTCGCTGCATATGCTGAGATAGGAACCTTTTTGGCCTCGCACATTTACATTTAGGTACAATTGATATCTACAGCTTTTCTTAATTTATTTTTGTAGTAGTTTCATTATTTTTTTTTTGTTTAGGTACCTTTCTATTTTGTTTGTTGTCCCAAATAAACATTTGTTTTTTCTTTATTTCTACTTTTTTACGGCATCTGACTTATAAGAGCGCTATGACATAACTTTTTAATATAATCAAAGCATATTTTCAGTATTTATAATTCAAAATACTTTTTATTATTATACCAGACACTTACAAAGTTTTATCGACAAACTGGTCTGCCAATAACCCGTAGCCAAGGACGCTACCATCGTCACAATATAGACGCTTCCTTATGATAAAGAACTTTGTTGCCCCTACTGAAAGCACTTGATGATCTAAGCAGGCTGTTATATGTAAAGCGTACATATGTATATATGATCCTAATGAGTTATCTTAACTTCCGTAAAAACATATTCTTGATAATTTTATAAACACCAGCTATAATTCATTTTCTTTAGCAGATAGCCAGACATAAACCACCTCATATTTCTGTTTTCCTTTTAAAATTTTGAACTTTTTTAAATTATGTCCATTTCTATCTTCAGGTCGTGGTGAGCTCATACTTGGAAGCGAGGCCAGACACAAACGTTATATTATTGGACTGGTCCAATATGGCGCATGGTTCTTACTTAGTCAATGCCGCACGAAACACGAAAAAGGTAAGATTTATGTTAGAGCAGACTATTCGACACCCACTATGTTATTATATACTTTAAAGGTTTTATAGCTAATTTATCCATCTAAGCATCGTGTAATGTCACAGAACTATACAAGGCCATAGTTAGCAACAACGATGTTGGTGAGTTGTTATGGTTCAAAGTACCTATAATAACAAAAAAATAAGAACCAGAACTTCGTCTACTGGAAGCCTTTCTGAAAAGTTACCTTACTATACCCCATTCACGATAAGATTAGACATTGAAATACATCTTTTTTAGAGTCCGTTCAACCGATTTTGACTTCTATTACGTTGGTAGCATGACACATGGTAGCTGCAGTAAACAGTTGGTATTATAATCTCGTTTTTGCTTTTAATGTCATCCCTAGCCTACGGAATAGAAGTAATAATCGGTTGAATGGACTGTTCCAATGTCTAATCTTATTGTGAATGGAGTATAGAAACACAATACCAACAAAAGGGGAAGCGGAGCATAGGGTTTAAGAAACTTAGGGCTCCCCGACACGGATTTAGAATGTTGAAATCGTAATACTTTACGTTTCGTTACTTACTATTCTACAATTGCTCGGAATTACTTCGAGAGATTATTGACTATCAAAATTTGATGCGTTAAAAAGTGATCATTTGGAACACTTTCAGGTGACAATTTATCGAGAGTTTACAATCTCTCAAGATATTTTATAATCTGACGGAGTTTGCCACTTTCTGGTGACTAATGTTCGACTCGACGTTACCTGTTTTGTAACGAAGTTCTTAACTCTTAAAATAAGAATTGCATTGTTCCTTTATAATAACTTGACGACACGGTTGGCGCAGTGGTTGAGTGATTGGCTGCTGCGCTGCGTGTTGCGGGTTCGATTCCCGCACGGAATAAATATTTGTATGGCCTACAAATAGTTCTGTATTACCTTATGCTTTCCTGTACAAAACTAAAGTGGAAACTGGACATAGGCCTCTGCAATTGTACGCCACTTAGATCTATTTTCGGCTTCTCGCGTCCAGTTTCTGCTAGCCGTCCTGCGCAAATCGTCACTCCACCGTGCCTGAGGACGTCCTACACTACGTTTGCCGAGACGCGGTCTCCACTCTAGACTTCAATCCTGATAAACTGAATTGGATTTGTGCTAGTAACCAGCACGATTTTTACTTTTTAGGTAATTTGGAACTCTAAAAAGTTTCAGGGAAATGCCCCGATATCAATTCTATACATATATACCTACATACATACTATACCCACATCGAAGCGAAGAGCCGTGTTAAAGCAAAGTTTCCTTATTGAGAAACACGTGTTAAATATATTTTCGGATTTAAAATAACAGTAGGTATGTTAGATAATGCCAATGTTTACAACACGGAAACTGAAACGAATTCAATTATGTATTTCTACAATACGACTACCAATTCTATCCAGGAATTTTATCAATAATAGATATTTCACAGATGAATTTACAATTCTTTACAAAAATAATATCTAAAACTTTATCAAAATTTCAGCAGTATCCAGTCTGGCCTGTGTGTTTTTTTTCTTTTATTTTTTGTTAGTCTAGAATTACCCTTTTCTGACCAATGGCCTCCTATAGACTAACATCCCTCTTTTCTTGCGCCACTTCGAAACTGCATTCGCGGCTTATGTTCTTAATATTCAAACTGTAATTTTGGCGTTCCAAAGTGCCTTTTGAGTGTCTAGTTGAGATAAATAAATTGACTTTGACTTGTCATATACATACTCAAGACAAAATCGAACCACAAATAAAAATTAAAAACTAATATGAAAAGTGTACATACTTACAAAGAACTCCTGATCCAGCAAACTATTTTCTTCTTTCAGGTGGGAACAGTGGCAGCCGAACAGTTAAACAAACTACTAGAATCTGGTCTTCTTCTGGAGAAGTTCCATGTGATAGGCCACTCTCTAGGCAGCCACGTGGCTGGATACACGGCGAGGGAACTCAAGACTAAGTACAACAAAATAGTAAAAAGGTAATTAACTCTGTTTCTGTTAATAAAGTAGACGCGTCACAAATTAAACATAAGTTATGGTACCCGGTAATTTTTGTGTCAAAAGCTGGACCTGAATCTCTTTAGACTTAATAGTGATTTGAGATGTATGAACAGAATTAAAAACAAAAATGTTATTTTTATTTTATGGCTGGTACTTTTATACGTGATTAACTGATTACAATCAAAACTTACGATCGATGATAACTTGATAAGACAGCGATATATTCAAAATTAAAAAAATATGTATTTTTAATGAGTTTTTCTTTCTTGATAAACAACTTTCTATAACCTGGCTTCAAGTTATCTGAAATGACATTCAAAATCTACTTTTAAAATCGCATCAATAATATCAGATTGAGCATTAATAAAATACTATCTCAAATACCTACCGCAGCATTAAATATATTTCATAAGTGTGAGATTGGTTGCAATAGACAACGCAAAAGTCTGTACAATTATAATAATATCGAGGGTTCATATCAGCATCATCTTCCTGCCCTTATCCCATGTTACTTGGGGTCGTCGCAACATTTTTTTTTCTTCCATTCTGTCCTGTCAACCGTCACGCTATCACTAACTGCCTTTTCTTTCATATCACTCCTCACATAAGCCATCCATCTTTTCTTTGACCTACCTCTCCTTTTCCATCCATCCACATTTATATTTATAACCTTTTTTATTTACATGCGTAAACACAAAGTAAACGAAATTGAAGTGATGCTATTCATCAGCTCCCTGCCCTCATTTCATGTTACTTGGTGTTGGTGCATCACGGTTTTTGACTGCATTCTTTTTAGTCAGCCATCATGCTAACACTATCTCCCTTTTCTTTATTTTTCGAAAATTAATTCCAGCAATCCTCTGATTGCCAAAATCACTTATTGACAAAATCATGTTTACTGCTCTCAGTAAAAGTTTTGTCAATAAGTCACATTAATTTAGCTATAATTTTCCCTGTAGAAACTGGACCGTATTAGTAGATAGGTACTTATTCTAGTAAGAATCGTCTTTAAGTGTACTGATCGTGTTTTTTCTCTTTTAAATTATGTCAAGCAAATCTTGTCTGTTACAAAAGATATTATGAGTAGGTTTTTAAGAAAGTATGTTTTCGTTTAGTAAATACACACACACACACACATTACACACACACACACACATTTGAGCTACTTTATTGCTGCTGATTTTTAACAACTTAATTTAAAAACTATTTTTGCGATGATTTCTTGACGAAATATTAATATTTGCAATACATTATATATATATATATATAGGTATATATACAATGAGAAAATTAATACTTTCCGAAAATATGAAACTATCCTTTTTTTGCATTTTAGATGTGTTTTTTTTTGCCGTATGTTTACCGTCGGAGCGTCCGAATGATGCTAGATTAAATGCGCACCGGAATGTTGTGTTTGGTGCTTATTTGGTGAGCAAATTTTTCCGTTGATTGTGTATCTAGTACACAATCGTCGGCCAAAGAGTGCTTCATTAGTAATTGACGCTTACAGCACACTTTCTTCCAAACCGCACTAAATTAACATCAGCCTACAAACATTTCAGATTAACGGCACTCGATCCTGCTTTTCCAGCGTTCTACCCTGACGGTGTGGTGATGGAACATGTCAACGCGAAGGATGCCGAGTTCGTGGACGTCATACACACGGATGCCGGCGGCTACGGCGCGCCGGTCCGGACCGGAACGGCAGACTTCTGGCCGAATGGTGGAAAAAGCGTACAACCGGGATGTCCCCGATTTGCGCCGATACCTCTCTCCGATGATAGTAAGTTGTATATGCTTTATTAAGGCTAATTTTGTATTTCTTATTTAACAGCACTATTGATGCTGTAAAATTGGCTTGGATTACGATTGGTTGTTATTCAGTGTAAGTGAGCTTTAACAACATATTGTAATAATACTCCGTGTGCTGGTTACAAGCCAAACTGACGCTACATTATGCTTCCTCGAACAAAATAACGTGTCTTATGTAGGCACGTCTTTTTTGCGTGCTCGTAGCATTGCACTAACGCTTATTCGCCTACGCTAGTGTGACGTCCCCTTTATGGTTTCCCACAATAGCTCTTCAATGTGGAAAGTTTTATTTTTTATTTTTCTAAAATGTAATGATAATTCAGCCTCATCTGGTAACACTGGAAGACGAGCCAAACCCTCGCGGAAATGCACTAGAAGCATGAATAGTAGGTAGATTTTTTACATTTATTTTACAATTGGTGAATGTATTTAATCTCTACTATACAATAACTTAATTTAGGTTTCGGTACGGAAGGACTCATTCCCGCCATATATTAATAGCTACAGAATTATATTATCATGAGTCAGTTACTCATGACCCATACATTCAGTAGGATATATCTTTGCACCAATAACAATATAAAACAATCACCATTGAATGTGCTTCAAAATAGATTTAATTATTATTAAGAGTAATAAGGCTTGCAGTTCTTCTTACACGTTTTTTTACCGCTTTGAAAATCTGCATTTTGCAGAAATTGACAAAATTAATCACTACGGATGCTTACATCAGTATCGTTGACTTTCACAGCGTAAAAAACGTTTGTGAAGAACAGATCTTAGGCACAAACTGACAGTATTCAGGATACACAATACATGTCACGGGTAGAATGGTCTACACCGTTGCCGGCGATGGAGAAGAAAAACAAAAAATAATTTTAATAACACTCACTGGTGTTTTGGTACCTATAGTATGGCAAAAGTGGAAATTGCACTTCCAATCAGTAAAACAAAATTAAAGATCACATATTGGTACAATCAGCATTAAATATACCCACTAGCAGTGCTATCAAAATTGGTCCCGCAGTTTCGGAGCTTATTCGATACAATCAATCAAAAAATCTTTCCTCTTTAAAATATGAGTATACATTTTCGATTACAACAATAGAATGAAAAAAGAATTGATGGGTCAGCGTCCGCTATTGCCATGCTAAAAATAATAGTATACCTGTGTTGATAGGTCTTCTTTTCCTTTACATAGATTTGTTTTCTTGCCATTTTCAGACTTATGCAGCCACTGGCGGTCGTGGCGGTTTTTCGCGGAGTCAGTGATAAATCCTGAAGCGTTCCCAGCCTCCCCTGCCGAATCCTACCACAAGTTTAGAGAAAATCCCACCCCGGAGGAGGGCATGGTGTATATGGGCTATAGCTGTGATAATAAGTAAGTTTGTTAGATATTAATCAAATTTTTCCAAATAATCCTTCGATAGATGTTAGGTATCAAGAAATTATGGTTTTATTATTTATAATTAATTTTCCTGGAGAAAAAGAAAATATAAGTACTCTTAGATTATCAAGAAATTGGGCACGTATGTCTTGCTTTGTCATATCAATCAAAATTTTCAAAGTGGGGAGTGGGGGCTTATGCGTCAATTCTAGGTAAAACTGTACCGTGGCGCGACGTCAAGCGTTCGACGCACTGTGTCTCTAAATGATATTAATTTTGTAAGTAGGTTAAACGTAACACTTTTGCACGTCACATATTTCTGGTCATTTTAAGGTAGATGACGCCGGTGTTTCCTAACCGACTACCCTGAGAAGAAACACCGAAACAAACTCAGAAGTCAAAGTCTCTTTTAAAGTCCATACTCTTAATTATAGTCCATAGTCCACAGTATTTACTTTTTGTTTACGTAACAAAAAAAAATATTAATTCGATATTTTTTGGTAAACCATATCGTTGACTAGTTGGTTGAGGAGCTTGTGGCTTAACTAAACAGCTGCACGGGTCGATCTTCGAGGTTAAGCAACGCTTGCCGAGGTTGGTCTGTGGATAGGTGACCATCTTAACGTAACGAGACTTCTCCGTGCCTCGGAAAGCACGTTAAGCCGTTGGTCCCGGCTGTCATTTGGGGATCTTTTGCAGTCGTTACGGATTGTCAGAAGCCAGAACACTGGACACCAGACTTGCCAAGAAGTACCATGTTCCCCAGTTAATGGGTTGTTGTAGGTCTGGTAGGCGGCCGCTCCACGTAAAATACTGGCATTCGGCTGAATCTGGCTTATCTGGGAGCCGACCGCAATATAATTGGGAAAAGGCTAGGCAGATGATGATCGTTGACTAGTTGGTATGAAAATACTTTTAAAGCCTCATCATCATCATCGTCACCCACAGTCCAACTTTGGGCGCTACTGGGTACATGTGGTCTCTTTTCCTGTGCCACCTTATTCAGGTTCTACATACGATAACAATAACATCTAACCTAACACTCGGCCAAAATTGACCTTGATTTAAGTCTATATCCGGTTAGATTAACTCATTTGACTCTATTTAACAATGAACTGAATAAATAAGGAAAAGAAACGCCATGCGCGGCCATAGAATCAAACTCACATAAATATGGCGCTACTGAATTATTATTGCCAATTATGTCTTATAATATAATGTTTTTATCTCATTACAGTGCCCAAGGATCGTATTATTTGACAACAAACTCCGAAACGCCGTTCGGGAAAGGAATGGACGGCCTGTACCCGAAGAGCAAAAAGAATTCTATCAAGAAATAAAATTTTGAAAATTGGGACTTACCACTTTAAAGTCTTCAAACATCGAAACTCAATCAAAAATGTCATAAGTACATTTTATACTGAAAAAAAAAAACAAAAACCTTTAATGAAACGAGTAAAATCGTTGGAAATCGTAATAAGATTGAGTTTTGAGAAACTCTTTGAGAAAACGAAAACATCACTCCACTTGATTTTTCAGTGGACCTTATTATTAAGATAAAAAAGATATCTTTAAGTACGATATCTAATTATAAAAAATCACAGCTGCTTTGTAGTAACCTCCTAATTTTTCTAGAAAATATCACATTAAAACAGTGATTTTAATAACAATGACAATGAAATTAAAAAGTGATATCCTTAACTTTAATATTGACCAAATGGCGTTGGGTTTAACATAAGGAGAGTACCTACTTATAGGTTTTAACCAAAAATAAAATCATTTTTAAACTTAGGGTCAAGACACGCCGAATTTCTCATTGAAATATATAAATGTACCTTTTAGTGTGGTAAATATGAAGTTTTATATTGTATCGCGTCTCGGTGTGAGTTGGCCCTAATAGTGATGATGATAAATATGTTGAAACGTAACGATTGATCTTGATCGGTGATGTTATAACATTAGCAAATATTATTTAAAAGGTAACATACTGTAACCTGGTGGGTAGGGTCTCTAAGTAAATAAGGAATAAGAAACTTCTTGACACACGAGTTTCATCGTCGATATGAGCTCTTATTAAAAAAGAAATCACAAAAACAAGTAGAAACTTTTAGATTGTGAACGACAGATTGCTCTAGAATATTTTAACTGTGAGAATCAAAATATACCAATGTCGACATAATTAATAAATATTGTTCTACAACATTACTAAACCTATCTTATATAATATATAAAAAGTAACTGGATTTTATATATTTTGTTGTGATCATTACATCTCCGCGGTCAGAGAATCAAAAGGATTATTAGTTGTTATTTTTTAAATCCATGTTGAATAATATCACTTGTCACGTAGTAGTTAATATTATAAACAAATTTATTTTTATTTATTTAAATTTTATGTAATGTAGTGGTACATAGGCAGTCTTAATGCAATAATGCATTCTCTACCAGTCAACCTTTGGGTAATTAAAAATACAAACACAAAATAATCCACATGGTGTATAATTAAAATAAAATAAGTAATAGGTAGGTATAATTTTCATTTTATTAAAAAATCTGCAGTTTAAGTAGAGAAATAATTCAAATTATAAAAAAAATATGCAAATATGTCTTGCATTTAGGTACCAACTGTTTGACTCTGATATTCATAATAAATCGAAGTAAGTACTAAAACAAAAATGACGTTAAATACGCTTATAACATTGATTCTCATATTATGTATTTCATATTTGCCTTTAAAATTTATTATTTGACTGAATATTTACAAATTAAAAGTTACAAGTACATAATTATGTCACAAGTTATGAATACATATAATTCAACAGTTTCCTAGATTTTTCCTGTTATTTGAACAAATATGTACTGTATAGCTGATTCGTTCTTCTTTTCTCAAGTCAAGTCAAGCCAGTTTATATGTATTTCAGAAAAAGTAGATATTTATAATTAACTATGCTTGTGATATTTTCCACTATCAATTGCCAATGTTTTTTTTTACTAGAATAGTTGCGAAATGTAGTGTTATAGTCTGAATAGACGTAAAACATAATTTTATTATTGTATAGTAAAAATGTGAACAGCCTAAGCAACATTATCAAAATTAAATGTATGTAACGCACAATACCTACTAGGTAAGATGTGAGATTGCATCGAAATTTATAAAATAATGGATTAAAAGCTTTATAAAAGTTATATTATTATAATGTAACATCTCACAATCGATAGTTTTAATAATTTATTAGTGTTCAATCGGTACTTAAGGGAACAACAATTTTATTTTATTGTATTGTACAATATTATATATTTTGTTGTTGATTTGATGTAATGTATGTCTTAAACAATAAAAATGCAAAAAATCTCATTCTGTATTTTTATTTAGTGTCGGATTTTGTAGTTTTTTTTAGTACGTCATAACGATTCAACAAGTTTAATACCATAACGATGAAATATTCTACACAGAATTACCTACAAATTAATCTAAAATAGAACAGTAAAACAAATACCTAAATTAATTTTAATTTGTTCAGTTTTTTATGAATAAGCCTGGTCGTTAAAATTATCCTTAAATACACCAACCATCTTTAAATACTTGCTTATTCTTTTATCATTGGTATATCTCCAACATTGCTTGCATAACTTTTCCATTTGATCCTATAATTTCTAGTAGGTATTATTGTATTTACAGTAGGGGTATCAATCCAGTCGTCTTTCAATAATAACTTATAAGTAGTAATTTCTTCATTAATATCTTCTTCAATATCTTCATCAGCAATGACTTTTGCCCTCAATTTGTATCCCTTATTACCGTTTTTGTCTTTGCCACCTTTATTTTCTTTACTATCATGATTTTCTTTTCCATCTTGATCTTTTAAGAAGTCTTCAAATCTTTCCTTCGCGTCTTTAAAAGCTAAATATATGATGTAAGCTAATGTGCCGTACATTATAATTCTGGAAAGAACGCACAATTTTATTGATTGACGGCTATACTAAGTCGCATCAGACCAAAGTGATGGCGAAGCACATTATGATGGGAGGAATTTGGGAAGCGCCTTTGCTAGGAGTGAGACAGTTATTTCATTTATTTAAAGATCACCCTAGAAAATATAGTAATAATAAGTCATATCAATCTGACCCTGTAGGGAAGACATCAAATGTACACCTTTTGTAATGCAATCATTTTTTAAATGTAGTATACTGACTTGCTTCTTTTATTTTTCAATGAGATTAGGCTTAAGAAGGCTTATTTTTATAAATTTGTCATTCAAACACGATTCCGTTGTCATTTTGCTAAAGTTCTTAATCTGCTAAATTCATAATGGTCGATCATTGGTCGGTTAATGGTCTCGTAATACTTTTTGATTACCGAGCTATTAAAAGCAATGACTGCACAATGACGTTCTAATGGTAAGTCACTGATCAAAGGAATTGTCAAAATTTTTGCAGATTACTGCATACGTCTGTCATTCATTTGCCATACATAATGGCAAATGAATGACAGAAGTACTCGTATGCAGCGAAATTAGCATTCTATGCCATTTCTTTCAATGGAGTGTCTGGTTGACCATTGGAATGTCATAGTGACGCTTTTATATTAGTAGATTACCAAACTTGTCAAAATCGACCATTATGAGATCAATGATAGACCATTCTGATACTATTGTAATAGCAGACTTGGGGCCCTAGTATTCAGCTAAGTTAGATTGGAGCAGAACCCTACATACACATAGCTGGGTAAATGCAAAGTAAATTTATTTTTTGACTGTGGTTTTGTTTGATGGAATATGCACCTTACGAATATAGCTTTATGTTGGTACTTAATTTGGGCTTGCATTCAATATGGCCATTTCTGGACACACCACACGGTCAAAACCTAGACTAGAAATATAAAAAATCATATAAATTAAAATTCATAAAAAATATATCGTTTCAGCTCACCCCATTGTGCCTATTTCGTCCAGCAGAGCAGCTGTGTTGTTGTTTAAATCTTTATGAACAATGCTAAATTGATGACTAGAATATTCATTCACAAGGCTAGTTCACACTACTCGGTGGAGCTCTATAAATCCACCAAGACCTCCACCTGATTCCTTCATCTACCTTCATTGCAGTGAGGGGAGATGTTCGATGAACAGTCCAGTGACTGCTAGACAAACTACAGGATACCAGGCGTACTTGCTTGTTTACATTTGATATACCAACTAGTCACACATTTATTTAGCACAAAGACAAAGTAAGTCACTCTCTGCCAGCATCTGTGAATCCTACCTACATACTACACACTAATTTCTTTGCTGCTTCCGTCGCATCTTTAGAATCGGGATTCATGTAGTTGTCAATACGATCTTTGACATCGTGGTAAAATAAAACGATACCATAAATTAATGAGCTGAAGATGAAAATACTGAAACAGAAGTAATTATTTATATAAAGCATTAAACTATATGTAAGCAATGTGAAGATTAAGCAAATAAATAGCTAAGTTATTACAAGTAGGGTTGAACCAAGTTGTTACGACAGGGCACATTGCTCGCAGAACAGATGGTTAATGGGGCTAAACATTTCTGGAATGGTGACCACGCACCGGAAGACGTAGTGTTGGAAGGCCTCCCACAAGGTGGACGTGGACCTGGTGAGGGTCGCGGGTAGCTGATGGATGCGAGTCACATGGAACCGGTTGTTGGGGCGACACTTGGGTGAGGCCTATGTCCAGCAGTGGACGTCTTACGAATGATGATGATGATAATGATGAATGGGGTTGATATTCTTTACGAAACTTATTTATATTTAAAGTATTCTTAATGTATTGCGTTAAGTCCTCCTAAGCAGGCCCGCTGCTAGCTGTTTGATCGCCCGCGTGCAATACCGATAATACCGCCCTTTTTTTGGATGGGAAATCATCAAATGACTTCTCCCGCTCTGGGCGGAGCGGAAGGGAGTGTCAGACTCTTACTGACTAAAACCCATCCGTGATCCTTCTTGTGTCCTTTGCGTTCCAGGGCCGCGGTGACTCTTTCGAACAAATTCCTGTACCCTAGCAGGCACTGACCCTATGGGGCCCCGTCTTCTTTGCTGACGGCGCGCGTGGAACACGACGCGCCGTCGATCCGGGCCTGGTTGCTATCGGACGGCGAGCCACCCATAGCTCGCCATCCGCAGGCCCGCGCAGCAGGTGGCCGGGAATCGCCCTGCGTTTCCCGACGCCCGGCCCGGGGCGCCTTCTTCTGTTGCGGCGGCTGGGGCGTGAGGTTTCTCGCACGCGTTCCGCCTCCTCCTTCGCTAGCATTACTGCGACACCCGGACGTGTCCTCCCGTGGATTAAAAAACAGGTACCTCCCGAAACACCCGTGTCCGGTGAGTACCGGTGCTGAGAACGCCGTTGCTCCACTCCAACCACTCCTCAAAGAGGGGACTTATCGCCACAATGGTGGCGTGCTCAACAAGTACCTACCTAACCTGCCAACTGAGAAATAAGCTCAGAGTCAATCCCCAAAACTTCGCGAATAATGCTTTTCATAGAATACGACTATGGATACTTGTATTGAATTAGAGTCCAAACGGGGGCGGGCGTTTCCTACTGACGGATAAAATAGCGCCTTCGGTTTTTTTTTCGATGCAATGATATTTCTTATGCTGTAGGTGAGTTGGCTAAATATTATGACTATGATTTTGAATATTACGATATGAGTTGCTCGATTTGCCGCCCCCTTGGACGTGCCGCCCGTGTGCTGTGCACGCCTTGCACGCCCGCTTACGGCGGCCCTGCTCCTAAGTACCACTTTTTTAGCATTAAATGAATAAATAAACTTTACCCAAAACATCCCATGTTCTGCAATTATGTATTTACTGAACCATCTTTTTAGCATAATAATAAGTAGGTATTTGCAGTAAATTCATATTGATTTCATGTTTTTTCATTTTATAAAATAAATTAAATATGCATTTTTACTGAAAGAAATATTTGCTTCGTCGTGGTTGACGAAGATGACTGAACTGAACTTTCCTACACAATAAGTTTAGATATTTTTCGTGCGTTACAACGCATGAAAAATATCTGAACTTATTGTGTTCAGTAACAATGCCTACTCAAATATTCTGAATACTATTCATTCATTATTTTTTATTCCATTCTATTTTTTTTCTTCTCTCATTCAAGAATGCCAAGCGTCAACAATAAGTACTGTTTTAACATAAGAATAAACAATACCTAGGTTATTTATCCTTTAGAAATGTAAATATATGATTTACCTTAAGTAACCTGTCAAGAGCGAGTCGGACACAGCAAATTCGAGATCGTATAATAAAATAAAACAAGCCTTTATTGCTCGTTTGGATATAAACTCAATAATTTATTACAATTAAACCCTTTACAAGCACTTTTGAAATGTAAATGTCGAAAGAAGTGAATCTATCTGCCCGGTCCTAAGCTTAGATCTCTATGGACAAGAACGTGCAAAAAACTCCACGGACACTCTTTTAAATCAATAAATTGTTACAAGGTTGTGGATACATTATTCTTCTTGATGTTATTCCTATATGTGAGAACGATGTAGAAAGACGTGTATGATACAGGTATCCAGAGTGAAAGGAACAATTTAAAGTACAAATAATTAAAATAAACCATGGCAGCTGAGAGATGACCATAATGTTTACAATAAAGCGATATAACTTACTCTTAATAATTTTAATCCATTATCCGTTCTCGGCACCTGGCTAGCCTACCCTCAACACTGCTTATCTTTCGACAAAGCCCTCACCACAGGGTCAAGTGAGAGACGACTCCCGATACTCGGGAGGGAGCTGAAATGGAATGTCAGTAATGGTCCCATTGGAGCCTCCTCCAGAGACAAGTCGGCCGCTGTGCAATTGCTCAGTGGCTGATGCCTATGGACGGTGAGCGTGGGTGGCTCGCCGTCCGATAGCAACCAGGCTGAGTCAACGACGCGTTGTGTTCCACGCGCGCCTCAAGGAGCCGTCAGCATCGAGGACGGGGCCCCATAGGGTCGGTGCCTGCTAGGGTTGCGGAATTTGTTCGAAAGAGTCACCGCGGCCCTGGAACGCAAAGGGCACAAGAAGGATCACGGGTGGGTTTTAGTCAGTAAAAGTCTGACACTCCCTACCGCTCCGCCCAGAGTGGGGAGTCATTTGATGAATTCCCACCCAAAAAAAAAGGTCAAGTGAGAGAAAGCCTTGTGGGAGGCCAGAATGAATACGATCAGCAAAGGACAGCCTTTTCTAACCATATCAATTCTGGACCTGCTGACCTTCTTAAAATCGTGACCGGTGACTCGCTAACCTCTAAATCCAGGCTCACTAGGAACAAAAAACTCTATGTTGAACATCTCAATCTCTCAAGAACCTTTTCAATACAAATAAAAACAGAACAGACGGCCAATTCTGCCAATTTTTCCAATTTTTAAGCATCGTTTGCAATTACTAATTTCATCGTTAACATAACTTTTTCTTACATTTTTTTGGTGTGGTTTCTTCGTTTCCAAAAGGATTAGTTATAAGTAAGCTGTTTTGTACTTTGTTGTAGTGTGTATTTTTGAAAGTTGGTTTATTATTATTTATTTCTAAACATGTTTTGTTTTTCTCTTTTTATTGGTGACACCCCGCTAAATCTAAAACATTATAGTAAGCAAAAACTGTGGTAAGGTAATTATACCGTTACCTTTAGGATTTAAATTGTATGGTTAGTCAGTTATTCTACACATTCTCGATGTTTTCCGTTAAAGAGTTCCGTTACGTGCCTTCTCTAATCAAATCCAATCCAGATTATAATAAATTAAAACATACCCAAAACAATTTCAATATGCCTATAATATTTAAAGAGTTCCCAACGATTTTTCGTTAATGCCTACCCTTTCAAACAAAAGAAGAATTTTACAGTAATCAGGTACATATAAACAAGAACCTACGCAAAATGCTGAAAAGTTAAAACTACTGAGCCAAACTGAATTTACGCGACCAAATAGCCAGTATAGCTCATCGAACTAAAAAACAATCAGAAATCGGATCAGAAACCTCGGATTAATTGGTGTACATAAAGAAAATTAAATTGAGAACCCCTCTCTTTGGAAGTCGCTTAAAAATGGTTCCGAACGAATTATATTTTTTAACATGTTGCTTTAAAACCATAAACTTCTTTTATAGATTTTCCTATAATCTAAAGATAAAAGCCTATTTATAATATTTATGTGCCTGTATTTTAGTTTCAAATATATATATAAATTCAGAATTTTTTGAGTCTACTACGATGAGCCCTTTCATTTGATACATCACACGGGATAGTAGGAAAAGCTTTTTTTTTTAATTACCCCCACCCCCAAAAGTGACCCATCATCAAAATTTATTTATTTTCGTTACGCGTTCGTGTCCCAAACACGGCGTAACGAAAATTATGTATTAGTCACAGAAGATTATGTGTGTACCCCAAATGGAACGATCGTGTGGATTCAGATAATAACGGCTGTGACAGACAGACTAACAGATACACGAGTGATCCTATGAGGGTTTCATTTTTCCACAAAGGTTCGAAACCTTAATAAAGGTCGCTGTTATCTGCTTTACATAAATCTTTAGATGGATTCAGTGACATAGTGTAGCATGGGCACAGAATCTTTATCTTACTAAAAATACGACTAAAAATCAAGAACCTGAGTAAAATCGGGAAAATAAAGAACTCATGTTTTACTAAAAAACCTATTTTGTAGTCTTTTATTATTTATTTATTTAAAAATTACAAACTTATGTTTTCATTCGACATTTCTGATAACATAAAATTTTGTTTTGTACAATAAAAGATCGTACAACAAAAAACATTATGATGTCGCCAAAAACCTGCAAACGATTGTAAAACATCGCGTGAAAATTGTAAACTATTTTTCTTTAATGACATGATACTGATGAGAAAGGACACGAATATATTGGAAACTATTGAATTGCGATGGGATTTATTGTATATAAAACGATTTTTCATAATATATCGAGAAATTATAATCTAATAAAGATTTATTACAAACTTACTGCATCTGCCATTTTCCGGTGACATATACAATTGCAGTTTTAAAAATAAATTAAAAAGATATTATTTGGAAATGTGTTGAAGTAGTTCAACATATTTCTAAGTGTATAAAATATTAGTATTATGAAGAAAATAATGTATAATGAATCACCAGACCCCACAGTCAAACCAGCACCACAGTTTTGTGAGGTATATCATAATGTGAACATTACAAATAATTACTGAGAGATAAAAAAAAAAAAACTAAATATTTCCTGGCTACAATTATCATGTAATCTATTTTAAGTTTATTATAACATGTACCTAAAACTTGACCGCTTATCAAAAACTTGAATTTAAAGTTACAGCAAAAACAACAAGTACTCGTATTATCTACAGAGTCCCTATATTTTTAGGCTAATGTTATGTATCGCTCAAATGCTCAACATACCTAAAATAAATAAAACAACAACAATAATAACAACACGCTACAAGGTCGGCACATCTGAAATTATTGATGATTTAAAAACATTTTATCTGGGAATATCTGCTCTCTCTCGCTCACTCTCTCTATCTTACTTTAGATTTAGAGCATAGACGAATTACATTTTTACAGTAAACAGAGCGCAATATTTTCAACAAAACTGTGTTATTAATTAAAAAGTCAAATTTGTGCTATGTCGACTTTGTAGCAAATTAACAAATGATAACTTGAACTGGATAGTTTCAAAAACGAACTTGACGATTCTTCAAATCAATGTAATGTTCAACTTATTCATGTTTCATACTAGTAGTATATTCTTTTACCTCTTTTACGAAGTACCTTCCACCTAAATACACACCGTACGCAGCTCCTAACAGTAGCCAAATTCTGTAAAAAAAAACAATGATAGAGTACCTACTAAACGTAAAAAAAAATTTGACACTTTTCTCCAAAACTGTTTATAAAAAAACTCACATCCACATCTTGCGTTTCTTAATGCAACTTTAAAAGTCGTTTTTTTTTACGTGATAGCGTCTTTAAATCGATGAACGCACGAAAAAATGTCACGTTCTGCCTCAGCCAAGCGTGCAAGCGAGAGCACAGAACAAATGACAGAGAGGCACGATCGGCCTAAGCGTTCGGCTTGTGACGTATGCAATTTTTATCAATGTTTTCTTATGACGTTATCACGTAAAATTATCGTCCGTACACCGACAATCAATTTCTTTTACTTCTTCTTTGATTGATGTTAATATCTTAGAAATCCCGAGCAATTAAAACTATTTCATTAATTCGCTAATGATCAACTTTTTTTTCTTCTATTGTAGCTCGCAATACACGACCGAAAGACAGTGGCTTACATCTAATACTTAGACTAGACATTGGAATAATTTTAAATAAGCAATTTTAGACAAAGGTTATTGTGATATTAAACAAAGCATCTAAATAGATATTGTTTGTTTTTCGTACTATTTTAATTACGTAGAGCATTTGTGTTTTAAATCGTCGCTGAAAACAATATTATAGAAAAATATGTAATACTAGCAGCGTCGCGTGCCGGCAACGTGAGGACGGGACCTATGACACTCCACAATAACGTAGCTTTCTATTAGTGAAATAATTTTGATAATCGGTTCAGTAAATCCAGAGATTACCCCTTACAACGTCACAAACTCTTCGTGAGTTTGTGACGTTACCTTTTTATAATATTAGTATAGATATCGCATCCAAATCTCTGGAAAAGCCATTTTGTGAAACTTTGATACTCCCAAGTTAATACATATATTTAAAAAAATTGAAAAAACCCACGACGGTAAAAACATAATTGGAAAAGTATTAAATAATTAATAAAAACCCCCGACTTACAAAATTAATGTAACCCAAGAATATCCGTCAGGGCTGACATTCAATGAGCTAGTTTGCAGATAGTGATGACAGCCCCCGTCGGATATTCTTAGGTTACATTAATTTTGTAAGTCGGGGGTTTTTATTAATTATTTAATACTTTTTCAATTATGTTTTTACCGTCGTGGGTTTTTTCAAAATTTTCAATTTTGCCTTTTATTTCAAACTTTTTAGAGAGAATTTTATTATGAACCAGCAGCGCGTCCTGGTGAGTTATCACCGTAACACCTATCCAAGAACATGCACCAATCAAACCCGAACACATCACTGAAAACTACATCAAAATAGGAGAAATTTTGTTTTTTTGCATAAACATATGTTTACTGCAGTGCCCCCTGGTGAGTTGTCACCGCAACACCTATCTAAGAACATGCACCAATCAAACCCCAACCCATCACTGAAAACTACATCAAAATCGGAGTAGTATTGTTTTTTTGCAAAAACATGTTTACTGCAGCGCCCCCTTGTGAGTTGTCACCGTAACACATATCTAAGAACATGCACCAATCAAATCCGAATCTATCACTGAAAACCGCATGAAAATCGGACTATTAGTACTGGAGATAAATGGGAACATTGGTTTGCACAAACAAACAAACAAACATCCTCTCACCCCAAACGCATACACTGTCTCCGTTCCGTCGTGGGAAAAAACCACAGCACAATACAATCGTAGTACGTCAATGACTGCCGTGACCGTTAGTGTGATGGTCGCGAACGCATCTGCACAGTGTGGGGTTCTGGGAAAAACTCAAGAGTTTCAGAACCCCACACTGTACAATTGTGCATACACTTTGCCAGACCCAAGGGTCTGGCAAAGGGTCACTAGGGTTTTCCTTAAGGAATTTCTCAGTAGCAACTTGGAGTTGGACTGCTGTTAGGGCGGTGTGATACCGCTGTACCTTGCAAAGCTGTCAATCGTGGATCTGGTCTACTTCCGCGTGTTTGATTTTCGTTCCATCATCAGTCTACAACAATCTGGGATTAGATGATTTTCGCGTACACTTTCGTACTATGTCTCTCACGTTGCTGGTTGGTTTTTAAAGTCGAAGCAATTGATTAGAACTTATTTCAAAACATTTTGAAGGAATCGAAATCATATTTTACTAGAAAGTGTGTTAAGCAATTAGATTGCAGCAAAGTGGCTACGTGTTTGTGACCACACCATAAAGGCTTATTCCACTTGACTTTTTATTTAAGAAATGTCCATTTTATTGTACTACCTACAAATTATCCTTCTACGCTGCAAATTAATCTCTTGCTGCATAATGATATTTATGAGTATTTATTACTTTTAGCCAAATGACAACCATCAAAATCGGGAAAATAAAGCATTCATATTTTTAAAGCCTTTTAATGATTTTTCATTTCATAAAATGTAAGCTCTCTTTCTCCTTACAATAGTATCACCAATTTTATCATATTATTTATTAAACTCAATTATCTTGTATCTTCAACTTTTATAGCAACATTCTTAATTTGCACAATTTTATTATTCCTTTACAAAAACATTTCAACTAAATATTAACTGGCTCCAATTACTCTGTGACTTAACTTAGGATTAATAATAAAATAATAATAGAGTATCTAAATATATATTTACTCCTTATTAATGAAAGTGGAGTATTTACAAGAACGATAACATATAATTATATTAATTCACATTTTTCGAGATTGAATACAAGCTTTATTATCTTTGTTAATTTATACTTTACTTACTAATTTACATGTTTAATTATTTCTTAAAAAAGCACGTTAAAAAAATAAAATAAATATATAAGTTTTTTTACAAAGCTGACAGTTCTTGAAATCAATCATTTGCATTCTTCAATCGTCAAACTGAATGTAGGTACTTAATACACTATTTGATTGAGGATTAAGTTCGGTATAATTTTATTAAACGTTTACATAAAACAAGATACACGTAGCTAAAAACTTAACTTATGGATTGATTTAAAACCTAACGGAACACTGCTTAAAATAAATCATCTTCAATCTAAATAAGTTGTGTCGATGTTGTTTTTTTCCATATAGTATTTTAAGCCGAAATATGCACTAACTGCCATACATCCGTAAAATAAAATTCTGCAAAATGAATTATCCATGAGAAAATATTCATAAAACCAAATATCAGACACTATTCTCTAAAATTGTTTTAGAAGGCAAATACTTACGTCCACATTATGCGATTTTTTAATGTCACCATTGAGATCGATTATTCCTAAACTTGACTTTATTTAATTTACAGAAAAAACGGACGAACACTATATCATGGAGTCAATTAGATACTAAAGACATTTTTAATTTCAGTTCTCAATTTGAACACGTCCCGAAAACAGTAGCTCTTACGCCGAATGCTTAGATGCTTAGATTCGATATCCGAAAAATTTGAATAAGCGTTTCAACAAAGGCTGTTTTGATTATAAGCAATCATCTAAATACGTATTGTTAACTTTTATTTTATTAAATTATTTAATGTTTTTGATATATCTTGTGACCCGGGACCTTTGGAAGGGCCGAAACCAACTCATCGAGGCTCAGATGCTTTTAATCAGGCATGTTAAGGAGCTCTGTAACCGTAACTGAATCTGATATATAAAAGACATTTTGGATAGGAGCGGAGTCCCCCCGGTTAAGCAGTAACCAGCCTTAGTGTGCTGAACTGCGAGTGGTCACGTCAAAAAAAAGGAGCGGGGTCCAAAGAAGACACGCTGTGATAACTTTTTCTGCCGGTCCGAGCCGACAGACTTATATCTGTGCGCGTCACTTGCATGATTGTTTATCATTTCTATTCCTGAAAATACCGGTTAATCCGATATAATTTTATGTCTGTTATCATATATCTATATGTCTTTAATGTAATGAGACACCAACCAATGAAGTCAACCAAGCCCTGTTAGAGTTAGAACATTGCATGTAAGATCAAGATAGCTATGAATCTTGAAAGCTATAGTGCATTGTTGACCTAAAGCAAGTTATATCTATACTAATATTATAAAGAGGAAAGATTACGTAAATAAATCTGTTCTTGTCTATATTTTATGACAGTCCATAAATTTTCATACAATTTTATCATAAGCTAAACTATGTTTTAATTTCTATTTGGTGTTCTTTAAACTTGAGTACAACAAATTGAGAATTAAATAACCATACATTCGTGTCATTACATCTTCATTCCGATATATATATATGTATTTACTTTTTTCTTACATATTTTTAACGTACAATTCTTTACACAACGAATTAATAATAACCAATAAAAAAACGAATGAATACCCTAGGGTTAACACTTTGTAGACATGTATGCTAGGCAAATAACTTATTCTTAATTAATAACATGAGCACCTTAATAACTGCCCCTCACTAACAAACAAGGAGTAAAGTAAAAAAAGCACTTAGTTCTACAACACATTTTTTCCCTTTGGCAGAACGTCAATAAGCATTCATAAGGGATCTATAAGATCCTGAAATCTTCATTCTTCATTCTTCAACTTGATTTCACCACTTCGTCGCTACCATACTTTTCTGTCAAGTAGGTTATACCGTAATATGCTAAAGACGCCACACATATGTTGAATACAATTCTGTAAAATTATTATTATCTATAGAATAAACAATACCAAAATATGTGAAACTATTCTTCAAAATTGTTAGCATAAACATACTTACAGCATCAACATTTTGAGATTTTTTGTCACAATTAAATGTCGTAGTTTCTTGGATTGTTCTTTTACTTGAAAAATGAACCACGAACAGTAAAAATTATTTTAAAAAGTCACTTGTTAACAACCATATGTTCTTCTTTTAATAAAGCAACTTATACACGACCGGAAGACGGTAGTTCTTGCGTCGAATGCTTCCATTGGACATCAGAAGAAATTAAATAAGAGCCACAACAAAAGTAATTATAATAAACAAAGCATCTCAATACATATTGTTAACTTTTCTTATTATATCAATCACGCAAGGCATTAGCTATAGTAAGTATTTTATATACCTCAGAAAATAACTTTACCACTATAATATCGATGTCGTAACCAGATCGATGAATCGACGGAATTGCATGAAGTGGCTGGCCATATCCAGTCATTCATTTTTTTTTTTACTTGTAATGTTTGAAATTAGAACACGTTGCAATCACTGTATATCACTTGATAACTTTCCCGTTGGTCTCGTCCAGCCCGTCTGCTGAGCTCGATGTGCGCATCTCAGGACAGGGATATGGCCGACCTATTCTAATTTGGCGGTGCGATTATCCCCGTACCACGGAAATCAAGTTAAGCTGTCAGTCTCCCATCTGGTCCTCGTACCTGTTCGTCTTGGATTACAATCCCATCGAACTATGAGTCAAAGAACAGAGAGTACTCATGCGTTTGCGCATACACTTTCGCACTATAACATCTACCGCGTAAATGACTAGCCTCCGTTCAGATAGATCACCATGACTAAAGGAAGGTAAACTACGACACTTTATAATATTCCCCATGTTTGGAAAGCGGTCATGGTGCCGAAGTTAATATGTAGAAACTCCGCAGTATGAAACTACACCCGTACAACCTCCGCTTGGTGTGTGGCTATTAATGATAATTTATAAAAACCCAGATATTAAACTGGTTGTAGTGTACTGGTCATCTATGGAGCACATTAAGTCCTTGCCTGACCACTGATACAAATACTCTGTATAACTAAACACATCAAAAGTATCTAGGGATCAACATATATTTTTGCAATAACTTTTCTCCTGATTGATATTAATTAAAATTTTCTTTAAGGATTCATCAAATAAAGTGTTTTCGTTTGTCACAGTAACGATAAACCAAGTCACCTTTGCATTAATAAAGAAATTTGCCATTTTCCTAATAAAGGGATTTTTGACATTTGAACCACTAACATTAAAGTTCGAAAAAAAGACTGAAATAACAGTTTTCTTTAAAATTTTATTGGGTAACTTAAACAATTAATAATCCGTGTTTCTACCGCGAACACTAACAACACAAGAACATCGGTTTGGCATACTCAAAATGAGTTCATCCAAATCACGCTGTGGAATGGCCGCCCATGTTCGTTGCAACAACAAAAAAAGGTC
This sequence comes from Hecatera dysodea, assembly GCA_905332915.2. Classification (NCBI taxonomy): domain Eukaryota; kingdom Metazoa; phylum Arthropoda; class Insecta; order Lepidoptera; family Noctuidae; genus Hecatera; species Hecatera dysodea. The sequence goes on along the minus strand of HG995294.1, from coordinate 8,547,668 downwards.
TTCTTGCGACTGGATACCCTCCATATTCGGCAGAGCTCTTCGCTTACCTTGGCTGAGCGCCATGGAGGACGGTATCGCTGCACCACATGGAGACAAGACCGATACATTCAAATCTTAACTCGAAGAGCTCCAACAATAACCGCCATGATGTTAGCCGTGAGGCTTCATCACTCTTCAGGGAACTTAATTAGCGACCAAACAGTCAGAAACCGCTTGCATGAAGTGAACCTTCATTCCCGAAGACCGCTACGGGTACCACCTATAGCAATGCACAATCGTAGGATTCGATATCAATGGGCTCTTGAACACAGAAATTGGGCAGAAGAACAATGGCGTTTCGTGTGCTTTTCTGATGAGTCTCGTTTTGGTATGAGACCGGATACAAGACGTATACGACACTGGAGAACCCCTGGACGCCAACAGCGATTAAAATCCTGCCAGGAAGTCCATCCTTATAGTGGTGGAACCATCATAGTATGGGCGGGTATTTGGATCGGCGGAAGAACTGAGTTGATTTGGATCAGAGGCAACCTCAACGCTCAAATTTATGCTGAGACGATTGTATCAGACGTCATCGTTCCTCTACAAGTGCAAATCGGTCCCTTATTTCAGTTAATGCATGATAATGCACGACCGCACACCGCAAGAGTTGTAAGACAGACTCTCGCCGCAGCTAACATCAATGTCCTGCCCTGGCCTGCTCAGTCGCCAGACTTGAACCCGATTGAGCATGCATGGGATATGCTACAGAGAAGAGCTCTGCCGAATATGGAGGGTATCCAGTCGCAAGAAGACCTTTTTTTGTTGTTGCAACGAACATGGGCGGCCATTCCACAGCGTGATTTGGATGAACTCATTTTGAGTATGCCAAACCGATGTTCTTGTGTTGTTAGTGTTCGCGGTAGAAACACGGATTATTAATTGTTTAAGTTACCCAATAAAATTTTAAAGAAAACTGTTATTTCAGTCTTTTTTTCGAACTTTAATGTTAGTGGTTCAAATGTCAAAAATCCCTTTATTAGGAAAATGGCAAATTTCTTTATTAATGCAAAGGTGACTTGGTTTATCGTTACTGTGACAAACGAAAACACTTTATTTGATGAATCCTTAAAGAAAATTTTAATTAATATCAATCAGGAGAAAAGTTATTGCAAAAATATATGTTGATCCCTAGATACTTTTGATGTGTTTAATTTGATATTTTTCAATTAAAGCTAAAGCTACTACAATTACTAAAATTAATGCAATGGTCATGGTTTCAAAAACAATGCAAAATAAAATTGCGGTTATTTTACTAAAAATTGGGCAACAAAATACTGCAGGCTTTAAATAAAAACGGTGACAAAAACAAAATAGTTCTATACATCCCATTTGGCCACCTTAACCTACATACATAGGTATTTGCGCAAGTGAACGGATCCTGCTTTCAGTGACTAGTCATCTTACTGGCCACGATTATGTTTTATTAGAACGATTAATTGATTTATTTTACAAAGATGACTTTAGAATATCATTTGTGACTTTGAGTCACAGCCCTATGGTTCCATTGTTGCAAGTGTAAGCAGGCGAGCCGTAAGTGGCTTTTTTTCTGGATGTTAAATTTCGTCGACTAAAATCCATGTTCCTTCAAAAGCCCTTTGCTTACGACGAAAAGGACCGAGATAATTTTTTCAAAAAATTCCATAATCCTAGCAGGCTGTAAGCCTAGTGGGCGGATGCGAGAAGTCGCCGCTTCCAATCACAGCTACGAGGATACCGCGGTGGATCGCCCAAGCAAGAAAGACCTCTACCGTATATATATCCACACAATGATGACAACCAGACGTACCATCCCGTTGAATCCGAAACAGGTACCTCCCGAAATAATCGTGCCCGGTTTAGGGTACTTCTTCAGACGAAGGGTGTGGACGCTCGCGCCGTGGCATCTTTTTAACCACTTCTCAAAGAGGGCACTTATGGCTCCGATTGTGGCTTACCCAGCCTTTTTATGCCTGGAGGCTTATTCGGTTTTGGTTATTTTTGTGCTTGAGTTTGTATTTTTTTGCTAACAAGTGGAAATTCATTAATATAGTGTACCTATGATGTAATCCATGTATCATGTAATGTCCATTACTTTGCCAATATATTGTGTAGGTATTGATCCAAATTCGGCAGATAGACATATACAAACGTGGTCGAAAAGTTTATTGCATTACTTTGTATACCCAGATAAAACCAGAAATGGTTAGAGGAAGTGTTTTGGGGGACTATTGTTATGCAAAACTTTGATGATCAAAAAGTGTTGATTCATTATAGATTTTTTTCGCAAACCTTTATTTTGATAACTAACTATTTACAACATATTATGGAGTTATTCTTTATTGCACACAATAACAAACAAATACAACATGCTATAATAACCCCTAATAGCTTATCAACAAAACAATTACATATTATATTTAATGGCTTGACATACCACACATGAGAATTTATCGACCATCTTTCGGGCCATTTCCTTTTCTAGCGCAAAAATATGGTAACAAAAAATAACAACAACTTTAACAATAAAACAATTCTACTGAATACCCATCCATCGCCTTGAAATATAACTTACCCTTAATTATAAAATAGCTTAATTAAAAAATTGCCCCTTATTAAGAAACGTGGAGTAAAGTTTACAACAAAACACAGGTTCGTGGGTTGTAGATGTAATCATAATATTTTGTAATAGAAGTTTCTGTAATAAGACACCCTGTATAGATTTACTACACACTTTTTTAAGTTAAAGATTAGCATTTACATGACTAAGGCGGTGAATCTTCATTCTTCAATCTTTATGAACTTTGTTTCCAAATATAATTCTGAAATACGTACTTTGCACTGATAACTCCGGCAGTCACCAAACCTACATTTATTAAAATTCTGTAAAGAATGAAATATCCTTGTTAAAATACACTTAAAAATAATATGTGACGTTGGGGTCTGTTCAATGTTGGTTGCACCTTACACTCATAGGGCACAAACTTTTGTATAATTATGTGTGAAGAAAAAGTAATATATAAACTGTAAAATATTGTAAACTAGCTGCTGCCCGCAGCTTCGCCCGCGTGAATGTCGGAAATTATCCCAAGGGAACATAATCCCGGTATAAAAAGTATCCTATGTTACTTCTAATACCTCCAAAAATACGTGTACAACAGTTTCATGATGATTCGTCAAGTAGTTTTTGCGTGAAAGCGTAAGAAACATCCACGCTTTCACATTTATAATATTAAGTAAGGATAGATATAGATAAATCAGATTTTAACTTTACATTCTTGTCTTATCTGTCCCACTGTGGCCAAGACACCTTTAGCCATCTCTAATCAGTCTCTCAAGTCGGGCGGGACTGGCTGTAAGTAAACCCTTCCCGAACCAAGAAATCCTGCCTACTAGGTATACCTCTGTAACCTTAAGTCGCATGGTGCAGACATCATGAGCTTATTTATAAATTAATTCAACCCATACTATACATATGATAGGTTAGGAATCTTAGTAGGTTCCTTTAATTTATTATATACACCGTCACACCGTTAATAGTATTGCGGCCTTACGTGACGTTTGTTAAGGGTGGATCTACAGGGTCGAATTCTAGTATACCCGGAGCCTTAGATGACCTCCAAAACTCAGGAACTGGGCAACACGATACCCTTCTCAAGACTGGTGTCAGTTTGTCTGGTTTCTGTCTATCCGTACCGACTTTCAAAGAAGTGGGTACTCGTTTGGCACGCCACCATTGTGGCGATAAGACCACTCTGTGTGAACAGGCCCCACATCGAACTCATCGTCCGCCTAACTCAGGTACTCACCGGACTCGGATGTTTGGGAGGTACTTGTTTCGGATTTGGCGGGAGGGCAACACTGTAAGGATCGCCTGGAGGATAAGGTGCCGCATACGATGGAGGTCTGTCTGTCCTACTTGGGCGAAGCAACGCCTTGTCAAGTGTAAGTCAGTAAGAGTCTGACACACCCTTACGTTCCACCCAGACAGAAGAAGTCATTTGATGATTTCCCATACATAAAAAAGATACTCGTACAATTTAAATGAGAACCGAAACCAACAATTTAAAGTACTTTCCGGGGAATTTCCAAAAAATCTTCGTTTGTAATATCAAAAGTGGATGGTCACCCATCCACGGAGTGACCTAAAGAAGCGTAGCGTTCGATCCAAAAATACGATATCTTTAAAATTGTAGGTAAGTACTTACATCTTCCACATTTTGCGTTTCTCTTATCCCACTATCATAAGTGGAATATCCTTTGACTTGTTTCTATCGGTATAAATCACGAATTTATGTATATTTTTATAAAGTCACATAAAACAATATAATTATTATATTTATTTGCAGTTTGCAATTTATATGACCTGAAGACAGCGGCTCTTTCATGAAATGCTTAAGATTTTATATCAGGTGAAGTTAAATAGACTTTTCAACAAAAGGTTAGGTATATTAACAAAACAATTGTTAATAAACAAAGCATGTAAAAATGTTTAGCATTTTTCATATTATTACTTACAAGTTACAAGCAGACCTGCGCAACTTCGTTTGCGTCACATTTTTCATGAATGCTCTGCTCCTATTGGTCGTATGTACGTGATGTTATGCAACATTTATCAATAAATGGCCTATCCAAAAATTTAAAATTAAAAAAAAAACCTACGACGGTAAACACATAATTGGAAAATAATTAAATAATTAATAAAAACCCCCAACTTACAGAATTAATGGAGATGTCCGATGATCCGTCAGGGCTGCCATTAATTATTTAATGCTTTTCCAGTTATGTTTTTACAGTCGTGGGTTTTTTCAAAATTTTCAATTTTGCCTTTTATTTCAAACTTTTTAGAGAGAATTTTATTATGAACCTACAGCGCCCCCTGGTGAGTTGTCACCGTAAAATCAGATCTTACCCCATCACTGAAAACTGCATCAAAATTGGAATAGTAGTTTTGAAGATAAATGGCAATATTCGTTTGCCCAAATATCCTTGACTGCAGCCCCCTATTGAGTTGTCACAGTAACACCTATCTAAGAACATGCACCAATCAAATCCGGACCCATCACTGAAAACCGCATGAAAATCAGACTAGTAGTACTGGAGATAAATGGGAACATTAGTTTGCACAAACAAACAGACATAATGACAAATGAATGACAGACGTATGTGGTAATCTGCTAAAATTTTGAGAGTTCCTTTGATCAGTGACCTACCATTAGAACGCCGTTTTGCAGTCATTTCTTTTAATAGCTCGGTTATCAAAAAGTATTACGAGACCATTGACCGACCAATGATCGACCATTATGAATTTAGCAGATTACGAAATTTTCTAATTTCGCAAATGACAATGGGATCGTGTTGGAATGACAAATTTATAAAAATAGCAGACTTGGGGCCCGTATTTTGGTTTTTGAATATCTATCATGTTTTACTCATCGATAGCGCGGCTTTTGACATTAAATATGGTGTAAAGAATTAGATGCAAAAGTACAGTAGAAACTGAGTATATAACGTCGGAAATAGTGAACTTCAACACAATTTGGGTGCTTTTAGGTGTATGGATAAAGGCATTTGTATAAAAGCATTCAAGGTCAACCATCTTGTGTTCCCTGGTTCGTAGATACTAAATTAGAAAGAAATTACATTCAATTAATTTTAAGACTCCCTTCTGCAAAGTCCACTACCATTTGCAAAGTAAGTATGCATTTCTTATGAAAACCTATTTTTTTTTCACCTATCCATCGGCAAAGTATGCATTTCTTATGAAAAAGGCTGATTCTCCTAATTGCACAGTTTGCTATCAAATCGAAGACGTGCAACATTTGCTGATGGAGTGTGCTCGAAAAGGAGAAGAACGCGAGTTATTTATGAAGGATTTTAAAATAAATAAATTTGATATAAGCATAATTCAATCCATCTTATCTGTACCTTCTTCAGAGATTATTAAATGGTTGTTCCATGTAATTATGGTCCTCCACGAATAACGCTAATTCATTAATACGTATTTTTTTTTAAATATTTCATAATTATTTCCAAGAGCTAATAAGTATTTCATATTGCAAATAAAAAAATTGCATGCATGTCAGACCATGCCTCAGACTGTGTGAGATGATAGAAATAGAATTGACAATGACAAACAGAGCAGCTACCTACATTCAAAACGTTTGGTGCAATCCTTTTCAACCGACTTCAAAAAAAGAGGAGGTTCTCAAGTCGACTGCTTTTGTTTTATGTGTGAAACACATAACTTTTTACTGGATGTACCGATTTAATTTTGGAATCTAAATATGGTGCTTATTTATTTTATCATCTATGTACACACATACAATAGGTAAGTAAGAGACAACATTACAATTTTTGTTTTTGTGTTTTTCATGTGGCCCCATTTAAATTTGAGTGGTATTTGAGTTATCCCAATAAATGCGTTTTTAATTGGCTTTGACCACATTGTTGATTTTCTCGTTTTCACTTTTCGATGTAAAATGAAACAAAAAAAAAACTGTATAAGATGGTTTGGAGGAGCATTGTAGTATTTCGAGATTGTCCTTTCCCTGTCTAGTTTGGTGAAGATCTTTTTATTAACTACACAAAAAAAAAACAAAAAGTACAAAAAATCTTTAATTTCAGAAGTCGATGTGTTCAAAAAATAAAAAAAAAGCAACCAAAAACACCGCGTTCCGAAATTAAAGTTATTTTGTACTTTTTCTTTTTGTTTAGAAGTCGGTTGTATTTTTTTGTAAAAAGTTTTTAATTTTTGTAGTACATACCTAAGTAATAACTCAAGACTGATTTTACAATATAGGTGCCAATTATTAATCATGTCATATTTAAAAAAAAAACTTTAAGATTACAAAGTTAACCAAGAAGAGAAAGAATCGTATATAAACCTACAAAATATTTGCATATAAATCTACAAACATTTTAGTGTTATTTTCTTCATTTATTTTTACAATCTGTAGACTTATACAGTGTCTAATTAAATTAAGGGTAAGTGCAAAAATGTTCTGTTCTTCTTGTTTCTGTTCAACTCTAATTATATAGTATGGGCCAGGATGAAAACAGAATAATAAAGCATTTATAGTAACACAAAAATCTTTAATAAATTTGAAAGAAATGTTATATTTTCTGTCTGAAAAAAAATCATAGAACACACATATTACATAGGAAATAAGCGTTATTATAAATACGGACTTTATTTACTTCTCATTCTTTATTGCAAAAAACAAAAACAAAGACATCGGTACAATATGGCTGAGGTATGCAACTTGTAATCCCTAAATAAATACAATAATTCTTCGTGGTTTTTAGATTTAACGACTACATAATTATGTATTTATGATACCTTCACAAACTGCAACATTTTATTTTATAACCAATTGCTTATCTATTTACAAAATATGATAACAAAGAAAACTGTAACAAAACATTTCCACTAAATTCCCATCCACCCGCTTAGCATACATCGAATTCTTAATTATAATATAAGACATTATAATAAACCGAACATTTAAAAACAACCAATAAAAGATATACTACACATTTTTCTAAATTTAATTTTACTATAAATCACCATTTTCATTCTTTAGCATTTCTTTTTCCAAATATACGTCTGTATAATGTACTTCGCACTAATAAGTCCGAGACCTATTATTAGTGCGTTAAGTAAAATTCTGTAAAAAGAAATATCCTTGTTTAGAATATACAACAAAATATATCAGACACACAATCAGCCTAGACTTCACCGAACTATGTTGAGCGACTGCCTCTTAGACCATTTTTTACCCACTAAGGCTGGTTACTGCTCAACCGGACAATCCTGTGGTGGCCTCAAATGAATTTAAGACCCCAGCCAGGGTTTAAAACTACTTAAAAACTAAATGATCGCTCGCTAAGGGCATCCCCGGACACGGGCCTCGGCTTAGCGGGGTCATTGAGGGAGGGCAGCAAGGGACAGGCTGGGTCGGGTTGGGGATTTAACGCTAATGGCTCAGCGGCGCGGGCTGGCTCGTTAGGCAAAAGTCGGGCAGGCTTTTGACAGGGGCGTCGCAATGGACCTCGTTGGCGAGGTTTGAGAGCAGTGGTGATGAAATTAATTACACAAAGTAATGCGCCTGGCTGGGTTTGAAACCGCGACCTACAATTTGTAAGTCGGGGCCGTTACCACTCGGCCACCTCTGTTCACAACTCAGTAACTGGGCAATACTTTAACCTTGGCTGAGTTGGTGTCAGTTTTTCTGGCTTCTGCCTACCCTTAATGACTGCCAAAGATGTACAAATGACAAACGGGACCAATGGCTTAACATACTTTCTAGTGACGGAGGAAACTTGCTATGTAATAAATATCATCCATCCACGGATCTACCAAAACGAGCAGCGTAGGATAGTGTTCGACCGGTACTCAATTATCCAAAAACTCTTTAGAAAGAAAATATGTAACACTATTCTCCAAAACTGTATGCAAATACTTACACGTTCATCATTTTGCGTTCTTTTTTAATCCAACTTTTTAAGTCGAAACCTTTTTATACTTATTTGACTTGTTTTTATCGATATAAATTAGAAATAGTAACAATTATATAACTTTAATATTTAATTGATGATTGCAATTTATATAACCGGAAGACAGTGGCTCTTACATTTAATGCTTAGATATTATACATCAGGCGAAGTTAAATAGGCTTTTCATCAAAATGTTAGGTATTTGTTTTGTTAATAAACAAAGCATGTAAAAATGTCTTGTTTTTTTCTTATTTTATTACTTATGGCATGTGTGTATTAGATCGTAACTGAAAACAATGAAGCATAGCATTGCAATACTTATGTTGTAACCAGATCGTTGAATGGGCTATTTCGTGATGTGACTGGCAAAACTGTGTAATAATTAATGTTTATGTAATTACAATAATAAGAATAGTCAACATTACACAAATATGTACATATTTATAAGCTTTGTTTTTTTTTTAAATAAAATGACCTTTGTTGAAAATTCTTTTTAAATTCCTCTGATGTTAATATATACATTACTTTTAATAGCTCCATTCTTTCAAAAGCAGTGTTTCTTTGATGAGCTGCAATAGAAGATGAATATAATGATCCTGAAATATTGAAAGAAAACAGGTTCGAGATAATTCGACTTTTGTAGTGGAATAACAAAAATCGCAACATGTTGATGTAAGTATCTGCGCCATGGCATCATGATTCTTGTATTGATCCGTTTACTTCTACGCGAATCGTAATGGTCGCATTAAGGCAATACCCCGACCAAAACCTTGCCATAGTACGTTTTTCTTCGCTATTCAGAGACTATTAACTTATTAGTTATGAGAAATAATCTACATGTATAAGCACGTTATTAATGTTTGATGTCTTATCATTATATTCCCCGTTAGAATTTATTTTATGTGTTATAAATAAATTTAAAATCTACTTATAAAAAATGACTAAAATTGTTGATTTTATGCATCTGTTGCTAAATGCAACGCTCTAATCGTTTGAGGATTACACTAATGGATAGATAATTTAAAAATCCATATTATACACGTTTTATTTCATTTCAAAAGATCGCTTATCTTTTTTATCAAAATAATTCCAAAAATTCTGTGAATTCTATGATAAAAGGTCGTGCGCAGGGTGCGGGCGGCAAAGAGGGAACGAATGCGCAAGGTTATTTGGTCAGGGAAACGCCTTATTCGTCATAGTCGGGCCCGTGTTTTTTTTTTTTTTGTATATTTTATCATATTTTATCACTTTTACAGAGTTTTACTCGTCGGAAGTGCGGTGGCTGGTGTATATATTGGTGTAAAGACTTGGATGCAAAAACACATTTGTAATTGATAATAATGATGCAAAAGCAGCTAATTATAATCTTAGCTGCTAACTTACAGCTAATTATTTGAAATGTGTTTAAAGGTATTTACTTTTAATATTTATTTTTGACGTTTTAGTCATCGCTGGTCACGATTTTTCGAATTATTTTTAGCAAGCTCTTTCATTTGACACCCATATTGTAGAAGTGCATTAAAAATAACTAGTCCGCCATCTTGGATATACCGCCATGTTGGATTTAGAACGATATCCCAAACCGAACCATGCATTGTCATACAAATTTAACTTGTATAAAACATTTCAGCTAAATTGGTTGAAGATATCTACTTCAAAATTGAGTAGCAAGATTTCACCCGAACAAACATTATGTACATACATATAAGTTAATTAACAGCTTGTAAAAACTCGCGTAGTTGACGAACAAGTCGTATACGCTCTTGTATATACTTATTGCCATAATAAACTATAATATTGATGGTATCGGGCGAATCTCAGAGTTGGAATGACATAATTGTTTCCAAAACCTATTCAAATTCCAAATACTTTACGTGATTAAAATAATAAGAATAGTCAACAATGCATACTTATAAGCATTGTTCTTTTTTATAAAATGATCTTTGTTAAAAATTCTATTTAAATCTTCTGAGGATTAATCTACACATTACTTGTAGAGCTCCATTCATTCTTTGACGGTGTCAGATCAGCTGCAATAGAAGATCAATATAATGATTCTGAAATATCTGTAAATTGAAAGACAACAAGTTTTTTTCGACCACGGCCTCGACGACACGAAATTCGATTTTTGTAGTTGAATAAAATAAAAAAACACAAAATGTTGCTGTAAGTATCTGCCTGCAATTATGGAAAATATTATCAGAAGCCCTGCTATAACGTGCCAATAGGGTATTTTACTGTAAAAATCTAATTAGTCCGTCTGATAGATTTACAAAAAATATTGGACACGTATTTTTTCTTTTTTCACGTAAACAAAAAATGAAGACGATACAGTGCGTTGAAAACTCACGTGACGTCACGTCGCTGGTAAAAATTGTAGCAACGTAGTGACGTCACGTGAGTTTTCAACACACTATTAATTGCGTTATGTAAAAGGGATAGTGCTATACGTCTCGTATAGCTCTGTCCCCTCCCAAACGTATTATGATATTTTTGAAGAAGTCACAGTTAGACCGATATTTTTTTTTTTTTTAATATTATCACGATTAATTTTGCAGAGCTTTACTCCTCGGAAGTGCGGCGTTAGGCATATATTATGGTGTGAAGAACTTGATGCAACAGTTGAAGCAGAGTACATGACATAGAATAGAATACTTTTCATTATATAGGTAGAAAATACAGAAGTTACAGAAAATATAGATGAAGAATCATCTAGATTCTTCATCTATATTTTCTGTAACTTATATCATTGGCACATTACATTAACGTTATACGAGAAAATATACTGCGCAAATTAGCGCAACACGATTTAAATCAACCAATAGGACCAAAGCCACTAAAATCTGATATGAACTTGTAAACAAAATCAGTAATAGAAAAAATATGAAGTTTTTTTTCGTAAAATTTACTGTTTGGTACTATTGGACTAACCTTGACGATATTATACATAATTATTATACTCGTAGATTGAAAAAATCATCGTGTTTAAGTAAGTACCTAAATACTTTGATTTCTTCATTGAAATACGTTTAATAAAATTTTGTCTAACATAAATTTCGAAAAAGGACCATGGGTATTTCAGTATGATCCCTAACACAATTAAAAAAAAACACGGAAATTGAATTATATGAAAACTGTTGGAATGTATTTTATTTCATTTTAAAGTAGCTGATATAACTATAATTTTATTTTTAATCTTAGTCGCTAACTGGTAGCTAGTATTTAAAATGTTTTTGGATGAATGTGAAATACGGTAATACCAAGGTCATAATACTGCTGCACAATGTTTGTAAGTGGGGCCCGACTTCAATAAAATGTTTTATTATATCTTTTGAACTAGTTAACTAAGTTATTATAATTTTTCAGAAACTAATTTCCGCGCTTAATTTTAATTTAGCTGCCATTGATAACATACAATCTATAGAGCTTCCATGTAACATGGGCCCATGGGTCACAGTTGGAACATTAAAAAGAGTGCCCAAAGTGGCTCGAAGTAACTTAGGCGGCCTGTGCAAACAACAGAACAAGTGTTTAGTTCCTTATGTTATAAATAAAGTTAAGTTAAGGTGAGAATAATACAGCTAAGGTCAATTGCACCAGCTGCTGCTGCTGTGATTTTTTTTTTGTAAATAATTATGTATTGATCAAATTCAAATTTACCTAAACGTCGAAAATGCAAGAGTTGTTTTACAAATGATAAATTAAATGATATAAAGAATGTGTTATGTAAAGCGAAAAATAGTAGTGGGCAAATTTGAAATCATTAAAAAAAGATCAATATATAGACATTAAAACAAATTAAAATTTTGTTAAAATATGAATTTGTTTTATTTTCTTAACATTTGTACCTGTTAATACCTAACGAGTGAAGATAAAGTTTCAGTACCTTAACTTACGAAGTTACTAAATCCGTGCATGAGTTTCAGGTTTTTGTTCCCTTGCTTTTCGCATGTAACTTTGAAAAAAATCTTGTACAATGTGAAATGAAATTATATATCTTGGATGTATATCATAAGTGGTTATAACAATAGATAATTATTTATTATATAACAAATGAAAATTATATCAAACTACATTATAGCATTCGTTGTTATATTAAAAATTAAGTAAGCTCTCCAATGCTTCCCCAAACAAATGCAAACAGCCCTCGTCAAATGTGACACACTTGAGTATAAATGGTAACTCTCACCCCGCCACTGATAGAGCTATATGGCGTCGTATCACGAGAGTATAAACGGTGGCGTAAGATTCAACCAAGGTATGACCACAATCAACACTGTGTGGATCGGCCGGAGGACACGGTGGAGCATACGGTCGAGGTCTGCCCTGCTTGGGCGGAGCACCGCCGCGCCGTGTCCTCGTCGAAGTGATCGGCAGCGGCGACCTCTCGCGTCCGGCCCTGGTTCAAGCCATGGTCCGGAGTGAGGAGGCATGGGAAGCGGTCACCTCCTTTAGCGAAGCAGTAATGCTAGCCAAGAAGGAGGCGCATCGGGCGTCGGTAAACGCAGGGCGAAACCAGGCCACCGGGCGCGGGCCTGCGGACGGCGAGCTATGGGTGGCTTGCCGTCCGATAGCAGCCAGACCCGGGACGGCGGCGCCTCGTGTTTCACGCGCACCTCAAAGAGCTCTCAGCAAAGAAGACGGGGCCCCATAGGGTCAGAGCCCGCTAGGGTTGCGGAATTTTTTTGGACACGCGATCTCCGCCCTAGAACGGGTTCTAGGCAAACGTAGTGTAGAACGTCCTCAGGCACGGTGGAATGACGATTTGCGCAGGATTTGCGCACGGTGGAAGGACGGCTGGCTTCTTTGTAAAAAGTAATCACGTTCAGGAATTTTTTGACTAAGTATTTTCAGTACACGTCAGCTATACACATAGTATAAGGTACTCCAGCCATTCATTGTAATATGCTGTGTACACGATGTATTTTGCGAAGTGCACTTTATGCGAAGTGCACATTTTGTGAAGTGGCCCTGGCAGATGCCTGGGTGGCTTTTGGGTTAATTATTACTTAATCCTTTAAAAATAAATATGCCCAAGTTCTCATAGTTATTTTAATTTTGGGGGCCATCGTAATCCTACAGAATTAATGTGTATTTTTAATAGGACACCTAGCGTCAAATTACAGGTAAATTGTTTCTTCATTCCATCTCATACAGTTTTATGCTTCTAAACATTCCTCAAAAGCAATAAATTCATAGACACACAAAAAGAAGATACCCAGCGATGCCACGAACAGAGTTCAAGCTACCGGGATGGTTAGGGATCCAGTGACAGGACCTCCTCACTCCTCACAGTAAAAGCTGTATCGAGAAGAACTCCCTTCTGTATCAGGCTTTTGAGCCAACCACGACAGCTTCGACTCAGGGTTATCGAGGCCTTTGTTACCTTTGGCCATCCAGACCTTCGCGGATACGAAAATCGGCACAATGACAGCCGGAACCACAACCCACATGCCAACATCGTATGTTAAGTCGAATATTTTTTAGGTTTGACCAAGGTTGTGTAGACCAGAAAAATATTAGGATAAAGAAATAAAAAAATCATTATATTTTACTAAGTTTAATTAATTTATCACAGTATTTTATTAACTATTCAATATAAATACATTTGTACATCATTTTATAGTAATAGATTACAAATTTTCATTAAACTGCAGTCAGTTTAATGAAAATTTTCAATCAATCAGTATTGATTGAAAATTTTATCAAGCACTAATAAAAACAAATTTTAATCTCTAAATATGCGACATTACACTATGTATATCTGTCTACGTATCTTTACTAGACTAACTTATGAATTATGTTATCAGAACAAGTCTACTAAAACTTAACTAGTTTAAATTCTTATCAATAGTAAATAATTTGTAACCCCGACTTCCGATTTTTTGATCAAACTCTACTTTAGCCTGAAAACTTGAAAAAGTTTGGCATGTTTAATGCCAAACTTGAAAAAGTTTGGCATTAAACATGCCAAACTATACTGGTTTACCGAAACCGATGGTTAATTCAGAAACCGACATACACACAACTAAGTGCCCGTTCCCAATTAGACAAAAGGCGGCCAGACGCCCGCCCAGGTACGTATTTATGTAAATACGTCCGACCGCCTTCATCCGTTTAAACTGACGACGGGCCATTTAAGTGGTAACTGGCTGTCACAATTTATAGTTACAGACTACTTAATGACAAGACTATGATCACCTACATTCAAAGTGGCTTCGATAAAAACATTAAAAAAGATAATTATCTACGTTAAATCAAGTAAATACTAAATGCATTTAAATTAAATGTGTTTTTGTGCACATTTTACTTTGTATGTCCTCAATGAATTGATTAAATAATATTGATTTATTTGTGTACATGGAGGACTTATATTAATATTGTAATTGTACCTATTATTACATCTAATAGGTACAAAATTAAGATCACATTATGTAGAATTGTCTATCAGATTCATTGTTGCCTGGTGATTTTCATTGCTTATCCAATTGCGCTTTCATTACCGGTGAAATTTGATACCCACGAGTCTGTCCAATTTGCGTAGTCCGCGTAAGATTCTGGATCTCCGTAACCAGTTTCATACACTTCTCCTTGTAGAAATCTGAAATCTCTCCACCATCTTTTCACCGCGGGGTAACATAAATACAAAAAATAATAAACTGATCCAGTAAATAAGAATCTGTGGAAAGAAAAAAACAACTTTACTTTTTTTTAATGTGTACCGGGAGTGGTGTCACCAAGCCGATACTGAAAAGGTGCGTCTACACCCGGGAGCAGGGTTAAATAAAGGTCAAAACAAAATTGGAAATACAAAAAAAAATGCAAGTTTTGGCAGTCAGTCAGTCTTTAGCGAGTGCGCTCCTTTCTTTAGAATAGAATATAATATAATAGTCTTTATTATGTACACCATACAAGTAACAGAAAATATAGATAAAGAAAACATTACATAGGGTGACACAATGGGCGGCCTTATCGCTAAAAGCGATTTTTTCAAGACAACTTCCTCTCTTTTTCTTTAGTCAAACCAAAATAACGATAGAGTACACTTTTAAGTTTAAATTAGCATAAACTTAACGACTCTGTGCTAAATTGAATGCCATATATTAATGAGATTGTGTATCAAAACTTATAAGAAAAAAAAAATGTTTATTATGTATTAGTTTTTATTTAATTATATATTATTTATTATGAAAATTACGGAAAAACGCCTAAAATCATACACTTTTCATTTAAATCATATTAAGCTTATCCATTTTACTGCGAATAATCAGAAACCAACCTTGTTTTTTATTGAAATAGTAAATAAATAAAGTCGAATAAGTAAAGCGCTTGCGTATGCACAGTAACTCATTATATAAAATTGAAACTGAGTTAAAACTCAAATTATCGCTAGCGAGCAGCTGCTTAAAGGGATAAAGGTTGATCCACACATATCCGGGCCATGCCAGGGACGTAGCCACAAAGTTGTAAGACGCGTAGGTATATGGCACGGACGTGAGTGAATGATTTTATATAAAACTAGCTGACACAGTAAACGTCGTTTTGCCACATAAAATAAAAATTAGGGTTTGACCAAACTCTTAACTTTTAAGGGGATGAAAAATTGATGTTGTCCGATTCACCACCCTAGCCGAAAAACACACTAAGGTTCACGAAAATCAGTCGAGCCGTTTCGGAGGAGTTCAACCACAAACACCGTGACATGAGAATTTTATATAAGAAGATACACTCGTATGCACCGGTATTTTTATATCCTCTTGACGGACCACGGCGTATCCACGCTTCGGGCATGCCCAGAATATTTGTGTATGTACTTCTTTTTAAATAACAAAAATAATGAAAACATACTCACAGTCCCGGCGCCGCTGTAGCCGACATTTTATTTATTTGAGTCCTCTTTGACCTATCGACTATACCCTTTGAC
The DNA here is from genome assembly GCA_905332915.2 of Hecatera dysodea. Classification (NCBI taxonomy): domain Eukaryota; kingdom Metazoa; phylum Arthropoda; class Insecta; order Lepidoptera; family Noctuidae; genus Hecatera; species Hecatera dysodea. The sequence continues at coordinate 8,531,227 of HG995294.1, read as the reverse complement.
GTCTCACCACAATCTGACGTATGCTTCTTAGGTTCCTATAAATATAACATGAATTTTATTTATAACATGCTCAATTCAATAACAACATTATTTACATTTCCCCGTATTGTTTGTGCTATGACCATTTTTCAGCAAAGATTTTGATAATAGGTACCGGCTGTTTTTCCTAATATTATAAATAAGGTGTATTGTGGTGGTGTGTCCACCAAAATAATACTAACAGTCAATCTACCCAGTCTTGTCCCAGTTATGTTTGGATCAGCTTCCCGTCTAACTGGATACAGCAAGACCATAGACTTTGATCATTCAATACCAGCATTTTATATGGGAAAATCCTCATGGATGTCTCTCAGCCCACCTCAGTACTCCTTCCCACATTTGCACCGGGGATCGTGAGATATGCTTTGCTAACATTGCTGCTTCGCAGAAGGAGGTGACCGCTTCCCATGCCTCATCGCTCCGGACCATGTATTGAGCGAGAAGTCGCCGCCGCCGATCGCTTGCTCTGTCCAAGCAAGGTAGACCTCCACCGTGTCCTCCGGACAATCCACACAGGTAGGTTAGAATTACAGGTACAGTACAGGGCCTCAAGTATGCTATTTTTATAAATTGGTCATTCCAACACGATCCTATTGTCATTTTGCTAAAATAAAAGTTCGTAATCTGCTAAATTCATAATGGTCGATCATTTGTCGGTCAATGGTCTCGTAATACTTTTTGATAACCGAGCTATTAAAAGAAATGACTGCACAACGACTTTCTAATTGTAGGTCACTGATCAAAGGAATTGTTAAAATTTTAGCAGATTACCGCATACATCTGTCATTCATTTGTCATTATGTACGAGATTACCATGCTATGCCATTTCTTTCAATGGAGTGTCAATGGTTGACCATTGGAAAGTCATAATACCGCTTTTATATTAGTAGATTACCAAACTTGTTAAAATTTACAATTATGAGATCAGTGATAGACTATTCTGACACTATTGTAATAGCAGACTTGGGGCCCTAGTACCTGGAATTTATTTTATTCTATTTGTCAAGATGCTAATATCGAGTAAATTATGAGTGATTTATAGTGTCCGCTTCATCCCCTCCTAAACACGCACGCACGGGTAACGGTAAACAAGCACGGGTAAAGGGCTAAATCTTTAGATTTAGCCCTTTAACTATATAAATCAAAAATGTTCTTTTCCATGTTTTCTTGTCAGGCTTAGAATATTATCATATTATAATTAACTATTCATCTCTATTTACCCCTTCAAGTTTAGTATTATACAAGCTGTATTAGAATAGTGCCGTTCGGGTTTATTTAAAATACACGTTAAATTCAATGGGTGTTTCCTATAGTTTTAAAGCTACGACTATACCTTCTGTTTGATCTTAATTTATATTTTGTCTACAATCTCTTTTATGTCGCTCTATGTTACGTTTAGTTATTTTTTTTTTGTTTTTTTCAGGCGGGACCCTTCACAAGGCTCCTGGACTTTTGGGGAAATGATCAGAGAGTGTGGGAAACCACCCCGGTGACCACCATTAGCACATAAAAGGGTCCCGTTACCTCTTAAAATACTCCGGAACCCCTCCGTGCGACCCCTGTTAGGGCACATCCCTGGGGAAACTGTAAAAAGGTCTCCCCTAAATCTCGCTCTGCACGGCAGCACGTGATCACTGCGAAATCGCCTTTCCTAGGATCACTGAGTTGGCGGACAGTGTCCCCACTCTGAGCGCCCGTGGCCCTGGAGTCTCACATGCATTAAATGACGCATGCGGGCTTCAGCGTATTAGTCGTCGAAGCGATTGCGTCCCCGACGCCTATTTCTTCGAGCGAGTTCAGCCATTTCACGATCCCGCTCAGCGGCCTCCTTCTAGACCATCACGGTCTCACAGAAACCGGCCATTTCCCGCCACTTTTGATTATCTGCCAGCATAGCCCTCACTACTGCTGGCAGAGTCAGGTCTCGTCTAATCCTAGCGACCAGGACCTGCCGCTCAGAGGTCCACGCAGGGCACTCCTCGATTGTGTGCTCGCAGAATCCAGGTGACCACCACAATGGTGGCAATTTATCGTGACCTCTCACCCAATCGTATTCAGGTACTCACCGAAGCGGCCATGCCCGGTCAGCACCTGAGTGAGTCTATAAGAGAGAGAGAGAGAGATGCGCTCCTCTTTTTTCAGCCAGGCTTCGAAGTGGGGCAGCACGGCTTTGAAGCCACACTTGCGCGAAAATTGCGGTAGCCGCTCGTGCCACCGCTAGAGCGCGTGTCACCGTTCCTGCCGCCTTAAAGCGATTCCTGGTAAGCTATTGTCACTTGGCGTATGACGAATTCGGTTATACACCCTCGCGTCCATATCCGCCACGATGTCCAACTGTGGAAAGCGTGCCAGGAGTGTTGCTGCCTCAAAGGATACCGTTCACACTCCATGTAACCTACTGATGTCCACCTGCAACCAGTTAAACTGAAAACTGACCCCAAAAAGGATGGGTAGATGATAAAAATCTTTAAAGTCTTCAAATTAAGCAAAACGAACAAATAAGTCAATGCTTGACCTTAGTCTGGTACATCAAAAACTACTACTAATTTTGGTCATATCTCATACTTATCGCCTGGAGAAAACCAGAATACTTTCACGTAAGACAGACTCTTTAGGAAGCAGCTCGTCAGTGAACCTATCACAGCTTTCCAGGATGCGCACAACTCTCAGTAATGAAGCACAGTTCAGTCGCAACTCAGATCAGTTAATAGCGAAGACTTACTTAGGTACTGATGACTGATCAGGATCCTCACGAAATCTCGCCAACACAATGATGATTTTGCCGTGAAAAGTGCACGTGATATTCATCTTGCATAGTTCCGTCTCTCCTTTCCCTATTTATGACGTCATAGTCAACGAAGGGATTTGGATGAAACTTGACCAGTTAGTGAAATCATGACTTGAATTAGGACATAATGATTCTTTTTTATCCCGAAATTATGTTCCCGTGAGGTAATTTAGCAGAAGTTAAAACAGTCCTAAATAAAACAAAAAAAGTTCATTTCTTAACATCTTTAATTATGGTTGTTTTTTTTTTCAGTTTTGTAACTATGTAGATAACTAGGTATCATAAACATTACATCAAATAATTTATTTTCCATCTTATCATACATCATTAACATTATTTATATCTAATTTCGTTTTAAACATTTACAATAACAAAATTATATCGAAACATTTTATGGTATCACAAATAGTACCTACATCCAACACCCATGTTGCAATATGCATGCAATTGTTGTTGCACAAAAAAACAACAATAATAGGGATGTTTCCTGAGTAAAAATTATATGATTATGTTTAGTCCGTCAGTTAGATTATAGAAAAATATTGGACACGTATTTTTTCCTTTATCAAATCTATAAAAACTGACGAAGATAAAAAGCATCAAAGATCAGGAGTGGGAGCGTGTGACGTCACGGCTCGCTAAAAATTGTAGCGAGTAGTGACGTCACACGAGATTTCAACGCACTGTATCGTCTTCATTTTTTGTTTACGTGAAAAAAGAAAAAATACGTGTCCAATATTTATTGGAAATCTATCAGACGGACTAATTAGATTTTTTTAGTCAACTACCCTATTGTATATCACATGTAACACATCGTTGTTATCAGTGTCATTATACAGGGTTATATATATTATACAGGGTTTATAAAAAAAAACAGCTGTTCCTTACATTTATGTTCGTATAACTCATCAAAATGTAGGGGACAGCTGATTTCTTTTTCGCGATTTCAGGTTTGGTCCCATAGTAAAAGTTGTTCATAAGGATGAGTACAATGACCTCTTAAGAGGTTGTTGGTGTTTTACAAATAACCCTGTATATTACATAGTGTCAGAGGAGATACCTACATACATATGTATATGTAGGTATGTACATTCACCCCGTTATTTATAAAATTTAAAGACACAAGACTAGCATTCACTTCAGTTTCACCGTACATTTTTTGAAGTTTAACTTAAATCCGAGTTTATTAACAAAGGTATTGGAGTGCTTTGATTTAAAATCCAATTAGCTAAATCTGCAAATGACTTAAATTCTATATACTCGTAGTTTTCCGCTGAACGTTTTATACCGAAGGTATCCTTCACGGTCTTTACAGCTAAGTATATGCCATAGGCAGTCACCCCGGAGAGTAGTATTCTGCAACATTAAATAAGCATCAGTGATATTATAAAAAGAATACTTAGTCAGAGTAAGCCCTGATTGAAAATAAATATTCCCAAATGTTTTGCGATCGCGATTTTGGAATCCCATCTGTGGGCTGTAAATACCAGGTAAATATCTCCTACCTGTAACGTTTCCTACTGAGATAATGGAAAGATTTTGATAAACATCAGACCCCAAGTCTGCTATTTTTATAAATTTGTCATTCCAATTCCAATGGGATCGCCCATTGTCATTTTGCTAAAAGTTCGTAATCTGCTAAATTCATAATGGTTGATCATTGGTCTGTCAGTGGTCTCGTAATACTTTTTGATAACCGAGCTTTTAAAAAGAATGACTGCACAATGACGTTCTAATGGTAGTTCACTGATCAAAGGAACTGTCAAAATTTTAGCAGATTACTGCATACATCTCTCATTAATTTGTCATTATGTACAAGATTACCATTCTATGCCATTTCTTTCAATGGAGTGTCAGTGGTTGACCATTGGAAAGTCATAATGACGCTTTTATGTTAGTAGATTACCAAACTTGTCAATATCGACCATTATGAGATCAATGATAGACCATTTTGACACTATTGTAATAGCAGACTTGAGACCCTGTTAATTTTCTGGACAATTACATGTTGACGAAATGAATATTGCCGCCAAACCGCAAATATTAAATATAAAGAGGCCTGACGTAGAAAGATGAAAAGCTACGAGACTAATTGAGCAAACATTTTGCCAGACCTTTGAATTTATCCCACGATCAGTAACCGTACTTGACTAGGTCAATGAGACAGTAAAAATAAAAAGTAAAATATTTACAGGTATGTACACACCATTTCTTGAATCTTGTGTTTATTTGAGCACTGTCTAATACACAAAAAAAAGCCCAACCACTGAAATACAGCTCAGTAAACCTGCTAAAAGATTTGAAGAACTTACGTCACCTAATCTATTATCCTTCTATATCATAATAATGAACATGAACAAAGTCAATAAACATGCATTGTTACATTTTGTTATGACTATTGATTACGTAAGATATTCGATCTGTTTAGTTGTTATTGTAATAAAAATTAATGGTGAATAAGAAAATGACATTTGACGATCGTTTTAGAACATGATTTTCTAATTAGGTTTCTTGAATGATTGACGCTCGGTTTCATAGGTACTTTATCGGTCGCTTATCTGTACAATAACCAACCAAAAGCCTTATGATTATGAAAAATAGCGTATGGTCACGAACGATAAAGTAACTCAGAAACCAGGCATAAGGCGTAATCCTAATAAAAAGCGAGCATCGTGCGGATCGCGATCACCGCGTACATTCGTTCATTATCTTCTTAACTATTGAATGAACATCTCACCGTTAACGGGCAGATATATGATCGATAATATACCTCAGAAACAGGTCATAAGGCGTAATGCTAATTTAAAGCGATCAATCATCGTGTGGATCGCGATCACCGCGTACATTCTTTCAACATATCTGCTAAACTATTGTCAGTAGAAACATTGGTGAGATGAACTCGAAGTTACCTGTTATGTGGAATAACAGTTACCTATTGGATTGTGAATATGACTACTGAACACGTGGACACGTGTCGTTGCGATGACATTCTGTATTCTGTGTCAGGTGCCTTCTGGTTTTGTCAGACAAATTTTAGCGTGTTTTCGGGATGTTCACTTATTATTATAGTAACGCCAAAGATACCCGTATAAACTAAACAAAATGACGGGAATACAAAAGTACCTTACCTGCTATAGAAATAGGTATATCTTCAGTGTCCTTCGCCGCTAGAGATTGAAGTTGTAATTGTCATTTTGCATGTACATGGTACATACTAATGGGCCATCACCAATTCCGGAAGGCAGGAAATAAGGCAATCCAGATCCTCAATTTGTTTCGAAATCTATGAGTCACAATAACATTAGTAACATAAGATTTGATAGAATTATGCCTACAAAAGTTTGGAACACCAAAACATGCAAATCCAACTAAAGTTGCTATGAATCTAAAAAAATATGACTTTTGCCAAATTGTATTTAACAAATGCTTATTTCAGATTTGGCGAAAAATCTCAATATTATTATATGTTTGGTATACTGAAAATTTTAAACCATTTAATATCTATGTAACAATATTTTTGAGGCCGTCTAGGCCTCAAAACTATGATTATGATAGACTTTTAAATATAAAATTAGTAAGACTTGGTTCTTAATAAATTATTCTCAAGGATTAAGAATTTGCTTACAAATCTTTCTTATTCACAAATCGACCATTATACATCATAATATTAAGGAACTCTCAAACGAAATAACATCACACATGAATTCCCTGAAGAGTAAGGCAGACGGGAGGGACCATATTTCGACACAACTTTAAAATACTTGCTGTTACAAATATATGACAAAACAAAAAAAAATAAAGGTAACATTTTATCGACTTAAAAATAAATTTTATACAAAAAAACCAGTGCACAGATGAACAAAGTGCTTACCTACTTGCTACCTTACGTCATTTAGGTACTTATACTAACTGTTCCATGCACTATAAATACTACATCATAGCACGTAGAATCACAACTTACAAACATACACACACAATTATTTCATTTAAAAATAATATTTGTAAAAGCAGTAGTTACTCTAACTTCTAATTAACAATTGAACTTTTTATCTTAAATTAATGTTGTTTGTAGTTTATCCATGAATTCGGTCGTGTTGTTGTATTCAGTAAGATTTGCTGTCCAAGTATCCGTCCAATTCGCATGAGTATCGTAGGAGTCAGGGTCGCTGGATCCTATTTCATCGCTTAGTAACATTTTTCTGATTACTAGCTTTATCGGGGGGTATATCGCATACACCATATAGGATATGGCACCGCTAATTAAGAACCTGCAAAAAAATATGACGAAACTTTAAATTTCGATTTGAATTACATTTCATTTCCTTTAGCGCTTTATCTGCAATAAAGTCACTGAGCATGAATTTGGAGAAAAAAAAAACTAACATTAAATTAAAGGATACTGGGCAAAAATACACAGAATCCATAAAGCATTAAATATGTGTCACGTTTTGTTTTAGGAAACATCCATAGTCGATTTGTGTTTTTTCGATTTTCTTATAAAATGGGAAGTGGTTTTTGGCGATAATTTTTAATTTTTATTTTATTATAAAATTTGAACTACTTATTTATGTTAAGTGAATAATAGCAAAAAATAATAATAATAACGCAATCCATGTTATAAGCTTGATTTCTTTAGTAACATACTATTTACTTTAGACAACTATAAAAACTACTTTAGGTGAACTGTGGAGAGAGTGCTATCTAATTAATAGTTTTCTTATACTGTATGTTGAAGTTTATCTATCTATTGCATATAACACAAGTGCAAAATTCACATAATATAATTTTAGATTTCTCCTGATAGACGAATTAATATGTAATAATTACTGCAGTCATATAAGTAGCTGTGAAATTCGTAGTAACAATCTCGAAATAGCAATGAAGATTAGCATATCAAATTCACGTCTTTAAACGTCGTTCATTACTGAAATAAATACAACTTATCTTGATTTGAAGATTTTTTCTTCTCAAAGGGTCTAGCATACTTACTCTAAGGAAATGGCACTGACGTCTTTGGACATAGTTTAACCTTTCAAATATTACTTCTTCACCCAAAATACTTGTACTTGTGATTTTAGAATTCTACTTTCACTCATAAGGGAGATATGGGGGTAACAGCCCCTAACGGTTTTATTATTTTTCTCAGAAACTATGACAGATATTTAAAAGAATCCTATATATATTACCTATACATATTTATGTTTCAGTACCTACAACTTAGCGACGTAGCTTTGAAAAAAATGTGATGATGAAAATGCGATGACTGACAGGTCAATTAGGTTCAATATCCTCTCAAGAGTGGTTCATTAAAGCAAATAAAGAAGAAATATCTACCGTTGTGCTCAATCTACGTATTCCAAAAACTCCTTATCCTTCACTGTCAGATTTATAAATGGTTTAAGTGTTGTTGTTCCATTGAATATATTGCCTTCGTAAACTTCTTGCAAAAACTTTGTGGTCCAGAAAACTGAAAATGCAAAAGCTCCAAGCAGAAGAACGCTGTAAGAAAATGTGCAAAGCTGTGTTACTACGACTACCGTGTTTTTGAACTGACTCAATGGTTATGCTTTTGGTGAGTTTTCTCTATCGTAAAAATTAGTTCGTAATTTCCTTTGTGCTCTTCAACGTTATTAAATACTAGCAGCGCCCGCAGTTTCACCCGCATAAGTTTCGATCCCGTGGGAATATCGGGGTAAAAAGTTGTAGCAGTACAAATGTAATCTACAAATAAAGCCACATCGAACTGTACAATAACCTCTCATGAAATTAAGAAAATGGTATATTAGTATGCCCCATTCCAAGTTTAAACCTTTAATAATGATTCTAAGGTAAATCTGGAAATTATTCTAGTTATCACTTTTCTCCGTTTACCTTTTTTTGCTTAAGCACATTACCATCAAATAATTATTTGTGTTACTTCTTAACTCCCAATAACAGGTTATGAAGATCTTTACATTACAAACTTAAATTATATTTTTTATTTAAGATCGGAAAATAATCATGTAAAAGTGGTTTCACAGTTGCTATTGTAGTATGGCGATTGCTGTCGTAAACGTCGCGAACGAATTTTGTAGTCCAGAAAAGAGAAAATGCAAAAGCTCCAAGCGCAATAAAACTGTAAAAGAAAAATGTGAAAGACTATAATAAAAAACACAACTAAAAGACCGGTTTCTGAATTAAATGTGTCAAATCTTAGTTTAATGTCAAAAGACATAATTCATTAATTCATTCATTTTTGGGCAAATACGAAAGGCCACAGATTTTTTTTTACGATGGAGCCAACTCTCCTCTTAATCTCCCGCAAATTACAGAACTTTAAAAAATCATTGTTACGAACTTATTTGTTCCTCGTTAACTGCGATATTTACTGACAAGGAAACTATTACTAAAATAAGATTACTTTAATGATTATACATAAACCGACTTTACAGTTGTTTGAAAATTGAGTTTCCCTTTTACTATATCTACATTGCGTCAAATAAACGTGTTTTCTTTCTTTAAAAACATTCTGAAGATAGCATTTTTAAAACTTTTATAACAGCGCAGGAAATGGCTGAATCCGTTTGGTACCATCGTGAACAATAAAGAGAAGAAAGTATTCTTTCCGAATGTTCTTTTTTTTTTGTTTGCTCAATATTTATGTTCCAAAATAAAGCACAAAATTGAATGACGTCCTTTTGACACATTTTCAGGCTGTAGTAAATTTTGAGAAATTTTCATATTCAGAAATCGGGTGTATACATTTTGTATGTTATTTAATTAATACGGCTATGTTATTTTAATATGCTGATTTACCTTTATTTTCTTATTTTGAAAATAAAAGTGGTTTAAGTAGATATCTGAATTCAGATTTCATAAAAAACTAGCTATTCTTTTTTAGTCCGAAGCAGGAAATTGAAATTAAAATGTGAATTTGATGCAAAAAGCATGATTTTTGTCTCGTGTGTGATTTCTTAATCTTGCTAATAAGTTATAGACCAATCACGTTGTCGTTAAAGATACACTGACATGGAAAAATTATAAGAAGGTAATTTACTAAATGAAATCTGAACTTATATATATACCTATATATTATATTGATTATAGAATAGGCAAGATTTAAACATGTATTAATGTATATTAATACATGTTTATTTAAGATGAAATTACACATATCGTAGCAATTCTATATATACAAATAACTAATAATATTGTGTATTTAAATTAAAATGAGTGCATTTCTATACTTAAAATGTGGAATCGCATTTTAAACAAGTAATTGCTTGTTAAAGAGACTCCTTAACCAAATACAAACAACTACAATTAACATTGCATGTAAGTATAAATAGTTTTGATGAAAAATTTCTAGAGTTTTGGAAAATAACTTTAAAAATTAATTGAACTTATATGAATAATCAAATCTGTAACAGTTTTGATATTATTTGTTTTTATTCAAAGTTGTAAAAATGTGTAAATATCTTCTATAATTAGGTCTTTTTTTTTCAAATTTTGTTACTTTTTCATACATTAATAGCTATCCACTTATTTCACGGAAGAAAAGAGATAAGATAAGAAAAGATTATAAATTAAATTAGAAAATACTCACAGTCCCGCAGCCATTATGTTTTTTCAGCCCGACCTTTTGAAGGCTATTATTAGAACTTCTCTAATTCTTGTTAGAGCTCATGACAATACTTATTTATACCAGCACCCAAAACTTTTATCCTCAAAGTAAAGTTTGACTCACATTCTTCAATGAAAACAATCAAGCTTGTTTCAAAACATCATCTATTCATTACGAAATTCATTTGTATTATTCGATTTTATTGTTGTTGTAGGTGAGAGACACTTTAATTTATCATTACCAAGAAGTATTTTCACAAAACAGACGTGTATCCGTTGTTATCCATAAATGTTTGCATATGGACACTAGAGTCACTTTAATATAATAATTTATATAATTTTAACTTTATAAAATGTTCGTCGAATTTTTGATTTTGGCGCTTTACAACCAGCAGATTTTTAATATTTTATATTAATTATTAATCTGTCTATTTATGTGAACACACAGAGTGTGACGGTTACTAAATAATGAACGATGTTGAAGGGCTGTGGTGATACAATGTGGATCATTTAAATGATAGACAACTAATCCTACACGGTGGCGATGTTATGCGAACAAGAAACAAATACTATTGTCATTGACCATTGTAATTAAAACCAGGTGAGCGACTATGAAATAATATGATAGGTATGATGATGCATGCAATAAAAGTTATTGTGTCTGTCTTGGCTGATACCTAGAAGAAAAGAGCAGACTGGTAGACAATGGACGCGTAATCTAGGGCATTTTTTCCTATAGACCTTTGTGTTGCATGACTTATTACTAATATATATATATAAATAACTTAAGATAAATATACATTGGGTCTGAAACTCGTGAACTCTCTGAAAGGAATCTAGAAGCAAAATCGTCAGTCCGTCAAGAAAAAAAGATTTAGATTGAAAAAGTTTTATTTATTAGAAATCAAACTCTTAACAAGTTATCATTTATGCAAGATTACTTAGACACAAATCATTAAATGAGTTTAAACATATTTAAAACCTCATTCAGTTTCTGTAATCTTCAAACAGCTAACCGAAACAAAACGATGATTTAAAGTAGCTTGGACCTGCATTTAGTGGTTTGTAATATAAGCGGCTTCTACATACCGAAAGGTGAGCGATAAAATAATGCAATCATTTTCTTTTTTTACGTTATTTTACAATTGTGGAATATTACCTGAGTTAAAGTAATTTTCTTCTCCTGTAGTGTCAGATCTTGCCTGATCTGATCGAACAAAACCTGTCGCAAAAATTTAAATTAGCATTAAGAAAGTTCGCAACAAACAAAGTGTGCAACGAAAAATGTGATCCACCTGAAAATATTTTCCTGAGTTTTTTTCCCCGACACGCTCAAAATGGCCACTACTGATGGAAATGTGGATGCCTACACGTAATATTATAGCAACAACTTTCTTAAAACTTTACACCTTCTTAAAAACACTAGCTTCTACTCGCAGCTCCGCCCTTACGATAAGTAAAGAAGGGTGTTCTGTTTGTCCAAGAAGTGCCCTTACATATGTTTTGAGTAAACATAGCTAAATCTTAAGCACGATTAATTTCCAAAGTTATAGATACATTGGTGTTATTTAATCTTCTTCATTATTATTAGACTTGAGAATTCACTTGTAACAGAACATCGAGCATTCGCTGTTAAAAATTGGTCGAACTGTACAACGAACAGAACCGAACATAGATCCAAACATCGCTACGAACATTTTCACGATAATTCTAGCGAACACTTTTTTAGGTTCACATTGCACTACATTTGGAGCATTGCTTTTAAAAAAGCAAAGTTGGGTACTGACCGGTGTTATAGGCCGTAATTTACCATTCGCAGCGAGCATATAACATTACGCCGTGTCCTAAAATCCGTGTAACATGCTTTGACTGAACCGCGTAACACTCACAGGTTACGCGGTTGGCGGAACCGCGTAACCTGTGAGTGTTACGCGGTTCAGTTCAAAAACCTACAGCGGGCTGAGTACTCGAAACGAATAACAAAAGACTCGATGCTCGCGTGTTCGTGTTCGTTTCCAAGTACTGACTGCACGAATGTTCGCTTTGTAACATGTTACATAACGCCTCGTAACACCGTTCAGTACCCACCTTAAGGTTCTTCAATATTCGGGTCAACCGTTACATCGTACAGTTAATATTACGTTAACATAACGTTCTCCCCTCTGTTAAATCGACATGATAGCGTGTTTTTTTTTTATTAGTTAGGTATCTACTTCTTTCACAGAATACAAAATTAAACAGTAATAATAATAATAAAAAACTATCATAAATTTGATTTGTTTTCTGATGATCATCCAACCAATTTTCCTGACATCAGTTTGAGAATTCTTTCATCACCTGAAAGTAAAAATAAATTAGTCAGACACCAGAAGGCCACTTTTCGTACATACTTAAAAAGCGTCTAAATTAATGTCTCAACAATCAATGTTAACAGTTAGCGAAAACCATACAAAAGCGAATGTTCCTTTAAAATTTAGCAGTTCTGGCGATGCTCTGTCCATCTAATCCAAATTTTAGTCGAATTATTTCTGTTACAGTTTTCCTATGCTAGGTAAAACCTTTAATAATATAGATCTATAGATCTTTCTAAATTGTATCATCATCATTTTAATGTCTACATCGGCTCCTGCTCCCGTGGAGTGTGAGTGTCATCCTAATCACTGAATCTGTACCATCTCTATTTCGTCATCGTTGTGTCTACCACTTCCAATTTAGTTTAGCCGTATCAAGTCCAATCCCAAATCAGCCAAATCTTTTGTAACGAAAAGTGTTCTTTTTTAACCCTGTAGGGTCCCGTATAACAGAGCGGTGGTAGAAGCAAACATATATATTAATTGGAAAATAGTATGAAATCCCCTTCAAAATACGAGATTAGCCCCTCTGGCCCCGCCGCTGTGTGATCGTGCAGTTTCCTTTGATTAATGTATCATTGAGAACGCGATCGCATCACCTTAGACAAATCGCAAAGATTCCCATTATTGTAAATGTGTCCTAAAATTTCACGACCCCTTGTAGAATCCAACTGCTCATTAATTCTAGGTTTATTTAAACATCTTACTCTCTCATAATCTAAATAAAAATAGGTAGCACTAATGCCTGCTGACCAAAATGGAACAAGTTTGCCTTCATTTCGCTCTGAAATTTCGCCAAGAACTGGGCATCAGAGAATTAAATATTATAAAGATACTAACATCTAGATTCCCATTTTTCATATTAGTTATGTTAACTAACAGAGGGCGTTCCCGTTAACCCGCAATAGTATAGCATCCATATATGATAAAAAAAAAATATTACCATTCGAAAACAAAATGTTTTTATTTTTTTTAATATTAAAATATTCACTAAAAAATTTAAATTGATACGTTAAAGAAACACTCTGTACACGCGTACTTGCCGGTTTGGGCATTGCTACTACGAGGAGGTACTATTCCGCGATACATTTTGATTTGAACAGAATTTTTCGAATCTATAGTCAATTTTTTTTTAATTCGGATTATTTTATGCTTATTTTTCTATTCTGATATTTTTATTTGAATCTATTAATGATATAGATTTACGAATTTACGGGAACGCCCTCTGTTATTTAACATACTGTATAATACTTACTTAATCCAGTAAGGTTTCCTACAGGAACTGCATTGTTTCGGCGATCCATGTCTAGTAGATACTTTCCGCCCAGGAATACAGTAATCATTAGGGCAGCCGATAGGAGAGCACTGAGAATAAAGACACATAAAATCACATTGACGAGCCTGGATTTTCCCAGCTGACTACTCTGAGAAGAAACACTGAAATAAACTAATAGGTCAAAGTCTCTTTTAAAGTCTTTAGAGGGACAGCTTTACTCCCTGTAAAATCCCGTAAAGCTCCATTGAAAAGGGATGATCCTTTTGTCCGGATTGTGGTGGGCAACTACCCGATGGCTGATATTGGACTGTTCTCGAATTTTACACAATTAATACAAATCTGTACCTGCGAACCCTTGACGGTCTTGTTACTCGTATTAAAATAAAAACTACTTACAATCCAGCCATTTATGATATGTGGTAGTTGCTATGTCAAAGCTGAAAATCAACTAAAGAAAACTGTGTTACAGTAAGTAATCGGAATGCGTCGTTTCCGGCAGTTTATTGTTTATTTATTTACGATAGTGTTATAAAAACCGAGTAAGTACACAAAAACACTACTGATTTGTTTTGGAATTTATCGGATGGCAGGTCGGGTAGACTGGAAAGTCATTTTTACCATTCTTGATAACAAAAATTATAAAGTTACGCAGTGACATAAGCTAAGTACTAAATAATAAAGGAACGTATGATCAAGATAAAAAGATGCGTTTACTGAGGTCATGAAATCCATTGGTTACCATTATAATTATCTACTTATGACAGCAAGGCTCGGACCAACGACGGCCCGAAGGGACAGAGCTCTCACAGTGGTAACAAGAGTAAGGGTACTTTTCCACGAGATATGTGACTGTTCGAGGACACATGCGTAGCGAAGCTGTGCAACGGTGTGTCTCCTAATGTGTGCGAGGAATGTGTGCGAGTAACGCTAATTATTCCACCAGAGCTGAGCTGAGCGTGGCTAAAGAAATGAATTATTGGTGGATTTTTCTTCACTCACTATTCAGCTTTCTCACATATGTATCTCTGGTCGAAAAGCAGCCTTTCACTTGAACACATCCCTCACAAACATTCTTCACCAGTATCCCTTGCACACAACTCTAGCTTTATTCTCCTCGTATGTTAAAACATATCCTCGCTATTGTAGCGATTTTCCAAATCATCATCATCTGCCTAGCCTTTTCCCAACTATATTGGGGTCGGCTTCCAGTCATTACGGATTCAGCTGAATACCACTATTTAACGTGGAGCGGCTGCATACCAGACCT
This sequence comes from Hecatera dysodea, assembly GCA_905332915.2. NCBI lineage: Eukaryota > Metazoa > Arthropoda > Insecta > Lepidoptera > Noctuidae > Hecatera > Hecatera dysodea. The sequence goes on along the minus strand of HG995294.1, from coordinate 8,515,904 downwards.
CCACAACCCAATAACTGGGGAACACGGTGGTACTTCTTGGGAAGACTGGTGTCAGATTTTCTGGCTTCTGACTATCCGTAACGACTGCCAAAGACCTACAAATGACAGCCGGGACCAACGGCTTAACTTAACCTTGAAGATCGATCTGTGCGGCTGTTATTCTTTAGCAACGAGCTCCTCGCGGCTAAAGAATAGCATGCTAAAGAATAAAAGCGATTTCCCACATAATCCTGGCTAAAAAGTGACATCATGTGAATTTATTATATTAACAGGTTATATTATCATACACACATCAACCAAGTTACTACCAAGTCGCTGAACAGTCAAGTCAAGGAATATAGTTTAGTAGAAATTATAGGACAGCAGCCCCACATGGCTCTTCATTCACATACTCGTACAATCAGCGACTTGACCGCAACGTGGCGAATGTGTGAATATCAATAAAATTGGTAACTAAGGTTTTACAAAAAGAGTTTCGAATTAGCAGTCTGAAGTTTTGAAGTTGGATGTATGATACCCCATGCTTCAGAAGGCACGTATAACTTTGTTATCCTACGCCTTATCACTTTCCGGTCGAGTCGGATTGCCGTTCCATCTTACTATACTAAAGGAACACATCTGCGTTTGCGCAGATTTTGATGAAATTTGGTTCATCAAACCCAGTCAGGCGCATTACTTTGTGTAATTAATTTTGTCACCACTGCTCTCAAACCGATGCAGGAAAACATCGTGAAACCGCCATGTCCTAGAACCATAAATTCGAAGATGAGTAACATTCACCAATACGCACAGGGCCCGCGTGGTGGATTACGCCCCATTCCCTCTCCTAGAGAGGAGGTCTGTGTCCCAGTAGTGGGAACATTAAAAGGCTGATATGCTAAACAGAAGGCCAATTCTAGGATAGTGTTTCCTACTCACCAGCTTACCCAGCGGTATTTGTTACATGAGACTAACAGGGACTAATTCGCATGAAGTGTTGTTTGATACAAAACACTTTTTTATTATTCTCAATATTTTACTTCTTAGTAGACACACATACAGCCAGATACAGATATTAGTAAGATCTTAATGTTGAAAGATACATGTGCACTCTTGTGTATTGCGTGAGTTTAATTACTCTTAATTACAACATGCCGAGCAGCATGCTCTGTCACAGCCAGTATCGTCAGCCAATGGGGTTACACGGAAGATCCATTGCCACTTGTATTCGAAACCTGATGCTAGTGTCTCCAGCATCCAAGATTTAAGGGTCTGTGTGCGTATTTTTGTTGCTGTTATTCACCATGAGAAGACCTTTTAAATTATTGCATTAAAATATCCTAAGGACCCTGTCAAAGAAAATAATAGTGAAATTCCTAAAGCACATGGGCACTGAACACGAGGTTGTTTATATAACACTAATTAATACCTACAGCTTTTTTTACATAAAAAAAACGCTGGATTCCTTTCTCGAACGACTCACTTAATATATTCGGCTTTTATTACTTAATCTCGATATCGGCGTCGTTATCACGGACAGACCTTTGTATGAAGTATGTGGCCCTTTGGAAATAATGCAGTCTTGACAATGATTAATCTCGTCAAATCAGCTTCTACTCAACCTAAGATGACAAATTGAATAAAATAGATATTGAATTTAGCTTCTTGTTTCAGTATTATTTTTTGTTTCTTCGTTTTATTGTTGATGATATAAACGAAATTGATCAGATGCTAGCGCCATCTTTTGGTTATCTTGTACTTGCTATGACTTTACTTCTAGCATCTGCTACTAGAGGACGCTACTGACCTTATAATAATAATACCACGATTTTTTTTTTATTATTACGAGCTGAAGAGTTTCTTAGTTTGTTTGGTTGAAAGCGGTAATCTCAGAAACTAAGAAATTATGTTAATGTAGGATAGCCCATTTATGGAGGAAGAGAAGAAACAATGTAATATCACGCTACGACCAAAAGGAGCGGACCATCAATGAAAAATGTAACAAAAAACAACGTTTGCCCTCTTCTGACGCTTACTTTTGTGTATATATATAAGTATGTATGTATGTACATATTTGTCTTTTTTTCGTTCTGAGAAAGAGGAAATAATAAAGACTACCAAGACATATCTCGTTTTAAAATTCTACATTTTATTTATTCATCACAAATTGAAAACTAAAATTGTTTAGTATTGCTTATACAATACTGTTTTCAAGAAATAAAGTATAATACAAAAGACATGAGAATAAAAAATAATAAAATACTGACTTACATTTTTCTACATTTGTAACTGCCTTTTTCTACATTTTAAAACTTGCTTATTTGTATTTGTTTTCAAATTGAAAAACAAAACAATACTTAAAAGAAAACCAAGATCTTTCCCTAAATTTCACATTAAGTACAAGTTATTCAATTCTTTTATTTTTAAATCATTCTCTAATGAATTTTATTTGAATATTATCTAAACACATGCATTGCCATCATTTTCTCGAGTTTTTCTTGTCCTAAAATTAGAAAAAAAAATGGTTTGAGAGTCGTCAGAAGCAAAAACATTTATCAAGGTATTATTATTTAGACAAGTCTTATTAACCAAATCCAGTCAGGTTTCCAATTGGGATGCTGTTACGTCTTCGGTCCATCTCTATAAGATATCTGCCTCCGAGAAACGCAGATACCATGAGCGCAGTCCACATAAGGACTCTGAAAGAAAAGTATAATTCCGAATTACAAATAAATATATTATGTTAGTATGAATATAGGCTAGCTACACTGCCTGATCACATCTAGACCAAAAAATCGAACTCGGGACGTGCTGGGTCCTTAACACAACGTCTTTATACCTACAAACATACACAATTTTTTTCTAGGAAAACGAAACGAGAGATGGAAACCTACCCTTTTTTATGGATGAGAAATCATCAAAGGCTGAAAGGCACTGGCCCTAGTGGGTTACATCTTCTATGCTGACTTCTCTTAGATGCGCGCGTGGAACACGACGCGCTGTTGACCCGGGTCTGGTTGTTATCGGATGGTGAGATACTCAGCGCTCGCCATCTACAGGCCCGCGCCTACGGAAGCCGGGAATAGCCCTGGGGCTCGACACTTGCCGCGGCATGTGGTAGCGGAATTCCGCCCCGGTGTAGCGCCTCCACGCGCTACGTGTAAACGTATGCGAGGGCTCTCGCCTCCAGATAACACGAAGGTAATCCGGCAAAGGCCTCGCCGCCTCGCCGGAGACCGTGCGATGGAAACCTTTTTTATTACGGGAGGAAGTCCTCATGGAAGTCCGACGCCCGGTGACCAGCTGCGGGTGGAGAGAGAGGTCGAGATCTCCCTTTCCCTTTCCGCAGCTTCCTTCTGAGACATAACTGTTTCACAAATGGAGACCACCGCGTGCCAGGACTCGTTAGCTTGAGGTAACTGCCTACCATAGAGATGAGTGCCCGCCACGGCTCCTCCCATGCGGCACACTCTGCCAGCGTATGCCACGCCGTCTCCTCCCGACAGTCGACGCAGTGGTGACACTGAGCGTCCGGCTCCCTGCCTATGCGACACAAGAATCTCCCGAAGCAGTCATGCCCCGAGAGGACCTGCGTCGCACGATACGACAGGGAGCGGTGCCTTCTCCCGAGCCAAAAGTCGAGCACTGGCCGCATGGCCTCAACAATGACGAGGCCGGTGGAAGGGCGTGATAGCCTGTCCATTCCGCCACCAGGACCTCGCGCAGCTGTGACGCAGTTCGATGTGTCGCTGCATCAGTCGCTCGCCACGCGCCCGTGCATCCTTGCGCTACCGATACAGTGACACGAAGACTTTTGCCTCCACGTCCCAGGGAGGAGATGCGGGCAGTACGCAAGCCGCCTCGTAGGAGATCGTGCGATAACCACTGATGACTATGACGGCCATCACCCTCTGCGGCTTCCGCAGAACAATGATGGTACTGGCCATCAGGTCAGCCGCCCAGATCGGGGCCCCGTATAGGGTAACCTACCCTCAGTTGAAATATTGTGTAGTCACGTCTTATTTAAAACAATCTGAATTACCCTTAGTCAAATATTAGTTCACTATTTTTTATTTATTAAAGATACTTTTTTTATTGTCTTTAAAAAGAGAAAGGGTGTATTAGCAAAAATATTCGTTAAGGTACTTACAATCCGGCAAAAACCGGCATTTTTCTCAATTTATTCAAATATTGCTTGAATTAATTAATTCGATTTACATAGCTCTCTTTAACGCAATATATACATTGCCAATGCTACATTTAAAAAGCACATTTTGTTAAAACACGTGTGTTTTTATTAACTCTTCAGATACCAATGGATTTTTTCTTTAAAATATTTCACAAGCAGATGAAAGGAAGTATGCTTAAATTACGATAAATATTTGTCCAATCTCATTTAAGAACAACAAATAACAATAAATATTGTATGATCATCATCATTTCATCTGCAAGACTGACTTGCGTCAAGAATCTGACGAGTGTCGCCACATCTACTTGTCCTGTACTTTTCACATCGAGTAGACTCCCGCAGAAATATAAAATGTATGAAGAATAGTACTTTGCCTCAAATGCGGTCTCTAAAATTAAGGGACCCGTTGGAATAATTTCGGGACGGAATCTTAAAAAATTTGTCAAGGTGAATAGTTTTTGTTTATTCCCCTTTAATTTTACCCTAGACAGACTATGACGAACCATAATGGTTCACATCGCCGACGTACTTCTGAATCGTAAGTATCTGTTCCTCATAGTAATTTCATAGTTTATAAACTTCAGTTGGTAATAGACGAATTAAAAATACAAAGAAGTTTGTACGGAACTCTCTGTGCGCGAGTCAAACTCACACGAGCTTATTATTATTTTTTATATAAAATCTAATATTAATATTTACCTAGAAATAAGTTCTACATGCTTATTTAGGTAGCCTATTTACCACTGCTGAGCAACAGCCCTGCCTTGCCAAGACAAAACACTGTCTCTAAAACGCCTATTTTTCAGAAATCGCAAAAATACTTTTTTTTTTTCTTTAATTGGCCACAGAACCGTGAATATGCATCCGATTGCAATGAAATTTGGACCAATTACGCATAATGTGCTACTTATTGTGGTAAAAATAATCCAAGATTTATACATTTTTCACCAGCATATGTGTTGATATGACAAAACACTGTAACATGATAGTTACAGTGTTATGCCATAATAGGTAGGTACTAATATGGAAATGCTCCTTTAATCTTTATTTACTAATTAAATATTTTAATAACACCATAATTCATAAAACTAACTTTCTCTTACTTAATATCTCTCTTAGACTGTAAAAATAATGTTATAAAGGAAACAGGCAAGAATAATAAGGTTCATTTTTCTTTAATTCACATAATATTAAAGGTACCTACTCGAGATTACTTAAATCACATGACATATCTATAATTATGTCGGACAGAAGCCAAATCAACGACATTGGATAGTTCTTCAAAAAAAAAATCCTTCTGGATCGTGGCATAAACTGACATAATTTGACAAGTTTTGTCTTGTTTCTTTGCTAACTCCCCTTGGGTTTTCTTCTCTTTTAATGTCACCTAACATTGTTTTTTATGTTCGACCAGCTCTTTCAGAAAAAATCTTCTCTGAAAGAGCTTATATAACATAAGAACCACACAGACACAGATTTCTTTGTCTGTGTCTTTTGCAATGAAGAATCTAAAATCTATCGACATCAAACCCTGCAAGATATCTAGATTTGATCTCATTTTTAAATAAATATGTATCCAACGTCTCAATATTTTTCCTCGATTCTTTTGTTTTTGGTTCAATTTCTTGAAAATCGTATACTAACTTCGCATTATCTGATTAGCTCTAGCTTGCACTTGATCGCAAGTAAGTATGACCTAGTTCGAGGTATTAAATATTAATATTAGGTCCTTACATACGTAATTGGCATTTTGTATGAGAGGAACATAAAGTGGTTTTTTAATATAATAAAGTTATTTAATCAAAGTATGCATTGCTATCTATGCACTTTAGCTATCTCACAGGTAGTTCATTGATCCCTTTACTAAAAAAACCATTCGGACGGGAATCAATAAAATTTTTGAAACCGGTTTGGGTTTATCCAAGTTTCGAATAAAATGGTAATCTGTTGGAACAAGGTCCGGAGAGTACGGCGGATGTCTAAGACATTCCAATTGAAGCTCCTCTAATTTGGTGATTTGGTTTGGTCCGTTGTGCAGTGTGTGGTCTAGCGATGTCCTGAAGCAGCAGTGAACGAGAGGAATGACCAGCCTTGCTTGTTTAGCAGCTAGCTTTTCTACCATGGTTTGCAGTTGCTGACAACCGCCGTAATCATCAGGGCAGACGTACGCGTAACGACTGCCAAAGATCTACAAAATAAATGACAGCCGGGACCAACGGCTTAACGTGCTTTCCGAGGCACGGAGGAAACTCGGTATGTTAAGATGGTCACCCATCCACAGACCAACCTAGGCAAGCGTTGCTTAACCTTGAAGATCGATCTGTGCGGCTGTTATTCTTTAGCCACGAGCTCCTCCTTATACTACTTATTAGGATAATTAGGAGGGAATAAAATCGCAGATATTATAGTTTTAAATTATTTATAAAAAATACTAGTACAACTATTCAAAAAACAAAGATTCTTCCTATCAAGCCGTCTTCTACCGTTGTCGTTTCCGTTGTGTTTGCTACTTCGGTGGTCGTAGTTTCTGCGGCATACTGGCGGACTACGGTTACGGGCTTTTGTTCCATTGCCTTCATTACATACGATGTTCCCCAGTAGGCTATAAATAACATCATTGCGCCAACCAATAAACTGAAAAGAAAACCATAATAAATAATTATGAACTTTCTTTCCGAATGTACAGAACATAATTACAAAATTAAATTCCGCAGAACCCGTACTATCATTGGACTACAACATGAATGGCAATGGGACCTGGCACATGATGGGGCACAGGAAAATATTCCCAATACGTTTTTTAGTCATGCGTATTGGGAATATTTTCATAGAGCATACATAAAAAGAGTGAAATTCCCTGTCAGATTCTGTTTATCCTGATAGCTACAGCCTAGGAGTCTTTAAATCAAGAGAGTTCAGGTTACTACTAGGCAAGCGTGTTTCATTATCCACCACTACATTTCTTACCATCGGGGTTGTGGTAAATCACGAACCTATCAATAGTAAAAAGGGAACATCACGCCAGGAGGCATTCTGGTTAGGTAGCTCACAACCATTATGCTAATTAAGTTCCATGCAATAATCCATGCTTCTAACCGATTCATTATTGAAAAACCCGTTACACTGCCCGACCAAGAGTCTGGGCTTACGCCCACTTCAATATCTTAAAATCTCACATTAGATAGTATTGGTTGGAATAAGTAGGTAGATATTATATGAATATCCTAGGATTTTTATGATTCAAGCTAAAGGAAATAAAAAAACAACAAGATAATTAAAACGGAAAGTATTTATGTGAGATTAGTAATAAACAAGATCGATCGTTGTTGTTTTTGGTGTTGTCTTTTTCCTTTTTCTGATGAAAAATTTATTTTTACTGTACGGGCCCCACTCATCGTCGTCGTATTCGGGGAACATCTGCATAGTGGTCTTCACTGTAGTTAACAACGTCGTAGTTTCCAGTTTTTCTGTATCCGATAATTTATCACTCTCCAACACTGTCATCGTGCCAAAATACGCTAAAACTATCAGCATCGCAATGCACAATACACTGAAAAAATCGATTATAATTTTAAAACTTTTTTATGCTTCTTATTACTTTCAGCAAACCCGATCATTTGATACTCAATCACAAATATTGACCTACCATCTCTGGGAGATTTTATAAATTTTGCACTATCCATCAAACTACACGTTAAATTTTAACTCAGTCAGTTGAATATTACAGTTTTTAAATTTAGTTTCAAAATGTGACCCATATAAAGTAACTAAAGAAGCATTAGTGAGATAATAATTTGAAAGATTCAGTCGAACTGAGAACCTCCTCCTTTTTTGAAGTCGGTTTAAATATAGGATCAGTGGTAGACGGCATGACAGAGAAAAAAGTGTTAACCCTACCTCAAGAAATGGTGGATAAGGACAGGAAGATGAATGATCAGTATTCTTCTATCTACAACCGAATGACTGATAGACAATGCACAGCCGAAACTACTGGACGTAGAAAGTAAGTACATAGATTCCTTTGAAAGTTGTAGAGCACTAAGCGAGCATTTTCCGAAAATCCTACGGGAACGGGTAAAACAGGATATGCGCGTACGAAGTCGCGGGAAAAACCTAGTACTTCAGATAATGGTGGACAAATTGAAAATTCATCACCTTCCATGTCAAAGGAAAAAGCCATTAGATAAATTTTTGTGCCAGTACCATCTACTTACCTATTTGCATTCGTTCGGAGTTTGCAAAATTGCATTTGAGAAAAGGTGCCAAATTATAAATTATCAGCTAAGATAAAAACCATGCCTCTTTCTGTTTCTTTGTAAAAACATATATAATAAAATATGGTTAATCCTACTACGTATCAGCGAAGACGACGGAACCATTTCATAAATATTGCCTAAATTTTAATCATTACGTCTAACGTACCTTACATACACACTGACCACCACCATTATATACGTAATGTATGTTTTCACTATTAAAACTGAATTAATAAAAACAATCACTTACAATCCGAATGCCATTTGTACTATATACAATATTCCGACAAATCTTGAAATCCGTGGGACAAACTCTTGAATCAAACTCAGTCTCTCTAGACTTTTCGGGACAGCTTTCAGTCTTATTGAGTACAGCTGAATAGCAGTATTCTATAAGGAGCGGCCGCTTGTCTTACCTCCGCAACCTCTACAATTCTTTGATCAAAGTTTCAATTGAAAAATCAGATTACAGTAGTACTATGTCAAAGTGTGTATGTAAGGGCGCGACTTGACTGACATTGAAAATTTCTACGATAATACATATTTATATAGATTTCCTTATAAATTGAGAACTGTTTATAATGGTGCTCTTCTAGAAAACAGTACTACCACCATACTACTGTATACAGCCAAGAACTGTGGCGGTTAGTTATTACAGTTACTGGTAGGACGATCCATGTATAGTAGATAAATCTATATTAATACTAGCTGACCCGGCAAACGTCGTTATGCCGAAAAATAAAAAAATTAGGGGTCGACCAGACTTAACATTTAGGGGAATGAAAAATAGATGTTGACCGTTTCTCAAACCTACTGAATATGCCTATAAAATTTTATAAAAATCGGTCAAGCCGTTTCGGAGGAGTATGGTAACTAACATTGTGACACGAGCATTTTATATATAAGACTAGCTGCTGCCCGAGACTTCGTCCCCGTGGAATCCCCAATTTTAAAACATTCTTCATCACTGCTCCGCTCCTATTGGCTTAAGCGTGATGATATATAGCCTAAAGCCTTCCTCGATAAATGGTCTATTCAACCCAAAAGAATTTTTCAATTCGAACCAGTAGTTCCTGAGATTAGCGCGTTCAAACAAACAAACAAACTCTTCAGCTTTATAATATTAGTATAGATTATAAAAAGGAAATTAACTGTCTGTATGTTACCACCTCAAGTCTTAATGGCTGAATAGATTTGGATAAAACTTGGCACACGCGTAGATTAGATCTCGGAAAAGGACATATGCTATTTTATTTTTGAATATTCCGACATTCACGCGGGTGAAGCCGTTGGCAGAAGTTAGTATTTGATACAAAGCGATGAGTAAAGTTACTTCGTCCCATGTTCTCGACAATATCATTGTCTGGCTGGGCAGGTACCCAGCCAGACAATGATATTGGAGGTATCAAGATATGTATTATCTCATTACCAGAAGTATGACCATTATATAATGATTGATAATAATACTGTACTTTAGTAACAGGGGCCGATGTATGAATTAAAATGTTGAGTTTATAAGCATGGCTTTTTCTTTCGGCATTGTAAAGAAGCCTTTACTTTTTTTGAATTGGACAATGATTGCTGTTCAATAAACACAAACATGATCCATGGGAACCTTTTTGTTATTAGTTTCTGTTGATAGCAACATATGTATTGATCGATATTTGGATGCATGCACATGTTTAATTTATAGGTTTAGGTATCAGTCGACTGACGTTTTGTCATCCTATCTTATTTCCTACTAGCTTTTGCCTGCAAATTTGTACGCATGGTACTTAGAATATAGTATCTACGGAAAAGATCATTTGTTGTGGTAAAATGTGGCCTATATTTTAAATTAGGCATCTAGCAGTAGAGCGGTGAAAACTGCGTTCCAATCTATGCAGGAGTTTTAGCGTAATGCGTGTACAAACATACAGACAGAAATATAGGCAGACAAAAAATCTTAAAATTCTTTTATTGGCTTCTGTTGCTCTAACAAAAACCCCCACAAATATTATTTTTTTCATTATCTTCAATGTACAGTTACAGCTAGCCTCTTACAATTTTATAATAGGTATGTATGTACTATAATATATATAGATTATCTATATACTTTTTCTTAATATAAAATATAATTTAATGTTTAAGTCTGTATGTCTGGGCATTGATTCATCAATCACTACTAAATATCTGCATGAAATCAATTGAAATTTGAGACACCGGTAGACGACTAAATCGCATGCCTAGAAAGCGTTCAAATCGGAATATCATCTCATTCGGCGACAGTAAAACCTTGTAAAAATGTAGTTGACCAGTGGTTTTTTTGGCAGTTTGCGAATATGATTGAGTTCGAACGCTCCTTGAAAATAAAGGGATCTGGTTTACGATATTCTAATTATATTATGATTAATTTTTCAATACACATATTATGTACCTTGTTGAAGAACACAAAAAATACCGTAATGAACTACCTTTTTTTTCTGGATGGGAATTCATCAAATGACTTCTCCCGCTCTGGGCGGAGCGGAAGGGAGTGTCAGACTCTGACTGACTAAAACCCACCCGTGATCCTTCTTGTGCCCTTTGCGTTCCAGGGCTGCGGTGACTCTTTCAAACAAATTCCGCAACCACCGTAATGAACTACCTGTAACTGTCTAACTGTCTAACTTCCTACTGGGTGATGCTATAATCGGTTGCACATATTATACTCTGATGGATAGAAAGGTTGCTATCCTGATTTTCTCAAGGAAATGAAGAAATTAAACATCAGAAAATGAAGTAATTTTGATTAATGGAACGAGTGGTTAAATTGTCATTGTGGATCATGGACTTTTGAAACGCCTGCATGTGGTTGCGCACCTTTCAAAACAATCCCAGCTCCCGTCATGAAAGTCACCCATATACATAATAAATCTTTAATTATAGAACAGTAATTGTTTTTATCATATTACATATTTATTTACAAAATAAAGTTATATACTACAATATAGCAGACAATTTTCAATAACTTTGCATTTTAAATGTCATAGCGTATTTTGAGTGTTGTCGTGGTTGCCATGGTTACTCGTTTAGATGAGAGGGTGGACTGTAGTGGCAGGAGGAGGCGAAGCTACTTGGTAGGTTGGTTCCGGCATGCTCATCAAATATTTTGTCGTCCAATATGCGCCAAAAGCCAATAACCCAGTCACAATTATACTGCAATACGAAAAAAATGGAGTTAAATATAAATAATGCATAAAATGTATGTCTGACATAAAACCAGAATTATTCTAATCCAAATATGACCATCTCACATAAATCCTTGAAATTTGACGACATGAAAAGTATAAGTTTTTGCATTAATCACACACTTAAATTTATCACAATACACACGATATTTTTTTTGCATTATGTCTCAAACTAACGCTGTTTTGTTTTTTTTAAATTTTGGAACCTAATATTCTAGTTTAAAGATTTAATCTTGTTGTCCTTAAATATGGATATGATTTTTGAGTTCAAAAAACTACTTTGAATTCGGTACTGGTGACCACGCCGTTATTTCATAATCCATAGGTCACTCTTCATAAACAACTTAATGGAACCGCTAAAACTGAAATTAACAAACACTCGAGTTTGAAAAACAATTTTTATCCAGTATCTTATACCCACACAAATTAAAAACACTAAACAAAGTTCCATAACACTTACAATCCAAAAGCCATATTTCTTTTATATCTATGTCTCTAAGTTCACCACACATGTCAGTCGACCACCAACCGCACTTTATTGTAGTAGTAGCCGAGATACAATGAATACCTTTTATAGGTCATTACTACTTAGGGTTGGACTATACTGCGAGCTAAAACGATGCGAACACGGTTCACAAAATTTTAGTTTTAGCTGCATCTCATTGCAGGGCTAAAGCCTCTGGCTTTTATATTAGTATTTCTCCTGGTTTTGACTAAGATTGGACCAATCCTACCCTTGGCTGCGAAACTCGTCTCACACTCACGTTTGGAGCTGCCACAATTCCGCATGCTTCCGGAAACCTGTAAAAATAATTTATCGAAAAGAGTTACCCACCAATTGCGCAAAAATCCAAGATATACGACCAAGTTCTGCCCAAAGTAGCGACAGTTGAAAGAACAATTAAGCTACACAAAACATGTTCTGCTACAAAGTGTGTAGCTTTTTCAAGCGATACAAAAATCTTATAGCATTCATTACGCACAAACGTTATCAGGCTCCTGGGTAAGGTATGTCTATTGTTGTCTAAACATGATTTGTATAGTAAAGAATAGTGGTATGTGAATAATAAATAGCTCATTCATTGCATTCATTGACTTGTCCCACATACGAAAACTTAGCTTGTTATTAACAGATGTTATTAATAACAAGTTCTGGGTCAAATGATGTTCGCTGGGAAAATGTAATTGTATTTATTTCTCATCTTCATCCACATCCTGCCATTATGCTTCTTGGAATCGGCTCAACCAATTTTATTTCTTCTGTTCTGCCCTATCAACCACTAGCTGTCATTTACTCGCCTTTCTTTTAAATTTTATTGTTCCTCACACAATTTTTCCGTCAGCAAGTGCATTTACTTTCCGTGAAGCAAAAATAAACGTATTTCTGTCCACTATTCTCAATTATCTCAGGAGTTGATCGTGGCCTAAAAAACCTTGTTGTTAAAACATTTAAAGCAGACGAAGATTTTGCTAAAGCTTCCGATACACCCATCTCTGTGCCCATTATTTTACGACGACGACAGATCCGTTTTGAGTTTTTTTATATAGTCTCACTTTCGGGGCACCCCAGGGATGTGTAATGGGACCTACGCTTTTCCTCATTTATGTTGATCAGCTTTGTCAACTCTCAATAACAAACTGTAAGGTCCTTGTGTTAGCAGCTAACACAGCATATTGTCAGCGATGATACTTGAGATCCCACTCATCGGCCTGTTGAACAAGCCTTTGTTAATAGGTATGAATGGCTTTCTAACTTACTCACGTCAAATTTGAATATAACTCACTTCTCCTTCTCAGAATATTAATTACAAACCTAATACCATGGCCCATAACTGTATTTTCCCCAACGAGATGATTGCGGTTTTACTCATTATAAATTAATTAAAGTCTCTTTCGTGAGATACTTTCATTCCAAGTTTGATTATATATTGAGTTGCCACTAATATATCGATTCGACGGTGTCGCGGGTTTGTTGAGTTTCCTACAATGTGTACGTGTAAATTAATGTTCCCTATGATGAAGTTAAGGGCTGTGTTCTTAGCGTCAGTGTAATCTCCTTAGTCACTGTAGACTAGTGTGAGGTTTCGAAAGTCCATGAATTTATCTCAAGAGAGCACAGCAAGCTCTCTTAATGATTATAAATATTGATTGAGTCAGGCGTTACTTTGCGGAAATCCATTTTAATTTGAAATTGAAAACAATATATCTAGTTTTAATTTCCGCGAATATTAGTGGGTTGCAGGTATGCACCTCCCTCCCGCCCGCTATATTATGCACATGCAAGATTACAAGGCAAATGCAAGGATGAGGAGGAGGAGGGGATTTCGCGAAACATCTAATTGATACCGGCCATTCTTTGCGCGACAACAATAGTTTTAATATACTACATGTTTGTGATAAAGGTTTCCGGCTGTCTGTTTTGGAACAATTAGAGATTTTGAAACATAGTAATAACAATAATTTTGCACTGTTGAATGACCAGACGAATTTAGTTTCTTCCCCTTTACTGCGAATGTTTGTGGGTAGTTGTACACAAATAACCAACGGTGGCAGTGTATAAAAGGGGGGGTGCCTAGTACTAATTTCTCAGACATTCCGCTTCGCGCAGCCGTCCGGAGCACACGCCTGCCACCCGCACGCAACTGTCCGACCGCTACGCCGTAGCAGAACTACGAGCGCTACGAGCGCTCCGCCCCCTGCGACGCCTCCGCCGCCGGCCGACCCACGTGTCGCCTGCCCGATTTTGAACACATCGTAGCAGTGCTACGCGGCTCTACGTAGCTAGCTACGAGCTGCTACGAAGTCGCATATCACTCGCGATTGTTTACGTTTTGATCGGCTACGAGTACGTAAGTGCTTGTAGTCGATCGACGTTCGGTTTTTGGTCCCTTTTGGACTAAATCCACTGTTTGGTGGTACTTGGGGGAAACCTAGCGGTGATAACGAACCCAAGTGGTGCTGACCCGACGCACCGCTCGGTCCCTTCAGGACCGAGTAAGTCGGAAGGGCGTTGGTGCGCGGCCTTGGGGGCTTCCCTCGTCGCGCCCAGCAGCTTAACCCCGTTCTTTTCCAGTGTGCACCTGGCGCCGATTGGGTGTGTCTACCCCATAGGCGCCAGCTCGGTCGCAAGACCCATAGGGCCCCGCTGCACATTAAGATAGGCAGCGGGCATTCAAGCTTAGGGTACACATTAGGTACTCACCTCCCTGCATCACCCAGCAGGGAGGGTTACACATTCCCGGGTTTTCCCGCCCGGGGAGTTAGGACTAGGGCCCTTCTGGCCAAACAGTCAGATAGTGCACCAGGGAGTTTGTTCCCGAGTGTTTCTTCTCCCTGGTAATAGCACTAGGAAGCACTCGCGGGGAAGGGAGTTCTTTGAGGGACTGACTGCTCGGGGAGCTCACGTTTTACGTGTCTCCTCGAGGCTGTTAGGAGCTTAGGATCCCCCCCCCCATCTCCTCGTCAATACCTCCTCTCTTTTTGTGCCGTCATGGACGCCCCTCAGGCGTCAGCGGCATCCATGATCGACGCCCTCATGGTCCTTTGCAGGACTATGATGGGAAATTGCAAGGACGCTGAGCTGGTGTCGGCATACGATGCTCAGCTCAGCGCCATTGCGATGGGACTGAAGTCCCTACTGCCCCCGCCCCCTCAGGGCTCCATCTCCCCGCCCCTTCAGGGCCTCCCCTCCCAGCCCACTCAGGGCCTCTCACAGGAGTCATGTGTCTCCTCGGGGTCTGCCACCCCATCGCCCCCCCTGCCCCCTCAGGGCCCCCCCGCCTTGATAGCAGTCCCAGTACTGCATCAGGGCCCCCTCTCCCCCGCCCCTCAGGCCCCCCCCCCTGTGCTAGCCAACTACCTGGCAGCCAGGGCCACCTCACCCGTCGAAGTAGAGCAAGAGATGGAGTACGAGTCGGACCACTCCGACTCGTCTGCCACCTCCTCCCGTTCCTCCGCGACCGCCTCGTCCTCGGATGGCTACACAGTCGTCCAGGGGAAGAGGAAAAAGAAGGCCTCCTCCACCCCCCAGGCCCCAGCCCCCAAAAAGGCCACCAAGGCCCCCCTCCCCCCTGCTGCCCCGACGTCAGCCCCCTCGTCGGCGCCCCCTTCGCGCCCAGCGTCCCCCTCGCAGGCCGCCTCACAGGCGAGCCCCCGTCCCCCCAGCCCCATGGAGACTGCACCCGCAGCCCCCAAGACCCGCCCCCCACCCCCCCTTTTCATTCATGATAAAGGGAGGTGGACGGAGATTTCGGCGGCTTGTGCCGTCCATAAGATAAACTTCACGCACGCCCGTGCCGTCCAGCAGGGCATTAAAGTCGTGACCCCCTCCGCCAAGGACTACAGGGAGCTGCACAAGCTCCTCACGTCCAGGAAGGTTTACTTCCACTCTTTTAACCTTCCGGAGAACCGCCAGATCAGGGTGGTGATCCGCAATGTCCCGAGGGAGATCCCCACTCAGGAGATACTAAGCGACTTAGAGTCGCAAGGTATCCCCGTAGCGGAGGTGCACCGTATGCACCGCCGCGGGGGGGAATCATTCAATATGGTTCTCGTGGTCTGTGACCCGACCGAGGGCCACCACCCTATTTTCAAAATAGCCAAGATCTGTGGCCTCTCTGGCCTATCCGTAGAAAAGCCGAGGCAGAGTGGCATTATTGGGCAATGCCACCGCTGCCAGCTTTACGGCCACTCACAGCGGCATTGCTTCGGCAAGCCGAGGTGCGTGAAGTGCCTGGGAGACCACGGCACTCCCGACTGCCCCCGCCCCAAGGACCGCTCCCTCTGCGCAGACCCGCCCAGCTGTGTGCTGTGCGGAGAAACGGGGCACACCGCAAACTACCGCGGTTGTCCTAAGGCCCCAAAATCTTCGGCTCCCAAGCTGGCGAAGCGTGCAAACGCGCGTCAACAAAGGGAGTCTCCCTCCACCATCCCCCTCAGCCCTCAGCGTCCCAGTCCCTGGAACGCTCTGAATCACCAGGCTCACTTCCCGGCCCTGAAGTCCAGTGCGCCCGCCCCCACGACTGGTTCTGCCCCTAAGGCCCCCGCTACCCCAACCAAGGCCATTCCGGCCCTGATGGACGTAGCCATTCCCCCATTCCCTGTGTCTCCGCAGACTCAGATGCCAGCCCCGGTGCAAGCAGTTGCGCCTCCCCCCCCCCCCCACCACTGTTTCTGGAGACATCTCCAGAAACATAATCCTGGTCACGTACCAGGCGTTTTACTCGCCTCGTGCGCTGGCCATGGCTAGGGCCCTAGAAAACTGCGGTGGGAACCACCCCGCAGTTTTCAAAGACTTCGGTGACGTAGTGCACCACGTCTCCGTCTACACTTCCCTAATCACCCCCAATAATGGATAAGTCCCATTATAAAAGTAGGATTAAGCCGACAGCCCTCCGCGTAGGGTTTTTCAATGCCAATGGCCTTAGGAGCCAGCGTGATGAGATCGCCCTCTTCCTCCGCGACCATCACTTAGACATACTTCTGGTTCAAGAGACCTTCCTGAAGCCCCGGCATCGTGATCCTAAAATTGCGAACTATCGTTTAGTTCGCAATGATAGGACCCGATGTCACGCAGGAGGTACTCTTATCTATTACAGATCTGCCCTCTACTGCATCCCTATGGATCCGCCCCAACTAGATATCTTTGAGGTCTCAGTCTGTCGGCTAGGCATGACTGGCCATCAACCGATCACGATCATCTCAGCCTACGTCCCGCCTAACACCTCGTCGGACGGCCCCGCTGTGAAAGATGATCTGACTAAACTTCTCGGCATGAGTAACTCCGTCCTTCTGGCGGGGGATCTCAATGCCAAGCACCCCTCCTGGAACAGCAACACGACTACTGCCAGAGGCAGAGTAGTGTTTGATCTGTGCAGCTCCCTCAACTTTGATGTCATCGCTCCGATGCATCCAACCCACTATCCCCACATAACCTCCCATCCACCCGACGTGCTCGACATCGCTCTCCTCAAAAATGTCAACCTTCGGTTGCATTCTGTGGAGGCGCTCGAAGAGCTTAACTCGGACCATAGGCCAGTGATCCTGGAGCTTGCTCCTAGGTCGGGGCCCATGGACCCCTCCCATCCTCCTCCCACCAAACTGACCACTGACTGGAGACAAGTAAGCGAAAAACTGAAAGTCACCACGTCAGCTCACCTGGACCAGATCCCAGACAATATCGAGACTGTCGCAGACACGCTGGCCGCGGTCAGCTCACTCACGGATCACGTGCAATCGATCCTGAACGAAAGTTCAAAGGAGTCTCCGGTGACGAGCGATCATCACTGGAAACTCCCGGACGAAGTGCGTGAGCTCGTGACTGAGAAGAACGCGGCAGTTCGTGCCTACAGTGCTTTTCCCTGCGAAGCTAACAAAGTTCACATGCGCTACTTACAACGCAAAGTAAGTAAGAGCATTGCTGAGCTGCGTGAAAGTCGCTGGGATAAAATGCTGGGCGACCTCGAACCCAACCATCAAGCGTTTTGGGAACTCCAAAGGAAATTGCGCTCCTCTGAAGTTGCCTCTATGCCTCCCCTCACCCGCCCCGACAACTCCATCGCTTTTGAAGACGATGAGAAGGCCGAATGCCTGGCCGACAGCCTAGAGGCCCAGTGCTCTCCCAGCTCTCAACCAGTAGACAAAGCACACCTGGACAAGGTGAACGCTGAAGTCGAACGTAGAGCCTCCCTCCCGCCAGTCGAGGACCCCGAGGATCCTCTCCCCCCCGTCACTCCTGACGAGGTGAAGGAGATCATCGGGCGACTCAAACTCAAGAAAGCCCCTGGGTCAGACGGAATCACCAATAAGGTGCTCCGTCTCTTCCCGGCAACCCTGATCATGTTGATGACCGCCATTTTCAACGGCGCTCTGTCCAACAACATGTTCCCACAGACGTGGAAAGAGGCTACCGTCATAGGTATCCCCAAACCAGGGAAGCCCAAGTCCTCCCCGTCCAGCTATCGTCCCATTAGTTTGCTCAAAGCTCTCGGCAAAGTCTACGAGAGGCTTATTTATAAGCGACTCAAAGACTACGTTGAAGCCAAGAGCCTCCTCCCCAATGAGCAGTTTGGTTTCCGGTCAAACCACTCATGCGTCCAACAGGTCTTCCGTATCGTTGAGCACATCAGCGACCGCTATCAGCGCGGCTTAGTTACGGGGGCCCTGTTCTTCGACATAGCGAAAGCGTTTGACAAGGTCTGGCACAACGGACTGATATACAAGTTATATCAACTGGGTGTGCCAGATCGTCTCGTGCTCATCTTGCGAGACTATTTGTCAGACCGCACCTTTCGGTACCGTATCGAAGGTGCGCTTTCGTCTCCCCACCCCATTCATGCCGGAGTACCGCAAGGCGGTGTCCTCTCTCCCTTGATATTCTCGCTGTACACCAGCGACATACCCACCAGTACTCAGACGCAACTTGCCCTATTTGCCGACGACACGGCCATCTACCGCTCCGGCAGATGTGTAAAGTCAATAGCCAGCCACCTCCAGAGATCCGCCGACGCACTAGGCGCCTGGTTTCGGAAATGGAGAGTGGAAGTCAATCCGGAAAAGAGTCAAGCGATCCTGTTTCACAGGCCGCGAGCTCGTTTCCCTCCACCAGACCCCAGTCCGATCACCATGTTTGGCAAGCCGATCCCTTGGGTGAAGCAAGCCAAATACTTAGGTGTAATCCTTGACCGAAAGCTTACTTTCGGTGAGCACATAAAGACGGTGCGTAATCGCGCCGCTTTCGCTCTCGGTAGGCTCCACCCCATGCTGAATGCACGCAGCAAGCTTTCCCTTAAATGCAAGTTGCGCATTTATATAACGTGTATACGCCCGATTATGACTTATGCGTGTGCTACTTTTGCGCACACTAAGTCGTACCGGATCCATAGGTTGCAAGTAATCCAAAACCGATTTCTGCGGAAGGCCACGGGTGCCCCGTGGTTCGTTAGAAACGATCGACTCCATGTCGACCTCCGCATTCCAACTATTAAACAATTCATGAAGCGCCTTAACAAGCGTTTCATTGAGTCCGCTGAATCCCATCAGAACCCCCTCATTGTATCGGCCGCCCGGTACACTCCCTCCAAGATTAGTAGGATTCGCCGTCCACGGCACTCCCTAGTCGAACCCGACGACCCCATCACCTTACTACAAGAGAGTAATAGGGAAACCAGTACGATTAGAAAAAACAAAAACAGACCGCGTTCCGTATTCCGGCCTCGCCGACGAGGCCCATCGCGACGCCCCAGTAACATCCCTCCCCGACTTTTGCCTAACGAGCCAGCCCGCGCCGCTGAGCCATTAGCGTTAAATCCCCTAAATAATAATAATTGACCCAGCCTGTCCCTTGCTGCCCCTCTCAATGACCCCGTTAAGCCGAGGCCCGTATCCCACAGGGGATGCCCTTAGCGAAGCGGTCATTTAGCTTTTAGTAGTTTTTAGCCCTGGCTGGGGGCCTTAAATTCATTTGAGGCCACCACAGGATTGTCCGGTTGAGCAGTAACCAGCCTTAGTGTGCTGAACTGCGAGTGGTCCATTCCAAAAAAAAAAAAAAAAAAAAAAAAAAAAAATACTAATTTCTCAGTCGCAACTCAACGGTCAGCGAATCAACACGTCCCCTGAGGATGCCTCGTGGAGAGGCGAAACACGTGTCGGTAATGGTGTTGGGTATTGCTTTGCCTTCCTGCATGTGCATAAAATCCTTGCATTTGCCTTGTAATCTTGCATGTGCATAATATAGCGGGCGGGAGGGAGGTGCATACCTGCAACCCACTAATATTCGCGGAAATTAAAACTAGATATATTGTTTTCAATTTCAGATTATAAATATGTAAGCCAAATCTAATATTCATTCCATTTAATATTAATTCTAATCTTTCAGTCTCATTACATGATTGGACTGATAACAAAATCTCGTTAATAATTGCAGTAGCATGGAAGCACACACTTTGATCTTAAATGCATTGTTTATTAGTTTTCCTTATAAATTATTTTATTTGACAAACGTTTGAACCAAATGGTATTTCTTTAACTAATGCAAACATCAACCATCTTTGCTGGACTACTCGTATAGTCTTCATTCTTAGTTCTACATAGTTAATTTAAATTGTGACAATAAGACGCACGTGCCTGTCACATCAAACTCAAATTTGTGTGGCACTTTCCTCAAAAGGCTACCTCAGACATTAACCTACATGGTTGTCATATGACTTGACCAGTACGGATTGTATGGACTTTAAAATAGACTTTAACCTCTGAGTTTGTTTCGGTGTTTCTTCTCAGGGTAGTCGGCTAGGAAACACCGGCTTCATCTAGCTTAAAATGACCAGAAATATTTGACGTGTAAAAGTGTTATGTTTAACCTACTTACAAATAAATATCATTTATAATGTATTTTTGACCACCGGCAATGCGGTTTTTACGTAGATTCTTAAAATTAATCAAGCACATGATCTGTGTTTTCTTAAGATAAAAATTACTTATTTATTGAAGAACGAGTTGTACAATTATATTATAATTATTCTAATACTATAATTTAATTTTCCTACATTGAGCATTCTAATATGTGGACAAAAATGAAAATCTTGAATAAAACAACTTAATTTATTTTATTGTTTGTACATGTACAATAAGGTCAAATTAACTTCATCAATTTACTATTGAAAACATAATGATGAAGACTCTTAATATAGTAAATATGTTACCGGCCAAACCCGATTTCAGGACAAACTAGTTTTGCCTAGTCTAAACTAGGTCTTCCTATACGCGATAGGATTAATTGGCATAGCCTTGTCGAAACTAATTTGTCCTAAGCCCGATAGGATAAACCCGTTTCGGCTAGGCCAAACTAGTTGATCCTTTATCTAAAATATCGTTAAGGACTGCAGCTACGAAACAATCAGTTGGATAAGGCCAAGGTTTTGTGGGATGCTGCTGCAACAAAAACTGTTCCACGACCGGATGCCAGTGCATGAGGGCAATTTTACTCTGCAATTCTATGTGTCACCAAAGCATAACATGTAAAAATAAATATTTTTTTAATAATTGAGATATCATTGCTTGTATTAAAAAGAAACCCTTATTATTTGTTATAGTATGATTGTTTGTACGACGAATCATTACCGTTTTAATAAAAGTGATAATTTTTCAAATTACGGAGTTTTTATTCAGTTTATCTGTTTATTTTGGCTATCTAGGTTGTTTAGACTAGGCCATACCAGTTTATCCTGGAGTGTACGTATTTATAACAGGATCAAATAGTTTGACCTAGCCTAAACTGGTTTATCCTACCGGGCTTAGGATGAACTTGTTTGGGCTAGGCTATAATGGTTTATCCTATCGAGCTAGGATGAACTAGGATGGGCTAGGATAGGGCGAGCTAGGATGAACTTTAGGCAAAACTTGTTCGTCTTGAAATCGGTTTTAACCGGTAACATATATATGTATAACAGATATACACGAAAGAATTTTCCTTTTAGAATTTAACGTAGAGCACATATGTATGTAGAAAGAACACTGCTTATCAATCTTACTTGCTTTTAACCCTTCTTGAGTTTATAACCCATTTTTCCTTAAATAAGCCAATAATGTCTAATGCAGACAACCAGGCAATACACGACGAGTTGACTTGCAAGTAAGAAATCCCAAACTAGAGGTACCGATGAAGCAAAAATCATTAGTTTAATTTTATTCGAAGGTGTGATGGTATGTTGTGCATGGCATAGCTAAAGGACCTAGCTGTTCACCTCTGATCTGTACTTTCAGTCCTGATCCATCCGTCCAGGCCTCACAAAATGGTCATCTACAATACTAATGTTCGGTATTGTATAATTATATTACTAAATACACATTATTTTACCTGCCTTTTTACTGCAGAATGTATTAACTAAAAAGAACACAATTGTCCTAAAATATTACAGGTACATCTAAAATCACAAAAATGACCAATTCTGCCACCTTCGTGGCACCAGATAAGACGCAGAGGACACCTATGGCGTAGTAGCCCTTATCGTAGGGAAATTTAGTTTTGTCCGTATCTGCTGCCCTGCTAAAGAATCCTTGCGGTCGCGACGTCTGGGGCTTAGAGCCGTCTTCAGGCGTCTCCGTAGATGCAAATGAGACCATTCTGCGCATGGCCAGCCGCAATTCGTTCCTTTGTTGTCTTCTCTTGTAGCGTCTTGACTCGTGTACTATCTGAAAAAATACTAACATAAACTCATGGCTTACATATTCCTTTTGCTTCGTTCACCATCATGGATCAGGTTATACATACAAGCCAGTTGAGAATGGTGCGCATTCAAGATCTTAAAACCATCCTTAGCAAACATCACCGTCGTGAAAGTCGCAAAGTACCATCGACATTTTTACCGAACAAAAATCATATATCCTATTGTAAGTCATGATACACACAGTAAATATCAGTTCTTCAGACTTACTTTCAATTCGCCTTTCAGCAGTTATCCATTATTTCATCAATATTTCCCCACGAACTAAGCCACCACGCCACTAAACTAAAGCATCACACTCCTCTTAACATTTTTTCTATTCTTTTTAGGTGATAATAAAAAATATACTTACCAGAACAATTCCAGTTATCCACAGAAGCAAAATTCCAGTCACCAAATAATATCCTTCTACAAACTTATCAATAGTTTCTTGTACTACCTTGGATATCATCAGACCAATGGGTATTATTATTTGGCTCCATATTGCCCCTCCTATTAAGGTCTGTTCGTCTCTATGCTTCGGTCTCGCGGTCACTCCTAAACCAGCCCATAACCCAGCGGCTGCTATCACTAAACCTATACCGCTTATTTGTAAAATTAATTCAATGTATTGATAGACCATTTGTCTGTAATTTTAAGTCACCTACTTATGCATTTTGGTCTACAAATTTACGATTAATTTTCAACGATTAGGTTTCGAAAATTTCCCCTTTTCATAACAAAAACTTCACTGACAAGACTAACTAATATTGACATTGACTGACAGCAAAACATTGCGTTCATTCAGATGCTTTAGAAAAAGATATGTCAAATAAAAAGTTCCCATTCATCAGCTAAATCTGGCCACCGTCCTGCAACATTTTTGAAATAAACAGGTACCTTTAGCTGCAACCCAGTAGTTTAACAAGTTAGCCAGGACCAGGTTTTTTAAGGATGGGAGGAAGATTATCAAATGACTCCTCCTACTCTGGGCGGAGTGGGAGAGTGTCGTCTTGCTGAAAAAACCCTCCCTACCCAAACCTCCTTTGCACTTCAGGGCCACGGTAAATCTTTCGAAGAATCCTGCAACCCTGGCAGGCACGGCCCCTAGCAGGATTATGCTGATAACACTTTGAGGCACGCGAGAAACACAACGTGCCATCAACCTAAGCCTGTTGCTTACCGGTTGGCAAGCCACCCATTGCTGCGACTCCCGATGCTCAGATTGTCTTCTACAGCAGTTGGAGCGTGAGGTTCTCCTCTCCCTCACGCGTCCTCCTTCGCTTGCATTACTTCTTCGCAGAAGGGTTTGACCGTTTCCCATACCCTCTCGCTCCGGACCATGGATTCAACAAAAGCCGGACACGAGAGTTTGCCGCCGCTGATCATCGTTACGAGGACACGGCGATGCTCCGCCCAAACATCCGTGTGCTCCGCACAGTGGCGACACTAAAGCGTGTCCTCCCGCCGAATCTGTAACAGATTCCTCCCGAAACAACATATACTTGGAGTGCTCTTTTAGACGGTTTTGCACTTATATGACAATGAATAAACAACATATACTTAATCGAATTGACAGCTCATAAATATTCAAGAAGGAGTTGACGAAGGTGATGCAAAAAAGAACAAGTGTGTAAGTATCTATTTATATAATATTAAAAATCTTCGATTCATCCTTCATCTTTTGATGGCTACTTTTTGTTTTTCTTTACGGTTATCAATTATTTTTTGTTTTTGTTGCGTGGTGTTTGAGTTACATCTGCCATTTAGAATAAATACAGTGTTTTTTTTAGTTATCATATCTAGAGCGAATTTCGTAATGGACGAATTTCGTAATGGACAAAAAATCGAACAGAGAGTCTGTTTAATTTTGCATCGCCAATGGAATTTCGTGTTCTGAAAATGTTAGAAGGCTTAAGTAGTAAGACTTAACAAGCATTGAATCGAATTGATCAAAAACACGTGCTTATGAGTGGTACAAAGCGTTCAAAAGCGGTCGAAATGTGATGGAAGATCCCTCTGGTAGACCATCAACGTCTGCAAAAAAAGTGAACATCGAAAAAGTGAAGGTGGAAGAAGGGTGCTGTGCAGTCGGAATTCTTGCTGAAACGTCAAACAGTATATAAATAATATTATTTGCGTTATGCGGCGATTAAGAGATCAAATTAGACGAAAAAGGACAGATTTTAATTTTTTTTTGTTCGATTTTGTTTCCTATAATGCGCATACACCCAAACCCTACAAAAAGTCTGTATGAAAGCTGTCAGGTACTGACAGTTAGGCAATTATATCTGCAAAACCTCACATTGAAACAACATGAAATTACATTAGTAAATCATGCAAACAAACAAAAGAGAACCATCGGCACTGTATGTCGCGCAGTTAAATGTAATACCGCATCCGCTAGACGACAACATCTATTCTTAACTGTTTATATATATAACAAGTTAAATAAAATTCTCAACATCAACCCACTAACTAAAAAGAAAGCTAAGATGAAAATAAACACTTGGCTCAAAACTCTGGATTACTTACAGACGGAAAACATAATAAAAGATCAACATACATAATATCTGATACGATTCAAAATACAATGCATAAGCACACTGAGGAATACAACATCAAACACACACCTTCACACCATCACCATCACACCACCACACACACCATTACACCGTCATACCACCACACACACAACACCACACACACATATAAACAACACTTATCACACAAGAGCAAGTTTGCACTAATTGTATACATTTTAATTTTAATTTTGTCATACATAATTGTTAATGTTTCACAAACGAGTGAAGACACTGACTCCTGTAACACAGGTACCACCTAGCTCAGGATTCAGGGCTTCAATGGAATATGTATCAACTTCTTTATGTCAATAAAAACATTATTATTATTATTATTATTATTATTCGCACAAGGCCATCATTATGAACGATTTTTATCAAAAACTCAGCAACTCAACTCCTTATTCACCAGATAGTAGTTCCAGCTATACATACTTATATGTTGCCAGATTTCTTGCTTTTACCTAAACTCAACATACCACATCGTTGCACCAGTTTTCATTTGGTATAAGACATAAAGAAAAAGCGTTTATAAATGTTTTTGTATTATTCGTTAGCGTAAATGTATCGTTTCTGAAGTATGCTCCATATTTTGAAGGTGATTAAATAAAGCTGGATGAATAATTAAAATTCTGTGTGTTATTGATATTTTTCCGGTACTTCCTTGACAAATTAGTATATTTAGGGTCCTGACATCAGTGCCTGCTAGGGTTGCGGAATTTGTTCGAAAGAGTCACCGCGGTCCTGGAACGTAAAAGCACAAGAAGGATCACGGGTGGGTTTTAGTCAGTAAAAGTCTGACACTCCCTTCTGCTCCACCCAGAGCGGGAAAAGTCATCTGATAATCATCCAGAAAAAAAGATTCCTGGAATGCCGACCGCATTCCTGAAAACTCCATTAGAAAAGTCTCCCACAAGGTGAAATGATTTTGTGAGGGCCTCCGTCTGCTGCATGAGAAAAACATAGGATCAGTTGATGTGGCGAAGTTTGGCAAACCGTATAATGTTTTATATATTTATATAATAATTTATATTTCTATGGGCAAACCTCATCGATGTCCTGCAGTTAACGTCTTTTAGCCGAAGTGATTTTGCGCTAGCAATACAAAACACAGGGAAAACTATTAATACTCAACCCATTTTTAAAATAATTTGGTTTGGTGACTTGTTTAAATTGTTACCATTTATGTGCAATTGAATAAATTGGCAGTTTCCGGTTAATTACAAATAGGTAAATATCGTAATTAGCTCATGGCATGGCTTTAACTTTAGTCTATCATTATCAGAAATAAGTAAATCTCCATCATGAATAATATACATTTTATTTTTATTATATGCTCTTCTATTTTCGTACTGACGGATACAGCAAAAAAATATGTAAGTTTATTTATTTATTTATTTATTTGGAAAACAAACAACTTTACATTTTTCTTAATCTAATAATATAAACTAACAAATATATTAATGTACAGTCAACTGCGTTTTCACGAATTACAAAATGATGTACAGTGACACATAATTGTTGTGTTGGATGTTTTGTCACATATCACATATACTTATATTACATTTTTTTTTGCTTATGTCTAATACTAAATTATATTTATCAACAAAAAAATAATACAAAAACTCTAAAAACAGCTAAACTTAATTGCTAATTGAAATTGGCTCATTAATTTGCAAAATGGATCTTAACTCCCTTGAGAAACCAGAGCGAGTTGAGGCAAATATATCCACTTTTGTAAAATACTTATTATAAGTTTTAATCATTCTGTGCATAGGCGCCCGCTGTCCTGCGTTTGTACGACAGATATTGGTGGCAAAAAGAGGATACGCACGTGACTCCCGCCTAATTACTGTTCTTGGCACTATGTAAAATATATTAGCTACCAGTTCTGGGCAGTTAATCGTATGGTGAATGAGTCCATAAAGCAACATAACTTGTAATAGGAGACGTCTTGACTGCAAGGAAAGCAACTTAAACTTTTGAAGTGATTCAAGATAAGAGCAACGTTGCAAGTGGCACTTAAATTGCATACCTCTTAGATATTTACGTTGCACTTTTTCAACGGCCTTAATATATTTATCATAGTGTGGATCCCATATCACGCTGGCATATTCAACCTGAGGACGGAGTAGAAAGTTGAAAAGATGAAGAAATGTAGCGGGGCGTTTAAAATCAGATGAAACTCTCATGACAAGACAGTGCATTTGCTGCGCTTTGGTCGTTATTTTATCTATATGTAGATTCAAATGTAATTTGTTGTCTAAAAGAACACCGAGGTCACAAATATATGATTCCCTTATTAACAACTCATTGCAAAGAGAATAATTATACTTGATTACGTTTTTGTTTTTAGTGAAGTTCATGAATTTACATTTGGGAATGCTTAACTTTAGTTTGTTTTTTACACAATATGCAGATACTCTGTTTAAGTCTTCTTGAAGTAGAGAGCAGTCAGTAGTGGTAGTTATAGTTTTAAATACTTTTAGGTCGTCGGCGTATAACAGAAATTTACTGTGAAGGAAACAATTGGCTATGTCATTGATGTATATTATAAATAAAAGAGGACCCAAAATAGACCCCTGCGGGACTCCTGAAGTAGCGTGAAATGTATCTGAGCTATATCCGTTGCACACCACAGTTTGGTTTCGATTAGAAATATACGACCAAAACCAGCGCAGCAAATTTCCTCGTATTCCGTTAAATGCAATTTTATTTAACAGAATTTCGTGATCGACTCTGTCAAAGGCTTTCTGGAAGTCAGTGTATACAGCGTCTGTTTGCCTTTGTTTATCCATATTTTCAAAGATATAGTTGGTAAAAATGATAAGATTGGTAACAGTAGATTTCGCTCTAACGAAACCATGCTGCTGAGATATTATATTGTTTTGGACAAAAGGATAGAGAACCTGGTGTACCATTTTTTCAAAAAGTTTAGCGAGGGTATTTAAAATAGAGATTGGCTGATAATTTTCGATATTTTGTTTGGAACCATTCTTAAATACTGGTATGATATTTGCGTTTTTCCAGACTGTGGGGAATATGCCGCTATCGAGACATCTATTAAATAATATATGTAATGGTTTACAAATTGTCTTAGCTGTATATTTTAGAAAGTATGGAGGAATACCATCAGGCCCAGGTCCTTTGGTTATATCAAGTGCTGTCAATTGTTTGAATGTAGAATCCTGGCTGAAGTGCAAGCTGCTTAGGAGATTGTTGTTTGTGTAACTATCACCAAGATTTGGGGTCCAATTGTTTGAAAGACTAGAGGGTTCATACACAGATTTAAAAAAACGAAGAAAACAAATAACAGATAGTGTGGGGTTTTTTCTTTTCAGCTTCGGAGTCGTTTGTCTTCATTAATTTAAAGAAACGCTTTTATATTTTTCAGGGTTTATTCAGTCTATCGGTGAAAAGTTTCGAAATGTGTAAAGGACCGAAAATTAAGGATTGTTCACAGACTTCAGTAAATGTAATTTCTGATAGCACTATTTCTGTGGAAGTGAACGTTACTGAAAACGCTGGATTAGATAAAGTAAGTTTTTTATTACATCATAATACGTTGATTAATCATTTTCTGCCCCATACCTACTGCACCACTTCATTTAATATAGCTACTTGTATTCGATTGTATAATGTTTGACCGAGTACCGTCTTAATATACCGAGTTTCCTCCGTGCCTCGGAAAGCACGTTAAGCCGTTGGTCCCTGCTATTATTTGTAGATCTTTGGCAGTCGTTACAGATTGTCAGAAGCCAGAAAATCTGACACCAGTCTTGCCAAGAAGTACCGTGTTCCCCAGTAATTGGGTTGTGGAGGTCTGGTAGGTAGCCGCTCCACGTTAAATACTGGTATTCAGCTGAATCCGGTATGACTGGAAGCCGACCCCAATATAGTTGAGAAAAGGGTAGGCAGATGATGACTGTTTGATCGAGTACCGACCTCGGTATAGATAAATAGTTAAGAAAAGCCCAGGCAGCTGAAATATTACAGAGCGTAATGTATTAAGCGAGACGTCTCCCAGGTAGAAGAACCAACGGCAGATAGCGGAAAATTGGGTAATCTTCATAATCATCTAAATCATCTTACGGCCAAACCCAATAACCGATCTATCGCATACTGGAGATAGAAAAACAAATGAAATAACAGAAAACCTATACAATTTTTCTGTTGTTTCATTTGTTTTTCTATCTCCAGTATGCGATAGATCGGTTATTGGTTTCGGCCGTTAGCCGAAAGACATCCACAACGGAACGTAGGCCCAGGAGGAAGCGTTGCCATGTCGACAGGTCCTGTACTCTTCACGTCCAGTGGAAGCCAGAAAATCGAGCATTGGGTCGTATTTTTAGGGTTGTGGGTTGTCTATTTGTCCATATATCGCAGCCAATTTTATTCGAAACTTCTGGATCGATTCTGTTAAAATTTGGTACACATATGAATATAAATGTAACCCAAACATGTACGCGTACGCGTTATACAAATAAATACATTTCGAGTATATGGGTCACTTTTGGGACACAAAGAAGAAATAATAGGACTTTAACTTTTTTCGGCTTTTGGTTACGGGGAAACTTATAAGAAGTGTATTTTAAAGTAACATGCCACAAAAACGTGTTCGGTACCCTTTACGCGTGATTTCTACTCGTACTTGACCGGTATGTCTTTGTACTGAAACAGGCCAGTGATAAACCTTATCGGAAGGAACATTATAAAATGACATCTTTTTTCAGGTGAAAGTGATGTCTTTTTCAACGGAAAACAATCAATCTCTAAGAATGCAGTTCAATAAGCCCTGCGACAATTTGTTCCTGAAGCCAATTTTTCAGACTTTGTTCAATGCCAGCAATCAATGTATTGTACCAAAAGTAATTAATTTCCGTTTACTTATTTTTATATTTGACGTTACTAAATTTGGCTACAGCTACTTGAGCCGCTCGGGATAGTAAAAATCTAATTTACTGAATTACTTTTCCGTGGTGGATTGAAGGGCGAGATCAACTGATCTGGCCCGGAGATTCTTACCAGGGCCCCAAGTCTGCTATTTTTATAAATTTGTCATTCTAACACGATCCCATTGTCATTTTTGCTAAAAGTTAGTAATCTGCTAAATTCATAATGGTCGATCATTGGTCTGTCAATGGTCTCGTAATACTTGTATGATGAATACCGAGCTTTTAGGCTAAGAACTCACGGAGCGATTTTCACCCGCGACCGCCGGGGTGGTGGAACTGCGGTTTTATTTCTAAACTCACGACACCGGTTATTTGCGCGGTTACGCAGCCGTCGCGGTTGCGATCATTGCCCGCAGACGTGGCGGGCGATGACCGCCAACCACGTCTACGACCAAATTAATTGGTAGTTCGATTTCAATATCCATTTTATGTTTGTTTAATTTTAAACATGCACAAACATGTCACGATGCTACAAGTCACTGGTGCAAAATGGCATTAGATTTCTGTACCCCCTGCCCCCGCCGGCCACCGCGGTCGAACGCAAACCGATCGCAGAGCGCGCGGGCGCCACCCGCCGAGGCTGCGGGCGACCGCGGCCCGCGCGATTCTACTAGTTGCCCGCCGGTGCAGCGGGAACCGTAAACAACCGCGCTCACCGCGGGCGTAAAACGCGTCGTGAGTTGTGCTTTAATTTTTTACATATATATCTGCATTCTACAGAAGCTGCGGGCCCGCAACCGCGGCGCTCGCGGGTGAAAATCGCTCCGTGAGTTCTTAGCCATAAAAGCAATGACTGCACAACGACGTTCTAAAGGACGACGCTGATCAAAGGAACTGTCAAAGTTTTAGCAGATTACTGCATACGTCTGTCAATAATTTGCCATTATGTACGAGATTACCATTCTACGCCATTTCTTTCAATGAAACGTCAATGGTTGACCATTGGAAAGTTATAGTGACGCTCTTATATTAGTAGATTACCAAACATGTAAAAATCATCCATTATGAAATCAATGATAGGCCATTCTGACACTATTGTAATAGCAGACTTGGGGCCCTGCACACACCAACACAACCGCTGGAGGCTCCAGGCACTCGGGACTTAAGGATCTATTTATTCCATCAACATCATATCGTGAAAAAAATTGATGGAGTGAGCATTAAGTGATCTGGTGTTCCATTTTGTTGCTCACTTTATGTTCACTTCACCTGACTTTTTGAGATGTTTACAGAATCGCACTACAATAGTGCGATTCTGTAAACTGTGTAGGCCGTAACTGTGTAGGCCGAATAGACCGGCTGTTTCTTTTTCAATAGGCGGCTGCTAATCCTATTTTTTTTTTCAGGGAATCTATAAGGTCAGTATGAATCTTGAAGATGTTTTCCATAAATATTACGGCGGAATGTATTTGTATGGGACACATACTTTTAAATCTGTATTTTTTAGTAAATATTGTAATTTTATGTGCACTAAATCAGTTTACGTTTTGTCTCCTCGAAAATAGCTGAAAAATGTTGTAAATGGAAGTTTTGTAATTAATATATGGTTGGTTTATATGGAAAACATTATCAAATGGGTATGGGTATGGTAAATAAAGTAAACGATAAACTATTGAGATAATGTTTTTATTTTAATCTTCAAGTACCTATTATGACACATAAAATATTTTACAATATTTTTTAAGATCTTTTCTGCAGCTTAAAGTCTGAATTTGAAAACTATAGATCGTACACAACTTAGGGTTCCGTTCATGCGATTAAAAAAACGGAGCCCTTATAAAATCATTCGTATGTCTATCTGTCTGTCTGAATCTGCTGAGCCGATTCGGTTGAAATTGAGTACACATATGATTTTTTGTGACCCAAATACAAATACGAAACTTAGATAAATAATATTCGAATAATAAAAACAAAAGTTTTCCAAACTGCACCGTACAACTTATCAAATGAAAAAAATCTACGAAAGTATTGAGTTTGAAAATAATTATTTACTTGTAGATAGCAAGTAAATAATTTAATTATTTAGTTCGTCCACAAGTTGAATATGCATATATGATCTGGGATCCCTATTATATGAAATATGAGAATGCTATAGAGAGAGTTCAGCGTAAGTTCCTTAGCACCATGCAGTACAAATGTCGCATCGAACGCTCATCTTATAAGGACGCTTTAAATAAGTTTGGAATTTTAACATTACGCTCTAGACGTTTCTTGCTCCAAGGAATGATGCTCCATGGACTTGTACATAATAGGTTTGATTGCTGTGAACTGATAACTAAAATATGTTATATTGTGCCTAGAACAGTAACGAGACGAGAGGCGCGCTCTTATCCACTGTTTGCTACAACTCCCTGTCGTACAAATGCAGGAGAGAGAGCGCCGCTCCAAAGATTGGTTAAAACATACAATCGTAATTTTAACGAAATCGACATACTTGCCCTGTCGAATCAAAAATTTAAAAAACAAATTGTTAAGCGCCTTGCTCAAAATGTTTAATTATTATGTATCGTTTAAGTTCCTACCTAACACTATTAGCGTTTAAGATAACGAAAAAAAATTGTATTGTAGTCTAATACTGATTGTTATTCAATTCCTACAAAAACTGTATCAAATATTAGCTAGTAACATGTGGAAACGTAGTGGATTGTACATTTACCGATAATATAATGTTTTGTGTCTGTAGCGACATCTATGGCGTCACATAATAACTAATCCTGCATCGCGCAATCAAAGTTCTCCGCGCGATTAGAACATTATACGACAGCCCGAAATCATCTATCGGGCAGCTGCCCACCAGACATAACAACCCGTCTGGCCGGGGCATCATCCCGACTCACTGGGACAGCACCACCCCGACTCACTGGGGCATCATCCCGACTCACTGGGGCATCATCCCGACTCACTGGGACAGCACCACCCCGACTCACTGGGGCATCACCGCAGACAGTTCCGACTCACCGAGAACTATGCGGCATTCGGTTCCAACCCACTGGAACCAACCTACCACTGGCCTGGCACGCATCAAGAAGCATCAAGAACCATCGATCTCCGATCTCCGGAGGGGAGTGATGTAGCGACATCTATGGCGTCACATAAGAACTAATCCTGCATCGCGCAATCAAAGTTCTCCGCGCGATTAGAACATTATACGACAGCCCGAAATCATCTATCGGGCAGCTGCCCACCAGACATAACAACCCGTCTGGCCGGAGGATCCTCCCTTTTCAACGGAGGTTTGCGGGACTTTACTCTCTGTTCCGCATACCTCCAAATGTCTTTGTAATATACAATGTACGATTGTTTGTTTCCCAAATAAAATAAAATAAAATAGCAGGAAAACCTGTCAGAAGTCTTCTTTTAAAATAGTATGCTTAGTAATTATTTTTTAAATTGATTAGAAGTGTTTCGTTTTTTTAAATAATTAAGTAAGACATGGCCTGTAAATTAAACCCACTTTAATTCAGTAATGTATTTTGACCTGAATCGCTATCACACAAAAACTGGTATACCTAAACAATTTGCGCTAACGGATAATGTTCAATAATGTTTTTGTTGGTTAGCGAATTTAGATATAAATAAAATAAAATAAAAAAGCCTTTATTTCCTTATCCTTAATTTTCATCTCAAATGTTGATATTTGTATGTTAGTGTTAGTTATGTTTTGCTTATTGTCTAATTGTTAGTAAGAGTAAGTTCTGGTTGGATATGGACCCCTCCTCGGGTGAAGGCCTCCTCCAGTCCTTTCCACTCATCTCTGTCCTTGCCCAATAGTTTGCCAGTCCTTTCCTATTAGTTCTGTTATGTCGTCAGCCCATCGTCTTTTTGGTCTTCCTACCCTTCTTTTGCCAATTGGCCCTTTCCACCTTGTGGTGCTGATTGTCCACCTTTTGTCTGTGTATCTCGATACGTGACCTGCCCATTTCCATTTCAATTTTAGAGCTTGTATGAGGGCATCTGTTACCTTTGTTTTTTGTCTGATTATTTTGCTTCTGACTTTTTGTATTTTTCTTATGTTTAGGATACTTCTCTCCATAGCTCTTTATGTTGTTATGATCTTTTGCTTTGCTTTTGAAGTGTATATCCAACTTTGGCAGCCATACAGTAGACAGGGCAGTATGCAGGTGTCTAATATCGTTTTCTTAAGGTTTATCGAGTAGTCTCCTTATAGAATTTCTTTTAGGGACCAGAATTTCTTCCAGGCTATGTTTGTTCGTCTTTCAATTTCAGAGAATTTAGATATGTAATATTTAATTACTTACGTAATTCATTAAAAGAAAGTAGTCAATTTTTAGCTTGATGTATAAAATCAAACAATTCAATTCTATAATAAAATATGATAGCGCACGGGTTAAAAATGTGTCATTTATTTATTTATTAAAAAATATTGCAGTATACATTGCGGCCGTGCTACGGAAAAACAAAGCAACTAACATATTTTTAAAAATCATTTTTTTTTACATATTTGGAAAATTTTGCCTATAACGGACACTGCTACATTCACAGAATCATCGAAAAATGCCTTATCGATGATTCTGTGAATGTAGCAGTGTCCGTTGTGTCATGGCCTTCCTTTTGCTTCGTTCACGATCGGTCATACATACAAGCCAGTTGAGAATGGTGCGCATTCAAGATCTTAAAACCATCCTTTAGCAAACATCACCCTCGTGAAAGTCGCATAGTACCATTGACTTTTTTACGAAAAAAACATATGTCCTAATCTAAGTCACGATACACACCGTAAATATCAGTTCTTCAGACCTAATTTCAATTCGCCTTTAATCAGCAGTTCTCCATTATTTCATCAATATTTCCCCATGAACTAAGTCACCACGCCACTAAACTAAAGCATCACACTCCTCTTAACATTTTTTCTATTCTTTTTAGGTGATAATAAAAATATATACTTACCAGAACAATTCCAGTTATCCACAAAAGCAAAATTCCAGTCACCAAATAATATCCTTCTACAAACTTATCAATAGTTTCTTGTACTACCTTAGATATCATCAGACCAATGGGTATTATTATTTGGCTCCATATTGCCCCTCCTATTAAAGTCTGTTCGTCTCTATGCTTCGGTCTCGCTGTCACTCCTAAACCAGCCCATAACCCAGCAGCTGCTATCACTAAACCTATACCGCTTATTTGTAAAATTAATTCAATGTATTGATAGACCATTTGTCTGTAATTTTAAGTAACCTACTTATGCATTTTGGTCTACAAATTTACGATTAATTTTCAACGATTAGGTTTCGAAAATTTCCCCTTTTCATAACAAAAACTTCACTAACAAGACTAACTAAGTAATATTGACATTGTCTGACAGCAAAACATTGCGTTCATTCAGATGCTTTAGAAAAAGATATGTCAAATAAAAAGTTCCCATTCATCAGCGAAATCTGGCCACCGTCCTGCAACATTTTTTAAATAAACAGGTACCTTTAGCTGCAAGCCAGTGGTTTAACAAGTTAGCCAGGACCAGGTTTTTTAAGGATGGGAGGAAAATTATCAAATGGCTCCTCCTACTCTGGGCGGAGTGGGAGAGTGTCGTCTTGCTGAAAAAACCCTCCCTACCCAAACCCCCTTTGCACTTCAGGGCTACGGTAAATCTTTCGAAGAATCCTGCAACCCTGGCAGGCACGGCCCCTAGCAGGATTATGCTGACAACACTTTGTGGCACGCGAGAAACACAACGTGCCATCAACCTAAGCCTGTTGCTTACCGGTTGGCAAGCCACCCATTGCTGCGACTCCCGATGCTCAGATTGTCTTCTACAGCAGTTGGAGCGTGAGGTTCTCCTCTCCCTCACGCGTCCTCCTTCGCTTGCATTACTTCTTCGCAGAAGGGTTTGACCGTTTCCCATACCCTCTCGCTCCGGACCATGGATTCAACAAAAGCCGGACACGAGAGTTTGCCGCCGCTGATCATCGTTA
Organism: Hecatera dysodea; assembly: GCA_905332915.2. Classification (NCBI taxonomy): domain Eukaryota; kingdom Metazoa; phylum Arthropoda; class Insecta; order Lepidoptera; family Noctuidae; genus Hecatera; species Hecatera dysodea. The sequence continues at coordinate 8,479,603 of HG995294.1, read as the reverse complement.
CGAGGACACGGCGATGCTCCGCCCAAACACCCGTGTGCTCCGCACAGTGGCGACACTAAAGCGTGTCCTCCCGCCGAATCTGTAACAGATTCCTCCCGAAACAACATATACTTGGAGTGCTCTTTTAGACGGTTTTGCACTTATATGACAATGAATAAACAACATATACTTAATCGAATTGATAGCTCATAAATATTCAAGAAGGAGTTGATGAAGGTGACGCCGACGAAGATGACGCGTGAAAGGTGATGAGGTCTTTATGGTTATCAATTATTTGTTGTTTCTGTTGCGCGGTGTTTGAGTTACATCTGATATTTAGAATAAATACAGTGCTGTTTTTAGTTATATCATATCTAGAGCGAATTTCATAATGGACAAAAAATCGAACAGAGAGTTTGTTTAATTTTGCATCGCCAATGAAATTTCGTGTTCTGAAAATGTTAGAAGGCTTAAGTAGTAAGACTTAACAAGCAGTGAATCGAATTGATCAAAAACACGTGCTTATGAGTGGTACAAAGCGTTCAAAAGCGGTCGAAATGTGATGGAAGATCCCTCTGGTAGACCATCAACGTCTGCAAAAAAAGTGAACATCGAAAAAGTGAAGGTGGAAGAAGGGTGCTGTGCAGTCGGAATTCTTGCTGAAACGTCAAACAGTATATAAATAATATTATTTGCGTTATGCGGCGATTAAGAGATCAAATTAGACGAAAAAGGACAGATTTTAATTTTTTTTTGTTCGATTTTGTTTCCTATAATGCGCATTCGCACAAGGCCATCATTATGAACGATTTTTATCAAAAACTCAGCAACTCAACTCCTTATTCACCAGATAGTAGTTCCAGCTATACATATATGTTGCCAGATTTCTTGCTTTTACCTAAACTCAACATACCACATCGTTGCACCAGTTTTCATTTGGTATAAGACATAAAGAAAAAGCGTTTATAAATGTTTTGATGGTTGTATTATTCGCTAGCGTAAATGTATCGTTTCTGAAGTATGCCATACTTTGAAGGTGATAAAATAAAGCTGAATGAATAATTAACATTTTGTGTATTATTGTTCTTTTTCCGGTATTTTCTTGACAAATTAGTATATTTAGGGTCCTGATCAGTGCTTGCTAGGGTTGCGGAATTTGTTCGAAAGAGTCACCGCGGCCCTGGAACGAAAAAGGCACGAGAAGGATCACGGGTGGGTTTTAGTCAATAAGAGTCTGATACTCCCTTCCGCTACACCCAGAGCGGGAGAAGTCATTTGAGGATTTCTCATCCAGAAAAAAAGCTTCCTGGAATGCCGACCGCATTCCTGAAAATACTCCATTAGAAAAGTCTCCCACAAGGTGAACTGATTTTATGAGGGCCTCCGTCTGCTGCATGAGAAAACCATAGGATCATTTCATGTGGCGACGTTTGACAAACCTCATCGATGTCCTGCAGTTAACGTCTTTTAGCCGAAGTGATTTTGCGCTAGCAATACAAAACACAGGGAAAACTATTAATACTCAACCCATTTTTAAAATAATTTGGCTTGGTGGCTAGTTTAAATTTTTACCATTTATGTGCAATTGAATAAATTGGGAGTTTCCGGTTAATTACAAATAGGTAAATATCGTAATTAGCTCATGGCATGGCTTTAACTTTAGTCAATCATTATCAGAAATAAGTAAATCTCCATCATGAATAATATACATTTTATTTTTATTATATGCTCTTCTATTTTCGTACTGACGGATACAGCAAAGAAATATGTAAGTTTTTTTTTTTCAGTTTAGGAATCGTTTTTATTCATTAATTTAAAGAAACGCTTTTATATTTTTTCAGGGTTTATTCAGTCTATCGGTGAAAAGTTTCGAGATGTGTAAAGGACCGAAAATTAAGGATTGTTCACAAAGTTCAGTAAATATAATTTCTGATAGTATTATTTCTGTGGAAGTGAACGTTACTGAAAACGCTGGATTAGATAAGGTAAGTTTTTTATTTCATCATAATACGTTGATTAATCATTTTCTGCTCCATACCTACTGCACCACTTCATTTAATATACCTACTTGTATTCGATTGTATACTGTTTGACCGAGTACCGTCTTAACATACCGAGTTTCCTCCGTGCCTCGGAAAGCACGTTAAGCCGTTGGTCCCGGCTGTCATTTGTATATCTTTGGCAGTCGTTACTAATTGTCAGAAGCCAGAAAATCTGACACTAGTCTTGCCAAGAAGTACCGTGTTCCCCAGTAATTGGGTTGTGGAGGCCTGGTAGGCAGCCGCTCCACGTTAAATACTGGTATTCAGCTGAATCCGGTATAACTGGAAGCCGACCCCAATATAGTTGGGAAAAGGCTAGGTGGATGATGACTGTTTGACCGAGTATCGACCTCAGTATAGATAAATAGTTAAGAAAAACCCAGGCAGCTGAAATATTATTAGCCGAAAGACATCCACTGCGGGACGTAGGCCCAGGAGGAAGCGTGGCCATGTCGACAGGTCCTGTACATTTCACGTTCAGTGGAAGCCAGAAAATCGAGCATTGTGGTTTAACTTGAATACATAAATAATAATCTGTTAAAGCTGGATAAAAACGGCAATTAGAGTCTTATCTAGTGTATTTTTAAGGTTGTGGGTTGTCTATTTGTTCATATGTCGCAGCCAATTTTATTCGAAACTTCTGGATCGATTCTGTTAAAATTTGGTACACATATGAATATTAATGTAACCCAAACATGTACGCGTTATACAAATAAATACATTTCGAGTATAAGGGTCACTTTAGGGACACATATTTTAAATAAAAAAAGAAATAATAGGTATGAGTAACTTTTTTCGGCTTTTGGTTACGGGGAAACTTATAAGAAGTGTATTTTATAGTAACATGCCACAAAAACGCGTTCGGTACCCATTACGCGTGATTTTTACTCGCACTGGACCGGTATGTCTTTGTACTGAAACAGGCCAGTGATAAACCTTATCGGAAGGAACATTATAAAATGACTTATTTTTTTTCAGGTGAAAGTGATGTCTTTTTCAACGGAAAACAATCAATCTCTAAGAATGCAGTTCAATAAGCCCTGCGACAATTTGTTCCTGAAGCCAATTTTTCAGGTTTTGTTCAATGCCAGCAATCAATGTGTTGTATCAAAAGTAATTAATTTCCGTTTATTTGTACACATATTTTACGTTATTAAATTTGCCTACAGCTAATTGAGCCCCTCGATATAGTAAAAATCTAATTTACTGAATTACTTTTCCGTGGTTGGATTGAAGATTCTTACCAGGGCCCCAAGTCTGCTATTTTTATAAATTTGTCATTCCAACACGATCCCATTGTCATTTTACTAAAAGTTCGTAACCTGCTAAATTCATATCCTCGATCATTGGTCTGTCAAGGGTCTCGTAATACTTTTTGATAGCCTAGCTATTAAAAGCAATGACTGCACAACGACATTCTAAAGGTAGGTCGCTGATCAAAGGAACTGTCAAAATTTTAGCAGATTACTGCATACGTCTGTCATTAATTTGCCATTATGAACGAGATTACCATTCTATGCCATTTCTTTCAATGAAACGTCAGTGGTTGACGATTGGAAAGTTATAGTGACGCTCTTATATTAGTAGATTACAAAAACATGTAAAAATCAACCATTGTGAAATCAATGATAGGCCATTCTGACACTATTGTAATAGCAGACTTGGGGCCCTGCACACACAAACACAACCGCTGGAGGCTCCAGGCACTCGGGACTTAAGGATCTATTCCGTCAACATCATATCGTGAGAAAAATTGATGGAGTGAGCATTAAGTGATCTGGTGTTCCATTTTGTTGCTCACTTCATGTTCACTTCACCTGACTTTTTGAGATGTTTACAGAATCGCACTACGATAGTGCGATTCTGTAAACTGTGTAGGCCGTAACTGTGTAGGCCGAATAGACCGGCTGTTTCTTTTTCAATAGGCGGCTGCTAATTCTATTTTTTTTTTTCAGGGAATCTATAAGGTCAGCATGAATCTTGAAGATGTTTTCCATAAATATTACGGCGGAATGTATTTGTATGGGACCCATATTTTTAAATCTGTATTTTTTAGTAAATATTGTAATTTTGTATGCACTAAATCAGTTTTGGTTTTGTCTCCTCGAAAATAGCTGAAAAAAAATATAAATAAAAGTTTTGTAATTAATATATGGTTGGTTAAGATGGAAAACATTATCAAATGGGTGTGGGTATGGTAAATAAAGTAAACGATAAACTATTAAGATAATGTTTTTATTTTAATCTTCAAGTACCTATTACGACACAAAATATTTCACAATATTTTTTAAGATCTTTTCTGCAGCTTTAAAGTCTGGATTTAAAAACTATCGATCGTACACAACTTAGGGTTCCGTTCATGCGATTAAAAAACGGAGCCCTTATAAAATCATTCGTATGTCTATCTGTATGTCTGAATCTGCTGAGCCGATTCGGTTGAAATTGAGTACACATATGAACTTTTGTGACCCAAACACAAATACGAAACTTAGATAAATAATATTCGAATAATAAAAACAAAAGTTTTCCAAACTGCACCGTACAACTTATCAAATGAAAAAAATCTACGAAAGTATTGAGTTTGAAAATAATTATTTACTTGTAGATAGCAAGTAAATAATTTAATTCTTTAGTTCGCCCACAAGTTGAATATGCATGTATGATCTGGGATCCCTATTATATGAAATATGAGAATGCTATAGAGAGAGTTCAGCGTAAGTTCCTTAGCACCATGCAGTACAAATGTCGCATCGAACGCTCATCTTATAAGGACGCTTTAAATAAGTTTGGAATTTTAACATTACGCTCTAGACGTTTGTTGCTCCAAGGAATGATGCTCCATGGACTTGTACATAATAGGTTTGATTGCTGTGAACTGATAACTAAAATATGTTATATTGTGCCTAGAACAGTAACGAGACGAGAGGCGCGCTCTTATCCACTGTTTGCTACAACTCCCTGTCGTACAAATGCAGGAGAGAGAGCGCCGGTCCAAAGATTGGTTAAAACATACAATCGTAATTTTAACGAAATCGACATATTTGCCCTGTCAAATCAAAAATTTAAAAAACAAATTGTTAAGCGCCTTGCTCAAAATGTTTAATTATTATGTATCGTTTAAGTTCCTACCTAACACTATTAGCGGTTAAGATAACGAAAAAAAAATTGTATTGTAGTCTAATACTGATTCTTATTCAATTCCTACAAAAACTGTATCAAATATTAGCTAGTAACATGTGGAAACGTAGTGGATTGTACATTTACCTATAATATAATGTTTTGTATCTTTATAATATACAATGTACGATTGTTTGTTTCCCAAATAAAATAAAATAAAATAGCAGGAAAACCAGTCAGAAGTCTTCTTTTAAAATAGTATGCTTAGTAATTCTTTTTTTAATTGATTAGAAGTGTTTAGTTTTTTTTAATAATTAAGTAATACATGGCCTGTAAATTAAACCCACTTTAATTCAGTAATGTATTTTGACCTGAATCGCTATCACACAAAAACTGGTATACCTAAACAATTTGCGCTAACCGATAATGTTCAATAATGTTTTTGTTGGTTAGCGAATTTAGATATGTAATATTTAATTACTTACGTAATTCATTAAAAGAAAGTAGTCAATTTTTAGCTTGATTTATAAAATCAAACAATTAAATTCTATAATAAAATATAATAGCGCACGGGTTAAAAATGTGTCATTTATTTATTTATTAAAAACTTTTTTGCAGTATACATTGTAACATAATTCACTGCCTATAAGGTAGGTACTCTTCATATAGACGGCAAAAATCAAAGTTATAATTAATTGTAAAGTTAGCGTAATTTTCGGCGTAATTTGACTTTTTTTTTGGATGGGAAATCATCAAATGAATTCTAAGGAAGTGTGTTCCTCCTAGTGCCCTTTGCGTTCCAGGGCCGTGATGACTCTTTCGAACAAATTCCGCAACCCTAGCAGGCACTGACCCTATGGGGCCCCGTCTAGCCGTCGACCCGTTCCTGGTTGCAATCGGACGGAGGTACGGCGCGAGCCACCCGTACCTCGCCATCCGTAGGCCCACGCCTATGGTGGCCGGACGGGCGTAATTTGACTAGACGCGCAAATATTGTTTGAGTTTCAGCTGCTCAAGTTTTCTTAGAGTAAGCCACCACCCCACTAATTACCGGTACTAACATTTAATATAACTATGTCAAGCTACTGCTAACCATGGTTACTGTAAGAAGAAACTTTTCGTTATTTTTCTTCTTTATTCTTACCTTTTTTATTTACTTATATGCCTAAGTAAAGTTTAGACAAGTCAAACGCAATCCACAAAAAAATAGGAGCGATTAAAGCGGAGATAAATACTGATTCCAATTTTTCCTCAATATTTTCATGCTCGTCGAACCATATCATAGTTTATAGTTGTCATTCCGTATGAATGATTACCAAAATTGCTGCCATTTAATAAATATAATGGACTTCCAAATGTACTTTTAGCCCACTATCTAGTTACGACGCTCACAAACCCTACGAAGCCACCCGAGGCCTTACTCAACTTGCCCACTCTACCCTTACCTACCTAAGTGAGGAGACAAATTTCTATAGCAGGTACCTACCTTTTTTTCTTTCTTTTTTCTGGATATTGGATGAAAAAATTCGGATTCTTACCTGGTTTAATACCCCCTTTTCCATAGTTACTTAAAGGCTTTTAAAATAAAGGTTCAGTGTGCCTATGAAAAGCCATAAGCGTACAGTCCGCAGTCAGCAGTGAAAAAACATGGACTACTGAATTCCGCCGCAGTGTTTGTGCACCATTACTACATTGATAACCCGTCAATATAGTAAGACCAAAATGGTAAAAACAACGCATCTCACTCTACTGGCTTTAAATATTGTCATCGTTATTTCGGACAATAAATATGTGAGTACTATGAAATTTAAAGTGCTATTTTGGATTGGTCCATTCACCTATAATAAACGTGTTGAACTGCATTAGTACATAAAATAACGTTTTTAATGATTTCTGCATTTTTTGTTTAACAACACCTAGAATTCTACCAACTTATGTAGGTTTAAAATACATGTAAGTACCAGTAAAAATAAATGATAAATATTCTCACGCGCTTGAAATTTTGGAGATATCCATTCCAAACATTGTTGAAATTTTTGAGTCGTTTGGGGATAAAATCTTAGACTATAGAAACGCCTATTTGACGTAACCCAAGGGCTGGCTTTTTTGCTTTTTTGCTTGAAGAGAAGATCAGCCCTGCCATTCAACGTGGCAATGCTTGTAAGTGTGTGTTTTTAACGGTGGTAATTTGGGAAAACTTTTGTAGATAATGAAATTTTTATTTTGTCACCATATTTTGAGATATAGTTAAGTGTTTAAAACAAAAACAAAATTGTTACGCTTTTATAATCTTTTTAATGGTATGGAATCTCACAACAAAGCTTTGCCAGTTGCCTCGCTTTTTAACCGACTTCCAAAAAAGGAGGTGGTTCTCAATTCGACTGTTTTTTTTTTGTGTGTGTAACTTTTACTGGATGTAACCATTTTAATGATTCTTATTACATTTGAAAGATGGTCGACAAGCACCATCTTTCAAATATTTTTTATTTGAAATTTTAATTTTTTTTTAAATGTTTTGATTAAGATCAGACGACTAGTATTTGAGTTATCCCTAATATGCGTGGCTTTGACTACATTGATGATGTTCTCATTCCCTTTTGTCGATGTAAAATTAAACAATAAAATTAATATAAAATTAAATAATAAAATTATACGATGGTTTGGAAGAGCAACTTTCAGTATTTCAAGGTAGTCCCTTTCTAGTTTGGTGAACATCTGCCGAAGACCAGAGATAGAAAACGTAACTCTTCAATACATGATAACAAATCTTTCGGGATGTTTGTTTATTGTTTACACCAATTTCCACCACGTACGCTGTGATGGGTACAATTAGCATTGGGGTACACCCAATGCTAAATGTACCCATCACAAAGTGCAAAGTGAAAATAGAAATGCGGTGTTTTTGGTTGATTCATGGTTTTTTGAACACCGACTTCCGAAATTAAAATTATTTTATACTTTTTGTGTGTGTATTTTTTTTGTCTAGACGTCGGTTGTATTTTTTCGGTAAAAGTTTTTTTTAAATCACAACGCCTGCTCTTTTATAATAGCAACGACTTATTTTTCAGGGATCGTTTAACTTAACGGTGACTGACGTAGAATTGTGCAAGGGTCCGAAACACAAGGACTGTTCTATTCTGAAAGCACAGATCACAACCCATAATGTATTACAGTATGACATGAATGTAACACGAAATTTTGTTCCAACAAAAGTAAGTACCTACCCAGAGGTATTTTTTTTTTGTTTGAATAAGATAATCTCTAGAATAGACTATTGATATTATAAAGAGCTGTTAGACAGTTTGACTGTCAGTAATTCCAATTTAATCCAGAAAACTACATAGTACCTATAATGATTGGATGAGCGTAATCTTAGATTTTGATGCTGACCCCTAATTTCTTATAACCTACCCTGAAAACCATTTTTTATTTGATGCGCAAGTATGGTGTTACCATAAGATAAGATAAATGCATGAATCATAATTTATTTCCATTATTTTTTTATCTTCCAGGGTAAAATAATAGCCATAACGAATGGCAAAGAGTACCTAAGATTTCAGATGAAGAAACCGTGCGAACATCTCTTTCTGAAGCCAATGCTCTACTCAATTTACAATATTACAAACGATTGTATGATATTAAAGGTACTTCAATTTATCTTTTGACACTACAAAGGGTATAGCAGGTTAAGCATTAAGAATGTGCCCCAGAGCCAAATGTAATGAATATCATATTGTTATACGTTACCTACTACACTACTACATTATTATTTATGCAGTTCTCCAATCTCTTACTGTCATCAGGATCTGTCAGGATCGCCTGTAGGACAAGGTGGAGCATACGGTGGAGGTCTGCCCTGTTTGGATGAAACACACCCGGGTGTCACCACTGTGTGCGTTGCTCGGAGAACACGCCCGGGTTTCACTACTGTGTGGATCGCCTGTAGGACACGGTGGAGCATACGGTGGAGGTCTGCCCTGTTTGGGTGAAACACGCCCGGGTGTCACCACTGTGTGCTTTGCTCGGAGAACACGCCCGGGTTTCACTACTGTGTGGATCGCCTGTAGGACACGGTGGAGCATACGGTGGAGGTCTGCTCTGTTTGGGTGAAACACGCCCGGGTGTCACCACTGTGTGCTTTGCTCGGAGAACACGCCCGGGTTTCACTACTGTGTGGATCGCCTGTAGGACACGGTGGAGGTCTGCCCTGTTTGGGTGAAGCACCGCCGTGTCCACACAGTGGCGACCACTCGGGTCCTGATTCAAGCTATGGGTACGGTCCATAGCTTGAATCAGGACCCGAGTGCTCAGTCATTCCATCTTATTGGTACGGGTTGACAGCTCACTCCACTTAAGCTAATGCGCTTTACAGAATCGCACTGCTGAATTGCACTGCTGTAAACGTCCCACCTTGGAAAATAATGTGAAGTGAACTGTTAATGTGAACTGAGGAGCAGTGGTGGCCGAGTGGTAACGGCCCCGACTTACGAATTGTAGGTCGCGGGTTCAAACCAGACAGGCGCATTACTTTGTGTAATTAATTTCATCACCACTGCTCTCAAAACGGTGAAGGAAAACATCGTGAGGAAACCGGCATGTCCTAGAGCCAATAATTCGACGACATCCCGCACTGGGCCCGCGTGGTGAATTACGGCCCATTCCCTCTCCTAGAGAAGAGGCCTGTGTCCCAGTAGCGGGAACGTTAAAAGGCTCATTATGATGATTATGATTATGAACTGTTAATCGCTCACGTTAACTTCATCGAAGCTTACACGGTGACATTTATCACAATTACCTGTCAGACTTCATTGGAACCTGTCCGTCCTCCTGATTCAACTTTCATAAACTAATAACAGGAATGTCACTGCTTATCAAAATAGAGATGATACCCGAGTAAGTAAAAATATGATTGTATTTAGTCCGTTCGACTGTCAAACATTAGATCCGTATTTTTTGCTTTATCATTTTAGTAAAAAAAATAACGAAGGTAAAACGCATCAAAGATCAGAAGTCACTTTCAGTTAAAAATTCTACTCAATTGTTACATCACACGAGTGTTTAACGCATAATATCGACTTATTTTTTGTTTACGCGAAAAAACAAGCTGGAAGCCGACCACAACGTATCTGAGAAAAAGCTATACAAATTGATTTAATTTAAAAGTAAATAATGAACATCACTTGCTTCTGATATCATTCACGTCTCTGATTTAAATACTTTTACTGCCTTCATAATTATCTTCTTTTACATGAAACCTTCATGATATTTTTTTTTAAGCTATTGCATATCTTCTATCGCGGGCCTTGAGCGTGGAGACCGAATCCAGAAATTCCGTAACGAAAATAACCTAACACCGCTACGCCGTTCGTTTAGGCCCCGCCTTCTCGTAGCAGTGTTACGCGGAGCTACGAAATTGTTCACAACTCGCTACGCGCCGCATATCACTGCCGGTTAGTTTACATTTAATCGACTACGAGTGCGTAAATGCTCGCGGTCGGTTGACATTCGCGTTTTTGGCTATTTAAGGGTTAAAACGACAGTTTCGTAGTACTTGGGGGAAACCTTACGGTGCCAACGAATCCAAGTGGTGTGAACCCGACACACAGCTCAGCCCCTTCAGGGCCGAGTTAAGTCGGGAGGGCGTTGGCATGCGACCATGGAGACTTCCCTCGCCGCGCCCAACAGCTTAACCCCGTTGTCTTCCAGGTTGCATTTGGTGCCGATTGGGTGTGTCTACCTCATATGCACCAGCTCGGTTGCAAGACCCATAGGGCCCCGCTGCACATTAAGATTGGCAGCGGGCTTACAAGCTTAGGGCTCACCGTAGGCACTCAATTCCCTGCAGCAGGGAGGGTTACACATCCTCGGGAAGTCCCACCTGGGGAGTTAGGCCTAGGACCAGGCCAATCAGTCAGTTTTTTGCACCAGGGATTTGTTGCCGAGTGATTCTTCTCCGTGGTAAGCACTAGGAATCAATCGAGGGGAAGGGAGTTTTTAAGCTATTGAATAGCTTTTATCGCGGGTTTTTAGCACGGCGATCGAATCAAGAAATTCCGTAATGAAAATAAACCTATCACCCCCCACTCCGACCGGCACAGCGGTGCGGCTTGAAAGCCGTGCATCGTCTAACGTCGTTTCCGTTCGGCAGACTTCGGCAAGGTGTTTGTGTGCTTGCGACTAGACGTATGCGTGTAGACTAGCTGCTAACTGCTCATAACTGATTCTATCTCTTTTAGACACAATGCTAGGTCTTTAATGTAGGCCCGCAACTGGTTGAACCTTAACGTGTATGTATATAGTACGACTGCACGAAGCTCGCACGGATCGAGACGAGCTGCTCCGAAATCGGACGAATACGTAAGCAGCTGTTTGTGAAAAAGTATATAGGTGTATAGGTATCTATCATCTATGTAAAACAGTGAATAGCTGTATGCGTAAAATATATAATTGCATAAGTTGATAAAAAATGCTATGCAATAGCTTTACCGCGGCAGTCCCCGAGTGCCACATGTATTTTTTATATCTGTTTAAACTGGTAGCCGAACCCATCGTAGTTGGAATACTTAGCTGTTTTTTTAAACTACATTTAGTAAAATTAGTATTATTTTTGTTGACAGGGTCACTACCAGTACAGCGTGGATATCGAAAAAATCACGCAGTCCTACTATGGAGGTAGTTTCCTGCTGGGAAATTGGACTTTCAGAACACTTTTCTACAGTGACGAATGTAACTTTTATTGCGTAGACATAAAAGTTCACTTATTTTAACGTAAAGGTGACTTGAGAGTAAAATAAAGGATGGACAACAATCATAACCCTTCTTCTGGCCTCGCCGTGGTCGAGTAAACAATATTCTTATGCCCCAAGAAGATAACATAAAAAAAAAACAAACTGTCTTTGACACACACAATGTTGTTGGCAACTGCAATATCATTGCGTTATCAACGAATGGTCGTTGATAAAAAATATACAATGATTTAGTGCTTTATTGTGTATGGACACAATAAAGCACCAACTCATTGTATATTTCTCATGATCTTCTCGTCTCTTTCAAGGGAATATTTCCTGTCATCAAACAATGATTTTTCAGATCTTTTAGCCATTATCATCATCATCAACAGCCTGTTGCAGTCCACTGCTGGATATAGGCCTCTCCAATTGCACGCCACTTAGATCTATTTTCGGCTTCTCGCATCCAGTTTCTGCCAGCCGTCCTGCGCAAATCGTCACTCCACCGTGCCTGAGGACGTCCTACACTACGTTTGCCGAGACGCGGTCTCCACTCTAGAACTCGTTTACCCGGTTATCGGTTCTACGACTAATATGGCCAGCCCACTGCCACTTCAGCTTACTAATCCGGTGGGCTATATCGATGACCTTGCTTCTCTGACGGATCACCTCATTTCTGATGCGATCCCTCAGAGACACACCGAGCATAGCCCTTTCCATAGCCCGCTGAGTGACTTTGAGCTTATGGACCATACGAGCCGTCAGTGTCCACGTTTCGGCTCCGTCTGCCATGACGGGTAGGACGCACCGATCGAAGACTTTCGTCTTTAGGCATTGTGGGATCGACGATGTAAAGACTCGACGCGCGACGTAGCTTCGCAAATACTGCTCAACCTAACTGAATTCTTCTGTTCACCTCGTCCTCAAATATAATATAATGTAAAATTAATATGTGTTTAGCCATTACACCTAAACACATATTAATTATGACATAACTGAGGTGGGAGACTCCACCAAGCTTGCAGTCTCCAAAAGAGAGAGCAGAGATTGCTCAGCAGAATTAAATTGCACCAAAGAGATACAGGTAGGAATTGATTAAAAACATTGATTTATTGATATGGAGCAATCGCAAGATACGAAATGGTGGCCTTCATTGGTCGACATAAGCCTCCAAGTGTCACCGCATCGACCGATCTCGTGCGTCTCGCATCCAGTTTTTATTTTTCATTTACTAAGCATTTTGTGTGGACATAAAAGAGAAATCAAGAAATAGTATTTCATACATAAATAATCAATCTCAACCTTCAAACTTCCAGAAATCTAAAGTAATGCCCATATTCTCGTACATATTCTTATTAACTAAAGGTAGGGATCAGCATTGTTACCATCCGATATAAATAAATATGAATTAACAACAAACACTGCTATCTTAAGATTCTTAATGACCCTCTAGAATTCGTTATCAAAACACTTGGAATAACAAAAGCTCTCATAATAAAGGTGATTACAGAATATAATAACATATTTTAGGTCTATAACTGAACATTTTTCTATCAATAAGAAAAAAATATAAAATAAGATTTTATAGCAATCCTAAAAAAGTTTAGTTTGATCATTATTACACATTATTTATCATATAGGTATTTGTCTAGTCAGACTACATATTTTTATTGACTTTAGTGCTGTTTTCTATTTTTAAAGTTAAGATTTTAAGTATTATACGTTTAAAAATATCTAGATTTTTTGTGACTAATGGTTCTATAGGCAAACGTACTACTTACATAATATCTAAGGACAATCTCTGTGAAAACGGCTGCCGCACTGTCGCGTTACGCCTTCTGAAGCTTGAACAACTGAAAGTTCCATTAGCGGTCATTGGATGAGGTCAAAGTAAAATAATGGGCACCTTTTGGTTTATCTGTCTGCAGACAAAATTAGAATAGGGTAATTTTGAAGAGGAATCAGACACGTGATTTGTTACGCATAGGATCCTATTCAGTGAGACCCCAGACCGGAACGACTTTGACTCAAGGTCGTCTGTTTGAACGACAACAAAAGGGAAAGAGTAGAAGGAAAACGGCTTTGAACCCATTGAAAGAGTCGGCCCAAAACTTAATTGTGTACTTTTATTAAACACTAGCAGCGCCCCGCGGTTTAACCCGCGTAGTTCTCGTTCCCGTGGGAATATGGAGATAAAATATAGCCTATGTTACTCAAGGTGAATGTAGCTTTCTAATAGTGAAAGAATTTTTGAAATCGGTTCAGTAGTTTTTGAGTTTATTCGTTACAGACAAAAATACAAATCTTTCCTCTTTATAATATTAGTATAGATGGAAATTTTGGTAAACGGTTTATATCTCAAACATAAAACTATGTAGCTCTTTTATTTATCATAGGCCCTTAATATAACTGCATGCAAAAAAATTCATTCATGCTCTTTATCAAAGTTATCTTAAGTGTTTTTTGAAACAATAACTTAATTAAATTGACATTTGAAAGAAAGAAAAAATCTATTTTTTTTTAACATGTTTCTTTAAAACCTTGTAAGAGTTTTCCTATCCGCTTTAGGTAAATAACTATTATTTGCATTTTTATTTTTTACTCAGTTGTTTCGAAAATATGGGGCCCGAATACGTACATTTAGTTATTTATATAACTCGTGCGTATTTGGATCACATCAGTTCATATATTTACCAAATTCAGTACATTCGGAGGAAATTAGCTGTGACAGATGGACAAACAGACACACGCGTGATCCTATTCAGAGTTCCATTTTTGCAGATGTTCGGTGCCATAACCCTTACCTGCCGTGCAGGGCAAACATTATTGTCATATCCAAACTTTGTCTCAAAACGGTGAAGGAAAACATCGTGAGGAAACCGGCATGTCCTAGAACCAAAAATTCGAAGACATGTGACATTCACCAACCCGCACTGGGCCCGCGTGATGGATTACGGCCCATTTCCTCTCCTAGAGAGGAGGCCTGTGTCCTAGCAGTGGGAACGTTAAAAGGCCGATTATGCTTATGCTTATGCAAACTTTGTTATTGTTCGTTGGGTGGTTGAGTTCCTTAGATTTCCAAGTTCAACAAAACGATAGTTAACAAATCCTTGCACTGGCTGGACATGGCAACACAAATCTGTATGATGCTTACGATCTTCTGATAATTACGATCTATGTATCTATTCAATTTTCTGAACTTTAAAAGAAACTTTGAGCACTGACTTTGTTCCGGTGATCTTTTTAGACGGATCAAAAATCCTCATAATTCATGATATTAAGCCAAATATTGTCTCGTATCTTCTATAGCTAAAACCTCACCTAATCTGATTATAATTATTGTCTGAGACCGCACCTACCTATGTATATGTATGTGAATTATGTAAGGACCTTGAAATCCATCAAACATAATATCATTATAGTCTAGTTATCAAATACTTTCAAGAGGTGTGTTTACGTGATATTCTACATATCATTTGATAATAATATGGACAGAGTGAATTGTTACTCTGTCAGGTATTTATTGACATACCTACGTATTATTAAAACATCATTAATGTCTAATAATAATTTGCAAGAGTTATTAAAGGAGCACTACTGTCTTAAAAAATACCTATATCCTTTGCAAGAGTAACTTTCCTGGGGAGTTTGTTGCACCGCACGTCGCTTCTTCCCAGCTAAAATACTAGGAAGTGGTGGCGGCTGGGTGTTTTTGGGAACTGTCGTGGGAAATGTAAAACTAGCTGACCCACGTGACTTCGTGTGGTTCACATAAGAGAAAGAAAAGCAACATTTTTCATTGATCTCCGCTCCTATTGGTCGTAGCGTGGTGTTATATACCTACAGTATGTTAACTAACGGAGGGCGTTCCCGTTAACCCGCAATAGTATAGCATCCATATATGATAAAAAAATAACACCATTCGAAAACAAAATGTTTTATTTTTATTTTTTAATATTAAAATATTCACTAAAATTTTTAAATTGATACACACAAACATACAGATAAACAGACAAAAATTGCATTTTTGTTTTCTATGTCTTTTTCCTAACGTTTCTCAGCTATTTTTATGTAAAAATATTCAATGCACAGACACGAAGAATATACGTATATATGTGCGTGTGTTATGAGTGTGTGTGTGTTGTGTGTGTGTGTATTATTATTATATGTTGATGTTTAAAAAGTGCTTACTCTAAGTCTAGTTTGAATAAATGACTTTTGATTTTGATTTTTCCTTCTACTGGACCAAGTGCTTACCACTAAGCTCAAATATCTTTACTAGCCGTGTACCTACCTAATGCTCGGATTTAGCTGAAAATAACTTGACTAAAATAGACATTAACAACTTTATTTCAAAGAATTACAAATAAAAAATACTTATTTCTAATTTATTTAATTAATATTAGGCGACGCAACAACTACATAATAAATTAAAATAATATATCTAGTTTTAATTTCCGCGAATATGCAACCTAGACAACACCTAGGCAACTAGATATATTATTTTCATTTTCAAATTTAAAATGGATTTCCGCAAAGTAACGCCTGAGTCAATCAATTTTTTTTTAATTTTTTTTAACTACATAATAAAAAAAAGGTTAGGTAGATAGAGTGCTCGAAGATAATAACAGTTATTTATTCCCTAAAACAAGCTACTTTAAAAATTTATAGAAAGCGTGCACAGACTTTTCTTCTCCATTTTCCCTCTCACATTATGAGGTAGTGTTATCGAATGATCCCTTTATATCGAATAGTACATCTGTCGTAATTTGTTCCGCTGCTATAATAGTTGGCTTGGGAGAGGATACTAACGAAAACACAATTTGAGTTCAATCGATGAAATCCAAGACAACGGCTGGTTCTTTTAATTACTTGTGTCATATTGGCTATATACTACAAATAGCTCTAAGAAATTGTTATATACAACAAAGAACGAATTTTGGTATCACAATAGCCTTCCACTCTTCCCAATATTTTGCGTTCTCCACTTAAAGGAATATTAAAGATCAATATTGATCACGCCACCACAATAAGTTCAAACATTACGTGCCTTAAAGAGATGAATAATTGTTCTTCTTATCTTTTTGTTTTTCATTTCACTTTATGCTGTTTATTATTTATTGTTCGTATTCTGATAAGGCAGACCTGTGTTATATTATAATGAGGAGACCCAATAATAAAACTTAACACTTTCGACTTGATAAGAAAAGTTTATCTGGAAAGTTTCAATGTTAATAAATCATCGCATGGTCATTCATAATAAATTTATAATTATCTTGTTGTACTTTCAGTGCTTCGGCACTTTTGCTAATACCCACAGCACAGAGAAAAAATCATTATCTGCTAACTTTTATTTAGTCACAGCATAGGCACGTACCTAATGCAGAGGAATTCGGGAAATATTTTGAGAAATCTATTGAATAGGTACGACTGTGGCTGAACTTTTCAGAAGAGTCTCCGCGGCCCTGGAACGCAAAGGGCACAAGAAGGATCACGGGTGGGTTTTAGTCAGTAAGAGTCTGACACTCCCGCTCCGCCCAGAGAATTCATTTGATGATTTTCCATACAAAAAAAAAGGCCATTAGTATGGATCTTCTTGCGCAAACCCATGTTCCAAGCTCTTTGTGTTATGCTGGTAGCTGCAGAGAACTTTAAGTGTTGGAAACATACCTTTGGGGATGAAACACTACAAAGATATGTATAAAGATTTGTTTACACAACTCATGCATTCAATCAGTTGAGGATTCGCGTGATCAAAGGGCTAGGTTTAACTAGAGGTAGACAACGTTTCAATGTCGCCAGTCTTTTGGGCACATAACTTGTCGACAGCAATACGGACCTTTTCCGTGCCATACTTTAGATTAATTTTAAAATCATACATACTCTTTAGGGTTCCAAACATCTGTAAAAAACATAACTCTTGCGTCCTTCTGTCCGTCTTCGAATTTTTTTCCCGAAACTACTGGACCAATTCAGTTGAAACATATAATGAACTGGAATGGAAACTAATAAATAAGTTATGAGTATCGTACCATATGATATATCAAATAAAAGTGCGTATTGCGTAGGGTTTCTGTCTTATTGTGAAAGGTTTCAAATATTTTCTTTCATAATTTGAAATAAACAGTTTTAAAGTTATTTAAGAAATTAAATAAAAAACTACCACTCTCCTGACCCTTATCTTTGAAACTAATAAATAATGTTTGGTTTAAAGAAAAATAGTTCCTTTATTTTTCTTTAAATCAAACATTTAGAATGTTTGATTTATAGAAAAATAAAGGAACTATTTATTTTGTATGTACCACCAATAAATAAACATGAAATCTAACTAGATATACACTTAACCTAAAATAAACTTAAATTCTCCTAACTACAGGAATGGCATCAAAAAACACGTCCGCATCGCTATCGACTGGGAGTGAACCATAGACTGGCGGCATTGCCACGTTGTATGGCAATTCTAATCCTTTGTCCGAAGTAAAAGCCAGCCTTTGGGTCACGCGAAGTGTCAACTAAACGTTATATTGTGATTTAAATCCACAAAATATTTATTTTCCATTACAGGAAAACCTATAAGACGTATATGGTACTAAAGTAACATGTTAAAATAAAATGAGGTTTGCACTAAAGTTCGTCTCGCACTTGGCTGGTTTTTGTTTTGAAATTTCGATCAGAATTCAACCTCGTCCCAGACATTGATTGTCGCTGATGTAGGATCCTTCTTATCCCCCTTAATTTGATTACGTTCACTGTGATAAACATTCATCAAAAGTAAATATTGAGCGACTACTATCTACTATTTTTTGGTTTTTATTTTAGTTATAGCAAGGTTAACGTATATTTATTGGTATAAAAAATAATCCTACTAGTGGCCACATTGTTAATCTGTCATTGTCGAGACAAGATGTCAGCGAGACGCAGTCACTTGATTCTTCGCAAGGTAAATGTTTTTATTTTACATGTTTTCCATGACTAAACTAACTTTTTTGTGGTGTTTATTTACTAAACAATGCTTATGCTTTCGTTTGATATCGGCGTTACGTGATTTTTATTGTTTTTGGTAACTTTTTTTTGGTAGTAAACTTGTTTGTTCATCACAGTGAACACTGCCAAATACTCGAACAAGTATTGTCAATCCGATACGTTCATTGTGATGAACATTGCCAAATTAGGTATAACTTTTATATACAAATAATATGCTTTTATATGGTGGGTTTTATTGCTTTTTGCTTGTTAACTGAATAAAATACAAGACCGCACGAATAGAATACTAGCATATTGAGCATGTAACCTGTCAAGCATGCACCATCCGATACTGGTGATAAATTCCAAAATAACAGTGCCTTCTCTAGGCCCTTTTTCATCTTCTGCACCTTCCATTAATTACGATAAACAGCTGTAAGAACCATCCGATATATACCACTCCGAAGCTCTCAGATTAACTCCAGTTTTGCAGGATATTTGCCCAAATACACCATCCAGAGAACAAAACTATGATAATGTTTCATCATTATCTTCAATATATCTCTTCCATCTGAGATACCATCAGCAACACCTGGTACGATACGTAGTAACAAGATTAGAGGAACTGAACAGTTTTTAACGGAAGAAAAGTCGATGAAGAAAACACAGAGGGGTGCGTTTTTACAAGTTGTTTGAGATGTAAACAAATTAGTTATTGTACGCTGGACTGATAATAAACCTGTAACTCTTATAAGCTCATTTGTTGGATAAGAACCAGTATAAAGGTAGCAGTATATAAGGTATTGTAAAGAGCAGAAACAAAAAATAGAAGTTGACTGTCTGTAAATTGTTCGCGAGTACAATAAACATATACGGGGTATAGACCTGGCTGATATGTGGATATTATTAATTATCTATAAGTCCCGTTTAAATTTAGGAGGTTGTTTAGAGGAATATTTAGTCAATTAATTGTATGTATAAATAATGTTTGGCTGTTGCATACGCGTTATAGAAAACAACGAAAATCTAAGGCATTGAAAGTTTTACGATATATTTACTTAATTTTTCAGAAAAACAGATCTATACCTTATGAAAAAGTGCAGGAATGTAAAGTTAGAAACCCAAGATCAGCCAGGCCTAAAAGCCCCATCAGATTTGATACTACAGGACATTATTGCAGGACAAAAGGAGACTTGCAAAGAAAAATACAACGGTTTGCCATATTATAAAATGCAACATGAGACTCCTTTGTTACGGGAAAAAATCGTCACGACTATTTTTTGAGATTTCCATAATAAATAATTTGATTTATTAATATACATATTTTTTTATTTTACCTGTTTACAAGACACTAATTTGACAATGTTTACCACAGTTAACATTGCAAATTACTTGTTGTTTTCAATGTATTTCGCATTGTTCACTGTGATGAACATGGGTTTCCTGAAAAACTATAAATGAAACATTTTTTTTTTCTATTTTTCCTAAGTTGTATTTAACCCTAAGATTTCAGAAATTAAATACTACTTATTTCATCAAATAAAACAACTCGGATCTCTGCCAAATTAAGGGCTATGCAGGTCCCTAGGGATATAATATTTCACTGGCTCACTGCAACACCTGGCACAAGTACAGGCCCCGATTACTCTCGACAAGTGTCAACTTGCGACTGTCAGTTTGACGGCTACCTTACCACCAGTGTCCATGAGACAATGAATATATCTGTTAGATAAATAGAAACACTACAGCTGAGAAGAGATTTTGACTTCAGTTTGAACTTAGGTAACCTACTGTTTTATTTTCTTTTAATTATTTTTTATTTTATTTTATTTTTTTAGATTATTTGTAGAATAGTTTGATGAATATTGTAAAGGATATAGGCACCATATATAAACGGCACGAAGGAGCCTGGAACTCACGACACAGGGAATCCTAGTGTGAGTTTCAGGAAACAAATGCAATGATGTAATTTCTTAAACAATAAAAATTATTCTTATTATTCTTATTATTCTTATTAACTTTAACAAAAAAAATTAGATACCATTACGAAAAATGTCCTTCAAATCAAACACCTAACAATCTTGAATTTGACGGCACGGTTGGCGCAGTGGTTGAGCGTTCGGCTGCTGCACTGCGTGTCGCAGGTTCGAGCCCCGCGCGGAACAAATGTTTGTATGGCCTACAGATACTTGTTCTGAGTTCTGGGTGTCTTGTGTATGTGAGTTTACATGTTTGTGAACGCACCCACGATACAGGAATAAATCCAAGTGTGGGGCAACGTTTCAAAAAATAACAAGCTAGAATAGGGGTGTTTCCTGAGTAAAAAATATATGATTATATTTAGTCCGTCAGTTAGATTATAGAAAAATATTGGACACGTATTTTTTCCTTTATCAAATCTATAAAAACTGACGAAGATACAAAGCATCAAAGATCAGGAGTGGGGGCTTGTGACGTTACGGCTCGGTAAAAATTGTAGCGAGTAGTGACGTCACACGAGTTTTCAACGCTCTGTATCGGCTTCATTTTTTGTTTACGTGAAAAAAGAAAAAATACGTGTCCAATATTTTTTCGAAATCTATCTGACGGACTAATTAGATTTTTTTTAGTCAACTACCCTATTATAACCAGTACCTATGATTATATACTAAAGGAATTTTGCCAAATCATTCCGCTTGAAAATTGTGTACTTCAGATTGAAAACTCACACATAAACACATTGGTTAGATAACAATGATACCTACCAAGTGATTTAATTAAACGATGTCAACCTCCTGTGTACAATGTCAATACCAAGATTTATTTTCAGGGTTCAGTACTAAAGCGTACAAAACCAATATGAAAAATAAAAGATAGTGTGTACAAACTATTAAAAACATACATGGTTCAAAGTCAATAATTAAACCAATAATAAAAAGGAGCAACTTATTTAAGAAACATCAGCCAGGCTAAGTGCACAGCGGGCGTACCATGAGGTGTTAAAACGTGAGTCTTTCGAGCGAGAAAGAGGGATAGAGTTATAGACCCTATATAGCTCCATCCCTTTTTCTCGCTCGGAAGACTCACGTTTTGAAGAAGACGTCATGGTACGCCCGCAGTGCATATTAATTGTGATACCGACGATGGGGTGGTCATTCAGAAATTGTCCTTTCCATAGAAAAAAATCTATATAACTCCTGTCTACAGTCAACACTGAAAAAATGTTCACACTATATCAATTTTTATAATGATGATTGTTTGTGAAAATTTTGTCACAGTAAAAGAAACATATGAGTTTTTCTTTAAAAAAGAATCTTGTCTAGCTCACCCAGCCGTGGTACATAATAATTAGATAGATACAATAAAAATTATCAGGCAATAAGCCTGATAATTTTTGTAATGTATCTATCTAATCAGGGCCGGCCCGCCCATACGGCGAACGGAGCAGTCGCTCCAGGCGCCAAATCCTAGGGGGCGCTTTACACTCACAATTGGTATAGGTAAGGTAGGTATATATTATTGGGAGTAAACGGGAAAGGCGCCATAATTGGATCTCGCTCCATTCTAAAATTTACTTCGGGCCGGCGCTGTATCTAATTAACATTTAAAAAATAACTGTATGATGACCAGATTCTAAATTCAATTTTTTTTGTTTGTCATGTGATTTGTCAACAAGTTTTGACGCATGCGCTATTCCATCTTCCGCACTGCGCGCATACGTCATAAGGAGAAACAAGTTGAAGATGAAAACTCACTAAATATCGCTAATTCTTCTACGGAACACTGGTCAATGTAATCTGTACCGAGCTATACTTATCTATCTACATTATCGTGTCCATGTGTGTAACTCCACGCATAATACCGGCCCGCCTCGCGCGAACAAACCATTAATAGAAGACCACTGGAGCGAACGCACGTGCTCTAACAACCTGGCTTGAAAATGGTTAAAGTAAACATCAAATACACTAAGGTAAGACTTATTAATAATCATTATTTTATGTACTGTATTTACACAAATGTTGCTGAAAGAGAATGCAGTAAAATTTACGGGTTACAAAAGTGTTTACAAAATTATTCAATTGGTTGCCGGCTTGTGTCTGGAACGTGAACTACGAAATTCATGATTACATTACGCATATAAAATATATTTGACCGATAAGAAGTTCGTTTTCGTGAATGTTATTGTTGGATTTGGATTGCAATGTGTTTATTTAGATAATATAGATAATTATATATGTACCTATTATGTATATTCAATTTTATCGGTTGAATAAAAATTAAACAGTAGGTACAAAAACTGTACCTCCCAAAATTACCCACAAATCCCAAATACGTAAATGAAATACGATTTTGTTACCTCAGTATGTGATTAGTGGTTGCGGAATTTCTTCGAAAAATTCACCGCGGCCCTGGTACGCAAAGGGCACTAGAATGATCACGGGTGGGTTTTAGTCAGTAAGAGAGAATTCATTCGATGATTTCCCATCCAGAAAAAAATAAAAATAGTATGTGATAATTGTGATATTAGTAGGTATTATTTATTTTTCTGTCTCCCTTTGCTGTGTCTTGTCTGTGTTGATATTTGTTTTCAACTGTTTTAATGGGATCCGTACGGTTAGCAACAGACTGTAATTTCAGATTTATGTATACCAATACTTGCGGTTCACAATGGCTCATACTGGAAACTCTGCATTGAATTGCCAACAAAACCACAATAGGTGATTCGCCAATCAATTTGTATTGTACAGTACATACGTTTCAAGTCACAACATTGACAATTCTCTGAAACGATTGGCTTCTCGCTTTTCATTCCGTTATAGGTCAAGACAAAACAAAATTTTCTGAAAAGTAAAAATCTAGCTATGAAGAAAATTTTATACAAATGAAGTTGAGTTTTTGTATAAAATTTTGGTAAAACAAGCATTTGTCTAAGTAAAAAACAGCATGATTTGGTTTATTCATGAATAAACATCTGTTTAGCTAAACGCAACACGTTTACTTTGGGGAAATGACATACAAGAAAAAAAAACTAAATAAATGAAGGTGATTAAAATATCATAGCTATTAAAGAATGAAAAACGTAGTGTTAAGGTTTTTGACAAATAGTTTATTGATGCAAAGTTTGCATGATCGAACACAATATGATTTCTAAGTAATATTTTGATTGAAAGTAGGTATAGTTACTGATTTTTTTTTCTGTTTAGTTGTTCATCAACAATGAGTGGGTGGACTCAGTCAGCAAGAAGACCTTCCCCACCATCAACCCTCAGGATGAGAGCGTCATCACACAGGTGGCTGAAGGCGACAAGGTAAGAGAAAAGACATTAAAGATTTTTATGCAAAACACACAGATTTATAATAAGAGCTTTTTAATAACAATTACAAGAAGCAACTGTCTGTCTTATCTTCAAAACCCATTTACTGATGATACAATAATTTCATTATGATGGAGTGCGCGGTCACCCGCTCTTTGCAGTGTCCTCGTGTCGAACCAATCGAGCGTCCGCGCGCCAAAAATTATAATACACTTTGTACATAATTAGATATATTTTCTTTTTCAGCTATTAAATTTCGCATTGACCTACTTAAATTGATGAAAAAGCCGTATTTTCATAAATGTATATTTTAGTTTTATAATAATAAAAGAAAAGAAAGAAATAATAATATTTATTCAGCACATACATGAAATACGCACGGTACATACAAGGTAAAAACAAAAGAAAAAATAGGTATAACAAGAACTAAGTGTGTGTCCCACGGCAGTGGCGTGCAGTGTTTCGAGTTAGGGTAGGCCAGAGAAAATGTCCAAATAAATTTTAAAAAATAACCACATTATTCAGGGTTGATTTTTAATGATATGAGTTTTTTTTTGTTTTTTTAAATAACCTATTAAAAAAAAAACAAAAAAAAATTACACCACATTTCAACCCTGAATAATATGGTGTGTTTTTTTTTTGGACATTTTCTCTGGCCTACCCTAAGTCAAACCACTGCACGCCACTGTCCCACGGCTGCACTAAATAGTTCCATTTCAGCGATATGTCAGACAGACTGATGCTGTCTGACGCTGGTTTTCTAGAATAAGATATTACTAATTATTGGTATTTATCAGTAACGTTGTACTCGTGCTCTTCCATATTTTCATTTCCAATATGTAACCTGTGGTTAACGTAGTTAGTTACGCACTGATATACCTAGGTTATAAGCTATTGTTTAAGCATGCATAGTGTGTAATTGTTTGTTTACCTTAATCAATAAAATTAAAATTATCATAATTTACTTCCAACTCGAGAAAAAACTTTATAAAGCGAGAGCTCTGTTGTTGAAAAGATAATTATGATCCAAACAATTTATTACATTGTATTATCAGTCAGATGCATTTAATTTGATGTAATACAATATTTGCCCGGATTCTTTATCGCGCACAACAGAAATACATGAATTGCATTCTTTATTTGAGCAAAAACACGAAATTAAATTTCGATATTATCATATCTTTCATGTTTATCTTAATTTTCGTAACATATTTATGACGTACTAGCTGCTGCCCGCAGCTTCGCCCGCGTGAATGTCGGAAATTATCCCAAAGGAACATAATCCCGGGATAAAAAGTATCCTATGTTACTTCTAATACCTCTAAGAATATGTGTACCTACCTACAAAGTTTCATGATGATTCGTCAAGTAGTTTTTGCGTGAAAGCGTAACAAACATCCACGCTTTCACATATATAATATTAGTAAGGATGTATGTGATCGGGAATTATCGAAAATATCGATGTCAGCAGATATGATATTTTTGACCGAGAATCGGCAAATATCAACCAGAGACGAAGTAACGATCTTCGCACTACTTCAAAGGGTAGGCTGTCTGTAGTAACTAAATGAAGCCACAATCCTCGTTAAACCACAATGTAGGAAGTGATGTGGGAACTACTAAAATGATAGTGATGTTGTTTTTTTTAGGCTGACGTAGACATTGCAGTGGCTGCCGCCAAGAAGGCGTTCCACCGCTACTCAGAATGGCGTACCCTGGACGCATCTGCAAGAGGCCGCCTCCTCCTCAAACTGGCCGACCTCATGGAGAGGGATGCCAAGTACCTGGGTGAACTGGAAACTCTGGACTGTGGCAAACCGGTCAAGCAAGCTGAAGGCGAAGTTATCTGGTCTGCTAGCATCCTCAGATACTACGCTGGCAAAGCCGACAAGATTCTCGGCAACACTATTCCCGCAGGTAGTTTTTACAAATATCTTTTGTACCTATTTTTTTTTCTTTTATTCTGATAGTTTCAAAATTCAAAATTCAACAGTCATTTATTCAAACTAGGCTGATAGACAGCACTTTTTGAACGTCTACATAAAGACAGTCCCCCAAAACGCGTTTATTTAACCACAGTCGACGGTCAACGACCATATTTGTCATGTCTAACGCCAAATGTGGAATGTCTAAATAAAGTTTGTGAAAAACAGCTTAATTTGATATGCATTATTAGATTTTTATAGAACTTAACAATATTTTGACAAAATAATCATTTAAAAAAGACTGTGATTTTGCATTTTAGCCAACGTGCTCTAGTTCTTCCAAATCTTGACATAAAATACGATAACGTTACAATAACTATGTTTCTAGTGCTGACAATAGATCGGAATTTAAATTGGAAGGCATACATTTAGGTTTTTACCCAAAGAATAAGCAGTAGTGCGTAGGTATGCTTTGCATACGAACGGTTCAAACAGATACGTTATTAAGCGCATTTTATGGCCTAACTGAGATAATGAGGGTCTGTTCTCAGATATGGAGTTATCTTTTGAGTTAACTCATAAAGAACTTTCATTTAAAGCACAAAAGAGATGCCTCAGAGCGACTTTTAAGTTAAAAACAACCGATACTTGTACCTTCTTTCATACACTACAGAATATTAACATTAGTTTCCCTTTATATTCTGGAAACAGTAACGTTTGTTAGAAATAATATAAACGTGTTTTCGCGAATGGCAGATAAATTCCCTAGAAACAGGCGAGATCAAAGTCAGCTCTGCCTGCATAGGAGTAGGACTGCACCTATGCGCAAAGTGTTTTCTGCATGCTCCAACTATTTAAAATAAGTTGCCGAAAGTTGGAGAGAGCTTAATAATGTGAAATTGAAGAAGCAACTAAAAATTTTTCTAGTCGACAAAGCTTAATATAATTTCAGTGAATTCCTATCAGAATCATTTATTTTGACATAGCAGTATCGGCAATAATCAATTAGTATTTTTGTTGTTTCGACTCTTATCGATAAGTAACATTTATAGATTTCACCCAGATTATTATTTTAATTTTTGACATTTCATCATATTGTACTTGGTAAATTTGACATAGTGTATTGTAGTTATGACATCTCGTTACCACTCGTTTACCACCTCTTGCAAATAAATAAATAAAAAACTGAAAAGAAAAAAATAGATGACGATTTTTCAATAAACGAGTTGTGGGAGATTGATCACTACAGAGAAACTAAGAAGATTTTTTGGAAATTTGGTACAACAAAACAATACTAAATATTGATCCATCTTATACATGTATTTTAGATTTTCGGAGTATTACCTTAGATCGTAAAAACGGCGACTAAAATCTTAAACAAACTGCGCGTAAATGTGAAATGGCTCTTAAACATTAGAGTTCATATTGGCAATTCTATTGAGTTTTTTTTTCGAAATATAAATTTAAAGAAAGAAGTAGTAAAAATGTTTTTTCTTAAGCATATAATAAAATGTCTCTGTCTTATACTTTCGATAATTATAATTTTACTAGTACCAAGCAATATTATCGGTGAGCATATTTTGCCTGCAGTACTCCTGTAGGACAGGGATCTTCAATTTTACTAACTAAGCTATAAATTAATTAAGTGAGAAAGCAATGTGTGGAGAAATCACAAAAGCCTGCCTTTGAAAAACATGTCTAGTTATTCTAGTTTCTAACCGGACATAAAACTGGACTACCTGTCTTTACTTCACGTACCTACAACTTTATTGCCACAGTATACGTATATACCATAGAAATATAATCTATGGTATATACTGATCGATATAGAAATCAAATTAATTGTGATAAAATCTTGATGGCAAAACTGATTTCCATTAAATTGTTATCGTTTGTTTAATTAAGATCATACTTTTTTTTTTTTCAAGCTAATATAAATCAACTAAAAAATCAATGTACTTATTTTTTTTTGTCTACTGAAACCTTGAAAAATATTTGAAGACTAGGAGTCGAAATAGCAAAGAACACGGCCCATAAACTGTCATACGTACCATATCACATAACAACCTATAGTGTATATTCCTCTAAACAATGACCTTGTACGATGTCGCTCGTTAAATCCGCCATTGTATTTCAGACGGTGACGTCATGACCTTCACACTAAAAGAGCCCGTGGGTGTATGCGGACAAATTCTGCCATGGAACTACCCCATCCCCATGTTCGTGTGGAAAATCGCCCCCGCTTTCGCTGCCGGTAAGTTTCTTGTTTATGAAATAATCAAGACATTATATTTTGTCTAGAGAAAGATAAAAAGAATGTCGTGCGGTATCCTCCTCGAGTAGGACTATGGAAGAGCTGCTGTTATAGTTGTTGTTGTTACAGGTATGTATGAGATTCCATCGCTGATCTCTCTTCTCACCTTTCTGAATTTAGAATTCGAAGTTGAGTTTTTCCAAACTAGACTTTAGCCTGAAAACATTGGCATTCAAATTTGACACGTTCTTAACCCCACCCCGGTCCAGAATGATGCTTTTAATCCATTTGACTATACAACAGAAACAACATAACTGTATACTTTTTCTAAAGGCTGCACAGTAGTCGTCAAGCCCGCTGAGCAGACCCCCCTCACAGCCTTGGCAATGGCTGCGCTAGTCAAGGAAGCTGGCTTCCCTGCTGGAGTCCTCAACGTGATTACTGGCTACGGACCCACTGCTGGAGCCGCCATCACACACCACCCTGACATCGACAAAGTTGCTTTCACTGGTTCCACTGAGGTAAAAACTTTTTTCTACACATTTTTTTAAGATAAGGTTAAAATCATCTACTTACAAAAGCTTGCAGCCAAAATATACAATAAGTTTACATTATACTAGGATACGCTGCTAAATCTGATAATTTCCCAATGTACTGTTATACAAAATATTGGGTTCCCAACGTTTGCGTGGGTGAAGATAGATTAGTTCCATTTTGTTGATCGACCTGCGTGTTCGTAATGCACCTTAAACCATCTTTGAGAATCAATGTTGCCAAAATGCTTTGTTTTTGGATCGCATGGTTCAAGCATTTTCTTCATCCCCTCACAAAATCTGTTATAAGCAATCATGTCAGCAGATATGAGATTGAATGAAACGACAAAATTCTATAATCTATCTATACTTATAATAAATCTGTAGAGAGGTCAATTCTGTACAAGGAATATATTTTCAAAATAACTATCAGGGGGTGATTAGTGATCGATACTGGTGCCAAAAATGCAATCAGTAAAATTTTTGTCTGTCTGTCTGTCTTTCTGTCTGTCTGTCTGTCTGTCTGTATGTTCTTTATAGAAACAAAAACTACTCGACCGATTTTAACGAAACTTGGTGCAATTATTCTTCATACTCCTGGGCAGGTTATAGTATACTTTTCATCACGCTACAATCAATAGGAGCAGAGCAGTGAAGGAAAATGTTGGGAAAACGGAAGAAGTTACTCCATTTTTTAAGCTTCCGTCGCGTGTGTAGCCTTAATGGTTAAAGTTACATAGAAATCATGTATTGCGGAAATGTTCTACATAAAATTATCTAAAAAATATCCCAAAACAGCATGTCTATCTTTTGTCAATTTTAAACCGATCGGGCTGAGAGTTTCAAAATCGGGGGTAAAGTAACTATTCCACGCGGACGAAGTCGCTGGCAGAAGCTAGTTATGAAATAACAAAATCCTCATCAATTTTATGCCATGCTTGTAAAGATAAGATAACTACCAGTAAATAGTATTACACAATCTTATGCAAGTCGTCATAACAATAATAAATCAAGTTTCACGTTTTCTGCGATTCCTATTGTTGATACAATTATATTTGATTGTTGATACAATTGTATTAGTTTTATCTTGACCTAATGCTACATTATCATGCACTTAATTCTTGAAGTTATTACCTTCTACAAACTGCTTCAATGATCAAGCCAGCGATCTTCTCAAATTTTTATTAGGATTTTTTGTCACGATTTTTGTAGTATTCAGAAATATGGATTTTCTAAACACCGTCTTATTCTTTGGAGATTACCAGTCTAATGTTGTGTAATATTGACAAAGTTCCATGTTTACATAATGTTTACTTCTACTTAGTATTCCTACCCACAACGATATCAAATTAGCAATGCAAACTATTACTTGCTTCGAATAGTGATTCATAAAGGAATTTATTTTTTCTCGTGCAGGTGGGTAAGATCATAATGAGTGCTGCATCCGCCGTCAACCTGAAGAGAGTCACACTTGAGCTTGGAGGCAAGAGTGCGCTGGTCATCTTCAATGATGCTGATGGTAAGTTAATTTTATTTTATTTATTTATTTTACGTCCACCAACAATTATTAACACTGATTTCTTATAACAAATACATGCTTAAATATTAATTGTTAGTGTATCAGTTACTAATAGGTAAAATCCACATGCAAAAAATGAAAAAATCCGAAGGTTAAGCATTTTCTATACTTACGACTGAGACAATAGAGAAGGGATAATAGCAGGAGGCTTGTAAGCTTCTAGGCAACATTTGACGCGCGACATGATGCAAAACATGTTGCTCATCATGTTGAACGGCAACGAGTAACTTTATTTTAGTAACATTGTCAAATCGCGCGTTGTTGTGCACGTTGCGGAACATGTTAGGCGTCAAATGTTGCCTAATGGATACGAGGCTAAAATAACAAAAATAATAATGTACTATTATTTGGACATGCCCGTTCCAAGTCAAAATCATTCATATGTGCAAAATATTTGCGTTTCTGTATGTACATATAAAACAGTATAGGACATTTAGAATAATTCTAATTACATTCCTACAACTCTTCTATTGAAGTATCGACAAATTTGAAAACAAATATTGATTAGATAAGATGTCTAGTAATGGATTGCGTATACACGATTAACGTTTTATTTAGAAAACGGTTTGGGTTTGAAGTAGAAATATAAATTTTTATTGAACAAAACACACTTGAAGGCAACTAACTAGAACAGCTCAATAGTCTTGTTTTAAATCGTTCAATTGATTGTGGAGACTAAATTGAGGATATCAACGGACGTGCATTCTTCGCTTCAATAAAGACTATTGACTACTGTGTTGTTATAATTCTTATAACTACAGTAAGCCGTCTTAATGAAAACTGGTATAAGTAATCATGAATTTGTAGAGATAAAAAAGCTGTAATATTTTACAGATAGTGTTTGAACACATATAAGATTTGTCATGCTTATTTCAGATATTTTGATAAACAATGTGTTAGAAATAACGTAGCGATGACAGATATCTTAATCCAGAGACATTTATATTAGATTTATGTCTTAAGTATACAAATTCAAGTGAATGCGTGGATTTTTTGCTTAGTAAATGGTTTTGTACCTGATAATTATAAAATCTGTGTTAGCAAAGCAGATAATCTAAGTAATTCTAAATGCAAACAGGATCATTTAGGGGCAATTTGTGATGAACTTAATTAGTTATCTTACTTATGCAAAGAGTGATATATAAATTAATTTTTAGATCTGCACTAGCTATTAACTAAAATGACAAAATCTGTATCCGACCGTGTTTTAGCATCATGACAATTCATTAACTGTTCTAGTTTTAACACGAAGACTTTTACTACAATGCATTTTTATCTTTTAAATGTAAACCTTGATTTGTTTTCTCTAAATGAAATCTGATGTAGTCCCTTTTTGAATCGGCCAGTATGTAATTATTTTCAATTAAGAAATATTATTTTACCTTAACCGATCTGCGGATTTTAATCAGCCTTGAAATAACATGATAAGACCATGCATTTGTACATTATTAATTAAATAAATACTTGCTGCATGTAATTATAACCTAGAAATTGGCATTCCATAAAGTCTGTAAATTGATGCTGTTTTTTACCCACACGTACTTCAACTGTATTGTGCTTGAGTATGTTTACTTACATCAACTCATAATCGAAAAAAATTTAACAAAATTCTTTCTCGGTACAACAATCTGTCGGTAGATGCTTTCAGTGAATTGCAATTAACATTGTTTTACCCTATTCACAGTCGACAAGGCAGCTGAGATCGCTCACAGGGCTGCATTCGCCAACGCCGGTCAGTGCTGCGTTGCTGGCACCAGGACATATGTCCAGTCTGGTATCTACGACAAGTTCGTCGCCAAAGCCGCCGAGATCGCCAAGAAAAGGACCGTTGGAAACCCCTACGAAGATGTTCAGCAAGGACCTCAGGTATAATAAATCAGAAAGAGTGTTATCTTGCTTACATGTTAACAAAATAAGAATATCGTGCTGCTCAAAAGATAGAAGAATTAATTTTGTTCCAAATCTGCGTTGCTACAAAGCAAAGTGTCAAATTATTTTACATATGACGTACTCAATCAGACATCAAATAATCTCTACTAATGGTATCCTACCTTGTTTTCAGATTGACACAGACATGTTCAACAAAGTTATGGGTTACATCGACGCTGGTAAGAACGGTGGTGCCCGCTGTGTCGCTGGAGGAGACCGCCAAGGCAAAGTTGGCTTCTTCATCCAACCCACCGTCTTCGCCGATGTTAGTGATGACATGAAGATTGCCAAAGAGGAGGTGGGTAGCTAAAAAAATATAAAAATAAGTTTAGTCACATTTCACTTTTTAAAGAAACCGAG
The DNA here is from genome assembly GCA_905332915.2 of Hecatera dysodea. NCBI lineage: Eukaryota > Metazoa > Arthropoda > Insecta > Lepidoptera > Noctuidae > Hecatera > Hecatera dysodea. The sequence goes on along the minus strand of HG995294.1, from coordinate 8,446,900 downwards.
GTTTAACAAAACTTCAATCATAAATGAACCTTATTAGCTATAGTATTAGTGATGAAAAAATGAGCAACATTATAGTCAGTAATTGCATTATTCAGACACACATGTGGAATTAGCGAGTGTCTAATATTACACGTGTTTTAAAGTACCCGGTATTCAAATTATTAATGTTTGTTTTTGTATTAATCGTTTAAGAAGTGTGATGGAAAATAAAAATCCAAGGTCGGTTCGGAAATCATACACGCCGGTTCATATACATATGTGTGTAAATTAATAGTATGATTCTCAATTTCCTCCTCAACCTCTAGATCTTCGGGCCGGTCCAGAGCATTCTTAAGTTCGAGACCTTCGAAGAGGTCGTCGACCGGGCCAATGACTCCAACTACGGGCTGGGTGCTGGTGTCATCACCAACGACATCACTACCGCCCTTGCTTTCGTCAAGCACGTGCGCGCTGGCTCCATGTGGTATGATTTACTTATCTCATTATTATTATTATAGCTAGCCTGAAATGTCCCACTGCTGGGCAAAGGCCTCCCTCCACTCCTTCCACTTTTCCCGATCCTGTGCCACATCCTGCCAATTCCCAAGGAAGACATCCAAGTCGTCCTGCCATCTCCTTCGTGGTCTGCCGCGGCCCCGTTCCGCGATGTCAGGGCACCAATTTTGAGTTTTATAGGCCCACCGCTCGATGGACATACGGCAGACACGTCCAGCCCAGTCCCATTTAAGTTGGGCAGCCTTCTGAGCCACATCAACGATCTGTGTTTTTGAGCGCAGTATCGTGTTTCGAATTGGATCCGTTAATTTATCACCAAGTATACTGCGCTCCATAGCACGTTGGCAAACCTTGAGTTTGGACTTTTGGATGTTAGTCAAAGACCAAGTTTGTGCATCATAGGTCAAAATAGGGAATACTCATCTCCTTCAAGAAAATTATATTCCCCTCGTTACTCTTCTGCTGAACAAATATTTTTGGGTGGCATGCCCAGGTCGGGCAATAGGTTATTGGGTTTATCCATCAGGAATTTCTTAGTAGCAGCCCGGCTTGTCAAGTTACTGGCTGGCAATAGACTCGGTCCAGTGGGCGTACCATGACGTCTTAAAACGTGAGCCTTCCGAGCGAGAAAAAGCGATGGAGCTATATAAAGTGTATAACTCTATCCCTCTTTCTCGCTCGGAAGACTCACGTTTTAACACCTCATGGTACGCCCGCAGTAGAGAGATGAGAGTGGCAGACAGAGACATACCCGAGAGACCCTATAAGGGTTCCGTTTTTTACGAATGTTCGGAACCCTAAAAAAACTAAACTTGTTTATTATTTATTTTTTAGGGTCAACACATATGAACATGTGACTCCTCAAACTCCCTTCGGTGGATTCAAGGAGTCTGGTATCGGTCGTGAAATGTGAGTATAATTTTCTCAGAACTCTCGAATGCTAATATATAGTTGACTTTTTACGTCCTTAGAATATAATCATTTAAGTCCTTGTTACTAATAAATTGTCGATTTTTTTTATACCTATATGATCGTAGGCATATGTGTTATTTACCTACCTACATATGTCGCGATTGTTGCATTTTTTTTTTAATAAAAGTTTTAGTTAACCACCATAACCTTAGTAATAGCTACGGAGATTATTATTTTGTCGATATTAACGTGTTATTGTCATACTTTTCAGGGGTGAGGACGGTATCCTGCAATACTTGGAAAACAAGACAGTGTCCTTTAACCTCCCCAAGAAGCCCCTGCTGTAAACAAACCAAAACAAGACCTTAAAACTAAAACAAATCCCCGCTAAATACGATCATACGATTATTTATATATGTGTACAAGTACTGTTAAAAAACTTTTTATTGATTAATTTGTGCAAATACAAAAGTATCAATTATTTTTTTAAATTTTCGTTTTCTTTATCCCTATGCTATTCGAAATTGTCAACATGGAAGAGAGTAGTACCAACAATTGGATGAGGGTAATCTGAAATGACGTGCCCCAGTTATATCGCATTAATTAAGTAGACGTGTCCAAAGTAGACGATCTCTCTATAAGGCACTGACTAAAGATGATTACCCCGAAAATCCTCATTGTTGTAAAATGTGCCATGACCAAAGTATAGGGGTACAGACATTGCTGTGTCCTCGTCGAGGCGGTCGGCGGCGGCGACCTCTCGCGTCCGGCCAACACACAGGCATGGGAAGCGGTCGCCTCCTTCTGCGAAGCAGTAATGCTAGCGAATGAGAGGCGGAACGCGTGCGAGAGAGGGAAACCTCACGCCCCAGCCGCCGCAACAGAAGAAGACGCCTCGGGCGTCGGGAAACGTCACAAAGAGCCGTCAGCTACGAAGACGGGGCCCCATAGGGTCAGTGCCTGCTAGGGTTGCGGAATTTGTTCGCAAGAGTCACCGCGGCCCTGGAACGCAAAGGGCACAAGAAGGATCACGGGTGGGTTTTAGTCAGTAAGAGTCTGACACTCCCTTCCGCTCCGCCCAGAGCGGGAGAACCCATTTGACGATTTACCATCCAAAAAAAAGGGGTACAGACATTGAAACTTTTGATTCAATAGCTTTATTTTAAAATTTCATGTAAGTATAACGTTTAGGAATATATGTATGTGCGTTTAAGTTCTATTTTTAATTTCCATTTTACGATATCTACATCTTCATGGTTGATCACAACACGTTACGAGATCAACGATAACAACACATATGTACTTATATATAACAAAATAAGCTCATACCCTCACCGATGATTTATGTTCAGCAGACCATGTATCATTTAATTCATATCCTACAAATTACGATTAAACTGTTTACAAACATTATAATGTAATACTTATTCAAACTAAGAAACTGTCGAATCAATTTGATTCTAGATTAAAATTGTAGCTGTCTCGGTATAGTTCATATATTTATTTTATTTTTGTTTTTTGGGTAAAATCAATTCATTACTGAAATAATAACACACTCAATACTTCACATTCTTTCATCTCCACACAATACTAACCATACTAACACTATACAGCCTTTTTTTTGGATGGGAAATCATCAAATGACCCCTCCCGCCCTGGGTGGAGCGGTAGGGAGTGTCAGACTCTTACTGACTAAAACCCACCCGTGCTCCTTCATGTGCCCTTTGCGTTCCAGGGCCGCGGTAACTCTTTCGAACAAATTCCGCAACCAACACTATATAGCCTTAGATTTTTAATTATTAATTGTCAAACGGTCAGAGCATTTGAATGTTATATAACCTAAAGGGTCGAGACCTGGTGTCCTGAAATACAGGCCTCAAGCCTAGTTTAGGCACCAGTCTCCCACAATATACTTACTGTATCCATTTGCTCCCTAGAAACCATGTATCTTATGTGTATTGTGGTGAGAAAATAAATAAATTATTATTATTAAATTATAATTTCTTCGATTTTCAATGAGAATAACACAATATTACTGATTCATTAAAATCCGTTTTTCCTGTAGGTAGGTCGTATATGGTTAAACAGTTTTAAGGTTCTTAGGCCCCTATAAAGCTGTTTAACCCCTTCGAGTAGCATTGACTTGTTCGTCATCGAATATCGTTATTAAATTCATTGAATGAGCTTTATGGCACATTCAAGGAATTATTTTAAGAAATTTTAAGAATTGATGACAGTTTTTCACAAAATTACTAAAAACTCGCGAAATGGTTTTGGGCTTAATTTCCTTCACCTCTACCTTGTGGATATAGGAAATGTAAATCCTTCTTTTGTGGACAACGCCATCTATTGACAATGTAGTTAAACTTACAAAATTTTCGTTTGAACAAAGAAGCCTACATACCTATGTACATTCATAGATACTAAAATATTCAATTTCTCTTGCTACGTAATAAAATGTCCACAAATAACTAAATTACAGGTTCTGGTGTTATTTGCATTCATTGATCGTCATAACTTAATAAGGTTCGTTCTCTTTGCTCAATAGATGGCGCTGCAAGTATCCCCATCCCGTATTTAATCAAATAAAAAACGAATTTCTTCTTGAACACTATTTAATACATTTCTATTTAACAAAACCTAAGTTTGAAAATGAAAATAATATATCTAGTTTTAATTTCCGCGAATATTAGTGGGTTGCAGGTATGCACCTCCCTCCCGCCCGCTTTATTATGCACATGCAAGATTACAAGGCAAATGCATGGATTTTAAGCACATGCAGGAAGGCAAAGCAAAACCCAACACCATTACCGACACGTGTTTCGCCTCTCCACGAGGCATCCTCAGGGGACGTGTTGACTCGCTAACCGTTGAGTTGCGACTGAGAATTTAGTACAAGGCTCCCTAGTATACATAGTAGTCTTTGGTACAAGGCACCCCCCTTTTATACACTGCCACCGTTGGTTATTTGTGTACAACTACCCACAAACATTCGCAGTAAAGGGGAAGAAACCAAATTCGTCTGGTCATTCAACAGTGCAAAATTATTATTATTACTATGTTTCAAAATCTCTAATTGTTCCAAAACACACAGCCGGAAACCCTTATCACAAATATGTAGTATATTAAAACTATTGTTGTCGCGCAAAGAATGGCCGGTATCAATTAGATGTACCCACCCACTAATATTCGCGGAAATTAAAACTAGATATATTATTTTCATTTTCAAATTTAAAATGGATTTCCGCAAAGTAACGCCTGACTCAATCAATTTTAAAACCTAAGTTGTATGTACTCATAGTTACGCAAATATTTTATGTATAAAACTTATATTAATTAGTTTTGTACTTTTTACGTGATGGCTGCAGGACTTCCTCAGTGCGACGCTCAGCGTTCTATGTAGTTTCTTACTAAATTTAAAAATTGAATATCTTTTGTTTTTGTGGGTCGATTTTGATGAAATAAACTCTAGATAAAACTCGGAATAACAATTAATATTTCTAAGAATCTAGCTTTGGAATCCAAGTAGGGGTTATTGCGTGATATTCCCATAAACGCACAGATAAACAAACAAAAATTCCTTGTATTCTATATCGTTCTTCTAACATTTTTCAGTTATTTCACTGCAAAAATATTCAATGTACAGACACGGCTAGTCTACGATTTTATTTTATGTATAGATATACATAGATATTGATGATAGATGCTAGATAGATAAATCAGTTTGTGCGGTGAATGCTGAGCGTAAATACCATGTTCATATTTATGTACATTATGTAATTATATAAAGGAGACCCACTCACTGATATGGTTCGTTGACTACAAATAAGTAGATATGATTTCATAACCATTTATAGTCAACGAACCATATCGTGCTTTTACCAAATTGTAATTTATATGTCTGTTTGCGTTGAATTAGAAAAATATAATTGAAACCAATTCATTGAATCTAAAAGTAAAACTCAACGCTATGTTAAAATATCTCGTGTTTATTTCATTATATTTCATGGTCTCAAAGTCACTGTTGGAATATGTAAGTAATGCTAATGTCATGTTATACGAGAAAATGGAAAAACACTCTCTTGTTCTCTCTCTTCTTGCAAAAGCTCTCAATAAAATATTTAGACTTGAGTATCATGAAAATCTGTTTCAAGTTTCATTAAAATCGGTGCATACACTTTTGAGATTTTGAACTTAAAAGTTTGTATTAAATACCTGCCTTTGTGTCTATGGCGACAGTTAAAATATTTTTTTTCAGGGTGAATTCGACTTAAAAGTAACTAAAATGGAATCTTGCAAAGGACCTAAACGTAAGAACTGTGTTGAAATTGTGAGAAAAATTGAAAATGGCACTTTTTTGGAAACGGACTTTTATGTTAAAGAAGATATGAAGACAGTGAAGGTATAAAACTCAGGGACTTGAGACTACGTCAGGAATAAACCTTATTATTTACTTTTAAATGCAATCATTTTGATCGGGTACTAGTGTAAATGGATGCAGCTGAGTACCATACTTTTAAATGTAGCGAACAGTGTATCTGAATTTCCACAATTTAGTAATAGCATGATAAGGTACTATTTGGCAGGACGTGTCAAAGGTTCTGGCATCTAACTTCCCGTAACGACTATCAAAGTTGCTTATATGATAATATCCAGAAGCAAGGGCTTAATGCCGAGAAGGACAGCGTCCCTACTCCTCACTAAGTCACATCAACTTAGAACTGGATGCTAAGGCGCTGATATGGGCAAGCGATATCGTTACCATCGCGGGTAGAACCTGATAAGTAATTAGAACAGGAGCGTGGGGATTTCCTCAAGAAAAGAGACCTGTGCCAGTGGCAAGACCATTCTTGATAATAAATAAACATTGTACATAATCAAGAGGATAATATCCTCTAACTTTAAGAGATTCTATATCTCTATCAAGGATCTCTTTTGTTTCAGGGCAAAATTACCGGTTTCATAAACGACAAAGCGATGTTGCGACTCCAAATTAAGAACATGTGCGACCACATCTTCCTCAGACCGTTGATTCAGAGTTTTTTTAATAATACGGACCATTGTGCGATTGAAAAGGTAATCAGAAAACAGAAATACCATATTAAACTATTTATTAAAGCAAGCATATCACAGAGTGCGTTATATGTGTTCCATATAGTATTTAGAACAAAAGAATTTATATCAAAAATCACACTTTGTGGTACATGTCATCTCACATGTAAGTATTATTAGGTGTTTTCATCAGCTCAGAGCCAGTCTTTTGAATATATTCCAGTTGACGAAAAAAGTTTATGATTCCTCGCTAGTAATGGAAGATACCTCCCATTTCTAGGGAAGATCGACAACTTACCACCGTGTTCCTTAACAACAAAACATGTTGTGTATTATGTACAAACTTGTTTTGTCTTCAGGGCCGCTATCGAGTAAAAGTGGACTTACAAACGATTGCTCGCAACTTCTACGGAGGCAAGTTCATGTACGGAAACTGGAGGTTCAAATGGATATTTTATAATAATTTTTGTAACTTGGAATGCACCGAAATGTATCTTTCGATGACTCCTCGCTCTTGGTGATAAATAAATAATACAGAAAAGAACTGCTTTGAAGTTAATTAATTATGATCAAAACATTCTAAAATGGGAAAGACGTCAGTAAAAAACTTGGTCAAAATTTTCGTCTATAATAAAAGCATATCGTAAGACGTACGTCTAATTTGAAATTTTGGCAACCTTTTGAATAGTACTATTCAAAAGGTTGCCAAAAATTTGTCTTAAAACTGAACCATCGTCACAGTTTTTCACCAAGTTGTAGTGCTGCTGGAGAGCTGGCGAAACCATGATTGTCTAAAACTGAATACCGTCTTTACAGTTGACGTATCATCTAGTTAGGCTTAAAAAGGGTAGCGAATGAACTGGGTGGAACACGACAGGGACAACGGGTAAAATACGCTTTGGGTTTGGAATGTGCAACTCTGCCGTACTGGCCCTGGGAGCGGTGAGTGTGTTTTGCTGCGAAACATGCATTCTGCTCTTGTACCTAGCGGGGCAGAACCAGCTTCACCTGTGTGACAGTCAGACCTTGACAATTCAAAAGATCCTGTAATAATAATAAATCTTCAATTCAGGCATAATACCCACCGGGTGTCATCACTGTGTGGATCGCCCGGAGGACACGGTGGAGCATACGGTGGAGGTCTGCCCTACTTGGGCGGAGCACCGCCGTTTCCTCGTCGAGGCGATCGGCGGCAGCGACCTCTCGCGTCCGGCCCTGGTTCAATACATGGTCCGGAGCGAGGAGGCATGGGAAGCGGTCGCCTCCTTCTGCGAAGCAGTAATGCTAGCGAAGGAGGAGGCGGAACGCGTGCGTGAGAGGGAAACCTCACGCCCCAGCCGCAGCCACACGCGGCGCGGGCCTGCGGATGGCGAGCTATGGGTGGCTCGCCGTCCGATAGCAACCAGGCCCGAGTCGACGGCGCGTCGTGTTCCACGCGCGCCTCAAAGAGCCGTCAGCAAAGAAGACCCATAGGGTCAGTGCCTGCTAGGGTTGCGGAATTTGTTCGAAAGAGTCACCGCGTCGCTGGAACGCAAAGGGCACAAGAAGGATCACGGATGGGTTTTAGTCAGTAAGAGTCTGACACTCCCTTCCGCTCCGCCCAGAGCGGGAGAAGTCATTTGATGATTTCCCATCCAGAAAAAAAAACAAAAAAAAGGCATGATACCCATACATAACTACTATATGGCTACCATAAAGTTTGTGAATGTCAATAAGTGTTTCGCACAAAAGTGTCCCATTAGGTGTATCTAAGAGGCCCACGACCCTACTACTGATCTCTTGTGCATGATCAAAAATAAATGGTATATATGCGCTGCCGCAAACATACCTGATGCGCTAAAAAACGCGTCAGCGACATCAGGTCAACGCCTTGTGCTCTCCATCAATGCAGCACCATCTAGCGAGACTGATGGCACTACATCATACATTTTATTGAGAGCCTTTACTATTAATAGTTCATTCTTCTTCGCCTTGTACCTCATTCCCTGGTCCCCAGTAAAGTATTCACAGATTTTGACAGGTTTCTTGAGGGCACCGATCGATGGACTCAGCAGCACCATATCGTAAGAAAAACTGAGATTGTTAAATAACACTCCATCTATCATACATGCGACAATCGTACTGGTGAGTTTTATTTCCAATGAACGACATTAAATGCTCAGTTTCCAATAATTAACTTCAATCATGAAAAATATCACTGTGCAACAACCATTTCAATCAAGTAATCAAAATCAAATCAAGTAATCATTGGATTTATACAAAAAGTTTATAATCCTGAACAGAAACGATTAATTAACTTTTTTTGTGCAACTTGTATATCTGTCCAACTTGACGATAGCTTGAATTCAAAAAAATGGTTGTCACGTTTCTTATGCTTATCACAGTCTATATTGTCCACATGGAACCAAATATACAAAAGGAGTATGTAAGTCAAAAATCATCACTTGGTACTAAAAACGGATTAAAATGATATTCTAAAAGTTATTTCCCTTTTATTCGCCACATGTAAGTGTCAGCGGGCAGGGGATATTGCTTGCAGATAGTCGATGGGATGGAAAGGTTCTGGTGTGACGACCGCGTACTGGAAGGCAAAGAGTTGGAGAACCTCCCACGTGGTGTACCGAACACCTGGTGAAGACCGCGGGAATCCGCAGCATGTGAGGCGCGCAAGTCATCATAACAGTAATAAATCAAGTTTCACATTTTCTGCGATTTTTATTGTTGATACAATTACATTAACATTATCATGCACTTCATTCTTGAAGTATTACCTTCTACAAACTGCCAGCAGATCAGATATGAGATTAAATGAAAAATTGATTCCTATCCTTGACTATGCTGATGTCAGTATGCTATTATGCTAATTGTGCCTGAATGAGATCGACATGATCTCATTCAGGCACAATTAGATAAACTTGAGCGTCTTCAAAACCTTTGCGTAAGATTTATATTTGGCCTGCGCAAATATGATCATATTTCTGAATTTCGCACAAAGCTCAAGTGGCTACCCATACGTCTTCGCCGGGATTCTCATATTCTATTTCTGCTCTATAGTATTCTGTTTAATCCTACAACCCCCTCTTATCTTAAAGAACGTTTCAAGTTCCTTCATGACACACATAATAGATATCTGAGGTCATCGGAAAATTTGAGACTAGAGATACGACAAATCATTTACGGTTCAAGCGGTGCGGCTATGGAATGTCTTGCCCGTGTCGATAAGGCGTGCTCAATCTTTGTCTATTTTTAAAACAATGGTCAAAAATCACTACCTCTCTCTTTAATCGTTTTTATTTACGTTCTATGCATTTTGTTTTATAATTATTATTGTATATATTTATCTATCATTTATTTATTGTATATATAATGAATACGCCTAAGACTACCTACAGTACTGTATTTCCTTTTTCTCTCTCAAATCCATCCAAAGGTTGTTTTGAAAAGATCGCTTTTAGCGATAAGACCGCCCATTGTGTCACCCTATGTAATGTTTTCTTTGTTTATATTTTCTGTAACTTGTATGGTGTACATAATAAAGAGTATTCTATTCTATTCTATTCTATTAAATGAAACGACAAAATTCTATATGAAATAACAAAATCCATTTTATGCCATGCTTGTAAAGATAAAATTCAGCAAGTCGTCTTAATGAAAACTGATATAGTTACAATCATGAATTTGTTAATGTAAATCTTGACTTGTGTTCTCTTAATGAAATCTGAGGTGGTCCCTTTGTGATTCGGCTGGTATATAATTATTTTCAATTAAAAGACATTCATATTAATTTACTATAACCGCAACACGAAATCAGACGATAAGACCGTACATTTGTACATTATTAATTAAATAAATACTTGTTGCATGTTATAATATAGCAATTGGCATTCCATAAAGTCTGTAAATTAATAGTTTTCTACTCACACGTATGTACTTCAACTGTGTTGTGTTACATCAATTCTCCGAATTCTATCTCGTTACAACAATCTGTCGGTAGATGCTTTCAGTGAATTGCAATTAATATTGTTTTACCCTATTTACAGTCGACAAGGCAGCTGAGATCGCTCATAGGGCTGCATTTGCCAACGCCGGTCAGTGCTGCGTTGCTGGCACCAGGACATATGTCCAGTCTGGTATCTACGACAAGTTCGTCGCCAAAGCCGCCGAAATTGCCAAGAAAATGACTGTCAGAAACCCCTATGAAGATGTTCAGCAAGGACCTCAGGTATAATAAATCAGAAATAGTTTTATCCTTCTGATTTCCTCAACCAACAGTAATCACTATTGGCTCACATGTTGACAAAATAAGAATATAATGATGCTCATAACATAGTAGAATTAACAAAGCTATGTATATTTGTAAAATTACCGGTATCTTAAATGTTTCAAACCATTTTACTTAATTATGACGTACTCAATAAAACATCATAATAAATTATAATAATGGCATCCTACGTTGTTTTCAGATTGACACAGACATGTTCAACAAAGTTATGGGTTACATCGACGCTGGTATGAAGGGTGGTAAATATAAAAATAAGTTTAGTCACATTTCACTCATTATTGAAACCGAAGTTTAACAAATCTTCAATCATAAATTAACCGTTTACGCTATTGTATAAGTTACGAACTTTTAGCAAACTGACAATGGGATCGTGTTGGAATGACAAATTTATGAAAATAGCAGACTTGGGGCCCTGAAATGAAGCGCATATTATTGCATTAATTATGTTTACGTTTCGAAAATAGATTTCTCGTCTAAGTAGCGCTGACTAAAGGCGTCAATTATCCCGAAAATCCTCATTGTTGTAAAATGTGCCATGAAGAAAGTATAGGGGTTGGAATTTTTGATTCAATAGTAGTACTTTAGATTCAAACGTTGAGGAATATATGTATGTATGTGCGTTTAAATGCTATTTTTAACCTCCATTTTACGATATCTACATCTTCATGGTCAATCACAACATGTTACGAGATCTGAGTGAGAGTTAACAACACTTATGTACTTAATATAACAATAAGCTCATACCCTCACAGATGATTTATGTTCAGCAGACCATGTATCATTTATTTCATATCCGATTATATATAATTACGATTAAACTGTTTACAAACATATAATGTTACTCATTTTTAATACAAGTTTTTTTTTTACTCTTTGAGATACTTCAAGCAATGTTTAGAATTTTAACTTGTATTTCATTCTGTTTAGTAATCACAACCTCTATATTTGAATATGTGAGTATCTCTCCCCATATACTATTCTAACCACGTAATCATCGGTATAAGTATAATCCACATCCCGACTAATCTCATCATCATCTTTTTTTCCCTCTTACCCCTGTTCCCACGCTCCGGTACCAACCCTATCGAAATTCTAACTACAATAACAACCATGTCGCCTGCCCATCTCGTATGATCACGCTTTGGTCTCTCTCGAATGTCGAACATTTCTTTGAGTTTCTGAATCCAACTCCGTTACTACCTTACTTCATCACCACTCTTTCTTATGTGTCCTACACGACTCCATGTGAGTCCACTACTCATTTTTTGATTTTATAAACCCTCGTGCGTCTTATTTCATTCTCAACGTAACTTCATGAAACCTCTTTTGGGTTTTCAGGGAGAATTCGATTTAAAGCTGACCAACTACGATACGTGTAAGGCACCTAAAAGAAAATATTGCGCAGACGTTAAGGGACAGGTGTTAGACGATGTTTGGTTAAAATACAATGTCTTAGTGAGAGAAAATATGACAACAATCAAAGTAAGTATGTATACCAAGTTTCAGAACAGTATCGAATCTAAGACTTAGGTATACAAATATCAATGAGGTTCATGTTTCGCTCGGCAAAGTCTGTTAAGGCCCCAGGATCCAGGATCCTACTATGCTTCTGGGTAAAGCAAGGCTGGCTATGTCAGCTAGGTCTACGGACCGAATAGGAGTGTGAAACTAAGACCCCCGTATCTGTGTGGGTAATCTTACCTAATGGGTCCTCACAGTGAAACTGATGGGTCTAAATTCCATGGAGGCTCTTTTAGCAGTTACACTCATGGTAGTAGTGTCTTGATACGGCTTTGTGGAAAATATGAAATCAAAGCTTCTTTTTCAATGTCTCAAATAGTCCTGTTTTACCCAAAGTTGCCAAGGACACATACAGAACATTGAATTTTTCAATTTGAATACAGAGTAAAATTAACTCTCTTTTTATTTACAGACCATATTTGTGGGTATAATGAACAACAAAGAAATCATCAGACTGCGAATAAAAAACTTGTGCGAGCATATATTTTTCAAACCACTGATTCAGGCTTTATACAAAGTTACAACAGGGCCCTGCGGGGTTTATAAAGTTAGTAACGCAATTATTACATACCTACTACTCGTAGCAAAAAAAGTTCTATAAGTACATACAACAACTGTTTCCTCGAGCAAATGATGGTAGACAGACCATTGAGCTATCATGAATAGACGATGGTGCATTTTTTATTAGAGGCTGGTAAACTCAAACGTCTAACAGGTTTTGGCTGATGTAATAAACGCCCGTACTATCCTCCGTACCTTTTAAGCTGATACGTGACTTTTCATCTTGGCAAAATGTGATTCGGATTTGTCCTCCTTTAACACTACTACTACTACTAGACTAGTTTGTGCCACATGTATACCTTGGCCTGAAAGATGTTCTACCTAACATGTGGTCTAATCATTTTTGATTAACAAAAGTCAATCCTTCCAGGGGAACACTGTCTTCAGCGTGGATATCCAGGCTATTTCCCGCACTCTCTATGGTGGCAAGTTCATGTATGGAAACTGGACGTTCAAATCATTGTATTTTAACGATTATTGCAATTTGCATTGTGATATTCTGCACATGATGGTTACTCCGAAGAAAATGATCGCAAGATAAGATTTATTTTGAAATAAAAAGTGTTTGGTTTCAATTTGGTAAAAGGGTGAACCTAGTACTCGAATATTTTCTTGAATTCATATCCTGGTAGACTTTCTTTTCGGTCAGGTCCTGCCGAACAGCCGAAATGATCATCAAATATACAGGTGGATGTTCCAGAAGTGCGTGGTCATATGTAAGTGTGGTGTTCTATAGCTGCTATAGACATTTTTAAAAACCCGACCTCGAAAAGCCTCTAGAAAGTTCTAAAAAAAATCACTTTTTAGCAACCTGGTGCAATAGGTGGCATCGAATCATTGATTGAACAAAAATAAACAGCCCTAACTGTATAAGACCGCTTGAAAAGTAATTTACTTTTTAGGGATTTTACTAGTCAACTGCCTTCATTTGATCCCCATAATTAGAGAGTTGTGATAAAATACGTAATCCGTCATTTTGTGGCGGCGGCCATCTTGCACCGATTTTTATACAACATAGCTAAGAACACTCCCTACTAATTCACCTTTTCATCCATTCGGGAGCTACGATGCCACAGAAGACACACACACACAAACCCACACAGACACGTCAAACTTATAACATCCCGTAGTTTTTGCGTCGGGAGTTGAAAACTAGCTTTTACTCGCGACTTCGAACGTGCATATCCAACAAACATAATCGTGTGGGGTATCATTGGATAGGGCACTGACTGTATCACCTCTTCCGATTTAAATTTAACAAAAAATCCAACCCAAGTAGCATCCCAAGTGTTACCTCGAATCAACATTGATGAACAAAACAGGCTTTTTCTAAAGAATGGTTGTTTGTACTCGTAATACTTATTCAAAATAGGAAACTGTCGAATCAATTTGATTCCAGATTAAAAAAAAAAATAACAGAATATTACTGATTCATTAAAATCCGTTTTTCCTGTAAGTAGGACGTATATGGTTAAAGAGTTTTAGGGGCTTAGGCCCCTATAAAACTGTTAAAGGAAGGGGGTTACCTTTTTGTTTTTTTTGGATGGGAAATCATCAAATGACCCCTCCCGCCCTGGGTGGAGCGGTAGGGAGTCTCAGACTTTTACTGACTAAAACCCACCCGTGATCCTTCTTGTGCCCTATGCGTTCCAGGGCCGCGGTAACTCTTTCGAACAAATTCCGCAACCCTAGCAGGCACCGACTCTATGGGGCCCCGTCCTCGTTGCTGACGGCTCCTTGAGGCGCGCGTGGAACACAACGCGTCGTCGACTCAACCTGGTTGCTATCGGACGGCGAGCCACCCACGCTCACCGTCCCCAGGCATCAGCCACTGCGCAATAGCACAGTGGCCGACTTGTCTCTGGAGGAGGCCGCAATGGGACCATTAGTGGCACTCCATTTCAGCCCCCTCCCGAGTACCGGGAGTCGCAGCACCCACAGCAGCAGCAGCAGTGGCGGTGACGGAAGCCGCGGCGGCGGCAGAGGCGGCGGCGGCGTCGGACCTCTTGCCCTTGGTCGGGGCGGATGCTCGGCCGGCTTGCCAACAGCCGCACATGCAACGCAGTGCGGCGTGGCCTCGCACGAGCCGGCCCGATGACCGGACTGACCACAGCGGAAACAAAGTCCGCTGCGGTCCACCTCCGAGAAGGGGGTTACCTTCGAGTAACATTAGCTTGTTCGTCATCGAATATCGCTATTTTTAATCAGTAATAAAATCCACACGGGTCGGTCTTGAAGGTTAACCAACGCTTGCCGAGGTCAGCCTATAAATGGGTGACCATCTTAGCATACCGGGAATCCTTCGCGCCTCGGAAAACATGCTAATTCTTTGTTCCCGGCTGAAATTTATGGTGGCAATCGTTACGAACTGTCAAAAACCAGAAAATCTGACACCAGGCTTGTTTCCTAGTTACTGGTTTATAGACCAAAGGCAGTCGCTTCACGTACAAAACTAGTAATCAGCTGAATCCGGTTTTACAGTACCTATATTTAATAGAGCATGATCCAGTGAATCTACAAAATCAAATTCGTTTTTTTTGTTTCTATAATTATAATCTATATATATTCCTTGAACGTGCTTTATGGCACATTCAAGAAATTATTTTAAGAAATTTTAAGAATTGATAACACTTTTTCACAAAATTACTAGACCCGCGAAATAGTTTTGGGCTTTTCCTTCACCTCTACCTTGCGGAAAAAGGAAATGTAAATCTTCTTTTGTGGACAACGCCATCTATTGACAATGTAGTTAAACTGACAAAATTTTCTTTTGAACAAAGGACCCTACATTCATAGACACTAAAATATTCAATTTCTCTTGCTACGTATTAAAAAGTCCACAAAGAACTAAATTACAGGTTCTGGTCTTCATAACATAGTAAGGTTCGTTCTCTTTGCTCAATAGATGGCGCTGTAAGTATCACCATCCCGTATTAAATAAAGGGTAGCAATAAAACGAGTGACTGTAAATTACAATTTTAAGTGCCAAAATTTATTAATTTGGGTTATATAATTACTAAGTGAGCGACTGACTGTAAGTGACGAAAAATCAACAGAATAGTATCTTACAAACATTAATTTGAGTTACTTAAAATACAAACTGAGCAGCTTCATAATATTTGAGCGACTTAATATTTGTTTGAGTGTCAACGTTACGTCCTGCATTTTTTTCAATATTTGGCAAATGTATTTTTTATACTGAGCGGCATTTTATCTTAAATGAAGTGTTTCGAATACAAAAACCACTTTGAAAAATACACTAATGAGCAGAGTATAAGGAGCCCACATAAAAAAAAAATGAAATAACTGGTTCTCTATTGTGTCACCTAACTTTTTTATCCATAATTTAAAGAGCCATAACTTTGCAAGCAAGCACGCAGCATGCAAGCAAGCATGCAACATGCAGCAGGCATGGTTTCTGTCACGGCTCCGGCGCTGCGGGGCTCAGGCGGTCCACGCGAGTTTATCGTCGCAGATTGGTTTAACGCTCACCACCGCAGCTTCGGCTTGCTGGCCGGCTTTGCCGGCCAGTCTCAGCCGCGGCGGCGAGTGTTACAAACACCTGCTCCTCAACTCGCGGGCCGCCTCGCCCCTCCGCGCCTACGCGATTTTAAATTACACTCTAGGGGTAGGGCAGACAAGACTGCGTGGAGTCGGATTTACAGCGATTCGTTTTTGTCACTAAAACCTATTTTTTAGGAAATGTTTTAGGACTAAAATATTTATTATAAATGAACATTCGGAATAATACACATTATTCAACACAATACTTAGGACATATGACTTTCGGGCATGTAAAATTAGGAGATTCAATTATTATGCTACTCGATATTATGACAGAATACTTTTAGATCTAAAGATAATGCTGAACAAAATTTCGGGGTTTTGAACATTATGGTTATTCAATTCAATTCAATTCAAATCATTTATTTCAATTAAACCCTTTACAGGCACTTTTGAATTGTCAAGACGAAAGAGATGAAGCTATCTGCACGTTCCAAAGCGTAGATCTCTATGGAGAAGAACGTGCAAGAAACTCCACGGACACTCTTTTAAATCATGTTCTGTATTACATAACCTTGGTTACATCCTTGGTCGCTTCTATATGTGAGGACAATGCAAAGAAAAAAAAAAAGGAAACTATGAAAACAATTCAAAGTATAAAGATTAAAACAAGTCATTGGCAGTCAAGAGGTGACCAGTCTCACCCGACGGCGCCCGTTCACGAACATGACGCGTGTATCGGCACCATTTAGCTCAACCATTTTGAAGGGAACCGAATGATCCAACACACACGCCGCCATCAGCGAAACATTTAAGCGAGCATGACATGCTCTCAACTGCCATTTTAGTTCATGTCACAAAGTAAACCATAACTTATTACATGTAAATGGCTAATGGCTAAATGGCTAATGGTAAATGGCTGGTTACTGCAGTTTATAGCAAACGTGTTATGGATAATGATTTTCGGACAAACAATTTTATGAGAAGAAAGGGAGTACCGAAATAACTATTTGAAGAAACACTATTCTATTAGCTAAGAAATTTTATTATTGAAATTTAAGGGTAATTAAATAAAACATACACCGTAAAAACTAAAGTAGTATGCAGTTACTTAAATCAAATGAACAAAAATAAAATAAGACGCTTCAGTCAACTAACAAAAATAAAAACTTGTTATGAATACTAAGGAACATTGATAGTACAATCTGTAGTTTTCATTAAAAAACGTATCAAAATAAAAAACATAAGCCCTCAAATAGAATATCAGGAACCAATAATCATTAATAAATCAGTTTACAAAACCTTGCTCAAAGTGAACTTTTTAGTAGTACGTTATGTATAACCCCACTTAGAAAAATCGATTCTATCTTAATATTGAAGTTGCCCTCTCTGTATTTCCAGTCGCTCACTTAGTAATGTAGTCGCTCAGATAAAATTTTAATATATGAAATGGATTTATCACAATCCACTTTTTGTAAGCTCGTTCTGGATTTTATTATTAATCAATATTCGTCGTTAGTTTAGTTAATTTTTCACTTACTCAAATTCATAACGCTCAATTTATTAATACAGTATGTCATCATCAGTCGCAAAGCTTTTTTTTAATCGCTCGTTTTATAATTCCCCTTAAATAAAAAAGGAATTTCTTCTTAAACACTATTTAATACATTTCTTTTTAACAAAACCTAAGTTAAAAAAAAATTGATTGAGTCAGGCGTTACTTTGCGGAAATCCATTTTAATTTGAAATTGAAAACAATACATCTAGTTTTAATTTCCGCGAATATTAGTGGGTTGCAGGTATGCACCTCCCTCCCGCCCGCTATATTATGCACATGCAAGATTCCAAGGCAAATGCAAGGATTTTATGCACATGCAGGAAGGCAAAGCAATACCCAACACCATTACCGACACGTGTTTCGCCTCTCCACGAGGCATCCTCAGGGGACGTGTTAACTCGCTGACCGTTAAGTTGCGCAACTTAACGGTAATGGTGTTGGGTATTGCTTTGCCTTCCTGCATGTGCATAAAATCCTTGCATTTGCCTTGTAATCTTGCATGTGCATAATATAGCGGGCGGGAGGGAGGTGCATACCTGCAACCCACTAATATTCGCGGAAATTAAAACTAGATATATTGTTTTCATTTTCAAATTTAAAATGGATTTCCGCAAAGTAACGCCTGACTCAATCAATTTTAAAACCTAAGTTGTATGTACTCATAGTTACGCAAATATTATTATATATTATATATAATTAAAAAACCACTCACTGATTGATTGATTGACTGATTGACATAATTGTTCTCCCACTTGCCGTGCTAGGAGGGAAAAACTTTTTATGGGGTTGTATAGAAGGTGTCGGGGTGAGTATGGGAAAAATCTGAAACTACCCCTTTTCAACCCCCTTCTTTCAACCCCTTTGCTTATCTCGGAAACCTGACGTCGGAGAGAAAAATGGTTTTCGGGGTTGTATAGAGGGTGTTTGGATGAGTACAAAACGAAAAAAAAAATTACCCCTTTTCAACCCCTTTTTACAACCCCTTTGCGTATCTCAGAAATCTGACATTTTAGAGAAAAATGGTTTTCGGGGTTGTATAGAGGGTGTTTGGATGAGAAAATGACGAATAAAAAATTCAACCCTTTTCAACCCCTACTTTCAACCCCTTTGCGTATCTCAGAAACTTGACATTGAAAAGAAAAATGGTTTTCGGGGTTATATAGAGGGTTTCTGGATGAGTATATGGCCAATAAAAAATTCAACCCTATTCAACCCTTTTCAACCCCCTTGTTTCAACCCCTTGGCATATCTCAGAAACCTGACATTGTAGAGAAAAATGGTTTTCGGGGTTGTAAAGAGGGTATCTGGGTGAGTATATGGCCAATAAAAATTCGACCCTTTTCAACCCCCTACTTTCAACCCCTTTGTTGTTGGTCAAAAAATACTAAAAAGACACCGCGAGTTGCTCGCAACTCGCGCCCCCAAGCGAAATACTAGTTTTATGTATAAAACTTATCTACAATTAGATTTGTACTTTTTACGTGATGGCTGCAGGACTTCCTTAGTGCGACGTGTGCGACGCTCAGCGTTCTATGTAGTTTCTTACTAAATTTAATTTAAAAATTGAATATCTTCTGGTTTTGTGGGTCGATTTAGATGAAATAAACGCTAGATAAAACTCGGGATAACACTTAATATTTTTAAGAATCTAGCTTTGGAATCCAAGCAGTGGTTATTGCGTGATAATCCTATAAACGCACAGACAAACAGATAAACAAACAAGAATTCCAAAAATTGTATTCTTGTATTCTATGTCTTTTTTCTAACGTTTCTGAGTTATTTTACTGCAAAAATATTCAATGTACAGACATGGCTAGTCTATGATTTTATTATATGTATAGATAGATATAGATATTGATGATAGGTGGTAGATAGATAAATCAGTTTATGCTGTGAATGATGAGCGTTCAAATACCATGTTCATATTTGTGTACATTATGTAATTATACTCGTACAAAGGAGACCCACTAACTGACATGGTTCGTTGACTATACATGTTTATGATTTCATAACCATTCATATCATGCTTTAACCAATTGTTATTTATATGTCTGTTTGCGTTGAATTAGAAAAATATAATTGAAACCAATTCATTGAATCTAAAAGTAAACTCAACGCTATGTTAAAATATCTCGTATTTATGTCATTATATTTCATGGTCTCAAATTCACCGTTGGAATATGTAAGTAATGCTTTACGTTATGTTATACAAGAAAATGGAAAAACACTCTCTTGTTCTCTCTCTTTTTGTAAAAGTTCTCAACATAATTTTTAGACTTGGGTACCTATCATGAAAATCTTTTTCAAGTTTCATTAGAATAGGTGCTGCATACGTTTCTGAGATTTTGAACTTAAAAGTTTGTATGCCTTTGTGTCGATTTGTGTGAGCAAAATTTACAAAGCTTTTCCAGAAGAAGGTTAAAGTCGGTACCCGGCAAATAGAAGAGAAAAGTCATGATTTACCTTTACTCAGCCCGTATACGTCCCCAATGAATATAATTTTGTCCGATTTTCAGGGTGAATTCGACTTAAAAGTGACTAAAATGGAACCTTGCAAAGGACCTAAACGTAAGAACTGTGTTGAAATTGTGAGAAAAATTGAAAATGATACTTTTGTGGAAATGGACTATTGTGTTAAAGAAGATATGAAAACAGTAAAGGTATAAAACTCATGGACTTGAGACTAAAAGAAAAGTTAATTATATACATTTCAATGAAATCAATTTGGTTGGGTACCAGTCGAAATGGATGCAGCTGAGTACCAGTACCTACTTTTAAATGTAGTGAACAGCGTATCTGAAGTCCACAATTTAATAATAGCATGATACGATACAATTTGACAAGACGTGTCAGATGTTCTGGCGTCTGACTTCCCATAAGGACTGTCAAAGTTGCTTATACAATATCCAGAAGCAAGGACTTAATGTGGAGTAGGACAGCGCTCCTACTCCTCACTAAGCCACGGCAACTTAGAACTGGATGCTAAGGCGGTGATATGGGCAGGCGATATCGTTACCACCGCGGTTAGAACCTGAAAGGAGTTTAGGACAGGAGCGTGGGGATTTCCCCGATAAAAGAGACCTGTGCCAGTGGCAAGACCATTCTTGGTAATAAATAAATAAGATTTATAAACTGTCATGAATGTTTTATATTATCAACATTATACATAATTAAGAGGGCAGTATCCTCTAACTTTAAGAGATTCTAGATCTCTGTCAAGGATCTCTTTTGTTTCAGGGCAAATTTATCGGTTTCATAAACGACAAACCGTTGCTGCGACTCGAGATGAAGAACTTGTGCAACCACATCTTCTTCAGACCGATGATTCAGAAACTTTTTAATAATACGGACCACTGTGCGATTGAAAAGGTAATCGTAGAACATAATTTACCCTAATAAACTATTCATTAAAGCAGGCATTTCACAGAGTGGGTCATATGTGTTCCATATGGTATTTAGAACAAAAGAATTTATATCAAAAAACGTACTCTGTGGTACATGTCATCTCACATGTAAGTATTATTAGGTGTTTTCATCAGCTCAGCCTTTTGAATATATTCCCAGTTGACGAAAAATGTTTATGATTCCTCGCTAGGAATGGAAGATACCCCCCATTTCTAGGAAAGATCTACAACTTACCACCCTGTTCCTTAACATCGAAACATGTTGTGTATCACAAACTTGTTTTGTTTTCAGGGCCGCTATCTACTAAAATTGGACATACAAACGATTGCTCGCAACTTCTACGGAGGCAAGTTTATGTACGGAAACTGGAGGTTCAAATGGATATTTTATAATGATTTCTGTAACTTGGAATGCACCGAAATGTATCTTTCGATGACTCCAAAGAGCCTCTTGGTGATAAATAAATAATAAAGAAAAACACTGCTTTGAAGTTAAATTGATTATGATCAAATCAAGTAGTAGTAGTTGATAAGGTCAAGTAAAAATCTTGGTCAAAATGCTCGTCTATAATAAAAGCATATCGTAGGACGTACTATCCAAAAAGTTGCCCAGACGTTATCTTAAAACTAAACCATCGTCACAGTTTTTCACCAAGCTGTAGTGCTGCTGGAGAGCTGGCGAAACCATGATTATCTAAATACCGTCTTTACAGACATATCATCTAGTTAGGCTTGAAAAGGGTAGCGAATGAACTGGATGGAATACGAAAGGGGCAAGGGGTTAAATACGCTTTGGGTTTGGAATGTGCAACTCTGCCGTACTGGCCCTGGGAGCGGTGAGTGTGTTTTGCTGCGAAACATGCATTCTGCTCTTGTACCTAGCGGGGTAGAACTAGCTTCACCTGTGTGACAGTCAGACCTTGACAATTCAAAAGATCCTGTAATAATAATAAATCTTTAATTCAGGCATAATAGCCAGGCCAGACCATAAAGTGTATGAATGTCAATAAGTGTTTCACACACAAGTGTCCCATTAGGTGTATCTAAGAGGCGCACGACACTACAGGGATGGTGATCTCTTGTGCATGATTGAAAATAATGGTCTATATGCGCTGCCGCAAACATGTGTCAGCGACATCAGGTCAAAGCCTTGCGGTCTCCATCAATGCAGCACCATCTAGCGAGACTGATGGCACGACATCATACATTTTATTGAGAGCCTTGACTACTAACAGTACGCTCTTCTTCGCCTTGTACCTCATTCCTTCGTCCCCAGGAAAGTATTCACTCACTTTCATTTAGACTCAGCAGCACCATATCGTAAGCATAACTGAGATTGCTAAATAACACTCCATCTGTCATGTATCCGACACCCGTATTGGTGAGTTCATCAGTGTGAGTGTTGAGTAAGGTCAACCCCCACATTCAAGTCTTTACTCATTGGAGCACACATCCGCCCATCGGTTTGAATACCGTACCAAATTTTAAATATTTATTTGGTATGACACAAGAGCAAACGCCCGGGATAAATCGAGGAACAAAGGCACCTTGTGTATGCTTATACTGCGCATACACAAGGTGCCCTCCGTACCATAAAATATTGCACTGGTTGTAATGATCCTATTAATATTATAAACGCGAAAGTTTGTAAGTATGGATGTATGGATGTTTGTTACTCTTTCACGCAAAAACTACTGAATGGATCTTGATGAAATTTGGCACAGATATAGATCATAGTCTGGAATAACACATTGGATACTTTATATCCCGGGATTATGTTCCCTTGGGACAATTTCCGACATCTACGCGGACGAAGTCGCTGGCAGAAGCTAGTTTGAAATAAATGTTTTTGATTTGAATGTAGATTTAATTCAGTTCAAAGACTCCGTTTCCAGAAACTTCATCATAACAACCGGAACAATGTCTTTATCTCCCAAATCATCAGTTATTTGAAGTCGTTTATTTCTGTTTACAGATAGATCTATAAATATCCATAATTATTTCCAATGAACGACATTAAATGCTCAGTTTCCAATAATCAACATCAATCATGAAAAATATCACTGTGCAACGAACCATTTCATTGGCCAGTAATCGTTGGATTTATACAGAAATAATCCTGAATCCTGATTAATTAACTATTTTTTGTGAAACTTGTATATCTGTCCAAAAATGTTTGTAACGTTTCTTATGCTTATCACAGTCTATATTGTCCACGTGGAATCAAATATACAAAAGGAGTATGTAAGTCAATAATCATAACTTGGTACTAAAAACGGATTAAAATCATATTCTAAAAGTTATTTCCCGAAGAATCGCCACATTTAAGTGTCAGCGGGCAGGGGATATTGCTTGCAGATAGTCGATGGGATGGAAAGGTTCTGGTGTGGCGAACGCGTACCGGAAGGCAAAGAGTTGGAGAACCTCCCACGTGGTGGACCGAACACCTGGTGAAGACCGCGGGAATGCGCAGCATGTGAGGCACGCACCGGTCGATGTGAGGATACTTGGGGTAGGCATATGTCCAGCAGTGGACGTTTTTCGGTTAAAGAAATGATGATGATGATCGTTTACTGCCTCAGACTTGTCTGGTGGATCGTAATAACTTAATAAATTCTTATTACTTTCCAGGGAACGTTCAATTTAACAATAACACAGTTCGACATATGCAAAGGGCCGAAACAAAAAGATTGTGCTATTTCAAAGGTTTCGATTACCAACACTTCTACTTTAAATTACGATTTGACTGTTTTACAAAATGTGTCGCCAACGAAGGTAAGGAATTAGACGTTTTAGTTTAGTAGAATGATCTACGTACGTACGTATGTACGGTCTCTCTTGTCTTGCCAAGGGAGGTATCGTGTTACATAGTGGTAACTCAAGACAGGCAGTCTCCTCGTATAAAATACTGCTATATACTAACATCCGGTTGGGCTTAAAGCGAACGCAACTAACAATCAATCAATCTGTCTGGCCTGTGGTCAAGTATTATGTAATTGGTAGCTGCATCCGGTTCGAAATGAAATTGTACGAGTATATTACTTGTTTATTATTAATTGTAAATTATCATTTCAGGGAAGAATTGTGGCTTATACAAATGGGAAGGAATTCCTTAGACTACAAGTCAAAAAACCGTGCGACCATCTGTTCTTGAGGCCCTTATTCAGCTCACTCATGAATGTGACAAAAGACTGCTTCGTTGTCAAAGTAAGTTAAAGTTAGTAAATGTACACACCCAGTTAAGTTTAGACATAGGGTCATACTGACATACATAACATACGAGATAGCTTAGGAATGGGGCCCATTCCCTGCTTAAAGAGTTAAATTATCTATGAGCGACATGTCCCACTTACTTACTTCTTGTTGATAATGATGGCGGCTCCTCGAATGATAGTAACGTAGATTGATCTTTGTAGCGTAAGTGAACACTTTATTCGTTTATCCACACTTCTATTTTCAAACGTATTAAAATACTACCAGTGTTTATTATCTAGCCATTTTTGCAGGGTCACTACAAATTTAACGTTGACATTCTGGGGATAGCGCAGTCTTATTTTGGTGGCACTTTTGTATTCGGAAACTGGACATTCAAATCGCTATTTTACAATGAAGCTTGCAATTTTTCCTGCGCTAACACTCAAGTTGTGATGTCTCCGTTGAAAAAGAGCCATTAAATAAACCAAACTAAGCTTTAAACTTTCCATATTCCTGCGAACCAACAATAAATGATCCGGCTCGAAGGACCACATTCAGATGCCTCCTATTTGTACCACTTCTTGCTTACACACTGAATAAAACCCATTTAAAAGTAACAAAACTTAGTTTTATTTCTTATCTAACAAATAAATTACCTATGTACTACAAAATAACATTTTACTTTGGATTTGTGTATGAAAAAAGTAATCCTTCACTTTGAACCATCTCTGTGGAGACGAGAGAATTAATTACCTTCATCAAATCAGTCGAATGGACAATTTTCGTTGTGTTCGAAACTGATGCAGTACATCCCACGTGCCCTGTATACAAAAACAAGTAGGTATGTTATCATTTAAAGAATGGATCCATAAGTGACAGTGATTGTTATAACTGTAAATGCAATCATCATAGGTCGATGTAGTCCACAACTGACCATAGACCTCGCTTATCACACGAAATAATACCCGACCCTTCGCCAGCTATCCTCATTCAGCGTTTTTTTATTTAAGATGGGCAAACATCAAATGATTTACACTCTCTTCCGCTCCGCCCGAAGCGGAAGAGAGTGTCAGATTCTAACTGACTAAAACCCATCCGTGTTCCTCCAAATTCTCATCGCATTCCAGGGCCAGAGTGACATTTTCGAACAAATTTCTGCATTTTGAAAATCTTCGTGCTATCTTCTCTATTCACAATTAAATTATGTATAAAGTCTACTTACGAATCAGGAACCTCATCACCAAGCATCACTGCTTTTCTGTCAGACTTGATTCCCCAATACCCTCGTTCCTTAGGGCATGAACTGTCGCATGGTAAACCAACCAGACGTCTTTTTTTACGCACGCTGGCGGCGAAATAACACGCACTCATGAAGTGACTGCATCGGGCAATACCTAAGGAAAAATGGAGAAGATTAATAATTAGAGATACTAACAGATGAGGTTTAAATAACGCATATGATAGTAAGAGGAAGTACAGTCCAAGTAACTTGCTCAGTATGTTTTAATGTCCCTCAGCATTCTCAGTCTCAACTATAAAAACGTCACTATTGACTTAAAGAGAGACTTCACTCATTAGCTGCAAGCACAACGAAAGTATCCCCAACGTACTATTGCTAAGAACTAACTAAGATGTTAATATTCTAAACTAATATAGCTAAGATTTTAATATTCCCAAAACAGTTTAACACAACAATTAAAAAATCATTAAATTAAAAAATAATAATTTTCCTGGAACGTTTTCTGCGGATAAAGTTCCGCAAATAATCAAAACACTCGCGAACCACTTACGCATAACATGTCCTTTGCAGCCTGGTTGCAGTTTTCCACCGTTCACACAGAAATCCGCATGACCGATCTGTCCTTCTTCACCAAGGAAGCCAGCGTTGGTATGTATGACATGCACCACGTAAGCATCATCTCTGCCTAAGCGGAACTGGCGAGACCCATAGGCTGATACCAAAGGTCTACCTGGATCTAGACCTGGAAACAACAAATTAAAAATATAATTTAAAAGAAGACCATTCTACATTCGTGTGTCTTAATCACCGTAGACTTCAACTGATAGATTTCTGTGCTAGACATTTCCTGGAACAGTTGTTCGTCATTAGAAAAACATCTGCGTTTTCGACAATCGATGAACAATGCAACGAGATAAATAAGATAGAATCCGAGCAGCATACGAATAAGTAAGAAACTTTAAAAGACACCACCATTATAATATTTATTTAATACTTTACGCAGACAAATGTACAGAGGTGGACTTAATGCTTTAGGCATTTTCTACCAGTCAACCTTTGGCTGATGCAGAGAATAATAAATTGTGGTAGGTTCAATATGAAAAAAAAAAACAGAAACGCGATTTATATTAAATTAATACAAAAATAATATATAAGCTATACATACAATACAATAGGTACTATAATATATACTCAAAATAATAACCACATACACGAAAATACTACAGTTGATGCTTTACTTTTTTTGAGGCAAAAGTCATCATAAGCAGATTAGTGTGGCTACATGAATTCGTAGGTCCGACATTACGAATTAATGCATCGACGTACATTCGCAAGAATGTGGAAAGCATTTAATTTAAAGACGACGATTTAAAGAACTTTCCATTTACATTTCTCATATTTTTCAATCTAAATAAAACATTAAAACTTTGGAAATAAAGTTTATTTCAGAATAAACAGTCAAGTGACTCATTGACAAGTTGAGTTCAAGAGTTGCCAGATATAAAAAATTCGCACTTTAGATGCTACCTTGTACGCCAAGAATAGGAATATTTTAGGTAATGAGGGATTAGGAAAACGAAATTTTCACTATTTATTTATGTAGTGAATGAAACGATCAATATTGTAAAACATTTCACAATGTTCTATGATAGACTAATAAAAATGTCCACATTTATGTAGTATTAATTTAATAG
The DNA here is from genome assembly GCA_905332915.2 of Hecatera dysodea. Lineage (NCBI taxonomy): Eukaryota > Metazoa > Arthropoda > Insecta > Lepidoptera > Noctuidae > Hecatera > Hecatera dysodea. The sequence goes on along the minus strand of HG995294.1, from coordinate 8,419,482 downwards.
TTGAGTTTTCATTTTTCCAAAAATGAAAACCGCTAAATTTTCTCATAATAAAGTAAATAATTATACCAAAAAATAATACTCTCAAACAAAAAGGTTACTATTACCCATCGCATCACTTTTTAATTTTAATACTGGCCACTAACAGTTCGTATCAGTTTGCCTGAAGCCGGCTTTGGGCGAGTACGTGAATAGTGTAGTAAATAAATTTAGATAAACAGCTGATATTTTACACATCATTATGGTGAAAGTAGACGTTAAATACACTAAGGTAAGTGTTGATTAGATTTAATCAGAAGAATATCGAAATACAATTAAACATTTCCGAAATATCACGTATATTTTTTTTTATTTTTAGACTGCGTAGTTGCGGGTGCCGGCATTGATATCGTGTTTTTTTTTATTGAGTGTAAGCTTAAGACGGTCGAAATAGAAATGTCAAGATTTTGCATAATACGACGGTATCTGTTTTTAAATGGATTGAGAATTGAAGAGAGTCGATAAGTTAACGACCGTAAAAACCAACAAGTCTAATTTTTAAAACATAATAAGTAGATACCTACATGTGTTAAGAAAAAAATATTGACTAATCTTGTTTGTTATGCCACCGTTCTGCTATCACTAAAAAAACATACCGCTCTTGGCGACAGTGAAATTAAGTACCTATTTTAACTACTACACATTTCCGATAAAAAAAAAAACTTAGATAATAAAAAGATTATTTTTTTATTCTTTAAATGAGGTGATAATTATAATCAATACCAACTGATGAGTTATTTTTTGTTTCTCTAAAGACGCTAACAAGTAAGATGTGATAAAGTAATTTATGAATATTAGCAGACATTTTCATACTGTCGCACAGAGGTCACCCAATCTTCCTTCCCGAGAATTAATGGCAAAACAAAACTTAAAAGAGGTCACGATTGAATGACCTCTTGTACAGTTTATATTTTTTAGCAATGGTTTACAGAGCTTACGCCAATTCTAGTCTCTATTCCTGACAGGTAAAAGTGCATTTCAGAAAAGCTGATAAAACTGGATATAATGAACATTTTTTCATAATTTTCGTTTATCTTTTCCATTGAATTCTTCATTGATTATGTCAACATGTCAGCTCTCAGAACAAGAGATATGAAGATCAGTCTGTTGAATTGCATTGTCTTGCTGTAGATCTAAAAACTGCAATCACTTCGTGGGTAGAAGGCAATTTGGGTATATTGGCTTTGTGCTGATTTGGGTATATTATCAGATTTTTTCATTTGGGATATTTTACAAAGAATGGATTTGCATAACGATATAAACACACATAATTAGGTGACTGGGAAGGATTTTTTAAAAATACATAGCTTTTGCAAGGTTATTTTCGGTAATCTTCCAGTTTGTTGTCTATAAAAGAATACTGGAAATAACCAAGAAAATGTTCAAAGAAATAAAGTTTAAGTAAGTGATTAAAATATTATAATATCTACTTATTCGTCTCTTTTTTTCAAAAGTAGGTAGCATAACTCACTGTGGTTCCAAGCCTAGAAAACTAGCTTAGATGGTTTTTAGCCTCAGAAGAATTCCTGATTCATTACAATCCATCCTATTCCAAACCCGATGTTTACTCCTCTTTACAGTAAAAGATCAATTTCATAAAACTATCTCTTAACAAAAATACTTCGTCTAGCGTCTTTTGTAAACCAAATAACATTTGTACTCAGTTCCCTCATTATAAACGTTACGTTTCATATACAGTCAGTTCCATTTCGCTAGAGAGCAACTGCTTTACAATAAAAATTGTGTTCTTAATTTTCGACAGTTATTCATCAACAATGAGTGGGTGGACTCAGTCAGCAAGAAGACCTTCCCCACCATCAACCCTCAGGATGAGAGCGTCATCACACAGGTGGCTGAAGGAGACAAGGTAAGACACAATACTTAGAGATCAGTAACAGCATGGCGGTTAACAGGAAAGAATGGTAGAAGAAAAAACAACTACCTTAAGAAACACGGGATGAGGACAGGAAGATCTTGATGATGATAACGAGGTGATCACTATATCAATAAGTATAACGGTACAGAGAAAGATTTTCGTTGAGGGGGAAGTTTGCACATGTAAAAATATATGAAATAGGGATGTTTCCTGAGTTAAAAAAAATGATTAAGTCCGTCAGTTACATTATCGTAAAATATTGGACACATATTTTTTGCTTTATCAAATCTATAAAAATTGACGAAGATAAAAATCTTCAGAGATGAGAGGAGAGCTTGTGACATCATGGGCGTGGTAAAATTCGTGGCATGAAGTGACGTCACACGAGTTTTCAACTTCGTTTTTTGTTTACGTGATAAAAGAAAAATACGTGTCCAATATTGTTTAGTAATATATCTGACGGACTTATAAGATTTTTTTTAGTCAACTACACTATTGTGTGTGCACGAACTTCCCTTAATATGAAAATCTTTTGCCAACTTACGTGCTGGTAAGTACAACGTACAAGGTGGAAGTAATAATTGACGAATTACTGTGTTCAAAAGAAACGTTTTAACGCGGACTAATTCATTAAAATTATTCCTAAGTAGAAATGTCGTAAGCCATAACTGTGGCTTAAATATTATGGCAGCAATTAAAATAATCACTTCATTACTGAAACATATGCTCTGTTAGTTGAAGGATAAGGTAAAAAAAACGAGATGGATACAAATCTCACGATCAATAAAATTTCACCAGATCGCAGAGATCAAAACGTTAATAGTTTCAACTAGCAAAAAATTAATGGAATTAACTGCGGCAAAATATCAAGACAATTATTATTAAATGAAAGACTTATTTTCGCGAATGTCACAAGTTCCAAAGAGATTAGCTAACACACTTATATACACACATATCTCACAGAGTAAGAATAACTCTTGTAATAACTTTTATATATCGAGCCAATTTCTAAAGGCTCATATAACAATGTCATCGAAGTAAAAAATACCCACATAAAATATAAATAAATTTTGTTTTATAGGCTGACATAGATTTGGCAGTAGCAGCAGCCAAAAAGGCATTCGCCCGTTACTCAGCATGGCGCACCATGGACGCTTCACAACGTGGTCTCCTTATGCTCAAGTTGGCAGAACTAATAGAATCTCAAGCCAGATACTTGGCAGAACTGGAAACCTTGGACTGCGGGAAGCCGGTCAAAGACGCCGAGGAAGAAGTGTACTATTCAGCGACAGTATTGAGATACTACGCCGGCAAAGCTGACAAAATATTGGGAAACACTATACCTGCAGGTAAACCACTTCTAGATTTTATACATGTACGAATTGTAAAAGATGAGTGGAAGCAAAAACAAAAGACAATGACAACAGTTGATACCAAGTACCAAAAAACGACGGTACGGAATATACGCAAATCTAGATTTAAAAAGATCAAGATATGAAAGTGTATGTTAGAGTCACCTAATTCAATTATTATTTAGACGTTTCCTAACGATTACAAAGATTGATATTTTTTATTTCTACATCGATTTCTTTTCATTATCTTCGCCGAAAGTTTTGTTTGATAGGAATCTTCCGTATATATATTAATTTGATGAATTAATGCAACATGCACATCATTTTCTTCTAATATTATGATCACAGCATATTATATCCGCATTGTTAATGTTATCTCTCCGAGATAGAATTCATTGACGTCTATTGTCACGATCTAACATCCAATATTTGCGTGATTTCAGTGTGTTGAATGCAAGATGCAAAGCTATCTCAGCTGTTCATTTGTTTTCTAGCTGATAATGTTTGAATATCAAGGTCACGTTCTTAGTATTTGCTAATGACACTGATGTGTTACATTGTGAATCATAAGCATAGCATATGTGTTATTGAGATAGCATAAGCATAGCATAATCAGCCTTTTAATTTTCACACTGCTGGGACACAGGCCTCCTCTCTAGGAGAGGGAATGGGCCGTAATCCACTACGCGGGCCCAGTGCGGGTTTGGTGAATGTCACATGTCTACGAATTTTTGGTTCTAGGACATGCCAGTCATTAGGATCATTTAGATAATGGGAGATAATTTGATAGAGTATTATAATCAATTAACATTTTTATTTTGCCTGAGATTCATAAGAAAAGCTCTCGAAATGTCAACGGAAACTCGAACTACTAAAAACTTCATAGGTCTGTGACTACTGGTAACCTTTACTCTGGTATTGGTATGTAAGGTTTGTTACTAGAGGGGTTAAGACCAGGTATAATAGCTAACACAAAATACCTGGCCGGTTGGGCCTCAGTTGCTTATGTGTATATGCCTAAATAAAGGATAAATAAAATATTTTTACGAGTTTATGCTGGTAATCCATATGAAAGTCTTAAAAAGGTGCATAGCCCTTGTGAAGATCTGTTTTATCAAATAGTCTTATTATCTGAAGGGTAGATTTTGTTAACGTATTAGGAAAAGCAATGTGCAGGTTCTTGTGATAATAAGCTAATGCCAAAACAATAACTACACGATTTTGGCTTGGGTGTTTTTCTTTTATAAAATGGAACTTGTTCAGCTATTATAACCAACAAAATGCATAACATTTTTTTCTTACAGATGGTGAAGTATTATCTTTTACTTTGAAAGAGCCAGTAGGTGTGTGTGGTCAGATCATACCATGGAACTATCCCATTCCAATGTTGTCATGGAAAATTGCACCAGCCCTAGCTGCAGGTACGAGTATATTGTTTATTACATCATTAGCATTATGTATTGTGTAAGTAATTAGCGACTGTTTACGATCTTACAAGGAAATGCAAATATATATATTTATTCTTATTTACTTTCCTTTGTTATCTGAAATGAATGTGGATTATGATTTATTGCATCAGATCCTGGGACTTGATCTTCTTAAATTAAGAACTATTAGAAACAGCGGAAGAAGATATCAAATTTGACCTTTTTTGATTACACTAAGGAAACCTGCAATAGTTCCACGAACATAAAGAACATTTAGCGGCCAAACCATTTTTTTTAATAACATGCATGCATTTATAGAATTAGCCTTTTGGAGGGAGTTAAGAGGCCTTCTAAAGTAATGAGCCTAGAGGTCTGATAACTTTTTAACAGAAAAAGCAAAGTCGAATCTACAACAAACAAAATATGAATTTACACATATGTCACTGGAAAATGGTAACAACTTCGTTACTGGCTATTCCACAATTTCTCGGAATTACTTCAAGAGGTTATAGACTATCAAATTTGGATGCATCAAAAAGCATTCCTAATGTTAATTTGGCAATTAATCAAGGGTATACCAGTCTCTCAAGATATTTGATAATCTTACGGAGTTTGCAATTATCTGGTGACACATATTTTCATATTATAAAGATAAGGCTTTTGGCTTGTTGATCACTTGTCTTTTAGCTAATGAAAAATAGTTACATAGAACAATCATCAATCATCTTCCAGGTTGCACAATAGTACTAAAGCCGGCAGAACAGACGCCACTTACTGCATTAGCAGTGGCAGCCCTTATTAAAGAGGCTGGGTTCCCCCCAGGAGTAGTCAACGTGGTGCCAGGGTACGGACCCACTGCTGGAGCAGCGCTTACACACCACCCTGATGTTGATAAGATTGCTTTCACTGGATCTACTGAGGTTTGTTCCATTTCTACAACTAAATCGAAGATAACTCAATTTCAAAGAAAACTCAAGTTTTTTTTTTCTTTACGGGGACTATGCGAAAATTCATATCAAGAGAGATACAGGTTAACTGCCAAATAATTCTGTCATGATGCTCATGTCAATCTTAGCTTATCCACTGATAAAAGTATAAACTGACTCTCGATCTCGTCTTTCATTTTTCAAGCGCTCTTTGCCCATCGATTTCATGAACGATTTGGTATTGATCTACAGCTTTTAATATTTCAGGTAGGCCGCATGATTTTGGGGGCAGCCTCTGCTGTAAACCTTAAACGAGTCACTTTGGAACTCGGAGGCAAGAGTCCTCTGGTGGTATTCAATGACGCTGACGGTAACTATGAATATTTTTATTTTCGCGGCTTCAATTACAATTCTGAAGAAAGCAGAAACGCACTAATAGCTTGACAGCAGAAATTCTACATGCAACGACATACAATATTCATTTTTTTGGGATAGCTTATTTCATTTTCATTTAATGGTTGTAAACATGCAGCGTTCAGCTAGCTCTTGTATTTATGACTTAGATATACCAAAAAAAGAAAAAGGGCACGTTATTGGTATGTCAGTATAGAAGCTGCTATGAATACCAAAGGTATACAAATATGTATACCTGTAATTGTAATATTGTAATTTTAGTGGAAAAAGCAGCTCAGAAAGCTCACGCAGCAGCGTTCGCGAATGGTGGTCAGTGTTGCTGCGCTGGCACAAGAACATATGTCCAGTCCGGGATCTACGACCGATTTGTTAAGAAAGCCGCAGAAATCGCCTCCAAGAGGTCTGTTGGCAACCCTTTCGACGATGTGCAGCAAGGACCTCAGGTATGACAAGAAATTAAATTCTACGAGTAGCTTGATTCCAGTCAAACGAATATCCGATTTCGATATTGACAAGCTGTATCAAAGCTCAATAGTATCAAAATATCTTTGCATGTGCCAGTTTTTGGTTTGGCGGTTTACTTCTGTAAATGAATTAGGCAACACATCTGATGAGTGTGATTTCGAACCTGCAAGACATTTAAACTTGCATTGATTTAAAGCGGCAGTTACATATTGTAAAATTGGTGAAGTAGAATTATAAAACGCATGTTTTTTAACATGTTCATCAGTTAAAACTGAGCAGTATACTAAATTGAAATGATTCGTAAGAAATATATAAATGCGAAATTACATAAATATTGAGCAGAAATAGTCTGAATGGGCAGTCATTCGTGGTCAGTTAACAAATCGGAATTAGTCGGTAAGATATCTAAATTTCAGTTTAGGTTTAAAGTAACCGTGACCCCAGACCCCACCAGAAGCCGTGTCGATCCCCGTGCCCTATAATAATAATTTATTTATTTTTGAGAACTCCATAAAATCATACAATAGGCAACTTCACTGGCTTAATTTTTTTCCAGATTGACAAAGATATGTACAGCAGAGTGTTAGAATATATCAAAGCCGGTAAGGAGGGAGGAGCGAGATGTGTAGCTGGCGGTGATAAGGTGGGAGATAAGGGGTACTACATCAAGCCTACTGTCTTCGCCGATGTCACTGATAACATGAAGATTGCCAGGGAAGAGGTAAGGGAACCCATTTATTTAACTTTAAAATAAAAATTCGAAAAGCCAAAAATTTTAGAACACGTTACACGTCGAAAATCTCAGTGGACGAAGATTACCTGAAAGTAGTATTTTTTATATTATCATTTTAGTCAAGAAAAGACTGCCTCTATCTGTGTGTGTCGGAATTTTACTTGGATTACTGATGAAACAGCGCTGCTCAATGAAAAGGCTAGACCGCCAATGAAACGTCTGACCAAGACATTTGGCTGCGACAGCTCAATCATAAAAAGTGTTTCTTTTAACAGTTTTGTATTTTAATGTTTTGTCAAATCCTTTCAATTCTCTTCCAAGTTTATGATATTCTTCTATTTCTTCTCCAGATATTCGGCCCCGTCCAAAGCATCCTCAAATTCGACACGTTTGAGGAAGTTGTAGACCGCGCAAATGATTCCAACTACGGTCTCGGCGCTGGAATCATCACTAATGATATTACTACCGCTCTTAGCTTCGCCAAGCAAGTCCGAGCTGGTTCCATCTGGTAAATATTGTTTATTTAAAAAAAAACATGTGTTTATCTTGACTATTATCTTTTCTTAGATTTAACATTTTGTGTCGTTAAACTTTTACAAAGTAAATTAATAAAGAAACTTAAAAATCGCCGGCAAAATTGCCAGACGACAAAATCAAATGATGATCTGTTTTGATCTATGCATAGGTATAACTGGCATTTTTTTGATTATTTTGTTTTTCAGGATCAATACGTACGACCACACAACAAGCCAAACTCCATTTGGCGGTTTCAAGGACTCTGGAATTGGCAGAGAATTGTAAGTTCAGCACTCTGCGGTAACATCTCACACACAGTCGTTCTTTAAAAAAAACCGTTCTGTAAAACTAAAATCAAGTTAGCGCGAAGTAAGCGGTCATTCCAATTTATGACAGGGATTTATAGCTCACTTCACTTAAGTTTATATGGTGAGATTGTTACTATACTATACCATCATCTGCCTAGCCTTTTCCCAACTATATTTGGGTCGGCTCCCAGTCAAGCCGAATTCAACTGAATACACAGTATTTTACGTGAAGCGGCTGCCTACCAGACCTCCACAACCCATTAACTGGGGAACACGGTACTTCTTGGCAAGACTAGTGCCAGATTTTCTGGCTTCTGACAATCGGTAACGACTGCCAAGGTTTTCTAAATGACAGCCGATACCAACGGATTAACGTGCTTTCCGAGGCACGGAGAAGTATCGTTATGTTAAGATATCCATCCACAGACCAACCTCGGCAAGCGTTGCTTTACCTTGAAGATCGACCCGTGCGGCTGTTATTATTAAGCCACGAGCTCCTCATATTACTATACTATCCACCAGAGATAATATAAATCTACAATCTACACTATATTTTTATATGGAAAGCAAATCCGATGTCGACTATTCTGCCAATGTCTAAAGTAAATTAGAAAAGCAACTATGTTTGATATATGAACGGTAAACGGAGATTAGATTCTTCTATTGGTTGGTACAGTTGAACACTTTTTGGTTGAGTATGGGATGAAACATAGGAATACATAAATATTAGAATAACGTTGTTAAGAAATTAGATTAATACATATTAGTGAGATTGTTACAGAACAGCTACTAGAATCTGTCAAAGTCATAAAGTCAAAGTCAAAACGTTTATTTCAATTAGGCCATTAAACGGCGCTTTTGAACGTAAGTAATCAATAAAAATAATCATAATTAAGTGACTCTAGCGTCCATTCGCAAAGGTAGATTCTTATGGAGAAGAACGGACCTGAAACTCCATATCAAATCAAAGAGGAATGACACACAGTGAGATGATACAGAATCGACCTACAATGGATAACCATAGGATACGAGGGCATAGTTTGAATATTATTTTCTTAACTATATTCTTTTTCTCAGGGGCGAAGACGGTATCAACCAGTACTTGGAGATCAAGACGGTCACCCTGGCGTTGCCCAAACACCCACAGCTTTGAATTTTATAGTTGCATATTTAATAATTAACTTACAAATAATATTAGTGCCTAAATGTTATCTAAATATACGTATAAATCATTATTTTTGTACTAACGTTTCAAAAGTGCACAAAAATACTACGTCGATGTTAAAGAATAAATATTTATAAAAATGAAATAGCAAGAGCAAGATGATATACTGTCGTATTCCAGTACTTTTTTTTAAATATATATTATAAGAGAAACAAACCACAGTTCAATAAAAAAGTGTAAAAAAATATAATAAACATTACATACACGAATCTTTCTTTTAATGTGAGGAAGCTTTCCATAATTTCAGTACGCGCATTAGATAACGTATTTCTAAAAATGGATCCACACATGTGGATTCCACATCCATCGTCCATGTCCACATCCCGCCATATGCCCACGCGCACTAAGTTTCCTCTTGTGCCTATCATTCGGTTAACCAAACCTACCAGTTTTATTTTTCTGATACAGAAAACTTTAAAAGCCTCGTATCCACTAGGCAACATTTGACGCGCAACACGTGACGCTCAACATATTCATTTTACAATTTGATATAGACACAACGCAATCATCAAGTTCACCGCGCAAGTGTTGTAGTGTGGTAAAACAAAGTTGCTTTCTAAAATTGGTAGTTATGGTTCCTGTGAATTTTCACTTGGAGAAGAAGTCACTCACCGACAATTTTGTACTGCTTCTCGGTGAGATGGTTGGAGATCATGCCACAGATGTGAGCGCCTAGTGAGTGTCCCACACAGGTGGTCATCTTGGCTAATGCACCAGCTTGCGTGATTGCTGAGTAGAGTTGAGCCGTGCACTGAGCTGCTTTTCTGTAACATTGTTTGAATGAGGTTAGTTTTTGGCTATTTAGCTGTGTTGAAATTTCAGCATAATTTTGTATAGCTTAGCCTCAAAAAACATTGCTGAGACTAATACAAATATTGACAGAAAATCATTCTCGGAAAGCAAGAGAAGCAGGCACTAAGGCTATATCTAAATCAACCATCAACAAGGTTCTTCTTAATTTAATTGTGTTTTTCATTTATACAATACCTACCTGCAATTGGCACAGAAAAATATTTATTTTAACAAGGCATACATTTCAGACTCTTTTAGATAATGTATTTTTCTTTCTCGTCTTATTTGACTATCAATTTATGTAAATTTAATACGAGATATGCCAAATGAGACAAGAAGCTTACTTACTAGCTTTGTATGATAACGAGTGATATGAGTCTCGTGACAAGTCCAAAAATATTTATTTATTTAGGTACCTAAATTGTATGTACTATGATATGACTTAATGCAACAAAGCATTCTCTACCAGTTAACATTTGGGTAAAAAGGCTAAACTGTGGTAGGTCTACTATACATTATTACGTAAAGTTACGTGTACTAATAAAGTGACATAATTAACAACTTGTTGCAGAATAACGCAAAACCTAAAATGAATGCCTACTTCATTTATGTGCGATTACGATTTTCTTGACAAAATGTACTCAAGAGCGTTGTTTATTAGTGATCGATTTGAACAGAAGATTTTTTTTCGATTAATGACTTGGGGGGCCCGTAGTACAAGTTGTTCGAAATCATGACTACCGTAACCTCTTTTAAGATTTTGCGGAAATTCTATAACACGTTGTAAATATTAAAATAACTTACTTCATATTAGATAGTGCAGAAAGATAGCAAGGAAACCTGGTGAGAGGAGACCAGTCTACCATAAACACGTTGTAATCTTTGCGAGATAGGTACGCTGTAAACAGATGAATACAGAAATTATACACTATGTAAATAAACAGCTGGAACAGTTGCTGTGGTCGTATAAAGAATGTTGTGTAATCCACGCTGCAATAAAAATAGAATGTGCAGCAGACGGTCTGCAGACCTTATAATTATTTAGGAAAAGAAAGTACCTAGATGTTACGTATTTTATGTTACGAAACTACCTTAAAAATAGATTATGTATTACAATAAATTATCTTATCTATATCTATACTAATATTATAAAGCTGAAGAGTTTGTTTGTTTGTTTGTTTGTTTGAACGCGCTAATCTCAGGAACTACTGGTTCGAATTGAAAAATTCTTTTTGGGTTGAATAGACCATTTATCGAGGAAGGCTTTAGGCTATATATCATCACGCTTAAGCCAATAGGAGCGGAGCAGCGATAAAGAATGTTTTAAAATCGGGGATTCCACGGGGACGAAGTCGCGGACAGAAGCTAGTTTAATATAAATATGGATATAAAAATAGATTAGCTTATTCTCTCTTTCGGAAATGTATTCAATAAATTATGTTATTTAAATATCGATAACTAAGTTTAACCGCTTATAAAAAGCAACACGTATGCTTTCTGAATGATAATGTTACTTTCACACTTCCATTGAATGCTCTTAGTCGTTTTTTGTCTGCTCGCTTAAATAACGAAACTGCATTTATTACCTATTCTTCCGTGAGAATAATGCATTATGTTTCTTTTTTAAGTATGGGAAATCATCAAATAACGTCTTCCGTTCTGCGCGGAGTGAAAGGGTGTGTCAGACTGTTACTCATCCGTAACCAACCCTAGCGGGCCCTGTCTCCTATGCTTACACTTCTTTGAGTCGCGCGAGGAACACAACGCGCCCCCCTCCCCGAGTTTTGGCTCACGAGATAGCCCACGCCACTGACCCATTAACGTTAATTCCCCTAAATAATAATCAGAGCCAGCCTGTCACTTGCTGCCTACTCCCAATGACGGCGTTAAGCCGAGGCCCGTATCCCACAAGGAATGCCCTTAGCGAGAGGTCATTTAGCCTGTAAAAGTAGTGTTCAGTTAAAAATAGCTGAACAGCGAGTGAACCATTCCAAAAAAAAAAACTACGCACCGTCGGGCTAGGTTGTTATCGGACGGCGTTACATTCAACGCTCTCGCCGTCCGAAGGCCCGCGCCTACGGTGGCTGCCTTATGTAAATTAACTAGCTCTTCCGTCTTAAACGCGGACGAAGACGCATTTCGTGAGGGTTTTTGTGGGAAATTATCCCACGGAAACGTAAACCAAAGCCATATAAATCCTTTTACTCTAGTCCCGAGCATTTTCTTCCCGTATTTACCATTACATTCAAATCTATTAAGCCGTTGAAGAGTGATCGATTTTCAAGCATACAAATATTCAGGCTTTCATTGTTAAGGGGCGTCCCCGAGCAAAACGCAGCGGTAGCCGTTTTTTGTGTAGTTTTTAGGAGCCATCTTCTCATTATCCATTAGAAATATCAACAAATAAAAAATACATTAAATTTCTACATAATCTTGACTCCAAAATGGTAGTTTTATTTTTTTATTTTTAAGGCGTAATGTTTAATTATAGAGTCGCAACGAAACGACAGAAATGAGAAATAATTATTTTTAAATTGCATCTCCTCGTAAAGTAACCATTATTTTGGTTTGCTACTTAAAGTAATAGATAGGTAATTTAATAATAAACATTTTGCTAGTTTTATTTTTTATTTAACTCGAAAATTTGATTTTATATAGATTTTACTATAAAATCTGAGCGTAATCGCATCGAATCTTGCGGGTGCGGCGAAGAGGGAACGAATGCTCAAGGTTATTTGGTCAGGGTACCGCCTTAATGGTCTGCTTATCATAGGATATTAGAATAAACTCACCATCTCGAATATAAGTCATGGGTGTCTTTGAGTAGGTGCCATTGAAGCCATGGATGATCAGTACATTCTTCCTCGTCTTCTTCCAACCAAAATCACGAAGGAGTTTCGGATATCGAGGGTCTATGAAATGTTGGCGAGGGTGCTCTCTGAAATATGGGAAGATAGCAGATTAAACAACTATGATCGGATCTGTATTAATGTAAAACGCGTTACGTAACATGACAAGGGCACGAAGACCTATCTTAAATTTTTATTTATTTTTGGACAAATATCTTTTCATCAACGTAGCAATATCAGACTATGAGTAAAGGTCCTTTTTATAGGTATGGATGGAATCAAATGTCTTCTTCCGCTTTACGCGGAGCGCAAGGGAGTGTCAGATTCTTGCTGACTAAAACCCACCTCCTAATGCCCTTTAGAAATTCCACAAACCAGAGTTAAGGGCCCTAAATATGGATATTGGGCAACTAATGCCCGATCACACGGGGATAGTTTATGTAGTTAAGTTAGTCAGTAATAAGTAGGTACCTAATATCTTCGTTAAACTACACTGCGACTGACTTATGCGATTAATAAATGTTTGTTTAGATGAATGAATCATTATACTTACGGCGTATACATAAAAAAGTTGATCTCGCTGTCTGGACATTTCCACTCTCGCTTCATAACACATCGAAAGTAACGGAAATCCAACATGGATGCCAGATCGCTATCCACTTCAGACACTGCAATTATAAAAGAAACGGAACAGATTATTTTACAATCACACACACGCTGCAAAATGCTTCCGTGGGAAACTAAAAACAGGCCTGTTTTCACCAAAAATGGGATAAATTTGTACCTGTAGTATGTAGATAATATGGGCCAAGCCTAGTGTTAGCAAAATGTGATTTTTAAATGTGGTCGTACACTGAACAACCTTACTAGAAAACGCTAAAGATCGACTTTGAACATCAACCCTTTGAATTTTAATGATTTCAAATATATTATTTACCACTCATTCACAGTAACACATCATCGCTGATTTACAAATTACAGACAAGTAAAGTGATGAGATTGTCAGTTCAAAAATTCAACCAATTGCAACTGTTTAAGTGCGTATCATTTTTGTCATATAAACTGACCCATTGAAACATGCTAAGATTTCGAAGGACTGGCTTAACAGAATGGCATCATAAACGATGTTTTGATAGCTATACCTAAGCTTTAATAGGGAGAGTGAAGGGGAACACACTAGCATGACTTCCACTTTCACCACCCGACCACTGGACAGGCCAGTTTCTAGCAGATATGCACACTATCAGGTTATTAAAGAACTTATATTGTTTACATACTTGTAGTCAACGCAACAGTAACACATGTAACAGGGTAGGTACATTAACAGCTAACATGTTTTGAAGTCGGCAGAAATCATGAGCGTATTGAAAGCACCTACATACATGTTCAAATTAATATACCAACAATCCTTTAAAAACTGTAAATCTAAATATCCATCAAATTTTAGTAAAGTTCTGGTTAGCGGGGAAGAATTACTGATAATGCAACATTTACTCTCAGTCAGCGTTCCATATCCTTTCCACTTCCTTTACCACTCAATTTCAAACACGTACATAATGTTTACATAACTGAATGACTGGAATACAAGAGTTTTAGGTATTTGATGACACGGTTGGCGCAGTGGTTGAGCGTTCGACTGCTGCGCTACGTGTCGCGGGTTCGATCCCCGCACGGAACAAATATTTGTATGGCCTACAGATATTTTTTCCAGGTCTGGGTGTCTTGTGTATGTGAGTTTACATTTTTGTGAACGCACCCATGATACTGGGAGTAAATCCTAGTGAAAGGCAACGTTTAAAAAAACAAACATTAAAAGGTTTTGGCCATTGCTTCGAATACCAATGAAATGACATTCAGGTAATCACAATGTCGTGTGATGTAACATGAGATGTAAGTGAGGATCTATAAGAATACGGATCGCATAAGAGGCAAGAATGCCCTTTCAAAATGTCATGTGAAACTGAACATTTTAACCTTTAAGTTGATGTCACTTGGAGACGATTTCACTGCGAAATTCATTTCTTTTTTTTACAAAATGTTTAAAGATTCCTCTCATGAGTTGCATAACGAAATTCTTGTACATCGCAATTTTGCAAACGCATTAAAATAAATTAAAATGTACAATTTTATAAGAGAAAAACGAGTGAAAGTGAATAAAAAGTAGTTGATTTGCAATAATATTAATTTATTAAATTAATCGCTGTTTGCTTAGCATATTTATGTAGAATAAACTATAAACAGTATAAATGAATTTATAATTGTAATTCTGAGAGTCAACTAAAAGGTAGTAGTAACAACTTTTTTTATCTGCCTAGCGTCTTCCCAGATTTATGTGCAGTCAGCTTCCAGGCTTACTGGGATCAGCTGGAGAAGTTTTACATGAAGCAAATATCTTTAGGTATTACAGATATGAAACGTTGAAAATTCCAGAAAGTGAGATTATATTATTATGTTCTACAGCCGATAATCAGGTCTCTTCAATTTCACGTAACTAAACCATTTCATAAAAAAAAAAATCGTAATCACTCTCATCCATTGTAGGTAATAAATTCGAGTGTGTCAATTTGTATAAAAAGATGTTATAAATCTTGGCACACGAACTACCTGGATTAGGGTATTGAATGCTTTACACCCTGACCTTTTTTTTTAATTATTATTTTAAATAAGGCTTATATACTGACAAACCAAAAACTACAAACCAGTGAATGTTATATTAAAAATAGCTAATAACAAGCTTCTACATATAGTTAAGGAAAAAGTCGGCCAAGTGCGAGACGAATTCACGCACGACAGGTTCCGTACCATTATCTGTAAAAACGGCAAAAAAAACATGTCTGTTGTATGGGAGCCCCCCTTAAATATTTATTTTATTATTCATTTAAAGTAAAAATACAACAATATTTTGTGAATATTTCAAGTGCCTACCTGTTGCCATTATTGATATCGAGCAAAAAAGGGCAAAAAAATCACGTTTGTTGTATGGGAGCCCCCTTAAATATTTATATTATTTTTTTATAGTATTTGTTGTTGTAGCGGCAACAGAAATACATAATTTGTAAAAATTTCAATTGTCTAGCTATCGCGGTTCTTGAGATACAGCCTGATGACAGGAAGTCTTAGTAATAGGGTCCTGTTTTTACCCTTTAGGCACGGAACCCTAAAAAAAGCACATACATGTTAATAAAATCAGTTAAGAGAGTAGATAAGAAGTAAACTATCCTTGAAAAAAGATTGTGCCCGAAGCCTTTTTAAGGTCGCCAAACTGGTGCAAAAAATTCGACATTTTAAGGTCCATAGGAAGCCTATTGAAACTTGTGCACTTCTTATTGAGAAAATATTCCGCCTATAACTCCTCATTGCGAAAGGTACATTTAATATTAGCCACTGACGTAATCCCATCAAATTCGTGCGTAATGCAGATTGGCAATGAGTTCAGAACAGTCAATGTGACCATTTGCGATACCCAACAGTAAGCTCATGTCTGTACTATGACGCCTTAACTCCAGAGGAAGGAAGTGGTGCCGTTTGCAGCGGTGCTCATATTCAACTGAGTATTGGTGAGTCCTATAATTTGAATAACGTAGAAATATTCTTTGGACGCCTTCAATCTGGGACTTATATGTATCGTGCGCGGGTTCTATACCTGAGACGCATACTCTAAATGGCTGCGCACGAAAGATCGAAAACAGTCCATTGTACGTAGTATAAATCTCAGAGCTTTGGATGCCTTTGGAAGTATGCGTATAAGTATTTACATGTTGATCAAATAGAAGTTTGCTCTCTATGATTACCCCTAAATCTCTCTCATGCTATTAAATCTGCTAAGGAGCTGATCTTTCATGATGTAACAATTTATTAAAGAAGTACAACGTGAAAATGATAGGAGGAAGCATTTAGAGATATTTAATTGGGGTTTGCTACGGGCGCAATATACTTCAAACCTATGCAGATCATCTTGCTACTAACATGCGTCAGACATATCTTGCACAACTTTACGAATCTTCATGTCATCACATGATGATTCGTAAAGTATCATAAAGTTAAATATACGAATAACGAAAGCTCTGTTTAATATCTGCAAACACACTAACACACGTATAATAAAAATAACAGAGGATCTAAAATGGAGCCTTGAGGTACGCCTGAAGGGATAGAACTCCAACCAGAAGTGTAGCCCTGAAACACGAAAGCCTGTGTTCTGTTCTCTATATAGAAGAAGAAACACTGATACAGTTAACCGGTGTATTCCGGCGAGAAACACCTTCAGCAGCATGCAATGGTCAATACGATCGAAACATTTGCTACATAGCAAATATTTCGACCGGTTTATACCGCAATTATCAATTCATCATTAGACGTGGTCGAGCGGTTTCTAACAAAACCATGCTGTTCCTCACCAAGAATTGATTTGAAAGCCGCATAGAAATCGGTATAAACTATACCATAAATATTAATTAAATACTTTCAGAAGCCTGTTTGTTTATATCCAGCCACCGATCCGACCTATGACAGCAAAAACTTTCCGTGCTCGCTACTTTCGTTCTCGTTAAATTCCGTACACTACCAACGTAGTGACAATTTATTTTGATTTCTTTGAAAGTTAACCCACTTTTTATGCACCACGTCAGCGGGTATCCACCTGGTTGGTCATTGTTGAAGCGTAATTGATAAAACAACAGCTGAATGTGAAAAAACTTCACGGTGGTGGATCCACTGTCCCTTTCATACAACAAATGCTTAAGTAACTCGGTATGCAAGGTGCATGGAAATTCATGACTATCAGAACGGCTGAATATAAAATACTAAATTAGTGCAGTTCCAAACAGCCGATCTATTTTCTTACAGCACAACTACTGATAATATAATATAGATTCTAATTATGAAATCGATTTCAAATTATTTATAAAGGTTCCTATTGCTATTATTTTCACACTCTATTTTGCAACTGCAGATCATTAAGTTACACACACAGACATAATATGTTTTTTTCTATCGCTGGATGTCTAACTAGTTTACAGATTTGTGTATATATTCTGCCTGAAACTAAAATATAACTAGGGTTATGAAAAAAGGGGTTATTGCTCCATCATAATAGACTAATCTTATTGTATGGCAAAAATCACTTTTACTTTCTCAAGGCAATGTTTACTTACAGCACCTACTACCTTGTTATTGTTTGCAGTACAATGCGATCGTAAATTATTTTGCCATTCATACAGCTTCTTTGCTTTTGCACAAGAAGGCGTGTGCAAAACAATGATGTATACATTTTGTAAGAAATAAATTCATCTTTCAGCTTTGTTACGCCTCGCGTGTTAACAGTCGGGACATATTCGTATGAGGCCGTTTATTTTTATTAGAATTACTTTTTATTTTGTTACGGTTATAAATAAGCTTTATATGCTTAGGTCTCAGTTACTTTTTGTTTAAAATTATTTTCTAGTGTCAGCGAGCGCTATCTAGTAGTTACATTACGTGGTCAAAAATTTACAGAGTGACAGCTGGTTGGCCGCAGGCTACCTAGACATGCTGAGGATCATCGACCTTTTGGCATAAATACATACCTACAGACTAACACTGCTGTATGCAGTTTTAAATAATAACAGCCGGTCTTACTACTAGCCAAGTGTGTCTGTGCGGCATGTTACAATTTGAGACTCCTCTGTGCCTCGAAAAGAATCGTCTTCATATATAGATCTTTGACAGTCGTTACGGATAGTCAAAATGTCTGAAAATAAGTGCCTGTGTTGCTGTTGTATGTATCGGTCAAAAAGGAACTCGCTAGCCAAGTTGATAATCTGCAATCGTTAACGCTAGTCGAAAACAAATCAAATGTATGGGAATGAAATCATCTCAACGTTAAGTCACGTGGTCAGAACAAACGTATAGAAAATTCGTACTTCGTAGCCAAGTTCACATCGTTCCAAATTATAGAATGATTTTTTATCATATCTACAATTTTCAACGCTATATCCTTTGTTAAAATGTTTAAACTAATTGGTTAAAGCATTTAAAAAAAGATTAAATTTTAACTGTCTGACGTTTGTAGGAACGCTCGCCATAGACTACAGAATAGGTCGTTTTTTATGTAATTGTAGAACGAACGGCCAACTCAGGCGCGTCAACATGGCTTGGCACCGATTGGAGAACGGAATTCGACACGAAACGGTTGCTACTTGGCTAGGGGGGCTGGTATCCACCTGAATCCGGTTAGACTAGAGGTCAACCCCAATATAGTTGGGAAAAGGTCAGGCAGATTGTTTTTTTTTTTTAATGTAGTTGCTGTAGGTAAGACCGAAGAAGGCATTGTTCCGAGTATGCAGAACCATGAGAAAACTAAATCAGTAAAATTCAATCAGTGCTGTAGATTATACTCGCATCTTTAGTACCTACTGATTAAATTGAACTGAAGTATCAAACATATACATTTTTTATTCGAACGGATCGCGGACCAAGTGAAAGGAAATATGTTTATGAAGCTAAAAATAAAACAAAAATCATCTGCTGTATACCTACAGCAGACTAGAGTCTAGACTAATAAAATAGAAAGCAAAACTTTCATTGTAAGCCATTACCGAAAATAATGACTTAGCTATTTTAATCTATATCTATACTAATATTATAAAGCTGAAGAGTTTGTTTGTTTGTTTGTTTGAACGCGCTAATCTCAGGAACTACTGTTTCGAATTGAAAAATTCTTTTTGGGTTGAATAGACCATTTATCGAGGAAGGCTTCAGGCTATATATCATCACGCTTAAGCCAATAGGAGCGGAGCAGCGCTAAATAATGTTTTAAAATCGGGGATTCCACGGGGACGAAGTCGCGGGCAGCAGCTAGTTTTATAATATATAGCAAAGTTTGTCATTAGGGAAAAATCGGACTATAAAACATACAAACATCCGAATTGAGAACCTCCTCCTTTTTTAGAAGTCGGTTAAAAATAGAAATTGGTACGAATACCAACAGTGAGCACAATGACCTAAAGTTATGTAGGTATTATTTTATATACCACCAAATTTAATACGAGTAAATGATGCCCTATTACTCCTGTTTCCTCCAAAGGATTAGACCGACCGTACTGACCGACTGTACCTATATATGTATGTGTATTTGTGTATAAAAAAGTCTTTTAAGGAACAAGCCCAATAGGTAATCTCCTGACCATTTGTGTGTGTTATTTTCAACTTCTTTGTCTCTATCGAGAAATAAATTTCGTCTGCATCCCATTTATTCTCAGTTTGTCTGTATGGATGTCTCCGTAGCTGCTTCGGAGAGCGGACAACTGATAAGCATCATTCTATCAGTAAACCGGTATAATGCAATCGTGATTGCGATCATCCTGCGTGAAGTGCGTGATACTGATAATAAACTGACTACCTTTAGTACCTGTCTATGTCGGTGAAGTTGGAAGCCCATTACCTAAGTACATATGGCAAATTCGATAGAACTTGTAAGGTAGAATCAGCTGGACAAACCAAGAAACTCTCTTGTGCTGTGTGCAGTTAAGAAATGTTCTTTTTGGGGTTCCGTACCTCAAAGGGTAAAACGGATCTCGTTGGATAGGTAAGGGTAGGTCTTTGACTTGAAGGTGCCCTGGGGCGGTTGGGAGTGTCATGCTCACTCAAGACTCTCTGATGGTGGGCGGGCACGTATTTTATTCATGATTTAGCTCAGTCAGCTGGGACTGGTCATCTCCCAACTGCCACGGATTACTTTACTTTAGTTGTTTGTTCTAAATTATTTCTTTTTTACTCCAGATGCTTTTATCGCGCACGTCTTTCTACACCGTTCTCACATATATGAATTAATTTCGCTGCAATCCTACTACAATAAAATAAAATAACGTTAATATCAAACTTTTCGTGTGCGAGCCCGACTATCATTTGGACAGTTTTTTTTTAGAATTTGGTGAACCGAGCCTAGCTCCTTAAAATAAAATATAAAAAAATATTATCGATACAAGTTATGTACATGTATGTAGGATGATGAAAGCTAGATAGCTTTTCTAAGAATTTTCACAGTTATTGCAAATAGCCTTGCCTTCCCACTTTTTTTACCGCTCCAACGGTTCATGGAATGATGCTATCCGTACAAAATAATGTTACTTTTTTGCTAACTCTATTTATATCGCGGTAGATATAGGTAATTATGTGGCGACGCTTGGGAGGTATTTGTCCCAATTTGACGTCTTTCGGATATAATCAAGACCTGATTTGTCTTGTGTCGAGCATTTCTTCGGGTGTAGTCCCTCTTTGTACGATTCTGGATATAATTCCCAGGTTTGCATTTGTTTTTATTCAATTTATGAGAAGCATTCTAGCTAGATTCTGATTACCAAGAGACTACTTCTTCGTGTCGCTGGCACGACACCAATAGGCTTGCATTTAGGTACTTAAACACCAGTTTAGTGTTATTCTATGAAAATCTCACCGTGAAAACAAAAATAGGTAAAGCAAATTAGAAGTTCTCTCTTGATCTGTCATTCCCTAGCTTCAGGTCAGGTTGAATGACAATTCACCTCGCGTAAGTGGGCACGGTGATATTTTACCTTACCTACCCTTTTGGACTACAAAAGATATAGGTACAAAAATGATTTAGTGTTCACTAATTCTGTAGGTATTGATTAGAAACAAGAGTGAATGTAAGTCGTGTGTAAAAACAAATAACAATTCATTCATTCATGCTCTTTCATGTGCTTGCATTTAGTCAACAGTTCTGTCCGCATGAATGACCAAGTAATTAAGATAAACAGGTCATTACCGTGTGCATGTAAACCAATTAGAAGAGACATCATTTCTCCTCGGAGAATCGGCGAACATCATTACAGTGAAAAAATCATTGATCGCACGTAAGAAACCGTGGGTATTATTGTCGTGGTTGTAAATAGTGACAAGTAGGAAACTAGAATCACGTCTAGAAGGTAAACTACTGAACCAGAATTTTTTAATTCGATTTTAATGCCAGCTGCAGGCATATAGCAAGAATTCTTAGCTTTTCTTGGATTTAACAATTCTAATGTAACAAACAAGTCATTAGAGAACAGTTATATTACTTATATTAGAATTGCAGGTAACTATAGGTACATTAATATGAGCCAAAAACATAATTAAGTAGCAATGTTCAAACTACCTTAAGTTCAATACTTGCCTAATTCCGTGGAAACAAACACCAAAACAAATAATATCCCGCACTTCATTACACACATTATCACATACACAACACTATTTGTATTTCTATAAAAGAAGAAAAACAACTATCACTCTCTCTCTCTCATTGAGATTTCGCATTAAAAAAAAGATAAGAAAAATGTTAATAATTTAAAATGGAACGCAATCCGCGCGCTGCCAGTGCAGCGGTTTAGCGGCAACGATGCGAAATCAACACGCAGAGAAAAGTAAAATGCCCCTCTTGATCGCGATTTACGGTGCAAACTGCTGCTGCTGTTGACCCTACACGGTAGCGGACACAATCGACTCTCGTCCATTGCTCCTTTCATCCGTCCTTTCTTTAATCTCTTTGAATACAAGAGGAGCAATGAACATTCTTACTATAAATAGATACAGACCCCGCGGGTGGGCAATCGAAAGTGCATGGACAAAAAAGTTAATCACGCTTAATTAATTAGTTTCATCATTTTAAGTCGCCACGTGCTAGTCTCCTTAGTCAGTCTGTTGGGGGGAGAGGGGGTAATCATTTTGTTGCTATTTCAACTCTACGTCAACTGTCCTTTATTGTCACATCAATTTTTTGTTGTACGTTTTTACTTATTTTTTTTAATAAACGTTTGGAAACGGTTATTAGTACATATTATGAATTGGTGGAATAGCAACGAGACAGGGATGATAACTTGCTGTGCGTCTAGATGTCCGATGGTAGAATGGGGCCGGTGGGATGAGATTGTGGAGGTCATGGACACCCTCACCGAAATACAAAAAAAAACTTCTCATAATACAAAAATGTTCATAATTTTGATTTAAAACGACACGTATTGGACGCCTGCTAGGTGTGGACAGGTCGCTGAAGCAGACCCAGAAAAAGAGGGCGAGATGACTTGGGCGAGCACAATGAGAGTTGGTTCGAGGTGGTGCCGGCGGAGGTTAAAAAAAGACACCTGGAAGAATTTGGGGAAGGCCTTTTTACAATGGGACAATTGGTACCGAACCTAGCCTGGGGAATAGCCAGAAGCGTGTTAGTTATTTTTTCCCTAATTAAATTATTTTATCAATCTATCATCATCATCATCAACAGCCTGTTGCAGTCCACTGGTGGACATAGGCCTCTCCAATTGCACGCCACTTAGATCTATTTTCGGTTTCTCGCATCCAGTTTCTGCCAGCCGTCCTGCGTAAATCGTAACTCCATCTTGCCTGTAAAAACAAACCTGTGCAATCTATAGTCTATACATTTATTCTATACCTACATTCTACAATATATATCTAGTAGTTTCTGTCCGCAGCATGAACCGCGTGTTTTAATGGGTTTTAGTTTTTGGGCGGAACTTACTTTTACTTACAAAAATAAAAGCAGACAAAGTTACTCGTTATGGTTAGCATCAGCCCACAAAGTGCTGTCAAAATCGGTCAAGCCGTCACCAAATTAGAAAGGGTCCACCTTGAAATACTACGATGCTCTTCCAAACCATCGTACCTATACAGTTTTTGTTTTTCGTTTTACATCGATAAGGGAAACTAAAAACATCATCAATCCAGTCGTAGCCAACGCATTATTTGAGATGGATAACTCAAACACCATTCGTCAGATCTCACAATTAATCAAAAATAAATGGGACTACATTACATTCGAATATAAAAAGAATCATCAAAAACGGTATAACCAGTAAAAATTTATGAGATAACACACACAAAAAATACAGTCGACTTGAGAACCTCCTCCTTTTTTGAAGTCGGTTAAAAAAATAGTTTCAACCCTTTAAAATAACGCGGTGTTGCTACATATTCACTATGTTTACTCACTTTAGTCATTTTCGCCCTAGATAGCGAAATAAAAAATTGACAGAAAAAATAACTAACTTATATTAGTGACATCTATCGGCATATTGCCGAACTATTTGATGCCACTTTCCTATCTCCAATGACTAACCGTAACCTATTCTTTCTTTAATTATAAGAATAAATGCTAATTAACCATTATTTAAAATAGTGTTATATTTATGCTAGTTAGTATTAATTAAAATCGTGTTGTAACAGTTTAAATTTTATTTGGTAAAGGAAGTTAGCAGTAACTAGTTTGCTTATAGGTATCTAACCTAATGTAATGCAATGTTGTTGTAGTACTATAACAAATTAACTCAATATAAGAAATAAACTTAGTTTAAACTGCACGTCGCACATACTGAATTTGGTGAGAATTTACTACTATTACATACAACGAAAGAATATTCTGTTGTTAACATTGATTAATTTATTCTTTTACGCGATAACAAACACATTTTGAGGTTAGGTTATTTAATATTTACGAAAACAATGTACGTCATATTAATCTATGATGTATGTGTTACAAGGGTTAAGCTAGAACTTCGCCTTGTGCATAGTAATGTACAAACGAAACTACGAATAAACAACACGATTGATTTTTATGAAAATGAAACCAACATCAGAATACACTATCTCTATTATGTACCTAAATTTTGGTTTCAATCAAAGAGTAAAGTAATATGTTTCAATTTTAAATACAAATCATATATATATTGTAGTCTTTGATACAAATCTGCTTTGACATCTGTCTAGCTGTCAAAGCACATTCAATTTGTTTACCAACAATTGCACAATTTTTTTTTAGAATTTACCTCAATTTCGCGAAAACAGACTTAGGGTTTCATGGAATGTATGACCGAATAATTTTCGTTAGGTGTAACTTATCTCATGAAAAAATCCTAATTGATTGATTTCCCGATAATAGTTCACGGACGTATTCCTGGTACCCGATTTGTTTTTTAAATAAATATGATTTAATTCAATAAAGATTTTCCGGGACCGATCTTATTTTGCTTGAAACAACATTTTCTAGTGTTGCCAGAGCAAATAAACTTATCACAAGCGATAGGAACCAAACCACATGTTTTCAGTTAGGTATTAAATTTATCTTGTTGACTTTTGATTTTAGGCGGCCTTCTCTCACAACATTACACAAGTTAACAACTGGACATTAGTTTGAAAACAAAAGTGAAACCGAGCAGATATTTGTATTTTTAATTTTTAATTGCGTTTAAGGTATAAATCGATATAATATTTTTGCTTGTTCAGATTAGATAATATTTTTAAAATATTGTTAACATTTTTGCCTTAGTTAATAGTTTATTTTTTTCACGGATTACAAACTAGTTTCTGTTGGTTCGATTTCACTTACGCAGGTAAGAATTTTTTGTTTTGCTAAACTTATATTTATTAGTAACGCTGGTCGCTGCGGTATGAACAGTTTCCTTTGCAGATGTCCAATATCCATAGGCGGCGCGGCGGTGACCGCTTAGATATGTACCATCAAATGGGCCGCCGTTTTATTTGAAACAAAAAGGCCGGCCCACGGCCGGCCATAAAAAAAAGCCGGCCAAGTGCGAGTCCGACTCTCACACGAAAGGTTCCGTACCATGAACCGAATAAAAAGAAACGTTTCTTGGGAGTGACTGACCCCTGAATTTTTAATTTAATGTTTATTATTTGTTGTTATAGCGGCAATAGAAATACACACACTGTAAAAATGGCAACTGTCTACCAATTACGATTCTGGAAATACAGCCCGCTGACAGATAGATGGACGGACGGACGGAAAACAAAACCTTAGTTATAGGTTCCGTTGGTTACCCTTCTGGTAAAGAGTCCTAACAGGATGAACAGTTGTAATAATCAAAAATGGAGCTAATAATATCAGTAATATAATATGTAACATTAACCATGCCAAGAGATACTGTGTTAATTTTAGTTTAGGCTACTTACTTTGTAGTTGTGAAAATGTGATCCTAAGAATAAACTACGAAAGTATAGGTCGTACATCGTTATCTTTGACATTTCTTTTATATCATAATAATATAAGTACTGATTTTGTATGCCTATCGGCGGGACATAGATTGTACAATAAAAGATTGAAAACACCTGTAATCACCTATGTTCACAAAATGAATAAATGAATTTGAATTTGAATTACATATTTGTAGTCGCAACTCTTAGAAATACCTAATAATTTCTTATCTATCTTACATTGGTAAGTGTCACCTGAAACATGTAGCAGTCAGACATGTCTGTCTTAGTCTCTGTATCTTTATCTAGCAAGCCGTGAAGCGCCATAAGTCCATTAAAAATAAAAACGAAATCAACAAAAATAAGTCGATGACTCATTCGTAGTACTGACGTAGCCGTAGTGTGTTAAACACTCAATGAGTCATATATTC
This sequence comes from Hecatera dysodea, assembly GCA_905332915.2. Lineage (NCBI taxonomy): Eukaryota > Metazoa > Arthropoda > Insecta > Lepidoptera > Noctuidae > Hecatera > Hecatera dysodea. The sequence goes on along the minus strand of HG995294.1, from coordinate 8,393,160 downwards.
CTAATATTCTACAATGCAATGCGACATTTTGTTATGTAACTAATGATTTTTAAAGTCTAAATAGAATCCGACAGACCGGTGCTTAGAAGAGTGCTCGATTGTGATCGCGACGTATCTTTACAAAGACAACTCTGAAAGTCCAAGACATATGTACCTATATTACTATACTCTTTGGGCCAAGAGCATCACTTGCCAGTTTGATATTTTTAACGTGATAATTTAACTGTTAGATAAAGGTAGGTACTAGATATCGTATAGATCGGATTCCTGTAAATGTATGGAAAAAGACCAAAATGGATTCAAAATTTCTAGCTCGTTAGTTTCGGAGATAATGGTCAGTTTAAAATTATTTCTTAAATAAGTAATTTACATTATAAAAAAAAAATGTATACACTTTTGAGACCCTTAAAATAAGCCCACACACATTTGTCGAGTCACACGGTACAGTTGTAAAAACTTTTTTTTTCTAATCTATCTCCAAACAGTGACCACATTTCCCAAACACTTTTTATTTATTTTTGTTATCAGTTATCGGTCCACTGGATTCGGAGAAAATTGGCTGTGACAGACAGACAGACAGACGACCGAATGATCCTATAAGGGTTTCGTCCTTCCATGCAGAGTATAGTATTTTTTTTTCTGATTACAAACATATATTTTCGGTTAATGGATTGACCGTGACGTACATTGATGTACTTATGGGAAAACATTTTTTCAACAACAAAGATAAGCTTGTCACTCAATGTTACTTGCTATATTTTTGTCGGAGTAATGAGAGGGCTTGAATAGTTTATAAACTTACGCAGGTAATGTATATTTAGGTAGCTACTTGGAAATAATGAAGACTCAGTCGGAACCTCGGTTTTTTGTAATATACAAAAAACCGAGGTAAAGGTACAGTTGCACTAGATTTATAGGTCTATCTTGTTCTACGTACATGAAATCAACCAATCAAATTACATAACGCCTTATCACGTGTAGTCATCTATGAATTATTTCATATTTATTGTCATGATCTTGTGATACGCATAAAACACGTGTTAACTAATTTTCAAGTATTTATTATTTCCGACAAAATGTTTTCAGCTAAGCGGCTTGGTTACATAGACTTAGATATGGAACAAAATCACGAAATTCCAGGTCAGACAAACATTTTTATAGAATTATTTTTGTGGACTTAATTAATATCTAACTATGTGTTTCGTCGTTTACCTATATATATGGGTAAACGACTCATATATTTGTGTGTTTACTACTATTTTGTTTATAGGTGTTCGGGTATATACGTTCGTAGGTAAACAAATTTTTGTTGTAAGCTGTAATTTGGGACTTTCTTGCACGCCTCGCTTTGATACAAGTAGTAAAGAAATTGAGTGTGTACCCACACCGTTTTAAAATGTTGATTTCCTGCAAAAAACAAATCCCGTTTTTCTTGGTCACGTTTTTAGTTACACATAAGCCTCTATTTCTTTACTACTCTGTGTTTGTTCATCGTCTTATTTGTTTTATTGCTGACACTCTTATTAGGTAGGTACCTATTCATTTCCTGGATTTATTTGTTTGCCTATATTTCTGTCTCTTTGCACAATTTTAAGATATGCTTTGCCTACACATATTTGGAACATTACCTAATGATTGAAATATTTATTACAGATGACAATAGTAAACATCGAAAAACTCATAATAGGTAGGTCTAAATACAGTTCCAGATTTAAGGCAAATATGTACCTATGTGTTTATATATTTTTTTACTTTTAAACTTACAGATGGTGGGAAAGATTTTGCTTGCGATGTCATCAAGAAGACTCAACACCATCATGGCAACCGTCATGGTGGTCAAAAGTTTTCCCCTTTCCTTTCTTTTCAACCTACAGACAGTCAGCACAACAAATCTGCATTATTATGTTCTGTAAGTTCAATCTTCCAAGGTCCACGAACCTACGTAGTTTATTTTGCAAACACAGCAAAGATTAGGTAACCAAACATAGCTTAGTAAACTTGAATACTACAGGAGATTAAATATCTACTGTTCTAAGTATCCACGAGATCTAGTTTACATATTCAATATCGAGCTGATACCATACCATTCAAAAGCAAAATTACATACGACAACATTTTGGAACGTAATAATAGCTGCTATAGAATAAATTGTGGGCAGAGCTAACGATGATACCTGCTTGTGTCCTTAACACACCTAATTTAATAATGTTACGTTTACCTAAGTCATCGACACCGATAGTCAACGTTATACCATCATATTAAAATGGTTGTTTATTTGTGTCTTATATTGGTAGACTTAGCTCATAAATCGACGACAAAAATATCTTGATGCATGATGACAGAGAATACATACTCGACTACCACTCACTGTCTGTATCTATCCCAAATTGAAACAATACGATTTTGTTCTGGTTTCAGTCCTTCTCACATGGGGTATCCTGTATGCTGAGCTCGGTGAGCAGATAGGATTGAATGGAGAGCTACTTAGTATGTCACTACTAGTCATTTCCGCATACTTAATAGGCTGGATATGGTTGAAGATCACAACACTGCCAGCCCTTATAGGCATGCTGCTAACCGGTATAGCCTTCCAAAATCTTCAGTTGGTCCAAATGACAGATTCTTATAGAAAACTTAACCAAGATTTAAGGTGAGCGTAAATTTCAACACCGGCAGATATTTTGTGAGTTGCGCAGTGTACTTATTGTTCATAATCATTCTCAGGAAAATTGCGTTGGTCATTATCCTAACGAGAGCTGGACTTGGTTTGGATGCTGCCGTTTTAAGGAAGCATTACGCAGCCGTCCTGCAACTAGGTCTCTTACCATGGTTGGTGGAATGCGTAGCAATATCCGTTAGCATACATTACCTCTTAAATTTACCTTGGATATGGGGTTAGTATAGATTCAACTTTAATTAAAAGATTACTTTGTTTGTTTTATCGCTATGGGTACATTTCTTCAATTGCGGAAATCAACAATTAGCGGTCTCTAATAGTCATACATTTGTTTCAGGCTTTCTTCTAGGTTCAATGATAGCTTCAGTGTCACCAGCAGTGGTAGTCCCTTGCCTCTTTAGGTTGCGTGACGTTGGCTACGGGGTTTCCAAGGGTATACCAACCATTGTTGTGGCTGCAGCTGCGGTCGATGACTCCATTAGCGTTGCTATCTTTGCAATCATTCTAAACGCTATGTTCTCAACAGGATCTGCCACTTTTAATATCATTAAGGTAGGCCATTTTATATTTTCTTAGGTTCTAAAAAAAACCGCAAACATAATGACGGTTACAAAACTTTTGTCATGTTTTTGACGACAATACATTTTCTTGTGACTTTCAGGGCCCATTATCTATTATTGCTGGTGTAGCCCTTGGATCACTTTGGGGAGCAATGACATCCGTTATTCCCGAAAAGGGGGACACTTACGTAGTGCCATTGAGATTTTTAGCCCTCTTTCTAGGAGGCCTATTTTCTTATTTTATATCTAGCATGATTGGATGGAGTGGTGCAGGTAAAAACAATCCCAAACCTTGATTTTTACATTCTCAGAACAGTTAAACTTAAAAGTCACTTTTATATTTTAGGTCCTCTAGCTATAGTATCGTCAGGATTCGTAGCAGCATACTTTTGGGACAAACAGGGCTGGCCTGTAAACAAAAATCCAGTCAGTAATATTTTTAGAATCTTGTGGATACTTTTCGAGCCCATATTATTCGCATTCACAGGAGCTCAAGTAACGGTAAGTAAAACCTAACTTAAAAGGATTTTGAGCTTTTGAATATCTTATAATAATTTATCGTTTCGACAGATTAGCGCCTTAGATCCACATGTAATCAAAATGGCTACGATTTGCCTCTTCTCCTGTCTCGTAATACGTGCTGTCGCCACGTATTTCGTGAGCTTTGGTTGTGGTCTCAACAGTAAGGAGAAAATATTCATCGGTCTCACATGGACTGCGAAAGCTACTGTTCAGGTATACAGGAAAATGATTGTTATTATTATTTTATTTGTTATAAATTCACATTCAGGTAAATCTATACTAATATTATAAAGCTGAAGAGTTTGTTTGTTTGTTTGTTTGAACGAGCTAATCTCAGGAACAACTGGTGCGAATTGAAAAATTCTTTTTGGGTTGAAAAGACCATTTATCGAGGAAGGCTGTATTATAGTACGGTGCGGAGCAGTATATCGTCGCCACAAAAGTAAAGTAGCCAAACTGACATTTTGGTGATTTGGTCTTAATTAAAGAATTACCATGGTTACTATTATATCTTCACTGTGGTAAAATATCATATCTCTAGCAATTGTCTTTTTGAAGATAATGCCAATATTCCTAATTCATATCTGCACAAAATTGCAATTGTACAATAGTAAACTTTTCTATGTGGTCTTTGCTCAGTTTACCTGTACTGCATATTATTACTTTTCGTAATACTCACAATCTTCAATTAAACTATGTGGTACATTGAATACTTTACCGTAATTCAAAAGGGTAGTGGAAAGTTAAATCTTGCAAAGGTAAACTAGCCAAACTGGAAGATTGAATACTTTACCTTGGTCCATAAAACAATCGGAATGCTTAACTCAAAATTCTCTATTAGCCTAAGTGGAACATTGAATACATTACCTTTGTAAAAAAGGCAATCGAGACACTAAATATCAGTGTTATATTATTTTAAGTGACAGATTGAGAACTTTACTTTGGTGTGTTTATGCAATCGAAACAAATATAGAATAGTTAATAGCAGTCTTATTTCGCAGATTTATTAATTTACATACAATTTTCAAAACTAATAAATGAGTATGAAGTTGCGGTATATCTATTTAATTTAAAAGATCAATATAGGATAATCGGGTTAAAACTTAAAAATCGATAAAATTGTTTTTTTGTAAAATATCGGTGGCCTATACGAGTCAGTTGATTCCATTGCGTGAACTTGTGCGTCTACGCCGTTAAATTGTTTGCAGTTTTAAGTATTTTTAAGTTAAAATTGTGTAAAACAACATGAACAGAAGATGCTCATGTGCCCATCAAATTCTTAAAAATGCAGGCGTGATCAACAGTTCAGATGAAGAAAGTGATGATACAGGTATGACTCAAAAAGATTTTTAACTTAAAAATTATGCCGAAAACTATTTGTGCCGGCAATTACATTATTATTCTAATTGTGGTTGCTTATTTTCTTACTCTAAACTTTTGCCTACACTTTATAAAAAACAAAGCGTTCAAATTATTTTTCATAAAAAAAGCCAACTTGTCGTTTTAACAATGTGTCGCTGTTTACATTTCCGTAATAAAAACTAAACTAATGTGTCAATCACAAGCACAACTAGTTTTATATACTTACTTATTTTCATTCATAAATGCTTGGTCAGATTGCAAGGTAGCTTAGGTACTAATAGTTATAAATTATTGTATTATTACTGACTATTTTTTGGAAATTTTCCGCAACTACATGCCAATGGTAGTAAAATTACCGGTAATGAATAATGTTGATAATTTGAACTCTTTTATGTTAACCTACTTAATGCATGCTTCTCTATACCTAATGTTTTTTTCGCTGTGAGTTATAAGTTCATTACTTTTTCATACAGAATTACGATCATGTTTTTAAGTGTTTCTACCGTTATTCGGATCATAGTCTTGGAGTTTATCTTGAACATCACTATGGTATTAATTGCTATAACGAATGCTATCTGAATCTACGTGTGAAATTTGGTTTGTCCAGCTTTGGGTTTGGGTATGAGTTTGCACCACAGTTTTTGCTTTCTTGCTTTACAAATATAATTGAAAACACGCCAAATGCTAGCCCAGTGCAGTGTGATGAGGAAGCGGCTAAACCATGTGAGTTTTTTAATTATGTCAGTTTTTTTTTTCAGTAGGTATCTTATATGCCATAGATATACCTACATATTGTTTTATTTTTTAACAGCGCATCTGGAGTGTCGCAATTCATCCTCCAAACAAGCTTGTGGGGTCAACGAAAAATGTATTGTAGCTTCGTCTTCTAACCACAATAAAACTCATGAAGATGGTGAAATAAGCATAGGAGTCAGCGGCGAATAAGCCGGTATTCCAGACCAGTGTTGGCGTTGGCGAAAGAAGTCTAGAGGTGTCCGATGTTATTTCACCGTTGCCTTTTGTAATTTATCCTACAGTGGGGAAAAGTAGCGATAATCTAGTAAACTCTCCATCTTCTTCCTCTGTGCCGGACATGTCACCCGCAACTAGTAAAGTTTTTCATATGTTGATTGGAAAAGAGCAAGACAGTGATGATTCCGTAGCGAATCCTACTTACGAAGTAGAATATAATGAAATTCCTTGCGACGATAGTTCAGATAAATGCAGAAACCGTCAAAATGAATATCGCAATAAACATGATGACCTCTAATATTGACAGAAGCATTAAATAACATAGAAAGACAAGATGAGCCTGATTTCTTGCCATTACAAAACATAGAAGATCAACAAAACTTAAAAGAAATTCCAAAGAAGAGAAAAGTTAGAGATCCTAGCACATGGAAGATACATATTGAAAAGCATAGACGGTTAAAAGGTGAATCATAAAATACTAAACAAGGTATAACAAAGCAAGCCAGACCTATTATAAAGCAAGCTAAGTGTGTAATGAGTACGAACCATAAAGTCATATCACAGATTCCCGAAGATGAACGAATTAAAATGTATACTCAATTTCGACATTTAAAAAGTTTACAAAATCAGCGGCATTTTGTTACATAATGGTATGTAACAAAATGCCGCTGATTTTGTAAACACACACAAACGTTGTCACAAAACAAAAAAAAAAACAGAAAAATCGTGCTACGACCGAAGGACTTTCACGAAGAAAATATTCACTCACTTATACACTGTGGTGGCTAATGAAAAAAGAACGGTTTGCCGTGAGTTTTTTTTAGCCACCCTGAACATCATTGGTGGCTTTGTAAAAGGTGCTTTAAATAAAATAAACTCCGAAGGCATTTTAGTACCAGACTACAGGGGCAAAAAAGTTCCACCCAATAAGTTGAATTCAGCAAATGAAAGTTACATTCGAGACCACATTTTATCTTTTCCTGTCGTGGAATCTCACTATTGTCGACAAAACAATGAAATTAGATATTTAGACGCCTCGTTAAATATAGCTACATTGTATAAAGAATATGTAAAACTCTGTGAAAGAAAATCAATAAAGCCAGTCAGCTCCGAAAAATATCGCTTAATTTTCCGAAATTACAAACTGAGTTTTCACAAACCCAAATAGATCTGAGAACGGTGTTAGCAATAAAAATATCTATTTTACTATAACTTAATCGTTTCACTATTTACCTTGCTTTTCGGTACTATTCTTACAATAACAAAACGCCCTTATCATAAGAAAATAGCCTAATTTTAAAGGCAGTTTGGCTAGTTGACTATCAAAAAATGTATGACGTATAGTATGCTCCACTGCAGTCAATTTAGCTATCTACCAGTTTGGCTACTTGAACACATCTAAATAATTTTTTTGTCTCATTCTAAACATGGTGAAAAGGCCAATCTGCTTTAATTTCTTAAATAATGTATAATTTGTAATTCTAACAGTATCTACTTAAAGTACATCATTTTTGACTAATAAATTTACAAACATGACAAGATACCTATAAAACCTGATTTACAGGAACAATTTTTGTTTTTATTTCGCTCTCCTGGAAAGTTTGACATTTGCAGATTGGCAAGTTTACTATTTGACCGACGATATATACTGCTCCGCACCGTACTATAATACATGAATCTATTGCTATACCTTAAAAATCTTAATTTTTGTTGAATCTCAATTGATCTATACAACACTCATGTGATTTCCAGGCGGCGTTAGGACCAGCTGCATTGGACTTAGTTAATAGTGGCCAGACATCAGGAGTTGATAAAGCAGATGAAGAATACTATGCCAAGACAATCTTAGCTGTCAGTGTCTTAAGCGTGATGATATCGGCCCCTCTAGGAGCGTTACTAATTGCCCTGACTGGCCCTAAATTGCTAACCAAGGATGATAGTAAGTAATAAAATTACAAACTATTTTCTAATATTTAGGGTTTTAGATCTTGGTCCTAAATTGGTCCTTCGTTACTTTCCAGCTGGCGAGATACCGAATCCAGATCCAGAAAATCAACAGTCTACTCAAATATGACATTCGTAATCTCTTTTAACCTTCCTATAGCAGTACAATAAATTATTTTATTTTAAATTTGTTAAATATCAGAGAGAAATAGTGTCAGTCATCTGTACTTATAGAATAATAACAAAACAACGTGATTTTATCTAGTGACCTTGCTCGAGAATACCTCAATGATACCTAATCCGCCTTCGCATGGTGTTTTTTTTACTAGTGCTTAAGGTTTTAATCAAGCAAGTACTTAAACATAATCGAATATTTTAAATAAACTAGTTTTATACTAGTAATAAAATAATATTATACTACTTACACTTATCTTGTTATTTTAAACCTTTTTGTAGCTGTTTGATTTGAACAACTAAGATACAACGGTTCCTGTAACCTGGGTATATTATTGATTTGAAATATGAAATATTGCCAAAATCGTTTATCAGAAACATTTTTGAAAAAAAAAAACTATTATTCACGAATAAATGAATAAAACATGGCGTAAATTCATTAGTGATTGAAAGTAGCGTGGAGTCTGGTGGAGATAGTTTTTTCGAGTGTGGCAACACTAAACACTGTTTTGATGGTCACTGTCAAAATTATAATGTCAATGTCATTGGCTTTCGTTCTGAGTGGGAGGTCAATGCACTTTTAAAACTTCGAAAAAGTTTTCGAAACTATATAAATCTTCTATAGAAGATGAATTAAAATTAGACTAACTTTCTAGCTTAAACTAAAATGTCTGTTGTCGTAATAGCTGTTGCCACTGAAAGTGGTGTTCCCATATTTTCAAGAAAACGCGGTAATAATGAAAGTGTAAGTATACTTGACAAATTCACACACAAATAGTTCTGTACTTAACTTTTCAATAATTTATTTTTAAATCCCCCGAAATAAAAAAGAAACCATTAGTAAAAGTAAGTTGGTAATCTTATTAGTAAACTTATTTTTTCATACATAATTCCTTTCCTGATTAACAAACGAATTCTTAATTTAGGTACAATTCTCCACTATAGCTTCACTTCATGGCATAAATATGTTCAGTAAATGCCACAATTTATTCATGATAGACACGCAAGTTGATAATGGAGCTATACTTTGGAAAGAATATTGTAAAAGGTAATTAATGTTTCGGTTTATGTATAAATACTTATTCTACTCTATAGTACTACCTGATGCTAACTGATGATAGATGTGGTCATTGGACCACTTCCTGGCTGTAGGTCATTGGTTTGCCATATGGGAAACCCCCAACAGCACCAATAAACTGGTGATAGCTTCAAGAGTCAGTTAGATGCGAGAAGAACAGGACTAATCAATAGAAGCCTATGTCTGGCAGTGGATATCTTTCGACTGATAATGATCATAGAGCTTCCAAACAGTAATAGTCTGTGTAAACTTTTCAGCATAACATTAATTGGAATAGCAACAGGAGGGCTGGAATGTGATCTAGAACTCCTCTTATCCTGCGTCCAAGATGCCATGATTTTCTGCATTGGAAAGAAAGAGCTGGAAAATTTAAAGAACATTGACCAAATAAAAAGAGATTTGAGGCAATGTTATCCTATCCTAGATTATTTGTTGGAATCTTTGGATCCTAATGCACTGTCGAGTCCCCTTCCAACATTGGTGCTAGATTTGATACAGAGTATTTTGTGTCCACAAGCTCAGCAATTACAGGTTTGTATGTTAATTTTTAATAATTTCAAGGCTGCTGCATTTTTAATTTTAAAGTCATGATTGGTTGGGCCAACTGACTTTCCCCAAAGCATTAGCATTTCCATTCATCACAGTCATTCTTCTGGGCAAGGTTATTAAAAAAGTCATATATTAAATTACCTAACCTATTGTCATTAAAAATAACTTTTCGAGACTTTTCAACAAAGCTTGTTTGATTATGAAAATTTTAGCAAGCTCTAGACAACTATGCAGAAAGAGTGACAGGTCGATGGGCATGTCTCATTATTCATGGACACTTGGTGGCTACAAGCTCTGACTTCTGTGAGTTAGACCCAAGAGAGGCACGTTTGATGCTGTTGCTTGCTGCAGCTCAGGATGGTGCACCATTGAGAGATACACCTGTCTATTTACCACAAATGAGTCCTGATGTAAGTATCCATAATCTGACAGCTGAAGTGTTTGTTTGTTTGCTTGAACACACTAATCTGAATGAATCACTGGTCTGATTCGTAATGTATCCTGTCTTTACTTCACTATCTGATAGAGTTACGAACTTATGGGTAGTACCTAGTGCTCATTCAAATCCAACTCACACATTTTTACTTCCGCCTTACCTGTAGCCAATGCTGCCTTACCTCAAATTCGACTTCTAGCTACAGCCCTGGCTCATCATCACTACATAGTATAAAACAATGTCGCTTTCTCTGTCCCTATATCCCTATGTATGCTTAAATCTTTAGAACTACGCAACGGATTTTGATGCGGTGTTTTTAATAGACACGAGTGATTCAAGGTTTTTTTTTTTTAATAAAACGTTGCCCCACACTAGGAATTTCTCCTGTGTCGTGGGTGCGTTTACAAACATACAATCTCACATACACAAACGGACAGACCCGGAACAACTATCTGTAGGCCATACAAATATTTGATCCGTGCGGGAATCGAACCCACGACACGTAGCGCAGCAGCCAATCGCTCAACCACTGCGCCAACCGTATCGTCACACGTTTACATTGCATCCGTGCGAAGCCGGGGTGGGTCGCTAGTGGCATAAGAAAATATACTGCAATTTTTTTAAGGTTTGGCTATCACTGCCAAACAAGAATTTTCCTTAAGATGTAAAATAGAACTAACCTAAACAGCTTCTTGATGCCTAGTATTTTGCAGGTAGCCTTCAGAGCAGTGACATGTAAACTGTTGGCAGATGTTTACATCTTGGTAGTATGTGGTGCAACTCCTGCTCTATCACAGATTGATGAAATAGTCCTGCAATGCTGGGAAGGTTACGCATCGATCATAAAAGAAGCTAAACTTGCACACCCACGAAATTTTCCAATGAGCTTAGCATTTGAGCCATGTGTCTTAGGGTAAGTAGGAAATACTCCTCCACCTTTAGCAAATACATTATAATTTTAGATAGGGCTATCGGAACCTTAACTACCTACAAGAAACTATTTTGAAAGAAAAAAGCTAGAAGCTATTTTCAATGTCTAAAAAATCTCGCACATGCTTCGGTTAAGTGAGGGCCAAATCTTAGCGTAAGAAAAGCGCGCAGTCTGCCCTGCCCTTACCATAAGTCGGTGCTCATAGCAAAAAAAAAAATATACTGACACGTAATTTTCAAAAACGTCCAAGTGAAAGTCGCAATTCCAACTTCATGTGACAGCGGGGATGAGGGACCAGATAGAGATAGTGACACACTTCAGTGCTGCCTTAAAAGTTTAACGCTTAGGTGCTTTACCTTTCAGAGTCCTCGTAATAAACGTAAATAAGCGACAATGCGTATTCTCGCGGCATTTGCACTTGCCTAATCAGAAGGGTCGCGGAATGTCAGGGGCACACAGAATGGACATTTTGAGGACCTTTTATGTTACCTCGGCTAGAGACCTGGCACCAGAATTGAAGCTCAAGGATGGAAACCACATAGGTACTTAGCATGCGATTAAAAGCTCGGGCCACCCGGGCCTAGTATTATTAAGTCTGGCGCTGACCTGTAGAACGAATATCCACTTTATGCTAGTTGAAAAAAGCCGAAAATCCACCTTCACTAATCTGTGTACAGTCGGTGTACATTAATTTTTGACTTTATTTTTAGGACAGTACCTACTGTTGAATTCAGTAATATCCGCAAACTAAACTTTTATAAAGCCATTTAATTTTTCTTACCTTTTATGGAATTCCAGAAACAAATGAGGAACTAGCTAACATGTGCGAAACCTATTGGTGTTCTGAATACCACAAATGTCACGCGCAGAGATCGGGCAACATACTATGTTGTACACTTTATGCATCAACAGTACAAATGCAGACTATACGGTACGTGGTTATTTCCTACTCCTGATATTTTCTTATTTATTTCGTTGCGAAATCAAAGTCACTTGAATCGTTTCTCCGTGACTCGTGACTCGTTGAGCTTCATTGACTCCGCGGTTTTTGTGGTGGTAAATTGTTTTGGCTTTCAAGAGGTACAGTTGTTTGGAACTGTGGCGAACTTGTCCCAAATGAAACAAAAATATACGTTATGCAGATGATGTTCGATTATCAAATAAAAAAATCGAATAACTTTGATGAAATAAATTGAATTTTTGAATAATGGGAATGTTATCTGTGTTTCAGATTGATAACAAATCAAATATTGCAAGATCTAAGCACAAATAAAGATGTTTTCTGGTGAATAGATGATGATTGTACACACAAAGAAAATATGTAATGGTTCGACAGACCCATTACATATTTTCTTCTATGGCATTATTTAAAACATGGGCAGATCCAGGGGGGAAACTACTGCCAGGGTTGCAGATTTTGTTCGAATGAGTTACTGTGGTGCTCGATCGCAACCTTTGCGGAAGTCATTTGATGATTTCCCATCCATAAAGGGGGGGGGAGGGGGCTTGAGCTCTTTTGAGAGTTTTCAACGTAACGAAGTCAATGAGGAACTTACGAAAAGTAATCCACTTTATTTGTCACTTTATTTGTTATGTGTTAAGCAACATAAAATTGTCAAGCCAACAACGACGATCCCGGATCCGCCTCTGTTCAAAAGCAATACAAAGAACCCTATTGACCGAAACTGAAGCAGCAAGTCATTATAGTTGGTGAAACTTAATTTCATTAAATTTCATTAAGAGTTATATCCGAAAAATGAGATTGTGATAACTTGTGACAGACATATAAATAAATAAATAAAACTCACTTTATGTATAATTTCACTTTAATACCAGAACATCCAAATTATTACACATACTATGCTGATGGTACTAAAAGATTTAAATTCTTATGTAAGTCACTAAAAAGGCAATGTATTTATCACTGAATATACTCTTTGTCTAAGCATAAAATTCCGTTTGGTCGTGTTTAAAATTAACACAATGATTCCGCAATATACTAAATACAATATACTAAAACGAGGAATGGTATTATTCCTATATTTACAATAATCTTCCTCCAGTTACAATTCTATTGTATAATTCCGCGTTGACCAATCGGATTTTAGAGAATACTTTCTAATCATAATCATACATGATTTTAAAATGTATTGATACAAAATACTGATTAATTTATACATCAAATAAGTTATATTATCACCAATTTTGTCAAATATGAAAATGATCAGTGGGCCAATTCTATTTGCATTCGCGTCTCGCTCACAATCTGTTGAAAAATCCCTCCCTCAACCTTTCCCTACATTTTGACAGATTACGACTGAGGTGCGGATGCGAGTTGTTTAAAAATTTGTTGAAGTGGCCGTCTGGTTTAAAATATGACTGTGATACATGTCGAAGTCACATTCATTCATTCTTTAGCTACAGCTAGAATAATTGGGCGGGCTCTTATGATATTCAAACTTATCTAATAACGCCAATAAAATAATTGATTAACATTTACTTTTAAAGTTCGTAAGTTTCATGAAATACATGCCTTATTTTATATCACTCAGAAAAAATTACACAAAATCTTAAAATGTATAATATTCGTAGAGTCTTGGACACAAAGAGGATTTAGCAACTTTATTTCCATATTTTCTGAAAATAGTTATAATAGTTGTGAAATACTGAGATCAGTTATATGTAGTATACACGAAAAAATAATAAAACATCTTCCTTTTATGTAAAACGGGACTTTTTAACTTATAAACAGTCGTCCACAGGCCCTTATGCGCCTACGACAGTTTTAGAAACGTTGTTCACTTTTCTGTATGAGGAAGGTTTGTCTAATATCAATACCAACATGGTAAACTAAAGGAATAATAATAAATGTTTCTAATAAAAATGCAATTATTTCAAATGTTGCAAGTTTGCCCATTCACAACATAAATTAAACACTATAACTCTTTGATCTATGATAAAAAAAGGGTTAAAATGTATTCAATTAATTGGTTCATTATTATTAGTGTCCAGATTTATTCACTATGACTTGTGAAAAAATAAATCTCACTCGCGCGCTACGATAAGAGCATTACTAAGCTAGAAGATTAAAACTACACTGGTTCGGTAAAATTTCAAAGCCATTCACACTTAAAAGAAAATCAATAAATATGAAAATTAAAATAATGGCGTATAGAAAAGACTTACACTGTTACACACAAATCTGATACCAACATTAGTGACTGGCCAAAATATGTTTATTTTAGTAAAATAATATCGACTTATTATGCGATACCAAGATATAGGCGGGAGTAGAACATGTTTAATATTGTATTCAAATACATTCAATAAGCTGCTTCGCTACACGTTTGTATATTTCCCAGTTTAAATGTCCTGTATAATAATGAAGTCATCGGCCTTATAATTGCAAACCACTCTGGATCAATCATTCAGTTCATATCAGGATTTTGTCAAAACCAAGACATGCAATAATGCTGGTCGGCTCGGTCTTACGGTTTATTCACATATTTCCTGGACATGGGCGGCCCGTGATCCGTCACAACTTCATATAAAATGTTGTCTTACAAACGTGTACTGAGGCAGGTTATTTGAATAAGCACTATTTAAAACTACTAAGCAATCTAGGTTGTTTTATTTTGCATTTTAACTGTTGTATCAGGTCGAAAATTTTTAATGAAGGACCTACTTTCATTTCTAATAGTTCGATGATTTCGTCTTTTGTCAACTGTAGCATCATGGGACCAGTGATGTTTGTGAAGTTAACGCAGTAAGGTTGGCAATCGTTGACAGTGAGGAACCTGGCAACGTCTGCTGTAGTCCAGTTTTCAGGATCAACGGAGTTTAGGACATCTAAGGGTACTGAGGTATTGACTAGTCTAGGTATCACCTTGTCAGGATCCGAATCCTCTATAGAAGCGATTGGGGAAAGCTGCGGTACGTTTTGACATGAATCCTGTGATATGTCAGTGTTATCATGCGTGTTCTGAGAAAAATCAGTGATTGGTGTGTCTTGAGAAAAATCAGTGATTTGCGTGTTCCGAGATATGTCTGTAGGAGTAGTCTGAAATGTGAAAAATACATAACTTTAAAATACGATCAATTGGAATGAAAATCTTTTTAATGTCAAAGTTTCAACATCTATGACTGATATTTCTGAACCTACATCAAAATGATAAGCTAGTACTTACCGGGCTCTCTGGTTTCATCTCATCAAGCATTTCTTCGGAAGGCTCAGTGCTATCTTTAGACTCTGTATAAACGTCCATCTTGGCTGGATTGGAGTCCGTTTCAGGCTGACATGGTGCGTCTACAGACACTTCAGATACGCTTGTAGGCGGGGACAGGCTCTTGGTATCACCCATGTCCGAGTTTTGGGAGCTGTCTTCAGTCGTGTTTGGCGGTTGAGCGACTTTTATACCTCCTGCAAGTGCAAGACGTAATTATGTTAGTTTTTAATCAACTTGTATAAGCTTTTTGGCATCAATTATTACGTACGGTTACTTTTTTAGTTTATTAAGAAGGTGGAAATATGTATGAAGCGAACATTTGGTACATAATTTTTTTTTTACATAGTGATTGCTTTGCGCAGAGGTTTCAAAGATACACTTGTACACATCCTTAAGTGTTATAGTATTGCCACAATTGAGGATTATTTTTTTTTAAATATTTAGAGAATTTCAGTTTTTGAAAACAATTTTCCTATAAAAGTGTGTAATAGTGTTTTTACAAAACTGATTTTAAGCATGCCAAATCGCTATGATTGTGTTATTTGTGTCAAAGGCAATTTATGACGACATTAACTTACGGCCGAAACCAGTAACCGATCTATCGCATACTGGAGATAGAAAAACAAATGAAACAACAGAAAACCTATATGGTTCGGCCGTTAGATGAATTTCCCACAATTTGCAAAAGTTGCATTTTCTCCTAATTTTATATGATAGGTACATTTAGGGTTAAGTTGTAAGCTTAAACATAGGAATTAAACTAAGAAGCCAGTCTGGAGAACTAGATTTAATAAACATTAATTGGATAATTTTTATAGTTAAAAAATTACTTGATTCCCAGACACTTTTGATATGTTTAGGAAACGTCGCGCACTATAATGTAGGTATATGCCTTGTTATCACTATCGGTGCCCAGAAATTATCGTCTGAACCCATATTCGAATTCTTGGCACCGAAAGCACTATGTTGGGGTCAGCTTCTAGTCTAACCTAATGCATCGCACATTACATAAGACTAATATTATACCAAGAAAAGGGTGGATGCACCTACATATACCTCCGCCTCTCTCGCTCCTTAGGAGAATATCATCGTGAAGTTATAGTAAAACTAGCGAACCGCCCCGGCTTCGCACGGGTGCAATGTTGATATTAAATCTCTGCTATATTATGCATGTAGTATACATATAAACCTTCCTCTTGAATCATTCTATGTATTAAAAAAAACCGCATCAAAATCCGTTGCGTAGTTTTAAAGATCTAAGCATACATAGGGACAGACAGCGGGAAGCGACTTTGTTTTATACTATGTAGTGAATGAAGGTCGTACCTTGCTTTCGCCGTCGTCTCGGCTGCTTAGTAGGCAGCTTGCGCGGCGGCTGTGGCGGAGGTTGCAGCGGGCCCTCGAGTCTGTGACCGACCGCGCGGCACCATCCTACTGGGTACACGTCTGTACTGTGAGCCCATAGCCATTGGTCGTACTCGATACCCCAGCCGTCGAAGTGGACCTAAAATAAGACAATTTTTAATATCTTATCTAGCTGTCCGCACAAATTCGTTTGTGTCACATTTTTCATGACTGCTCCGCTCCTATTGGTCTTAGCGTGATGATATATAGCCTATAGCCTTCCTCGATAAATGGGCTATCTAACACTGAAAGATTTTTTCAAATCGGACCAGTAGTTCCTGAGATTAGCGCGTTCAAACAAACAAACAAACTCTTCAGCTTTATAATATAAAAAAAATATCTTAGATAAGTTGTGCTAGATTAGCCCATAAATAAGTTACAATGTTCAATTTCTTCAAGTAAGAAAGTTGGTGCTTTTCGTTGTTATTTTTTGCAGAAAAGGCTGTCGTGACTTCATAATCATTTTAGCAAAAATTTGTCCACTGCTGGGCATAAGGTTCCTCCAAGAATCACTGCAATGACCAGTGCGCGGTCGCAAATCCAGAATCTTTCAACCCACCTTTGCAGAACCTTTTAACTTTATTTCCATCAACTCAGCTGCTGGTCATTTTGCGATCAAATTACATACATAAAAACAAACCTTCAGCAGATCAGCGACAACTCTGGCGACTGTAGCGACACAAACTAGTCGTGGGTCCATAAGATCAGCGCACTCCAGCCGCATGCCAGCTACAAAGCCGTGAGATACCACGTGACCTCTAGCCGCGAACAGCGAACGATCGGCCGCTTGACCACCACACACTGTCAAATAATGCTCCCAGCTGAATTCCTCCATTGTTATACTGAAATCAGGATAAGTCATAAGTAATTATACTATACATCAACTAATATTTTAGTAATAAAGATGTAAAAGTGTTTATTTAATGTAAGAATAATATCTGGAAGTATTGAGCTGATAAATACAAAAATTATAGGACTGATTGAAAGCTAAAAACAGAGTAACCACACGGTGAAAGTCACGGGCAGTGAGATGAAATTGAAGTTGCACAAATCAGAAATGCCTGACACTAAGAATTTAAATTGTATTGGTCTATACAGCTGATAACACACTTATTAGCAAAACGAATAGAAGAAGGCTCACCCAGCAGGAGGTACTAAAGGTATATTATTAGCCAGCGCAAATCCAACTGGAAATATGCACGGCGATCTCTGATGATAGCAAAACCAGTCGGCCCCTGACGCATCAGCAGGGTAACAGTCTATCCTGATCATCATATACCCTTCATTTAGTATCTGCATAACTGTAGCGGCACAAACAGCTGATAAATTCAGAGGATCTATAGCTTCAAGCTTCATTCCCTCCGCAAATAATGGCGGTTCATTGCTCGGGTATTTATAAAACATATCGGGAGTACTATCATTCGGTATGAACCGTCCAGCAGCCACTCTTTGGCAATAACTTTGAGGGGCGTCCAAAGGATGTCCAATTCTAAAAGCCCAGCCTACTGGATGTATGAGTGGCGAATCTTCATGGCACCAAAAACCGTTGTCTTCTGGCACACTATCGTAATATTTCACATGTAAGCGTTTTCCTATTATTTCGCACACAGTAGCTACCTGGAATGTAAAGATTGCTGTTTATTATTGTACATATGACATTTAAGCAGAAGTTTTGTTTTCCAGAGCAATGCTCATGCATTATGTACTAATACTAAGGGTGGTGTGACGATCTGAGTGTCAATTCTACAAATCGACAGATTGCAAATGCAAAAGTTGGCTAAAAGTTAGCTGAATTGGCTTTCATATCGCGTTTACGGGTCTAACTTGGCCAGAGATCGCACAGTGTAGAAAGATACGAAAGGGGAAGCGGTTGGGCGCAAATTAGATTACTAAATAACGCAGAACACTTTTTCCCATGCACGAAAACATATATACCATGCAAACCTAATCTAAAGTACGTCATTATAGCCCGCAAGCGGTGCGCTTCGGCCTGCGCTACTAGCTGCAGGTCGCGTGATCAAAATGAGGTTCCAAATTCAAATCACGTTAGCCTGTGTTGGGCTGGAGACACAGCTTCGGACGCGCGACCTGCTCCTAGCAGTAGAGGGCGACGGGCACCGCATGTCTTCATATCTTGAGCACAATTTTCTCGCAGTAGGTTAGGTTTTGCTTCTCAGAGATAAAGGTTTCTTTGTGTTGGGCTAAGTTAAATCCCTCGCTGCAATCAGGATTCTTGTATAGTTAATACAAGAATCCCTCGCTTCGCTCATAAGTTAAGGGATTCAATATGACGTGCCATAAGTCACTGCTTTAACCCCTCGGTGCAGAAATGTATGTATGTAAGTACCTTGACTTGTGATATCCTATTTTTATCAACAACTTCCATGATGGTGCCAATAGAAAACCTAGATACAATACTGTCATTCAATTTAGTGTAGAAGTTGGCAGGTAGTGTTTTTGCTCCTGTTAACTGTTTCACAAGGAATCTGGAAAAAATATACACAATATTTTGGAGTACTAAATAAAAATCTACATGAATAAATACTTATTTGAAAGATGGTAACGTAAATAAAAAAATAAAAGAAAAACTAGATAATATATAGTGAGTGAGAACTAGAGAAATATGTGCATTATCCAATAAATACCTATAATTATAAAATTATGAGATTGAGAAATGCTATAATTATAAAATTATGAGATTGAGATTAAATAATATTACAGACATAAGTATAATAATTTACAGGAGACCATTACAAGCTTTTTAGGTTTATTCTTTTATCCCTTTCACACGAAATGTGTGTATTGTACTATATATAAAATGCTTTGTTGTAACTGATGGATTCACGCCTAGTGTAACGGTTGTGGAGGATGTATTCCTTATATTAGGTAGGCATCCAATAAGAGAGGATTTTTGAAAACTCTCAAGTCTTTTTGATAAGGCGGTGAAATAAGAAGTTTGTATGTTAAATCTTATTCCCTGAGCCAATAACTCATACTTGAAGCATTTATTTCAATTTATCCATTTACTGGAACTTTTGAAGGGTAGTTCAGTCAAAGAGGTGAGCCTATTTGAACATAATGAAATATGAACTCACCTTTTCCAATCTGTATATTTTTCTTCAATACTGCAAGGAGGTATGAGAGGTTTGCCCCTAGTTGCACACCAACCTACAGGATGCACTTCTGAGCAACAAAGGTTGACCCAAAAGTCTTTAGAATCATCACTTCCAAAGCCTTCATATCTCAATAGCCCCATATAACCTTTCACCTGTAAAATTTTTATATAGATGTTGAAAGCAGTTTGGTTAAATAGCAGCAGTAAATCTATACTAATATTATAAAGCTGAAGAGTTGAGAGAAGGCTGAAGAGATATATGAATTAGTGACCATCTAAACATACCGAGACTCTTGGAGAGCATGTTAAGCCGTTGGTCCCTGTTATCCCTAATGACTGCCATAGATCTAAAAATGACATTAGATCTATGGGAGTTGTTACGGAGCCAGAAAACTTGACACCAGTTTTGCTAAAAAGTACCTTATCACCCAGTTACTGGGTTGGCAGTCGCTCTATGTAAAAGACAGTTATTCGGCTGTTGACTGGAAGCCGAAAGCAATATAGTTGCAAAAACGGTTAGGCAGATTCATTTAATATGTCCAAAGAAAGACAAATGAGGTATGAATTTGATAGCCATGGTAGCTAGTTTATCAGCTTTAGTTCTAAAAAAGGCTAGTGATCTATATTATATTATATATTGATATCTAGAGTATATTTCATTGTCAATGATGTATAATAAAGGCTGGTGTGAAAACCCCAATGTTTTAATCAGTTTTCAATAACAAAAGGCTACTTACTTTCAATACTGTAGCCACCCACAAATAGTCATTCATCTTCTCTTTGCTGTCCTCAATGTCAGTATTTTTGACTTCCACTTTCATGCCTTCAAATGTGCTGTCCCAAATATCATGTAGGGGAGCATGTTTGAACAAGCTCACTGGTGCAGCAAGGAAGTCACAGCCAAACAACTCATCCTTCCATTCATAGCTGTTGGCGACTACTGCAGCTGACTGTTTAATGGGTCCAGCCTAATAACATTTTGTATGTATGATTATTATTATGTAAACATGTTTTTTTAAAGACAAAAGGTATAAGCTCTTTGCAATAGGAATAAAGACATGAGTCCATTACAATGGAATTAGTGATTATCTTAGGTCATGATAATATGGTCTGTTTTTTTTTTATAAATAACAATAGTCTTCTACGGATACTTGAAAAATAAAATAGTTTGATTGAAAAAGACATAAAAATGTAACAAAATAATAATTTAAAAGTAAATTTACATTGTCTGCTGCTACAGGGTTAAAATAAAGAAGGCTCCATAATTTATGGTGGAGTACATTACTTGTATTTACATATATTTATTTATTTATAGCTGGTATTTATTTACCTGCAGCTCATTAAATGAAGTTTGCCAGTGCTGCAGCTGGGGCAATGGCTGCATCGGTATCATACCCGCCATGTGTTCAGCACCTTCCATTAATTTGAACCTCCAATTACACTGTCGTCTTCTCGCGTTACTCGCGTTACATCTAAGCGAACAAAACTTATTGTTTCTTGGATAGAACTGTCCCCGACGACCAACGCGACCACATAATTGGCATATTGCTGCAATAATAACACTAAATAATTGATCTTTACAGTTGGTGTTTTTATTACCTGTAGAGGTACTCACCGAAACTGTCTTTTTCTAGTGGAATTATTGAAAGATCGTCCGTATCATTTATGTCATCAGATTGGTCACTGGCATTGGCATTGTAAAGAGCCATATTTTAAATAAACTCGCGATAGTGCTGTCGAATGTCGTCGCCGTTAACACTTCAATTATTTCAATACACATGACTAAAATAAGGTACGCGGTACGCCAGGTTTGGATAGGTACGTATTAATTAATATACATATCAATACTGCGACAAACTGTTGAATTATGTTATGTCAACCTCAGTTATACAAAATTCTGCTTTTTACATCCAACAATATAGAAATCATTCACGACATTGCTTGAACTTGCTTGGCTTTGCCTTCCCAGTTTCCTAAAATCCTAACCATAGGTAGGTACATATAATACGATATTTACGCTCTGCTTGCTTAGCCATAGGCATAGGCAAAAAATATCGATATATCGAAATATCGATATTTTTCCATACAATTATCGATATATATCGGCGATATTTTTAGTCGCGATATATCGATATTCAATTTTTAGTTTAGACTATCGAATTCGTATCAAATTCGATATTTTTTTTACGCAATTTTGGTTGCGTGTTTTTAATGTTATTACAATTGATTATCCTTGCATGCTCCTCGCGTATTGTTAACTTAAAAAATCTCGCCACAATCGTTATTAAATACAATATAGCAATTTAAGACTACTGGTAGCGTGCACGAAAATACAAATTCTATTAAACTATCAGTGTAAGACGAATATGGCCTTGAATTAACACGCAACTAACAATTTTCGGATATTTTTTTCAACAAATCAATCACAAAACTTAAAAATATATTTAAGCTCGAGCATTAATAAAAATACTATTTTCTTCTATTGTTTATTACGAAGTTTGATTGCTTTGGGAATATGTATGAATAATCATGCGAAAACTGACGATATATCGATATTTTTCACTCGATAATTATCGATAGTATTTAAAAATATCGATACGATAAATATCGATATATTTTTTTCACTTGCCCATCCCTACTTAGCCACAGACAAAATAGACCGAATGTAATCACTTTATCAGTGTTGCCACACAAACTGCTGCCACAGACCTTTATACTTTTTGCGATTTCGATGGGCTGGACTCGAGGCTAACTATTTATACAATGCACACACTTTTTCAGGCGCGGTCGCAGCCATGAAATTTATTTAATAGTTAGGTCAAAATAGCCGAAGTGACATTCCTCATTATACTCAATAGAGGCTAAATGGGTCAAGAGACATAATTTGGCCAAACGACAAAACTACAACCATGGCGAAAAAGCCAAATGCCTTAATCGACACACGTTTTAAAAGTTCGATAAATCAAAATAGCTTAAGTCATCGAGTCCTCAAATTTGTCTAATTTTGTGTCGTAGATCCATAGTATAGAAATATTTGTAAGGTCTTTGCCTAAAGTGCGTTTCATGAAAGAATTCCCTTCGCCGTAATGTTGGTATTACGGAAAATCAGTGTTGCTATATTTTTAGCAATAAAACTACTTAATATTAGGGATATAACTAATATTCCGTTACTTTTACCAATTACCTTATAATTTTGTTTTTGTTTTGGAACCTGCAGTGCTATTCTGTAAGAACTCACATACGAATTCGATTCATCCCCATTTTCGATTACACTTCATAACTCACCTGAAGTGAAAAGTATTTGATATTCTGACTGTTCGCTTCGCCTATGTTCCATTGAGTTAGAAAAAATATGGAGACGCTGCGTTATTCTATACATACATTTGCTTATACAAATATTAGTGAAATATGATTCAGAACTTGAAATATCGTTATGTCTCATTCTTTCTAGTGAGATAATCCTATTTGATAAAAGAGACAACTATATTTAAATTGTTGCTAATTATGGCAACATTTTGTCGTGATGTAGAGACAGTTGTAGGTAAGTGCCGTTGCAGCCATATTAAGCGACAAAATGGCGACAAATTCATGGTAGTTACGCTGTCAAATGGTTGTTTACTTTTATTATTATTGAGATTTGCGAGAAAACTACGAGGAATTTTACTTTTAAAACTGCATGTAAATGTTGGAAAACATAAATCCAACATGCCTGTGTGTTGTGTTGTGAAGTGTGGTGCAAGAAACAATCAAAATCAACCTCAATTGTCTTTGCACAGGTTAGTAGCCGGTTTTCATGCATTAATACACACAATAATACAAATTCGGTGATACTATTGTAACGCAATCATGAATTTATGGCTAAAGTATTGATATTTGGGTTCATTTCCATATAACAGGCCTTTTTATTATTTTTGTTTATTCATTCGTTTGTTTACATAATGGAATAGTGATGTACCGTTGCCGACTTGCGGTAATACGAAACTAGTTCCTCCGCTGCCTGGAACGATATCGGTATATTCTGTGATGTTAACATAAATAATCCTGCGTCTTATTCGGTCCGAGTGACTTAGCTAGGTCCGGCCTGTGATTCACACTTCACCAAAATCAAAATATTTTACGTAAACCTAAAGAAAACATTGAAAAAGCTAATTATTTCTAAAAGAGTAATCATGGAGTTTCTTGCCGGCACTTCTCCATAGGAAACAGCTAATTGGAACCGTGCACCTAGCTTATGATGTTTTATGTTTGTTTTAGTTACATATTAGCAGCTCTAACCTCTAACCAAAATGATATAAAAATACTTTAATTTCCTAAAAATGAAGGCTTAAAGAAAAAATGGTTAGAGGCTAAGGGTCGTAGGGTGATGTTGCTTGATGCTACCAAAAGCAAAAATAATGGAAGGACTTTAGAATAAGGGTTGTGAAAATTTGTACTTTTGAGGCGGGGGGAGGGGGAAGGGAGGGGAGGAGATCCCATCCCAGCAAAAATAAAGTTTAGGAAATGCATAGTTTTTTTAAAAATAATTTTTAAAAATGTCATTTTGAGGTTATATTTGCGTATTATTTTTAATACTATTTACCTGATTAAAAGGTGAATAACTCCTTTCCCCTCTGTCCTATGGCCCTAGTCGCCGGAAGACCAGTCGACGGAGCCCCGCTTCGCGGGGCTCCTACTTCTGAGTGGTTTAAAAAAAATAACCACGAAGGAGATGGCGGGGTCTGTCTGGGTCTGGGGACCCCGCCATCTCCTTCTAACCTAAATCTATCCAAGTCGGGGTGCCCCTAAGTCCCATCATCGAAACGCGAGTACAAACATTGAAACTATTGAAAGACATAACAGAAAGAAAAAAAATGTTGGCCCATATATAACGTTTCGTTTCACCTTTAGCAGATACTATATGAAAATAATAACTCGTCGTAATAAATCGTCACAAAATAATTTTTAAAATAGTTATTCAAACAAAACAAAACTGAAATCACTGACTAGTTGTTAAACACTACTAAAATAACACAAAAGAACGTGAATAAAAGAAAAAAATATGCGTCAACTTTTTGTGTGCTAAATCAAAACGCATTATTTAAAAACTAACTAAAATAGAAACACCTGCTGTCAAAGTTACGTCAAAAGCGTCAAAATTGTTTTATTTCAGAAAGTATTTATTTCCTAAACTTGAAACTTCGTGAGATTGTTAAGAATAATAAGTACTTTGCACGAAAAAATATGAAGACTCTACACGGTATCCGTTATTCTAAAGTCGAGCCCTTGTAACATATCTGCCAGTAAAAATCACGTTAAAATTTGTACAGCTATTTCAGAGATTAGCCGGGACAAACACTTCAATTTTATTTATTTGTGTAGATAGCAGAAGGTAAGATAACCTACTCATCTTTTTCTGTTACTATTACAACGGATTTTAATTAAGTACATAATATTAGGTATGATCCAAACGTGATTAACTAGTGGAACTCGTATTTAGTATCGGTACTCGTTGTAGTAACACCTTGATTGACTCAACCCTAGCAATGGCAGCCATTTTATGCGACAATATGAGTTGTAGGTATGCACCCTTTTTTGTAGGTATTTCCAGTCCATACTTTTATAGGTCAATGCTATGTTCTCACTTAGTGGCGCTAGTGTAGTTTTCATCAAGTTACAGAAAATGAGAACGGGAGTGAGTTCTTACAGAATAGCATTGCTGTAAAACTATTTTTTAATAAAATATACAACTTACTGTTTAGGAATTCAGAACAATTCATAGCATTATTGGAGTAGGCACTCACAGAATGAAACCACAGATTGTCCTTTTATCGAGTGCTGGAGCAGACGAGTCCTCATACGTTTGTTGACTAGCTAATTTTTATACCACGGCATCAGGGTTGCCAACCAAAAAAAAAAGATTCCTCGTACATGTGTAGCTGAAAATCTCGTATATTGACTTTCAAACCTCGTACATTAAAATTTATTGGACCAATAAACCCCCTTTTTTTTGGATGGGAAATCATCAAATGACACCTCCCGCCCTGGGCGGAGTGGCAGGGAGTGTCAGACTTTTACTGACTAAAACCCACCCGTGATCCTTCTTAATTCCGCAACCGGCCAATATACCCCTGAGAATTACCGACAATTTTGTTTGACGGGTTTTCAGCCATAATAATGAAAATAATCGTTCGAAACTTTACAGATAGATTATTTAGTTTATAATTTAGTGTATTCTCATTATCTATTATAATATAATATATGGAAACAAATAAAATTACAGTTTTATTATCATCGAGAAATCTGCAACACATGAAATTAATAATATCAATAATGAGTTGTTTAAAATAATTGAGGAAGGAGATTTCACAGCTTTTGACTAAAACCATTCATATGATGCGGATTAAATATTCTTTAGTAGTAAATCAAATTAATTATCTTGTCACAGCATAATTAATGATAACTTTATCATTTGCATGACTCTGTAAGATGAAGTATACTATTGAAATTAACTTGCAAACATAACTACAGATGGTGATATAATAGTATTCAATACTGATGTTAAAGAAGGATGCTCGTTATGAAATAATAATGAATCAATAGATGTCAGGCTGATATCGCTGAAACAAAAATATCTTTTTCGGTTGGATCGGAGCTTCCCAATATCGTGTTATTTTTTATATGTTATCAAAATCTCGTACATAATTGTACGAGGCTGATAGCGTCCTCGTACCTCGTACGGAAGACCACAAATCTCGTATTTGTACGAGGAACCTCGTACGGTTGGCAACCCTGCACGGCATAAACATACCCTTTACAACACTGAAGCGGGGAATCGAGAAACTTTTATTGGCAGCACTGATAGCCATCTCCATTAGGGATGGGCAAGTGAAAAAAATATATCGATATTTATCGTATCGATATTTTTAAACAATATCGATAATTATTGAGTGAAAAATATCGATATATCGTCAATTTTCGCCTGATTATTCATACATATTACCAAAGCATTCAAACTTCGTAAAAAATAATAGAAGAAAATAGTATTTTTTATTAATGCTCGAGCCTAAATTTAATATATTTGACATATTTTATGGTTTTATAATTGATTTCATAAAAAAATATCCGAAAATTTTTCATTTTCTTTTTACTTCAGGGTCATATTCGTCTCACACTGATGGTTTTAAAGTATTATTATTTTCGTGCACGCAACCAATAGTCTTACTGCTTTATTGCATCGGGATTTTTTAGAGTTGACGCGAGGAACATGCAAGGAGTATTTAATAATATTAAAAACAAGAAACCAAAATTGCGTTAAAAAAAATATCGAAATTGATAGGAATTCGACACTCTTAAATAAAAATTGAATATCGATATATCGCGATTAAAAATATCGACGATATATATCGATAATTGTATTTAAAAATATTGTTATTTTGATATATCGATATTTTTTTCCCATGCCTAATCTCCATTCTTTGACGTTAAGACAGACAGGGCAGCCAACAATACGACGAAGGGAAACAAAACCTTAGAGTATAGAAATATATAGAGATGCCCTAATGTTCTATATCTTATTTGCTTATACAAATATCTATTAAATCGATACAGAAATAAGAAACTACACTTTGTCTCTTTCTAACCAATGAGTTATCACATTTGAAGAAAGAGACGTCATGCTATTTGTTTTATCTCTTCCTGACAACATTTTCACATATCCGTCAATGTACGTACCTCGCGTGCCATCCGCCATCTTTTGGACCCGTGGTTTTGAAGTACGTCAGCTGTCAAGTGAACAACAACATTGGGTTTAGATTACGATTTTTAGGGATAAAAACGCTCAAAACTACATTGTATTGTGCTGTGAGTGTCTATTGGAGCAAATTGAATATGCTTAAGTGTGCAATAATTCAGTATGGTGCAAGGAAAAACCCCAATCGAGCCTAATTAAACATGCACAGGTTAGTAGCCGTATTTTAAGAAAAACTTTATCATACTGCTATTTTTTTGTATAACTATCCTTGTTTTATTTATAGAATCAAAGTTCCCACATGTACATACAAATTATTTCTGATATTTACCTCTATTTGCTAAATTTATATCATGTTTTGTTTACAATAGAAATGACAATTCAAAATAGTGATGTCTTTTATTAAATAAGCTATCGATAAGAAAGTCACACTTTTTTGTTTGTATTATACATTGTAGAGTAGGGTATCAAAATGAAGGGCTTGAAGAGAAGATTTTGAAAATAAAACTAACAAAATAAAAATAGTGATAGTGCTAAAACGACAATATCAATTCGTCATGCAGTAGGTGGTGGTTATTTAGTTCACTCTGATTTGTTCCACTAACTGCATCAAACTGAAATAAATTTGCATGTGTTTTATTTATACAGGTTCCCTAAAAATGAAGTACTACGCCAAAAGTGGCTTGCAGACATTGGGATGGAAAATATCAAACCTGGACATAAAGTGTCTGGAAGAAAATCATGTGAATCCTTAAGAAACTATTTTAATAAATTAACATTGAATAATATCGATGGTCAAGTGTTTTTTTTAACCAGAAAGTGAGTCAGTATCCAAGATTCTTAACAATGGTTATATAGAATAACGCTTAAACAAACGAAGGGGTAAGTTTTCGGATATAATAACAGTTACATTACATTTATTTAAATAAATGTGTTTTTTCGGTCAGAATTATGGTTTTTCTTCTCCTATTTGAACGAATGAACGGTAATTATAGGTCACAAGTTGCCACAAGTTATTTAAGAAGTAGTTATATGTTAATTGTTACACATGATTTAGTTCATAATGTGATTTAGAAGGCCACTTTTAGTTTCTATTAAACTCAGATTTCAATGGATAGTTCACAATTATTGGTAATGGTTGGGACTTTCAAAAGTGCCTAATAAATATCTAACTAACATTAGGCATTTACTTTAACCTGGTGATATATTATAGTGAATAAAGGTACATTTTTCAAATTGCTTGGTTGTTTTAATCCTTATAATACCTCAGTTTGAGTATCTTTCTACAATAATTATTATTGTTGTAAATAAACATCTCTATGGGCCGAGCCTACGTAAAGCGGTCGCCCGCGCGGTCCCTTACAAAAGTGCTTCGTTGTGGCCCCTTTTTGCTACGTAACAAATATTAAGTTTTCCATCGACTCTACATGCACACCTTAAAAGTTGAAATAGCGATACTGAGGGTCAGAGTAATCTTTATGAACAACTTTAAATGTAGAACAAAACCTGAAATCGCAAAAAACCTCAGTTGTCCTTATAGTCATTCGCAAAAACAAAATTCGAAGTCAGTCAGTCGCTCATAAAATGTAGCTTCTCACCCTGTGGTGAACCTCTTTTCTATCACCATAGAGACTTTTCATTCTTCATATATTGTGTCATACTACGAGTATGTCATGTTCTGCTAATTAAAACCTAATGTATAGGTTTTGGATATTATCACAATTTAATTAGCAGACAAAACGACTATACCCCATGGATAAATATCTACGACCTGAGCGGTTCGATGGTGACCCGTCCCTAAGCACGTCGGCCACGGAATGGGCTCACTGGAAGAAAACGTTTGTCAACTTTCTTGCAGCGCAGGACTCAACCACTACTACTGATAAGGTCAAGCTTACCGTACTTATTAACCATGTGTCACCTAACGTATATACTCACATAAGCGAGTGTGAGACATACGAACAAGCGCTGACTCTCTTGAATAAACTTTATGTTAAACCAAATAA
The DNA here is from genome assembly GCA_905332915.2 of Hecatera dysodea. Lineage (NCBI taxonomy): Eukaryota > Metazoa > Arthropoda > Insecta > Lepidoptera > Noctuidae > Hecatera > Hecatera dysodea. The sequence goes on along the minus strand of HG995294.1, from coordinate 8,363,478 downwards.
CATCTTGTATGCTCGCCACGCTCTCGCCACTCGGAGACAAGGTAGTCACGAGACTATCGACACCTACATCCAAGCCTTGAAGCAACTTTCCAAAGATTGTAATTTTTCTGCGGTCGATAGTAAGACGAATCGAGACGACAATATTCGCGACGCTTTCATAGCTGGCATCTCCTCAACAAAAATAAGAGAGAGACTCCTTGAAAACCTAAGCCTAACGTTGGACGAGGCGCATAACCAGGCACGCTCTTTAGAGATGGCTGAAGTCAATACGTTACACTACAACAACACTTCACTGAATGCTGTTACGGAAAACATCCCTGGTCAAACTTCTATCTACAGTGGAAATACGAGCACCTCTGCAGCTACGCCGACGCCGACCTTTCAAAACCGCTCAAATCGAAAATGTTTCTACTGGGGAGGACTTGTGCACCCACGTAAGTCATGCCCCGCCTTCGACGTGACGTGTCAACTATGTAACAAGAAAGGGCATCTTGCTAAAGTCTGTCGCAGTAAAAACACAACTAGCGCTGCCACGTTTGACCCGGACAATGTCACCGCCTGCATCGTCGCCGCATCACCGTCGTCCCTGCATAAAGCTATTGTTCCTGCGTACATAAAAGGCATTAGAGCTGCAGCACTTCTAGATACAGGCAGTTCTAAAAGCTTTATTAACTTTGAATTTTCTAAACTATGCTCTCTGAAGATGAAACCTAGTCAGCAGGTGATATCTATGGCCTCTCTTAACCACACTTCCTCAGTGAAAGGAGAAACCTGCCTTACGCTTACCTTGGGAAAACACACATACGAAAACGTTCAACTGCTTGTTATAGAGAACTTATGCTCAGACATGATTTTAGGACATGACGTTTTAGAAAAGCATTCTTCCCTCGAATTCGCATTTGGTGGCCCAAAAGAACCTCTCGTCGTCTGCAACGTAGCTGAAGCATCCGTCCCTGCAGTGCCTTTATTCGCCAATTTATCTCCAGAATGCAAACCAATTGCTATAAAGTCTCGAAGATACAGCGATGATGACCGACGTTTTATTGAGGAGGAGGTGAAGAATCTCTTAAACGAAGGAGTTATCGAAGAGAGTCGGTCACCATGGCGAGCACAGGTACTGATCACTAAGAATGCAAATCACCGGAAACGCCTAGTAATTGACTACTCCAGAACTATAAATCGATTCACAGAACTAGATGCCTATCCACTTCCCTGTATAGAGGAATTGATATCAAAAGTGGCTAAGTATTCTGTGTTTAGTGCCATAGATCTAAAAAGCGCCTATCATCAAGTTCCTATCTTACCAGAAGAAAGACCATATACTGCGTTCGAAGCAGTTGGAAATCTATACCAGTTTCGACGTATTCCTTTTGGAGTCACAAATGGAGTTTCCAGCTTCCAAAGAACCATCGATTGGCTTATTCGAACGGAAGGTTTGAAAGGAACATTTGCATATCTCGACGATATAACAATTTGCGGCAAAACGCTAGAGGAGCATGACCATAATCTACAAAAATTTTTTGCAGCAGCCAAGAAGTACGGCCTAACACTCAATGAAGCAAAATCCAAATTTAAACAAACATCTATCAACATACTAGGCTATACAATCTCAAACAATATCATCAAACCTGACAATGATAGATTAGAACCTCTTCTAAACTTACCTCCTCCTCAGGACTTGCCCAGCTTGCGAAGAGCCCTAGGTATGTTTGCCCATTACTCAAAGTGGATATCAAACTTTTCTGAAAAGGTACATGAACTAGCAAAGACCAAGACATTTCCGTTGAGTACCGCTATGACTAAAGATTTCCAAGAACTTAAAAAGGCCATAGTCAAGTCTTGTGTTCACGCCATTGACAATAATTTACCATTCACTGTAGAAACTGACGCCTCGGAACACTCCATTGCAGCAACTCTTTCACAGGCTGGTAGGCCAGTAGCCTTCTTTTCGAGGACACTTAACTCCTCTGAACAAAATCATTCAGCAATCGAAAAGGAAGCTTACGCTATTGTTGAATCCTTAAAAAAATGGCGGCATTTCCTTATAGGGAAATCATTTATGCTTATTACAGATCAGCGTTCCGTTGCTTTCATGTTCAACACTAAGCACACCAGTAAAATAAAAAATGAGAAAATACAGCGCTGGCGATTGGAACTATCACCATATAAATATGATATCGTATACAGGCCAGGCTTGCAGAATCATGTAGCAGACGCCCTCTCTCGCGTCTGCGCCATCGTTGAAACACCAGGAAAGCTACGATCACTCCATGAAGCCCTTTGTCATCCAGGCGTAACCAGAATGGCACATTGGATTCGTTCCAAAAACTTAGCTTACTCGATTGAAGAGATAAAAAGCATGACAAAGAACTGTCGAATCTGTTCAGAAGTAAAGCCTAGATTCATTACAGCTGACCCGCAAAACAAACTAATTAAGGCTATGGCGCCTTTCGAACGACTTAGCATGGATTTTAAGGGACCTGTACCATCTAAATCGCAGAACAGATTCATTTTAACGGTAATCGATGAATACTCCCGTTTTCCATTCGCTTTTCCGTGCCCTGACATAAGCGCTAAAACTGTAATTAAGCATCTAGATAGCATTTTTGTCATGTTCGGCACGCCAGCTTATGTGCACTCAGACCGAGGGTCATCATTTTTATCGGCAGATGTTAAAGAATTCTTACACTCCAGACAAATAGCAACGAGCCGTACAACACCATACAACCCTCAAGGCAACGGCCAAGTTGAAAGACTCAATTCTACGCTCTGGAAAACTGTACAGTTGGCATTAAAAACTAAAAACTTACCGATAGAGAGCTGGGAGGAGGTCCTACCGCGAGCGTTACATTCCATACGTTCGCTCTTGTGTACTAGCACAAATTGTACGCCACATGAAAGAATGTTCCAACACTCACGTAGATCGACAAATGGAGATTCCATTCCTACATGGCTAACGGACTCAAGCAGAGTGCTTATGCGACGTTTAGTTCAAAAAACGAAATATCAACCACTAGCCGAAGAGGTGGAGGTACTAGAAACTAACCCCACCTATTCGTACGTTCGAACGATGGATGGTCGCGAGACTACTGTGTCCAACCGCCATTTAGCGCCTTTGGGATGTGATGGAGAAGATATCCCCATAATTGACGAGTCTGTAGATGCCGAGCCCGAAAGATCGCAGTCTCCTTCACCACCATGTTCACCGACGACGGTTTCGCCGTCATCACCAACACAATACTATTCGCCACCAGTCTCGCCACCAGAGACTCTTTCGTTACCGCCACTATCTGAGGTTTTGCAAGGAGTACCGGAGCAAACGAGATTGGACGCAAACGAGTCCCCAATCGCGGAGCTACCCCGGAGGTCCACTAGATCACGGAATCCGCCAAAGTACCTACGTGATTACATCTGGCCGGGGTGAATGTGGTGAACCTCTTTTCTATCACCATAGAGACTTTTCATTCTTCATATATTGTGTCATACTACGAGTATGTCATGTTCTGCTAATTAAAACCTAATGTATAGGTTTTGGATATTATCACACACCCCTTGTATGTTAATATGAATGTTATGCACTATAAGTTTAAAAGTATAGGAAAAGAACTAAAAGACTAGTTACAGTTAGGCCAAAAGTATAATCTAATCATCCAAAGTTTAATAGTATTGATAAGTAACAAAATTAAATGCACCAGAAGAAATGTTAGTAACTCTGGTATCGATATCGATACTTTTTGGTTTTGATTATTTATGTGCTTCCCTAGCAATGGCCGCCATCTTTTGGACCAGGTTTATAGTAGGTATGCACGCGTATTTTGTAGGTATTTCTGGTCCATATTGTAAGGTCTTTGAACAAAACCCAAAAAAAGAACATAAACAGATAGCATAGATACTTGACAGTTCTACTTGGATATATTCCTTCTACTTTTACTTTTATAGGTAGGTAGATTGTTTGTTTCCATGTTTGGTTTCCATCATACTATACTCTTTGGTTTCCATTGCTCGGCCATTGCTGAGCGATTTGATGTGAAGGATTTAATAAATTCGAATGCCAGATTACAACAGGATAGTAACAATCAGGAAAGAGGAATTCGTGGTTTGATTAAATTCTTAGTAGAGAAGAACTAAAGCATTAGGTAAGTTAATTTATACCTGTAAATTACCTGTTTTGTGGGATACATACTAAAGGTACATGAAATAGGTAATGTTTTTAATGTACGCAAAACTCGCATTTGGTCGTGGATTCGTGGTTAAAACACCGATTTTTGATACAGTTTATAATACTATGAATGCAACATGTTGCTTTTATGATCAAAATGTCGTCATGATTCGAGTATTGTTGGACCTACCTAGTTCCATTATTTGTAATTAAATATATTATTGTGCCGAATACATTGGCCATATGTCATTAAGCGTTAGCAGATAAGTTGGTCGTATTCTTTATTTCTTTACCACAAGGAAGTGATCGAACTTTTGTAATGGCGAGTTTTGATTGAGAAGACACTTAACGACACATCAGCCAACTTTAGTAACAAATGTCGAAATATTTGGAACTATCAATCGCCTAGTCAAATGCTAATCTTGTCTATACATATATGAGAAATATAATAATACCTAAAACGAGGAACTCTAAATAAAGCCTGGCAACGAATTGACCATCAGAGGCATCAGTGGATCATGAAAACAGTTTATATATAGCTAAAATTTCAAGTAAATACTGGAGCACCCCAGTAATTCTCAAGTTGATCATCATCGTCTTGATGACCAACGTTGTTCATCTACTAAGAAATGTAAAAAATATTGTTATCTAACTATAAATACAAAACAGATTGTTGCATCCTTTGATCACATAAAACAAAGAAATATCAACACAAGATTCAGAATAGAGTGTTTCAGTTTGTAATTAGGAGCAAAACCAATTCCCATTAAAAGCTTCAAAGACACTACCAACGGAATGTTGCACAGCATTGAGTCAGCCATACAGTTTGTCAGTAGGACCAATATCCCATTATTTTGTTAAATTCAACAAATCTTTTCTATGACATAATACTCCCGAGGTCAATCATGCCAGTATAAACATAAGTTAAAATAAGTTTAATTTGAGACTGTCATGATTGACTTCTGAATTTATTTTAGACAGTACTGCCATGTATGAGTTAAGCAAGGCAGTACTGTTTAAAATAAATTAAAAAGCTAACATGCATTATTCTAACAGCACCCTTCATATAGTAAAAATAAGCTTTGGATTTCCTTTTCAACGGTAACAGTAGTAAAAGTCTTTAAACACTAATTGAAGTAAGTAAAATACTTATTTAACCACAACATTGTAATGTTTAATATATTCACAATAATAGTAATAACTAAAAGAACATGATACTAAATGAAGATTGTTGCTAGAAAAAATAGTAATAAGTGGCAACACTGATATAGGGGAATCCTTGCACTTTCACAACACTAGTGATCTAGAAGTTACCTTTCTGACATCATTCTGCATCATTTGATATTGTGTTGTTAGTAATAGTAATATCATTAATATAGTTGAATCTACTCTCCCAACTGTCTTACGCTGCACCTGTTTAAATGAATTACATAGTTAAATCATTTGAAATATTTGTATTCAGTTCCATTTTGTATTACAGGTTACAAACTGAAGTGAGAAGTTAAAATGGTGAAGCCATGTAAGTAAACTTAAAAATAAGTTATTTTATTCTTTGTTTTATTATTGATAGGGTCCAGTTTGACCTCAATTTCACCTGAATGAATGGAGCATGCTTGCCAAGAAGTAACCTTTATTCTTGAAAGTGTTTCTTTTTTATAATAACGAAAGTGGTTTAGTAGAAAATATTGTTAAGTTTCTGTCATTTATGGATGTTGACCTACTATGGTAAAAATATTACACAGTACTAGCGACCTTCATGGTCAAAATTTATTGCTTGTGTTCAAATCATCTCAAACACGATTGGAAGTTTTTTATTGAACATGAGTTTATGGAAGATTAAAATTATGATGCAAGTGTTGTGCAATTTGTGCAATGTTTAACAGTTGTATTACTTGCTTGAGTGCATTTGACTATTCCAGAATCAAAATGTAGACTAAACAGCTGCTGTTATACATAGTTTACTGTACAGATTTTCACAAAGGGGATTGTGCTCTATAAGGCTAACGATTGCAAGATTGACTTGGAACATTTTTAGGTGTTATACATAGTTAGTACATACATAGTTTGACGTGTCTGTCTGTCTTTCTGTGGCTCCGTAGCTCGCGAACGGATAAAGAAATTTCAATGTAGTTTTTTTTGTATGAAAGGTGAGTTACGAGCGAGTGTTCTTAGACATGTTTGATGAATTTCGGTTGTGCCATTTAAAAGTTGTGGGGGGTGAAAGCGGGGAAGTATAATTGAATGTCTGCGAATATACTCAAGTGGGGTCTCAAATGAAAGCGCACTGAAAGGGAATATTGATGATGACTTAATCGAGAGTGTTCTAAGTATGTACCTATAAAAAGTATAAAATAAATTAAAAATTTGAAAAGACACCGACACAAAACCTAAGTTCCCTTTAAAAAGTAAAAAATAAAACTTAATCTTAAAGTACCAAAGTATGTATTGATAATTCTAAAAAAAATACGTCGCGTTGGGGGACCGCCCTGCTTAGTTAGGTAATAGACTATTTGTAATTAAAGGTCACAGCTCATTAGAGCCACCCGGCACCCACCCCGCACCGCCTCGTCGCAAGGTGTCCACTCGTTGTCGACAGGTGGTCTATGGGTGGAAGCCGCGTTAACACTAATAAACGTCGCGTGGTCAACCAGTGGAACCGGCGCGATCAACGAGAGAACGCCGCGTGGTCAACGGTTGGACGTCGCTTCGTCATTCGAATTTTCGAGTAATCTGTTAACAATTGGCACTAGGTCTACACGTGCGAGACGTCCGACTCGTTCGAAAGAAAGGCTGGGAATAATGGGAGGGTAGGAAGTCTGGGAAGCGGCTCATCACCCAGTATAGTCCTCGCGTGAATCATTCGCGGGCAGCGCGCGGTCCACTCGGGACCCGCGAGTTGGCAATGCGCAGTCAACGCAAGGCAAGCGTGCGAGCAGCGAGTTGTCACCGAGTGGTCCACCCGCCGACAACGCGTGGAGGGCTTACGACCGAGGCGATCCGGTGACGCTACGGAGTTGATATAGTGAGCGCATACCCATACAAGTCCATATAAAGAATACTAGCCGCAGGAGGCGAGGCGGTGCGGTGTGGTTGTCGGGTGGCTCTAATGAGCTGTGACCTTAAATTGTTAGGTTTGGAGCGGTCCTCCAACACGACGTATTAAGTTTTTTTTTATTTATTATTTTTTACTTTTTAAAGGGAACTTTTGTTTTTGTGTTGGGGGTTTTTTTAATTTCATATGTTTGATTGCAACATAGTATCACTCATGTTTCCACTGAGGGGAAAAGGTGGACCTCTACTTAAGAAGATCAATTTTACTTTTTGTGCTTTGATTTTTTTTCCCTCTTCATCTGCAATCAATCAATCTCTTAGTGATATTTATCAAAACTTATGTAAAGAAGCTATCTAGTGCTACATAGACTTAATGCAACAAGGCATTATCTGCCATCCAACCTTTGGCCATCTTTTTTCATATTCAAGTAATTTGTTGTCCATTTTAAAAAGACTGTTTTAGATCTCTGTGATGCAGGCAGTAAAACAACTCTGCTATTATATACTACTAGCGACCCGCCCGCTGCTTCGCACGGGTGCAATGTAGATACTAATGTTTTCTCTACTATAATATGCATGTATTATACCTATAAAACTTCCTCTTCAATCACACTGTCAATTAAAAAAAAACCGCATCAAAATTCGTTGCGTAGTTTTAAAGATTTAAGCATACATAGGCATATAGGGACAGAGAAAGCGACTTTGTTTTATACTATGTGTAGTGAAGATTATGCCAATTGCATTCTGGATTTACTTCATCTCATCATCAAATCCTACCCTTAGTCTGTAGGTATGTTGTGACCTACAGATCAAGTGTCGGATTTAGATAAAAATTAATATTGACCCATTAAATATTTGACTTGTAAACTGTTTAGTACATTGAAAATACAGCAGACAATAAACACATAAAAGGGTTTACCACAAACGGTTGCCCAATAAATCAGATGAAGGTCATATTTAGAGTATTTAAGCACACGTGGAGGCGCTATGTCGGGGTGAAACTCTGCTGCCGCGGCAAATTGCTGCGCAGCGGACGGAACTCCGGCGGGATCTCACGGAGGTATGGAGACAGCGACTATTGCAACCCAGCGCTGGGCACGCCACCATTGCGGCGATAAGTCCCCTTTTTGAGGAGTGGCTGGACAGATGCCACGGCGTCCTCACATTCCGCCTGACGCAGGTGCTCACCGGACATGGCTGTTTCAGGAGGTACCTGTTTCGGATTCAGCGGGAGGACACGTCCGGGTGTCAAAACAGGATCGCCCGGAGGACACGGTGGAGCAACGCCGTGTCCTCGTCGAGGCGATCGGCGGCGGCGACATCTCGCGTCCGGCCTTGGTTCAAACATTGGTCCGGAGCCAGGGGGCATGGGACGGTCACCTCCTTTTGCGAAGCAGTAATGCTAGCGAAGGAGGAGACGGAACGCGTGCGAGAGGGAAACCTCACGCACCAGCCGCCGCAACAGAAGGAGACGCCCCGGGCGTCGGGAAACGCAGGGCGATTCCCGGCTACCGTAGGCGCGGGCCTGCGGTCGGCGAGCTATGGGTGGCTTGCCGTCCGATAGCAACCAGGCCCGGGTCGACGTGTTCCATGCGCGCCTCAAAGAGCCGTCAGCAACGAAGACGGGGCCCCATAGGGTCAGTGCCTGCTAGGGTTGCGGAATTTGTTCGAAAGAGTCACCGCGGCCCTGGAACGCAAAGGGCAATAGAAGGATCACGGGTGGGTTTTAGTCGGTAGGAGTCTGACACTCCCTTCCGCTCCGCCCAGAGCGGGAGAAGTCATTTGATGATTACCCATCTAGAAAAAAGGTTACTATAATTCGAGTAGAAGTACAAATACGTACGGTTGTTGGGAACACCATTATAAATGAGATGTGAAAAGTTCCCATCGATCCTGGAATCTGAAAAAATAATAATCCAAGATTAAAGTTCGCAAACGGTAAACTTGTGTTCTATAGACCTTTTTAAGGTATACAATACTGTAGTACATTATTTTGATCTATCTCGTAGGGTTCAGCCAGCGATTACAAAGTAATCGCAAAACATGTTTTTATTTACATCACATTAGAAACCTCTTAAAATTTATCAGTGTTTCTCTACTATATTATGCAATTATTATACTTACATATAAAACTTCCTCTTGGATAACTGTAACTATTAAAAAAACCGTATTATAATCCGTTGCGAAGTTTTAAAGATCTAAGCATATATAGGGAGAGACAGACAGCGGGAAGCGACTTTGTTTTATACTATGTAGTGATATTGATAGAGCTTTAGGCGCGAGAATGTCGCTAGTATCCTAAATGGAAAAGAAAAAATATACAGAGTAAAGAGCACGAAGGTACTGCTTATTTCACTAGAAAATTCTTCCAGCAGACCTGCGACAAAAGAATGGGATAAGAAACGTAGACACTGTGTGAAGAGACAGACAAGGAACCATGAAAAAAATACCATGTCTTAATCTATTTCTGTGCCAATTTCAGCCGTTCTGATTAATGCCCCGACTTTTTGAAGCTGTGATTGTAATAAGTACCGGCTTTTGACAATCACAGTTTGATAAACGTTATTATCTTGCAAAGATTGTTGAAAATGTTGATTTTTTTTAGTGTAATTTTCATTGTTTCACAGTCATACGATGTTGAACTTCTGAGTAGTAAGTAGCTGTACTTATTCAACTGCCCTTCCCTCTTTTCGTCACCCCACCCCACAGTTGGCTGCCGCCAGTGGAAGGAGGTAGACGACTAGACGTGCGCAAACTCACATATGGTATTAATGACCCTTCCATAACTGTGACATAAAATTTTTGTGCCGTTTTTCGTTTTAATTATTTAGTGTTTTAACGTATTTCTGGTCAAATAAAACAAAGTGTGTCTTAGTTTGCTAGCAGAAATATCAGACAGTTGACGATATTATGAGTGATGGTGGCTACAAGGAAGGTAGGCTGCTAAACAAGCAAATTGTATAAAGCTAATTGATATCATGATAAACGAAAAAACCTAGTAAGGATAACAAAGCTTGTAACGCTGAGCCCCGATTGTGGATTTGGTTTTATTTTTAGGCGATTTCCATTATCTAAATAATTTATTTCCTTAAAAATACTTTGATTATAATCTGAGTCAACCTAACCCTCCACAAACTCGACGCAGGAACTCTTTTAAAACGATACCGCCGCCAACAACCTCGTTGGCAGCTGGTCATCAGTTTTGGTGTGTTGAATCCTTTAGGTTGCAACTTCAACATCTAAAAAGCCATGGATAGTTCCAAGTTCAGCATAGTTCTTGACTATCATTGCAAGTTTTACCAGTTTTGTTGTAAACCATTACTGTAAAATCCATTTGATAATCGAGTCGGCAAATTATCGTATTCTTTTGACATTCGATGAGATTGAAATTTTCACTGCGTGTTTGCGGCATGATGAAATATATTATTACTGAAAGAGAATATTGATGATGACTTAATCAAGAGTATTCTAAGTATGTACCTATAAAAAGTATAAAATAAAAAAAAATAAACTAACACCGACACAGATACCTAAGTTCCCTTTAAAAAGTAAAAAAAACTTTTTACAAAAAAATACAACCGACTTTTACACAAAAAAATCAAAAAAGTGCAAAATAACTTTAATTTCGGAACTCGGTGTTTGTGGTTTTGTGGCTTTTTCGTTTTTTGAACACCGACTTCCGAAATTAAAGTTATTTTGCACTTTTTTGATTTTTTTGTGTAAAAGTCGGTTGTATTTTTTTTGTAAAAAGTTTTTTATTTTTCACTTTTTAGTGGTACCTACATCCCCTCCCCTCCCCCCACCTAAACGAACCAATCACATTGGTGTAAAAAAAACGTACTGCTCCTTTGCAGAGTAAACTAAGAGGTCGTCAATGTAGATAATGTCGATATTTTTTTTAGATTTTTCGAAAACCGCTTGGTCGATTTCGATAAAATTTCATGAGACCATTTGGGAAGTATACCCTTTCCAACAAAAAAAGAATTTTTCAAATCGGTTAACAAGTGACGGAGTTATGCGCGAACAAACATAAAAAAAAAAAAAAAATACAAACATCCGAATTGAGAACCTCCTCCTTTTTTAGAAGTCGGTTAAAAATAAAAAATTTGAAAATGAAAACAATATATCTAGTTTTAATTTCCGCGAATATTAGTGGGTTGCAGCTATATTATGCACATGCAAGATTACAAGGCAAATGCAAGGATTTTATGCACATGCAGGAAGGCAAAGCAAAACCCAACACCATTACCGACACGTGTTTCGCCTCTCCATGAGGCATCCTCAGGGGACGTGTTGACTCGCTGACCGTTGAGTTGCGACTGAGCAACTCAACGGTCAGCGAGTCAACACGTAATATTCGCGGAAATTAAAACTAGATATATTGTTTTCATTTTCAAATTTAAAATGGATTTCCGCAAAGTAACGCCTGACTCAATCATTTTTTTTTTTTTTAAATAAAACTTAATCTTAAAGTACCAAAGTATGTATTAATAATTCTAAAAAAAATACGTCACGTTGGGGGACCGCGCTAAGCTGGAGCGGTCCTCCAACGCGACGTATTTAAGTTTTTTTTTTTTTATTATTTTTTACTTTTTAAAGGGAACTTAGGTTTTTGTGCTGGGGGTTTTTTAAATTTCATATGTTTGATTGCAACATAGTATCACTCATGTTTCCCCTGGGGGGATTTTTGTTCTAGTGGTAAACAAAGCAAACTTACTCCAAAGGCAAATTTACCGATTTTATCAATAAACCATGAGTGATACATATTTTTTAGCTAATTACAGCTGGATAGTTTCTATAAAAAAAAAGTAAATTACAAATAACAATTTATTATTTTTTCAACAGCTAAGAAGAAGTCAAAAAAGGATCCTCCGAAAGAGGAGGCCTTACCGAGTGCTGTGAGTTATGAAGAACCATCTTCTTCCGCACTGCCAGAAGCTCAGGCAGAAGCTCAGGCAGAAGACGACGCAGGTCTTACGGGGGCTGCCCGTAAGAAAAAGGAAAAGAAAGAGAAGAAGGAAAAAGCTTTACAGGCCTTGCAAGCTCTGCAAGCGTCTCGAAAACCATCTTCACTCTCCGAATCTACAACTAAATCCGAATCCGAAACTGTCTCAGGTCAACAGTCTAGAGCTCAATCTGAAGTTCCCTCTGAACCATCAGCTGAGGCGCAGTCACCATCTGATATTCCACCCGAAAAGCCCCCCAAAAAGCCGGAAGAACCAGCAAAAACTGTAGCTGAACCGAAGGCCGATGATGGGGATGATGTTGGTTTAGGCTTGACAGGGGCGGTCAGAAAAAGGAAACCTCGAAAGAAGAATCCTCCACCAGCTGCAAGCCAGCAGGTATCGAGCCCCCAAGAAGTGCAATCTGTAACCGGTGACATGGCTTCACTGTCTATATCAAGCCCAGTTACTCAAACGCCTACGCCTGCATCAGGTTCGGGGCAAGCTCCTTTACCCGCCCAAATGCCAGAGTCTGTGAGAGCTGCGCCACCGGGACCCTGGGGTACAGGGTCTGCTGGTAGAGGTAGAGGTCGTAACTGGGCGCCGACACCAGGTCCACCTCCTGGCATGTCAACCACACAAATGCCACCCCAGCAATTTCCGCCTCCACAAATGGTGCCGCCGCAAGTGCAGCCGCCGCAAGTGCAGCCGCCGCAAGTGCAGCCGCAGCAAGTGCAGCCGCAGCAAAAACCGATGGTCACGCCAGTGTCGACTGCAACGCCTGCAGCGAGAGCAAGTTCTACCCAACAAGAAGCACAATATCCTACTCGGCCCCCAAAGTCTCTGGAACCTGTTCTATGCCGATATAAGATACCTACTAAAATTCCTGGTGGTGTGGTTAGCGCCAGACAAATAAAAGTAATAGTTAACTATCTGGAAATGCAATTTAAATCGCTTAAAATAGTAAGTACCTCAATTTCCTTATAAAAGGATATGTATTGATATTGGAACCTTAAAATTTACAGATCCAGTTTTAAATCAAATAAGAGGTTTCCTACCATTTTAAAACCCCGATCTAATTTGGGTAAAAGTGGTGATGAATTCGCTTTCATTGTGAAAGGATGTCCCTTCCTGCATCATGATGGCAGTGGCGTTGTCGCTAAAGATATAAGATCCTTAATCAAACCAAGAATACATATTAATACCTGGATTATATCCTTTCTTGGTTATGTTAAACTAAATTATGTTTGGATTCCACAAGTATTTCTATCTCTCTATTTGGGTTTTGGTTTCCGCACTTAGTCCTAGTGTTGGACCATTGTGCGCGAGCCATGGTTGCCATCATCCCAACCATTAGATTAGTCCACTCAGTGTGTTCAGACTTTCTGTAAGTGAATTCGGTGTTCCTATTGTTTGTCTTCGTATTTCGGCTACATAGACCGGGAGATGATGAAAAGTTCAAGTCATTTGTTACAAGTATGGCATACATTTGATACGTTTGAATATCTAGAACGTTAAGAAAATTATCGTTTTTCAAGTATGGCACCATTTTCGCACTCCACTGAAAGTATGGCGAGGGCTTAAATAGATTTGCTCTATTATGAACTATTCAGGATTCAAGTGCCATACTGTAACAAATCGTTTTGCATTGTTAAAAAAATCGACGTCTTTGTAGCGTTATGGCGGCTCTTTAGAACCGTCGTAATGGTGGCTCTTTAGAACCGTCGTAATGGTATGGCATTGTGATTTTCGTGGATGCTTCCTTGTACATTGTCATTAAAAAAAATATCCTGTAACGAATCTATAAAAAAAAAAATAATGCGATTTAATTAAGATGGCGGGCCATAAAACCCGCCAAAAAAGTATGGCATTACGCTAGCGCCAAGTTTAATTTTCATGGACTACATAAAAACGCAAGAGTTTTTGTGTAACAAATCGTTTGAACACCGTATTTTTTCCGAAATTTAATTAATTAGCCTGTAATTACTATTTTCGGTTCACCCAATTCGGTGTATTCCCGTTCGTCCCCTCGACTTTGTCCCCCGACGGGGATGAACGGGAATTCGTTATTTATTTTCCCGATGGTCCCTCTAAATTTTTTAGGGGACGAATGGGAATAATTTATTAATTCTTTTTTTTTAGGTCTATTGCTCCCCACCAAAATAATAATATAAGACTGGTGGTTTTAATTGGTAAAAAAAACAAATTTGAAATAAATATCAGTCATTTATTAAGGAATAAAAATCACAGAATCAACTTTGCGATAACTCGCAATATTTTTAACCGACTTCTAAAAAAGGAGGAGGTTCTCAATTCGGATGTTTTTTTTATTTTTTTTTATGTTTGTTCGCGCATAACTCCGTCGCTTGCCAACCGATTTGAAAAATTCTTTTCTTGTTGGAAAGGGTATACTTCCCAAATGGTCCCATGAAAATTTTATCGAAATCGAACAAGCGGTTTTTTTGTTAATTTCAATAAATGATAGCAAATCTGTCGGGGTAGCTGAAATCGCATGTTTGTTTATTGTTTACACCAATTTATACCACGTACGCTGTGATGGGCATGTTTAGCTGGGAGTGAACCACTAAAAAGTGAAAAATAAAAAACTTTTTACAAAAAATAAAACCGACTTCTAAACAAAAAAGTATAAAATAACTTTAATTTCGGAAGTCGGTGTGTACAACAACAAAAAAGCAACCAAAAACACCGAGTTCCGAACTTAAAGTTATTTTATACTTTTTGGTTTTTTGTTTAGAAGTCGGTTTTATTTTTTGTAAAAAGTGTTTTTTTTTATATATAATATTCTTTTTAATTAAGAATAAATTTCTCCTTATAACTAAAAAATTATGATTAAAAAATCAGTGTATAGAGCTTATAATAAAAAAAGTCTGTATTATATTACAATTAAACACTACAAACAGACTTTTTACCATTCAGGTTGTTTCCTTTTGAAATATGTATAAGTCACTATTTTTTGTAGTCACAGTTGCTTATGTGTATGGTATGGTGGCAAGATTTTACGTTTTACATTATGTAAGTAATTAGAAAAGTTGACTCATTATTTTAACACATAAATAGGGTCAGTACCTAAATTACTGCACAAATCTTTTTAGTGGGACGAATGGCACTAATCGAAGAACATATTCCCATTCGTCCCCACATGAATTAGGATTGGGACGATCGGGAACAAATTAAATATTATTTTTGTAAATTCCCGTTCGTCCCCCTCGGGGGACGAAGTCGAGGGGACGAACGGGAATACACCCCCAATTCGACCCTCTAAGGGTCGCCATACTTGTAACAAATGACTTGAACTTTTCTGTCATCATCTCCCGGTCTAACACCTGTGCACTCAAGAAGCACGTTTCCTACTCCTCCATGCATATTTTGCATAGAGGGCTGTCCGTAATACCTATCGTTTGTGAGTGTTTGTTCAGTGAGCAGTGCCCGGTGATGGTCCCCTGTACCATTCGTAGGCTGCCACTATCCAACCGCAAAAGGCCAGGGTTGGTATAAACTGCTTGGACTGTCTGCAGCCTGGTACTGAGGACCACCATCGATCCGCTTGTGTGTGGGTGTGTTCTTGTAGCTATGTGAAAGGGAGTGGAACTATGGGTTCGGATCCAACAACAACCGTCTCAGATCCCCTTCTGGCCAGCTCATCGGCCGCATCGTGTCCTACTGATCAGCTCTGCCATTTAATCCACTGCAGCGTCACAGTGTTACGGTTGATCACCGTGACGCGTTCTAGGGCATTGTGGCATTATTGTATGATTTTCGCGGTAGTATAATTCTTCCCTTTTACAAATATAAAAAAATGATGGTGATATTGATATGAATATCTTTTTTGCAGTCGCGTTATGATGTGAGTTTTAATCCCGACAGACCGAAGAAGATGTTGCCAAATATATTTCAAAAAGTCAAAAATAAATTTTTCCCCAAGGAGTTAATTGCATTTGATCAGATGAAGAATTGTTATTCATTGAATCCACTCAAGAATATAAAAGCATCGGAGCGTTTCACTACAACTGTAAGTATATATTTTTAAATTAGTGTTCTAGGTTTGTGTATTTCATTAACAATCTTTATTCTGCATGTATTGAAATGTTCTGTACAAACATTTTAAGACTGGTCTTATATACGAATAATAAAATGGGTAAGCTCATTCCATTGTCGACTTTGTCACTGTCCGTGGATTTGCTAATCCATTTCATGATAAAAAAATATAGATATATCATAAGGTGAATGTTTTCAATTGGTGAGAATATTTCTGAAGACAGTGTGCTCAAATTTTGCATAAATAATTAATCCTTTTAGGTACGTACAGTCAGGTATACAGGGTGTTTCCAGAAGTGCATGATATTTGACGTTTCCATTGTGCTTTATTTTTGTTAGAGCCGTGTACGCTCGGTTTATACCCAAGCTATGGTTGCCTATAATTGAGTGTGCAATATACTTTAAAAAATGATTAAAGGAGGATAGAGGAGACGTGTAATATCTATTAAGTACTTGCGGACTAAGTGCTCGTATTAAATACAGCCTTTTATTTCAGGTTGAGACACTTGACCAGAATGGAAGGACCATGCGTTTTGAAGTGTCAATGAAAGCCACTGGTGTGGTTGATCTCGAAAATATAAGGCGGTAAGTGTTTATACATTTGTAACGTACATCTCTTGCGTTCACAAATACTGTTTCCAACATTTGTGCTTTCCGAAAATGCCTAAAGCTTAGACTTCCTTGTAACTTGGATGTCAACTTAATTACACTGAAGTAAAATTGATTATCGCTGTTTTTTCTCGTTACAGCTACATGGTAACCCGAGGTAGCTCTCTTTGCAGTCCTACTGAAGAAATCCAATGCATTGACGTTATTCTGCGCCAGGGAGCTCTGGAGTCATATATCAAGGTAGGAATGGCAGAAATATGAATAATAATTTCATTATGTTTTTGGTCGCCGGATGTTGTTTAGCCAAGCCTACGAACATGTTCGTGTCCTCGGCTAGCGTAGCATTAAGCTTTTATCGGTACCGTACACGATCTGACTTATTCGTAAAAACTTTTTAACCATATTATTAGTTCAACTAATGATTTTAATCCAAAATTAAGCAGCAGAAATTCAAAACGTTGATTTGCAGAGAATGGCTAGACATTCTCTTCCAATCAGCTTATGCGTTTTTAATTTAATTTTCTATAAAGAACTTGATTTTAATTTTATAATTTACTAAGCGGTAATTAAACTAAGCATATGGTAAGATTTTTTTTAGACTAAGCTTGATTATAGTATAACAAGCGTCCGGTCCAACTAAACAAAACGGATACCTACACTTGAATGAGTCGTCTCTGTTTCGAGTTTCGCTGAAAACGATTCTTTTCCAGTTCGAAAATTTTGAAAACTTAAAGCTGCATAATAATTTTCCTGTATTTTATTTGTAGGCTGGTCGTCAATTCTTCAAGCGTCCGTCGAACCCTGTTAATTTGGGCTATGGCTACGAAATGTGGACAGGATTGTTCCAATCGGCCATTTTTACAAGCAAGGCCTTTATAAACATTGATGGTGAGTCAAATTAAAAAGCTTTTTAGTATTTATGATGGTGAAAGTTTTATAGATTTATTTTTTGCTAGATTCTGCTCGCGTGTAAAGAGCATCATCCTTATACAATGCGATCATCGCGTGAATAAGCGATCTTCGTGTTCATTTATACGGCAAATCCGATGTCGTTGCGCCGATAGAGTGGGGGCACTCTATATCCTCTGGTTAAAAAAAAAAAACAAATTAACGCGATGATCGCGGATTCGCGTGGCCGTCGCTTTGTACTAACACGACGCCTTGAACCTAAGATATTTCTTACAAATTCTGCCT
This sequence comes from Hecatera dysodea, assembly GCA_905332915.2. NCBI lineage: Eukaryota > Metazoa > Arthropoda > Insecta > Lepidoptera > Noctuidae > Hecatera > Hecatera dysodea. The sequence goes on along the minus strand of HG995294.1, from coordinate 8,345,466 downwards.
GTGCCTGTGCCTGTAAATTGGCCAACGCGCACTGTCTCCTAGCTTACTAATTACCTTTTAGCAGATATCTTACGGCCGAACCCAATAACCGATCTATCACATACTGGAGATAGAAAAACAAATGAAACAACAGAAAACCTATATAATTTTTCTTTTGGTTTTCTATCTCCAGTATGTGATAAATCGGTTATTGGGTTCGGCCGTTAGTCAACAAGTCTCTAATACTGTGAATTTTCAAAGATTTTTAACCTACCATTTTAAAAATGGAGTTTCTGATATCGACTCCATATAACCTGCCCGAGTGTCTGTCGGTTCAAGCTAGTATACTAACACTAGTCTTTTCTCAATCATTTTGTTACTGAGGAAATAGGTAAAGTTTGAAGGTTCTGGGATCTTGGAATATCACCAAACAAACAGTCAGGCATAAAATTTGTATTAGTATCGTATAAACAATTCATTAATGTATACAGTGGTGGTTATATAATTAAGAACGACTGTTTAAAAACAATATTTTTTAACTTATGAGTATTACACTTCTTGCATGTATTTTTGTATCTCTCTCGGTATCGCAAAATTGTTCCACATTGTCGTAGGACACAGTTATAACAAGGACCTCTTTTCAGATTTTACACAACCTGAATAAATGAAGTTATTTTTATACATATATATAGCTATAGCTAATGTTAAATTGTTTCATATTACAGTTGCTCATAAGGGCTTTCCTAAACATCAGAGTTTGGTTGACGCCCTCGTACATGATTTCAAGTTGGATCCCAGTCGCCAGGTGGACAATCAACGTGGTGGTGATTTATTCGCAGCTTTTGTAAAAGGCCTCAAGGTAAATAACAGAAAATAATAAAATTATATCACTTTTTTCATAGCATAGTAGTTAACTATATTATTAAAAAAAAAACAATGTAATGTATAAGGTAAAAAAGTAATTGAACGCATTGCTAGGTGCAGGTGGTTAGTAAGTATGTAACAAATAGAGAACATGCAACATTTTCAACAGAATTTTATTTTAAAGAATTCCATGCAAAATAGATATCGACGGTTAAAAGGAAGTAAAGATAAGCGACATTTTGGTCAAAAATGAGTTATATATGCCATCCTACGTAAAATTTTCCGCTCTTTCTAATGCGCTTACTCTCATGGCTCTACGATGAGTTTTTTTGGCGTTTATGCCCTAGCAAAATCGTTTTCATAGTATTAGTTTTCGTAACCGACGAAAATTCAAGTAATTTTTGCTACAAAGGTGCTTGTGCCCCTACAAAAATGATTTATTTTGTGTTTGTTGTCGGTAATGCTTTTTTACTTCATAAGGGTGTCGAGCTTTCGGTTGTTTATGCCTTTTAAGCTTTTCCCTCACAAAGTACAAACGTTGTTTATAGCCTACTTCCATTTCGTAATTTAACATAGCTATGGCGCTTGTACCCTATATACGAAATTCATTTTCATATTACTCTGTCAGTTATACCCTATTACCATTCAGTACTTTATGGAAGCTATGCAGGTTATGCTCTATTACCTAAATTTATTTTAATATCACTGGAAGAGAATTATCTGTGTACAGTTGTTTAAAGTGATGATTTTGCACAGAACGGATTAAGTACATTTCAGCTTTATTCAACTCCGGAACGGTAATTACACTTTTACAATCTTTGCGTGGAATAATAATACGTAAAAATCGCAGTATGTAAACTAAAATGTGCAAGATTTTATTCCAAGATGAAAATTTCTGTGAAATAGTATAAATTAAATCTGATTCTAGAGAAGCGGACGTATTGTGTGTTAACGATTTGAATTCAGGTAATTCGTCACAAGAGGTAGGGGTAAACGGAGTAACAGGCCATTCTGATATGGGATATTGAAGCCATTTGGGGCCGTGCCACCATAAATCATGTGATAGTAACTGTTCAGGCAGAAGACCTCTAGACAAACAATCACTCGGGTTTTCTTTACCACTAACATGATAAAAGTGTTTCGAATCAAGATTTTCTTGACATTTAGCTACGCGATTACTAACAAAAATGTTCCATCTATATGGGGAAGAATGAATCCACGAGAGGGCAATTTTAGAATCGGAGAAAGCATATATATTATTGATTGCTACGCGAGCGCGGTAAGTATCATTAATTAATTTTATAAGTTTAGATAAAAGAAGAGCGGCACACAACTCAAGACGAGCTAAAGAGACAACTTTCACAGGTGCGACCTTGGATTTAGCACACACCAAACGTACGTGTGTGTTCCCATCGGAATCAGTGACATGTAAATACAGGACACAGCCGTAACCTTGCATACTCGCATCCGAGAAACCAACAATGTTTATTATACAGTTATTAGAAACGGCCAAGTGACGCGGTATTTTTAATGAAGAAAGAAGAGGCAATTGCTCTTTAAATTTTTGAAAACGCGACACGACAGCTTGTGGTGGAGTGTCATCCCAGTCGATGTGAAGATCCCATAACTCCTTTATAAGTAATTTGGCAAACAGTACCACTGGCGCAGCAAAGCCCAGTATATCCCACAAGCGAGCGATAGCGGAGAGAATAGATCTCTTGGTACAAGTCTCATCTAAATCCGATGTAGTAAAAGTGAAGTTATCCTCTGAGGGTATCCATTTAAGTCCTAAAATTTTTAAATTATCCTTATCTGAAAAGTTTATAGAAGCGCGGTTGGATTGCGGAACGGTAGATAACAATTCTTGTGAATTACTTGCCCACTTGGTAAGATCGAAACCACCAGCTTTAAATAAAGCGATAAGCTCGCTGGATAGAACCTTAGCCTCTTCCAAAGAAGGAATGGATGTAGCCAGGTCATCCATGTAAAGTTCTTGCGAAGCTACAGCAGCAGCCCGTGGGAAACGATGCTTTTCATCTGCCGCTAACTGGCGCACTGTACGCATGGCTAAGAACGGACTAGATTTAAGCCCAAATGCAACCCGATTAAATTGAAATTCGCGAACAGGCTCAGCGGTATTAAAGCGGAATAATATTTTCTGATATTTTTGATGCTCATTAGTAACAGCAATCTGAAGATACATTTGTTTTATATCTGCGGTAATCGCGATTGGAAATAAGCGGAATTTTAATAATAATAAAAATAAGTCAGCCTGCAAATTCGGCCCTGTGTGCAGAATGTCATTAAGTGACACGCCATTATGACATTTTGCACTAGCGTCGAGGACAATGCGAACCTTAGTAGTCACTTTATCTTGCCTAACAACAGGATGATGCGGTATGTAGTATCCCTTATCGCGATCCACGGTCGGATTGAAAACTATTTCCGTTAAATAATTTTTATCCAAATATTCTTGAATAATTTCATTATAACTAGCACGAAGCGCAGGATCTCGTAATCTAGAATATTCTAACGAAAGTAAACGACGGTACGCTACAGAACGGGAATCTCCTAATGAATCTGGATCCCTACAAAAAGGTAACGCGGTACAATATCTGCCGGTAGAATCACGTGATATTGAAGCACAGTACTGTTGTTCACATTCAATCTCTGATGGACTACAAAAAGTTTTCTCGGGAACTTCCTCGAGACTCCAGAATTTATGAAGCGAGTCATCCAACGAAATGAAACAGTAATTTTCACACGTTGTGAAGTAAGTAGCGGTGTTGAACGCGGAGGACGCAGGGTTACGATCGTATCGAACAGCGGGTATATCACCCATTAAAATGTACCCGAATACGGTTTCAATGGCTGACGGAGCGGGAGGTGATATTATTGTTTTACCTAATAATAAGAATGGGTACAATTGTGCCCCAATAAGCAAGTCAATATCCCCGGGCACATGCCACGTAGGATCTGCTAACGGCAAATTCACTAAGTGTTTTACTATAGACGGATCAACATTTATATTAGGCAGTTTATCTGTAATACAATTAACGACAAGAGCGGTTATGCAATAAGAATGTTGTTTATCTTTCGAGCTAATGACCATGTTTACGTAACCATCAATAGGACGGGACGCAGACCCGACACCTTTTATAAATGAATTTGTAAGCGGAATAATGTTTAAATTAAGCTTTTTGCAACAGGCAGAAGTAATAATGTTATTTTGTGAAGCGTTATCAATTAAGCACCTAACTAACACATGTTGATTGTTATTGTTGTTTACGTAAACCTGAGCAGTAGATAAGAGAACCGTATGGCGTGATGAATTAAAGGCGCAAAGCGTATTATTATTACTGACGGTAGACGACTCCGTTTTTACGACACTGTTCTGATGAGAATCAGACGGATTAGACGAAATAACGGATGAAGAATCATTTTTATTTAAATGTAAGAAAGTGTGATGATGTTTACTACATATTTTACAAACGTGGGTAGACTTACATTGCGAAACAGTATGCGTAGTGCTGAGACAGTTTACACAACCGCGTTTATTTTTTACAAATTCTAAACGTGATTTAGCGTCTAATGATTTAAATGATGGACAATAATAGATTTGCGAATGGTCTGATTTATTGCAAAATAAACAAGCGGACCTAGAATTATTGTTATCGCGGGTAATGAATGAGTGGACTGTACGCGGTGTTCGGTTATTATTATTTTTGTTAGATGCCGAGGTGGTTGGCGCAGATCGCTCTAGTATTTTCGCTTGAGATTTAATAAAATCAACAAGATCCTTATAAGAAGGAATCTCAACATCGCGCTTATGCATTTCGAATAAATGCACAGTTGTGGAATCTAACTTTTTTAATGCTAAGTTTAATAAAATGAAATCTTTTAAATTTGGAATTTGTAATTGTTCTAAAGCCAAAACAGATGCGTGAAAACTTTCAATAAATGTATTTAAAGATGCAGAATTATTTGTGGCTGGTTTCATATTAAACATATTTGAAATATAATGAGAACCTAGGGCCCTTACATCCTGGTATTTATTAACTAAACTGTTCTAAATATCTTGATAATTATCGCCTGACGGTATTATTCCTGCGGTTAAATGCAAAGCGGTACCCGACAATAACTTATTAAATATTGAACCCTATGAGAATCAGTGAGGCTGCTATTGTTATGAATATTGGATTTAAATGATTCGTAAAATACGGGCCAGTTTTCCATTTTACCATCAAACGTAGGAATCTGTATAGGCGGGAGTTTCAAACAAACCTTAGTTTGAGAAGCGGCGTTATCAGTTTGCGCGGACTGACCACCTGTAGCGACAAGTGACCTCGATCGTTCCAAACGAGTATAGATACCGTCGAACGCCGTTAAAGTATTGTAATTTATTTTATATTTGGGATCTAGTTTTAGGTTTATTTGATCAAGGTTAGCCATGAATTCTTGCCTTATTGTGGATAAAGAACAATGCCCATATATTAGAACAACCTTGGCCTACAGTGAACACTGATAAATAGTTTATGGAATTATAGTTTAAGTTATTATGAACACCTTCTAGTGCATACCAGTTAAGAAAATAAGTCGCCATTTGGAAATAAAACAGTTTTTATTTTTTCAAAACATTCATTTTTTCACAGTCACAAACTCATCCTACACACTTTCAACCACTTTCGAATGGAAAGTATATCATTTGAACACAATAATGATTAATTTCAACGTTATTAACTCATTTTAACCTTATGAATAATAGGAATCTTCTTTAAGTGTAAACTGCTATAGCTCCTTTTATACTTGTTTGATACTTTGACAGGCTGGGAGCAAGCTTGAGTAGGTAGTTTAATGTCAAATCTATCATTTGTCAAAGGCTAATATGGCCATATTTAAAAAGAAATATCGATTAGTTGCATCCGATTTTGGTCTTTATCAATTTAATTTATATCTAACTACGGCAAAGCCAAACAGTGATTTTATCATTATAAAGTATAGTATCTCTGGTCTGAGGTATTTATGAACATAATTGGTCTAAAAGTAGAGTGGGTTTCATTAAAAAAAACTAAACTGGCTGCCAGTTTTCTCAGATCAAAAAACTGAAACCTGACTAACGTTTAGTTTTTCCGTAATCGATTAGATTTATTAAATAATATATGAATTTAAATTAAATTGACCATAAAATGGCAACCCCAAACTTCATGTGAAAATAAAAGTTGCGTAATAATAAGTAAAATGACTTATTTATTTGTTATGATCACGGCGTCTTAGTTTGAGATAAAGCTTTGATGGATAATTCCTATTTAAAATACTTATATTTTTGTGTCATCTTTCTAAACGTGTCTGTGGTGGGCCATATCTGGGCATCCTTCTTTCAGTGTCCGCCATGAATGCTTCCGTGGACCGAAGTCCACCTGACGTTGGAACATTTTTATATGTGTCATAAAGCGACGTTAAACGTTCATAAATTGCTTGGTTTTTGGCTTCTAGAATTTTAATTTCGATATTTTCCATTTTTGCAATTTATAAAACCTAAGATGGCGGTACCTAGCAGAAAGGCGTTAAAATGCGGTGAAGCGTAATTGATTAACGAAATATATTACGAATTTTCAGATTAAACACAAATGATTCACTTCGAGACACCTATTGTTCACTAATTATTATATTTTCGTGCAGTACGAAACGATAGATAGCGGAAGCGAAGATGCGGGTAGCGGTAAAATAAAATTAGCGGTTGTAGTTAAGGTATAGAACCTAGCCTACGTAAAATGCGGTTTTTTTTCACACTAAATAGCGGTTTAGGTATATTATATTTTCGTGCAGTACGAAACTATAGATAGCGGGAGTGAAGAGGCGGTAGCGGAAAAATAAAATTAGCGGTTGTAGTTAAGGTATAGAACCTAGCCTACGTAAAATGCGGTTTTTTACAATAAATAGCGGTATAGGTATATCCGGCCGAAGGCGAACCAAACAATGGTAGAGAATTATATTTAGTGTAAAAAAAATTATATGGGTGGATTTGAAAGCGGTTGCGGTTTAACGCGTCTCGCGGGCTGACATCACCAGGGAAGGAATAAAAGTGGGATAGGACTGACCTCGGAATACAGCGGCTCCTTGGCTCTGGCGATGGTCCACGTGGAATCAGCGGTTCTGCTAGGATGACGGTCCGGGGGGGCCCCCCGTGCTGTGGCGAGTTGTCGCCGCGGTGGTTCTTGTCGGAAAAAGAGGCCAGCGTGGATGTGCCAGTGGTTTTATACAAGGTAGGACATGCGGGGTGCGGGGAAAAGGTGGGGCAAATGTCAGCCTAGCGAGATTTTTTTATAATTTCGAAATGCGGGTTTGCGGAAATTATTAGATTGACGTTTATGGCGTCAACAATCACACTGTTGGTTATACCTTACTTCCGCGTACAATATAAATACAGTTTTGTCGATAATATCTTATTACTTAAATTAAATTAGATATCATGGTGTCGATTATAACCACATTATAACCTACTTCCACGTTCTACAATCATACTTATACGTCACTTATACTACAATACCCAATAAGCTTTTTATTATTTACTATTATGTTTGTTACCTTTTTAAATGTTAAAATTACGGATACATACCAAGTGTTCGTAATTAATTCTTAAGTTTCCTACCTGCTAGCTGCAGTATTAGCTACCTACCCATCATCATCATCATCATCAACAGCCTGTTGCAGTCCACTGCTGGACATAGGCCTCTCCAATTACACGCCACTTAGATCTATTTTCGGGTTCTCGCATCCAGTTTCTGCCAGCCGTCCTGCGCAAATCGTCACTCCACCGTGCGTCTCGGCAAACGTAGTGTAGAACGTCCTACATTACGTTTGCCGAGACGCGGTCTCCACTCAAGAACTCGTTTACTCCAACGGTTGTCGGTTAATATGGCCAGCCCACTGCCACTTCAGCTTGCTAATCCGGTGGGCTATATCGACGACCTTGCTTCTCTGACGGATCACCTCATTTCTGATGCGATCCCTCAGAGACACACCGAGCATAGCCCTTTCCACAGCCCACTGAGCGACTTTAAGCTTGTAGACCATACGAGCCGTCAGTCTCCACGTTTCTGCTCCGTATGCCATGACGGGTAGGACGCACTGATTGAAGACTTTCGTCTTTAGGCACTGTGGAATCGACGATGTAAAGACTCGACGTAACTTCGCAAACGCTGCCCAGCCTAACTGAATTCTTCTATTCACCTCGCCCTCAAAGTTGTTTCTACCTAACTGCAATGTCTGCCCGAGTTACACATATTTTTGAACAACTTCAAGAATTGCACCGTGAATCGCAATCGGTTCCGGTAGAACATTTTCGTTGAACATGACCTTGGTTTTATCCAAAGTCAAAACGTTTACTGCGAACTAAATGTACAATGTTGATGTTACAGAAAAGCCAGCCAGATCATTCAGCATCTGTTGTAGGTCCTGCAGCGTTTCTGCCATGATGACGATATCATCTACAAATTGCAAGTAAGAGATGTATTCGCCATTGATGTTAATGCTGCGTTCGTTCCAGTTCAGCGTCTTGAACATATCCTCCATTGCATTAGTGAACAATTTCGGGGAAATAACATCCCCTTGTCTCACTCCTCGATGCAACGGTATGGGACTTGTTTGCTGATTCTGTACTTGAACGGACATGGTGGCGGCCTCGTAGAGACATCTCATCACTTGGATGTATCGCCAGTCTACTTGGCAGCGCTGCAGGGACTTCAGAACAGACCAGATTTCAACCGAGTCAAAGGCCTTTTCATGATTCACAAATGCTAGACACAGGGGCTGATTATACTCTTCGGTCTTCTGTATAATCTGCCGCACTGTGTGGATGTGGTCTATGCGGCCGTATCCGCTCCGAAACCCAGCCTGTTCTGGTAGTTGGAATTCGTCGAGCTTTCGCGCAAGACGGTTCATAATCACTCTTGAAAACAGCTTATAGACGTGGCTTTGAAGGGATATGGGTCGATAGTTCTTCAATAGGGTCTTGTCTCCCTTTTTGAAGAACGGAGTAGAAGTGTGGTTATCTTAACCACACTTCTACTCCACGCCTCTGATATTCTCCCTTCAAACAGGACGGCGTTAAACAGCTTCTGGAGCTCCCTCATTACGGGTTTACCTCCAGCTTTCAGCAGCTCTGTGGTAACGCCGTCTTCTCCAGAGGCTTTTCCATTTTTAAGCTGCCCAAGAGCGATCTCGATTTCGCCAATACTGAATTATTTATTTATTAAAACTTTACGCACTAATGAAAAAAAAACTGTACAAAGCGGACTTAATGCCATAGGACTTCTCGCAGGTCTTCGGTTAAATGGCGTGTCAATCTGGCTCTAGAACCCTCATTTTTGGGATCAGGACGAGATACATGCGATGCGTATAACCGGCTATAGAAGTCCTCCACTTGCGAAAAGACTACTGGCTTCAAAGAAACAACTTCTCCACTTGCTGTGGTCAACTTCATCAGGTGGCTTCTTCCAAGAGACTGTACGAACACCTTTGATCCCCGATTCTGCTCGATTGCTCTTTCAACCGAAAGAGCATTGAAGCCCCGGAGGTCCTGTCGTACGTGCTTGTTTATCTCTCAGTTTAGAAATCGCTTTGCCGACGAAGTGACGGGTGGGCTTTCACGTCATTCCTTCATTAGCTAAAGTCCCTTCTGAAAGCTTGGACTTCTTGCCCTTACGCTGCATATCACAGAATCTCGTACCCTTTTCCCTGAGGATCCGAGTCACATTTTAGAGGTTCTGGTTTACGTCTGTTGTGGTTTCCACGGCAGCGAATCGGTTTTACAGGTTTGCCTGGAACGTTTCAGATCATGCCATGGTTTGGAGCAGAGTTGGTCGGAGTCTGGACTTCATCAGACGGACACGTTCGGCCTTGAAGTTAATATTCAGAGAGCCTCGGACAAGTCGGTGATCGCTACAGGTATTGAACCTGTTGATCACGGAGACGTCTCTGAATATATATATGCCTCTTGTCATTCATGATGAACAAACATGAGATCGACATCTCATGTTTGGTCATAGTGTCGGGGCTTTGCCACGTCCACTTCTTTTGGGTCTGTTTCTTGAAGGAGTTCATCAAGAACAACCCCTCCCGTTCAAGGAAGTTGACGAGGATTTGCCCCCTATGATTTCTGCTTCCAAATCCATAGTAAACCTATTACCTATTCGCAGCAATACTGTACTCCCACTTTGGCATTAAAGTCAACATGACAACGATGTACTATGTCTTTGTAGTGAAGTGGAGGGCTCACGATATGTCATCGAACATATTTTCCACTTCGTCGTCCGAGTGTGTCGAGGTCGGTGCGTACACTACCTTGAGGCTATACCTCTCGGTGAGCTTCACAATAAGGTACGCTACCCTGTTCGACACACTTGACATTTCCACAAAGTTGTTAGATAGGGACTTGTTTACCAGAAACCCAACGCCGCCTTGGGATTGTTGGTCTCCCTCTCGGAAGTACATCAGATGACCTGATTCCAGGGATAACCCTGGAATCGGGTCATCTGATGTACTGGATGTGCTTGAAGAAGGGGGGAGGACACCTTACGGTGTCCTCCCCCCTTCTGAAATGAACCCCCCCCCCCCTTATGAAAATGCCAGTCTTTTATAATTTTACCGGTAGCAGTAGGCACAAAGTATGTATATAATAATGAATATTGAATGTGCATAGTTTTTATTTTTATGTTATATTATTTCAGGTAGTAGCAATCTTGGTTGGTGATTCGCCTACGGCGGGTCATAAGCGCGAGTACGTCTGTAACTGCCTAGTAGGCCCACCTGCTGAAATGACATTCGATTTTAATCAATCAGACGGTCGCACACGGAAAATTACAGTTGCTGAATATTTTGCCAAAGAGAAGAAAGTTAAGTAAGTGCGAGCTTTTTGCATTAATAGATAGTTTATTTTTATAATTTTTTTAGCAGTTGTTCTACCACCAGCTCATGGTAAGCGATAACATCGTCGATGGTGGATGCTTGCATAGCGATTATCCATAACTATACATATGTATGTATTGATAAAGTTCGTAGAATCTTTTGAATGGGATCTCTTTACCATATAAGTAAATATTATTTATTTACGTATTCGAAAAAAACATCGTTACTTAAAATTATAGTGATAGTTAATTTACAATCTATTTTATTTTCCCCCGTCTGCTTCACTATAGGTGCCACTGAAAATTAGTGCTTGGAAAACGGTGTGAAACGGATTTTCGAGAGCAATTATTTTATGTGTTGCTTTTTTTCAGGCTCAGATACCCAAGACTGAATTGCTTGTGGGTTGGATCCAGGGACAAGAACATTTACTTCCCCATCGAAATGCTAACAGTAGCTGAAGGGCAGGTATGTTGTATATATTGTTGCGCGCCACAATTCGTTACCACTAGCGCCATCTAGTATCGAGTAGCAGAACTAGTAAAGTCAAGAACCTTCGAGACTTTTCGATGCTAGAACATTCTAGAATTCTCGGACCCTAGTCAGTCGCGACCGATATGTACGCGAACTTTCTGGAACTTTCTACAATGGAAGGTTCTGGAACTACCCGGCGCCCTATATAAGGCTGGAACATGTACCGACCGAGTCTCAGTTCAATCTGACCCAGCCTGTCCCTTGCTGCCCCCCCTCAATGACCCCGCTAAGCCGAGGCCCGTGTTCCACAGGGGATGCCCTTAGCGAGCGGTCATTTAGTTTTTAAGAAGTTTTAAGCCCTGGCTGGGGGCCTTAGAATCTAAGGCCACCACAGGATTGCCCGGTTAAGCAGTAACCAGCCTTATGTGCTGAACTGCGAGTGGTCATATAAAAAAAAAACCGACCGAGTCAGTATTGGATTTGCGATACCAGTGATAACTTCGAGAGCGATTTTCGACTGCGAACTCAAGTGATTAATAGTGCGATTGTGTTTTGTAATTAGTGAGTTTATAGTGTAATTAGTGTTGTGTAATTAAAGTGTCATTTTTTTCGTTATTTAATCGGCTGTTTTTATTGTCATGAACCCGGAGCTTGTAACAATATCTACATATGTATGTATATAAGTCGGGCTGGTTTCCGCAACTCCAAGCCAGCTCCCCAAGGAAGGCTAGCTGAAAGTTTCCTAAGTAATTAGCCCTGTAATCTGCGACTACCGGGCAACTTAGAAGATGTGCTGTTGTCTCCTCCTCCTCCATGCAGGCTCAGGTGGGGTTTATTCTGTGAAGGGGCCCCACATTGCACTGGTGCAATTGTAATAACGATTGAAAGCTTTTATATTCAAATGCTTATAAGTCGTCGTCTATCCTTTTATTCTATATGGATCACTCTAGGGTGGTAGCCTTTGTAAAGTAATTCCACTTTCCACATTCCTTTGCAAACATGTATGCATGTATGCATAATAATATAAATGATTCTCTTTTGCAGCCTTTGTCTAGGCAGCTGAATGAATCGCAAGTGTCGATTATGGTGAGGGAAGCCGCTACTCCGCCTGATGAACGTTTGAGGAAAATTACTGACACTATTTCCGACGTAAGTTACTAGAATAGTATACTTTTTAAAACATCTCTAAGAGCCGATGTCACGACGCGTTGCGGTGTCGGTGCGGTACCGGAACGTTATCGCTGAAGCATACAATTATCCATGGTTTGCCACACGGCATGCTCCGGCGCCGCACCGCGCTAACACCAGACTTGCAACTCGCGGTACGAGTGGCGACCCAGGTGCGGCAACGCTCATACATTTTTATGAATAGACTGCACTACTGTATATTCTACCGCTGCTGTACGTCTGCAACACCCGCGTACTGCCAATTCTAAATATATATAACTCAAAAGTGACTGACTGACATAGTGATCTATCAACGCACAGCCCAAACCACTGAACGGATCGGGCTGAAATTTGGCATGCAGGTAGATGTTATGACGTAGGTATCCGCTAAGAGAGGATTTTGATTAATTCTACCCAAAGGGGGATAAAATAGGGGATGAAAGTTTGTATGAAACTTTGTAATTTTTAAACCGATCGGGCTGAGAGTTTCAAAAACTTTACCCCCTAAAGTAGGTACTTTACCCCCTAAATTCCACGCGGACGAAGTCGCAGGCTGAAGCTAGTGTCTAAATATTTACGATGCGGTTCTTAAAGGCGTCGTGTGCATTGGCTCTTAGTCGTACCTACATATAATGCCTTTCTTTTCCCCAAAATGACTTATACCTGTATTTTATAGATGAAATACTCGCAAAATCGAGACTTCAAGCAGTTCGGTTTGGATATTTCCGACAAATTTTACAGTGTCAAGGCAAAAGTGTTGGACCCGCCTGTCCTGGATATTGGAAGTGGCAAAGTTAAGCCCAGGTATGTTTCATATTATCTTCTTAAGCCCAGTGCAACCTTGGGACCTTAGCATCAACGATGACAGATTTAGGTATTTCTCGGAAGCTCAAAACTGCGACTGAGCACCTAACGTCGTCAGTTAGGTTTTAATAGTACGTAAGTCAAAAATGGCTTCTTTGTAGGAGACTAAAATAAGTAGTATAGTAGTATTGAAACAAAGCACGCGATCTTTCAAAAGCACCATTCATCAAACCACCAAAAAAGAGTTCAACACATCGCCAACAACTGTTTTAGTTGATTGTTATAGCCCCAAAACTTCCCAACTTGCTTTCCATGCATTGGTTTTAATAAAATTTTCATCGTTTACTAGCAGCCTTATTTAATGGCCATCAAATATCCCAGCTTTTAACTTCTCTGTACTGAGACCAGGGAACTTCTGTGCCATATACTCAAAACAGTTACCATTTGTATCGAGCACCTTAACAAATTGCTTCATAATGCCATGTTTTATAAGTAAAGGTGGTAATTTTTTTATTATACATAACGGAGCACCGGGACTATTAGGGTTTTTAGAAACGGTGACGTCAGCAGAGCCGACGTCACTCGACGACACTCATTGCAAATAATGAATACACACAATTTACTTATACACGTTTATTCTAATTGCTATTTAAACAAATTTTTAAAAAGACAACCTTAAAATCTAAATTAGTAATTACAATCGTACTCACACGATATTTTTTGATCACGACTTGTCTTCACCAACTTCCCCTAGTTCAATGTGGCCCCGCAGCGGCTCGCCTTTTTAAATAACAAAACATGGCGTCGTCGTTGCGGAGTCATTACACTTATTTTGTTATTTCAAATTGCAGATAACATTAATTAAAGTAGCCAAATGTGATTTGTTCATTCGTTTTAGTATTTTAGCTCTTGATTTTAACAATGAATGAATTTTCTATTGCTTAAAACATTCTAATCGCGCGCCATGTGTTCCGTTTGTTCAACAGTAGTTTATTCAACTCTTTTTTTAAACAAAAATTAACCAAAAACGTTTTTAAGCTAACACATGTCGCTTATTAATTAATAAATGAATTTAGCAATAGAAAACTTGATTTAAAACCTAAGTTTAAAAAACCTTGAGTTATAGTTTGCTGGTAAATTAATAGCAAATCATAACACTGTTTTTTATATTGAAAAGTAGCGAGTTTACTACAGAAATTAAATCTAGACTCATTTATACCTACCCAGTCATATTTAACTATTACATTTTAACCTGAAGTTGATATTTTTAATGTTTACGGCAGCCTTGCGTCGACATACATAAATAAATATATGAATAATTCAAATAGGTAGGTATGAATTGAAATTTTAAATTATATTTATGAACATTTCAGTAAAATGTAGAATAGAATACTCTTTATTATGTACACCATATAAGTAAAATGTAGGTATGTTTAATTGTTGATGATTTCGCAAACCTTTGCGAAGCGGGTTGCTAGTATGAAATGATAAAGCATGTTGATAGCTACAAAATGAACGTATTCTCCAGGAACGGGCAATGGCAGGCGCAGCGCCTCTTGAAGCCGGAACCCCTTCAATCCTGGGGTATCATTGCTGTCGATACCGACCCGAGGATTGAATATGATAACGTGATCGATTTGGTAAGACTTCATTAAGTAGTAAGTTGTTTCTGCAGTTGTGTAGCTGATAAACGGCCTATTATTATTTGACATAAATGTACAGTTGCGAGACGTAAAGGTTGAACATAGATCAAGTATTTTCCATGGAATTATTAAATTTTCCATTGGTTTTCAAATAGTTATTTGCATTTAATTTCGTTGTTAGAATATTATTGCAAAGAGTACTCCCTGATTTCTGAATTAAGGAAGTTGAGTATTGCTCAAACTCTACTTCTGTAAACCTGACAAAATATGGTAGGGGAGAGCGGGGTTGAAAGTGCCGGGGGTAAATTGTTCCGACGCGAATATCTCGAAAACAGAAATAGATAGATATATGATCGTATTGTGTTGCGTGATGTCTAACAGTCGGGCACACGCGGCTGCCATTCTAGTTTCGTCAGCGACGCGGACCGAGTGGCAGTGCATGTGGAGGTCCTCCAGCGCCACGTAAGTAAATATTTTCGTTTCGATACTTTTTGGTCGTAAGCTAGTATTTTTCGTGCTTTCAATATGAGAGTTTTAGTAAAACATTTGTTATTTATCCTAGTTTGTTATGTAGTGTAATTTTAAGGCTTTGAGCTCAATGTTTTTTATATGTGACACAAAATATCACACTCTCCTAAACGGGGTAAAATGTGCCGTTCTTGTGGGGCTGGTTGTGCCGCGGCACAAGCAACCCCTAAGCAACCTTTATTGTTTCAATATTGTTAAAAGAAGGAAAATACTTATTGACACGATACTTCATTTTATTGTCTTTGACAGAATGAGGAAATACAAGCGAAAAACCCAAAGGGGAACTACATCTCAGGATCTTTTTACAAAGGGTTGCTGATGCAGTCATCAAGGATGGCCTTACTTAAGTGGACTTACTCCTGCGATTGGATACAAACCAAGACTGGTATTTTATGAGGAACGATAAAAGTACGTTAATTTTTCACCAGAGCTGATAAGACTACCGCCTGAAGCACCTCCCCGATTAATTGGACATAATAAAGGACGTAAAAGATAGACAGCTGTTCATACAGACACTCCAGAGAAAAATGCTATGGCCGAAGAAATAGCTAATAAAAAGAAGAAGAAAGAAAGTGAAACTAGAAAAAGGGTTAAGGGAAAAGGGGGGAAAGGTAAACAAACAAAAAAACTGACTTAGAACTCCGCTAATTGCTAACTCCGCGTTTGAAATAATTACATAAGTAAAGGTAATTTGTTTTTTTTTTATAATAAGCAACTAAATTTAAAAAACTGTTGATTCATAGTAAAAAGTGTAAGGTATAAATATATTATTATAAAAGTAATGTCTTTTAAATTTTAAATTAATTTCATTCATGTAAAACACCTAGCATTATCAACGGCACAACTGACCTCACCTACGGCACAACTTGCCCCAAAGTGGGGTTGGTAGTGCCTTGCCGCCGCTGTGTAAAAAAATCGCTTTTTCTTAAAAACTATTAAAAATGTGCAAAATCTGTAAGTAAATTCGAATTATAGACTAAATTTAGCTTAGGATAAACCACTACTTTCAGACACACTACTTGTTTTATCTGAATCACATAAGGATTTGTCAAAATCGGCACTTTCAGCCCCGCTCTCCCCTACTAGAGTACTGGTGTCACAAAAAAAGGAAGTATCTTTACAAAACTTAGTAGCCAATTTTATACATTAAGGAAATAACTCAAGGTCGGAATTCGATTACTTCATTTTGTGTAGATCGTGTTTTTTTTTCTTGTGACGGCAGATTAGGGTTTGACACATTCTTAACTCTAATAATAAGTTCAAAAACCCCGAAGTCTGGACTGCAAGCTAAAATGATCATGCTGTGCATAACCTTTTCATTCCACGACTGTTCGTCTAATTTGTATAATAAAACTTAGGTTCTGTTGTAAACGATACCTTAGGAGTTTCGGTTTGTCATATTTTTTACTCATTTATTTATTACAACTCTTTAAGAAAATAATTTAATTGTTTATTTTAAATTATTTCAGATCATAAGTACTGGCACTCAAATGGGTATGAGCGTTGCAAGGCCCAAGATCGTCAACTTGTATGCTAAAATGAACATGATGCACGGTATTTTGATGAATGCGTACAAAGATGTACGTTTAATCTTCATAATTGTTTCTGCAAGGGGCCGAGATGACTATCATAAGGTATTGTGTGACTTCAATAATATAAATAATATTATACCTAAAAAGGATCCTTCCCGACAGGCGCTGTCCCGACCTTACGTTGGTTTTACGTAAGAATGAAATTGTAGAGCCCGATCGTAGCGCTACCTATCGGTTTTAATTGTGAATCTAAACCATCCAGGCCTAAAATCACAAACACAAAAAAAAAACGTCAAAATCGGTCCAGCCGTTTAGGAAGAGTATTATGATACGTTCATGTATAGAATAATCAATATACTTAGTAACTAACAGACAACGCACAGCTGAAACTACTGTAGGTTCCTTGGGGATTGTAGGGGAGCACTAAGACATGGTTACCCGAAATTCCTATGGGATTGGGGAAAAAACGGGATATGCTCGTAAGAAGCCGCGGGCAAAAGCTAGTTCTATATATCAATAGTATAGTTCAGAATTTCAGTATTTTCAATACTGAAATACTTATTTTGTCTACATTGTCTGGGTTTGCTCTAGGTATTATTACATAAACATTGCAGCTTGAGGCTCTAATTTTGTAGTGATGATTTTGTGTGTGGAGCTCGTGGCTAATGATTAACAGCCGCACGGGTTAATCTTCAAGATTAAGCAACGCTTGCTCCTTGCGTTGGTCCCAGCTGTCATTTGTAGATCTTTGACAGTCGTTACGGATTGTCAGAAGCCAGTAAATCTGACTCAAGTTTTGTCAAGAAGTACCGTGTTACCCAGACCCAGTTAATGGATTGTGGAGATCAGGTAGGCAGCCGCTCCACGTTAATTACTGGTATTCGGCTGAATCCGACCCCGTTATACTTGGGAAAAGGCTTGGCAGATGATTATGATTTTTCTGTGAGATTATAAATATAAGCGATTATGACGAATCAAACATTATGACGGCTTTGAAGAACGTTACTCGCTGCGCATTACCCCATCCCATAACCCCGCTTATGTATGAATTTCGTGTTCCGACCAGTGGGTATTAAGTTTAAATCGAACTACATACTCTTTTTTCAGGTACATAACGTTTCGAATGATTTTCTTTTACTTCGCCGAACAGTTATAGTGTGCCAATATTGATAAAAACTTGCATTTTGAATTTTTCAACAGTTGAAGCAGCTAGCTGAACGTGAAGTGGGTATTTTGACCCAATGTATCAAAGAAGCTACGGCGCGTCGTATGAACGTAATGACAGCTAAAAATATTCTGCTGAAGGTAAATACTTTTTTTTTTTTCAAACTATTTTCTATTGTCCCACTGCTTCGTAAAGATCTCCCCAATAGCCTTCCACTCTTCCCGGTGTGTTGTACTCTCCGACCAATCCGTCATGATCGCCTCGCAAGTCGTCACGCCTTTGCACACGTTTGCCCCATAGGATCAGTGCCTGCTAGGGTTGCGGAATTTGTTCGAAAGAGTCACCGTGGCCCTGGAACGCAAGGGCACAAGAAGGATCACGGGTGGGTTTTAGTCAGTAAGAGTCTGACACTCCCTTCCGCTCCGCCTATCGGGAGAAGTCATTTGATTATTTCCCATCCAGAAAAAAAAGGCCTTCCTCTGCGACGATGTCCATCCTCTGGCTCCCGCTGCGTAACTACTCTGACCTTCTTACATTTGTGATAATATTCTATGAATTGAAAAATAAATTTTGTTGCTCCATTGTTAGTAGGAGAGACAACACTTTTTGAACGCTAAATTTACATAAAGCTAGTCCCCAAAACACCCCGTTTTCGTAGTGGCTGGGAAGAAGTGACGCAACACACTTCTTGCAACTCATATCTATTAAGTTTTAAGATATTTAATTTTATTGTACAATAGTATCTATGCCTATTTTTAGTGCACATTTTCAACCCATAACCTAGCGTTTATACCAAACTTGTACCTACTGTTTTCGTTTATTGTTTACACCTCTAAGAGCGAAACTTACTTTTTAAAGAATTTTGTTAAACATAAGTTTTAACCAGCACTTATCAAATATGTGATCAAAAGAGTAAATAAAATATTATTGCAAATGTTTGATGACAACTTGCTTATTGGTTCAAATGTTTGTGGGCACGAAACATTCTTTCTAATGTCCCTTTTACAATATTAAACATGTTTTTTATAATTCTCAACAGTTTTGGTTTACAAAATCAAAATCTAAAGTCATTTATTCAAACTAGGCTGAGAGACAGCACTTTTTAAACGTCAAATTTTACATAAAGACAGTCCTCCAATACGCACCCGTCACCACTTCCTAGTGTCATTATATGTATTTTATTTGTTGTCAGGTGAATTCGAAGCTTATGGGCATCAACCAAGCTATAGATGCCGGCACTATGCCGAAATGTTTGAGGGAGGGGGGAGTCATGATCGTGGGCGCTGACGTCACGCATCCTTCGCCCGATCAGGTTTGATAACTTTTGATTTGTACTGTTTATGTACAATTTGTCTTTCTTTATCTATGGTATAATTAATCTTATTAAGGAATTCACAGACCGTATTTGATTTTGCGTTTCAAACGCTTGTGAAATTTCAGTCAAGAATCAATAATGTTAATTAAAATTCTAAGTAAATTACAAGCATTTCATACGAATATGATCATATAATTTATACGCAAAAGCTTCATATTCGTGTCATCGTATGAAACGATTGCATGGTCGGTTTTGCTTATTGGTTTAAGATAAACAAATTCACACGACAAATAATCAAGCCTATGCGCACATTATAATAACTACTTTTTTCTTGCAGTCTAATGTACCAAGCATTGCAGCAGTGACCGCGTCCATGGATCCTAAATGTTATATATACAACATTGAGCTGAGCATTCAAACACCAAAGGTACTGGTCTAAACAAAATTTATAATAATTTAATTTGTATCTGAACTGCATAGAGTTTGTATTGTATTACCAAATTTATATTCGGCTAACAAAATCAAAGTCGTGACACACTCGTTCCATTACAAATGCTTATCAAAAATCAAATTAGATAATACAACAATAAAGTTGAAGTTTATTTGTTTTTTTTTTGCCTAAGGTTTTGAATCCACGCACGATTTATTTATGTTTACAGAAAGAGATGATCGTTGAATTCGAAGACATGATGTTTGACCACATGAAGATTTATAGGGAACGTAACCAGGTTCTCCCGAAGAAGATATTTGTCTTCCGAGATGGCGTATCCGAAGGGCAGTTTGCTCAGGTAGGTACTTTAAAATTTTATAGGTATCAGGAATTTATTAAAAATTCGCCCACGAGGTTTATTATAAAGAATTCTTTTTTCCGAAAGCGGGGTGGGGGAAATGGGGAACAAATTATATGAGGGATAGGGTGTAAAGTTACTTATACTCGTGCATATTATAATTAGTAATAAAAATAGACAATACTTCTTAAATTGTTTGGTTAAACTTTTTGACTGTAAGAAATCAACTTGGAACATAATTACAGTTCAATGTATCATTTTGTTATGTAGTAAAAATATATTAGTTTAAATACTCTCTTCTATTTATTACTTTAGGTGATGAATAGCGAGCTTGCTGCAGTTCATCAGGCTTACCAGCGATTGGCGGGACCAAATAGAAAGCCAGAAATACTGTTCCTGCTGGTGCAGAAACGACATCACACGAGGTACGTAAATACATTATCGCTAAACGGGAATTTCGCGACAAACAACCTTTGGATTCGTATCGAAAGATTCGCGGTGATGATGCAAAAAGAATAAGAAAGGATCTAGGTGGAGTTCTGTAGTTTCTCGGGTCGGACTGGCCCTACATTCGAAGTGTCGTTGGGAAAGCTTTGTAGCAGTAATGATTTAATATTAAAATAACATGTAGGTACGATAGATTTAAGCCTATCCATTGAAACTACTAGTTTCAATGGAAATAACGTGAAGTATAGTGTCTTGGACACGCCTTTTTGGTATACTAGATGGCGCTTATGTCAATTGACATTCAGCGGTTCAAATTGTATGCCTTCGCACGCCACTGTTCATTATACCATCTCAGGTCCAGTTCTTGTGTAGATCGACCTGGGCCCTTCCAGCCCAGTCCGACCCTGTTAGTTTCTGCGCACCCCCATGGTAAAAAGGGCATGAGTTTATGTATGTATTGGTGTCTGTGTAATGCCATCGACGTCATACTATATTAAGTGTGAACCGCTGTATGAATAAATAAAAATTTAATTTCAGACTCTTCAACGATGGTCCAAACAAACGCTACAATGTGGAACCGGGGACAGTCGTCGACACAGATATCGTTCACGCGTCAGAGTTGGACTTTTATTTGGTACGTAAAATTTTGTGACATTCTTACTAAGAGGCCTAAGACCCATAAACGAAAAACTTTTCTTAAGCTTCTATTTTCTATTTTTCTAGTTTCTGTTTTGCAGAGAATTAGCAGCCGTTCATGTTGTACGATATGGTAAAATGTTCTAATCCCTCACCGTCATCCAACACTAAACCGCGTTTGACCACAATTATCACCTGTTGGTAAACGAAGATGTGGTCAGCAATGAAGCATGTTTACCTAGAAGTAACCTATCCAGTAGACACCCAGGTTGTAACTATCAAGAAACAGATTGCAGAAAGCTTGCAGCGTGCCTTAGCTGTACGCACATTGAAAGTATTTCCACAACGTTTTGTGCTTGTGGGTACGATGTCCACCATGTACCGATGGTGCATCGCCGTACGTCTTGTATTCATGTTTCAACGTCGTGTCACCGTGGGCGTAGGATATGTATCTCGTGTATGAAAGAGAAGACACTTTTGTCGACCTCAAATAAATGATGATGACGGTATAAATTCAAGTTCTTAAAACGCAACAGACAGATGTGTTGCTGGGGAGTTTGTTGCGCCACTTCTTCTTCCCAGCTAAAACACTAGGAAGTGGTGACGGGTGGGCGTTTTGGGGGACTGTCTTTATGTAAAATTTGACGTTCAAAAAGTGTTGTCGCTCAGCCTAGTTTGAATAAATGACTTTTGATTTTGATTTTTGATTTTGGTTGTGTTTCGTTCCAGGTATCCCACCAAGCCATAAAAGGCACAGCTCGCCCCACCCGCTACCACGCGGTCTGCAACGACGGCAGAATTCCCGATGATGAGGTGGAACAGCTGACGTACTACCTGTGTCACTTGTACTCTCGTTGTATGAGGTCGGTGTCCTATCCGACCCCAACATACTATGCGCATCTTGCCTGCCTACGGGCCCGATCTCTCACTCAGTAAGTATTCTTTAAAATTATTGTATGGTTCTGTTTTTAGGGTTTCGTACCTCAGTCGACAAAAACGGAAGCGGAAATTTGATGTCGGTCTGCCCGTCTGTGAATATCTTTTTCTCAGGAACGTTTGGAGGAATCAAGCTGAAATGAATATCAAAGAGCAGTGAAAAAAGTCAAAGTAAAGATAAAGCGCATGTTATGGCGCTCGCAAGCAAGGGAGTCAAAACCTATAGGGTGTTTCTCGTTGACCTAGAGTCACTAAATTTGGCAAGAAGTTAGTTCTTACAGTACAAGGAAAAGAAAATGTCGGAAAATTAGGCATTTGTAATATTTTTTTGCGATTAAAAATTTGTATTTTTGGTTGAAAAATGGACTGTGACATTCATTGATGTATGGGAGAACATTTTTCAACAGTAAAGTTTTGACCTGCAATGTATGTTTTTGTCAGAGTAATGATAGTGAGTTTATAGTATTTTTAGTCCGTTTTTTTTTAATTTTATTGATAGGCACGCGTTTGGCCATTAAGGTGAACGATGGTCGACGATGGAACTTGTTTGATTTTTTATTGATTATGGCAGTGGACTATAAAAACAGCCAGAGAACATCATAAAAGATAAAGGCGATTATGATGAAGTCACTTTAATCCTATCGCTTGGACCTAAAGTATTGGAAAAGGTAAAGGGAGTTCTTTGCCCAGCAGTTGGACAGAACGGGTTACCTAGATTAGATTAATGGGTTTTCTCTTACTGAATATACTCGTAGATACCTACACCTTAAATTGCCAGAAAAAGCATGTGATCTTGTACCTTATGCCTGTTAGGTCATAGAAGGTTTGATGGTTTAGTGAATCCGAATTGAATTGCGTTAGCGAATTCGCCCAATGGCTATAACTGATTTGTGTGCAAGAGGTCTTGTGTTAGAACCAGACCAATGCACTTTTTAAGTGGACTGACTTCTAATGCAGCTAATGTCGTAATTGTTATCAGGATTTATAATAATAGGGATGTTTCCTGAGTAAAAATTATATGATTATGTTCAGTCCGTCAGTTAGATTATAGAATAATATTGGACACGTATTTTTTCTTTTATCAAATCTATAAAAACTGACGAAGATAAAAAGCATCAAAGATCAGGAGTGGGAGCGTGTGACGTCACGGCTCGCTAAAAATTGTAGCGAGTAGTGACGTCACACGAGTTTTCAACGCACTGTATCGTCTTCATTTTTTGTTTATGTGAAAAAAGAAAAAATACTTGTCCAATATTTTTTGGAAATCTATCAGACGGACTAATTAGATTTTTTTAGTCAACTACCCTATTATAGTAGATCTAGTGAAGTGACTACTTTCGTGAGTTAGTAAATACTTATCTTTCTTTCAAAATGTAACAAAATATTTTTTCATTTACAGTGGCGAGCGATTCGACAACCGAGAACTAGAACGTAAACCAAAGCGGCTTCATGTTCTCGACAAGATGCTGCAATTCAGCCGCATGTTTTTCGTCTAAACGTTTTTCTAGTAATATTGTACGAGTATGTAACGTTTATGATTCTGGGTGTCTATATTATTCTTGTATAACATAATCATTTATCATAACTAATAATTCTGAAGGTCATATTATAAAGCTGTAACTATGATGAAACAAAAAAAAAAACAAAAAAATCTCTATGGTAATCTAATCAAGTAAATAGGTCAGTAAAACATTAAAAATCTACAAAAAAAAAATGTGTGAATGCGATATTTAAGAATCATTTGAAAAACAATTTTTGTGTACCCAATATTTTAACTTTTTTTTTCGTCAGTTCATTTTCTTTTTTAATATTAAATCGTAATTTTAAGGAATTATTTTTCGCCTATTTATTTTTAAGAGTGTGATTTCTGTTTTGATTATACATATTTACAATTAGTAATGTGATGATTATGCAGGGATTGTGTCAAATTATAATAATAGTCCAGTAGGGATATAATATTTTTCACATAAAACCTTCGATAATTCTAAAGTTTTTAATTTTCGCTGAGTGGATAGGATTCGTAAATTCATTGCTATTTACAAAAATGCTAACAGTTTAGAGTGATGCAATAGGTATTAAGTAGGTATTTCTTATTATTTCGTGTTATACAAATATTAGAAAATTTAAATTAAAACAGTATACGGGTTCTTTGTAAGTACTATCTGAAGGATATATTAGTGAAAATGCTAACAGATAGGTACTATGGAACAATAGAAATCCAAAAATGTCCCGTAACTCATTCAAAAAATTTTTTAAGTTTTTCAAATCATTTCTTATATACTTAAAGAGATTAGTTATACCTTACAACAAAAGTTCTAACAACTAAGTATATGGCAGCACGAGTAATTGTATTTTTTCTTTATGATAAGCGACATATTGAATTTAAGTTTATAAAGTTTGCACTTGTTATTCGTAATAATAAACTCTGCTACCACACAAAAGTTTCAACAAATGCATACTATGGCTTTTGTTTAAATTGCGAATAACTATTTTCGATAACGAGCCGCGTAAGTAGGTAGGCACGGCGCGTGCGATCGCTGCTGAGTAGCAACACTCTCCCGCCCGCTCCGATCGGGGATGTCTCTATCGCCGCATACTGACCGCTTTTAGTTGCCAAAGTACCTACATGTTCGGTACGTAACGCTTCAGAGCAGTAGATACTAACAACAGAGTGATGGCCACCATACTAGCAAGTGTAATTGTAAATTAGTCACTAATGCACCCAAAGGAGCTGAGCTTTTTTCATTTACAAATAAGATTAGACATTTAAACAAAACTTTTTAAAAGTCCGTTCAACCGATTTGTATATCTATTCCGTAAGCATAAAGATGGCAATCAAAGCAAAATCGTGATTATAATACCAATTATTTACTGCAGCTGCCATTTGTCATGCCACCAACGTAATAGAAGTCAAAATCGGTTGAACGGACTGTAAAAAAGATTTATTTCAATGTCTAATCTTATTGTGAATAGGGTATCGTGTGCGATGAAAATTTAAAAGCACCATCTGTTTGACGGATCCGAATCCGAATCCGACAGCATTTGTTATAGTATCAGAGATAAAAAGTGACTTTGATTTTTCGGGAAATTGTTTCGGGTTTCGGAATAGGTATCATTAAATGTACATTAAAAATAATGGAACAAAAACCGGTAAGGTGCATTCGGCTAACTCCGAAAATCGGGATATTCCAATAATATCAAATATCTAGAAATCTCAGCATAATTTTTTGCTCTAACAACATTCGAATCCAACCCCGCGTTTCAACTGGTCAAGACGCTTTGAGCATGTGTTGGTCTGTTAACAACATTTTTGTGAGCGAGTGATATTTCACGCGCTTTTTTGTTTTATTGGATTTACCCGACGATCTATAAGAAGAATCATGTACATTATTCAACTGGTTGTTTTTTAATTCGATAGATTTTCGTTTAAGTGTACTGTTGAGTAAGATTAGGACACTCTAGCTCAAGTTTTTTTTTTGTTTTTATTGGAATTAGTCTACTCGGGTAATTCTGAATTTTAAACCATTCGGTTTTGCCCGAATATTCATTTTACAAAGAAATAAGTCGGCAGTTCTCAATTTTTGCTCCTAATTGAAATTGTAAAAAAAACTTCAATGTGCACTAACGTGTTTTAAACTGTCAACTGTCATTTTATTTAACTGTTTTTTTAATCAACAAAAACAAGGAGTACGTTTTACCTAACTATTGCGTAGTAAATCGATTGGCGATGCAATAAAAACAATAGAAAAATGTTGGTTTGGCTTTTCAAGTAAAAAAGTGGTATATTACTAAAATAAACTTCTTTGAATCTACAGGCGTCATTTTTGTATTTGAGTGTTATTGATAAAACACGATATTTACAAAAAATACACAGTAATGAAATGATTTCGCATCTCATTCAATAATTTACCACATTCACTACAAATGTAACTATTATAGCAACTTGTTATAGTGATAGAGGAACAGACAGGAAGTAGAGATTCCGTTACATTTTTTTCTGGAACAGGTAGTTGTCCCGGGTTTTAGGTCATCCCTTAAGTAGGTACAAAAATAATTATATCAAAGCAGTAAAATAATTGGATTCAATAAGTAGCGTGCAATCGGGTGGTTACGAAAGGATTTGTGATCCGTTCGGAGGCATGTTTATATTTTAACCAACACTCATAATTAAACTAATACTGCAAATTTATGTCGCTTTCTTTATTTGAATATACTACTTGAAGTTCTATTACAAAGACTTTCATGAATTTCCTTGATAATTGTAGATAAAAATGTTTAAAAATCTTAATAATTTTACTTTGTTCACGTCAAATTCTGAAGTATTGTTGATAATTCTGAATGACAGTTTAAAGTGGGTTTATTTCGTTTGAGCATAAAAAAAAACATATTTCTTTTTACTTTTATTTCTTCAAACATTGTTCAGTTTTACCCTAAAAATAAATATTTCTCGAATTTGACCTCTCAGTAGCTTACATAATTATGCGATATTTGTTTTTCGGAATTAACCTACAAGTTGTCTAAGGTAGCCATACTTTTAAAAAGTAAATGCAGCATTTGTACATTTATAAAGATGTATACAATGAAAGATAATACTTTATATGATATTTCGCTTTGAATAAATATTTTTTTTGTAAAATATCATGTTTTTTTTTTTAGTATATTCAAGTAAAGAAAGCGACATAAAGGAGCCGGGCGAAAGTTCATAGAATGTTGGGCCTGATGTTACAGTAACGAGTACTGCATTATTTTATTTATATACCAATACCATTTAAAAAAAACTTAATAACTTACGACTGCTTCATGGTAGAAAGAAAATATTGGATGTTAAAATTGATTGAGTCAGGCGTTACTTTGCGGAAATCCATTTTAATTTGAAATTGAAAACAATATATCTAGTTTCAATTTCCGCGAATATTAGTGGGTTGCAGGTATGCACCTCCCTCCCGCCCGCTATATTATGCACATGCAAGATTACAAGGCAAATGCAAGGATTTTATGCACATGCAGGAAGGCAAAGCAATACCCAACACCATTACCGACACGTGTTTCGCCTCTCCACGAGGAATCCTCAGGGGACGTGTTGACTCGCTGACCGTTGAGTTGCTCTTGCATGTGCATAATATAGCGGGCGGGAGGGAGGTGCATACCTGCAACCCACTAATATTCGCGGAAATTAAAACTAGATATATTGTTTTCAATTTCAAATATTGGATGTTGATGTTGTATTGGTTTGCACAAAAACAACCTCTAAGGTATTCATACATCATCATTATTTCACTTTATTGTAAACTAGAATTAACCGGAATTTATTGAAGGAAATCCTCACATTGAAGATAGGCAAGCAGCCATGCCAGCAGTTAACGTGCCTACCACCGCAAACTCAAAAACAACGAACGAAGCAAATGATATGATTGACGTTTGAGTTTTTGACTTGACATTGACATGAGTTCCGCGCTGTTGCCTGTATAATAAACCATTGACAATCGATTGTGAAATCGATTTACGTATCAATTTATTTTACGTCGTTTTTGGAAACGTTCAAGTGTCACGAGAAAAACATTATTAAAAAAAGTGTTTCATTTAAACTTATGTAAAGAATAAAACTGAACCACTTTCATAGTATTTTAAATAATTCTTTAATTATTATATTTTTGGAATAATATCGATTAACTTACCTATTCTATTTGGCAACATTACTTCATAGTGAAAATTAGGGAAGTCAGTATTATTTTGATTAAATATTTAATTCCTTATGCCATGATAAAACTGTTTGATATTTTATGATTAACCACAAAAAACGGAAAAAAAAATTATTGATAAATATTTCATTTGTGTAACGTTAGGCCCAGTTTCGCCTGGCTCCTTTGCAGTATTAGTTCAATTATGAGTGTTGGTTAAAATATAAACATGCCTCCGAACGGATCACAAATCCTTTCGTAACCACCCGAATGCACGCTACTTATTGAATCCAATTATTTTATTGCTTTGATATAATTATTTTTGTACCTACTTAAGGGATGACCTAAAACCCGGGACAACTACCTGTTCCAGAAAAAAATGTAACGGAATCTCTACTTTCTGTCTGTTCCTCTATCACTATAACAAGTAGCTATAATAGGTACATTTGTAGTGAACACAGAACAGAAAAAAACAGTAGAAATCGCATAACGTATAAATTACTATCAGAACCAGCATGCCCTAACAAACACATCTTCAAGATAATCATAATATGTCACACTAGCAAATTCGTTTTGTGATTGGTCCATGCCAAAAAGTCTCTATAGTCAGTCCCTATTTAAAAAAAAAGTGCAACTACATCATATAAATAGAGTTCATTATTGTCAATCTTTTGTAGGTATTAAATCTTATATTTCCGTGAAAGCTCGTAGGCATAGTTTCAGGGGCGTGCGCTCCATATAGGCAATTAGGCTAAGCCTACCCTACCATAGCAACGGATAAATAAAACAAATGTATTTATTGTAACTATGCAATAAAATAAAACAAAAATATTTAATAACTCATAACGCCTAGTATAATGCTTATAGCAACTTCTCGCCCGTGCGTGTGACGTATTTCAAACTACGCTGTTCTTACGAAACGGTTCACATAGGCCACAATACGGAGCGCCTTATTTCAATTGATAAATTTATGCATGTGTGCAAATGTTCTTGTGTATGTACGGCCATAATTTACACACACATGTATAAATTATGGGCGTTTTTAGGCTCGCTGGAGCCCACTACGTGGGTCCTGATTGGTTCACCACACAATTCAAGGACAAGTAGTAAAATTTTATGAATGGAAATCGCTTAACAGGGTTGCCAATTTGAGAATAATAATTTCCTTAATAACTTATAGATATAGTTTAAAAAAACTGGTTAGTATTATCAAAAGTATAAAATGTACAAAATAAATGTTAAATTGTAATTAATAACCCTCTAAATATAATTAAAAACCGCAAGAATTTAACTTTTCTCCGCAAATTTTCCAAATTTAATTTGAGAATTTGGTTTAAGGGGAATTAGAAAAATAAAATTGGCAACTCTGTTGACATAGAATTGTCAATTTTGGCGGGTTATGATGTATAACCCGGCAAAATGTCATTACATGTCATTCTTAAAGATTACGATAGGACCATGTAGCAATTTTTTTTGGAAGTATATTGATTGTCTTTTTAAATGACATTTTTGCAAGAAAAAGAGAAGCCATATTGTTGATATTGTTTCATGTGACAAGCAATAGTCGTTCGAATATTTTGTTGTTGATTGTTATAATCATAGTGCATTGATTTATAAGTAATTCGTTTTGAGTCATAAAGTAGTGTAAATATTAAAGTTTAGTTATTTGTTTACAAACTTAAAAATGGTCCTAAATTGTGAAGTTTGTGCTGACAATGTGTTTGTTAGAGATTAAAAACAGTAAGTTTTCACAGCTATCGTATAATGATAAGATTCAAGTTGTTTCTTAAGGTAGATGTATACCCGAGTTACGAGAATTAACTCAAAAATAATTCATCTCGTACTCGTCATTTCAATCCTCAGAGTTATGAAACATATAACTGGCTATGTGTGTACACACAAATTATTTTGTTTTCTGTGCATTTTGTTCAATACTTCTAGAAAGAGTAGTTTGTATCGTCAGAATATCGTGATTTGAATTTGGTGAGTTTTTAAAATTATATGTTTCTCATCGTTCCGTATCGTGATTTCAACCCAGTAGAATGTGGTGAGCTTTTTTTTTTGGACATTATGTCTGGCCTACCCTTACTCTAGAACCACTGCACGCCCCTGCATAGTTTTACTAGCAAGTTCCGCTATTCGACGCTAGATGTCACTAAATTGTAATATATTCGATTGTATGCAGTATGGCATTGAACATAAGATAGATATTTGTTTATAGAGTTGATCGCTATTATGATATTCGCTAGTGATGTACAACATCGTAACCTTACTTATCGATATTTAATTGTATACGTGCATTCCGTTTATATTAGTATATTAGTATTCAATAAGCATAACATTCTTCGTATTTGGCGAAAACTATACACTGATAGCTGAATACGCTGATGCTAAAACACAGATTATACTCAATTAGTCAGGTACTATTACCGAATTTTCCAACCCACTTATACAAAGCAAAATTATCTTTAAATGGAACAAAAGTTTAATAAAATCAATTTAATTTTACTAAATCAGATTTTTTCACATGTTTTTCATAAGTAAAAAATAACAAAACAAAATTAAAATCTAAACGAATTACTGAAATGTACCTTTATACGCGTGTTACGTCCGATCGACTGCTTAATGAATATTTTTTTACCTATTATTCTACCTATTATTAATCCTGTACCCATGTCAATATATCCATGAAACGATCCCATTCAATTCTTCTACGTATAGCCATTTCATCAAGTACTAGTGAAGCTAATATTGGATGACTTACATATATACCTACTTTGTAAATGACTCTTTTGTGAAACCAGGATCTCCACCGATATTAGCATACCATTTTGTTAAGGTTTGTGGATGAGGCAAAGAGCAATCAAACGTATTTATAGGATTTCGGTGAGTAATAATGTAGATTAAGGGCGAAGCTGCGAAGTTCTGGCGAATACGTGCTTATGCATACTCCCACGATTTTTCTTTTTTAACGGATATAAATAAATTACTTACTATCTGTTTAACACCAAATAATATTACTATTAATTAATTTTGAATTTTTATTTGATAAGGTTTGAAACATCGACAACTCGTTATCGATAACGTCTTTCTCTAATTGAGTAGCAAACTGTCACATGACATAGGATGGAATCATCTAGAATAACAGGTTTGATGTGAAAGAAAGTAGACCTTATGGTTTAAATCATAGATTCTACTTTTGTTTAGCGTTTTTGAATAAAAATGTAAGCAATGTTTTATCATATATTGATTAAAATAAAATAAAATAGTACTTTATTATGATACGATATACCACTATGGGATACATTTTTGGTACGGCTATCGTTTTTGTACTCTAAAACAGCACAATACGGCATATTTGATTTTATTTCGGATTTTCGAGAGTAAGTGACGTGAACGCAGTCGGAACTAGACTGATATGCGCGACAGCGCTTGGGCGCCTACAATTGCGGAGCTACGCAATACTAGGGCTACGCGTGCCCCGCCTACTTGCGACTTCTACTGTTTTTTTCTGTTCTGTGGTAGTGAATGTGGTAAATTATTGAATGAGATGCGAAATCATTTCATTACTGTGTATTTTTTGTAAATATCGTGTTTTATCAATAACACTCAAATACAAAAATGACGCCTGTAGATTCAAAGAAGTTTATTTTAGTAATATACCACTTTTTTACTTGAAAAGCCAAACCAACATTTTTCCATTGTTTTAATTGCATCGCCAATCGATTTACTACGCAATAGTTAGGTAAAACGTACCCCTTGTTTTTGTTGATTAAAAAAACAGTTAAATAAAATGACAGTTGACAGTTTAAAACACGTTAGTGCACATTGAAGTTTTTTTTTTACAATTTCAATTAGGAGCAAAAATTGAGAACTGCTGACTTATTTCTTTGTAAAATGAATATTCGGGCAAAACCGAATGGTTTAAAATTCAGAATTACCCAGTACCTAGACTAATTCCAATAAAAACAAAAAAAAAACTTGAGCTAGAGTGTCCTAATCTTACTCAACAGTACACTTAAACGAAAATCTATCGAATTAAAAAACAACCAGTTGAATAATGTACATGATTCTTCTTATAGATCGTCGGGTAAATCCAATATAAAAAAAAAGCGCGTGAAATATCGCACACGATACCCTATTCACAATAAGATTAGACATTGGAATAATTTTTTTTTTTACAGTCCGTTCAATCGATTTTGACTTCTTTTACGTTGGTGGCATGACAAATGGCAGCTGCAGTAAATAGTTGGTATTATAATCACGATTTTGCTTTTAATGCCATCTTTATGCTTACGGAATAGAAATACAAATCGGTTGAACAGACTTTTAAAAAGTTTTGTTTAAATGTCTAATCTTATTTGTAAATGAAAAAAGCACAGCTCCTTTGGGTGCATTAGTGACAAATTTACAATTCCACTTGCTAGTATGGTGGCCATCACTCTGTTGTTAGTATCTACTGCTCTGAAGCGTTACGTACCGAACATGTAGGTACTTTGGCAACTAAAAGCGGTCAGTATGCGGCGATAGTAGACATCCCCGATCGGAGCGGGCGGGAGAGTGTTGCTACTCAGCAGCGATCGCACGCGCCGAGCCTACCTACTTACGCGGCTCGTTATCGAAAATAGTTATTCGCAATTTAAACAAAAGCCATAGTATGCATTTGTTGAAACTTTTGTGTGGTAGCAGAGTTTATTATTACGAATATACAAGTGCAAACTTTATAAACTTAAATTCAATATGTCGCTTATCATAAGGAAAAAATACAATTACTCGTGCAGCCATATACTTAGTTGTTAGAACTTTTGTTGTAAGGTATAACTAATCTCTTTAAGTATATAAGAAATGATTTGAAAAACTTAAAAAAATTTTTGAATGAGTTACGGGACATTTTTGGATTTCTATTGTTCCATAGTACCTATCTGTTAGCATTTTCACTAATATATCCTTTAGATAGTACTTACAAAGAACCCGTATACTGTTTTAATTTAAATTTTCTAATATTTGTATAACACGAAATAATAAGAAATACCTACTTAATACCTATTGCATCACTCTAAACTGTTAGCATTTTTGTAAATAGCAATGAATTTACGAATCCTATCCACTCAGCGAAAATCAAAAACTTTTGAATTATCGAAGGGCATAGACTTCTGGCCACTGGACTATAATGGAAGAGTAATATAATCAACTTATTAATTATAAATTTATTCTTGATTATATTTAGAATTATTCAAATAATTCAAAATCATTATCATTTTCTTCTAAGATTGTGATGATTTTCCAAAAATATAAAGGGGCTGTTTTAAATGCATTGTCTGGTAACAAGAGTTTTGGTATGTTGTTGATAAGTTTTTATTTTTAAGACTGAGTCTTCTTTTGTGTATTTTATAGGTTGCCTAAAAGTAAATGTTAATCAATGTTAAAATACCAGATATTTGTTATATTATAAAGGAATTGAATTGTGTTATATTGTCAGCTTATTAGGTTCATGATTATGAACCTAATAAGCTGACAATCGATTCCACTCCTATGGGCTAAGACAAGATTTTGTCTTAGCCCATGATTGGTTTTTGACAAGAAAAAGTTACTTTGACAATATTAGTATCAGTAGTGTGACTCCTTTACAATATTCATATTTACCAGTAACATTTTTAGTAATACAAATCTACGGATCAATTATTTTGCGATGCTGTCATCAGGCCTAAATAAACTTAACGCTTAGTTGCTAATTCGGAGCTATAGTATAGATTACTCTTCAATCTCGTGTGAGCAAGTTACTTAAAAATACTGTGGTTTTGTGCTAGCAGGCCATAGTTGAACATTAAGTCATCGTCATCGCAATAAAATTGATCTGTCCCTTAAAAAAAAAACGTACTAATCTATACTAATATTATAAAGCTGAAGAGTTTGTTTGTTTGTTTGTTTGAACGCGCTAATCTCGGGAACTACTGGTCCGATTTGAAAAAAATCTTTCAGTGTTAGATAGCCCATTTATCGAGGAAGGCTATAGGCTATATATCATTACGCTAAAACCAATAGGAGCGGAGCAGCGATAAATAATGTTTTAAAATCGGGGATTCCACGGGGACGAAGTCGCGGGCAGCAGCTAGTAAAATATACAGCCATAATCAATACCCTTCCTTTTGGCTTTGTTGGGTAATCAAGGATCGTTTCAGGGTGCTTGTGGTTTCTAGTTTCTACTAGGATCCACATCCGCTTGTTTCTATTGTAATTTACTGTCTGTACGTCCAGTTATGGCGCATCCACACATGCTGAGTGGCACGACCGCGCCGGCACGCTCATCTTTTAAATAAAGGCAGCCTGAAATCCGGCGGCATGTGTGGATGCGCCATTAGATAAATTTGTAGTGAATAAAAATATTTATTTAAGGGACAATATGTTTTTATTTTGCGATTCATTACCTTTTCGCCATCGAAGAGGATTTCAAATTCAAGTGGAAATAATTTGTTTGCGTGCACGAAAATGGTAAGAGTGTTGGATGGCTGGTTTTTTACCCAGAAAATACCTCAGTAGTCTTAACGACTCTGCTTTGCGGCGAAGTCGACCGAGTCTAGCAACCAGCGACATGGACGCTTACAAAGTCAGTCCGCGACCTAAAGGCGGCAGATTGCCTGAGTAAGCAATGCTTCGAGCCATCGGCAGACCCGTCTTCGGCACCCAGTTGAAATTAGCGATAAGGTCCGGCTCATAACTATTGACTGCTTCGTTGGTCTTGTGGTCGTAGGAGTGTCTTGAGCATGCAGTTCTATGTACCTATATGGGGTTGATTTTTATAATCTGGCTTTTCCATAAGGCTCCTATTTCTGAAGGGCCTAGATCCGTGGTCGTCAAATTGCGGCCCGTTGCCGTTATTTGTGCGGCCTGCGACAAAGTAAAATATTTCAATGGTCAACTATATACAACTACTTATACTTATATGTCAAACAAAAATCTGATTTTGCGTTCGCTCCCCGCACGCAGATTACGGCATTGAACTTCATTAATAGTTTCTGTCTATATAAATTATCTTCTTTCTATAAATATTCTAATGAACAATATGTATGATTATTTTTTCGATATTAACTCCCAAGCTAACGAGGTCGCGGGCACATTTAGTTTTAATTAAATAACGAAATAAGCTGAATACATACTCGTATGTCTCAGGCTAATTGTAAGTTGCGCCCGTAAACAATAACCATGATTTGCTTGTCAAAGTTGTCAAATCACATACATGTTCAAGCGTTATAAAGTCATTGTTATCGTTAAAATTTAAGGTGTTGCATCCTAAGTGTGGAAACGCTCTTGGAGCGCCTTCACACTTTGGCGCTGGTACTCATTGTCATGTGTGGCCCTTGGCCAGTACCTAAAGTGTGACGACCGCTGGTCTAGATGATATGGCTTAGCGAATAGCTATGGGGTAGCGTAGGTAATTTAGAAAACTTGCTAAGCTACCCAGGAAAGAGGAAAAGATAAGGGCCGGTAGATGATGAATTAATAACTATAGAGTAGCAGTATCTAGTAGGGGCGCCTACTACAAT
Source organism: Hecatera dysodea (assembly GCA_905332915.2). NCBI lineage: Eukaryota > Metazoa > Arthropoda > Insecta > Lepidoptera > Noctuidae > Hecatera > Hecatera dysodea. The sequence goes on along the minus strand of HG995294.1, from coordinate 8,310,066 downwards.
AGAGTTCATGGATTTCACTAAAAGTGGCGAAATGTTTTCTAAGCAAACGTGCACTATCGTAGAACGCATCATCAATACCATCAGGTGAAATAATGGTCAAGACAAGTATCTGAAATTTAAAATAAACCAGTCAAAGTGCCTGTCCGGACCAGCTTAGGAAGGGTTCCGTACCACGCAAAATATTAACACAAATAAGGACATAATGCTTCTAGGTTATCGGCAAGTGCCATGTAGGTTTTGCGAGTGTGAAGTGGTGGAGGTAAGGTTGCCAGATCTTAAAACCAAAAAGTCGGACAAACCAGCCACATTAGCCGGACAATTAGATGAAAAGGCCGCGGATACCCTTAATTTTTAAGTCTATTTAACACGACATTTTTTACAACCAAGCATTGGTTGTAAAAAATGTCGTGTTTAAATTCATCACGATAAAATCTTCTCAAATTTGGATGAACAAACAATAAAAATGAATCAGTCTTCTTTACTATTAATCATTCACTATTCATTACAATATTATTTAAAAGTTGAAAGGTAGCGACACAAAGTGAGGTGGGCAGAGCGGAAACCAAGATATTATGACAAAATATGTAATAAAAATGCATGGAGCATTTTTGTTACCTACATATTTTGTCATAATATCCAAAAAGCCTAACAAAAGCCGGACAGCGTCTAATTTGGCCAAACACGCAACCAAAAAGCGTAACCGTGTCTGGCTTTATCGGGACGCCTGGCAACGCTAGGTGGAGGCCATATCGTCAAAAATATTTAGGGCATTGCGTGTTGAGCCGACCCCAAGTAATATGGGGTAAGGGTTGGAATATTATGATGGAAATCAAATGTATTCTTCCGCTCTGGGTGCAGAATGGAGTATTAGACTGATTATTGAATAAAACTTATCCGTGTTCCTCCTAGTGCCCTTTGCATTGCCACACCCTTGATGCGCGAGTAGGTACGACTCTTTAATTTTAATTATTTTTTCCAAAGATACAGCCCTGCTGTGACCGACAGACGTACGGACGGACTGAGGAGGTTTAGTACCTAATAGGGTCCCGGTTTACAATTTAGGTGTCCAGAGCCTTAGAAATCCATACCCAATAATCAGTAATCCTCACACTAACCACGACATACTCGTAGCTCACAGCATCACGCAGTAAATAAACATTCGTAGAACAACTACCGCCGGTTCTGTCCTATTTGGTGCGGCCTTAATGCCACCTCGACATAGAGTGCATGTTAATTACATCGCACTCCGCTAGAGGCCGTTGCATGTTAGACTTACCAATAATAATGCGTTTCACACCAACAATTACACAAAATGTTACTTGTACTATGCGTTGAAGTGGTTTTAGTAAAATAAAGCGAAATATGTCCTCAATCCTTGGTTCGAATCCCAGTTACATCAAAATGGTATCGGTTATTTTCCATTGAACATTTATTTAGGTTTTAGTTTGTATACTTAAATACAGCCGTGATGTTAGATATGTAGGTAGTTCCAATAGTTACTATAAAAAAACATAGAATCGTAAATTATAGCAGATAATATAGGATGTCCTAGAAGTATTTCGTCATATTTAAGGATGGTCTTCTGTAGCTGCTAAAGAGTAAAAAACAATATCAAAATAAAAAATATTGACTGTTTAAAAAAAACGACCTTGGAAACCTACTAAAAAGTAAAAAAAAACACTTCAAGCAGTTTGATCCAGTCGTGAATCTGTGATTGAACTAAAATAAACACCACTAACTGCAACAGACAGCTAAAAAAATACAACCGACTTCTGAATAAAAAACCCAAAAAAGTATAAAATGACTTTAATTTCGGAGGTATTTATACCTCCGAAATTAAAGTCATTTTATACTTTTTTGGGTTTTTTATTCAGAAGTTTTGTCTTTTTCGTGATGCCTGGAATATTCCCTATCATTTATTTAAGAGGTCCGTTTCTTAAATTTCTAGTCGATTTTGAGGTTGGGTTTAAAAAAGCCGATATTTTGTTATTTTGATATACCTATTTTATAATTTTAAAGCAGATACAGCACACCTTCCTTAAATACGACCACGCACTTCTGGAACAACCTGTATAGTATACCTACAAAACAAAATAAGCCGTAAGCTTGTTTATGGACGCTAGAAATCTGGAGAAGATCGCATCGCAAGCGTCCACGTGACGCATCCCTTGCTACGTCGTAGTCGGGCTACGCGTAGCGCTACAAACTTGGAATTAATTCCCGTAGCAGCTACGGGAATAAACTGTGCTACGCGCATATAGTTTAATTTTCAGGAGGCAGTGGTAAATAACACCTGATTGAAGATCGTCGCGTAAGGTTGATTTTGGCATACTTTTGAAATTTATTAATTTATTTGAATCTGACCCGCGCAACTTCGTCTGAGTCACATTTTTCATGAATGCTCCGCTCCTATTGGTCCTGATATAGTTGTAGCGTGATGCTAAAGAGCATATAGCCATCCTCGATACATCCTTACTACTATTATAAAGAGGAAAGATTTGTTTGTTTGTTTGTATTGAATAGACTCCGAAACTACTGAACCGATTTGAAAACTTTCACTGTTTGGAAGCTACTATCCCCGGGTGACATAGGCTATATTTTATGCCCCCATATTCCCACGGGAACGGGAACTATGCGGGTGACCCCGCGGGACGCTGCTAGTGGGTTATAAAATACTAAAATATTTTTTCAATTCGAAACAGTTGTTCCTGAGATTAGCGCGTTCAACTAACCTAACAACTCTTCAGCATTATAATATAATATAAAACAATTTAAAATATAAAAGCTTATTCGAAGTGGCATTGGCTGCAATACAGTCCTTTAAGCGTTGTGGCCAGCAATCAATAGAAGCACGGCACTCTTTCCATGGGAAAATTCTTCACTGCCAATCGTATGGATTGTTTTAGGGACTCCAAATTATCATGGCGTTTAGAGCAAGCCGTACTCTCTAAAACTGACCATAAATCATAATCCAGCGGATTAAGATCGGGACTAGACGACGGCCAGTCTTCAGCTCTGATGAAGTCCGAAACGTTCGCTTCCAACCAAGACTGCGTGGACCGAGCTTTATGACTCGGCGCCGAGTCTTGTTGGAAGGACCATTCTTGGCTATTGAACATGGTGTTGTTAAGGGGCTTAACTACCTTCTCAAGAATGGTATCTTGATACACTTGTGCCTAAGTTTTGATACCTTTTTCACAAAAATATGGCTCAGTCACTCCTTCATAACTAACACCAAACCATCACTGAAATCGGATAATGCCCACGTTGCATTCTGCCGACCAATTGGGAAGCTTCCTTAGAGGTTTGAGCATAAATGCGGTCGTTTTGTTTGTTAAAATGTTGTTCAATTGTAAAGATTTTCTCATCCGTAAACAAAATTTTTCTGTGACCTCCCTTTGCGTACCGCTTCAGTAGATGTTTCAATTTTACCACCCTATTCTATTTTAAATTATCAGTTAAAAAATGACCAGTGCGTCTCTTATAGGCTGCAAGTCCTAAGTCGTCTTTTAAAATATGCGACATGGTTCTGGGTGCTATCTTCATCTCCCGAGATAAAATCTTTTGCTTTCGGACAGGGTTTCTTCGAATTCTTTCCCTGACTGCTTTGACCACCTTTTTCGTACGAACACTACGTGGACGGCCAGATCTTTTTCTGTCACAAACAGAGGAGGTCTCATTATACCTATTGATAGCCCGGTATACAAACATTTGACTAATACCAAGCGTATGGAGAGTTTTAAAAATTGCATTTATCTCCATACCAACTTTGTGTAATGCAATCACATTGATTCGGTTCTCTTTATCACCCCACTCCATTTTAATATCGCAAAAAAAATGTAAAATGTATTGGCGCCAAAATTAGAAAACACAATGAGCAATCGTATAAAAATGACAGATTCCAAATTCAAATGTAATATCTTTCTTATTTTTAATTGTAACAGTATTTTTGGCCAGACTGTGTATATAAGTAAAATTTGTGTATATTTGTTTGTATGTTTATTTTAATTTAATAATAATAAGTTTTAGTTTAGTTAGTATAGTCTATTTTAAGTTTCCTTCTCGGTTCTTTACATACTGTGTCTACGTTTCTTATCCCACTCTTCAGTCGCAGGTCTGGTGGAAGAAATTTCTATTGAAATAAGCAGTAGGTACCTTTGTGCTCTTGGTTTCTGTACAATTTTTTATATTTTTTTATATTGTGTGTACATAAATAAATACTAAAATTAGGTACCTATCTATTGGTTTTTGTGACAACAATTCATTTTTTTACCAGGTTATTGAATTTTAGCGCATATTTCTTTGAATCAAGGTTCAATGAATAGCAAAGCTACCTTTGTTTTCACTATGGAGTTATCACGACTTCGGAATCGTGCGACCGGTCACGTAAGCCTGTCTCAGATCTATCTATATACTGTCTTGTCTTGTCAATGATAGGGCTTAACCACAGCTATGTGGAACGTGAGTTAGAATATTAGGAACGCTCGCTTATCTATTGGGACATGGTTCCTGATTTGATGAATTGTTGACGGGTAGTTTGATTTGATGGTCGACTAAGCGATTGTAATACGTCATTGTTTTTGTTCCTCTGTTACTAAACACAAGAACAAAAACACTAAATAGCAATGTCCTAAGTCCATGGAACAAGAAGTAGTAGGTACTTCTTGTTTCATGGACTTAGGACATTTCTTCTTTAGACTTTATGCACATGATTACAACAAAAGCGGTTTTGATGTCATTCTCTACTAATCTATTCAGTTGTCAATGAAATAGAAGTTTTGAGGTTATTTTGAGCACTAACTAAACTACAGCAGTACCTACTGTCTAATAAAAAATCTAAAGCAAATATGATGATGAGGTAAGTTGCACTAATACCTACTCGTATGTAATGTCCAACATTTTTTTTTTGGAATTCCACTACTTACTGTTTTTGAAATATGCGCGGACAAACATAAAAATACATACATACACTGATGAAATTTAACACTACATTGATACGGTTCGAACTGATAACTTCCTTTTTTTGAAGTCGATTACTAAAAAGGAACCTGTTTTTAAACAGCTAGTCTGAAAAATGTACTTATTTACATTTCTAATAATCTAGAGTAGGTATTAATAATTAATTCTGCAATATTTAAGCTTGTTTTGAAGAAAGGTTCAAATTAATAGCAATGAGTCTACTCAGCTTTCAACCGTTATTCGCATAATTATCTTGTTTACAAACACTTATAAATAATCTAGCTTGACGTGTCTTATAGGTAGTACTTAATAAAATAAAATTGCATAAGAGCATTAGGAGTTATTGACACCGGATTATTAGTTTATGTCATGATAAATGTGAAAAATCACATTTGCATTTAGGCCCGATTGTATAGGCCTATAAAGCCTCGGCTGCATAATAACGGAATTTCAAGTAAAACAAGTTTAAAAACAAGCATTTTCTACGTTATAATCGGTTGACATTGTTTTTTAATAAGAAATTAACAAGTTTATACGCGGTTAACGTTTCATTGGGTCGCGTGGAGGTTGAGAGTGAGTGCACTAGTTCCGATTGCGTTGAAGGAAGTAGATGCAAGGTCTTTGCCACCTTCATCCTTCCTTCCGCTATAAGATTATCATATCCTAATACCATACCTACATAGGTACTAGAAATTATTCACAATGTAATTGCGACATTCACCTATATCGATACCGCAAATAAAAGTCGTGTTTATAGGTAATACGTTTTGTCAAACTCTGATTCGTTACTCGGTAATTATTGCACGATTGCATGCAATTTGAATGTTTTAGTATATTTAAACGTTACTTTTATTTGACCAATTCGGTTTCAATGTTGGGTCGAGGGCATATGAATGAATTTACACGGTGTGGACATTCTGTCTGTCTCATAATTCATTTAAAGTTGTAATAATTTGCATGAGCCAATTTATTATAGAGTAGCAGCGCCCCGCGGTTTCACCCGCGTAGTTCCCGTTCCCGTGAGAATACGGGAATAAAATAGCCTATGTTACTCGCTGATTAATGTAGCTTTTCAATGGTGAAAAAATTTGTTTCGGAGATTATTGGATACAAACAAACAGACAAAAAAATATTTCCTCTTTATGAAAGTATTAGTGAAGATTGATTGCTATTCATTTTTGGAGACGAAGAGGTTTGTTGACGCACGTGTGCCAATAGGTATGCATCGTTTATATTAAGCAGGGCAACCTCCGTCACGACAAAGTTAATTATGTCCTGGTTGATACTTTTTTTTTGGTTGGGAAATCATCAAATGTCTTGCGGGAGGAGCGGGAGGGAGTGTCAGACTCTTACTGACTAAAACCCACCCGTGATCCTTCCTGTTCGCATTGCGTTCCAGGGCCGCGGTGACTCTTTCGAACAAATTCCGCAACCCTAGCAGGCACTGACCCTATGGGGCCCCGTCTTCTTTGCTGAACACGACGCGAAATTGCGAAGCTTAAGTCTTAATGGAAAGGAAAACAGAAAAGGAATTAATAATCATACATCAATTCAGATCTCAAATTTTGTTGAACTTACTCGTAATAGAAATAATTACTAGCGTACTTTTCTAAATTGTATCGCAGCTGGGTCTTCCACTTGCGTCATGACGCCAATCCCAAGTTTGATTTTGTTCAGCGTTAAGTCGTCGTGTGTGGGATTCTTGAGGCAACCCTTCCGCATTGATTGATTGATTACAAAGGCTGAATTTAATTTGTTTGATTTGGTTCATATTTCTATGTATGTAGGTAGGTATGCCACCGGATGATTGTAAAATGCGTAAGATTATAAATTATCTTATTTTTTTATTTTAATATAAGAGAGAACAAACAATTACACACAGTAAATGAGCTTAAATTAAGCATGCAACAATATGTATAAGTAATTAGCTAAGTCATTTTAAAATAAGCACTAGTGACAACTACAATCTATGTTTCCAAGCTTCTGATTTTAAGATTAATATTATTTCGAAATTTATTGGCAGACAACGAAAATATATCAATATCTGTAAAATATGAGTTGTAGGTTTTCACCAAGCGATTCCCTGCATTAGTGCGGCAAGACATTACCGCAAACAGTGGTATCTTGAGAAATTGTAAACTCGCGATAAAATGTCAACTGAACATTTGGAATACTTTTTTAAGCATCAGAATTTTATAGTCAACTAGCCCCGCCCCGGCTTCGCACGGGTGCAATGTTGATATTAAATCTCTGCTATATTATGCATGTAGTATACATATAAACCTTCCTCTTGAATCACTCTATGTATTAAAAAAACCGCATCAAAATCCGTTGCGTAGTTTTAAAGATCTAAGCATACACAGGGACAGACAGCGGGAAGCGACTTTGTTTTATACTATGTAGTGATAATCTCTCGAAGTCATTCCGATAAATTGTGAACCGACATAAACTGACGACATGTTGGCGTTTATTTCTGGCCTAGCCAAGTAGTGGGACATAGGGCACAGGGAACTTACGTCTCCCTTACACGGATAGGTTAGGTTCAAATGGTATGATGGGAGATAGAGTGAGCGAGCGAAGCGAACAAACTTAGCTCTCAACATGTTCATGTTTTTTTTAAACCCGTGCAGACAGAAATAGTCTTCTCCTTCGTTTGATAGAATGTTTTAATTGTAATACTTAACGGTTCATTACTTGCTATTCTACACCGACTTTTGCGTAACGAGTCAGTCCGCGCCACTGAGCCATTAGTTTTAAATCTTCTAAATAATACCCAGCCTGTCCCTTGGGCAGCAAGGGATAGCCCAAATGACGCCGTTAAGCCTAGGCCCGTATCCCATAGAGGATGCCTTTAGGGAGCGGTTAGCATGTAAGCTTAGTTTTTAGCCCTGGCTGGGGGCCTTAAATTAATTTGAGGCCACCATAGGATAGTCCGGTTGAGCATTCACCAGCCTTAGTGAGCTGAACCGCTCAACCGGAGTGTTCCCGTCAAAAAAAAAATAAAGCTATTCTATTATTTCTCGGAATGACTTCGAAAGTTTATAGACCATCAAATTTTGATGCGTAGAAAGTGTTCCAAATGTTCAGTTGAGAATTATAATCTTACGCAGCTTGCCATTTTCCGGTGAGATATTCATAATCATAATCATTTATTCATTTGCAAACATGGGTAATTTTACAGGTGTTTCATTTATATTAAGTCCTCCATATTCTACCGTCACATGGGCTTATTCACACTATGTATGAATATGCCCATGTGACGTGACGGTGTATGTTTAGCTTACTCGACGTTCATTATAAAAAAACGGGACCTACATAGGATCACTCATTTTTTTGCCAGTCTGAACGTCTGACGCAGTCAATTCGCTCCGATTTAAATTAATTAATTAAGTTTGAATATCGGGTCACTTTTGGAGGGATATATGTATATCTAATAAAAGGGCTTTTTGTGAGGGTTTCAAGTTAAGAAAAATTATGAGAATATTACCCAACCGTTCCCCCTTATCCCCGATAGTCCGACTCGCATTTGATCAGTTTCTTTTCTCAATTCATCTGTATTATATGCTAAAGGCAACAATCGACAATAAACGTGTGTGTCGACTACTATGAAAGGAAAAATCACACGAAACCACATTATTTCGTCGACAATCGGCTGCATTGTCTGGAACTTATTTGAGACAGTAGAAATAGCCATAATGCCCAATGAACTTGGCATAATTCTGTTCTTATTAAGTAATAACGTTTGTTTTTTGCGATTCCATGTCATGCTTGAGTGGCAGATCGACAAGGTGAAGGATTTTGGAGTATGCCTATGATGTTTGACGTACCGTGTCGAAGTGTTTGTTGATAAATATTTGTAGAGGAATAATTTCATTGATAAAAATCGATATGACAGTTAATTGAATGAATGTTGATTTTAATTAAAGATGAGTACCACTGCTGACAGGTATCTCTAAAGATCCTATCAAGGTCGGAGGTTGTAGACGAGTATATCTACCTGGGACATACGGTCCAGTTAGGTACCTTAGGCTAACTTCGAGAAAGAGGTCAACCATCGAATCAGACTCAGCTGGGCGGCGTTCGGAAAGTTCCGATCTTCTCGTCTCATATACCGCGTTGGAAAGCCTCCCATAAGGTGGACCGATGATCTGGTAAGGGTCGCGGGTAGCTGAATGGATGGATGAAAGTCACGCAGGAACGGTTGCTGTGGCGGCACTTGGAGACCTATGTCCAGTAGTGGACGTGTTTATATGATGATGATTGAAAGTATGACTGCTAATGGTGGGGATGGTCTTGGGTTCACCACCATCAGCATGAGTCATGTCGGCATGACAGAAATGTATCTGGGGCAGAAAATGTGACTGGAAGTTTCTATTAGAAAATACTTAGGAGCGTATACGCCAAACGGCATTTCATACAAATTTTCAGGTCCTTATTTTCCGAAATGATTGAACCGATTTTAATGAAACTTCACATATGTAAGCTGGATAAATAGGTCTAAAAAGATAGTTTAAAACATTTTCGATAAATAGTGTTACAGTTAAATTAGATACATTTTAAATTTTCCATACAAACATAAATTTCCAGTTATCTTTGTTTAAATAAGACATTTCGAAAACTAACTTTTTAGAAAAATGAAAATTTGTATGAAATGCCATTCGGCGTACACGCTCTTAAAGTAACTTTTAATGTATCTACCTATGACAGAGGGAGGGTAATTTTTGAAAATGTATTAAATTGTTTGTGGTTGTTGTGGAAAATTGAATAAAATTAGCCCTTCGAGAGAGTAATCTACAGTAGATAGAATGTTACTATGTTTAGAGGTTGTACTGCACTTCTTTTAATGTTTGCGTGATAGCAAAAGATACTTACGGGCACCTACAATACGGTTGTGGGCCACTCCTCATCTCAAGGTGATTAAATTACCCCAATACCCAGATTCTTAAGAATAGTAAAATGGGAAATCCGTCCATTGTCAACTAAAATGGCGTGCCAGCGACATCTCATAAATTAATGTAAGCCCTATCTAATCTGTGGGAAACAAGGTTAGTTTCAATTTCCACACTTTTATATTCATAATTCAGTCGCTTTATCATTTTATCGATTGACTGATTGGTTACAATATGCATTGGTAATTTTAACCTGAAACAGTTATTTTTTACTTTTCTTTTTGTCCTGCTATTTTATGTTTCTGTCTAACCGAATATCATCAGCACGCAGTAAACACTGTACTGCAAACAGAGGCATCACGAGCGATTCAATTGACATCCTATGATCGCCGAGTAGTGGGGTTATTCCTATTTAAATGGTTACCGCACTGTTGAATTACCTTCTATACTTTAAAATAATGTCTTAAACATCAAGGTATGCATTCATCATATTTCAAAATATGTAAAATGCTTATATTTAGGTAACAATTACTATAGAATTACATTACACTATTATATTAAAACAATGACACCCTATATATAATATTCTAACACGCGCGTTGCATACCAAGTGTGCTTAAGCAGCTTCAGAAACAATTCAAACAGACTCACGGCTGTGCTCCTATATGTGTAGGTATCTGGTACTTCCTCTGAAGAGGCTGCCAGTCTTTTTAACCGAAATCCAAAAAAGGAGGACGTTCTCAAGTCTAATGTATTTTTTTGTGTGTTACCTCATAACTTTTTATTGGGGGGTACTGATTTTGATCATTATTTTTTATTCGAAAGCTGGTTCTTGTCATGTAGTCTCATTTAAATTTGAGTGAGATCTGAGGACAAGTATTTGAGTTATCCCTAATAATGCGTGCTGTGTTGATATTGTTCTCATTCTCACTTGTCGATGTAAAATGAAAAAAAAAAGTACAAATATTTTATACCATGGTTTGGAAGAATATCTTAGTATTTCAAGGTGTCCCTTTTTGGTTTGGTGAAGATCTGATGAAGAACGGAGTTCCGGAATTTCTGAAATCGCATGTCTGTTTATTGTTTACACCAGTTTTAACACGTACCTACGTTATAATGGGGGCGTTTAGCTGTCACCACTAAACAGGGAAACTTTTTTACAATAAAATAAAATCAATAACACCGACTGAAATTAAAGTAATTTTATACATTTTGAGTTTTTTGTTTAGAAGTCGTTTGTAATTTTATGGTAAAAAAGTTTTTTATGAAAAAAAAAATAACATGCTTTTGGCTACACAGAATACATAGAAGATAACATCATCATCCTCATTTCAGCAGAATGTTCCACTGGTGGATATAAGCTTCTCCAAAGCCATCACAACAACCGGTCCTGTGCGTCTGGCATCCTTTGGATTCCTGTGACCTTCACCAGGCAATAATGATGACAATAAATTAAAATAACCCCAACACCAAATCAACCTGCAGTCTTCTACAACCCTAAATCTACCCTCCAAATTAAAACTGGACATGAAGGTTACCATATCAGACATTCAGCCTTACAACAGTCTGACATTTTTACTTTACAAAAAGACTTTTTAATTACTGCCAACTCACTCGCAAAGGTTTACTTACCGGACCATGGATGTATTAATTAGGTCGATGTCGATCTATTTTTACTCAAGTTCAATGTTTGAGGCGGCTGTAAAAAATATTAACATTTACGTCATTATATAACTGTTTCGCAAATCGAAGGCTGGAACATCCAGTCGCGTAGTAAGGTCTAGGTTTTTGTGTTCTGTGTTGTTGGTTTTTGTTTTTGATTGCGTTCTTCATGAGAAATTAATTAGGAAATTACACTATTACCGAATCTGGGACGCCTCTCTGGATCTTCTTATTTCATACTTGAGTGATAGCTTCATAGAATTCTTATATCAACTCTCTTGAAGCTATCAAATAAAAGATCTTTTTACCCCAGGGTTCAATTTTAGGTCCCTTCTTGTTTCTAATTTACATCAATAACTTGCCGTAACTTGCGTGAATGCCATGAAGTACCATTGATCCTGAGCGGGTCAAAACAACTTTCTTTTCCTTTTTTTTCTTTCTTTTCTTTTCTTTTTTCTTTTTTACTTTCTTTCTTTTTTTATAATTCCTTTTTTATAAAAAATACTATTCACGCATCTATTGCAGTTTTTTATCTCATGTAGTTTGGGCACGGGGATAGACGGCACTGGGTACGGTCTTCGTGATTTTAAATAAATTGAAATTAAATGCCATACTCCTGAATTGGGTGATCTATCAATTTTTGCGGTTGTTCATAACGTTTGTAACAGACGCCATCTTCAAAAATGCGCATCATGCTTATGTCAGCGCATTCTTATATACTCGGACTCAATCGTCAGCTCGTCCCAAAACAAACTCGGACCATTGGGCCGAGTTGACGAATTTCAAAATTAATATTTTTTTCGTTCATCATCTCGTCCCACTTTATTTTTCTTCAATATTTTAAGTTGTTTCGGTACAGTCCAAACCAAAACTTTTAACTATATAGGTACGAGTAAATAAAAGCCAAGAATTCAGGGAATCAACATTTATATAAGTAATAATAAAAATCAAAGTTTATATATTAAAACGCTAAAAGGGTTTACCACAAACGGTTGCCCAATAAATCAGATGAAGGTCATATTTAGAGTATTTAAGCACACGTGGAGGCGCTATGTCGGGGTGAAACTCTGCTGCCGCGGCAAATTGCTGCGCAGCGGACGGAACTCCGGCGGGATCTCACGGAGGTATGGAGACAGCGACTATTGCAACCCAGCGCTGGGCACGCCACCATTGCGGCGATAAGTCCCCTTTTTGAGGAGTGGCTGGACAGATGCCACGGCGTCCTCACATTCCGCCTGACGCAGGTGCTCACCGGACATGGCTGTTTCAGGAGGTACCTGTTTCGGATTCAGCGGGAGGACACGTCCGGGTGTCAAAACAGGATCGCCCGGAGGACACGGTGGAGCAACGCCGTGTCCTCGTCGAGGCGATCGGCGGCGGCGACATCTCGCGTCCGGCCTTGGTTCAAACATTGGTCCGGAGCCAGGGGGCATGGGACGGTCACCTCCTTTTGCGAAGCAGTAATGCTAGCGAAGGAGGAGACGGAACGCGTGCGAGAGGGAAACCTCACGCACCAGCCGCCGCAACAGAAGGAGACGCCCCGGGCGTCGGGAAACGCAGGGCGATTCCCGGCTACCGTAGGCGCGGGCCTGCGGTCGGCGAGCTATGGGTGGCTTGCCGTCCGATAGCAACCAGGCCCGGGTCGACGTGTTCCATGCGCGCCTCAAAGAGCCGTCAGCAACGAAGACGGGGCCCCATAGGGTCAGTGCCTGCTAGGGTTGCGGAATTTGTTCGAAAGAGTCACCGCGGCCCTGGAACGCAAAGGGCAATAGAAGGATCACGGGTGGGTTTTAGTCGGTAGGAGTCTGACACTCCCTTCCGCTCCGCCCAGAGCGGGAGAAGTCATTTGATGATTACCCATCTAGAAAAAAGGTTACTATAATTCGAGTAGAAGTACAAATACGTACGGTTGTTGGGAACACCATTATAAATGAGATGTGAAAAGTTCCCATCGATCCTGGAATCTGAAAAAATAATAATCCAAGATTAAAGTTCGCAAACGGTAAACTTGTGTTCTATAGACCTTTTTAAGGTATACAATACTGTAGTACATTATTTTGATCTATCTCGTAGGGTTCAGCCAGCGATTACAAAGTAATCGCAAAACATGTTTTTATTTACATCACATTAGAAACCTCTTAAAATTTATCAGTGTTTCTCTACTATATTATGCAATTATTATACTTACATATAAAACTTCCTCTTGGATAACTGTAACTATTAAAAAAACCGTATTATAATCCGTTGCGAAGTTTTAAAGATCTAAGCATATATAGGGAGAGACAGACAGCGGGAAGCGACTTTGTTTTATACTATGTAGTGATATTGATAGAGCTTTAGGCGCGAGAATGTCGCTAGTATCCTAAATGGAAAAGAAAAAATATACAGAGTAAAGAGCACGAAGGTACTGCTTATTTCACTAGAAAATTCTTCCAGCAGACCTGCGACAAAAGAGTGGGATAAGAAACGTAGACACTGTGTGAAGAGACAGACAAGGAACCATGAAAAAAATACCATGTCTTAATCTATTTCTGTGCCAATTTCAGCCGTTCTGATTAATGCCCCGACTTTTTGAAGCTGTGATTGTAATAAGTACCGGCTTTTGACAATCACAGTTTGATAAACGTTATTATCTTGCAAAGATTGTTGAAAATGTTGATTTTTTTTAGTGTAATTTTCATTGTTTCACAGTCATACGATGTTGAACTTCTGAGTAGTAAGTAGCTGTACTTATTCAACTGCCCTTCCCTCTTTTCGTCACCCCACCCCACAGTTGGCTGCCGCCAGTGGAAGGAGGTAGACGACTAGACGTGCGCAAACTCACATATGGTATTAATGACCCTTCCATAACTGTGACATAAAATTTTTGTGCCGTTTTTCGTTTTAATTATTTAGTGTTTTAACGTATTTCTGGTCAAATAAAACAAAGTGTGTCTTAGTTTGCTAGCAGAAATATCAGACAGTTGACGATATTATGAGTGATGGTGGCTACAAGGAAGGTAGGCTGCTAAACAAGCAAATTGTATAAAGCTAATTGATATCATGATAAACGAAAAAACCTAGTAAGGATAACAAAGCTTGTAACGCTGAGCCCCGATTGTGGATTTGGTTTTATTTTTAGGCGATTTCCATTATCTAAATAATTTATTTCCTTAAAAATACTTTGATTATAATCTGAGTCAACCTAACCCTCCACAAACTCGACGCAGGAACTCTTTTAAAACGATACCGCCGCCAACAACCTCGTTGGCAGCTGGTCGTCAGTTTTGGTGTGTTGAATCCTTTAGGTTGCAACTTCAACATCTAAAAAGCCATGGATAGTTCCAAGTTCAGCATAGTTCTTGACTATCATTGCAAGTTTTACCAGTTTTGTTGTAAACCATTACTGTAAAATCCATTTGATAATCGAGTCGGCAAATTATCGTATTCTTTTGACATTCGATGAGATTGAAATTTTCACTGCGTGTTTGCGGCATGATGAAATATATTATTACTGAAAGAGAATATTGATGATGACTTAATCAAGAGTATTCTAAGTATGTACCTATAAAAAGTATAAAATAAAAAAAAATAAACTAACACCGACACAGATACCTAAGTTCCCTTTAAAAAGTAAAAAAAACTTTTTACAAAAAAATACAACCGACTTTTACACAAAAAAATCAAAAAAGTGCAAAATAACTTTAATTTCGGAACTCGGTGTTTGTGGTTTTGTGGCTTTTTCGTTTTTTGAACACCGACTTCCGAAATTAAAGTTATTTTGCACTTTTTTGATTTTTTTGTGTAAAAGTCGGTTGTATTTTTTTTGTAAAAAGTTTTTTATTTTTCACTTTTTAGTGGTACCTACATCCCCTCCCCTCCCCCCACCTAAACGAACCAATCACATTGGTGTAAAAAAAACGTACTGCTCCTTTGCAGAGTAAACTAAGAGGTCGTCAATGTAGATAATGTCGATATTTTTTTTAGATTTTTCGAAAACCGCTTGGTCGATTTCGATAAAATTTCATGGGACCATTTGGGAAGTATACCCTTTCCAACAAAAAAAGAATTTTTCAAATCGGTTAACAAGTGACGGAGTTATGCGCGAACAAACATAAAAAAAAAAAAAAAATACAAACATCCGAATTGAGAACCTCCTCCTTTTTTAGAAGTCGGTTAAAAATAAAAAATTTGAAAATGAAAACAATATATCTAGTTTTAATTTCCGCGAATATTAGTGGGTTGCAGCTATATTATGCACATGCAAGATTACAAGGCAAATGCAAGGATTTTATGCACATGCAGGAAGGCAAAGCAAAACCCAACACCATTACCGACACGTGTTTCGCCTCTCCATGAGGCATCCTCAGGGGACGTGTTGACTCGCTGACCGTTGAGTTGCGACTGAGCAACTCAACGGTCAGCGAGTAATATTCGCGGAAATTAAAACTAGATATATTGTTTTCATTTTCAAATTTAAAATGGATTTCCGCAAAGTAACGCCTGACTCAATCATTTTTTTTTTTTTTAAATAAAACTTAATCTTAAAGTACCAAAGTATGTATTAATAATTCTAAAAAAAATACGTCACGTTGGGGGACCGCGCTAAGCTGGAGCGGTCCTCCAACGCGACGTATTTAAGTTTTTTTTTTTTTATTATTTTTTACTTTTTAAAGGGAACTTAGGTTTTTGTGCTGGGGGTTTTTTAAATTTCATATGTTTGATTGCAACATAGTATCACTCATGTTTCCCCTGGGGGGATTTTTGTTCTAGTGGTAAACAAAGCAAACTTACTCGAAAGGCAAATTTACCGATTTTATCAATAAACCATGAGTGATACATATTTTTTAGCTAATTACAGCTGGATAGTTTCTATAAAAAAAAAGTAAATTACAAATAACAATTTATTATTTTTTCAACAGCTAAGAAGAAGTCAAAAAAGGATCCTCCGAAAGAGGAGGCCTTACAGAGTGCTGTGAGTTATGAAGAACCATCTTCTTCCGCACTGCCAGAAGCTCAGGCAGAAGCTCAGGCAGAAGACGACGCAGGTCTTACGGGGGCTGCCCGTAAGAAAAAGGAAAAGAAAGAGAAGAAGGAAAAAGCTTTACAGGCCTTGCAAGCTCTGCAAGCGTCTCGAAAACCATCTTCACTCTCCGAATCTACAACTAAATCCGAATCCGAAACTGTCTCAGGTCAACAGTCTAGAGCTCAATCTGAAGTTCCCTCTGAACCATCAGCTGAGGCGCAGTCACCATCTGATATTCCACCCGAAAAGCCCCCCAAAAAGCCGGAAGAACCAGCAAAAACTGTAGCTGAACCGAAGGCCGATGATGGGGATGATGTTGGTTTAGGCTTGACAGGGGCGGTCAGAAAAAGGAAACCTCGAAAGAAGAATCCTCCACCAGCTGCAAGCCAGCAGGTATCGAGCCCCCAAGAAGTGCAATCTGTAACCGGTGACATGGCTTCACTGTCTATATCAAGCCCAGTTACTCAAACGCCTACGCCTGCATCAGGTTCGGGGCAAGCTCCTTTACCCGCCCAAATGCCAGAGTCTGTGAGAGCTGCGCCACCGGGACCCTGGGGTACAGGGTCTGCTGGTAGAGGTAGAGGTCGTAACTGGGCGCCGACACCAGGTCCACCTCCTGGCATGTCAACCACACAAATGCCACCCCAGCAATTTCCGCCTCCACAAATGGTGCCGCCGCAAGTGCAGCCGCCGCAAGTGCAGCCGCCGCAAGTGCAGCCGCAGCAAGTGCAGCCGCAGCAAAAACCGATGGTCACGCCAGTGTCGACTGCAACGCCTGCAGCGAGAGCAAGTTCTACCCAACAAGAAGCACAATATCCTACTCGGCCCCCAAAGTCTCTGGAACCTGTTCTATGCCGATATAAGATACCTACTAAAATTCCTGGTGGTGTGGTTAGCGCCAGACAAATAAAAGTAATAGTTAACTATCTGGAAATGCAATTTAAATCGCTTAAAATAGTAAGTACCTCAATTTCCTTATAAAAGGATATGTATTGATATTGGAACCTTAAAATTTACAGATCCAGTTTTAAATCAAATAAGAGGTTTCCTACCATTTTAAAACCCCGATCTAATTTGGGTAAAAAGTGGTGATGAATTCGCCTTCATTGTGAAAGGATGTCCCTTCCTGCATCATGATGGCAGTGGCGTTGTCGCTAAAGATATAAGATCCTCAATCAAACCAAGAATACATATTAATTCCTGGATTATATCCTTTCTTGGTTATGTTAAACTAAATTATGTTTGGATTCCACAAGTATTTCTATCTCTCTATTTGGGTTTTGGTTTCCGCACTTAGTCCTAGTGTTGGACCATTGTGCGCGAGCCATGGTTGCCATCATCCCAACCATTAGATTAGTCCACTCAGTGTGTTCAGACTTTCTGTAAGTGAATTCGGTGTTCCTATTGTTTGTCTTCGTATTTCGGCTACATAGACCGGGAGATGATGAAAAGTTCAAGTCATTTGTTACAAGTATGGCATACATTTGATACGTTTGAATATCTAGAACGTTAAGAAAATTATCGTTTTTCAAGTATGGCACCATTTTCGCACTCCACTGAAAGTATGGCGAGGGCTTAAATAGATTTGCTCTATTATGAACTATTCAGGATTCAAGTGCCATACTGTAACAAATCGTTTTGCATTGTTAAAAAAATCGACGTCTTTGTAGCGTTATGGCGGCTCTTTAGAACCGTCGTAATGGTGGCTCTTTAGAACCGTCGTAATGGTATGGCATTGTGATTTTCGTGGATGCTTCCTTGTACATTGTCATTAAAAAAAATATCCTGTAACGAATCTATAAAAAAAAAAATAATGCGATTTAATTAAGATGGCGGGCCATAAAACCCGCCAAAAAAGTATGGCATTACGCTAGCGCCAAGTTTAATTTTCATGGACTACATAAAAACGCAAGAGTTTTTGTGTAACAAATCGTTTGAACACCGTATTTTTTCCGAAATTTAATTAATTAGCCTGTAATTACTATTTTCGGTTCACCCAATTCGGTGTATTCCCGTTCGTCCCCTCGACTTTGTCCCCCGACGGGGATGAACGGGAATTCGTTATTTATTTTCCCGATGGTCCCTCTAAATTTTTTAGGGGACGAATGGGAATAATTTATTAATTCTTTTTTTTTAGGTCTATTGCTCCCCACCAAAATAATAATATAAGACTGGTGGTTTTAATTGGTAAAAAAAACAAATTTGAAATAAATATCAGTCATTTATTAAGGAATAAAAATCACAGAATCAACTTTGCGATAACTCGCAATATTTTTAACCGACTTCTAAAAAAGGAGGAGGTTCTCAATTCGGATGTTTTTTTTATTTTTTTTTATGTTTGTTCGCGCATAACTCCGTCGCTTGCCAACCGATTTGAAAAATTCTTTTCTTGTTGGAAAGGGTATACTTCCCAAATGGTCCCATGAAAATTTTATCGAAATCGAACAAGCGGTTTTTTTGTTAATTTCAATAAATGATAGCAAATCTGTCGGGGTAGCTGAAATCGCATGTTTGTTTATTGTTTACACCAATTTATACCACGTACGCTGTGATGGGCATGTTTAGCTGGGAGTGAACCACTAAAAAGTGAAAAATAAAAAACTTTTTACAAAAAATAAAACCGACTTCTAAACAAAAAAGTATAAAATAACTTTAATTTCGGAAGTCGGTGTGTACAACAACAAAAAAGCAACCAAAAACACCGAGTTCCGAACTTAAAGTTATTTTATACTTTTTGGTTTTTTGTTTAGAAGTCGGTTTTATTTTTTGTAAAAAGTGTTTTTTTTTATATATAATATTCTTTTTAATTAAGAATAAATTTCTCCTTATAACTAAAAAATTATGATTAAAAAATCAGTGTATAGAGCTTATAATAAAAAAAGTCTGTATTATATTACAATTAAACACTACAAACAGACTTTTTACCATTCAGGTTGTTTCCTTTTGAAATATGTATAAGTCACTATTTTTTGTAGTCACAGTTGCTTATGTGTATGGTATGGTGGCAAGATTTTACGTTTTACATTATGTAAGTAATTAGAAAAGTTGACTCATTATTTTAACACATAAATAGGGTCAGTACCTAAATTACTGCACAAATCTTTTTAGTGGGACGAATGGCACTAATCGAAGAACATATTCCCATTCGTCCCCACATGAATTAGGATTGGGACGATCGGGAACAAATTAAATATTATTTTTGTAAATTCCCGTTCGTCCCCCTCGGGGGACGAAGTCGAGGGGACGAACGGGAATACACCCCCAATTCGACCCTCTAAGGGTCGCCATACTTGTAACAAATGACTTGAACTTTTCTGTCATCATCTCCCGGTCTAACACCTGTGCACTCAAGAAGCACGTTTCCTACTCCTCCATGCATATTTTGCATAGAGGGCTGTCCGTAATACCTATCGTTTGTGAGTGTTTGTTCAGTGAGCAGTGCCCGGTGATGGTCCCCCGTATCATTCGTAGGCTGCCACTATCCAACCGCAAAAGGCCAGGGTTGGTATAAACTGCTTGGACTGTCTGCAGCCTGGTACTGAGGACCACCATCGATCCGCTTGTGTGTGGGTGTGTTCTTGTAGCTATGTGAAAGGGAGTGGAACTATGGGCTCGGATCCAACAACAACCGTCTCAGATCCCCTTCTGGCCCAGCTCATCGGCCGCATTGTTTCCTAGTGATCAGCTCTGCCCTTTTATCCACTGCAGCGTCACAGTGTTACGGTTGATCACCGTGACGCGTTCTAGGGCATTGTGGCATTATTGTATGATTTTCGCGGTAGTATAATTCTTCCCTTTCACAAATATAAAAAAATTATGGTGATATTGATATGAATATCTTTTTTGCAGTCGCGTTATGATGTGAGTTTTAATCCCGACAGACCGAAGAAGATGTTGCCAAATATATTTCAAAAAGTCAAAAATAAATTTTTCCCCAAGGAGTTAATTGCATTTGATCAGATGAAGAATTGTTATTCATTGAATCCACTCAAGAATATAAAAGCATCGGAGCGTTTCACTACAACTGTAAGTATATATTTTTAAATTAGTGTTCTAGGTTTGTGTATTTCATTAACAATCTTTATTCTGCATGTATTGAAATGTTCTGTACAAACATTTTAAGACTGGTCTTATATACGAATAATAAAATGGGTAAGCTCATTCCATTGTCGACTTTGTCACTGTCCGTGGATTTGCTAATCCATTTCATGATAAAAAAATATAGATATATCATAAGGTGAATGTTTTCAATTGGTGAGAATATTTCTGAAGACAGTGTGCTCAAATTTTGCATAAATAATTAATCCTTTTAGGTACGTACAGTCAGGTATACAGGGTGTTTCCAGAAGTGCATGATATTTGACGTTTCCATTGTGCTTTATTTTTGTTAGAGCCGTGTACGCTCGGTTTATACCCAAGCTATGGTTGCCTATAATTGAGTGTGCAATATACTTTAAAAAATGATTAAAGGAGGATAGAGGAGACGTGTAATATCTATTAAGTACTTGCGGACTAAGTGCTCGTATTAAATACAGCCTTTTATTTCAGGTTGAGACACTTGACCAGAATGGAAGGACCATGCGTTTTGAAGTGTCAATGAAAGCCACTGGTGTGGTTGATCTCGAAAATATAAGGCGGTAAGTGTTTATACATTTGTAACGTACATCTCTTGCGTTCACAAATACTGTTTCCAACATTTGTGCTTTCCGAAAATGCCTAAAGCTTAGACTTCCTTGTAACTTGGATGTCAACTTAATTACACTGAAGTAAAATTGATTATCGCTGTTTTTTCTCGTTACAGCTACATGGTAACCCGAGGTAGCTCTCTTTGCAGTCCTACTGAAGAAATCCAATGCATTGACGTTATTCTGCGCCAGGGAGCTCTGGAGTCATATATCAAGGTAGGAATGGCAGAAATATGAATAATAATTTCATTATGTTTTTGGTCGCCGGATGTTGTTTAGCCAAGCCTACGAACATGTTCGTGTCCTCGGCTAGCGTAGCATTAAGCTTTTATCGGTACCGTACACGATCTGACTTATTCGTAAAAACTTTTTAACCATATTATTAGTTCAACTAATGATTTTAATCCAAAATTAAGCAGCAGAAATTCAAAACGTTGATTTGCAGAGAATGGCTAGACATTCTCTTCCAATCAGCTTATGCGTTTTTAATTTAATTTTCTTTATAGAACTTGATTTTAATTTTATAATTTACTAAGCGGTAATTAAACTAAGCATATGGTAAGATTTTTTTTAGACTAAGCTTGATTATAGTATAACAAGCGTCCGGTCCAACTAAACAAAACGGATACCTACACTTGAATGAGTTGTCTCTGTTTCGAGTTTCGCTGAAAACGATTCTTTTCCAGTTCGAAAATTTTGAAAACTTAAAGCTGCATAATAATTTTCCTGTATTTTATTTGTAGGCTGGTCGTCAATTCTTCAAGCGTCCGTCGAACCCTGTTAATTTGGGCTATGGCTACGAAATGTGGACAGGATTGTTCCAATCGGCCATTTTTACAAGCAAGGCCTTTATAAACATTGATGGTGAGTCAAATTAAAAAGCTTTTTAGTATTTATGATGGTGAAAGTTTTATAGATTTATTTTTTGCTAGATTCTGCTCGCGTGTAAAGAGCATCATCCTTATACAATGCGATCATCGCGTGAATAAGCGATCTTCGTGTTCATTTATACGGCAAATCCGATGTCGTTGCGCCGATAGAGTGGGGGCACTCTATATCCTCTGGTTAAAAAAAAAAAACAAATTAACGCGATGATCGCGGATTCGCGTGGCCGTCGCTTTGTACTAACACGACGCCTTGAACCTAAGATATTTCTTACAAATTCTGCCTGTGCCTGTGCCTGTAAATTGGCCAACGCGCACTGTCTCCTAGCTTACTAATTACCTTTTAGCAGATATCTTACGGCCGAACCCAATAACCGATCTATCACATACTGGAGATAGAAAAACAAATGAAACAACAGAAAACCTATATAATTTTTCTTTTGGTTTTCTATCTCCAGTATGTGATAAATCGGTTATTGGGTTCGGCCGTTAGTCAACAAGTCTCTAATACTGTGAATTTTCAAAGATTTTTAACCTACCATTTTAAAAATGGAGTTTCTGATATCGACTCCATATAACCTGCCCGAGTGTCTGTCGGTTCAAGCTAGTATACTAACACTAGTCTTTTCTCAATCATTTTGTTACTGAGGAAATAGGTAAAGTTTGAAGGTTCTGGGATCTTGGAATATCACCAAACAAACAGTCAGGCATAAAATTTGTATTAGTATCGTATAAACAATTCATTAATGTATACAGTGGTGGTTATATAATTAAGAACGACTGTTTAAAAACAATATTTTTTAACTTATGAGTATTACACTTCTTGCATGTATTTTTGTATCTCTCTCGGTATCGCAAAATTGTTCCACATTGTCGTAGGACACAGTTATAACAAGGACCTCTTTTCAGATTTTACACAACCTGAATAAATGAAGTTATTTTTATACATATATATAGCTATAGCTAATGTTAAATTGTTTCATATTACAGTTGCTCATAAGGGCTTTCCTAAACATCAGAGTTTGGTTGACGCCCTCGTACATGATTTCAAGTTGGATCCCAGTCGCCAGGTGGACAATCAACGTGGTGGTGATTTATTCGCAGCTTTTGTAAAAGGCCTCAAGGTAAATAACAGAAAATAATAAAATTATATCACTTTTTTCATAGCATAGTAGTTAACTATATTATTAAAAAAAAAACAATGTAATGTATAAGGTAAAAAAGTAATTGAACGCATTGCTAGGTGCAGGTGGTTAGTAAGTATGTAACAAATAGAGAACATGCAACATTTTCAACAGAATTTTATTTTAAAGAATTCCATGCAAAATAGATATCGACGGTTAAAAGGAAGTAAAGATAAGCGACATTTTGGTCAAAAATGAGTTATATATGCCATCCTACGTAAAATTTTCCGCTCTTTCTAATGCGCTTACTCTCATGGCTCTACGATGAGTTTTTTTGGCGTTTATGCCCTAGCAAAATCGTTTTCATAGTATTAGTTTTCGTAACCGACGAAAATTCAAGTAATTTTTGCTACAAAGGTGCTTGTGCCCCTACAAAAATGATTTATTTTGTGTTTGTTGTCGGTAATGCTTTTTTACTTCATAAGGGTGTCGAGCTTTCGGTTGTTTATGCCTTTTAAGCTTTTCCCTCACAAAGTACAAACGTTGTTTATAGCCTACTTCCATTTCGTAATTTAACATAGCTATGGCGCTTGTACCCTATATACGAAATTCATTTTCATATTACTCTGTCAGTTATACCCTATTACCATTCAGTACTTTATGGAAGCTATGCAGGTTATGCTCTATTACCTAAATTTATTTTAATATCACTGGAAGAGAATTATCTGTGTACAGTTGTTTAAAGTGATGATTTTGCACAGAACGGATTAAGTACATTTCAGCTTTATTCAACTCCGGAACGGTAATTACACTTTTACAATCTTTGCGTGGAATAATAATACGTAAAAATCGCAGTATGTAAACTAAAATGTGCAAGATTTTATTCCAAGATGAAAATTTCTGTGAAATAGTATAAATTAAATCTGATTCTAGAGAAGCGGACGTATTGTGTGTTAACGATTTGAATTCAGGTAATTCGTCACAAGAGGTAGGGGTAAACGGAGTAACAGGCCATTCTGATATGGGATATTGAAGCCATTTGGGGCCGTGCCACCATAAATCATGTGATAGTAACTGTTCAGGCAGAAGACCTCTAGACAAACAATCACTCGGGTTTTCTTTACCACTAACATGATAAAAGTGTTTCGAATCAAGATTTTCTTGACATTTAGCTACGCGATTACTAACAAAAATGTTCCATCTATATGGGGAAGAATGAATCCACGAGAGGGCAATTTTAGAATCGGAGAAAGCATATATATTATTGATTGCTACGCGAGCGCGGTAAGTATCATTAATTAATTTTATAAGTTTAGATAAAAGAAGAGCGGCACACAACTCAAGACGAGCTAAAGAGACAACTTTCACAGGTGCGACCTTGGATTTAGCACACACCAAACGTACGTGTGTGTTCCCATCGGAATCAGTGACATGTAAATACAGGACACAGCCGTAACCTTGCATACTCGCATCCGAGAAACCAACAATGTTTATTATACAGTTATTAGAAACGGCCAAGTGACGCGGTATTTTTAATGAAGAAAGAAGAGGCAATTGCTCTTTAAATTTTTGAAAACGCGACACGACAGCTTGTGGTGGAGTGTCATCCCAGTCGATGTGAAGATCCCATAACTCCTTTATAAGTAATTTGGCAAACAGTACCACTGGCGCAGCAAAGCCCAGTATATCCCACAAGCGAGCGATAGCGGAGAGAATAGATCTCTTGGTACAAGTCTCATCTAAATCCGATGTAGTAAAAGTGAAGTTATCCTCTGAGGGTATCCATTTAAGTCCTAAAATTTTTAAATTATCCTTATCTGAAAAGTTTATAGAAGCGCGGTTGGATTGCGGAACGGTAGATAACAATTCTTGTGAATTACTTGCCCACTTGGTAAGATCGAAACCACCAGCTTTAAATAAAGCGATAAGCTCGCTGGATAGAACCTTAGCCTCTTCCAAAGAAGGAATGGATGTAGCCAGGTCATCCATGTAAAGTTCTTGCGAAGCTACAGCAGCAGCCCGTGGGAAACGATGCTTTTCATCTGCCGCTAACTGGCGCACTGTACGCATGGCTAAGAACGGACTAGATTTAAGCCCAAATGCAACCCGATTAAATTGAAATTCGCGAACAGGCTCAGCGGTATTAAAGCGGAATAATATTTTCTGATATTTTTGATGCTCATTAGTAACAGCAATCTGAAGATACATTTGTTTTATATCTGCGGTAATCGCGATTGGAAATAAGCGGAATTTTAATAATAATAAAAATAAGTCAGCCTGCAAATTCGGCCCTGTGTGCAGAATGTCATTAAGTGACACGCCATTATGACATTTTGCACTAGCGTCGAGGACAATGCGAACCTTAGTAGTCACTTTATCTTGCCTAACAACAGGATGATGCGGTATGTAGTATCCCTTATCGCGATCCACGGTCGGATTGAAAACTATTTCCGTTAAATAATTTTTATCCAAATATTCTTGAATAATTTCATTATAACTAGCACGAAGCGCAGGATCTCGTAATCTAGAATATTCTAACGAAAGTAAACGACGGTACGCTACAGAACGGGAATCTCCTAATGAATCTGGATCCCTACAAAAAGGTAACGCGGTACAATATCTGCCGGTAGAATCACGTGATATTGAAGCACAGTACTGTTGTTCACATTCAATCTCTGATGGACTACAAAAAGTTTTCTCGGGAACTTCCTCGAGACTCCAGAATTTATGAAGCGAGTCATCCAACGAAATGAAACAGTAATTTTCACACGTTGTGAAGTAAGTAGCGGTGTTGAACGCGGAGGACGCAGGGTTACGATCGTATCGAACAGCGGGTATATCACCCATTAAAATGTACCCGAATACGGTTTCAATGGCTGACGGAGCGGGAGGTGATATTATTGTTTTACCTAATAATAAGAATGGGTACAATTGTGCCCCAATAAGCAAGTCAATATCCCCGGGCACATGCCACGTAGGATCTGCTAACGGCAAATTCACTAAGTGTTTTACTATAGACGGATCAACATTTATATTAGGCAGTTTATCTGTAATACAATTAACGACAAGAGCGGTTATGCAATAAGAATGTTGTTTATCTTTCGAGCTAATGACCATGTTTACGTAACCATCAATAGGACGGGACGCAGACCCGACACCTTTTATAAATGAATTTGTAAGCGGAATAATGTTTAAATTAAGCTTTTTGCAACAGGCAGAAGTAATAATGTTATTTTGTGAAGCGTTATCAATTAAGCACCTAACTAACACATGTTGATTGTTATTGTTGTTTACGTAAACCTGAGCAGTAGATAAGAGAACCGTATGGCGTGATGAATTAAAGGCGCAAAGCGTATTATTATTACTGACGGTAGACGACTCCGTTTTTACGACACTGTTCTGATGAGAATCAGACGGATTAGACGAAATAACGGATGAAGAATCATTTTTATTTAAATGTAAGAAAGTGTGATGATGTTTACTACATATTTTACAAACGTGGGTAGACTTACATTGCGAAACAGTATGCGTAGTGCTGAGACAGTTTACACAACCGCGTTTATTTTTTACAAATTCTAAACGTGATTTAGCGTCTAATGATTTAAATGATGGACAATAATAGATTTGCGAATGGTCTGATTTATTGCAAAATAAACAAGCGGACCTAGAATTATTGTTATCGCGGGTAATGAATGAGTGGACTGTACGCGGTGTTCGGTTATTATTATTTTTGTTAGATGCCGAGGTGGTTGGCGCAGATCGCTCTAGTATTTTCGCTTGAGATTTAATAAAATCAACAAGATCCTTATAAGAAGGAATCTCAACATCGCGCTTATGCATTTCGAATAAATGCACAGTTGTGGAATCTAACTTTTTTAATGCTAAGTTTAATAAAATGAAATCTTTTAAATTTGGAATTTGTAATTGTTCTAAAGCCAAAACAGATGCGTGAAAACTTTCAATAAATGTATTTAAAGATGCAGAATTATTTGTGGCTGGTTTCATATTAAACATATTTGAAATATAATGAGAACCTAGGGCCCTTACATCCTGGTATTTATTAACTAAACTGTTCTAAATATCTTGATAATTATCGCCTGACGGTATTATTCCTGCGGTTAAATGCAAAGCGGTACCCGACAATAACTTATTAAATATTGAACCCTATGAGAATCAGTGAGGCTGCTATTGTTATGAATATTGGATTTAAATGATTCGTAAAATACGGGCCAGTTTTCCATTTTACCATCAAACGTAGGAATCTGTATAGGCGGGAGTTTCAAACAAACCTTAGTTTGAGAAGCGGCGTTATCAGTTTGCGCGGACTGACCACCTGTAGCGACAAGTGACCTCGATCGTTCCAAACGAGTATAGATACCGTCGAACGCCGTTAAAGTATTGTAATTTATTTTATATTTGGGATCTAGTTTTAGGTTTATTTGATCAAGGTTAGCCATGAATTCTTGCCTTATTGTGGATAAAGAACAATGCCCATATATTAGAACAACCTTGGCCTACAGTGAACACTGATAAATAGTTTATGGAATTATAGTTTAAGTTATTATGAACACCTTCTAGTGCATACCAGTTAAGAAAATAAGTCGCCATTTGGAAATAAAACAGTTTTTATTTTTTCAAAACATTCATTTTTTCACAGTCACAAACTCATCCTACACACTTTCAACCACTTTCGAATGGAAAGTATATCATTTGAACACAATAATGATTAATTTCAACGTTATTAACTCATTTTAACCTTATGAATAATAGGAATCTTCTTTAAGTGTAAACTGCTATAGCTCCTTTTATACTTGTTTGATACTTTGACAGGCTGGGAGCAAGCTTGAGTAGGTAGTTTAATGTCAAATCTATCATTTGTCAAAGGCTAATATGGCCATATTTAAAAAGAAATATCGATTAGTTGCATCCGATTTTGGTCTTTATCAATTTAATTTATATCTAACTACGGCAAAGCCAAACAGTGATTTTATCATTATAAAGTATAGTATCTCTGGTCTGAGGTATTTATGAACATAATTGGTCTAAAAGTAGAGTGGGTTTCATTAAAAAAAACTAAACTGGCTGCCAGTTTTCTCAGATCAAAAAACTGAAACCTGACTAACGTTTAGTTTTTCCGTAATCGATTAGATTTATTAAATAATATATGAATTTAAATTAAATTGACCATAAAATGGCAACCCCAAACTTCATGTGAAAATAAAAGTTGCGTAATAATAAGTAAAATGACTTATTTATTTGTTATGATCACGGCGTCTTAGTTTGAGATAAAGCTTTGATGGATAATTCCTATTTAAAATACTTATATTTTTGTGTCATCTTTCTAAACGTGTCTGTGGTGGGCCATATCTGGGCATCCTTCTTTCAGTGTCCGCCATGAATGCTTCCGTGGACCGAAGTCCACCTGACGTTGGAACATTTTTATATGTGTCATAAAGCGACGTTAAACGTTCATAAATTGCTTGGTTTTTGGCTTCTAGAATTTTAATTTCGATATTTTCCATTTTTGCAATTTATAAAACCTAAGATGGCGGTACCTAGCAGAAAGGCGTTAAAATGCGGTGAAGCGTAATTGATTAACGAAATATATTACGAATTTTCAGATTAAACACAAATGATTCACTTCGAGACACCTATTGTTCACTAATTATTATATTTTCGTGCAGTACGAAACGATAGATAGCGGAAGCGAAGATGCGGGTAGCGGTAAAATAAAATTAGCGGTTGTAGTTAAGGTATAGAACCTAGCCTACGTAAAATGCGGTTTTTTTTCACACTAAATAGCGGTTTAGGTATATTATATTTTCGTGCAGTACGAAACTATAGATAGCGGGAGTGAAGAGGCGGTAGCGGAAAAATAAAATTAGCGGTTGTAGTTAAGGTATAGAACCTAGCCTACGTAAAATGCGGTTTTTTACAATAAATAGCGGTATAGGTATATCCGGCCGAAGGCGAACCAAACAATGGTAGAGAATTATATTTAGTGTAAAAAAAATTATATGGGTGGATTTGAAAGCGGTTGCGGTTTAACGCGTCTCGCGGGCTGACATCACCAGGGAAGGAATAAAAGTGGGATAGGACTGACCTCGGAATACAGCGGCTCCTTGGCTCTGGCGATGGTCCACGTGGAATCAGCGGTTCTGCTAGGATGACGGTCCGGGGGGGCCCCCCGTGCTGTGGCGAGTTGTCGCCGCGGTGGTTCTTGTCGGAAAAAGAGGCCAGCGTGGATGTGCCAGTGGTTTTATACAAGGTAGGACATGCGGGGTGCGGGGAAAAGGTGGGGCAAATGTCAGCCTAGCGAGATTTTTTTATAATTTCGAAATGCGGGTTTGCGGAAATTATTAGATTGACGTTTATGGCGTCAACAATCACACTGTTGGTTATACCTTACTTCCGCGTACAATATAAATACAGTTTTGTCGATAATATCTTATTACTTAAATTAAATTAGATATCATGGTGTCGATTATAACCACATTATAACCTACTTCCACGTTCTACAATCATACTTATACGTCACTTATACTACAATACCCAATAAGCTTTTTATTATTTACTATTATGTTTGTTACCTTTTTAAATGTTAAAATTACGGATACATACCAAGTGTTCGTAATTAATTCTTAAGTTTCCTACCTGCTAGCTGCAGTATTAGCTACCTACCCATCATCATCATCATCATCAACAGCCTGTTGCAGTCCACTGCTGGACATAGGCCTCTCCAATTACACGCCACTTAGATCTATTTTCGGGTTCTCGCATCCAGTTTCTGCCAGCCGTCCTGCGCAAATCGTCACTCCACCGTGCGTCTCGGCAAACGTAGTGTAGAACGTCCTACATTACGTTTGCCGAGACGCGGTCTCCACTCAAGAACTCGTTTACTCCAACGGTTGTCGGTTAATATGGCCAGCCCACTGCCACTTCAGCTTGCTAATCCGGTGGGCTATATCGACGACCTTGCTTCTCTGACGGATCACCTCATTTCTGATGCGATCCCTCAGAGACACACCGAGCATAGCCCTTTCCACAGCCCACTGAGCGACTTTAAGCTTGTAGACCATACGAGCCGTCAGTCTCCACGTTTCTGCTCCGTATGCCATGACGGGTAGGACGCACTGATTGAAGACTTTCGTCTTTAGGCACTGTGGAATCGACGATGTAAAGACTCGACGTAACTTCGCAAACGCTGCCCAGCCTAACTGAATTCTTCTATTCACCTCGCCCTCAAAGTTGTTTCTACCTAACTGCAATGTCTGCCCGAGTTACACATATTTTTGAACAACTTCAAGAATTGCACCGTGAATCGCAATCGGTTCCGGTAGAACATTTTCGTTGAACATGACCTTGGTTTTATCCAAAGTCAAAACGTTTACTGCGAACTAAATGTACAATGTTGATGTTACAGAAAAGCCAGCCAGATCATTCAGCATCTGTTGTAGGTCCTGCAGCGTTTCTGCCATGATGACGATATCATCTACAAATTGCAAGTAAGAGATGTATTCGCCATTGATGTTAATGCTGCGTTCGTTCCAGTTCAGCGTCTTGAACATATCCTCCATTGCATTAGTGAACAATTTCGGGGAAATAACATCCCCTTGTCTCACTCCTCGATGCAACGGTATGGGACTTGTTTGCTGATTCTGTACTTGAACGGACATGGTGGCGGCCTCGTAGAGACATCTCATCACTTGGATGTATCGCCAGTCTACTTGGCAGCGCTGCAGGGACTTCAGAACAGACCAGATTTCAACCGAGTCAAAGGCCTTTTCATGATTCACAAATGCTAGACACAGGGGCTGATTATACTCTTCGGTCTTCTGTATAATCTGCCGCACTGTGTGGATGTGGTCTATGCGGCCGTATCCGCTCCGAAACCCAGCCTGTTCTGGTAGTTGGAATTCGTCGAGCTTTCGCGCAAGACGGTTCATAATCACTCTTGAAAACAGCTTATAGACGTGGCTTTGAAGGGATATGGGTCGATAGTTCTTCAATAGGGTCTTGTCTCCCTTTTTGAAGAACGGAGTAGAAGTGTGGTTATCTTAACCACACTTCTACTCCACGCCTCTGATATTCTCCCTTCAAACAGGACGGCGTTAAACAGCTTCTGGAGCTCCCTCATTACGGGTTTACCTCCAGCTTTCAGCAGCTCTGTGGTAACGCCGTCTTCTCCAGAGGCTTTTCCATTTTTAAGCTGCCCAAGAGCGATCTCGATTTCGCCAATACTGAATTATTTATTTATTAAAACTTTACGCACTAATGAAAAAAAAACTGTACAAAGCGGACTTAATGCCATAGGACTTCTCGCAGGTCTTCGGTTAAATGGCGTGTCAATCTGGCTCTAGAACCCTCATTTTTGGGATCAGGACGAGATACATGCGATGCGTATAACCGGCTATAGAAGTCCTCCACTTGCGAAAAGACTACTGGCTTCAAAGAAACAACTTCTCCACTTGCTGTGGTCAACTTCATCAGGTGGCTTCTTCCAAGAGACTGTACGAACACCTTTGATCCCCGATTCTGCTCGATTGCTCTTTCAACCGAAAGAGCATTGAAGCCCCGGAGGTCCTGTCGTACGTGCTTGTTTATCTCTCAGTTTAGAAATCGCTTTGCCGACGAAGTGACGGGTGGGCTTTCACGTCATTCCTTCATTAGCTAAAGTCCCTTCTGAAAGCTTGGACTTCTTGCCCTTACGCTGCATATCACAGAATCTCGTACCCTTTTCCCTGAGGATCCGAGTCACATTTTAGAGGTTCTGGTTTACGTCTGTTGTGGTTTCCACGGCAGCGAATCGGTTTTACAGGTTTGCCTGGAACGTTTCAGATCATGCCATGGTTTGGAGCAGAGTTGGTCGGAGTCTGGACTTCATCAGACGGACACGTTCGGCCTTGAAGTTAATATTCAGAGAGCCTCGGACAAGTCGGTGATCGCTACAGGTATTGAACCTGTTGATCACGGAGACGTCTCTGAATATATATATGCCTCTTGTCATTCATGATGAACAAACATGAGATCGACATCTCATGTTTGGTCATAGTGTCGGGGCTTTGCCACGTCCACTTCTTTTGGGTCTGTTTCTTGAAGGAGTTCATCAAGAACAACCCCTCCCGTTCAAGGAAGTTGACGAGGATTTGCCCCCTATGATTTCTGCTTCCAAATCCATAGTAAACCTATTACCTATTCGCAGCAATACTGTACTCCCACTTTGGCATTAAAGTCAACATGACAACGATGTACTATGTCTTTGTAGTGAAGTGGAGGGCTCACGATATGTCATCGAACATATTTTCCACTTCGTCGTCCGAGTGTGTCGAGGTCGGTGCGTACACTACCTTGAGGCTATACCTCTCGGTGAGCTTCACAATAAGGTACGCTACCCTGTTCGACACACTTGACATTTCCACAAAGTTGTTAGATAGGGACTTGTTTACCAGAAACCCAACGCCGCCTTGGGATTGTTGGTCTCCCTCTCGGAAGTACATCAGATGACCTGATTCCAGGGATAACCCTGGAATCGGGTCATCTGATGTACTGGATGTGCTTGAAGAAGGGGGGAGGACACCTTACGGTGTCCTCCCCCCTTCTGAAATGAACCCCCCCCCCCCTTATGAAAATGCCAGTCTTTTATAATTTTACCGGTAGCAGTAGGCACAAAGTATGTATATAATAATGAATATTGAATGTGCATAGTTTTTATTTTTATGTTATATTATTTCAGGTAGTAGCAATCTTGGTTGGTGATTCGCCTACGGCGGGTCATAAGCGCGAGTACGTCTGTAACTGCCTAGTAGGCCCACCTGCTGAAATGACATTCGATTTTAATCAATCAGACGGTCGCACACGGAAAATTACAGTTGCTGAATATTTTGCCAAAGAGAAGAAAGTTAAGTAAGTGCGAGCTTTTTGCATTAATAGATAGTTTATTTTTATAATTTTTTTAGCAGTTGTTCTACCACCAGCTCATGGTAAGCGATAACATCGTCGATGGTGGATGCTTGCATAGCGATTATCCATAACTATACATATGTATGTATTGATAAAGTTCGTAGAATCTTTTGAATGGGATCTCTTTACCATATAAGTAAATATTATTTATTTACGTATTCGAAAAAAACATCGTTACTTAAAATTATAGTGATAATTAATTTACAATCTATTTTATTTTCCCCCGTCTGCTTCACTATAGGTGCCACTGAAAATTAGTGCTTGGAAAACGGTGTGAAACGGATTTTCGAGAGCAATTATTTTATGTGTTGCTTTTTTTCAGGCTCAGATACCCAAGACTGAATTGCTTGTGGGTTGGATCCAGGGACAAGAACATTTACTTCCCCATCGAAATGCTAACAGTAGCTGAAGGGCAGGTATGTTGTATATATTGTTGCGCGCCACAATTCGTTACCACTAGCGCCATCTAGTATCGAGTAGCAGAACTAGTAAAGTCAAGAACCTTCGAGACTTTTCGATGCTAGAACATTCTAGAATTCTTGGACCCTAGTCAGTCGCGACCGATATGTACGCGAACTTTCTGGAACTTTCTACAATGGAAGGTTCTGGAACTACCCGGCGCCCTATATAAGGCTGGAACATGTACCGACCGAGTCTCAGTTCAATCTGACCCAGCCTGTCCCTTGCTGCCCCCCCTCAATGACCCCGCTAAGCCGAGGCCCGTGTTCCACAGGGGATGCCCTTAGCGAGCGGTCATTTAGTTTTTAAGAAGTTTTAAGCCCTGGCTGGGGGCCTTAGAATCTAAGGCCACCACAGGATTGCCCGGTTAAGCAGTAACCAGCCTTATGTGCTGAACTGCGAGTGGTCATATAAAAAAAAAACCGACCGAGTCAGTATTGGATTTGCGATACCAGTGATAACTTCGAGAGCGATTTTCGACTGCGAACTCAAGTGATTAATAGTGCGATTGTGTTTTGTAATTAGTGAGTTTATAGTGTAATTAGTGTTGTGTAATTAAAGTGTCATTTTTTTCGTTATTTAATCGGCTGTTTTTATTGTCATGAACCCGGAGCTTGTAACAATATCTACATATGTATGTATATAAGTCGGGCTGGTTTCCGCAACTCCAAGCCAGCTCCCCAAGGAAGGCTAGCTGAAAGTTTCCTAAGTAATTAGCCCTGTAATCTGCGACTACCGGGCAACTTAGAAGATGTGCTGTTGTCTCCTCCTCCTCCATGCAGGCTCAGGTGGGGTTTATTCTGTGAAGGGGCCCCACATTGCACTGGTGCAATTGTAATAACGATTGAAAGCTTTTATATTCAAATGCTTATAAGTCGTCGTCTATCCTTTTATTCTATATGGATCACTCTAGGGTGGTAGCCTTTGTAAAGTAATTCCACTTTCCACATTCCTTTGCAAACATGTATGCATGTATGCATAATAATATAAATGATTCTCTTTTGCAGCCTTTGTCTAGGCAGCTGAATGAATCGCAAGTGTCGATTATGGTGAGGGAAGCCGCTACTCCGCCTGATGAACGTTTGAGGAAAATTACTGACACTATTTCCGACGTAAGTTACTAGAATAGTATACTTTTTAAAACATCTCTAAGAGCCGATGTCACGACGCGTTGCGGTGTCGGTGCGGTACCGGAACGTTATCGCTGAAGCATACAATTATCCATGGTTTGCCACACGGCATGCTCCGGCGCCGCACCGCGCTAACACCAGACTTGCAACTCGCGGTACGAGTGGCGACCCAGGTGCGGCAACGCTCATACATTTTTATGAATAGACTGCACTACTGTATATTCTACCGCTGCTGTACGTCTGCAACACCCGCGTACTGCCAATTCTAAATATATATAACTCAAAAGTGACTGACTGACATAGTGATCTATCAACGCACAGCCCAAACCACTGAACGGATCGGGCTGAAATTTGGCATGCAGGTAGATGTTATGACGTAGGTATCCGCTAAGAGAGGATTTTGATTAATTCTACCCAAAGGGGGATAAAATAGGGGATGAAAGTTTGTATGAAACTTTGTAATTTTTAAACCGATCGGGCTGAGAGTTTCAAAAACTTTACCCCCTAAAGTAGGTACTTTACCCCCTAAATTCCACGCGGACGAAGTCGCAGGCTGAAGCTAGTGTCTAAATATTTACGATGCGGTTCTTAAAGGCGTCGTGTGCATTGGCTCTTAGTCGTACCTACATATAATGCCTTTCTTTTCCCCAAAATGACTTATACCTGTATTTTATAGATGAAATACTCGCAAAATCGAGACTTCAAGCAGTTCGGTTTGGATATTTCCGACAAATTTTACAGTGTCAAGGCAAAAGTGTTGGACCCGCCTGTCCTGGATATTGGAAGTGGCAAAGTTAAGCCCAGGTATGTTTCATATTATCTTCTTAAGCCCAGTGCAACCTTGGGACCTTAGCATCAACGATGACAGATTTAGGTATTTCTCGGAAGCTCAAAACTGCGACTGAGCACCTAACGTCGTCAGTTAGGTTTTAATAGTACGTAAGTCAAAAATGGCTTCTTTGTAGGAGACTAAAATAAGTAGTATAGTAGTATTGAAACAAAGCACGCGATCTTTCAAAAGCACCATTCATCAAACCACCAAAAAAGAGTTCAACACATCGCCAACAACTGTTTTAGTTGATTGTTATAGCCCCAAAACTTCCCAACTTGCTTTCCATGCATTGGTTTTAATAAAATTTTCATCGTTTACTAGCAGCCTTATTTAATGGCCATCAAATATCCCAGCTTTTAACTTCTCTGTACTGAGACCAGGGAACTTCTGTGCCATATACTCAAAACAGTTACCATTTGTATCGAGCACCTTAACAAATTGCTTCATAATGCCATGTTTTATAAGTAAAGGTGGTAATTTTTTTATTATACATAACGGAGCACCGGGACTATTAGGGTTTTTAGAAACGGTGACGTCAGCAGAGCCGACGTCACTCGACGACACTCATTGCAAATAATGAATACACACAATTTACTTATACACGTTTATTCTAATTGCTATTTAAACAAATTTTTAAAAAGACAACCTTAAAATCTAAATTAGTAATTACAATCGTACTCACACGATATTTTTTGATCACGACTTGTCTTCACCAACTTCCCCTAGTTCAATGTGGCCCCGCAGCGGCTCGCCTTTTTAAATAACAAAACATGGCGTCGTCGTTGCGGAGTCATTACACTTATTTTGTTATTTCAAATTGCAGATAACATTAATTAAAGTAGCCAAATGTGATTTGTTCATTCGTTTTAGTATTTTAGCTCTTGATTTTAACAATGAATGAATTTTCTATTGCTTAAAACATTCTAATCGCGCGCCATGTGTTCCGTTTGTTCAACAGTAGTTTATTCAACTCTTTTTTTAAACAAAAATTAACCAAAAACGTTTTTAAGCTAACACATGTCGCTTATTAATTAATAAATGAATTTAGCAATAGAAAACTTGATTTAAAACCTAAGTTTAAAAAACCTTGAGTTATAGTTTGCTGGTAAATTAATAGCAAATCATAACACTGTTTTTTATATTGAAAAGTAGCGAGTTTACTACAGAAATTAAATCTAGACTCATTTATACCTACCCAGTCATATTTAACTATTACATTTTAACCTGAAGTTGATATTTTTAATGTTTACGGCAGCCTTGCGTCGACATACATAAATAAATATATGAATAATTCAAATAGGTAGGTATGAATTGAAATTTTAAATTATATTTATGAACATTTCAGTAAAATGTAGAATAGAATACTCTTTATTATGTACACCATATAAGTAAAATGTAGGTATGTTTAATTGTTGATGATTTCGCAAACCTTTGCGAAGCGGGTTGCTAGTATGAAATGATAAAGCATGTTGATAGCTACAAAATGAACGTATTCTCCAGGAACGGGCAATGGCAGGCACAGCGCCTCTTGAAGCCGGAACCCCTTCAATCCTGGGGTATCATTGCTGTCGATA
This sequence comes from Hecatera dysodea, assembly GCA_905332915.2. Classification (NCBI taxonomy): domain Eukaryota; kingdom Metazoa; phylum Arthropoda; class Insecta; order Lepidoptera; family Noctuidae; genus Hecatera; species Hecatera dysodea. Next base: position 8,272,903 of record HG995294.1, on the reverse strand, counting down.
CCGACCCGAGGATTGAATATGATAACGTGATCGATTTGGTAAGACTTCATTAAGTAGTAAGTTGTTTCTGCAGTTGTGTAGCTGATAAACGGCCTATTATTATTTGACATAAATGTACAGTTGCGAGACGTAAAGGTTGAACATAGATCAAGTATTTTCCATGGAATTATTAAATTTTCCATTGGTTTTCAAATAGTTATTTGCATTTAATTTCGTTGTTAGAATATTATTGCAAAGAGTACTCCCTGATTTCTGAATTAAGGAAGTTGAGTATTGCTCAAACTCTACTTCTGTAAACCTGACAAAATATGGTACTAGAGTACTGGTGTCACAAAAAAAGGAAGTATCTTTACAAAACTTAGTAGCCAATTTTATACATTAAGGAAATAACTCAAGGTCGGAATTCGATTACTTCATTTTGTGTAGATCGTGTTTTTTTTTCTTGTGACGGCAGATTAGGGTTTGACACATTCTTAACTCTAATAATAAGTTCAAAAACCCCGAAGTCTGGACTGCAAGCTAAAATGATCATGCTGTGCATAACCTTTTCATTCCACGACTGTTCGTCTAATTTGTATAATAAAACTTAGGTTCTGTTGTAAACCTTAGATACCTTAGGAGTTTCGGTTTGTCATATTTTTTTACTCATTTATTTATAACAACTCTTTAAGAAAATAATTTAATTGTTTATTTTAAATTATTTCAGATCATAAGTACTGGCACTCAAATGGGTATGAGCGTTGCAAGGCCCAAGATCGTCAACTTGTATGCTAAAATGAACATGATGCACGGTATTTTGATGAATGCGTACAAAGATGTACGTTTAATCTTCATAATTGTTTCTGCAAGGGGCCGAGATGACTATCATAAGGTATTGTGTGACTTCAATAATATAAATAATATTATACCTAAAAAGGATCCTTCCCGACAGGCGCTGTCCCGACCTTACGTTGGTTTTACGTAAGAATGAAATTGTAGAGCCCGATCGTAGCGCTACCTATCGGTTTTAATTGTGAATCTAAACCATCCAGGCCTAAAATCACAAACACAAAAAAAAAACGTCAAAATCGGTCCAGCCGTTTAGGAAGAGTATTATGATACGTTCATGTATAGAATAATCAATATACTTAGTAACTAACAGACAACGCACAGCTGAAACTACTGTAGGTTCCTTGGGGATTGTAGGGGAGCACTAAGACATGGTTACCCGAAATTCCTATGGGATTGGGGAAAAAACGGGATATGCTCGTAAGAAGCCGCGGGCAAAAGCTAGTTCTATATATCAATAGTATAGTTCAGAATTTCAGTATTTTCAATACTGAAATACTTATTTTGTCTACATTGTCTGGGTTTGCTCTAGGTATTATTACATAAACATTGCAGCTTGAGGCTCTAATTTTGTAGTGATGATTTTGTGTGTGGAGCTCGTGGCTAATGATTAACAGCCGCACGGGTTAATCTTCAAGATTAAGCAACGCTTGCTCCTTGCGTTGGTCCCAGCTGTCATTTGTAGATCTTTGACAGTCGTTACGGATTGTCAGAAGCCAGTAAATCTGACTCAAGTTTTGTCAAGAAGTACCGTGTTACCCAGACCCAGTTAATGGATTGTGGAGATCAGGTAGGCAGCCGCTCCACGTTAATTACTGGTATTCGGCTGAATCCGACCCCGTTATACTTGGGAAAAGGCTTGGCAGATGATTATGATTTTTCTGTGAGATTATAAATATAAGCGATTATGACGAATCAAACATTATGACGGCTTTGAAGAACGTTACTCGCTGCGCATTACCCCATCCCATAACCCCGCTTATGTATGAATTTCGTGTTCCGACCAGTGGGTATTAAGTTTAAATCGAACTACATACTCTTTTTTCAGGTACATAACGTTTCGAATGATTTTCTTTTACTTCGCCGAACAGTTATAGTGTGCCAATATTGATAAAAACTTGCATTTTGAATTTTTCAACAGTTGAAGCAGCTAGCTGAACGTGAAGTGGGTATTTTGACCCAATGTATCAAAGAAGCTACGGCGCGTCGTATGAACGTAATGACAGCTAAAAATATTCTGCTGAAGGTAAATACTTTTTTTTTTTTCAAACTATTTTCTATTGTCCCACTGCTTCGTAAAGATCTCCCCAATAGCCTTCCACTCTTCCCGGTGTGTTGTACTCTCCGACCAATCCGTCATGATCGCCTCGCAAGTCGTCACGCCTTTGCACACGTTTGCCCCATAGGATCAGTGCCTGCTAGGGTTGCGGAATTTGTTCGAAAGAGTCACCGTGGCCCTGGAACGCAAGGGCACAAGAAGGATCACGGGTGGGTTTTAGTCAGTAAGAGTCTGACACTCCCTTCCGCTCCGCCTATCGGGAGAAGTCATTTGATTATTTCCCATCCAGAAAAAAAAGGCCTTCCTCTGCGACGATGTCCATCCTCTGGCTCCCGCTGCGTAACTACTCTGACCTTCTTACATTTGTGACAATATTCTATGAATTGAAAAATAAATTTTGTTGCTCCATTGTTAGTAGGAGAGACAACACTTTTTGAACGCTAAATTTACATAAAGCTAGTCCCCAAAACACCCCGTTTTCGTAGTGGCTGGGAAGAAGTGACGCAACACACTTCTTGCAACTCATATCTATTAAGTTTTAAGATATTTAATTTTATTGTACAATAGTATCTATGCCTATTTTTAGTGCACATTTTCAACCCATAACCTAGCGTTTATACCAAACTTGTACCTACTGTTTTCGTTTATTGTTTACACCTCTAAGAGCGAAACTTACTTTTTAAAGAATTTTGTTAAACATAAGTTTTAACCAGCACTTATCAAATATGTGATCAAAAGAGTAAATAAAATATTATTGCAAATGTTTGATGACAACTTGCTTATTGGTTCAAATGTTTGTGGGCACGAAACATTCTTTCTAATGTCCCTTTTACAATATTAAACATGTTTTTTATAATTCTCAACAGTTTTGGTTTACAAAATCAAAATCTAAAGTCATTTATTCAAACTAGGCTGAGAGACAGCACTTTTTAAACGTCAAATTTTACATAAAGACAGTCCTCCAATACGCACCCGTCACCACTTCCTAGTGTCATTATATGTATTTTATTTGTTGTCAGGTGAATTCGAAGCTTATGGGCATCAACCAAGCTATAGATGCCGGCACTATGCCGAAATGTTTGAGGGAGGGGGGAGTCATGATCGTGGGCGCTGACGTCACGCATCCTTCGCCCGATCAGGTTTGATAACTTTTGATTTGTACTGTTTATGTACAATTTGTCTTTCTTTATCTATGGTATAATTAATCTTATTAAGGAATTCACAGACCGTATTTGATTTTGCGTTTCAAACGCTTGTGAAATTTCAGTCAAGAATCAATAATGTTAATTAAAATTCTAAGTAAATTACAAGCATTTCATACGAATATGATCATATAATTTATACGCAAAAGCTTCATATTCGTGTCATCGTATGAAACGATTGCATGGTCGGTTTTGCTTATTGGTTTAAGATAAACAAATTCACACGACAAATAATCAAGCCTATGCGCACATTATAATAACTACTTTTTTCTTGCAGTCTAATGTACCAAGCATTGCAGCAGTGACCGCGTCCATGGATCCTAAATGTTATATATACAACATTGAGCTGAGCATTCAAACACCAAAGGTACTGGTCTAAACAAAATTTATAATAATTTAATTTGTATCTGAACTGCATAGAGTTTGTATTGTATTACCAAATTTATATTCGGCTAACAAAATCAAAGTCGTGACACACTCGTTCCATTACAAATGCTTATCAAAAATCAAATTAGATAATACAACAATAAAGTTGAAGTTTATTTGTTTTTTTTTTGCCTAAGGTTTTGAATCCACGCACGATTTATTTATGTTTACAGAAAGAGATGATCGTTGAATTCGAAGACATGATGTTTGACCACATGAAGATTTACAGGGAACGTAACCAGGTGCTCCCGAAGAAGATATTTGTCTTCCGAGATGGCGTATCCGAAGGGCAGTTTGCTCAGGTAGGTACTTTAAAATTTTATAGGTATCAGGAATTTATTAAAAATTCGCCCACGAGGTTTATTATAAAGAATTCTTTTTTCCGAAAGCGGGGTGGGGGAAATGGGGAACAAATTATATGAGGGATAGGGTGTAAAGTTACTTATACTCGTGCATATTATAATTAGTAATAAAAATAGACAATACTTCTTAAATTGTTTGGTTAAACTTTTTGACTGTAAGAAATCAACTTGGAACATAATTACAGTTCAATGTATCATTTTGTTATGTAGTAAAAATATATTAGTTTAAATACTCTCTTCTATTTATTACTTTAGGTGATGAATAGCGAGCTTGCTGCAGTTCATCAGGCTTACCAGCGATTGGCGGGACCAAATAGAAAGCCAGAAATACTGTTCCTGCTGGTGCAGAAACGACATCACACGAGGTACGTAAATACATTATCGCTAAACGGGAATTTCGCGACAAACAACCTTTGGATTCGTATCGAAAGATTCGCGGTGATGATGCAAAAAGAATAAGAAAGGATCTAGGTGGAGTTCTGTAGTTTCTCGGGTCGGACTGGCCCTACATTCGAAGTGTCGTTGGGAAAGCTTTGTAGCAGTAATGATTTAATATTAAAATAACATGTAGGTACGATAGATTTAAGCCTATCCATTGAAACTACTAGTTTCAATGGAAATAACGTGAAGTATAGTGTCTTGGACACGCCTTTTTGGTATACTAGATGGCGCTTATGTCAATTGACATTCAGCGGTTCAAATTGTATGCCTTCGCACGCCACTGTTCATTATACCATCTCAGGTCCAGTTCTTGTGTAGATCGACCTGGGCCCTTCCAGCCCAGTCCGACCCTGGTAGTTTCTGCGCACCCCCATGGTAAAAAGGGCATGAGTTTATGTATGTATTGGTGTCTGTGTAATGCCATCGACGTCATACTATATTAAGTGTGAACCGCTGTATGAATAAATAAAAATTTAATTTCAGACTCTTCAACGATGGTCCAAACAAACGCTACAATGTGGAACCGGGGACAGTCGTCGACACAGATATCGTTCACGCGTCAGAGTTGGACTTTTATTTGGTACGTAAAATTTTGTGACATTCTTACTAAGAGGCCTAAGACCCATAAACGAAAAACTTTTCTTAAGCTTCTATTTTCTATTTTTCTAGTTTCTGTTTTGCAGAGAATTAGCAGCCGTTCATGTTGTACGATATGGTAAAATGTTCTAATCCCTCACCGTCATCCAACACTAAACCGCGTTTGACCACAATTATCACCTGTTGGTAAACGAAGATGTGGTCAGCAATGAAGCATGTTTACCTAGAAGTAACCTATCCAGTAGACACCCAGGTTGTAACTATCAAGAAACAGATTGCAGAAAGCTTGCAGCGTGCCTTAGCTGTACGCACATTGAAAGTATTTCCACAACGTTTTGTGCTTGTGAGTACGATGCCCACCATGTACTGATGGCGCATCGCCATACGTCTTGTACTCATGTTTCAACGTTGTGTGACCGTGGGCGTAGGATATGTATCTCGTGTATGAAAGAGAAGACACTTTTGTCGACCTCAAATAAATGATGATGACGGTATAAATTCAAGTTCTTAAAACGCAACAGACAGATGTGTTGCTGGGGAGTTTGTTGCGCCACTTCTTCTTCCCAGCTAAAACACTAGGAAGTGGTGACGGGTGGGCGTTTTGGGGGACTGTCTTTATGTAAAATTTGACGTTCAAAAAGTGTTGTCGCTCAGCCTAGTTTGAATAAATGACTTTTGATTTTGATTTTTGATTTTGGTTGTGTTTCGTTCCAGGTATCCCACCAAGCCATAAAAGGCATAGCTCGCCCCACCCGCTACCACGCGGTCTGCAACGACGGCAGAATTCCCGATGATGAGGTGGAACAGCTGACGTACTACCTGTGTCACTTGTACTCTCGTTGTATGAGGTCGGTGTCCTATCCGACCCCAACATACTATGCGCATCTTGCCTGCCTACGGGCCCGATCTCTCACTCAGTAAGTATTCTTTAAAATTATTGTATGGTTCTGTTTTTAGGGTTTCGTACCTCAGTCGACAAAAACGGAAGCGGAAATTTGATGTCGGTCTGCCCGTCTGTGAATATCTTTTTCTCAGGAACGTTTGGAGGAATCAAGCTGAAATGAATATCAAAGAGCAGTGAAAAAAGTCAAAGTAAAGATAAAGCGCATGTTATGGCGCTCGCAAGCAAGGGAGTCAAAACCTATAGGGTGTTTCTCGTTGACCTAGAGTCACTAAATTTGGCAAGAAGTTAGTTCTTACAGTACAAGGAAAAGAAAATGTCGGAAAATTAGGCATTTGTAATATTTTTTTGCGATTAAAAATTTGTATTTTTGGTTGAAAAATGGACTGTGACATTCATTGATGTATGGGAGAACATTTTTCAACAGTAAAGTTTTGACCTGCAATGTATGTTTTTGTCAGAGTAATGATAGTGAGTTTATAGTATTTTTAGTCCGTTTTTTTTTAATTTTATTGATAGGCACGCGTTTGGCCATTAAGGTGAACGATGGTCGACGATGGAACTTGTTTGATTTTTTATTGATTATGGCAGTGGACTATAAAAACAGCCAGAGAACATCATAAAAGATAAAGGCGATTATGATGAAGTCACTTTAATCCTATCGCTTGGACCTAAAGTATTGGAAAAGGTAAAGGGAGTTCTTTGCCCAGCAGTTGGACAGAACGGGTTACCTAGATTAGATTAATGGGTTTTCTCTTACTGAATATACTCGTAGATACCTACACCTTAAATTGCCAGAAAAAGCATGTGATCTTGTACCTTATGCCTGTTAGGTCATAGAAGGTTTGATGGTTTAGTGAATCCGAATTGAATTGCGTTAGCGAATTCGCCCAATGGCTATAACTGATTTGTGTGCAAGAGGTCTTGTGTTAGAACCAGACCAATGCACTTTTTAAGTGGACTGACTTCTAATGCAGCTAATGTCGTAATTGTTATCAGGATTTATAATAATAGGGATGTTTCCTGAGTAAAAATTATATGATTATGTTCAGTCCGTCAGTTAGATTATAGAATAATATTGGACACGTATTTTTTCTTTTATCAAATCTATAAAAACTGACGAAGATAAAAAGCATCAAAGATCAGGAGTGGGAGCGTGTGACGTCACGGCTCGCTAAAAATTGTAGCGAGTAGTGACGTCACACGAGTTTTCAACGCACTGTATCGTCTTCATTTTTTGTTTATGTGAAAAAAGAAAAAATACTTGTCCAATATTTTTTGGAAATCTATCAGACGGACTAATTAGATTTTTTTAGTCAACTACCCTATTATAGTAGATCTAGTGAAGTGACTACTTTCGTGAGTTAGTAAATACTTATCTTTCTTTCAAAATGTAACAAAATATTTTTTCATTTACAGTGGCGAGCGATTCGACAACCGAGAACTAGAACGTAAACCAAAGCGGCTTCATGTTCTCGACAAGATGCTGCAATTCAGCCGCATGTTTTTCGTCTAAACGTTTTTCTAGTAATATTGTACGAGTATGTAACGTTTATGATTCTGGGTGTCTATATTATTCTTGTATAACATAATCATTTATCATAACTAATAATTCTGAAGGTCATATTATAAAGCTGTAACTATGATGAAAAAAAAAAAAAAACAAAAAAATCTCTATGGTAATCTAATCAAGTAAATAGGTCAGTAAAACATTAAAAATCTACAAAAAAAAAATGTGTGAATGCGATATTTAAGAATCATTTGAAAAACAATTTTTGTGTACCCAATATTTTAACTTTTTTTTTCGTCAGTTCATTTTCTTTTTTAATATTAAATCGTAATTTTAAGGAATTATTTTTCGCCTATTTATTTTTAAGAGTGTGATTTCTGTTTTGATTATACATATTTACAATTAGTAATGTGATGATTATGCAGGGATTGTGTCAAATTATAATAATAGTCCAGTAGGGATATAATATTTTTCACATAAAACCTTCGATAATTCTAAAGTTTTTAATTTTCGCTGAGTGGATAGGATTCGTAAATTCATTGCTATTTACAAAAATGCTAACAGTTTAGAGTGATGCAATAGGTATTAAGTAGGTATTTCTTATTATTTCGTGTTATACAAATATTAGAAAATTTAAATTAAAACAGTATACGGGTTCTTTGTAAGTACTATCTGAAGGATATATTAGTGAAAATGCTAACAGATAGGTACTATGGAACAATAGAAATCCAAAAATGTCCCGTAACTCATTCAAAAAATTTTTTAAGTTTTTCAAATCATTTCTTATATACTTAAAGAGATTAGTTATACCTTACAACAAAAGTTCTAACAACTAAGTATATGGCAGCACGAGTAATTGTATTTTTTCTTTATGATAAGCGACATATTGAATTTAAGTTTATAAAGTTTGCACTTGTTATTCGTAATAATAAACTCTGCTACCACACAAAAGTTTCAACAAATGCATACTATGGCTTTTGTTTAAATTGCGAATAACTATTTTCGATAACGAGCCGCGTAAGTAGGTAGGCACGGCGCGTGCGATCGCTGCTGAGTAGCAACACTCTCCCGCCCGCTCCGATCGGGGATGTCTCTATCGCCGCATACTGACCGCTTTTAGTTGCCAAAGTACCTACATGTTCGGTACGTAACGCTTCAGAGCAGTAGATACTAACAACAGAGTGATGGCCACCATACTAGCAAGTGTAATTGTAAATTAGTCACTAATGCACCCAAAGGAGCTGAGCTTTTTTCATTTACAAATAAGATTAGACATTTAAACAAAACTTTTTAAAAGTCCGTTCAACCGATTTGTATATCTATTCCGTAAGCATAAAGATGGCAATCAAAGCAAAATCGTGATTATAATACCAATTATTTACTGCAGCTGCCATTTGTCATGCCACCAACGTAATAGAAGTCAAAATCGGTTGAACGGACTGTAAAAAAGATTTATTTCAATGTCTAATCTTATTGTGAATAGGGTATCGTGTGCGATGAAAATTTAAAAGCACCATCTGTTTGACGGATCCGAATCCGAATCCGACAGCATTTGTTATAGTATCAGAGATAAAAAGTGACTTTGATTTTTCGGGAAATTGTTTCGGGTTTCGGAATAGGTATCATTAAATGTACATTAAAAATAATGGAACAAAAACCGGTAAGGTGCATTCGGCTAACTCCGAAAATCGGGATATTCCAATAATATCAAATATCTAGAAATCTCAGCATAATTTTTTGCTCTAACAACATTCGAATCCAACCCCGCGTTTCAACTGGTCAAGACGCTTTGAGCATGTGTTGGTCTGTTAACAACATTTTTGTGAGCGAGTGATATTTCACGCGCTTTTTTGTTTTATTGGATTTACCCGACGATCTATAAGAAGAATCATGTACATTATTCAACTGGTTGTTTTTTAATTCGATAGATTTTCGTTTAAGTGTACTGTTGAGTAAGATTAGGACACTCTAGCTCAAGTTTTTTTTTTGTTTTTATTGGAATTAGTCTACTCGGGTAATTCTGAATTTTAAACCATTCGGTTTTGCCCGAATATTCATTTTACAAAGAAATAAGTCGGCAGTTCTCAATTTTTGCTCCTAATTGAAATTGTAAAAAAAACTTCAATGTGCACTAACGTGTTTTAAACTGTCAACTGTCATTTTATTTAACTGTTTTTTTAATCAACAAAAACAAGGAGTACGTTTTACCTAACTATTGCGTAGTAAATCGATTGGCGATGCAATAAAAACAATAGAAAAATGTTGGTTTGGCTTTTCAAGTAAAAAAGTGGTATATTACTAAAATAAACTTCTTTGAATCTACAGGCGTCATTTTTGTATTTGAGTGTTATTGATAAAACACGATATTTACAAAAAATACACAGTAATGAAATGATTTCGCATCTCATTCAATAATTTACCACATTCACTACAAATGTAACTATTATAGCAACTTGTTATAGTGATAGAGGAACAGACAGGAAGTAGAGATTCCGTTACATTTTTTTCTGGAACAGGTAGTTGTCCCGGGTTTTAGGTCATCCCTTAAGTAGGTACAAAAATAATTATATCAAAGCAGTAAAATAATTGGATTCAATAAGTAGCGTGCAATCGGGTGGTTACGAAAGGATTTGTGATCCGTTCGGAGGCATGTTTATATTTTAACCAACACTCATAATTAAACTAATACTGCAAATTTATGTCGCTTTCTTTATTTGAATATACTACTTGAAGTTCTATTACAAAGACTTTCATGAATTTCCTTGATAATTGTAGATAAAAATGTTTAAAAATCTTAATAATTTTACTTTGTTCACGTCAAATTCTGAAGTATTGTTGATAATTCTGAATGACAGTTTAAAGTGGGTTTATTTCGTTTGAGCATAAAAAAAAACATATTTCTTTTTACTTTTATTTCTTCAAACATTGTTCAGTTTTACCCTAAAAATAAATATTTCTCGAATTTGACCTCTCAGTAGCTTACATAATTATGCGATATTTGTTTTTCGGAATTAACCTACAAGTTGTCTAAGGTAGCCATACTTTTAAAAAGTAAATGCAGCATTTGTACATTTATAAAGATGTATACAATGAAAGATAATACTTTATATGATATTTCGCTTTGAATAAATATTTTTTTTGTAAAATATCATGTTTTTTTTTTTAGTATATTCAAGTAAAGAAAGCGACATAAAGGAGCCGGGCGAAAGTTCATAGAATGTTGGGCCTGATGTTACAGTAACGAGTACTGCATTATTTTATTTATATACCAATACCATTTAAAAAAAACTTAATAACTTACGACTGCTTCATGGTAGAAAGAAAATATTGGATGTTAAAATTGATTGAGTCAGGCGTTACTTTGCGGAAATCCATTTTAATTTGAAATTGAAAACAATATATCTAGTTTCAATTTCCGCGAATATTAGTGGGTTGCAGGTATGCACCTCCCTCCCGCCCGCTATATTATGCACATGCAAGATTACAAGGCAAATGCAAGGATTTTATGCACATGCAGGAAGGCAAAGCAATACCCAACACCATTACCGACACGTGTTTCGCCTCTCCACGAGGAATCCTCAGGGGACGTGTTGACTCGCTGACCGTTGAGTTGCTCTTGCATGTGCATAATATAGCGGGCGGGAGGGAGGTGCATACCTGCAACCCACTAATATTCGCGGAAATTAAAACTAGATATATTGTTTTCAATTTCAAATATTGGATGTTGATGTTGTATTGGTTTGCACAAAAACAACCTCTAAGGTATTCATACATCATCATTATTTCACTTTATTGTAAACTAGAATTAACCGGAATTTATTGAAGGAAATCCTCACATTGAAGATAGGCAAGCAGCCATGCCAGCAGTTAACGTGCCTACCACCGCAAACTCAAAAACAACGAACGAAGCAAATGATATGATTGACGTTTGAGTTTTTGACTTGACATTGACATGAGTTCCGCGCTGTTGCCTGTATAATAAACCATTGACAATCGATTGTGAAATCGATTTACGTATCAATTTATTTTACGTCGTTTTTGGAAACGTTCAAGTGTCACGAGAAAAACATTATTAAAAAAAGTGTTTCATTTAAACTTATGTAAAGAATAAAACTGAACCACTTTCATAGTATTTTAAATAATTCTTTAATTATTATATTTTTGGAATAATATCGATTAACTTACCTATTCTATTTGGCAACATTACTTCATAGTGAAAATTAGGGAAGTCAGTATTATTTTGATTAAATATTTAATTCCTTATGCCATGATAAAACTGTTTGATATTTTATGATTAACCACAAAAAACGGAAAAAAAAATTATTGATAAATATTTCATTTGTGTAACGTTAGGCCCAGTTTCGCCTGGCTCCTTTGCAGTATTAGTTCAATTATGAGTGTTGGTTAAAATATAAACATGCCTCCGAACGGATCACAAATCCTTTCGTAACCACCCGAATGCACGCTACTTATTGAATCCAATTATTTTATTGCTTTGATATAATTATTTTTGTACCTACTTAAGGGATGACCTAAAACCCGGGACAACTACCTGTTCCAGAAAAAAATGTAACGGAATCTCTACTTTCTGTCTGTTCCTCTATCACTATAACAAGTAGCTATAATAGGTACATTTGTAGTGAACACAGAACAGAAAAAAACAGTAGAAATCGCATAACGTATAAATTACTATCAGAACCAGCATGCCCTAACAAACACATCTTCAAGATAATCATAATATGTCACACTAGCAAATTCGTTTTGTGATTGGTCCATGCCAAAAAGTCTCTATAGTCAGTCCCTATTTAAAAAAAAAGTGCAACTACATCATATAAATAGAGTTCATTATTGTCAATCTTTTGTAGGTATTAAATCTTATATTTCCGTGAAAGCTCGTAGGCATAGTTTCAGGGGCGTGCGCTCCATATAGGCAATTAGGCTAAGCCTACCCTACCATAGCAACGGATAAATAAAACAAATGTATTTATTGTAACTATGCAATAAAATAAAACAAAAATATTTAATAACTCATAACGCCTAGTATAATGCTTATAGCAACTTCTCGCCCGTGCGTGTGACGTATTTCAAACTACGCTGTTCTTACGAAACGGTTCACATAGGCCACAATACGGAGCGCCTTATTTCAATTGATAAATTTATGCATGTGTGCAAATGTTCTTGTGTATGTACGGCCATAATTTACACACACATGTATAAATTATGGGCGTTTTTAGGCTCGCTGGAGCCCACTACGTGGGTCCTGATTGGTTCACCACACAATTCAAGGACAAGTAGTAAAATTTTATGAATGGAAATCGCTTAACAGGGTTGCCAATTTGAGAATAATAATTTCCTTAATAACTTATAGATATAGTTTAAAAAAACTGGTTAGTATTATCAAAAGTATAAAATGTACAAAATAAATGTTAAATTGTAATTAATAACCCTCTAAATATAATTAAAAACCGCAAGAATTTAACTTTTCTCCGCAAATTTTCCAAATTTAATTTGAGAATTTGGTTTAAGGGGAATTAGAAAAATAAAATTGGCAACTCTGTTGACATAGAATTGTCAATTTTGGCGGGTTATGATGTATAACCCGGCAAAATGTCATTACATGTCATTCTTAAAGATTACGATAGGACCATGTAGCAATTTTTTTTGGAAGTATATTGATTGTCTTTTTAAATGACATTTTTGCAAGAAAAAGAGAAGCCATATTGTTGATATTGTTTCATGTGACAAGCAATAGTCGTTCGAATATTTTGTTGTTGATTGTTATAATCATAGTGCATTGATTTATAAGTAATTCGTTTTGAGTCATAAAGTAGTGTAAATATTAAAGTTTAGTTATTTGTTTACAAACTTAAAAATGGTCCTAAATTGTGAAGTTTGTGCTGACAATGTGTTTGTTAGAGATTAAAAACAGTAAGTTTTCACAGCTATCGTATAATGATAAGATTCAAGTTGTTTCTTAAGGTAGATGTATACCCGAGTTACGAGAATTAACTCAAAAATAATTCATCTCGTACTCGTCATTTCAATCCTCAGAGTTATGAAACATATAACTGGCTATGTGTGTACACACAAATTATTTTGTTTTCTGTGCATTTTGTTCAATACTTCTAGAAAGAGTAGTTTGTATCGTCAGAATATCGTGATTTGAATTTGGTGAGTTTTTAAAATTATATGTTTCTCATCGTTCCGTATCGTGATTTCAACCCAGTAGAATGTGGTGAGCTTTTTTTTTTGGACATTATGTCTGGCCTACCCTTACTCTAGAACCACTGCACGCCCCTGCATAGTTTTACTAGCAAGTTCCGCTATTCGACGCTAGATGTCACTAAATTGTAATATATTCGATTGTATGCAGTATGGCATTGAACATAAGATAGATATTTGTTTATAGAGTTGATCGCTATTATGATATTCGCTAGTGATGTACAACATCGTAACCTTACTTATCGATATTTAATTGTATACGTGCATTCCGTTTATATTAGTATATTAGTATTCAATAAGCATAACATTCTTCGTATTTGGCGAAAACTATACACTGATAGCTGAATACGCTGATGCTAAAACACAGATTATACTCAATTAGTCAGGTACTATTACCGAATTTTCCAACCCACTTATACAAAGCAAAATTATCTTTAAATGGAACAAAAGTTTAATAAAATCAATTTAATTTTACTAAATCAGATTTTTTCACATGTTTTTCATAAGTAAAAAATAACAAAACAAAATTAAAATCTAAACGAATTACTGAAATGTACCTTTATACGCGTGTTACGTCCGATCGACTGCTTAATGAATATTTTTTTACCTATTATTCTACCTATTATTAATCCTGTACCCATGTCAATATATCCATGAAACGATCCCATTCAATTCTTCTACGTATAGCCATTTCATCAAGTACTAGTGAAGCTAATATTGGATGACTTACATATATACCTACTTTGTAAATGACTCTTTTGTGAAACCAGGATCTCCACCGATATTAGCATACCATTTTGTTAAGGTTTGTGGATGAGGCAAAGAGCAATCAAACGTATTTATAGGATTTCGGTGAGTAATAATGTAGATTAAGGGCGAAGCTGCGAAGTTCTGGCGAATACGTGCTTATGCATACTCCCACGATTTTTCTTTTTTAACGGATATAAATAAATTACTTACTATCTGTTTAACACCAAATAATATTACTATTAATTAATTTTGAATTTTTATTTGATAAGGTTTGAAACATCGACAACTCGTTATCGATAACGTCTTTCTCTAATTGAGTAGCAAACTGTCACATGACATAGGATGGAATCATCTAGAATAACAGGTTTGATGTGAAAGAAAGTAGACCTTATGGTTTAAATCATAGATTCTACTTTTGTTTAGCGTTTTTGAATAAAAATGTAAGCAATGTTTTATCATATATTGATTAAAATAAAATAAAATAGTACTTTATTATGATACGATATACCACTATGGGATACATTTTTGGTACGGCTATCGTTTTTGTACTCTAAAACAGCACAATACGGCATATTTGATTTTATTTCGGATTTTCGAGAGTAAGTGACGTGAACGCAGTCGGAACTAGACTGATATGCGCGACAGCGCTTGGGCGCCTACAATTGCGGAGCTACGCAATACTAGGGCTACGCGTGCCCCGCCTACTTGCGACTTCTACTGTTTTTTTCTGTTCTGTGGTAGTGAATGTGGTAAATTATTGAATGAGATGCGAAATCATTTCATTACTGTGTATTTTTTGTAAATATCGTGTTTTATCAATAACACTCAAATACAAAAATGACGCCTGTAGATTCAAAGAAGTTTATTTTAGTAATATACCACTTTTTTACTTGAAAAGCCAAACCAACATTTTTCCATTGTTTTAATTGCATCGCCAATCGATTTACTACGCAATAGTTAGGTAAAACGTACCCCTTGTTTTTGTTGATTAAAAAAACAGTTAAATAAAATGACAGTTGACAGTTTAAAACACGTTAGTGCACATTGAAGTTTTTTTTTTACAATTTCAATTAGGAGCAAAAATTGAGAACTGCTGACTTATTTCTTTGTAAAATGAATATTCGGGCAAAACCGAATGGTTTAAAATTCAGAATTACCCAGTACCTAGACTAATTCCAATAAAAACAAAAAAAAAACTTGAGCTAGAGTGTCCTAATCTTACTCAACAGTACACTTAAACGAAAATCTATCGAATTAAAAAACAACCAGTTGAATAATGTACATGATTCTTCTTATAGATCGTCGGGTAAATCCAATATAAAAAAAAAGCGCGTGAAATATCGCACACGATACCCTATTCACAATAAGATTAGACATTGGAATAATTTTTTTTTTTACAGTCCGTTCAATCGATTTTGACTTCTTTTACGTTGGTGGCATGACAAATGGCAGCTGCAGTAAATAGTTGGTATTATAATCACGATTTTGCTTTTAATGCCATCTTTATGCTTACGGAATAGAAATACAAATCGGTTGAACAGACTTTTAAAAAGTTTTGTTTAAATGTCTAATCTTATTTGTAAATGAAAAAAGCACAGCTCCTTTGGGTGCATTAGTGACAAATTTACAATTCCACTTGCTAGTATGGTGGCCATCACTCTGTTGTTAGTATCTACTGCTCTGAAGCGTTACGTACCGAACATGTAGGTACTTTGGCAACTAAAAGCGGTCAGTATGCGGCGATAGTAGACATCCCCGATCGGAGCGGGCGGGAGAGTGTTGCTACTCAGCAGCGATCGCACGCGCCGAGCCTACCTACTTACGCGGCTCGTTATCGAAAATAGTTATTCGCAATTTAAACAAAAGCCATAGTATGCATTTGTTGAAACTTTTGTGTGGTAGCAGAGTTTATTATTACGAATATACAAGTGCAAACTTTATAAACTTAAATTCAATATGTCGCTTATCATAAGGAAAAAATACAATTACTCGTGCAGCCATATACTTAGTTGTTAGAACTTTTGTTGTAAGGTATAACTAATCTCTTTAAGTATATAAGAAATGATTTGAAAAACTTAAAAAAATTTTTGAATGAGTTACGGGACATTTTTGGATTTCTATTGTTCCATAGTACCTATCTGTTAGCATTTTCACTAATATATCCTTTAGATAGTACTTACAAAGAACCCGTATACTGTTTTAATTTAAATTTTCTAATATTTGTATAACACGAAATAATAAGAAATACCTACTTAATACCTATTGCATCACTCTAAACTGTTAGCATTTTTGTAAATAGCAATGAATTTACGAATCCTATCCACTCAGCGAAAATCAAAAACTTTTGAATTATCGAAGGGCATAGACTTCTGGCCACTGGACTATAATGGAAGAGTAATATAATCAACTTATTAATTATAAATTTATTCTTGATTATATTTAGAATTATTCAAATAATTCAAAATCATTATCATTTTCTTCTAAGATTGTGATGATTTTCCAAAAATATAAAGGGGCTGTTTTAAATGCATTGTCTGGTAACAAGAGTTTTGGTATGTTGTTGATAAGTTTTTATTTTTAAGACTGAGTCTTCTTTTGTGTATTTTATAGGTTGCCTAAAAGTAAATGTTAATCAATGTTAAAATACCAGATATTTGTTATATTATAAAGGAATTGAATTGTGTTATATTGTCAGCTTATTAGGTTCATGATTATGAACCTAATAAGCTGACAATCGATTCCACTCCTATGGGCTAAGACAAGATTTTGTCTTAGCCCATGATTGGTTTTTGACAAGAAAAAGTTACTTTGACAATATTAGTATCAGTAGTGTGACTCCTTTACAATATTCATATTTACCAGTAACATTTTTAGTAATACAAATCTACGGATCAATTATTTTGCGATGCTGTCATCAGGCCTAAATAAACTTAACGCTTAGTTGCTAATTCGGAGCTATAGTATAGATTACTCTTCAATCTCGTGTGAGCAAGTTACTTAAAAATACTGTGGTTTTGTGCTAGCAGGCCATAGTTGAACATTAAGTCATCGTCATCGCAATAAAATTGATCTGTCCCTTAAAAAAAAAACGTACTAATCTATACTAATATTATAAAGCTGAAGAGTTTGTTTGTTTGTTTGTTTGAACGCGCTAATCTCGGGAACTACTGGTCCGATTTGAAAAAAATCTTTCAGTGTTAGATAGCCCATTTATCGAGGAAGGCTATAGGCTATATATCATTACGCTAAAACCAATAGGAGCGGAGCAGCGATAAATAATGTTTTAAAATCGGGGATTCCACGGGGACGAAGTCGCGGGCAGCAGCTAGTAAAATATACAGCCATAATCAATACCCTTCCTTTTGGCTTTGTTGGGTAATCAAGGATCGTTTCAGGGTGCTTGTGGTTTCTAGTTTCTACTAGGATCCACATCCGCTTGTTTCTATTGTAATTTACTGTCTGTACGTCCAGTTATGGCGCATCCACACATGCTGAGTGGCACGACCGCGCCGGCACGCTCATCTTTTAAATAAAGGCAGCCTGAAATCCGGCGGCATGTGTGGATGCGCCATTAGATAAATTTGTAGTGAATAAAAATATTTATTTAAGGGACAATATGTTTTTATTTTGCGATTCATTACCTTTTCGCCATCGAAGAGGATTTCAAATTCAAGTGGAAATAATTTGTTTGCGTGCACGAAAATGGTAAGAGTGTTGGATGGCTGGTTTTTTACCCAGAAAATACCTCAGTAGTCTTAACGACTCTGCTTTGCGGCGAAGTCGACCGAGTCTAGCAACCAGCGACATGGACGCTTACAAAGTCAGTCCGCGACCTAAAGGCGGCAGATTGCCTGAGTAAGCAATGCTTCGAGCCATCGGCAGACCCGTCTTCGGCACCCAGTTGAAATTAGCGATAAGGTCCGGCTCATAACTATTGACTGCTTCGTTGGTCTTGTGGTCGTAGGAGTGTCTTGAGCATGCAGTTCTATGTACCTATATGGGGTTGATTTTTATAATATGGCGTTTCCATAAGGCTCCTATTTCTGAAGGGCCTAGATCCGTGGTCGTCAAATTGCGGCCCGTTGCCGTTATTTGTGCGGCCCGCGACAAAGTAAAATATTTCAATGGTCAACTATATACAACTACTTATACTTATATGTCAAACAAAAATCTGATTTTGCGTTCGCTCCCCGCACGCAGATTACGGCATTGAACTTCATTAATAGTTTCTGTCTATATAAATTATCTTCTTTCTATAAATATTCTAATGAACAATATGTATGATTATTTTTTCGATATTAACTCCCAAGCTAACGAGGTCGCGGGCACATTTAGTTTTAATTAAATAACGAAATAAGCTGAATACATACTCGTATGTCTCAGGCTAATTGTAAGTTGCGCCCGTAAACAATAACCATGATTTGCTTGTCAAAGTTGTCAAATCACATACATGTTCAAGCGTTATAAAGTCATTGTTATCGTTAAAATTTAAGGTGTTGCATCCTAAGTGTGGAAACGCTCTTGGAGCGCCTTCACACTTTGGCGCTGGTACTCATTGTCATGTGTGGCCCTTGGCCAGTACCTAAAGTGTGACGACCGCTGGTCTAGATGATATGGCTTAGCGAATAGCTATGGGGTAGCGTAGGTAATTTAGAAAACTTGCTAAGCTAGCCAGGAAAGAGGAAAAGATTAGGGCCGGTAGATAATGAATTAATATCTATAGAGTAGCAGTATCTAGTAGGGGCGCCTACTACAATAGAGTTCATGGATTTCACTAAAAGTGGCGAAATGTTTTCTAAGCAAACGTGCACTATCGTAGAACGCATCATCAATACCATCAGGTGAAATAATGGTCAAGATAAGTGTCTGAAATTTTAAATAAACCAGTCAAGTGCGTGTCCGGACCAGCTTAGGAAAGGTTCCGTACCACGCAACATATTAACACATAAAGGACATGCTTCTAGGTTATCGGCAAGTGCCATGTAGGTTTTGCGAGTGTGAAGGGGTGGAGGCTACATCGTCAGAAATATTTGGGGCATTGCAAGATGATGATGATGAAAATCAAATGCATTCTTCCGCTCTGGGTGCGGAAGGGAGTATTAGACTCTTATTGACTAAAACCTACCCATGTTCCTCCTAGTGCCCTTTGCATTGCCACACCCTTGATGCGCGAGTAGGTACGACTCGCGCTTGACCGGAATATACATTTGTTATAATACTTTAGTGCCAAGGTTGGTCTGTGGATGGGTGACCATCTTAACATACCGAGTTTCCTCCGTGCCTCGGAAAGCACGTTAAGCCGTTGGTCCCGGCTTTCATTTGTAGATCTTTAGCAGTCGTTACGGATTGTCAGAAGCCAGAAAATCTGACAACAGTCTTGCCAAAAAGTACCGTGTTCCCCAGTTATTGGGTTGTGGAGGTCTGGTAGACAGCCGCTCCACGTAAAATACTGGTATTCAGCTAAATCCGGTAGGTATGACTGGAAGCCGACCCCAATATAGTTGGAAAAAGGCTAGGCAGATGGTATGTATGTAGTAGGTACCTACCGTTATTACCTATGTTAAAACTTTGAAAAAAAAAACAATCGAAATAACTTTCTCGGTCTTTCACTGTCGGACACTTTAATTTTAATTATTTTTTCTAAAGATACAGCCCTACTGTGACCGACAGACATATGGATGGACTGCGGAGGCTTATTATAGGGTATCGGTTTACAATTTAGGTGTCCAGAGCCTTAGAAATCCATACCCAATAATCAGTAATCCTCACACTAACCACGACATACTCGTAGCTCACAGCATAACGCAGCAAAAAGTAAACAAAATATTCGTAGAACAACTTCCGCCGGTTCTGTCCTATTTAGTGCGGCCTTAATGCCACCTCGACATAGAGTGCATGTTAATTACCTCGCACTCCGCTAGAGGCCGTTGCATGTTAGACTTACCGATAATAATGCGTTTCACATCAACAATTAGGTAGGTACACAAAGTGTTACTTGTATGCGTTGAAAAGTGGTTTTAGTAAAATAAAGCGAAATATGTCCTCAACCCTTGGTTCGAATCCCAGTTACATGAAAATGGTATCGGTTATTTTCCATTGAACATTTATTTAGGTTTTAGTTTGTATAAATACAGCCGTGATGTTAGATAGTTCCAATAGTTACTATAAAAAGCATAGAATCGTAAATTATAGCAGATAATATAGGGTGTTCTAGAAGTATTTCGTCATATTTAAGGATGGTCTTCTGTAGCTGCTAAAGAGTAAAAAACAATATCAAAATAAAAAATATTGACTGTTTAAAAAAAAGACCTTGAAAACCTACTAAAAATTAAAAAAAAAAAAACTCTTCAAGCAGTTTGATCCAGTCGGTGTCACTGAATCTGTGATTGAACTAAAATAAACACCACTAACTGCAACAGACAACTAAAAAAATACAACCGACTTCTGAATAAAAAAAACCAAAAAAGTATAATATTCATCTCCAGGAGGCAGTGGCAAAATAATAACACCTGATTGAAGATCGTCGCGTAAGGTTGATTTTGGCATACTTTTGAAATTTATTTATTTATCTAAACTAGCTCACCTGCGCAAGTTCGTCTAAGTCACATTTTTCACAGTCCTGATGTAGTTGTAGCGTGATGTTATAGAGCCTACAGCCATCCTCGATACATGGGGTATAAAACACTAGAATATTTTTTCAATTCGTAATAGTTGTTACTGAGATTAGCGCGTTCAACCAACCAAACACTCTTCAGCTTTATAATATAACTAGCTGACCCGCGCAACTTCGTTTGTGTCACATTTGTCATGACTGCTCTGCTGTTATTGGTCTTAGCGTTATAATATATGTATTATAGCCTTCCTTGACGAATAGAAAAGGCTATCTAACACTAAAAGTTTAAATTTATTAATTTTCAAATCGGGCCAGTAGTTCCTGACATTAGTGCGTTGAAGCTAACAAACAAACTCTCCAGCTTTATATATAAAGTATAAATATATTATAATTATAATAATTCATATCTATACTAATATTATAAAGCTGAAGAGTTTGTTTGTTTGTTTGTTTAAACGCGCTAATCTCAGGAACTACTGGTTCGAATTGAAAAATTCTTTTTGGGTTGAATAGACCATTTATCGAGGAAGGCTTTAGGCTATATATCATCACGCTTAAGCCAATAGGAGCGGAGCAGCGATAAAGAATGTTTTAAAATCGGGGATTCCACGGGGACGAAGTCGCGGGCAGCAGCTAGTCCGTAATATTAAGGTGGGATTTAGGCACAAGTAGACATGCATTTTTTAGTAGCAGTATTCTTGTAATAGTAGGTAGGCTTTGCTACCATCGATATTAATTTTAAGCTTATTTATTAATAAAAATGCCTAAAATGATAAGCAGAAACAAGACACCTAAAAATTGCACAAATTCACATATTCCTAAGTGTGGTTCAACAAATACGTTAAAACCTTGATAGCCTGCAAAATTAAACGACTATTTTCGGGCACAATTTTTGTTACTTTTTCTAAGCATATATTTTTCAATGGCATAAAAACATTGCTATTTCGGACACCGTAAAGTCGGGTTATTTTGGCTTTGGGGTATAATTACTTGGAAGTGGAACTAACAGGAACACGGTAAACACCGCGTGCTATTTTCCTATTGGTCGGTGACTTGGGGCCAAAGTTATACGTACCTCGGGGCCAAAGAGGCCCGACTTTACCTACTTTTTTTTAAATATTGTTGATTTTCTCACTTAATACTATTTAATTATTCTATTAAAAAAGTACCAATTCTGGACCGATTCTGTATATATTATAGGTATGTATTATTTTATTATAAGTAGGTATGTATTCAGGTAAATTTATTTGTGTATATTTGTTTGTATATTTATTTTTATTTGATTTATATGTATAAATATAATTATGATAATAATAATAAGTTTTAGTTTAGTTAGTATAGTCTATTTTAAGCAGTGGCGTAGCTAGCCTTAGACGGGCCCTGTATCAAAATGTGTTGAGGGGCCCCCCAACAGTATAAAGTTTTTTTATAGAAGCGAAAAATGCTCCAATGTTAAGTCTCAGTGTACAATTAAGTTATGGCACTTTTAAAAACAAAATCTTAATAATTACAAATACAACTAAACAAGATATAATATAGAACATATATGTATATATGTGTGTGATTTTTAAACTAAACTTTTGGCACAGCTGTCATATAAAAAATGTTAATAATCTATACCTGAAATAAAATATCATGGATAATATTTTAGGAATTTTTGCATACCTACACACATTCGGGGCCCCTGTAGCCTGGGGGCCCCGTATAATTGATACGGCGGTAGCTACGCCCCTGATTTTAAGTTTCCTTCTCTGTCTCTTTACACACTGTGTCTACGTTTCATATCCCACTCTTCTGTCGCAGGTCTGCTGGAAGAAATTTCTATTGAAATAAGCAGTATTTTAAGTAAGTTTATTGTGTGTACATAAATACATACTAAAATTAGGTATCTATTAGTTTTTGTGACTACATTTCATTTTTTTACCAGGTTATTGAATTTTAGCGCATATTTCTTTGAATCAAGGTTCATTGAATAGCAAAGCTACCTTTGTTTTCACTATGGAGTTATCACGACTTCGGAATCGTGCGACCGGTCACGTAAGCCTGTCTGAGATCTATCTACCTACTGTCTGCAATGATAGGGCTTAACCACAACTATGTGGAACGTGAGTTAGAATATTAGGAACGCTCGCTTATCTATTGGGACATGGTTCCTGATTTGATGAATTGTTGACGGGTAGTTTGATTTGATGGTCGACTAAGCGATTGTAATACGTCATTGTTTTTGTTCCTCTGTTACTAAACACAAGAACAAAAACACAAAATAGCAATGTCCTAAGTCCATGAAACAAGAAGTACCTACCTACATTTATGTACATATTTATTTCTTTAGATTTCATACTCATGATTACTTGACTTAATGCCATTCTCTACTAGTCCAGCAAGAGTCAATTCAGTTGTTAATGGAATAGAAGTTTTCAGGTTATTGTGAGCAGTAACTAAAGTACCTACAGTCTTACTGTCTATTAAAAAATCCAAAGTACCTAAATATGACAACTATTTTTTTGAGGTCGGCAAGTTGCATTTATATCTGAGTAACAATTTTAATTTTTCGATCGACTTACAGTTTTTGAAATATGCGCGGACAAACATAAAAATACATAAATACACTTATGAAATTTAACAATACATACGTACGGTTCGAACTGATAACTTCCTTTTTTTGAAGTCGGTTACTAAAAAGGTACTTACCTGTTTTTAAACTAGGCACCTTTCCTTGACCTCTATCTGATGATCCTAATATAGATACCTACTTATTGATTAGTGATTTATGTTGTTCTATTAAATTAGGTAAGTATTATTATCTACAGCTAGTCTTAAAGTAACACTTCTATCTGAAAAATGTACCTACTTATTTACATTTCTAATAATCTAGAGTAGGTATTACTTAATAATAATTAATTCTGCAATATTTAAGCTTGTTTTGAAGAAAGGTTCAAATTAATAGCAATGAGTCTACTCAGCTTTCAACCGTTATTCGCATAATTATCTTGCTACAAACACTTATAAATAATCTAGATTGACGTGCTTATAGTAATAAAATAAAATTGCATAAGAGCATTAGGAGTTATCGACACCGGATTATTAGTTTATGTCATGATAAATGTGAAAAATCACATTTGCATTTAGGCCTGATTGTATAGGCCTATAAAGCCTCGGCTGCATAATAACGGAATTTCAAGTAAAACAAGTTTAAAAACAAGCGTTTTCTACGTTATAATCGGTTGACATTGTTTTTTAATAAGAAATTAACAAGTTTATACGCGGTTAACGTTTCATTGGGTCGTGTGGAGGTTGAGAGTGAGTGCACTAGTTCCGATTGCGTTGAAGGAAGTAGTTGCAAGGCCTTTGCCACCGTCATCCTTCCTTCCGCTATAAGATTATCATATCCTAATACCATACCTACATAGGTACTAGAAATTATTCACAATGTAATTGCAACATTCACCTATATCGATACCGCAAATAAAAGTCGTGTTTATAGGTAATACGTTTTGTCAAACTCTGATTCGTTACTCGGTAATTATTGCACGATTGCATGCAATTTGAATGTTTTAGTAGGTATATTTAAACGTTACTTTTATTTGACCAATTCGGTTTCAATGTTGGGTCGAGGGCATATGAATGAATTTACACGGTGTGGACATTCTGTCTGTCTCATAATTCATTTAAAGTTGTAATAATTTGCATGAGCCAATATAAGAGTATTATAGAGTAGCAGCGCCCCGCGGTTTCACCCGCGTAGTTCCCGTTCCCGTGAGAATACGGGACTAAAATATTGTAATAATGGAGCCTATCTTACTCGCTGATAATGCAGCTTTCTAATGGTGAAAAAATTGTTAATATCGGTGCAATCGTTTCGGAGATTATTCGATACAAACAAACAGACAAAAATATTGCCTCTTTATGAAAGTATTAGTGAAGATTGTTTACTATTCATTTTTGGAGACGAAGAGGTTTGTTGACGCACGTGTGCCAATTAGGTAACATTTTTTATATTAATCAGGGCAAAGTTAATAATGCCCTGGTTGATACCTGAAATTGCGAAGCAAAGTCTTAATAGAAAGGAAAACAGAAAAGGAAGTAATAATCATACATCAATTCAGATCTCAAATTTTGTTGAACTTACTCGTAATAGAAATAATTACTAGCGTACTTTTCTAAATTGTATCGCAGCTGGGTCTTCCACTTGCGTCATGACGCCAATCCCAAGTTTGATTTTGTTCAGCGTTAAGTCGTCGTGTGTGGGATTCTTGAGGCAACCCTTCCGCATTGATTGATTGATTACAAAGGCTGAATTTAATTGGTTTGATTTGGTTCATTTTTCTATGTATGTAGGTAGGTATGCCACCGGATGATTGTAAAATGCGTAAGATTATAAACTATCTTATTTTTTATTTTAATATAAGAGAGAACAAACAATTACACACAGTAAATGAGCTTAAATTAGGCATGCAAAAATATGTACAAGTGTGTATTTCACTACGTTATCCACATATTATATAAGTAATTAAGCTAAATCATTTTAAAATAAGCATTAGTGACAATTACAATCTACATTTATATGTTTCCAAGCTTCTGATTTTAACATTAACATTATTTCGAAATTTATTGGCAGACAACGAAAATATATCAATATCTGTAAAATATGAGTTAGGTATAGGTTTTCACCAAGCGATTCCCTGCATTAGTGCGGCAAGACATTACAGACAGCAAACAGTGGTATCTCGAGATATTGTAAACTCGCGATAAAATGCCAACTGAACATTTGGAATACTTTTTTACGCATCAGATTTGTATAGTCAATAATCTCGAAGTCATTTCGACAAATTGTGAACCGACATAAACTGACGACATGTTGGCGTTTATTTCTGGCCTAGCCAAGTAGCGGAACATAGGGCACAGGGTACTTATGTTGCGGAATTTGTTCGAAAGAGTCACCGCAGCCCTGGAACGCAAAAGGCACAAGAAGGATCACGGATGGGTTTTAGTCAGTAAGAGTCTGACACTCCCTTCCGCTCCGCCCAGAGCGGGAGAAGTCATTTGATGATTTCCCATCCGGAGAAAAAAAAGTGAGCGAGCGAAGCGAACAAACTTAGCTCCCATCATGTCATTCATGTTTTTTTTAAACCCGTGCAGACAGAAATAGTCTTCTCCTTCGTTTGATAGAATGTTTTAATTGTAATACTTAACGGTTCATTACTTGCTATTCTACACCGACTTTTGCGTAACGAGCCAGTCCGCGCCGCTGAGCCATTAGCTTTAAACTCTCTAAATAATAATCTGACCCAGCCTGTCCCTTGCTGCCCTGCCCAAATGACATCGTTAAGCCTAGGCCCGTATCCCATGCCCACGCTCTTAGCAAGCGGTCATTTAGCATGTAAGCTTAGTTTTTAGCCCTGGCTGGGGAGCCTTAATTTCATTCGAGGCCACCATAGGATAGTCCGGTTGAGCATTCACCAGCCTTAGTGTGCTGAACTGCTCAACCGGAGTGTTCCCGTCAAAGAAAAAATAAAGCTATTCTACTATTTCTCGGAATGACTTCGAAAGTTTATAGACCATCAAATTTTGATGCGTAGAAAGTGTTCCAAATGTTCAGTTGACAATTTTATAATCTTACGCAGCTTGCCATTTTCCGGTGAGATATTCATAATCATAATCATTTATTCATTTGCAAACATGGGTAATTTTACAGGTGTTTCATTTATATTAAGTCCTCCATATTCTACCGTCACATGGGCTTATTCACACTATGTATGAATATGCCCATGTGACGTGACGGTGTATGTTTAGCTTACTCGACGTTCATTATAAAAAAACGGGACCTACATAAGATCACTCATTTTTTTGCCAGTCTGAACGTCTGACACAGTCAATTCGCTCCGATTTAAATTAATTAATTAAGTTTGAATATCGGGTCACTTTTGGAGGGATATATGTATATCTAATAAAAGGGCTTTTTGTGAGGGTTTCAAGTTAAGAAAAATTATGAGAATATTACCCAACCGTTCCCCCTTATCCCCGATAGTCCGACTCGCATTTGATCAGTTTCTTTTCTCAATTCATCTGTATTATATGCTAAAGGCAACAATCGACAATAAACGAGTGTGTCGACTACTTTGAAAGGAAAAATCACACGAAAACACATTATTATTTCGCCGACAATCGGCTGCATTGTCTCGAAATTATTTGAGACAGTAGAAATAGCCATAATACCCAATGAACTTGGCATAATTCTGTTCTTATTAAGTAATAACGGCTTTTTTTCGATTCCAAGTTATGCTTGAGTGGCAGATCGGCAAGGTGAAGGATTTTGGAGTATGCCTATGATGTTTGACGTACCGTGTCGAAGTGTTTGTTGGTAAATATTTGTAGAGGAATAATTTCATTGATAAAAATCGATATGACAGTTAATTGAATGAATTTAATTAAAAATGGGTACCACTGCTGACGGGTATCTCTAAAGATCCTATCAAGGTCGGAGACTCTACGCTCGAAGTTGGAGACGAGTATATCTACCTGGGGCAAACGATCCAGTTAGGTAAGGCTAACTTCGAGAAAGAGGTCAACCGTCGAATCAGACTCAGCTGGGCGGCGTTCGGAAAGTTCCGATCTTCTCGTCTCATATACCGCGTTGGTAAGGTGGACCGATGATCTGGTAAGGGTCGCGGGTAGCCGATGGATGCGAGTCATACAGGACCGGTTGTGGTGTGTTTATATGATGATTGAAAGTATGACTGCTAATGGTGAGAATGGCCTTGGGTTCACCACCATCCAGCATGACACATGTCAGCATGGCAGACATGTATCTGAGGCAGGAAATGTGACTAAAAGTTTCTATTAGAAAATACTTAGGAGCGTATACGCCAAACGGCATTTCATACAAATTTTCAGGTCGTTATTTTCCGAAATGATTGAACCGATTTTAATGAAACTTCACATATGTAAGCTGGATACATAGGTCTAAAAAGTTATTTTAAAACATTTTCGATAAATAGTGTTACAGTTAAATTAGATCCATTTTAAATTTTCCATACAAACATAAATTTCCAGTTATCTTTTTTAAATAAGACATTTCGAAAATGTTTTAACTAACTTTTTAGACCTATGTATCCTGCTTATATGTGTGAAGTTTCATTAAAATCGGTTCAGTCATTTCGCGAAAGAGTGACTTGAAAATTTGTATGAAATGTCATTCGGTGATTCGGCGTACACGCTCTTAAAGTAACTTTTATTGTATCTACCTATGACAGAGGGAGGGTAATTTTTGAAAATGTATTAAATTGTTTGTGGTTAATACAGATATATGAAAATTGAATAGAATTAGCCCTTCGACAAGTAATCTACAGCAGGTAGAAGGTTACTATGTTTAGAGGTTGTACTGCAGTTCTTTTTATGTTTGCGTGATAGCAATAGATACTTACAGGCACCTACAATACGGTTGTGGGCCACTCCTCATCTCAAGGTGATTAAATTACCCCAATACCCAGATTCTTAAGAATAGTAAAATGGGAAATCCGTCCATTGTGAGCTGAAATGGCGTGCCAGCGACATCTTATAAATTAATGTAAACCTTATCTTATCTGTGGGAAGCCAGGTTAGTTTCAATTTCCACACTTTTATATTCATAATTCAGTCGCTTTATCATTTTATCGATTGACTGATAGGTTTAAAATATGCATTGGTAATTTTAACCTGAAACAGTTATTTTTTTACTTTTCTTTTTTTCCTGCTAGTTTAGTTATGTCTAGTCTAACCGTAGGTATGTGTTTTTTTTAAGATTCAGATAGAAATCAGGTTCATCACCAGTCACCATGCCAGTAAACGCTACTGCAATAACAGAGGCATCATGAGCGCGTTGCAAATCAGGATGTGCTTAAACAGCTTTAGAAACAATTCCTACATAACCTACCTGTTACTTCTTCTAAAGAGGCTGCCAGTCTTTTTAACCGAAATCCAAAAAAGGAGGACGTTCTCAAGTCACTGTATTTTTTTTTGTGTGTTACCTTATAAATTTGTGTGGTACTGATTTTGATGGTTCTTTTTATATTCGAAAGCTGGTGCTTGTCATATAGTCCCGTTTAAATTTGAGCGAGGTCTGACGACAAGTATTTGAGTTATCCCTAATAATGCGTGCGAACATCTTAGTAATTCAAGGTAGTCCCTTTCTATTTTGGTGAAGATCTGATGAAGAACGGAGATAGAACACAGAACTCTTCAGTAAATGATAGCAAATTTTCCAGGATTGCCGAAATCGCATGTCCGTTTATTGTTTACACCAGTTTTAACACGTACGTTATAATGGGGGCGTTTAGGTGTCACCACTAAACAGGGAAAACTATATGAAACTTTTTTACAATAAAATACAATCAATAACACCGACTGAAATTAAAGTAATTTTATACATTTTGTGTTTTTTGTTTAGAAGTCGGTTGTAATTTTATGGTAAAAAAGTTTTTTATAAAAAAAAAAAATAACGTGCTTTTGGCTACACAGAATACATAGAAGATAACATCATCATCCTCATTTCAACAGAATGTTCCACTGGTGAACATAGGCTTCTCCAAAGTCATCACAACAACCGGTCCTGTGCGTCTGGCATCCTTTGGATTCCTGTGACCTTCACCAGGCAATAATGATGACAATAAATTAAAATAACTCCAACACCAAGTCAACCTGCAGTCTTTTACAACCCTAAATCTACCCTCCAGATTAAAACTGGACATGAAGGTTACCATATCAGACATTCAGCCTTACGACAGTCTGACATTGTTACTTTACAAAAAGACTTTTTAATTACCTACTGCCAACTCACTCGCAAAGGTTTACTTACCGGACCATGGATGTATTAATTAGGTCGATGTCGATCTATTTTTACTCAAGTTCAATGTTTGAGGCGGCTGTAAAAAATATTTACATTTACGTCATTATATAATAACTGTTTCGCAAATCGAAGGCTGGAACATCCAGTCGCGTAGTAAGGTCTAGGTTTTTGTGTTCTGTGTTGTTGGTTTTTGTTTTTGATTGCGTTCTTCATGAGAAATTAATTAGGAAATTACACTATTACCGAATCTGGGACGCCTCTCTGGATCTTCTTATTTCATACTTGAGTGATAGCTTCATAGAATTCTTATATCAACTCTCTGAAGCTATCAAATAAGATCTTTTTACCCCAGGGTTCAATTTTAGGTCCCTTCTTGTTTCTAATTTACATCAATAACTTGCCGTAACTTGCGTGAATGCAGTGAAGTACCATTGATCCTGAGCGGATCAAAACAACTTTCTTTAGGGCTGAATTCGTCCACAGTGGTATCCTATATTTTTTATGAATAATTCCTTTTTTTGTGAGAATGATGAATGATGTAGTTTGGACACGGGGAAAGACGGAACTGGATACGGTCTTCGTGATTTGAAATAAGTGCCATAATCCTGATCTATAACCATCAATTTTTGTGTGCGTCAGGATGGCTGGACCAAAGGAGATTTTGGAGGTTTGAGC
This sequence comes from Hecatera dysodea, assembly GCA_905332915.2. NCBI lineage: Eukaryota > Metazoa > Arthropoda > Insecta > Lepidoptera > Noctuidae > Hecatera > Hecatera dysodea. The sequence goes on along the minus strand of HG995294.1, from coordinate 8,242,273 downwards.
AATACCAAGTTTTTGTACCTATTTGGTACCAGACATCCAATAATTTGTACCTCGCTAAAGAGGGAAAACTATTACGAGGAAAGTGGCCAGCCATTCTGACGTCAGAATGGCTGGACCAAGTCGGTTTCACCTAGTTGTAGGCGTTATACTTAGTTTATCTTTTTATTAAAATTTTGTACCTCATTGGTACCTCAACATATGTTTTTCTTATATTTTTTCGATAAGCCAAAAAAAAGTTACACCTAGAAGAAATGTTGCATGTTATCTAGAGCACATTGATTTTACCTAGTTGTAGGCGTTATAATTAGTTTATCTTTTCATTCAAATTTTGTACCTCAACATATCTTTTTCTTATAATTTTTCGATAAGCCAAAAAAAAGTTACACCTAGAAGAAATATTGCATGTTATCTAGAATTTTGTACCTCATTGGTACCCAATGAGGTACAAAATTTTAATAAAAAGATAAACTAAGTATAACGCCTACAACTAGGTGAAATCAACGTGCTCTAGATTACTTGCAACATTTCTTCTAGGTGTAACTTTTTTTTGGCTTATCGAAAAAATATAAGAAAAACATATGTTGAGGTACCAATGAGGTACAAAATTTTAATAAAAAGATAAACTAAGTATAACGCCTACAACTAGGTGAAACCGACTTGGTTCAGCCATTCTGACGTCAGAATGGCTGGCCACTTTCCTCATAATAGTTTTCCCTCTTTAGCGAGGAACAAATTATTGGATGTCTGGTACCAAATAGGTACAAAAACTTGGTATTGCTCAAACCTCCAAAATCTCCTATGGTCCAGCCATCCTGACGCACACCAATTTTTGCGGTTGTCCATAACGTTTGTAACAGACGCATCTTCAAAAGTGCGCGTCATGCTTATGTTAGCACATTCTTGTATACTCGTAACACATGAAATCATGATCATAATACTATATTATTACGATTCTCTTTCATCATCGATGCTATTCTACATATTTTTTTCCTTAGTGCGGATGCGGTTATTCCTAATATTTTTACTGGCTACCTATTTAGGCTCGAATTTGATCAAATTCGGCAGTAACATTGGCAAAATCTTATCGAAATAAACGAGATCAACATTGCCTTCGATGGTATGGACATGGCCCTGTTAAGATGTATAGTAAGGACCATGTGTTGGTATCTCCATATCGCATTGCACCTTCCTCTGGACAGACCAAGATGGAACAACTTGACGCAGGAAAATGCCACCTTCATACCGCCATGCAAGCACGAAGAAGAATAACCAGGTTTTTTTGAGTTATGATGCAACTTACAGACTCAATTTCGATTTTTTTTATCAGATAAAGATCTAACTTGCGATATCACCCCATCTTACCTGCATTACTCCATTAGCCATGACCGAATCAAAGTTCGATGACATCAACAATACAGCAACATTTAACACAGATTTTCCGTTGAAAATTATGAAATGTCTACGAGTTTTCTTACAGTAGTATTTCGTTTGTGTTTCAGTTCAAAATTAATTTTGTTGTGACCGGGTGTTTAATTTATTCTAGTCTGATTTGTGGAATCGTTAGTACCATCTCTTCTGCTTTTGCCAATATTTCCGTTTCAAGTGTGCAAGGGAGGTATGGTATTTTTAAAGCTTATCCTATTTCCTACTTATAAATTTGACTATATGTGTGTTTGCTAATCCATCAAGCTTCAAGGGCTAAACGGAGCTGTTTGTCGGAATACAACGGAGTAGACCTTGTTCATGGTATTCCATAGACACTCCATGTTTATAGAATGTAAGTCATGAATCTTTTCAGAAGAAAATATTGTACCTATACCTTCTGAAAAGTGTTTAACCAACAACAACCGAACTCTGGAAATTAGTGTTCATTGATTAGGTCTTGTCTACCGGTCAAAAGCAGTGGCACTTTGGCATGATCAGATCTGTCTGGAACATCAGTGAAGGTCAGCAGCAATGGAAGTAGGTAATGGACCGGATTTGGATTTGTGATTGTGCCAGAACTAAATCCAGCAGAAGCCTTCAATGATCTTACGAACCTGCGTCACTAAATTTTTGGAGGATAGTGTTATGCGCTTACTTCCCTCTCCACCCCTATTTTTTGGATCACCATCCGCAGGCCCGCGCCTACGGTGGCCGTGCATCACCCTGCAACTGTCCACCCCTACACTCGACGTACGGTTTAGTTGAGGTCCGCGTCAGGCTACTGGGTGTCTGCCATTTTGCTGAACCGGACATGGATATACACGACTATGAACTATACCTGGGGTATTGTGCGCAGCCGTGGGGCAAATAACGTTTTTGTTTTGAAGTTCAATTTCCTCATATTTGATCCCATATTGAGTGTCTAGGAAATAAAGAAAACTGTCAAATTAACATTCTGTCTTTGTTAAAACAAAAACCATAAGAAGGTAACATCGAGTTTTGTAGAATAAGGAAGTTTCGCTAAGAAATTGAGTAAAATTTGTTAACTATCTTCGTTACAGTTCCACCTATCCTTTTTCAGGGTTAGTAGTATAGTATACGGCTAGCATTCTTAATTAAAATAAATAACTAAAATGTTATCTCTTCCGCGCCCTAGTTAGTTTATTTGCTATTTATATTACACGGAAACGATGAAGTCTAGTTATTTATCAGCTATTACTATATTTTATCTTTTGACGACCTTTTGCCCGTGGCTTCGTTCGGATTAAAATAGATTTTCTCAATAAAGTAGTCTCAAACTGTCTCCGGGGTCCAATCTATTCAACACTGTGTGGATCGCCCGGAGGACATGGTTGAGCATATTGTGGAGGTCTGCCCTGCTTGGGCAGAGCAACGCAGTGTACTCGTTGAGGCGATCGGCGGTGGCAACCACTCGCTTCCGGCTCTGATGCAATCCATGGTCCGGAGTGAGGGGGCATGGGAGGCAGTCCTTCTGCGAAGCAGTAACGCTAGTGAAGGCGGAGGCCGCGAGGGTAAGGCAAACCTCATGCCTCAGTCGCCGCAACAAAAGTAGACGCCCCGGGTGTCGGGAGTTGCAGGATGATCCCCGTGCACCGTAGGCGCGGGTCAGTGGATTCCGTCCACACGTTGGGAGGCTCGGCGTCCGATAACAAACAGGCCCGGGTAGAGGGCGCGTTCTGTTCCACGCATGCCTCAAAGAGCTGTCAGCATAGAAGACGGGGCCCACTAAGGCCAGTCCCAGGCCTGCCAGGGTTGCGCAATTTGGTCGAAAGCATAGAAATATAAAATACAGGAGAAGTGGCAAGGGGGCGTGTCGGTGTCCTCGCGACATGCTCTGGGCGAGCATGTCTTACGCAACGGTCGAATCCGCGAACTAGTGCGCTTACGACCGTGAGCGTGATAAGATATAAGAATGCCGTGTTGTTCAGTGTTTTCTTGTAAAAACCGAAGCATAAACCAAAACTTTGTTAATTATGGAATCACTTACCATATCAAAATACAAGTATTTTACTATATTTGTCTTTAAAATCATGAAAAACAACAAATCGTAAAATATTTCTTGCTTATACTATGTTATTTTTGTTTTCAAATGTCACAGCGACAATAACATATTACAATGAATACACTGCTCTTTAACCACTACCTAAGTTTGTCGCTAAGTGACTGGATGAGCAATGTAAAAATCACAAAACGATACTTTAGCAAGCCGATGTATCGCATAGTACGGCCGCTGCTTCTTGCCGCGAGTTAGTGATGTAATTGTGCAGATACACTGTCGACAACAATGTCGATTGTTGAATGAAATATTACAAAAGTTTACCAAACTTTCTTAGATTGCAATAAATTTTTGGTAAATAATCGTTCAAGTGTTTTTGGCTTTGAATTATCGTATGTATGCCTTATCCTCGTGCTACTTCCTTACTTTTTATGGTAATTGTATTTTACTTTCGATAAAGTTTCGAATGCATTATAGTAATCGGCATGTTTAAGATAATATATTAGTGACCTTTGCTTAAAATAGTCAACATACTCATGCTATTTATTTGTTATACATGGGCAGCATGGCGTTTGTAATAAATGCCAGAATCGATAAGTCAATCACTAGCGTATATGTAAAATAAATTGCTTTTGCACAGCACAACGATACCCAGCGTTGTTTTTGTGTGAGTAAGTTGCACGGTGTACTGTAAATATACGCTGTGTTTATTAGGATAAGGTTTATAATTGATTGTGTAGTACAGTCCGATTTCAAAAATGCGGGTGTGCGCGCGACTGCGTATCTATTGCTTTTACTGAACTGCATTCGTAGTAGTTGCCGGGTGGTAGGGCAAAACAGGAGACACAGGTTCCGATACATTTTCGGCTACAGGGCATATCTCCTTGTTTATTATATCTATGGTCGAAAGAGTTACCACGGCCCTGGAACGCAAAGGGCATTCGGTAACAAACATACACGTAAACAAACTTCCTTTCGCGTTTCTTATTTTCGTCATCATCAATATATGTATATAAAACTCTTGCGATACTGAGTAACTGAGTGAGTGACAGACAACGCAATGCCGAAACTACCTGTTGTAGAAAGCTGAAATTTAGCACGTAGGTTCCTTGGAGACAATAGGGGAGCACTAAGAGGATTACCCGAACTTCTGCGGGAACGGGCAAAAACAGGATATACGCGTGCGAAATTGCGGGCCAGAATAAAAACAAATGTTCTGGTAAACCCTTGATTCAATGTGTCGTGGGGTGACAAATGAATATAGGAGTTTAATAAAATGTCAGCTACTGTCAGCCTGTATCATTTTTAAAAGTTGGGGTGCTCTAAAAGATCCTCCGTCTTACCTCCTCCCACAACATTTCGAGATAGCAAGACGAGTTAGGCACAATTAACAAATAAAGTCCATATGAGCTCTGAACCAAAACAGCTGGACGCCACAAACAGATTACACGCAAAAAAAAAAAAAAAACTTTCTGTTAATTAATATTTAATCTCAAAGTAAAAGTCATTGATTCAAATAAGGCTTAGAATCACCACTTTTTGAGACATACCCCCAAAACGCTATCACCATGTTTCAGTGTTATAACTGGGAAAAAAGTGGCGTAACAAACTCCCTAGCAACCAATTACACAATCGACCAAAAGACAATCGATAGCCGCGGCAAAAATTGTGAAATAATAAAAATAAGTATGGAGAAGGTTTTTAAAAAGTCCCATTCACTGTCAATTGACATTGCCCTGTTTCCAACCCACGGGCATTCACCTTCCGAGCCTTCAAACACGGAAGCTAACCTATCAGTAACCAACTGTTTTTACGTCTCAACGGTAACAAGGGCAAGTTCAACCTGCAGTTTTATTTAATACGAAAGTTACTTGATAAGTACGAAAACATTTACATAAATATATGTCCAGTGATATGTCCTGACATTGAAATAAAAGGTCGTGCTCCATATTTGCAGAGACATGTATGTAGTCCTTTGACGTGGATTCATTTGTTTTGAGAAAGTAAGCAATAGTGCCAATAGTTTTTAGGGATCCTCCTATTATCTAGATTGCGTTTTCAATATATGCAGTAAAGTTTAATTTAGAAATAGCTATTAGTTTTGGTAAGATAAATTCTTCTATGTAACCACAATCTAACAAGCCCGGAATTCCGGACTCATTCTAAAATGTTGGGCCGCCTGATGTTGTATGCTATTAAGAGGTAACTTACTTATTATTATGACTCTACTTTATTATATTTTTTATAGTCAATAATCCTATCCCATTTTTGTGAAGAAATACTTATGGATACCTATAGTCTGGGTTTATGTCTGACTCCTACCGACTAAAACTCCACAGATCTGGGTACATCTAGAAATCCTTTTATCAGACCAGCGTTCCATGCGAAGAGTAGGAAGGCCACCTGAAAGGTAGACCGTTGACTTGGTAAAGGCTACAGGAATCCGCTGGATGCGAGACGCACAGGTGCGGTTGATGGGCCTATGTGGCTGTATAGGTATACGCAACGGTCTATTAAAACACCTGTGGGGCTAAAAGAAAAAAGGCTTTTTATTATGTGATAAAAAAATTATGCAGAAAAGAAGAGAGTGCATTGATAGCGTCAACATAACCATGAATTTTAGCTCATCGCATTACACGGTATTTTTTATCTAGGTCACGCCAGCTGATCTAGATGGGTGGGAAATAATCAAATGACTTCTTAAAAGGGAAAGGAGGGAGGGGGAAGGGAGTGTCCGAATCTTATTGACTAAAATCCTCCCGTGTTCTTCCTAATGTCCTTTGCGTTCCAGGGCTGCGGTGACTCATTCAAACAGATTCTGCAACCCTAATCTACACCCCTAAGGAACGTCATTACATGAACCAGATTTTTGTTGATGGACATTCTGCTACTAAAGTTTTATATTTTTTATCCCGAAAAATGCACAGTTGTTATGTAATAGACGATGGGAGCAACACCCCGTAAATAACTTACATAAAGAATTTAGAAAATATATAAGTAGGTCTGGAGGTAATCATGCTGTATAGTCCTAAATAAACTCATGATTATTGGTTTTAAAATTGGAATAAAACTTCTATCGGGAGTCCAACTCTCACTAAAATGTCTAAGCGTTACCCAGAACTTCAGCGAATGCATTACGTTCTCATTCGTAGTCAAGTTAAGCAATAAGTAGGTACATATTGGTTTACTAGTCACACAACCATGTCGGCTGGTTGGCTCATCGCAAGGACCTCAATAGCTAATCCAGATTCCTAAGGTAGCTCTCACAATGTTGCATTGTGTTGGGACGTACTCAAGGTGTATTTAGGTATTGGCACTTCGAGCTATTTAACCTTATATTAATTTGGTTGTTTGTTTGTAAATGGTAATATCTAGAAGATCCCAATGATGGATCTGAACATTTTTTTAGTGATAGAAAGCTAAATCAGGTTGACCAGTGCGGTTGTTATACGCACTGGTCGACCTTCAAGGTAAAGCCACGCTTACGAGGTCCACCCGTGGATGGCCACCCACCATCTTAATAAATCTACCTATATTCCTTCGTGCCTCGGGTTACGTGAAGCTGTTAGTACTTGCTGTCACTTGTAGATCTATGACAGTCGTTTGTTAGTCGGAAGCAGGAAATCTGTCAACTGTCTTGCCAATGGGCGTCGTCTTTCCCAGTCACTGGGTTGCGGAGGTCAGATCCATATGTGTACAGTCACTCTACACTGAGCTGACTTGTATATTACTCAGCTGAATCCGGTTAGACTGGAAGCCGATCCTAATATATGGAAAAGGCAGATTGATTGAGGAAGCTACTATCACTAGTCTCATAGACTGCGATTAGGTAACCCGGAAAAATATCTATGGGATAGGCTACAGAAGCAAAACCGCGGGTAAAAACCAGTGCCAAATATTTTGAAGGTTCGTGTTATTATAGTTTCCTTTTAGCAATTAATTAACTTAAATTACTAAGTACGTACGTCAATGTAAAAAAAAGTGTAATTAAAACTCTTAGATCCTGATGTTTCCTCAATGATCTACTTAACTTATGAATAATCTAAATAGTTCTCACCTTCAAAGTTTAGACAACTCGAAAAAGCGATATTGGGGGTATCCAGTAAAAGATAGGACTATCTAACAAAATTAATCGAAAAAGAATAGGAAAAATAGTTATTTCTTAGGCCCCTAAGAATGCAAAGAAGCAATACACGACTTGCGTTTCACCTACCTACGTAAGAAATCGTAAACAAATAACCACACCAAAAATATTTACGAAGTGTGTTGCAAACAAAAACTACCTATGCAGGGTGTCTTTTATTTAAATCTTGAAAATCTTGAAAAATATTCCTGGAAACTATTTTTAAATTTGTCGAATAATCCCCTTTTTCAGGTGTCCTGTAGCCTGCAGCGGTCGCCATGGTAACTCCACGTGGTGCGCGGACGCACTTCCCGCGTGTCGGAGGTCGCGCAACGTTCTATATAATGTGAACAATTTGCCCAAGCGCACACAACCACACTCACGCGCACGCCGCCAACATCACCCCACTAAACACTGTACGTAAATAAAGGATATTTAAGAAAAGAACAACAATATTATTAAGTTCCATTTTAAATTACAACCGTCTTTTTTATCGAAAAATACCGTGTGTATGGACTTCTGAAGTCCGGTTGTGTTGTGGCTTTGGTAATTGTGGACCCACCACTGTTCGTTTGGTTCTAGCGGGAGCGGTCAGTCCTGCAGCTCTGAGACCAGTCAGTCTGCGCGTACGCATCTACCACTCGGACACAGTGCGCGCGCAACACAGTGATACTGTGACAGTGACAGTACTTGTTAACCATACCAACATGAACCACTACGTGAAAATCGTAAGTAATTTTACTTTTGTTTGCCAATTAAAATATAGCGACCTTCGTGGTTGGGTGTTAAGATTTTTTGTATTCAAATTACATACTGGCCGTTAAGACAGTTAATTTTAATTAGAGAACTTGGCTGCTGTTAGAATATAAACAAACAATTAGACAGATTTTAAAGTAATGTTCGCAGTTATGATTTAATAATCGGAAACACATAATCGATAGATTTTTTTCGTGTTTAATAATGTCAGTAAGTCACGATAAGTGTTAAAGTGTCAATGATCCAGTTTTGGTGCAATTGTGTCAAGTTCTTTAACACACGGCTATAAAAAAACAGTTTATATATTATTATGATGAACTTGAAAAACAATTATGAAATGGTAATTCGTAGTTTAAAGTGTGTATGTTAAACATTTGTGTAATGCTTGAAACATAATGCAATGTTTGTGTGAATACCATTTTTATGTCTTAGAATTATAGAGAGCAGTGTTATCGTAAGATAAAAATAATAAAAGTTTTTGAAGATTATTGAAGCTGAAAAATACTTGAAATATTGTCCTAAAAACTGAAAAGAAAATGTTTAGTTTAACTACAGAATGTATAAGAAAATCCTAATCAGAACAAATAATTTCAGTAACTCCAGTGATAAAGATCTTAGAGCAAGTTCCTAGTAAATTAATACAAAATTAGTGAAGTCGTTAATATTTTTATGAGCCTGTTAATTACTCGATACACATGCATAACTTACGCAGTGCGTTTCTCGACTTATGTAAGAAACCAGCTTTGACAAGGATTACCCGCAACTACATCCGAAAATAATTGGGATTTATGTAACTGTAACGATTCAACCGTAATTTGTATAAAGACTATAAAGTTAATGGCAGGCATAGTGAATTTTAAGGACAAATTCAAGTATGCTGCATATTACAGCCTTCAAATAATCATTTTGGGTGTTAATGTGCTCCATTTTTTTTTAATGGGAAATCATCAAATGACTTCTCCCGCTCTGGGCGGAGCGGAAGGGAGTGTCAGACTCTTACTGACTAAAACCCACCCGTGATCCTTCTTGTGTCCTTTGCGTTCCAGGGCCGCGGTGACTCTTTCGAACAAATTCCGCAACGCTAGCAGGCACTGACCCTATGGGGCCCGTCTTAAAGGAACCTCCCTGCATTCTGTAGATACTAGATATAATTATAAAACATAGACAGCAAAAATACTTTCAATTCCAAGAAATTATGACATGTTGTAACTACCCGTATTGTTTTAATAATCTGATCTGATCCAAAGATACAGCAAAAGGTGATATTAAAATACTTTACAGTTTTAATTACCTACCTAGATACGATCGCTAAACAATTAGGTATTTTAATGAAGTTATTTCGTTGTCAAGTAAAAGTACCGAATTAAATTCTAATTATATTATTTGAACCATAACTTAACTTACTTTGTTAGGTAGAGTGAGTCATTAAGCTGTCGTAGACATTTATCAATCAATCGGTATTCTTAGGACACGGATTTCCGTGATAACGCCTATTGCCGATTTGTTAAATATGAATATTTTTACATAAATTATAGTAAGTAACAGACAACCCGGATCATTATTTTCAAAATTATGAGTTCTGAGTTCTGACGCGTGATAGACAACTGCGAATTTAAAACTAGTTTTAATTGAACTACCTGTTAAAGTATCCATTTATTGATTAATTTATTATCTCTAATAATTCAAAGGTATCTCAATTAATTTGTAATTTGTGGCTTTATTTGTTTATAGTTGAAACTATACAGTTTGCATAAATTTAATTAGTTACGTTACGGTAAAGTTTCGCTAGTCTAACTGGAATTTTCACTTTCATTTACCGACATCTTGTTTATTGGAATTTTTGAAGTTAAAACCTATTTCATTCAATTTTTATGACCATATTGTAGTAAGTTAACAACATAGGTACTTGATACCATTCAATCATTAGATAACAGAATCATTTGATTTTCAAGATCTATGATTATGCTTCAAAATTGTCTCATCTTTGTTAAAAGATGGCGTTCAAAATTGACGTTTTGATTACGATAAGAGGCAAGAAGTATAAATATTTTGTTACATAAGTTTTAATTAGTTTCAAAAGACTTACATTGTCATCCGTTCATTTAGTTAGTATTGTATTGTTAGTGACATGAATATGAAAAAGTATTTATCAGATTTTAAAAGTTGATTAGCTTTCTTTAATAAAGCAAGTAGGTATCTATCTACTCTTTTAATAGTTAGAATTGGTTTTATTAGCCTTTTTAGGCTTACGAAAGTCTGTATGAAAAAACGGAACACTTCCTACGGATCACTCGTCTATCAATCTACTGAACTGACTCAGTTGTTTTTATTTTCGAGTAGTTCCAACTCTAACGTATAACAGAACTGAAATGGAGATGGGCAGGACGCCTGACAAAGCGTAGTGATGATAAATGGAGAAAGGTGGTGACCGAGGGGCGTCCGAGGACTGGGAGAAGAAGTGTCGGTGGTCCGGCAGCGAGATGGACAGACGACTGTTGCTATCGGGTAGAGCTTAGCTGAAGCTGGTACTGGAACATGGGGAGTGGCACAAGAAAAGAGAGGCCTATGTTCAGCAGTGGGCAAAATCGGGTTGTGGGTGATGATGATGAGTTCCATCTCTAAATATTGAAAAGACTGGTTTACACAGTGATGCTTTGAAAAAAGTGCCTCATATTATACAAATTTTAAGTTTCTATCTAGATACATCAATATACAATATAAATTCACTATCAAACACTTATAAATGCCTAAAACAATAGCTACTCTCGTCGCTCCCACCTCCATAACAATTTCCAATATTTAACACAAAAACAATTTTCCGTAAACATTTTAATAATACAAAACGAAAATAGTTTTGATATTAAACTATTATCCAGCAGTAGTTTCACAATTCATATCACGGTTCTTGATAGACCGATAGACTTGTTCGCGATCGCGCTCGATAACTGCCCATTACGATTCCAAGCTTATAAATTGCAGAAAACGGTTCGAAATAAACACTAGGTTTATGAAGACTTAATGTACCTAGTTCTAGTACGAGTTTTATTTGAATAAATTATCTCGGGTTCACAGTTCGTAAATTGAAAAGTACAGAAGGATTGTTGCGCTGTAGTGGTGTTTTTTCCTAGTGGACTACATTAGTCTAAGTAAACAAATTGAAACTGTGGCACACATTGGTCTTAGTAATCCTCTGAAAATAAAAACTGTCACACCGACTGGTACATAATATTATACCTTGTTGCATAGTCTTTCTAAATAAGTAACGGTAGACATGTTAAATTAATAAAATTTCCTAGTCCTTGCAGTAAAGCACATTAATTAATTATAATATACCTGGTATATATTCATAATATTATACCTATTATTCTTATGATGGATTAATACACACGTACTTATGCAAATAAACGGACATATTTGTGTGTGAATTTAAGATATTGTGAAGAGTGACGATTGTTTATACGAATGAAATACCATAAATGTAAAACGCTTTGTTCTCTATGGGGTACTTGAGGTTTCCCATACAGCTGCCCTTGCCCTGCCCTTGTAAAAATTCTATTGACATTAAGACACATTATTTATGACATACGGAGACTATGTGTTAAGTTCAATAAAGCAGCCAAATCAATGTCTCAAATATTAATTCGGTTGCTTTTCACCCGAGAAATACCTTCATATTCAAGACTTTTAAACCAATGTCAAAAGTATGCCAAGCCACAATGATGGCGCTTTGAAAATATAATGTTTTTTTTCATACACTTAATAGATTAAATACCACAAACTATTCCACTACATAACAATGCCATTAAACTATACTAAAACCTCTCACTTAATGTGATACCTTTTTTGTTTGCCTAATCGTATTTATTTCTGTACCACGCCTGTCCAATTGTTTGCCGCGATAAATCAAATTCCAAATCATATTATACGTCAAAATTGTGATATAATCATGCACGTTTTAGAACTGAGAGCAAATCTTTGATAGGTGACAATGACCTATGACATATTTATGTCATTTGGATTACCTATAGGTTATTAATGTCATTAATGTCAGTGGTATGTCATTTATAGGTAATATCTTCTTCGGCAGTGTTTTGTGCGTGTTTCGACATCATTGTTTGGACATGGTCAGTAATAGTTGAATTTTCAACTAGTTGCCGTATTCCTTTGGCGTAAACGACGTTTTAAACCACCTAATTTACATTCCGCTTATGAGACCTTGATGGAAATAGTAAGCCCTAGTGAGTGCAGTTGTTTGGCGAAAAAAATCAGTTTGATTGGAATCTGATCTATACCTAGTTCGTTTTAGAGATTAATTTGAAAGGTGCAAATGTCAAACTCCCAATTTGAAAAAACAAAACAAATAACAATCATTTGAGATGTCGAATTAGTCTCTGGTATTTAAAAACAAACTTTAGAACAATATTTGAACAGTAAAAGTAATGTGTTAAAAAGGAAGCTTATTGTTTTGGGGTTCTTGCGTAAATAGTTTCTTAATGATATTAAGTCTGAGCTGTCAATCAGATAATGACAAATGGCTTTAACCATATGAATGCATGTTAATTCTGCATCACATCATTTTTCAATACACGTTGATTTACTTAACTACTTTTATATTATAACCATGTATGATTGCACCACCGTGGGCACGCTTCCTAGTTACTAGTTAGGCAATGATAGAACATCGCATTCAGACAATTAATTAATTATTATCTAAGATGAATACAGTTTCAATGTTACCTCTCATAAGTCGGTCAGTAGTTCCTAATTCCATACATTAATCAAACAAAAGTATTTGATTAATTACGGCCAAGGGTGTCATGTGCAAACAATGGTTCTCATAATAATTGCAGTACTTTTTTGTGTGGTTTATTCGCATAAGTTTATAATTTCATGATCGCCAGATGATCATCAGTTGGCTCGTGACCGCGATATGCAAAAAGCGACCTTCACGACTGCACGTATAGTGGGTGAATGACCTAATTTGTATGTGACAGAGTAGCTTGACTTAGCTTTGCTATAAGTGCGTTAATTGTCTGTTAAATCTAACGATGTGATATCTGAACTATCTGCGAGAGTTATAACGTTCTTAACGAGCTATTGAAGTGTGATTACGTTGATATTTTATTTGAAACAAAAGCCCAGAACTATGTCAGTTTTAAACAAACGATTGCGGACATAATGTGGTCACAATTCGTATGTGACCAAAATAATAGTACTTTAATGATAGGGTTAGCGCAGTTTTAAGAACAGTGTTGTAAGATTGTGTAATACAGAAAGCGCATTCGTAAAATGGTCGTAGAAAGCGAAATCAGCGATTGCATTCAACGCCTGTTTTAGTTTCTGATTCTATGGGGATTATAAGCACTAATGTGGTTTATATATGTTTATGATAGCTTGAACAATTTCCTGCAATTCAATACTAATGTTAATGTGTGTATGTTTATGTCAGGGTTGGGTACAATCGATGATAGTTATGTATATATTTATAATATTGATAGGTTTGCGTTTGATCTCAATCTCACCTGTGGGTAAGCAATGGTGTGTTCGGCGATGGAGTTCGCTTGCCTAGTAGTAACCTATTCTATCTTGACTAATAAAACCCCAGGTTACAGGTAGCTATCAGGAAAAACAGACTCAGGGAATTCCACTCCTTAGATCTTTGTAGCTAAGTCTAAATATTGCACAAGCACACAAGGGCATTAATGTAAGATTTTTGAAAATTCTTCCGCTGAAGTTAGAAGTTTGTAAGGAAGTAGGTACGAGTGTAGGGAGGGGGAGGGGAGAGGTAAGGTGACAAGGTTGTATCCTAGGGAAGGTAAAAGGAAAAGAGACAGACCGCAGAAAAGGTGGGACGACGATATAAGAGAAGTGGCAGGAGTGATGTGGAACAGAGTGGCTCTAGAAAGAACAGAATGGAAAAGGTTGGAGGAGGCCTTTGCCGATTGGCAGACAGATCTGCAAAAAATAAAAGAGCAGCAAATACTAGAATAAGTTTTAATTATACTTTAAGTTTTATGTTTGCTTTAGAATATTGTTATTATCTGAATAAAGGCTATTATTATTATTATTATTATTAGGTACGAGTAAAAAATTCCGATAAGAAATTCCAACGTACAGACAGAAATAAAGTAACAAGCTATGAAATAACACCAATTATAATCAAGTCATTAAATGAACCAGTAATTTGTACAACAAACAATTGAATGGCTCAAATCGTATGGGAAGTACAGCTCAAGCTAACGATACTTTAATGCATTACTGTGTCAATGCCACAGGGATTAGCCTTCGTCAAACGACGTTTTTTAACAGTCAATGGACGAATTTTACCATTGTAAAGGTCCACTTCCTTTTTCCAATCCAAGTGCTGGCCTCATTGTTGTCAAGGTAAGTTTAAATATGTCGTTTAATGCGTTATAAAGACCTTGCGTCTCTGTTTACATAAATGTCGACCTTGTAACTGCAGTTTCTATAATTGACATCTTTCAATCGTTCTGTGTGAGTCTCACGCGTTTTTATTTGACTGTACGTTTGAAATTGTGTGTTTGTCTGTTTGTTTGCTTGGCGGTCTTTTGATGGTATAGATTTGTGTGTAGGGTTTACTATTATTTAAAATTAGACCTACAACTGTCAGAACTGTGTGTGATGTTTTTATTTTTAATCTGTTGGCTGTAAGGAAGATCTTTTCATGATCAGGCTGGGAAAGCCCGATTACATCGTTTCCTCTACTTACTAGGGTTTAAAGGCTTGCAACTCTATCATCAACTTTTAAAAGCAACGACCTTCGCACTGACTAATTTATCTTAATAATCATACACGGAAACGTCCACAAATGAACATAGAATGTCTGATAAGAGCCATCAACATCTAATGAAGAGATAACCACATAAGATACGTATACAAGCCGCATTTTAACCGTCCTTTATTTTCACGATTTACATACACATTAGACATAAAATCTTCTTATTACATAATCCATCAATGAATCAAGTCATGCTACGGTCACCGGTCGGTTGTTCTCGCAACGTATGGTTGATGAGAAATTTTTGTATTTTTCTTTACTGATGTAACGGAGAGAGAGCGAACGCAGTCACTTATGTCTGTAGAATGCTGGCAGTTTAGCATTGCAGTGTATGTGTGACATATGTGAGAGCTTACGCTATTAGTTATAGTGTGTAAGCAGAAAATAAGATACAAGTAAAGAGTAAAATAGATGAGACTGTGCTTAGCAAGGCTTTTGAGAGAGTTATTGTTTCTGTTTGCTTTTTGTGAGGAATGAGATCATTTCTTTGCAGTCATATGAAAATTAAACAACAAAAACCAGCGAAGTGCAAGTCGGGAGTCGCACATGAAGAGTTCCGTGATAAAAACCGAAATATCACATTTCTTGTATGTAAGTTCTTTGGAAACTTCTTGCATTTAATCATATTATTTGTTCTTAAAGCGGCTATTGAATATGAGTATGCACTCAGTGAAAATCAATTGTCAATTAATTACGGTTCATGAGATACAGCCCGCTGCCAGACGGACGGAAAGGACCCTTAAACTGACGGGTAAATGATTAAATCACTTTGAACTCAATCAGGTTACTTCAAATTATGTATTAAGTTCAAATTATAACCAAGTTAACATTAAAAGAAGATGAGTTCTAGCAACAGCCATAAAAATATTTTAATCAAAATCTTGTCATAAATCCGATTTATCGCGTCATTTAGTAATTTTCCGGACACTTAAAGGTCACAGCGGCACAGCTGATTAGATTTAAAATACATATATATCGAAATAGCTGACCCGCGCAATTCCGTCTGCGTCACATTTTTCATGAATGCCCCGCTCCTATTGGCCGTAGCGTGATGCTATATAGCCTATAGCCTTCCTCGATAGATGGGCTATCCGACACTAAAAGATTTTTGCAATTCGAAACAGTAATTCCTGAGATTATCGCGTTCAACCAAACAAACAAACTCTTCAGCTTTATGATATTAAAATACATATATAGTAAAGATTAGAAACAAACAAACAATATGCTATGATATAGAATCGATAAGTATTAACGCGGTAGTCGGAAGGCGGAAGTTGTGACGGTAGTATGACCGGTACGCACGCCTTATAATGTGTGTATTTTAATGTACATATATAAACACGTTTCACGTGTGTGTGTTCTAAGGGGGTGGTTCTACTTGGCAGAACCCAAGCTGCTAAATCACTTAGGGCCAGTTTTTGGAATGAGTATTTTGAGTTCAGAACTTTTCAAATCCTACTTCAAAGCCTGAGGCCTGTTTCACCATCTAGAGGTATAATGAATGGTATAACCCGTGCAATTTATGTACCTTTTTAGAATTTGTTAGATGAGTATTGGCCATTTGGACATCGTGAAATAGGCCCTACGTTGACAGGTTTTCAGGCTGAAATATAGTACAAATATTATTTTTTTTTATTGAGAATTTGAGTATTTGCCTAATTACCTTTGTCTCTGTCGCACTTTAATCTGTATATGATTCACTGTAGGTTACCTATCTTGTGTGATCAGAAGCTTTCTTAAAGACAACTGTAATTACCTAAGTGGATTAGTTCTTTTAACGTATGCACATAATTGGGGATGTAAGGGGCGAACTACCATCCTTCGCCCCAAGCCAACCTCACCTGCACGTGGTGCATCCTGCTGAATGACGAACGAGGCTCTGGCGACCGACCGATGGCGGTATATCCATCAAATAGGCGTAGCTAAATGTAACAGGCCGGTGATGGGCAGCAGCGTCACCGGTGCGAGAAGCTACGCCCTGCGATCGCCAACCCGCCTGCCCAGCGTGGCGATTATGGGCAACTCCTCCAAAAATGCAGTACAACAAAAAGCCACGGCCCCCAGTTCCCGGTGGTCCCGCTATTCCTGGTCATGGTGGCGACCATGGTAACGGCGGGGCGGGGGGTGCCAAGAATCTCCGGGCTACGGGAGGCCACCACAATAACAGATTGACCCTGGCGACGTACAACGGACGCACGCTACGGCTTGACTCGCATCTGGCGCAACTCGAGGTGGAACTTGGGAAAATTAGGTGGCACATACTAGGGTTGAGTGAAGTCCGAAGAAAGGGGGAGGACACCATAACCCTGGAATCGGGTCACCTAATGTACTTCCGAGAGGGAGACCAACAATCCCAAGGCGGCGTTGGGTTTCTGGTAAACAAGTCCCTATCTGACAACGTTGTGGAAATGTCAAGTGTGTCGAACAGGGTAGCGTACCTTATTGTGAAGCTCACCGAGAGGTATAGCCTCAAGGTAGTGCAAGTGTACGCACCGACCTCGACACACTCGGACGACGAAGTGGAGGATATGTTCGATGACATATCGAGAGCCCTCCACTTCACTACAAAGACACAGTACACCGTTGTCATGGGGGACTTTAACGCCAAAGTGGGAGTACAGAATTGCTGCGAATCGGTAGTAGGACACCATGGATTTGGAAGCAGAAATCATAGGGGGCAAATGCTCGTCAACTTCCTCGAGCGGGAGGGGTTGTTCTTGATGAACTCCTTCTTCAAGAAACAACCCCAAAGGAAGTGGACGTGGCAAAGCCCCGACACTATGACCAAAAATGAGATCGACTTCATCATGACGGACAAGAGGCATATATTCAGAGACGTCTCCGTGATCAACAGGTTCAATACCGGTAGCGATCACCGACTTGTCCGAGGCTCTCTGAATATTAACTTCAAGGCCGAACGTGTCCTTCTGATGAAGTCCAGACTCCGACCAACTCTGCTCCAGACCATGGCTGGATCTGAAACGTTCCAGGCAAACCTGGAAAACCGATTCGCTGCCGTGGAAACCACAACAGACGTAAACCAGAACCTCGAAAATGTGACTCGGATCCTCAGGGAAGAAGGTACAAGATTCTGTGATATGCAGCGTAAGGGCAAGAAGTCTAAGCTTTCAGAAGGGACTTTAGGGCTAATGAAGGAACGACGTGAAAACCCACCCGTCACTTCGTCGGCAAAGCGGTTTCTAAACCGAGAGATCAACAAGCACGTACGACGCGACCTCCGGCGCTTCAATGCTCTTTCGGTTGAAAGAGCAATCGAGCAGAACCGGGGGTCAAAGGTGTTCGTACAATCTCTTGGAAGAAGCCACCTGACGAAGTTGACCACAGCAAGTGGAGAAGTCGTCTCTTCGAAGCCAGCAGTCCTTTCGGAAGTGGAGGACTTCTATAGCCGGTTATACGCATCGCATGCATCTCGTCCTGATCCCGAAAATGAGGGTTCTAGAGTCACATTGACACGCCATTTCACCGAAGACCTGCCAGAAGTCAGTACTGGCGAAATCGAGATCGCTCTTGGGCAGCTGAAAAATGGAAAAGCCCCTGGAGAAGACGGCGTTACCACAGAGCTGCTGAAAGCTGGGGGTAACCCCGTACTGAGGGAGCTCCAGAAGCTGTTCAACGCTGTCCTTTTTGAAGGGAGAACTCCAGAGGCGTGGAGTAGAAGTGTGGTCGTCTTGTTCTTCAAAAAAGGAGACAAGACCCTGTTGAAGAACTATCGACCCATATCCCTTCTAAGCCACGTCTATAAGCTGTTCTCAAGAGTGATCACGAACCGTCTTGCGCGAAGACTCGACGAATTCCAACCACCGGAGCAGGCTGGATTTCGGAGCGGATACGGCACCATAGACCACATCCACACAGTGCGGCAGATTATACAGAAGACCGAAGAGTATAATCAGCCCCTGTGTCTAGCATTTGTGGACTATGAAAAGGCCTTTGACTCGGTTGAAATCTGGTCTGTTCTGGAGTCCCTGCAGCGCTGCCAAGTAGACTGGCGATACATCCAAGTGATGAGATGTCTCTACGAGGCCGCCACCATGTCCGTTCAAGTACAGAATCAGCAAACAAGTCCCATACCGTTGCATCGAGGAGTGAGACAAGGGGATGTTATTTCCCCGAAATTGTTCACTAATGCAATGGAGGATATGTTCAAGACGCTGAACTGGAAAGAACGTGGCATTAACATCAATGGCGAGTACATCTCTCACTTGCGATTTGCAGACGACATCGTCATTATGGCAGAAACGCTGCAGGAACTACAACAGATGCTGAATGACCTGGCTGACTCTTCTGTACGCATCGGCCTACGGATGAACTTGGATAAAACCAAGGTCATGTTCAACGAACATGTTCTACCGGAACCGATTGCGATTCACGGTGCCGTTCTCGAAGTTGTTCAAAAATATGTGTACCTCGGGCAGTCATTGCAGTTAGGTAGAAACAATTTTGAGGGCGAGGTGAACAGAAGAATTCAGTTGGGTTGGGCAGCATTTGGGAAGCTACGTCAAGTCTTTACATCGTCGATCCCACAGTGCCTAAAGACGAAAGTCTTCAATCAGTGCGTCCTACCCGTCATGGCATACGGAGCCGAAACGTGGACACTGACGGCTCGTATGGTCCATAAGCTCAAAGTCGCTCAGCGGGCTATGGAAAGGGCTATGCTCGGTGTGTCTCTGAGGGATCGCATCAGAAATGAGGTGATCCGTCAGAAAAGCAAGGTAATTGATATAGCCCACCGGATTAGTAAGCTGAAGTGGCAGTGGGCTGGCCATATTAGTCGTAGAACCGACAACCGTTGGGGTAAACGAGTTCTAGAGTGGAGACCGCGTCTCGGCAAACGTAGTGTAGGACGTCCTCAGGCACGGTGGAGTGACGATTTGCGCAGGACGGCTGGCAGAAACTGGATGCGAGAAGCCGAAAATAGATCTAAGTGGCGTGCAATTGGAGAGGCCTATGTCCAGCAGTGGACTGCAACAGGCTGCTGATGATGATGATGATGCACATAATTACATTATGCTTCATTCGTCGCGAAAAGGGATGTTTCCTGAGTAAAAAAAATATGTTTCTATTTAGTACGACGGTTAGATTATCGAAATATATTAGACACGTATGTTTTGCTTTTAACCGACTTCTAAAAAAGGAGGAGGTTCTCAATTCGGATGTTTGTATGTTTTTTTTTTTTTTTTTTATTCGAATCTATAAAAGTTGACGAAGATAAAAAGCAACAAAGATCAGGAGTGGGGGCTTATAACGTCACACCGTGGTAAAAATTGTAGCACGTAGTGACGTTACACGAGTTTTCAATGCACTAGGCTGTATCTTCTTTCTGTCTTCATTTTTTGTTTAGGTATGTGAAAAAAGAAAAAATACGTATCCAATATTTTTTGGTAATCTATCTGACGGACTAATTAGATATTTTTTGTCAACTACATTATTAGATCCAGCGAGTAAAAAATACACAAAAGTTTAGTAGAATGCGACTTTGGCTTCACACGTCAGTCTCGTCACAACCAGTGACTTGACGGGATGTGTCTGATGCGTGTGTATGAACCTTTATCATGTGACTATTTTAATGCGCCCGCGCCGGCTTCCCGCAATGTGACGCACGTCGTACGCTGCCCATTCATGGTGCGTGCAAGCTTTATTATACGTGATATAAGAGACTGGTTTTCTGCGAGTTGTTAGATTCTATAATTTAATGTTTAAGATTTATTCAGTAAGTTTTTGTAGGGGTAATTTAAGGAAGTGTTAAATGGAAAGTTGTAAAAGTGATTTTTCCGACTTTTCTCATTGAGTTTTGTTTTTCATAATTGAGAGGTAGATTGCACTGTGGCCATGTTATTCTGAGTTGGATCATTTTGCCTTAAAAATCTAGTTTTAAGTTTTACTGTACCAATTTTCCCCATTCGTCTCATTTGTGTGCACGTTAGCATGTATGCTAGGTCGCGGTCATTTTGATTTAAATATATTATAAATGTTAATTATTAACATGCTTTTAAATAAATTATTCCTAAAAAAAGATTATCAGCTGCTTTCTGACGCAACTGAATTAAATTATTTAAAAATATATGGTTATAAGATATGCATAGATTTAATAATTATTTTGTATATTTGACAAATTATTGGCTAGTAAATGTCAGAATTGTTGATAAATGACGTCAATTATTTACTACATTCTTATGGCTCTATGATAGTTCCTAAATTGCTTACTGCCCCCATGTTTTGTTGGTATACAATATCTAAATACGTATTCAATTAAGTCATTGACTTAACAAATATGTTGGTAGTTATGTTTTTAACAGTATAAGTCTTAACCTAGTTTCAAAATGCATGACAAGAACGTTTAACTTTATGATTACTTAACCAAATAATCATACTAATCATAGCCTGCTTGACCGGAAAAGCAGGAAAACTATCGTTACAAAAATGTGGATACATAATGGAAATAATTTAACGCGCAGCTGCTAATCTGCGATTGTCTGTAAATACTTGGTACCTAAATGGGTGGGTGGTTTGAAAATTGTTTGGTTAGTAAAGTTATATTTAATCTATACTTATATTATAAAGCTGAAGAGTTTGTTTGTTTGTTTGTTTGAACGCGCTAATCTCAGGAACTACTGGTCCGATTTGAAAAAATCTTTCAGTGTTAGATAGCCCATTTATCGAGGAAGGCTATAGGCTATATATCATCACGCTAAGACCAATAGGAGCGGAGCAGTCATGAAAAATGTGACACAAACGAAGTTGTGCGGACAGCTAGTTATTAATATGTGGTTAAAGAGGTTA
Organism: Hecatera dysodea; assembly: GCA_905332915.2. Classification (NCBI taxonomy): domain Eukaryota; kingdom Metazoa; phylum Arthropoda; class Insecta; order Lepidoptera; family Noctuidae; genus Hecatera; species Hecatera dysodea. The sequence continues at coordinate 8,220,352 of HG995294.1, read as the reverse complement.
TTGTCATACGAGAGGTTTAGGAGACAGAATTTCATATGTGTACCAAATTTCAACTGAGTAGATTCGAATAAAATTGGCTATGACATAAGTATAGATATAAACAGTCAGACGGACACACAAATGGTCTTATCAGGCACACTTAAAGGCATATAACTCGTGTGATTTTTCATATGGACATTCAGAATTCTAATTATGTATTTATCAAAAAGTACAATCCTTTTATAGCCTAAGCAACGTATAACGTTCCCACTGTTGGGACACAGGCCTCCTCTCTAGGAGAGGGAATGGGCCGTAATCCACCACGCGGCCCCAGTGCGGGTTGGTCTCCTAGAATCCTTTTTAACAATAACATTCAAGCTTGATTTGGATCAATTCCTTTCACAGATAGCGCATGGTTTGAATATGAAACTCATAATAATTTCGTCATATCTCATGAAATCTATTGTTGACAGAACTTTTATATTAATCTGACACTTAGAAATGTTCATGCAATAAAACAAAGTTTTATTTCTCAATAAGATAACATTACAGTGAGATTACATTATAGTATTACTAAAGAGAATGTACATATGTTAGTATTGGTAGGTGTGATACACCCAGGGTTGTGGAATTTGTTCGAAAGAGTCACCGCAGCCCTGGAACGCAAAGGGCTCTAGGAGGAACACGGGTGGGTTTTAGTCAGTAAGAGTCTGACACTCCCTTCCGCGGAAGCGGAAGACGTAATAGGGTAGTTAACAAAAAAATCTAATTAGTCCGTCAGATAGATTTCCAAAATATATTGGACACGTATTTTTTCTTTTTTCACGTAAACAAAAACAAAGACGATACAGTGCGTTGAATACTCGTGTGACGTCACCACGTGCTACAATTTTAACCACGTCATGACTTCACAAGCTCCCACTCCTGATCTTTGATGCTTTTTATCTTCGTCATGTTTTATATACTTACCTACTTATTTGTTAAAGCAAAAATACGTATCCAATATTTTTCGATAATTTAATTGACGGACTAATTAGCATCATATTTTTTTCACTCAGGAAACATCCCTATTGGATGATTTCACATCCGGAAAAAAAGGGTGATACACACTTGGTTTGAATTTCAAGTGAGATTAGGTTTACTTACATCCGATTTCTGAACTAATCATTTGACAATTTCTTCTTTAGTCTGAAACCCAGTAAAATTATTAAGCAAGGATTTGACGCTGTCTTACTCCGAATACTCAATTAAAAAATCGTCCCTTAAGTTGTACTGTAAGAGTGTGGGGCTTCAGATAGACTCGATTTCATGGCCAATATGTGACCAATATTTTCTTTTACACCCAAACACGATTACAGTGAAACTTTATCCATATTCATAAAACACTATGTATGTAATGAATGAAGAAATCCTAAAACTTAGCAGTTTCCAAGATTACAGGAATCACAAACGGACTCGGTCAAGAAACCCAATTAAATATTTATTTTTGTCACGGATACACACAGTACTAATTAGTTACAATTACTGACATACGCAATCATAGAAAAAAATAAACATATCCGTATGTAATACGAGATTGTAAGAAATCTGTTCGTTTGGTACTTTGGTAGACCACACTTTGGTTTAGTACTGGCCTGTTGGAATGCGGAACTTTTCGTAGACCTAATAAATATTCGTGGATTATTTCTGTGCAGGCTCCAAGCTATGTGGTCACAGTTAAGTGATGGTTACAGCTGTTTTATGTGGAGCTTGTTCTAGGTGCGAATTGACAAATCGTTTAGGAATTAGCATTTCTTCAAGTTTGCATTTGAAGAAGGAATAGGCAGGTTAGGGATTCAGTTTTGATCAGTCCCATGTAACACTTTTTTTCTAACCGCGCACTGTAACAGAATCCCGGCTTTGAGCGAAAAAAAATCAAGAAAATGGATTTAAAATGTTTGAATCCTGTTTCCTTTTTTGTGCTTCGGTTTTTAACCATTTAACGATGTTACTCCATGCTTGTTTTGATACGGAAACTGTTTCTCGTGAGGTCTTACGTCGTGAGAAAAAAAAAGTTGTTGAAACCACGGAAAGCGTTATATTTCATTCGTATCCGAGACCGCTCGGAAACGAACGAGTGCATAAATATCAATATGTAGCTGTATTGTTAGTCAGATGGTAATTAATGGTACTTAATTCCTGTATAGCCCGCAGTCTTAATGCCTGGGAATGCATTAATTCCTCGTATCATAATTCAGCTATCTCAAACTAGTGTTGGTCGTTAGGGCATGTCAAGGGGACATTGATAAATACCTCATTGTTACTACTTCTCCGCTTGTCAATATGAGGATATTAAAGAACATAAATTATAACCAACGACCAGTTTAAAACAAATGGCTATTTATACATAAATTAGCGGGTAAAATCGTGTTTGAAGTTGAACTGAGTTTTTATCAAACAAAAAATTAATCATAAAATGATTATTTTAGATCGCAACCAGAAGACTAAGAAAAATTGTGTAAAGTTAATAAAAAAGTGAAACTTCAACTTCAGGTTCGGAAAATAGGCTCTAGACGTCCTTCACTATACAATGTACAGTTTAAATTAAAAATAAACATTGAAAGTCTTTACATAATACGTTAAATTAGTTTTTGAGGACATGCGACCTTCTCGGATCGCTTTCAATGGTTGTGGACAGTATTATAATTAATGTAAGTTGATATAAGTAGTTTGGTTGGTAATGTTGGTAGTTAGAATAGGCGTGGCTGTAATGATGTTGGCTTGGACCGCTCTGACGTTGTGGGTAGACCTTGGATAACTAGGTGACACTAGGCAATCGCGATTAGCATCGCATTCATCGAAGATGTCAACTCGGTGTTGTGATGTTTGTGCACTCAAGTGTACTGAGATGTTATTGTTTGACCTTAGTTTAATTGTCTATGGCTTTTGTTGTTAACCTTACAATCATGGCTCTCTGAATTAAAGTTATCAAAACCTGAAATAAAAAGTTTACCATTATTATATGATCGAAAAAAAAACTGAACAAGTGCGCGTCAGTCTCGCTAACCGATCAAGCTAACCTAACATTGTTGTTGAAAAATGTTTTCCCATACATATACATATATACATATGTACGTCACGGTCAACTCTTCAACCGAAAATATAATATGAATTTCACGTTGATTCCTCCGCGCGTTCTTGAGAGGCGAACAGACAGACAGACCAGACGCACAAAAAAAAGTGATCCCATAAGGGTTCCGGTTTTGCCAACCGAGGTACGTAACCATAAAAAGTGAGAAAACAAAGAAAAACATCGAATTGCCATTTGTATTTTATTTAAACAAGTAATGAACTGTATTGCTAGTACTGCTTAAATTACATTACGAGTACAAATGGGATACATAGCCTATACATTAGAACCAGAATAAAAGATAATGACTCAACCAATGCTCTACTTTGAATAAACCTAAGTGATTTAGTGTGACGTTTTTTTGTTAACATTTTGTGTTATGCGTTAGTAAATTAACTATAGTATCGATCAAGAGTCTCAACAGTGGCGTTAAATTAGCATAAGTGTTTGAAATAAATAACGTAGTAGCATACCAGATTTATAATAACATTTAAAAGGATCTATTGGGCTTTTGCTTGAGTTATTTTCTTATACTTAGAACCATAAAACACCAGTGCATTTCAAAATTTTATTCGTATATGTTTCTTTATGAATGTCATGGATATTTTGAAAAAACGGAAATGGCCTCGTTGTTTTAATTAATTATTTATAACCAACGGGATAGTTCTGTTGCGAAAAACGCAGCTGCATGGGTCGATTTTGGATTTGTTTGAAACAGGACGTCGAAATTTCGACACTTTTCTTTGTATATTGTGGTTGGCCAAAAGGCCTACGTGACCAATTGTTTCTTAATTTAATTTCTGCCTGTTTTAATGTAATGCTGAATTTGTTTTTTTCTGACCTACTCGATATTGCGATTCTAGATTGTCGATTTTTAATATTTATGTTTCTATGATTTTTTTTAATTAGTCTTGTGCATCAGATAAACAATTTTACAAGTTTTTAAGCCACGTTCACAATCTTTTCTTAGTCCGCAGGTTTTACAATGTTGCTAGAAAAGCTGTGCAGTCTATTTCAGCAATATCTTATACTAGCTGACCCGCGCTACTTCGTTGTGTGTCACACATTTCATGACAGCTCTGCTCCTATTGGTCTTAGCGTGATTATATATAGCATCGATAGATGGGTAAATGGGATAACTTACACTGAAAGAATTTCTCGAATCGGACCAGCAGTTCCTGAGATTAGCGCATTTAAGCAATGAAAAAATACGGAAATGAAATTGCCCCGACTGTGTTTGAAGCTTGTGGAGAAATGCACCATTTATAAAATCTTACCAACCTTACTAGTATTTATTGATGTAATAAACATTGTATTCGGCATAATAGCTGTTAGATGTCGTAAATCATGATACACAATATTCAGATTTGCCCTATATAGAGCTTATAATAGATATGACCTTGTATTTTGTATTTGTATTTGTAATCGGGCCGGTTTCCGCAACTCCACGACTAAGCGCGTATTTTGCGTGCAGGTGGGACAAATGTGTCATTCGATCCACCCCAGCTCCCCAAGGAAGGCCAGCAACGCCTTCGTGTTACTAATGATCTCACAGAGGGTACCTGGGTTTCCGAAGTACTTAGCCCTGTAATCTGCGACTACGGGGCAGCTTAGAAGCAGATGTGCTGCTGTCTCATCCTCCTCCATGCAGGCTCTGCAGAGCGGGCTGTCAGTGACTCCTATGACATAGAGGTGTTTATTAAAAGACCCGTGTCCAGTCGTGACAGCTGTCACTGTACGTAACTGCTGTTTGGACAATCCAAGGGCTTGTTTTGTGAAACGGCCATCAATAGAGGGAAGTGCCTCTTTGGCTTGTCTACACTCACCATGGTTAGCCCATAGATTGTGATGCTTGTCTCTGGTGCGTTTCCTTACCAAAGTGCGTAGGTAACCGAAAGGGAGTGGCACAATGGGTTCGGGACCCATCGCTGCCATACTCGAACCCCTTCTGGCGAGTTCGTCCGCTGCATCGTTGCCTCGGGATACGCTGTGTCCCTTGATCCACTGAATGGTTACTTTGTTGTATCTACCAACCTGGTTGAGCCGTTGGTGACACTCGAGGATCAGCCCAGAGTTAACTGTGTGGCTGTTCAGAGCTTGCAGGACAGCCATGCTGTCCGAGAGTATGCGTATTGAGTGGTCCTTAACTTCCCGGCTTAGTATAGCAGAGGCCGCTAGGGAAATACCCATGCACTCGGCCTGAAACACTGTGTTATGGACCCCCAATGGTGTGGCTATGTGAATGTTGAGATCCTCCGAGAAGATTCCCGCACCCGTGCCAGTACCTGTTTTTGATCCATCGGTGAAGATCCGCAACTCAGCGGGGCTCAGCCCCTCGCAGCGGTGATCCTCATGCAATTGGATTTTGTATTTTTTATCGAAGATAAATTGCTTGGGTACCCGATCATTTATTGCTTTGGTTATGGGTAGTTCTTTATTGAGCTCCTCGAGTAGAGCGGTGTGCTGCGTCACTCTCTTACCCCAGAGATTCAATGTTTGAAGGCGGGCTGCTGCCATCGTCGCTTCCTGTTGAATGAACAGGTGGAGCGGGGGTAGCCCCAGTATGGCTTCCAGCGCTGCAGTCGGTGTAGTGCTCATGCACCCCGTCGTCGCCATGCAGGCTAGCCTTTGCATGTGTTGTAGTTTGTTGACAGCCGTAACTAGCTTTGTGCGGGTCCACCACACCACGGCCCCGTATGTAATCATGGGCCGAATTACTGCGCTGTACAACCACAGTATTATTTTGGGAGATAGGCCCCACTTCTTACCTATCATTTTCCTGCATTGCCAGAAGGTGATGCACGCCTTGTTTAGTTTGTAGTCTAGATGATTGCTCCAGTTCAACTTACTGTCTAGGATGACCCCCAGATACTTGACCTCGTTAGACAACTGGAGTTCTGTATTGAAGAGCTTCGGAAGGCGGTATTGGCCTAGTGCTCGCTTTTGTGTAAACATGACTAGTTCAGTTTTAGTGGGGTTCACAGACAGGTCATATTCACCGCACCATCTCTCCACGATGCGTAGTGCTTGTTGAGTAAGGTTGCAGATCGTTCCAGTCACCTTCCCGGGTACGAGAATTGCGAGGTCGTCTGCATAACCTATTGTATAGTAACGATGTGCGTTTAGTTTGGTAATGAGGTCATTTATCACCAGGTTCCACAGAAGAGGGGAGAGCACTCCTCCCTGTGGGCAGCCTCTAGCTATCAAAGCCATCTGCTGCTCCTCCTCAAGACGAACCAATCGTTTGCTTAACATATTAGTGATCCAGTCGTTAAGTACCTGTTCTACGCCGTGCTTGGAGAGAGCGGCACTTATGCTGGAGAAGTTTGTTTTGTCGAAAGCTCCTTCGATGTCTATGAAAGTGCCCAGGCAGGAACCTTTCTGATGTATCGCTTCCTCTATCTGGCTAACCACCAGATGAAGAGCAGATTCTGTCGACTTACCTGAGCTATATGCATGCTGGTTACTATGTAGTGGTAATGTTTTTAAAACGCCATCTCGTAGTTCCCTTTCACACAGTCTTTCCATGGTCTTTAAAAGGAAAGAGGTCAGGCTTATGGGTCGATAGGATTTAGCGTTTGTGTAGTCACTCTTACCTGGCTTCGGAATGAATATAACTTTCACTTCCCTCCATCCCTTAGGAACATATCTAAAGGCCAGGCACGTTCTCATCAAGGGCACCAGTCTTGTTGTGACGGCGCTACCTCCCCACTGCAGTAGGGCAGGAAACACACCATCGGGACCTGGCGCCTTGAAGGGTTGGAAGCTTCTGATTGCCCACTGGAGTTTTTCCAGCGTAATCATCTTTTTTGCATAAAGCCAATCATCCTCCGATGGTGTTTGAATAACTTCAAGCCCTTCAGTCACTTGCGCGAATACGCTTCCAGGGAAGTGAGTCTCTACTAGGACGCGTCTCGTTTCTTCAGGTGACGTGGTGAGCTTGTTGTCGGGTTTACGAATTGCGGCGGGACCAGGCGAGTTCTGTTGCGCCAGTATTTTCCTTACCCTGTTTGCTTGTTGGCACGATTCAATGTTACCACAGAATTTGCGCCATCCAGTATTACTTCTGGATCTGATGCATTTTTTGTAGCTGGATTTGGCTGCGTAATAAGTGTCCCAGTCCTCATCCCTACATGTATTCATGGCTCTGTTAAGAGCTTTCCTTACCTTACCGCGCTTGCGCTGAAGTTCCGCGCCCCACCACGGTTGTTTCCCCGGTGTATCGCGCGGAATCGTTTCCGGGCAGGCGGTCTGGTAGCTGCTTACCAACGATTCGGTGAGCTGCGTTACTTGTGCATCGATCTGTGCCGTGTCTCCCAGACTCATCGAATCGCCTAGTGGCGCAAGTCTTGCATTAAGACTGCGTCTGTATGCCCCCACATCAGTATTGCGTGGATTACGCCGGGGTTGTTTAGGTGTTATACAGACCTGGATGTCGAAGCGGATCCACCTGTGGTCTGAGCAGGAGGCCTCATCAGAGACCTGCCAGCCCGTGATAAGTTCCGCTGCGCCCTCTGTAGCCAGAGTGAGGTCTATAATTGTTCGACTACGTCTAGTTACGAAGGTCGGTTCCGAGCCTGTGTTTAGTAGGGATAGGTTAGTGGTGAACAAGAAGTCAACAATCGCCTTACCCCTTGCATTTTGTGAGTCCATCCCCCACAGAGGGTGGTGTGCATTTGCGTCTGTCCCGATGACAACTTCATCGCCGCTGCTTTCACAATGGTTGACGAGGCGTACAAGGTTGATAGGGGGCGGTTCCTCCGCCTCCGGCATGTACGCCGAGACAAAGACAGTCGGCAGCGCTTTGTCGCCCCGTTGTATAATCAGCCTAGCAGCAGAGATGTCTCTGCAACAGAAGTCGTTTAGAGGCTGTGCTTTCAGGTTACCTGTGACATAGATGCACGATCTAGGATGCACATGGTCTGAATTAACAAGGAGCTTACCTCCGAGATTGGAGAGTCCTCGTATATGGCCACCCCTGATCCACGGCTCTTGGATCAGGGCAATGGCAGTGTGCTGAACCTCCAGCCACTTGCGGAGTTGAGCCGTCGCGGTCTGACTGTGGTGGAGGTTTGCTTGCAAGACCTTACAAGCCGACAAAGGGGACGCCATCGCAGGCGAGACCCTCTTCGTCACCCTCGAGTCGCAGCCCGGCAAACAGGTCGCCTTCGTCGAAGCCGTCCCCTACCGGGTCCGAAGCCGGGGACAACAGTAAGTCGTCCGGCTCCCCCCCCGATGAAGGAACAGCACCCACGTCGGCGGCGGGGGCGGCTGAATCTCCCGCTACGGCAGGTTCAGTCGCGGTTGCGTCCGGGTTGTTTGTTGGGGGGCTGGTCTCCCCTGTTTCGAGCAGCTGTCTCGTGGTCGGGTCCCACCCCTGAGGGACGTCGACAAACCTGCCGTTCCGACCCTGGAACTTCACGTAAACCGATCCCAAGCCTATTGAGAGTCGGCGCTCGGAGCTCATCAGGGTCGGAATTTGGTCCTCGGGGATACCCAGCACCACAAACCAGCATGCCCTCTGTTTTTCGGCGTGCAGCAGCACCCACCGTTTCACGTTGATCCAGGGGTTCTGATAACACAGGGCTCGCCCAATAAAGGTCGAGTCCTCGTAGACTCCCTGGTCGTCGGGAATGGCAATGCCGCAGCGTACCCGCTTCTGTATCTCCGACTGGCTCTTAACGACCAATGAGGTGCTAGCCGGTAGAGCCAGGCTGGAGACTGTTTTCTTTAGCCAGGCTAAAGTATGGTCGTTACCGCACCATAGCTTGAGGACCCCACCGGCGTACAACGGCTTAGCGTTGAAGGTTGGCCCTGGTGTGCCCTGTATAGGGGAGCAGGCCTCACTGATTATCCTTTTCTGGATAGCAGCGAGGATCTGGTCCGCAACGCCCTGGCTGATGACGCCACTTCGGTCGCAGGTAATTGCGACGTTCAGGGACGCACTGGCAGCTTGGGCGTAGCTTCTGCTGGCAACTCGATGGGACTGATCAAGCCGCAGCCGCTTATGCTCTCCGCGAGGTGATGAAGTCTCGTTGAGAGCTCGCTTGGCCACAGCCTGAACGTTCCCATCGGGTTGCGGCATCGTGGTTACCACCTTGGCTGGATCTCCTTCGGGTCTAGGCGACGAATTGGACCTTGGTCGGCTAGAGCCGGCCTCAGCCTGCGACCGTTTCCCTTCGGAGAAGTTCACCCTGGTGGCAGTAACCTGCTTGTTTCGGGGGGCTTTGCCTCCCCTTCTGCGTTCCTGACGCCGCTCCTTGCGCGTCAGCCTTTCCCTCCTCTTACCCTGGCTAGTGGGAGCTGTCGAACTTAGATGTTCGGAACAGGAGCAATGGGCTTGTGGAGTAGAGTTTTTACCCTTGCTCTTGCCTTTACCCTTGCGCAAAGGCACCTGCCAGGCGCTACTGAAGATGTCCTCAATGCTACTGACCAACCCCGGTTGACCGAGGGCGGCCGCGTTCTGGGACGAGGCCGGAGGAACTTCAGGAGGAGGAAGAGGGTGCTTAACAAGGTTACTTCTGGCAATGGTGTCATCCATCGCCGTTTTCACCTTTGTGTGTGAAGGATCGGTACTGGTCCCATGCAGCGCCGTTCTCCTTTGCTTAGATTGGGACTTAGATTTGGTCTTAGCTGCGGTTTTCGCCACAGCCGGACCGGCGCCCGCGCTGGTGCCTGCGGCGTTAGCTGCTGAGCAACCAGGGGCGAGCGAAGTGCCGGGGGCACCTCGCTTAGGAGTTTTGCCAGCTTTCGCCGACTCCACTCCTGCGGTTTTTATAGTTGGCCTGTTAATATCCATACTATATGATTTTGAAATTCATCTCTCTGGCTCCCACCCACCATGGAGCCCGCACCTGGGAACGTCGCACTTCTGTGAGTGCGATCGTTAGGACTACCAGAGAGATATAGGTGCGCAAGGCTGGTTTACAGCGCGACATCGGGTGCTTGATCGGGTTGGCGCGGAAGGTCGAAAGGCCTACCCCCACGAACTGATCAACCCTCACTCACACCGTCAGCATGGCCTTTACCTACCGCATCGGCCGCCCGAGGGCAGCCTCCGCGGACCCCACGCACCTCGCCTGTGGCCCTCTGACGGGACACTGTGGCCATTTCCCTACCCTTGGCTAGAGGATAGGGCCACCGTTTCGCGTGAATTCCAGACCAAAGGGGGCGTGTTGCCTCACGGACACATAACCGCCAGCGCCGATTGGCTCAACCCCCCAGGACTCCTTCATCCCCGCTTACGGCGCTCGACTGCGCAGGTCCTAGCGCAGGTGACTAACTTCTCCTACTCGTCATCAGCTTGTTTGGTGACAACCGAGTCCGCGACCACCCCGTCACAGGAGGGTCCCGGTTCGGAGTGAAAAAGTCGCCCGGTGGTTTCAGTTGCGTCTATTTCATAGGGAATTAGACCAATAACGGGGTGGCAACCTCGTGAAGGTAGATATGACCTTAAAGAACATATTACTTTGATACGAATCGATAATGGCCCGTAAACGTTTATTGCTGGACATAGGACCTTCTTTATGGATAGTTAGAACAACTGATCATAAGGCAGAATGTCGTAAGTATAGAAGCGAGATATTGGAAAATGCTGCTGTATATTTAATAGTAAACTTTCACTGTTACTACCGATGGTCATAAAGAGAAAAGGGTACTTTTTAGAGTTCCGTATTTACCTATTCAATAAAATTAACAAAATATTCACACTTAGTCGTAGAATTCGTTGAAACAGGGCAGATGTTGGATAGATTTTCTTATATCAGACAAGATTTTTGTCACCATTGTAGGTACATTTGCATGCTCCTGTTTAAGCTTAGCTTCTCATTATATGCATATTAGACAGTATGAATATCATTGGGAGACCTCGCTTAATGCCCTAAATAATTGCAATAATCATAAGATGACCTCAGATAAAACAATATCTTAGTCAGATATGAATCAATAATGATCATAAAATAATAGGTGAAACTGGACGCGTGTTGTACAACATTTTTATATTGCATGACCCTGTAGAATATCCGGTATTCGTGATAAAAATCATCTGTTGTGCTAAACTCAACTTCGATAATTATCTTAACACCGAATCGTCTTCGCATAAATATTTTTTTAAATTATCAATTACTGGATAATTAAATGGTTGAGCTGTTTAGTTCAGATGATTCATGACCATGATTAATGACAAATGAGGATGTTATCGGCAGACTGTTTCCACTTATAATATTTATTATGACTGTTTGATATTTATTGGGTAATTTTTCGGTCTATTGTTTTCCCTGCGTTTCAAGGTTTGCTTTGCGTAGATGATGAATTACTTTAATTGCAGTATTCCACTCTTGCGTTTCGTTCGTATACTGATGATCAGTTTATTTTCATTCGATTATACTACAGTAACACTATTTTTTTGTTAGTACAATAGTTAACGTTATATTTAAAGTTTCCATTTCAATTACTTCCCACAGAAGAAACTGACAACAAAAAGGGACCAAGTATTGAGCCTTGAGGTACACCTTCATTGAACGAAGAATTTACTACTACCCTTGAACCGTTGGTCCAACATTCCTCTAATGCGACCAATTATTTTAATGAAGTCCGAAGTCCAAACAGGCTCTCGGATAGACAAACAGGCTCTAGATGTGTGACATTATATCGCTTATAAATATTATTCGGTAACGCTTGTCAATCCTAAAGTTTCGGAACTATATTGCGAGCAATTGTCGAAATGCCAGGTTTGCCAAATGTGATATATATTTTGGATATTTTGTCAATAGTTATCGCTACTATTATAATGACATTTTAGTCGTGCATTCGTATCCATGACAACGGGAGCAGAAACCCGATCATCTTCGAAGTGAGAGGCTAATGTGCCAGTTATAAATCCTTTAATACCATACAGTAGTCAAGATGGATTAGATTCGTGAGTATTATTTATTAGCTCAGATCCGAGGCATATCCGTTATGCAGTATAAAATGAGTTATTAGTATGATTTGGATTCAGTTTTGTTGCTTAAAGCCGTAAACATAACATTATCTGCAAATATGGAATAAGCACTTCCTAAGCTGTAGTAAGTATTTTAGCGAATTTGATTTTCTGACTTTAGTAGCTTTTTCTTTCATCTTCTCTCCGGAATAGTTTCTATTTCTCAGTTTTATTGTACATTAGAATGTAAATCCTTTTAGAAAAGAAATGCGCTCCATGTAATAAAATTACTCCAGAAAAATATACCAGCTCATCAATACATACTTGCTTCTCGTCATGTGATATTAGTAAGTCCCTAGTAAGAAATACCAACTTTACATCATATTTCGAACCTAGGTAAACGACTTTCAAATCAACTAATCTAGCTGACCCAATAAAGAGAAATGCAGACGTCCATTATCATACATCGTCCATTTATCTCTAGCCAAGCATACACAACGAATTTTAAACAAGTTGCGTCGAATCACAATTGCTTACTCGTACAGTGAAATGGCCTGTTCCGAAATCACTTGTGCAATATAAAGTGTAACTGTTCCATAATAAGCTATTTATTGTATTATTTCATAGACCTGAAACAGCAATTTTACTGTCGATTGCTTCTTGAAGTGTACTCGTAATAAAATGCGTGTTTCTTCAGTGGATTAGGCGGTCAGTTTAATGATTGAAGTCTGGTTTTAAAGACAGGTGTGACTAAAGCTAATTACTTAATATCATTACATTGTTTCTGCTATTTTCATGGTACATTACTCTATTAACTACAGTTATGAGCAACTATATTGTTTCAGCCTTTTTGGCATCACACAGGTCTTTTTATGTTGATGGTTTTATTACATAGTTATTGTAGTAAATTGGTTTTGTGCGAGTCCCAAACAAACATTTATCTTTCTCTATATCCCATGTAACACTCATAGGGTTCTGAGATTCTAACAAAATTCTAATAGGTATCACGTATCATTCTTCTACCCGTAGTTGGTGCTAGAAAGACCTTCTGACCTTAGGCATTTATTTTTAACCTTGCTAAGATATTTAGATGCGCAAGAAAGACTTCTGACAGATATTTCAGAAGAGATCTTTAATGATAATTCAGAAACACATCCAGTGACCTGTATCGATATTTTTATAAAGTAAAAAAGGCCTTCTATTGATCAGTATCACATCTAGTGCACCTGAATATAAACGCTGTATTAGACAAACGTATATCAATCAGTCTTTATAGTGTCAATCTCCCATACTACGGAAATTCCAAAAACTAGTCCAAGATCCAACCATTAGACGAATAATACTAAATATGGACTTACAACAGTGTCTCGACACAATGGCCGTTGGTCAGTTGCGTCACAGTGTCGCAAGCGCAGCTCTGTGCGTTCACACTTGATTGGGTTTCGCTGCACGCATGCGCGGTATTTGTGAATTGTGAACATACTTAATGCTTAGGATCTGGGTACACTGGACAACTGGAGACATTGATTCTTTGAGATAGGTCTTTGATTTTGCTGAACTATTGACGTCCATTTGCGCTGATGAACTTGTGCCCGTACTGAAAAATATGTTTTTTTTGCCATTAAGTAGTAGTAACAACGTCACTAATTAAATGTTTCACTATCATAATTATTATTTAAGACAAAAAAAGCCTAAATGCTAAGGGGGACATAAATATAAAGGGCGGCCTTAACGTTCGGAATGTAGATATTGATGGTTATGATTTTTCTCATTATAATTCAGTTCCATCTTCTAATTATGTTTTGAGTTAATGTATAAGATACAGTATGTCAGAGCATAATACTAAGGGAATCTCAGTGAAGGACTTTGATTGTCAAACGAATTATCAGAAGTAAATTCAATCCGTAACCATGGATCTACGTAATGATTTGAATAACTTATAACTGCTTTACTTACGGATTCAAGGCTTAGTTTATGTTCCTAGTAAGAACTGATGCGTAGATGTTATGAAATGTTGCACCACTATAAATTAATTTACAGATCATTTTTCAACTCTGCATACATGTAGAGTAGCTTTTTAATATAATTAATTTCCTACATATAACTTTGCCTCAGGCATGTGGTATGGTCATTAAATGGTATTGTTATTGAGTTACTTTCACGTCATTGGTAACCGTATCGCTTTTGCTATAAGGTTCACTTTTGTTTGGCTCGTGTTTCATGTGTGCAGTGTACTTAATATGTTCACAAAGAATTTAGTATATTCCATGAATGTAATGGAAAGGTATTTTGTCAGTCAATTAATAATGCCGTTTAACCTTGCTTTAATTTCTGACATCAGAAATTAGTCTTGGACTATTAATAGGTGGAGAATATCTTTGAGATTGTATTGAATTATGTTATAATGTTTTTTGATAGTAATTTAATGCAAGCATGTGAGCATTTTTAAATCAAACAACATAGAACTGGATAACCTTCTTTTTCAATTTATAAATAGACTGTTTTGATTGTGATGCATGTAGTAGTTGATTTGAATTTATTATTTAAACGTGGCGTTTATTTTATTTATTTTGAATGGCCAATAGCACAGATATCGTATATTTATCACAAAAGTTTGTTTCCCGAAGAGCCAGAAAATTTGTATACACCAATATTTACTAATACATCTAGGAACTCTAACACAAATAACTTACTCGAATCGATTCACCACTCAATTTGACTTCCAAATCGGTCAGTCCGATTCGTTTATTTACCGAAATCGTACCGAGTGGGTTGACTAAGAGAATGTTATTCAAATCACATTACCAGCCGCGGTCTGTACACAGTACACGTAGACTTTGTGAAGGACCTTGTTGCTTCTGGTGTAATTTTTCGAGGAGAACCTGAATAGAATTGAGCAATTTCTGATGGAATAGTGACTTAACGTGATACTACATTTATGAAGACCATGGCTTGTGGTCACCATGTGTCGATGGTATAACTACCTAAGCTTAAGAAGCAGATGGGTCATTTTCACAAAAAGTGTACATTCGTGTTTTGGATGTGTCCAACAACTTTAATTAAATTTTAAAAGAACAACGACTACGTTTAAGAAAAACAACATGAATTATTAAGATCTATGGTCTTTTTCGAACAATATTCTTTAATATTGTACCTTAAAAATTGATTATAAAACCTTATTTTTAACAAATATTGCTAGAAAAGGTATCGATTTTTCGCTGTCCTACTACCAATTCCAATAAAGTAACGGTTTGTTTTCGTATTTGTTGACTTATATAAAATAATATGTATATTTATTCTGAAAGAATATTATTGTACAATTTATTTTATAATTAACTGAAACGCCATACTATTGAATAGATTTTTTAAATAAGTTTTCTTTGCGGGGACAGAAATTAGTAAAAGTGGAAAATTCCCTTCCGAAACCACGACTTTTTACTAGATGGTCGTAATAAAATGACTATTTCCATATATTTTTATTGAATTGGGAACATTTGAAATACTATCAAACAGATTTCATAATTTTTTCGTCCTTTTTGACGACGACCGGCAAACAAACAACACGCATCAAAGCACCGGTACATTTTGGGTTTCCGCGACCGCAACCAATTTCAAGGCTATTTATGTGTTTATTTCTCACAAATTATTTTGATGCATTTATTAGCTTTCAGTGAACCACATTTTATCGTAACCGTGTTGATTTGATGTGTTGGTTTAAAGTAATAAAAACAAATAAGTATGAAGGTAGGCTTCCGATACTTCTGTTCCGTGACCAAAATGCTGGTAACGTAGAATTGTACATTGTACACTTTTTCTGAAAATGACCCAGATCCTTTTTTCGAAGACTTAGCTCCACACTAGGAATTTCTTCCGTCTCTTGGGTGCCTTTACAAACACATGAACTTACGTACACAAACAGCCAGACTAGGAACTATATTAGTATTTCCTTTTCTCTATAAAATCCATCCAAAGGTTGTCTTGAAAAGAGCGCTTTTAGCGATAAGGCCGCCCATTGTGTCACCCTATGTAATGTTTTCCTTATCTATATTTTCTTTATCTTATATGGTGTACATAATAAAGAGTCATTCATTGTATACAAACAGCCATTTTAGATAACATGTTGACCTTAACAAACAATAGGTTATTTTTAGAAACGTTTGTGTTACAGTTTCTTAATATTTGCGTAATTTAATATCACTTGTCTTGGTGTTATAAATTATTACGACAGGTATCAATATTATAGTGAAAAGGTTGTTCCAAATGCCGGTGGTTTTAGAGCCTTTATGTTGTTATTTGAATAAGTAGTATTATTGGATTGAGAAATCAATTAGCTGTACAAATAAGAAGGCAGAAACCATTCAGGAAGACTTGTTAGTGAGACTTCAGATAGATTTATGGTAACTTCGGGGAAATTGTAGAGAACTATTGGGTATGCAGTAACTGTGAGGATAATCTATGCTTATTTATTCGTGTGAGATTTATTTAAGCGAACTTTGATGTAAATAGTAAGCTAACGAGTATAACTACAGATATAGAGATGTGCCATAAGACAGATACGTATAATAAGATTACGTTACAGTGAGCTTACATTATAGTATTACTAAAGAGAATATACATAATATGTTATTATTGGTAGGTGTGATACACCCAGGGTTGTGGAATTTGTTCGAAAAAGTCACCGCGGCCCTGGAACGCAATTAGGAAGAACACAGCTGGGTTTTAGTCAGTAAGAGTCTGACACTCCCTTCTGCCCCGCTCTGAGTCTTTTGAAAAATAAAAGGTTAATATTGTTATTATAGGAATTATTTAATATGCAGTTGGCATGCTTGATGTTCAGAGAATGGAGTCTAGTAAATTATAGAAGAAGATTTTTTTCTATAAGAATATTTCTTCGCTCGTGTTAGTTAAATTCTATGAACTTATGAAATAATTTAAGAGAAACTGACAACTTATTGGCGAGTTTAATCTCAGTTTTAAGCTCAAGTCACATAAACTTGAATAACTTATAAACGATAACAATTTGTTTCGTGATTTGCGTAAACGATGAATAATCATTAAGACATAGCTTTAAGTTAAGATTCTAAGATAACAAATATGAATATAGACTACCATTGGATGATATAGACAATAAAATTAGAAAGTATATTTCAATATTCTTAATTAATTAACAAATCAATTTTTATCATACATTTATAAGAAAAATGTGCCTTGCATCTATTTCGATAGGCCGTTCTCAAAATTTATTTATCCCATCAAAACCGGATCAGCACTTTATTCTTGAAAATTCAACCAAAAACTGAAGAGATATACTCGCTTACTTTTGCATGATTAGGTTATGTAAACAAACATTTATCAGGTTTTCTATTATAACATCAGGTAAAGTACAATGGATATGGACATCTTTGTTATCCTATTCAGAGATCAATTTCAGCAAATCCGCTCATAAAACAGGGTCCAATTTTCATATCACTCGTATTCAAATTTTCATTAGTAATCGTTTAATTAGCGAGTGGTATCGGAAACTCGGTGCTATCGAAACATGCACCATGTCAGTTTTGCAACGACTAGTCTCACCCACTCTAAGCAATTTGCTAGTAATCGGTAAGTCACATTATAGCTGACAAGTAAGAAATTACGCAAATTATATTATATACAATTAAAAAACCACTGACTGATTTACTGATTGATTGACTGACTGATTGACACAATTGTTCTCCCACTTCCCGTGCTAGGAGGGAAAAACTTTTTATGGGGTTGTATAGAAGGTGTCGGGGTGAGTATGGGAAAAATCTGAAACTACCCCTTTTCAACCCCCTTCTTTCAACCCCATTGCTTATCTCGGCAACCTGACGTCGAAGAGAAAAATGGTTTTCGGGGTTGTATAGAGGGTGTTTGGATGAGTAGAAAACGAAAAAAAAAACTACCCCTTTTCAACCCCCTTTTTACAACCCCTTTGCGTATCTCAGAAATCTGACATTTTAGAGAAAAATGGTTTTCGGGGTTGTATAGAGGGTATCTGGGTGAGTATATGGCCAATAAAAAAATCAACCCTATTCAACCCTTTTCAACCCCCTTGTTTCAACCCCTTTGCGTATCTCAGAAACCTGACATTCTAGAGAAAAATGGTTTTCGGGGTTGTATAGAGGGTGTCTGGATGAGTATATAGCCAGTAAAAAATTCAACCCTATTCCATCCTTTTCAACCCCCTTGTTTCAACCCCTTGGCATATCTCGGAAACCTGACATTGTAGAGAAAAATGGTTTTCGGGGTTGTATAGAAAGTGTCTGGATGAGTATATGACCACTAAAAAATTCAACCCTATTCAATCCTTTTCAACCCCCTTGTTTCAACCCCTTTGCGTATCTCAGAAACCTGACGTCGAAGAGAAAAATGGTTTTCGGGGTTGTATAGAGGGTGTTTGGATGAGTATAAAACGAAAAAAAAAAATTACCCCTTTTCAACCCCCTTTTTACAACCCCTTTGCGTATCTCAGAAATCTGACATTCTAGAGAAAAATTGTTTTCGGGGTTGTATAGAGGGTGTCTGGATGAGTATATAGCCAGTAAAAAATTCAACCCTATTCAACCCTTTTCAACCCCCTTGTTTCAACACCTTGGCATATCTCGGAAACCTGACATTGTAGAGAAAAATTGTTTTCGGGGTTGTATAGAAGGTGTCTGGATGAGTATATGGCCACGAAAAAATTCAACCCTATTCAATCCTTTTCAACCCCCTACTTTCAACCCCTTTGCGTATCTCAGAAACTTGACATTGTAGAAAAAATTGGACTTCGGGGTTGTATAGAGGGTATCTGGATGAGTATATGATGAATAAAATATTCAACCCTATTCAACCCTTTTCAACCCCCTTGTTTCAACACCTTGGCATATCTCGGAAACCTGACATTGTAGAGAAAAATGGTTTTCGGGGTTGTATAGAAGGTGTCTGGATGAGTATATGGCCACGAAAAAATTCAACCCTATTCAATCCTTTTCAACCCCCTACTTTCAACCCCTTTACGTATCTCAGAAACTTGACATTGTAGAAAAAAATAGACTTCGGGGTTGTATAGAGGTTATCTGGATGAGTATATGGCCAAAAAAATCAACCCTATTCAACCCTTTTCAACCCCCTTGTTTCAACCCCTTTGCGTATCTCAGAAACCTGACATTTTAGAGAAAAATGGTCTTCGGGGTTGTATAGAGGGTATCTGGATAATTATACGACCAATAAAAAATTCAACCCTATTCAACCCTTATCGACCCCCTTCTTTCAACCCCTTTGCGTAGTCGGTTTACCTCTCCCACATTCACCCAGAAAGAGGAGGCGAAGGCAAATTCAACGGCGTAAGAATCTTGGAAATCGGAGGGAAACCAATAAAGACATAAAGGTACCAAGATCGCCAAAAAGCACGAGGTTATTACCAAAAAACAACCTCAAACCGCGTGGTATAACCACACTTTTTGTCACCACGTGCTTTTCTTTAATGTATCAGCCTTGTCCGAAGAACTATTCTGCCACACCAGCCATCACGCGGACCGACGTGAAGAATCCGCTCCAGCTCCGCACCAGCGCATACGTAAGTCCTGAGGGAACTCCTGAACCCTTCACCCTACCCCGCCTATCGTTTCCCCACGAAACCTCCCCCTCCCCCCCTCCCCCCTCGGGACTACCTCACCCCCCGCAAGTTATCTTCGTAACCCCTGGTGCTAGAAGACCGAGATTGGTGTCGTTTGAAAGGGCATAAAGAGCCCTAAAATCTGGCTCCTAGCGAATCCCGGAATTCAGCACCGTTCGCGAGCTTTACCCCCCCCCTTACTTTTCATAACCACCCCCTCCCAACCTGGGGATACCCCCTCCAACTTAAACCTCCAAACCACCGCACGAGTGACGATCCCCCAAGACCCCCACTCCCAAGATCCCACCACCCCTCACCTCCCTACGAGACCCCCTAAGACCCCCACTCCCAAGACCCCACCACCCCTCACCTCCCCACGAGACACCCCAAGGCCCCCACTCCCAAGACCCCACCACCCATCAACTCCCCACGAGGCCCCCCCATGACCCCCCACCAAGACCCCACCCTCTCTTACCTCCGTACGAGACCCCCAAGGCCCCCACCCAAGACCCCACCGCCTATCGTCTCCCCACGAAACCTCCCCCTCCCCTCCCCCCTCGGGACTACCTTACCCCCCCGCAAGTTATCTTCGTAACCCCTGGTGCTAGAAGACCGAGATTGGTGTCATTTGAAAGGGCATAAAGAGCCCTAAAATCTGGCCCCTAGCGAATCCCGAAATTCAGCACCGTTCGCGAGCTTTCCCCCCCCCCCCCCCTTACTTTTCTCAACCACCCCCTCCCAACCTGGGGATACCCCCTCCAACTTAAACCTCCAAACCACCACACGAGTGACGATCCCCGAAGACCCCCACTCCCAAGACCCCACCACCCATCAACTCCCCACGAGACCCTCCCCATGACCCCCCACCAAGACCACACCCTCTCTTACCTCCGCACGAGACCCCCCAAGACCCCTACCCAAGACCCCACCGCCTATCGTCTCCCCACGAAACCTCCCCCTCCCCCCCTCCCCCCGCGGGACTACCTCACCCCCCCCGCAAGTTATCTTCGTAACCCCTGGTGCTAGAAGACTGTGATTGGTGTCGTTTGAAAGGGCATAAAGAGCCCTAAAATCTGGCCCCTAGCGAATCCCGGAATTCAGCACCGTTCGCGAGCAACATCAGCGAGAACGCGCGTTACTGCCCATCCATCGAGTTGCGATGTGTGCAGAGGAGTTCCTGGGTGATGCCAGCCACCATATATGGACGGGTATACCTTAACTCGAATAGGTTCACTCTGTCCAAAAATGGTCCGATAAGGACAATCTCGCTTGCTCCAGACAATTTTACTGCGATGACTATGGCCCCAAAATGGTTCATAAGAGCCTCGTCTACCGTGAGGCGGTAGCATTTCTCATGTTTCCTGAACCCGTTTACTAAGATTGAGGCCATAGTGCGCACCTTTGTCTTTACTCGGTCTCCTAAGCGGTGCGCAAGCTTCTCCCTGAGATCTTTGGCAGCTTCATTTGTCGTGGTTGCCACAACGTCCTTTTCCTCGTCGAAGTGTTTCACCACCTGATACTGGGTACCGCCTAATGCTCCTGGATGTCTGAAGTCCCCAGAATGGACTGAGCCATTTCAAGGATCTTGTCATCCAGTATGATTTTGGTACACTTGGCGGTAATCAGTATCGGGTCGGTGTTCGGTGTTCTGAATTTTATTTTGCCTGAGCGCTCCGTTTCCTCCTCGTACAGGGTCACAAAGCCACTCTCCGCGCTGAAAGCTGCCATATACGACCCCGTCATTTCTCCTATGATGACTTGAGATTTGACGTTGTCGTATACGGCCGCCCCGGCCTCCTCGAGCAGTAATTACCCTTAGCAGTCCTTCAGTGTTTCTCTGGAAGGTCTGCAGGATCTTCTTGCATGTCATGAGATTAACCTCTCTGGTCGCTCTCACGATTGCTATGTACTCGAGGAAAGCGCTCTTCACGTGGTCCGTAGTGCCTGAATTGGCTGCGAGGGTCGGTGGGATAACATGCCCTTTGTCGGCTCTTGTTGGTGTGGGCTTCTTCGGTGATGGTTCTCTTGGTGTTCTGAAGAACCTCTCCACTGCTTCCCCCTGCTTATCAGTTTGTGATTTGCGGCTGGTGCTAGGGAGTAGAGAACTGAGGAAAGTGCCGATTGCTTTCAGGCGACTCCTCTACCGGGCTTGGTCCTCTGGGCTGGTAGTTTTGCTCTGCTCCTTTGCAGCTTTTTCGGCGGCTGCCTTCTCCTGGGCCCTCTCGGATCCACTTTGAGTGGTCGGACTCGTTCTGGAGCTCGTCGCGCTGGCTGTTGGGTCTCTTGGGACTCTGAGAAAGCTCAAACTTTCCCCTCTATCCTCATAGACGACTAACTCATGCTGTTCTGAGGCTTTTAAACAGCCGAAGCGGTCTGCGACGTCTCCTCTTTCCCCTCCGACCACCACCGCGTCAACACTTATAGTGCGGGCTGTGACCGTGTGTTCTCCTGCCTCTCTGATTTGTTGGAGCAGTGAGCTCGCCTGGGCAAATGGAGTCTCCTCTCTCCACTCGAATAATGCGATCGTCTTCCCTTTGGTTCGCATTATACGGCATCGGTGAGTGGCAACTACCATTTGGGGCAGTGCAGCATACTTGCTACCTTTTATGGTCGTTTTGCTGGTGCTTCCGTTGATCAGAGCTGCAAGGCCAGGTGAGATATGTAGGTATTCGGGCTCTAGGTCGGCTTGAGCCTATGCAGAAGCTTATACCCAGCTTTTCTCCTTCCCTGCGAAGAAAGAAGAAACTAGCGAAGTCCCTGGTCATTAGGCCCACCTAAACTAATCCCTGTCCCCAATAATAAACTCCACCCAAACTCTGTATTCTCCATAATGTTAAATAAAATACCATTATGTAAAGCTGCATGGCAGAGTGAGTCTGTCATACTTACGTTCCCGCAAGGTCGAGGTTGGCCGGCTCAAACTGCCATGCATCACCCCTTTATGTATATCCATTTGTTTTAAGTGTGTCAAAACATCCGTGTTTTAACTAATATAGTAACATAAATAAAAAAAAAAAAAAAAAAAAAAAAAAAAAATATAAAAAAAAAAAAAAAAAAAAAGCAAAAAAAAAAAAAAAAAAAAAAAATGATGGACTCACATAGACCATAAGCTACGAAATGCTTTTATTGTTTGCTCACAGGAATAACTTGTGCGTAGATTAAGGAAAAGTGTCCTATGTGGAAGCACATACTATATGTAATGTAAAAAAAAAATCTAAACAAGTTTAACCTGTAAAAAAAATACAACCGACTTTTACACAAAAAATCAAAAAAGTGCAAAATAACTTTAATTTCGGAACTCGGTGTTGGTGGTTGCTTTTTCGTTTTTTGAACACCGACTTCCGAAATTAAAGTTATTTTGCACTTTTTTGATTTTTTGTGTAAAAGTCGGTTGTATTTTTTTTGTAAAAAGTTTTTTATTTTTCACTTTTTAGTGGTACCTACATCCCCTCCCCTCCCCCCACCTAAACGAACCAATCACATTGGTGTAAAAAAACGCACTGCTCCTTTGCAGAGTAAACTAAGAGGTCGTCAATGTAGGTAATATAGATATTTTTTTTAGATTTTTCGAAAACCGCTTGCTCGATTTCGATAAAATTTTCATGGGACCATTTGGGAAGTATATCCTTTCTAACAAAAAAAGAAGTTTTCAAATCGGTTGACAAGCGACGGAGTTATGCGCGAACAAACATAAAAAAAAAAATACAAACATCCGAATTGAGAACCTCCTCCTGTTTTAGAAGTCGGTTAAAAAAAGGCGCGGACCACCAAGTCCGCGGTAATGAACTGTAAATAAAAAAAACCCTTTTGCGTATCTCAGAAGGGTTATCTGGCAGAATCTTGTTGCTCCGAATTTTACTTGGCATAACACACTTGGCATAATATTTTTTAAATGAGTATTTGTAAGGCATAAAAAATATTTAGTATAACTATTGTTTGGACGAATATTTATATGCCCGAATTTACAATGGCATACTATTAGGATGGCAGAATTTTATTTGGCATAATTACCTTTAGCATTGTTAAAACATCGCATAATTTCGTTTAGCACAATGTTTACTTGGAACAACGATCATTTTGCATAATAAATTTCACTTGGCATACTATGAAGATGGCAGAATTTCACCTGGGATGAATCTATTTAACCATTTCCATAAAAAAAGCATTTGTATCTAATCTTAGGTACTTATATTAAAATTTAAACATTGTCTTAGCAGTAAACGCTTTTTACTAAAAATTTAGTGACAGAAACGAATCGCTGCAAAACCGACTCCACGTAGTCTTGTCTGCCCTACCCCTAGAGTGTAGTTTAAAACCGCGAAGGCGCGGAGGGGTGAGGCGGCCCGCGATTTGAGGAGCAGGTGGTGAGCGTTAAACCCATCTGCAACGATAAACTCGCGTGGGACCGCCGGAACCCCGCAGCGCCGTAGCCGTGACAGAAACCATGATGCTGCATGTTGCTTGCTTGCTTGCATGCTGCATGCTTGCTTGCATGCTGCATGCTTGCTTGCATGCTGCTTGCTTGCTTGCATGCTGCGTGCTTGCTTGCATGCTGATTCAAGATTCAAGATCGTTTATTGCAATCCATAATGTACACATACAGATGGTAAAATATGAGAAATAGAAACAATTATGGACCCTGTCGGGCACAGCAAAACTGCATGCTTGCTTGTACAAATTTTATTGTTCTGGTAAGAAATGCAAAATTATTGTAACTGAATTTTCTGTAATATAACAGATGTGTCTTTCTTTCTATTTATGGATGTCAAAATGTATGACAAAAGATGATTCTGTTAACTTTCGGAAATATGCCAGTTCTGTCTTTTAATGACTACCGATATGAAATGTTTGCCAAAAGACAATTCTGACTGTGAACTTTCTGCGATAAGATGGTTCTACTTTTTAATCATTATGGATATGAAATTTATGCCTAAAGATGATTCTGACTTACAAAATTATGACTTTTTAATGTATGATAAATGAGGGTACACCAAACAATTGAAGGAACGACGCGAAAACCCACCCACCACTTCGTCGGCAAAGCGGTTTCTAAACCGAGAGATCAACAAACACGTACGACGCGACCTCCGGCGCTTCAATGCTCTTTCGGTTGAAAGAGAAACCGAGCAGAATCGGGGGTCAAAGGTGTTCGTACAATCTCTCGGAAGAAGCCACCTGACGAAGTTGACCACAGCAAGTGGAGAATTCGTTTCTTCGAAGCCAGCAGTCCTTTCGGAAGTGGAGGACTTCTATAGCCGGTTATACGCATCGCATGCATCTCGTCCTGATCCCGAAAATGAGGGTCTTAGAGCCACATTGACACGCCATTTCACCGAAGACCTGCCAGAAGTCAGTATTGGCGAAATCGAGATCGCTCTTGGGCAGCTTAAAAATGGAAAAGCCCCTAGAGAACACGGCGTTACCACAGAGCTGCTGAAAGCTGGAGGTAACCCCGTACTTAGGGAGCTCCAGAAGCTTTTTAACGCTGTCCTATTTGAAGGGAGAACTCCAGAGGCGTGGAGTAGAAGTGTGGTCGTTTTGTTCTTCAAAAAGGGAAACAAGACCCTGTTGAAGAACTATCGACCCATATCCCTTCTAAGCCACGTCTATAAGCTGTTTTCAAGAGTGATCACGAACCGTCTTGCGCGAAGACTCGATGAATTCCAACCACCGGAGCAGGCTGGGTTTCGGAGCGGATATGGCACCATAGACCATATCCACACAGTGCGGCAGATTATACAGAAGACCGAAGAGTACAATCAGCCCCTGTGTCTAGCATTTGTGGACTATGAAAAGGCCTTTGACTCTGTTGAAATCTGGTCTGTTCTGGAGTTCCTGCAGCGCTGCCAAGTAAACTGGCGATACATCCAAGTGATGAGATGTCTCTACGAGGCCGCCACCATGTCCGTTCAAGTACAGAATCAGCAAACAAGTACCATACCGTTGCATCGAGGAGTGAGACAAGGGAATGTTATTTCCCCGAAATTGTTCACTAATGCAATGGAGGATATGTTCAAGACGCTGAACTGGAAAGAACGTGGCATTAACATCAATGGCGAGTACATCTCTCACTTGCGATTTGCAGACGATATCGTCATTATAGCAGAAACAGGCAGCAGGGTATCTGGGTGAGTATATGGCCAATAAAAAAATCAACCCTATTAAACCCTTTTCAACCCCCTTGTTTCAACCCCTTTGCGTAACCCAGAAACTTGACATTGTAGAGCAAAATTGTCTTCGGGGTTGTATAGTGTTTGGATGAGTATATGATGAATGAAATATTCAACCCTTTTCAACCCCTTTGCGTATCTCAGAAATCTGACATTTTAGAGAAAAATGGTCTTCGGGGTTGTATAGAGGGAATCTGGTTGAGTATATGGCGAATCAAAATTCAACCCCATTTAACCGTTTTCAACCCCCTTCTTTCAACCCCTTTGCGTATTTTCACAGAGAAATAATAATTGTTAGTCAAAAAATACTAAAAAGACACCGCGAGTTGCTTGCAACTCGCGCCCCCAAGCGAATTACTAGTTATATTATATACAATTAAAAAACCACTCACTGATTGACTGATTGACTGATTGATTGATTGACATAATTGTTCTCCCACTTCCCGTGCTAGGAGGGAAAAACTTTTTATGGGGTTGTATAGAAGGTGTCGGGGTGAGTATGGGAAAAATCTGAAACTACCCCTTTTCAACCCCCTTCTTTCAACCCCATTGCTTATCTCGGAAACCTGACGTCGAAGAGAAAAATGGTTTTCAGGGTTGTATAGAGGGTGTCTGGGTGAGAATAAAACGAAAAAAAAATTACCCCTTTTCAACCCCCTTTTTACAACCCCTTTGCGTATCTCGGAAATCTGTCATTTTAGAGAAAAATGGTTTTCGGGGTTGTATAGAGGGTGTCTGGTCGAGTATAAAACGAAAAAAAAAATTACCCCTTTTCAACCCCCTTTTTACAACCCCTTTGCGTATCTCAGAAATCTGACATTTTAGAGAAAAATGGTTTTCGGGGTTGTATAGAGGGTGTTTGGATGAGTATATGGCCAATAAAAAATTCAACCCTATTCAACCCTTTTCAACCCCCTACTTTCAACCCCTTTGCGTATCTCAGAAACTTGACATTGTAGAGAAAAATGGTCTTCGGGGTTGTATAGAGGGTGTCTGGATGAAAATATGGCCAAAAAAAATTCAACCCTTTTCAACCCCCTACTTTCAACCCCTTTGCGTATCCCAGAAACTTGACATTGTAGAGAAAACTGGTCTTCGGGGTTGTAAAGAGGGTGTCTGGATGAGTATATGGCCAATAAAAAATTCAACCCTATTCAACCCTTTTCAACCCCCTACTTTCAACCCCTTTGCGTATCTCAGAACCCTAACATAGAAGAGAAAAATGGTCTTCGGGGTTGTATAGAGGGTATCTGGGTGAGTATATGGCCAATAAAAAAATCAACACTTTTCAACCCCCTTCTTTCAACCCTTTTGCGTATCTCAGAAACCTGACACAAATTATTATTTTCACAGAGAAATAATAATTGTTAGTAAAAAAATACTAAAAAGACACCGCGGGTTGCTTGCAACTCGCGCCCCCAAGCGAAATACTAGTTATATTATATATAATTAAATAACCACTGATTGACTGATTGACATAATTGTTCTCCCACTTGCCGTGCTAGGAGGGGAAAACTTTTTATGGGGTTGTATAGAAGGTCTCGGGGTGAGTATGGGAAAAATCTGAAACTACCCCTTTTCAACCCCCTTCTTTCAACCCCATTGCTTATCTCAGAAACCTGACGGCGAAGAGAAAAATGGTTTTTGGGGTTGTATAGAGGGTGTCTGGATGAGTATAAAACGAAAAAAAAATTCAACCCTTTTCAACCCCCTACTTTCAACCCCTTTGCGTATCTCAGAAACCTGACATTGTAGAGAAAAATGGTCTTCGGGGTTATATAGAGGGTATCTGGGTGAGTACATGGCCAATAAAAAATTTAACCCTTTTCAACCCCCTTCTTTCAACCCCTTGGCATATCTCAGAAACTTGACATTGTAGAGAAAAATGGTCTTTGGGGTTGTATAGAGGGTGTTTGGATAAGAAAATGACGATTAAAAAATTCAACCCTTTTCAAACCCCTACTTTCAACCCCTTTGCGTTTCTCAGAAACTTGACATTGTAAAGAAAAATGGTTTTCGGGGTTGTATAGAGGGCATCTGGATGAATATATGGCCAAAAAAAAATTCAGCCCTTTTCAACCCCCTTCTTTCAACCCCTTTGTTATAAGTCAAAAAATACTAAAAAGACACCGCGGGTTGCTTGCAACTCGCGCCCCCAAGCGAAATACTAGTTATTTTATAAAATTGAATAGCATTCAATGAAGCCACTAGCGGGGATCGTCCTGATGAGTTGGTTGAGATAGATACATTTCATTGTACACGAAAACGACAAGTTTCTTTCCACCTATGCTAACAGTTTCAGATCTCAACACGAAGTGTACTGCTGTTTGACCTCAGAGCTCAACAATTAACGCGCTTACCAAGGCATTTAGTGATGCACGGATGTGTAAAAAATAATCACCTGTTCGTCCGTGCAGTTATCATCCGAAACAAAGCTTCATCTTTTCAATTGTGTACAACAATGTGTCAACAACTAAACTACCTGTGGTCATCATCCGTTCATTACTTGTATCCCAATTTGATATAAGGGTGATGGGCAGAATGCATTGTTGCCATCGCAGGTAGAACCTGGATGAGGCTGGCACATGAACGTGGGGATAGGCACAAAACAAAGAGGCCTATGCTAGGCAGTGGGTAATGTCGAGCTGTGGGTGATGTTGAGGAAATCCCAATGTCAGCGTAGTATATCTTATTCTCCATACATCTTTATTTGCCGCCACCTCAATAATCACCTTTTTTCTAGAACTTTCCCATTAATTCCTCTACCTATTGCTATAGAAGCATAGATGTATAGCAGACAAATCGTGTCTATATTCAGACAAGTCAAAAATTTTAAGATATTTTTCAAGACAAGTCTTTCACCACTCTTGAAGTAAGTCACCCTAAAAGCCTTTCTAAAAGCCGTTGTATAACACAATTATCTGTATATTTCTATCGCGAACAGTTTCATCAATTGAACACTCTAGTTACTAAACTTCCTAGACAGCATTTAAACTTGCTTCGTTACTTCATCCAAGTTGGAATATTTGAACTATTTTATTGCTTTTTACTCCATTTACTTTATTTTATTACTGGCATTTCGTAAAGAATAATTATCGTGCGGTCACGGTATTCGGAGAGCGATTTGCTGATAGGACCCCGATTGTTTTGGATATGCGATGAACTGATCGCTAACCTGTTTTAGTTTAAGTGCAATTTTATCTGTTAGGTTGATGGGTACTAAAACGGTGCTAATGATTTATGTGCAAATACTTCATAAGATGGTTGAAATTGATAATTCTGATAGTACACACAAAAAAAAAAGTTTATTTTGGTGCACCTGCACATTTAATGAAACCCACCAATCAGCGTAACAGCGTGTCAGTTAGATTAGTCTATACTAATATTATAAAGAGGAAAGATTTGTATTTTTATATTTTCAAAAACTACTAGACCGATTCCAAAAATTCTTTCGCCATTAGAAAGCTACATTCACCCTGAGTAACATAGGCTATATTTTATCCCCGTATTCCCACGGGAACGGGAACTACGCGGGTGAAATGTTTAATAAAATTAGCAATTCGTTAAAAAATGTCAGATCAAAGTTTTTTTTATTGTATGCATAACCTCAAACTTGGTTAATGATGGGTAAGTAGGCGACAGTTTAAACGCAATTAACAACTCCTTTTGATTTTCCGTTCAAATCTGCCTTGACACCCATCGCTATTAAAAAAGGTACTGACAACTTTATGACAATAACCATATCTAATTTATGAAACCTCCAAAGGGCTAAGACCTACTGAGCAATAGAATTTGTCACAGTTTTGCAAGCAAAGCAAAGTTTATCGCGCTTATTACCATATTCGATTCAGAAAGCATTTACAACGTGTCCTTAAATGGGAACAGGTATACGGTATATTGCGTAGGGCCATACAGACGGGCGGGTGGGCCACTAAACCAGTTACGAAAGATATGGCCAACAGTAGTTGTTTCAAATACGGAAGCAATCAATTTATAATAGTTATAATTCTTGTTGTTATTGATTAGTGACTATGTTTTGTTAATTAAAGTGACCATTGTTTGCGTAACCTTTTTCATCCTTTTCTTTAGGTATAAAATACAAAAAACTTAACTTGAAGAGAACAGTGAAGTAGCCATTTGAAAAATATTAAAAGTTGCATTAGCTGTTTTGAAATCAGCCAAGATCAAACACAGAAAGCTTTTTTCTTGAGTTTTGATTTCCGTCGAAAACGCATTAAACGGTGACAATTAAACCAAAACTGAAAGTAAAATTAACGTCAAAGTCGTTTACTCCGCCAGTCTGCACACCCAAACACGTGTGCACACATCAGCTGAGTGCCAACTTGCCGAGACAGGGTTCACGCACGCCCAGTACCTGGCCCCGTTTGAGGTCACATATCAAGATCACATACCTGTTTCGAATCTGTTCTAAACCAGTTCGAGCCTGTATGAATGTATGCATTGCTTACGTCATTTTGTTTCCGTGTACTACCTTCCTACTATCGCAACTGTGAATTGTTAAAAACCGGTTGTGTTAGGTATTGTTTTATATGAATATGGAGTATTGGTGGTCTAAAAATAGTTTTAGAAAGTAATGAAGGTTGTTGAAGAGCATGTCCTGATTTTTTTGTCATTTTTCCACCGCCAGACTCTCAGCCTTATGAGTTTTTTCTCGGGAGCTTCGTGGTACAATTTAGATCATCGTATTTTATATGGGCTATGCTTGATAAATTGGAACCTGTCTATAATATAATTATTATTCGGTAAAAGGTTCATGAAAAACTGTTGCCGTATGTCAAAAGTAAGACTCAAAACAGAGCCGTCTAAAAAGTTATTTGATATTGCTTAAGAAAAATGAGTTTAATAATTATATACATATATGTGTAGCGAAGTATATACATGATATTTAATTGTAATATGTTAAAATCGATTAAAAGGTTCTTTGTTCTAATGATAAATCGTATGTCGGGTCATGTGCATGAAATATTTTTGTATCAACGCAAGATATAATCAGATAAATGTGATACTGATTTGTTTTATGTATTAGCTCGCTCGATATGACGTTTCCTTCGATATGTTCATGTACCATTTTAACCTATCTTAGATTTTGATCTACATAGATTAAAAAGTTTTTAGTTCGAATTAAATATCAATGCATTCCCAATGTTCTTATTTGGAGTTTTTACTGCACTTATTAAACCACATCGTGGTTCACGTTGTGAATTTTATAAGTTAGTTCTTGCCTTCTTATTTATCTACTAAAATAGTAACTGATTCATCAATGATATAGTTTAAAATGATACAATTTATGATAGGTATATCTGTACACGGATTCTGGCAGAGAAATCTAGTACAATCCAACAGAATAATTGGAGAAAAAATGGCTCTGAAAACGGATGTCCTTGCTAATTCGTTGTAAGACGCAGTTCAATGACCTACAGCATTAACGCTTAAGTTTAGAGTTTTATTATTATCTCACTTCGTAAGAAGACAAATTAGGTAATGAACTTTTTTCTTCGAAGGCTTCTTAAAAGTCAAATGGTCCTGTGAACAGTGTAATGACCTTTTCAAAACCATAACGACTGAATAATTTTTCTATGCTCCATGATGTTTAAAAATATCTCGTTAATTATAACAAAAAATCTGTTAATGTTGAATGTAAGCGTTAAAATGGATAATGATTAAGAACCCCATAACATTAAAAGGCACGCGTTCTATTATGTGCATGTTTTTGCGGGTAGATACGTTTTTGTGTTCATTACTCTTGGCAAGGTTTGAAAGGTAAACCACCTGCAAAGTACTCGATATTGTAGGTATATATGTAATTTGTTACCACAATTACAATGTCGTGTTTGTAGTTTTTTTACGTGTAACGTAGGATATTTTCAGATTTCCATAGAACTCTTATAGCAACGCGCTCTTGTAGCAAAACAACGCTTGCCAAGGTTGGTCTGTCGATGGGGTGACCATCTTACCATACCGAGTTTCCTCCGTGCCTCGGAAAGCACGCTAAGCCGGTGGTCCCGGCTGTCATTTGTAGATCTTTGGCAGTCGTTACGGATTGTCAGAAGCCAGTAAATCTGACTCCAGTCTTGCCAAGAAATACCGTGTTCCCCAATTAATGAGTTGTGGAGGTCTGGTAGGGAGCCGCTCCACGTAAAATACTGGTATTCAGCTGAATCCGGTTTGACTGGGAGCTGACCTCAATATAGTTGGGAAAAGGCTAGGCAGATAAAAATAGAACTCTTATAGGACTATCTTCTTTCTTTTTGTACTTCGTACAAAGAACGATTATCAGTATACTCTTAACATTTGATGATAACTCTTTTACAAAAAAATAATATAACAGTTTGGGAACTGAAAAGCATAAACTCAGTCCCTTTCCCATGGTAGTAAGCAGAACGATACTTGCCACGGTCCTCGGTTTTCTATAGTCTTTTGAAGACAAAAGTCTACATATGTTAGGACCGTAGCAAGTATTTTTGTATGTGTATTTTATTTTATTAACAATGTTTTTCCTCTTGTCCCCAGGCCCTAGTCGCGTGCGCATGCATAGCGCTGGCGTCGGCTCAGTTCGGACATTACGATGTCGACTTTTCCGACTTCGGCACTAGCTTTGGAGCCCCGACCTACAATAACTTCGCGGCCGCAGCGAGAGACCCCAGGGCTAATCCCGGTAAGGGAATCGAAGGTTTTTAATACTTTTTTTTTATTGCATGGCTGCATGGGTATAATTGAGAGGCTGTGGTCGTCAACAATCACGGAGGCCGAATGTATATAAGATGTCAGGCATTTTTTTAAATCAATAGATATTACAACTCGGAATATCGCAGTCTACTGCGGACTTGGGTCTATTGCGCCACAATACCTGCTTTTCCACGTTTTGACTCCAATATGTATCAGACCAGCGGTTTTAAAAAAAAATAATTTAACTATGATCAAACTCCACGTTCAGAAAGCGTGTTTGGTATCATGCATGAAAACTGGTCTTTTGATCCTTAGTCCTTAGGTATCTAGAGCATTTGCACTAGAAAACTAAATTAGTAGGTACGCACGCCTCTACAAAATGCATGTTAAACGCAATTTATTCACAATTCACTACACAATCATGGTATTTCGAAGTCATATGGTTTGGCACTAATTATAATATTACTGTACCGACAGGGATTGTTAGGTACCAACTATCATACTGCCTATTCGTTTAAATGCAAATTAAATAGCAAATAGGTACTTTGTTTTGCATGTTTGTATTTACTTTGCTTTGTATTTGATGCATGTTTCACACGGATTACTTACGTATTTGAAAACTACATCTACTACAGTTTCTTCGGTACCAGTATTCAGAACCAAAATACAATCCAAATGTGTATATACATACATATATGTTGTACTATTAATGCAAAAGTGAGTTCGTTTGTTAGGCTTTCACGCCTAAATCGCTGAACCAAATTTGATGCATTTGGCACAGAGATAGACGCGACAACCTCTAAGACGGTATAGACTACATTAACGCGAACAAAAGTTAAATTAACTATAACTATGCTGTGAAAAAATCTATGAGTTTGACATTGTCATACCTAGCTCAGTTTTTCAATGACATGTATTAAAAACCAAACATTAATTATTCCCAAGCCATATAAGTACCGAAACAACCTCAAAGCAATTCAAATGTCAACTATTTTGGGTATTATAACAATGTCAAATGTTGCCCTAATGTTTAATTGTTTAATAAAACAGAGACAGAAATACTTGCGTCTCAAGGTTATGTGAAGAACATTGTGATCTGATGGTTATCATACAGTTGTGAAATGTAAGTTAGCCCATACTGTCTACGTCTGTTGTTTCACGTTTTCGAGCTTGAAAAATGGTTTCGTTTTTGTGAATAATTATTTAATTTGATGCGTTAGTCTTGTGTGTTGATAAATTAAGCACAATTCTAGTGAATATCTGAAACGTTTTTCTGATTGAGCTTGCGCCATTAGAGTAAGAGTTTATTCAAAAACTGATATAAACAGTTAATTCGCTCAATAGATTTTGAAGATTAAAACCTTCTTCAAGCAGGCAAAAAGACGCACTGATGCAAAACTATTGCGCTGGGCAAAGGGTTAGTGAATGTGTTTGGCTGCAAAATAATCCTGCTGCTTTTAACTACAATAGCAGAAATAGCTTCTCTATCTCTCTTCACTAATCCACTGACAGATCTCGATAGTTCAAAAGTGCCTCTAAACGCTCTATTTAAAGGATAGGTTCTTGATTTGAAAGGACACACCGACTTTACAGCGTGCACGCAAACATCTAATTCATATCAATCTATACACGCTATCACCAATTTTCACAATTTCCTTCAACTATGCAAATAAACATTCCTTCATTGAAACGATTGCTGAATAATAATTATTCCGGTATCGCAATCAGTCATCGTAATTTTATCAGCTCTGAGATTTATTCAATCAACTTGTGCTTGGTCAAAACATTACACAATGTTAGTCAAAAACGGACATGGTTGATAAGTAGCTCGCCCGTGTAGATGTATATCACACGAAAACGTTACGAAAAGTCCATATTGCGTACAGTTTTTGGTTGTTAAGTGCGCGTTTAATATTAATTCTGGAAACACGGATCATCTGCCTACCCTTTTCCCAACTATATTGAGGTCGGTTCCCAGTCAAGCCGGATTCAGCTGAATACCAGTATTTTACGTAGAGCGGCTTTCTATTGGAACTTTGGAAGGTCTCGCACTGGGTGGACCGATGACCTGGCGAGGGTCGCATTGAGACTCTAAATAAATAGTTATTGGGAAAGGCCTAGGCAGCTGGGGTCAGCTCCCAGATAAGCCTGATTCAGCTGAATACCAGTATTTTACGATTTTTACGTGGAGCGGCTGCCTACCAGACCTTCACATCCCATTAACTCGCGAACACGATACATCTTGGCAAGCCTCGTGTCAGATTTTCTGGCTTCTGACAATCCGTAACGACTGCCAAAGATCTCCAAATAACAGTCGGGACCAACGGCTTAACGTGCTTTCCGAGTCACGGAGAAGTCTCGTTATGTAACGCGGATGCCGCCCGTACGAAAACAAGGAATAGAATTGATGTGTTCTTTCAAAAGAGTTTTTTTTTTTACTTAAAATCTAGTTCAACATTCAGCTGTCTCGAATCACCGGATGACTAATTAGTTTCCGATTTCATAGTTACACCAGTTTGATTAAGCTTAAATAAGTATCTTTCTATTAGTATGACGGAAATTAGCTACAAAACTATTGGCTGCTAAATCACTAGTTACCATGCAGTTTATGATCTGTTCACGATGTGACGATTCTTGCACTAGATCTTGCTCAGTTAGTCAAGTTACTAGTTATTGGTGAAATAGCACCATAATGACGTTTTTCTAGTTACACAACCAGCAATTCCCTAAGGCGCGGCACTCACTAATGTCCGTGGCGATGAAATTGAGGAAGTACGACTGTGGACGACTGTACTATAATTAATTGCATGTAACTGATATAACAGTCGTCGCTGGTAAACGCTTTTGTTGTTGTCAGTACAAAGCGCTGGTCCTTTTGCTCTATGGCTAATGTCCTGTGTCGTTTGACAAACCCCCCGTGGTGTTTTGTTTTCGTGTAGTTTGTCTCAGTTCTACAGTTCCACCGTTAGTAAATTGATGTAGCTGAATTGCGAAAGTAGAATTCCTTTGCAGTGGGAAGAAAACGGGCACTTAAAGACAGCATTTTATAACACAAAACGCTTTTAATTATCATGTGATTTAAATTACGAGATCACCTCGCGCCCTAAAATCATTGCAGGAACTAGATTAAGCGTTTAATGCTGCTAATGCTTAGAATTTAAACTTATACCTATAATTAATTATCCATTCAATCCAATACACTTTGATTAATGGACACACCTAAATTCCGGGACTTGCAAGCATTAAGTACAAGGCATATTATTATTACCACACAAAAAGGCAGGTGAAAAAAAATGGCGTTCACAGAACAGTTCCGGAAAGTTGATAAAATACTTTGGTCTTTTTATCCGTGGTTTATTTGTATCGCAACAAGTAGGTATTTGTAAAAGCTGTGTGCAATAAAACAAATTGAAATGAGCGAACAAAGTTTCGCTCTCTTACGGAACTTTTGTAGATTGATACAAGGCTTGTTGTATGGAAATCAAACATAATTAAATGGCGGGTCCTTTTCTACGGTTAAACAAACCGCAGTTGTTGGTCTGTTTGCATTTTATTATGTAAGTTATCTCTGGGATTTGTGTAAACTGGTGAGGGGAGAGGTTTAGTTTGTCATGATAAAATGGACGGGATTTGGATAAGAAACTGTATTCTATTGAACCACTTTATAGGATTTGTTGTAAGTATGTTTTCTTTATCATGGCAATTGATTGTTTTAATTTTCACACTTTTCACCGTCTTTTAGAAAATACTTCGACGAGTGAGGTCAGTGGCTCTTGAAATCAGTTTACAAATGACAATAATCTTTACTAAGAAGGTCGCTCGATAACTTTATTTTTATTTCATTCCCATGTTTAAAATCCCTCCGGAACATTTTATTTCATTGAAAATATCTTGATTGGACTGTTCCGAAGGACGAACTTATTGCTGGCCGTACCTATGCGAGCCCTTATTAAATTAAGTATCTTGACAAGGAATTTTATTTGTATTCAATATTGAACTTGCAAACTCCGCTTTCGAATAATGACGTTATTTTAGACGGTTTTCTGGTTG
This sequence comes from Hecatera dysodea, assembly GCA_905332915.2. Classification (NCBI taxonomy): domain Eukaryota; kingdom Metazoa; phylum Arthropoda; class Insecta; order Lepidoptera; family Noctuidae; genus Hecatera; species Hecatera dysodea. The sequence goes on along the minus strand of HG995294.1, from coordinate 8,183,819 downwards.
TCTAAACAAATAGAAGTCTCGTTCCAGTGTTTGAGTGATTTCTTAATTAAGATGGTTTCAATATCAATTTGGTTCAGACGATAATTATTTTTCTGTGAATAAATAACGGACAATAGGCCAGACGGTAGTGAAGCATGCATAATAGCAGATAAAGACTTTTTGTGGCCAATCTATATTTTACAAGGGCATCCGGTGTACTTTGTCGTGAAAGAAAATCATAAAGTAGTACAAAATATCACCTTATTTCAAATGCAATAAGTATCAGCTTTGTTTTTGAATGTTTGTAAATATTTTCAATTTTGGAACGCTAAACTTTTGACATAAAAACAAAATAGGATCTCTAAAGTTTAATTTTCAAAATACATTCCAAAAAGGTCATGTTTCTTTAATTCTCAGTGATATTTCATTATCAGTGTGAAAAAGCGCGGAATCGTACCTCATTGTGAATCGAGTTTAACGACCGACAGATTCATAAATTTTGCATTGTCTTCATTTTTTCTACTGTTGGCAATATTTTATCTTGCCAATTAGAGTTTAACATTTCAGTGTCAAATTACGCGACAGTTAGTTAAAAGTTTAACGATATTATTTACTCGATTTGTGTGATGTTAGAAGTCACAGGAGTTATGTAAATGGTACTAAATGTGGCACAAACTTGGGCCTTGATTCCAACTGTGTAATACATACATACATAATTTAAGTTGTTTAATATGTTAGAACAACGTCACATACCGCTGTCACCATTGTTTGTTGTCAAACTTTGTTTGAGTAAAAGTGTTGTTTAAAGTTAATAGGTAAACGCAAATGCGCTAAGTGTTTAGGCATAAAACATTACATAAAATTAGAAATTTGTTCATGGTGTCACGTAATTTGTAGTATAGGGAATACAATGTTAGCTTCAATATTGGAATATATGTAGGTTCTTTGTATTTCAATTGATTTCTGTAATAAAACTGATAGTTCAGTTGACTTTTAGTCCAATGAACTTTTGTTAAAATTGTCTTTTGTTTGAACAAATAGATAGAATAGTTTGTAATGAATATTATGTCGTATGGCATGTTGATGATGATGATGACTGATTTCGATTCATCACCAATTAAATTACAAGATGTCGACTACCTGAAGTTAGCGTGAGAAGGGACTAAACAGCTAACAGAGAACCGGAGATTGTATTCAAATTAACAGCGTATTAAAATTGAACCATAATTTGGCCACACATGTCTACAGCGATTTTCCGCGCCAATAGCTCAAGACGAAGTTAATAAGCCAGCAATTTAACACCACTTGTCCATTATTACAAGACAAATTAAGCCATACATGCTCTTGTTGGTCATCTAGCCATGGCATATTTTCCGTTAAATTTTAACGTACGTAACCGCAGTGTGACACGCTCTTAGAAGGGGGTCCTAATGACAGAATCATGCTTCGCCGAGCAAAAACCGAGGACATGTTGCGAGCCAGTGTTTGACAATACGACACTACGCATCCCTCGATCGGAATTAATTATGGCTACAGCTTGTGCTTTCTGCTCCTAAATAAACAAAGTTTTGGGTTGCGTGATTTTGGGTGCGCAGTTTTTGTTAGGATAATTTAATTATTTTTGGTGGTTAAAATATTAAAAAAAAAAACAAAACGGAATTTGGTTGTGTAGGTGATTGAAAGAATCATAGAACGTAACATCATTGTAGTGTTCTGCGGTAAGCAGAATCAATTTAATGGCCTAGTAGTTTGTTTGTTTTTTTTTTTAACAAGTTTCTTATCAATCAGATTTCAGTCTACATTATTAAAATAAAGGGGATATTTTTAATGAAATTTGCTTGAATGATGAAAATGGTATTTATACTATGTTCTGCTAAATTGGTAGAAGTACCAGGCGTCCATAAAAACACAACAGTAACCCGTTTAGAACATTGACATGGTCAATATGGACCATTTATCACCTTGTGATACCTATGCATAGTAAAGTGATTTTCCTCTCTAAAGTTCCGTACATCGATTTTCTTCGACTCCTACATCCGAACAGACTAGATTGAATTAACTAATCACGTTTTCAAACATAAAATTAACATTTTATAAGTTATTTGTATATTTATACGGTTGCGTAAAGATGTCGATTGGATATATAAATGTAATAACTTTTGGAATTTACTATGTGATTTCAAACGAATTCTATAAATACCAGAACCACATAGTCAGTTATTGTAAAGTTCATATTAAAATTTAATGAATTCAATTCAAATCATTTATTTCAATTAAACCCTTTACAGGCACTTTTGAATTGTCAAGACGAAAGAGATGAAGCTATCTGCACGTTCCAAAGCGTAGATCTCTATGGAGAAGAACGTGCAAGAAACTCCACGGACACTCTTTTAAATCATGTTCTGTATTACATAACCTTGTTTACATCCTTGGTCGCTTCTATATGTGAGGACAATGCAAAGAAAAAAAAAAGGAAACTATAAAAACGATTCAAAGTATAAAGATTAAAAAAAATTATCATTTATCATTTACACACGCCGCCATCAGCGAAACATTTAAGCGAGCATGACATGCTCTCAACTGCCATTTTAGTTCAAGTCACAAAGTAAACTATAACTTATCACATGTAAGTGGCTCCATGGTACTCACATTTACAATATTTGAAAATAAAATGCTTCTACATTATACAAAACTATGGTTTACAATAACCAAGCAACTACAAGTAAAAAAAAGAAAAGGAAATTATTTATTATCAAAATAATATTATTAAAAAAGGATAAATAAGTGAGACAAAAAAAGGCATCTCTTCCAAATATAGAATCCTAACTTGTTTATCCAAGTGGTTAAGGCTGTGGAGCAGGACCGGCATTTAGCCAAGCATTATTATCTTCAATGTAATCCCCCAACTTATAATATGCTTGCCCAACTTATAATGTCGTGCAATGCTAAAAAGAACGGTCATTTGTAGTACCTTTGTAAGTATGTACCTTTTTCTGGAAATATTTTAGTGATCATTTGGTTATCCCTTTATGTTATTTCTTAATTCTTCCTTTATGTTCTTTTTAATGGTCTAATTCAATTTGTGAAACAGTGGATTGTTTCTCCGTTTTAAGCATCTTTGCCTTTAAACAGTGAAATTGTATAAATCGATTCACAAGAAGATTAAGATGTTTCAGATTCACCACGTGACATTTTGTTATACAAATGATGTCAATCCCATACGTTTTGGACTTTTTTATTAATAATTATTATTGCTGATAAAATGTCAGTTTGCCTTCAGGTCAGGCCTTCATACTTATCTAAACGAAAGGACGATTGATTTGACTACAGCTGCAAATTGGAATGCGTTCAACATCGAAGCTCGTTCGTTTCGAAGCTAGATTTCCTTCAAATCCTCATTAATAACACTGATTGCCATCACCTAACTTTAGAGCGTGGTTTCGTCTAGAATTTTAATTACAATACATTTGAAAATAAAGTAGATAATATCATGTAAGTGTGGTTAGTTTAATTGTTTCGTGTTACCGTCACGACTAGCTTAGCATTTGCTAACCAACGTTCACGCGGTCTGTTTCATTGTTTCAATGTCATGGCGACGCATCGTTTTGCAATCAGAGCGCGATACTCGTTGCGTGAAGTTTTTTAGTTGTTATAGATTTACGCGTAGTTAAGTATATTGTGTTGTTATAATTATCAATTAAGATCCCTGTTTTAGGTGGTAATTGACTGTTACGTTAGTTTCGAAGGGATTCTTTGTTTACGTTTTTAGAATGGATACATGTTTATTTGAAGTGCTTTTGTTCATTTTTAATTTTTAAATCGTTTTTTTTTTTGTGGTCAAGATTGTTGAAGGTGGAGACATGGAGACTTAATCATTAATTTGAATTAGTAGGGTTCTGCCTGCTTAAGTAGAATTTCAGTAGAGACTTTGGAGGAACCCTATTTCCAGCAATGGTCGTTTTTCGACTGTAATGATATGAATGAAGGGGAAAGATGTCTTTTGACTTCACCTACAATAATATCAGCTCTAGTAACCACACAAAGGCAACAATGACTCACAAACATTTGTAATACACGGGCCATTTAGTATCAGAACTTGACATCCTACTTTACAATGGTAACTGAGATTCTAAGGACAAATATTTCGCAACGAGCGTTTATGTCGCGTGCTGGTTACAATAGAAAGACAATAACATTTATCATTAGGCATGTATCTCGGAAGTAATTTATATACCTACGTACATTGTAGAGGGTATTGTGTAAATAGTGGGAAATCATGAATCAGCTGTTGAATTTGAGTTTAATAACCCGTCACATATGTATATAATTTATATTTTTTATTTCTATTGAACTTCAGAAGATCTCGCACTAGGTGGGCCGATGACCTGGCGAGGGTCGCATTGAGACTCAAGATAAATCATCATCTGCCTAGTCTTTTCCTAACTTTATTGGGGTCAGCTCCCAGACAATCCGGATTCAGCTGAATACCAGTATTTTACATGGAGCGGCTGCCTACCAGACCTTCACTACCCATTATCTGGGTAACACGGTACTTCTTGGCAAAACTGGTGCCGATTTTCTAGCTTCTGACAATCCGTAGCGACTGCCAAATGACAGCCGCTAGCCGGGACCAACGGCTTAACGCGCTTTCCGAGGCACGGAAAGTCGGAAGTCTCGTTATGTTAAGATGGTCCACCTATCCACAGACCAACCTCGGCAAGCGTTGCTTAACCTGGAAGATCGACCCGTGGGGCTGTTATAATTTAGCCACGAGCTCCTCTAGATAAATGTTTATATGTAAACTCCAACTCAACTTTAACATAAGCACGAAAACGTAACGTAGATACTCTAAGTAATTGATATTATAAATTGAAGTTTCCGTGTTCGAGAGATGAGTTTTTGCTGAGCAAGCCCGTTAACGTATTTTCTCGGTCATCTCTTGAGCACGAGAATTTCAATTTATGGCAAACTTTATTGACAGTTTGATGTGATTGAGTTTACGTTTTGGAATATGGGTCAAAGTGTCATTCTACAAGCGATAGTGATTTTAGAAATCCTTGAGTATAATATGATAAGATGAATTTCACACATGACATTTCGAGCATACTTGTCAATCCTGTACCAGTTTTATCACGACATCGTTGCTATGGTCGATTGCACTTCCGAATAGAAATACTTAACAAGGAAAAATGTTATTCCTTAGGCCTTCTAACTTGTACATTGGGTAATGGTATTGTCTACTTTCTTAACCAAAGTTTTGTAGATATGCTACATATAGTGTACTAGCAGCGACCCGCGGTTTAACCCGCATAGTTCCCGTTCCCGTGGGAGTATGGGAATAAAATATAGCCTATGTCACCCGGGGATAGTGTAGCTTCCAAACAGTGAATGAATTTTTCAAATCGGTTCAGCAGTTTCGGAGCCTATTCAATACAAACAAACAAATATTTCCTCTTTATAATAGTAGTATAGATGAACGACCATAAATGTATGTGGGTATAAAGATTTAGCAACAGGATATGAAAGGCACGTGAAAGAGACGCATGTGTGTAATTTTAATTAATAATTATGCGTATCTGATTCAAAAACAGGCCAAGTATGAATTTCAGTTGCATATTCAAGTTATTGTGACCTTAGTTTTTAGCATAATTGGACTTTCAATATTAGTTTTTAATTAGCTGTAATATTGCTTAAAGTACAAGCAAGCTTCGCTAACCTAAAGTCAAACAGCCTCATTTTAAAAGTTACATTTCAATGACTCTGTAATTTTGCTCGCATCTTCGTACGCGCATATCCTATTCCCGTAGGAATTTCGGGAAATCCTCTCTTAGTGCTCTCTACATTCCCAATGGAAACTACGTGCAAAATTTTGGCTTTTTAGGACCAGTCGATTCGGCTATGCGATGACTGTCATGCTCTCAGTCAGTCAGTAACGGAAGTTTCATAAATATAAGTATACTCCTGATGATTGATCACAAAAATAGTGTTGCATACTTTAATATATGTACAGAACGGAAAGGAAGTGTTTAGAAGGAGTATAGATGGATAGGTTTTGAAGATCTATCTGACAGTAAGAAGGGAATACAAATGTCTGCCAATATCACCTCAGCCAAGCCTTTCTCGTTTATCGCTCTTTCTATAATTAAAAACCGTATCAAAATCTGTTGCGCTGTTTAGTAGAAGTGAGCGGAGAAACATACAGGCTGATTTTGTTTTACATTATTAAGAGAATAGGAAGTAGACTTCTACTACTAACTCTCGACTCTGAATTCTTTACCAAAATTTTGTCCTCAATATCAGTTTATTATTTCATCACATTATTGTCTCGTCATAACGATACTATTAATTACATGTTAGTTACATTATTATAATAATGTGTACAATCGTTCATTGCGTAAATAGATCTATGTGGGCCACTGAAATAGCCGTGGGGGCCAATTGGGGCCAATCATTGTGATTTTTAAAGCGATCGCTTATTAAGGGACCTAATTTTATAATAATGGATTGTTACATGCGTGGGTGATAAGTGGATTTTATTAAAGTATTAAGTAATAAATACTGAAGACTAATTAGGTTTTCTATTAAGATCTGAGTGATTTTGTCGTAATAGAAACTAAGTTAAGCTTGTTGCTACAATAACTTAGGTTTATGATGAAAGCTGAATGGTAGACACGGAAGAGAGAAAATATACTATAAATCTTTCATCTTCTGATCTAAGTAAGAGCTCAGTAAATATTTATGTAAATATGTATATTTATATTATAAGTTAAACATACATATTTACAACATACATATTAAAAGCGTACAATATGAAATCTTAAATGCGATTTCTGACGAATAACCAATAAGCCTTAGCGTGGCTAGCTTGGGTATCGATATGAATATAATTTTGCAGTATTTATAACGAACATTACTAGTAAAGAAAATGAAAAAGTAACACCCTTGGGGTTAATATCAATGAGAGTTTGTGTGGAAGCTTACCATCTATGAAGAAAGGGTCTTTGCACTAGTTATAGAATAGAGATGTAATTTTTTTTATCTTTTTTTTATAATAATTTGATTTTCGTTTTTCCTTTCAAAAGGTCAAAAATACATTATTTTAAAAATCGAATGTGGATTATTATATTTTTAAATATGTACCCGGGGATAGTATAGCTTCCCAACAGTGAAAGATTTTTTCGTTTTAATAGTCTTGGAGCTTATTCAATGCAAACAAACAAAACAACAATCAAATCTTTCCTCTTTATAATATTAGTGTAGATGGTCTTCTTTTGAACAAATCTAAAAAAAGAGGTGAATCAGAATCCAATAAAGAAGCAACTCATTAGTATTTATTAAGATATCTTAACAAGTCTATTTATAGAAACGTAAGTCAAGAATATTACCAGTCACTAAATACATTTATGGCTAAAGTTATATTCAATAAATAATGTACTATTAATACTAAAGTTTTATAAGGCTTTTATTGGTTATAAATTAATTTAATTAGCAAGTTTTACTTCCCTATTGCTAAATACGTATGTGAATATTTTAAAACTAATCCTTGATAATTCATCTACGACGTATGTATATACATAGGTGTTTTCTTTTTATATGACTAGATGTTTGTGTTTCAAACCATAAAACGTATTTAACGCATACGTAAATTAAGTTAGAGTAATCTTTAAAGAATACAATTGGTTTGGCTTTTTGTAGTGCAAGTGGATTTCACACTACCGTAAGTAAGATTACAATCTTTTTTTTGTAAATTTTCAGCAAAAGATTTGAATAAAATGTGCCATATCAAATGAATGATCGACGCTCAAATAAAACTATTTAAAGCATTTCTTCATAACTTTCCCAAACATAATGCTATATCTTACAAACAAACAATCGATTTACATAAATTATATCCTAATAGAGCAAAAACTATAGCTTATAATTTGATCTACAATTTGACTTATCCTTGAATAGCCACATAATGGCATAATAGTCTCGTTTACGACTCCCATTATGTCAGTTACTAGTGTCCGACCAAAACACGTTTTTCGGCCTAAACCAAAACCGTAGCCGAAAATTCTTCACTTTTAGTTTCTGCCGAACATCGAGCAGAAACTTACGTCTGTTGAACATGTAGCAGAAACTTACGCATGCGGAAATAACTGAAAACCTCTTTAAATATCATACTACTTTTAGAATGGAATTGGAAAATTTAAATTTAAAATGGAATATTTAAACTTTCAAGATTTCAAGTCTGTTCGGCTTGAAATCTCGAAAGTAAAATTCAATTGTTCCAATGAATTATCCCAAAATGACAACTATTGTAAACTAATACGAGTGTTTAGTTGTATCATAACAGTTAGCTCAAAAACGGTAGTTTCGTCCAAGCAGAAGAATTGCATGACTAAAGGCCAAAACCGAAACTACGGCCGAAACCAGTCCTTTTTTTTGAATCGATCAAACACTATCAGGTAACATCTTATTTGTCGTATACTAGCATTAATTACTTTATAATTTAGTTAACAAATAATTAGCAGTTATAGGTTAACGAAAGCTTATCGTGCTACTGATTTACATTTGAAATCAATTGTGCAATAATTGCATGTTAAGACGTATTTGGACTTATTTATTGTTCGTTAATTAGCAAGTCTATGAAGGACATTTAATTTGAAAGGATTTCTTTTGGTATGCGTAATTATCTAGGTTTATATCGTAATTATTTTCGGTTAGTGAAACTCTTTGGGTTGCTTAATTGTATATAAAATTAAGTACTTAGTAGGTAGACTTAATACAGCCTAGATATAGTACAAGGATCGACGAATTGTTTTCATTAAACTCTAGACGACATCGCTGCAAACGGCGGAAACTCGTCTCTGTTACCCAATGAAATGGCTAAACAGATATGTGTAATAAAGAGGGTACTTTTTGTAAGACTTAATGTGTAGGCTAAGAACAAGAAATGAAAGTAGGAAATGGCAAAGATTATGCGACTCGTTTACTTATCAAAACAAATGACATAAATTGAAAATACAACATCAAAATGAATTAATTTAGATCGACGAACTCATTTATAGTTTACGTCATTAATCTTTTAGAGATAATTATTGTAACTAACTTAGCATGTCATTAATATCATTGAATCATGTAATGAAGACGGTTGTACACTTGGTAGGAGGAAATATTTAAAAAAAACCCGTGTGTGAGTCTTCAATAACCGATGGAGGAAATAACTGACGGATGTAACGAAATTATAAATGTTTCCTTATATTAAGCAAGGAATATATCGAGCAAAAGTAGTATGGCTTTATTTCCTTAAGTAGTGCCTTTGTTTACATCAACTGATGATAAAATTACGTTTTTACCGGCTGTGGCTGAGTACTATATTTATAGGGAATCAACCTTATACTATGATCAACCGATCGACATGGCTTATCGCAACCCATTCCTGGAGTTCTTATTCTCCCAAGCTGCATCTTGACCGCATTCTGAATCCAGTCTTTGCCAGCTACCTTTTAAAGGTAGCACCAGTTCGGAGTTAGGGCACTACGATTCAAATCATTTATTCCAATAAACCAATTTACAAGCATTTTTGAATTGTCAAGTACGGTCAGTCAAAATCAAAATCAAGTTCAAAAGCGTAGATCACTATGGAGAAGAACGTGCAAGAAACTCCACGGACACTATTAAATCATGTTATGTTTGACAGAAATCTTGGTTACATAACTCTTTTTGCTACTTTAAGTGAGGACAATGCAAAGAAAAAAGGAAACTGTATAAAACAATTCAACATACTATTAAGATTAAAACAAGCCAGTGGCAGGAAAGAGATGACCAGTCTTAACTGACGGTACCCGTTCACGAACATGAGACGTGTATCGGCATCATTCAGCTCATCCATTTTGAAGGGAACTGAATGATCCACTCAACGCTACACTTATCGATCTGTGATAGTCTTCTGCCTAGGACTCTGGCTATCTGTCGTTTTAGAAGCATGGCCAGCCAACATATAATTCAATTTGCTTACCCTGCAAGCTATTGTCGTTTACTGGGCACAAAACAAGATTCTCGAGAAAACTAGATTGAAAGTGTTTTATGATTGTAATTAGTCCGTCAGTTAGATTGTCCAATATTTTTCGGGAAATTATCTGACGGACTAATTCGATTTTCTTAGTCAACTATATGAAATATTTTTTGTATTTCTTCCAACTGATTAAACAATGTACCAGTGGCCGTACTATGAAGTGCCAATGCTATCATGATTGGTGTGAGAGAAAGGGATAGTGCTATTCGGCTTGTGTAACTCCGTCTCTCTCTGACACAGGAATCATGATGGATTTAAGACGTCATAATAGGGCTGCTGGTTGACAGATCTGCCTTTGTACCTTTTGTATGAAGTCGCCGAATCTTGTTAATACAGCATTTAATATTTTTTTCGGTATCAAATAGAAACTCTGGTGTTCAAAGCATATTTATAAGCTGATAAACCTATCATGATACCGTCATGCGGAAACGCGGAACTAATAAGGGTGACGAATGTCAGATGTCAGAGATTATACGTCTGTATAAACCTTGCCACACTAGGATGCAAGAGTTAATTGTCCGTCATGCCCTTGCACATAATCTTATGTCTGCTTGGTTCCTTTTTGCATTGTAGGTAATATACATATGTATATTCTACCATGCAATAGATGGTAAAAATTTGAATACTTATAATATGATCCTCACCGGAACTGTGTGTTTTTTCAGGAGGTCCTTTATTTCCGTGGTTTTTTCTTTAAACAGATTTGTAGTGCCAGATTATTTCCTTTATAAACATAACACAATCCTTTAATAAGCTTTTTATGAATATATAATACAAGCTGCCGCTCGCGGCTCCACCCACGTGATCGTTGGAAGTCTTCCCAAATGAACAAACTCCCGGATATAAAATATTTTATGCATTATTCTAGGTTATCTATGCTAATATTATAAAGCGAAAAGATTAGTTATTTGTTTGTTTGTATTGAATAAGCTCCGAAACTACAGAACCGATTTTAACCATTTTTTTTCCAACGTAAACCTAAATTATCAGCTAGTAACATAGCATAAGCAATAATAAACGTAATTCCCGTTCCCGTATTCCCACGGGAACAGGAATTACGCGGGTGAAACGCGAGGCGTTGCTAGTAAACTATATTTGTGGTTAATATGATCCAAATCCGTTCTGGAATTTTTGCCTGAAAGAAAAAAAACAAACATGTTTCATCCATCCTCACGAACTTTCATATTTATAATACGAGTATATTATAGTAGCTTTGAATAATAGTATTAGTTCAGATTATCTAAGATTGTCTTGTTTATACGTTTAGTGAAGCAGGATGAGTGTTGATGAACAAGCGCAAGCGCAACTGCTCACTCAGGAATCTTGGATTCGATATGAGCACGTTTCGCTTCGCTTGTGGTCTTTACGATAAAGAAAGCGTTGACTCAAATAAACCTATAAAATATGAATGATAAAGTGACGTATATTTACGACACATAACTGTAAAGTTATTTACATAAATGTGAAAATCTCATCGTAATCGAATGAAATCTTAATCCGGTTGGTTTTACATAATACGGCGTAATTGCATAATATCTCAATTACCGATTACATTATTGGCCGCAAATCTTCATTATATTGTCAAAAGATAAATAAACTTAATTCGCCATATTGAATTAGGTAGGGGAGAGGTGTGTCAATAGTAACAAAAAAAAATCAATCCTCCATAATATTTTAATTAAAAATCACAGCACAATCATTTCTGGTCACAGTATAGTTTAGTTATCTAATTATAAAATCCAATACAGAAAATAACAAAAAGAACAACAAAATTCTAGAAAATGGCACTTAATGAGATCAACTAATAGTGTTACAATTGCTGCACCAAGAGAGTCAATTGTAACAGCAATGAGAGTCAATTGTAACATACAGAAATTGTTGACAATAAAATAATAAATCTGACAAAGTCTTGTCAGCAGTTCACTCTTAACGCTTAAAAAAAACTTAAAATACTTAAAAAAATAAAAAAAACAATAATAGTCATTGCGACAAACAGTTTAAACTCTCTCGCAGACTCGCAGTCTTGAAATATTGCGATAATTCTAGTTCCTGTTCTGTAGAAAATACTTTATTATGTGGGGTATATCCAGTTTTAACTGTATAATCCTGCTTGTATTTAAGGACATACCTGGATAAAGTCACATGACTCATGCCAAAGCTGGTAGCTACACTTCTGACGCTCTTCCCTTGCTTAATTACAATTTCACAACCTTCAGTATATTTTTCTAGAGGTACATTGCCACGCAATGTCTTCCGAGGTAGTTTAGAAACCATTTTGTAAGAATTCTGAAAATAAAATGTACTATTAAATAATTATTAAGTAGGTAATATGAAAAAGCAGAGTGTCAAATGTAACATGTTACAATTGCCTCTCCTTGTTGTGTTACTTTTGCACCACTCCCGCCATTTTGTAATGAAGACTTATTTAACAAAAAATTATGGTAAATTTAAACAACTCACATACCTTTACGTATAGATTGGATGATAACTTATCCGAAAATCACCACTGAACTGTTGTAAATCTGTTTTATTTAATTATAATAACAAAAACTGTGCCGAAAAAAAATTTTACTCAACTTGCTGTATCTCAAACTCTCATCTACTGAAAGCATACGCGCCAACTGTTTTACTTGCAAGTTCGGTCGGTATTACAACACCAAATAAAGCTTCGAATACCACCAAGAGCTACCGCTACTTATCAATAGATGTCGTAAAACATCATATGTTACAATTGCCTCCCTGTTACTATTGACACACCTCTCCCCTACGTTCGATTGAGCACTTTGATTGATAACATCGGCATGAAAATACTAAAGCATTTTGTCTACGTTAAGACGGAAAGGGTGTTTATCTAGTGTTTTGAACTAGTCTGTGGTTTATCTAGGATCTAGCATTTACTGAAACTCGGTTTCTAGTGGTATAATTTGATTATCTTGTTTTATTGGACTGAGATCTGTGAGGTAAAAACTGAAGTAATCGTTGACAATTGACTTGATAGTAGGTCTTGTATCTTTTCAATCCATCTTGCGATTGGTTTGCATGGGTCTTTCTTGAGATAGGAGGTAGTTTCTACGAGTATGTCTGATGGAACTGCCTGTAAACCAGTAATTTTCTGTAGAACTGATAGAAAAGTGAAAAAGCGATAACGTTTGTTCAAATGCGAAAATGTTTTGGGTTTTACTACATGATATTTCGTTAGCAGAACGCAACTTCATACATCTTTTCGAAAATACTGTTGATAGAATATTTTCTAGAGGAGATATATTCTCTTGTCGTAATCAACGAAATAAGACAGTTAATAAGCAAACTTGCCAATTGTTGTACAGAACGCCATTACAGTGCGCTAAACAAGTTTCTTAATCAAAAATAATTTAATTTTAATACGGTCACCCCCAGTAGCCGAATGATGCTACAAATGTGGTATTTACCCCCGGATTCAACATCGAGAATTCAAAGTTGGGAATAGTCACTCACTATCAACCTTAGCATGAACTTGAATGAACGGAAGGATTTTTCAGACGGATTAAATTTAAATATACTTAGACAGCAAACTTTTGTCCATCGCTGGCATGGGAAAGTTTCGAAAATAAAATAGGAAGACTATCTGTAAAGGCTAAATTTGCTAGTGATGAAAACAAGGTCAATCGTTAGCCATAAACCCAATGTCACGCAAATCTATTAACCATACACTTTTTGCTCTTGCCTGTCATAATTGGTCAAAGCACTGAACCAATGAAGCGATTCATAAATTGGTCTAACACAACCCAAAATTCTGCGTATGCGCATTCATGCCTAACCCCTTCTATTTTGCTTAAAGGCCATTGTCTTTCAATTATCGAGCAACTAACGTGTCATGTTCCATTTTTTCATTGTCAAATTCACGTTTACCTAATTGATAAAATCTTGACAATTGATTAACGATTAAAGATTGAACTTTTGTCAGACTGCTGACAAATTTTTATAATAGGTAGTCGTTAGTTGATCTTTGAACTGACAGATTGATTATAATCGCTTCGTCTGGTTTGATCAAACAGAAATGTTCCTTTGTTCGTTTTCTTTTTAATTCTGAGAATGATTGAGGCTGGATTAAGGTAACGGTTTCCTTAATCTACATGTTAAGATCGACATTCATTTTTAAAAATCACTTTAGTTTAAAAATGAAGTAAGATTTCGATAAACTGACATTTATAACCCACCAACGATGTCCAACCAAGTTCAATGTGTAAAGGGATTGCGTGTTTTCTTTTGTCTTCAGTCCTTCCCAGATTGAGCGAACTTTCGAAAATATTGAAATCTACGTCTTTTTCAATTACTGTTGCCTATGTAGACCAACTGTTAACAAATACATCCAAAAGACAGCCAATAACATAAGGTATATAACTGTTCCAGGTCCAGTGCTGTTCCCTCCTTCTCCCAGCGGTGACCCCTCGCAGACCAGTGGAGTGGTCGTAGGAGCATCAGGCTACGGCTTTGTTCCCCCCGGCTCGCAAGGTAAACCCTACGGCCGATGATTTCCCCCTAGTCAAGCGTAGTTAGCACTAATATTAATGTACTATATTGTAACACGAGGTTTCCAGAAGAAAAGAAATATTTGCCCGTGGAAGGCAATTTTATTGGGCATTTTTGTCCAGGAAATAGTCCCCTGTTTGACAATTTCTGTTAAGGAATAGCTAAACAGGGGCTTTTTCCTCTCAAATTTCAAATTTAGACAAATAATTAGTTTGGCTTTATAATTTATGCAAAATCTTAAGAAAGGTTTACTAACAATGGTGGTTGAAGAACTTAGTAGTTTAGGGTATGATTGCGATTTTACAGGAAATCGAAATTATGTAAAATAATAAAAAAGTAATTAAATCATGTATGAATTATTGTAAGTAGAGATTGTCGTCGAAAGACGAAGACTGGCGTTAAGGTAAAACTAACAATTTAGTAAAGTTACACATTTTCTAACCTCCTGTTACAAATTTGTACAAATAAATGTAACTATTTAATATGTTATTCTACCAAGAACTATTAATTGGAGAATAGCATATTGATTGTAAATTATTATTATTTTTGTTAAATATTGCTGTAGTTTAATTTAATTGCATGGGTAGTTTTTGCATGAGTTGTTCCCAACTGACTGTATCCCACGGCATGGGTTTTTTTTGGCCGAACCTGTAGTGGCAAAATGGGATATCAGTTGCTGTATATATAAAAAAAAATGCTGATATGTTAAGACATGTATATTTATATTGTATATTAATTAGTGAGCTGCTCAAAAAAGGAATTTGTATAATATAAGTGTTGTGAATGAAGTTGTGATTAGAGCCCATGTTATTTATAATTTATAATAATAAATGAATGAATTACTATCTGTTTTATTTTTTACCTTAGCGTTGCACAATAATACGCATGTTTGCACTGCAGTTTTATGTAAATAGTGTCTACTAATACGTACATAGTAATAATATAAATAACAATGGAGAATGTGATTTGTAATTAGCATTATAGAGCTGGTATAGCTTTTTTAATTATCTACTGTTTCATAGTCAAATTAGTCGTGATCCAGACTGCTGCACGATTTACTTGGTAAGGCATGACAAAAACGATCCGTCACGTCGATTTAACTCAAAGATAATATGTATAAAGGAAATATACGATAATGTATAAATACAAACATTAACATTTAAAAAAATGTGATTAAAATGCAGATAACATAACCCATTAAATAAGTAATTATTTTGTTTGTTTGTTTTTTTTTTTTTTATTCTTACTTCCGCAACCGGAAAAATGTTTTGTTTTAATAATAGACGTCCATTATAGTGATAAATGTAAATCTTAAAATAGATATAGGAAAAGATAAAGCCAGCTTAGATTTTTTTTATAATTTCTAGATACTGCTTGACATTGATCTAATCATTATAATATTAAATTGAAAAATGCCAGGAAATGAATAAATGCTAACAAGTGTGTTATAAATGTTATAAAATAATTTATTGTTCACAATAGATTTAAAAAAGCAAAACACAGATTAAAATTTACAATTTCGTAAATTAAACAAACAACTTTAACGACAAAAGCTAGAAACGTAAATAATTACCATAAAAATATGTCAGTAAAACTAGGTCGATTACTCAAATTAAATTGTCGACATATTACTCGAAATTAAGAACTGTACGACAATCGGTTTGAATCGAAAGTCGTGATTGATTCGGCAATAGTGGACAAAGAAAATAATAATTATAAATAAACTTAATAGGGAAACGAGTTGCTTTCTGATCCGGCATTATGAAGGTCACTTGATCATGCACGCGAACTTGCCGGAACGAGTGATCTGAGTCTGACATTAAGCTGTTTATACACGGAGATAGTTCGGCGATATACTGCTAAATTACTTTTAAATAAAAGATTTTATTTGTATGATACACTCATAAATAAAACTAAACTTATAACAAACCAAAATTAAGCATAAAAAAATTCGTCCTCAACGCTGTCAGCTGGTAATGTGCCCAAGAGACTGGCGGCATTGCTACGTAGAATGGCTATACTCAGCATTTGGCCAAAGTAAAATCCAGCTTTTGGGTCACGGGAAGTGTCAATCAACCGTTTCAATATTTCTTTGAAAAGGCTGTGAGCACAACCCCAAATGGCTTGAAAATATAGTTACCAAGAAGGTTACTATATTTAATCCGCTTGAGTTGTTCCGCAGCCGCAGCGGCAGCGTCAGCACAACATGATGAACTAGGTAGATGGCATAGTGCAAGAGCAGCAACACGGGTTTCGTCCTACGCTAGGGGCCTACCTATCTACTAACGGCCGAGCCCAATAACCGATCTATCACATACTGGAGGTAGAAAAACAAATGAAACAACAGAAAAATCATATAGGTTTTCTGTTGTTTCATTTGTTTTTCTATCTCCAGTATGCGATAAATCGGTTATTGGTTTCGGCCGTAAGGAAACAAAGACTTGTCGTCCGGTCTTTTGACATCGTTACGTGCCCTTTCAATTAATTTTAAGAGCCAAACCCTTCGCTCACCAATAGGTACATGAGTTGTAGTGGTCAGAGTGTGGTTCCATTTAAAATTCTGGTACTCAGCAGCATCTGTTTAGACAGAAAACTGATGACATTCGAGACGGTCGAAAACGAAAACTAAATATGTCCGTTTTCACAAATTAGTCGAAATTTGTGTTCGGATTATTGTATGGAATATATATTTTATGGAAGATGTATTAATCTTCCACCCATTGATACACGTATGTATGTATGTACATCATATGTAGTTAGTCAGTCGATGATACTTAGTTATATTTGTTAAACGAACTAGTAATTTTAGAGTTAGGCTGACTATACACGAGGATAGTTGGATGATTGGTTGTTACATAAAAGGGCAAGCGTCTTTCACTTTTCTATTGTTATAGTGAGAACTTGATTGTTAAAGGTCGAGGTTAGGCGTACGGTCTTGCGGAACTAAAAATGTTCTTACAGAAGTTCTAAAGCTTTCTCGTACATGCTGCTGTAACTAGTAATTTATTTGTTTATTTAATACTTTAAGCACACAAATGTACAGAGGCAGGCTTAATGCCTGGCATTTTCTACCAGTCAACCTTTGGGTGATGCTGAGAATAATTGTGGTAGATGCAATATGAAAAAACAACATAATAAAAAAAAAAACAGAAACGCGATTAATATTATTAAATTAATACAAAGATAAACTATACATACAATACTATAATATATACTCAAATTAGCAAACTATAATTAATATAAAATATGTAGGTACTAACATTATTATTACTATTTTTAATGTATGCTTTGATTTAACAATGCACAAAGCCGATGAAAGTATCAAGAAAGTGCACATGCACTGATTCACCCCTTTATAATTTCAAAACGGGAACTCCAATGAGTAAACCGAAATCATACAAAAACTGATTAAATGTGAATGTGTCAGGTGATTTAAATCATGGCCAGTTGACTAACTCGCCAAGTATGTGGGGGGCCTTATTATGAACTGTGGAATTGACCTGAGGGCATTGCGTTATGACACGTCAAGTTATGATCTATGAATTAAATTTGAGTTAGTTGTAATAACGTTGTATAGGAAACATTATAAAGCAGTTTAAAGTAGTTTAGTTAAATGCATAGTAGCTGAGTCATTGCTGTTGAAATGTCTGTTACTTTGTACGGCATTGTTCCTGAAATGCAACCTCACAAATACTTGTAGACAGCTTGCACTCGGTAAATTTAACTTGCTTCGTTTGTGTACAAACTTATACAGATAAATCATTGCAAAGGTTGTATAATTTACTATTCATTTTAATCTTACAATTAGATTTAATTATAAATGTATGAAAAAAAAAAATAAACCCGGAAACGTTTTTACAGTGAACACACACTCGCTTAAATTAAGTCTTCATTGAATTAATACTAAAACAAGAGATTAAATTATTCATAACGGACCTTTTTAATTGTGTTTGACGAAATTTCTCGATGACTTCATTTATATTTTCGGGTTCACTTTCAACCCGGAATATTCAATTTGGGTACTACTCATAATCTCGTGGGCCCTCCCTGCACGGTCAAATGCGTTTTAATTATGAAATTGACATATCACAACTCCATGGGTTGCGCACATTTTGTAATTTAATAAAAGAGTTTGGACTTACGAAATTAATTGGAGCCTGCCTCCGCCATTTCTGGCCAGACCTCTGATATTTATCTAATGCATATTTATATGTTTGCTCACACAAAAATAGGGTGTTGTTTTGTGTGTTTGTTTAATTCATTCACATTTGAACCCTTTTTGTTTCGTGCTTTTAAATTAATAAACACTGTTTTTTTATATATTTTTATTAGTCTATACAATTTAATTTTAATATCTCTTGATAGTTTCCAAGCGTTTCTTGTAAGACAACTATTGTTTTAGCTGACGGGAGGAAAAACGGATATGTCTTGAAAACTTTCTCAAATGTTGCCAACTTAAGACAGTTTTATAAGCTTTTTTTGTTGTGACATCACAGACATGTATTCCGTTTTATGAAAGAATTGTTTGTTTTGCTTCGTCATTGTTCTGTAGACATTCCTTATAAGATTTGTTCTGAAAGTTCCTTTATAAAAGGAAATTGAAGGTATAGGTATTTCTTTTTAGTTGTTCGTTTTGTTGAGAGTAGACAGCTTTTAGATCTAGAGAAAAAAGTCGGAGCAATTAGAATACGAAAAAAATAGTAAAAAAACGGCCTGGAGTCACTAGTCACAGTATCACAGTGGTTTGAGATATCATCTCAGCGAATTTTATCATCATCTGCTTAGCCTTTTCCCAGATATATTTTAATTTTATTTAATTTATTCAAAATTCGGAACAATATAGTCCATTTTGTTAGTAAAATATCTTATAACTAATTTATTTATTTATTTATTACATACTTTTACTAATGTTAGTAGTAAACAAACAAAGATATTGGGGTCGGCTACTAGTTAAACCGTTCCCCAGTAACTTCTTGGCAGACAGGTGTCAGATTTTCTGGCTTCTGACTACCCGTAACCACTGCCAAAGATCTACAATGTCAGCGCATTTTATAAAGATATAAAAACGCTATATAGTATAAAACAAAGTCGCTTCCCGCTGTCTGCCTGCCCATATGTATGCTTAGATCTTTAAAACTACGCAACGGATTTTGATGCGGTTTCTTAATAGATAGAGATTCAATTGTGATATAGTGATTCAAATGAAAATTTTAGAGTTTTCTAATGTGATGTCGTAAATAAACACATTTTTTGTGCTTACATTTTGCACTCGTGAGAAGCCGAGGCACCCGCTCCGGCTTCTGCTAGTTTAATATATTATAATAATACGGCTGTACAATATATTTTATTGATTAACTATCAGATTGTTATAAGTTTTTGTGTGGTATACGTGTATATTATGCCGAAAATATACATTTGTTTGGGAAAAGCCTGATCCCTGGAACAGGATAATTTAAACCCAGAAATATGTTCCCTTGGAATAATTTGTGAAACCACGCGGGTCAGTCCGCTGGCTGTATATAGGTATATAGTCTTTTATAAAGGCAACAACTCTAAAACAATACAAGCATCACATTATCCCAAAATTAACATAACACTAACTAGTCTACGTGTATTTTAGTCAGTTTAAATTGTAACATGACTGAAATTCTGGGTTTGTTCTTAATGAACACGAGTTCTTGTCTGACTCAAAACTTTGCACGTCTGTAATACGTGCATCGCTTGTTCGAGTAAGGGTTAGGTCATGGTGATAGGGGAAGTGAGAAGTGATGAGCGTTTTAGGTACCTAGTTACTTAGTTTAACTTTTAAATCTAGAAATAACGATACAGCTGTTTATACTTAGAGGCTGACAATGATCCTCGGTGTATCTCTGACCTTAAAAAACATAAATATTTAGGTGGCAACTATAAGGTTACTTTGTGAATTTAATAGAAATGCAAGTAAGAAATTATTACTGAAGGTTTGGTAATTCACCAAAACGAGAAAAAAAAACGTCAATTTCCTTACTGTACTAAGCAATAGAAACTACAATTACACTGATTAGATGTATTCGATGGTACACTGGCTAGTATATTAAAATGTTTCCAATTTTGTTTGTCCACATTCAACCGAAGAATAAAAAGCTTGACTCTAATAAATAACACGAATTCCATCATTACCACACGACACCAAAAACCGTTACTTAAGAACGAAAACCGTACCCAATTAGTGCCCGCTCCTATGCACCCGCTACCTCCTATGACTTGGAAAGCACTACGACGGAAGTGACGCGTCTCGCCGTAGCGGCGCCGCGCCGGATCCTGCTGAAGGGTTGCCCCGTCACAAATCAAGTTATGAGAAACGCCACAAAAGGAAACTTTGTGCATTTCCGAGCCGACAAGCGTGAAATCCGACACAAGAGACTCCGCACAAATTTAAACCTTAAAACTTCATGTGTAAGCTCCAAAATACTATGTGTGTGATCTCAAGCGCTCTTCAATACTGATATAACTTTACTTGAGTGATTATTCTTGGTATATTGAATGTGTTTTGAGCATTTTGTACTAAATTGTTAGCGTAAACAATGAATTGAATGGCTTTGTTTTTGGAGCAGTAACGAATAAGAAGTTTTTAATAGATACATAAGGTCGTACTTAGGGCAGGGTTGGTATACGGTTATCTAGTTTTTTCAGAAGAAATTATATGAATATATAAAAACGATTTTTTTCCGTTGCTTTGTTCCCTTTACCTAACCCATGGGAACCGGGATAGGTTCAAACCCGGATACTCTATGAGCATCCGGGAAAATGTACCTTTCGGTCAGTGAAATAATGTTTGAATTCGGTAGAGTACTTCCAGATCAAACCGACATATAAATAAATGAACAAATTTTACCTTCTAAAATTACATAGGATTTAGATTAGATAATTGCTACAATACAGGATATTCATATTGTAGATCGTCTGTCAACGGCTTAAGTATGAGTACTGTCATGTCTGTTACACCCTTTATAATTTGTCAGTGACGTTTTGGCGGTAAAAGTAATGGTAGGTAGTGTAAATACCCTTTTATTTTCAGATAGATTTCCAAAAAATATTGGACACGTATTTTTTCTTTTTTCACGTAAACAAAAAATGAAGCCGATACAGTGCGTTGAAAACTCGTGTGACGTCACTACTCGCTACAATTTTCACCGAGCCGTAACGTCACAAGCCCCCACTCCTGATCTTTGATGCTTTGTATCTTCGTCAGTTTTTATAGATTTGATAAAGGAAAAAATACGTGTCCAATATTTTTCTATAATCTAACTGACGGACTAAACATAATAATATATTTTTTACTCAGGAAACATCCCTATTTTAATTGAGTTCAATTAGGCTTTGCCGCGTACCACAATTTAATAAATATTTAATAAATATTATATTAATAATAAATTACTGAAAACGATACAATAGAAATGAAATCTTAACAAAAAATACTCTGGGTATTAGAACCAACTTATTGTACATTGACTTTTATTATTTGAACATTTATAACCTTGTGGTCAATTTTGTAAATATTGCAAACAATCAAATAACCGTTAATATTTTTTGTCATAATTGAAAGTAACGAACTCTGATAAAGTGTTGTAATAGTATGCTTAAATAGTGTAATTATTAATTTGGAAATATGACTTTGATATGGTAGATAAAAATGGTGATAAACTTTGGTTAAAGCGTTGTAGAGTTTTTTTAAATTATTATTTTTTTTGTAAAACGTTGCCTCACACTAGGATTTACTCCTGGATCGTGTGTACGTTCACAAACATGTAAATTCACATATACAAGACGCAGACCCGGAAGAAATATTTGTAGGCCTGCATAAAAATATTAGCCTTAGCAATGGCCCATACAAACATTTGTCCCGTGCGGGAATCGAATCTACGAAACGTAGCGCAGCAGCTGAATGCTCAACAACTACGCCAACCGTGTGGTCAATCGTAGAGTTCTTTTTATATTATTGACAAGCCCGCTTTTGACCACAGCTTCACCTGATGGTAAGCGATGATGTGGTCGGCGAAGGAGCACGCTTATCTAAAAGTAACATTTTACTTAATTGCCCCTAAGATGTACTCGTAGCTATCGGAATCACAGACCACGGCAGGAAATTATGAGGAATTATGATTATTATGGAATTATGAGGAATTACGGACTTATTAGATTGTTTCAGTAAAATACCCTATAAGTCCGTCAGAAAGATTTCCAAAAAATATTAGACACCTATTTTTCTTTTTTCATGTAAACAAGAAATGAAGAGGATACAGTGCGTTGAAAAATGGCGTCACGTTTGCTACAATTTTTACTAGGGTTGTGACGTCACCAACCCCCACACTAGAACTTCCAATGCTTTCAATGGGCTTTATTGTTATATTTTTTACGATTTGAAATTACTGAAAATACATTATATCCAATATTTTTTTGAAAATCCAATGGACTGACTAAATAGAATTATGATTTTTGTATCTAGTAAAATACCCAATTAGAGTATTCTCATAACGTATTATGCAAAACGGATGTTCACCATGTACCGGTTGCGCATTTCCTTACGTCGACAAAGCTTTCTATCGTTTTAAAGAACACAAAGTTATCTATACTAATTTACTAATATTATACAGAGGAAAGATATGTATTTTTGTATGTAAAGAATAAACTCAAAAAATACTGGACCGATTTAAAAAATTCTTTCATTATTAGAAAGCTACATTCACCTTGAGTAACATAAGCTATATTTTATCCCGTTCCCGTGGGAACGGGATCAACAACTACGCGGGTGAAACCGCGGGGCGCTGCTATTTAATAATAAAGCGATAGAAGGTACCAATAAAAATAATGCTTACCCTACCAGAGAGAGTACTGGTTTCCATTAAAAGAGGAGTTTACCATTACTGTGCCAAAGAACTGTATACGACTAAATTAGAAATAACTATGGTATAGTTTAATAGTATTACTGTGATAGATTAGACATTGAGATTACTGGTTCAACTTTAGATATAAAGATCTAATCAAACTGTTCAAAATAGTTCTAAAAATAAACTCTCGTTCCACATTTCTCAAAAATATTTTCTTACTCATAAATATTTTTACAAATTAGAAACGCTGCATGCTATGGTTTTTTTTTAGAAAAACTGTCAGTTTATGTAATCAAAAGATAACATTCACTGACATGTTACCTATACCGCTCCTAGAAGCGGAAACTGAGTTGATTCGGTGATCTGTGAACTGTAGTTCCGTGATTTCCAACATAACTTCGATATGATGATATTATATTCCATATCTACAATCCTATGTAATTTTTCCTCTTGTCATTGATAAAGTTTTTCACGAATTACTTTTTTGCTTTCAGGGCCTGCGATACCCAGGTTTTTCTACAGAAGACGTATTTATCTAAGAAGGAAGAAAAATTAGTAAAATAAAAAAAACACGAAGTGGTGTCTACGTTTCTTTGTACAAAATAATTATTTAATTATTACCTGAGTACCTTTTTGCGTAAAATCATGATTTATGAACGTGTCAGTGTATGCAGAGTGTATATAAATATTGATTAAGACATGTTTCGCCATTATACATAAAATATTGATTATAGAGATGTGTCAAAGAGCCCTTGACTCGTAAATTTATGATATCTCATCTTTAAATTAAAGCAAATCTCGTAATAATTTGCCTTAATTTGAAAATAAGCTAAATTTTGTTACGCATGGCAAAAGTGGTAGATAGTTTTGGTCCTGTGCCATCAAAGCAATATAACAATGTTATATTCTGTCTTTAAAATGATGGTCTAAGGACTTGCATGTTAGTATAGTAAAACCTGTTTAATACTTAATACAGTAGGTATTCAAAGTAGAGGTATATCCCATTTACTAAGTATTGCTGGTTAAACTCTGAATCAGATCACATTTTTGAGTTCAAGACATTCCGTTCTGCTACTACACAAGCTAGCTACGTAAGCTATTTGGGCATTGTTGCCAGAATGTAGATTTTACTATATGTAGTAGTAGGAAAATATTTGTCCATAGTCGTGTTACTTACTTATTTGGCAAACTTTACTCTGCAGTCTCACGAATTCGTGTGCCAGTGCCAGTAGATTGTACCTAACAATTTTGATAATGTAGACGAAAATTCCTAATGGACAAATTTTAATCTGCAAAGAACACTAAGGTGAAGCTAAAAGTATTTAAGACGTCATTCTGTGTCTATCATCGTCAATACTATTGATAGAAATAGAGCGATATCTTAAATTATTGTAGCATTAAATGCAACGCATATTATAATTGCAACACAAAAGATATGAAATCGAATAAAAAAAAAAACAAATTGAATTGTTTGTTGAACAAAACATTTATGTACATACAAACACTTTGTCTCAATCTCTCTTTGTATTATAGACTATATTTGAGATACTAATAATTTGGTTTGTATTCCGGCACCCAAGGAAATGTTTAACTTGTGTTATAGGTACAGATTTAAACGGCAGTTTTTGTATGGCAAAAGTTTATATAATTTGCATAAATGCCACCAAGATAGACCAAATTGGAACCCTTATCATACATCTATACTTATAATAAATCTGTAGAGAGGTCAATTCTGTACAGGGAATATATTTTCAAAATAACTATCAGGGGGTGATTAGTGATCGATACTGGTGCCAAAAATGCAATCAGTAAAATTTTTGTCTGTCTGTCTGTCTGTCTGTCTGTCTGTCTGTCTGTATGTTCTTTATAGAAACAAAAACTACTCGACCGATTTTAACGAAACTTGGTGCAATTATTCTTCATACTCCTGGGCAGGTTATAGTATACTTTTCATCACGCTACAATCAATAGGAGCAGAGCAGTGAAGGGAAATGTTGAGAAAACGGGAGAAGTTACTCCATTTTTTAAGCTAGCCCAACCACTGAACGGATCGGGCTGAAATTTGGCATGCAGGTAGATGTTATGACGTAGCCATCCGCTAAGAAAGGATTTTGATTAATTCTACCCCCAAGGGGATATAATAGGGGATGAATGTTTGTATGAAACTTTGTCAATTTTAAACCGATCGGGCTGAGAGTTTCAAAATCGGGGGTAAAGTAACTATTCCACGCGGACGAAGTCGCTGGCAGAAGCTAGTTGAACAATAAAGTTACAGGAGTATAAACTTAACAATCTAATAAATAATTTAATTTAAATCTGTTAATATTATACTGGTCGTAAGAAGCTTTATAGTCATTGTAATAATGGCGGAACACGTCTTATTCTTTATGAATTCTTAAAATATGATGTAAATACAACACAATGACGAAAAACTGTGATAACAATAAAATAAGTATGTATTTACAATGAATGACAGATGTAATGTATATTTAAACCGCATAGAATGTGCCGAATGTGTAATAATATTATATGAATTATGGGAATTTATGTGAAAAATAATGTAAATAAATATAAATATGAAAAATGTATGTAAATAAAAGTGTAATATATTTTCTTCGTGTCAGTTTAATTTAACAAAATATTGAGAACTGCGTGAAATGTGTCTGCCAATCTATACTTATATTATAAAGAGGAAAGATTTGATTGTTTGCTTGTATTGAATAGGCTCCGAAACTACTGGACCGATTTTAACCATTTTCCACCAATGGAAAGCTAAGTTATCAGCGAGTAACATAGGCTATATTTTATTACCGTACTCCCACGGGAACGGGAACTACGCGGGTGAAACCACGGCGCGCTGATAGTACATATCATAAGTACTGTAAAGTTTCAGTTTTGCACAAGCAAATTCCTTAAAAATGTTCATATTGTTTATGCCGTTGAAAAATATTTACGTAACAGATACATTTTCCCCTGATTCAATAGTGGCCCCAAAAAAAGAATGCGCCATAGGGGCCAACAGTATGTAGATTTTTCCTTCATAGGATCTGCTCTAAAACTGTTATTGGAAATATGTAGTAAAGGTAAATGAGATTTGCGTCCTCAGATGTAGTTGCCAGCCACTTCAATCTGCTCTTACAGCTCATTTCCTCGACTAAACGAAATTCGCTCTTTTGAAGGGTGAATATATCATAATGTGTATGTAGGTAAAGCTTCCACACTCTTTTACTGAACTTATAATTTGCTGAACGATAGAAAAGGCTGTACACATGTATTGGAAAGCTGACTTATTTGTGGGATGGTGACCGATCTGTGACTTGAAATTAATTTTTTGAAATTTTTGTCACACAAAAACCATTCGTTCAATAGTCCGTTTTTGTTGATTTTGATTTGAGGTACCAGGAGATACTCGGGCTGATAGCCATTTTAAACAGGTTATACTGTTCATTACCCTTTATTTTTGCATGGCCAATCATCTAATGACTTTTTCCGGTCTGGGCAAAGCGGAAGGGAGTGTTAGACTCTTACTGACTAAAATCCATGAATGCCCTTTGCGATCCAGGGTCGTGGCGATCCCCACCGAATGTGTCTCCACGTTGTCGTCGTGGTGGGGCTTGAGCGTCTCAATGATCTTGCGAGCTTTCCCGGTAGAGCCACTCATGCCGGAAGGTCGCAAGTGAGGGATCAGACCAAGAGAGACACACACGCGAGGAATCCCGCTCACTGCCTTCTGGTACGCGTCTGCTCATCAGACGTGGCTGAGAAGGCAGTGAGCGGGTGGGAGGAGAGGCCCTGTGAGGGAGAAAGGGCGGAGGAGTAAGGGACCGCACCCTCTAAAAGGAAAAGTATGAAGAAAGGCTTTTGTAAAATGAGTCCCCAGGTGGGTCCCGACTGCTCAGCGGTCGGGGAATCCCACCCCGCTTCGGCGGGCTGCCCTCCGTACTCTGGGGTGGGCACCAAACGCCTTCCGTTTGCCAGTGGCAACACGAGCCGAGGAGGCTCCCAATCGTCGTCATCCGAGTCCGCTGCCTTAAAGGAGCTGATGGCGTACGATTGCGTAGTGGAGGGTTCGCCTGAGCGCCGGGGTGGTGCGGAGTCGGATTCCGGCTCCGCGCCAGACCTAGTAACGGTCAGCTCGGCGGGCTCTGAAGACGGAGGAAGGGGGGTCGCTGTGGAGGGCGTCAAGCTCGTCCGCAAGCGGCCCAGACGGGAGGACGACAAGGAGTCGTCCTCCGAGGGCGAGTTCGCCTCCGCCCGCAAGATCCCCACCGCTAGGCGGGGCAGGGGCTGTGAGGCAGGGAGGGGGCTGGCTCCCTCTACCCGGGGGGAGCGTCGGGCCGGGAGGTTGGTGGAGGAGGGGCGTCGCCCTGGAGGGAGTGGTCGCAGGGCTCCCTCTACTCTTCCGCCTACTCTCGACTCTGACGACTCGGAGTCGCCGGGAGAGGAACCTCCCGCTGCCGAGGAGCAGAGGGCCCGGTTTGAGGAGGTAGTGGAGGCCGCGATCCGCGCTGTGGCCTTCAAGAGGAAGCAATCCTCGAAGCGGGAGGCCATAAGCGCGGGCAAAGCCTCCATCCTGGCGGCAGCGGCGGCCAACGGGCCTGCCTCAAAGGAGGCGTCAGAGTTGCGGGCGGAGGTCGCCCGCCTCGCGGTCGTTACGGAGCGACTCGTTCGGGAGAATGAGTCGCTCTGGAGGGACCTGGCGGGGATGGCCAGAGCGGCCTCTGTGGAGCCGCGAGGGGGACTGAGTCCGGCAGCGCCGGAGGGGGGCCAAGTGCTGAGCCAGGTACGGGACCTGGTACGGCAGGAGCTGGCTCCCTTCCGGAGGCAGGTCTCCGTGTTGGAGGACATGGTCCGGCGTCCCCCGTTGGCGGCGACGCGGGGTCCCCCGGGACAGCAAAAGGCGGCTTCGTACGCGGCCGCCGTAGCTGCCAGCCCGGGAACGTCTGGCCAGGCGAAGGCGAAGGCCAAGGGCGGAGCCGCGCCAGCGCCTGTGACGCCGGCGACTGCGACGCCGGCGACGACGACCAAGGCGGCCCCGGCGAAGAGGGGCAGGAGGAAGGCTGGAGGAGCAGCTAAGGCTGCGGGGCCAGTGGTGCCGCAGCCGCCCCCACCCCCACCCTCGGACCCTCCTGCGGCCGGGGCCGAGTGGCAGGTTGCTGGTCAGAAACGGCAGGCGAAGAAGGCGGCCAAGAATAAGGCCAAGAAGCAGCGGTGGAAGGCCAACGCCATTGCGGCGAGACTTCGCGCCCCGAAATCCGCGGCTGTAGTGCTCACACTGCAGCCGGAAGCGGAACAGAGGGGCGTGACTTATCTCGCCATATTGAAGCGGGCGAAGGAGGCGGTGAGCCTCCAAGAGCTGGGCATCAGCGGGGGCATCGGGGTCAGGAGGACCTTGACCGGTGCCCGGAAGCTCGAGCTCGCCGGAGCGGAGTGGCCCGTTCGCGGACGCCTTGGCCGAAAGGCTGAGGGCGGTCTTACCCGCGGACGAGGTCCGGGTGTCCAGGCCGACTAGGCGCATCGACATGCGCATAGTGGGCCTGGATGACTCCGTGACGGAGGAGGAAGTTGTGGCCGCCGTCGCCAGGACTGGGGGGTGCTCTGCCGAGCTCGTCAAGGCGGGCACCCTCCGGCCTGACAACACGGGCATGCAAACCCTTGTGGTGAGCTGCCCCGTGACGGCGGCCAGAACTGTGTCGGAGGGCCGAAGGCTCTTGGTGGGATGGGTGTCTGCGCGGGTAAAACTGCTGGAACCCAGACCTCTGAGGTGCTACCGCTGCCATGTGGGTAACCACACGGGAGCTATGTGCCCCTCGGAGGTCGACCGCAGCGGACTCTGTTTCCGCTGTGGTCAGCCCGGTCATAAGGCCGGCTCGTGCGAGGCCACGCCGCACTGCAGTGCATGTGCGGCTGTTGGCAAGCCGGCCGAGCACTGGGCTGGGGGAAGGGCCTGCGCGCCATCCGCCCCGACCAGGGGCAAGAGGTCCGCCGCCACCGCCGCCTCTGCCGCCACCGCGGCTTCTGTCGCCGCCACTGCCGCTTCTGCTGCGGGTGCTGCGACTCCCAACACTCGGGAGGGTGCTGAGATGGAGTGCCAGTAATGGTCCCATTTCGGCCCCCTCCAGAGACAAGTCGGCCGCTGTGCTATCGTGCAGTGGCTGATGCCTGGGGACGGTGAGCGTGGGTGGCTCGCCGTCCGATACCAGGTTGAGTCGACGACGCGTTGTGTTCCACGCGCGTCACAAGGAGCCGTCAGCACCGAGGACGGGGCCCCATAGGGTCGGTGCCTGCTAGGGTTGCGGAATTTGTTCGAAAGAGTTACCGCGGCCCTGGAACGCATAGGGCACAAGAAGGATCCCGGGTGGGTTTTAGTCAGTAAAAGTCTGACACTCCCTACCGCTCCACCCAGGGCGGGAGGGGTCATTTGATGATTTCCCATCCAAAAAAAAAAAAAAAAAAAGGGTCGTGGCGATGGCCGGGAATCGCCCTTAGACTCTCAACGCCCGGGGCATCTTCTTCTGTTGCGGCGGTTGGGGCGTGAGGTTTGCATCCTACTTCGCTAGCATTACTGTTTCGCAGGAGTGTGTGACCACTTCCCATTCCTCGCCGCCGCCAATCGCCTCGACGAGGACACGGCGTACCACCGTATTTTACCTCGTGTCCTCCGGCATATGGACACAGTGTTGACACGTTGACACCCGGACGTGTCCTCCCACCGAATCCGAAACAGTTACGTCCCGAAACACCCGTGTCCGGTGAGCACCTCCGCGGAAGGTGAGGACGTCGTAGCGCTTCTCCACTACTCCTCAAAGAGGGGACTTATCGCCACAACGGTGGCGTACCCACATTGCATCACACTGTATTATCCTCTTCTTATTTTCTTCATTCTGAGATGGGGTATGCGACATGTACTTATTTTGTAAATAATTATTACTAGGGGAACAAGGTTTTTTCAGTAGTCCTTTATTTGCACTGAAGACTGTGAGTTTTAATTTCTAACCTGTCAGATGTTTAGACGACCTTGAAAATTCCCTGAAAATGGGCTAGTCGGGGTTGCGAGAGAATGAAGTGGTATCCCAAGCCTTTGACTCATTGTAGCGATTGTCTTTTGGGGCTAACCGGTTCGAGTCCGACAGATCCTTTCTATTCCTTCAGACGAAAGTATCCTTATGTCAAGTTTATATAACTATCATGATAAATTCCCACAAGTCTGAATTGCACACGCAGGATTTCTTGTATACCAACAAATTAAGCACCCTTACTGATGAAACAGCAGTAACTAGACATAAACTAATTCGACAAAATTGTTTAATTAATAAAATGATTCTTGCCTTTCGAAATCGCTACAATTAATCAATACTCTAGCATTTCATCAGCATTCACGGACACATCGTGCTTATGCTAATGCTCTGCAAAATGTTACCTTGTACACGTATTTGATAGTTTTCTCAGAGTAACCGTAATATGAAATTAACATGAAACGATTCACAATTTAATTAGTAGCTACTGGTATTCTGTAACTACTCAATAGTACTTAGAATTACTGCAATTTGCAGCTTCATCAAGAAAAGTTATCTAGCGTAAGATGCATCAATAATTTCAAAAAGGTACCAATTTCATTTCTTTTTAAAATTATTTTATTTCATGCAAAATTGGGCTGACATAAATATAAAGTCGTCAGCGATAAGACCGCCACTGAACCCAGTTTGTTTAAAACCTTTGTGTGTTACTGTTGTTTGTGTACAATGAAGTATACTCTATCTATGTTACACGATCAAATCGAGCAGTCATTTAGCACATGAACACAAAATAGCCCCCAAGTAAAATGTAGTGCAACCACCCCTGTGTTTTCCTGAACCGTAAAGACATGTAAGTATGTTCTCCTCAGAAGGTTATTTATTTTTAAATTAGATTTAGTTTCGGATGCGTTCTGCCTTCTGTTCTGTACCCAATGCCATTACGGGAATCTATCACGCCTACGCACTGCCTTCAAAGACAAGACAACTTTTTAAGAACATTCTTTTTGTTATTCAAATCATGGACGGAAAATCCGTTTATCGTGAGTAAAGCAATATTAGATGTGTGGGTGAAATATTTGTAGAATATTTTCAATTCTGTTAGAATGTTTCGACTGTCGGTGTTTTTTCTTTGTAACATAATATCATTCTTATAGTCTTTTAACTTACCTATGCCCAGTACGTTACCCAATATAATGGTGTTTAGAAAAAACGTAATGGTTCTGGTGTACTAGATAATTAATATTTTATATTTGATTTGATTTGTTAAAAAAACGTTGCCCCACACTAGGATGTATCGTGGGTGTGTTCACAAACATGAATACTCACATACACACATCACATATATCTGTAGGCCATTTGTTCCGTGCGGGGATCGAACCCGCGACACGTAGCGCAGCAGCCGAACGCTCGACCACTGCGACAACCGTGTCGTCAATATACTTGAGTCATTGATATAATATTGTTGCTTTCCTTTAATAAGTTTAGGGTTTATTAGGCATCGCTGATGTACGTTTCAAAGAAAACAAGTAAAATCTATTTTTGGTTTAATTCAATCATGCTGATTTTTTGCTCTAGTAGTCGCTGCTTGAAGATCAAAAATGAAAATTATCAGATCTAAAAGAAGCCGATTTCCTCAGGAAGGTTTCTGTCAGGTTTTCAACCATGCTAGGGTTGGGGAATTTGTTCGAAAGAGTCACCGAGGCCTTGGAACGCAAAGGAAATTAGGAGGAACACGAATGGAGCTCAGTCAGTAAGAGTCTGACATTCCTTTCCGTTTCGCCTAGAGCGGAAGAAGTCACTTACTGATTTCCCATTCAGAAAAAAAAGGGATGTCAATCCGACTCACGTCAAAGTTCTTACCTGTGGGCAATCACTCCCCTACAAAGTCATAAACCAATTGCAATTCTAGTATAGTATGTGCGATTTGAAGCTTTCAGATTTTTGACAATATAAGAGTTACGCGGGTAATATAGGTCAAACAAAACTAACAGGAATCCAATTTTTTCTGCATTCTTTTCGCCAGTGTTTTTTCTTCATAAATATGATTGGAATATGGTTTTGGTAGGTGAGCAATTTTCTGCTTGGGGTGAGGTGTGGGTTCGTAGCCGGGTCTAGGCATAGATGATGGTTCTGGACTAGGGGATGGCATCGGCTTGAATTTTGGGTCTAGACTAGGTTCGGGCTTCGGTTCTGGATACGGTGCTGGCTTCGTTTTTGGATTAGGTACTGGCTTAGGCTCAGGCTTCGGTTTTGGATATGGTGCTGGCTAAGATGCTCGATAAGTTGCTGGATAAGATGCTGGATTCGGTGCTGGATTCGGTTCAAGTTTCAGTTCTGGCTTTGGTTTTGGATAAGGTACTGAATTAGTTACTGGCTTGGGTTTGAAACTTGCAATTAGTATCAAGTTTGCTCACTGCCGCTATCAATATTTTATTCTTAAAAACTGTATCCACCTGTTTAAAGTAAAGTCAAACAATGAAATTGTTTACAAAAACATAAGGGGCGCCTTTGGCTCATGGGGGAGCAAATAATGCGGAGGCTTGACATTTTACAATGTTTAGTTTACATAACTATTTTCAAAATAAGAATTATTCGTTTACGCAACATTATTCTACACGTAACAATGCGTATTTAAATATTTTTAGAAAGCTATAAGTCCCTCAAGTCATCAAGTCTGATCCATTCAAGTTTCTATTAAGTAATCCGAGCGCCAGCACAAATTTCAGAGCAACATGTAGCTTGATAGAAAAACAAAAGTTGAAACTTTCTTGTTTAAGTCATGCCTTAGCTTTCTAACTTAATATTTGTGACTCGAGTCTTACCAAGGTGTATCATGTCATGTAGTTATTAAGTAGTGAATTCAGAAAGGTAGATGCTCCGTACGTGCAAAATACTAAGTATCAAAACAGTCGAGAAACCGTTTGACAGATTGATTGAATTGTCATTGTCTGTTACTTAATAGATAACTCTAGATAAGTTCGCTAAATTTTATTTTACTACCAGCTTCTGCTCGCAACTTCGTCCGCGTGGAATAGTTACTTTACCCCCGATTTTGAAACTCTCAGCCCGTACGGTTTAAAGTTGACAAAGTTTCATACAAACTCTCATCTGCTATTATATCCCCTTGGGGGTAGAATTAATCAAAATCCTTTCTTAGCGGATTCCTACGTCATAACATCTACCTGCATGCCAAATTTCAGCCTGATCCGTTCAGTGGTTTGGGCTTTGCGTTGATAGATCACTATGTCAGTCAGTCAGTCACTTTTGAGTTAAATATATTTAGATGAATTGCCATTGTCTGTTTATGTTATCTATTGTTCGCTAAATTTTATTTTACTATAAATACCGTATGTTTGGTTGATCTAAATCTTAGTGAGATCTTGGAATGCTACATGGCATATGCTATTAATTATGTTTAAGTAAATCAACAGCTGACTGAATTAGCAAACTCTTTTAAAAATTCCCATGAATGGTCAAGGACATCTTTCACTATGAGATCAAAATTCAAAAATAAAAATAGGTGTGCTCTAGATTTTGTGCAGTTGTTCAAAGATAAATGCCAATCAAGACTATCACAATAATTAAATAAAAACTAAACACTTACTTACAAGATTTGTCAAAAGGTTTAGTTGACACTTCGCGTGACCCAAGGGCTGGCTTTTACCTTGGACAAAGGATAAGCATTGCCATACAGCGTGGTAATGCTGCCATACTTTTGGGTACATTACCAGTGGCCAGCGATGCAGAGGAATTTTTCGACGCCATCTTTTAACTATTTTTAGTTTTAGTATTATTCTTTTGCGATTGAAAGTTGTTTATAAAGAGGTTTTCATGTACTCTTATTTTTACTTTCTGAAATGGTTAAATCAAGCTAGGAACTGATATTGATCTGAATTTCATCTTATGCATAAAATCACTTAATTAATTCATTTTTTTATCTGATACTCATTTTACTTACATGGTGTATTTACCATAGAATATTTCGACTACGAGAATACTTAAGGTCACCAAATTGCTAATATGTTTTTGTTTTACTATCCTCTACCCACATAGATACTCGTTTAAACACGCGCCTTTACTTTGACAAAAAAAAAACGAAATGGCGGCCGAATAGCTGCCCGGCAAAGGTTCTAACCCCTTTTATTCCCTAGTAGATTGTCACTGATGAAGTGTCGTTTATTATAGACAAATAAAAAGTATGACATAGAGACGTGTAATAATGGGTAAGTTCATATAAATAAGACAAAATATTTATTATGCTTCAATTTATTGTTATATTTTTTGTTTATTTTTTTATTGCTTGCATTTATTTGTGGTTAAATAGTTTTCCATTACCATGAATATATAATATATTTCAATCAGAGTCCATTTTCATGCAGAGGTCGTTTTGTTAAAACATTTGTAGTTGGTTCTTCTTCTTTCTTTTCTTCATAATCTAATAACTGAAACAAGGTAATTGATTAAATTACAATTTATTTGATTTAAATACTGACTTTTTTATTAAGTAATTTCTAAGACGGCATTCTTGCGTTTTCTTCGTTAATTTTATTTCTGACTGTGAGAACTATTTCGTCAGAGCTTGAACATCATTCACTCCTGCATTGTCATTGGCCAATTTTCGTGTAGTAAAATAAAGGAAAAAGGAAACCTTACAAGGGCTATAAATGCTATTACCGATTACGCACATGGTATTATTAAAAAGTAATTTAAATGTGCGGTAATATTTGAAGTAACAAACAAAGATGAACTAATATTGGACGTACATAAGTTTTCAAAAGGATAAGCTATGAAAACAGAAGAGCAAAAGATGTGTTCGCAGGATTCATACCTTTAGTGAATGTTGGGTTACTCCTCATCGCAGACGCAGGACCTCTTCCTAAGGTTACGCTGCTGCGTTTGTACCGATGGTTCCCTTGTATTCTGCCGAGCTGAAAATAAATCATAACGCACTATTTTATACTTTTGTTCTATTGATTGTTGCTACTGCTCGTGATTAACACGGACATGGGCACTGGTTAAGCAACCGTGGATGAGTGGCCATTTATTTTAAACCGAGAACACTCCGAGCCTTAGAAAGAACGTTATACCGTTGGAAACGGCTGTTATGAGAACATCTTAGACAATAGGGATGTTTCCTGAGGAATAAAAATGTGATCCTATTTAGTCCGTCAGTTAAATTATCGAAAATATTGGACAAGTATTTTTTTGCTTTATCAAATCTATAAAAAATGACGAAGATAAAAAGCTTCAAAGATAGAAGTGGGGGCTTGTGACATCACGGCGTGGTAAAAATCGTCGCACGAAGTGACGTCACACGAGTTTTCAACACACTATATCGTCTTCGTTTTTTGTTTACGTGAAAAAATAAAAAATACGTGTCCAATATTTTTGGGAAGTCTATCTTACGGACTAATTAGATTTTTTTAGGCAACTACCCTATTGTAATAGCCTTGCTTATAGCTATCATGTTTAACAGTAGCTGACTTATGAAAGTCCGTCAATACCTGCATTATACTGATACTACACATAGACAGACTGGTACATAGACAGGCTGTCTACCTCGACATTTTACGTAGTTGTGAAAAGGCAAGGCAGATTAGGCAGATTAACCGTTACTGCTAAATGACACGACGAATTTAAGTAACCTATATCAAGTCATCGCGTCAAATAATGACGTCATAATTCTATTATAAGATTTAAGTAAACGTGTTTATATACATGTTCAATTAGTAGTATTAACTCACCGCTCGAAATGGGGCTGAGGTACAACCGAAAGTTTTGGATCAAGTCTCTAATTGGTGTACCCAGGAATGGTAAACCTGAAAGTGCACAGGGTGGATTTCCTTCTGGTTTAGTTGGCTCATATGTCATCAGGTTTTGAAAGAAAAATAGAATTTCATATGAGTACATACACATAATATTCGCGACGGCAAAGTAGTAGAAAATGTCTTAAAAAAACTCATCGTCTCTTTACGCGTAGTGGGGTAACCCTACATTTACGTGCGTGGCGATGAGTTTTTATTCGTCAATACCATAGTGTGGGATACCGTTGGAAAATAATGAGGGTGGGCGAAAACCAATTTTTCATCCAAGAGTCCGTTTTCCAATAATTAAGCTTTAAAATATATTTTGTAAGAGTAATGTGCTCAATTGCCAGCTAAAAAGCTGTTTTTGGAATCATGAAGAAATTCATGGTGGTAAAAACCATCTCAGCTAATTAGGCATTACAAGACAATGAGTAATGGACGACCAAACTAGAAAATGTACTACGAACAAATTCGAGCAAAATCTATTAAAGGTAAGGTAAAGATGTAACTTACTAGAATCAGATAAAAATCAACATTCTAATTCGGCAATTGTGAAGTTAACTATGGAACGCTAGAGTGCTCGTGTCCCGACACGCAATTGCCCAGTTTAATGTTATACATAATAATATGTATTTTTACGCACGAATTTGAGAACCAGGAGATCCAGATCCTCCTTGTTGTGTCTGCTGGCCAGTTGACCCTGCTCCTTGTTGCTGTCCGCCGGTCGGTTGTCCTAGAATGACAGAACAGAAAACATGAAAAAAATGGTTTCAGAGAAGTGCGCGCTGAACCACGATCCCAGAAATGTCAATGTCAGTGGATCCAAAAGTATCTATAATTATATAGACAGCATTTTGTCCACATAATAATTGTGGGTTGATGACACCACTGCTTTGCTTTCAATTAGGCTTGGTATCTTCTTCAATGATATTGAAAGAAGTGTGTTTATACTATAATTAACACAGGAGCGCGGAAAAGGTGAGATATGCGAAAATTTTAACTTTATTCTTAAAACTCTGATTCTGGTGGAATGAAATTTGATTAATTACTACAAGCCTGCAAAGTAAGTAATCAAAATATTCATAGGCCTCAACACAATACTGCTTGGGTTTCATGTTAACTGTTTTACGCACCACATTGAGAACCGGTAGCGCCAGATCCTCCTTGTTGTGGTTGCTGGTTATTGGATCCTGCGCCTTGTTGCTGTCCGCCAGTTGGTTGTCCTAGAATGACAGAACAGATTATTTGACATACACAGTTTCATAGTAGTTCCCGCTGCACTACGTCTTAAGCATTGTAAAGGACAGTGGTATCCATAATAATCTATATTTAAATGGAAAGCATTTTATCGACACAATCCATGTATTGTGAGACACCGAAAGCTTTGAACTTCCAAAATTGGCATGTTATCGTTTGGTTTCTTCTAAAAACATACTGAAATTCGTTTCATTAGTCTATAAATATCGCAGAAACGTGGGTTTTTTTATATCCTTAAAGATGGTGGTATGGAACTTTGAGTAAGTCCTACAAACCTGAAAGGTACGTTTTCTAAAAGTCCGTAGGCCTCAAAGAATGTGGGAAACTGGTTGGATTTGCTCTATACTGGTTTACTTACCACTCTGAGAACCAGGAGATCCAGAGCCTTGTTGTGGTTGCTGGTTATTGGATCCTACGCCTTGTTGCTGTCCGCCAGTTGGTTGTCCTAGAATGACAGAACAGATTATTTGACATACACAGTTTCATAGTAGTGCGCGCTGCACTACGTCTTAAGCATTGCATAGGACAGTGGTATCCATAATAATCTATATTTAAATGCAAAGCATTTTATCATCGATACAATCCATGTATTGTGAGACACCAAAAGCTTTGAACTTCCAAAATTGGCATGTTATCGTTTGGTTTCTTCTAAAAACATACTGAAATTCGTTTTTTTAGTCTATAAATATCGCAGAAACGTGGGTTTTTTTATATTCTTAGAGATGGTGGTATGGAACTTTGAGTAAGTCCTACAAGCCTGAAAGGTACTTTTTCTAAAAGTCCGCAGGCCTCAAAAAATGTGGGACACTGGTTGGATTTACTCTATACTGTTTACGTACCACTCTGAGAACCAGGAGATCCAGATCCACCTTGTTGTGGTTGCTGGCCAGTTGACCCTGCTCCTTGTTGCTGTCCGCCGGTCGGTTGTCCTAGAATGACAGAACAGAAAACTTGACATACAAATTTTCACAGCATTGCGCGCTGAACTACGGCTTAAGCATACTAATAGGAAGCGGTAACCGTGAGTGCCAATTTTACTATGTGCAGCATTTTAGTCACACAATGATTGTGGTGGGTTGTTGACACGACAGCTTTGCTTTGAACATCCAAAATTGGCATGATATCGTTTGGTTTCTTCTAAAAACATACTGAAAGTCGTTTTTTTAGACTATAATTATCGCAGAAACGTGGGAAATAGTTTTTTTTATATCCTTAAAGATGGTGGTATGGAACTTTGAGTTAGTACTACAAGCCTGAAAGGTACGTATTCTCAATGTCCGCAGGCCTCAAAAAAATGTGTGGGAGACTGATTGAAATTGCTCTATACTGTTTACGTACCACTCTGAGAACCAGGAGATCCAGATCCTCCTTGTTGTGGTTGCTGGTTATTGGATCCTGCGCCTTGTTGCTGTCCGCCAGTTGGTTGTCCTACAATGACAGAACAGATTATTTGAAATACACAGTTTCATAGTAGTGCGCGCTGCACTACGTCTTAAGCATTGCATAGGACAGTGGTATCCAACATAATCTATATTTAAATGGAAAGCATTTTATCGACACAATCCATGTATTGTGAGACACCAAAAGCTTTGAACTTCCAAAATTGGCATTTTATCGTTTGGTTTCTTCTAAAAACATACTGAAATTCGTTTTATTAGTCTATAAATATCGCAGAAACGTGGGTTTTTTTTTTTATATCCTTAAAGATGTTGGTATGGAACTTTGAGTAAGTCCTACAAGCCTGAAAAATACGTATTCTTAATGTTGCAGGCCTCAAAAAAATGTGTGGGAGACTGATTGAAATTGCTCTATACTGTTTACGTACCACTCTGAGAACCAGGAGATCCAGATCCTCCTTGTTGTGGTTGCTGGTTATTGGATCCTGCGCCTTGTTGCTGTCCGCCAGTTGGTTGTCCTAGAATGACAGAACAGATTATTTGAAATACACAGTTTCATAGTAGTGCGCGCTGCACTACGTCTTAAGCATTGCATAGGACAGTGGTATTCATAATAATCTATATTTAAATGGAAAGCATTTTATCGATACAATCCATGTATTGTGAGACACCAAAAGCTTTGAACTTCCAAAATTGGCATGTTATTGTTTGGTTTCTTCTAAAAACATACTGAAATTCGTTTTTTTAGTCTATAATTATCGCAGAAACGTGGGATTTTTTTTATATCCTTAAAGATGGTGGTATGGAACTTTGAGTAAGTCCTACAAGCCTGAAAGGTACTTTTTCTAAAAGTCCGCAGGTCTCAAAAATGTGGGACACTGGTTGGATTTGCTCTATACTGTTTTACGTACCACTCTGAGAACCAGGAGATCCAGATCCTCCTTGTTGTGGTTGCTGGCCAGTTGACCCTGCTCCTTGTTGCTGTCCGCCGGTCGGTTGTCCTAGAATGACAGAACAGAAAACTTGACATACAAATTTTCACAGAATTGCGCGCTGAACCACGGCTTCAGCATACTAATAGGAAACGGTTACCGTGAGTGCCAATATTTCTATGTGTAGCATTTGAGTCACACAATGTTTGTGGTGGGTTGATGACATCACAGCTTTGCATTGAACATCCAAAATTAGGCTTGGTATCGTTTGGTTTTTTCTAGAGTCATGTTGAAAGTAGTTTGTTTGTACCAGAATTATCACAGAAGCGTGGAAAAAAGTTTTTGTTTATATCCTTAAAGATGGTGGTATGGAATTTTGATTAAGTCCTACAAGCCTGAAAGGTACGTAATCTTAATGCCCGCAGGCTTAAAAAAATATGGGAGACTGGTTAGATTTGCTCTATACTGGTTTACGTACCACTCTGAGAACCAGGAGATCCCGATCCTCCTTGTTGTGGTTGCTGGTTATTGGATCCTGCGCCTTGTTGCTGTCCGCCAGTTGGTTGTCCTAGAATGACAGAACAGATTATTTGAAATACACAGTTTCATAGTAGTGCGCGCTGCACTACGTCTTAAGCATTGCATAGGACAGTGGTGTCCATAATAATCTATATTTAAATGGAAAGCATTTTATCGATACAATCCATGTATTGTGAGACACCAAAAGCTTTGAACTTCCAAAATTGGCATGTTATCGTTTGGTTTCTTCTAAAA
This sequence comes from Hecatera dysodea, assembly GCA_905332915.2. NCBI lineage: Eukaryota > Metazoa > Arthropoda > Insecta > Lepidoptera > Noctuidae > Hecatera > Hecatera dysodea. Next base: position 8,143,221 of record HG995294.1, on the reverse strand, counting down.
ACATACTGAAATTCGTTTTATTAGTCTATAATTATCGCAGAAACGTGGGATTTTTTTTATATCCTTAAAGATGGTGGTATGATATTTTGATTAATTCCTACAAGCCTGAATGGTACGTTATCTTAATGTCCGCAGGCTTCAAAAATATGGGAGACGGGTTGACTTTGCTCTATACTGATTTACTTACCATTCTGAGAACCCGGAGATCCAGATCCTCCTTGTTGTGGTTGCTGGCCAGTTGACCCTGCTCCTTGTTGCTGTCCGCCGGTCGGTTGTCCTAGAATGACAGAACAGAAAACTTGACATACAAATTTTCACAGCATTGCGCGCTGAACTACAGCTTAAGCATACTAATAGGAAGCGGTAACCGTGAGTGCCAATTTTACTATGTGCAGCATTTTAGTCACACAATGATTGTGGTGGGTTGTTGACACGACAGCTTTGCTTTGAACATCCAAAATTGGCATGATATCGTTTGGTTTCTTCTAAAAACATACTGAAAGTCGTTTTTTTAGACTATAATTATCGCAGAAACGTGGGAAATAGTTTTTTTTATATCCTTAAAGATGGTGGTATGGAACTTTGAGTAAGTCCTACAAGCCTGAAAGGTACTTTTTCTAAAAGTCCGCAGGCCTCAAAAAATGTGGGACACTGGTTGGATTTACTCTATACTGTTTTACGTACCACTTTGAGAACCAGGAGATCCAGATCCTCCTTGTTGTGGTTGCTGGCCAGTTGACCCTGCTCCTTGTTGCTGACCGCCGGTCGGTTGTCCTAGAATAACAGAACAGAAAACTTGACATACAAATTTTCACAGCATTGCGCGCTGAACTACGGCTTCAGCATACTAATAGGAAGCGGTAACCATGAGTGCCAATTTTACTATGTGCAGCATTTTAGTCACACAATGATAGTGGTGGGTTGTTGACACGACAGCTTTGTTTTGAACATCCAAAATTGGCATGATATCGTTTGGTTTCTTCTAAAAACATACTGAAAGTCGTTTTTTTAGACTATAATTATCGCAGAAACGTGGGAAATAGTTTTTTTTTATATCCTTAAAGATGTTTGTATGGAACTTTGAGTTAGTACTACAAGCCTGAAAGGTACGTATTCTCAATGTCCGCAGGCCTCAAAAAAATGTGTGGGAGACTGATTGAAATTGCTCTATTCTGTTTACGTACCACTCTGAGAACCAGGAGATCCAGATCCTCCTTGTTGTGGTTGCTGGTTATTGGATCCTGCGCCTTGTTGCTGTCCGCCAGTTGGTTGTCCTAGAATGACAGAACAGATTATTTGAAATACACAGTTTCATAGTAGTGCGCGCTGCACTACGTCTTAAGCATTGCATAGGACAGTGGTGTCCATAATAATCTATATTTAAATGGAAAGCATTTTATCGATACAATCCATGTATTGTGAGACACCAAAAGCTTTGAACTTCCAAAATTGGCATGTTATCGTTTGGTTTCTTCTAAAAACATACTGAAATTCGTTTTATTAGTCTATAATTATCGCAGAAACGTGGGATTTTTTTTTATATCCTTAAAGATGGTGGTATGGAACTTTGAGTAAGTCCTACAAGCCTGAAAGGTACTTTTTCTAAAAGTCCGCAGGTCTCAAAAATGTGGGACACTGGTTGGATTTGCTCTATACTGTTTTACGTACCACTCTGAGAACCAGGAGATCCAGATCCTCCTTGTTGTGGTTGCTGGCCAGTTGACCCTGCTCCTTGTTGCTGTCCGCCGGTCGGTTGTCCTAGAATGACAGAACAGAAAACTTGACATACAAATTTTCACAGAATTGCGCGCTGAACCACGGCTTCAGCATACTAATAGGAAACGGTTACCGTGAGTGCCAATATTTCTATGTGTAGCATTTGAGTCACACAATGTTTGTGGTGGGTTGATGACATCACAGCTTTGCATTGAACATCCAAAATTAGGCTTGGTATCGTTTGGTTTTTTCTAGAGTCATGTTGAAAGTAGTTTGTTTGTACCAGAATTATCACAGAAGCGTGGAAAAAAGTTTTTGTTTATATCCTTAAAGATGGTGGTATGGAATTTTGATTAAGTCCTACAAGCCTGAAAGGTACGTAATCTTAATGCCCGCAGGCTTAAAAAAATATGGGAGACTGGTTAGATTTGCTCTATACTGGTTTACGTACCACTCTGAGAACCAGGAGATCCCGATCCTCCTTGTTGTGGTTGCTGGTTATTGGATCCTGCGCCTTGTTGCTGTCCGCCAGTTGGTTGTCCTAGAATGACAGAACAGATTATTTGAAATACACAGTTTCATAGTAGTGCGCGCTGCACTACGTCTTAAGCATTGCATAGGACAGTGGTGTCCATAATAATCTATATTTAAATGGAAAGCATTTTATCGATACAATCCATGTATTGTGAGACACCAAAAGCTTTGAACTTCCAAAATTGGCATGTTATCGTTTGGTTTCTTCTAAAAACATACTGAAATTCGTTTTATTAGTCTATAATTATCGCAGAAACGTGGGATTTTTTTTATATCCTTAAAGATGGTGGTATGATATTTTGATTAATTCCTACAAGCCTGAATGGTACGTTATCTTAATGTCCGCAGGCTTCAAAAATATGGGAGACGGGTTGACTTTGCTCTATACTGATTTACTTACCATTCTGAGAACCCGGAGATCCAGATCCTCCTTGTTGTGGTTGCTGGTTATTGGATCCTGCGCCTTGTTGCTGTCCGCCAGTTGGTTGTCCTACAATGACAGATCAGATTATTGGACAAACACAGTTTCATAGTAGTGCGCGCTGCACTACGTCTTAAGCATTGCATAGGACAGTGGTATCCAACATAATCTATATTTAAATGGAAAGCATTTTATCGACACAATCCATGTATTGTGAGACACCAAAAGCTTTGAACTTCCAAAATTGGCATTTTATCGTTTGGTTTCTTCTAAAAACATACTGAAATTCGTTTTATTAGTCTATAAATATCGCAGAAACGTGGGTTTTTTTTTATATCCTTAAAGATGTTGGTATGGAACTTTGAGTAAGTCCTACAAGCCTGAAAAATACGTATTCTTAATGTTGCAGGCCTCAAAAAAATCTGTGGGAGACTGATTGAAATTGCTCTATACTGTTTACGTACCACTCTGAGAACCAGGAGATCCAGATCCTCCTTGTTGTGGTTGCTGGTTATTGGATCCTGCGCCTTGTTGCTGTCCGCCAGTTGGTTGTCCTACAATGACAGAACAGATTATTTGAAATACACAGTTTCATAGTAGTGCGCGCTGCACTACGTCTTAAGCATTGCATAGGACAGTGGTATCCATAATAATCTATATTTAAATGGAAAGCATTTTATCGATACAATCCATGTATTGTGAGACACCAAAAGCTTTGAACTTCCAAAATTGGCATGTTATTGTTTGGTTTCTTCTAAAAACATACTGAAATTCGTTTTTTTAGTCTATAATTATCGCTGAAACGTGGGATTTTTTTTATATCCTTAAAGATGGTGGTATGGAACTTTGAGTAAGTCCTACAAGCCTGAAAGGTACTTTTTCTAAAAGTCCGCAGGTCTCAAAAATGTGGGACACTGGTTGGATTTGCTCTATACTGTTTTACGTACCACTCTGAGAACCAGGAGATCCAGATCCTCCTTGTTGTGGTTGCTGGCCAGTTGACCCTGCTCCTTGTTGCTGTCCGCCGGTCGGTTGTCCTAGAATGACAGAACAGAAAACTTGACATACAAATTTTCACAGAATTGCGCGCTGAACCACGGCTTTAGCATACTAATAGGAAGCGGTTACCGTGAGTGCCAATATTTCTATGTGTAGCATTTGAGTCACACAATGTTTGTGGTGGGTTGATGACATCACAGCTTTGCATTGAACATCCAAAATTAGGCTTGGTATCGTTTGGTTTTTTCTAGAGTCATGTTGAAAGTAGTTTGTTTGTACCAGAATTATCACAGAAGCGTGGAAAAATGTTTTTGTTTATATCCTTAAAGAACGTCGTATGGAATTTTGATTAAGTCCTACAAGCCTGAAAGGAACGTAATCTTAATGTCCGCAGGCCTCAAAAAAATGTGTGGGAGACTGATTGGATTTGCTCTATACTGTTTTACGTACCACTCTGAGAACCAGGAGATCCAGATCCTCCTTGTTGTGGTTGCTGGCCAGTTGACACTGCTCCTTGTTGCTGTCCGCCGGTCGGTTGTCCTAGAATGACAGAACAGAAAACTTGACATACAAATTTTCACAGAATTGCGCGCTGAACCATGGCTTCAGCGTAGTAATGGGCAGCGGTATCCGTGAGTGCTAATTTTTCTATATGCAGCATTTTAGTCTCACAATGATTGTGGTGGGTTGTTGACACGACAGCTTTGCTTTGAACATCCAAAATTGGCATGATATCGTTTGGTTTCTTCTTAAAACATACTGAAAGTCGTTTTTTTAGACTATAATTATCGCAGAAATGTGGGAAAAAGTTTTTTTTTTTATATCCTTAATGATGGTGGTATGGAACTTTGAGTAAGTCCTACAAACCTGAAAGGTACGTTTTCTAAAAGTCCGTAGGCCTCAAAAAATGTGGGAAACTGGTTGGATTTGCTCTATACTGGTTTACTTACCACTCTGAGAACCAGGAGATCCAGATCCTCCTTGTTGTGGTTGCTGGTTATTGGATCCTACGCCTTGTTGCTGTCCGCCAGTTGGTTGTCCTAGAATGACAGAACAGATTATTTGACATACACAGTTTCATAGTAGTGCGCGCTGCACTACGTCTTAAGCATTGCATAGGACAGTGGTAACCATAATAATCTATATTTAAATGGAAAGCATTTTATCGATACAATCCATGTATTGTGAGACACCAAAAGCTTTGAACTTCCAAAATTGGCATGTTATCGTTTGGTTTCTTTTAAAAACATACTGAAATTCGTTTTTTTAGTCTATAATTATCGCAGAAACGTGGGATTTTTTTTATATCCTTAAAGATGTTGGTATCGAACTTTGAGTAAGTACTACAAGCCTGAAAGGTACGTATTCTCAATGTCCGTAGGCCTAAAAAAAAATGTGTGGGAGACTGATTGAAATTGCTTTATACTGTTTACGTACCACTCTGAGAACCAGGAGATCCAGATCCTCCTTGTTGTGGTTGCTGGTTATTGGATCCTGCGCCTTGTTGCTGTCCGCCGGTCGGTTGTCCTAGAATGACAGAACAGAAACTTGGCATACAAATTTTCACAGTATTGCGCGCTGAACCACGGCTTCAGCATACTAATAGGAAGCGGTAACCGTGAGTGCCAATATTTTTTTGTGAAGCATTTTAGTCACACAATGATTGTGGTGGATTGATGACACCACAGCTTTGCTTTGAACATCCAAAGTTAGGCTTGGTATCGTTTGGTTTTTTCTAGAGTCATGTTAAAATTAGTTTGTTTATACCAGAATTATCACTGAAGCGTGGGAAAAAGTTTTTTTTTTTGTATCCTTAAAGATGGTGGTTTGGAATTTTGATTAAGTCCTACAAACCTGATAGGTTCGTTTTCTAAACGTCCGCAGGACTCAAAAAATGTGGGACACTGGTTGGATTTGCTCTATACTGTTTTACGTACCACTCTGAGAACCAGGAGATCCAGATCCTCCTTGTTGTGGTTGCTGGTTATTGGATCCTGCGCCTTGTTGCTGTCCGCCAGTTGGTTGTCCTACAATGACAGAACAGATTATTTGAAATACACAGTTTCATAGTAGTGCGCGCTGCACTACGTCTTAAGCATTGCATAGGAAAGTGGTATCCATAATAATCTATATTTAAATGGAAAGCATTTTATCGATACAATCCATGTATTGTGAGACACCAAAAGCTTTGAACTTCCAAAATTGGCATGTTATTGTTTGGTTTCTTCTAAAAACATACTGAAATTCGTTTTTTTAGTCTATAATTATCGCTGAAACGTGGGATTTTTTTTATATCCTTAAAGATGGTGGTATGGAACTTTGAGTAAGTCCTACAAGCCTGAAAGGTACTTTTTCTAAAAGTCCGCAGGTCTCAAAAATGTGGGACACTGGTTGGATTTGCTCTATACTGTTTTACGTACCACTCTGAGAACCAGGAGATCCAGATCCTCCTTGTTGTGGTTGCTGGCCAGTTGACCCTGCTCCTTGTTGCTGTCCGCCGGTCGGTTGTCCTAGAATGACAGAACAGAAAACTTGACATACAAATTTTCACAGAATTGCGCGCTGAACCACGGCTTTAGCATACTAATAGGAAGCGGTTACCGTGAGTGCCAATATTTCTATGTGTAGCATTTGAGTCACACAATGTTTGTGGTGGGTTGATGACATCACAGCTTTGCATTGAACATCCAAAATTAGGCTTGGTATCGTTTGGTTTTTTCTAGAGTCATGTTGAAAGTAGTTTGTTTGTACCAGAATTATCACAGAAGCGTGGAAAAAAGTTTTTGTTTATATCCTTAAAGAACGTCGTATGGAATTTTGATTAAGTCCTACAAGCCTGAAAGGAACGTAATCTTAATGTCCGCAGGCCTCAAAAAAATGTGTGGGAGACTGATTGGATTTGCTCTATACTGTTTTACGTACCACTCTGAGAACCAGGAGATCCAGATCCTCCTTGTTGTGGTTGCTGGCCAGTTGACCCTGCTCCTTGTTGCTGTCCGCCGGTCGGTTGTCCTAGAATGACAGAACAGAAAACTTGACATACAAATTTTCACAGAATTGCGCGCTGAACCACGGCTTCAGCATACTAATAGGAAGCGGTTACCGTGAGTGCCAATATTTCTATGTGTAGCATTTTAGTCTCACAATGATTGTGGTGGGTTGTTGACACGACAGCTTTGCTTTGAACATCCAAAATTGGCATGATATCGTTTGGTTTCTTCTTAAAACATACTGAAAGTCGTTTTTTTAGACTATAATTATCGCAGAAATGTGGGATTTTTTTTATATCCTTAAAGATGGTGGTATGGAACTTTGAGTAAGTCCTACAAGCCTGAAAGGTACTTTTTCTAAAAGTCCGCAGGTCTCAAAAATGTGGGACACTGGTTGGATTTGCTCTATACTGTTTTACGTACCACTCTGAGAACCAGGAGATCCAGATCCTCCTTGTTGTGGTTGCTGGCCAGTTGACCCTGCTCCTTGTTGCTGTCCGCCGGTCGGTTGTCCTAGAATGACAGAACAGAAAACTTGACATACAAATTTTCACAGAATTGCGCGCTGAACCACGGCTTCAGCATACTAATAGGAAACGGTTACCGTGAGTGCCAATATTTCTATGTGTAGCATTTGAGTCACACAATGTTTGTGGTGGGTTGATGACATCACAGCTTTGCATTGAACATCCAAAATTAGGCTTGGTATCGTTTGGTTTTTTCTAGAGTCATGTTGAAAGTAGTTTGTTTGTACCAGAATTATCACAGAAGCGTGGAAAAAAGTTTTTGTTTATATCCTTAAAGATGGTGGTATGGAATTTTGATTAAGTCCTACAAGCCTGAAAGGTACGTAATCTTAATGCCCGCAGGCTTAAAAAAATATGGGAGACTGGTTAGATTTGCTCTATACTGGTTTACGTACCACTCTGAGAACCAGGAGATCCCGATCCTCCTTGTTGTGGTTGCTGGTTATTGGATCCTGCGCCTTGTTGCTGTCCGCCAGTTGGTTGTCCTAGAATGACAGAACAGATTATTTGAAATACACAGTTTCATAGTAGTGCGCGCTGCACTACGTCTTAAGCATTGCATAGGACAGTGGTGTCCATAATAATCTATATTTAAATGGAAAGCATTTTATCGATACAATCCATGTATTGTGAGACACCAAAAGCTTTGAACTTCCAAAATTGGCATGTTATCGTTTGGTTTCTTCTAAAAACATACTGAAATTCGTTTTATTAGTCTATAATTATCGCAGAAACGTGGGATTTTTTTTATATCCTTAAAGATGGTGGTATGATATTTTGATTAATTCCTACAAGCCTGAATGGTACGTTATCTTAATGTCCGCAGGCTTCAAAAATATGGGAGACGGGTTGACTTTGCTCTATACTGATTTACTTACCATTCTGAGAACCCGGAGATCCAGATCCTCCTTGTTGTGGTTGCTGGCCAGTTGACCCTGCTCCTTGTTGCTGACCGCCGGTCGGTTGTCCTAGAATGACAGAACAGAAAACTTGACATACAAATTTTCACAGCATTGCGCGCTGAACTACAGCTTAAGCATACTAATAGGAAGCGGTAACCGTGAGTGCCAATTTTACTATGTGCAGCATTTTAGTCACACAATGATTGTGGTGGGTTGTTGACACGACAGCTTTGCTTTGAACATCCAAAATTGGCATGATATCGTTTGGTTTCTTCTAAAAACATACTGAAAGTCGTTTTTTTAGACTATAATTATCGCAGAAACGTGGGAAATAGTTTTTTTATATCCTTAAAGATGGTGGTATGGAACTTTGAGTAAGTCCTACAAGCCTGAAAGGTACTTTTTCTAAAAGTCCGCAGGCCTCAAAAAATGTGGGACACTGGTTGGATTTACTCTATACTGTTTTACGTACCACTTTGAGAACCAGGAGATCCAGATCCTCCTTGTTGTGGTTGCTGGCCAGTTGACCCTGCTCCTTGTTGCTGACCGCCGGTCGGTTGTCCTAGAATGACAGAACAGAAAACTTGACATACAAATTTTCACAGCATTGCGCGCTGAACTACGGCTTCAGCATACTAATAGGAAGCGGTAACCATGAGTGCCAATTTTACTATGTGCAGCATTTTAGTCACACAATGATAGTGGTGGGTTGTTGACACGACAGCTTTGTTTTGAACATCCAAAATTGGCATGATATCGTTTGGTTTCTTCTAAAAACATACTGAAAGTCGTTTTTTTAGACTATAATTATCGCAGAAACGTGGGAAATAGTTTTTTTTTATATCCTTAAAGATGTTTGTATGGAACTTTGAGTTAGTACTACAAGCCTGAAAGGTACGTATTCTTAATGTTGCAGGCCTCAAAAAAATCTGTGGGAGACTGATTGAAATTGCTCTATACTGTTTACGTACCACTCTGAGAACCAGGAGATCCAGATCCTCCTTGTTGTGGTTGCTGGTTATTGGATCCTGCGCCTTGTTGCTGTCCGCCAGTTGGTTGTCCTACAATGACAGATCAGATTATTGGACAAACACAGTTTCATAGTAGTGCGCGCTGCACTACGTCTTAAGCATTGCATAGGACAGTGGTATCCAACATAATCTATATTTAAATGGAAAGCATTTTATCGACACAATCCATGTATTGTGAGACACCAAAAGCTTTGAACTTCCAAAATTGGCATTTTATAGTTTGGTTTCTTCTAAAAACATACTGAAATTCGTTTTATTAGTCTATAAATATCGCAGAAACGTGGATTTTTTTTATATCCTTAAAGATGGTGGTATGGAACTTTGAGTAAGTCCTACAAGCCTGAAAGGTACGTATTCTTAATGTTGCAGGCCTCAAAAAAATGTGTGGGAGACTGATTGAAATTGCTCTATACTGTTTACGTACCACTCTGAGAACCAGGAGATCCAGATCCTCCTTGTTGTGGTTGCTGGTTATTGGATCCTGCGCCTTGTTGCTGTCCGCCAGTTGGTTGTCCTAGAATGACAGAACAGATTATTTGAAATACACAGTTTCATAGTAGTGCGCGCTGCACTACGTCTTAAGCATTGCATAGGACAGTGGTATTCATAATAATCTATATTTAAATGGAAAGCATTTTATCGATACAATCCATGTATTGTGAGACACCAAAAGCTTTGAACTTCCAAAATTGGCATGTTATTGTTTGGTTTCTTCTAAAAACATACTGAAATTCGTTTTTTTAGTCTATAATTATCGCAGAAACGTGGGATTTTTTTTATATCCTTAAAGATGGTGGTATGGAACTTTGAGTAAGTCCTACAAGCCTGAAAGGTACTTTTTCTAAAAGTCCGCAGGTCTCAAAAATGTGGGACACTGGTTGGATTTGCTCTATACTGTTTTACGTACCACTCTGAGAACCAGGAGATCCAGATCCTCCTTGTTGTGGTTGCTGGCCAGTTGACCCTGCTCCTTGTTGCTGTCCGCCGGTCGGTTGTCCTAGAATGACAGAACAGAAAACTTGACATACAAATTTTCACAGAATTGCGCGCTGAACCACGGCTTCAGCATACTAATAGGAAGCGGTTACCGTGAGTGCCAATATTTCTATGTGTAGCATTTGAGTCACACAATGTTTGTGGTGGGTTGATGACATCACAGCTTTGCATTGAACATCCAAAATTAGGCTTGGTATCGTTTGGTTTTTTCTAGAGTCATGTTGAAAGTAGTTTGTTTGTACCAGAATTATCACAGAAGCGTGGAAAAAAGTTTTTGTTTATATCCTTAAAGATGGTGGTATGGAATTTTGATTAAGTCCTACAAGCCTGAAAGGTACGTAATCTTAATGCCCGCAGGCTTAAAAAAATATGGGAGACTGGTTAGATTTGCTCTATACTGGTTTACGTACCACTCTGAGAACCAGGAGATCCCGATCCTCCTTGTTGTGGTTGCTGGTTATTGGATCCTGCGCCTTGTTGCTGTCCGCCAGTTGGTTGTCCTAGAATGACAGAACAGATTATTTGAAATACACAGTTTCATAGTAGTGCGCGCTGCACTACGTCTTAAGCATTGCATAGGACAGTGGTGTCCATAATAATCTATATTTAAATGGAAAGCATTTTATCGATACAATCCATGTATTGTGAGACACCAAAAGCTTTGAACTTCCAAAATTGGCATGTTATTGTTTGGTTTCTTCTAAAAACATACTGAAATTCGTTTTTTTAGTCTATAAATATCGCAGAAACGTGGGTTTTTTTTTATATCCTTAAAGATGGTGGTATGGAACTTTGAGTAAGTCCTACAAGCCTGAAAGGTACGTATTCTTAATGTTGCAGGCCTCAAAAAAATCTGTGGGAGACTGATTGAAATTGCTCTATACTGTTTACGTACCACTCTGAGAACCAGGAGATCCAGATCCTCCTTGTTGTGGTTGCTGGTTATTGGATCCTGCGCCTTGTTGCTGTCCGCCAGTTGGTTGTCCTAGAATGACAGAACAGATTATTTGAAATACACAGTTTCATAGTAGTGCGCGCTGCTCTACGTCTTAAGCATTGCATAGGACAGTGGTATCCATAATAATCTATATTTAAATGGAAAGCATTTTGTCGATACAATCCATGTATTGTGAGACACCAAAAGCTCTGAACTTCCAAAATTGGCATGTTATTGTTTGGTTTCTTCTAAAAACATACTGAAATTCGTTTCATTAGTCTATAAATATCGCAGAAACGTGGGATTTTTTTTATATCCTTAAAGATGGTGGTATGGAACTTTGAGTAAGTCCTACAAGCCTGAAAGGTACTTTTTCTAAAAGTCCGCAGGTCTCAAAAATGTGGGACACTGGTTGGATTTGCTCTATACTGTTTTACGTACCACTCTGAGAACCAGGAGATCCAGATCCTCCTTGTTGTGGTTGCTGGCCAGTTGACCCTGCTCCTTGTTGCTGTCCGCCGGTCGGTTGTCCTAGAATGACAGAACAGAAAACTTGACATACAAATTTTCACAGAATTGCGCGCTGAACCACGGCTTCAGCATACTAATAGGAAACGGTTACCGTGAGTGCCAATATTTCTATGTGTAGCATTTGAGTCACACAATGTTTGTGGTGGGTTGATGACATCACAGCTTTGCATTGAACATCCAAAATTAGGCTTGGTATCGTTTGGTTTTTTCTAGAGTCATGTTGAAAGTAGTTTGTTTGTACCAGAATTATCACAGAAGCGTGGAAAAAAGTTTTTGTTTATATCCTTAAAGATGGTGGTATGGAATTTTGATTAAGTCCTACAAGCCTGAAAGGTACGTAATCTTAATGCCCGCAGGCTTAAAAAAATATGGGAGACTGGTTAGATTTGCTCTATACTGGTTTACGTACCACTCTGAGAACCAGGAGATCCCGATCCTCCTTGTTGTGGTTGCTGGTTATTGGATCCTGCGCCTTGTTGCTGTCCGCCAGTTGGTTGTCCTAGAATGACAGAACAGATTATTTGAAATACACAGTTTCATAGTAGTGCGCGCTGCACTACGTCTTAAGCATTGCATAGGACAGTGGTGTCCATAATAATCTATATTTAAATGGAAAGCATTTTATCGATACAATCCATGTATTGTGAGACACCAAAAGCTTTGAACTTCCAAAATTGGCATGTTATCGTTTGGTTTCTTCTAAAAACATACTGAAATTCGTTTTATTAGTCTATAATTATCGCAGAAACGTGGGATTTTTTTTATATCCTTAAAGATGGTGGTATGATATTTTGATTAATTCCTACAAGCCTGAATGGTACGTTATCTTAATGTCCGCAGGCTTCAAAAATATGGGAGACGGGTTGACTTTGCTCTATACTGATTTACTTACCATTCTGAGAACCCGGAGATCCAGATCCTCCTTGTTGTGGTTGCTGGCCAGTTGACCCTGCTCCTTGTTGCTGACCGCCGGTCGGTTGTCCTAGAATGACAGAACAGAAAACTTGACATACAAATTTTCACAGCATTGCGCGCTGAACTACAGCTTAAGCATACTAATAGGAAGCGGTAACCGTGAGTGCCAATTTTACTATGTGCAGCATTTTAGTCACACAATGATTGTGGTGGGTTGTTGACACGACAGCTTTGCTTTGAACATCCAAAATTGGCATGATATCGTTTGGTTTCTTCTAAAAACATACTGAAAGTCGTTTTTTTAGACTATAATTATCGCAGAAACGTGGGAAATAGTTTTTTTTATATCCTTAAAGATGGTGGTATGGAACTTTGAGTAAGTCCTACAAGCCTGAAAGGTACTTTTTCTAAAAGTCCGCAGGCCTCAAAAAATGTGGGACACTGGTTGGATTTACTCTATACTGTTTTACGTACCACTTTGAGAACCAGGAGATCCAGATCCTCCTTGTTGTGGTTGCTGGCCAGTTGACCCTGCTCCTTGTTGCTGACCGCCGGTCGGTTGTCCTAGAATGACAGAACAGAAAACTTGACATACAAATTTTCACAGCATTGCGCGCTGAACTACGGCTTCAGCATACTAATAGGAAGCGGTAACCATGAGTGCCAATTTTACTATGTGCAGCATTTTAGTCACACAATGATAGTGGTGGGTTGTTGACACGACAGCTTTGTTTTGAACATCCAAAATTGGCATGATATCGTTTGGTTTCTTCTAAAAACATACTGAAAGTCGTTTTTTTAGACTATAATTATCGCAGAAACGTGGGAAATAGTTTTTTTTTATATCCTTAAAGATGTTTGTATGGAACTTTGAGTTAGTACTACAAGCCTGAAAGGTACGTATTCTTAATGTTGCAGGCCTCAAAAAAATCTGTGGGAGACTGATTGAAATTGCTCTATACTGTTTACGTACCACTCTGAGAACCAGGAGATCCAGATCCTCCTTGTTGTGGTTGCTGGTTATTGGATCCTGCGCCTTGTTGCTGTCCGCCAGTTGGTTGTCCTACAATGACAGATCAGATTATTGGACAAACACAGTTTCATAGTAGTGCGCGCTGCACTACGTCTTAAGCATTGCATAGGACAGTGGTATCCAACATAATCTATATTTAAATGGAAAGCATTTTATCGACACAATCCATGTATTGTGAGACACCAAAAGCTTTGAACTTCCAAAATTGGCATTTTATCGTTTGGTTTCTTCTAAAAACATACTGAAATTCGTTTTATTAGTCTATAAATATCGCAGAAACGTGGATTTTTTTTATATCCTTAAAGATGGTGGTATGGAACTTTGAGTAAGTCCTACAAGCCTGAAAGGTACGTATTCTTAATGTTGCAGGCCTCAAAAAAATCTGTGGGAGACTGATTGAAATTGCTCTATACTGTTTACGTACCACTCTGAGAACCAGGAGATCCAGATCCTCCTTGTTGTGGTTGCTGGTTATTGGATCCTGCGCCTTGTTGCTGTCCGCCAGTTGGTTGTCCTAGAATGACAGAACAGATTATTTGAAATACACAGTTTCATAGTAGTGCGCGCTGCACTACGTCTTAAGCATTGCATAGGACAGTGGTATTCATAATAATCTATATTTAAATGGAAAGCATTTTATCGATACAATCCATGTATTGTGAGACACCAAAAGCTTTGAACTTCCAAAATTGGCATGTTATTGTTTGGTTTCTTCTAAAAACATACTGAAATTCGTTTTTTTAGTCTATAAATATCGCAGAAACGTGGGATTTTTTTTATATCCTTAAAGATGGTGGTATGGAACTTTGAGTAAGTCCTACAAGCCTGAAAGGTACTTTTTCTAAAAGTCCGCAGGTCTCAAAAATGTGGGACACTGGTTGGATTTGCTCTATACTGTTTTACGTACCACTCTGAGAACCAGGAGATCCAGATCCTCCTTGTTGTGGTTGCTGGCCAGTTGACCCTGCTCCTTGTTGCTGTCCGCCGGTCGGTTGTCCTAGAATGACAGAACAGAAAACTTGACATACAAATTTTCACAGAATTGCGCGCTGAACCACGGCTTCAGCATACTAATAGGAAACGGTTACCGTGAGTGCCAATATTTCTATGTGTAGCATTTGAGTCACACAATGTTTGTGGTGGGTTGATGACATCACAGCTTTGCATTGAACATCCAAAATTAGGCTTGGTATCGTTTGGTTTTTTCTAGAGTCATGTTGAAAGTAGTTTGTTTGTACCAGAATTATCACAGAAGCGTGGAAAAAAGTTTTTGTTTATATCCTTAAAGATGGTGGTATGGAATTTTGATTAAGTCCTACAAGCCTGAAAGGTACGTAATCTTAATGCCCGCAGGCTTAAAAAAATATGGGAGACTGGTTAGATTTGCTCTATACTGGTTTACGTACCACTCTGAGAACCAGGAGATCCCGATCCTCCTTGTTGTGGTTGCTGGTTATTGGATCCTGCGCCTTGTTGCTGTCCGCCAGTTGGTTGTCCTAGAATGACAGAACAGATTATTTGAAATACACAGTTTCATAGTAGTGCGCGCTGCACTACGTCTTAAGCATTGCATAGGACAGTGGTGTCCATAATAATCTATATTTAAATGGAAAGCATTTTATCGATACAATCCATGTATTGTGAGACACCAAAAGCTTTGAACTTCCAAAATTGGCATGTTATCGTTTGGTTTCTTCTAAAAACATACTGAAATTCGTTTTATTAGTCTATAATTATCGCAGAAACGTGGGATTTTTTTTATATCCTTAAAGATGGTGGTATGATATTTTGATTAATTCCTACAAGCCTGAATGGTACGTTATCTTAATGTCCGCAGGCTTCAAAAATATGGGAGACGGGTTGACTTTGCTCTATACTGATTTACTTACCATTCTGAGAACCCGGAGATCCAGATCCTCCTTGTTGTGGTTGCTGGTTATTGGATCCTGCGCCTTGTTGCTGTCCGCCAGTTGGTTGTCCTACAATGACAGATCAGATTATTGGACAAACACAGTTTCATAGTAGTGCGCGCTGCACTACGTCTTAAGCATTGCATAGGACAGTGGTATCCAACATAATCTATATTTAAATGGAAAGCATTTTATCGACACAATCCATGTATTGTGAGACACCAAAAGCTTTGAACTTCCAAAATTGGCATTTTATCGTTTGGTTTCTTCTAAAAACATACTGAAATTCGTTTTATTAGTCTATAAGTATCGCAGAAACGTGGGTTTTTTTTTATATCCTTAAAGATGTTGGTATGGAACTTTGAGTAAGTCCTACAAGCCTGAAAAATACGTATTCTTAATGTTGCAGGCCTCAAAAAAATCTGTGGGAGACTGATTGAAATTGCTCTATACTGTTTACAGTGTTTACGTACCACTCTGAGAACCAGGAGATCCAGATCCTCCTTGTTGTGGTTGCTGGCCAGTTGACACTGCTCCTTGTTGCTGTCCGCCGGTCGGTTGTCCTAGAATGACAGAACAGAAAACTTGACATACAAATTTTCACAGAATTGCGCGCTGAACCATGGCTTCAGCGTAGTAATGGGCAGCGGTATCCGTGAGTGCTAATTTTTCTATATGCAGCATTTTAGTCTCACAATGATTGTGGTGGGTTGTTGACACGACAGCTTTGCTTTGAACATCCAAAATTGGCATGATATCGTTTGGTTTCTTCTTAAAACATACTGAAAGTCGTTTTTTTAGACTATAATTATCGCAGAAATGTGGGAAAAAGTTTTTTTTTTATATCCTTAATGATGGTGGTATGGAACTTTGAGTAAGTCCTACAAACCTGAAAGGTACGTTTTCTAAAAGTCCGTAGGCCTCAAAAAATGTGGGAAACTGGTTGGATTTGCTCTATACTGGTTTACTTACCACTCTGAGAACCAGGAGATCCAGATCCTCCTTGTTGTGGTTGCTGGTTATTGGATCCTACGCCTTGTTGCTGTCCGCCAGTTGGTTGTCCTAGAATGACAGAACAGATTATTTGACATACACAGTTTCATAGTAGTGCGCGCTGCACTACGTCTTAAGCATTGCATAGGACAGTGGTAACCATAATAATCTATATTTAAATGGAAAGCATTTTATCGATACAATCCATGTATTGTGAGACACCAAAAGCTTTGAACTTCCAAAATTGGCATGTTATCGTTTGGTTTCTTCTAAAAACATACTGAAATTCGTTTTTTTAGTCTATAATTATCGCAGAAACGTGGGATTTTTTTTATATCCTTAAAGATGTTGGTATGGAACTTTGAGTAAGTACTACAAGCCTGAAAGGTACGTATTCTCAATGTCCGTAGGCCTAAAAAAAAATGTGTGGGAGACTGATTGAAATTGCTTTATACTGTTTACGTACCACTCTGAGAACCAGGAGATCCAGATCCTCCTTGTTGTGGTTGCTGGTTATTGGATCCTGCGCCTTGTTGCTGTCCGCCGGTCGGTTGTCCTAGAATGACAGAACAGAAACTTGGCATACAAATTTTCACAGTATTGCGCGCTGAACCACGGCTTCAGCATACTAATAGGAAGCGGTAACCGTGAGTGCCAATATTTTTTTGTGAAGCATTTTAGTCACACAATGATTGTGGTGGATTGATGACACCACAGCTTTGCTTTGAACATCCAAAGTTAGGCTTGGTATCGTTTGGTTTTTTCTAGAGTCATGTTAAAATTAGTTTGTTTATACCAGAATTATCACTGAAGCGTGGGAAAAAGTTTTTTTTTTGTATCCTTAAAGATGGTGGTTTGGAATTTTGATTAAGTCCTACAAACCTGATAGGTTCGTTTTCTAAACGTCCGCAGGACTCAAAAAATGTGGGACACTGGTTGGATTTGCTCTATACTGTTTTACGTACCACTCTGAGAACCAGGAGATCCAGATCCTCCTTGTTGTGGTTGCTGGTTATTGGATCCTGCGCCTTGTTGCTGTCCGCCAGTTGGTTGTCCTACAATGACAGAACAGATTATTTGAAATACACAGTTTCATAATAGTGCGCGCTGGACTACGTCTTAAGCATTGCATAGGAAAGTGGTATCCATAAAAATCTATATTTAAATGGAAAGCATTTTATCGACACAATCCATGTATTGTGAGACACCAAAAGCTTTGAACTTCCAAAATTGGCATGTTATCGTTTGGTTTCTTCTAAAAACATACTGGAATTCGTTTTATTCGTCTATAAATATCGCAGAAACGTGGGTTTTTTTATATCCTTAAAGATGGTGGTATGAAACTTTGAGTAAGTCCTACAAGCCTGAAAGGCGTACCTACGCGTAAGGCGTACGTATTTTCTTGAGACCTGCGGACATTAAGAATACGTATATTCTTAATGTCCGCAGGCTTCAAAAATATGGGAGACGGGTTGACTTTGCTCTATACTGATTTACTTACCATTCTGAGAACCCGGAGATCCAGATCCTCCTTGTTGTGGTTGCTGGTTATTGGATCCTGCGCCTTGTTGCTGTCCGCCAGTTGGTTGTCCTACAATGACAGATCAGATTATTGGACAAACACAGTTTCATAGTAGTGCGCGCTGCACTACGTCTTAAGCATTGCATAGGACAGTGGTATCCAACATAATCTATATTTAAATGGAAAGCATTTTATCGATACAATCCATATATTGTGAGACACCAAAAGCTTTGAACTTCCAAAATTGGCATGTTATCGTTTGGTTTCTTCTAAAAACATACTGAAATTCGTTTTTTTAGTCTATAATTATCGCAGAAGCGTGGGATATTTTTTTTTTAAATCCTTTAAAATGTTGGTATGGAACTTTGATTCAGTCCTACAAGCCTGAAAGGTATGTACGTTTTCTAAAAGTCCGCAGGTCTCAAAAATGTGGGACACTGGTTGGATTTGCTCTTTACTGTTTTACGTACCACTCTGAGAACCAGGAGATCCAGATCCTCCTTGTTGTGGTTGCTGGTTATTGGATCCTGCGCCTTGTTGCTGTCCGCCAGTTGGTTGTCCTAGAATGACAGAACAGATTATTTGAAATACACAGTTTCATAGTAGTGCGCGCTGCACTACGTCTTAAGCATTGCATAGGACAGTGGTATCCATAATAATCTATATTTAAATGGAAAGCATTTTATCGATACAATCCAGGTATTGTGAGACACCAAAAGCTTTGAACTTCCAAAATTGGCATGTTAACGTTTGGTTTCTTCTAAAAACATACTGAAATTCGTTTTATTAGTCTATAATTATCGCAGAAACGTGGGTTTTTTTTTATATCCTTAAAGATGTTGGTATGGAACTTTGAGTAAGTCCTACAAGCCTGAAAGGTACGTATTCTTAATGTTGCAGGCCTCAATAAAATCTGTGGGAGACTGATTGAAATTGCTCTATACTGTTTACGTACCACTCTGAGAACCAGGAGATCCAGATCCTCCTTGTTGTGGTTGCTGGTTATTGGATCCTGCGCCTTGTTGCTGTCCGCCAGTTGGTTGTCCTAGAATGACAGAACAGATTATTTGAAATACACAGTTTCATAGTAGTGCGCGCTGCACTACGTCTTAAGCATTGCATAGGACAGTGGTATCCATAATAATCTATATTTAAATGGAAAGCATTTTATCGATACAATCCATGTATTGTGCTTGGAAACATGCTGGTCCTGCTCCATAGGACAATATTGGGTGTAGTAGACAAAGCCAAACTTGTCGGCCTGTATGTGTGATCTATCTGCTATGTATACAGGTGTAGTTACTGATCTTTTATAGTTAATTTAACACACACTGATTCATTTTTGGTAATTGTATAAAACAAGGATTAAAAAAAATTGTAAATATGTGAGTACTATGTCCCTGACTAGCAAATTTATTAATTTTACCTCTGCTGCTGTTTCTTTGTTGTACCTGTTAATAGTATAGTACTTAGTTTTATTCGGGTGCATCGTCCTCACATATAACCAATTGGCTAATGTATACAAAATATTGTAAAACTTATACATATTTGAAAAGAGTAACTATGGAGTTTCTTGTCCGTTCTTCTCCATAAGAATCTACTTTTTGCGAATGGACAACTAGAGTCACTATAATATTTTTATTTTCAAATGTTTTGACGTTCAAAAGTGCCGTTAATGGTCTAGTTGAAATAAATGAATTGACTTTGACTTTGATTGTGAGACACCAAAAGCTTTGAACTTCCAAAATTGGCATGTTATTGTTTGGTTTCTTCTAAAAACATACTGAAATTCGTTTTTTTAGTCTATAATTATCGCTGAAACGTGGGATTTTTTTTATATCCTTAAAGATGGTGGTATGGAACTTTGAGTAAGTCCTACAAGCCTGAAAGGTACTTTTTCTAAAAGTCCGCAGGTCTCAAAAATGTGGGACACTGGTTGGATTTGCTCTATACTGTTTTACGTACCACTCTGAGAACCAGGAGATCCAGATCCTCCTTGTTGTGGTTGCTGGCCAGTTGACCCTGCTCCTTGTTGCTGTCCGCCGGTCGGTTGTCCTAGAATGACAGAACAGAAAACTTGACATACAAATTTTCACAGAATTGCGCGCTGAACCACGGCTTTAGCATACTAATAGGAAGCGGTTACCGTGAGTGCCAATATTTCTATGTGTAGCATTTGAGTCACACAATGTTTGTGGTGGGTTGATGACATCACAGCTTTGCATTGAACATCCAAAATTAGGCTTGGTATCGTTTGGTTTTTTCTAGAGTCATGTTGAAAGTAGTTTGTTTGTACCAGAATTATCACAGAAGCGTGGAAAAAAGTTTTTGTTTATATCCTTAAAGAACGTCGTATGGAATTTTGATTAAGCCCTACAAGCCTGAAAGGAACGTAATCTTAATGTCCGCAGGCCTCAAAAAAATGTGTGGGAGACTGATTGGATTTGCTCTATACTGTTTACGTACCACTCTGAGAACCAGGAGATCCAGATCCTCCTTGTTGTGGTTGCTGGTTATTGGATCCTGCGCCTTGTTGCTGTCCGCCAGTTGGTTGTCCTAGAATGACAGAACAGATTATTTGAAATACACAGTTTCATAGTAGTGCGCGCTGCACTACGTCTTAAGCATTGCATAGGACAGTGGTGTCCATAATAATCTATATTTAAATGGAAAGCATTTTATCGATACAATCCATGTATTGTGAGACACCAAAAGCTTTGAACTTCCAAAATTGGCATGTTATCGTTTGGTTTCTTCTAAAAACATACTGAAATTCGTTTTATTAGTCTATAATTATCGCAGAAACGTGGGATTTTTTTTATATCCTTAAAGATGGTGGTATGATATTTTGATTAATTCCTACAAGCCTGAATGGTACGTTATCTTAATGTCCGCAGGCTTCAAAAATATGGGAGACGGGTTGACTTTGCTCTATACTGATTTACTTACCATTCTGAGAACCCGGAGATCCAGATCCTCCTTGTTGTGGTTGCTGGTTATTGGATCCTGCGCCTTGTTGCTGTCCGCCAGTTGGTTGTCCTACAATGACAGATCAGATTATTGGACAAACACAGTTTCATAGTAGTGCGCGCTGCACTACGTCTTAAGCATTGCATAGGACAGTGGTATCCAACATAATCTATATTTAAATGGAAAGCATTTTATCGACACAATCCATGTATTGTGAGACACCAAAAGCTTTGAACTTCCAAAATTGGCATTTTATCGTTTGGTTTCTTCTAAAAACATACTGAAATTCGTTTTATTAGTCTATAAATATCGCAGAAACGTGGGTTTTTTTTTATATCCTTAAAGATGTTGGTATGGAACTTTGAGTAAGTCCTACAAGCCTGAAAAATACGTATTCTTAATGTTGCAGGCCTCAAAAAAATCTGTGGGAGACTGATTGAAATTGCTCTATACTGTTTACGTACCACTCTGAGAACCAGGAGATCCAGATCCTCCTTGTTGTGGTTGCTGGTTATTGGATCCTGCGCCTTGTTGCTGTCCGCCAGTTGGTTGTCCTACAATGACAGAACAGATTATTTGAAATACACAGTTTCATAGTAGTGCGCGCTGCACTACGTCTTAAGCATTGCATAGGACAGTGGTATCCATAATAATCTATATTTAAATGGAAAGCATTTTATCGATACAATCCATGTATTGTGAGACACCAAAAGCTTTGAACTTCCAAAATTGGCATGTTATTGTTTGGTTTCTTCTAAAAACATACTGAAATTCGTTTTTTTAGTCTATAATTATCGCTGAAACGTGGGATTTTTTTTATATCCTTAAAGATGGTGGTATGGAACTTTGAGTAAGTCCTACAAGCCTGAAAGGTACTTCTTCTAAAAGTCCGCAGGTCTCAAAAATGTGGGACACTGGTTGGATTTGCTCTATACTGTTTTACGTACCACTCTGAGAACCAGGAGATCCAGATCCTCCTTGTTGTGGTTGCTGGCCAGTTGACCCTGCTCCTTGTTGCTGTCCGCCGGTCGGTTGTCCTAGAATGACAGAACAGAAAACTTGACATACAAATTTTCACAGAATTGCGCGCTGAACCACGGCTTTAGCATACTAATAGGAAGCGGTTACCGTGAGTGCCAATATTTCTATGTGTAGCATTTGAGTCACACAATGTTTGTGGTGGGTTGATGACATCACAGCTTTGCATTGAACATCCAAAATTAGGCTTGGTATCGTTTGGTTTTTTCTAGAGTCATGTTGAAAGTAGTTTGTTTGTACCAGAATTATCACAGAAGCGTGGAAAAAAGTTTTTGTTTATATCCTTAAAGAACGTCGTATGGAATTTTGATTAAGTCCTACAAGCCTGAAAGGAACGTAATCTTAATGTCCGCAGGCCTCAAAAAAATGTGTGGGAGACTGATTGGATTTGCTCTATACTGTTTTACGTACCACTCTGAGAACCAGGAGATCCAGATCCTCCTTGTTGTGGTTGCTGGCCAGTTGACACTGCTCCTTGTTGCTGTCCGCCGGTCGGTTGTCCTAGAATGACAGAACAGAAAACTTGACATACAAATTTTCACAGAATTGCGCGCTGAACCACGGCTTTAGCATACTAATAGGAAGCGGTTACCGTGAGTGCCAATATTTCTATGTGTAGCATTTGAGTCACACAATGTTTGTGGTGGGTTGATGACATCACAGCTTTGCATTGAACATCCAAAATTAGGCTTGGTATCGTTTGGTTTTTTCTAGAGTCATGTTGAAAGTAGTTTGTTTGTACCAGAATTATCACAGAAGCGTGGAAAAAAGTTTTTGTTTATATCCTTAAAGAACGTCGTATGGAATTTTGATTAAGTCCTACAAGCCTGAAAGGAACGTAATCTTAATGTCCGCAGGCCTCAAAAAAATGTGTGGGAGACTGATTGGATTTGCTCTATACTGTTTTACGTACCACTCTGAGAACCAGGAGATCCAGATCCTCCTTGTTGTGGTTGCTGGCCAGTTGACACTGCTCCTTGTTGCTGTCCGCCGGTCGGTTGTCCTAGAATGACAGAACAGAAAACTTGACATACAAATTTTCACAGAATTGCGCGCTGAACCATGGCTTCAGCGTAGTAATGGGCAGCGGTATCCGTGAGTGCTAATTTTTCTATATGCAGCATTTTAGTCTCACAATGATTGTGGTGGGTTGTTGACACGACAGCTTTGCTTTGAACATCCAAAATTGGCATGATATCGTTTGGTTTCTTCTTAAAACATACTGAAAGTCGTTTTTTTAGACTATAATTATCGCAGAAATGTGGGAAAAAGTTTTTTTTTTTATATCCTTAATGATGGTGGTATGGAACTTTGAGTAAGTCCTACAAACCTGAAAGGTACGTTTTCTAAAAGTCCGTAGGCCTCAAAAAATGTGGGAAACTGGTTGGATTTGCTCTATACTGGTTTACTTACCACTCTGAGAACCAGGAGATCCAGATCCTCCTTGTTGTGGTTGCTGGTTATTGGATCCTACGCCTTGTTGCTGTCCGCCAGTTGGTTGTCCTAGAATGACAGAACAGATTATTTGACATACACAGTTTCATAGTAGTGCGCGCTGCACTACGTCTTAAGCATTGCATAGGACAGTGGTAACCATAATAATCTATATTTAAATGGAAAGCATTTTATCGATACAATCCATGTATTGTGAGACACCAAAAGCTTTGAACTTCCAAAATTGGCATGTTATCGTTTGGTTTCTTCTAAAAACATACTGAAATTCGTTTTTTTAGTCTATAATTATCGCAGAAACGTGGGATTTTTTTTATATCCTTAAAGATGTTGGTATGGAACTTTGAGTAAGTACTACAAGCCTGAAAGGTACGTATTCTCAATGTCCGTAGGCCTAAAAAAAAATGTGTGGGAGACTGATTGAAATTGCTTTATACTGTTTACGTACCACTCTGAGAACCAGGAGATCCAGATCCTCCTTGTTGTGGTTGCTGGTTATTGGATCCTGCGCCTTGTTGCTGTCCGCCGGTCGGTTGTCCTAGAATGACAGAACAGAAACTTGGCATACAAATTTTCACAGTATTGCGCGCTGAACCACGGCTTCAGCATACTAATAGGAAGCGGTAACCGTGAGTGCCAATATTTTTTTGTGAAGCATTTTAGTCACACAATGATTGTGGTGGATTGATGACACCACAGCTTTGCTTTGAACATCCAAAGTTAGGCTTGGTATCGTTTGGTTTTTTCTAGAGTCATGTTAAAATTAGTTTGTTTATACCAGAATTATCACTGAAGCGTGGGAAAAAGTTTTTTTTTTGTATCCTTAAAGATGGTGGTTTGGAATTTTGATTAAGTCCTACAAACCTGATAGGTTCGTTTTCTAAACGTCCGCAGGACTCAAAAAATGTGGGACACTGGTTGGATTTGCTCTATACTGTTTTACGTACCACTCTGAGAACCAGGAGATCCAGATCCTCCTTGTTGTGGTTGCTGGTTATTGGATCCTGCGCCTTGTTGCTGTCCGCCAGTTGGTTGTCCTACAATGACAGAACAGATTATTTGAAATACACAGTTTCATAATAGTGCGCGCTGGACTACGTCTTAAGCATTGCATAGGAAAGTGGTATCCATAAAAATCTATATTTAAATGGAAAGCATTTTATCGACACAATCCATGTATTGTGAGACACCAAAAGCTTTGAACTTCCAAAATTGGCATGTTATCGTTTGGTTTCTTCTAACAACATACTGGAATTCGTTTTATTCGTCTATAAATATCGCAGAAACGTGGGTTTTTTTTATATCCTTAAAGATGGTGGTATGAAACTTTGAGTAAGTCCTACAAGCCTGAAAGGCGTACCTACGCGTAAGGCGTACGTATTTTCTTGAGACCTGCGGACATTAAGAATACGTATATTCTTAATGTCCGCAGGCCTCAAAAAAATGTGTGGGAGACTGATTGAAATTGCTCTATACTGTTTACGTACCACTCTGAGAACCAGGAGATCCAGATCCTCCTTGTTGTGGTTGCTGGTTATTGGATCCTGCGCCTTGTTGCTGTCCGCCAGTTGGTTGTCCTAGAATGACAGAACAGATTATTTGAAATACACAGTTTCATAGTAGTGCGCGCTGCACTAAGTCTTAAGCATTGCATAGGACAGTGGTGTCCATAATAATCTATATTTAAATGGAAAGCATTTTATCGATACAATCCATATATTGTGAGACACCAAAAGCTTTGAACTTCCAAAATTGGCATGTTATCGTTTGGTTTCTTCTAAAAACATACTGAAATTCGTTTTTTTAGTCTATAATTATCGCAGAAGCGTGGGATATTTTTTTTTTAAATCCTTTAAAATGTTGGTATGGAACTTTGAGTAAGTCCTACAAGCCTGAAAGGTACGTATTCTTAATGTTGCAGGCCTCAACAAAATCTGTGGGAGACTGATTGAAATTGCTCTATACTGTTTACGTACCACTCTGAGAACCAGGAGATCCAGATCCTCCTTGTTGTGGTTGCTGGTTATTGGATCCTGCGCCTTGTTGCTGTCCGCCAGTTGGTTGTCCTAGAATGACAGAACAGATTATTTGAAATACACAGTTTCATAGTAGTGCGCGCTGCACTACGTCTTAAGCATTGCATAGGACAGTGGTATCCATAATAATCTATATTTAAATGGAAAGCATTTTGTCGATACAATCCATGTATTGTGAGACACCAAAAGCTCTGAACTTCCAAAATTGGCATGTTATTGTTTGGTTTCTTCTAAAAACATACTGAAATTCGTTTCATTAGTCTATAAATATCGCAGAAACGTGGTTTTTTTTTATATCCTTAAAGATGGTGGAATGGAACTTTGAATAATTCCTACAAGCCTGAAAGGTACGTATTCTTAATGTTGCAGGCCTCAAAAAATGTGTGGGAGACTGATTGAAATTGCTCTATTCTGTTTACGTACCACTCTGAGAACCAGGAGATCCAGATCCTCCTTGTTGTGGTTGCTGGTTATTGGATCCTGCGCCTTGTTGCTGTCCGCCAGTTGGTTGTCCTAGAATGACAGAACAGATTATTTGAAATACACAGATTCATAGTAGTGCGCGCTGCACTACGTCTTAAGCATTGCATAGGACAGTGGTATCCATAATAATCTATATTTAAATGGAAAGCATTTTATCGATACAATCCATGTATTGTGAGACACCAAAAGCTTTGAACTTCCAAATTTGGCATGTTATCGTTTGGTTTCTTCTAAAAACATACTGAAATTCGTTTTTTTAGTCTACAATTATCGCAGAAACGTGGGATTTTTTTTTATATCCTTAAAGATGTTTGTATGGAACTTTGAGTTAGTACTACAAGCCTGAAAGGTACGTATTCTCAATGTCCGCAGGCCTCAAAAAAATGTGTGGGAGACTGATTGAAATTGCTCTATACTGTTTACGTACCACTCTGAGAACCAGGAGATCCAGATCCTCCTTGTTGTGGTTGCTGGTTATTGGATCCTGCGCCTTGTTGCTGTCCGCCAGTTGGTTGTCCTACAATGACAGATCAGATTATTGGACAAACACAGTTTCATAGTAGTGCGCGCTGCACTTCGTCTTAAGCATTGCATAGGACAGTGGTATCCAACATAATCTATATTTAAATGGAAAGCATTTTATCGACACAATCCATGTATTGTGAGACACCAAAAGCTTTGAACTTCCAAAATTGGCATGTTATTGTTTGGTTTCTTCTAAAAACATACTGAAATTCGTTTTTTTAGTCTATAAATATCGCAGAAACGTGGGTTTTTTTTTATATCCTTAAAGATGGTGGTATGGAACTTTGAGTAAGTCCTACAAGCCTGAAAGGTACGTATTCTTAATGTTGCAGGCCTCAAAAAAATCTGTGGGAGACTGATTGAAATTGCTCTATACTGTTTACGTACCACTCTGAGAACCAGGAGATCCAGATCCTCCTTGTTGTGGTTGCTGGTTATTGGATCCTGCGCCTTGTTGCTGTCCGCCAGTTGGTTGTCCTAGAATGACAGAACAGATTATTTGAAATACACAGTTTCATAGTAGTGCGCGCTGCACTACGTCTTAAGCATTGCATAGGACAGTGGTGTCCATAATAATCTATATTTAAATGGAAAGCATTTTATCGATACAATCCATGTATTGTGAGACACCAAAAGCTTTGAACTTCCAAAATTGGCATGTTATCGTTTGGTTTCTTCTAAAAACATACTGAAATTCGTTTTATTAGTCTATAATTATCGCAGAAACGTGGGATTTTTTTTATATCCTTAAAGATGGTGGTATGATATTTTGATTAATTCCTACAAGCCTGAATGGTACGTTATCTTAATGTCCGCAGGCTTCAAAAATATGGGAGACGGGTTGACTTTGCTCTATACTGATTTACTTACCATTCTGAGAACCCGGAGATCCAGATCCTCCTTGTTGTGGTTGCTGGTTATTGGATCCTGCGCCTTGTTGCTGTCCGCCAGTTGGTTGTCCTACAATGACAGAACAGATTATTTGAAATACACAGTTTCATAGTAGTGCGCGCTGCACTACGTCTTAAGCATTGCATAGGACAGTGGTATCCATAATAATCTATATTTAAATGGAAAGCATTTTATCGATACAATCCATGTATTGTGAGACACCAAAAGCTTTGAACTTCCAAAATTGGCATGTTATTGTTTGGTTTCTTCTAAAAACATACTGAAATTCGTTTTTTTAGTCTATAATTATCGCTGAAACGTGGGATTTTCTTTATATCCTTAAAGATGGTGGTATGATATTTTGATTAATTCCTACAAGCCTGAATGGTACGTTATCTTAATGTCCGCAGGCTTCAAAAATATGGGAGACGGGTTGACTTTGCTCTATACTGATTTACTTACCATTCTGAGAACCCGGAGATCCAGATCCTCCTTGTTGTGGTTGCTGGTTATTGGATCCTGCGCCTTGTTGCTGTCCGCCAGTTGGTTGTCCTACAATGACAGATCAGATTATTGGACAAACACAGTTTCATAGTAGTGCGCGCTGCACTACGTCTTAAGCATTGCATAGGACAGTGGTATCCAACATAATCTATATTTAAATGGAAAGCATTTTATCGACACAATCCATGTATTGTGAGACACCAAAAGCTTTGAACTTCCAAAATTGGCATTTTATCGTTTGGTTTCTTCTAAAAACATACTGAAATTCGTTTTATTAGTCTATAAATATCGCAGAAACGTGGATTTTTTTTATATCCTTAAAGATGGTGGTATGGAACTTTGAGTAAGTCCTACAAGCCTGAAAGGTACTTTTTCTAAAAGTCCGCAGGTCTCAAAAATGTGGGACACTGGTTGGATTTGCTCTATACTGTTTTACGTACCACTCTGAGAACCAGGAGATCCAGATCCTCCTTGTTGTGGTTGCTGGCCAGTTGACCCTGCTCCTTGTTGCTGTCCGCCGGTCGGTTGTCCTAGAATGACAGAACAGAAAACTTGACATACAAATTTTCACAGAATTGCGCGCTGAACCACGGCTTCAGCATACTAATAGGAAGCGGTTACCGTGAGTGCCAATATTTCTATGTGTAGCATTTGAGTCACACAATGTTTGTGGTGGGTTGATGACATCACAGCTTTGCATTGAACATCCAAAATTAGGCTTGGTATCGTTTGGTTTTTTCTAGAGTCATGTTGAAAGTAGTTTGTTTGTACCAGAATTATCACAGAAGCGTGGAAAAAAGTTTTTGTTTATATCCTTAAAGAACGTCGTATGGAATTTTGATTAAGTCCTACAAGCCTGAAAGGAACGTAATCTTAATGTCCGCAGGCCTCAAAAAAATGTGTGGGAGACTGATTGGATTTGCTCTATACTGTTTTACGTACTACTCTGAGAACCAGGAGATCCAGATCCTCCTTGTTGTGGTTGCTGGCCAGTTGACACTGCTCCTTGTTGCTGTCCGCCGGTCGGTTGTCCTAGAATGACAGAACAGAAAACTTGACATACAAATTTTCACAGAATTGCGCGCTGAACCATGGCTTCAGCGTAGTAATGGGCAGCGGTATCCGTGAGTGCTAATTTTTCTATATGCAGCATTTTAGTCTCACAATGATTGTGGTGGGTTGTTGACACGACAGCTTTGCTTTGAACATCCAAAATTGGCATGATATCGTTTGGTTTCTTCTTAAAACATACTGAAAGTCGTTTTTTTAGACTATAATTATCGCAGAAATGTGGGAAAAAGTTTTTTTTTTATATCCTTAATGATGGTGGTATGGAACTTTGAGTAAGTCCTACAAACCTGAAAGGTACGTTTTCTAAAAGTCCGTAGGCCTCAAAAAATGTGGGAAACTGGTTGGATTTGCTCTATACTGGTTTACTTACCACTCTGAGAACCAGGAGATCCAGATCCTCCTTGTTGTGGTTGCTGGTTATTGGATCCTACGCCTTGTTGCTGTCCGCCAGTTGGTTGTCCTAGAATGACAGAACAGATTATTTGACATACACAGTTTCATAGTAGTGCGCGCTGCACTACGTCTTAAGCATTGCATAGGACAGTGGTAACCATAATAATCTATATTTAAATGGAAAGCATTTTATCGATACAATCCATGTATTGTGAGACACCAAAAGCTTTGAACTTCAAAAATTGGCATGTTATCGTTTGGTTTCTTCTAAAAACATACTGAAATTCGTTTTTTTAGTCTATAATTATCGCAGAAACGTGGGATTTTTTTTATATCCTTAAAGATGTTGGTATGGAACTTTTAGTAAGTACTACAAGCCTGAAAGGTACGTATTCTCAATGTCCGTAGGCCTAAAAAAAAATGTGTGGGAGACTGATTGAAATTGCTTTATACTGTTTACGTACCACTCTGAGAACCAGGAGATCCAGATCCTCCTTGTTGTGGTTGCTGGTTATTGGATCCTGCGCCTTGTTGCTGTCCGCCGGTCGGTTGTCCTAGAATGACAGAACAGAAACTTGGCATACAAATTTTCACAGTATTGCGCGCTGAACGACGGCTTCAGCATACTAATAGGAAGCGGTAACCGTGAGTGCCAATATTTTTTTGTGAAGCATTTTAGTCACACAATGATTGTGGTGGATTGATGACACCACAGCTTTGCTTTGAACATCCAAAGTTAGGCTTGGTATCGTTTGGTTTTTTCTAGAGTCATGTTAAAATTAGTTTGTTTATACCAGAATTATCACTGAAGCGTGGGAAAAAGTTTTTTTTTTGTATCCTTAAAGATGGTGGTTTGGAATTTTGATTAAGTCCTACAAACCTGATAGGTTCGTTTTCTAAACGTCCGCAGGACTCAAAAAATGTGGGACACTGGTTGGATTTGCTCTATACTGTTTTACGTACCACTCTGAGAACCAGGAGATCCAGATCCTCCTTGTTGTGGTTGCTGGTTATTGGATCCTGCGCCTTGTTGCTGTCCGCCAGTTGGTTGTCCTACAATGACAGAACAGATTATTTGAAATACACAGTTTCATAATAGTGCGCGCTGGACTACGTCTTAAGCATTGCATAGGAAAGTGGTATCCATAAAAATCTATATTTAAATGGAAAGCATTTTATCGACACAATCCATGTATTGTGAGACACCAAAAGCTTTGAACTTCCAAAATTGGCATGTTATCGTTTGGTTTCTTCTAAAAACATACTGGAATTCGTTTTATTCGTCTATAAATATCGCAGAAACGTGGGTTTTTTTTATATCCTTAAAGATGGTGGTATGAAACTTTGAGTAAGTCCTACAAGCCTGAAAGGCGTACCTACGCGTAAGGCGTACGTATTTTCTTGAGACCTGCGGACATTAAGAATACGTATATTCTTAATGTCCGCAGGCCTCAAAAAAATGTGTGGGAGACTGATTGAAATTGCTCTATACTGTTTACGTACCACTCTGAGAACCAGGAGATCCAGATCCTCCTTGTTGTGGTTGCTGGTTATTGGATCCTGCGCCTTGTTGCTGTCCGCCAGTTGGTTGTCCTAGAATGACAGAACAGATTATTTGAAATACACAGTTTCATAGTAGTGCGCGCTGCACTACGTCTTAAGCATTGCATAGGACAGTGGTGTCCATAATAATCTATATTTAAATGGAAAGCATTTTATCGATACAATCCATATATTGTGAGACACCAAAAGCTTTGAACTTCCAAAATTGGCATGTTATCGTTTGGTTTCTTCTAAAAACATACTGAAATTCGTTTTTTTAGTCTATAAATATCGCAGAAACGTGGGTTTTTTTTATATCCTTAAAGATGGTGGTATGGAACTTTGAGTAAGTCCTACAAGCCTGAAAGGTACGTATTCTTAATTTTGCAGGCCTCAAAAAAATCTGTGGGAGACTGATTGAAATTGCTCTATACTGTTTACGTACCACTCTGAGAACCAGGAGATCCAGATCCTCCTTGTTGTGGTTGCTGGTTATTGGATCCTGCGCCTTGTTGCTGTCCGCCAGTTGGTTGTCCTAGAATGACAGAACAGATTATTTGAAATACACAGTTTCATAGTAGTGCGCGCTGCACTACGTCTTAAGCATTGCATAGGACAGTGGTATCCATAATAATCTATATTTAAATGGAAAGCATTTTGTCGATACAATCCATGTATTGTGAGACACCAAAAGCTCTGAACTTCCAAAATTGGCATGTTATTGTTTGGTTTCTTCTAAAAACATACTGAAATTCGTTTCATTAGTCTATAAATATCGCAGAAACGTGGGTTTTTTTTTATATCCTTAAAGATGGTGGAATGGAACTTTGAATAATTCCTACAAGCCTGAAAGGTACGTATTCTTAATGTTGCAGGCCTCAAAAAATGTGTGGGAGACTGATTGAAATTGCTCTATTCTGTTTACGTACCACTCTGAGAACCAGGAGATCCAGATCCTCCTTGTTGTGGTTGCTGGTTATTGGATCCTGCGCCTTGTTGCTGTCCGCCAGTTGGTTGTCCTAGAATGACAGAACAGATTATTTGAAATACACAGATTCATAGTAGTGCGCGCTGCACTACGTCTTAAGCATTGCATAGGACAGTGGTATCCATAATAATCTATATTTAAATGGAAAGCATTTTATCGATACAATCCATGTATTGTGAGACACCAAAAGCTTTGAACTTCCAAATTTGGCATGTTATCGTTTGGTTTCTTCTAAAAACATACTGAAATTCGTTTTTTTAGTCTACAATTATCGCAGAAACGTGGGATTTTTTTTTATATCCTTAAAGATGTTTGTATGGAACTTTGAGTTAGTACTACAAGCCTGAAAGGTACGTATTCTCAATGTCCGCAGGCCTCAAAAAAATGTGTGGGAGACTGATTGAAATTGCTCTATACTGTTTACGTACCACTCTGAGAACCAGGAGATCCAGATCCTCCTTGTTGTGGTTGCTGGCCAGTTGACCCTGCTCCTTGTTGCTGTCCGCCGGTCGGTTGTCCTAGAATGACAGAACAGAAAACTTGACATACAAATTTTCACAGAATTGCGCGCTGAACCACGGCTTCAGCATACTAATAGGAAGCGGTTACCGTGAGTGCCAATATTTCTATGTGTAGCATTTGAGTCACACAATGTTTGTGGTGGGTTGATGACATCACAGCTTTGCATTGAACATCCAAAATTAGGCTTGGTATCGTTTGGTTTTTTCTAGAGTCATGTTGAAAGTAGTTTGTTTGTACCAGAATTATCACAGAAGCGTGTAAAAAAGTTTTTGTTTATATCCTTAAAGAACGTCGTATGGAATTTTGATTAAGTCCTACAAGCCTGAAAGGTACGTAATCTTAATGTCCGCAGGCCTCAAAAAAATGTGTGGGAGACTGATTGGATTTGCTCTATACTGTTTACGTACCACTCTGAGAACCAGGAGATCCAGATCCTCCTTGTTGTGGTTGCTGGTTATTGGATCCTGCGCCTTGTTGCTGTCCGCCAGTTGGTTGTCCTAGAATGACAGAACAGATTATTTGAAATACACAGTTTCATAGTAGTGCGCGCTGCACTACGTCTTAAGCATTGCATAGGACAGTGGTATCCATAATAATCTATATTTAAATGGAAAGCATTTCATCGATACAATCCAGGTATTGTGAGACACCAAAAACCTTTGAACTTCCAAAATTGGCATGTTATCGTTTGGTTTCTTCTAAAAACATACTGAAATTCGTTTTTTTAGTCTATAATTATCGCAGAAACGTGGGATTTTTTTTTATATCCTTAAAGATGTATGGAACTTTGAGTTAGTACTACAAGCCTGAAAGGTACGTATTCTCAATGTCCGCAGGCCTCAAAAAAATGTGTGGGAGACTGATTGAAATTGCTCTATTCTGTTTACGTACCACTCTGAGAACCAGGAGATCCAGATCCTCCTTGTTGTGGTTGCTGGTTATTGGATCCTGCGCCTTGTTGCTGTCCGCCAGTTGGTTGTCCTACAATGACAGATCAGATTATTGGACAAACACAGTTTCATAGTAGTGCGCGCTGCACTACGTCTTAAGCATCGCATAATAATAATAATAAACATTTATTTCAGACTAAGGTCCATATTTTTGTTAGTATTTTGGTGTTAGTAACAATGGTGCTTAAATAAGTGGGTTAGTAATGTTAAATTTGTTTAATTATTATTTTAGTTGACCTAGGACTATCCCCACCCAGTGTCGCTGAAACGGACAGTCCGGTCTGGCAGCTATCATTTTTAGGATGCTGTTGCCACTACCATGCAAGCGTTGTAGTAAGGAGGTCGCTTTCTTCCGCATGATGGCATGGAAACCATCTGTGCGAGCCTCCGCGAACATTCCTGAAGCGCTACAACGCCACGGTAGTCCCAACAACATCCTAAAAGCATTATTAAATTGAACACGCAGGACGTTGTATGCTCGGCGCGTGTATGATACCCACAGGCCACTCGTGTAAAAGGATTGACAGAACGCCTTAAAAAGGGTTATTTTGACGTCCGTAGTACAACGAGCGAACCTGCGGGCAAGCATATTACTCCTCACAGACAACGCCCTACGTTCCCTCTCTATATCTATGTCATCTCTTAGGTCAGTCGTGACAATATGGCCCAGGTATTTAAAACTATCTACAACTTTTAGCGCTACGCCGTTGAGACTAATGGGAGGAACACTGCGCGGCTGCTGTTTAGGTGCCTTAAATACCAGGATCTCACTCTTCTTCGAGTTGTATATTAATCCATGCTCCTCCGCATAGGCCTCGCAGATCGATAGCAACCTCTTCAACCCACCCATAGAGGGACTGAGCAGCACCATATCGTCTGCATAGCTTATATTGTTGACACTCGTCCCGTCAATGTGGCAGCCGACATGTGTACTGCTCAGTCGCTCGATGAGCCGGTTGATATACAGATTAAATAGCAGAGGCGAGCTTAACCCCCCCTGTCTGACTCCGCATTCCAGCCTGTACTCGTCCGACAGAGTACCCACCCATCTCACCCGGTTTATCTGGTTGGAGTACCAATACTTGAGAAGGGAGGTGTACTCCCCCCTCACACCCGCGTCCCTCAACTTGTCCCACAGTATGTCATATGCGACCAAATCAAACGCTTTCGACAAGTCGAGGAAACACGCAAGTACCGGCGTCCTCCTCCCTGTGTAGTACATGACAGTTCGCTTCAGACACAAAATAGCGCTCTCAGTTGAGACACCTGCTTTGAACCCGAACTGGGCATCATGCAACTCAACTTGTGTTGTGAGGCGACTATTGAGCAGACTGTCAAGTACCTTGGCTGCTGTGGTAGCGAGTGAAATGGGTCGGTAGTTACTAATGTCAGACGTATCACCCGTCTTATTTTTAACTATAGGAACGACAATGGTTCGCATTAACGGTTCCGGCAAATAAGAGTGACCTATACACAGACTGAAAAACAAAGACAGCACTCGTGGCAAGTGAACCCCTGCAAATTTATAATGCTCGATACTGAGCCCATCATGACCAGGCGATTTCCCACGCTGCATTTTTTTGATAATGTTCTCCACAGTCTTTGCAGGTATCTTAACATTCCGCCCCGTCATGACGGGCTCACCACCGCTCACATCTCCGGACGAGGAACCTAGGGGTGACCGCACAGTAAAATGCTTTTTAAACGCCTCGGCAATGTCATTGTGGTCAGTTGAGCCATTAACACTCAACGGGAGACTAGGCCCAACGTTCAATTTGTTTGTATGCTTCCAAAAACTTTTAAAATCCTTAGAAGAGTGGTCGGATGCAAGGACGTCCATTTTAAATTGCTCTTGACGATCCTGACACCATTTCAATTTAGCTTTAAAATGTTTTCTCGCCTCCGACATCTCATAAAAAATTCGACTATTAGTTGGTCGCCCAGCTAAATTCCACAGTTGAAACCTAAGCCGCGCCTCCCGATGAAGGCCTGCTACGTGCTTATTCCATCCAATGACATAACCTCCTTTCCTCCGACACTTATTTCTATATGTTTCAATGGCTGCTCGAGATAACGTATCAGTAATTTGCACATATAATTTATCAAGAACTGAGTGATGTTCCTCGTTAGTACAAAAACTATCACAACATTCATTTAACTCCTGCGGAAAATCCATCAACCGTAGTCTAGAATGACAAATGTCATGATATTGTTTAACTTGCAGCACCTGTCTGTCACCCCATACGACACGGTTTATAGGTTTTACCGCCAGCAAATCATTAACTTTAGGGTTAAGCTTATTTAAGTTACACTCCACTACCAGTGGATAATGGTCCGACCAATACACGTCGTAGCATACAGTCACACTAACGATTGAATCTCGTGCTGATTCTGTGACGATGCAGTGATCCAACCACCTGGTACAGCCGTGAGCATCACTATAAAATGTGTATGTACCTTTAGGACACATATTTATATCAACGCAAAGCCAATCAAGATCCATACAAAAGTCCAACATTTCCTTGTAAAACAACTCATTCGGGTGGGCATTAAAGTCACCTAATATATAAAAAGCCTCAACTCCATTATTCTCCTCCACTTCAATTACCGTACGAATCGCACCAAAACACGCGGTAAACTCAGGTAGGTTGTCATAAGAATTAGTAGGCATATATACACTAAATAGCACTGCTGACCTATCACACACCTTTACCTTTATCGCACAGACCCGCACGTTATTACATTCTATCACGGACACAGACTCAAACGCACTCTCGCGCCACAACAATGCCACGCCGCCATATGGCCGCCCGCCGAGTAAACCCACCGCACCGCATAGGACAGTGGTATCCATAATAATCTATATTTAAATGGAAAGCATTTTATCGATACAATCCATGTATTGTGAGACACCAAAAGCTTTGAACTTCCAAAATTGGCATGTTATCGTTTGGTTTCTTCTAAAAACATACTGAAATTCGTTTTTTTAGTCTATAATTATCGCAGAAACGTGGGTTTTTTTTTATATCCTTAAAGATGGTGGTATGGAACTTTGAGTAAGTCCTACAAGCCTGAAAGGTACGTATTCTTAATGTTGCAGGCCTCAAAAAATGTGTGGGAGACTGATTGAAATTGCTCTATACTGTTTACGTACCACTCTGAGAACCAGGAGATCCAGATCCTCCTTGTTGTGGTTGCTGGTTATTGGATCCTGCGCCTTGTTGCTGTCCGCCAGTTGGTTGTCCTAGAATGACAGAACAGATTATTTGAAATACACAGATTCATAGTAGTGCGCGCTGCACTACGTCTTAAGCATTGCATAGGACAGTGGTATCCATAATAATCTATATTTAAATGGAAAGCATTTTATCGATACAATCCATGTATTGTGAGACACCAAAAGCTTTGAACTTCCAAATTTGGCATGTTATCGTTTGGTTTCTTCTAAAAACATACTGAAATTCGTTTTTTTAGTCTATAATTGTCGCAGAAACGTGGGATTTTTTTTATATCCTTAAAGATGTTTGTATGGAACTTTGAGTTAGTACTACAAGCCTGAAAGGTACGTATTCTCAATGTCCGCAGGCCTCAAGAAAATGTGTGGGAGACTGATTGAAATTGCTCTATACTGTTTACGTACCACTCTGAGAACCAGGAGATCCAGATCCTCCTTGTTGTGGTTGCTGGTTATTGGATCCTGCGCCTTGTTGCTGTCCGCCAGTTGGTTGTCCTACAATGACAGATCAGATTATTGGACAAACACAGTTTCATAGTAGTGCGCGCTGCACTTCGTCTTAAGCATTGCATAGGACAGTGGTATCCAACATAATCTATATTTAAATGGAAAGCATTTCATCGATACAATCCAGGTATTGTGAGACACCAAAAACCTTTGAACTTCCAAAATTGGCATGTTATCGTTTGGTTTCTTCTAAAAACATACTGAAATTCGTTTTTTTAGTCTATAATTATCGCAGAAACGTGGGTTTTTTTAACCGACTTCTAAAAAAGGAGGAGGTTCTCAATTCGGATGTTTGTATTTTGAGTTCCGAAATTAAAGTTATTTTGCACTTTTTTGATTTTTTGTGTAAAAGTCGGTTGTATTTTTTTGTTAAAAAGTTTTTTTTTTATATCCTTAAAGATGGTGGTATGGAACTTTGAGTTAGTACTACAAGCCTGAAAGGTACGTATTCTCAATGTCCGCAGGCCTCAAAAAAATGTGTGGGAGACTGATTGAAATTGCTCTATACTGTTTACGTACCACTCTGAGAACCAGGAGATCCAGATCCTCCTTGTTGTGGTTGCTGGTTATTGGATCCTGCGCCTTGTTGCTGTCCGCCAGTTGGTTGTCCTACAATGACAGATCAGATTATTGGACAAACACAGTTTCATAGTAGTGCGCGCTGCACTTCGTCTTAAGCATTGCATAGGACAGTGGTATCCAACATAATCTATATTTAAATGGAAAGCATTTTATCGACACAATCCATGTATTGTGAGACACCAAAAGCTTTGAACTTCCAAAATTGGCATGTTATTGTTTGGTTTCTTCTAAAAACATACTGAAATTCGTTTTTTTAGTCTATAAATATCGCAGAAACGTGGGTTTTTTTTATATCCTTAAAGATGGTGGTATGGAACTTTGAGTAAGTCCTACAAGCCTGAAAGGTACGTATTCTTAATGTTGCAGGCCTCAAAAAAATCTGTGGGAGACTGATTGAAATTGCTCTATACTGTTTACGTACCACTCTGAGAACCAGGAGATCCAGATCCTCCTTGTTGTGGTTGCTGGTTATTGGATCCTGCGCCTTGTTGCTGTCCGCCAGTTGGTTGTCCTACAATGACAGAACAGATTATTTGAAATACACAGTTTCATAGTAGTGCGCGCTGCACTACGTCTTAAGCATTGCATAGGACAGTGGTATCCATAATAATCTATATTTAAATGGAAAGCATTTTGTCGATACAATCCATGTATTGTGAGACACCAAAAGCTCTGAACTTCCAAAATTGGCATGTTATTGTTTGGTTTCTTCTAAAAACATACTGAAATTCGTTTTTTTAGTCTATAGTCATCGCAGAAACGTGGGATTTTTTTTTATATCCTTAAAGATGGTGGTATGGAACTTTGAGTAAGTCCTACAAGCCTGAAAGGTACTTTTTCTAAAAGTCCGCAGGTCTCAAAAATGTGGGACACTGGTTGGATTTGCTCTATACTGTTTTACGTACCACTCTGAGAACCAGGAGATCCAGATCCTCCTTGTTGTGGTTGCTGGCCAGTTGACCCTGCTCCTTGTTGCTGTCCGCCGGTCGGTTGTCCTAGAATGACAGAACAGAAAACTTGACATACAAATTTTCACAGAATTGCGCGCTGAACCACGGCTTCAGCATACTAATAGGAAGCGGTTACCGTGAGTGCCAATATTTCTATGTGTAGCATTTGAGTCACACAATGTTTGTGGTGGGTTGATGACATCACAGCTTTGCATTGAACATCCAAAATTAGGCTTGGTATCGTTTGGTTTTTTCTAGAGTCATGTTGAAAGTAGTTTGTTTGTACCAGAATTATCACAGAAGCGTGCAAAAAAGTTTTTGTTTATATCCTTAAAGAACGTCGTATGGAATTTTGATTAAGTCCTACAAGCCTGAAAGGTACGTAATCTTAATGTCCGCAGGCCTCAAAAAAATGTGTGGGAGACTGATTGGATTTGCTCTATACTGTTTACGTACCACTCTGAGAACCAGGAGATCCAGATCCTCCTTGTTGTGGTTGCTGGTTATTGGATCCTGCGCCTTGTTGCTGTCCGCCAGTTGGTTGTCCTAGAATGACAGAACAGATTATTTGAAATACACAGTTTCATAGTAGTGCGCGCTGCACTACGTCTTAAGCATTGCATAGGACAGTGGTATCCATAATAATCTATATTTAAATGGAAAGCATTTCATCGATACAATCCAGGTATTGTGAGACACCAAAAACCTTTGAACTTCCAAAATTGGCATGTTATCGTTTGGTTTCTTCTAAAAACATACTGAAATTCGTTTTTTTAGTCTATAATTATCGCAGAAACGTGGGTTTTTTTAACCGACTTCTAAAAAAGGAGGA
Organism: Hecatera dysodea; assembly: GCA_905332915.2. Classification (NCBI taxonomy): domain Eukaryota; kingdom Metazoa; phylum Arthropoda; class Insecta; order Lepidoptera; family Noctuidae; genus Hecatera; species Hecatera dysodea. The sequence continues at coordinate 8,103,793 of HG995294.1, read as the reverse complement.
GGTTCTCAATTCGGATGTTTGTATTTTGAGTTCCGAAATTAAAGTTATTTTGCACTTTTTTGATTTTTTGTGTAAAAGTCGGTTGTATTTTTTTGTTAAAAAGTTTTTTTTTTATATCCTTAAAGATGGTGGTATGGAACTTTGAGTAAGTCCTACAAGCCTGAAAGGTACGTATTCTCAATGTCCGCAGGCCTCAAAAAAATGTGTGGGAGACTGATTGAAATTGCTCTATACTGTTTACGTACCACTCTGAGAACCAGGAGATCCAGATCCTCCTTGTTGTGGTTGCTGGTTATTGGATCCTGCGCCTTGTTGCTGTCCGCCAGTTGGTTGTCCTACAATGACAGATCAGATTATTGGACAAACACAGTTTCATAGTAGTGCGCGCTGCACTTCGTCTTAAGCATTGCATAGGACAGTGGTATCCAACATAATCTATATTTAAATGGAAAGCATTTTATCGACACAATCCATGTATTGTGAGACACCAAAAGCTTTGAACTTCCAAAATTGGCATGTTATTGTTTGGTTTCTTCTAAAAACATACTGAAATTCGTTTTTTTATTCTATAAATATCGCAGAAACGTGGGTTTTTTTTTATATCCTTAAAGATGGTGGTATGGAACTTTGAGTAAGTCCTACAAGCCTGAAAGGTACGTATTCTCAATGTCCGCAGGCCTCAAAAAAATGTGTGGGAGACTGATTGAAATTGCTCTATACTGTTTACGTACCACTCTGAGAACCAGGAGATCCAGATCCTCCTTGTTGTGGTTGCTGGTTATTGGATCCTGCGCCTTGTTGCTGTCCGCCAGTTGGTTGTCCTACAATGACAGATCAGATTATTGGACAAACACAGTTTCATAGTAGTGCGCGCTGCACTTCGTCTTAAGCATTGCATAGGACAGTGGTATCCAACATAATCTATATTTAAATGGAAAGCATTTTATCGACACAATCCATGTATTGTGAGACACCAAAAGCTTTGAACTTCCAAAATTGGCATGTTATTGTTTGGTTTCTTCTAAAAACATACTGAAATTCGTTTTTTTATTCTATAAATATCGCAGAAACGTGGGTTTTTTTTTATATCCTTAAAGATGGTGGTATGGAACTTTGAGTAAGTCCTACAAGCCTGAAAGGTACGTATTCTTAATGTTGCAGGCCTCAAAAAAATCTGTGGGAGACTGATTGAAATTGCTCTATACTGTTTACGTACCACTCTGAGAACCAGGAGATCCAGATCCTCCTTGTTGTGGTTGCTGGTTATTGGATCCTGCGCCTTGTTGCTGTCCGCCAGTTGGTTGTCCTAGAATGACAGAACAGATTATTTGAAATACACAGTTTCATAGTAGTGCGCGCTGCACTACGTCTTAAGCATTGCATAGGACAGTGGTATCCATAATAATCTATATTTAAATGGAAAGCATTTTATCGATACAATCCATGTATTGTGAGACACCAAAAGCTTTGAACTTCCAAAATTGGCATGTTATCGTTTGGTTTCTTCTCAAAACATACTGAAATTCGTTTTTTTAGTCTATAATTATCGCAGAAACGTGGGATTTTTTTTTATATCCTTAAAGATGGTGGTATGGAACTTTGAGTAAGTCCTACAAGCCTGAAAGGTACTTTTTCTAAAAGTCCGCAGGTCTCAAAAATGTGGGAAACTGGTTGGATTTGCTCTATACTGTTTTACGTACCACTCTGAGAACCAGGAGATCCAGATCCTCCTTGTTGTGGTTGCTGGCCAGTTGACCCTGCTCCTTGTTGCTGTCCGCCGGTCGGTTGTCCTAGAATGACAGAACAGAAAACTTGACATACAAATTTTCACAGAATTGCGCGCTGAACCACGGCTTCAGCATACTAATAGGAAGCGGTTACCGTGAGTGCCAATATTTCTTTGTGTAGCATTTGAGTCACACAATGTTTGTGGTGGGTTGATGACATCACAGCTTTGCATTGAACATCCAAAATTAGGCTTGGTATCGTTTGGTTTTTTCTAGAGTCATGTTGAAAGTAGTTTGTTTGTACCAGAATTATCACAGAAGCGTGCAAAAAAGTTTTTGTTTATATCCTTAAAGAACGTCGTATGGAATTTTGATTAAGTCCTACAAGCCTGAAAGGTACGTAATCTTAATGTCCGCAGGCCTCAAAAAAATGTGTGGGAGACTGATTGGATTTGCTCTATACTGTTTTACGTACCACTCTGAGAACCAGGAGATCCAGATCCTCCTTGTTGTGGTTGCTGGTTATTGGATCCTGCGCCTTGTTGCTGTCCGCCAGTTGGTTGTCCTAGAATGACAGAACAGATTATTTGAAATACACAGTTTCATAGTAGTGCGCGCTGCACTACGTCTTAAGCATTGCATAGGACAGTGGTATCCATAATAATCTATATTTAAATGGAAAGCATTTCATCGATACAATCCAGGTATTGTGAGACACCAAAAACCTTTGAACTTCCAAAATTGGCATGTTATCGTTTGGTTTCTTCTAAAAACATACTGAAATTCGTTTTTTTAGTCTATAATTATCGCAGAAACGTGGGATTTTTTTTTATATCCTTAAAGATGTTTGTACGGAACTTTGAGTTAGTTCTACAAGCCTGAAAGGTACGTATTCTCAATGTCCGCAGGCCTAAAAAAAATGTGTGGGAGACTGATTGAAATTGCTCTATTCTGTTTACGTACCACTCTGAGAACCAGGAGATCCAGATCCTCCTTGTTGTGGTTGCTGGTTATTGGATCCTGCGCCTTGTTGCTGTCCGCCAGTTGGTTGTCCTAGAATGACAGAACAGATTATTTGAAATACACAGTTTCATAGTAGTGCGCGCTGCACTACGTCTTAAGCATTGCATAGGACAGTGGTATCCAACATAATCTATATTAAAATGGAAAGCATTTTATCGACACAATCCATGTATTTGTGAGACACCAAAAGCTTTGAACTTCCAAAATTGGCATTTTATCGTTTGGTTTCTTCTAAAAACATACTGAAATTCGTTTTATTAGTCTATAAATATCGCAGAAACGTGGATTTTTTTTATATGCTTAAAGATGGTGGTATGGAACTTTGAGTAAGTCCTACAAGCCTGAAAGGTACGTATTCTTAATGTTGCAGGCCTCAAAAAAATCTGTGGGAGACTGATTGAAATTGCTCTATACTGTTTACGTACCACTCTGAGAACCAGGAGATCCAGATCCTCCTTGTTGTGGTTGCTGGCCAGTTGACCCTGCTCCTTGTTGCTGTCCGCCGGTCGGTTGTCCTAGAATGACAGAACAGAAAACTTGACATACAAATTTTCACAGAATTGCGCGCTGAACCACGGCTTCAGCATACTAATAGGAAGCGGTTACCGTGAGTGCCAATATTTCTATGTGTAGCATTTGAGTCACACAATGTTTGTGGTGGGTTGATGACATCACAGCTTTGCATTGAACATCCAAAATTAGGCTTGGTATCGTTTGGTTTTTTCTAGAGTCATGTTGAAAGTAGTTTGTTTGTACCAGAATTATCACAGAAGCGTGCAAAAAAGTTTTTGTTTATATCCTTAAAGAACGTCGTATGGAATTTTGATTAAGTCCTACAAGCCTGAAAGGTACGTAATCTTAATGTCCGCAGGCCTCAAAAAAATGTGTGGGAGACTGATTGAAATTGCTCTATACTGTTTTACGTACCACTCTGAGAACCAGGAGATCCAGATCCTCCTTGTTGTGGTTGCTGGTTATTGGATCCTGCGCCTTGTTGCTGTCTGCCAGTTGGTTGTCCTAGAATGACAGAACAGATTATTTGAAATTCACAGTTTCATAGTTGTGCGCGCTGCACTACGTCTTAAGCATTGCATAGGACAGTGGTATCCAACATAATCTATATTTAAATGGAAAGCATTTCATCGATACAATCCAGGTATTGTGAGACACCAAAAACCTTTGAACTTCCAAAATTGGCATGTTATCGTTTGGTTTCTTCTAAAAACATACTGAAATTCGTTTTTTTAGTCTATAATTATCGCAGAAACGTGGGTTTTTTTAACCGACTTCTAAAAAAGGAGGAGGTTCTCAATTCGGATGTTTGTATTTTGAGTTCCGAAATTAAAGTTATTTTGCACTTTTTTGATTTTTTGTGTAAAAGTCGGTTGTATTTTTTTGTTAAAAAGTTTTTTTTTTTATATCCTTAAAGATGGTGGTATGGAACTTTGAGTTAGTACTACAAGCCTGAAAGGTACGTATTCTCAATGTCCGCAGGCCTCAAAAAAATGTGTGGGAGACTGATTGAAATTGCTCTATACTGTTTACGTACCACTCTGAGAACCAGGAGATCCAGATCCTCCTTGTTGTGGTTGCTGGTTATTGGATCCTGCGCCTTGTTGCTGTCCGCCAGTTGGTTGTCCTAGAATGACAGAACAGATTATTTGAAATACACAGTTTCATAGTAGTGCGCGCTGCACTACGTCTTAAGCATTGCATAGGACAGTGGTATCCATAATAATCTATATTTAAATGGAAAGCATTTCATCGATACAATCCAGGTATTGTGAGACACCAAAAACCTTTGAACTTCCAAAATTGGCATGTTATCGTTTGGTTTCTTCTAAAAACATACTGAAATTCGTTTTTTTAGTCTATAATTATCGCAGAAACGTGGGTTTTTTTAACCGACTTCTAAAAAAGGAGGAGGTTCTCAATTCGGATGTTTGTATTTTGAGTTCCGAAATTAAAGTTATTTTGCACTTTTTTGATTTTTTGTGTAAAAGTCGGTTGTATTTTTTTGTTAAAAAGTTTTTTTTTTATATCCTTAAAGATGGTGGTATGGAACTTTGAGTAAGTCCTACAAGCCTGAAAGGTACGTATTCTCAATGTCCGCAGGCCTCAAAAAAATGTGTGGGAGACTGATTGAAATTGCTCTATTCTGTTTACGTACCACTCTGAGAACCAGGAGATCCAGATCCTCCTTGTTGTGGTTGCTGGTTATTGGATCCTGCGCCTTGTTGCTGTCCGCCAGTTGGTTGTCCTACAATGACAGATCAGATTATTGGACAAACACAGTTTCATAGTAGTGCGCGCTGCACTTCGTCTTAAGCATTGCATAGGACAGTGGTATCCAACATAATCTATATTTAAATGGAAAGCATTTTATCGACACAATCCATGTATTGTGAGACACCAAAAGCTTTGAACTTCCAAAATTGGCATGTTATTGTTTGGTTTCTTCTAAAAACATACTGAAATTCGTTTTTTTAGTCTATAAATATCGCAGAAACGTGGGTTTTTTTTTATATCCTTAAAGATGGTGGTATGGAACTTTGAGTAAGTCCTACAAGCCTGAAAGGTACGTATTCTTAATGTTGCAGGCCTCAAAAAAATCTGTGGGAGACTGATTGAAATTGCTCTATACTGTTTACGTACCACTCTGAGAACCAGGAGATCCAGATCCTCCTTGTTGTGGTTGCTGGTTATTGGATCCTGCGCCTTGTTGCTGTCCGCCAGTTGGTTGTCCTACAATGACAGAACAGATTATTTGAAATACACAGTTTCATAGTAGTGCGCGCTGCACTACGTCTTAAGCATTGCATAGGACAGTGGTATCCATAATAATCTATATTTAAATGGAAAGCATTTTGTCGATACAATCCATGTATTGTGAGACACCAAAAGCTCTGAACTTCCAAAATTGGCATGTTATTGTTTGGTTTCTTCTAAAAACATACTGAAATTCGTTTTTTTAGTCTATAGTCATCGCAGAAACGTGGGATTTTTTTTTATATCCTTAAAGATGGTGGTATGGAACTTTGAGTAAGTCCTACAAGCCTGAAAGGTACTTTTTCTAAAAGTCCACAGGTCTCAAAAATGTGGGAAACTGGTTGGATTTGCTCTATACTGTTTTACGTACCACTCTGAGAACCAGGAGATCCAGATCCTCCTTGTTGTGGTTGCTGGCCAGTTGACCCTGCTCCTTGTTGCTGTCCGCCGGTCGGTTGTCCTAGAATGACAGAACAGAAAACTTGACATACAAATTTTCACAGAATTGCGCGCTGAACCACGGCTTCAGCATACTAATAGGAAGCGGTTACCGTGAGTGCCAATATTTCTATGTGTAGCATTTGAGTCACACAATGTTTGTGGTGGGTTGATGACATCACAGCTTTGCATTGAACATCCAAAATTAGGCTTGGTATCGTTTGGTTTTTTCTAGAGTCATGTTGAAAGTAGTTTGTTTGTACCAGAATTATCACAGAAGCGTGCAAAAAAGTTTTAGTTTATATCCTTAAAGAACGTCGTATGGAATTTTGATTAAGTCCTACAAGCCTGAAAGGTACGTAATCTTAATGTCCGCAGGCCTCAAAAAAATGTGTGGGAGACTGATTGGATTTGCTCTATACTGTTTTACGTACCACTCTGAGAACCAGGAGATCCAGATCCTCCTTGTTGTGGTTGCTGGTTATTGGATCCTGCGCCTTGTTGCTGTCCGCCAGTTGGTTGTCCTAGAATGACAGAACAGATTATTTGAAATACACAGTTTCATAGTAGTGCGCGCTGCACTACGTCTTAAGCATTGCATAGGACAGTGGTATCCATAATAATCTATATTTAAATGGAAAGCATTTCATCGATACAATCCAGGTATTGTGAGACACCAAAAACCTTTGAACTTCCAAAATTGGCATGTTATCGTTTGGTTTCTTCTAAAAACATACTGAAATTCGTTTTTTTAGTCTATAATTATCGCAGAAACGTGGGTTTTTTTAACCGACTTCTAAAAAAGGAGGAGGTTCTCAATTCGGATGTTTGTATTTTGAGTTCCGAAATTAAAGTTATTTTGCACTTTTTTGATTTTTTGTGTAAAAGTCGGATGTATTTTTTTGTTAAAAAGTTTTTTTTTTATATCCTTAAAGATGGTGGTATGGAACTTTGAGTAAGTCCTACAAGCCTGAAAGGTACGTATTCTCAATGTCCGCAGGCCTCAAAAAAATGTGTGGGAGACTGATTGAAATTGCTCTATACTGTTTACGTACCACTCTGAGAACCAGGAGATCCAGATCCTCCTTGTTGTGGTTGCTGGTTATTGGATCCTGCGCCTTGTTGCTGTCCGCCAGTTGGTTGTCCTAGAATGACAGAACAGATTATTTGAAATACACAGTTTCATAGTAGTGCGCGCTGCACTACGTCTTAAGCATTGCATAGGAGAGTGGTATCCATAATAATCTATATTTAAATGGAAAGCATTTCATCGATACAATCCAGGTATTGTGAGACACCAAAAACCTTTGAACTTCCAAAATTGGCATGTTATCGTTTGGTTTCTTCTAAAAACATACTGAAATTCGTTTTTTTAGTCTATAATTATCGCAGAAACGTGGGATTTTTTTTTATATCCTTAAAGATGTTTGTACGGAACTTTGAGTTAGTTCTACAAGCCTGAAAGGTACGTATTCTCAATGTCCGCAGGCCTCAAAAAAATGTGTGGGAGACTGATTGAAATTGCTCTATACTGTTTACGTACCACTCTGAGAACCAGGAGATCCAGATCCTCCTTGTTGTGGTTGCTGGTTATTGGATCCTGCGCCTTGTTGCTGTCCGCCAGTTGGTTGTCCTAGAATGACAGAACAGATTATTTGAAATACACAGTTTCATAGTAGTGCGCGCTGCACTACGTCTTAAGCATTGCATAGGACAGTGGTATCCAACATAATCTATATTAAAATGGAAAGCATTTTATCGACACAATCCATGTATTTGTGAGACACCAAAAGCTTTGAACTTCCAAAATTGGCATTTTATCGTTTGGTTTCTTCTAAAAACATACTGAAATTCGTTTTATTAGTCTATAAATATCGCAGAAACGTGGGTTTTTTTTATATCCTTAAAGATGGTGGTATGGAACTTTGAGTAAGTCCTACAAGCCTGAAAGGTACGTATTCTCAATGTCCGCAGGCCTCAAAAAAATGTGTGGGAGACTGATTGAAATTGCTCTATTCTGTTTACGTACCACTCTGAGAACCAGGAGATCCAGATCCTCCTTGTTGTGGTTGCTGGTTATTGGATCCTGCGCCTTGTTGCTGTCCGCCAGTTGGTTGTCCTAGAATGACAGAACAGATTATTTGAAATACACAGATTCATAGTAGTGCGCGCTGCACTACGTCTTAAGCATTGCATAGGACAGTGGTATCCATAATAATCTATATTTAAATGGAAAGCATTTTATCGATACAATCCATGTATTGTGAGACACCAAAAGCTTTGAACTTCCAAATTTGGCATGTTATCGTTTGGTTTCTTCTAAAAACATACTGAAATTCGTTTCATTAGTCTATAAATATCGCAGAAACGTGGGTTTTTTTAAGTATCCTTAAAGATGGTGGTATGGAACTTTGAGTAAGTCCTACAAACCTGAAAGGTACGTATTCTTAATGTCCGCAGGCCTCAAAAAAATGTGTGGGAGACTGATTGAAATTGCTCTATACTGTTTACGTACCACTCTGAGAACCAGGAGATCCAGATCCTCCTTGTTGTGGTTGCTGGCCAGTTGACCCTGCTCCTTGTTGCTGTCCGCCGGTCGGTTGTCCTAGAATGACAGAACAGAAAAGTTGACATACACAGTTTCATAGTAGTGCGCGCTGCACTACGCCATAAGCATTGTAAAGAACAGTGGCATCCATTAGTATCTATATTTATATGGAAAGCATTTTATCGACACAATCCTTGTATCGTGAGACACCATATTTAGCTTTGAACATCCAAAATTGGCATGATGTCGTTTGGTTTCTTTTAACAACATACTGAAATTCATTTCATTAGTCTATAAATATCGCAGAAACGTGGGTTTTTTTTTATATCCTTAAAGATGGTGGTATGGAACTTTGAGTAAGTCCTACAAGCCTGAAAGGTACTTTTTCTAAAAGTCCGCAGGTCTCAAAAATGTGGGACACTGGTTGGATTTGCTCTATACTGTTTTACGTACCACTCTGAGAACCAGGAGATCCAGATCCTCCTTGTTGTGGTTGCTGGCCAGTTGACCCTGCTCCTTGTTGCTGTCCGCCGGTCGGTTGTCCTAGAATGACAGAACAGAAAACTTGACATACAAATTTTCAAAGAATTCCGCGCTGAACCATGGCTTCAGCGTAGTAATAGGCAGCGTTAACCGTGAGTGCCAATTTTCTATATGCGGCATTTTGGTCACACAATGATTGTGGTGGGTTGATGACACCACAGCTTTGCTTTGAGCATCCAAAACTGCCATGCTATCGTTTGGCGTTTTCTAAAAATATATCAAAAGTAGTTTTTTTAGACTAGAATTATCACAGAATGTGGGAAAAAAGTTTTTTTTTTAATATCTTTAAATATGGTGGTGAGGAACTTTGATCAATTCCTACAAGTCTGAAAGTTTCTAAATATCAGCAGGCCACAAAGAAGTGTAGGACACTGGTTGGATTTGCTCTATACTGTTTTGCATACCACTTTGAGAACCAGGATATCCAGATTCTCCTCGTTGTGGTTGCTGGTTATTGGATCCTGCGCCTTGTTGCTGTCCGCCAGTTGGTTGTCCTAGAATGACAGAACAGATTATTTGACACACACATTTTCAACTTTTTGACAAATTTGAAGAGGAAAGTCTCCTGACCATGATGGTTTTAATATTGAGCATCTGCAACATCATATTGCAAGAGTATTGGCTATGTTTTATTCGTTATGCATAAGCCACTCTTACTTGCCGGAGCTGTTAATGAAAACCATTGTGGTGCCTATTGTTGAAAATAGAATTGGATACATCTGCGACCAAAATAATTATAGGTCGATATCTTTAGCGACTGTGGTGGCGTAGGAGTTTGACAGCTTGCTGGATGCACAATTGGCTGAATCTATAGGTCTGCATGATAATCAATTTGGTTTCAGATCCTCAGTTGTCGACGGAAAGTGCCAAATTGTGCATGAAGCATGCTGTGAGGTACTATACCCGCAGAGGTACACCTGTGTATGCCTGTTTCCTCGATTTGAAGCAAAGCTTTTGACTTAGTCTGTTATGATATTGTGTGGAAAAAGTTACAAGAAGTAGGACTACCATTTGAAATTTTGAATATCTTAAAGTACTGGTATAGCATTCATAGTAATAGTGTACGGTGGGCGGGCACTCTCTCTGATTCAAATTAATTAGAGTGTGGTGTGAGACAGGGTGGCTTGAGCTCACCCCGTCTTTTTAATTTGTATATAAATGCCCTAATCGAGGAGCTCAGTGGCCAGCAGGTCGGTTGTCGCATAGATGATGCATGTGTAAATAATCTTAGCTATGCGGACGACATGGTGTTGCTGAGCTCCTCGGTTTGTGGCATTAGAAATTGCTTCTACGCTACTCTGCGCAAGCGGTGAGCGTTAGTGCTGAGCAGAGTACGGGCTAGTCGCAACAGCGTTTTAAGTGATGATAGCCAGTGGACTTGTCTGTCTGTACGTGGGTCGATGTATTAATGCTCACAAGAGTATTGATACCTCGATTCATGGGTCAGGCAGAGGGCGAGTAGATTAAGGTTGTTTTACTAAGACTAGTTATAATTGATTATACTACTAACAAATTGGATCTTAGTTATCTTAAATAAACGTCTATTATTATTCTTATTTTCACATAATTTCGTGCTGGGGAAAAGGTTTTTTTTTATAATCCTTAAAGATTGTCGTATAGCACTTTGATTAAGTCCTACAAGTCTGAAAGGTAGTTATTGTTAATGACCGCAGGCCTCACAAAAATGTGGGAGACTGGTTGGATTTGCTCTTTACTATTTTACGTACTTCTTTGAGAGCCAGGAGATCCAGATCCTCCTTGTTGTGGTCGCTGGCCATTTGACACTGCTCCTTGTGGCTGTCCGCCGGTTGGTTGTCCTAGAATGACAGAACAGAAAACTTGACATACACATTTTCACAGAATTGCGCGCTGAACCACGGCTTCAGCATAGTAATAGGCAGCGGTAACCGTGAGTGCCAATATTTCTATATGTACAGCATTTGTTTCACACAGTGATTGTGGTGGGTTGATGACACCACAGCTTTGCTTTGAGCATCCAAAACTGGCATGCTGTCGTTTGGCGTTTTCTAAAAATATATCAAAAGTAGTTTTTTTAGACTAGAATTATCACAGAATGTGGTTTTTTTTTTAATATCTTTAAATATGGTGGTATGGAATTTTGATTAATTCCTACAAGTCTGAAAGGTTCTAAATGTCCGCAGGCCACAAAGAAGTGTAGGAGACTGGTTGGATTTGCTGTTTACTGTTTTGCATACCACTTTGAGAACCAGGAGATCCAGATTCTCCTTGCTGTGGTTGCTGGTTATTGGATCCTGCGCCTTGTTGCTGTCTGCCAGTTGGTTGTCCTAGAATGGCAGAACAGATTATTTGACATACACATTGTCAACTTTTTGACAAATGAGAAGAGGCCACCTGGCCATGATGGTCTTAATTTTGAGCATCTGCAATATGCAGTCCTCATATTGCAAGAGTATTGGCTATGTTTTATTCGTTATGCATTAGTCACTCTTACTTGCCGGAGCAGTTAATGAAAACTATTGTGGTGCCCATTGTTAAATATAGAATTGGAGACATCTGCGACCAAAATAATTATAGGTCTTAATATATAATCTTTAGTGACTGTGGTGGCTAAGGTGCTTGACAGCTTGCTGGATGCACAATTGGATGAATCTATAGTTCGGCATGACAATCAATTTGGTTTCAGATCCCCAGTTGTCGACGGAAAGTGCCATATTGTGCATGAAGCATGCTGTCAGGTACTATACCCGCAGAGGTACCACCTGTTTCCTCGATTTGAGCAAAGCTTTTGACTTAGTTTGTTATGATATTCTGTGGAAAAAGTTACAAGAAGTAGGACTACCATTTGAACTTGTGAATATCTTAAAGTACTGGTATAGCATTCATAGTAATAGTGTACGATGGGCGGGCACTCTCTCTGATTCATATTAATTAGAGTGTGGTGTGAGACAGGGTGACTTGAGCTCGCCCCGTCTTTTTAATTTGTATATAAATGCTCTAATCAAGGAGCTCAGTGGCCAGCAGTTCGGTTGTCGTATAGATGATGCATGTGTAAATAATCTTAGCTATGCGGACGACATGGTGTTGCTGAGCGCCTCGGTTTGTGGCATTAGAAATTGCTTCTACGCTACTCTGCGCAAGCGGTGCGCGTCAATGCTGAGCAGAGTACGGGCTAGTCGCAACAGCGTTTTAAGTGATGATAGCCAGTGGACTTGACTGTCTGTACGTGGGTCGATTTATTAATGCTCACATGAGTATTGATACCTCGATTCATGGGTCAGGCAGAGGGCGAGAAGATTAAGGTTGTATTACTAACACAGATAAACGTTTATTATTATTTTCACAGAATTGCGTGCTGAACCACGGCTTCAGCATAGATTACTATGCTGAAGCCGTTACCGCTGCCTTAATAGGCAACGGTAACGGCCGCGAGTGAACCGTGAGTGCCAATATTTCTATGTGCAGCATTTTGGTCACACGATGATTGTAGTGGGTTGATGACACGACAGCTTTGCTTTAGAATCCAAAATTAGGCTTGGTATCGTTTGGTTTTTCTAGAGTCATGTTGAACGTAGTTTGTTTATACCAGCATTATCACAGAAGCGTGGGAAAAAGGTTTTTTTTTTAATATTCTTAAAGATGGTCGTATGAAACTTTGATTTAGTCCTACAAGTCTGAAAGGTTGGTATTGTTAATGACCGCAGGCCTCACAAAAATGTGGGAGACTGATTGGATTTGCTCTATACTGTTTTACGTACCACTCTGAGAACCAGGAGATCCAGATCCTCCTTGTTGTGGTTGCTGGCCATTGGATCCTGCGCCTTGTTGCTGTCCGCCGGTTGATTGTCCTAGAATGACAGAACAGAAAACTTGACAAACATGGTTTTAAAGAAGTGTGTGCTGAACCACGGCTTCAGCATAGTAATAATCAGCGGTAACCGGTAGTGCCAATATTTCGCTTTTTTTCACACAATGATTGTGGTGGGTTGATGATACCACAGCTTTGCTTTGAGCATCCAAAACTGGCATGATATCGTTTGGCGTTTTCTAAAAATATATCAAAAGTAGTTTTTTTAGACTAGAATTATATATGTATATGTGGGAAAAAAGTTTTTTTAAATATCTTTAAAGATGGTGGTATGGAACTTTGATTAATTCCTAAAGTCTGAAAGGTTCTAAATGTCCACAGGCCATAAAGCAGTGTAGGAGACTGGTTGGATATGCTCTTTACTATTTTACGTACCACTTTGAGAGCCAGGAGATCCAGATCCTCCTTGTTGTGGTCGCTGGCCATTTGACCCTGCTCCTTGTCGCTGTCTGCCAGTTGGTTGTCCTAGAATGACAGAACAGAAAACTTGACATACACATTTTCACAGAATTGCGCGTTGAACCACGGCTTCAGCATAGTAATAGGCAGCGGTAATCGTGAGTGCCAATATTTCAAAACTGGCATGATATCGTTTGGCATTTTCTAAAAATATATCAAAAAGTAGTTTTTTTAGACTAGAATTATCACAGAATGTGAGGAAAAGGTTTTTTTTTAAATATCCTTGAAGATGGTCGTATGGAACTTTGATTAAGTCCTACAAGTCTGAAAGGAAGGTATTTTTAATGACCGCAGGCCTCACAAAAATGTGGGAGACTGGTTAGATTTGCTCTATACTGGTTAACATACCGCTCTGAGAACCAGGAGATCCAGATCCTCCTTGTTGTGGTTGCTGGTTATTGGATCCTGCGCCTTGTTGCTGTCCGCCAGTTGGTTGTCCTAGAATGACAGAACAGATTATTTGACATACACAGTTTCATAGCAGTGCGCGCTGCACTACGTCTTTAGCATGGTAGAGGACAATGGTATACATAAGTGCCAATATTATTACTATTACACTCTGTTCCACAGAGGTTACTATTTTTTATAAAAAACGGTCAGCGGGGCCCGATGGTATCCCGGCGTTTATTTTCAATGACTGTAGGGTAGTGCTAGTGGAACCGTTGTTACACTTGTTTAATATGTGTATTGATTCTGCGAGGTTCCCCGACCGTTGGAAACTCACTCGGGTTGTGCCGGTACCGAAGGGTAGTGGGGGTACAGCAGCTTGTGATTACAGGCCTGTAGCGGTCTTATGCACCCCGGCTAAGGTATTTGAGTCGACGATCCACAATAGTCTGTATCCGCAAATAAGTGCTCTGTTATCGGATGCACAGCATGGATTCCGGCCCGGGCGGGGAACGACGGGGAACCTACTGGATCTAATGACACACATTGTACCAACGGTGGATGCTGGGCAGCAAGTGGATGTTGCCTACTTCGATTTCAGAAAAGCGTTCGATACAGTAGATAATGACATCCTTCTGTCCAGGTTAGCTGACGTAGGATGCACAACACATACTTTGTCATTCTTAGCCAGCTATCTAAGGGATAGATGTCAGTACGTCGACTGTGGCGGACAGCTTTCTGAACCCTACTTCACGAGATCAGGTGTCAGTCAAGGCAGCAACTTGGGACCTCTTCTTTTCATTATAACAGTAAATGATTTGCCAAATGTAGTCACCGAGTCTACACCCTTGTTGTTTGCTGATGACTTGAAATTGGTCTACAAAGTGAAGCAGGGAACGGATCATCACACTTTGCAGCGGGACATAGATCGGGTAGTCGAATGGAGTGTTCAGAATAAATTATACTTCAACGTGAACAAATGTGTGGTGTGTACGTTCAGTCGAGCCCGCAGCCCCAGTCACCATCAGTACCACATGGGAGGTTCTCCACTGCAGCGAGTTTCGAAGGTGAGGGACTTAGGGGTGTGCTTCACTGCTGATGTACATTTTCGGAACCACGTGACTCAGGTTTGTAAAAAAGCTTACCGCAATTTAGGAATGCTGTTGAGGATAGCAAACACATTTACCAACTTCAGGGCACTAAGAGCATTATATGAAGCACTCGTAAAAAGTCACCTGGAATGCAATGCGGTAGTTTGGGCACCTCATGAAGCTAAATATAAGTTAATGCTGGAAAGGATCCACAATAAATTTGTAAGGTTCATGTATTTGAAGCAATACGGTGTGTACCCAGGATATCCACTATTATATCCTACTCTATTTATACTGGGCATGATAGGGTATTACAAACTGGAAGTTAGAAGGGAGGTCGCTCTCGCCGTTTACCTATGGAAGGTAATAAGTGGCAAAATGCACAATCCGGGAGTTCTGAGCACGGTGTCGCTGTGTGTCCCGGACGGGTACGCGGGGCGCTGGCGCCGGCCGCCGCTGCTGAGCGTGGCGCCCGGGCGCACTAACCTGCTGCAGCGAGCGCCGCTCACGCGGGCGCTGCGTGCGCTTAACGCTTTGTCGCAACGGATAGATCTGTTTCACTGCACTACGAATGAACTTACTAGAGCCGCATATTGTATGTTATCTATTGGGTAGACTTGACATGCTATAATTTGATTGTATTATTTAGTTTTTCATTGTTAAGTCCCTACACTGCATGATTTTTTGTTTTCCTCCAAAAAAAATATATGTGCTAGTAAATATGTTTTTATTTATGGGAAAAATAATAAAAAAAATCACAACTCAACATAAACATTGATAATATATTATTTTAAGTATGTCCCACATATGTCACACCATGCATTACCTTACTGATATTTTCTTAGTAGGATATATATTTGGTAATAAAACAACTTAGTAATTGCGGTTAATTTATTAAGTAAAATGAATGTTTAATAAAAGTATACACTAAGTCTTCGTGTTAGGAACGTTTTTACAAAATTGTTGTATAAAATTATAGGAACTAAAATTGGAAAAGAAAAAAATGAACTTTATTTGCGGAACGCCAAAAAACAGTTCTTGTCTTTATTCAGACAAAGTGCTACCTTGCATTTTTGACAGGAAACAAATGATTTACTTTTACAAGCTGGTAACTTACACCGCTCTCTATCATTTGACCAGCAAGGAAAGTGATCAATTCCGTCTATCCTGACATCTCTAGTTGGTACGTTGGCTTTTGGCTTTTTCTTCTTTCTTTCGTCAAGCTTATCTGATATGATGTGATTGTTTTCCGATAAAGGAGTCCAGCAAGTCCACTCCACCCATATATCGGTCGAAATGTCGAATAACGTTTGGGGCATCGACATCTATGTACTGTTTACGTTTTTTATCAAAACGTCTCACTTTGTCTTTAGGATGCTCACCGACGAAAGATGATAGAGCCACAGGTTTGCTATCTAGCCATATTACTGCGTCACTGGTACCCCGTCTACAGTAGTGACCCATTCTTCTGAGTGCCCGCGGATCTAATTGGCTGCCTGCTCAAAATAGTTATCGAATGATAACTGTTTTTGAGATGGCAGTTGCAGATTACTTCCTAAACGGCCTTTATTCACGGTGCCTAAGAATGAATGCCAATCTTAGCCAAGTAGGATATCAATTCAGGTGAGGTATAATAATTGTCAAAGAAGACTATAATTCTGATTCCTGGGAACACAATGACATAAACGTACGACAATATTGCTACTCGCACCTAAATCAGGTTCATCAGGAAGCCTGAATTGATCGTCGTTTTCAGTGCTGGAATAAACTTCAAAGTTATATGCGAAACCTTTATCATCGCATAGTACCAACAACTTGTAGCCCCATTTATGAGTTTTGTTGGGAAGGTATTGGCGCAGAAAGCTTTTGAGGCCACTTGGCCAATCACCAGATCCTGAATTTGGACCATGTCGTCATCGCTATTACCAACAGACAGTTCCAATTCATCTTCACTACCAGACGGTACCTCAAGTAAGTGTTGAATATCTGTAGAATCCAGACGTTTTCTTCGATTCATCTGCAAACAATACGTATATTTTTAATACATTTATTGCACAGTGTGCCATATCCGGCACATACAAAAATATGGAAAATTTATGTACTATTTATGAATAATTATACGAGAAAACAATTGTTATAATAAATAGAAATATGAACTTACCTTCTCTAATTATTTCGTCACAAAAACTGTAAATATTAACACTATTTTGAATTTATTTATCCGACCGTCATCCACTTTTTACAAACCGCCGTCTCATTTCAAATAAAGTTGCTACTTTTTTCATCAGAACCGTCTATTGACAAATTACTGTACTAATATAAGCAGTTTAATAGGTCCTCGTCCCGCTACTACATACTAGATGGCGCCGTGTAGTTCCATTATCGATATTGGGGCATTTTATTGGTATGTGCCATATGTGGAACACTATGCGCTGTAGGGATAAGTATTAAGTTTTGTAAATGTTAAGATTTAGTGGGTATTAGAAATAAGTAACTACGCTATTGTAATAGGTGACACCTGTAAAATATGTATGGTGTATGTTTGGTGGTGAAATAAATAAATAAATTAATAAATAAATAAAGTATTTTGTATAGTAACGTAGATATAATCCAAAAAAGTTTAAAAATTCCATTATTACAAGTTTTCGAGCTCAAAAAATATTGAAAGTTAGCTCTAGAATATCCCATTTGAAGAAACGTACTCTGTTTCCAGTAACCCTGTTTAGTACATATTACCTATGATATGGATCAGTAGTTGTTCAATTTTCAATACTTAAAATAAAAAGTATTTCCTCTTTACCGCAATCTTATGTACATATTTTTTCACTAGTTCAGTTCAGTTACATTTTATACCCAAAAGCCGAACCAACTTTTTTATTACAATATAGATAGTGGGGTTTTGTTAGTGCGAGGCTCATCTCATTCCAAGAGTTAAATAGTTGTTTTTTTTATTGTTCCCCATTTTTTTATGAAAATAGTTTTTACGTATACATACGTGCTCGAGACCTGCCAGTTCTTCTGCCAGCACTTTTGTCTGAAATTAAAGAAAATATTATATTAATTATTAAATACCGATACATAATGATTTTTCTACTTCTGTTCTGTTTTCTTTAACATTACTCTAAAGTGTTAAAAAACATTAAAAGAAAAAACTTTTCACACAATTGCTTTGTTTTTTTATTAGTTAAAAAATAGGTATTTTTATATAGGTTTAGGATACCATTTATGGAATTATTAATAATCACCTGTAGCTATGGAACGAGAATACGACTGACTATATCTTCCTGTACGTCCAAAGGGTTGATAACCTGAATCGGAACGAAAACAATCATTTTAAGAACTTTAAGGAATAGGTAAAACGAATAAATTGTTCAGGGTGACTTTTTCAAGTGGGCTTGCCTAGCCTAATCCGAAACTATGAGTTATAGCGAAATGGATGCTTGGCTCCGAATTCGCAGAAACTTTAAAATAAATAATCTTATGTGCGTTTTCACTAACGCTAAGTGATATCTTAGTGAACGCGTAAACACTTATAGCACTCTTGGAATTAATTTAAATTAAATTTAACCTTTCCCGCATTTAGGCATTCAATTAGTCATCTTGTTATATTGATAAAATATATTTCGCAATATTAAATTGATTTCAAATTTGTTCTGAATGTGATGATACTGCTTTGCTTTTTTTGGACTGTTGATAATGAATTTTATTGTTCATGCATATTAATATATTGCAGGGTAAAACTGGTACAGATGCCTCAGTAGGATAGGTGCCCCAATCGTAATTACTCTAGTTTAGCGGATGATTCGCATGCTATTTAATTTATGTATCGGGAGACTTTCCAACTATCACTAAATGGACTGTGTCTCATGTCTCTGTGCGGTTGCATGGGAAGGCAAAGTGCGATCAAAGTTTTTTCGGGATAGATGCTCTTTGTTTTTCAGCGGGTCGTCTATCCTAAATGTAATTTATATGGACTAGGCAACTATCCCATATATGCGATAGATGTCCCAAAACTTAGAGGTCCACAAAAATCGCTAATACTCTGGAAATATCAAAGACTTGCTGACCCGCGCAACTTCGTCTGCGTCACATAAGAGAGAAAAAAAACCCTTATTGTAACATTTTTCACTGATGCTCCGCTCCTATGTATCGTAGCGTGATGTTATATAGCCTATCCCAGCCTTCCTCAATAAAAGAGCTATCCAACACTAAAATAATTTTAAAACTCAACCGGGCAATCCAGGGGAAGTCAGCGCGTCAGCGCCTTCGCCTTTTTATAGATGCAGCGGCTGGCCGTTTCGCGCGTTTAACAAAAATCAACCGTATAGCCATACTGGTGCGCTGAGATTAGGAAGTTTTTTTTCATCTATATCTTGTGTGTTTATAAACCGATTTCAACATTATTTTTTTTAATAAAATATAGTTTAAAGTGTACTTTTTGAATATGGGAAGTTGATAAAGATATATCCATGTGAAATACAATATATTTATGTATTTAATACACTTTGAAGACATGCCTAAGGATTAAAGACGTTATTGTGGCTAATTTATAAAAAATTGGTGACGCCCACTTCGCAACGGTCCGTGCAGCAGAAATCGTAATATTTTAATTTCGCCATAACTTCAAAACCAAACGTCCAATTTAAATCATTCAAAGACAACATATTATCTACACAAACTGTTCTTAGTGGTTTTTGCCTATGTTACTCGTGGATAATGTAGCTTTCGAATGGTGAAAGGATTTTTAAAATCGGTCCAGTAGTTTTTGAGCCTATTCATTACAAACAAACAAACAAAGTTTTCCTCTTTATAATATTAGTGTAGAAGTGTAGGTAGGTAGATAATGTGTTTTTTACTTTTCATAAATTTGTTGATAAAAACCCAAAGTACTAACCAGTATTACAATTAACATATTTTGATTTTTGCACTGGGAGATATAAAATGATTTCAAAAAGTGGGGCATCTATCACGGTTTTACCCTATATGTAAATTAAGGAAACGATAGTTAAGGTAAGAATATATTTACCGTCATCATACGTGTGTACATGCCCGTGTCCTTGATATCCGTAGAATCCGGGATATTCGTAAAATCCTGCGTACATAGAAGGTCAAATTATTCGTACACATCTTTTTCAATCTGAACCTCCTTGATATTTTATATAATACTAGCTTATGCCCGCGACTTCGTTCGCGTGGAGTTCCATACAAAATGTTAACCCCTTTTTCACCCCATTAGGGGACGAATTTTCAAAAATCAAGCCCGATCCGTTCAGTGGTTTGGGCTGTGCGTTGATAGATCACTATGTCAGTCAGTCAGTCCCTTTTAAGTTATATATATTTAGATTTAGTTCTTCTCAAGTTTTGTGTGTCCAGCTTTTTCATTTTAAGCCGACTTATGAAAAAATAATTAATTATTTTCATTGCACTCGTGTAAGTAGATATATGTACATACACGTTTATTTGTCTAGTTTTTTACATACCTATATAAGCTATATTGTATTGTTATCGGATTGCAATAAGTGCAGTAATAGTAAAAGTTGGTACAGTCGAATACCCCCCCTCCCATGTATCAGTACAACTCCTAAAACCCTCATGTGTTTATATAGCTTAATTGTGTATTAATTTTTGTCTTATGTTTCTCTTGCAGCCTCTCTCATTTTCAGGTGTGTATTTTAGAGAGAGAGAAAAACTTTTATGAATGCACTAGCAGCGCCTCGCGGTTTCACCCGCGTAGTTACCGTTCCCGTGGGAATATGGGGATAAAATATAACCTATAGCCTTCCTCGATAAATGGGCTATCTAAAAATGAAAGATTTTTTCAAATCGGACCAGTAGTTCCTGAGATTAGCGCGTTCAAACAAACAAACAAAGTCTTCAGCTTTATAATATTAGTATAGATTAAAGTAACGCATTAAAAAAGAACTAGTACATGTAAATGCTCACCACTGCCACTTCCACCATTTGAAAATGTGCTTGATTGTGCTGAAACTCGACCGCTTCGTCCTGAAATTTGACATATACTACTACTCAGTTTAGGTATATTAAAATGAATCAGTCGATCTCGATCAAAAGTTTTCTCTACTACAAAAGTAGCAAACATACCAATCGACCGACGCCAATCGATCGACGTCAATCGATCAATTGCTGTTGTAAAACCCTAACGAACTTTTGCAACAACTTTGTTTGCTTGTGCGCACGAATGACGAGTGAACATATTTATATACTAGCTGCTGCCCGCGACTTTGTCCCCGTGGAATCCCCGATTTTAAAACATTCTTTATCGCTGCTCCGCTCCTATTGGCTTAAGCGTGATGATATATAGCCTAAAGCCTTCCTCGATAAATGGTCTATTCAACCCAAAAATATTTTTTCAATTCGAACCAGTAGTTCCTGAGATTAACGCGTTCAAACAAACAAACAAACAAACTCTTCAGCTTTATAATATTATATAGTATAGACTAAAGTAACGCATTAAAAAAAAAACTAGTACATGTAAATGCTCACCACTGGCACTTCCATCATGTGAAAATGTGCTTGATTGTGCTGAAACTCGACCGCTTCGTCCTGAAATTTGACATATACTACTACTCAGTTTAGGTATGTTAAAATGAATCAGTCGATCTCGATCAAAAGTTTTCTCTACTACAAAAGTAGCAAACATACCAATCGACCGACGCCAATCGATCGACGTCAATCGATCAATTGCCGTTGTAAAACCCTAACGAACTTTTGCAACAACTTTGTTTGCTTGTGCGCACGAATGACGAGTGAACATATTTATACATATATGAATAAAATGTTCGTGAACATGATATCCATGTTAATTCATAATCGGTTTTAGATTTTGCAACTATTATAAAAATAATGCTTACTGCTGGTTGAATAAACTTGTGTTTTTGTAGAACGTCTTCTATTTCCACTGGTTCCTATAAGTTGTTAAAAATATATAATATATCAGGTTGATATTTAACTTTATTATCTCTAGCTCTTTTCAGAGGCATTGACAACGGAAAAGTATAAAATGATAACACAGGAATGTCATATAGATTACAGGAAATCCTATAAGAAATCTATGATTTTGAAACTAACATGTTAAAATATTATTCGTTCCGAAACTTTTGTACGCGAGTCTGACTAGCTCTTGGCCAGGGCCTCAAGTCTGCTATTACAATAGTTTTAGAATGGTCTATTATTGATTTCATAATGGTTGATTTTGACAAATTTGGTAATCTACTAATATAAAAGCATTACTATGACTTTCCAATGGTCAACCACTGACACTCCATTGAAAGAAATGGCATAGAATGGTAATCTGCTGAAATTTTGACAGTTCCTTTGATCAGTGACCTACAATTAGGACGTCATTGTGCAGTCATTGCTTGTAATAGCTCGGTTATCAAAAAGTGTTATCAGACCATTGACCGACCAATGATCGACCATTATGAATTTAGCAGATTACGAACTTTATCAAAATGACAATGGGATCGTGTTGGAATGACAAATTTATTAAAATAGCTGACTTGGGGCCCTGTTCTTGCATTATTAGGACAACACCTAATAATAAAAAATAGTTCTACCTACTTTACCGATACCGATGACTCTGACGAGCCATCATCGGAATCAGCTGTAAAAATTTAGAGATTTATGATTTAAATCAATATTTCTGCAACTGAAGTGAAAGCATTATACTGTAAAAAAAATCAATCAAACGGAACTTAAAATGCATTATCATATCCGAGTGCTAATTTTACTAATTTTAAAGCAACGTCGAAAATTCGCAACTCAGTCGCAATCTGTAAGGAAATTGAGGTACTTTCAAATCTAATCAAAAAGGGGCTGCTTCCCATTATGTCACATTCCCGATTGGACAACATGTCAAAAGTTTTAAAAACAACTGAACTCTAGTGGCGTTTGTGATAATCAAAACACTTTTGACGCGAGCGAAGCCGCGGGCGGAAGCTAGTAAGTAGTTAGAACATGAACGGAGGCATTTCTTTTTGCTCCTGATTGTACTTTCCAAACAAAAGGTTGACCAAACGGGAAAGAATATAGGCATTTTCAAATGTTGACGAATCGGGAATGAATGTATGAAGATCAAAATCTTGACCAAACGCCACTAGCGTTCAGTTGTTTTCAAAACTTTTGACATGTTGTCCTATCGGGAATGTGACATAACGGGAAATAGCCCAAAAAGGGAACTGCAGAACGCAGAATTTGTTGCGGAATTCGTTCGAAAGAGTCACCGCGGCCTTGGAACACAAAGGACACTAGGAGGAACACGGACGGGTTTTAGTCAGTGTCTGGCACTCCATTCCATTTCACTCAGAGCGGAAGAAGTCATTTTATGACTTCACATCCAGAAAAAAAAATAGGATTTCAGATCTAGCCGGTGCGCGCCCGTATTCAAAGTATATTATTGAAAAAGTTATCTTACCATAGTTGTAAGGGTTTGTTAATGAAACTAAATGAGAGCCCCCATCATCTCCATCAGACTCTGTAGCAACACAAAATTAAATATGAAATTAAATGACACATAAAATTATAGACCACTATTAGAACCCTACACAGTTAATGCTATAGTAACTATAGTACCAAAAAGTATGTATTCCTGGAATTTTATAAGTAGGTAACTGTCCGGAAAGCTTATCGCAATAGCACCCTTGCATATTCTTTGAATGTGAGCAATATTCGGATCCCCAAGTTGACAATTATTTTATAAAGTTGACTAGTAGTTTAAGTGGTGTTCCTAAATAAAAAATGGACGATGATATTGGCAAGTTTCTCTGTCAAGTAGTCCATATACTGTCGCATGTGAATTAAGTAATCCAATGCTGCAGAGGATTTTTTATTATTGTGAAATGGATTTGCTCTTGACTCTAGTCTAGGTCACAGGTGACAGAGACAAAGTCTACGATGGAATGAGCTTACCCAGGAGAAGCCTGTTCACTCTAACTTTGAAGAGATTAGGGTTGAATGTGTTCGGAAACAGACGCAGGCAGAGAGTTCCACTTCTTTGCTGTGCGCATTATAAAATATGATTGGAAACGCTTGGTGCGAATCGGTGGAATAGTTACAAGGTAGGGATGGTAACCTACAGTGCGTCTAGATGCCCTATTGTAATAGGGGGGCCGGTGGGATGAGGACATGGAGGTCATGGGCACATTCGCCGAAGTACAATCTGTAGAAGACTGACAAGCAGACGACCTTACGGTGATGACCCAGGCTGTCAAGCTTGGCATTTACCAGTTTTTCGTCACCAATGAGCCTTTTAGCTCTGTGTTCCACCGAGTCAAGTGCAAGAGGTTTAGTTATTGACTGTTTTAAAAAAATAACATGAGTAGCATGACCGGAGCTAAGTTCGCTCGCTTCGCTCACTCGCTCTAGCTCCCATCATGCCATTTGAACTAACTTATCCGTTTCGGAAAGCCCTAAGTTCCCTGTGCCCATGTTCCACTAATTGGCTAGGCCAGAAAATTCGATAAATTATAGAACCGTACACTGATAGGTCGCCAACATGTCGTCAGTTTATGTCAGTTCATAATTTCTCGGAATGACTTCGAGAGATAACTGACGGTCAAATTCTGATGCGTAAAAATTATTCCAAAGATTCAGTTGACAATTTATTGAGAGTTTAAAATCTGCAGATATTTTATAATCTTACGCATTTTACAATTATCTGGTGACATATACATATATTATCTTACCACTTGTAGCAAGTGCTTCTGATGAGCTGTCATCTCCGGAGGACCCTGTTTTTGCGAAAAATGTTTTATTAGTAGTTATAATTATTGGTAATACAAATTATTCATATATAGAGCTTGACTTTTAAATAAATATATTCTATAGGTACCTAAATTTAAAAAAAAAACAAGTTTTTTGGTCTGCGTTTGCGTTAATTCAAATTCAAATATCTATTTCAGATAATAAAAATAATTATCCAACTTGTTACTGAGAAAATGAGTTAAGTCAGCTATGGGATCTTAGTCCAAAGAGTCCAAACCAAAAATAAAAAAAATGAAGAACCTTGCTGAAATAATAGAATAGAATAGAAGATAACTTTTTTGCAAATACGGCTACACAACAGTTTTACATAAATCAAAGTTCAGCCATATTTTACCATTCGGCATGCAAACATTACAATTATTATTATTCAAATCAGTAAATTATCATTATAGTGAAATGTAAATCTTTTAGTAATAAAATTAATCAATAAATGTATTTCTACTCTGCCAGAAACTCAGTTACACTGTAGTACGTTTTATCTATCAAAAAACGCAGTCTACTTTTAAACAGCACTGTATTGGCATTTTATTTAGTGGCATTTTTATTAATTTCATAAGGACTGTTATACATATATAAATGGTACTTGTTCATGATTTTACATGGACTTATTATACAAACTTGTTAGTATATACGTCCATGTGATTTTGTCACTGGTATGTCGTATGAATAGTAAGAGGGTATTCAACTAAAAAATGTAGTAAATATTAGTAGATAGAAGACTCATTACTAAAAAAACTTATTACAATTAACAAAACAAAGAAAAAATAAGCAAAAGTATAAAATAACTTTAATTTCGGAAGTCACTGTTTTTGGTTGTTTCTTCGTTTTTTGAACACCGACTTTATTTTATTTTTAAAGTTATTTCACTCTGTGTGTATTTTTTGTTGTTTTGGTAAAAACTTTTTTTTTCACTTTAGTGTTGACACCCCACACCTAAATTTACCCATCACAGCGCTTTGTAAACAATAAACAGAAACGCGATTTCAACAATCCCGGAAGATTTGCTATCATTTTTCCGTTTCCAATCTCGGTTCTTCATCAGATCCTCAACAAACTAGAAAGGGACCACCTCGAAATACTAAGATGATCTTCCAAACCATTGTATACAGTTTTTTTATGGACAATGAGAGAATGAAAACATCATTCATCATCGTAATGTAGTCGAATCCAAATATTATTAATGATAACTCAAATGCTAGTCATCAGATCTCACTCAAATGAGGGTTTTCAGGAAAATTTACGCAACCTGTTGGCGTCACATAGGCGAGAGGTCCTCTTCCTTGAAAAAGCGACTTTTAGTTAAACATGACGTTGATGTCAATAGGGTATTTTACCTTAAAAATCTAATTAGTCCGTCTGATAGATTTACGAAAAATATTGGACACGTATTTTTTCTTTTTTCACGTAAACAAAAAATGAAGACGATACAGTGCGTTGAAAACTCACGTGACGTCACGTCGCTGGTAAAAATTGTAGCAACGTAGTGACGTCACGTGAGTTTTCAATGCACTGTATCGTCTTCATTTTTTGTTTACATGAAAAAAGAAAAAATACGTGTCCAATATTTTTTGTAAATCTATCAGACGGACTAATTAGATTTTTACAGTAAAATACCCTATTTAACAAATGTCAGAAAACATCACCATTTTCACAGGTGTCAGGACCTGGCGCCTCAGTGCTGCCACCTGGTGCGCGTCGTTTCGGAAAACCCTCATTAAATGGGACCACATGACAAGCACTAACTTTCGAATATAAAAAGAATTATCAAAATCAGTAAACCCAGTTAACAATTATGACACACAAAAAACAAAAACAGTCGATATGAGAATCTTCTCCTTTTTTGGAGGTCGATTAAAATCACATAACTGCACGTCGATTCCCCTAAGGTTAAGGCAGAGGTGTTCTTATAGTAAGTACACTTATAACCAAATTACGTTGAAGTCCTATATAATCTGTGTCTCTGTGTCCTATGTCCTATGTGCAGGCTGTTACTGAGCGAAATCAGATGGAGAAATCCTATAACTTTTTTCTGGTGGCTGGAATTGAACCCAGTACTTCAATTTGCTCCCACTAGACCAACGAAAGCAGTTGATCTGCCTTCAAAAATTACTTATTAATAAACTTATCAATTAAAGAAGCAAAGAGTGGGTATATGTACACTTACTTGCATTTGTAGCTAGTAAGCCCAAGGGCAAAATGAATAAAACGAAGATGACCCAGCTTTTGGTATCCATCTTCCAAAGAGTTACTGGACTGACGATAGCCAACACAGCCCCGGGTTTTAAAGGAAGCAAAAGACAATTAAAAATCTATAATTAAAAAATCGTGAGTAATTAATTTATTATAATTTTATTCTTATCAAATGTTTCAACTTCATTTATTGAAGTCGTGATCCATATTAGATAACAGTTTTCGCTATATCGCGGTAAATGGTAACAAAAATCATGTTCGTTTTTAGATTTTATACTTATTTAATTATGTCGTATTGGTTCATCATCGTAAAACAATTTTTTGTCCTTGAGGTCGGCGAAACACGAGTTCTTTATCATTCTATTCTGTTAACGCTGTAATTCAATACTTTTTCTTACTTCTTCCTTACTATAAAATGTCTAACATTATCATCTATCTATCCTTTGGTCTCCCTATCTGTCTCTTCATCCCTCTATATTTATATTTATCCCGGGTTTTATGGTACACATATGCAATCATCAGATTGTTACCCGAAAAAGTGACCATTGCCCATGATTAGAAAGAGCAGCCTGTCTTGCCTATCTAAAATGACTGATATTATAATAATAAAAAAAATAATTCGGTAAGTTCTATTTTGGCTATTGTTTCATAGCTTTTTACTTATTTTAGGCTTTTTACGTTCATACTATTTTTATTATTTTGTGTCGGGGGTTTAAAAAATTTATTTCATGCTTTTTATAGGGACTACTATGATTTATTTATTGCATTTTTTTTCCGTTTTGCAATCATTAACTGAAACATTTCTAACGGTAAATAATGTACTAAAGGCTAAATAAAAATAATTCGTTCGGTCCTGCGGTACCTGCCATCAAAATATTTTTCTAGTTTTTAGTATTCATTTCGTTAGTTAATATTCCTCATTCCCTTTCAAAATAGTGTACATTATTATACTGGTTAAGCCCTTATATTTGATACCCATATTGAGGGAGTGGTGAAAATAAACGTAATTCGCCATTTTGTGACCTTGGAATTTAAATGTATCATTGGGTATAGTATTCTACTTATCAAGCCCTTTCATTTGATTCCCATATTGAGGGAGTTGTAAAAAATATGTTATCCGCCATTTTGTGGCGGCGGCCATCTTGGACTAATTTTTATTAAACATTGCTAAGAACACTCCCGGCTAATTCACCTTTCAAACAAAAACAACAAAATCAAAGTCGGTTCTTCCGTTCGGGAGCAACGATGCCACAGACAGACACACTCACAAACATGTCAGACTTATAAAACCTCGTCGTGTTTGCATCAGGGGTTAATAAAACAATAATTTAAAAAAATATCAAAAGTGGAAGAAATAAAACAATTTAGGTCTACAAAAGAAAGGTCTGCATAAAAAAAAAACAATTCAATTCTATTCAATCATTATTTATTTCGGAATCATTCATATTGTATTAGTGATTAGAACTTATAAACTATGTTAGTAACACTAAAACAAAACTAAAGATAAAAACTTATCTACGACAGTTACTGTTATGTAAATATCTTACCTCAGCAGCGAGCCCGCAGCCATATCTACGGGACCAGTGCATCAGAAAAATGAACTCCTAAATAATTAACCCTGTCCTGTCTCTTAAATTATCCTAGTTTCGGTCTCCTGACCGAGACATATATCTTAAGAGACAGTGATTGGCCAAAATTTGAACTGAATATAACTGAAGTTGCTCAATATAACAGAGCAGTGGTAGCCGTGTGGTAACGGCCCCCACTTACGAATTGTAGGTGGCGTGTTCAAACACAGTCAGGTGCATTACTTTGTCTAATTTATTTCATCACCACTGCTCTCAAAACGGTGAAGGAAAACATCGTGAGGAAACCGGCATGTCCTAGAACTAAAAATTCGAAGACGTGACATTCACCAACCCGCAAGGGCGCGCGTGATGGATTACGGCCCATTCCCTCTCTTAGAGAGGAGGCCTGTGTCCCAGCAGTGGGAACATTAAAAGGCTGATTATGCTATGCTTATGCTATAACTGAAGTTTACAGTGAGTCAATTTATCATTGATTGATGATTACATTCAGTATTGTTGTTTGAAAGTAAATGAAATGTTAGCTGAGCTATAGTGAAGTTTATACATAGCGTGGTACTGCTACAGCTCGTTTGAATGTTACGGAAATAATTTTGGCAGCACAAGGATTGCTTGATTGTATGCGGGATTTTGTCTGTATAACTAACTGTTCATTTGAGCTGAACTATTATGGTTTTCATCTAAATACAATAAACTGGTTCCGCAGGATAATTATCTCAGTAATCGACAGCAGCGTGTGGAAATCCGATTAGGCAATGGATCATCCCTTGTTTCGTTGCTTACCCCTGTTATTTATATTTGGTGCTGTCTACCATACGCGGCTCTACCCGCTTGAATTTTGAAAATTATCCCGAGAAAACATAATAAAACATCATATGTGTTATTCCACACTATAATCTACTTCTTTGCCAAATTTCATCAAGATCTATTCAGCCGTACTGACGAATAACAAACATCCATCCATCAAAACATCCAAACTATCGCATCTATACTAATATTATAATAAAGAGGAAAGATTTTTTTGTTTGTACCAAATAAACTCCGTAACTGCTTGACCGACTTAAACAAATGAAAAGCTAACCTATCAGCGAGTAACTTAGGCTATATTATCCTCGTATTCTCCCGGGAACGAAAACTACGCGAGTGAAACCACGGGTCGCTGCTAGTTTAAATATTATTATCAGCACTCAGTAGTTTCGGAGCTTATTCGGTACAAACAAACAAAAAAAATCTCAACAAACATAAAACAAATAAAAAACAAAAAATAAACAAACATAGAAGTATAGATTGTGCGGACATTACGCATTTTCTGACGCGTTGTACGTAGAGTTGAGAACAACGGTTTAATACCTACCAAAACTGTTTAGTTTTGGTACGTACGTGCATTTTGGAATCGAAAATGTCATATCAGCGTAGTGCCAGCAACATTCAATGTTACCCACCCTGCTGGGTGAGTATCATTCTGAACCTGGATGCTAAGTTGAGTTATGAAGTGCAGGCAGCGTTATGTTATCAGTTGAACCGAAGGTCCTTTTTTAAAATTAGGCAGTATCTATCCGAGAATCCAGCTGACTGAGTCACTTGTAGTAGTCCACCGGTGCGGTGTCAGGAGCAGGGTTCAAGCTACCGGTGGTAAGGACTCTAGAGTAACGAACCTCCTCACAATACAAGCCGTATTGACGAGTACCTACTTCTGTATCAAGCCCTTTATCCAACTGCGTAATGCCAGCTTCGACAGATGGACGACCATCATGAAAGTATTGGACATCAGGCCATTGGCTATAATGACAATCGGCACAGTGACAGCCCAGTTCACATGTCGACAACCTCGTGTGCTAAGTCGAGATAATTGATTAGTTTGCTTGATCGAGTTACGTAACTTTTAAAGTCTGTGAATTACCCTAATACACCTACATATATCTTTAAATAAATTCAAGGAATAAGCAATATTCTATCTACGAGCTCGTACCATTTCTATTATTGCATAGACGTTTTGTTTAAATTAACCCATTAAGCTTTTATTTCCGAAATAAAACGACTCAATATAGGGTGCAAAATATGCAGTGAGACAATACTGTCTCAATATGCTTATTTTACACGAAGCCTCTCGATATGAATGTAGACATCTTGCTTTTATGACGTTGAGCCACCGAATAGATAGGTGAAGAAGGTTGACTCGATATATGCGGCCTTATATAGATACCCGATATAGACGTGACGCAACCATATAACAACGCCTTTTACACTACTGCCCATAAAAGTGAGTGTTATTTACATTGTGTTTACCTCTGATCGAAATGCCACTGTATTTTTTAAATTCTTGTCCACATGTATAAACTTGAACTAAATATAAAATAAAATTTCACATTCCTCTATGCGTGACATGTTTAAAAAGGTACAAAGTTTATTCTTAATTATTAATAAACAATGTGGAGATATTGAAACCTACAGCAATAAATCCAAACACAAACAGGGCAAGATCAAGATACTTTTTAA
The DNA here is from genome assembly GCA_905332915.2 of Hecatera dysodea. Taxonomy (NCBI): domain Eukaryota; kingdom Metazoa; phylum Arthropoda; class Insecta; order Lepidoptera; family Noctuidae; genus Hecatera; species Hecatera dysodea. Next base: position 8,072,906 of record HG995294.1, on the reverse strand, counting down.
GCAGTCAATTTAGTTGGTGGATTTTATTTTGGATTGTAGTTTTGATGCCAACAATTATTGTAGATTCAGACTGACTGATAAATAAATAGAGATATACTGATATAAACAAAAATTGCTCGTTATATGCAGCTAACCTTCTGCAATATTCTTTAACTTGAACTGATTTCAATATACGGACGAAGCCATTGCCTGTTCATGTTCAGTTCTTCACGATTTCGCCGTCGTCATATGCACACGGTTATTTTGTGAAATCTCCTCACAAATATTCATATTATGTTTTGGTTTACATGGAAATCGAATTTTAGTATACCTGGGAGGTACTCGTAGGTGTAGGATTTCTGTGGTATTGAATTCTTTCATAATATATATTTATGTATGTTTTTGCTTATCTGTTATTTTCAAGTTTAGCTGATGTAGTCTTGGAATGTCATCATCATCGTTAAGATTCGATTTCCAGTGTAATCGAATACATTTGAATACCAGTATTTAAAATGAAGTTTGCCTTTTGGGGAACCCTACAATTACCTGACATAACCGCATTTTTCTCTCCTCTCGCGTATATAGCTCCGTCTCCCTCGCACATGAGAATTCTAATGGATTTTAGACGTCATAGGGCTCATATCTCCACAGCCCAGTCAGATACCACTTGGTAAGAATGTCTGTCAGACTTTCGGGCTTCTGTCTACGCTTTACGACTGGAACCAACCCACACACACGTTTCGATATGTAAAGGATACCGAAACGTGTGTGTGGGTTTGTTCATTCATCCACGTACAGACTTAGGTAAGCGTAGCTTAATCATCAATCGTCTCATGTGCTTGTTAAAATTTAGCCACGATGAGTGTAATTCGTCAACGCAAAAGTACACATCATTCCATCCGTCATTGAATACAATTCCTAGGAATTGTACACAATTCCTAAAATAGATAGGAAATCTATGATATATTCTGTAATATGCGCTTTAAATAGCAAGGAAATGTATTACCCTGCAAAAATAAATAAGTTCTTCAGCTGAAATACTAGTGGGACACTGTGACGCCAGAAGCTGCTTTGATGTCATATGATAGAGTCTAATTGTATGTATCTAGCCACATGTGCGGCCTTATAAACATATCGTTTAAAAATAATAGAAAGACTTCTACTTTTATATTGTGATGACATTGAATTACAATGACAGATTAATTACTTACCAAATTAAAGTGTTTATACGTATGGGCCTTAAATAAAAAGTAGTTGATTTTTGATGTTTAATTTATTAATAAGCCCCATAAATATTTTATATTATACGATGTGATTGTTACAGCTAATTAAGTCAACGAGAGCCTTAATAAAAAGTCTGATTTCAGTTTACAAAAGTATTTTATTTATTTTAGTCAAAAAAAGAAAGCATTACTTTTTTGTATATTTCCTAGTATCATCTCAGATTTGTATGCAATTCCGAGATGATACTATATGATATTAGGAAATATTTGCTAGGTTTGCTTTCATTCTAGTATTATTTTGGTGTAAACCGGTATCCAGGATAGTGAATATGTAAATAAAACGATATAATTCAGTGCTTGAATATGTTTTATTTAGTATAATTTTACTATTCTTCTCATGCAAGAATCTACGTTGCTACGTCATTTAATTTGATAAACATAAAACTACCACCATTTTTTGGGCCCATTAAATGCAAAGCGACATCGCAGCAGACCAAGGTGACTAGATTATTTTGGGTCTTACAAAAAGAACTGGACTCGGCCTGCAGTGGCAGATGACTGGTAAAGGGTGGCGTTTGCCTAGCTTTTTGAAATAACGAGCTAATTACATTACAAAACTAAAAAGCAAGGTAGATAAACGAAACACATAACAATATTTTCATTTCGAGTATACGGTGCGAAGCAAATTGAAGAACTGGTAAGACAAGCTACAGATCTGAAAAAGAAATAATAGGCGTGTAAATACACTACTAATATTAATTTAAACAAAAGATTTTCCATCAACATGATCAATCAATGGTTATCAAATTAGCAATCTCTATTATAAGAAAGAAGTATCTTCTAAATTGTTTTCTTTTTTTTTAATAGAGAATTACATACTAGAGATGAGCCGATTTTATGACTTTAGCCGACTAGACGACTTGCCGATTAGTCAAGCCGATCACGGTTTCGAGGATTTCCATTACGCTTCGTTTATAGTTACTTACCTAATTCGAAAACGTCTACTAAAGAGTGGAAAATACTCGGTAAAAGCATTGAATTGCTAAAGCCATTTGAAGCGTTTACCAAGATTATAAGTTCATGTAGGTCTTCGGTGTCTGAAGTAATACCTCATTTGAAAACATTATAAAAATAATAATGAGATTCCGCCTATGTACATTTTATTGAGAAATACATACAAAGTAAAAAAAAAATAGATAGCCGGCGCTCTTTGCCGAATAGTCGCCGACTTGCCGACTGCGATAGTGGCCGGTTAGTCGGTTTTACCGACTAGTTGACCCATATCTAAACATTACTAGCTGTAACTTTCGGATTTAACCACAGCTTGTCAGTTAAAAAGTCCTATGCTACTAAATACCAGGATACAACTATCCAGACGATAGTATAACTGTGTTCCATGTCCGTCTAGCTGTTGAGATGTGATTTATGTACAAATATAGATACTTTTTCATCCATATTTTAAATGCGAAAGGAAATCTGTCTGTCTGTCTCACCCTCTCTGTCCTTCCCTGACAACTGTTAATGGTTAAATAAATTTTGTTGAAAGGTTACCCACATCCTGGCTGATCCTGGATTAAACTGGACATTTTGTATCACAGGAGTATGTCCTCCTGGGATTATATCTTTATTTTCACCAAAGGTACTGGCAGAAGCTAGTTTACAATATAACTATAAGTCATCATTTGCCTAGCCTTTTCCCATCATGTATATTGGGGTCGGCTTCCAGCAGGGGCGTGCGCTCCATATAGGCAATTAGGCTAAGCCTACCCTACCATAGCAACGGATAAATAAAACAAATGTATTTATTGTAACTATGCAATAAAATAAAACAAAAATGTTTAATAACTCATAACGCCTAGTATAATGCTTATAGCAACTTCTCGCCCGTGCGTGTGACGTATTTCAAACTACGCTGTTCCTACGAAACGGTTCACATAGGCCACAATACGGAGAGCCTTATTTCAATTGATAAATTTATGCATGTGTGCAAATGTTCTTGTGTATGTACGCCCATAATTTACACACACATGTATAAATTATGGGCGTTTCTAGGCTCGCTGGAGCCCACTACACGGGTCCTAATTGGTTCACCACACAATTCAAGGACAAGTAGTAAAATTTTATGAATGGAAATCGCTTAACAGGGTTGCCAATTTGAGAATAATAATTTCCTTAATAACTTATAGATATAGTTTAAAAAAACTGGTTAGTATTATCAAAAGTATAAAATGTACAAAATAAATGTTAAATTGTAATTAATAACCCTCTAAATATAATTAAAAACCGCAAGAATTTAACTTTTCTCCCCAAATCCAAACTTAATTTGAGAATTTGGTTTAAAGGGAATTAGAAAAATAAAATTGGCAACTCTGTTGACATAGAATTGTCAATTTTGGCGGGTTATGATGTATAACCCGGCAAAATGTCATTATATGTCATTCTTAAAGATTACGATAGGACCATGTAGCAATTTTTTTTGGAAGTGTATTGATTGTCTTTTTAAATGATATTTTTGCAAGAAAAAGAGAAGCCATATTGTTGATATTGTTTCATGTGACAAGCAATAGTCGTTCGAATATTTTGTTGTTGAGTGTTATAAATCATAGTGTATTGATTTATAAGTAATTCGTTTTGAGTCATAAAGTAGTGTAAATATTAAAGTTTAGTTATTTGTTTACATACTTAAAAATGGTCCTAAATTGTGAAGTTTGTGCTGACAATGTGTTTGTTAGAGATTAAAAACAGTAAGTTTTCACAGCTATCGTATAATGATAAGATTCAAGTTGTTTCTAAAGGTAGATGTATACCCGAGTTACGAGAATTAACTCAAAAATAATTCATCTCGTACTCGTCATTTCAATCCTCAGAGTTATGAAACATATAACTGGCTATGTGTGTACACACAAATTATTTTGTTTTCTGTGCATTTTGTTCAATACTTCTAGAAAGAGTAGTTTGTATCGTCAGAATATCGTGATTTGAATTTGGTGAGTTTTTAAAATTATATGTTTCTCATCGTTCCGTATCGTGATTTCAACCCAGTAGAATGTGGTGAGCTTTTTTTTTGGACATTATGTCTGGCCTACCCTTACTCTAGAACCACTGCACGCCCCTGGCTTCTAGTCATACCAGATTCAGCTGAATACCAGTATTTAACGTGTAGCAGCTGCCTACCAGACCTCCACAACCCAATAACTGGGGAACACGGTACTTCTTGGCAAGATTGGTGTCAGATTTTCTGGTTTCTGACAATCCGTAACGACTGCCAAAGATCTACAAATGACAGCCGGGACCAACGGCTTAACGTGCTTTCCGAGGCTTAACCTTGAAGATCGACCTGTGCGGCTGTTATTCTCTAGCCACGAGCTCCTCCATATAACTGTAAATGGTATAGGATATAAGGAACTAGTTTAGGTTATATTATTGTTGTTTCCGTACGTACCCTGCTGAAAGTTTCTAAATTCATATTCAAGTAACCTTTGGCACTCAATTCAAAAGGTTTCTGTGCGCGTAACAAGAAAATTTGCAACATCTTCTTCGTATCAGAATCAGCATAGACCCAGTCTGCAAAACATATAGCTTTCTCCAATTTATTACTCTGAAAAACAATGTAAACAAAATAATCTGATTAGTATACAATCATTAATGACAGAGAATAATTAATGAAAGAGAAAGAATGTACAATTATGGATAATGACATAGAATCAATATTTTTTTACCAATATTTCGTGTAAATCTGTGCGAGGATCCTGCTAGACATGCTCAAGCCGATATAGCCAGAACAGCTCAATGCCGTACGAATTCGTAATTTCACGAAAAAGTCACAAGGATTAAGGTTCCTGATGTTTTACTTACAAACTGTTGGGACGATGCCTATAACACAACTGCAAGAAACTTTACAGTAATCAAAGCAAGTTTATAAAGATTTATATTTCGTGACATCTGCTGGCAGTGAGTCGATTCTCCACGTGACCGGAAATCCGGCCTATTTTCGGTAAATGAATCTGAATTACCATTTAACGTGGCAATGTTACCAGTTGCAGTGCTTCAGTTACTTTTCCCGCTGTCCCGTCCCCCCCTCTCCTTTTTGTCCCGCTTATACGTACTGTGTTATTTAATAGGTTTGTAAGAACAATAAAAAGCCAAATTAAAGATAACGTACATGGTCACTTAGCAGTTGTCCGATAATACACTGGAAGAACACTTCCAATAGCAAAGAACAGAAGAATGAAAAGTAGCGTAAAGATTTGTACAGATCATCCACCACCTGGAAAACAAATAGTCATTATTAGTTCATCTGCAAGCCCCTTGAGAATAATTGATAAAAGGTATAGGAAAGATGTTACTGTAGCTGTGAATGCTGTTAGACATATGAATACAGATCCAAAGGCATATGTAAGAAACATTCCATCTCCCAGAACTCCATCTAGCTCCGATGTAATTCTGGAACCAAACGAGGTGTTTAATTTTTTGTGAAATTGAAAGTGTTCGCCCTAAAGAGTGACGGCATTGCCACGCTTGATTATGTTCTAAAAAAATTTTAAATATTATTTTAACTTAAGATTTTTAAATATCCATCAATCAGTCAGAGCCCAAAGTCTAAGAGTTTTAACCCTAAACACCAAAAGATATATGTATATTAACAATCACACGTCATGTTATCTTACGAGTACTTACTTGGCCAGAAACTGGTGCTTAGAAATAATAAACTTCAGTTTGTTTTTGATATTCTGATGAGTTTGCTCAATGTCTTTTCCTTCCTTGATTTTAACGACGTCCTCATCAGTGATGAGCCCTTCCATGGTACTTCCGAGAATTTTCAATTCCATACAAATGTATCGAGTAAAAGATATGTGAAGTATATCAATGAAAACATAGATGAAAATGACGACTGTTGTCATAAAACTTTCCCAGATGTATGCAGTGTTATACCACTGCTGCTTGTCAAAAGGATACCAGCCATCAAATGGATACAAATACAGCTTTTCTTTACCAAGAATATTGGTCGTGTAAACCATAATGATTCTTGGGAATAAATCGATGACCGCTGTTAGTCCAATGGTGTAATAGAATTCAAATCTCACTATAAATCTTGTAGTCTGCGTGTATCGATTTAAAATCTTCTTGTGTGCTCTTGTATCAGAAACTGCTTCCCATAGGTGAAAACGAAAATGTTTGAATATTTTGTCGTACAGTTCCTTGTTGATTTGTATTTTTCCGTATTTAACCAGTATCATGAGACAAACTCCGATGTTGGGAGCGACATTGATGACCTCGAACCAGTCAAAGTCGTTGATGCAAATCAAGCAAAGAGTGATGAATAACTGAGTTGTCGTGAGAACGAGCAAGCCATAAGTGAAGTAGAAAAAGTACATAGAAAGCTTGGAGCAATCATCGAAGGGATAAATAAAACATTTGGCGCCAACGTTACCGATGAAATCCATTTCGGTCAAAAAGTCTTGTTTTAAAGTATGATACGATTTGTATGCTTCGATCATGATTGTGAGCCTAAGGTGCTTTCTTACCTCTTGCTTGATCAGAAGTGTAAGTAGTAATGCTATATTCTTTTAAATCAATACAGTAAATTGTCTAAGCAGACATTGTTGCTAACTCATCCATTTATACCACACGATTATTTTGAAATTGGTAAAGTTCTAAGCATGTTGTATAAATTTAGTTATGAAATCGTATCGTGTAAATGATATTGAAAGTCAATCACATGATATTAAATAACTAGTTGTTTCTACTGATCAAAGGGATCACATTAATGTGAGCGTTAGTGCTTATTATGCGAACCTTTAATGATTCTAAATTCTATGTAATGCGAATTGATCAAATAACTTATCGATACATAAAAACTCATTTTCTGAGAGAAAAATATAGACAAATCATAAATAAAACCAATATGTATGTAACTGTTGCTTTTGGCTGATGAAAATGTATTCAGCCAATTATCGAAGGGCGCATTTTTGACAATTCAGACTTATACAAGTCACTTATCTCTAGTTCTTTTTTCTGTTTGTATGCGTCAAACAGGAACCAATAAACTCTTTAAATAAACTTCAATTAACAAACATTGACTTTGCGACAATTTTACTTTGCCCTTCTTCGATTTGTTTATTACCTACTACTATTCTTAACTACTTTTTCACTTGGCGTCTCCCACAAGAATTGTCCATTTTTACATTAATATGGACATGTGCGTTTCTGCACGCTAATTATTATTTCTTTCGTCCGTCCGTCAGCCATCCTGAACTTGACTAAAGAAGCTGCATATTTCTAATTTGGCATGGCTATAGCAAATTTATTTGTGGTTCCTCTCTTACAATATGGCCAACGGATCTTGGTGAGTCTGAACATAGTTTCTAAAAACTTTTGCGCATGTACACTTGTGAAGGAAACTTTTTTGCCGGATATTTTTTCTTTTTCTTTGTAAACAAATATGTGAATAAATATTTCGTAATACTGTGATCCAATACAAATAAAATAAATATCAAAATACTTTGCGACAGAAAGCATTTTTTTTTAACACAACCGACATTGTTTACTCCAGCTAATATGGATAAGTTTACTGGCGTATAATATACACCAGTATATTATACGCCAGTAAAATTCGGAAGTCGGTATTTTTGGTTATTTTTTAATTTTTGTACACACCCTGTTGGTGTAAACAGTAAACAAACCTACGATTTCAGCAATCCCGAAAGATTTGCTGTCATGTATTGAAGAACTCCGTTTTCCTATCTCCGTTCTTCATCAGATCTTCACCAAACTAGAAAGGAACCACCTTGGAATACTAAGTTGCTCTTCCAAACCATCGTATACATTTTTACACTTCTTTGGAAATCGGTTAAAAGTTAGTACCTAAGAAACTTCTACGGGTAAAAAAGAAAGAAGAAGAGAAAGTGGGACTTAATTCTATTAATACTCTTCTTCTCAAACTGAGATATAAATCATTAGCCCGGGAGCTGAGTTAATTGAGTACTGTGTCCTTTCGCAACATTTTCGTCATGGGTGTCATTTTCCTGGTTTACGTGTTCGCAATAACAAAAATGGGCCCAAAATAAAATTCCATGTCCTTGCCATGAAAACGGAACAAAGAAACATTTATTGTCAACACTATAGTTATAACATTATGAAAAAGAAACAGATTTATTTTCATAGTTACAGGAGCGATTACGTTTCGGAACCTTTTGATATCGTTTGAAATGGTTTGATATGTAGGTATGTACATAGATTATATTATAGCTATTCGCAGTTATAGTTTGTACCAATTTATGAACACAAGACAAATTAAAAGTAGGACGGAAAGGAGAACGGTTAAGTAAAAAACAAAATTGAATCTGCCAATATTGTATTTATTATAAAAAAAAAAAAAATTAATTAGCCAGTTTGATTTTTTGGAATAATGGAGTTTTTAAGTATTACGGTCCAGTTGTACAGCAAATTACCAAATACATAAATTTTTTGAAGATGACAGAGACAGAATGCTATATTAAATATGATCAATACAATTTTTGGAGTTATTGTATTTTTGAGGAGTTCAAAATGGATGACCAACTGGATAACCGCTGCCTGTAACAAAATGGATTTAAATTTGAGTTTTTTGAAATAATACCAAAGAGCTAAACAGGGTGGATGGTAAGTGTAAGAAAGATTTTGATTGATAACTTTGGGACCAAATTGTTATTGTGATTATTCGAGAAGTCGAATTTTTCATTTTTCTGTCTCATGAACGTATATTGCTGATTGTGAGAAATCAACTACTCTCTGGATAGTAAACTGAAACTTTTCTGAAAGCTCATGAACGAATAAATCCTTTTAATAAAAATCATTTATTGCTATTATATGCATTTATTTGGAAATTAAACTTCTCTTGCTTAAACGAGAGTTCAATTAATTGAAAACAACTTAGTTTAGCCCCTCAAGTTCATCATCATCATCATAATAATGTCACCCAATTGCCATCTACTACTGAAACCCGTCCCCCAAGCTTTCGGCGGCGTCAATTTTTTTTCATTTGAAATAACACAATCATTTAAACTATGGAGGTAACATTACCTTAGAAAATATTCTTAGAAATCTTGAATAGCATGCTTGTCTGCTGTTTAGTGGCCAAGAAAACCTATTGGAAAAAAAATTATTAGTAATAGCTACATTTATATTTAGCGCGTGGCGTGATGGGGGGGAGCATCGGCTGTTGCGCTTTGTCAGTCCGCCGTCAAGGCGTCAACGCTCATGGCGGTCGCTAGTGTCAATTGTACTGGACTGTCTATGTCAGAAGCACATGCGATAAATATTCAAAGATGGGTCGTGATGTCAAGACCGTAATTTATAAGGTGGCCGAATATTTTAAGAAAGAAAAGCAGACAAAGAAAGCTTTGAATTTAAAAGTTATGCGAATATTGCCAAAATCGTTGCGGAGGTTACGGGGTACTGCGAAAAAACCGTGAGAAATGTGATTAAAGTGGGTAATTCATCAATTGAAAATTCAATCCGATTAATATTTGAATTAGTAAAACTGAGTATTTTTGTATCGCCAAAAAATCGTCAGTTTTACTAATTAAAAAAAAAGTACAAGTGTTCGTAAGTTACTATCAAGTTTGAGATAAGATGGCATAATTATTGAATTGTGGACGAGAATTAAAAAAAAAGGATGGCGGTTGGTAATTCTTCACACTGGGTGTCGAAATAGTTTGGTTGATAGTGCATTGACTATATTCAAATCAGAGGCTAAAACGGGCCTACTTTTTATAAGTGGATGGATGAAAAGTTAAAAGTTAAGTTGCTGCCGAATTTTGTGATTGTGATAGACAACGCGTCTTACCACAGCGTTCAGGTTGAGAAGAAGCCAACTATAACAAGCCTCAAAAGTGAAATGCGGAACTGGTTGCTGGGCCACAATGTAGAATTTCCACATAACATGACAAAGGTTCAACTGCAACTGTTTATCAATAAAACACAAAAAGAACCCGTGTACATAATTGACGAACTCCTAAAAGCCCATGGACACACTGTTCTGCGTTTACCCTCGTACCATCCAGATTTTAACCCAATAGAGCTGTTCTAGGCTGATATTAAAAATAACATAGCCCAAAACCATATTAATTATTTTTAGACGAAAAGAAAACTTATTGAATAAATTGCTTTCGGAAGTCACTGCAGAAAAATGTTAGAGATGATCACATCTCTGCCATTTTTCTGGATATTAGTCATCATGATCATGTCCATAAAAATGAAAATAATTACTGGGATCGCGATAGTAGGTTCGATAATATTATCGATTTATTTATATTAAAATTGCAAGACTCTGATTCAAGCTCCGATGGTGAAATGGAGGATGACGTTAATGGCAAACTGCGGGCGTACCATGAGGTGTTAAAACGTGAGTCTTCCGAGCGAGAAAGAGGGATAGAGTTATACACCCTATATAGCTCCATCCCTTTTTCTCGCTCGGAAGACTCACGTTTTACAACGTCATGGTACGCCCGCTGGAAGATGAAGTTAAATAAATATTCCTATCGCTGAACCTGGTGTATAATAATCAGTTTGTTTTTTACGTTTGAGAAGTTTGTGGTCGTTAAACGCATGACAGGGTATATTTCAAATAAACCGTTTACATGCACTTTTGAATGGTCAAGATTGGCGTAGATAACTATAGAGAAGAACATGCAAGAAACACCACGGACCAAGATGCTATGTATGTATGTATAATAAATATATTCGCGCGGGGCGTATGATCGCGGCATTTGCCTTCTTTTTATTTTGCCATTTCTGAGTGCAGTAAACGCATCTATAATTTAAATATAAAAGTTTATAATTCCCCTACTATCCAATTTGAGTAAGAAGTCAAGCTTCACCGTACCTTGTCCCGAAGTTACAGACGACGCATACGCACCGCTGCTTGCAACATTTTTGAATTGGTTAGTTGCTGTCGTTTGTGCTGTAACAATTAAACATTATATTGATAAAGTCTTTTTTTTTACTTCAACTTATATTTTCTCACAGCTGGCCACCCTTTCACTCTCCCCTAAACATTTTCCTTACTTCTGTTTGGTCTACTGAAGCTGGAATGGTTGAAAAGCAATGAAAGGCATTGTAAATAAATGAAAAAGGTTTTTCTTAAGTAAGTTAGTAGCTATATTAATATTATATTATAGCCATTTCAATTGTTATGAGAAGGACCAGAATTTATTTTTCTTCTTTGGTTATTGAGTTTTGGTAGTCAGAAAGACAATAAATTGCTCAAAGTAAAATATAGCTGGACCCAGTAATCGCTCGGGGAACGCTAAGTATATTGATTAATTGGATAAGAAGAACAACCTTGTACAAACATACAAACAATTTAACCTCTCCATGATCGAAGTTACGTTAAAATTTAGGTACTTACGAGACTTAGCGCCACCCAGTATGCCGCCCAACAAACCACTTGGATTCACTAAGCTTGTAACAACTAGAACAAGATAATTTGTAAAGAATTAGTTAAATAAACATTTATATGACGACAATCGATCAGGTATACACAAATAAATTTTAATAAGGACGTTTTTCAACAGTCAAATTACGAATACATGCGAAATAAAAATGGTGGTGGGGCAGTGTTTTTATAGTGATATTATTATGGCAAACGTGTATGTCAAACAGTGAAAAAAAAAATCTGACTGTCGGTAAAACATCCCAAAAGTAAACAAATAATTCTTGTACTTTGTTAAATTTATATTTCCCCATAACTTGCTTTGTGCATTTTGTTCGAAAAAGTCACTGCGGCCCTGGAACGTAAAGGGCATTGGGAGGAACATAGATGAGTTTTAGTTAGTAGGAGTCTGACACACCCTTCCGTTCCGCCCAGCGGAAGAAGTTATTTGATGATTTCTCATCCACAAATAAAGTGAAGGAGTTTAAGATAATATGCATCATGAATAATTCGGAAACGGTCAGAAATGCAATTGCTCAAAGTAAAATAAAGCTGGACCCAGTAATTGCTCGGGAAAGGCTGGGTATATTGATTAATTAGATAAGACCTTCCAAGAACCACCTTGCACAAACATAATCAATTTAACTTCTTTATGATGTTCAGCTGAAACTTAGGTAGGTACCTACTTACTAGACATAGGGCCCTTAACGGCACCCATTATGCCGCCCAACATACCATTTGGATTCATTAAGTTTGTAACCACTAGAACAAGATAGTTTGTAAAGAATTAGTTAAATAAACATTTATATGACGACAATCGATCAGGTATACAACTGATCGATTGTCGTCATATAAATTTTTATAAGGACGATGTTAAATAAATTTTAATAAGGACGATGTTTCAACAGTCAAATTACGAATACATGCGAAATAAAAATGGTGGTCGAAAAGCTTTTTTTTACTATGCCGAAAACGTATATGTCAAACAGTCAGTGAAAAAAATATCTGACTGTCGGAAAAACATCCCAAAAATAAACGGATGCCATGTATGTTGTTAAATTTATATTTTTCCATAACTTGCCTTGTACATTTTGTTCTATAGAGTCACTGCGGCCCTGGAACGTCAAGGGCATTGGTAGCAACATGGATGAGTTTTAGTTAGTAGGAGTCTTACACACCCTTCCGTTCCGCCCAGCGGAAGAAGTCTGATGAATAAAATTTGATGATTTCTCATCCATAAAAAAAGTGCAAGGAGTTCTAAATAACATGCATCACGCATATTTCGGGAAAGGTCAGAAATGCAATTGCTCAAAGTAAAATAAAGCTGGACCCAATAATTGCTCGGGAAAGGCTGGGATAGATTAATTATATAAGACCTTCCAAGAACAACCTTGCACAAACATAATCATTATAACTTCTTCATAATAGATGTTCAGTTGAAACTTAGGTAAGTACTTACTAGACATAGGGCCCTTAACGGCACCCATTATGCCGCCCAACAAACCACCTGGATCCATGATGTTTGTAGCCACTAGAACAAGATAATTTGTGAAGAATTAGTTAAAGAAACATTTATATCACGACAATCGATCAGTTACACAAAAATAAATTTAAATAAAGTCGATTTTTCAACAGTCAAATTACGATTACATGCGAAATAAAAAATTACGATTACATGCGAAATAAAAATGGTGGTGGGGCAGTGTTTTTATAGTGATATTATTATAGCAAACACACACGTGTTTGCCATAATAATATCACTCCGCTGGGTGGAAAAAGTAGGTATTTGATGATTTCTCATCCATAAAACAAGTGCCAGGAGTTTAAAATAATATGGATCATGAATAATTCGGGAACAGTCAGAAAGAAAATTACTCAAAGTAAAATATAGTTGGACCAACAATTTGAATTAAACAATTTTATTTTTTCATTTTACATCGACAAGAGAGAATGAGAACATCATCAATGTAGTCGAAGCCACCATATGCATTATTAGGGATAACTCAAATACTGGTCGTCAGATCTAAATCAAATTTAAATTGAACTACACGACAAGCACCAGCTTTTGAATATAAAACGAATCATCAAAATCAGGATACCCGTGAAAAGTTATGAGGTAACACACAAAAAAAATACAGTTGACTTGAGAACCTCCTCCGTTTTTGGAAGTCGGTTAAAAAAAACCAAACAACAGAGATCTTTAGAGGTAGAGTAGTAAAAATAAACTCGAAATACTTACAGGACAAAATGTCACTTAGAGCTAGAGCAGTAGATTGAAAGAGGAAAGGGACTACCAAGAAGAAATATAATGTCACTAAAACTGGTTTGCCTACCATTTTAACCAAAGAGAATGAACTGATCGCTAGAAAATAACAAGAGGTTATACATGCCCAAAAAAAAAAATATAATATATATATAGCTCCCATATCACTTATTCGTGAATAATAAATCTAGATAAGTTGTATTTATTATTTAAGTACTAGGTTTTAGACAAAAATCGTGTATGTAATAAAAATAATATATAAAAAAACGTTTTATGATTTTCTCATAACATAACTTATGTAGGTACATAATGTAATTTAATGACATCATTCTTCGCTCTATTGTCACCGCTCTGGTGTCAGCTGTTTAAAAAACAAAATAGCTTGGCATGTGGTGATGCGACACATAATGACATAATATTAGTAGATCATAATGATGTATGTATATGCATAATCTGCCTTTGAATGTTCCCACTGCTGTGCCGAAAATGTGCAAAGGGCAATGGGCCGTAATGAGGTTATGGTTAAATGTATTTACATGTGCCAAATTTCATAAAATCTGTTCTGCGGTTTTTAATTTATATTAGTATGGATAAATACACAGCATTCGTTTAAAAACTAAAAAAAAAAACGATTCATACCGGACATTTTTTTATAACTTTAAACAAAATATATCATCACGATTGTTTACCTGAAGGATTTTAATTTAGATTACGACTCCCATAAATACAAAAGGTTGCGAATTTCAAGCATAGCATAAGCATAATCAGCCTTTTAACGTTGCCACTGCTGGGAAACAGGCCTCCTCTATAAGAGAGAGAATGGGCCGTAATCCACCACGCGGGCCCAGTGTGGGTTGGTGAATGTCACGTCTTCGAATTTTTGGTTCTAGGACATGCCAGTTTCCTCACGATGTTTTCCTTCACCATTTTGAGAGCAGTGGTGATGAAATTAAATACACAAAGTAATGCGACTAGCTGGGTTTGAAGCCGCGACCTACGATTCATAAGTCGGGGCCGTTACCACTCGGCCACTACTGCACAAATCTCAACGTTCATCAAATCTTACGACATTGGTAAACCCCAACGAGAATTAGTGGTGACTGAGAATATCGAACTTATTTATTAAAACTTTATATTTGATTTAGGATTAGGTTGTGCAAGGTATTTACTATTTAGTGTACGTACATTTTAGCTGAAGTGTTTGTTTGGTTGAGCGCGCAAATGTCAGGAACTACTGGGTCTAATTTTAAAATTATTTTAGTGTTGGATACGGGTAGCTCATTAATTGGAAGGCTGGGATAGGCTAGAAATAACCTGCAAGTTACGATACATAGGAGCGGAGCATCAATGAAAAATGTTACAAAAATTGTTTTTTTCTCTCTTATGTGACGCAGACGAAGTTGCGCGGGTCAGCTAGTATATTATAATAATAAAATAAATTCGTGGAAGGGTAATCCTTATCTAAATATATATAACTCAAAAGTGACTGACTGACATAGTGATGTATCAACGCACAGCCCAAACCACTAAACGGATCGGGCTGAAATTTAGCATGCAGGTAGGCATGTTATGACGTAGGCATCCGCTAAGAAAGGATTTTTGAAAATTCGTCCCCTAAGGGGGTAAAAAAGGGGTTACAATTTTGTATGGAACACCACGCGAACGAAGTCGCGGGCATAAGTTAGTTTATTATATTCTGAGTTTTCTTGATGCCTCGGAAACCACGTAAAGCCGTTGGTTCCTGCTGTCTTTTAAACATCTTTGACAGTCGTTACGGTATAATCTGACACGTCCCGCCAAGGGGTATCGTATTACTCAGTTACTGGGTTGTGGAAGTCAGAAAGGCAGTCGCTCCATGTAAACTACTCAGCTTCATCCGATTAGACTGGAAGGCGACCCCAAAATAATTGGGAAAATGCTAATTCGGATTGATAAAATAGGAGGGAATAATATTAGGTTTGAGCCGTAAGGGAATGAAAGTAGGGCCAATAGGGTCTGAGACCCTATTAGCCCTACTCAAGCTACTCAAGCTCATTGAGTTTTCCTGATCAGAGATACATTATTATTATATTATTATATTATATTATTACTACCAGTTAGTATTTATATGACTAGAGGGCTGGCCTACTGTACCTACACATTTTAGTGATCTGTATATAAAGTTTAATAAAATCTGAGTACCTTTTTTCAATCATCAAATGACTTCTTCCGCTCTGGGCTGAGCCAAAGGGAGCGTCGGACTCTTAGTGACAAAACTCAACCGTGTTCCTCCTAATATTTTTTTACGTTCCAGGGCCGCGGTGAATCAGTGTTTCTACGTAACCTTAAAGTAAATTTGTTTTATTTCTTAGTTTTAGTTCAAGAACTACTGCCAACACAAACTAAACTAGAAAATCTTCCCATTAATTTGAAATATAACATTCATATCTTACTTTGACATGGCATTAAAAGCCACTCAAAATCCCCGCAGACGAATTAAAACACTATTCAAAACAAAATTCAAACCTTAACCGGTTTGCTTAAAGTACAATTCCGTTTCCACTGCTTTGTAACTCGATATTAGGTCAAGGAGCTTTCAAACGTATCTCCCATAATTCCCATTGTTCAAATCACAGGCGAACCCCATATTGGGACTCTTTGATGCATGTCTAACGTGGATTAATTCGTCGAGTGTATGACATATACTGCGTACGTATGTACTTCATGCTAATGCCATACAAGTACTGGCTTTCCACGGCTTTGCAATTCCCTCAGGTTATTTGCTGAACAAAATATTGCAATTTGATGAGCACTTCAAGTGATATTTGTTATTGGTGGAATTAATTTGCATTGTAAGTAGGAAGAAGTGGCGGTATTAGAGCGTTATCATGTATTTTGTAAGTAGTTAGTAGCGAAGATGCACAATTATTATGACAGTATAATTTCATGTGAGTTCTACGGGATGTATCATGAAACAAAAGTTATAATAAAACGTTTAGCAGCTTGCTCCTGTCTGCTTTCATAATCAGCCCTTTACTGGGACACAGGCCTCCTCTGTAGGAGAGGGAATGGGCCGTAATCCACCACGCGGGCCCAGCCTGCTTTAAAATGCTGGTATTTAAGCATTGTCATTGTGAACGTTGATCGTCGTGTAGCTTAACATAGTCATAACTAAACCAAAGTCACGATTAGTGGACTGTGTGACTACTGAGATGATTACTATAGAGAGGTATGAAAGAAAAAGACATGTTGCGTCAACCCCGAAGTAAAGTCGTTTTAGGAGATTAGCTGTGCGATTCTACAACTCAACATGTAAAACTTAGGCAAAGTGTAGATGAAGTGAGCTATTATTCCATACAAACATGGGAGTATTATAATTAACTTCACGCTCCACCTACGTATAAGTTTATAGAATAGACCTGTAGTGATTTATTATTTATTTATTTAACAATTTATGTACACACATTTAATAAAAACATAAGGAGAAGGAATCAGAAAGACGGGAATAAGAGAAACGTTCCCGCAGGTACATGCCATAGGCAAGGCATTCAGGAATCGTATCATACCTTATAGAATGATGATGACACACGTAACGCCTAACCAACATAGATAATGACCAAGCTATCAAATACCAAGTAACTACATTCTCTCTCATCTGCATAAACGATTTAGCTGTCATCCTTTTGTATCTTCCCCAAACATTGGACAGACAAAATATGACATCATTACGGTCGAGTCGAGCGCCGAACGACGAACGTTCATTCAAATTGAGAATCCAAAAACGCATTCATCTTTAAATTGTGTTCATTTGCGGAATGCGTTCTGAATCTTTATAAATGCGAACTTACACGCTTTGCGATCATCTTCAAAAACGACCATTCTACCTTGAGCTTCCCTTTCGCCTGTATTTCTAAGATAATGGGAGGCAAAGGGCTCTTGAAACGAATTTGCGAGGGCCATTTGATATCGGTCGTGTAAGTGTAATACACGTGGGTCGTATAAAGCCCTTTACGTGTATTCTTATTCACACGCAATGGGCTACGTTTTCATATCTTAGATGAAAATATCATTGGAGTTGTGGGCACTATATTTTTTTTTCTGTTTTAAACTTTTTTTTTATTGTAACTTTTTTTTTGATATTTAGAAATCCAAGTCCAAGGTTGAACATGCTCAAGTCAACCACGCAGAGATCTGTATGAAAACTCTGTCATGTATTATCCATTCTACATATGTATATTGAACAAATTAAACAGGGTACAAAGTTGCAGACCATCACAATTTTCCGTAGTAAGAGGGCTAATTTCAGTTGTACTCATAGGTAAATTTTGCACCGATTTATATCCAATCTGTTCATCAAAAGTTTTCAATACACAGTGGCTTACAATAAAACCAAACACGTAACATTCTTTATTGTCCCCGGTATTAACATCTCTATAAAGCTCCCCTTTTTCCACCAAAATGAAGAAATCACAAGGAATAATAAGGCGTCGCGATGGTTATGAGATAGATATGTTCCACCTTTCAGCGCTTTACAATGGTTCCTCTTGAACGCTTTATTTGAACCGGTAAAGGTCTCACACGTCAAATTTCACATCCTGAATAGGGCTCCCCTTTACCACGGAATACGGAATCTTTATAAATAGTTTTGCGAAGACGCTGTTTAATTTAATGGAAATCCGGATCTCGAAAGTTGGATGCCGTACAGTCAAGGGATTGTGCGCAGTTCCTGAATTCATGTTTGATTTAATTACGACGTATTTGATTACGGTTCGGTGTTAGACGACTTTAATTGAGGGAGAGTTGGATATTGGTTTTCTTAAAATTGCGTGTCAGTGAGGACTATTTTGTTGAAGAAGAGGAGCTTCTGCCCGCGTTTTCGTCTGCGTGGAATAGTTACTTACCCCCTGATTTTGAAACACTCTTCATTGGTGCTCTGCTCCTATCGGTCTTAGCGTGAAGATATATAACCTATAGCCTACCTCGATAAATGGGCTATCTAACACTGAAAGAATTTTCAAATCGGATCAGTAGTTCCTGAGATTAGCGCGTTTTCTTATCATTAGGTTATAGGTACACAGGAATGACGTGTGTTTGGTGCAATGTGGTGAGTAAGTCAAATCCTAAAATAAGTCTCACATATCTTCACAGAATAAATGTTCCACCACTTTTCTTGCAAAAGTTCAAAGAAGAAAAATACAGTGAAAATAAAACACATATTTATTTTCTTACATGTCGAGCTGCTATCTGCGTTTACATCAGCATCAAAAGTATTTATTTTTATAGCAAACACTTACTCTTGCTGCAGTCGCCAATTAGTTCTTTCACAAACAACATACTGTGAGCGGTTCTTTACATTTTTCATGAGCATAAAATTACAGTTGAACAAAATGTAGACAAAGACCTCTTAACTGTGTAAGTGGCTCGTACTGTAAGGATGGTTTTCCACTTTAGATACGCGAGGTTGCTAGGCGGTGCGAGGATTTGTTATGTGCCTTGAAAACACATGCATGTATTCACAAAGGTCGTATGAGGAGCTTAGATTGATGATCGGCGGGAAACCTTCCTCGCTCTCATCCCACGCATACATCACTAGTTTTTGTATTTTTACTAAATACATACTTTTCATTTCACATTCAGTTTCACAAGGATTTTTCTTTAATTAAAATCGCTTACTTTCTTTAGGAATTTTAACAACGTATGTTAATTGATCATAAATCTCAGTGATTTGATCAAATCTCCATTTTTATCAAGTCCCTTCGATATATACAAAAGCTTAGCTCCGCTAACCGTTTTGGGCCAGAAATGCGCAAACACGATAAAAAAAACTTAGTGATCCTATTGGTGAATTTTACTGTACCGCCTAGCAACCACATCTCTGGTGGAAAAGCGCCCTATTAGGTACTACTATATTAGGCACTTATTTTGAGCTTCAACGAACGATAAGTATGCACATTGTACTAATTAAAATAGTCTCTACTGAAGACCGGGGAGGTATTACACGAAAGTACACTGTTACTGTAAACAAACTTGCGAAATTAGTAACATCTTTATAAGAGGGTACTTGAATATTTTTGTCGAGTAAGATTTCTCCATATTTAATGAGCCCGTTATTTCAGAGCGTCTGTCTGTCGTCTGATCTTGTCATCTAATGGAAATAAAATATCCAAGAGTTCTGAATAAGTCTAACAATATGTCCTGTTTTATTATTTACCTGAGATCTTGTCTGGTAAAAATAGGAGGGTTTAGACGACTGTGGTTTTGAAATGTTGGAATTGGTCCTTATTTTCCCTCTTATCACCATCGACATAGGACATATGTTGGTCTTTTTCAAGTGTAGCCACAACTACCGTTCCTGTGCGTCTCGCATCCATCAGCTACCCGCGACCCTAACCAGGGCATGGGTCTTTCGGTACGTAATCGCCACTCCAGGACTTTTCGTGTCGCTCATCTGTTTGCGAGCAATGTGCCCTGCTCACTGCCACTTCAGTGTGATCTTTCGGGCTATGTAACTTTAATTCTCTTGCGGATATCATCATTCCTGATTTGATTACGCAACGAAAATCCGAGTATTAATTATTTATTTATACGGCACACCCACAACCCACAACAAGCATGCACAACTTTCACGAAAAAGAGTTTGAAATTGCAATTAATATTAATTATACATACTAGATTAACAGTGGTCACTTAATTGAATTTAAAATAAAAATAACATTAACAAATTAAGAATAGTAAAACGGATTTAAAAAAAAAACAAGTATATAAATTGATATAATTTAAATAATTGTATTATAAAATGAATATAGAATTAAGTTAATGGTATTTAACAGCATTGCTGAACATTATGCAAAAACAATATCATAACTAAGCAAAATACAATAATAGTGTAGAAATAGCACCTAGGTATATAAAGTTACATAACTGGAATTTCATATTTTTAAATGAGTAATTAGGAAGACAAGAACGGAAAATAATTAAACCTAAAATAGTATGGAACTCGGTTTTCAGTTGGACAGCAACAAATGGATGAAACCTTAAAAACTGACGTTGCTCGTACCTATTAGTTCGCAGTTCAGAGAAAAAAGTACAATTTAAAACCCTAACAAAATCGTAAACAGATTACCGTGTATTACCATAGTTGAACAATAATATAGGTTCATCCACCTCCAGGCCAGTCTGGGGCAATTCGTTACCGTAATGTGAGCAATCTGTCGTTGGCGGGGCAATATAACTCAGACCACGATATAAGCGCCCGGTTCGCTATAATAGCGATTTTGTTAGCTTCTTTATTGTTATTGTGATAGAAATAGTTTTTTTTAGCAGTCCACAAGGAAGATATGGATTGACGCGATCAATTTGGAGGATTTATGAGGCAATATTTTTCCAGTGATGAGCTGGGCTGTAAATTAGAAACGGAAAATACAACAACAGGAAATATGTGGCGTTTATGAATTTTCGTAATATTTTCATTGAGTCTAAGAAACATTATCGTATACGGAAACGTCGTGAATAATCGCTTAGGTACATCAGTGATTTTTGCTTTTTTTATATACATGCTTTGGCAACACTGACAGTTGATTAATGAATCAGGTGAGAATAATCTCAACTCAAATATATTAAAACATCAAATTCACATTTTGTGCTTATCAGGAAACATCGTTATAAAAAGTGTAAAAGTATTTACGAAATTAATTTATGGCACGACTGCGACCCCTGCTTATAACAACCCCTGCATAATTTCAACCCCTAAAAATTATTTGACCTTGACTCACTCACAAGCTACTCAAACTTTATATTTTTGATCCGTTCACAAATTATTTTTAATTAAAACGCGACTGCTATATGAGTTATTGTCAAAAACTCCTCAAAACAGATTTAGAAACCTGTAAATCAAGCAAACCTACCTTACAAACCTAAATTTAATGTCTTACAAACTATGTATATTATCATTGCGAGAATAACAATATAACAATCTAAAGGTGGGCACTAACCGGTGTTACAGGCCGTAATTTACCATTCACAGCGAGCATGTTACGTAAACGCCGAGTCCTAAAATCCATGTAACTTGCTCTTACTGAACCGCGTAACACACAATGGGATTCGCCTAAAAACCGTCAACAGGCAAAGCACTCGAAACGAAAAACAAGCGGCTGTATGTCCGTGTGTTCGTCCTCGTTTATACGTACTGACTGCACGAATGTTCGCTTTGTTACATGTTACATTACACCTTAAGCAAAATACACACTAAATCATTATACAATCATTTACATAGTACAGAATTCTCCCGCAAATACATATACAATGTACACTCAAAATACACAATCATCTACATAAACAACTCTCCCATATCATAAGTTCGAAACTGCTTAATTCGCACCTCGTCCGCTCAATATATCCACGAGGCAAACTAAGGGAAAATTGTAAAATTGAGATCGTTACTCATATAGTACTGCACACAAGGACCTTATTAAACTTTAAAGGTCTGGCCCATTATTCATGAGTAGGATACGGGATACGGTCTCAGCGAACGGTTGGATACGCCAGTATACCGCCACAGTTGATTCCCCACACGTAATAGTCGCTATAAATTTCATGAACTTTATTGGCTATTAAAATAAGTAATGAAATTGTTCGTGTTTCGCAGTTTGCGAGAAAGTACCAACAATTAAATTGTAATGTTATAAGAATGCTCACGATCGTGTTTATCGTGTGCATTTTAAATTTTATTGTAGAAAAATCTGTTTTAGGTGCTGTAGAACCGTTCTAAGTGAGCTGTTTTAAGTTAATTAATCGAACTGGAGGATTTTTCGACATCTGTGACAACATCACATTTTATAAAATTAAATATAAGAATGAGAGCTTGCAAGCCTGCATTTTATGAATAATTAAAATAGGTACTACATGAATAAATATAGCTCAATAGATTGAACGACAAACCAACGATGACAAAAATGTAACTACACTGAAACCAACAAGGGACATACGTATTTTATAAATAATGGATAGCATACTATGAAACCTCATCCCTCACAGAAATTCGCTTCTGTTTATTACAGAAACAAAACACCACGGAATACCAACTAAATAACAAAGGCGACTCAATAAAGAAACTATTTCACGAATGCAGTCAAAAAGCCAATATAATAATTAATAGGTTACGTCCACAAGCCTACGTCCAGTTTAACACAGTATAAAATAAACAGTAAAACAACTGCAAACGGAGGCCCAAGACGTTACGATCTAGAAAGTTTTCAATGCTCTGGGTTTGTTGGTCTAGCTGCCGTACCAATAAAAGCAATAAGCTGACAATTAGAGTTTGACATAATTTTTTTATATGACTGGGATACTACTTACAAATCTATGATCGTTATTGCGATGACTGGTCTGTCTAACGTCGCAAATATCCAGGTATTTTGATCTGTGGCATTAATCTCGATCAGATTGATAAGGGATTTACTGAACTGAACTGATGTCAGATTGATTGTTACCTAAATAAGTAAAGTGAAAACGACTAATTGCGCAGACACAGATCAGACCTCTAAAGCTCCGATGGATCATGGGTATTTATCGCAAATAAAAGCCACTTGATATACTGTTCAAACTTCTACTATGGCCATAGTACGAGATGCGGTCACCGGTAGAATTTATAGAGGAATTATTATTGAAAAGCTCCCTTGGTTTTGGACAAATTGTCGAGCGTTGCGAAGCGACGGTGACCACCGTGTGGGGACACGGGGTTTATTGTTTACTGTTGTAGTTATGAAATATTAGTTCCTATAGGGTAACGAATATTGTTTATGAGTGTGTCTCAATTAACGGATTTTAATTTTATACTTCAAGATTGTGTGTTGGTTTTATTTGCTGTAAAAACTTGCTTGTTTATCAAAATTGAGTTGAGTTTGAAATATAACAGTTTTACATCATTTTATCAGCAGGTCCTTCAGACTGATATATACTAGACTCCACGACACTGGAAATCATAGTGTCGGGCCTTAGTTTATTTTACTCTATTTTTTAATTGTCTATCAATATTCTTCATTTCAATAGACTTCTACGGATTATTTTAATAGAGAACTATGAAAAATGCACAAAAATACAAGTCCATTGTAATTATGTTATACGGCCGAAATTTTAGTTACTTATTATTGTTTAAAGAGTGTTTAACCCACTATGATACATAATTTCCACCAGTCCTCTCATATTTTCAGTACACATTATATATCAGTACGTTCTCATATTATTTCCATGCTAGTTATTCCTAGTATAGTATAGAAATATAGTATAGAAACAAAGCTGTTTTGCAGTTGTAGCATTATTTGATTTCAAAGCAACAGAAAAGCTTACAGAACGCTTATAAGATACTGTCATGTTTCGTGAAAGGACGGTTTGCTTTGTGTCTGTTCGTGTTTCTCTCTGTTGGGTGACGTGATGATTTAATGTTTTATTTTATATGGCGAGACTATGAGTAAGCAAAAGGTAATGGAAAACTTAGAAAATATGAGACATTTTTTACTGAAATACTGTTTATGAAAGAAGGAAGAGAACTTATTTTTGTTTACATAAAATTTAAAATAAATCTTTGAAAAATGTGATACTAAAGACCCTGAATTTTTCAGAGGATAGAATATGATCGTATGTTAATAACCATTAACTTGCTACAGCACGTGGCTTAGCTCATAGGAAGCGTTTAATCCCAAACGTGCTGAATTAGTCAAAGAAATATCCTGGTAAACTATTTTAACCGAGTTCCAAAAAAGGAGGAGTATCTCAATTCGACTGTTTTTTTTTTGTGTGTGTTTCCTCATAACTTTGTACTGGGTATCCCGATTTTAATGATTCTTTTTGTATTCGAAAGCTGGTGCTTGTCGTGTGGTCCCATTGATCGAGATCTGACGACTAGTATTTGAGTTATCCCTAATAACGCGTGGGTTCGGCTACTTTGATGATGTTCTCATTCACTCTTGTCGATGTAAAATGAAAAAACAAAATTGTATAAGATTGTTTATAAGAGCATCATAGTATTTCAAGGTGGTCCCTTTTTAGTTTGGTCAAGATCTGATGAAGAACAGAGATAGGAAACGGAACTGTTTCAGGAGGTCTGAAAGCGCTTTCAGACCTCCTGAAACAGTTCCGTTGGGGTAAACAATAAACAAACATGTGCATATTTGTTTACCCCGATGTGATTGGTACATTTAGGTGGGAGGGGGGGGTGTACCACTAAAAAGTGTTTTTTTTTATTTCAAAAGCACTGCATAGCAAGATGTTTTCTTAAAAAGGGATGATTTTGTAAAATTAGGCTCGAATAATGCAAATCCTCGAATCACACAACTGACCGCACTATAACCTGAAACCGAGCAAAGTGATCCACAACAAAAGCTAGTCACCTTTGATCATATATTCACAAGCTTTGTTAGTTAACAAGCAAATCAAGATGCCAAGCTTATCTTTCCTAATTCATGCGACGTCACGATGTCTCTCCGACCCGATACGATTTCCCCGAGGACCGACTCAACAAGATGAAGATATCTAATTACAAATTCGATGTATCCAATAAATATTCCAATCGCATCAAATTTACATAACCTCCTCTTCGTTTACAATATCTAGCGAGCGTAGGACTTACTCCATCAAAATAAATTGATAGTTTATTTTTATCAGAACGAAAACAGTTTCTGTAACAAACAAAGCAGAAGTAAAATCAAAAAGAACTATGCAGACGACATCAAACGACTACAAAGAGACTCAATTACAATTTTCAATTGATAGTTCCAGAAAACCCTTATTAGGTGCACCACGAAATAAGGCAATTTCGCGGACAAAAGGCTGTCCCTCGTTGTATGGTTGCTTGGTCGCTGACGGCGATTCAAAAGTTTCCAGTTGATGGGGCCACCCCTAGCTGTCCGAATTTATTGAATTTCGTCCAAAGTAGGATGACCACCGTTATTGTTCCCTCAAACATTGATTAGGGTGAACATTGTAGCAGGTATTTCGAATATGTATGATTTATAATGATGTCGGGTGTAGGGTGCTCATATTTTATCTAATTGAAAGTTTGATGGACAGTAGGTAAAGACTTGTTTATGTAAATGATTAGGGGAGAAATTGATGCCGATCTGGACACTACATCTCATTATAAATAGGTAAGTGTTATTTATAAAATAAGTCGAAAAATATTTGTACGAAAAATGGTACATAGGCAGATCATCTTCTGGATAGTCTATCTATACTAATATTGTAAATTTGGATGTTCAAACGGATGGATGTGTGTTTGTTACTCAATCATGTTAGAATGGCTAAAAGCATCGTGATGGAATTTGGCACAGAGATAGATAATAGTCTGGAATAACACATACGATACTTGTGATATTTTTTATTCCGGGAAGACTCATCAGACTCAAGGAACAGACGTTCCTTTGGCATAATTTTCAACATTAACGCGGACGTAGCGACAGGTTTGAAATATTATTTATCGAATTGCGTTTGATCAACATTTCACCTGATGGTAAGCAACAATCTATGGTCGAGAAGTACCTCATGCTCTCTTAACATCAGAGACCCCAAGTTCTTATTCTATCAAGAAAAACAGACACCGGCAGAGAACCCAGCTCCTTAGCAAGACGTTTAGTTGCTTCAAGATCACTTTATAATTATTTAGATAGGATTTGGCTGAAGATAAGAAATTTTTGCGAGAAAAACAATGATATAGAAGCATTCTAAATAATAGCTATACAATAAAAAAAGTACTTTACTCTTCCAGAATATGGATTGGGTTGGTCAAACAAAAAGCTCATGTCAATTAATATCGACAGGTGCAAGTGCACAGCCACCCTTTGCATCAAAACACCATCACTCTAGTTACCTACATCTATTCTAGTTATCCGTATATTATGATTGTTCATACAAAAGCTTTCAAAAGAGAGATTCGCCAATTAGTCTAACTACAAAATATGTATATTAATTGGGTGTGTAAGGGCGAGTCCGGCCTAATTAGGGAGGTACACGGCTTGAGCTTATTGTAACTGACCGTACGTTACACACGGGCGGGAAGACTTGCTAGCAATTTATTTATTTATTAACTTTTTATTAAATTTATTAGATTTATTTATTAAATTTATTAGATTGTTATGACTTGTTTGCAATATAATGAATTAGTTATAATTTATGAAGAACTCAGTCAATGTACCTAGGGTTGGTTTTCGGAAGCAGCTAAGTACCTATACTGTTCATGGAGCGCATACCTCATATCCGGAAACAACGGCCTAATCATTTATGAAGGACAAAGTTGGGGAAGACACATTTTACTGGAGACTTTTAATTGATATTGCTCTGAGTAGCGAGGTTATTTGCAAAATAAATTGATTTCCTCTATACTTTTGTGATGTACATGCTGATCATAACAGAGATTGTAGATATTATACAGATACAATAGTATTCTCTGTTAATTATCATTTAATATGTTTTTTTTTTTTAAAGAGACACTTGGCTTCTATTTAACAAAAAAAAAACATACCTATCGACACGAAAATAAATAGAAAAAAAAATCGAATGTCAATCAACAGTAAAAATATATGGTGACCAAACTATTGAGTAATAGAGTGTCAAAACTATTCGTTCGTGTGTGTCAACAGACAAATTGCAAAACGAGCATCAGCGAGGCGGTCCAAGTGGTCGAACTGTTCGTCAGGGATTTACAGCCGATATAATCTGAGATGAGAGGGACTGAGGCACTGTGGGACTGACACCACGCCCGTCGGATCTATTGTTAATGAGGGAGGGACTGTCGATGATGTGGCTTGCGTCACGTTGAGATAGTTCGTGATTAGATGGGTGACTTTTTTCGTCATTTTTAGAAAAAAACTTGCTTTTGGAGGCGGGATCATTACCAACTTGAATAAAAAATAGCAAAAAAAATTCAAGCAAATAAAGACACTGTCACCGTGGCTAAAATGTTACAGCGTAATAAGTTTTTACTACGTATTGACTTATTTTATGATTTCACCTACTAGAAAATTTTAGTACAATTATTGTTTTGCGACGATAGTTACGATACGAACTAACACTAATCGACTAAATTACCTCCCATTTTAATTACAAAAGACGCGTGAAAAGTGTTTGTGGTCCCTGGCTTATTATTATTCTGGCACGTTCGAGAACGAAAAATCGAACACTAATCCAAAAAAAAACTCGTTTGTAAAATAAAATATAATATTTTACGAAAGATAGTGTTGAGTCCATAAAATAAATTCTTGCAAAACGACGCAGCTTACAATAAATTGTTGCTTAAAAAATGTTCGCGGTCCCTGGCTAATCTTTATTCTGGCACGGTCAATCCGGCACGGCAACGACTATTTTTCACAACCGCCTCGTTTGTTCGGATATTCGTAAATATTTCAAGCTTTATTACCAACATCAACATAATGTTATGGGGTGAAATTTTACAAAACGGAAACAAAAGATATAAAGGAACGACGTGGTTCTGAATCTCTTTCTGTATTAATGCTGTATTGGACTGTTTGTTTTGATTTCGATTTCGGGTTTTGGTTGTGGCAAAGAATACAAGGTTATAAATTCTTAAGTATGTTTTCAGTACATTCATTTTCAATAGCTGCGCGTTTTTTAAAAACATGAAGGGCTAGTTCTACAAAATTACACTTCTCTTTTAGATGAAAAAAGTCTGATACAATCTCAGCCCATTCAACTTACAGTTAAAGAATTGAATGGCTACAAGAACAGTTGTTCAACACTACTTTATTCTTAAAATAATAATTAAAAAAAAAACAATGTTCTTTTTAGGTAACCAAGTAGGTGCATTCAGCCTGTGACAACTGTTTCTAACGTTATTAATTCAAAAAAATATGAATGCGCCAGCCATTTACCGAGAAAAAAGAAAACAAAAACAGACATCTAAATCGTTTTTAAAGTGCACTGGCGGAGTGAAAAAGATACCTATGCGATAAAAATGCACGTGTAATCTAAAACAAATTGCTGCAAGTGTAAATGGAGCGTGCTGTATTATTGCGTCGCTGGCTGGATGAACAACTCCAAATTGTTCCGATAGGACACCTGCGGACTAGTGATGTGCTTGGTGCTCAGCTGAACTATGAATGATAACGCTGTTTTGTATTGGATGCACAAATGTATGTTTTCAAAAGTTTTTCGTCAAGTATATATTTGGCATATACACAGGGTTTAGTGGAATGCCAGAGATAAAACGGACACTTGTCTTTTTAGATATCCGCTGCGAAGATGCCACGTCAGGATTATTACATATCACATCCTACTAATATTTTAATAATTCCTAATAATGTGAAAGTTTGAGGGGGTATATGAATGGGTGTCTGTCATTCTTTCACGCAAAATCTACGGAACGAATTTTGATGAAACGTTACAGTGATGTACATACCTTATGCGTTAGAATAAAACATAGGCTGTTTATTTATAAAGATATACTTAGTAGTGGGCAGCAGGATCAATAGTGGTGAACTATATTTCTTGAGAAACCCAATTGGGTAATGATTCTGTTGATAATTTTTGGTGTGCATTCAGTATCCATACGACATCTAGGCGGCTCCAGCAAAGCTATTAAAATGCAGGTAGCTAACTTTACTCTCTCAAAAAACCTACTTCTGCATAACATACGTACAAAATGAATATCACTAAACTGAAGTTAAACAAGAAACAGTGTTATTTGAGTACTGTAAAATCTCTGCACTGTCACCGTATTAAATTTGAAAGCATGCTCGGGACATGTCTAGGCGACATCCTCGACTACCCACTATATACCGCGCTCAGAAGTGAAGAAGCGGTATCTCAAGAATTCTGACATTAATTAATATATTATTTAAAGAAACAAATATAGAAAGAAAAGGGTTTATTTGTGCCAACTATGACGCGTACCTAAAATAACTAGAGTTATACAAGTTGAGAAGATCAAAACGGCATCAAAAATTCATCATGAAATGGGCTAGTTGAGAAAAGTAGAACTTTAAAAAGTAACTTTATTGAAGCATTGAAAGAAAACATTAAACACTATTCATATTTAACTCGTGTTTGTTTGTTACAATTTCATACCTTAGTCGTCAAATCGTCGACTTAGTGCGAGTTTTTAGCGTACAAGTTTGCATTAACTTAAACGTTCGCTTATGTCAAATTGTAAGTTTTGTTTTATATATATATATGTATGTCAAATTGTAAGTTTTGTTTTTTTATGTATGTATAAAATTGTACGAAAAAGCCGTTTTTGTCTCCAAACGGTGCTTATACAGTTAAAATACAAATTGACGTTTTACGCCAATGCGATCGGGAACGTTAAAACTCGCACTTGAGCCACCGATCCCAATGCAATTTAACTTACCTATACGCTAGAACCTGAAGAATGAATTAAGATACCTTTTCTCACACACTGCGTGCTTAAAGAGAGCGTAGAAAAATAGAGGATGTTATTCCATTTTCAATGGAAAATAATACAATTTTATTGATTTCTTCTCTGTCTTTCTGAACTCTTTTTCGAAAATGTTCTCAGATTACTTCTTGACCTAAGTATTTTGCGTATGCCTATTACGTTCAATAAAAATAGGTTCATTAATTCCCAATAAATAAAGACTTAGTAGTAAATATGAAAGACCGTGAGCAGTAGTACCTAGTAGTAAAGAGTAGAAAAAAAAACCAAATCCTTAGAGCTTCTAAAGATTTGGGTTATTTTTCTACTCTTTTTCTCGAAATTCTCTTTGAATGAGTTACCCCTTCTTAGCTTCCGGATGTATGCAGCTTTATAAATAAACGATCGTCCGTCCCTTGCATTGTCTATGCTCTTCTAAATTGCATCGGAAAGATTGAACGAAAAACCTTTCCTCAAACATTTTACAGAAAATGGGAATTACGTTCTTTAATGGACATTTAAGTGGAAAAAGTTTCTCTAATATGTGCCTGGATTTTGGACGTGTTTTACAAATATCTTATAGTTTTGTTCGACCTATGGTCAATTCTGGCTGTATAAAATATATTGATATCATTAAGTTACTGTAAATAGAATGTGAGCTTTTTCTTATTTTTTGAGTAGGTATCTAAAGTAAAAAGGACCTAATGTTTATAATCCATACCTTAAAAGTATTAAAATCTAGGAAAATCACCTCAGTACTCATACATTTTTTTGAACAAGCAATAGGCCGGCTTAATTAATAATTGTACTTGTTATGTAGGGAACATTACATAACTTAGACACCCACTTGTTCTCGTAAACCCAAAACGAGTTATGTTTAAAAATAAACACAAGAGACGGAACGTTTAGCGTAATGAAAATAATCGTAAACATAGAACCGCAAGCCCGGCTTCGCAAAACCCCTTAGCCCGGGGCAAGAATTCACGCGGGTCCGTTCAGACCAAATTAGACATTATTGAGTCAGTTATTTAATACTACAGAGTACACGTGCATTTTTGGGTTATTATTATTATTATTGGGGGTTCCATAAGCCTCGTAATCCAATGAACTCTCATTACGCGGCGTTTCGGGCATAACATTATTTGCCCACGCGGGTTTGCCCAAGCCTCTTGATACCCTTAACGGCACGCCACTGATAGACGTTTCTGCTTCAAACGATAGCATAACGTAATTATTAAAAATTGCTTTTATTTAGAGGGAAATGGTTTTTATTAGAATACATTTTTCAAAGCGCAGTTAATTTTGTGGAAAATTTTCGGTGTGCGTTTGTTTTTATTGCTTGTTTCATCTTAATGCTTGGTTCTGGTTTAATTTAAAGTGATCCACTTTGGGCTGATGTCTGTAATATTAGAAACTAGCAGCGCCCAGCGGTTTCACCCGCCTAGTTCCCGTTCTTGTGGGAATACGGGAACGGGAACTACGCGGAAACTATAGCCTATGTTACTCCGGGTGAATGTAGCTTTCTAATTGTGAAATAATTTTTGGAATCCATCCAGCAGTTTTTGAGTTTATTCGTTACATACAAAAATACAAATCTTTCCTCTGTATAATATTTATTACTAGAAATAAATATTTTTCTCAAAGTATCAAATGCTCCTTGAGGGTCGAACGAAAAAGATTATTTGTAATTGATTCATCGTGATATAAAAATAATAACTAAGAACTTTGACTTACATAGTTTCGGTAAAGCCAGACAGATGTTGGTATAATATTTATGTATCTAGGCAACTCGCCGGTTATGAATTTTCCAAGCCGATATACATATCTATGACGTCTTCCCTTTGCGCGAATCCTCATTTTTTATCAAAGCCCGATTCCCTTTAAAGATAAATTCATTTTTAAAATTTAAAGTCTAATTTAAACCGGGTAATGGACAGGGAAGCGCAACATTTTCTTTTCGCATAGACTGAAATAAAATTGAAGTTTAGACGTTAAAGCCCGACTGGGGGGTCGAAGAGGGGTCGAGACGGAGGGGGGGAGACGCTGCCCGCTAACCATCGTGTTTATGACTTCTATAGGGAAATACAATGCGATGTACTCACTAGATGGGGAAAACTTTTATCCCAACACATGTACGGAACATTAGGTATATTTTTCATATTTTTGCCGATGAGTTTTTTATGTTTATGCCCTCGTAAAGTTTCTTGTCGTTTAGTTTGCTACAGTGTTCACTCCTGTTTATGTTCTGTGTATGAAATTTTCATGGTTACGGGTACTGAGCGAGTATTTATTACTGAGGCATGATACTGTGCTGATAACACCCTTTAATGGTATGTTTTCTCAATTTCTTACATCTGTTTTATGTGGCGACAATGTGGCGTAAATGATAAACTCTAGTTTGTGGTTAATTTTATAAACTATGATATCTAGTGTTGAAATTAAAAGAAGGTATGAATGTATTGTATGAATAATTATTTTACCTTACTATTTAGTCAAGATAACAAATAAATTGACGTGTAGACGAGTTAGTCATAAGTAATTTACAAAATAAACATCATTGACAGAGAGTCGGCTTGAACAACAGATGTGTCACTGTTCCCTAAAAGTTATGAACAAACAAATGAATATATACGCCCACAAAACACCACATTGTTCTCAATGCCATCTCAAATGAAAACCACAAATAATTACTCCTCAAAACTTTGACACTGGATTTCGATCTCACCCCATACAATACTCAAACGACATAGGCCCCCGCGGGAGCTCTATTGACACAAGTACACGACCCGCCATGATGGCACTTGGCAACAAACACGATTTTAATCAATACATCAAACAAAACTTAGCCACTACCAATAATAATTAAAAGCGAATCATTATATGGAATATTTGTAGAGGACCAAAGGGATGTTCGGCCGCGGGCGAGACGGCTATTGCATAAGTAAGACATAGTTAGATATAGGGTTGTCTCACTGTGGAGTTGTTGTTACAGCTACTCGACAAACTTTTGTGGCACAACGATATGATTAAAAAAAGCTTTCTAAAGGTTATACGATTTTATATATTACTAGCTTCTGCTCGCGCTTTCGCTCGCGTTTTATTAATTTTCGAAAAAAAAACGTAGTTATAACCGCCAGTTGGGCCCTATTTATCTCTGTATTAAAATTCGTCAAAATCGGTTCAGCTGTTTAAGGGTGATATGGTAACAAACAAATTCACTTTCTCATTCATAATATTAGTTAAGAAATTCGTGTTTTTTTCGGGAGATTAGGAGCTTAATCTTTAAAATTATGCTAAGTAAACATTGAAAATTTCTTACGACAAAATAATTATTTTGCCTCAAATGAAGTTAACGCCTATGTTCAACTACATCCATAACAAATGTTGGACAGCCCTGACCAATAATCTCATGCCCTCATGTAATCCTAGTCCGCAAGATGATGATTGCGTCCCATTTTAGTTTACAAAAGGTAATCCTTTAAGAGGAACTATTGGGGAATTTTGATAGCAGTTAGTGTTTACGATGTAAATTCTACTGTAATATCATAAACCTCCTTGATTGGTACCTTCGAACTTTGAAAGGGATGAAGAGTTTGCATTCTGGAGATTATTACGCAGATATAAGTTTATGCGTGGATCTGTTTGAAGTTCGACCTTATCTCATCTTATCTACCTTTGGTTATTCTGTAAAATGTTTTGCGTGCGTTATTGAGTCGGAGATATTTCCTAATGTAAGTAAAAGGTTCTGTATAGTAGGCAAACATCTTTGGAATTTTCCTTCCCAGGATAGATTTTATGTTTGTTTGAATAGTAACGAAATATACGTTTTGTGCCAAAACGTTGTATTCTGACTTTTTATTATTGAATAGTTATTTTTGGGTTAGGTTCTTGATAGTGTGTAATTTAGTTCCGGTCTACATAATTTTCTATGAAATCGTTTCTAAATACCAACCAAGTGAAACTTTTACTAGAAACGCAACAGATGATCTTTTTTGTTGTTGTATAGGAAATCATCAAATGACTTCTTCCGCTCTTGGCGCTGCGGAAGGGAGTGTGAGACTCTTACTGACTAAAACCCACCAGTATTCTACTTAGTACCACTTGTGCTCCAGGGCAACCGGACTCTATCGAAAAAAATCCGCAACCCTAGTAGGCACTGATCCTATGGCTAACATCGCTTTGAGTCACGTGTAACTTAAAGCGATGTTAGCAAAGAAGACGGGGTCTTTCCTAACATCGCTTTGAGTTACGCGTGAAACACGACGCACCGTCGACCCGGGCCTGGTTATTATCGGAGTGCGGAATCACCTCTTCTATTGCGGTGGCTCAGGCGTGAGGTTTCTCTCTCCCTCGCGCAGTTTGCCTTGTTCTTCGCTTGCAGGAACTGGCCGCATCCCATGCCTACTGCCTCCAGACCATGGATTGAACCAGGGCCAGGACCGATAGGTTGCCGCCGATCACCTCGACGAGGTCACGGCATTGCTCTGCCCAAGCGAGGCAGACCTCCACCGTATGCTCCCTCGTGTCCTCCGGGCGATCTACTCAATATTTTCTCATGGTTGTGTTCTCCCGGCGAATCCGAAACAGGTAGGTACCTCCCAAACTATCCGTGTCCGGTGAGTACCTGCATTAGGCGGAAGGTGAGGACTCCATGGCACCTCTCATACCATTATTCAAAGAGGAGACTTCTCGCCACAACGGTGGCGTGCTCGAAACATACACACTTACCCTTATCTTAGTTACAGAGCAACCTAAAAACGAGTACCAAAATACAAAAATAAACCTCACACCACCAATTGTGCGGAACCTCTTGGCTTTCATAGAATCCTCATTCAAAAGCGTTATATTATCAAAACGCACATTGTTTAAGGCCCCGACCAAAGTGAAGAGCTTGCGCAAGAGTTAAGGCGGGTTACAGTATCAAAGAAATGAAACCGCTGTTTCCATCCATAAGGCGCGAATACTTAGGAAATATGTCTTATCGTCATGACAATAATTATGACTACTATCAAATATATATGAAAAGACAGTAAATAAGGGGGCAGTATGCGCTTACCGAAATGTCACGTGATCAATCCAAAAGATTTTAATATATCTACAATCGCTCTCGCTGATGGAATTTGTCTAGAGGTCCTCTACAATTTACTACAACTACTAGAGATACACTGTGTCCATTAAACCGCTGCCGCTACCGCACTCGCCGTAGGCACCGCTCGACCTCTCTCTGGCCACAACCTGAGAGTACGAACGAGTATCTGTTTCTGCTAGCTCATGTTTTCGACGCCATTATTCGTACGTCTCTTGACGAATAAAAGAGCATTTCATAGAACGTTTCGTATGCTGAAAGGGTGGTTCACAAAAGCCTTTTTATAATACTTTTGGCAGGCATGTGCATAATCAACCCCCCGCTGTTCTTAATAAATGCGAGTACCTGTTCTGAGTAATTATTTGGACCCTTGTTTTGTTTATTAGGTTGTTTAAAAGCATGGTTTTGTATTAATTGTTTGAAATTTGTTTTGAGTTTTCTTGGTAGTGTAATTAAAATTTGTATCGTGTTAGATAGATATAGGAGATCTCGCTCAAGGTTTATGATAACACATTATAAAAAGAAGATAATTCCATAGTATAAACGAAACGCCGCCCGTCAAAGAACATCATTTTTCTACACCAAACAACTTTAAAACCGATATCCACAAAATATTTTTCCATCCTTCGGGAGCCAGCCGAAGTTAAT
Source organism: Hecatera dysodea (assembly GCA_905332915.2). Taxonomy (NCBI): domain Eukaryota; kingdom Metazoa; phylum Arthropoda; class Insecta; order Lepidoptera; family Noctuidae; genus Hecatera; species Hecatera dysodea. The sequence goes on along the minus strand of HG995294.1, from coordinate 8,036,936 downwards.
GTAAACAAAACGTAAATACAGTATAATAGTATAAGGTCTACAATATTTCGATAAACAGGAAGGTACTTTACATGGCTAGGAAGAACGCGGTAATATCCCAGGGGAGTGTAGTGCAATTTCACTGCTATCTAGCAACTATACACGAAAGTATTACAAGTCGAGGGATGAAAAAACTTGTCTTATTGGCAACTGACTTTTTTTAACCGACTTCTAAAAAAGGAGGAGGTTCTCAATTCGGATGTTTGTATTTTTTTTTTTTTTTTTTATGTTTGTTCGCGCATAACTCCGTCGCTTGCCAACCGATTTGAAAAATTCTTTTTTTGTTGGAAAGGGTATACTTCCCAAATGGTCCCATGAAAATTTTATCGAAATCGAACAAGCGGTTTTTGAAAAATCAACAAAAATCTAAAAAAAATATCTACATTGTCTACATTGACGACATTTTAGTTTACTCTGCATTGGAGCAGTGCATTTTTTTTACACCAATGTAATTGGTTCGTTTAGGTGGGGGAGGGGAGGGGGTGTAGGTACCACTAAAAAGTGAAAAATAAAAAAACTTTTTACAAAAAAATACAACCGACTTCCACAAAAAATCAAAAAAGTACAAAATAACTTTAATTCGGAAGTCGGTGTTCAAAAAACGAAAAAGGAACCACAAACACCGAGTTCCGAATTAAAGTTATTTTGTACTTTTTTGATTTTTTGTGGAAGTCGGTTGTATTTTTTTGTAAAAAGTTTTTTTCTAAATAAAAAGTTGAAAGGTTTATTTTTCTTCAAAATACTTTTACCTTATTATTTATTTGTGTGTATGATTCATGAATGAAAAAGTTTTAAAGCTCTTTCAGGATTATTTACAAAAAAAAAACTGACCATACAACAGCAGATTTTTTTTATCTTAACTATAACTTTAATTCTTTATTGTACACCAAAACATATATATTATATTAAACATAATAAATTGCATGTACAAAGGCGAGCATAACTCAAAGTTCAAGTTGGGTTTTCTCCCAGCAAACTCGGTGTTTGTGGTTCCTTTTTCATTTTTTGAACACCGACTTCCGAAATTAAAGTTATTTTGTACTTTTTTGATTTTTTGTGGAAAAGTCGGTTGTATTTTTTGTAAAAAGTTTTTTATTTTTCATTTTTTAGTGGTACCTAAACCCCCTCCCCTCCCCCCACCTAAACGAACCAATTACATTAGTGTAAAAACGCACTGCTCCAATGCAGAGTAAACTAAAAGGTCGTCAATGTAGATATTTTTTTAGATTTTTGTTGATTTTTCAAAAACCGCTTGTTCGATTTCGATAAAATTTTCATGGGACCATTTGGGAAGTATACCCTTTCCAACAAAAAATAATTTTTCAAATCGGTTGGCAAGAGACGGAGTTATGCGCGAACAAACAATAAAAAATAATTAAAAAAAACTTACAAACATCCTTATTGAGAACCCCTCCTTTTTTAGAAGTCGGTTAAAAATTGTAACTTAAAATCTGCTCATCAGTATTAAAACGCAGCATATGGTTAAAAAGTTCTATAGATAGGACTGTTTTTAATTTATGCCATCAAAGTGAGAAGTTTGGTTATAATTTTTTTGTAATAAAAAAATTATAACCAGACTTAAAAAAAAGGCTCAAAAGTTACGTATTGTACTAATTCTAATTATTTTAAAACCTGCCCTTCAAATAAGATATAAGTCTATCATTACAATATAATGCTATTCATATTTCTAACTTCGAGAGACAAAAAGTTTAATTAGCTAAAATAAAAGATGAATTTATTATTTTAAAACAGTCTTAATCAACGTAGAGCAATTTAACTGAAACTCTATAATAATTAATTAAAATGCTCCATTAAAGAAAGTACGCAATGATTTACTGGTAAGAGGCTCTTAATTAAGAAAAAGTCTGAGAAGACATTAGTGGCCAATAACCGGTGCATTCACCTTACTGAAAAAGCTTGGAGGCTTCGGCCAAGCCCAGAGACAGAACACAAACTGCATAGCTCAAAATTATGCTCATACTCATTTGCTCATGCTCATATCTCACTAACTGCTTTAAAGAGTGCACTCAAAGATTGATGATCAAAAATTTTGTAAACTTTTTTAATTCTTAAGAACAATATAAGTTTGTTGGCTTGCTATACGCTTTGGTGCAAACTGTTAGTATAGTAAGCACTTGATAAAAATAAATAAATGTTGGCTTCCTAAAGTATCGTCGCAACGAGCCGTCCTACTTTTCCTTCGTCTTGCAGATTCGCATATCATTCATGAGGTTTTCGTCTACTCTGTGGGGTCCTACCGAACAGATGCACCATGTCATCCAGTGCTCTAAATGTTTTTTTTACGATCTAATCATACATCCAAGATTAAATAATCTGAAGACTCGTATTTTTGTAACCTAGACGTTTGTATTTCAGTATAATTTTCTCTATATTTTGACAAGATTTTCGACATTCGACATTCGACCCATTGATTTCGAAAATTTTTAATTACTTACGGAAATTGGCGTCTAATCTGCAAGGAGCTCTATTTTAATTTGAAAATGAGACGACCGAAATACCAAACTTAATTTCCGCTACTCATTTTCAGCGACGTGAACTGCGCTACCATACGCTTGTCTAGCCACTTTCTTAATAATAAAGCACAGTGCACAAGCCCTAGACACCACTTATAACAGTTTACGGTAAATAGCGCCATAACAATTTAATGCTGGCTCGAATAGCTCGGATATGTGCTTGTAGCAATAGCTTCAGGAACGCATAAGTTGGATAAAGGTATACCTTTATCTCTTATGAGCTTCTGGTTTTATTATAAAGTAGGTACTAAGTGCGTTTTATTGAATAATTTAAGCGTTATAGAATCCACCTTAAATATTTGGAAAGAACGAGATCTTGTTCTTATATTACTTGAGAAATGTTAAAGAAATGTCAGCACTAGACATGATTATCTAGTGTGTAGTATGTGAGATGAAGAGACATTCTCAGTCTACTCAAAGCGACTTCTATGACTTCTTACTGTCTTCTACAAATGGGCTAATGATATACAATTTAAAAAAATAGAACACATTTTATCAGTAAAACATGAATACAGTTGCCATAATGAAGATCAATATGTAGATTTATGTTCCACTGCCACACAAGCGTCAACATTCAAACAGAACCAAGCTAAATGACAAATTCGAAATCCAAACATCCAGTATTCATCCACATTACGCTAACACACCGTACCAACCACTGAACCAAAACAACACAACATATTTTGTACAATATACAGTCGACGTCATCTGCACCTCATCAAAATATCACATTACAGAATCACAAATTCATTCCGGGCCGCCAATTATCCGTGAGCATTCATTTTCCGACTCATTCCCCGGTGTAATGATCACGTGGTGATTTTGACAGTTGGCCCCGGCTTTGCCCGTTGTCATTTATGTTGACGTTTTGGGGCAGCGAATGTTCGTTTGGGGGTCGTGTGTTTTTAGATATGTTTAAACAATTTTTATAGTTAGATATTAGACACACATGTTTATAAGTAAGTAATAGGACCGCTGCGCTGTCTAAAGCATCTCGGAAAGACTAGGCTAAAACGTGATGCGAATTTGAGTACTTAGCAGACACACACTCAACCTATGGGTTCTTAGTCAAAATCTTATATATAAAATTCTCGTGTCACGGTGTTTGTGGTCTCTAAACTCCTCCGAAATGGCTCGACCGATTTTCGTGAATCTTAGCGTGCATATCGGCTAGGGTGGCAAATCGGACTACATCTATTTTTCATCCCCCTAAATGTGGCCCACCCCTATTTTTTTTTTATGCGGCAAAACGATGTTTGCCGTGTCAGCTAGTATTCTATAAATGATTAAATTAAGAATCTGCAAATGAGTATTGATATTAATACTTTATGAGGTTAAATAAGACCCAGTCATCGTCCACACCAAATGAAACATCACTATCACCCGTTTTCTTACGAATTTGATTGTTCTAATTGTTGGGTTCGCGCAGTGAAACCACCCCTCAAGACATGAACCGGGATCCAAATGCAAATGTCAGTCGTTAACATGCATGGCGTGAAGTCGGCCGTCTAATTAGGAAAACTACTTTGACAAGGACTGCAGATATCATTTTGCGAAAATGGCTATGAAAATTCCTAGATATTACCTCTTCGAGAGAGTGTTTATGTCGGGTGCTAGCTGTAATATTGGGGGTTAAATTCTGATGGCTCGATCATTTGTACCCTTTATGTGGTGGTATACCGTGGTAATACTAGGAATTATTCACATAATACCCTTGGTATATTGTAGTAGGTATACGTAATCTCACCAGTAAGGTCGGTGATAATGATAACCATTGTCAATTCTACCACTTGCCTAAAATATGCTTTACCGTGTCACTAGACAATAGACAACATTAAAATTCAAAGTTTATAAAAATAATCGTTTCAACCATGTTACCTGACGGCCACAGCTCCGCCAATCCTAAAGAGAACGAACTCCCGGGATATAAAAAAATAATGTATTAATCCAGGTTCTGAATCTGTTCAGAAGTTTTTGCGTGAATGTGTGACAAACTTTCACATTTATAATATTACTATACTACCAATGACGAAAAAGATTCACTGCTTATAAGATCCATCTCCAAATTCCAAAATCCTCGCTCCAAATCTGTTTCTACTTTCAAAACTTTCGCGAAGGTCGTTGTAAATTCGAAAAGATTGAAACTTAGTAAAAATATATATATCTAGTTTAGAATTTATTGAAGTGGCAGTTAGGGGACGCAGTTAAATTAGTTCTTCAAGCTTCTGGAATCGACGGAGCAAGTTTTACCTCCCCCCTCCTTCCACAGAATCTCCCCATTCGCAGGCGAAACGGGCATACATTAAAAGTTTACCGGCAAAATATAAACATACTGTAGGAAAAAGGATATTTTAAAGTTTTCTATTTTAAATGAAACTGTGGGCTGTATATCATCAGAAGTTTTGTTTGTAACTGTTATTGTTCGTGAATTGTGGCCACGTTGTAAGTGATGTGTTGACTGCTGCGTTCTGCAGACAGAACGTATAAAAGTGACTGGAATATTCTCAATATTTTTCAGTGCTTTTAGTTTTAAAAATTACAAACCAGGAAGAAAACAAAACCAACAAATAATTATTTATTTAAACTTTATGGACAATAGTGGCGGACTTAATGCAACAAGCAAGCATGCAATTATCGACGCATCTTAAACAATTATTTTTGTTCGAGGAATAGGTCCAGCACAAATTGTGGTATATAGTACTGAAAGATATATTAATTTATTCCTTATAATCTTTAAATTACAATAGTATAATTAGTTAGATATGGTATATGCCAATTGTCTGCTTGTGAGACATTTGCGAGTCCTATTTTATGTAAATAAAACCCGAAAAACTGTGATAATACGTGTACTTGATGAATTTTGAAGATTACAAGAATAATGCTTGATCACTGGCGGACGTTGGATATAAAAGTGACAAAATTATAAATCACGTCGGTAGACGAATAAAAAAACAGCTAAACGCCTGATACAAAATGCTGCGCAACTTGTGAGACACCGCTGTGAATCTGCTACTGTGAAGTTATAGGCGCTTGCAGTCGCGCCATGCTCCCCCCGTTGAAAGGCTCCTCTTTCAACTCGGATTCTTCTTCTGGAGTGGGAAGTGGGCACAAGCGAACCAAAGCTCGTCGAATGCAACTTGTTGAAGTTTTCACATCTGCCACTCGTACAACGCCATCAGGTCCCGGAAACAGCCTTGTCACTCTTCCGAGTCGCCAACACAGAGGTGGCAGATTTTCTTCTTTTATCAGGACTAAATCATCCACCTTGAGCTGCGGAGTGTCCTTCATCCACTTCTGTCGTCTCTGAAGTTCGTTGATGTATTCATTCTGCCAACGACGCCAGAAATGCTGGCGTATTTGTTCTAGCCTTTGATACCGCTTCAGCCTGTTAGGATCCACATCTTCAATTAGTGGAGACGGGAACGTGGTGAGCGCTCTTCCGATGAGAAAGTGTCCTGGGGAGAGGGAAAGGAAATCGTTAGGATTGGAGGACATGGGACACAAGGGACGGCTATTCAATATTGCCTCCACTTGTGCAAATAAAGTCTGTACTTCTTCAAAAGTCAGGTGAAGATTGCCTATAACTCGCTTAATGTGATGTTTAGCGGATTTGATGCCTGATTCCCAAATGCCGCCGAAATGAGGGGAGTAAGCCGGTATGAACTTGAAATGAATACCTTCTTGTGCAGCAAAGTCAGAAAACAAATGATTATTGGTTTTTAGAAATGAACCTAATTCTTTAGCAGCTGCGACGAAATTCCGACCGTTGTCGGAGAACATTTCCACTGGCTTACCGCGACGTGCAATAAAACGTCTTAACGTCATGAGAAAGTCATCTTTAGATAGGCCACCTACTGCCTCTAAATGTACGCATTTATAGCGCAAGCAAATAAATAAACACAGATAGCACTTCGTCAGTCTTGCTCCTCGTCCCTTTCTGTTAATGATGAAGAATGGACCAGCAAAGTCTAGACCAACCGAAGCGAATGGAAAGCCGACGGTAACACGCTGTGCAGGAAGATTCCCCATTTTAGGCTGTAGGGTCTTACCTTCAAAGCGTCTGCATTTAACGCAATTGTGTACTGTGCGACGAGCCAGATGTCGACCATTAATAGGCCAAATTATTTGTCGAACTGTAGCTAACAAGAGTTGTGGCCCGGAGTGCATCTGACGAATGTGTTCGCGGTGAAAAAATAATTTAGTAAGAGTGTGGGACGAGTCAAGAAGTATTTGGTGCTTCTTCTCATATGGAAAATCAGAAGCTTGAATTCTACCACCAACTCTTATTAAATTACTGTTGTCGATAAACGGTGATAATGATAAAATTTTAGATTTACTGTGTAAAGGCTTATTTTGCTTTAAAAGTTTATACTCAAGTGAAAATGATTGTTGTTGAGCCATGAAACACAGGCTTTTGAAAGACTGGTTTAATTCATCGGTAGTTAAAAAGTCAGTGCGTTTAAAATGAGGATGTTTAATGTTATAAATAAACCTATTGACGAAAGCCATCACGCGTTGGAGTTTGGTAAAAGAACTGTAAGTTGAAAAATTGATTAATGGTTCAACAATAGTGGTGCACACATTGATTTTGACATCAGGTAAGTTTTCTTTATTTATAATGTTAGATTCTAAGAGAGGCCAATATGATTCATCCTTACATAAAAATTGTGGGCCGTACCACCACAGGTTTAACTTCGGCAGCTGACTAGGATTAATACCCCTAGAAATATGATCAGCTGGGTTTTCTGAAGTAGGTACATATCGCCATGATGATGGTTTTGTTATTTCTATGATTTCACCTATACGATTTGCTACAAATGTTTTTAAATTTCTAGGTACGCTGTGGATCCAGGCGAGGACTACGCTGCTATCACACCAATCATAATGGACTATGCGAGAAGGTTTGTATTTTATGGCATCACAAACAGATTTGGTCAATCTAGCAGCGAGTAAAGCGGCACAGAGTTCCAAACGAGGAATCGTAATGGGTTTTAAAGGAGCAACTTTGGATTTTGAGCATAACAACCTAACACTAACATCATTATTTTGATTTATAGATTTAACATAAATACAGGCTCCGAAGGCCGATTGCGATGCATCACTGAAAGAATGGATTTCGATAACGTTTGCATTATCACAAATAACATTCCTAGGTATTTGTAAATTGGCTAAATGCTGTAAATTGTTTACAAATTCGTCCCAAGATTCTTGAATATCCGAGGGAACAGGCTCGTCCCAATCGAGTCGGAGGAGCCACAATCTTTGTAACATAATTTTGGGTATGATTATACACGGACTTAATAATCCTAGCGGATCAAATATTTTTAATGAATTTGACATTATGATTCGTTTTGTTAACTTTCCATGAACTGACATGGGTTTGATTGGAAAGTGTAACTGATCGTTGGAAGGATTCCATCCTAATCCGAGAGTGCTCGACGATTCACTGGTTATTAACTTGTCCTTTTGGTTATCAGTGTTACCTTGTAAAATGTTTGTTGAATTTGTTTTATATTTACGTAACGGAAAACATGCTGAATTTAACGCTATTGATACTAAATCTTTTATGCGGCGCAATTCATCTTCGTTATTTGACCCAGTGATGAGATCGTCGACGTAAAAGTCGTTTTGAATGATTGATTTTATGAATTCGTCCCCACATTCCTCTCCGGCCTGCCATAGGCACCGTGTACTTAAATAACTCGCACTTGCTGTGCCGTAAGTGACGGTATTTAATTTGTACGTTTTGATTGGCTGCGACTCGTCTTCTCTCCATAAGATCAGTTGTAGATTTTGATCATCACTGTGACACGCCACCTGGCGGAACATTTTCTCAACGTCAGCAGTGAGCAAGTATTTGTACTGTCTAGCCCTGATCAATATGGAAAAAAGAGAATCTTGCTTATTGGGGCCAACCATGAGAATATCATTGAGAGAGCGGCCGGAGGAAGTGGGGGCCGAGCCGTCAAACACTACTCGGATTTTGGTGGATTCGCTTTCCTCTTTGAATACTGCATGATGACACAGGAAATAATTTGGAGTAGGTATTGCAATATGTGATTCAGACAAATGGCCTAACTCGGCGTATTCATTAATAAATTCTGTATATTGTGTTTTGAGTACTGGATTTTTACGAAATCGCCTTTCCAAACTAAGAAGTCGTTTTTTGGCTAAATTGTATGAATCACCAAGAGTATTAGGACTATCACGCATTGGTAACTTGACGCAAAACCTACCTGTACTTAGTCGTGTGGTATTGGCGATGAAATGTTCTTCACACAACCTTTCGATTGGGGTCAAAGTAGTTCTTTGAGGAAGCTCTTCAACTTCCCAAAACCTAGTTAACTTCTGATCAATATTTGTAATTGAATCTGATTGGTATGATTCATTTGAAGAGGTTGAATGGTTGCATTGCATGTACTTTGAATAACTAGTCAACATGGGACCAGCTACGAGCCAACCAAATTTTGAGTTTATTAATTTTGGGTTATTGGGACCCAGGGAATATTGTTCTGTACCTACAACATCCCAAAATATATCAGCCCCGAGAATAACGTCTGCCTTTGCTGGTACGTTAAAGCTAGGGTCAGCCAACTTTATGTAGTCGGGTAATGTAATATGTTTCATGTTTATAGGCACCTTAGGTAGTTCTCCTGTCAGCTCATCAAGCACTAAACAGGATAAGGTAACGCTATATGGATTGTTCATTGAACTGAGTGTAATTTTGCAGGATTCTGTAACCTTATCACACAAGTTATTGCCTATACCTACTATGTTTATTACCTTAGTTTGATTTGTAACTAATTGTAATTTCTGTTTCAGGTTTTTCGTCATGAGTGAAGATTGACTGCCGCAGTCTAAGAGAGCACGTACTTTCTCCGTGGCATTAGTCAGCGGGTTCGACACTTCGATGATGACAGTTGATAGAAATACATGATTGTTGTATGGCTCTGCCAACGATGACAATACTTCAGCAGAGTTTGTTGATACTACAGCATTGGATTGATGCAGGAGAGAATTGTGACGCTCCTTGCATTCCTTAAAAACACAAGGTCCTAATTGACAGTCAGCTACTTGATGGCCTTGTCTCAAACAGTTAGGACACAAATTATACTTTTGAACATCAGCTAACCTTTCACTAACAGTTTTGTTTTTAAATGTGGGACACGAGTAAATTCTGTGTGACTCACTACAAATTACACAATCAATTCCCTTCTGAATCTCTTGTTTAGCAATAAAAGATTTAACATGTGAAGGTCTATTATTTTTACTATTGGAACTGGTATTATTTTGTTTATTGTTTGGATGTGAATGTTGATTTTGAGAAGTTTGGTTAGGACGTGACGTTCTATTAGCAACGTCAGCCTTGCTTCGACTCATAGCTTCCAGAACACCTGCACGATCTGTTAAGAATTTATGAAATTGAGCTAAAGTTGGAAGATCATCACCAGAATTAAATGTGTTTTGCGATTCTTCCCACTTCATTAAACTTTGACTGTCTAATTTGGATGTCATCATAAATATGATTATATCGTCCCACATATGTGTGGGTCGCCCTAAGTTAGCTAGTGCTCGCAAGTTTTTTGTTACGTGATCAGCTAAAAATCGCAACGAACGTTCCGATTCGTTATTAATCGGTTTCATATTAATTAGTTCTGACAAATGATAGTTAATGAGCAACTTCTTGTTGTCGTATCGCTCACATAGTAACGACCAGGCTTCTTTATAGTTTGATGATGAGACTTCAAGATTTGAAACGATACGAGCCGCATCTCCTTCGAGATATGATAATAAATAATGAAATTTGTTTATATCGGAAATACGTTCGTTATTATGTACTAAAGCTTGGAAAGTATCTCGAAATTCGAGCCAGCGAAAATATGCTCCGTTAAACTTAGAAATTTCAATACGCGGCAACTTAAAACCGATAGGATCAGAATCATGAAGGTGATGACATGAGAACGCCGAAGACTTACGACGAGTCTCGGATTGATTATTCGAATCTTCAATTAAGGTCTTTGCTATTGCTATACATGAAATAATATCTTGCTCGATGCTATCACGCTCATCTATCTCTGAATCCAAATTATCTTGATTTAAAATCTCTATTTCAGTCTGAAGGTCATCAAACTTGGTGGACAAACCTTCAAACTTACTTAACTTTAATGATAACTCAACAAGTTCTATGCTAGACAGTTGCACTGAGCCTAATGTTGCTATATAATTTTTAAATTTTGTTGTTTGGCCCTTAATAGAACTACGCCTTAAACTCAGCTCCTTATACTTTGCAATATTATGTTTTTCTGACTCCGTAGGCATTGCTGAGTCTAAGACTAAATAAAGTAAAATAAAAACTAAACCAATAAAAATTTGTTCACTTAGCTGCACTTTGTTTACTATGCGTAAACTTGGCTTATCTTATCTCACTCCCGTCAGCCCGGTGACTCCTGTGGCGAAGAAACCGGTTCTGCACAACTGATTGATTGAACTGCAGGCCGTATTCCCTCGCCAATCCTGGAAATTTCGGCAAAACGAGTGAAAAGCGAGAAATAACTAATATAAAAGCTGTAGGTGCAACAATGTGTAAACAAAGTTGTTTGAAATTAACTTTAAGAATTTGTTGAAATTGTTTTAGGAATTTATTCAGTAAATAAAATAACAAAGACTACCTAAAACAGGATTATTTTGATGAATAATTGTTGAAATAGTGAATAGGTAATGTATTAATGGACAAATACTGTAGATTTTTTAACTTTTCAAGTTTGGAACATGTGCGAACAAAGAATGACCTTTGTACCTTGCGGGTGGCAAACAAAGAAATTAATATAGATATTGAAAATGAACTATTCGATGAATATCACGAATATTATTGACTTTGGAAGGACACTCTGTGGCCTTATGTGCACTGTGGAGGCAAAACAAGGGTGATGAAGGGAAATGCAAGATTTGGTATGGATAGGAAAATATGATTAGGACACTTATCTCTGTAGAAGTTTGCTGCCGTGGTCGTGACTAAGTCTTGCTGTAGCTTAGACGCCGGATCCTGACGGTCTTCAACTCTGGATGAGGCACGTTCTCCTGACTATGGGAGTAGTGACTTGCAGAAATTTGGTTTTGATGATTTCGTGTCCTGTCACGGTCGCCAATTTATGTCTGCTTGTGAGACATTTGCGAGTCCTATTTTATGTAAATAAAACCCGAAAAACTGTGATAATACGTGTACTTGATGAATTTTGAAGATTACAAGAATAATGCTTGATCACTGGCGGACGTTGGATATAAAAGTGACAAAATTATAAATCACGTCGGTAGACGAATAAAAAAACAGCTAAACGCCTGATACAAAATGCTGCGCAACTTGTGAGACACCGCTGTGAATCTGCTACTGTGAAGTTATAGGCGCTTGCAGTCGCGCCACCAATGCTAATGCTATGCTAAGAATTACGACAAAAATGTGAACGTCAAAATAAACTACAGATCAGACCTAAACCAGAGGGCTTGTCAAAAATACTAAATAGCTATCATTATAATTTCAGTCTCTCTTAAAAAAAGTAGGTATTTCATATAAATACTAACCAGGTAAGGCTTGTAAGCTATTTACTGGCTGTTTAATATATGTACGCAAAATCTGAATTCTGTTTTGACAAAACAAATTGACAGATGACAGATAGAGATTCTGTCTATGTTACTTCATTCCGTTCAATGACATTTGTAATGATAACTACTTTTTGCTAAATTATTTTTACCTCTTAAAAAATAATTAAAACGAGGTTCATGTTTTCAATGAATATACGAGTATGTATTACTTATTTATTTTTCAAAAGCCGATGATTACTGTTACAGCAGTACATTTTTTTTTTTGTTTTCTCACATGAACCTTACAAATAATGCTTCATTACACGCATTGTTTGCAATACGACCAGCAGCCCTACCATGGCGTCTTAAATCCATCATGATGTGTGTGAGGGAAAGGGATAGTGCTATTCGTCTTGTGTAACTCCGTCTCTCTCTGACACAGGAATCATGATTGATTTATGACGTCATGGTAGGGCAGCAGAAGAGGACATTTAACCGCAAAATATATCAAGTTTTCACCTTTTAATTATTATTTTATGACTTCGGTTAGATTTTACAAAAAAAATATCGCCTGTTAGCGTAAATAATAAAATATTTACACTTTTACTACTAGTCTCCTTTAGTTGAAAGTACACTGATGTGGTTGGCTGTTGGGAATTCATTCAACTCATAGTAACGCACATAAACTTCCCTTTAAATCTTCGTTCCACAAATTGAGACAGAATCTATATATTAAAAAAAAAACAATATCACTCATATTTTACGTATCTGTGTTGGATACCGATGGCTATGATGGATGTGTCACCGTGTTATTGCTAACATCGTAATTTTATCATTAATCGAGAAAGATTTTTTTCTTTTCTTTAGACATTGTTATATTGTTAATTATCGTATTTGGATAAGGATACGATACTCTTTTTTTGTTGTTACCACTTTTTATTAGCAAAACTGCATTTTTATGATCCTTTAAATATGTATTGTTCTGAATAAACTAATTATTAATTATTATTAAGGTTTATTGTATGCGAAATGGCATTACTGCTTCGCAGAAGGAGGTGACCGCTTTCCATGCCTCCTCGCTCCGGACCATGGATTGACCAGGGCTGGACGCGAGAGATCGCCGCCACCGATCGCCTCGACGAGGTCACGACGTTGCTCCGCCCAAGCAGAGCAATTTTGTTCACAGTAAACCAAGTGTTTACAATCTAGGAAAATTGCAACAGATGTATATATAGTACGAAAATCACTATATCGACTGTATTTTGACTAGCATTTATAATATTTAAACAGGTTTTAGAGTCATTACCCGAACAACACCGCCCTATCAAATTGCGAACGACTAAAACCCTTGAAAATTCGATTTCTCGTCAAAGACGCCATCATATTGGCAATTTCGCAAATTTATTAGTTTCCATAACGGCACAATTGCTCTTCAACTAACATACTACGTATTCGAACTATGTTCAAGTAATTGACTTTCCTCTTCGTTGTATTATAAGAGGCAATAGCTAATCTACATTCTCAAATATACCTCAGCAGTACGTATTAAGCCGGCCAGTTTTATTGAACCCTGTGGGAGTTCAGTGTTTTGTTTAAATTGTGTGTTATTTCTTTACAGTTCTGTTTCCAGGGGTCTAGTGGTTCTGGTCGGATGTGTAGTACGGTGCTTGTCTGGCAGTGTGAGTAATTAAGTTACGCAGTATAAATGAAGGGTCTCATGCTATCTAGAACAGGTAATTAGTTTATGCGTCAATTGAGCCCCTCATTGTAATTTGCACTTGCTGAGGAAATGGAAATTTTATAAGCTACGATTTTTTTATTATTTTATTTTAATCTTGTTATTAATAATGTTTGCAGCGGTGAGTTTTTGCACTCCGGACGAAACGAAAGAATAAGAAACGTTACATGATTAATAAATCATGTAAGTTTTCTTATTCTTTCGTTTATTCTATGTTAGCAACACAAAAACAGGAGACGAGGATGTAGAAAAATCAAAATAAGGTCCAACAGTGTTGTTCCATGGCTTCTTGTTTAAAGAAAAACATTTATTTATTAAAACTTTAAGTACAAGTGTGGTACAAAGGCATGGATATGATGGGAATCAGCCACGTAATGGTAAAATTAAATACAAAATACACTCGAGTTGCTTTGAACAGATTCTGCAACTTTGACTTTAAGCTAGTTAAAATTTCTGATGACGCTAATAGTTCACCTTCTATGGAAGTAAATAATTAAGTGTTAGAAATAATTTACGTTAACTAAACTTAGTTAGGAATCATCTAGTTATCATCGTTATTATCAACTATATGTGACATCTGTTTAATTATGTAAATCAGGTTAATTCAAATAAATTAACATAACTCAGTTACTATTCTAATATAAAAGAAAAAATGCTAAAATTCTTAATACATTGATTGATCACTTGCCGCCTGTGATAAAGGAACCTTGTACATGTACAGGCATCAAACATTGTTCTATCTACATTATTATCTGAGATTTACTATTCAATTATACCAAACTGTTTTTTTTTTTATTATTATTATTTATTATGGGCGGACATAATGCAACAAGGCATTCTCTACCAGTCAACCTTTGGGTTAAAAAGATTACACATTAAAACACACATTGTATAGTTGTCTCACTCACAATCAGTGTTTCAGAAGACACATGCTTCAATAAAAAATAATTTGTAGAACAAGTTATGACCTCTCAAACATTCACTTTAATGTTTAAAAATACCATATTCATCGCCTATCCACATCCCCTAACCAAAAAATTGACACACACACACACACACAAATATGTATTTTATTTAAAACATAAATCGCCCAGACAGTTCGTTAACACAAAGTGGCTATTCAATATAACGCACACAGCACGTGGTGGACCCTTTTACCAATTATTATAATTAACTATAAGAGGAAGTGACCTCTTGGGCTTTGAGGGACGCAACTTTGTAATACGACGGCCATTTTGGCAGATTGATAGCTACAAGACAACGGACTTAAGTCAATATTGCGTTGTTGAGAAGTTTGCGCGCCTTGTTTGTGCCGTTAAGGGTTAGTTATTGGGTATTAGGTATTTTGGTTATATCGGTTTTGAATATGAGGTAGGTATGTAGATACATAGGTGGCGAGGTAAACTTCGATGCTTAAATTTTCGAGCAAGCATAGGGTGTATTAATTTGTTTATTAAAAAAAATATTCTTGAACTCACCTTCTGGTGGAATCCCGGTGGAAAATTGACTCTCACCAACAGTAAAACAGTCGTTTTACAATGAAAATAGTATAATATAAAAATAGTAATAACAGTAAAAACAATTACAGTTGAACGCCGATTATCCGAATTAGTTGGGACTGGGGTCTATTCGGATAATAGGGATGTTGCCTGAGTAAAAAATATATGGTTGTGTTTAGATTATAGAAAAATATTTGACACGTATTTTTTTCTTTATCAAATCTATAAAAACTGACGAAGATAAAAAGCATCAATGATCAGGAGTGGGAGCGTGTGACGTTACTGCCTGGTAAAAATTGTAGCGAGTAGTGACGTCACACGAGTTTTCAACGCACTGCATCGTCTTCATTTTTGTTTATGAGAAAAAAGAAAAAATACGTGTCCAATATTTTTCTGAAATATATCTGACGGACTAATCAGATTTTTTTAGTTAACTACCCTATTGGTCACAGATTGGTAATAAAGAAAAACGAAATGTCACACATAGAATAAACTTTATTAAGTTTAACATAAAATAAAATGACTTTTATAAATGACTTGGTTTTAATTATTTATTATACTTAGGACCAATTCGGATAATTGGCGATTCGGTTTGTCGGCGTTCGGATAATCGGCGTTCTACTGTAGCGGGTAATGGTGTCACAATCAGAACATATCTTTTTGCTACTTTCCGTTGTATTAGAAAAATATTGTTCTGTTTTTGAAAAACATTTGAGCTCGATATAATATTTTAGAATGACCCCGAGCCTGTTCAGCATTTTGTTTTTCTTTATAAAAATCTAATTTACTCTGTTGCCGTTAAGTCTGGCTCTTCCATTTCTGCATTCACAACATAATTCATTACACCAACAGAGTTATAAAATCTCCGATGCAGTAAACATGCAAATAATAATAAAACCTTAACATAAAAATTAGCCGTAACAGCGAATTCAAATACAGCGAAAAACTTTCGCGAAGTTGGCACAACTTCTTGATCATTATTTCTCCTGCTGGCAGACGAGAAAATATTTGCAAGATGAACTTGCTTCATTATAGTTTTTATTTTCTCTTTTATTATGTAGAATGTGATTGAGTCTAAACAAGAGGAATGAGTGAATGAATGCTGAGTGAACGAAGTCGAACTACCACAAATAAAACAGTTTTCCGATCTATGTCTGTAATGTTTTCTGCTTAAGTGGAAAACTTGAGATTGGCGAGGCTTCGCTTTCTGTTTAAATGTTGGTCTAGACGAGTTATTAAAAATGTATTCTTCATATATTTTTGGTAACGATTCTGGTTTTGTTTATAAATTTGCATTGCATTAATATTTGCTTGTTTGATTTTAGATCGGTTATATTCAAGCATGAATTATTTTAGTATTTATTTGCTTTGAAAGTTAAATGTTTGGACGAGTTGTTTATTTAGAAAATTTCATCGGATGAATAAAATCTTCGCTACAAGATTTTCTTAAATTTGTGTCTTAGACTTTTTTCACAAATTATATTTTGAATTTTATTTAAATGACTTGTTAAAACTTGCGCACGTAACTTTTTAAAACGTTTTTCAAGTCTACCGATGAAGTTTTTATTTTAAAAGTTTCCAAGTTTTTGTCGTTCGACTTTTGTGCCATTGAGGGTCAGTGTGACCGTGAATGCTCAGAAACTATTCAGAAATCACAATGAAACAAGAAATACGACCTTTAGCATAATATATTACAATAAATAGGCCCATAAATGTTTTAAGCGTTACAACAATAAACTATTTGTCTAGCTACAAAGCTTTATATTTCGCATTTAGTATTTATCGAGCCATTAAATCATCGATTTATGGTGATGCAAAAACACTATAAACTTCTATTAAAATAGTTTGTTACGAGAGCACATTGTTAGTGGGAACAGAATGACATATTAATTTAACTTCTAACATTTATGTTGTGACTGTGTTCTATTAAATTAATCCAATTTATGTTGTTTTATTGCAAAGTCACTATAAAACATCTTCACAAACGCTCAACCATATATTTATAGTTCAGTGTGGCGGCAATAGATGGCGCTACACGTAGCGTTCAGAGCGAAACATAGAGGTACATACATTGAAAATGTTTGAACGTGGCATTTCCCAAAGCAATAGGGTAGTTGACTAAAAAAATATGATTAGTCCGTCAGATAGATTTCCAAAAAATATTGGACACGTATTTTTTCTTTTTTCACATAAACAAAAAATGAAGACGATACAGTGCGTTGAAAACTCGTGTTACGTCACTACTCGCTACAATTTTTACCGGGCAGTGACGTCACACGCTCCCACTCCTGATCTTTGATGCTTTTTATCTTCTTCAGTTTTTATAGATTTGATAAAGGAAAAAATACGTGTCCAATATTTTTCTATAATCTAACTGACGGACTAAACATAATTATATATTTTTTACTCAGGCAACATCCCCATTGGTATTCTGTAATTTATTGTTGAATTTAGTATGTGTAGTTAAAATAATTTTATGATTATGAGTGTGAAGCATAGAGTTTAGTACCAACTTTAAAACCTATAGGTAATTTTTACCTTTTAAAATCTATAATTATTAAATTCCCAAGGGGTTAGACAGGGCATCCAATATTCGTAGATTATGGTTAAGGTTTCATTTGTCTAATTTATGGCGAGCCTTTTGTAAAATGGTATAAATCCAGACCAAAAGAATTATAATTGGGTAGGTAGGTACACCTGGTTTCGGCCCTCAAAAATTGAACTAATGTCGAATGATGTGATTGACTTGTGAAAACTACTCTACCACAGCTAGATAGCATTCATAATTAATGTGAATTTTATCTAGTATGTATTTATAATTGAATCATAATTTACATGAGTAAAATTTCATAACCGAAGGCAAATTCATTTTCAAACCATAGCAAAAACATGAAACAACAGACCCATCTAAATTCAACGCAAATAAAATAAAACAATCAATTGCCATAAAACAAACTGACTCAACAATTATAATTAAAAGCTATTGAATTATTAACACACAATCTTAATAATAGGAATATTAATTTCTTGAATAAGAACTTCGAATCGTCTAAGAGGTCACTACTGTGGTTAGAGCAATTAATATAATGAAATACATTACTTAAGGCAAAGGGGTTGAGTCGTTATACCTCCTTTGTCTTATTCTCTCGTTAATATGTATTTATGGGGACATTTGAAGTTATTTATGGCGCTTTTTGGCATTATTCGGGGAAATATTAGATTGGTGATGTTAATGTGAGTGATTAAGAGGTTCAGGAGTGATAATCGAGTGGGGCATCAAGTCTTCGGCGAGTAAAACGTGAGAAGGGTTTTAAGACTGATCTGATATAATTGCTTTTTGTTTACAGGATTATAAGACTTCAAGGAAGTTTGGTGAAGTGACGTACAGTCGGTGATAGCAATTAGCTGACCCCCCTAAAAATTACTCGATTTTACACCCTATGCTCATAACATTAAAATATGTTTGAGTTTATCAGACTAACACTACTCGTTGAACAGAAACACTAAATAATTTTGATACGCAAACTTGAGCTTTAAGAGGTAGGTATTAGGTCATTTATTTATAACTGTTCACCTATTTTAATAAGTGGGTAGTTAGACGTCAATATGCGTATTCAACCAAAACTGCTATAGATATGACATTAGGAATATGGGGTAGAAGAATAAATTGAACAAGATATTCTATGCACAAATAGCAGTGAATACGCGCGAAAATTTTTACCTTGCCTTACTAAATTGTAAAAATCCACGCTTTTTTCCTTTTTATTAATTGTTATCAGTTTTGATAGTTTAATCGTCATGTCCAAGTTGAGTTGAGTGATTATTTAAAATACAAAATAATCTATTTGCATGAGGAGAATGCTGGTATTAAAGCGATTGCTACGAAACTTAATATAGCGGTAAGTGTATTCTTTTTTATGCTTCATTTATAATTATAGTTATTCCTTAATTCGTTAGTTGGCTTAAAATCCGGTGAATGTAGAATAATAGACAATTAACTATGTTTCATTATGAGTCTAATTTGAGATCATTTATAGGTTTAATTGATATTATCTAAATTGATAAACGTAATTTGCAAACTTAATCGATAAATAAAATTATGTTTACCTATTCGTTACTAAAATTAAGCTTATTGTGTTGTTTCAGAGAAATACAGTCAGATTGTGGCTAAAACGTTTGACGTGTGGTTTTAATATTCAAAAAGATCGTCCTGGACCAAAACCATTCATGAGAGGAAGTGATTGTTGTTGAATATGGTGCGCGGTATGCGGGACCGCTTGCAACAAGTAATAGAAAAAAATGGTGCTCCACTTCGCTATCAAAAGCATAATTATAAATGACTTGAGTAACCAGTGTTGGTCACAAACAATACTAACGTATGTCAGTGTGTGTGTTAAATTAACTATTGTTATAATTTCTAACGAAGTATTTCGAATACCTAGTTTTTTGTCAAAACCTTATAACTAAAATAACTACTCACAAAACAAATTGATATATTATAGTAGGTAGAACTTCAACGTATAATGCCGTTTTATTTAGTTAAATGATATTTAATGTGGTGATGTTATTGTTATGAAATAGAAATACAAACCTATATTTCTAAATATTATAACATGCTGATTCACTACATTAAACTCAGTGCAGTTAACAACGTTATTAGTAAGTAGGTAAATATTATCATCTTCGTGTCGTCATCAATATCATTTATAAATGTTATTCTTATAAAATTTTTTTTATAAAATATAATCGTTTTTACCATCATTTTGGTTTTTTTATTTCTGTTCGTTTTTTTTTTGTTGCTAAAGTTATAATTTATTATTTATAACTTAAAATAAATTTACAAAACAGAAACAAACGCGTCAATCACGCTGGTTACGAACTCACAGCCTCGATTTGTCAGCTCACTACAGTCACCACTAGACCACTCGAAACATATTTAATGTGGTCGAAATTACGTATTATATTACAAGTTAAAATAATATTCAAGATCATACCTACCTTAACACTGCGTATTAAAGATCAAATTCGAAAAACTATTTTATTGATCGTAGACGTTGAACCAGTTGTCATACTGCTAACGAGCAAAAGGTTCAAATTCGTTTAAATTTAAGGGGGTCAGTTAATTGCTATCACCGACTATACATAGCTAAATCACGGGTTAGTCACCGTGTAGTTTGTGTTTGATCTTCGAAAATACTAATCCGATTAAATAAGAATATACTAATAGAGAATTGTTATTCAGTGACATACAATGTTACTTGTAGTCCGGAAAAACGGCAGGATCCTTTGGAATAATCAAAATCGCTAGTAAAAGATAAAAGCTAGTGTTAAATGACACCTCTGCAATAAAGAGTGGTTTTCTAAACAGTCAGTTTTTAGATTAGACCTCGCCACGCCCTTTTTCGAGTATCAAGTAGAGGAAAATTCATTTTGAATGCTTAAGTTTTTTATACTGAACAATTCGGAATAAAAAGGTAAAATGCTACTCAAGATTCCTTAGAACTCTGTATCTTACGTTACTTATTCGTTTTTCTCTTGTTTTTCTTTCAAACTTGTTTCGAAAAATCAAAGGGAAATTCGATTTGTCGTCCCTATACGTCAACCTGTAACGAATAAACAATGCGAATAGGATTTTAGTTCGAAAACTGTACATGGTAACATATGCAGTGCAGGTATGGGTCCGCTCTAACGAAGACCGTTCGTTCGAGGAATACTTGATGTCACCGAAAAATTTTCAGTTTGTTTTTTGGACCGAAGATGCGCCTGAATAGGAATCTTGGAGAAACAATGTTTGAATGTAAAATGTTTTTCTGGGAGTTTTGATGTTGTTTTATATATCGTAAACAGTAGGTACCGAAATTGGTTTAGCTACAAGTGTAATCCTCGAAATATAAATGACGAATCCTAGAAATTATAAAAAACCCTTTATAAGTGCTCCATTAATAAAAGGACTCTTGTTCAGAAGAAAGGTCTCTTATAGATATTACGTTAAAAATGATGAGCACTTACGTTAATGTGTATTATATTAAGACTATTGGTTCATAATTAACAATCTTACTGTTCGAAAAAATAATTTTTAACCACTATTAATTTTAACTTTTAGTTGAGTTCACGACGGATAATAAAATTGATCTTAAATGAATACAAAAAATATTTAGTAGATGAGTGTAATGCAAAGCATTTTAGAGTTTTTAGCTTTTTCCAACATATATTTTATGTGTTTTTAAATCTGGTTGAGGCTGGCCTTGGGAATCAGCACAAGCAAAAATAAACTTATGCTCAAAGGTGGGCAAATTTGGATTGCGGATATTGACATCATCTTCAGCGTCAACGATTCAAATTTGCCCACCGTTGAGCATAAGCATCTTTATTATTTAATTTTTAACCGACTTCTAAAAAAGGAGGAGGTTCTCAATTCGGATGTTTGTATGCTTTTTTTTATTTTATTTTTATTTTTATTGTTTGTTCGCGTATAACTCCGTCGCTTGTGAACCGATTTGAAAAATTCTTTTTTTGTTGGAAAGGGTATACTTCCCAAATGGTCCCATGAAAATTTTATCGAAATCAACCAAGCGGTTTTCGAAAAATCTAAAAAAATATCTACATTGTCTACATTGACGACCTCTTAGTGTACTCTGCAAAGGAGCAGTGCTTTTTTTACACCAATTTGATTGGTTCGTTTAGGTAGGGGAGGGGAGAGGGTGTAAGTACCACTAAAAAGTGAAAAATAAAAAACTTTTTAACAAAAAAATACAACCGACTTTTACACAAAAAATCAAAAAAGTGCAAAAAACTTTAATTTCGGAAGTTGTATTTTTTTGTTAAAAAGTTTTAAGTCAAAAAGTCTTGTTATTGCTCACCTCATATAATTATCTATTCCTTACCAACGCAAACTTGATACTTAGAAAAAAAAACAAAACAAAACTTCTTCGGAAAAACAAAGTACCTATGTACAAGGGATTATTTGCACTGCATTAACAGACATAAATATTAAACGCAGCTAACAGTTCATTCAAGCTTGTCATTACTCCACTCAACCGTTTTAAGGATCTAAAAAAGAATCTTCCTGAACATCAAATAGAGGCAGACATTTTAAAGAGAAGTGCCCTCGAATGATCCCCAGATTTGCATGTAATTATCATTTTTGATTCTGTCTTCTTTTGTGTAAATACTCTTCTAAAAGGTAACGCCGTAAATGACATAATGCGGAGGAAGATATGCTGAATTATTTATGTGGTAATGTGGTGCTGTGAGCCTTGGCTTTTTAGTGAGGGGTTAGACTGTGCTGCACTATATCGACAGTTTTATTTTAAATTTTAAACTAGCTACTGCCCGCGACTTCGTCCCCGTGGAATCCCCGATTTTAAAACATTCTTTATCGCTGCTCCGCTCCTATTGGCATAAGCGTGATGATATATAGCTTAAAGCCTTCCTCGATAAATGGTCTATTCAACCCAAAAAGAATTATTCAATTCGAACCAGTAGTTCCTGAGATTAGCGCGTTCAAACAAACTCTTCAGCTTTATAATATTAGTATAGATGTGTGAACCAGCCTTATAAGTATGAGAGAAGGCGTTTGCATTGCAATGGCCCTTTATAGCCTGGAACTATTATTATTGTTATGAAACCACTTGTATATTTTTATTTGTAGTAGTTAATCCTGCAAATCCATTTTTACAAAAAAATTGAATCGACTTTGGTGTATCTGGTGTAGTTTCTTCGTTTTTTGACACATACTTCAAAATTTAAGGTATTTTGTTCTTTATAGTGGTTTGTATCTGGTTATTTTACGGCATCTTTATATTCCAGGCTTCTTCCACTAATTTCTGACTAACTTCGGCATCGTCAGCAATTTGTTCGTCTTGGCTCATCACACGATCAGGAGTAAGTCAGGGTTCCATTCTAGGACCTCTGTTTTTCTTGACTATGGTCAACGATAATAATAAAACATGCAAAATGTTTAGTTTATGCAGACGACTTCAAGATTTACGCCAAAGCTACCTCTTTGTCTGACTGTATAGCCAATCAGTGTGATATCGATTCTCTAATTAACTGGGCCGCTACCAACAAAATGGAGCTAAACATCTCTAAATCCCAAATTATTCAGATATTACAGCCAGTATTCACAATAAAAGACCTTGGTGTTCTGTTTGATACTAAACTGACCTGACATCATAGATCCTAAAGAATTATTTAGACGCTTAGGTTTTGTTTTACGCAGCTGCAAAGGTTTTAAAAACCAAACAGTTATAAGACTCCTGTTTAACGCTTGAGTCCGGTGTAAGCTTGAAATTAGTGCTTGTATATGAAATTGTCATGAGGTGACTTACACAGTCATGCTGGTAAAAGTTCAAAAGACGTTTCTCAGGTTATTTTCAATTTATGCAGGTACACCCTACACAGCTTTTTATAAATTTCTTTCGATCAAAAAAAAAAAGAAACAAAATTCAAATCCGTCTGTATAATACGAGTATGATAGAGTTATGCCCCCAAAACATACCTACATAAAAAAATATTTGAAAACCTTCTCCTTTTTCGAAGTCGGTTAAAAAAGCATTATGGAACCTGCAAAGATTCAGGTTTTAAATTCTAAATTCAGTCTTTATCGACTTTTCCTTTGAGCTAATTAATACTTTTATCTGTATGATCTTAATCTAATCCGTTTATCGTAGTCTACTCTTAGTCGATAAAACATGCCTTATAAATGATTACATATCTACATTGTATTCACATTATCGTGTTCCCCCATCACTATTCCTCATCTCCGCTTCAGCGTTAAATACGCTTCAATGGATATTACTTTTGGGGATTTTTGTTGCTTAAATAAATTATTACATTTGACTAAGAACAAGTTTTAATGAATTTCAAGTGGGACCGACGTAGACTAATATGATTTCCCATTTCACTCCTGTTACTTTAACGACATGAAAGAGAATTAATTTGGGGTTTGTTAACGTGTCGATGTTTGGAATTGAATAAGTAGGTAAGTGTGCTGTTTTGTTCATATTTTTTTTACAGTTTTGTGGCAAAATACGTTCGATGTTTAGATACCTAGCTCAATAATCTAAATTAAAAAAAAAAATATGCCCGCGTGAAGTGAAGTTCAAACACAGAATATGAGTTACTAAAATTGTGTTTAATTCAAGAATTTGGATCGTTCTTACAATCTTACTTATGAAAAGTAAAACAATTATTTGGGTTATTCAACGCGAATATCAAGTCCTTTGTTAAAACTAAAATCAAATCTACATTAAAAAAATATTATACAATACAAACTCAGAAGTCAATTCCACTGCAACATGAAAAAACCAGATAACAATTTTACAACAATATAAAATATCCAAGTGTAATCATTGCAGTTTGACGTTTCACTCCGCCACCATCTTTGTTGGCGCCAAAACGTTGTGTTTGACATACACATTATTCGTTCGGATACAACACGAAAACAAGTTAAAATTGACTTGCTTGCGAGTGATGGCTAATAAAAATTGGGAAAGCAAAACGAAATTGGAGCGTCGACGACGGCAAAATGTAAAGTCCGTTTTTAAACTTTCGTAATATGACGGGTTCGTTGCTGGTATTATCTTTGTAAATAGTTAATTAAATTACAAGAATATGACGTTTATTTATTTTTTATTTTCAATAAACCTTTCTAAAACAATAATAATATAGCTTTTTTTACAGATGCCAAAATAGCAAGTTTTTCGATGAAGATCCAGACAAATATTTTTTTACATTTAATATAATGTCAATTACCAAAGTGTTTTTTACTTTAACACATTTACACTGAATTTGTTTCAAGTTTATTTTCAGATTTTAGCGTTCAAAAGATCCTAATTTAATTAGAATATAATGTTTTAAGACAAAAGAGAATATTCTTAACTAACATGAAATATTCAAACACTATAATGATTGTTTGCAATATTAAATTGAATTCTACGTGTACTAATGATTTCTTTGTCTCTGCTTGTTTGACAAATATGTCTAATTGAATTAGTTCTGTCGCGAGATTCATTAATAATATTTATTTAATTAATTGTGCGTCAAATTCGACTTCTTTCAGCTAATTAATTAGTTATACTTGCGTAAAAGCTTTCAAACGATGGTCTTATAAATATTATTTTGGTAAATGTTTATTTTTTGCTTTAGTACGTTTCATCAGAAAATATAGCATAAGCATAAAGCATAATCAGCCTTTTAACGTTCCTACTGCTGGGACACAGGCCTCCTTTCTAGGAGAGGGAATGGGCCGTAATCCACCACGCGGGCCCAGTGCGGGTTGGTGGTGAATGTCACATGTTTTCGAATTTTTGGTTCTAGGACATGCCGGTTTCCTCACCATGTTTTCCTTCACCGTTTTGAGAGCAGTGGTGATGAAATTAATTACACAAAGTAATGCGCTTGGCTGTGTTTGAACCCGCGACGTACAATTCGTCGTCCGACTCGGCCACTACTGCTCCAGAAAATACTAAGTTTTAAACATCATAAAATAGTAACTAAGTTTTAAACATCATAAAAAGTAACTAAGTTTTAAACATCATAAAAAGTAACTAAGTTTTAAACATCATATAAAAATATCATAAAAAATATTTATTTTGTACACATACTATTACATACTATATATGTACACTACGAAAACTACCTATATACCTAAAAATGCGAAAATAAATCGGTCTATTTACCTATCTGACTGTTTGTGTTTTCTCTTCACGTCTGAACAGATTTGGATGAAACTTAGCACTCATGAAGGTACCATTGATTTGTCTTCAACCGAGATCTAGACACAACACGACGAATCCATTCAGTCAGGTATAAAAATAAAAAAAAGCTCTATGGTAATATATCAGAAACAAGATCTGTCGCTCGACAGGCGACGGCGGCGGCGACGTAGAAAAAACTTATTTTACGATAGTTTACGATTTCCGTTCCTATATATCTACTGTCGAACTGTTAACGCGTAAAATTTATTATTTATTACATTTGTTGCAAGTTTTTATAAAACTGCAGACATAGGGTCGTTAACGCTTTATGTCTTTTTGCTGAATAATAAAATCGCCCCTTGATGGAAAGCTTCGGTCACTGCCGGACTGGAAAATTCTGTGAATTCTTGAAATATTTTTGTGTTATAATTCAGAAAATTCAACGTTAACATCGTTCGTAGTACCTACTAAGGGAGAGTTGATTGATCCTAGTTAGAATTTCCCAACGGTTAATAATTATGGGTACCTACCTAAATTTTGTTAATGTCCATTTTCTATCTCTCGAGCTCGAGACCAATGATTAATTAAATAATTAGGTTTGTAAAATTTATTTTTGTATTTCATTATTTATTGTTGCTTTTGCCAATAAAACTATACAGTTTTTGATCAGAACCGATCAGTTCAAATCTGTTGCTTTTCCAGAGCCTTCATTATCTAAGCTGAACTTGACTTCAAAGCTTCGTACTTTTCTATAGCAAACTTATCAAATACTAGCAGCGCCCCGCGGTTTTACCCGCGCAGCTCCCGTTCCCGTGGGTTTTTTTTTTTTTTTTTTTTTTTTTTTTTTTTTTTTTTTTTTTTTTTTTTTTTGGAATGGACCACTCGCAGTTCAGCACACTAAGGCTGGTTACTGCTCAACCGGACAATCCTGTGGTGGCCTCAAATGAATTTAAGGCCCCCAGCCAGGGCTAAAAACTACTAAAAGCTAAATGACCGCTTCGCTAAGGGCATCCCCTGTGGGATACGGGCCTCGGCTTAACGGGGTCATTGAGAGGGGCAGCAAGGGACAGGCTGGGTCAATTATTATTATTTAGGGGATTTAACGCTAATGGCTCAGCGGCGCGGGCTGGCTCGTTAGGCAAAAGTCGGGGAGGGATGTTACTGGGGCGTCGCGATGGGCCTCGTCGGCGAGGCCGGAATACGGAACGCGGTCTGTTTTTGTTTTTTCTAATCGTGCTGGTTTCCCTATTACTCTCTTGTAGTAAGGTGATGGGGTCGTCGGGTTCGACTAGGGAGTGCCGTGGACGGCGAATCCTACTAATCTTGGAGGGAGTGTACCGGGCGGCCGATACAATGAGAGGGTTCTGATGGGATTCGGCGGACTCAATGAAACGCTTGTTAAGGCGCTTCATGAATTGTTTAATAGTTGGAATGCGGAGGTCGACATGGAGTCGATCGTTTCTAACGAACCACGGGGCACCCGTGGCCTTCCGCAGAAATCGGTTTTGGATTACTTGCAACCTATGGATCCGGTACGACTTAGTGTGCGCAAAAGTAGCACACGCATAAGTCATGATCGGGCGTATACACGTTATATAAATGCGCAACTTGCATTTAAGGGAAAGCTTGCTGCGTGCATTCAGCATGGGGTGGAGCCTACCGAGAGCGAAAGCGGCGCGATTACGCACCGTCTTTATGTGCTCACCGAAAGTAAGCTTTCGGTCAAGGATTACACCTAAGTATTTGGCTTGCTTCACCCAAGGGATCGGCTTGCCAAACATGGTGATCGGACTGGGGTCTGGTGGAGGGAATCGAGCCCGCGGCCTGTGAAACAGGATCGCTTGACTCTTTTCCGGATTGACTTCCACTCTCCATTTCCGAAACCAGGCGCCTAGTGCGTCGGCGGATCTCTGGAGGTGGCTGGCTATTGACTTTACACATCTGCCGGAGCGGTAGATGGCCGTGTCGTCGGCAAATAGGGCAAGTTGCGTCTGAGAACTGGTGGGAATGTCGCTGGTGTACAGCGAGAATAACAAGGGAGAGAGGACACCGCCTTGCGGTACTCCGGCATGAATGGGGTGGGGAGACGAAAGCGCACCTTCGATACGGTACCGAAAGGTGCGGTCTGACAAATAGTCTCGCAAGATGAGCACGAGACGATCTGGCACACCCAGTTGATATAACTTGTATATCAGTCCGTTGTGCCAGACCTTGTCAAACGCTTTCGCTATGTCGAAGAACAGGGCCCCCGTAACTAAGCCGCGCTGATAGCGGTCGCTGATGTGCTCAACGATACGGTAGACCTGTTGGACGCATGAGTGGTTTGACCGGAAACCAAACTGCTCATTTGGGAGGAGGCTCTTTGCTTCAACGTAGTCTTTGAGTCGCTTATAAATAAGCCTCTCGTAGACCTTGCCGAGAGCTTTGAGCAAACTAATGGGACGATAGCTGGACGGGGAGGACTTGGGCTTCCCTGGTTTGGGGATACCTATGACGGTAGCCTCTTTCCACGTCTGTGGGAACATGTTGTTGGACAGAGCGCCGTTGAAAATGGCGGTCATCAACATGATCAGGGTTGCCGGGAAGAGACGGAGCACCTTATTGGTGATTCCGTCTGACCCAGGGGCTTTCTTGAGTTTGAGTCGCCCGATGATCTCCTTCACCTCGTCAGGAGTGACGGGGGGGAGAGGATCCTCGGGGTCCTCGACTGGTGGGAGGGAGGCTCTACGTTCGACTTCAGCGTTCACCTTGTCCAGGTGTGCTTTGTCTACTGGTTGAGAGCTGGGAGAGCACTGGGCCTCGAGGCTGTCGGCCAGGCATTCGGCCTTCTCATCGTCTTCAAAAGCGATGGAGTTGTCGGGGCGGGTGAGGGGAGGCATTGAGGCAACTTCAGAGGAGCGCAATTTCCTTTGGAGTTCCCAAAACGCTTGATGGTTGGGTTCGAGGTCGCCCAGCATTTTATCCCAGCGACTTTCACGCAGTTCAGCAATGCTCTTACTTACTTTGCGTTGTAAGTAGCGCATGTGAACTTTGTTAGCTTCGCAGGGAAAAGCACTGTAGGCACGAACTGCCGCGTTCTTCTCAGTCACGAGCTCACGCACTTCGTCCGGGAGTTTCCAGTGACGATCGCTCGTCACCGGGGACTCCTTTGAACTTTCGTTCAGGATCGATTGCACGTGATCCGTGAGTGAGCCGACCGCGGCCAGCGTGTCTGCGACAGTCTCGATATTGTCTGGGATCTGGTCCAGGTGAGCTGACGTGGCGACTTTCAGCTTTTCACTTACTTGTCTCCAGTCAGTGGTCAGTTTGGTGGGAGGGGGTTGGGAGGGATCCATGGGCCCAGATCTAGGAGCAAGCTCCAGGATCACTGGCCTATGGTCCGAGTTAAGCTCTTCAAGCGCCTCCACAGAATGCAACCGAAGGTTGACATTTTTGAGGAGAGCGATGTCGAGCACATCGGGTGGATGGGAGGTTATGTGGGGATAGTGGGTTGGATGCATCGGAGCGATGACATCAAAGTTGAGGGAGCTGCACAGATCAAACACTACTCTGCCTCTGGCAGTAGTCGTGTTGCTGTTCCAGGAGGGGTGCTTGGCATTGAGATCCCCCGCCAGAAGGACGGAGTTACTCATGCCGAGAAGTTTTGTCAGATCATCTTTCACAGCGGGGCCGTCCGACGAGGTGTTAGGCGGGACGTAGGCTGAGATGATCGTGATCGGTTGATGGCCAGTCATGCCTAGCCGACAGACTGAGACCTCAAAGATATCTAGTGGGGGCGGATCCATAGGGATGCAGTAGAGGGCAGATCTGTAATAGATTAGAGTACCTCCTGCATGACATCGGGTCCTATCATTGCGAACTAAACGATAGTTCGCAATTTTAGGATCCCGGTGCCGGGGCTTCAGGAAGGTCTCTTGGATCAGAAGTATGTCTAAGTGATGGTCGCGGAGGAAGAGGGCGATCTCATCACGCTGGCTCCTAAGGCCATTGGCATTGAAAAACCCTACGCGGAGGGCTGTCGGCTTAATCCTACCTTTATAATGGGACTTATCCATTGTTGGGGGAGATTAGGGATGTGTAGACGGAAACGTGGTGCACAACGTCACCGAAGTCTTTGAAAACTGCGGGGTGATTCCCACCGCAGTTTTCTAGGGCCCTAGCCATGGCCAGCGCACGAGGCGAGTAAAACGCCTGGTACGTGACCAGGATTATGTTTCTGGAGATGTCTCCGGAAACAGTGGTGGGGGGGGGGGGGGGGCAACTGCTTGCACCGGGGCTGGCACCTGAGTCTGCGAAGACACAGGGAAGGGGGGTATGGCTACGTCCATCAGGGCCGGTATGGCCTTGGTTGGGGTAGCGGGGGCCTTAGGGGCAGATTCCGACTGGGGCTGGGGCTGGGGCGCACTAGTCTTCAGAGCCGGGAAATGGGCCTGGTGATTTAGTGCGTTCCAGGGGCTGGGACGCTGCGGGCTCAAGGGGACAGTTTTGTCTGCCTTGTTTCCAGAAGGAGACTCCCTTTGCTGACGCGCGCTCGCGCGCTTCGCCAGCTTGGGAGCCGATGTTTTTGGGGCCTTTGGGCAGCCGCGGTAATTTGCGGTGTGCCCTGTCGTCCCACACAGCACACAGCTGGGCGGGTCGACGCAAAGGGAGCGGTCCTTGGGGCGGGGGCAGTCGGGAGTGCCGTGGTCTCCCAGGCACTTCACGCACCTCGGCTTGCCGAAGCAATGCCGCTGTGAGTGGCCGTACAGTTGGCATCGGTGGCATTGCCCAACGATGCCACTCTGTCGCGGCTTTTCAACGGAAAGGCCAGAGAGGCCACAGATCTTGGCGATATTAAAAATAGGGTGATGGCCCTCGGTCTGGTCGCAGACTACGAGGACCATATTGTAGGATTCACCCCCGCGGCGGTGCATGCGGTGCACCTCCGCTGCGGGGATACCTTGTGACTCTAGGTCACTCAGAATCTCCGCTGAGGGGATCTCCCTTGGGACATTTCGAATAACCACCCTGATTTGGCGGTTCTCTGGGAGATTATAGGAATGGAAGAATACCTTCCTCGACGTAAGGAGCTTGTGCAGCTCCCTATAGTCCTTTGCGGAAGGGGTCACTACTTTAATGCCCTGCTGGACGGCACGGGCGTGTGTGAAGTTTATCTTAAGCGCGGTGCAAGCCGCCGAAATCTCCGTCCACCTCCCTTTATCGTGAATGAAAAGGGGGGGTGGGGGGCGGGTCTTGGGGGCTGCGGGTGCAGTCTCCATGGGGGTGGGGGGACGGGGGCTCGCCTGTGAGGCGGCCTGCGAGGGGGACGCTGGGCGCGAAGAGGGCGCCGACGAGGGGGCTGACGTCGGGGCAGCAGAGGGGAGGGGGGCCTTGGTGGCTTTTTTGGGGGCGGGGGCCTGGGGGGTGGAGGAGGCCTTCTTTTTTCTCTTCCCCTGGACGACTGTGTAGCCGTCCGAGGACGAGGCGGTCGCGGAGGAGTGGGAGGAGGTGGCAGACGAGTCGGAGTGGTCCGACTCGTACTCCATCTCTTGCTCCACTTCGGCGGGTGAGGTGGCCCTGGCTGCCAGGTAGTTGGCTAGTACAGGGGGGGGGGCCTGAGGGGCGGGGGAGAGGGGGCCCTGATGCAGTACTGGGACTGCTATCAAGGCAGGGGGGCCCTGAGGGGGCAGGGGGGGCGATGGGGTGGCAGACCCCGAGGAGACACACGACTCCTGTGAGAGGCCCTGAGTGGGCAGGGAGGGGAGGCCCTGAAGGGGCGGGGAGATGGAGCCCTGAGGGGGCGGGGGCAGTAGGGACTTCAGTCCCATCGCAATGGCGCTGAGCTGAGCATCGTATGCCGACACCAGCTCAGCGTCCTTGCAATTGCCCATCATAGTCCTGCAAAGGACCATGAGGGCGTCGATCATGGATGCCGCTGACGCCTGAGGGGCGTCCATGACGGCACAAAAAGAGTATTGACGAGGAGATGGGGGGGGGATCCTAAGCTCCTAACAGCCTCGAGGAGACACGTAAAACGTGAGCTCCCCGAGCAGTCAGTCCCTCAAAAAACTCCCTTCCCCGCGAGTGCTTCCTAGTGCTATTACCAGGGAGAAGAAACACTCGGGAACAAACTCCCTGGTGCACTATCTGACTGATTGGCCAGAAGGGCCCTAGTCCTAACTCCCCGGGCGGGAAAACCCGGGAATGTGTAACCCTCCCTGCTGGGTGATGCAGGGAGGTGAGTACCTAATGTGTACCCTAAGCTTGAATGCCCGCTGCCTATCTTAATGTGCAGCGGGGCCCTATGGGTCTTGCGACCGAGCTGGCGCCTATGGGGTAGACACACCCAATCGGCGCCAGGTGCACACTGGAAAAGAACGGGGTTAAGCTGCTGGGCGCGACGAGGGAAGCCCCCAAGGCCGCGCACCAACGCCCTTCCGACTTACTCGGTCCTGAAGGGACCGAGCGGTGCGTCGGGTCAGCACCACTTGGGTTCGTTATCACCGCTAGGTTTCCCCCAAGTACCACCAAACAGTGGATTTAGTCCAAAAGGGACCAAAAACCGAACGTCGATCGACTACAAGCACTTACGTACTCGTAGCCGATCAAAACGTAAACAATCGCGAGTGATATGCGACTTCGTAGCAGCGCGTAGCTAGCTACGTAGAGCCGCGTAGCACTGCTACGATGTGTTCAAAATCGGGCAGGCGACACGTGGGTCGGCCGGCGGCGGAGGTGTCGCAGGGGGCGGAGCGCTCGTAGCGCTCGTAGTTCTGCTACGGCGTAGCGGTCGGACAGTTGCGTGCGGGTGGCAGGCGTGTGCTCCGGACGGCTGCGCGAAGCGGAATGTTCCCGTGGGAATATGGATATAAAATATAGCCTATGTTACACAGGGTAAATGTAGCTTTCTAATGGTGAAAGAATTTTTGAAATCGATGCAGCAGTTTTTGAGTTTATTCGTTACATACAAAAATACAAATCTTTCCTCTTTATACATAATATTAGCATAGATAGTATAGATAAATCTCAATACAAATCCGTGAGCCCGTCCCTCAACATCACGTTTACATAACTGGGCTTTCAGCGGCAAATTTCACACACGATAGCCCCCTGACATACTACGTGTTACTTTTAACAAAGGGCAAATCCTCACGAAATGACATAGGCTGACAGTATCCACCGACGTCGAACATTATCGCAAAATACCCTTAACTCGATTCGTTCATATAATATTCATGACATGGCCCAATCTTTCAAAAATTGACACCTTTTTACCGGGGTTACCCTCTCCCGGGATGGACAAGTTTTCTGTGTTGCCAACGGTGAATAAATTACCGGACACAATGGGGTTTTTGGTTTACGACTGCATTTAATTTATTGTGGGGAAAGTAATGAAATATATTAATGGTTTATTTATTGATGTGATTATAATATCAATGATTTGTCGGTTTTTGGTACGATATATTGATATTCAAGTGGGAATTTAACCAGTGATGATCTATTTCAAAAGTCATAAATTTTATTTATTTATTTTTTAGCAGAAAGAAAAAAATTAACATTACCATACAACTAAATGTCAAAACAGAAAGGGAAGGCAAATTGCAATTTGAATAAAATTACTACCAAAAGCCCGGACCGTATCAACAACTGTACAAATAACTAAACTTTAAAATACGCATACCCAGCTTCCATTAAATACCTATATTGGTCAAACATCTCCAGTAAAAATTTAGAGGGTTGACCTATGTACACATTACTTTGCAATAAAGCTTTAAAACAAATAGGTACCAGGCTCCCAAGAGATTGAAGAGTAGATCAAATACATGGTAGGTGAGGACCCTACGTCACTCTGCCCACAGTAACTAAAGCTGATTGTTTGTTCAACGAACATAGATTTTTCCACTTGATTGTCTGATTTGATTTTCTTGAGGGCCTCCTCTTAGGTTGCCGAGCAAATAGATTGTCTGAAATAATCCTCTTCAGACAAGTCCGGGGTCTCCATTTACCTTTTCTAAAAGAGTTTGTTTTCGTTTTTGGTTTATTTTGGGTCTGGTTCGATGCTGATTGGGACTGAAATCGTTGCGCTTCTTATATGAATAAACGTAGTATTATTTTAGCGTTTCTCTGTGCAACAAAGTGAGTTACAGTTTATGTTCTTTGTCTGATCTTGGTT
This sequence comes from Hecatera dysodea, assembly GCA_905332915.2. Lineage (NCBI taxonomy): Eukaryota > Metazoa > Arthropoda > Insecta > Lepidoptera > Noctuidae > Hecatera > Hecatera dysodea. Next base: position 8,002,698 of record HG995294.1, on the reverse strand, counting down.
GTTTGTCATAAAATCTGTCTGATAACGTGATAACTAACAAGCAATTAAATTTCATGGTTTGTAAAATGTTTGTGTTTTTAAAACTATAGGCACTATTTCAGACATTAGGTGTTGGTAGTTGAATATCTATTCTATTTTAAAGTAATAAGAAATGGGTGCACGGCAACTATCATCAAATACAACTAAAACTTTTCATAAAAACAAATTCCCTTTATTTTTCCTTTGTTAAAAAAGAAACAAAGTTTCTATTAAGGATTATATAACGTTGCCGCAGCCCCTGTTTCGCGACGTTTCCTGACAATCTCGTGGCGACAAGCGTCTCGAATCTCTTTCATTGTCCACTTGTCATTAAGTTTTTGTCTTTCCCCTTCTTACACTTGGATGTTAGGCTTATGGTTGGATGAATAAGGGGAGAAAGATTGGCCAACATTAACACAAATGTTGGCCTCTATTTCATTGTTGTAATTATAAATTTAGGAATCAAACAGTCGAACTAGTGCAAAATGTCACTACCTGCAGCCTCTGCCTAGCCTTTTCCCAACTATATTGGGGTTGGCTTCATACCGGATTCAGGTGAATACCAGTATTTTACGTGTAGCGGCTGCCTACCAGACCTCCTCAACCCAATAACTGGGGAACACGGTACTTCTTGACAAGACTGGAGTCAAATTTTCACTACCTGCAGCATTCAATAATAATGGAATTAAAAACAGGCACACTTACGAATAGCTGTCGTAAGTATGACTATCCACAATTAATTACATTTCATTACCTCGTCACATAATACTAACCACATTATACACAAACATGTTTTATCCTTCTATGTTGAAAACAAATGAGGAAATAAATCTGATCGGCCAACCCTAATTGAGATAAGCAACGGACTGCCTTTTTTCTTCCGCTCTGGGCGGAGTAGAAAGGAGTGTCAGACTCTTACTGACTAAAACCCATCCGTGTTCCTCCTAATAGCCTTGCGTTCCAGGGTCGCGGTGATTCTTTCAAACAAATTCCGCAACCCTGGCAGGCACTGGTCCTAGCGGGCCCCGTCTTCTATGCTGACATCTCTTTGAGGTGCGCGTGGAACACAATGCACCGTCGACCTGTGGCCGTATTACGAAGTGCCAATGCCATCATGATTCTTGTGAGAGAAAGAGATAGTGCTATTCGTCTTGTGTAGCTCCGTCTCTCTCTGACACAGAAATAATGATGGATTTAAGACGTCATAATAGGTCGACTGGGCCTGGTTATTATCGGTTGGTGAGCCACCCAACCCTCGCTGCAAGTTACGGACTGCTTACGCATTATTCTTCAATCTTAAACAAGTAACTAGGCTATTAAGTACATATACCTATACGATGAAAAGATAAAATAGGCTCTTCTATGACATTTGGAATACGAGGCGTCAGAAAAATCAATTAAACTTTTTTTTTGTAAAATATTACTACTACATACAAAATAATTTCAATCCCTATTTCTCTGGAAAATCCTAACCTATCAAATACAGACGTTTCTTCTCAAACGCATTTCACTAATCTGAAGACGGTTCAAACTCCGTTGCAAACGCTAACCAATCGTTGAAGCCGTAGGTCACTCCCAAAGATTTAACGACGACAAATGGCCACGGATTGACGTTACATTTATTCCAGTGACATGTTATGTTATTGTGCAGATTTATTTGTTTCCGACGGCATCGGGAAATGCCATTATAATGGATACGCGTTTTGACAGGCCAGCTAATTTGTCATTTGAGTTATCCAGAGTTTTTGGACTATTAGCGGAATATATGCTTTGGAGACAATCGAATTTCTCGCAGATTCTTAATCACTATTCAGAAGTATGATTTTGTATTGTCCTCCTCTTCCATTAAACATCATCATAATTAGTCAAACCTATACCCGCCTGTGTCCTGTGTTCCCCATTTTGTCGTGTGTTAATTTGGTCAGTTATAGTGACACACTCAATCCTTGTCGAATATTTTAGATGGTTATGATTTTGTCTTGTAACGAGGGAGGAGTGGGAAAATGAAGGGGCCTTCATGGAGGCAACTTTCCCACTCCTCCCTCGTTACAAGACAAAATCTATTCTACACGTAAGCAATTTTTCCTGTAACCAAATAAATCGCGCAAGAAATGGACACGTAATTCGGTACAATGTTCCTCAATTGGAAAAATTAAATGGCGGAATCCGTATCATGTGTGGTAACAAGTTTACACGGGCGAACCGTTTGGAAGGCGATCCGTTCGGAAGGCGATCGGAATTATCCTGCATTCGCCAAAACTGCTGACGCGACATGGTGACATTGCTGCGACCATGTAGAAGGTACTGGATGTGGCACAAGACCTGGTGTAGCAAGCTAGCGTTTAAAGGTTAGTCTTCGTTTTATAACCACAATATACCTATAGGTTTCTTAAGAATAGCAAATTATGAGAATAATTCCTTATAGATATTTTGTATCAAACAAAGGAGCCAACTTTTAATACCACTTAATCTTAATCTAAATAAATATTGCAACATGTTCTTTTCAGAGCTGAAAATAATTCTTTCCTGGCATTCTCAATTATTCGGCGGAAACCTTTTTTCTAGAAAATGTTAATTTCACCTTTAACTACTACAACGATGAAAGTGAAAAGTTAAACCACGATAGTTCTTCTTCCACCATAAAAACTAGAAAGCTATTGTGTAAAAACTATATCATTCCTGCTTCTCCTCTCTCGACCCAATATTAAATCTGTATTACGTATAGTTTGGTCAAATAGTTGGTTAGTCCTATCGCTGCCTACGTAATGTTATTAAGTTCTTCAGAAGTGTTTGGAAACTTCAAATACACTAAGAGATGGGACACAGTTTGGACAGGATGATAGTATTCGCACTGAGTATCGATGGATCGATGAAGTTTTTTTTTTTTTTTGTAAGGACCACTCGCAGTTCAGCACATTGAGGCTGGTTACTGCTTAACCGGGCATCGATGAAGTAAAGTGTGGGTTTTGTTATATACGTAGACACATCCAGTCCCTCTACTTCCATGTCCCTCGTACGTGGTCGCGCGTTCCGCTGTAATGAGCGGCGCCGGGCGACCGCACTAACTAGATTACCTGACACGAGTCTCGCATTGTAATCGCACAGACACTATTTTTTCCACATTATTAGATGATGCTGTGTAGCCCTCGTAGTTACTCAAATGTCTTTGTAAGTGAATTATGAATATTCATTAGGTTGTATGATTTTCGTAGAAATTGGTGTGTGGAAATGAATGTTCTTTTTTGTTACAGAAAGTGATTAGGGATGCTTGACGCTAGTGTTGGTTCATGAACATATTAACAGCTTTAAGAAATTGAATTATTATTGATCATATTCATATTTTTGGTATAAATTTCTTGAATAATAAATTATGAAAAATTAAGTTATTTGGAATTTATAAATAATGAGACAAGAAATAATTATAATTGATTAATTTTATTATAGCTGCAACAACAAAAGTGCTCAGATTCCTTTTAGATCTTGATACCAGCTGCGTATGGCCGCTCCTGCTCCAGTTTCAATGAACGGAAGACAACTATAGACAGTTGATGTAAAGAAAAGATGTTTGCATACACGTAGTTTAAGGTCTATAAGATCGAGTTGCAGAATTTGTTCGAAAGTCACCACGGGCCTGGAAATGGAACGCAAAGGCTACGAACACGGGCTGGTTTTAGTCAGTAAGTGTTTGACACTCCCTTCCGCTCCGCCCAGAGTGAGAGAAGTCATTTGATGATTTCCCATTCAAAATAAAAAAGGTCTACTTATAAGAAAAACTTCGTGGAAAAAATATACTTCGTTTCTTCAATCGAAAATTCAAATCTCACTGATATCAATTATGTAAATCATAAGAAAAAGAATCCTATAAGTAGTAATAATAATAATGATTGTTTATTTTAGGCATTAATTAGCTCCCATCAAATATAAATTGAAAAATTATACTAAAACAAAACGCACACTAAACAAAATGGAATAATAATGGTTGAGAATTTTCATTTACCTTAGCTTTGCATATTATCTTTCTACATTTAGCAAAAAATCTAGACCAAAGCAATTTGAAATAGAAAATTCAATCCAAGCAATTGCCATGGGTTATCCAATCACGAGGAAAGTCGAATAAATTGATGTAACATCGCACGATCTATAGCAATAAATATCACTTTATATTGCCCGTAACCATGCAAAAATAGCGATCGGTAAAACGGAAAACTTTCAATAACATTGAAATGAACGAAAACAGTTCAAAATTATGTTATTGGTTCATCACAAACACAAATAAAAACTTGGATCGAATTTATTGAGTGGAATTTATTTTTGTGTGTTGATTCAGTCATCAGGCAAATGAAAACTAAGTATTCAATACGCTGCATGGCTATTAAAAATAGCGTTTTACTATTTGATAAAAGCATCACGACTACGAATGAGCACGTGTTTTTTTCATGTGCTGCGATATCTACCCAATATATATTACTAGCAGCGCCCCGCGGTTTCAGCCGCGTAGATTCCGTTTCCGTGGCAATACGGGGATAAAATATAGCCTATGACACTCCTCAATAACGTAGCTTTCTATTGGTGAAATAATTTTGAAGATCGGTTCAGTAGATCCAGAGATTCCCCTTAAAACGTCACAAACTCACAAAGTCACCTCTTTATAATATTACTATAGATTGGTTCTCTTTAAAACACATTACACAATTCAATAAATGTGATCTGCGCTATGCAAAATAAAAACAACATCGGTGTAGCAAAAGATGATGTTTCGCTTACTACAAGTACATATGTTTTGAAGGAAACTTCCTCTACTCCACTTGACTCAGTCACTATGACAACGGAAAAAATCCTCAACTAAAATAATATTGCACTATTTTGACTAGGTATTTTGTTTTCAAACAACTCTAGCCTAGAATAAGGGCGTGTGAGAAGAGAAAGAAAATATTCCCCGAAATATAACAGACAGTCATCCTGTCGGCTTTCTATTGGTTCTTTGATGATGTTATTTAAAAACATGCCATACCTAGTTCTCAATTAGGCTGAGTCAAGGTTGAGTCAAGTTGAGGAAATTACTTAGAATATAGATGTTAAACGGATATTGGTGATTTGTTGCACAAGTCGACCAAAATCTTAATTCATGTCGGAGTCAAAGGTCAAAGATTTATTTTCAGATAAATATAGTTACAAAAGTTCTTACAATGGTATTAGTAGTAGTAGCTTAACATATTCAATCATGACATAATGAAATGCAAATTGTTAGTATGTGTAAGTAACAATTCGATTATTAATTGAATTTAAAGTCAAGAAATTCTTTTATACTATAGAAAGGATTCTCAATTATCCACCTAAGTAAAGCCCTTTTGAAGCGGACCATTGGAAGTTCTTTAATTTGGTTAGGGATCTTGTTATAAACCCGAATACACATAGGATAACAGCTTTGCCTATAAAGTTCCGTTTTTATTCTTGTAGTAATTATTAGTCTATTAGTTTATTAGGATAGTCATTCTCATTGGACCGACCGCGACCCACGAAAATTTGAACCAGTGACCCGAGGGTTAAGATTATTCGGGAGGGGGCTGAAATGGAGTGCCAGTAATGGTCCCATTGCGGCCTCCTCCAGAGACAAGTCGGCCGCTGTGCTATTGCGCAGTGGCTGATGCCTGGGGACGGTGAGCGTGGGTGGCTCGCCGTCCGATAGCAACCAGGTTGAGTCGACGACGCGTTGTGTTCCACGCGCGCCTCAAGGAGCCGTCAGCACCGAGGAGGGGGCCCCATAGGGTCGGTGCCTGCTAGGGTTGCGGAATTTGTTCGAAAGAGTTACCGCGGCCCTGGAACGCATAGGGCACAAGAAGGATCACGGGTGGGGTTTAGTCAGTAAAAGTCTGACACTCCCTATCGCTCCACCCAGGGCGGGAGGGGTCATTTGATGATTTCCCATCCAAAAAAAAAGGTTAAGATTATCCATATCCGGAATATAAAACCAAAGTCCTCACAACACCAATTTATGGTATGTCGAATAACCTCTTTTCCTCCACCATAAAAACACAACATAATGATACATATCGTGCAATAAAACCTTTATTAAAATAGTACACGCCGTCGATTAGTACGCACAGATAGCGACAGTTAAAGTACTGTGATGGCGCCCTTAATGGTTTCTACGCGTATTTCACCCTTATTATCTATTTACAACCCGCATTTATTATTGGGGTTAAGACGAACAGGGCATAAAGCGCTAGCGCATAGTGTGGGCGGAGTTAAGGCTATGAGTCTGTTGAAGCGGAGCGAGTAAGTAGATTTTCAAGAGATAGAAGACTTCCAAGGCTAAGTTGTCTACTAAAGGGAATCGGAACGAAGGCATGGTGCAAGAGCGCCTCTGACTATCTTACCTTATTATGTTGGTCCAAACATAAAATGCTTTTTCTTGTAAATAATATAATAGCTCCTGTCAGCGGCTGCACCTACGATAAATTCTAAAATAATCGCAAGAAATTAGTTAGGTACTCAGGGAATAAAAAATATCTTATTACACTTTCCAGGCCTTGTTTTATCCTAGTGGCAAGTTTCATCCAAATCTGGTCAGCTGTTAAGACGTGAAAATACCTTTTCACGTCCCAACAGACATACTGCGTTTAATTTTTTTTTAATTGATGTTGAAATTCTAAGCTCGGTTAACCCCGCTGTCCGCCTTTCCGCTCCTCTCCGGTCGCAGCCTTAAGGGCGAGTGAGATCGGACGACCGTTAAGGGATGTTTTTACGACTATCAAACGATACTTTGAGAGATGGTGTCCGGTAGTTGAGTCGTAACTGAACATTTTGTTGTCGTTGAGATGGATTTTAGTTTAATTTAAAAGGTTTTTTTTTTCTGTTGATTCAACTTTTTGAGTGTTTTATGTTTCTAAAGTGCCTTTGCTTAATCGGCGTCTTTTCTAAAGTAGCTGTCCTGAGCAATTTGATAAATTGAATGGGTGTTTATTTTAAAGACAAAAGAATTCTCTACTAGATTTACAATTTGTATTGTAGTGCTATTCTCCAAAATTGTCTCTCAAGTGACTGCAAGCAGAAAAGCGTTTACTTATTTTCATACTTTTTACCTGTCATGAAAAAATTACCGTTATATATCATTAGTTGTTTATTCGCAAATAAACGCATATTCTTAAAGAGTATAACGGTAAGTGTTTGATGATAATAACTTACAAAAATCTACATGAATAAAATACTAGGTACTATTTGAAAGACATTAAATAAAGTTCAATTAGTGGAAACAATACGTACAAAATTGGTGGAAAAATATAGAACTTACATGCCTTTGCAGTTATCAAACAAGTCTTATGTCATCTATCCTTGTCACGCAAAACGTCGTTTGGCGCAAATACACTATTGCATGACTTGCGAGTGACGTTACACGCAATGAGGATCTTTACTGCCATTTTATCACGATAGGTGGCGCATCGGCGGCATGGCCATTGAAAGCTGTCAATTTCATACATTTTATAGCCTATCGTTCACTTGATTTTAATTTTATCGTAAAATGCATCTAAGTGCTGTACCAGAATGTAATACCACGGTGTTCATTTCCCGAAGATACAACGCTAAAAAAAGTGGGAAAAGGCTAAACTTCTATTATGTACCTGTCAAAGTAATTTTGAATATATTGTTTGGTAATCGTCGGCAATATGTTGGAGCTACGCACATCGTGGTAAAGTTCAGCAGCAGGAACGTCAATTGCTTGGCTTTCGGAAACTCGACGGCTTTCATTATTGGCTTATGATCGATAAGCTATTAACCTAAAAAATTAAACAATACCATTTCTGATTAAAGTAATTTTCTCCCATTTCCCAGTCTTCCTACCGTGAGTCAAGTAACAATTAACAGATAACAACTAAAAAATACCCAAATCTAACACATATTACATAAAAAAAATTAAATATAAATCTATCTCTCAATGAGATCTACTTTCTTTCCAGTTACTCTTTCTCCTCGTTATTTTAGTTCTTCTTTCAATTCTTTTACCCTCCAGGTAACATTTATATGTTATCAATAACGATAGCGGACCAGTTTCAACACAAAAAATAGCAAGACCCGAAACATAAACAAAGCGAACATGATTTGACATCAGCCATCCCGCCGCTAGCAACATCTGCGCTGAGCTTTGTGTGTGGATTCCCATTAGTGCAGTCTCTGTTTATCATAGATTTTGTGTTTTTTATCTGAATGATGTTTTTATCTATCTATTGGGATTTGCATTCAGCGTTTAGTCCTTATGTTGGACCATTTTGGGAGACCCATGTCGGCCGTCATTCCAACTAGCCAACGCGTCAGAAGTAAATCAGTCGACTCATTGTGTCCAGAATTCGCGTGAATTCAGTGTCCAGTGTTTGTCCGTATTTCGGCTACGCTTGTGCACTCAAGGAACACATCGATACCGATTCCTCCTCCTCCATGCATGCTCTGCATACAGGACTGTCCATTATACTTATTATGACAGTATTTGTTCAGTGAGTAATGCCTGGACAAGGTCCCCACCACCATTCGTATGCTGGCGCTATCTAGTCGCAAAAGGCGCCTGGTTCCGCCTGGCACCGAGCAAAGCCAATGGTAGAAGCAAGTGTAATATTATAAAAAGTTTAGTCAAATATTATAATATTTTTGTGACTACAGTTTCCTTTACAGGAACGTTTTTTTTCTGGATGGGAAATCATCAAATAACTTCTCCCGCTCTGAGTGGACCGGAAGGGAGTGTCAGACTCTTACTGACTAAAACCCAACAGTGATCGTTCTTGTGCCCTTTACGTTCCAGGGCTGCGGTGACTCTTTCGAACAAATTCCTCAACCCTAGCAGGCACTGACCCTATGGGGCCCGGTCTACGTTGCTGACGGCTCTTTGAGGCGCGCGTGGAACATGACGCGCCGTCGACCCGGGCCTGGTTGCTATCGGACGACAAGCCACCCATAGCTCGCAGCCCACAGGCCCGCGCCTACGGTGGCCGGGAATCGCCCTGCGTTTCCTTCCGACTACCGGGGCGTCTTCTTCTGTTGCGGTTGCAGGAGCGTAAACCTTCTTCGCAGAAGGAGTTTTACCGGAACCTTGATCCGGCTTCTAAAAGAAGAACCACGCCCACAAATCCCACTGCAAAAAATTATATAAAAAAGAACTCCTCAAAAATATTTTCTCCTCCTACAACTTGTTAACCCGCGGCAGCTGAAATCTGTTTTGTACGTGATCGAGCCGCGAGCATTTAAGTGTTAATGAAAAAGTACACTTTGAGCCAGAAGAAACGGTCGAAACAACCCGTTTTTACAAAGCGATTTAGCTAACAGAGCTGATCGTTTAATTAAAGACAAGTGCGGATTAGTTTACTGTGTATTTTTAGTTAGTGTAAATAGCTCTATCGGGATATTTTTTAACTCTCGTGTCTAATATTTTGTTCAGACGTCAGTTTTTTTTATTTTTCTGCCACTAAGAATTACTTTTCAGGTGTAGGAAGTTGCTCGATTTCTTAAATATAAACAAACAGTATTTGAAACAGGACATTAATTAAATTATACTATGTGGAATAGAACTAGTGTTATTCGTCCTGTGTAGCTCCTTAGTCTCTCTCTAACAGCGAAATATGGTGGGCAGTAACAACTCAATCTGAGGAGTTTCATCAGCATCGCACTTAGCATCCAACACTTAGAATTCTGCCCACCCCGTATAAAAGATAAAGCGTGAAGCCTTCCATTTATAACTACTCCTAAAAACGTTACCCCAAAATATTTTCTCGGAAACTTCTAAGTCAATTACGTAACATAAGTTGTCAAGATCACTAAAGTAATCTTGAATAACGATAAGTGATTCCCGAGACAAACGACGATCACCATAAATATCTTTAGAATGGCTGGGGATGCTGCAATCACATGAAATTTACCAGCCCACCACTACTTCGACTGAACTTATATGTAGGGGTACGATTACCTCGTTTTTCTTGACGAAAATCGTTACTATTAGTACTGATTGGTAGTAGCAGATAATTAATTACTACTTCGCCTATTTGTAATAATGGTTTAAAAATCTTTTCACATGCATAAATTTCTAATTTTGTCTTAACTCGATTTTATGGCGGCGTCAAGCTTGGCACTATCTCTAAGTTACATTTGGCAAGGGCTTGACACTGGCGAAAACTCCGAAAGGGTTCCTGAAGGCGAATTAAACTGTTGTTATGTTTGGAAATTTGGTGTAAGAAATACAACGAAGAAAGGCAGCGCCGCCTTATTCTTACATATAAAACATTACAAAGCCCTTTCCATATTTAAAAAGTAACTGCATTTTTACCTTTTACCAGCAAAAATGTATGAATGCATACAAAATAATGCAAATAGGGGAGTGCTATCTAACTGTACTTGATGAATAATTGAAACTTCGACATACGCCGAGCTGTTTACATAATTCTACCACTAAATAACACAGTGTCTACATAATAGTAAGTAAGCATGCAAATCGACACTTAAGCTAGTTTGATACTTCACTTTTGTATTAAAAAAATATCATGATACATTGTGATATTTTTCTCAGGGCTTTTAGGCACGGAGCGACATTTTGTTGCTCAAAAGTTGCTATACAATTGAATTCTAAAAAGCGCTATTCTTTGTAATGTTGTATTCGAGTTTTTATCCGGAATCAGTGTGAGCGTGAGACGTGTATCTATTTCTAGTATTATTTTTAGCTGGTTGTGGTACAAAGAGTTGAACCTTAAAGATTGGCTTCATACTGCAGAAAATAGTGAAAATAAAGAGGAAGGTAGGCCTTTACCTCGCAGTGGGGCAGTCAGACTCATAAACGTAAAACATCAAGCTATGGAATTGCTTTCCATAACCTATAGGTTAATCAATAGTAAGAAAGCTTTAGTTGCCTTACCATTGCTTCGAGTGGTTTTGTATGCAGCAGTCCTAAGATTTCAGGTATTCCTTCAGCGCGATTTTTCCACTGATGCTATGTTAAGAAATTGATATTGAAATTTTATCAATACCAGCTTAGGTTTGCTACATTTTCTAATATTTCTTTACATATAATATTACGATTTGCACGTATATATGAGATTCCCGCCAACGACATATTATTATTTTCGATGCGTGTTTTTTAGAGGATCGGCTACAGCTATATTTTTCCACTGACAAAATATCAAATGCGTGGGTGTGAAATATTTTTGCTTGTTGTGAGAAAAAATATTTAATAAAGAATTGATTACTCCAGACCTGTCTGTCGGGGTGCAAAGGATTTATATTCAGGTGAAAATTATTTTATAAATTACAAAAATCGTGGGCTCATGTTTGGCTTCAAGTCAAGTATTAAGCAAAATGTGTTTTTCAAAAGATTTTGTTTCAATATTACTCTTTTCTCTGGATTCCAATATTAATCTTAAACCCAATTATCTATTTCAATAACTCATTTCCAGAACTATTTTTTTGCACGACTGCCCAAAAAATGGCGTGTTATGTTTTCAGGGTTCATATATATATATTATGTTTGTGAGTTTCTTTATTCCACTATAACTTCCTAACGGCTTAACCGATATCAATGTCTGAGGTATTGTTAGCGTTGCGGGTTGAGTTATCCCGGATGGGATAGGCTAGTGAAAAATATTTGGTTTTCATGAAAATTAGAATAAATGTAAGTACTGTCATCGTCTAAAGCTTGAAAAAAAGGTATCGTTAAAGGTATAAAGAACAAATATGTAAATAAAAAAATTACAAAACACGCTTTCTAGATGTCCAAAAGTGAACTAAAACATTAAAACCTGTAAAAAACTATTCAAAGGAACCGTCCCCCGACTGCAATGAAAATATTATTATCACTATATACACTTTTTGACATGGCAGGCGTGTTTTTATTTCCTTATTTTACACAAAAATAAATTATATAAGACACAATATAGTGCATGTACAAACTAAAGGCGAGCTTAACTCAAAGTTGCATTATCGCCTAAAAAATACAATATATAACCATAAGAGATCATTAATTAATATCTTTCATACGCGAAATAAATAATGTCACGATGAAAATATATTAAAATATTAAAACCTTTTTGACTATTCAAGGGTCGTATTTAATTAAAGAAATATCTAACGCTACATAAAATTTTACAACCCTTTAATAAGACATAAAAGTGGTGTTAAGTGTAGTTTTAACGACGAATATTAATTATATTTTAGGCGCCACAAGATGTTTTTCGGTATTATTAAATAAGTTTATTGCTTTGGAGACTTTGAATACAGTCTCTGTAACAAGGGAATTTCGATGAGGATTAAAAAAGAAAGGATATCTAGAGTATTTAATATTTATACAGTTTTGCGATTAAATATGTAATAGTTTAAACTGTGATGAAAGCATAGATAAACTGGCATGAAAGTAATTTCATCTGTAAACAAAACAAAAAGTTGTCTATAATATGGTAACACCATATTATTTTATTTATTTAACCATCACAACTACTATAAAACAGACTTTGATCATGATGTCAATAACCTGTTAGGAATTCATTCCACTTCATTCTTTAACTGCACCACTTCTCAAAAGATCAAGCACTACATTGTATACATACAAAACTAAAATATAAGAAGATACATAGTTTTTCTGTCACCCCCACTAAAAAGGTCTGTAACTTTGGCAGTAAAATCAACGAACCGTTACAGATAAACATTAGAAGTCGCCGTACCGACACAGACTTTGAAATACTGGAGCGAAGACACTTTAAGGTGTGGACACAATAGAGCATTTACTTGTAACAGAAGGTCGAGCTCGTATGTTCAGCCCATTGCTGAGAAGACGGGGCTCACTAAAGCCATTGCCTGCGAGGGTTGCGAAATTTGTTCGAAAGAGTCACCACGGCCCTGGAACGCAAAGGGCATTAGGAGGAACACGGATAGGTTTTAGTAAGTAAGAGTCTGCCACTCCCTTCCATTCCACCCGGGTTATTTGTTTATTTCACATCCATAAAAAATGCCTTTTGCTGAACTGAACATTTACAGCTCAATAATATCATTGATTTGTAAGCATATCAACAAGTGATACTTTGTGTTGTTAATTTTAAAACAAGGAACAAGTTATTCTATTTGTCAAACACAACTACCGCTTACCCCACTGACAACTGGTTATCAAAACAGAACGATGACTGTGTTATTCGCATGATTCTTATTGTACGTGTCCCTGCTAAAATAAAATAAAAGCAGAAAGGCATTTCTATTATAATTGCATAAATTCTTACTGCACGTAAGCATTTCTTAGCTGTGCCACACTGAGCTTTTTAAAAATACTGTCATACAGGTGTGAATAATAGAAAACACACTCTAACTTTTTATAAACTGTAAATACAATACAAAGAAATCTTTTTGGATTGAACTTCAAGGTATTGTAACATTCGCAAGAACGCCTACACTACATTGAAAAGCTCTAGTGTGGCCACACCTTTACAACGTACTTGCTTTGTATTTAAGTTTGTGTTTATTTTAATCGTAAATAAGAAAGAGGGATTGGTAAGGTGATTTACATTCTGAGTTCAGCAATAAAATCTTGAGATTCGACCTTTCATACGTCTTTGCAAATAATTTCATCTATACTTATAATAAATCTGTAGAGAGGTCAATTCTGTACAAGGAATATATTTTCAAAATAACTATCAGGGGGTGATTAGTGATCGATACTGGTGCCAAAAATGCAATCAGTAAAATTTTTGTCTGTCTGTCTGTCTTTCTGTCTGTCTGTCTGTCTGTCTGTCTGTCTGTCTGTATGTTCTTTATAGAAACAAAAACTACTCGACCGATTTTAACGAAACTTGGTGCAATTATTCTTCATACTCCTGGGCAGGTTATAGTATACTTTTCATCACGCTACAATCAATAGGAGCAGAGCAGTGAAGGAAAATTTTGGGAAAACGGAAGAAGTCATCTACATAAAATTATCTAAAAAACATCCCGAAACAGCATGTCTATCTTTTGTCAATTTTAAACCGATCGGGCTGAGAGTTTCAAAATCGGGGGTAAAGTAACTATTCCACGCGGACGAAGTCGCTGGCAGAAGCTAGTATGTAATAAAGTCTTTGAACTTGACCTAGTAGTTACGTAGAATATTTACTTCGTTAGGTACTTTATGTATTTTCTTAGGCATTCAGGATCTTATGTTCTCCGTTATTAGTTTTCTTCTCATCGTTTGTTTTATTCCGAATGGTAACTGTTAGATGATTACGGTAATTGACAAAAGCCTCTTGTTGAAATCTCAGAAACTATAACACCTAAATACATATTAACAATTTGGCAGGTAGGTTCCTTATGGGGTGCAAACATCCGCTAAGAACTCATTTTACAAAACTCCACCCCTAAGGGATTAAAACGGGAATGAAAATTGTTTGTACTAAATCTGTGCGGACGAAGTTGCGGGCGAAGTGTTAGTATTTTATAATATTATCCGATTATGTTCTTTAAGTTTCACATTTCTTTATATATATGTGTATAGATTAATGATGCAAATATGTGATACAAAAAATGTTCCTTCAATTAATATTAATTAAAAACAGCACTCGGAATATAAAGATAAATCTTGGAAATAAATGAAATGACTAAAAATAATGTAAAAGCACTAATTAGTTACAATCTGCTAAACGTGGGACGAAACTAATGACGTCTTATCAATCACACTTAGTTCAAACGTCTAGTTTCAGAACCATTATTTCAAAGTAAAATTTTGCTATGTTATAAGTACTACTGTTGTAGCCTTCTGCCAGCAAAAAGACACCTTATCGGAGGTACTTAGTGCTGAATTTTCAATAATCAGATAACTAATACTTGAGCAACAACAAAATTTTAAGTTCAATAGGTTCGAAGATACAGGGAATGGTCAATTTTCGTCTATTTTCTTGAATAACTTGGAAACTATTTATTTTAAAATGACAAAAAATACATTCTTCAGATCAGATCTTCACAACAAGATTTTCTATTTGATATCTCACACAATGCAGCTTTCATTTTTTTTTATTTTCTCCCTTCCCCCCAAAAATTACCTCCCATATACAGATTTCATTTATTCACTTCACATCTCTGCGTTTGGGTCACAGAAATTGCTATATGTACCAAATTTCAACTTAATCGATTTAGTAGATGCGGAGATAATTGTCTGTGACGGACGGACACACAAGTGATCCTATAAGGGTTCCGTTTTCTTTTTCAGACGTACGGAACCCTAAAAATAAGGTAGTGTGGCGATACTACCTTCCGCGATTGTGACACTAAAAATATAACTTCGAACCGTAAAATAGATCTATGTTTGAATGCTGTACCTCAATATTTATTAAACCTACAGAACCTTCATAATGTAGCAAGTTTTGTCGACTTTAAATATTTACGGATTGACTTTTAACGCTGAATTGAAGTTATAAACCAAAATCTGATAAATTACCGAACATTTTTTAATTTTTCGAGCGAGACAAAGTTAACAAAAGTCTTTCAAAGTTGAAAAATTGGGTGTACAATACTGGCTTGTATCCCAACAACATCCCAAATAATCAGGACAGTGCAATTTATTGTGACCTAAGATGTTTGAAGTGATTGGACTTATAGCCCGTTTTAAGGTGAGTAAGTTATATTGGGCTATAAAATAAATTCCATGTTTTACTCTAAAATTATCTGCCTCTGTATCGTAAAATTCACCTCTACTTTTTAAGGCCTAAAACTATTAAATGTAGACTTAGTATTTTACAACCTAACCTAACAAATACCTAAACTTTATCCAATAAACCTTTAGTTCAACGCATTAATTTTTTTTTCTCCAAAACGCGTTAGTTAATTTTCACTTTTACTTTTAGCACTAGAACTATAATTCAATAGAGGACATCAATTTTTTCGCACGGCACTTTTCGACGGGCTTGCAATAGAGGCAAATTAATTTGTTTTTCTTACAATGGGTCGTCTAGACAATCGCATATAATTCAACTTTCACTTAGTCCTTTGCAGACGCTAATCGCCGAAATTCGAGGCGTATATTAAGACAACAAGGGTGTACGTCATTTAATTTTAGAGGTGGATTATAAAGTGTACAACTCTATGTGTGATTGTGGTTGGATTTGCTAACACTTCGGGTACAGTGTCTGCTTAAAAATTATGTTCAAATAGGAAATATATTTGTGTTTCGTTTTGCAAGGAAATGAATCCGTTGCAAAATAAACGCAACTCATGCAATTGACTTTTCAAAGGTCAATCATTATAATTAAACCAATCAAATTGTTTGACGTGCACTTGACAACTTTCCACATTAATTTGAAATGATTATCCTGAAAATGTTGAACCTAAATGCGTTACATGCTACGTTTTCTCCAATGCAATATCTAAATTACTTACTAAGTAAAAAAAATAACCAACATCTAAACAATTTTTACTTCAGTACTTAGGTCCTAAACTCTAGTTAATAATTAAATAAAAAACTAAAAAGCTTTTAATTTTTTTTTTTTTGTTTTACGACTTTCGCCTTAAAATATCTGCGGTTTGTAACTAAATTACTCATAAAAGTTAACGTATTTCAAACCAAGCTATAAACTATACTAAGTACTAAATCTAAAAGCTGTATCAGTGAAATAGCAAGCGAAAACCGACCTGTTTTATTCCCTATAGTTTCCACTGAATTTTAACGGTCACTCTCATCTAACAGCCGCCATCTTTCTTTTATAACTACATTCATATTTAATCTCACTGAGTGGCGCTGGATTGGAAATGCGGTCTTTTTGGTGGACAGTGGGCTTGCAGTATTTATTATCGGTCCCCAAACGACCGGAAAATACCACTTCTGCATGTCCCCTTTGCTGAAAAATAGAATTTGTAATGGATATCATATAAGTCGGGGTGTTAATTGAATTGGTAGTCATTTAAGTGAAATATATGTTTTTGTTATTTCTTATTTTCGCTCCTTTGGAGTTGGCTTTTGTTTTTGTATTATGAACTATCTACCTCCCGTGGTTCCGCCCGCGTGAATGTCGAAAATGATCCCTAGGGAACATACTCCCAGGATAAAAAGTATCCTTCATGTTACTCCAGACTATAATCTACCTCTGTGTTACATCAAGATCCATTCGGTAGTTTTTGCGTGAAACAGCCATACAAACCAACTTTCGCGTTTATAATATTAGTAAGGATGGAAATGCTGAGTTCATTCTTTCAAAAACAGCAACTGCAACCAAGCACATACTTGTAATTGACAGGCCACAATAAAATTGAACCCTTTATGGAAATCCTATACCTACCAATTTACTGAACGCTCGCATTGACAGATACACATCGTCGTCCCCTATTACTCTAGCTTCAACACCTACAATCCCGACTCTTTATTTATCGGATAGGAAACCCTTTTGTGCCATACGAGTCCACTTTCCTAATGGCCATGTTTTGGTCTCTGCAAGGACCACGGACGCGATTTTAATTATTTTCGCTCAATTTACGAGTGGCCATTAAAGAAGAGGTCCCTTGTGACCCATTAGAGTTCCCGTTTATATTTTGTGAGGTCCCAGTCTTGCTGATAACTTTACAACGTAGTATTTTATTCGGGGCGAGAATTAGTGTTAATCAGAACGTTCCGTAGGGATAATGGGCACGGAACCCTGATGCATGCGATATGTTGGAATATTTAATGTTTACGCAATTAGCGGGTGGGAAATAAACAATGCTGTTTCATGTTGGTAGTGTGGAACGTATTTATAATGATTTGAAGTTTGTTTTTTCTCGTCGTTTGTTATTTATTTTTGCCGAGCGGCTTATTCGAGCTACGCTTGGGTGAAAATATTTCATATTGTAGTATTCTCCGGTGTGTTATATTTTAAGGAAAACTAATACCATATGCTAGAGCGCCCCTAGTACTCTTACAACTGCACTTTCGAGGACCTAATGAATAACATAGGTGGTGCTATGAACCTCACCACGTACCTACTGAGCAGAAAATATGATCTTGAAAGTAAACTATCAACACAATGAGAAGAAAAAATACTTAAGACTTATCCATACTTTATTAAAGTCTTTGTTTGATTTGTTGTCAATAACTTTTCCTTCCTTTTCTACCTTTTTAGTTTGTAAATACTCGTATGAAACTTGAACCAACAACAAACCTTCAAGTATTTGGGTCAAGGTTTTGAAACCTTAGAAAGTTCCGCTCGTGTTACTTGTAAATGCGTCATATCCTCTAAAGCACCCTTCTTTCGAGTCTCCCCTGTTTGAATGCAACCCTTTAAAATGTTCTAAGCTTTTAATCATCAAACTACGCAGCAGTCAACGAACATTGCAATTTTACTTTCTTCTTTGGCAAGTGGACATGGATTTTGGTTTTTAGGCTTGTAGACGCATATTTAAGTTGCGGATTTTGTTTGAAAGAGTCACCGTGGCCCTGGAACGCAAAGAGCATGAGGAGGAACACGGATGGGTTTTAATCAGTAATAGTCTGACACTCTCTTTCGCTTGCCCAGAGCTGAAGAAGTCATTAGATAATTTCCAATCATTAAAAAATAAAATAAAGATTAATATAAAAACTTATTAAGGTTTTTTTATGGTAAGCATTATGCTAAACTCTTTCTTGTGTCATAGATGCTTTGATTTGGTAAGATTATTTTTTTGGTACCTGGTAAGTACTTGTTACCAGAGCAAAGAAATCTCAAAGCTTTTATTGCAATTCATAATGTACACGTTGGTAAATATAAAAGACCTATCCCTCTTTCGATATCGGTTAATAAGTAGAATCAATTATGGATCCTGTTAGGCATGGCATTTATTTTTAAATGAGCAGAAGAGCACTTTAATAAATTTTACTTGAAACTAACAATGAGAAAATAACTGACTCTTAAAATGATGAAGGTAGTAGCAGTGGCACCTACCTATATAGGTAATAGTAACAGTCAAATGTATTCAAATAGTATGTGACAAAAATAAATTATGTCACATAATTAAAGGTACACATCTACTTATCTTACCAATAGTTTAATATTGGTGAGATAAGTAATCATCTTTGTAGTATGATTTTATTGTAACTAATATTATGAATGTGATAGTAACTCGTTTTGTTTGTTACCTTTTCAGATCTTAACGGCTGAAGGGATTTGGATAAGACTTGACACACGAGTAGACCATATCCCGGCCAGATCCATATATAGGATACTTTCAATCCCAGTAGTATGCTCCCTTGATATAATTTTCGACTTTCACGCGGGCGAAGCCAATGTCAGGAGCAACTTATCTACGAGTATATAGCAACAAAGTCGGCTTATTTTTATTCACCTGGAATAACGCTTATTACGTTTAGTAAATTTAATTACTGAATGAATATAAAAAAAATATCCTAAGAATGATGATTCCAGGTCAAAGTAAACCAATAGAATAATCATGCTTACCTTTTATTGAACAAACAACAACTTGCAAAATCGATTGATGACATAAAGTAACTAATAAGTATTCGCGCGGTGCAACATCAGCGATCTTCGTTATTCTCTCATAGATATCATAACATAGAGCCAGGCTATATTTATCTTAGAAACCCTTTCCACGATCTGAACAGAATAATAATTATCAATATCGTCGGTATTTTTTTTCAATTCCATAGAAGCCATAGAACCAGTGGAAGAATAAATATTCTTCCACTGATTACTGATTTTGTATTTTTTGGCTTAGCCCAACCCAACTGTGTAAGGTTGAGTTACAGGCCTCTGTTTACATAGGAAAGAAATAGAAATGTAGAGGAACATCATGCTTTCAGCCAAAATAATTCCATTACTTCACGTTTGTCCTTTAGAAAAAAATGTTGCAACTAAAGAAAATTTACTTACCATTTGCAGCGAATGTTCGATGTGGCTTCTAAAAAAAATAAAATGTAGTTCCATTAACTTCTCGTTCAAAATAAAATTAACGTTTAACTGTCGTCCAATTAATAAATTAAAAGTATATTCACAACTGATTTCATAGTTTATTGTCTACGAAATTGCACTAAACTTAATTAAAACTTCCCTGTAAGCTTTATAAAAAAAAACTCAATGTACAGAAAAAGCGAATAGATTTATTTTATAACGAAACCGTCTCAACTCGGGTTTTTGCTTGACTTGTAGAACTTGTAGAAAATGAAACTTTCATGTTTACAGACTTAAAAGGCGTACCTACGTTTATTACTGTTTACTTTCTCGTATTAATTTAAACTGCTAAAACTTTATCAGTTGATGTTCAAACAGGATATTCCTAGAAAATTCGAGAGATGTTTTACCTAATACATTTTTTTTTATCTAGCCTCTGTGTTCGTCTGTGTTATGTGGGTTACAAATTAGTCATCCATCTTGAAACACTTTCTGACATCCAAATTAAACTCTAATTTCGGATACTTGTATAACTTCGGAGATAAAGCCGTAATTGATTGTTCTTCGCAGATGTTCTGATAATGCACCGATATACCTTCACCAAGAAATATTTGAGTACTTTTTAGCTCATATTGTCATTTTATTTATAAGAGTAATACATGAAAATATGTACTTATACTATTTTGGTTTCGGTTACCTGTAAGATAACTAACTCCCCATATTTTAAGTCAGTTCTTCAACATGTAGAGACTCTCTCGACTCGACTCAGTTAAATTACCAGTTAGTGAAATAGTGCAGTATATATTATATGATGGCTTTTTCCTACGACGTGGTATGCGCATATCCCGTTTTTTCCCTTACTCGTAGAAACTTCTATTAGTGCTCCCTACACTAGCCAAGGAACCAACATGCCAAACGCTCGACTTTCTACGACCACTAGTTTCGGTTGAGCGAAACGAAGACACTCAGTAATGGAAGTTTTAGATACATTGATATCGGCGGCCTTTTTTCATTATCATGACGACTGTGCTTGGCTCATCGAAAGGAGATAATTTCCTTTAGAAGCACTTGAAATACAGTTCGTTTTAGATCTCCAAACCGTCAAAAACAGCTACAGTTTTACGCGTCGTCAAAGGTACGTCTCC
The DNA here is from genome assembly GCA_905332915.2 of Hecatera dysodea. Lineage (NCBI taxonomy): Eukaryota > Metazoa > Arthropoda > Insecta > Lepidoptera > Noctuidae > Hecatera > Hecatera dysodea. Next base: position 7,981,709 of record HG995294.1, on the reverse strand, counting down.
GGAAGATGCGCACGAAACACCTAATTTTAAAAAATCCGTATCAACCAATTTCAACACAAGTATCTTCAAACAAATTGCAACAAACGACCCCTCACATCTGAAAAGAATCAAAGCCAGATAATCTGAGACGAGAACAGGTAAATAGCTATTACTCGCTCCGATGGTCTAAAGATGATAAGATTTGACAAGCTCAGGATGCGTCATCTGATTGATGACTCCGTCAAACCCCTGACGGCTTCATTTCATGGCTTTTTACTAAATAAAGCCGTGCATGATAAGAGAGTGATAACGATGATTGATTGCGTTGAGGTCTTGAGTAGCGTACTTACAGGTTATAATAAAAATGTCCGAGGTATGGATGGATCTTTTATATTTTTTGTACTAAAAAGATAGGGTCATTTGACTTATATCAATAGCTTTCATTCTTGCTAGGAAATGTTTCAATTAGATCAATTAATCTAATAACTTAAACCTATAAAAGTAGACTGCATAACAAAATACCTTGTTGCTATTCAGTCATGTAATCTATGAACAAAAATCTTTACAAAAATGGTTCAAGTAAAGCGGAATAATGTTAGACTAAGTCGAGTTAGTTTATTTGTAGATACTTAGTAAGGACATACTGATTGTATACCTAAACTCACGGAAAAGGACTTTTAGGTCTTGACAAAATACGTTCCATCAACCATAACAATTGTCAATAAGCTCAACCTATGTACTTTTTAGGGTTCAGTACCCAAAGTAAAAACGGGACCCTATTACGGGACTTCACTGTCTGTCCTCTGTCCGTCAGTCTGTCTGTCACCAGGCTGTATCTCAAGAACCGCGATAGCGAGACAGTTGAAATTTTCACAAATTATAATTTCCATTGCCGCTATCAAAACAAATACTAAAAACGAAATAAAGTAAATATTTAATCCCATACAACAAACGCGTTTTATTTTGCCCTTTTTTTCTTGATATCAAAAATGGTAACAGGTAGGTACTTGAAATATTCACTAAATACTCAATGGTATTTATAATAAAATTAAAATATTTAAATGTTTTATTTCCCATACAAAAAAAACGCAATTTTTTGCCTATTTTTATGTTTCCTAGTCAATGGTACGGAACCCTTCGTGCGCGAGTCGTCGGGCCATAGTGCGTTTGCTCTTGACTCTAGTCTACGTCAGAGGTGACAGAAACAAATTCGATGATGGAATGAGCTTACTCAGAAGAACCTGTTCACTCTAACTTTGAAGATGTTAGTCTGAATGCACTCGAGAACACAGATGCAGGCTGAGAGGTTCCACTCCTTTATTCTGCGCATTATAAAAGACGATACACATACACGGATAAGGACTTACGAAAATTACATGCGCTACCAAAATTTGACGTGGTCAATCCCAAACATCTAGGACTTTTGACATTCCTAGATCTCCTTTCCAACACAAAAAAAAAAAAAAAAGTGCAGATAATAATGTTTCCGTCAAAACTGTAACCACCACATAAGTATGCTAAGGAAAAACAACGTACAGTAAAATATTTTCTTCCATAAGTATGTAGTTTACTCTGCAGTAAGGAAACTAACAACGTCAATACATACTTTGCACAACATTTTCCTATTATATACCAATATAGGAACATTGTACATGCCCCTCGCGCTATTTTCCTTTATGTTGCAGAGGAAATTCGATGCTGTAACGACATGAAATGTATTGGTAGCGCCACGATAAGGCACTTCTGATTTCCTGTCGAGGTACAATATTTTTATTTTTGTTGAGTATATGTACTGCAAAGTATGAAAATGCAGACTAAACAAACTGGTATTGCTTGTACAATATATACAATGCAATAGTAAACATACTTATGATTAAACTAATTTATGGCCGTATGGCTTTCAGAGTGCCAATTTTACAATTTTTTTAAACAACGTTCGCAATCGCATCTCGGTCACAATCTGTCAAAAAGCCTCAATTTCCATACATTTTTTTTTTTGGATGGGAAATCGTCAAATGACTTCTCCCGCTCTGGGCGGAGCGGAAGGGAGTGTCAGACTCTTACTGACTAAAATCCACCCGTGCTCCTTCTTGTGCCCTTTGCGTTCCAGGGCCGCGGTGACTCTTTCGAACAAATTCCGCAACATTTTGTTTTGTCAGGTTGCGACTGAGATCTGAATACGAACGGCAGCAGAAAATTGAGAGTCAAGTTTCAAATCTTTATTCCTCTATCCTTCCATCAACCTTCATGTAATGTGAAGAAGAATATTGACGGATAGTATAACATGCCAATTTATCAACTCTCATTTTGCCAACAATTAAAATATTTGTGTTCAGATTATGTTTGTATTACTAGCGTAAACTGGATGAATAGATTGATGAACTATGAATAGATTGCAAATTGCCAACTTAAAATATAATGAGATAAAATTAAATTTCTAAGTGGAGACAAATGACAAAGAGTACTTTCATTGGATAAGTTCGCTACGAGAATTTCTGTCTGAAGTACAGCCTTATTAAATGAGATTTTCATAACATCGCGTTAGTATCAAATACATTCAATAGCAAATTGTAAAGCCCTAAAGAATTTCCTCATGCGAAATGATTTAACTTCGAAACGAGACTTCTTTGGGAAAAAATTAAAATACGTCCCGACTCCTCGATAACTGTGCCCTCGCCGGCGCCGAGTCGAACTCCCCATTCAAATCGGAACATTATTCATTAAATGATACTTTAAGCGGCTCGCAATTACGCAGGACCTGCTCCGAACTTTATTCACAATTGGTAAATAATTATAATTATCACTGTGGCTCCCTCTGGTGATTCCACAAAAAGGCAAAGTGTAAAACTTCTTGTGACGCCCTCTTGGTTATTAAAATTTTCTCCACACAAATTCGTCCAAACATCACGTTTGCACAATTTTCCACCGTATTCCACTACCGCTAAAGTAAATATTCGAAGTTATAATTTTTCTAAATAACGATCAAAGGGAAGTTTGATTTTGCGGTGATAATTGTGGTGAATCCTTAATTATTTGAGGGTAAACTTTCTCCGAAGTTAATTTGAGGTGGATGTTAGATTCCTTTTAATGGACACTCTTTTAGGTGACTTCCAATTTATTTGGTTGACTGGAATATTCATTAAAACGGAGCATTGACTTGATATCCTTTTAACGACGACGGACCAAAAATGCTTTGATGAATTTCCTTTCTGTCTTTCAAAGAGTACCTTTAAAGGTAAACAGATTTAATCCTCTACTCGTGAAGTATCGGATATCGTGTATATCATGCAAAGTATTTGTTTAAAATACGCGGCAGACGTGGCGTATCGTGCTCCCCCGCGCACAAACATGTACACTATAACTTTGATACGAATTTATATCACACGACGCTCGCACCCTTTTAGCATTCCCCTCGCAAATCCCGTCGAGCACCCGAATGTAGATATACCTAGACTCAGTCGGTACCTAGGTATTATGGTTTGGGGACGGGGTGAGGGGAAGGGGAAGTAATTACTGGGGGGAAACATCAAGTGTGTCACAGGGAGACTGTGTTGTAAGGACAAAAATGTGAGGGCTGACTGCATTGAAGGTAAGTGTGTCGCCACGCATCAGTTCACTGTGTCACTGCTGATCTTTTGAAGATGTTTCGTATAACTTTCGACTTGCACATGTATGCAGTTTTTGGGGGACGGAATTCGTGCGAACGCCGATTCAACAGAAAAATATTTTTGCATAGAACGGCAGTGCGTTATGAGCACGTGCATGTGTGTGGGTATTTATTAGTGAAATATTGTTCTTTGAATCCATAGCATGGTGAAAATATTTACATTCCTTGATACGTCATTAATCTATACTAATATATAAAGCTGAAGAGTTTGTTTGAATGCGCTAATCTCAAGATCTACTGATCCGATTTGAAAATTTATTTCAGTGTCAGATAACACATTTATACAGGAATATAATGAATAAAACAAACATGATGAGACAGTTAAAAAACGGAGTTATTCAAAGACTTCGAAATGTAAGTAAGTTTTATGAAAAAGAAAAGAAAGTAGAGGTAAGCGGTACATTAAGGACATAAGAAACAGCTCCCAATAACTGCATCATAAACAGAGATTCTACTTGCTAGCATAATCTATTCAATGATCAGGAAAAATATTTGCACTCAAAAGAAGTGATATCTTTACAAGAAAGTGTTTATCACACAACAGTTTATTTTACAAACTCTCCAGCGAAACGTATCACAACCATGTAATATCAAACTTTCTGAACGTCAACTTTTCCGCCTTGCATTCTTCCAATAACATTTCCGTCAAAATTTCTCATCTCAATTCCATCAGTTGCAGAGCTCTGTACCAAACATCAATACAGGTTGATATATGTAGTGTTGAAAGTATTCATCAGTTTGATTGTGGATCGGGAGGGTTGGGTATGGCAACCCTGTTGCCAGGCAGGGGGTTGGCTGACGCATGTACCGGGAATACCTATGAAGCCATCGTGGATGGACATGACGGACTTAAAGCTATTATTTAGAATTCTTAGAATGGGCTGCAGTTGTAACGTTTAGTGAAAGTTTCGGGGTGGGTAATTGAGTAGTGCAGTGGAAAAGCTGATATTGGAAGATTAAGATATAGAAATTAAAAGATTGTCTCAAGAAATGGAGATAAATAATCCTATATTTGTTCTAAATAAATTAACGATTGTTCTCATTATATTTGACATACTAATGGCTAACTATGGAAAAGCAATCATTACTAAGTGGATTGAGCAAAGATAATATTTTTAAAGATACTAATACCGAATCTTCGGATTAATTATAAATTATTAGACCATTGGTATTATAAATTTAATATACAAGATGACATTTGAACGAATAGTCGTATCAAATTCAAAACAGATTTTCTTTAAATGAGCGCACGCCAAAAACTCCAAATTTTCTAACTTCAGAACCACCAGATATAGAAACCCTATAGGTATGAGTATCTGCAGATTAGACCCTCCTAGGGGGGCCAAGTAAAGTACTGCCGTTGCTAGGTTACCAGACTTCCCCAAGGTCAGAATGCTTCATAAGCGCATGTACCAGTATAGTCTATCAAATTATACGAGGGGAGGCATGTACTTGGGCTGCAATCGATTCATTTTGTACTTGTGTTATTAGGACAAATATTTTGTAGCGTTTGAAATCCCTCCTGGGTTTTTTCATTGGTCGCTTTTACTTTGTTTATAATTACGGATATGTGCGTTGAGGGATGAGTTCGTAGTTCTTTTGTTTTGTGTCTGTTTGTTTTCATCTCGCTCTTATGTTTTTGCTTCCTTTTGGGCTTTTAACTTATTCATGAATGGATTAATGTTCTCTTCTTGTCACCCTCTTCAACATAAATTAGCCGCCTTCCGCAGCTATATTCATAGATTATTTGCCCTCCCCCTTTCAGCAGAAAATTATGTAAAAGAACTTAATATTATTTACCAGATCGCAATTTCTAACGGTTACTCAAAGTCAATGGTAGACAGTTTAATTAGTAAAAAGCAGAAAGAAAGGGTTCGTTCACTATTATATGCATGTCCGCGTACTAATATTAATAGATATGTGACCAGTCTGACCTATATGGGCCCCATTTCAGATAGAATTAGTAATTTACTTAGAAAAAACAACGTTTATGTGGCGTTCAGAACGGACCAGAATATACGCCGTATTTGTAACGGAAAAGATATTTTGGAAAATGGTAAAAAGTCTGGGGTGTATAGGCTGGTCTGTGATGAATGCAACGGGGTGTATGTGGGTCAGACGGGCCGAAACTTTGACATAAGGTATGGGGAACATGTTGCCGCGTATAGAAATGGCCATTCGGACAAATCGAATTTCGCGAAACATTTAATTGATACCGGCCATTCTTTGCGCGACAACAATAGTTTTAATATACTACATATTTGTGATAAGGGTTTCCGGCTGTGTGTTTTGGAACAATTAGAGATTTTTAAACATAGTAATAATAATAATTTTGCACTGTTGAATGACCAGACGAATTTGGTTTCTTCCCCTTTACTGCGAATGTTTGTGGGTAGTTGTACACAAATAACCAACGGTGGCAGTGTATAAAAGGGGGGTGCCTTGTACTAAATGCTCAGTCGCAACTCAACGGTCAGCGAGTCAACACGTCCCCTGAGGATGCCTCGTGGAGAGGCGAAACACGTGTCGGTAATGGTGTTGGGTTTTGCATTGCCTTCCTGCATGTGCTTAATATCCTTGCATTTGCCTAGTAATCTTGCATGTGCATAATATAGCGGGCGGGAGGGAGGTGCATACCTGCAACCCACTAATATTCGCGGAAATTAAAACTAGATATTTTGTTTTCATTTTCAAAGTTAAAATGGATTTCCGCAAAGTAACGCCTGACTCAATCAATTTTTTTTTTTAGTTTTTTTATGAATTCGGCGGTTGAATTTGTTATATTTCGCGAAAGTTGAAGTTTTCAAATAAATCATTATTTGATTCAAGATTGTTAAAGTTACAAAGACTACCTACACTATTATCATATTTTGAATGACGATGATGTGTTTTAGTTTCTTGGACACAAAATAAGATCACGATCACACACATATCATTACGAGCTACTATTATTTATTAACGTGTCCGAACAGAAGTTTCAATACTTTTAAATCGTAATACACGTCCAAATTACACGTTTTCGACGACCTTCAATAAAAGTTTCTAACTTTGAGAATTTTATATTTTAGACATGAAGTTTGCATTAGATATAGGTCTCTTGTGGCTAAGAAACGTTTGATACCGCAAATTGTAAAAAACTTGTATCGAATTCACAATATATCTCTACTGAGAAGTCAGACCGCGTATTTGTGAAGTCAACTGCGAGGCAGATAAGCAAAATGGCATAAATAAATGAGTAAGCTTTTAAATAAATGCATAGACAACAAAATAAATGTAGTCTCTGTCGTACTGAAGGGACTCTTGTTTGATTGATTTGATTAGTTGCAGATATTGCATTGAAACCAACGAATTTGAGATGCTTTTAAGATAAATAGAGTTTTCTGTCTAGTCGAAGTTTAGAATGATACATACGTTTATAAGTTTTACTTTGTACCTTATCTACCAACAAAATATGGTGGATCGGAAAGTTACATTTTGGACTACCTTTTTTATGGAAGGAAAAACATTGAATTCTTCAAAAAAGTTCCCAGTGCGGGTTGGTGAGTCACATGTTTAGAGAATTTTTGGTTCTAGGACATGCCGGTTTCCTTACGATGTTTTCCTTCAGCGTATTGAGAGCAGTGGTGATGAAATTAATTACACAAAGTTTGAACCCCGCTTCGTAAGTCGGGGCCGTTACCACTCGACCACCACTGCTCCGTGTCAGTGTCAGATACTTACTGCCTAAAACCCATCCGTATGTCTCCAAACGCCCCCTGCGTTTCAGGGTCGCGGTGACCCTTTTGAACAAATTCCGCAACCCTGACAGGCACTGGCCTTAGCTGGCCTCGTCTACTATACTGATATCTCTTTGAGGCGCACGTGGAACGCAACGTGCCGCCGATCCGGGCCTGGTTTCTATCAGACGTCGAGCCCCCAACGCTTGCTGTCCGAGGGCCCGCGCCTGCGGTGGCTTCGGGGCGTATTCTTCTGTTGCGGCGGCTGAGGCGTGAGGTTTGCCTCTGCCTACTGCTTCGCAAAAGGATGTGACCTCCGCGCTCCGGACCATGGATTGAACCAGAGCCGAAAGCGAGAGGTCGCCGCTGCCGATTTTAGACTACGTATACTATACCTTGGTAATGACTGGAATATATTACTCTAGTTTTTAAGTGACTACTAAATGTTACATTCGTATTTAGTAGTCACTTAAGATTAACTGTGCATAAAATATTGTAATTAATGCGTAATGATAACAAATAAACACAATATTTTATGATTCAAACAAAACAGTAGGAACTTTGTGTAACCATTCGTCTTTCCCATGAAAAATCTTTTTCACATGAATAATGTCACTCAATTAGAATGAAATCAACCCTACGAATGCGACCGGCATTTAGCAAGAGAAGGATGAACACCAACGGGTTAACGTATAGCACCAATCAAGTTATAACATATGTAGTTGTAGGTACCTAATATAAGGCCTTTTGTACGCACGCGTTTTTTCGTCGTAAAATTCATTAGATATACAAAGGGATGTTTCCTGGACAGCGACAAAATTGTGATAATGTTTTAGTAGGTCAATAATATTTTCAAAAAATATTGGACATTTCTTTTTTCATCATGAATTAACAAAAATTGACGACAAAATTAAATATAAAACAAGTCGAAGTTTAGAAGTGGGGTTTGTCACTCTTTGGTAAAAAGTAGTTCACTTTTTGCGTAGATGTTATGTCACAAGAAATTTCAAAGCTCTGACTAAGGATAAAAAGTAAACTAAGTAGGTAATATTTTTGTGTTATTTAAATAATGGACTTAATAGTTTAATGGAGGAATGCATACTATTATATGGATCGCTATTGAAGCTTGTTGAAACAAAAGGCGCTGCGCAGTTCAAGTGTCGCAAATGTTGTCTACGGACAAACGTACAAACACAAGCGACCTTACAGTCGGTACAATTTGTTCAAATCCAAGTGAATTTTTCTTTCCTCCGTACTGTCACCGGGTTATTTACGAGGGGTCTGCTGTGTTTTAATAGCTTTTCATTAACAATTTTAAGGTACACTTTATTGAAGTCGTAAATTACTCGCACAATTGCCTGAGTGCACTGTCAGAGATGTAATTTGGAAAAAAAATATTAAATTTGTCCGAGGACTGCGGGTACAATTATTTTAATGTTCCCGTAAAAAGTTCTGTGATAATTAATTTTGTCGATTCATTTTTATGGAGAAAATAAACTTTTTTCATGAATATATTTTAAATGACAGACGTCATAATATTTAAAAGTGTGTGGTAGTGAAAACCATTTCAATCCAATCAACTCGGTTTGATCGAATGCAGTACGAACAGAATATGATAGTAGTCTTAATTTGAAACTTCAGTAATACCAACATACCGCAAGCTAACGCGATGCGGAATGTAAATTTTTAAAATTAAATTGTCACCTCTTTTCCATTAGCCAGGATATCTGGTATGGTTTCCATTGCCTTAAATTATTAATTAACCCGCCATCGCCGCGTGGGGATTTATTGGAGAGGGTAGATGGAAAAAAATAAATCACATAATGAAATCGGAGCCACCCCGCGGTCTCTACGCGAATACAAACGGTTTCCATTCCGATCGAGCCCGACCGTGCGTGAAATCGTCATTAATATCGTACGAGTGCGAAAATACTAAACAATGCGAGCATTGAATTATTTACGTTCATTAACTTTTGTGTTTCCATGATGTTTCATATTTTGATTGGGTTTTAGTTGTACGTATGTTCCAACAGAAATGAAGATGGGTTGGCTTGTTTTTGCATTGTTTCATTGATTTCTTATTAAGTAGCTTTTAACCTTCTATTTAAGTACAGAAGACTCAAGTGTGCTGGAGATCGATTTCTATTATAAATGAATACTTGGTTGCAGAACCAGTATATTTAATAAGGAGCGGCAGCCTATTTACCTATTTGTTTATACATTCTCTTAATTTTTTTATTGGATTTGAAATCAGATTGAACTGTGTTTTTGTCACAAGTAGATAATTAGAAAGAAATAAAAGAAAGAAAACTCGTTTATTCCGCCATAGATGTAGCAAAAAAAAATAACTTTCAAAAAACTTAAAACAATGTCAGAACTGGGCACAACTACCACAAGTTTCTGGTCACACCACAGACAAAACAGAACACATTTAAACTTCTGTCTATGGCGTGACATCCGGCACCGACATTGACAGACAGTGACAACATAATAACAAACAATGAAATTAAAAGTAGACTGTTTACTTACTTAATTACATAATTTAATTAATTATATACTAGTGTGTACCTCTTAATCTAATGCTTTTTATCTTTGATGTCTCAACATCGACACAGTCGGTGTTCAAAAAACGAAGAAACAACCAAAAACACCGAGTTCCGAAATTAAAGTTATTTTATACTTCTCTTTGTTTAAAAGTCAGTTGTTTTTTTTGTAAAAAGTTTTTTTCTTGCAGTCACTCTGATGCCTTCTTTCAAATAATTGTTTCGGTAAACGAGTTGCGTAACTATTTTTAGTGTACGATAAAGTATATTCTATGTTGCTATCTCAAAATTATAGTTTAAATTCAAACTGAAGCTGCATTGTAACAACGTACAATGCATCTACATTGGAATAAGGCGACATAATAAAATTGATGGCTTCCATTTTATAGGTCTGACTTCTACCTTTAACGAAAGTCGAAGTCTAGTGCTTCAATATCCGATACAGAAGTCAATCCTTTTAAGATTAAATTAGATTAGACAGACGGTTCTTTGAATTTATATCCCTTTTGTTTGAGAGATGCCAGCCATTTTATTGTTGGTATAAGCAAGTCTTTGGATTATTAATGGGATTATGGAAGGTAAAATGTTTAAGATATTAATGATCTATACTTCTCTAAAATATTTTAAAGAGGAAATGTTTATTGACTGTTTGTTTGTACCTAATAAGCTCTGAAACTGCTGGACCAATTTCAACCATTTCTTCACCAATGGAAAGCTACATTATCAGCGAGTAACATAGGCTATATTGTATCGCCGTATTCCTACGGGAACGCGAATTATTCGGTGATTACAAATACTTATAACTAACTACTAATTGTGTCACACCCCGGTCCCGTCACAGTTCCCCACTATAGGGGTTATGGATTGTAGATGAAACCTAAAGTTTCCAACCGTGTGAAAGTAAATTTATAAAGGTATATATACATAAATATCTGGAAAGACTGAAATTAAAGACATACCTCAATACACATACAAAGTTTATTCACTATAAAAAGAAGTGTCAACTTGCTTAGAAATACAGTGAATGAGGCAACTAATCATAAATAATACCTCCCAGACTTACACACTAAGATGTGTAACCCTGTTAGACCCTGTCTCCGTACCAAAGTATAACAGAGGTACACCACATGAGATATTACAAAACAACGTCTCAGGTCGCTTGTAAGGATTCGCGAGGTGAACGCATAAGTACCACTAGCTCAATCGCAGGGTATTGACCAACCAGGGCTGTGCACGTTAAGAAACCTACTCACTATGGTACAGTATACCCGTGACACAACTTAATACAAAAGGAAGTTATTACTGGTCTTGTTACTTAACACATTAACAAAAGGCCTAACTCTTTGTATGAAAATAAACCCAGTATACAGGTCTAATGCATCTCCCTCATAATAATTAATAGCAGCTCAATTACTACTCAATTATATTCAATTACTCAATTCTCTCTACTCAATTACTGCAAGACTTCACTCAATTAGTCTACTCAACGACTCAATTAGTGCAACAGAATCCCTCGGCATGGCACCAAGGTTAAAAACCTTGGTACCCACGAACAGACGCGGCCTACGGGAGAAGTCCAGCAGGATTGCTGTTACCTGGAACGGCGATGTTTCCTCAACGAGGTTTCGGATTGGTCAGGCCTTTCTGTACCATGGACGGCCACACTGTCTCAAATCTCGTCGAGCCAAACCTGAACGATGCACGTTCTCCGGATGGCTTCAGGCATTCATCAATCCCGGACCTCAAATATCCAGGCTAGTAAAACAGCCAGACCTGGAACAAAATCTCCGTAGTCAAATACATGTGCCTTTGGACTTTCAGAATGGGAAACAAATGGAGGACGAAATACTCACAGGGTTCAGCCTTTTAATGCACTTGAAAACCCCTCGGGTTTCGGGTCACCTTTGTAAAAACAAGTGCTTTTATAATATCATTTGTTCGTCTCTCTGTGACCTCTGCGGTGCAAAAGGACGCCACAATTCTCCACTCTGTCATAAAGTCCTTTGCGAGAAGCTTCCATGCCACAGACTATATACTCTCGATTCCGACATGTTCCTACTTATTTTAATTTATTAAACTTTATGCTTTTATGCAATTTTTGTGTGTTTTAATTAATTTACCATCTACTTATTTGATATATTAAGTTTTAAAGAGACGTTCGAACTCTAGCGCCATCTGTTGATTAATCTATGGGCTCTGTCAAATGTGTTTCCATTTGTCCGCTAAAGATGTCGCTGCGAGTTTCATTTCTTGTTTTGCTACGTCACAATTGTACACCGTATAATAAGTACAGAACATTTAAAAAGACAAGTGTAAAATGGGCAGGGTTATCTCACAGGGCTCTTACGGGATGGATTATTAAGACGAGAAACCAATTGATTTGCTTGTATTTTTATGAAGGATTGGAAGCATACCGAAAAATCCCATTACCTAGGTATCTACCCCAGCTTATGTACCGGTCAACTCTATTTTCTACGTATGTTAAGTTCCTATTGGGATTCTCACAGTGAAAACACCAATAGGAACTTATCATCTTGCCCTCTAAAATCTCCATAGGTCCATAGTTGATAAACAACAAAAACGCACTGCAATTGTATAACTAAATTGCCACTGCTAATGAAATTACCACATTCCGTTTATTAACTTAATATTTCTAACTACAGAACCCATCCCCCCACATTCACACATCTGCGTCATGCCCTAAAGGCTACCCTCACTATGAATACTAAACTCCATACAATATTGATTATTGACCTTTTCGTGATTCAATTTGACCAAACCGATTCATACGATTAATCGAATATTTCTCGGACTTGCTCGTATAATTGAAAGATTTGTATTCTACATTGGAAAGTTATTAACCCCCAAATACAGCCAAGTTTTGAATTCTTATTTAAGTTTCGAACTATTTGTGAACTTTGAAAGGCCGTGAACTACGTACGCCAACTGAGTGACTGTTTCTCGTATTAATATTTAATTTCATCTTGTGCGACATTTTTGATTTAACGTAAGATGAAAAAGTATGTTTAGTAAACATTGCAAAAGTAAGTATATTCTAGTCTTGTCGTCTGGTTAACCTGTACCTTTCTAGCCGGTATATTAACATCTGACCGTGAAAATTTAGGTGAAGTGACCTTGAAGTTAAATGTCATTCCAACATTATTGGACGGTTTCATAAACTCACTTCATGTCCACTCCGTCAAACTTTTCACAGTGAGTTTTTTAATAGAATAGGCTAACTATATCTTATAGTAGATCGTTATATTTTTAACCGACTTCTAAAAAAGGAGGAGGTTCTCAAGTCGACTGCTTTTTTGTGGTTGTTACCTCATAACTTTGTAGCTGGTGCTTGTCATGTAGTCCAATTTAAATATTTGTGAGATCTGATGACTAGTATTTGAGTTATCCCTTATAATGCGTGGCTTTGACTATGTTCGTTTGATCTCATTCTCACTTGTCGATGTCAAATGAAAAAATAAAACTGTACACTACGGTTTTGAAGAGCATTATAGTATTTGAAGTATTTCGAGGTGGTCCCTTTGTAGTTTGGTGAAGATCTGATGAAGAATGGAGATAGGAAACGGAACTCTTCAATAAATTATAGCAAATCTTCCGGGATTGCTGAAATCGCATGTTTGTTTATTGTTTACATCAGTTTATAACACGTACGATGTGAGAGGTATTCCATGAAGCACACCCAAATGAAGCACACCCAGACGAAGCACACCTAAAGTATTCCACTTAGCACACCCGTAGGTGGGCTTCAAATAAAAATTAAAAATAATTAATTTCCTATTCCACGAAGCACACCTACGAATATCACTCGCATAGTGCGGGGACTAAGAAATAAAAATGTCGATAGAAGAAAATATTTATTATTTAAAAGACTAACTTAAATTTCTAACATCATTCAGTTTCATTATAATAATGTGATACAATATTTGACATTTTTGTAATCTCACTATTTAAAATCACAGATTGTTTCATAATTATCTTTCCAAAAAAATTGTTAGTTTTAACTATTTTTCTATTATTTTCCTTTTTTGTGCTCTTAAAAAAAAACTTTTTACAAAAAAATACAACCGACTTTTCCACAAAAAATCAAAAAAGTACAAAATAACTTTAATTTCGGAACTCGGTGTATGTGGTTCCTTTTTCATTTTTTGAACACCGACTTCCGAAATTAAAGTTATTTTGTACTTTCTCGTAGGTGTGCTTCGTGGAATAGGAAATTAATTATTTTAAATTTTTATTTGAAGCCCACCTACGGGTGTGCTAAGTGGAATACTTTAGGTGTGCTTCGTCTGGGTGTGCTTCATTTGGGTGTGCTTCATGGAATACCTCCGATGTGATGGTTACGTTTAGCTAGATTGTCATCATTAAAAACTTTTTACAAAAAAATACAACCAACTTCTAAACATAAACACAAGCGTAAGAAATTGTTAGCTGTAAGTTCTCCTAAAACTATAAAATAAATAAATAAAACACAAAGAGTATAAAATAACTATACCTACTTTCGGAGGTCGGTGTTCAAAACACGAAGAAACAACCAAAAACACCGACTCTAAATGAAATTGAAGTTGTTTTTAAAAGATGTTGTATTTTTAAGTCATCTGCTTAGCATTTTCGCAAATATTTTGAGGTCGGCTGCCAGTCAAACCAGATTCAGCTGAGTGCCAGTGTTAACATTTTTAAATAACTAGCTAAATAATTTATATAAAATTATTTATATAAAATATATAAAGACGAATAATACAAACGTAGCAGTGCTGTAGGTAGTAACTCAATATAATTTAAATCATTAAAAATGAAATACCTTCATAAATCGCCTACAAGGAACAAAGCCAAGCAACACACTTTAAAAATCCTATTATATTCCAAAATTTATATCCTAGTAACGCCTTAAATTGTAAGGACACTAATCGAAATCTTATTTCATATGACAAATGTACCGTGAAAAGATATCCACAATGTCTCTCAAAATATACTACAGTTTGGTCACATATATGAATGGCCGCACGGATGGAGACGTTTTCAATAATATACACCGTAGTTCGGGAATAAAGGAGGAATTGTCGGGGAAAGGGATTTATTTATATCTAGCAGACGATGTCCGGTGAGCAGTTCTTTTGAAAATGTTTGGGATTAGGTTTTTATTGGTCCTGTTTGTTATCCAACGCTGCTTGTTGTATTGATAACAACCAGTGGCCGTATTACGAAGTGCCAATGCTATCATGATTCGTGTGAGGGAAAGAGATAGTGCTATTCGTCTTGTGTAACTCCGTCTCTCTCTGACACAGAAATCATGATGGATTTAAGACGTCATAATAGGGCTGGCCAAGGTCGTCAGCAGTGCATTGTGTTCTGCGCGAGCCCTTTAGTGCCAGTGCCTGCTAAGGTTGCGGAATATCTACGAAACAGCCAATGCGGCGCTTTTTTTTTTTGGATGGGAAATCATCAAATGACCCCTCCCGCCTGGGCGGAGCGGTAGGGAGTGTCAGACTTTTACTGACTAAAACCCACCCGTGATCCTTCTTGTGCCCTTTGCGTTCCAGGGCCGCGGTGACTCTTTCGAACAAATATGGTCTTCGATGCTGACAGCTCTTTGAGGCGCGCGTGGAACACGTCGCGCGCCTGTTTGCTATCGGATGGCGAGCCACCCATAGCTCGCCATCCGCAAGCCCGAGTCAATGCGGCCCTGGAATCATTATCGTGATTATTGTTATTGACTGTATCTCATACATTTATTTACGAAACTGAATTTTGTAATGTGATTTTTAAAGAAAAGTAAGGAAAACTCAAAGACATCATACGGTTAATAAATGGATACACATGCATACATACACAAACGTAAACTCTAACACCTTTTTCTCAAAGCGTAGGCAGAAACTGCCAGATGCTCCTTGTTATGCGATCTTCCTTTACTTTCATACATCTGGTTAAACACGCACGTTGTGTGTTTTACGGACCCGAGCTTTCCGAAGAACTTCACTAATAATGATCTGTGTATTTCCTTTTAGTTTACGTAAAATACGCAACGTTTCAAATTATGCCTCTAGCTTAGCTTAGGTAACCGACAATAATCAAATCAACACCAATTGGTAGTTTGTCGAGGTTACTGTAATAAATACTTATTAAAATATTTTGCAAGGCTTGCGTAAGCACAGATTGATTGAAAAACTGTTTTTTTGTTCTAACTATCTTCGCATTTGAATTTTTGTGTAGCACAACTTTAAAATTTTATTACTAAGGCTACTAACTAACGCAGCTCCACAATCCAGCATCTCCTTTAATATATTCCGTGTCCATTCGTCCATGCCGGCCGGCCGCCATTTTGTTGCGCATTCCCATCACGTCTGCGTTTCTTTTTTAACAGGCAACAGAATGTGCACCGACTAAAATTACAGTGTTTTTCGGCGACATCTCACGATGTTTTGATTCCTCTATTGTATTGATTCGAGTCTTTTATCGGTGTTTCCCTGATCTGAATGTTTAATGGCAGACTGTTTTGTATATATTTTTACTATTTTGAGGTGGTTGTTGCAATTTTGGTGCTTTCAACTGAAATTTTATGGAAATCGTGGACGGAATGTTGTTAACAACTAGTGCCAGATACTCGAAAACAATCTCTAGGAGTCTGGGATTAATTCATCTCCTTCACATAGATCGTTTTAATCATAGTGAACAAAGGTGCCAATTTGGAGGTCTGGGAAAACGTGAAGTGTGTTTCATTCTGACCTAAAATTGAATAACTATATCTTAGGTTTATTAATATTCAGAGGATCTTACTTGATTTGGTGTCCGCGCCAGTTCTATATAGAAACAAAAAATACCACACCAAAAACCAGAACAATTGAAAAGGTAAACATAAACTGTTTACCAACTATCCTTTACACCAACTTAAATGTCCTGTACACCAACAGACCAACATAAACACACAATTAAACTCAGTGGCAACAAAACAGTTATAAACTTACTACTAAAGCCAACATAAACGCAAACCAGACAGTCTAAGTAACTTATTTTAATAAAACATTACATTTTACGTTCACGTTTATTGAAACTGCTTTAGAAATTCGATTTTAAAACCGCACCGTGGTTCAAACACAAACAAATCGTAAACCTAGCGTCATAAACAGCAAACACCTTGGTTTGATACAAAAGGAAATTGCTTATTTTACGTCAATGTCGGGTAGTTTCGCCTGGTCTTATTATATATACCAGTTTAACTTGAATCACGATGAAAAACGGAACTAAGTCCAAATGTACTGGATTTGACGTCTCGTTGACGTTTGTCTTAACAATGAGCGCTAGTGTGAGAGGTCAGCTTATAATGGGCATCTTGAATGTTTGAAAATAAACACTTTTATGATGTTAGATGGCAGGATGACTGTCTCGCTGTATGACGTATGATTATGGCTGAGAATAGATCAGGCTATCGATTCCCAAGAGTGTTGTTAGGAACAAGGATACACTTGTCCAGTCATCCAGTGAAAGTTCTCGACAGTAAATTGGACGGTCACGATGAACGTCAAAACTGAATTATTGGCCATACCTATTCTATGCAACTGTAAACTAAAATGGAACTGGACAGGCCACAACTGACGAATGTCGCAATACAGGGTTATTTGAAAAATACCAACAACCTCTTAAGAGGTCGCCGCTCTTGTCGCCATCTCCTGTGCCCGCATCACCGGTTCCTGTTGCTTGGAATCCAATCAGTGGCCATTTTCGCCCAATCATACAGGGTTATTTGAAAAACACCAACAACCTCTTAAGAGGTCATTGTACTCATCATTATAAATAATTTTTACTATGGGAACAAACCTAAAATCGCGAAAAAAAAAATAACTGTTCCATAGCTGATTTTTTTTTCGCGATTTCAGATTTGATCCACATTACAACGTCACTAACTCACAAACGTTACCTCTTTTATTAGTATGACTAGATAAATTAATACAACAATATAAGTACAGAGAGAGGTACTGAAAACTTGAGGAACCTCCTATTCCCGGGCCGTGGGCACAGTGGGAACAGACAGGTGTGGTCTGGTCAAAGTCCAGCTCACTTATAACTTGTTACATTATCTGTTAGAACTTTATTTTCACACTAATACGATGAGCGAGGGTGTAGAGCGAAGGTATGAACGTTTTATTTAACACGTCGAAAAAGAATTAGAGGATCTTATTTTCGGAACATTTTTTCTACTTATAAATTCAAGTGTATTTTAAGTACCTCAAAATAATTATGATGAAATGATAATCTCGGAATGTTAAGTACCTCAAAATAATTAAAATGAAATGATAATCCCGGAATGTAATTTAGGGCAAAATAAAATAAAAATTCCAAGAACCGATTCTATAAAAAGCTGAAAAACGTTAAGATTTTCAAGGTGCCTATAGTGAGGGAAGTGGTTTTGGTTAAAATTTGAATGATTTTTTTAATTTACTAGAAATTGTTGTCAAAAGTAGTAAATAAATGAAAAAATCAAGTCAAATAATTTAATACTTGAACTACTTTTTCACATGACAAGAAATATGAACTGAAAACAAACCAAAATAAAACAACCGACGGCACATAATTATTCTAAAATAACATCGTCGGAAAAAACGAAGTAAAAACAACTTGTAGACTAATTTGCTACCGCTATTGTATTTTTAATTGAACAAGCAAAAGTTTCATTACGCGCAATAAAAGAGAAAACAAATAAGTACAGTCACCAGCATAAATACCTATACTTTGTCTATACCGGGAATCGTGTCTCGATTTTTACCGAGTATACATTACATACGTTTAGTATTATTTATACGTTTATACGTTTAGTATTATATACTATGAAAACACTCCCATTACTCTGATGACTAAGTACGACCAAAATCTAACTTCGTAGTTGTTAAAAAATGTTTTCCAATACATCGATGTACTTCACGGTCATTTCTTTAATTGCAAAATAAGTTTATAATCTTACGATTACCAACTTATTTGTCATTCAGATTTTTGCATAACTTGACTCGTGTCAAAAATTAACATGATACCTCCACGAGGTTCTGAGATAAAGAGACGCGACAGACCGACAGACCTGCTGTGGCCGTATTACGAAGTGCCAATGCCATCATGATTCGTGTGAGGGAAAGAGATAGTGCTATTCGTCTTGTGTAACTCCGTCTCTCTCTGACACAGAAATCATGATGGATTTAAGACGTCATAATAGGTCGCCTGGTTCCGTTTTTTCCTTTTGATGAACGTAACCTTAAAAAAATAATTTGAATGATATAATTTATTAATTATTTCGAATTTTAATTCTAACTTTGAGAAAAAGTATATTTTATAACATAATGTGACTTTCACATATTTACGATCCTGATTGTACCTTGCTCCATCTTTGTACATCGTCGTCTATTGTTTCTCTAAGAGTAACTTATAAATCATTCATTCTTTTTGCCACAGATTAAATAAACAATGGCTGACAATCTATCTATAAGAGAGAAGACAAAAGCTAAGCGAGACACGATCTTTCTGAAGTGGATCCTTTTATATAATATTTATCTTTAATTACTACACGACGTTCAATGAAAGCCAAAAAAAGTGATGTTGGGAATTTATTTCAAGCTCTTTAGGGTCTGTATACGATTAAATAATTTTGTATGTTCTTTTGTTTGAGTTTATGACCACTATTGCTTCAGTAACTTTTATTGTTTATTCGTTTAGTTTGTGTTTTGAATGAAATTATATCCACTGCAACTTGAACCGTATATCCAATGCTTTGCTGTTAAAGTTAAGAATCTGTGATGGTTCTGTATAACCCTATAAAACCATGTAAGTTTTTTAATCAGCTTGAGAATTAATATAAATCATCCATTTTCATTTCTTAAAAAAGCACTTGCTAATAAGTACATGTATTCTTGATAAGCTAAACATAATAACCAGACTCTCCACTATCTGCTACCTATCCAGGGCCACAAGCATCAAATCGCCCGAAGATAACTAGGAAAAACTGGTTATAGTAGTAAAGTAGGGAGAAAATGTTCACGCGGCCCTACTCGCTGGTCTAATCAGATCAAGGCGATAACAGGACTTTCTTAAACCACAGGCCTGGGAAGAGCCGAAGGCAGAGTGGCCTAAAAGCAGCTCGTCAGTGTATCCATCAAAGCCTTCCAAGACAGACACGACCTTCAGCAATGAATATCACGAATAAGAAGAGAAATAAATATCACCAACTTGTCTGTTAATAGTATGTGTGTACATTATGAAATACAAAAGTTTGTGTGACTATGTTTCATCGTTAATAAATCTAAAGTGGATAATACCTAAACTCAATACGGAACCCAAAAAGAATAAAAGCTTCGAACCATAGAATAATGACGTGATCCGACGCAGGGGAAGGAAAATGCGGAAAACAAATAGCGATTTTCTTTTGTTAGCTTATTATTCTCAGGAGCATTCATTACTCCGCCCAGTGTGTACTTAAGGTAACGTTACCCTGTTTCGAATGTGTTAGTATTGTATTAGAATTATATACGGCCAGGTATTTTTCTTTGATTGCAGTAAAACCTCTTGACTGTGTAAGTTTTCCTTGTCGGGACAAACAGTGCAGTTATATAGCATAGCATTGGATTTCGCCTATATTTGTGGTTGTATTTTTGTGAAGCTTTTAGTCTAAGCTGCAGCTTAAATACTGAGACCAGATTTTAAATTCCGTATTTGTAAGTATTTAACGCTTTTCAAGCTTACGTTTTGCTGTAAAAGCCGTGTTGCCGGTACCGTCCGTCAGTTCTATTTCGATAGTGAATTGAGACGCATAACTTTAAAAAGATATTTAATCAAATCGGCCGATACATTTTCGAGTTTATGCGAGTCAATTAATTTTAAATATTCCTCTTTTCAAAGAAGCAACCAATGAGCAAAAAGGATTAGAGTATAGTTTAGAGACAATTCTCTAAACTATACTTTAATCCTTTGTATGTATATTAATTCTCAATTATTTATTGCGTACCATAATTACAAACCCAAGCAGCAAAATTATCCTATAGTGCAGATGCTATAGGCCTCCAGCACTTATAATATTCTCTTAACGGTTCTAGTATTTACTACCACGCTTATAATAGCCAGCATGGAGTAAGTTGGGCCTTATAGTATTTCTGATCTTATACATTAACTTATAATCACTTATAGGTAGAAATTAAGGGTGCAATATAAGTTTGGGTGACCTATAAAAGTATCGCGAGGGTGTAAATGCACTCAAGAGTAGATAAACTGGTAAGTTATACTTATAACTGCTAACAAGAAGCCTTATAGAACTACTATAAATAAAGTACGCCAATAAGAGTGACAAATAGAACTAAACAAACCGGAAACTATTTGTATTTATTACCTAGTTTTATAATGGTTTATAAATTCACTTTACGGAACAATTATAAATAATATGGAGCGGTTTTATAGTGGTATCAACCAAAATTGTTATAATCTTAACACGATTATAAAGGTTTCATTTAATATACTTAGTATCCAAAACTATATCCATGGTGTCCTGTACAAGAATACATTGGTTTTTACTATTATTAAGGTTTTTAAAGCTCGGAAATCCCTTTTAGTCAAAAAGCGATCGACGTCCAGAAACATTACCATTTTCAATGCTGACACCTAAACCAAAGAACTAAAATAAGCCACGTATCTAATAGCAATATAAAAGAACCGTTCGGTTAAAGAAATATTTACGGAACTCTAATTCCAAACAATATGGCCAAGCAATGGTTCTGATGTTTACCATTATTAAACAAAGTAAGCCTATAACGGTTTGTTAATGTATTTGGGAAAACCAACTTTGTCAAAATGGCGACTTTTCGCTGTATGTCTTACTGAAACTAACATTATTTTAAAATTCAACTTAATGAAAACGCAAATTTCAAGGGGCGCGTCAAAATTTTGATTAAATACTTATTATACTTCACAGAAAATATACGTGCGCCATGCTGTGCTCATTCAAACACATTATACATCCTGAGTTATTGTAAACTAACACTCTACTCATAATTTATATTCTAGATAATATTTCTTTATTAGAAATGGATATGTTTTAATCTGTACAAATGTGCGCAGTAACATTTACCAATTCACAACACTTTGTATGAGCTTGTAAGAGATTCACTGTGTACGTTATTGTCATATTTGGTTCCATTAAGGGCTGATAGTTAGCTTCGCGGGAGCAAATAGTTCTACGTAGTCCAACTATAAGGTCGTTACTGTCGTGTTTGGTTCCATTATGAGCTGATAGTTAGCTTCGCGGGCGCAAATAGTTTACGTAGTCCAACTACGAGGTTGTTATTGGTAAAAGTGGTATTCACCAATTCTACTATAGACATTTAATTAGGTAAAATACGCCTATAAATTGGGCCCTTTTCCGTGGTTATAAATGCTTACTATTCCGTTATAGTCCTATGAAATGGTGGTTCCAGGACAATTACTAGACCACATTTTGCTGCTTGGGAAGTGTGTAGGGAAGTAAATTGTAGTCACAATTATGGACCCTTTATTATATTTATTTGTTACGTATTTTTGTTTTATAATTATGTGTAGGTAAATACATTCGTGTATATTTGTTTGTATGTTTATTGTAGTTTGATTTATATTAATATATGTATACTTGTATAGTCTATTGTTAGTTTCGTTTTCTATCTCTTTGCACACTGTGTTTACGTTTCTTATTCCACTCTTCTGTAGTAGGTATGCTGGAATAAAAAAATTGAAATAAGCAGTACCTTCTAAATAAGTATATAAATGTACGTTGTGTTTTATATAAAGCCATGATTTTCAGGCTCTGTTGTATCAATCTATACTATTATTATAAAGAGGAAAGATTTGTTTGTTTGTTTGTATTGAATAGGCTCCGAAACTGCTGAACCGATTTGAAAAATTCTTTCACTGTTTGGAAGCTACGCTATCCCCGGGTGACGTAGGCTATATTTTATCCCCCATTTTCCCATGGGAACGGGAACTATGCGGGTGAAACCGTGGGCCGCTGCTATATTGAATAAAATAAAATCCACTCTACCACAGACGACTGCTTAACCTTGATCATTCTCCACCGTCATATATGTATGTATCTATGCGCGTTATGCACAACCCCCTCATCAACCATTCAAATATATCTCCCAACACTAACTCCAACATCAATAAACCGTCTAAAACTCTAAAGGGTAGTTAAAATTTTACGATCCTGTACGAAATTTAATTAGAGACGTGTCACACCGTGATGCGGTATTTTAATAATGTCCTGCTGTCCCTACAGGCGATTTATGACTCTTAAGGACGCTTGACATCGTTAAACTTATGAATGTGAATTAAAGTTTTATATTGGTTTATGTCTGGAAGAAGTGAAAGTTGTTTGGGATACGGGAAAGTTGGGATAAATCACTTTTCTTTGGTCATTCACTTTAACCAATAACTCCCTAATCCTAATCACCATGATCACTAACGTGCCTATGTAGAAACGACAGCCAAAAGTCTTCAAAACTGTCATTTTATACATCACTAGCAGCGCCTTGCAGTTCCACCCGTGTAATTCCCGTTTCCGTGGGAATTCGGGGATAAAATATACCTATGTTAATCGCTGATAATGTAGCTTTTCATTGGTGGAAAAATGGTTAAAATTGATCTGGTAGTTTCAGAGCTTATGCAGTACAAACAAACAAACAAATCTTTCTTTTTATAATATTAGTGTAAACTTATATCCTAGAGCGGATAGCCGTGACTTTCACACATAATGTATCTTCGTCAGGTACCTACGTCAAGGCACATTCGGAGGAACATGGATGGATTTTAGTCAGTTAGAATCTGGCACTGGAGGAGCGGAAGGGACCGCTCCGCCCTGAGCGGAAGAAGTAATTTGGTGATTTACCATCATTAAAAAAAAGGTACGTCAAGACTCCTGCAGTAACTTATGACGCGACAATAGGAATGTTTCCTGAGTAAAGAAAAATATGATTCTATTAAGTCCGTCAGTTAGATTAGCGTAAAATGACGAACATAAAAAGCATCAAAGATCAGGAATGGGGGCTTGTGACGTCACGCCGTGGTTAAAATTTTAGCGCGTTGTGACATCACACGAGTATTCAACGCACTGTATCATCTTCGTTTTTCGTTTACGTGAAAAAAGAAAAAATACATGTCCAATATTTTTTAGAAATCTATCTGACGAACTAATTATATTTTTTTAGTCAACTACCCTTTACAAATAAATTTTCATGTCCAATTTCACATGTATGAATTAGGAAGGTATGACATTAATAGGAATGTTAAGGCATTCAGAACTTTTCGTATAAGGCACTACATCCAACTTTTAACTGGCATTACTTATCCCAAACGTGTATTCAAGAAGTTTTTGATACTAATTGCAATTTGTTTCGACCTATGAATGATACAATGTACGACTTACATAAGTTATATAACTTGGATACAAAGTTATTTCAGATGCTCGTATGTAATATTAAGATGTCCAACTTTATAATTAAGTTACGTGACTCCAAAACCATTGCTTAATACAAGTTTTGTAATTTGTGTTCAGATGTTAAGACTCATTTATTCTCCAGCTTTTATCCAATTTATTTGGGGTTAGTATCGTGGCATCTTACACGTATCTTTCAGACACATCCATCTATATTTTAAACGCGAATGGACGTAAGACAAATGCAGAGATTCAGAGAACTAAGGTAGGAAGAATTCAGGCAAGGTGGACAGAGAGAGACTATCCTGGTAATTTTTTGCCCACTCTAATAACCAATGAATTGTGTCCAGTAAAAATTCAAACCATTGTTTTTTTTCATTGGGTAATGAAGCTCATCTTGCAAGCTTTAAACACAAACAAAGTTGTCTACTTATAAAATAACAGCCTCGTAAAGCTACATTTTCCGCAAAGCTCCTGATTATTACCAGCCTCAGCCTCGCTATTGTGGCGCATATTTTCATTAGGAAGGCAGATAGTACCTACACTGTTATCTACAAACGTACGTAGAACGGAACGGAACGTTTATCGCACGAGCGGCATTCCCGCTTCCGTTGTACGCACAGCAACTTGTTAAGGCAGGGTTTGTACACAAAAATAAACCTATTGCGAACTAATATTACACATACGAAAGTGAGTTTGTTTATAACGGTTTACGCCTCAATCGCTGAACCGGTTTTGATGAGTTTTTATTTAAATGGTTCAATCGATGAGACCGTGGTGACGCTTATACTTTTTTTACAAAAATCTTTTGTTCTAATCTATTATTTTGTTGGCTTTGTTACACGAGAATTCAGTATTTTCCGGGCAAACAGCGTAACTTAAGTACACAGAATCTTTAGTCACATTTGTGTTTATGAAAAGGTAAAAGCACCAATTACAAGTTAATCGGTCACGATTTAAAAGAATAATACATCTGAAATCTTATATAAACTAAAATAAAAATCTTTATCCTAAAATTCTCATGTGGTAACCCTACCCTTAACACACAAACTGTCACGCACAATATTACTCGAAAACTACGAAATTCTCCGAGATTGGGATTATTGAAGCTTATCATATGCTCCATGCAGAGATTTTTACGCTACACTTGTCAAATATGAATACAGTTTGATAAGATTCCCATTTTCTGAAATCAAATTGTAGTTTTAATATTAGAAACTAGCTTCTGCCAGCGACTTCGTCCGCGTGGAATAGTTACTTTACCCCCGATTTTGAAACTCTCAGCCCGATCGGTTCAGTGGTTTGGGCTGTGCGTTGATAGATCACTATGTGTGTGTGAAATATGTACAACTTACAACAAAAAAAGAAATGAAAGTAAAGCTGAAATGCCTGTGCAAAATTATATTATAATAACCTATACCTACCTACTTCACTTAAAAATAAATACCTATAACTACGTATAACTAATTAATAAAATAACTACTAATTAATAAAAGTATCTACGCTTTTACCTACTTAATACTAAAAAAACAGAACTAAAATTAGCCAAAACTAACCTATCGGTATCTAAAAATCTATGCTCCTACTTCTACTACTACTTCACCTAAAAAGAAATAAAATTGAAACTATTAATAATTTGTAATTTGAACGAATATTAAACATTACCAAAATAACTAATAATTACCTATTTTATAAAATAGCAACAAAGGTTACACAAAAATAATCACAATAACATCTTACAGCATGATTCAGTATTAAAGCGCGACGGCGCGGTGGCTTATTATTGTATTCATGTATAAGTTTGGTGTTTCTATACCGATTTCTATGATTTTTTTTTATTGAATAGGTAATAATATTAACTTTTTTTAATTAGGGATGAGTGAGAGTATTATAAACGTAAGAGTAAACAAATATAATCAGAAATCTCCGAACTGCTAAGCTATCGGGAGTTACACGTGTTATTGTGAGTCAACCATAAAAGATAGACATATACTGTTGTGAGATATTTTTTAGATAATTTTATGTAGAACATTTCCGTCTTACATTATTTCTATGTAACTTTAACCATTAAGGCTACACACGCGACGGAAGCTTAAAAAATGGAGTAACTTCTCCCGTTTTCCCAACATTTCCCTTCACTGCTCTGCTCTTATTGATTGTAGCGTGATGAAAAGTATACAATAACCTGCCCAGGAGTATGAAGAATAATTGCACCAAGTTTCGTTAAAATCGGTCAAGTAGTTTTTGTTTCTATAAAGAACATACAGACAGACAGACAGACAGACAGACAGAAAGACAAAAAAATTACTGATTGCATTTTTGGCACCAGTATCGATCACTAATCACCCCCTGATAGTTATTTTGAAAATATATTCCCTGTACAGAATTGACCTCTCTACAGATTTATTATAAGTATAGATAGATAGATGAAGAATTGTACGTGCACTATGTGTGCGATATGTATTATGTTTGATTAATGTGTGTTATATATTTTTATTTAAAGCAGTCTTTTATTTTAGGGTCTGTTGTTTTGAGATACTGTTATAAAGTTGTTCAGACACAGTTACTCTCTGTGTTTCTTTCCTTTAATTTGCACTTGCCATGTTATCTCGACTGCTAATGTATACCAATGCATTAGGTCTGCTTTGTACAGCTTGCTTGCTTACTTGCTTTTACTAATGTATAGTGTTTTAGTAAGTCAACAGGTACATAAATGGCTGCGTTCGAAATTGTTCCAAATTTGGGAATTATGGATGTGGGTAAGAAGGCTGCCAGTCTCAAATGGGATTGGGCAGGATTTGTTAGCCGCGTGCACAGTAGAGACCTTTGAGCAAAAGTCTCCACAGAATGGGTGCCCGAAGAAAGATGGCACCGGCGGGGTCAGCCCAGAAAGAGTTGGCGAGACGAATTGGACGCGAACAGTGAGGGCTGGTACGTCGTGGCGTGGGTAAAGAATTCTTGGAAGGACCTGGGGGAGGCCTTTGCCCAGCAGTATGGGCTAATTTAGAAAAACTATAAATAACATGTGTATTTTTTTTTTTAAACTTCAAAATTCACGTGCCTAAGTATCTCTGGTATAATCTTCCTAATAAAAGAATTCGAAAGATTTTATCGAAACTATTTTAGATTTAAGATAAATCGTCGGTCTAACCACAAACTGCTTTGGCAGAAAACATTCCACTGTAGTATAAATTAAAGGGTCGTCGTTTCGGTAACAATTTATTGAAACAGTCGTTTCTCTAAACCGATACCAAAGTTTTAGAATTTAAGCATATCAATCGTGGAATCTTGAAATAGCATGAACTCCATTATCTATTTATTTATGTACACACAAGATACTTAAAAAAAGAAAATTTTGTACGAAATCAAGAGCACAAAGGTATTGCTTATTTCAATAGAAATTTCTTACAGCAGACCTTTTTTTTTTTTTTTCTGGATGGGATATCATCAAATGACCCCTCCCGCCCTGGGTGGAGCGGTAGGGAGTGTCAGACTTTTACTGACTAAAACCCACCCGTGATCCTTCTTGTGCCCTATGCGTTCCAGGGCCGCGGTAACTCTTTCGAACAAATTCCGCAACCCTAGCAGGCACCGACCCTATGGGGCCCCGTCCTCGGTGCTGACGGCTCCTTGTGACGCGCGTCAACAACACAACACAGGAACACAGCGCGTCGTCGACTCAACCTGGTATCGGACGGCGAGCCACCCACGCTCACCGTCCCCAGGCATCAGCCACTGCGCGATAGCACAGCGGCCGACTTGTCTCTGGAGGGGGCCGAAATGGGACCATTACTGGCACTCCATCTCAGCACCCTCCCGAGTGTTGGGAGCCGCAGCACCCGCAGCAGAAGCGGCAGTGGCGGCGACAGAAGCCGCGGCGGCGGCAGAGGCGGCGGTGGCGGCGGAACTCTTGCCCCTGGTCGGGGCGGATGGCGCGCAGGCCCTTCCCCCAGCCCAGTGCTCGGCCGGCTTGCCAACAGCCGCACATGCACTGCAGTGCGGCGTGGCCTCGCACGAGCCAGCCTTATGACCGGGCTGACCACAGCGGAAACAGAGTCCGCTGCGGTCGACCTCCGAGGGGCACATAGCTCCCGTGTGGTTACCCACATGGCAGCGGTAGCACCTCAGAGGTCTGGGTTCCAGCAGTTTTACCCGCGCAGACACCCATCCCACCAAAAGCCTTCGGCCCTCCGACACAGTTCTGGCCGCCGTCACGGGGCAGCTCACCACAAGGGTTTGCATGCCCGTGTTGTCAGGCCGGAGGGTGCCCGCCTTGACGAGCTCGGCAGAGCACCCCCCAGTCCTGGCGACGGCGGCCACAACTTCCTCCTCCGTCACGGAGTCATCCAGGCCCACTATGCGCATGTCGATGCGCTTAGTCGGCCTGGACACCCGGACCTCGTCCGCGGGTAAGACCGCCCTCAGCCTTTCGGCCAGGGCGTCCGCGAACGGGCCACTCTCCGCTCCGGCGAGCTCGAGCTTGCGGGCACCGGTTAAGGTCCTCCTGACCCCGATGCCCCCGCTGATGCCCAGCTCTTGGAGGCTCACCGCCTCCTTCGCCCGCTTCAGTACGGCGAGATACGTCACGCCCCTCTGTTCCGCTTCCGGCTGCAGTGTGAGCACTACAGCCGCGGATTTCGGGGCGCGAAGCCTCGCCGCAATGGCGTTGGCTTTCCGCCGCTGCCTCCTCGCCTTGATTTTGGCCGCTTTCGCGGCCCGCCTTTTCTGGCCAACAACCTGCCACTCGGCCTCGGCCGCAGGAGGGTCCGAGGGTGGGGGTGGGGGCGGCTGCGGCACCACTGGCGCCGCAGCCTTAGCCGCTCCTCCAGCCTTCCTCCTACCTCTCTTAGCCGGGGCCGCCTTGGTCGTCGCCGGCGTCGCAGTCGCCGGCGTCACAGGCGCTGGCGCCGGCGCGGCTCCGCCCTTGGCCTTCGCCTGGCCAGACGTTCCCGGGTTTGCAGCCACGGCGGCCGCGTACGAAGCCGCCTTCTGCCGGCCCGGGGGCCTCTGCTTACAGCAGACCTGCGACGGAAGATTGGGAACACTGCTTGCTTTAGAACATTTCAGATGAAGTAGGTACGTCAAATCAATTGATAAATCAGTCAAGAAACTTGGAAATGATGCACTTATCGAATCTCAACTGACAGTAAGCGATGATGTTATATACAAATGAACACACTTGCTTATAAGTAGTCTGTTCACTCTCGATTTAAATATTTTCAAGTTATAGCTATTTGGAAACACAAACTCCTGCAGTGAATTCCACTCCTTAGCTGTACGCACAGTAAAGGATTTCCAAAACGTTTTGAGCCTACTACATTATTCCGTTTATCTATTAAACATACATAATATTATATTTATACAAATCTTAAATATATATTTTTATAAATATAAAAAATAGTATTCCGCCAATGTCGGGAGCAGGATCCAAACTACTGGTGGTTGGGGCTCCAGATAAAGGAAGCTCCTCATTATACGAGCCGTATCGAGGACTACTGCCTTTTGTATTAGGCACTTTATCCAACCGCATAACACCAGCTTCGACAGATGGTCGTCGAAGCTTTTGGCCATCAGGCTATTGGCCGTAACGACAATCGGCACAATGAACACAGAGTCTATTCCACCTGTGGTGGTGGTGCCTTTATCGACTGCGACCTCATCTAGGTGCATATCCACATCGACTTTGAGAAAGTATTCTTTGAGACTGCACATCTCGCGGTTGTGGAGCATCTTCTTCGTGTTTAAAAAACCTTGTCCTCCACACTTCCGCAAGATGAATTAGGTGACTTTTATTATTATTATAATATTTTGATTACTTTTGTATTGTTCCGTCTCCATAAATAACAACAAAAACCTTAATAAAACACACACTCTGATTTCTGCACGAAATTTAATAACTAACTAAAATATAATTACACAAGAAACAAACTAGGATTCCGTCCAAAACTCTCGGCAGCAAAATTCCACCGTCATAATAACATAGCGTAAACGCAGTGTATACGTAGCGTATACGTTAGTATGTGGTTTCATTAAAGCCTTAGTAAAATGTCTGGCGGGACTATATCCCGACCTTTTGATAATGAAAGGTTTTAGATATCAGGTTTAACTTTAGATTATATTTAGCGTTTGTACTGAAGTGGAGGTGAATAAAGCGTGGTTCTATGAAGTTGTATGGAATGAAGATTTTATGCTGCAGTATTAATTATTTTCTAATCATAAATTGATTCAAAATGACGCAGAGTAACGATAATTGTTCAAGTAGGCCTTCACGGCGCCGAGAGCAGACGCCATAGAACGTCATATACAAAATCTTATTGGTGATATTTTTTAGCATGGTGACCTTTCTGAAGAAATCACCAATATTCACATTTTAAACATCACCGGTATAAGGAATGATTGCGTGTATGGCCAAATGTATACAAGGCTTGAAACAAATTAGGAATATCTTGTAGTTTCTGGCAAAACCTTCGAAAAAATCCTGGAATTTATTTAGAAAGTGTAGCTAATAGGTCTTCTTTGAAATGATGAAATTATTTTAACATCCAAATTCATACGTTAAGGGATAAAGAACACATCATTTCAAGTTAATTCAAAAGCTGTGACTCAAGACAACCTGCGTGTAGCTTTGTTTATCCTTATGTTACTAAGTCAGAATTATTTTATCTTAAATATTACTCAGAATCAGAATATTATTTATAACTTGCAGCCCCCACGTACCTATGTAGAGACGACGGACCGCCTTCAAAGGCATTTTATACACCACTGCAGTACCCCACAGTTCCACCTGCTTCGTTCCCGTTCCCGTGGGAATCAAATATAGCCTATTTTACTCGCTGATAATGTAGCTTCCATTGGTATAAAAGTGGTTAAAATCGGTCTAATAGTTTCGGAGTCCATTTGGTACAAACATTTTTTTTTAATAATATTATTATTCGCATTAGTATAGATTGTCTGTCTCACTTCATGCACGTCACGAAGATTCAAATGTCAAATAAACCATTTACAGCACTTGAACTGTCAAGGTCGGTCTTTCAAAAACATGAAGCTATTTGCACATTCGGAAGCATGGAGTTCTATGAAGAATAACGTCCTTATATGTGAGAACAATGTAAAGAAGAAAGAATATTATTAAACAATTAAAAATATACAAATGAAAACAAGCCAGGGGCAATTAAGAGATGAACAGTCTCAACGGACGGCGCCCGTTCACGAACATGACGCGTGTATCTGCACCATTCAGTTTAACTAGTTTCAAGGGAACCAAATGATCCCACGGACGCGCCACCATCAAAGAAACATTTATTTGAGCATGACAGGATCTCAACCGCCATGCTTGTTCATGTCAAACGAGTGAACTATGACTAATCACATATGTAAATGGCTCCATGATAGTTACAATTTCCTTCTTCTAAATTATACAATACCATGGTTTTCAATGGCCAAATAATTAAAAAAAAAATGTATTACATTTACTGCAAGAAATTATTGTAATTGGAGAATAAGTAGCTTATACTTACTATAAAAGAACAAAAAAAAGTGAGCATCTCATCCAAATATAAAATCTAACTAGTAGAACCAAGCGGCTGTGACTGTGGAACTGGACCGGCATTTAGCCAAGCAATGTATCTACATAGGTATAATATTCTTGTTTATAATATACTTATCCACATAGTGTGCGTATTATGCAAGTTTTAAATGTTCTCTCAAAAATATTATTCATACTAGCAGCGCGGTTTCGCTCGCGTCTTTTCCGTTCCTGTGGAAATACGGTGACGATACAATGTAGCCTATGTTACCCGCTGATAAAGTAGCTTTCCATTGGTAAAATCGATTTAGTGGTTTGTATGTGAAAGCTTTACAAACAAACTCACACTCTCATTTATAATAAATTAAATTAGGATTAACTTTTGCCCGCGGCTTTGCCTGTGTGGTATGTTAATGAAAAGAATCATAAAAATATCTTTCTGAAAGTCTCTCAAAGATTTATTAACAGACCTACAGACTAACATGCTTTCTTACTTACGCATTTATAATATTAGTCTATTTAATATAATACTAGTCAAGTTTTAATAAAAATATGTAAAGCACGCGAGAACGCTTCATAAACATTAATTAAATGTAGTCACGTTTATTAAAAGTAGTTGCGATATTATTGCTGAGAACAATCATCTTGAGACTTCAACAAAAATTAATTTGAGTTTGAAAGAAAGAAGGAATATTTGCTTAGCAGCGGCTGTTGGTGCCACAGCTGGGCAAACGCCTTGCCAAAGTCCTGAGCTTCCAGGTACTCTTCCATAGCGTCATCTCGGACCAGCTCTCAATGGTACACGTCCAAGTCAACCCTTCGAAACTTTCTCTGCTCTGTAGGTACTCTCTTTAGTTATCTAATCTAATCAATATGCCTAGCTTTTTCCCAACTCAGTTGGGATCAGTTCCCAGTCCAATCAGATGCATATGAGTACCAGTACCCTACATGGAGCGATTTCCTATCTGGCCTTCACAACCCATCAAAGGATAACACTGACAAGGCTGGTGTCAGATTTTCTAGCTTCTCACTATCTGTTATGACCAGTGGTCGGAATAGGCAGATCGATTTTATGTACTTGTATCACGAACTGTCATAGAAATCATTATATGGATAAGCCTTTTTCTCGGGATTTCATTTCAGTGTTTACGGGATTTAATAAATATTGACTGTATGGATCAGGGCTTGAAATACCGTTAAACATATGGTATCGTTACAGGCAGATATCGTTATCTAATAAATAACGTTACTATATTTACCGGTATTTTTGGCACATTTTATCGTTAAAAATACGTAACGGTAAAATCTTCGCTATCGTTATTTTTATCGTTATGAGTTAGTTTTGTTACCGTCGCTCTCGTTCAATCAGGGCTTGAAATACCGGTAACGTTACTATCATAACGTTACATCTGGCACATTTTATCTTTATGAGTTAGTTTTGTTACCGTCGCTCTCGTCTAAAACTAAAATACGGACAATGCAGTAAATAATTAAGCAAGAAGATAAATGTGAGAACAAGGAAGAAGCTGGAATGGTAACAGAAAGTAAATGTGAGACCAAAAAATACCTAAAACGGTTACAGAATGCATACACCTCCGAGAAGACCTGTTCAGAGTGTTATCTATACTAATATTATAAAGCTGAAGAGTTTGTTTGTTTGTTTGTTTGTTTGTTTGAACGCGCTAATCTCAGGAACTACTGGTTCGAATTGAAAAATTCTTTTTGGGTTGAATAGACCATTTATCGAGGAAGGCTTTAGGCTATATATCATCACGCTTAAGCCAATAGGAGCGGAGCAGCGATAAAGAATGTTTTAAAATCGGGGATTCCACGGGGACGAAGTCGCGGGCAGCAGCTAGTATTTAATAACTGTGTTGGTGATGATAGGAGAAATGAGAATTTTTCTCTACAAGGAGAATTACAGTTTATCCAACCCTGCATGCAGACACGTGTATATGTATACCAAAATTTTGTATTTTGTAGACACTATCAGAAATTGTAACTCGTGAAATAGATTTAACAGACTCGGAGAAAAATAATTAAACTTACAATATGATCGATTATAGTGTAGCATAACGTCAAGGGCGGATCTAGGGAGGGGAAGGGAGGGGGGGGGGTTATGGGGGTAGGATGATAGGGTTGTTACGGTAAGTAGCCAGTACAACAATCGACTGAGGAGCGCGCTGGAGGATGCGCTTTGCGAATATCGATCAACCCCAACCGAACTTAGGCCCCGATTACCACGGTTGCCTATGCACAAAAAGAATAGGGCGCTGCTGTGTGCCTTGGACTCGCTGCTACAGAACACCTTTGTAAGCAGTGAGAACCTTGTTGATACGCACTCAATACTGTATTGCGGAGCTGTTGCGGCATGTCGTTTAGCAAACGTCAAGTTTCCAAGTGGTGACGAGGCTATTCGACCAAAACCTGTTGCACCAGCCTGGCAGTGCAGGCGGCGTGTCGACGAGGCTAGGGCACTCATTGGCAAACTATACTGCTTCAGGGAGGTCAATACACGACCACGTGTGATGCGCTTTGTGAGGCGGGCGTTTGCGGGGACTGGAATCAGTCCTCATGAATATACGTCCCGTATCACAGAGCGCATTGACTTCCTGAAGCAGAAAATTTTAAGCATGGGCAATCCGTATTCAGAGGTATAAGCGGCGGGCTAACCGATACTCACAGGATCTCATGTTCCAGAGCGATGAGAGGTGGGTGTATAGCAGTGGCGAAGCGTGGTAATAAGCCGATTCCCGCCGGCTTCCCTTCAGAAGTTTGGAACACAACTACTCTATCGTAATTGAAAAATCGCACAATCAGTACTGTTAAAAGTAGAGAAACATCACAAAACGCATACACAGATGGATATTCAATTCCAACAAAATTTGCTCTTCAACAACTCGCAGGCGCTATGGGCTTATTGACAGTTCAATTTATAAGGCAAAATAGTCGTCATGACGTCACAATGATCACCGCGATTCTAGGCCGCAAGGTAAGCCGGTATCCACCGAGTTATACTAAGAGACAGTAATACAAAATGCGTGCGCGTGAGCGAGATGGAAGTAAGCATATAATGTTTTTTTTTGGAACGAAGTTGTAACGACACTTTTTGTGTCACGATTTGGATGGAAGGGGTTAAGCAGCTGTTAGTGAGGTCACGATTTGGATGGGGGTTAAGCAACTGTTAGTGAGGTCATGACTTGGATGGGTGTGTTAAGCAACTATTGGTGAGGTCGCGATTTGGATGGGTGGGGTTAAGTAGCTGTTATTGAGGTTGTGATTTGGATCGGAGGGGTTAAGCAGCTGTGAATGATATTACGACTTGGATGGGTGTGTTAAGCAACTATTGGTCAGGTCGCGATTTGGATGGGTGGGGTTAAGTAGCTGTTATTGAGGTTGTGATTTGGATCGGAGGGGTTAAGCAGCTGTTGGCAAGGTTGCGAAAAGGATGGGTGGAGTTAAGCAGCTGTTAGCGAGGTCACGATTTGGATGGGTGTTTTAAGCAACTGTTGATAAAGTTGCGAAAAGGATGGGTTGAGTTAAACAGCTGTTAGTGAGGTTACGATTTGGATGGGTGTGTTAAACAGTTATGTTTGATATATATATATATATGTGTGTGTGTATGTATATGTATAATTCTTTATTTAATACTAAAGCATCGACTACTTTTAGGTACAAACTATAACATCAAGAAAAAAGACAAATGCACAAAGATGTTTTGAATATCGTGAGAGAAAGAAATTACAAAATACAATCGTACAAAACATAACTGCAGAGAGATCAGATGAATGTAGTGAGACTGAAATTACCTAAAACTTTAAATCAACATTTAGATGCGTAAGTATGATT
This sequence comes from Hecatera dysodea, assembly GCA_905332915.2. Classification (NCBI taxonomy): domain Eukaryota; kingdom Metazoa; phylum Arthropoda; class Insecta; order Lepidoptera; family Noctuidae; genus Hecatera; species Hecatera dysodea. Next base: position 7,945,990 of record HG995294.1, on the reverse strand, counting down.
TTTCAAGACAAGACAAGACAAGACCTTCGTTCCGTCCGGGTGTCCCTTTACACCACTCACATTTTTTTTTGTTGCTTCGGCTTCCCTCTCTCAACATATCACCCTTCGCCACTGGTGTATAGAGCTTAGGAGCGACCTGAACAAAAGTGTGACGGACGTATGCCGCCCCGATTGATATCGCCACGACTACATTCTGGCGAAGCATCTGGTCAGTGGCCGTCTGTCATACCGAAGGTGACTGGATTCGTGATGTCGAGCGCGTGTGTGAAGCTATACCACAAATGGAAAAAATCACCATAACACCAACAGATATCAGTCAGTCAGCCACAGCAGTCCATCCGTTACCGAACTGGAAATCTCCAGGACCGGACGGACTGCACAACTTTTGGCTTAAGTGGTATAGCAGCTTTTCCAGTCATCTTTAGAGTCTGGTACATTTCTAACAACTGGCGTTACCCACCTGTTTCATAAGCCAGGTAGTCCCGCGGAACCCAAGAATTATAGACCGATAACTTGTTTGTCGACGGTCTATATACTTCTTACATCCATCCTGAGAGTGAAAATAAATGGACACATTGAGAGCAACTCGATTATGTCTTCCTCTCAGAATGGATGTCGGAAGGGGTCCCGCGGCACTAAGGAGCTACTCCTCATAGACATGGCCATAAGCCAACAGGTTCGTCGCTCCCGCAAGGATCTGTCGACATATTGGATAGATTACAAGAAGGCCTTCGATTTTGTGCCACATACATACATGACTCATGAAGGTGTTGGAGTTGTACGAAATAGATGCAACTCTGCGCACCTTCCTTGAGTCATGTATGAGGCAGTGGAAAACGGTCCTTCGCTATCCAGGATGTCGACTGATTCAAGGGAATGATGAACCTATATGGATTAAACGGGAAATATTTCAGGGCTACAGTTTGAGTCCACTTTGGTTTTGCTCAGCTCTGAATCCTCTAACCACACTGCTGGAGAACCACACTATCGGTTGAAAAGAGGTGGTCAGGCCATATCTCACCTTCTTTATATGGATGATCTGAAACTCTTTGCCCTAACAATTTGTGACTGATGGAGCTACTGAAGGTAACTGAAACCTTTAGTAGTGCCATCAGGATGGAATTTGGTGTGGAAAAATGTGCAGTCATGCATGTAAAGAAAGGGGAGATTATGGAATCTGAGGGAATTCAACTCTCGGATTCCATACAGGTTAGATCACTTAACTCGACCGAAACCTACAAGTATTTGGGTATGTCGGAAGCGTTAGGCATTAACGGTGCTGACATGAAACACTCGCTGAAGGAGCGCTTCTTTGGCCGCCTGAAAAAGGTTTTAAACAGCTTTTTGTCGGGCGGAAATAAGGCATACTCAAATGGACTCAAACCGAACTCGACGCCCTGGATAGGAGAGTCCGTACACCGCTGACCGCAAACCGGATGCATCATCCACGATCGTCTGTGATGAGGCTATACATACCGCGGAAAGGTGGGAGTCGAGGCTTCTTAAATGCTAAGACTCTCCATAACCGCGAGATGTGCAGTCTCAGAGAATATTTTCTCGAAACCGATGTGGGTATGCACCGCGATGTGGTCGCAGTGGACAAGGGACTCATTCCGTTGTCCATGGCAAAAGAGAACTGGCGCAAATCTGTGATACATACTACAGATGACCGCAAGGAGGTATGGAAAGGCAAGGAGCTCCACGGGCGCTTCTATCGAGCTCTCTATGGGTCCGATGTAGATTTCTCAGCGTCCATGGCCTGGCTACGTTTCGGTGATCTTTTCGGAGAAACTGAAGGTTTTGTATGTGCAATTATGGACGAAGTTATCCTAATGAACAACTACCGGAGGCATATTATGAAGGACGGGACGGTTGACGTGTGTCGGGCATGCCACCGTCCGGGTGAGTCCATCAGACATATTATCTCTAACGCTAACGGCGAGTACTTGCACAGGCACAACCAAGTAGCCAGGATTATCCATCAGCAATTTGCTTTGAAATACAAACTTGTGGATTCTGAGGTACCGTATTACAAGTATGTGCCCGACCCAGTTCTCGAAAATGACCATGTCTCGTTGTACTGGGATCGGTATATCATCACTGATAGGACTATTGTCGCCAATAAGCCTGACATAGTGGTGATAGACAGATTAGCGCGCCGCACAATGATAATCGATGTAAGCATTCCGCATGACGAGAACCTCGTGAGGGCTGAGAAAGAAAAGCAAATCAAGTATCTTGACTTAGCACACGAGGTTGTTGACATGTGGAATGTGGACTCGGCTGTCATTGTGCCGATTGTCGTTACGGGCAATGGCCTAATGGCCAAAAGCTTCGACGACCACCTGTCGAAGCTGGCGTTACACAGTTGGGTAAATGGTCTGATACAGAAGGCAGTACTCCTTGATACGGCTCGTATTGTGAGGAGGTTCCTTTCTCTGGAACCCTAATCACCGGTAGCTTGGACCCTGCTCCCGATACCGGCGGATGACTATTTTTTATATTTTTAAATGTATTTTTTTAATGTTTGTTTTAAGAAATATTTAAAAATGTAATTTGTAGGTATGTATAATTGTATATGAGCAAACGAAATAATAATAATAATAACAAATTTCCAAACAATGACAGAGCTACACGACTAGCTGTAGCAGCCTGGCAGTGCAGGATTGAGAGTCGTATCGGTGAGGCTAGACCACTCATTGGCAAACTTATCTGCTTCAGGGAGGGCAACACTCGCCCAAGAGTGATGCGCTTTGTGAGGCGGGCGTTTTCGGGGACTGATATAAGGCCTCGCAATTACCTGACCCGTGTCACAGAGCGAATCGACTTCCTGAAGCAGAAGGTGCATGCATGGGCAAACCGTATACGTCGGTACAAGCGGCGAGTGGAGAGATACACTCAAAATCGCACATTCCAAAGCAACGAAAGGTGGGTTCATAGGGCTTGGGAGCGACCAGACCAAAGTGTGACTGATGCGCACCTACCGGATGATGACGCTATGAATTCATTTTGGCGCAGCATCTGGTCAGTGCCTGTCAGTCACAGCGAGGGTGATAGGATTAGAGAGGTCGAGCGCGCGTGCGATCTGATATCAGAAATGGGGGCAATTACCATCAGCCCCCAAGATATAGTACGTGCAGTCCGTCCGTTACCTAACTGGAAATCTCCAGGACCGGACGGGCTGCACAATTTTTGGATTAAATGTTTTCAAAGATCGCACGCTCGCTTGGCATCTCAATTCCAGTCTGCCGTAGAGTCTTGGTCACTGCCCCAGTTCCTAACGACAGGAATAACCCACCTGCTCCATAAATCAGGTAGTACTGCGGAACCCAAAAATTATAGACCGATCACGTGTTTACCGACGGTCTATAAAGTTCTTACATCCATTTTGAGAGCAAAGATTAACGATCATAATTAAAGTAATTCAATAATGTCTGCTTCTCAGAATGGATGTAGGAACGGGTCCTGCGGTACTAAGGAGCTGCTCTTCATCGATGTTGCCATAAGCCAACAGGTTCAACGTTCCCGAAGGGATCTGTCGAAGGCCTATGACTCAGTGCCACATACATGGCTCATGAAGGTGCTGGAGTTGTATAAAGTCAATGCAGCTCTACACGCCTTCCTAATGTCGTGTGTGGGGCAGTGGAGGACGGTCCTTCACTATCCAGGATGTCGACAGATCCAAGCGAACAGTGAACCGATAAGGATCGAGCGTGACATATCTCAGGGCGACAGTCTCAGTCCACTGTGGTTTTGTCTGGCTCTCAACCCTCTTAGTACATTGCTAGAGGGTTCGGGCCAAGGCTACCGGTTTAGATGAGGTGGTCAGGTCATATCGCACCTCCTTTACATGGATGACTTGAAACTCTTTGCACCCAACAACTTGCAACTGATGAAGTTACTGAAGGTAACAGAAACTTTCAGTAGCGCCATCAGGGCCCCAAGTCTGCTATTTTTATAAATTTATCATTCTAACACGATCCCATTGTCATTTTGCTAAAAGTTCGTAATCTGCTAAATTCATAAGTGTCGATCATTGGTCGGTCAATGGTGTTGTAATACTATTTGATAACCGAGCTATTAAAAGAAATGACTGCACAACGAAGTTCTAATGGTAAGTCACTGATCGCCTGGTGAGCGTGGGTGGCTCGTCGTCCGATATCAGGATGAGTCGACGACGCGTCGTGTTCCACGCGCGTCTCAAGGAGCCGTCAGCACCAGGGACTGGGCCCCATATGCCTGCTAGGGTTGCGGAATTTGTTCGATAGAGTTACCGCGGCCCTGGAACGCAAAGGGTACAAGAGGAACACGGGTGGGTTTTAGTCAGTAAGAGTCTGACACTCCCTACCGCTCCACGGGAGGGGTCATTTGATGATTTCCCATCCAAAAAAAAAAATGGTAGGTCACTGATCAAAGGGTTTGTCAAAATTTTAGCAGACTACCGCATACATCTGTCATTAATTTGTAATTATGTACGAGATTACCATTCTATGCTATTTCTTTCAATGGAGTGTCATTGGTTGACCACTGGAAAGTCATAGTGACGCTTTTATATTATTAGATTACCAAACTTGTCAAAATCAACCAATATGAAATCAATGAGAGACCATTCTGACACTATTGTAATAGCAGACTTGAGGCCCAGGATGGAATTTGGTGTGGAAAAATGTGCAATCATGCATGTGAAGCGAGGTGAGATTATGGAATCCGAGGGAACCCAACTCTCGGATTCCATACACCTTAGATCCCTTTGCTCAATCGACACTTACAAGTATTTGGATATGTCGGAAGCGTTGGGCATCAATGCTGCTGACGTGAAACAATCGTTGAAGGAGCGCTTCTTTGGCCGCCTGAACAAAGTACTAAATAGTCTTTTATCAGACGGAAACAAGGTGCGCACCTTCAACGGTTGGGTCATGCCGGTATTGATGTACTCTTTCGGCATACTTAAATGGACTCAGACGGAACTAGATGCCCTGGACAGGAGGGTCCGTTCACTGCTGACCGCAAATCGGATGCATCACCCACGATCTTCGGTGATGAGGCTGTATATTCCGCGGAAGTGTGGGGGTCGTGGCCTTATGCAGGGTTTATCCCTGCACGCGAGATATGCAGTCTCAGGGAATTCTTCTAAGAAGCCGAAGTGGGTATGCAGCGAGATGTGGTCGTGGAGGACAAGGGCCTCACCCCGCTCTCCTTGGCAAGCGAGAACTGGCGCAAACCTGTAGTACTTACAACAGATGATCGCAGGGAGGTATGGCAGAGCAAGGAGCTTCACGGACGCTTTTATCGGGTCCTACATGGGCCCGATGTAGACTTTCTAGCGTCCGTGGCCTGGCTGCGTTTTGGTGACCTCTTTGGTGAAACCGAAGGTTTTATCTGTGCGATTACAGACGAAGTTATGATGACGAACAACTACCGGAAATACATTGTGAAGGACGGTACGGTTGACATATGTCGGGCTTGTCACCGGCCCGGGGAATCCATACGCCACATTATTTCCGGTTGTTCTAGTCTGGCTAACGGAGACTATTTGCACAGGCACAACCTTGTAGCCAGGATTATCCATCAGCAACTTGCCCTTAAATACAATCTTGTGGAATCGGAACTACCGTAATATAGGTATGTGCCCGAACAAGTTCTCGAAAATGGCAATTGCACATTGTATTGGGATCGGTATATCATCACTGACAGGACTATTGTTGCCAATAAGCCTGACATAGTGGTGATAGACCGACTAGAGCGTCGCGCAATGATTGTTGATATAGCAGTCCCGCATGACGAGAACCTCGTGAAGGCTGAGAAAGATAAACAATCGAAATATCTTGACTTGGCTCGCGAGGTTGTTGACATATGGGATGTGAACACAGCAGTCATTGTGCTGATAATCGTGACGGCCAATGGCATAATTGCCAAGAGCCTCGATCAACATCTCAAGAGGCTCTCGTTGGGCAGCTGGATCAAGGGCTTGCCATATACGCAATCATTCATTTCATAATAACTGAGTCAAAACAGAAAAATGTTCTGTACTTTTATTTGAATATGCCACAACGAACGGTTGGAATTATCTAAACACGAAATAAATAAAGGATAATACCACAACAAAAAAACAACAGGCTGTTCACCTGCACTAGCACTATGCTTAACCCAAATGCAAACTACAAGCACACGTAAAATATAGATAGGTAAGTGGCGTCATCATCATCTTCCTGCCCTTATCCCGTGTTCCTTGGGGTGTGCGCAACACATTTTTTTCTTCCATTCTGTCCTGTCACCCTTTACGCTATCACTAACCCCCATTTCTTTCATATCACTCTTCACAAAATCCATCCATCTTTTCTTTGGCCTCCCTCTCCCTCTCCATCTATCCATATTTAAACTAATAACTCTTTTAGTAACATGCATTTCGTCCCTTCTCTTCACATGACCATATCAAGACAAACGATTTCCTTTCAACTTTTCAGCCACTGGCGCCACTTTCGAACTTCTTCTAATATACTAATTTCTCACTTTATCTATTCTCGTCACACCACACATCCACCTCAACATTCTCAACTCTGCTACATGCAATCTTTTTTCATCCGTTTTTTTCAAAGCCCAACATTCTGATCCATACAATATGACAGGTCTTATCACGGACTTATAGATTTCACCCTTCAGCTTGATCCGTGCGTGACAAGTTGTTCCAGTAACCTGTCGCCATTTCATCCATTCTGAGTTGATCCGATGTGTTACATCTCGGTCTACTTCGCCATTCCCTTGGATAAGCGACCCGAGATACCGAAAGTCGGAGCAGATCGGTATGGGCGTTCCGGCGAGAGTCAAGGGCACAGGACTGAAAAGACCGCCGAAATTACAAATCAAATATTCAGTTTTGGTGATGCTTGATTTTAGGCCAACACTCTCTACACCCCACTCCACCACACCTGCAATCTGCTCTGAACCTCTAGGCCACTCTCGGCAACCAATACAACGTCGTCGGCAAACAGCATACACCAGGGGCCGTATTATGACATCTTAAAACCATCATGTTTTCTGTGTGAGAAAAGGATAGTGCTATTCGTCCTGTATAGCTCCGTCTCTTTTTCACACCGAAAACATGATGGTTTTAAGAGGTCATAATACGGCCCCAGAGAGCCTTTTCCTGGATGTCCGACGTCAGGGCACATGTTTTTCTTATAATCTCTCTTTTATTTTCATTCTTAAATAAACAATAATCGCATCAAAATATTACTGTTGCGCGCCTCAATCAAGTAAGGAAGATAGCGGCATTCGGTACCACTAGCGCCATCTAGTATCGAGTAGCAGAACTAGTGAAGTCAAGGACCTTCGAGATTTTTCTATGCTAGAATTCTCGGACCTTAGTCGGTCGCGACCGATATGTACGCGAACTTTCTGGAGTTCTACTCGGCGCCCTATATAAGGCCGGCACATGTGCCGACCGAGTCAGTATTGGAATTGCGATACAAGTGATAACTTCGAGAGCGATCTTCGACTGCGAACTCAAGTGATTAATAGTGCGATTGTGTTTTGTGATTAGTGAGTTTATAGTGTAATTAGTGTGGTGTAAATTAAAGTGTCATTTTTGGTTGTTTAATCGGCTGATTTTAATTGTAACGAACCCGAAGCTCGTAACAATTGGTGTCAGAAGAGTGGATTTAAAAGATGCCGATTCTACCGAAGGACGACACGGAGGGTATCCGTACCCGTAGTCAACGCCAGCAAGAGACGGACCAGAGGCGTTTTGGAAGTGCAACGCCGCAGGCTACAGAGAGACAGCTGGCGACCTTAGAGGCCGGCCCGTCCACCGCCGTTCCAGCATCATCATCAGCACCAGACTTTGCTGCTCTGATGCTGATGCTTCAGGAGCAGGCCCGCCGCCAGGAGGAACAGGCCCGTCGTCAGGAGGAACAGGCCCGTCGTCAGGAGGAACAGGCCCGCCGGCTGGAAGAACAGCTGCAGCGTGACAAGGAGGAACAGGCCCGCCGCCAGGAGGAACAGGCCCGCCGGCTGGAAGAACAGCTGCAGCGTGACAAGGAGGAACAGGCCCGCCGCCAGGAGGAACAGGCCCGCCGCCAGGAGGAACAGACCCGTCGGTTGGAAGAACAGCTCCAACGTGACAAGGAGGAGCAGGCGCGCCGCCAAGAAGAACAGATGTTCATTATGAAAGATCTTCATGCCACTTTCGGAAAAGAAATTAAGGTTGTTAAAGATAAGGTGGTTCAGCACGAGAACCGCCTGACGGAAGCTGAAACACGAATCGACCAAATGAATAATCGAGTTGACAACGTGATTGCTGACGTGAAGAAAACGCTGGACAACCTTAAAGTAGGAGATGGAATTGCGACCTCCGTAGCAACTACTCCTTCGCCACGGGGATTCAAAGTGCCGCCGTTTGATGGAACATCTTCCTGGTCGGCCTACAAAATACAATTTGAGGCCGTTATGCAGGCGAACGGGTGGAATAAAAATCAGGCCATGACTGCCCTCACACTAGGTCTGCGGGACCAGGCCTTAACTGTTCTGGAAGCCCTCGGCAAGGAAGTGACTTACGAGCAGCTCCTTGAGGCGTTGGAATCTAGGTATGGCGACGCTCATCTGGAACACGTGTTTCGTGCGCAGCTAAAGGATCGCGTGCAACGCAGCGGTGAAAACCTGCAGCAGTGGGCCCTTGAGGTGGAGAAGTTGGTCCGAAAAGCATACCAGTCTGTACCTGCGCTCATTCAAGGGAACCTGGTGCAGGCATTCATTGACGGCATCCGCGACCTTGAGGTCAGAGCTGCTGTGAGGCTCGGTCATCACGGGACGCTCAAGGACGCCTTGGCTCATGCTCTGGAAGTGGAAGCTGTGCGGCAGGATCATCGTTCCCATCGCGTCAGGGAGGTTGCAGCGGCTACTGTTCGCGACCGGTCTAAAGGATACAGCCCTAGATGCTATGGCTGTGGGGAAAGGGGCCACCTACGGTCCAGTTGCCCTAAGCGAACTGTAGATAGAGAAGATAGTGGATCTCCAGAGGGTAGGGCGGTTAACAGTACCGCCCAGCAACTGCAGGGAAACGAGTAAAAGCCAGGACTGCGGGGCGGGTGCTGGCTGATGTTCAGAGAGCCCCAAGGATTTCGATCTCACAAACCCATGACGGGAACAGCCTAATCATCAAGGGCGAGATCAACGGAACGCCATGTAAGCTGACAATAGACACTGGAGCCTCTCGCACGGTTGTCAGTTCCCAACTAGTAAGTCGGTTCCTTGGGGACTCCGCATACAACCGAGACCGCATAAATTTGGTGACGGCCACCGGTCAGCGCATACCCGTCCGCGGAGAGAAAGAGATGGAGTTGAAGCTAGGAAACAGGATCTATCTTCACAATGTCATCGTGGCTGATATAATGGACGATTGCATCCTGGGCCTAGACTTTATGAGGAAGAATTGTTGTGAGATCGACGTTAAGCAAGGAGTTTTGAAATGTGGACAAGAGGAACTTTTCATGGAAGGGGCGTTACCAGGAAAGGTGTACAGCCTAAAGAAGATTGTTCTTCCTCCGAGATCGGAAACGATTGTGCCGGTTAGGCTTCCTCGAAATCCTGGGCAGACTCATCGGTGTGTAGTTGTGGAAAGGGTAGACAGTGACCTTCCATGGAAAGTGGCACGTACTTTGGTTAGAGCCACTGATATCTCAAGAGTACCTGTGCTGAACCTTTGTGATAAGAAACAGGTGATAGATAAGGGCACGCTGATTGGTACATGTGAGGAAGTGGATTGGTTACGTCGAAGCCAATATGTATCGACTGGGAACCTTAGCAAGGATGCACAAACGAAAGTGACCACACTTTTAGACGACTGTCGCAGCGTTTTGTCTCAAAATGAAATGGTCAAGGCGAAGAGAATGTTACTGAAGTATGCCAATGTTTTCTCTTCAAATGATGCTGACATCGGGAAGACTGGCTTAGTTCAACACAAAATAAACACAGGAGAAGAGTTGCCTATCCGTCAGCGGCCAAGGAGATTGCCGGTAGCGCGTGAAAAAGAAGTGGAAACCATGATTGAGGGAATGGTTAAGGATGGTGTCATAGAACCTTCATCGAGTCCATGGTGTTCACCTGTTGTGCTGGTAAGAAAGAAGGACGGCAGCATGCGGTTTTGTGTTGACTATCGTCGTCTGAATGACGTTACAAAGAAGGACAGCTATCCTTTGCCAAGAATTGATGACACGTTGGACATGCTTACGGGAGTTAAGTGGTTTAGCACGTTGGACCTAAAAAGTGGCTACTGGCAAGTTCAAATTGATCCTAAGGACAAGGAGAAAACTGCATTCTCGACGGGAAAGGGTCTGTGGCAATTTAAAGTCATGCCGTTTGGATTGTGCAACGCTCCGGCAACGTTTGAAAGGATGATGGAACTAGTACTAACCGGGTTAATTGGCGATGCTTGTCTGGTCTACTTGGATGACATCATCATCGTAGGCCGTACGTTTGATGAACATCTGCAAAACCTGGAACGCGTGCTCATGAAGATCCAGAGTGCAAACCTCAAGTTAAGTCCGAAGAAGTGTTCATTCTTCAAACGGCATGTTAGCTTTTTGGGATATGTAGTATCGGAAGAAGGTATCCGCACGGATCCAGAGAAAATCGCCGCAGTCAAGGACTGGCCAATTCCAAAAGACAAGACGCAGGTCAGAGCATTTTTGGGTTTGTGCTCCTATTATCGGCGATTCGTCAAGAACTTTGCAGACATAGCCAAACCGCTGCACAAGCTAACCGAAGAGAAGCGACATTTCTGTTGGGATGAGAGTTGCGACATTGCATTCCAGGAGCTCAAGGAACGTCTGTGCAAAACACCTATTTTGGGGTATCCTGATACCGGCAAGGAATTTATAGTTGACATAGATGCAAGCGACATAGGACTTGGCGGTGTATTATCTCAACAGAATGGCGATCAAGAGGTTGTGATAGCGTACTTCAGCAAATCTCTGTCGAAGCCAGAAAGGAATTATTGTGTCACGCGACGGGAATTACTTGCTGTGGTCAAGTCATTGCAGCATTTTAGCAAATATCTGCTGGGGCGCAAATTCCACTTACGGACTGATCATGCTGCACTGAAATGGCTATTACAGTTCAAAAATCCAGAAGGACAAGTTGCGAGATGGATTGAACTACTTCAAGAATACGACTTTGTGATTGAACATCGCAGCGGGAAATCTCATGGCAACGCAGATGCCTTATCAAGAAGACCTTGCGCTGAAGACTGCAAGCATTGTACTCGGCAAGAGGGTAAAGAAGTCTCACCTGTGAGGATGATCAAGACAGATCTTTGTAACGAGTGGAAGGGAAACTTGGAACGTGCACAGCAGGATGATTTGGACATCAAGCCGATCCTGGAGTGGATGAAGGCCAGTGCTCCGAAGCCTACGTGGAGTGATGTCTCAGCAATGAGTTCAATCACAAAAAGCTATTGGGCCCAATGGGACAGCTTAGTGATTCAGGATGGAGTCCTGTGCCGTAAATGGGAAAATGCTCGGGGAGACAGCTGTCATTTGCAAATGGTTGTCCCTAAAGCTAAAGTACCGGATGTTCTACAGCTGTACCATAATGGTTGTTCAGGAGGCCATATGGGAGTTAAACGGACTCTACTGAAGATACGGGAACGGTTTTACTGGGTCCACTGTCGTGACGATGTTGAGGACTGGTGTCGCAAGTGTACAAGTTGTGCGGCTGTAAAAGGACCTCAGACTCGTAGCAGAGGTGCATTGAAATTGTAAAATGTTGGTGCACCATGGGAAAGGATAGCGCTAGACGTTGCGGGACCGTTTCCGGAAAGTGAAAGTGGTAACAAGTATTTCATGGTTGTTATGGATTACTTCACAAAGTGGCCGGAAGTCTTCGCCATTCCAAACCAAGAAGCTTCAACAGTTGCGGATAAACTAGTTCATGAAGTCTTCTGTCGTTTTGGAGTACCTTTGGAGATTCACAGCGATCAAGGAAGGAATTTTGAGTCCCAAATATTCCAGGAAACTTGCCGAGTTATGGGTAATCATAAAACAAGGACAACTTCTTACCACCCACAATCGGATGGAATGGTGGAACGATTTAATCAGACATTGGAGAGATATCTGGCCAAAGTTGTAGAAAACCGGCAACGAGATTGGGACAAGCACATACAACCGTTTTTGCTGTCATACCGAAGTGCTGTTCATGAAAGCACGTCAGTGACACCAGCTTTCGCAAACTTTGGAAGAGAATTGCGGCTGCCTGCAGACCTGATCACCGGAATACCACCTGATGCTCCACGCAGTATTACCGATTATGCGAATGACTTGCGGAACAAAATGAACGACATTCATGAGCACGTCAGATAATCGGGCCAGCAAATGTCCGAAAAAATGAAAACCCGCTATGACCGCAAAATGAACAATAAAGGGTTCGAGGAAGGTTCACTAGTGTGGTTGCACAATCCAGTTCGCAGCAAAGGGAAATCTCCTAAGCTCCAAGCTAAATGGGACGGACCGTACCGGATTGTGACAAAGATCAATGACGTAACCTACCGTATACAGAAAGGTACAAGAAGCGCTCCTAAGATCGTCCATGTTGATCGACTGGCGCGTTATTATGGGGCTGATAATGCTCGGGACGAGCATGTCTTAGGAGGGGGCAGTGTTGCGCGCCTCAATCAAGTAAGGAAGATAGCGGCATTCGGTACCACTAGCGCCATCTAGTATCGAGTAGATCGAGTAGCAGAACTAGTGAAGTCAAGGACCTTCGAGATTTTTCTATGCTAGAATTCTCGGACCTTAGTCGGTCGCGACCGATATGTACGCGAACTTTCTGGAGTTCTACTCGGCGCCCTATCATGTGCTGACCGAGTCAGTATTGGAATTGCGATACAAGTGATAACTTCGAGAGCGATCTTCGACTGCGAACTCAAGTGATTAATAGTGCGATTGTGTTTTGTGATTAGTGAGTTTATAGTGTAATTAGTGTGGTGTAAATTAAAGTGTCATTTTTGGTTGTTTTAATTGTAACGAACCCGAAGCTCGTAACATTACTAACAAGATAATAACGATAATAAACATTATTGAAAAAAAACTTTTTAACAAAAAAATACAACCGACTTTTACACAAAAAATCAAAAAAGTGCAAAATAACTTTAATTTCGGAACTCGGTGTTTGTGGTTGCTTTTTCGTTTTTTGAACACCGACTTCCGAAATTAAAGTTATTTTGCACTTTTTTGATTTTTTGTGTAAAAGTCGGTTGTATTTTTTTGTTAAAAAGTTTTTTATTTTCACTTTTTAGTGGTACTTACACCCCCTCCCCTCCCCCACCTAAACGAACCAATCACATTGGTGTAAAAAAAAGCACTGTTCCTTTGCAGAGTACACTAAGAGGTCGTCAAGGTAGACAATGTAGATATTTTTTTTAGATTTTTCGAAAACCGCTTGGTTGATTTTGATAAAATTTTCATGGGACCATTTGGGAAGTATACCCTTTCCAACAAAAAAAGAATTTTTCAAATCGGTTCACAAGCGACGGAGTTATGCGCGAACAAACAAAAAAAAAAATAAAAAAAATAAAAAAAACATACAAACATCCGAATTGAGAACCTCCTCCTTTTTTAGAAGTCGGTTAATTAATTTGCACAAAGTATTTTTTGTTAAACGTCACAACAATATTGTGCCCAGGCCATCTTATACTTAGTTGAAATGCATAGACAAGTAACGTGTACATAGTGTACACACGGGGTAGATACTGATTGAGCGAGACGCACGCAAATCTACTCTAAGGGCCAAAACACATGTATGTGGTACCAGTGCAGTGGTGCGAGGTCGCGGGACTGACTTATTTCTATTATGCACATAGCGATCCAAAAGGCTGACTTAAAAATTATTATTTGCTTATTATAATTTGGTTAATTCGGTTTTTTTAACCACTGCGTAGCGGCGTTCGACCCTGGACGTGCCTGGACGTCGTCATGTGTGTAAATGTGTTGTGGCCCTAAGATGTAGTTTAGGTAGGTATACTTAGTAGGTAGCCGACCGACGACGGCGACAGTCGCACCAATTGAAGTGGTCGACTGTGAAATAACATTATTACAATTAGTTTGAAATGAAGATAGAAATATAAAAATAGGTATCTTATTCTTCAAACGAAATCTTGCGTTAGGTATATTTTTATAGTTCAGTCGACCGCATGGTAACAACATTTTGTCCTTGAACAGGTTTAGCGCGGGGCGTTTTATAAGAATAAGAGACCAAGATTGAAGGTACTTATTTTTATAATCGCCATGCAGTCGATCATATAGAAAATCGGCATTGAGCTACTAAGTTCAGATAAAAATTAAGTATTTTAAACTAACATTTAATTTTTTTCTACACACTGGCACTAAAGAAGTTGAGGTATTGTCATCATTTATTTCAAAATATCTATAGACGACATTTCTTTTCTTACGCCCCATCTTGAACTTTTCGGAATCGTGACTCAAAACATAAGAACTAAATCAGCTGTAGTAGCTAATCTAAATTGAAGTAAAAATTCGCGAGCGTGATCTGGGCCTCAAGTCTGCTATTACAATAGTCTCAGAATGGTCTATCATTGATCTCATAATGGTTCATTTTTACAAGTTTGGTAATCTACTAATAAAATAGCGTCACTATGACTTTCCAGTGGTCAACCACTGACACTCCATTGAAAGAAATGGCATAGAATGGTAATCTCGTACATAATGACAAATGAATGACAGACGTATGCGGTAGTTTGCTAACATTTTGACAGTTCCTTTGATCAGTGACCGACCATGAGAACGTCATTGTGCAGTCATTGCTTTTAATAGCTCGGTTATCAAAAAGTATTACGAGACCATTGACCGACCATTGACCGACCATTGACCGACCATTATGAATTTAGCAGATTACGAACTTTTAGCAAAATGACAATGGGATCGTGTTGGAATGACGAATTTATAAAAATAGCAGACTTGGGGCCCTGTAAGCGCGTGCGACTGCCGTGAGAGTTGAAAAGACGACAAACGAAATGGCAACAGCGCCGGACAGCGCGACAGAGGGGCGCGCGCCGACGCCGTGCCGCGCCGGCGCGGCCTTGGAGAAAACGGCAACGTCGCATAAAATAACCAAAATATACCGTTACTAGTTACCACTATTTTTACAATAACAGCAAAAATACCGTTATAATTTTTAACGTTATTATAATGTTATGCTACTAAGTAACGCTACCAAATTTTACCGATATGCAAGTATCTCTATGAAAATACCGTTACGTAACGTTATTTTTAATGTGAATTGGTATCGTTTTCAAGCCCTGGTATGGATTTTTAAACCACTACATACTCGTATGAAATAAATTTCTTTTTTAAAAAGCTAACTAAACATTTTATTAATATGGCGGAAATAACTATAACTCTACTTTTTCGAAATGCATACGGACGGGCGTAGCCACGTAAAAAAGCGAGTGTTGATATGTCATCATCCTACATATTCTACATGTTCTTAACAATTTTGGTATTCCGGAAAACTTTAAGTTTCCAGAATCTCGGAAGCATGTCTATTAACATCTACGTTAATAATATCATATTAACATCTACGTTTCAGGTTATTGACACCAAATCAATCTACCTATTCCGACCACTGGTTATGACTATGATAGATGTTAAAATGATAGCCGATACCAACGCCTCTAACGTCCTTTTCCAGTTATGGAGGGATCTCGGTATGAAATGGATGAATACCTTTCCATGGGCTGACCTTCTGACCTTGGCAAGCGTTGCTTAACCTTGAAGGTCGACCATTGCACCAGGGCCCCAAGTCTGCTATTTTTATAAATTTGTCATTCCAACACGATTTCATTGTCATTTTGCTAAAAGTTCATAATCTGCTAAATTCATAATGGTCGATCATTGGTCGGTCAATGGTCTCGTAATACTTTTTGACAATCAAGCTATTAAAAGCAATGACTGCACAATGACGTTCTAAAGGTAGGTCATTGATCAAAGGAACTGTCAAAATTTTATCAGATTATCGCATGCGTCTGTCATTCATTTGTAATTGTGTACGAGATTACCATTCTATGCCATTTCTTTCAATGGAGTGTCAGTGGCTGACCATTGGAAAGTCATAGTGACGCTTTTATATTAGAAGATTACCAAACTTGTAAAAATCAACCATTATGAAATCAATGACAGACCATTCTGAGACATTCTGTAATAGCAGACTTGGGCCCAGTTATTATGTAGATAGCTACGAGTTCTCTTCTTTAGCTTATTGGTAAAGTTGTACTCTTACGGTTTTAAAAACGTGCTTCCTTTAAAATATGTGTGACTTGCAGTTCCATTTTAACGAGATACGATTACTATACGGTTACAGGCCCAAGGTTTAAATAAAAGAGTACGTGCCTATTAGGGTGTAAAATCTGCTTCAATAGAAAGTTCAAGAAAAAAATATTTTCATGACCTTTCGTACCTATCTTTTAAGTATAAAGATAATCTTTTCTAACTTGTTTGCTACTTTATTTAAGTACACATTATTTTTATCTTCTTAGATCAACCACTAAAATTTAAAACATTCTGATAAACAACGATCGAAAATGAATTTAAGGAGCCAATTAAGAATACTTGGATAAAAAAAACTTTTTACAAAAAAATACAACCGACTTTTACACAAAAAATCAAAAAAGTGCAAAATAACTTTAATTTCGGAACTCGGTGTTGGTGGTTGCTTTTTCGTTTTTTGAACACCGACTTCCGAAATTAAAGTTATTTTGCACTTTTTTGATTTTTTGTGTAAAAGTCGGTTGTATTTTTTTGTAAAACAGTTTTTTATTTTTCACTTTTTAGTGGTACCTACATCCCCTCCCCTCCCCCCATCTAAACGAACCAATCACATTGGTGTAAAAAAACGCACTGCTCCTTTGCAGAGTAAACTAAGAGGTCGTCAATGTATACAATGTAGATATTTTTTTTAGATTTTTCGAAAACCGCTTGGTCGATTTCGATAAAATTTTCATGGGACCATTTGGGAAGTATACACTTTCCAACAAAAAAAGAATTTTTCAAATCGGTTGACAAGCGACGGAGTTATGCGCGAACAAACATAAAAAAAAAAATACAAACATCCGAATTGAGAACCTCCTCCTTTTTTAAAAGTCGGTTAAAAATAAAAGAAAACCTATCAAACGTAAAGGCGACTGCCTCAACATAAACCTGAGAGCCTCAAGAACTCTCAACAATCCTCAACTCCAGTAGTGTGCAAAGTCTAATAGGTACGTCATAAATATATCTACTGAATAGAATACAGACCTTAAATTCGGATGTCTAGCCGAGGTGCACCGCAATTGCGAAAAGCCAAATTGTCGGGTTCGAGAGTATAATAAGAGGTAGTCTCGTAACATTAATATGTAGGGAGTACTTCTTGCTAAATGTGGGCAGTATTAAAACGGGTACTAATAGGAGGAGGGGTCCCTCACAACCGCAGACTTTATGTCCTCAGACCAGTCTAGAATTATTAATTAACCGAATGGTGATTGCATTCCTTGGTCGCGGTCGCCGTAGTTATTCGAGTTCATAAATTAGTTATGGTTCGAGATGACAGCTTACTGGTCTCGAGTTGCACTAGAATGGAATACAATTTTTAATTTTTAAGATTGATTTTTTCTGTTTACGTCTCCCGATAGTTGCAACTGAGAATGATTACTAAATTGTCACGAATATTAAATGTTATTGTATCAATTCTGTGAAATGTTTTTCGGTTGACATTATGATCAATCCTGATCTATAAAGTGGCGTTCGCAATAAAAACCAAAGAGCCAAGTGCGTCATACAGACTAAAAAAAAAATTAAGTTCGATTAACTTTGTTTTGTTTTTTGACCCAACGACTTAGAAGCTGATATAAGAAAGAATACAGCCAATATTAGTTTGAATAAATATATACGTATAAGTGAAGATCTTGTGCTAAGCTTCTAATTAATTATACACAAAAAGTGATCAACACATAAGAACGTTCGAGTAAAACGCTCATCCTCAATAGAATTAGGAGTGAGGCATATTTATCGTAACAGATAGAAGTAACAGATATTTATAAATAACAGATAACAATTGCTCCTAAAAACTTATTTTATCTGTTATTTTAGTAACAGACACTCAAACACTGTTACCACGGCTGTTACTGTTATACCAGTCCCCACACATACATACTGTTATCACATTCAAATGTTACTACGTACGGCTGTTACTGTGATACACATTTAATCTCGTTCTCTCTTTTTCTCATTACAGAATGACATTTGCTAAAAAGAAACACAGCCATTAACTATTTTTAAATAATAGGTGTGTCTCACTCTTACTACAGCGGTTAAACTACGCTAAAAAGAGAAGCACTTAGTATTTATTAAAACCCTGAAATATAGTTGGTGGTCTCACAAGAACAATTAGTTACGAAAAAGTGACTCCTAAATTTAGCCCTATTACCTACCTGTTACTGGCCAGTGACCATTGTAAAAAAAAAAACGTATAATATTTTCTTCCTGGCTACACGGCATTTTGAGATTCAGTTTTTAAAAAATGGGTCCATATTATAGTAAATTGTTCTAAGCTTGCTAACGAAATGCAACGCGATTGCAGTAGAGAATTGAATTGAAATAGCATGAAATAAGTGAAATATTGATAGTACAATCGTATCTATCTTTAATTAAAAATAATTATCTTTGGTTAGCGGAATTAGGTAATATAAGTTTCTAGGGATTCACGATTTTTTTAAGCAACCAGTATGTAAATCAAGTATGTATATTGAGAGTGATTTGCCATAGTTGGTATGTTATGAGGGAAATAGTAATAATTATTTTGTAATATTTTATTTTAGATTTGCGAGGCAACCAAAAACCATTTTATTGATTGTGTTTGGACTCCCTTATTGTCTTTGGTTTGACATTTGATGGGATTGGTTCCAAAATGTTTAATGTATTTACGACTTTAAAGTCCGACTTATAAAGATGATACTCAATTGGAAGTTATTTGGCTGACTTGTTTGTTGTTGACATTTTTAAAATTTTGAAAATTTGAATTTTTCTTCTTTCAATAGAACGAGTGGTGAATTGATTTCTCTGAAATTCTCTGTTTCTTTGTTTGTTTGCGGCTAACAAAATAGTGTTTAGTGTTCATTTCATTATTGGTTTATGTATCAGTTTAGTGTTTTTGGTTTAGGTTCGTTTTATAGTTTTGGTAGGCACTTAGTATAGGTTGTAACATATAGGTATATTTTCGTATTTAATTAGGTAAGTCAATAAGTGTAGTTTTTTAGTTTAGGTTCTTTTTTTTATAATTTAGATAGGTGCTTAGTGTAGGTTGTAGCAAATAAGTATTTTTTATTTAGGTTGATTATCACAACAATGTCTAATATAAATAGAAAAGTGAGTATTGTGTGGGACCATTTTGTAGATATAGGTAGTTATTACGTGACTTGCAATATATGCAAAGCAAAATTATCTTTTAAATCCTCTGTGACTAATTTAAAAAAACACATAGATAGGAAGCACCCCACGGTTCAGGTACTTGACAGAGTCGGTGCTTCAAGCTCCAGTGCGGCCAGTACCCCAGCAATACTGCCATCCCAGACGCCAGCAGAGTCTTTAACTGAGTCTACTCCCCAGTCAACGTCCGTCCCCCCATTCCAGTCAATCCTACAACAGCAGTCACAGCTGCCACCAAGAAGAACATATGGCCACCAGCCCATAACTAATTTCGTACCCAGGCGAGGCAATCATGTGAAGGCGGAAATACACAAAAAAGTGATGAATCTTTTTATAAAAGATTTTCAGCCCTTTAGGATGGTTGAGGATCTTGGGTTTCGGGAGCTGATGGAGTACGCGTTTCCAAACTACACGATACCTACAAGAAAATACTTTTCAAATACTATGCTGCCGGCAGTATACGAGAGAATCAAGACAGACTTGAAAGAAACCGTCCGCAGCCAAGTTATGTCACTGTGCATCACTATTGACATTTGGACATCCTGCGCAAACGACTCGATATTAGCCGTGACTGGGCATTATATTGAGCAGGAAGCGTTTGACCTCAAATCTTTTTTATTGGACTGTGTTCCCCTGGTGAATGCCCATACAGCAAAAAATTTGGCCGACACCATAAAAACCGTTTGCCAGGAATGGAACGTAGCCGACAAAATCCTACTTGCCGTGTCGGATAATGGCGCTAATATTAAAAGCGCTATAGAAAGGGAACTGATGTGGAAACATTTCCCCTGTTACAGCCACACTTTAAATTTGGCAGTAACTGACATTTTAAAAAGTCAGGACATTGCCGAATTATTAAATAAAATTAAAGGAATAGTCCGGCACTTCAAACAAAGTAATGTAACGTGGGAAAAATTGAAACGGTACCAGGAACAAGCTGGTACCACTGCAAAACGACCTATACAAGAGGTTCCAACGAGGTGAAACTCCACATATTACATGCTCCAGAGGTGTGTGGAACTCAGAGAACCCCTAAACAATGCCATGGTGAACCTCGGATTGAGCCCTATCTCTAGTTACGAGTGGGAAATGTGTGTCGAGTTGTGCCAGATACTCCAACCATGTGAAGAAGTTACGCGCGAATTAAGTGGCCAAAAGTACGTAACTGGCAGCCTCGTCATTCCCATTACTGTAGGGCTTATAAAAGCACTGGAACAGTTGAGCGAACAAAATGTATTCATGCCGGACATTGATAAGATGCGTCAGGACCTTATTGGCAACATTAAACGAAGGTTTGCAAATATAAATAACAGCAAGACGTTCGGAAACTGCATGTTTCTCGATCCGCGATTTAAATTTTATTTCGATGATCCACATGTGGCTGAAGAAACAAAACGGAGAATGGTTGCCTTAGTTGCAGCCCAACATTCGCGTGATGCAACGGCTCAAAATAATTTAAATATCCAAGCAGATGAACCCACAACGTCATCGACCAATGAAACCAAATCTATCTGGCTAGATTTTGAGCGGAGAATGCAAGGAATTCAACCAGAAGGCACAGCTCAGTCCCGTGCTATCGTTGAAGTGCAACGGTATTACGACGATAAAATTATTCCAAGGAACGACTGCCCCTTGAAATGGTGGAGAGAGCACAAATCAGTGTACCCGACGTTGTATAAAATAGCAGCCACAAAGCTCAACGCCATGGCTTCGTCGGTTCCTTGCGAAAGGGTATTCTCTGCTGCAGGGAATATCCTTAATGAAAGGCGGACCAGATTAGGAGTTAGAAAATTGCAGCAACTCCTTTTTTTAAATCAAAATTTGTAAATAATATATACATAAATAAATAATAAGTAAATTTAAATATAGGCTAGGTGATCATTGATCATATAAATAGTCTTGTAGGTTGTAAATAGCTGATCATGTACATAAATGAATTGAACACTTTTAAATACGCCAGTTTCAGAAATTACATCGTAATATTCATATATTTATTGTAAACTGACAGTCCTAAGCCTGTGATAAAGTATGAAGGAAAGTGTTCAGTTAGGAATTTTCTATCTTTTAAAATTATGTTGGAGTTGGGGTCACACAATTAAAAATAATTTACTCAAATTACGCTGAGTGCCAGCACTTTTCCAGTATTTTGGCAGCAACTAAGCGAAAAAAAGATATAATAAATATCTATACCTATTTTCTATACAATTTTCGACTTTAATCGGGAATAAATAAAGAAGATATTCAATTGAGATTCAAATACGTATTTATCGTCCGTACAAAAATAACAGCCTGTTATTTAATAACAGATATTTAGATCTGTTATTTTTATGTAACAGTAACAGTGGTAACAGGTATCGAGTTTTACCTGTTACAACCCATCTCTAAATAGAATTCTAAGCAAGCATCCCAAGAGAGAACAAAGAACAACAATCGCATTCATTTGACGTCTTATTTACATAAATATGAGATTTTCGCGAATAATCATACTTAAACACCGTTGATTCGGAATCGTGGTACAATGAGGATTGCTTCCGACTCGCCGAGCAATATGTTTTAAAGAGAAAATTTGAATATAACTTACGCCGCGTATCTTGTTAAAATTAAGGATTTAAATTTAAATTTTGTGAAGCGTCCTGGGGCGAATAGGTGAACGAAATAAATATGAATATGAATGGGGAATCAGACAAGTACACGAACGGGTTTCGAATTATTAACTTTTCGAGTGCACTCGGTTTTGCTGGTACCGTCGGAAATGTAAGCCTTTTCGAGTGTACGTCTAACAAGCTTGTCATTTTCTAAACGTCAAATCTTTACTGTTGAAACGCATGTACATATGTCTTTATGTAGGGATTTTATATGTGAACATAGGTGAATTATATTCTATTTGTACGCGATTATTTTCTCTAATGATCCCTGAGGAATTTGTTGGAGTTATAAAATGTATTGAATTCAAAACCTTTTTGGAAATTGACATTGCCATTCGTTCATTAGTCAACAGTTGCCAAACGTAAAAATATTCCAAAGGGTCAGAGTTCAGTCAACAAATATTTCGTCTCGATTATGCCGACGGTACGCAGACATCTCAAAATCAAGCAGATAGGCCAACGGAGACAATTTAGTCGCAACGTATAATTTGGGTTTCGGCTAAGGACCTGAGTTGACCGGCGAACGCCGAATTTCAAGAGCCCCTTTATCTGACTAGTGCCGGGAACTAAAGGTGGGTGAGACCCTTTTATTATTTTTTTTACAAAGTTACTTTTGCCACTATTGAGTTTTTTTTTTAACGTAGGTACTTATTTGTGAGGATTCACTTGAAAGTCTTCCTTACTTTGCAGGGTGAGCAAATTTTTTTCATCGTGTCAATTGATCAATAGCTTGTCATGTAGAAATGTAATAGTATGGAACAGTGTAGATATTTATTATCTACAGTTTTTTTTTACTGTTTCATATTAAATAGAAAATATTAATGTAGCTGCTACGATTCTAATATATATTACATAACAGACAGGCAAAAAATCAATGAAATATAAAGTTATATGTACACAGCTGTATTTGAAACCAGTAGAATTGTATTCCCGAATATTTTCCAAGATTAAAATATTCAGAATTCACCACAGCACTCGCTTAAAAAAAGAAACAAAGCAAAATCACTATGAAATCCACCAAACATTTTTAAAGGCATATTGAAGCTTTTAAAATTCCGCCATTTTTATTATTCCTCTTTTAATTGCTGGTGGTAACAAAGGAAAATCGAATGACGTAAATTAAGGGGAAAGTCTGCTTTTTAGGATCTATTCACGCATTGTTTGAATAGTGAGTGTTTCGTTTTAATTAATTTTACTGATTAAGCGACTTGGTTTGGTCCTCAGAAATGCAGTTAAGTTGCATCATAAGAGCGTGATTTTAATTTTGCGAAACTTTCCTTCTGTAACTGTATATGTATAAGAGTTTTTGTCCTTATTAGAGATAGATAGTATTAATTGTTATAAAAAAGTAAATTTTGAATTTCTTTGCTGACTTATTCAAATTTTTTTTTACAAAACTCTTTTATAACGTTTTTTTGGATGAGGAGCCCGCCCTTACTGTTATTTATATAGAAAATTCACCCTGGAAATATAGAAGTTTTTGTTGAAAACCGACGTAGTGATGTGCATTTGGAATAAACCGGTAGTTCATTGCAGGTGGCGTCCTATCGCTCTTTACACTGCATTGCACACGTTGGATTGTGCTGTGGACGTTTTGGTTTCTTACAATGTAATTTGAAATTGAAAACAATATATCTAGTTTTAATTTCCGCGAATATTAGTGGGTTGCAGGTATGCACCTCCCTCCCGCCCGCTATATTATGCACATGCAAGATTACAAGGCAAATGCAAGGATTTTAAGCACATGCAGGAAGGCAAAGCAATACCCAACACCATTACCGACACGTGTTTCGCCTCTCCACGAGGCATCCTCAGGGGACGTGTTGACTCGCTGACCGTTGAGTTCAGTCGCAACTCAACGGTCAGCGAGTCAACACGTCAACACTTAAAATCCTTGCATTTGCCTTGTAATCTTGCATGTGCATAATATAGCGGGCGGGAGGGAGGTGCATACCTGCAACCCACTAATATTCGCGGAAATTAAAACTAGATATATTGTTTTCAATTTCAAATTAAAATGGATTTCCGCAAAGTAACGCCTGACTCAATCAATTTTCTTACAATGTGTTTATCGAGCAACCTTTTGCTGGAGACTGCAATATTTCAGAATAAAACTAGCGTGTCAGGTTATACAAGTATTATAAGTTGTAATTTATCGGTCAAAATTTCCATCTGGGCTTTGATTGAAGCAATTCACATTTTTAAGGATTGTTTGCATTCAAACTCAAAAACACCTAAATTTCATATTTTTCACAAGTTTTTGACATTGAATGAAACTGACATGATATCACGATTTGAATATTAATACTTTTAAAGTAGGTTAATTGACTTTCTGGCGTTTTTTTCTGTCTGCTACGGAATATAACAAAAAAATATAACTGACACTAATAAAACTGGCAGAAGGACACAAAAATGTAACAAGATGGCGGTGCAGGCACGTACATTTACGCATATAAATCACTTCTAGGTATTACGCGGTATTCTCTAAATTCCTGGTGAAGTATTTCCTTTACAATAGCAGTCCTTTATTCTCTACAAAATATAGCAGCATTGCACAAAATGTAAACCGTAACCGGCACGTATGCACGACATTGCTGCACTGTATATACGAGTACCAGGCGCCCATAACCAAGAAGGCATTAGCCAGCAACAGCTGTTCAGCTTTCCGTACGTGAACCGAAGTTAATTAGAAGCCTTCGTAACCGCGGTCCGGCTGCGGTTTTAATAATTCCCACCGTCCAGAGAATTGATATAAATGATTTTGTTGGACCCCACACTAATTTGAGACCGAAGTTTCGCCCGTACTTGGGATTAATGACTGTCTGAATAGCAACATGAGCTCAGTTCTGCAGTAACTCATTTTGTTGTCGAACGGGCGTTCACTTTGAACTTCAAACAAATGTTTGGAAGCACGTAATCGTGTGTTTAAATGAAGGAAACTCTTATTTGTTGTTTTTGTTTGCTTGTTAGGATTGAAAAGCGTGCTGCACTGAATGTTTTGATAGACTAGATTGTTGTTTAGTCAAATAAACGTAGGTACCTTATGTAAAGTCTGCATATTTAGGAGGTCATTCTTAAACTACGAGCTACAAAAATTATCTTCTTTATTCGATTTGAAACGGACCACTCGATAATTAGAAATCCTTAGATACTAAGGGTCATTAATAACAATAAAGCATCCTCTCCCGATCTTTATACCCAGTTAAATCGACTTCCCCGCAGATAATAATGCGGCTTTACTAGGTGCGAGAAATATATCTCATGGAAATAAATATAAGGAAAAGCTCATTAAAATATGTAAGTGCAGACACTGTCACGGTTCACGACAGTTCGCTTCACCTCTGCGTTGCGTCGCGTCAAAGTTATCCACAGTTATTAACTGGCATGTCAGTTTCTAATTACTCGATCTAGTTATCACCTGCGACTGACGGCTACATTTCTACCCCGTCTGCACCAATCTAAGCCGACCCACCGTCTCGGCAGTAAAGTACGAAACAAAAAGGTCACGTGGTTCGCATAGAAGGTCTGCAATAACTGGTCCTTCGAGCCGGATCCGAAGCAACGTGAAGTCGCGAAATATGTTCAGATGACAGCTCCATTATAGTAATGTGTCAAACAAGGGGTTTAAGGTATTATTAATGGTGGGAAAGGTAATAATTTTCTTTGTTTGCTCGCGTTGGAAGCTTTTGTTTCAACTTGTTAATGTGCCGCTGCAGACAACGGTGCGGCGGTTATTAGAATATAGTTGACAGTGGGTGATCTCTTAACAGTATTCTTGGTTTTTGAATTGTGATTCTATTTAAAACGGCCTGGTTTTTAGTTAAAAATTAATCATTTTGAAATGCTTCATATTTGTCGTAAGTAACTCTGCTGACTACATAATTTTAATAAACATTTACAGCCACTGCTGATCACTAATGCCCATCTTCATTAAAAACCCTTTTCTCACATATTATGGACTCGAAATGATTGATTGACAACATGTCGTCAGTACATATCGACGCAAGAAAGCAATCTTGTCGTATCTCGAAAAATGGAACTTTACACCAGAGCCAAAAAACTAATTCAAAAATTAATTACTCGTAAACTAGTTGATCCAGAGAGGCCATTTTTGGAACACGTGTTTCTCATAATAAAGTTTATCAGATGCAGCTAATGTTAGCAATCTAAAGTTAGTCTAACATGCATTTTATTATAGTTACAGCACTTGGTATTTCGATTTCAAGCTGCAATATTGATGTATCATGGTAGTTGGCACGTATGGCGCAACGAAATAGCTTTAAACTTTGAGGTAACGATTATGCTGTATATAACATGTAGTAAAATGTAAGCCCTGGCATTGCGTTGTAACTAATTATGCTTCCTAGAAGTACATCGTCAAGTTTGTGGTAATATAGATATGTAAAACAAAATACATCTTTCATAAGAAACAAAATAATTAAAACAAAATTTAAAAAATACGGCTGCGATGAAAAAATAACTAAAAAAAAACTTCTACCCAAAAATTGAAAACTGAAAATCAACCAACGACAAATGCCGTATAGACCAGGGTCGATAATTTTTGAAACCAAAAAAATACAGTAAGATGAAATCCATTAGAAAAAGAGGGGAATGGTAAAAATGAAAGGAAAAATAAATTATGGTCGATCCGAGTTCGGGAAGTGAGAGGGGGTGAGTTTTTAAGGGTAAAAAATGGTTTATCTCGATTTCCGGCAAAACTACAAGTCCTATGGAAAAAAGTTAAATGGCAAAGTTGTAGGTAATAAAAAAATCTACAACTTTTGTATTTACAATTTTTTCACATAACCTACAAATTTAGGTGAAAAATTCAAATAACCAAGTTTTTGGATTTTTAGTTTTATTTTTTTCAAAAGATTTTTTTTCTACGAAATTTGTCGAAAACTTAACTTATTATGTCCCAAATACACTGTAATTTATTTGATTTAAAAAAAATATTTTTTCGCCTTAATTTAACTTAATATCAAAAAAGCATCCTAATTTTCAATCGAAAATTCTCGCGTCAAAATATCAACTTTTTCCAAATAGTTGGGGGGCCGTTTTGTTCATTGAAATCTCTCCTTTCTGATGGTGAAAACAAAATATACATTATTATAGTAACTGTTCTCAGAAAATGCAAAAAATTGAAAAAAACTCAAATTCTTAATTTTTTTATCAACATGTATGTACAATTTTAAGCTATTTATTAAAATTTACACTTTAATTACTCAAAAAACGTAAGATTTCATACTAAATTGATAAACGAAAAAATTGCAAATTGAAATATACTACTATAATTAACAAACAAATAAGTTAATAAAGTCAATATTTAATAAGACATCTACAATATAGGGTTTCATCCTACTGTATTTTTTTTTTTCATTTTTGAAAGCTTCGGCCCTGGTCTAGGATGGCGTAAACAACTAAAATTTTGAACTGTAAATTCAGTTCTGGGTATGATTTGCTTGTCGATGAGTTTTTTAAATCGTTGTATTTTTGCAACGGTACTGGCAGTTTTGTAGAATATAGACAACTTTTTGGTTGGGCACCATTCAGACTACATAATGTGACCTCTGTAACTTCAGCATCTGGTAGCATATTGTTTGAACACGTAAAATACACCCCAACCCGAAGACCACGTAATCGCCTTCTCTCTTCGGCGCTCGCGCCACCACTGATAAACGATCAGGAAACGGTGTATCCAAAGAAAGGCACGGTGGTGGGACTCTATAAAATGATGTATTAATATTCTTTATTATAAAATGGGTAGATTAAAATATAGTAAGTCTAAATCACATTAAACCCCGACCGATATAATTGTAGTATCTCTAAGCTAGCATAAAATACTCAGGCGGCGAAGTTGCTGTATCTCAATAGAATATTATTTTTTTACACATACCAAATGCTGTAAGTGTTTCGGAGCATACAAACGAGAATTGCGTATCTAGACTGCCAAAAAAGTATTTTGCTGTATCTATGAAACTTAGAAAAATAGTTGATTTCGTCGTATATACAGCATTTTGAAGTATGTTTTGTTAAAAAAGTTTAGAAAAAGTCAACGTCGTATCATAACAAAAAATTGTCGTAGAAAAACGTTTCTCAGACCGTTCGACGCAGTATTTTTTTCTGATTCCAAATATGTAAAAAAGAAAAATACCTATTTTTCGAGATACGACAAGATTGCTTTCTTGCGTCGATATGCACTGATTTACAGTGCAAAAGCATTTTAAAACAGGATTACGAAATAAAATTCTGAATTACGACGCAAACACTAAATCGAGAGTCCCTGTAATTACAAAAAACGACGATTGAACTCACAAAAGTCGGCTTTGGAATAGACTGATAAAACGCTAAGACGAAATAAAGAAGATAATATAATTTAATCCAATAAACAAAGTATTTATCAAGGGCTGTATTAAAGACAAGGCCGATGGAACGATACGCCTCACTGGTCTTTAGATGCGCCTCATCCAATTTCACGGTTGGGCCTTATTCTCCTTTGTTAATTGTTAATTTGTATTAAGAAATTTTTGAGATTATTGATTAAGCTTATTAATTTTGGGAACGAATAATTTGGATAGGATTTTTTATCTAAAAAGAGCTGATGCGTTAGCACCTCGTTTAGTTAAGTTAAAAAAGGGGCCATAATTGATACAAACAAATTAAATTTATAATGAACTTTAAGCCACACACACAGATACACAATTAACAGAATGCACACTGTTTCAATACGTCTTTTCGATTTCAATTAACAAGCTTCAATACCATTCCAAATATTTTCAATTCTCAAGTCAAATAAGCTATCTCTCGTCATATACAGGCTGCGTCAATAACTCGTCCCCTCACCATACACCGCCGTTTTAAACTCCACCCTGTGTACAGAAACATTCAAACTTTGCAGACAAATTCGATCTGTGCGGGGCGATTCGGACCATGCATATTGTAGCTTTGTTTACGCAATAACAAGCTCTATTTTAATGCAATACGGAACATAATTGTGTATACTGTATTATACCAGGTATGGAATCATGAAGTCCCGACTCATACAGCCGGGTTTACATAACTTTGGTACCTATGTTGTATATAGGTATGCCAGTAGGTAGATAAAAGCTTTGTGAGGTAAGTCTGTGCAATTTAAATTGAAACTTCGGATTAAATTCGCCGAACTGAGTTTTTTATCAAAGGAAACTGCAGATTAATTATTTTTTGTATGTATTCAGGCTGTGAGATAAACATACGCATTCAATATAATACAAATCTGAAAAATCTGTTTTCATAAGGCATTCATATTTCTGTTTGATTAACTAAAATATCCATAGGCATAATAATTGGAAATATAATTTATATTTGTGATACCCATACATTTTGTCCGAAAATAGGATAATAACCACACCTAAATATCGAGTTACATTGCGTCCCAAACCATGGCTAGTTTTCAAGGCCTTTTTCTGTTGTGATGTTCCACTCTGGGCGGAGCGAAAGGGAGTGTCAGACTCTTACTGATTAAAATCCACCCGTGTTCCTCCTAATGCTCATTGCGTCCCAGGGCCGGAGTGAGTGACTCTTTCGAATAAATCCCGCAACTCTAGGAACTGACCCTATGGGGCCCCGTCTTCTTTGGTGACACCTATTTGTGGTCCACGTAGCACGACACTCCGCCACCCCTGGCCTGGTTGTTATCGGACGACGAGCCACCCATCGCTCGCCATTCGGACGCCCGCGCCTACGGTGGTTGGGAATCGCCCTGCGACTCCCGACGCACGGAGCGTCTTGTATTGGTGCGGTGGCTGAAGCGTGTGATATTCCTCTCCGTCACGTGTTCCACCTCCTTCTTCGCTAGCATTATTTTTTGCTTTGCAAAAAGAGGTGACTGCTTCTCATGCTTCCGCGCTCCAGATCATGGATTCAACCAGGACGCCACCGCCAAGACAAGATGGATTAGCTCAGACCAAGTAGGGAACATTCCTATTCCTACCGCTGTTTCTGTTTCTGGATGGGAAATCATCAAATGACTTCTCCCGCTCTAGGTGGAGCGGACGGGAGTGTCAGACAAATTCTGCAACACATTCCTACCTATTTTTTGCGATCATATTATTATTTTTCTCGAAATCGTGATTAAATACATCTCAAATTATTTTTTGGAACCTCCTGATGAAAGTCAACTAGCCTAGCCTTTTCCTTTTCCTTGATTATGTTGGGGTCGGCAAATAGTCTAACCAGATGCAGCTGAATTCCCAGTAGGAATTAAACAAGGACCGACAACATATCGGATCCCTGCAACCCAGTAACTATTGTGTCTTATTCTTACAACAAAATATTTCACACCTCCTTGATTTCTTTAAGCCGTGAGAGTCCAACAATGGCTATTTAATATCTAATAATTCTCCATCTATTGTGCGAAACAGGGGGAGCAGGAAGGGTAGTGAACCAATCTTGGCCCCTTATAATGCGTCACACTCGACTTCCTTCGTTATTCCAAGAATTTTACTGTTGATAATCAAGGATCTGGAGATAAAGAGATTATCTCACTCTTTTAATATTAATTAGAAGACTGGTGTTTGTTTATTTTTAGTAAGATTTTTTGTTGATTTTTGTAATTTTCGATATCCATATTTTTCTTTCATTGACAGAAAAGTTGAGATTCAAAAGAATAGAAAATTCACTGCGTGAAAATATGGCGATTCTAATTAAAAGACAAATTTGACTGTCTGCAACTAACAAATACGCTTAGGCTTTTTATCATTAATAAGTCGGTTTAACCAAAATATCACATGATGGTAATCGATGAGGACCACGCTTGCCCAGGAGTAACCTCTTGACTTAAAGACCTCCAGATTAAAGCCATAAGTAAACACAGACTTCAACAAGGAAAGGAAATCCCCTTCTTGGGTTATACCGATTATGGTATATCGAAAGTGGGCTGAAGAGAATCATTATGAAGTCGCATGTACAATGCTATGATACTTCTATAATGAGTATTTTACATTTGAGCCCTTAAACAAATACGATGAAAACACGCAAACATATCTGCAGGCACCTTTTGCATGATCTGAAGCTATGATTACAGAAACCATCCACTACTTGCCACTTGGACCAAAGAACCAGCAAAGTGAAGAAGACAAAGTTCGGATACATTTTGATTGTGCTTGTCCACATTGGTCATATTGCATTTGGAAATTGTTCTCGCTGCCAGAATATAAACTTAACTAGAGCTTTAGATACTTCTTAATATTATGTATTTATTTGCCTAAAGTTTGGTCCGTTGTAATGATTTTGCTTCAAGCCTGGCCTTACCCGGAAATAAGTAGCAGACATTCTTATTATCTAAATACCAAAGAACCTACAAATCTAGGTCATGTAGGACAAAGATAAGTGTTTATACCTGTGTCAATATATTGATATTCCTGAAGTACAGATACAATAAAAGAATACGGAAGGATTTGAAGCCCACCAGAAGTGCTGGTTTTAGGGCATTTAAAAGGTGTGTGGCTGGCTAATTTGAATCCAGTGAGTGTAACTTGTGGTCTAATTAATTAAGAAGGATATAAATCGTTCTGATAAGCTAATTACAAGTAGGAAGGAGAGGTGATATGCAAGAAGAGCGAGTATTGATTCACTTTCGCTATCAGTCGAGGTCAGTTGCGCGCGTTGCAGTGGGCTACTGGAGCAACGCAGCAGTTTACCCCAAACCTTGCTGCCTAGTGCATCTACACCATGTGCCTGTAAAACTTACCCGGATTTTTACTAGAGTCCCCTAAAACGATGTTGAATAACGCGGTGACAATTGATAATGGTCAAAAGTGTTTGGTTGTGAATTTAAAAGAATTGTGGTCCAAAATATATAGGTTGCGAGACAAAAGGCCAATAGGACTAACAAAAACCTAATAAGTATCGTAAAGCGATAATGGTGTGAACACCAGTGAAAAGTGCGCGGTTTTTTAAGTTTTCCGAAATATGTAGGTCACGGAACAAAGGACCAACAGGACTATCGAAGGACCAATGAGTTTTATTAAATGACAGTGGTGTGCAAAATCAATGATCTTGTATGCGTGTTTGTGGAAAAATGTGGTCATAAAATATGTAGGTCGCAGAACAAACCGTACAGGACTTCCGAAAGACTAAAAAGTTTTGTGAAGTGACAGTGCTGTGGCATTATGAACGTGGTAAAGTGACGTAAGTTTAAAAAATGCTGTTATTCTTGTTTTATTCCAGATTTTATTTTCGGACCATACCTGCCTCCCTCTTTCATCCCCTAACTTCCCATGACTTATCGGATCGTTTTGCTTGCCGACACACAATCTCCTAGACATTTCTTTGAGGCGTAAATACGATTCGCTGTGCTGAATCCAATGAAAAGTGGAAAAAGATTAGAAACGCGCTACTTTCGGGGTGAGGTGCCTAATATAGCGGATATCGTATGCGTCTTTTTTATGAATAAAGGCAATTTTCGCCTTATCAGGCTACTAAAGCATGAAGTATGTATTTATTAAAAGGATACGTACCTATTTGGAAGTTAGTTTTTATACTTTAGGCTATTTAAGACATTAAAGATGCTAGCGGTTGCTTGCGTGTTTGGGAGTATTTTATCGGTATAAAGCTCAGTTTGTTTGATAAGAACCCACAATTCCTGGTATCGAAGGCCGATCGATAGAGCTGATCTTTATTTAGCCTGAGGAAATACATATGTAACTGTGTAGGTAGGACCGTGCAAGCGTCTCGCGGATTATGCCATTCTGTCGGGATTGTTCGGTGTTGTTCGGCCCGATGAATCAATCTAGGTATCTGCCTAGGTACAGGAAATTAATTGCGCGCATATCCATCCGGGGGTCTAGATAGACATTCAGCCTCTCTCCGCGTCCACCGGTCGACTAAACGAATTTGTTTGAATATTGAGAGCTTGCTATCGCTGCGTTTTTATGTAATAATTGTTCTTTATACCGCCAAAATATCAGCTAAGTATAAGAGAAGATTTGGGTGAGTGATGTGTTTCACGTCACGGGTAGTTTTGTTTTGGTTCAAACCTAACTCTCTCTGGCTACGGGGTGATTGTTCCAGATAATGCCATAATGGCTACCTATCACAATTTTTTATTACCACGTGGTATAATCGAACTCCAAATAATACTCTTATGAGATTGTCTTTGTGAGCCCCCAATGATTACCATTTTTTTATAGATTAGTATTGTGACCTTTGGACGATTGTCTTTTTACGATGTGTCCTTGCCTGGGCTATGCGACCTTCTTAGATGTAGGGCTTGCAGAGCAGTCCTCTGATGAAGGCAGTAGCGGGGGAAAGGAGCTCATTATGTTCGCGCAGCTCGCGCGTGTCTGGTCGTAGTTCGATGTTAAGCGAATCCTTTGTATGCCCTAGCTTAGTAAGCAACTGAAACTTTAACCTATGTATCTAACAAGAAGAATAACAAATTCACCAGATGAGCCATGTTGAAAACAGCCAAAATCCTCCTCTTAAATTAAAACTCAATATTGCCAATCCGCTATCCGCTTACAGTGGCACCTAAACTTAATCACCTCCGACTTGACGCTTTAAGAATTGGCACGTCCGCCTTATTCAGATTTTCAAAAGGGTTAAGCCTTTTGTAATGTCAAGTATATTAGTGGAGGAGTGAAATATAAGAAAGCCCATGCATTAGATTGGTTGGGACCCCTCCCAAGCTTATCCTGTAATAATGTTTATTTTCCATCAAGAGACGCGCCTGAACACACGCATGGGGATTTTAAAAAATATTTTGGGCTAAAGCTTCTTTGAAGTTAAAACCTTTGGCTTTGTAGCATGACCCCAGAGTAAGGATCCGAGTTATCTCAGGACTTGGTATTTCCAGTGAAACATCGTGTGCTTTACCTTTATTTCCTAACACATTTTCAATTTGTAACCTGTTCGAGCAAAAAATATTAAGAGCGTATACCCCTCACGGTATTTAATAAACACTTGGCAGGTCTTATTCTTGGGAATGAATGAACCGATTTTAATGAAACTTGATACGCATACGTAAGACACAAAGTAAACAAATATTAAAGTACTTTTTCGAGATAGACTGAATGAAAGAGTGAGTGAATATTCACTTTCTAAAGAAAACTATAATTGCTTTCACTAGCTCTCTAAACTCTTTTTCGAGAAAGATCTTAAATAATTTAGGCCAAGCGCATACAATTTTTATTTGAACAACTATTCAATTGTGTGTTCAAATTATATGGAAAACAGCAGAGATCCGCATACTGCCAACTACACTTGCGAGCAATAAACCGGAATCACCATCGCGCTTTGCTCATAACAATAAATGATATAAAAATAAATCTTTTTGTACCTAAATTTAGGGATTTATTACAATAGGTCTAAATGAATAGGATATAAATATATGAAAAGATAAAAAATTATAACGGTTATTCACAAAGCGAATGAGTTTCCTGATAGATTCCTGCCAATCTTCGACTAAATCAGTTTTTAGGTTTTCTATCAACGCCGGAGCTGGGCATCTTCCTTATAACCGCCTTTCCAGCTCGTCCGACATATGTTTAATCAGATTCAAGTCAGGGATGAATGCTGTCCAGTCTAATGTGAGAATTCAGAGTCCATGGCTAGTCACTGCAGCAGTGTGGCTGCGGGTATTAACATGCATTAGCGGGAAATCTTCACTATTAAACCCTTAAGTAGGGGAGCACATGGCCTAGCAGAATATTGTTGCTGTATCTTTCTGTAGTTATCCCGTTGTTGTGGTACGAATATCAGCTCCGTATTGCTTCATAGAAATCGCCGCCCACATCATACATGATCCTCCTCCGTTTGCCACTATTTTCGCAAAACAGCATTGTGCGATTCACTCTCCCGGTCTCTTATAGACTCTCTGTCGACGCCCACATCCTGGTTTCATCCGAGAACAGGACTCAGCTCTATTTCTCCATATCCTAATCTAAGTGATCGCGAGCAAACTAAAGCTGGGGTTGTCGGTGGGCTGGAGGCAAGTTAAGTCCCGCTGGCTTTTTTGTTGTAAAGTTGGATTCTTTGAGTCTTCGCCTCACTGTCCCTCCCTCCCTTCTCTGAGCTGCTGATGGACGTCCACGCCGCTGATCAGGTGTCGATTTCGGAGAGACGAGGTGATAACCTTTTGTATCTCTTCGAGACATAAGACTAGCTCAGGAAGCTGTCGAGCGATAGTACGCTGAGATATTACTATTAGCTTCAGTGTTCCCAGTGATATGAGACAATGGACTGATGAAAATTTTTCAGGACAACCAAACAAATATTGTATTTTGTTTTAGAAGTTGATGTTTTTGTTACGTTTCATGACATTACGTGAAAAAAATATTAAAAAAAAAGAGGTTGAAAGCTAACAAATTTACCTATCAAATGATATACGACAATTATTGTAAAGAAATTGTAAAAAAAAATGTTTCGAGCATCGTGCGATGAAGTGATTCCAGTTTATTGCTCGCGAGTGTAGATAGTTGCACAACTATAGAATCAAAAAATAACATCGATCGGTTTTTGTTTAAACAGAAGAACAACTATCGACTGACAGTTCAATGTACTACGCTCGACTAAACAGTTGATCCGCGCCTCAGTCTTTGAAAGTCTTTCAAAATTAAGTAATTATGTAAGGCTGTATGCGCGCTCTTGTCGACTAAACTGTTTAGTCATCAAGACATCAACACAACTATACAACTCGACGTAACAGTTTGGTTGATTTGAAAATTGTGTGTGTGCGCCTGGACTTATTTTCATTGATATCGATTCATTTATTTTTAAGAATATGGACTTCTGAGTTTGTTTGAAATACCGTGAGGAGTAAATCCCTTAACACGTAGGTTCGCGCTGTCACTTATTTATAACGCTGTCGCAGAACTCATTCAGCCACCGTTTTTAGGGTTCTGAACTTCTGTATGGAAAAATGGAGACCTGTATAGGGTCACTCGATTGTCTCGGTCTGCCTCTTCGTCTGTCACAGCCAATTTCCTCCGAATATACTAGACCGGTTCAGTTGAAATTTGACACATATTAAAACTTTTATAACCCAACATTGACGCGTTACGAATTTTTGGAGAGAAAATTTTCCTAAAAAAAGTTGTCCAACTGTATCGTGTGATACAAGTATATCAAATCAAAATACATGAAAATTGAAAATTTCGGTTATTGAAAACTACTTACTTCTTCTTCTAAGAAGAAGAAGTAAGTAGTTTTCAATAACCGAAATTTTCAATTTTAAATAACCGAAATACATAGTGGCAAATATACTCATCCCCATACATGTATAAATTGTTTGCCGAATATTCAACTACGGTAATACTGTTTGCTATCACAGTCTTTAGTCAGTTTTTTAGTCTCACTTGTGTAGCTGATGAATGATGAAGATGCGTCTAATATGAGGAAACAGTAAAGCTGCAACTATAATCGAGCCCAAAATAGTTAATTTTAAGATTCATGATAAAACACACCATTACCAATACCGGCTTAAAATATTCCGCTGAACAATTCTGCCCTTTATTACAGTTTAATATTATATAATTTATTTATACTAGATATATATCCATCCATCCGTAGATAAGTAAAGTGAAATAATTTCCAACCAACCTGACATACGAACGAAGAAACATAATATAATAATTTAGCCTTTTTTTTGGCTCGTACCTATTTAAATACTAAATAACTTGCATGTCGTAAGGCAATGCAAATTATTTAGTATTTAAAGGCAAATGTATCGGGATGCTCATCAAAATATCCATCAT
Organism: Hecatera dysodea; assembly: GCA_905332915.2. NCBI lineage: Eukaryota > Metazoa > Arthropoda > Insecta > Lepidoptera > Noctuidae > Hecatera > Hecatera dysodea. The sequence continues at coordinate 7,909,144 of HG995294.1, read as the reverse complement.
ATCTATATACCTACATTATTTGCAATTAAATTATTTCTGATAAGGCTTGTAATAAGAACTGCACCCAACAAGCTGTTCTAAATGGTACCAAATACTTAAAATATTTTTTGTAGCATCAGACGTTGCTAAACTATTTAGAAATCAAAGTAACCCCATATGACGAAGGTATTTCTAAGAACGATTGCTACTTGATTACTTTAAAACCTCACTAGACACAAAACTTTTACCCCATCTTGCTAGACAATAATTAGCTCAATTGCAAACTTCCCTTTGGGACCAATATCGCTCCATCCACGTCGTCTGGTTTCTAGTATATTTCTAATTAAATAACTAACCGCATTAATAAATCTGTTAGTTGCACTAGTCGTTTTATGAAATGCGACAAATCTATTTAATTTACTTGCATCCAGCAGTTTGGGACCCATTAGATGACAGTGCAAACACTGTTAAATTCATCAACATTTTCTATTTATAAAAACTTGTACAAGAAGGGTTCCGTATCACAAGCCATACAAGATATTTGTTCTTGCAGCGGCAATATAAACACACACTCTATGAAAATGTCAACTCTCTAACTATTACGTTTCATGAGATAAAGCCCGCTGACAAACAGGCAGTCGAATGCACGGACAGTGCGAGGCTTACTAATAGAGTCCTGTACCCTTCGAAAATGGAACCCTAAAAATTTAGTATTTCCGTGACCTATCTAACAGTAAATAAGATTTTTCGCGATGAAAAGAACTTATTACACCCAGCGTCATAGCCAAATCAGTAGGTACCTATCTACCTCAAGAAATTACTTCCTAAAAACAAACAAATACTTACAACCTCTTTATAATCATGATTTTAGGCAAAAACATTACGAACTAAATGAGAAACACCTAATGAATATGGATAAGACAAAAACATCACCATCATTTAAAGATTTCCGTTACACAAAAAACAGTCTGTACCGTATTTTCCATCTCTAACTTTAAACATAAAAACTCGAATTTTAAGTCCATCCATAAAATCTAAGATACCTATCTACACGATGTTTATACCGCGTCTTTGTGCAGTTTGCATGCAACTATACATCAAAGATACGCAAACAGTCTCTGATCTTATAAATAGCCAAGTAAACGCAAGTTCACATCGTAAATCATGGAGATTATCTCTGGCGTCTTCTTCTCGCATCTTCTTGCATCTTTTGGGCTTGCATGCATAATTTATACGGTACTTATCGTTTGAATCGTGTTGGAGATAGTTTATTTTGTGAAAAACGTTGAGTTTGCTGTTTATTTTTGGTAGAGAAATTCTAAGTACTTACTTGATTATTACAATTGTTTTTTTGATGTTGTTGGTTGTGTGATAAATTAAGGGGCAGAAAAAATCGTTCGCCAACTTATGATTTTATTTTCTTAACTGTATTCTGTAGCTATGAATAGGTAAGTAAAAAAATATTGTTTAGCCATTAAATCTATGTAGGTATAGTGTTCTCTCTAATAATATATATATTAAATGTACCTTTCGCAATGACAAATTACAGGCGGAATGTCTTCTCAATAAGAAGTGCTCTTAGTTTCAATGGGCTTCCTAAGTTCCTAGGGACCTTAATGTCGACTTGTTTTACACCAGTGTGGCGACCTTAAGACGGCTTTTGGCACAATTATTTTTTAAGGACAGTTAATTTATCTACTGCTCTCTTAACTGGTTATATTAACTTGTACCTATGTACTTTCTTTTGTATCGACTATTTTCCTTACCTATATGTGGAGGCTTGTTGTTAGCTATTTGTTAATATTACAGTCTTTGTGTTATTGGTTGATTAGTCTGTAAGCCTTCTTTAAAATAAAATAAATAATCTACAACAAAGTGCAAAGTTCGACGGCTTACCTCGCAGGCAGATTAATCCACACAAGCTCAGTTGCCAAAAAGGAAAACACAAGTTTGAAAATAACAGTAATCGAAATGCAATAAACCTAGTTCTCCTATTATTTATGTAATATCTTCAGACTAGAATAATAAACAAATGAAAGATTATTATTTCTTTCGATTGTTTACGAAGGTGTTTTCCCAGACATTTACGATGTTTTTTGGATGATTTATCATAAAATTACTCCTCCTTACTTTGAAAGGGAGTGTCAAACTTTTGAAACAATTTAACAATCAGGCAGAGATATTTATGCTACGTTTTATTTCAGACTAAATTAAAATTTGATACTAGTAATTATCTGCTCTTTTGCGTCTAGATGTGCGATCTTATTATTTTCATAAAACACAAAAAATAACTTATTTTTCTGACAGGCTTCTTTATCATTTCCAGACTTTTATAAATGGAAAATCTAATAATATTTTCTTATTATATAAAAAACCAATTTGAAAATAATCCTAACTGGATTCGTAGCTTACAAATAAATATAATAACATCATTTATTATTCATTTTAATGGAATTAGTCAGCATAGTAAGACTACACCATTTTTTGTATTGTTATTGAATTTGAGTTAGTCATTTGGATCACAATTACACTCACATAACGTACTTATAGAATACCAATTTATTATATTTTTGTGTTTATAATAAACTAGCAGCGCCCCGCGATTTCACCTGCATAGTTCCCGTTCCCGAGGGAATATGGGGATAACACACACCTATGGCATCCGGGGATAGCGTAGCTTCCCATCAGTGAAATAATTTTTCAAATCGGTTCAGTAGTTTCGGAGCCTATTCAACGCAAACAAACAATCACATCTTTCCTCTTTATAATATTAGTATAGACTAGCTAACCCGCGCAACTTCGTCTGCGTCACCTAAAAGAGAGAAAAAATAACCCAGTTTTTGCAAAATTCTTCACTGGTGCTCCGCTCCAGGCGACCTATTATGACGTCTTAAATCCATCATGATTTCTGTGTCAGAGAGAGATGGAGTTACACAAGATGAATAGCACTATCTCTTTCCCTCACATGAATCATGATGGCATTGGCACTTCGTAATACGGCCACTGTTCTCTCGTCTTAGCGTGATGATATTTTTTAGCCTATAGCTTTCCGCGATAAATGGGCTATCTAACACAGAATTTTTCAAATTCTACCAATAGTTCCTGAGATTAGCGCGTTCAAGGGAACAACGGAAGAGTTCGTTTTATATATTAGTATAGATGATTAATAAGGCTAGTTCTAAACCTGATATTAGAAAAACGAAGACACGAGACCGAAACTCCTAATATATAGCTTGTTTGTTTAAAAAAAAAATTGAATTAATCTTGACTGTTGTTTTTTTACTGTTAATAGATGAAATGCTTTTTATTTAGCAGTGTGACTGGCCTTATGCTATCACACATACTATTATGTATACATATGTGTAGGTATTAAAAATCAGTCAACTTGTCAATAGCGTTCCTGCCAAGCAGTTGTAGAACAAAAGCTTCTTATGACTTATACTCTTATTTTTCCACAAAAAATCATTCGTTTTCATAAAATCATGTAGATATTTCAGTTTTGTCCCATATTTTTATCACCGAATCCGACTGCGCTGCCGGCCGCTTGCTCGAATTGCGATCCCAGCTTGTAATCCCAAATTTATGGATGCCGACAAGCTGATAAAAAATATATCTCTGCCTTTATTTATCGGGTCCCGTTCAAATGACTTTTAAATGCTTATTTACATATGTTCAATTTTGGTTAGATTTTGTGGACTCTCTTTTTTTATGTTTCAAATTAATATTATGATATCAATATGTATAAGATTTTTTTTAAAACACCTTTTCGAAAAAACTTAGAATCCAAATAGGATAGAAAGAAGAATTCTAAGTTTAAAAAGTGAAACATAATTTTAAGTTCTCAATTAACTTAATAAACCTACAAAATCCTATCCGGTATCTTGCGCATGTATTAAAATCGTTTCATTCATTTCCTAGAATAAGAGCATGCCAGTTAGTAAAAAATACGGAAGAGAAGTAAACGCTTTTTAACTAGATAAATGAAAATAATACATACACTATAAAGTAGCCTGAAAATAACAGAGTTCCGATACCCGAAGATACTAGAGGACCCAGCAGAGAGCAACTAACATCACAAATAAATCTTAAGTAAGCCTTTTAAGGTACCTACATAAAGTATGTACATCTTATGTTACTATATTCCACCCACTAATTCATATCCATTTAACAGAAATAAATCCCTCAAAGCTTGAAGGAATCCGTGCAGATTTCCAGAGGGTTTTGAGCTCGAGAATTAATTACAGTCAAAATTAAAGGTATCTCGTTGGAGCAAGTTTCGGAAACATTTTCACGTTTTCTAAGGATTTTCATGGCGAGCTCAGTCGGTGGCTAGGTACGATTGAAATTTTTCGAGTGGAAGCGACAAGGCTTACCAGAGATTTGGATATAGAGATGCTGGATGCGACTTGAAGATACTTTCGATTGATTGGACTTGACTTAGAAATTAATTGGATCCCTTGTAAACTTTAAAACAACAAAAATATCACAAACCTGACACACTAGTAAAAAAATTAAAATTAAAAAATAAATAAATGTTTTTTTTTTTTTAAATAAATTAAAATCTTACAAGAAAAGTAGTTGTTGTACCTCAGGACCCGTGAAAATATAGAGGAATATGCGGAAAAAGGTTCAAAATACCGCTAACCTACATAAAAAGGGTTCCTCCGACCAGACGATTCTGTCTGGTGAGCAACTGCCCGATGGTTGATATTTTGAATGTTGTAATTTTTCAAATCGCACGGAAAGTTCTGATACTGCAAAGCAGGATTTTCTTGACGTAGTTCGTTGCTATTGGTATAGATTTCGCTGCGTTACCTACTTATTGTAGCGGTATAGATTCGGCGAAGCTAGTTTAGTAGTTTTTTTTGTTGCAGTGTCTTGTCACAAACGTAAAAACTATCGTCTCCCCGACACATCCAGTAAAGCAGCATCCACAAAACACCAGTACTTTGTAGTCCACAATAAATAAAGTGGTGAGACCCGCCACCGCTGTCTGCAGTGCAGCCAATTGAAATTTTATCCCGGCTTTATGCCCATCGGTACCGATAAAATGGAGTAAAATAAACAAAATATCACTCGCATGTATGTAAGGGCGAAGATTTTAAATCATAACCTTTGGGTGTTATTGGCGTATCGGTGCGTAAATCATTATGAAGGTGGTATTTCTGTGGATTTCGTTGGTATTACTTGGCTTTTGAAGTAAATTTATTTTTTTGTTTGGCTTGGAAAGTTCGCCTCGGGACCACGGGCAATTGAAATTACTTTCATAATATTTTACAATGGCTACCTTATTTATTAACTGCAGACCATGCAAATGGAAATATACATATTTTCATAACTATTAAGGTTGGAACAGGTGAAGGTCATGAAACTCCGCTGGATGCGAGAAGCACAGCAGGTGACGAAACGAATACTATAGGTTGCACTGTTGTTTCTTGCGACAAACAACACTGCAACCTATAGTATACATTTGAAAGAATCATCGCGGCCCTGGAAAGTAAGAGGTATAAGGAGGAACACGGGTGGCTTTCAGTCAGTAATCTGACACTCCCTTCTGCTCCACCTAAAGCGGGAGAAGTCATTTGATGATTTCCCATCCACCGAAAAGAGGTTGCTGTTTTGGTAGCAGATTTTTTTCGAAAAAGTCATCGCGGCCCTAAAACGCAAAGAGCATTAAGAGAAACATGCATGGGTTTTAGTCAGGAAGAGTCTGACCTCCCTTCTGGTCCGCCCAGATTGAAATACCTAAATCATTTTATGATATCCCATATAAAAAAACAGTTGATATGGGGAAGGGCTATATCTAACTCGAGACGTCTTCCATATGAAATGATGTAACTGGTAAGTACCTATAATATATTATTACCTATAATATAAGTATAATATTCATAACAGAAATATTATGTATGTAATATTTCTGTTATGAATGTAAGTAGTTAAGTTAGTATATTATACTAGATTTTGCCCCGCGTAAAAGTCGAAAATTATCCCAAAAGGATATACTCCTGGAATGAAAAGCTTCTTTTGTCTTATTTGAGGACATTTTCTATCCGTGTTCTTAGTTCCATCCAAATCTCATCATCCCGCCAAGTCCAGTAAAAAAGCGACGTGGCCGTACCATACCATCCTATTCTCGAAACAGTTCAGGCCATTTTCGATCCCCTTAAAACTTCGATGTGGATAAGACCAAAAGCCTAAATTGCCAAGTCTCTATTTATTTAAAACATAAAAGATGTTTAGTTAATATTGATATTGTCACTATAACATAATTACGTAATAGCTTAAGACAGAAAGTCCCTTAATCAGGGACTGAATAAATTAACCTACTTGGTATTACATGGATCTCCTAACTTCTTTACGGAACTCTTTTTTACGGTTGGCCGTTTGACTGCTAAAACGTAAATAGAAACCACGTAGACAAACAGACACGAGAATACCCAATTATCTCATTCGCATTTATAATTTTAAAAATCATAAAATTACCTAGATCAAGTTAGTACCAAAACTAAATATTTTAATTTCAATGTATTTAAATAATTCACCTTTTAGCATTAATATGAAGTCCACGCATCACAGCTAAGCTCGCTTCAGAATTCGGTATAAAGGGATTCCTATTTAAAACTTTAATCCAAATGAGCAAATATTTTAATCCAAATATTATATAGTTCAGTTAGATCTAGCTGACCTTTTGGTATGAATTCTATTTGTTTATTAGTTTGTTAAATAAACTAATTTAAGTACACATTAGATTTATTAGTTTTTCTAATTCAGTCAAGTTGAAAAACTAAAGTAATCATGTAGGACTATAAAATTTAAAGCAAAAATGTTTTACTGTTTCATTTTGAAGTTGAAGTGATTTTTTTTTATTTTTTTATTTAACAGTTTATAAATACATATTTAACCAATAGAAAAGAAGAAGGAAACCGAAAATTAGGTACGAGTACAAAGTTAATGCTTATTTGTAAACAAAGAACGGAGAGTTGAATAAAATATACTATGTAGACATAGACACCGTATGTAAAAATTATACGTAAAATAAAACAATACACTTTAAATATAACAAGAGTGAATAGGTTACTTCTAGTAAAGTGTGCTTCATCTTCGACCACATCATCGCTTACCATCAGGTGAGATAGTCAAACGCGTGCCTTAAAGATTTGTATTTTTGTGTGTGTGTACGTTTGTAATGAGTAAACTCAAAAACTACTGTGCTGATTTCAAAAGTTCTTTTACCATTACGAAGCTACATTCACCCTGAGTAACAAAGTATCATATATAATATATTTTACCCCCGTATTCCCACGGGAACGGGAATAGCGCGAGTGAAACCCCGGAACGCTGCTATCAATAGTAAAAATAAAAATTATTTTGCTTCTGACTGAGGTTAACCATCATTCACAGTGCACAAAACCATGTACTTATACAATGTTTAAAAGGCCCCAGCAAAGCAGTCATAGAGTTTTCTTTTTTAAATACAACTCTTTTTAAACAAAAAAGAGCTACATTAGTGCCCTTTGCGGAACTCACAAACAGAAGCAATACCACAGCAAATGCACTCTGTATATTCAAGGCAGATTCACCCTATTATTACTGGTACAATATCTCAAATGTACTCACACCCCTGAGGTTAAAAATCAACAGTTACTCATCCCCATAAACCACATCTGGGTATAAAAAATATCGGTTACCAGTAACCGGTTACCGTCGCACTTCAATATCCATTAGGAATGACTCAATATGGGTAAAGGGCCGGTTCTTTTGCTGAATACAAACGGCGGCAATGCCCCTTTCATACTCGGGTAATACCTCATTTCAAAAGCCTTTGCGGCCGTGCCGATGTTATCTTATCACTCAATAATGTTTGGCTTTTTGAAAAACGTGCCCTTTTTATTTTATGACTTAATTTCAGAGAAAACTGTGGAGGTTTTGTAAGGGACATTATTTTTTAAAGGTTTTCATTCATTACGTCGGGATTAAGAAATAGGATCTCATATGGTCTTTAAGAAAATTAGAAAAAATAGTACTAGATTTCGTGTGACAATTATTTCCATCTAAACAATGTATATTTACAGACAAAGGGACTGCTTTACTATCTAGTTACAGTTTCGAAGCTACGAGAAATATTGTTTCTTGCTACGACTGACCGGTTGACGGTTCCACGAATGAAAAGTTCTACAATAATTTGGCGTAGCACCGCTACGATGCTACGAGAAAACTTAGAAACGCTACGAAACCCAACGAAGATTCTACGGAATATTCATTGAATTTAATATCATTAAAATAATATTATTTTCTATCGAGATAAAAATACGAATTCAACCTTTTTTGATTATATACTATGGTACCATTATTTTCGTCCAAGTCGTCGACTCGAAAAATGATTCCCTCCTTATGTCTGCTTAAATTCTTACCAAGAATTTTTAAAACATTTTCATGCAACTTTAGCTATTTTTATTGCTGTCTACATAAATTCGCACACGTATAACTGTCGTGAACAAGTCTAAACAAGCTTCTAAGACGTGGCACTTAAGGTGAGGAGTTGACTTCACAATAAATCATATCACATTATCTTTAAGAACGACAGCGGGACGACTGATGTATGAATTATTTATTAGTATGACGCGGCTTTTTATCCTGAAAAATGAAACTTGGTTAGTTTTTGAGAAAAGCAATAAATCTATGGTGATATGTAAATCAGGGACACCTTGTTTGATGTCATACTTATTTAGGACCAGCGCAAGTTACAACATAAAGGGGCATATTGTTTCACAAACATAACGAGTTGTTTATGCGGCCAGTATTTTTAAGACCTCATCAATTACAGCGTGACTTTTCCCACTGCTGAGCGAAGGCTACTATTTTTCTATGCCAATAACCATATGCACCATTTTGTGTCAATTTCAGTCAGGTGTTACCCACGATGCGATGGCAACAATGATGACACTTATTCTTCCAGTCCGTGGATACTATTCGGTCACCGTACTACTCTTGGTTGGTCAAATAACCGGCTTGGTCAAATATCCAGCTCAGCACCATTTGAAGCTCAATTATTTTTACTTAATCACGTCATACCTTTTTTATTATGGATAGGAAATTATCAAATGACTTCTTCTGCTCTGAGCGAAGCAGAACGGAGTGTCAGACTCTTACTGACTATAACCCCTCCGTGGTTCTCTAAATGCCCTTTGTATTCGAGGACCTCAGTGACTCCTTCGAACAAGTTCCGCAACCATACTCTAAGATCATTTGAAATAAGCACGTGTTATTATCATCAGCATTTCAGCCGAAAAATGTACTGCACGTAGCCCCCCTGATGCATCGCCACATGGACCAATTCAGTAAAATTCGTATTCAGACCCTGGAGACTCGTAATAACTTCAACTTGATTTTAGATATTGAAATGGTACGAGCTTCACTATTGTCACAAAGACTGACAATTTATCCATTTTTTTTTTGAGAACCTGAGCGTTATCTGTTTGCAAAATTAAATATATAAATCTCATAGATATTCTTTAAAAAAAAATCAAGCCATTTTCTTTTGACCGCTCTCTTGTTACCATCACGCAAAAATACTAGGTTCAATCAATTTTATTGGAGCAAAACGTTATTTTTCAAACTGAAGGAATCTTTTTTTCTATTGAATCTAATCATTTAAGGACATTGTGATTGATTGACCTAATTTCGAACCATAGTAACATAACCTACTCATTTTGAAAGATTATTTAATTCTGTTGAAACGCTTAATAAAAATATATGCATTGGGAAACAACGACACAAAACAACGAAGAAAATAATTACGATTTTACTCTTTATTTTTTTTTTAATACAAAGGCAGAACAAGTAAAAAAAAGTTGTTCTTTAAAAACAACCAGTACCTAACTACATATAATTAAAACTCAAACGCGATTTGTCATCCATTTATAATCATATTTTCTGCTACCTACACACTTGAACGCTTTCAATACATTATTTAGATGAAAACAAATAATCTACTTAATATTATAAATGAAAAAGTAACTCTGTTTGTTTGTTACACTCACGTCTAAACCACTTAACCGATTTTAATTAAAATTTGATACAGAGATAGATTAGACATTGGAGATGGGCATAGGCTACGTTTGCTCTTTATTTTCGAATATGTATAACAATGGAAATTGCTATAATAGAATTAAACCCGAGTGAAGGCGCTGGCAGAAGCCAGTATGATATAAATCAAGAGATGTTATCGGCAAGTAATCGCATTTTTACTATTCAATAACGCTAACAAGTTGAAAACGCATTCATAAAGAAATTGCTTACTTATTATGATTCATGAATATTCAATAATAAATTGGATATTGATAGAAAATCCATTTAATTTTTGTAAAAAGCTTTTCTGCACTAATGAGATGGTTCTGTTCGAAAGTATTCTTTTCAACATTTTTTTTTACTAAGTTTCTTTGAATTCTATTTGCTAAATGCCTATTAGCAGATTTTTAATTTGCGTCGAACAAATTTGTTTTCAGTTTTGAGTTTTGATCCCATTTTAAATACCGTACTTGAAATCATTATTTAAACGACGAGTGAAAATACATAGTTGATAATCTCAGCAATAGTGATGTGCCGTGTAAAAAATATTGCCAAAAAAGTGAATAAAACGTGCTTTATCGATGAGAAATGTTATTACACGCGGGAAGCGAAAAGCGGATGAATTTCCATATTAAAATCGCTACCGCGCCACTCTATTACTGCACTATTGTGCCCATGATGTATGTTTTCCTAACATCACTCGCTATTTCGGCTCTGACGGGCGGATGACGAAAGAATGCCAAAGGGCGGACCTAGCCGAAAATGGAGGGGGGTGTAAAAATGGAGGGGAGTGCGAAAATAAACGAGTTGCCGAGAAGGGCGCGTGCTGTGCGGATCTCAGGTGAGTGAGATTGATGAATGTTATTTTGTTGACTTTTTTGAGTAGTGTAGTTCTGTTGATGGCTTTCCTTCAAAGTGTTTATTTTCAGGATTTTTTTTATGTCAAATTTTGTGCTGATTCTTCAATCAGCAGGCAGTCAAACAGTTTTTGTATCTTTGTCCAGCATTTGGTTACTAATGAAGTCAAAAATAGATGATTTTCTTTCTTGACGTTGATAATTTCTTTATACATGTACATTTTTAGGTTTTTACAAAAATTTCGTGGTGACGCTTCAGGTACCATTCTATAAAGATAATAATATTATGCTGTGCCAATACACAGCAGTTTGTCTATACCAATATTATAAAGAGGAAAGATTTATTTTTTGTTTGTATTTAATAGGCTCCGAAACCACTGAACCGATTTAAAAAAATATTGCACTGTTGGGAAGCTACACTATCCCCGGGTGACATAAGCTATATTTTATCCCTATATTCCCACTGGAACGGGAACTATGCTGGTGCTTCCAATTACTAATAAGTCAAAAATAGGTAATTTTCTTCTTTGGCGTTAAAGATTTTTCGGCGCATTTTTCACCAAACAGTAAACAAAAAAAAAATCAACCCTAGCAGGCACTGACCCTATGGGGCCCCGTCTTCTTTGCTGACGACTCTTTGAGGCGCGCGTGGAACACGACGCGCCGTCGACTCGGGCCTGGTTGCTATCCGATGGCGAGCCACCCATAGCTCGCCATCCGCAGGCCCGCGCCTACGGTGGCGGGGAATCGCCCTGCGTTTCCCGACGCCCGGGGCGTCTTCTTCTGTTGCGGCGGCTGGAGCGTGAGGTTTCCCTCTCTCGCACGCGTTCCGCCTCCTCCTTCGCTAGCACTACTGCTTCGCAGGAGGTAACCGCTTCCCAAAATGTTCATCACCTAAGCCTACATTTTCGAATGCAATAAAGAATTGTGAATTGAGTATTGATCCGCTTAACCTTTGCTAGACACTTATACATTATAAATAAAAGCGAATTTTCTCTTTTATCTTGCAGTCACAACAAACCATTTTAAAATCTATGTTCGAATTCACGTAACTCAAACTAACTCGTAACACCTAACTAGAATTTGCTACAACCATTAACAACAATCTCGACGGAAAAACATGGATATTAACATCCATCACATTATTATATTATGACTAACTGTTATTTTACGAGTATCTAATGGCCCGATAAGGGCATTTTATTATTCCCTAATGGCTTATACCTGTCTTAAAGTGTTATTCGAACGATGCGTTATGACCATACATTGTGGCGCCAATTTCGCATAATGGATCCATCTTTATTGTCTCTGAAATGGTATTAGAAGGCTATATAATTCTGATAGTTTGGGAGTTTATACGGTATTTTGTTTTGAAGGTTTGGGTTTGAATTTTAACGGGGAACAGATAACTGGGAATATAGAGGTAATTGTCCTGAGTAGTTGAATGAAACAATAACCTATGTTTTTAGTTTCATTGACAGATAATTAGTAAATAAAACGATACCGAATAAAAAAAATAAGAAGTAGATATAATAGTAATATATATAATTTAAAATGGCAACTTTTAATACTATTTAATTAAAGGATTAAACGAAAAATATGTGCCTAACACGAGCATAATTCTAAACAGGTAAATAAAGAAAGATAAAGTTTAGAAAGTTTCATTAAAAATTAGTAGTATTTGCCATCTGATCGCACATAACTATTTAAATCTTTAGATACAGCAACATAAATATTTCTACGTATAAAATCGACCTACATAATCTGACCTCACCTAATCCATTCAAACATAAAGGATCCATCCCCATTGAAGAAATATTACAAGTTTCTCACAAAGCTTCATTTAATTTGCCAGGTCTTGATGTGGAAACAGAATCCATTATAACTAAGTCTTAACAATTTAAAGTTTTAAATTACCAGTCTTTAGTATTCCTCTCTATTGAAATAATTTCGTTTAGAGAATAATAACTACATATTTTGTAAACTACGTATTTAAACTTGGCTAAATTAGGTAGGCACATTTTTTCAAGTTATAAATATGGCGTTCTGAGATATTATTTTTTTTTTTACGAAAAAAGCTGTCAAACCGCCATTTTATTTATCGAATAAAAGAAAACAAGTCAACCCTTAACCTGCTTTTTGTACATCTTGCCTCTGAGCAAACTTTTTTTGTTCATGTGCATACAACATAAAAACACAGTTTTTGTCTATGGATGTGTTGCCCGGTTAAGCGGTAACCAGCCTTAGTGTGCTGAACTGCGAGTGGTCACATAAAAAAAATGGAAGTGTATTTTTTCACAGGAAACTTCGTTTACCGAAACTGCTGAGATATAACAAATTCAGCGCATTCTACGATTCCTCTCTTATTACCACTAAATAACTGTATATGAAAGTTTCACACGCTACATTATATAAAAAAACGTATCCCATCCAATAAAAAAAAAATCATCCATTGTGGGATACATTGGATGATTTTTTTGTTACGTAGACTCTCGGTCAACTGAGTTTTCATATCCTCAAAGAATTATTATTATAATTTCAAAGAAATTCATTCATTCAAACATAATTATTACCGGAGAAACGGGCAAACCATTTGAACTTAACCTTGCAAAATCAACGTACATTTAACCATTTCATCAACCCCTCGCATAGCCAAAAAATCAATATTGTTGATACCCAAAACTTTATTTGTTAAGCAGAATCCCTACAAAAAAGCCAAACTTTTGATTGAAACGAGACTCTCAGTGAAAGCCTATAGTGTCCAGATTATTTTAATATAGCTGCTAGCTAGGGGGATGAAATTCGGAGGGTCAGTTTGTAATTTTATAAATCCGTATAGAGATGCATTCAGGCATACATACGTACTACTACACATGCACTTTGCGAGTGTTGTGTACGTTACATAACCTATTGAATCATAAAAGAATTAAAAAACTAAATACACTGGATTTAGTTGCCATTATGGTTATGGCCGTTAAAGTACTTTTGAAGCATTCTGATTGGTTCATGCGTGCAGACTCATCAACAATTGTCTATTGATGGTTCGTAGGACTAAAGTTGAATAACATTCGCTATTCAAAATTATTGACATCTGCATCACAGATTAAATGTTTCCCTCTTTTCATACTTGAAAAATGCTACGCAGATTCATTGTCCCTGTTTTGCAAATGTAGGATCTATTGTTTGTATACTTTTTAGAAACTTAGACAAAACACTTTTATAATTTACAAGAAGGGATACCTAAACAAAATAAATAGAAAGCTAATTAACCATCAAGTTAACATCTCGTGCAACTTAAAACACAAAAATACTTAGCACTTCTTCGAATAAACAAAAGGCAAAAATACTCAAATGGCTATTTTATTTAAATTAGCTAACGAACGCAAATTAAGAAGTACTGGAATTATAAAGGAGTTTATCTCAAGTGTGCGATTTCTTACTAACTAACTATCGTCTAGGGGTGTTTTAAACTGAAACCACATTTTAGTAAAATAATATTACACGTTTCATAATATCTTTTGAAAAGAACGACGAAAAGGGTTAATCGATACTTTAGCTTCGTAGCAGAGTTTGTGTCGATACTTTTGCAAAACAGTGTTTTATATACAAAAACTAAGGGAAATAATGTATTTAAATAGTCTGAGGGTACTACGGCGTATTCAGTATTTATAACACATAACTTTTTTAGTTTAAATGATTATTAGCGACGAAAATTATGATAACCAAACCAACGATGGATAAATTGATTGAAAAATCATTGAAACAAAAAACATAATTAGCGATTACCAACTTATATTTTCGGTTGAAGAATTGAACGTCATGTATGTTGAGATATGGGAGAATATTTTTCTCAGCAAAAAATTTGGTTTGTCCTTCAATCTTACATGCTATAGTTTGCTTTTATAATTTATGAACTTCCGTAGATAATGTATACTGGGAAAAAATCAAGACCCAATCGTAACCCCTGGTGCATGTTTGACTCGCATTAGTACCTACAAATGTTATTAATATAGCCAGTGCATAATTTTCCCACTGCTGGGACACTGTATCCTTATCTATGAAGGATGACCTAAACATATAAACAATTGACATTGGGTGTTCCCGTAAAGCACTTCTTAGTAGTAGCCTATTTTTTGATGGGTGGAAAATCATCAAATGACTTCTTCCGCTTCCCAGACTCAGACGGATGGGTTTTAGTCAGTAAACTGGACCTGACCAAAGCCCATCCGTGTTTCTTATGCTTTTTTCATTTTAATAGGTATAGGTTAATTCTTAAATGACGACAAATCAAGAATCAAGTTATTGAAGATCAAGACACGTTGCGCCACGCCCACCACAAATAACGACAAGAAAATTACGATAACATGTTATCGCTGAAGTTGTGAAAGATACAATAGTAAAGTGCGAAGTAAACTTGAAATAACATACAGCACTCCTAGTTCACAGTCGTGAAATAACAGATTAGATTATGAACAATCATTCAATAAAGTAAAGAAATCAAACGAGCGTATAAATCTTCTGAGCACAAAAAAGAAACTCAATTTCCCAGTATTTTTGTCTACATGGAACTTAAAAGAGTATCGCACACAAAGTACCGGTCCGCTTTGGTCACAGTACGGGTCCAGTACATAAATATTACGAAGCAATCACTGTAAATACTAGGTACTATACACACAGGTATATCTGTTGGCCGTCTGACGCGGATGTATATGGGAAATTGTCAGAACGTTTTGTGTTGCAAGTAACTGCGTAAATACCTACTCGTAAATACTTCTTACGCAACAATGAGTGTTTGTGCTTTGAATGTATCTCGTTAAAAATGCTTATGAACTTAAATCATGTTCCACATAACCACAGCTTAAAAATAACTTGTTAGAGAAGGCAAAAGTCGAGAATAAATCTAAAAGAGTGAACTTAGATTTGACAAAATTTATATCTCATTTTTTATCTTTAAAAAATCTCAATAGAGAATAGAATTCAATGAATAGAACTAAAAATGCTATTCAAAGAAAAAAAGAAGCTCACAAATAATTATCTTTACAGTCTTCTTCACCTTTGATATTATTACGGTCCATATTTAAACGCTCTTGTAGTATATTTAGTAGTAAAACTGCGAAACTCTGCTTACATTTTAGAGTCATCAGCGACACACTTGTCTATAGTAAGTGCCTCTAAACGAGTGTTCCGCAATGCGCCGCATCCTGTTATTTTGCATATACGTTCATGCAGACGCTATTGATTTTGTCTGTGTTAGGGGGACAGCCTGATAATCATATTATATTGTGTTTTAAATATATTCGCCAGGGGCTTGGTGCAATACACATCTACATTTTGACGTGTGTGCGTATATTTTGACCTTGAAATGGCTTCCCCTCGCTAATATCCCTTGCGCAACCCTTTAGAACGTTTCATTATTTGAGTAATACAGGCCTTTGTGTGTTGTAATGGTTCTTTATTATTAGTCTGACATTGAAATGGTGTGTTTTGTACATCGATCGACCACTTTTCCATAGGGTGTTTGCTCACAAGTTTTTTGTTTATCTCAAACTGAGTTCCGCAGGGAACGTCCATTCTGTGTCACGTTCTTCCTATCAATAGAAAAGTAAACCTAAATTATATTGAGTTTTGAGACTGGACGAATACATCATGCCGTGTTCAGCGAAACGCGTTGAAAGTATCCTTATCCCCCCAAAATCATTGAAACGGTCAATGGGGGAGTCCCAGATTTATTAACTTTTACGAGTTGATAATCGGTACTTTGACTGACACAAAAAAAAAATCTTATTCGTTTACAACTAGTCAGTTGGGACATTTTTGGAATAGATACATTCATTGTGCTTACAGGTAATGAGTGAAATCGCCTGCTGGATACTGTGTTCCCTGTTGGTGACAACCGGAGGGTGTTTAGGTCAAGAGTGAATGGATTACTTCTAGGTTGGCTTGCCCTATCTTCGACCACATCATCACTTTTTGGAGAGACTGGTATCAAACGTGAACATACCAGTGATAAGAAAAAAACTAGTATAAAAATTCCCCTCGACTAAACACTCGTAACAGCAACAATAGCCATGTCGAAGCAAAAAATTCCCCTTTAAATAAAAACTTAGCAGCCAGTAAGGCGCTTTCAAAAGTGGCTGCTAAATTCGTAAGAAGTACTGTGAGTACTTCAGTTACCCCCGGCACCTTGCATTTTGTATAAGACGGGAACATTTTAGATTAACTTGCTTTAATTATAGTCTAGGTAAACACGGTAACACGACGCGTGTGTAATCACGATTAGTAATTAGGGATATAGCGAGGAGGGATTCTATTTTGGGGTAGGGAAAGAGTGAGAGCGGGAGCGTTTTTTTTTTGCGAATATTTGCTGAATTTGTCTCAGTATTTATTAATATAGCCAGTGTATAATTTTCCCACTGCTGAGATACTGTGTCCTTATCTATGAAAGGATATCCTAAATACATATGTTGCTAAGTGAAATTGGATGTTCTTTTTAATCACTTTCTCTTCTCAATCTCAGAACCAGCTTTTTTTTATGAATGGGAAATCATAAAATGACTTCTTCCGCTCTGGGTAGAGCGGAAGGGAGTGTCAGACTCATACTGACTCATCCGTGTTCCTACTAATGCTCTTTACGTTCCATGGCCGCGGTGACTCTTTAGAACAAATTCCGCAACCCTGTTAGCTCAATAGCAGCCCAGAATTTGGATTTTTGCTAAGTTGATGCATAGGTAAATGAAATTCGATAACTGACAGAGCTTGGCGTAGTTTAACGACTGCTAGATTAAGGCCTCCCTATAATCCAGCACTCGTGATCGTGATAATAATGAAAACAATACTGACGAAATAATTTTACAAAACTTTGCAAAGTTTTACCTTCAAACATAGATAGATCATTCAATGATATTGACATTCAGCTAGCACAATCAGCAAACTGAACAAGGAGGGAGGCAATATGTCTAGGCCCAATAGTCGTTGAAGCTGATGCGTCCTTGAGTGGTGACGGCGAATTGGCAAACGTCGGAGCAATATGGGCGCATTCAAATAGACTGACAATGTCCAGTGGAAGTGGATTGAATTGGATAGTTGAAGCACAGTTCTATGGACATCTATGTATATATCTAAAAAGAAACTATAGACAGTCTTGGACACTGGAATTATTAGGATTTTACGTGTAAACGAAGTAACTGGGAATTATTGAAACTGGAAAACTTTTGGAATTACAGAAAGTTTATACATCTTATTAATGCATTAAAATTATTCTCATCACCATCTTGGCCTTAGACCAATTTATATGGTGTTATCGTAACATGTCTGTGTTGTTCTTTTATGCTTCTCTAATAGACGTCATCTCAGTAATCCCTTTCTAGCCATATAATTTTTCAAGTAGTTCATTGATCATTTAATTTTGTTTGGTCGTCCACTACTCTTATAGCGTACCTTAGCTTATTTATTTCATTCACAAATTATTAATTTGTTTTAAATTAATTTATCTGGCTTATTCATAAACAATTCAAACCATATGATTAGTTTTAATATCATTCTAAATTTAAGATCTCTATAGACTGTTAGGATAATGACTGCTAATCAGAATTTAAACTAATAATGTGTTTTACTTATTTCTTGCAACACTTGTACGACTCAGCTTCTCAAATTTAATAAATCGCTAACACTGCGACCCCGCAATACTCTGTTAAATCTGTGCATGCCAGTCAAGAACACATGTTTAAGAAACTTTGTTAATATTTAATGTATATACGAAAACGGCATTGATTTGTAGGCACTTTGCGAATAATTTCAACACTCTGGGTAGCCGCTAATTTCATAATTTGACAAACGCGGATGCCGTAGACGGGTTGGCTTAGCACGTTGATAACATATTTAATGCTGAGTGTTTAATCATTGATGCTGAAAGCGTATTCTGTGTTTACTCTTTGATTAATTTTATGGGGACTTAATTTATTCAAGGGTTTTGAGAGTCGTGAAGAATGTCTTGTAAAAGTTGCTTTACAGGTTGTCAGGAGTAACTCGTAGGTCGGGACTATGTAATTAGAACCGTAATCTAATTACTTAGTCCCGAGCTCGAATATTACCGTAAAGTCATAGTTTTTTTAAAACCTAATAGAATGTAACTTAACACAAAAAAATATAAAATAAATTTAATTTCAGTCAGCTTTAAGTCAGTGTTTTTGGTTGTCTGTTCGTTTTTTTTTGCCACCGACTTAATGTTTTTTTTATTATTTAGAAGTCGATTGTATATTTTTGTAAAAACATATTTTTATTTGTTATTTTTAGTGGTGACACCCCCACAGCTACATGTACCCCATCACAGCATTTTGTCTGGTGTAAACAATAAATATGCATGCGATTTCAGAAATCCCAGAAGATTTGCTATCATTTATTGAAGATTTCCGTTTCCTAGCTCCGAAGCGCATCAGATCTTCACCAAACTAGACAAGGACCACCTCGAAAAGTATGATGCTTATCCAATTCATTGTTTATAGTATTTTTTTATTTTATTTTACATCGACAACTGAAAATGAGAACATCATCAACGTAGTCGAAGCCAATTAAATACGCATTATTAAGGATTACTTAAATACTAGTCGTCAAATCTCATTTAAAAATGAGACCACATGACAAGCACCAGTTTTCGAATACAAAAAGCCAAAATTACACACAAATAAAAATTCAGTCAACTTGAGAACCTCCTTCTTTTTTTGAATCTTTAAAAAAAACAGTATACTGAATTATAGTACACACCATACCATTTTAACCAACCAAAATCATCGAAGCCTGAAACAACAGATAGATCTACAAACCGCAGACTGCAATTATCTCACGTGACGGATTGCGTCTTAAACGTAATTAAAGGGCGAAAACGTAGATACAAAATTAAATTAAAGTAAATCACATCAGCTGGAGATTTAGTGAGATAACTATGAGCGTTCAACGTGAAATCGAATCAGCAACGCGCTTTAGCGGTTTTCTCTGAGGGAGCAAATATTGGTTTCTATATTACTGGTAAGTCGTATGTTACATGTCGTTTTGATTAATGTGGATGTACTTAAATTAAATCGATGATGAAGGTGAGGCCATGTTTTCGTGTTTGAAATACCATAGAGCAGGCGTTTCAAAGTTATCAATATAAAATCAAATACGTTTATTTATGTCCACAGGTAAAAAATGGGTGGAACAATTGCAGAGTAATGGGGTCTCTGCCACAGTAGGTGGCATACAAATATTTATTTAAATTATATAAGTACACTAACAAATATAGAATATAATAACACATTTAGGTCAGTATCTATTGTTGAAACTAAAATTAAATATAATCAATATAGCACTCTTCTTTCTTATGTATGTTCACAATAAACTATATGTATAGGCTTGAAAATGAAAATTATATATCTAGTTTTACTTTCCGCGAATATGTGTGAGTTGCAGGTATGCACCTCCCTCCCGCCCGCTATATTATGCACATGCAAGATTATAAGGTAACAGCACGGTCAACACGCCCCCTGAGGATGCCGTGTCGGTATAGGTGTTGGGTTTTGCTTTGCCTTCCTGCATGTGCATATTATCCGTGCTTTTACCTTATAATCTTGCATGTGCATAATATAGCGGGCGGGAGGGAGGTGCATACCTGCAACCCACACATATTCGCGGAAATTAAAACTAGATATATAATTTTCATTTTCAAGTTTAAAATGGATTTCCGCAAAGTAACGCCTGACTCAATCAATTTTATATGTATAGGTGTCAAGGAAAAAGCAGCTGTTGCAGTTAAATACAATTTAAAATGACAATATTCAATGAGAAAGAGAGAAAAGATGCTTGCAATGATTGAAACCATTTAAGTTTATAAAAACCCTATAAAAAGTACTAATTCCATTTTTTTTCTAAACCTACGTTCTGGGTAGGTACTTTATTCTACTCAATTTCAAGTCTGACAGTACAAAATGCTACTGCTACTTTCAAACCTAAATTGTACTCACTAAATATATTTATGTTTATATTTATAAAAACCTAAATTCACACGACGCTGTTCATTGAATTTAATTTAGTCGTCTTCACCTTTTAAACATTTTTTTGAAATATTAAAGATATATTTTTTATGAATTTACGAATATATTAAGCACCTTTCTACGTACACTAATAGGACTTTTAAATAAAAAAATGTAAGTATGATAGAGATAATAAAAACATTTCGTTATCAACAGTCTGGTGATTCAAGAGGGTTTCACACAGTAAATACACAAAAATTGCTTCTCAAATAAAATTTGAAGAGTTTAGAAAATTCTATATTTGGTACAAGACGAAGTCTTCGAAATATTCTTACAACTTTGACACTTGGGTTAAGTGGGGCAGTCACCGGTAAATTGGCGAATATTTGATAAAACCAATGTTATCCATTTTCTATTCGAAGAATTTATTTTCAATTTTTCGCGTAGGATTTTATAATAACACGATTTTTCGCAAAGGTATGCAATTTATTTTTGAAGCTACATTTAAATGATTCTCATGTTATTTTTGAAATATTAAATAACGAAAACTATCATAAGTACTCGCTTAGGGTCCTTTATTTCGATGAGAAATCATCAAATGACATCACACATACACACACACATCCGCTCTGGGCGGAGTGGAAGGAAGTGTCATACTCTTACTGACTAAAAACCCATCCGTGTAATTAAGAGCCTTTGCGTTACATGACTGCCTGAAGTTCCACCTGAACGCGTCCCAGAGAATCTTGGGCATTCGGCTGGCCCGGGAATACCGGTAGTTACTCAACGGACTCGGATATTTCGGGAGGTACCTGTTACGGGTTCAGCGAGAGGACACGTCCGAGTATCAATACTGTGTGCATCGTGAAGGAGGAGGCGGACCGTGCGATGGAGAGGGAAGCTTCACGCCCTAGTCACCGCAATAGAAGAAGATGCCCCAGGCGTCGGGAGTCAGGCGATTCCCGGTCACCGCGTCAGCGTGGCCTTGTGGATAGCGAGCAATAGGTGGTGCTCGCCGTCAAACAACCAGGCCCGGATCAACAGCGCGTCGTTTTTCACGCGCGCCTCAAAGAGATGTCAGCAAAGAAGACGGGGCCCGCTAGGGTCAGTGCCTGCTAGGATTGTGAAATTAGGTCGCAAGAGTAATCGCGGCCTTAGAACGCAAAGGGTATTAGGAGGAACACTCTTCAGCTTAGAGCGGAAGAAGTCATTTGATGATGTTTCATTTTCTCATCTCTTGCCCTGCCTCTCTTGCCCTGTGACTCCCGATGCCCGGGCGTCTTCTTCTACTGCGGCGGTTGGGGCGTAAGGTTTGCCTCTCCCTCACGTGGTCCACCTCCTCCTTCTCTAGAATGACTACTTCGCAGAAGAAGGTAACCGCTTTTCATGGTAACTCGCTCCATACCATGGATTGAAACAGGATCGGGGGCGAGAGGTCGCCAGCATCGATCGTCTCGACGAGGACACGGCATTGCTCCACCCAAGCAGGGCAGACCTTCACAGTATGCTCCACCGTGTCTTCCGGTCAATCCACATAGTGTTGACACCTGGGCGTGTCCTCTCGCCGAATCCGAAACAAGTTCTCTCGAAACATCCGTAACTGCCTAATTGCCGCGTAGCAGTTAAATAAAGGACGCGTTTGACATAAGCTAATAATTCTCAGTCACTTAAATATAAAAATCTAAACACAAATCCCACACGCATTTCAATAAAAAGCTAACTAAAACGAATACTCAGCGACCGCTGCAAAAAGATTGAAAACGGTTTCCATTAATTTTTCTATAATTAAATTCTCTCATTCGCAGTATCTCATTGAAAATGCGGCACGAATCGTTTGAGACCTGATTTCATATTTTCGCACTCCGACGCCGGCTTTATAGTAACAAGTGCGAAAATAAACGCGAAAATCTCGTGAACGTCTTAATTTCCTGCTACGGACTCCAGGATTAAGATCTTGAATCGCCGTTATCCACTGATATAAATCTTTTAACACTCATTTGGGTTTAACAGATCTGGCTTGAGTCTCGCTAACTCGAACAACTGCAATTAGCTTTAGTTGCCAAAGTCTCGGTAATCTCGCAAACTGGGCGTTTATAATTTAAATACGCAAATGGGTGTACCGCTTTAAATAAACGTATTTTATTTTCATACCGTTTTATCTTTTCGACTTTACTTTTTAATGCAATATAAATTTTCTCCAGTCCATTTTATCTATGTATGAAATTAAGTTTTATTTGAATCCACAAGGAGAAAAGTTCGATTCAAGCTATTATTTCAGAAATTAAAATTCAACTTTTTACAAAGTCCTTGAATAATAAATTAAAAGTTATAAATCAAAGTACCTATAAATGTTAGATTCGAATTTTAATTTAAAATAGTTGAACTAAATGCAGTTAAATTAATATTAAATGAATAACGGCCAGGTCGTTTACTTTTACGAAAATTTATTCATCGATGCGTTAAAAGGTAAGAACTAAGTTCATTATTCAAAATTAATAATCCGCTAAATTAAATCTAAACTTTCTCAAACCTCCTTTAGTGTGGAGGTACCCGAAAAATGTTTTACAGGGTGTTTATATTCTCAATTTCATAGAATCAATTTTCGACACACACTTGGTTCGCCTCGCATAAGTTTAAAATAATGATAACTTTGCCAACTTGCATTTTTAATGTTTCTTACTTGCTAACTTGAGTTTCGTTGGAATCCCTTAAAATATCACGCTTGTATTTTTAAGCAGAAGTAATGTTGAACTTAGCATGAATTTTGTAAGTCTGACTTAGCAAGCTGATTTTAAAATTACAACATGTTAAAATAGCTTGGCTTGATTTACTGTGCAAATGTGAAGAATCTAAACGGTCTAATATTTGTTTTAATGTAGATTTATATTATTATCTATTCTCATATTTAAATGATCACATGAATAATAACCACGCATTATTAGGGATAACTCAAATACTCAGCGTCAGATATCACCCAAACAGCTTTCGAAAATATAAAGCATCATAAAAAGGTAAAAAAATTAGGTGACTTGAGAACCTCCTCATTTTTTTTCTGGTATCTTTTTTATAATCTTTCTTTTAAGTTCGTAAAAAAAATTAGAAAAAGAAATATTTTTTAATTTTTTCTTTCAGAACAGCCTCTACATAATTTCCAAGGAACCATTTGAAGGAGCAACAAAACGCACAGTCAACGCAACTCTACCCCTTGACTTACAACCAATAAATCAACCCTGTAACAGCGGTTATAAATTACAATTATAACAACCACATTTTAAACTATAACAGAATGTAATAAATGGAGACACGCATCGATTGTTTAATGACATTTATAATTAAATTGTTGTCGCAGACGTAAATATTAAAGGGTTGAAGATTTAGCTAGCGCACGGGTGAAGACTGTAGGGATATTTATATTGTACGTTTAGGGTTATTGTTTAGTTTGGAGATTATAATTATTACGAAAATCGTTATTGTTTTTTGGAACTTGAAATTTATTTTATTAAGTAAATGAGATCTACTTTATTGTACACCGAGAATAATTACTCAGTGGTGATTTTATCTCTGACAAACGTTATCTAAAACAATCTTTAGATGGACTATTATAACTAGATAATTACATGATAATGCTAGGTAAATAAAAAAGGAGTTTTTTCCATGCCGTCTCATGTACCTGATACTATTGATTAACTAAAAAAAGCTATTAATATCGATACTAAACATAGGTCATCGGGCTTTGGGCTATATTAAATGATTAATTGTAGTTTAACTTTTTATTTCTTTTCATTTTCACACTCATTCGCTCGTTCAAATTTTCATTTATAAATTTCATTTTAGTATGTGTTCTTTATGTATATCGCGGTATAGGACCTATCAGATTATCAGAGCAGCGTTTTCTTTTTAAGCATTTTTAATTAGCTTATGCAACATCAAAATATGCTGCTGATATGACCCTTTTTGGCCTCGCACTGATAAAACTGATACAGTTAGCTTTTGTTGATTAACTTTATTACTATACTTTTTTTCGAAAATGAACGTTATTTCTTTTTTTCTTACATAAACAGGCAACAACTTACATTCTTAAATGCACTCCTAGGCAGTTATCTTGCGATGGAATTAAAATCACAAAGAAATAAAATTAAACAAAATCAAAATCTCCAAGCAGAACTCAAGTAAATTAAGTTTACTTAAAAAATCATATCACGCTCTAATTGCCGCCAAGAGATAGCAGAAACGGAGTTTTGTCCCCCAAACCAATATTGACACTACTAGGGTTCCCTTTACATCTTGTCTGTTGTTCAAAGCAGATTAATGTTTGTGCCCGTTTATTTGCCCGGTTCTTCATAAAAATGCCCGAACAGTGGCACGGATAAACAAGGGCAAACCTTTAATAATGTCCCACAGTTGGTTTTACGATGTTATCGGTATGTAATCCTTTTCGTGGTTTGCGAGTGGATTGTTTGTAATTTATTGGTATTTTTTTGTAAAACGGTGTGATGAATTTTACAAGTTTTTTTTTTTTTTGCTGATGTTTATCAGCAAAAGCTACTTGTGACAATTTCAGTTTATACATTACTTAGAATATATTGAAAATCGGGGACACCATTTGTATATATTAGGCTCAAAGGCCGTCATCACTCAAAGAGCGACATTACCACGATGTAGCCGTTTGAAAGAAACACAACACGTTGTGACTTTGTGAGTTTGTATTTTTTCACTTATAAAGCTTAAGAAGAAGAAAATATAAAGTAGCCACTACTCCTTCCTGCAGAACTCTCTTTACCAAGTGTCAATTTCTGGCCTATTCTGCTTATCTTTATAATAAGATTCACAACAAATATACAATCTATAACCTTCAATACAATGAATGTAAAAAAAACAATTGTCCAAGACCTCGAGCCACTTGGATATTGTGATATAGAGAACTTATTATTTAAAAACGATCCCAAGATAGGTACTACATCGCAGGGCTAGAAATCACCCAACCAAGATAATTTACAACACATATACACACATATATATATACTCACACACATACACTTACATACACACACACATAAAAAGAATCATACCAGTATCTTTACCTTTTTGTCCATTCTGTTCTTGTTTGTAAAAATTACTTAAAATAGTTTAGCTATGTAGACTTACCTAAAAATAACTATGTATATTGATCCCTCGAAAGCAGAACCACCCAATACAAGCATTACTACATGCTTACTGGGTGGTTCTAGCCACTGAATAATATTGTAAAGAAATGTCAGAAATAAACTATTTTATTTATTTATTTTAAAGCTTATTCAGTCGTGTCTACCAAAATGGCGGAGGTCTCCCTAATCATCAATTTCTCAACTCATATTACATTTAAATACTCATAAAAGTATTAAAACAGCATTTCCAATCTAAAAACGGCCACAAAAAACAATATCTCACTGAACAGACAATTTTTCCTTTAATATATCTGCACGGAACCAGCTAACAATATTGGAGATACCAGGAAATCATAAGAGATTTGGAGTGGTCGGAAGCAAACAGTCGAGAGACACAGGAGCCGTAATCTCCGCGTCTGAGGATTTTAATTACTTATTGGAAACTTGTGGCCGGCGGCTGTATGGAACCTCTCAGCTTTATTGCAAGATTTCGAAACTCCACATCACATTAATCGAGTACTATTGTTTTCCGATAATTCGATAGACAATATCTATGTAAGATAAAAATGTTTTGATCACAAACAGGTGCGTATGCCGTAGCTAGGTCAGATACAATGATGGTATTTCATTGTCTATACTTCTAAATCTTTGTATACTAATATCATAAAGAATTAAAAAAAACAAAAAAATGTAATATAAGTGTATGTGATATGTGACAAATCATCCAACACAATAATTATGTGTCACTGTACATCATTTTGTAATTCGTGAAAACGCAGTTGACGGTACGTGAATATATTTGTTAGTTTATATTATTAGATTAAGATAAAATGTATAGTTGTTTGTTTTCCAAATAAATAAATAAAATAAAAATAAAAAAAAAATAAAGAGAAAAGATTTGTTTGTACTAAAAAAACTCCGAAACTTCTGGGCCAATTTATGCTATTGGTTCACTAATGGAAAGCTACATTATCAGCGAGTAACAGAGGCTATATATTATCCCCGATGTAGGTTGAATGTAGCTTTCTAATGGTGAAAGAATTTTTGAAATCGGTCCCGTAGTTTTTGAATTTATTCGTTACATACAAAAATACAAATCTTTCCTCTTTATAATATTAGTATAGAAGTACTAGCAGCGCCCCGCGGTTTTACCCGCATAGTTCCCGTTCCCGTGGGAATATAGGGATGAAATATAGCCTATGTTACACAGGGTGAATGTAGCTTTCTAATGGTGAAAGATTTTTTTAAATCGGTCCAGTAGTTTTTAGGTTTATTCGTTACATACAAAAATACAAATCTTCTTTATAATATTAGTATAGATAATAAGGCTTACCTATTTCTAGGTTTTGTAGTACCTCAAAGATACCAATCTCATTTTATAAGTCATGTCGAAAGCCGATAGCGAGGCAAGTCCTCCAACCAATAGTAAGGTCTCCTATGTCAATATAATACAGGATGCGATTCCGTCGCGACACGCGTCAACTTACTATGCTGAAGATCTTGAGTGGATTCTCAGACATCAAAGTGATAGGAAGAAACTATTTGTACTTATATTGGAGAAGAAGATGGGAAGTTCGTAACAGATTGGCCATATGATTATTTAATTTTATAGAACTGGACTTATTAGAATTTAAACAGACTTGTATGGAAAATACAGACACGACGTGATTTAAATCAATTAAAATTCGATTAAAATGTTTAATTGAACAAAACAAAAACATTTTCACGCAAACAAGCTTACAAAATAAATCAAAATATAAATCTGAACAAAAATAATTAAAGCAAATTTCATTTTAAATATATCATGAAACACCTCCATTTACTTTAAATAACCAAAAGTCCATTATGAAATTATGAATTTTCACTTGAATTCAACAAAAACTGGCATTTAAAGTTAGAACGAATGGGAATTGAAAAAAAAAAGAATAAACTTATTCTGAAATTCAAACAACGAATTTCCATTTTACTTTCTCACCTTGACTATGTGTGGGTTGTAGTGTTATTATTTTATTTTTTACTAGCTTTTTATCATGGCTTTTCTTAGTGGCCTATGCCACAGGAATCATGTTTTTTTTTTACTTTGATAAAGCGTAGCCAGTTCGGACTTAGGGATAGTGTTGCCTTCAAAAACTGGGGTCACATTATTGTGTCTTGTGTTGCAGTTGATTGGCTACAAAACTAGCTGGGATATGATGTAGGCTTGAATAAATTCGTTTTATTGGTGTTTCCCGCGTTTATTGTGTATGTTTATGTCCTACATACAAACAGTAGTCTCTTTATAATGATTTATCACAATTATTTTGCATTACAACAACACTAGCTTCTCAAAATTGAATATACAGGGTGTGTCAATAAGATTTTGTCTTAGTGTGCGTATCTCAGTGCCAATGACTTCTTTCAATACACGTTTGCAAATATTAACATTGGGTGCTTTGATCTTAAGCTGACGCTCATTTTGTTACAAACGTGTGCCCTTAATTAAGTTCAAACAAGACGTGCTAATCGAAGCGAGTATGTCGCAGGTATTTACCGAACTTGGAGTCTGAGGGAGTCTACTGCATCAATTAATACTGGCAAGTAACCAAATAACTTGAGTTTTGACTTGAGAGCTTTAATTAGTTTTACTACCAAGTAACACGTTCCATCATCAGGCTACACGACGTACGGCGATGTCAAAGTCAAAGTCAAAACGTTTATTTCATTTATATTACGGCATATTTTTTGTAGGTACGTCGCCATTTACGTAAAAATAATTAACTGACTCTAGTGTCCATTCGCAAAGGTAGATTCTTGGGAAGAACGGACAAGAAACTCCATGTGATACCAGTACATGGTGTATATCATACATACGCATAAAACATTTTGGAAATTCTTTCATTGTGCGTACAGGAAAAGAGTGGAATTCCCTGTCGGAGTTTGTTTTTTGATAGCTAAAACCTATTCACTCTTGACTTAAATGCCCCCGCATTTATGTCAAAAGTGAATAGATTATTTCTAGATTAGTGTGCTCCATTATAATTATGATTGTTTTAAAACGCGAGCTTATCAATATAACAAATAGTTTATGATTTGACCAGTACAATTGTATGGACTTCAAAAGAGACTGATCTCTGAGTTTGTTTCGGTGTTTATTCTCAGAGTAGTCAGCTAGAAAATACCGGCTTCATCTAGTTTACCAAAAAGATTGACGTGTAAAAGTGTTATTTACAACCTCCTTGCAAAATAAATATCATTTATCTATTAGTCCTGGATTTTTTTTTATTACTTGTCAGTCTTCAAACTGGCTAGTAATAAAACACTCTGTATCTCCAATAAATATAATTACAAATCATTCAATTCGTTAACGCCTTACGTCAGTTTCCTGGAAAATAAGCGAATTTCCGATAAATGAAACGACGATAATACAGAATGCAACGTCCTGTTTTGATATGTAACGCCTTACTTAGTGTTATTTATCAATCGGATGTATAAAGAAAATAACCTCTTAGAAGAATTGAACGGCCCGAGATTAAATAATTACAACCGCATAGACCAAGGTTAAGCAGCGCTTGCCAAGGCCGGTCCTTAGCTGGGTCACCCATTACACAACGAGACTTCTCCATGCCTCCGTGTGACTGACATTTGTTGATCTTTGACAGTCTATAGTTACGTACTATAGACTGTGTAGGTCAGAAGCCAATAAATCAAACACCAGCAGCCCTATTATGACGTCTTAAATCCATCATGATTTCTGTGTCAGAGAGAGACGGAGTTACACAAGACGAATAGCACTATCTCTCACACAAATCATGATAGCATTGGCACTTCGTAGTACGGCCACAGTATTTCTAGATGGCACCGTAGGTATTACCCAATTCCCGTAGGTATTATCCACGCGCGGCTCAAAGAGATTTCAGCAAAGAAGACGGGACCCCATAGGTTCAGTGAGAATAGAATAGAATACTTTTTATTATGTACGCCATATAAGTTACAGAAAATACAGATGACTAGCAGCGCCCCGCGGTTTCACCCGCGTAGTTCCCGTTCCCGTGGGAATACGGGGATAAAATATAGCGTATGTTACTCAAGGTGAATGTAGCTTTCTAACGGTGAAAGAATTTTTGAAATCGGTCGAGTAGTTTTTGAGTTTATTCGTTACATACAAAAATACAAATCTTTTCTCTTTATAATATTAGTATAGAAGAAAACATCACATATATATGTATATTATGTCAGAGCGACGTGTTCCACGCAAGGCTCAAAGAGATTTCAGCAAAGAAGACGGAGCCCCATAGGTGCCTGCTAGGGTTGTGGAATTTGTTCGAAAGAGTCACTGTGGCCCTGGAACGCGAGTAGGTTTTAGTCAGTAAGAGTCTAACACTCCCTTCCACTTCGACCAGAGCGAAAGAAGTCATTTCATGATTTCCCATCCAGAAAAAAGAAAACAGTTACTGGATTGTGGAGACCAGATAGGTAGTGGCTCTATACAAAATACTGGTACTGAGCTGGATCCTGTTAGTCTGGAATCGGGAGTTGTAGACTTCTTTCCCAAAAAAAAAAATCGTTTTTTATTTATTTGTTGTACACCTACCTCAGTGTTGTCTTTTTAACCCAAAAGTTGCCTGGTAGAGAATGCCTTGTTGCATTAGAAAGAAAGAAAGAAAAAAAATATTTATTTAGTAATCGCACAACACAAAACAAAGAAAAATAAAATAAAAGTATTATTAATTTTAAACTGTGCGAGGCCAAAAATGTCCCTATCTCAGCATATGCTGCGATATTCAAAAAAAAAATAGTAAATACCACAGCGCTGGTGTTCTGATAGGGCCTACAAATTAATAAATTAACATTGACCAACGCTAATGGCCCATTGCTCCAGTATCATTAATTTGTCGAAATCATAGACAAATGACGGATCGCGCGGGCGCAGTGGAGGTATTATGGTCGGCTGTCAAAAATAATAAACGATTGAAATAAACTAAGTAAATAAAACGAAACAAAAAGCCATTTCGACATTAGCATCTAAAATAGCGCTTAGAGTTAACAAAAATAAATATCATTGAATAGTAACTGACGTGTAATGTAGTGTTTTGTTGCAAGAAAGGGTTATGCTGAGAATATGTAACATTGTCACCAATACAAACTGCGTGCAGACCCCGGGTAAGTTTATGTCGTTTCGTCCGCCCATGTACCACTACTGTACATAAAGTTAAAATAAATAAATAAGTCGACCACAAAAAAGTTTAGAAAAGGCACGCAGATGCCTTTTCTAAACTTTTTTGTGGCCTAGTAGGCACTGAATAAAACTGACCGAGTAGTAAAAACTGAAATCTAAGAATTTCAAACAAAACTGTAACATTCGCTGATAGGTTATCTTAGTTTATTTCCATCAAAAGAAGCAAGATAATATCGGTAAACAAGGAGAGGACTCGTTTCGTTTACAAAGTTAATTAAACATGAATTTTCAATGTAGATGTCACTGAAAAATTGCAAACGCCGTAAGATTGTAAATCAAAAAAATCACGCGGAATTGTTAACATTTTTATAAGACTCGAATATATTGGAAATTATAGAATTTACTTCACACAAAATGATTTTTTCATGATATATTGAGAAGTTATCTATACTAATATATTTATAAAGCTGAAGAGTTTATTTGTTTGCTTGAACGCGCTAATCTCAGAAACTACTGTTCGGACTTAAAAATTCTTTCAGTATTAGATATCCCGTTTATCGAGAAAAGCTATAGGTTAGTAAATATTCCACGCGGACGAAGTCGCGGGCTGAAGCTGGTTATCTAATAAAGATTCATAGCAATTTTACGGAGTTTGCAATTTTCCGGTGACATCTACATAATTTAGAACCATCTACTCTTCAAAATAAAAGTGAAAACTGACTGACTGACATCTCAACTCACAGCAGAAACTACTATAATTTAGGAACATTAATCCATAGTTTTTCCTTATAAGGTGTTAAGCACTAAGAAGGGATTTTTGGAAATTCAACCTCAAAAATGGGAAATCGGTTTTAGGTTTCCGTAGCCAAAGGGTAAAACGGGACCCTATTACTAAGACTCCGCTGTCCGTCCGTCTGTCTGTGTGTATGTCTGTCACCAAGCTGTATCTCATGAATAGAATAGAATATAATAGAATACTCTTTATTATATACACCCTATAAGTTACAGAAAATATAGATAAAGAAAAAATTACATAGGGTGACACAATGGGCGGCCTTATCGCTAAAGGTGATCTTTTCAACACAACCTTGAAAGGATAAAGCGTGATATTTAGTTTAAATATTCACAGATGATGTATTTCTAAAAAAACAAAATAAAATAAATATTTAAGGGTGCTCCCATACAACAGACACGACCTGTTGCCGTTTTTATATTTAGATAATGGTACGGAACCCTTCATGCACGATTATGACTTGCACTTGGCTGGCGAAGTGCTTGTAAATAATATAAAGAGTAGTAAAAATAAAAAACACATTTCAAACTAAACTGTAACATTTGCTGATAGGTAACCTGAGTTCATTTGCACCAAAGGACGCAGGTAATATTGGTAAACAAGGAGAGGTATCGCTTACAAACTTAATTAAACTTTGATTTTCAATGTCTACATCATTTATAACCATCTGCTCTCCAAATATTATAATGTAAAATATGATCACGGTTAGACCACAGGATTAATATATTTTGCTCAAAATACCACATCTTTGAACAAACAATTTAGAATTTCGCACGAATAAAAGTCTGGTTTTATTTGGGTAAATAATGTTTGTATCAAATAAATACAGAAAATACTTAACTAAAACATGCTTTAAAAAACAAAAACCTTGTGTCATTCCGTATTTAAAATTAGGAAAGCATTCACACCCAGGTATATCGTAATGTGACATATTATGTATGTGAAACACGGTAAACGAATATTTATTACGTCATTACTGATTTACTTATTTATTCGCCAATCAACACTAATTTTATATATTATTACAACTATAGACCGACAACGCTCACTAAGCGCGAAAATAGCTCACAACGCGTTGTGGTTGGTTCCTAAAATCCACATCGAATTCAAATCGCGTCTATGTCTGTGGCTTTTAAGAAAACGGTCACAACGCGTTGTGGAAAAGAAGAAATGCCATGACGCGTCCTGAGCCCTGAATGATGCAATCACATAGCGAAATAAGTATATTGTATAAGACATGGCTCTGATATTCTCTATCACCTCATTCTTAACTACTTCGACGAAGCTCCGCTGGGCAGGGCGCGAAATTCACGTTGATACTGTTTGAAAAAAGCCACAACGCGTTGTGTGTTGTTTTTTTTTTTTCAATTAGCGTTTTCGGTCTTTGGGCGTAGGTAACTGGTAAATAAACACTGTATGTAAGTAAAGTAAAATAACTCTCTGGTTAATGTTAGAATACGGTTTTCCTATCATCTAAGGTTTCTAACAGGGCCCCAAGTCTGCTATTTTTGTAAATTTGTCATTCCAGAAAGATTCCATTGTCATTTTGCTAACAGTTCGTAATCTGCTAAATTCTTAGGTAATGGTCGATCATTAGTCGGTCAATGGTCTCGCAATACTTTTTGATAACCGAGCTATTAAAAGCAATGACTGCACAATGACGTTCTAATGGTAGGCCACTCATCAAAGGAAGTGTCAAAATTTTAGCAGATTACTGCATACGTCTGTCATTCATTTATCATTATGTACGAGATTACCATTCTCTGCCATTTCTTTCAATGGAGTGTCAGTGGTTGGCCATTGGAAAGTCAAAGTGACGCTTTTTATATTAGTAGATTAACAAATTTGTAAAAATCAACCATTATGAAATCAATGATAGACCATTCTGACACTATTGTAATAGCAGATTTGAGGCCCAGGTACTTCATTTAAAAGTGATAAATATAAAAGAAACTAAGCTAGAAATATAAACGATAGCGGTATAAGCATTTATTGCACACTCATTTAAATATATACCACACAAAGTTAACAGCAAACATGAGTGTCCAATACATGATGAAACAAATCTAAATACCTAACAGTCAATCGATAACAGCCACTCAATCAGCCCTGATCCCAGGCCAGGGGTAGCCAACCGTCTGATTGCCAATTAGACAGCCCGACCAGGTGTCTGCAACCTGAGCTCAGAATCCTCTTTGTCTAATGCAATGCCCCATCAGCATTTACTAAACAGCTCCCGGCTACAATCGAAGTCGAAAACTAGATAGGTTTCTGTTTTTTTTCTTAACTTAAGTAGTTGGGTCATTCTACTTTTTGAGGGACAATTTTTTGCAAGTTCTTAAAAACGACTCCTTCGACGAATAAATAGAAAATTGTTACTATATATCTATACTAATATTATAAAGCTGAAGAGTTTGTTTGTTTGTTTGAACGCGCTAATCTCAGGAACTACTGGTTCGAATTGAAAAATTCTTTTTGGGTTGAATAGACCATTTTTCGAGGAAGGCTTTAGGCTATATATCATCACGCTTAAGCCAATAGGAGCGGAGCAGCGATAAAGAATGTTTTAAAATCGGGGATTCCACGGGGACAAAGTCGCGGGCATTAGCTAGTCTACTTATAAAATTACTCCTATCTAGTTTATCCTCAAGTAAAAGTGGTTTTAAGTAATTTTATCTGAAAAATAAATCTTAAAATAGATTTCATCAAATAAATTACTAGACCCAGTTTGTCGAACGAAAGTTAAATTAAATTAAATTAAAAAAAAACAAATGCGCTTCATCGAGCTTTCATAAATTATCAACAGGCAATCGCATCACTCGACTTGCCGATATTTTTTTTTTCTATAAAAGTCAAGTAAACATTTTAGAAATAGAAATTGTTGTGTTACTTAAAATTAAAGACAGGTTTTTGTCCGTCAAAAAGTAGAATGGCCCTCTCTGCCATTTCATAGAATGAAAGAGCTCAATTTATCGAGGATTAACAAAACGCGTCCCTAGCGAAAAAAATATCTAAATCTGTAGATAAAAAGATCTTTATAACTATTTGTTTTTAAGTCCAGCAGGCTGCTGGACTTAAAAACATGACATACCATGACGTCTTAAATCCATCATGATTCCTGTGTCAGAGAGAGAGACGGACGTTACACAAGACGAATAGCACTATCCCTTTCCCTCACACTGAATCATGATATCGTTAGGACTTTGTAGTACGGCCACTGGCATGTAAAAACAATTTGTTAACTTCAGGCGAAATATAGGAACAAATTTCAGAGTAACATTAAACGGATTTCAGAATGTTAAAATAATATTGTGCTGAATGATGAATATTTCGTTTAGAGGAATAAATTAATATTACAATTTTAATGGAGATTTGGTAAGGTAGGTATAACATTATCCTGAGAACATCAAAGGTATTAAAACTAACTTTATTGCTTGGCTTTTAGATTGTCGAAGTTCTCTTAATGAGGAAGACAAAGTTGATTAGGACGGCCACTGAACTTAATTAGATATATTTTTAATTATCCTTGTTTCTATCCTTTTCAACCAATACTACATTAGAAAAAGTTAAAATAATGATGTGCACAGTGTCATCGCCGTGCATTATTCAGCCTAGTCTGTAGTCTCTCTTTGTCTACTTTAGGCTAACGATGTGCGTCCTAATTTAGCATTAGTCGTGTTTTTTTTTTATTTGCCATAAAATAACACGAATAACAAATTTAAATATAGGGAACCCATAACTATGTAGCTATCAACAACTGAGATAAACAATCGCCTTCCACTCCAATATCTACTGTAACTTAATAAACTTAACTATTGCACCTGTACTATACTGAGCTATATTAATTTTGTTTTTTCCTCATAATCTGTGTGGTTCGTTCCTCAAAAGACCATTTCAGTTCTGCATGGTTCTCATACAACATATTGTGAATGTGAAGACCATTTAGATTGCCATATTAGGGTCTCAGTTTGAGTTATTTATGCGGCCTACCTAAATGTCCTTTTCGTCAAATCATTGAGCTCCTTAAAGTTATAAGTTTGAGGTACACGATAACTGACAAATGCTTGTACTGCCTGGACAGGTCCACTCAAATCTGTGTGGCACTTTCCTCAAAAGGCCATCTCAGACATTAACCTACATGGTTCTCATATGATTTGACCAGTACGGATTGTATGGACCTCTGAGTTTGTTTCGGTATTTCCCCTTGGCTCATAAAGACCGTAAAAGTGTTGTGTATAACTTACGTATAAAATAAATATCATTTATGTTGAAAATGGGAACCTTTTTGGCCTCGTACAAATAAAATTCTTATCGTTAGCTTTTATTAATTAATTATTAGGTACCTACTATTAGTTTTCAGTTATTTTACATTTTGACTTGTGCGAGTCCCGAATAACTTACAAACCTTCACGACAAGTCGGTGTAACTAAGGGTTAACTTCTACAACCCAATATATTTGTGTTAGCGATCATTATTAGACCTAAAACGGGCCCAAACCAAACTCAGTTTGGCTTCGCAACTAAATGACTTTCAACTCTCAGAAAACATAACGGTACGTAATTTTTATTATTTCCATCATTCATCTTTTCAACTTATTACTGTTATTGATAGGTTCAACCATTACCTCCTGGTTTGGAGAACGATGATACACGTTCGACGATGGAGCTCACTTGCCTAGGTGTAACCTAGTTATTCTTTACTTAAAGATCTCAAAATTATAGTATGTAAATATCAGGAATAGTAGTGGCCGAATGGTAACGTCCCCGACTTACAAATTGCAGGTTGCGGGTTCAAACCCAGGCGCATTACTTTGTGTAACTAATTTCATCATTACTGCTCTCAAAACGGTGAAGGAAAACATCGTGAGGAAACCGGCATGTCCTAGAACCAAAAATTCGAATACATGTAACATTCCAACTCGCACTGGGCCCGCGTGGTGGATTACAGCCCATTCCCTCTCCTGGAGAGGAGGCCTGTGTCCCAGCATTGGGAACGTTAAAAGGCTGATTATGCTATCAGGAAGCACAGACTCCGGCGGGCTATTCCATTCACTAACGATATGCAAAATCAGCTTCCCAGTAAAATAAAAACTGCCAAATGTACAGTGGCTCATTTCTATTTTTATGGATGGTAAATCAACAATTGACTCTTTCCGCTCTGGACTGAGCAGAAGGAATGTCAGACTCTTACTGACTACAATTCATCCGTGTTCTTCCTAATGGCCTTTGCGTTCCAGGGTCGCGATGACTCTTTCGAATAAATTTCGCAACCTGGCAGAGTGAATCATCCCTTCAAAGCACAAAGATGACATCACCAAACCCAAGACGCGTCACCGAGTCTACCGTATTTCCCTTCCGGGTCAATAATAACATACTACCTCCACATTTATTGGGGCATACCTTAAAACGGGGACAATTAAGTACAGCGGGATTACTTTAGTGGTTGTTGCCTGGTGACGTCACTAGTAGGTACCCAATGAACGTAATCCGATTAAGATAATTGGCCGAAATCTTATCGAACAAAGGCTTTTGCAAGTACGTATGTGGGTAGGAAATGGGTGGAGCAATATGTGGGGTATTAATAATATTTAGGGGTTGTATTTTGCATAATAGTTTGGAGAAGGTGATTTTCATTAAGTGGCAGAGGAACATTGATGTAGCTAACTTTTTCCAGGGGTCTCGAGGAGATTGGAAACCAGTTCAGGGCAACGTAATATCACCATAAAAAGTGTCCTATAAATAGGCTTGCCAGGGTTGTGAAATTTGTTCCAAAGAATTACCGCAGTCCTAAAACGCAAAGGGTATTTGGAGGAACATGGATGAGTGTTAGCTAACACACCCTTCCGCTCCTCCCAGAGTGGAAGAAGTCATTTGATGAGTTCCCATCCTTCAAAAAAGGCCTTAGTTCAAAATCTTATAAATAATTGATCTTAAAAATATTGCGAGAAGTACATTAAGTACTTACTTAGATGTACTTTGTGTAGTTGTTATGCGCAAAAATAGTGCGTCTCTTTTCGTCATATTTCGTGCTGATAGCAACAGCCTCCTGAAAGTGACTGCTGTTGATGAGAGTCCCAGGTATCTTGTCAAGTAAAGATTGTGTCTTGTAGTCTATAACTGCAAACATAGGTTATAAGCTAGAATTTAGTTACATTTCTTATTCGTGTGGACTGTGTTGTCTAAGAATTACATGTACGCGCCTCTATAAACTTGATTGCCAATTCTACAATTTTTTAAACAAAGTTCGCATTTGCATCTCATTTAAAATCTGTCAAAAATTTAGCGAAAAGGCTTTTTTGACGGACTGCAAAAGAAATGCAAATGCGAGCGTTGCGGTAAAGTTATTAGAATTCGCCCGAAGATCGATACGAAGAGATTTACCTATTTAAATTTAGATCGAATCTGACAGATGTCAAATTGACGTAACACTATGTAGGAATTGAGTTTCCCGCTAAAATAGCTATAAAGCGACATCCTGGTCAAATCGATAAAAAATGACATAAATAATTATTTCCCGATCAGGTAAATTTAAATTCTCATTTCCATAGTTTCACACCGGTCTACTATATAAACTTTTCAGATTTCAAAATCGTGGAAAATATAACTCACCAATTTTCCGAAAATCTTTTACACTGATGTCTTTTAAACCCTGTCTACTAAATTATATACCTTGAAAGTAACCTTATATAAAAGGGCACAGGTCGTAGAGTTGTTGACATGTCGTTGACATCCAAGCAAATGCCATGAGCTTATCCAGATCTTATGTTTTCAATATGCGAAATAATCCTTTGATCAGTGCTAGAATATGTTTGCTATTACCCTTGGAGAAATCAAAGTACTTCGAAGATAATGCCAGGTTATTTTGGGTTTTTTGTCGAAAGCTGGTTTTATGATTTGTGAAAAGTACATGGTATTTGGAAAATAAAAGGCATTCGCAATTTCAATTTGTAAAAATATTTCATTACATTGCTGAAATTTCGATAAAGTATCGAATTTAGAATTGAGATGAAAAATGTGGAACGATAGATATTTAGTTTGTAGTTTCTGGAATTGACTAAATTATTTATGAAACGTTGATCACAAATAAAAATTACTTGGAATAATATCTCTGCAAAATTATCTCAAGCGAGAATAATTACACTTGAAAACAGGTTGACAGTATCAACGAATTATTTATTTAACCCTTCAAAAGCAGCTTCGAGATCATTATCAACAAAACTTGCTTACATGTGACAACACAAAGACCATTCAGGCGTACAACATGGCCGAACGACCCCGAAATGTCCCGAAGTTAACCCGAACGCAACAGATGAAGCCTATATTGATAAAATGACAAAACCAAACGCGTAAAGACTTAACCCTCGGTTCGCGAGCGCAGAATTAGACACGGTTCATTGGTTTCTCAAGAGGTGATGGAACTGATTGGCCGGCTCTGCTTAACAATACATCGTCACATACAGTCGTCGAAGAAGATTATAACCTCGAGATTTCCAACTGAAAATTATACCTTATCCTTACGATCATAAAGATATTTTTGGGCTGGCGTGGAGCAACGTGGTATT
Source organism: Hecatera dysodea (assembly GCA_905332915.2). Taxonomy (NCBI): domain Eukaryota; kingdom Metazoa; phylum Arthropoda; class Insecta; order Lepidoptera; family Noctuidae; genus Hecatera; species Hecatera dysodea. The sequence goes on along the minus strand of HG995294.1, from coordinate 7,869,583 downwards.
TGGGCTATTGACGAAGAATCATCGCATCTGCTTAGCCGGATTTTATGTTTCATTGATTGGCATTGTTAAGTCTACGCAACGGTAATGCGCCCCTCTCGAATGTTTATCAGAAGATTTTGGGTAAATAGACACAATTATTTGATAAGGTTTTTTTGACAAGGGTTCGACTGGAGTACCTCTTGTGAGGTACTTAAAAAAAAGTGGGATTGTTGTGTTCAATGTTCAATACTGTGTCTTATTTGTTATTCGGTGGCTTAACATATTCATAAAAAAGTCTTGAATTTGGTCCTACTAAAATAAAAAACAAACTCAAATACAGTCTATCTACATTCATAAAAAAGTCTTGAATTTGGTCCTACTAAAAATATTTAGTACTTTAGAAGCGGATTTTATCAATGTTCTGATATCTTTTTTCATGAGGATTAAATATAGCGGTTTGACGGCAATTATCAAGAAAATAATAATATGTCGAACCGTAAAATGAATTCTACAAATAAAAGTAAAACTAAGTCTGAAAAAGGCAAGATTTTTTTCATTAAACTGTATTTAATTTTAAACTACATATATCTACGTATAAAATGACATGATAAAATCAAAAGCGCATGTTTTAGATGGAGTTCGCAGGCCGGCCGGCGCAGTGATTTGACATTCGATGGACATTCTCTGTCCGTTGCAGCTTCCTATTCCCTCCCTATTAATTATGAATGCCTGGTACATAGTCGCGATATATTTGCATTTGCAGTGGTTAGTTTGTAATTAATTTATGGTTTTAGGTGATTACAGGACTAGAAGTTTAACTGATAGCCATATTTTCTATGGTAATTAAATCAAACTTTAACGAAATATAACATGATAGGTATAAGTACAGATGAAGTCGTTTTATCGTAACATCAATGACAGCAAAAATCAAACATGATTACTGTCAACATTTGATAAAGTAGATTACCTACCTAGTGATATTTTCAAGTAAGAACAAAAATCCTAAATAATAACCCACCTACCTACCCATGACAAACAAGGCCAATAAAATGCCAGAGTACAATAACGCACAACAATAACTTCCACAATAGTAGTAACACAGTAACGTGACGCTTCAACTATTGCATGATACGACATGTGTGTACAATCGTGCGGAAAAACATAATAACAACGTCCTTTCTCCTGTATTTAATAGACGCAGAAATAATGCATAATACGCTTATTATTTCGTCCCATAAGGGGAATTATTATTGTTTGCCCGATCTTACGTATGTATTTGACTGAATGTACTTGGGTGTGTGATGCTGATGAGAAATTGGATACTTATAGGGGAGCGAAACTGGTCGAAAGATTAATAAGTATAGTGACCAGTTATTTTGTATTCAAATCTGACCCCTGAACAATGAAAAGAAAGATTTATAAGATAAAAGTTGAGGCGAACGTACTAATTTGAATTCATTCTTTGTGTGCATACAATGGGCACAAATAAAAAATACTCACAAGAGAAAAATTACCCCTACTGATTGCTACAAAAAGCAATTGGATAAAACCTATTTGACAAGTTTAAAAATGCCTTTCAATAATTTTATTTTTCTTTTTCATGTTTTTATGTTGGTCTACCTCAAACATCAAAAAATACTATTGCCGACAACATCAACAATATGCTCACAAAAAGATTTTGCAAAGCCGGAATTTTTGCAACTAATAGTCTGGCACCTATTTTCAGTGGGATCCTATTTTAAACGGAGCCCACGTTACAAAAAAAAAACACTATCAGTTTTCAAAACCCACCAATCACTCTCCGCTAACTCAATACGCTCCCATTTCAGACTTTCAAAAGACTAATAGCTTCCTTTCAAAGCCAATTTCGTCCGAAATCATATACGAACATTGTTCCAACTAAGCTAATTACTCCGTAATAATGGACAAACCTTATTGACGACCAGCCATGGGCATTGATGTACACAAAGTTACCTTTGTTGTACGAGCAATATAATTACGGGCAATAAGCCTCGTAGCCTCGTAGGCGAGGCCTTTAATGAATACCCTGTGTAAATTTAGCTGGTTGGCTATTTGGTATCAAAGTGTAAGTGACAGCTTATGTGGACGTATTTGCGTTGGGCAAGATTCGCGAACGGACTTTTTTCGTTGCACTTTTGTTGGTGGTTGTACTTTTGACGACAAACCTATGAGAATTTGGACTTTTTTATGGCAAAGTTATTAAAAAAAGCCATGTGCTGATTTCTCAAGACGAACGTCCATGATTAATTTTAATGTCTAGTCAACTGAATCGACACCACTGTCTGCTTTTAGCATTTATCACAAGAAAACTTTTACAATTTCAATACTTTCAATATCGCCGCAGTGGTCCAATACTAGGAGTAAGTAAACCCTAATAGATAGATCGCCAGTTGAGATCGTCAGTTGCGACTAAGTTGCGCAACTGTTGTCTTCACGTAATACGTCCACCGCCAAATGGCATGGTATTTACCAAACACAATTATTGGCCGCGTCCATTTTGCAATATGAGATTTAAGGCTCAAATTAAATGAATTAGAAGCCGGAGAGAGGCCCTCTACCCTCTCATAGGCAGATTTGATTCCAGGACCGACTTCCAAACCATTTGTAAGTAATTTGAGTGGGGGCTGGTTGCTGGTTAGCGATAATTCGATCGAAGTAGGGTAGTCTGTAAGGTAATTATTCAAAAACATAAAATGGGATGGCGATTTTGTAGTACACAGGCAGATCGAACTACATGAACTTGTAGTTTTTTTTTATCTTATTTATTGGTAAGCTATGATAAGAATAGTTGACGATAGAGCACACTGACCTATTAGAAGTAACTTATTTACTCTTGACTTAAAAAAGAGTTAAAGATAAATGTGTCTACTGCTAATTAGTTTTTACTTCTTTAGTTAGGATTGTTTGAATAAATCTTTATGTACCTAATCGAGCTATATAATACTAGAACAATTAGCGACAAAAAATAATTCACTACCAAGACTATTAAGATTGGTTAATTAACATTATATAGCACGCTTGTTTGTGACTGTACCTATGATTTTATTTTTACCTCCCTTCCGTTCAGCCCGGAAGCAGTTATTTGATAATTTCCCAACGTTAAAAAAAGGTATAGAAATTCACATTTGCTCGGACAATTTCTTCTGTCCTTCCTTACATAAAACCCCTAATTTCATGGAAAATTAGAAACAAAATTTTAGATTAGGGGTCCAAAATCTCAAGTATAAATGACAATAGGCCAAATCAACTATTAACTAGCAGTTAACGGACAATTTGGGATGTACTCGGTCAGTTGGCAAGCGAAACCGGGGGGCGGCACAATAATAGTGTCCCCAACAGATCCCGGGGACGATTTAAACAAGGGTTTTTGCCCCAATTACTTTCGGATGCGTAATTATTTCCACTAAGAAATATAATACATGGAGAGGCGAGTTTTTGCTGAGATAGATGTGGATCACATTGTTAGTATGTTTATATGTTTTTTTTTATGTTTCATTATATATATTAGTAGATATTTTTAAATAGTTTTATATAGAAGTTATGATATAGTAAAATTTAAAATAAAGTTCATACTTTTTTAATTTGAAATGTGACTGCCCAAAGGTTGAGTGGTAGAGAATGCCTTGTTACATACATATTAAATAAACAAAAAATAATAATACTTCGTTATCGTCTGTATTTTCCAACTAGGAATGTTAATTAGATCTATATTCTCCTTGTGTCTCTAAACATCCTTAAATACTCTTACAAATAAGAAACAAAAATAAACTATTTCGCAGCTTCCGATCAGAACGGCCGCTAACCAGGTATTAAAAACCCATAATCAACTCGGTCTAAAAGTTAAACCACGGTTAGAGAGCGCCTCTTCACAACTTCGTTCCATAACTGCACTGGTAAACATTAATCAGTGGTTAAATAGAACCTTTACCGCTCGGAAAACTCGTGCTTTTCACAAATGCTTCCAATCAGCCCGTGGCCTTTCATTCCTAACAATGGCGACGGATAAAATGCGAAATAAGATCTTTAATGAAAACTATCGTCTGCTGAAACTACCCTCGTATTAATCTATTATCGTTAAATCGGCTGCAGACGGCTATCAACGGTTTTAACGATATAATTTTGACTGTAGTTTAGAGCTATTTAGAGATCTTTTTTAATCCAGGGATTAAAAGGTGGTGTAATTACTTTTTCGGATTAACAGTGCCAATTTGGGTTTGGCGTTTGGTTTTTGTGGGTAGTCATTGAAGGTTTTAGACATGTTTAACGGTCTCTGCTAAATTTATTATTAACAATAATTAATGGTATCTGAAATAAAAATAATAAATTGCCAACCTTGCTTGTTTTTATTTGCATTTAAGTTTGCGATGTAGTCATTTAGCGACTTAGGTATTTTGAGATTTAGACATTTTGATATTTGGACTATGAGCGACGTGGTCTATTTGCGATCCAGCCATTCTAATACCAACCCATAGTTTCATGGCATTTTATCTCATTTTTATTATCACTATTTTGGGATGTCTCAAAGTCAAAACGTTTATTTCAATCGGATTATTAAACGACACTAGAACGTCTCTTCTACACCGGAATCACTATATGAAGTTCTGAGATGTCATACAAGTGGTATGTTTGGAGGAGCTCGTAGCTAAATTATACAGCCGCACGGTCGATCTTCAAGGTTAAGCAACGCTTTCTGATGTTGGTATGTGTAAGGTGACCATCTTAATATACCGAGACTCCTCCATGCATCAGAAAGTACGTTAAGCCGTTGGTTCCGGCTGTCATTTGGAGATCTTTGGCAGTCGTTACGGATTGTCAGAAGGCAGAAAAATCTGACAGCAGGCTTGCCAAGAAGTACTGTGTTGCCCATTTAATAAGTTGGGTTGTTTACGTGGAGCAGTTGGCTATCGACTGATAGGCAGCGTGAAATACTGGTATTCAGCTGAATCCAGTTTATCTGGGAGCCAACCCCAAAATAGCTGGGAAAAGGCTGGACAAATGATGAGTAGGGCTATTTCAACTAATAAAAATGTATTCAGTAATAGCTTAGTATCATCGGCTACAATTTTCCAGATAAAATGCTCTGTTGCCTGTTGGATCGCAACAGGAGCAAACCCACACCAAAAAACCTAGTTCATAATACGCTATCCCCATATCATCAGTTTTTCTCTTTTAGTAAATGAAATTTTGTGAGTCTGAGACAAATCTTAAATATTTAAAGACATGTAAAGCAGCTTTTTTCCTCTCACAAAAACATTTTAGCAGAAAGCTAATTAGGATTTTTAACCAAGCTATTCACTACAGCTGTGTTAAGCGCTTTAAGATTTATTTATGTGAATTTTGTGGTTGTTGTGCTTTTTGTATAATGGTAAAAAAATTAGGCGATGATTTATGATCTTCACAAAAAGGATTTTGTCTTCATTACCTTTCTGTTCACAATTTCTCAGTTTATTTTTTTATTTTAGCCATAAAATAATATCTTCTCCTGCTTTGGGCGGAGCGGGAGAGAGACTTAGACTATACTTGTCTAAATCCTCACCCTTCTTCAAAATACTTTCCACAGCAGCGGCAAGTTTTTCGAATAATTCCCTAGCAGGAAAATTTCTCAATGCTTACTGAACACAAATCCAGCGGTCAGATTGTCATTAGTAAACTTATCTATTTATTTACTCTTAGACACAGTTGTAAGACCGGTCCTTCTCTAGTGATTTTATATAATAAGCAGCTAATATTCTTTCCTTTTCTCTTTCATATTTTTGTAAGCAAAATATGAACAATACACTCAAAAATAATAAAAGCATAACGTATTGTATGATAACATGGACCTTTTCCGAGGCTTTGACGGCTTGCGGCCGGAAATGGAAGGGACAAGGGCAGCCGGATCCGGCTCGAAGGGTCGACTGTGACAACTAAGCAAAAACAATCTAACTGGCCATATTGGAAGGAAATTAACGTACGTAAATCATGATAGTGGGCATACATGTTGACGATGGCTCACTAACATTTGTAGATCCGCTTTTGTATATTTTTATTTGGCTAAAATGAAAGGAAAAGGAATGTGGTATGGCAACTGATTTCTTCAGGTTGTAATCTACCTTAGTAACTAAGTGAACATGTATTTAATATCAGTTTTACGTTATGTCTATTTATATGAACATGCTGGTAGTTCCACAGTCTTTTAGATTAAACACCAAATAACCACAGCTTTGGAAGCCGAAAATAGATCTAAGTGGCGTGCAGTTGGAGAGGCCTATGTCTAGCAGTGGACTGCAACAGGCTGTTGATGATGATTGATGAACCACAGCTTTGTGTCTGCAATATATAATTACACTGATTTCCCATTAAATTCTTACTCCACCAAATAAATATTAGCCACCTTTTAATTCAAATAAGTAAGCGAGCCACAGATGTTTACATAAAAAATATTATTACAGGAACGACCACGAGAAATCCTTTAAGCGACGCCCCCCCAACTTCGCCTTCAAATAGCAAATGACGCCATCGAGTAAATCTTCAGATCTGAACAAATAATGGCCGCCATACATCTCTGGCTACAACTTAATACACTGGACGGATCAAAGGACCACACACGGAACCGCTGCGAGCTTAGAATAAACCAATTATGAGTGAAATATTAGGGATCAGTCCGCCCTATGAAAGCCTTTGATCACACGTCGCTAACTGCTTATATTTCTTTCCGGCCTCGAGCGAGAAAGGAGAAGCCACCAAAGACTGGTCAAAATATAAGCGAAACTCTTAATAAATTACAGAAATTGGTGACCACGAGACTAATACCCCCGGAATGGGGAATAAGCCGGTCATAACGTTGGTTAACTGCGCGTGCCGAGTAATCATTTTCGGACAGGATATTTACTTCCGTCTGTTCTCCTGATATACGACAACTGCTCCGTTTATTAAAAGGATCCGTGTTGAGAAAATAGTCGTGCTACTGCGGATAAAGGGCACTTAAATCATATTCTATACGTAATGAAGCCGAGCGCGGAAAGTAACCGAAACTCGAGTGCAAATAAATTAAATGCGATCAGTACGTTGACGGCCATCGCTCCATTTTCAATTAGAGTGAAAGCCGGGGACGATATGGATATTTTACAAAATGGGAAAATAATCGAATTTCGACTGAATAATGAGAGGACCCTCGGCGTACGTCGATGAATGGCGACCAGGAGAGCATGCGACACAAAGGGTATTTAACTCGTACTTAGTACTTTTTGTCCACCACCCCCCGTTGCGCCACCCGGTTTTGCCCCCAATGCGATTATATTGTCGTTATCGCCCTATAACGTATGCAGAATAAAACATGTATTATCTATACTGCCAGCATCCATTTACCCGGTTTCGTCCGCTGCTAATCCTTTGATTTATAATAGACCGTTGAAATATAGCCGTTGGCCGCAATATATTTAAATTATTCCAACAGTCAATTAACGAGATAGCTTTTGGCGCAATGTAGGTCGCGATGTGTTCGCCGGGACGTAGGTAACAACCAGAATTTGTGTACAAAGTTATTAAACACGAATTTGCGGTTGACTGAACGGCATGAAAGAATTTTGGATGTGGGTTATTTAATAAAACCTCGTGTATGCGTAAAAGTTTGAGGAATATCGAGGTATCTGCACCCGCGCTTATTAACGAAGTCAAATAAACCTTTTTAAACTAGGCCCCCCGGGTATAGCGTCGTATATTTGAACAGGCAAATTCCGTACAAACATTCTATTGATACAAATAATTCTCACGCGGGAGGACTATATTTCACCGGAGGTTTTTGTTGAGTCAACGCGGGCAGGAAAGTTAGTTAACAAACTTTTTCGCGTTTCGTTAAAAAGCGGCGAGGATTAATGCGGGCGTCGGACTTAATACTTATTTACAATAATCCGACTTGTGGGAGCTCCGCATGAATTGTTAGAATAAATTTCGTTTTCAGACGTGTCCCCCACTAGGGCTGGATTACGGTTGCACGATTTATCGATATTAATTTGCGCAAGATTTTGTTCTTAAGTTATTCGTACCATCATTACAAGTGCTCACTTATTTCTCAAGTTTCTTGAGTTTACTCGTAGTTTTATATTTTTTCCATTTTAAAACATGTGTCTTTATTTACGATTTCGAGTTTAGTTTCTGTGTTTAAGAGTTTAGAAAATTCATTGGAAAACTTTTTCAAGAAGCAAGTTCCTTTATTAAATCAGCTATAATTGTAACTTTATAAACAAGAAATAATAAAAAACGATCTTAATTTCCCTTACACGCACTATCGACTATCCAAAACTATGCAAGCACATCACTACAGTCACAAAAGCACGCAGATCGTAAAACCGCGCTTTAAAAATTAGATACGTGCTCCAGCAGAGCCTTTTATAATCCCTAAGAAATCTCCATAATTATCCGTCCATTCGTATGGATATTTGCTTTATCTTTTACCTCTGGATCCTCGAATTCGGCTTAATTAAAGGTCTTCGGAAAATATGGTCCTTTTTCCCCTTTTCTGCATGTGGATAATTGGTAAGCTTATTTTCTGAGAGATTGAAAGTCCTGTATTTATTGTCTCGCGTATGTGAGGCTAACACCTGCGTCTTTAATTGACACCTTTATGTATTCCTCATTAAAACAGGGATTCTTTTATGTGCCTTTAGGTATATGCTTTGTGATAACTAGGCAGTATTGATAATAGGTGTTAATATAGTAATGGCTTAGTTACAGAAAAGTTATGATTGCCGAAGATGCTCTTTCGAAGCGTTGCTTTCACAGCGGCGACTGTCGCCATCTACATGTAACACTACATCAAAACACTGTTGATTCAATCTCGAACTTACTTAGCAAGTCGTTTAAGTCTCGAACAAAAAGTCAGACCACCTAAAAAGCTTCAATTTACGGAGACCCACTCGAATAAATAGATGCGATATCCTATATTACCATATTACGGCCAATCACGAACGGGGTGCGTCATAGAGCATGGAACCAACTCGCCAGCGGTGACTGAAGACGGATAAATGTTCTCCTTTCGATATAGTAAAACATATTCGCTATGTATCACTGTCTATATCTCATCATGCTTCTTCTAAACGTAATTGATTCATTTTTTTATTAGCAAGAGCGATTAACGAGGAAGTTTCGTTTGTTAACCGAAAACGCTAATTGAGAAGTAAAAAAAACGCATTGTGGCTTCATACAAATGGCCATGTCGCGAATTTTGCGTCGTCGCACTTAAGAAAACGGCCGCAACGCTTTGTGGTAGTTAGAATAAAAATGAGCGTTTGAGTCTTTACTGAAGCAACCATGGTGTGTGCAAATGTGTGTTAACGTTTGGAGCGTGCTAATGTATGAGTAAATGGTAAAATTCCCTGACTCGCTTAGGTTATGTGCCGGTTCCAGAAGTGGCCGTCGTGACGTGCCCTTATTCTGTGGGATGGATACTATCACATTTGCATATTACGACGGGAAATCTCATGATTAACATTTTTATTAAACAAGGATTAGCTGTAATCCTTTTTTATTCGACAATTAGTACCGTTATCATGGTGGGCGATGTCGTAAAGAGTTGAAATTGCCACCTATCGCCTGAGCAATTAACTAAATTGCTCTAACGCTAGAGATAAGCAACCTTTAATTACAGTTCAACTTTTTTTTTCACAATTTTCCGTCAGCTTTATAAAGTGCTAATTGAGCCACGAATTTGAACAGACAAACTTTATAACAGTAGTATAAAAACAGTGCTTTATAGACTTCAATAATTTCGTGAATAAAATACCTTGGTACGTCAAAGTTTTAACTGGTTCTAACTTTTGTAAAGATAGTTACGATTTTTGCGTTTCAATTTTTCGTGTTAAATTTGTATGATATAAAGAACTGGAATAAATACATTAAAATGAATGTAATTAGATTCGTGTGAAATAAGTTTACGACTTTCTTAGGTTTATTCATATTAATTTTCGAGTATAATTTAGTGAATTAGATAAATATAAACTGGATTAACGTAATAAAAATGATAATCATGAAATGTCACAATGACAAGTTTATTTAGGCCTAATTTGAAATTATAGGTATAAAGCCTGTTTCTGAATTTGGAACAAAGATCGTTTCAAACCCTACTTTAATATCAAAGTATGAGTTTTCATGATAACGTAAAGCAGTAAAATTATTAACTCAGAAATCGATTGTTATGAAACTTTCTTTCTTTTATTCTATTTCCTGAAGATGCCTGATACAGCAGGATTAAAACTTAATGACGGCTACGAAGGTCGCATTTCACTACGCAATGCCCCAACCGTCGGTTTTATTCTATTTGTACAAAAGAGATATCGCAAATCTTACAGGCTTAAATTCCTCATATGCCATTTAATATATGTTTTTCATTGAATGCGTAATATTCGAAGGCCTTTTTTTGGATGGGAAATCATCAAATTACTTCTCCCGCTCTGGGCGGAGCGGCAGAGAGTGTCAGACTCTTACTGACTAAAACCCACCCGTGTTCCTTCTTGTGCCCTTTGCGTTCCAGGGCCGCGGTGACTCTTTCGAACAAATTCCGCAACCCTAGCAGGCACTGACCCTATGGGGCCCCATCTTCTTTGCTGACGGCTCTTTGAGGCGCGCGTGGAACACGACGCGCCGTCGACTCGGGCCTGGTTGCTATCAGACTGGAACTCGGTGTACCGATGACCTGGTGTAGCCAGAATTTCACTAGATGTGAGTAATATAGGACTGGTCGTTATGGCGATGCTAGGTGCAGGCCATGGTCGTGTAGTGTGTCATGCTGGTCGTAGCCTCTCTCAAGCGTCACCATTTCAAACAATCATGTGATGCTCCAATCATTATTACACCTTGTAAGGCCTGCAATACTTACAAAGCTGCATCTCCCAATATGCGGTCAGCACTCTAAAACCACAACTAACATACAAAACTACATTTTAAATTCACCTGTAAGAGGCCAAGAAACCCTTGATAAAATCGTGCATCTCTTTGAATTTATTGAGCTAACAACTTTTTGTCTATTTATTAGAACACTATAACAACTTATAAGTCCTCTTTGCTTACTGAATCCTAGCTACTCTCCTCAATGGCTAAGTGAACGAGAATTTTGAAAATTTGGTTGGAAAACATTGGATGCAAAAGATGGAAAATATACCTGTAACTTGGGAGGAGTTATAACTTGGAAATGTTACTATCTATATCATGATTTTACTGTATTTACCAAGGAAACAAGAGAATCGTGACTAGTTTTTCTACTAAGAATATACAAAGATTGTTAGGTTCTTATTTTATGTTTGTTACAATAATTTGATTAGTACATATTATAACAACAAAAAACAAAGATAAAAATTGGGAAAAATAAATAAAAGTTAAAAATTACATGTTGAGAAACAGACCCATTCATGAAAGCTTCCGACCAAGCTCAAACTGCACACCAATCATCAGATTGAAACTCAAATTCCCTTTAGATAATTTTAAATTTGAACCCGTTTACCAGTATCCAAATCAATCACCCGCCGAATTCTTTCATGAATGGGCCTGCTTATGTCAGAAACGGAAATTATGTATGAAGTCACTGTACATTAAATAATGTCTAAGAGTTTTATAAGCTATTTTCCATTCTGTTGTAGGTATCAAAAACAAAAAAATTGAAAATAAATAAATAGGTACCATAATACTTCGTAATATCTCAGTATATTCATTACAATATGTAAACCAACACCACAAAACTTTGAAACACAATCCAAAGAACTTTTTTTTCAAAGAAACCACTTGAACTTTATTCCCTCAATAATCATTAACTCTCACCCACTCATTTTTAGAGCGTAGTCATAAAAAGTTTATTTTACCGATTCCTTTTAACAATTTCCTCGGACGTTTTTAATCAATTCTACGATATAATATCCAAGTAACACACATATGTTCTAATATTATTTTTAATGCGGTACTGCAGCATTGTCTGTCTGTATGTTGTCATAACTAATCCTCATGGAATTAATTATATTAAATACATACAGAGGCCTAAGTCCTGTCGAACAACTGGGGATACTTTTCTTCAACTTCCCACGCAGGTGAAGTCGCGGTCAGAAACTAGTTAGATGTCTTGAAATTCTGTATGCTCGGATATTTACCAGCAATCACTCCTCAAAGGCTAACATTATTTGGAAAATATCAATCAATCAATCAAAATATTTATTTGCTAGAATATGGTGTATAAGGTGTTACAGTAATTTTGTTTCAGCATATCCTGCCGTAACCTGGCGTGCAAATGTCTTTACAATCAGCGATGTCAAATATTATTATTCTAAATTACAAATAGCAGCTTCTATTGATTTGTATTCTAGATAGTCATTAATGGTATAATGTTTTACACAGCAATAGTTTGAAGAGTAACTTTTTAAAGATTGTAAGAGGTAAATCTTGAAAACTATTTGGTAAATGATTGTAAATAATAATAGACATGCAGTATACATTTTTCTTAAATAATTTTAATTTTATTGATGGCAGCTGAAGTCTATCTAATAGGTCGACTATAGCATGATTTACGACACTGGATACTTTTTGACCCCGTAATGCGTTCCTGCAAAATAGTTTACGGCACATCCGTTGGTAAAATAAAGTCTTGCAGAGGAATATTTATATTATTACTTGCTTTTGCCCGCGACTTCGTCCGCGTGGAGTTCGGTTATATCGTAGCGTAACGTAGCGTAGGCTAGGCGAGCGCTAAGAAAGGAAGTAAATATATTGGTAGGGATTGGATCTGGAAGATCAATACAAAATAGGTAGGTACCTAAGTATTTCTTTTGGTTTTGCCATTTTATTAATTTAAAAAATATATATATATTTGGTTTGGTTGTTTATTTTCATTGTTTTTTGTTCATGTGTAATTTTGTGCAAATTTTTTGTTGAAATCTATTTTGTTTTATATTTTTGTGAAATAGTTGTTGTTTTCATAATCAGCGACCCGATAAACCGTAAAAACGATACCCATGTTGATTTTCAGAAATGTCACCCCTTTCCCACCTTTTAGGGTTTGAATTCTGAAAGAGCCTGAAACACTTGTTTACTCATTTATTGATAGGCGTACTTCTGTGAAGTTTCAAAGAGATTTATAAAATTGCGTGCATTTCCTATCTCACACCATTTCCGACTTTCTAATGTGTTATTCAGGATCAGCCTGCTTCTATCCCACGGCATACGTCATTAAGGCTTAATACGTTTAATATTTGACTGGTCAAATCGCAAGATGACGTGACCTTTAAAAGCTCCCATTGACGTCGGTAAGCGACAACGCTCATTGTTCTATAATACGTAAAACAATTTCCATGAAGATACAGTCGCATCATTGTCACCGTTGTGTTCACGACACAGCTTTCTGTTGAAAGCCTTCACTGTACTACGCTAGCATATAAAAGTGTCAGTGAAAATTGAGCAATAAAACGCTGCTGCATAACGAATTTTGCACGTTGTGTGAATATTTTATGTTTGATTTATTAATTTATATATTAATTAAAAAAAATATTTTAGGGTTGAAAACCGTCGATTTTAACGCGCTCACTTAAGATCCTATATGTTATATTTTCTTTTACTATTTTAATTTGTCTACACAAATATTATAAAGAGGAAAGATTTGAATGTTTTTTTGCATTGAATAGGCTCGGAAACCACTTGACCAATTTGAAAAATTATTTCACTGTTGGGAAGCTGCAATATCTCCGGTAAACATAGGCTATATTATATCCCCATATTCCCACGGGAACGGGAACTACGTGGGTGAAACCGTGGGGCGATCTAACTTATATGGTGTACCAGTAGGTACTTTATTATGAAGAGTAGGCAGTCCATGATATGGTCAACTCGTGTTTCAAATGACATTAAACAGGTTATTACATACAGGGTTATGAATACTATTTAAATCTAACATTACATGTATTTTAGTATAACGTTACTTAAAGTTAATTTGCTGCGTTTTATTGCTCTCGTTCAAATTAGATACAATTTAATATATTTTTATCTTAATATTTTTCGTAACTTTTTCCATCGTACTTTGAGAAATACTATTCTCTCTTTCACGTTCTCATACGTTTTCCGCCTCAAGAAACTCACGTATGTGCACATCGCAATGCAATAAGCCTTAAACACGATATGACGTACGTATCCCAAGAAATCCTTCAAAGAATTGTTTTATTTTCACATTTCAAAGAGCCTTGAGATATAAAATTGTCTAGAAGTGTCGATAACCTCATGGACGAGTCTGATTTATTCGAACCGCACACCTGCGTAGTGCAAGACTTCGGCAAGGTGTAGGATTTCTTTCTATCAAAAGTTATACACAACTCGCGAACCATTTGCTTGCTATGACAAGTTAAAGAGAGAAGTTTAGATCAGGTTTTTAATAACTTAAGGTCCACTTGCACAAACACGAGTTATTTTTAACTGTAAGATAGTTTTAACCCCAAAATCAAACCAAAATCTAAATTCTGAATAGACGAATTTAGATTTTGGTTTGATTTTGGGGTTCTATCACATTTTGAACGTCAAATTTTACATAAAGACAGTCATCCAAAACATCCGCCCATCACCAGTTCATAGTATTTTAACTCGAAAGAAGAAGTGGCGTAACAAACTCCCCGGTTATCCCCCGGGTTATTTTGTATGTCTTTAAACCATTTTAGCCACTAATTCTGAGTCAAAATATAGCCAAACAAACGTTATTGATAGTGTAGCTGATCTACACTACACAGTCACGGCAGTAAAAATAGTTTTTTTTTTCTATGAGATAGATTTTTGCTACTGCACTATCGGTCATGAAACATTGCTTTGGTCCTTCGAGCCGGATCCTAAATTATTTTGGATCAAGCTTGCAAAGGTTTTGTTTGAGTGCAGAACCTGAAGATATAACTTCTTTTTTGTTTGTTCTAGTTACATGGTTAAGCTGAAATCGCCCAAACATAGTAAGGGTAAGTGCTAGTATAATAGCTATATTTAATAGGTACCGATGTATTGAGTGATTGAACTAAGGTATGGTTATCAAAGTTGTGTTTAAACAATTTGTTGGTCCTAGATAGTGATCCAGGTGTAGTGATTATACATACATGATATATATACAACTATTATACAGGCTTTTTTGAAAAACACCAACATCGCGAAAAAAAGTCATCAGAATCTGTTCCCTACATTTTGATGAGTTATGCGAACATAAATGTAGGGAACAGCTGATTTTTTTTCACTATTTCAGGTTTGGTCCCATAGTAAAAGTTGTTCATAATGATGAGTACAATGACCTCTTAAGAGGTTGTTGGTGTTTTTTAAATAATCCTGTATATACAACAGAAGTATTTTTGTCCTTCTAAAACTGCATCTCAAGCCATAAACCTTAGTACTTCTGCAGTTTTCCTGTATCTCCCCATTTCCATCGCACACAATCTCCTGGGGCGTAACTCGTTTAGGGACAAACAACTATTCACCAACACAGGAGACAATACCGTATGTGAACTCAAGTTTATTAAAGGGAGCGACAAAGGACGGTAAAATGTAGCATTTTGAGGGTGTACCTATTAGCCTGCAGTTCATTGCCGCACATGGGTATGAACTTCTACCAGAAACCATGTTTCCGCTGTTGTTTGCTGATTAATTTTGATGCGTTACCCAAGCCAGTTGAATCATTTTTGCGGAACTCGTCGAGTTTCATCCGCGCGTATTGATATTGAGCGATATACATTCGACGTAACAAGCCCGGCCGTTACATGGTAGACGGTTGTCCAAGATACTTGTGTATAGATGGGATCACTCATAAGCTCCAAAACTTTTTGAAAGCAGCTGTATTGCGCGTACACGTTCAGCGAAGAAGTGGAACTCCTTGCCAGTGATTAAAATCTGCTTACTGTGGCCTTTGTGCGAGTTTCTTAACGTTCTCGATTACGTTAGCGTAAACGTCAATTTGTATTGAAACTTGATAACAATAACGTATTACTTTTTTTCCATATAATTTGACATAAGCGAACGTTTACGTAAACGCGTTCAAGTACGTTAAAAACTCGCACTTAGGGCGCTTTCAATTTAGACGGTTGGTGCCGGACTGCTGCCGCACGGTTGTTACGACCATGAGCCGTACTGCTGCCGGACGACAGCAGTACGACGTAAATCGTCTTATTTGAAGAGATACGCGGCTGCAGTCCGATCGAATGTTAGTGATTTCCATCGAAACCCAACTTTAGTCGGTGCCATGGACTCTGACGAGGAAGTGTTATTGTTAGTTCTCTTGCTTCGGCAGAAACATAAACGACGCCGTACTAGGGCGTCGCCAATGTTTTCTTTAAAATATAAAACTGGTGATTTTTATACACTTTACCCTAGATTAAAAGAAAGCTCAGCTGATTTTTTGAACTATTTTAGAATGTCTAGAGAATGTTTCTATGAATTATATCACTTTGTTAAAAATGGAATACAACGTCAAGAAACTAAATTCAAAAATACATTTATAAAATCTTCTGTATTTAAATCATCCATAATTAGGTAGGTATGCACGAAAACGTCTAAGAAACACGATGCGTTCACAGCACTAGCGAACAACGACTGAGACAGGTTGTTGCCGTTCCGCCAACGGACGTGCGCCGCACTGCTGTCGCACGACTTTGCGTCGAGACATTTTGTATGAAAAATCATAACCGCCCGTGCGCAGTACGATACCCGGACTGCAGCAGTCCGGCACCAACCGTCTAAAATGAAAGCGCCCTTAGCTCTCAGTTTTCCTTCACTATTTCGTCGGATACATCGTGGCAAACTTGCTTCATCGGCTACGGTAATGTTAAACGCGACCCTATCAATCATAAAATATGTATGTAGTCAAATATTTCTGAAAAAATCACTCTTTTAAGAAATGGACAGCTTTTGGAGCTCCCTCAGTATGGGTTTACCTCCAGCTTTCAGCAGCTCTGTGGTAACGCCGTCTTCTCCAGGGGCTTTTCCATTTTTAAGCTGCCCAAGAGTGATCTCGATTTCACCAATACTGACTTCTTGCACGCAGGTCTTCGGTGAAATGGCGTGTCAATGTGACTCTAGGATCCTCATTTTCGGGATCAGGACTAGAGGCATGCGATGCGTATAACCGGCTTTAGAAGTCTTCCACTTCTGAAAGGACTGCTGGCTTCGAAGAAACGACTTCTCCAGTTGCTGTGGTCAGATTCGTCAGGTGGCTTCTTCCAAGAGATTGCACGAACACCTTTGACCCCCGATTCCGCTCGATTGCTCTTTCAACCGAAACAGTATTGAAGCGCCGGAGATCGCGTCGTCGTATTTATTTCAGCATACATTAAATAATGACATTAGCATAACGCTTAATCTTTTTGAGGCAAGATTATGTGCACTATCGGTTTGAGTTTAGATGTTACTCGCTCACAGGTATTTGACCGTTAGTAGACCCACACGCTGGCCCTGCCCATTCAAAATTTTTCAGTGGTAAAATAGACTTTTAGGATGTTTTTCATTTGGAGATATTTTTGTTAAAAGATTGCCTGTCATTTGTAAGCCACCCTGTCCCAAAAAGGAGTTTATTTTTTTTTACAAACTTAAAAAAACATGCATTCTAAAATCGAAAGAGAACAAAGACATAATTTATAGTTTTGTATCCATCGATCCCCAATTAATCTCGTTGTGGGGGTCGTATATCAAAAGTGCGCCATTTTTGTTGGCCGCCACTGCAATCACTATAAATTCGTGAGTTATGAGCCCCGCCTCACTGTAAGTCACACTAAGTTTGCTGGTTAGAGAACGTAAAAAGTGTCATTTTATTTTATAGGTGAA
This sequence comes from Hecatera dysodea, assembly GCA_905332915.2. Lineage (NCBI taxonomy): Eukaryota > Metazoa > Arthropoda > Insecta > Lepidoptera > Noctuidae > Hecatera > Hecatera dysodea. The sequence goes on along the minus strand of HG995294.1, from coordinate 7,851,802 downwards.
AATGACGATAATTTAAAAATAGTATTTTAAAGGCAGGTGCGCAGATCGTACTTAGACAGCTATGATTAAATTTATACGATAGCAAAGTTATAAAAATCCCTATGAGCCTACTCGTATCTATGAAATTTCTGATCTGTAAGAATAGAATATAAATATTCTTCTTCTGCATAGAGATCTCCGCTTCAGAAACGGTAACTAACTTATTTTTTCTGCCTGGCGAACTCCTTGATAATTCATCACTTTATTATATTGGTCATTGTATTAATTGAAAACTAGTGCACACATGACTCACATAGGTTTTATACATGAAATCGGTAAATGCAATATTACCAAGTACTTGTGGCGGTATGGAGGTATGCAAAAATAATTCGATAACTAGTTTGGGACAGACACAAAGAATCACGATTTTATTTCTAAGTATTCATTGACGTGTGAACCCTAAAAACGTGAAAATACTCAATTTTTATTTGCTTGTATATGAATATAGAAACCACGTTTTATTTTTATATATTCCACAAATATTAAGACTTCGTTTTGTTACAAAAATCCATTTTCCATTACAAAGTGTCTGTAGAATCGAAATTTTCCAAACTTTTCAATAACGTAGGTAACACTTGTAGAACACGTTTATTCATGTAGTTTAAAATCTACATCGAAATAAGCCCTTCTCAGCAGCATTTATGGAGATAAATGTTATATGCTTGTTTTTACTGACAGATTTTATAAATCTCCAGACGTAAAACGGCCATTAAGCCCTTCTTAGGACAATTAATTAGTATAATACGGCAATTTCAAACGCAAATCTCCATGAAGTTCTAAATGAATTATGTTTGTTCTTAAAGAGTTATCATCCTCCTTATTATCACAGCAATAAAATTATGAAACTTCGAGTTTAATGCGGCAACACTAAATTATACTTTAAGAATTTTGTAAAATTTTATTATTGTACTTTAATGCGATTCAGGGTAACGTTCCCGAAGGACACGCCTACTCTCTTTCGCGGCGAGACAATAAGTTTTTACGAGCTGAATAGAGGCGAAGATTGGAAAAAATTCAAAGCACTTTTTGTCGAAATTCGTAAAAAAATGTTTTGTATTGTGAGTGGCACACAATGGTGGATGCAGGAAATGAGAGTCTGGGCGTAGCGGTGCTCAATTTAACTGGTACCCGCTCTGCCGCCCGCCCGGGCCCCCGCCCAGGCGCCCACCCGCCCTCGCGGCCCCGCTTGCATATTGTGTATATGCACGCAGTGAACAATCGAAAATAACACTTCATTACAAAACGACCACTTAAATACTAATTGGGAGATTAAGAAAATGTGAAAGCTCGTTTATTAGAGACGAACTATGTTTAACTTCAGTTACTCACTAATTCAAAGTTCTTAACGAAATTAACTTGAGCTCAATCTTTCAGACGCACAGAATCATCATTTATACACAATCTTCTCGTGAACTATCATGTTACACGTTAATTCTACTAATTACATATTCGGATGAGCACTACTAAGTGCATTACATTTCCAACTATGAATTGCGGATACCAAGATATCAGACATGTAAAGGAGGTTAGTTTGAATTTTCCAAAACAAAACACGGTCGCTAATCTAATCTACGTGCATAACGCAACGCGTCTGGCCGACGCTGCTTTGTGCCACACGCTTCGCTGAAATTTAATGTATCGCCCGTGTACCAGACCCTTTGAAGGCTCCCATATTAGCCGCCTCCTATTAGCATAAAACCCATAATGGCACCACCTAAGCTTTTAATTAATTACTGGCCAGATACCGGGAAGTTTCAACGGCATATGAACAAAACTCTCTCGTCGTCTTTTTTATTCAATTTGCATTTTACAAGCAACACAAAAATAACCAGCGAACGTTGTAATTAAACAATTCCTGGGTGAGAGAACTTTCTCCCATTCTGTGGTTGTTAGTTTTTCCACTATTAAAATGTAATGGAAACACAAAATGTTTAAGTAACGACTCCGACGATGAAAAACTCATAAATGTTAACGTAAAAATAATAAAAAGCATCGACTGAACAAACAATCTCCGGGAAAACTAATTTATGCGGCGCATTCGTTGGGGCTGGAGTAAGATGCCCGCGGAAATCTCTCTTTTATGTTTTGGCAAAGGTTTAATATAAAAATTACTTTTCGCATTATCGTGTGTGCCTGGTAGGCGCCGGGGGATCACATGGCGAAGTCGCAATTCGCTGAGGGCGTGCTTTCCGCTTCTCGGTGGATTATCTCATGCGTGACAGCTGTTTCAGTCTCTGCGGCCCTGGTACTTAAACAGCGGGAACAGGTAGGGTATTGAGTGTATTATTTTGGTAATAGGTACTTTTTTTTCTCATACAAATTTATTATCCGGTTAATTACGATAGTAAAATGGATGCGGTATCATGATGACAAGTGCATTACTAAATTACAAGCCACTTTACAACATTGTAATTATTTGTGACTAGCTGCTGCACGCGACTTCGTACCCGTGGAATCCCCGATTTTAAAACATTCTTTATCGCTGCTCCGCTCCTATTGGCTTAAGCGTGATGATATATAGCCTAAAGCCTTCCTCGATAAATGGTCTATTCAACCCAAGAATTTTTCAATTCGAACCAGTAGTTCCTGAGATTAACGCGTTCAAACAAACAAACAAACTCTTCAGCTTTATAATATTAGTATAGATAAGTATACCATTATTATGTGCTAATTAACAACACACAGCAATTGGTGTAATTATATATCATGTATCTATACAAAATTACACCAATTGCGATATGTTGTTAATTTATGTATTCGCCACACTATTTTAGTTAGTATTTCGGTACAAACTTTACATGATGAGAGTTTTTTTTTATTTTTTTAACGCTAGATATTATATGCTAATCAACAATTTTTTTAGGCAGTTTCCTCAAATAATTCTATCCAACTTCAATTTCATTTCACGGATAACAGAAACACTGCATAAGCATAAGCATAATCGGCCTTTTAAAGTTCCCACTGCTGGGACACAGGCCTCCCCTCTAGAAGAGGGAATGGTCCGTAATCCACCACGCGGGCCCAGTGCGGGTTGGTAACACGAGAAACACTGAATTTTGGTAAAATCTACTAATCTAAAACTTCCTACCAAGATTAAAAAGAAACATAAACAAATAAACAAAATAAAAAAGATTTAACCAAAGCACAACCCTGCACCCCGATCTTCAAATTTTACGTCTTTACCGCTCCATATGTAGACGTTTGATTCCTGATCCCCTCATATTCTTTTGATTATTGTATTACAGAAAAACGAGGGCAGAAAACCGTCAACTTGTGCACTTTTTGACGTCACATAATCTATTTATTGTCAGTCCGTAATGAATGATATTTTGCATGGATGCCGACGCGAGTGTTTTGTGCTTGTTAAAAAGCACCCCGGATATGACGTGGCTTTCATGTGAGTAAGCAATCAAAAATGAATTTGTGTTAAGAGATTTTTTTGGGGATTTATTGAGTCAGATAACGGTGTTTTGGCGTTTTATTTTGTGGTTGTGTTTTATTGAATGAATTATTATGTGAGTTTTTTTATTTATCCTAGGTCCTGGCTATTGGTCATGGTCTTCCACATTCCTCAGTGCTTGTTCGTCAGACTTGTAACTTAGACAGTTAAGAGTCCAGACACTTAAGGCGCTTCCCTGACCAAATAACCTTGAGCATTCGTTGCCTTTGCCGCGCGCATCCTGCGCACGCCCTTTTATCATAGAATTCACACAATATTTGGAATTAAAAAAAAATAAGAGACCTTTGAAATGAAATAAAACGTGTATAATATACACATAGATTTTTAAATTATCTATCAACTAGTGTAATCTCCAAATGATTAGAGCGTTGCATTTAGCAACAGATGCATAAAATCAACAATTTTAGTCATTTTTAAAAAGTAGATTTTAAATTTATTTATACACATAAAAACCAACTAGATCGTGGAATATGATGACAAGACATCGAACATTAATAATGTGCTTTTACATGTAGATTATTTCTCATAACTAATGAGTTTATAGTCTCTGAATAGCGAAGAAAAACGCACTATCGCATGGTCGGGGTATCGCCTTAAGCCAGCAACAGAGTGACAATGAAAATAAATGAAACTTGCCAGTCGCAAAAACAAAAAATCCCTATGACATTTAGAACAGCATGCAAAGATAAGCTTAGTCAAAATTCCAAAACTAAAAGCAAATCAACTTATCCATCACAAGATCTATATCGAGAGAAAATCAAACAAACCTAGACGGTTATATCTAAACTTATTCAAAAACACATCACTCACATAGACGCGCAATAAACAACGAAAAATGATCAATTTCGCCGTAAGCTAAAAACAAATAAAAGTCTTTAAGAACAAATCTGTGTTCGTAGCACCCACGCATAGCTTATATGAAGGGGGCTGTACAAAGGAAAGCAATTTAACAAAATAAAAAATGCTATATTGGAATCCAGGAAGAAACAAATGATACGGGAAATACTTAAATCACGGGTATTGATGCGAAATTGGAAATTGTAAATTACGTATTCTGAATATTGTATACGAATGGGGTTGGCTTTCTCGTTTATAACTCTATTAAGGTTGATTTAAGGTTTATTTTATGTTCAGGATGTTGTCTTTATTAATGAGTATTCACGAAAAACGTAAACAGTCGACAATAAAGTTTTTATAGTATTGAAAATGATTGCTTTTCATAGTTTTCATGAATGCTGGTAGACCATATCAGACAGTGGATATTAGTAAGGAGTAAAGATTGAAAATAAAGATATGTTGTTACTACGAGTGTATACTTTTTAAATGATAAAATAAAAAGGATCACAGACATTATCCCTATTCTTTTTATCGTAAATCTGTAAATATAGCGCGAACGATACACTATTTATTTGAATTCTTCGCTGTATGAAAACTATACAGCTGATCATAGCCATTACATAAATATAAAACATTTGCATGCACCGATATTACTACACATTAAATCACAAATATGTAAATAAATTGAAAAGGCCCGCCATTAAATAACTTGAAATAATATATCGGTTCGTGTGCGGGGGCGTTCTCGACTGCCATTGACAAACGGCTCGGCAAATATAAGCCGAATTATGGAAATTCCATTCAAGAATCGAGAAATTATAGCCTTTGTTCGTATTTTATCTCGCTTAAGTCACATTACTGTGCACTATCGAAATTGGTTTGGAAAAAAAAATGCGTAACATCAACCAACTGGAAATAAATTCATATAATTGCGCGCTTAATGTGGCATTCGCTTGACTCCATACACTTTTATGTCAGACTAGCTTCTGCCAGCGACTTCGTCCGCGTGGAATAGTTACTTTAGCCTGTAATGACCAGGGTTCTAAGTAACTATTAATGAAAAATAGACAAAAGAGTTGATTTTGAAACTCTCAGCCCGATCGGTTTAAAATTGACAAAAGATAAACATGCTGTTTCGGGATATTTTTTAGATAATTTTATGTAGAACATTTCCGTAATACATGATTTCTATGTAACTTTAACCATTAAGGCTACAAACGCGACGGTAGCTTAAAAAATGGAGTAACTTCTTCCGTTTTCCCAATATTTTCCTTCACTGCTCTGCTCCTATTGATTGTAGCGTGATGAAAAGTATTCTATAACCTGCCCAGGAGTATGAAGAATAATTGCACCAAGTTTCGTTAAAATCGGTCGAGTAGTTTTTGTTTCTATAAAGAACATACAGACAGACAGACAGACAGACAGACAGACAGACAGACAGACAGACAAACAGACAGACAGACAGACAGAAAGACAGACAGACAAAAATTTTACTGATTGCATTTTTGGCACCAGTATCAATCACTAATCACCCCCTGATAGTTATTTTGAAAATATATTCCTTGTACAGAATTGACCTCTCTACAGATTTATTTTAAGTATAGATTATTTTTTGTGAGATCATAACTTGTTTATTCTCCCACATCTATTACGTTTATTAGACTGATGCTGACGTGTGACAAAAGAACTGCTCAAAAACTACTTCATCATGAGTGGAGAAAGTTCTCGCATCGCTAGACGAAACTAAAGTCGTAAAGTTTATGCAGTGACAACATATTTCAGAAACGCCGGGGCCTTTTATTAGACGGAGCCAGATGATCGTTGAATCCCCTCTTTCCGCTAGAGTTTAAACTTGAGCCGCTCACGGTATTGCGAAAGTTTTCAGCTCAACGAAAATACACCGGAACGCTTTCAAAAGAGTAATACTACCGAGTGATTTTTTCGACGGATCGCAGAACCGGATTACGTTCACACACGGAGCGCCAATCAGAAACCTTTGAACTACTGGAGGGATGAAAGGTCCACCTCTGCGAAGTTTGATTAATTCGTACGTACGTGGAAAAGTTTGAATTTCATCTTGTTGAACTGGTTTTTCTTCTTGGTTTTGTGTATCATTAATAGTTTCTGGTTTTTCAAGTTCTGACTTTAGTTTTGAGGCTCCTGAGAGTAATAAAAACGCACTTATTCTCTTAACACATTACCTTCCTTCTGGAGCAGTCGTGTAAAAAAACAAGTACTCGAACCCCTAACAGATTTGGTCGCTGATATTGACAAAAGGATGAATTTCTCTAAAACCCCTGATTCTATCATACCTAATTGTAATCAGGCTAGCAACATATAACATAGGAACATATAAAACAACCGCTTATTTGAACTGAGCGGCAAGTCGGATAATTAATCAAGTGTTAGTGTTGTGGCGTATGCTTGGCGTACGATGTATCACCCTTGCGTTCTATACGTTACGTGAAACGTGACGGCTTGCATGTACTATATCACTGTAAGTTGTAGATATTTGTTGAAGCTTTATATTTGTATTAGGTAACTTTTCAACATGTTCTATCATTCAAAGGATTGCTGGGAGAAAACTCAACTTTGAGTTAAGCTCGCCTTTGTACATGCTCTTTATTATGCCTGTGTAATATTAGTTGTTTTAAAATGTTGGTTCTAGGAAAATGGATAGATTTTACCCTGGTATTTGCATTTATGTCACAGACCCACGCATTTTTCCAGTGTAGCAAATAGTCTAGATGTATGCACAATTTTACATCAATGAATAAAAAACTTTTTACAAAAAAATACAACCGACTTCTACACAATAAATCAAAAAAGTGCAAAATAACTTTAATTTCGGAACTCGGTGTTTGTGGTTGCTTTTTCGTTTTTTGAACACCGACTTCCGAAATTAAAGTTATTTTGCACTTTTTTGATTTTTTGTGTAGATGTCGGTTGTATTTTTTTGTAAAAAGTTTTTTATTTTTCACTTTTTAGTGGTACCTACACCCCTTCCCCTCCCCCCACCTAAACGAACCAATCACATTTGTGTAAAAAAAAGCACTGCTCCTTTGCAGAGTACACTAAGAGGTCGTCAATGTAGACAATGTAGATATTTTTTTTAGATTTTTCGAAAACCGCTTGGTTGATTTCGATAAAATTTTCATGGGACCATTTGGGAAGTATACCCTTTCCAACAAATTTTTCAAATCGGTTCACAAGCGACGGAGTTATGCGCGAATAAACAATAAAAAAAAAAAACATACAAACATCTGAATTGAGAACCTCCTCCTTTTTTAGAAGTCGGTTAAAAAGAATCGTAATTGAATAAGAAATTTTTCGAGGAGCTCGAGGCTAAATTATAACAGCCGCACAGGTCGATCTTCAAGGTTAAGCAACGCTTGCCGAGGTTGGTCTGTGGATGGGTAACCATCTTAACATAACGAGACTTCTCCGTGCCTCGGAAGCACGTTAAGCCGTTGGTCCCGGCTGTCATTTGGAGATCTTTGGCAGTCGTTACGGATTGTCAGAAGCCAGAAAATCTGACACCAGTCTTGCCAAGAAGTACCGTGTTCTCCAGTCTGGTAGGCAGCCGCTCCACGTTAAATACTGGTATTCAGCTGAATCCGGTATGACTGGAAGCCGACCCCAATATAGTTGGGAAAAGGCTAGGCAGATGATAAATTGAATGAGAAATTTCAGAAAAAACTAAACGAATCCTATATATAAGTTTTTTTTTTAAGTTATAATAACGCAGAGGAAAATTTAAGAAGGTTCTGTTGATAATACATATTTTCTTTTCCAAACAAAGATCGCCAATGATATAATTATAATTATGTTTGTTACTAAAGACCTTTCGCTGTCGCTAAATATCAGGTTAGGTTAGCGTACGCTTAACTTTAAAATACAGGCTAAATATAAAATATTCCGGCTTGTTCATAAAAAAAACTACATAATTAGTTTAAATTTAATAAATTCACCCAAATTTAAAGCGAAATTGTATTAAGAATGCTCTAATTAGTATAATAATAATTATTTATTTATTTCACAGACCACAAATAATCCATAATTTTAGTAAAATAATTAACTTACACCTAGTATTAGTCTTATAATTATTATAGTTATCTATTTATACTATTTTAAGCACTCAGCACAGAAGATGAATCAAGTTTCATCTTCTCCAGAAAATGCCCAAAAAAGGGAGAAAACCAAAAACTCTCCGCGACTGTTTTTAGAATGCTGTTGCCACTGGCCCGGGTCCTAGCCGCCAAAGATGCTATCTTCTTCCGAATGATCGCATGGAAACCTTCAGTTCTATTTTGCGTAAACTAAAATATAAACTAATCATAATAATATGTTTAGGGTTTTTATGCATACAGATTTAACGGTTTTAACTGTGCGAATCCAAATAAAAACGAATATAAAAAAGGTCTATTTTTCTATAACTTCAAAGAATTTGTGCTGGACATCCTACACATTCATTAAGTGCTCCTTTACAATATTTTCTCTCTTGTACAATATTTTCTCTCTTGTTTATCCGAAAAACAGTAGTTTACGTTCCTAGTTGCTGCAGTTAGAATGTATAAATCTTTTCTACTGAAGTAATTTAAAAAGTTTTTGCAAACTTCTAGTTTATTTCCTCTCTTTTATGCTAGTCTATACAATTTCGAAAACACGTAGTTTTTTCTTAGTATTCTGGAATTAAAAACTTCATCATAAATTTGGTAACATTCACGGTAGACGGTGTTTCAGTTGTAGATTAATTAGTTTTTTAAAAACTAGAAAAGTATTAAACTTTAATTAAGTATTAGTACCTTTTCCTAAGGTGTTGATTTATAAAGTTAATTTCCCTGGTTGACAAAATATAAATCAACATTAGCATCCTGCCTGTAAACCTACCTGCATGCCACATGACAGAACCAAGTGATTGGAAGGTTTTGGCACAAATGTTGTTAATATGCTGATTCACGTCCAATATCAGTCCCCGATCTCTAACATGACGTGATCTACGGGGACACCCGATACGTGCTACTTGTTCTGAATGGGCGCATTAGAACGAGGAAAAGTAGATGGTCTTGCACTTTGAGACGTTAAATTAATAGTGGTTTACTTCCTATTTTATCACCATATCGATATCCCTCTGAAGCGCCTCACAATCTTGTACACTATTTTACCATCGGCCTAGCCTTTACGCAACTATAGCATAATCAGCCTTTTTAACGTTCCCACTGCTGAGACACAGGCCTCCTCTCTAGGAGAGGGAATGGGCCGTAATCGATCACACAGGCCAAGTGCGGGTTGGTAAATGTTTCCTTCACCGTTTTGAGAGCAGTGGTGGTGAAATAAATTACACAAAGTAATGCGCCTCACTGGGTTCCGAACCCGCGACCTACAATTCGTAAGGCGGGGCAGTTACCACTCGGCCACCACTGCTCTCTTCGCAACTATATTCAGGTCAGATTCCAGTCAAACTGGATTCAGCTTAATACCAGTATTTTAAGTAGATCAACCGGGTAACACGGTACTTCTTGGCAAGACTGATGTCAGATGTTCTGGCTTCAGACAATGCGAAACGACTGCCAAAGATCTACAAATGACAGCCGGGACCAATGGCTTAACGTGCTTTCCAAGACACGGAGAAATCTTGATATATAATGGTCATCCCATCTACAGACCAACCTAATCGTCGCTTTACCTTGAAGGTCGAGCCGTGTGCTTGTTACTATTTAGCTCGAGATCTTCTACGCTGTTTATCACCAAAAATAATTTCAGGTCATCAACGAACATTTATATTGCTGCCACCGCACCTAATAAGTTTACACAGTGAGGTGTTGACAAAATAAATCTGCTGTAGCCTTGCTCTTTGCTATTTTTCGATGGCATGTTAAAAATCATATCTACCATGATATAACATAATAATAATATTATCTTTCAAATAGGTATGCCTGTGAGTTTATGAAAATTTAAATCACTTTCGAACAAGAAAAACAACAAGGACAATGCGTCGGCCAACTAAATAATAACAATCAAGTTAAAAGCTTAGCTTAGCGAAATCCCGACAATAAATCTCCAGGCAATCTGTTTCACCACTAAATTACCTACCTTTGCAACAATCGTACTGAAATCTCGATAAATTCTCAACATTTGTCTCTGAACCAACGACATTGTTTTACCTTTCAAGTCATGAAACACAAGCAGAACTTAAGTAAAGCAATATTTATTTACGGTGAACAAATGGCCAGGTACCGTGTTAGCATTTTACGATTCTACAGTGGCGTATTAGCTTTGGCACCCCGGGCCAAATATTTTTGCGGCCCCATAACCAAAAAAAAGGGGATACTTTCCAAAAACTAAAGGCGACAGCGAGCAAAGAATTTCGAAAATTTTGGCATCTAGGATAGGTTAGATTTCGTTTTGTTATTCATACAGATATATGAGTAGAGAGAGTGTAATCTGTCGAATTACACAAACATATAATAACTAAGGATGCAAAAGCGAGCATAGGGAGTTACAATTTTTCAGTACTAGGGTTTGACTCATTTTTTTTAATAGACAGGAATTTATCGAATATGTGGCTTACGCCACCCGTCGCAATCAGCCGCCCGGGCCACGGCCCTCTTGCCTTGCCCCTCTAAGGGTGAATACGCTACTGATACTAGCATTGTAGCCAAACACTTTGTATTCGCGTCCAGTATTGGTAGTAAAAGTTGGCTTCGGGTGAAGACAAAATTTCGTCCAGGTGCAATTTGATAAGCAGACAGCGATACCTAATCACAGATTTCTTTGTTCGTTTCAAAGTTTGAAGTTCAATAACCTGTAGGTTTTTTGTGCCTTGATTTTTGTGGACTTCTTCGTGGTATCGCGTTAAATTGATTATCTGCTCAAATATTTTATTGTTTGGAGCGAGATTATTAAACAAAATTATTCAATTATAGATTACCATTTTGAATTCATTGGTAGTATTGTCTCTAGAAGTTAATTTAATATGTTAGCTTCGTATCAATTTAGTCAGGTCTATCGATTACTCTATTAATATTTGAAAGTCTATCAAGTTGACTGATAGTTTACCAATAAAGTATGTACAAAGCAATTATTATAGGGACTAATACTAAGTTATTGGCTTTTTGAAATGAACTTTCACCTCGGCACAATGACTCTGGCTATTAAGGTAAAACTTAGAAGCAACACGTAGTAACTTAAGTTATTTTATTGTTAGTATTAAAACTTTTTGCTGTCCTGTCAACGCGTTTGAATCACTTGATATTAAATGAATTATGATGGCTAGGTGCACAAGTCAATTTAAAATAGATTTTTTGCGAAAGGAGACTGCGCAGTATTTTACACCTACTTTTGCGTAATGTCTTAACTATAAGTAAATAATAGTTTCTTTACTAAAAATTAAAAAGAAGCAAAATAAGTTCAATAAATTTTGATACTCAAATTATTCAATTAAATAATTCTTTGTTAGTCAGGTGTATCGCCTTTGCACAATGTTACAACACCCTGTTCATTGCAGTTATTTCGGATAAAAGCCAGCCACTGGATATAGAATAATATCGGTTAATATATAGGAGGCGCGAAGCCACATCGTTCGTTCCCGTGCTTCTCGCGTACCAACATCATCATCATCGGTCACCAGTCCTAAATATATCATCCGTTTTCAGCTTGCCACTGTAATTATGATTGTACACTGATTCAACTTTCAAAACAAATTAAAAATCTTTCTCTTTACCAAAGTCAAAACATTTATTTCAGTTTAAGACCACCATTAAAGACCACTTTTGAACGTCATCATTTACAGTTAAAGTGACTATAGTGTCCATACGCAAAGGTAGATTATTATGGAGAAGAACGGTCTAAAACTTCATAGTTACTCTTTTCAAATAAATATTTTTCAACATTCGGTAAACAAAAAAAAACTTTTACAAAAAGATACAACCGACTTCTACACACAAAAAAAAGAAGTTACAAAGTTTTTTATTTTTCACTTTTTAGTGGTGAAGGTACCAACGATTTTCAGCCAAATTCAGAAACAAATTAAATCTATTAATGCTGAACTGGACGCAAGCCAAGCTGATTCGATCCTGCCTAACTTTGCGCTAGACTTATAATTGGCCTTTATAAACTTCCTTCCACTTAAAGTGTATGTAGTATAGATGCTACTAATAGTTATTTGGCCGAATCTTGAAGACCAAATATTCGGCGGCCGGATATCAGGCGACACTTAGTACATTTCGCGAGTGATAGGTTCCGATCTACATAATTAACTGAAGTGTATGACCTTAACTACTCCGCTACCGCAGGTTTGTTGACGTCAAATTATGTTACTTACTGTGAGTAAATAACACTAATAGATTTTTAGTAGAGAGATGTTTAGTAGTAATCATGCAGGTTTTATGATAAAATATTTTTTGTGAATCATTTTATGCGGTTTTTTTTCATGATTTACTTTTCGTTATTCGAAAATGAAAACAATATATCTAGTTTTAATTTCCGCGAATATTAGTGGGTTGCAGGTATGCACCTCCCTCCCGCCCGCTATATTATGCACATGCAAGATTACTGGGCAAATGCAAGGATTTTAAGCACATGCAGGAAGGCAATGCAAAACCCAACACCATTACCGACACGTGTTTCGCCTCTCCACGAGGCATCCTCAGGGGACGTGTTGACTCGCTGACCGTTGAGTTGCGACTGAGCATTTAGTACAAGGCACCCCCCTTTTATACACTGCCACCGTTGGTTATTTGTGTACAACTACCCACAAACATTCGCAGTAAAGGGGAAGAAACCAAATTCGTCTGGTCATTCAACAGTGCAAAATTATTATTATTACTATGTTTAAAAATCTCTAATTGTTCTAAAACACACAGCCGGAAACCCTTATCACAAATATGTAGTATATTAAAACTACTTAACTACTACTTAACTACTAAACTACTTAACTTTGACATAAGGTATGGGGAACATGTTGCCGCGTATAGAAATGGCCATTCGGACAAATCGAATTTCGCGAAACATCTAATTGATACCGGCCATTCTTTGCGCGACAACAATAGTTTTAATATACTACATATTTGTGATAAGGGTTTCCGGCTGTGTGTTTTAGAACAATTAGAGATTTTTAAACATAGTAATAATAATAATTTTGCACTGTTGAATGACCAGACGAATTTGGTTTCTTCCCCTTTACTGCGAATGTTTGTGGGTAGTTGTACACAAATAACCAACGGTGGCAGTGTATAAAAGGGGGGTGCCTTGTACTAAATGCTCAGTCGCAACTCAACGGTCAGCGAGTCAACACGTCCCCTGAGGATGCCTCGTGGAGAGGCGAAACACGTGTCGGTAATGGTGTTGGGTTTTGCATTGCCTTCCTGCATGTGCTTAAAATCCTTGCATTTGCCCAGTAATCTTGCATGTGCATAATATAGCGGGCGGGAGGGAGGTGCATACCTGCAACCCACTAATATTCGCGGAAATTAAAACTAGATATATTGTTTTCATTTTCAAATTTAAAATGGATTTCCGCAAAGTAACGCCTGACTCAATCAATTTTTTTTTTTTTTTTTTTTTTTTTTCGTTATTCGATCGAATACATGGTTTGCAATATTCGTCTGAATACCTAATACTAAGAAAACCATTAGGCCGAATTACGAATAGTCGCCGAATATTTGTGGCATCTCTAGTACGTAGTAACTGACTGCAGAGTAAGTAGATTGTAGGTGTAGGAACTGAATTAGAGATATTAGTTAGTTGCAGATATGCAGTTGTGAAGTAAATTAAGTTACAGTGTAATATGGTAAGTGGGAGGTTTGTAGCTTGCAACAATGCTATGTAAAACCCTCTGTATAGCCGGCTTGGCTTTGCAAAGGATTCTGCATAGCCAAGTTGGTACATTCCAATATGTATTGCATACTAAAGAAAATAGCCACTTTCTATGTGCGTTTCCAAATTAAAATAGCTTATTAAATAAATATAATCAGACGCTTTATTATAAAAACATAAACATATTTAGATCATAATATTTATAGATTAATTAGGCTACTAATTATTTAAGTACATATTTACTAAAGATCACAAGAGATTATAAAATCTTATAGGTAAGAATAACTGATCAAATTTTCCAATAATAATACCAATCCTACCTTACCCCTCTTTTCCCACTAAGTTAAAACATGAATATAAAGAAAGTAAGTTTAATTGTGACAGGTCCCTCTAGTTACCTAATTTAATCAGCCGTGCGTTTTTTCAAGATAAAAGTAAATCAAGTTTCTGTCAGTGAATGAATATTCGTAATAAGATCAGTATTTCTAGAGACCTACAGGCAATTTTGCCTCTAAAAGCTTACCACACTTTTCTACTATTTAAGTTTTTCCTAACAAATCAAGGCACCAAAAGATTGTTAATTTTTCTAAAAACAATAGCTAACAAACAGGAAACGAATTGCAACTCGCGCCAAATACTTAGCTCATCAATGCTCTGGTTGTAGAAATCGCAGCCATGTCTCATTTATTGTGTATAAAGACACTTTCCACCGCTCCCGTTTGTTAATTAAATTAAATCACTCTTACACTATTCGAAATAAAAAGTATCCATCGACACAGTACTTTTCTATCAATGAAATAATTTTCGTAATCCGGATTAGTACTTTCACAGATTGCCTCTTACAAACGTATAAACAATTTTAACCCTTTAAGAAATAGTTTAAACGAGAAACTACCTACGTTTCTTCCATCTAAGTCCCCCTAACAAATCAAGATACAAAAGGATCTATATAAAAAAATAAAAGCTACCAAACACGAAACGAATTGCAACATTTGCAACTCGCGCCAAATACTTAGCTCAGCAATGCTCTGGTTGCAGCAATTGCAGCTATGTCTCACTAATTGTGAATAAGAACACTTTCCACCGCTCCCTTTTGTTAACTAAATTAAATTAATTGCGAGGAAATATTTAAATAGAGGAGCTTGAGTCTCTGCGGCAATTGGCAGCAAACCTTACAACTTGCTTTGTCTAGACCATAGACGAGACGATTGTTCAAATGAACTCTTGTTGCATAATGAGATCATATTTTGGTGTTGTATTGTTTCTGATTTTGCTTTTTAGTTTGTTCCGTGGAGTTTTAGTGCTAGGTTTATAACGGTTAGCTGAGACGATGAAACTCTCTTCTTTGTGTTTTTGTTATGGTATAAATACAATTTCGAATTTAGATCTATTGCAATAAAAGACATTCAGCTATAGTTAAGTGATTCAAAATTCTTTTGATTTTATTATTAATTTAATAAATGGTGGACTTAAAAAGGAAGCATTTAATAAAATGGCTTAGCATATCAACATGAAATAACTAAGTGAGAATTTACCTTTGTAAGTTCTAATTAGGTTAGGTTTGGTTGTTTAAAACAGCTGTATAGTGTGCAATGCACCACATTATAATATAGCACAAGTTTCACTACAATATGCGCTAAAAATGCTTTCAATCTTAATTATGTCATGCTAGAACTAACTTTTTTTTCACAGTTTACTTTTTCACTTAAGGCACCCTACAAAGCTAGGATTCGGGAATTTGTTCGAAAGAGTCACCGCGCCCCTGGAACGCAAAGGACACTAGGAAGAACACGGGTGGGTTTTAGTCAGTAAGAGTCTGAGACTCCCTTCCGCTCCGCCCAGAGTGGGAGAAGTCATTTGATGATTACCCATGCAGAAAAAAAAGAAGGTACTGTTATAAATTGTAAGACATCCCTAAGCATATAAAATATAAACGCTGACACCTCATAGGCGTCAGGTAACGTTTCCCACAAATGTTATTGCATTTGGTGACATCAGTTTTCCGACAGTCATACTTTGAACTTCGTGGCGGACACATTAAATCTATCTTTGTAAAAACGTGCTAATTTCCATTAAAGTTTTCAAGGTTTAAAAATAGTTTTTTTTAAAAAGGGACTTTGAACCAGCCCCGTAACAGTGGTGTCAGAAGTGGGATAGTCGGTATAAGTCGTTACTGGCTATCCATAAAACTATATAAAAACCAAATCCGTCGAGTTCCGTGTCCGCCCGCCTGTCCGTTTCAAAATCGACCCCAAAATCGTATCCAGTGTGACTCTATCCTGTCTCTATCCAAAGTGTCTCTACCCGGTTTAACTCCGTCCAGAGTGTTATTACGTCGTCAAAACTACTTCACCGTCGCTATAACCCAATCGTGAAAATACCGAATTCCTTCGAGTTGGCTAAGCTAGCCGACGAATCTACTAAGTCTTTCTCCGTGTGCTTGGGTGAGCTTTAAGTTAAGCTAACCCCTCCCGACGTCGCCAACGGGCCGTCCAAATACGGCCGTGTCTGCCGCTAACCGCTGCTGCTGAGCATCCTGTCGACGCTGCTGCTAATCGCTGCTGCTGCTGAGCGTGCTACTCACCGAGATCTGCGTGATGTTTCCTGCATTCCAAGCCGTCGCCTTGCTGTGAGTAGAATATTCGATTTCTGTTCTTGCCGCATAAGTATCCTTGTTTTCCTAAATCCACCAAATCCTCGAACTTTGTGTAATCGTTTAAATACCCGTTAATATGGCTAATACGAGTGACAAAAAGCAAATTACTCCCACTATCTCCGAGCCATATCCTATTCAAGTCCTATGTAACTTTATAAACCCATACCAAGGAGAACGCGAAAGTCTATCAGCGTTTTTAACAAATTGTCAAAGTGCTCTAGACTTAGCTTCTGAAAGTCAAAAATCCCTGCTACTCAAATACATTATATCAAAACTACAAGGAAAGGCACAGATAGCGTGTTCAAATAAGATATTTGATAGCTTCGACGAGTTACGAACATTCTTAAGGCAGAATTTTGGGGAAAGAAAACATTATAATCATCTTTTATTAGAGCTGCAATCATGCAAACAATTACCAAACGAAACCGTTGCACAATATGCCCTCAGAATTGAGACCTGCTTAACAGACCTACAATCCGAAATCCACAATTCGGATTCCTTAAAAAAGGAACTTCCGGGTCGCATTGCTATGACAGAAGATCTAGCTCTATATACGTTTTGTCTGGGACTTCACCCTAGACTAAGTACTATTGTTCGTTGTCGAGATTCCCGAAATCTTAATGCTGCTATAAACGTCGCCATAGAAGAAGAGAAAATCTATAACTTCTCGATTAGGTCGTCTTGCAAGGTTTGTCGTAAAGTAGGTCACTCCGAGTTCGATTGCAAATTTAAAAACAACCAAAATAAGGCTCTATTTCCATCTAAACCAAAACAGTTAAATGACATCCAAAAGTCTTCAACCCCTGACTCCCAACCGTTAATATGCCGCTATTGCAAAAATATCGGACATGACATTTCGCAGTGTCGCAAAAGACAATACAATAATTCTCGCTTCGATCGCAGAAACCCTGGGAACAGAATAAATGAACAAAAGAATGTAGAATGTAGTAATCAAGTTTCAACACATACCAACGACGACGATGATTTAAACTAAATGATCGGATTACGAACCAGTGTCGACGTAATTCTATAATCATAGACACTAATCGTGAGAAAGTTTTTTTAGGGACTTCAATTTCCAAATCTAATTCCATTTCCAAATCTAATTCTATTTCCAAATATGAATACACTACTAATCCTGAAGTCACTAATAACTCCAACTCTCCAATTACTAATTCGATTTCCAAATCTAAACGTAAGAATTCTAAAAATAATGACTCTATCCTTACTAGTTCTACTAAATCAATTACTAAATCTAAAAAATATAATGACTCTATCCTTACTAGTTCTACTAAATCAACTACTAAATCTAAAAAAAATAATGACTCTATCCTTACTAGTTCTACTAAATCAACTATTAAATCTAAAAAAAATAATGACTCTATCCTTACTAGTTCTACTAATTCTAAAATAAATAATGACTCAATCCTTACTAGCTCTACTAAATTAATTACTAATTCTTTAAAAAATGGTGACTCTACCGGCACTAGTTCTATAAAATTAAACAACAATTCTCTAAGGAATAATGTTGTGCCTAAAGTAATACCAGATAACTTTATCGAAAACCCGTCTGGCTATTCCACTATTTATGACGTCTTCCCTAATTCAAGTTCTTCCTTACCATATATTGTAGTAAAAACCTCACATACGAAAGCACCTGTTCGTCTCTTAGTCGATTCAGGTAGTTCCATATGCATCATTAAGGAACAATGCCTGTCTGAACTACCTAAAGTTGAGAAAGATATTTTAAAATTCAAGGGCATTAACGACATAGACTCATTCTTTGAAACTAAAGGCAAGTTTCTATTATCTTTAGGACTCGAAAATGAAATCAAAGTCCCGTATTATTTCCATATTGTAGACAAAGTTAATTTAGAGTATGATGGCATCCTAGGATCAAACTTTCTAGAGTGGTATCAAGCTCTCATCAGTTACGGCGACTTTCGGTTAATAATTCAGGGAAATCCTCTATACTATTTCAATTTAAAAACAACTCCTAATGTAAAGGTTATCCCTCCAAGAAGCGAAATGTTTATTCGTTGCAATGTTACTAATCCCGAAATTAAAGTAGGACTTCTAGATGCCAAATTAGAAAATTATCCTCGTTTATATATCTCTAGGTGTTTAGTGTCAGTTGACTCTAATAACCAGACTACTATTTCAGTGCTTAACACATCAGATCAAGAAATAATCTTAGAAAATCCTGAAATAACGCTAGAACCTATCTCACAGATAATCGAGTCGAATGAAAACTCTGTTTCTCTCAATGCAACTACTTCCTATTCTAATCCATTATACCCATACACATCAGAACGAGATTCCAAAGTTCAAAACATTATCAGATGTGATCATCTTAATTCAGAAGAAGAAGACCGTTTACGTAGTATATGTTCTAAGTTTCAAGATGTTTTCTATTTAGAAGGAGATAAACTTACACATACGAACACTTTGGAACACGAAATCCGTGTTACTTCCGAAACCCCGATTGCAGTTAAAAGTTATAGGTTTCCTGAATGTCATAAGGAAGAGGTCAATAAACAAATTAAAGATATGTTAGACCAAGACATAATTCGACCTTCAATATCTCCATGGTCTGCACCAATTTGGGTTGTCCCGAAAAAGACGGACGCATCAGGTAAACCCAAGTGGCGTATTGTTATTGACTACCGCAAATTAAACGAAGTCACAATCGGCGATGCATATCCAATTCCAAATATCTCAGATATTCTAGATCAACTTGGTCATAGCAAGTATTTCACAACACTTGACCTAGTATCTTCATTTCACCAAGTTAAAGTCAAAGACACAGAAAAAACTGCATTTAGTGTCCCATCTGGTCATTATGAATTCACTAGAATGCCCTTCGGACTCCGCAATGCACCATCCACGTTCCAAAGGCTTATGAATATTGTCCTAAGTGGCCTTCAAGGGACTCACTGTTTTACGTATATGGATGATATTGTACTATTCGGGCATGACCTCGAATCACATTGTAGAAATTTGGAATCAGTTTTTGAAAAGTTACGAGAACATAGACTAAAAATACAGCCTGCTAAATGTGAGTTTTTACGAAAAGAAGTACAATATCTAGGACATATAATAACAGACCAAGGAGTGAAACCCGATCCAAAAAAGGTTAGTTGTGTTCAAAATTTTCCAATTCCTAAATCCCCTCGTGACATAAAGTCGTTCCTCGGGTTAGTGGGGTATTACCGTCGGTTCATAGAAAACTTTTCCCATATCACGAAACCCCTCACAATTCTCCTAAAGAAAAATGCTAATTTCGCTTGGAATCCTGAACAACAAAAATCCTTCGACGAACTAAAACATAAAATAACGACCGCTCCTATCCTTCAATATCCCGACTTCTCTAAGCCTTTCGTATTAACTACTGACGCATCAAATTTCGCTGTATCTGCAATCTTATCTCAGGGAAAAATCGGTCAAGACTTACCAATCGCGTACGCATCTAGAACCCTTAACAAAGCAGAAGGAAACTATTCCACTACCGAAAAAGAATGTTTAGCCATCATTTTCGGCACAAAAGTCTTTAGGCCTTATTTATACGGTAATAAGTTCACTGTAGTCACGGACCATAAACCACTTCAATGGCTATTCAATTGTAAAGATCCTAGTTCAAAACTGATTCGCTGGCGCTTAAAGTTAGAAGAATTCGATTATGAAATAATTCATAAAAAGGGTAAGATGAATTGTAACGCTGATTCCTTATCTCGTAACCCGATACTTACCGTAGATCCTAATGTTCCTTCTACTTCTGAAACGTATGAAAAATACTTACAAATAAGTCAACAGCATAATCACTCCTACGACACCGTTATAGAGGAACATAATGAATCATTACTTAAGACCAAATGTAGGATGATTACTTACCCTTCCGCTATCGACTTAGATGACTCGATCCCATATTGCTCTGAAATTCTACAAATATCCAAGTTTGACGAAGACTTACCTGACATACGGACTTTAGAAAGGGAATTATATACGTTTCAAAGTACATCCAATGAAAAACATGTTTTCACACACTTATTTTTACGTGTCCATCATTATGACGAAATGTCATATAAAGACATTTTTAATATGTTACGAGAATATCGAGAAATGATCACCGCGTGGTATTCAGAAGAAAAAGAATTTGCTATTTCCGATTTCCAGGATCCTTTCTCGAAGTTATCGTTTACCAAAATATACAATATTATAGGTTTTCTATTCCATAACACAGGTGTCAAAGTTCATATCTATCACAATAATATTCAATTCCCTACTCCTACAGAAGTCCCTCGTATATTAAAAGATAACCATGACCCACCTTCAGCGGGACATCCAGGCATTTCTCGCATGTATGATAGGTTAAAAACTCTTTATTGGTGGAAAAACATGCGTCAAGACATAGAAAACTATATCAAGAATTGTAAGTCTTGCCAAATAAACAAACCGTTACGTCAGACTAACCGTGCTCCTATGATAATCACATCCACAGCTACGAAACCTATGGAAAAAGTATTCCTAGACGTTGTGGGACCATTACCCGAAACTCATGACTACCGTTATAAGTTTATCCTCACATTGCAAGACGATTTAACAAAATATTCACAGGCTTATGCAATGACGACATGTTCCGCCGAAGAAACTGCACAAAAATTTGTGCTCTTCATTTCTCATCTAGGTATCCCTAGAATGATTGTAACCGATCAGGGGACCAATTTTACATCCGATGTCTTAAAACAGTTAGAGAGATTATTCGGCATTAAACATATCTTTGCCTCACCGTATCACCCACAAACATGTGGCGCTCTCGAAAGAAGTCATGCGACGCTAAAAGAGTACCTACGATCATACGTTGAAGATAACCAACATACTTGGAGCCTGTATCTACAAACTGCTATGATAGCCTATAACACTAATGTACACTCCACTACCGGGTTTCAACCGATGGAGTTATTGTTCGGATTTAAACCTTACATGCCCAAAAGTACCGACACTTTAGAACTAAATACCTATACGGACTACATTCGTGCTCTTAATCATAGGTTATATTACAGTAGACAAAAAGCCTTGCAGAATATACAATCGTCCAAAGAAAAATCAAAACAACGCTTCGACGTTCATACTAAACCCATAACATATAAAATAGGTGACATGGTGTATTTACGGTGTCATCATAAACAAAATAAAGCTATGTCTCCTATATGGAAAGGCCCTTTTAAAATAGTTAAAATAAATGGTAACCATACAGTTACCCTTCTAATCAACAGAAAATATGTCCGACATCACTATGATGAAATAAAAATTGCAACGGATGACTAGCCTAATCTTTTCTATTTCAGGTTATTACTTCAGCCGTCTTCGAGCCACAAATTTGTTACTACAATCATAGGTACTCCAGGGTTATACTTCGACCAACTACTGAACGTTAAATTCACAAATGACCATTGGAATGTTGTAACATACCTGGATATTAGCCATATAAAACCGCATTTAGATAAAGTCGAGGTTCTAATCAAAGAAGTTTCTAATTTCTGCGTTACAAATCCTTCTAGTAAAATTCAACTAGAATGTACTAATCTACTATCGCCTCTTCAAAACCAACATCTTAATAATGTTCGTAAATTCTTATCGATATCCTACCTTGTTCAAGATCAAAAACCAAACCGTTTTAAACGTGGGCTCATTGATGCCGGTGGCTCAGTTTTAAAATCAATCTTCGGAACTTTAGACTCTGAAGACGCCTTAAAGTTCTCAGACGCTATCACCAAAGTACAGTCAGACGAAAAACAGCTAGCCCACTTAATGAGAGATAATATTCACGTTATCCAATCAACTATTTCAAACTTCAACAGCACAATGTCAAGGGTAAACAGGAATCAAAACCAGTTAAACCAAAATTTAGATACTATTCGAATAGCGTTTGAACAATTATCGAATTCAAGCGATAAGCTAGAAATAAAAAATCACTTAGTAATGTTAATGAACTCCTTAGAAAGTATTACTATAGCCTTGTCCTTTGACATTGATGACATCAACAACGCTATCTTGTTTAGCAAGCTCAACGTTCTTCATCCAACTGTACTTAGCCCCTATCAATTATTCCAAGAACTAGACCTACATAAAGATAAACTTCCGAAACATTGTGAACTCCCTATAAGTTTATCTTTGGAAAATATACACGTTATCATAGACATATCTGATTTAGTTTGCTATTATCACCTTAACAGGATTATTATTATTACTAAAATTCCGCTCGTCCTTCCACAAACATATAACCTCTATCACACTGTTCCTCTTCCAGCTCCCTACGAAGTTACCAAACCCGACACTTATATACTCATTGCTCCTAATAAACCTTATGTGGCTGTAACAATAGATCGTATGTTCTATTCACTATTAGAGTCAGTGGATAAGTGCCGAGTGATTAATAGTGAGTGTTATGTGTGTCCTTTAGGAAATGTGTATTCTACAATTGCGAACCCAACTTGTGAAACAATAATTTTAACTGAAGCTATAAGTTCGTTACCAGATTCTTGTAATACTAAACTAATACATGGCTCGATTGATGTATTTTTCAAACTAAATAATAATAAGTGGTTGTTTGTACAGTCAGAGCCCGGAAAAGCTCATGTTACATGTGAAAACGATCCCAACAATTACGACGAGATTCTTTTCGGTACAGGCATGTTGGCCTTGCCTAAATATTGTGTAGCTTTCTTTAAAACTTTAAAGTTTACGCCTAGTGACTATGTTATGTCTAATGTTACTAATCATATATCTAATTTCAATATTATAGAAGATGACTGCTGCGACAGTCATAGAATAAATAAAACAGTACAACATCTCCCTTTTGTAAAGTTATCTAATGTTAATGATTTCAATTCTCTATTACAAGCGAGTGTGCATTTGAACGAATTTGAAAAAGAATTAAATAAAATTGAACAACCATCTCACTTACAGTTATACAGTACTCATTATCTATCATTAACATATTTCGTCTCGATCATTGTCCTTCTTTACCTTTTATACAGATCTAGGAAGTTATTTTGTTCAACCAAACCTCGATATTGTATACAAGTATTTAACCAATGTTATACTAAAAAGAATCAAACAGTCCAGTCTGTTCAGTCAGTAAGCAATCAATTCACAGAATCCTCTGACGAAGACGTCCATGGGTCGTGTAAATCTCTGCCGACTCCGTTAAAGCGTAATGTTATGACTTAGTTCACAGTGAACTTATCAGTTGTAATTCTTTTCATGAAATTACTAATGATTATTAATACTATTTCTTATGTTTAATTCTAGTTTAGTTCTAAGTTACTAATAGTACATTAATAATAGAAACCTTTATCTTACATATTCCTTGTTTGTAACCAAAACGAAGTTCAATGTCTAATCTTAGATTTCTCATCACTCTTAAACGTGATGATCAATCTTATCGGGGGGGTTGTTATAAATTGTAAGACATCCCTAAGCATATAAAATATAAACGCTGACACCTCATAGGCGTCAGGTAACGTTTCCCACAAATGTTATTGCATTTGGTGACATCAGTTTTCCGACAGTCATACTTTGAACTTCGTGGCGGACACATTAAATCTATCTTTGTAAAAACGTGCTAATTTCCATTAAAGTTTTCAAGGTTTAAAAATAGTTTTTTTTAAAAAGGGACTTTGAACCAGCCCCGTAACAGTACCCTACAAAGTAATCGTGTATAATATTGGTTAAATAAAAACACAGTGAAAAACACAGTACTTTTGTTAGTTCCGTCCATAAATCGGTATTTTTTCCAACCTATGATATATTGGTTATAAGCAATAACCCAACCAGACTTGACCAAAGTTCTTCCACCGCTTTGTATTGTAGGTGCAGCCAACATACATGGTATATTACAGCCCCAGGCGCTGCTAGATATCGCCAAATTTACAGTGCAGCAAGCCGTAAATACATCGGCCACCCATCACCCACCACTGATCTTCCATAGCCATGCCCCCTTTGTTTTCGCTACAATTACGACCCAACTGGAAGTTCTGATAAAGATTTTTGTGTCATTTCGTGTTTTTATACCCTGATTGGGATTTTATGAAGCTGGTTTTGTGGTCAGTTAGTATATTACAAGCTGTAATACAAAACCGTCGTAAAAATTGGTACAAGGCGACTGGAATTTAAAAAAAAAATGGCCTAGTGGGACGCGGACTTCGTGCAAAAGGGCTCCGAACGAATTTAAATTTTGTAGCATGTTACTTGTCTTAGGTTTTCCTGTAATCCATGAGCATGGAAAGATTTTTTTTCCAGAATTTTTAGTTCTGTAGTTTCGTATAAAGTGGGGGGAACGGTCAATTTTCATCTAATTGCTTATATCACTTCGAAACTTTGAGACAAATTTATGAAAAACATATTCGAAACCCTCACAGTACGCCCTTTTATAGAATAAGCCACACGGTACAGTTTGTACGGTGTACATTTTTTTTTTATAAATCAGCATTTGCGAGACAGGCACACATATATATTTGTAATATTAAGTCGTTGGTTTTTCGAACGATTTCGATTCGGTGTTTATTAGTAAACTGTTTAGATCCAGCAGCTTATTTGGTATTGGTGAAAAAATAGCATTAGTCTACTTACAGCACCCGAGACATTTTATTGAAAACAAAAGTTGCGTAAAGATCTGTATTAAAAAAAAAAACTTTCTAAATAAAGTCAAACGTTCATGGAACAAAACGTTGCTTAATGGAAGTCTTGAAGACTATATATTTAAACTCCATCAAGTATTCCCTAAGTTTTAAAGTTTATAGCGAAGAAAACAAAGCACTTAGGGTAAGCAGGGCTTGTTGAGATGCAACATCGGAGTCGCTCTTAGACGCACTCAAATATTAAGCACTGTAAAATCAATGTAATGCTTCCATTCTCACTATTTAAAGATTCCTAGGAATGCTTTCTCATCGGTGACTGTCTTCTACTGAGTTTTAAAGCAAAATATATGTATTTTTAAATCGAAACCATCCATCAATCAAGACTGAAGGAGTTGCCAAAGTTTTTAGAGTTCAACAACTTTATGAAGATAATTTTGTTTATTGATGTACCTATCGAAGATCGCAAACTATTTCGTTTTGAAATGAAGCAAGCTTATTTAAATTTCGAATAAATATTTTCGAATTGTTTGTTGATCAAAGTGATTGAAAATCTGAAATTTTTGCCAGAATTCCGAAGGTTAGTATTGATGCCAGATTACGCGCTTTAGCATAGAAAATGAACAAATATTTTGTCGAGCCAGCGAAAGCCTGCCTCTCTGTCTGCACGTTTATGTTCTGCATCATTCGTACATTTTCGGTATTGCCATTCGCTTTTTCCTTTTTTGTACTCTTGTCCATGTCCAATCTGTCTGATTTTTGCAAACGTTTTTGGGAATCCGAGATTTTTCGATATTTATCATGCAGTGTTTTGACCGTTTTTTTAAACAAAAAAATAATTGTAAAGATAGGAAACAAAACAGACAAAAACCAACATATTGAAACACAAAATCAACACTAATTGATTCAACTATCTCGACACACAAAAAAAAAACAAGTTTTCCCCACAAACAATCGTCCCATTTCTAATACGAATTTTATAGTGCCGTCATAAACGGCGGTGCTTATTATTTTCCTGTCGTAAAACAACAAAATAATACTGTAACAATAATGGGAGCACCCTCTAATCTCGACGAGACGGATTCTCCGCTCGACAGTTTTATTATATACGCATTGTGAATCATTTTTATATACATGCGGTTGTTTTATTTCTAAATAAAAATTATGTGACGAATGTAATATGATGATGTCATATTTTATGTGTTTTTGGATACCGACATTGTTGCGTGATTTATTTTATAGAGAAAGTAAGACGTACATAAAAATCATTCTTATTATCATATTACTTAATGGAAAATGTCTGTGAAGATGGCCATACTGTAATATAGTATTCTTTGACGTTCATAAGAGTTAATTGCATTTTTTTTTTCTCTGAGAACCAGTTTACTTTTTACTTGCTGCTGCCTGAATCAAAGGTAAATGAGTCTAAAAGAGTTCCTATCCTTAGCTTTTTATTCAAACACACGGTTAACCAACATATTGTATTGCAAATACATTTCTTTTAAATCTAATTACTTATCAAATGTCTTTTCTACTGCACATCAAAGGAAGAGGCAATAAGAGCCAACCAGTAACATTTTACAGTATGAAAAACCCTGAGTTTTCCTCGTAAAAGTTAATTTTCTGTCTCTTTATAAATAGATGCATACATACAAATGTCTCGTATGAGAAGATAACATTAAAAGTAATTAGGTATGTCGACAGATGACTTTAAACTTTACAGATGTTGAAATAAGATTCCAAGTTGGATGCAGGCGAGATAGATTTGGGGTGCAATATTATCTTCACATCCAAATAAATGAGAAAAAACTGGGGTCCGGCGGACGAACTTTTTAATTCGTAATTACAGGACAGCGGCCAAGCTTTAAGCACCATTAACTTTTTTCCTAAATGTCTATGTCGTATGGGGTTCCGCACATAAATGAAATTGGACATTTTATTGTCCAAATTCAAATTAGTTTCGTCTGCATGTATTGGGGAAAATCTCTTTAAAGTACATAGAAAAAGTTTCATCATTTGAAATAGAAGTGAAAAGGTACCTTTTAAGAGTAGGTTTTCAAATACTTTTATGCAAACAAACAAAATCTAATATCACCAAGTTTCCAAGAAAGGGTCTATTTTTTACGATCTTTGCCCATGTAGATAATATTGTGTAGGTTGATATTTACTTTTGAAATATTGACAAAGCTCTAAAATGAACAAACTATACCCCTAAGCTACACATAGATAGTATTTTAAGATTTAGTCACCAAAGACAATATTGTCGTTCAACATTGACAAAAAATATTACTTACAAAAATATTTAAATTAACTTGCCTAACAGTTAATTACTTTCAAGCAAAGATCTATAGTTACGTTAATTATTTACGACTCAGAAATTTCATGTTCCAAATTTTTTTTTGCAGATCCATAGCCAGTGCATGACACATCATTCCTTCCTGAAAAATAATGAAAACCATTTTAATAAGACACATTATATTTTGCAACACTGCGATTTCTTTGCAATTCAAACTGAAAGTGTAAAACCGTGACATAAAACCTCCCAAATCCGTTTCATAATACGGTGTTTATCTCAATTCGGGGTTCTGAAGCTGCGTCGTTAGCAGATCTCGACTTGACAATTTTATTGCCGACTCTGTCGTATTATTGAAAGAGTACGAGGGCTCTTGTCACCCCCTTATCGCTAGTTATCACGGTTTTTTTATGTGCACGGCTCTTTTGCGACACTTGTGACGTTCTTTTTGCTGTTTACTTACTGTCATATTGGATGCGGTCGAATTGGGTAACGTGGGTGGCGATGTCATTTTGCTACTTTTTTGCGGAGTGAGCGGAATTGGGGGGCGTCCAGTTTTTTTGTAGATTTAATTTAGATGCGAAAGTTACTGAGTTTAATTGCATTTGTGTCTTTTATGAACACACTGCTTCCTGTTTTAATATTAAAAAATATTTTGGTATTGTAAAATAATATATATTAATCATTATTTATTTATTATAATAAATACTTTATTGTAGGTACACTAACATAAAAAGGAGACTTTTAACTAAAACACATACAATGGGCGGTCTTATCCAATTCCATTAACTGTTTTGTATCTGAATATAAATAATATACATAATAATTGTTTTGAAATTAAAATCTACCAAGCGTTTGATTCACGGTTCATTACGGCTGGACGAGTCGTAAACTCGAATTAATTGCCATTATTAACAGTAGCCAATGTGTAGGTAAAAATCACTATTAAAATCCTCCCGTCTTCAATCAAATCGTTACTCACACTTGAAAGAAAATTGCGGTCCGATTTTCAGAAATCAACGTCAGGGACCGACACACTCGACACGTGTCCTCAAGAGCTGTCCCCATCCGAGGACATCTAACTGTCCTCAAGTGGTCGCTTTGATTTTCCTCACTCCTCTATTTCGAGGGCCTCCCGAGGACACGCTTTTTCAATTTAGTAAATAGTTCTCAAACACGATTCTTCGACATCGGACGCATTAAGCCGAGGTAGTTTCGCTGAAACTTTTCAAAGAATTAAAGTATCAGAGCAGATGAGATATTAATTTGATGTTCTTTTATGAAGTTGTTCGTAATTAGAGTTCGGCTGATGAATGATATGTTATTTTGATTTAATATTGTGCCAAAAATAAGTTCAATGTTTGCTTTGCTTTTAATATGAATTTATGTATTACTAAGTACGTTACTTATGTTGCTGTACCAATCAATCTACTTTTAATTAATTAGTAGATAGTAATAAGCGTTTGAAAGTCTACGTCAAAACATAAGCTTTATTTTGATAAAGCTTATGTTTTGACGTAAATGATCCACTATGATATAATAACAATGAGATACACCGATCATTATATTTCTTAACAAATATCTTTAAGTAGAAAATCAAAGAAATTTTTCCAATTTCTGCTGCCAAGTTTCTAAAACAAAGGCCCAACTAATTCGTTCGTGGGCCTAGTTCGCAAATTAAAGCGTTTCCTTTTGTGACGACTTACTAAAACACCACTGCCATTGTTCTCACCGCAATCAGTAACTTTGAATTGATGTTCAACATCAGTAGGACCTGTCAACTGTGGCTTTTATTTTAAGTAAAGTTAGTTTTGTTTTCATTCGTGTTGTAGGAAAAGTTTGGGAAACTTGAGACTGTTTTTTTTTAGGCTGTAACGGAAAGGTGTAGTAACATTTAAAGAAACTGGTTCTACTCATGTACATATAACAACTTCCTTCGAAAAAAAAAACAGACAAAGCTGGCAGCTGATCAAAATTAGTATGTGAGGTAAATTTTCTTGGCCATCAACACTGACTACCTTGAAGCAATTTATATATACATATTTTCTATATTATAGCTTTTCTAGTACAATTAGTAATAGTTCAAATAATGTTTTATCCACATGGGTGGAAGCAGCTTTTTTAAATATGAAAACAACTTTCCTTAATAGTACTTTACACCCTGTATAGCGTTGTACTTCGCCACAGCTGCAGCTGGACAAAAAGCCTCCCTAATCACACGCCTTTTTACTCAATCCTCGGGTATTCTCATCCCGTTGTTACCAACCTCCCTGAAAAGATGGTACCCTCCACTTTCTCAAAGGTGACGTAAACTTCTTTTGCCTGCTTTGGTGTTGTACTTTTACTGTCGAACATACAAAAAAGGATATTCTAATTATTCCTGCGACCGGATGGTTTGTCTTTATCTCTATGGAAGATGGGTAGGCATGTAGTGTAGGACGCTACATTTGCGCGCGATCGCCCTAGCTCGTCGTGCTGTGCTGGTGCTACCGCTGCGGCTGCTGAGAACCTCAAACTCAAGGACTGGCGTTTACTTCGGACAGAGGATAAGCATTGCCATATAGCGTGGCAATGCCGCCAGTCTTTTGGGATCACTCCCAGTCAATAGCGATGCGGGCGAATATTTTGATGTTGTGTTTAGGAGGATTTTAGTTTATTTTATTTTAAGTGTATATAGTTAGATTAGTATTGAATTATATAATGTACATTACATCTTACAAAAGTAAACTTAGATAAAATATATTTTTATCAGTCACCTTTACCCACTTTATTTCATAGGTATATTTAAACACGACAAGATCACTTGATTTTCAAAACCTTTGAACTCCGAGTCGACTAAACTAATTTAAGTCGTGTTTGCCTGCCGATATGAACTTAAAACATTCTCTTAAATAGTTTCTTTTCAAATAAAATTCTTGAAATTACTCGAACAAAGAAAATATTGTACACAGTTTGTTAAAACATGGCCGTTGTAGACAAAATTAAAGTCAACTTCAATTACATAGCTAATCACGACTCTATTTCGAATAAATTGTTAATAAACGTGAAACTTTTTCAGATAAAAAAGATGTAATAAGAAATATCATAAGTTTGACTCATAATTAAATTCTTAATACCGTCTGTACATAAATCTGTATGACGTATAAATGTGTTATTTGAATAATATTACAATTTGGAATCGCTGAAACGTCGACTGAGGCGGGGCCCACATTTGCATATGGAAAGGATCGAGCCACAAAATCTGCGACAGTTTTAGCGGCGCTTGTTCCTAACCTTTGTTTTAGTGTGTGTAAACCTCGAAAACGGTTTCATCTTAGCCACCCTCTTCATTTTGCTACGGTTTGATTCCTTATTTTTCAATATTAATAGCATTTGATCGATACAAAATATAAATTTACTTGTGATGACCAACTCTTAGTTAGAGTTAGTCTATAAAAGTTGGTCACTGATCAGAAAACTTTTACCAGAGGTACAAAAATGTTAGCTTTTTTATAGACAAGAATATATAAAACAGCCGTATTTACTCTTCAGTTTAATTGTAACTGAATATAAACAAATAAGCCCTTACTTTAAGTCCGTTTTTTTTTTGTCAATGATTTACGTTTACTTACATCTGCACTTCACAATCCCGCTGCTTTCAAGGCCCACTGCCAAACAGCTAGTGACCCACGAAGCTCTTCATAATGCAGTTCTCACGTATGTTTTTCTAACTTTATGAACGTTAGAGGGAAAATTTACAGCGAATACTCCAGCTAAATCTTTTAGTTTTGAATAATGCTCGTTTTTTTTTGTTAGATTAGCATTATGGGTAAGCTGGTCTCAGACTGATAACACCATCTTGCAACTGAATCAGACTTTAAAATGTTTGAGAGTTGTTTTTCTATTCATATCACGGTAAATGGGAATATAAAAACTTTATGGTGAGTTTTTGTGGTTTTTAGATGACGGGTACTTTTAACTTTGATAGATTGAAGTAAATGTTCTGTACTTTGAATTGTTCCTTTTACTCCGGATGGCCTGACGTCTTTCTACGCCGTTTTTACTTACAGGAATAATTTCAAGAAGAATAATGTATCTTTTTAACAATTTATTGTTTTAAAATGTCCGTGGAGTTTTTTGAGGCCCCTGACATAAAATATAATCTAAAATGTGATGTCAAAAAATAAAAGTGATCCCAAAATACTGGCTTCGTTGCCACGTTGTATGGCAATGCACATTGTCTGTCAACGATAAAAATCAACCAGTATTATTTAAGTAATAAAACCCACTTTCCGAAAAAAAAATTAGATGACAGACTAATTAATACAGCAGCTCCAAAATCACTTTATTAAAATAACATAATTAAATATTGTTATTAAAATTACTCGCCGTATTTATCGCCTGTGTATTAATACAGAAATACCATCAGAGTACCAGGAGTTCATAAAATTAATGAGGGTTGAACTGTTTTTGGGCTGACCAAAGGACGAAAGGCATTCGCGACGGGCAGAGAGGAAAAAGTTAATAATGCTTGAAGTTGGCTGCCCCCGGCAATTATAAATTTATTCGTCTGCACTCCCCTTACTTTATTTATTTTTCTAATTATTGGGTAGGTACAACAAAATCGCTTGCCGAGCTCTAGAGCAGTCTGGATACGGTTAATTTGTATTCCCTTTGGATAGCGATTAAAGAGTTGGAAATTAAGATCAAATGAGGACTTATGTAGTTGCGTAGGAAATTATGGGTGTAATATTCGAGTAGTTGCAAAAGGCATAGCGTTGGAAAAAATGTAGTTACAGTTACCTACAAATTCAGTAATAGGCAATAGTATAAAAGACCCCAACAGCATTGTTGGATGAGCTGAACCTGAACCACACTTTTTTATTCAAGTTATTTTTAAAATCCTTGACATGTTTTTAAATAAAAAATTTGTTTGTTAGCTAGTCACAATAGGGGACTCAAGGCAAAATATTTTGTTCAGAAAAATAGGAAAACTAGAAGTGCTTTACTGTGTTTAACTCAAGAAAGGAAAATGTATGTGAGCCTGAGATTTTAATGACCAGACCAGACCCTGGAACGTAAAGGGCATTTGGAGGAACACGGGTGGGTTTTAGTCAGTAAGTCTGATACTTCTTGACGCTCAGCCTAGAGCGGAAAGAGTAATTTGAGGATATCTCAAACAAGAAAAATAATAAAAAAGAAGCCACCAGATGGAGACACAATCAAAAGAAATAATTCTCGAAGTAAAACCAGTTTATTGATAACATTATCTCATTCATCTTCATCGCTCTCTTCTACGATACGAATTTCAATGTCATGGCAGGATATTTTATCGGCACCCTCCATGAAAGATATCTGTACGCGGTACTCTCCACAGAAGTCATGACACATGACATCCTTCATTGAATCCAAAGATATTGTTAAGTCTTCGACCTCGAAGGTGCTCTGAAAAACAGTTTCTTTTTTTTAATTGACTCCTGCATAATGAAATATGAATCCTCTCGACTGAATTTCGACCATGGTGATCAACCTCAACGAATATTAGTCAAGAACTTAGGAGGGAAAGGTTGTCTTGAAAAGATCGCTTTTAGCGATAAGCCATTGTTGCGCTATGTAATGTTTTCTTCATCTATATTTTCTGTAACTTATATGGTGTATATAATAAAGAGTATTCTATTCTATTTTAGGAGATATTACAGTGTACAATTGAGTGCTCAAACACAGGTGCAAGTCTGTTTCTATGTTGTTATAATCCGATAAGACGACAGTCCGACACGATCGGGGGACACGAAAACATAGAAATACAAACACAATTGGACTTGCACTGCAGAGGCGCTACTCTCTTATTTTAAGGAGCGTTCGCATTCGGATCGAAAAACCATCTGTAATTTCCCCACATGTTGTAAAGTTTTGACATTTATCGTCGCTGAGATGATCAGGACTTCTTGAATTGTAGAAATAAGAGCTAGAACAAAATAAGCTGAAATTTATACATACAACAGGGACCGGACAGCCACTGATGTTCATTTTCTCGACCACCGGAGCCCAAGGAGTATCAGTGTTCTCCAGGCTACTGCAAAAGTTTACACGAGTATTGTACATATACTCGTCAGCCAAATCCATGATTTTCCATATGTCTATTTCAATCTGCAACCAGTGTAAAAGTAAGTATAAATTCTTAACACGGTCATAATTTACCTGAACATTTGTGACGTCAATTAGAAAAACTGTCAGTCTTGGCAAGACGCATCGTTTTACACTGTTACGAGGTTGTAGAATTCAAATACGCAACCGTTCCTTGTACTCGTAAATACTAGTACTTAGCTGCATCAGCTAGACTACAAATTAATTGAATGACAGTGATTCAGAACCTTTGATTCTAGTTTCCATAAGTTTGTGATGCCTGTGAAATTAACTTAGTCACATCATTTATCACTTAAAAAGGATAACTTTTACTCCCAATTGAGTTGTAGTGGAGATGGTACGTACACGTTTTAATCCAATACAGTGATAGTGTTAAAACGTTTAGTTGATACTTCGCGTGACCCAAGGGCTGGCTTTTACCTTGGACAAAGGATAAGCATTTCCATACAGCGTGGTAATGCTGCCAGCCTTTTGGGTACATTACCAGTGACCAGCGATGCGGAGGAATTTTTCGACGCCATCTTTTAACTATTTTTAGTTTTAGTTAGTTTAGTATTTTTCTTTAAATTTAAATGTATATATATAGTAGTGATTATTCTTATTTAGATGAAAAATAAAACTTGCACTTGACACAGTGGTATTGGATTAAAAACCTTAACCCGCCTAATACGAATGATTAGACAAGAAGATCTTTGCTTACATCATAGTCTGATACAATATCCATAGACGTTTTAACCTTCCCACTAAGCTTAGCTGCATCATCACCTTCTTCTCCTTTCAATGATCCCAACTTTAAATCATCGCAGTTCATGAAGTCGTTGTTAAAGTCATTGCAACCGACGACGCTGTCTGTGAATTTTGGCACGTAGTATACCTTTAAAATTATAGAAAAAGGATATAAACTTATTAGTTTGTTGAAAAATCATCACTTCTCTCCATGGCATCTCCTCTTTTGAGATATCATCATCATCTTCCTGCCTTTACCCACGTTACTTGGGGTCGGCGCAACACTTTTCTTTTTCCATTCTGTCCACCGTCACGCTATCACTAACTCCCTTTTCTTTCATTTCAGTCCTCACACAATCCATCCATATTTTCTTGGAACTCCCTCTCCCTCTCCATCATTTCATCTTATACATCCACATTTATACTCGAAATCCTTTTCTGAACATGCTTTGACAAAAAAAAACAGCAATGCCAACAAAGAAGAGATCTTTGGAGACACTGTATGATTTCGTTAATGTCTTTTAATACATGTGTGAGACGACCATCAATAATGCAGAATACGACTTGAAGGGAAAGAAATACATAATTATGTTCATATGTGTTGCCTGCGTCAAAAATTGAGATTGATTAATTGTTCTTTTTTTAATTTTACTTTCATGGTTCCTTTATTTTCTGGATTCTCCCGCTCTGGGTGGACCGAAAGAGAGTGTCTGACTCTTACTGACTATAACCCACCCGTGATCCTTCTAGTGCCCTTTGCGTTCCAGGGCCGCGGTGACTCTTTTGAACAAATTCCGCAACCCTAGCAGGCACTGACCCATGGAGACCCGAATTGAAAGGACTGTATTTTTTTAATCAATTGTTTTCGTCATAGCACACTTTTTTACGAGCAACACATAGTTACCTAGCATGTTGCTAATTAATTGTATACTCACATCGCCATATATTCCCAAAAATACAGAACTGAACAAAAGTAAAATTGGTATTTTCATTACCACCGGACCATAACTCATGTTTGATTGGAAATGAAACAGTAAAGACTAATAGGCGTTATTCCGTGTCATCATAGTTTTTATATAAGCTCCGATAGCAATCGCTATTGTTGCGAACATACCTGATCGCAGTGATAATCGCTATCGAATGTACCAGGATCGCATGTGTTGTAAACAGGTATGTCGCATGTTGTGGACTTGTTAGCCATTGTCAAGGACGATGTAGTACCTACCTACTTTGTGATTGTTTAATGGGATACTTTTCCGTAATCAAAAGGCCGATTCTCATACTTAAATAGCGTTGAAATTCAACTAGTTATATTACGTAAGGTGTACTAGAGGTGTTTATGACTATTTCAGACTGCGAGCACTCCTTAAAATATGAGAATTGCCCCTCGGTTCTGTAATTTATTTGTTTTACTACTGTGTTATTGCAGGCAAATTAGGAGGCAAAGGAAAATTGCTATGGATATAAAATCATTGCTCTTCATGATTCGACAGGCGCAAAGTATTTTTTCCTGTCTTTTCGGATACATGGCTTACTTCTTTGTATAGTCTCCTTCTGTATGCCTACTTCGGTGTCTTTTTTGTTTAGTATCTTTGTACATGTGTTTTAGTTTGTAGTTTTTTTTTTTGTTATTTTCAGTGTGTAATTAAGTAGGAATATAATAAATAAATAAATATATTTTTACAACTAAAATAATTGTTCAATTCGACTCCTAGTTCCAGAGATTAGCGTGTTCCACTAAAGAAAAAAACAGCTTTATTATATTTTTTGAAGATTTTAGACGATTGGATCCCGCAAGGGATGCTGCAATCGAATTCAAAATTTTTTAATTCCAAAGAAAAGCAAGTTCGAGCAAAAAAAACTCCTGTCGGTACCACTAGTATTATAATATGTATAATAATTGTCCATCCAGTTCAATGTAATTCGCCGGTTTCTACCAGAAACCGGCGAATAAACAGCCTCCGTAGCTTAAAAATAACTGGAAACTGTTGTGTTTGTCTTCAGGGTTTTACAGACTTTTTATCGTTAACACCGCAACTTTCCCGGAATTAAGATGAAAAACAAATAGTTAATCACTTAAATGTGTAATAACCTCAAGGCCTAGGCCTTGAGATTAAACCAACTGTGTATTTGTGGCTTTACGTAGAACCTCTGTTTCTAGATCAAATAAAGGACAATAATTTAGTAAAACCTATTATTGGAATCTATTGAAATTACAAGTAACTAAGTGACAACATTACCATCTGAGACTAGTTTTAGGAATTACTAAGAAAAATGAGGAAACCAGGCGATCTAACTGTGATGAAATTTTATAGAAAATATTATTGATTAGTGACTTAGTTTGACACAGGATCCTCATAAGTATACTTAATAAACACGCTTAATGAAATGTTTATCCTCTACAGAAACAAGACGAAGTTTTTACAAAAGTATCTAAACACAACAAATACAAGAGAGCTTCATAAAAAGACTACAAGCAACAAAGGTCCAGAAAGGAATATACAAGAAATGTTCACTACAGACATTTTGTTACGTTTTTGCCTTATTTTGTATTTACTAGCATGGCTCACAAGAGTGTATTGTACTTAACATTATCTCAATGAAGACATTATTTGATTCCTTTGTCTTGTCTGTTTCGTGTTTAGAGTTTTTCTAACGGTTTTCCAAGGTCTGTCCTGCCATGAATTCGTGCAGCGATCTTTTTTTGTTTATGTTTGCCTTTCCGTGTCAATTTAGCTTTATCGTTGTCTTATAAAAGATGATAATTCAAGTTAAAACAAGGGCATAAAAAAGGGAGTAAAAAATATAAAATATCGGTAATCTAAACTTTCTTAAATATTTTTTTTAATATTTACCCATCGGTTCAGTACTGTTACGGATTCTGATGGACTTTCGGTCGAGGCGTTGCGTCGAGTCGAGCCGAAAAGAAAGGTATCTTCTTACTATACGAGCCGTTTCCAGAAGTACCGCTTTTTGAATAAATTTATGCTAACAAAGGCATCCTAAGGTGTTGGTCGAGACTTCTGGCTATTAAGCCATTAGCTGACGCGAGACATATGTGGGATGCTTTTGACTCAGCAATTGTACCAATAGTCGGTATCGCTAAGTCCACATGCCACATGTCGATAATATCGCAAGCCAAGACAAAATACTTGCTTTGCTTAATTTATTCGATCAATAACTATTTTAGTTTTATTTATTATTAAAACTTCATGTAACACAAAGATACAAAGACTCACCTAATGCTTTGTGCATTCTCTATCATTGACTGTTGGTCTACCAAGGATGGTGGAGAGAAATACATTTAAACATACATGCTTTCATTTTTCTATACTGTATAATAATAATTAACAACCAACCGTAGATTAATTGTGAATAGGGAAGTAAAGTTTTTATTCTGATTTTTTTACGTGCTTGAAAAAAGTGGGGCTGGTTCATCAAAGTCCGGAGTAAAAACAAACACCCGATCAATCAACTAAACCTATCGCTGACTAGACAAACAATAAAACATCCATTTCCCTATACTATTGTAACAACGTTTTTTTCTATTGGTCTATACCTATTGACTTTATTTGATGTTACCGTGATACGAAGGTAAAGAGTATTTTTCTTTATTTGTCCCATTTGGAAACAATAATATGGCAAGCTGTTTTTATACCTAGTTGATTCAAGAACATTTTGCATTATTTAACCTTTTTTTTTTCACCGTAATAATCAAATAGATAACAAAATAAGTTATAAACAAGCGTGTATTAAAGAAAAGTCATATAATTTCTTTCTCTTTTTTTTAAACGTTGCCCCACACTAGGAATTTCTCCTGTGTCGTGGGTGCGTTTACAAACATACAATCTCACATACACAAACAGCCAGACCCGGAACAACTATCTGTAGGCTATACAAATATTTTTCCGTGCGGGAATCGAACCCACGACACGACAGCGCAGCAGCTAATCGCTCAACCACTGCGCCAACCGTGTCGTCGAAAATCGAATTCGTGAACTTTGCTTGACAGCAGAATCAGCATTGCCGTTCATTCTCATGCATTTCAATGCATGATGATGAATGGCAATGCTTGCCAATGTTCTTTGACCGAAGAAATGGCCAGCCCTCTGACCATATCAAGAGTTGTCTAACCGTTTAAAAAATCAATAATAGCTAAATTTATGTGCAATTGATCCAAAAACACTGATTTCCTTTTTCGTATACAACAATACATACAGCAAGAAAAAATATACTATGGTTACACGAGTATCCAAAACACATTTATATTTCATGAGTAGAAGAAATGGGGCGGCTTACACATAGTATATCATTTCCAATATAGTAGTTTTATGTAAATGCTACCTACTTTTAAACTGTCGTAATTTTTATATTCCGATTGCAGTTCCCCCTCTGAGTGTTTGTTATCTCACCGAGAAATGAATGAATGTATTCACAGTTTTGATTTACTACGTATTTTCGAACAACTTTGTTTTTTTTTATCATTGTTACTTTTTCTGTGTTTTTGTTCGGTTTATGTCGATAAATCTGTGCATTTACATTATGTGCTTTTCTTTAAGTTTCGTCTGCCTATATTTTGCCTGATTTTGTACCATTGACTGATTTTTAGATGGAGACAAAAGCTGGCTGAATGCATGCTCTAATGAATACATAAAATTATTACAGCATCTTTAGTGCAACGTTCTGCAGAAAGTAAGGGTACACCTTAAGGTCTAAGGTACCTCTTAATTTGGCTTGGAAAATATGTTCCCAAACCGTTATTAGACAAAAAACAAAACGGCGCCGCGTCGGAGCAGTGGAAGTGAACGTTACAGTTGATTAATTGTTTTTTGTTATCTCGAGTCTAATTAGAACCCTTTAAGAAATTACGCAAAATATTTAACGTTCAACGTTTTGCTTATGTATGGAAAAGGCCATGCATTTTTCTGGGATAAAAAATAACATTTGGTAATCACCGGTAGCGTGGCTTTATTAAAGACTTTACAAACAACAATGATGCCAGCTGATTATTATGTTGTATATACTTTTTCCTGTACAGTGTCCTCCAGTTAACGGGTTCTGTGAAGTCTGGTAAGTAGATGCTTCACGTTAAATAGTGATATTTAGCTGAATCCGGTATGACTGGAAGCCGACCCCAATATAGTTGGGAAAAGACTAGGCAGATGATGATATACTTTTACCTGCGGCTTCGGTCCCGTAGTTTTACTGCCGTGGGAACTGCGTATTTCTTCCCAATAACACTAGTGAGAAATGAACCCTGTCTATCTTGCAGCGACCTCTTGATTCCGGCGCTGGTTCAATCCATGGTCCGGAGCGAGGAGGTATGGGAAGCGGTCACCTCCTTCAGCAAAGCAGCAATGTTAGCGAAGGAGAAGGCAGATCGCGTGAGGGAGATGGAAGCCTCACACTACAGTCGCCGCAACAGAAGAATTCGCCCTGGGTTCGGGGAGTCGCAGTTCGATTCCCAGCCAAAGTAGGCGCAGGCCTGCGGATGGAGAGCGATGGGTGGCACGTCGTCCGATAACAACAAGGTCCGTGTCGACCGTGCATTGCGTGCCTCAAAGAGATGTCAGTAAAGAAGACGGGGGCCCAAGGTCAGTGCCTGCTAGGGTTGCGGAATTTGTTCGAAAGAGTCACCGCGGCCCTGGAACGCAAAGGGCATTAGGAGGAACACGGGTGGGTTTTAGTCAGTAAGTGTATGAGAATCCCTTCTGCTCCGCTCAGAGCGGAAGAAGTCTTTTGCTGATTTCCCTTCCATAAAAAAGACGTTAGAGCTTGCGACCACTAAAGTATCGAGACATTTAAGATTTAGAGAGAGAAAAATAAACACATTTCTTTACACACATGTAGCAGGAAGAAATGATTCATATTCGCTTCAAACGTTCCCAGCGGGACAACCGGACTGGTATCTCGTGTGGAACTGAACGTCTTGAAGAAACTCATATTGCATGCTTCTCAAGCAGAAAAATATACACTCGTCTTTTTATGAATGGGGAAAACAGATCGTTTGTTACTGTACATATTAGATTTTATCTTAGAACACATTGGTGTTCAAAAAATTGTGTTGGAACTTTTGATCAAATGTATGAATAAGCACATGCATCCACAGTTTATTTATCTATACTAATCTATACTTAATATTATAAAGCTGAAGAGTTTGTTTGTTTGTTTGTTTGTTTGAACGCGCTAATCTCAGGAACTACTGGTTCGAATTGAAAAATTCTTTTTGGGTTGAATAGACCATTTATCGAGGAAGGCTTTAGGATATATATCATCACGCTTAAGCCAATAGGAGCGGAGCAGCGATAAAGAATGTTTTAAAATCGGGGAT
Organism: Hecatera dysodea; assembly: GCA_905332915.2. Lineage (NCBI taxonomy): Eukaryota > Metazoa > Arthropoda > Insecta > Lepidoptera > Noctuidae > Hecatera > Hecatera dysodea. Next base: position 7,810,885 of record HG995294.1, on the reverse strand, counting down.
TCCACGGGGACGAAGTCGCGGGCAGCAGCTAGTCTGTGAATAAACACATGCCATCCACAGTTTATTTATCTTTTTCTAAATTTAAAACTGGGGACGTGTTCCGGCTTCACACGGATGCAACTTGATTCTCAGATTTTCCAAAAAAAAAACCTTTCGTACAATCCTTATCCTGATATTTACCAATACAACAAAAAAAAAACAACCAAATCGATCAAATCGTTCTAAAGTGCTGCTACGTCATACATAGAGTTGATTTTTATTTATACCTATTGAAGATATTTATTTAGCAAAGAACGGCGACCAATTTACCCAGTTTTAGTTACTAAAGCTTTAGAGTGTCCTTTGTAGAAGAGGGTAAGCAATACTTGAAGTTTGATGGTGAAGAATTGAAGATGAAGTTATATTATGGCCTTACTTTACCATCGAAAGGGTTGCTTACTAATTGAAAGTTAGTGTTGATAACTCGATTACTCATTTATACAGCCACTTCGTTTATTTGAATATTCATTATTACTAGTTTTTGCCCGCTACCTCGCTCGCCATAGCAATAAGTAGCCTATAACCGCCTCTATTAGAGCTCCTGTCCCTGTACTTAAAATTCACCAAAATCGGTTCAGCTATTTAGGTTGAAACCGTATCAAACAAACTCACACGTAAAATAATATTAGTTAGGATATCGTCATCTAACCAGTAGGTACATTAATTAAATAACACCAACTTATAATTAAACTGGTGAAGGACAATTCAGTTCGAAAACAGTTAATTATTGGCTTTGCGGTTTTGTGGTTTTCCAAGTTCATTTGATGTATAAATAAGCTATTAATAATAATTAAAAGCTTGTCCTTGATAGTTCATTTTAAATACCTGAAATTAATAGCGTGCTAGGGAATATTAGCAAGTTATCGTATATTTTTTTCTCATTCTGGTGTCATCATTATCTGCTTAGCCTTTTCCCAACTATATTGGGGTCGGCTTACAGTCAAACTAGATTCAGCTGAATACCAGTATTTGACGTGGAGCGGCTGCCTACCAGACCTCCACAAACCATTAACTGGCAAGACTGATGTCAGATTTACTGGCTTCTGACAATCCGTAACGACTGCCAAAGATCTACAAATGACAGCCGGGACCAACGGCTTTACGTGCTTTCCGAGGCACGGAGGAAACTCAGTATATTAAGATGGTCACCCATCCACAGACCAACCTTGGCAAGCGTTGCTTAACCTTGAAGATCGACCCGTGCGGCTGTTATAATTTAGCCACGAGCTCATTCTGGTCTATGTCAAGGATAAACCAAAATCATACTTTAATCTGGCCTTAGATGTCTGATCACTAAATTAATTAATATCCCAAAGAGAAATTATTTTTCTTTATAACTATTTATTACATTTGTTCAAAATGATCGTAACTATATAAAATGTTAAAAAAAAAACAAAAATGTTGACTTGTCTGTTGAGCATGAATAATTACTGAGTTACGGTAAATTGTCGTTTAGAAAATCCATAAAACTGTAGAATATACAGCCACAGTTTAGTAGAACTTACCACAAGTTTTACAACGTCAGTAACATACGTTTTATTACAAGTCTTCCTAGACTTTTTTCAACTGTGTTGGGTCCGATGACTGCCCTAATCAAAGATTCGAAAACAAGATAAAAATAACACGTGTTCCCAACATTTAGCCGAAAATTACTGCCAAACTATTTTTTTTCTCTAATGTAATGTTTAGGTAATTTGGCTGTTCATTGAAAAGTAACCCTTTCATGGTCATTTATTTGTTTTTTTTTTATAAACTTTGCCCCATACTAGGAATTTCTCCTGTGTCGTGGGTGCATTTGCAAACATTCAAACTCACACAAACACCCAGACCTGGAACAACTATCTATAGGCCATACAAATATTTGTTCTACCAAACCCTTCAACAATTCCTGGACTTCTTTTGTCTTATTATGTTATTCTTAGACCAGACACTACAAATCCTGCTGTTAAATAAAATTCAGTACCTAACCATTACTTATTATTTTGAATAGAAAAAAAATGTCAGACAACAATTTATCATTAAAACTGAATTGATGTGATAACTCAAGTTCAACGAATATCTGCATGCAATAAAACTAATCTGCGTAGATAACTACTTCATAATGGTTTCCGTGTTATAGTGTCATTACTTATTGTGAGTCATTGTTATTGAACAAGCTATACTTTTTAGTGTTCAAAGATGCGAGAATTGAGATGAAGAGAATATTGTGATTTTTCTGATGAACCACAACGCAACCGTGAAGCAACAACATGTATGTACGTCAAAAGCACGTGCATTTGTCGTACAAGTTCCCGGTGGCTCGTTAAAAATCTGACTATTTAATATACATAACAATTGTTTTCTTCAACCGGTGTCTGATGAGCCGCAAAGCAACCGTGTAGCCACTGGTGCTCCGGTGTGGTCCTACTCTTGAAGCACTTCTGTACCATGAAAAACATTCATGCGGCCAAAACTAACGCTTTTAACGTGACTGAATAGAGTAGTTGCCTAAAAAAATCTAATTAGTCCATAAGATAGACTTCCCAAAAATATTGGACAGGTATTGTTTTATTTTTTCACGTAAACAAAAAGCGAAGACGATTTAGTGCGTTGAAAACTCGTGTGACGTCACTTCGTGCGACGATTTTTACCACGCCGTGATGTCACAAGCCCCCACTCATGATCTTTGAAGCTTTTTATCTTCGTCAATTTTTAGAGATTTCATAAAGCTAAAAATACGTGTCTAATATTTTTCGATAATATAACCGACGGACTAAATAGGGTCATATTTTTATTCCTCAGGAAACATCCCTATTTGGCTATACTGTGACGTGCCTGTGCCGTCATTATTCCTATGTCTTGCTTATGCGTTTTCTATTGTTAGGTAAATTCATCTCCCTCTCACACAGGAATCATGATGGTTTTAAGACGGTCCTAGTCAATATCCATAAATGGCATAGGCGCGGTACATAATTTTGACAAAAAAAAAAAAAACAAAATCAAATAATATTTTTCTCCGTACCTAGTCGGGAATTACTCTAAAATGTCATGGCAATAGTCATGACTAATCTTTGTTTGCTAAAACGGACGGCGGTCGAAAATTATCAATAAGGTAGTAACGGTTAGTCTTTAAGGTTGAAAATGCACACTCTATCTAGAAATCTCCTGGACCAAATCTCGTCCTGAGTCACCCGGGAATTTGTACGACTAACGCGCGTGATCGAAAGATCTTGAATTAAATTCCGAAAACGACTACAAAAAAAGGAGTTTCTTCAACCAGTGTCAATAGAAAAGTTATTGTTAATTGTGAAGATTTGCTTTACACTGCGAACTACAAACGTATAAAGTGATAAAACGCTCGATCGTACCCCGCGATGTAATCAAACTTGTATGCGAGTTAGTTGCAGGTAGAAACGTGGCTTTAGGTTGATGAAATGATATTATTTCAGTTTCCCTCAATTCATATATACAGGGTTATTTGTAAAACATCAACAACCTCTTAAGAAGTCATTGTACTCATCATTGTGAACAACTTTTAGTATGGGACCAATACTGAAATTGCAAATAAAAATCAGTTATAAAAAAAAAAACACCCTGTACATGTACCTAATGTTAAGTGCAAATATTTGTTTTACGTAATGCAGGGTTTGATATTACTTTTTTGGTACGCCCGAAATATGTATAATTGTATTTATTTAAACATATTCTGTATAATCATATCAAATCATATGTGAATTTCTTATGAAGTTATCGACTTGATCAATGTCAATTAAATGTGACCCACGTCAAATGCAAATAAACTTATTCGAATATTCAAATGGCAACTTATTTTATTTTGGATATCGATTTTGTTAAAAATAAATAATTTAAAAAGAAAAGGTTCCTCCATCCACAGTTTTTTACAACACGTTTCTGTAGATATTTTAAAAACAAACAAAAACCATAATATAACTCGTTATGTATTTTAAAGAGATTGAAGAATCGAAGGCCGCAGATTTTCTTTTATTATGAGTATATTATTACTATTCTCTTTATTTATTTTACTGTACATACAATTTTATATTTTTTAATATTTCTTAAAAAACATTTATAAATATAAAAGCAGTAGTCCGCCGGTATCGGGAGCAGGGTCCAAGCTACCGGTGGTTAGGGCTCCAGAGAAAGGAACCTCTTCACAATACGAGCCGTATTGGAGTACAGAAGGCAGTACAGGAGTACTGCCTTCTGTATCAGACCCAATCAACCGTGTAAGGCCAGCTTCGACAGATGGTCGTCGAAGCTATTGGCCAGAAGGCCATTGGCCGTCAGTTAACAATATTGTTAACTGACTTTTATTTTCGATGTCAAAAAAAAATACATTCGACTACCACAAAAATCGATTTGATCGCCAACAAAAATTTGCATACTACCCCTTCGGGTTACCAGGAGCGCATAACTTTGAAAAGGGTAAATGATTTAATTATGCGAGCCAAAGTGTTAGCGCGCCACTTAATTTGATAGCTAGCGACACCTATATGCAAATGATGCGTTACGACTAATTGAATATCTTTGTTCCAAAATGTTTGGGGACTCCTCTATGACTTTTGGACCCGTAGTCAGTTAGTTAAAACATCCAAATGTAATCTAACTTGCTTATTGACGTGAGTAGGTTAACTTCTGTATGGGGCGGCGGATTTGAAGTCATTATGTTATCTCTTGGGAATAAGAATTGGTGTCATGATGCGTTGCTAAGTAAATTGTGACGTCACGTCAAACCACAAGCACCGTGCTGTGGGTTCAAATTCATTAGCATGTCATTGTAGCAGTTTGCTACAGTAACAACTATTTAGTTATATTTCTTTCCATCATTGTCACTTCAGTCTAAAATCCTCCACTATTAGATGTTAGGTTACCTCTTTCTTCTGCCTTACTTCCCCTCACTACTTGAGTTATATTCTGCGACTTTGACGGTACCGTCAAGCCAAAGATATGCTTTTAGACGGCTCTAGTGTCTTTGGCTACCATTCATACATTTTTTCTTATAAATTATAGTGTCCCAGTGCTATGAAAAAGCCTAAGAAAAATTTAGTAATGCCGGAGCCACTATGGCCAAAAGTTTACCTTGATAAGCTAACCGCTGAAAAGCTATACATATAAAAGGCAATGACATACCGATTTTAAAAAAAAGCCAAAGTCTGCTCAACCAAACGAGCCGCCAGAATAATAATAAACCATCCATGAACCATCTATCTCCTGACGTAAGTATCGATCAGGGTCGTAAGTTCAAACTCCATATCGTTGAACTACTGCGGTGAACCCGCTCCAAGAATACGATTGGCTTAATTGGAGAGAGTGACAGAAACATTAGAAGTGCATCACAAATTGCTGGCATTTTTATAAAAGAATGAAACTATTTTTACCTCAGACAACTTTTGTTTTAGATTTTTATTTTATTATCGAGGGTAGAAGAAGTTTTTAATTGATGGCGGCCATGATGGATTGACGCGTTGGCGTCACACAAAACTTAGATTAGTGAAAGTTTTGATTTAGATTTATTTCAATAACGCAATGGAATTAGAAATACATTTAAGTATAATTATTATCTATAATCTAACCTGATAAAACACAATGGTGTGGTCGCAAATGAAACGTTTGTAGCCTGTTTGTAGCTATCAGGAAACAGACTTTGGCAGAGAATACATTACTAAACTACACGACACAATCAAAGAATTCCAAAATATCTATACCTGTATAATACTTCGAGAATTACCGAGGTAGTTTTTTTATCATGTAGGTATGTACATAGTAGGAGTGGAGGAGGCGGAGGAGAGAAGGAGCTCGTGGCTAAATTATAACAGCCACACGGGTCGATCTTCGAGGTTAAGCAACGCTTGCCGAGGTTGGTCTGTGGATGGGTGACCATCTTAACATAACGAGACTTCTCCGTGCCTCGGAAAGCACGTTAAGCCGTTGGTCCCGGCTGTCATTTGGAGATCTTTAGCAGTCGTTACCTACGGATTGTCAGAAGCCAGAAAATCTGACACCAGTCTTGCAAGAAATACCGTATTCCCCAGTTAATGGGTTGTGGAGGTCTGGTAGGCAGCCGCTTCATGTAAAATAGGTACTGGTATTCAGCTGAATCCGGCTTGACTGGGAGCCGACCCCAATATAGTTGGAAAAAGGCTAGGCAGAGAATAGAGTAGAAAACAAGCAAAAAATCATCTTAAAAAGAAATGTATTTAAACTTAAATTATTATTATATACGAATTATGACATCACATGTAATCAAAACGTTGTAACACCAGAACCCTTTCATTTGAGTGAGAAGTTGAAAGAATTCTGGACTTTAGAGACTAGTAATATGGCATTAGACGTTTGAAGTTTCAAGCGTATTCTTTATCCAGTCCAAGTATTTGGTGACGGAGGTGTATACTCCAGGCCAACCGTCTCTTCCACAGCCATAGCCGAAGGAAACCACTCCAACTGCCTCCCAGATGCCTTCAGGTCTCTTCTTCATAAGAGGTCCACCTGAGTCTCCTCTGCAGGCATCTTCGGCAAAGGCTCCTCCAGCACACAGCTGGCCTTCTCCTAGAACTGCTCCAAGAGTCCTGTATTTGCTGACGCAGTCTGCCTTATCGAAGATCGGAAGACCGAGCTTCAGTTTGATGGGGCTGTTCTTTCCTGTAATTAAAATAGACAATTATTAATTATATGAATGTCTCTGTGTTGCTAAGCGCAAAACTCGAGTGGCTGGACTAATTGGGCAATTTTTATTTTTTCAATTATTCATTGATGTCTGAGGAAGGTACTAACAAAAAATTACAAAAAAAATATTTCACGGGATAACGGCAAAACCACCGGAATGCAAAAAAGATATGTTTTTTTTTTCTGAGCACCACGCAGATGAAGTCGCGGGCAGAAGCTAGTTTTAAATGACGATAGCTGGTAGTCAATGGAAAAAGAATGTGTTTATTTAAAATGTATAAGTAGGTACATATTTATACGCTTAATTGAACTGACGTATTATTGCCTCATTTTACACACATAATGATTAAACATTAAAATGTTTAGGTGTTCGCTATAAATTGTACCAAAACTTTACAATGTTTTATTAGCCAAAGTTGCCAAAGTTTTAAACGCAAATCTTTCTTTGATCACTAATCTCAAAACATTTACAGCACAATCAGGTTTCAATTAAGTACTGAATTATTTATACAATGATCTCAACCGATGACCTCTAACCTCGATTCCATAGATAGGTACACGTGATTGATAAGAGGAAACTACGGAGAAAACCTTATTTACAACATTTTCTAGCATTATTATTATAAGATTAATCGTTATTATTATTCTCAAAACGGATCTATGGTTGATCGGAGATGGTTTTCCCAAAGATAACGTCATGTTTTAATCAATAGGCCGTGATATTCTTAAAATACGGCCATGGTCACGCAACGCGCAATTCAAAGCCAATAAAAGCTGAAGATTTAACTGTTTTTAGGGTTCCGTACCAAAAGGTAAAACGGGACCCTATTGCTAAAACTCCGCTGTCTGTTCGTCTGTCTGTCTGTCTGTTTGTCCATGCCTAGGCCAGACCAAACTGTATCTCATGAACCGTTTAGTAAGGCTGTTAAAATTTTCGCATATGATGTATTTATGTTGCCTTTATAAAACTAAAAAACATATTAAAATAAATATTTAAGGTGGCTCCCATACAGCAAACGTGATTTTTTGCACGTCTTTATAGATAATGGTACGGAACCCTTCGTGGTATATGGTAATGGTACGAGTCCAAATCGCACTTGGCCGTATTCTTTTTTCAAACATGAGCCCAATAATATACCCATAGACCTAGGAATCAAGCCCAATCCGTCAAAAAAATCAGATTAAATGTTTAATAAATTACAAAACACAGAAATATATTGTTATATATATTGTAAATTAAAACGCGAAGATCACTCGTCCGTCAAGACCCAATATTCAAAGTTCAAACTAATCCTACTCATAACAACAAAACATCCAAAAAAAAAAGGCGTTGAACATTAAATTGACCTTGCTTTGAAAATAATACGTAAAACCTGGTACTAGCAATTGATTGTCAACTCCTTATTCGATGAAACAGTGTAGGAAAGGCAGTGAAATCGATAGTGATTGTGTTCGTACCGTTCAGGGTTTTCCCCCAGCCTGCGACGTAGACGTCATTGCCAGTTTCCAAACGATCCCTGTTGTCCACCAGGCAGATTGGCTGGACGTAATCTGTGAAAGAATAAAATGTTGATTATTTACTAGCTTTTCTCCGCCACTTTGTATGCGCATTACGAGTACAACAAATCGTGAAAGATTTGCAGTTTGCAGGGTATGGGATATCTCCAACAGAATCCTAAGCAGGATTAATTCTCGTGGATTAGGTTCTTGTGTACCATCGTGGTATAGTTAGTAGAATCTGCTGCAAGACTTTCGTCTTAACCTGTCTTAACCGTATAGTTCGGTAGTAGTACCAATTGGTACTAGACATGCAAACCTCCGCCGGCTCGGTTGTAGTACCAATTGGACCTCAGAGTTACGTCATACGACATCCTCATTAATAATTGCATTTTTGATAAAGCCACTTAAAAAATCTTATGTATGGGCGTTAATTAAAACAATTAGATAAAATGCTCATATCTTAGCGCCATTAATTCTTTAATATTTAACCCACCAGTTTACTAATTTACATTAAATTAAATCACCCGCGTGATATTAGTACTTCCTCCCTTCAAGAAAAACCTATGCGTTACTTTGATATTTAAGCTTTATAACTGTAACTAGCCACCCGCCCCGGCTTCGCACGGGTGCAATATAGGTACTAAAACTGTATCATATGATGCATGTATTATACAGTCATAATTATAAACCTTCTCTTGGAAGTCTCTATCTATTAAAACCGCATCAAAATCCGTTGCGTACTTTTTAAAACCTAAGCATACAAAGGGACAGACAAACAACGTGAAACGGCTTTGTTTTATACGATTTTTAATCAAATAACATTTTCATAAGTATTGAATGTCACCGGAAAATGGCAAACTGCGTAAGATTATAAAATATCTTGAGAGATTGTAAACCATAGATACATTGTCAACTGAACTACTTTTTTTACGCATCAAAATTTGATAATCTATAATCTCACGAAGTCATTTCATGCAATTATGGAACAGTTTTTTTTTTTTGTAGGAAATCATCGAATGAGTTTTTCCGCTCTGGGCGAAGCGGAAGGGAATAACAGACTCTTAGTGACTAAATCTGGGTGGGTGTTTTAGTCGTCTTAGTTTAGTGCTCCTACTAATGAATTCCGTTCCAAGGTCGCGGCACTGGCCCTATTTGGCCCTCGTCTTATTTGCTGACATCTCTTAGTAATAGGATGTACATATATGACCAGAAAGACGGTGACAGCTAAGATTGCTAAGTGTCTTATTTTTGCGTACACCTTTATTAGTCGCCAATAAAGACGTATGCAAAAATAAGACACTTTGCCGACCCCAAACAAATTCGGATAATGATTCGGCAAGGAATTGATGATGTACTACTGTCTTGTCAGACTTTGTCAATACTTCTTTCCTTGAGCGCAATATTATGTCGGTATAAGCCACAGACATAATCATGAACTGGTTTCGCCTAGACTAAACCAGTCTTTTCTGACGTATGTATGTACTTCGGATAAACTAGTTTGACCTAGGGCAGTCCAGTTCAGTTAAATCTGCCGATAACATTGATGTGTAAGCGCACGTCTTGAATATTAATGTAGAAATTGATTTTTATCTTCATTTAAAATAAAAAATTCAATCGTATATTATGTAGAAATGATCTAGCATGTCTAAATGGGTTTAATTTGATTTCACTTTGTGAAAAAAAAATCACGTAGATAGATATCCTATAATTTAAAATCTCATAAAAGGTTCGTCTATGAAAATTGAGGTTTTAAATGCAATTATATTATTTTTTGATATCCACAGTCACGATTATGTTACGGAAAAATACGACTTTTCTTAATAAAAGTAGGCCGCCATCTTGTATCTTTTTTAAACTCATGTATGTAGCCTATATCACTTCGACACATAAGTCGAATCAAATGATACCTGATTTGTTAAAATCTGATTTTAAAGAAACATACATACAAACATACATAGTTATCTACTCTCGAAAAAGATTATCCTCCTTTTATTCTTCTCTATCAATATTTTAAAATAATACTCACAAGTGTAAGCAGCCCTCGCCGCCATCCTGACGATACCGATATCATCGTTCCTGTTCTTGTTCTTATCGGAGTACCCTGGGTGAGGGTAGGCTGATGCCACAGCAATCTCCTGGGGACGGTCGGCACAGACCGAGTCCACGCAATCAATTTCTTGCTGGGTATCGTATTCTCCTAGGCGGACTGTTGCTCTAGAATGTAAACAATGAAAGAATAATATTAATATTACAACAAATCGTGAAAGCTTTTCAGTTTGCAGTGTATGGGATATAGGCGCGGGCCTGCGGATGACGAGCTATGGGTGGCTCGCTGTCCGATAGCAACCAGGCCCGAGTCGACGGCGCGTCATGTTCCACGCGCGCCTCAAAGAGCCGTCAGCAAAGAAGACGGGGCCCCATAGGGTCAGTGCCTGCTAGGGTTGCGGAATTTGTTCGAAAGAGTCACCGCGGCCCTGGAACGCAAAGGGCACAAGAAGGATCACGGGTGGGTTTTAGTCAGTAAGAGTCTGACACTCCCTCCCGCTTCGCCCAGAGCGGGAGAAGTCATTTGATGATTTCCCATCCAAAAAAAAAAAGGGTATGGGATATCTCCAACAGAATCCTAAGCAGGATTCATTCTCGTGGATTAGGTGTCTTGTGTATCATCGTGGTATAGTAGAATCTGCTGCAAGACTTTCGTCTTAACCTGTCTTAACCAGTCAGACTGGCCGGATAGATTTTCGTTTTTTTTTTTTTGCAATGTTGGGATTGACAAGGAAATTTTTGACCGTATTTAAAAAAAAAAAAAAAATTAAAAATGGAACAGCTAACAGATTAGGTAAAGCGAAATGGCCCTCCTCTTTTAATTTGCTGGCTATGATAAAAGGCTAGCATTTAAAACATATTTAATTTTATTCGTCGGCTTGTTTCGAACGATAGGATTTGCAACTCGGCTGCAATTTGACTGACAGATCCAATGAAATAAAATCCAAATGTATTAGCGTCTGCAGTTGCGTCGATCAGAAATAATCCTACAACGGATACCACCGAGTAGCAAGGTATAAAGCGAATTTAGAAACCTTGTATATACTTATTTTCGGTTGTATATAGCAATACAGTTTGCAGTCTCATATCTTGTTTTCTAAGTATTGAATTATTGATAAGCTACCAAGAATATGTTATTGAGTTCGATGTTAAGGACTTGACTCACTTAATTTATCTTAACACTAGCAGCGCCCCGCGGTTTCACCCGCGTAGTTCCCGTTCCCGCGGGAATACGAGGATAAAATATAGCAAGTGTTACTCAGGGTGAACGTAGCTTTCTAATGGTGAAAGAATTTTTGAAATCGGTCCCGTAGTTTTTGAGTTTATTCGTTACATACAAAAATACAAATCTTTCCTTTTTATAATATTAGTTGGATTAGCGTGCACGTTACGTCAGTGACTAGAATAGGTTAAATTTTAAGTCTGACTTTTGTACACAATAATATTATAAAGAGGAAAGATTTGATTGTTTTTTTGTTTGCATTGAATAGGCTCTGAAACTACTTGACTGATTTGAAAAATCTTTCACTGTTGGGAAGCTACACTATCTAGGGTGAACATAGGTTATATTTTATCACCATATTCTCACGGGAACAGGAACTGCGCGGGTGAAACCGCGGGGCGCTGCTAATACTTGCTCAAGTTTGCATTAGTTTCAATCTACAGAAATAACTGTTTCGAAATGTGCTAGCATTTTTGGTTGCAAGATATAATCTACCAGTATATAATAACATATTTGTAGATTTTGTTAATTATACATTTTAATGTAGTGAAGTGCCATTTTTTATTTTCGCTACAGTGGGTCGCTGTTGTGTCATCTTCACTTCTCTTGTACTATCACAACTGTGAATATTAACTGTTTTTTTGTTTATTTTTTTTTTTCAATAAAGAGTTATTCCATCTTTTTACCTACTTAATTTACTTCAAAATGAAATCTACTACGGCCACGCCTCAAACATTCATAACTGAGTGCCAGTCTATTTTTGGTTTAAAACTATACATGATCTAGCCAACATCCTCCTTTACTATTCATCTGCCTAGCCTTTTCCTAACTTTATTGGGGTCGGCTTCCAGTCATACCGGATTCAGCTGAATACCAGTATTTAACGAGGAGCGGTTGCCTACCATACCTCCACAACCCAATAGCTGGGGAACACGGTACTTTTTGGCATGACTGGTTTCAGATATTCTGGCTTCTGACAATCCGTAACGAATGCCAAAGATCTACAAATGACAGCCGGGACCAACGGCTTAACGTGCTTTCCGAGGTACGAAGGAAACTCGGTATGTTAAGATGGTCACCCATCCACAGACCAACCTTGGCAAGCGTTGCTTAACCTTGAAGATCGATTTGCGCGGCTATATTCTTTAACCACGAGCTCCTTTACTATTACGAAGTCATATCCCCACAGAAACAATAAATATTGGCACTACACAAATATATAAACAACTAAATATTCTATGGTTTTCCTCAATCATTTGATTCTATATAAATTCTGTTTTTCTTTACAATACATAGGAATTGTACAATCATCGTAAATAACTTTAATTTAGTTTATTTTGTGGTTTGCGTCATTTTTGTTTACGGCAGCCTATAATTGCAAGCAAGCAATTTTCTATAATCATGGTAAAAAAAACATGAAAATCGCTGTTAATAGACTTATGTATATTAAAAACAGATAGGTATATTAATAAAAAATCAGTTAGATACTAAGGTTTGATATTTAAGTATCCTAGAAGTATAATTAAAACGATTGGATTTAATTAGTTTGAGACACAAAAAACTGGCTATTATTTATACCTACACATCTCTAGGAGAGGGTACGGGCCGTACTCCACCACGCGGACCCAGTGCGGGTTGGTGAATGTCACATGTCTTCGAATTTTTGATTCTAGGACATGCCGGTTTCCTCACGATGTGGACGTGGTGATGAAATTAACTACACAAAGTAATGCACCTGGCTGGGTTTGAGCCCGCGACCTACAATTCGTAAGTCGGGGCCGTTACCACTCGGCCACCACTGCTCACATATGCGCTTAATTCCATATAATAAGTATTTAATTTTTATCCATTAGATTTTAGGATGCAGCAAACCAGTGTTAACTTCATTATTTTAGCCGAAAGATATCCACTAGTGGACATAGACCTCCCACAAACATTCCCACATCGACCGGTCCTGTGCTTCTCGCTTCCAGTAGTATGCCACCTCCTTCTCGTGAAGATCTAGACAAAGCGGTCCTTGAAATGCCAAAGGTAAGGGACTCAACACGTGACCTTTGTCAATGAACAATCATGACAAATGACATTCGCCACGCTACCGCTGTCAGAATGTCACTTGTTCTAGATCCTCGTCATACATCAAAATGACTAATATTGGTTTGCTGTAGGTGAAAAATTCTATGATATCTAAAAGTAAAAGAAAACAATAAAAAAAACTTATGTACAAAAAATACAACCGACTTCCAAATAAAGACATTTCAAAGTATTTTGGTTGTATTTTTGTGTAGAAAAGTTTTTTATTTTGCACTTTTTAATGCTGATAGGTACTTAGGTACCCCAGAACAAAATTTTCATTATTCCTATAATGAGTGGTTGGGTGGCAGAAACTGGATGCGAGAAGCCGAAAATAGACCTAAGTGGCGTGCAATTGGAGAGGCCTATGCCCAGCAGTGGACTGCAACAGGCTGTTGATGATGATGATGATAACGAGTGGCTGCGCCATTTACCGTTACGAGCATGTACGGCATTTCATACAAATTTTCAAGTCCTTATTTTCCGAAATGATTAAACCGATGATTTTAATGAAACTTTACACACATACGGCGTACACGCTCTTAAATAGTTACTTCGTGTGCCTTCGTAGTTCAAGTCCAGACCAAGTCCAGACAAGCTCATAGTTAAATATCTACCTTGCTTTGTGATAGACATAAACCTAACTATATTTATCTCAATTTACTAAGTTTGATTGATTGTTATAGAGGAGGCCACTAATGTATTCATCTTTAAAGTTCAACGTCCAATGCAAATCCAGTTAAATATACTAAACTCAACGCAAATAAGAATCATCAAGACCGGTTTATTAACAATAAAGTTATGTTCGAATATATAAACCCAAATATGTACATGCTTGCCTTGTACACATCTGCATACTGGGCGGCGTGATGTTATTCGTGTGAACAATAAACAGACATACGGTTTCATCAATCCCCGAAGATTTACTATCAAACCTTCACCAAATTTAAATGGAACCAGTCCGGTAAAATAATCTTCCAACCAAAAGAAGAATCATGCAAATCTGTTGACAACTGGCGAAAATACCGCTGAACAAACATACAAAAAAAACTGTCGAATTCGAAGTTGGTTAAAAAGAATTGTCTAAACTCTTGTACTTACAAAGTTCCAACTTCCGTCTCAATGGCTCCAGTGATGCAGTGAGCAGCAGTCAGAATGTATCGATGGTTGATTAGCACTCCTCCACACTGGTATGAAATCGTTCCTTTGCCTGCACATAGAGAAAAAGATATATTAACACTTTCAGCTGAACATCTGGGTATTTAAATGTTGCGCGCTATTTTCTCATAAAAATGAAATGACGATTAGTGACGTTCTGTTTTTTATACTACCAAAGATAATATGAAATGTGATACTACCGTTACTGCACGTCGACGTATGACGCTGCGAATGCATGAGTTATTAGAATGTATGTGGCGAATAGCCTTATTTAGTGCACAAAAATGCTGGAGTGGCGCTAGCAGTCCTAAAATTTAAAGTGATACAGCGCGATGACGTAACTTGAAGGAATTTGTACAAGCCTCAGCCGTTTATACACGTTCTTTGAAGAAAGACATATTTTTTGCTGACGTGATTAGACGTTGTGTCAAATAGCGTTTATCAAATTTTACGTATTATAACGTTGCTCAGCTCAAAGTGTTAATAACACTATCAATATCTAGACAATACCTTGCCACAACAGGGGTATATCAGGCATTGTCCTAGAAGTCCCACTCCCGGATCGTAAAAGGGACTTATACAATTCTTGCAAGATATTTACACAAGTAATTAATTTCCAAGCTGAAAATCTACTAGACAGGCCACATCTGCCGCATACCATAGGAGATTTTAGCTAAAATAAGAACACACCGGGTGTCAAACAGTGGTAAACAGCAACACAGCAGTCCCAAAATTTCCACCATGTATACGGTGGGGCATTGTCATACGTCTTGTGGTCCGATGATGAAACGGGCTTGGCGGAATTAAACTTTGCAATTCCGTCGCACACTCCTAAAAATACAACCGATAGAAAACCGACAGGCTAGCGACTCGGCGTCGGTTTACCCATAATCGATTTTACACTGAGCACAATGGACCATTATTATAAAACTCCAGTTTATTAATGTCAGTGTTATAAGAAACATTTACTATGTTAAGGTAAGGAGCAAGCTACATATTTACACCAACAGCAGTCACTTAAAAATCAAATTATATAACATTTAAAATTGGCATTTCAATAGCCATGCAAATAACAAGTATGCATGACATTGACATTATGAGTATTAGAGACAAAGAGAAAAAACAATGCGTGTGTAAATCCAGAACACTAGAAAACAAACCAATTTGAGCTACGTATACACGTGCACTATTCACACTGTTTAATTACGGAACGCCCGGTATGAAGCGAAACTCATGAAGAATATATCCATAGGGTAATTTTTCAGTTGCGGAATTTGTTCGAAAGAGTCACCGTGGCCCTGGAACGCAAAGAACAAGAAGGAACACGGGTGGGTTTAGTCAGTAAGAGTCTGACACTCCCTTCCGCTCCGCCCAGAGCGGGAGAAGCCATTTGATGATTTCCCATCCAAAAAAAAGGGTAATTTGTCAAGTTGGAGTTTCATTATATTGCCTTATCCTAATCCTATATCCCATAATATACAACCAACTAAACTTTCCAAAACCAATTCTTCATGTTTAAATATAGCACTGGACTATTCTCCCATTACCATTCATGAACGTTTATATTATAAAAGGATAACTACCATGCTATTCGTATATTAAAAGCATACAAATTGATATAATTATTCCCAGCAGATACTCACAAGAATAATTATTATCTTTGACAGACTTAATAACTTAATACTTTATATGCACATACACATGTAATTACATTCTTCAATATATCGAATTGAACTTTAGACAAGTTTTTAAAGCTGAAATGTTACAAGGTTGACAAGGAGACAGCATCAATTACTTAAATGGCTCTTTGGGGAGACCTATTCGTTCCATCAAGACCTCTGAACTAAAAGATCTTGATGTATTATCATTGCGCAGTAAAGTTCGAAACAATTTAAATTATACACTGATGTAAGTATCTTCTTGTGTTGAGAAGCTACTTACATTAGTACATTTTGTACTTCAGCACATGAACATATTATGTCGTCAGTAAGACACCTGTGTATCAATTTTTGACGTGTTCCTGATATGATGCAGCCTTGACCCGTGCATACATCTGTTCAATCCTAAATTCTGTCAATGTTACTATAAGAAAGGAACCCTTTAAAAAATGCAGCAACCAGAGTACGACCTATTTTAAAACAGTGCATGTAAGACATCCCATTCAAATCCATCATTCGTTTCTTTTTTTTTATTGTCAGATGGATATGCCCTTGACTCTAGTCTAGGTCGCAGGTGACAGAGACAAAGTCGACGACTTCTGGGTAAGGTCATTCCGAGCTTACCCAGAAGAAGCCTGTTCACTCTAACTTTGAAGAGATCAGGGTTGAATGTGTTCGGAAACACAGACGCAGGCAGAGAGTTCCACTCCTTTGCTGTGCGCATTATAAAAGACGATTGGAAACGCTTTGTGCGAATTGATTAGTTGATTCGTTTGAGAGAGATGCCACATATATGTACATACATATTTCCAAAAACACACAAGTTTTTTTTTTAACAGCAGCTACTTACGAGTTCTATATCCCAAAAGTGCCATCCAGGGGAATTCATCCAGATCTGTGAATTGTCCTCCATAGATCCTGTCTCCGTTGGTGTCCACACCGCATTGGTTCCTCGGAGCTGGTGACGAGTCCTCCTGATTGTACGCACTGCTACCCGGTGCCGGGGCTTGGGTTGACCGTTGCTGTTGAATTTTTATAGATTACTTTGATGATGAGAAGAAATTTGACTCCCTAGCCTAGTAGAACCCTAGCTGCAGCAGATTCAGTTGAGAAAGATGCCCACAGGTCTACAAGAGCGAGTAAGTCATTACTCATCATAAGCACAGTTGATTCAACTTGGGCTTGCTTCGCCTTAAGAATTTTTAACTTTCAGATCATCTGTGCCATCAAAACTATGGTATATTCTCACAAGCACTGGAGCACTGGGCCATTGTGTGTAGGTCGATGTTCATTTATTATTTTGTTGTATGTGCGTATTTTACTTTTTATTTGTCTCCTGTAAACATTAGTCTTTACCCTTTTTTTTAATTCGTATTTATGTTTCTTAGCAGGTACCTATGTGATCCGTGAGTGTATCCGTGGCATAGGCCCTATCAAAATACCAGCGCTGTAGTATTTATTTGTTTTTAAAGAGATAGGACTCTTTTGTGGCCTCTCACAATTTAAAATTAATGTGAAGCTTTTAATTACATTTTTGTGTTTGTTTTGTGCGAGTTCTAAATATATTTTTTCTTTCTTTCTTTCAAGCAAGTACAATAACTCTCTAACAATCAAAGATTTCTTAGCAGAAAACTCAACATCGAGTTAAGCTCGCCCTTGTACATGAACTTTATTATCGCTGTAGTATAAGTTGTTTTGATCTTCAATAAAGAAGTGTTAGAAGACAGATCAGATACGCTCGTGGGGGCTGAGAGAAGGGTGCTAGAGTATGCACTTGTGGTGCAAGTGCAGTGGGATTTTAATGATTGAATATTGAATAAACGAAAACAAGAAGAAATAAAAACATATTTACTAGACAAGCGGAATGTAATAAACGAGACACTAGCAAATCCGAAGCGAAGTCGGAAGTTTGAGCTCCCTTTGCTCGATTTTGATTTTTTTATTTTTTCGTTGTACCGCGGATATGGTGATCCGTGCCTTTTTTACTGATTTAAATTGTTTACTTTTTTTTTTTCTTTTAGTGCAGCATGTGTTCCTATATTGGACACGTTTTCTTAATCTACGCTTACAAGTACTTCGAAGCTTACGGTCTACGTGGGTCCATAATCCAGTTTTTTTTTAATATATATCGACGGTTAAAAGGAAGTAGGGCATAAGCGACATTTTGGTCAAAAATGAGTTATATATGCCATCCTACGTAAAATTTTCCGCTCTTTCGAATGCGCTTACTCTCATGGCTCTACGATGAGTTTTTTGGCGTTTATGCCCTAGCAAAAAAAAGCGTTTTCATAGTATTAGTTTTCGTAACCGACGAAAATTCAAGTAATTTTTGCTACAAAGGTGCTTGTGCCCCTACAAAAATGATTTATTTTGTGTTTGTTGTCGGTAATGCTTTTTTGCTTCATAAGGGTGTCGAGCTTTCGGTTGTTTATGCCTTTTAAGCTTTTCCCTCACAAAGTACAAACGTTGTTTATAGCCTACTTCCATTTCGTAATTTAACATAGCTATGGCGCTTGTACCCTATATACGAAATTCATTTTCATATTACTCTGTCAGTTATACCCTATTACCATTCAATACTTTATGGAAGCTATGCAGGTTATGCTCTATTACCTAAATTTATTTTAATATCACACTGTTGGTTATACCTTACTTCCGCGTACAATATAAATACAGTTTTGTCGATAATATCTTATTACTTAAATTAAATAAGATATCATGGTGTCGATTATAACCACATTATAACCTACTTCCACGTTCTACAATCATACTTAGACGTCACTTATACTACAATACCCAATAAGCTTTTTATTATTTACTATTATGTTTGTTACCTTTTTAAATGTTAATATTACGGATACATACCAAGTGGTCGTAATTAATTCTTAAGTTCCCTACCTGCTAGCTCCAGTATTAGCTACCTACCCATCATCATCATCATCATCATCAGCTTGTTGCAGTCCACTGCTGGACATAGGCCTCTCCAATTGCACGCCACTTAGATCTATTTTCGGCTTCTCGCATCCAGTTTCTGCCAGCCGTCCTGCGCAAATCGTCACTCCACCATGCGTCTCGGCAAACGTAGTGTAGAACGTCCTACATTACGTTTGCCGAGACGCAGTCTCCACTCTAGAACTCGTTTACCCCAACGGTTGTCGGTTAATATGGCCAGCCCACTGCCACTTCAGCTTACTAATCCGGTAGGCTATATCGGTGACCTTGCTTCTCTGACGGATCACCTCATTTCTGATGCGATCCCTCAGAGACACACCGAGCATAGCCCTTTCCATAGCCCACTGAGCAACTTTAAGCTTGTAGACCATACGAGCCGTCAGTCTCCACGTTTCTGCTCCGTATGCCATGACGGGTAGGACGCACTGATAGAAGACTTTCGTCTTTAGGCACTGTGGAATCGACGATGTAAAGACTCGACGTAGCTTCGCAAACGCTGCCCAGCCTAACTGAATTCTTCTATTCACCTCGCCCTCAAAGTTGTTTCTACCTAACTGCAATGTCTGCCCGAGGTACACATATTTTTGAACAACTTCAAGAATTACACCGTGAATCGCAATCGGTTCCGGTAGAACATTTTCGTTGAACATGACCTTGGTTTTAATAAAGTCAAAGTCAAAATGTTTACTGCGAAACAATGTTGATGTTACAGAAAAGTCAGCCAGATCATTCAGCATCTGTTGTAGGTCCTGCAGCGTTTCTGCCATGATGACGATATCATCTACAAATCGCAAGTAAGAGATGTATTCGCCATTGATGTTAATGCTACGTTCGTTCCAGTTCAGCGTCTTGAACATATCTTCCATTGCATTAGTGAACAATTTCGGGGAAATAACATCCCCTTGTCTCACTCCTCGATGCAACGGTATGGGACTTGTTTGCTGATTCTGTACTTGAACGGACATGGTGGCGGCCTCGTAGAGACATCTCATCACTTGGATGTATCGCCAGTCTACTTGGCAGCGCTGCAGGGACTTCAGAACAGACCAAATTTCAACCGAGTCAAAGGCCTTTTCATGTTTCACAAATGACACAGGGGCTGATTATACTCTTCGGTCTTCTGTATAATCTGCCGCACTGTGTGGATGTGGTCTATGCGGCCGTATACGCTCCGAAACCCAGCCTGTTCTGGTAGTTGGAATTCGTCGAGCTTTCGCGCAAGACGGTTCATAATCACTCTTGAAAACAGCTTATAGACGTGGCTTTGAAGGGATATGGGTCGATAGTTCTTCAATAGGGTCTTGTCTCCCTTTTTGAAGAATGGAGTAGAAGTGTGGTTATCTTAACCACACTTCTACTCCACGCCTCTGAAATTCTCCCTTCAAACAGGACAGCGTTAAACAGCTTCTGGAGATCCCTCAGTACGGGTTTACCTCCAGCTTTCAGCAGCTCTGTGGTAACGCCGTCTTCTCCAGGGGCTTTTCCATTTTTAAGCTGCCCAAGAGCGATCTCGATTTCGCCAATACTGACTTATTTATTTATTAAAAATTTACGCACTAGTAAAAAAAAACTGTACAAAGCGGACTTAATGCCATAGGACTTCTGGCAGGTCTTCGGTTAAATGGCGTGTCAATGTGGCTCTAGAACCCTCATTTTTGGGATCAGGACGAGATGCATGTGATGCGTATAACCGGCTATAGAAGTCTTCCACTTCCTAAAAGACTACTGGCTTCAAAGAAACAACTTCTCCACTTGCTGTGGTCAACTTCATCAGGTGGCTTCTTCCAAGAGACTGTACGAACACCTTTGACCCCCGATTCTGCTCGATTGCTCTTTCAACCGAAAGAGCATTGAAGCCCCGGGGGTCCTGTCGTACGTGCTTGGTGATCTCTCAGTTTAGAAATCGCTTTGCCGACGAAGTGACGGGTGGGCTTTCACGTCATTCCTTCATTAGCCCTAAAGTCCTTTCTGAAAGCTTGAACTTCTTGCCCTTACGCTGCATATCACAGAATCTCGTACCCTTTTCCCTGAGGATCCAAATCACATTTTAGAGGTTCTGGTTTACGTCTGTTGTGATTTCCACGGCAGCGAATCGGTTTTACAGGTTTGCCTGGAACGTTTCAGATCATGCCATGGTTTGGAGCAGAGTTGGTCGGAGTCTGGACTTCATCAGACGGACACGTTCGGCCTTGAAGTTAATATTCAGAGAGCCTCGGACAAGTCGGTGATCGCTACAGGTATTGAACCTATTGATCACGGGGACGTCTCTGAATATATGCCTCTTGTCATTCATGATGAACAAACATAAGATCGACATCTCATGTTTGGTCATAGTGTCGGGGCTTTGCCACGTCCACTTCCTTTGGGTCTGTTTCTTGAAGGAGTTCATCAAGAACAACCCCTCCCGTTCGAGGAAGTTGACGAGGATTTGCCCCCTATGATTTCTGCTTCCAAATCCATGGTATCCTATTACCTATTCGCAGCAATACTGTACTCCCACTTTGGCATTAAAGTCAACATGACAACGATGTACTATGTCTTTGTAGTGAAGTGGAGGGCTCTCGATATGTCATCGAACATATTTTCCACTTCGTCGTCCGAGTGTGTCGAGGTTGGTGCGTACACTACCTTGAGGCTATACCTCTCGGTGAGCTTCACAATAAGGTACGCTACCCTGTTCGACACACTTAACATTTCCACAAAGTTGTTAGATAGGACTTGTTTACCAGAAACCCAACGCCGCCTTGCGATTGTTGGTCTCCCTCGCGGAAGTACATCAGATGACCCGATTCCAGGGATAACCCTGGAATCGGGTCATCTGATGTACTGCATGCGCTTGGGGGAGGACACCATAAGGTGTCCATGTCATGTCAATGTCTTTTTTTTATTTAAAACAATCCTACTATCCGCTTGTTAGTAAATAGGTAAGTAGGTGACATGAAAATGACTATAATGACGAACTCATATCTATCATCTTTGAAATCTACTATTTAGTGTAAATTAGAATCACTTGAACGGGTAGGGTATACTGAAACAGGCCCCTAAGACTAAGGATCCTTAGTCTTTTTGTATGAAAATCGACTCCCTAATACTTTTAAAATACTTCACCCTATTTTACGAGTTAGGGACAAAATTACAGTGTAGTGTAATACCCGTTTTAGCTCTTATCCTGATGAAGGATCGTGTTGGTTGCGCTACTTCATTATTTTTGGGGTGTCTTTTCATCCATATTTCCATAGACTCACGCAATGCCAAATGTTGATTATCCTTCTTTTCCTTTGCTTTCAAGCGACATTGTGCGTCACTAATGTCTTATATCCTGGTGTTGTTTTGAAAGCCGACTGTTTCTTGTGCTCTATTAGCTTCCATACAACCACTGTGAAAAGTACCTTATCCTTCTTTTCCTATAACACTTATTGAACTGTCTAGTCTCTTATACCCTTTTACCTTGCTGTGTGAGAAATCAGTATGTCGCTTATGCTTCTTATCCTTTAATATTTTACTTTGTCATTTGTATCTTATGCCATATTTCCTCATTAGAAAATTAAATGCTATTGTTATAAGCGACAAAAACCACTTTAAATAGCGTAAAATCATTAAAACTAAAAATACCGGTAAATGCTCCATTTTTTTCTGATTTTATAACTGTTTTAGTTTTCACGATATCTTAATAATTAACAAAATTACGTCAGTTTTTCTAAAATTAAAAACTTTGAACGGCTCTCCTGAACATTTCACTTTTTGTCGCTTATACCCTATTTCCTTTTAACCGTCGATATACATTTTTTTATACAATACTCTGAATCCTGCCTTTAAATGGCAGTATATAAACCAAGTTCGCAAAGCAAAAGGACGACACATCCGTCATTTGTTATTTATCCAACATCTTTGTACTTTTTCCTTTCTCTTATATTTATTGCAAGTAAGGCTCGAAAGGTGTTCGTATATAATGTGTCATACGTCAAAGCTTAGCGCTAATTCCGGTTCCCTTGATCATAGCAACAAGATAAGAGTTATTGACGCCTTTTACGGTAAAGGTCGGCAGGCTTATTATCTCCAAGTTATTTCCTTCTAATGAAATGTGGAGGATATTACTTAGGTGTTCTGTCAGCTGTTCTTGGTGATTATAATTATGTATGAGACGTTGTTTCTTTTGAACGTGTTCAGTTTATAAACAGACCAAAACAATTTGATGGATTTGATAAAATGTATTGGTAGAAAATGACTGCGAGGAGCAGTAATGGCCGAGTGGTAACGGCCCCGACTTACGAATTGTAGGTCGTAGGTTTAAACCCAGCCAGGCGCATTACTTTGTGTAAATGATTTCATCACCACTACTCTCAAAACGGTGAAGAAAAACATCGAGAGGAAACCAGCATGTCCTATAACCAAAAATTCGAAGACATGTGACATTCACCAACCCGCACTGGGCCCGCGTGGTAGATTACGGCCCATTACCTCTCCTAGAGAGGAGGCCTGTGTCCCAGCAGTGGGAACATTAAAAGGCTTATTATGAAAGTTTCAATTGTCTACGTATTACGGTTTGGGAGATACAGCCCGCTGATAGACAGACAGATAGATGAACGGCAGAGTCTTAGTAATACGGTTCCGTTGATTACCCTTCGGTAACAGAACCCTAAAATAGAACAATATCAAAACAACTAACATCAAGATTGACTGCAGACTTTCGAAGCATAAAACGATGGTCTCAAAAAAGGAAAGAAAGAATGAAACATTTTTCTTAATTTCTTTCCTTTTTTACCATAACAAAGAAACAAATAATGTATCTTTAACAGGTTGGGACAAAATGCATCAGGTTAGGTTTCCAGAAAGCCATAGCCTTTCAAGAATCATCTCTTACCGTCGGCCTGGGCGTTTGTGGTTCCTCCTGGTCCACAGGCAGTGGCCCGCAGCACACCCTGGGCACATAACCCTCGAAGCCGCATTGTGATCTTCTCAGGAAGCTAACCACACTGTTGGGCAGGGGGCGCTGCTCAAAGGCATTCAGCAGGGACTGGCATTCGTAGAGGGAGACGCAGACACTTGGCCTGCCAAGTGGAGTCGTGCAGCTCTCTGACTGACTGACTGTTGGAGAAGAAATAGCATTATTAATAAGTTTATTTATTTATTTTATTATTTACTAGCTTCTGCTAGCGACTTCGTCCGCGTGGAATAAGTAGTTACTTTACCCCCGATTTTGAAACTCTCAGCCCGATCGGTTTAAAATTGACAAAGTTTCATTCAAACTTTCATCCCCTATTTTATTCCCTTGGGGGTAGAATTAATAAAAATCCTTTCTTAGCGGATGCCTACGTCATAACATCTACCTGCATGCCAAATTTCAGCTCGATCCGTTCAGTGGTTTGGGCTGTGCGTTGATAGATCACTATGTCAGTCAGTCAGTCCCTTTTGAGTTTTATATATTTAGATGTACATACACACTTACAATAATTAAGAAACAAAATTACAATTTTTGTACAAAGGAACTGCTTATTTCAAACGACATTTCTTCCAGCAGACCTGTGTTTTTTTATCGTAAAATCGTTTCTTTTATGGCATTTTAAACTGTTGTTGCTATAAAAGTTCAAGTTCATAACTTATGCGATTAAATGTTATGACTGTTTCTCCAGTATTTTTTCATCGATGCCAAGATATTTCCCCCCTTTTCCAAAATCGATACAGGAGTTGGATAAGACACACACGTAACATAACATTAGACCTGTACACCCCGTAGAACTTATTTAGCAGAGACGTACCTACCAAAGTTCAACCATATTACGCCAAGAATATACGTTTAACCATGAAACGTTAACAAATGTATAGCAACTAACTCGCATTCTAATAACTAATTAATTAAGCTTGCTAACGTATTTTTCTGAAATATTTTACGCTTCTAAAGTAAAATTGTACAGAAAAAAGGGGCGAAAAGTTTTCGTCCATCTCTTTCCAAACCGTCTGATAGGACACTATCGCCGCTAAAATAAAACATCAAAAGTAGCCATATAGAAAATTAAAGAAAAACCTCGCTTTCAGTGCATTGAATGATCGAAAACATGGAATGTATTTGGTTTTGGCTATGCTTATTATTAAAAATAGTAACGTGTCTATGATCAGATGTTTACATATTTTTCTTATACTCATACTCATCTCCGCTAAAATGAGACTTTTTTTACAATATTGAGCTACGGTTATAACATTTGGTGATGCAGCCATTGGATCCTTCCATGGAAGTGACTGGGAATGCAACGCAAAATGAAAGATAGACCATATTCTGTGAAAAGACGCCGAATGAACATTGATAAATCGTTACTCTCCGATAACACCCAACTATGGATATTGTCTTAGCTGCGGCCGACCTGACTGGGCAATCTGTTTTAAGTCTTCTAGGTCAACAAACGGCAATGCGTGCCCCAGCAGAAGATATTTGGACGTCTGTGAATTGTAGGAAGACCAAGTAGTTAATTCCCAGGGGATAATTTCCTTTCACTCGAAGTCGCTGGCAAATATCAATAGATATAAAATTCTTGGTCGTAGAAAGCTGAATTTTGGCAGTTAGTTGTTAGTTCCTTGGGGACTGTAGGGGAGCACTAACATAGGATTTCCCGAACTTCCTACGTGAACGAGAATAACGCATGCGCATACAAAGTCGCGGACAAAAGCCAGTATTTTATAATTCTGCTGCTATACCTACTATTATAAAGAGTAAAGATTTTATTGTTTGTTTGTTTGCATTAAATAGGCTCCGAAACTACTGAACGGATTTGAAAAATTCTTACACCTATGGAAAACTACATTATCATCGAGTAATATTACACACAGAACGGGAACTACGCGAGTGAAACCGCGGGGCACTGCTAGTTGCTAATAAAACAATTTAAAGCTAATCTTTTTTATTATCGAAAATATTGTTTCTTTAGTCATTTGTTTTACATGTCGTACTAACTCCAATTAAACTGATAACCTTAGTGTCATAACATCATCAGGAAACATGTATGTTTGTTATGACTACTTTATCTCAGTAATACGTATTCATCCATTTAACGAATGAACGTTTGTCGATAAACATTACGATACTTTTATGGGCATATTATTTTGATTTGAATTTTTTGCCTTTCAGAAATACTCAAAGGTTGACTGGTAGAGAGTTTCTTGTTGTATTAACTTCGTCCGTGGGCCATTATTGTGCATACAGTTTAAATAAATGTTTGCTTAACTAAGCGGCTTCTCTAATAACTTTATCCCGGGGATTTGCTCGGGTAAATAATGTTTTACTATCGCAATTATAGGTCATATGACTATTTTAATCTCTGGAATTGGCAAATGCATTGACTATAGCCTAGGTTAGGATCAAGGCTATAGTACTTATAGTCTGTCCATTTGCGAAGTTTCATCAAAATCTGTTAATTGATTTTACAAACTATGTATACACAGAGAAAAAGTTTCAAATCTAATATTGTAATTATTATTACAAAGGCAATGCTTATTTCTAAAAAAAAAGTATTCCAACAGACTTGCGAAAGAAAAACGAAAGAGAAATGTAGACAATAGTGTGTAAGAAAAAAGAATAAGAAAAAAAGATAAGCCTTAAACTAAAGTACCAAATAAACCTACGTTTGGGTCTTATGCAAAATGTAACAAACATGCAGACAGTCACTGTCACATTTATAATATTACAGCTACCGCGTGTCGCGGTTTCACCCGCGTAGAAGAATTTTTAAATCGGTTTAGTAGTTTAGAAGTGAATGCGTAAAAAACATATTCACATGCGCATTTATAATATTAATTTAGGATAGTTAGAACTGTAGCTTCTACCTGCGTCTTAAGCCGCGTAAAAGTTGGAAAATTGGAATAAAAATTATATAAAGTCCTATTCCAGGAATAAATGGACTGAAAAGTTTCATCCACATTCTGTCCTGGAATCTGTCAATGGTTCTGTCATCATTGAGTCATGATGAGGCAACAAACAGAAAGAAACACAGACAGAGTTCATTTCAGAAAATAATCCCAAGGAAACATACTCCCGGGATAAATAGTATCTTATGTGTTATTTCAGACCAAACCCCCACCCCCCTAAACCAGACCGCCCCCCCTGAACCAGACCCCCCCCACCCTACCTACCCCTGAGCCAGATTTCTTCAAGATCCGTTCAGCCGTTTTGACGTGATTAAGTAACAAACATGCATGCATTCAAATCCAAACTTTCGTATGTTGATGCATAGATTATGGAAATATCAAACATAGCTGCAATAACTCCATTTATTGCTAATAAACTACTTATTGATGTATGTTATTATCGTCGTTATCTCGTGTCATAGCAGTTATTGTCGAGTTTACACGTGTCTAAGTTACTTAGAACTTGGAATTCCCGTGCGAACATCTCTATACAAGGGTCATCCTTTGGAAAATTTCAGACGTTCTTAGTTATAACATTAATTCGTCTTACTCTTACTTAAAGACCAAAGTGAATATTAATTCTAGGTAAGCGTGTTACTGCCAGCGTTGCCTACTTAGTTTGAAAGTGTCACCGCGGCCCTGGAACGCCTTTGCATTTGTAGGAACACGGATGGGTTTTTGTCGATAAGACTCTGATACTTCCTTCCGCTCCACCTGAGCGGAAGAAGTCATTTGCTGACTTTCCATCCTAAAACAAAATAGACGCGACTAGCTTTTGTATATTTTTAAAGGTATCTAAAACACATAATATTTTTTTTAACTTATCAATCGTTAGATCAATATGAAACCCATGGCTGACCATGGGTTCTATAAAACAGGTTGTTGGTACGGTGCAAAAAACAAGCAGTAATTGACCAGCGACTGGTTAAGTTCAATACACCAATGCAAAAAATAGCACAACCTGTATAGATTGTTGACGTATTCGTATTAATATAATATAGACTCATAGGCATCGTGTGAAATAAAAAAAAAACAGTCTTCACTAACAACATTTAAGTAGGTACTGTATCAAATAACCTGTCTAGCGTTTTTTTAGTTATATCTTTTCTAACCTAACCTAACCCAACTATGTATGCAGCTGAATACCAGTATTTTACCTGCATCGACTGCTTATCTGACCACAACACTATGCACAACCATTTCTAGTATGCAAGCTAAACAGGCCTCATCTAGAAAATATTGACCTGTAAAAGTATACTTTTCAAGCAGTTTGTAAAATAAATATCATTTTATATATACTCTCTCTCTCTCTTCTAAACAAATAAAAAAGTGTCTTCTTCTATCTTTAAAACTAAAGCATTTAAGCAGTATTGTGTTCGTTAGAAACAAGATTTTAAACACAAAGTACTTGCATTTGTATTCGGAAAAGCAACTCAATCAGGTTACCTACTGTCTAAGCATAGCAACAAGGATGCCTGTTGTCGATAAATTTGATTCACGTCGTGATCGAACAGAACAAGGATACCTCGATATCAACACTAAAGTTTATACTGGGAACTATTAACAATTAAATTGTTATTGTAAACATAGGTGATCCAAATTATATTAGTGACGATAAAAACGCAGTAAACAAGGAAATTGAGCTATATACTCAGCTACTTTGAACAATAAACTAATTGGATACCATATAATCATTCTTTTTTACTTAGATTGTAGAAATGAGTAACTAATTCTTAAAAAATAGTAAAAGAAAACTTGTTTTTGAGGCTAAGTTTACTTACTTATTTTCATGACATAAACAGATTGATGATTATTCTATTGAAACTAGTTAATTTGCTTCATATAATCATCCTTAATTAAATGTTACCAATCCCACTATCAAGTATTCTAGATAGATCTTAATAATGTTCATTTTCTATCTCAGACTCACGTCGAAAAACAACGTGACTTGATCACGATTGTTTAATTCTTATTGCAGAATATTTGATCAGAATATTAGTTCTTGAACTCTAAAATAATGAATGCTAATATAACCTTTACACAGCTTGTTTAAGGTCTAAAATCGCACAAGAATTCTGAGTCAGATACTTACGTACTAAACTCCATAGTAAAGTAGACACAAAAAACACACAACATTTCCACATTTTTTCTAAATAAATTATCACTTTTTTACAAAGTACAACACACTGTCATCACTCAGAATGTTTATTTTCATAAATATACTTGTTTGAATAATTATTATAATTGTCTTTTAAATAAATAAATAGTATTATAGTGATGCGACCAGATCGCGGTGGTCGACTTCAGATACTGGTTTGTGGAGGTCAAGTCCGTACGTTAAATACTAACGAATACGTTGTTTTGTTGTTCCCTGTACCGTTCGCATGGTAAATCATTGTTCATTCGTTTTATTAATCATTTATATTTTTTACGTCATTTGGGCTATTTATTGTACGACGTTGTTGAAAGCATATCCTGGCAAGCTATAGTATAACCAGATATATCTAGTTTTGAATATCTGGTATTTTTCTCCGAACAGGATATTTTGTTTTTTTTTTAATTTCAGATCTTTTTAAGTGTCACTGTTTTCTGTCTTTCTTTCCTAAATATTTGGGAATTACAAGGGAAAATGTGATGAAACGATAAAAAACTACTAACTTTACATACATAACCTATAAGTGTTAAACAACTTTACAAAAAACTGCATATAAGCCGAGTAATACATTAATATCTTGCTATCTCTACATACTTAACTGGATATACTTGTTCGCGAGTACATAACACACATACATAGATACGAACATTTCTCAAGATCCGATAGTCAGGCATGACTCACGGATTTACCCGTGTCCTAAAAATAATATATAATTGTACCTGCCGATGCTAAAGTATCAAAACACTCAAAAAAACTTGTACTAAGGTTCTTTTCTGTTCACAGTTTTTTATACGATTACCCACTTAAATATTATGAAGGAAACGACCATATTGAAAGGTTTATTTGTATTGTTTGTTCTTGTTAAATTTGCCGGGCAACCTGTGTTAGACGCGTATATGGTAAAGTGCTTCGCCCAATCCTTCATTTTCTTAATTTGAGTCGAAAGACGTCCACTAGACCTCCCTATGAAAGTAGGAAGGGTCCTTCTTGTGTGCAGCCATTTCTAAAGCTTTGGGTCTCATCAAACATAGTTCCAGCGTCATCCAGAGAAGATCTTGAGCTTCATAACAACACATAATTCCCACACACTCCACTAAACTAGCCTCCATCTCCGAATTCACTTCCATTACAGCATTGTGATCTGTCATGAATTCATATATAAGTACATACATTTTTATATTACTGTTTTTCTTTTTTATTGAAATCCACATGGATACCTACCAAATACTGGTTATATGGTGTGATAGATGATGCCTTTCATAACTATTGAACAAGATGTCTAGTGCTTCTGTGTAAGTGGTCCTTCGAGCCGGATGAATACTAATATTTTTATTATCGAATACGGCTGGAATGGGAGAACTACTGAGATTATAATCATTACGATAGAAGAACACATGCAGCTTTGACTCCAAATAATATGTTGGGGTTAAGGTAGGATGATGATTCAAACTTAACACCTACTTGATTAAAGGAAAAGAAGACTTATTTAGGTATGTACATCGAAGACTTATTAAATTTATGGAAATGTTAGTCAAAAATGAATTTTGGAAATTCCAGTTAGAAGGAGGCGAAAGGTGGATTATCACGTTTTCATGAATAAGAGGATATTAAGTTTAAAAAAATATTTTTATTAATCAAACAGATTCCACGAAGTTCTTCGTCATCAGCATCATGGTAGCTGAAAGACGTCAACTGCTACAAAAGGAAAGTTTTGTTTCGTGAACAGATAACAGATCCTATTCAAATTCAATGGGTTACGATATACCCACATCATTCCCCTAACCTATACTACCCCATTGCTGGGCCAAGGTCTCCCCCATTGAAGTCCAACGTTAATTGGGCTAGGTCAACTCCAGCCAATCCATCAAGAACGAATCTAAATAGTCACCCTGGCGTTTCCTTGGCCTGCATCGGCTACGTTAACCCTCATCATGTTGAATAGTAATAATTTACAATTAAACATGATTTATTATAAACTTACGTGTTTATAATTATGGAGTCCAACGTAACGTAAAACAATATCAAAAGCGAGAATCAACACCTTGCGGTCAACGATACAGTCTAGCTTAGCCTTCATTGTTGAACGTAAAACTAACGGTTCTTATTTTATACTAGCTTCTGCCCGCGACTTCGTCCGCGTGGAATACCTACTAACCCCCCGATTTTGAAACATTCTTCATTGGTGCTCCGTTCCTTTTGGTTTTAGCGTAATGATATATCCTACATCCTTCCTCAATAAATGGGCTATCTAACACTGAAATATTGTTTTCAAATCGGACCAAGTAGTTCCTGAGAGCGCGTTCAAGCAGACAAACAAACTCTTCAGCTTTACATATTAGTATAGATTAATACATTTAAATCGTAAAATGTATCAATTATATTTATCAACTTTCATGTATCGATACTCTTATCGCACGTGCTTCGACAGTTCCGTTCTAAATACGTTACGAAAAAGAAAATTGATGTCGTGGCTTCACTTTACAACTAAGCAAGGTACAAGTTTGGTTTTTCTTGGCTGACTTCATACGGCTTTGCCGTGGTTGTTGTAATTAATTATAATGATAGCAGTCGCTTTTCCAACTTGCGAAATCATGTCCTAATTATGGACTTGCCCAGAAGTTGAAGTCTGCGATAGACGAGAAAGTGATTTGCAAATGTAAGTTCAAATTCAAGTCGCGATATTATATCAGTGACAATTATTAATGTCAAAACTATTGCCCCTTACATATTTTTTGGTCAGCGTTGAAGAAGTCCGTGGTATTCCTCATTAATAGAAAATCTTTTATGACTATGACGTGCCAACATGCCACCATGATTCCGTTGTGAAAAAGAGATAGCCATAAATCATAATGGTTTTTCACCAACGAAACAGGGAATGACGTCTCCGTCATCTTCTGATTCGTTCGTACTATCTACTACTCTTACTCTTTTATCTAAATATATATGAAGGTTCTCAATATGACTGATTTTTTTTTTGTGTGTGTTACCTCATAACTTTGTACTAAGTGTCCCGATTTTGATCATTCTTTTTGTATTCGAAAGCTGTCGTGTGGTTTCATTTAAATTCAACAACAAAAAAGCAACCAAAAAGCAACCAAAAACACCGAGTTCCGAAATTAAAGTTATTTTATACTTTTTGTTTTTTTGTTTAGAAGTCGGTTTTATTTTTTGTAAAAAGTTTATTTTTTATTTTTCACTTTTTTATATCTACCTTTATACCGATCTTAAAGGACCCACCTAACCCAGTGCCCAATCAACCAAATTCTATCAGAACTGGGACGTAATTTCCTCCTTGCAATTCGCTTAGCTATTAACAACATTAACTTTCAGGGCTCGTCTGCTAATCGCGTTGGGTCCCCAGTTCCGCTGCTCAGCATTTGATTATACGCCTGTGAGACGACGAAATAGTTCATTATTTTTGCTAAATATACGTTACGTTTGGGAGGTACTGATTGGAATGATGATTGGGCGTTATGGGAGAGTAAATCTGTAAATGGGATTTTAATGGTGGATTTGGACGGTTTAGAAACTTTTTGAATCACCTTAAATTTCTGTTTAAAGAATGATTTTTCTAAGTAGACCCTATACAAGAAACCATAGGTACATGCACATAATGTAGTGCCCAACTTGCTATGAATTGGCGATTTTCTTTTCATTCTTTGATTTTTTTTTGTTATATAATAAAAAATCTTATTTTTTATTATGTACATGTGCATACAAATCAGCTACTGAAAATTTTCGATTTTGCAATATTTCCATGAACAATCTTAAATAATGATGTAATTACGTACCTATAGACCTTAATACATTCTCAAAACATACTTATTTACAGAGTAAAACTTTTAACAAATATTAAAATGCATCACAGTCATGTATTTATACATAACAATATCTATACATACAGTGGACATCAAATCGTGGTATTGTAACTGAGGCACGTTTTCAATTGTACGTTCGAAGTTTCGTCCCAAGCGCAGTCGAGCGGGGTGTATCCTCGAATGCTGGCATTTTTGGTCTCTCATTTTTATTTATAGCTTGTTTATCAAAGTTTTATTTTTGGCGACATTCATACAGAAAAATATTATGGATTTGAGGATCAATTTCCACAATTATTTTAAGCACAAAATCAATCGTAATCAGTCAAAACGTTTTTGACAGATGGCGACTGACATGCATTGTACGTATACCTAATGTACTTAATTTTATTTATGGTAGGTTGGTTAGGGAATAGACACTTTGAATGTAGTAAAGATAGAATATAAAGAGACTGTGGTAAAGAGAGAAGAAGTATCAAAATTGATAGGTTGGCTTAATTTGCCCCATTTTGGATGTGAATAGATACTATTCAGTACTACTTACAAAACTCATTCATGCTTTTGTAAAGAAATACCTAACATTTTTTTTTTTACATAATTGGTTCAATTTCTTGTCAATTTTGTAAACATCTGTGAGAAATGTAGGTAGATTAAGTGTGAAGTGAGCTGTCATTCCGAAATTAAATTCATCAAAGTTTTCACGATGAAATCTTAGCAGAATAGCACTGTTGTTCAAGTTGATTCATTTTTAGAATTACATATTTATTTTAAAAGTAAAGAGCCTACGTTTCTTATACTCTTTCCCGATGTTTTTATCTCACAACAAAAAATAAAATATGAAATTCATTACACACAAAAGTAGCAAACAAAAAATTGCAGAATAAGAAATAGTAACCGCAAAAATTTTAGAATAAACTCCGACTTCGAAGTTCAAAGATGCGATGATAAATTGGCGATCTTGGCTCGTGGCTCGTGGCTTGTGATTCCAAAGATTAAAGCCCCTTGGACTGTCTCAAAAGCTTAGGTAAATAATTCCGTAGACTGCGAATCTTAGCGATATCGAGGTTTCTGCTAGCGCTAGTAAGCTGGGATAGACATGCTGTTTGTTCTAAAAATTGTGGGGTGTGTGATTGTGTGTTTTTTTTTTGTTTTTGTTGCAGTTGTATTTTACTTCATGGAATTTCCCGTATTTCCCCTCTGTGCTCTTAATGTTATCTAAATCTCCTTTTTAACCACTTCAAAAAAAAGCTAGTTCTCAAGTCTGTACTTTTTTTTGTGTGTGTGTTATCTCATAACTTTATACTGGATTACTGGGTGTACAAATTTTGATAATTCTTTTTATATTCGAAAACTCCTACGTGGTCCCATTTAAGTTATCCCCAAAAATGCGTATTAAATTGGCTTCGACTACGTTGATAATGTTCTCATTTTTACTTGTGAATGTAAAATGAAGAACAAAAAATCTGTATACGTAGTCGTAGTTGTCTAGTTTGGTGAAGATTTAATGAAGAACTTCGGAGATAGAAAACGGAACTCTTCAATAAATGATGGCAAATCTTCCGGGATTGCTGAAATCGCATGTTTGTTTATTGTTTACGCCAGTTTATATCACACTGTGATCTGAGAGTTATCACCATTAAAAAGGGAAAAGTAAAAAACTATTTTTCAGAAAAATACAAGCGACTCCTAAAGAAGAGAAAAAACATTTTTAACCGACTTCTAAAAACGGAGGAGGTTCTCAATTCGGATGTTTGTATTTTATTTTTTATGTTTGTTCGCGCATAACTCCGTCGCTTGTCAACCGATGTGAAAAATTATTTTTTTGTTGGAAAGGGTATACTTCCCAAATGGTCCCATGAAAATTTTATCGAAATCGACCAAGCGGTTTTCGAAAAATCTAAAAAAAATATCTACATTATCTACATTGACGACCTCTTAGTTTACTCTGCAAAGGAGCATTACGTTTTTTTTACACCAATGTGATTGGTTCGTTTTGGTGGGGGGAGGGGAGGGGATGTAGGTACCACTAAAAAGTGAAAAATAAAAAACTTTTTACAAAAACAATACAACCGACTTTTACACAAAAAATCAAAAAAGTGCAAAATAACTTTAATTTCGGAAGTCGGTGTTCAAAAAACGAAAAAGCAACCACAAACACCGAGTTCCGAAATTAAAGTTATTTTGCACTTTTTTGATTTTTTGTGTAAAAGTCGGTTGTATTTTTTTGTAAAAAGTTTTTTTAATACATTTTTGTGTTTTTTCTTCAGAAGTCAGTTGTATTTCTTATGCACCATTTTACTTTACCAACATTGGTTGACTGATACAAAACACTGCCTTTGTAGATCTATGTTACTTAAAGTTTTAATATATATATAGGTTCGATTTTCTTAGTCACCATTAATTCTCATTGGGGTTTACCAATGTCGTAAGATTTGATGAATGTTGAGATTTGAGCAGTAGTGGCCGAATGGTAAATGTCCCGACTTACAAATTGTAGGTCGCGGGTTCAAACCCAGCCAGGCACATTACTTTGTGTAATAAATTTCATCACCACTGCTCTCAAAACGGTGAAGGAAAACATCGTGAGGAAACCAGCATGTCCTAGAACCAAAAATTCGAAGACATGTGACATTCACCAACCCGCACTGGGCTCGCGTGGTGGATTACGGTCCATTCCCTCTCCTAGAGAGGAGTCCTGTATCCCAGCAGTGGGAACATTAAAAGACCGATTATGCTAAGATTTGATAACCACATTATACAAATCATACGACATAAGTTATAAAAGCCAGTTTAACTTCGGAAGTTACCTAATGATCGTCGATTTATCTGTTTACGAAGTTATGTAGTACCTACAAAATAATTGCGTAAATAGTTGTAGGAACTTTCCTGCAACTAAAAGTTACACTTGCATACGTCAACTTGTATAATAATCCATGCAAGCTTCTATTAAGAGCTATGACTACATAACATGACGTCAATACAAAAGGATTGTCACCAAGATTTTGAGAATTGACTGGACATTGTATTCGTCGTCACTATAAAACTATATAACTATGATGACGAACTATAACAAGATAAACACAATTATAATAATTAAACAATCTACAATACATTTATTACTGTTATTTCCCTCATTCCGACTATTTTAGTTTATTCATTCATTGTGTCATTGTGTGTACCTACATTGTCCAATAATAATATACTAGTAATTTTCCTTCCGTGTTTTTATAATTAGATGACTTAACTAGGTCATATTATATGATATTAGTAATAATTGTCATTAAACTAGGTAACAACAATGTTAAACCCCATTTTTTCTGAAATTTCGAAACATGTTGTTTAACCAAAACTTTCACAGATACTTGGCTTTACCGATAGTTAAACATGTATGAAATACACTTAAAAATTAACCCATATTTCGTTTTTTTTTTTCGCTAAAATTTGCAGATACTTAGGTTTCCTATGCTTAATATCGCATTATCAACTGTATTTTAATCAATATTTTAATTCTGAAAGAAAATTTGCTCATGCCTTTACGTCGACATCGCCGAATTTTGATAAATTTTGGTGAAGAGATAGATAACAACCAGGCCCGGGTCGGCGGCAGAAAACGGGGTTACAGGCACTGGCCCTAGGAGGTCCCGTTTTCTATCTCATCACGCCGTCGACCCGGGCCTGGTTGTTATCTGATGACGAGCGTGGCCGTGAATCGCCTTGCGACTCCCGATGCCATGGACATCTTCTTCTGTTGCGGCGGTTGGGGCGTGAGATTTGCCTCTCCCACAAGCGTTCCGCCTCCTCCTTCGCTAGCATTACTGCTTCGCTGAAGAAGGTGACCGCTTCCCATGCCCCCTCGCTCCGGACAATGGATTGAACCAGGACTGGGAGCGACAAAAACACGTTACTTCGTCCAAGCAGGGCAGACCTCCACCGTATCCTCCGGGTGATCCTTACAGTGTTGGCTCCCCGGGCACGTCCTTCGCGATTTTCAAAGAGTTAGTAGTCAACATCTAATTATTTTATAGTAATTATCATAATAACTAATGATGCATAGTAGATTAATCACTACAAAGTTTAATCCCCCGCATTTGGGTTTTTTGTAATGATTATAAATTCCTATGATATTTTTCTGATGAAAAATATGAATCTTAATTCCATTAATCAGTACTTTGTTTGAGACCTTCTTAGTAGCTAAATAGTAGGTATATTACAAAATGGTTTTCAGTCTCTCGTCTGTTTCTCCACGTACTTGACGATTGGCGACACGGGACTAATTGACGTCACGATTGGCACAGTGGTTGAGCGGTTCCAGCACTGGACAAATATTTGTATGGCATACCGATCCGGGTCTGGCTGTTTGTGTATGTGAAATTGTATGTTTGTAAAATCACCCACGGTACAGGAGTAGTGCGGGCAACTTTTTTTTAAACAAAACTAATAAACAAACCTTCTTTAACCAGGCCATGGATTTTGATACGGTATTATTTGTAAATAATATTTTTTACTACATGGCTGAACTATGACGGAGCTTTTTAGTCCATCAGTTAAATTATCGATAAAAATTGGCGAAGATAAGAAGCATCAAAGATCAGTAGTGGGTTGCTTGTGACGTCAAGTCGTGGTAAAAATTGTAGCATGACTTTTTAATGCAGTGTATCGTCTTCGTTTTTTTTAAAAAATATCTGTTCTTTTTTAATTAGATTTTTTTAGTCAACTATTATTGTATCCGTACGAAGCCGGGGCAGATTGCTACGGTTAATATATGTAGTATGTTACCATTTATTTAAGTAACGTTAAAATGATGTAAGTTTTAACTGCAATCGCATGGCAATAAACCACCTTCTTTCATATTTCTATACTAAAACAAATAGCTACATTTAAATCACCTTTGCCAAATCCGATAAGCCCTTTTCCTCAAATACTTTAAGAAAATATTGAAATACATACAGAAAGAGATTGCGTCCATGCTTCAGTATCAGCGGCCAGTGTCAGACAAGTTATCGATGGCTCCTAAATATTATTTATGGTCGTCTCAGCCGGCTTCGCTCCTAGTACTGACGCTCCTTCTATATTTGCGCAAACACTTACGGCCATCTTTGATTTATGGCGTCCTGGTAGTTTTTGTGAAAATGCTCTAAAGTTTTTGAACAAAGAACTTTTGGTTACTCAGTTTGTTTCACAGTTCCTCACTGGCTTCTCTTTTCATAGAATTTATAGAATAGAAAAAATCTATATATAACTAGCTGACCCAGCAAACGTTGTTTTGCCAAAAAAATTAAAAAAGATGTTCCCGCTTTTCCGTTGAAATTTTTCCTGAATTTTCTTTGCTATAAACCTCACGGAGCCCGAGACCTTTCCAACGAATGCAAAACCGTGGAAATCGGTTCGTGCGTTCTGGAGTTATAGCGTCAGGAAGGAAAACCCGACTTATTTTTATATAGTAGATATGTAGGTAGGGACTTTTTTCTTACAACTTCATACTATATTTTTATTCATTTGATGTTTTATGGATTATAATTTAAAAAATATTAGCTTTTAACTCGTATTCATTTACACTATGAGCCTAATTTTCGTATAAAGGGGTAGAAGGCTCACGTATAAATTATATAGATTTAATTAGTCTTAAACCAATTAAAAATCGGCCGGATAAGTTGGGTTATCATAAATCAACGATATTCTAAATTTACCAAAACATATTATTGTCTCTGATCCCAAGTGTCAGACTCTTACTGACTAAAACCCATGCGTGTTCCTCCTAAAGCCCTTTGCGTTCCAGGTCCGCGGTGACACTTTTGAACAACTTCGGCAAATCTGGCAAGCACTACCTACCCTAGTACGATTGCATTCATACTCAAAATATACATCACAAAAAAAACTCCCTACCTACAACAAAACCCAAACCCAATAAACAAAGTCACACTTTCATCTTATTACAGCTAAAAAATCCCCAAAATTTCACGAACGGCAAACTTTTGAATCACGACACAACTCCAAACTGTCATTACGAGTACTTAGAACTTTTCATGAAAACATTCATTATTAGATACGTTTACTTTGAATAACATTTTCGTTAAAAGCTTTTTTCTCAACATTGATACAAATGGGAGTAGTCTATGCGTCGAGAGTTGGACATAAATCAAGGGTGGGAATGGGATGCATCGTTTGTTCAATGTCCAGTCTAATAAACGATCGATTGCTGATTGTTGGTCAAGTCCATCTGGGGACGTATCTATAAACAAGGGTGAATAAGGTAAAACTCGTATTGTTTTGTTTCACAACAGATTACACGGATTTATTTACTAACGAAGATACCACTAAAGATCATTTTAAAGCAAAATAAGTTGCAGCTATATTCATAAACACTTTTTAACCATTACATAGCATTATAAGCTGATTCTTAACTCAAAACTTGCTATGGAGAATTTGAGGTTAGAATCTCTTAAACATTATTTTAACGAACTAATGCTTTTTTTTATTAATGCCTGTAGAAATAAAATTCAAACAAGCTTTTAAGTACCTACAAAATGTATATATATATATATATATATATTAATCAGAGGTCAATACATAGCCAATGAGATCAAACACGACGGTAGTATCTTTCATTGAGGAGTTCTAATCGAAGAGTACCACATCAGACCACCTGCTCTGATGATGCAATCTGAAAGTGGAACACACACACTCCACAGCACCATGTTATTGTGTACAAAATTATATAACTAACGACGAAAAAGCTGGTTAATAAATTGCTTGTAAAAAATATTAAGAAATGATGCAGGAGTCCAAGAAAAATTGCCAATTTGTGAAAATAGGAAAAGTATAATCTCTTTATGTTAGATACGAAAAGCTTTTTTCTACTGTGAAATGTAAAATAAATTCTTCTACTTCTTCATTCCTTGTAAAATCATATGTCAATACATAGCCAATGAGCCCGAACACGACGGTAGTATCTTGTTTCATTGAGGAGTTCCAATTGAAGATTGCCACATCAGAAAACCTGGTTGTATAATATCTCTTATGTTAGGTACAAACAGCGTTTACCTAATGTGAAATACTCAATCCTCAAAGCATTTATTTCAATTAAACCCTTTACAGGCACTTTTGAATTGTCAAGTCGAAAGAGGTGAAGCTATCTGTACGTTCCAAAGCGTAGATCTCTATGGAGAAGAACGTGCAAGAAACCCCACAGACACTCTTTTAAATCATGTTCTGTATTACATTACGTTTGTTACATCCTTTGGTGCTTCTATATGTGAGGACAATGCAAATAAAAAAGGGAACTATGTGAAAGGAGACTATGTGTGTGAAATGTAGAATTAATTCTTCTAGCCTTGAAATCATGATACTTGGGTTCATCATGATATGTCACGCTTTTCCGTCCTTCCTTGTCATCCATCCCCTATTCATGACTAAACAACATGATTCGTATATATGACGTAGTTATCTTTAACTGTCTATTCGATACCTTGAATAAACATACACATTACACTTATCTGACTGCAGTTTAGTGTCTGACCGCAACTACGATTTTACGGCCGAAACTGAAACCGAATTTCAGATTTTGTCTAGAGTTTCGGCCGAAACCGAAGCTTTCATAAAAGAAATTTTCCATGGAAAAGTATGCAAATATCACCTTACCTTAACGTAATCAGTCTTCAATTTTGAATGAAACTTGTTAATGATTTAGTCTCTGACATTTTCACTTAAAAAACGCTCAAATAATTAATTTTTCGGCCATAGTTTCTGTCAGATGACAGCCGAAACCCGTTTATTTTCGCCGAAACTGGGCCAAAATCGAAACCAAAATTTAATTCCGCCACTGCTACTGTTATTAACCTTTTGATGGACGGGAAATTATCAAATGACTTCTTCCACTCTGGGAGGAGGGGAAGGGAGTGTCAGACACTTACTGACTAAAATCTATCCGTTTCCTTCTATTGCCCTTTGCGTTGGGAGACCGCGGTAGTTCTTTCGAACAAATTACGCAACAGTAGTAGATCTAAGGTTTAAAGTCAATGACTTAGAACTAAGGACAACGACGAGTTTCAGAGAAGAGAGGACGGCAGGACGATGAGGAGATTGTGGAGGAAGATGATTTTGTAACAGTAATTAGGGGGCATAAAAAACCAAACAGGAAAGACTCGATCAACAATAGCTTGGTGACGGAAGGAGATAAGATTACAGAAGAAGAGAAACATATCATTTGTGTGACTGGAAAAGAAATTTTGCCAAAGCAATTTGGAATGGCTAAGCTGTTACGAGCTTGTAATATACCGAATATAGTTAAAATGGTGTATAAAAGTGCATTCAGGGTTCTGATTCATTTCGAAAATAGAGAAAGTGCTATAAAGTTGATGAATTGCAAAAAAATGATAAATTTGGGTTACAGAATACAGATAACAGATGAAGTTAGTCTATGCTATGGAACTCTGAGGCAAGTAGATTTGGAAACCGATGAGAAAGAAATTTTTGAAAATGTTAGTTGTGAGAAAGAAATTGTATCAGTTAAAAGACTAAAAAAACTATCAGACAGCGGAGAATGGATTGATTCGGAATCAGTTAGAATATGTTTTAAAGGTGCCACTTTGCCACCGTACGTATACGGCTACGGTTGTAGGTTTAAAGTGGACCCTTACACGTTTCCAGTGTCACAGTGTTCCAGATGTTGGAAATTCGGTCACTTATCAAGATCATGTCCAACCAATAAAACTATATGCCCAAAATGTGGCAATCAACATCCAAACTGCGAAACAAATGAATATGTATGCGTCAACTGTAAAGGGCCTCACATGGCGATTTATAAGAAGTGTCCTAGCTTTTTAAAAGAGAAAAGAATTAGAGATATTATGACCAAAGAAAATTGTACTTACAGAAAGGGATTGGAACTATATCTAAAAGAGACAGGCACCCCACAACCTAGCACCACAACTACTAATACAGAGAAGAACAAGAATTCTGTAAGCTTACAAAATGAGAACGTGAATTATACACAGACAAAAACATACAAGGATGCGGTGACATCAAAAACAAATGTTCAAAGTTCGAGTTTTGTATCGGGTAATATGGTAGAAATAGACAGTTTAGGAGAGAAAACTAACCAACAGAGATATGTACCGAGAAACATACATTCAGAGACCAATCTTATGAGTAGTAATAGGGAGAAAGAAAGCTGCGATACACAACCAGAACCTACGGACAAAACACCCAAAAAAGGCGAATGTTCAGAGACAGTCGAGACAAGTTCCAAGCTAGATTTTTATAATATATTTCAGAAAGTAAAAGATATATGTTTATCTGGCAATACCTGGCATGTGAAACTTCAAGAATTAGCCAAAATTATGTTTGATATATGCAGTAAATTATTCCTTAAAGTGTTTAAAAGTGATGATGTATGGAAAAAAATTATATTTATGTTCAACAATGGCTAACAATAATAGAAATAGGTTGTCTCTTCATATTGTACAGTGGAATGCGCGTAGTTTGTTGCCTAAACGGAATGAATTTGAAATTTTACTATCACAAGAAAAAGTACACATAGCACTAGTATCAGAAACATGGTTAGACCCGGACAAACATTTAAATATAAGTGGATATAGTACTTTCAGAAAGGATAGGTTAGATGGTTACGGTGGGCTAGCTATTCTATTGCACAAATCTATAAAAGTGCAACAGTGTAATATTAATATTAATAATCCTGGAATAGAAATTATGAGCGTAAAACTTTTAAATTGCAATGAAGTTAGGAATATAGTGTTAATATATTGCCCTTCTTCGGTTCGTACTTCTCTTTCTGACTGGGAACAAATATTTTCATTATTTTCAAACAATTGTATCGTTGCCGGTGACTTTAATGGACACCATGTAACTTGGTCGTCCAAAACCGATGCCAGAGGAATCCAGTTGTATGATTCGGCTTTAGACTCGGGGTTTATTGCTCTTAATGACAGAAGTATGACAAGAGTCACCTTGGTTGATGGGGTTGCTCAAAAAACGTCTCCTGATGTTACATTTGTATCGACTGATTTATCTGTTTTGTTGGACTGGAAGATTTTAAACGAAAATTTAGGAAGTGATCATTTATTTATAAAAATTTCATACATATATAATAGCAGCTTAAATCCTGTTAGTATAGTCAAAAAACGGAACTTCAAACTAGCGAAATGGACAGAGTATAGTGAGACCCTAGATAAGTTTTTGATGGAAATTGTCGTTACAAGAAATGTGCAATCCTTATATGATCATTTTATAAAACAAGTGAATAAAGCTGCGGATGAACATATTCCTTTTAGTAAACCTTGTAATAATCCGACAAACGGTTTTCGGCCAAAGTCTTATTGGAATCCTACTCTGTCCCACTTGGTAGCACAACGTAGATTGGCCTTAAAGAAATTTAGGAGTAATCCCACACCAGATAACTTAAGTCTACTGGATCGTAAAACAGAAGCTGCTAAGAAAGTCATCAGTATAGAGAGGTTCAAAGATTGGCAACGTTACTGCAGTAGTGTTAATGAACAAACATCTAGTTCGGAAATGTGGAAACGTATGGGTTGGATTAAGGGACGTTCATCGCCCAGGTCATCTGTATCGAATGAACACAAGGTCGAACTCCTGTGTAGTCTTGCTCCGGATTACGTGTACCCAAAACATCAACAGTTTAAATCAAATAATACAGTACTGGAGGACAAATTCACTTTACAAGAAATGATAAATTGCTTTAAACGAAAAGACACAGCACCTGGGGCTGACGGAATTACATATTCTTTAATATTTCATCTGTCTCCTACTAGCAGAAAATATTTACTAGAATTATACAATCTTATTTTTAGCACGGGGATTATTCCAAAACAATGGCGTGATATATTAATAACACCAATACCAAAATCATCGCCAGATAATAACAGTATCAAACTAAGACCTATTTCCTTAATTTCCTGCA
Organism: Hecatera dysodea; assembly: GCA_905332915.2. Classification (NCBI taxonomy): domain Eukaryota; kingdom Metazoa; phylum Arthropoda; class Insecta; order Lepidoptera; family Noctuidae; genus Hecatera; species Hecatera dysodea. The sequence goes on along the minus strand of HG995294.1, from coordinate 7,766,778 downwards.
TTTGTAAAATCTTTCACTCTATGCTGACAAAGCGACTTGAGTGGTATATTGAAAAAAATAAGTTGTTATCTCAGTATACCTCTGGGTTTAGGAGAGGACAATCTTGCCAGGACTGCTTGGTTAGATTAGTTAGCCAAATCTATACAGGATTTTCACGCCAAACTCCTACAGTAGCCTGTTTTCTCGATGTAACAAATGGTTATAATAATGTGTAAATAGATGTACTGATGAACACTTTAGATGAGATAGGAATTGGAAAAAAAAATTGCCAGTATTTATGGAATTTCTTGAGTGAAAGACATCTTATGATAAAAGATGAAACGGATAAATGCAAATTCTTCATAAGATACACAGATAGAGGCTTGGCTCAGGGAGACCCAATTTCACCAGTACTTTTTAACATAGTCACAATTAAGTGTTTCCATGAGCTTGAGAATGTTACTATGTGTCAATACGCAGACGATTTTGTCTTGTACCGAACGTCTAAAAATCTAAAAGAAATTCAGCGTGCTCTTCAAACAGCGCCAGAGAGAGTGTGCCGTGTGCTGGATGAGTTAGGATTAGAACTATCGGCCGCTAAATCTAAAGTGTGTATTTTTAGCAGAGGATTTAGAAGATCTAAGGTAGAACTTAAGATAAATAGTCAGAATTTAGACGAAGTTGACAGTTACAAATATTTAGGTGTGTGGCTCGACAAGTCATTGCGCTGGAGTAAACATATTATTACAACCGTTGGAAAAGTTCAAAGAAACCTTAATTTACTCAAGGTCTTAGCAGGTAGATCCTGGGGATTGCATCCTCTACATTTAAGACACATATATATAGCCATGATTAGAAGTCGCTTAGATTATAGTTGTTATATATATGATGCTAGTGCAAAGTGTCACTTAGATAAGTTAAATAAGTTACAAAATCAGGCGTTACGTATTATAGGAGGTTTTATTAAATCTACTCCTATACATGTCATGGAGAGTGAGCTTTGTCTGGTTCCGCTGTACATACGAAGAAGATATTTAGCTTATAAGTTTTGTCTGAAAGCCAAATCTGTAGAAAATAATATAACAACTACCCTTTTAGATGAGCTCTATACGCTTCGACAAAATAGTTACTGGCGAAATAAGGTTACACCTTTATTGGCCGTAGCGTTTAACGAGGTTAAAGAAATTGAGATAGCGTCTTCCTACCCTCTATTTATGTTCACACTAAGAACATGGGTCACTAACATTAATGTGAATGATATAATTGATTGTGACTTAGAGGCAGTAAAGTCGCCGAAGGGGTCTTATGATTACACTTTACTAAAATATGAAGTGACCAAAGAATTAAGCATAAAATATAATGGTTGGTTTACTATCTTTACAGATGGGTCGAAGAGTGTAGAAGGCCGCGGTGCGGCTTACTACATACCCTGTAAAAACATAGATAACCAAAATAATCATTGCTTTAAAATAAGTGAACTGGCATCTATTATGACGTTGGAACTCATTGCGATCTCAGAAGCATTGACATTTGTCATAAACTATCAAAACAGGAATATTGTTATTTGTTCTGATAGTAAAAGTTCGTTACAACATATAGCTCGATGCGCCTCTGGCCACAGAGGTGCTCCGATAGCATATTATGACATTCTATCTAAGATAGACGAACTAACTAAAAAAGTTGTTCGGCTGAGATTGCAATGGGTCCCATCGCATATTGGAATACAGGGCAACGAGAGGGCTGACATGTTAGCCAAGTATGCAGCCAAACACGGAAAAGAAACCAAAATCACCCTTGATTACTCAGAAATGTTGCCTAAGTTTAAAAATGTTTGTTATGATCAATGGAAGGAATACTTTGACAGAATTTCATTAGAAAAAGGAATATGGTATAAGACCATACAATGTCAGCCTTCTCGTGTACCCTGGTTTATAAATAATAAGTTAAGTAGAAAATTAGTAGTTACAGCTCACAGACTCAGATCTGGACATATTCCATGCAAGAAATTCGCTTTTTTGATGAAAAAAAATACCTCTCCCAATTGTGAGGTTTGTGGAGTTCTGGAGGACATGCATCACTTGTTGATGGAATGTGTTCGCTATGAGGTTGAAAGGAGCAGGTTGTTCGGGGCTTTAAAGTTGAACAAGAACGATATAGGTACATTCCACCAAATATTAAATAAGCCGAGCTCTGAAGATGCGAGAAAGTTGTTCGACTTTATGGCCCTGATACATTGATCAGTTGGATGTGTATCTTGTATTAGGTTACGATGGGACTGGCATACGCTGTGCGTTATAAAAGTCCCTAAAATTTAAAGAATAAAAAAAAAAAAGGACAGTTACAGGAAAAATATAATCATGGGCAATCCCCCCCCCTTAATTTCACACTACACGTTCAATAACCCTGATATTAATCGTTTAGCTGTAGAATGCGATAGACCGTGAATGCGACAGACCGTGAATGCTTATTACGCATATTCTCAGAAAATTATCTGAGTATGCGAGAATCGAGCCTTGATTGAGTTGTTATATGGATATTCTCGGGTTTAGCATCGTTTATAGTCGCAGAAAAATTGCATACTCCGTAACATTGTAATTAATTTTAGTTAGATTATATTCTCTACAAATTATAAAAAATCGTTTGGTGTGGCCTAAATCCCATCGAAATTCAACAGTTTCAAATATGTTCGAGTCAAATTAAGAAAAAATAGTTTACAATTGCACGCGACAAGACATCAAAGAAACCGATTCCCGTCCTTAAATTATTATCTTAATGTCGGAAATCGGTTACTTCGTTTTGTGTAGATACGTCCTTTTTTCTTGTGACGGCAGCACTGCAATACCGGCACATCTCACCTTAAAAACTTAGGTGATATGCGCATTATAGTCCGGTCAAATTAGAAATTCGATGCTACATAATACAAAATCGCGAATGACTATTTTTTTTAACCTTTGATGTTGAATATGTTTTTTTTTCATAAATGGAAATGATGGGGAACTTTTAGGTTTTCTTTATAATTGTCTTTTGAACAATTGTACTAATATTTTTTGGTCTAATTTGACCGGACCGAAGTGAGCTACTAATCTGGGTGAATGAACGCTCATTTGACGCTCACTTCTCTATTGTGTTAAAAGGTTAATTTCAAGATTCAAACCATTTATCTAAGTATACTAATATATACAGCTAAAGATTTTGTTAGCTTGAACGCGCTAATCTCAGGAACTACAGGCCCGATTTGAAAAAATCTTATATTGTTATGAGCCTATTTATCGAGGTAGGCTATGGACTATATATCCTCACGCTTAGACCAATAGGAGCGGAGCAGTTATGAAAAATGTGACACAAACGAAGTAGCGCAGGTCAGTACTAGTTCCCAATAAACCGTTTACAGGCACTTTTGAATCGTCAAGGACGACGAAGGATTGTTCGGTTAGTCAAAAACATAAAGCTATTTACACGTTCAAAAGCGTAGATCACTCCATAGTGATCTTCATATCTTGTTATGTATTAGGTACAAACATTTTGGTAACATTATCCTAGTTTCTTATATATGTGCGGACAACTGAATGAAAAAAATGAAACTGTAAAAATAGTTAAAAATATACAGATAAAAACAATTGATTTCGGTCGGTGAACCTGTGTGTGTGGAACACTATCAAAAAGGCAGTTTGCCTCAACTGCACTCACACTGTACTAACAGATCTTCAGTCCTAGACGAAGACAAAGTCAGAATCAACTGAGACTTCCAATACGAAACCTAAACAAAATAAACATTAACATCAAAAAAAGTTTGCGTCTCAAATCACTTAGCTCCGTGTCTCGAAGCCACCGGAACCAAAGGAAATAGGAATCATTATTTAACGTCAATGTTTAACTAGATTGCCTCCCGCAAATGGCCCGGTAATGATTCCCGACGATTGCGGCGAGCAATGTAAAGCTAACAGCTAAATAAACTTCGAGAGCTATTCGATTTTATCGGTGAAATTTGTTTTATTATGTTTTTAAAGGAATTTGTTTGTGAAAAACTTTGTAGTAAGATGGATGACTAATTGAGTTTTTGTTGTTGTTTATTTAGTCTATATAATCTATTTTTTATATGCATAATTCTGTTAGACCTCCAAGAAAACGGTAAGTATAAACCTGGCAAGAGCCAAAGTAACTTTTCAAAGTTGCCACTGTTTGATGGTGCCTGTGACGGGTTTCAAATGATCAAATAACTAGCTTTGATAAATGATAAAATGATATTTATTTTGCCGCAGCTTCGCTCGCGTTTAAGTTTAAATTTATCAAAAGTAACCCAAAACTGCCTCCAAGATCCCATCTACCCATGTACTAGAATTCAGCGAAATCGGTTCAGCGAATTAAGCGTAAAAGCGTAACTAATAAATATTATTATTTATTATAATAAATAGTTATGTCGGTTACCGGCTCGATCTCATATTATAATCTTATATTATAAAGAGGAAATATTTTTTGTTTGTTTGTACCAAATAAGCTCCGAAACTACTGGACCGATTTTAACCATTTTTTCACGAATGGAAAGCTACATTATAAGCGCATGGAACTACGCCGGTGAAACCGCGGGGCACGGAGCATTATTATCACAGCTCTTTGCAACAATCTAGTAAGGTATAAATTTCCTAAAAAATACTACAAAACCGTAAAGATGTCATAATCCATGATACAGTTACTCCCTAACGTATAGTAAAAGGAAACATATTAAGAAAACCTCGATATATACATAACTGGTATAAATCTGAAATTGACCACTGCAACTCATTTTAATTAAAACCACTCACAAACGACGCTTCTCTTTCACGTCCCCCCTTTATTGACACATGAAAGCGAATACTGAAACACAAAGCGAAACTACAGCTATACATGCTCAATAGCAAAACAGACATTAAAGTAATCAAATCGTTCATTAATAATCCCATATAGCATTCCCAATGGCAACTAATGAGGATTCCAACCGCTTTCACTGATCAATATCAATCCATTTCGGTACATAGGTGGATTGGGTACACTCACGAGCATAAATATGTCTGCACACATATTTTAACTTTGCTAAATAGTGGAGATAGTGGCTACAATATATTATCATTAGCGCAGGGCGATTTTCAAGGTGAAGCCACTCATACCGAGGTCGGCCCTTAGATGGGTGACCATTTTAACATACCGAGATTCCTCCGTGACTCGGAAAGCACGTTAAGCTATTGGTCCCTGCTGTCATTTGTTGATTTTTGACAGTTAGGTACGGGTATGCATCGTGTTACTCAATTACCTACTGGGTTGCGAAGATCAGTTACGCCGTGGTCCAAGTAAAATATTGGTAACTAGTTTCATCCGGTTAGACGTAAAGCCAGCCGTAACACAGTTTGGATAAGGTTAGGCTTATTGGTTGCTTCACTAAATAGCGAAGTTGCACTGAAACGCCAAGACGGCCATTGCTAGATGTGCCATTGACAAATATTTGCAGTTTCCTACAAGCCAAGCTTGTCAATAGGGTCATCGTTTACTCATGGAAATTGACGGCCTTTGATAATAAAATTCTGACTACTTCTATGACGTGCTAGCGGATTCTTATGCTCAGCACACATTACACAGGCACGAGTATTATTTCTACCTAATGACGTTTTTGTAGTCTACTGTTATAATACTTTTTTCACGAAGAACTCGCTTTAAAAGAAATAAAAGGAAATAGATTACCTATTTCCTTTTATTTCTTTCTTTCATCAATACTGTAAAATGCTCGTGACTGTACATTTCGTGGGTAATTTGTCGATTTAGAATCTCTACAGGCAATAAAAACGTATTCTGTCTGAACCTTTATAACCTTTGAACGGTTGCTGTATTATGTAGATTTGTGTACTATGGCTGTATTAGTGAATTTTATGGTTTAATATGATTAAGGGAGCACTCTAAAATAGTAAAAGCAGAGGTAGCTTAATTTGGAGGACACGAGCATACGGTGGAGGTCTGTCCTGCTTGGGCGGAGCAAAGTCCTCGTCGAGGCGATCGGCGACGACGACCTTTCACGTCCGGCCCTGGTTCAATCCATGGTCCAGAGCGAGGAGGTATGGGAAGCAGTGACCTCCTTCTGCGAAGCAATAATGCTAGCGAAGGAGGAGGCGAACCGCGTGCGGGAGAGGGAAACCTTACGCTCCAGCGGCCGCAACAGAAGAAAACGTCCCGCGCCTCGGGAAACGCAGGGCGATTCCCGGCCACCGTAGGCGCGAGCCTGCGTACGGCGAGCTGTGGCTTGTCGTCCGATAGCAACCAGGACCGGGTTGAAGGCGCGTCGTGTACCACGCGCGCCTTAAAGAGCTGTCAGCAAAGAAGACCCCATAGGGTCAGTGCTTGCTAGGGTTGCGTCACCGCGGCCCTGTAACGCAAAGGGCAATAGAAGAATCACGGGTGGGTTTTAGTCAGTAAGAGTCTGACACTCCCTTCCGCTCCGCACAGAACGGGAGAAGTCATTTGATCATTTCCAATGCAGAAAAAAAAGGAGGTTTGATTTTAATCTTACTGAAACAATATAACTTAGAATACAATGTTGGTCTGTTGATATACTTATTATGAACTTTTCTTTAGAGAAAGCTTCTGGAAAATGGTTTTCAAGAAAATGTATTTTTTTAGGGATTTCAAAATAGAACTCTATTAAAAAACTATTCTATTAAAAAACTGTCTAGTTTCCTATTCGAAAAACCACAACATCTTTGTACATAGTATGTTCAAAGCACCATCAGTACATACATATACCGGAAAAACACATATAAAACGTCATAAGAAAGTCCCTAGACCGCAAAATGCCTATAAAAACCTGGGTCTTAGGAACTTCATGAGAAAGATATTTTATAGAACCTTCCTTTTTATTTCCATTGATTTGACCATAACATATTGCATTTTAAAGGACCTCTTTGGTATTTCCTTTTAAGGTAATCAGCTACCATATTTTTTAAACTAACGAAAATTGACTTTTAGTGGTGTTTATAAACTACCCTACTGATATAGATTTCCATAAAATATTGGACACGTATTTTGCCTTTTTTCACGTAGACAAAAAATTAAAACGATACAATGCGTTGAAAACACGCGTGACGTCATTACGTGCTACAATTTTTACCAGCGACGTGACGTCACCACACCAGCCCCAACTGTTGAACTTTGATGCGCTTTATCTGTATAATTTTTTTATGATTCGAAATGAAAAATAATGGCTAATATGTTTTGAAAATCCAACGGACGGGCTAAATGAGATTATGATTTTTATATGTAGTAAAATGCCCAATAAACTAAATGAATATAATTTATACCATTAAAAATTGACAAAACGACTCCTTTTATCACTTTGATTCCGATTTAGATGGTGACGAATATAATATTTACCAACAGGTTTGCAATGGATCAGTCTTAGTTACAAATGAGATGACGAATTGACTCGAACCAATTAATCTTTAGCAGACCTTATGCAAAGTGATCGATAAATTGAAATCAAATATCTCTATCGTACAACTGGCTGTCTGCGGTTTAAATTACACTTCGATTGAGTTATCTGGAGTCAATTAATTCTAGAATTCTGTTATTCTAATCTATTATCTTGTAATATATTGGAGTAGCCTTTTCGTTATACACTTGGAGTGAATATCAAACATTGTTGGATCAATTCTGAAAATAGTTTTGTGTTGCACCTTTGTCCAGCGGTGGACGTATTTAAACTAATGTTGACGAAGATTGGTGATCATTGCGACAAATTTCCAAATATAGCAGTCAATATTTTAGGACATTTGTGTTTAGTAAACCAGCTACATTCTTCCCAACCACCAGAGAAGCATCTAGACTGACTTCAATTCAGGTGGTCGCACTAAACAGTTTTATAAAGCTTGAAGACTCTTGGTGGAACGATGCAACGGTACCTATTGTGCAACGAGGAATAAAAAAGTTGATCATTTCCACTTTAGACTATTTGTATAACCTTACTGAGCAGTGGTGGCCGAGTGGTAACGGCCTCGACTACGAATTGTAAGTCGCGGGTTCAAACCCAGCCAGGCGCATTACTTTGTGTTATTAATTTCTTCACCACTACTCTCAAAACGGTGAAGGAAAACATCGTGAGGAAACCGGCCAAACATTCGAAGATATGTGACATTCACCAACCCACACTGAGCCAGCGTGGTGGATTACGGCCTATTCCCTCTCCTAGAGAGAAGGCCTGTGTCCCAGTAGTGGGAACATTAAAAGGCTGATTATTATAGCCTTACTACGTCATCCACTTAATCTCAAAAACAGACAAAACATATACCAAATACAAAGACTCCCCAATTACTGACGGCATCAGGTGGCAAGTCGTGTGCAATTAAAACAAAATATCACATCCAGGGGTCGGTTGAACCACCTTGCCCCACAGTGCCCCACCTACCACCTCAATCTTCTTTACTTTATAGCAACATAAAGAAACCTAACGTTTTAAATGCAACGTAAATCGTTTATACGATCGTGTGTGCTTCCAGACGTAAAAGAGAATTAATAAGGCCATTTCGGAGAGCGATTCTGCAGACGGATATCCAATCTCATACTAGAATAAAGCTTCCAAGATATATAAGGAGATATTGAAAGTTATCGATTTTAAAACTCCAGTCTTGTAGTTCTAAGTTTTATTGGAAATAGAATTGAATGGCAGTATTGGAGCCGTTTTATTTTTCAGTTCTTAGATGTAAATAGGAATTTATATGGTTTTATATCGGTGCGCGATTCTACCAAAACTGTGGCGTCGGATTACAAGCTCTCTGGCTTACATTTTTATTTGGTATCATAAATTAATTGTTTTACCTAAATAACTTAATAGCTTAGCTACACATGTTAAGCAAACACTTCATATTTTTCTATTGTGTTTTTAAAGCTTACAAGTACAACAATACACGCGCATTCACAGATTAAATCAATCCAAAGGTTGTCTTGAAAAGATCGCTTGAAGCGATAAGGCCACCCATTGTGTCACCCTATGTAATGTTTTCCTCATCTATGTTTTCTGTAACTTTTATGATGTACATAATAAAGAGTATTCTATTCTATTCTACAATGTATAGAAAATGCCAAAAAGCTGAAGCTTTAGCACACTCGTAATTATAGCTCAGTAGTCAACGAAAACGGGTCTTAAATAAATCACCTTAAAAGCACCCATTTAGTTACTATGTAACTTATAATGTAGATAGATCAATATCACAAAGCAGGGCTTGCAAAGAAAAGTTTGTTTGTAAATCTTAAGATTTTCATGTCAAGTTTAACACCTCTTTGTAAACCAACGCTTAAACTTTCAAAGGTTAATAATCCCTCACGTCGTCTACACCTCGAAAATCAACCAAAACGCTTATTAGGATCAAATATTAATAACGTAGCACTTGCCAAACCAATTTACTAGTTGTAAACCGCCGTCTGATTGCTAAAGTAAATCGTCAGGCGCTATCTGAGATCCGAGGTGAAAATGTTCTTAGTAAGGCGAAATTCAAATGTGGCATTTTATTGGTACTAACTATAAAAAGAATGTAAAAGTAAAAATCCACCCCTCTCAGAGCTCAGTAAATACGGACACTTAGATTTGCCCATCAAAGTTTCGGGTACTCAAAAATCCATTTGAAAAATACTCGTTTTTATAACGTTGGGCTTTGGCACATTGTTTTGGGAGGGTTGTCCTTTTCCGGCGTTGCAGAACTGTTTCGTTTGTCAGTTGTTTTTGTTGAATTATTTGCAATATATTGTGTGCCTACTTCTCATAGCTAGGTTTAGCGAGTTTACGTTTTCATAATAATTATTTTATCAGTTCCATTCAGATTTTTCTTTCGTTCCATCAATGCACGCAAGAAACTCTTCCAATTAATAGGTACTACGGTAAAGTTAGTAAGATTCTACACATGGTGTCAAACTTATTGTGAAGTCATAACTTCAGAAATATGAATTAGAAAACTTGATCGACGATACATTCTATTATCTAAAAGATATTCTCCATCACCTCACTAACGTAAAATTATCTGTATATCTATCACACAAAAATAACAAGACAGACACACCCAAACATATCAGTACCACGTAACATCAAAATTTTAATTGCACGCAGTTCTAACTCCGCGCACACACACACATACACATACCTACCGATTCACATGTAACCAGACGAAATTGCATTATACAGGATGCGACACAACACCGCGCTTTGTCGCCCGGTGTGTCCACGCCCTTATCGTCTGCACAAGTACTATAGATAGAATTGGCCTTGCGAAAAAGGGTGCGAGTTTACTACAGTACCATCAGCGGATAGCTTTTATCGTAGTTAAAAATCTAAGGTGGTATTAGAATTACGATTTTATGAGTATTCTGAATTTAATAGGTTACCTACCTTTCTTTATTGGAAGATTTTATTTTACCATCACAATTATTGTGTGATGCAAAATACGTGTCTTTGTTTATAAAGCTACTTACCTATGCACATTCTAGTAGTACTGTCACTAAAGTTTATTTTTCAGGACGCGTCAGTACGTCCTATTTCAAGTGTAAATAATATATATGGGGAGAAAATAATAGTTAAGTAATCGAAGCGTTTTAAAAGATTTTCCTTACTACATACGTAAATTCATTACTACGTAACTTCATACTAAAATCTCACTTAAGCATGGTTTTGATACGAGAACTCTCGATTTTGTATCGTATCTAGGTGTTAGTTATTTACAAAATAATTTACTGTATATGAACCATACAAAGGAAAACACAGTAAGTATAGGTACTTAATTCTAACATCAAAATTTCAACTAGGATATTAGCCATAAAACCATGTTATTGTATAATGTGTGTATAATTCTCATATTCCTCATATAACTGCTTTGTGGTTAGTTTTAATCGTAAGTCGTAACCGTTTACAGAAGCAATAATAATTTCATTTCAGTTATGTTCGCAACGGGGATCAAAACATGGAATTAATGTGCTGTGTGAAATCTTGTTTGCATTTACGTTAAATGTGTTTGTTAACTATGTTATGCTTTAGAGTTTAAAATCCAGCTCCACTTAAGCTTTATTTAACGTAACTACGTAAGCTTTGTGTTTTGACTGCCTATAAAGAAACATAAGTACCTATATAGGAGCTTTTTTGGATTTATTCATTCTATGGATTTATTAGTCTAGTTTTTTTACAAGCTACTTAAAGTACTTTAGGTTTTTATGGATGGGAAATCATCGAATGACTTCTTATGCTCTGGGCTTTTATTCACTAAAACACATCCGTGCTGCTCCTAATATCCTTTGCGTTCCAGGGCCGCAGTGACTGTTTCGAATAGGGATATTCGATATACATCGATGCATTAAAAATATCAGTGTTTACATTGCGACACATCGGATCGATCCGATGTTTTGAAACGCTTTCGATATACTCGATGTATCAAAGTGTGAGTGTGTGTGTTTTCAAAGTGGATATCCCTAATTTCGAACAAAATCCACATCACTTTAGGTTACCTGTAGATATCTACATACATATCATAGGTACCATTGTAAACTCAGAATTTTATAAAACATGTTCATCTGTCTCATTTTTATTTGTAGGTACCTAAATGGTGATCAAAGCTTGACATTCCTGTTTTAATAATTTGAATTAATGTATTGTTATAATTTTATATAATGTATTTGCTGCAAGTACCTATTTAACTGAATTTAAATTGATGATAATATTTGTACGCCTAATGGCAAAACATAGAGCACACATGAAATGTAACATCTAACAGACTCTGTAACTACCTATGTTGACAAATAAACATTCTGATTCTGATTCTGATTCTGAAAAAAGTAAGGTAATTGCATTGCTCTAAACAGAGACAGTTGCAAATGGAGCAGAGATCTCTCAAAGCTAACTTTGAGACTGTCTTGGTGCAGGTGTACCCAATCAATCATAAACACACAGGAACTTTCCAAGGTTGTGTCCTTAACATAACTATTATGATAGTAATTCAAAGTCAGTCAAAGTTCACTACGCGTCACCGTAATTTCTGACATGAACGTCTTATCTATTCACGTATTCATCAACGCACTCAAAGTACCACAAACCTTGAACCAAGTCCATAATGAATCAAAAGTTCCAATTTACGACATAATTTGATACGGAAATTCTATTTTGTCGTACAAAACGTGAGTAATTCGGTTGCGCCTGCCATATATTGCGTAGCAAGCAGTAGCAATGCGTCGGATGATGTCATCCTGCAGGGGTTGTGAGATGACGTCATTTTTATCCCCTAAGTAAGAAGAGGGTAGTAAGCTATCGGGTCACGCCCTACTGAATACTGATAATTAAAATATTTTGTTGCGAAGTTGTTATGTAACTTTGTATTACTTTTAGTAGAGTATGAATATGTATTTGGTAAGTTTTCGTGCGTATTTTTGTGTTGGGAGTTTTATTTTTATGTGTTCTTACGTCATGCTTATTATTTAACACCTGTTACATTTCCTATAGCTTTGCCCTTTATATTGGTTGAATTCGCCTGTGTGTGTTGGTATTTCAAAGAAATAGTTTCGGCCAGATTAGACTTTTCAATTTGTATTTTTATTTTAGGTTCTAAATTAAAGAGTGTCTTAAATTATAGTTTCTTTTTAAGCACTTATACAAAGCAACTGAAAATTCTTTACAAATAGAGTACCTACATTCAATAGATCAATAGATTGCCACCACAAAAGTTACTATACAAGATGTAAAAATAAAATTCTACTATGCTGAAAACCAAAAGCGTTGGCAACTCATATAAAAAAGTAACTCGCATACTCTGTGGGGAGGGGAGCTCAATCAGACAGATTAAAGGTCTTTGTGAGCGTCTGATAAGCTTGCCATTACCATTAACTAACTATTTATACTTGTAAATTTGTTGATGTTATCTACTATATCAGAAAAGTAGGTGCTTAGGTACCAACTGAATTATCTGTACTAGAAATATTTTTGGTCAATATATTTCTTTTGTTGTTGTTTTATTTTTTTAATTTGGTGGGATTTCTTTGTTGATGTATAGATGATTATTTATTTATTTAAAAATTTATGTACACACATTAACATGATATTTTATTTGGTGATATATTATAACAGGAATTTAGCCAATAATGTAATTTAATCCAACTGTCTATCACATGAATAATATTATCAATGTACAATTTTGTATATTTGTTGCCCAAACATGCCCTAGGTATTTTAGTTACACAAAACGGTGGACGCATCCCGATTTCCTAGATATATTTCAACTGTTATTTCGTGTGGTATACTTTTAATATAAACAAAACACATACAAATATTTTGATATATTATTTTTATGTGTGAAAGAATAAGATTACCCATTTTTTTATTATACTTTATTTAGATACCTACCTTATATGCATTCGTTAATGAACGCACTAAGGACGTCCAAAAGCGCTTGTGGTGAAAACTGGGTAGTTTCTGAAAAATCTATGATAGAACAAAACAATTCAACTGACTTCCAAATAAAAACAGTACAAAGTATAAATAACTTTATTTCCAAAGTTGGTTGTTTTGGTCTTGTTTCTTCGTTTTTTGACACAGAATTAAAAAGTTTATCCGTTCGCATTAAAAAAAAATATATCAAGTCGGTTTATAAATGACGGAGTTACGACGTTACAAACATTAAAAAAATACAACCGAAATGAGAACCTGCTCCTGTTTTGTTGGTTAAAGACAATTACTCAAGGACATTTTTTTTTAACAAAATATTTTAATAATGTTTTGACTTTAGTAAATTGCTTGGGTTTCATGTTAATTAGGTTTCTTATCTTAAATTAATTGTCCCGACTTTAATTTACAGAAATAAATACTTTTTATCCCAGAAGTATGTATATAGGTTTATTCGATGGCTTTTTTTTAAATTATAAGCACGCGTTTGACTATCTCACCTGATGGTAAGCGATGATGTGGTCGAAGATGAAGCACGCTTACCTAGAAGTAACTTATTAACTCTTGACTTAAAGATTGAATAGGTGATTGATTTTAAATTCCACATTCACGCAGGAGAAACTGTCTGTTAGTTAGTATCGTAGTTATTTGTATTATATGGAAGGTAGGTAAACAGGTAAAGTATTAATAGATGTTGTTATCAGTAGTTTATGTAAATCAATTACATTATGGTCAGACGGAAAAATGGCTTTTATAATAAGTTTATAAATCATTTAATAGAAGGCAACTCTATTCAAATGGATATAAATAATTAATTTTTTTTTCGTGACCTAAGTATACAGCGTGTTCCAGAAGCGCGTGGTCAAATTTTTAAGGATGATGTTGGGTTACTTTTGACACGACTGCCCAAAAAATTGAATTTTATGTTTTCAGGGTTCACGTATGTATATATGTTTGTGAGTTTCTTAATTCCACCATAACTCCTAAACCGCTTAACCGATATAAATGTAACTACGTGGTTTCATTGTTATTTTGACATTAGCAACTTCAACAATACAATTTTAATGGAATGAAAATCTATATAATGAGTGCATGATTTGAATCAATATAATTAATTAATTGTATTTAAACTACCTACTATGTTTTATATTTGCATGCCGAAATTAAAGGCAGAATAAGAAATCAATTTTATTTGTGTTGTCAATAGTTGTTCTGTACCTTATTTTCGCAAATAAACGATTTGTTATTATTATCTCTTCCTTTATTTTCCTATAGAAGTGTTGAGTTATCCTGGGTAACATAGGCATACATTTTAAATATAAAAAGGGAGAACCATGGTTAAAAAAAAAACAAAATATTTTGTTTTCATGGAAATTACGACTACGTAGGTATACTATCATCATCTCAAATTTGCTTAGTACATAGCAAAAAGGTATGATATGAAAAACGTTTTTTTTTAGTCGGGTTTTGTGGTTTTTTTTTCAAAAGTATCTTTTTTGTTTTGCTATTGTTTCCTTAATCTATATCAGCTACACAATATCACGCATAAATATGAACACGCTTTTCTGGAACACGCTGTATATAGGATCTGCTTTTTTTTAAATTATCGAATTGGTGTTATCTATGGCATTTTACTAAAATTTGCAGAACAAAACACACATACACACACCCTCAAACACACAAACACACACACTTAAAATTTCAAATAGCCCTAGTAGGTACCTAAATGGACTTCTGAATTGTCAAGGTCGGTCAGTAAACGATGAAGCTTGTTCTGCCGCACTGGAGATAAGACCAGCAGCCCTATTATGACTTCTTAAATCCATCATGATTTCTGTGTCAGAGAGAGACGGAGTTACACAAGACGAATAGCACTATCTCTTTCCCTCACACGAATCATGATAGCATTGGCACTTCGTAATACGGCCACTGCAGGCAGCAACTCACCAACCATATCTCCAAAACCGACATTCTATACCGAGACATTCCATTCTTCGATTGCAACCGTCTCTCCAGACCTTGGCCATACTGTGACGTTCCAATGCCATAATAATTCCGCCGTAACACTATAGTACCTACCTATGTACATCATCATGCCCATTGCATCGCAGTAAACAAGCATTCATAACTAAAAGTAGTATACATATGCCTGAGATAATGTTTATAGCGTTGAGGTAGGTAAGTACTGCAAACTACGTCGTTACGAAATTACATAAGAACCAAAAGTACTATAGGGAACGTGCACGGCGTAGACTATGCCATCTAGCGTTGCAAATCTGAAACTTTTACGTTGTAAATATTTGACCAGTGCTGCCACCTATACTTCCTGCACCCTCCGTTTAGGGGAACGTGCACGAAGAAGAACTTTAGGAACTGAAGGGTTGTTTTATATTTTAATAACTCATTTTGAAGTCGTATAATTTAATTATACTTTTACAATAAAATATGATTTTTATTATTGCTTGAATTTAATGTACCTAACCTATTTTCACTACTTACATATTAATTTAGATAAATGTTTTCTCTTTGACTGCGACCTGTTCTTAAACTTAAAATTTCCTGTTTTTACAATTTTTTTTTTTTCTGAATGGGAATCATCAAATAACTTCTCCCGCTCTGGGTGGAGCGGAAGGGAGTGTCAGACACTTACTGACTAAAACACGCCCGTGATCCTTCCTGTGCCCTTTGAGTTCCAGGGCCGCAGTAACTCTTTCCAACAAATTCCGCAACTGGTTTTTCCACCTTCAAATCCTGGCTTGTCACGCCATTCGTGTTAGGTTCCTTTATACCGTGCAAACAGCACAGCTGCGCAGCTCTGTTAGATTAGAACGTTGAAATTGTTTACCTATTCGAAAGAATCATCGCGGCCCTGGAACGCAAAGTGCATTAGGAAGAACACGAGTGGGTTTTAGTCAGTAAGAGTCTGACACTCCCGCTCCGACCAGAGAGGACAAAGTCATTCGAGGATTTCCCACAAAAAAATACTGTTGCATAATTTTTATGCGTAAAAAAGTAGTTTAATTGACAATTCACCTAAAGTTTACAATCTCTCAAGATTATTATATAATATTACGCATTTTGCCATTTTCCGGTGACATATTCATTAATTATGGAAATGTTATTTGATTAAAAATCGCTTGAATCATTTGTTATTGCGCAGTGGCATTGAAGTTTAAATGTATCAGCGGAGTACCTACACACATCGTCATGCCCATCGAGTCTGGGTAAACAGGCATACCTAACTAACAATAGTAAGTATGTGCCTGCGATAACGTGTGTGCTGTTGAGGTAGGTAAGTTCTGCGCACTAAGTCGTTACGTAAAAATAAAGGGCCGTAAAATAGTACCTATATGACTGTGTTGGAACTGCGCCGTTCGTTAATGACTAACCAACTAGTCATACACTTTTTGCAGTCATTCGGATGGGTCTGGAATGTTCTGATAAGAATCTTCTGCTATATCTATGGTGGTGGATCATCTATATACGCGATTTTCTCATAACTATCTGCCTACTGCGGTTCTGCCCTTAAATAAGGTAGGGTAGTTGACTAAAAACTGTAATTACTCCGTCAGATAGATTTAAAAAAAAATATTGGACACGTATTTTTTTATTTTTCACGTAAAAAAACGAAGACGTTACAGTGCGTTCAAAACTCGTGTGATGCCACTTCGTGCAACGATTTTTACCACGCCCGCGCCGTGACGTCGCAAGCCCCCATTCATAAGCTTTTTATCTTCGTCAATTTTTATAGATTTGATAAGGCAAAAAATACCTGTCCAATATTTTTCGATAATCTAACTGGCGGACTAAATATAATCATATTTTTATTCCTCAGGAAACATATATTATAGGTGTGTTATTCAAATTCTGATAAAAACTACCGAAACAGGTTTCTATGTAAGAATAATGGTCGTTTCTCAACCAGACTCCGGCACAATTGATTTTAGTTTTACTGTCATCGGAAATAGAGTAGGTAACTAATATGTTTTTTTTTTCATGGCTGTTGCGTAAATAAATATTACCTTGGACACATATTTTTTTAGACGAAGGATAGAGAAGCAGTTCTTCATCGCACTAACGTGGATTTTTTGGTTTGCTACGAAGACAATATAACCACCATTCTCTATGGTTTGCTACAGGTATCCTCATAGCGCTATATAGCTCATTTGAGTCGTAGTGATGGGTAGGTACTATTTATTGTAGTAAATTCCAGAAGAACTTAAACAGATTTCCCGAAACAAACACAATTTGGTCTACATGTTATTGGAATTAAAATCATTGCGAACTAGCTCTAGGACATCACATTCGGAGGAACAAACTCAATTATCAAACATGCATAGTTGCTTTATTGTATTGAAAAAATAAAAATAACGCCAAAAATCTCCGAAACTACAACCGACTGATAAACAGACAGACTTACAGCAAAGGCTAAGTTGGCTTAGGGTTCCGTAACTCTTCCGCGATCCCCGGCGTAGGTGAGAGTTGGAACACCGGGGTGGTTTTAGTCAGTAAGAGTCTGACAGACCCCTCCGCCCGCCCCAGGGCGGAGGACATCCATGAGGATTTCCCCCCGTAAAAAAAAAGAAAACGGTTCCGTAACTCTTAAAAAATCAAACTACAAGAAATGAACGAATTGTTACAATTTAAAATTTATCCTCTAGTGGTTTGGTGGTGAAAAAGAAATTACACAACAACTGTGGTAAACAATGTATATTGATAATCTTTTAGAAACTTAATTTTATTCAAATACACTCAAACCTACTATTGCCAGCCAGCTAAAACTTCAGTAGGAGGAGCTATGGTCGTGGGGAGCTAGAGATAAGCACAGGTACTGTTCCGTTTGAGGGTGATAATTAAATTCTACAAGTTCAGTATTAAGTTAGAATAAGAACCTTCCTTCCAGTTATTGTACTATATACTAAGTAAAGATAAATGGGCGCCAGGGACTTGAAGAGTCCCAGATCCCGGAGCCGACGGAGGTGTCCAATATACTTCCAGATGAATGTGGAATGTCGAATCCAAGATCCTCAATTTAAATAGGATAAGGGCCGGTTTCCACTGTTGAAAACCGGACTAAGGTAACCAATTGGTTCTTACAGGAACCGTATGAAAATAAATATCAAAAGTAGAAGTAGGAATAAAAGAAAATAAAAATAAAAAAAACCGTCCCGCCTGCGCTATCGCTTGACGGGTCCGCCAGCCGCACAGTCGTCTCCGTGAGAGGCTTCTAGTGGACTCGAGGAACGGGTCTCGCGTCCAGGCCCCAGGTGCTCGTCTAGATCCTGGCGGCGAGACGAATCTCCCGAGGTGCCTCTCCTGGAATCGACAATACGGAGGCCTAATAATATAAAAGGGAAAACTAATTTACCACCATGAGGTGATGGAGCTGGGACAACTAGAAGGCCAAACATTGGCCTGAGTGGTGAGAATAGGAATATGGATTACCCACGTGGCATCCATAAACTCCACAACAGGTGTTATTTGCGTTCCCTAAGCAATAATTTAATACTGTGAAAAACACGGTGAATTTCCTATGGCACATCTCTGATTAATAGTCAGCGAGGAAATACTCACGGTTGGCTTGGGAAGAGAGCACTTGACTGCGAGATCCTCGGCTGGCTGGAAAGCTGTCTGTGCTTGCGCAACTAGGAATCCTGTAATAAATATCCAGGGATCACGACAATATCCTTATAACAACCAGGGGAGGGCCTACAGACCACTTCCACGCACTATTACGAACAAATCCTTACCTTTTTAAAACATGGGATGAGATTTGTAGTTTCTCTTAAGCGGGTTCAAGGGTAAATGGACGCCAATTAACACCAACGCCCTTCTATAACAAGGCAGTCCAAGGCCAACCGGAACTAGACGGAGCATTTCTAAAATCTCCCCTCTTCTCGGGTAAAATGACTAGAAGATCAATATTACACTAAGACACTTAACTTTTGAAAATCACTAACAGCTGTTCAGAGTGACGTTAAACGCTGAAACAATAAGAATCTTCATGATCCAGACCGAAAAACAAATTCTTTGTAATTTCAAATACCAAAACTTATCTTGATTGGGGTAATTAACTCAGAATATTAAATGGGGAAATTAAGAATCTCCGACCTTGCTACATTATGCTAAAGACAATTCACAGACTAAAAATAGATTTATTTGACAGCGAACATTCCAGATAGAAGTCTATACTAAAAAAATGGATATGACTTCCGCTTACGGTTATTTAGTTTATTATGATTTTTATTGCCGAAAGCTGAAAATTATTAAGGATTGTTCCGTACAATATTATTTCGAGAATTAGCAATATCATGTTAAAATATCGATTAAAACTACAACTGTGAATCGGCAACCACCAGATGTCGCCTCTAACTGACAGACAGTGACGTTCGACGGAATGACATTTGGAATGTAAACAATCCTAACTTGATTACAATATTATTTATCTAATTTATTATGCAAACCTGTTTAATTGGATTTATTGTAAGAAAGTGTTAACCGAAGAGTCTAGTGACAAAATACAGTTGAAGGAACGAGTCCTCCTATCAAGTGCAGGCCAAAGTCAATTGTACAAACTACAATGAAATAAATTACTTGGGAACCTCATTATGTACGACTAATGTTTTCAGGTAAATGCTACTTTACTTTCAAGAAACGAAGCTGTTTTATACCAACCTGTGGTAGGTACAAAAAATACAACGTAACAGAATATTTTCCAAACTTTCGCAGGTAAGTAATAATGCGAAGTTTCCCATTTCGAGTAGCAGCTCTTTAATTTCAGTAAGATCGTCTAGTATATTTGCCTTTCTGTCTAGCTTTGCTCGCAGGTAGCCAATTTCAGCAAATAGGATAGCGCACATTGAAATGTATTTTCCGGTACGAAGGTATGAAAGCGTTGCTACATTTTTTCATCTCAGTATTATTCTAAGGATGATAATTTCTGTTTCATTTCTTGTTGATAGATTAATGGAATTAATATTTATCGAAAAAAAAATATAAATAAGTAATGGAATCTTATCAAACCATTTTTTAACCGACTTCATTTATTTATTTATTTATTTAGAAAAGTACTGCCACATCACAAACATTTAACATTGAATATTACTTAATATTTAATTTATGGCCTGATGCATGTGACAATAATGGCGTACATAACATTGGCAATTCATCGGTTCGAAGATGAAATACAATAATTAATTAAAAGAAAAAAAAGAGAATACCTAATGAAATTATACTTTGAAATTCAAAATTAACAAATAATACATTAATAATTATTGAAATATTAATATAAATGTTTGATAAATGTCATGTGATAAAAAAAAAGAAGAAATGTCAATATAATAACAACAAGTCAGTTATAAAACAACAAGTGATTAACGATTAAAATAAAGGTGTATTTTTTATTTTGTTTTTAAATATACGCAACTTATCGTGGAACACATCAAGATCGGGTATTACTGTGTTAAGGGAATGATACTCATCAATTATTCTACGGAGAGGTGCTTGCCGTCCCAAATTAGACTTTACAGGTGGGGTGTAGAAAATATGTTTGAGTTTTCCGCGAGGATAGGTACGGGGAACCTTTAAAGGCATGTTCTCCAGAAAGTAGCTACACTGATATTGACCACTCACGATTTTGTGAAAGAAGGACATGTCTAATAAAAGTCTCCGTTCACGAAGAGAACGCATTTGAAACCTCATTAGGCGCTCTTTGTAGGGATTTCTGTGGGAAAAACCGCTAGAATTATAAGCCAGATACCTAGTGAACGCTCTTTGTATGCTCTCAACGCGCTGCGAATGCACGGCATAATACGGATTCCATACAACGCTGGCGAACTCAAGATGACTGCGCACCAAAGTTTGGTAAAGCAAGATTTTGGTGCGCTGATGTTTAAATCCACTCGAGTTACGTTTTATAAATCCGAGCATTTGAGCTGCTTTTGTGACAGACTGGTTAATGTGCGAGGTGAATTTTAGTTGACTGTCAACTATCACGCCAAGATCTCGGCTTCAAAAAAAAACTTTTTACAAAAAAATACAACCGACTTTTACACAAAAAATCAAAAAAGTGCAAAATAACTTTAATTTCGGAACTCGGTGTTTGTGGTTGCTTTTTCGTTTTTTGAACACCGACTTCCGAAATTAAAGTTATTTTGCACTTTTTTGATTTTTTGTGTAAAAGTCGGTTGTATTTTTTTGTAAAAAGTTTTTTATTTTTCACTTTTTAGTGGTACCTACACCCCCTCCCCTTCCCCACCTAAACGAACCAATCACATTGGTGTAAAAAAAACGTACAGCTCCTTTGCAGAGTAAACTAAGAGGTCGTCAAAGTAGGCAAAGTACATATTTTTTTTAGATTTTTCGAAAACCGCTTGGTTGATTTCGATAAAATTTTCATGGGACCATTTGGGAAGCATACCCTTTCCAACAATAAAAGAATTTTTCAAATCGGTTGACAAGCGACGGAGTTATGCGCGGACAAACATAAAAAAAAAAAAAAAAATACAAACATCCGAATTGAGAACCTCCTCCTTTTTTAGAAGTCGGTTAAAAAGGAGGAGGTTCTCAATCCGTCTGTATGTATAATATTTTTTATTTATGTATGTTCACCGATATTTCCGTCAATTATAGACCAATTTCATTTTTTTTTGGGTAGCTTTCATTTCTGATGTGGTCCCATTTTCACCAGGTCAGGATCTGATGATGGGATCCAGGAGAAATCAAGGGTAACCACACTAACCACCGAAAATTGTACTCATACGGTGCTTTTGTTACGTAATAATCATGTCTTACTCAGGTATATGCTTCAGGGTGTCAACATCTGATGCTGCTGTGCTGATGATGAAGCTACAGAACTCCTTAATCCATGTCTTCTCTAGCCTTTGCAAGAAGGTTTGTATCATCAGCGTACCTACGATTATTTATCACGCGGCCCCAGCTGATATACCTTTATCCCATTCCTCCAAGACAATGAGCATGATGTTACAGATGTTGAACAGTAATGGTGATAAGATGCATCCTTGTCGAACACCGGCTTCGGTCTTAAATTTTTCAGAAGGGGTATCATCCACACGTACTGCAGCAGTATCGTCCTCATAAAGTCTTCTCAAAGGCTTATTAGATGAGACGGTACACCCATATCGGCAAGTATCTTCCAAAGATGTACCCAAATGACCGAGTCAAAAGTTTGTCAAAAGTCTAAGCCTTTTCAATAATCTGACGCAGTGTAAGAATTTATTCGCGAGTGCCTCTTCCCTTTACGGACACGGCTTTCCCTGAGCAATTTATTTATTTTTAGGTCAGCCAACAATTGTTTACACAATGCATTTACAATATATATGTTATATCTACAATTATAAGTGTAACAATTACTTATAGGCTAACACTGCATACACTATTTATGGTTAAACAGAAATATTCATGATAATATAGATTATTCATGAATAAATTTTATATAAATAAAAAAAAATACTAAGGTTTCACAGTTAATAAATAATTACAACTAGTTCATAAAATGGAATGAAAATTAACTAGCAGATAAAATTAAATTAATAATATTCAGAAAATTAGATTCAATATTTCATAAATTAAATAGTTTCTAATTTAACATAAAACAATAACTTTAGTATAACATCAATTTAATAAATAAATCTAACACGACATATAAAAATCAATTTGGACTAGAAAAAATTGAAAATCCAATTGTACAAAGATATGAATATTCCATGAGAAACGAAGGGGATAATTAATTACAAGAACAGTGTTCAATAATTACTTTGCGCAACCTGGTCAAATTGTCGTGGTGTATATAATTTGCCTTGAGAGGTAGGCCAACAGTCTTGCATTTATTACATGGAACATCACCTTACTAGCATGTGACATTAAAGACATGAGTAGGGCCATAAGCCAGTCTCCTACTTCGAATAGTAAATAAGAAATTTTATTTTTGTGTTAGATATTTTCGTAACTTTGTGTTAAATTTTAACAGATACTTGAACTGCAATAGAGTTTACTCCTTTTTTCAACCACACGAGTGTGCGTTCTAATACTCGTCTGTTGAAAAGTTAAAAAAATATTGCAACAATCAACGGTTGTGTCAACATCCTGAATTCCTGAAACATCGTTGCGCAAGTCGTTCGCGTATTCATTATTATTTTTTGTTAATAATAATTTTGTTATATTTTATGTTATTTTATGTGATTTACCCTATCTTAGCGAACTTCCAAACTTCCATGGATATAATAAATGAAAAATGATTTTTATTTTGTGAGTAGGTTGTAAAAAACACTTTTACAAAAACACTTTGACCACCAACAAATGTACGTAATAATTATACATCGCAGCTTTTGTTTTGCATTCCAGCCAATTCCTCTTCTTCAATGGACAGCAGTAATGTTTACTCTTTTCTCACCACATGTGTTTACTATTACGCATATGGTTAAAAAAGATACAACAATATTGCAACTTTCATCAGCCAAGTCAATATAAATCATCAGCATACTGGCTTACTTGACGTGCAATTGGAGAGGCCTATGTCCAGCAGTGGACTGCAACAGGCTGTTGATGATGATGATGATACTGGCTTGGAAAAGAAACTCATCTTTGTTTAAATGAAGCCGTATAATGTATATTTGTAATATTTATATGTACATAATAACTTTTGTTTTACATTTCAGCAAATTCCTCTTCTGCTATGGATAGCAATGGTGATAACGTTTTTTTTATCATAGGTTATAAATTTAACACTACAGCGGAAGTCTGTAGTATAACGGAAGAGCAATGTTAAATCGTTTCTCGCCAATCGTGTTAAAACCTGGTAACGTAATAAGCTAGAAAAGACAAAACACTATTGCTACAATGAACGGCCGGGTGAACATCAACAAACCGCAATGCACTTGTATGACTTTTAGTACCTTATCTTTTACATAGTTGCATATAAAAAAATACTTTATTCTGAGTATTTTAATTTTTGTCGTTAGTTTGTGTTTTGACAGCAGTATTGGCAACTCTTTTTTTACCGCTTCAGTTGGTTCCAGAACACATTATAGTACTTACGAGATTGTTACTTACAGCGTTCGCTTCAGCATCAAAAAAGCAAAGCACATATGTGGATTTATTTGAATTCAGCATGTCGCTTAAATAAGTTAGGAGTAGGTGTTTTTCATTCACAGATAAGAAATGAGCAGCACCGATTTGTCACTAAGTAACTAAAGACACGGCCGTGTCATTATAAACTAACAGCACAAGGCTGGCATGATTTAAAGCACCCTTTCTGTTGCGTAGTTTTTCATTTTAAATAAATCTGTATTTAAGTGTATTTAGAAACAAGGTACAATCACAGATCTGTATAACATTTTACATGGGATATCTGCACTTCACTGCAATAGACAGCAGTATTGTTTAATCTTTTGTTCCCTCTCGCGTGTGTTCTATTATCTGAGAAGATGCAGTAGAACCACTTGTCTGAGTACTATTATCCAAGTGGTAAGAAAAGGAAAAACAATCTTGAAATATTCATCAGCTAAGTCAATATCAATCGTCAGCATTATGCCAGTATCGCTTCACATCACTATGCAATTCGTGACATTTACACATCATAGTTGTTGTTAAAAATTTTAGCCAAAGCCTCTTCTTCAATAGATTGGAATGGGTTTTACTATTTTCTAAACACTTGTGTGTACTTTTACCCATATCGTTAGGTAAGAAAAACGATACTGCAACTTTCATAAGTCGAGTCAACATTTTCCACCAGCATATATTATGATTATACATCACAGCTTTTGTTTTACATTTTAGCCAATGCCTCTTCTTCAATGGATAGCAGTAGTGTTTACTCTTTTCTCGCCACATGTGTGTTTACTATTACCCATATGGCAGGAAATGATAAAACAATATTGCAACTTTCATCAGTCGAGTCAACATCATCCACCAGCACAACGCCAACATCGTGAGCTTTTTTCGTGTCAATGCACAATTCGTAATATTTACGCATCATAGCTGTTGTTAAAAAATTGATCAGATTCGTCTTCTTCAATAGACAGCAGTAGTGTTTACGCTTTTCTCATCATATGGCTGTATGCTATTACCCAAATGGTAAGAAAAGGAGAAACAATACTGCAACTTTCATCAGCCAAATCTAATGGACAGCAATAGAGTGTAATATTTTATAAATAATTTTGTGTGCTATTTACCTATATCGTTAGGAAAGAAAAACAATACTGCAACTTTCATTAGTCATGTCAACTTATTTCACCAACATACATATAGTCGGCTTCAGTGTAGGACCTTGTAAATGCAACGTTTTGAAGTGAAAACTTCTTTAGCGTCGTTGTTATTTGAAAGTTTATGAAACGAAAAAGCGACAGTAAAAAGAGACAGACACATAAATTCATGTGTCTGTCTCTTTTTACTGTCGCTTCGTCTCATTATCTTGAAGCCAAAATTTTTAAAGGTTTCACTTCTACCACGTGTGTTTTGATTACAGCAAACCTATTCAAAATTCATTAGAGACTTAGGAACTTAATCATTTCATTTGCAACTAAAATTGACACTTAAAATCGTAAAAAGTAGGTACTTCTATCTTTTGTTTTACAATAAATATTTTAGTTGTCTGCCTGTCAAAAACCCGTTTCTGCATTTACAAGTTCCTGCACTGACTCCGACGATTAATGTATGTATTGTAATTTTCTTTATTGATTTGTTCTCAATTTCGCTGTCATTGTCAAAGACATCCTTAGATGTGCCACTCAGTGAATAGTCGATAAAATCTTCACTATTTTTTGTTTCTGATAGAATTCTTCTTTTGATTCTATTTGCATTATTTAATCTGTTTTTTGTGCTCAAAGATTTATGGACTCTGCTTAATTAAATTTAGTTGAAACATGTTTTTTCGATTTAGAAAACCGTGTTTTTTAATTTCTTGCTTTTCTGGTTTATCGATCAAAATTGTGCATTCTCTTTTTTTGTATTCCCTTTCGTGTTTCTTTACGTGGTTCGGCGAGGGCATATTGATTGATTAAAATAACAATATTTAAAAAAAAATGCTAGTAATAACAAAGTTGGTGATTTCCCTTGTATAATCATAGGATCAGAATCAGCATGTGTTGATGTTTTCATTTAAACGATGAAAACCAGTTGAACTAAAACCATCACAAATATTGTTTTGTGTGAAGGCAAGTAGAAAAGCTTTTCCCACCAAGCCAGCAATATCATAAGCAGTTAATACTTTTCCACATGACCTTAAGACATTAGTTACTTGTTAGGCCCCAGTTACCGTTACCCCAGGTAACGGTAGGAGGGGTTCACATCGGCGTCGGGTCAACGATGAGGTACCTGGGCCTCGTCCTCGACAGCCGGTGGAACTTCGCGGAGCATTTCCGACGTTTGGCCCCCAAACTGGGGCGGGCCGGGGCTGCCTTCAAGCGGCTCTTGCCCAATCTAGGGGGTCCAAACGCCTCCTGCCGGAGGCTGTACGTGGGGATCGTGCGGTCCATGGCCCTTTACGGGGCCCCAGTGTGGGCGCTGTCGCTAAGGCGACTGCCAGCGCGCCACCTGGTCTCGGCCCAGAGGGTCATGGCCATTCGGCTAGTCCGTGGATACCGCACGGTCTCTGGCGAGGCGGCGAATCTCCTTGCCGGATTGCTGCCGTGGGATCTGGAGGCGAGAGCCCTCGCGCACGTTTACGCGTTGCGCGTGGAGGCGCTAAGCCGGGGTGAAACTCTGCTGCCGCGGCAAATTGCTGCGCAGCGGACGGAGCTTCGGCGGGATCTCACGGAGGCTTAGAGACAGCGACTATCGCAATCCAGTGCTGGGCACGCCACTATTGCGGCGATAAGTCCCCTCTTTGAGGCGTGGCTGGAGAGACGTCACGGCGTCCTCACCTTCCGCCTGACGCAGGTGCTCACCGGACACGGCTGTTTCGGGAGGTACCTGTGTCGGATCCAGCGGGAGGACACGTCCGGGTGTCATCACTGTGTGGATCGCCCGGAGGACACGGTGGAGCATACGGTGGAGGTCTGCCCTGCTTGGGCGGAGCACCGCCGTGTCCTCGTCGAGGCGATCGGCGGCGGCGACCTCTCGCGTCCGGCCCTGGTTCAAGCCATGGTCCGGAGCGAGGAGGCATGGGAAGCGATCGCCTCCTTCTGTGAAGCAGTAATGCTAGCGAAGGAGGAGGCGGAACGCGTGCGTGAGAGGGAAACCTTACGCCCCAGCCGCCGCAACAGAAGAAGACGCCCCGGGCGTCGGGAAACGCAGGGCGATTCCCGGCCACCGTAGGCGCGGGCCTGCGGATGGCGAGCTATGGGTGGCTCGCCGTCCGATAGCAACCAGGCCCGAGTCGACGGCGCGTCGTGTTCCACGCGCGCCTCAAAGAGCCGTCAGCAACGTAGACGGGGCCCCATAGGGTCAGTGCCTGCTAGGGTTGCGGATTTTGTTCGAAAGAGTCACCGCAGCCCTGGAACGCAAAGGGCACAAGAAGGATCACGGGTGGGTTTTAGTCAGTAAGAGTCTGACACTCCCTTCCGCTCCGCCCAGAGCGGGAGAAGTCATTTGATGATTTCCTATCCAGAAAAAAAAAAAAGGCGCTGTATTAAAATATGTCTTGAATCGCCCAAAAACTGACTTGTGGTTGCATATTATTATATATTTATTGCATATTATACTAGAATGTGGATGTACAGTAATAAGCTTTATTCTATTATCTTTTGCCATTTGTATTGCCGTTACTGAGATATGACTTTTATGACTTTTGAGAACGACAGGTTGTTCTTTGGTAGGTTTTGATAATAAGTGTGGGAGGGATTTAACATACATTGACTCGTTTGAACAACCGGATGGATTAGCGCTTCCAAAGCTGCGTTCAAGAGCTCCAATTAACATCAAATCTTTGATTTTAACACGAGGGAATATCAGCATAGGCGGAACAAAACCACTCGTTTCCATATAGCGCTTTTAATGACGACGCAAAGTTGTTCTGGGTATCCCAAAATTTTTAGCAGCACCGAAGATTGAGTTTTTTTTTTAAATCATTTAGATTAAGGTTATCCACATTAACAGGCGTTCTTTTCTTCTTCTCTTTTACTTACGTCATATTGAAATAATTTTAAAAATATTCTACTGGGCAAAGTAAAATTTCCAGGTTGTAACCTGGCTACTGACCAAGGTACAACTGATCGACAGTGACCGAGGGAGAACAACACTACTCAAACTTTAACAAAACAGTGGATGTTTTGTTAAAGTTGGAGGTTGTTACAAGTTTTTGGTTGTTTTAACACTTATAAAATGAAAGAATCAAATGCACCTACATTTACGAATAAAGTTGATTTGATTTGATTTGATTTGCAAATAAAAGTGAAGGACATCTGTGAGATGGCGCATCACACACGCTGCCAAAGATGTCATCAATTATAATTAGAGGGGTTAGAGCCTGTGCCTGTCAGGATTGCGGAATTGTTTGAAAGAGTCACCGCGGCCCTGGAACGCAAAGGGCATCTTGAGGAATACGGGTGGGTTTTGAGTCAATAATAATCAGACACTGCCAAAAGTCATTTGTATTTCGATACCGGAAATTTCAATTAACGTAAGAGACATATCGGCATTTAAAATAAATGTACCCTATGTCAACAGTCATAAGGAACATTTTGGCTTTTTGGTTAAACGTCGCTTAGGTTAATTGATACTTCTGGTATCGATTTGTAGTGTTATTGTTGATATATTATTTATTCTTTCTTATATTTTTTTCGAAATATCTACGATATGAAGTAAGTCTGCAAATCCTTAAACTCCAAGTTTTTGAGAAATATATCCTACACACTGGGATTGAAGAGGATATTCCGAGGTAAGCCAGTAAACATGCAAATATTGATTTTTGATGTTGTCGCTATATGAAGATTTCCGTCTCCGAGACGTACCAATGCTTCGCCAAACATTTTATATTTTTAAGCCTTTTTAGCTGTAGCAGTCTAAAAAAAATGGTCCTATATTTTCATGAAAACGCATGTATTTCCCTGAACTGAAATACCCCGTACATCCACAAAAGCAAGTATTGTTTATATATAACGGTTTAGGCAAAGGAACCTTATAACTAAGCATCCCCTGTCCGTACGTCCGTCTGTCTTTCGGCGGTTTGTATCTCATGAACGTATAGGTTCATAAGATAAAATATGAGCTGATACATTTGAAATTTTCAGCGAATTAGTATTTCTTCTGCTGATTTATGAATTAAATATGCCATAGTATAAGTCATTTGATTAAAGAGACTGAGAATGATTTTTCATTACGGCATAAACTTCTTTCTATACTTAAAATTCTACTGTCTCTTCCTCGAAACCCCTTTCTTGAAATAGTTCTTAAGACCTTGGTTTCTTTCGTATAATACCCGAATCGGTTCATTCATTTCCAAGAATTAAGGTATTACAGTTTCAATGAAATACCGCGAGGAGCACATAAAGGCTTTAAAGGCTATGAGTTCAATCCAGTCTTATTTTCATCATATTCTTCATTTCGTTCTAGGAGGTATTTAATTTTCTAAAACCTGATTAATTATTCAACGTAATATGCCCACGGATATACGCCCAAGTTTCTCTCCATCTGATACTAGCATTAGCTCATTATCGTAGTGATTATGACCTATTAGCAATAATGACTGCTTAAGACAGACGAATTAATTTTAACATGTATGGTTTCCTGTTTGCAATTGGGGTTAGTTCTGTTTACATTTTACCTAATTAGTGTACCTAACCTAAGTGGTATGTATCTATAGCTGTTGATTTTTAGCATGGGAATACCGGTTATTGACCGACCTACATTTAGATATTGCCATTTTTAATTTCAAACACGAAAATAAGACATGAAGCCGGTTGCGCTTGCGAGTTGCAAGCCTGGCTTTCTTAAAAATTTACTTACAATATAATTTTATAAAAGCTTATTTGTTTTAGTGGAGACCATAGAAATATTGCATTTTCAAATGTTGACGAATCGGGAATGAATGTATGAAGATCAAAATCTTGACCAAACGCCACTAGCGTTCAGTTGTTTTTAAAACTTTTGACATGTTGTCGTATCGGGA
This sequence comes from Hecatera dysodea, assembly GCA_905332915.2. NCBI lineage: Eukaryota > Metazoa > Arthropoda > Insecta > Lepidoptera > Noctuidae > Hecatera > Hecatera dysodea. The sequence continues at coordinate 7,736,314 of HG995294.1, read as the reverse complement.
ATGTGACATAACGGGAAGTAGCCATTATATATAAACACATCAAAAGTATCTAGGGATCAACATATATTTTTGCAATAACTTTTCTCCTGATTAATATTAATTAAAATTTTCTTTAAGGATTCATCAAATAAAGTGTTTTCGTTTGTCACAGTAACGATAAACCAAGTCACCTTTGCATTAATAAAGAAATTTGCCATTTTCCTAATAAAGGGATTTTTGACATTTGAACCACTAACATTAAAGTTCGAAAAAAAGACTGAAATAACAGTTTTCTTTAAAATTTTATTGGGTAACTTAAACAATTAATAATCCGTGTTTCTACCGCGAACACTAACAACACAAGAACATCGGTTTGGCATACTCAAAATGAGTTCATCCAAATCACGCTGTGGAATGGCCGCCCATGTTCGTTGCAACAACAAAAAAGGTCTTCTTGCGACTGGATACCCTCCATATTCGGCAGAGCTCTTCGCTTACCTTGGCTGAGCGCCATGGAGGACGGTATCGCTGCACCACACGGAGACAAGACCGATACATTCAAATCTTAACTCGAAGAGCTCCAACAATAACCGCCATGATGTTAGCCGTGAGGCTTCATCACTCTTCAGGGAACTTAATTAGCGACCAAACAGTCAGAAACCGCTTGCATGAAGTGAACCTTCATTCCCGAAGACCGCTACGGGTACCACCTATAGCAATGCACAATCGTAGGATTCGATATCAATGGGCTCTTGAACACAGAAATTGGGCAGAAGAACAATGGCGTTTCGTGTGCTTTTCTGATGAGTCTCGTTTTGGTATGAGACCGGATACAAGACGTATACGACACTGGAGAACCCCTGGACGCCAACAGCGATTAAAATCCTGCCAGGAAGTCCATCCTTATAGTGGTGGAACCATCATAGTATGGGCGGGTATTTGGATCGGCGGAAGAACTGAGTTGATTTGGATCAGAGGCAACCTCAACGCTCAAATTTATGCTGAGACGATTGTATCAGACGTCATCGTTCCTCTACAAGTGCAAATCGGTCCCTTATTTCAGTTAATGCATGATAATGCACGACCGCACACCGCAAGAGTTGTAAGACAGACTCTCGCCGCAGCTAACATCAATGTCCTGCCCTGGCCTGCTCAGTCGCCAGACTTGAACCCGATTGAGCATGCATGGGATATGCTACAGAGAAGAGCTCTGCCGAATATGGAGGGTATCCAGTCGCAAGAAGACCTTTTTTTGTTGTTGCAACGAACATGGGCGGCCATTCCACAGCGTGATTTGGATGAACTCATTTTGAGTATGCCAAACCGATGTTCTTGTGTTGTTAGTGTTCGCGGTAGAAACACGGATTATTAATTGTTTAAGTTACCCAATAAAATTTTAAAGAAAACTGTTATTTCAGTCTTTTTTTCGAACTTTAATGTTAGTGGTTCAAATGTCAAAAATCCCTTTATTAGGAAAATGGCAAATTTCTTTATTAATGCAAAGGTGACTTGGTTTATCGTTACTGTGACAAACGAAAACACTTTATTTGATGAATCCTTAAAGAAAATTTTAATTAATATCAATCAGGAGGAAAGTTATTGCAAAAATATATGTTGATCCCTAGATACTTTTGATGTGTTTATTATGGAGACATTTTGGAGCTTCACCTCGCTCGCTTTGCATTCTTCCTCTTTTGACCCACAGCTATTCTGTATAAATCGGCAAAGTGAATTATATTTTAGTATGAATGAGCAATAGCAAAGAAAATCTATCCAAATTAGGGGAAGGGGGGAGGGCTGAAGAGGCAACCTCTTGAAAATTGTTCTGCCTCTGGCACCATGGACAACCCCCAAGCCCCACCTGCACTGGAATAGCCATGCCAATAGAAGAAGTGAGGACCATTTTGTTTTTTTGGTTGGGAAATCATCAAATGACTTCTCCCGCTCTGGGCGGAGCGGAAGGGAGTGTCAGACTCTTATCGACTAAAACCCACCCGTTATCCTTCTTGTGCCCTTTGCGTTCCAGGGCCGCGGTGACTCTTTCGAACAAATTCCGCAACAAAAGTGAGGACCATGTTTTCCAAACAGCACTCAACTGAACCTCCCGAAATCAAACGAGATTGAGACGCCGCCCACCATCGACCTGGTGTCGCTCCTTTGAAAGAAACCTTAATAAGGGCTTTGTCAAGTTTTCTTTTAGGACCGTATATAAATGTTTTTAACTAACTTTTTAGACCTATGTATCCTGCATATATGTGTGAAGTTTCGTTAAAATCGGTTCAGTAATTTCGCAAAATAGTGACTTGAACATTTGTATGAAATGCCATACGGCGTATGCACGAAAATTCGAAACGACACCCCAAGATCGTTAGAATTGTCGCAGAAAATTGAGGAGACCAGATTCTAAATCAATTAACTGGGATAAGAAAAGGATAAATATGCATAGATCAGTAATCTAAATAAAGACTTAAAATATTTTATTATTTTTAATATATTTTCATTAGTGATTAGTTGTTAATCACTTTTTAATGGCATCCAAGTTTTTCATAAGTGACTTTCAAGTAGGTACCTAATTAGGTACGTATGAGTGATCGCAGAAAATGAATCAGCCTTGGTCTAGTCTTGCTATCCGTGATGTGCAATTTTCACATTTATGATTAGTGTGATCATTAGAAGAGCTCGTTGATAAATAATAACAGCTTCACGTCTCAATCTTCAAGGTTAAGCAACTCTTGTTAAGGTCAGTCTGTTGATGGCTGACCAATCATCTCAACATATAGAAACTCCTCCATGCCTTGGCACGTCAAGCCGTTTTGCTGTTATTTATATCCAGCCGTACGGATTGTAAAAAGTCAGAGAATCTGATATCGGTTTTACCAAGAAGTAGGTACTATTTTACTCAGTTACTGGGAGTCAGATAGACAATCGCTGTACATAAAATACTGGTCAACTAAATCAAGTTAGACAGAAAATAGACCCCGAATACCTATATTTAGGGAGTGGCTAAAGATGTGTGAGGTCTAGCGTTATCATGATGAAAAACCACACTCCTTCTGTTAATTAATTCCGGCCGCTTTCTCTGTCACTTCTTGCTTTAATCTCATCAGTTGTTCGCAGTAGAGTTCGCAGAATCGATGGTCCTGCCTGGTGGTAACAGCTCATAATGAATAATGCCCTTCCAATCCCACCACACACAGCTTCACCTTGTTGCGAGTTAACCCGGGTTTCGCCAGTCTGTGAAGCCTGACCAGCCTTTGACCACGACCTTTTTCGCACGTTCTTATCGTACGTGATCCATTTTTCATCACCAGTTATCAGCTTCTTCAAAAATGGTTCGGTTTCATTACGTCGTAATAAAGAATCACAAATGAGTACACAGTTCATTAAATTTCTTTCAGTGAGCTTGTGAGGTACCCAAATATCGAGCTTTTTTGTGTACCGAGTTATTTCAAATGCGCAAAAATTGTTTTGTGGTCAATTCCGAGTTCTTCAGCTACGTCGTAACACTGATATGCCGATCTTGCTTCACTTTTTCAAAAATGCTTCTTCTCCAATCCAATGCGACTTTTTCCCCAACCTAATATTTTAATTTAATACAGATATTTTATTTTATTTTCATCCCCTTCTCCTGCTTAATAATAAACTAATAATACAGACAAATATACCAGAAACATCAATTCAAAACGCAACCAAGTATATATTCTCAAGCAATGAGGTAAGTATTTGAATGTGAACACGAATATAAAAGTTGGTAACTAGAGATTTCCACGTCCACTCAAACTGACAAACGTTTGAGTCTCGAGAAACTTGTTAGAAAACTAAAAAGAACTCGTTGCGAAGATGTTAAGAGTACCGGGCGGCGATAGGAAAATGGGTTGCGTAGTAAAACCAAATGGATTTGTCATCGAAATTTTTTACTAGGCTTTCCGCTAATGACAGAAAAAATTATTCTCAAATCATATCTGGCATTTTTATTTCTAAGTTTTTTACTACAGAATCAAATCTTATATGTATATATATCTACACTAATTATTATAAAGAGGAAAGATTTGATTGTTTGTTTGCATGGAATAGGCTCCGAAACTACTTGACAGATTTGAAAAATTCTTTCACTGTTGGGAAGCTATACTATCTCCGGTGAACATAGGCTACATTATATCCCCATATTCCCACGGGATCGGGAACTACGCGGGTGAAACCGCGGGGCGATGCTAGTCTATCCGATTTCAAAAATTCTTTCTTCATTAGAAAGCTTAATTAACCTTGAGTAACATAGGCTATACATATTTTATCACCGTATTCCCACGGGAACGTGAATAACGCGGGTGAAACCTCGGGGCGCTGCTAGTGTAATATAGTTGCACAAAACAAAACTTAGTTGCTGGAATGCAAAATAAACATTGCATTTATCAAAACTACTGCTAGGGTTGTGGAATTTGATCTAAAGAATCACTACGGCCCTGGAACGCAAGGGGCATTAGGAGCAACACGGATGGGTTTTAGTCAGTAAGATTCTGACACACCCTTCCGCTCCGCCCGGAGCGGAAGAAATCATATGATAATTTCCCATCCTCATAAAGAAAAGGTTCTGTACCCAAGAGGATCTCAACCGTACGTATTTCTAAGCGCATGTCTGTATGTAGGTCTGTCTATCACAAGGCTGTATCTTGGAAACTGTAATAGCAATCCATTAGATATTTTTACAACGCACAAAACTGGAGACGTGCTGAAACAATTGGAGGAGACCAGGAGAAGCAGAGGGTGATGCTAGGGTAGACTTACTGAGGTGATGATGTTCTTCAATAAGTATTACCACAACAGTAGAAAGTTGGCAGACGTCTGACAGCATTAATTTACTGGGCCCATAACGCATTACCACTAGTTTACGGGCCGAAGGATTACAATGTCGGAATTATTAAATACTAGCTGCTGCCCGCGGCTCCGCCCGTGTAAATGTCGAAAATTATCCCAAGGAAACATACTCCTGGGATAGAAAGTATCCTATGTGTTATTCCAGACTACAATCTACCTCTGTGTCAAATTTCATCAAGATCCATGCAGTAGTTTTTGCGTGAAAGAGTAACAAACATCCATCCATCCTTACAAACTTTCGCGTATATAATACTAGCTGACCCAGCAAACGTTGTTTTGCCATATATAAAAAAAATGAAAAAAGATTTTCCCGCTTTTCTGTTGAAATTTTTCCTGAATTTTCTTTGCTATAAACCTCACGGAGCCCGAGACCTTTTCAACGAATGCAAAACCGTGGAAATCGGTTCGTGCGTTCTGGAGTTATAGCGTCAGGAAGGCAAACCCGACTTATTTTTATATAGTAGATGATTCATCTTTCATATTATTATGTATTCGTTGAGTTTGTTAAGAAAGCACTTCCAGCCTTATTCTATGAAGGCGACCTTTCTAGATTTTATTAATCTTTTGTTTTGGTTGCTAGGTTACACTCTTGTTAATTTTGAATTATCTACAACGCACTAAATATATTTCACCTAAAACCATTTTCCACTGCGTTTATTTTAATAGAGTTTTCGTTGTTTTTAAGATGTATTCTGCTATTCGGGGCGGAGACAAATCCAACGAATCAAAAACCAAGAAAATTGGTCCAGCAGATCTCGAGTTATAAGTGTTGTAACAAACCCGACTTTGTTTTATATATATAGATTAGTAGAAAATACATAGAATAAATTAAAAACTCCTTTTTGTGAAGTGATGTCTCTTGTAAACCTTTTTATATCAACGTTTATTTCCTTTATGACGTATCTTTACTCGTGCAGGCCATTACTACAATCTAAATTATCAACGGTGTAAAACAAAAACTAGTTTTCTATCAATATCATGATTAACTTGCGTAAGTCACCAAACAGTCATCATTCATTAAACGCTCAGTGATCCAGTACTAATCATTTTACCAACATCAATATCTATTTAAAGGCACCACCAACTTTAACAAAAAAGTAGGTAACAAAAAACATAATCTTCATACTGGGGCAGTCGGATGATAAAAATATAGTTTACCAATCCATTAGGTAACTACTGAACTATAACAATCCCAATAATTAGCATACTGCCGATGAGTAAAAGATATGGACAAATATAAAAACTTAAGCAAGTATGTTGTATGTTAATATCAGTGGCCAAACCTGAACGTACCTGGCCAAAGCCTGTTAAACTAAGCTAATTTTATGATCAAGACTAACTAGGTGGTCTGAATAAGCATAATCAGCCTTTTTACGTGTCCACTGCTGGGACACAGGCCTCCTCTCCAGGAGAGGGAATGGGCCGCATTCCATAACGCGGGCCCAGTGCGGGTTGGTGAATGTCACATGTCTTCGAATTTTTGGTTCTAGAACATGCCGGTTTCCTCACGATGTTTGCCTTCGCCGTTTTGAGAGCAGTGGTGATGAAGTTAATTACAGAAAGTAATGCGCCTGGCTGGGTTTGAACCCGCGACCTACAATTCGTAAGTCGGGGCCTTTACCACTTGGCCACCACTGCTCTCAATGCATATGGAGGTCTGAATGCATATTTATTTTTTAGAAATCAGTCTTAAGACGAAGATAGGGCTAGGAGTTGGACTCTCTGCTAGAGTCAGTGTTTCCTGATTAGCTACAATCTGGGCGTGGATAGGTGGATAGGTTTCTTCAAGTTGCGCATGTCCCATCTTCGAACACATCATCGCTTTTCATTTGGTAACCAAACTCAAGATTGAGGAACAGACTCGAAAAAAAATAGAGAAGTCTCCTGAGTAAAAAAAATGATTCTAATTAGTCCGTCAGTTAGATTATCGAAAAATATTGGACACGTATTTTTTGCTTTAGCATATATTATAAAAATGACGAAGATAAAAAGCATCAAAGATCAGGAGTGGGGGCTTGTGACGACACGCCGTGGTTAAAATTGTAGCACGTAGTGAGGTCACACGAGTATTCAACGCACTGTATCGTCTTTGTTTTTCGTTTACGTGAAAAAAGAAAAAATAAGTGTCCAATATTTTTTGGAAATCTATGTGACGGACTAATTAGATTTTTTTAGTCAACTACCCTATTGTAACCGAACTCTAAAATAATGACTCGCAAAGGCATAGGACAGACGAGTGTGGGAAGGGTAGGACTTTGCTCGACTGTGGGACACTAACGGCTAATTAGAATATAGAAAGGTACCAAGCAATCACCCTTCTTTTTATCAAATTGGCTCCCAATCACAGATTTTTCAATGGGAGGCACTAAATACAGTTCTTCGCCACTCGCATCCATCCTATATTTATCTTACTGTGACAAAAACACATTATTCAAAATACCTTCTATTAGAATTAAAAGTCTACTTCTCAATTCAATTCCTAGAGTGTCTGTTGAACTACCGTCTAGAAATTCTTCAACAATAAATTCACACGCCTCAATAGTTTTAGCACCTGTAAGTTCTCTAAAGTTGTACTTCTGCCGAGTCAGTGGCCGGCAGACCAAACCCGAGCAACAGCCACTCGATTCAATTTACATCTCTGCACCAATTGTTACCAACTGAGAGTTCGATGAACGACCAGGCGCCGCCTCTGATTTATTTTCCCACAACATCCCCTAAACCAGGGGTGTCTAACTCTACTAAAGGTACGGTCAACGTGAAAAGAAATAATTACACTACTCATAATAAATATATCTGTCAATACTGATTCGGTAACGAAATATGATAGAAAGTTACACTACTTTTGAGTGTCATCAATCTCTCTATATTACATAATTATAAACTCTGAAACCTATTTATGAAAAGCCTCATCAAATGATTATATAAAAAATATATTAGCGGATTCTTCGGAAAAATGTATTTTTTTTATGAAATTTTGAAATGATTTAATTTAGAAAATAACAATCAGCATTAAAAGATTTAAATAACTGACATAAATAATCTGTTTATTGTTAAATGTGCCACATTTAACAATAATATTTTAATTGTTAAATGTGGCAGGTGCTCTTGACTGAATTTCCGCCGTTCGTTTAATTTTTTTACTTTTTAGAATTTTCTGGGTAAGGTCCCGCAATTAAGAGTTTGAGCACCCCTGCGCTAAACGGATTTTAGTTCCTTAATATCCGAACTTTACAGAGTAGTTAGCGTTCAGAGGTATAAGGAGTTATTAGTTTATTATGCTGTTCTAAGTAAGTTTGACAAGTCTGATAGCGTATTAAGGTAGAAGCACTTAGAAGCGTTTTATGGATAGTGTTTTTTTCTAAGTACGGTTTTAGTTTATCTTTGTGTAGACAAGTTTGATCATAATTACTTATTACAGTGGACATATGGGAGAAAATATTTCATTATAGCGATTTGGTCTGCTACGTACATACAATCGATGCACTGATAGACTGCCTCGAATACAAGATTCGTTCGCTCCTTCGGCTTCGATTCACATGGCAGGCCAATTGCCACTTATGGGCTCTTCGGGGTTCTTTCCATGTCGGCAGGCGTAACGTGGACTGGTTGCGGAATTTGTTCGAAAGAGTCACCGCGGCCCTGGAACGCAAAGGGCACAAGAAGGATCACGGGTGGGTTTTAGTCAGTAAGAGTCTGACACTCCCTTCCGCTCCGCCCAGAGCCGGAGAAGTCATTTGATGATTTCCCATCCAGAAAAAAAAGGCGTAACGTGGACCGCCTCCCTGTGAGATGATCTTGATCTGGCAACCGTACAAAGGTGGTTGAGATCAACTGGATGCGGAAGGTGGAGAACCATATGGGAGAGGCTTATGTCCAGAAGTGGACAGAGATAGGCAGAGCTGCAGAGAAGAAACAGGCACACAGAACAGTGACCCAGTAAAAATAAGGCTAACGAACGATGAAGATGTTGGCAAACAAGGCTCGATTCTACAAGTCAGAAAAGAATTAGGAATTCATATTAAAACGTGATGGTGTCTTATTTAAACGTGGTAAATACATACATATTTTTTAAACTTTAATTTATAATCTTGAGCTGGATGCTCACCATAAATGTACGCCTCCTGGCATAACATAGCGCTATCTTTGAAAAATATAAGATCTGTATTACCTGTGTTAACAAATAAAAGTGATTTGATTTGATTTTGTGGTTGTTCATAAACCGATTACTCACCTCAACAATACATACCTACATAATTAGGTGCATATTTACTTATTGTTACAAGCTTGGAGATCATGACAGTAAAAACAGCCATTTAAATATCCAAAAATAGACCCTTTAATTAAGCGACACAAATAACAACTTTAAACACTAATTTATAAAACACAATTGCGATACTGATCACTTTAATTCGCAGTTGAAGATCGCTCTCGGTGTTAACCGTTGTATCGCAAATCCAATACGGACTCGATCGATGTACAAATATGTACCCTGTATAAGGCCTAGGCCTAATACAGGGTTATTTGTAAAACACCAACAACCTCTTAAGAGATGATTATAGTCATCATTATGAACAACTTTTACTATGACACCAAACCTGAAATCACGAAAAAAAAAATCAGCTGTTCCTTACATTTATGTTCGTATAACTAATCAAAATGTAGGGAACAGCAGCTGATTTTGTTTCGCGATTTCAGGTTTGATCCCATAGTAAAAGTTGTTCATAATGATGAGTACAATGAACCCTTAAGAGGTTGTTGGTGTTTTACAAATAACCCTGTATAGGGAGGGCGTCAGTTAATTCCAGAACCTTCTGTTGTTGGAAGATCTAAAAAGTTCAGATACAGATACATATCAGTCGTGACTGACTAGGTTTCGAGAGTTAACGGTAATGGGGGTTCTTGACTCTACTAGTTCTACTGCTTGACACTAGATGGCGCTAGCAGTGACGTATGCTGCTATGTAACAAGCTTTAACTGAAGCGCGAAACATAATGATTGTTCAAACAAACCGAGACTGATAAAAGTTTCGTGATTCCTAATTAAGAGCTTGTTCGCCGCGTATGGCATTTCATTCAAATTTTCAAGTCGCTATTTTGCGAAATGACGGAACCGATTTTAATGAAACTTCACACATATAAGCAGGGCCCCAAGTCTGCTATTTTTATAAATTTGTCATTTCAACACGATCCCATTGTAATTTTGCTAAAAGTTCGTAATCTGCTAAATTCATAATGGTCGATCATTGGTCGGTCAATGGTCCCGTAATACTTTTTGATAACCGAGCTATTGAAAGCAATAACTGCACAACGACGTTCTAATGGTAGATCACTGATCAAACGAATTGTCACACGCTTTTATATTAGTAGATTACCAAACTTGTAAAAATCAACCATTATGAGACCAATGATAGGCCATTTTGACACTATTGTAATAGCAGACTTGAGGCCCAGGACACAGGTCTAAAAAGTTCGTTCAAAACATTTTCGAAATGTCTTATTTAAAAAAAGATAACTGGAAATGTATGTTTGTATGGAAATTTTAAAATGGGTCTAATTTAACTGTACCACTATTTATCGAAAATGTTTGCCACTAACTTTTGGACCCTTACAATATGTGTGAAGTTTCATTAAAATCGGTTCAATCATTTCGGAAAATAACGACTTGAAAATTTGTATGAAATGCCGTTTGGCGTATACGCTCTTAAATGGTTTCCAAAATGAGGTAATCATAGTATCACACGATACTGCCAACAACATAAAAAGGTAGGCAGATTATACCTACCTACAGCTTAAAGTCATCGCAAACTCTTATATACCAATTAAATTCGTATTATATTCATACCTCAAAAACCGAAATCACATTAAATCCTTTTTAAACCTTTTCGTTGTCTGGCGGTCCTCTCAATGTACCCAAATCGGATGAAATTACAAACTCACATATAAAGCCTGGCTTTAAACATTATGTCAAATTAACGTCTAGACATTTGCAAAAGCATGGAATGGTATTTAATTTATTAGTGTTTGTATTGGTTAAGTAAAAGGAACTGAAATCTCGCTGGGGAAAGGATTATTAGAGCAGTGGTGGCCGAGTGGTAACGGCCCCGACTTACGAATCGTAGGTCGCGGGTTCAAACCCAGCCAGGCGCATTACTTTGTGTAATTAATTTCTTCACCACTGCTCTCAAAACGGTGAAGGAATACATCGTGAGGAAACCGGCATGTCCTAGAACCAAAAATTCGAAGACATGTGACATTCACCAACCCGCACTGGGCCCGCGCGGATTGCGGCCCATTCCCTCTCCTAGAGAGGAGGCCTGTGTCCCAGCAGTGGGAACGTTAAAAGGCTGATTATGATTATGATTGTATTGGTTAAGTAAAAGGAACTGAAATCTCGATGGGGAAAGGATAAAGGAAAGGAACTGAAATACGAAAATTAAGTATCTAAAAATTAGGAGTTATATCAAAGATTTTAATGCGTTAATGGTGGATTTGGTTGTATTGTCCTGATTCTCAATAGAAACCGATCATGTTTATGTTCAATGTCGTAAAACGAACTTGAAAATATCAAACACTCATAGAGACAAAAGTAAGATTAATATACTAGCTCGTAATAAAGAGGGGTTTGTTTTTTTTTTGTATCTGGTAATACGGATCCATCATATACTTTTTACTATGGGACCAACACTGAAATCGCAGAAATAATTATCGACTGCGACAGCTGTTATTTTCGTGATTTCGGGGTCCTGTAGTAAAATTTGTTCATAATTTTGAGTTCAATGAGCCAACGTGTAACAAAATGATCGACATACTTGTCGATCATTTTGTTACACGTTGTTTATTTTTATCTTTCATACTATCCTTTAGTAGCATCTTAAAGGACACAATGGAAAACAACCAAGAACATCGCAATATTTTATCCACCGTAAGACGCACTTACATGAAAATATTGCACTACTGTTTCACGCATAAGCTGTGCTATATATTTTTCGAGTTTCCTTCCTTATCTTTTAGTTTACTATTTTGTTCGTTTTGAACTTCTATAGGAAATAGTCTGAACCTTTTATCGTTGACTCAGACGTATTGCGAAAGACCTACATTGTAGTATAGATTACTTTCAATTCTTCAAGTAGGTGCAACTATTTCATTTCCTGTGCCGTCATTCATTTTAATCCTTCTTATCATATTAATAGATCCATCTACGAACAATCCAATCCAAACTTAAGTGCTAATCACTTATCCACAGCACTGCATTATAAACACCATACCCTGTCACCGGCCATTCAATCTGAACTTCTGAACCACTCGCAGAGCTCCGGATTGTTATTTTTAATACCCAACACACGATTTTGGGCTCACAATCTTGATAACAAGCTGTGACTACGGATTTTCGTGCACGATCCCAACTTACAGATATAAAAGATAAAGCTTGGTTTGCTTCAAATCTTAAACATGTTACAATTTGTCACTACGATTTGTTGATAGAACAACGTACTATCAAGCCTGCTGTAAATATTGTCTAGACAAGCTTCGTTGTCTAGGTAATTTGCGTTTTAGATTTTGAAAGTACCTTCATTTATAAATGTTTGCCTCGCTGTTCGAGGATTATACGCGTGGGCGTCTCAATGCTTTCATGTAACTTGCTCTATTCATCTTTGATATTTCCCAGTAAAGTTCAGCTCAGACTATTCAAACTCCCTTTACTTATTTTTCATCGGAGGCTTTCAATTCTCTATATGGGCCTTTAGTTCTGTAATCAACTATAAGAAAACCCGGCTCAGAGATACAAAGTAATCTTCCCAACAATGCAAGTAAAAATCTAGCTAGATAGTAGAAATAAGATACAAAAGATCACAAAATAGAAAGGTGAGCTCTTAACGAGCTACGCCTTTGAATTGATTTCACGAACTTTACCTAGGTACTCGTAATAAATTCTGAACAAAACAAAGAATTCGTTCTGAGTTCGGCTTTGGTTTGGAGCGTTCACAATAAACAGCGGCCCATAAACTACGCTGGCTGACACGCATATTTCTTATTTTTCTTTGAAACATCTCGGAATGATATTACCCTAGCGAGCCGTAAAAGCCGGTCTATTAATTAGGGGCCGCGGCTGAGGCGGTTCCTGAACGTATGACATCATGCTCCCGCGAGTTCAGACAACACTCCTTTGTCTCCAAACCTGACAGATTCGGCGTAAATCACCCGGTGACAGCCACGGTAACACTAAATCTGAGAAAATAATATTTTTTCAAGTTACTCTTTGTCCTCAAGGAGCGTGCGGTTGCGTCAGAGCCCATCTCGCATGCCGCTGACGACAATGTGCTGAATGATGAAATGGTTTCACGGCTACATTTGTTTGTACAGACTAAAGATAAATATCCACTCGTGAGAGCCGCTCGAAAGGCGGTTTGATTAAAAGGAACATAAATGTTGATCGCTTGCTCGTAATCATATTTACAGCTATTGAAATTCATCGTCATTCAACATAATTACAGTGAAATATGAGACGATTGTTACAACGAAGTATGGGCATCATATTTCAAATCCAGTCATGAGGAGAGAAATCAAAACTGAACGTTAACAAAAAACAACACGCTCTGTTTCTGTCATGTTTATATTATAAATTCAGGCTTAAATTTTAACGCTCTAACTAATCGAGACGATGACGTTAAAGTACAAGTGGAAATAATTACAGCGCGTTGCGTTGTCTGTAACAAAGACGCGTCGTGTCCTGGGGCGGCGGTGGTGTCAGGAACAGGAATAGAACGAGAGGAGCCCCCGACCGAGCGTGAAGCCGAGGTGTTTCCAATTTACAGACGACGACATCTCTAATGCGCGACACGATTTACAATCGGTATTAATTTAAAAACATCTCTGGTGACGTAACAGCTATATTTGAAATTCTCATTTGATCCCCTCGATACTGCCACGTGAATGCAATATGTTAAAGTCATGCACTTTTTCTTTGCTGAAAACTGGAGTGGCGAAACTTTTGCTGCGAGAGCCTCACCTCTATAAAAACGGAGCACATTATTCACCGCGGCCAGACGAATCACGTATCCGAACTGCCATGAAGACGTTTAATTAGCACCAAACATGCGATCTCTGAGGTCTCAGAATACTGTTACTCGGTTATAAAAGAAGAGTGGCTCCCATCACCGATGCTCGTAAAGTGGCTGCAATGAAAAAACCGTAAAACAAGGGAGAGTGCTGAGGCGAAAATATGATTTTTGTGGGTTAGTTCCTCAAAAATAATTTCTGCATGTAAAAAACACCTCCGGCTTTGTGTAGCTTGGTGCTTAAAGAAAGAATGGAATGCATTAAGTGTACAATGAAAAACGTCTTGCAAAAATTAAAACGTCAGATGCAATATGAGGAACTTCTTGACGAAAATTACAAAGATACATTTCTTAGCAAAAGCTTTCATAATACAAGTATTAACCTAATTTCGGAGACTTGAGAAAGTTCACTAAGTTCGATATTGGCTTCTCCTTTTAAGGACCTTTTTGATGTGACATCAAAAGGAAAACTGATCCCTTTTCCGGTCCGATACCTGACGTCATTGTCATCGCTTGGATCATCGTACACTTCGTCTTCCTCATTGTGATCTACCCTCATAACTTTTATGAATGAACAGATTTCTTTATTACACACGAATTCTTTTTCTAATTCAATCTCGTGATCCTTCAGTTCATTTATTTATTCGTTTCAAAGTAATTCGCTTGGGAGGCAATGGGACTTTTTTTTCTTATTAAAATAGTCAAAGAGGGAAGACCTCAAGGGACGCTGTCGTATTGTTAGTCCACCTGTATTTCCTTCAGCTAACTCAAAAATAAGTAAATCTTATTATGTTTTTCAATGGGCATCTGGTTACTTGAGGGACTGAGTTCATTTTATATTTATGACTGTAATACAATGGATTTTTAAAAAGATTTTGTACCTACGTTAAGAGCTCTACGCTGCCTTAATAAAGTTTGTAATTTGAATCAACCGAATTGCTGTTTCTGAAGTATTTAATCTTAACACGTAATGAAACGATTACATGATCAATCAATTTTAATAGCTTTACAATTTTATTAGATGTATATTATAGCTGCAGCAACTAGAACCACGAGTTCCAGCGGAAATTACGCACAAATCCATCATTTTCTTTCTGATTGCACACAGCGAAACCGGCCGGCTCTTGAAACGATTCAAGTTATTTTTATGGATGGTTTTGAAAGGCCTGGTTAAATCCATAACGTATTATGTAGATATTAAAATGTGGAAACATCGTAAACGTTGACTGTTGGCGAACTGATTACGACGCAACCCCTCGCATGCTCGCTCACGTAGATTTTTAAACACAGGCGTATTGAAGGGGCCCTTTTATTCTTCCTGTTAAGTACACGTTTACGACAAACTCGTAAAACACGGATCACTGAAAATTTTTGATATGTAACTCTCCTATTCAAATGCGCGCTTTACGAGGCGGCCCATTATAATTTTACTGATGTCATATTTTTTCCTGTCGTAGTGATTATGAACGGCGCATCAAAGGGATTTTTAATAAAAAAAAATGTTATGTCTTTTTAATCACTTCCTATTTTTATTGCTCTACTTGAGGTACCTTTAATATTATTCACCGTAGCCCTATAAAAATCTCATTTGCATTATGAAACTGCTTATAGATGCTGATTTCGGCAAGGATATTAAGTGGACATTTTTATGTCCTTATTCGCGCACAAGTAGCTTGTATAACTTTTTTATCCGGCCATATAGAGGTAAATATATAGGGTGACATTTAAAGCGTTGAAATAGTAGTCGTGTTTACTCTGAACATCGTCAAGCAACTGTACTAGTTACAACAGATGACTATAATGAGTTTAAAAAAATAAAATAAACAAATCCAATTTTATTGCCAACATGGGTTGATTCAAAAATTGCTCCAATTTATAGTCACATGATGTCATAAGAGTACTGTCCAATAAGAACAAAAATATGCGCGATGAAAAACATGTGGCTGTGTACCGTGAGAATAATAAACTCAATCCGATAAAAGAGACAAAGGATCTTTATTTCTTTGATATTCTGTACAATTATGATAGCACGTTGATAAACATTTCCAATGACGAAATGTGGTCTAATCTCGTAAATAGGTTTAAATTTAAAATAGCCAAGTTTATGGATTTAAAAGATTTTATTCATACATACTAATGTTATAAAAATGTGTAAGTAACCGTGTCGGTCTGTCTATATGTTATTATTTCGAGATTTAGATTAATCGAAATACTGATTGACAATGTCTTGTATAGGACAGTTTTTTATCCTGATTGCATTGTCTTGGGATAATATTTGACTTTTATGTGGGCGAAGCTCGCAAGTAGAACTCGTTGAAATGAAAGCTTCAAATTATTAGCTTGACCTAGTCTAGAAAAAAAGAAGGAGTGAAAACAATGGAAAAGATGACTAGATTTTATGAATGATAAATTTAAATCATACCTAGATGAAAAAAAGTTCAATAAAACTCAATAAATAAAAACAGAGTATAATGTAAGATAATGAAAGAGAAAAAATAATTTGCGCTGATACCAGTTCAGAGAAACACAAAAGAAAAACCTAGAAACTTGATCAGAACCTTAGTTCTGATCAAGTTAATAAGGTAGATGTCGGATTTGACGGATAACATTTTCAAAAAATTTAAATAAAGATGTTGCAACTGTCCTTACGCGAGAATATGCAAACTTACAACCTTGAACACATAACGCAAGTTAAACACTGAATCATCACCATCTTGCTATGGACGCTAACCATTTAATTGAAATTCATTACTTTAAACTCGCAGTTTGTACTTTCACAAAAGCCAGTGGCAAAGCTTTTGGTCCTTTGGAACGGGAATTTAAAATAATCCATGTTTATCTTGACTCGTTCAACTGCATCAGTAATAATGAAATATTAAATATTGGTTCGTTCCAGTTTTCGTCAAGAGTTTCTTAAGGTCTAAAGGAGGTCTCAGCAAACACAGACTCCCATTTGTTAACTGTGTAACACTTTATTGCTGATGTTATTATCAAAAGACCGTGTTTATTATCTTAAACAGGTGCAAAGACAACTCGTTCATTTCAACGAACCGTTACTTTAAACATTAACATACCCTTATTTATAAAATCAGCAACTCAGCTTTAATTAAATAACGTTATTAAAATAAAACAAATTGCTTTTTCGATGCAATCGAAACATGTTCCTGCTAGCCGCTATAACAAGTGGTCCTTTATTGACAATACAACTGGACCTACGTTTGTTGTACTGTACTCTTTTTTTAATAATAAAAACTTGGCGATCACTTGATCGAGCGCATAAACAATGGCCGTTCCAGTATCGATGGCGCTCAGAATGTCACTCACGTCCTACATATGGCACCTAATTTGCTACACATTTTGTGCCGCAACTCGGAACACTGTTTTTCTTTCTCGAGTCTCCATTGTTGATAACTTAAATATATTAAAAATAATGACCAATAAAGAGATAACTAAATAGTTCTCCTGTTTCGTTGAAATTTATTAAGGTCGGGTCAATAATCGTGTACAATGTGTGCGTTGTTAGACCCACAGTTATGCAACCACGTTGAAACTTTAGCAGTGAGATTGTTCCGAGAAACGTGCTTTGTAGAAAAACATCGAAGGTTTTATTGATTCGAACACGATATGGGAACATAGTCGGGATTCGGAGCATAGCTTTCGAAGTTTAGAGGATTTCATTCGTTGATTAATCTCGATTATAATTTAGTTTTGCATTCCGAGGGTTTGTTGACATTGTAGGGCTTTCTATTCGGCTTGCTACAATAGATGATTCATGCGCGTGATTAACATTTTACTTATTGTGTTAGTTGAGCTTAAGTGTTTCTATAGTTTTATTATTTATAGAGGACAAATTCATAATGTTATTGACAATGACATGACTAAACTATTACAATCACTTCGTTTAGTTCATAATAGGAACCATGACGTAACCTGGTTACCATAATTCATATCGAGACATCAAAATAGGTAAGTTTTATTTTTATTCATAAAACTCAACATGCAGATGGTAGATCAGATGCAACTATACAATATGCAAGCATTTATAAAATAATAAAACAATCATACTCGTATCTCCAGTTCCTTGCAAAATGGCCAACAAGAATGATACAACGAATGTATTAAGCGAAACAAGTTATACAAGTTCAGGTATTACCGAAGTATCGTTTTAAATGGTAGGTAATTAGGTATCCAATTTCTTTCAGTGTACAAACAACACAATAAAATGGGGGGAACGGGGATGCATGCTAGCGTGATAATGACAAGCGAACGCACAAAGGCACGAATAACACATCTCAAGTGTGCCCATGTGGTATGACACCGCACGTAGTGATGAGAGTAACCAAGTGTAACAACTTTCTGGGTGAGCTAAAACGAACGATTACATATTTTCGAAACCACCACAGCTGTGGCGAATATTTCGCGGCGCTTTTCGAAATTCGAACGCCCATTATTCCGCACCATAAATAATCCACTACACAAAAACGCTAACCCTTCATTGCCTCTTCCTTTTACGATTCAAAGAAAAGAAATAAAATATGTGCGAGCCAAAACAAAGGGTATAAAACCGAAATGACAGGGCCACACGCTTTTCAAGGAGACCCTATACAAAAAGAAAAGACTATAATTTCGCATTATGTAATACTCGGAAGGAGTCGTTCGACGGGATTCGTATGCAGCGAGCGTGGTTTAAAAATAACTCAAGGTTAGCTCGCAGATCGAGGGTCCCTTTGTGATATCAAGGTCCACCGGTTCTACAGGATGCCTATAACCAACATATTTGTGTGTGGATCGCGCGTAGGTTGTGTTCATCCGAGAAATTCTTTCTCACACATAAATATTATGTTTTTAAACATAAACGGCCTCACTGACTTCACTGATTAGTAGATTCTCAATTCAAATTTCCTATTGAGATTTTGAATTAAGAATCAATAAATAAACGAAACACTTTTATTTTTATTATGGCCGTTATTCTTTTTTTAAAAGGCGCTTTTAACGTTGCTGTTATATAATAATAGATTTCATAAATTATTATGACTCCGTATGTCTGAATGAAATTAACCGCCAATGGAACAATAAATTGTGGGTAGTTGTTTTTTTTTTAAATGTCGGTCTTTTGTTTATAATATTATTTTTTTGCAAGCTGTCTTCAGTTATGACTGTTACAACATGCATGCATGTGTACATGGATACTTGTTTATTGCACAAAGAAAAACAATAATTATATACTCAGGTGAGGTGACAGTAGGCTCCCTTGTTGCTTTTAATTTACAACAATAAAAAAATATGTTACTCCAATTATTTACGTAACATTTTACAGGAAGAAACATAACCATTTTATTTTTTAATAAGCAAAAGAAAATAATATAGCATATATTCAGCCTTTTACGTTCCCACTGCTGGGACACAGGCCTCCTCTCTAGGAGAGGGAATGGGCCGTAATCCACCACGCGGGCCCAGTGCGGGTTGGTGAATGTCGCATGTCTTAGAACTTTTGGTTCTGGGACATGCCGGTTTCCTCACGATGTTTTCCTTCACCGTTTTGAGAGCAGAAAATAATATTTACTTTTAATTTCTCTTTTTGTTCGAAACCTTTTAACTTCGCATCTACTGTGAAATCCAGATAGTTTTGTAGTGTATATTTTTAATTCCTAACCAAAAAGAGAGAGTTTATCAGTTTCACGTGTATTCGTCACGTTCGAGAGATAGCAAAGTTGATAAAATAAAAATTGGTAAATAAAATTAACAATCTCCCGACGCGAAGACGCTTAAGTCTGAGTTTTACTTACTTATAACAAACTTATAGGATCAATACAATTTTAAAATTTGATGTTGAGGGTTTTTAAAATTGTTTGAACGCTTCGTTATTAAATTATAATTGGATAATTATATTTATAAAATATTGAATGTAACAATAATAATAATTTTTAAAGTACTAGGTACTTTAAAAAATTACTTTTTTATTTCGTGTTCGTGCTGGTATAGTGGGTCTTTTTTATTGATAGGAAATCATCAAATGACTTCCTCCGCTCTGGGTGGAGCAAAAGGTAGTGTCGGACTATCACTGACTAAAACCCGTCCGTGTTCCTCCTGCCCTTTGCGTTCCAGGGCCGCGGTGACTCTTTCGAACAAATTCCGCAACCTTAGCATATTTTGTTTTATTACCTGTGATGTTTATTTTGCATTCTGAGCAATTTAAGCTTAAATGCTTTCCCTTAAGAGCGTGTATGCCTTATGGCACTTCATACAAATTTTCAAGTCACTTATATTTTGCGAAATGTCTAAAAAATTAGGTAAAAACATTTTCGAAATGTCTTATTTAATTTAAAAAATGATAACTGGAAATTTATGTTTGCATGGAAAATTTAAAATGGGTGTATTTTAATTGTAACACTATTTATCGAAAATCAAGGAGCTCGTGGCTAAATTATAACAGCCGCACGGGTCGATCTTCTAGGTTAAGCAACGCTTGCCGAGGTTGTCGAGTCTCGTTATGTTAAGATGGTCACCCATCCACAGGGATGGGTGACCATCTTAACATAACGAGACTTCTCCGTGCCTCGGAAAGCACGTTAAGCCGTTGGTCCCGGCTGTCATTTGGAGATCTTTGGCAGTCGTTACGGATTGTCAGAAGCCAGAAAATCTGACACCAGTCTTGCCAAGAAGTACCGTGTTCCCCAGTTAATGGGTTGTGGAGGTCTGGTAGGCAGCCGCTTCACGTAAAATACTGGTATTCAGCTGAATCCGGCTTGACTGGGAGCCGACCCCAATGTAGTTGGGAAAAGGCTAGGCAGATGATGACTATTTATCGAAAATGTTTTCAACTAACTTTTTAGACCTACGTATCTTGCTTACGTGTGTAAAGTTTCATTAAAATCGGTTTAGTCATTTCGGAAAATAACGACTTGAAAATTTGTATGAAATGCCATTCGGCGTATGCGCTCTTAAGTTGCTCGATACCTAGTTTATTGACTAGCTACTGATTTTGCAATGGTTGTATTCTTTCGAACAAATTCCGCAGCCCTGGTAGGCTTGACCTATGGTATCTAGTAGATACTATCTACAGAGTACGAAACCTGTCGTCGCATTTGCAATCGTAGCGTTTTAGTGTCCTTCTAAAACTTTTCTTTCGCTCTGTGGACTCTGTCTGAAGATACAATGATGTAGTAAGAGAGCAATTCTTCGTTCAACAATAAGTCGTTTGGACGCTTTAATTGTTATGGCACGGAAATGCACTTAAACAAACCATTTTGTATTTAAACACCTGAGCTATTGTAGACAACGTGGGTTACTTAATTGTTTGCCTGTCGAGTAATTTTTATTTTCATTTATTTCTATACATTACCAAATAAACGGTGGATGGACTGTTTGTGAAACTTGAACTACAGAGGGGGGGGGGGGGGCAAAATCATCAAATCGAAATGAACCAAGAACATTAAAACATGCAAATTTATTTTCATTGGCACTTTTTTATCTAGAAGTGACGTAACAAGTACTCACTCCTGAATTTGGATGTTTTTCCACAATATGATTTTTGTTTTCTCATAAACCAAAAAATACGTGTTTTATATTTTCTGATAATCTGAGTGACTTAATAGAATCAATTTTTTATTCTGTAAACCTTTTTTAGTTATGATTTTTTTTTAATTTTAATAATTATTGAAAAAAAATCATCTTAGATTGAAAGGGAAAAGGGTAAGCGAATTATGACCTATGTTTCACTAAGTTCTTAAAACTGTTTTGCTGAAATACCTATAGGTAAGTACATAAAAACATATAAAGTAATTTCATAATCAGAAATTAGTATTTCCTACATCCTGTCTGCTTTAGTATTTCGCATTAATAATATGATAAGGTTTTCGAAGAACTCAGTCGATATCGAAGTAGTTATTATACCCACTGCTCGTATCGTTTCTTATTTACAATCATCTATTCCGAACATAGTACTTATTTGCATAAAGGGACGGGTTTTACTATTTGTTATTTTGTGTGGCAAAATATAATAAAAAATATTACGTTTTTAATTCTGATTCTCTTATGAATAATTTATCGAAATACACATGTGCTTGTACACAACGTAAACAGATAAAATTCACTGATTTGACTTAATCGATTTCTTTATTTAATCGACTTCAAACATTACCAATTCGACACGTACAGTCAGCGACAAAATTCGATGAGTATTTAAATGTTCCAAAAGTCGTCAACACCTTTAAAGTCACCGATTAGTTTTGCCGCAAAATGCGGAAAACAGTGAAAAAAACAACTGACTTCTAAACAAAAAAAAAGGTATAAAATAACTAAGTACATATAACAAAAGCACCATACGAGCATTCAATTTTCGGGGGTTGCTCTCGATTTCTCCTGGATCCCATCGTCAGATCCTGACCTGGTGAAAATGGGACCACCTCAGAATGAAATCTATCCAAAAAAAAATATTTTTTTAAATCGTCTATGATTGACGGAAATATCGATGACCACACATTTAAATAAAAAAAAATATACATACAGACAAATTGAGAACCTCCTCCTTTTTTGAAGTTGGTTAGTTAAAATATTTTAAATTGGAATGAATGGTATATACTTATAACATAATGATATTAAATTATGTGAAGCCATCGCAAACATCTTTAAATAATCTGTGAACTAGTACCATAGTCCTTCACTTCTATTATTCTTTTGTGAATAAGTGGGGTCGAATGTTTGTGATTTTAATTTCAAGTTTTTCTTGTTTTTTTTTTTAAGCATGCAACTGTTTTTTTCCCCAATAAATAAAATAAATTTAATTTATCATTAAACCGCCTCCACCCCCGGTCACAAAAAAAAGTAAATACCTACTTACTAGTAGATGACATCTTGTTATTGCTTATGTTTAGCTTAAGCCACTTATGATGTCCAGTCGAATCTAATTTACCTCATATTTCAAAACTCTACAAGCAGTTTCAGTAGACAGTCTGTGACAGAGAAATTAACACACATATATACATACATAGGTACTCGCATATCACATTAGTACATTACCCTCCTTCTGAGGCAGTCGGATAAAACGATACATAAAATTAAATAATGAATAACTATTGATGTTTAATTGGTTAGGTGTTGACGACTTTTGTTGCTTTGTACTTGCTCATCGAATATTATCACCTGTACTGTGTGACTGTACGTAATGTTATTGGAACTTCAAATATTCACATAATTATAACAGGGCTTCCTAACAAATATACAAAGGAACAAAACTAGAAACACCGACTTCCGAAACTAAAGCTATTTTGTACCAAAAGTCATATTTTTTTGTAAAAAGATTTCCAAATACCTATTTTGTTAGAGGTGGGCTCACAAGCTCATAATTTCTTGAGTCCAATCGCCACTTATTCTATGTTCACGGGAAAAGTGCAAAGGAGACTTGACAATATAAAACCTGTAGTCAATTGCACCAACATCTCAAAATAATTACCAGAACCATATATATAATACCAACATAACTAGATACATATATATACGTGCCAACATCGGAAACAACAACAAGTTATTTTAAGTACTGAATCGACTACACATCGGACAACACATGTTCATGTAAACAAATGTAAGTAAGATAAATTGCATACAGTTTATTAATAAATAGTTAAAGATTGGCTCATAAACTTCGTAAGTCCAATCATAGGCTTCTTTAGGTTCACAGGAAAAGCTCAAAAGAGACTTTTGGATGATAGACATTTTTAAAGCGGTGGTCAACTGCATCAATATCGAAAAGTAAGTACAACACAGTAATACCAACATAACTATGTGCCAACATCCGAAACAACAAGTTATTTAAGAACTGAAAAATCTATCGTACTACAATGTACAGGTAAGATAATTATATTGCATGCAGTTTTTTATATTTTTATTAGTCAAAGGTTGGCTCATCATAAAACAACTTCATAAGTTAATTCGCAGGTTATTATGTATTAAGTTTACAGAAAAAACTCAAGGACAATTTTGAATACTAGAAAATATTAAACCGGTTGTCAGTTGCACCAATATCTAAAAGTAAGCACAGCACCGTAATACCAACATAATAAATAAGTATGTGGGAACATCCGAAACAACAACAAGTTATTTTAAGAACAAAATACAGTTTCATTATAAGTATTTATAAGCTCAAGGGCTAGCGATAACCAGGGATGTACCTAGTGTACCTACAGACAGCAAAACAATATTTCCTTAATTCATTAGCGTTATGAAATGAAATTTATAAATATGTAGTTCAATACGTTGCGGTGAATTTAGGAAAAATAGAAAAATAATATTGCAGGCTGAATGTAGTTCTTTTTTTCAGGAATTATTTTAATAACTTGATTTATTGATTTTATGGTAAGAAGCTTGTTTCGGACTTAATGCGACAAGCCAAGGGTACAACAAAAATAATAATTTATTTAAAATATAATTTAGTTTCTTACTCAAAAAAAAATATTATGTTATAAATGATAAAACTGATAATAATTATGACAAAGAACAAACTTTGTATGAGAGGATACTAAGTATTGTTTTCAGCTTTTAAGCTTTACTTTCTTGCTGATTGTACTTTAACGAAGTCGGTTGGTTATAAGTTAGTAAGTAGGTACCTATAGAACTATGTACAAGGTCTTGGCAAAATGCGTCTTGAGTATTTATATAAGTACTCGAGACGCAATTTGCCAAGACCTTGAACTACCCTCCTGCAGGTGCATCCACTGCATCCAGTCGTGCACCTGCTACTCGTAGCATTATGCAGTGACCTATAAAGGCAATAATTAAATAATTTATTCCCCGACAATTATCCCTTAGATGTGGGTCAAATAAAAAGGGACGTTTTAAGGGTCCGTGGGATTAAAACAATTGGTTTTAATTTGCAATTATTTAATTGGGAATAATTGTTTGTGGTTTAGGTAAGATCATTAATCATTCTTATTAAGAACTAGCTTCTGTCCGCGACTTCGTCCCCGTGGAATTCTCGATTTTAAAACATTCTTTATCGCTGCTCCGCTCCTATTGGCTTAAGCGTGAAGATATATAGCCTAAAGCCTTCCTCGATAAATGGTCTATTCAACCCAAAAATAATTTTTCAATTCGAACCAGTAGTTCCTGAGATTAGCGCGTTCAAACAAACAAACAAACAAACAAACAAACTCTTCAGCTTTATAATATTAGTAAGTATAGATGAGGAATATTTTTATTAATTTACAAGACAGATGTCGAGGAATGTTTAGCAGAAATCTTTACAACCTGAAAATTTACATTTTCAACGCAGTTCTCATTATTCAATCTAACTTTCAAGACCGTTCATTCGTTCTTAAATACTTGAGTACCTAACCCTTAGTATTTGCGCAATACTTCGTAAGAAAACCAGCTCTCTCTTTTCTTCTTTCGATGATGATAATATAGGCAGGTGTCGAAATCTCTTGCACATCATCCTCAGACTTCACCCGCCAAACAGACGACCAAATTTTGGACTCATGAAGGTCAAACCGCTTGCAGAGACAGCAAAAATGAAAATTAAAAATGTTTTAATAATACGCAGCAAAAGGGGTGATTTAAATACCCGTCTATTGAGGAAAATCCGTTGCAAAATGACTAAAGAAAGAAATAAAGTAAGAAAAAATATATTTAGGAAACGCACGAAACAAAACAAAAGAAATAGTAAAAAAATAAAAGCTTATTATTAATTTTGAACTGTGCGAGGCCAAAAAAGGTCCCTATCTCAGCACTAGATCAAGAATCTTAAAAAAATATCCAAGTCTTTATGCGATTCAAAAATGAATTTATAGGTAAGCAGCACTATGTTCTTGGATATTTCGAAAGAAACTTACACCACTCAAGTTAGTGACCATGACAACGGGTAAAACTCTTCGAGTCACGGATTCGCGGACGTTAATGACAATAAATAAGAAGCTAAAACTGACAATTTAACTGAAAAAGGCCGAGTTTTGGTCGAGTCGAGTCGAGTGGGCGAAATGATTTAGAAGATGTAAGTAAGTAAAACTCTTCAATGCTGTTACATCTCCAAATTGCTGAATCCCAAAAAACAATATTTGTGCAGAACCCACGAGCTCGCTCCCCAAAGCTACGATGTAAGTACTTGACCAACATATATGTGCGTATTTTTTATGTTGTTGTGCACGTCCGCTTGGTTGCACGAAAGGAAATAGGGGCTCAATGTAAAATTTAACAACTGTCGTTTTTACACCTACCTACGTAACTACCTATTAGCATGACATGTACCTACTGAACTTTGTATGCATCTATACCTACTACAAACACTATAAAATGAAAAGGTCAATATTTTTTACAACTTATCAACCTCATGCAAATATTTAATAATGCCGTACTTACATTATTTTAAATGAATGATTGTAAATAAAATCATTTCTTTGTAAATTCGAAATTTTAATTATGGTAACATTAATTATTTACCTGCGCAAACACCACGGTGGCGTTCTCTATTTGAATTTTTATGACGCACGCCCCAAGACTTCACAAGACTGAAATAATTTTTATTTAGCAAATAAATTTTATCAGTAAAAAACGCCCCATTGAGACAGCAAAGAATTTCGATATTGTCTTTTATCTGGCATTTTTCTGGTAAAATATGTGGTCCATAATTAGAAAACATGCAAGTAGATAGCGTCCATTCAGAGTATAAAGAGCCAGATGCAAAGTACTTATTATTTATGTACTTATTTATGAATAAATAATATTGAATGGCTATTCAGAGGTCACACAGATGGCGGGTTTTACAGACAAAAGCTTCGGAACGTAATAATATTGCTGAAACTCGTTTGTTTGAGACGCAGTTCCTTTGCCAATTTATTTATTCTTTTCAATCCACTTATTTTTGTTCCTTCCCGTCTTGTTATTAAGGTTCCAATTTCCGGTAAAGTTGTGTCGTTAAACCGCAAGAGTGAGTTTGTAAGGGTACTATTCGGCTGGTGTTTCGATACACGTGTTCCAGCGAGTTCCCCTCCCAGAGAAATGCACCTATCACCTGGCCCTACGGAATAAAATTGGGTCACACGTTACGCCACTGGTTTCTTTATTCCCTCTGAGGTCCGGTCCCTCTTAGCCTTGGACCGGTTTGTAGGAACAAGGCGATTTGGTTCCTTCGCGCCTTTCATTCGCGTCCCCTATGAAACACGTGCGCGCTTAGAATCGTCACGTCGGTTCACATGAATGACGGATTCTGATTCACTAAGCGCTTAGTTTTTGGAATATAATAACACTGTGAATTGGGGTGATAACAATGGGGTTTTTTACACGTGCTTTCTTGAGATCAATAATTACATTTACGAGAGAAATTTACTTACATAGCGGGAGTTGAATTATTTTAATGAATCTATTTTACCAACGAATATTTATTTTGCCATAACTGGGAACTTTTTGAGGCTGAGAGATTTTTTTTTTGTCAGGAACTCGGATTATGTTATAAAACCTAGCTCGATGACTTGTATAATTTATAGTAGGTAATTAACTCCTTCCTATCAATCTCAGTTCTTTTTTTTTAAAGTACCTAGCTTTTCTCACGAAGTCACTATTGGAAAAAAATTGGGTGAAGGACTCCCCCTTATTTTCATAATTATAATTATTTTAGTTTTATTTGCGATTTAATTACTTGCAAATTAAATTGCAATTCTATACCTAATTTAAGTTACGTAGGTGTTTCTTAACAGAAGTTATAGGAAGTTCTCACTTTCGACCTATTAGCTTTACCCCGAGCACAGAAAGACTCCGGAAATCTCCCCAATGAAAGCTTTGGAACTGGAACTAAATGTGGGGCAACCCAGACAGATGCTAGCCAGCCAGCCCTTTATAATGATAGCACAGGTGGTGACCTGGATTGCGTAAATGCGTATGTGCCGTTTCTCCCCTAGGTACTCGTCAAAACTTAAGTAGGTACCTATGATTTTTTTTTTTATAAGTAGGTACACCAACTTTTTTTTATAAATAAGTACCCACCTTTATGAAACGGTTGGATGAATTTTGACGGGACTTTCTCTGACACTGGCTTGCTATACAGTAACTTTTATTTGAGAACAAGAATTTGAAGTTCCGCGAAAAAAAAAACATAATTATTCATCATTTATCATTCTCATGATGTGATGTTTCATGAGTTTGACGTGGACGACCGCGACGTGGCGTGACGTGTTTTTCGATTGACTTTTTAAAAAATATTTTCTATGTAAGCAAATAGTTCCTTAATACCTTACCTAGTTACCTACTACATCAAGTAAAATAGTTAATTACCTTCTTATTTTACTAAGTACTAAATATTTCATTTTTTTTTAGTTTATTCTATTATGACTGCGAAGTCTTGATTGCGTAACGATCAAAATCTCATAGGTACATGAAGTCAAAAACAACGAGATTATCGTAGGTAAACAAAGCATCAGAGGTAGGTAGATATATCGAAGAGTCACGTTCGAAAAATGTTGGACCGAGTTGAAAATAGGTACCTACCTAGGTAACTTACTACCTACAAAACTTTGGCACGAAATAAATACGTATTCAGGTTCGAAAATCGAAACTTCCTTGAAATAGGTAAGTACCTAACTTAAGTAGTACGACTTGAGAATGCTGTCCAAGCAGAGTAGAACCAATCTGTAGGTACTATGGTTACTTACTAGAAATATACAAAAGTTTATGCAGGAGAGATTATATAAGAATAGTTATAATTAATAGCTACAGCAGATGCTATCTTATCTCCTTACAATGTAACAAGTAAATATCTATTAATACTTAGGTAGGTAAATAATACCCTTCTATCAGTATCAGAGTAAACAACTCCTCAATGCGTTTTGTGTTCAACGAGTTTGAACTCTGACGTTGAGACGAGATAAGGAACCTCATGTTTGTCAGCAAAATAAGCTGATTGTTTTATATTGTTATTAGAAAAAATATTTTGCCTTCTAAAATAGGTACGATGTTTTTGGAAAAATGCTTGAACAGGAATTCATCCAGCCTAAAGTGACAAACTAGACATAGATTCAATGCTACATCCAAGTCCAAGACATTCAGCAGTCATGCTGCCAACAACAACAAACAATAAAACCATGGCGGGGTGAGCCACTGCAATGCTGCAGCGGCAACCGGGCAACAGCGACCATGCCTGATTTTGTGAGGATGCGCCACCCGCGCCCGCTCCCGCGCCCGGCCCCGCTATCGCGCGAAAGTGAAAATTCGCTCGGCACTTTCTCCCCACCCGGTCGCATCGGCCCGCCCCTCGCTGCACCTCGCCTCCCCCCCCCGCGCTCCGCGGCGCAAGGTCAGCCCCGCGTGCAGGCGGGCGGCGCGGCGGCGCGGCGACGCGCTGCGCTCTTGAAATTTCGCTTTCGTTCACTCGCGGTTATTAGTCGGCCGCGCGCACTCCGGCAAGCATGTGTCTCGTGTGACGCGCTCCACTACTTCCGCGCGGTACGTTCGATTTCGTTGGCAAGTCGATCGTGGCATGGCCCCACGACGGCAAGGCGCCACAGGCGAGCGCGAGGCGGAGGAGGCTCGCGGGTGCTGCGTGCCCGGAGAGTGCCTGCGCCCCCGGGAACCCGTGCGCATCGAGGATGCCGTGCGCGTGCTATGCAACAACGACACGTGCGCCGCCGGCCGGTATATGCACCGAGAGTGTTTTGAGCAATGGGAAGGAGGAGTTCTCGCTTATCTTAAATCCTGCGGTCGAGCTCGCTCCTGGTCTGAACGTCAGAGGCATCAGAATCTATGGACTAAGAAGGGGTACGATCTGGCGTTCAAAGCTTGCGGCTGCCGGTGCGGAAGAGGGCACTTGAAGAAAGATCTGGACTGGGCGCCTCCGGGTGCTGCGATCCGCGCTGAGGAGGAGAAGAAGCGTCGCCGGCGCACCCGGTCGGGGCGCACGCCGGCGGCTCCGGACGGGCGCGCGCGCGCCTTCAGCCTGTCCAGCTCGGGCTCGTGCTCGCCGCCATCGGCGCCCTCCGAGCCGTCCGCCAGCCCCACGCACGCTCCCTCGCACGCCGTTACGCCCGCTAAGAAGATATCCAAACCAGAAATCGTTTCCGACAGGATCAGGTAAGAAACTTCACAAACTTATTTCTAACAATTTTCTTATCGGCTATCTGTAGGTTTTAACTCACACACATTACGAAGATTGGGTCAGTGTGTCATCTTAGTGGGAAATATCTGCAGTTATGCACGAATAAATTGAGCACTTAACCGCCACGAAGCTGGCAAAACTTTACCGTAACATAAATAGTTTCCTACTTGTTATAAAAACATCGTAATGCTATGGTGTTACAAATTATAAACACTTAATAAGCCTACGGATTGTTGAGTGCATTGAATTTTATTTGTGTAGGTTGGTACACCTACGTGGTGGTGTGTGTTGAATGCGTTTCTTGTCGGTTGTTTATATGGTATCGAATAGCAGCCCCACATAATTGGCGTAGAACTGGTCGGGGCAGTGGAGGCGAGCGCTCGGGAACCGGCCGCGAGCGTGGAGCCCTGCTATTAGAACACCCGCTATTGAATTTAGATAATAATTATGCAAGTTGCACTCTACACACCAATGTTTGGGTGATAAAAACTTCTTACCTACATGCCGACTAGCTCAACTTCGAAAGGTAAGTTTGTGTAGGATAATCGTAGAATTAATTCTTATTTAGCAATAGAAAGCGTATGTGTTTAGCAGTTCAAGTTAAAACCTTGAAAATATTATGAAGACGGCCACTTAGTGCATAGTTATATATTTCACTAAAGAAATTATAAATAGGTACTTACCTACTTACTAAATTACTCTCTTAATTTTAATTGCAAATGCAAAGTTTGATATCGATGTAGGTATATCCGAAATTATAAATACAAGAAGTATACATTTACATACCGATTTATCATAGAAACGTAATAGATACCTACCTATCATGAGTCATTGATAAAAACTCTATTAGTAAACAAACTATTAAAATATTTTGTATATTCTTTTCTTAAAACGCATAAAACATCCAATCACTTCCTGATCCCAATGATTTATATTATTTTGCGTGCTATTGTTAGGTACTAAACAACCTTGAAGAGATTTTTATGTGTGGGTAATGTAATGTACAAAAAACCCTTGTAACACAATAGATAGACTCATAAAAAAACTAACTGTTAATCCTATTAGAATTAAGGCCACTACTTGGAAATAAAACGAGTTTGAAATTAGAATGTATCGAATAAAATCTTAGTTATTCTTAATCACTCGTTGAATGTTGCCATCTAAATAACGTGTTGCGAAATTAATTCTTTGTCATTGTCATATTTAGGAAGCGATTAAAAAAAAAAACAAAGCAGGGGCGGCAACATTCTGCTGCACGCAATTTGCAAACAACAATTTGTTAAAGTGAGCTTTCAACTGTCACAGCAGTTTTTGTGAATAACGCCGAGTTTTAATTCGCGCCCAAATTGGTGGAGCCTTAAAAATGCAATTTCGTCGGCTTAATACATTAACCGCGGTTCGCTGCACAGCTGGTTTCCGTTTCCTGGCTAAAGTGCGTTTTTCCCGAAATTACGGCAGCTGTCCCTTGCCCAAATTGTTGTTCTCGTGTTGTCTTCGCTAAAAAGGAAACACCTGACGTTTGCTAGTCATTACATTGCTGCACCGCTTACCGCAAATATTTTTCTTATTATTATTTTAAATTGGCACCTATCTATATTATTATTATTTAAATACCTACATGAGTACCTTTCATGTTTTTTCATTCTTGAGCAGTTCGTGAGCTATTGACGTCGTATTTTGAAAATAAAAAAAATTACACAAGTAATAGACTTGTGTAATTTTTTTTACACTGTATGAAGTAAAAAAATATGTATACACATTTAAAATCAAAACCCTATTTAAATTTAAAAATAAAAGAACAGTCGCATTCAAAAGTACATAGCCAGTGTTGTGGGGACCAATATTAATTGTTTAAACCATTAACTAGCCGATATAGAAACTTCGTCATTATCCTTACTACTTAGGTAATTTAGTGTATAAATAAGTATACAAAAACACATGAATGAAATAATGAACCTTGTTATCCTGATCTGATATTTGAGTTTATGAACCGAACTCTATAACGCTGTTAAATAATCTAGTTTTAAAAATTTTGGAAGTGTATTTCGAAAAGTTTTATTAAATCTCTCTTTTTCGACGTTGGTAGATTATGCATTGATAAAACATTGTCGTATCTGTGTATCATGGTGGTAATCTAATCATTCTTATCTTGTGATTTCTGTTAATACAATATTTCTATCACAGATATCCATTCAAATTTTAGGACATCTTAACATATTTTTATGTAAGAATTATTTTACAATACTTTCATTTCGAAACCTGTTTTTTTTGTCAACTGTATTTGTACACGTACTCGTTTTAGGTTTCAAAATAAAAAAAGTAAGTAGCTGTTATTCTTCTGATAATATAATTTACTGAACAATGCAAAGGTTAAACTCGTTTAATTGTCTGCACAGCAAATTGCAATTTTTATTAATTCAATGCGAATTAAATTGGTTACTGCAATTTCCTCACGACTCTTCACTTGACAATTTTATTTTTAGATTTAATAAAAAGGAACGAATCAGGAATAGTTTTAAATTGGATGTAGGTAGGTAGTTTTCAAAACAGGAACCAACACAAACAGCTTGAGCAAGTTAAAAGCATGCTTAAAATTATTCCTCTAGGCATCTTTTTCGAAAAGCATCGATTTAAAAAAAAAAAACAATGTTTGCTTATTAGGCTTAAAACATCTCGCTATGGATCAGCCATCCTAATAGAAATTTCGATATTTAAATTAAATAAAAAAAAAGGTAACAATTCGATTTTAATCATTTATTTTCATCTAATTTCAATTAATATTTAGGAATTTGACTTAACATTAAAAAAGATTTAGTAAACTTTTTTTTTACGTTAATTTTCCTCAAACATCAAATAGTGGCGTGCCCATCAACGGGTGACTGTTCTATGTAATCGAGTGTAGGTGATGGTCGGTATCTGCTTTATTAAATCGTGGGCGAACATCCAAGCACTCTTTATTCATCCGTTATTTTAACATAACCTAATGTAGATGATCTATGCAATAACCTCGGCGATTTGATACGTGTAAACTCCACGTGCCGTTCAAAAACATAATAGGGATGTTTCCTGAGTAAAATAAATATGATTCTATTTGGTCCGTCAGTTAGATTATCGAAAAATATTGGACACCTATTTTTTGCTTTTTCAAATCTATAAAAGTTGGCGATATAAATAAAGTTGAAGATAAAAGATATAAAGCATGAAATGCTTGGCTTGTGTCGTCACGCCATGGTAAAAATTGTACCACGTAGTGACGTTACACGAGTTTGAAACGCACTGTATCGTCTTCGTTTTTTGTTTATATGAAAAAATACATGTCCAATATTTTTTGGAAATCTATCTTATGGACTAATTAGATGTTTTTAGTTAACTACCCTATTGTATTGGATATTTTGCTTTTAAATTAATAAAGTATCTTTTTATTCTCTTTTTAGTTACTATTAGATATACAGTATGTTAAATAACAGAGGGCGTTCCCTTAAACTCGTTAATCTATGTCATTAATAGATTAAAATAAAAATATCAGCACAGAAAAATAAGCATAAAATAATCCGAATTAAAAAATAAAATCGACAATACATTCGAAACATCTTGTTTAAAATCAAAATAGTAGCGCGGAATAGTACTCGTAATAGCAATGTCCAAACCGTGTACCAAAGTACGCGTGTACAGAGTGTTTCTTTATCGTATCAATTTAATATTTTTAGTGAATATTTTAATATTAAAAGAAACTTTTTGTTTTCGAATGGTAATTTTTTTTTATCATATATAGATGCTATACTATTGCTGGTTAACGGGAACGCCCTCTGTTAGTTAACATACTGTATAGCTATGTTGCTACATGCATGGTCAGTTCATCGCTCACAAGCTCCAGTCTTTTTTTTATCTTTTCAAAATTGATTTCTGTAACAGTCAATACTACTTTACTTTATCAATTTAAACAAAAAAAACCAGCACCAGATAAACCCGTCATGATAAATCTTACGTCATTAGGCGAGGCAACAACTACCAATAAGAAATCTCAAATCGATTCCGAACAGAACAAATGAAGCAGTTAGTATGCGCCGGCGCATCGTTTTGTTTTCAATTATGTTACTAACGCATAAATACAGTCTATTATGTCTCGAGTCTTTATATCTGACATCAATTTAAAATTCTATGCTCGAAAATTTTAATAATGCTTTTTGTGAAGGACGGATCGAGGTTAATTCTATATAAAAAATAAACTTACCAACTTTGGTAAAGAAAAAAAAAAACGAGTTTTAGCACCTACAGTAAAAACTCGGAACTTTTCTTTGAATTGACAAATTTCCAGTCAGAAATTCACGCACAACTTAGCAAGTCTATGTAAAACATTGTCTGTGTGAGTCACATCGTATTCCTGTTGCTATATAAAACTGAAGGAAATTACCTGTTTAAAATAAAGCCATTTGCATTCCGCGTCCGTCTGAGGTGCGTCGCAATTGTGTTGTGTACACATGCTTAAGACATCTTGCGTGAATTTGTTGAGTAAGAAATACAGCTGTCGTTTTGAATAACCACTACTTATTTACTTGTTTCCGTCTAGTTTTGGTATATTTTTATGAATGGGACATGACTAAAACCCATCCGTGTTCCCCCTAATGCCATTTGATTTCCAGGGCCGCGGCTACTCTTTCCTTTTTCTTGGATTCCTTTTTTGGGAAATCGTTTTATGACTTCTCCCGCTCTGGAAGGAGCGAGTGTCAGACTCTTACTGACTAAAACCCACCCGTGGTGCGCCCTTTGTGTTCCAGAGCCGCGGTGACTTTAGAATAAATTTCGAACAGTAGGATTGATACCTTTTGCATTCCGAGCAATTTAAGGTTAAATGCCTCCTCTTATGTTGTTCGATACCTAGTTTACCCGCTACTGATTATAATAGCAATGGTTTAATATTTTCCATGCAGTAACTAAGTTTGGTTTTGTTTAACTATATTACATACTAGCAGCGCCCCGCGGTTTCACCCACGTTGTTCCCGGTCCCGCAGCAATACGGGGATAAAATATAGCCTATGTTACTCAGGGCAAATGTAGCTTTCTAATGGCGAAAGAATTTTTGAAATCGGCACGGTAGTTTTTGAGTTATCTACAAATCTTTCCTCTTTATAATATTAGTGTAGAAGATTTGTAGGCAAAAATCCCGATTAGACACAAAAAATGCCGGACATGATTTGAGCACAATCTTTTTTGTTATTTGTGAGAAGGTAACAAAAAAGGTTTGCCAAGTAATTACTAAATGAGAGCAAAGCTACTTCGTAAGATTATAACATGGCTAGCCTGAGTCATAGTATCAAAAGAAACAGGAAAAATTATTAATATACAAAAAAAAAACTTTAACAACATGATATTAATAAATACAATTATTGTGTTTAGTGGACGCTATAATTTAAGCATTAATTACTACTGTGTAAAATATAATTATAGTCAACATTCATTGTAAGACAAGCTGCTGGCTGGTCATAATAACAAAAAAGATTAATACAAAATGTATTTAAAAAGTATGTAATAATCAAAATAATAGAATTTTCTATTTTTCTCGTCCTCATTTCCTTTCCGAGTATCACACGTAATTTAGTAACAATATTTTTTTAAAATTTAATTACAAACTAATCGTTTATAATTTAAAATACACGATTGTTTTTAGTTAAAATAAAGTATTAAATTCTGACATTTACTGTAATATCCTTTTAAATCTAATAAATCAAAAATAATATCATACCTGTTCTACTTCTAAACTAAAATGCAGTTTACATTGGTCGAGAACATTTGTATGATAAAGCGGTTCCTAAAAACCAGTTTCTTTAAATATTAATGAGAGGGCGTGACTTTTTTGGTAAAAAAAAACTCTGATGTTTAGATATTTGGCAGCGTGTTATTAAGCTTTTAAAGTATAATGTAGTTATTATACTTATTATCTAAGGATCACTTAATAGGTATTGCGTGAAGTACCATTACGAAATATTAAATTGTTTTGTTATGAATGAACTGTAGTATTTTTTGTACTATATTATGTTTTTCAAGCTGCATGTGCGGTTAAAAAAAATACTGCGGTTTTATTAATCTTTTAATAAGTTATTATAATAAAAACGCTAATCCAGTATAATTAACTAGATCTTTTACGTTAATTCATATCTTATAATAGTTCTGAATACGTATGTATATGTATAATTATGACAGCGACGAATAATCTCATGAATATTTATTTGATAAATATCGTGATATGTTTTAGTTACACTTACATAAAAAGCATTCGTTTGAATCACGTCGTCGCTGGCCTTGAGTCGAGCCCGACGTAAACATGGCTAAGACCTTGTTAGTTTTGCGAATCGTAAATTTTCATTCATATTTGTTAATTTTATGGTATTTTTCCATGTTGATTTCCAGGATAAAAACAATAATTTTAACTAAGTAATATAAACAGGAAATTTTTATTTTTGTTTGTTCCTTTGTTAAAATTTAGCTCAAAAAATACTCAACTGATTTTTTTTTTGTTGCCGTTAGAATTTTATATTATTAACCGAAACCATAGGCTAAATTTTATATTTGAAAAAAATAGATCCCTACGAAAATAATGCAATAATTCAACCCAAAGAAGTAAAAATTCTGCCGACTAAATTCATTATTTGAAATGCACTGGGA
Organism: Hecatera dysodea; assembly: GCA_905332915.2. NCBI lineage: Eukaryota > Metazoa > Arthropoda > Insecta > Lepidoptera > Noctuidae > Hecatera > Hecatera dysodea. The sequence continues at coordinate 7,699,676 of HG995294.1, read as the reverse complement.
AAACAATTGTTGATAAATAATAATAATGTATTACATTACATGATTAAAATGCTTATTATTACTAATAAAAAAACTACGCGAGGGTAATATGTTAGTTATTTAGTTTAGGGTTTGAAGCCATTATGGTAAAGACACAATTTAGACCGCCATCCATGAAAATGATTGGTTAGTGCCAGATTGTGCTATAGCCAATAAAACCATATCTTTAAATCAATCAGGTAATTTTCTTCCCGATGTAAAAATCTAACCTCGAAAATTAGCAATGTACATGTTAAACATTTGCTAAAGCTTGTCAATCTCGGAGTAAAACTGATGCGTACTCAGAGTACTTACACTACTTATTTAAATCACATTTAAGTGCAGTCCATAGTATGTCTGAGGCGCGACCACGGTGACTCAGTCGCCAGTCGGGCGTGAAGCAAACTTGAGGAGGGGAGGCCTCTAAAGGATATCACTGCACCACATTGAACAAGTCTTGAAGTGTGTGTCAGTTTTATTGAAAGTCCTCCATCCAATTTAGAAACGTCTTGCAAGCTGTTGAGCTCAAATTAAATAAACAGCGTAATAAAATTACTTAGTCACAAACAATTGCAAGTATTATGACTGACTGTTACACATTCAAAAATCTAGTATCACTCAAAATTGTTACTTGCGCCGAATTATTGTGTTCGAAATTGGAATTCTAAAATAAAATTTAAACACACTTGCGGCATGTTGACTGAATAAAACATTTGCATTATAAACACAACTAACCTCAATATACATTTTATGTATTGCAGTTTTAAATTGCATTTATCTAATGAGTCAATGCATTCTCGACACACTTGCGGTTATTTCTTACATTACATAAATGCGCATGATTTGCTACGCTGATATGAATAAATAATACTTACATGTATTTTTTATTAATTTTGAAAGCAGTTATTGTTAAACAGAAGGTGAGAGCATTATTTTCTAATGCATGCCTATTCATTACCCTACTCACCCACTCGTCTATTGTGATTTTTCTTTGGAAAATATATACAGGCACAGTTTTTATGTGTTCCATTTTAAAACCATCGAATGTTTCGTAGTTATAATGTGAGACATTCACTTTGTACGTCCAATTTGTTACCAGGGCAACCAGTAACAACCGTGCCGTAATTTTCTTAGATTAAGCAATGTTTTTCTGTTGTCCGTCGTCGTGGTCAATTGTCTGAAGTGTGTCTGGATTTCCCGCCAGTGAGAGGCGGTGGTTTCCGTTCCCATGTCGGCGGCGCGCGGCGGTGAGCCGGTAGCCGGCACGGCTCGTTAGCGCCGTTTTTAGGGCGTGATCGACGCAACGGCGCATGCCTGCATAAATTGCATCCAAATACACAACCCACTCGAACCCCTTTTGCGTGCATCTCTAATATTACCGTCACGCATCCATTGCGGGCGACCTTGTATCGAATTTTGGAACACGATACTCACCTTTGCCTACCGAAAGTCGGTTTAGCCGTGACAATGATGCCTTTTTACATTTGCAAAGCTTAAAAAGTGCCGTGTCTCGTCATTTTACTTGCAAATTCACGTGATTATGCATAGTGGAGTCGGGCAAGATGTATTTACGTGTGCATTGTGTGTATTGTGTAGTGTACGCGTGTAAGCACGCACCAATATGTCCTGCTCCACGCTACACTTAGTACTTATATGCGGCCGTAAGTTCCCCTCGCATTCCGTTTCATGCGACAGTCTGACTCAAATGATCGATGCTACCCTAGCCGCCGCCTAGGATGCACTTTGCAGCTCTAAAAATTATTAATGGCTCCTAAGTGTGGCGTGTTTGCCGTTTTAAGTCGTCTTGTTTTCTACTTCATCCTATTTAACAATTTATTTAAATTGAAGCTCGGAACGACGCTTTCATCTAAAGCGTTCATTTACCAATTTGTACTTTACGACTGGTTTCTGCTTCGATATCATTGGAAAATGTTTATGAAATGTGGTATTTTATCGAGGCACCACGTACATGGTCAGTACTGCAGTTAAGTTCATTACGCAGTTGCGCAGACTCGCGACAATTCAGAGCGAACTATGCATAATTTATCCATTAATTCTCAAAATTACTTCGAAGTTCTGCTCTCGCCAGACCGTGATGACCATCCTCGACATAAAGTGACTGTTTTGAATGAAACTTTGAAAGTTCCTACCGATTCGGATTGTGGGCGCAATCAAAATAATTTAAGAACAAAATGTAGCTTGGTGTAAGAGCGAGACGGGAGTGGGTCGTCCCTTTCTTGTAGTGCTACGATGCACTTAGTGGGATAGTTGTACGCTGCAAGTCTTCTGAGCGTTTAAAAACAACTAACAAATATTTTCACAGCGTTCGCTTGCAGCGAGCGGGAGAAAGTTCGGGTAGGTTCAGGGACGAGTTGTGGCTATTTGCGTCTCGTGGCGGGCGATCGTCGATGCAATTAAATTTGTAAACGAAGCTTTATGTTCCCGGGGCTAAATATAAGAGGATGGCGCGACGTTGCCGTGCGGCGCGAAGGCAATCACTTTCGTTGCATAGAGACCCTGCATCCAATTGTTCCTTCTCTTTGCAACGCTTTGTGAGCGGTTCCGCCTTTTATTTTAACTAAACACACAAATGAACAACTAAAATTTAAATACATATTGTTTCCTCGGAAAATACATTTTCATTTAAATGAACTTGAACCATGTTCGTGAAATCGAATTTCACATTTCCTGATGAGTTGCGGTTTAGGGAACTCATTGAAAGGCAATTTATTTCGATGATTAATGTAAGTTAATTTATGTGCCGTTATTTAAATATTGGACTAAATTGAATTGCTACTTACTGTTGTAAGTATTCGAGAGAATGTCATTAAAGAAGGGAGCTCTGGATGTAGCAATCGGAGCTAGTAAGCAAAGTTCAGTAGTTCAATGCGCTCGAACACCTATCGCGTTCATTGTCCCTTCGCAAAGGTCAAATCTAGTGTTGCAGTCGCCTATCTAGTGTACCTTGAGCTTTACAAATACAATAATACGAGAGATTGACTAACTTAAGTGGTTCCTTTTTAGGTGAAAAACAAAAGAACACAAAAAGTTCGCAAGTTGTGTTCCAATTTGAAAATGTTATATTATGTCAAAGGATAACAAAAGACGGTGGTCCATAGAGCGATAAGGTAATTAACATAGAAATAAATGCAAAAAAAAAAACAAATCTACTTCTTCATTAGTTCTAAAGTTATAAAAACCTTATGAAGTGAACAAAGGCATCATATGGACTGCAGCTGATGGCTTTATTTCCATAATTAATTTATTATTTCCTCCATTTTAATTACCAGATGAGTCGGCAACAAAAATTACATAAGCAACACAGTTCAACCTCGTAAAAATGCTAATTTTATAATTTATGCTTTAAAAAATAAATAAAAACATATTATTTAATTAAAATTGCATGAATTTATCATTTTCTTCTTTTCATAATCTGGGAATATAAGGTATATTCTTTCACTAATGAATTTAGAACACAAATCAGTTCCATTATATTTGTTTTCAAACCTGTTTGAATTTGGAATTTGTTGTAAACAAAAAAAAAAAACTTATAGGAATATTTATTATGATACTGCTGAACTTAAAATATAATTTAGAGTAATAATTATGTTAATGTTAAAAAATAAAAGTAGGGTTCGATTTAATTGTTTTACTGGTAAAAGTAAGTTCTTTCCTGGTAAACAAAATCATGTTTTATGCTTTGTATAATTTCTCCCGAGGGAGATTGTAGTACCGAAGTAATATTTCAAGCACCTTGCGATCCCTGCCTGACTTTTGACTCTGAAAGTAGCTTTGTTATACTATACCATAATTACGATCATAGATAAAATTAATTACAGCAATGTCTTGTTAAACTTAATAACGTACGGTGTATCTGGATATCGCTCTATCAAAAACTTGCCCACATTAATATTAAGTTTCCCTTTTATTACCTAATATAATATAATTTACTTATGAAGTCATAAACAATTTTATTTTGGGTATACATTTTTCTGTGTAAGGCATAACATAACTACTTATGAAACGGGTTTTTTCTTTGTTAGAGAAAATTAGTTATAAATAAAATAAAACATATATACAAGGTAATAATTATCTCTCGTATCCAAGTCCAAAAGAACCGCAAATGAAAGAAATAATTAACAAAAAAAAAAAGCCACAGCACAGAATTTTCAGTAGGTAAAGAGAAGGGGCGTGACAGCACACATGTAATACTGAATGACAAACGCAACGTGCAATAAATTCTAAGTTTGTCCCCTGTCTCATTGCTTAGTCAGTTGGTCGTGCCATGATTGTTTGCAATATATTCGCTGCAAATTGCTCGCTGCACCACGAGAATGACGTTCACAGCAGATTTATAGTTGCGTCGACTCGTTAACTTGATATCCTATCAAGCATTACACAGCTATTATTAACAGCTATGTCGACTGTTTGTAAGTGCAATCGAATAGTCTGGGTATTTGTTTCACCAGACATTTTAATATTATTATCATTGTATTCAATTCATTTGATATCTGGTTAAAAATGCGCTGCAGGTTGCCAAGTTTGTGTGCATAAATTGTTGCCTGAGTATCGTGTTGATGTGGAATCACGAAATTATTCTAGAATAAAATAAAGTCCAGACATTTTAATACCCTGAAATTATATGCATTTAAATTTTCATGAAGGGATTGGTCATTTTATAATAATTACGATGCTACGTGGCATTAAGTACTCTACGTGTAGCGTTTTCAAGAATATTTTTGAATACATTTCCACGCGAACTTGTATTCGCAGTGTGCAGTTGCCAAAGGTACTAATTAGCATAAAATATATAAAAATCCTTCAGACACCACGAACGTAAATATGCCTATACTTCGAATAAACCACAGCGCAGTTAACAGCACGTTTGAAATGCAATAAAATAGTATTTTATGTGTGTCAACACTAACCATACCCAACAAATACATAGTTAGGAAGGTCAATGCGTTACACATAATGCATTTGTTCATGCAGTAATAGTAGCTACATTGTAGTAACAGTTTTATTTCCTGCCATAAACATGATTATGTAGGGACAGAAATATAATATGTGGTTACTGATGACGATGAGTAATGTGTGGTATTTTTAAGTAAATCAACATACAACCCGACATACATTCATAAGTTGCAAGTTGTAGATTGATTTTGTTGAGAGATTCCGATTGGAATTTTGACGGCAGTCGTACCAGTATTTCTTCATGTCATTCAGCACGGGAAAGAAACAAGTACAACAAAAGCTGCAGTGTTATTTGAGTTTAGAAACGGCTTTTAAAAATAAACTTAAAATTTGTTTAAATTAAGTTTGGCCATGGAAAAAAAAGTAGATTGACTACCTTTTTTTTCCATGGCCAAACTAATTACTTTGGAAGATTCAACTATATAGCGCAGATTTATACGCTATCTAGTTGAGTCTTAGACATCTATAAACGGATCGTGACCATCCCATTAACATATTATTTGCTCCAATTTCTGTCCGTCTCCTTTCCTGCGGATATCTTAAAAAAACATTCACAAAAGATCATCTAGATAAAAAAAATACTGTATTCATAATAAAGTTATCGGCTGGCGAATATATAAAATCATACAAGGATAAATTAGTCAGAACAAGAAACAATGTTCATGACATGCCAACTCGAGGCTCAAAAAGGGAACATTTTTGACTGTCATAAAAATTAAGGCCCTCATCGCACGTCAATTTTGAATTTAGACTGCTATGCCAAGTATGACTTAACAAATCAGTCTTAATTCAAAGTACATGACACGTGGAGTGTTTATTTTGGAGCATTAAAAAAACACTACACTAAAACCTGATTACCAGGTTGCATAACATGATGCACAAACCGGTCCATTCGTAAACGAGTCGAAGTTCTTTTATAGCTTCGTTCTTAGGTAACGTTAACACCGACAATTGGCTTAGCATGTAATTTGTAATCAATAGTAATAACGCTAATTATCAGCAATTGCTAGTAAACTTTATCTTATTTGTAACGACATGGCTGCAATCACAGACGATAGTACCAGTATACCAAGATGTAAATTTATTATTTTGCTTTTCTTGCAACTATGTTGGAATGCACTTGACAAAAATGTCTCATCTCAATCTGACACAATTTTTTCTGTATTATTCGTTGCACTCACATGCAAATTTAAAGCAAAATCCCCAACTGTGAATAACAATTGCTTCCAATTTATCATTTTCACATTCGACTGAACATTCTGAATAAGACTAATCAGACTTGATGGATATAACTCAGTCGATTCCTTCGTAGTTTCGCTACGATGCTTTGGATCTATTGATGTTTAGTTCCAACTTCGAAATACCTAAATCTGATTCGAGACATTACACACCATTAACTAACAAAAGCCCTAATTGTAGGAGCAGAGAACAGACCGAAAACAGCTAAACGTCATGCATCAAAGAGCAGTAGTAATTTCAAGTTGCAAATATAAGTTTTACTTTTGATTATTTCGTTCGTGCAAACGTCAGACATAAACATTTGCGATGCGATGACCGTTATTGTGAGAAAGAAATGTAATGAACCCACTGTTTCTACTTGTGCTGTGTCGCCACAATTACGTAATGTTTCCCACACTGTAACAGGTTTTGTGATTTAAGCGTTTACGTTTGTGCACTCGTAATATGAAAATTATTGTCGTTGATTTGTGTCTTGCTCGCTAATAGAATAACTTAAGTGCCTGTTTGTTTACATCTTAATGCAACTAGAGATACGAATTTAATTCTATTTTAATAAATGCATGTAGATTGGCGTGCGCAACTGGTTTTAAGGAAAATCGTATAAATAGTTCTATTTTCAGATTGTATATTTAATAATAATAAAAAACAAAAGAAAGAACAGACAGTTGCATCTAAAAAATAAAGTTGTCGTACCAGGTGTGCTTTTTTTATAACAATAAGAAAATCGCGGAAATATCGAAGACAAAAAGACTTACCTTACTTGTTCCATCTCACTAAACAACAATCTACAACCTTCACAGTTTTCTACACAAATACCATTTATCTGATAATGTTGGCACTCTGGTCGAACCTTTGGCATTTTAGGATCCACTAACGAGCTACCAATTTATCGCACTAGTGCATAAAGTAGGTACCTATGTAGTCTGTTGTTGTCGGGAAAATTCCACATCCTTATTATTTTGACATTTAACTCGAAGGCTCGAAGTATAAGCTGTATCAAGACGCTACCTGTCTCGAATCACTAAGGAACTCTCGTCAATTTCGCATAATTCGAATAAATATTCATGCAATCGTTGTTTAACTTGTAGATTTTTTTTGACATCGAACAAAATGGTTGTAGGCAAACACAACTGTTGAATAGGTATAAAACTGTGTTTTTGTGCACTAAGATAATTATATTCTTTTGTTAGCTGAGAATAGCCGCGATTAATTTAAATATTGGCAAAGCATTTGCAGGTACAGGATTAAGGCAATATTTTACTACAATTTATTTTATAAAATAGCTCACTGTCAAAATAATACACAAGTAAAATATAATCATCAATTAATAGAGACACGACACTTCTTAAAAGCATAGTGACGTTGATAAATTTGTTGAACATAAATTTTGAAAATATCTACACAATTTTACCACAACTAGGGCTGGGCAAGAGTAATAAAATTGCTCTAAAATAATATCATTAAAGTGTTGCTAAATATTTATAGCGTCGTTGGAGGCCCGACCGGGTTAAAATTAGAAACTTTATAAAGATAACTAAAAGGTCTATTTTTGTTTAATTTATCATACACTACGCATTTTTCTGTAATCGTGTCATACGCCGTCTTATAACAATATAACGATTAATCACTCTAAACTGGTTTTGTTATTATAAAACGAATGGCAAACGTGAATCTATAATGGATAAAAACTAGTTGGATTAGAATCGGTTAAATATCTAAATATGGTAATTGTTTATGTATGTAATTGGTTCGTCATCAAATATATTAAAATTATATTTATATGTCCCAATTATGAGTTTGAATATCATTAGCCGCAAAACTGTTAATTAGGACATTTCAATGCAAGAATTAATTAACTTATAAAAAAAACTACATCCTCAAAACAGTTTTCTAATTAAAAGCCTCTGAGTTATCCTTTTTTGAAATGTAAACAATACGCCAGTCATAACATCACTTGTGCAAAAATGATAAAATGGCGGACTTCATTATGTAAACAGTGGCATACATTCCGTACCATCCTTTATCGTATTTATTTTTGTTTACAATGAATCAAACAGGACCAAAATAAAACTCTGTTGTTCATCGTTACGCCCGAATGAGTGAGTCAGCTAACTTTTTTACATAGTGTATCAGGGTTGTGTTTATCGCCATTTCACTGGAATTTATTTCACGTTTGTTCTTTATATACAATTGAATGAAATTGGTACGATTTGTTATTTTTACTGATGTAGCTGAATTTGTGTGATTCCTGACAAGGTGTTTATAGCGGTCCATTTTATTTAAGCAATTATTTGGTCCACCGGAACAAATTACTCGAAAAATAAATCTGATGTAATACTTTAATTTTGATCCTACTCACTGCACAATTGCATAGTTTTATAAAATTGGCACCAACTTCTGCACGAAACTGATAAAAAAATGAGTTGTGTAATTGCTAAACCGATTTTGATGCAGCCACAAGTAAGAATTATAGTAAACTCGCCACAGTCTTATCTGTCTCACAAAAACTTGCCACAGCTTTGAAAGTACCGATAGCAAACGAAGTAGTAGTGTTTAATAATTCTCGATACATTCAAAACAAGTTTGACGTACCTACATGTGACGAGTTTACTATACCTGTTGTGAATTAATTTGTCACTGTGGCAAGTTAACCAATATTTTTAAATGTGGTGAATTTTCGTTGTGGTGAGTTTACCCATTCCAATTTTGTTTTTTATTTAGAATATTTTTTTTTATTATTTCACCATTGTTTCCCAACTAATAAAAAAAAAACATTTTAGTCAGCCCTGCACGTAATGAAGATAGCCGTAGATCGATCGCCCCGCCCCCACGAGCAATTGAACTAATAGCCTAATTATTTTTATTGCCCGTTTGTTTGGCCCAGCACATCTCTCATCCAATTTTTCAATTTAACTCTTCAACGTTTAACTCTTCAAGAAATTTATAGGTAAAATAATCCCTAACTCAAGCTATTGACCGATAAATTCTATTCGTTTGTCAATTAGAGGCCCATTCAAGAAAAGTTGAGCGTATCCCCACTTCAAACTGGCGGAAGGCTGATATTATTCAGTGGTTGGATGAAAAACAAATTCAATATCAACCTACAATGATAAAGGCTTAATTAATAGAAATAGTAAAATTACAAAAACCTGATTTTGTAATTTTACTATTGCTGTGGAAGAGTTGGCCGCTGAATACGGTGTCACAATCCTGCGTCTACTTACCCCTTTATCACAGTGAGCTCAACCCAATAGAGTTAGTTTGGGCTCAAGCAAAGAGTTACGTCGCCAGGAACAACAAAACTTTTAAAATAAAGTTTCTCCAATTCTCCATGCCATAAAAGTCGAAGACAAAATTTATCAACTCGACCACATCATAGATGAATATGTGAATTCATTCGTTATAAATGTAAGTAACTGATTCCGATTCTGAATATACTGATTCAGAATCTGAGTCGGAATCAATAGCAACCGTAATGAATAAAAACGTATAAAATTACTTGTATTTTCCAGACTTTCTAGTGTTAACTCCTCTGAATCTCTTTATACATTTTTTTCCCAGCTTTTGTAATAATGTTGTAGTGAAAATTTTTAACATGTTGGTAAGGTCCATGTTTCTAAAATAGTATTATTTAATTCGGTATGTATTAAATATTTACAATAAAAAAAAAACGCTTTGATACCTAATAAAATAAAGCAGGACTAAATGTCTAAGTCTATTGATTGCTGAACATCACTATTGTAGCGGGTCACCCTTTTTTGTATCAGTGACAGTTGCACTTGTCATTTTACTGACTCGAATTAAAAATCGTACTATAGATACGTTTTTGTTTTCGCGGGAAATAATTGTGGCCGCAAACGCGCAGCGTAGTTTGCTTTTATGGTAAAAATCGTGAGCGAAATAGCCGAGACTGTTAGGTAATCGAATTTAGTGGGGCCGTCGGATCCTATTGTTCGCCGAGGCCAAGGTCTTCGGTGTTTACATCGCACGTCTCGATGATGATGCATCATTATGACCGCTAAAACTCGCACCTAAATGGTAGGTTGCGTTCGAAACTACGAGACGTGTCAATACCGAGTAGGTGTGGCTTTGGAGCTTAGGTTACAGAACAAGTAACGTTTTAAATTGTTATGCTCGTTAAAGTCTGGGATGGGAATAATGTTTCTTCAGAAAGTTGAATATGAATAGCCCTACACGTCACAATTCCAAATGAATACTGGCTGAAAAATAATCGTAAAGTTCGCATATAACTTAAAGTCTAGTCTATTCCATTTATAAAACCACGGAAACAAGTATTACCTAATCTAGATGTGTTAGGTATTGCCATTGACCTTGGCAGGCGAATTCATAATAACAATTGTTCGAAGCAGCAGTAAAACTCATTACATTACTGTACACAGCTGTAAAATGCGATTACGATCTTTTATTTAAGTATGTAGGTACAACGATTTACATTATAGCAACAATGTTATTGTTGTGTGGAACTTGTTAATAAATGTTGTTATAAACTTTGAATTAAACATTTTGTTAATTTAATTAAAGTGTTTTCGTAAATGATGTAACGTATTATGGATAACTCCCACGTTCTTAGATTATTTAGTTGTTGTTATACGTAGATAATTATGTAGAGTTATGTAGGTACCTATTACGATCGTAGCGCGGGGGCGAAGCGCTGTTGATATACTCATCATAAAGCATTGTATTGTCCATTGTCCACGTTGCACGATGAGATACAACCTCGATTTGGTCGTACAGTATCCTTCCGTCTGTCTAGTGTAGTCATAGACTAGAAGCCGGCCCACGACTTCGGACATAGAACAGTAGTGTCTTATGAGTCGCCAGTGCGTCAACAAGAACATATTACAACTCAGTTAATCGTAGTCTTGGTAGGTAAGTACCCAGTAACCGTGCAAGTGACGTGCGACGTCTACGCGCCAAAGATGTGTTCGAATATTTCTTCTCTATGACGTTCTAAATAAGTGAAGACTGGTTATCTTGACTAAGAGCATGTCTGCCTGCTGAGCAACCGTCGATAAATCAATATTGTACGTATTTGCTTGCACATTGCTTGTTAAATGTTCTGTAGGTACCAATAATTACGTAAGCGCCGTCGTAAGAAATTTCGAGGCACGTTCGCCTCACGCATGTGTGAATGGCGCCCAATGGCACCTTGGAGTGTCTTTGTTTTTAAGCGTCAGTTTCCTTTGTCATGTCAAACGTTAATTGTTCAGTCTCAAGGTCTAACTGTGGGAGTCCGTTTAGGGTGAAAATATCTGGACCGTGACCAAAATAAATGCGATAAATGGATCGCTGGCATACACGCATGGTTTAATTTAAATTTATGTTAGTAAATATTTTGTACGGTGTGAGAAAACATTTAAGAATGCTAAGGCATTGTTGGTGGACAAAATTAGCATATCAACATTCGGAGTCAGTATTAGTAGAGGTCATGTAATATAAATAGTAGCCTTCCACCATACAAACTATTTGATCGTATCTGATACAGCACAATGCGCAATTTATGTCACAATTTAAAGCCCAATATGCGTCGGTATGTAGGTACTGTTTATTTAATATAGTTTTTATTTAAATTAGGAACGTTGTAAATTATGTGGCGCCAAATAAACTAGTGGTTCGAGCGAGGAGTTTGCATTTTAAAAACGAATGCAAAATAAAAACTTGACTTTTTTAAATGGTGAAAAGAACTGGCAGGCAGGGCTGACCGTGACTACAAAAATGAATAATCCAATTCTTTTTATGATATTCCAATTCTTTTTATGATATTCAGTCAGTTCTTTGTTACACTTTTTATGGGCTTGCATTGGCAGACTCGCAGGGTTAAATCATTGTGTTACTTCATGCACGTACAAAAACTTCATGGTGGAGCACATCAATTTGCGGCAGACAATGCTAGCTTACTTACGTGATTCTAATCTAATAATAAGGTGGGTAGGAACATGAAAATGTTTCATTACATTTTGGTTTGTGTCGGAGACGGTCGGCCGGTGTAGTGCTGTACCTACGTGGGCCGCATGAATGAGAAAGTCTTGAACCGGTTCGCAGTCAGCTTCTACAAGCTGAGGTGTCTACTTTCAAATCACAATAGACATTCGACTTATCTCAGTCTTAAACCGAACAAACAGCTTCTGTACTATAAAACTGGTGCCTGTATCTTAAAATAACACCGGAATAAATTGACTTCAATCATTTTAAATGGGTGTGGGTGAGATTATGGAAATTGTTTTAATTTATTTTATCGTCTTAATCGTGGCAAGACAATAAACAACACGAGTTTTCGCAACATTTATGAAAGATAGCTTCTGCCAGCGACTTCGTCCGCGTGGAATAGTTACTTTGAAGTAAAATGGAGTAACTTCTCCCGTTTTCCCAACATTTCCCTTCACTGCTCTGCTCCTATTGATTGTAGCGTGATGAAAAGTATACTTTAACCTGCCCAGGAGTATGAAGAATAATTGCACCAAGTTTCGTTAAAATCGGTCGAGTAGTTTTTGTTTCTATAAAGAACATACAGACAGACAGACAGACAGACAGACAAAAATTTTACTGATTGCATTTTTGGTACCAGTATCGATCACTAATCACCCCCTGATAGTTATTTTGAAAATATATTCACTGTACAGAATTGACATCTCTACAGATTTATTATAAGTATAGATGAAAACACCAAATGTATGTGTGTTGTGTACCTGTAGCCTTGCAACGGCGATATTTGTTTAACTCAAATATTCATTTACAACGTCTTGACAAACAAAACAATGTCTTAAAATATCAGTCTTTGAACAACAAGTGCTAAAAGCACTTGGGCAATAGTCTGGACAAACTAGTGCCCGTTCTTAGTAACACTATGCTACATCTGAATGTACCTTCAATGTTTGTTAAGTATTGTAGATGGCAAAAAAGACAATGGTAAAAAAATAAAAATACCTACGTAGGTATTCTGTTTTTAAATCATTCGAGGAAGTGAATCGTGCAATTTTCCTAGATAAAAAGTATCATAATACGACATTCGGTGATAAATGATAAGTGATAACTTGGTGTATTTACTGTCAGTTAAAGAATTTTCGTAATAGTATCGTATCAGTTCTTCCAGTGATTGGATTTTACTAACAATCCATTTTATCTACTTGATATTAAATTAATTAAGATACAATTAGGTACGTTTAGGTGTCGCCTGGCGTTAATATAAACGAACATAAAACTAAAATTGTCTAACCATCATCACCGTTGCCTGTTCAGATTGGTTCCTAACTCATAATCCTAAGTAAACATTGTCTATGGACTAGAGGTGCGCGAGCGCAGGCGTGTCGAGTATTTTGGTCGAATGCACACACACGACGGCGCGTCCGCCCGCACTTCTGATATAAAATCAACTCGACAAAAACATCGTTATTTTTATTCAACAGCCAAGGCCACACCGCCATATTGCATTCGCTGTATGGCACGACAATGTTGGTCCTGTAGGTAAACAAGTCCTTTTATATGTTCGGATGTTAAGATGATGCACTTAAGTACTATAGTTTATAGTTTGGTGTAGAAGTTGGTACCTAGGCAAACGGGTTTAAATTTAACACATCTCGAGACTTCACAGATGGGCTATCAATCCGATTTAAAGACGATTTTTGTATTTTTTAAATTCATCTGTTGCCCTTCTCTAGTTGGGTATTGTCAAGATATCTAAATATGCCCATTACCCAGTTTGTTTATACAAAGTACTTACCTACACGTTCCTCCAATCTAGTCATTACTTTGTTATTCAATCCGTTTAAAAAATATACTGTGTAGAGCAAAAATATTCATAGATCGTAAATAAGGTGAGTTTTTATTTATTTTGCCATCAAAACATCGTTATGTGAAGGCTCCAAATCTAATCGGATTCACGTTGTCAAACGCGTGTTTGGAGTCGCGAACGGAATACGTGAAATACATGTTTTGCTACTTATCATGCACATTTTAGGTCGTTCTAGTTTTATCTGTCAAAACATCATAGTTCCAATTTTGAATTGGTCAAGGTCGCATTCGTCGAGCTTGAGATTTTTTTTTCTGTCAAACGTGTCGTAAAGAACCTGCGTGATATGCCAGTGTTATCTGATCTTTCCTTGTGATGGTCCTCAATGCCTCATTTTTGACAGCAGGCCGCACTTATATTTTGATCGTCGTTGAGATTTTTCCTTAGATTCTATAACGGCCGAACCCAATAACCGATCTATCACATACTGGAGTTAGAAAAACAAATGAAACAACTGTAAAATTATGTAGGTTTTCTGTTGTTTCATTTGTTTTTCTATCTCCAGTATGTGATAGATCGGTAATTGGGTTCGGCCGTAAGCGTATAGGTACCTAATCAAATCATTCAAACATCATGATAGTTATTTTCATGTTATTTTCTAGTAGGTACAATTTGTGCAAGCATCAGCTATCGGCATCGCATAGACTATTGTCCAAATATTAGGCAGAGGCATTTCGCTGTGTTATCATCTGAAATACTTCGGTACCTTAATACCCGTTGCTGTTTACAATTTCGGAACGCGTTATCATTTGATATCCTAATTTAGTTTACACGCGCAAGTATTAAGAGGCAACACTAAACCGCTCGTACTCGTATTACGTAACTGGGGCACTGTTGTCGGCCTTTTTTGTTCATGAAATTAAAGTAACCCATTGTACTGTACAAGGTCACCCATATTAAGTCAAGCGCACTTCCGTTCAGACAAGTCGACTCACTCACAAAATGTCTTGGTCTTGAGCATACAATAAAGGGATATTTAAAATGCATCGCGCATATTCTTCGTTCGTTCGTAACCACATAGGTACGAAAAAAAAAAACTTGAAGGCTTTAGTCATTACTACTCGTGACTGTTAAAGAGGGATTGATAACATTAGCATTCAATCAGTCAGAAGTATCGATTAATCATTCAAAATTTGATGTGATACCATAGATATAATAAACAAGGTGATACGCTCCGTGATTCCGATAGACTAAAATAGTGTACCGAAACAACGACGTCAACATTATAATCGCCGGTTTTTTATCTATACGCGAATGTAAACATAGTTTGGTATTGACACGCCCCGCCGCGATACGAAAGCCGGTATCTAATTCTGTTGGCCTTGGCAGTGAAAAAACAAGTTTTTTGCGCTACCTTGAGACTGCTTTTTGCGCATGTATGGAAAAAAAAACTATGCATATTGTACTAGTTAACAGTTTATCAACGCAGAATATTTTTTTCTACTTTTGTTATTTAATTATTTTAAACGTATTAATACGGGTCTGATCTACAGGTTTTTATGTAGATTCTTACTTACTTGTAATATCTTGATTGCATTATAAAAATGTTAAGAGGTTCTTAAGCGCCGAACGAGTTTGTGTATTTTTTGCTCGTCATTGTTGTTCGCGATTTCATTTATATACAGATGTCGTTGTGTATACTGATTTGTTTCAAGGGCTTCCTATTTACGAATGCAGAATGCTGTGCAAAAATAAAATGAGGGGAAAACGTCATTTGATTAAAAATGGCGCTTGCATTCCCGTCTGCTTTAAATCCGCAAGTCTGCGTGTTCGCTGTAAATCCGTGTAACGCGATTAGGCATAACCCATTTCAGTAGTGACGGCACGAAATGTGCCCATCGCAAAGGGCAGTACGTACCTACACAGAAAATTGGATTTCGATTCATCACCGCAGTGAAAGGGTTAAAAGTTCGAAGACTCAGATTGGCGGGGAAAAGATATTAGTTGGTAAATCGGAATGGAGTAAACGTGATGTCTGGCGTTGTAATATCCGAGATTACATATTGTTAAGAACAGTAATGGCCTCACCTCAGGCTACGTTGAAATATTTTACAACATAAAGATTCACAGATGCCACTTAGTGTTCTTTTTTTAAACTTCTTTTTTTTTTCGCAGAGCCGGCGCTGGAGCTAACGGCATTTTCTCCCGAAGACTGGACTTTTCTACTTTCAATCTTCTACCGAAGCACAAAGTCAACTCATATCAAATAAAGGT
The DNA here is from genome assembly GCA_905332915.2 of Hecatera dysodea. Classification (NCBI taxonomy): domain Eukaryota; kingdom Metazoa; phylum Arthropoda; class Insecta; order Lepidoptera; family Noctuidae; genus Hecatera; species Hecatera dysodea. Next base: position 7,683,424 of record HG995294.1, on the reverse strand, counting down.
AGGTACTCTTTCATACATAGGGAATTACACAAGAGAAAATAACAATTTAACGACAGCATTGATTCCTTCGGGAGCTCTAAACTCTAGCGTAAACACTTAAACAGTCCTTTCAAATAGGATTTTTATGTATTTTCCAACGTATAAAACCGAACATGAAACTACTGTTAACACTGAAAAGCAATTAAGTAACAAGTTTGAAAATATCACGATAGTTTTAAAATATTATTTTATTGAAAAAAAAAGTCTACAAAACAGTAGCCAAAAAGTATAATTGACGTCAAACGTTGCTCCTAAAATATGGGAGCTGTCTAATTCTATAATGGCGGATGAAGTCTAACTTCTAGCTAATTAATCTTTTGCGCAACGAGACCGCTCGTCTAACTAGCCTTAGGTCGTAGAGGTGCCCAATAAAATATTTTTATTGCACGAAAGCACCGCGGAGGTGAAAGTTTGCTTTTGTTGTCCCCTCCATAAAAACACAGGGTGACAGTTCTCGCGATAAAACGCTGTCACGGGTGGCGCCGGGGTGGCCCCTAACTCGGTAGTCTGTGCTGTCGGTACATTTTCCACCGAACAAACCTAACTTTTCTGTAATTTAATCGCACCACTGGGTGGTTTATGCGACGCTCCTCTAACCGCCAGACGAAAGTAAAACGTCGCTTTTTTAGTGTTTTAAATAAACGTTATTTCGGTTTAATGTAGCTTTATAGCAGGTACACCTGTGGAAAGAAATTGTGGTTTATACGTGCATTTAATGAGACATTTTGAAATTATTATTATTTTTTTAAAACGTTGCCCCACACTAGGAATTTCTCCTGTGTCGTGGGTGCATTTACTAACATACAATGTCACATACACAAACAGCCAGACCCGGAACAACTATCTGTAGGCCATACAAATATTTGTTCCGTGCGGAAATCGAACCCACGACAGGCAGCGCAGCAGCCAATCGCTCAACCACTGCGTCAACCGTGTCGTCGAAACTACAATTTTAAAAAAAAAAAAAATTATAACTTTTTTTTAAAATTTAAATTACAACATTTTTTTCTTTACCGCATATTTGGAATTCATTTTTAAATATCCAGTCAGTCAACAACAGCAAATTCCATGCATAAGGAAAAAAAATGTTTATTTATTTACATTTTATTTTATGGCATCGTTCCAAACGAAATAAACAAAACGAGTGCCAGTACTTCGCTACCATATTTCGAGTTTGCATAACTTTGCACCTACTCAAGTGACTGTTTAAAATTAATGAAATTGTTATTAGTGCCTGTGTGCTAATGTATTGTATAAACCGATATAATAACAACGTAATATTGGTAAAGTAAAATTCTAGTGAAATATTCATAAGAACATTACTGAATCGGAACAAAATCGATTAGAAGTTAGCAAGCCCACAAAAAATATAATTGGTGGCTTTACAGTTCGTAAATGTATGCGAAATCTGGATAAGTAGACTCGATAAAAAATTAGTAGGAATGCTGTTGATTTTGCAAACATTCTTTCGTGTTCGGACGTTAGTTGAATCGCCAAGATCTGGGGAATTACTCTGTGGAATTAACGGCGCGCGGCTGTGATTTTAGGCTCTCGATTTGCAAACATAATCATTATCACGTACCTAGTTTGCATTATCTACGAATATAATTCAGTAAAGGTTGCATTTTATTAATGCATTTCAAGTCACTATCTGCATCAAAATCCTGCTAATTAAATTGCACATAACGTGCTTAACAAGCTCAACAAATGAATGCATCTAATTTCTTCGCGCTATCAGCTTATTGTCTCATTGTATGTAACGCTGTATACAATATACATTTCTAATTGGCACTAACTGATGGCAATTTCTCACAATATATCAACAAACGCTAGTGCATTAAGCATGTTTTTTTTTCGTACAATTCTGATGGAAAGAAAGAGATAAAAAACGAAGTACCAATTGTATGCCGTGTTGCAGTTTGTAGCAGTCAGGTTAGAGAAATTGATGTGCACGTGATGGGGGTTTACTAGCTGTTCTGTCAGTGGTTATACTAATAAATCTATGTAGTGGACTGTAAATGCTCGTATCGTTAATAAATGTATGGCTGCGGTATTAATTCCTAATGCAGCTGAAGCCATTATTTTTGTATTGATCGCCACCGTTCATTGGTTAGCCTAGTTAAGGCGATACCCCGACCAAAACCTTGCGATAGTGCGTTTTTCTTCGCTATTCAGAGACTATTAACTCATTAGTTCTTCTTTAGTCACATTATTAATTTTCGATGTCTTATCACCATATTCCACGTTCTAATTTGTTTTTATAAATAAATTTAAAATCTTTTCTGATTTTATGCATCTGTTGCTAAATGCAACGTTCTAATCATTTGAGGATTACACTAATGGATAGATAATTTAAAAATCTATATTATACACGTTTTATTTCATTTCAAAAGATCGCTTATCTTTTTTAATCAAATTAATTCCAAATATTGTGTGAATCCGGCGTGCGCAGAGTGCGGGCGGCAAAGAGGGAACGAATGCTCAAGGTTTTTTGATCAGGGAAACGCTTTAAGGTGGAGGAGGTCGGACTCGGAGGCTTGAAGTTCCCGTAAGACACTTACAAAAATCTGCAAATGTTAGTTACTTGTTTAGAAGACGAAGTTGACAGGACCGTTGTTATGATTATGAACCTTTGTCACTTCAAGCTTACGTACAAAGCCAGCTTCTACATCAAGCTGCCTTGATAATTCTTCTCCATCATCATTGTCTATCTATAGTTTAATTTATTTAGAGCTGGCAACAAGTCTTTACCTTCCATACTTTTCAGTTTTATTGTCGTCATCTTAGTAATCACCTCCTTTTCTAGAGATGTGTTGTATCTCATAGTCCATCTATCGTTTCTTTGGTCTTACCCTGCTCTTATATCCATTGTTGGATAAACATCTTCCCCTTTCCTTTATTTTAATTTTAAGGTCACCTTTAAATTTTCGAGAATCTAATGCTCAGGTAGTTTTAGAATATTCAGTTATTCGTTTACGAGGACTTTGTTCTTCTATAATTTAATGTAATTATTTTATACTTTGCTTCAAGTTTAGCATTTTGATCTCATTACCCCGAGTATATTCTGCCGCATCTCTTTAACTACTGAGTCCGCTCTTAGCTACGTTATTATTATTATTTTTTAATAGATTTGTATATAAATTAAATAATAAGATATGTACTTTTGTATTTCCCTCAAATGATATATAGTCTCGTTTGTTGATGATTGTGGTTATTGGATTAGATAATTATGATGCTTCGCGATAAAATTGGTGAGGATTCTACAAATCTTGGCCTTCTAATGACAATATTCTTACAAAACTGTCCAAAATACCTTTTGTTACAGAGAAATAATATCCAATTCTAATCAATCAGTTTTCTTAATGTCTTCAATTTGCTCACCTTTCCATATTTTAGCTTCGTTACTGTTGTTTATTCAGAATGTCTCTTAATAACTTTAGTTCACTATCCTTCAGTGAATTGTTCTCGCTACGGATTATTTTGAAATTGTCAGTCATAATGTGTATTTGTTATCCAACTTTGGTATTCAATTTTTACTCAGAAATTTTCCAAAAACACTTTTTCTTATCAAAAGTGCAACGAAGACTGCAGTCCTTCGTCGAAAATCCGCAAATCATCAACTTTAGCGCACCATTCTTCAGTGAATTGTTCTCGCCACGGATTATTTTGCAATTGTCAGTCGTTATGTGTATTTGTTATGCGACTCTGGTATCTAATCTCTGCGGGCCTTGAGCTAGTTGTGTGTCAACCGACGGTCATTCCCCTGTCCGTAGTGCTCGCTGCTATTTTTGCCCGACGTTTGTTTGTTATTTATTACAACACTCAACTCAACACACACGCTTGCCTGTACGCAGTTACTGAGTTGCACTAGGTTTGTGACTGCATATAGTTAGGTGCAGTTTTCTATACTTGTAACTTGTCAGTCAACGCGAACGCTATCGTTTAGGTCTTGATTTTGGATGGCGTCCTGAGTTTCGGTACTGTTTCTCGGGACTCGTTTAGGGCTCGCATGTTGTTTGAATTTTGAGTGTAGTTCCTCGATTGGGTTTTGCAATGATATTCGACTCAGCCGTTTCGCCTTGTCGGTGTAGCCATTTCCTACTGTCTAATGCTGTGACAATTTTCTTCATCCTAGTGTTATTCAAAGTGAAATTAGCTTAAATGAATGTATAGTTTCCAGTCAATCGTTAAGTAGTGAGACTTATGTTAGGCTTTCTCCTGCTGATAAGGCAGGTAAATCTAGACATATTAGCTGAAAGCTTATTCATGTCTCTTGAATTTTATGTTCGTCCGCTTAACAAGCTAGAAAGGTCGAGAAAGCGCTAAATACTATCTTATTAAACAATTAGCTTGTTTCTAATGATAATGTTTATAAATTAACATAAAATTAAACCAACCAACTAGTTAGCAATTTAAGTGCTTGCTGTTTATATAAAGATTTTTTTTTTCTTAACTCGACTGGTCTTTAGTCACGATTTTTGTACCGAACCAGACAGATATTCAAAGTAATTTAGATAGTATTTTAACATAGATAATCAACGTCGGTAATTTAAATGCTATTTCGTGCTATTCTGACGCGCGAAGTGCTACTATTGTGGCTGCTAACGTCCGCTCGTGCACCGACTGAAGCACGCGAGATAATTTAAAACATTTTCTTCACTTATCTATCGCGTAAATAACGCGACCGGTATTGTCTTGTAGCCGACTCGTTTCGCGTGAGAACACCCCGTTTGCTCGACAGGGGAAACTTCATAATTCTCCATGCCCCCAGTATTACCCCCAGTTCTATCTAAAGTAACATTCAACAACACCGTTTACATGATCTTTTACTTATCTCGAACTGGTTCAGCTCGCTGTTCGATCTCTAAAAAATAAATCACGTCCGTTCGAGCCCAGCAATAAAATTCAATAGGCACGCTATAAAATAAATATCGGTTTCTTCCTACTGGAATCTCATAACCAAGTGAGAGATACGGAGATACTGGGACTGAGCTGTAAGCATGATTGATAACGGAGACAAGCGAGGCACGTTTTCGCGGAGCGGCATCATTAAATCCCAGTCCACTTCTTCTATTTATGGTGGCCTGGTGCTGCCAGCATATTGATTGCGGCGACCGGTTGCACCGCTCGTAAGACCTAAAGCCGGGCTTATGAATTTATCGCAGCGGTAATTTTCACGTCCACCGTGCATATACGTACTTATATCGCGTCTCGTGATCAAACATGGCTTAACTAGCTGAACAACTTCATAAAATGTCTCGCGGGTTTTCATTTGCTTGCGAGTTTGCGACTTCTCAAGTGTGATAGATGGTCGTTATCGCTGAAATCAAAGGCGAGCCTTAAATTTCGGTTGTAGTGAGGAGTGTGTAATAAGGAGTGATGTGTGTTATTCGACGAGCACGTAGGAAGATGTGGCGGGCGCGCGGTCGTCCATGTAACCAGAGCCGACAGAACCGCGGCCGCAACCCGACACCGCGCTCAAGGCTTCCCATGTGGATTAGCACCGCGTTTTTCTTTAAATCGTCTTGCTCAGCGAGCGCAACAGTCGCTTAACCTTTTTTGCCTGTCAGTTTCATGTTTTTTTTGTCTAACACAAATGTTATAGCCTTTGAAATATAATTTATACTACTCACGATAAATGAGTCAGGCCGGCCGTGAGTGGGCCTAAGTTATGCTGTCATTCCGTCTCTTCATCATGCGCTGATATACTGCAAAATGCATCTCGATTTTCTCAACGGACCGTAAATGGCAAGAAATGAGAAAGTAGCCGGTTAATAGATACAATAGGGCAGGATAGGTCTCGCGGCGCAACTTTCCTTCGCTGCAAAAAGTTGTAGAATGATAGTACAGCGTGGAATAAGTTTTAGTGCAGATATCGTTTCGTAAGAACTAGATAAACGTAATTACTCCATTACACAGATGCTTGATAAATTATTGCTGTTCAAGTATGACGAACGAATCTTTAAATCAGATGGAATTTCCGAACATGCAGTGATGGTGTGCTGCAACAGATAGGGTATCTCGTATTTTCTTGGTGTTTAGCTTTCGACACAGCTGGAATAGGTAAGCAGACCTATAAAAGGCAGCAAGCGTGCGAATTTTAGCCAACCCGTGGCTTGCAAGACCGTTTCGTGTAGTTGTGATCAAGTTTTTATAAAGTTATCGCAAGTATCCACTTGCAGGACACTATTGCCATACATGGTAGGGCTTTGGAGCCGGTTTCTGTTGCCATCGTACTGTTGAATTCAATCTTGATAAACATGGGTCTTGTTTGCGTACCTACACTTAGGAGTCGCGTGGTTTAATATTTCGCAGTAGCGCCCATATACTTTAACTTCAGTTTAAACACCTGGTTCTACCTATTTTTTCACCTCGGCAATACCTTTATTAACCAGTATCATAATTTCGTGCGTGCGTAATCTCTTGGATAGTTGATAGAATGCGTATCGCCGAGAGCTGAATACCCGTGGATAATGCACCGCTCGAACCCACGCGGTTGCGCCTGCGCAGCGTGCCTAGCGACGCTGTCGCCCGCTGCGCCCACGCTCTGTGCCTCGCAGATCGACGCGTGCGCAAGATATGACAGATGAACTACACGCCTTTTATCGATAAAACATGCATTAATTAATTTCAGTACGTCCCTACTTTGTTTCTTTATATTGAAGGAGGCACGTTGGAAATTTGAAATAAGGTCTTATTTAGAACGAGATTAGGTACATTTATTTGTAACAAATATGAATTTAAAGTTCAACCAATGACCTATCAAAATAAATATATGTTAATATTTGTTGTAGGTATTATCGCTCATTTATCTTTAGCAATGGGCATCTTTTGATGTAAACTGAAGATTATTATGAACTGGTGTTAGTTTATGTTACCATCAATCAGGCCGTTATTCATAATATTCTTCGTAGATAAAAAGTATTCGTGCGCACATCCCTAGAAATGTCTGAATTATTCATCGGGTTTTTTCACAATCCCCCTTACAAAAAAGTTCGTAATAAAAATAAAAATAGCGATTTTCCGATCCGAGAGGAAAACGTGATGCAATGAAAATTAATCGAACAGTAGACGGGGAGTATATAAAATTGTCATGTCTTATAAAAACATAAATCCTTGAAAGAATTTTCATTTTTCAAATTGCAAATTTTCTGCCATGTTGCGTACAAATTCAACCATTTCAGCGTATGAAATTCATAGAAACAAAGTTGTAACACTAGTTGTATGTAACTAGAATAGAACTGGAGCGGTCAATGAACCCGCGCAGCTATTATCATCGCGATAACTTCGGCAATAATGTTTGGAAAACACGAGCATGATTACAGGCCAAAATTACTGGTTTATTAGCGAATTTATAATATCAATTATCGTTAGATGTAAATCTACGGTATTTGATGAAGCACGTTGTAAGTTACATAATCTGATCTACCAGGCGCCCAGAGATCGGTGACAAGTCGCTTAAGATCGTGAGTAGGTTGACTCCATCAACTTTAGTACCAGAACTCTCAATTAAATTGTGACAGTAATATTTGCACCGCCTGCGGTTTAATGTTGGTTTAACCGAGACTTATGCGTGGTAATATATTTATATCGACTGACGTAACTATTGAAACGATTGTAATTACAATATGTGTAGTGTTAGCACTTTAAAAAGTTCAAAATGTCAGATAAAAATATTGAAATAAAACATCGACCTAATGCGTTTGATTTCAGTGATTCATCAGCTTCAACTGCACCGATACTTCTTCAATAAATGGTTTTAGATTCATAATAAATTGTTCTTAATCGTAGACATTCATCTTCGTTGAAAACCTAAATATAGCATAGTTGTTGTAAATCATCGTAAACTATCCTGAAAAGTAGAAACCGGGTTTTTAGATAAAGATGTTTAATTTATGGATTCTTTACCTTAGACATTTTTATTTGGGTGTTCCAAATAGATTTGTGCTCCTTCTGATTTGACTGTTACCATGTTCACATTTCTTGAATAACTTTCATGTTACAAGAGCTATTGCGATTGATTGTTATTTCAGGTTAGAATGATTAAAGACGGTTAACTACATCCTAGTTCGACAAAAATATTCATCTTCATCCTAGTTGGCCTAAAATTTTCATCTTCATTGATTCTAGTCTGTTCTCCTTTCACGGGCTGTACACCTGTTTTGAGTCGTATTCCCAACCTCAAGTCATTAATAAAAGAATCAAGATTTTTATCCCCCCCACACAGCTGGCAACAGTGGCAAGTAGTGGCAGCCCTACCCACAAGCACTTGGCTTGGCGTTAACCCTGAAGTCGGGCGCGGGGTCGACGCACGCGCACGACCCACTTACAGTGCACGTCGCCGCGCCGCTTGCAAATCTCTAGCGCATAGAATCGCAACGACTAATGCCGCCATATTGTGTGATTTGATTTGTTAGGGTTACAGCTTACAGAAGACATGCTTGTTTTAGCAGTAGTGGTTGGCAACTGTATCAATGCTGTATCGCGGTATGGGGACAATGCAAATGCCCTGAAAAAAAAAATGACCGAATTGTATTAAGCATTCCGTGTGGGCAGGGATGCCAGAACCTTTAGCATCAGAAGGTGTGTGGAGTCTAGCGTTCAGTGATTGAATCAAGGGTTCCAATGATTGGATAACAATAATATAACTGTCGAACTAAAAATGTTCGTCGCGTTGATGTTATATTTTCACGTTGCCCAGAAGCTTTCGAAAGCAAAAACACATGTCGCAGTTACGAGTATTGCTATTGCTAGAAATGTCGTGTTTACTAAAGTCCTAATACCATCAAACACTAAAATTTGATTTGTTACGTACATTCATTCGCGTACCTGTTGGCCAGAGCTCAAATGCTTTTGTTTTTGCCAACCTCTATTCAAATGATGAGGTCCTGGTAATGTGGTGATAAATTGGACGTCAATTTCCATTATGTTTGGACATCTCATTATTCAATTGCTTTAATTGACAACAGCTGGCTCTGGTGTGCCTATGTGGAAAAATTAAATATGATCCGAATCGAATAAACTGCTACATTTAGTCTGTTTATACGTTTTATCAATAAGTCTTTTGAATACAAGAGTCTATTTGTCTTAACATTATATTCAGCCTCATAGCGATCTTATCCGCTCACGGCCTCTTAAGGAGATGGTCTACCCGTCCATGAGACAAAATAATAATAATAGACACACATAAAGATTCAAGATTTGTTATATAACGCTAGCTCGAGCTCCAACGTATTTATCTCCGAGTTTCCTTATAAAGAATGTTTTATGTGTTACTTTAATAACTCCGCCACATAAGCTATTCAGACCTAATTGCGAGGTGTGGTCTGGATACGTTATTGCTCTAACTAATTATTATAGGGCGAGATAAACTTGCGTGATCGCGCTGGAGCGAGCGGTCACGCTCGACCAACAATCTTATGATACAAGTTTTATGGATAAAGTGATTGCCAGACATACGAACATTACGGACCAGCGATTTATCGTGCGATAATGTTCTTAGTTTCACGAAACTTGTGTAGAAAAGTGGAGCAATCGGCCCTTAAACGTTGGCTTTTCGAAAGTACATTTTCGGTGTATTTCGGAACTAATCCACGCTTTGTTAGGAAGCATTTGCGCAACAAAGATTTTTCTCATACCAGTTTTCTTGCGACAAAACGTTTAGCTGTTCCTATAAATCAGTATAAATTGCTCGGCGATGTAGTATAATCGTGTCTATCTATTTTAGATCAACGTCTACTAAATGTTCTATAATTATAGTCGTATTTAAATTGAGAGGCGCTTGAATAATCGTGTTGCTATTTGATTATAGCGCTACTCCCGCCCACGTCAATGTAATGCCAACCGAATATAGACGTTACACTAACGATGCACTACGAATTTTGATCAAATTAACCTCGGAAATAAACACAACAACTTGATAATTTATACATACCCATTAAAATAATAATCAATATTTTAATGTCGAACAGAAACGTCATACCATAACTTATAACTTTATTATTATATTTTATCCTTGCGTTAACCTTAATAATAAATAAAATATTGCGGCTGCATGAACTTGTCCAGTATAAAACTGAGAACAATAATAAAAGTGGATCTCTATTCTTATCAGCAACTTAGTGCTTATCTTTGAGCGAGACAAAAAATGGAAAAACACTAGTGCAACATGAATGGCATACGTGACCTAGGAACATGTCGCTCAAGTTATGGCGGTCCTCCATGCATTAGGTCATGATTCACTTCTTAGAACAAGTAAAGCGTAGTAGAGCTATCTACGACGAAATAATAACTAAAATAGTAATTATACACGATGATTACCATGAATAACAACTACAGCGATTACAAAGATACGTTATTAGTCTACAATGCGATATAATTGACGCTGCCCCATTAAATAGCTGAGATTATTCATCCAAAGAATGTGAAGCTTACAGAACAGGACATTCAGACTATCAAAATAAAGTAAGTTGCAATTGCCAGGGATTTGTTGCGAAGGGAGGTATTCGAGTAGGAGCGGGAATTGAGCGGATCGCGCCGGGACCATTAGCCGTATTGTTATTGCTAACATTCCCAGTAATGAACTGCTCGTTTTCGTCCTTTAATATTACCGCTTTTACTCCCCTCACTCACAGTAATAGTCCTCCAGCTTGATTTCACTTCATCTCATCGCTTCTGTATCCCTCTAATTAATTCCTTTATTTTCCGAGCGCACCGTTTTTTTGCCAGATTTCAATTTACAATCCTTAATATTACGAGTTTCAGTTGTGTCTGTATGCATGCTGATGAGGTATAAAGCTCGGCGATATTGGCTTTTCGAGTGCCTTTACAGTCTAGGTAGAGAAATTCACCGCAGTTGTTTTTCCAATTCGAGCTCCCTCTGACATTTTTCCAGCGGTTTCCTCGCGCCATCCACGCCAGTAGGTACTCGACGAAGGGCGATTTACATGGAAACTTAGTAAAATATTCACATCAGTTGCCGATTGTCACGTTATATTGAGATATTCAAACTTTCTCTCCGTCGGGATTGTGCATCTCATCTGCATAATGAGATGGCCGGCATTGTGTTACAGCTGCAGCGGCTTATCATCTCTGCTATTGAGATTATTCATCACAGACAAGGGAAAAGTACGTTCTTTGATATAGGTGTACAAAACGGCCGCCCTCGTGACGTAACGGAAGATATTTCCACACTTTCGCCCACGAATCTCGACGGCGCTGGCGAGGTGAAGTTCAAGACTATTTATAAAACGAGCCGAGCCTTACTTGGCGCCTATTGATCGTGCAGAGAGCACGCACCCCGTATTACGGTAGGTTAGTAAGCCCGCGGCTGGCGGCGTTCGTAGCTCCCGGAACGCGCCGAGACCAGCCGAAATTTTACATCCCCGGCCGTATTGATCGGACTTGACATTGAAATCGTAATAGACGCAAACAGCTGGGAAGTGAGGGTGCGTGCCGGGAGCCGGGCCCTCCTCACGCAAGCCTGTCTTGCCTCCCGCGTGCCGCCCGGCCGACCTTTTCCGATATAGATTTTCTCGTTTTTCTGTAAACAAAAAAAAACTCCCTCGAGTCTTCAAGTTCGCCGTCTAGATTGAATTGTCCATTAAAGTTATTCATCGGCGTTCAGATGTAGTTGAACGTTTGTAACGTCTAGTAATTATGCACGGGAGCCCTAAGACGGGCGCTGCGGCGTTCTAAAATCTCATTTATATTCAGTGCGGTCGGAGTTTGAATGATATCTAAAATCCGTGTTTAGGTGTTGGTCGGGATTGCTCTAATCTGGAAACTAAACACATTGTTGAGTTAGCCGGAGCTTTGTTCTCCGTCTACGGCTCTGAGATCCTGTAGTTGTTCGTACGCAAAACGAATCCACGAACTTGGTCGAGACAGTAAAGTTTGCGAAGTTTTCAGTCGCACAAATAACTTATTTTATATTGTTTGCGTCTCTGTTGTAGAGGAAAATAAATAGTGCATGTTTTATTGTGAGTTTATTAAATGCCCGGCCATGTTTGTTAACAATTGGCTGGATAAGATTAAACGTACCTTCTGTGTTATCGTTAGGTATTTGTCACGTAGTTTTCCATTACAATGTGTCTAAACATAGCTTTATTGTTTCAAAAACAAAGGAATATGTCTACTTTAGTCTTGTGTGTTATCCTCGCGCTTCTTATCACCACATGATATATGTCGCGGCACTTCCTGAGCGACAGCTACAAGTTCCACGGCCTGCCTTCGTTTCCTGCACAAGGTATCTTGCTCGGTAACACTTATGCAGTCGTTGACAGCGACATTAAACTTTCTTTTCTGATAACAAGCTAATTGCCAGTTTTTTTTCCTAGTTTCCACGCAATTACCATCGCGGTCAGACAATCTGGGCACCCGTTTTCACTGATAGAAATTTTAGTACAAAGAATTTTATACAGGTATCTCTTTAGGAAGGTTAGATCTTTTATCAAAGAGTCAGACGCTATTGTTCCCTTAAATTCAATGGACCGTTACAAATTCCAGAATTCTGTAAGTCGTAGCCAATTTCTTTGAAAGCCGAAGAGCTGTGACAAAAATTAAATACGAAACTAGCACATCCTGCTATTGAAGGGAGACTATAGAAATGAATGAGTTTAAAAAATTAAAAAAGTGGTACTTGAGTAATACGAAATCCGCCTTTGATTTCAGGACTTCCAATTTGTTCTGAAGGAGCGATAATTTTAAATTCAATTTAGCTCTAATCTGCGGGACGATTCGCAAAGCCGATCAGGGCGCGGAAACTTGAAGACACATCGAGATGTTTTTGCTGAATACAGATCAGTTCCATCGAAATTATTCCATTACCGCAGCTGTACCAATAGAAAATTTCATAAATAAAAAATGCGAGTCCGGTGTCTGCTCCGGTGAGATTCTATGGAATCACGGCACCTCCAAGTTAAATAAGTGATCACCGGTCGGTGACGACGTGAGCTGAACGTCGATGGCTTTGTACCTAAGTTTAGATTGTATTAGTAATAGATTTGCATGGATTACTCTTTTCTTTTTATTTTAGCTTTCCATGAAACGTACAGAATCTTGGACGCTCCTGTGTAGAATAAATCTACGTTTATAATATGACAAATGTTGCACTGTGTTTGGTTTCCGCCCGTTTTGGCGCCCAGTCAGCCAGTATAAACAGACAAAACATATTAATCACGACGGAAACAAGAGCGGCCGCTGAATTATTAATGCTTATTTGATTATCAATTATGATCGATACAATTTGGCTGTTCACAAATTTAAAATAGAACATAAAGGTCGATAGATTGGCTGTGGCGGCGGGCGGGCGGCTCACTCGCTAATCGATCGATGTCTGTGTGCACTGCTTCGCTTCTGGCTGCTGCACCCGCGACCGATCATTTGTCTCGCTCCGTTTCGCGACCTTGCCCGATACACCATCCTTGTCGCTTCGTTATTCATCGTCCCTAACCACCCGGTAGTCGGCCGCCTCCCGGTGTTCTCCCGTATTTAGACACTGCACTATCTAATTTATGTTTTAAATTGTCCGCTTTTAAGTCCTTCGGGCATACTACGGTAACGACTATATCTATGGTTATCGTTACGACTTTGCAGAGGTAATGGGCTATATCATTATAAATTTGTCTGGCTCCTAAGTTTCGTTCGGTTCAGACGGCACCTGTTATGAATGTGGCGCAATTTTGCCCTTTAACGGTTCAACCTTTAATTTTGTGTTATTTGCTTTCTATCGATTATTTTGTTTCTATTACTCCAATATTGTTTCGAAAGGTTAAGTATTGGACATCTACTTTCAATTGTTGCGGGGCCTTGGCACGAGCTCGCAGCCAGTCGGCCAGCATAGGAATAGCGCAGTGGCATTTGGTATCACAAGCGTGCGCCTGCGCTGCAGGCCGCTTACATAACGCACCTGCCATATCGGGCCGAGCACCGCACCTCACGTTCACTCGCTCATTCTATGAATTACTTATAGGTCATAGACCTCATCCATTATTTAATTCTGCCCTGCACACTGTCGTATCGATCAATGATTTGTATTTCTGCCATCGAGTGCAACGTTTGTAATTTTGTAAACCACTCGACATCTTGTTCAAATCCTTTGAACCGCTCGCTTTATTCGAGAGTTTGTAAGACAAAATAAATAGTGTATGAGAGCATGTTATCTTCGCTGAAATCGTTTGGCGGAAATCTTGGCTTTTCTTTCGTAGTCCCTAGTTTTTGTTCCTTCCTTTTTTTGTTCGTCTGTAAATGCGCCAAATCCTTCAACATCCCCGAGGAGTTGGCGGCTGCGGATAAAACGAGAATCGACTGCTTAAACACTGCGAGGGCTCTCGTGAACACTGTGCCAACACCCTAGGATCAAACTGTAAACTGGGTTAGCTCTTTAACTACTGCGTTCACGTCTTTTAGTGCGTCATTATATTTACAGTTTAGTGCAGGTTTTAGCAGTGTAGATATGTGTGGGGTGTCGTCTGTCGTGACATTTACAAGCCGAGGATAATTCATGTGTTCACGTCACATAATTCAAGCTACGTGACTGGTTTTGTACAAAGTATTACAGTAATACATCATGAGTTGTAGAAAAATACAAAACGAGCTATCAGGTTGCGAGGTACAACAGTGTTAGTTGTTAGTGCCCCGCCTAGTCGTGGCTTGGAACGATAAATCGTGGCGGGTCGGTGCCTCCGGTTAATACTTGGGATTAAGAGCGTCGAGCATCGCCGTAAACTGAGATATACATCATCCCGGTACACGCTTCGCCTCTCATCCATCCTCCGCACCTATGTATATTACATTAGTACCACAGTTAGTACCATGAATTAATAAACGCGAAACCAATTCTAGAGTCAATGACAGATTTATAATTTTACTAACTGACATGCGCAACTTCGTTTGTGTCACATTCTTCATGACTGCTTCGCTCCTATTTGTCTTAGTTATTGGTGATGATAAATGGGCTATCTAACACTGAAAGAATTTTTCAAATCGGACCAGCAGTTTCCGAGATTAGCGCGTTCAAGCAAACAAACAAACTCCTCAGCTTTATAATATATTAGTATACTCGTAGATTGCAAGGGACACGCCCAGTCTAACATTTCTCCGTATTTCCTTTTCACCGTACAAACTTAGGTCGAATTGATTTGTTATGGTTTACGGTAATGGTTACTTACATGTTATCTGTTTTGCTATTATTATGTACTCTAATCTATAGATCCTCTGCGTTAATTTATCCTGTGTATAAATTCTAGTTATTTCTACCGTTTCATGAATGAAGTGGTTTCTCTTTATTTATACTAGTTAGTCATCTGTTGATTGCTGCATTTATTATTGTAGGTAGATATGTTCAGCGTTGGTGGGTGACTGGGTGCCAAATGCGGTCGCATCATTAAATATTACATATATGATAAGCATAGTGCGACCTTCCAGTCGTTATTGCAAGTTCATATATTTTTTATTGCATTGTGTGTGATAATGATAAAAGCAAAAAAGTACTTTACTTTGTTTGTTATTTATATTAAAAACTGTGTAGGAGACTTAATCTATTGAGATTCCATTTTCGTATAGGTCATTGATGAACGAACATGAATAGGTTATAAAAGTAAAATACAACCGGCTTCTAAACAAAACAAAAAAAAACAAATAATTTCGTTGTAGTTTCTTCATCTTTTGAATACCGACGACTTTATTTTTTTGCAAAAAAGTTTCTTTCTTTTTAGTGGTGACGCCTCAAAGCTAAACGTACCCATCACAGCATACGTATTATAAACTGGTGTAAACAATTAACGGACATGCAATTTCAGCAATCCCGGAAGATTTGCTATCATTTATTGGAGACTTCCGTTTCCTATCTCCGTTCCTCATCAGATCTTCAACAAAAAAAAAGAAAGGGACCACCTCGAAATACTAAGATGCTCTTCCAAACAATCGTAAGTATACAGATCTTTTTTTTTTCATTTTATTTCGACTAGTGAGAATGAAAACATCGTTAATGTAGTCTGAAGCCACGGCCCACGCATTATTAGGGATAACTCAAATACAGATCTCACTCACATTTAAATGAGACCACATGACAAGCACCGGCTTTCAAATATAATCTACTTTTTTTTAGATGTTGGTTAAAAATAAAATGTATCGTATTTTCTACCTAGCTACCTGTTTTACCATTCCTACGCATACGACGATAACTCTATTAAACTGTATCCTAAATCCTTTAGGAGCACAATTTGTTGCATCTATTTGCATATCAATGTAATAATGGATTCATTATTATGGGAACGGAATGCTAATATTCTCTCTAATTCGAAGGCTAACTGGTTCAGTATAAATGTGTTTTAGAATTGATGTAAGTAAATAGATACCATCGTTTGGATGATATGATTTTTAATACGGATTAAGGGATTTTTTTTTGTCATCAACTGTCAAAATTCAGAAAACGCTAGAAGCTTAGGTGCATTTACAATGTGACGCAAATGTGTACAATTTATTTTATCAATGCAAGTATTTTTTTTCTGCCCAGAGAAAAAGAAAAAATATATACAAAAACAAAGTTTTGTTGCCAGATAAACAGAGTTATGAGGTTAATTAGCGGCCAAGTATTTATCGGAGCCACATTTGGCATCAATGTGGTGAACGAAAAATTGGTGGCATTGCAATGTTGTGAAACGCAGCTCACAGTGTAAACCCATTTTTTGTCCGACTAATTGTAAAAAGGATTTATTAAATAATAACTCCTATTTTCTTCTAACGTGAGATGCGTATGCCACTGGAAAATGGAAAATTCCGTGAGGTTATACAATATCTTGGGAGATTTCCGAGAAAAAATTGTAGAAAAGCAAGTGACGAAACTTTGGTACAATGTCAACATTCTAAACGACGGTGGAGCTGCGCTACGCGAACCTCCCATTTCTGTCAGCAGGCTTTAAAAAAAATAATAAGTTGAACACATTGTCGGGAGCAAAGCCCGCTCTTTCACTCTAGCTCTGAACCTACCGTTCCCAGTGCCTGTTCTGCTACTTGGGTAGGCCAGAAATCCCGATAAATTGTGGAATCGTACACTGATAAGTCGCTAACATGTCGTTAGTTTATGTCTGTACACAATTTTAAATAACTATCAAAAACAGCGTAAAAAAGTATTCCAAATGTTCACTTGACAATATCGAGAGTTGACAATCTCTCAAGACATTTAATAATCTTACGTACCTATTTATCAATTATTCGGTGACACAAAAACCCGCCAAGAAGTCCATGAAAACGATTTACTCCTTTATTGTGATAGATAAAACGTATCTCGCATGGGCAACGACTGATACATGCTAGTTGTTCACGATTGTTCCAACTTTACTATCTATTAATAATGTAATAGTAATTGATAAGTTCGTCGCTAATACTCAAATAAATATCACGAAATATACAATTTGATGAGTGCTACAGATAATACACTGTTACATAACGAGCTAGGTACAATGACCGATGACTCACTATACATATATTGCCTTGTATCATGTGTTAAATAGTATACTTCATTATCTGCCTAACCTATTCCCAACTATATTGAGGTAGGCTTTCGGTCCACTCAAACCGGATTTAGATGTGTACTAGTGTTTTTACGTGAGGCGGCTGCCTACCAGACCTCCACAACCCATTAACTGGGTAACACGGTACTTTGACAAGACTGGTGTCAGATTTTCTGGCTTCTGGCAATTCGTAACGACTACCAAAGATCTATAAATGACAGCCGGGCCTGCGCTGGCTTGTCGTACTTTGGAGTCTTTGTGTTTTAAGGTGGTCACCCATCCACCGAACTTGGCAAGTGTTGCTTAACCACGATGATCAACCGGTGCGGCTGTTATTATTTAGCCACATGCTCCTAGCTAACTGGTCTATTTATAGTACTGAATTATATTATTTAGCTATTAAGGTCGCCGGATGCATGTATGCTAAGTGGAACTCGTTTGAATGGTCGGATTGAGGTGTCGGACCTTTTAAATGGGTTTGTATGCTCAATTTGGTCTTAATGTTACACATTTAAATTAAATTGGACCATGTACTTGACCAAATAAGGTTCTTAATTTAAGTTTACATTGCAAAAGAGGCGGGCCAAATATACAATAATTATGTGACAGTTTGGTCTTGTGTGTCTTTCTTTCAAATTACCATAAATTACTTACTGTAAATAAGCTTTAAAATGGGTCTCGTAATTGCTTAATCTCTTATCAATATGTGACTTTAAACGGGGTGATAAAATTTTACCGTCGCTAATTTCCACATTATCCGTTGCAGTAATGATCCAACCAATATTGCTTTTGAAGAAAAAAAAAAACTTCACATTTTCTTCGCTACTACGTGCAGCCAGCGTAACAAATACCGGTATCGCTGTATCGCTAGTCTACCATCGCTCAAGCCTCAATCGCTTCGCTGTAACAATGTAGACAATTTGTAGTTGGCTAGCGTAGTACAACATTTAGTTAGCATGTTATGTAAGGGTCGAGCGGACATGTTTATTGTTGGTCTACGTTCGCCTTGGCGCGGGCGTTATCCTCTGCGACCGCGATACTAGGCCGCGGCTTATCGCGATGTAATAGGTATGTGCAACACGCATAGCTCGGAGTGGGGTAACGAAATACGCGGCTGAGACAGCGGTTTTAAGACGCTTATATATTTTCAGACAAACAAAACAATTTTTTTTTTATTTCAATTACAAAGGGCATTTTGGTACACGTTATTGGAGATATCCTTTTAAGCAAAGAGTTGTTTTGTTTGGAGACTCCGCGCTTCCACTTATCATTATCTTATGTAATTGAAAAGTAGACAACGTAAACATGCAAAATTAAAAATATATGGTTAACTTCAGATTATACAAACGGCACTGTAAATGAGTGAGCGTTTTGCGTAGAAAAGGACCAAATCGCGAATATAACACCGGAAAATTGCAGACTCCGTTGTAAGATTGTAATATATCTTTATTAGATTATAATATCTCGATATATTATTGAAAAAAAAATCGTTTGAATAGATTAAATCCCATCCAAATTCAATGTTTCCAATATATCCGTGTCTTATTCTGAAAAAATAAGTTTACGTGAGAACACGTTTTTACGCGATATTTTACAATGTTACGACGTTTGCTAGTTTTCGGTGACATAAATATAAATAAGTTTTCGTTTGAGTGCAACTTTGATATCGAATCTAGACTATTTCAAGTTAGTTCGACATTCGTTATCAGCAGATAAGATTTTGATTTAACGTTAATTTTGTCCAAACAAATATTACTTAACAGATTAAAACTGCATAATAAATTATGAAAAAATATATAAGTAATAATTATTTAATCGTGATAATAAATAGGTTAGTAGATAAACAACTCGATTTTTTTACTTAGGATAAGTGCATAGTATCAAAATATAAATAATAAATCTTTGAATTACGATAAATACTTATCTTGACAATTATATTTACAAACAGTTTTTACGACTATCTTTCAAACACACTGGCCGGACGAGAACGTTTATCAGCCGCCAGTGTGTTCATACCCTTACGTATGTTTACTTAAATGCATTTGTGTGCATTCAATACTTACGCGATAAAAAGCCTATTCCTAACGCTTGACGCATAACTGTTTTATTTTTAACCGACTTCTAAAAAAGGAGGAGGTTCTCAATTCGGATGTTTGTATTTTTTTTTTTTTTTTTTATGTTTGTTCGCGCATAACTCCGTCGCTTTTCAACCGATTTGAAAAATTCTTTTTTTGTTCGAAAGGGTATACTTCCCAAATGGTCCCATGAAAATTTTATCGAAATCGACCAAGCGGTTTTCGAAAAATCTAAAAAAAATATCTAATTTACCTACATTGACGACCTCTTAGTTTACTCTGCAAAGGAGCAGGGGCCGTATTATGACATCTTAAAACCATCATGTTTTCTGTGTGAGAAAAGGATAGTGCTATTCGTCCTGTATAGCTCCGTCTCTTTTTCACACCGAAAACATGATGGTTTTAAGAGGTCATAATACGGCCCCTGTACGTTTTTTTTACACCAATGTGATTGGTTCGTTTAGGTGGGGGAGGGGAGGGGGTTTAGGTACCACTAAAAGAGGTATTCCATGAAGCACACCCAAATGAAGCACACCCAGACGAAGCACACCTAAAGTATTCCACTTAGCACACCCGTAGGTGGGCTTCAAATAAAAATTTAAAATAATTAATTTCCTATTCCACGAAGCACACCTACGAATATAACTCGCATAGTGCGGGGACTAAGAAATAAAAATGTTGATAGAAGAAAATATTTATTATTTAAAAGACTAACTTAAATTTCTAACATCATTCAGTTTCATTATAATAATGTGACACAATATTTGACATTTTTGTAATCTTACTATTTAAAATCACAGATTGTTTCATAATTATCTTTCCAAAATTTTTTTTTAGTTTTTAACTATTTTTCTATTATTTTCCTTTTTTGTGCTCTTAATAAAATAACAGATTGTTTCATAATTGCAATAAAAACTTGGACAAATATCAAAAACATTGTAAATATAGTTTTCTATAGAGATCTATGTTGATGTTTTCTTATAGCTACTTTGATGTTGATGTTTTCTTATAGCTACTACTTAACTAATAATAAAAATACTCTAGTTTTATGTAAAATCACAGACTGTTTAAAATCACAAATCACAATCTTTAAGATTCTTAAATAATCCTGAAGAAATGGGCAATTTAGTATCTAAACTTATCAATTAAATAAATTATTATTAATCAGAATCTTAATTTCTCTAGACAATGTCCAACTGAAATTAGCCATTTTTATAATCTTTTATTGTGTTTTCGATTATATTATTTTTTATTTCAGCATGTTTTTGATTATTTGAATAACCCTTTTTTACTCTAATTTCTGCATAATTATTGCATTTTTATGAAACAATCTGTGATTTTTTATGTTAAAGTAGAGTATTTTTATTATTCACTAAACAGGTAGCTTTAAGAAAACTTCAACATAGATCTCTATGGAAAACTATATTTACAATGTTTTTGATATTTGTCCAAGTTTTTATTGCAATTATGAAACAATCTGTTATGTTTTATGTTAAAGTAGAGTATTTTTAACCGACTTCTAAAAAAGGAGGAGGTTCTCAATTCGGATGTTTGTATGTTTTTTTTTTTTAATGTTTGTTCGCGCATAACTCCGTCGCTTGTCAACCGATTTGAAAAATTCTTTTTTTGTTGGAAAGGGTATACTTCCCAAATGGTCCCATGAATTTTATCGAAATCAACCAAGCGGTTTTCGAAAAATCCAAAAAAAAATATCTACATTGTCTATATTGACGACCTCTTATTGTTACCTAGTTTACTCTGCAAAGGAGCAGTACGTTTTTTTTACACCAATGGGGGGGGAGGGGATAGGGTGTATGTACCACTAAAAAGTGAAAAATAAAAAACTTTTTACAAAAAAATACAACCGACTTTTACACAAAAAATCAAAAAAGTGCAAAATAACTTTAATTTCGGAAGTCGGTGTTCAAAAAACGAAAAAGCAACCACAAACACCGAGTTTTTATAAAAAAGTATTTTTTTGTAAAAAGTTTTTTATTATTCACTAAACAGGTAGCTATAAGAAAACTTCAACATAGATCTCTATGGAAAACTATATTTACAATGTTTTTGATATTTGTCCAAGTTTTTATTGCATAATTATGAAACAATCAGTGATTTTATTAAGAGCACAAAAAAGGAAAATAATAGAAAAATAGTTAAAAACTAAAAATTTTTTTGGAAAGATAATTATGAAACAGTCTGTGATTTTAAATAGTAAGATTTCAAAAATTTCAAATATTGTGTCACATTATTATAATGAAACTGAATGATGTTAGAAATTTAAGTTAGTCTTTTAAATAATAAATATTTTCTTCTATCGACATTTTTATTTCTTAGTCCCCGCACTATGCGAGTGATATTCGTAGGTGTGCTTCGTGGAATAGGAAATTAATTATTTTAATTTTTTATTTGCAGCCCACCTACGGGTGTGCTAAGTGGAATACCTTAGGTGTGCTTCGTCTGGGTGTGCTTCATTTGGGTGTGCTTCATGGAATACCTCCACTAAAAAGTGAAAAATAAAAAACTTTTTACAAAAAAATACAACCGACTTTTCCACAAAAAATCAAAAAAGTACAAAATAACTTTGATTTCGGAAGTCGGTGTTCAAAAAATGAAAAAGGAACCACAAACACCGAGTTCCGAAATCAAAGTTATTTTGTACTTTTTTGATTTTTTGTGGAAAAGTCGGTTGTATTTTTTTGTAAAAAGTTTTTATCGGAGTCAAAGGCGGTTTCTAGAATTTTCTAAGTACGTACTCAAGTTGGTGTTTAAATAACTTATTTATTTTAAATTTTGTTCGAGAACAGGTTAAATATGGTATTATTGCGGTGTGGAGAATATTATTTAATATTTTTTTCCTTAAAGAAATTATGTAACGGACATTTAGGTACTTGCAGTCAGTATTATTATATTAACGTTTGATAACATAATTCATAATTATTACCATAATAATGACGATATGATGATAAGTTACAAATACTTACCTACTTGTACCTACATAATATTTAAATAATAATATACGCACACAAATGGACAGGGGTAAACTTAATTCCAGTAGTCATGTTAGTAGTCAAGGTTTGGTTGATGCGGGGATAAATTGGTTGGTAGAATATGAAACAAAAACATTTATATTTTACTGAAATACTAACACCGTTATCTACTTTTTATTTATAAATAAACATAGTTTATTTATAAATTGATAAGCTTAACCAACAAAGTCCTTAGTCCTCTGTTTACAATACAAAACAGTTTTATTTATTTTTAGATAACAGCGAATGCAATTAGTAAGCACGCTACATTTGTTCCTCTTAATTATTAATTACTTATATTATTATAATAATGCATTGTTTGCATAGAACTAGTCATTATGGTAATAATGCAATTATTAGTTACCTATTACTTATTTGATCGGTTGTAATAGTTTATTTAATTGCTTTATTATTACTTTGTTATTTGAATATAATTATAGGTTTATTAAGCGTATTCGTAAAATTTCAAATTGTATGCATAATAAATACGGATAATTTATAAAATCACATATTTCAGGAATACCCATTTTCATGAACAATATTCTAGAGCTAAAAGAGCCCCAATAAAATTTCACTTTAAGATTTTCAACTTTTGCCACTGAGTCAAACATTGCTAATCCAAAATGCTTCAGGTACCATCTTAGGTGTCAAATAACCATAGTGAAAATGGCATAAAAGTCACTGTTTTACATGCGCTTGTCTATAAAACCGCTCATATTAAAATGGAACCAATAATTTTCTTGTTTATAATCTCACAGCGGAGAAATTTATTTTATCATCTGGCAGTTTTATCACAGTCGTAAAGGCTGCCTCCGACGGTTCTACTAACGCAAGTGGAGTGATAAGATTTAGTTCAAGCGATGCAAATAGGGACGCATGACGTGACGCTCGCAGTTGTATCTTCTTTCTTTCAATTTGCTTCGTTGAACTCAAGAATAAAGTTAGCTGGGCAAAGCTGATGTTTGTTTTTCGTACGTTTGTTTTATTTACTGAGATATTATATTCTCTGTAAAATGTAGACAAATTTATTCGTTCTTGTATTTTACTTTTTTTATAGATTATAGTAAATACGCATTTTATTTTAATAGAAAGTAGTAAATACGCATTTTTCCAGTTTATATACCTAAATAAATATTTACAAACGGACGTTACATTAGTTCGAACGGGAAATTATCGGGTTGAAACAAATTAAATAAGGAATGTGTGAGTCGAGGTTGAATCGTGTACGCAACACTAACAACTCATATTTACGACTTTCACAGCTCCATATGATTGAAACGGCAATTTGGTTGAGTTATTTATTAATTTTCACTTTATCTATATAATTGTCACTCTTATTCTCGTTATGAGATAATGTACAAGGCTGTTGTTGGCAACTTTGCAAAACAGATAAGGTTTGGTCTGAGGTGACATAGCTAAGTGCAGGGTTATCAGTGCAAGCCAAATGACTGGTTATACTCGTATCACACAGCTGATAGTGTAATCGTAGTTTGTTTTCGTTCGTGTAGGAATGTACCTAGAGTTCTTGTGTTGTACAAGTGTATCAGTTACAAGATGTATGCTTTGTTTGCTGGTGGTTCTTATCCGACGTTGTATAGTAGATTGAGATTGCCTTGTTTGTACTTACCGCAGTGTTTTTCTGTAGTTATCTGACTGTGAATGATTTCTGCTTACATAGGAACACGATTCATAAAGATTACAGTAAAAAAAGAACAGTGATTTCCGCAAAAAAATGGAACCTATTACCGTCTCCAAGGTCGCTTTTATCTCTACACCAAAATTCATCAAAATCGGTTTAGCTCTTTAGGCGTCAACTCTTAAACAAAAAATTAAATACTCACTTTAGTATTTATAATATTAGGTAGGTTTATAGTATCTTTACCATCAATATACAATTCATCCCTGAAAGATTTCACAAACGTTTTATGATAAACTAGCTGCTGCCCGCGACTTCGTCCCCGTGGAATCCCCGATTTTAAAACATTCTTTATCGTTGCTCCGCTCCTATTGGCTTAAGCGTGATGATATATAGCCTAAAGCCTTCCTCGATAAATGGTCTATTCAACCCAAAAAGAATTTTTCAATTCGAACCAGTAGTTCCTGAGATTAGCGCGTTCAAACAAACAAACTCTTCAGCTTTATAATATTAGTATAGATTAAAAAAACATTCAGAGATCAAAAAGAAATTCGAGTACTGAAGAAATCACTGTCGTTTTCCTTTTATTCCCCATTATACGAGATCCCTAAGCTAAACCACTTAAACCTTCGGGTTCCTCACGTATTTATAAGGATTCCGTCGGCGCATTATCTCCGTTGCTCAAGTTTAACTAATCCTTTGTTATTGCCTTATCATAGTAGTCATAGTAAGTTTCTCTTGATTCTTGAGATAATAATAGATGTGACGTAAGCTAGTCTAGAGCATTCCCAGACGGTATTATGTATTGTTTACCTAATACAGTAGCCGTATTGAAATGTCATAGCCAGTAAGTAGACTGCGGTGAATTTTAGCCATCACGTTTTAGAACTGGGAAGGTTTACACTGAATGACGTATGTTTGTTATGTAAATTGTGGTATATAATATACACAATTCACAAACAAAAACAACTCAGTGCCAGGCCCGATAGAATTTATCCCACCGACACGGTGATTAGACGTGTCACGTGACCCTTGAGGTATTGTGTACTTACTGACGATTTTGTTGTTTTGTTGTGAACACCACAACCATCAATTTCGTAGTGGCCAACGTCATTTCGAATTCCGTTTACAAAGTCAATCACTGTTTTCCTTTAAAGGGTTTAGCGTAATATTTTCAAATTACGAATGTGAACAAGAATCTACTTGATTGAACGTGTTCCCCAGGCAGGCTTCCACTTGTAACAAGATGCGGATCAATATCGATATTACTGACGTGTTTATACTTCCCTGGTACATATAACCGTGATGTTAAATTAAATGCTGCTATACCAAAACAACCGGTCGCAGGAATGTTGTAGCTAATCTATGGTTGTTCGATGACTGACTGACTGACACATAAGAATGCACATAGGTATGAAGACAGCTACTCGAAAGCCAACTTACGAGTTCATGTCCAAAATCAACAGGAGAAAAATCGCAGCAAACACACGCACAAGTAGAATTTAGTAGCAATAATGTATGTTCTGCGTCCAAGAAAACTTGCTGCAGTTTTATATAACAAGTAACAGTCACTAAAGAAAAAGAGAACTGGCGCCGTCTACAGAGCCGTTACTAAGAAACCTTTGGTCCGTTTAGTGGCGCTAGAGTACGTCTAGCCTATAGGAATGTTCTATTCATTACTATTATTATTCATACAACAAATACTAGTAGTTATCTAGATAGATTTATGCTGCTATAAACTATAAACAACGGTTTATGATGACAATCACTGAGAAATATTTACAAGTTGAATGCTACGGTGTTATTATATGGAACGGTTGCCTTAATATGAGGTTGTAAATAGTTTTGTTAGGCCGTTTAGCAGTGATTGTTGGATAGAGAATATGATAATCCTTGAAGTAAAAGCATTGATACGGCTTATTGAGAATAATATTGCTCTTCAATCATCAACCGTTTTGTTGCTAAGCATAGCTACAAAACCCTTCAACATGATGTTAAGGGCGTATACGCCGAACGGCATTTCATAAAAATTTTCAAGTCCTTATTTTCCGAAAGGACTAAACCGATTTTAATGAAACTTTACACACATAAGCAGGATTTTTATAGTGTTACAGTTAAATTAGACCCGTTTTATATTTTCCATACAAACATAAATATCCAGTTTTTAAATAAGACATTACGAAAATATTTTATCTAACTTTTTAGACCTATGTATCCTACTTATATGTGTGAAGTTTCATTAAAATCGGATCAGTCATTTTGCAAAATAGTGACTTGAAAATTTGTATGAAATGCCATACGGCGTACACGCTCTTAATGTGAAAGATGAGATTGTAGTAACCATTGATGAACGTCTTAATATAACCGTGTTATTAATCTAGGGTCGCCATCCTACTTTTGTGATAATTAATTAGGAACGTGAAACTAGGCTCTCTTCGATCTAACGACCTTGACAATACAAAATGCCTGGAAATGGTTTCTTTGATAAAAAATTCTTTGAGCTTTCTCTTCCACCAATCATAACCGGTCTAAGATTTCTATATCCTATACTTGAATGTTTCACATCAATCGGCCTGCCGAGCCTTTTTCCAATTTTTATGTAGCTGAGTACCAGTATTTCTATTTAACATCCAGTATTTAAAATGCTAGTCGTTGTACCTACTACATAGCTTCGATACTACGATGAGCGTCAACCGGTGACTTTTAAGGGCTATTGTAACTATTTGTAACGTTTGAATCCAACATGTTATTGCCGCACGAACAACTTTACATCCCTTTGAACGCTGCCGATCTCTTTGAAGCCTTTCTAGTAAAAATGTACATGAATATTCGCATCTGTGGCGACACCTGTAATTATGTAGGGTTGCCAGCCGTACTATATTTACATATTATTAAACTTTATTTTGGGTCTGCGTAATAAATACTGTTGAAGAAATATATAGTAACGTAACGAAATCTAACAAAAAAAGGCATTTATTTTAAAAATGTATGAACGTCATTGTTATCTTTTTCATAAAGCTGCTAAACAACTTCAAGGTAATGATATCAGTCTTAAATGTGTGTAATATTATGTCAATTATAAAATTTGCCCTAGAACAACGTAAAAATACAGCTAGATATATTTCACTTTGAAACAAAAAAAAAATGCAAACTTTACAAGCCCCCACAGTAATGATTAGATTTTGGTGAGAGCAAAAAAATTGTTTTAGCAAAATAGAAAATAAGGTTTTAAATTTTAAAGAAAAAAAAAATTGTGAGTTTACTGACTGAAAACTACAAGCCAAAAATGGCAGCATATTTAAAAAAAAATGTAAAAATAACTTTCCAAATTTATTTAAAGTGATTTCATTCCTGCTCTGTATTCCCGCCACTTCAGCATTCACAGAAAGGATATTTTCTGTTATAAATTCGAGGTGGCGAGAAAATTGATGTAATATATCAATGGGCGAGAAGAAAGAATCCGATGTGGTATCTCATCACAAAAAAAATAGTTTTGTATTTTACATTAATTTAATGTAATGTGATAACTGATAAAGCATAAAACACAAGTGCTAATATTGTTTTTATAAAAATAAATAAGCAACCAATATATTTTTTGCTTTTTCCACGTTTTGTATATATATTTTTATTGTACTGTATTTTTTGTAGCTTAGTTTAGAAAATATTATATTTCATCGAAAAATGTCTTAATGAAAAGATTTACACACAATTATTAAGTATGAAATTTTCGTTTGTAGCACTTTAGGTTCGAAATATTTTTATAAATTTTGATGAATCAACCAAATTGACCAATCGTGCAGTTGAAAATTAATTCAAAATCACTTCATTGTACTCGAGTTGAAACGTTTCAATTCTGGGTCTTTCAACCAACAATAATAAATTTAGTTGAACCGTGTATAATGGCCATTGCAAAATCAGTGCACTATTCGTAGAACACATACTCATAAAATTCGGAAGAGTTAGTCGATGCGTAATAGAGAGCTAGAAAACACTCAATAAAACAAATGCTTCTAAGAATTTCTTTATTCATTTGGACACCGACCAAAATTCACCGCTAATAACCTTTTTCTAAATCGCTACTAATTTATAGTTGAACAAGCCGTTAACCAAAATTATTTTAGTGTTTATTTTGATTTCAAATATGTAAAGTAATAACTTCAGATACTTTCAGCTGTCATAACTCATAATATTTCAGCAGTGGAGTGGCGTAAACATGAAATATAAAAATTTAAACGATGTCAAATAAATTTTTACTTTGATACAATTTGGTTGAATGAATAAAATTTTCCAGTTTCGCCACTGTTTGGTCTATTTTTCTTCGTCTGATTACTGCTGGGGCGACCGTCAAAACATGAGTCAGGACCTGAAACAGGTCATAAAAATACAATTTACGGGTAAAAAGATTGCAGTTGGAAATAATAAAGATGTTTACTAGCGGTTAACGATTCGTACTAGGGTAGGTAGGTACAATCGATTCATATTTTACTTGGCTGGTTATTAGTCCAAGTTTGGATTTTTTTATTAAGATTTATGACTGAAACATAAATCAAAGTTATGAAGGACAAAACCTACCTCAAACAATTTCATGTTATTGGATCACAAGTTTATGATCTTCAAGGATATTGATTAGTATTTTCAATAACTGTCAGATTTCCGGTTGTAAAACACGATTGATTTTGCCTTGGCTGTTCTAAACGTTATGGTAGGTTTTCAGTATAAATGCATGTAGATGATTACCAGAACTTGACTGACTTCTACAAACCAGAAACTGGGTAGTGGGTACCACGTTTAATCAGTCACCAAAAAGGGTGCGAGGAAACTGATCAGTCACATCTAACAACGAGGTCCATTGAAGCTTTAGACAGCAAACGTTACTGATAAGGTCTGATTTCACCAGACACATAAGATAGACCAAACAGCCAGGCATTTCTTCATACAAATGAATGTGTTGACTCAGCTGTGCTTCGCACGTGGCCGACCGACCACGATGACAGAATTATCGTATAACACTTATAGTGCTACTTACAATGCTTATAGTGTTACTTATAGTGCACTTATAGTGTACTCGTCTGAATGTAAATATGTATTGCCTTACGATGAAACGATTCCGATACGATTGAGTTTATAGCGTTTACGCATTGTGTAGGATTTAAATTTGAGTTCCGAGTTCTATCCCAATTTGTTGTAGGTCAGGTATCCTGAAAACGAACGGACGAGTCTAATAATACCTACCTACTATATTTATATCGGGCCGATATTATAGTTTGCCTGGAAGAGATCGCGGAATGCGATAAGGCCGCCAATAGGGATTTTTCCTGAGAAATAATATAATTATGCTTATGTTTAGTCCGTCAGTTAGATTATAGAAAAATATTGGACACGTATTTTTTCCTTTATCAAATCTATAAAAACTGACGAAGATACAAAGCATCAAAGATCAGGAGGGGGGGCTTATGACGTCACGGCTCGGTAAAAATTGCAAGTAGCGAGTAGTGACGTCACACGAGTTTTCAGCGCACTGCATCGTCTTCATTTTTTGTTTACGCGAAAAAAGAAAAAATACTTGTGCAATATTTTTTGGAAATCTATCCGACGGACTAATTAGACTTTTTTAGTTAACTACCCCCCTATTGTATGATTTTCCCTTTATATATTTTTATTTTAGTGAACTTAGAATTAAACTATATAATTAAATAAATATAATATTTCTAGGATTTGGATTCGATGCAGAACGGAATCTAACTTAATACATTTTTTATTGGATATTTTTTTTTACTGTTGGCTAGCTGTCGATATAAGTCTACGGGGAATTGACAGCTCTCAGACTACGCGTGCCCTTGTTTAAGAAATAATTTAGGGTATTGAACATGAATATTTAGTGGACAAAGGACCAACTTCAACATAAAATTGAAGCCACATTTTTGGTCCTTGTGGATCTCCCGAGAATTCGATGGCTTCATTTTAGAGGTAGCTAGACAGTTTTTTTTTTTGGTTCGTTAAACATAGATATGATGCATCTTCATGGACTATTCATGAACGTGCATGTTCACGTATGTACGAGCAAACTTCCAAAGCAAACTGAGCTGATGTTTGCTAAGCGAATGAGTTTGGATAAGTACTCGAAATAACTAAAATGATAGATAGCGGCGGAAAGCACGAATGTTTGTGTTTCAATTGGAAATTGAAAACAATTTTTTTAGTCTGTGTTTTTTTATGATATCGAACAGTAGACATAGGTACAATTGATATTTTTTAAATAATGTTTTTGTTGAAATTTTTTCATTTCGATGAATGCAGTAATCGCATTGGTACATTTTTTCAAGATTTATTTATATAACACTACGCACAAAAATGTATAGAGGCGGAAGATTCGAATATCTTCATGTTTATTTGCATTCACAGATCGCTAATTAACTTGGATTGCTAAGTTTCCAAACCATACACACACCGCTACCTACACCTCTATAGGAGGCAAGAAATATTGAAGATCTAGAATTTCATACAGTCGTACGCAATTAGATATCTTGGATTCTAATGAGGACTAACTTAGGTTAGACAATGGAAAACTGAGGTCGCAAGTAACAATTGAATCACGTTATTTTATTTATAAACCGGCTACTATAAACTACAAGGGCACATTATCTACGTGGCACTAATGACGCCTCGCTGAATGGGCACTAACTGACATAACAATCCTGCTAACGATAAAACGAAGTTAGGATAAGTAGTTTTCCATGTACCGAGAATGCTTCGTCTCGTCTGCGGCTCAACACAAACAACCCAACATTCGCTACGTTCCCATTCTTTTAGCAATATCGCGTTTTTTCATTCCGATTGCACCATTCAAATATGTCGGCGGTGTCGGTAAATTCGGACAGGGACGCAATCAATTACCTCCCGACGAATTTACGACATCTCGTTCATCGAACATCGTTTTATTGTCAGACAACATTTTAATAAAAATGTCACCGTTCAGTCTCCGCTGCCATTCGACAGCGAACCTCATCAAAATCGCATCAAAACACCCCGAACACCCACTCGCTTCGTTCGAACATTTTAACACCCATTTGAATCTAAATTTTACTTAACTTTGAGACGCGGTCCTTCAGACACTTCATATCCCCCGGAGACGGAGCAATAAAACAATAACGACTTTGTTGCATAGATCGACTTTAAGATACCTAAATGTAATGCACGGCGTTTTCTCGATGCCAGTTAGCGTCGAATTAAAATGCCTTTAGTCACTCGACAATATCTCGGCATTCATATCGCGCATCACCGCGTAATGTGGAATGTCGGGACGCGACTAATTCACGCGAGAGAATATCTTCAAGACATTTGAATTTTTGTGAAATATTTACGCTTATAACGCGTGTATAGTCAGCATTTCCCGAACATACGAGATGCCTTTAGTACCGTTCCTTTTTGAGGCATTTCTCTCTGCGAAGATTAACAAATTGTTCGCTTCATGAATTCCCCACTCGCCTCGAGTATCGACGTTTACAGAGTTGCAAGCGTAATAAATGCTCGAGATTTACATAAACCGCTGCGTCCTTTGACAGTCGAATACTGATGAGCGGACAAGTTACGCTCGCAAATAACCAGCGTGATGGAATTAAACCATAATTTCCTTTAGAAAGTTATAATATGCGTTGCCCTGTGCTCCGGAGCTAGGTAACTGTCAGTGATTCAGATAACATTCACCGTGTTATTCTCATTTATCGTGGAGATAAAACTTTCTGTACCTACTGCCAACATTGAATGCGCCTATTTCTGTGATTTGAGAAGCTTCAACAAAAACCTAGTCGTACTTCAAATGCGCAAAACGAAAATTGTACAAAATCCTGCGATTGCATTACTTTCTATAGAATGCATTTTCTGTGTGAAAGAGCAAAGTATTAACGTGCAGCTCTCAGACAATGGCAAACACAGGCGGAACCACGCGCCGTCACGATAAATGTATCGAGAACCACAAATACCATCCGCTGCTCGCAGACTTATTGTTTGAGATGGCACTGCTGAAAAATTGCTCCCCCTTCCACCATCACTTCAAATATTTCATCGTCTGAATGACTTCTTCATTCAAAAATCGTAAAACCCATTCGAGAAGCGAGCCATTTAAAATTCAATTAAATAACTTCTCTGCTATCAGATCCTTAGTATTGGATATCTTGTTGCTAGTAATTGGATTGTGGCGAGATTTAATTTTTTTTCTCGGCCTTTCAGCGCTCTCGTTTCGCTTTG
This sequence comes from Hecatera dysodea, assembly GCA_905332915.2. Classification (NCBI taxonomy): domain Eukaryota; kingdom Metazoa; phylum Arthropoda; class Insecta; order Lepidoptera; family Noctuidae; genus Hecatera; species Hecatera dysodea. The sequence continues at coordinate 7,650,888 of HG995294.1, read as the reverse complement.
TATTTAATTTTTATCTTCACTATATTTAAGTGTTCATTGCCGACGACGGCGAAATATAATAGGAAAAGTTTCATTTGGCTAATTAAAAATAAGCCACCCCTGGGTACTATCCAGATTTATCGCCGTTATTCAACCTAAGGTCGGCTATGTCTGCCGTTTTATAATAAAAGCTCGTTTGCCAACGTTTTACTGAGTACATAGATACTAAGAACAATGGGGAACGATGTTGACAATGTAGCGTGAATACCTTTGCAACTGTTTATTAAGAGAAAATACAAATGAACGGCGAATCCACTTTGTTTTTTACTTTTCAGCAAATATGGAGAGCATTTTGATGGCTACGTTTTGAGTTCAGTCGCTACTATTTGTTTTTTAAAATGATCTGTCGTGTAGCTCTGTCGGGAATATAATTGAAGTAAAGTTTATCCGATACGGTTGTTTTCCGTTTCCCGCGCGTTAAAATCGCTAGCGTGGGGTGGCATGGCACCGTACGGCTCTTTAATTATGGCGTCACCTTCAATTCGGAAAGTTTTAATGTGTGTACATTCGTTCTGCGGGACGTGGAGTGCTAGCGACGCTTCGAGCACTCTCCACGGCACTCATCTCTCGACGAGCTCCTCTCCTCTTGTTGTTTGAACATCGAAACAAACGAACAGAACCACGATTAAATTTGCGAATTGTGCGACAACGAATCCGAACTTTACGCATTATTCCAACAAAGTTAAATTCTTTGTTTCGATTTTATTTTAAAACAACTCTGTTACGGAAGTCGCTACGAGGATATGGCGGTCGGGATCGGGACGTTTCGACACTGTTGAAACCGCAAAGTTTACTGGCTGCCAAGTTTCTCCGCACTATGTAAATTCAGACGTAATTAGAGGAAGCTACGATCGTCTACGCCGGAGAATGGCTCGGCCCACTCTTGTTAACTGACTCTATACTAGACCAAATCGCTTTCTGCTCTATTCGCATATTTGCGGTCGCGGCGACTGGTTCTACGTACCTAGGAGCTAGGAGACATGCACTCACCTAAACGCGGCTGAAAGTTTTATGTGCCGGTTTACTGCCACGTCGAGTCATCGTAGACAACTATAAAAGGCGACGATTGCGAGACAAAGCGTGATCGGATTGAGTAAATAAATAGTCTGCGTCGGAGTGCTCATCAATCTTTCAGAACAAAAGTAAATTGTGCAAGTTTGCAGCAGTCGCCGCGGGTTCGTCGGCCGGGACCTGCAACCTCACTAAACTGTCGTGTGCGCGACACTTAACAATTTAATTGTCACTCATTAGTCCTAAGGCGTCGAGTCTAGCGCCGTTTTAATTAACACAGTAATTCATAGACGTTTCATTAGCCACTCTCTCGCTCTCCCACCGGCAGTGGTCCTGCGTTCAGTGTTATCAATCATAAAGTAGGTATGTGTCGTGTGAGCAGCTGCTGGGTGGAATCAATCACGCGAGTCCCGCGCAGGCGGCCGCCACTCTCGGCCAGTTATTTATCACGCTCAGGCGACAACACCAGTCTGACGATTGCAATTTACAAATGGAGAGGAGCATTAACATTCGGCGGCGAATGTTATGATCATCGGTTGAATAACGAAATGTTCGACACGACCGGAATAGACGGCGCTCATGTCGGAGTTGGGTAGCGAGATATAGCGGCGGTGTTTGCTATGCCGGATGGCCCGCCCCCGCCCGCTCGTCTCTTGGCAAACTGCACTGCACTATACTGCAAATCATACTGAGTTTGTTTGCGTAGGTCAACGCCCTCGCCGGGTACGTTTTATGTGTTCCTGGTGTCACGACGTCACTCTAATAATAGATAGGAATGCTTAGCATCAATAAATGCACGCTGGAATGTAAGAAGAGTTCCTTACTTATGCGGCTCGCATTCTGTTTCATGTGTAGTCAGCGTGTAGACAATTAACTGCCCGATAATATTAATTTCAGATGTTGAACAAGTCTGTCTGACTAATGCCAGACTCGGGCTTGTACCCAAACGAGGAACAATGCTTTGTTAATCAATACGTCGGGTAGAAAATGGGATTGGACGTATTACGCTTTGACAGCTCATAATATCATGTTTAATTAAGGCGTACCGCGGTGCCGACGCTGCAACAGTAACTCGTTAAACTTTCATTATTATTCTCTCTCACAAATTGCTCGTACGTGAACGAATTGTGCTTCACAATCGATCTCCGTGGCTCGCGAGCCTTTGTTTGACTTCGACTCCAAATTCAGCGTAATTGCCTTTCAGCCTTCCATTATTCAACTTTATGCAGTCATTTACTTGTGTTATTACGAAGGGAGAGTTGCTGCGGTAAGTGTCGTGGGTGGATGCATTAATCGTAATATGTAAATGTAGACACATGAAATATTGAAATTGCGGCGTGGATTTACAATAACGTCTGTGCCCTGGGCGCATAGGGGCGTGCTGTCTATTGTTTTTGGTAGAATATTATGGTTATTAGCGGGGTTATCACTTGAGGGTGTTATCTATAATGCTTGCAAGAAAAAAATCACATAGCCAAATGTTTTTATAAGAGTTTATTTAGTTATCATATACTACACCACTTTTTTTCTCACCTGATAATTCCTTTGTTATAGATAGAGGACGAGGGTAACCACGGCAACGATGACACGCGCCTCTTCATCCTGTCGACGCTGGCGGGTCAGCACAAGCCGAAGGTATCCTGCTCGCTCTGCAAGGAGACGCTCCACGTCTTCGACCGATATCCGCTCGTTGACGGCACTTTCTTCTTGAGCCCGCGCCAACATACCAGCGGAGCTGTCGAGGTAATACTTATTATTCCGTTTATTCAATTTACAACATTAAATTATATTTATTTAAATATAAAATATAGTAGCCCACTGGTCCAAGTCCAAGCTACCGGTGGTCAGGGCTCCCGAGAGAGGAACCTCCTAACGATACGCGTCGTTTCCAAGATTACTGCTTTCTGGATCAAGCCCTTGATCCAGCTGCCCAACGAGAGCCTCTTGAGATATTGATCGAGGCTCTTGGCAATTATGCCATTGGCCGTCACGATTATCGGCACAATGACTGCTGTGTTCACATCCCACATGTCGACAACCTCGCGAGCCAACTCAAGATACTTCGATTGTTTGTAATACTTTATTATTATTTGTACTAAATTATGTAAAATAAAACAAATTTATATGAATGATCACAATTGTGATCCTTCTTACGGGACCATCTTGCGCGCTCCTTACAATCTCATCCACGTTCTATACCTGGATGAGATTGTAAGGAGCGTAGGCATTGGCACGAAAATAGAGAATCCTATGCTTAGTTGATGAAGGTAAGGTTTAATCAGTCAGATAAGTTTGATTTTCATTGATAGCAAAAGATAAACCACCAATTGATAAGCAATCGCCCATAATGTCTTCGATATTAGAAAACTTCACGCATTCAAAGTTTAAATCTTCGGTACTGCCATTAAAGACATAACTTAGCAACAAATAAAAAACAAGCAATAAGCCAGCAGTTTTAAGTACGAATTCAAAACAGAAAACTTAAATAAGATGTTGGAGTTTGTTTTAGAGACAAACGTAGTCATACAAGACTTGTCGAGTTGTTTGTTCGTCGGATTAGAGCAGACTTCTCGCTTTTGTTTGGCGTTAGAATTAGCATGGAGCCCCGGATAGTCTGTTTCTGCAACATTCAAACGAAGCTTTTGAAATAGGGATGTTGCCTGAGTAAAAAATAATAAAAAAATATGATTATGTGTAGTCCGTCAGTTAGAAAGAGATTATAGAAAAATATTGACACGTCCTCCATTCCTTTATCAAATCTATAAAAACTGACGAAGATAAAAAGCACCAAAGATCAAAAGTGGCAGCGTGTGACGTCACGGACCGGTAAAAATTGTAGCGAGTAGTGACGTCACACGCGTACGCACTGAATCGAAGAGGAAAAAATACGTGTCCAATATTTTTTGGCAATCTATCAGACGGACTAATCAGATTTTTATAGCCAACTTATTTGACTTTTCGTATTAGTATATTGCTTTTCGGAAGGACCCGTTTTGGGTGTCTCATCATTCTCATCATTCTCTTGCGCTTATCCATTTATTTGCGATCGGCACATGCCTGCTTCCATACTTTTCTATTCGTAGTAACACCCTTTCTACACATATTATCTTTTGTACAGTCAAATCATCGTTATTTTGGCTATTATTATTCTGGCTGTCTAGCTAAAATATAGTTAGTCATACTTTAATATAAAAAAAAAACATTATATTTCACATATTTAAGCACAAAATCATAGCCTTTTGTATGTAAATATTAACTACCAAACTTATGCAATAGAAACAAAAACAGTTGTATTTCTCAAGTATCTCTGTACATACATACATACGTTTCAATGAATCTTACATAATTCTCTCATTAGCGGTAAATTATTGATTACCAATTACGCAATGAGAAAACGAAAACAAAGATATCGCACCTCACCTCACTACAGGTCTTATGTTTATCATGGGTCTTTGGAGCGTCATAATGTAAACAAGATGTACTTGAGAGAAAAAAAATTGCTAATACTATTGATTGACTCTGACATTTTCTTGACCATAGTTCACTGGTATCGGTATTCAGAGCATAGTGACGAAGGTCTGGGCACGATACCAAGTCTCGGGCAGTTCTCAGCTGGTGCGAACAAAACCAGACAAAAAAACACCACCTGGAGCTCTAGATAACTGGCAATATATCAACGATAACGATTATCTAAAACTTCAAAATGTTGACGGCCACTACCAAAATGTAAAATAACAAACTATACAAACTACTTCTGAGTTTATTCCGGTGTTTCTTCTCAGGGTAGTCGGCTAGGAAACACCGGCCTGATCTAGCTTAAAATGACCAAAAATATTGGACGTGTCGAAGTGTTATGTTTAACCTACTTACAAAATAAATATCATTAAACAATAACAACTTTTTCCAGAAGCTTGGAGCTAGAAATCTAATTTTCGTCACCTTATCGACCCCTGATGAGTTAAGAGGTTTCTTGCAATTTCATATTTAATACTCTTTTGTCCACCAGGTGAAAGTGGAAGGCCGCACGCAATACCTGACGTGCGTGTGCATGGGCTGCCTGGAGCGATGTGACCCCGAGCGTACCATCCGCTGCCGGTTCTGCGGCCAGAAGTGGGACGGGTCGTCCCTCGTGCTCGGCACCATGTACTCATATGACATCTTCATGGCTACGCCCTGCTGCGCTGAGAGACTGAAGGTAAGGGAGGAAATTTAAGCATTCTTCAAGTTTGTACTGGAAAATGAGAAAAATTAAAATGTATGTAACAACAAAAATAAACAAGTAAAAAACTACTTCCTTTGTTCAGGACAATAATAAAGTTTGTTCTTGTCCATTGTCTACAGTGCAACAACTGCTTCAAGGCACTGCTCCACCCGCAGCAGCAGCTGAACTACTCTGACTACTCGCACCCAGTGACGTGCCCGCACTGCCGCGTGCTTGACACTCACTTCGTCAAGCCGCTGAGCTACTGCTTCACCAAGAGGACGTTTCCGCTGTTCCAGCAGTGGCCATAACAGTCGGCGGTGCCGGGAGGCTCTCCCGGCACCCCCCCTGCCTCTGACTCTTGGGGTCTAGCGCCGTCGCCCCCGCGTCGAGCCTCACCCCCCGCGCTGCGTCCCGTCATCAACACCAGCATGGCTTCCCGCTCACAAGACCCACCCGCTGAAGAACCCGCTCCTACCAAGTACCTCGCACCCACGCTTGCGAGCCTCACTGAGTCATTGTCTCTACTCGGAGTCAGCCCTGAGACGCTGGCCATGAGCCTGGGCGAGTCGCTGGCCGAACGCTACTTGGCCTCGCTGCGTACCAAGCCCGTGGAGAGGGTCGAGCGCACCATCGAGCGCCCCATGGCGCCGCTGGGCGGTGGCTGCGGCATCCCGCGCCACTCCACCATCGCCGAGCCCTCCCTGCAGCTGTTCTCCAACGACTTCATGGACTACTTGAACCAGATCGCATAAGCTCGCGGTCGGAGTGACGTGACGTGACGTGACGGATATGACGCGGCGATGATTGGACTCCTCTGTCTTGCGATGTTTTTTCTTGAACTTTAATTGCGTCTGAGCACGCTAGACATAATTTATGTTAAATTAAGTTGGTATTATTGAAAATAATTTTATGTGTCAGTTTAGATCGTACTATTGATTTTATTTTTGTTTTATTCTGCACTTTGTTGATTAGGAGTTGATTTTTATCGAAAATAATAATTAGCGGTGTAGTGATGCCAGAAATTGCATTTTTTGTTTCGGATCAATCTTAAATTGGGAAATATTTTCCATTTGAAGGAGTTAAAGGCGTGAGTTTTTTTTTAAATTATTGATTACCTTTGTATTTCAGTGATACTGATGACCCTATCTGATAGGGGCGTTCGAGTGGAGTGTTGTTTAGTTCAATTTAGTTTATTAGTTATGTTTTATTTTAGCAAAATTTTAAACCTAACTTAAGTGTTATACAATATTTTCGTAGGTTTATTGTGAACTTTTATTTCCTCCCACCAAATGGCACTTTAATAGTGTAAGGGATAAGTCTACTTCTACTGAAGATGCCATGTTAGGTTATCGTCTTTAATATCAGTTCAATTTACTTATTGTACTTTCACATACATACCTTATTTAAACAGTAATGGTAGAGGATTTTAATTGTAAGAACCTAATTGCTGTGTCACCAATAATATGTTTAGCCTGTCTATATGTATTACTTACAAACTGTAGGATTACGTATTGTCGAATTGTTGTTTTACTTATGTTTTCAAATATTTATATCTCAGTGATTAACGGACTGCATGGTGAATTGTAAAAAAAATAAAAATAATAAAATATAACTTTTTGGAATAGTGCCATATCAGTTGAAAGAGGTGTAATAAATCCTTGATAAAAAAATAATAAGTGAATGCCGCTAATCATTGAGAAAAAGATGTTTAATTTTTAAAATTAATGAAAGTTTTTTTCAGATATTATCGACCATACGTTTGGCTATTTAAATAGTTTAGATCTAAGGGTTTTTTCTTATTATCATGGATGTCTATTTATTTGTAAGTGAATAGCGCTTCGAAATTTACTAAGCGTATAAGTGATGTGCGGATTTACTCAGTAACTACTGTTTAAAGTTAACGTTTAGTGTAAGGTTTTTATACATTTGATACTTATTACTCGCAAAGTGATTACAAGTGATAATTCCTAGTAATAGTGCGTGTTTAGTGGTTAATGGAAATAATAACAGATAAAAATAAAGTGGTGCGGATAGTTAGGCGATAGGGGTGTAAACAGAAAAGTGATAATATTCGCGGGATATACGCAATGTTAGGCAATAATTCTAATGAAGACTTGACACTTTTATAGGTAAAAATTTTTTGCATTATCCTTCTTAAATTGATACTGCCATTTACATTTTACTAATCTACTCGAGGCATTGTCTTGTTTTGGATTCGATTTTTTACGCTGAATTTCAGTGGTCTGACAATCGGTGTTTGTGACATTAAGTACACATTATTATTTCTATGGTCCAATGAGTAACAATAATTGAAAAAAAAATACATGTGGCACTCGGGGACTGTCGCGGTAAAGCATAGCATTTTTTATCAACTTATGCAATTATATATTTAGTACTCTGCGTCATTGTGATATGGTCTCAATTCGTTCACCTGGGTTACTGTACTAATGTAAATCACATACGTTTCACTTAACTTTGTTCCACCGATTGTTTCCGAACGCAGACGTTCGGGTCGGCTCGGTGACGGCGACATAATAGCTCAGTAACGAAGCGACCATTTTAAAAAAGCGGGGCCTAATCGAATGACGTAGCGGTGTTAGGTTATTTTCGTTACGGTATTTCTGGATTCGGTTGCCACGCTCAAGGCCCGCGATAGAAGCTATGCAATAGCTTAAAAAAAAACGTTTTTTTTTTCTAAATTCAGAAATGTATGCAGTTTAGTTCAAATATCAATTTTATCAACTCAACACCGTCTGTAAGACCAAATAAAGGCTAGCGTACACAATCGAAACGGGTTGGATAATGCGTTAGCTCTTATTTTGGACTGACTACAACTAGTTCGTACTGTTGCGTAGTTGTAGGTCACCTTCATCATCACGCCATCATCCGCATCACTGCACCTCATACGTCATCATCATCACGGCACGGTTTGAGTGGACGGTAGACTGGCCTCTATGTCCCGGGAAATAAGACACAGATTCGAACAGCACGAACCATCCGCTTAAGTCTTTTTTGAAAGCTTTTAATTCGGCACTACTAGCTTATTATTGTTAGCATTTATTCAGTAAATATTCTCCTAATAAAAGACTGCTCGAGATCCAAAGATAGCTAAAAAATTGGAGTCTTAGCTGTAGAACCAACCTCGTATTTAAAGGAACTCGCTAAAACAATTTTGGCAGTTGCTTTTACGCTTTAAAACATGTCCATCAAATACCTAAATAATTACACGCCAACAGAAAATAATAAGTCTGACAGTAATACGAGCTTTCATAAAATATTTAACGATGCGATCTTACTGGATCGACGCTTGCGCACACCGCTGCCGGACTATAGTCGCCAGTCGCCAAGTATGGTTGTAATACCTCTTAAAAAAATTAAATTAGTATCCTCTGCTTAAAGTTACTCTAAGATCTAAATATTATATCTGAGACAGGACATTTTATCATAGCATGGCGTAATATTTGTACATACTCGTATGCCGATTATTCTACTACACGCAGATGCTTAACAAAAAGTATTTAATGAGATATTATTGCATATTTCTAGTTTAGCAGTAAATCGATAGTACATAATTTCAATAATATCAAAGATCCCAATTATTTTAAAGCGTTCCGGCCGCGAAGCGATCACACTTCATATGTTAATCAATTTTAATTTTATCGAAGTTTGCTCGTTCGAAATATAGAATTATATTTAAAAGTTTAATATACATTTAAATAAATGTATATATCCAATAAAGTATTTGAAAAAAAAATTAAGGCGAGCTGTTGTTGGTATATTTAGAAAAATATTAAAAAATGAACCAGGTCATCTGATGGTGAGCATGTACAAAAATAAGTGAAGTGTGATCGAGTCGTGTTCGACACAAAATATAAAATCATATTGTATAGTCAAATACAGAGCCATCTATGTAGATGTATAATCATTGTAGGTACATATTTACGATGACTCGTCGAAATTATCTCCCCCTCTATCCAGACGTACAAAATCATAGTATTTTGAAACGCTATATTGAAAACAAAATCCAATAAAACGTTTATATCAAAGTCCTCTGATTCAATAATAAGGCTGTTCGTTTCATATTTTATAGATATTTCAATATTGATCTTGGAAACATTACCTCTTTAGATACGAACAAACAAAAAAAAAAAATAGGGAATTATAGTGTCAAACAAAGTGGCTCCAGAAATTGAATTGTGTTTAGAGAATATTTAAAGATATGAGTCGAGAGTACACACGGTGACAAAGTTGTGTGCTCGAGACTCTGCGAAATATACAATCCAGAGTAAATGTTTATCTTAGCCACTGAAGAAAAATAACCTAGGATTCAACTGCGTCCGGCCCTAATGGGGAACAGTCGAACATTTTACAGTATTTGTCCCACTTTATTTAAAATATGTCTTCATTTAAAAGCTCCTCTACAAATTGAGCTCTTTTTAGAATGTTTATTATTTTGAAGATTCTATTGACAATTCAATGGTTGTGTAGATAATAATTTAATAGTCCACGGATGTTTATGTGCATCTGTACAATAGTTTGGTTTTTCCTGACTTCCGTACATAAATCGTACATTATCTGAGTATGTGTTTGATTATATTCATATTTTAGACACTTAGTTACTTGTTCAGTTTTAATAATAAATGTAATTAACACAAACGTTGCCAACTTTCTTAGTTTATTTGCACATATTTGTTAAATTTTGTAATTAATGACAATTTATTTAGATACCGACATTCGAATTTTTTCATGTTGAATTTTAATGTGGTGTAATTTAGTGAATTGCTTAAAAGTACAAAGAAACAATTTGTTACTTTTGCAAATTTTATAAAGTAAATCAAATACATATTAAAAAGTAATCCTCACTTAGGTAATCTTTATGAAATAGTTGCTGTAATCCTAATAAATAACCGCAATTGTTTTTGTTTTCAGAATTATGTAATATTAACAGTTTTATTGGTTTTATAAAAAGGTATTTCGTTTTACGTTCGTTAAAATTTAGGAGCAAAATTGTTACTTATTATAAAAAAAAAACTATATGTCTAATATATAACTTTGATCTTCATTACTTTATTACACGTATTATATCGAATGCTATATTAGAAAATCGTACATTGTACCTCTAGCACTCTGACAGTAGAACTAAGTCATCGGCATAATATACGTTGGTTTATAGGTATCGTGTGTCGCTTTTGAACATAGGTTTAATCAAATCTTATTTCCACTGTAGTTCTTATTTAAGAGTCGTAGGGTTTTCTTTAATAATAACGTGTGAATGTGGATGTATGTATGTGGTCACACTTAACATTTAGTTTAGTCATCTCGTTCCCTTCTTTGTAATGATTATCGCTTATGGTAATCTCGTGCCAAGCGAGTATTGTTATTATGAATGGTGTACATTCTGGTCATAGGGGTGCGCTCGCGCCACGCTAAGTAAGTGAAATTAACTTAAAAATCTTTCCGTGATATATAAAACGTAGATTTACGCACTCTGCCTCCGTCATTGCCGGCTTTTGACATGAAATGTTTAACAGTAGAACAGCAACGTCGCGTGTCCATTCCGTAATGTTCTCTTGTACCAAAGTAAAAAGCTAAATTGCAAATTCGTGGATGGCATGTTTATGTCTCTATAATTCCAATAGTAAATGCCGTTCCAAAGCATTTGTTGAACCATAAAACAGAAAGGGTTATGAATTCAACAGCGAAAGGTCCATTTATGATGATCGCTGTAATTTTCAACAGAACTTTATGAGTGAACACGTGTAAGTATCACATTGATATCTTTATAGAATGTCGCTTTAATATCTTACGTAATTTGAAGCTGTCTGTATTTGGATTAAGATCCCAGACAGTTCATCAATATGACATTCAGTATCCAAATGATACCCGGCGTCCATAAGCTCAAAATTTCCCAAAATACATTGGCTGATTCTAGTATACGGCTGTAATTGGTTAGTGAAAAGATGCAAATCAAAAACATGTTAATTATATTTTGATACTCGATGTTTTCTACACTAATGTAGTAAGTTCGTATTAATCTTTTGTATTAACTTGTGTAGGTAGGGTTAGCGTCGCGCTCGTACGCATTTAGTAGTTTCGACGGACCAGTAACTGTAATCATTGCAGTTCATCGGGAGGTTCAGACTGACTACCATCAGATAGCCAATAGTTCTCAAACTATCGAATGCGATACGACTGTGAAAGGTATTACATTACAGTCATTAGCTACAGTCCCGACGTACCACGAGCGATGGAAGTCGATACAAGTTAGTGTTCTCAAGTCTCGCGAGAGCTCCGACGTAAAAGCCGATACATTTTGTACGCACGTTTATAAAATTGGTGATAATCTGACGAATTGGGTATTCATAATAACTAAGTTATTGCGTAGATTAGACTAAACGATATACTACGTAATGCGCGGGGTGCATCAGGGTATGAGTGTCATAATTTGTAATAACTTAACTTTTGTACTTTCATAAAGGTAACAGTAACTTAGTGATTAACTTTTTCTATTAATATGTATAATGCATAAATTAAACATCAAGTAATATACTTTTTTTACTGGAATTGTAGATGTAGTATTTTTGTAAGACAACCGAGACTCGATCTCGTTACGTGTATCACAGCGATAATAGGTATTGTGTAAGACCATTGCGTGTCCAATGTTAAGCAGCAATCTTGATCGAACGTCTTTGATATTTTGAAGGATTCCTCGAGAAGCCATGTTCAGGATTGCTTGTTAACTTTCGTCGCGCAACACTAAGGTCATCGTGTAATTAGGCTAGTATGTCTTTAACTATTTGTGCATTTCTATTTGATTGGATGCTTTGTAAAAGTCACTCATTGGAGATACATTTTCGTGTATCGGAATGCAAGCACGGCAGCGTGATATCGGTGCATTTTAATGTAACCGCGGTCTTTTCGCTTCGTTGATCCTGGTTACGGAGAAATGTAAGAGAATTATTTTTGAAGTGTGATGCCGTATCAAAATAATTGCCGCAGCGAATGATCGATCGCTTTTCTCGCTGGCAAAAAACACAGTAGCGCCACTTCACGGCCAGACTGACCGGCATACTGTACCACACCTGCCAGATTGACTGGCATGCTGTACCAGACCTGTCTTTTAAAAGCATCTCAACTCTAATGAAGCATTTTTTCATAACTATGTATATTGATAAAGTATGTTTGAATGAATGAATAACTTTGATACATTTTATAATAACTTCCGTTGTCCTGTGTAGGTACAATGGATATCTTCGTAATATTTACTTATATTGAGTGTGGTCATGTGTTATTTAAGTGATCTTTTTTCTATAATGATCTCTTGTTTACTTACAATTAACTGAAATAAGGTTGAACAGTCGTGGAACGATGCTGAGATGCTCAGATGGAAACGCCAATTGAATAATTTTAAGTAAAGTATAAGTGCTTGATTACTGTAAGGGTCGTTTTAAAAAATATGCTATAAAATACGTCTATACCATTGAAAATTGATATTATTTAAATCTTGGATACGTCTCAACGTATATTTTTGTATAATCGGAGTCGATGCATATGGAATTGGCACAAATAAAAGTATAAGAGTAGAAATTATTCTGATTAAAGTTAAGATGAAAAAGTTCCATTTTGTAACGATTTAAAAATATTGATGAAAAGCTATTAATTTTTGTAACGATAGTGAGCGTTGTATTGTCTTTATAAGTAACGTTGGGAAAGCGAGAAGTTAGAATGTAAGATTGTTTCAGAAAATTGTAATAAAACTGAAGAGGCGAAAAAAAACATGTTATATTTTATACGGATCCGATATTTGCGCCGCTCGGGCGGACTTTGTGTTACTTTACGAACATAGATGTAAGTTTGCTCTTTAAAAGAGTTTTTGAGGTAGTAGTTTAAATAGGCTTAGTGTTTTTATACGATGCTTGATGTTGTCATTTTTTTAATATGATATTGTAAACGCAGTATGTACTACCGAACAAGCACTCAAGCAGCCAACACTGATCAATAGCAGAATGTGTAGTGGGTTCTACTCGGTACTCGGAATGCATTATGTTGTTTTCCTTTTGAGGGCACGAGCGGGCTGCTCCCGCAAGTGATCTAATACCAAAGTGTTGCTGTTCGCAAGCATATCATTTTAATACGACGCTAGATACATTTTTCGGTACAAAATCTTATTAAAGTTTTAATTCTATTCGATTTATGATATATTGTTAGACAATTCTGTGTTGACAGTAGTGTAGTGGAGGGCTTGCGGATCGCGCGATATCTGACAGCCGTCTCTAGTCGGTACCTACCGTCGGCTGCACAAACTGCAACAACGTGCCCGCGGTTCAACCTACCCCTCGCAAGCGCCTCCATTGCATATTGGCGATGATCCTGAATTATTTCAGTTATTTAGCAGAATTATATTATTGTCTAGTATTCCGATTATGTTACGTTTTATATTGCTTATATTATATATTATGGATACAATGTTTATTAAGTATTTAATATTCATTTTGATGAGGACCTAGTCGATTCTCTATATATCACACTCCCAAAGTACAAATTCCTTGTTGTTTAGTCCAATTTTGTTTGACTGTTATTGAATGGAAATTATTTTAGCGAGCGTTCGTTGGCGAGCATGACAGCTGGCGCGGCCGGCGTCGCCTCATCCTCAGTAGCCTGCCTGCTTCTCGCTCGTTCGAATCATACTGATGGAAACCTTACGAGTCGGCAGAAATATATATTAGAGCCGGCGGAGGGCGTAAATGTTGTAGTAAACAAACAAAACTAGTTGAAATAAATCCATAATCAAATCGTTTATTGACCGCGCCTGAATAAACGTTGTCAATCGTTTATTTGGGCAGGTTCTTACAATTTATGTTTAGCAGCTTTTAACGTTAAGTTAGAGTAATTTTTAATAATTTACCTATTTTAGTTAATGCACAATTTGATAACCCAATAAGTTACTTTCATTTTCTACTAATTGTACTGTAGACAAGTTACTGTGAATTTGTAAGCCATGTAAGCTCTTGTTCAGTTGTCAGCATCTTTTTTTCTTTTAATAATTTACCATTGTTTTTAGTTTATACGTAATCGCCTACTACACATTATCGATTGAAAAGCTGATTTAGCTATGAAATATTCAAATGACACTATACCTACGATAAATACAATGAAACCTTTATAAAAATAAAATCTATAAAAAATAATAACTTGCGTTTTATTTATAGTTTACTGTCCCTATTTTATTTATACCTGGTAAACTGGTTTATAAGTACCTAGCCCTATATCAAATTAGAGGAATTATGAATATAAGACAAGATGAAACCCGTAAAACGAACGACTGCAACGCATATTTAAATATACACTTACACACCCACGTTTAAATACAATTTATAATTTTGCTTGGCCATACACCACCCGAACACCAGCCGTACTCTGCTACAATGTCAAGAGATATAGAGAAGTCTTGCTTGCTGTCTTGTCTTGTCTTGCTTGTTTTGCTACATAAAAAAAATAGGGGTGGACCATCCTTAACATTTAGCCCCCTAAATGTACCCCTACTTTTTTGAAAAATAGATGTTGTCCGATTCGCCACCCTAGCCGATTTACACGCTAAGATTCACGAAAATCGATCGAGCCGTTTCGGAGGAGTTCAACCATAAACACCGTGACATGAGAATGTTATGTACTTATAAGATTTTTATATTTTTTATTGCATCGTTCGCATTCGTATCTCAGTCGAAATCTGTCAAAAAACCCTCAATTTCCATATATTTTTGGACATGCGCATGCGAACGTTGCTTAACATGGTAGTAGAATTGACATGTGTGAAACAGAAACTACAAACAACAACAAGGCACTACCAAAGCATGAAAGAGGCTTTGGCTTAATAGCGGGAAAAATCTGGCCGGCTGAAAGACAAAACATGCCATAGCTTTATTTATGTCTTGGTCTGCTGAGTCTGGGATCAGATTCGGCAGAGGCTCTAGGCAAAAGGAAGGTCCTGGTTTATTCAAATGAGGCAACGACGAATGATTTTCCCTGAATGCACCATACAAGCGCCTCCAGAGACAACTGAAAGGCTACGGTGGCGCTATTGTAATATGCATACATACGGAAACGAAAATGTTGAACTCCTAAGTTTGGGGGGCTTAACTAAAGTCGAAAGCGGGCAGACTGCTTAGGACTGTGGCTCCAACCTGCCAAAGGTTATCTCTGTATATATTTGTATAATCGTTAGATACTCCCCAAAACACCACAGTAGTGGCCCTGTGTTCTGAAGAATAAATAAAATCACTTCCCCAAGTGCGTAGTGAGTTCATAAGGAATATCGAAAACTATTGTTATTTCAAACATCGAAATATATATTTGTATAGGTACAGTGCTGTATTTAGCAGATATTTCTTCCAAATGATAGTGTAAAAAGTAGTGCTTGGCGTTATGGTAACCTAGCACTCTTATTGGTAGGATATGGTTTAAATGGTAGAAGTTAAAGTCTCGAATTGTTTAGGGAAGTAGTTATATTATTAAATCACAATATAACACCTTATTACAAGACAATGGTAACGTTAATGGTTTAGAGCAATGGTAACGGTTGAGTGCGCGATGCCTCTAATGAGATCTGAACTGACTCACATTGGCATGCCAGCGAATGTGCATACCTACTTGCGTTCGATGCAATTATGCGTTTTCGCTTAATGTTAGATTAAAACTCGAACATATTCCAGATGATGATGATGATGTACACTGGCTTTTGATTCCGCCGAGATGTCAGGTAGGTACAGAAGAACGTCAGGATTGACGGAGCCAAATAAAATGCGTTCATGTAGGCACCAAATTCACTGTCTCATATTTTATCCTGTAATGCAATATTAAACATACCGCCTGCTAAATGATCACTTTGTCGAATATGTTATTTTACCGATCACATTCATAGAAATTCACACACTAATATAAAGACCGAGAAGCCATTATAAAAGTGTTGTTGTATATTCGTGAATTGCAACACAATATACACAATTTTTGCTAAATGATACAGAATCATCAATAGGTAATCATCTATTCCCGAATTTTCCGAATAAAAAAGATGAAATTGAATAATTGACAAAACATTTTAGCCTGACAAAACAGCATTTAAATAGGTTTTGAAAACCCACAACACATCTGAAATGGGCCTGACTTCTACAATAAGTGTATTTCAGATGTTTGGCGGTTTCCCTGCCAGCTTTGTAAAAATTGTAATGAAAGAACAAAAAAAACAGGAATGAAAGAAAGAAAAATTGTTTATTGTCACAGCAAAAACGTGTGTTTATAAAAGAATATCACAAGGTTCATGCATACACAAACTCAACGCCGCTGAGTGTATTTGAATTCTTTCAATAAAATGTATTAGGATGTCGTACTAATTAATAATAAAAAAAAAACAATCATCACGCCAATACACGATCGACGCGATCATTAATTGTACGGCAAAACCGGAGGCGCCCTTCATCCAGAGGCGTGACGACGCGTTCGGGTTTGCCGCGCAAAAAATTGCATCGATCGCGTATCCGCGCGATTATCGCTTTCAATTAGATCGACGCTTAACCCTATTTGTACATTTCTGTATTGTAGTTACCACTTTTTTAACGAGCGCGCAGTTGCTTGCGTCGCGGTTTGAGATGGTTCTAATACAAGACATGCTTAATTAAGTATCTATCAATAGTGTTAGGTAACAAAACATGATGGTACCACACGGCAACACGCAACATAGTTAAGTGTAGGAAAATTAAATAAAATAAAAACTAAAACAAAACATTGTGTAGAACAAAATAATATACTTACAATAAAAAAAAATACAAAAACCGTTAAAATATGAAAGCCCATATAAATGAACTCAAAATGAATATAAATTGAAAACAAAGCAAGCCGAATGAAAATCAAATAAATTAAAACAGTATCGATGTTGCTTGTGGACCGAAGGTATTTTCATCTGGTGTGAACGATAACTGCAGACGTCCCTGAATACACTGGAAAGGAAATTCGAATATTCAAATTGAGAATTCGAGATCTTACCAGTGCGGGGGGGGGGAGAGCCTCCGTTCGTTCAGCAGTTGGACATCTTTGACAGTCGTTACCGATTGTCAGCAGCCAGAATTTCTAAGTAAAGTATCGTGTTTACCATAAATGGTAAATACCCGTTACTGTGATACAGTTACTGGGTTGTGGAGTTCAGACAGGCAGTCAAGAGTAGGAGCCGACCCCAACATTATTGAGGAAAAAGCTAAGCAGATTAATTGATTTGATATATTCAAGAATCTAAAGTGACTTTGAAACTTTGTAGGGTGATTTTGCAATTCAGTAGATTTATGCGTATCACTTTTCAATTCGTTTACTTATTAGAAATATTGACTTGAAAAATATGTCCAGATTTACCTATACGTCTGTGTTTTTAAGTTATGAAGAGGATTAGGTTACAGGTAGCAAGGTAGTACACGTAGAATGTCATGCAGAAGAATCCTCTCACTGCAGCCTTCATAGTTTTCTTCTCCTACCTGCAATAAATCATACTAATATTATAAAGAGGAAAGATTTGTATTTTTATATTTTTGTATCTAACGAATAAACTCAAAAACTACTGGACCGATTTCAAAAATTCTGTGACCATTAGAAAGCTACATTCACCCTGAGTAACATAGGCTATATTTTATCCCCATATTCCCATGGGAACGGGAACTCCGCGGGGCGCTGCTAGTGATAAATAAAGCTACAACATAATACCTACAAAAACAAGCGAAGCTCATCACCGGCACTGAAGCTTCAAGATCAACTATTCGCACAGATTATGTAGTAGCCAGTAAACGACCTGGTCAATAAATTTGCACCTTTTGGCAAACTAAATAACGGGTCCAAAAACACCATGGCAATATCTCACACGCCCTCGGAAAGGGATTAAAAGGAATTGTTTGAAGCATCAGCGTCTCCGGACTACTAATCCAGAGGTACTAATTCCAAGATAACGGGTACAGAGTAGCTTGCGAACATGCGTTACAAGCTCTGTTAGGGTGATTTAATTTGCATCCAAGTGTAAAATATACGGATTTTGGGTAAGTCGGTAATCGCTTGATGAGGCAGACTATCTGATTGGAGGTATCGCTGGAGTTTGCATAAATAAAGGATTTTGTTAGTAGCTAGCTGAAAGCGGATGTATATACCTACCTACCAATATTCTACTTCTGTAGAGACTTTAATTATAATGTCTACAACACGCCCTTTGCTACGGTAAACTTGTCTCGAGAGGAATCTATACTAATATTATAAAGCTGAAGAGTTTGTTTGTTTGTTTGTTTGAACGCGCTAATCTCAGAAACTACTGGTCCGATTTGAAAAAATCTTTCAGTGTTAGATAGCCCATTTATCGAGAAAGGCTATAGGCTATATTTTATCCCCATATTCCCACGGGAACGGGAACTACGCGGGTGAAACCGCGAGGCGCTGCTAGTGTAACAATAAAACCTACGATTGCCAAAAATATTAGTGGTCGTAGCACTTCTTAGTGGCTTGCTTTAAGTTTTAGATGATAGTTTATTGTCATTAATAAAATCTTAGTCCTGATCCTGATTATTCCAATGCCAGATATTTTTGACAGAAGTGTGTGAAAAAGGTCTTTGCCTAGCTGTGCGGCATTTTAATGAACTAGTCAAATAAACTATAAATATTCCTTATCTTCAGAATAACAATTGAAATGACTGACAATATTCCCACCACATAAAATCTGTCGAATGCAAATTCTAAGCCACGTATAAAATATAGCTCTTAAAAATAAAATTTAGGTTTACAGATTTTCGACCCTTTCACGAGGATAAAGATATAATTATATAATCTGTTCATAAACAGGCTAGTGACCCGAGAATATTAACTAGGTGACTCCACCGCAACTCTCCAAAATCAACAATACCGCCCATCAAAGTCGCCGATCGGTCACGTCGAAAGGTCATCGAAGTCGTAGAACTTTGAATGGAAGAGGAAAACGTGATGCTCCGACCTCTAGCAGGTAACGTTGGCTTGAACAGGAAGATGAGAAGACGTGAGATATGTTTCGACTGCTGCTAGGGTTGCCAACTTTTTTGTCAGAAAAAAAGTATAAAATTGTTTCTATAGGAACAAAATAAAGTACTTGGAAGAAAAAAAAAGTAATTTTCAAATATTATGTTTTTGTTGCTTTAAAAACGTATTTTTGTGTTTTAGCACATGTTAACAATTTTTTGTTATCTATAAATGTTTCAAAGCTTGTTTGACAGTCAAAATTTAAATTAAAATAAATAGACAATTCATTTTTAATTAAATTTATTGACGCTCTATTTCTATCTTCTCGCTACTTTAGATTCATTACTGAAAAAACTCTTTCAATGAAAGCTGAAGTGGCGGGACCTGTAAGGTGACAACACCACATCTGACATCTACATACCGTTTCGTTTAGTAATTATATAAATCGTTTCCATCATCCATTTTAAATTATGTGTACGGTGTAGATACCATTAAATAGTTATAATGAGTACCTACTTTGTTTTACGCATCACAGTAATGGGTAAAGATAAAGTATTTACACATACTTTATTTGTTTGCAAAAGTATAATTACCAAAAATAAAGTAGGGTAAGTTATTATAAAGTATAGTTGGCAACCCTAACTGCTGCGTCTCAGTAATTCAAAACAAACAGTTCCTTTCCTGATGGTGACCTGACTGACCGGGGTCTTGACGGTGACGTCACTGAAGTATGAACCTACCTTAATTGGTGACGCTGACATGCCTGGTTTGTATGGATAGTTTTGATAATGCCGTCTCTAGTTGTCGACTCGCTGCCGCTGCCGAAGCCTCCCTCCGTGCTCTGTGACAATAATCCTTGACATTTATTATATAATTATGTATGTAGTTCGACTGTAAGTAAAGTGCTTATTACACTATCCAATTTTTAGGAAACCTAAATCGGATACAATTTAGGAATTCGAACTAAATCGGCCTCTAACTTCAATTACACTATCCTTTTTCCTAAATTGGCTTCCTAAAAATTGGATAGTGTAATAAGCTCTTAAGACCAACGTCTTCCATCCTTCTCCACTTTTACTGGCAAAATAGTAATGTAGGGCAATCCTTAAAGTTTGAATGTAGCCATCTGCTTCTGGCCTACTGATAATTGTTGTGGGTCTGAGTGCTTGTTTATGTCAGTTTAGATAATGTAAACGTACCCACGTAATTCCTAGTGTGGGGAAACGTTTTTTTTTTTTAATGAAAATAAATAAATTTTCAGTTCAATATCTAAAAGGTTTCAATATTCAAAACGTTCTAGCAATATTGCCCTCTCAAAAGCAATAACTCGATTAAAAGATTTGCGAAAAAAAGGAACTAAAAAAACAGAATAATCTTCCAATACCTTAATGACATTTATTTAAAACTGAGCTGTTTTTTTTTAAGCTTATGAATGAGAAACACGTTTTTGATTTTTACGAGATACCGGCTTTTAGCCTCCAAAGGCTCTGGCATGCAGTTATAGAAATACGTTTGGTAAGAGTTATACTTATACGTAATATTGAACGGTTGTTTAAACCCCCATAGGCTATCTCACTGACCCATACCGGTCGAACATGATAAATGTTTTCCTACATAATCTGTTTATGGCTACTACTAAGAGGGCTTAGTGTTCGAGTAAACTGGGCTCTTTAAGTCCTTACTTTATCTATAAATTATAAGACGGTTAAGTACGATTACAATAATTAGCAACTGGCCTGTGATGTGGTAATTCTTGTTTGGAGAGCAGGCAGAGGTCGTTTGTAACAGATATGATAATGTAAATTAAAAGTTGATTCTAGGTGCCGCAAGCATAACCGCTGAACTTGAGGAATAGGTTCGGTTCCTTTCCTTTCTCTATCTGGAATATGTCAGTAGTAGGCTGAACTTTAACTTGACTTTCTTGACTTGACTTGACGGCTTTAACTTGATGGAAAAGGCCCGCTGCGCTATTACATGGAACTTAAGAACTCTAGCGAAATGTAGGTGTAGATAGCTTGCCGTCCGATAACAACCAGGCCCGGGTCGATGGCGCTTCGTGTTCCACGCGCGCTTCAAAAAGATGTCAGCAAAAAAACGAGGCCCCGTAGGGTCAGTGCTTGCTAGTGTTGTAGAATTTGTTGGTAAGAGTCATTTCGCCCCTGGAGCGCAAAGGGCAATAGAAAGAACACGCGTAGGCTTTAGTCAGTAAGATTCCGACACTCCCTTCAGCTCGGCCCAGAGCGGAAGAAGTCATTAGATGATTTCGCATCTATAAAAAAAGGTGTACCTATTATAGGTGCTCCTCTGCCTTACCTTTCGGGGGATAGAGGCATGATGTTATACATATAATATGTATGTTAAAGAGGTACGCACCTATAATACCATGAAGATGCTCAGGTACAAAGACGGTGCTGTGGTATTTCGTCTATGTTTTACGAGACAGTTCTCTTCCTCTATCCGTCTTCATTGCTTTCTTCCACCTATGACAAATAAAAATTGTGAATCACAGAGAGCTAATGTTTCAAAAAAGAGTTAACTTTGAAAGAGTCATGCCCATGCCCGGATTTGAAACAACAAACCTCGTGCATGAGAGGCTTTAACCACTGGTAAAGACGGAACCCATAAAGGTAATTTTAAAATTAAACGTAACCCCAACTAAAATATTTGTTTTGTTTATAAGCTCTCACGAAGGCTAAGAAACTGTAATTTAAATAAATAAAATACGCGTTATTAGTAAGAAAATTTTTTGTTATAAAATTTTGTTGACTACATACATCCGTTGCCAAAAGAAAAATAAACACACATTATATATAAATTGTCTAACAAATTATTTTATTGTTATGAAGCGAACTTCCAAGTACGATATTAAAAACTGAAGCAGTTAGCACCCTCTCTTTAATAATCTTGATACATAATTTTTTGCATTCACTTGTAAGGGGTGCAATAGCTACGAACATTTTCCTCGTAAAAGAAAATTGTGCGTGTGCGACGGGGTGGCTGGTGGTCAGTCATTACGTTTATATAAAGATAAGTTTACCGCAAGTTTACAGAAATTTGATGGTCATAAAGTGTTGAGCTATAAACTGGGATCAGCTCAGTCATAGAATAAAATGTCGTAGAGGAGACATTCTCTGACTGACTATTGAATGTAAGAGTTTTTATTTTAATGTATAGTTTGACTAATGTATAAATATTTTTAATGTATAATTTGACTAAAGTATATTAATTTTTATAGTATTTTTAAAGGTATAATTTGATTCATGCAAAGATTGATAGACCAACTGTAAGAATGTCAATAATAACCTAATAGAATATTGTACACCTTATAGTTATATATTTTTTGTTTGTTTTCCAAATAAAAAATAAATATATAGGTAGGTATGTTACAGTGCTACTATTATAATTACTATAAGATCTTTTTCTATATGTAACTAACAATAAACGAATTTGAATTCATGTTTTAAACGGAAGTCATCGAACGTCGTACGGAAGATACTGGTATCGCGCAAGTAACACTGGGTAAGAATTAAATGGCATGTAATTTGAGAGGCTTATGTCCAGCTCAGTGGTTTCTGTTATAGGCTGAAGAGGAACTTTGAAATTGTTTCTAATGTTTTCAGGGAAAAACAAAATAATTCGGCAGAACTCTGATATTCTTTTTCCAGTGGAATTTTTGTTTTAACTCAGATTTGAGTTCAGAACGTCTATCGGGTCACCTAGTAATGCATAAATAATAAAAATCAGCCAATGCGCTTAGGATTTAAGGTGGGTTAAGTTTGTAGGTAATGTCACTTGTAATTTGTACTCCATCTGTTTTGGCTTGAGCGAGCTTGGGTCTTAATAGGATGTCATGAAGAGTAGCCCGCAAAGGAAAATGACTTACAAATATAAAGGAGATGCGAGGGATTCTTTTATGCCTACATAGCTACACTATTTTTTTCTTACTCTATGTCTCTGGACAAGACCACAGGGTGTTTTCCTGGCTTACACGAGCATAAAGTTTTTATCACATTTTGCGTGTTGCGTGTACCTAATACATTTTTATGATCACTATAATCTAGTTTGGTTGAATTTCCTCTATGTTTTACTTATTCGTCATGCATCGGTTCCAAACAGTTACTTATTAACTGAAAGGAGAGCTAAAGTTACGCTGTTACGATAACTTAAGAAATATTGTTATCGGAAAAAAATAATCTTAGTTATTCATTATATAAGTAATTACAACTATTTTTAAATATTTTATTGAAACAAAATCAATTCAAACAACAAAACTAAATATATCAGTATTTTTTTATTTATAAATAAAAAAATACTGATATATTTAGTTTTGTGAGAAATGGTTTAGGTTTACAATACCGCTTGTCTATACTTTAATTTCATTTATTTGATTATAATGTAAGTACAATATTAGTACATAGGCGGACTTAATGTAACAAGGCATTCTCTACCAGTCAACCTTTGGGTTAAATAGACTGCACTGTGGTAGATATACAGAAAAAAAAAAACTATGTTTGATCTACTAGTCTTTAAAAGAAGCAAAGTCTATCAAGATTAGGTAATTACCTAATTAGGTAATGAACGTTACCAAACGGAACACAAATAGTCAATATCAACATAATATCTACTTGTTTAAGTACTGTGTTTGGTAACGCATTAATGTCTGTCTGAAATTTAAGATCTTTAATGTTATTTCATATCTAATCTTAATTATGTACCTACATTACATTGAGCGTTGACGAGAAACCAAAAAAAGAATCTCCTTTGATGATCCATGTCCATTTTACCTAAGTAATTGATCCATACAAGTTTAATTAACTTTCAGACTGTGTCAACATAAAAAAAACTATAGTGTATTCAGTAACATATACGCTTTCTAACATTTCTATCACAAATCCCATAAACATTTTATATAGACGTCCACTCTCCCCGCACTCCTCTGTTTACCGACTTGATTGGATTCGTGCCTTTTTTATTTACATAAAGAATAGTTGTTTTTAACCACAGAGTATGGAATATAGCGCTGGCAGCAACTAGGAGTCATCTATACATGTAATATTGAAATAACCGTTTTTTATTACATGCATGTATGAATATATACGGTAGGTACATACACCAAAATAACATATTTACAATTTTTGTCTGTCTGTCTGTTTGTTCCGGCTAATCTCTGAAATGGCTGGACCGATTTGGACTGGACTTTATTGGATAAGGAGTAACTTAGGCTACTTTTATTTTAGAAAAATAAAGTAATGTTGCCATGTACAAGTACTGTCCAGTACCGCGCGCAGCTCACGTGCATGCCACCACTGTGCTGACACGTCGGGCACCTCCCACCACTTCTCCCACCAACTAATCAATCAAGTCTGCGGCCATTGTGGTGAACAAGGTCACTCAGTTAAAGACTGCCCAAAGAAGGCTGATGAACCAAAATGCGCTACTTGCTTGCATTTCAAAAAGCCGTGCAAGCATAACACAGGTGCTGCGGACTGCCCGGCGAAAATAATGGCTGAAAAAAGGTATATCAATTCTGTAGATTATGGAGGCGTCTAAGAGCGCCGTTAAATTAGTTATTTTTCTGACCTTTTTGTTTTTATTGCATATTTTTTATTTTCAACTACCATTATGATAGATAACTTAATCAATGATTTAGATAATTTCTCTATATCCGAATCTAAAGTTTGTGAAGCGGAAAACTGCAAACAATATCTATCCGGCTACGAAACTCCGCTTACCATACTAACACAAAATATTCGCAGTGTTTTTAAGAATTTTGATAGCTTTAGCACATTTCAGCAACGGTTAAACATAAATTGTGACGTTATTGTTTTAACCGAATGCTGGCTCGCAAAACAATATAACATACCACTCATCCCGGGATATAACATGTATAGAAGTACCATTAATTACAACCAAAATGATGGGGTGATAGTTTATGCAAGAAATCATTTAAATGTTTCTGTTGAGGAACCTGATATGCACGACTGTAACAGATTATTGGTTAAAATTGGATCAGAATTTGCGATATTAGCATTATATCGACCTCCGTCTTTTAAAAGTACTAACGTGTTTACTGACTCTCTGAACGAGATCTTGAAAAACTTGTCATCCATCAAAAACACAGTTGTAATTGGAGATATTAATATCAATATTCTCTCAGGAAGCGCTGATGCGTCTGCTCAGGACTACCTGAACCTATGCGCCTTTCATGGCCTGCTCCCAGCACACAGCTTTCCTACACATCACAGTGGCTCCTGCTTGGATCATATTATGCTTAAATCGAATTTCCCTTCACTTGCACTTGTTGTTAACTCAACAATAACCGATCATAATGCTGCCCTACTAACCCTAAATTGTAAATTACCTAAACAAGACAGTCGCATAATCTCAAAACTGAATATAAATAAACTTGAAGAAGATTTACGCGTCATCAATTTTGATCCAGTCTATAATTCCGCTGACCCGCAGTTCTGCATGTTGTATGTAATTGAAAACTTGCGAAATGCAATTCAGAAAAACACAGTCGTTTCTCAATTGAGTAACAAAAATCACAACATTAAACCATGGATCACACCAGGTCTTATTCGCTGTATGAAACATAGGGATAGATTGCATATGAAAGCTAAATCTAATCCAGGCAATGCAGTATTGCAAGTTTCATACAAAAGATATCGGAATTACTGTAATGATCTTCTTAAAAGAATTAAAACCAACTATGACAAAGTGGCATTGGAAAAGGCTGGAACAAACAGTAAAAAGATCTGGAAATATATTAAAGACGCAACTTATACCACGAAACAATATGAGTCATCTTCAGGTTTATTACAAACACACTCGACACCGCTAGAATCCGCTAACATAGCAAATAATTTCTTTATTAATGTTGGAAAGTGTCTGGCAGAAAAAAATGTGGGTCAATCCCAATACTTAACGAGCCATCCTTTAACATGCAACACTGCTTTAACATCTTTCGCGCTGCTAGAAACTGACGAGACTGAGGTTGAAAGTATAATCATGACTTTGAAAGAAGACTGTGCAGTTGACTGGGATAAAATATCGAATAAAATTATTAAAAAATTCAAGGACATTTTGGTACCACCACTGACTTATATTTTCCGCATTTGTTTATCTTCTGGTCATTTTCCGGAGTGTCTTAAAAGAGCTGTAATTATTCCTGTCTATAAATCAGGCAGCAAAGATAAGGTGACAAACTATAGACCTATTTCTTTATTGCCTTCTTTGTCAAAAATATTGGAGAAAATTATAAACAAAAGGTTGTTGAAATATTTGGAAGATAAATCAATTCTGTCAGAACGGCAGTTTGGATTTAGGCCTAAAATTTCAACCGCCGATGCGGTTCATCATCTGACTGACTATATAGTGCAAGAACTTGACAAGGGTAACCACACAGTAGGGATTTTCCTGGACCTCGCCAAAGCTTTTGACACAATTTCCATTCCCATTCTGTTGCGCAAGCTTGAGAACATAGGTGTAAGAGGCACCCAGCTGAAAATATTCAGAAGTTATTTAGAAGATCGTTCCCAGTGCGTAAAGATTGGCAATGTTCTCAGCGATGATAAAAAAAACACATTTTATGGTGTTCCCCAAGGAAGTATTTTAGCGCCCACTCTATTTTTGATTTATATAAATGACCTTTGCAATCTAAAGCTAGAGCATGGCACTATCATAACTTACGCTGACGATACTGCTTTACTTTTCTCGGCTGACTCAGAAAATGAAGTCTACAAACTTGCGCAACACGGATTCAATATTGTAAATAAATGGCTTCAAAATAACTCACTAACCCTAAATGCAGAAAAGACTCATTATATTAAGTTTTCGATGCGCAAGCAAATATCGAATATCCCCTCAGGATTGCATGCTCATTATTGCCCAATCCTTGATGGTAGTCATTGTCAATGCCCTAATATTAAAAAGACTGATAAAATAAAGTACCTGGGTATTATATTGGATGAAACTCTTTCCTTCAAACACCATTTGGAAGCTCTAAATAATAGAATTCGTAAGCTAATATTTGTATTCAAAAAGCTCCGTTTTACTACAGACCCAAAAATAATTAGGCAGGTATACTTTTGTTCTTTGTCAGTCAATTTTGACTTACTGTATTACGTCATGGGGTGGGGCGAGTAAAACTTTGATGTTGCCCATTGAAAGAGCGCAAAGAGCTATTCTCAAGGTGGCGACTGGTCGCCCTTTCCTTTTCCCCACTAACCTCCTGTATAAATGTTGTGAAGTACTAACCGTTCGACAGTTATTTATAATGAGCACTGTATTAAAACAACACGCAGCACTTCCTTATAGCACTGAATTAACTAAAAGGAGGCGGAAAGATATGGTTTGCCCGCAAAAAAGTACAAAACATGCGTTCACAGCCAAATTTTATATATTCCTCGGACCGCTACTGGGTGAATTGCGCAAGCAAAAAAAATACACGGCAAACCTGAGAACGGTAGTGCAATGTGCTGGTTTTTTATTTTATATATTTTTTCTCAACAACGTAAGTACTTCTCTACCTTGGCAAAAAAAATCATTGATTTCTACCCTCTAATATACCAAAAAAAAAATTACAAAGTGTTATTTTATCATCACGGTGGCCTGTCCTGAACCCAATTCCGCTCATAAAATACCTTCCCCTGCCAATAGATTCATAATATGGATTTAAATCAATTCTCTTATCATTAAATTATAATATATTCGATCAAATAAAACTATTTTTGTTTGTTTATCTTCTTTCTCATGGATTTGACAGGCAGTCAACTTTTGTCTGGAAAAAAGTTATCATTTCAGAGGACAGTAAGTTTTAGTAGATTATCCATGTCAACATTGCGTTGTTACGCCCCTCTCACCTTTCCTCACTTCGGATCAGTCCGGCTCAAGCTCTCGGCGCAAACGCAGCGGTCCCAAAGCTTGCGGTTTTTCCGCCAAAAAAGTAAGTTTATCATTTCAGTAACATGGGGACAAAAATAGTTTCATTTCGGTGTCACAGTCCACCGGAATGAAATGTATCTCCGAAATGATAAAACCATAAAGTTTTAGAGATCCTTTATCAAATATAAAGTCATAGTTTTGTAATGTAAGTAAGTGTAGATTAGATTATTCGGGTGTATTTGTTGTGTAATATTTGTGTTTAAGATTAAAGATATATAATATACACATATTTCTATGTAGCTAGTACCTACATGTATATATTGGGTTGGTAGGAAAGTAATGAGCGTTGCAAATAAACAAAACAATTTTAAATTATATTTTAAATTTGCAATTACTTGTCTTTATAGTAGGCACCGTTGTTATCTACAACCCATTTCCAGCGATTAGGTAAAGCATGGATACCCTCAGCGTAAAAACTTGGGAGCCGTGAGGCAAAAAAGCTTTCGAGGAAATCTGTTAACTGTGCTCTATCATCAAATTTTTTGTCCTGTATATGATTACTGAGAGAGCGTAACAAATGAAAATCCGTTGGCGCTAGATCGGGAGAGTAAGGTGGATGAGGCAGTAGCTCCCATTCAAAATCCAATGGCTCTGACGAACGACTTTGGCTATGTGCGGCCGAGCGTTGTCGTGAAGGAAGTAGGTATATCTTTGTTTGTTCACGGCGCTTTTTGTTGATTTCTGTACGGAGTCGGTCAAGCTGATGACAGTATATTGTCGAGTCCACGGTGATATTATCGGGTAGTAGCTCCCAGTATAAAATATAAGAGTTGATTTAATTTTAGAAGTTTTACTTATATACCTGTAGAAACACTATTCTCGTTTCGTTACCAATTTAACTAAATTATACCTAGCATTTTTCTCTTAGTGCAACGGGTACACATTATGTATTACTATTAATGGCATAACTTACAAATGCAGCCATCATATTAATCAGAAACTTTAAGCTTTCTTATCGCGCTTCGTTCACTCTTTTGAAAATATATCAAGTAAATTAGTATTAGTTCATAAACAAACAAAAATATTTATTTATGGTTACCAGCATTTACGATAAAGTTTTCCAACATTTTCACACAACAACAACCTGAAAAAAATTACCAAAGGTTATTTTGTGAAGAAACAATTCATTCATATCATAATAAATATTACAATAATATCATTCTTTGAGGTTATTGTAACCTCAAAGAATGATATATGTAATAGTAATTGTAATATCTATATATTAATGATGATATTAAAATAACTGTCTACTGTCCTGTCTCAGTGTTTATCTAAAATTTGTGGAAATCAAACCTAACAAAGTACGGAACCCTGGCTGCCCGGCACGGTTGTTCTTAGCTGTATCATATCGGTGGATTTATTTCATTCCGGTGCACAGTTTATCATTTCGGTGGTCATTTTTATCATTTCGGTAGACACTTTTCATTTCAGTGGACTCTTAAAAATTCATCCTTAAATATTTATTTAAGTTTTGATGAAATTTGATGTCCACTCACGCACAATGTTATAAAATAGGCTAAAGTTTTATTTGTCACTAAAAATATGTAGATAGCATTGAAATTAAAAAATCCCACCGAAATGACATATAAAAATCACTTGTTGAAATTCACCCTACTATATAATAGAATAAATAAAAAAGGAAACATCTACTCATTAAATCATAGTAAGTGCAAGAAAATTCTAAAGGAAACACTTCAAACTTTGTCCTATGAAGATACAGAGAAATTATTACTTGTGCTAAAGTAAATATAGTTCGTATTATTGTTATATTAAATTAGTTAAGCTAAGTTAAGATAATGTAATTTTATACACCTTTTTACATAGATACCAATAAGATTAATATGATGACTATGTGATTATTTAATAAACTAAAAATGTCCCAAGTCGCCTGAAACACAGGATTACCTAGTTCAGGCACAAATCACGTGTGCACTTTACATAGATTTAAGAAATACTGTATTTAATGTTATACCTTTAAGTTATTGAATAAACTTTATTATTATTTATTATTATTTAATATCACAAAGAATCGGGGGTTAGTAACTTATTCCACGCGGACGAGTCGCGGGCAGAAGCTAGTTGCTTATAAAATTATTTCCCGCATAATTGGAGCGCTAGTTTCGGCTACCATACAGATCGGTAAAATGGTTGCAGACCATCTATTTCTATGATGTGATGGTGACTGTGCACTGGGAGCCCCAGCGTTAGAAGACCTCCCCAAGGGGGGATGGATGACCTGGTAAAAGCCACGGGAGTCTGCTAGATTCGGGACGAACAGGACCAGGTAATGTGGCGAACGTTTATGGGAGATCTATGTCTACCAACAGACGTCTTACTGCCGTAATGATGATAATGTAATGATACCCGCTGACACGCTTCGTTTGTATGGACAGTTTTCACAATGCCGCCTCTAGCAGGGGCCAGCGAGACGATTCCGTGTTCTGTATATTCAGTTAACGTAATAGAATAGTACGGAGCAGTTCGTGCGACCGCTATTAACAATCTATCGTATGAAACAGAAAGTAGGTATTAGTGCGATCGTGCATGAACCAAATTGTTCAACGTTTTTTAAGCTCGCTTAGGTTTTAAGTAGGTACATCTTTTGGGAGATTCCGAAACGTTTGAGAATCTTTGTAATTAGATTTAGCTGTGATTTGCTTTTTAAAGTTCGTTTTCGGATTTTTGGGTGGCAAATTAGCTGGTAGAGTATGATCACTACAGCTTCGGGACATCATAGATAGACCAAAATACAGAGAGATCGCAAATGCGTTGACAATCATGGAGACAAAAAGCTGGTGCTTATGTCACATGTATTATTCTCGAAATAGAATAAAGTGTCTGTATGTTTCTAAAGTTACTTCTACAGAACCACGCAACGGATTTTGATAAGGTTTTTTTTCAAATAGAAAGAGACAAACAAGGAAGGTTCGTATACACAATTTGTACTCTTGTAAAGCTTGGATTCGTTTCTTGTATGAACATAACAAAAACACCGGCGTCCAAAACTGAAACACAGATACGACGAAAGATAAGACGAAGAACTACAACCCCAGAGACTAGCGCCTTCTGAAAGAATTCTAGTTACCACTAACTGCTTAAACTTCCAGTGTCATAATAATCCTATTAACAGAATCAGTCAATGATAAACATGGATCAGTGGCCGTACTACGAAGTGCCAATGCTATCATGATTCAGTTTGATGAAAGGGATAGTGCTATTCGTCTTGTGTAACATCGTCTCTCTCTGACACAGGAATCATGATGGATTTAAGACGTCATGGTAAGGCTTGAGGTAGGTGCACACGATACCCGAACATGTAATTCCTCACAACATAAATACAATGCAAAGAAGCTCTCAGTGGCAACATGTTTGATCTGAATAACACGTTAAGTTAACGAGTAGTTCCAGTTTTACGATTTGTCTGCATAAGTCTAAGTTAGTCCACGTTATGCGAACTGCTTACCGCTCGTAAAAAGAGTTTAGTTTAAAAGGAAATTGCGATGGTCTTAAAAATAAAGCATTTAGTGTAGGGTAACCATGGACTCTTGTTGTAATAATAATAACAGGTCATGACGAAAACCTCGTGAAAGCCGAGAAAGATAAGCAAATTAAATTTCTTGACTTGGCTGGCGAGGTTGTCGACATGTGGGATATGGATACAGCAATCATTGTACCGATACTCGTGTCAGCCAATGGCCTAATAGCCAAGAGCCTCGACCAACACCTTAGGAGGCTCTCGTTAGGCATGGATCAAGGCCTTGAACCAGAGATCGGCACTTCTGAACACGGCTCGCATTGTTAGGAGGTTCCTCTCTCTAGAGCCCTGACCACCGGTAGCTTGGACCCTGTTCCCGATATCGGTGGGCTACTATTTTTCATATGCTTAAATGTTTTTTTTTTTTTTAGTAAAAATATTGAAAGATGTATTAAATATGTAAATAAAATTAATAAAGGACAAAATTAATAACAGATCATAGGCACAACAATGCAAATATAATCTTTTTTGTAGGTCATACTTTTTGGCTGTTGCAAATGTCCAACAATGTACATTGTGGAAGCGCTTCTCAATTCCATAAACAACTTTGGACTTTTCGACTACCAAACATTGCTGATAGGGACACTTTTTAAGCCCTCTGGCGGGGTCTACTTCTGTGGGGAAAGGAATTTTGAAACACCAACAGAAAATATGCATGTGTGAAGTACATTTACAGATGAGACTGAATAATTTGCATTTGTAGATGTGTGCCACATTATATTACCATGCTTCGTAAAAATAACTAGACATAAATGCAAAACAAAACATGCAGACCTTCCACATAGCCCTTACTCGAAACCAAGTAATAACGTCACCCACTATCCTATTAAACGACTTTTATTGCTCCCATCAAAAAGAAAAAAAAACATTCAGCCTACATTATCTGTAACCGCCACCTCGTTGTTTATGGTCCGTAACAAGCAATAAAAATTGGGTGTATGGTGCCCTATCGTTTTGCAATCTCCCTGCCGGTCTACCCGTACCTTGATGAACTCCCTAAGACTTTATATTTGTCTATAAAATGTTTTTATGTCGTGCACACGTCTAAGACGTCATGTTTTCGGCGAAAGCGTTAGCTGAGCGATAAAATATAGCTTTGAAATATCGTGGCTTGTTGTCTTCGTTGGTTATCGGTTTTAAAACTAGTCCAAGGCCAGAAGTTACTTTTACCCTGAATTCTAGATTGTTAAGAATAACATTTTCAAAGTGCAAAGTTTAGTGCATTATCTTTTTAATTTATTTTTCTTCGAATGCATGTTGAGATTCGAAGACATTCACCAACCCGCACTGGGCCCACGTGGTGGATTACGGCCCATTCCCTCTCCTAGAGAGGAGGCCTGTGTCCCAGCAGTGGGAACATTAAAAGGCTGATTATGCTTATGTTACCAAATACCTGGGACAATCAGTATGTACGTATACTAAAAAATCAGAACTGAGTAATTCAGATTATTGTCGTACTGAAACAGACAGTCATTAAAACCAATCCAATATCCCGAATTACTAGATAAATATCAGACATTAAAATTTAATTTCCCATAACTTTCAAGTCATCCCCTGACCTCTATAGCCTCGCCTCGCAGACAGTACGTACTTACCTAACAAAACTTTGATCGTCACGTCCGCCGCCCGGTCAGCGAAAGTAATGACTCGTAAAGCTACTGAACGGTGTAAAATAGACGAACACAGGTAAAGGACCTCTGTATGCTATATAGTGTCGTTTTAGTATAGCTTCGGGTGGGACAGTAGGCCGTAGTTATGAGGGGTTTCAATTTCATCAGCTTTTTCTGAGAGGTTTCGGCTGTAATTTTGTTAGACCTAACCTAAGTACTACGTCTGTTTTGCTAGTGGGAAATAAATTTGTCTAATTACACTGATACAGACGCAATGTTTAATTTGGCTAGTTAATTTGACAAAAACAAATGAATATATGATTGGTATATTAAACATTGTCGATAGTGGTATTGTGCTTAGCTTAGAAACCCCAAGTGCTGCCCGGAGTCAGGCGACAGTCGTTGTACCCTTTAAACTAATTCTTGTATCCCAGCTACTATTTCAAAAGATAAAAAAATGTACCAAAATTTGCACTCAACCCTAATCCATTCGTCTAAAATATTTAATAACTCCAACTGAACTCTAAACACTTAACAATTTACCTTTATCAAAACAGAATTAGCCAAGTGAATGAGGGACGAACGAAACTTTCTTTCTTTTGCGAATCTTTTAAAAATCTTTTTCCTATGACAAAGGGTCAGATTTAGATTAGGGGGTGTGTCAAACCCCCGTTGCGCGGGAAAATTAGGCAAGTCAGGGGCAAATTAAAAAAGAAATCAGGCGAAAGTTAATTTCGAAAGTTTTAATTACGTTTATTTTAGTCATCAGGCTATTCCACGTTAATTAATTTGGGAAGGAAGTGATGTTTTTTTGTGCGTCGTAAGAAATATTGTCCTTTTCAATTTATTGTTTAAATGTAGGACAATGTTAAGAAAGGCGGCCATTGTGAGTCGTTTTTACTTATCTTGCAAATAAAAAAGTACTCTCTTTTTTTGTTATTTTGTTTAGTTATTTTATGAACATATTATTTTATATATTTTTTTTCTTATATTTTTCTTTGACGGTTGGCGCACTGGTTGAGCGTTCGGCTGCTGTGCTACGTGTCGCAGGTTCGATCCCCGCACGGAACAAATGTTTGTATGGCCTACAGATAATTGTTTCGCGTGCGCTCTATTTATTAAGCTCAATTTTAGATATTGTTTCTCAGTACGTGAATTATGTATGCAATTCTTTATGAGAAATAAAGTTGTTCTTAGTCCTAAAAAAAATATATTGTATTAAAATAAATAGCACAACATTTTTTGGAAAAAAATCTCTTCAAGAAAAAGACCGTTCGTAGCTAGGTCTCTAAATTAATATTATAATGATCCATCTCGTTATAAACACTAGTACCCATACGTCTTAACTGAGCAAAACCTATAAATTGACCAAAAAAATGATTGACGTGTAAAAATGTTTTTTATAACCTACTCACAAAATAAAAATCATTTATCATTATCATTTAGCAAGTTTTTGGAGTTTGAGAACGTGTTAAAGCCTACTTTTTACACGTTACACGTTACAGATTTTGACAAATAAGAGTCACTCAATTTCTAATTTTTAACCCACAAATCGGCTCATACTCGCTAACACGCTTATGAGGATGAAATAAATTAAATAGCTTCCAACTATTAATATACAGTTTTCAATTAAACGCAGATTAAAATCGTCCTTCCGCTAATTTTCAATGTGTTTATCTTTTATTTTACTTTTGGTAGGCGCGCGTCTATCTATTCGCGATCTTAATTACAACGCGTTAAAACAGCGAGATGAGAGCTATAAGATATCTCGAGTCTGCTAAGTGTGGAGAGTCCTTAATTGCGCCTTTTACACCTTGTTCGCTTGTTCCGAGCGTCGAGTGCTTCCACTTTCTCGCGCACTACGCGAAAACGCCTCGACTTGGGCAGATTTTGTGAAAGTTTGAGTGCTTCCTTTCGTATGTTTTGCTAGAAGCTTTAACGAGATGAAATTGGGCTATACCTTCTAAGAAACTTATCTTAGAAAAGGCATTTCCTTATGGAAAAAAAAAACTCTTATCTAATGAAAAAATATTTTACAAAACAAGTTTTATTTATTTTATATTAACAGCTCATGTATAGTACACATAAACTACAGCATTTCTGACTGTCAGACAATGGTTTAATTGAAATGAAATGTTCCATTTTTCAAAGTTTAGTTAGCACTAATCCAGAAAACTGTCGTAGCAGCGTAGCGCGTAGTATACGAGTTTTGGATTCCTAGCACTTTTACCACATATTAGAACGTAGGCGATTACGATTTTATTACTTAATATAATTTTATTTTACAGTCTATAAATCAAGAATAATACATATAACATTTCTTCGTCAACCAAAATAATTGCTCACCTGAGTTAAACCAAACGAAAACAAAGCCACTCATTCCCAGAATTATCAAGTTGAGAGTCAGCCATTTTAAATAAAAGACAACCAGTCGTTTCCTATATGATTTAGTGCTTATATTCTGTAGTTTGAAGCAAAGACGATTTTTTAAATTCAGTGAGCGCTGTTATAATATATCATTTTTACGAGCGAACGCGTCTGGTCATGCGTTTGCGCTCCACCCCGGAGGAAATTGTTGTAATGGCCGCATTATCTTTTGCTATCTTTCTTAGAAAAGTAAGAAAGAATAAACCATTTTTCTTAGAAAAGTAAGAAAGAATACCTAAATGTTTGGTTCACATGCAGTCTGCTATATTGTAATTAGTCTTTGATAAATCTTTTTTACGTGGAATATTGGAAAAGCATACACGTTAAACTAGGTAGTTATTTTTGGTAATGACGTAAACTGGTTGATACCTTCCGCTGACGAGCCCTGTCTTTCCTGATAGCTACAATACCTTCTTTTTTTGGATGGGAAATCATCAAATGACCCCTCCCACTCTGGGCGGAGCGGAAGGGAGTGTCAGACTTCTACTGACTAAAACCCACCCGTGATCCTTCTTGTGCCCTTTGCGTTCCAGAGCCGCGGGAACTCTTCCGAACAAATTCCGCAACCCTAGCAGGCACCGACCCTATGGGGCCCCGTCCCTGATGCTGACGGCTCTTTGAGGCGCGCGTGGAACACAACGCGTCGTCGACTCGGCCTGGTTGCTATCGGACGGCGAGCCACCCACGCTCACCGTCCACAGGCATCAGCCACTGCGCAATAGCACAGCGGCTGACTTGTCTCTGGAGTAGCTACAATACCTAGGGGTCGAAGTTAAGAGTGAATAGGTTACTTCCACGCAAATGATGGAGCACATTGTCGACCACGTCATCACTTACCATCAAGAAAAACGATAGTGGGCAAAAGTAAGCCTGTTATATCTACGTTTTTTTTTTTGGATGGGATATCATCAAATGACTTCTCCCGCTCTGGGCGGAGCGGAAGAGAGTGTCAGACTCTTACTGACTAAAACCCACCCGTGTTCCTTCTTCTGCCCTTTGCGTTCCAGGGCCGCGGTGACTCTTTCGAACAAACACCTAAACTAATATTATAAAGAGGAAGGATTTGTATTTTTGTATGTAACGAATAAAATCAAAAACTACTGGATCGATTTCAAAAATTCTTTCACCATAAGAAAGCTACATTCACCCTGAGTAACATAGGCTATATTTTATCCCCATATTCTCACGGGAACGGGAACTACGCGGTTAAAACCGTGGGGCGCTGCTAGTCAGTGATAAAAAGCCCCTCGTAGGCTGAAATGTACTGCTGGTGGATGGAGGATAAAATAACTCGTCTATTCTTCATGAGATTCAGAAAAGACTCTTTCTACAGATACATAACTAAATAGACACCAGAATAAGTTAATCGTGACTAATAAAAAATAAAAAAACTTGATGGCGCTGGTTTAAGGTTTTACTTCCTCCTAAAGTAGCAAGCCCGAGTGAAACACTTAAAAGCCTCCCTTCAATTAAACGTATAATTAGAATACTAATAATTAAATTCATAGAGCGTAATTACGGACGAACATTTCATACTTTTCCATGAATGCACAACACTTGGGGTAACAGCCTCGGGTACATCAATTAAAGTCCGTATTCTGAGGCGTTAAAAAAAGGTCGTAACATAAACTTTTTCAATTTTCACGTGGAATATGGCCGCGTAAAGTTGAAAGCGGCCTTTCACAAGTAAATATTCCTGAAGGTTGACGACGCCTGGCGGCGCAAACGTAGCGACTTGATAAGGGCTCCCGCGTTATAAAATGCATGTAAACACCTCTTTTGCCGAGAGCTTGGGGACCGACCGAATGTTGTCGACTGCTCTCTTCACAAATTTAGACGTACCTACTACAGCATTGGGTTATGACGACTCTGAATTGAAAATTGTAATTTTATTTACGTCGTATGAAAATGTGCTAGAAACGCTCGCGTTTCGTTTGTCGCTGAAATTGCTTGCGTTTATGTAAAAGTCTAGGAGCTAGCGTTTAGAATTGCGGTTTGTGATAATTTAAATGTTGAGCGCAAAGTGCAATCTCATTACCATGTTCAGTTCCAATTTTAATATAGGTACAATTTTGCCCAAAACCTTACAACTTAATCAAAACAGGAAAACAAAGTAAAAAACAACAGTTCTAAATCTTACAACCCGTGTTTGTATCACCACCGTTACATTTATTTAACAGACTTTGAGAAACAAAGGATTCGCGTTTTTTATCAATACTATTAAAACCGCGTCAGCAAAAATAAAATAAAAAAAACCACTAATTCATCAATCCCCTCCACTCGCTCAACCCGCAAGTAGTGACGGACGCCAGACGTCTAACTTAGTTACAACCAACCAAACATGTCTATGAGTCGTATATAAAATTCAATCTGTTAAGAGCGCCTGTTATACTTCAGTTTGCATCAGCGTCCGTCCGTTGGGCCAGCAATCATTCTAATGGGCCCGCCTGGATCAACTTGCAGACCGAATTAGTTCTTTTGAAACTACCCTCTCCATCATTGAATTGAAAATGTCCAGACGGGTTTATGTTAACTGTTAGTTAGTTGGATATGTAGTTGTTTGGCTGTAACATACATAGGTCTATTTGATATTTATTAGTACTTTAATTTGTGAATTTATCATACCTCAGAGAAGCTATTCAATACGGTGAAATTAGATCTATGGTACTAAAAAACGTAACAACTAAAAACAATCACCTCAATCGGTGGAACTGTTACGAACTAGAAACTCATTTGTTTTTTTTTTATTGAAACAACGCTCTACTCCTGGAAATAGTGTGATAATTTATGCTGCCCATCGTATAATTTAATTTAATTAATTAACAGATAGGCAGCATACATAATACCCCACCCTAAAGAGTAAAAACTATTTTCAATTAATTGATAGGAATTAAACTATCAAATTCACTTTAATCTTCACGTAAACGTCGTTCAACATGAAACAGCGTGTAATCAGAGCCAATGAACCAAGTGATTTTGATTTCCGTAATGGTACTTTTAACTTGGTATAACTTAGTCTAATCATAAGGCACGATCCCTACGTATGGATGAACCGATAAAAACTTGCTAGACGCTTCGGGGTATACATTAAAAGGCAATAATTTACGTCTGAGGCGATATATGGAAAGATAAGTAGTAGGTAATATCTACATGGGTCGCAGAATTTGTTCGAAAGTCACCGTGACCCTGGAACGCAAAGGGAATTAGAAGAAACACGGGTTGGTTTTAGTCAGTAAGCGTCTGACTATCAGTTCCGCTCCGCCCACAGCGGAAGAAGAAGAAGTAATTTCA
Organism: Hecatera dysodea; assembly: GCA_905332915.2. Classification (NCBI taxonomy): domain Eukaryota; kingdom Metazoa; phylum Arthropoda; class Insecta; order Lepidoptera; family Noctuidae; genus Hecatera; species Hecatera dysodea. The sequence continues at coordinate 7,611,818 of HG995294.1, read as the reverse complement.
TAATTTCCCATCAAGAAAAAACGGTAATCCGGTTCCCGTGGGAATATGGGGATAAAATAGCCTATGTTATTCAGGGCGAATGTAGCTTTGTAATGGTGAAAGAATTTTTGAAATCGGTTCAGTAGTTTTTGAGTTTATTCGTTACATACAAATTACTAATATTATAAAGCTGAAGAGTTTGTTTGTTTGTTTGTTTGAACGCGCTAATCTCAGGAACTACTGGTTCGAATTGAAAAAATCTTTTTGGGTTGAATAGACCATTTATCGAGGAAGGCTTTAGGCTATATATCATCACGCTTAAGCCAATAGGAGCGGAGCAGCGATAAAGAATGTTTTAAAATCGGGGATTCCACGGGGACGAAGTCGCGGGCAGCAGCTAGTACAAATATACAAATCTTTCCTCTTTATAATATTAGTATAGAAGCATAGATAAGTATAGATATAGATAAGCAACATGAAGGTATGACCTACTAGTCCTACTACTTATAAGTATGTACAGGTACAGAGCCACTTTTCTTTCATACGGCATTGAACTTTGACAAAAGTTGGTAAATCGTGTCATTGAAATGAAAAGACAAAGGTCCTTATTTATCGTTTTTCAAAATAGCGAAGACAAGAGTAGGAATGAAGGGACATTAGTCAGGAACCTTGAAATAGGCAAGTTTTTTTTAACTATTGATAGGCACCCACTTGACCACTATCTCACCTGATGGTAAGCGATGATGTGGTCGAAGATGGAGCACGCTTAACTAGAAGTAACCTATTAACTCTTGACTTACAAGGCTCCCAGGTTATAGCCATCAAGAAACACAGACTCTGGCAGTGAATTCCACAACGTAGCTAGAATAGGGTAGTTGACTAAAAAAATCTAATTAGTCCGTTAGATAGATTTCCAAAAAATATTGGACACGTTTTTTTTTCTTGCTGCTGACTACCCGTAACGACTGCCAAATAACTCCAAATGACAGCCGGGACCAACGGCTTATCGTGCTTTCCAAGGCACGGAGGATTCTCGGTACGTTAAGATGGTTCCCATCCGCAGACCAACAACGGCAAGAGTTGCTTAATCCTCAAGAACAAGCCGTGCGGCTGTTATAATTTAGCTACCTACAAGCTCAATTATTAGCTAATTATTCTCTGCATCACCCAAAGGTTGACTGGTAGAAAATGCCTAAGGCATTAAGTCCGCCTCTGTACATTTGTGTACGTAAAGTATTAAATAAAATAAATAAATAAAATCAGCTCTCTAATATGGCATCACGTAAAAAAAAACTATCGTTAGACCATTTTTTTTATCGTATTATTAAACTGACAGTGATACATTTTCTCTATTCACACGATGAAAATAGGGTAACATCTTTATTTCTTCGCATTTATAATGGCGTCTAGCATTAGCTTGCAAATCGATTCACACGAGAACCCAATTTAAAAAAAAACGAACACTAAAAAATGCGGACGACTAAAACCAGCCTTCGTTATTTAACAGGTCGAGCTGTTAGCAATAATTACTATGCCGTAAACTAGTTATAGTTAATCATAGATTAGTTAATGATAGGTTAACTGCAGACAGACTGCTGAGTGACGGGTTCAAGGGTAACTGAATCATAGTTAATTTGTTTTGTTATGTAACATTATTAGAAGTGGAACGTGTTTTTTAGGTGTGAACATTAGCCGACACGTTTGGGGATAAAAAAGTAGGACGATGATTGATGTTCGGTATGGCACAAAAGGTATTGTTATTTTACTGAATGGTAATTAGTTCCTAAAGAGAGGAGCGATTAATGAGGCCATTTTGAGATTTTTTTTTATACATTTGATATCTTAGTTTATTTTTTTACTTTATGATCTACCTTCATTCCAAAGGAATACATGACGCGAAGATATTTTTTCGATAGAAAGAAAAATTGCAACGTTGCCATCTGTCGTTTCAAATGGTCCAAGGCCTTATCAAGGGAACACCTATGTCACTTTTTTGCGGATCCGTGGTGTCAGACTTTTTAAATAGTTAAAGAAATACAACCGTATATAACCTCTTCCTTTTTATTAAGTCGGTTAAAAACTGTCTTTAGAACCGCAGTAATCTGGATATCTTCCTGAGATGTTTAAGGACAACATCATATAAACTAAGTTGTTTCTTTCATCTCCATGGGGCAAAGGTTTGAATTTATGTAAATGTTTGAATCATCCAAAGCAAAATAAAAGTAATTTAGTAATAAAATTATCACGACCCAAAATACCGCGCTTTTTAATGACGAAATTAAAAAGTAAATACATATTTGGAAATGCCATTTCGGACACCAAACTTCCAAAACTGAAGATGCTATTTGGCTAAACGAGCTTTAATACTGGTGTATGGTGTCTCGGTATTCGAATCCGCTGTAATTAGATCTCAAGAATTGTTGTTATTGCAGCGATTATCTTGGAACTGCACTCTTGTCACAGAGTAAGAAGAAAGTGGAGCGATAGTGTGAAACTTACATTCGTAAAAGAAAAAACTCAAGGAATACAATGTTGGCAAAAATAACTCCACCACAATGTCCGATGTTATGATTGAAACAAGCGTGAAAGAGAAATCTTTCCTGTTCTAATCTATAGGAGACCAATTTGGAAATGGGAAAGTTAAAAAAAGCTTTTTAAAAGACTTTATTATTTCAAAATAAAACATTCCACAAACGCGGAAATCGCCACGAGTCGTGAAGAGCAACGTCGAATCGCCGTGATAATACTGTAGTGAGGAGACCCGTTCACTAATTCGTTATTAAAATTAAGTAGTAGGATGTTAATTTCACCGTGGCACCTAAAGATCCGATCAATCTGACGTTCGTAATTTTCATGAGTCGAGCGTATCACTTGCGATTATTTTTTAACTCATCGATAGTCTTCCATTTGTCTATACTCTGTGCCACTCCCGCAGCCGCTCCGTATGCAGTCTTATGGCGCTTGAGGCGACTCCCGACACGATATTATTCCTTTAATTACAGTTTCATTGCGCCAGTAAGCCAGACTACCGAATCAAATTGAAACAAAGGCAAAGATTTGACTGGATGTTATTATATTATGTTCCCCGATTTTATTTCGGTAGTTTAGTTTGTTGTTGTAAGTTTTATCACCTGTGAAATGAAACCCGGTTGTCTAAAACAATATAAGGATAATTCAATTTATTTTGAGTGATAAGGATTGAAATTTCTTCTTCTAATTATTCTACTTTTATGATAAATGTTAAAATTTGTGCTCGGATGGATGCATTGTATCTATAAATGTGACCTAAAAAGGGAAGTAGAACTTTATAGTAATATAGCTAATATTCATTACCCTAACACATAGGTATTTTTAAATAGGGGTGGTACTCGGACCTTTCAAGTGGAGCCACGGGTGCATAGAACCACCTAAAATAATTAAAGTCACGGCTCCAAATCTCCCTTAGATAACAATGTAATAAAACCCAATCACTGTCGAAACGTCTTACGGCGATTTAACAACAGAAACGTGTCGCAATCAGTGAGACACTCATGTCCGTTTAGTGATGACCATTCTAATTATCGTTAAACTTTATCTACATCTACTTGGTCTAACGGTGCTACGACGCTACGAGGTGACGAACGGACGTGCTACGAGGTGACGAATGGACGTGCTACGAGGTGACTAGACGTGCTACGCGGTGACGAATAGACGTGCTACGAAGTGGCGAACGAACGCGTGCTACGAGATATTGGTGACTAATTCTGTTAAATAAATATTCAAGACTAGGCCCAGTTTTAACTATCTAGATGAAAATCAAACGATCAATCGCATGATTTACTTCCGTTTATACATATACCTACATATAATAGATAAATTTATTTTCAGAAGCTGGGGACACTGTCCGCAGTGCTGACCATTCTTATTATTTATTTTTGTCGCTAAACTAAATACATACTTTGCAAATCTGCGGTACTACGAGATAAATAACGGACATAAAACAGGTGACCGATTTTATCAATCGGGGTCCTAGTTGATGATTTCTCTTATATCATTTTCATAACTCTGCTTGATTATGTTTATCGATGCTCTAAGCTAAGCTCGTGGAAGGAGCTCGTGGCTAAATAATAACGACCGCACTGATCGATTTTCAAGGTAAAGCAAGACTTGCCAAGGTTGGTCTGTGGACGGGTGACCATCTTAATATACCTACCGAGGTTCCTCCGTGCCTCGGAAAGCACGCTAAGCCGTTGGTCCCGGTTGTCATTTGTAGATCTTTGGCAGTCGTTACGGATTGTCAGAAGCCAGAAAATCTGACACCAGTCTTGCCTCGAAGTACCGTGTTCCCCAGTTGTTGGGTTGTGGAGGTCTGGTAGGCAGCCGCTCCACGTTAAATACTGGTATTCAGCTGAATCCGATATGACTGGAAGCCGACCCCAATATAGTTGGGAAAAGGCCAGGCCGATGAAGATGCTCTAAGCTAAGCTGACCTACGATACCTAGATTGAAAGTTGGTTGTTGGTTGGTCGGTTGGTTGAATCGGTTGGATTACTAAACAACTTTTACCAGCTCCTCCACTCGTTGATTATTCCAAGGGAAAGTACAACCGGCGGGATAAAGAATACCCTATACAGCTGAGTGTATCCTCTGTCATGGTCTAGGTAACCGTTTTTCAAGGTTCATCCTCACCTTTAAAGTAGGTTTGTCCATCTCGCTTGATCATTACAACAATATCAGTTTATTCAAATATTAGGTTTGCGTCACAATAACTATTAAAAATCATAAAACGGACAGAACATACTCATAAGACCAACTTAGTTACACGTTAGTCCCAGCTGTTTTACACTTATTAACACAGTTTACGACCGAGCTGGGTTGTGTATTCGTTTACTAGCCCTTAGTTCACACCTGGGAGGAGGGACGATTAAAATATTTTAATACTGAGCTCTAAAGTTCATACTGCTGTAAACTGTAAACAAAGTTGTGGCTCAATTTGCAGATAGAATAGAATAGAACACTCTTTATTATGTTTACCATATAAGTTACAGAAAATATAGATGAAGAAAACATTACATGTAGGGTGACACAATGGGTGGCTTTATCGCTAAAAGCAGCAAATGCAGATGTACTGTGAATGGACCTATTGTTAATGTACGAAATACTAAAAAAAAAACAAAGTAGGTACCTAATAGGGGTGTGCCTAGAAATTACTGTAGAATATTTTATGTCTATGCCATGAAAATGACTGCTTAGTGTGATGGAATACCAATATTTTTACAAATATGAAAACCTACCTGCGTAAATTTGTACAAGCATTGATTTTGTTCGGGATACAGGTAAATCTAGTTTAAACTATTAAAAGACCATAACCACAAAAAAAGGTTCTCAGAATCCTTATCTAAAACGTAACATTCTACTGTAACCTATGTAATTAAAATTAGTTTTCGTTTTTGTTCACGCTTAATAAAGTTATAACATGGTGAATCATCGCTGACTCACCAGGTACATGACTCAACTTTTTACTTATATAAGGTGAGCATCTAACATTTATTTCGATAATCTTTTTATCAGGGAGAAGAGTTATCAAAAGATGAGAGGGAGTGTGGGATTTTTCCTGACTAAAGCTACCCCGGTGATCATCATCAGAATATAGAAAGGGTTCCATGACCTTTTAGATCATCCCGGAATCGCTTCTATGCCCACTAGGGTAGAGCCTTTGGGTAAACCGAATACCCAGTACGAAAACATTCCCAAGATAAAATAATACCTTCATAATTAATAATCTCTAAACTCTAAAAATAAAGTATTGATTAGCCAATGGTTCGCTTTATTATTTTTATGAATCTCAAGCACGCTTGATAAAATCGCTTCATTAATTTATACATTCTCCTGATTTCGGAGTTCCAATCGAGAAACCAAACCACCCTAAATATTTCACACTATTTTCGTTCACACAAAACTCGCGTCGAAACCAATATTCATAAATAAAATCTTAAAAGTGTCTGTTGCATTCTATGACAGCATTAAAAACATTATAAATAGTGCTTAGAATCTGCGCTGTGGCTAGAGATCGCGTCTCGCGGGTGGTCGTAAAAATTATTTAGTGCGGGCGACGTAAGGGCGACGTCATTAGTGTTAGTCGACGCCTGCGCCATCTGCCGGCGACGGTCGCTAATGCACTCTAAACATACGCTAAGTTTTGATATAAGTTTGTGATTGTCTAGAGGAAATTATTATCTTGAAGTAGAAAGATTTGGCATGTAGGGATGTTTTGTTAAAAAAGTATTTAGCACCTAATCCTCTTAGAAGCATTGTTGTTTTGTCGTTAGGTATTTATCATAGAAAATATATATAATAGGGTTATGTAGGGACCCTCTTGTTTTCCTTTATTTACGTAATTTCCTAAACTTTCGCATCTTTGCTTACTGATTAAGGAAGTAGAAATGCCTAATTAGGTGCCAGACATCGGTGAAACAGGAATTGTTTTCTGAAAAGAAATCCATTCACATAGTAAATAACATTAATCATGGAAATGATGATCTCCAACCAAATAATTATGATCAAATATAATAAAAATAATCTATCGAATACGTAGTAAGTTGGTATACTTTTTTAAACAAAATGCACTAGACATTTTGCTATAATACGAGTATCTAGGTACATACACCGTATCCTAATATAAGCATACTCACGTACCATGGAACTCTAAAAATAACTTTTTTTGCCGCCATATTCGCAGGAGGGATAGCAAAAAGGTGTGTCTAAACCAACAGAGTTCCGCACGTTGTTGCCAGCCACAAAAAAACCTAAACCAACTGAAAATACCCCTACACTCGCCAGTTTTACTATTCAGGACATGTTCGTATTGTAGCTGTGTGACCCTCAGGATTTTGTTATTCGGTTTTACGTACCTACATGCCTAATACATGTGACAAACATTTTTTTACGTCTCGATTTAGCTATATATTACTGTAGATTTTGTCATTTACTGCCAGGTCCCTTCCCATATTTAATTTTGCAACTTATTTTTTTTATTTTTTTATGGAGGTGAGAGTTTTCAGTAATCATATCAGTAATTAAGGTGCGGCTTAAAGAGCGATCACAGAGAATATTTCTAAAAGTTTGAGCGACGACCCCGTGGTCAGGTACCGAATGGACCCTTTAAATGTGAGCTTTGGAAGCGTTTATGTTACACAACATTTCATAAATAGGTAGACCTGAACTAGGAATCGTGAGTCTCCCCTAAATGTAACTTTCAAAGAAACGATTTTCTACAAAGGACGCTGAAAGAATGCATGAATGGTTCGTACCTATTATTCAAATCAAATATTAGAACTATTACTATTAAAAAAGCTAACTAAATACAAATCCAAAACTAAACTTCTCTAACAACACTATACATAGGTACTTTGTTTAGTCTATAACACTTACAAAACAAGATAATATCGTGATTATTGCTCTTAGGGGGACCGTGAAATAAAACCTCTCAATCCGGGCCATAAGGCACTTGTCTCACCGCCCACGAGCAGCGAGAAGCGAATAAAGCTAAGAAACTAAATACGAGTTGACGATCAGCGTGAAGCGAGTTTATAGTTCCGATAGTTTTGTCGCTCGGCTATAAGCGAGTGCTCTTGATCGACGAGCGATTACTCGCTCCGGTGCGCAGTATAGGTTACTACCGCTGGTTGGTCTCTCGGCGAGAGATCCGACTTACTACCAAGCGAGTATTTTTTTTTTGAATGGACCACTCGCAGTTCAGCACACTAAGGCTGGTTACTGCTCAACCGGACAATCCTGTGGTGGCCTCAAATGAATTTAAGGCCCCCAGCCAGGGCTTAAAACTACTTACAAACTAAATGACCGCTCGCTAAGGGCATCCCCTGTAGGACACGGGCCTCGACTTAGCGGGGTCATTGAGGGAGGGCAGCAAGGGACAGGCTAGGTCAGATTGATATTATTTAGGGGGTTTTACGCTAATGGCTCAGCAGCGCGGGCTGGCTCGTTAGGCAAAAGTCGGGGAGGGACCAAGCGAGTATCACTGAGTCAGTATTATATACCTTTGATAGCTGTTCTCGCTGCGTAAAACTAGTAGTAAGAGTGCTCTCGCCGGTAGTGTGAACTGACAGCTATCGACTATACATGTATGTATGTGTATCTTTTACTCAGTCGCGATCTAATCTTTTGTCTGTTTCCTCAGCGAGAAAATTGTCGATAGCTGATCGCTTTCTCGTCGGCGGTGAGACAAGTGCCTAAGGCTTTACAAGTTTTACTTGTGTAATGGTATATTAATAAGTTCTCCGTGACTATACAAATGGCGATAGAGGATTGCAGCGTTTATTTTTATTTTACAAGAATTTGTATCACTTAAATCTGATAGCATTCTTAAGCCACGAATTCCTAAAAGCTCTGAGGCTCGAAGCTCGTGGCTACAGAATAACAGCCGCATGATTTTCAAGGTTAAGATTCGCTTGCCAAGGTTGGTTTTTGGATTGGTGACCATCTTAACATACCGAGTTTCCTCAGTGCCTTCCAGCGCTCTCGCGCGTTCCAACGTTAAGCAGTTGGTTCAGGTTGTTATTTGTAGATCTTTGGCAGTCGTTACGTATGGTCAGAAGCCAGCAACCAAACTCCAGTCTTGCCAAGAAGTACCGTTTTACCCAGTTAATTGGTTGTGGAGGTCTGGTAGGCAGCCACTCCACGTATAACACTGGTATTCAGCTAAATCTAGGCTCTGGTTTGACTAGGATGATTTAATCTGACAGCTTTTAATCATTTTTATTTTTGTTTTAATTGGGCAGATTTTTATTTTTTATTGAGAATAGGTGTATTCCTTATTTCAACATCAGTACCACTCAATCGATCAATAATAGGGGATCTGTCACCGTTTTTGAGTAACCATATCCAGGGCGAAAATATGATAGCCGTGTTACAAACATTTACAATCAAGATAATATCGTTATGATTGCTCTAAGGGGGCCGTGATATAAAACTCTCAATCCGGGCAATAAGGCTTTACAAGCTTTAGTTGTGTAATGGTCAACTAAGGAAGATATTAATGAGTGCTCCGTGACTAACAAATGGCGACGGAGGGATGAAAACAAAAGTAACCGTGATGAATCGCAGAGCTATTAGTTTTAAAACCAGTGTTCGATGAGGTTGTAGATTTTACATGAAAAGAGCCATTTTCCACTGAGATATCCTTTATGTCCTTTTCGAAAGTCCTGCAATTCGCAAGGCTCCAATTTTTAAACTACGTTTTAGATTTTTTTAGAAAAATAGCTGAAGTGCTTTACCTACATCAATACCTATTAAACTGACAGAGCTGCGGATGCATGAACATTTAAGAACATTTTGTCGAATTTTTTAGGTATCTACGGATTGATTTTTTTTAGTATAATTCACCCTTTAGAAGTAGTAAGTCAAAACATGATAAATGGCCGAAAATTTTGAAGTTTACCGAGCACCACGGAGCATTTATCCTACAACGTCCCAAAAAATCAGGGCAGTGCAATTTAATGCGACCTAGGACTTTTTAAAAGATTGTCTTATTAGGTAAATTGCTTCTTATACTCATCTGCTAGGGTTGCGAAATTTGATAGAAAGAGTCACCGCGGTCTTGGAATGCAAAGGGATGCTCTAGGAGGTGGGACAGGGCATGGGTGGATTTTAGTCAGTAAAAGTCTGGCACTCCCACATTTGACGATTATTATTATTAAAAAGTTTCATACTCATGTTATGTTTATTTGTTTGTAGGTGTGTTTCGGTAAATTTTGGTTTAGTAGTTTGCTGTTGTTACTACTGCCCGTTTCAAAAAAAACATGGCAAAACATGTAGCGACCTCATTTTGATTTTAAGAATTGAAATTGTACAGTATACAGGATACTGTACTTATGTTTTACAAAATAAATATCTTATCTTATCCTCTTTCAATATTAAAAAAGACTGGGTATATTTTTCTGCCACATAGATTCAAACGATTCGAAACATGGTATTGGGATGCCCATTTGATAGGATATAATTTGCACCTCCGCTCAAATAGTCTGTTATAAGTAAAACATTTGAAAATCTCTTTTTTTGTACTTTTGGTGCCCGTAAACTTAAGTCTTATATGTTATGTAAATAGTTTAGTTGTTTATGCCTAGATAGCGCTACTGACACTATATCGTTCGTATTGTATAATATATGCATTCAAACGCTTATTACTCGATATTTAGCATTTTGACTAACTCAATACTCAATACTTTATTGCATTCCATATATATTACATAGATTGTATAAGATCAATAGAAGATAATCAATACAAGTTATATAACATGGTAAAAGATCAATAGGGACCCTGCCGGGCACAGCAAGAGAGAGGAAGAGGTCTAAGTAGCAATTTAAGGAATTCCGACTATTTCCTACTTAAAATCATTAGAAAGGTTTAATTGTATGTAAGTATATAAATATATTTATTGTTAGGTTTATCTATATAGGTATAGTTTATCTGTTATTTTTAATTCATGTATTGCTTAACAATAGTGTAGGTAATTATTATGAAATCCTTTGCAGGATTTTTCATTTTTATTAAATTATGTTGTTTAATTTATTAATTTATGTATTCATATTTATATTTCATTTTCTATAATATATTATATTTTAAAATTTTCATTCATTATTTCATAATATTTAGTGCTGAAAGAGAATAATTGATTGACCCTTGGTCATCAAAAACTCCTTTACTAAGTAGTATGACTTGGTTTCCAGAAATTATTTTAATTTATTATGAAATATATTTGTTTTGTTTACTTCTCTAACTTTTATGACTTATGACACTATACTTGTCGGTAGTCGTTACCGGATTATTTTTTCTAATTCAACCAATCGCTGACTGCAAGAACACATTAACAGTTTGAGAGCTCATTATTATTTTATTTCTTCCACTTCTCATTTCTTTTTCCAATAATCTTATTCAGACATATCAACTGATATTACTTAAACTAAAACCTTCGTCTAGCTCAGCTCATTAAATAGTTAACTCGTCTAGAACCTACATTCATTAATATTCATGCTACAGGAAAATCGTTTCATCCGCTATCTGTGTACCTTCCATTTCGCATATCAGATGTCGAATGAAATTAATCCCTAACATAATTAGCATAGAAATTATAATAAGGCGAAAATTGAACTTCTCTGGAACTGTCTAGGGGTTTAGTTTTGTATGAGAAAAAGTAGAAGCATATAAACCACGAGAAATTAGACAGCATGTGATGCATTAAAGAAGTTGGCAGCTCATCTTTGGTCTTTTTCGAGAACGAATGAGTTGCATGTGCCCATTGTGTTATGGCAAACTAACTTTTAGTTTTCTGAATTAAGGTATTTATCTAGTTACATACGACCAGTATAAGCTAGGCAATCGACTGTTCCAATGAAGAGTAAAAAAATCGCGACACGTCACTATTATCATCGCGTCACTGGATTAAGGCGGTACCCGGACCAAATAACCTTGAGCATTCGTTCCCTCTTCGCCGCACCCGCAAGATCCGTAGTGATTACGCTCAGATTTTATAGTAAAATCTATATAAAATCAAATTTTCGAGTTAAATAAAAAATAAAACTAGCAAAATGTTTATTATTAAATTACCTATCCATTACTTTAAGTAGCAAACCAAAATAATGGTTACTTTACGAGGAGATTCATGTTAAAAATAATTATTTCTCATTTCTGTCGTTTCGTTGCGACTCTATAATTAAACATTGCGACTTAAAAAAAAAAAAACTACAATTTTGGAGTCTAGAAATTTAATGTATTTTTTATTTGTTGATATTTCTAATGGATAATGAGAAGATGGCTCCTAAAGACTACACAAAAAACGGCTACCGCTGCGTTTTGGACGGGGACGCGCCTTAAGCGCACAACGACGCCTGACTATCAGCATCGCGACGCCTCAGTATTAGTACCGGGAACAATGTCACCAATGCCCAATGCGGGACTCTTTCGAACAAATTTCGTAACACCCATACCTGCGCTACTGGTCACAATGGAAACGCGCTCCGAGGCTCTTATACGTTAATAACACGCTTTACGACGGAGTGACGTTCACTATTAGTTTTACGTTCTACGTTTAACGTTTATTAGTGGCTGTACAATTCGTCAGGTTATTTCACACATGGCCAAGTCTAGACGGTGCCAATGTCTTTGTATTAAGAAAACACACGTAAACTCGCAAAAAATAAACAAACGCAAGGTAAAATTTCACTGAGAGCCCGAAATTGTTTTCATAAAAATATCCTTATTATACTGTTAAACCCCCTACCTGGTCTTTTTACTAACAAACCTTAATAAAAGAACTTTACGCCGAACAATAACCAATTTGGGTAAGAAAACACCGCTCCCGAATAGAGCCCATTGACATAAATAAATCATTATATTTTCTCCCGCGTACCTTATAGCGTCATATTCGAATTTCAAAACGAATTTTCATTGTAATGTTGCCACAAAAGAAAAACGCGAGATCCGTGCTTTGTTAAAAATTAATTTGATACCTTTATCTCGAATTTCTTGAGGATGTTTTCTGAGGAAGTCAGTTTGGAAGCTACTTATGAGAGTAGATGTTTTAGCTCCGCTTATTAATTAGGATTTTATTTTGTCTTGTTAACGTAGCTTAAGTTGGGAGGAGACAATACATCGAGTTTCCAATAGAAGTTTCGATAAAATAAAAAATAAAAATATTTTTTTATAAAATATGCTTGGCATTTTTTAAGCATTACGTCTACTAATATGCAAAATAATAATAATAAAAAATTTAGCTGTCCTCCCCTTGTCATGGGTAAGCCCATATAACCTTAGTACCTTCTCAAGAAAATATACCTAACGACTGTTCACTAGAATATTTTTTGTGATGAAGTAATTGCTGCTCACTTAAGAAGGTTCCATAATTAAGTTTTAACACGGGTTGCATGATTTGCTCAGCTCTATTTTAAATTTCCATAGTTTGCCCGAATATTAAATGAAAATGTACTAACACGGAAGTAGCCGAAACCAACAAAATCACTTACTCAAGGCAATTCCCGTTATCTTCCAAATCATGATTGTACTTACTTTCAAGCCATAACTGCTCTCACTCCGTTTTCCAAGGAGTTTGAAATTCGTTTCGAAATTATCCCATCGATGCAACGTCGCGATAAAACAGGAAACTTCTAAGTAATAATTTCTACTCGTACGGTGCAATATAATGAAAACTACGTGACTTCAAATTACGACGAAAAGTTTAGGTTTAATGTTGTTAAGTTGGCAGTTCTGGTTTCAGAAAGTTTCGATGTTGGTAGGTAGGAACCTAGGTAATGAGTACTATAAAGGAGACCGAAACGATTACATACAATCTTGGGCCTAAATGTAAAGAGATGAAAATGGTGTGAGATAATAGATTTAGACCTGTCAGTCCCTCTGAAAATTCTGTAAGTTTTGACAATCTGAGAGCCGAGTTAATAGAGGTTTAGTAAAAGTAAGGTTATGTTATCTTTATCTAAGACATGATTGAGAATTGTTTCATCATTTAGGGGTCATCGGCCTAGTGCATTGCAGCGGGTAGTTGCTATCTCATAATTCACACAGCGATCCATATTTTCAACAATATCCAATCCACAAGCCGACAGTAAATCCAAAATAACAATTCCAAGTCAAACCAGTGTCCAGAGTGAAAGCAAGGGTCGTACAAGGTAGGCAGGGTCAGAATCCATAAAAAACTAAGCAGTGGTCGCTTAAAATGAATAATAATCGGGAAAGCACTCAAAACGGGTCGGAGAACACGAGTGTGCAGCCGGCAATTATTGTCTAGTGTCAATGTCAGTCAGCTGTCATGCCAGAGACAGACTAAAAATGTAAGATTAATTTTAATCGATATAAAATCAATAGTCATTTTATCAGTTTTTAAGTCATTAATTGATATTTCATTGTTTAATATGACTGTATTGCATGTAGTGCATTTAATTGTTTTGAGATTTTTTTTTTGCAATTGTGTAATCGATTTGTCAATCGAAAATCACACGAAACCTATCTTTTTCTTATTTCTCCGCTCCCAGATTCAGAATTGAGCTGATTTTTCACATAGTAAGATAAAAAAATATGACAAATTTTTTAGATCATATCTCAACTCATTACATTTGGGCCCACCATTTTCCATCTCCTTTTGGTAAGTACAAGAGAAATTCTTGATCGAAGCGTATATGGACTAGGGTTGCGGAATTTGCTTGAAAGAGTCACTGCGGCTCTAGAACGTTAAATGCACTAGAAGTATCAAGGGTGGGTTTCAGTCAGTAAGAGTCTGACACTCCCTCCTGCTCCGCCCAGAGCGGAGAGAATTCATTTGATGATGTCCAATCAAGAAAAAAAATAGAGCGTATATGGTTCGACTTAAATGTAATTTGCTGAACGTCTAAGCACGCAGGACTAAATACGATGATATTCTAATTAGATTGCAAAGTGATTGTTAAAGTCACAGTATTAAGTGGCAAAGCGACGCGATAAGTATTCAACAGTGAAGAACGGTAACTACTTAACTACGCTCTGTCTATCCCATAAAAACCAATATACCTACCTACAATGTAACCATACCTACCTACGGATAGGTAGATACTGCTTAATTACCACCTCTACACAAAACTTTTTCCCAGTGCCTAATTATAACTCAAAAGGAAAAACGTGGAAAGCATTTTGACTAAAACGTGTCACAGGATAAATCAGCTTTTTTCATAAAAATACTTTGTAAATTATATCTTGACCATTTTTCACGAGCCATCGCGTCTTTTGCCGCCGGCGGCGCCCCGCTGCGGACCCGCTGCGTCCTCGCTGCGGTAACGCAGCCGCAGCTAGGGTTGCCGCGCTTTGCCTCAGGTGCAACTGTCAGCTGTCCGGAAACTCGATGTGTTGCTAATTATTATTTTTTTAACTTTTTAGAGAGCTCCGAGCAAAGGGTTGGCGTTATTAATCTGGCGCGAAAATTTTGTTGGGTTAACGGATGTGTGATATAGCTTCTTGTTGTTTGTGTTTAAACTTTAAAAGCTCTTGTATATAAATAAAAAAATTATTAGGTACCATATGTTGGAAGGAGCATCACTTGTAAGCGGCTCGACCGATTACTTAGGTCAAAATATTTTTTGTTGTGAGTACAAGGTTATTGTGAAAAATACTATTGAAAGAAAAAGAACCTGTGAAAGTCGGCGTAATTCACTAGTAAAATATAATTTTAATAGAAGCTACAATAAGTTCAACATTGGTGATCATTTATATCTATGAGTATTTAATTATATGAAGACAAAAAGGAAAATACCTACTCATTAGTTTTTGTATGAATATTTACTCCGAATATCAGGCGGATACGTTTCAAAAGTCAACAGTTTTCATATTAAACATTAAAATGCAAACAAAGCGTTATTCCGTTGTTTTCCGTTTAAACACTATCTTCGCGATCAAGCGCTACACCCGGGTACCCGTACCCGATAAACTGCGAGTGTCTGCCTACCCTCACTTCAGGAAAACCGTTCCATAGAGTTCGCTCCCGGCGCGATAAGATATTTACTCAAATTACCTACTTAGCATCAACAATGATCGGTTATTTCATGCCGTAATGGAAGCCGTCTTATGTAAGAGTAATATTATGTTTTATCTTGCTTTGTAACAGTAAAAAGCTGGGTGAGTTATGTAACTTGAAATTGATGATCGATACGAGTTTAGGGCGAGAGCACACAGTTCTGTTTTTGTTTGGAAAAATGTTAGGATCCTTGATATGTCGCTGAAATAAAATCTGACTTAATTCTCAAAGAATGTTGAACCACGTTTATTTAACCTTAGTCTATTAGTGCTATTAGAATACCAGCGGGCGTACCATGAGGTGTTAAAACTTGAGTCTTCCGAGCGAGAAAGAGGGATAGAGTTATAACTCTATCCCTCTTTCTCGCTCGGAAGACTCACGTTTTAAGACGTCATGGTACGCCCGCAGGACACTAATGCAATACGTACCTACTTTCTACCGCCTTGGTGGAGCGGAAGGGAGTGTCAGACTCTCACTGAATAAAACCTATCCAGGGCCGCGGTGAATCTTTCATACAAATTGAATTTTAAGTTGCAACTTCTATAGGGAAAGTGCAGAAGCTATAGGTGGCAGCACAGTCGCGGTAATGTCAACTATATTTCACTTATTCAAATTTGTAACGCTAGATGGCACATCGCAAACGGAGGGTGCAGGATGTATAGGTGGCAGCACAGGTCAAATATTTACAACGTAAAAGTTTCAGATTTGCAACACCAGATGGCATAAGTACGCCGTGCACGTTCCCTATTTTCACCTGCACTACTACTGTGACCAACAGTTAAAACCAAGCCCTAACAAAAGCCCTTCGAATTTCAAACGCAATTCTTTTGTTTAGAAACTGCCACAGAATAAACAAATTACAGTAGTGACGGATCAATGAACATTGTGGGTCCTGTACCGCTTGAACAGTTGAGTGTATCGACCTCTTTCGTCAATCAACTGCATTATTTACATGATAAATGTGCACTTGGCGGTACTTTTCAGTGTTAACCAAAAATATGCTTTATTTAAATTTCAATATTTGAAACATTTTCAAATATCTACCTAATCAAAAGAACACGAATCAAGTTAACGTTGTAGATATGTATATCGTTAGCAAAAATAAAATAAACGAAATCTAAAGCATTATGCAATATTGACAGAGTTAGAATGACGAGATGCTTATAGAATCTGGCATATTAATTTAACCGGCATTAAAAACCCAAAAAAATTATGACTATGAATAACCAAAACTTATTCAAATCTTAAAAATAAGATCTCTTCCTTAGATGAGTCATATGTAGAATGTATTCTAGTCATCTAACTCAACATCTCGCCAATCGTTATTATAAGCAATAGAGGTATAATTTATACAGTCGATTAATTCAAAATCACGTAGATATTGACAGGCACTTAAATAATTCTGATAGGCGTATTATAAACTAGCTGCTGCCCGCGACTTCGTCCCCGTGGAATCCCCGATTTTAAAACATTCTTTATCGCTGCTCCGCTCCTATTGGCTTAAGCGTGATGATATATAGCCTAAAGCCTTCCTCGATAAATGGTCTATTCAACCCAAAAAGAATTTTTCAATTCGAACCAGTAATTCCTGAGATTAGCGCGTTCAAACAAACAAACTCTTCAGCTTTATAATATTAGTATAGATTGCATAGTTAATCAACTGAAGAATTGTCCGAGAGAAAGATCCAGTTTTAAAAGTACAAATAAATAATCGGGAATAGTTGCGTGTGAAGCAGAAAGAAATGCTAAATAATTTTATAAAAATGCTATAATATTGTTAGTATAGATCCCAGAAACTGTTCATTTATAATGAACAGTTTCTGGGATCTATACTAACATATGTGTAATAACTATGAAACTTATTCCTAACCATATTGGAAAGGCGCTTCCATTTGACGAAGGCTTAACCGTCCAATACAAAACATACCAAAGTGGCAGCAAAAAAATGTTTCCATAAAAATATGGCGGGCCAGACGTTTCATAAAGGGATTTAGTCAGACAATGTCCCACGTAGACTGTACAGCGAATACGCGTAGTCCGTACGTAGTGGGTACGTAGTCGAGTGGTAGCGCTTAAGTGATATTAGCAGATAGTCGGCCGGCCGGACAATGGTCCGCGCCACCAGAGCAAACACAATATGCGATGTATGACGACGGACACGGTGTAGGAGTAAATGGAGTAGTAACTAGTACCAGAATTGGTGAGGTGAGTGAGAAAACCGTGAAGTCCTAAGCATGAGTGCTTTGAATTTGGCCTAGTTCTGGGTTTTTTGTTGTATTATGTATGCTCAGTAAGATTAGTGGTTAGTTAAATACTTAAGGTAAAGTTATTCTTTGGCGATTCACACCTTTTGGGAAAGTATCTTCGAAAGACAAGTCATAAACGTACACTTCATTACCTACACAAACGTCTAACCTTTCACTAACCCAAACCATTTACTTCAATTTCACCATTTAACTGTAACTTTCGCATAGGTAAAGACATCGGTAAGTTAAAAAGAAAAAAACAGCGCTATGAAGAAAAAGCGTGCAAAAAGACTATCTCCAACTGCATCAAACTCCATTATTAATGCAATTAACACCTCTAATTGCGTAACACATTAAACCATAGTTTCAATCACAACCAAATGAAATTTCCAATCCATTCGCTTGGTTATTTATATATGCTTGATAACGTATCTATCTGTATCTATTGACAAAATTGAGATATTTTTAGATCGATGACACGTGAAAATATTGTATATTTAGTTGGTTCCTTATTGTGTGTACTCCATGTCCGTCTTACTCCGTGGCACCCGATGTATGACGCCAGATTACAGCCCGCGCTAGTTTGAAGCGATGTAATGCAATGATATTGCGACGGGGGGACGGTGGAAGCCCAGCATTATATTTGGGGAACAATGGACGCGTCATACATACATAGTTGTATGATTTTATCATGCTTGATTTTTTGTTTTCAATTTGGGAACGAGAGAAAGAGAAATCAATGCCGTAATGTTAATTTATTTTTTCCTGAACTTATAGTTCGTTAGACATTTCAAATTAGAAGTAGGTAAGGTGATTACTGCTGGTTTGGTTCGTATGAACTGTAAGAAGGTAACCAAATTGGTGAGACCTGCCTCATGAATTAGGGTGATGATATCAGACCTGTATTTTATGACAGTGATAAACCTTTGGAACTTGATAGGTCAACGACCTATGTAGTGCTATACTGATGACAAATTGTCATCAATATAGCCCTTATTACATTTCAGTCAAGTTTTTTTTTCTGGGTGGGATATCATCAAATGATTCCCGCTGTGGGCAGAGCGGAAGGAAGTGTCAGACTCTGTCTGACTAAAACCCACCCGTGGACTTCCTAGTGCCCTTTGCGTTTCAGCGCCAAGGTGACTCTTTCGAACAAATTCCGCAACATTTCAGAACATACTGAATTTGGTGTTTGATTAATTGAATATGAAGTGTGAATCTTTTTTTTTCTGGATGGGAAATCGTCATATGACTTCTTCCGCTCTGGGCAGAGCGGAAGGGAGTGTCAGACTCTCACTGACTAAAACTCACTCTACTTCCTAGCGGCATTTCAGGGCCGTGGTGACTCTTTTGAACAAATTCCGCAACGGTTATTTTGACCACGATCTAACTTTGGCCCTAACTCGTTAGCCAATAAGTACACATAACACCAAAAGTTTGGGCTAAAGTAAAAGTCGATTTTACGGTACTGTCTTGACATTACTAAAGAAATCTAGGTCTTTTAAAAGATATACATACGTACACCTTTGCCTAAAATGTAGTGAAGTGATGTCAACTAGGTAAGTTTTCAAAAATCTATAGGTCCCCACGATTTATCATTGTAGTTTATCAGTTACTTAGTTGTGATCCAACTCTTATTGTGGCCTTCTGTTCTTACTAAAATTAATGTACAAGTACTGGTACTGCTGTAAAAAGGTATTGAAAGCTCATCACAGCTTCTACCACGATATTCGGCTCCGAAACGTCGTAACAGCCGGTATCAACTGTCATTGTTGGGTGGGTTCCGTACGCGAACCGTATCTGACATGTAGCGGCGCCGGAGAGAGGTGTCTATTAGCGGAGCGCTCGATATGTGGCGACGAGGAAATTGCAATTTTTGGGATTTTTGTCGTTAAGTTTGGTAGACGTAGGAGGGCTGAATTCAATGTATTTACCTATAGAACTGCTACCTAGACATGAAGGCTCATGACAGTCTCTAACTCGAGATTCAGTTCCGAAACGTTGTAACAGCGGCGTATCAACGGTCATTGTTGGGTGGGTTCCGTGTGCGAATCGTATCTGACACGTAGCGGCGCGGGGCGCCGGAAAGAGAGGTGTTTATTAACGAAGCACTCGATATGTGGCGACGAGGAAATTGTAGCGTTGCGTTCGATTTGAGAGTTTTTGTGATGGTAGTACTTTGTAATCCTTTGGGTTAGATAAAAGTGTGAGGAAACCTCAGACAAAACCGTGATTAGAATGAGATGTTAATTGTTTAAGTGTGGTAGGGAGAAGCGCACCCTGGTACCTGGTAGGGACTCTGTTATTTTTTAAGTAAAAATTGTATTTACCTATTTGTTGTACAAAATACATCAAACAGCTTATACTCAACGTTACATAATATACCGAATTACTAAACAAACATGCAAGGCTAGAAGCACACACAAGAAGTTTAGTAGGAAAACATTACTTTTATGAATTCCGCAAAATCGCAGCAGAGTAAGTCTTGCATTTCCTCATATTTGTTCCATTTAACTGCAGTTCGCGTAACAATGATCTACAATTTTGCTTTAGTTTCTAAAATTATGGAAGATGGCGTCTAATTCCCCAATTTTTAATCGTAATGAATGCCTGCAAAGTTTATAGTTGTATGACACGAACTTAGTCAGTTCCTAAGACAATTTGAAGCAGGAAACAGGAAAAAAGTTACCTCGTATAAGTTAGATATTATTATTGTCCAAAAGGTAGAAAATGGTGAGCTCAATATTTTGATTAATATTACTTGTTTTTGTGGATGGGAAAATCATCAAACGAATTCTCTCGCTCTTGGCGGAGTAGAAGGGAGAGTCAGACCCCTACTCCTTGGGCACGCCACCATTATGGCGATAAGTCCCCTCGCTGAGGATTGATTGGAGACACGCCACGGTGTCACCTTCCGCCTGACGCAGGTACTCACCGGGCACGGCTGTTTCGGGAGGTGCCTGTTTCGGCTTAAGCGAGAGGACATGTCCGGGTGTCAACACTGTGTGGACCACCCGGAGGTCACGGTGGAAGTCTACACTACAGCGACCTCTTGCTTCCCCCCTGGTTCAATTCATGATCCTTAGCAAGGAGGCAGACCGCGCGCGGTAGAGGGAAACCTCACGCACCAGCCGCCGCAACTGAAGGCGCCCCGGGCGTCGGGAAACGCAGGGCGATTCCCGGTCACCGTAGGCGCGGGCCTGTGGGTGGCGAGCTATGGGTGGCTCGCCGTCCGATAACAACCAAGCCCGGGTCGACGACGGCGCGTCGTGTTCAACGCGCGCCTGATAGATATGTCAGTAAAGAAGACGGGGCCCAATAGCCACAATACCTACTAGAGTAACGGAATTTGTTCGAAAGAGTCACCGCGGCCCTGGAACGCAAAGGGCATTAGGACGAACACGGGTGGGTTTCAGTCAGTAAGAGTCTCGAGTCCTTCCGCTTCGTCCAGAGCGGAAGAAGTCATTTGATGATTTCCCACCCAGTAAAACAAAAAGTCCCTTACTCTTAAAACCCACTCATGTTCCTTTGCGTTCCAGGGTCGCAGTAAATCTTCCGAACAATCTCGCAGCCCTGGAGTTGATCATTACCTGAGGTATCTAATTAACTATAAATAATATTTGTTATGTAACCTCGTGGTATAAGGCAGTGACTCATTGGGGCCTTCAAGGACTGAAAGAGGATGGTTAGACAACATTTTTATCACCATGGAATAGAAGCTTTATTAGGTTTGCACAGGTGCGTGGCGATTGGCACAAGAAAAGAGAGGCTCAGCAATCGTCGCTCATTCGCTATTCTTGTGACAATTATGATTTTTGTCATAAAGCATCCCTTACGATTCAAAACTAAAAAGGTCTTTCCTAATCCAACTGTCCAGCTCTATTTTCGAGCCACGTTTTCATTCGATACCATACGAAATTCAAATGTGATAAATTGATAATTCGAATGTTAAAATAGCCACTCGTGTTTCGTTTTCCACACGGAAATTGAGCGGTGGCGGTCGTGCATTGGCTGGTCGAGTCGTCGGCTGCACGAACGGCAGACGGAATTATATCGAATCGATTCGTATATGGAAAGCTTTTAAATATTATTGAGTGACATGATAAAGGGGAAGCGAGACTGATACTGCGCGTGCAGTGAGTACACTTTTTAAAGAGTATTATTGTATAATTGGTTATCTATACTACTCTTTACTGAGGTAAAGTTTGTGAATTTACCTCACCCTTTACCTTTTAGATTACCAGAAGGTAATCTCTGGATATATTGAACCGATTTTGAAATTTCTTTCACCTATAAAAAGTCACGTTATTTGTGTGGCATGGGCTGCTATGTCTTATCCCCGTATTCCTACGGAAACGGGAACAACGCGGGTGAAATCGCGGGTTGCTACTAGTTGCCTATATATTTGTCTATTTTTATTTTATTTTTTTTTCTTTCGGTTTAAAAAAAGTGTTTCTCTGGTTATAGTATTACGTTAACCAGAGAAACACTTTTTGCTGGAAGAAGTGGGGGTGGGTATTTGAATTTGACTCACAAATAGATATCTACGTATGGCCGAGTCAAATTTAAGTATAGACTTACGGCCGAACCCAATAACCGATCTATCACATACTGGAGATAGAAAAAAAAATTAAACAACAGAAAACCTATACATTTATTCTTGATTTTTCTGTTGTTTCGTTTGTTTTTCTATCTCCAGTATGTGATAGATCGGTTATTGGGTTCGGCCGTTAGAACATTGAAATGTAGTAATTTAGGAAATGAAAAGTAGTCATCGTTTTTAATTTGATAGCGTCTGCCCGCGGACGTTTCTCTCGTGCTATAAAGTTTATATTATAATGTTTATAATGTAAGTACCACCCTTAAAATGATTCAACTTTAAGGGGGGAAATAGGAGGAAGAGTATTTAGTATATAGTCTTTGTATGAAAAAATCTTATAAATTGGAGTTGTAAACTTGAAACTGCGCAAATACTTAGGCATAAATATGTAAACAAAAAATTGTTGAATTATTAATAAAATGGGTAACATTAGTACAACCGAAAGAATCTAAGATTTTTTTACAGAGTGATATATAGTAGTATCAGTGTTTTACGTGGAGCGGATGCCTACCAGACCACCACAGTCCATTAACTGGGTAACACAGTTCTTGGCAAGACTGGTGTCCAGACTTTGTGGGTTCTGATTACTGCCAAGGACCTACGACTTAACGTGCTTTCCAAGGCATGGAGTAATTTTGATGTGTTAAGATGATCATCCACAGACCGGCCTTGGCAAGCGTTGCTTAACCTTAAAGATCGACCCCTCCGGCTGCTATTTATTATTTAGTCTCGAGCCACAAACTTTTACAACTTTCCAGTACTAGAAAAAAAAACGAAAAAGGACAAAAAAATACTGCAAACCGCAAGTTGGCGATCCTTCATCTTATTTTTCTGGCGTATTCATTTCGTATCCAACTATAGAAGTCTAATTTCGATGTCGTATCGTAAAGGATAGTCGGGGAGCTCGAAGCGAAATTTAATATAATGTTCGACGAAGACGATATCTTATGAAGGTATAGGTATAAAGGTAGGTACAGAGGCTTCGCAGGTATGATTGTCGTGGGATTGCGAATTGTGAAAAAGTCACGAATCTTTGTCTAGACTCGGATGACGAGAGCTCGGTAGGGTCGCTCCAGATAAAACTATACTAATATTATAAAGCTGAAGAGTTTGTTTGTTTGTTTGAACGCGCTAATCTCAGGAACTACTGGTTCGAATTGAAAAATTCTTTTTGGGTTGAATAGACCATTTATCGAGGAAGGCTTTAGGCTATATATCATCACGCTTAAGCCAATAGGAGCGGAGCAGCGATAAAGAATGTTTTAAAATCGGGGATTCCACGGGGACGAAGTCGCGGGCAGCAGCTAGTATGAAATATACTGATAAAATCTTGAGATATATTGACGATCTCTTTATTTTTGTTTCTCGTTTTTGCCTTTTGTGTCGCACTGCTAAGCAGACGCCTCTCCCTTATATTTCAAGACACTTTTTTCTTTCGCCACCTTCATTCAGAGTCTTTGCGGTTTTTCATTACGGTTATAATAAAAAATGCACTAACAAACTTAAAATGAAGGTCTACTTCTTTAAAATTCAAGTGTAAAATGATGAAAATGTCCGATTATGATTAAACTAGTTGCCCCCCGCAGTTCCGCCCGCGCGAATGTCGAAAAATATCCCAAGGGAACATACTTGCGGGAGAAAAAGTATCCTATGTGCTATTCCAGACAATAAATCCACCTCTGTGTCAAATTTAATCAAGATCCATTCAGTAGATTTTGCGTGAAATAGTAACAAACATCCATACATCCATCCATACTTACAAACTTTCGCGTTTATAATATTAATAGGATTAATTATAGAAAATTAATCCTACTAATACTATATGGGTCACTATGGGTCACTTTTCCCTGATACGCTCGGATCCTGTAGGGCTACCAATAATAAAGGCTTTGAGTTTGTGTTCAAAAAGCAATGTCGAGATTTAATTTAATCTATTTTCGTCTTTCAAAAATTTCAGACAAATGAAAATACCAGCAATATTCCTCAAAATTCCATTCAAACCAGGAAAATTCCTATCGTCTGGTAACCCTAGACTCGAGACCCATCCTCGGAGACACTAAGCCCGTGTTATTAGATTTTGATGAGTTGTTGACGGCCATTTTTAAAGTTTATATGTACGTTTTTTATTTAGCGGCGCCACTACCAAGTTTTACAATCAGTTTTACGTTTTATTTGCGAATGTACGTGGTGATAGGTTTGCAGAGTTTGCAGTTAAATTGACATTTATATGTTATCGATTCGTTTACTGCTGTTGCGGTACTATAAACAGCATTTAACTGAGATGTTTTCGAAGAGTGAAGTTTTAACAATACTTACTTTTCTTTAGCCACTTCATTTAATAAAAATAATGTAAAATTAATTATAATAAAAAAAAATAATTGCAAATTGTAAGTCGGTTTGTAATAGGAAACGAAAATGGTTTCGTCTGCAAACTTTACGACTCACATTTCTATTAAGAAATCGAGCAAAAACTTCAACGAAAACATCGCAGGTGATTGCCCACATAATCTACTTCATCGATTTTACAATAAACCCCTGTTTTACAAGCACATCTGTGTAAAGTATCCATAAAGCTAATCCATCAAGTTTCAATCAATCGGGCGCGTACAGAAACCCACACCCACAGCGACAAATCATATCAAAGAAAAAGCGCTTCAGCGGATTAGCCGACGATATGACAAGGATACGGGTACCGCGAAACCATAAAACTTTCCCTTGTCCATGAAAAGTGAGCTCAGTCACGCAGGGGTCATTAATTCCACGTAAACCTGGCCAATGTTAACCATAGTAATAATACTTCAGCTTGTAAGCCTGTAATCGGTCAGACGCGACTGAATTTTATGAAGACATACCTCCTACATACATACATTTGTACATAGACATACACACATAGATTCCATTTTTTTATCGATGGGAAATCATCAAATGACGGAGTAGAAGGGAGTGTCAGACTCTTACTGACTAAAACCCATCCGTGTTCCTCCTACTGTCCTTTGCGTTCCAGGGCCGCGGTGACTCTTTCGAACAAATTCCATAACCCTGGCACATATACATAATTATAAACTCACGCTTTTTTCACCATTGCATTAAAAAAGTACAGAACACGACCCGCTACGATTCTTAAATACGAGTAAGAGAAATTCTTATATGTGAATTTATAATATGTCGGAATTAGCAAATTTAAGAACAACATACACAACACGAACAGGACAAAGTTCAAATTTTATTGTGACCCAAACTTTTTTAGTGACTTTTAGTACACACGGTACCGTAAAAATCAACTTAAAAAAAAAGCGGTAAAGTCGATACTTATAAGTTCAAAAGTATAGTTTTGCGTCGTTACGTTACGTTTTCGTTTAAGTTCATAAATCTACAGAGACCTTTTATGAAGAACCTTTACCATTTCGATATCGTGTAACTAAACCATAGTCAAAATAACGTCTCTATTGAAATCCTCTGCAATAATCTAAGAGCTAGTGAACACGGAATAAATCCACCGTTTTTTTAGCGCTAAATGTCTAGTTTGACAACTTCGACGATAAGTTTCAGTTCGAAAGAATGAAATACAGTTGTTTTGGATTTTCTTTTACAGACCATTGCGCTATCTCCACGACTTTGTCAAAGAATATTATCGTAGCAGTACCTTTGGAAATACAAAATGGAACGGAATGTAGTTTATTTGCAGCAAGTATTTTTCTGGATACAAATAAATTGAGACCTTTTTTATGAAAAAGGTGATTTGAGTTACTGACATTTCGTAAGACTTCTTTGAGTATTCCCAATTTGTTAACTCTAGAAACATTCTTGTCAATATTGCCATTAACAAATATAATTACTTGTAGCTACATTATCAATTTATCAGTCATCAAACCAAGTAAAAATAAAAACTTGACTCGTTTATAGGTTCATGAAAGAGCGTAACAAATGAAACGATGAAAGTATTTAAATCACCAAACTGCAGGTAAACCTCAATATAAACTTTAATTATTTCGAGGATAAAATAATAAGCCTGAAACTAATAATGAAAGCCTATCAACCCACCTGAGCATACATTAAACCCTTCGAAACATATCAAACAGTTTACGAACAAAAATAAACTTCAGTTTCATATTCGTCTCTCACAACGAACCGAGTACGATTAACAAAATTCGTTGTTTATCGAAGTGTATTCTCGTTTCCAGACGTCGCCAAACAAAAACAGAGTAAACCCTACCATCTGACGTTTTCTCCGATTGTAGTAGCAAAAACATTCAGGTCTGGCAACACCGAATATGTTCGCGGAATGAAATAAACAGAAAACGTACTAATATGCAAGTTGTAGGTGCACCGCTACTGACATGTTTTTGAACGTTTATGAATAAGTAAGTAGCCCCCGTCTGCCGCATCAATACCGCCGGGTGGCTGAATGCCAAATGCCATTCTGCCATTCTCGTGACACTTTCCACTTTCGCCGTTTTTTCCATCCCCACACGCTGAATATTTCGTTCGGCTAATTTCCGTACGGATTTTTTTTCCGAAAACGTTTTTGGAACTGTCGGCTTTGCCGCTGTTTTGGTGGTTGCAACTTTAATGGTAAAGCTAAACTAAAAACGTTTCCAAGTACCTGAGTGTAATTTAGATTAACGCTGAGCTTGGGTTTTGGGGTAAAATATCACGTCACATGTTTTATTTTTTACGAGATAATAAAGAGCATGAATTTTCCAACTTCACTAATCCCGGTTCTAATCAAAATCTAGACTACCAACGCTTTATACAAAACCCTCTTCAAATCTATTGTGCAAAACTGTACCCAAGTGAAATATGAAAGTTCTTTCAGAACCAACCCACATTTATAAAAAAAAAAAACAACAACTATCCATTGACAACTTCAACCAAAGGAATCGACTAGGAAAATTCAATACCCTTTGTAGTCTCAAAAAGCATACATTTGATATTTAACGGGTTACTTTACGTGGGCCAAACGGGGCAAAGGTGTCGGGGCCATTAACCAGGGAGGCAGAAGTGGCTGACTTACTAGCCCCCCCAACTACCAGTCGTCTGCAGGCCAAACCATTACACCGATCTAAATACACTCGAACGTCGAATATGGCGACAATTCTAAGGAAAACAACTTTTAAAGATGTTTTCGCAGCGTTCGAAATAGGCAAGCCGTATGAATGAAAGGCGATGCGGTCTTTTTAGTTGGCTCGATGTGTAAATGTATATGAACACAATGGTCGGTGTTGAAAACGGTAATGTGAAAAGTTATTTGATACCGTTTGTGTGAAGGAATGATGTGCAGGATTCTATTTGTGACTTTGAATTTACTTTGTTGCTTTGAGCGTAATCATAACTAAACATGGTACAGAAAAAGTATGCCAGTAATAGGTACTTCTGAAAAAAGAAAATGTACTTTTCTGGCCCCAACATATACATAAATTTACTAAATTTTGTTCCCGCTTCAACGAAAAAATAGACACAAACACACTTGTTGAATATATGTATACATATTATGTTTGTCACCGGATAATTGTAAAATGCGTAAGATTATAAGTATCTTGAGACGTTGGAACTTAGCTCCCGTCACGTCATTTATGTTTTTTAACCGACTTCAAAAAATGAGGTTATCAATTCAACCCGTATGTATGTAATATTTTTTAAACCTGCATTGATTGAAACAGCAGCGGTGGTATGTCGTCGTTTATAATATTGAAATTGTAATACTTATCGTTTCGTTACTTGCTATATTTCACATTTTCTCTGTACGACTTCGAGAAATTAGACTTATCAAATCTTTATGCGTAAAATATTGTTCCAAATGTTCATTTGACAATTTATCGAAAGTTTATCTCTCAAGATATTTCATAATCTTACGAAGTTAGTCATTTACCGATAACATATACATATATTGTAGACGATACATTCAGAATCATTGCAAAGGTTAATATTAAGATTAACCCTCTGTATTATGCTTCGCAGACCATGTATAATTTCAATCAGAGGTCAAAATGACCATCAACCATTCGAAGACCAATAATTTCGTACCCCAGAGTGACAGACTATGCTTCGTTTGTGTAATTTCAATTTCTAAAACCCAATTATAAAGGGATTCAATCTGATAGAATTCGATTTCAATTTCGAGGCTTAAAAACTAATAGTAATGGGACTTGGGGCAAGATTAAATATTGCAATCGAAATTAACTTGTGAGTTATGTATTTAGAAATTTTCAATTGTTTGTAAATTATGAGGAACTAGCGACCCGCCCCGGCTTCGCACGGGTGCAATGTAAATACTAATGTTTCCTCTATTATAAAATGCATGTATTATACATATATATAAATCTTCCTCTTCAATCACTATCTATTAAAACAAACCGCATCAAAATCCGTTGCGTAGTTTTAAAGATTTAAGCATACATAGGGATATAGGGACAGAGAAAGCGACTTTGTTTTATACTATGTAGTGATGCTGCTGGCCAGATCATATATCATAAATTGAACTGTTTTTGTCGGATAGGAAAATCGTTCTTTTCCAAATCTTCTTCTGTTAGGGAGTCATCAAATGACTTTTTTGGCACTGGGCGAAGTCGGAGGGCGTGTCACACTGTTACTGATTAAAACAATCCCGGTATTGTTTGCCTGGTGACCGACAGCACGTGTTTTTTAATTTTGTCGGTTGTTAAAAAAGTCGTTTTTAATAAACTGATGAGTTTTAAATAAATTATTACAAAAAATTGTTTCATTTCATGTATCTATCCAAGCATCGTGAGGAGTAAATCGATTGACTATGCTTTATTGTATGCCATGCATTGTTACTTACAAATAAAGCACATCTTGAAAACAAAAGGTTTCGTACTTCTGCTTCTACAAACCTCTTTTTTCTAATATTATAATAAATGGAGTATAGTTTAAAGCAACGTTTGTATCCGCATTTCAGATGCAA
This sequence comes from Hecatera dysodea, assembly GCA_905332915.2. NCBI lineage: Eukaryota > Metazoa > Arthropoda > Insecta > Lepidoptera > Noctuidae > Hecatera > Hecatera dysodea. Next base: position 7,582,523 of record HG995294.1, on the reverse strand, counting down.
TGTATCGATGTAGCAAAATAATGTAGAAAACAAGTGCGAACTCGCGCACGAAGGGTTCCGTACCATCTTCTATACTTATAATAAATCTGTAGAGAGGTCAATTCTGTACAGTGAATATATTTTCAAAATAACTATCAGGGGGTGATTAGTGATCGATACTGGTGCCAAAAATGCAATCAGTAAAATTTTTGTCTGTCTGTCTGTCTGTCTGTCTGTCTCTCTGTCTGTCTGTCTGTCTGTATGTTCTTTATAGAAACAAAAACTACTCGACCGATTTTAACGAAACTTGGTGCCATTATTCTTCATACTCCTGGGCAGGTTATAGTATACTTTTCATCACGCTACAATCAATAGGAGCAGAGCAGTGAAGGAAAATGTTGGGAAAACGGGAGAAGTTACTCCATTTTTTAAGCTTCCGTCGCGTGTGTAGCCTTAATGGTTAAAGTTACATAGATATCATGTATTACGGAAATGTTTTACATAAAATTATCTAAAAAATGTCCCAAACAGCATATGTCTATATTTTATGGTTGACTCACAATAACACGTGTAACTGTGATGACCGATAGCTTAGCAGTTCGGCGCTTTCTGATTATTTGTATGAAACTTTGTCAATTTGAAACCGATCGGGCTGAGATTTTCAAAATCGGGGGTAAAGTAACTATTCCTCGCGGACGAAGTCGCTGGCAGAAGCTAGTTTATTATTAAAGTAAAAATAGAACTGAGTGTTTTGTGAATATTTCAAGTGTCTACCAGCAGTCCTATTATGACGTCTTAAATCCATCATGATTTCTGTGTCAGAGGGAGACGGAGTTACACAAGATGAATAGCACTATCTCTTTCCCTCACACGAATCATGATAGCATTGGCACTTCGTAATACGGCCACTGTTGCCATTATTGATATCGAGCAAAAAAGGGCAAAAAAATCCCGTTTGTTTTATGGGAACTCCCCTTAAATGTTTGTTTTTATTTGTTGTTATAGCGGCAACAGAAATACATAATTTGTGAAATTTTCAACTGTCTAGCTATCACGGATCTTGAGATACAACCAGAAAGTTGCTATGATATGTCTATGTAATTGATTTTGCTAACAAAACGTCACGTGCAGATCTTAAAAACTCGTAAAAGATCTCATCTCATCACCTGGAGCACTAACAACAAATTCTCAAAGTTCTGGTCAAGATGAAGTAACAAAGTGGATCACAATAGACGACAGGCTTTGCCTCGGTACCGACGGGTAACAATGTTCAACTACCCTCCGCTTTGTACTCCCAGTTTATAGACCGCCTTGTGTACTGACAACATGTTTTAGTGTAATCAGGGGTTTTACTTGCAATATTTTTAGTTAAACTTATTTATCGGAAAGTTTTTCTATTTCTTTTCTTTTAGCTTTATGGCGGGTTGTTTTAAAGCTTGTTTATCTTGGGGAAGGTAGTATTTTTAACCTGATATTAATATTGTTTTAACGATGATAAAGGAGAAGTTTGTATGTGTTGTTTTGCCTAACCCATGGGAAAAAGGTGTGAGTACATAATGGTGATCGTGGTGTGTACTTACTATACAGGGTTATCTGTAAAACACCAACAACCTCTTAAGAGGTCATTGTACTCATTATTATGAATAACTTTTACTATGGGACCAAACCTGAAATCGCGAAAAAAACAGTTCTCCCCTACATTTTGATGAGTAAGGTATACGAACATAAATGTAAGGAACAGCTGATTTTTTTTTTGCGGTTTCTGTTATATAACCCTGTATAATGTTACTACATACTGGTTTACATGTATAATAACTACCTGAAGGTACAAGTCGATTAAATTATTGGTGTGGATTAGGTACGGTTGGTGGACTTTTTTTTGGCATTATATTTCTTTCATACTATTTTTTACGGGATTTAATGACTGCCACTGTAGCCTTTAATTTTTAAGTCTGTTTACGCAACTTTTCTGAACACTACCTGCAATATTTTTTCTAGTTTGCAACAACACCATCAACAAAACTTTGCAAACTCAACACATAACAGATTTAGCTATGCTAATAATATAATATAATATCAATACAAATATTATATAGAGGAAAGATTTGATTGTTTGTTTGCATTGAACAGGCTCCGAAACTACTGAACCGATTTGAAAAATTCTTTCACTGTTGAATAAGAGAAATTTTATATCCCCGTGTTCCCACGGGAATGGGAACTACGCGGGTGGAAACGCGGGGATCCTGCTAGTCTAAAAAAATAAATAAAAACAACGCAAAAACTGAACATCAACAGTCCCGAATCTGCATTTGAAGTTTTTCAAAGTTTATGAATAATTAATAAGAAGTGCTCAGTCTGTGTCGGGAGATTCGATAAACGTTAAAATATCCTATGCCAATAAAGAAAGATGTTACGGTAAGACTGTCAGTATAAAAGTAGGTAGATACTACTTTATAGGTAGTTCTTTTGAACGGTACACAAAGAAAAGAAGTACGTAAAGAAGGATTGAAAGAAAAATGTTTTTAAACACGTTGGTGCTTACTGCTTTTCACAAGATATAAATAGATTGTTCAGGTAAAAGAATCGTTTCTTCGAGTGTACCCATAGAGAATGATATTGTCTTTGAGTGTACCTATACATCTATACTAATATTATAAAGAGGAAAGATTTGTATTTCTGTATGTAACGAATAAACTCAAAAACTACTGGACCGATTTCAAAAATTCTTTTACAGTTGGGAAGCTATACTATCCCAGGGTGACATGGGCTATATTTTATTCCCATATTCCCAAGGGAAAGGAAACTACGCGGGTGAAACCGCGAGCCGCTGCTAGTAATACAATAACATGATGTCTGTACATTGAAGATATTGAAAAATAATCCATATGATTCTGTTGCTCTTATACATATATCTCATCTTTATAAGAGCAACAGAAGTTAAAAGAACAGTTTTTCGAATTTTGGTGTGTGTCTGTCTTTCTGTCAGTATGTTTGTTTTCACATCACGCAAAAACTACTGCATGGAATTGAACGCTGTTTTCACCGTTCTACTGCTAGGTGCCCGACTTAAAATATAGACTACATTTTACCACTTTAGAAAAACTAGATTCTAAGTACCACGCGTACAAAGTCGCGGGCGAAAGCTAGTTTCATATAAAATACTAGCTTTTGCTCCCGACTTCGTACGCACTAATTTTCGCAGAAAAAATAGTAGGCCTTTACCTTACATTCGGGGTTCCATTTCTGTACCAAAATAATAATAAAATAATTGGAAGGTACAGTTAAGTAGAGAGGGATAGAAGATCGCTTTATCACAAAGTGCAAAAGAGATTTATTTAATGTCTCTTTCATACTTGATAGTAAAGCAATGTTGTATCCTGCTGTTAAATCAGACTTCTTCGATTGTCACGAATGTAGTTTGATTAGTTTCGTTTTGAGAGCCTAAAACTTCTAATCACGGCACGTCGCGTTCCACGCGAAGAAATGTCAGCAAAGAAAACGGGATCCCATCCCTATGGGGCCTTTGGAGCACTTACCCTTCAGTACCTGCTAGGGACGAAAAGGGCCCTTGGAGGAACACGGGTGGGTTTTGAACACGGTTAGTTTTTATTAAGAGTGTGACACTTTCCGCTCCGTCCAGAGTGGGACAAGTCAATTGATGATTTCCGATCCAGAAAAAAATAAAACAAAATTAAGCCCTAAACTAAGTCGCTTAATACGTTTGGTTTTACAAAACCCAGGACGCTTTTTAGCTGTTTAATTTTTACAGCACTCATGACTATTTTAAATCTTGAACTAATTAGCAATTAAGCTAAATTCTTACAAGGTATTCATAGTTACTAAGTACTAATAACATTAACAACTTCTTAAATTTCTCAAAGGTTCGTGTCGGCAGCGAATGAAAAGCAACGAAAAAAAAGTACAGTGTGCAAAATAATTTTTAGTTGTAATTTTGGTAGCATTTCGTGGCGTTCGCCTGACTTTCGTGGAACATATTATTTTACTTACATTACCTAATTTATAGAACAACACTTACTTTCTAGTTTTTCTTGCATACCGTACTCTACCTTTACACTGTATCTATACTTATAATAAATCTGTAGAGAGGTCAATTCTGTACAAGGAATATATTTTCAAAATAACTATCAGGGGGTGATTAGTGATCGATACTGGTGCCAAAAATGCAATCAGTAAAATTTTTGTCTGTCTGTCTGTCTGTCTGTCTGTATGTTCTTTATAGAAACAAAAACTACTCGACCGATTTTAACGAAACTTGGTGCAATTATTCTTCATACTCCTGGGCAGGTTATAGTATACTTTTCATCACGCTACAATCAATAGGAGCAGAGCAGTGAAGGAAAATGTTGGGAAAACGGGAGAAGTTACTCCATTTTTTAAGCTTTCGTCGCGTGTGTAGCCTTAATGGTTAAAGTTACATAGAAATCATGTATTACGGAAATGTTCTACATAAAATTATCTAAAAAATATCCCGGAACAGCACATGTCTATCTTTTGTCAATTTTAAACCGATTGGGCTGAGAGTTTCAAAATCGGGGGTAAAGTAACTATTCCACGCGGACGAAGTCGCTGGCAGAAGCTAGTTATATTATAAAAGTACTATTTAATTCTGTTTAAATGGTAATTGGAACAGTTCTACTAATTATTTATTAGGTATTTTGTCTGGATTTGAGTTAAACTCGCAATTCTCACGAATCACATTGATGGATCTAGAAAAAACTATTTGTGCCTCAAGGCGGTTGTTTTTTCGTTGTTATAAAATATTTTTAGGTAGCAACAAAATATTAGCCTAAAATAAATTGATAAGTATTGAATTAAAATATTATGTTCTATAAAAAAAAACGTATGCGTAAAATCAATGAAAACATCCCATTGTTTTTCTATTAATCTAAATCTACAGTTGTGTATATCAGCTATGTTTTATATAACTGAAACTGAAAACATCGTATCGCTATTACATTTTATTCGAAGGAGCATTAAATCACCAAAACCAACTATGCAAATACTTTCCTCCAAGCCCTAGAGAATCAAAAAAGAAAGAGTGTTACTGAAATGCTCTAGGTAAATCTTAATCATTTTACATCTTCACAAACAAACTGAGCATTCATCATCGCTTCAGAGCTAAAAGTTACCACTTTTTTAAATATCTTTTTTCGTATTCAAATATTTTTCTTTTACGCAGAATCTTGTTAACGAGTGGCTAATGGCGGTCGTTATGCTTGCCGTCTGTTTGTGACACGGAATAGAGAGAAAATGAAGGACTCAAGCAGCGTTAAAATGCCTTACACAAAATGGCCGGTCACTTGGTGAAGACCCGCTGGATGCGAGACACGCAGGACTGGCCGTTGTGGGGACTCTCAAAGGAGGTTTATATATATCTATCCGTTGAAATGCTTCGGCAGAATTGATGATGGAGACCCCTTCAAAGGTCACATTAGTATTTGAACTCATTAGCAAAGCTACACAGAAGGCTTCCCTATAGATACGTAATTCAGAAACGCAATACGAGTCGAAGTAATAGCAACTAATATTAAATTAGTCAGATATTGGACCAGGAATTTATCGAAAATGGAGTACAAAATAGGTTCTATGAAAGTAAATCTGGTGCAACAACTTTGTTGGATTGGCTTATAGTTTTCTAGGACATGAGCATTCTCGTAGATGTTATGCTTCATTATAGATAGAAGGAAGAATATAAAACCCGACACTAGTCGTATAAAATTCCGATTAGCTTCTCGCTTATTCTCGCCAATTACAAATACCTTGTCATTATTCCTCCATTTTGTAATTGCTCTGTTTGTCAAAATTATGCACTCGCGACTGACGACGTCCTGATGGAGTGGTTTTCGTGTTTCAGTGGTCCGGTTCATGAGGATTGGCCTCGTTATGCCGCTGGGATACTTTTGGTGAGATTTTAGAACCAGTTTGGGTAATGCGACAATATTTAAACGACTGACGAGAAGTGTTTGATTTTTATTTCTTAATGTACATAGTTAAATTTTTTTACTTAGGGACATTTGTCAAAAGACTCATTTACTGCGTTACAAGACAGAACACACTAATTTCACAAGTCCGTAGCATAAGATTTAGCAGGACAGCGCCACTCTGAACAATGTCATAAATCGGCGATAATTATCAACTGAATACTTTTTTTTGTCGTAACCAAAAATATTTTTAAAAACGAACGAACGTATTTTTGATGCTGTTTCTTCAGACACTTACCTAACACCTTTAAGCACCGTCGTAATATTTACATAAATAATCGCCTCCGACAAGTCGGTAGGTGTGCGCAAGCCCTTATCGAGACAGTGTTAATGGAGTGTAATTTTTGAGAGTAATTCCTCTTTGATGTAAAACATCACGTGGCGAGAACCGGAATGTAACGGCTGTATTTTAAGGGTCCCGGGCATTTTCAAGACGACGAAATCATCTTGGCTTCTTGTAGAACTAAAGCCTTATTTTAGGGGAGACCTTCTAATTTTAGTGGTATTTTGATGACCTTTTTGGGGCTACAAGGAATGAGAATGACTTCCTTGAAGAAAATGTTGATTCGACGTCTCTTAAAACTTCGTTGATGAGACATGAAAATGTGCATTGTAAGTTATAGGGAAATGTTTGAAAGTCACGTCTGAACTTGCCCTTAAGACCCAACCTGTTATGATACCTAATAAGTGTAGAGACAAGTTGGTTATCATCAGTCATGCTTGGATTTTTAAATATAATAAAGTAAACTTCGTTGATCACGGCTCGCCTCAATGGATGACCAGATTTGGGTATGAATTTGACACAAGGATAGGTCATGGAAGAGTTCGGTGAAAACTTCGTGCGGGCAAAGCTTTTCATGTTATTCTAAACGTGTAAGTATTCACCAACCTTTCCCTCTAAAACTCAAAAAAATCTTCATTCTTCTTCTCATTTTCAAAACAACTTAAATATAAATCACAATTTAAACTAAAATCGCGACAACCACAATAAATAAACAACAAAATACAAACATGACATCAGAACATTATAGATAAGAGCCAGACGATGCATTCCGACTAATATACTAAGAAACGTAGGTACATAGGTACACTCAGTAACACATCAAACCATAAAGAGCCGGTATAAGATGACCTCATAATGTGCAGAGAGAATAAACCACGCGAGGTCATGTTATATTGGAGTATACAGATCGTCGTCGTGCGTACATAGAAAATGATAAAAGTACCTCATGTAAGCAGACGTTATTTCTATGTCCGTCCATTTTTCTTACCGTGAGAGAAAATGTTAAGAATTTGTTCATAAAAGATGCAATATTTAAGTTAGTTTGCTTTGATGGATTATTGTGAGTTTATTTATGAGGGTAGTTTGTATAATGAGTTCGTAATTTATGCGATTAAAATCGCTGGAAGAAAACAGAAATCAATCAGTGAAAGCAATAGACAATATTATGTTTTTAAAAAATTTCTTAGGTACCTACTATAATAGAATCTACATCAACAACTTTCTCGAAAGATGCCAATAATTCCAAAAAAATCCTACCGCCAGTTGATAAAATATGGAAAATCCTCATTTTTTTTTAAATAAGCAAACCCTACTTATAACTTAAGCAGAAGCAGTGTTAACACTTGGAAAATTCAATGCCAATGGCTTAGGCAAAAAGCTGAATTCACAAACACAAATAAATAAAAAAAAAAACATTTTAAAATCCCCTAGACACATACTAGCTAGATGTTTGTTTCTGTTCACAGGTAGGTTATTCACGAATGCCGTCAAGCCATTTGTGGAGAGGTACAGTCATCAGCATAAGGTAGTAACTATAGCACATTCAAGTAATTTTCTCGTAAAATAACGAAAACAATTTTGACAAAAGATCTAATTCAAACTACATAGTCTGGTTTAAAAAAAATATGTTCTTGAGCGTGAGACACCATAAACTTTTAATCAACACTTTAGGAGCAAATTATTTTTAACTTTTGCGTTTTCACTACATCACTGTCATTCAGTATTATAAAACAAATGAATGATTTAGCGAGTGATTTATAAAAAAAATCTCCAGCGAGTTTTTTCATGTGGTTGTCGAGTTCCTAACAGTTTAAAGATTTGTAAGTCCCCCAGCGCGTCTGTCTGTTTGTAAGTGATTAATATTTAAAAACTACCGAACAGATTTTCAAACGGTTTTCATTAATGAACGAAGATATTCATGAGGTAAGTTTAGGTGGATAATTCATTAAGATTTTGTGTAAATCGGCTGAAATATGAACGTGGATGAGGCTAGCAGAAGATGCTCAGCAGTGGGCGAAGTCGGGCTGTGGGTGATGATTACGATGATTGTATGTCGGAAATAATCATGCTTGCTGGGAGCTTAAATATCTCTGCTTCCGGGCGAAGCCGGGGCGGGTTCATAGTCTTAACTAATATTAATATGAGTTTACTGTTTGTTTATTTATATTATGTTTAAGGCAATCTCTGCCAGCAGCAACGACCACAATTGCTGTTGTCATTGGTCTTTTATCACGATATCAAAGGCGCCGAAGACGCCGCGAAGAAGCCAGTTGCTGTCACATATTAATGCTGAAGACTGTACACTAGGAACGAAGGTAGTGCTCGCAGACGGGCGTCGGGAATTGAACAGTCGGTATGTCAAGCAGTTAGACAAGATTTCAGACGCATTGCTTAAGTTATTCTGGGCATCCGTTCGTTTCAACCTGAAAACTAAGGGTAGGGTTGCTCGTGTCAGTTAAGGAAGAAGGTTTTGGAGTACAAGTAACCCACAAAGTATTTCAAGACTAAGAACAAACAACCAATCATTCAAACGAACATAAATATCTCTGACAAGTGCACGAATGAGACCAAGATAAATATACAAATAATAAAGAAAAAAAAACTCAATTGTTAGTGTAACGTATTGCATGTGTTTATTTTGGTATTACATCGGTGAGTCAACTTGGCCTGTAACAATTGACCTCGAAATATTGAAAGCGATTACTCATGTAACGCCACTGAATCACTCGGTATAAAAGAAACTTTAAAATTACTGGAATACGTTTTTCTTTTGTTTTTTTTTTTGCAATTTTTACACAATGTGTACCCACTTTTCCAGGGCCGCGGTGAAACGCGGAGTACAAAGGACATTAAGAGGAACACGGATGGGTTTTAGTCAGTAAAATTCTGACACTCCCTTCCGCTCTACCCAGCCCAGAAGAAGTCATTTAATGATGGCCCATTAAAAAATAAATAAGGTACAATCTGTACATAATTTACAAAACATTAGAAATATAATACGATATGTGCTCTATTTTAAGATTTTGGCCTCAAGAATTCAGGAAGGAATACTTATATACACTTCACCGGACTATTAAACATAGGAGAATAAATGAAAACTGTTTTACGCCCGAATAAGTTCGTAAAATCAAAAAGGTAAATTAAAATCGTACACCTACCTGAAGTAGTGTTTTATTTAATTAAGTACGTTAATGTATCCAAAAACCAGATAAACGTAGTTATCTATACTAATATTATAAAGCTGAAGAGTTTGTTTGTTTGACCGCGCTAATCTCAGGAACTACTGGTCCGATTTGAAAAAATCTTTCAGTATTAGATAGCCCATTTATCGAGGGAGGCTATAGGCTATATATCATCACGCTAGGACCAATAGGAGCGGAGCAGTCATGAAAAATGTGACACAAACGAAGTTGTGCGGACAGCTAGTTATTTATATAGGTATGCTAAGTAGGGTTTTATGCCAGTTGGGCTGAGGAAAACGTTTTCAGTATCCTAGGGTTTTTGATTACTGGAAATTTATTCCCAGATTTTCAAGTTTGCAAAGAGCAAAGTACAAAGCGCCTGATGAAATAAGCATACAGATTCTTCTCCCAAGACATGATAGAAGGCGCTGTGTATTGTGAAAACTTTTCGATGACTTCTACTCAATAATCAATGCACTTGATAACGTATAAATAAATAAATTAAAGCATATCTACTCAATAATGCTTATACTTATGTTATTCTTACATACCTACTTTTGTTTATTTAGATGCGGTTTGATGCATCAATTAATCTATTTATAGCGCTCGCAGTCATTCATATTAGCAGGGTTTTTACCACGTCAGTATTGCCAGTATTAAAAATCACATTTTATCCGTTGAAAGAACATAACATCAGGCCTCGCTTGTGTTCCCAAAAGGTTGAGAAGCCGTGTTCGTCCCAACAACCAAATTTGGCTAATTACGTTAGGTATTTCATTGTTGAGTCAAATGAGTTGACCGTTGATGTGAAATGGCCAAAGTTAGCACGAGCATAAAATAATGTACTGAGAGATAAATACAATTTCTTCTTTAAGTTCTTCCAAAAGCCGAGAGGAATGGCAAGAAGAACGGGAGGTATTTACCTTGCAGTAGGAACACCAAGCACGTACCAAGTACCTACCCATAGAAAAAAAAATCTGACAAAAAAAAACTGAAATACACGGGCAGTTCCCATTTTTACTGGTAAGTAGTGGTAAGGATAAGTTAGGTCAGTGTCATGTGAATTTGTGCACACTCACACACCCATAAAACGAGTATGGTGACAATATTTTTGTTTTAAGTATTTTTTTATACTATTAAGTATTTGATTTGGAATCAACATTTTAGTTTTTGAAAAAATCATTGGACGTGTAATCAGTGGCGTGCAGTGGTTCGAGTTAGGGTAGGCTAGAGAAAATGTCCAAATAAATTTTAAAAAATAACCACATTATTCAGGGTTGATCTTTAATGAAATGATTTTTTTAATTTTTTTTAAATTGCCTTTTTAAAAAAAAAAGACCAAATTTCAACCCTGAATAATGTGGTGTGTTTTTTTTGGACATTATTTTCTGGCCTACCTTAACTCGAACCACTGCACGCCACTGCGTGTAATGTAGGAAAATAAAGTTGCACAACTCTCGCCTGTTTTTATCTGTATCATAGTGTTGCCAGCCCTAAAGTCTGCAAACTGTTAGACGTGTAGTGGGCCAGTTCGTACTTCAGTTGTGCTTTAAACAATCGTCCAGCTAACGTCCCCCGCGACCCTTGATTGCAACTAAATTTGATTTGACACCTAACCGCTGTTCATTCGATTTTAATGCCGGTTTATGTCTGCGTTTTTTTCCTAATTGATTTTTACACGTTTTTTCTGGAGATTCGATTCGATTGTGTTTGCAACAGTAAATGTAATAAATGTTGTGATTCATCGCTTTAGTTTCCCGTTGCATATGTACAAAAAAATATTGGGCTTACTTTATTCCCTATAAATTAGTAACTAACATTCTCGTAGTAATAAATTATAAAGTCTGATTTGCTTGTTTTTGGTGACATGGGGATGGGAGTTGATTCCGTTATAAAAATAACGGAATCACCCGTCCGTCATTCAGTTAATATTTATTTAATTTTTTAGATTTTCTACAAAATTTAGTTGTATATTTTGATTTGAAATATATATCCAGGTACCCACAGTGCTCCAATAGTTAGGGCATTATCGCCCTAATAGCGAACTATTATAACTTTATATGTTAACTTCTCTATAGACTATAAATTCCTTATTTCTAGACTTGTAAACTGCTGCTTCATGAACACATATGGAAACTGTTTACGTACGCTTTTTTCTCCATACAATTTGACATAGCGAACGTTACCGTTAGCGCGATCGAGTACGTTAAAAACTCGCACTAAACCCATATTGGAAAGCCGGAACCTCCAGCTGGACGTGCTTTCCGAGGCACGGAGGAGTCTCGGAATCGTGGTTAGGGACACAAAGAAGCATTGCTTTATTTGAATACAAACCCGCGAAAATTTGAAAACTAAAGCGCATTTTCGTTATTGTATGTACATCAGGACAGATTGGCCAACATCGTTAAGCAATAGGAATCTGGGCCCCAAGTGTGCTATTTTTATAAATTTGTCATTCCAACACGATCCCATTGTCATTTTGCTAAAAGTTCATAATCTGCTAAATTCATAATGGTCGATCATTGGTCGGTCAATTGTCCTGGGCCCCAAGTCTGCTATTTTTATAAATTTGTCATTCCAACACGATCCCACTGTCATTTTGTAAAAAGTTCGTAATCTTCTAAGTTCATAATGGTCGATCATTGATCGGTCAATGATCTCGTAATACAGTACTTTTTGATAACCGAACAATTAAAAGCAATGAGTGCACAATGACGTTCTAATGGTAGGTTATCTCTGGTGGTATTATCAATGGTAGGTCTGATCAAAGGAACTGTCAAAATTTTAGCAGATTATCGCATACGTTTGTCATTCAGTTGTCTTTATGCACCAGATTACCATTTTATGCCATTTCTTTCAATGGAGTGTCAGTGGTTGACCACTGGAAAGTCATAATGACGCTTTTATATTAGTAGATTACCAAACTTGTCAAAATCAACCATTATGAAACCAATGATAGACCATTCTGACACTATTGTAATAGCGACTCAGGGCCCTGGTAATACTTTTTGATAACCGAGCTCAGCTTAAAGCAATCACTGCACAAATGACGTTCTAATGGTAATTCACTGATCAAAGGAAGTATCAACATTTTAGCAGATTACTGCATACGTGTGTCATTAATTTGTCATTATGTACGAGATTACCATTCTATGCAATTTCTTTCAATGGAACACTCCATTGAAAGAAATTGCATAGAATAGTGACGCTTTTATATTAGTAGAATACCAAACCTGTAAAAATCAACCATTACGTTATCAGTGATAGACCATTCTGACACTATTATAATAGCAGACTTGAGGCCATGGAGACGGGCGACATCGCCGAGGAATGCTTATGAAACTGGCGTGAGGACGGAGTCGATTACAAAGTGGGGCAGGGCGAATGTAAGGCTATTGCACCTTTGCTTAGTAGTGAGATTATACAGGTAAAATAAATAAAAAAATGACAATAGGGATGTTGCCTGAGTAAAAATATATGATTATGTTTAGTCCGTCAGTTAGATTATAGAAAAATATTGGACACGTATTTTTTCCTTTATCAAATCTATAAAAACTGAAGAAAATAAAAAGCATCAAAGATCAGGAGTGGGAGCGTGTGACGTCACTACCCGGTAAAAATTGTAGCGAGTAGTGACGTCACACGAAAAAAGAAAAAATACGTGTCAAATATTTTTTGGAAATCTATCAGTCGGACTAATCAGATTTTTTATTTAACTACCCTATTATTATGATTATTTTTTCAGGTTTTATAATAAAAACGATAACGGCACGGCACAACAATAACAGATGCGAGTCAAAATAAAACAGGTACATATAACATTGTATAATATATATTTTATAATGTCTGTTACTCTCTATAAATCCTTTCCCGGCTAGTGTTTGTGAAAACAAACTCTTTGAAGATGGAAAGAGATTGTCTGTGTTTTGTTCAAAGGAATAAATACAAGTCTTGGAGTAAAAAAATGTATAAAGGATATAATAATTGTGGTCTATTGTAGGGAACACAAAGCTGTTGTTGTATTAAAAATAGCTTTGCTTACATAGCTTAGTAAGTAGGTACGTGTGTGTTGTCGTTGTATTGTAAATACTCACTGGAATCGTATAGGATTAGGTACTTTATTGTGAACTTGTTTTTTTTTTAGAATGAGTTGTTCAAGCTTTATACTTAACTATAGTCGACACCAAATAAATGTGCAATAACGGTCATTGAATTTTTTAGAATTAAAACAGAAATAATGAATTAATGCTTTATTGAATCAACATCCATTGTGATCCTTTATATTTACTAGGAATGGAAAACGATTCATTTTTTTTTGTCCATGTACCTACGAAGTGATATCAAGGAAAGGGCAATGACCTTTATTGCACATTTATCTGGAGTCAACCATAGCGACCCGCTCCGGCTTCGCACGGGTGAAATGTAGATACTAATGTTTCCACTAGTATAATATGCATGTATTGTACATATATTAAAAAAAAAACCGGATCAAAATTGCGTTGCGTATAGTTTTAAAGATTTAAGCATACATAGGGATATAGGGATAGAGAAAGCGACTTTGTTTTGTACTATGTAGTGATTTAATCATATTATTTACAACACTGTCTATTTAATGACAAGACACCACGATAAAAATCTAACTTTTAATTTTTCAGAATGACGCTGTTCCTGCAATATTAAACCCTTTGAATGCCAATCGCAGCGCATCGGAAGCATGTTCTCAACGCCACGTCGTTTATTTTCTATTGAATATCTAAAAAATGCTAGTGATGGCGTATTACCAAATATCGATAAATATAATCTTTATCACGCTACTGTAATCGATTTTCCATAAAGGTGTTCAATTTATAAAAGAAATGCTACAGAATTGGTATTAATTAAATTATACAGTGTGAAATCTTAATGGTTGTTTTCCCGCGGCAGGAAGATTACCCATCAGTAGTACTATCGAAACACAAAGTTAAACTAAAAAAATAAAGGTTTTTTTTTTTCAAATCATTAAAAAAGTGTTCATAAACTCGAAAGAGCGAGAATCAATAGTAGTGCACTAGACATAAAGTAGGTAGATACCCTACATGAGACGCACGTACCGCCGCGTACCTACATATCGCGCGATGCACTACTGTTGGTTCAAGTCGCTTTCGAGTTTTGTTTATCACAATTGTTAATCTGCCATTTATGGAGTCTAATATTTTTTATATATATAAATCGATTGTATTACCGATACAAACAAAACACATTCCGCTCCCGACGCCCGCCCGCGACGGACGTGCCGCTCCCCGCTGCCCTCCCGTATCGTGCTCAGTGTCGTGTGTGTTCGTTTCGTCACGCTCCAGTCGTGACGTCACCCGTGGTCGCCGACTACACCCCTGATCCGAAGCCGCCTTTTTCAAGGCAGTGGACGACTTCTTGTTTCTGTTTTGGATAGTCGTAAAACGTAGTGCCCCTTCAGGGAAAATCCACAGTTTCGTGGTCCTTGGTGGGATACCTCACGGTGCCAACGAAGCCAAGGGGTGTTGACCCGATACACCGGCCCAAGCCCCTTCAGGGCTAAGTCAAATCGGAAGGGCTTTGGTACGCGGCCTTGGGGGCTTCCCTAGTCGCTGCCATCTGTCTAACCCCGCTCTCTTCCAGCATTCACCCGGTGTGGTTGGGTGTCTCAACCCCTTCACACCGGACCGGTCTTCTGACCCTAGGGCCCCACTGCACAATAAGATCGGCAGTGGGTTTACAAGCTTAGGGCACACAAAACTAGGCACTCACCTCCCTGTCTACACCCGGCAGGGAGGGTACACATCCCCGGGATATCCCACCCGGGGAGTTAGGTAGTAGGACGCACAGGGAGTTGCAACCACGCTTCTCCTTGATGCCCAGTAGGAACTAAAATCCCCCCTGACCCCCCCCCCCCCCCCGTACTTTCCACCATGACGGAAGCTAGCATACTAGCGTTCGTCAAGGAGACAGTACTGAAGGACTCCGAACTCACTGCCAAATATGGCAATCTGATAGCAGAGGCGCTCTGCAGGGATCAGGACCTGGTTGCCAAATTTGGCAGCGAACTTGCCCGCATACAGCAAGAAGGTCAGGTCCCTGAGAGCCCTCTCTCCCCGCCGCCTACTGAAAAGCAGGCATCTAAGAACTGGGTACCCAAACAGGTACCCAGCACCAAAAACCCTGCCCCAGCCCCCACGACTTCCGCGAAACCGGCTGTTGTCCTCAAAACAACAGTCGGCTCCGCCACCACCCAACCCGCTACCGGGAACCAGAGCCCCACTGAATCCCGTGCATCCTCCCCAGAGGAAATGGACATTGCCGCGCCCTCTGAGCCATCTGATTCCTCTTCCTCCGAAGACGACTTCCAGGTCGTAGCCGGAGGGAAGAGGAAGAAGAAAAAGTCCCCACCCTCTGAGCAGGCCCTCAAAAAGGCCGCCCCCACCCACCCCTCCCCCCCGTCTTCAGCCCCCCAATCCCGCCCCTCCTCGGCAGCTGGGTCCTCCCAGCAGGCAAGCCGATCCGCCAGCTCGATGGCGGTCGAGGCCTCAGTCTCCAAAACCTCAGCCCCAAAGGTCCAACCTCCGCCACCCGTGTTCATTCACGACAAGGCCAAATGGACTGAGGTGTCCACTGCCTGCAAGGCCAGGCAAATTAATTATACCAATGCCCGAGCTGTTCAGCTGGGCATCAAAGTCACTGTCCCGACCGCGAAGGACTACCGAGAGTTGCACAAACTCCTCTCCGGCAGGAAAATCCCCTTCCACTCTTTTACTCTTCCCGAGGACCGTCAGACACGCGTGGTGGTCAAAAACGTCCCACGCGAAATCCCCACGGCTGAAATTCTCAGCGACCTTCAGTCGCAGAGTATCCCCGTAGCAGAGGTGCACCGAATGCACCGCCGAGGTGGGGAATCATACAATATGATTCTGGTCGTCTGCGATCCGACAGACGGTCATCACCCCATATTTAACATTTCCCACATCTGTGGCCTCTCGGGCCTATCCATCGAAAAGCCCCGCAGGAGTGGCATCATTGGCCAGTGTCACAACTGCCAATTGTACGGCCACTCCCAGCGGAATTGCTTTGCGAAGGCACGATGTGTGAAATGCCTGGGTGACCACGGCACTTCAGACTGCACCCGCCCCAAAGACCCGTCCCAATGCGCTGAGCCGCCCAGCTGCGTCTTATGCGGCAAGTCTGGCCACACGGCCAACTACCGTGGCTGCCCAAAAGCGCCCAAACCCACCGCCCCCAAGCTAGCCAAGCGCGCAAGCGATCGCCAGCAGAGGGAATGTCCTCAACTGGTAGGAAAAACTACCACAACGCCCCAGCCCATGGAGCGCTCTCAATCACCAGGCCCACTTTCCGGCCTTGAGGACCAGCGCTCCCGCCCCCAAAACCACAGAGGCCCCTAAGGCCACCCCTACCACCCAGCCCACCAAAACCATCCCGGCCCTCATGGACGTAGCGCTCCCACGCCCCCCCTTGACAGAGGCATCCCCGGCCACAGCCCCAGCCCCTGCCCCTGCCCCAGCGCAAGCCGCCACTATTTCAGCTGGTGATGTGTCCAAAAACATCATTTTGGTCACATACCAAGCTTTTTACTCCCCCCGCGCCCTAGCCATGGCCGAGGCGCTTCAAAACTGCAGAGGTAACCACTCAGCAGTTTTCCGTGAGTTCGGTGACGTAGTTCACCACGTCCAAATCTACACAACCCTTACCCACCCATAATGGATAAGTCCAGAGTAACGTGTAGGTTCAAACCGACAGCCCTCCGGATAGGGTTTTTCAATGCCAATGGCCTTAGAGCCCAACGTGATGAGATCGCCTTGTTCCTCCGCGACCATCACCTAGACATCTTATTAATACAAGAGACCTTCCTAAAGCCTACCCATCGGGACCCCAAAATTGCCAACTATCGCATGGTTCGCAATGATAGGACCCGCTGCCACTTAGGAGGTACCCTTATTTACTATAAATCGTCCCTATACTGCATTCCTATGGACCCTCCCTCCCTTGAAAAGTTTGAGGTCTCAGTCTGTCGGCTAGGTATGACAGGACACCAACCCGTCACGATCATCTCAGCCTATGTCCCACCCAACAACTCCGTGGACACTCCCGCTATGAAAGATGACCTGACTAAACTTCTTGGCCTGAGCGACTCCGTCATACTGGCGGGGGACCTCAACGCCAAACATCCTTCCTGGAACAGTCACACGACCAACCCGAGAGGCAAGGTAGTGTTCGAACTGTGCAGCGTCCTGAATTTCGATGTCATCGCTCCAATGCATCCCACCCACTACCCGCACTCACCTTCCCACTCCCCCGATGTACTTGACATCGCCCTCCTCAAAAATGTCAACCTTCGGTTACATTCTGTGGAGACGCATGACGAGTTAAACTCGGACCATAGACCAGTGATCCTGGAGCTTGCTCCTAGATCAGGGCCGATGGACCCTACCCAGCCTCCTCCCACCCGAATGACCACTGACTGGCGCCAAGTAAGCGAAAAGCTGAAGGCTACCACGTCACCCCATCTCGACCAGATCCCCGACCTAATCGAGTCTGTCGCAGACACGACAGCCGCGATCAATTCACTCACGGATCACGTGCAATCTGTCCTGAACGAATGTTCTAAGGAGTCTCCGGTGGTAAGTGATCACCACTGGAAACTCCCGGACGAGGTACGTGAGCTCGTGACTGAAAAGAACGCGGCTGTCCGTGCCTACAGCGCCTTTCCCTGCGAAGCCAACAAGGTTCACATGCGCTACTTACAGCGTAAAGTAAGTAACAGCATCGCTGAACTGCGTGAAAGTCGCTGGGATAAGTTGCTGGGCGACCTCGAACCTACCCATCAGGCATTCTGGGAACTTCAGAGGAAACTACGCGCCTCTGAGGTTGCCTCGATGCCTCCGCTCACGCGTCCCGACAACACCGTCGCCTTCGATGACGAGGACAAAGCCGAATGCCTGGCCGACAGTCTAGAGTCCCAATGCTCCCCCAGCTCCCAACCAGTAGACAAGGCTCATCTCGATATGGTGAATGCCGAAGTCGAACGTAGAGCCTCCCTCCCACCAGTAGAGGACCCCGATGATCCCCTCCCCCCCGTCACACCTGATGAGGTGAAGGAGATCATCGGCCGTCTCAAACCCAGAAAAGCCCCGGGCTCCGATGGAATCACCAACAAAGTGGTTCGTCTCTTCCCGGCTACTCTGATCATGTTAATGACCGCCATCTTCAATGGCGCTCTGTCCAACAACATGTTCCCACAGACGTGGAAAGAGGCTACCGTCATCGGTATCCCCAAACCTGGAAAACCCAAGTCCTCCCCGTCCAGCTATCGTCCCATCAGTCTGCTCAAAGTCCTAGGTAAGATCTACGAGAGGCTTATTCATAAGCGTCTCAAGGATTTTGTCGAAGCCAAGAGCCTCCTCCCCAATGAGCAGTTTGGTTTTAGATCAAACCACTCTTGCGTCCAACAGGTCTACCGTATCGTTGAACATATCAGCGCCAAATACCAGCGCGGTCTCGTTACGGGAGCCCTGTTCTTCGATATAGCGAAAGCTTTCGACAAGGTCTGGCACAACGGGCTGATATACAAGCTATACCAGCTCGGTGTGCCGGATCGTCTCGTGCTCATCTTACGAGATTATCTGTCGAACCGCACCTTTCAGTACCGAATCGAAGGTGCACTTTCGTCCCCACATCCCATTCGCGCCGGAGTACCCCAAGGCGGTGTTCTCTCCCCCCTAGTGTTCTCGCTATTTACTAGCGATATTCCCACTAGCTCTAAGACACAGCTAGCTCTGTTCGCTGACGACACGGCGATATATTGCTCCGGCAATAGCGAGAAGGCAATAGCCGGCCACCTCCAGAGATCCGCAAACGCACTAGGCGCTTGGTTCCGGAAATGGAGAGTGGAAGTCAACCCAGAGAAGAGTCAGGCGATCTTGTTTTACAAGCCCAAGACTCGTCTCTTCCCCCCCCGTCCCAGTCCGATCACGTTATTTGGCAAGCCGATCCCCTGGGTTGAGAAAGCTAAATATCTAGGCGTGATCCTCGATCGAAAGCTTACCTTCAGAGAGCACATTAAGACGGTGCGCAATCGTGCCGCATTCGCTCTCAGTAGGCTTCATTACATGCTGAACGCACGCAGCAAGTTATCCCTGAAAGGCAAACTACGCATTTTCACCACGTGCATACGTCCAATAATGACTTACGCGTGTGTAGCCTTCGCACACGCTAAGCCCCGCCAAATCCATAGGTTGCAGGTCATCCAAAACCGTTTTCTCCGAAAGGCTACGGGAGCCCCGTGGTACGTTAGAAATGAGCGTCTCCATGTCGACCTCCGTATCCCCACCATCAAACAATTCATGAAACGTATTTCCAAGCGTTTCATAGAGTTCGCTGAAAAGCACCAAAACCCCCTTATCGCATCGGCCACCCGATACACCCCCTCCCAGATCAGCAAGATCCGCCGACCGCGGCATACCCTTGTCGAGCCCGATGACCCCATCACCCTGACCCAAGAGAGTAGTAGGGAAACCAGCACTCTTAGGAAAAACAAACCCAGAACGCGTTCCGTATTCCGACCTCGCCGACGAGGTCCATCGCGACGCCCCCGTCAAAACCCTCCCCGACTTTTGCCTAACGAGCCAGCCCGCGCTGCTGAGCCATTAGCGTTAAATCCCCTAAATAATATCAATCAGACCCAGCCTGTCCCTTGCTGCCCCCCCTCAATGACCCCGCTAAGCCGAGGCCCGTGTCCCACAGGGGATGCCCTTAGCGAGCGGCCATTTAGTTTTTAAGTAGTTTTAAGCCCCGGCTGGGGGCCTTAGAATCTAAGGCAACCACGGGATTGCCCGGTTGAGCAGTAACCAGCCTTAATGTGCTGAACTGCGAGCAGTCCATTCAAAAAAAAAAAAAAAAAAAAACCGATACAAACTCATTTCGCTTCGGGAAAACAACCATTAAAATTTCACACTGTATAAATGAAATAATTAAATTAACAAACTAGTTTCACAGCTCCACTGAAACAAGTATTTATCGAACAAAGCGCATCTCATATGAGATTGACGTCACTACTTGTTGCCTTCAAGCGACAATGTCGTACGGCTTCAGAGAAAACACGGTTATTTTATCACGGTTGGTTATAGATAAACACATAATAATTAAATATAGTAAAACAACACTTTCGTGCAATATAATATATCTGTGCAAGAAAGTAACTGAAACACTTTTTCTCCACGGCTTGTTCTGATCTCATTTATGATCTTTCCATAGACAAAAAAATCAGGCCCTAAGAAAGGATCATAATTATTATGATCCTTTCTTCGGGCCTGATTTTTTTCAATTCAAATGCATCCAAACTAGAAAAATATTAGGTTTCTAATACCCCAAATTCCGAAGGCCGTTCAGAGATAAATCTCGGAGGTTGAACAGGACCAAAATTCTATTCCGAACTCAGATTTTCGTCTGAAATTAACGAAACATTCATCACACTATCTGCCAGTGGCTTCACCCCCTTAAAATCTGTTCAGCCGTTACGGCGTGAAGAAGTAAATAGACGGACAAACTGATTTTCGCATTTATTATATAATAGTTAGGATTGCAATAATTTTTAGATAAGTACTATTTTCCGGAAAATGAACACAACACACCACTATTGATTGAGACCTTAAAAGCGACAACGGCGAGCGCGAATGAAGGATATACCCAAATTAGTGACGTGACTGCTTTCTTAACAGGGTTGGCATGATTTTTAAATTTAAATCGTACTAATCGTACACGCTCATAAGGCGAGATAACCAAAAAATTTACCAAATTGAAAGTCAACTTTATAGTAATACATAAAACGGAAATATGTAGCGACATTATCCATCACAACATTAAGGACACTCCACACAATCCAGACAGAAACGCACAACCCATAACAACACATTACAAAGTCACACGACCGCTAGAGATCATAAGTGCAATACCACATGGGACGTCGCTTTCACGCGCCGTATTAACGATATAAATTAGGACGTAGTCGTATACGCCCACTCAAATAACCGTAAACACGGCGTAGTGGCCATTCACAGCACTTGTGCCACAGGCCTTATGTCCCTACGTTGTCTCATTCATTTTTCTTTGTCTGCGGTGTGAACATGCCTTTATGTTTCGTTGTATGGGTGAGAGCAGTGAATTTAATTCTGTTCGAATTGCTGTTTGATACGAAATGAAATGAAAGTGAAATAAAAGGAACAATGGTTTCCACTTTCTTAAGGACGATTTTTATGGACTAGTAAAGTATATAGCGAAGCTTAGAGTAGGACTCTTAGGTTTATAACTTTTAAATGTGACGTAAAAGATTTCCAAAGGACTTCAATAATACGGAGATTTTGCGTTCTTCTGAAGACTACTAATATCATAAATATGTACATATGCCAGGAGTGATTATCTTGGCTACGCCAACATTGTGGCGATAAGTCCCCTTTTTGAGGAGTGGTTGGAGAGGCGCCATGGCGTCCTCACCTTCCTTGCCGCCTGACGCAGATACTCACCGGACATGCCCTGCTGTAAACACATTCGTGGAACGCCCGGAGGACACCGTGGAGCATAGGTTAGGTACAGTGGAGGTTTGCCCTGTTTGGGCGGAAGAACGCTGTGTCCCCGTCGAGGCGATCGGCGACGCGGCGACGGGTCGATGGCGTGTTGTGTTCCACGTGCGCCTCAAAAAGATGTCAGCATCGAAGACGGGGCCTGTTAAAGTCAGTGCCTGCCAGGGTTGCAGGATTTGTTCAAAAGAGTCCCCGCAGCCCTGGAACGCAAAGGGCATTAGGAGGAACCCGGATGCGTTTTATTCAGTAGGAGTCTTGACACTCCCTTCCGCTCCGCCCCGCACGGAAGAAGTAATTTGATAATTTCCCATCAATAAAAAAGGAAGGTGTGTTTATTCACAACTGTGAAGAACTTATAAAAGAAAATACTTTACATACAAAAGGAAGCAAGTGCACTCAGAAAGTAAGCATAAAAACCTATGCGTACGTCGCAAAATCAAGCATTCAGTCGGTTATAGGTAAAAGCTAGCAACAGTGAACGCAGACAACCTAAAACGGACAGGCAAGCTATACTTTTCAATTCAAGAAAACCAACACTTGGATATCAATAAACACGCAAAAGCCACTCTAAGGAGCGATTGAAACAAGTGCTATTTACTAAGCGTATCGTTCTAAGGGCATTCTTAGAACTTTATTATCGTATGTACGGAATCCGAGCCGGTCCCATTCGATATCTATTTACTTATATTGGTATGACCCGACGTGTAGATGGCACGGAGGAAACATATAGAGAACAGACACAGAGTTAAGGTGCAGACAGATGCACTGTAGACAGCGGAAAGGTTTGTACGGAATCCGAGCCGGTCCCATTCGATATCTATTTACTTATATTGGTATGACCCGACGTGTAGATGGCACGGAGGAAACATATAGAGAACAGACACAGAGTTAAGGTGCAGACAGATGCACTGTAGACAGCGGAAAGGTTACTCTACAGTTTGCAGCCCAAAAATCTAAATATATATAACTCAAAAGGGACTGATTGACTGACATAGTGATCTATCAACGCACAGCCCAAACCACTGAACGGATCGGGCTGAAATTTGGCATGCAGGTAGATATTATGAAGTAGGCATACGCTAAGAAAGGATTTTTGAAAATTCGTCCCCTAAGGGGGTGAAAAAGGGGTTAACATTTTGTATGGAACTCCACGCGAACGAAGTCGCGGGCATAAGCTAGTACAATATAGACAGCTCAAAAGCTGCCCAGGCAGTTTTTTCAACATTAGCTGCAACTTGCTCCTGCCGATTGCACGCTATCACCTTTTGCAATCAATTTGCAATCCCCTATTGAATTATTTTTTTCAGTCGTCTTTTAATCAATATTTTCCTAGATTCATTTTCATACAGTAAGTTCAATCTTTCCCTTGCCTTACCTCTTTAATTTAAATGGGATTTGACAAGCTATATATGCATGACGACTGCTGGGAACAAGTCGCCATGGCCGTTCTAGACTGCTGTGGCGAGATGACCTAGACGCACAAACCGATGCGATGGCTGGTTCGAGATGGCGCACGAAAAGATGATCTGGTTAGATATCGGCAGATCTTTGCCCAGAAGTGGGACAATATATGTAAATGAAAGTAGTTTTAATATTGATTTAGAGAGCCTTGTAGTTCCGGGCAAAAAAACCCGATAATTTTGCAAAGCATAAGCACCATATTAGATAATGGCAAGAAAGCAGTTACAAAAACCATTTTATAATGTAAACCAAATATGGTATGAAGAAGGTGACCGTCCGATTCTAGTGTTTGAGCCCATCACTAATATAGCTACAGAGCTGGGTGTCCAGCGTCCAACCTCATATGCATGTACTACCTTTATCTCCAACGTAAGCGCAGCACTAATGGTATTGAGTCTACGAGTACACTCCGGGCCAGACATCTTCGCAGCCATCAGCCGCAGCCAGGCCACGTGATGCATACTTATTGCGCGATTTTCCAGCGAGCAGTTTCAATTGTACCATCCCATTAGTGGCGTTCGATTGCCGTCGTTGGAATAAATAGAAATTTTCTTGTGTGCACATGTCGGCGGTGTTGAAGTGTTGCAATTCGGTGAATTAGAAAAAAGTGTCCAAGAGATGTTTTTTTTTAAACTCATTGCAAACAAAACGCTAAGGCTAAGTTGACTCGGTATAAATCACAATCATTAAGTAAATAACTAGATGACGAAATTCCAAAATCAAAACAAGCCCAATAAGCAGCTTCATTAAAGCAAAGGCTAAGCAGACTCGTTAGGAATCACAATCATTAAATAAATAAATCAATAAATACATTGATAAATAACTAGATGACGAAATTCTAAAATCAAAACAAGCCCAAAAAGCAGCTTCATTAAAATAAAACAAATAATTTAAGTACATAATTGCAGAGGATTTCGTTTGCTAATTGAGAGACGACAACTTCGTTACGACACAAAATTCTATAGCCAAATATTTATTTCAATTACAGGATCCCCTAACCCTTTGCAATTGACACGAAAAGAAGCCGATGACATCTTAGAAAAAGGGTTGTTTCTCAAAGGATACGATTTGATTGAGAGGATACTTGGGACCCTACTTAGCCTTTTAAAGCCGGGTCTAATTAACACCGTGGAGGCGATAATTGAGTATTTATTCAAGATTACAATACAAAGAACTCTTGGGCGATTGTTTACAAAGACTTTCAAAGAGATGATAGGTGGGGCTTTACTGTTCAAAGCATACTGAAATAATTTGGCCAGGCCGACATTGAAGCATTTAAAATTACACAGCTGATAAATGGCCACTTAAAAATCAACTCTAAAGTACATATTCATAAGTAGTCAACAGAAAATATGGCCATACCGTAATAACTATATGGCAGACAGAATGTCTTGACAGAATCATTCCACATTAACATTTTAATATGGTTAACCAGAAAGAATTTATGGCACAATTTAGGATTCACACACAGCACATCATTTTTATCGAACATTTTTATATATATCAGACAATTTCATGATATTTATCGCACGTGCACAGCTCGTTTTATTGATAAAAGTATCATAAAATTGTGTTACCCCACGCGATGGTCACTGAAAAAGAGGGAGAAACGCAATAAAGGATATGTAATACATTTTTCTTTGTGGATTTTACTCTTGACCGCACATGGAATATTTAAACTGGCTTCGGTCTATGCTTTCGGTCTTTTCTGATGGAATTGGACAGCCACCCGTGTGAATACGGTTTGGGTGTGTTTGCATATATTTATGTGAATATTAAAGGTAATACATTCAACCCGAACGCCAACGGTTTTAGGAATGTTGGAACGTGTATGTATACATATATCTATTTACTTACATACATTTATGTGTATGTGAAGGAGTAGACGTACAGTCAAGAAGAATAATGTGTGACTAGCGACTAACCGAATATTAATGTGGATAATAAATTCAAATGTGAAATACCACTCACTGATTAATCACGAAATCTCAGAAACTATAACGCTCTTACAAACACAAGATTTGGCAGGTAGGTGCCTTATAGGTTGTAGACATCCGCTAAGGACGAAAAAAGGATTTTACGAAACTCCACCCCTAAGGGGGTAAAACGGTGTTGGAAATTGTTTGTACCAAATCTGCGCAGACGATTTCGCAGGCGCAATGCTAGTATGGTGTACTAGCAGCGCCCCGCGGTTTCACCCGCATAAGTTTCGATCCCGTGGGAATATCGGAGTAAAAATAATCCTATATGTATAATCCTGGTTCTAAACCATCTGTGTGCCAAATCCGTAGAGTAGTTTTTGCGTGATAGAGTAACAAACATACATCCATCCATCCATGCTTACAAACTTTCGCGTTTTTAATACTAGTAGGATAGTCGTAAAACCTTTCACCGTGTGTGTTTGGATGTAGTGAACATGAATTGGGCTTTCAATCCATACAAAGGATATAATAATAATAATAATCTTTATTTTACGGACAACAATGATCCATTCTGTTAGTAAAAAAAAAAAAATAATATAACTTATAACTAGTGTTAGTAGTTAAATTTTTCATTTATGAATTATTACAAATTATGAATTAGAAAATTGAAATTGAAAATTATACATTAATAAATAAAATAACCAAAATGAAATTAAAATAGTATTTTAACATTAGTCAGTACGTGCACCATGCAGCAGTGGTTCACATACTGACAATCAAAACGTTCAGCAAAAGCGTTCAGGATACTGTTACGGCTGGCTCGCACCCTGCGCACCAGGGATGTGCACCGCTTCCTCATAATTGTGTGGAAACAATCCACTTGCGCCTCGGCAAACATCCCCGATGCGCTACAGAAGCGAGGCAGCCCCAAGAGCACCCTGAACGCATTATTGTATTGGACATGTAGAGCGCTGTACTGTTTTTGCGTGTAACTCATCCACAGACTGCCAGTATAAAATGACGAACAAAATGCCCTAAATAGGGCTATTTTGACGTCCCTCGAACACCGACCAAATCTGCGGGCTATCATATTCGCGCGAACAGACAGCGCCCTACGTTCCCTTTCAATGTCTTCATCGTCTTCCAGGTCAGAGGTTAGTAAATGTCCAAGATACTTAAACGACTCAACTCTATTAAGTGACTCAACTCTATTAAGTGGAAATATGGAATTGACCGTTCACTTGATGCTCACTCCACCTAAGTTGACACTGTGAGAAGTGACAAAATAGACCTTTCAGGGTTGAACGTGGCTTGTGTTCCACGCGCGCCTCAAGGAGCCGTCAGCATCAGGGACGGAGCCCCATAGGGTCAGTGCCTGCTAGGGTTGCGGAATTTGTTCGAAAGAGTCACCGCGGCCCTGGAACGCAAAAGGCACAAGAAGAACACGGGTGGGTTTTAGTCAGTAAGAGTCTGACACTCCCTTCCGCTCCGCGCAGAGCGGGAGAAGTCATTTGATGATTTCCCATCCAAAAAAGGGTTTGAACGTGGCAAGACAGAGTTGTAATGGCAACCGTTAGGCACATACGATTCCATTATGCATGCCGATTAACCGACGCGAAAAGAAGGAGAAAGATTAAAAATTAATTAATCATGATTTACAATTTACAAATCGACAAATCCTTGTGAGCCTACACTGAAATGAAGTAAGTCGACAGCCCCGGTTTTCAAGTCCCACCACATTCATTCAAACAATCGAAGCGCTAAATGAAAAAAAAAATCTTAACTCCTCCAAACAAATTTCACACGCCTGCAAACAAGTGAATAATTACCTAGCAAAAGAAACGTAAATGTTAGCTACTAATTAGCAACAGTTGACGTTCTCCATTTCATGATATGACTGGTGGGCACAAGATAGATAATGTGGAGAGGGTCGACTACATACAATAATTAAGCAAAAACAAGAATAAGTTTACAACTCCCCTCCCCTTTCATGAGGTGTCAATGACATCATGATTCCGTTGTGAAAAGGTATAGTGCAATGCGTCTTATTTCGCTCCCTTCTCCCATCCATATCGGAATCATGGTGGTTTTAAAACGTCATGGGGGGGGGGCACTATTAAAAAAAAGTTTTGCTGGACCATCTATGTCGATATATAGTCGAGAGATCACTATTCAAATGTAGGAAATTGATAAAGTTATGCCCTGGGGGCCTACCATGACCTTATTAAAAACGATTCAAAAGCAAGACATTTCAATTTCAGTTCCAAAACTACATCGCTTCAAATTCGTACCATGACGTCCGATACGCTCAGCGGCATTTAGATCGTTATAAGTGAATGAAAGATCGCAATTTGTGGTTGAATCGCTTTTTTGGTGAAAAAGAGACGACGCTATTAACAGATAAGTATGTTTCGCTCACATTTTAGTGTCAGACACATTCAGAAGCAAGTAACATTTAATTCTTTCTTAGCTCAGTATCATTACTTTAAACTAAAAAATCCTCAAACGTGGTGTTTAAGATTCCACGTTAATACCGTATTTTTTGCTACCATTGTTCTAAGTGGTAATTGAGATTTATTTATATTTTGCTAGGTATTTATTATACGAAAAAAATACGTTTATTTCGACATAATGAAACGGTACGTTTATTATATTTATTTCGAACGTACCAGAGTAAAAAAAGTTATGTTTGTTGACACTGTCAGGCAGGCGTCACTGTCATTTTGACTACAATGAACTAGATACGTAGTCTTCAGTCCGTGGAGTTGAGATTGCGGTGGGAAAATTTAAATTATGAAAAAAAATTGGTACTCAATTATTTCAAGCAATGTCGTAAGTATTAAACATTGCATATTTTGTTTAGTTACTGAAACTAAATAATTCCTTCGAGAAGACTACATAAACTATGAAATAATAATTTTATCTTGCCTCGAGAAGCCACTTTAATTGTAAGTGTTGGTGACGATGGAATTTCAAGTGCTCTTTTTTGTTGCATTGTAGTCGAAAAAGGAGAGTAACATTTAACCAGCTTGAAGCCTTGTGGGAGATTTTAAATGAAAATAGAGCTCTCGCAACTGGTTACAACAAATCTTCCCAGGCTAGAGAGTATTCCAAAAGGATGTGGCTGACCGTAGCCGATACTTTAAACTCCCAGGGTGATGGTGCAGAAAAGGATTGGAAAGGCTGGTGAAAAGTAAGTAAATTCCATATGTATTACGTAACTGAAATTGCATCACATTATTGCTAAATGCATTACATTGTTACGTGCCAGATTTTTGGCGGCGGTTGGATAGTAACAACATGATCAACACTAGTTTATTCAATATACATATGACTGTAAACTACTGTAATGCTAAACAAAGAAAGGCGCCAAGAGGGTTTTAGGCGGGTGGCAGTAGTTGTTGCAATGCTGGCCAGTGCGAGTCTTTGGCCCAAAAATATGTATAAATATTAATATTGATAATAACTTTACAAGGTAATACTACAGTTGGTTGTTCTCTAAACATAAATCTGTTGACATTGATAGGATCTTTAAACATTGGGCTCAACTCGGCGCACAAATCGAGCACTAATTCTTTAGATAGCCTATAGCGCCTAATGAATTCGGCGTCCTCTAAAGTATTAAAGGGGTCCATCTGGCCGCGTGACTGGAGTCTCTTTCGTTTTTGTGTATTATGTGAGGCAGAATCTTCCTCAAGAAACTCAAAAAGAAGTTGTTCATCAGACATCTGATAGAGAAAAACAAATGCGGTTAAATAGGCATGTAAAATAGGTTTTTAGACTTTAAAGGCAAAGATTAAATTAAACTTACATTGGTTTTTGTCAAATTCCATTAAAACAACACTAAAAAGCTTTGTTTTTTCTAATAATTTACCAAACGTATCTGTTCTGTTAGAGAAATATTAACTTTTATTGAATCGCTTATTTTGACAGTTCAGTGTTTCAGTTGAGCTGCTCTAAGGACGTCATGGTACCAAAAATGCACAAAATTGAATGAATGAAACAAAAACTTGCGACTCAGTATGGGTCAATCGCTGTCAGATGGAATGGCCAAGTTAACTGACATCATGGTACGAATTAGAAGAACAGTTCAGTTTGGGTCCTAAAATGAATCGCTTTAAGAGCTCGTGGTAGGCACCCTGTACGCTCTATAAGACCCGTTAATCACCTGAGCCAAAAAAGAGTACTTACCTTGAAATTATAAGAAATAAATTGTCTCGATAAACCTTTATTTTTACATTCTAAAAGTTTTCTTAATGTTTCATTAAGTCTCGAGCCCGCTTCTTAATCGATCGGTGTTTCGTTTATCGAAAAAAACAAATCGATATGGTCCCTATGATATTCGCATCAGGTTAACTACGCAATTTGCGTGCGTTCTTACGGCCGAACCCAATAACCTATCTATCACATACTAGAGAGATAGAAAAACAAATGAAACAACAGAAAACCTATATAATTTTTATATTGTTTCATTTGCTTTGCTATCTCCAGTATGTGATAGATCGGTTATTGGGTTCGGCCGTTACTCCTTGTACGGAGCATTCCTTCTGCATCAATCTATTTAGTGTCCCAGGGATGGTCGGGTTGTACCGATTAAGGATTCAAGAGGCCGCCTCGCGCCTCGTGCCTCGTGCCTCGCCTCGTCTAATTACCATGACGCTCACTCCCGGCCTGTTTACTTACACTTAAGACGAAATTACGTAAAGAATCTCCGCCTTTGCCTCGATTAAAGAATGACTGAGGATTAACTATTTCCCTAAACATGGTCATTGAGTAAGTAGGTATTCTATTGGGTGAAACTATAGTATGGAAAGGTAACGATTTGCTATACTACTATGGAGTTTACATGAAGATTCAGATTGAACACGCAGCTTAGCTTGATTCTTCCGCCAGCGAGTCTTTAAAACAAAGTTGCAAAGCCACTTCCTATCCAGTGGCGGCGCAAGACCTAAACTTTATGTGGGCAAGATACATTTCGCGGCGAGGCCCTCTGATGATGCAAGAAGGGAATACAAAATAAAAATTAATTAAAATTAAACAGGTTTTCGTACAAATAAACCTAAGTTTTTAGTTATACTTCTTTGGAAAACATTTAAAGTGAGAGCGCGTGAGCACATTCGCAAGAAATTGGAAGAATCATCACAGCGTTAATTCGTTGGATTCGTTTCTCTCAACGCCTTTGTTTATTTTTATTTATGTATTTATGATTTATATTTTTTCTCTCCGTTTGTTTTTCATTTAAGTTGCTCCTGCCATGTTGTCTTCGTCGTCATGTTGCCTGAGGTCGACTGGTAGAAAATGCAAGGCATTAAGTCCGCCTTTGTACAGTTTTTTACTAGTGCATAAAGTTTTAATAAAATAAAAAATATTTTTTTTTAAGAATTTTGGTTTTAAAACTTTTGGTTTTACTGAACTCGAGTAATTTTGGATTTTCCATAGTTTTCAAATTTATTTTCAGCTGTGAGGCGCGAGGCCCTCTAGCTTCGCACTGCGAGGCCGTACGTGGGCGGTGGCCCACACCGCCCACGCCTTACGCCGCCTCTGTTCCTATCCCTATCACCAGGTTTTTGTAATAGTTATTGATAGACCTGTATTTAACCACTATGAACTACTACCCTACTACTACTACCCTAAGCGCAGTTTTTTTTTAAAGCAAGAGACGTCTTGACTTGGAAAAAAAAACACCCTAGTGACCACCATCGGGAGGTTGAAGGGGCTCCGGTACCTATTAAAAGACGGCTCCGGTACCTATTAAAAGACCACTCCAGAACCCTCTATGTGCATCGCCTGTTTTTGCAAATCCCTGGGAGACTATAAAGGAGTCTCCAAGGAGTTAAGTGTTATAAATAAATTTAAAATCTACTTTTAAAAAATGACTAAAATGTTGATTTTATGCATCTGTTGCTAAATGCAACGCTCTAATCATTTGAGGATTAAACTAATGGATAGATGATTTAAAAATCTATATTATACACGTTTTATTTCATTTCAAAAGATCGCTTATCTTTTTTAATCAAAATAATTGCAAATATTGTGTGAATTCTATGATAAAAGATCGTGCGCAGGGTGCGGGCGGCAAAGAGGGAACGAATGCTCAAGGTTGTTTGGTCAGAGAAACGCCTTAAACATAACGTTATGTTATAGAATGGCGCCATAGTATTTAACTTTTATATAAATGGTGAAGGGTTGGAAGGCCGAGCACAGGGATTAGGCAGTTATTCCGTTGGCACAACGCCATGTCAGTCTGTGGCTTACTATTCAGAGAAATTGGCACCATTCGTGCAGCCCGTAAAGGTTTCAACGGCCATGCAATTTAGAACATATGACTGGTGTAATACGATTTTGGAGTGGCAAAAATAAAGGAGCGTAGGTATTTATTTCGCTAAGTGGACAAAAGTGAATCCTGATCATTTCTGGTAATCAAGCTAGAGTTATATTTTAGAACAAAATAAGACATTTTACTTGGAAAGACCCGGAAGTATCATTT
Organism: Hecatera dysodea; assembly: GCA_905332915.2. Lineage (NCBI taxonomy): Eukaryota > Metazoa > Arthropoda > Insecta > Lepidoptera > Noctuidae > Hecatera > Hecatera dysodea. The sequence continues at coordinate 7,550,608 of HG995294.1, read as the reverse complement.
TTAATATTGATAACAAAAAATGATCCATAAATAGCTCGCTTGTATATCGGAACCTATCCCAAGGGAATAATACTACATACTATAAAATTAACATAGGATAAAACTACCACATAAAAATTTATATCTTTTGTGATTGAAGAACAAACATCCAGAAAAACTTTCGCATAATAAGTATAAATACATATAGTAAAGATAATTTATTTATTTATTTATGTTAACCAACAATTGTTTACACATATACATTTCTAACTTAATGACTAGGGTAACATTTAAAAGTGTAACAATTAATTAAAGGTTAACATAATAGATCTACTAACTCCAATCTATGTGATAATATTAAAAATTAAAAAGATTGGGCAACATTAAACAGTAGGTAAAAGCAGTATCACAACCCCTAGAAACCAAAAATAGTAACGGAAGCCAAAATAAGAATACGAATAAAAAACAACAAAATTTCCAACATAAATATATTAAACATACATAAAAATACAACAGTACTAATATGATATCGTAGGAAGCATGCAATCGAAGCAAGCGTAGCGGGAATTCCCCGCAAATTGTGTGCGATGCGCGACGGCACTCAAAGAACATTAATGAACAGTTCCAATAAACTATTATTGTTATACTCCTACGATAATACTACAAAATACCTGTTACTTTCCGTAAATTATTTATTTTAAATATTTTTTTCCTTTTTTATTTATTTATCATTTATGCAAAAGAATACAGGGTAATCTAAATGAAATAGCAACCAAAACCCACTCGTGTTTAAATTTGTGCTATCATGCATCTTCTCAATATCGAATAAGTATACAAAATGAGTTTTAAACTATTTGGATTATAAGTAACATTATGTTTTACATACTTGTGATGATAAAATCCTCGTAATCAAGGGAATAAGGAAAAGGCAAGAAAAGCCCTGGAGAATCATAAGGTCACCCTATTCCACCATACTAACGTTACATAAGCACAAAATTATGTGTAAGTTACCGGCTAATTGTAAAATGCGTAATATTATAGAAAATCTTGCAAGATTGTAAACTCACGATAAATTGTCAACAGAACATTTGGGTTACTTTCTTACGCATCAGAATTTGAGAGTCAATAATCTCTCGATGTAATTCAGAGAAATTGTGAAACGACATAAACTGATGACATGTTGGCGACCTATCTGTGTACAGTTCTAAAATTTATCGGATTTTCTGACCTAGCCAAGCAGCAGAACATAGGAACATGGAACTTAGGAACCTCCGACATGGATAGGTTAGGTTCGAATGGTATGAAGTGAGCCAGAGTGAGCGAGCGTTATTTCTTTTAAACCCTGCAAACAGAAATAGGAACTCGCTGAAATTGTAATACTTAACATTTCGTTTTAAAGAGATTATTGATTATCAATTTTAATAAAGGAAAATGTTTTAGAAATTATTCTAAGAAAATTTTCGTATTTTCGTAAAATTTCTAACTTCATTTACTGATTTTAGGGAAAAATATACATAGCGAGAAAATATATTAATAATATTGAGTAATTAGTACAGAAACTGAAATTACTACAGAAAATAAAAGTTAGCACTAACATATTTAAATGAAACTCCACGTGACGAGTATCTGTAACTATGCCCCATAATCAACATAAGTATTAGTAGGTAGTGTGTCGATTGTTTCAAATACAAAATACCTAATGAAAGTGATTTATTAAAAATAACAGAACAGTGATTTAAATATTTGTCATTGTACTCTATATCACTTCCCTACGATATTCAAGTGGAATAGTGGATATAAATAGCAGGCACAGTGTCGTGTAACTCAGTTCAAAATATTTATTCTTGTAATAGCATTTTAAAGGACTTCTTCCATTTTTTGTTTTTTATTTGTGCAGTGCACCTTCAAAAGTTTATCAAACTTCAAAATGTCGGTGAGTACGGCAGATTTTGTTGTGATATTTTTTAGGTAAGTCGAGTCTAGTGCTCTAACGGACCGACGGAACTCTGTAGTGTGCATAACAGTGCTTCTCTATCAGGGTTTGCCGTTATGTTGTACCATTGTGCATGGGCCATGGTGGCCGTCGGGTCCACCGTGTTCAGCGCTATACAAAATTGAAAACACAAGATTTTGTTTCAGACCCCCTACCAAGGCAAGGGCCGCTGCTTCGGCGAGTACCGGTGCAGTCAATGCAACCGAAGCTGGATGAGCGCCAACTCTTGGGCCAACTACGGCCAGGAGTGCACCTCGTGCAAGATCAATGTCATGCCACATAAGCAGGTATGTGTAGTGCAGTTGCAACCATGGTTAACTATGATACAGTTTACACTAGTTTAGGCACCAGCAGCCCTACCATGACGTCTTAAATCCATCGTGATTCCTGTGTCAGAGAGAGACTGAGTTACACAAGACGAATAGCACTATCCCTTTCCCTCACACTGAATCATGATAGCATTGGCACTCCGTAGTACGGCCACTGGGGCTTCATATTTCGTGTAATTATATTGAATCTTCCTGCCAGGGACATCACTAGCGTGGAAGTCAACATCCATCCCATGGGAACGTAGTCTAAATCTTCATCAATCCTCTAAGTGCAGCGATTTAGACATAACAATATTGCAAACTGACAGAATAACTTGTCTTTGATGCTGTGATAGTCATTTAGTACAAACGAGGAGGCGCGGGAAAAATAACCCCTAAGATGACACACTGACCTAAACTTGGGAGAGGCCTTTGCCCCGCTTCGGATCAGCATTGGCTGATAAAAAAACGAGAATCCAAAAAAACAACCCTACAAATTTGCGAAAATAAACCTGAAATTTTTGCAGGCAACATTGATTAAAACTCTTGTCGGGTTAAACATGGACTAGATAACTACAAACATCAATGACGTGACCCAAGGGTTGGCTTTTACCTTGGACAAAGGATAAGCATTGCCATATAGCGTAGCAATGCTGTCAGCCTTTTGGGTACATTATCAGTGGCCAGCGACGCGGAGGAATTTCGACGCCATCTTTTGACAATTTTTATTTTTAGTTAATTAAGAGTTTTTTATTTTTTATTTAAGAGTATACAGTATGTTAAATAACAGAAGGCGTTCCCTTAAATTCGTTAATCTATATCATTAATAGATTAAAATAAAAATATCAGAATAGAAAAATAAGCATAAAAGAAACCAAATTAAAAAAATAATTGACAATAAATTCGAAACATCCTGTTTAAAATCAAAATAGTAGCGCGGAACAGTACCTACTCGTAGTAGCAATGCCCAAACCGGTAAGTACGCGTGTACAGAGTGTTTCTTTAACGTATCAATTTAACATTTTTAGTGAATATTTTAATATTTAAAAAAATTAAAACATTTTGTTCTTAATGGTATATTTTGTTTATCATATATGGATGCTATACTATTGCGGGTTAACGGGAACGCCCTTTGTTAGTTAACATACTGTATATAGTAATAGTTAGTAACATCAATTAGAGTTTACAGGCTGAAAAGTTTTATTATGGTTTACTCTTTCAGAGGCCCCTCAACAAACCGGAGGGACTGGACAAGAGTGACCCGTTAAAGAGTCACCCTCAGGAGTTGTGCCAGAAATGTAAATCTATGGGGAGGTATTGCGGAAAAATATATTACTGATAGATTTTTATTATTATACGAATCATCGATATTTTGTAGGAAAAATGTCGAAGAATGCAAATTATCAGTTAAATTATCGGAGTAGGTTTAATTACTTTATAATTAGAAATTAAATTAAAATATATACGAGCTGTTCTTCGAAGTACAATTAAGATTAAAATATAGTTTTTAGAATTATAGATAACTAACTTTTGCCCATTCGTACGCGCATATACAGTTTTTCCCGTTCCCGTAGGAACTTCGGGAAATCCTCTCTAAGCGCTCCCCTACACTCCCCAAGGAACCTACATTCCGAATTTCAGCTTCCTACAACCAGTAGTTTCGGCTGTGCGTTTTCTGTCAGTCACTCAGTAACTGAAGAGTGTTACACATGAATATTCATTAATGATAATTATTCAAAAGATAAATAAGATTTTACTTATCTACGTGCTCATCAGCTTCATTCATGACTTATGTACACAGCCAGGGAAATCGATTGCCACGTTTGACAAAAAGTAGTATCTAAATGGAATCTCTAGACTAAAATTAAGAGATATTTTGTGAAACGACGATGTATAAATTAACAATGTATAAGTACATGTTTTTACTCTCAGTTAATTTGTTGAGGATTTGGAACTTCAGTATTTGCCCAACTATCCCGAAAACCAAACAAACTTTGTGTCATTATTGCAGGGATCGAATCGGTCTTAAAGCCAAATTCTCAATTCAGAAACTGGTATTTATCTATTTAATAAACTTTTATTGAATTCATCCGAAAGTTCATCAAGTAAAATATTGTCTGTAACACTTATCTAAAAACTCTTAGTCTTCCAATACCTATGTTTACATTATTGTTAGTTTTATTAAAAGCATGATATCGACAAAATCTTGCGTTTTATTCAATCACCCTCGATGTAACAATTTGATAAATCTATACTAATATTATAGAGGTAACGTTTGTGAGTGTGTGCCGTTATAAGGGGGTAATCTCTGGATCTACTGAACCGATTTTCAAAATTAATTCACCAATAGAAAGCTACGTTATTGTGGAGTGTCATAGGCTATTTTATCCCCGTTGCCGCGGGAACAGGAACAACGCGGGTGAAACCGCGGGCGCTGCTAGTAGTGATTAATAAAATAAAACTTCATTCAATAAATCATCTAAATATAAAAAAAATCTGATTTCGTTTTCATTTTGAAGAGTTGGTTTTCGCATATATACCTCCACAGTGAGACACGATACAGACTTTTGTTGGTGCTGACTTTGAACTCTGAATAGATTTCCATAAACTTGTATAGAATTTTGTGTGTGCAACAAAGTCTGTACAAAACGGCAAACAAATGCCGGTGTGATAGAATTTTTTATTCAGAGTCTATCGTGTGGATCCACTACATATGACGCCGGAAAAAGGCATAGCGTAGATATTTACAGTATTATATCTTCATACAAACCGTCGGAACGCGAGTCATACTTATCTCGAGTTCGGTATACACTCGGTAAAAAAAAGGGGCGAATGCGGATTTTTTATGCTATTTAATTTAACAAGAAAACTTTTTTACGTCTCAGTCGAGGTGCAAATCTCAATTATTAAATCTAGGTACTAATAAAAAAATAACATGTATTTTTATTGAACACTTCCTATTTGTTCTTTCTTTTAAATAATAATATTTACAATCACAAAAAAAGAAAGAAACTCAAGTAGGTAGATGAAATTAAAATACTGTTAGTTGGTGGGCAGCCCTATCACCTGTACCTATAATATCTACAATACTACATACCGTGTGGCTGTAGGTAATTATTTCAAGGATAGGTCACAATACTTTGATGTACATAGGTACAGACGTTAATTTAACTAACTAACTTACACTAGCAAATACCAACAAGCGATTTCAAAATAGGCAGTTCGGAGGTCTCTCCTAATTAATATCTGCTACCTCAGTGACCGCAGACGTTCGCTCTAAGGATTGCAATCATTCTTGACCCTCGTAAGACGCAGAAAGACCCCACTCTAGAAATGTAGCGTCTAATGCGGTGACCGCAAGCTAGTGACAAGGGGCTTGTAAACTGAAGGCTTGAACACCAAGACTAAAAAAAATACAACCGACTTCTAAACAAAAAAAGTGGAAGAAGAAGTCGGTTGTCTTTTTTTTAGTTTTTTTTTTGTTTTTCACTTTTTAGAGGTCAGTAGATACAAGGGTAAAAAGAATATGTAATCCAAATCGGGACACCCAGTACAAAACTATGAGGAAACACAAAAAATACAGTCGAATTGAGAACCTCCTCCTTGTTTGGAAGTCGGTTAAAAAACGAAACATTTAATCCAAGACGGTATAAATCAACACGAATGAGAAGAAAAATCAGCTGTCCCCTACATTTTGATTAGTTATACTAACATAAATGTAGGGAACAGCTGATTTTTTTTCGCAATTTCAGGTTTGGTCCCATAGTAAAAGTTGTTTATAATGATGAGTACAATGACCACTTAAGAGGTTGTTGGTGTTTTATAAATAACCCTGTATAGAGTTATAATAAAAATAAAGGTTTTGTAATATAAATTTAAATAAAAAACTTTTTACAAGAAAATACAACCGACTTTTACACAAAAAATCAAAAAAGTGCAAAATAACTTTAATTTCGGAACTCGGTGTTGGTGGATGCTTTTTCGTTTTTTGAACACCGACTTCCGAAATTAAAGTTATTTTGCACTTTTTTGATTTTTTGTGTAAAAGTCGGTTGTATTTTTTTGTAAAAAGTTTTTTATTTTTCACTTTTTAGTGGTACCTACACCCCCTCCCCTCCCCCACCTAAACGAACCAATCACATTGTTGTACAAAAAACGTACAGCTCCTTTGCAGAGTAAACTAAGAGGTCGTCAAAGTAGACAAAGAACATATTTTTTTTAGATTTTTCGAAAACCGCTTGGTTGATTTCGATAAAATTTTCATGGGACCATTTGGGAAGTATACCCTTTCCAACAAAAGAAGAATTTTTCAAATCGGTTGACAAGCGACGGAGTTATGCGCGAACAAACATAAAAAAAAAAAAAATACAAACATCCGAATTGAGAACCTCCTCCTTTTTTAGAAGTCGGTTAAAAAAAAGGGACTTAGGGAAGTAAAGGAGTACTTTATCTTACTGAACTCATGTGATTAGCTGCTGTGTGCCGGCGGTGGAAAGGGAATAGTTATATGCGTCTTGTATAGCGCGGTTTCACACCCACACCGGAATCATACCTGTTTTAACATATCATGGTATGTCCCACTTAGTAAATTCTTTCCCGGTATTACAGAGTTCATTATCTTGACCAGTGGGCGTACCATGACGTCTTAAAACGTGAGTCTTCCGAGCGAGAAAAAGGGATGGAGCTATTATAGGGTGTATAACTCTATCCCTCTTTCTCGCTCGGAAGACTCACGTTTTAACACCTCATGGTAAACCCGCAGAAAAAGATCAGATCGCAGATCTGCTATCACAAACTTCAACGAAAAAGATACGGGTTTGTCAATCTCCTGCTGAATCAATACTCAGATTAGTAAGTAGGTAATTACTCGCATTCTAATAGTTAATTAATGAAAGCAAATCTTTATTTAACAGAGTGTTTCCTTAAGAATTAACATTAGATCCAAGGAGGCGTTGTTTATATAGTAAATAAGCAGTTTTCCAGGTGGCAGTGGGCTGTAAGTCTAATTTGAATGAGGGTAAATCCGTTCATTCGCGACGGCATTTGCATAATCGCTGGGGGCTGATTAAATTTGTACGAACTGACAGAATCGTTTGCACCTTGTTAGCGTACTAAACATTTAATACTACCTGTGACATTTCATTGAAATAATTAAACTTTCAGTTCTAATAAAATTAAGGGACACTTTGAAACAACTAGTTCAGCCCAGAGGTTGAATTTCGACCTTCATTCATTAAAAAGTAGGTAGTTTTAGTACTACCTTTTTTTCTGCTTACTTTTTTTTTTATAATGTAAAGATAAAATTTAGGTACTTTATTTTTACACTAGCTGCTGCCCGCGACTTCGTCCCCGTGGAATCCCTGATTTTAAAACATTCTTTATCGCTGCTCCGCTCCTATTGCCTTAAGCATGATGATATATAGCCTAAAGCCTTCCTCGATAAATGGTCTATTCAACCCAAAAAGATTTTTTCAATTCGAACCAGTAGTTCCTGAGATTAGCGCGTTCAAACAAACAAACAAACAAACAAACAAACAAACAAACAAACAAACTCTTCAGCTTTATAATATTAGTATAGATTATAAAAATAGGTAAGCAAGACAAAGACGAACTTCTACAAAATTTCCAATCGGAGATATTTACATCAATATTTTGCTTTACTGTACAAAGTAACGCAAAATATTTTTACTATCATACAAAAACACACTTCTTAACTACGTTTATTTTCAAGAGGAAGTTGGAAATTTAACTGGATTTACTTGACTGTCTGCTCCGAGGAAGTAACGATAAACGCTAAGTTAAATTTATATTATAACCGGAGCACTTTCCAGCGGTTATTATGGCTGAAAAGTTTCGCGTTAACTGTAAGTTACGTGTCTGCTTGTTAACTTTGTTATAGTTCCCACTTGCACCTCTACTAGTAGATGTATCGGTTATCAAAGGGATTTTTAAGGTTTTTACACTGTTTACAAAAACAAAATTGCAGAAAACAATTTTTTTGTTTAAACTTGGATCAAAAATCGACTCACAAACAAACTAAGTTTAATCACTTTTCCCATATTTTTTAAAAGGAAAGAAAAACTGTTCAACCAGCCAAAAAAGATAATTTGTCAAAAACACTTAATTTCTCTACTCTTTGGCACGCTTTAGACATTGTCACCGTGATGAGATGCAATTTAAATCTGAGTGCTAATTTTCAAGCGACGTCGCATTCTTTCAAAAATGTTTGAAAAATGAGGTATTTTAATCTACACTCATTTTCCAAAAGCTCCAAAGAGATTTCTTCTAGGGATAATTTTGATTACGCAGAATTAAAGTTTTCAGCTTTTCGAATGTCGGGAAACTGATCAATAATAACGCCAAGCATACTGCGAATAGAGAGGAATGTTGGCATAGTTAAAGTTTATATGAAGGAGTACAAAAACAGAATTTGTTCGAAAGAGTCACCGCGGCCCTGGAACGCAAAGGGCACTTGGAGGAACACGGGTGGGTTTTAGTCAGTAAGAATCGGACACTCCCTTTCCCTTCCGCTCCGCTCAGAGCGGGAGAAACCATTTGATGGTTTCCAATCCAGAAAAAAAAAAGTAAGCAAAGCTTAGTCTAAAAGTTTATACCTCTATGCTTGAATAAGGCATTTGAAGTTGAGTCTTTAACAAACTATACCTAGCTTAATTTGATATTAAAATAGAATAGAGACCCCGTCCTGTACCTGCTATTAGAATTTCATATAGCCAGTGTAAGTTAAGTAATAAAAATGTCAAAGGTACCTAACTAAAATAGGGACAAGACCACGCGACGGTAGTACCTAACGATAATAAAATGCAACAGTTTCCAGCAACCAGCCGCGTCTTGCCATGCCACGGGTTTCGTTAAAGGCTACTAAAGGGTCATCGTAAAGACGATTAAGTGTCTACCGAGCATAGCCACTGATAAATGTCCGTCCATAACATCAATAAGCATTTAATTAAATTAATTATTGAGCAGCAATTAATTAAATCAACTATAAGGGTCACTTCAGACCCCATGGGTGTAGTTCTACAAGATTTCTAAAGGGTTTTGTCCAGTCGCAATTACGTGTGGTTCAATTGACAGGAGAATTGGAGTTTATAAATAAGTTTGTTAGCTCCTCCCTCGAGGTTTTAAAAAAGGTTAAAAACCAATTCGCAGGGTATTTCCAAGATTCATTTTTCACATACACACACACACTTCACATCGTGTGGAAACCTGTACTTATCGTAATGCGAGAAGTCAAAAATCACCAATCCGACTTCAGAAAGCGTGATATGACAAGTAGATGACAGATGATACATCCTCTTTATGAAAACGAGAAGACAGAAGTTTTAACTGTATCAGGACAGAATCCCATTCCCTCTCCTAGAGAGGAGGCCTGCGTCCCAGCAGTAGGAACGTTAAAAGCCCGATTATATTATATGCTAAATACAAAACATGCACATTTCAATGAAATTCACGTGCTAGTCTATTCTGTCAACATCTCACCGTATCAACTTAGGTGGAGTGAGCGTGAAAAGAACAGCGGGCGTACCATGAGGTGTTAAAACGTGAATCTTTCCAGCGAGAAAAAGGGATAGACTTATACACCCTATATAGCTCCATCCCTTTTTCTCGCTAGGAAGACTCACGTTTTAAGACGTCATGGTACGCCCGCTGGCATTCCATCTTGTTTGTATGCATGAACACCTCACTTCATCTAAGCTGGCACGGTGAGAGGTTTATAGAATTTCACTGCTGTTATTTTTTATTTTGGTAACCTGTATTGTCCCACTACTGGGCAAAGGTCTCCCCATAGCCTTCCATTTTTTCCTCTCCAACCAATCATGGAAATCAAAAAAGTCAAAGCTTGTGCTCACCACACTTTGCGCAGTCATAATTATTATAGATAATTAGCTCCTGCCCGCGACTTCATCCGCGTGGAATAGTTATAAACCCCCCGATTTTGAAACATTATTAGTTGGTGCTCCGCTCCTACTGGTACCTAGCGTGATGATAAATGAGCTATCTAACACTGAAAGAATTCGGACCAGTTATTCCTGAGATTAGCGCGTTCAAGCAAACAACCAAAACTCTTCAGCTTTATACAGTATGTTAACTAACAGAGGGCGTTCCCGTTACCCCGAAATATTATAGCATCCATATAATGATAAAAAAAATATTACCATTCGAAAACAATTTTTTCAAATTTATTTTTAATATTACAATATTCACTAAAAATGTAAAATTGATACGTTAAAGAAACACTCTGTACACGCGTACTTGCCGGTTTGGGCATTGCTAGTATCGCTACTACGAGTACTATTCCGCGCTATTATTTTGGTTTTAAACAGAATGTTTGGAATGTATAGTCAATTCATTCAATTTCTGCTTAGCTTGGGATCAGATAGCCGTGTGTGAGCTGTAAAAAAAAAAAAATTTTTTTTAATTCGCATTATTTATGCTTATTATCCTATGCTGATTAATATTTTTATTTTAATCTATTAATGATATAGATTAACGAGTTTAAAGGGAACGCCCTCTGTTATTTAACATACGGAATATTAAGTAGATATAAATATCACCTCTAGTCACTACTAAAACGTTGATTACTGAAATATCATAGTTTGTAATCTAATCTAATGTAATTGCTTAATCTGTACTCATAGTACATCTTTAACTGCTAGGTACTGATACACCTTTCATTTTCAAAAAAATGTTATAAAACCTCGGTATCATTCAGCTTGTAACTTGGACCACGCGGTCACAGGTGTCAGAAGCATCACTTCCTCGAGTTTGAGACGGCACCGGACCGAAGGGTCGCGGTCACTACACAGCAGTCAAATTAATTTGCCGTCTTGTAAGCGTTTTATTTGAAGCGAACAACCCTTGACTTGATAGGGTAATTGGACAGTGCAGTAGTTGTGAAAGGAATCCCATACGTATGGAGTAACGAGTTCTTTAATTTGTTTTTAATTGTTTACAAGGGGCTATCCATTAATTACATCACACGAATTTCGTGATTTTCGACCCCCCCCCCCCCCCAATGTCACAATGTCCCAGCTGGTCACATTTCTGAGACCCCTCTCCCTAGTGTGACGTAACATATTTTACATTTTTTTCGTGTATTTTTTCGTGTTTTACTTAACAATCGATTTCGAAATGTGACGTCACGAAAAATGAACGTCGAGAAAAATTACGTATCTACTCATGAAAATAAGAAAGTACCACAATATTATTTTCTTTTAAACATCTGTTTTAAAATCACAAACTGCGTTTTGTGTGACAAGAATAGAAAAATGTGTTAGGTACAAAGCTCGTGAGTTTTCTATTTTTCCCAAAGATTTGATTTATTTTCCACAAATCCTAGGTTACTACTTCAGTAAAACATTCTATTCATTTAGGTTCTTTTTTTTACAATAGTCAAATACTTTTCTTCCCTATTAGCCTTCTGATGAAAGCGGTTTCATGAAAATGTAGTAAATAAAGTTACAAATATTTGACAAAAAATCCAAATTGCCTTCCTGCACTCTCATTACTTTGTGCGGATTATTCCAAATATAATTATCATAAGTTAGAACACACGAATGATTCCGCCAAGTGCTCTGCATTATGTTGCCCGCCCCAGGACTAAACATTTGCTTTCATGAATACCTTACCATAACAGACGGAGCCAAGCCCCACCGTAATAGCAACAATGTAAATTTAATCTCAATTCTCATTGTAAATACCGCAAGTTCCATGTCTGAAGGGCAGAAGACTGCTTATACTTAAGACACTTAATATTTTTTTACAGATAACTTTTCAAAGCATCATAAAGCAACTTGCATGCTTTGTGTCAAATAAATCACAACGGCGTTCAGAGTACCTACTTACATGCCCATACGTGCGTGCCATAAATGTAACAAACGTATTCAGGATAGATACTTACAAAATAATGTGCCACAAATGTCACAAATAATATGTGCATGCTACTTGCATGAAGTTTTGCCACGAATGTCACAAATGTGTACAAGCTACTGGTATGACTGTGCCCTAATGTCATACATATGTGCTGATCATATTGTTCAAGTTACAGGCATTATCTAAATGTATCGTGGCGTAATTCCTTTTACAGAATTTAAAAATGTAAATAGAATCATCGCGCGCAATCAATTTCCAGTCTCACGTTGAAAATTGAATAATCCTGTTTCTGATTACGACACAAAAAGTTCATATTGTGTCAATTTAACTTCTAATCACTTTTTAAATACGTTAGCACGGAGACGCGCCCGAAGCCCCGAACAACGAATAAATTTGAATTCATTAACAAACTGATTCGAGACCGCCCTGTGCTCACTATTGAGGGGGAAACAAATTGATTTTTTATAGAAATTTCATTCGGATTTTATGCTATTATGCGTCTTGACAATGTTCGTGCAACTTAACTATATAATCGCTGATAAGACAATCACACACAAAAATAAACTAGGGTTAAAAATACGTTCATATTAAAAAAAAAAAAACTAAATTTAATTAAGCAAAACAACCATAAACTAGACGAACAACACACAACGATATCACAGAAAATATTCAGCTGACGACGCACGTCTTAAAATATTTAATCATCGCGAGCGAAATTCTTAGCTGCATCGTTTATAGAAATCCAATTTATTATTTAAACAAAAGTGCTGAGATGCCAGAGGTTTAATGCGTGCATACCTCGCTTATGAAATGGCGGAGCCGACAAAGGACTCGCTGAAGCGTCGATTGATAATTAATATTGTTTTATTATAAGCCTCCTATCTGGGAACAACACGGACGCCAATATGGCCAAATTGTAAACCATTGGTGCATGCCTAATTCCGTAATGGTATTAAATGTTTAGACGCTGATTATATGTATATATAACCCCGCCTTTGTTTCGAATGAGCCCTCTGTTTTTGTTTAAATTTTAGAACGTTGTGAATACTTGTGAACTGCGATATGAATCCGGATTTATAAAGGCTCTTATGATGGTTTGAAAGGGTGTAACTATTTTCGAGTGTTTAGTTCCAGAATCATAATTCTCCAAATAATTAACAATGTTCGCTTCTTAGGTGTCAAAGTTCAGTTCACTTCTGATAAATCAATCTATTGATTGTAGTCAATTGTGGCAGACACTTGATACCAAATTGTGTGGTCATTGTATTGCATTGGACTTTTAATTCCTAACCTTTTAACTCCATTAAATTGGGCTTTTAATGGAGCATTTCTAGAGGACATTTTGTGTGAAAAATATTTAGCACTATCTTTTTAATGTACCTAGGTAAATAAAAGTAAACAAGTTAAACTTATTTGATATCTAATTTGCACTCATATTATAAAGAGGAAAGATTTGATTGCTTTCTTTTTGCATTGAATAGAAACCACTTGACTGATTTTAAAAATTATTTCACTGTTGCGAAGCTACACTATCTCTGGTGAACATAGGCTATATTATATCCCCATATTCCCACGGGAACGGGAACTACGCGGGTAAAAACGCGAGGCGATGCTAGTATTCTAATAAGACACCAAGCTATAAATGTGAAAAAAATACTCGTACATAATTAGGAATATAATCTACGCATAACTACGAATGACATTTTCATTTATGCCAAAACTTTTACCAATCGTAAAAAGTTGACGTACAAATAATTAAACCTGCTTTTACAACATGTTAAAGTGTTTTTGTGTTCAAAATATCTCTTAATCCGGCTGTGGTAGTGTATCGTGTGAAAAGTCATACATTATGAATAGCGAACGGTCTCGGGAGCCCGGGCCAGCAACCACGCGAGCAACCGCGGTGACTTGATAGATTACCGGCTCGCTTATTAAGTACTTGGCAACCACAACTGATAGTGGGAGGAAAATTTTCAGCCTTGAGTGAAATTAACTTTTCATTTTATTGAATACTTTATTTACTCACAGAGGTCTGATGTGTGTACTTTGGCTTTTCCTATCAGTTAGGTACTATGAATGATGCAGAAACAAATAGTAGCAATATTGAGAAAAACGTGATTAATATTTATTTTAGTACATATATTATATATACAAACTCAATTATGAATAAATTAAATGGAAAAGACAATGGGCAAAAATGTGGTCCAAATATCAAGCCAGATTGGAAAACGATTTTTGCAAAATATATCGAGAAATTATAATCTAATGAATATGTATTACAATCTTAGTCTGCAATATTCCGGTGACATTTTCATTGTTAGTCATCTATGTGAATAGATAATGAAAGCAGAGTTTTCTCAAAGTTGAAGATTACAGTGAAAATTAAAATTCAAGTGCAGCTAAGTCATTTTGGCCAGTGCCTGCTAGGGTTGCGGAATTTGTTCGAAAGAGTCACCGCGGCCCTGGAACGCAAAGGGCACAGGAAGGATCACAGGTGGGTTTTAGTCAGTAAGAGTCTGACACTCCTTTCCGCTCCGTCCAGAGCGGGAGAAGTCATTTGATTAACCATCCAAAAAGAAAAAAAAATTTCTTTGTCAAATTTAATTAAATGCACACATCCCAACGAAACGCACCTTAAAAAAAAGTACATAAACAAAACAAACGTCGCCCGTCATTTACCGTATCTAAACGTATTTTAAACACGCCCGTCATCCGTTATCGTTATTTAGCAACACTTCTATATATCGAGCTCGATTCAAAACAGATTTAGCATACACATGACTGATGGTGTACAAACTAACGACACAATGATACGATACGACCCTACGACGCCATTTTTAACCCAAGGGTGAAATGACCGTCACTATTAATCTCAAGCCCTTGTGCGAAATGAAATTTTGCGCGGGTTAAGCAAGCGCTGTCCTTGTTTTTTCTTGAGGAGTGAGAGAGAAGGATTATGGCTTTATTTAGTGCTGTCGTCCACTCGTGTAATCGTTTTGGTGTGCGATTTTTAATATGTTGCGATTAAGTGAATAGTCACTTAGACAGACACGCAACGTTTTTCTAGGGACACATACGCGGGTTTGTGATGCTCTTCTATTGGGTAATATTTTTAACGAGGTACGCAACAAAATTTGTTAAAAATAGAAATATCTTTCTTCCTTAATGACGTATTTTGTACCCTTTTTTTGGATAGGAAATCATCAAATGACTTCTCCCGCTCTGGGCGAAGGGAGTGTCAGACTCTTATTGACTAAAACCTAATCGTGATCCTTTTTGTGCCCTTTACGTTCCAGGGCCGTAGTGACTCTTTCGAACAAATTCCGCAACCCTAGCAGGCACTGACCCTATGGGGCCCCATCTTCGTTGCTGACAGCTCTTTGAGGCGTGCGTGTAACACGACGCGCCGTCGACCCGGGCCTGGTTCCTATCGGAAAACCAGCCACCCATAGCTCGCCGTCCACAGGCCCGCGCCTACGGCGGCCGGGAATCGCCCTGCGTTTCCCGACGCCCGTGGCGTCTTTTTCTGTTGCGGCAGCTGGAGCGTAAGGTTTCCCTCTCTCGCACGCGGTCCGCCTCCTCCTTCACTACGTACGTATTTTGTACCTATGACGTATTTAAGAGCACGTTATTTCAGGGGGTTCAAAACGAAGCATAACGCCAGCCGTCATATACCCTGACTATCTGCCCATGCATCCTTAAGTATGACAGAACGAGATGTGGCATTGGCTAATGAAGGCAAACTAAACAATACTTTAGCGTCAACCCCTAACTATACATGGCATAATTAAAGTAGAAAAACTTATAAGTATCATCTGTTACGTCCAAAGACGATCATTGAGCGAAGAAAAATAAAACGCGTTGGCCGTGTCATTTTGCAAACAGCCACAACGCGAATTTCGTGTAGTACTTAAGAAAATGCGTTGTGGAAATGAAGAAATGCTATGTCGCGTACGCGAAATTCTCAGTGTGGAATTTTGAAACAAACTACAATACGTTGTAAGCTGTTTTTTCGCTCAATCAGCGTTTTGATTTTTGGGTTTTCTACTAATAAATATTTGATCCATGATGATGACCTTAACTTCCGGCTTATTATCGAAACATTTTTTTTTATTAAAAAAAGCAAAATTTTCTTTTATAAACCAACCTTGCTATATGTATCCCTGATGCTTAATGGCCCTAAGATAAATGACCTCCAGAGCTCCACTTGAGGCAAATACACGCGCATATTGAAAAGTTGATTTCAAAGGGAGAAACCTGTCAAAACATTGAATGGATGGCAACAATATTTCACACGCACGTTTATTTGAAATGTATTGAGCTTTGTATGCACTGTCTCCTAATTCTTATTTATTCATACTTTTTATTTTGTAAAGTTTTTTTGTAAGCCAACTAAAAACAAAGCAAGCGAGAGGATAAACATTTTATTTTTAAAACTTTTCAATTATGTATGAATCATACCGACGCGCGACGACTTGCCGCAAAAAAAAAATGTTTTTTAAACATAACCTAGTGAGTAGTAAGTACCTACTGGAACTGCAGAATAATGCGTGGGAGGCTATCTAAACGATAGCACATTCCTGACTAATTAACTACATAATATGTTTCGTTCCTGGCAAAATTATGGTCGTATCCCAACCACACGATAAAACGTACCTATCAATTTGACATCGAAACAAAGAAAATATTAAACGAAACACTATATTCCATTACAAAAAAAACATGATTTGCAAGAAATCCTCTACACCAAACAACTCTCAAACGTTTTAATTTAACTAACTTTTCTCAGTGTTGCCACTCTAAAACTCAGTTACCAGGTGGCATGGCTGTTAGATTTGCATACGCGCTTGTGATTCGGCTTTAATTTATCCGTAATGGGTTCAGAACGAGCTGAGAGTGTTCACACTGATTGCCAGACTCCCGCGGGGTTATAAACAGACGAACAGAACTTATATTATTGAAACGATACGTAAATGGACGATTTAGATTTTAGTGTTATTGGGTATTTTTGTCGTTTGTGTTTAAAGATGGATAGCCTTTTGAAGGATTGTCGCGTATCTCTTCTGTTTAAATATTTTTTTTTCTATTATACGAAATTGTGTGATAGCTGCTGCTAACCATTTGTCGTAGTCCATAAGTATAATATTAACTGAAGCCCTAAAGGTAGGACGGAAGGAAGGTTGGTCTTCGTCAAAGACAACAACTTTCCAAAAATCAATAAAACCTATTTCTAGTTACACCACAAAAATTGAACACAACTGTTACTTTCCTTGGATCCGGCAATGAAATGAACCAGTAAAGTACCTAATAAATTATTTACTTTGTAGGTTAAAACTTTTAATTTCGGAACTCGGTGTTTGTGGTTGCTTTTTCGTTTTTTGTTCTACTTCCGAAATTAAAGTTATTTTGTACTTTTTGTTTTTTTTTTCTGTAAAAGACGGTTGTATTTTTTTTGTAAAAAGTTTTTTATTTTTCACTTTTTAGTAGTACACCCCCCTCCCCCACCTAAACGTACCAATCACATTGGTGTAAACAATAAACAAACATGCGATTTCATCAATCCCGAAAGATTTGCTATCATTTATTGAAGAGTTTCGTTTCCTATCATCTTTGTTCTTCATCAGATCTTCACTAAACTAGTGGTCCCTACCACGTTGAAATACTAAGATGCTCTTCGAAACCATCACACAATTTTATTTTTTCTAAATAAACTAAGCCACGCATTATTAGGGATAACTCAAATACTCGTCAGATCTTAATCAAATTAATGGGACCTCACGACAAGCACCAGCTCTCGGATATAAAAAGAATCATCAAAATCGGTACACCCATTACAAAGTTATGAGGTAACGAAAAAAAAATACAGTCGAATTGAGAACCACCTCCTTTTTTGGAAGTCGGGTGAAAAATAACTCTTACATGCCAACTTTTTTGTAAAATTAAACTACATTTATAGATGGGATCGAAAAAACAGCAGAGTAGTAAGAAACAAATAATATTTGCTTCTTCTTTCCCTAGCAATGTAGCGGCATCAATGACGCCACAAGAAAAACTTTCGATGCAAAGTACGGCAATAAAAAGTACCGCTATGCCATCTATCCTGCCAACGACGAACTAAAATCCTGCATCGCGATTCGCGGTATTAGAGTTTACCGTGCGATTTGGACAAATACAACAGCCTGTATATTTATAAATAAACTAGGAGAAGACTACATTATAGAGCTTAGCGAATAGACAATACAACAAATCACAAAACACCGAATAAAATTAACATTAGGTACTTATTACTTATTCAAAATGGATCCTAAATTTTTACAGTGCTGTTAAAAATATAAGATAAAAGCCTAGTTATGAAATAACCGAATAATTATTGAATAGCAATAACATACGCATAGCGCTGAAAAATTTCCAAGCCCTAATGTCAAACGAGTTCCTCAACAAGGTCCTATGCCACGTCGCCAATGATTGTATTTTTTTACTAGCTGCTGCCCCCGATTTCGTCTGCATGGAATAGTTACTAACCGCCCGATTTTGAAATATTCTTCTTTGATGCTCCGCTCCTATTGGTCTTAGCGTGATGATTACCTATAGCCTTTCTCGATAAATGGACTATCTAAGACTGACAGAATTTTCAAATCATACCAGTAGTTCCTGAGATTAGCGCGTTCAAGCAAGCAAACAAACAAACTCTTCAGCTTTATATATTAGTATAGATATAGGAACTTATTCACCTGATCTGCCTTAGGCGATTCTAATGTCACCCACGCGATGGAGGCGCTTAAATTGGTCTAAGCAAATCGAAAGACTCATTATAGGTTTCTGAATCAGTAGATCCGTTGCAATGAAACTTTAAATTTTAAGTAATGTAGCGGGATATTAAATTCACTTTCTAAGGGTATGATGATGAGCTATTATTTATGCATCCTTTTTATTGACAGGAAATCATCAAATGACTTCTTCCGTTCTGGGCGGAGCGGTAGGAAGTGTCAGATTCTTACTGACTGAAACCTACCGAGTTCCTCCTAGTACCCTTTATGTTCCAGGGCCGCAATGACTCTTTCGAACAAATTCCGCAACCCTAGCAGGCACTGACCCTATGGGGCCCCCATTTCATGCACCCTACCACTATATCTTCAATTAATAACGCCCAAAACAAACGACAATTCTCATTAAAAACAATATATTTTGGATACTCATGAAAATTTAAGCTGTAGTATTAATAAACGCTGCCAAGAGCTGTGCAAGGTGCATTCAGAATCGACAAAGGGATTTTGAGCGAGACGTTATTCCGTCGGGAGTTCGACAGACAAAGTAAAATGCAAATTCTCATGTATTTCCAATTAGTGCCCCGTCCCCCTTCTCCCCTCTATATATAATAACTTGGTATAATGCTGGAGGTACACTTGCGCCTTCCGCGGTGATAAAGCACGAAACAATGTGAATACAATGGAGCCGATATAAAAACTTGTGACGTAAACATTTAGTATGGGAATGGTCAGCTCTGTGTAGCTTTCTGGCAACAATGGCGAGTTCATAAAGTATTTTTGACAGCTTAACAATAGTTTGGTTTAAAAAAACTATAGTGCTTGTCTCACTCTTTCTTATTGATGAATTCGGAGTGCATTAGAAGCAAGATCTATTAGTAGAAGTATTGGATAATTGGATATATATAGATACGTTTAACTTTGATAAGTAAAAAAGATAAGATTCTACACAATCACAAAGTTACCACCTTTCTTGTCGGCGAAGACACATAACACCGAATAATAAACCGTATTTTAATTACTCTTGTGTTAGAAAATGTATTAATATTTTCTCGTACATTACAAAGGTAATTTTCTCAGCATTCGCGAAGTCTACGTAGAGTAGGTACCTATTTTGTAGTTCCCCGAGGGTGTATCCAGGTTTTATAAATAAAACATTTTGATCCTTTCAAGGCGACATGAGACAGGGGGATGCTCTTAGGTAGTTAGACACCCATGTAGGAACTACAAACAATTAGGTACCAACGTCTAGAAATAATGTAGTGTTTATGCTTATTAGTGAACCTAGTCTAAGAACGAAGCCAACTTACTTTTTGTCATGAAGGAACATCAGCGATATTTGGCAACGTTGTTTGGCATTTACCCCGCTTTGATCGAGCTGCCTTGTCTTTGTATATTGGATTGACCTGGAACCGAACATTGTCTGTAACAACATTCAATGCCAATGTCGTGTTCACACATCATTCATAGTGTACAGCTACGTAGCACGGAAATAAGTACCCGGTAAGTTGTGGAAAGTCAAGCCAGAAAACCACGTGGTGCTGCGACCACCCTCAAAAAATCCCAAAGACATTTCCCACCACGGCCTAATAGATTTTGGGCTTAAATTCTAACTCAACCTTAGAGCAGCAAGATTAAAATCCTCCAAGTGTATGCCAGTAGAGTTACACAAATGTTCTGAAAAAAAAAATATCCTATGAAGCAGCGGTGAGCTCAGTGGCTTTCAGTCTCGACTTATGGTTATAAAAATCTTCGTGGTTTCGTTTAAATATGTCGTTGGTTTCGAACCCAGGCTGTCATATACTTTGTTTCATTTGTATCATCACCATGACTGCTCTTAAAATGAAGGGAAAACATCGTAATGAAACTGGGCCCGCGTACTTCTCATAGAGGGGCTTGTGTCCAAGCAGTAGAAACGTAATCTATACTAATATTATAAAGCTGAAGAGTTTGTTTGTTAGTTTGAACGCGCTAATCTCAGAAACTACTGGTTCGAATTGAAAAATTATTTTTGGGTTGAATAGACCATTTATCGACGAAGGCTTTAGGCTATATATCATCATGCTTAAGCCAATAGGAGCGGAGCAGAGATAAAGATTTTTTTAAAATCGGGGATTCCACGGGGACGAAGTCGCGGGCAGCAGCTAGTAGGGTATATAATTATGTTAGTTTGATTATGTATATACATTCATGTATACACTATTAATTTATCAAATTGGTGCTTTCATTTAAAAGTTACAAACGGTATAAAAATGCTCCATGTAAGGAAAATTTTGCGGTGTGAGGCCCGACTAACTAAAGGAAAGTACGAAAATCCGCGCGAACGAAATCGCGGGCGAAGTGCTAGTCTATACTAATATTATAAAGATGAAAGATTTGTATTTTTGTATGTAACGAATAAACTCAAAAACTACTGGACCGATTTCAAAAAATCTTTTACCATTAGAACGCTACATTCACCCTGAGTAACATCGGCTACATTTTATCCCTATATTCCCACGGGAACGGGAACAACGCGGGTAAAACCACGGGGCGCTGCTTGTATATCTATAAAGAACAAGGTGCTACCAAGTCTACCAACAAACCAATCTATCTACACCAAAATATTCGCAGCACTGTATACTCAACGAAGTTTTAATTACCTGCACTATAGCGAGTCGAAAATCGATTAAATATGTCTTGCAACTCAATCAAGTAGTTGAAGAGGTCGAGACGCAACTTGAACCTTCGCTGCTTACGAACCTTTAACTAAGGAGTAACAAGAAGAAGGCCAGGTTTTATCACATTTTAGTTTGAACAATATTTACACTGTGGAAATGCGGTGTTGTGAAAGAAAGGAGTAGAGGCAGGCCACTTTTTTTTTCTGGATAGGAAACCATCTAATGAATTCTCCGCTCTGGGTGGAGCGGAAGGGAGTGTCAAACTCTTACTGACTAAAACCCACCCGTGTTTCGTTCCGTGTTGTTTTTATGTAGTTCGCTCAGTCTTTAGACAGAACAAACAAGCTGAAAAAAAGAACATATGTATGCCACAGACTGGATTGCTTATGGTGAAAAAAGTCTTAGAGTGAAGACCCATCACTGGGGCCGTACGACGAAGTGCCAATGCTATTATGATATCTGTGTGAAAAAGGGATAGTGCTATTCGTCTTATATAACTCCGTCTCTCTCAGACACAGGAAGCATGATGGATTTAAGACGTCATGGTAGGGCTACAGGGTCACACAAGCGTAACGTCACGAACCGGGTGAAATAATAACCTGATCCAAATGTCGTAGACACGGGTTGTATGCGAAAGACCGTAGACGACCGGGTAAAGTGGTGTTCATTGGAGGAAGACCTGACTTCTTCCGCTCTGGGCGGAGCGGAAGTAAGTATGACACTCTTACTAAAACCCATCCATGTTCCTCCAAATGGACTTTGCGTTCCAGGGCCGCTGTGATTGTAGAAGGATCTACACTGCATTTGGTGGATTAATATTTACGAGTTCCTGGAAAGGACGGAACGGAATCAAAAGAAGATTTCCAAATCGGGCAGTAGGGTCTACAGACAACACTATAAGAGACATTACTCTTCTAGGTTTGGCAGGATCGCAGGACCACCAGGGGTGCGGAACTTGTTCAAAACAGTCACCGCGGCCCTGGAACGCAAAGGTCATTAAGGGGCACGGACTGGTTTTAGTCAGTAAAAGCCTGACACTCTCATCCACCCCGCCTAGAAAGGAAGAAGTCATTTGATGATTTCCTATCAATAAAAAAGGTATACATCATCAAAATTAATTTAGACAGATTGTTAAAATTCACTTGATCAAAATATTAGTGTAATAATATCTGGCATAGCCACCAACGGCTATCATTAGAAGCCAAATTTACAGAATTCAATAATCTAACGTGTTGATCGAGCAAACAAAGAAGTTTGAGTAATACCTCAATATTAAGTGTACCTTCTGCCTTATCTCTGCCCACTAATACCCAAGTTGTTGACAATGTGTTTCGCTGTAGTCACGCCCATTAAAATTTACGGCGAAGACGACACTCCAATTTAATTTCTCATTATTACGAAGAGACGTGCTCCGCTAAGAGAAAAATTGGCATTCCATAAATTATTAAACTGCAAGACCATTGCAGACGGCTTTGTGCTAATTAAAATGGCGCCGGCAGCTCGCTTTGTAACTTGCATTGACAATATTCTTGCATTAAAATTTACAGTTAGTGCTGAGGCATACTCTGATCGAAATTGTTTTCATTTCAGGTGCAGTTCCAAAAAGACTATTTCAAGATTTTCCAAATTGATACCCATCTATTTATAGGACTTGAAGAACATATCACATTCAACAAAATATAAAATCCTAATAACGCTGAACCGAATCTTCATTGCCATCATCGCAGTTTTTATTATTTTTCAAAGTAACGAAAATTATAACATAAGTCGACTGCAAGCACTTCATGGAGACTGAATATTCAAGACCGTGAACAGTGTAGCAAGGCTTGGGAAAGTCTATTTACTTACACGCTGGAAAGTTAAGCAAACTCATTACCGATGTCGAAACGGTAATAAAATAAAAAATTACAAGTTTGACTTAAGAAGACAAACAAGACAAAGAAGATATAAAGGAAGCCCTTGGGTCAGCGTAAGCCGAATGAAAAAAAAAGGCCTTTGAACTTGAAAGTTACATTTCAGCAGTAACAATTTCAAATTGTACTACTATAATGCAGTTCCACCCAATAAATAAGACACTCTTCACCAAATCACACACACATCTAATAAAAAGTTCAAAACCCAACGCATCAAGTCACATTGTTTCCCACCAACCCACCAACCACCCCACTAATATTCGCGAAAATTAAAACTAGATATATTATTTTCATTTTCAAATTTAAAATGGATTTCCGCAAAGTAACGCCTGACTCAATCAATTTTTTTTTTTTTTTTTTAATAAAATAGAAAAACTCTTACATTGAATTTACTTGAGAAACTTTCCATCTGCCTCGTAATATGAAATATGTAATGCCACCCCCTCTTCTCGAGATCCGCTGGGTGATGAACTACATACTCGTACTTAGGACGAAGGAATCCTCGCCCTTACCTGTTGCTTAGACTTTGGTCTAACTTAGTTTAAGTAAGAAAATATTATCTTAGTACTAAGACTTACAGACAGCAAAAATGATCTGTCTATCTAGCCAAAGCTGCTCTGCTAAAGTGTTTATTTTTGGGTCAAGCCCGCCACACTATTTTCAACAACTATGCAACTCCTGAATGCCAAAAACGGCAGAAGCTTGTGGAGTCCCAGAAACAAGAAACAGGAATAAACAATCATGGCAAACTGAAAACTGATAGTAAATTAAATGAGAAAAGCGGAAGCTTCGAATAAAAGCGTATCGCAGGTGCTGAATACATTTTACAGTCACCTCGCCGCCGTCTTGGTTTCTCTCGTTACACTTTGTGACTACAGATCACGACTCTGCCTGCCTTCGACAACTCGAGTATCTGCTAAAACCACATAAAATAAGACCACGTAATCGAAACAGATTTTTGAGCAAATACCTTTATTTTCGCCTGAGATTGGAATGTATACAGCGCAGGTTTGCGCGCGAGCGGAATACCAGCGCATCGCACCCACCACGCGCCCAAGACCGACATATTCCAACTATTTCTTCATCCACTCAAATATAAACCTCGTATAAAATATATTATTTCGGCAGACGCGAGTCGCCGGACAAAACACTTAACCTGATTGACCCTCCGTTGGTATTTTTATTGCATTTGAGTCTCCCGTGTTTTGGCCTCTTGAGAACACTTATGCGAACAATCTCTCCTTTAAATAGAGAGAATTTTCATCATAAAACGTTTTCAGTGTTTTATAGGAACGCAAAGAGAGAAATCTAACTCCATTAATACCGACGTTACGTACAAAGGGCGAAATCGGACATTGCTCTCCGGTCGTCTATTGTGCCAACTTGATGCTGGGATCCGTCTGCGTAGCTTTTGTCATTCCCATTCCATCATTCATAAAGACACAGTAGTGGCTGAACTGTCATCCACTCACGAGACCAGTGCCTACCTCGATTGGGAATAGCGAAATAGCCAACACAGTCGTGTGTTGGCTATTACGCTATTCGCATACCAACTGTACCTACATGTACATCTAGCTGCATAGGTACACGTTTCTAGTCTGGCATGTGTTTTAATTACATTCGCAGCTACCCGGGAATTCATAAAGGCAACATGAGTTTCCATCCAAATTATTACATTTGTACGCATCCAATATTCATGTCATTCTAATTTCAACGTGTACACAGATTGAAACAATAAATTGCATTGTTACAGCAACATGTGGGTGACACACCCTACGGAGAATAGGGAGTAGTCACACAATCTCGACCCCGCCACATATTACGACTAAATTAAGACAGCTTGCCTTGCCAATATGCAAATACACCCGCCGGCTTCCCCACCGTATGGTATGCACATTACATTCAAAACAAATATTGTTTATAAACCACTTTACTTCATAAAAAGTGCAACGAAGCATTCTCCTGAACGTATTACGACTAAAACTGTAAAATTTTCTTCCTATAAAGAACCCTTTGAGCATTTCAAAGCACGAATGAATTCAGCGAATCGACGATTTATTTAGTGAATGTAACTATTGCGTGTTTACCTCAAAAGCTCGGTATCCCTTTGAATTGTTTTCATACGTAAATAAAAGCGAGTTTGCATTTCCGCAACGTATTTGTTAGACGTTTGTTCAAACAAACAGCAGAATCCTTAAGTTCCTTTCTATTTGTGATAAAATATCACAAGGCAGTCGGTACGCATTCTTACGATTCTCGCTGCGAGCCACCGGCTCGGAAAACATCTTTTGTGTTTAACGATACCGCCCTATCCGCTCCCTACGAAAATTGTTGAAAATGATCAAGTTTTCTCACAAGCACTGATGTTAATAACAGTGATAACATAACATGTAATGGAATCGCTACGTGCATGATCAAGTATCTCTTTTATAAAGTTTTAATAAAAATCAACTCCTTGGAGATTCGCTCGGTAGCGAGCGCCATTGCAATTTTCCAATACAGCCATCAGGGGTCTGGAACATCCTAGAGGTAGTCATCTTACAAGCTGAATTGATACTTCAGACACGCCGTGAAGCGCTATTCTCTTGAAAGCTTTTATATTATATTATCTAAGACCTTTCAACACGTGGTAGAACGTCTGTCGTTGCGATCTATGGATTTCGATTCTCGCCTCTCTTGGGTATAGACTATAGAGTAAAGTGTTCGGTGCAGCGACGGTTCGCACAACACGGCTTAAATAAATTTATAAAAAGGTGCCACAGATGCTATGCATACATAAAAACATTGAGGTTCGCTTGATTTTATTTATATTGATATTATTTACTTGTTTTCATCGCGATTGAGGTTTTCCGCGGCGAGAACACGACTTCTTTATTCAACTTTTTTATCATAAGTTGTTTCCTGATGGGTACAAAGCTGGGGTTTTTCAGCTAAGAGTTAATTGGTTATTTCTTATTTCTAGCGTGGTGCTCCATCGTCGACCACATCATCGTTTCCCATCAGGACAAACGCGAGCATATTTCATTTAAAAAAAAAAAACGATTAAAACCAATTTTCTTCCGTATCGACCGAAGGCAGAATAAATAAACGAGCTAGACACAATATGTTATTTCAGATTCATGTTAAAGAGCGTCAGTTTCTTGCAAATTGTTGGCGGCTCAGAGGGGCGCGGCGCGGGCGCGGGCGGCGAGGTAGTAGCGACGTTCCGCTTTAGCGATCTCTCGCCTGATGTAAATCCACATTACGTAAGTTACACCGTTTTGGTTCACTGCCAGCCGACTGCGACGCTGTACAGTCGGTGATAGCAATTAACTGACCCCCTAAAAATTAAACGAATTTGAACCTTTTGCTTGTTACGAACGATCGAACTAGAACAACGTTGGAACTGGTTCAACGTCTACGATCAATAAAATAGTTATTCGAATTTGATCTTTAATACGCAGTGTTAAGGTAGGTATGTTCTTGAATATTATTTTAACTTGTAATATAATACGTAATTTCGATCACGTTGAATATGATTCGAGTGGTCTAGTGGTGACTGTAGTGATCTGACAAATCGTGGTTGCGAGTTCGTAACCAGCGTAATTGACGCGTTTGTTTCTGTTTTGTATATTTATTTTAAGTTATAAATAATAAATTATAACTTTAGCAACAACAAAAAAAAAACGAACAGAAATAAAAAACCAAAATGGTGGTAAAAACGACTTTATTTTATAAAAAAAAAATATTATAAGAATAACATAAATGATATTGATGACGACACGAAGATGATAATATTTACCTGCTTACTAATAACGTTGTTAACTGCACTGAGTTTAATGTAGTGAATCAGCATGTTATAATATTTAGAAATATAGGTATGTATTTCTATTTCATAACAATAACATCACTACATTAAATATCATTGAACTAAATAAAACGGCATTATACGTTGAAGTTCTACCTGGTCTACTATATATGAATTTGTTTTATGAATAGTTATTTTAGTTATAAAATAAGGTTTTGACAAAAAACTAGGTATTCGAAATACTTAGTTACAAATTATAACAATAGTTAATTTAACACACACACTGACATACGTTAGTATTGTTTGTGACCAACACTGGTTACTCAAGTTATTCATGCTTTTAATAGCGAAGTGGAGCACCATTTTTTCTATTGCTTGTTGCAAGCGGTCCCGCATACCGCGCACCATATTCCAACAACGATCACTTCCACTTGCAGTTGAATGAGTAGGCAAAAATGGGTGTTCAGTATGCCTTCTAACAATTGCTTGATGACGTTCTGACACAGGAGTATGTAACATAGTAGGTTTTGGGCCAGGACGATCTTTTTGAATATTCCCTGCCTTTTCAAAACGTCTTAGCGACAATCTGACTGTATTTCTCTGAAACAACACAATAAGCATAATTTTAGTAACGAATAGGTAAACATAATTTATCGATTAAGTTTGAAAAAATACGTTTATCAAATTAGATTATATAAATCAAATTAGACCTATAAATGATCTCAAATTAGGCTCATAATGAAACACAGTTAATTGTCTATTATTCTACATTCACCGGCTTTTAAGCAGACTAACGAATTAAGGAAAAAGTATAATTATAAATGAAGCATAAAAATAATACACTTACCGCTATATTAAGTTTCGTAGCAATCGCTTTAATACCAACATTCTCCTCATGCAAATAGATTATTTTGTATTTTAAATAATCACTCAACTCAACTTGGACATGACGATTAAACTATCAAAACTGATAACAATTAATAAAAAGGAAAAAAGCGTGGATCTTTACAATTTAGTAAGGCAAGGTAAAAATGTTCACGCGTATTCACTGCTATTTGTGCATAGAATATCTTGTTCAATTTATTCTTCTACCCCATATTCCTAATGTCATATCTATAGCAGTTTTTGTTGAATACGCATATTGACGTCTAACTACCCACTTATTAAAAAAGGTAAAAAGTTATAAATAAATGACCTAATACCAACCCCTTAAAGCTCAAGTTTGCGTATCAAAATTATTTATTGTTTCTGTTCATCGAGTAGTGTTAGTCTGATAAACTCATACCATATTGAATAACGTTTAATGTTATGAGCATAGGGTGTAAAATCGAGTAATTTTTAGGGGGGTCAGTTAATTGCTATCACCGACTGTACATATGCACAGCATAGGTACCTACGTTAATTCTACGTTCACTTACTTGTATAACGGAAGCAAATCTTAACAATTTACGAAAATAGCATTTTGTCTGCGTAGAGCCATTTTTTTGTAGTATTTCATTTCACCATAGACAAAATGTTTGAATGACTTTGCTTTGTTTTATCTAAAGAATTTTTTTAAACTCTCTCCACCCTAGGAATTTCTCCTGTATCGTGAAACGGAACAATCTGTAGGCCATACTAAAAAATTTTCCGAGCGGGAATCGTACCCGCGACACGCAGCACAGCAGCCAATCGCTTAAGCACTGCGCCAACCGCATTGTCGTCATATGAAAAACTTTTCAATCCAATCTATCTTTTTGAATAAAAAGTAGGGTCTAACTATAGGGCTAATCTCTGTAAGTTAAGTTTAAGTAAGTTTTGATCTGATACGAAAATACTGTCACTCAAAGAAAGCTAGGTACACGACTCCTGAGTGCTGTAGATTACTATTTAATCCGGAAAAATACTGTTCCTATTGGACAGGCCGCGGAAAAAGATAGT
This sequence comes from Hecatera dysodea, assembly GCA_905332915.2. Classification (NCBI taxonomy): domain Eukaryota; kingdom Metazoa; phylum Arthropoda; class Insecta; order Lepidoptera; family Noctuidae; genus Hecatera; species Hecatera dysodea. Next base: position 7,521,393 of record HG995294.1, on the reverse strand, counting down.
CCCCAAAATATGAAAAAAAAATTACTGTTCCACGGTTGGCCCATATCAATTTCATCGGAAACTATCGATATTCCATGGAGTTAAGTTCCATGGTGATTGGTGAACGTTGTTGATATTAAACAGTAGCATGATCCCTGTAGACGTAATGTAGCTTGGTAGGTACGCAGTTTATATGTTAATGAATCATTGAAATCAAGGGCGCACCTCGCATTGTTTCAAATAAGTGACCGTTCTGTTCTGTGTGGGTGCGTGGACGTGGTGTAGCATGTGATAAGCACGCACTGCCGATAACTCTGCTGAGCACAGTCGAGCTTTGTCACCGCATTAAGTGCGTCACAGAGCACAGAAACGCCTCGGCGGTCATTGATGTTGACCAAGCTTAGCAAGAGTCAGGCATCATCCTGACACTAGGTATCATCTCGCGAATACACGACCATCGCATTCATTTCTAAGGCAAAACAGCGCCGACAGTTGGCACCTTACGGTTTGATCGAACAAATTTACCGGTCGATCGCGTATATGCGCGATGATCGCTTTATACTTATTTGGCGAAGCCTCACCCGTCTTTATCGATGCTCAGCTTGTTGATCGAAACTCACCGCCATCAATCGAAAATGGCATTTAGGTATCTAGGTAGTGAATTAAAGATGTAATTGAAATAGTGAGTAGGTATTGTTTTTGATTCAATCATCATCTGCCTAGCCTTTTCCCACCTATATTGGGGTCGGCTTCCAGTCATACCGGATTCAGCTGAATACCAGTATTTAACGTGGAGCAGCTACCTACCAGACCTCCACAACCCAATAACTGGGGAACACGGTTTGTTTTGATTGTTTTTGTTTAAATAGGTAAATAAAAGTTAGAAAAGTAGAAATTTCACGCTTCTAAAATCATTCATACAATGCTTGCTACGCAAAACATCGGTCATTTTTACTAGATGGGGCGTAAATTCAGTCAAACGCAATTAGTACTGTCTCTATCTATACTAATATTATAAAGAGGAAAGATTTGTATTTTTGTATGTAACGAATAATCTCAAAAACTACTGGACCGATCTGAAAAATTGTTTCACTGTTGGAAGCTATACTACCCCGGGTGATATAGGCTATATTTTATCCCGATCTTCCCACAGGAACGAGAACTATGTGGGTGAAACCGCGAGACGCTGCTAGTTTATAATAGATTTCAAAAAGCTTACAGCTTACAGATATTGTCAAAATGTTTGCATTTTGTGAGACGCATGCATGACTATGTTAAATAAATTATATGTCTAAATAGATTAATTGACTTCGTTCTGTTTAAATAAATAAATTATATCAAACTAGCAGCGCCCCGCGGTTTTACCCGCGTAGTTCCCGTTCCCGTGGGAATATGGGGATATATAAAGCTATTGTTACTCAGGGTGAATGCAGCTTTCTAATGGTGAAAGAATTTTTGAAATCGGTCCAGTAGTTTTTGAGTTTATTCGATACATACAAAATATATATCTTTCCTCTTTATAATATTAGTATAGATTAGTATCGAATTTTGAGAACCTACGGTTGCCTCACTTGAGATGATGAGAGGCTGATACACGATTGTTTTATCTATGTACATGCAGATTGCAGGTATCGCGCCCAGTCATTGCCAAACGTGACAATTCCTTGTTCTACATTTGTCACAGAGTAATGTTATGTAAGTAAACAATATTGGTGGCTATACCTACGTGAAATTATCTGTGTCTAGCCGTAGCGTTAGTAAATAAACATACATAGCTGTTGAATGCACGGTTAATAAGAAGGACGACATGCGATACGTTTGGTTCTTATTACAACTTAATTATGGTATTTCCTGCTACCTGTATAGTTACGTAGGCGGAGAGATGCGATCGGGAGTGTCAGACTTTTACTGACTAAAACCCACCCGTGCTCCTTCTTGTGCCCTTTGCGTTCCAGGGCCGCGGTAACTCTTTCGAAAAATTCCGCAACCCTAGCAGGCACCGACCCTATGGGGCCCCGTCTCTGGTGCTGACGGCTCCTTGAGGCGAGCGTGAAGCACAACGCGGCGTCGACTCAGCCTGTTATCGGTCGGCGAGCCACCCACGCTCACCGTCCACAGGCATCAGCCACTGCGCAATAGCACAGCGGCCGACTTGTCTCTGGAGGAGGCTGCAATAGAACCATTACTGGCACTGCATTTCAGCCCCCTCCCGAGTATCTAGCTGACGTAGCCTTCGTCCTCTTGAACAGCAAAGCTAATAGCAAATTTATTCCAAATTACTTACCATTAGATGCGCCATCAGGTTGCTTCAACGACTACCTCTTCTCCACATCTTCCAGGGCGTCCAATTGTTTCATGTCACAACGCACTGTATTTGTTTTTATTTTTAGGTTTTAGTGCATAGTTGTAGGATTACACTTAAATAAGTATTCAGTCATTTTGTATCTAAGGTTTGTCTTAACTCGCATTCCCGGGATTGTACATTATTTTAAAAACGCGCTTCTTACACGCCCGTTAACGTTTGAAAAAACTCATTTATGTAAAAACATTAGAAAACAACTGAATATTTTTCAAACTGACTTTTGATTGTTTGAATATTGATCATAGACTAATAAATTTCTTGTTTTTAAGTAAAGACTCACTAAAAAATAATAAACTCACGCTTTTTTCTTTATTTTGACTAGCTATTAAGTTAGTGTATTATCTATGATTTTGACTGACACGAATAGGCAGCGCCATCTTGTGGCTCGCGACTACAAACAATGCAACTAACCCGCTAAAATATTTGAAAATGCCTGTCCTGAAGTGAAGGTAATTCTTTTTTATAATTTGATTTTAAAATGTTTAATCAAATAGTAATACGTACGAAATTTTATATTTATTCATGCCATTTGTCAACTCACTGTTGGTATTTTTTTTCGAAATTCATGCCAATTTTACAACACTGTTTTGATCAAATGACTTGAACGCCTATGGCATTAGTCTAACATAACACCATAACATTACGAGTATCTAGCACCAGGCCCGTAGGTACATACTTATTTTCCAAAGGGTTAGGCAGGCGTACGAGCTGAGCGAGTGGGGCCAGCAGCACCACAACTGGACACAAATCTAAATCAGGGCTGCTAGGTACTGAGAAATCCCAGTTGGAAAACCCTTTGGCCGCTTTGCTCACCTACATATTCCATAAAACATAATAGTTAGTAGGAAAGTTGTGGGTATCTAGACACAAAAACAACTCAGCGAAAGATTTACATTAAAAAGCCTTCGGGCTACCCTAATAAAATTAACAGTGAACTTCTACAAGGTGCGGGGGAGCTGGATTGAAATTCAAATCGGACTCGAGCATATCTAATATAATTAGTACGGTTCGGTAATTGAGTAGACATCCAATCTGCTCGACGGAAACTTAAAAAATGTCGGGATTTTTGTTGAATGTTTTCCATTTACTTTCATAGAATTTCTGATTGCATTGTTTGAAAGATACCTACACTTGGCAAGACTGTAGCCCTACCATGACGTCTTAAATCCATCATGTGTGTGAGGGAAAGGGATATAGTGCTATTCGTCTTGTGTAACTCCGTCTCTCTCTGACACAAGAATCATGATGGATTTAAGACGTCATGTGATTGATCGAAGCGTCATGCTCATGGTAGGGCAGCTGTTGTCAGACTCAGATTTGTTAGCGACTGTCAAAGATCTACAAATGAATGCCGAGATTATCGAGGAACGGAGGAATCTCGGTATGTCAAGATGGTCACCCATCCATAGACCAACCTTCGTCAAAGTAAGAATTTTTACTAAGGAATTCATTAGCAGCACTAGGGGTTTCAAGAGGAAATGAACGCGCGCCTAAACCAACAAACTAATACAAATGCTATTAGAGGTGCGGAACCCATACATTTTAGTGTATGTAAATTAGAGCTGACTTTAGCCGCAAACATTGGGTGAATTAATGTCTCTGTAACGTTTTAGACATCCCCTGGGGAGAATGTGGAGCCGTCTCCGTACTTCCCTTTTCTACATTAAATTATATTAAGTATTCCGATTTGAATAAGTTAGCGGGAATGGAAGTCAATATGTTGGTGAAATGAAAGACTAATAAATTAAACATTAGGTAAGTAAGTTATATTTTTACAAGTCCTTACCACAGAACAGATAATAGAGGTCTACCATACAAACAATCAACACCAAATGTGACCTTTGATATTGAGAGTGGTATTATGTCGTAGCAAATAAGGGCTATATTTTTTGCCCCTCACTAGGAATTCATTAATTTAATTTTAATTGCCTGCGAACGACTGTACGTAGCACCTAACAGTTTCTTCACTTTATTTACTCGACCGACGCAGGAAGCGCCATCTATCAGTGAAAGTAGGTCCACACAAAAGTTGGAAGAAGCGACACTTTCTGAAACGCAAGGATGTGACTTCGCCGTTAATGCGGCAGGGTAGGAGGTAAACACGGTGAAGTACTGATTGCAAATTCTTCAATGAAAGTTATAATAGTGGTCTTTATCCTACATAAAATTAATAAATGAAAATGAATACCAAAAATAACCAAAATTGAAGTAAGTAGTAGAAAAAACATTAACATTTTACTTGTTTGAAATAATAATAAGCCCTCTTCCTCTGTTCTATCTTGCTGTGCCCGACAGGGTCCACAATGATCTAAAATTATGTATATTTAATATGTACCTACCACGTAAGTTCACATTGTGGAATGCAAATAAATGTATTGAGTAGTTTTTGCTTTGCGTAAAAGGGGTTACAGAAACATTCATTTATCCATCCATCCTCACAAACTCGCATTTTATACTAGTAGGCTAGTAGGATGGGATTTAATTCATTGACTGAATCGGTGCAGTGGTACAGGTAGAATGGGGTGTGGTATTAAAACAATAAAGTTTACATAATTAATCATTTATTAATTAGCTACTCAAAGAAATCATATTACATTATATGGGCAGATTCTACCTAACAGTAGGTACGTAGTTAGTAATTCGATCATGGTGGAACAATGAATATTAATTCCATGCTTATTATTCTTAGTATAACATTCAAAGGATAAATATTGTGTTTGATTTCTGCGAAAAATAATGCAATGATGAAGATACGATTTTGTAGAAAAATATTTTCACAGTTTGATAAAGAAAATTATAAGGGTGTTACCACATCAATCAATCGATCGATCGAATTGATGACATTGATCGATTGCTGAGGTAGCTTTTGGTGTACTAGGAACTATGAATCGATGTCGACTCGGACGACGGACGACTGAGACCATTGATCTATTCGCGGCTCGATATTATTGTCAACACCGTTCGTTCCATTGACACCATTTGGCTAAGTTTCCCAAAAAAGTAGGCGATCAAAAATTATAATATAAACAGTTTGTTTATTAAAATATATTGTCGACTTCGTTTCTAGAGGTCTAAATTAGGCTGTCGTACAAAAATGCAGTTCTTTTGATTTAATATACATACTTTCAAAAATAACTGTTGTAATAATTTCAAAATAAATATAAAGCGAAAATGTGATGACATTTATAAATATTGTAAATATCGAAAAATTACAAAATGTATACACAACATAACATTACATATCTGTAGGTTATCTGTAGGGCTCATTTAAAGTGAATTAATTAAAAAAATACTTTTTGAAAAATTTAATTGTTTTATGAAAGTGCATGGTCAGATAAATTGATGCCATATCTCAAAAATGGGCTCTACTGCATTTAAAGTGTTCTAAGCATATAAATTTCATACTTGCAATTAACTACATAAGAACACTACATAAGTATAAAAAAAATAATCTGCGAATATCCAAACAAAACAATTCTACGCCTAATATTAATGATATTAAATTAAAGCTATAATTTTAGTAGTTCTCTACTATTTAGCTCAAATGAACGCGAGACGTATTTAATAACACTTAATGTCTAAATAAAACTAAGAACAATTCATAGTTATTGGGGTTTATCCCAAGCGTATGGTTTAGTTTGTAAAGGTGCGACCACACTGCAGGGTGCCCACACGACGTGGATCGATGAAATCGATCGAACTTATCTCGTGCGGTGTGACTACGGGTTAAGTTCCTAAATGGTTCGAAGTTTAAAAACAGCGACTGCTGATCCATCGGGCACAAGCAATTGAAGATTTGCTTAAATAGGCAGTTTGGTCACACCTTAATGTAAATCTAGAATCTATTTCTACTTGTTTACATAAGGTATTGTATTTGTACTTCACAACAGTATTACTGAGTATTGTTAGGTTGCTATACAATATGCAATAGAGTATGGCTACATACTGTGAGGCAGTAGGTATAACTGGCTAGTGGGTATTAAGTTTAGTATTTAGTTGTGCACTGAGATTTTCGAGGCCAGAAATCACTTTTGTGGTTATATTATTAAATTTATTTTTAGTATTGTCTGCGATTTCAACAAATTTGTATAGTGTTATGTACATTAAAAATACACATTGGATAGCATTATTTTGGTTGAAATTGTTAGCCATCAAGACTGAAATGTTTATTACCCAATATCTTAGTAATACTAGCGATATAATTAATTCTGAATTATATTTAAGCTTCTCAGATCACGATGATTATTATTAATATATATATAAGTTTTAATAAAATCTTTAGTTAATAACAGTAAATATTAATCTTAAGAAAATATACAGTGTTATACTTCTAAGAAAATATGTACGTATGGCACTCAAAAGATATAGCTTCTTATAATGATTATACATATAATTATTATATCTTAAAGTATTGTATACTCGATATATGTAGGCACTTGTAAATAGCGATGCTTTAAGCTTTTGTGCCGATTAGGCAAAGATTTATTAGCAATGATCGGCGTTGGTACTGCTATTTTGGGTCAATAAACCTCAATGGTATTGTTAATACGAACATGTCGCTGGATTCCCGGGAATATTTTTCTGAATATCGATGTATTGAATGAAGTTAAACTATGCACGACGATATATCAAACTATTCATTTTGGGTGGTCCTGCCACAAACTAATATAATAAATAATATGGCAAACAGCACAATCTATTTGCCATATTATTTACCGGTCCCGAGATTTAGAAAGCATATCCATGCTAAGATTACGGTCACTAAATCCCAGGAATAGCACTACCTTTGCCGACCACTGTTTATTAGTGTTGCAAGTGATAAATAAAAATTTGGAACACGTTAAAGCGTTTTCAATTTCAAACTTGCGGGAATAATCTGTTACAGACGGACATGGCTACACTTTTTATAGCGATGCCCTACTCCCATTACTGTCATCTGTTACTAAAATATAACACGATTATGGACACTAATTAATTGATTCATTTTTCTGTGCAAATAATAAATTTACAGTTTATCACTATGATAAGTAACAATAAAGAATGGAAGCAATCTTTATCATATTTATCCTCAGGATAAATCTTTGAAATCGTGACATTAATTATTAGAATGACATATTCATAATATGCATAACTTCGTTTTTTTAACTCAAAGTGCAAACGTTAACGGAAGGCACTTGTTACTTATTTTAACCATCACAACGCGGTAGCACCGTTCAAATTAATTTTTGTGCAAAACTTCTAACCTACAGAGATAATTAGACAACTGGTGGTTGTGACGTCACGTACAATCACATCTAGTTTCCAAATGCGTATCGAGTCAGTAGCACCTACCATTCGCTAGTAATGTTATTAAAGGATGCCAAACTGAACCAATAGTCACACAACTTGCGTGGGCAATATGTTACTGGGAAAATTCCTAGTAGATACCCAATATCATATAATCCATCCCGCACCAAAGCATTATGGTCAATAGTTGTAAAAGCAGTGACTAGATTCCACCTCTCAATAAGTTGTCTAATTCTCTCGATTGGTTGAGACGAAAAAAACTTCGTAGCGTATCTTAATATTATGCTTATTAAAAAAATGATCATATTTACAGAGACTAGTTAACAACATATTAATAAATACGAAGCTATACTTACACGAGAGTTATTCGGATGATACACTCCAAGGCCTCAAGCGTTGTTATTCAGTTTTTAACAGCAACAGCAATTTTAACAGAATTTTTATTTTCAAAACTTCTACGTGTTATTTTTTTTTATTATTAATATTATTTCTACAGCACTCTAATGTTATTATGACCATAAAATTCGACATTTGTGACATACTTTCACTCAATTCTTTTATACTATAATGAACACACTAAAAATGAGAAATCACTCATTGCTTTATGGTAAGAATATTGTCTCAAAAATTGCTTATCACTTTACCAATACAACCAGAAACGACCAGTTTTAGTCAACGAATTTTGCTACGTTTAGTATTGAGCGTACTAATATTCTAATATGCGACTTTAACTTTAATTGAAGGTAACTATTGTTCAGTAAAGGTGATAATGCCCACACGACCATCGTCACATCGATGCTTGAAACTCATCGATCAGCTTAGACTACACTATGATTGCGGCATATTAAATTTCTGTTATAAATCGTTTAAAACTGAACATTTTCATCGATTAACGGGATTAATCTCATTGAAATAGATCAGACACGAACAAAAGCATCGATCGACAACAATCACGTGGTTGTGACAGCACCTTTACAATACTTTAAACGTGCAAAACATTCTACTTTCAAATCGTAACAACCATATTGACAACCCCTGGTCGTTATAGCAGAGACCATTTACTGCAGAGTGCACCATCCGCGCATTAGTCAAAGGTTGGCTCCATTCTCTCCGTAGTAGTCGGCTACGTCGCCGTTCACCTGGTCCCTGATCACTACGGTCGGGTTGTTCGAGCAGGAGGAGTTGTTGGAGAGCGTGCGGCGGATGGCCTTACAGCGCTGGCACTCGACGACCACGATGGAGTTGGAGTCCATGTCGGTCTCCGTGCTGCTGCTGCGGCGCAGCTGTGCGGCGCTGCCGTGCAGCCGGTGCTCCTGCAGCGCGCGCCACAGCCGGAGCTCCACGCCGCCCCTGGGGGAGACAGTTTATGATGGTCAAAAGAAACAAAATTATGCTTACTAAAATTTCATTAACAATTCAGCAAAACTATTCATTAGCCTTCACTAAGATTTTGTTTACTTTCCATTATTTTAACAGGTACTCTACAAAAGGTACGATATCAAGTTTTTTGGTTTTTGTATCCAGTATTATGCAAATATCGAAAAAAATACAATGCTTACTGCAAGACCACCAACAGTTGTAACGGTACCAACGATTCTTGTATTACCGAGGTTGAATAAATATTCGTTTACTGTAAAATACTGGTTATTCGGTTGCGCCTGGTTAAACTGAAAGCAAAGACAATCGATGGCTTACTTCAAGTGCAGCCTGGCGATGTCCTCCCGCTGCGCGTGCTGCAGCAGGTCGGGCAGCACGTAGCGCTGGCGCAGCAGCGCGGCGGGCACGGCGGCGGGCAGACGGCGCGCCGCCGCCCACGCGCGCAGCCGCCGCGCCTCCTGCTCGTCCACCTCGTCGTCCACCTCGCCCGCCTCGCCCACCTCGTCCGCTTCCGACGGCGGCTCGCTGGGGCTGGCGAATACTTCTGGGCTGGGGCTGCTGTGACAAAATGACATTATAATTTGCGTATTGTAAGTGTAATATCAGTTTGTAAAATTGTAACTGCTATTGATAACCAATCACTGTTATCTATACTAATATTATAAAGAGGAAAGATTTGATTGTTTGTTTTGAATAGGCTCCGAAACTACTGAACCGATTTGAAAAATTCTTTCACTGTTGGGAATCTACACTATCCCCGTGTAACATAGGCTATATTTTATCCCCATATTCCCACGGGAACGGGAACTACGCGGGTAAAACCGCAGGGCGCTGCTAGTCTAGTATAAGGTGAATGCACCACAGTATTTACGGTTTCTACTAAATAATACTAAATCAATCAAGGCTAGCCAAATATTACATCAAACCTTAAGTTTAGTAACTAAGCAGAGACCTTGCAACCAGCCCTCTTGCAAGTTGCTTTACGTTTCGATTTCCCGAGGCATAAAGTCATCAATCGCTTAATCGTGTCCCGCAATATAATTAAACTCACATGTAAGTTGCTTGCCGGTAGAAAGTTACACTGGTCGTTATTTTTATATAACATTAAATTTATTATTTAAATTATATTTATATTTTTTAATATGTTTGTAAAACTTACCGCGACTTTTTCTCAACAATTTCTCTGAGTATCATCGTATGCATTTTCTGCTCCTCCAGCATCTGTCGCAGTAAACTCTGATTCTGTTGATAACTCTCTATAAGTTCTTGATGTAGTCTGGAAATTTAATGATATTAAATCATTTAATTTAAGTAAATACCGACAGGGCTGGGGCCTTCACTAAGAGGGACGTCGGAACCGAGACTAACCAAAAAAAATCTGGCGTGACGATTTGGACTCGTTCCTGACAAATTGGCCAGAAAAGATAGGAGATAAAGTAAGTTGGGGCAAGAACTTTGCCAAACAGAGAGACAACATAGCTAAACAAAAAACAAAAAAAAAACTGATAAGATATTGTTACGAGCTTCGGGTTCGTTACAATTAAAATCAGCCGATTAAATAAACAAAGATGACACTTTAATTTACACCACACTAATTACACTATAAACGCACTAATCACAAAACACAATCGCACTATTAATCACTTGAGTTCGCAGTCGAAGATCGCTTTCGAAGTTATCACTTGTATCGCAAATCCAATACTGACTCGGTCGGCACATGTGCCGGCCTTATATAGGGCGCCGAGTAGAACTCCAGAAAGTTCGCGTACATATCGGTCGCGACCGACTAAGGTCCGAGTATTCTAGCATAGAAAAATCTCGAAGGTCCTTGACTTCAATAGTTCTGCTACTCGATACTAGATGGCGCTAGTGGTACCGAATGCCGCTATCATCCTAACTTAATTCTGGCGCGCAACACTGCCCCCTCCTAAGACATGCTCGTCCCGAGCATTATCAGCGCCATAATAACGCGCCAGTCGATCAACATGAACGATCTTAGGAGCGCTTCTTGTACCTTTCTGTATACGGTAGGTCACGTCATTGATCTTCGTCACAATCCGGTACGGTCCGTCCCATTTAGCTTGAAGCTTAGGAGATTTCCCTTTGCTGCGAACTGGATTGTGCAACCACACTAGTGAACCTTCCTCGAACCCTTTATTGTTCATTTTGCGGTCATAGCGGGTTTTCATCTTTTCAGACATTTGCTGGCCCGATTGTCTGACGTGCTCATGAATGTCGTTCATTTTGTTCCGCAAGTCATTTGCATAATCGGTTATACTGCGTGGAGCATCAGGTGGTATTCCGGTGATCAGGTCTGCAGGCAGCCGCAATTCTCTTCCAAAGTTTGCGAAAGCTGGTGTCACTGACGTGCTTTCATGAACAGCACTTCGGTATGACAGCAAAAACGGTTGTATGTGCTTGTCCCAATCTCGTTGTCGGTTTTCCACAACTTTGGCCAGATATCTCTCCAATGTCTGATTAAATCGTTCTACCATTCCATCCGATTGTGGGTGGTAAGAAGTTGTCCTCGTTTTATGAGTACCCATAACTCGGCATGTTTCCTGGAATATTTGGGACTCAAAATTCCTTCCTTGATCGCTGTGAATCTCCAAGGGTACTCCAAAACGACAGAAGACTTCATGAACTAGTTTATCCGCAACTGTTGAAGCTTCTTGGTTTGGAATGGCGAAGACTTCGGGCCACTTAGTGAAATAATCCATAACCACCATGAAATACTTGTTACCACTTTCACTTTCCGGAAACGGTCCCGCAACGTCTAGCGCTATCCTTTCCCATGGTGCACCAACATTGTACAATTTCAGTGCACCTCTGCTACGAGTCTGAGGTCCTTTTACAGCCGCACAACTTGTACACTTGCGACACCAGTCCTCAACATCGTCACGACAGTGGACCCAGTAAAACCGTTCCCGTATCTTCAGTAGAGTCCGTTTAACTCCCATATGGCCTCCTGAACAACCATTATGGTACAGCTGTAGTACATCCGGTACTTTAGCTTTAGGGACAACCATTTGTAAATGACAGCTGACTCCCCGAGCATTTTCCCATTTACGGCACAGGACTCCATCCTGAATCACTAAGCTGTCCCATTGGGCCCAATAGCTTTTTGTGATTGAACTCATCGCCGAGACATCACTCCACGTAGGCTTCGGAGCACTGGCCTTCATCCACTCTAGAATCGGCTTAATGTCCAAATCATCCTGCTGTGCACGTTCCAAGTTTTCCTTCCACTCGTTACTAAGATCTGTCTTGATCATCCTCACAGGTACGACTTCTTTACCCTCTTGCCGAGTACAATGCTTGCAGTCTTCAGGGCAAGGTCTTCTTGATAATGCATCTGCGTTGCCATGAGTTTTCCCGCTGCGATGTTCTATCACAAAGTCGTATTCCTGAAGTAGTTCAATCCATCTCGCAACTTGTCCTTCTGGATTTTTGAATTGCAACAGCCATTTCAGCGCAGCATGGTCAGTTCGTAAGTGGAATTTCCTTCCCAGCAGATATTTGCTAAAATGCTGCAATGACTTGACCACAGCAAGTAATTCCCGTCGCGTTACACAATAATTCCTTTCTGGCTTCGACAGAGATTTGCTGAAGTACGCTATCACAACCTCTTGATCGCCATTCCGTTGAGATAACACACCGCCAAGTCCTATTTCGCTTGCATCTGTGTCAACTATAAATTCCTTGCCGGTATCAGGATACCCCAAAATAGGTGTTTCGCACAGACGTTCCTTGAGCTCCTGGAATGCAATGTCGCAACTGTCATCCCAGCAGAAATGTCGCTTCTCCTCGGTTAGCTTGTGCAGGGGTTTCGCTATGTCAGCAAAGTTCTTGACATATCGCCGATAGTAGGAGCACAAGCCCAAAAATGCTCTGACCTGCGTCTTGTCTTTTGGAATTGGCCAGTCCTTGACTGCAGCGATTTTCTCTGGATCCGTGCGGATACCTTCTTCCGACACTACATATCCCAAAAAGCTAACTTGCCGTTTGAAGAATGAACACTTCTTCGGACTTAACTTGAGGTTTGCACTCTGGATCTTCATGAGCACGCGTTCCAGGTTTTAGTTTTGCAGATGTTCATCAAACGTACGGCCTACGATGATGATGTCATCCAAGTAGACCAGACAAGCATCGCCAATTAACCCGGTTAGTACTAGTTCCATCAACCTTTCAAACGTTGCCGGAGCGTTGCACAAACCAAACGGCATGACTTTAAATTGCCACAGACCCTTTCCCGTCGAGAATGCAGTTTTCTCCTTGTCCTTGGGATCAATTTGAACTTGCCAGTAGCCACTTTTTAGGTCCAACGTGCTAAACCACTTAACTCCAGTAAGCATGTCTAGGGCATGCAAAACCGGAAAGTCATCAAAACCGGTTTTGAACATCGTTTTTTTGGGACTAAAACCGAAAACCGGAGCTAGGTCCGGTTTTAGCAAAAAAATCGAATGTAGTATAATTTAAAAAGAAACACCATTTTTTTTTTAAATACCCACTAAGTCTACAAATAAAACAAATTGTATGATACATTTCTTTTGAATCCAAACCATAATAATTGTACAGATAACAATGAACTTATAATAGTATAAAGATTAATTAACTGAGATCAAATCAACAACAAGTAAGTTTTTGGTATCTTTGGTACCTATTAAGTCTGCTATCAAAAATAATATATTTTAAACATAGAAAACACAATCAGCATCTTCAAATATTAAACACAGCCACCCCTGGAGGAAAAAACTAATAAAACAACAATTAAACATTCTGTGACCCAATAATTACCTAACAATAAACAATTACCAAAAAAATCAACATTTTTGTAACTTTGAAGACGAACTACAAAATAACATTATTATAATATGATTCATATTGCACTAAAAAAGAGATCAATAATCAACTATATATACTAATTTAAATAAAGCATAAATCACTTGTTTTCAAGAGATCGCTGTTCTTGATAATGTGATCTCAAGAATATAAGTGCATCTAACATTGGGAGGCGTGTAAGTGGGTGGATGCAGCAGGCTGTGTTCGGTTCGGATACATTTGATGCCTCAAAATTAATTATTTTTTGAGAGTGTTCGAAAAAAATGTTGATATAAATCAAAATGTTAATTGTTACTCAATAATGGGAAAACCGGAGCTGAGCTCCGGTTTTGGCTCTCAAAACCGGTTTTCAAAAATCGTTAAATTTTGGCCGATTTCCGGTTTTGCGCAAAACCGGAAAACCGGTTTTGCATGCCCTAAGCATGTCCAACGTGTCATCAATTCTTGGCAAAGGATAGCTGTCCTTCTTCGTAACGTCATTCAGACGACGGTAGTCAACACAAAACCGCATGCTGCCGTCCTTCTTTCTTACCAGCACAACAGGTGAACACCATGGACTCGATGAAGGTTCTATGACACCATCCTTAACCATTCCCTCAATCATGGTTTCCACTTCTTTTTCACGCGCTACCGGCAATCTCCTTGGCCGCTGACGGATAGGCAACTCTTCTCCTGTGTTTATTTTGTGTTGAACTAAGCCAGTCTTCCCGATGTCAGCATCATTTGAAGAGAAAACATTGGCATACTTCAGTAACATTTTCTTCGCCTTAATCATTTCATTTTGAGACAGGGCGCTGCGACAATCTTTTAAAAGTGTGGTTACTTTCGTTCGGGCATCCTTGCTAAAGTTCCCAGTCGATACATATTGGCTTCGACGTAACCAATCCACTTCCTCACATGTACCAATCAGCGTGCCCTTATCTATCATTTGTTCCTTATCACAGAGGTTCAGCACAGGTACTCTTGCGATGTCGGTGGCTCTGACCAAAGTTCGTGCCACTTTCCATGGAAGGTCATTGTCTACCCTTTCCACAAGTACACAACGATGAGTCTGCCCAGGATTCCGAGGAAGACTGACCGGCACAATCGTTTCTGATCTCGGAGGAAGAACAATCTTCTTTAGGCTGTACACATTTCCTGGTAATGCCCCTTCCATGAAAAGTTCCTCTTGTCCACATTTCAAAACTCCTTGCTTAACGTCGATCTCACAACAATTTTTTCTCATAAAGTCTAGGCCCAGGATGCAATCGTCCATTATATCAGCCACAATGACATTATGAAGATAGACCCTGTTGCCTAGCTGTAACTCCATCACTTTCTCTCCACGGACGGGTATGCGCTGGCCGGTGGCTGTCACCAAATTTATGCGGTCTCGGTTGTATGCGGAGTCTCCAAGGAACCGACTTACTAGTTGGGAACTGACAACCGTACGAGAGGCTCCAGTGTCTATTGTCAGCTTACATGGCGTTCCGTTAATCTCGCCCTTGATCCTGCCGCACAGCTTCCACTTCCAGAGCATGAGCCAAGGCGTCCTTGAGCGTCCCGTGATGACCGAGCCTCACAGCAGCTCTGACCTCAAGGTCGCGGATGCCGTCAATAAATGCCTGCACCAGGTTCCCTTGAATGAGCGCAGGTACAGACTGGTATGCTTTTCGGACCAGCTTCTCCACCTCAAGGGCCCACTGCTGCAGGTTTTCACCGCTGCGTTGCACGCGATCCTTTAGCTGCGCACGAAACACGTGTTCCAGATGAGCGTCGCCATACCTAGATTCCAACGCCTCAAGGAGCTGCTCGTAAGTCACTTCCTTGCCCAGAGCTTCCAGAACAGTTAAGGCCTGGTCCCGCAGACCTAGTGTGAGGGCAGTCATGGCCTGATTTTTATTCCACCCGTTCGCCTGCATAACGGCCTCAAATTGTATTTTGTAGGCCGACCAGGAAGATGTTCCATCGAACGGCGGCACTTTGAATCCCCGTGGCGAAGGAGTAGTTGCTACGGAGGTTGCAATTCCATCTCCTACTTTAAGGTTGTCCAGCGTTTTCTTCACGTCAGCAATCACGTTGTCAACTCGATTATTCATTTGGTCGATTCGTGTTTCAGCTTCCGTCAGGCGGTTCTCGTGCTGAACCACCTTATCTTTAACAACTTTAATTTCTTTGCCGAAAGTGGCATGCAGATCCTTCATGAGGAACATCTGCTCTTCCTGGCGGCGCGCCTGCTCCTCCTTGTCACGTTGGAGCTGTTCTTCCAACCGACGGGCCTGTTCCTCCTGGCGGCGGGCTTGTTCCTCCTTATCTAGCTTGAGCTGTTCTTCTAATCGACGGGCCTGTTCCTCCTGACGACGGGCCTGCTCCTCCTGGCGACGGGCCTGTTCCTCCTGGCGGCGGGCCTGCTCCTCCTTGTCACGCTGCAGCTGCTCTTCTAAACGACGGGCCTGTTCCTCCTGGCGGCGAGTCTGCTCCTGCAGCATCATCATCAGAGCAGCAAAGTCTGGTGCTGATGATGACGCTGGAGCTACTGCGGACGAGCCGGCCTCCATGGTCGGCAACTGTCTCTCCATCGTCTGCGGCGTTGCACCTCCAAAACGCCTCTGGTCCGTCTCTTGCTGGCGTTGACTACGGGTACGAATACCCTCAGTGTCGTCCTTTGGTAGAATCGGCATCTTTTAAATCCACTCTTCTGACACCAATTGTTACGAGCTTCGGGTTCGTTACAATTAAAATCAGCCGATTAAATAAACAAAGATGACACTTTAATTTACACCACACTAATTACACTATAAACGCACTAATCACAAAACACAATCGCACTATTAATCACTTGAGTTCGCAGTCGAAGATCTTCGAAGTTATCACTTGTATCGCAAATCCAATACTGACTCGGTCGGCACATGTGCCGGCCTTATATAGGGCGCCGAGTAGAACTCCAGAAAGTTCGCGTACATATCGGTCGCGACCGACTAAGGTCCGAGTATTCTAGCATAGAAAAATCTCGAAGGTCCTTGACTTCAATAGTTCTGCTACTCGATACTAGATGGCGCTAGTGGTACCGAATGCCGCTATCATCCTAACTTAATTCTGGCGCGCAACAATATTCTAATTTCAAACTACTCGGCGACTCCTTCCTCACTCCTTGTCCAAATCCCCACTTTATTTGCACTGTAAGAAACAGCTATATCCCTTTACTTATAGTATTTTTATCAACTAAGAGGCGTTCTGACACAATGCAAATCAGAAACAAAAGATCTTGTGTACTCACTTCTGGTTCTCATGCCTCAGAGCATGCAGTGCGTGTGTGTCCCTCGCAGAGTTGGTAGAAGACATGGCGGACGGCGTGGCGTCCGGCGCCGCCCCCGCGCCCGCGCGCCGCCCGTCCTGCCCCGCTAAGTTGGCACCCAGCTCTGGAGAACAGAGCCATTCGTGTATCTATACTAATATTATAAAGCTGAAGAGTTTGTTTGTTTGTTTGTTTGAACGCGCTAATCTCAGGAACTACTGGTTCGAATTGAAGAATTATTTTTGGGTAGAATAGACCATTTATCGAGGAAGGCTTTAGGCTATATATCATCACGCTTAAGCCAATAGGAGCGGAGCAGCGATACAGAATGTTTTAAAATCGGGGATTCCACGGGGACGAAGTCGCGGGCAGCAGCTAGTGATATAGTAAAACTACAGTTCTACAAGACTGTCGTGTCCAACAGAATGATATTGGCAAACGTTAAAGGGGTTTTCAAGAAACATTATTTTGGAAACAAATAAACAAAAATTCTGACTCTATTAGTTCTAATTTTATCCGCTATAAAATGTTTAGTTCTGGTATTAAGCAAGTGCTTCATCGCCCATATACTAAAGTTTAATTACTAACGGACCTAACCCGAGGTCCATACCTGACAAGGGGTGCCCCTAGGTTGTAGTCACTTAGTTTGAACTTTTTGCAGTCCATATTTTCGTCATCCGAATCCTTTAACCCCAATTGACAGACAGTCAGATAGGAGACTGATTATACAATGAATATGTGAAATGTACACGCGTTTTCATGATTTTAACATCAACAACATATAAGTTCACTCTAATAGACTACTAACACAAAAAAAAAAACTACAGGGAGTTAAAACGAGTTTCACACCCTATTAGCTTAACACAAGGACAGTACACGAATATGATTTTTACCAATATTTCTATAGTAGTCCCAAAACGTGTCGATTTCCAGAATCCAGAAATCAGATGAAACCGACATGTTATCTGAGAAGAGCATGAAATATTTAATAAACCTCTAAGGGGGATGAAATTCCGAAAGGCTTTTTCCCAACAGTGGGACGGTATGGGATATGATAAAATAAAAATAAGAGGCAGATTTTGGGAATATGGTGTGGCCAAAAGCGGCCTTTTAAAAGAACCTTTTATTATCCTGTGTCACACACGGAGTCTGGTCACAGGTAAATTTGTTTCAAGTTCTTTTTTCCGATATTTATTTTATATGCCGAGATAGGAACCTTTTTAGCCTCGCACACTTACATTTAGGTACAAATTGATATAAAATTCTATAATTCTATCTATAGCATTTGTTACTTTATTTTTTTTTAGTAGTTTTATTTTATTTTATTTTTTGTTTGTTTTGTGCGAGACCCAAATAAACATTTTTCTTTCTTTCTTATATTTAATCTGAACAGAGACTGCAAAAACTCTATATAGAAGCAATTTGTATTCATAGTGTATTTAATCTACTCAGAAACAATCTATTGTTTTCCTTCAGATTCCACATACTTATAGAAAATGTAGAAAGTTTTTTTACTTTTAATTAACCACTTTACACACAAACAAAAAAAAAACATTATTTACCTGGCGACAAAACAGTTATAGCAGCCTGAACAGCATTCCTCACTAAGTTATCCAAAGCGAACATCCAATGAGGTTTTATGCTATGCATCCTCAACACTGCATTCACTGCCTCTTGAAACATGTAAATGGCTGAATGTAATTCGTTTATGGCATTTGAATCGAAGTCCAGTTCTTCTTTTAAAGTAATTATGGCTTGTTCTATGACGTTTCTGTTCTGATCCATTATGTATTCTTTGAGAGCGCAGCGGAGCATTTCGAGGTGGCTCTGTAAAATAATAATAAGTATAATTGTTTCATTTAGCACAAGGATATAAAAGTGGGTTACAATGTATACTAGGAAACAGTAAGGGACTGTTATTTCAAAATCTCACCATTAAAAATATAACAATTACCTACGTTTTGAACTCATTAAGGCGGCGAAACAAATATACTTTTTTTGCTTTATTAGCCGCGACTGTAAATAAAATAATTAAATTACTTGGGCCCAGCGAGTGGATACACCAATTATATGAAATACGGTGTACAGACACTTTGGACACTCCAACCTATAGGACATACGCGTAGTTGTGATAGTATCCACTAAAATTGATATCGATAATGATACTTGTATTGCGATAGACTTAGTTGTTTGCAAGTTAGTGCCTTAACTAGTGGTTACACCCGCGCGTTAAAAAATATAGCCCATTATAGACTCGCTGATAGTGTAGCTTTCCACTGGTGAAAAAATGATTAAAATCGGTCCAGTAGTTTTGGTGCAAACAAAATAATCTTTCGTCTTTATAATATTAGTATCGACCTTCGCTTATGCACTAGCGTAAATTTTAACTAAAATTACAAACAATCAGACCTTAAAAATACATTACCATAGTGAGCACAGTAGTCCCAAAGTCCTGGTGTATACTGGTCATCCACTTGGAGCAAATCTTCTCGCTGTCCTGCTCTAACACACGAGATAGCGTCAGTCTTCGTTGGGAGTCCTTCTTCAGGAGGTAGAAACCATCATGTTCCGGCCCGTCTATTGAACAGCGGGGAACGTTTGGCATGTCCACCTAGAAAGTACATTGTGATCGATAAAACGTAGCCAGTCAATCTACGTAGACTTTTTCCAATTATCAGGGTCGATTTCTAGTCTGGATGCTGCTGAGAAGTAATATTTTACATAGCGCGACTGTTTATCTGAGCTTTACAACTCAGTAACTAGGTAGCAAGACGTACCATGGTAAGACTGACGTCACATTTCCTAATCAATAATGGTGATTTTGATATCATGATAATTCTTATCCATTTAAATGGTTTGATAGTTAAGGGTGATTATGTTGCTACATGTAAATAACATTTTAAATGATTCAAATTTGACGTTTCCTTTAAAAGTTACGACGGGTATAAAAATGCTCTGAGTAAGAACAATGTTGTGGTTTGAACGTTTAAAAAAGTATTTACGATTTTGAAAGTAAAAATAGTTTTTTATTTTTTACGCTCTATGTACAGTGACTGCAGCATCTACTGAATGCCACGCCGCCGCGCTCTACTGCCACTATAGTTATTTTCCCAAACTACCTAAAGAGGAATCGGGGGTGTGTTCAAGTTTGTAGAGGGTAGCACGAAAATCCGCGCTGCCGAAGTCACGGCATTGTTTAGTTACCGAATAGGAAACGTGCAAAAGCCATAGGTGGCAGCACAGACGCGTCAATGTCAAGTATAATTTACTTATAAGTTTCAAATTTGCAACGCTAGATGGCATAGTCTACTTCGTGTACGTTCCACTAAACGGAGGGTGCAAGAAGTGTAGATGGCAGCACAGGTCAAATATTTACAACGTAAAAGTTTCAGATTTACAACACTAGATGGCATAGTTTACGTTGTGCACGTTCCCTATGGTAAAGTATGATATGCTTACCTCAGGAGATAGTAGTCCTCCCGATGAACTCCTGCGATTCAGCAGCGTATCGCTGCCTTCCATCTCGTCAGTAGACGGCGTGTTGGGCATAGTACTAAAACGTCACCAAATTATTATATACCCTACATCAAATGTTAATTCACCAATTACCAGCAATTGTAATTTGAACAGTGGGTCTATGAAAACGTTGACCAGGGGCCCTACCATGACGTCTTAAAACGTGAGTCTTCCGATCGAGAAAAAGGGATAGAGCTATATAGGGTGTATAACTCTGTCCCTCTTTCTCGCTCGGAACACTCACGTTTTAACACCTCATGGTACGCCTGCAGTATTAGAACTGAATCGTGTTACTATGGCGACATTGAAGAGACGTTTACATTTCAATGCACACAAGATGCAATTAAAAACCGTTTTCTAAAAAGCTTAACAATAAACTTTATTTCTTTAACACACTTTAATACTCATGTTAAGTGTAATGGTTGACTGGTTAAATATCATCATCATATTCGTCCACATCTCAACTTCAACCACTGCTTCTGCGTCGACCATGGCAAACAGTAATTATTAAATATTACGTTAGGCCCGTGCGGTGACGGGCGAAAAGAAGGCCATGTTCCACGGAGACACTTCCCACAATAACTGAAGATCGGAAGTGAGCCACGGTAACGCTTGCCCAGGTGGAAAGCATTCCAATGGCTCGATGAAATAGACAGTAGGCTTAGTTTCACTTATGAGCATGTGCCTCTCTTCTATTGTGACAAATTTAAACGTTCCAGCCGGTTTAAAAATTGTTGAGACTCTTCCCACAATAACTGAAGATTGGAGCCATCCGGTTTAGAGTTTTTCAAGCCAGCCACGGTAATGTTTGCCCAGGTGGAAAGCATTCCAATGGCTTGATGAAATAGTCAGAAGGCTTAGCTTCACTTTTGAGCATGTCCCTCTCTTTTCAACCGACTTCCAAAAAAGGAGGAGATTCTCAATTCGACTGTATTTTTTTGTTTGTTTTATGTTTGTTATTTCATAACTTTGTATTGGGTGTACAGATTTTGATGATTCTTTTTATATTCGAATAACTTTAACTTCGGAAGTCGATGTTCAAAAAACGGAAAAGCAACCACAAACACCGAGTCGGTTGTATTTGTTTGTAAAGTCTTATTGTGACAATTCCCACTTTCCAGCCAGTCACATCACTTAACACGAATATATCAGTCCGTTAAGTAAGTTTAGAGTTGCATGGCCTTTAAGAAAACGGGTGGAATACAGCTTCATCAATTGATTCAGTCTAAGTGATCAATGTTTCATTTGCCTAATTTTATTCAAAGTGGGCTCAGTTCCAAGTTAGATTGATAAAGCATTAGTAAACAACTGATTTATAGTGTTTGCCTTGAATTATAATTGTTTTAAAACATAAATCTTGATAATTAGCAGGAATGTCTTCTGCATTTTTTAAATGACAGTCTGCAATGACAAAATGTGTGATGGAATGGACAAAATTTACAAATGGTGTGTCTATTATTTACAAACAGATACATATATTTAGTAACAATCATAAAACTAGGCTGTGATTGATTATTTTTATAAGAATATCTGTTTAAGTTGCTTTTAAGACGAAACCATTGAGAATTAAAATAAGTATTTTTTCTTTTAATCAATTTTATGAACCGTCCATTCTTATAAGCATCTTAATTAGGTAGTATTGCAAATTGCAACACAATTGAAGCATAGTGCGCGCTACTTGTTGCTACACTGTGTAAATACTAACGACGTGTACTACAACTGATGTATTTTCATAGAATGCAATATTTCACTTCTTGCAATATATATTATAGAACTTATTCTATTGATCAGGTTTACTACAGAGTACAATTATCTTAAGTATCATGCATTTTTATGCAATAATAGAAACTTCGTGCACGTAACTTAGATAAACTAGATACTGATAAATATGTAAATATGTACGTATTAATTATACGTCGAATATCGATTTGTACACCACAACAATACTTCTATTTCAATAAATGGTCAGCTTGCATGCGAACCACCTGATAGGAAACGGTTACCCCGCTTATGGTCTGCTATAAAAGAGACAAAGTTGACATTTCTCTCAAGAATTTCAAATTAAGAACGCTTGTGCAATTTTTTTTTTTAAATTTCGACCAAAAGGAATAAAGTATTCTATGAATTTGGAACATCAAAAAGGTGCGTTTATAAAAAGGTGATCGTTACCTGCTGTTGGACAAGTCCGGTGGGTATATCAGTATTGGTGAGAGCATCGACGACGCAGTCCTAGTGATTGTTGGATTAGACCGGATCGTTTTCACCCTTGCAGGGAACAAATGGAAAAACGCTTAGGTGCCAAGCATCGACAATGTTACGACAGTGTTATTGATACGTCAGGTCTAATGTTAAGGATTTAGGTCTTTTGTGTGTGTTTGTTTCATAAAAGTGTGACTGTGAGTGATACTTTTATGTTTCGAAGTTTTTTTTTTGGAGTTCTGTTGTGTCACGGGATTTTCCATCTTTTAAATACGATGTTATTGTTCATCGAGTCGTTTTTTAGATTCGTTATTCATTAGATTTTATTTTCATTTATGACAAGATGAGGATAAACATCAGGGAGTAAATATTCTTGATTTCATAAGAAAGATTTCTTTTAACTAAATCGCAGAGTTTATTTAAAATCAAATACTCCCAAATATGTACCTATGTACTTGGCTCTTCCATGTTCTCAAAGAAGGTGGATCTGGCTTTTTGTATTTGTAAAACCAACTATGACACAGGAGGAGGTCCTGGGTGTGAGACAATGTATTGATAGCCAAGCAAGAAAATCCTGTATCACAACAATGTATCGAATCATGTTCCGAGTGTGAATGAGTTTATGTATGCCAATTTGTTTCATGTAAAACTCAATACAACATTTAACATAGTTGTTAAAGTATGTCCTTGCCCAATACATAAGCTCCCTCTCACCATATTATGTATGATGATATGAGAACATCACACAACGTTGAACATGTATAAAACGCTGCATAAAAATCAAACTTTCATTTCTAAAGACATGCTTTTAATATGCTTGCTGCAACTGAGTTTGTGGACGCAGTTTTCACTACTGTTCTCTATCTAAAACTTGAGTAACTTGAACGTATTTATTTAATTTTAATTTATAACGGTTACTGCCATTACTTGTAAGTGTGCCTGATTAAATCTCTGATCACTGTGCTAGCGGTGAAATTTCATGTTAGCAGATTAGATTTAATGGGCAAATAGAACTTCAGAAATCCATTTCCTCATAGGCTTTTTGTATATGGAGGTATGGTTAAAAAAAGTGAACCAGCTCTGCTATGGATACTTAAACAAACTCAACTGCACACACGACTCAAGAGCAGCAACCATACTAAATAGGATTACATGTTTATTCAAACTGCTAGGGCATCTAAACAGCATGCGTTGCAAACTGTAAGCGAGCGCCAGTGGGCTGGCAGCGTGCGGTACCCTTACTCGAGGTCGGGCGAGGCGGGCGGCTGCGCCAGGCTGGGCTCGGAGATCTTCTTGTGCGCGGCCGGGCGCGCCTTGTCGGCCGGCACCGAGATGCTGCGGCTGTAGTCCATGCTGCTGCCCAGCCGCACGCTGGGCTTCTTCTTCCTGTAAATATGACACCATTTTCCTTAACTCTTTATTGTACACCAAAACCACTTAGGTATGTTGTTGATGTGACGATGAAGCAGTAAAAAATGTCTGGGTCGGCGGGATTCTATTCTAAGGGGTAAACTTTTCTAGCAAATTATAGAGACAAGGGTTCAACACAAAGAGTATTGTTTAAAAATACGTACGAAAATAACTTTAGTTACAAATAAATTCAACTATTAAGGTATTTTGATATGAATACATTTCAAATAAATACTAATAAGACAATAGGATGACATTAGCAACTACTAACAATAATCAACAGCTTATAACATGAAATATATTATGTAATTAAAACAATAAATATTGATTAAAATAACGGTTAGAACGTATTTGCACATGATTCCCCTCCGTACTCACTTGATCGGTGACGATTGAGCGGATCGCACGAATCGCCGGACGCTTGCAAATAAACGTCTTTAATTTACGACACCATATATACATAATAAACACACTTCTATACATATTATTAATAATCAGTATTTATATGTACTTAAAAGAAAGATGAAATCTGCCTTTCTCAGTTTCCCAATGTGGTTTTTTTTAAGGATGGGAGATCATCAAATGACTTCTCCCGCTCTGGGCGGAGCGGAAGGGAGTGTCAGACTCTTACTGACTACGACCCACCCGTGATCTAGCGCCCGCCGCGTTCCAGAGCCGCGGTGACTCTTTCGAACAAATTCCGCAACAGAGATTACCCCCTACCAGTGGCGAAGCTTGGTCATAAGCCCATTCCCGCCGGCTTCCCTTCAGAAGTTTGAAACACAACTACTATAACCTTACAAACTTTATCTCTGTATAACATTAGTATATATAATAGCAGCTAGAAGCACGTACTCGCACAGGAAGGGGTCGTCCAGCAGCTCGGCGGCGGTGGCGCGCTGCTCGGGCTCGGGGATGAAGCAGCGCAGGATGAAGCTCTTCGCCTTAGCCGACAGCTCGCTCGGGATCTCGGGGTGCATCTTGTAGTAGCCCACCTGCAGATAATTGACCACAAAGTTTAATTCGTTTGTTCTTTATCCTCTTGGTTAAGTGTAATGTCGCTTAGAAATTAATTGGACCCAATAATTGATTCTTTGGTCCATAATCCATCTAGCATGCCGCAGACATAACTCCTAACAAAGGGAGTTCTTTCAAAAGACTTAGTACATAAGATTATAGAAAAGAAAGGGAAGAATTTGCATTGCAGTGGTCATAGATGTAGATAGACAAAAGTTATTGGGGATATAGAGAATTGTCTACTTTTCATGCACGTATCAGCACGAACTTCATTTGAGAAGATCAAGTCATTTCAAAAATACTAGCCAGTGCGCAAGGAAGCAATGTTTAACGGAAAAAAATGAAACAAATATACGAATATTTACATTTTCAAGCCACTATATTATAGGTCAATTGATTTTATACATATTTTCATATTGATATAGAATTATTGTATACTGGCTGACCCGCGCAACTTCGTCTGCGTCACATAACAGAGAGAGAAAAAACAACTCCATTTTTGCAACATTCTTCATTGATGCTCCGCTCCTATTGGTCTTAGCGTGATGATTATATAGCCTATAGGCTTCCTCGATAAATTCCTTCAAATCGGACCAGTAGTTCCTGAGATTTGCGCGTTCAAGCAAACAAAGAAACAAACTCTTCAGCTTTATATATTAGTATAGATTTATATTTTCATACCTTGAAAACAGCTGCCTGAGGCGATCCTAATTCTATGAAAGGCGGGTTGCCTGTCGCCATCTCAACCACTGTGCAACCCAACGACCAAATGTCGGCCTGGAAACATACAAGAAAATCTTTGCTAACAAGCAGAAATACAAAGCTTATAAACCTGGCATGCAGATTTAACAATTACTGGCATACACATCATGTTACAAAAAATCCCACACAACATTTGCAAAGAGAATCGAAAATGCCGTTTAAATCTCCGTAATAGCTTTAATATATGTAGTCAAAATGGCCGGACAGACTGGCTATAAATAACTGAGTAAATAGATAAACTTGAATATATGTACATACATATCTCAACATGTCATATCAAATGAGAGTCGTTATTTAATTAATAAATAAAGGCCAGAGAATGGTTGAATGATAAGGTATGAGAAACATTTAAATTAAATACAATGAAACGCTGCTTTCATAACTGTTTGTCAGTATAGTTTTTTCCTTTTTTTTCGGGTGGGAAATCATCAAATGACTTCTCCCGCAATGGGCGGAGCGGAAGGGAGTGTCAGACTCTTACTGACTACAACACACCCGTGATCCTTCTAGTGCCCTTTGCGTTCCAGAGCTGCGGTGACTCTTTCGAACAAATTCCGCAACCCTAGAAGCCCCTTAAACTATAATTTAGAGTTTATTTCATCTTGACCAGTCGCCACATTAAAATACCATTTCGTTTGGTGTTTGGAACAGCTTGGTCAGCCGCTCCATGTTGTATGGTGGTATTCAGCTGCATCAATAGATGTCAAGTGGAACCCTGTCCCATGGCTGTTGTACTAACATGGCGAATAGGACTCCTTGCGCGATGTAGGATTCGTCAAACGTGGCGATAGAGATTTCGCCACGATCTAATACCTTATAGGGAACGTGCACGGTGTAGACTATGCCATCTAGTGTTGCAAATCTGAAACTTTTACGTTGTAAATATTTGACCTGTGCTGCCATCTATACTTCCTGCACCCTCCGTTTAGGGGAACAAGCACGAAGTAGACTGCCATCTAGCATTGTAAATTTGAAACTGTAAAATATAATTGACATGGACGCGTCTGTGCTGCCACCTATAGTTTCTGCACGTTCACTATAATGATAAGACTAGCGGAGACTTACCGGCGCGCCGTAGCCCCGCTGGCCCTTGTCGATGACCTCGGGCGCCATGTACTGCAGCGTGCCGGCGAAGGTCTCGGTGGAGGGACACAGGCCGGCCAGGCGCTTGGACGTGCCGAAGTCCGAGATCTTCACCACGCCGCTGTACGTGTTGACGAGCACGTTGTCTCCCTTTATGTCGCGGTGGACTATCTTTTGGTCGTGCAGGTATTTTAGACCTGGAAAGAGAAAGATATTAGCATATAATAATATAAATGCTTACTACTTTACGAAACATACCTATATAAAACTAAAAAAAAAACATTGAAAAAAAAAAAAGAAAACATAAAAAAAATGTCAAGCAAAAATATAAATGAGAGACTTATTTACAAGTTTTATTATATGTTGGAAGCGTCACTTATAAAGTAACGTGTGATGCGATTCATAAAAATTTCGCCCAAAGGCGAAATATAAAAATTGGATGGTGTTCTCTTGTATCGCAGCACAAAATACATTTTAGATCTCTGAACACTCAAGGAGTACATACATTTAATAATGTAGTTACCTTCTAGTATTTGTTTCGTATAATACGCTATAGTGGCTTCGTTCTCCTTGAGAGGGCCCCATTTTGAACGTAGCAATGCAGAGAGCGAACCTCCCGGCACTTGCTCCATGAAGATTTTGAAGTAGTTGTCCTCTGATATCGATCCTAAGTACTGGAATCAAAGAAATATTTTTTTAAACTATGAATTGAAAGATCTTGGATAGATTAATTTAATTTTGTAGTAACTCTTTTCATGGATTGTATTGTTTCAAACAACATACTCAATTATGGTATAGAGTTAAAAAATAAATTAAATAACATCTAAATAGAAAAAAAATACGTTAAAATGTTTTAGGTTGGATGTATTGCATGATAACCAAACTTAAGCTGGTGTGAAGGTTTAGGTGTTGCCATATCAACCGATTTATCGTAGATCGATGGTAAAATTATTGAATGATAAATTCGTTGGATTTACTCGTATCTACTTATAACACAATATTTACATCGTGTACAAGTTTAGGCAGTCTGCTGTTCTACCAACGCCTTGTTTTATCTTTTTTCCCCGGTATTACCATGTATTCCCGTGTAGCTTGTGGCAACACACATAACTAAGCTCTTCCAAACACTCAACTCACTTCCAAAGGCTCACACAACGTCAAGGAGATCCCCGAGCGGAACCTCAGGGATCTCCTTGACGTTGTGTGAGCACAGCATGTTACATGTTTGTTACCTGCACAATATTCCGATGCCTCAGCTGCGAGTGCAGCAGGATCTCCTCGTGCAGCGGCTGCACGTCCCCGAGGTTCCGCTCGGGGATCTCCTTGACGTTGTGTGAGCACAGCACGTTACATGTTTGTTACCTGCACAATATTCCGATGCCTCAGCTGCGAGTGCAGCAGGATCTCCTCGTGCAGCGGCTGCACGTCCCCGAGGTTCCGCTCGGGGATCTCCTTGACGTTGTGTGAGCACAGCATGTTACATGTTTGTTACCTGCACAATATTCCGATGCCTCAGCTGCGAGTGCAGCAGGATCTCCTCGTGCAGCGGCTGCACGTCCCCGAGGTTCCGCTCGGGGATCTCCTTGACGTTGTGTGAGCACAGCACGTTACATGTTAGTTACCTGCACAATATTCCGATGCCTCAGCTGCGAGTGCAGCAGGATCTCCTCGTGCAGCGGCTGCACGTCCCCGAGGTTCCGCTCGGGGATCTCCTTGACGTTGTGTGAGCACAGCACGTTACATGTTAGTTACCTGCACAATATTCCGATGCCTCAGCTGCGAGTGCAGCAGGATCTCCTCGTGCAGCGGCTGCACGTCCCCGAGGTTCCGCTCGGGGATCTCCTTGACGTTGTGTGAGCACAGCACGTTACATGTTTGTTACCTGCACAATATTCCGATGCCTCAGCTGCGAGTGCAGCAGGATCTCCTCGTGCAGCGGCTGCACGTCCCCGAGGTTCCGCTCGGGGATCTCCTTGACGTTGTGTGAGCACAGCATGTTACATGTTAGTTACCTGCACAATATTCCGATGCCTCAGCTGCGAGTGCAGCAGGATCTCCTCGTGCAGCGGCTGCACGTCCCCGAGGTTCCGCTCGGGGATCTCCTTGACGTTGTGTGAGCACAGCACGTTACATGTTTGTTACCTGCACAATATTCCGATGCCTCAGCTGCGAGTGCAGCAGGATCTCCTCGTGCAGCGGCTGCACGTCCCCGAGGTTCCGCTCGGGGATCTCCTTGACGTTGTGTGAGCACAGCATGTTACATGTTAGTTACCTGCACAATATTCCGATGCCTCAGCTGCGAGTGCAGCAGGATCTCCTCGTGCAGCGGCTGCACGTCCCCGAGGTTCCGCTCGGGGATCTCCTTGACGTTGTGTGAGCACAGCATGTTACATGTTTGTTACCTGCACAATATTCCGATGCCTCAGCTGCGAGTGCAGCAGGATCTCCTCGTGCAGCGGCTGCACGTCCCCGAGGTTCCGCTCGGGGATCTCCTTGACGGCGATGCGCACTTGCGTGTTGAGGTCCCTGGCGGCGTACACGACGCCGTACGTGCCCTTGCCGAGGATCACGCGCTTGTTGTTGTCGTCTAGCTCATATTCGAACTGTGGGCAAGAAGTTTTTCTTTTGGTAAGTATTATTTTCACTATAAAGTTGTCTTTATAATATTATGTCTAAAAATATTTAAATGTATTCATAAATTCAGAGGATTATACATTTACTCACTGAAATATCACTGATGATACTAGTTTAAACGATTTTCTATCCAAAGTTTGTTATGAGTTATTATTGTTTTTGATACCAGCTGTGTTTCGATAGAATAAGTAATACTATCATTCCCTAGCCTTTTCTCAACTATATTGGGGTCGGCTTCCCGTGAAACCGGATTAAGCTCAATACCAGTATTTTGTGTGGAGATGCACGTGCGAAGTCAGGGACCAAAGCTATTCTGACATATATTTAAGTCATAAGGAGTTAAATAGAAAACAAAATCGCTAAGTATAATATTCATCTTTGGGGAAAGAGCATTTTGTTAACTAGTGTGATTAGAGATGGGGTGTGGGTGACCCAATGAGAAAATTCCTCTTGGGGTAAAAACATTTTTTGTAGGAACTAAGTTATTTAAACGCACTTTTAATGACTTTTAAGGTTGATGAGAGCAACAAGTGTACAAAGTTTTTCATGCTAACAATGAAGACGATAGAGTGCATTGAAAATTCGCGTGACATCACTACGTGCTACAATTTTTACTAGCGACGTGACGTTAACAGCCTTCACCCTTAATTTTTTTACTTTTTGAAATGACAAAAAATACGTGTCTAATATTTTTTGAAAATTCAACTGACGAACTAAACACAATTATGATTTTTATAACTAGCAAAATACCCAATTCTTGCTAGATACACACACGCTAACAAAACATCCACAATACATTCTTAATAAGAAAGCACAGTCCATACCTTTAGCTGATCCTGCATAACACTAGTATCTAGGTCCGTGACCTTCTCGTGGTCGGCCGTGAGCTCGCCCAGCAGGTCGTGCAGACGTTGGCGACACGCTTGCGACGGCAGGAAGATCTGGAAGTCGTCCGAGTTCTCGCTCACGTACAGGAACAGGCAGCGCTCGTCGCGTTTGTATAAGCTGTCACAAAATCAAAGAGGTTGGGCTGTTATTTGGGAAATCATCGAGATTGGTCGGCTGAGGTGCTTTCATGATGGGGTGGAAATTTACTGCGCCCAACAAGGTCCACTAAGAACATGTCCCTGTTATTCCGACAACCTAGGTTCACATTGGAGCCACGGGATCAATATTTGGCACTGACTTCAGTTACACTGTGATCAGTTCGGCTCTACTACTATTCTAGTTGACCAGCAGTTATTTTTATAACCTTGAAATTTTGTATCACCTGATCAGATCTATGAAATTGGACCAGAGTCATCACGCCTAGCCTAGCCTAGCCTTTTCCCAACTATATTGGTGTCGGCTTCCAGTCAAACCGGATTCAGCTGAATACCAGTATTTTACATGGAGCAGCTGCCTACCAGAGCTCAACCAATTAACTGAACTTTTTGGCAAGACTGGAGTTACATTTTCTGGCTTCTGACAATCCCTACGACTGCCCAAGATCTACAAATGACAGCCGGGACCAACGGTTTAACGTGCTTTCCGAGGCACGAAGGAGTCTGGGTATGTTAAGATGGTCACCCATCCAGAGACCGACCTGGACAAACGATCGATCCGTGCAGCTGTTTTTATTTGGCCGCGAGCTCCTGAACTGGACCAAAGAGTATTAGGATGTTATAGCTGTAGTTTCCATGTTAAGCTATTAGTGGCTGGCATCCCCGTCAGTTTATAGTTAAAGAAAAACGAACTCCTAGATCTAAATGTTTCTCCTTTAAACATAATATTGAAGTTTTCGGATAGTTTTTTCTTATTTTTTAAAACGTTGCCCCACACTAGGAATTTCTCCTGTGTCGTGGGTGCATTTACAAACATACAATCTCACATACACAAACAACCAGACCCGGAACAACTATGTGTAGGCCATACAAATATTTGTCCCGTGCGGGAATCGAACCCACGACACGTAGCGCAGCAGCCAATCGCTCAACCACTGCGCCAACCGTGCCGTCAAGTTATGAACAGTAGGTTACCTGTAGCTCCTTATCATATCGGAGGTGAAGAGCCAGCGATGCACCTGGCGACAGCGGCCGCGCATCGCCTCCAGACACAAGTTGAGGATCTCCACGGACTTTTGCTCAGCGCCCATGTTCACATTCACGTACGACGGCACGTACTCTTTTGTTGTTTCTAAGATTAATACCTGGAAAGAAGAGAAAACTAGTTTTGAACACGTTAAACATCAGTCTCATAATTAACATTTCAGCCGCAGGGCAACCATGATGGACATGGCTTCCACCAAAAATGATCTCATCGGCCTGTGAATCTCCCAGTCTGTAGACTACAGTTCCAACACTTAAATAAAAATAAAATAAAATAAAATAGCCTTTTATTTCTTGCTTAAAAATTACAACCGAAAAATAATTTGTAGATAACTGCATGCAAACATAATTCATCAATACTTAAATTTTATAATTTCAATTAATTCAACAAATAATATATAACATAATTTTACATTTCATTTATTTTACGTACATGCATTTTTTTTTTTTTAAGTATAATTTAATATTTCTGAGTTTTAAAAATCAAAACATCAAGAAGCAAGAACCCCTCTTGTTAGAAGGTGAAGGCCTCCTCCAGGGATGACCAGTGGTCTCTATCGTTTGCTGTACTGATCCAGCGAGTTCCAGCGACTTTAATAATGTCATCGACCCAGCGAGCCATAGGCCTTCCTCTTTTCCTTTGGCCTGATGGCCCCGTCCATGACGTGACTCTTGAAGTCCAGCGGTCGTCATTGAGTCTGGCAATGTGTCCAGCCCATCGCCATTTAAGCTTCTGCGAATAGTTAAGAGCATCTATGACTTTCGTTTTGAGTCTTATGTCGTGATGGGGTATTTTCTGAATCTTTCTTATTTTCATGACACTTCTTTCCATGCTTCTCTGACATGATGTTATTTTTGTTTTTAGTCGGCTGGTAAACTTCCATGTTTGGCATGCATATGTCAAGGAAGGCAGTAGGCAGGTGTCCATGACCTTTTTCTTAGTTTTTATTGGTAGTCCACTTTTGAGAATTTCTTTGAGACTCCAAAACTTTTTCCATGTATTTTTTACTCTTCTTTCGACTTCCATTTCATTGTTTTGTCGATCAAACGAAATCTGTTTTCCCAGGTAAATGTAGTTGTTGACATAACATAAAGGTGTATTTTCGACGTATATGGGTATTTCGGTATGGTTTGTCATGACGTTTGTCTTGCTGAGGTTTATCTCCAGGCCGGCCTTTTTACTCCCTTCGTAAAGTGAGTTAACCATTGATTGTAGCTGTATTGCACTTTCGGAAAACAGTACTAAATCGTCTGCGAATCTTAAATGGCTTAAGTACTTGCCATTTATGTATAAACCCGAGTTACTCCAGTCTAGTTTGCCAATGATTGACTGCAGCACCGCTATGAATATTGTAGGAGATATGGGGTCCCCTTGTCTTACACCTCTTCTTACGTGTATAGGTGGGCCAATAGTTTCCAGTTTTATTCTGCTCGTGGTATTGTCGTAAAGCTGTTTGAGAACTCGTATGTATTTTATCTCTACTTGCTGAGAATGCAGAGCTTCCCATATCGACGAGTGGAGAATACTATCAAAAGCTTTCTGATAGTCTATGAACACCAAGTATAGCGGCCTTTGGAATTCTTGATATTTCTCGATCAGCATTTCTAGTGAGTGGATATGGTCCACAGTGGAATACCCTCTTCGAAAACCCGCCTGTTCTATCGGTTGGTGTTTTTCAATATATTGCCTTATCCTTTTTTCTAGAAGGGATGAAAATAATTTGTAAATCGATGGCAGTAAGCTGATTGGTCTGTAGTTGCCAATGTTTTTAGGATCACCTTTTTTGTAGAGCAGGATTATGTCTGACTCGGACCATTGTCTAGGGGTACTAGAGGACTTCAATATCATATTAAACAGTTGAGTTAATGGAGTCGCTAGGTGTTTGCATCCTATTTTTAAGACTTCGTTTGTGATCATATCAGAACCGGGGCTTTTCTCCTGTTTGAGTGAGTTAATTCCTCTAATCACTTCCATTTCATCCATCGCGCTAATCTCTTTCCCGTCTGCAGGTACATGAAGCCACTCAACAGGGTTGAAAAGTTGATTTTTTGAGCTGTACAAGTTTTTATAGAAGTTCGTTGCTATTTTTAATATTTCTGACCTATTTTTTGTAGTATTTGTTGATCCTTGAAGTCCTTCAATCCATGTTTTGTGTGATTTTAAGTCTTTGTAAGCTCTCTTGACGCTACCGGTAATGCTGAGATGTTTTTCAATAGTATGTGTACGATGGCTCTTGTAGTCGTTTTTAATGTATTTGCTGATAAGTTTGTATAAAGCTTTTAGCTCATTTTTCATAGACCGAGTCTTTGGTTTAGTTGTTTGTAAGATGTGTCTTCGCTGTATAAGTTTTTTTGTGTTGTCTGATAGTATACCTGTTTTCATAGATGTACTTACATGTGCTTTTCTCAGACTATTTTCTATGGCGCTTACTATCTTGTCGTAGTATCCTTGAACGTTGTAAGCATCTTTATAATTGTGAATTAGGTTTTCTTTATAACTATTTAGTGATTCGTTGTACCTTGAGATATCTTTTTCGGTTTTAAGTAAATTTCTTGGTATGTTGCCAAAGTTTTTTCGACTTTTTTGTTTCGTTCCAACACTTAATCATTACTTATTTATTAAAACTTTATGCACTAGTAAAAAAAAAACCGTACAAAGGCGGACTTGATGCCATGGGCAATTTCTACCAGTCGACCAATCAATTTACGTGTAAAATTTTGCTTATCTCTATACTAGAGATGCCACGAATATTCGAATATAATAATCGGTATTCGGCTATTAGGTAACTATTCGGTATTCGGCCACTTTTTTTCGCTATTTTTTAATATCAATAGTATAATAGCATTTTTTTTATTACTAGCTGTTTTCCCGCGACTTTGTTCGCGTAAATTATAGCTCATGTCCTTTCTAAGGCTCTAGCTAGAGTATCTGTGTACCAAATTTCATTTAAATCGGTTCAGCAGTTTTGGCGTGGAATCGTGATAGCCAGATTTACTTTCGTATTTAAGTTTAAACTCTGCCCGCGGAAAGTACAGTGTGGCCGAATATTCGGCTGCCGAATGTTCGTCGCTTCGGCCAAGAACCTCACTGAACATTCGGTATTCGGCCAAATTACTATTCGTGGCATCTCTACTCTATACTAAAACAAAATAGATGTCTGTCTGTGATCGTTTCTCCTCTGACTTCTTCTTAACCACGAAACGGATTATGATAAGGTTTACACTGAGGGACTGATAAATGGAGGAAGGTTTGTTTACATAATGTGTACTCGTGCGAAGCCGGGCGGTTCGATTGTAAATCATATACTTAGGAAAGTAATCATTTAGGAATTTCAGTTTGAGGAACTTTTATAGGAGTCTGTGCCTGCTCGAAAGATACGTAAAAATTATACTTACAGGAAACCTGATGATATTTTCACATTCGCTCTTAGTGGCCTCCACAAAGTACTCCATCCAAAACGAGAATACTTGCTGTTCTGGTGATATTTCTTCACTTTTCCTAAATCTGCAAACAAATCTAAATTAGTGGTTTTTCCATCCTTATAATGACATTTACTGGGACTAGGGCATTATAACACGTTCAATAGATTGTTACAGCTATACCATTTGCGTATGTAAAAAAAAAAAAAAACAAAAGAGCAAGTTTACGTTCTTTATCGACATCTGTCGCGATCCTAAACATTTCCAGTCATTATAAAAAGATCATTTATTGTTACTACAAAGAGAGAAAAGGGTTAATGATCGCTAATGTCGTGCTTAATCCAATAGTTTTGTTTTAAATCAGTTTTTATTTGCAAGGTAATTGTATTCACGACATTCAACTTTTTGGGATCCTATAAAATCATTAACATATATTGTATACTAGCAGCGGCTCGGTTTCACCCGCGTTGTTCCCGTTCCCGTGGCAATACGGGGATACAATATAGCCTACGAGTATGTTATTCAGGGTGAATGCACCTTTATAATAGTGAAAGAAATTTTGGAATTGGCACAGTAGTTTTTGAGTTTATTCATTACAAACATACACACACACAATTTTAGTGTAGATGTAGATTAGACAGAAGAGATAGATAGACAACGCAGTTCTCCATCGAAAGATATGATACATTGGAAGCAAAACAAATCAATAATGCGTATTGAAGACAAATTGATCTGTTGTCGAATATCGCGTCAATTTATATTACAGGCAGTTGATGATTTGATAGCTATTTGATTAATCAGTATTGTTTTTTACTGTACGTACGAGGAACAGAAATCGAACAGACACCCTGATGTTTTTAATACAAGTAACTGAATAATTTATGTAATTCAAAACCAGAGAATATTTAACTCTTAGCTTCATAAATGATACTTATTTTGTTGTAAATAACACACGTCAATCTTTTTTGCTGGTGTTTCTTAGCTGACCTATAAATAACTAGCAGCGTCCCGCAGTTTCACCCGCGTACTTCCCGTTCCCATGGATGTACGGGGATAAAATATAGCATATCTTACTCGCTGATAATGTAGCTTTTCATTGATGAAATAATGGTTAAAACCGATCCAGTAATTTTGGAACTTATTTGGTACAAACAGACTGAAAATCTTTCCTCTTTACAATATCGGTAATAGTAAACACACATGAATCAAGCAAATACTCGGAACAGTTGATTTTTTTTGGCGAATTAGTCCTATTTGTAAATAGACTTACCTATCAATTAATTCAATATTTCCAATAGTGGATTTGAGGTACCAATTCGGTGGTTTAAGTTTGAACATACATTCCGCTGCCTGAATTGCTTTCACATAGTCTTGAGCCAGTACTGATATTTCGAAGAACGTCGCCACATCCCAGTAGTCCTTGAGTGACGATAGACTGCCTTTCTTGCCTATTAAATGGTTTAGGACCATTCCTGGAAACAGAATAGAAAAACTTTTATTCATGACAGACACAGCACAACGGTTACAAACATAAATTAAAGGAAAAGATAAATGCGCCGAGCGTGCCCAAACCGAAAGGGTTACCACCTCAGCATTTGCTGGGCGTCAGACACCCAGCGCTGGTTTTCAGTTGGCACCCCGCAGTGACGCACGGACGAGGGTAAATAAAATATATAATTGAACTAAATATTGATGTTTGTGAACTGAATTTTACTAAAATACGTAAATAAAACATATTATATATATATATATATATATATATATACCATAAAACGTAACGAAACAGTTGCCACATTCGTTAAAAACTACAAAATTCATAATACCCACAATACTCGCAATATTAGCGTGCACATCAGCCGATGCGATGATACGAGTATATCTACTATTTTAGGGATATATCTACAGATTTGGGTAAATTAGGCACCACTGCTCACAAAATGGTGAATGGTGTTTTCAGATACATTTTTTTTATCTACGCTTACTGGCAGACAACTTTGTTGCTTTGTTTGTTGTAAACCTTTTCTATTTATGTTTTCTCTAAATTGAGTTGGTGATTCTTTGCTAATGGGCGTCGTTCGGGTAAGCTTCTGTCAGATCTCTTCCTTTGACAAACTACTGACAGAAATCGGCTAAATTTTTTGAGAATAGGTAAAAGTACTAATGCCGGTCGTTAGCAATAATTGTTTTTTTTTTTAAGGAAAATTATTGAGGTTATCCATTTCTTGTTCTAGTACAGAGTAAAATTACACACTCATTTGGTAACTGACCCAAATTCTGGAAGCTTAAACGAAACGATGATATACTTTACACTACTTTACAGTCACAAATTGTTATGCCAAATGCTTCATGATTTATAGTTACATAAAATTACTAATCCATTAGACATTTTCCTATTTGGCTCTTAGCCAGAATTAGATGAAAAGAATTTCTGAGTTACAGTTGGTCGACCAATGCGACATGAAACATTATCATTCAAAGTATTCCAATAATGTAGACCTAGATTCTTACCGCTAGTGTTACATTTCTGTAAACAGTCTTTTATTTAAACTAGGCTGATAGCCAGCACTCTTTGAACGTCAAATTTTACACAAAGACAGTCCCCAAAACTCCTCCCACCCGTTCCCACTCCCTAGTGTCTTAGCTGGGGAGTGGAAGTGGTACAACAAACTCCCTAGCAACAATATGCCTGTTACGTTTTAAGAACTTGAATTTAAAAAATAGTATGCAAAGTAACTAAAAACAGGAAACAGAGGAAAACTTAATTAAATGATACCCAACATGGATTGCAATTATAGATGGAAGATTTACACGGTGCGCGTTCGTGACTTATCAAGGACATTTCTACAAAGCATAATGCTTTTTCTGTATCTTCGTTTGTCTATAAGTATACCCTCCTTTAGACCTGATTAGGAGTCGAGTTTTCAAAATCTAAGTAAATCCACATCAGCCATTTCGGTTGTGCATTGTAGGTAAGTCAGTCAGATAATTTTATTAGCATAAATAACTTACCTATATGTTGCAATTCTTGTGAGTTTTTAAAGTCATTGCCAGCTATAACTAAAAGTGTTGCCAAATTGATGCCCGCATACTCATTTGGCTGCACCTCGAAACCCTGTCTGTACCTGAAAAATTAGAGATATAGATCTATTTAATTTATCTTACTAGTTAGGTCATCATTGCTGGGATATTTTGAATTAGGCTGAAGTTATCAAAATATCAAATGTGATGTGTCGTATAAAAGTACTGCTACACTACCAATTGCCTACACGGTTGGCGCAGTGGTTGAGTTAATGACCGCTGCGTTGCGTGCCGCAGGTTCGATTCCCGCACGGAACAAATATTTGTATGGCCTACAGATAGGTGATCCGGCTCTGGCTGTATGTGTATGTGAGTTTTTATGTTTGTAGATGCACCCACATTACAGGAAAAAATCCTAGTTTGGGGAAACGCTTTAATAAAAAATTGGAACCACGCTCACGTTCTGTAGGCACCAGTAGCAGGCAAATGTGTGTGAGTCTGTGTGTGTGGAGTTCAGGCAAAAAGACCCACTTTGACCTACGACTTGCAATATTTAAGTTTTTATTCCTGAGTAATTTTGCGAAATCCGCCGAAAAAAAGGAAGCCACTTAACCTAACTTTGCTGGAAACTGACTGACAACTTGATAATTAACATCATTTACGCTCATATCACTTTCCAACGGAAGATTCATCCAAACGATACACGGAAGAAATCTCAGTGTTTGATCCCGTCTATTCTAACTCTCAAAGCCTTTTTTTCTATGGAAGATAC
This sequence comes from Hecatera dysodea, assembly GCA_905332915.2. Taxonomy (NCBI): domain Eukaryota; kingdom Metazoa; phylum Arthropoda; class Insecta; order Lepidoptera; family Noctuidae; genus Hecatera; species Hecatera dysodea. The sequence continues at coordinate 7,482,355 of HG995294.1, read as the reverse complement.
AATAAATAGCGTACACAACTATACATACCACTTGATGGCATTGCCCAAGCTTTCCTTATCCGTGTGCTGAGATTCAACGAATTTGTCCTTGTATATGCGCCCGCACAGGCACAGCATGTCTGGGAATCTGTTCTCTTTCTTCTCCAGCGCTTTGACGCATACTTTGAGAGCATTCTCTCTGTCTCCCTCTTTGTTTCTCCTGCGAAAATGAAAAAAGACGATGTATTTAATTGCTTTCATCTATAAGGGTTGATGATTCACCAAACTTAAGTGGCAGTCGACAGGTCATCTTGCCTGCAAACATATGAGAGTCAATGGGGTCGATAGACACTTATGGAAGTCGCTGCGCCCCCGTCAGTGGGCGCGGCGAGCGGTCACAGGGCTTGCGCCCTCTGCCCGCGGGGGCACTCCGGGGCCCGTAACGACGGGTCCGTTGTTGGGTTGCCATCATGGGCATGGATGATGGCGTGCGCCGGCAAGTCCCACGCAGCTGCGCACGCCTAGGTGTAGCGGGGTCGAAAGGTTTTGAAGTGGCGACCGCATACCGGAAGACACAGCGTTGGAAGGACTCCCATAAGGAGAACCGGTAACCTAGTGAAGGCCGTGGGAATCCATCGGATGCGAGAAGCACAGAAAAACGAGGTATGGCGATACTCGTGGTAGGCCTATGTCCAGCTGTGGACGTCAGTCGTGGAAGGACAGTGCAGCGCATGTTCACGAATTACTTTTGCCTTTATTCCTATTATTTTTTCTTTATTATTATTAGGAGCTCGTGGCTAAACAATAGCAGCCGGACGGGTCGATCTAAGAGGTTGGTCTGTGGATGACTGACCATCCTAACATACCGAGTTTCCTCTGTGCCTCGGAAAGCACGTTAAGCCGTTGGATAACGAGTGCCAAAGATCTACAAATGATAGCCAGGAGGCTGATCTTTGGCACTTTGATTACGGATTGTGATTGATGACATCTAGATTACGCACAATCCGCCAGTAAATCTAACTCCAGTCTTGCCAAGAGCTACGGTGTAACCCAGTCAATGTATTTTGGAGGTCTGGTAGGCAGCCGTCCGCTACACCTAAAATACTGATATGCAGCTGAATCCAGTTTGACTGGCAGCCAACCCCAAAATAGTTGGGAAAAGGCTAGGCAGAGGTCTCCCGACTTTATTCCAACGACAGAAAAGTTTCTAACGGTCTAATCATTCAAAAACGCATTGCACATTCGTTCATCAGGTGTGATTCTGACCTACAAGTATAAATGAATCTTATTGATCTTGGTGCTAATGTACAGATTGGGAGGTCGTTAGTTACTCAATAAAAACTGTAGCTGTACTTTAAATTTTGATAGAAATAGGTAAAAGGGTTCTGGCACAGAACAGAAAAAAACAGTAGAAGTCGCAAGTAGGCGGGGCACGCGTAGCCCTAGTATTGCGTAGCTCCGCAATTGTAGGCGCTCAAGCGCTGTCGCGCATATCAGTCTAGTTCCGACTGCGTTCACGTCACTTACTCTCGAAAATCCGTAAAAAAAATCAAATATGCCGTATTGTGCTGTTTTAGAGTATAAAAACGATAGCCGTACCAAAAATATATCCCATTGTGGTATATCGTATCATAATTAAGTACTATTTTATTTTATTTTAATTAATATTTGATAAAACATTGCTTACATTTTTATTCAAAAACTGTAAACAAAAGTAGAATCAATGATTTAAACCATAAGGTCTACTTTCTTTCACATCAAACCTGTTATTCTAGAAGATTCCATCCTATGTCATGTGACAGTTTGCTACTCAATTAGAGAAAGACGTTATCGATAACGAGTTGTCGATGATTCAAACCTTATCAAATAAAAATTCAAAATTAATGAATAGTAATATTATTTGATGTTAAACAGATAGTAATTTATTTATATCCGATGAAAATGAAATATCGTGATAGTATGCATAAGCATGCATTCGCCAGAACTTCGCAGCTTCGCCCTTACTCTACATTATTACTCACCGAAAGCCTATAAATACGTGCGTAGTACGTTTGATTGCTCTTTGCCTCATACACAAACCTTAAAAAATGGTTTGCTAATATCGGTGGAGATCCTGGTTTCACAAAAGAGTCATTTACAGCTTTAAAACTTAAAGCGGATTCATCAAGTGATCCAATATTAGCTTCACTGGTAATTGATGAAATGGCTATACGTAGAAGAATTGAATGGGATGGGAAGAAGTTTCATAGATATATTGACATGGGTACAGGATTAATAGCTAGTAAAGCTAAAAACAAAAATCGGAAGTTACACGCGTATATAGGTACATTTCGGTAATTCATTTCAATTCAGCGTATTCAGCTATCAGTGTATAATTTACGCCAAATACGAAGAATGTTATGCTTATTGAATACTAATATAAACGGAATGCACGTATACAATTAAATATCGATAAGTAAGGTTACGATATTGTACATCACTAGTGAATATCATAATAGCGATCAACTCTATAAACAAATATCTATCTTAAGTTCAATGTCATAATGCATACAATCGAATATGTTACAATTTAGCGACATCTAGCGTCGAGTAGCGGAACTTGCTAGTAAAACTATGCCTACGAGCTTTCACGGAAATATAAGATTTAATACCTACAAAAGATTAACAATAATGAACTCTATTTTTATGATATAAATGCACTTTTTTTTTAAATAGGGACTGACTATAGCGACTTTTTGGCATGAACCAATCACAAAACGAGTTTGCTAGTGTGACATAATATGATTATCTTGAAGATGTGTTTGCTAGGGCACGCTGGTTCTGATAGTAATTTGTGCGTTATGCGATTTCTACTGTTTTTTTCTGTTCTGTGGGTTCTGGTATGAGCGGATTCGTCGTAATTGGCATGGCATGAAACCACGAACAAAAGCAACGTTCTATAAATATCATGCTTGCCTTTATTTTACAAAAGCAATAGCATAGTCATGATTATTTGTGGTTTTAACAAGTATAGGAAATTTATAAATAAAAAGGATACCTAGAAAACGTCCTTTCAAAACAAACATTGGAGTCAACCTTACTTGAATAACAAACTACTATACTACGAGTAATAATTAAAAAATACTTACCGATTCATAGCAAAAGCGTACATGAACCTAATAATAGGCATGTTAACATAATTCTTTCTATTCATGATAGTTTTCAGGTCATCTACGACTTGTACTATGGCGTCATAGTCCTGTATTTCTCGGTAGGATATCAGCATGTTCAGAATTGTGTCTCCCGATAGGACGGCCGGATCGTCGAGGCGACGTCGCATCGCGTGAAGCATGTTTGCGAGTTCTATTCCAGTATAGGTTTCCCGCGCTTTGCGAAGATCGGAGAGGAATTTCTCTTGGAGATGGGCTCTGGGGAAGGAAGAATAGCTTATAGAGCATGAATATTTTCGCAGTTCCATCTGAAGACGCAGAAGCTGTAATGAAACCATTGACTCATAAAAACAGGACAGGGCCAACTGCACGTTGAATTTGAAGCTACAAATTATCCCTTCTATACCGAAGCAACTCGCCATGCGATCGGCAATTTTCGGGAGCGGTCGTGTGAGCGTGATATGAAAAAGCCGTGTTCACAGTATGGTGAACGCGTATGAGCAAAGTTCGGACACTACTATTTTATTATTTATTTAAATGTATAAATAAAACAGGTTATTACAGAAATCATTATCTAGCAGTCGCAAAATGCTGGACCTGTTCCTCATTTCGGCTTAGGGCAGCGATTGGTCAATCTCTTTCGCATATCAAAAGGTGCAGCGTAGGTATTGGGTAGACTCATCATAAGGAAAATGTATCTTTTTCGAAATCGAAAATGCAAATTACAAGTTTATTATTCGAATACCTAGTTATAAAAAACACAATCAGGAAACAGAGAGTCAACAAAAACATCGTGTACGTGCGTTGTACCTACTTACACTATTAATTCCAGTTAGTAATAAAAATTCCAAAGAAACATGCTTGTTGAATGAACACAAGTTGACCTTTATTAATTTGTAAGCAAAATTTCCTTACATTCAAATACAACATAACGTGAGTATTCTCCAAAGACAGGTTTGTATTCAACACGTTATAAAACAAAGAAATTGGTCCCACAGCCATTAACTAAACACACAAAGGAAATTTGAGGGAACACAGTTGTGCCTGACAACCGTGTTCCCTCAAATTTCCTTTGCGTTCCAAGGCCGTGGTAACTTTTTGGAACAATTCCGGAACCCTGGCAGGCGCTGGCCTTAGTAAGCTCCATCAACTATGTTATCATCTCTAAAATCTAAACTAGGTTCAAGGCTCACGATTGCTACCAACAGCCCTATTATGACGTCTTAAATCCAACATGATTCCTGTGTCAGAGAGAGACGGAGTTACACAAGACGAATAGCACTATCCCTTTCCCTCACACGAATAATGATAGCATTGGCACTTCGTAGTACGGCCACTGGACATTAGCGAGTCATTTAAACGTAATAATCCTTTGAATTATGTTTACAAATACATACAGTAAATAAAATTGGCTGACCTAATAAAGCGTTCGAGATGGCGTTTGATGTTTACGTTGATTTTTGCACGTTGGATCTTTTCTCTCTAAAAACAAAATGCATTAACTAATTCGACGATACGGTTGGCGCAGTGATTGAGCGATTGGCTGCTGCGCTACGTGTCGTGGGTTCGATTCCCGCACGGAACAAATATTTGTATGGCCTACAGATAGTTGTTTCGGATCTCGCTGTTTGTGTATGTGACATTGTATGTTTGTAAACGCACCCACGACACAGGAGAAATTCCTAGTGTCAGGCAACGTTTTTTAAAAAAAAAAACAACTAATGCTCTAACGCCAAAAAATCCTCTAGGTACCAAAAACCCAATACTTACTTCGTCTGTACTTCAACATCCTGCAGTATATTCTTCAATCTCAAGGTGAGATGCTGTTTGGGGTCAGCCGAGTCCTCGCCCTTGAACTTAGTAGCAGCCGGATTTGTTGTCACACAGGTCCCAGCATCCGTCAGTTTGTATGACACAAACAGGAAATTCGGGAGCGATAACTGACAATAGGAAAAACTTGTGTAAGTTCATGTAATTGATTAGGGGAATGAGATGTGTTTCTATGAGTAATTCATTGAAGCTAAGTATGAGTCATTCATTGAGGAATATTGAGTAGATTTATTACTGAAATGGATGTATTTAACACGTATCTCAGCATACTACGTGACTAATTTTGAGATTTGAGGAAAATTTTAAGTCTAAATATTTGTTTTGTTTTTTTAGATACTACTTAGCATTATCCGCCTTTATGACGATTCATAAAATCACAGTTGATTATACAGGGTGTTTTAGAAGGCCGTGGTTATATTTCAAGGTTACGCTATGTATCTGATATACAGTAAGGAAACAATGCCAGGAATAAACAAGTTTTTTTTTATCTTTTTTATCAGAACGACAAAAATGTTAACATTTTAAGCCATCTGATGCAGTTTTTACATCAAATCTGCGATGGACCTAAAATTAATGCCACCAACTTCGTGAAATTGCTTGAAAATTGATTTCTTTAGAACTTCTGAGACTTTTTTGCGGTCGAGTTTTTTTGACGATAATTTTTTCCTTATTCTGTATCAAATACTTCTGTATACCCTAAAATATGACCACGCTCTTCTGAAACACCCTGTATATGTACATAATTATGCATAACCAAGACTCGGTTGTTTCAAATGATATGGCCAATTTTACTCATTTTTAAGCAACATCTCATTCGCATGTCATTTGCAATCTGTCAAAAATGTAGAGTTGTGGTGTTTTTGACAGATTGGGACCGAGAAGCGAATGCGTTAGCTCTAAGGAAGGAATCCAATACCATCAATAAAACATAGATATTCAACTTGATAAAACCATAATTTGTATGCAATTGTTTTATCACATTGTAAATACTTTTCATGCTGGTAAAATAAAAGTAAATAAATGACTTTGAATAAGTTTTATCTGTTTACCGCAGGCATGACACTATTTTACGGTAGTTCTTAGGATCAGCGTACACTGGCGGATTACATGACAGAAGAATTTAGGGCATGGCCAATGTGACTGACTACGGTCGATTATGGACGGTCATGTTGTGATTACCTAACCAAGTACTAGAAATGGGTTACTTTAATAATATTATCACTGCCTTCCTACAACTATGTTCAAATGAAAACATTGTAAACGCCAATGAATTTTATAAGAACCATGGATTTTTTTTCAATTTTTTTTAAACCAATAATTCGAAAAGCATTAAAACAGCTTTCCAAGATTGATTTGCATCGCGCACGGGTGGACTGACCTTAAATCTCGATAGGTACCTAAAGTTCAATGTGGGTGAGACATGACGCCCACTTAGATTCAAATGTTTATGTTTATTTATTTACATGCATTAAAAGTCTCTCTAATCTGCCAAGCTTTTTACTAACTAGGTACATAAATGTGGCGGTTGGAAATATAATCGGACGCAGCTGAATATGTAGGTATAGCATAATCAGCCTTTTAATGTTTCCACTGCTGGGACTCAGGCCTCCTCTCTAGGAGGGAATGGGCCGTAATCCACCACGCGGGCCCAGTGATGGTTGGTGAATGTCACATGTCTTCGAATTTCTGGTTCTAGGACATGCCGGTTTCCTCACGATGTTTTCCTTCACCGTTTTGAGAGTAGTGGTGAAATAAATCACACACAGTAATGCGCCTGGCTGGGTTTGAACCCGCGACCTACAATCCGTAACCGCTCGGCCACCACTGCTCTCACTCGGTCACCATCACCATGTAGGTATCTTCCATAGATATCCAGGTTGCCTGGAAGAGATCGCGGAATGCGATAAGGCCACCCATTGTACATGTGTTTTAGTTTGTAGTTTTCTTTTATTTTTGCTATCCCCGGTGTACAATTATGTATATAAGTATCATCATCTTCCTGCCCTTATCCCATGTTACTTGGGGTCGGCGCAACATGTTTTTTTCTTCCATTCTGTCCTGTCAGCCGTCACGCTATCACTAAATCCTTTCTGTTTCATATCTCTCCTCACACAATCCATCCATCTTTTCTTTGGCCTACCTCTCCCTTTCCATCCATCCACATTCATATTCATAGCCCTTTTAGTTACATGTGTTTCATGCCTCCTTTTTACATGACCTTTTTTTTACCAACTTTTCCGTCACTAGCGCCACTTTTAGACTTCCTCTAATGTACTCATTTCTCACTTTATCTATCCTCCCAATTATGTAAAGTATAATAAATAAATAAAATAGATATACTGCCTATCTGACCTCCACAAAATTGCCCTGGCTGGGGGCCTTAAATTCATTTGAGGCCACCACAGGATTGCCCGGTTGAGCAGTAACCAGCCTTAGAGTGCTGAACTGCGAGTGGCCCAATCCAAAAAAAATGACCTCCACATGCCAGTAACTGAGTACAATACCATTAGCAAGACTGGTGTCGATTTTCTGGTTCCCGACTATCCGTAACGACCTACATATGGAAAAGCGGTAGAAGTTCGGTTCTAATGAATGCACATTCATGGCTCGATTTTGGCGTTGCTTAACCTTGAAAAGCTACCCTTGTGGTAGTTATTATTTAACCATGAGCCAGTCCGAGTCTTTACAATTACCAAATTAATAGAATCCCAGGATTATTTTCCCAGAAAATATGTAAAACCCATAGATATAATAAACATGATAAAAAAAAAACAATATCTTGTCACGCTCACGGTTGAAAGCGCACTAGATCGCGGAGTCGACCATTTGCATATGACATGGTCGCTCAGACCATGTCGCGCGGACACCGACACGCCCACTTGCCACTTTTCCTGTATTGTATATATTTCTATGTTAAAACCCCTTTCGGCATTTGATTATGATTGTTATCTTCTATATAATATGACCAAGTTTATCGACGGTCATTTAACATTTGCATTATTAGTTTTTAGAATAATACAAATACTCAAGCCATTTTCCCACGGGGTAAGGCAGAAACTATATAACGCCATCTGCCAAAATACCAAACATATTGTTCACATATGGATATTGTTTTCTAAAATGTATCACTTTTCAGATAAATAGCTTCTCTATTGCGTACCCTATTCTTGTTTCTAACGTCTCTTTCAGGACAGCAATCTAAATATAATAATATATAACTCAAAAGTGACTGACTGACATAGTGATCTATCAACGCACAGCCCAAACCACTGAACGGATCGGGCTGAAATTTGGCATGCAGGTAGATGTTATGACGTAGGCATCCGCTAATAAAGGATTTTGATTAATTCTACCCCCAAGGGGATAAAATAGGGGATGAAAGTTTGTATGAAACTTTGTCAATTTTAAACCGGTCGGGTTGAGAGTTTCAAAATCGAGGGTAAAGTAACATTCCACGCGGACGAAGTCACGAGCAGAAGCTAGTAACTCAATAAAATCCAGAATTCAATACAACAAAACACATCCAATTCCTCAAATAAAAACGCCGTCCCATAATTGAATTAGGCCCAGAGGTATTTGAATTGTCATCCTAGTATGATTGAACACACGAACGGGACAATTTGACAAATTGAGAGTAATAGCTTGATAGGTGCATGTTCAAGACGTGGCTGACAGCACTTCATACATAGATATATTTAAATAATAGGAAAATTGCTGATAAAGTGTGACCGAGTTGGTGTGGAGATCTGGAAAGGATGTCGGTGGTATATAATGTGGTGTGGTAGCTCTATGTGATTCGTTTACATCACACTACGAAGGTTGAGGAAATCGTGGAGTATGTTCGAGCGAAGACCAACTGGACCTTAAGAGTGGAGAAGTTCGAGCCGAGGCATAAAACGAATTTCAAGTCGTTCGTGGTACGAGTTCCGACTCATCATATTGAGACCTTCCTCAAAGAAGAGTTTTGGCCGAAGGATGTCGTATCTAGACGATTCCGCGGAATGCTACGTGACACGACGCCGACACTTCGTGTAAAATAATGTAATGTTTTTGTTTTATATAAATAATATGTTTTGGGTCTTTGTTACCCGAAATACATGATCCAAAAACCAACCCCCCAACCAACCAACCAAAAAATAAAAGAAAAAGAAATAAAAAAAAGAAAACTGAAAAAAAGAAAAAAAAAAGATTTGATGAATAAAAATATTTTTTTTTTATTATTATTATATGTCTGTTATTGTCTATCATTTTCCTGCTCCTATCACGAAGTCAGGAAGTATTTAAGTAGGATAGTGATCACAACCTTACTTTTGTTTTTTATGGATGGGAAATCATCAAATGACTTCCTCAGCTCTGGGCGGAGCAGACGAGAGTGTCAGACTCTATTAACTAAAACCCATCCGTGTTCCTCCTAATTCCCTTTGCGATTAATTAAGGGATGCGTTTCTTTCGAACAAATTCCACAAATAGTGATAGTTAATAGTTCAAGAAAGTAGTTACGAAAAAACCAAATTCGACTCAGACACAAAGGCTTAAATTCCATAATCCGAAAAGAAGCACGTGTCTTACAATTCCCTTTCATTTTTAAATGACTTTAATATTTGTAGACTTTGCGGCAACACTCTGGAAATTTCAACAGTCTACGTACGAATCTTGAGATACAGCCCGCTGACATACAGACGAACGGGCGGACAGCGCAAGCATATTAACAGGTAACGTTGGTTACCTTTCCAATAATAACAAATTAAAATTCACTATTTATTTAGGCGGCGCAATTATATGACGTATATATTAATTGGATGAAATATAATCTAACCTATCCGAGCCCAAAGTTGCGCTACTTGGTTAGAAGTCAGAATATCAGATGAATTTTAGAACCAACAGATGAATTTTTCCGATGCGTAAAAAAGTATTCCAAATGTTCAAGTTGACAATTTGTCGAAAGTTTACAATCCCTCAAGATATTTTATAATCTTATGGAGTTTGCTATTTTCCGGTGGCATATAAAAAAAACTTTTCCGTGATTAACGTGAGTGACTGACAGACAAAGCACAGCCGAAACTACTGGTTGTAGAGGACTGAAATTTAGAATGGAGCTTCCTTGCGGAGTGTAGGGGTGCACTAAGAGAGGACTTCCCGAAATTCCTACGGGAACGGAAAAAATCGGGATATGCGCGTACGACGCTGCGGGCAAAAGCTAGTACTACCTACATAATAAATTGACTACGTGAAGATTATAGAATTTCCCCTTACCGTTCAATGATAATTAATGCCTCTTTTCATGTGCTAATCGAAATGCATCATTATAATTTAAAAACAGTAGGTACAAAAGAATAAGATAATTTTCCTCCTACCCATCTCAGTCCTTACCGATTCCATAGTATAGGTATTGTTTTAAAACTTAATGGATAGTATTAGTCATGTACAATAAGCAAAAGAGATGATTAACCACATAATATTTAATTACAATTTGTTATGGTGGTCAAGTGCATCTCTGAATGGCATTATAATATCTCCCAAAAATGAAAAAAAAAAAAAAATGTTATATTATTTTAATAGCAGAAAAAAAACAATATTAATATAGTAAAAACATAATTAAATCCATTGAATTTCGGAATTTACTATATACCTATTATGTGAAGGATATGGGGTTTTGCATCTGATTAAATTTAAAATAACTTTTTTGTGTAGAACATGACATAATGTTATAAAGAATCATATTTAATTTAATTTGCTTGTTTGTTTATAAAACATGATATTTATTAATTTACTATATTACCATATAAATGTATTTTATTAGTATATTTATTATATAACACTTTTACACGTCAAATATTTCTGGTCATTTTAAGCTAGATGAAACCGAGAATGCCTTGTTGCATTAAGTCCGCCCATGTACCACTATTGTCCATAAAGTTTAAATAAATAAATGAAGAAGTAAGAGTTCATTACTGGAAGTTTTGATCCGATTATGATAATTCTAATACGGGTCCAAAGCTCTGAATCCTAGGAAAATCTATTTCATTGATTAATGACATACTTCTGCCAACGGCTGCGGCCGCTATCTTATTCCAGAACATGGTCTACTATGTTGTGCCAATTTCGTTGAGACGTGAAGAGGTAACAAATATACAGAGTAACTTTCGAATTTATAATTGTACTAGCAGCGATCCGCGGTTTCATTGGCGTTATTCCCGTTCCCGTGGGACTAAGGGGATAAAATATAGGCTATCTTACTCGCTGATAATGTAGCTTTCAACTGATGAAAAAAAAATGGTTAAAATCGGTTCAGGAGTTTCGGAGCTTATTCGATACAACAAGCAAACAAAAAAAATCTTTCCTTTTTATAAAGATGGCTATTATTACATAAGCATTTACGTCTCACACGAAATAATTTCGCTGCCATTACATTTGTAAGTAAAGTCCAAGAGAACAACTTTTATTTGTGGTCAAAACACTTACCTAATGACATGATTGCATGTTACAGAGTGCAGCGTTCTTAATAATAGTGTCATGTAAGTAAGATACGACTTTGTCTATTATTGAGATAAGTGGCGCCGCGCAGCTGGCGCTTAGCTACATATTATTGTGTACTCTGCTATACCGAACGCCAGATAAATGTGCATTAAAGATCATTGTCCTTTCCTTTATATTTCTTCGTAGGTACATGGACAAAAAAAAATTAATCGTTTTCCATTACTAGTAAATATAAAGGATCACGATAGATCGATTCAATATAGCATTAATTCATCATTTCTGTTTTAAGAATTAAGGTTGTCAATAAATGTAGGTGGGTCAATGACCGTTATTGCACATTTGTCTGGCGTTCGGTATAGATCTTTTCAATTGTTTTTGTAAGTATTTTAGTTACTAGGTACTGCTTGTCAGTAGCAGCTTCTGTCGTAAATTATACCAAGGGAACCTGCACCCACGGTAAACCTATGGCCTAAGCCAGGTAAGGTAATGGTCTGCAGGTCATGTTCTATCTGTGTTCCAAGATTTATTGACTTGAGGCTCGGAGATGTATCTATAGGCTTCAAGAGATGTGGAACTTAACAAGGCTAGAAAGTTCTACAGTAAAGAAGACATGTTGCGAAAGCCTGAATAATTATATTCGACAAAGAGCCAGAGATTGATGCTTTATTTTAAAAATACTGTTAAGAGGTTTGGGCTGGTCAGATTTTTAAAATTTAAATAACTCACGACCAGATCAGTCACTAATTACAAATTACTACCAAGTAGGCAGATACCTATATTGTAACAAAAGGCCATATTCTCATAATAAATAACCTTGTCTAAGTGTTGTACCATAAATCATTCTCAAGGTTGGGTTTACATTTGAATGAAAACAATCCTATACTTCCCAAGTTTTAAATCAGTATGTCAAATTGCTGAGCAAGGTCAAAAACAGTACAATCCATTTGAATCTAAAGTCAAAACAATGTAATAGGATAGGTATCATAACTGAGTATCAGTAGTTAGCATCCTAATTTAGATCTACCGGAATTACCTACTAGGTAGATAGATTGATATGTTAATGAAGGTGTAAATGATGGGTCCGAGTGCTCACGCGTTATTTAAAGAACTTGCTAAACGTTTAGTTGAAACTTCGCGTGACCCAAGGGCTGGCTTTTTCTTCGGACAGAGGATAAGTATTGCCATACAACGTGGCAATTCCGCCAATCTATTGGGTTCACTCCCAGTCGATGGCGATGCGGACGAGTTTTTTGATGCCATTTAGTAGTTAGGAGGATTTTAGTTTAGTTTTAATTATGAGAACTTGTAAGAGTGAAATTAAATTTTTAGGTGCCAATTTGAAAGGCTTTATTTATTTTTTGGCCACTAGCAGCGCCCTGCGGTTACACCCGCGTAGTTCCCGTTCCCGTGGTAATACGCGGATAAAATATAGCCTATGTTACTCGATGATGATGTAGCTTTCCAATGGTGAATAAATGGTTAAAATCGGTACAGCAGTTTTGGAGCTTACTCGGTACAAACAAACAAACAAAAAAATATTTTCTCTTTATAATATTAGTATAGATACTTAAATGATTAAAAGTAGCAACAGTTCTATTTAGATTCTACTTTGAAGCTATAATTAGCACCCAAAAACCATTTTATGTTTGAACCTTATTATATTCAATATTCTATTAATGCATTTAGAACAAATAGGTGAGTCCACTATATAGACCAGGGTAGAAGCCTTTAAAAATAATAAAAAGTGAAATAAAATAATAGTAGGATAAAACCCATTAGAAAAAGGAGGAGAATATTATAAAAATGAAAGGAAAAATAATTTACGGGCGATCTGAGGTCGGGAAGGGGGGGGGGTGAGGTTTTAAGGGTAAAAAACGGTTTATCTCGATTTCCGGCAAAACTAAAAGTCCTATGGAAAAAAGTCAAATGGCAAAGTTGTAGGTAATAAAAAGATCTAAAACTTTTGTATTTACACTTTTTTCACATAACCTCAAAATTTAGGAGAAAAATTCAAAAAAACAAGTTTTTGGTTTTTTATTTTTATCTTTTACAAAATTATTTTTTTTGTCACGAAATTTGGTGAAAACTTACCTTTTTATGTCCCAAATACGCTGTAATTTATTTGATTAGAAATATTTATTTTTTCGCCTTATTTTGAATTAATATCGAAAAAGCACCCCCAATTTTCAATCAAAAATTCACCCGTCAAAATATCAGCTTTTTTCAAAAAGTTGGTATGCTTTCTGTTCGTTGAAATCTCTACTTTCCGATGGTGAAAAAATATATATATGTTACTATAGTAAATCTTCTCAGAAAATGCAAAAAATCGAAAAAACTCGAATCGATTTTTTTTTAATTATTATATACAATTTTGGTCTATTTATTAAAGTTTACACTTTAATTACTCGAAAAACGTAAGATTACATGTCACGTTGATAAAAAAAAACTGCAAATCAAAATATACTACTATAATTAACCAAGAAATAAGTTAATAAAATTAATATTTAATAAGACATCTACAATATTTAGAGAAAGTTGTAGAATCTTCTTTAAATTATATGCGTAGATGCCTATTTATAACTATTTTAAGATAACTTACATACCTGAGTGACCTACGAAAAATTTTAGCCCATCAAAAGGTATTTCATAGAAAAGTGGGGAAGGGAAAACTCAGCGTGCACGTGTATTTTTATAAACGATGTTGTATACTGTACTGTATTTCGAATACTGGCTAGGCTAACGGTTGTTACAGCTGCTACGAAATAGTAGGTATGTATGTAGTAAGACCCAGACCCGCCTAGCCCCTTCCCCACTTTTCACCATCGGAAAGTAGAGATTTCAACGAACAGAAAGCATACCAACTTTTTGAAAAAAGCTGATATTTTGACGGGTGAATTTTTGATTGAAAATTAGGGTGCTTTTTCGATATTAATTCAAAATAAGGCGAAAAAATAAATATTTCTAATCAAATAAATTACAGCGTATTTGGGACATAAAAAGGTAAGTTTTCACCAAATTTCGTGACAAAAAAAATAATTTTGTAAAAGATAAAAATAAAAAACCAAAAACTTGGTTTTTTGAATTTTTCTCCTAAATTTTGAGGTTATGTGAAAAAAGTGTAAATACAAAAGTTTTAGATCTTTTTATTACCTACAACTTTGCCATTTGACTTTTTTCCATAGGACTTTTAGTTTTGCCGGAAATCGAGATAAACCGTTTTTTACCCTTAAAACCTCACCCCCCCCCCCCCCTTCCCGACCTCAGATCGCCCGTAAATTATTTTTCCTTTCATTTTTATAATATTCTCCTCCTTTTCTAATGGGTTTTATCCTACTATTATTTTTTTTGGTTTTAAAAATTATCGACCCTGGACTAATAGCCAAGGTCAAACACGTAAAACATAAAAAAGAATCCTAACATAACAATAATAAGTCTTCCGGACTACCAGTGCATTTAGGCGTGCCTCAAGGCTCAATACTGGGTGCATTCCTTATTGTGAATTTACCATCATCAGCTAATTACAACTATTATTTGATTTAAATTAAAACATGGAACAAAAAATAATGTACCTTCAGCCTAAGCGTAGAGTCCGCATCAACATCATTGTAGAGCAGAACATTTTCCTTCATGTCAAAGCTTTCCCGTACTCCCAAGTGATACAGCAACGAACTCTGCTGCAGCTGCAGACTGAGATCCACCAGTGCCACGTCTGCATTGTAGAATGTGTCCAGCACATTTGTCTCGCCAAAGTCTAGCTTTTCAAACTGAAAAAAAGTAGTAAATTTTAGTAGGTGCTTACTACTGCCAGCGTTTTCATCTGGGGTCGGGTCTAGTATCGTTTGGCAGGAGTTGGGATCTAAAATCGATTGAATCTGGAAGAGCTGGAGTCCCTGATTATAACGCTACCACTATTATTAAAAGGTAACGCATATTTATCGAGAAATTAACAAAATAAGTTACTAACCTCAAATTGAATAAGTGGAAAACGGAACGTTAAAATGGGTGTTTGACAACCAAATCTGACACAATATAGTGTCTGTGGTGTAAATATCGTGCAAAATCGGTAAAACGGAACGTAAAAAAAGACATTTCATGTGTCTATGTCAACATTCCGTTTATGTTCTGTTTCTTCCCAAGTTGCGTGAATGTTCTGTTTGTTTTGAAGTATTATTGTGACTTTTTTCAAACTTGGTAGAAAGAAATAAAAGTGATCCTTTTGAGGAATTAATCAAAGTGATAAATTTTGGATAAAATAAATAACTTTAATTAATGTGATGTGTTTATACCAAATTGTATACAGTATGTGCAAAAGACAGTTTACTAGTGTTACAAGGAGAATTTAGGATGCAAGAGCGACCGAAGCGAGGTCGGGACATGGGGCACCCCGACTCGGACAGGTTAGGTTAGAAGGAGTGGCGGAGTCTAGTGAGCGAGCGAAGCGAGCGAGCAGACTCCGCCACTCCTTCGTGGTTATTTTTTTTTAAACCCTTGAGCCCCGCGAAGCGGGGCTCCGACACGCATCTTAAGCCACTTTAAGTGTTTTGAGGTTAGGTTACTAAAATTAGATTTTCTCGGAAACGGTGCGTTACCTTTTTACGGGAGTGGTGCCATGGGGGAAGGGTCACCCCCCTCTCCCCTCCCCTCCCCCTCTCCCCCCCCAAATCCTGCCAAACGATACTAAACCTTTACCGCTCTAGGATTCAGGATTCCCAGGAATATTTTTCTGAATGTGATATCATGAAAATGCAAGACAACGTCTCAACTACTCATTTCCAGTATAAGTTGGTCCCGTGGGGTGGCGCTGTTAACCATATTACTTACTGGTACGGGGTTTCAGAAGGTATATCCATGTTAAGATAACGGTCACAATATCACTACCTATGCTAGTCACTTGTCTTAAGCGCTGTTGTTGTGGAAGATGTCAGGCCGTATTATGTGGTTAGCAACCAGAAGTAATATAAGGTTACATAGGTATTATTACTGGACTGGACAGACAAAGGAGTCACTGACAGCCCGCTCTGCAGAGCCTGCATGGTGGACAGCAGCACATCTGTGTCTGAGCTGCACGGTAGTCGCGGATTACAGGGCTAAGTACATACTTCGGAAACGGTACCCTCGATGAGATAGTTAGCAACACTAAGGCTTTGCTAGCTTTCCTTGGGGAGCTGGGGTGCTTTGAATAATACATTTATCCCACCATACAGTTGCGGAAACCAGCCTGTTTTACACACATACATACTGGACTGGACCACGATAAATGGACTTGTTATAGCTAACTTCAACATATCCAAGTAACAGCATGATTTACACTTTCTGTGCCAACGCCAATCCCAATGGGGGTTGTGGAACAAATTATTGTTCGACCCATATGCTTAGATCTGGAGTTACAGAGTTAAATTGCTTGCCAAACAACATCTTAGTGCAAAAGTTATGACATGTTCATTCATCAATACAATAAATATTACTGTACTAACAAAACCTAGACATAGTGCATGGGAAAGTCCAACATCTGCCTCTTAGAAATATAATTTGTTGGAACTCTTATGTGCATTGCAAAGATGTATTTCAAGGTCAATTGACAAGGTCACAATAACAGGAACGTTTGACTAGAAATTTGTCTTAAATATAAGAAAAATAAAATTTAATATTTCGATTTTTATGCTGGTGGGATTTGTCTGCTTTCTGAATTATTTTCCATTGAGTGCCAGTGCATTCAGAAAGTTATTCTTTTACCTTCATATAAATTAATGCGGAGTACCTAAAGTCAAAATCCATTTATTTTTAATTTTGTTTGGTATCTTTACTCTGCATTTATTAATGAGGGAGTTATACTCATTTGTGATAATACGAAACTAGGTACATAGGTACTTTTCTCTTGAATTATTACTGTTGATAAAATTACTCTGACCACAGAGAAAAACCCAGTACATATCTTGTTGTTAAATCTGTTGTTAAGCACCTATAGTGTAGGTATTTCTATTGGAGCTCCAATTCCTATTCTGTTCTGTTTTCATTTTATTTAATACCAAGTTTGAAAAAAAATAAGATAATCAATTGAAACTATAATTTGATTTCTAAGTAACAGGAGTGAAATGTTTGAAGGACATCTATGGATATAAAAAAAACTATTTTGCATAGTTGTTTTTGCCACAGAAATATAATTAATCAGATAGGTAACTCACATGTATATGATGTAAATTGGCATTGACTAGTTCGGATGCCAATCGAACTTCTTCCAAAGCTCTTTTTCTGTGAGCAAGATTCAATGTTTGGGTTATATCCAAAACACATGCTATGTCCATCCGAGGCCGCTGGTTGGAGCCCCCCGGCTGAACCGTCGCGTTGGACCCATCGCTGCACACACTCTCGCAAATACTCCTCACTTCCCCTACAAAATAACAATTCAATAAACTCAAAGTCCCACAAGACGAAAACGGAAAACAAAGTTCACAACACCGCACCTGTATCTTCTAACGCTGTGGAATTGTTCCCACCGCCGAATGTTATCATTTTCTCACGTGTTTATTAACATTTGGATAGTTTATACACACATTTCACATTCAATTTACGCAGCATAAAAAATAAATTCCACAACAACTATTTGCGGGCTTGTGTTATTTAACAATAGTGATGGGCTCGTCGCACATAAAAACAACGTTCAACATTGTTGTTGTCTTTGACATACTGTCGCAACATACTGTCTTACATAGTGAATTAAAACTAAGTATACCAGTAAAGTGTAATGTACTAATGTCATAACGTGTAGGTCGTGTTATCTGATTATTTAATTTTCGTCATAATCATTTTATATATAAATACTAATCACAGCCTTTTCAAAAAAATGTATGGACGTAATGTACGGAACGGCTGGTTGACACTTCCCATGACCCAAGAGCTGCCTTTTACTTTGGCCAGAGGCTAAGCATTGCCTGAATGGCAATGCCGTCAGTCTCTTGGGCACTTTACCAGCTGAAAGCGTTGAGGACGAATTTTTTGATGCTATATTTTAGTTTGTTGTGAGTTTAGTTTATTTTTTAGTATAAATGGTAGTGACAGAATGGTCTGTCATTGATGTCGTAATGGTTGATTCTGACAAGTTTGGTAATCTACTAATATAAAAGCGTTATTATGACTTTCCAATGGTCATCCACTGACACTCCATTGAAAGAAATGGCATAGAATGGTAATCTTGTACATACTGACAAATTAATGACAGACGTACAATACGGCCGACGTAACTTGGCGAGTCCGAACTTCGCGCAGAAGGTTGCGCAATAACTTTATTTAGGAACCAAATGGTGGCACGAGGCGACGTGCGCTGGGCGGTGGTCTAGGCTAGAGATTGACCTTATGTTAATACAATCGACCCTTTATCGATTAAATATCGTAATCCATAAGTTTCATTTAGAATTTATTGGTTTTTGTTTATATAATTTAAGAAACGAGATAAGATTTACAAATATAATGAATTTTGTCGTTAATGAACGACATTTCGAATTTAGTAAAAAAAATATGTAAAGTAAAAAAATATGATTTCTCAGTTGAAAGTCATGATTCACTTATAAATCACTTATCTATTAACGACTACTTGAGTAACAACTGTTTGAGAAAATTTAAAACCTCCATATATAATTGAAAATAAATATATTATTGAGTCTTAATTTCAATCGATTTGAAGAAAATCGATTAAACAACACCCTTTTTTTTTTTTTTCTTTTTTTGATGGGAAATCATCAAATGACCCCTCCCGCCCTGGGTGGAGCGGTAGGGAGTGTCAGACTTTTACTGACTAAAACCCACCCGTGATCCTTCTTGTGCCCTATGCGTTCCAGGGCCGCGGTAACTCTTTCGAACAAATTCCGCAACCCTAGCAGGCACCGACCCTATGGGGCCCCGTCCTCGGTGCTGACGGCTCCGTGTGACGCGCGTATTGGACATCCCTTTTTGGTTACTTCGTAAAGCTTCGTGCGTATTCGGCAATGCTCGGTACACGATATTATTGTCTCAGTCACACGTTAGCATCGGTGTCGTGTTCGTGTCGCTATCTCTGTCTTGAGCGCAGTCGGTTACAAAAGTTTTCGTTGTTACTGTTGTTAAGTTTTATTGGTATTTTTAAATTTTTTGTTAAGTGTTTAAGATTGTTGTTACTGTTGTTAGGTTTTATTAGTATTGTTAAGTTTTTGTTTAGCGTATAAGATTGTTTTGTGTGTTATTTGCAAGTTTCAGTTGGCACTTATATTATTCGTAAAAATGCCACCAATAAAAGTTTTCTTCACGACTGTACATGCGCTAAAGTTCGCAAAGCCTATGTTCAGACTCGCCAAGATACGTCGGCCGTATTGTATGCGGTGACCTGCTAAAATTTTGATAGTTCCTTTGATTAGCGACCTATCATTAGAACGTCGTGTGCAGTCATTTCTTTTAATAGCTTGGTTATCAAAAAGTATTACGAGACTATTGATCGACCAATGATCGACTATTATGAATTAAGCAGATTACCAACTTTTAGAAAAATGACAATGGGATCGTGTTTGTGTTGGAATGACAAATTTTAAAATTTATAAAAATAGCAGACTTGGGGCCCTGGCTTCACAAAACCATTTTTTAAAGTAGGTACCTGAGTACTGTATATTTGAAATGTATGTAAATTTAATTGATGTGAATTTAATTATTTAAATATATTGAAAAAGTGAACTCAATTGGTGGATTGTTTTCAACATAAAATCCACACAGAGCATAGACTTACGAATGTGGACATCACTATTTACGACCTTGAATTAACGATTCTCTGCCATCTACACTGAAATATTTGAACTATACCAAAACGTAGTGTGAAAATGTAATTTCCTGTATAGTTACTAGATGGCACTTTTTAACAATTCTAACTATATTTTTTTTTTCAGATCTTAGGTTATTTATGAGGGTGAGCAGATACTAATAAAGATTCAATGGTGAGTGTGTTGACCAATGACAGAAATTGGTGTTCAATAACGTTTGAGATTTAGAGATTGCTTACTTACAAAGTTAAGTAAGCAATCTCAAATATGATTAAAAATCAAATACCTGAAAGATCTTACCTTACCGAGACAGTAAGCAGTACAGAAGAGAAGATAAAGGTACCTATTGCAGTAGGCGGCGTATATTTAACTAATAGCTATATCCGTGTCAAGGGTCAGGAGTGCTCTTTGTCACCAGTCTTGCCAGGAGTTGTAACGTTACTCAGTGGACATTTTAACGCTCTCGATCGCGTTTGTTCTAAGCAAACGACTGAAGAAGCGCCGTCTGGTGACAATAACGGCAAACATTTTTTTCCTATACAATTTGACATAAGAGAACATAATATACGTTAACGCGATCGAGTACGTTAATAATCTCGCACTAAGCCCGTCAGTTACTGGGTTGTGGAGTTGAGATAGGCAGTCGCCTAATATAAAATTCTGATACCTACTTTCGGTTAAACTGGAAGTCGACACGAATATAGTTGGGAAAATGCTAGGCTAATAAAATTGATTGATTTACGTAGATACACGTCTGTATTCCCCGAAGAAGTACCTATGTAGTTACGTACCTAATGTAAATAAAAATAAAATAAATTTTAACTTTTTTATAGTTGTTTGTGATTGTGATACTGGCTATAAAGGACTTACCTACCTATCTTTTTAGGTACCTACCAGCTAGCGACCCGTACCTATCTTCTCCATGGGTGGCCCTGGTCAGAGGACTTAAATTAATAACAATTTTTCCTCTTGCATGTTCAGAATGAAAATTAACGAGTCAAACAAAAACGAGTCGTGAGGACATATTTATGGGACGGACCTAAAATGGATCAGTGGCAGAACGATGTACTTTTGTGATCAATCGGCAAGGCTACAGACTCATCAGGACAAAATACTGGCAATTAGACTTCATTTTCGACCGCCTCGCTAGCCCATTGGTCTAATGGTTGAAAGCACTACTGCTGACTATGATATAGGTACAGGGTTAGTTTCTCGGGCAAGCAAAGTGGTATTAGACTTTGGCTTTACCATGTGGAATTTCACAATAGCAATAAATAGGTATATTTTCTGGTTTTTTTTCTTACTCTTCGGAAAATGCAAGCTTAGGTATATTATGTAAGATCTGCAACTATCTTAGATACCTACCCAGTTCTGTTACTTGGGTAAGTATGTGTAATAATCATGCTTTTTTTGTCATCAATCTGTTTGGTCTATTGGATCTAGATTCAATAGATTCTAGAATCAGTACGACTGCAAGTAGGTACCATATTGATTACCTATCCACCTTTATTAATTTTATGGAAAAGTATACCTAATGTGGCAAAACAAAAACCAAGGGTATTTGTATCTGTAGTTTTTATTTATTTTTGTTTTATTATAATATAAATGTTTTTGTACCAACTGTTAATCCACTTCCAACTCCAAAAAATCACAGTTTGTTGGTTAAACTTATAATAATGTTTAAAAATAATTACATAATTATAAATACATATTACAGTTTATTAAAAATAAATACTAATTGGACTTTGGCGATGATGACTAGCTTTGCACAATAAAAAAAAAATGTTAACTAACAAAAAGAATTGACTTTATTATCTAACAAATGAATTTTGTTGCAATTGGCTACTGACTCCGAAAGCATATAAAATTAATAACAATATCAATCAATCTATTTTCAATACTTCTATTTAAAAATCAGTTACATACTTGATATAAAAAAATATATACATATTGTTATATATTACAGGCGTCTCCCTTTTCGGTTTCTGCGAGCCTAGTGCTTCACTTGCCAAGAATGATTTTGCGGGAAGCGCCAAAGTTCTGTCCGGACTGGCTGGCCAGTTTGTTGGTGCCAGCCTGAAGACCGATGACTGATTGACCAGCACGGAGAACGTCTTCGCTGAAGTCACGACGGTTTTCTTCAGCAGGCCTGGGTCCTAGGTAGGGGCCACGCCATTCCGGGTGCTTGTATGCCTGTAAAATGATAAATGGAAAACTTTAGCTTGCTTGACATTCTATGACCAAAACTTTGGTCTATGGTCGCACGTGCTGTTGACTCGGGCGGTTGACGGCGGATTCGGGGACATCTGCAACCCCTCTCATACAGGATCCGATATGGTGGCGCATATTGTTCCTAGCGCTCTCCTCTTAGACCTTGTGGGGAGTTAAACACCTCACTCCCCCAGCTTGACAAGAGGGGGCCTCAGCGGCGGGACCAGTCGAGGGTTGCGTTGAAGATTGTTTAAGTGCTCTCATAGCCTCTGGTGCAAGTGTGAGGGAAACCAGGTGTGATAAGCTTTTTTGTACGATATAATTCTTTAGGCTTATGGCGCAGGTTCTGTGTGTGACTTAACAGTCTGGATTTGAGTCTGGTTAGGTAACAATGTGATTGGGATTGTTAGGAATCCTATGTAGCATTCTTAACAATCCCCTTCTATTCTTTTCCCAAATAAATTAGGGTCGGCTCCTACCTTAACCGGTTGAAGGGGATTACCAGTATTAAACATGGAGTGACGGCCTATAACGTGAACGCCACATTACAGTAAGTAAGTGAAAATACATACTACTAAGCAAAGCTTCCCTTAATCGTTTTTTGAATTCAGACATAATTTTGTTATGTTACAAAAAAGATGAAGTTTACCTTTTCTTGGGTAAATAACAAATAAGCACTGACTGCACTAATTGAAACAACAATTATGTATTCTCAGTTATGACTTTAGTCTGATATTTATCTTTTTGTTGAGGTAGATGACTTCTCATTGAGAGGACGGAATGGAAAAAAAATGTGTGACCCCAAGTAACATGGGACAAGGGCAAAAAGAGAATGATGCCCGCTCATCATATTAACGTATGTAATACATACATATATCTATACACCTATGTAAATATATACTATGTGTTGTCTCTAAAATACGTACCGTCCTGCCAAGAGCGAAGATTGTCTGCGTGACGAGAGCGATGTTCTTCTGGTCCCAGAGGTCTGTTGTCTGGAACAGGTCCGTATCAGGTACGCCGTACTTCACACACGCTTTCTGGAACCTGTAACAGTAATGATGTCATCATCTGCCTAGCCTTTTCCCAACTATATTGGGGTCGGCTTCCAGTCATACCGGATTCAGCTGAATACCAATATTTAACGTGGAGCGGCTGTCTACCAGACCTCCACAACCCATTAACTGGGGAACACGGTACTTCTTGGCAAGACTGGTGTCAGATTTTCTGGCTTCTGACAATCCGTAACGACTGCCAAAGATCTACAAATGACAGCCGGGACCAACGGCTTAACGTGCTTTTCAAGGCACGGAGGAAACTCGGTATGTTTCGATTGTCACCCATCCACAGACCAACCTTGGCATGCGTTGCTTAGCCTTGAAGATGTACCTGTGCGGCTGTTATTCTTTAGCCACGAGCTCCTCTAACAGTAATGATGTATTCGATCATCATGTTTTATCAAGAGAATCCTCATCTACATCCCCGACTTCGCACACCTTCGGTCGTGCATAAGCACCACTTTCCTGGCGCTAATCTCCACGCTTTTGTCATGTATCAACGTCATTCAGGTTTTTGTAAAATCTGCTTGGCGCTACATATTTTAATCAGATCAATAAAGGTCATAATTATGATAATTGTAAATTGTTAATTAACTGTTAACAAGATTTTTTTCACTTTTTGTTGACGATTTAATTAAGGCATTTTGGTATCTAGTAATACCACACAAAATTCACAAGAAACATGTAAGGGAACGGGAAAATATGAAGGTTGATTGAAAGTTTTGAGCGATATATTTTTTCCTTTTCTTAAACCTTCATTGAATGTACGTTTAAACAGGAAACCAGTATAATAAAAACAAAACATCAAAATGTAATAACTTGAAACCCTGCATCCTGGTTGTGTCTTTTGGTGCAGTGAACTTTGCATTCAGTATTCTTTGCATAATATTTATTGTGGCCTTTTTTTCGCTCACGCATTTTTTATAAAATGAATAGGGCAGACATAAGGCCTAGAAATAACTGCCACATTTTCAGGATTATGTATCCTTTAAAAACCACAACGAAATAGATCATATCAGGCATGTCTTATATATCCGGTAGATAACATTATGTCCACTCTTCGACTCCGGGTGTTACTTTTTTAATTCTAACTAGTAGGTGGTGCGTAAGTATGAGTTCGACGTAACCCTCCGTGACTATTCAGAACTATGCAAAAATCATAATCGATCCTCGATCAGGATTTCACCAGCACCACAACAAAAAAAACCTTTGACAAAAATATAGGTACAACCGACTTCTACACGAAAAAACCAAAAAGTACAAAATAACTTTAATTTCGGAACTCGGTGTTAGTGGTTGCTTTTCGTTTTTGAACACCGACATCCGAAATTAAAGTTATTTTGTACTTTTTGGTTTTAGTTAAATGGGACCACACGACAAGCAACAGCTTTCGAATGTAAAAAGAATCATCAAAATCGGTACAACACAAAGTTATGAAGAAACAAACTTAAAAAAATACATTCGAATTGAGAATCTCCTGATCATTTTTTGAAAGTCGGTTGAAAAGAAAGAGCAAACCCAAATATGACACTGCATGCCGCATGCCGTAGCCTGAAGGGTTCTGGATACTGGTAACTTACTGGTTAATATTGTCCATGTACTTGTAGTCACCGCCAGAAACATTGACCTTGGTGATGATGCCAGGCTGGAGGCGGTTCATCAGCTTGCACAGAATTATGCCATCACGGAGAGCGTGTTCGTAAGGCATGTTGGGGAACCTCTCACCAATAACTGCTTCGATCCATTGCTGGGCGTCTTGCTCCTTCTCGGGTTCACGCTTGCCAGCGCACTGGAAAAGAAGATGTTGGAAATAAGTTAGGAGAGGTACTCTCTTAGTCATTATGATTATTATTTCAACTGAAAGATGTCCAATACTGGACATAGGTGACACTCCCAAGCACCACCATATCGTTCCTATGCCTAAACATCCACGGGCCTGTTGGTCTAGTGGTTAGTGGCCCTGACTGCTAAGCCGGAGGTCGTGGGTTCGATTCCCACCCAGGACAAACTTTGTGTGATGAGCATGATTGTTCGTTCTGTGTCTGGGTGTGATTTATCTATAATATGTATGTATTTATAAATTATATAAGTATGTATATCAGTTGTCTGGTTACCGTAACACAAGCCTCTGCTTAGCTTGGGATCAGATAGCCGTGTGTGAGTTGTCCCAAGATATTTATTTATTTATTTATTTCCGCGGTCGTCATCAAGTCATCGGTCTATGCTGTTGGAGGCCTTCCATGTTACGCCTTCCTCAACACTATTGTCACTATAGAGGTTCCCTGTTTCCGGCCACTACAAGCCAGGGGGCCTGTAGTGCGGTCGGGAACAAAAAGGCAATTTGTCTCGAAGTTAAAATTTTGGTTTTGATTAATATTCTAGTGCGTGTGTGTCTTTGCTAGTGTGTGGCTTATCAAGTCACAGTTAAACTTGACCTTACAAGTTTTTTATCTTTATTTTTATTAATAGCCTAAGCTCTTTGCGTTGCAGTTACTCTCTATAATATGTAAAAATGAACAACGGGATACGGATAACATTGGTGGTATCTACCTAAGAAGAGATAAGATTAGCTCAGATCTTGCTTTGTATAAATGATTGTGTGACAAGTATTTTATTACATGATAGAAATAGTTAATAAACATTCGAAAAAAAAAACTTATTATGGCAGACGCAAAGCGATGTTTTAAAAATATTACACGATTAGGTACTTATTTAAGTAAACTAATCGCACATAGACAGAGATGAATTATTTTGAATCCTCTATTCAAATCACGTCGTCACTCTTTTTGCAATTCAAATGCCAAGCAGAGTGACTTTAATGGTGATCCTCGTAATTAATGTGCAGACAAAAGATATTTATTTATTGAATAGGGCACCTTTTAAGTCAAGCATTCGTTGGAACAATCGGCAGTTGTTGATAACACGGCGTTCGATACGATCCTTGACTTTCATTTGTTTTTTTCTATATATTTAGTCTTGTGTCTACAATATTCTTTATTTGTTGCTGAGAGACTGAAGTGCATACAGTACAATTGATAATTTTAGTAGTGATTGTGGCACTAGAGTGAAAAATGCTGCTTATTGTATTATGTTCCGTGTTGTTGTATTCGGCGGTGCAAGCGCATCCTTTCATAGTTCTTTTTCTATTTTTCTACGTACCAAAACATTTTTCTTTGATTTTATAATGACAAACATTTTTAGTTTTAAAATAGTGTACAGTCATGACAGATTAAACAGAAAACTGGTTTACCTACTGGATCAAAGGATTTTCTGAATAAGGTTAGTAATTAATTATATCTATTATTCTCTCTTATTCTGACATTCACTACATGCTACATGACTCAATTATGACATTCGAACTACTATGTAAAAAAAATGTTTACGCTTTTAGCACTTCATTCTTCTTCACTTTCTTTTCACGGATCTTCGGGAATTTCGGATCGTTAGACAAAAAAAGAGCTGGGAAGTGCTCAAAGCAGGATGCATTTTTATTATCTAACTCCTTTGTGTCAATAGACTAAAATAATGATGGTAACGTAGGGAGTTAGTGATAGCGTGACGACTGACAGGACAAAATGGAAGAAAAAAACGTGTTGCGCCTACCCCAAGTAACATGGGATAAGGGCAGGAAGATGATGATGAATGATGGTAACGTAACTTCACCACTGAACTCCTTGAACCGTTTGGCAGTGCTACATTTATACTACCTACCATCTTCAGCCTAGCCTTTTCACAACAATATTGGGGAAGGCTCCCGAAGTCTGATGTAATATTACCATTATTTTTTTATGGATGGGAAATCATCAAATGATTTCTTCCGCTCTGGGTGGAGCAGAAAGGAGTGTTAGACTCTTAATGACCCCAAAACCCACGCGTGTTCTAATCACGTTCCAGGGCCGAGGTGACTATTTCGAACAAATTCCGTAACCCTAGCAGGCCTGGCTAATGGGCCTGGCGGGCTCTGTCTGATAGTATAGTAACTACCCCTTCAGATAAGTCCGAAACGTAGAGAAAGCACTAGGTACTTAAATAATGTTCTAACATTACGTGTTCACGAGTTTTGTTTGTCCAATATTCATTGGCATATACCATCACGATAATTTCCATAGGCAAGTGACGTTCTGCATCAAGTCTCTGTAGACATCTGTTTTGTTTAAGTTGGCCAATATTACAGTAAAAAATATATATATATACAGTGTGAAATTTTAATGGTTGTTTTCCCGAAGCGAAATGAGTTTGTATCGGTAATACAATCGATTTATATACTTATATAAAAAATATTAGACTCCATAAATGGCAGATTAACAATTGTGATAAACAAAACTCGAAAGCGACTTGAACCAAAAGTAGTGCATTGCGCGATATGTAGGTACGCGGAACGCGACGCGCGTCTCATGTAGGTATCTACCTACGTTATGTCTAGTGCACTACTATTGATTCTCGCTCTTTCGAGTTTATGAACACTTTTTTAATGATTTGAAAAAAAAAACAACATTTTTTTTTAGTTTGACTTTGTGTTTCGATAGTACTACTGATGGGTAATCGTCCTGCCGCGGGAAAACAACCATTAAGATTTCACACTGTATACATATATCAATTCACATACGCCTGACTAGGCCCTTATAACGTCAGATCCTAGAGGTTTAAATCCTGTAGAGAGCAACCGGCAAGAAACTCCACAGTTACTTTTTAAATATCAATAGTAACCTGATAGAATCTTAAAAATAAAAGTCTTCATATGTAAGTATTTAACTACTCTTTTAACGACTTATTATCATAGAAGACAAGAGAATATATTTATTTTATTATTTAATTTATTTATATAATTATATCACCGGTAAATGGCAAACTCCGTAAGATTATGAAATATCTTGGGAGAATTTACATTCACGGTAAATTGTCAACTGAACGTAGAGGATATTCTATAATCTCTCGAAGACATTCGAGAAGATAAACTCTTCTATAACTGAGTGACTGACAGACAATGTAGAGTCGAAACTACTGCAGGTCGTAGATAGCTGAAATTTGGCATGTAGTTTTCTTGTGGAACTAAGAGATTGATAGAGGATTTCCTGAAATTCCTACGGAAATGGCATAAAACGGGATATGCGCTTACGAAGTCGCGGGCAAAAGTTAGTATATAATATAAAAATATATATTTATAATAGAGCAAGTACTTAGAGTAATTCAATATATCAAAATAGATAATATACTAACAAAAAGAAAATATAATAAAGAACTAGAGTGTTATCACCTGTGACCTTTTAATTTTTTTAAACATAGCTAGTGATTCTATGCGCTTTTTATTGACATGGTTGGGGAAAGGTACTCATCTGCATTAAGGTGATAACATAGTTGGAGATTGAGTTAGTGAAAAGTAAAAAAGGAGATAAAACGTCACCCTGCGGTACCCCAGCGGAAGTATTAGACCAAGAAGACATAGTCTCTCCGATGCAAATACGCTGTCGGCGATCACACAGGTATTTACGAAATCAGTCAATTACCGATGGAGATATATTAAGGCAGCAAAGAATACCAAGCAGAACATCGTAATCCACTGTATTAAACGTATCACAGAAATCCATTGAGCCATTTCCATGGCTGAACATGGCTACATATGTTTTCCTTAATATTGAGAAGCGCTGTCGTTTTGCTATGACCAGGACGGAAGCGGGGTTGTAAGGGGTTGAGGAGATTATTTTGGACAGGGAAGTGCTTATTTGACTGTGGATTAACCATTTGATGACTTGGGAATGGTTAGACAGATATCGGACGGAGAAGGACTCTTTCGGTAAAGGAGTCATCTGAGCACCTTTCCATGAGCATGGAAAACACCACTAGATGCAGAAAAAATTAGAATGATAGGAAATATATTTGTTCTCATTCAGTTACGGCGGAAACTGATCTTGTTTAATAGGATCATGATCAACATGTCTCGGCATTGGCGTCTGGCATACAAATGTATTATAAGGACAAAAACATTAACATGTTATAATTATTTGCGAAGAGTGCAGAATCAATATTAGCTTAGGGTAACAGTATAAATGTATGTATAGTTAAGCACTCTTTGTACCTAATACTATACATAGATTAAAAGAGAACAAAAATAAAGAAGAAAACAAATTATGGATTTATAAAACAGAATATTATTATAATATTATTAGCTGCCTCTTAGAAATAGACTAATTCCTGGGAATTTCAATCTACCGTCTAATATATAAACAGAAGTAGGAAAACCAACTAATATTGTTAAAAAATTCGTTAGGTACCTACTTGAATCAATACGAAGGTAATTTGATTTTTATGCAACACACATTATGTATGACGTAGATAGGTTTTACAAATAAGAGGCTTACGACTTTAAAGACGAAAGAAGGACGGTTCAAGGTCCTATTTTATAAATGAATCATCTGTCACTTTTTCGAATGAATACCTAGCTAGATACAACAAATGAAAAAGACACTTGTTTTGCAAGTAAATATCTACCTTGACCATTATTTATAATTGATACATTTTCTTTGACTCTTACTGACTAAAACCCACCCGTGTTTCTCCACATGCCCTTTGCGTTCCAAGGCCGCGGTGACTCGCACGCTTCGAACAATTACCGCAACCCTGGCAGGCGTGGTTAGTCTACCATAAAACCGCGCGAGACTAGGCTACACGAAGGCTGTTACCTACTGGCAAACCACGATTGTCAAGACTACGAGTCCGCCTAGCAAAACTATACATAATTCTAAAGCGTGTCTACGGTAGGTACCTATTACGTTTTGACGAAGGCTATAATATATCATGTGAACTTGAAAAGTCAGTCAATATTGTTACAACTCTACAATCTTTACCAGAAGGCGTGGACGCAAAGGACAATACTAACACAGTAATGCTTGGCGATGCTTCCGGCGGGTAAACCTATGTCGAGCCTACGTCTTGTAATTATAATAATAATATAGGACCTCATCACACAACCCATTAAACACACCCGCAAAATGTGGTCGCACCCAGCCAAAGGGCTGACAGATAAAAACAGATAGCTGTGAATAATAATAATAATTTATTTTCAAAAAACTTAGTGGTGTAGTTAGCTGCAACGATTTCGAGTAGTCAAGGAATTGATATGTTGATAATTATTGCCACAAACAGAATGCAGAATATGATAATAATGGGGAAACCTTAGAAACCCCCTTTTCAAACTCACTGTAGCAGTCTCTGAATCTACCTATTTGTTTTAACTGGGAACCTAGACAATGGTCTCTGAAATGAGCTTCATATGTAACGTCAAGAAATAAGTATTCTAAGGTGATGGGAAGTAAAGATCGCTTGCATTACTGCACACAATGGTCCAGTCATTCAAAATTCACGATAGCTGATAGCCTTACAAGTTTGGACTTTGGCGGTCTTTTGGAAACAATCGATGCTAAGTACCTATGTTACCTATATTTGGCAGCATGGCTACACTTTGTGCCTACCTCTTTCAGTGAACAATAGAATCAATGAACAGGTGCAACAGAGTAATTTAGTTAGGCATCAATTGGATCATACCTACTCCGTGTCTATTTCAGATTTAACATCAATAAGTCTTCTGGACCATTTGCAGAGCTATGTACCTAGTCTCTGCTTCATATATGTAAGTTCCATGAGACAACCGATCTTATGTTAGCTTGGTCCGAATATGGCACGTCTATCCCAGCCCTTCGTGGTGATTAAGAACCCACCACTGGTTGACCCATCCGATGCTCAGTTCAGTTCCGGTCATTTCTCAAATGATTGTAAAATAAAACTACTACATATTAATTATTTATTGCCTTGAATTGTGCATTGCCTTCTCTGTGAACATTCGTAGCGCCATCTATCTTACTTAGATGTTAACTTGTAGTTGCAAGATTGTTCGTCATGCTCGGTTCGATATTGAGTCATACAGAAGCCTTGTTACGTAAGGCCTTGCTGACTCTACGTAGTGCTAGTCTAGTACACAAGGTGGCTGCACTGCAGCGAAAATCTGTATGTGAAGATACAGCAGCCCTACCATGACGTCTTAAATCCATCATGCTTCCTGTGTCAGAGAGAGACGGAGTTACACAAGACGAATAGCACTATCCCTTTCCCTCACACTGAATCATGATAGCATTGGCACTTCGTAGTACGGCCACAGTTGTCCTACCTGCATAGAAATTAAGTAGCATAAGCATAATCAGCCTTTTTAACGTTCCCAATGCTGGGACACAGTCCTCCTCTCTAGGAGAGGGAATGGGCCGTAATCCACCACGCGGGCCCAATGCGGGTTCGTAAATGTCACATGTCTTCGAATTTTTCGTTCTAGGACATGCCGGTTTCCTCACGATGTTTTCCTTCACCGTTTCGAGAGCAGTGGTGATGGAATTAAATACACAAAGTAAGGCGCCTGTCTGGGTTTGAACCCGCGACCTACAACTCGTAAGTCGGGGCCATTACCACTCGGCCACCACTGCTAAATTAAGTAGGCAGTTAGTTAAATTGCAATACTTATTTCATATAAAGGCTAGTTGCATTCGTTAGCATTATGTTATTAGGTATTCAAAAGCACGACGGCATGTGAACCGCAGTGCCTTTGCCGAAATGCGTTCCACAATTAGGTCGCAGTTCTCTTGTTGGAAAAAGTTTGGATAACTATATAATCATGGGTTTTTTATATTAAGTTATTCATGGAAATTTTAGTTATTAAGTATATCAGCATTTTTCAGAACAGTTTTCAGGAAACAGGAGGGAAAAGTTTCATCGAATTTATACATTGCGATATAAATAAATTGATTTGAATTCATCGCCACCAATTCAAGTTTCGACTTTAGCAGTGGTTATATCTAGTTGATTTTAAGTGAAAATTGTAATAAAAAGAACTTGAAGTGTGTTTTGTATGAAAAAGTTTGTAGTTAGAAATTTGATAATACTGAATTAACACATAGATTTAAAATTCAAGTTCATTCATCTACATACGTTATTTTGATAGAAGCTTAACAGTTCTTATAATTATTAATATTTAACATTCTAGAAACTCTGTTAACTTTAGCATTAAAAAAAAGAAAGACAGGAAAAAAAAATGGGACTCGCACAAGACAAACAAAAAAATAAAATAAAACTACTAGTAATAATAAATTAACAAAAGCTATCAATATCGGTTTAAACGTGCGAGGCCAAAAAGGTTCCTATCTCAGCATACGATTCGATATTTAAAAAAAAAAATCGGCTGAATAGGGAACATAGTGTTTGACACGTTCTTGATTCCAAATACACCATTCAGAACTCGACCCATAACCTAAACTTACATGTAAGGAAGCTTATATATAATCAAATCATCTATATACGAGTACCTACCTAGTTTATAGTATCTTATAGGTATGTATCTTACATATACCTATGTACCATACTATTAGCTTATGTCACTGGCTAATCTGGTTAAGGCCAGTGGGTGCAATACTGCAATTACAGTCTAATTGCATTCTATAATGCTATACCTGTGCTGGTTCGCCTCCAAATTGGTCATTCCAAGCGACCTACGCTTTTATATGTTCTAGAGATCTGAAACACTATATGGAATCCTGTGGATAGTCGTAATAATATCGTTTATTCGGCCTTGAGTTCGTACATTGTATCTACGTATATGTCACGTGGAAATGTCGCAAGTATTTTGGGGACATTTTCCATGGAGAAAGACTTTTATCATGACGAATTTTTTCGATACCTAATGAATTCTCTCCTAATGATTGTATACAAGCATTATTATAAGCTTGAATAGGTAAAACAGTCTTAAAAAAAAGAAATCTAATCCTCACTAATATTATAAATACGAAAGTGAGGTTGGTTGTTACGTTTTCACAAATAGATCGCCGAAACCTGGAACCAATTAAAGGTTAGGTACTTTAACGCGAGCGAAGCCGCGGGAAAAAGTCAGTGTTATATAAGCTTGGAATTTGTTTCGCGTATTGAATTGGCTTGTCTAGGTCTGGAACGCACTTAGGTTCGAACTGTACTAAAATAAAATTAAATAACTACGGATAATCAGCTTAGCTTACGTATTTTGTACTCGATTAACCCATCTTTAATAACATAGCCTTGGAAAATTAAAAAAAAAAACATTATAGTCATAGATATAATAATTATAGTATTCTAAATTCTCTCAATTAACCATGAAAACCTTGTATGATTATCATGGTTAATTAAGAGAAGACTATTAATGAATATTTTTGTAAAGCAATAGCATTAGTTTAGCAAAGCATTTGTAAACTTAATGATGATGATAATAATTTTGCATTCCCTTTTAATATACTCGTAGGTACTATAAAGGGTAAAGGTGTTCATGTCTTTATAAATGTTACCTTAACAAATTACATGAAAGCAACTCCTTCCCACGACTTTGCTCATA
This sequence comes from Hecatera dysodea, assembly GCA_905332915.2. Classification (NCBI taxonomy): domain Eukaryota; kingdom Metazoa; phylum Arthropoda; class Insecta; order Lepidoptera; family Noctuidae; genus Hecatera; species Hecatera dysodea. Next base: position 7,448,481 of record HG995294.1, on the reverse strand, counting down.
TGATAATAAGTATTTTAGCATCTCAAGGGAACTTATTATCGGGATAAAAAGTATCATAAAACTACACCTATGCGAAGAAACTAAATTTATTCAAATCTCGTCAGCGGTGTAGACTTCGAAACTAAACAAACAAACAGACATACACACTTACACTTAGTATTGATGTGTCATTAAATAAATACAATACCTACTCACAATTATAATCAGCGACACTGAAGCACTATCATATCAATAAATTCATAGTAATGAGACATGAGATCAAAGTCTAATTAACTAGTGTTCAATTTCTTTACCATACACATCAATTAAATCACAATGAATAATTTACTAAGCTAAGTTTCTTCATCGTCAACCACATCGAATTATATATACGTATATAATCGATTTTTATTATTTAGCTTTAACGGTCTTTAAAAATATCGAGGCTACAAATGCAAGAGGCGATTGTTTGTTGAAAACTTTGAAATTCAATCGCAGCAACAATTGGGCATAATATAAGCATAATCAGCCCTTTAATGTTCCCACTGCTGGGACACAGGCCTCCTCTCTATGAGAGGGAATGGGCCGTGATCCACCACGCGGGCCCAGTGCGGGTTGGTGGATGTCACACAATTTTTGGTTCTAGGACATGCCGGTTTCCTCACGATGTTTTCTTTCACCGTTTTGAGAGCAGTGGTGAAGAAATTAATCACACAAAGTAATGCGCGCCTGGCTGGGTTTGAACCCGCGACTTACAATTCGTAAGTCGGGGCCGTTACCACTCGGCCACCACTGCTCTCACAACAATTTAGCGCTTGACAATTAATATAATTATCATATTAATGTTGGGACATTTTTTGTTTCAGAAACTAAATCTTTATGATGAAGAAGTCTTCAATGGTCATTCGTCTAGGGATACTTATCTTTCTTTTAGCAGCACTGGATTCTACGAAAGCATTTATTACCACAATATCTTTGTTGGTAAGTTACACCCGCTTACAACTGTTGGCATCTTCTTTATATGTGGTAGGAAATATTGATATCATTTCGATATTATGATAGCATTCCTGACTCACCAAGTTGAGCCATAATCTCAGTAAGTTTTTACCCTCATGAGAGCCATATTCATGCTATGCGATCACTAGCTATCTATCATAGATCAATGAAACGATGAGATATCGATCTGAATCAGCATCCTGTCCTTCTAACTCTCTCTTGTATAATTAGATGTAGCGGAATCCCAGTATTTTGCAAGAACCGACTAAATTACGATTACGACCTTTATAACCCAGTATCTGGGTAAAACGCTCGCCTTGCTTGTTAGATTTTGGGATTTAGACTACCTAACCATAACGACTATCAATTATCGTCCTGCTCACCTTTTTAACCGACTTCTAAAAAAGGAGGAGGTTCTCAATTCGGATGTCTGTATGTTTTTTTTTTTTATTGTTTGTTCGCGCATAACTCCGTCGCTTGTCAACCGATTTGAAAAATTGTTTTTTTGTTGGAAAGGGTATACTTCCCAAATGGTCCCATGAATGGCGGTTTTCGAAAAATCAACAAAAATCTAAAAAAAATATCTACATTGTCTACATTGACGACCTCTTAGTTTACTCTGCAAAGGAGCAGTACGTTTTTTTTAAACCAATGTGGTTGGTTCGTTTAGGTGAGGGGAGGGGAGGGGGTGTAGGTACTACTAAAAAGTGAAAAATAAAAAACTTTTTACAAAAAAATACAACCGGCTTTTACACAAAAATCAAAAAAGTGCAAAATAACTTTAATTTCGGAAGTCGGTGTTCAAAAAACGAAAAAGCAACCACAAACACCGAGTTCCGAAATTAAAGTTATTTTGCACTTTTTTGATTTTTGTGTAAAAGTCGGTTGTATTTTTTTATAAAAAGTTTTTTTCATCTAATGGCCGTAATCCACATGCCTGTAACTTGCACAAAAGTATTTCTTGCATGCTATAATGACATTTAACACCAATCAGGACTTGCTATGGACGCAAATGCAAGTAACTTGCATACCTACTTTAGTTCAAGTGCCATGGCATGTATATTTGTAGTTTTAAATACCACCTCTATCTATCTATCTTTCCCAAATAATCTCGAGAATTTGATACCCATGATAGCAGGGGTTTCCCACCGCATCACCGGACATGCTTCCAAGCTTCTCCGCTAGCTGTTGGCTTGAAGCCAACTCGGGTCACATTTATAGAATACATTGAGCGTCTTTCTACGTGGGCATAAACTTCAGTATCATATCCATAATCGTTGTTATGTATCACATTTGTATGTCTCTGAAGATGTATATCATCTCTATATTTGGCTTCAGGTTGGAGTAATTAGACTCATTTGTGATTGTCCGTTGACTGACTGTTATGTGTTTCTAGATTTGGATGATGTGTCTGTGTTTAAGTTTTCGTTATCGGGACATGTTTTATCATATAGGTTTGCATGGGTTTCCCATGTCATATATAAATCTTCTATGTTAAATCTGCGAAATAATCCTAAGTTCGTGAAATAACTGATTTTAACACCTGACAGAATAGAGCAATAAATTATGGCAGAGCTTAACCGGAACAGATTGACAGCATCTGACAAACGACAAATTGTAGATAATTATGAGATAATGACCACAGCTCCGATAATTAGGGTTTCGTTAGAACTGTAATAGAGGAGACAGTTGATATGTTCGCAGATTGTGTAAAAATATTGCTGTTATAACAAATTATAATAAAAAAAAAATTCACTAAATTAAAAACTACAACCCATACAAGAACCATGTTTTCTCTGTGGATTCACACAATTCACACATGATAAGTTAAAAATAAAAGTTTAAACAGTTCAAGAAGTTCAATTATTTCCTTATAATGCTAAATTACACTATGTACCGAATAAATAACAAAATCCACAAATCACTCCAAACTACATAGGAAAGTGTTTATCATTCGTGTTGCTGTCCATCAAATCATGAAAATAGTACGAAATAAATCTGATAAGAGATCCATATCGATTTCAAAAAGACAATACCTACATACATTATTTAATTCTTCTATCATTCCCCATACATCAAAGTTCGAAACAGGATCTCTACACACGATTGACGTAAAAAAAACAGACGTCAGTTCGAACTAAAATTAAAATTACAGCGTCAGTTGTAAAGAGTGATCTAATTTTATATGCGGTATTAAACGCATAGCATGCCTAACATTCAACATTATGTATTTCACAGCTGTTTTGAAGCTAAGCTCTTTATTTATACTATCTTAGCCACACGGCACTACTCGTACATTTTGCTAAACTATTTGAGAAATTGAAACGCTGGAGTTTAAAAAATAGTATTGTAATACTTTTGAAACATTGCTGCTTTGAGCGTAGGTATTTCCTTCTTGCTCATCCAATTAATTGTTATTGATTTTATTTTCTGGGCAACTCAATCTTTTGTACATAAAAACATTCAAATATCCTTTGGGAAAAGCATAGCCTGAGCAGATATAGGACCTATTATGCAGGTTGAAAAGAATGCAGTTCGTTGAAAGACAAGCAGACGAAACTTCAATAAACGATAAGTTGGTTCATTCAAATCCATTCAGAAAATTACAGATCTGTTATAAATATTTTTCGTGGAAATCTGTTTGTTTGTCACGAAACGTTTTCCTTGTTCATCTTCTATGAATAACTGATAACAAAATAGATGCATACGTCATTTTAAAATAGGTAATTGAATTATCAACAACATTGTTTCTGACGCACAAATAATGAAATAAGTGGGACAGGTAACAACCTTTTAATATTTATTTATTTTACTTTATGTAAGCTACACATTTATGTATGTAAGTGTGTATGTAGGTATTGGATTTAAATGGTTTTTATAAACATTTTTGCGGCTTCGCTCCCATGATTTATCTCTCAGAAGTCATGCATTTTCCGGAATAAAAAGTACTGCATGATACTCAAAAAAATTCTAGCTTTGTATTACCTAGTGATAGATTTTCCAAAGAGAGATAAACATACTAGCTTTTACCCGCGACTTTTTATGCGCATATCCCATTTTTGTACAAAAATATGTTTATACTTATCTGTCTGGTAGTTCCATAAGTGCGTTCAAACAAGCTAACGAACCCTTCAAACATTTTTACCTCTTTTCAATATTAGTTTAGATTTTCAAATTCAATACAAAACCAATCCAAACATTTGAAGATTTCAGTAACGTTTGATACGATACTTGCATTAAAAGTGCGAGTATTTCCATTATTTTAAATATTAATTTTGCTTGGCTATAAAATTAGAAGTTTATTTGTACATACATACTTACTTACATATTAACCACTTTAGTTTTGGCTAGAAAGAAAAAAACAAATTAGCAGCAGCTGTTTATATTCGAAGTTATTTATTCTTACGAAATATATTTTCTTAATAGTATTATTAGCCGAGTTACTGAAAGTAAATCATGTCACTACTATGTCCGGTTGTCCTAAAATTTTAAATAAATGGACCTCATCTAAATAATTTCAACACAAATGTTTGATGTTTTTAATTCAATCCGAAATCTGTGCGGAAATCATCATGTTTCTTTCTAATAAAAAATGCTAATATTAAAAATGTTTAAGGTGTCTCTACATAGAGCCTAAAAATTAATGCTAGGTACGACCATTTAAAAATTGATTGATTGCAAACCATTGCTCTTACGAGTATAAATCGTTTTTTTAACACTACCTACCGATCCCTTCCATCCTTAATAATGTTAATCAAGTTTTACCATAAACTCTTTTCTTTGATAGTTGTTAACTAAAAAAAAAACACACAAAATTATAGTGAGTCCCTTAAACCCACAAACAAAGTTTCATTACAATTGTTTACATTTCCAACAGATATTAATTATAAACTGCCTACCAAATGGACTACCACTAATAATATAACAAAACCGCACGTGTAAAAGAATAAGAAACAGCCGTGGGCCGACCTCATGAATGAAAGGGCTCTATAATCATCGTTTATTCACCGGTTTCTTCTTCAAATGATGTAAATAACACTGACGCCATCCTATATTTACGTATGTAATGTACGTCGCTTAAGACCTTGTCTATAGTGGGGACTATGGCGGGAGCGGTAGCGGGCGCGATTAGGTGGCCACAGTGCGTCGCGAGTTATTGTAGCGAGAAGTAGAGACTTGATACGTTTAATCAGGGTAAAACAAGTGACGATCACTCGCTATTTAGTCCGTTCCGTCAAATCGTGCTAGCCGCTGGAGGTAGTCTCTAAATAATAGAAGTTTCATATGTTTGCTACTTCACATCCGCTTCAGTAACCGCGCAAGCTACTCACTCTATCCACAGCCCACGAGTTAGTCCTCACTCCGCCCGCCCCCGCCGCTACCGGCTTGGGCGGGCGGATTGCACTGCCTTACAGTCAACTAGTCGAGTTCGAGGCGAAAGCTCGTTCATAAGTGTTATAACTCAAAAGTTTTGTGATATATACATAGTAACATGGCTGTACGTATCACTTGGCAACACTGTACTATTTTTACTTTACACTCACTAATATATTTCTAGCTTATTATTATGTGATAGTTTTACACTTCCTCATTTTTTTTTCAGTTTTTTTGTTTCATATTTTGTTCAGAATTTCTTTCACGTTGTGGCGTCTAATTTCTTCTCTCAATATGACATCAGATAATTAAAACAACATATACATTTCAAATTTTTCTATATGATTTATCCATCGTCGAAATCAATCATAATTTTCCGTAATTTAACACTCCACTCTTCATAACTCATCGATTCATTTACTGTAAAGCAAAATAAAGTGAGTAACTAAAAGTTTGTTTAAACAAAAGTACATTAGCATAATATCAGCATCGACCGTTTGATGACGTCAATAGTTTTAGAATACTTTAGATTAATGAGAGACGCGTGCGCAGCTGCGCCAACCCATCATATCTGTAACCTCCTTTAGGTTACTCTTAAAAGCTTTCCAGATGTACCCCGTCCCATCAGTTTGGGATAACAGCGATCTGTTTCGTAAACGAGGCTATTTTCGTAGGTGATGCTGGAGTCTGCGCGTACGCCATCAAACGACTTGGCACTGGAGCGCGTGTTTTACGGCTAGCGTTCGAAACTTGAATGTTTCGATTTTTTAAACGTGATTTATGCTTTTCGGTAGTAAACAGCAATGTTGTTTCATGCCAGTATCATTTCCTCCCACAAAATTATATTGGAAAGTTTCCATTCCAGAATGAAACTTGATACGTTCATTATCATAACATCGATGTATCTTTCCAGCCCAGGAACAAGGAACAAGAACAGGAAGTGCTGAACTGGATCAGCGCTGTCCTTGGAGAACCCCTCCCCAGCGCCTCCTATGAAGACTACCTGAAGGACGGCGTCGTCCTCTGCAAGCTCATCAACAAACTGTCTCCAGGATCAGTTAAGAAGATCCAAGAGAGAGGAACCAACTTCCAGCTTATGGAGAACATTCAGAGGTATGACTCAAAAATATACTAAGCATTGACTCGACTGTAAACAAAAAACAAAATAGAGACGGCTGCCAAAATGTTACAATTATCTTGCAAAGTAACGTTTTCATAGAAAACATTGTTTCAACTTTTTTGCGGATATACAATTTATTTCAAATGTATTTAATCTATTTTCAGGTTCCAAGCCGCTATTAAGAAGTACGGAGTACCTGAAGAGGAAATCTTCCAAACTGCTGATCTGTTCGAGAGGCGTAACATTCCTCAAGTCACACTCTGCCTGTACGCTTTGGGCAGAATTGTAAGTATATCTTCAACCCTCTATAAGTTTCCGTATAAATAAGAAATATGAACATGGTTATTAATATTCTCCTGATATTTTTCCAGACTCAAAAGCACCCCGAATGGACCGGTCCCCAACTAGGACCCAAGATGGCGGAAAAGAACGAACGAACCTTCACTGAGGAGCAACTGCGCGCTCACGAGAGTGAACTGAACCTCCAGATGGGCTACAACAAGGGAGCGTCCCAATCCGGACACGGCGGTTTCGGCAACACCCGTCATATGTAATTTATCAACAACTCATCGCTTTCCTACATGCTTGCCAATGAGACCAACCGAACTATTCGGAGCAAAACAGTATTCTTATGTATGTCAAATGAAGGTCGAAATTACATTATTTGTATTCTCTTCTAAGTCAATGTCTGCAGTGCTTAACAACGTCAAAGATTGTGTGATAGTTTTTAATTATTACTTAATTAGTTGGTACCTATAATAACTTCTAACAGCGCTATTTTCGTTAAGTATTTTTTTACCGATATTTAATTGTAAATATTTAACTCTTATCTAATAAATATCGTTTGTAAGTATTGGTTTTGTTTAATTATATTATAGTTGTTGGACCCTTTAAATATGGAAAACGATATTGTGACAGACCCTACACCAAATGGAATTCTTCAATTAGAACTGGACTTTAGTAGCTTCTAATGGAGAGGAGTAAAAAGAGAGTAGATAGGGTTTCACCCCGCAGTGCGAAGGCATTTAATAACCATGTGAATGAGTGTGAAAACTAGTAATATGAAGTTGGTTGTGATCTTGACAAGGATCTAAAAAAAGAGGGTAGTAAACTCGACGGTTAACATTGGGATTATGACGTTCATCACGTATAACATGTAGTTGATTGGAAAAGTATAGATATGGGAACCATGAAAATGGACAGTGGTGTGAAGAGAATGTCAAATGATCCATATTACTAAGGGTAAAAGCAAAGTTATCATTAAAAGTAATGACACTCCAATTTCAGATTTGAGAGCTATGTAGAGATTGCTGTCACCGAAAGAGCAAACCGGATATTTAACTATGTGTAACAATTTAATAGATACAGGTTTCAGAATATTATGACATCTTTATGACTTGTTCTGAATTATTACTCAAAATCTAATTCATCACACGCACTGCATTAGGTGCCAAACTTCTTGGTTGACAGGCTGCAGAATTATTGGGTTACAAATAAAACAAAATAATTTGTGCATTTACATTTCAGACTCAAGAATCAGGGTAAACCACACTACGCTGTCTGTATTATTTATATGCTAAATTGTTTTTGTTAAAGCAAGTGACTTAGTTGGGTCATGTTCGACTTGGTCATTAGCCAGAGCTATCAAGTTTAACAACTGTTATGTTTTCGCGCAAGTACGTTCAAACTATGTTACCTTACATTTTGTTTTACCTTACTTAATCTATGTGAACATGCGCCTAACAAATGCGCTTTCCCATATGATATTCAAATACATTTCAGTTTCCGCGAAGCTTGTTTTCATGTTCATAAAAAGTTATAAGCTTTTATCTCAGCTTTACACCTTTTTATCATATTCAACATATGTTGCGCGCTGTTCTCGGGGTAGTACACGTACACGACGAACTGGGAAGGTGTCCACCCTGTCCAGTCAGTCTTCGTGCCTCTAGATCCCTGGGATCGTTGGCCGGCCAGGAGCGTTACTACCTCGTATGAGATCGTGCGTATCACCCTAACGGCCATAGCTTTTGTAAGACCGTAGTCTTCGCAATATTGTGGCGTTGCCGATCCCCGCGTAGAACGTTCGATAGGAGGCGTTCGGTCCTTCTTATGTTGCAACAACAGCACTCACCAGCTAGGGGACCAGCCGCTGAACTTGCGTCTCGAAGTCCCATCGGCTATCGAGGACGACCATTATAGTTATGTGAATCACGAAGTGGCTTGTTCCTATGCCATGAAAACAGAGGGCCTGGGACTTGTGCAAGGCAATTTCGAGACCCAAACGCCGGATCCTTCCAAAGACCTGCGCAAGCAACCCTTGCTTAGGCCAATACTGCCGTTTACATATTACAACGAAGCCGTCGGGAGGAACACCGCGCAGACCCATAACAAATGTTCCTTATATATAAGTGGATCTTTCTTTTCATTATTTCCATATCCATTTGACGAATACCGAATTAGAACCAGGATTATATTCAGTCTTACTGTTTCCAGTTTAAGATATATTGTAATAAAATTGTAGTTACATATACATATGTCTCAAAATATCAGAACGGAACGGACATCTCGTTTATTAATCCCAAGATTAGTTTGCCTAGGATTGTGCCAGATAGATATTTATTTTTGTAGATTTTAAATAATACATTAAAGTGCTATAAGATTTGTGGTTTGTAAAAGAATTCCAAACAGATTGGTTATTTATGAAGATTTCATCCGGGAGATATTTTTGTGTGCAGATATGTGTTTTTATTTTGCTAAACGTTTGGTTGACACTTCGCGTGACCCAAGGGCTGGATTTTACTTCGGTCAAAGGATAAGCATTGCCATACAACGTGGCAATGCCGCCAGTCTATTGGGTTCACTTCCAGTCGATAGCGATGCGGACGAGTTTTTTGATGCCATTTTGTAGTAGTTTGTAGGAGAATTTTAGTTTATTTTTAGGTTAAGTGTATATATAACTAATATTATAAAGAATAAAGTTTATTATTTTTTATTTTTCTTTTTCTTATATCAGCTGTGACAGCGTTAGGATGTTACACATATTGTAATTTTAATTATATAGGATGAGAGACTCACTGTAATAGCTGTGAATCACTATTTTCGTCTCATTATCTCACGTTACTTAGAGTCAGTGCAAAATATTTCCTTCTTCCTTTTCGTCCTGTCAAGCGTTACGCTATCGCTGACTCCCTTTTCTTTCATAAAATTCCTCATTAATCGAAGATGTACGGGTACTTAATAGAATGAGTTTTCTGTTAATTATCATTGTCACCGTGACTCGCGCTAAAATGTTTGCCATCTTTTTCGGGATGATTTTTTGATAGTTCTCATTTCATTCTAGATTATAATAGTAGTATACTATTATTGTGAGTATCTTAAGCCTCTTTATTATTTTCGTCTTAACAATTGCAATTTTGTTTGTTACTTTCGATTCTTAGTAAATTTGAGAAAAATATGCCTACCCATACAATTTTCTACGAAATCCCGACATCCAATGTCACTCTTCACAATATAATTTACGACGCCACGACTAGAGCGGTGCGCTATTTAAATTATTATTATTTTAGTTCAAAGACACTAGGAGGTCATTCAACTTATTCATTCTTAAAACTATGCAAACATCGTGTTCATCTTCAGTAATTACTTTGTCTTTAGAAATAACAGCTCCATAGTTTAATATATTTAATGTACGTGGTCTTGGCATGGTCGTGGAATGTCATGTAGGCAAGAAAACTAGTAGGTTAAGTGCATTATTGTATCTAGTAAAAAAAGAAGTGAGGTCACGATTTGTTTTTGCTTAGACATAGCCAAGAAGCTAATGGTCGATGTGAAATAAGATTTGATAACTCTTTGATATAACTATGGAGAATGCAGGGCTAGGTACATCAGAATTCATATAATCGAGAAATAGAATAGATAGTCCACAATCGTAGAGAGCCCAATAAATAAAGAAAGAAAAGTGATTGGGAAGTAAGGCTGATTTTTCAGATGCTCCTTTGTCCATGTGACCACTACGCCAACTCTTCTATTCACTGCCAGCCTAGTCCTTGCTAAGTCATCTGAGGACAGACATGCAAAGTTTACCGCAGCGTCTAGTTTGTTTAAACCACAAACATTAATTTGACGGGCTTCTGTTTAAACTAAAGAATAAATAAATTATTACAGCAGTCAGCCAGTGTTCCAGAAAGAGCAGTTCCATCAGCCGAGCGTGGGTTCGACGTTACTACGAAGATTGTTTATCTTGATCAACGGCCAAGATCCGAAGACGCCGTCGGATTTATCCTCACGACACACAACACCTTGACATTACACATTATATTTGTAGACTAATTACTTATAATTAAAAGACATTATTTCAAGGTCAAGGGTATTCGCAAGTAACAGGGCAAATTCTAGTTAAAGTGCGATAATTACAAAGTACCTAACAATGTTTCGAGCAATTTGGCAAAAGTTCAAATTTCAGCATGTTTTGGGTTCGTATAATAAAAAGCGTTACGCTGTACACGAAGAAGGGTTTTACACTAATCGAGAAATTATCTTGGCAACAATGCCTTTACAAGGTATTCTATTTTTGAACTCTTTGCGCAAGAGTCTACCAATAATCTACCATAACCAGCGGCATGGTTTTTCCGTATGATCGCGTTCTCATTATATAATAAGAACATTACCAAATTCTATGGTTACCATTTTTGAAATCATGGTCTTCAGTTAAAGATTTTGATAAAGTAGCAGCAATGTCACAACTTAGGAATTTGCTAAGTGGTTTATTTATCTAACCTAGACTCTATCGTAAAGATAATTTTGTCTGAAACTGCTTGGTTTGCAAAATCTGACATTATTTCTTAATAGACTTGCAAGTGGACAATTGGTCAATGCGATACAACAGTCTACTGGGTGAACCTAGTTGTTAAAGTCGTCTGCTACTCAGTGTAAAAGGTCTCTTAGCTTATAGTAAAGTTTACTGCATTACTGTATTTAAATAGCAAATGATAGAAGTATTTGATTCTGCGTTCCTTTAAACTGTGTTACACATTTAATGTTTCTTTTTTCAATACAGGGATATTTGGCTAAGGCATTTGATACTAATGAGCAGTGGTAATGTAGTGGAACATGAAACAAGGTGGAAGTGAAAATTAATTTAATAATTTAGTAGTAAAAATCAATAATGTATCTTTTCTCTGACCACTGAGTTACCAAAATAGTTCAAAACTTTCTATTTTAAACTATTTTGGTAACTCTGTGGTTTATTTTTTCGCAATCTTCCTTGTGGTACTCCGATCTTTTTTTTTATTTGAGAAGTAACGGCTGCAGCATTTTTTTGCCTACCAACGGACAAATGTTTTGTCTCAAGTATTTCCTGAAAATACTTTAGTACTTCAAATTTTCCTAATACAGTCCTTAGAATTTCTCGCACGAAGGCAGAGCAAATGCGAACACGTTCAACGATTACTTTACCGCTTAACTTATGATCAGTACTATTATTTCACAACGAACTCCTCTAGATGCCTAGTACCCCGTGTAACTGGTACTACGTGTGGTACACCAGTGGTTGACTAAACTGCACTGATTGCATCTCACTTACGGGTCAAAGTCGTTCAGCGACCGCGAGGACAACATCAAGAAACTTTTAAGAAATCATTCAAACAAAAATAAACTTAAAATAGCATGTGTCCGAATGTATCTAGACCGTGGGTTGAAGGTTGTTTACGAGCTGTAAACTCAAATAACGTATCATGATGACATTCTGGTTAGAGAATATGAAATAAAAATAATTTATACCTTTCTCTTTTTTCTTCGTGGTTAATTTTATGTGAATCCCACGCATCAGTCTGTTGCGTTGCTAAATGACTTGTTTGTCCCTTTGCATCATTCTACAGCTTGAGGTCAAATGTTATGTGGTTGACTATTTCGTTTTAAGCTTCACGAGATGGTACATTGTTTGTTCAAATTGAATGAGAAGTGACGGGAGATTTGCTAGTTTTACTCGAATTAGGAGTCTGGTTAAATGTTTGCAAATTGTCTATTATGCTTGGTTTGTTTTTAAGATGTATTGAATTAGAAACATACTTTGAGATTTATTTTTGCTCTTCAGAAAGCTCTTTGGTGGTTCAAGGCCTTTTAGCTAAATCTTGATAGCTTCAATGATTGAAGCTATATACAGGATACCATTATAAACATTCTGGAAAGAATGTATGTGAATGATTTCCACAGTTTTTAAGTGTTACTAAGAATCCCATACATTTCATTTAAACATTTTTGTATGACGCCGTAAAGTGGTATATTCATTAGCTGTAATTTATCTTTTCTCATATTATGATAATGGTTTATGCCATCGCTACAATAAGTATGATATAAGATTTACTTGGTAATATTATTGCAATGTCTATGAGAAACTAATTTGCATCACTGCATTTTTATAACATTCCATGGAGGCATGGGCCTTAACAAAATTATAAACTAGGTAGGAAAACTGGCTAGCATTAAAAAAAATATACACATTCGTATTGATAGGAATTAAATCGTTATATAATAAATTGCACATTTATGCATATTAAAGATATGATAATGGATTTGTTTCTTATCTAAATAATATATATTATAGTAATCTAGACACTGCAATAATCAGAGTTCAAGGTGATCTAGCAGACAAGCAATAATATCACAACATCATGACACATTTGCGATTCATATACCCAATGATGCGATCAATATTAAGCAATTACATCGTTTGCGCAAACGCAATGTAAAGAGCAAATTATAAAGCAAGTCATCGTACGATCAGCACGAGTATAGCCACAAGGGGGTTTGTCTGTACATGTGTTGTAATATTGTGCAAAGAACTTGAACGAAAAAGCATCGCGCGATCGACAGTGACAAAATCAGACACGCAACCTTTTGAGTCTATAGATATTAACATGAAAACACAACATTTAATATGTCTGCTCGTGAATTAAAAATAGCTGCCCCAAATTTTTCAATGCATTTTTCTCAAAATTGAAAGCGTAAGTCTCAGAGTAAAGATAGATACGTTACGAATGTAGAGATACAAATAATGGGTTAGAAATAACAGTGAAGATGAAACATAGAACAAAATAGAAAGTGAAGTAGGAAAACGTAGTAACATGGCAATAAAATGTAAATAAAAAAACCGTCAATGAATTCAAGATAATTAGCAAATAATATAACAATAAGTCTACGTAGGTACGCACGATTACTAAACGTTCGCCGTGTCAAAGAAGAGGGAATCGATGTTACGGAACGAATGTAACACTTACTACTTACTACACGTAAGGTCTTAATTGCCAGTCGACTAGTCTATTTAACCCGAACTAGTTATGTGCGTGTCTTTGAGGAAATCGTCTTGATTTCCTTGATTACTGCAGTACTAGCAATAGCGTCTCTAGCAGTTGTGCAAAACCATCTTTTGTATCTAATTTCAGTATTATTTTTACCAGAATTTCCTTAATATACGTGCAAACATTGATGAGACGCTAGATTAAATCTTCGCCTGAACTTCCTGCTCCGTCTAAAGTTATCGATTAAATGTTTTCCTTTCCCCTTTCATGCACAACGCACTACATGTTTGTTTCCATATTTTTCATTTTCAAATATTGCATCATTATTCTCACCTCTGTGACATAACTGGCTCCTAATTGACAAAAAGGCAATCTTACAAATTTTATATGCATTATTAGCAATATTAACTTGAGCAACGATAAGTTTAAGCTTTATTTACATAGTTAACAATTGCGTATAGCCCCCCTCCTCGTGGCACTCTTGAGGCATGTGGAGACCCGCAGAGCGGGGCCTTAGTATCACACCACCACCTCGAGCTGCCTGCTCGGGGCGATCCTGACTAGCTTCTACTACCACAACAGATGCCAAACCAAAACATGCAGTTTAAATTATTTATAGTGACATTAGTGCTCCACTGTACCACCGGAGAATATTTTAAAACGAAACGTAAGTGTTTTTGTATATAGCACACGATATTGCATCGTGCCAATTTATATGATGACCTACATACAGTGTAAAACGTTTTATTTCTGTGATAATCTTACAGTCCCGATTCCGGTTCTTTGCGTTCCATAATGTTCTGTATTGCATAAATCGATTATGGCCGTTATATCATGAAGCGTTACGGCGTTTTCTAAGGCATGGGGTGGAAAGATCGCGTCGCGATGACAATACTCGATTGCAACTTTTTTATTACAACGTTTAATTAACACTTTTTCTGTAACAGTTGATTGCAGTTCTTTTGTAACAAAGTGTCCTTATTTTATTTGTGACGCAAGGTAAAAGTAGTTTAATATTGTTTACAAAATGTGTGGAGCAAGAAAGATTTATTTCCACACTACATTAAAATATTGCTACTTTACTGTCAGTTAACGTGATTCTATCTATCTTATTGTGTAGTAGTTGCGTTTTAGCATACGGAAAATGTCGGTTACTTTGAAATATGTGTTGATCATGATCAATACGCAAAACTCAATAAATACTTATAATTAGTACTTCTAATATAAGCTGATCGGAATGGCTGCGTACTTTGTAGTTGGTATAATATAATCTGTATATTATGTAATGAAACTTAAGTGTAGCAATGTTTGTCTAAGCTAATAACACATTTAACATTGCCTAATTAGTTGTTGATGTTCGCTAACTTTGATCATCATCGATAAACTTTTAGTACCTTCTTCTCCATCATTCAAGCTGTGTTGGTGTAACAGCATTAGTTAACTAAGCGACCCGAGTAGCTTTGATTGATGCTATTATATAGTCTATAGCCTTCCTCGATAAATCGGCTATGCCACACTAAAATAATTTTTCAACTGGAACTGCTGTTGCTGAGATTAGCACGTTCAACTAAACCAACCTTTTCAACTTTTAATATTAGCATAGATGTAACTTTGTTTACTGTTGTATTTATTATCTATTTGTTTGTACATATCTATAGCATATAAGCCATTATCGCTATGAATCATAGAAACTTGAAGGATGTCACGGTAAAAGTGTGTACTTGTTTGAACTAGATTTAAATTGATGTCAATGTCAAGGTTGGCAGATAGTTGTTTTAAATTTTGTTCTCATTGCAATTGCTCTTTTCAATACGATTACAACAATAGGTTTAAACAATTCAGATTTGTTTGCAATAGTCTAATCTTTTATTTGTTTCAATTAATTTCAGCCGAGTTCGTGAAGACATGTTTCAAAAGCGATCCAGATTTCGATGACTGCTCGCGGCAAGCCGTGCAGCAACTCTTCGATGCGCTTGGTCCAGGTAATTATCAAGAATGAATTAATAGGTAATATTGATGAAGCTTTGAAGCTGCATGAAACTTTAAAGATCTGTCAACTTCCAAATATATAAGTAGGTAGTTTATTATTTTGAAAATTTTCTTGAGTAACAATATATTCAAAAAGGTTTGGTTCAACATGTAGACCGATATTTCATTAATAAATTTACATTTCTATTTGCATATCTTATCTTGTGCAACTGTTAACCCACCGGTTCGTATTCTAAAATACCTAACCTGTCTTGCTCAATCAAAACATCTGCAAACACAGTCAAGTAGCCGTAGCCCGTAGCTGCAATATATTAGTGAAATTACCAAAACAGACGCAACACTTTTGATTGGTTTGAGTGGAACTTTGTTATTTAGGTACGAGTGGCTACCGGTCAGCCAGTCAACTTCGTAAGTAGCTGGCACGCTTTCTGAGTGCCTGGTCCGTTGCACAACTGCGCACAGCTGTTCGTGTTTCGTATCGTGCACGATAGTATGCCACTCGGCACCGCTGCGCTCCTAGTACAATGTGCCCCCACGCGTTTGTTAACGTTTGCACTGTGGATTGCCACTAATCGGCTAATTACTTTTGTTTTACCTAGTGTTGCTAATTAATATACGATAAGGTTTCTACATTTGAAAACCTTAATGACAGTTAACTTCTTGTTTTATTATCTTATGAAAAACATTATCACCGAGTAGCTCGTTACTATGACTTGCTTCTCAATACATTAATTTGTTTAGTACTGCGCTAATTTCCATTGGCACATTTTTTCCACTAAGAAATGCATTTTCAACTAAGTGTTGTTAAATAGCTTACATGATAGTGGGTTGGTAGATTCACAAGCCACTCGGCTAGTCACATAGCCTCAATTACGAAACATTTGTACATAACTTGCGGAAAGCGAAAGCGCTATTTCTTCACTAGACTCATGTGACGGCGACGAGGTATCAAATACAGCCGTTTGATATGGGTTTACTTTCATTTAATATTGAATAGAAGAAATGCACAAATTATCACTGTTATCTTATCATCTTTATCATCATTAAATAATTATTATTTTATCTATTCGGGAGACACAACTAGCGACATCTTTGTTTACCCCACTGAAACTATTTTTATTTTTTGTCTTCAGGAATTCCTGATATTGGAATGCAGCCTTTAGATCCTCTAAAAATCCCAAAAATAAGGATTTTACAAGGTGACGGCCCTGTTAACGTCAATGCTGCTCTCGATGACGTCACTGTTACAGGATTTGGGAACACAGAAGTATTGTCAAGCCAGTAAGTGTGATCGCTATGAATTCATTGCACCCTGGTACCTTAGACGACTGTTTGATCGACTAAGTTGGGCAAATCGAAGAAGAGGAGCTGTTTCTCGTTCGATTATTAACTATCTACTAATTTGAACAATAAAACATTTATTTCTCCTTCGATTAACTATGTAATTTTATAACCTATTGCGCGCGTAATAAATGTACGTGGGCACAAAAATATGACAGCGAAATGTTTAAAGAAATTCTGAATTCCGCTAAAATTATTGTACCTAAATAGAATACATTGAGATTACTCTTCAGAGAACACATGTAAAACTATGTGAAACGTTCACTTTTTTGCAATATTTTCTTCTCACTTTTCAGAGTGGACGGCACAACGTATGACTTTCACACACGGGTTCGTGTTCCAAAAATCAGGATAGAGGGTACTTATGACCTAAAAGGAAAAATATTGCTTATTCCCTTGGTTGGACGCGGAATTTGTTGGTTTGAGCCAAGTATGTAAAAACAAAGTTCTAGTTATTCCTTTAAGAAAATAATTGCCTTCTGATTTCAAATAATAATTGAACGTAATTTTTTTTTCCAGCCAATATGACAATCGATATCATAAGTGATGTAAAAACGTACACTAAAGATGATTATGTATTCTTCAACGTCACTGAAGCACATGTCAAATATGCCATTGGGGGGTTAAAATTACGCATGAACAATTTATTTGACGGCATTGAGTCTTTGGGTGAGTAAAAAAAAAACAAAAGATATTGATTACCGATATCCTTTTTTTCGGTACCTACTTATTTATGCATTTTTTCTATAGGCAGGTAGAAATTATTTTTTTTTATTAAGGACTATATTATTTATTCATGAAGCCACAGGTAATTGAAAACGTTTAAAGAAGTTTCCATTAATCATGTAGGTAAATGTTAAATTCTTCATGGTTAATGAGAGGGTACAGTGGACAACAGGAAGATAAAAGATAGTAAAATGATTTCTTAGAACCATAATAAGTCCATGCTTAGAACACACTTTTAACGCCCTCTGTAATTCAATTGCGAAGTTTAACAGCGCCATCTGTTATTGAGTAGCAAAAGTAACGCTACGTCCGGCAGACATACATAGTGGCATCTATTTGCTGGCAGGGGGCGCTGAAGTACAAACTTTTCGTCAAGTGGGTTCTGGCTCTGTCATTTTGTGTTACCCTGGTACTAACGTGTTACAAATTGCAACGTTGAGACGTTTCGACGTCGCTGTACGTTTGACAACCGCTCGCTCACTGTTGCCAATTTTATTCGCAAGTCCCCTTTAAGATCTTAATTTGAAATAAACATCACATTAAAAGGATTGTTTGTTCATTTAACTAAATGAAAACTTTGTCTTAAAATCGCTGCGAAAAGTGGAAAATAACAATATTCTTAGTAAATGTCTACTGAATTACTGGTTTGAACGGAAATAATAAAGGTGCTCGCAAAATATTTTGCGAAGTTAAATCTACAGTAACCTTGACGTATAGTTTCTTAACATCACAATAGATGGCGGCGGCTGGACTATTCGTTTCTTAATGTTATTATTTGTTTATTGTTCAGTGGTAAGAAAAGGATTTTAATTTTATTTTTTATTTTTCAGAGGAGAGTACCAACGCCTATTTGAATGCAAATTGGCGACCAGTTTCCGAATCTTTACGACCAATATTATCAAAGACAATAGAAGATATTTTGCTTGGTTTTATGCAAAAGTTATTCAATAATTTGCCAGGAGTTTTCATGATCGGAGACGTGAAAAATGACTTGCCAAGTGAAAAGACGGACAAAAAAGTTTAGTTTTTTGTAATTATTATCCTAGTTTTAAGATACAAATAATTATTTAAAAACTAATTAGTTAAATTAGGATTAACAACATGAGACACGTCTTAATTAATTACGGTAATTCTTTTTGTACCTTGATACGAAATGATGAATGCAAGAAGAGAGCTTTTGTTTGTGTATTATTTTACACTTCCAATAAAGTATTAGTACTGTATGTATAATTACTGTTAATTTCAAAATCTGATACTTAATTGGTCGAAAATTAAATGACATTGAGTTAAATCCGAATGGAGCTGCGTTATCTTGACTGAAAAACGGTTGTGTTGTGTAAATATTGAAAACTATAAACAAATTGGAGTGCATTTTTATTTTTAACCTCCTCATTTATCCTCATAATGGTTTTACATTATTAATTATATCCTTGTGATTTACTTGAAGTTAGGTAAATAAATCATTACAGTGAAACTTGACACCGTGCCAAAATGCAGAGTTTTACGCAACCAAACTTTGTTTACACACCTGTTATTTTCAGGTAGTTAGGCTGAGGTTAGGATTAGTCATCGCTGTTTTTATAACACTATAGAAACGGACTTTATTAAACCTTAGTTTTAAGTAGTATTTTCCAATGGGCGAAATTTGTGTGATTGCCCAACCAACATTGAATTACGGCTTGAACTATTATTACAAGATAAAATCTGCTAGCCTTCGTCTTCTAAAGTTATTCTAATTAACTACATTTTTCAGCTGAAACTGCTGTTTCAATTATTTTAGTAAGTATGTTTCCAATAATTACTTAAGTGATTGCAATTAAAAATATTTACTAACTAATAGCTTAGGCCTGAAAAGGTTTTGGTAAAATAAAATCACCCTTACCTGCCAAATAGGACGTCCAGGCATTTTGAAAAACAAGGATTTCCAAAAACTGACACTAATGTACACAAAATCACACACGTGAGCGTTTCGCGCGGTGTTCACTAGATGGCTCTCTCACCAAAGTTGAGAAGAAAATAAGCGTTACTCGCTTCTATAACCTGTTTTATACGCCAGCAAAGCGTTTTCGATGTAAATACCAGTGCGAAGAAACACGACGCAGAAACGAGGGAACGATCGACAGAAATATCCCCTTACGTGGCCAGTACCGCTTATTGTCGATTTTCTTTGAAATAAATAGGTATATACGATGATAATTTACACCCATGTCGATACTAACAGTTGTTTTAATAGAACAGTTTTATTAATAGATAATTTTCTGTTATTATACCTAGCATAGTGCAGCAAGCATGTGTCTGATCTTTTACATAAACAATGTCTGCTTTATAGCCAATTTATAGTTCATCACGAAACATTCTTTTTTTTTAAATATGTAAACTCATTCACATGCTTTAAACTGATTTAGACAACGGGTTTTCATCATCAGGCTTGCCGATAATTCTCTTTATATTAATATGTTTTTCATATTTTTAATAAGGGGGTTCCTTAGAAGCACTTAAAGCGAACCTAAACGCAAGGACGTTTTTTGTCTGCCCTTGTGTTTTGTATTTTGCAATAATCATGGATATCTATTTAAAATAATCTGGTTAAGAAAAGATAACCTAGGAAAATTATACGTGGAGCAATTGACTTTTCCAGGATTTCTTTTCCTGCACCTGAATTACTAATTAGAAATATTTAAAAAGCTGAAGTAGGATGGATTTACAACTGTGATTCTTCCATAGTGAACATCATACCTCTACTGAATTGTTAAACGTTTATTCATGAGAAGATTTATACACGTGTTCAGGCGATTTTTATTAATAGATAGCGAAGAGTCTATTTTTAAAATAAGGGTACTCTCAAATCCAGAATTTGCTATTCTAATAGTTTCGTATTCTAATGAATCGGGAATATTTTTCCAGCCAAAACTGAAATGAGGTTGAAACTTTTCACACTTGGGTTTATGCTTTGTGACTCATATCTGAGTTATATTGATATGATAAGATGGAACATATGGTAAGGTGTTAAAATGGTTTGTGGTGAACCAACGCGATGGAAGTAAATGAAAAGAAGGTGGAAAATTATTGAAATATGAATAATTGAGTTTATAAGTTTCGAAGAGAAGAGCAGTAGTCAGAGCAATTAATTAAATACAACTAGAATATTTCTACAGCATCACTAAAAGCGCTTGTAGCCTTAATTTCAGTTTTGGTGATACCTATGTACAAGTATTTAAGAGTCGGCTTAAAATTTAAAAAATCAGGATTCATGTTCTAAATGTTTCATAATCATGATATGGAAGCATCTAATTGTGTCCTGAATGTATTTTTAACTCGATTAATAATAATAATAAGGGGCTCTGGTTGGGAAGCTAGATGAAGGGCTTGTTCCAAAAAGCAGTACTCCTGGACACGGCGTATATTGTTAGGAGGTTCCTCTCTCAGGATCCTTGACCATCGATAACTTGGACCCTGTTCCTGATACCAGTGGGCTACGATTTTTTTATATTTTAAATGTTTTTTTTTTTTTATAGAATTTATTATTTAATACTTAGGCTATATGTCTGCTAGTAACAATATTCTTAGCCTAGTGTTAGTAAAGTAGAAGTATTTAGGAGCTTACTCTCACGTGTAAACCTATCCAGTGCGCCAACAGTACCGAGTCCCATCGGTCGGCGTATATGGCAAGATATATACGTATATATATTAAAAATTCATAAACCACATATTTAACCAATCTAATAATGTCATATTTACGATATATCAATGTGTAAGTGAAGTATAAAAAGTGCAGAAGTGTGCGGTCTCGCTCGTCATGTCAGTCATCGATGCATTTATGTTGCACGGCCGTTTGGTGCATCGAACTACTTCTTTATTCTGCATTCCTCGTACATTGAGTTCCTGGTAAGACATTTTGTTGCAGCATCTCACTGGGAATCATTTACATACACACATCGCAATGTAAATGTGTGAAATTGCATACTAAACACTCACAGTATTGAGTTTTTACAATATAGTCACATTGAGTTATCATGGTAAAGCAAATTGCAAGAGGTCCTTTGGGAAAGTCTGCTATTCATACATACATATTTGGGGCACTTCAAATTAATACAGCAAGCAAGGTAAGAATTGAATTTCGTAAACAAGATTTCATCTTTGACTTCTTTAAGAAATATTTTATCTATGAAGAAACAACTGGTGTATTCATCTATTACCAGTCTAGAGTTAGTCCCAGGATAGTATTCAAAATTACTGTATAGAATTTACATGATTTTCTGTAAAATTAAATAAAATTGCAAGAAATACGCATAAAAACGCGTAAATGCAAATATGGCCACTAGACACGCATAATGATAAAAACAACGGATGAAGGTCGGTCCGGTGAATGACCGAGAGATGCGCAATGACCCAGAGAAGGGTGCTCGAAGGGGATAGGGCCCCTTTGGTGTCGCTCACAAAAGGAACGAGCACCAGGGTAACATGAACGCTAGAAGGTTAAGCTGCATACATGCACTTTGCACCGAATGAGCGTGACGTCATCCAGTTCGTGCTGCATTGTTTACCGCTGCATTGCAATTTTGTAATGTAATCATACATTTACTGGCGCTGTTGTATCTCTCATATAATGTGCAAACACTACGGTTTCAAATATTAAGTTTTAAAGAAATATTTCACGGAACATTCCTTCATTTAAAAAACAGCTTAACTATTAAATAAATCTTCTAAAATATCCTCGGAATATCCTTTGGAACATTTATTTAATAGAACATTTTATCCAATCGAATTAGCTGCCACTGCAAGTAAAAAGAGACAATTTCAATTAAATAAGTAATTACGAGTATCCGGGATACAACAAGGTCACCCTATTTTATCCGCTGCATTTTCCTTGAACTAATCTCCACTGCCGCTCGATCAAATTTTAAAAAAATATTTCGGAATTGTTTCTTTATGAAGAACATTTCATACGTGCCATGATTGAAAAGATATTTTAAGCTTAGTGATGATTGAATAACTTTTGACGTGTTGCCCTTACGTCCCACCCTCTGGAGATATAGTTGAAAAACATATATTCGCATCGGGAACGAGACTGTTCGTTTAGTCAGTAAACTGAAATAGGTCGTACTTCTGAACGGTTCAAGGTGGTATATGGGACAGGAATAGCCTATGAGTAAACTGCTAAAAATATCATCCTATAGATGTCGTTCGACGCCGTGACTCTACTTGCTCATCCATCGGCACCATCTATTAGTATTTGAGAGCAACATAACCTTACGTGCTAAAAACTAGGTTAAATAATTCAACTATTATTACAAATAAAATTATTTATTGAAGTAATAATACACACTGATTATTATTTCGAAATAATTGTTGTGCTTTTATTATTGTAGCATGCTTGGGAATAATTGTTTATCTTTATCTTCGTCATAATATTATTTATTATTATTGTTCAGATTGCGCAATAATTTTCCAGAACATTTTCATGTCTAAGTTAAGAATAAGAAATATGATGTGAGTAGGTTTCAGTAACGATGTTAAGAAATACTTTTTTTCTGAGTCAGTCGCCTGTTTTACGAAGTATTGTATAACCGACTTGGCAGAGGTGGGAAATGTGTTTGCCAGCAATATTCTAGAGTTTTATGTGTTTTTTTTTAGACTGCACTAAATACTTTCTTTTAAATTCAGAAACAAATGTACGAATCTAAATACAAAACCGAATTAAATATTTTTTTACGCTTCAAAAACTTACTGAAAAGTGCACCCAAATTGCTTTTGAAAACATCCCGAATCCGTTAATTTATTGATAATGGAACAAAAATAACGACTAAATTTTATTTTCTAAATCCAGGTTTAAAATAAATGTCCAGCGGTCAAAAGTCTTTCAAAGGTATTCCAAAATTTCTGACTGGATAGACTCCCTGGCATTAAAAGAGGTCACTCGTCAAGAATGACAAGGCGAACGGGGCGCCAAGAATGGCACGTTTGGAACGTAGGTGGAGAATCTGGAGCAGGCAGTTACGATCGCCATGTACTAGGACAACATAAAGCCGTAGTAGTTGTCCGAGTAGTATTCAGCGCGGATTTACTGCTCCCTAGCGGCGAATAGCGACACTTTCGTGTATGACGTCAAGTTTTAACTGTGTTTCGTGATCATAGATGTCACTTTATTAAATTTAGTGGACAAAAACATGAATCGTGGCGTTATGGCGGGAAAGAACAGTGATACAATATAGTTTCATTGATTCATTGAATACTAGTTTTCCTTTGATCATGTCAAGTGCGTTTATTTAATAGTGTGTCTACGTTAATCAAAGCATCTTACAAGGTATACATAGGAGGGCAATCACGTTATTTTGTAAACCCTTTGGCTGCCGTTTTCACCTTTATCGGAGTGTCCTAACTAGGCGGTAGGTCAGATGGGAACTACCGTGATAACGACCAAATATTATCGCAGTGGGCGTGTTCACGGGTTTTATCAATAACGGTTTCCCACAGATTTGACAAATTCTTTGCAAAACACACCATCTGTTTTATGCTTACCTATTCCTGCTGCTACGGCTCTTGCTGCTACGATAGTGAACCATGGCCGCTGGAGACGTCGTAGCTAGTGTCGTAGCGCTACGCCTCGGCTACGTAATATTGCTAAATGCTACTTATTATATTATTCTTATATTTCCCATCGTAGTACGAGTAGTCGACTGAACTACGAGTATTCTATTGTTGGGGCCACACTAACGGCTAACGTCAAGGCCCACTAGCGCGATATTTACTGCGATAATTTTAACGCGCTAAAGTGGGTGGCTACACTTGAAATTTCAACGTGAATGCCCATCATTGGCGATAAAAACGGCGTTAATTTTACTTGAATTGAAGCAAGATGGACGTTGACAAACTGACGTAATGTGGCCGCTGCATCGCATTATTTCTCGCGTTAATCTCTTTCATGTACCGTCACTTCAGTTATCGCCTAACGCCAAACGGCAATGTTAATGCCGTTGTCAAATTATCGCGTTAAGTCGTGGCTACACCTAAGGTTAACGTCCATTATCGCAATAATTAATGGCATTTCTCGTTAGTGTGGCCCGGGCATATCGCAGACTTCTTTTGAAATGACATGATCATAAGACGCGGTCGTTTGTAGAATACGTCTCATGGTAGGAGAGACGTCTTAATCAACCAAGTACCGCGGTGTGCGACCTGCCTATTTCTACACATAAAAATGTTTATATGTACTTAGTAATCTTGTATCTGTTAATGTCTCTATGATTATGATGATAATTTTCTTTTTTAAATCTTACGTTACACTCTAGATACGTAGTGAATGAGAGATAGGCCGAAAAAAATAAGTACATAAGTATAAGACTTTGACTTTCTATCCAACTGCCCCAGAAGGATCGTTGTAATGGATTTCCTATTTAGTACGAAGTCGTTTTGGGTTTTAGGCGTTTTTAAAATTTTATGCTCGCAAACCTTGTTAATTTATTTCACTTTGACGGTTACGTTACTAAGGCATAATAATGATATAACATAGCGAAAGTGGGTTTCCCACATCACAGCTTGTTTTTTGTGAATTTAAATGAGCATTATTTGTAACACTATTTTGAGGTTCCAGATTAAATGAAACGCACAGGTTGTTCGAAATAATTTAACTAGCATAGAAATATTTACACAAATAGAAAATTAAATAGTTATTACGTATGTATGTACCTATGTATGTTAAACATTTATAAGAAAAATAATCTAGTGAGATCCATCCATTACATGAAACGTGCTTATAAATAACGGTAAAGTTAAAAAATGGCAAGATTATGAGGTTGTCTCTCCATTGACGCAGAGCAAGATAGAGGAGCGGAGCGGAGTTGCGGAGCTAGACCGAGAGCACGTGACGAGTAATTTGAGCGCGGCCGGCGCTTCCCTGCTCCGCTTCTCAACTGCGCTCCGCTTTTTGTATGAATTTTGAAACTAGTTCGAAAATCCCTGTCTATTGAAACGGAGCGAACATTTTATGCAATTCTATTGGCACAACTTCGCTCCGCTCACAGACGGTCAGCCTGCGTACTACCATTTGGTCTTTTACAATAAAATACACAACTATACTAATAATACTAGATATTTGGCATAATATTGCACGCTAATAGAAAGTATAACTTTCTTCAATTAACACAGAAATATAATAATAATTATTATTTACTAACATTCATGTTAATAAGCTTATTGCTTGGGACACGTAGTTTATTCTATTTACAAGGGTTTTAAAACTTAACGTAACATGTCAAGTTGTATTACATATTATCTTAAATATCTAGGTACAAATAAATAAGAACATAAAGAGTCTGTTTCACATTTTATCTAGTCCAGTTTATAATTTAAACTCGGCATTGGGTGACCAATTAATAGCAGTCAAACTATGAAACAGGCCTTACACCGTGTATATTTACTAAATTCATCGTCTCTTAAATGTATTTACATAAGTATATAATTAATTAGCAAACACACCTCCTTTTGCGAACTACGTTGAAAGCAGGGGACGAAATAGCAGCAAGGTTCAGAATATTAAAAAAAGTCAATACTTTTGTTTTGTTTCACATTTTACACTAAGTCATCGTACGAGTCATTGAAACTTTGATCCATAACACTTTCAAAAGATGGCGACGATTTCTTCTGGCACGCCACTTCTTTCTGCGCCAACAATCTGTCACACTCCGTCAAGCGTCCATGGAGAACATCATAGACGCGGGTCATTGAAGCCACCTTCTCTTTGCAAGAAGGGTCAGTTTCAATGGCGAAGAGCCGGGAATCAAGGAGCTTGATGGCAGCAACGATGTAGTTCCTTAAGGTTTTGGTTTTGTGTTCAGCGCTGATCCGTTCAAGGAAAGCACAGACTTGGCTTTCTCCACATAGAAGCACGTCAACATCGTATGCTAATGGAGAATGTTGTCTATGAAGGAAGGCAATCAACCTCTTCGCATAACGTCGGTATGTTCTGTACGCCTTACGCTTCCTTGCTCCGAGTGTCCTGCCCATCGTCATCGACTTCTTCATATCATCGATCACTGCTTTGTATCCAGCATCGATTTTTGAGTCAAATATATCTCGTAGGCGAGTTTCAACTGGTTGAAGCTCGTAAGGAGCTGGTGAAGGTGGAAGGGATGGAGACGAAGGTGGCGGTGATGGAGGCAGTGGGTTCTGTGTATTTTCTTCTTCACTGGATTCACTTGAAGCCCTTCTGGCCACTGGACTAGCCTGAGGTTCTGGGTAAGGCCGCGGTCGTTTTCTAGTTTTCTGAACCCTCGCAGGTCTAGGTGCTGTCCTAGCATTGTAAGCAGTTAGCACATTCGCATCTTGCTCAGTAAGTGGTCGTGCACGTTGGGTTGCAGCAAGAGGTATGATTCGAATCTTGACTAGACCGTAACTTTGGTGTATCTTCGCTCGTATTCGGGGATCTTCATAGTCAGATCCCCAAAGGTCTCGGATAGCTGATTCTTTGAGGTATCGTACTTGGCAGAGTTCACCGTTGAAGAAACGTTTTCGTTGTTGCTCGTTGAGAGCATCTCTTTCTGCGCCGGTAAGACCATGGATCTTGGTGAGATGGTCTGGTAACTTGCCATAGGTGAATCGAGCGCAGTTCTCTATGGGGCACGGTATGTTCGCATGATTTTGTTTTTTGGTGCGAGGGACTGTTGTTGCTGGTCGAGCGGCCATGTTGGGAGTCTGGAACAAAGTCAAAATATAAGTTAGTAAGACCGGTAGTGACGTTTAAAGGTATGGTCTAAAGTGTGGGCTTTTAACTTCATCAATAGACTATTATTTGCATAAAATGATGAGGACCAGTGGAGATCATCTTACACTGTTTGGCAGGTATAGGTCACCTATGTGATAAACTAGTAAGAATGGTTGAATATTAGAATATTAATGATAAATTCCTAAAATGCTGCCATCTAGAGACAAGACCCCAATTCCGTTTGAGTCAAATCAACCAATTAAAACATCTATTCAGTCGTTACAGTATTTTCTTAGGTTGTTTTAAACAATCTAAACACTGCCAAATACAAACCAAATGAAGACATAAACTAATTAACTTTTTTCAGAGCTCCTAAAACAAATGTTTTGGATAGAGTCCAGTTAATTTATTTAGAGGGTGTTTATCGACACGGGGGTAGCTGTCCGAGTATAATAATTGTGTTGACGGAGGCCCCGGGCTGTTTGCGGAGGCCCGAGCCTCTTGTCCTCCGTTTAATTTATTGAAAACAATGCTAGCAAGGAGGACGGACGTCTTGTTGTCCGTTTGTATTGATGTGTGGTGTTGCGGATGATGGTGAGTGACGCTAGAGGCAGTCAGTTTTGGGAATGGTACTAAAATAAACAAGGTCAGAGACTTGGGTGATGAGTTAATAATTGTGTTGGAATATCTTGAAGATTTTTTTGTAGGTGATTTAAGATTCATCTAGCTAGTCGTCAATGTGGAATTTTTACTTTTGTCGTGCGTTCAATTATAGAAAACAATGCTGCAAGGAGGATGAAAGCCTTGTCGTTTGATTAGGTGGCTGTTGTTGTAGATGATGGTAGGTGAAGCTTTAGGGGATGGTACTAAAATAAACAAGGCTAGAGACTTGGAAGATGTGATTATAATAGGGTAGTTGCCTAAAAAAATCTAATTCGTCCGTAAGATAGACTACCCAAAAATATTGGACAAGTATTTTTTATTTTTCACGTAAACGAAAAACGAAAACGATATAGTGCGTTGAAAACTCGTGTGACGTCACTTCGTGCGACGATTTTTACCACGCCGCCGTGATGACACAAGCCCCCATCTTTGAAGCATTTTATCTTCGTCATTTTTAGAAATTTCATAAAGCAAAAAATACGTGTCTAATATTTTTCGATAATCTAACTGACGGACTAAATAGAATCATATTTTTATTCCTCAGGAAACAACATCCCTATTGTATGGATAGGTCTTGAAGATTTTTAAACAGAATTAATTTCGGTACGAAGATAATTGGGGTCTCTGGAGACGTTCTAGGCAGCTTTGAAAAGCTAGTGACGAATACATAATAGTAGATGTATGGATTTGTATTTCATGTATTTAAGTGATTTGAAGATTCATTTTTAGTTGTCAACGAGACATCATGATTTCATAAGTCGAGCTGATGACCAGTACTTAGAGAAAAGTGTATACCTTCCGTACCACCATGAGAATGTATTTATTAGCTATAGGAAAGACAGATTAAGCGCGATTAGTCGCAATAAATTACACTGTCCTGATTTGTGAGATATTTTTAAGACTGGTGCCGGTTATGTTCATACAATTTTTCAATTTCGGAAGGCTTGTGCTAACTGTATGGTAATCCGAAACTTCTTAATTTTCGGTTTGTTCTTAAGATTTAGGTTTAAGTTTCCTAAACGGTGCATCCCACGGAGAAACTTAATAAATCGCTCATTTGCTACAAGTTTGACATATCTCTAAAACTTGATTTAGTTATTAATATGAGTTTACAAAATTGCGTTTCGTTTTATGTAAACCCGTAATTTGTTTAAGCTCTATAGTTAGAGAGAGAGTGAGAGCAGATATTCTCGGAGAAATTATGTTTTTACAGTAAACGCGGGTAAAAAGCTAGAAATTTTAGTTTTAGTTTTACAATCTGGGGAGGTAGTATCGGTACACAGCCGTATTTTATGGATAACACCTCTGAGAGCACTACAGTATGTATGTACATGACGAGGTACATATTATCATCATCTGTCTAGCCTTTTCCCAACTATATTGGGGTCGGCTTCCAGTCATACCGGATTCAGCTGAATACCAGTATATACCCTGGAGCGGCTACCTACCAGACCTCCACAACCCAATAACTGGGAAACACGGTACTTCTTGGTAAGACTGGTGTCAGATTTTCTGGCTTCTGACAATCTGTAACGACTGCCAAAGATCTACAAATGACAGCCGGGACGAACGACTTAACGAGCACGCTCCGAGGTACGGAGGAAACTGGACATGTTAAGATGGTCACCCATCCACAGACCAACCATGGCAAGTGTTGCTTAACCTTGAAAATCGATCTGTGTGGCTGTTATTCTTTAGCCACGAGCTCCTCCTGACGAAGTACATATGAATAACTCATATAGCCGTTTCCGTTGAGAAATTATCAATAATACTTCGATCGCGTAAAGTTAATTGTTTAAACATCCTCCCCTTTTTACGACATATGAACACGATAATGTCAGTAAATACTAATAATACTAGTAATACTTTAAAGGGTCTTCATTAAACCTCTTTTAAAATGGTGTTTATCTTATGGCTGTAAGGGCGCTACAAATCCTTAATCTCTCTCTTCGGTTTTCAAAATTAGGCACCTAGTTAAGTCAAGTCAACCTTCGAAAAAACTGACAATTAGTAAAAGTCAAGTAACTAGCAAATGCCAAATGCTAGAAAACCTAAAAACTCCCTTTCCAACGGTTAATATCTTACGGCTATTGAGCATTGGGATATCTCCTCATAGTTGGATTGCCATTATCTTTGATTAACGTAAAAGCTCCTATTAACGACCCCCTAAAATGTGACTCTATTAACGATCTAATTCTTAAATCACTCATATTAGACATAATATAGAGTTCCAGAAAAATCATACCTTAAAAATTAGTTAGGCATTTTTGTTGGGCAACAAAAAGAGTAAAGTTTGTGTGTTTAAATAGCCATTGAAAGAAATAATTTGATAATGAGTGGGACGCGCCCGAAACGGAGGCACGTTTCATAGTGTCGCGTCTCCAGCCACGTAAGTACACCTAAATATTACTTAAGGAAAATAATGCACTAAAGATGGATTTGTCTTCTTGCTATCACATCACAACTGTGACGTATATATTCGTTTTCTAAACTAACTCTTAATATAATACTTTTTATTGGTTTTTGTGTCATACAGTCATGTTTTAATTTAAGGCGGTAATAGAATCCAAATTTCAAAACTTGATTCTAATAACGACCTATGGCGTTGTTAAATTTTGAGAACATTTAGTATTTTTTAAATAATATCTATTATAAACTACCTCATTTGATTTTATTTTTCTCTTGTTCAATTCTTAAAATTATTTTACTTCGTTAGGTCTATTAACGACAAAGCTATTTCTTAAAGTTTTTGTGTAAAACTCGATTCAACGTTAGACAATATCCCAATTATTTTAATGATATTATACTGTAAATAACCTTTATTATCTTGATTAAAGACTAACTGACATTAAAAGCAATATTATAGCAATGAGATCGAATTTAACAGTATTCCATGTAGCGGATATTTTAACTGTTTATTATTTATTTTATTGGTCGCTAATAGAATATTGTAACCTTCATACTTGATTCTATTACCGAGTCACAGCTGTGACGATATTTTTGGTACCTAATATTTCATTACACAAAAACAAAATGTATATTTTTGAACAAATTGGCTTATTTCTTGCATACGTGACGTTTTGAGAGATTTTGTCACAAGCAAAAAAAAAATGTAAAATAATATTTGCTATCCAGTTTCATTCATGGTTACATGGCATTGGCTATATTTCATATGTTTTCAAATCAAATAAAAATGGCGGGACGGAATGGGGGCATTGTAACTTTTAAAAGTTTCTTTTGAAGAATTAAATTCTATATCTCTCTAAATATTGTGTTATTTTATAGAATCATGGAGTCGCAGAAGCGCAAGCAGTACGACTCTGCTCAACTAAAAGCTGCGCTTCTAGCTATAAATGAAAGGACCAGCATATACGAAGCTTCAAAAACCTATGGAAATACTGGTAGTCTGGATTTTCTATCTCGGGAAGTCAGGTTTTCCTGTAACTAAGGACCAATTGTTAGAAACAGTAGATATTGGTTAAAAATATTTTTATTACTGATTTATAATATCTAATTAGTATGTAGGTAATGAAAAAGTAAGCATTTAATTATTTGAAGACTATTTTCTGAGACTAATATATTTTTTAGTAATTAAAATAACAAAAAATAAGTGCTCTAAGCGTTGCAATAAATAATTATGTTCATATTGTAATAATGTTGGTCTCATAACTATTGTTATTATATAATAAATACCTTAAAAACAATATTTTATTTTATATAATCGTATAGGAGAAGTGACAACTTCGTAGCGGTCGGTAATAGAAGTAGAAAAATCGGTAATAGAATCTTGCAGCATTCAATGGGTCGGTAATAGAATCAACTACTCTTTTGGATTAAATAATTATTTAGTAACTATTGTATTATTGAATATTGAATTTAAGTACTGAATTGCAAAGAATACTTCGTTGAGATTAATTATAAATTATAACATCTTTCCTAACATAACAGCTTGTATCTATTTCTTAAAAGTGAATCCTAAGACAGCTAAAACTGGCGGTAATAGGAGCATTTACGTTATAACATTTGTAATAATCAAAGATAATTACAATGTTAATTAGTATTTACTCATTAACATTGTGTTGTTTATGTCTGTCGCAGAAGTCTGCTGAGGTCCTTTCATCACGTAACCCTTTACCTCCCTCCATACTTGAATAATAAGCATAAGCATAATCAGCCTTTTTTTAATGTTCCCACTGCTGGGACACAGGCCTCCTCTCTAGGAGAGGGAATGGGCCGTATTCCACCACGCGGGCCCAGTGCGGATTGGTGAATGTCACGTGTCTTCGAATTTTTGGTTCTAGGAAATGCCGGTTTCCTCACAATGATTTCCTGCACCGTTTTGAGAGAAGTGGTGATGAAATTAATAACACAAAGTAATGCGCCTGGCTGGGTTTGAACCCGCGACCTAAAATTCGTAAGCCGTGTGTTTTTTTTAATTGTACTCGATTTTATTTTACATGATAAGAACAATTTTCCACTGAGCTATCCTTCGTATCACTTTTTAAAGGCGTGGAATTTGCAAGGCTTCAATTTTTAATCCAAACTTTTCGAACTTTTGGGAAAAATGGCTCAAATTTTTATTAAATCTACAAAGCTACGGTTGCTCTCAAATTGTAGCAAAGTGTATCGACTCTAAATATCTATGGATTCAATGTTCAGATACAGTTCACCGTTTAGAAGTTATAAGCCCTAATAAATTACTGAACATTTTGAAGTTTTGCGAGCACCACGAAGATAGTACAGATCTTTCGAAGTTGAAAAATTGGGTGCATGTATCCCAACAACATCCGCAAAACAGTTCAATTTATTGCGACCTAAGATGTTTTAAAGACGAAGAAAAGATATCAGTCAAAATGAAAATTCAAATATTGTATCACCAAATGATGACAAGCTGTCAATTGTCATTGTTAATTAATGAGGAATTCCTTCACTGTTCATAAAACTTTTGCTATAAGAAGTATTAACCAAAATGTCCCAAAACCAGTACAGACTATGTTTCTAACTGAGACAATAACGTAGAAATAACAATTAGTGAAAACAACTGCTAAGACCGACCGTCTGATTGAGCTAATATTTATTTTGTAAATTAGCTAGCTTCGCCGCCCGTGCCCGCTCGCCTTGCGATAAATAATCTAAATTGAATGATCCTCTAGGGACGAAGCCTGTATTGCTACTGTATTGTTTTATATCCTTCAATTAATAATTTTGATTAAGAAGATCGGTTAGGTTTTCTTGGGAAATTAACTTGAGATTATGTTTACACTGTACTATTTGTAAGAGGTTGGATTTTTGATTATGTAGGCTCATAAAATTATTTGGATTTTATGTTGTATATAGGAATGGTTCATTTTAATACTATCGTATGCAACATTTGGTAGCTTCA
Source organism: Hecatera dysodea (assembly GCA_905332915.2). Lineage (NCBI taxonomy): Eukaryota > Metazoa > Arthropoda > Insecta > Lepidoptera > Noctuidae > Hecatera > Hecatera dysodea. Next base: position 7,414,915 of record HG995294.1, on the reverse strand, counting down.
AGGCACGTAATTTTGTTTCTATAAATAGTATTGCAAAAAGTCCGTGTCCACTTGTATGTTTCTCCACTTACAAGGAAGGAAGTACCGCAATCCGTATCTAAATCTGTTGCATATATCACCGAATAATTGTAAAATACGTGAAATTATAAAATATCTTGAGAGTTTGTAAACTCGCGATAAATTTTCATCTGAATATTTTGAATATTTTTTTACGGATCAGAATTTGAAAGTCAATAATCTCTCAAAGTCATTCCGAGAAATTATGAACTGAGATAAACTGACCACATGTTGGCGAACAATCAGTGGAGGGTTCTAGAACTTATCGGATTTTCTGGCCTAATCAAGTAACATAAGGGACAGGGAACTTAGGGCTCCCGGAAACGGATAGGTTATTTTCGAATGGTATGATGGGACCTAGAGAGAGTGGGCGATGCGGGTGAACTTAGCTCCTGCCATGTCATTAATGTATTCTTTAAATCCTGCAGATATAAATAGTAGCGCCGCAGCGGGGCTCATCCGTCGGTTAGAATGTTGGAATTGTAATACTTAACGTTTCTTTACTGGTATTCTACAATTTCTTTGAATGTCTTCGAGAGATTATAGACTATATCAAATTTTGATTCGTAAAAAAGTGTTCCAAATGTTCAGCTGACAATTTAACGAAAGTTTACAATCTCTCAAGGTATTTTATAATCTTACGGAGTTTGCCATTTTCCGGTGACATATAATATATATTTTAATACGGTCTTCACTTATCCAAACAACTATAAGCGAACGTATGTTTGTAATAAGTACCCGTGAAAACCGTGCATTACTTTAGCCCTGAAAATTATCACATTTATCTGTCGGTATGCTACCGGAAAAAGTAGTTAAAAATTATAATGCTAACTTAAATTATGACAGTTCTTTCTTTGCAAACCTTTGATTTCACAGATATCCTATCCGTAATGCAACAATATAAACCCGATAGTGAATCAATTTTCATGAATTTTTGTTTAGAGGTAGATGGCATCCTGGAGAAGATTGTAGGTTACTTCCTTTGCGAAAATAAAATTTGAACGCGAACGAAACCGTGGGCAACCGTTAGTACATAATAATAATTTATTCATGAATATACATACCTATCTGAAATTATGAACAAAACACACAAGTGTCACAAAACGACACCTCAAAATCATTTAGAACAACTCCTTACTCTCGCATTGAAATGACAGGCAAGTCGCGAATTACACCAAAACATACCATAAAGAGCCCCTCAGAAAATGGCGCGACTTGAATAAATAACTAATTTACATATTTAATAACAGGTATCGCGGCCGGATTCAATTGGATCGGCCGGATCAATCTTTGCATTATTAACGCAACACGGTAACCCCCTGGCTTTGACAATTTAATATTCAGATATTGTTTGATTAGTCTAGATGGAGTAGTGAAAAACAGTTTTAATTGGAACAGGTATTAATGAGGAGCTCGTGGTAAGCAATAACAGCAACACAACTCAACAACAACGACATCAACAACAACAACTCAACAACAACAACAGCAACTCAACTTGCGTCAATTTCATAATTGAGACTAGCTGACCCGCGCATATTCGTCTGCGTCACATTTTTCATTCATGCTCCGCTCCTATTGATCTTAGCGCGATATATAGCCTTCATCGATAAATGGGCTATCTAACACTGAAATAATTTTCAAATTGGACCAGTAGCTCCTGAGGTTAGCATAAGCATAATCAGCCTTTTAATGTTCCAACTGCTGGGACACAGGCCTCCTCTGTAGTAGAGGGAATAGGCCGTAATCCATCACGCGGGCTCAGTGCGGGTTGGTGATGTCACATGTCTTCGAATTTTTGGTTCTAGGACATGCCGGTTTCCTCACGATGTTTTGAGAGCAGTGGTGATGAAATTAATTACACAAAGTAATGCGCCTGGCTGGGTTTGACTTACTATTCGTAAGTCAGAGCCGTTACCACTCGGTCACCACTCCTGAGGTTAGCGCGTTCAAGCAAACAAACAAACTCTTCACCTTTATATAATAGATTCTTACGTGCCTTGGAAAGTACGCTAAGCCTTTGGCCTCGGTTGTCATTTGTCAATCTTTGTCAGTCTTTGAAGTGGTTTGAAACTTGAAAAAGTGACTCCGGTCGTACCAAGTGGACTGGCCCCTTGGCACGACTAGTATCACATTTGTTGTTTACCGCTTACTCGTTGACCCTGACATGATTGAGAAAAGGGTAGACAGCATTAACGAAATTGGAATGTAAAGTTTTACGCTCGTATTCCAAAACGTAAACTCTAACTAAATTCGAAATCCAACTTCATTAGAGCATTAAACTGTCAATATACTTGACAGTTTAACGCTCTAATGACAATATAGCTTGTCATAAATTTAAGATTCTTAGAACTTAGAAAGACGGGCCTAAGAACCATTTCAATCGCTTTCGCGTCAGGAATAGAAGATTAGTTCGGGTCATGGTATGTAGAATGGTGTTCAATCAATCAATGTGGTTTGTAGAGAAGTTGACCACGTTGACGTTTATTTGATCTAGATGAACGAACTCTATTTCCCGAAAGATTAGGATTTATAGTATACCCACATTTTGCCATTATGTTTAAGTCCCAATATATATAAAAGTACTCTGTGAAGTCCCATCTCCCAAATAGGGGGCGAGATAATTACTAATAGGGGTCAAACTTGTTACTAATGGGGGCGGGTTTTCAACCACAAGTACGGGCAGGTAGAAAGATCTAAAATCAAATAAATAAATCTATCTCTATTGAAAATACGAGTAGGTACAATAAGCGCATGCATGACTGTGAAGGAATTTTGATTACAATACCACGGATAAAAAAGAAGAATTACTACAGATAAGCAAAATAAAATAAACTTTTTGTTTCTCACAGTCCGGGGTTTCAAAACTTCAGCAGCTAGTTCACGGTTCAAAATGGTCGTTTCCTTTGGAGAAGACAAACGGATAACGGGCAAGAAAATACAGTGTTACCACATAAAAAAAGATTTTTTTTTTTTTTCATTTCAGCAGTATTAACATGACATGTATTGTCGAAGAAGGACATATGATATAAACCAGTTAATTTGTTTTACTAGTGAATGGACGGCTTTGGGTTTTTTTTTCTACTGGATAATCTCATCGATGACATCAACCCTTTTTTTCTGGATGGGAAATCATCAAGTGACTTCTCCCGCTCTGGGCGGAGCGGAAGGGAGTGTCGGACTCTTACTGACTAAAACCCACCCGTGATCCTTCTTGTGCCCTTTGCGTTCCAGGGCCGCGGTGACTCTTTCGAACAAATTCCGCAACATGACCTCAACACGCAGGAGACAAAATGCGATCATGCAGCATTAGCATATATGTATGTACATGTACATATACATATGTCACCGAAAAACTGCAGACTCACTAAGATTGTAATAAATCTTTATTAGATTATAATTTCTCGATATATTATGAAAAAAATCGTTTTGATTTTAGGTTATAGAGTTCTCGATTATATATAAATAAATAAATAAATATACATATTTCACGCTATATTTGACATTCTTACGGCGTTTGCAATTTTTCGGAGATATATATATTTTAACATAGCCGCATGTCACCATTAAAATGTTATTATTTCTTATCTCCTCGTCTTAAAAAGATTTAAAAGATAGTTAGTTATATTTTATTTGATGGTAACTATTTTATATCTTTATTATTATTTCTTATTCGAATACCTAACAAATGTCTAATTTTGATGTGCCTTTTAAAACAGGAAACAAGAAATTTTGAAGAAAACGTTTTGATTCAAATTAATTGTAAATACTCAAATAAATGTCAATTACTCAATTATTACTATAACGCATGTATTTTGTAAATTGATTCTATGATTACAATCTAATTAATAGGTAAGTTTTGAGAAATAATTAATACTTTTAAGGCATCTAAAGGCTAGCATTATTTTTCTGTTCATAAAGTTTGTTCATCACTTGTTTTCCGTCCTACATGGTAGTTGAGAACTCGTAAGGTCGTTAACTAATTGTGTATAAAGTAATTTAATAAATAAACAAATTGTGTATAAACAAATTTCATCAAGATCTATTCAGTAGTTCTTGCGTGAAAGAGTAACAAATATCCATACTTACAAACTTTAGTGTTTATAATATTACATAGTTCATAAGTTTTCATAAACAAAAACGACGATATTCTATCAAAACACCTAAACAAACTGAGATGAAAAGTTCAATGATACACGATTCATTTTTCCACAAAATTCTTGTATGAAATGCAATAGGCACATATTAACTTACAGATATTTAAAATTTATTGATATTTTAATCGAATTGAATTAAATAAGTCCATTATTTACAAACTGCCACTAAACATAATTGGTATTGTTATATTAAAAAACTAAGATATAAATGTAATTATTATTTTTTCTAACCTACCTCCAAATAATCAAGCTACAAAAATATAATTGCAAATAAATACCGAATATTCCCAAATAAACAACACAACAATAAAACAAAATAACCTTACCTTCAAAACTGCAACTGCAGAAAGTCCTTAGAAAAAGTTTCGCGTGTTGTTTACGTCAATAAACACGTTGTTGTTGTTTATGTTTTTCGAACAAAGCAAGCGCGAGGCGACCTTCAGCGAGCGCAGCCGTCGCTCAACTGACGTTACGTAACAGTATCCTGGCGAATCCCTTTTCTCAATCCCTATGATTTTCTCCTAGACACCAACCATTTTCCGCTGACCTACCCCGCTCCCGGTCTTCTCACTTGACACTGGCTCCAGCAGGGTGTCACTCAGGAAAAGTAAAGGTCAGTGAGAAGTGGTTTTTCGTTTACGTGTGTGACGTCGGTGGTGATCGGAAAACTTCGTGTGACGTCGTTTCAGGCTCCGCCTTTGCGTAGCCAATAACAGCTACAGCGTAACCATTCTCGTAGCATCTTCGTAGCATTTTTCTTTTTAATTCGCTTTCATGGAAACAGAAATCTAAAACGAATGGGATTGTGCATTTAATAGTTAATATTCGTAGTGAGTACTTAATATTCATTGTACTGTAATAATGTTTCATAAAAATTTCGTGATTTTGCGGTGATAAAGAATTTTGGTGAGTATTTCATATGAGATTTTATATTAACTTTTGTTTGTTTATTTATTTCAAGCTGTAATTCTATCCATTATTTTTTTCTGAAAACTTCCAATTGCCTTCGAAATCTTTGAGCAAGCCTCAAAGATTTCGAAGGCAATTGGAAGTTTTTCATTCATTCATCATTGCGATACATTCTAAATTGTGTAGATTCTTTATAGTATTTAATAATAATAATTTAACCAGTACATTTTTATCAGGTGGATAATTATTATCTTATTATATAGTCGTGTCGTTTATAACAAAATAATTCTTGACGATATCAGTAGGTTCGAGATATTAAAGCTTTCAAGAGCTAACTAGGTTATTCAAACGATTTGACGGCATTAAGTATCTTCTTCATCGGTACCAACAATTTTAATACAATACATACAGATAATGAATTTTAATATCCTACAGACACGCCCACTAGATAGGCGTGGCTAATTTAGACACGCCCACCACCTACCCAGTTTCTGAGCTCCGTACTCTTTCATCCGAGACAAAATCCTTGATAATACTGCTAATGTGAAAATACCATTGTAACTAGAAAGTGTGTAAAAAAAATGAGATATTTGATTTGGTCGTGTTATACGATGGCGATCAGACTATCGATCCTGCCAACTTTCTAGACGATTGATTAAATACCTAGGTAAGGATTTTGTATGTAGGAATGTGTAGGATGAATATTTGAGTTGTTGACTGCCTTTGTTAACGCAGGGAGCCGAGAGGAATCTCGAATCTCTGAGTGTTATGGATTGGATCCTCTAATTTGATTTTACTCATCAAAACGACAGTTATTGCTTATTATTCAAGGGTTTTTTAAATAACCGTGACGATAAAGTCGAGTGGAGGTCCTTAAAACTGACTTGGAATATGTGCCCAAACACAAGAGATCACAGTTTGATATGTATTGTTTTTATCAACCAATGTCACCACATTGGATTTTAGGATCGTTTAGTAATTATATTACATTTATTGAACCTAGGCTGAGAGACAGCATTTTTTGAACGTCAAATTTTACATAAAGACAGTCCCCCAAAACGCCCACCTTTCACCATTTCCTAGTGTTTTCGCTGGGAAGAAGAAGTGGCGCAACAAACTCCCCAGCAACACATCTGTCTGTTGCGTTTTAAGAACTTGAATGCAGTATTTAAGGTGGTTTTTCGAACGAAAGTTCAGCATTATCATCATATCAGCTGATAGAAGTCTGTCGCTGAACTTAGGTCTTCCCCAAGTGCCACCACAACAACCGGTCCTGTGCGACTCGCATCTATCGGTTAGCCGTGACCTTCACCTGGATCTCACAAGTCTGCTATTACAATAGTGTTAGAATGGTCCATCATTGATTTCATAATGGTTGATTTTTGCAAGTTTGGTAATCTACTACTATAAGAGCGTCTATGACTTTCCAATAGTTAACCACTGACACTCCATTGTAAGAAAAGGCATTGTAATGGTAATCTCGTACATAATGACAGACGTATGCGGTAATCTGCTAAAATTTTAACAATTCCTTTCATCAGTAACATACTATTAGAATGCCATTGTACAGTCATTGCTTTTAATAGCTGGGTTATCAAAAAGACCAATGATCTTCGATCAATAATACACTATTGCTAGTGCTATTATTGATCGAAGCCAATGATCGACCATTATGAATTTAGCTGATTACGAACTTTTAGCAAAATGACATAATGATCGTGTTGGAATGACAATTTTTTATAAAAATAGCAGACTTGTGGCCCAGGTCATCGGTCCACCTTTTGGGAGATCTTCCAACGCTGCGTTTTTCGATACGCGGTCTGTATTCTAGAACTTTTCGGCTCCATCGACCATCTGTTCTGCAATTGAACGAAAATTAACACAATATTATTGTGACAGCTTGGCAAACGCACGTTTTCTAGCTGTGATTGCTTGTATGAGTTTGCAACAGCGAATGACATCACTTGAGTTCCGTTTAATTTGTTACGGGTCGATATATCAACGATATACCGACCCATCACAAATTAAAAAATATTTTTTTTTCGGGCGGAGCCGGAAAGAGTGTCAGACACTTACGTACTAAAAGCCATCCATGTTTCTCCAAATGCTATTTGCGTTCCAGGGCCGCGATGACTCTTTCGAACAAAATCCGCAAAGGGACCTGAGTAAGCAATGCAAAAAATCTATTATCATCTTATATTAATTCTACATGCGCACATTAAAGCGTTAGTCCTTCAGCAGCAATTCTTCTTGAATCTTCTTGAATCTTTGACAGTCCTTACGGAGAGTGAGAAGCCAGAAAATCTGACGCTAGACTTGCCAAGTGCCGTGTTACTCAGCTTATCTGACTTTCAGAAGCCTGACTGGGTCAGACAGTCACTCCTTGTAAAATACTGGTATTCAACTGCAACCGGTTACTCTAGAAGCCGATTCCAACATAGTTGGGAAAAGGCTAGGCAGCTGGATAGATTATTTTTGCATTTGACATCAGCCATGCACCTTTGGGTGTCCACAATCTTGTCAATGGAATTGAGTGAGTGAGTGAGTTAAGACATTCAAGATATTTCAACCATCCAAACTCTTTTGTCATTGCCCATCATAAAATAAAGTCCCTCGCCGCGTCTGTCTGGTCGCGAGAAACTCAAAAACAACTAAAAAGATTTTCATGCGGTTGTCACCAATGGATGAGGTTATTCATGAGCAAGGCTCGGATGTATAATCTATACTTATAATAAATCTGTAGAGAGGTCAATTCTGTACAAGGAATATATTTTCAAAATAACTATCAGGGGGTGATTAGTGATCGATACTGGTGCCAAAAACGCAATCAGTAAAATTTTTGTCTGTCTGTCTGTCTGTATGTTCTTTATAGAAACAAAAACTACTCGACCGATTTTAACGAAACTTGGTGCAATTATTCTTCATACTCCTGGGCAGGTTATAGTATACTTTTCATCACGCTAAAATCAAAAGGAGCAGAGCAGTGAAGGAAAATGGTGGGAAAACGGGAGAAGTTACTCCATTTTTTAAGCTTCCGTCGCGTGTGTAGCCTTAATGGTTAAAGTTACATAGAAATCATGTATTACGGAAATGTTTTACATAAAATTATCTAAAAAATGTCCCAAACAGCATATGTCTATATTTTATGGTTGACTCACAATAACACGTGTAACTCCCGATAGCTTAGCAGTTCGGCGCTTTCTGATTATTTGTATGAAACTTTGTCAATTTTAAACCGATCGGGCTGAGAGTTTCAAAATCGGGGGTAAAGTAACTATTCCACGCGGACGAAGTCGCTGGCAGAAGCTAGTTGTTTAATAATTTACGTGAATTGGCTGACTTATGAGGCTGTTATTTATAATTATTTCGCTTACTGACCGACGGTAAATGAATGCAGAGAAAACCTAGGCTGAAGACAAGGTGCCATTCTATTATGTCGAAATGAAAATATATGTTCAATTGAATTCTATTCAATTTGTAAGGAATTGGTCACATGATATTTCGACAGCGATTGTCTATTCCATATATCTATACCAATTTTATAAAGAGGAAGTTTTTAGAATAAGCTCCGAAACTACTGGACCGATTCTAAACATAGTTTCACTAATGGAAAGCTACAATACCAGCTAGTAACAAGGCTAATTTTTATCCCCGCACTCCCATGGGAACAGGATGAGGAGGAGAAGGAGGTTTGAGGAGCTCGTGGCTAAAGAATAACAGCCGCACGGGTCGATCGCAACGCTTGCCAAGGTTGGTCTGTGGGTGAGTGACCATCTTAACACTACCGTGTTTCCTCCGTGCTTCGGAAAGCACGCTAATCCCGGCTGTCATTTGTAGATCTTTGGCAGTCGTTACAGATTGTCAGAAACCAGTAAATCTGACTCCAGTCATGCCAAGGAGTACTGTATTACCCAGTTAATGGGTTGCGGTTGCTGGTAGGCAGTCGCTCTACGTTAAATACTGGTATTCATCTGAATCCGGTATGACTGGAAGCCAATATAGTTGGGAAAAGGCTAGGCCCACGGGAACGGGAACTATGCATGTCAAATCGACTGGCACTGCTAGTTTTTGATATTTTGACCATCACCACGCTACAATTGACAGAATCACAGTTGTCTGCAGGTTCTGGTGCTGTTATCACCAGTTGCCGGTTTTTGGTATAATGAGGGATTAGGAATGCGATTCGTGAGTTCAAAGAACTGATGTCAAAGCCAAATCATTTATTTCAGTGAGACCATTAATAGGCATTATTGAAAGTTAATTTTAGATTAAAGTTGCAGTTACGCACTATCCCTAACAACAAAAAGGAAAATATCATACGGCGTACGGGATATAATTACATCTGTTAACATTGATAGGCACTATTTAAAGTTAATCTTAGAGCAAATTTGCAGTTACGCACTATCCCTGACAACAAAAAGAAAATATCATACGGCGTACGGTATATAATTACCTACATCTTTTAACATAATTATGTATTTTACGCCAAAAATATACACCAACATTATTTGCAATTAAATGATTCTGATGAATGATTATTCAATAGGTATACATATGTATATCAAATTCTTTAGACATATATATATATATATATATTTATTTAAATGTTATGTACAGGCTTGGTACATACATCATAGACTTAACGCAACAATGCATTCTTCATCAGTCTACCTGTGGATTCATAATTCTACACTGTGGTAGGTGTAACTGTGGTAAATAGGAATAAGATCATAGTCACCAACTTTCTTCACGATTATTTGAAAATAAATTTGTTTTTCTTTAAGTTTAAGCTAGGTGATTTTGCTATCATTAATCAGCCAATAAGATGCACTCCCTGTGGAAAACAGCACTGGCTCAAAATGTAAAGACGTAAGAATAGGATAGACATCCCCGCTATTGGTGTTAGATTGTACCGAATTAGTAACCACTGTGGCACTTATGGATACATTCGTACAACTAAATCTAATTAACATCTCTAAGTTTCTTTATATATTTCGATATTTTTCTGTTAAATATGTTAATGCAAAACCTTTTTCTACATAGTAGCAACATAGAAACTGAATGATATTGTTGCGTGCCAGAATTAAGTTAGGATTATAGCGGCATTCGGTACCACTAGCGCCATCTAGTATCGAGTAGCAGAACTATTGAAGTCAAGGACCTTCGAGATTTTTCTATGCTAGAATACTCGGACCTTAGTCGGTCGCGACCGATATGTACGCGAACTTTCTGGAGTTCTACTCGGCGCTCTATATAAGGCCGGCACATGTGCCGACCGAGTCAGTATTGGAATTGCGATACAAGTGATAACTTCGAGAGCGATCTTCGACTGCGAACTCAAGTGATTAATAGTGCGATTGTGTTTTGTGATTAGTGAGTTTATAGTGTAATTAGTGTGGTGTAAATTAAAGTGTCATCTTTGGTTATTTAATCGGCTGATTTTAATTGTAACGAACCCGAAGCTCGTAACAATTGGTGTCAGAAGTGGGATTTAAAAGATGCCGATTCTACCGAAGGACGACACTGAGGGTATCCGTACCCGTAGTCAACGCCAGCAAGAGACGGACCAGAGGCGTTTTGGAAGTGCAACGCCGCAGGCTATGGAGAGACAGCTGACGACCTTAGAGGCCGGCCCGTCCACCGCCGCTCCAGCTTCATCATCAGCACCAGACTTTGCTGCTCTGATGCTGATGCTGCAGGAGCAGGCCCGCCGCCAGGAGGAACAGGCCCGTCGTTTAGAAGAGCAGCTGCAGCGTGATAAGGAAGAACAGGCTCGCCGCCAGGAAGAACAGGCTCGCCGCCAGGAGGAACAGGCCCGTCGGTTGGAAGAACAGCTCCAACGTGACAAGGAGGAGCAGGCGCGCCGCCAGGAAGAGCAGATGTTCCTCATGAAGGATCTGCATGCCACTTTCGGCAAAGAAATTAAGGTTATTAAAGATAAGGTGGTTCAGCACGAGAACCGCCTGACGGAAGCTGAAACACGAATCGACCAAATGAATAATCGAGTTGACAACGTGATTGCTGACGTGAAGACAACGCTGGACAACCTTAAAGTAGGAGATGGAATTGCAACCTCCGTAGCAACTACTCCTTCGCCACGGGGATTCAAAGTGCCGCCGTTCGATGGAACATCTTCCTGGTCGGCCTACAAAATACAATTTGAGGCCGTTATGCAGGCGAACGGGTGGAATAAAAATCAGGCCATGACTGCCCTCACACTAGGTCTGCGGGACCAGGCCTTAACTGTTCTGGAAGCTCTCGGCAAGGAAGTGACTTACGAGCAGCTCCTTGAGGCGTTGGAATCTAGGTATGGCGACGCTCATCTGGAACACGTGTTTCGGGCGCAGCTGAAGGATCGCGTGCAACGCAGCGGTGAAAACCTGCAGCAGTGGGCCCTTGAGGTGGAGAAGCTTGTTAGAAAAGCATACCAGTCTGTACCTGCGCTCATTCAAGGGAACCTGGTGCAGGCATTCATTGACGGCATCCGCGACCTTGAAGTTAGAGCTGCCGTGAGGCTCGGGCATCATGAGAAGCTTAAAGACGCCTTAGCACATGCACTGGAGGTGGAAGCAGTGCGGCAAGATCATCGGTCCCATCGCGTCAGGGAGGTTGCAGCGGCTACTGTTCGCGACCGGTTTAAAGGATACAGCCCTAGATGCTATGGCTGTGCGGAAAGGGGCCACCTACGGTCCAGTTGCCCTAAGCGAACTGTAGATAGGGAAGATAGTCGATCTCCAGAGGGTAGGGCGGTTAACAGCACCGCCCAGCAACTGCAGGGAAACGAGTAAAAGCCAGGACTGCGGGGCGGGTGCTGGCTGATGTTCAGAGAGCCCCAAGGATTTCGATCTCTCAAACCCATGACGGGAACAGCCTAATCATCAAGGGCGAGGTCAACGGAACGCCATGTAAGCTGACAATAGACACTGGAGCCTCACGCACGGTTGTGAGTTCCCAACTAGTAAGTCGGTTCCTTGGGGACTCCGCATACAACCGAGACCGCATAAATTTGGTAACAGCCACCGGTCAGCGCATACCCGTCCGCGGAGAGAAAGAGATGGAGTTAAAGCTAGGCAACAGAATCTATCTTCATAATGTCATCGTGGCTGATATCATGGACGACTGCATCTTGGGCCTAGACTTTATGAGGAAGAACTATTGTGAGATCGACGCTAAGCAAGGAGTTTTGAAATGTGGTCAAGAGGAACTTTTCATGGAAGAGGCGTTACCAGGAAATGTGTATAGCCTAAAGAAGATTGTTCTTCCTCCGAGATCGGAAACGATTGTGCCGGTTAGGCTTCCTCGAAATCCTAGGCAGACTCATCGGTGTGTACTTGTGGAAAGGGTAGAAAGTGACCTTCCATGGAAAGTGGCACGTACTTTGGTTAGAGCCACTGACTTCTCAAGAGTACCTGTGCTGAACCTTTGTGATAAGGAACAGATGATAGATAAGGGCACGCTGATTGGTACATGTGAGGAAGTGGATTGGTTACGTCGGTGCCAAAATCTATCGACTGGGAACCTCAGCAAGGACGCCCAAACGAAAGTGACCACACTTTTAGATGACTGTCGCAGCGTTCTGTCTCAAAATGAAATGGTCAAGGCGAAGAGAATGTTACTGAGGTACGCCAATGTTTTCTCTTCAAACGATGCTGACATCGGGAAGACTGATTTGGTTCAACACAAAATAAACACAGGAGATGAATTGCCTATCCGTCAGCGGCCAAGGAGATTGCCAGTAGCACGTGAAAAGGAAGTGGAAACCATGATTGAGGGAATGGTTAAGGATGGTGTCATAGAACCTTCATCAAGTCCATGGTGTTCACCTGTTGTACTGGTAAGAAAGAAGGACGGCACCATGCGGTTTTGTGTTGACTACCGTCGTTTGAATGACGTTACAAAGAAGGACAGCTATCCGTTGCCAAGAATTGATGACACGCTGGACATGCTTACTGGAGTAAAGTGGTTTAGCACGTTGGACCTAAAAAGTGGCTACTGGCAAGTTCAAATTGATCCCAAGGACAAGGAGAAAACTGCATTCTCGACGGGAAAGGGTCTGTGGCAATTTAAAGTCATGCCGTTTGGATTGTGCAACGCTCCGGCAACGTTTGAAAGGTTGATGGAACTAGTACTAACCGGGTTAATTGGCGATGCTTGTCTGGTCTACTTGGATGACATCATCATCGTAGGCCGTACGTTTGATGAACATCTGCAAAACCTGGAACGCGTGCTCATGAAGATCCAGAGTGCAAACCTCAAGTTAAGTCCGAAGAAGTGTTCATTCTTCAAACGGCAAGTTAGCTTTTTGGGATATGTAGTGTCGGAAGAAGGTATCCGCACGGATCCAGAGAAAATCGCCGCAGTCAAGGACTGGCCAATTCCAAAAGACAAGACGCAGGTCAGAGCATTTTTGGGTTTGTGCTCCTATTATCGGCGATTCGTCAAGAACTTTGCAGACATAGCCAAACCCCTACACAAGCTAACCGAAGAGAAGCGACATTTCTGCTGGGACGAGAGTTGCGACATTGCATTCCAGGAGCTCAAGGAACGTCTGTGCAAAACACCTATTTTGGGGTATCCTGATACCGACAAGGAATTTATAGTTGACACAGATGCAAGCGACATAGGACTTGGCGGTGTGTTATCTCAACGGAATGGCGATCAAGAGGTTGTGATAGCGTACTTCAGCAAATCTCTGGCGAAGCCAGAAAGGAATTATTGTGTCACGCGACGGGAATTACTTGCTGTGGTCAAGTCATTGCAGCATTTTAGCAAATATCTGCTGGGAAGGAAATTCCACTTACGAACTGACCATGCTGCGCTGAAATGGCTATTGCAATTCAAAAATCCAGAGGGACAAGTTGCGAGATGGATTGAACTACTTCAGGAATACGACTTTGTGATTGAACATCGCAGCGGGAAATCTCATGGCAACGCAGATGCATTATCAAGAAGACCTTGCCCTGAAGACTGCAAGCATTGTACTCGGCAAGAGGGTAAAGAAGTCGTACCTGTGAGGATGATCAAGACAGATCTTAGTAACGAGTGGAAGGAAAACTTGGAACGTGCACAGCAGGATGATTTAGACATCAAGCCGATCTTGGAGTGGATGAAGGCCAGTGTTCCGAAGCCTACGTGGAGTGATGTCTCAGCGATGAGTTCAATCACAAAAAGCTATTGGGCCCAATGGGACAGCTTAGTGATTCAGGATGGAGTCCTGTGCCGTAAATGGGAAAATGCTCGAGGAGACAGCTGTCATTTGCAAATGGTTGTCCCTAAAGCTAAAGTACCGGATGTTCTACAGCTGTACCATAATGGTTGTTCAGGAGGCCATATGGGAGTTAAACGGACTCTACTGAAGATACGGGAACGGTTTTACTGGGTCCACTGTCGTGACGATGTTGAGGACTGGTGTCGCAAGTGTACAAGTTGTGCGGCTGTAAAAGGACCTCAGACTCGTAGCAGAGGTGCATTGAAATTGTACAATGTTGGTGCACCATGGGAAAGGATAGCGCTAGACGTCGCGGGACCGTTTCCGGAAAGTGAAAGTGGTAACAAGTATTTCATGGTGGTTATGGATTATTTCACTAAGTGGCCGGAAGTCTTCGCCATTCCAAACCAAGAAGCTTCAACAGTTGCGGATAAACTAGTTCATGAAGTCTTCTGTCGTTTTGGAGTACCCTTGGAGATTCACAGTGATCAAGGAAGGAATTTTGAGTCCCAAATATTTCAGGAAACTTGCCGAGTTATGGGTACTCATAAAACGAGGACAACTTCTTACCACCCACAATCGGATGGAATGGTGGAACGATTTAATCAGACATTGGAGAGATATCTGGCCAAAGTTGTGGAAAACCGGCAACGAGATTGGGACAAGCACATACAACCGTTTTTGCTGTCATACCGAAGTGCTGTTCATGAAAGCACGTCAGTGACACCAGCTTTCGCAAACTTTGGAAGAGAATTGCGGCTGCCTGCAGACCTGATTACCGGAATACCACCTGATGCTCCACGCTGTATAACCGATTATGCGAATGACTTGCGGAACAAAATGAACGACATTCATGAGCACGTCAGACAATCGGGCCAGCAAATGTCTGAAAAGATGAAAACCCGCTATGACCGCAAAATGAACAATAAAGGGTTCGAGGAAGGTTCACTAGTGTGGTTGCATAATCCAGTTCGCAGCAAAGGGAAATCTCCTAAGCTTCAAGCTAAATGGGACGGACCGTACCGGATTGTGACGAAGATCAATGACGTAACCTACCGTATACAGAAAGGTACAAGAAGCGCTCCTAAGATCGTTCATGTTGATCGACTGGCGCGTTATTATGGCGCTGATAATGCTCGGGACGAGCATGTCTTAGGAGGGGGCAGTGTTGCGTGCCAGAATTAAGTTAGGATTATAGCGGCATTCGGTACCACTAGCGCCATCTAGTATCGAGTAGCAGAACTATTGAAGTCAAGGACCTTCGAGATTTTTCTATGCTAGAATACTCGGACCTTAGTCGGTCGCGACCGATATGTACGCGAACTTTCTGGAGTTCTACTCGGCGCTCTATATAAGGCCGGCACATGTGCCGACCGAGTCAGTATTGGAATTGCGATACAAGTGATAACTTCGAGAGCGATCTTCGACTGCGAACTCAAGTGATTAATAGTGCGATTGTGTTTTGTGATTAGTGAGTTTATAGTGTAATTAGTGTGGTGTAAATTAAAGTGTCATCTTTGGTTATTTAATCGGCTGATTTTAATTGTAACGAACCCGAAGCTCGTAACAATATCAAAGTCTTTCTTAAAGTTGTTTACTTCTCATATACTTATAGTTATCACTTATCTACTTAAATACCTGCTCGAACTTGTTACACAAAGCTTAGGCGGATCAAGCGGTGCGGTTATGGAATGCCTTGCCCATATCGGTAAGGCGTGCTCAATCTTTGTCCATTTTTAAAACAATGATGGTTAAAAATCACTACTTCTCTCTTTAATCGTTTTATTTAGGTTCTATGTATTTCGTTTCATATTATTGTAAATATTTATCTATTATGTATTTATTGTATATATAATTAGTACACCTAAGACTACCTACAGTACTATTTTCCTTTTCTCTTTAAAATCCATCCAAAGGTTGTCTTGAAAAGATCGCTTTTAGCGATACGGCCGCCCATTGTGTCACCCTATGTAATGTTTTCGTCATGTATATTTTCTGTAACTTATATGGTGTACATAATAAAGAATATTCTATTCTATTCTATTCTATATTGAAAGAATGCTACAACTTTTCACAGCACAGTGAAAAGTGTCAGTCCCATACTTAGCCAACGCTTAATTTTTTCTTGACATAATGATGATAAAAATATGATGTTGAGCCTCCCCTCCGGATATCCGGTGGATATTGTGTTATCCGGCGTCACAATAAGAAGCTCGTGATAAATTTGTACCGGGAAACGTTTCTTGATTGATAATCTCTTGGGTAGATGTAGGAGAAAAACAGTGGTTAGTGTAAACAGTCTGATATGGTTTGTGGTGGAGTATGAAAATTAGCAAACACGATGTCGGTACTTTGACTTACTTGTTTAATATAATGTCTTGTACTTTACAAAAATCCACATTTACATCTTATTTATGAGCAATAAAAAAAAGTTGTTTTCCATATAGCGTTTTGCAGGTATGTGACAATCTTGGTTTACCTGTCCTCATGTTTACACTCAGGCTAATTTCAGCCTCACAGATTTGTCTCCTGAAGATTTTTACTTGAATACGGATGACGTCACCCAATCAGACCTAATAATCGAGGCTTGACGATTTTGTCTCGTTCCTGATAAGCTGGCCGTAGAAGATAAAAAGAACTGGCATAATATAAGACAGCAACAAAAAAAAAAACGATTTAGCAAAAAGTCCGTCTATGAGTAATATGATGCTGAAATAAATATATCTAATATAAAACACACTGACAGCCCTAAATCTATCTCCTTTCGTTCAGTCCATCCAAAGGTTGTCTGTAAGAGATTGCCTTGTGCGATAAGACCGCCCATTGTACACTTGTTTTTATATATTTTTTTCCTGTTTTTATTACAAGGTGTACAATAAAGTAAATAATAAATAAAAAATACCAACAAGTTGATGTTGAAAAACTTTTTCACTCAACATTCATTTTAAAAGATTTTCCAAGTATTTTGTTTTTCGTTACAAAACACAGCTCTTGTATGTAGCTGTCATCGCGTAAATCAATGCAGCGTTAAATCATAGGGCGGCGTGCATAATAATATAATAAAAAGGGCCCCGATACTTTGTTTATTGTTTTGATGAGTCAGCTATTTTCCCCCCACACCATAGAAGCATGGGTGCACTTCCTAAGCCCGCATATGCTGCTGCTGAAGAAAAATAACTTTGTGAAGGGATGGTATGGAACAGCCCAAATTGTGTTAGGATAAAGTTGGATTTTGTCTCATATTCGGGCTCTTGTTGTAAATTGTATTGAGCTGGGATCAGTACGAAAATTTATTAAAACAGGTTCAGCGATTTTGGCGTGAAAGCGCAAAAATCAAAAAAGCAAAGTATTATTATTATTTTCAGTTATCTGTTTTTCTCTCTCGGCTCTTTGGCTGGTTTCGACCGTATTTACGGACCAAGCCTATTATTATTATTATTAATCAAACAAACTCACATTCATATTTATCATATTTGTTGGGATTAGGGTTAAAACAACTTGAGAGTACGAGAGGATTTACAGAGCCTTTAAACAAAAATAAAGTATTATTTAAATTCTAGTATTCTGTGATTTTCCGAGTAACATTAATAAATATGCTCTTCGTGCATCATCATATAAGAGAGCAAACGTACAGCTTTAAGCAGCCTATTAGATGCCGTTTGAGGATCAATATTCTGAAAAGAAATTTCGGTAGAAAGAAGGGAGATTCGTTTACTACCTTCTACGTATGCAGAAAAAGTTGTAAAAAGAGGCAAGTAATCCTATTCTGGTATTAAAATTGCTTTGACGTTTTGCATTTGGATTCTGAAATAACACAGTAAATGTCACTAAAAGGCTTAATGAGTGCACTTATCATCCGTAAACCGGAGTTAACGACTGTTTTCGCAAACAACCAACAAATTGCCAACTACTTATTAGTCGATCATTTGCTTTACCAATTCATCGAATCGTCGTTTGTTTGGTCGCCGTTGCGATTAAGTCGCTGAATATTTTATACGTCAGATCGTCGTGAAACAACAGGCGGACGTTTTTCGATTCGTTTTTCGGAAAATTCACGTGATTGTCTTCTGAATAATGGATCCCTCGTCCGTTGGTAGTTCGTAGTACCGATTTTTCAATTACATCACAATGCGTCGGCAGCGTATACCCAAGTGACAAATAAAACTGCCGAATAAATAACATTTTTGAATTGCTGGTCTGTTGATATTCGCTGTCATACACATCTTTTGTGTCTGTTTTCACATTTGCACTCTATACAGTCCCATTTGTATGGCTTTTAAAGGTGCATATAGACAGTCACGATGCGACTATTCAACACCGATACGACAACGAATTCTTATAAAATGTAATACGATTAAAATAATTGTACAATTTCGCATCGCATTGGTATCGCATTCTCGACGCGTGGTTGTCTGTCTTAACTTTTTTAAACTGTAGTTATTAAATTTTTAATCTTATCCAATCTACAAAGGCAAAAAGAAACTCATCAGTACTTCCTAAACAAGGAAACTTAATCGAGTCCGTAAGCCCTAAAGCGATGGCGAGTAATGTGCAACGTTTTAGCGAGGGTGGCTGGTTTGAGGCGAGGTGGCCTGTCGCCGAAGTGCCGACTGGCCGATAAATGACTGCTCGTTTTTTGTCCTCAAACTAGCAACGCTTTTTACCTCCGATAATATCGGCATTCGGCCCGACTTCTCTCGGCCGCCGTAATGTCCGTGCGGATTATTGCTATATAAATTGTCCACAGTTGCCCATTCGATTGGTTAGGGCTGGCAGAACTGAAAATGTTTTTGTTTGTTTGAAAAAATTTTTCAGTATGTAATGCAAATTTAATTTTTGAGGTTATTAAAGCAATTTTTAGTTGAAAATCATGACATTTTTTTATTCAATTAGTGATTGTATACCTAAATATATCGTTAAAGCGTTAGGGCTGTTTAGTTAGTTAAAATTATTACATATTGGATAGGTAGTTGTAGTCAAGTTTTATAAAATCCGATGCACGCCTGTCACAGTAGTCTGACATTTGGCATGTTTTGAAAACTATTGTATAGGTAATATGTCAAACAGCCATATTTATTCTTGAAATAAAAATTATCTGATACTTGAAAAACCACCCAAAGTTAATTTATTTCTTGATCAGGAAAACTATATGTCGTTTAAGATATTCGTGTTTTAGATTGGCAGCCCTGCAGAATTTCGCGCGATTGTCCAGTCACTCCCCAAAGGAACATTCAACGATATTAGGGCTTTATTTTTTATAGTTCGGGACAAAAAGTGCTCAAGCGGTATATTGAAGGAAGTGGCTATTGCACTATTACTGTTTATCATAAGCCCTCTGACAAATGACCAAGTCATGGTCATATCCCACTTTTCAATGTTATTTTATTATGAAGGCGTAAGCTTCCAGGCTTTTTTAATTGTATTCAGATTTTAAAAAAGGGACATTCAAATGAAAAAAAAAATACTGACAAATATATTTCTACAACATATATTTTTTTAATACGAACAGGCTCTAACCGCTACATTCACTTATTTGTTTGAATGGACACAGCATTATCACATAGAAAGGTAGATACATCCTAGGAACGATCGTAACAACTAAAAGGCACGCATGAGAACGAAGGTGACCAATATGATATGAAAGTGTGTCTATCAACTATTGTAAAATATACATACATACCTACATGGGAATTATTGGACAGGGTATTCGCATCCACGCACCACATAGGTATACGTTTCACAGCTTCACTTCGCATCAGAGCTGTCTCCTCGCTGCCACGCACTGCATTGGTGGAAAAGCACCCTAAACTTATCATCCATTTGGTCATATGTCAGCGTATTTCATAAATGATATTTATTTGTAAGTAGGTTGTAAATAACACTTTTTGACACGTTAATCTGTTTGGTCGTTATATACTAGATGAGGCCGGTGTTTCCTAGCTGACTACCCTGAGAAGAAACACCGAAACCAACTCAGAGATCAGTCTCTTTTGAACTCAATACAATTGTACTGTTAATGTTTAGTCAAAGTATGGCAGAAAACATGTAAATCTTTATATCCGATTTCATCTGGCTCAACGTAATCTAGTCTCTTACAAACAGCTCTTATTTCTTCTTTCATAGTATTACTTTCTGTATAAACAAAAACTACAGTTATGTGATCCATTGATCTTTGATTAATCTCGTTGCAAAACTCTAAGAGGTCCTGGCTTCTTATAGGATGTGACTGTAACAAGATAATCATAGCATTAGGTATAAATATTATAAGCCGCTGGTCCCGGCTGTCATTTGGAGATCATTGGCTGTCGTTACGGGTTGTCAGAAGCCAGAAAATCTGACACCAGTCTTGCCAAGACGTACCGTGTTCCCCAGTTAATGGGTTGTGGAGGTCAGGTAAGCAGCCGCTCTACGTAAAATACTGGTATTCAGCTGAATCCACCTTGTCTGGGAGCCGACACCAATATAGTTGGGAAAAGGCTAGGGGTATTCTTAGATGGGTATAAATATTTGCTTCTGCGCCTGCGGCTCAACTCACGTAATTTGGGTAAGAAAAATAAACGTGACGACCAAGTATAAGTATTGTATACGCGAATGATGAAAATAGTGGATCATGGTATTTAGACTTTTTCATTAGTCGACGTCCAATGTTACCATTTTAGGTGACCGTTGCTTTTCTGAAAATACGGGCACGCCACCGTTGTGGCGAGAAGTCCCCTCGGCGGCGGTGACCTCTCACTTCCGGCCCTGGTTCAATCTATGGTCTGGAGCGAGGAGGCATGGGAAGCGGTCACCTCCTTCTGCGAAGCAGTAATGTTAGCGATTGAAAAAAAGAAAAAGAAGAAGGAAACAGACCCTGCGAGGGAGATCGAAACCTCACGCCCCAGCCGCCGCAACAGAAAAAGATGCCCCGGGCGTCGGCGCGGGCCTGTGGATGTTGAGCTATGGGTGGCTCGCGGTCCGACAACAACTAGAACCAGGTTGACGGCGCGTCGTGTTCCACGTGCGCCTCAAAGAAATGTCAGAAAGAAGACCCGCCCTTAAGGGTCAGTGCCTGCTAGTGTTGCGGTATTTGTTCGAAAGAGTCACCGCGGCCCTGGAACGTAAAGCGCACTAGGAGGAACATGGGTTTTAGTCAGTAAGAGTCTGACACTCCTTCCGCTCCACCGAGAGTGGGAGAAGTCATTTGATGATTTCCCATCCAAAAAAAAAGGTTACCGTTGCTTATAGGTTTCCCGAGGTACCTGGTTCTAAAACATACCTAGCCCTGGGAGAAATGGAGATGTATGTACATATATATCATAATAGTTGCTAAAATGTTGTTAAAACTTGCTTGAAAATAAGTATTAATTCTACTTATTTTCTTTCTTTACAAGTAACGTTCACATTCAAATCTCAGTATGCAATATGTAAAACAAACTCTTCGATTTTTGATATATTGTCTTTCCATGTTTTTATTATTTTATCTCAATCTATACACGCGTAACACACACAGAATTTAATAAATGTATTAATGACCACTTTTAAAGTTTTTTTCGAAATATGAAATTATTTTATGGAAAATTAAGTATTTAGTAGTATAAATATAAGACAAAATTAAAAACATATTCGTCCCCGCAAAATATCTATAAAAAAACTCTCGCTCTCACTCTGTTTTTTGTTTCCTACGTTCAGGTGATATCAAAACTTGCAACAAAGGGCCGGCGAAAAAATCCCATTGTTATCGAGGGTATAATTTATTAGGGGCCCTGGCTCACTGGGACCTTTTTTTATATATCATCGCATTATCCCCACTTGGAGAGTTACAACTTCTTAAAGGAAATTAATTTAGGCGTTTAAAACTGTCCTAAACACCGGCTGACTTTATGTGCGATTTGATAAATGTCGCTTGTTATTCATTATCTGTGGAAAAAGTGCGGTGGAAGTGTGATTGTTTTAAGAGATTGGTGTTCAAACACATTAATAGAAACTGGAGCAATGTGGAAAATAATATGTTATTAATGAGGATCAAATCCGCCTCTTGTTTACTTCAGCTATCGCTGCTAATGCACCAATAGTATATTTGGTCCGAATTTTAAAAGTATGTATTTTTTTTATAAAGAAGTTATTTCTTCCTTTATTGATAGACTAGCAGCACCCCGCGGTTTCACTCTCGTAGTTCCCGTTCCTGTGGGAATACGGGGATAAAATATAGCCTATGTTACTCAGGGTGAATGTAGCTTTCTAATGCTGAAAGAATTTTTGAAATCGGTCCAGTAGTTTTTGAGTTTATTCGTTACATACAAAAATATAAAAATACAAATCTTTCCTCTTTATAATATTAGTATAGATTAGGTATGTTGCGGAATTTGTTCGAAAGAGTCACCGCGGCCCTGGAACGCAAAGGGCACAAGAAGGATCACGGGTGGGTTTTAGTCAGTAAGAGTCTGACACTCTCTTCCACTCCGCCCAGAGCGGGAGAATCCATTTGATGATTTCCCATTCAAAAAAAAAAGTATAGATTAGGTATAGATAGATAAAACATTTGTTTGATGATTATAATAATTCCGGCGTGACTTTATGTCACAGGTGGGTTGTTAGCGCAAATAAATAAACAGAAAAGAACCACCTTAATGCGGATTACGTTACAATCAAGGTTGCACCATATGTATAGTCTAGCTGAACATGTATCAGCCAAATATTATGTGACGCTGATATTCTGCTGGATTCCTGTGGTGGTGTGGTGGTGGTATACGGACGTCGAGCTGAATTTGTAGAAGAAGAGTCACAGTTGTGTATAATGAATTAATGTGTGTAAGTAAGTGTTGTGAGGAGTGAACGTCGTAAGAAATAACTGCAATAAAAAATCTAAATTGAAAAAAAAAGCAGATATAAAAAACAGAACACAACACACACAGCACAGAACAGAATTAAATAGAATTATTAAAATCATTATTAATGAAGTCTTGCACAGGAAATCGTTCTCAAAGTGAAAGATGGTTTAGTGACTCGATTAATTTTATTGTTATACCTAAAATATATGAACATTTGTGTATTTGTGTACAAAGAAACGCTGAAAATTGTTAAGTCACACTGAAACAATAAATACGTTTAACTAAATTATAAAGTACCAAATATGCACACACAAACATATTTAAGAGGACAACTTAAGTATGTACTCCATTTGTTTTAAGGATAGTTAATATAAACCCACTAAGACGAAGGAAACTATTTATGACTAGTATTTGCCCGCGACTTCGTGCGCGCATATCCCGTATATTTATTTTTCTAATCCATCCGGTACTTCCAGAGATAAGCGCGTTCAAACAGACAAACTCTTCAGCTTTATTATATTAGTATAGACAAATGTGTTTTAAAAAACAAAATTTAATAATCAAGGCGTATTCAAGTAATTAAAATGTCACCGAAACGCGACAAAATCAAGCAGAATAAAAAAAAATACAGCAACCGCCTCATCAGTACAACACGTTTTCGTAACAAACAAAATACAACCAGAGGCGCACAACACTAGGGCACCCCTGTTCATCCGTTTTCGATTAAAATGTGTCCCTAATATTTTTATCTCCTCACATAAATACCCAGTAATGAGCCGCCCGAAATTCTCGTCCGTTATAAATTTATTCAAGTCTGGCCACCCATTCGAGTGTGCATAATTTTGATACAAAAATAATCTACGGATAATATTAAAACCCCTATTAATTTCGCCGCTAACGTTTTAATTCTAAGCTTTTAGAAACATACATTTCTCTTGCAGGAGGTAGGGTCTCTCACCCAGGAAACAGGCACTTTTTCTTCTTACAATTTCCTATTGGGTGTAAAAGGAAATTGAGGTGCTGTCTATCGCTAAGTAGTTCATATAATAAACCTTTAAGTTTTAATGGAGCAAGAAAAGATTTCAGCAAAGTTTTGTAGAATAGTTAAGAACTTTCTGAATTAGTACATAGGTATACCAGTTCATTAATGCATATTAGAAAAAAAGAACCTGTTCCTTGTTTTGCAATATTACGGATTTCGTATATTCTTTGACAATAAATTACATAAAAAGCGCTAGGATAAGTAGAGTTGGCACTTTTCGCGGGCGAAGGAGGTCACTAATGGAAGCGTGAGCTGATAGCGGCTGAGGAGTCCTGATTTATACCCGCCCGGGTACTCGCCGTGAATAATATAACCAAGGATTTATGATCTCTGAAAACTCCTACGAAAATACCCACCCGACTGCATTGTTTTCTTTGTAAACGCTTTTCTGGTTTACCTGACCACCGTTTCGTTCATATTTTTTGCGGTTATTTGGTTATGTGTTACGTCAACAAGCGGCTCTGGATCACATGTCGACAGTAAAACAAATTCAAAAAACTTTCAAGCATCGTTGAAACGGGAACACAATGTTCGAAAGCATTGTTCGCAATGAAAACATTGTCAAACTCTAGCCAGTAAAGTTGCTAATTCAACTGGTAACCCTCAATAGAAAAGTTTCACTAACAAAACCAATCAACACGTCTAGTCACTATTTGCTTAAAAGAAGTCTCAATTGTCGTTTGAAACTTAAACGTTGGAAGCGTATTGTTTACGCCCGTGCCAATCAACAGGCTCGCTAACAAAACCAATCAACTTGGTCTCGCCTCTATTTGCTTAAAAGAGTGCTACTTTTTCCTTTTAGTTTTTCATTGTCGCTGCGACCCTATCGTCCGTCACCCGCTCCACGGATATATTTGATTAAAAAATAACGTCGTCAGAAAGCGGCGGTGTGTTGCCGAATACGTTGGCTATAAAAGGAGTAAAACGTTCCTTGCACGCAGCGTGCAGCGGCTTAACCGTCATTGTCACGTTCACGCCGAGCGGTCGCCGGTCATCGTTTGTGTTTTGTAGTTCCACTATCTGCGGAACCGAAAGGCGATTTTCACGGGATGTGGAAATAAAGCTTATTTTAGCTCTTTTGCCATTCCTTTTGGCAGTCTCGGAAAATTTTAAGGCTTTCAATTTGGACATCTCAATGGTTTGGTCGTTTGCGTGCGTGTGCTCTGTCCACCCTATTTGCCGATGGCATTTTTTATTAAATGTCCAGCTCTAGTTCACTGCCGGGGTTCGGTGACAAAAGACCGTCAGATAGTGGTCCCAAGAACAATAGAAAACGATTAGTCCCGTGCATTCAACGCTACTCCTCTGTTATACTTTTAATTGGATTCCGATCCACTCAAATGGGCCTATATGCTGCATAAAAAAACGATACCTTACCTAGTCCAGAATATTGCAGTACGTGCCACAATATGTGCTACATTGACCAATTTTCCAGAACATTCACCAAAATAGAACAAGATGTTTTCTCTACACAGAGTTTAACCAATTCTTTATTGTTGGAAAACAAATAAATAACAGCAACATGTAATTGTTCGTTAAGGTATGGCTGGTAGACAATTAAAAGGAGTTCCCCACGAATTTATGTGTTTACGTTACGGCGGAGAGGGGTCCGTAACTTGTGCTTCGATGTGTTTGCGATTACCCTCAGATTTTTCCTCTGATTGGCATATTTGAAGTTCTGCTCCTAATATTTTCATCTGTAAGAAAGTTTTGTACTCAGGAAACTGGTTTTTTCTTCTACGTAGCTTATGGCTTTTTGACGGGGATAAAAAAACCGTACGCTTTTGAAGACTAAAATTGATGTCTCATTTATTTAGTCTTCATATACTTCATCTCACTCCAAATCTTTTTTAGAGATAAAGTTTGTTATGTTTACGAATGTTTTCATTTCAATATCTAAAGAATTAAAGCAAAATTCCATTCCATTACGATTTATAGCTCTAAGTTTTAGTTTTAGTTTAATTTTATAATGAAATCTTCCAAACGGGTTGCAAGGGGAGCGTTAGACGCGCAACTTTTAAATGGCGGGAATCCGGGGGCCTTTACGATAACGATCATAATAAAATATGGAAGTTTGTTGTTACACTTTTACACTAAACGGTTTATTGTAAAGAGTGTGGCGATAGCATTTAGGGATGATAAGGAAAGTGCGAGCCAAATATGTAATTGGTAACAATACTTCTTGCTCGTTTTTTTGAGTTTCGGCTTACTGTAGATAATAATAGAGTACATGCATGAAAAAAAGATAACCAGTTTATTCTAGAAGTATCCAAAAACATAAAATCTTAACTGACCGAAAAACGAAGGAGATATAATTTTTTAAAATAAATATATCTGTCCCTCTTGTGAAAACGCTGGTGTCTATAGCATCTGTGTAGACGTCATGGAATCTGACGTCAGAGTTCGTATCGGACTTTTCTTTCTCAACTTTGAAGCTTTTATAACTGAGAAAAGTATATATTTTTTTTCATAATTGTTTACTAGAGTTAATAAGTATTTTATTTTATAAATAAAAAATGCATGCATATTCCCTATTCTGTAAATGTTTAATTCATATAATGCATAGTATACAAAGCGTATGCTTAAAAGTGCTGGCGTGACAACTTAGGCTGGTTTTTGGTGAAAGTTATATCGGCAAAATAGATAATAATGTATGATCTAATAAGGAATAAATATTTGCTGCAGCAATGGGATACGAAAAATGACTGCAGAAAACAAATGCCTAATAGTGTCTTGAGATTACGTTTTTGGGTATTTTCTGTAACTTATATGGTGTACATAATAAAGAGTATTCTATTCTATTCTATTTTATGTTCACCAAATTAATTCCAACTAAAAAAATTAATATTAAAAAAAGAACAAAACAAGAATAATTCTAAAACCGTGTCTATTACGCGTCTGAACGAACAGGGAGACCGCAATGAAAATTTTGTTATCGGCCAAACAAAACTGCGGCGGTTTTCTTAAACTGTAATAGAGAAAGTTTAGATATCCGAGTTTTATCTACCACTCGCCCTCCAGGATCAATTAAAAGTCGGATGAAAATGCCGCACTTGACAATAATTGTTGCAATAAGAACGCGTAGGAACAACTCTGCGCCGAATATCTTGGGTAAAGTAATTAAATCTGCAAAATCGTATCGTTTTATGAATCTTTACGTTTATGCATACATAAATATTGTGGCTACAGTTTACATTTAAGTCAGATTAGGTATTTTAATCTGTGCATAAATATTAGCAGTCTTTACCCTCCGTAATTAATTCTTGACTTGGTTATTGACACGAGATTGATAATCTTATGTTTCATGTCGTCCTAGTCAATTAAGTTCTTCTTGTCTGCATGCAATGCATTAAACAAAGTTTCATATGGAATTGAAACATTGAAATAATTACCTAGTATGGGTGCAATAATGATAGTAATATAATTTGTGGAACATCAATAATTGTTACTGCAAGTTTTTTATTGGCAGATGATAAACATGATGTCAGTGAGGCGCCAAGAGAATTTACAAATAGTAACAAAAATCAAATGAGACAGAATGCTTTTATATTATTGAATCTTCAAATAGTCAACGCCGTAAAAGTCCATTTTACAACTGTTTTGGATAGTAAAGTTATTAATTATTATGACGGAGCAACCCGTAAAAACATTAATGTCTCCTTTGAGATCGAATTGATGGCACTTATAATGATACTTTTAATTATTTTAATCGCTGTTTGCAAAGAAAAGTCGTTAATTCATTAAAAAGAAGTAATTATGGTCGTAAGTTTGTCATTATTCTTTTTTGATAAACCAAAGTAATTATTTTGTGGAATAAATGGAGAATTTATATTTAAGAGAAGAAGAGGAAACGAAAAACAAAGTGTAATGTAATTTGAAATAAGAATTTTGCTGGCCAGACGCCAGACCGTTGAAACTTCGACACCTAAACATCTCATTAAGTTTTATTCAACGGAGACAACGATATACATAATGCTTACAAAATGATGATGAACATGTAAATTTAGTTTTCTGTTTTGCAATATTTCTTCGACCACAATAAAATTCAAGATTCATAGGATGTTAAATAAAAACTTATCAGATGGTATATTCATGCTAGTAGAAAATATATACATATGTAATATACAAGCGGAATAAAAAAAGGGGAAGGGAAGAATTCATAGGGCATCGAAAAATTCGTCCATATCGCTATCAAAGGGAAAAGTGCCCAGAAAACTGGCCGCATTGCTATGTTAAATGGTAATGCTGATTCGTTAGCCAAAGAAAAGACTAGCCCTTTGGTCACGTGAAGAGTCAACTAAATGTTTGCTGATTTTAAACTCGATCAGCGCTCACACTCTATGGCCCTAGTAAATACTATATTTGAATATGGAATAGAAGATGTCTGTGTTTATGCTTAGAAATAATTGCAATCAAGTCACCTCAAACATAGTTCCGATTTGAACTGCTCGATATAAAGATACCCAATGATTTTTTGGACCGGCCAAACGAGAAAGAAAATTGATCGGTTCAGCAAACGTTAGGCGACATCTATTTCTTCGGTCGTTAAGTTCTTGCGAACGTGTTACTGCAATTCCGTGGCACGTGCTAAATGGTCGGCTTCCAGCGAGACTCCCAGCTACTTTGTTATCTTGTTACTTTTACATGTTTAATCGTTCCCGGGGGACGATGTCGTGAGACTTGCGAATTGAGAATCAAGGAAAGGTAACGAGGAGTCACCTCACTCCTGAAGAATGTAATGGCTAGGGCAAGCGCGTTCTTTCCGATTATTTTATCTGCTACAAGATAACTCTTATGACATATTAATTTATTGCAATTATTAGCTATAACTACGAGTATTACTATATATACACTTAATTAACTAAAATTAAAAGTAGTCAAAAGAAGGCGTCAAAAATTCCACCGCATCGCTGGCCACTGGTAATGTACCCAAAAGGATGACAGTATAAACACGCTGTCCGAATCCTTTGTTCAAGGTAAAACCCAGCCCTAGGGTCACGCGAAGTGTCAACTAAACGTCTTGACAAATCTTAAGATAAGTTATGAGCACTCGGACCCCATGATCCGAGAGTTTCAACCCCAAACGGCTCGAAAATATAACTATCAACAAGGTTATTATATTTCCGCCGCTTGAGATTCTCCGCAGCCGCAGCGGCAGCGCCAGTACAGCATGACGAGCTAGGAAGATGGGATGGCGCAAGAGTGTTGACACAAGTAGCCTACCCATCTTCCATGGAAATAACGATATGCCGTCTGGTCTCTTGCCATCGTCGCGTGCCAGGCCATTCGGTTCTAATACTCTTATGTTATTTAAACAAGCACTATCATCTTTTAAAAACTTGATCATATATAGCTTTCATACATTTCATGATTGGAAGTCTATAATTTTGTTGTTATTCTCCAGTGAAAACCGCAAAATATTTTTCTTAACGCTTATAATGAAAACCATCACAGAACATTTACCCCTACAATAATTAGCTGTAATCAAAAGCCAGTAAAATGCGATGCAGATCTACAAATCTTAGATACGCACTTGTCAAGCTTTAAGTTAGATTTATCTTTGTTTTTCTACTCTCCGGGAACTTTCCAATCCCTCAACGTTTGTTCAAGAGCTTACAGAAACACATTTCATTCCGTACAAGTATTTGTGGTTAGCACTTCGAGATTGTCAAGAAAAATACAAAAGAAGACGTTTGGGTTTTCCAAAAATTAAGTTTGGTATTTCAAATAAAAGAAATTGTAACATTCGACACGTCAAGCGTACTAATTCACTGTCTGCATAAAACAGTGTCTGCGTAAGCGTAAATCAAAATGTATTTATTCGTGAGCGGTATAAAAAGTCAATATGGGAGGCAATAAAAAGAGGATGTCGAGAGAAATAATAAAAGATAACCTCTAGAGGAGTGAATAGAATGAGTGAGGCCCTTGTAAAGACTGTTTGCGTAGTGGATAAGACGCGATCATGGGGACACCTCTCCCCCAGGCATTTAGATGAGTCTGCAGTGGCGAAAAATTAAAAGTTCTTTTTATAACGTGTCAGTTTTGTGCGCTTCGTCTCTTTTATGTAATAGTTGGCTTGACTTGCCTGAGTAATATGAAAATTGTCGCGTTTGTTGAATTTGTTTTATTTTATGCGTCTTTTCGCATCTGTTCTTGGTTTCACAGTTTCATTTAGAACTGAACTTTCAACGTCATGTTTTCATATGTATTTCAACAAGGTCAGACAAATTATGTCAAATTGAAAGGCCTAATTAGAGTTCATTAAAAAAAATATTAGCAAGTCAAGATGAAACACCCCTTTGATGATTTACAACATTGTCTACTGTAAAGACACTATTAAACTTTTATTCCCCAGTCTGACAGACGTCTCAATTCTTAATTATAACAAAGTAGCAACTGAAACGCGACATGTGTGTCTTATTAACCAGATACTTGTAACAGGGTTCATTTCTAATTCAGACTTGTTCTCTCTATGCGACATTAAGTCGTTCCGAACCCTTGAGCCCGGCCGGCATTACGCCACGTTGTAACTTCATTTCTCTAAGTCCCGTTTCATGAGTAGATTACAAGTAATTAATTTATAAGAATATGGCTGGAGGTACGCCTTCTGAATTAGTATTGTTATGTGCAGAGGGTTCGGTTTAATCTTTGTTGTTACCTTCTCGATTTACTTTAAGTGGTTCATTTGCTAGAATTTTGGAGAGCTGAGTTATATTAGTGGCCATTTTAGCCTTTCGTTCAGTCTTCTACTTAATTTGTAAATCTTAATGATGAATCTGTGACAATTTACTTTAACTATAAGTAGGTATTACTTTTATTCTTAGACAAATAAATATTAAATAATTTGAAATAGCTAAACATGTCCCCTTGGTTCTGAAAACAAAATCTTCAAGGCAGAATTTTGAAAATTTGTCTCGAATTGGGAAAATGTTTATTTGTTGCATATAACTGTATAAGTTTCGCTTGCTTCCCTCTTGGGAGCGCAGTGGTGGCAAGCCGCGTACAAGCTGTTACTTTTAATGCGATATTCGGTTCGGAATTAATGATTTTACTCCCGACAATTACCAGTGATAGCGGGTTGAGATTCTCACTTTAATCTATTCAAAATTGTTTATAGCTGTTTAAAATTTTACTTCTGCATTATTCTTCGCAAATTAAACTTTAGCATTGTTGGCACTCAAATTCGTGCATGTGAAAAGAAAATGCAATTCGAAAATTTTCCAAATTCAAGATTTGGTTGACGTATCTACCCCAAACATTTATAAATATTTCCACGTCAAAATATCTCCGATACCAACGCGTATTTATCCTAAATGTGACTTTTGTTTTTCTTGTCTGTCACAAAGTTCCCGTATCAATATCTTGTGTTTGCATAACTACTTTGTGCTGTGCCACTGTGGAGTAAACACGGTCATATCCATACCTGAGCTGCGAACATGCTTTGTTTTTCCTCTCCACGATAAATAAAAACATTCGATATTGAATTTAGCATGGCTAGACGAAAATACAATAGAAAGATATTACAAAAGGCAAATCTTCTATCTATCCCAAACTGATATTATGAGATGTCCGAAGAAGGACGATAATATCCGCGAAGAAAGGACGGTCACCGATATAAAACACACTTGCGCGCATAATATACGTTTTATTAATAAAAAAAGCTTCTGTGAATCGCCCATAAATAGCCTTAATGGCCACTAGTGAGCCGGCGATTTTTTCCGATACACGGCGAGGCATTTGTTTGACAAATCCCCCGGGAATAAGCGACACTATCCCCTATATTATCTAAGCTTGAGGGATGCCGGGTCATTCTCGAGGTGATGAAGGCGGTATCGCGAGCTGTCTAAAGGTCCCACTAAATCATGACCTGCCAGGTATTTTCTATTTGACTAGGGTGCCCGTTGTTAAACAGATGGTATGGATTCTAGTTATTTATGTCGAGGATTCGAAAGATGCTTTAAGTTGAATGAAAAAGAAATCACATTTTGTAATATGATATTGAATATAAATTTCAAAATTAACCAAATTCAAAGACGTAAATGAGCACAATGAAAAGGAAGTTTCAGAAGTTATCTCGCAATGCAATTGAGTGATCAGTATGCAGAGCCAGCGTTGTGTATTAAGCCGATTTAAAGGAGGAAGCGTTAAAAGAAAATTTATAGCATTGAAAAGTCGTACGTAATTAATAAGACATTTTTGAAGTTGCGTGAAAATGTAATTTAGATTGTTTTCCATCGAGGGGTCTTTCGGTTTCCTGTCTGTTCAGAATCCTCACAAAGGCGGCTTATTTATATATGGCCGTCTTTATATTAGCGTCTTTAAGGGAATCCAGGGGAGCATAATAAAAAAAAGAATCAGCATCAATGTCTTAAAGCGTCTTCCGGCGCGCGATAGCGGAGAACGCCCTGCCGCAAAATGGCGGTCCACACTCGAATAAATTATACCACCCCCCGAACTGAATCGAACGATTGTTCGATTCTTTTGATACGATTCTCGTTTTAAAGTTGGAGCGCCTTTATTAGTGTAAGCCAGAGACGATTATCTTAAGCCGCCATTACATATTCAAATTGGAGTCATTTCGCTTTGTAGAAATTGACGCGAAATAAAACGGAGCCTTTCATAGCGTCCTCGCCATTAAAGATGGTGGTAATGTTATTTTTCAAAGACACTTTACGTCACTTTAAATACCGCTGAGATTTAATAAAATATTCATTGTAAGTTCGTAACTTCCAAAAAGTTTATTGGAGTGTGATAAAATATGAGCTGTTCCTAAAATTCGTGTTCTCATACAAACGAATTTAATGAAGCTTGTGTGGGTTGTCCGTTTCCAGCCCAGTAACTTTCGACCCAGTCCGAAAAACATAATTTTTGCGCGACTGACCAAAGATTAACATTTAGATACCACAGATGACTCTTTGTCCAAAACGGAAACCGTTTCTTCTGCACCCTTTTGAAATTAATATTTAATTTTGAAGTCTTATCTTCCATATATGTTCACGTGTTAAAACGAGAAGAGAATTGAAAATAGAAAGATTTAATCTCTGAAATTATAAGTAGATAATTTATAATTCTAGGTCGATGCATAATAAAATGAAGCGAGCTTCTCCTGAAAGAAAGCAAGTCGAGCAAATTGATATTTTGAATAATAAAAGGCGGGTGGTGCCCGTCGAATTATTATAAGTAACACAAACATAAGTCAATAGCCTGGCGGGGTGGTCAATATTGGATTAGCTGCCAAAAGGAGCCAAAAAGCAACGTATACAAAAACCTTTTACAGCGGTTAGACCTCCGGAAAAATATTTATAAAACGCTCGTTAGATGAGGAGTGTGCTTGTTTTTGCTCGAGCCTCGAGCTCTGTTGATGTTGGACTTACAAATGTTTTATAGATGCTCTGTTTTGGTTACCTACTTACCTTTCGTTTACTTAATTGTACCAATTTTATGAGGCAATCATTATTTTGTAGTTAACGAGCGGGTTTCTGAATAATTTATTCCTAGTTGATAACGTGTTAAATCATTCTTTAATTTTGACAGGTTTACGAGTTAAAGTTAATGATGGAAAATACTCAAAAAATTAGAAAAGATTGTTTTTTTTTTCCTATTAGAGCGTTTCTATCAGCCATTATACTATTCCAAATATTTATTAAGAATATTTGGATTAAAAAACAAATGCAATGTAATATTGTGATTAAAAAAAATACTACGTTGAAGACAAAATTGAATCCCTCTCTATACAACGAAGCATGACGCGGTTGAGAACGGCAATAGTGCGGAAGGGTTAGGGAACGCTACCAGCCATTGTTTACACAAAGTATAGAATAATATAATCAGAAGTGAAGAAATAGGAATCCGACGAAAAACCAACAGAGTCGGGTGAAAATTTGCTTAGGCCAGCGGAATAAGTGGTGTGGCTAGATACCCAGACTGGGCCCGAGGACCGAGTAGCCGTTCCATTGTCTATACCCGTATGACGAGATTAAAACGGCTTTATCTATATGAGAGACTGAATAATAATGGAAACCTATGTAAACTTGCGATCGTGAAGTGGGAATGGACGGAATAAAGAGGACGGGGGTGCTGTTTTAATTTTGGGTAGTAGTTAAATGATAAATGATTTTTATTTTGTAAGTAGGTTGTAAAAAACACTTACACGTCAATCTTTTTTGACTGTTATAAACTAGATGAGGCCGGTGTTTCCTAGCTGACTACCCTGAGAAGAAACACCGAAATAAACTCAGAGGTTAAGGTCTCTTTTGAAGTCCATACAAATTGTACTGGTTGGTGTTTGAAGTGGTCTTTTGAGGAAAGTGCCACACAGATGTGAGTGGACCTGTCCAAACAGGGCAAGCATTTGTCAGTTATCGTATAGCTCAAACTTAGAACTTTAAGGAGCTCAACGATTTGACGAACAATACCAAAGTAAGGACATTTGGGTAGGCCACATAAAGAATTCAAACCGTTAGACTAACATGAAATGACATAGCGATTTGCATGGTCCTCATATTCACAATACGTTATATGAGGACCATACAGTATGTTAAATAACAGAGGGTGTTCCCTTAAACTCGTTAATCTATATCATAGATTAAAATTAAAATATCAGCATAGGAAAACAAGCATAAAATAATCCAAACTAAAAAAAATATAATTGACTAATAAATTCGAAACATCCTGTTTAACATCAAAATAGTAGCGCGGACTAGTACTCGTAGTAGCAATGCCCAAACCGGCGGGTACGCATGTACAGAGTGTTTCTTTAACGTATCAATTTAACATTTTTAGTGAATATTTTAATATAAAAAAAAAAACATTTTGTTTTCGAATGGTTATATTTTTTTATGGATGCTAGACTATTGTGGGTTAACGGGAACGCCCTCTGTTAGTTAACATACTGTATAACGTATTATCAGCTAGTTGTTGTACCTAGTGTAGTCACCACCATCTACAGAATTTTATGAAGAAGGAATTTTGGTGTTAACTCTGGCTATTGAAGTATTGGCTAGTTTGTAATCATAAAAAATAGGACGGGTGTCGTGTGTCGGCGTTTTCGAAGAAGGCTACATGACACCACGACTCTGCGCAATACATCGACGCGCGAGCGCGACTCAACGTATATAGATTTAGATTACCTAGCTGTTATGTTTTTAATATAGTATTAGTTTATGATTTTGTAAAATTATATTGTGTATTTTTTTTCTATGGGCCTTAGTTGCCTGAAATAAAGTATCTATACTAATATTATAAAGCTGAAGAGTTTGTTTGTTTGTTTGTTTGTTTGAACGCGCTAATCTCAGGAACTACTGGTTCGAATTGAAAAATTATTTTTGGGTTGAATAGACCATTTATCGAGGAAGGCTTTAGGCTATATATCATCACGCTTAAGCCAATAGGAGTGGAGCAGCGATAAAGAATGTTTTAAAATCGGGGATTCCACGGGGACGAAGTCGCGGGCAGCAGCTAGTTATAAATAAAGTTTTGTTTTGTGCTAATTGATATTCTTATGATAAACTATATTTGAAATAATAATTAGAGGTATGCATATACTTATAACTGGGTTTCTAGAAATATACATACATATTTACTAATATACATATATATTTATTTTTTTCCCGTTCATTATAAAAATAATTTTGATGAATCCAATACCAAGCTTACTTTACTAATGTATCACAAAAACAAAATGATTTTCCTCAAATCCACTGCCTGCATTCATAAAGTCAGCAATCAAATTTTCTCATTTCGTCTCTTTGCACCTGTCGCCGGACTTATTAAGACGCACCTGTCAATCTTCTATTCCCGTTCCTACTTTTTATTTCAATTCCTCCTCTTCGGGATCTCAAGTGTTTGGTATTGAGCCGTCGTTCCAAAAACTCTTATTTTAGCATATTTATATAGGACTGAAACAACAATAGGCAAGTTGAATTTTTATCAATTCGGGGCTTGATTGACTTTATGATGCTTTGTGATTTGGATTTTTGTTCATTAGGGTGCTGTGCTTCAATGTTTATTGCGCCTGACTGTTTATTGTTCTTTTGCAATAAATCTTTTGCAGTAAAATACTGTAAATATCGGCTTCTACTTGATCAATAAGTCAACCATCACTGAACATTTAATAGTCAGAATGCGGTTTGTATGGTGATTCTTTAACCATAGGGTTGTTCTATTGGGTGGTGGTTTCATTAACGTCATTATTTAAATAGCCAACAGTACTACCTAAACACAACATTATCTTCATCTCTGCATAATCAGCTATATTGGTACATTTCACTTTACGGTCACATTGGTCTCCGACAACATTTGGGATAACAGCCATGCAGTCCTAAGTCAACAGTGTTGGATTGGCAACGCCGTCGGCACCCACACTTCGATCTTCGATTTCTCCTACTACATTAATTCGGGAGTTCATTAAAAATGCCATCAAGTCGGCCGTTAACGAAGTGGTGCGCAATTAAGTCGCCGCTGACGTCACACCCTCGGCCCTTCCAGAGAGATCCTTGAGAGACACTTTGAGCTAGGAGGACACCTTGAGATGAAATTAAAAAATTGATTCGTTATCGATTATAAAATACTACTGAGTTATAATATGACTCACAAAAATCGTGACAAATTTCAAAGTATACGTACTTTTTCCTATATAGAACTAGATTATATTCAAAAGTATAACTTTGTTCACAATCTAACACCCACAAGGTTTTCCCACTTGCATATCACACTAACAGCATCAACTGTTTGCAAGATTCCAAATAATCTTCATCATTAACGTGTCAAAATCTTATTATTGTCGCCCGCATAAGAGCATTAAGAGGCTCGAGATAAAACAGACTCCCATTAGTAAAGTCCTCGAAAAAATTCGTCGATGCTATCGCGCGCGTTGAGGTGGCAATCGCAATCTAATTTTTTCTTAAGTCTCAGTCAATCACCAAATAAATGAGCCTAGAAGCGATCGTCAAAGGGACTAATGTTGATTGGCTTGCCACACCCTGTATTTGAAACTGCTTTTTGATTTCAAGCTTTAAAATTGGTGGCATTAAGTCTATTTTGCAATTTGAATGGTTATAGCGATATACGCTCTGATTGAGGCTTGTCACCAGTTGGTGATCTGACGAAGATTTATGTCTTTGCTAGTCATGAGATTATTTCATAAGGGACCGTATTTCTTGGATAGCAAATCTTATGTGTTAGATTATTTCTATCGCTTACTGACTTTGGTTCTTGGAACATCGGAATATCGTAAGCAACTTAAATAATGTTCGTCTAATAAGCCAATTATTATCGACGCACTATATTGAACAATAGCAGCACCCCGCGGTTTCACCCGCGTTGTTCCCGTTCCCGTGGCAATACGGGGATAAAATATATGCCTATGACACTCAACAAGAACGTAGCTTTCTATTGGTGAAATAATTTTGAAAATCGGTTCTGTAGATCCATAGATTACCTCTTACAACGTCACAAACTCACAAACGTTACCTCTTTAATAATATTAGTATTGATAACTTGAATCATTGGAAACTATGAAAGTGGTGTGCGCGTTTGTTATGGAACTTTCATTGACCAATCACTTAAAATCATAACGCTTCACCACGATTATCAGTACAGTTCACGATGCGATTTTTTTCATTCGCTTTAGAATAAAGTGTTTTGTCAGGCGTGCAGTGAGGGTGGCGGATCGCGGATAGCAAAGGTGTCTCAATCAGCATAAAACAAAAGAAATCAATAGCATCCCCTCGCGGCACGCGACTCACAAAGAGCAAAGATTTCTTTTCACAATTAACCACCCCTTGGGTGTCGTGGAGCTGATAAACCGAACGGATTTACTTACGATTGTCATATATAACATTTATATTTCATTCGTAGAACGTTTATTTTTAAAGCGTATATTGCTTTAGGAGGTCATGTGGTTCCA
This sequence comes from Hecatera dysodea, assembly GCA_905332915.2. NCBI lineage: Eukaryota > Metazoa > Arthropoda > Insecta > Lepidoptera > Noctuidae > Hecatera > Hecatera dysodea. The sequence continues at coordinate 7,376,829 of HG995294.1, read as the reverse complement.
GACCGTCAATGTTTCGCAACAAGTTTCGAGTCATTAACATTCCGAAGAGCGGTGAATTATCCTAAATTCCGTGATTAATGCTTGAAATTATTTGAGGCTCGAGTGCTTTATTAACAAAAAAAAACATGAAATGGAATATTCCGCACCAAATTACATCGCTCTTGTATATCGAGACATCAAAGCTCTAAAACAACCGTTCATGCCTGTGTTTTAAACGATGTTTCGAACTGATGTTTGTTCATTCAAATTGAGATTGTTTTGTATCTCTTTTTAGTCCGTTCCGTTCCTAATCCGACAATCACGAGAGTTTACTTCCGGATCAGTTTCTAATGTATCCGAATGGACAGTTCGTGTCGACGAATATTGAGCAAGTTGTTAGAAATTAAAGCGTATCCATACTGAATAAACGGCTTTATTTACACGGATAAAACCGTAGATTGAAATAAATTTTGTTGAGTTAAGTAGTCTTTGTTCTCATTCTATTGTAGGATTTGCACTGGTCGTCTAGGAGGCAGCTTTCATCTCGCAAACACTGTTTCAATATTTAATAATCCGCCGGTAACGAGCTCCGACCGGTCGCTTGTGGAGAAAAGTTTAAATGGGCAGGCAACACACGCAGACGTATTAAGTGAATCATGCTTCAGTCAGCGGTTTTAATGCATCCAATTTTGAGAAAAAGATAAAATGTTCAGTTTACTAACGTTTTACCGTGCGCTCTGTGTATAAACGTGCTGTTTTGCTGTTTCTAAATTAGCAAAGCTAAAATAATAAAGTAAAACCAAAACTTCTGAAACCTTCTACGTCAGTCATAAAGACCCTCACCCCCCGTATAACCAAGTGTCAAGCAAATTTGACGAGAGATTATTGTAACTGTCCGCCACATAACTGTTGTTTGTCTTTAGACTAATGTAATGGAGTGATCCTGCATGTACACCCGTCATTAGTTAGGGATAAACAGGCCACTTTATTTTAGGATTGTGGGAAGAGCGCGGAGTATAAGAGACAGAAAGGGACAAAAAACGTTTGGGTTGTGTAATTTTGGTAGATGTAAAATCAGTGATGTCAATAATTGGCTTTTGTTACCAAAAACGTTGAATAAAATCAATGTAAAGTATCGATACGGTGATTAGGAGCGGAGAGGTAGACGGAGGTCAGCAATAAAGTGACCGTCGTCAGGCGCTGCGTCACGTCCGACCGCTGACGACAGCGACGCGTCGGCCCGCCCTCGTTCGGTGCCGCGATTTTATTGACTCTTGCGGTTGATGCGCGCCTGGTAACAATTCGTGTGATCGAAAGTGAAAACGGTACAATTTGGTAATGATGGTGACCACGGTCCGGTTTTTTATTATGTTGACGTCAGTTGACGTTGATCTTGAAAAGGAAAAGTAATGTTTTGGATTTATTTTGTGTTTCATAATACCTAGTCTGCTGATACAATATTTTTGGCACAAAGTTATGATTGGTATAGGTCAGCGTTGGGAAGGGTAAATGAATATCATGTGACAAAAATGCAAAATCACTTTCCTCATTTTCATAATACAGAAACCAACTAAACGAAAAGTTATATATATGTATATCAGTTCTGCAGGAGAAACTCCCAAATGTAAATCAACCGACCGAATGTCTAATGCGTAGGAGGTTATAAATATCATTCATATTTCAAAGTCGTTTGCATCTGGACACCGGCTATTGAGACAAGAGGGGGCTCGCTCCAGAAATAATTGTCAAAGGCCCGAATGTTGCAAGAAAGAACACAAACAAATGTGTGAAAATGTAGCAGATATTTTCTAACAACATTTGGAATTATAAACTACAGACAAAATAACCAGTTTAAAACAACAAAAAGAAGAATAACATAAAAGCAAAAACTGTTTCAACCTCTCAATCAATATGTAAGTAGATAGGAAATTACGTTATTGAGTTAGGCCAAATAAAAATTAAAAAAAAGAACAAACAGACAGTACAAGGGTGTAGAATTGTCACATTCCCTCAACAATCCCTTTGTGACAGGCCATAAAACGCAAATTCGGCAATAAAAAGAACACCCCGACAAACCATCCTTCCTGGACACTGACTCAATACAAAGGCCGCCATTCGAAACGAATTATTGTATTTTTCCAGCACTCGAAATATTTAAGAAAGGAATTAATGAATCTTGGTTTAAGTCCAAAGGATACTCAACCTTGTGCTCTAATATTTTGAGGTTTATTTGGTATCCAAATTGAGGTTCCCGCAAGATTCGTTTAACAATGAGGTCCTAATTAGCTGTCAAGGCTGCAGACTTGAGCTCGACGTGCGTCCGTGTCTGTCCCAGAAACGCGAATAATTCAAGGGATGTCTCCAGTGATTTCTTTCGTTTTGTTGCAATATTGTGTAAAGAAAACCCATAAAAAAATTGCAGAATCACAGATTTGCAGCGTGGCGTGGGTTTTATTTTTAATCGAATTAAAAAAAGAAGGAGGTTTTATCCATTGGTATTTTTTTTTAATATTTTAATTTATGTTCGAGCATTAACACAAAAAAGTTTTTTTTTTCTTGGGACAGAATTGCTCCAGTAGATACGGACAAAATTGTCCGTGTCTTTGAATAATGGACGGACAAAGAGACAGCCAGCCAGCCAAAAATACATATAGACTGACACCCGAGCTACTTTTAACTGTAGTGGCTTGTATTTGGAAGTCGGCTACACTTTTTTGTAACCACACCCACAGTTTTTTCGTACACAATTTTGGAGTACGTTATAAGAAAAAAAAAATACTGTCAACAAAGTTGGTTTTGGAGCTTTTTGGGGACGCAGGGCAAAGGTTAGAGTGAATTAAGTTTAAGAAATTCCATATATTGAGGCATACTTGCAATCTTTCCTAAGCAAAAACTGCTAAACTGCCATTACACGTGGTGCTTACCCACGTACGCGCATAATCCATCCCAAATGAAACAAATTAGCACTAAAATCAAAATAAATCACCCGAACACACAAACTACAGTAACACATTCAAAAACAATTACGAAGGCGCGAATTTGGGTGGCTGCCTAATTGGTATGAGATTTGCAAGTGTTTCTAATTGCGTAGAAATTTACGCATCCAAGGCGATCAGTCACACCGCCATCAGGTTAATTAAACCATTTGTCTGCTAAGTTCCGATGCTCATGTACAAAATTGCCCGGCTATTTGCGATTTGTGAAAAATCAGACGCGTATTGGAAGGGTGCGGCATGGAACGGGAAGAAGTCTTGATCGTTGCTGCTGTATGATTTAGATTAGCAAAGGCATATAAGCTAGCAAAGGTTATAAAACACAGGGGCAGACCTCATGGGACAATGGGAAAGGCTGGCAGTATTACCGTGTTAAATGACAATGCTGCTGATTCTTTCGCCAAAAATTGAATATCTTCTTTTGATTACCTAACTTTATGCATAAGGTGAATAGAATTGGAGATGCCGAAGTTAACGAAGGCAAATTCCTTGATGGTAACTTAAGTTATATTTCTTGTGAACAGGCAATTTCATTGCCATTGGCTATACAAGTTAGGCTGACTTCAAACTATTGCTAAGTCTTTCTCGTAACTGTTTCTCCAAAAAGCAGACCACCAGGATCAAAACCTCTCGCTCCTCCACACAAACATCAGGACGACGTGCTCCTCGAATTCATGGCATTTATTTTTTAAAAAAGGTTCATTTTCATTAACGCCATCGGCTCACATATTTGTCATAACCTGTCCGTGTCGCCGGGGCCCGGCCTCTTGCGAATGCTCCTTTTTCCACCGTTTTTAATTTACGCTGTTTCGGTTTTGTTTCTTCGTGTTGGAGATGGAACATAATTGGCCTACGTTTCATTGGTGGAATTTAACATAACGGTTTTTTTCCTAAAAAGGCAGAGATGATTCGTACAATGGTAGCGGTGTTGTTTTCTCATTTGCTATTCATTTGTTTTAGTGCTTTCATTGCGTCTTGTGGTATTGTCACCCTTCATTCACTGGGTGGTTGCTTGTTCTTTTTGAGCCGAGGCATGTTACTACATGGCTCGGCTCATAAAGAACAAGGTAGTGCTTATCTACTATATCTTTATTCTCTCATATCTCTCTTATCACTCTAGTATTAAATTATTTTCAGAGATAGCCTTATGTGTTGAGTGAAGAGTCATTTAAAAAAATGGAATAGTAACCTTTTGACTATTGGAGTTCTTTCCATAATCAAATATTCGTTCGATCGGAGCTCAATGGAGATTCATGCCTCATCGCAGCGTCTAGACGCACACAGAGCTACGCTCTACAGCCTCCGCCAGACTGTCTAATGTGCCAGCTTTACATATTTAAAACCTATGCCCTCGTAATAATCGCGTTTGACTTTTTTAATTTTGACGGGCTTTGATCGAACTTTTCTCTCGTTTGTTCGATTCCACATTACGTCTCTCTACCATACTGGCCCATCAATTATTTATCAAGTCTGTGGCTCAGGCTGGCTAGGATACTTAGATTTAATATATTTATTATCAGCCTCGATATACTTAGTGAGGCGGTTAATTGTATTGGTAGTAAACAGCATCTCATTAACTTAACGATGCACTCATGGAATTAAATATGTAGCTACTGGTTTCCCGCAGACAGCCTTCATGGAAATTGCTTCCACCCATGCATAAATATCTATTAGGCGGCATCCCGGGATTAATATTTTTATACAAAGGTTGAGGGACTGTCTCAGAACAAATGGGTGCAGACTCTACAAACAAGGGTGTACGAAACAGCTAGTTAGCGGTAAAATGGGTATTTTGCTTCTGTTTACTTTATTTCTAGAAAATAGCTGCGGGTTATTTAGGAGCTCGTATTATTATTTCATCCTTTTTGTAAGTAACCGTTCTTCATAACAGTCGAAACAATTATGTGTTGTCGTACCCCTTTTTAAATTTCATAACGCGTTTTTGCAGTTTCCCGGTTTCCGTCCCTACCCTTGGAAGGCGGGTGGAGGCGATAGGTGCGAAATGATATAGCTCCAAAGGTCCAATGTCAGACAATAGGTAAAATTCATACGGGCCGCGCGCGCTGAATGCAAACAACCTAATTATATTCACGATCGCCAAGATGGCGTCGGCGGCGGAGAGAAGGAAATGTGCCTTGCAGACGTACTTGTAAGTTTAAGTTGCGCTTCAGGTGATACGCTTGATTGATTTTATTGAACTTGTTGGCCATCTAACGAGATGTTAAGCATTTTCTCGATGAATCTTAGAGGCTCGTTTAATAGCATACCTAGTAATTAAAATTCACTGTCTTCAACAGAAATTCAGAAGACAATACGCTTAAAACTCCTGAGTAACTGAAAGAGTAGGCGAAAATTTAACTTCCCGTTTATCGCAAAACGTCGGATCAATAAATCGAAAAGTAACATCTTTATCTGTAAGGTAAGAAAGTAAATACGAGTTTAAACTTAAGCTTTACTTCTCCAAACTTAATGGTGTTTCATTACATCGTTAGGTAGGCTTAGGTCGGTTCCTCGGCCGGTGAATTATGGTTATTTGAATTGTGCGAAACAAAATAAATTTAGTGAACGTGCTCTATAGCGTTCTGCTCTTTGCATTTTTGAGTGCTTATTTCGAGCAGGATAAAAGTTTGCGTTATTTATGGGACGTTCTAAGATTTAATGTGAAGTCAAACAGCGATAATGTGAATCCCGTTTGAATATTTTTGTCGACTGTGACGTATCTACTTTTTGTTTGTGAACTTTTGAATGTTATGGAGGGTGATATTTTACGTTTACCGTAGCTATAGATTTTGAAAAAGATTTGTTATAAATCAATCATAGTTACGAAAAAAAAAACAGACAGGCTAAGATTCTAATAATCCGTCTTTGACTTAATGGCATCATCATCAGTGGCCGAGTGGTAACGGCCCCGACTTACGAATTGTAGGGCGCGGGTTCAAACCCAGCCAGGCGCATTACTTTGTGTAATTAATTTAATCACCACTGCTCTCAAAACGGGGAAGGAAAACATCGTGAGGAAACCGGCATGTTCTAGAACCAAAAATTCGAAGACATGTGACATTCACCAACCCGCACTGGGCCCGCGTGGTGGATTACGGCCCATTCCCTCTCCTAGAGAGGAGGCCTGTGTCCCAGCAGTGGGAACAATAAAAGGCTGATTATGATTATTATGCATCATTATCATCTCAGCTGAAAGATGACCACTGCTGGATAAATGTATGTAGGTCTGCACCAATTGTCGCCACATCACCCCTTCCTATGCGTCTCGCACCGATCGGATTCCCGCGGTATGTCTTACTAGCATCAGCCAACTCAAATAAAATCGGAAAGCACAAAACTAAAACCTCATTACTTAACCGAGCCTATAAACAATATGTAAACTACCAAAATCCGACTGCTCATCAAATAACAAGGCTCATTTCCTGGGTCCGGTAGTTGTAACATTGCTTTATTGCGCATGAGCTTGGATTGCGTGTTTCTCTAACTGTTCCTTACTATTTCCTGCCCCCCTAGTCGCAAGCTGGGAGGAATCCTGCCCCGTTACTCGAGCCATTTGCTGTAATGCGCGGTTTGGTCGGATTGACAGCTTTGAGGTAGCGGTTTGGGTGCTTGAGCGAGTGTGTTAGATAATTTGGAAAGTATGGTAGTTACTGGTATTTTTCGGATTTTCAGTGGATGAGTTTTCCCAGTTACATTGTTTTTGCTATTGATAGTTTAATATTTTTATATAAGCATCTATACTTTCACGTATCTAGGTTGACATTTGATTGCCAAAAATGCCAATTTAGTAGGTACTATTTATGAACTCTACTTAAAGAAAATTACAGAGGAACTTAAAACGCAGCACTATTTTCTTAGAAAATTCTTAGAAGATATCAATTAATCTTTATTTCTGTAGTTTTTCGCGGTTACCGCTTTCCGCTTTATAAGACCAATTTCCGCTCTCCTTTGCAAAATGCTAAGGACCTTACTTTACCACCGAACCTTAATGATACTTTGAATTGTACTGTTTTCCAATATATGATTTAATTAATGGTGCCGATTTAAACTTCCGGTTAGGGTTGTTACCAAATTGTTAATTGATGTTACTTAGTGGAAAAAGTCATTGCACAGAATGTATGTTATTATTGGATTCTAACAGCTCTGTAGTATAACATATTAGACCAATGGTTTATAGAAAAGCGGTCAGATGAACAAAATCGATACTAATATTATAAAGAGGAAATATTTGATTATTTGTTCGTATTGAATAGGCTCCGAAACTACTGAACCGATTTGAGAAATTTATCCCTATATTCCCACGGAAACGGGAACTATGCGGGTAAAACCGCAGGGCGCTGCAAGTATCGTATAAGTAGAGTACCTACTTAACATTGCACATAGGAGCAGACACATTAATAAGGCGTAACTCAATATTAATTGTATTCCCAAACCAACTTAAGCTACCCCGCATAACCTAGATTTATATGCGGATAATAACCTCATAACTGGTAACTGTGAGGTACAAGACATGTAAGGGGTAGCTCGTCCACATGTAGCCAAAAGGGCGGATTAGTACGCAGTAAAATTTGTTAAAGAGGACTTTCAGTATACGGGTGCCTCGCGGCTGTACCAACCAACCATTTATGGCAGACCTACGAAGACCCTTCCAAATGCTCTTCTAGAGTTTAGTCTAATAAACGCGAAGAGGGACAAGGAAGATCATTTTAGTCCGGTGGTTTCTAACATGTATTAATACGAGGCTGCGGACGGGCCAGCTCCGGGTCTCAACTATCTCCCACTTGCAGACACGAACACTATAATCCCCGATAAAGCCCGCACATTTACATTCAATTCTAATTCCGGAACACCCACTTCCACTCGGTTCTGATTGCCTGGTACTTGTCGTCGTTGATTAAAATACCCCTAAGTTAGATAATCTTTGATAATAAATTAACGTGTGTCCAAATAAGGCTAAAATACACAAGGTAGAGTTTCAATCGTGTTAAGCTAAAAAGTGCTATTAATATATCCCGAAAGAACGTGCACACATAAAATTAAATATTTCAAAGGCAAAGGGCACTTAATTGAGTTTGTTCAGGACAAAACAAAGAGCAAGAAAACTTTTTAAATTGAGTGTCCGTGAAGTGTTGCCAACATGTTGATCTTTTCCAACTGTGCTACTTAGAGGGGACAGCAGGTACCTGCCCGACGTCCCAAGTTAATATTTTCTTTGCAGAAAAACTCTGCTTTATGTAAAACTTGGATAGAGACGTTTTCTTAGGAAACTGTTTTGAAGAAACTAGTTTCGTAGATGGTGCAAGTTTTCAAAATGATGAATGTTGTTTTGTTCCTGTCCAAAACTATCTCGCTGCATTTTTATCAAGATCTCTCCGCTTGACAGTGGTTTTAATTTGACAATCTTTAGATAGGTAGAAATAAACCCTAACCTTGTTTATCAATAAAACATTCTAATATACCCATGTATCACTCGCTAAATTATAATTGAATCCTTTTATGACCGACATGCATCAAAACAAACAATAAACGTAAAGAAAAACTTCGCAAATAACAGTTCAGAGTGAAACCAAACTTTTTTACTATCGCTTGATATTTCTATTACACCTATGATAAAATGTTACGATTGCGCATAGAATGGGCACACGGGGAAAGATATTTTGTATCTGTATCTATTTTATTTACAAACTTCGGAACTACATTATAATCAGAAAAGCAATCTCGTTCCCCACCTATGCTTTAGAGTTATGCTCGATATAAAGTAGGTAGGTGTACAAAAAGACAATGTCGAAAAAACACCACTAAAAAAGTTTCGCAAAGTTTTAGAATGAGCCAATATTTTTCTCCGTAAATTATCAACAGTTTAATTAATTGATTAGCTCAAGGCTTGAGTCCAAAACAAGCCTCAAGAAAAGCAAAGATTTATTTTACTTTCGCTAGCAATTAACGTTGAAAGTGAAAAATCTTTCAAAACTCCAGGGCCGCCCGCTAGTCGGCGCTTAGTCCCTTTCTTTAAATTGAGCAAATTTTTCTTGCGAAAACTTTTTGATTCGACCCCTTTCTACGGCAATCAGGCAAATCTCTTGGCGGCCACATGATTTGCCACAGAGTAGCATAAAGCAGCGAAACAACGTTATTTTTGGCGCTTTTTTGTGGTGAACATGATCATATTTATAATGCTAGTAAATGTTTGGGCATATACATATATTAAAACAAAAAAAAATCTTATAGTGTTTGGTGGTGGTGATCGTCACACCAGTGATGATCTGAAAGTGTTGGGGATCAAATTGGACTATAAATTGCTCAGTACATAGAGGTTTCCAAGAAGAAAGTAGATGCCAGCAGTGGGACACCACATAGGCACAAAAAAAAAGTAGGTTACCGTACGAAAAAGTGTAACCGCTCTTGGTTACGGGATCCTGCCGTTTTGTCAAAATAATTATGTTAGAAAATTTAATTATTATTGAAACAAATTTTAGGAAACTTTTTATTTTCCTATGCAGTATTTGGAATGATTTTATTACGCACATTTTCATTTGGTCAGAATAATTAATTATTTATTACAGCAAACAATATTTACACAAGAAAAAAAGTAGATAGGGTTAATTACGATAAAAAAATACGCGTACCCCAGAAGCGACTAGATTATATACAGTAAAACATACTTTTTCATAAATTCATATGCCAGAAACGACTTGCGCTAATAGGAAAAAAAATGAGATTATTATTTTATGATTGATTTTTTAAAATTTGTATACTTTGCAACTGGCATAAAGATGAAAATTGTTTGTCATTGATTGAGCAATTGACTGAATAGAAATGGCAATGGACGATAAATATTTGGCTTATTTTATTTTGCGTAAAATATGTTATACCGACTGAAACATTAGACTACATTAAAATTTATAAAAGTACTGGTTAGTAAGTAAGTTATGGTTTAAACTATCACTTGCCAAAGATTAGGTTTGCGTTACAATTATTTGTAAAGAGTTTATTTTCTAAGTAATAATTTGGCAAATAAAATTATGCGATCATTTGTTTAGGAAATGATAATTTCAATATTTTGTTTTATGAAATATTCGTAAACCCATGGTTACACTGTTTGTCGTTGCACTGTACAAATTCGCACAAACAATAATAATGGGCGCAACGGCAAATACAATTAGGTTAATTAATGAATTAAGACCCGTCGAGTTTCTTTATCTTGTTATTAATTTGTCTAAGGCGAGCTACCGAGACGTCTTACAAATGAGAACCGAGCAAATATTTGTTTAAAGCGGAGTGATTCACTTAATTCAATCAAACTTGTTATATTATTCATATCTATTTTGGTATAGAAGATATTTCGTATTACTGATTTTACTCCTGTAACTTTTAATATAACATTCAGTTCAAACAAACTTTGATTTTTTTCAGAGTTCAATATTTTATCTTACTTTTAGTTTTTATTCGATAGAATATTGACGAAAAATTTTTTACACAAAAAAGGAAAGAACATAAAATCAACAAGGAAAAATTGGATAGTATATATTTTCGGGGGTCTAATATTCGAAGCATCAAAAACTCAAAACACGTGACAACACATGACGCCCGTCTCAATTTAAAGACGTTTACAAATGTTTGCAAAGAAAACAGCATTAATCAGGGTCAGGAAGCGTCATTTGAATATAAAGCGGAGTATGAGGTGCCGCATGTGAGCCTATCATTAGTCATAAACGCGAGAGGCGGCGTTCCCGAAGACGTGACCTGAAGTGTAATCGAGCTACTTCTTATCGGGGCATTCGGTACACTGGCGGACATGTGCACTTAGGCGTAAACGACTCACACGTGGTTGGCACTTGGCATACTTAGCTATTATTGCACTATGTGTATGTGGCGTGCTGTTGCATTGTGATTGTAAACATTGCCACTACGCTGACAGTATTTTTTGTAAATTTAAATTTTAGTTATTATTGTTAACATGTTTTTAAAAATAAACGAATTTTTAAGAATGAAAATATATTTTCTTCTAAAAAAACATTCTACGATTTATTTATTTATTTAAATTGTTCACACCAACGACTTTTTACAAAGCAATATTTTGAAACAATTTTTTTTCCATAGGATCCTCTGAAAACAAGTCACTTACAGGCATGCACATCATTCTCAGAGTATGTTTAATGTAATTATAATTGTAATGAGTATTACAAAGGAACGAACGTTAAATATAGAAAAAAAAAGAATTTATAAATACATGTCCTGACTTAAAATGAGGCCACTGTATTATTAGTAAAATTATAATTCAATCAAATTAATATAATTAGATTCAGTTATTATAATTAATCAAACATTATTAGATTGTTAAATTAAAATAATTTAAAAATATTAAATATACACTTATGTGTGATTGTTGATGCAGTCGAAGTATCTTCAATTTTGAGCTTGTCTAATCTTTACGGTATAAGTTATTTTGAGTTGTAGATTTATTTAATTTTAAACGCTTTTTCGGAAGCCTCCATTCGACCCGAAAGTGTGCATTTTTTATAAAATAGAAACCCCATGGTTGTCAACTAAACAAACACTGTCATTTGAATATTTCTATATCTCGATACATGACCAGAATATAATGTTCAAAAAATGAAAATAAAAATGTCGCACCCTTATCCAATAACTGGATTAGGAAGGTATAGACGGTGACAATTGAAACATCATATCAAACTGGACCGCACTGAATTTAAATATACGATGTTTCCACAAGCGTGGTCACCGAACACGGTTATTTAGATGAGCATCAAATTTGTCGGATTTTTGCGGATATATTCTTTGGAACACTCTCTAGGGATCCGGTTTTTGTCCCGATATTTTTATTTCCATTGATGGTAATGAAGTGGGATGGCGCTTAGACTTTTTATGGTGTAATTTTTCGGTTCGTGTATAATAGGGTAGTTAACTAAAAAAAATCTGATTAGTCCGTCAGATAGATTTCCAAAAAATATTGGAGACATATTTTTTCTTTTTTCACATAAACAAAAAATGAAGACGACCCGCTACAATTTTTACCGGGCAGTGACATCACACGCTCCCACTCTTGATCTTTGATGCTTTTTATCTTTGTCAGTTTTTATAGATTTGATAAAGGAAAAAATACGTGTCCAATATTTTTTTATAATATAACTGACGGACTCATTAGAATTATATTTTTTTACTCAGGAAACATCCCTATTTCTCTGATGTGAAGAAATAAAATTCATGTTTCATTTTTAAATACTTACAATGTGGTTTGTGCTATAATTATGCGACAGTAGTCAAAGACCGTGGAAGAAGCATTCTGCACTACATCGAATATTATAAAGAATGTGGTTCTAAGTCGTCTGTATCCGTTAAATTATTATTAATGCTATCCCATTTGGTGGAAAGCAGCTAATATTTTTCAAATCTTATCCACAATAAATCAGATATCGCCACCTCATTGGCATTCCTTACGTGCATTTTAGCATTCCTCAACGGTGGAGGAATCAGTGCGGTGGTAAAAATCAAATTGAGTGCCCGATAAACACTTTTAGACGTGGGGTTCTCGCAAAATTTTGATTACACCGAAAAGTGTTACTTATTCTCAAATAAAAAATACCGGAGGAAAAATTTCGCTGATGTCGATATTGTTATGGCGGGTTTATGTCGAAAATTGGGGGTACGGTTATTGCATGTCATTAGGAATTATGGGCTTCCGAGGTAGGCCGGAGAAAAATTTGCCGGAGGTGAGGTGGCGCTTATACATTTTTTTCCCTCGATAATGTAATTATTGGAAATTTATTCCGCACCTCTTAAGTGGCAGGCGGTTGTGTGAACTGTGTTTAGTATCTACAAATTTAGGCTAGACTAGCTTATGCTCGCGACTTCGTTCGCGTGCAGTTCCATACAAAATGTTAACCCCTTTTTCACCCCCTTAGGAGACGAATTTTCAAAATCCTTTCTTAGCGTATGCCTACATCATAATATCTACCTGCATGCCAAATTTCAGCCCGATCCGTTCAGTGGTTTGGGCTGTGCGTTGATAGATCACTATGTCAGTCAGTCAGTCCCTTTTGAGTTATATATATTTAGATTAGATTGTAAAAAAATGGGTGAAGGGAACTTAGGGTCACAAAATAATCATGTCGTTTAATAGGATTAAGGAGAATTACTTATCTTTTATAAAATTTTGACATAACAATTTTTTTTCTTAAGAAAAACTACCTGTGCGCTACAGAAGGGGGAGTTATCAAGATATTTACACATAGATGTCACATTCAAGTTATTCAATAAATACGAAAGCCAATTTATTAATTACACACATAACAATATACCCAGAATAACACTCACGAGTAATAATAACAAAGTTAACAAAGAAATAAACCATCGGGGCGGGCCCTTACACCACCGTGATGCATGGGGCCGTTGAAATAATATTATCGTTACCGAGTACTCACACTCCAAGGAAAATCAACATAAAGTGAATAAAAGAAAATTATGAATTGCACGAAAATAAATTACCCCGTGTTGGCGGCAAAATAACATCACATTTGAATGCCTTTTATGCTTTATGGGCCCGTAACTATATGAAATAAGTCCCGGTGCCGTTTTATGGGACACGGGATCACGTACGCGGCATAATTTTTCAAATGTTTGTTGCGAATGTGTAACTCTTATTTGAGAGTGCAAAACTTTCTTCATACGGAAACCATTTGTTGCGAAATTGTTGATTTATTGATGTTGATACAAGTCTTGTAAAACAAAAGAAGATCTGTCTATTTAGGCTCTTCTAGTATTGACCTTGGAATTTAAGATAGTGCAAGATTTAAATGCAAGAGCCTCCCTTGGTATCAGCGTTTAAATTTTGCCTTATCTTGAAATATTTGTGGGCATACAACCTCAAAGTAATCAACAAAGGTCGATCATAATACGCTACAAAAATAAAATGCCACATCTAAACCATACATTCAAACATCACACATTCACACAAAAACACCCAGAAGGTTAAGTTAAGGTTAGGCTGTTTGTTTATTTTCCAGAAATTTGAAGCGTTATTCCGTCAGGTGAGATGCGTAATGGCGTGCGATTTTCCCCATTTGCGCTTTCCACGCCGCCTGTGTCCACCGGCGAATATTTCATGCGCCAATGAACACATTCTGGTCCCCGAATTATGACGGTCAACTGACCACCCGGTTGAGGAGTCCGTTCGTAATCAGATCAACAAACACGCTCTGATAAAAGGTAAAACGTCATTGTTTAGCTTGAGCTTATCTATTTGTATGAACGGTGGAGGGATTCGATAATTTTGTTATTCGATTAGCATGATGATGGTGCCGTTTGATTATATAAATAACTCTGTTGCTGTCAATATTTCTAATTGTCGCTACACCGGTGTATATTAATTTGCACAAGAATGTTTCGAACTAACGTTTCATTTATCGAACTAAAGTGTGTCGATACAAAAATCTTCACTCTAGCTTAACTTCGGAGAAAAGTGTACGGATTTATGACATTCGAACTAATGTTGGACATCTGTCATTAGGATCCTAAATTATAATAAAGCTAAAGTAAAATTTAAGGGATAGTGGTTGGTAATCATGACAGTCATTCTTCTGTGTTCTAAGCTGTGCAGTACTTACTTCTTCCTCTTCTTCCATTTCTACATCTTAGCACTCGTTTACAGTCAGCCGTCTTCATACAAAATCTTTTAATTTGGGATTTGAGTCCAGCGTCTGGGATCCCTAAAAATCTCACCGTGATTGGTTAAATGAATTTTCGACAGCCAAATGCATCCGTCGATATTTTTTTCCAGAAACCATTGGCAAGTCTACTACTTCTTAAGACACAAACGACAAGTTTTACGTAAACATTCTTGCTACACAATCAAACCCAACAATTTTACTGCTTGTGCCAAATACAAATTCAGTAAAGCCAGGCATAGTTTGACAAGTTTCCGCCGTTCAAGACGTGACTGACATGGCTGGTAATGTAACAGCGTCAGATTTGCAACTTGAATGTTTAGCGGCACCTGCTAGGGCCATCGACTCATAATATTCGGCTTAGCGCGCCTCCCCCGCGTTTTATATTGAACGGCTTGAACTTAGGGGGTGAATACATGTGTAAACAAATCGACAATGCGTTTCTATTGAATTTTTTGGGATGACCTTTTGTTTGTGCAGTTTGGGATTTGTGACAAGGATGTACTGTTACTTATGTAGATTTATCTATATTGATTCAGAAAAAGCTTATTGCTACTTCTGCTACTCCTGTGGAGCGTGCGCGCCTGCTGGCTGTGGGTGAGTGGGAGTCGGGCCTCTGGCTTCACGCAAACATCAACGACATTATCCGACGTGCTCTTGTTGCCGTCGGCGTTCCTGCCGTATTAGAACCCAATGGCCTGGCACGCGACGATGGCAAGCGACCGGACGGTATGTCTTTATTTCCATGGAAGATGGGTAGGCCTTTAGTGTGGGACGCTACTTGTGTCGATACTCTTGCGCCATCCCATCTTCCTAACTCGTCGTGTTGTGCTGGTGCTACAGCTGCGGCTGCTGAGAACCTCAAACGGCGGAAATATAATAATCTAGTTGGCAATTATATGTTTGAGCCGTTTGGGGTTGAAACTCTCGGATCGTGGGGTCCGAGTGCTCATGCGTTATTTAAAGAACTTGCTAAACGTTTGGTTGACACTTCGCGTGACCCAAGGGCTGGATTTTACTTCGGTCAAAGGATAAGCATTGCCATACAACGTGGCAATGCCGCCAGTCTATTGGGTTCACTTCCAGTCGATAGCGATGCGGACGAGTTTTTTGATGCCATTTTGTAGTTAGGAGAATTTTAGTTTATTTTTAGGTTAAGTGTATATATAACTAATATTATAAAGATTTAAGGTTATAAAAAATAGGTAATCAGGAAAAGCAATAATAAGACTCATTGAAGCACCGGCAAAATTGTTTACATAAATGGCTAAATACTATTGATTAGTGCATAGACAAATTGGAGACTCTAAAAACAGTTTCCTAAACAAAATAATTCCACAAAACCAACTTCGGTAATGTACATCATGTGATATCTCTATTTCGAAGCAGTCAGCAGTAAATGAAACTCATTCCAAATAATTCCAATAAATCAACTGTCAGACGCCCATCATTTTCTCACATCGGGACAGAAACAACGAAATGCGTTGTCATCAATTCCGTTTCTGTTCCGTTGATAGTTTTCCCATAAATGACCACCTCGGGGTGGCAATAAAATCGCCCACTATCTACCCAGTTTTCCGATACACTGCCTACTGGGCACTGCGGACGCAGCTAACAATTATCTAAATAGCCATCTACATTCTTACCCCTTACATTTTATTATTACCGGTCAATTTATCCGATAGTCTCGTGCGGTGTTCGCAAATCTCTGCTGTACTCCTGTTTGCCTGGTAGATTTGCCGATATCGTTGGAAACTGCCCAAGAAATAAAACAGGGGATTTTCATGGTGTTACGAACAAGTTTTCTTCTATGTTGATATTATCATACGTAATTGCGTTTGTGTTTGCGCTACGGATTTTATTGGGTAAACTTTGATACGTTTAATCTCGTACATTTCGAAGAATACCTACATAAAACGTTTTGTGTAACATTCAAGTTTCTTCTTAAAAAATTGATCTAAAGGTCAGGTCAAGAAGAAGAAATATAAAACTTTGGCGTTTTGGTCAGTATTTTCAAAATACAAACGTAGTTTATACCACAGCTTTCTTTAATTTTCCCTAAAATAAATTAGTGTCACGGCATTAGGGGGTGGTTTCTTAGACACAATAGGTGGTGATTTAAAATTAAGCCACCAACGGTTGTCAAACGGACCCCGCGCCTTGCGGTCTGAAGTTAATGTGCTGGACATTCAGAATTCAAACTTCAGAATGGATAGAAAAGATATTTTCTTTGATTTGATATTGGATTTTGAAAATGTATTGATCAGATTGAGATCAGATGTAAAACAAAAATATTAAGCTTAAGTCCAAAGCTTATTTGTAGTTTTTCATTGCGCTAATTTTTTATCTGGTCTACCATGAAAGAAAGACTTATATTTGACGATTAAAAATATATATTTAACACGGTTAATGAGACAAGAATTGTAAAGATATACATAAGGAAAGTTAAAAACAAAATCATATTTTAGTGTGTGCTTCACGGCTCATGACTCGGTGCCGTGCCATTTTAATATCTAGAAAAATAATGGCAACCATATCGGTCTCAAGTTCAGTTCAACGAGGACAAAATTAACTGAATAGGGAATTTTTCTAAATAAAAATATGATTCTAATTAGTAGATATTTATTACGATACGTATTTTTTGCTTTAGTAAATATATAAAAAATTACGAAGGTAAAAAGCATCAAAGATCAAGATGGAGACTTATGAAGATGACGTCAGGCCGCGGTTAAAATTGTAGCACGTAGTGTCGTCACGCGAGTATTCAACGCACTGTATCGTCTTTGTTTTTGGTTTGCGTAAAAAAAAAGAAAAAATACATGTCCAATATTTGTTGGAAATCTATCTGAGGAACTAATTAGATTACCCTATTAACTTAACTGTCTCTAAAGGCAGGTATAATGTTTGTTATTTTAAATATTTTCAATGGTTGGTTCCGCCACATATACCTTTCCCAAGTCTGTGTACCAAATATTCGTCCGCTGTCGATTGCTGACTGGTCCTTCCTTACATTGTCTAGTGAGGGCGGCCGGTGCGGGCGGAGACAAAAGAAACGCATCGCTCACTGGAGCGCTGGACACAATGACCGGGGCCTATTTATCTTTAGGATTAACTTGCTTATCGCTGACCGGCTGCCCTTGAGTTATTACGTTTTTGAGGATTTCAATGTACTTAGTTCGGTTTGGTAGGGGT
Organism: Hecatera dysodea; assembly: GCA_905332915.2. Classification (NCBI taxonomy): domain Eukaryota; kingdom Metazoa; phylum Arthropoda; class Insecta; order Lepidoptera; family Noctuidae; genus Hecatera; species Hecatera dysodea. The sequence continues at coordinate 7,358,981 of HG995294.1, read as the reverse complement.
GTTTTTTGGCGAAAAAAAGCTTAGTGTGTATCTTTTTTAGCGAAATATATGAGTAGGTAGGTAGTGTAACAAAGGAAAAGCTTTTTGCATCCCCAAACTAAATGGTCACTTTTCTGCAGGTCATCTTTAAAATCGCTTTTTTGAATCGGTTTTAATTCATTCTTCATATCAAGCCAAACAAGATGGAAAACCCTAATAGGATATAAACATCTGGTCATGACGTAAAATTCTTAGTCATGTCATTTTTGTTTTTAAGGCCCCACAACTTAAATAAGACATCAGCATTATTCCCACAAACAAAACACAATTAAGACGTTAAATTATTCAGATGACAAGCCCCAGGGGATACTAATGTCCCTCTTAGCACTTTAATAGTGTGAGGAGTCCCCAAACGGCGGTCAAGTACCGTGGACAGCCCAAAGGCGTTCCGGGACCATTAACGAGCGTCCGGCACCTCCCCTACTTTGTTCCCTCAAATTAGTTTGCCCAAGAAAACGTAATCCCGATGTCACCTTCATTCCACTTACGAAATGAATCTTTTCGAGACATTCAAAGTCAGACAGCTTTTACCAAAATATTAATATTGGGTACGTAACGCAAGGGTGAATACTAAATTAACATCCGCTACCTTGCGCAAACATTGCCAAGACACCGGTTCGGAATACAATGTTTGCTTCTATGTAAGGGCCTTTCGATGAATCTTAATCTTCCTGAGTCAGGTTACCCTCTAACCCGCATGTGTATAACTTAATCGGCGCCCCCCTACCACCCTAACTTGCCTCTAATTGTTTGCTCTCGATATTGTCGACGTCCGTGTATTCGTAATGTTCTATAGGTAGTCCCTGTTTGCGCAAACAACATTAGTCAGGAGTTATATTAATCAAGCAATAGAACTTGATACTTATGTCTTGATATTTATCTTTCCTAAAGATTCTGATTTCTTCTTGTCTCGCAAGAAAGTCGAAATTAAACGTTACTTTGTAACAAGTCGTCTTTTTATTGCATGACTCACGTTGGTTATTTGCAAGGTGTTCTCATTACGCAAGAGACAAGCGAGGGCCCACGTTCTCAATTGCCGTGACGAATCGCACTCGTAAACTCACATGCTCTTCTTCCTTATACACTCCTAGTATTTCCTTGTGCGACTTATGAACTTTTCCTTTAATTAAATGGGTCTTTATTATTATTGTGAAACACGCACGTCTAGTCTGATTACGTAGGTACGTGGAACATTGTTTTAGGGTTCCGTAGTCAACAAGGAACTGTTAAAGTTTCGCCATGTCCGTCCGTCTATGTGACTGTCCGCGGTTTAGCACAAGAAAGTTGGAATTTGGTAAGGGGGCGGCCGCCATACATATTAATCACGCCGAAAAAAATTAATAAAAAATGTTTTTAGCTACACGTATAGTTTGTACTGAGTTTTATATTGTCTATTCTATGATAAGGGGTGTCGCTAGATATGTCGTTTAAAAATATTGAGGGTGTGTGTAAACTATTTTTCCAAATTAAGCTTCAAAAGTGCAAATTTTTATTAGATTTAAGTGTGTCCCATCCTCTGCTGGCTAAATGGTAGTTTTTATAGTCAAGAAAAAAATAATGGTAGTAGCATACCTATACAACGAATTTAAAAGGAAGACTACAGCTAAGTCGGTTTTAAAAGTTAACATGTAAAAGTGGAACCACCTATAAATGTACACAATTTGAGAAGGAAAATTAGTGTACATTCCAATGAAAATTAGTTAAATAAAGTTGTAAGTAGAATTTAAAAAAAATCAACATTCTAATTCGCAAATTGTGGCGTGCAACTGCGACACCCTACACTGCGCGTGGCCCGACACGCACTTGGCCGGTATTAAAACTACTACAAAATAAGTAGTTGTATTGAGAAGTTTTATAAAATTCACGGCACCTCTGTGAAATTCAATCAAACAAAAATATTAGATGGAATGTTCTCATTTTAATTTCGATCCTATGCAGCAATTAAAAAAACCACCGTTTCCTCCATCTCGTCGCCGACCGAAAATAAACACAGAAAACGTTTCGTGTGTTTTCCTTTAATTAGCATATCACTGTTGTCTTGCGTTCCGCTCGTTACATCATTTCCATATGGAAAAATGATACGAATCCCGGGCGTTTAGATACCCCTGTGACGCAACACAAACTCAATATGTCGGTTTCGTGCGTGGGACGTCGCAAGAAACACCCTCCCGAGCCCTGTACGCGAAAATTATACGGTAACAAAACGCATTAATTTGCCATATTAATTTGGCCGTAAAACTCTGTTCGCGACAAGCCGACGGGGAATTTGTGAAGTTTGGCGTCCCAAGCGGCCGCTTGTTCACACAATCGTTGTTGAACACGACGGCTTTATGGGCCTACAGCTATTGAAGAAAATACCGAAGCGATGCTCCGTGTTATGTTATTGCTAATAACGCTGCTGTAAAACCCTTTCGTTACATGGTATGTACATTGTTTCATGGTGGATATTTAATTTGAGTTCTGTGTTACAGGTGAAATTGGCGCTGTACGGTGCAGCGTCCAAAAAGTTGGTTTATTATATTCTGTTATGCTGAAATTTAGATGTACTATTAGATATGATAATTCCACGATTTGTTATTCTGGTGTCCTGTGCTTACAACAAAACCCCAAAAATGTTATTTAACAGTTTACAAACAGCATTTTACCTTATCATTTAATCTACTAGCGTTATTACCGAACGCGTACACGCATTACTGATTGATTATGAACTAAAGCGTGCCAATAACTTACTCAACGATTCTTTTTCTTTTCATAGGTGTAGCGGAGCGATTCATCAGGGCTGACAGTTATCGGCAGAGTTCATTTTTAACGGCATTGTTGCCGTGTCCGTCTCTTGTGGCAAAGCATGTGAAGTGCCGACCCTAGGGGATGAGTGGTCAATCGGTGGGTAATTTATGATGGTCACGGATATAGATGCAACACTTGAGGTGTGAAAGCTTTTCTGGAGTGACGGAAATGAAGATGGGAAGATAGGCCGTGATAAAACCGTTTGATTTTTCAAAACCATCGGATAGCGATTCCATTTTCTCCATCATGACATTTTATGTATGCTCAGATTTAAGTTCATGGTCATAAGTGTGTTTAAGATTAAAATCATTTTTACTACTCGTAGAAACAGTAAGAGGCCCAGAAATGTCAAAAATACTGTTTATAATCATCGTTTTACTGTGGTAGAAGGAAACTCTGCCTCAATCACCAACTAACATCGTCCATTTACTTAAATTCTACTACCACCACCCATCTGACTCTGCATTTTCTTACCTAATTTCAGAAACATCCCACAGACCTCTAAAACTAATAGTCGCAGATCACACGGCAATATGTTACACCATAACTCATCCCCGTCTATCGGAGCCGCTATCAAATCCCATGATAAGCGTTTTCTCATGACTTGCATATTCTGTTGATGTTACGGTGAAAATTCAGATACTGGTGATTTTGGCAATGGAAAAATTGGTCCTTTAAGGATCGTAATATTAGTCCTTCTTGAAATATGAAGATGTTTTTTTTCCGAGAAAGAAAATTAAAATAAAATAAAAATTGAAGCTAACACACGAATGTATTGCCTGATCCTAACCCCCAAGCTAGACCACTTTTTTAATTTTAAAAGAGTCACCGTGGCACTGGAACGCGAAGGGCACTAGAAGGATCAGGGGTGGGTTTTAGTCAGTAAGAGTCTGACACTCTGTTCCGCTCCGCCCAGAGCGGGAGAAGTCATAAAATGATTTCACATCCAGAAAAAAAAGGTTGTTTAACACACATACAATAAGCACCTTGTGACGAATTAGAAAAGATTGATGAAAAAGATATTAGGGAAAAGAAGACCAACTGGTGGATCATATAATAAAAATTGAGATAGCATCACGCATGCTTAGGCAGAGCTGTATCTGTTTCAAATAGTATGTAATAGAGAAACTAGTTATCTAGTACAAACATACATGGCATAAACTTACTAGGTAATAAATAAGCTTCCAATATTTTCATATTTTAAATTTGAAAATAAAAATAATATCTAGTTTTTGGTCTTTGGTTTTAGTTTATTTTATTTTCATATTTTGTAATTTATCAAATAGTAGTTTTGATATAATTCACATGAATTTCAGATTTATATCGATGTGTTGGGTTTCCAATATCAATTGGAGCTCACTACATTAAGTTAAATCTGTAGTTCTACCACTGTTCTTGCCTTTACAGTAACATCTACGCAGATTCTCAGTTGAGATAGGAAGGGAGAGCGGCCACGCGTGTCTCAGCCTATCGACATGTTTATCGCTTTAATATAAAATAAAGAGAACGGGGTTACCAATACCGATAGATGAAACTTCGACACGAGATCGGAGACGGAAATTGTATTTTTTGAAAGTTGTCGGAAGATTATTTTAGAGTGATTGATGTCCTGAAGTTTTGTAGGTTTTTAAGTTTAGCTAAGTCACATTTTTGTCTTACTACTGTAGTCTCTATCGATGACTCCGCCTCCTTTAAAAATATCGTTAGCAAGCAAATGGTTAAACTCGAAATCTATACAAAAGATTAATTTTTGGGTAAATCTGATATTGTAAACGAAGTGTTTTCAATCAAAATAAATAAAATAAACGATAGATCTTCCATATGCAATAAACATCACACATGATGAATTCAGGCCACATAACTTCGTAAGGGGTGAACACTGAATAATTTTATTTGTTTATAATTTTAATAACTCCCTACGCGCGTCGTATATTTTGGTCTTTGCTTCGCTCCACAAAGCGCGGGGTGTGCATAAATTTTTCACATCGCGGCTACAATACGGAATATTGTCACTTTAGAATTTGCTACAGCGAAGTGTCGAGGGTGATATTTATAGATTATCCCGGATTTTCCTCTCGAAATATTCCTTGTAAGGCCATAAACATATTTCTGCATCAACGTATTACAGGAGATCATAGAAAAATTGCTCTATTCATGCAAGTTGTTTTCCAAGCCACCAGGGCGTATGGCGGAGGACATATAACGAGTTTTGCTTGATGATAACTTAACTTATAGAGGACTACAACTATAGCTAGTAACTTCTTTTGTTATGGTTGCGAAGATAAACTAAGGTCGGCAAGCAGTTTAAAGATCTAAGTAAATTATGACATTCGTTTTTGGAGTCCGAAACCAGTAAAATTTTTGTATCAAGCGGTGAAAAGACAACTCAAAAAATACAATTGCTACATGGTGTTACCTTCTTAGCTCGTGTTTTTTTTTTTCGTTCATTTTCATTTTAGAATCATACTCCTGCGTGACGGTAAAGTCAGCGTGCGAGATTTGAATTCCAAATTTAAGTTCACGGTTTTTCGATATTCACCTTACTGTTTTTCTTCTCATTGTTTATCTACCGACTTTTATTTTGTTACTGGCACGTACGATTTACGTTTGGAAAATAAAAATTGTGTTGAATGAAATAGAAAAAAAAGGTTGTATATTTATTTTTCTATTTTGGTAGAATAACATAAAATGGTTCTTTCTGGCTTTTAATTTAATTGTGGTATTTTATAGATAAAAAAAAATACAGATCTTTCTTGAACTTAAAAAAAGCAAAATAAAAAAAACGCGAACAAAATAAATAGCAGTTTTGTCATTTAAAAAAAATTATTATGTTTTCTTCTATACCTTGTTACCCAGTTAATGGGTTGTGGGATGTCTGTTTGGCAGCCGCTCCAGATAAAATACTGGTATCTAGTTTAACTGGGAGCCGGCCCCAATATAGTTGGGAAAAGGCTACACAGACCATGACTATGTTTTCTTCTGTCCCAAAGAAACATTTCAAGAGCCTCCAATCCACCATTTTGAATCGTCCCACTTTACCAGGATCGCATAAGTACGCAGCGGTCACCCCTGTTGTCTTAGTAAGCACTAAGCGCAGGTCAAGTAAACATCCATAATGGATTCTACCCGAGTCGGTAAATTATCATCTTCCCGGATATTGAATATATTAAGGCAATATTACTCCAACTGAACATGCAAAGCAGGAATTATGTGTTTGTATAATTGGCGTCTGAGTATCCCTCGATGTTTTGATTAGCTCTGGTTGGTTACATTGACAACTATTGAGTCAATGTTTGGACTATCATTATAATTGATCATTCATTAATGGTTATGTAACAAGTTTGTGGTACCAGATGTTGCCTCATTTAATTCTGCCAAAGACGTTCCGGACTACAAGCCGTACGGCGATGCATATAAGCATAAGCATAATCAGCCTTTTAATGTTCCCACTGCTGGGACACAGGCCTCCTCTCTAGAAGAGGGAATGGGCCGTAATCCACCACGCGGGCCCAGTGCGGGTTGTTGAATGTCACATGTCTTCGATTTTTTTTTTTTGCTTCTAGGACATGCCGGTTTCCTCACGATGTTTTCCTTCACCGTTTTGAGAGCAGTGGTGATGAAATTAATTACACAAAGTAATGCGCTTGGCTGATTTGAACTCGCCACTTACCATTCTTACGGTGGTGGTCAGTCCATTCATAAGCAAACACGTTTTGGGAATACTTTCGTTGCTGCGTGTGTTTCATTTAAGCTAAAGAGTTTGCTGGCGAGTCTTTGTTTCCAGATAGCTACTATTTGGCGTCTCTAAGTCAAGATTGTATATATAGTTACCTGTAGGCAAGACTGCTCCATCATTGACCACATCAAGATCTTAGCTTTCCATCAGGTGAAATTTTCAAACGGGAGTCTACCAATAAACAAATAGAAAGACGAAGTCACATCTGCATAATCAGCAAAGACGATAAACAAAACCTCCACAGGAATGCAATCACTCACAAAAGGAAAGTAATTAGCTTGTACGAAATCAAAGCGAAAGTAACCGAAGACTTGAAGGAGATGGCGTCCAAGCAATAATGGCGAAGGAGATGAACCAGACCGGCCGAGCCTTGAATATTAATCGACTGAGGGAAATGGATTAAAAATTCGTGTCCGTGTCCCTACAACCGCAACCAGCCTCCGTCACGATCTCTCGTGTTTTCCAACAAGTTTTTTTAAACATTCCGATCTCATTTGCATTATTTTTTTCCTTTTCCCTCGTGAATAATTTAATGAATCTTAAAAAATAGCGCCTTCTGCGGTTCGGAGGGACGTCTTTTTGTTGATATTGTTCTTTAATTTCGAAACAATATAGTTATGCATGAATGCAAACATCACAATGAAACAAAAATAAAAATAGCGGCATAAGGAATACTGACACGACTTTTAAATTAGACTCTTTTTTCTTCTAACCTCTTTAAAAGGATTCGCGCTGAGTGTAACAAAATTTAACGGATATTAAAAAGTTTAACTCGTCGTACCGGAGTTAATATTGACGGGCGTGGCAGATGGGAAGAAAGGGTTTCTTCAAAAGAATTCAAACGGTGACAAAAAGGCGTAAAGAATCACGGGCGGGAAAGGGGTGAAGTAACTTATGCGGCGAAGAAAGAGCCCCAAGAATTAACAAAAATAAAAGGTGACGGCCGCGACGCTGTTTACGGGGTGGCGAGGGGCGACCCTTAATTAAAGGCTTTTGGACTTTTCGCGATGCAATTTGCCTAAAAGACAAGAATTATTTTTATTGAAGTCATCACTAATTTCGGAAGAAAAGAGGGGGGTGAAAGGACCGGTCCTTTGTTGTGGACAAATGGCATTTAATTGCGCGGTTTTTGGGACCAATTGGGAAAATAATCGCTCGCCGCCTGATTGTTAAATGCCCTTAGTGTCTACAATATTTAAAAGATGTGCATTGTAAAAATGTTGAAATGTTACCTTTGAGTTTTCCCAAAATTACTGATTGTTTCAATGAGGATCAGCCTTATTGCACTTATCAGCCACTAACTTTTCTATCACTTGCATTGAAGGAGCTTAGACGTCCATTCTTGCAATACAGTGAGTGACACATCTTTATGTAAAATTTAATGAAGTTCCTGTTACTTCAAAGGCTAATGAACTTTTCCACAAATCATACATGTTTCGTAGTCTAGACAGCAAATCTGTTAGCAATAAGAACCACCGGGTCCTTCTATCCTACCTACTTATTTATCCGTAACAACGAAAAGATTTCTAATTAAGTTTAGAAATGCTTAAACAAATTTTAAGTAGTATTAATTGTCTTCCTCCTTTATTAATAAAAGTCCAAACTGGAGTCGAAAAAATTTGAGTGGAGACAGTTGTTCACAAATCCTTGATTCGGCCGAGGGTTCGTACGGAGAGCAAAAATTAAAATCATAAGAAAATAATTAAAGTCCGTAAGGGGATTTATTGGACAGAGGAGACGTGATTAATTGGTTTTCTTGGATAATTTCGGGGAAAAGCAATAAGTGTCAATGTTGTGCGTTCGCGATTCATTGGAAAAATTAATAAAGAAATTTTAATTAATGCGCTCTGGTATGTTTTTGCTTGTAGCATGTTTTGGTCCTTCGATTTAGTTTGATAAATCATTTGTGCTACAGAAACTTACAGATAATAACTCAACGAAGACACTACCTATATCTATTACCTGTGTATGAATCTTTTCTTCAGTTTGAACTCAACCAGTGTTCCGATATTTGAACCGAAAAACCAAAGCAAATGACTACACTTAACTGTATTCAAATTTCAAAAACGAACAAAAGTCTCGAACAAATAATTAATATTATTTAACCCCAAAACAATTCTCCGTTATTAAAATATCTGAGAACAAATGGCATCAATTTAATAATTCAGTTACAGCAATCAGTTCTAATTTGGGGCGAAGCGGCGGCAGTGGCGGGTTGAACTTGACCATTAATAAATGGCAATGATACTTCAAAGTTAACCCTCTCGCTGCTGAGGATAATGAGAGGTATCAGCCTCTACTTGTGTTTCGAATGTCTAATCTGATGGATTAAGCAGATTTTCGGGGATATAAAACAATGCTGCTCAAAAGTTTTAGGAGCGTGTTGGTCCTTTATGGTATTTACGTGTTGGTCCTTTATGATGTAAAAGTTATGAGTGAATTGTTTTAAATTATGTGACCATTGGTTTTCAGTTTAAGTTTGGAGACATATTTTATGACTGATTGTTGTCTATCTGAATGATTACTGAAACTGTCTAGCATGCACGTACGGGTGTCAATTTCTTTTCTTCCTTCTCAGATTATTTTTTTTCTTTGATGTTTGACTCTGCTGCTATTTTGAGTGTGTGTAGAATCTTAGAATGACTGGGAACTGCTATATCCAATATTAAGTCAATCGTGGCAATGTACTTCCAAGGTATTAATGATGACATAATTTATCATGTGTTGAATTTGCGAAAATAATCTTACTCCTAAATCTTCAGAAACTGGTAGAACCAGGTACAAAGTTCTACCAGTTTTTTGGTATATAAACAGCACTGCTTCACTCAAACACCATGCTTTAATAATTCGCATTGCAATAAAACGGACATTAGAACATTACACACTTAAAATCGCATAAAATATCGCTCGCCCTAACCTTTTTAATGGTCTTGGCTCACCCTAGGGGAAAACAAAAGCGGAAAAAAAAACTTTGCAAAAAGTAGTGTATTCTGGTGATATTTATTATTATATTAAAAGTGGGGGATGCTGGCTACGATGAAAAAACGTTGCTGTGTGTTTTATTTGAAGTACAATGCGTTTTTTCTATTGCTTATTTTAAGAATGGTTGCAGGACAGACGGCAATGGATGGCGAAATGAAGCTTGAATTTTGGATGTACCGTTTCTGAGGTCGCTCGGTAAGAATTTCGCCGTCGGCGAACGTCGGGCGATTACTGCACCGACCACCGAATTTATGGTCAAACTTCTGTGTGAAGGCGACGGCGCGAGTTTTTATTATGATCAGCCCAGTGGACCGTGAAAGCAAGTTGCCGCGGGGAGACGTAATTTCCATACCTCATGTCTGTTTCTGTCGCCCTGGTACTTTCTTAATAAAAGTTGCAGGTCTGTTTTTATTATTACTAAATTAAATAAGTTGATGCGGTTCGGTATGCTTGTTGGTATGTGATTCTTCACGATGGCCGCCTTTTTCTTATGTTTTATATATTATTTCTTATGTTTTATATATTTATAGACAATCGATATTGTCCAACACCGACAACTTAAGTCACATTCGCATTACAAAAATCACACTGCTACCATTAATCATCCTATTTATAATATCCTTAAAAATAAATATTCAAGAACTGAAAAAATAAATGATAGGTACGTACTTGTGTTTTTTTCCTAAATCGATCATAGCTATCCTACCTACCTATTACTCTTATACATTCAGAGCAAAATAAACAAAACCCTGAATAAAAATTAGTCAAACTTCAGAAAAAGAAAAGAAAAATAAACAGACGAATCCCAAACCCGCCCCCTCAGTCATGAAAACTTTAAGTAAGACGTGAAAAATTGGAATATGAAAAAGAAATAATTTTCCGCGCGACTCGTCTGTGCAAATGAGCTGAATGAAGGAACTGCTCACGCGAATGATTGAACGGTGTTCTCTGATGAAACAATATTTAAGTTCGAATCGTTAACTACGAAATAAGAAGACGAAAGCCCTTGTTTAGAGCGATGGTAAAGTGTTTAAGGTCTTTCCTAAGCAGATTTGTTTGTTTTGATCAGATGGTAAAGCGTTAAGCTAATGTTATGTGCATATCTAAAAAATAACGTACCGAGATTTCACCTTGCTTTGTAGGTAACAGAGTGGTAAAAGCGCCTGCTTTTATCACAAACTAAAGGCGAAAACAGGCGCTTTTACCACTCTGTAACCGTGTGTAGTTGGTGCTGAGAATCACTTACCATCCGTATTTGTGGCCCTCATCACCTATGGATATTTGCAATAGCAAATGTATCTCCGTAAAGTGTATGAACTCATATAACCTGTCATAAGCTAACTTATGGAGAAAGAACATGACAAAATATGACATTGTCTTGCATTCAACACAGCGACCAACTATTCTTATTGTCTAAATTTTAATAGTAATTATAAGAGTTGTATGCCTTTGAAAAACGTATTATACTTTTCTGAATACTGTATCTTTATCATTTATTCGTTTTAGGAGGTAATGATGGTAACCTGGATGCGAGAAGCCTAAAATAGATCTAAGTGGCGTGCAATTTGAGAGGCCTATGTCCAGCAGTGGACTGCAACAGGCTGTTGATGATGATGATGATGATGAATGTAGGTAAAATAAAAATGATCCTGTTACTGTGACACTTGTAGGTCCATTATATTGACATTTCTAAATGGAATGAACGAAAAGAATTATGAAGAGTTACACCGTCAACCAATCAAAAAATAATTGAACATACAGTTTACAGCAAGCACACAAAGTTGCGTTCTAACATTTGCTTACTTATAGGTATAAATTAAGTCTGAACCATTGTCATTTTAGCACGATATATGAAAAATCAATTAGTTATCCTTACTCTAATATTACAAACACGAAACTTTGTACGTATGGATGTTTGTTACTCTTTCACGCAAAAAGTACTGAACGGAGCTTGATAAAAAATGGCACAGAGGAAGATTATAGTCTGGAATAATACATAGGGCTTTGTATCCTGGGAGTATGTTCGCTTGGGATAATTATCGATCATTTACGCGGGCAGAGCCGCGGGCGGGAGCTAGTCTATACTAATATTATAAAGAGGAAAGATTTGTATTTTTGTATGTAACGAATAAACTCAAAAACTACTGAACCGATTTCAAATATTCTTTCACCATTAGAAAGCTACATACACCCTGAGTAACATAGGATATATTTTATCCCCATATTCCCACGGAACGGGATTACACGGGTGAAACCGCGAGGCGCTGCTGCAGACATAGTTTTAGCGAGTAAGTAGTTGCTTTAAGTACCTATTAAAATCATACAGTTAAGCTTGTGAAGCACATACGTACCTACGTGATAAAAAATCGTTACCAAGGGTTCCTATTACCCATTATAAGCTGTAAATTGGACAAAAGACCAAGTAAGTGAATCGTAAGATTTTACTTTTACGTCCTTGTCACATGTCCTGACATCTGTCAGACAATAATCATAACTGCTATGAAAATGAAAAAAATATACAGACAGGGACGGGTACGCATATATGTACCTACGTATGAAGTAATTATATTAATTAAGAAGCAACCATAAAAAACAAATCCAAATCAATCCAATAGAGCCAATTAGGCGAGGTTGATTAAAAAATGTGTCACTGGAAAATTGCAAATGCCGTAAGATTGTTTCAATACCGCGTGAAATTGTAAACATTTTTTCTTCATAATACATGGATATATTGGAATTTGGATGAGATTTATTCTATACAAAAAGATTTTTTCATAATAAATACTTATAACGAGAAATTATAATTTAACAAAGATTTATTACAATCTTACGGAGCTTGCAAATTTCTTGTGACATTAATGTAAATTTTCACATTTATGCGAAAGAGAACAAGGATTTGTAACCCTCACGCCTCCGTTATCTACAATCATTCAAAATCTCAAGTCCGACCTTTCCAGTCACACTACTAGTACGCCATCTAACGTGGAGTAGGTAAACTATTCTTGCTAACGTACGTTTAAATTTTCATGTTCTCTTAGTACCCATTGGTTGGAAACAGTGACATCTAGTTTCACTAACGTGAACGAATGCTACGTTGCGACAACAGCGTCCTCTACATTTTGTATCAGGTACTATTTCTAAAATCTTGTATTTGTTCCATATAGCTATCATACCCTGGTATTTCTTCAATGCAAAGAGCCACATTACCGTGTCGAGGCATATTACGTAGCGCAAGAAGCCCAGCTATAGCAAATACAGGTGCAATAATGATGATGTTCTTCAATCGCAAATCCGTACCTACTTTATTTATTCCTAGCGACTAGTGCTTTATTTGTACGCTTTACTAGTAGGACATAGTGATACATTTATTAATATTTAAGCACCATCTTTGTTAACCTATGACCACAAATAAAATTCTTTGAGTTTGAGTTTAGCGATTGCCAGCCACAGCATAGCAAACTGGTGACATGGCTATGGAACAATCAGATAAAATGTGCGCTATCAAATAAAAGTATGGCGATTGCGATTAAAACTGAAATGTATAATTTAAAAGTCCACTTATTTTCGCGCGAAATGAACGAACACGGAAAATTTAAAGGTGTGGAATGTCGTATTGTAAGCTCTGTGCAAGCCATGTCACCCTGGTGACCCATAACTGAAGAGCCGCATTACGTTTCGAGAAACGGTGCATTTACGATAGTATTTTTTTAGCCTGTGTTATAAACAAAGTTCTTCACGCTAATGAGGAGAGTACCTCGTATACTATGAGACCCTGGTACTAGCTCACCGTCAAGAGTCACATTGTGTCCGTTATCTTTGTTTCACGTTGGCTTTTTTGTATGATGATGTATCTTTTAACAGTCATAGGACTGTTATTACCTATGTTACTCTAGTACATCTTTAGTGTGGACTGACACGTAATCAACTATATTCCACAATGTAAACTCCAACTCAACTCGAATGAATTCCAACTCCAACAAGAGCACAAAAATGTCAATGAACGCTTGTCTGTGTAATTGACGTCGTTGTCGAGAGATGAGCAAGCATTTGATGAGATGAGCAACATTAGAACAAGCTTCGATGGAGTTGAATTTAGAGTCCTCCTGGATCGTAACTTAAAAGTAATTTTTTCATTAACTTTATTGATTATGATTTTTAAGCTGGCAATTGATTACGATTGTGTTTCTATACTTGGAGAGAACGTAGAGCAGTTCGTCCCCTATGTAGGCTGACTTAATAAATAACATCCTAGCAGCATTCATCAGTGTGTTAATTTTAATAATTCTATTGTTTTTGTTTCTTATTGTTGTTATTTACCATTAAGTAGATACCTACTGAGAAACGATTGATAAATTATTAACATGTGTATAAACTGGCAGTGTAGTATTTTCAAACAATCAATAGAGTTATTTTTTTTCAAGCATTCTATTACTAACGGAAGTTTATGAACTACGAAAGCACTCTTATTACTCTGACAAAAATTTAGCAAGTAACACTGAAGGACAAAATTGACCTTGTAGTTGAAAAAAAAAAGATTTCCATTAATCAATTTACATACATATGTATGTAACGGTCAATTCTTAAACCGAAAATATATGTTTTTAATCGTAAAATTTAAGAGCTTGTCCTTCATTTGTTTAGTAAGAATTATCTTTTTGCCAAACATGACTTTAGCTAGTTCAACGGGAAGTACCCTATAGATTTTGATTCCCTTACGTGCAAATGACAAGCATGCACTATTATTTATCTTATCTTTAGATTTCAATAACATAGGAGTTTGATTTTTTCACTTGTCTTTTTTCAGACCTGACTATTTGTTATTAATTTCAGCTTGATTTTTCTACGCGTTCCTGAGAAAAAGTCTCTTGACGTACGGACACACAGACAGACAGACAGACAACAAAGTGATCCTATAAGGGTTACGTTTTCGCCTATTGTACGGCACCCTAAAAATTATCTGATACTTACACTTCGGTTATCTCAAGTTCGCAATGTGATTTAAATAAAGACAAAGTTTAAATAATACTCATGGTTTAATATGTAATATATAACTTTATATTTTATAACAAATATAGAACTGCACACTGTTTCAGAATGCATTTTAAGGTATTACAGAAATAATATTTACAAAGAGACATTATTAAAGCTACAATTAATTTAAATATTATTTAATTATACTTTCAACATGTGGCCTATGTACATTATTATAGGAAAATATTCTAAAATTATATCATAAACCAGTCAATAAACAAAGGCAGTTGTATCAAGTTTTACTTACTATACAAATTCTGCTGACTTTGAATGCATTTTAGCTAAAATCCAATACATGTAACGAAACTAGCTTAATCTAATTTAATCTAAGTACGTGGATATTAGCTAAAAAGTTATCCAAAACTTCAGCGTAAAAATACTTCAATAATTTAATACTTTTAACATTGGACGGACTACAGGATAAAGAGTCTTTAATTTTGGGACTATCCTAATTTTGCAATTATTGTAAGGCACTCAATCGATGGATAGCGATATAAAAAGTGTTTTAGTAAGAAGTGGAGCTACTGTCTGGTCGTAACTGTTTGGTCTGAACATCGTCGTACGCAATCGTGAACACACTTTTCTTCTCTGTGATTGGCAACCTCTTCATGTTCTGTTGAACCAACGTATTCATAGCTATTCCCGAATCATTATCATCTATCTTCGTTGTGGTGTTTCTATGTGTTATATCGGGTACATTATCACCGCCTATATTTATTTTAGAAACGTGAACTTCAGTGTTTTTTCGATCTTCTTCGTAGCTTGTTGATATGGAAATGCTGTGTGTCAAAGCGCTTTCGGATATATCTTGCTTCGTTTCTTTGACATCATCTTGATTAACATAGATGGGTTGTTGTTCAGGAGGTTGCTTTCGTGGCATTGGTTGTTGGCCTAGGTATTTAGGAATATGCGTAGGTTGAATGTAGCAAAGTGGATTTTGATTTTCGTATTGATGTTCATACCTATGTTCAGAATGTTGAAGCAAAGGATGAACATCTGGCAATGGGCCTTCTGGGACAGGAGTAACCTTTTCTTCCTTCAGTATCCGTGGATGAATGAATTCACTTTCTTTTGATTTGAAGTTTTTTTTTACCTCAGAATCGCCTTGAATGTCTTTGCTCATAATTTTTCCGTATCTACCAAGCTTGTCTTTATCGTCTTCGTTTTTTGTTTTAGATGTCCTTTTCGGTTTGCTCGGTACCACTTTTTCAGCAGGTTTCGCAGCTGCGGATTTCTTTCCGTACCATTGCATATAGCGGGGTAAACTTTTTTGCAAGGGTTTAGCACTTTCTGATGACTTCGTTGATTCACTAGCTTCGTTTCCTCTTTTGCCACTAAGTTCTATATTACTTGAACTATCTAATTTGGTTGATTGTGCATCTACATCTGATAATTTGGACTTTGCTGAAGAATGTTCAGCTGCTATTTCACGAGCTTCTGTTGAAGACCCTTGTCTTGAAAATACTAAGTTTCTGTTATCTTTTGAAGCTGAACTGTTTCTACTTTTGCTGTCATTACTTTCATTTTCGATAGCAAGGGGGTTTTTAAGTGGAGTGTCATCTGTTGTTACAGAAAATTGTTTTTGTAATCTCAGTCTCCTATCACTCAAGTCGGATTCAACTTTTTCATCTAAAGAATCTGAAATTTCCATCAAAACTTCTCTTCTCAATCTCGACTTTCTGTCGCTGTCTGAAATTTTTATCTGAGTGGACGATACTGTTTCATTCTTAGATGTCGTTACTGTACTTTTTGTCATATCACCGTAATTTTTAATGTGTTCTTCTCTTTCATTCGTTTTACTTATTTTTACATGTTTTTCACTTTCTAATGAAGGTGACACTTCACTTTCTTCGAGAATTGGTGTTTTTATTTTTCTACTTAAGTCGTAAACTCTCATACTTCGTCTTGGATCTTTGTGTTTTAATTTCTTTTTAGGCTTTTTCTTTTTAACCCACGCCACTTTTTTTGTTTCATCTTCTACAACCATTTGTGATTCATCTTCACTATAAGAATCATTATCACTTCTGGCTTTTCTACGTGTTGGCTTCATAAGTTGGGGCTCAGTTTGTGTACCAATGTGACATTCTGTTTGAGTCGCCATTACTGAATGGCCTGGGAGACTCTGGGTTTCAAGTTTACTTTCAACTTGAGAAGCTGTTTCTTGATTTTGTAACATTCTTTCGCGTTCTATTAGTATTTGGTGTAATAGTTCATTTTGTTTTCTGAGTGATGACTCTAGTAGTTCCTGATGAATCGTTGATTTATTTTGCATTTCTAACAATGCTGACTGCAAGTAGTCCGTTTTAAGTGGTACTGTACCAGGTACTTCGGGTTGGAGGTTAGTGTAATCATGATATTGGTTTTGAACATCGCTTCCTACCTGTGATCTTTGACCATAGCTTTTAGCATCTTTACCATTTGATATATTATCTAAATCTGTAACTTTACTCATTCTATCTCTAATATTTTTCGCTTCTTCTCCCTGTTCTCTAATAAATCTTTCCATTAAAAGGTTTTTCCCGCTGTCGACTACAACATATTGTGTATGTGGTATAAGCGTTACTGGTCGTTGTTGCTGAACGGGTAGGTTGACATAACGGTCTTCTTCATTCTTACCTCTAGTTACTAATCTTAAAATTTCTGTATTGCCTTCTTTAATAAAGTATTGATCCCTGCCTTGAGAAGATGGGGCGCGCGCTTTATCTGGATATTCACGTTTAGTTTTGCTATCAGTCTTGTCGTGTATATTTTTATCAGCATCAGACTTGAGGAAGACTCCTACTTCAGAGCCACGGTCTATTTCGTGTCTACGTATGGAATCGTTGTCTTGTTCCCTGCGTTGATAATGTAAAGTAGCAATTCTATCGTAACCATTTTCTAAGTCTTCGATGTATTCTTTGTGTTTATTGGCAAACGCTTCTTGCAGTTGCATTTCTTTTGTGTAAATTATGTTGGGTCCATCTCTGAAAAGGATGATGATTGGATTTAGAAATATATGCAAACGTATCATAATAATATGCACTAAATAGTTAGAAAAGAAAAGATTTAAAGTTACCTGCGAAATGACTGCCTATTGTCGTTATATCTGTAATCATTGTCGGCAGCCGTGTGTACGAACTCTTGATGGATATCTCCTGGCGTTGAAGCTGGTTTAGATGGTTCTTTATTTGATCTGTGGTTTCTCTTATTGAATTTCCACTGCGTCGGTTTCGTCCTCAAGTCTGCCTGTTCGGCACTCCATGCCTCGCGCCTCCTCCACTCATTAGCTTGTATGGACTTATTTTCTATATTTTGCGTCGACTTGTTTTCCCTCCCAAGTCCCTTGTCCCTCACCACTAAATGCACGTCGTCCTCTGTGGAGTTGACACGTATCACTCTTTTCCTAGAATTTATTAATGGATATCTATGTACCTAGCTGTTCTGTTATCAACACTTAAGTAGTATAAGAAGGCGGTGATTAGTGATAAAGGTGAGAAAGACATTAAAACATTTTCCCAATTCAGGTGTCATGCACTATTATAAGAATAGGATCAGTATTATTTATAACAATAGATAGCAGTAGGACTGTTTAGTGTAAAACATATATTATCCCAAAGGATAATATACAAATGTTTTAAGATGATAAAAATATCATTTTATTAAAAAAAAAAAAGCATTACGTTAGTAGGAGCTAAGAAAAATCATAAATGGTGCTTTTTAAAACAAAATAAATATTTACCTAAAAAGTGTTAAGCTGGTGTGGGAACTTGCATTAGTTGGTGCATTTCTGTCTGTTAATAAGAAAAAAAGGAAACATTAGTAGAAAAATAAAAATTAGTATGTGTATCTAATGAGGAATTAGGTTCTAACAGTGATAGGAGTTAGCAATTTAGTGAAAAAACTAAACTGTTATGAAACATTTTGATGTGAGATATAATATTTACCTTGGAGGCATATAAAGTGGACATCCTTCGCATATGCAGCAGCATATAAGAAGTAACAGTACTAAAGCTACTAATATCGCCAAAAGTATTAGTAGCCAGAATAAAAGTCGGCTCTCTGCTCTGTACAAACCCTGAAAACGAAAACGTATGACTCAAGTCAGACCATTATTATAACATGACAATATACTCAGATAGTTTAACATACAGTATTTCTTAACTTACAGAGTCACCACCATCAGCTGTTTGATCACCCTTTCCTGATCCTGACCCAGAACCTGACCCAGTATTGATAATACCACCAGAGTTGGTGCCAGTCGTGTAGATCGTCACATTCTTTGCCAGTTGCTCCTGGAGCTTGGCCACATTAATGGCTGTGTTTCCACTCATACGAACTATGGCGATCACTTCACTTCTGAAAAGATTGGAGTTACTAATTAATGACATTCTCTTTAAGGCGTGAAGAAAACTTTTATTGTTTTATAGACGTTCGACAATAGAGTTCTCTAAATAATATTATGTTTTATAAAATCATGCCTCTTAAATTAGATATACCCCACTTACTTTTCTTGACTAGATTCCTGACCGTTTAAATCTGTTACTCCATTTTCTCTACCTTTGTAGGGCTTTATGTCAACTATAGTTACTTTTCCTCCAGAAAGTGTACTTAGAACTTCTTCTAGTTTCTTCTTATCAGGATTAGCACCAGGAACTATGAAAGACATCGTCCTAGTCTTACTTTCTGGAGGATATACTTTCACTATTGTCGTAGAGGATAATCTAGGGACACCTAGATCATAAGCTCTGATTGTTAAAACAAATACTTGACTTTCTTCTTCTTCATCAGACTGACGTCTTCGTCTGTGAGCGTTTTGTTTCTTTGTTCTCTTTAACGCTTCTAAAAGATACAGTTCACCTGAAAAGTAATAGTTAAAAAATGAAAACCTGTGAATTAATGCATGCAGTTTTTGTTATACTCTGTATATTTTATTATTAATCCATGAATTATGTTATTGATATTATAAGTACCGATTATATCAGAATATTTTACAGAATATCTGTATCTTTTTAGCTGTTTAGCAAAGTTGTCTTTAGAGAATTAAAATTAAGAACTTGCTTTACAGTCATTTGATCACAGTTTGTATATATAAAAAAAGAACATATTAATTTGATGTACCTGTTTCTTCATTTATAGCAAATTTTCCGTCTCCATTTCCCTGTATTATTTCATATCTGACTAAATTATTTGGTGTTTCGGAATCTCTGTCAACTGCCTTCACAAATGCTGCCGATGTGAAATTATTCAGACTCGGCGACAACACGAACTCGTAAAGCGATCTCTCAAACTCTGGTGGGTTATCATTTACATCTAGTAACTTAATAATTAATGGCACTGTTACTCTTAAACCTACTCCATCATTATCTCTAGCCTCTACTAAGAAATGCAGGTCTGGCATCGCTTCACGGTCGAAGCCGTGGTTATTCGTGGCGACAGTTATGACTCCCGATATAGGATCCAGATTAAGGGAAGTGTTGAGGTATCCTAATATGGCAGTGAACTGTACTTTGCCGAACGCGCCGGTGTCTACATCGTCTGCTGCGACTTGTACGACCTTGGTGCCGGCTGTCACGTTCTCTAGCAGTTCCACGTCATATGATTGCGCCAGGAAGATTGGCGGGTTATCATTGACGTCGTTCAGATAAACTGTCACGTTCGCTGTCACTGACAGATTCGTTGCAGGACCGAGCTCTTGAGCCAAAATCTGAAAAGTAGAATGATGCTTTTGTTAATAACTTCATATAAACTACGTCGAACCGTAAGGTTCCGCCAGTAAACGCAAATTATTTGCGTTCACTGGGTTCGGCTCATTTGTATCACTTCATTTCCAATCTTATTATATACGTATTATTATATAGTAAAATCATAAAACAAATAATGCTCACCTGAAACACAACAGACTTCCTTGCTTCAAAATCGAGCATGGTGTTGTCCCGCACTTTGATGATGAACTGAGCGTGTCTCTCCGCGACGGTGGGCGAGATCTCGAAGGTTCCATTGTTGCCGACCAGCGACAGAGAGAAAACGCCGTTCTTGCCAGCGTCGTTGTCGTTCACTTGCGGTATGTACGGATCGCTGAACATCAGCGCTGTGCCTTGAGGGGCGTTCTCGTCTAAGTACGTGATGTAGCTGGAAAATACATATTTGAATCTCTTAATTTCGATTATATTTCAGTCTGCATAGGTGATGACATCATAAAAAACTATTAAGCGAAACATTGAGTTGATGTGTTGGCTTCGATTGGTAGGTAATGTAAGCATAAGCATAATCAGCCTTCAGGCCTCCTCTCTAGGAGAGGGAATGGGCCGTAATCTATCACGTGGGCCCAGTGCGGGTTGGTGAATGTCACATGTCTTCGAATTTTTGGTTCTAGGACATGCCGGTTTCCTCACGATGTTTTCTTTCACCGTTTTGAGAGCAGTGGTGATTATATTAATTACACAAAGTAAAGCGCCTGGCTGGGTTTGAATCCGCGACCTGCAATTCGTAAGTCGGGGCCGTTACCACTCGGCCACCACTGCTCTCAAAAAGTAGGTAATGTGTTAGTACAAACTTATACATAGATCTGCTTCTTTTCTAAACTGAGCAGTATCCATAGCTACAAAGTCGCAATTTTTGCTTTAACAATTAGGCTTTTTATTCAGGCCTACTCGGTTTGCTAGATTTATAGCACACACCTGCCAATGACATAAAATTAAAACTACTTACAACTGATTCTCAAAGTATGGCGGCGAGTTCTCTCGTTCGGGCAGTATGAAAGCGAGCTGGACGGTCGAGGACATGGCTTCGGGCTCCTCTCTGGACAGCCTGACCTCCTCGGCCACCACTGTGAGTAGGATCGGGGCTCCCGCATGGGATATCGCTGCTATCTCCTCGATAGGACGCTCTAAGGTCACCTCACCTGGAAAATAATCAAATTGAACATTTAAAATATGAATTCCAAATGTGTTGGATTTGAAAAGGCTGCAAATTAATTGGACTAAAGGACACACATTTTTTCAATTCTTCTTATCGTTTAGGCTCAGTCGGTGGCCATGTTTATTGCTGCATTGCACGACATTACAACTAAATAGTCTAGTCTTGATGAAGTTAGGTGAATACCGTAATATTATCCATATCTCAGTTCCAACTTGCAACGCCATCTGTGCCCTAAACTCGAAACGTTCTTCAGTTCGGTAAGTATCTTCCGAGCGAAATACGAAAATGGGCCGCGTACCTTCTTCGTGAAATTGAATACAGTTGTTGTTCATAGATGGCGTATTCTACTGAACTTTAACTGATTTAAAACTTTAAATATAATTACATTTTATTGATTTAGCGATGCTTCGTTAAAAATAATCGAGAAACAGAATACGTAGTCGAAGTTGAAGGAGATAATAAATTATTTAAAAAGTAACGTAAACATGAACACCGACAATATTCTTTTACAAACAAAAGTAAGTAAGTAAGTTACCGTCTTATGTTTTTGTTGATGTACTCGTATGAATTAAAAATCGTTATCTGAAAAAGTTTTTCATATCATTACGCAGTAGGTATAAAAATGTTACAAGCCATCAAATTACACACACCACATGAAAAACAAGAACAAAAACCATGTCAAGATAACAAGTCTCCCGGAATGTGAAAATAAAACCCCATCAAAGAGTTAACATTCTTCACGTCAGTTCCCTAAAAGTTACTTGTGTGTGTCCTCTGCCTTATAATGAAATTCTTTATCAAGTTCCTTCATTATTGTACACTAGCGACCCGCCCCGGCTTCGCACGGGTGCAATGTTGATATTAAATCTCTGCTATATTATGCATGTAGTATACATATAAACCTTCCTCTTGAATCACTCTATGTATTAAAAAACCGCATCAAAATCCGTTGCGTAGTTTTAAAGATCTAAGCATACATAGGGACAGACAGCGGGAAGCGACTTTGTTTTATACTATGTATTGAAGTTTGAAACAGTTTTTAATCCTACAAACGTTAGCCTCCACAGATACTTCTTCAAAAACGAATAAATAATCATAAATCTCACTACTTAATATGGACGTTAATAACGATACATTCATGATGTGCAAGAACGTGCTTCCATTCATAACAGCCTGGTACCTCGTCTTTCATTATGCCAAGTAGGTGTTTGAAAAAAAGTCGTGAAGAGTAATTAGCATACAAAAGTGGTGCATACTCTTAATATGAACCTCCCGAGATTCTTATCCGTCGGCGATGACAAGGCAAATGAAAACCTCATTAATTATTTACTAGTAAGACTTGAATGCGTCGAATAAATTATTGCTAAGGTATAAATTAATACTGTTTATGTTTGTTCCTAAGGCAATAAAAATAAAGAGAAAGTTCAAATATTTTAAAATGTAATCGTCAACCATTTATAATACGAATGTTGACTAAAAATGGGCACCGATCCAAAATTAAGAGTACACAAAAAGAAACAATTAACAGTTTGTATCACATTTAAGCTTAAAAAATGTATTAACTCCTCTCACATTTACTTTGTCACATTTAAATGGAAATTTTACGCCAATGCGGCATTAAGTGCGGTCCAGCGGCTCAGCTAATGAACCGAATTGATTGCCCTTTTATTTATTTCTATCTCTTATTTAATAGCAAAGATTAACCTTTACGCTTGGACATTATTCATTCATTGTAGCTGTATTAATTCAATTACTGGCAAACTTCTGCTGTTAATATCTTTATCGGTAAGAACCAGACGCTTGGAGTAACCGAGGTGTTGTATAAAAAGTACGTTATTAAGATTACTGGATAATCAAACACTGATCTATACTTATAATAAATCTGTAGAGAGGTCAATTCTGTACAAGGAATATATTTTCAAAATAACTATCAGGGGGTGATTAGTGATCGATACTGGTGCCAAAAATGCAATCAGTAAAATTTTTGTCTGTCTGTCTGTCTGTCTGTATGTTCTTTATAGAAACAAAAACTACTCGACCGATTTTAACGAAACTTGGTGCAATTATTCTTCATGCTCCTGGGCAGGTTATAGTATACTTTTCATCACGCTACAATCAATAGGGGCAGAGCAGCGAAGGAAAATGTTGGGAAAACGGGATCACATAGTGATCTATCAATGCACAGCCCAAACCACTGAACGGATCGAGCTGAAATATGGCATGCAGGTAGATGTTATGACGTAGGCATCCGCTAAGAAAGGATTTTGATTAATTCTACCCCCAAGGGGATAAAATAATGAACGTTTAAGATGAACGTTTGTATGAAACTTTGTCAATTTTAAACCGATCGGGCTGAGAGTTTCAAAATCGGGGGTAAAGTAACTATTCCACGCGGACGAAGTCGCTGGCAGAAGCTATAAATAATAAATTTAATATACCGAATAATTTATCCACATTCTATAACATTCTTGATATCAATTAGCCACAGAAACTAAGAGCAGGAAACAGTATACAAAGTGTTAAAATAACGTTGCATGCACGAATATTGAAATGAAGCCAAGAATATACCACCTACTTTATATACCGGAATCACAACAAACTTTATGAGCGGGTGTTCACAATAGAACCATTTGTAGATACCAACGGGTAGCACCCAACTAGAAATTCATTCTTACAAACTTCGAAATTGGCCTTACCAAATTGAATCTCGATACCTGTTCACATGTTCATACAGTGTGGTCTGATTAATGCGACAAATTCTCAAGTGCGATAACTCTTCCAGTCTTCCAATATCCCGATAAGTTTTAACGTTCTTAAAGGGCAAGTTTGCGGAGGCGAGCATAGTTATCGAGCTGATAATGTCAGAGCAAGTCGGGATTGTATTGTCAGCTACTACGTAGGTACCGGGACGATATTCAAAGGAAGTGCCTTTAATATGAAGTAAGGTAGGGCTTTACAAACAATGGATGGCGAGGCGAGAGCGCGACCGGTAAGGTCTAATGAGCCATTATGTGCTTGTTCAGCAGAATGCAAGGTTGCATTAAAAGCCCTGTTAGCATTTTCGAAGTCCGTCGTGTTTGTAGTTTTGTTAGCGAACAAATACGCATTGTTAAAGTGTTGTCAGTGCTACCACTGCCACGCACTTGACATCAACTTATGGCATTGTTAAGGGAATTTAGATGTAAGTTTGAACTTTAGATTCGTACTTGGAAAGTTGGTGCAAAGTTTGCTCCGAATAGTAACTGCTCGCAACAATATGGCAGGCTTTATGCAAAATATTATGCTAAGTAGATTTCAGACGTCTAGCGGATGTTACGTTTGTATCAAATGAAGGTTCAATCTTGCTAACAGTTGGTTTGCTTTGAATTAAGAGCTGAATTCGAACAAAGGATATTTCAAAGCAAATATAAATAGTAAAACCATAACATTTACTACAAAGCATAACTTATTTCCAAACCAGTTTGTCTACACGTTAATTGTTACATTTGACTAACAAACTTTCGCTATTAAATTTGATGCCATAAAATGGAAGTTTGGGGGGAAATTACTGCAAACTAAATCTGATAGTGTTATAGAGGTGAAGTGGGTCACGCAAGGTTGCGGGCAGTCGTAGCAGCTGGGCCATAAGGGGCCACGTCAACCGATAAGGAAATAGGATATCCTACGGAAGCCGGACACTCGACGGATGTGCCGATGTTATCATGAAAAAGAAGCGTATGAAAAACTTCACTGACCTACTAGAACAACGTTAAGTAAAGTTCTAGAATACTTGGAAACTAAGTTAGCAACACTATCAAGGCCATGTTGAGCTAAAGTGGGCTTTAGAATATTCAGAACGTGGTTTAGGAGTTCTTTCACGACCTCCTTATCAGGCAGTAAAGTTAGTGTTAATAAATTCTCAGTCTAGCGGCGTTTTCTGAACATATTGGTCGTTCATGAACCGCTGTTTTACATTTTGGGCTACCGCAACATTGATTCATTCGTTTGTTCGGATGAAAAACTTTTGAATTGTGAAAGGCTTTCTAATTACTGTTAATGAAACGTTAGTAGATGCAGAAGGCTACTGAATTTAAACTACCTACCAATGATTGATTTTTGAATGTTTTTAGTACGAGTTTTAAGCAGTCTTACCATTAACTAAATGTTAAGTTAAAAACACAGAACACCGGTTGTTAAATCATAAATTCTTAAGAAATACGACGAACCCCTTTTTAAAACAGGCTGAAAAAAAAGTCCATTAAAATGGTGCTAACTCTTAACACGTAACTTAATTGTAATATAATCTTTAAAATAAGCTCGTGGGCAAATGCACCATTTTAATATCCGACAAAGAGAATTCTACCCTCATTTTAGCTTAAAACGGAGTAATTTACACAAAATACAATATTTACGTGCAATGTAAATTAATGGGTAAACTGGAAATGTTTGAGGTCTATTGTTAAAAGGTTTTCGGAAACGGCTGAAACGTTTAAGATTTTATTAATTAATTAAAAAGCTTTTATGTTGTTTTAATTAGAATCGGATACAAAATGAGGTTTATGTAAATGAGAGTCGATGTCTTTATTATGACTTTTAGTTACTACAAAAATATGATAATTTAAAGTTAATAGGCTTTAAGTTATAATATGAATTGTTTCTTACTCACGGCTATTAAGAAATGTTAGAGAGATTTCGTATATTCCATACATACTAAACAAAATAATGTGGTAATATTCATAAATCTTAACTATGGTCGGCAATTACTAAGACTTCATCGTCACGTTTGAAGGATTATTGTAGTGACTCAAATAGTTCAAATTTACATTAAAATAAGGTTTTGAGATTTCTAGAAAATGTTTTTTCAAATTTATCGGTTGTGTATGTGATTTGTGATATTTGAGTAGTCAATTTTTATCCTCACTATGTCTAAAAAATTATTACGCATAGTTAAAAAAAAAAACATTTACAGTGTTGTGGTTTTTTGTTATTTGACAATACATCATAATGTAGCTACGTAGTTCTACTATACATACATTACTCAACTCACCCGAAGTCTCATTGATGTTAAAAAACGGCGTGAACGGATTTCCCTCAGACACCAGACCATATCTGATCTGCCTTGGAGCGCCCTTATCCCCATCTTCAGCTCGTACCCTGACGACCATGTCTCCTGGAGCCACTTGGCGAGGCAGGTGGGTGATAGGAGGAGCAGCCGTGAAGACTGGGGGCATGTCTTGCACATCTTGGACCACAACGACCACTTCTAAGCCAGCAATGTTGCGTGTATCTTTGCCTATTTCTATATAGGGGTCCTGGAAGGAGAAATGGGTAGGTTAAATTTGGTTTTTAAATGAGGATTTTACATCGTATAATGTTAAAATACTTGTTTTCTTGTAAAATATCAAATATGTATGTTTTTATTGTAAAGCAAAGCATGGTTTTTCTTAGTCGGCTTCAAGGGTTTGCGTGCATATTATGTAATCTGCTACTAACTGATTTGTCTATGCAGGAAGCCTCAGATTATGCTTTACCATAATACTTTCAGTCCAGAGGAGATTTAATTACCTACCAATACGTAGAAAAATAAATACATATTTTTCCAAAGTCTGTCTTTACCAAAAATTTTGACGGTCTACATTGAGCAAACAGTTTTCCATTTCACTGGAAAACATAAAAAAAATAGTGGACCATAGAGTTTTCTACCGGTTCTTTTCGAAATTCGAATCAAGCACTGCCGTTTATAAATGCCTGAGTAGATTTATGTGAAATAAAATGTTTTGAATCCCGAATTCGAAATTGCAATACGTACAGCAACATACCAAGTTAAGTCTTCAATATTGTCACCGTAAAAGTACCTAAGTGCAGCTTATCCAGCATTATCCACCTGTTATAAATCCTCTGAAACCCTCTTAAGAACACCCACGGCACTACATGGGTTCTATTCTTAGCCCAAGACCACACTGAGGAGTCTCTGTTTGTATTATTTTATAGGCCGACTTTTAATCGATAAATGTTTGCACTCCCACGCAGCATTATAGCTATCTAGCTAAACTATGACTCAATAAAATCGGCAATGTATTTGAAGGCACATAACGATAGTAATTAAAAAATAAGCATTGAGTAACGTTGAAGATGAGGAAGGATCTCATGGAAAAAGGACTAGTGGTTTCTGAACACGTTGGTTTACGAATATTTAATTTAAATAAATCAGGTTAATGAAATTAGCAATAATTTAACAAGTATGTTACAATTTTACACTTTTCAGATTTTCTATTTATTTTCATTGAAGGACAAAACCATGGAGTGTCTCAGATATTAGTATTTTTTTCATGAAAATTTAATGCAATATTAATATTGGGATGAATTTTCAGTAACTTAAAGTTGCACGTAATACTTGCACTTGAATTTTTACCACATCATTAAAATTATGTATATTGATTTGCTTGATAGGTCTCTTCTCTTTTGAAATTATTTTCAGGGAGCACTGACCCACGTCCAAAGGTCCTATAAATACTATTGTGTTCACATTTGATAGACGATAAATTTTATATCGTTAAAAGAATAAAATGATGAATTAAACATTATAATTATAATATTATATAAGGTTTTTATGTCCTTTAATTTGCATCAGTACAGTTATCATTAAAACGTTGCATTATGTAGGAATTGTAACTTAATGAAGTAATAAAGGTTCTCGCTTAAAATCTTTAAAGGACCGATTAACTTCCTATGAATATTAAAAAGACATTTATAGTAAAATTGAACTCATTAAACTTATTATAGCAGTGTCAATTAAGTTTTAACCGGATTAATACTAATGAAACAGTTACGTCATTCAAGGATTATAGACCTAAAAAAAGTTTCTAAATAGAATAGGGTATTTTACTGAAAAAATCTAATTAGTCCGTCAGATAGATTTCCAAAAAATACGTACTTTTTCTTTTTTCACGTAAACACAAAATAAAGACGAAAGGTACGGTGAAAAGTCGCGTGACGTCACTACGTAGTACAATTTTTACTAGCGACATGACGTCACCACTCTTGAATTTTGATGCGCTTCTTTATATTATTTTTTTTTACGATTTGAAAAGACCAAAAATATGTTTGTGTCCTATATTTTTTGAAAATAAACCGTTCGAAATAGAATCATGATTTTATATCTACTAAAATATCCAATTGTTCTGGATCCTTGTATTTAATGCAACAACAACAATTAAACAGAATACTGCTTGTTTTGCGTTCCCAAAATTCTCTCATAAAGCGTTGAAACTGTAATGAAACCCTTCTAAAATCCTTTCAGTAATTTCCGAGATTAACCCTTTTGGCTGCACACAATAATTTTGTAAGTAGGTAGAAAGGGTTGGTAATTCTGACCTATTCATACCAACAAATTGCAAAGAGGGTCTATACCAACATTATATGGGCATACATAGGTACTGTACTGTAATTTATGAGATTGCATGGGATACGAATCTTACACATATTGGCGGGAAAGATTTCTATCCGGTTTTAAAGGGTCGCGCAAATTAAGAACAGATTCAAATTGGTGTGTTTTAGGCTACCAATCTGACGATTATTCCTCACTCAACCAACCCAGTTTTTAAAAATCTTTTACATTATACTTAAAACTGGCTGATATTTGGGATACGAATCTTTACCCATATTGGCGGGAAAGATTTCTAGCCGCGTGTAAATTAAGAATAGATTCAAATTGGTTGCGGAACAACACCGTTAGATTTTTACGAGTATTGGCTTTACAAGGTGTCGTCGGAAAAATAATTTTAAACTATCAATTCAACGAGTTTGTTTATATATAGTTATCAATACTTATCACACTGATAATATACATCCGAACCTTATCTAACAATGCAAATAACCTTGTTGAAATAGCTTTAATTTCAAGCAAACCTATGTACATCAGCCGTGTGTAACACAAGCCGCAAAATCCATCGCACTTGTTTGGCAAAATTAATTACAGTTTAAATACTGATCATTAGTGTACCAGATTGCGGGCTTGATGTCGCAAGAAACTTGGAATAATTAACCTTAATTAGGGGAATAGGTTCATTTGAATAAATACATTGCTTTAAAAGCAGTGGTGGTCCACTGCTCGGTGTTGCCTGATGCCTTGAAATTCGTGGGCTCGAATCCAGGCAGGCGTTTTAATTTGTGAAATTTCTTTCATAACCACTGCTCACAAAATGATATTGGAAAACTTTGTAAAAATCAACCTGTCCTAGAAATAAAAATTTAAAGGCATGTGACAACTACCAGCTTGCACTGGCCCACACCCTCTCACTTAAAGAAGGCCTATGACCCAGCAGTGTACACATTGAAGGCTTATATCTGCCCGCGGCTTCGTTCTACAGCTTGGGATTAAGAGCATTTGGTAACCTAGGTCATGAACTGTCTAAATTTGTTTTCCTAGTATACATCCGTTCAGTAGTTGTTGCTTGAAAGAGTAACAAACATTCCATCCATCTATCCTCAAACACTTCGCAGTGATCTGTACTAATATTATAAAGAGGAAAGATTTGTATTTTTGTATGTAACGAATAAACTCAAAAACTACTGGACCGATTTCAAAAAATCTTTCACTATTAGATAGCTACATTCACCCCGAGTAACATAGGCTATACTTTATCCCCATATTCCCACGGGAACGGGAACTATGCTGGAAAAACCGCGGGGCGCTGTTAGTAATACTATAAGAATGATGCTTAAAGGATTATGCTTACCACAGCTAGCAGCGTCAAATGGTACATAGACTGAGCCTCGAAGTCTAGTGGTCCTACTAGGAAAATAGTCCCTTCAGTGTTTTCAGCTGATACACGACGTTGCCGGATCGCAAAGAGTGGAGATCCCTGTGAACAAAGATTGTAAAATTTATTACAAGGGCCTTACATAGAACAGCGTATAATTAAGGAAACTTTTAAGAAAACATTTTTATTATAATATATTAAATATTTTTATTATTTAATTTAATTATAATATATGAAATATTTATGTATAGGTACATATATTAGGTTATGATTAAAATAATAAAGTAATTTTAGGCGTCAAAGTAAATGGTTTTAAACTAAAACAATAAATCAAGATAACAAACAAATTATATCCTCATCTCTTAGGTACCATACCTTTAACCTTTCCCCAGACATTGCGGCTCCTAGATTCCCTCGAAACTTATAACAATTATATTTCCCACAGCTTACTTTGCCATGACTATATAACCATTACAGAAATAGGGGTCGGTAACGATAAAATAAATTCACTTATCCCCTCAACTGCGCGATACCCGGCCCACAGCCGACGCTCTAAAATTACTCTACATGTAAGGACACGATGTCCATTATTATAGCATTTAAGCCTATAAAACGGCCTCGAGAGCGGGTGCTAGCCATTCTCCCGCCTGTGAGAATTTTAACACGACTAGCTCTTAATGTCTGGTAATTGCATCCCGGCGGACTGTGGCCCATCGCGAAACAGACAAGCACAATACACCATTAAGTGCCAACCTAATGTGAACTCATTCGCGAAATAACGTATTCATAGAAACTAGTTGCAGCTTAGCGGGTTCCCTAACAATCGGTTCTGCACCGAAGATGAATAGATCAGTAACTGTATCAAAAATGATGCAGAAAAAAGGCATTATGTTGTTACTGTAAATTAAGGCTTTCGCCTTATTATCTTTTTGTGCTTTCAACGCGTTTTTGTTGTTACAATTATCATTTTGAAATGGTACTCTACTGGGCTCGCAATTATAATTGTAACGTAAATTACATTATTTCACACGATTAGATTATCAAGTTGTCGGCTACTGATTTTGTTGTCAGGAAGGGAGTTACATGTTACGTAAATACACTTTTCCGTAGTAATTTTGAGATTGATTGCCTATTCAAATTTGTGGGAGCCGGTTCGTCAGCTAGCACTATACCTACGTAACGTTTGGGCCGACCACATGAAGCGTAAATGAGTTTCGCAAAGGCGTACCCCGCGTCAGCCATAACGCTGTGAAAATGATCCCTATTAACGTGCAAGCGAAACTTCATTATGTGGTTACAGCGTTATGCGTGTCAAACACGAGGCGACGCAGCAGAAAATATAATTAGCTAACACCTAATCATCGCTTGGTATCGTGTCTACTTTAAATGTAAATTACTTAGTTTACTTACCCAAAGTTCGAGTTCTAAAGGCTTCGGCGTAACAGGGTTCTTTCTCGCGATTACTATCTCGAGATCCGTACCGCGTTTGGCGTCCTGTAAAAGAAACAATGTGTTAAAAATTTACTTTAAAAGGGCTTTTGAGCGTATGTATATCTCGTGAAAGTAAAAGTTTGCTGGTAGGCTGGTTAATAACAGTATTGTGTAATACCCATTGAATGTGTTGAAACTATGGGAAAACTAGCCAACATTACGAAAGAAGCAATTAACCAAAGTCTATACGATACTTTCTGGTAATCAATGGAACTCGAACGAGTTTCATTTTAAGCTACAAACATTTAGCTAAAATCTCTACTGCAACATATCACAAGTGTAATATTAATTCGATATCTGGCGTCCTTTGTGCCAGTATGCTCTACGTTCTCATCATCATCAATCATTACGTCACGCGCTCACGGCACGCTCTCGGCACCTCATTTGTTGTCTCCAACACCGACAGGTGCTTTTTCCACGTAAATCCACCATTATAACTGGACTATGCAAATGAACATCTTTATAACGGATAGTTTAAATATAACGACTTTTATTGCCAACCTTATGCAAGTCAAATGACCCATCACGTGTCATTTGAAGTGATAAAGTCTTTATACTTAAAGTTTGCAACCCCTGTTTAGAGAAATTGGTTGCGAAATGTAATTTTCTATTACCTATGCGTTTTACTTACTTTTACGAAGGCTATGTTATTAAGTGAGCATAATTTGAAGAGTTTATGCATAATGAAGAAGCAAGTACTTGCAGTATTATTTCACTTAATTTCCTAAGATGCTTTAAGTAGTTTATTTATGATGTATTTTAGGAGACCAGGTGAAGGGACTCGTTAAATTTTACAATTAATTTTAAGACGTCCGCTAATTATAAATGTTTTCCATCACTAGTTGGCTTTTATTGACAACACTATTAATTAAAAACGCCAGATATGCGTCAGTCAACATTGTTCTAATCATTATAAAATTAAATTATCGACCGAAAACAGGAAGAAAGTAAACTCATAATTTCATAAGCAATCACGTAGCTAACATACCAAAACCCAATTGCTTCAGTCTCATTAAAATATTTAGCCCTGATGAGCACAACATACCTGTGTTGAGTGAATGGCAAATAATCATGTACATAATTTATATAACATGGTCTCTAATTGTTTCCTTATATTCGTTCGTACGTTGTGCCAAATAAAGAAGCTTTCCTTCTTCTTTCTTATCTATGAAGTGATGTCAGGTGGCAATACAAGAGAAGCAAAAAAAACAAGACATGATTCGGCTACTCACCTCTGGCACTAAAATAATGCCCGGTTGATGGGGGAAAATGGTGTCCCTGGGCGTTGTGGCATTGGTCCCAGTGACCGAGCAAGCTATGCGGGAGCTTCGACCCCGAGTGTTGCGCACCGACAGTCTGAAGTCCACATAACGGCCAGGCTCCAGCCTCCTGAGCAAGATGACGTTGGCTTGACACACCGAGTTGTACCGGGTGCAGGGAAGGGTTTCCACACCGATGTCTAGGCGACCCATTTGACCTGTTAGCGAGAGATTGAGAGGATACATGAGTGTTTAAAATTTTTCATCTTATAAATACAGCGGTTTAGAAGATACTAGCCTCGTCGGATTGATACGATCTTCAGTTGAAAAGAGACATCCATAACTATGTTATTAAATACGGCGATTACACACTATTTTTAATAATCTAGCCTCAATGAAAAAGTCGTAAGGGTCTCAGAAGTCATTAGATTTCTTGCCACCCTTAAGAGAAAACAAATGGCTATACTAATAGTACATACTTCCTCCATAAAAATGGAGCTCTCTAGACATAGCAAAAAATTCAGGATTCCTCTACAAGAGCGGAAATTGTTTGCAAAGGCTTCCGTAAATCAATGACAAATTAACTTCTCGGGTATCGCGACTAATGGAATGCAATAACGCTTTGTTTTCTTCCTGACTATGCGATATTGGGTTACGAGATATCAAGTTTACTTGAGCAAAGTTTTACTTTGTCTTTTCTCCACCAGGATTTACAAATTGGGTATTTTCTCTCAAATTACGGTCAAGGTTAAATTCCTTACATCCCACTAAAAATAGTCTAGTAGCTTTACTTTTAGCTTTTGCCTTAAGTTTGTCTTTTCTGAAAGCTGGCTTTGATGGTTCAAACTTTTGTTTCCTTTCTTCAAAAAGCGCGTCACCTATAGTATTTTTTTAACGAAGGAAAACCGTCGACTCCTTCCGTTTTGGGCGGAGCAGACTGCGGAAGGGAGTTTCGGACTCTCACTGACTAAAACCCATCCGTGTTTCTTCTAATAAATACCCTTTGCGTTCCAGAGCGGTGCTGACTTTTTCGAACAAATTCCGCAAGAAAGAGTTGCTGCACAATTGGTTCGAAAGAGTTACCGCCTGATATTTCTCCGGTCGTGTAGGATTATTGCCTCATAGGACTAAGAAAATGAGAATCAGGGAAGAAAGATAAGGAATTTTGGTATCTAAACTACTTATTCCAATCCTACCAATCTGGATTGAGAACTGGACTATTTATTTCCGCTGCTGGTAAAAGGTCTCTCCTAAAGCTTTCCAATCCTCCTGGTGTGTGGCTGAGTCTTGGCTTATAGAAAAAATAATATCCCCTTACCAATAAGTTCAAAATGCAGCGGATAATCGAAGTCAGGGTCGGAGGCGCGCACGCGGTAGATGACGGAACCGACGGGGACGTCAGCCGGGACCAGCACCAGCCGCATCAGGGTGCTGGGGTCGAACACCGGCTCGCCAGCGCGCACGCCTGCCGCCCACCACACCACCACCAGCGCCAAGGCGAAGGTCATCCTGGAAAGAAGAGGAATATGAGAAATAAAGAAAGAAAAGAAAGAAAGAAAAAGCGTTTATTCATGCTCGTTTTTGACGCGAGCGAAAATTAAAAATAAATAAAAACTTCCAAATAACTAAACCAGTCCCACTGTCTGAACCAGCCATTACAAACAAAGCATAAATATACAATTTGAAATTGTTCATCACCATCATTATAGCTTTAAAACGTCCATTGCTGAACATAGGCTTCTCCCAAGAGTTTTCTCATCCAGTGGTCTTGTGCGTCTCACCATCCAGCGGATTTCCGCGGCCTTCACCACTTCAAGGATTGTTCTTAATGGCATAGCAGACTTATTAGGTAAAGTTTGACGAAGAGGCATATTTTTGGGGAAGCTAGATATTGTTTGCAGTATCTAAGAATTACATCCAATGAGTTTATTTCATTTTATATTATGCTTCTCTATGTTTAGTCAGGTTTTAAGTAGTCATCAGCTTTCTAGATTTTTTTATCAGTGTGAAGATATTGGTGGTAAACAAAAGTGGATGAAAGGAGAAATTAGATATTCAAATCATCCAGAATATATAAAAAGGGATAACTTCAAAACACAATCTGGAAACAGTTTATTCCAGTAATGTTTTAATTAAACTTCAGATTTTAGTGATGTAAATGCGATTCGTTTTGCTTGCGGTTTACGGCTTTGGATTCTTTGATTGGTAGGAATGCAGTGACAGAAATAACACTTAAAGATTTTCCCATGAGATTTTTTGCAACTACTATTCAATACAAATACTAAATTGACGTCCAAACTAGAAGTATATATTACTAGCTGACCTGCGCAACTTTATTTGTGTGACATTTTTCATGAATGCTCCGCTCCTATTGAACTTAGCGTGATGATATGATGACGCATTCTTCAATAAATGGGCTATCTAACACTGAA
Organism: Hecatera dysodea; assembly: GCA_905332915.2. Classification (NCBI taxonomy): domain Eukaryota; kingdom Metazoa; phylum Arthropoda; class Insecta; order Lepidoptera; family Noctuidae; genus Hecatera; species Hecatera dysodea. The sequence continues at coordinate 7,323,586 of HG995294.1, read as the reverse complement.
AGAATTTTCAAATCGGGCCAGTTGTTCCTGAGATTAGCGCGTTCAAGCAAATAAACAAACTCACCCGCTTTATATATTAGTATAGATTCAACAAGAACTATTGTCGAACCGTAATATATCGGTTCAAATAAAGACTAGCTATAAAGCCAGTCTTCATTAATAAAGAGTATAAAACGAAAGAATCGATTATTTAGCTTAAGTTAGCGTTTTCCAAAACATTCATTTGGAAACATGTTACTTTTTCCCTAAAAGAAACACCAATACTAAGTTTTCGATCTCAACCGCAATATTCCATTCTCCCAAGTTGAATCACAGAACTAACTCGACGAACAACAGTGACAACTTGGAAACAAGATCTTGCGCCGACCTACTTCATTATCTCTAGACATAACTCACTAAATCATATTTCGAATAGCTGAAATCAAAAGTTAGGTCCGCGTCCGTGTATTCACTCGTACGATTATATCGAGACTCGGGAGCGAGCGAAGCGGGCATTAAATTATAAATTGGCCTCCGTGATATTCTTGGGATCAGCTTAGACCGCAGACCTAGCAATCCTTGCGAAAGGGAAATTCAAGTTATGAAATGATACTGCTTCTGTGTGCCGACCAGGAAGTAGCCGCTCTTTAAGGCTCGCCCGTAATAACTCGTTTAGGGATGCTATCAACTCAATTTTATTTTAATTTCATACGCAACCTGCGTTTCTAATCTCGGATCAGCATTGTGCGATAAAATAACTGCAATTATGCTGTGGCCGTAACTCATATTCTATTACAAAACTATAATATTTGCTCGATGTTATTTATTATTAACACTAAGTGTAATTTATTGTTTTTCGTTGCAGAAAGTTATCGCACTCAATAGGTTAATAGATACCAGTTATTTCTTTAAGTAGTTCAAAACATTTACGAAACCGGTGTTAGTTTTCTCGTATTCCTTGAACTGTGGCATAGCTATTTTAAAACTAAATCCGGCCAGCAAACTAAAGTAAACCCATTCTTGTGTTGTCTGTTTGTGTGTGTGTTATCTAGTGCGCTGCAGTTGTGTAAGTAACACCAACTACGAACAAGTTCACTGGCACGTTAACATGGGACATGTCTAACTTCGAAACTTTCGGATAAACATTTCGCGAATAAAATATTGCGAAAGGAAATTGACACCACGAAACTGGAATGTATCGGATTTCTGTTCAGACAAACGTTTTCAGGATTCTACAGTTTTAGAAAATATTTTGTTTTGTATTCGAAGTTGGACTGGAGGATGTATAGGCTCGGTATGCGCTGGCTATTAATATTGTCCAAACGCCGGAGAGGCAATTATTCAGCAGTAAAAGTTATTGCTTGTCTGTAGGGACTGGAGGGAGGCTGGTGTTTTAGAGGTGGATCTGAAGACGAATGTGGACGTAAAGGTTCTTGAAGTTTGATTTAGCGCGAGCAAGTTTCAGTGCACGCTGCGTCACATCGGTGTTTCCTTGTGGCGCCGCGACCAAGGTGAAATATTTGTCTGACGCGAGCGCCCGCCGCCTGCGACACTAAATCTTGTCGCGTGCGAGAACTACACTACACCTAGCCCTAGATATCAGCAACATTTTCATACACACCTAAATGTTGTAACACTACCAATAAAACTGCAATTTCCTCCATAACTGTAAACATGCCAGCCACACTTAATTATTACTTTCCAAACAATAATAACAAAGTCTATTGAAATATTCCCCATCTCCCGACGCCAATTAAAGTCATTTCGGGCAGACAGAGAGCTATTACTGCCATTCGATCATTCGGGAAAGCACAGGAACGCAATTAAGGTATCATTATCTTTGAGTCCATGCGAACCGAGAATTTAGCTTTAAATCATCTGACAGTCCGTTTATCCTTGACATTAATATGAGCTTTATGGTATGGTAATGTGTATTCTCGAAGAAAGCCGCGGTCTTCAAGGCAGACGCAAAGTATTTTAGTGTAAACCTCAAAACAGGTATCTTGGACAATCTATTTGTAGGCACAGCGTTCCCATAAAAAGTTATAAGCGTGAGTGAACTACACCAGAAATGGTAACGAGTACCGAGATCATAGTGGAATATCATTTGTCATTATTATTTATGAGTGTTTTCGTTTTGAAGTGGGAAGTAGTGAGTAGAGTCTGGTCCTGGGGCTTTAGTCGACAGCAGCGGGAGATACGCGGCAAAAATGGAAGGTGCACGATGTCGTTGGAGACTGCTCGAGCGGCCGGCCGACCCGGCGCAGCGCGGCGCGTAATAAAGCGTTGTTCCCTTTTGGTCACGGAACCCCATTACCATAACACCGAGTGTGTGAGGAGCGGACGTGCGCCTCTCGCCGACAGATAGCCTCGCGGTCTCAGCCTTATTATAAATTCTAATATACAATCTCGTAACAACGTAACATTATGCGCTGGCGATCAATTTGTTAAGATATCGGGTCAGGGTTCCCTGCCTGCAGCCATCTCACCTTTTCACTCATAAACCTTTTATTGCTAATTTACCTATTTATGACCTCAACGAATAAAGTCTGACTGTGTGTAACTACGAGAAAATAAAACAAGCGAATTGTTTATGGTGTAAATGATACCGAGGGATCAATTTACTAAACTGAAATCGTAGGAAGTCGAACGAGTTCTCGCGCTGGGATTAACGGCCCCTAATCCTATATTGGGAGGTGTTAACTAAATCCGAGATTAACATAATGTGATCTTATGAGGTTTTTCTGCTGCGTAAGAGTGCGGTTCAAGTAGTTTATTTTTATTGGGGTTACAGGTTTAGTACAGCAATGTTATGGCCTCGGCGCTCTGGCCTCGTGGGTATCAATACTATTGATTTTTCTTTCTCATCAATAATGTACGACAGCAAATCGCCCGACCGTGTATCTAATGAGGTATTCGACAGTTCAGTAAAACAGATATTATACTATCTGCACAAATAGAAGCAGGCGATTATACGAGATAATAATAACATTGTTCGCAAAATGTATCGATTTCTATTCTTGATAACTTCATGAAGATCTCGACGGAGATAGGGTCCGTTAATATAGAGTAACAGTAACCGCAAATAGAGTTGCTGTAAGAAGCTCGGGGGGAACTTTATTAAACTTTATTAATGTCGTGCAGTTAATCATGACCCCCATTTAAGGGGGTATCGTGGCGCGGTAAATCTGGACAAAAACGTAATTTTATAGCGAGAATCACGCGATCTGACCCTGTTGACCCCATTAACTGGGTATAGCAGGCTTAAGTTGCCCTATGCTCACAGAATAACACATTTTACATTAGTATTTTATAGAAAAAAGTAACTTACTAAACGTGTCGTAACTCTACTGAGCTGTTTAAACGTGTTTCCGTGAGCACCTTTGGAAATTTTAAAAACAATATGTAAAGTTTCTTTATGACTTCACAAAAACTTTTTAACGTTTGCTTTTGTGTTATTCAAAGGTTTACAAATAGATTAGCATTGGCAAAGCTGCCCAAGAAGCTTAGTTGAACGACGGACAGAGAAGACCGCATGGATTTATGGCCTTAAACGGAACGGACCTCAATAACACGTGATGGATATCAGGTCCCACAACTAACTTTTGTGTTTCTCCTACCAGAGGCATCCGTTTCTGACAAAAGTGATTTGTTTCCCATTATATTGGAAGTCAGTGAGCCAATTTATTTCAAACAAGTAAATTAAACAAGGAAATATTTGAAATAGAAACGCTTTAATCTTGAGCATAAAACTGTAAATAACTTGTTTTATTTATTGCGTAAGTTAAAAGGTATTATGAACTTGTATGTTAGGTTAGGTACCCGATGGTAATGGTAGACGGCCCCATAAAACTTTACTATCAGATCAGATGCAAATAAACAAACTGTTGGGCAACACTAACGAACCTATAATAAAATGCTCCAGATATAATTGATTAATGGATTATTCAATTACATTTTTATTTGGTATCGAGTTATTTGTCTAAGATAACATAACATGACTATAAATTACTTGACTAATCTCGAATGTAGAAACGTCAGTAATAAAATTGCTTGTAAGTAATTTGTTTTACCTTTCATAATATAAATTGGTACTCGTATGTACTAAACTTACCAACCGAACTAAATTTATGAAGAGGTCACTTTAAATTTTTAATTTAGGTAACGGGTCAATCGAATTATAAAAACGTTTTACCTCAATCTTATTAAATCTTGTTCCTAAATTGCGAGACTGAAGAAAAATTTTAAAGCTTTTTAAGTTAATTTTATTTTACGATATATTTACATATTTCACTATTCAAACTAATATGTGTATTTGTTTGTTTCAGCTTCATGCCAACACTACTGAACTTACTTTGCTGAACTTTAAAAGTAAGACCTTACTGAAGGTAGCACCTAACTTTTTTTTCTCTGGATTAATTGGGATGCCGTGGGATAATTTTTGATGATTTCGACGACAAAGCAAAACTGTAAAAAAAAATCAAATGCCAAAAGACGGTTCATGATTCAAAGGGAAATAATAATCTAGGCTTTAAAACAGAGCAGACTCTGTGACGTAACGGCCTTAATCATCAGCCACCCCAGGTCTTGATAAATTCGCACTGGTTCTACTTTCTCCGGTCACGTCTTCGACTAACATGCTGTAACAAATCACCTGTTATTATTTCTTCATTACAGCTCATTTCGCTTTTATTGAAACGCGTTTCAAATTATATGTTTTAATTAGAGTGATAGAGAACGCTCGTGATGTGGTTAAGTGCTTTATTAAAGACCGCTGGTTTGGTTTTGTTGATATAAAATTGTGTGTTTGCCTTGTTAGTTATTGCAACAGCGTCCAGGCTGAGATGATTCCACTGTTTGGATACAGGCCCACTATCTATGACTGGGGCTGGGCCATCATCCATGCGGCTCCAGTATATATTGGTGGTTGCTTGTTTAGTGCCATGTGAAACCGTGATGAAAACGATGTTCTCTTTACCGTGTTGAGTGAGCAAATTAAAGTGCCTGTCTGGTTTCGAACCGAAGTCTGATCTGTTGCCACAGGAGCACCAATGCTCTCATTTGCAGTTATTGCTTGTCATCAATTATTTTGCCGAAAGATTTCCACCATGCTCCTCCGGTTGTGTGGCAATTGCTAAGGAAGCCCTTTTTCACTCTTGATAGGCTTCAAAATTTTGTTATTTCCAAAAAGAAATTAAGAAATTAGTGAAGTCTCCATTTTTAAAATTCTTCTTATTTGATTGATTAAATTGTCGTTATTCACGCAGAGCGGCCATCTTGCTTCCTTTCCAATCAAAGAACACGTTGCTTCTTTGTAAATTGTTGCTTTGTATTCTTCAAATTTCAAGTGTTTTCTCATTTAGCGTTCACTTTGAAGTAGTTTCCATCGACAGCTTGGAGTTTACTGCCAATGTTACAAGATCTATCTCTTTAAAGAACTGTAAAAGATAAGATACCAGTTCACAGGCCTTGGAAAGCTGGTTTTCTCTATTTACGTCATATTGCTCAATCGCTACACCATCTTGGTTGCACAATGTGGGTATTTTTGCCCAACACTGCCCACTCGGCCATTGTATCATTGTACAAAGTATTAGGTAAAACAATGCGCAGTATGTATTATAAGTGTATATGCACATATTCGTATTTGAACGTTTAGTTATCGTTTGTATATCAATTTCTTTGTTTGTTTAGGCAATTTAAATTTTAAATTATGTTAATATGTTCTGTTTTGTGTTTGGGCATGACTTTTAATTTCATCAAAGGGTTTTGGTAATTGATTAATTGAATGTGACGATGATGAAACAAAGTAAAGTTTTTAAAAATTACACTATCTACCAGATAAGCTTAAAAATCGAAGCTCAAGTCTTCAGAGGTCTTGCGATAGATCATAAATATTATAAGCACAATAAAATTGTAAAAGTAAAGGTGTGCCATTTACAATAAGTGTAAAAGTCGTAATTTATTGTAACTTGACGTTTTGATTAGGTCACGTGGTACAGCGCACTTATCAATTATGTGAAAATAATCGTAAATAAACCGAACTACTCTTCAGATAACATATAGCAAGTCTAATTTACCAAGGTACAAATACCTAATTAAAACAACAGTTACTCTACTAGAACTAAAACTAATTTCTTTTAGCCACTTAATCGGTCAAGTAATCTCTTTTAAAAGGCAAACTCCAGTACGTGTCGCAGATAAATGAGTCTTTCGTTTCGTCCGAGAAAAGAGTGAGATACGTGCCTATTATGTTCTTACGGTATTCCTCTGATTGTTGTTTACCTGACGAGCCGAGGTAACAACTAGCTGGGAACAATTTGTTACACACCGTTACACTAAACATCTAAAAAAACTAAATTGTGTCAGTGTCATTGGTACCACTTGCCACAGTAACGTTGTGCCGATAATGACGCGTATTCGAATTTTAATTACATTCAATTAATGAAGTATTATGAGAGGAAAGTGTGGAGAAATAACGCCGAGATAGGAGCGATGAAATTTTTTATCTGCCCCATAATTCAAACAAGCTATTAAATGAGGCAGAACCCAGTAAAATAAACCATTACGAAAGCTATTTAAAATTGTGTAATGGTAACATTTGTGGGACGTAAAGCGAATACCCTAATTGTACCAAGAAGGTTTACTGTCGTCATGAAAGTGTCAATACAATTAGATACTGGCTGACGAGAAAAATAATATTCTTAATTTAAATCTTTGACGTTCGCATTAGGATCACACAGTAAATCAATGATACTAATTAAGAATTATCTTGGTGGCATCACCAATTATTATAATAAGTAGAGGCTTTTAACACCCCTCTGCGTGGGAACGAAGACCGATGAACGAAATTAACGAACGTTTTTCATCCACACGACAGTTATGGCTTCAGTTGATTACATAAGGCCTTAAAAGTTTCTACAAAATGAATTCGAATGACATAAAGCTGTTAAAATTTAAATTATGACTGCGCCGCGGTTTCGTATGGGTTTAGACCTTTAAACTACATTTTATGAACTATTGTCACAGTCTGGTTTGGCCAAAATTTTTGTTTATGGCAATAAAATTGACTATATTAAGAGATGCTTCGGAATGAATGAAGCGATCGTCAGCGAATTCGTGAACGTTAACTTTTTTTAGGGCTATCGTAAAAAGAAATACACAATAAAGCTCTTCGAGCTCGTAGTTTCTTTTTACATCATAATTTTTCTATTGAGGAAATTGACAACGACTTTCTTAACCATGACGATATCTTAATATGTGATGACCATGGGAAATGCTCTTTAGAGGAGCTCATGAATTGAGGATGGAGAAAAGGAAAAACAGGTCAATATTTTACTAACCAGGGCTACTTCCCGTTATGTCACATTCCCGATTCGTCAACATGTCAAAAGCAGAAAAAACAAATGAACACAAGTGGCATTTGGTCAAGATTTAATCATCATATTCCTGTTACGTCACTCTTTTCTAAACTAGATTTTTGTGCGGTACAGTCCGCTACAAAAGTTACCGATCTCTACATATTTTGACACTCTTGTATCACCCAACTTTCCCACAGATGGGTATAATGTGTTTATAGTGTATGTAAATTTCTAAATTATGTTTGTAACATGCATGTAGTTCTTGGGCACGCCCCGTAGCCTACAGTGCACTTTATAAGTTTATCCTCGTATATTAACAAGATACTACATATAAAGCTATCCTTCTATTCTATCTAAATAAAAGCCTGCATCATTCGCTGCGGTTAAGAATGTAATCGTATCGAAGTACTGGCACATTTATGGCTAACCCGCAAATACCGTAGTAGCCAATTTAAATACGCTACGATTTACCGTATCACCAACAGTAGCTAGTTTTTCTATTACCACCATTCCTGGCAAAAAAGGCGAAAAAATACAAGAATATTGCTTTATAATAACTAGGTCCGATTAATTCAATTTTACGCCCAATTCAATTATAAAGTGGAACAATTTTTTACACCAAATATCGTTGAAAGTAGGGCCACGCGTTAGAAATCTTTTTATTGCTATCAGAATATTGAAGTCGTGATCTTGGTATCGTGATGCGAGGAATTCTTATATTGCTACGATCGTTAAATGCCCCACATCTGGACCAACATTAAATTCTTTTATTGGGTTGGCGCCTTATTGGTCTGTGTTTAAAAAGTAACAATGTAAATAAAAAGTTAAACAACGTAAATGAGTCTATAAAAAAGGAACAGCGCTTTTTTTATTTGTCATGGGTTTGCTCTTGCCTCGAGTCTAGGCCACAGGTGACTGAGACAAATTCGACGAAATAGGTGATATATATATTTTATAATTTTAGTTTACTTTAAACACAACATTTTCTCAATGCTCAAAACTATAACAATACCAATATTGTTATAGTTTTGAGCATTGAGAAAAAAAAAACCAATGAGCAACAAATAATTAAAACCAAGTCATAATTAGAACTTTTTATGAACTTCCTGGCACAACAAAGGAACATATTAACATTTGAAGTGAACAAGACGATTGTGACCTTATCTGTCAAGTTGTCAATAGGATGAGAACATTACATTACAGTACTCACAAAAAATGACGTGAGAGACGAATTCCAGACGCGGCCTAATGATATGTTCTATCTCATATCACAAAAGCACATTGTCAAGGTTTCCGGTGAGTATCACAAACGTCAAACATAACTTGACATATCGTGGGGGCGCCACTTGCAACCGCAAACGTCAACGAAACGTCAAATGTCAGGTTTTAACTATAGTTCCGTACTTTGCCACCGGATATTTTATGCTGGGTTCTCGGTAGAATTATAAATAAATCGTTAATAACCGACAGCACGGCAATGTCGCGTAACAATAAGCTGGTGCCGGATGTTCAATCATTCATATTACCATAATATAATACTATCACTGTCGGGAATTTCACGATTCAATTTCTAGTTTTCCTTTTATTGAACTTCGGTGTCATTTTTGACGAATTGTTATAGGGCTTTGTAACTTCAACGTGCTTGGATTTGATTCTAAGAATAAAGGTAATAAAGTTTGCTGCAGGAATAAGTTTTGTTTTCTTGTATTGATATTTAAACACAAATATAACGCAGACGCGTAACTATTCTCATGGACTGTGATTTCTTCGTAAGTGTTGAATCAAATCATTTATGAAGGGAAAAAATATAAACAACATAGATATGAATATAATTTGAATCTGATACGTTTAAGGATGTGATTTTAACAGCTCTATTTGGTATTAAAGTCTTAGGCGCCCTGTAGTGATTGGTTTATTATTACGGCTATAAAACCAGCGCCCATGATATTCTTCGAGCAAGAATAAATGGATCTGGCCTTCTTAATCTGTAGGACAGTCACCCTTTCAGCTACTGTTCATTCATCTTAAATAATCCCTTAATTGTTAGTAAAAGGGTATCCAATAATAATATAAAATGGACAGCTTATTTTTTGTTACACTAAGGATCATCTTAGTGTAACAAAAAATAAGCTGTCCATTTTAATCCATCCGGGATCTCACGATTCTAGAAAAGAATATTAAGGAGTTGACAGTTAAAAAAAACAACAGCTTATTGATTCAATTTTTTGGTTTTATACCTTTCGTTTGTAAGTGGTTTTGAAATCTTAGAATCTAAACCTGTTTATAACCTCCAAATACCGCAAACAGCGGTAGTATTCTTTTACCATCTACATACATATTTTATAAAATACTAGCAGCGCCCCGCGGTTTCACCCACGTATTTCCCGTTCCCGTGGGAATACAGGAATAAAATATAGCCTATTTTACTCAGGGTGAATGTAACTTTCTAATGGTGAAAGAATTTTTGAAATCGGTCCAGCAGTTTTTGAGTTATGAGAAAGAAATACAAATCTCCTCTTTATAATATTATATTAGTATAGATATAGATTCCTCACATATATTTTCATATTATATTAGGCATAATATGTTATGTTACAAAATACCAGAGCACTGCAGCTAAGTTGAACACGAATCCACGAGAATAGTTAACGAGCATTTGAGCCGGATCGTTACGTCCAAGTCATGTGTATTATTAAGCCAAAGAAGGAATGCGCGGCCGAACCCGGGTCGGCCGCTAGTATGCAGTAGCCGACGTGAGCTATCTCCCTACATACGTTGACCTTAGGGCAACAATTACATCGCTCCATTTTGCTTGATTTCTGTAGCTGTTTTTGAGTATGTTCGTGCATTAAAATGTAAGGAAACGTCCAAGATTCCAAGCTTAGTTTTGAAAATGTACCTGCAAGCTGTCCTGGCTGGCTCTGTCCAGCTGGTCCCTAGTCTAATGATTGCATATGATAGTAATAATCTGTTATGAGCTCAAAATGGCTTTAATTTCATTTTAATTTCTGGTTCTTGATTTAGATTAAGTAGCTAATAAACGTTACAAATGAAGGCTAACATAACTAGATTCAAGCACGTTAGTACACATACTTGCATTGAAAAAAGACTACAGACACTTTAGCGAATTAAAACTCTCGAAGCACTTAACCTAAAAATTATAGTTACACGAGTGGTCAACAAACATAACAACTATTACAAAACCTCTTTGATAACAGCAAAGACGACAAACGAACAGATTGTGCTAACTAATTATGAGTTAGTAAAACAACATTGTAAAGGAAGATTCCACAATTTTTTTCTCCAAATCAGTGTTCCTTTGTAGAACCGAATGCTATTAACAGCAAAGAGATTGTTAGATTAGCCCTGGTTATAGATACAAATCTTTTGACCCCTGATCCGCTAATAATCGTATAGCCGTCGTATTTGGTGGGCATTATTGTACCTTTTTAGTATACACCGTCACACGACTAGCGGCACTTGGACACGATGACTTCGCAACTGCTTTGTACGGCAAAGTGTAAACGAGATGTCTTTATTCGATAGTTTCGTTCGATAGGACAGTGTTATTCTTGAAAATGGAGATAAGTTCGTAGAGGTGCGGAAGTTTATAAAGGCCACAAACCGTCAAACAGATCTCCGAATATTCTTCTGGTGGCGGGAATGAAGTTCTAGCTATCAGCTTTATGTTACATGAAATATGCGTTCGAGGAAGCCAAAGTCGTAAACATAAAATATTAAAATCTTTCGAATATATAACAAAAATAGGGTGCAGACTCGTACTTGTTTATTCGTATATAAGGTTTAATGGAGCTACGATGCCACATTGATAAATAAATAAAGCATTTATATTGCAGGAAGCTTGGACAGCAGTTGATGAGAACTGAACGGGGTCATAGACATTGTTAGAGGAGTGCAGCAGGATGCTTAAGCAACGATGAAAGTTCTATATATAGTGTCACATAAAAACGAGGAATCGCCGAACAATTTCAATCTATTCGCTTCGACGACAGCAGCGATGCATTTCAAAGACCTGAATATGAATTTAAGCCAGTTGTTGCAACACAAACAACTTGGTTTGCTCGATCCTGTGCCTCGTTACAAGCACTTCCACAAACAAAGCTTCACATCTTGGAGCACTTGTGTGGCTGCAATAAATACTTATTTGCGATACCGTGAGCTTGTCATCGTAAGGTACAATCAATGGACAAGAGGCGAGCCGGTCGGTCACTCCGCCCGGGGCATTGTTCCCATACAACTTATATTTGCTTTAGTACTAAACCCATCGCTAAGTTAAATGCCACCCATACGATTTTAAATTGTTGTTATTGAATATGACTAGCATACTTTGTCTGCAATGAACTCAATAAAACTTTATAGTGTGTTGAAATTGCGAACTAACCCCGTTGTATGTGTTATGTTCATTGTTACGATGCGTGATCGTTTTTTCTTTATTTTCCTCTGCGAGATTATCGGTGCCATCAAAGATGATGGTGATGCATGCAAGCTACTTATCATTGTAACGGCTTTAGGGGTTTGTTTGACCTCCACATGAACTACAGCTATAGCTTATGTCTTCGAAAGTTCTCAAGAACCAAAAGTATCCAGCAGAGCCTCATTCATCTATCAATTGGTCGTATTAAAGGCAACAAGGCAGTGAAATGTTTATGAAGTTGCAATGGGCTCATTTATTATAGGACGCACGCATGCTCCGGCGCAAGACGTGTTTTAAAATTATAATTTATGGCTTATTTGAGTGTTGAAAGTGTGGATTGTGTGGGCGGCGCTGGTTATAGACGTTGTATGTACATCTTGTGCGTATCGGTGTAAATGTCGTCGCCTGTATTGTTCGTAACGGTGTAATGCACGCTAGGCTGCAATCAACTCGGATTTATTGCTCGGCGGTATGTGTGAATTATCATTATGTTTCACATTAATAATACATTACGGACGTGTAACAATAATTTCGGCACTAATGGCAACTACTTATTTATATGGTCTGGTTTGGCGTCTAACAATTTGCGCAGTCGGTCAACTGAATTATTTTTTCCAGCCAATTAACGCTCAACGACCTTCTTGATTCGTAATAAGTGTAATTGACATCTGCATCAGTAAACTATTCGGCTGAAGAAATATATTTATCTGGGTACATCTTTTAGTAGAAAATCCTGTCAAAGAAGCTGTATTGCAATTTATAACAGAATCCTGAATGAATCTTCGTTTCACACTTAATAAAGATTTTCTTATACTTAACGCTAAAAATATGTAAAGTAAAATGCTAAGATTAGTATCGAAAGCGTATCTAAATGACGTGTGCGAGTTGAGGCGAATAACTTGCGCGTGCGCTTCTAAGGGCGGTGCTTAGTTTAGGCAGGATACCATCGGCAGATCGAGCGATATGTTTAGTCTAACCTCTCCTTTTATCCTTTTGGAGTCTGTATATTCTAACTAAGCCTTAAAGGTACTTGACTTTTGACTACCTAAGTATGTGACCAGGAAGCTTTGCTTGTGATCAAATGCGGAAGGAATCGTTAAACAGGTTCTTATCAATGGACTTAACTCTGTTGGTAAGAAGCATATATGGTTAGCAGATTTAAAGGAATACAGTAAAATGTCCCACTTCTTTACTCGGTTTAAACCCTCATCGCATTTAGGTAAGCCAAACCGTATCAGGTCTTCGTGCTTCGTTAAACAAAAAGCGGGGTCGACGTCAAAGGTAAGCCTGTCTTGAGGAATTTAGAATAAAAAAGATGAATGTCTTGTTAGGGACTCAAAGTTAATTTCATGTTAAAACAAGGAAGCAGAAGCAATAAATCATGATTACAAACATTACTATAATAAGGCCTTCGAAATTGGTCGCACCACTCTTTCGACTTGTGTTCGACCTTTGACACCGAGGTAAGGTTTTTTATTGATATCAATGTTATTATTGCAATCTATTGTTGTCAAACATGATATATTGGATCTTTTTAAAAGACTTACATATATGTTTTGGATAATCGGCCAGTCACGTTATTACATAAAACCTTCTCCTTTATAGTCTCTGACAAAAAGAAGAAAATAAACAGTTGTTTTATTTTCTTCACTGTCTTTGGTCCTGGTTCAAAGGCTGCTTTATGTATCGCTCATGCAGGTTCGTAAGTAAGCTTTGAGGTCGTCCAAAGGTGTATTACCAAATATAGTGACGTTTACGATACGTCGATAGTATCGAGGAATGACATGCCTACGGTACTAACAATACAGAAAGGTAACAGTTAGTTATTGTGATTGGTTTCGGCAGGCAGTGCGCGGGAAAAGTCTAAGTCACGCTTACTCGTGGCCCGGGACCCAACTCGATCGAAACTCGATCAGATAAGAGATGCGCACAAAAATACCGAGAGTCGATGGTCCGATGGAGCGATCCGCAGTCGTGATCGATAGAGAACCCAAGTGTCACGCGCAGGGTCGACGCCCTGCGGTCAGGGTCGGGGTTCCTCGTCTTGCATTTATGCAACGCAAATATCGTTTCCCTCGACGGATACGTCGTTACGTGGAATATTACATGTAAACACTTCATTGTTATTCCCTATCGAGTGTTTTTATTCGTGACTCGCCGACAGAGCGCGGATAGCGCTTTTATTTGCCGAGCTCGCGTCTGGGTGTTTAACCTCCGTTCCGTCATGTCAGTGTTTGTCTAGCCGCTCATTTGATTAGAATTTGTGATATATTTCTAAAGAATAAACGCTTCGCGTCTGAATTTAGGCTTGAGTTAATTTCGCCATCGTGTTACTCAATTCCATATAACCGTACCTACGTGAAGCTCTAATGAATTTAGCAATAAAATATTACAATGCGCATGTTAATAAGTTCTTACATGCAAATGTATTAAGAAAATTTATATTTCCATTGTAGCTAGTAATCATTCCACGGAATGCTCTGCTAGTCCGTATTCCGTATTGCAATTGGCACTGACAACAAACGTATTAGGGACTGCTAGACGATTCGTTCCATTCCGTTCCGGAACTTAATACTTACACTTGTGAACGCTAAACGCCAATTTCAAAGCGAATGGTATCAAATCACCATAAAGCTATCTCGGTTATGGCTCAATATGGAGCGCACGGAATAACGGACAACTGTTCACTTCTGAGAATGATGTAGGTACAATGTGCACTCTGACCTCCGCTACGGTTTAGGCATGAGATTGAAGCAAAGAATATGCAGTGACCTGCAGGATTATGATAAACTTTACAAAGCTTTTCAACAAAATATGCTCAAACTACATATATTCTCGTGTCGACGGAAACTTATTCTGTTTTGTAATTCTATTAACTAACAAGTCGTGGAGACTTGGAAAGTATGAAACTAAGTTGATGGCAGTAATGGCGTGTGCTAAAATTAGATTATTGTATTCTATTTCTGTATTTAGGATTCTTTTATGAAGTTGGTGGCTGTCGTATTTTTACGCTTTTGTGACTTTCACGACCTTTTGACCTTTCAGTGTAGTAAATGTTTTTATTCAAGTGACATAACATGACACGGTCATATTTAAATTAAGTAAATTTGAAAACATAGTTTTCTTTAGTAGCTAGTAAAACCAGTACGATAACCGATTAGAACCTCCAACATCCTCCCCTTAATCGGAAATGTTGTGTTCCATATTTATGAACATGACTGTACTTTAGTACAAAGTGATCAGAAATTTATCGCGCTGACTGTACTTTACATAAGTGTCTTGTAAAAACTTTAAAAAAAAAACACTAGTAATCAAACACAAATCATAAAATATAACCTAAGTAACGATATAAGCAAGATATAAACTTCAATATGTAAAAACTTAGGATATAATAAGACCTATGTCAGCCACGCAACGTTGGTGCTTTACACGACTCAAGCCCTTTGTCAAAATATCTGCAGGCATTTTATCGCTCGGCAAATATGACAACTTAACTTTATTTCTTTCGACCAGTTCCCGTATGAAATGATATCGAACGTCTATGTGTTTGGTCCGATTATGATGTACGGGATTTTGTGCCAACTTTTGAGCGCTTTGATTATCATTACAAAGAGTAACGGTTGTACACTCACCTCTGATTTCAGCAATTAGTCGCTGCAGGTAAACAGCTTCCTTAGAAGCGCTTGACAACGCCATATATTCAGCTTCTGTTGATGACAAGGCAACTGTGGGCTGTTTCTTACATTCCCACGACACGGGTGCATCAGCTAGTTTAAAAATATAACCAGTGTATGATCTCCGGTCATTACCATTGCCCCAGTCAGCATCAGCAAAACCAATTAAAGGTTCTCCAGTCTTCTTAAAAGTAAGACCGTAGTTCAACGTACCCTTTAAATATTGCAGTACGCGTTTAGCAGCAGTCCAGTGTACTTGCTTAGGATTTTTATTAAATTGACTCAAAAAACTGACGGTAAATAATATATCAGGCCTAGTATTTATTGCTATAAACATCAGACAACCGATCAAGTTTTGATAAGGAACATTGCCCGCTGGTTCCGTCTGTAAATGCCAATCAATGCTAGTATCCATTGGTGTAGACACTGATTTACACTCAGCTAAATTAAAACGTTTTAAAGTTTCAACAATATAGCGTTTTTGAGTAACTTTCACGCCATTATCTCCCACAGAAACATGTTGTCCTAGGCAGTAACTCAATACACCTAGATCTTTCAAGCTAAAATATTTTGCAAGACCGTTTTTCAGGCATTCTAACTCACAATCTTTGTCATAGGCCAATATTACATCATCAACATAAATTGCTATAATTGCAATACTATTAGAACTCTTTTTTATGTACATACAAGGCTCAGACTGCAATCTATTATAGCCTAGATCAGAAAGTACTTCATCAAATCGCTTATTCCAAGCTCTGGCAGCTTGTTTGAGACCGTAAAGTGACTTCTTTAAATAACATACTTTACTCTCCTCACCTTCGGCTACAAAACCATCAGGTTGTGCCATATAAACTTTCTCGTCTAATTTTCCATACAGAAAAGCAGTGTCAATATCTAAGTGATGCATTTTCAAATTCTGCTCAGTTGCTATAGCAATTAAAATTCTCAGTGACGAATAGCGAACAACTGGCGAAAAAGTTTCCTCATAATCTATCCCATAACTCTGATGAAAGCCTTTTGCGACTAAACGTGCTTTATATCTATTTATTTTACCTTCAGAATCACGTTTTAGCTTGTAGACCCACCTACACGGTATAACCTTTTGGCCACTATTCTCTACTAAAGTCCAAGTACCGTTGGTCATCAAAGATTTGTACTCATCTTCCATCGCGGCTATCCATTTAGCCTTATCGGGACGCGAAACGGCATCATAATAAGAATTAGGTTCATCATTTAACTCACATGATTGCATCACGGAACAGCATACACTACAACGATAGTTAGTTTCAGGATTTCTGTCTCTTAAATTATACCTCCGAACTGATCCAGTTTCGACTGCTTCTACAGGTGTTTCCTGATCCTCGGCTGGTAAAGGCTCAGTAACAGGTAGAGGAGTGGGAACCTGTAAATCATCATTATTAGGACCATTCTCAATAGAAGTGGTAGGAGAACTCTGAACCTGTAAATTGTTATTATCAGAAATAACAATAATATCATTCCGACGTGTAGATGATTCAGATAGTTCATCATTGACTTCAGCATTTGTAAAAGTATTCTCTAAAAATACTACATCCCGTCCTTTAACACATTTTCTAATATTGGTGGGATCTCTAAATCGATAAGATTTGTTGTCATCGCAATAGCCAACGAATATGTACTGTTTCGCTTTCGGATCTAATTTTTTACGATTGCTAGACGGTACATGTACGTATGCTCGACAACCAAATATACGTAAGTGAGCAATGTCTGGTTTTCTGTTGTACCAAAGCTCAAAGGGTGTACGATTTCCTAAAGCTCTGTGTGGACATCTATTTTTGAGATAAGTGGCAGTTCGTAGGGTTTCTTCCCAGAAAGTTTTAGGTAGACCACTATCCTGTAGCATACATCTAGCCTTTTCTACTAAAGATCGATTTGTCCGTTCAGCAACACCATTCGATTCTGGACAAAACGGTACAGTAGTCTGGTGTTTGATGCCCTTTGAAGCCAAATATGCCTCAAACTCACCATTCACATATTCACCTCCGTTATCGGTACGCAAATTCTGAATTTTGTGAGACGTCATTCTCTCAACAAAAGCTTCAAATTCAATAAACTTTTTCTTAACATCTACCTTCGAGCGTATAAAATAAGAAAAAATCATTCTAGAAAAATCGTCAACAAAAATAAGTAAATATCTATTATTCTCTAAAGACATGACATCAAAAGGACCGCATACATCCGAATGCACAAGTTCCAACATGGAAGTACCTTTCTTGTACTCAATAGTCTTAAAAGGTTTTCTAATTTGTTTACCTTCTATGCAAGCCACACAAGGGTTTTTATCAATAGAATTAAAATCTATACCTGTTGCTTTTCCCCGACGAAGATGTTCCAAGGCGACACGACAAAGATGTCCAAGTCTGCGATGCCACAAATTTGACGTAGACGACGCATCATTGGAAGACATCATAGCACGTTCCGGGCGAATAGGAGTATGGTCGAGCCTATACAAGCCTCCAACGTTACGAGTGGCGTGACCTACTACATTACCAACTACTCTAACATTATCTTGCTTATACATTGTACAACCATCTCTATCAAAAACAAACGTTATACCCTTATCAACCGCTTTACTCACAGATACTAAGTTTGTACTCAGTTCAGGAACATAAAGAACTTCTCTAATACTGCTGAGCTTCAAGATTTTATTAGTTTTAAGCAAAACATCTCCAACTCCAGCTGAATTTACTTTCTTGTTATTCGCAAGAGTTATCTCGTTTACTGCCATCGTTGCATCGAAATTACTTAGCCATTCTTTATTGCAAATCATATGGCTAGAGGCGCCCGAATCTACGTAACAGTCGTTCTGACTTAGGTTACCTCCAACTCCAAGTGCTGAAATAAGTGTAGACTCATTTTTACTATTATTCTGAGACTTCTTGCCATTATTCTCCTTGTCTCGCTTTCCTCTTCTAAGCGGACAATCAGGACTTTTGTGACCAGGCTCTCTGCACTTATAGCATATTATAGGCTTTGTAAAAGGTTTATGCGACTTCATCATAGCAAGCGCTGATTCCTTCGATTCACGTTTGGTACTCTCATTCAGTAACTTTCGTTTTACTAGCTCAGATGTAACTTCAATATTAGAATTCTCTAAAGCCATTACAAGAGGATCGAAATCTGCTGTCAAACCTCCTAGTAAAATTGCTCCAATAGATAGATCATCAATCTTTCTGCCAATGTCTGCCAAATCCTGTGCAGTACTAGTTACGGCATTAATGTATTCTTCTATGGAAGAGAAATTCTGTAGCTCATATCTATACAGCTTACGTTCTAAAGACAATCTTCTGCATATACCTTTGTCTTCATATGCATTAGATAAGGTATCCCATACCTCCTTGGCTGTATTACAGGCACGTACATGGGTAATTGCACCACCTTCTAAGGTAAGGCACATTTTCGTCATTGCTTTCATATCTCTATGATTTCTATGACTTACCGGTGTGGTATCATCTTCGGCATATCCTTCAATCGAAGACCACAAATTTTCATGCATCAAGTACATGCGCATTTTAAATTTCCAGTTTGGATAACCATCCTTACCTTTTAAACTATTAATTGTTAGTAAGGAAGCTCCTGACGAACCGGAATTATGAATATTGTCAGTGTCACCCATCGACATTTTTGTATTTTACTATTTATACAAATACAATACACAGGACAGATTCGATGTTTAAACGAATTATTAGTATTTTTATCTATTTAATACTATAATGGTGGACAAAAATTCAACATTTACTTTTATTTAATATCGCCCATAACCGACTGTAGTAAATGTTTTTATTCAAGTGACATAACATGACACGGTCATATTTAAATTAAGTAAATTTGAAAACATAGTTTTCTTTAGTAGCTAGTAAAACCAGTACGATAACCGATTAGAACCTCCAACATTCAGTAGTAATAAAATCTAATTCAGTTCAATCGGCATGCATATTCAAATTCATTCAATTATTTCACAAAAACAAACCATTTCCCAGTTAACCTCTCTCTTACACGTAAAGTTCATGGTTTATAAATTCCATTACAGTGTACTCGAAGTAGATCAATCACTAGTACGTACCTGTTTGGGGCAAAAATGTAATTGAGTGGGGTCAGGTGGTGCTGGTGCCCCATCGGCGCGGGAGCATAGGTTAATCGAGTGTGCGCCCGAACAGCCCTCTGCCATAGGCACAAGCGATAGCGATTAACAACAACTTATAGCCTTTTAGAAGAATATATTGGGTACAGATAGGATGAGAAGATTAGGAAGTGTTAAATTGGGTATTGTGAGATCAGAATCTTATGTTGTTTTGTGTATGTGTACTTTGAAGGTGTTTGTTGGGCATAAGTTTACTTATTTATAAGTCAAGGATTGTTGTTAAGTTCCCATTCGTATTTTCAAGACACTTAGTAATCCGTTCAAGACCTTTAATTTAAATCACGCTAGTTAAAGTCGACTCCATAAAAGGTTTAATTACCACAAATGTCGCGTTTAAAATTCTCTGTAACAAGGAAATCAAGGCGACATTTTATGTCATCACGTTGAGCCATAGTCGTAACATAGTGACATGAGGTTATCGCGTAGTCAAAGCCGTGTGTGCTCGGTCTCGGGACGCGGAAGCGGCGCCGGAGTCGCTGATAGCACCACATAATAAAACAATGCACGCCAACATACCCGCCACTTTGCCTACGACCCGTCTTTTTCATTGAAAATTTAAGGGCAAAGTGATTTACTTCGATGATACGATGACATGGTATTCGCTTCGGAAATGACTATAACCAGTATGTGATCGCGACGTTTACGATGTTATGATTAACTTTATTATCTCGGGTCAAAATAGACACCACTTTTGTATATAAATAGGTATTTATACTCAAACTCACCCGTATTTGGAGGCAAATCGAACCACGTCGTAAATTGCATCGGTTCCCACTTTATAAACATTAACACTACACACGAATAGATATACATAAAATGTTACGTAATCATTCTAATAGCGATTAGATTTGTAACAATTTAAGTTGTAGATACAGTTAAAGTTAATGTCATTACTTACTGAATAAAAATGATATCCAATTAAAAACGTCCTACACATCGTAAGAAACGAATGATACTGCATTCCTACACCCGGCCTAGCTCTCGTGTGCTGAGAAAAAAAGTGTATTTCTAACGCATAAAAACTTGTGTGATTATCGAAATTTTAATGAGCCCATAAATAACATTGGACCTTTGATTATTATTCGAATATAGGACAAATTGGAGATGCACCCTCGGGTCTCAACAGTTAACAATACTCAAAGGAACGTGGGGTCAAACGTTTTTTCTTCTCGCCCAAATAAACCGCTTTGAATGAAGGCTTGATTTTATGATTTATAGGGCCCTTTATCCGGCCTCTGCTTCTTCGTATTCTGTTTTGATTGAGGTTCCTTTCAGTGCTCCGAAGATTGATTGTCTCTGATGGTGTGAGAGTTTTTGTTGACCACGTTTGAGTGTAAATATTTTAGTTTTATTTTTGTTTCTCTATGAAAAAGTGGTATGAGCGGTGGCAGGAACGAAAACATTTCGTTTTGTTCGGTTTAAACCTTATTAAAACCTTTGGTGGATGGTGTTTATGTCCATTTATAAATTCGATATAATTGCCCCGGAATTTGTGTCAGAATTAATTTATCGATAGTTAACTGCCAAATCACGTCAGTTATAGAACTTATAATTATAATTGATAGTTTATTGGTAAAGTAAAGCCAGCAAAATTGCATTTCAGTGTCGGCATTGAGATATTGCTGTTTCCAGCTGTATCGATTGCGAGGCATTCCGGAGTCTGCGAGAGGCAATTGAGCAATAGCATCCACCGCGGGGTCTACCTTCCTAGATTGTTCCTTCGAGCCTTAACTGAATACGTCTATCCTGCCGGGATAGACCTATGAACTTACCAGACTTGCTCTACTTTTAAATATTTTAAATTCAGAAACAAATGACGTTTGTAGAAATACTTAATTATTTTCTTTACAATCTGCCGATAAAATCAAAATTGAACTAAGCTAAGCGGTGCTTTGTAAGCCTATCTGTCCCCTCACCCGATGACATTTCTCATTAGGTACCTCGTAAACAAGGACACTTGACGCTTACTAATATGTTCACGTCAAATCTTTACGACTATCGGACAATTTAAAGATGTTGAAGGGTCCTTAATGGATATAGGATTGTTATAAATGCCTCTAGGAAACGAGCAAGCGTGATTTCGAGAACCATTAAGGGTCCCTGACAAACTGATTGACTTTAACGAAGCTGAGGACGGTGGTATCGTATTAAAAAAGGTTATTTGTTGGGGGACAGGATTTGGAAGTCAACGGTACATTTGACATTAACACTCAAAATACATAAAATCCCAAACGAGGAGCTTCACAGAGCAATAACGGTTCTGGATGAGACATTCAAAGGCATGTCAAGGCATAAACCGCTAAAGGGCTTTATAAATTGGCCTCGCCGAATCTATCCCATGTGTTACACTGTCTGAGGGCAGGCGACTGCAATTGAAATGTCCCGCTAGCGTGTAGTGGGTGCTGGCCGTGTCCATTTCCGCAATTTCAAGACGTACAAGAGCCGATCGTGTACCGACAATGGGCGCTATCGTGGGGCGTCTAATCACGAGGGCCGTTGTACTGTTAGGCCGCTGTATCGCCTGCGGCCGAGCGAGCTCATAATATGCGTGCGAACGCGATCCGATCGTCGTCGCCTGAGCAACATCTCGCCTGATCTCGGTAACGTTCGCTGGGAGCACTATCTGACAATGCTCTAATCACTGTGACCGAACTAGCTTGATTATGAACGGACAAAGGTCCCGAGAGTTCGAACTTAATGGCTTGTCCGTTGCACGTTAGTATAATCGATGGTTAATTGTCGGTTAACATGAAAAATATTCCAAAACGGAATTGACCGAATGGTTGTACATGTAATGTCGAATTATTTGACAGTTAATTAGGGCCTGCCATTCAGCCGCAGCCTTGTTCAGAGCTTTGTGGCAAACTTGTAGTTTCGTAATCTCTGTCGTGTGTCCGCCCGCCAACAATACTGCGCCTATGATTTATGGTCTCAAGCCCTTGCCGCAGATTGAACTCTTTGTAATCATTGACAAATTATGCGGCTACCATTTACTTTTATCCGGTCTGGCTTTGTTTCTTGTTAAGAATGTAATAGCTTCGATAGCAAGCAGTTGAGTGCGCAACGAATTATAATAAGCACCCACCTGATACCGTTAGCTGCTGACATTTGGGATTTACTTTCATAGGCATTGTTTTAGTTTATAATAAATATCTGCATAATTAGTATTGCCCAACATCATTTAAGCAGCGCACGGCGTGTGGCTCCTGGGTAAATTGGTTCCCTTGTCGGCATTGTGTGAGCTGTGAGGTAAAGTAAGCTACGGGGTTTTATTTAACATCATAACGATCACTATCTTTATAAAATCTACCAGTGAACGACCATATTTATTGGCAGAAGTGTACGGCTTGACGCGTAAACAAACAGAACTACCTATTATATAAACTAAACACAGCCTTCTTCCGTCAATCATGAATATTGGAACACATTTCCAAGGAACCATTAACGCGGACACGCACGTTATGATTTGCACTATTTGTACTTTGTAGGAAAGTAATGCTATCCTTTGCAAGATACCCATAAATTTTTCATGCAGTTCTATTCTCGTGTAACAATACATTTGCTTACAAACAACATTTATTATGTTTGAACATTAAGTCGAGATTCCTGTGGCTAGCTCTATGTCTGAAATAAACACTTATAAATCTCAAAAGGGTTATATTTAATCACTGGTGCCCTCACAGAAAGCACGTTTGTAGTTGAAGTCTGAATTATTTTAAAGCTGAGACTGGGTCTTTTATTGTGGCCAGGCTTTGTAAGACCCCGGTAAATCAGCTTAGTAGACGGATGGTGTGAGTGTTATCTTCCCTACTTTGAATTGTATGAAACTTGCTTTTGATTTGTTCTTAGTGGACTTTTAGTGAAAGCTTCTTGTCTCTTCAGTGTCATTTGTGTTGCTTTCGTGAATGATTTATACTGGGAACTGTTTAAAGCTTTTGAATGTGGGAAAGAAAATAATTTCCACTGGATGTGAGATATTAGCGCCATCCATGAAGTCTTAAAACTATACTTTGAATATTTTTGGGAACTTGAAACCAAAATTCTGAATCAAGATTTTGAATTTCACTTCGTCTAAAAGTCCCATATTTATGCTGACACTTCAATGCCCTTGTTTGCCAAACTGCTTTATTTATGGCACAAACAGATAACCCAATAAGTACACTAGCAATACGGCAACCTGTTGGAGTTATCTGTTGTATCCGGACAACGCTACTAAGTGAACGAGTGAATGTAAAGATTGAACAGATAACAGCACTATAGTTTGAAAATTGAAAAGGTGGATACAATTAATATGCAAGAAACTCAAAGATTTTCTTTTTCCATAAAATGTTTATTACTGGAAGGATTATAAATTACATTACTATTTCAGACTTATTGTTGTTTAAAATTTGATCGTTTAAATCTAAGGCTTTTAAAACGTGCTACCTATCTACTTCCAATATTTTCTTTTATTTTTGTTTATAATATCTATTAAAATTAATTATTTTGAATAGAATCTAAATATATATAACTCAAAGGTGACTGACTGACTGACATAGTGATCTATCAACGCACAGCCCAAACCACTGAAAGATCGGGCTGAACTTTGGCATGCAGGTAGATGTTATGACGTAGGTAGGCATCCGCTAAGAAAAGATTTTGATTAGTTCTACCCTCAAGGGGATAAAATAGGGGATAAAAGTATGTATGAAACTTTGTCAATTATAAACCGATCGGGCTGAGAGTTTCAAAATCGGGAGTAAAGTAACTATTCCACGCGGACGAAGTCGCGGGCAGAAGCTAGTTACAACTAAAATATAACACCCGCACGGGTCGATCTTCAAGATTAAGCAACGCTTGCCGTGGTCGGTCTGTGGATGGGTGATCATCTCAACATATCGAGATTCCTCCATGCCTCGAAAAGCCCGCTAAGTCGGCGGTCCCGGCTGTCATTTGAAGATCTTTGGCAGTCGTAACGGATTGTCAGAAGACAGAAAATCTGATACCAGTGTTATCAAGAAGTACCTTGTTACTCAGTTAGTAGGTTTTGGAGGTCTGGCAGGCAGCCGCTCCGCGTAAAATATTGGTATTCAGTTGAATCCGGTTTGACCCAATATACCTACTTGGGAAAAAGCTAGGAAGATGATGAAAACGAATTACACAAATCGTGTTTTTATTTATAATAAAAAAAAAAAACAGTTAAAAACGGCAAATTTCATAAGGTCTGAGAGCCGGCAACAGTGAAACTGAATTAACTGTTACGAACCAGCTGCTAACATTAGCACTTTCAATCAAAAAAGGGTCAAGTCCATTTAACTTTATTAGCAGCGAACTTTTGAACAATTGAATAGAAATCCATTTCGCAAAATGCTCGGCAAAGTTTCGTTAAAATTTAGTACAGGATTTCGTAGATTGTTTATTCCTCATGTTGACATTTAAAGTTAGTTAAAAGCTAATAATCCCATAGTCAGCTTATTCAAATTTGAACGATTTGGTGTAACAGATTGAACGTGAAACCTTTGAGGTGGAATCCATTTTAATGCTATTAGTGAGTGGATTGGGTCCAGTAAAAAGACGCTTATAGATGGTGTGGCCAGTAACTGACGACGGTCATAAAGATGGGATTTTATTACTTGTTTGTTTTGTCATTTTAAGAGCTAAGGCGTTATGTTGTATTCTCGTGTTTTGTGAGGTCAATGTCTTATTGAAAGTTTGAGCAGGTCAGGTGCAATGCTTTACGTTTTTATAACGTAAACAACTATTCATACTTTTACAAGTGAAACTGATAATACGTACTGTCGTCCCTTATTATCCCTATTTTTGTGTCATTATCTTTGTCTACTACAAAACAAAAAAATACCGCACCTTAAAATAATAGACACAATTATTTTTTATAGTGAAACCTTCTAAAAATGGAACAGCGTTTACGAGGGGAGGAAATTCCTCAACTCGTAAAATTAAAACACAAGGCTATAAACCTCATAATTCACGGAACACTTCTAAGTCCAGCGTAAATCCGTACAACAGCATATTACGGTCAAGTGGGAGCGAGTAAGGCGCTTAGTCTGACCCAACCACCTCAGACTTAAACGACCGGAATCAGATTATAATTATTTTTTTCTTTTACTTTCCATACCATTGAGTACGCCACTTCACATAATATACAGCCAGTAACACGCATTGTGAATCAGTTTAAACAAAGCATACCTAAAGAATTATCACCTAATATTAGCGAACTTATTCGTGTTTTCAAATGACCGCTGTCATTTAGGTACATCTTTAGATGTATGAAATTCTTGTAATTTTTTTTTTGGATGGGATATTTTCAAATCATCAAATGAATTCTCCCGCTCTGGGTGGAGCAGAAGGGAATGTCAGACTCTTACTGACACTGGCTCTGGCTGGCTCTTACTGATCTTTAGATGTATGACATTCTTATAACTCGGTAGATTTAAGTAGACTAGAGTGGCAATCTAGCAAAAAATACTTTTCCTCATTTGAATTACGCAAGGCAATTCATGTTGTAATGTCAACCATTAAAAGTGAAACTAAACATTTTTTTAGCAGACAGTTTCATACCAACATTTTGCTACGTTTTTAGATT
The DNA here is from genome assembly GCA_905332915.2 of Hecatera dysodea. Classification (NCBI taxonomy): domain Eukaryota; kingdom Metazoa; phylum Arthropoda; class Insecta; order Lepidoptera; family Noctuidae; genus Hecatera; species Hecatera dysodea. The sequence goes on along the minus strand of HG995294.1, from coordinate 7,297,377 downwards.
ACCTTCATATCTATAGAACACAAGAAAGATGAATAGACAGCGATCCATCTCGACAAACCCTACTCACGCTTGCAAATCGCAACAAAGGCCGTTCAACTAAAGTCAACTACACAGCAAAGAGATAACTGTGCAACCATTGCACCCGTTACGACATTATAAATGATCCCAGATCGGATCACTAACTAAATTGAATCCAGAACTGCGGAACAGGTTATGTTAGCAACAAGGCATCACTGTTTCATAAAACCAATTGAAAGTAAGTACCCGTTGTTTAAGAATGTCAGTCGGTTCGATAAAGCATTAATTTTTAATTCGGAACAGTCGTGACGTGACTACTATTACTTGAAGACGCTTAAAGTCTTGCCTAATCTAAGCTAGCGATCGTCTGCCAAATGTACCTGTGTCGCTATTGTTCATTTGCACTAACAAGACATTTGGGTCACAGAATAGATAGACACCAGAAGGCTCCTACAAACACTGCTTTTTAGAATGACCAGCAAGTGTAATGATATATACATAGACATGCTTCACATAAAACTGATGTTGGCGATACCATCTAGCTGATTTGGGGTACAGTGACTGCATTTGTCGACTCCCCATGTTTATTGAGAGTTTTGATTTGTAGATCTTCTACATCATACTACTAGCATATCCAACGACTAGTGTATGTAACAATGTTATCAGTCTCTGAAAGAAAAGAAAGAAAGAATAATATTTATTCAGCACATACATGAAACACACACGGTACATGGTCTCTGCTGTTATACGTTTCGGGCTTTTGCCGACTATTACATTATTACTATTGCTATTGCACACTATATGCGACGTTTTGGTCGTGCAAATGTTACACATGTCAAACATAAGACAATTTGAAAGACATAGATTAAAGCGCAATCGTAACTAATTTGGTGGCCGATGAGGTTTTTGCAGTGCCACGCGTGCAATGGATCTATGTGTGGAGTTTGGTACTAAGCACACTCGACAGCACATTTGCGTTTACGATCTCCGTAAGTAGAATAAAATAGAATACTCTTTATTAATTAGTTTGTTCAGTAGTACTTTTTTTGGGTAGATACACGTCTATGAGACTACCTGTTAATTTGTCTTTTTGTATTGAGCTGACATTCTGTCCCTGTCTACTCTGTGACCACATCTCGTTGTGACCGCCTTATGTCAGAAGCTAATCATTTAAGTCCGTTGGTAATGGTGGGCAGTATTGTTCTCTAGTGAACCGTTGTTAGGTAACGCTATTGCAATGAGCCACAAACTTTCCAGTTATTAATTATGCTTTATTGGCTTCAGCTGAGGACCGCCCGTCATGTTTACATACGCCTTGGGTAATGTTGGTCAGGTCATAGGATAATGAAGCGACTAAATATCCGCTCATAAATAATGTAATCGTTGTTTGTTGTTTCAGATAGATGAAGGTATGGATTATGTTATGGGTATGTCACGACTTTGTCGTAATATTCAGAGCATTCCATTAAGTTATTTAAAATATCGTGCAAGCGAAGAAATAACAGATTCACTTGTAACATGAAAAATTCGGACTCGCCCTAAATTAACTCTGACGTGAAAGCAAAAATAACGAAAAGAAAAACAATCTTTTTCTTTAACACATTAACACGACAAAATCATTGTTTATATTTGTAGAACAATGACCGTGTGTACAATGTGAAACACGAACAGTAAACACACAAAACGACCGTAACGCAAACCATGAAGTTTACGTAACACCGTGGGATTCGAACGGTCAATATGAGGTCTCACAGAAAATTGACCATATGTGTACCATTTTGACGTAACTCTCAGTTAATTATCGAATACTTTTTCATGTTATATGGTTAAATAACGATGTTGATGTTATTCTAACTGGAGTCATGAGTCATAATAATTTTATGTGCAACTTATCTTGATCTTTTAGTCACTTTTATAGGCTCTTTCCGTAAGAAAGTGGGAGTTTTTGATGAAAGTTAATGCACAATGATATCCCAAATTAGTACTAAAAGTTATGAAACATGATCTGCTAGTTACAAAAAAGTTTTACGTGGGAAGAATATCCGGTATGACAATAATGGATGCCAAGAAGCTGTTACAGATGAAAAATAGGCAGATTTATAGCGTTCCCGTGGGTGAAAAACGCGTTTAGTCATTTATCATGAGTATGATATAAGCCAATATTCTCTTCATCATGCCTGAATGAGAACAACAACCAGAAAGATGACCACTGACTGATAACACACGGATAACATCCTAAACACACGAAGATGCTTTTACCGAAAGACAATTACAGATGGTCGAGATGAGGTATTACTATCTTTATCGCTGCTGCTGTGGGTGCTGCGACTCCTGGTACTTGGGAGGGGGCTGAAATGGAGTGCCAGTAATGGTCCCATTTCGAGGAACACGGGTGGGTTTTAGTCAGTAAGAGTCTGACACTCCCTACCGCTCCATCCAGGGCGGGAGGGGTCATTTGATGATTTCCCATCCAAAAAAAAGAAAAAAAGAAAAGGTATTACTATCATGGTATACATAAAACGGCTGACCTACTAGTTTAGCTTTGGACTTCAACAGACCGTCACTTGTATGTTACGTGAAGATTTCCAACAACCTTCGACTAGTTTTCAAACGTCACTGCACTGTCTGGACAGCCTGGTCTACGTAAACATCTAAGTAAGCTATTATGATGACTCAGGGCCATTCCGACATTCAGGTGATCCAAATTTCTAAGTAATAGTTTCATTACGAATTCATGCAACGCTGTAATGTGGGTTGAACAAATAAACTACTGTTTATGCCGTCAATCCCTCCTCGTGACATTTCCCAAACATATGAGCTGTAGATTCTACCGATAAGTCACATAATGAAAAAATAAAGGTCTATTTGTATTCCGTTTTGGATTTCATTCGGCGTGCGTTTGTGAAATTAGGGCGTACGTCATAGTTGTTAAGGATGAATGGAACAACATGTTTGATCATAGTTTCTCGGCATTTAGGTACTGTTACACGTGTCCTCTTAAAAGGTATGCAGTACATCCACTTTCCTCAACCAGTCAACGCTTTAACGTTCCCTGTACAGTAAGCAGCCTATTCAGTAAACACAGTTGAGATAAAAACGTTAACCGCCGTTACGTCTCAGTACATATAAATACAAAAATAAGACATGATAATGCATAATGCCATTTTACAGGCGTCTCATTGAAATGCGAATAAATTAACATAAACGACGCGACGATGTCTCGCAGGGAGCGTTTGCGGAACAAGCTAACGCAATAAATATCTGAGTAATGACGGCACAGTTCACCGGGAGATGGCGCGGCTGAATAAGGGACATAAATAAAGATTTACTCTCCAAACCACAATACTACCGCTCGTTTCCTCAGACACCTATCGAACATTTTCGCTGATGAAGCACCAAAGCAAATTCGCCATTACATATTATCATCTCTTATCGAAACCAACGGAGTATCAAAGTCTTGGCATGTTGTGTCTTTCGTTTGCACGACGTTCCATTTTTTGCCAAAGCCCAGAATCCCAACTTCTTGCATGTGAATTCGTGACCGTCGATTTGTGGGAAATTGATAAGTGAACTCAAAAAATGTTGCCGGAATCGGACCTTACCTTTCTAAACTTTACGCAACGCAGCATAATACAGCAGTTAAATGAAAAATCATGTAGCATGGGAAAAGTTTATGGTATCTCGTCTTACAGTTATCATTGAGCATGCGTAACTGGTGCGCAGAGGACTATCGGCCGGTTATCTCCTCTGCGCCCGCGCTTTGTTAGCTGCGTGCCCAGCATAACAAGTCTATCGGAACTATTAGCAAATATGAAACCTTCAATTATACGTTGTTTATTGGAAAACTACAGATAAACGCAGTTGCGTGTCGACTTGAGCTGTGCAAAACGTAATTTATGTACAGTTATGAATTTAGCCAGAGCTTTAAATCTAAAAAGGTCCATATAAGGCAACTGAGTTTAAAGTAACGGAAAAGAGGCATTCAGCTAGATGTTTCGACGGATTTTATTTATGTTGTTATCTGTCTAGGCACTCAATGGCCAAATGGATTGGGTTCGCGTGTGAAACCCGGCCATCAGGCACATCAGGTGACTCGTTATTGCATTGCGTGCTTTAATGTGCAAACGTGAATTTTAAACTGCATCATGAATTATTACCTACAGCTGATTTGAGCGCATTATCTATGTGTTTGTGTTGTGCTGCCTGGGGCGAGCATGATGATGGCGTGAAGTTTCCGCAAGAGATCTGTAATTTATGCGTTGAAGAATGACCACTATCTGCACGGCTACACATCGTGGCCCGCGCTCGTGGATACGTAAAGAAAGCATTAGAAAAGTTCGTGCAATAGTTGCCGCATAAGTCACCCGTATACTCCCGAAGGGCATAAACATAGTTATTTCAGAATACCAGCCATTCGTAGACATTATTTGAAATTCAAAATATTCGCAATTTCGCCGAGTTTTATCCTGGCAGTGGCACCGTCAGCGACATTCCTTTGCACACCTTTATCTTTGCCACTGAATTCTTGGTAGACGTGCAATTTGAAATATTTTTCCTTTAGTAAGGGCGTGTGATAAATAACGTTCGCGTGAGTTATGTAAAGCTCATTTATAGTATATGGTACAGACGGAGAAGTGATTTATCAGGAGATATATCGGATGTTAAAAATAGTTATAGTGCAGTAGCGCGCTTGGGCCGAGTAAGTAATGTCTCGAGTGCGATTTGTAACCATCTACGTATGTCGCAGCCGCGATGCGAGTCGCTGACTAAATTTTTAATTAATAGCCCGATTGTATGTTCTAAAAATAGCCTTTTTATTGCGATCGTTTGAACTTTGACTGACTCCTTATTGTGTTTTTGATGGTCGGATATTACCTTCATATTGTTTCAAGTATTGTTTAGATTTAAAATAATTTTCTCAATAAATTAATCAAAGACGACTATTTAGTTGTCACAGCCGAGTGTTGATAATGTTATAATACTCAGTTAGTTTCATTCACAGCTGTTTCGTTCATTATTTCGTAATAGCTCTATTACAGTTCGCAAAATAAATTATCTTGATGTAGTTACTGCTTTAACAATTTTTCGTATTGTGTCAATGACGTCGCTCTAATGGAGATGGAGACTAATGAAATCGTCTTAATATTTCTAATAATGAACTGCGATAATCAAATGCCAATACGAAGTATTTTTGCAAGATGCAATGATAAAAAAAAAAACAACAATTATGACCTTGAACAGTTCAGACTCTACTTAGCATGATTGCATTCGTGAAGATTTGAATGGTTGTTTATTTGTATGTTTATCGTTCTTTTTTTCTTTTTGTGATGCCAGTTGCGACCGATATTTGATCAACATTATTAAGTCTATTCATTAGAATATTTATTAAGAGCTCACATTCAATGATACTGATTAAAACTATTATATTTCTTATGAAATAATTGTGTAGGTAATATTCCATCTAAAATTGCTGTTTTATGTTCTCGTCACAAACCATCAAGTATAATCATTATTGGCCAATTTTATATTAATTTTCTTATAATTTCTGATTTGATAACTCATTTCATCATAACAGCAATCTTTGTGAGTAAACTAATAGAATCTGTCCCAGTTTCTTTGATTAATGGAAAGACGGGTCGCAGCACAGTTGATGATTGCCTGTCCGCTTGTCCGTAACAATGCGATACAAACAATCTATCTCAAAACAAATAAATTCGATTCCTTCTCCAATATTACATAATTTGGTTCTTGTTATTGGCTTGCCACGTTTTCATTGTTTACATTGTGTGTCGCTCATTATTTACTCGTACAGTCTCTCCGTATCACATTATTGAATCTCGCAATGATAGATATATTGAATATCAATTGCTTATCCTCGCGTGTGAATGGTAATTTAACAGAAGGGAACGGGTTTCTATGAAGTTTAACTAAGGGTAGAGCCATTACATCTATTTATCAATAAAGACCACTTCCAATGGGTTTCGTAATGAAAGTTATAGCATAAACACCGTTCTTTTAAGTGCTTGAGAACGGTGCTATGGTAATTATGCTCATTTTAATTAACTTGTTTTATGAGTATTGGATATAGATAAAGCTTTCCTTCAGATCTCCAAGCTATCTCTTAGCTGATCTAAACAAGAGGTTTAAGCTAGACGATAAAATTATTTATTATATTATTAACATATTTTGTAAAAGCAAAATGTATTGAATTTTATTAATAAGATACTGAATAATCTGCAACTAGCAACTACAACTTAAAGCATGATATAGTGTATATTGATGACATGATGTCTTGTGTAACACCTTTCGAATCCGCGTATGATCATGTTTAAATTTTGGATATTAAATGACGTATATAATCTAGTCTATCTAAAATTTTAGTTGCATGTAACTGAAAATCAATTGGCAAAAGCTCAATGGCAGAATGATTCCAAAAGCTGTCATGTGAGCATCTTTGCACTGTATAGCGCGTTGAAAGCCATAAAGCTTATCCTAATCTATTGTGTAAGAATTATAAGAATCTATATAATGCATATTATAGGATAATGAGCTTTGTGCTGATGATAACAGAAGAAGAGAATGCACATAATTGAGAATTAAACTTTGTTTCACCATTGCAAGCAGAATATTAAGTCCTGATGTTTAATGTAGTAGCTAATGATTTCGAGGTTTCCCATGCAATAAATCACTTTCTCATACAACCAAAAATATATCACAACAGAATTCGCCAATTTAACAAATTTTATCTCTGACTAGGGTAGCCCTGCTTAGAAAACATTGTAGGTATCGGTATTTCATTATAATTGCTACTTGTACACGTTGGACCGGTCAGTAAGACAATGACGAACGTGAACGTGTAGCCGGTTTTATATAATTTGTTCTTTGATCTTAAAACTACCGAGTGCCTAGTACTTACTGACAGATTTTGCAACCGATTTTTCGTTTTCTATTGCGCAATATGTGAATGAATGAACGGTTTTATTAATGTGAATTGTATGTCTTCAATTAATAAGTGATTATGTTTTGGTCTCGATTAATAATCTTTTTGATCTATTGCGTACTCGCAAATAAATTTCTGTTCCTATATGTAAGAGGCGACGAAGAATGAGATAACACGATGATGAATCACAGCGAGAATTGCGTGTATTGGACTGAAGATAGAGGTGTGATAGAAATAGAAATGGTACCAGTTAAACTAACAAAAGCATATCAATATAACTATGATAATCTACCTAATAAAGTTTCCAAGATCAACGTTCATCGTGGATGTATTTCATAGAAAATAAATGAACCTATTTTTTACTGATGTTTTGAGTGCTGTTTCCGAGATTGATGTTAGCAGTGTACTATATATGTACATATACCCACTTATCTGGGTGAGCGTGTATCAGGTATTCCCATTTATGATTTATCGCTATAACAGAATGCAGGTCATGATTTTTTTTTCTAGCTATAAATCTTCGCATTCGACAACTCCATGACTTATGTGATTTTATACGTGTTAAAGTTTACCTAATCTGTTACATAATGTACTAATAGTAACCTCTGTGGTCTAATAAATCTTGGCCGTGTGTAAGTCATAAATTATTACTGTTTTAAAGTAACGCTGATGAAATACTAATTAAGTGATAAAAGTAACGGATATTTCTTGGGTGGTCTCTCAATTTCTTTGTATGTAAATGAGCAAAATGGTCGAAAAGTTTTTTCCTACTAGTTCTGTGTTTTCTCTGTTTGTTTAAAGACATTTGAATTCGTTTGATTGAAGTTTACTTTTTACCTTCGTATGAGAAGTTGAAGGCTGTAAACTTTTAATTACTAATTAATAAGTAATTAAAAGTTTACAGCCTATTGAAATGATTGTTGTTGCTGTATCTATACAATAGGGTAAGTTGAAAGACATTTGAAAAGGTGTAGGCCCAAGATTTACCACAAAATCGCTCCTACAGTCCTGTTTCCAAAACTGAATAACGCTAAAACATTCAACCGCAGTTCATACTTGGGCTGAACTCTTTGAAACACAACGAATTCTCTGGTAAACTCATTCATAGCCTACAGCATCTTTGAGAAAAACGCCAATTAACAAGGTCAGTGCCCTTTCAACGGCCACGTTCCTCCGAACTATAGTCAGTGTGATAATTGACGCTAAATACTCAGTTCTCAGTACTGAGCTGCTACGCACCATTCATATTCACCGTTGCAGGTGACAAATATGATGACTGCATGAATATTGTGGAGACTGGTTACTATATCATTCATGCCTGGTATGACAGGTGTTTGGATATTCATACTGCATGCTTGGCTAAGCAGGCATTGAATGAATGATAAGCGTTTGGGACAGTTATTGATGTAACTAAGGAAAGATAGATACTACTACAACTACATTGTACTTTATTATATGGATAGTGATCTGTTCTTGCTAGATTAAAAGTACAACAAATTTTTTAGACAATACACAACGCAACAGCAGCATAGGTATCTATATCTGTACTAATATTATAAAGAGGAAAGATTTGTATTTTTATATTTTTGTATGTAACGAATAAACTCAAAAACTACTGGACCGATTTCAAAAATTCTTTAACCATTAGAAAGCTACATTCACCCTGAGTAACATAGGCTATATTTTATTACCGCGGGGCGCTGCTAGTATAGAGTAAAAGAGAAGAATAGTAGATGCTGTCAAATTGCGCTGGTTGACTATTTTCTGAAGCTTTGCAAAGATTCTTACGCCATATCCTATTAATATTATGCATGGCATACATAAATTCTATGCGTTAAAGTGGACGTTGCTGGCCAATGAAGTGTCTACAAGCATTATCTGCCTTCCATTCTAAAATTAGCCTATTTAACGGTAGACTGAATAAAGCTATATTTACCTTTAACCTATTAGTATAGGATCCATATCAGCTATTACGTTTGAATAAACTCACGCATGTTTGTGTAATATTATACAATAACCATCCACATTTCAATCAAACCGAGTTATGTACGTTGTCCTAAATCAACTTCCCATAAGCCACACCATTAAACAAACATAGAACGGGAGTACTACCATAACCGTACGTTCTCTACAAGTCTACATCTGAAGCATTAAATCAATCCACTATTCGTATTTTCAATCTGGTATAGCGATAAAAGACGCAATACACGTAAATCATTGCTTTCTATTATTATTTATTGGTGGCAATACCGCAGTTAGTGCATTATTTCATCAAATTCAATGCAGCGTGTCTGCCCACAGCGATGGCAATGTGAACTGTCCGTTCACCGGATGTTTCGTAAATGCAATGCACACAAGCATTCTTATCAAGCCAATCCATCGTACATCCGTAAGGCGACTCGGATAAAACAATATCGGTGTAGTATCCAAGTAATCTGATAGATCGTGACCACCTCGTGAAATATTTCACACTCTGTGTGGTCTCAACTTCCAATGTTCGATAGTTCGGAAACTCATTAATAGATTAACAATTAAACCAACGCTGTAAATCTCCGCTTCGTAAACTTCACTTTACATAAATTATGTGTGTGCATACCACTTTAAAATAATAGACCTAAAGTTTTCTGTTACTTGAAATTAAATGGAAGAGTTATAAGTAGTAAACCAGCCGTTTAGCTTTAAAGGCTAAACGGCTAGTTAATGGAATTAGTTAATGGAATGTCTAATTTTTCCTAGATTCCACCGTGAAGTTGTGGTAAATTCATGATTTAAGTTTATTTGTGCTTGCTAGAAAGTTCACGTAGTGTAGCGAAACATTACAATTAGGTATATTTTTAGCCATCGCATTTTTTGTGTTAATTGCGCATTTGGTAAAAGGCACGCTTGACTTGCGTCCTCATCGCCCAAAAACACCATTAAATGGTCACAGTTGATCTGACCAGCCACAACTACAATTTTGTTGCATCTGATGCAAAGCTTATATAATTCCAATTTCCCTAACTTTAGTTTCTACCTGAATGGAAATTGACAAAATCTAGCATGATCTCAAGCGACGGAGTTGTGAAACAGCCAAGCAATCGGCTATAATCCGTTGACTCAACTATCGAGGCTCCGATCGACGTGGTTGGTGGAGAGGGCGCGAGTCTGCCCAGCCGGCTATTATCCGCAATGACTGTACAGTAATGCCGACTCAATGAGCGACTAATTAACTCGCCTGCACGTATAATTACGTCAGCAGGCCCTTGTCAAAGTCCCAGCCTATTGTCAGAGTGTCTAACAATAGGAAATGGACTGACACCACTATGAGAGGCGATAAGAATAAGTTTAAATTTAAAGTGTCCGGGATAAGATTACTAAGAATTTGAGTACCAATGAATAAATGTTTAGTTGGTTACGTATTGACGTTTGTCCCCTGTCCTGATAAGATACGTGAACTAACATTTGGATTAGTGAGTAATTTATTTGACTTGACGACAATTGAGCTTTGTCGTTGCAATAGTCTTGTTATTGAACTAATGATCTTAGGTTTTGGCAGCGGAATATTATCTTGATAGACCTAATTGAATTTTAGACAATTCAATCTTCTAATACGACGATAAGATTTCAATTTCTTGAAAATCTCAATATGATTTATCAAGACTTCAAAATCGTGGGCGTGAAACAGGATCCTAACTTCAGGCGTTGATATTAAAATGTATAAGCGAGCACGCTTCAAATAACGTTTCTAAAATCCATATATCTCAAGAACTTAGGTGCTTACTACATCTACATATTGACAGAATCCAATTACTTTTATTTTCGTCCCTATCTCAAAGATTAATTTTCTCTCCTTACAATCTTGAGTATATTAAAGCAACGAGAGACTAATCGTATCGCAAAGAATTTTCATATCGAATTCCTGATCGTTTGTTCTTGTTATTCTATTCGATTAGCGAGTCATGTTACTCGATAAGCATACATATAGGGCACAGGACGTGGTTCGCTGTCGTCGACAACGATTGTCGTTTGTAGTTGACAACTTCGGTATGATGCAAGCCAATGCGTTCGACATGTACCGTACAAATACTAAACTTGCTTGTAGTAATGAGGCTGTTATACCTACATGGATGTATATTTAGCTAGATGAACACATGTGTACATATGTATGTATGTATGTATGCTAATATATGTGAAGGAAAGCTCTCATTATGATTTAAGTACTGTCCTTGTCTCCACATAGTAAATGTTGCGTAACGGAAAGATAGTCATTTCAATTTCTACAATGCGACCAGGCCGAAATTATATCACAAAAAATTAGAACACGCAAAATCACGCGGTATTTTTCGTAAATGACAAAACAACATGATTTCTTTTTTTTTTTTTTGCTAACATTTTTTATTTTTTTTAGCCACGTTTAGAAATATTAATATCGTAAACTAACCATATTGATCATAATCACTTAATAAACGGATTGGGTAATCCTAATATTCCGTTATAAACACACAGGAAGGCTATATTGAAGACGCTGTTACCCTTGTTACATACATATGTAACAACATTTCAAACCAATTCTATGCAAAGTAAGCAGTTGTCAATTTGGAAAAGCAATAACCCACCCATCAGCATATGCTCTGGGAAACATATTGAATTGAATGGTTGTTAAGTATTTTAGTCCTATTGAAATTGTATTTGGGAAAGGGATTATTTTTATCTCTAAAAGGATATTTATACTTAGATACATTCAATATATGCCCAGAGTAGGTATATTGAATGTATTGAATATTTATTGAATGTATCTAAGCATAAATTTGATCATACTCAAATTTTATTTGAAAAGACATTATTTCGGGCTATAAAAGGATATCCTTAGAATTTGATATCCCCAGAACAAATATGAACCATCTAGATTCTACAAAGTCTTAGGTTCTGTTTGACGATGTCCGAATAGTTGCTACTCGTCGAATAAATTAAAAAATGGAAAAGAATTAGTTTGAAATTATTATCTGCCAAATAAGTTAACGACAGTCAATGGTAGGTAGTGAAACAGACCTTTATAGGGAACTTGCAGAAACCATAGGTGGCAGCACAGACTTGTCAATGTCAAGTATATTTTACTAAACTTATAAGTTTCAAATTTGTAACGCTAGATGGCACAGTCTATTCGTGCACGTTCCCCTAAACGGACACTGCAGGAAGTATAGGTGGCAGCACAGGTTAAATTTTTACAACGTAAATGTTTCAAGTTTGCAACATTAGATGGCATAGTCCAGCATATACACATAGCATGTATAAGATAAGCTGCTAAGTTAGATTCCCAGTTTTCGTTGTTAAATTCAACTCACAAAGCTGTTTTAGTACTAAAGTTGCAGACTTAGTAATCAAAGAAGTTATAATGAAAACATCCACACACATTTATTGTCTGTCTTGAGTACTTGAAGGTACAGGGCTGTGTGAAATAAAGCTCAATGTAATTAATGATGCGAAGCTACACATTAATTAACATAGACACGACACTCCTTTGAAAGTTTCCGGGATGATTTCAATTAGTTGAAGAGCAGACACTTTGCTATTCATGTATTAATTATGTCTAATTATATATGATGATGTGTTTATTATGTACATACATATATTTGTGTAATATGTTTTTAGATGTTATTAGGGAAGTCAAGTTTATTGCCAGTGAGTTTATTAGAATTTAATATTAGAGGTTTATTTATTGGTAGATAAAGGTAAATAAGAAAAAGCAATATGGGAGCCTTATTAGGTATTCGGGATGCTACTGAAAATGTTTATCGTCAAAGATTCAGAAAATGAGGTATGTATTAACAATTTTGTTCAATGAAAATTAGAAAGAGATGATGTTAATGCTATTGCCGAAATTAAAAGCAGAAATTCGTGTTACTTTTGTATACTAATGTCAAAAGACAATTTCGGGAGTAGTAGTATTTATCTCTGCAAGCGTTGTAATTACAGCATTTTCTCCTTTAAATTGTAAATGTCAGTCATTTTCACTAAAGAGTTAACGTAGCGTATTTTTTACCTGTGCCTGTGCTGAATTTGAAATTGAATTTGGAAGAGCTCATGCGATTAACAGTGACACAGGTCATATTTTGAGATTGACTTACGCTTGCTGAAGTCAGTCCATAGATGGATGATCATCTCATTCATTTTATTTGTTTTAAGGATGATAATTTATCATTTATTTTGCTCTAGACGGAGCAGAAGGGAGTGTCAGACTCTTACTGACTAAAACCCATCCATGTCCCTCCAAATGTCCTTTGTATTTCAGAGCCACGGTTACTCTTTTGAACAAATCTCGCAACCCTGGTAGGTTGATCAATAACCATCGCTTACAAACCGAGTATCTTCCGCCCCTCGGAAAGCACGTTAAATCGTTGGTTCTGGCTGTCATTTAAACATCTTTAACAGTCGTTATGGGCAGACTATTCAGACTACAGGCTTGCTCAAGCGCATCGAATTATCCAGTTACTGGGTTGTGGAGATCACGATAGGAAGTCACTACATGAAGAATACTGACAACCGGTTCAGCCGATTGGATTATCAGCCGACTTGAAAATAGTTGGGGAAAGGCGAGGCAGAATGATTGATTTTAAATTGAAATTAGAACCTTAACATATTCTGCCAGTTTTTCCAACATCAGCTACTAAATTCTAGAACATGATTGAAGTTGTAAACATTATTTCTGCAGTTATAAAGCATTCATTCTATTCGTATTAGACAATCGACTAATTGTTAAGACAAGTTAGATTAGTTCAAACAACAATATTTGTTATACAACAATGTTTGGTTTGTTTAGAAATCATAATATAGGCTTGGTTAAGGGCGGGTAAATTGTTACATATTATATTAGAAACTGATTGGAATCGATAAATATGAATGGTTATTATAACAAGAAATTGTTGCTAGATATAAATAAATTATTTTCACAATGGTTTTCTATTAATAACATTATCTGTAAGAATTTGAGAGTTTGGAATTGGGTATATGGCAGATTCGTCAATAACTTCTTTTCTGTTATATATAAAACGTGGAGCAGAATAAATGCAATACCGAAAGGGATTATTGTACTCATTATTGTAAAGTTTTCACTGTACTATGGGTTCAAATGTGGGTGGGTTATGGGGAGAGCAGTGGTGGCCGAGTGGTAACGGCCTCGACTTACAAATTGAAGGTCGCAGGTTCAAACTCAGCCAGGCGCATTACTTTGTGTAATTATTTCATCACCACTGCTCTCAAAACGGTGAAGGAAAACATCGTGAGGAAACCGGCATGTGCTTAGAACCAAAAATTCGAAGACATGTGACATTCACCAACCCGCATTGCGCCCGCGTGGTGGATTACAGCCCATTCCCTCTCCTAGAGAGGAGGCCTATGTCCCAGCATTGGGAACGTTAAAAGGCTGATTATGTTATGTTATGGGTTCAATAACATAATAAAAAAATGAGTTATGCACAAATGTATTGGGGAATTGTTAATAATGATGAGTACAATGACACCTTTTCAAATTTTGCATTTATATACATGTGTATGTAAAGTTATATGCATGGTATGTATTGTAAGTACTTAATAAACAATTTGTTATCTTATCAATATTCATATACTTCTGTGCTTTCATTACTTTAAACAATACACCTGGCATATAATCCCTTCATTACCCTTGGTAGACTGAAAGAGAGTGCCGAAGAAGTCATTAAGTCCGTCTTTATACCTTTGTGTATAAAGCTTTACGAGTATTTAAGCAATAAATAAACTCTTAAATGAACTTAATAATGGCACATGGGAATCGTAAGATAGCAGAAAAAACGTGGAAAAAATTGCGGAATTTATTTGAAAAAGTCACCGCGGCTCTAGGACGCAAGGGGCATTATGAGCCAGGGACGGGGCCCCATAGGGTCGGTGCTTGCTAGGGTTGCGGAATTTGTTCGAAAGAGTTACCGCGGCCCTGGAACGCAAAGGGCACAAGAGGAACACGGGTGGTTTTTAGTCAGTAAGAGTCTGACACTCCCTACCGCTCCACCCAGGGCGGGAGGGGTCATTTGATGATTTCACATCCAAAAAAAAAAAACAAAAAAAAGGGACATTAGGAGGAACACTCAGCCCAGAGCGGAAGAAGTCATTTTATGATTTCCCACCCATAGAAAAGGAGTAAGAAAAAAGAAAAGTGAGGACATGTGATGTCAGGCTATTAAAATAATAAATGACAACATATACTAGCAATATCTTATGTTTAACCATTTTATTTCCATACAGGATGGATATTTAAGGGCTATTAGGAACCTAAGATGTTAGAAATAATATCGTTAGTAATGGCAGTTTTTACAGCAAGGCAACTTAACCAATCGTCCCTTCTATTACTCATAAACACAATGCTAAGTCTACCATTAAGCAAGAAGGTTCTATGACTACACACCTCCTTTTTTCTAAACCAGCTGGTTGATGTTGTGTAACTGGTGTTAGGGGGAGAACAAACTGGTGTTGGGTAGTACAATAATTACCAGTGAGGTGGAATGGTGCGGCTACTCCGTGTGGGGCAAGCCTATCATGCAGGGCTGTCAAGTTCGCTTTACTCATTCAATGTTGCTTCATAATCGTATATCTAGGTTGGAATACTAGGATCAGTGCATTGTTGAGGTGGTATACTGATGGTGGCTTTTGCTGACGTTGGTTGCTCATGTGGCGTAAAACACACACACCTTTTAAAATTTGAGTGGATGTGGTTTTGAAAACGTATTAGTTAATGGCGATGATAAGATAGGTTAATAAAATTCAATACTGGTTTTTATTTACAGATTCTTTATAATTAAAAAGAAGATACTTTAAAGTTCTAGTTTTAGGAGTGTTTTTCCTGATTTTCCTATAAAATACGTGAGGAACTCATGTGGGGGAAATTATCGGGTTTAATAGTTATGTTTTACCACAAATCAATATACATATACAAGTTACAGTCAAAGTTCAGCGGTTTATTAGTTTACAACCCAATATGTTACAACGTAAACCAAATAGATTTACGATAAACAACGTTAATTCCGTTAGCTTTAACCGTGCTTAAATCGATAAACTAATTCCGTTAGTTACCCAGTACAGTTAAATTAGAAGACTCTTTTATTCACGCTGTAATTCACGATCAAATATCAATCTACTGTCACTCAAGCGATACTTTTACTTTGGTCTATTTAAGAATGAAGAATGTCTTACGAAGTCTAAAACAAAACAATAATGCGGAGTACAGAAAATACAGTAGGATGTTCCAAGTTCACTATCAATGTTTCCGCATAGCAACACAAATACATGGCTATCAGACACCGTAATTACGGCACACTCCATGCATTTTCTGCAGCCCTGGTACGAACGTACAGAAAAGGCAGCCCTGATGGTTCGTTGGTCTTGCAACCAGTTTACACGGAAGGACGTTTTAGGCATTGCACGGCGAGCTTTATGCGGCAAATCGATGTGACAACCGCGGCTTTGCATGCGTCCCGCTGATCTCTGGATACGTTAGTCAATTAGGCTTGTCACGATCTTGACTACACATGGAAATACCGTAGATCTTGCGCAAAAAACTCAATGATAGGTGAATCGCTAGTAAATATTGAAAAGATTACGATAACGCCCCGATTCTGAATTAAATGGGACGATTTATCACTGTTTGTTTATTGGACGTTACAGGTTTTTATTGGTCGTTTTATAGAAAGTCAGTTTGGATATCGTTTGAGTAAACAATCGTTTCCGTTGATGTTGAGATTGGGCGACATCGGCAGTTAAGACGGTATCTGTTTTATATATGATATAATTATGAATGAAATCGGAAATGAGAGTTCAATTTGGCCATTTTGTTCGAGAAAATATTATCAATAAAAACTCTTTATCGAGGTGCAATGTCCGCTGACTCCTAACAACTTAACTTCACAAAACTATTTTCCAAGTCTTAATAAATCGAGAAACCGGCGTGGTTAATGGCTTTGCAAGCGCGGATTTGATGCGCCCCTTGTTAAAATTCTCAATTTTTTCTCGACAAAAATATAGAAATTCCTTTACGAGCTCAAAGGTCCCGGGAAGGATGTCTCCGATTATCGGGCGTCATTACGGCGGTGCGAGGATGCGACGGGAACTAGGAGTATTAATCAAGGTATAGAAGTCTAAGTGAAATCTGTTGGCTCCAGCAGGGTCGGGTAATCTGATATACTTATTTTAGTGCAAATAAAAATAACTTTTACGACTGTGAAGGGCAACTATTGTCGTTGCTTATGTTTTAGACACCTGAGAGTCCAAATACAAGATGATTAATAAGATGATTCGATCTTCATCAAAATGGTCGACGAAGATGAATTTTGAGTACCAAACAACTGTTGGCAAGCTACCAGCTGAAATTCATGCTGATGGCACGGCAGTCAAATTTACAGTATATCTACTTATGACAATAACAACACACACAAATGACATCCAACATACAAATGACAATAACAACACACAAATACTTTATTCAAAAAACGGTTATTTCTATCTGTTTTCGGAGTTGGCGCTCTACAACATCCCTTCATCCCCTAAGGTCAGTCGCTTGTCGCTGCACCGCGGTTAGCTCGCTTCGATTTATTGGTTAATCTCTTCGCCATTAATTGCTCCTGGCCCCGGGGACCACTTTTATTTCTATTCTTTTTAAATGCCTCACTTAATAATAGCCTCTCTCGAAAATGGCAATTTATTGCAGTGCAAGTTGATTTTATCTCGGATTTATGATTGGTTTTGTTTGGCTTCTAGTTGGTTTGTATTTACTTTGTGTTAAACTGGTCAAGCGTAATTTCTCAAGAAAATGAAAGCTATTGCAACGGATATTCGATAGTAGGTATAATAATATAGACTAAAGTTCTATGAAAAGATAAAATCTCACAAGTAGGCTTTTATCTCTAACAAATACGTACAATAATATCAATTTTAACAAATCTGAACAAACACAATATTAATTTCAAATTTATGAGACTTCTACACAATTTCATATAACCTATCTTTCGCATTCGAACATATTTCGAAATATCTTGTCAGCGCCCTATTCTGAATAGGATTAACTTCAATAAACCAATAAGGATAAGTCAGATACATTCAATAAATTATTAGTTTCGATATTTTATTGACATTCAACAGTTTCGTCATTGTATAGAGATTAACGTTAGAACTGACGATTTCATCTAAGTAAACGACTTATAAGTGCCTAATACGTAATACTAGACAACGTACTAAGCGTTTTATCGACTAAATCTGTTTCGATAAATAGTTGTGAATGTAATTTAGAAATGTTTAATGCGACAATTCATTGATTCGGGTAACAGGCGTTAAGTTTTAGAGTTGTTGAAAAGCTCAGAATGTAAATACAGTAGTTAGATGCGTATGTGTGTGTGAAGTACTTAAGTTTGATTTTGAATGATATGTTAAGTGGTTGAAATATGACAGCGTACATGTTCTAGTTAAATATTAGTGTTCCAGTAGCAACAGAGATAATTTACACTGGCCCCACAGCTATTATTTGTCCATTTCAGTGCTATAACTTCGGTGAGAGGTATTCAAAGTAAATAGGATTTTTAGTGCTTTATTACTCATAATTCTGCCAATTTTAACTCTCACAATAAAGTTTGAAGTTAAAGGCCTCAGCGATACAAACGAAAATATAAGAGTCTTCAACGGAAAATTAGTTAAAACATAAATATTGTAGCACCAGGGAACCTCGCCCCTAGTACTATTTACTATTTCAATGAACAAAACACGGATTGGAATTTAAATTCATACTTATTTAGGACATCAGCCTCATTAGAGCTCTACTACATAATTGTCATATATAAAACAACGCAAAATTTCTATATTCATAATTCAAAATAGTCTTTATTCTTTTGCCAGACACTTCCGAAGTTCTATCGACAAACATGTCCACTAGTGACAGCAGCCAAGGAGGGTACATCGTTACAATATATTCTGTTACTGTGCCACCCCTTTTCGTTAATGAAAATGAATACACCATGAAGTAATTTTATTAAGAACACTAACGCACGACGTTTACAAACCTTGAGTAGAGACGTGAGACGCATACACATAAATCATATTGTAAGTGTAATCAAGCCTAAATTCGGCTATGGAAGTGCAAGTCGACCCTTTTTGATAGGGGATTAATTTTCGAAGACTTAAAGAGTCGTGTTGTTTATTATTTACATGGTAAAAATACGCTTACAGCCTGCTTGAATTTCAAAAAAAGAATATATAATATGATTCAAGTAGCATTAACAGTTTTACTAACGAGAGCTTACGACTAAGTAATTGGAGTTTAAAATTGGCCTAGAATAGACAAAACATACGTGACAGTGAGGCAGAAAACACAATGAACTTATGATAGGATAAACCCAAGACATTCTATAATCTTTGTTTATAACCTGATAAAAAACTATGGCCATGTCCAGAAGCAAAATTCTATTCCTGCAAACTTTTATGTGATACTAACAGATCATAACTTCGCGAGGTAACAAAGCTATTCTGCATTTTTGTGGATAAATCGTCTTCGAAACGAACCGCGACCATCTCTAAAGTCTGCGAAATCTATCCGCTGACGAAATGGCTCACATTTAATTCGAAATTCACAAACCAGTCACCGTCTAGTCAGCGCCATCTGGAATTACTCGTATAATTCAATCGTTAAGTTAAACAGCTGAACGACGCAAACAATAGGAATGATTAGGAAAGCCCGTAATTGTTAATTTGGTTGGCAAACTTTTGGCGAGCGTTGAATTTGATCAAGCGGGGAAACAAATTATTTGTTGTTAGCTCTGTTTTTGAATGGTTGATAACAGACTTTGTTGTACTTTAAATTTAAACAATTAACAGGATGACAAACTTAAGGCAATTGTAAAGTTCAAAGTTCCCTTTAGAAGTACATTTTCAGGTCGTTAACACGTCGATTTGCGTCAGACAATCAACGCAAAATCATGCGATTCTGACGTAAACTATAAAGCCGTAGTCACACAGCGCCGTTGATTAAACGCCCGAGGGTCGCCACATTCATTCACTTCCTACGGACTGTAGATTCAACAAGCTGTAAACATTTCTCAGGCATGCAAATGTCACCGTCGCACGTGTACTACGTATCGCGAGAACTGAGTAATTTGTTGGTTATTTATCGTCGCACTCCCTAGATATATTTCGTAAGGCGGTGCGTTTAAATCGTGAAATTATACGGCCTCACGTGGGCGGGATATGACAATGCGCAAATGCATTGTTACACGGTGTGTGTCTCGCTTTAGAGTAGAAGGAAACGGCTCTCAGATTAAACACAATTTAAATGTTATACATACCTCATCACCTAAAATACGATCTCTTACCGCGAATCGCAAGGAAATTGTACCAGGAATAAAACTGAAAACATTATTCCAAGTACATATAAATTATTCAGTACAATTTATTACAATTCCTATTTTATTTCTTTTATTGGATATCAAGTCGAGCATTTATGGCCTACAAGAACCCATTCGGTCAGACTATTCGTGATTTACTAACCCTGCACCAATTTTCTCAGTTTATCGAAAGTAATTCAAACTATCGACTTTTATTGCAGCTAGCGGTACCTAGACAACACTATTATCAAAATAATGACCATTAGTAACTTACAGTAATGTACAATTCAAAATAAACCATATAAACCTTTTGATAAAGGGTTGGTGTGGTAAATGAAACGAAATGTAACATTTGTTAAGATTGATTCAATAATCTATAACTTTAGTCGAAACTGCCATTAAAATGAAGTATGTTTCGAATCCAACCCAAACCAAACGTGTTGCCAACTGCCTCATCTTTAATGCTAAAATAGCTGGTGAATCTCTCGAAACTTTCTAAAAACGCGCGTTTATCTGAGGACTGAACAGCCTTGGAAAGTGTTAAGGCTCTAAAGTAGGCTTTTCCAATCTTATTTTATCAATTCAAAGGAGCTACACCACTTCTCATCCACGCGCCGATACCAAAGTTGAACATGTGCCAAGTTTAGTTCGTGTTGCTGCAATTTCTCCATAGACAATGTACGTGATTAGTGTTCCAGATTAACTTTAGTCGCATTATCTCTCTAAATTATTTCTATCATTCTGCTTAGCCTTATAATAAAGTATGAATGTAATGTGTTTTGTTAATAAGACTTCCCTCTTCTAGAGAGGAGGCCTGTGTCCCAGCAGTGGGAGCATTGAAAGGCTGATTATGCTAATAAGACTTACCTGTTGATTTCAGTATGTCTGGGCCAAAGCAGCGTTTCCAGCATCGTTGCTTATTCCTCATCCTTTGGGAGGCACGGCTACCGTTGTACTACTCCAGCTAAAACAAAAGAAACCTTGAGTTGAGAACGGAGGTTTCCAAAGTGATAATTAATCAATTAGATACATTAGCAAAGTAGGAATTTCTCTGTAGGTCTGGTTTTGAGTCTTCAATTAGCATGGCACGAGAAGTGGGACACGGTTCCTCATTAGGAGAGCAGAGTGTGGCAAGAGGTAGATGTGAGATAACGCATTACGCATGCGCGCGCCATTGTCTTCGCGCCCAGATGCCTAGATAATGCGGCGAAAGCTCACAGTATATGCAATGGTGTAAGACTTCTGATGTCACTCGACTCATAATTAATCGACTACAGCTGTTTGATTTTATTGTTCTTTTGTTAATGTTATTTTTGGAACATACATGACCACGTTCATGTTCACTATGAACGTAGAGATGATCTATTGAAAAGTAAATGAAATATATATTTGAATCAATTTAATATTAAGTAAATAATTAATATGCGTTTATGTTTTTAATAATAGGATGATGTAGCTATAGTTATTACCACATATATATTTACTTGATTTATAATTGAAAATATTCTTTTTATACAAACTTTTATTTGTATTTTTTGTTGCGTGTTACCTCATAACTTCTTCAAAAGCTGGTACTTGTCATGTGGTCCCATTTTTGTGAGTGTGGTCCAAATTTGAGTGAGACCTTACGACTAGTATTTGAGTTATTCCTGATATTGCGTGGCTTCGACTACATCGATGATATTTTCATTCTGACTTGTCGATGTAAAATGAAAAAATATCTGTATATGATGGTTTGGAAGAGCATCTGAGTATTTCGAGGTGGTCTCTTCCTATTTTGGTGAAGATCCGATGAAGAACGAAGATAGAAAACGGAACTGTTTGATATATCAAACCTTCCGGGATTGCTGAAATCGCATGTCTGTTTATTACCCGTACGCTGTGATGAGTACATTTAGCTGTGGGGGGGTGTTACCATTAAAAAGTGAAAAATAAAAACGTTTTTTACAATAAAAAAAAATTAACGAATTCTAAACATAAAACAAAAAATAAAAAAGTATAAAATACTTTTATTTCAGAAGTGGGTGTTCAAAAAACGAAGAAACAACCAAAAGCACTTTGTGCGCTTTTTGTTTAGAAGTCAGTTGTATTTTTTTTGCAAAAACCTTTTTTAACAACTACCAGTAATAAACATTCTGCTCTTTTCCTAAATTACATTAATCAACAAAAACATCTGACAATTTCCCATATACTACACCACTGAAGGCAAGTAGCCTAGCAAGCGCACGTGCCAAGCGAGCCGAACACAGCATACCTCACCGAACTCAGTTCAATAAATACGATTTTGGATACGCATAATGAGTACTGTCCAACGGATATTTATGGTCAATGAGAGCCTGCGGTTAGTAAACGCGGAACTTTCAGATACTATTGAAACTAGGGAAAACACTGTTATTGTCACTTTAACGGTGTTTTCGAAAGGATATGGAGGAAGCTTTGTGTTAGATCAGATTACAATATAAAGCAAGTGCGATTGTTGATACTAAAGCTCTTGGTTAAATTTATGGGTAAAATTAAAAACAGAAATGGGATTATGTACCGGAATGTTTACAAAAATAAGGTTGGTTTCAAGGTGGTAAATAAAAGTTGGATTTTGAATCTCCGTGGGTGGACAAATACTGATAATGATATAGCAGTCGACCTTTTACAACTAAAAGCTGTGCTTGTTGTCCTGTCAATTACAAACTTAATAGCTTGATAAATAATTTGAATTCGTTGGTACCTTAATGCCTGACAATTTTAAGTCAGATCTAGCAGCAAGCTAAAGCTCATGACTAAATAACAGTGCTATTACTCTAGTGTCGATTGCATTGCTAAAATTATTGGCATTTATTACCAAACAGCTCGTAACTGTCGAGTAACATAGGTCTATTTTGAGAGAGACGTCGAACCCTTGGATAACGCCACTATCGTCACGATTCGATCGTACGATGTTATCGACCAATGAATGCTGGTTGCCATCAGAGAGATATAATCTCCAGGCTAATTATTGCTCGGGATCTGGCTATGTGTTTTGTATATTATTCGGTTTTATTCGATGTAGGCGTGGTGAGATTTTGTTGCAGTTACAGTTTGTAAATATTTGAATACTATTAAAAATAACTGTTTGGGCTGTACGCCAGTAGTGTCCCTCTTCCCAAAGTAGGTATTCGGTTTAAAAGAAGGAGAGAGAGATGGTCATTATTCCATGGGGTACAGGGCTTATTTTATCATTTCGTGGTGGTTTTCTTATTAGACAATTGATATTTCCATTCAGGTAGTTCATATTTGACCTTAATTTGGAGTTACAACGTATGAGGTCAAGTAATGCTAATCTAACTTGACACTCGATATAATCCAAGCCAATTCATGATTTGCCTAGGCTTTTTCCGAACTATATTGGGGTGGCTTCCTGCCAAAACTCCACTGCCCATTATCTGGGTAACACTAATTATCACTGGGTAACACTTATTAATTATCTAAAAACTACAGACAGTAGCCAAAAAGACACCATCACTAGCAATCCATTCACCCACATTTGATCAGAACAAACAACAAGAGATCGGATTACGACGTCCTATCGCTCTCATAATCCCGGTCATTGTTCCAAGTATTACGGATGTTCTATTTACCAACGACCAACCAAATGAAGCAAACATAACGGTACCAGGAACAAGCACTTCAACAAAACATTCTTATCTTACGTTAAAACTAAATAGTTACTTAGCAAAAACGTGCTGGAGATTGTATGAGTTGTTCTGAAGTTGTACGACAAAATATGAACAGAAGACAAAGAAACGATGTAATGTGAAATTTAGTCAAGCATGCAATGTCGGAGAAGGCAAAACAAGTGTAGTTAATCTGGTATTAGAATATCATCTCTCAATCAATGGCCTTTTTGAAAGTGACGAAAGAACTTTAATCAGTAACAATGATAAGGCGAATGATGCTAACAGAAAAAAGAAATAATGATAGAGAAGATCTTATTGCGTCAAGAAATCATCTACCTTTTTATTTTATAGATGGGAAATCATCAAATGACTTCTTCCACTGAGCGGAGCGAAAGGGAGTGTCAGACTCTTAATAACTAAAACCCATCCGTGTTCTTCCAAATGACCTTTGCGTTCCACGTACGCGGTGACTCTTTCGAACCAATTCCGCAATCCTGGAAGTAACCATACTTGGGGTCCTGATTTTTACTCTATACTGTCAAAACTGATGCTTGAGCCTATATCCTAAAAATATAATCCCCTTCTATCTTGCTGATTAAGAGTAGTTTTGACTAACCAGCTATATGAACTTTTTTCTATTCATTTCCAATTTAGTTAACCTTCTGTAGTTTTCTACTACGTGGTTTAACATGTAAATGCGTGTCATTCGTTCATATTTTGTATGGTTATTAGAAGTGTTTATTGTGATGTAAGCTTGCTGTTAGTTACTGTATTCGGTTAATTACTCACGACACGGTAATTAATGAGCGAAACGTTGAGAAAAGATTTTTGAGAATACTGCTGCTTTTGATTAGAGGAAGTTTCTTTTTGGAAATTGAAAAGGATTTTTTTGCTGTAGGTACTTCTAACTCATTACTATTTCTTATAGTTGAGAACGCTCAATACAAACATGAAGATATTGTATTATCGGTATATTTATCGCAGCTATTTTGTAAAAGTAATTCTCAAGCGAGGTGCAAACCAAAAGCCAATCTAAGTTAGTTTCGCATAACTTAGAAATTTCAATCTCTTTTTGCTTTGCAGTTCTATATTGTACTGATATAAATCTTGTATCGGTGGAATGCAACTAACGTTTTACTGTGGAGAGTCACACAATATGTGCTCGAGTCACTACGTCGATAATCGATCGACAAATCGTTTTATTATATTCTCAATCGTTAAAGAACCAAGAGGCTATGTATCATTTTACAGTGGTATTAAGATATTTTTGATACACAAATCTTCGTAAAATATAACAGAAACCACGGATTGAGTAACCTGCTGTTGTATATGATACATCAGAAGCATGTCTACTTGTCTAGTTAAGATCTTTACAAGTCATTAGGATAAATCGTTTCAGCCTCAACTACGAGCCCCTGACCCCTTGCACTCTCAACACGATTAATTATGATGATTATCACTAAAAGTACCTACCTACTCCTCAAATGACGAAACCTTTCGCGGTCTTTAAAATGGAACGGCACCAAACTGCGCAAGCGCACATGAAAGAGGACCGCTTTAAATAATCATCGCACAAAAAAATAAACCAAATCAAATTTAGTATGATAATTTTGACGTTTAAATTAGTTACCGAATTTAACGATCGTCACATTTCATTAGAGAATTTGATTTAATTAGACAATATTGATTTATGTATGGATGAATGACGGACTTTGTTCACGGACATCCAATATCTTAAATGACCATGTATTTTTTAATTACTACAGTCAACCGGATACTAAAAAAGGCTCTCGTCGTATTTATGGTCACATTTCTGAATAAATTAGTTCACCTTGTTTTAATAACTTTTTTAAATTTTATGCCATCCTGTAGGTTCCATTAAAATTCTTTGAAACAGTAATTTCCTGAATCCCGTATCTCGAATGCTCAAGCGCGCGTTTAAATTACATAATTGATCGATTTGACAGAATAATCGAATAAATATCGTTTAATTACATTCTCGCTTTACGCGGCTTGCAACACTACGCCTTTCGTCTCGTAACTGAATGCTAATGCTTTACTTGTTTTGTTTACAGTACCTAACAGCTCCGCCATTGTTGTTGGGCAGCGGCAAATTTACGTGCCAACAGTTTTGCAACTGACAACCAGTTTTTGTAGCACCGATGAAGATATGAGAATGCTAGTACCGAGACACCCGAGTAGGTACTACCGAGCCACTTTCGCAACGTGTCGCGTAATTAACTCTTTATCAGAGGCTCAGCGTATCACAACCCTTCTATCTGACGCCTGAGATTAAGTAGGCAAGTTACAATTGCTCAATTAATTATTTCGAAGTAACTGAGTACCTACGAACGGTTACTGCGAGCCTGTGCCTCTATTGAAGTTTACTACGCACGGCAATTGCTATCCATTTTGAGTGGCAATTTTAATTAAACTGTTTTACTGTAATCATTCATTATTGTTGAACACTGAACAGTTCGTGGAAATTGATCTCGGTAGGTATCTATAATAATAAATACAAGTTATAATATCACACTCGGAATCAAATGCGTGCTCAGATAGCTAATAAACAACGGCTAACTTGAGAACGCTGCGTTTTACACTTTATTAAACATTTTATGAGATCGTTAGCAATATAGTGTGAATTTAGTTATAACTGCTATCTATTTTTAGCATTATAAAATACAACTTTGAGTAGACGGTAAAATTACATAATAGCTGCAATAAAACACCGTCACACTACAACATTAAACAGGTATCAGTCAATGGTTGTATCGTGAAACGGAATAAAAACGCAACTGGCAGATTATAATGAATTAAAAATAAAAATACACGATTAAAAATGCAAGAATGTGATTCGATGAACTTGTTCAGACGAAGCGACCTTGGTAGAGCGCGCAAAAAGAAAACAACTGGAATATTTGTGTGCGAGTTCATTTTACATCGTAGGTACTTCGGAACTGCGTCCGAAGGTAAGCCGCTTTCCGCACCGGTTCGGAACATTTCGAACGCCTTTTACTTACGATACATGCACGTCTGTCGGTGTGGGCGGGATCCACCGATCCCTACTCTGGCCGAGATATTGCCACACTGACTGTTGTTTTGGCCACATTACTGTCAGTTACGTAACAATAGTTATATTTTGTAACCAGACACCTATTGAAGAAGTTTATAGTTTAAAAGGACCACACTAGAAGCACGGACAGCTGACGTGTATGTTCCGTATAACAATTCCAACATCTACTTCAAACGATTATAATACAAAATAAAAATCCGCCAAATGAAATGTATCACAATGTAAATTGAATTCGTATTTAATCCCTCTCGCCGAATACACAACAGTGTATTAATTAATTTTATTATGACATTTATTGAAGCAGTAAGCTTTGAGTTGGTGAGTTATTTGATAATTCTAGAGCAAGGATTGGGTTTAGATATTTAATTAAGAGAAAACTAGAACTATAAATCATAGGAGGAAATTGTGACCAGTTCTTGAAGAAAATGAAAGTGGCCGGGTAATAAGGAAGATCGATTAAATAGAAGCTGTAATAGTCGGGAAGGGTCCTTCCTTAATCCGGTACAGCAGTGATTTCAGTTGCATGGGCGTTCTATGTCTCTTGGACATCAACAAACTTTACTGTAAGTGTGAGGACTATAAACAATGACGTTTATGTCAATATTTGAATTTATTGATCGGAGATATCGAAAGTGTCAAGTAATAAAACGGAATTACGACTTACGATGTGCGTTTGTGGGTAAGACTACTACGCAGAAGCTTACAGACTAAAAAAAGTCTTGCAAGAATTGCTTTTTTTCAAAGTAACAAAGGTGAGACAGTGGTCGGTCATTTTAAAATCCGGCTTGCCATACCGTGAATGAAGGAGTTGGAACTAATAAACGTATAACCAGTTTCTTTAAGTACCTACAGCCTTAAAACGACAACATGAAGAGCAACGACTTAAGTGGAGATTAACACAATAGTGTTTCCTCTTTCAGTACTCCAAAAGCGTGGAGGCACACCATGGAGATAACTCACCAATTCGAGCATTTACCACCAATTGTTCCTCATAAATGGAGCTTGTAATCTTGAGTGTAAAAATGGCCGTATCACACCAATTTCCAAACGTTTACATTTAATTGTTCGACACAAATGGCAGTTGTAATCGTCAGCGTTTAAAATCCATTTAAGTCTTTCCATGATGTAATGACATGCCGGGATCGTATACGTAGAAAGTTTACGTAAAATCCGCATCCGCGCACAATGCAACAAAAATAAAACGTCTGCCATTTAAGGAGACGGTACGCAATACCGGCTATCGCAGCTCGCAGTCCTTTAAAGTCGCTAAGCTGCTTATGAAATGTGGGTACAGACGTTCCAACTTTTCTCATCGGCTGTGCTCATAGCGTTCATTCCGCTGGCCGCTAGGTGGCGCGCCGCGCGCCGGTCGGGTCCCGACGTTGAATGAATTTTTCTTTCATATCATCCACGAGTTCCGGGTACAGTTTATTGAACACTACGACTAGTATAAATTACTTGTCTCACGCTTCGCAGTCGCATCGCAAAAACTTTACTGACGTCGATTGGATTCAAGCTAAAAAAAAACTTACAACTATTTGGCCGTATCGGCTAAGGTGTTAAAGATTAATCGCTTTTTTATAGATTCAATAACTATTATGTAAATATGGCGGCGTATCATTAAATTTTTACAGGGAAGCCATAAATCTATCGAATGCTTCATTAGTTCTGACTGTCGAACTCGTTGGACAACATTAGCATAATTTGCGTCAATCAATAGCGTGGACAAAATGATTTATTATATTTAGCTACAAGTAATAAACGTTTCAACACTACACACACTTTCAGTCGTATAGGTATTTTGGTGACGTCATAAATATCTCTTCACTCCGTTACAAAAGGGCCTTTTTAATTAAATTCGACTTTTATGCGAAATAATCGTTTTGGATCCAACAATGCATTCAGGACTACATTGTTGACGCAAAATTTATGCATACTACTATGGCAAAGTGAAATGCGGGTGTAAATAACTTCGCCGAGACTAAACTATGAGATACCGCCTAAGCTGAGACCAAGTAAAATATTCAGCACAACAAAAACGCCTCGAATAAACACGGTAAAGTGCATAGATTTCCTTTCATTCTGCATAGAACAACAGTTAACATGCAGTTAACGGTTGACCGTGTCCAGTTATGTAAGTACGAAAGCTGCATTTTTGACAGCACGACCTTTCTATGCAACTGCACTAGTTTACAGGCGAGAAAGCCGGCCCCGGGCGACAGGAACTAACCTTTCGCGACCGACCTTTTCCGATATTAGGTGGCCGACCCCGGCAGTGTTAGATACGTGAAATTCGCTACCATTTCACAGTTGATAACGTTTTGGTCGTGGATAATTTCTATGTAAGCGTAGGCGTGATCATCGGTCACGTATTGGCCTGAGTTATAACCCGGGAACGAAATAAATCTAGCTTTAGGTCTGTGAGTTCTGTACTTGGGTGTTGAGCATATAGACCGCCCACGCGAGGGATTTACATACGTAATACGCTGGTAACTAGGGCTCTGCTGTCAATCTTTGATTGTAGAGGTAACGAGGGCTTTTATTCGAGTGTCTTTGATGAAAATTAACCAGGATTTGTGAGGTAGCTTTTGGAGTCGTGTTGTACTTATTTTAAACTTAGAATAAATCATTTTATAGACATTTTATGACTGTTATACTATCAATATAATTCGTTTCCTATGATACAACCGCATACCTACAATAAAACCAGTTCTACAATTTTACAAAATCTTGACACTTTTAAACTGCTCGATTTTATTAAACGTTTAGAACTTGACAGAAAACAAAACAACCAATTAAACGATTGCAAAACGAACGTAACTTACAATACGAACTTTTCCTCGTATCGCGGTCGCAACCTCAGAGCGAATTGAGTTTTTATTAGTGGGAATGAGCGAATATGAAATCATGAACTGGTGCCACAAAAGAGCGATTTTAGCTTTCCCTAAACAGTTACATTACATAGCTCGCGGGTTCCTTCACGCATATTTTCTAATTCGACTCGCAATACCGACATTTGTGGTCACATTGTTTGTATTTACGTGCGTATATAATTTTGAGAAAATATCCATTAAACTGGTTATGCAATATAAGTTTATTGGTGTAGTATAGATAGGGTAGTTGACTAAAAACATCGAATTAGTCCGTCATATAGACTTTCAAAAAATATTGGACACGTATTTTCACGTAAACAAAAAACCAAGACGATACCGTGCGTTGAAAACTCGTGTGACGTCACTACATGCTACAATTTTAGCACGACGTAACGTTACAAGCCCCCTCTCCAGATCTTTGACGCTTTTTATTTTCGTCAATTTTAAAAGACTTTATACAGCAAAAAATACGTGTCCGATATTTGTCGATAATCTAACTGACGCGACGGACTAAATAGAATCATTTTTTTTTACTCAGGAAACATTCCTATTACTTATACATATTGACAGACTAGGTATATCGTACCCCTAGTAATATATGAGTATATCTTTTTAGTTCAGTAGCATTGTGTCGTTTTACTACTTGGTAAATAATTCACGTTTAAACATTTGTGACGTAAAAACGTATTTTCGCATTTTTTGCAAATGTGTCAAGTTTTTACTAGGTACCCGATATGGTCGACCAATCAACGACGAGCACACTCGCATGGAAGTTACTTATTCAATCTTGACTTAAAGGTTACAGCTTCCAGGAAACACAGTTACCGTTATGAAACAAAAGGTTAACTCGGCAATTTTTCACACAATAAACACAATTGCCGCTTTAATTATTATTGCTGTTGTCTGTACCACCAAAAACTGTGCATAAGTACCTAATAAATAAAGGTATCGCCGTCTGATAGCAACCAGGCCCGAGTCACAGTAGAAATATGGAACAGTACAGAAACTACGAACAAACGGTCGAAACGGCACACTCACACAGACGCGCACATCTACGAGGCCCCTAAGGGACTTTCGCGGTGCGCTCAGTGGCGGGTGCCGTGTTCATAGATAATACCTACGCTATTATAATGGCTATAGGTGGACCACTCACTGGTGGTTTTCGTTTTGCAAAAACTGTGTACCCAAGCACAGATTTTTAATACTAGTATATAAGGGTATAACTTCCCAAATGGTCCCATGAAAATTTTATCGAAATCGAACAAGCAGGTTTTTGTTAATTTCAATAAATGATAGCAAATCTGTCGGGATAGCTGAAATCGCATGTTTGTATATTGTTTACACCAATTTATACCACGTACGCTGTGATGGGTATGTTTAGCTGGGAGTGAACCACTAAAAAGTGAAAAATAAAAAAACTTTTTTAGAAGTCGGTTGTATTTTTTGTAAAAAGTTTTTTTATTCAACATACAGAAATCCTTCATCAAAATTTTAGGGCAGATATTAGGTATAATTGAAATGGAATAAAATGGCATAGAAATGATAAACAATATTCAGTTTATATTTTTTTTTTACAATGGCATTATTTACATTTTGACCAAAGAAGAAAGTCGCATGGAATAACATGCACTAACGCATTTTCGCGTGACTATTTCTCCCAGTCAACTCCTACCGCAAGTCGTGTTAAAGAACTTCGTTCCAATAAAACACTTATTGCAAACATTAAAAGTGACAACCCTAGCTCTCTACTGGAGCGTAGGTAATTATTTCAACAAATGGGCTTAGTTTCCATACTGTTCCATATTTTTACTGTGCCCGAGTCGACGGTGCGTCGTGTTCCACGCGCGCCTCAAAGAGCCGTCAGCAAAGAAGACGGGGCCCCCTAGGGTTAGTGCCTGCTAGGGTTTCAGAATTTGTTCGAAAGAGTCACCGCGACCCTGGAACGCAAAGGGCATAAGAAGGATCACGGGTGGGTTTTAGTCAGTAAGAGTCTGACACTCTCTTCCACTCCGTGCAGGGCGGGGGGAAAATCTGTTATTGGTTTAGTAAAAACTTTTTGCTCGTTGGTTGCAATAACTCGTTGGTTGAAAGTCATACCCACACTACGGGTGCTCTCATATTTATTAAACTATATAGGTACATATAAATGTTGATGGTTCAGTAACCACTGAGATTGAAGATATTTCAAATGATTGGTAGTTGTAGCGTTAAAATTCAGTGCGATAATTGTTTTGACTGTATTTATGGCTGTGGAAAAACTTGTAGGTAAAATCATTCGGTTTGATTACTTGAGATTTATCCTATAATAGTAGCTTTAGACAATTTTATTTTATTATTTAAAATTTTAGAAATTGTGTGTAAAAGTAGTAAGTTAAATAAATGAAAACAATAAATTTTAAATATAACATAAAATACATAAATATCATACTAATATATACTCAGCAATATAAGATAAATAATAATACATAGTTATATGCAACTAAGACAGGTATGTAACTAAAGTAGGTATTTTGCAACATTTTTTGGCAGAAAATGTTGTAATAGTCATTGAATATACCATCTTTAAGTACTACCTACTAGCAGCGCCCCGCGGTTTCACCTTCGTACCTAATTCCCGTTTCCGTGGGAATACATGGATTAAATATAGCCTATTTTACTAGCTGATAATGTAACTTTTGATAAGTGAAAATAATAATCAAAATCGGCCCAGTAGTTTCAGGGCATATTCGGTACAAATCACAAATCTTTCCTATTAAAAATATTATATGAAAGCTATGAAAGTATAAATAAGAAAGATCAGCTACCACCGGAGTTGGTAACCCGTAAGTACCTACAGATAAAATATAAAAAAAAATTGGTACTGGAGTGCCAATTCTACTCATTTTTAAACAACGTTCGTTTTCGAATGTCAGTGTAAGATAGCGTCTTTCTAAAATGTTTGGAAATTCAGGCATTTTTGACAGATTGCGACTGACATGCGAATGTGAACATTGCTTAAAAATGAGAAGAATTGGCACTCTGACAGCATCAGACAGACACCAAACACCATCAGTTACTTAAGTCGGAAGCAAACGATCGAATTCAAATCGTACAACAGTTTCACCAACCAAACGACAACTACAAATAAACTATCCCTGATTTGCCTACAAATAACACTGGTCCTTGTCACTGGTTGACTGGTCTTTATTGCTGGTAAGATTTCAATCTAATACTTGAAACAAGTGACTACCCACGCGGCCATTTCTTGTCTTTAAACGTGTGAACTGCCAGACAAGTAATAACTTGATGACGGTGTTCATTAAGGATGACAGGAAGAACTTCAAGTACAGTCTCTTCGAAGTTTAGCGTGCGTGTCTTATAAATAAAATGTGGAGGTGGTGGAATGTGCTTACAGGATACGTTCCAAGAGGTGATTGAGTGGACTTGTAAATGACAAAGAAGTTTCTCTATCAATGTGCTTAAAAAAGTTTTGCATACTTTTGTTGTGGACCACGGGTGCTTTAAGCTTTCTTGGTAAAATATTGATTTGATTTCAAAGAAATACATTTAATGACCAAATATTACATAAACAAAAAAAAAAACACAGTTAAAGAAACAAAAAAAACCGGCCAAGTGCGTGTCGGACCGCGCAAAGCGAAGGGTTTGTTAGTTCACTGTTAAAATCTCTAAAAATATATAAGCTGTGATGTTCAAACCAATTTTCGTTGGAAGTTCTGTTTGTTCAATTTTTTTTAGAATTTTCAATTTCATAGTTTAAAAGTTAGAGGGGGGGACACATTTTTACGCATTCGGAAGCACATATCTCATAAACGTATTTAGCTTAAAAAAAAACCCTTAAAAAGTATTGCCTTAAATAAAAAACTTTTTTAGAAACCTCTATTCCATTTTGAAAGAGCTATCCTATGTTTGTTGGAATTTATTTGATCATCCCTCAGTTACCTACATGTTTGGAGTATCACCCCTAAAATATGTTTTTTCCATAATATTATGGAAAAATTTTTATTGAATAGCGGTTTCTTCTCGAAATAGTAAGATGCTTGTCGAAACCCTCGTATACAGTTTTTTTTTTCATTTTACATTGACAAGGGAAAACGAAAACATCGTCAATGTAGTCGAATCCACGCATTATTTGCAATAAAACAAATACTAATCGTCAGATTTCAATCAAATTTAAAAGAGATCATACGAAAAGCACTAGCTTTCGAATATAAAAAGAATCATCACAATCGGTACACCCAGTCAAAAGTTATGAGCTATTACACACGAAAAAAATACAGTCGACTTAAGAATCTCCTCCTTTTTTTTGTCAGTTTAAAGCAGATAGATATCGGCGTCTGCAACATGCAAACTTGCGTACTAGAAATGCCGTGTGCAATATATATGTATATTTTTTTCTGGATGGGAAATCATTAAATGACTTCTCCCGCTCTGGACGGATCGGAGGGAGTGTCAGACTCTTACTGACTAAAATCTATCCGTGATCCTTCTAGTGCCCTTTGCGTTCCAGGGCCGCGGTGACTCTTTCGAACAAATTTCGCAACCCTAGCAGAACAGTTGTGCATAGTCCCTTTTTTTTTGTATGGGAAATCATCAAATGACCCCTCCCGCCCTGGGTGGAGCGGTAGGGAGTGTCAGACTTTTACTGACTAAAACCCACCCGTGATCCTTCTTGTGCCCTATGCGTTCCAGGGCCGCGGTAACTCTTTCGAACAAATTCCGCAACCCTAGCTTGTGCATAGTCCCTTAGGTTCCAATTTATGACGTATTTGTAAGATAGTCGCGTTGTCCGTATTGAGTTCGAATACTAAATCGCCTTTGACAGATATGATCGTTTACTTTGCACATTTTTGTATCTATTTAGTATTTGAAATACTGAATAACTTGAAAATATCCCACACAAGTCGTTACTGTGAATTGTTAGCGCGTGTTACCATGTCGGAATTGGCTTGACTATTGTAAGTAGATAGTTAAGTTAATGGGGCTAAATTTATATCCGGTTAAATGAAATACTGGGTGTCCAATAAAACCCAGTCTATAATTGCCTTAAAATATAAACTAGCAGCAAATTATCTAAACTTGGTAACCTAGAAGTTAAGGGGAACTTATTAAGGCCTCAATTTACCGAGAATGGCGTTGTGTCGTGAGGTCGCGGGTTCGAACTCCGATTGTGGTATGGCTACATTTAGGTAATACATTCACAAGTTCGTTGCTAACAGTAAAATTGCTACATAAAAATGTTATTTATTTTGCTTTCCTTGTTTGGTTTTAAGGAAAATTCTTGACGGGATATGGGTTAAGTTCGATGGTTTTGGAAACAAAATGTGAGAAAAGATTGTCCTGGAATTCATTTCCTGTTTTGTAAAAGCGATTGAAGTCGGTTTCTTGAATACCCAGATTAGCATATAAAGCATAAAAAAACATTAAAACAAAAGCAAACAAACATCCCTTCCCTCATGATCGACATTTAATCGTGCCATCAATAAAATTCCAGATAAACTCAAAAAATCCCGAAAACGAACCCTAACTAGTTGTGTTAAGCTACAAAATTGCGTGACGTATTTTAAACAAACATTTGTAAGTTTAGGGTATCGTTTACTATCCGAGTGTAATGTGGCCATAAAGCCGGGTGACGGGGAGGCCCCCTAGAGCGTCGCACGCGCAGTTTAACGACGCTTCTTATACCACCACAACGGCCACACACTGGGTTAAAAGTGTCTATTAGAGATAGGCCGACTAAGAACTTCGCCGAATAGCCCACTGGACTACTAGTCGGCGTTCGAATTGCGCAATAGTCGCCAGCTTTAAATTTGACCTGATATTCAGCTTTTCTGACTAGTCGGTTCATTTCTTTTTTTATAGTTCACACTGTTTTTGTAAGTCTAATTTAATTTTAAAGTAAACGTAGTTAGCACGGGCGATTAGTTTCTTTTATTTTCTATTATGAAAAAAATATAGGTAACACTAGACAATAAGTTATTTTAGTATACACTATATGGATATATGCGTCCGAAATAAAGCTATTCCATTATATTCCATAAGCTACAGAAATTAATGAGGTGCCTATATTTTTTTCAAAGTAATAGTCGCCTATTTGCCGGTTAATTATGTGGCCGGATGGTCAACTTTCAAGACTAGTCAGAGACTTATTGGTCCATCTCTAATATCTAATTACTTATGTACGCGAATTACATAATGTTCTATGTTATGTTTAATTTAAAGTGTTTGAAAATATTATGAGCTATTAGTAGTTATTGTGACATAATCATAATGATAATGGAGATGTAGATCGTTTATTTTGTTTTACTTTCTTGGATCATTTATTTGTTGTGGTTAAGGCTTGAGAAATATGCTGTACTGGCTTTTTATAATGATCATTATTAGTTTCTCTTGTGTCATAGCAAAAAGTAAAAGTGTTTTATATTCAGACTACATAAGAGAGAAAGAAAAAAATGATTTTTGCACCATTTTTCATTGATGCTTCGCTTCTTTTGGTCCTAGCGTGATGTTACGTAGCTTATAGCCTTTCTCGATGAATGGGCTATCTACCACAAAAAAAAAGAAATTCGAATCAGTAGTTCCTGTGATTATTGCGTTCAATCAATAAGACTTCAGCTTTATAAGTAATATTAGTTTAAAACTTCCAAAATTTATGTATAACTAGACCTTCTGCCGTTCAAATTCATAGAGATAAAAATAAAAAATATTGTCGTTTGGTCCAATCTTACACAAAAGTAAATTATTATGTTGACATCAATTCAGTACTCCGCATAACAAAATAATGTTAACACAATATCTCGACGAACTTTGTTTACTTCAACATAAATCGTTTTAAGCGCCATTAACTCAGAATTCGCTCGTCATTATAAATTCTAAATATTTATACGTCAGCCAACCGCAAAAGTGAAATAATTTGTTTCATGAATATGCGCAAAACGAGTTAACCGACGAAAACTGAATTACTTAATGACGCTCGTGGCTTCGCAGCGTTTGTAGGCGCCGGAAAGGGAACGTTGTTATTAAGATGCTTATTAAAATAAATAAAAAATAAAGAAAATAATATATAAGTAAGTATTTAAAAAATGCGCTCGCTTTGAACATCTGGATGGCAACCAGTCTGTTCTCCTTCGCACGTGAGGACTTTTGCAAGAAGTTGGTAGAATCATCACAGCGTTAATTCCTTTTTTTTCTGGATGGGAAATCATCAAATGGCTTCTCTCCCGCTCTGGGCGGAGCGGAAGGGAGTGTCAGACTCTTACTGACTAAAACCCACCCGTGATCCCTCTTGTGCCCTTTACGTTCCAGGGCCACGGTGACTCTTTCAAACAAATTCCGCAACAAGCGGATACTTGGATTCGTTTTTCTCAAAAATTGAGATCTTATAGTGTTCTTAATTGAACAGAACATTGTTTTTCTTTTTTG
The DNA here is from genome assembly GCA_905332915.2 of Hecatera dysodea. Classification (NCBI taxonomy): domain Eukaryota; kingdom Metazoa; phylum Arthropoda; class Insecta; order Lepidoptera; family Noctuidae; genus Hecatera; species Hecatera dysodea. The sequence continues at coordinate 7,260,037 of HG995294.1, read as the reverse complement.
AAGATTATTTTTTTTAAATAAATCGTGTCAATAATTGACCTTTAATGACCATTTTTGGAAGGTGATAAAATTCCCGTTGTATCGCCTTTATTTACTTTTAAAACTTGAAGGAACAGACTGCAGGTACATCACAATTTAAATGTGTTCATCAAACGATATATTTTTATTGCACGTAGTCACTGGGATAACAATATGCTAGTATCACGAATTCAATACTGATCTAGAGGAAACTGAAAGTGATAATCAAAACACTTTTGACGCGAGCGAAGCCGCGGGCAGAAGCTAGTGAGCAGATAGAATATGAACGGAGGCATTTCTTTTTGCTCCTGAATGTACTTTCCAAACAAAATGTTGACCAAACGGGAAAGAATATAGGAATTTTCAAATGTTGACGAATTGGGAATGAATGTATCAAGATCAAAATCTTGACCAAACGCCACTTGTGTACAGTTGTTTTTAAAACTTTTGACATGCCGCGTATCGGGAATGTGACATAACGGGAAGTAGCCATATGAAGGAAGAACCAAACGGCAGCAACGTCACGAGTAGCGAAGAGTTCCTTGTCCTTTGTTAGCTCACCTTATCAAGATGTGGAGAAACTTACGAATGAATGTGCCAGGTAATTGTTAAACTATGCAAATTACTGCTTAGTCCTGGCCGTCAGATAAAAAGTTTCACGTTTACGCCCTAACCGATAAAGATTGCATGTTAATTAAACAAAATTTTCTGTAGAACAAAGCGTTGATATTGATTGGGTCTTAGAACTAAAGTGTTTGAGTAACGACTTTTTGGTACTTGGCCGGTTCTTGTTCCTTGATCACCTTTACGAAATACAACCTAAAATAAACTAGTTTCGCCGGATTATTAAGTAAGTTCCTGATGATGAATGGCTTGATAAATAAATCACTCATGGCCGTGATCACTGGAGAGTGTTTGTGTACGATCTGCAGCAACAGTTGACGAGTGATTCGGATTTTTTATTATCTATATTAAGGAAGATTTTCTTTCATCTATTGAAAAATGGCATTGAAACGGTATGCACTTCAAAGCAGATATCGTTACATTATTATTTTGTTTTGTAACTTGTGCTGAAGGCCAAAAAGCGTTCATATTCTCGTTGCAATGTCATCGTTATCATTAAAATGTAGGAACATTAAGTTTGTTCAGAAAACTTGCATAATTTCAAAATACAACCGGAAGGTGATGTATATAACATTTCTGCAAAAAATGTAAAAGATGTAGGTATTAGTTTCATGGGATTATTTCACATATTTTTTTATTTTCTTACCCCAAATTACTTTCACATTTTTATGCGACCCAAATATATCTTTGATGTTAACCCTACCCTCTTTAGTTAAGTTGTGCAATGCGTAAGAAACCATGGTAGCAATAAAACGTCATAACCATCAATAGTCATTAAGGTAATTGGACCAATGGCAATAATAGCCGTGCAATCGGTAACGAGTGGTATAGGTGTCTAATTTTGACACAATTGTAAAGCTTAGAGCGACTAATATACGAGTAGCGGATTTACACTGCTGTCATTAGAACATGCAGTTGTTTTAGGAAGAGTTTTTGTATCTGTAGTTAACCATCATCATCGGCCTAGCCTTTTCCCTTTATATTGGGGTCGGCTGCCAGTCAAACTGGATTTAGCTAAATATCAGTATTTTACGTGGAGCAGCTGCTTACCAGACCTCCACAACCCATTAACTGATTAATACGATACTTCTTGGCAAGACCGAAGTCAGATTTGCTGGCTTCTGACAATCTATAACGGCTGCTGAAAATCTACAAATGGCAGCCGGCATTAAATGATAAATGATTTAGTTTGTAAGTAGGTTGTAAAAAACACTTTTACCCGTCAATCTTTTTTGGCCATTATAAAAATTAGATGAGGCCGGCCATTAACGTGTTTTTCGAAGCACGGAGGTCTCTCGGTATGTTAAGATGGTCACACATCTACACACTGACCTTGGCAAGGTTTGCTTAATTTGGAGATCAATCCGTAGTCAACCAATAATAAAAATTATGTTTTTTGATCTATATTTTGTTGGATGGTCAAACAATTGCAATGGTAACTAATAAAATTGATCGAAAAATTTAGCAATTTTAACCATTGGTTGTCAACTATGGATCAAAGAACTCACTTTAAACTGTGTTTGTAAAAAGTAGTTGTTAACACAGAATAGTTTCAAGGTTTCGATGTCTAAGAAAGATGTTACACATTGTTTAAAAAGAGAGGCACTAGTCAGCTTTAGTAGCCCATTCAAACTACCTATAAATAATACTGACTATAAACCATTAACATTCCAAATTCTAATAGCTACAAAATGAAACAATTATATATTTTAGCACATCCCTGTCTTGGTACTTTACCGCCTGTTTTCTCCTCAGAAATTTCACTTTCAACTGTTGTTATGATTATTTTAAGTCGAGTTCTTGCTCTAGTTCCAGTTTGCGTGATGACGATGATTCTCCTCACCTGTTCGTCATAATTGGAGCGCGACTAAGGTCGTGGCCTCACGCGCCGACTGTCGAACACGTTGGAAATTGAAACCGCACATCTTAATAAACGTTTACGTTTATAGTGTAGAGCAATATTAGAGGCACAGTCTACACTGTGCCTATAATATTGTTTGGAAGAGGAACGTTGATATTGGGTTTCGAATCTTATTTCGTTTTATGGTAGGTGTTAAACTGTAATTCAGTTTCAGCCCTCTTTTGTATTGTAATAATAAAATAATGATTTTGCAGATTATTAAATTTAACTTATTTTAATAGTGCGTAATTTAATCAAATATGTATGTACGATTATAGTATGCTGACTGTGTTAAGTGGCAAAATTTTGGTTAACACACGTTTAGGCGTGCCTTCTTTTAAAATAGTTAAATGTTGGATAAATGCAAGTTCGCAAATATATTTAGTAGACTGCCAGACAGAGTGATAGACTACCTAAAGTCTCTCTATTATATTTTATTTATTTGTATAGGCACACCAAAGACTTCTTCACAAAAAAATATGATGACAAGCATGGATCACAAAAGAATCCTGTGTGAACAAGTCACTAACAGGCATGCACATCATTTATAGCCTAGAAAGATAGCTAATTTTTGAAAATAATTTAAACAATCATTCACATATTAAGAAAAAAATGTAGAAGAAGAAATTATACATAATTATTAAGTTACTGATAATAAGTACATGCCTAGACGTTAGAAATATGAAGAAACTTTAATCTGTTTCGAAAGTGAGTTATCTACCTAGTCTTTTCCCGACTATATTGGGGTGGACTCCCAGTCAAACCCGATTCAGCTGAACTGTAAAATACTGGCAATTTTACAGTTAGTACTGTAGGTATAGGGACAATTTTAAAACTTCCCTGCCATCATTTTCTTATCAACTGCACCAGTCAAACCACACTCATATTTACCATGCCTACCTTCAAATGATCAATTATCTATTAGTTACTCATGGCTTACAGCCGCAATATGATTGCAGCAAGAAATTAATATCACCCACGCCACAGTGACTCATAAGCATGGCTACGGATAGACAGGGTAATCCATTACCTATAGTAAATAATGAGGATTGGTGTAAATGTTACTTGTCAACGATATGTGAGATTAAGCAAAATTGGATTTAGGGTTGTCGAATTTGATACTAGAGTGTAATACTTTTACTTAACTGAAAATATTGTGTTGATCTGTAAGTCACAACTGTATTTATGTAGAATGAATTCTATTTCAAAATGCGCCATCGTCTTGTGAGTATGTGTTTATCAAAAGAGATAGTGGTCTAACGCGATCAAATATTTCCAATTTATTTTTTATATATAATTGTAAGTCGTTTGACCACTATCTCACTTGATGGTAAGCGATGGTGTGGTCGAAGATGAAGCACGCTTAACTAGATGTAACCTATTCACTCATGACTTAAAGACGGGGGTCTTTAAGTCATGAGTGAATAGGTTACTTAGGTAAATTTACATATTATAATACATTTCAAATACTTGCGAATGCTTTGATAAACACATAAATTACAAATCTTTGGTAAATATGACCAAATAAATATATCTTTAAGCACTCTGCGACGCCGAAGTCACGCACGAAACTGAACTAAAGAGGGATCGGTAGTGATAGATACCTACCATTTTTTTTATAGATGGGAAATCATCAAATAACTTCATCCGCTCTGGTCAGAGCGAAAGAGAGTATCAGACTTTTACTGTCTAAAATCCATCCGTGTTCCTACTAATGCCTTTTGCATTCCAAGGGCCCGGTGACTCTTTCGAACAAATCCCGCAACCCTGCTAGGTAGGTACCATATAGACGAGGTAGAGGAGCCATAGTTTTTTTTTACTTTACGTAAAAAAAAAGAAAAAATGTTTTAATTGTGTCTGTGATAAATTATAATTAACCGGTCAGATACATTTTACTTCCTACGGGAAGTAACGTTACAACGTTACTTATTTTCCTTAACGTTATTTATTTTTCTCAAAGGATGGTTACAAATCAAAAGTTAAATACCTTGGCAAGTGCCTGAAAAAGAATTTGTAAGGTCTTTGATGTAACGTTACTTTTCTTTGAACGTAAACCATAATCATTCTAAAGTTGAGTGACTGGAGAAAATGACGTTTTAACAACCCTATAAATAAGCTATACCCACAAAAACGTTTAATGCTCCCATGTGCTAACGACTCGAAGGCTTCAAATTAATAGGTATTGCGCAGATCTGGCCTGATCACCTGAGGGGCACTTACTAAATACCTCACCCTACGTCTTTAAAATGTACACAGTTATGTTATGTACTTAAATACAAAGTAATAGAGGTCTCAAGAAAACTTGTACATAGATACTTCCTTATTATGCTTCTTTCAATCATATTAAGATTAAGCCAGATGAATGGCAACAAATTAAAGGGTATTACAACAAAAATAGCATAATTATGCGTTTGATTTTATATGCGAATATTTTGGTAAAATAATGCATAACCACGAAGACACATCGTACAATCGTGAGTTTTACCGGAAAACCATCGTAGGACCCCTTCTAGTTTTCTGGAATTTTAATGAAATTATTTGTGATTGACGTATGATATATAATACAAAAGTAATTTAATTATAGGTTAGTCGATATTTTTTTAAAGTTTATAGTAGCAAATAATTTAGTAAAAAATGCTATTCCTGTATTATTATATTTGCAGATTTTTGTTATGTTTGGTGCTTGATATATCAATTTTTTTTAATTCTGGATGGGAAATCATGAAATGACTTCTTTTGCTCTGTGCGGAGTGGAAACGAGTGTCAGAATCTTACTGACTAAAACCCATTCGTCTTCCTCCTAATACTCTTTGCATTCCAGGGCCGCGGTGACTCTTTCCAACAAATTCCGCAGCCCTAGCAGGTGTACATATATGTAGATTGTAGATAGAATAGTTTTTTTATGGATGGGAATTCTTCAAATGACTTCTTACGTTCTGGGCGGAGCTGAAGGGAGTGTCAGACTCTAAACTGACTAAAAGCCATCCATGTTCCTCCTAATGCCCTTTGCGTTCCAGGGCCGCGGTGACTCTTTCGAACAAATTCTGCAACTTTGGAACATATGTATCTATGTAGCTTACTTACATGTCGTAAGAGCTTGGCAAAGAGCATTAATATTATTAAGTAGTCATTTCTCAGTAGGATTTCATAACTGTTGTACGATATTAAGCACATGATATGCACTACATAGAATTATTACGCCGATGTATTATTACAGGAAATTTTTACGGTAGTTTGATTACTGAACTTTGCCCTTTGTAAATAGATATGGACTTATTACTCGTATTTATAGCTGTATCATTGTGTAAGTTTTTTTTTACTAGTCCCGATATTTGATGCCGAAATGGTTTCACCAGAACATGTTAAATGAAACATGTTTAAGAGTCTCGGATTTAAATACGATGGGGTATTTGTAACATTCGCATTCCATTAAATTTGATCTAACTTGAACTATCCCAGAGCTGGGCAAAAGGCCTCAATCCATTGCTTCCATTTTTCATAGTTCTGTGACACTTATTGCCAGTTTCTAAGGAAAACATTCAACGCTTCGTAAGCGCTGAATTATCTAACTAATTAAAAAGTGTAATCATTATCCTACATTTATATAATGAGAAATATAACCCGGTAATGTGTCTCATTTAAAGTTTATAAATGGTAAATGTAAATAAATTATTGTGAAAAACAAATCCGCATTGTATTTTTTGTAAATGTAATTTAATACCATTTTTTTTCTGGATGAGAAATCATCAAATGACTTCTCCGGCTCTGGGCGGAGCGGGAGAGTGTCAGACTTACTGAGTAAAACCCACCCGTGATCCTTCTAGTACCCTTTGCATTCCAGGGCCGCGATGACACTTTAGAACAAATTCCGCAACCTAATTTAGGTACCAAATATGTGTATTTTAAGCACCAAGAGTAAACAGAATTTTTCACACATACTTTATTCGGCGAAGCTTTTTTACGAGTAAATTTAAATTGCCTGACCACTAATCAATAATCATGACCTTGACGTAACTACCGCCATTAAAACATCCAATTTAAATAACAGCAAGATCATAATCAAACATATTTATTGAATTATTGTGCCATGATTAGGTGCAATAACAATTTAGACCAATGTTGATAATAACTACTATAGTTTAGTTACATTTTATACCAGTCTCATACAATATTGCGTTTTACGATTGATATAAAGCCATTCTCATTTCTAGCTGGCTGGATATATGAGAACTTGTATTATTAGGTGTGATATTACCTTTGTTATGTAGTGCCTGTGTGCGTTATGATTTCATCTATACTTATAATAAATCTGTAGAGAGGTCAATTCTGTACAAGGAATATATTTTCAGCATAACTATCAGGGGGTGATTAGTGATCGATACTGGTGCCAAAAATGCAATCAGTAAAATTTTTGTCTGTCTGTCTGTCTGTCTGTATGTTCTTTATAGAAACAAAAACTACTCGACCGATTTTAACGAAACTTGGTGCAATTATTCTTCATACTCCTGGGCAGGTTATAGTATACTTTTCATCACGCTACAATTAATAGGAGCAGAGCAGTGAAGGAAAATGTTGGGAAAACGGGAGAAGTTACTCCATTTTTTAAGCTTCCGTCGCGTGTGTAGCCTTAATGGTTAAAGTTACATAGAAATCATGTATTACGGAAATGTTCTACATAAAATTATCTAAAAAATATCCCAAAACAGCATATGTCTATCTTTTGTCAATTTTAAACCGATTGGGCTGAGAGTCTCAAAATCGGGTGTAAAGTAACTATTCCACGCGGACGAAGTCGCTGGCAGAAGCTAGTTGTAAATAAGGGATAGTAATATGCGACTAGTATAGCTTCATCTCCGTTCCAAACCGGTATCATGATGGTGTAAGACTTTATTACAGTTCTGCATAGTATTCACATGAACTCAAAGTTAATGAAAATGACGACATGGTTGGCGCAGTGGTTGAGCGTTCGGCTGCTGCGCTACGTGTCTCGGGTTCGATCCCCGCACGGAACAAATGTCTGTATGGCCTACAGATAAAAGTTCCGGGTCTGAGTGTCTTTTTATATCTGTGGTCTTTTGTATGTGAGTTTACATGTTTGTGAACGCACCCACGATACAGGAGTAAAGCATAGTGTGCGGCAACGTTTAAAAAAAAGGCTAACAATCAAGTTCGGGTGTTCAATAAAAGTCTTATGCCCAGCACACATAATTGTCTATCCTTATCATTAGGTACTCATGATTTTAAAAATAGTAAGTAGTCACCACAATAGTAACAGTCATCTCACAAGATGCCAGAAACACCAATCATAGTTAACAGAAGAAAATAGTCCATTTATGAACACACCCATCAGATCATGAAGAGCATGAAAACATTTAAGCTCTCTAAAATTCCTGATAGGTAATAATAAATTCCAAAAATAATACATAAGACATAAGAATATCGTGTCGTTAATAACAATGTTCCAATATAAATTCTGCACAGGCAGCAATTAATTTTGTTAAATATTTTATTATAACATGCACATGTGGTGTTTAAAATATTGCCTTATAAATGTCGGATTTTAAGTACTTTACCGCTACTCAATACTATGTGTAAGTATTTATTTATTGGACATTTAATGAAGGCTTTAAGGATTCACTTAGTTTATAAGGGGTCCTTTCGTCTATGGTCAGTGCATATATACACTAGAAAGTGATGAAATGACGGAATGTGGCCTTTTAAAATGGCGGTGGAACGACCAGAACACAACCGGAACAAATTAGCGCTTTACACGCATTATATTTATCGGCCTATCTAATAATAGGATACCTTGCAGGCAACATTATAACGAGTTTACGAGTTGCTAGTTCCCTGATTGGTAGATTTTAGCGGAAGGGAGTGTCAGACTCGTACTGAATGAAACCCACCCGTGATCCTTCCAATGCCCATTGCGTTCCAGAGCCGCGGTGACACTTTCGAACAAATTCCGTCACTCTAGCAGGCACTGACCCTATGGGGCCCCGTCTTCTTTGCTGACAGCTCTTTGAGGCGAGCGTGGAACACGAAAGAGGGGACTTTCTCCGCAAATTTAGCGTGCTCAATGTGCTCATATACCTTACGCTCATATACGCTACTACTTCGACCAGCCCTGTACTTCTAGCATCCCGTGGGATCCAGCAGCTTTCATGAACTCATAGGTCCACTTTGAATTCAGACTTCCTTTGGGCATGCGGTCACTACTGCAGAAGTTTCAGGCTCATAGATGACCACCTTAAATAACCATTTTCGTTTATTCAGTCATCAAAAAGCGTCTTTATCATGATTATGTAATGAAAAAAATATTGCAACTAAGTACCTAAGAAGCAGAGAAGTAGAGAATGATATCCTGATAGTGGACCAACGTGACGAAAGTCCTTTCAAAGGAAGAAATGCCAGAGTCAACAACAGAGAATGAGTTGTCCTCATAGAAATATAAAATACAGGAGAAGTGGCAAGGGGGCGTGTCGGCGTCCACGCGACATGGTCTGGGCGAGCATGTCTTACGCAATGGTCGAATCCGCGAACTAGTGCGCTTCCGACCATGAGCGTGATAAGATATAAGAATGCCGTGTTGTTCAGTGTTTTCTTGTAAAAACCGAAGCCTAAACCAAAACTTTGTTAATTATGGAATCACTTACCATATCAAAATACAAGTATTTTACTATATTTGTCTTTAAAATCATGAAAAACAACAAATCGTAAAATATTTCTTGCTTATACTCTGTTATTTTTGTTTTCAAATGTCACAGCGACAATAACATATTACAATGAATACACTGCTCCTTAACCACTACCTAAGTTTGTCGCTAAGTGACTGGATGAGCAATGTAAAAATCACAGAACGATACTTTAGCAAGCCGATGTATCGCATAGTACGGCCGCTGCTTCTTGCCGCGAGTTAGTGATGTAGTTGTGCAGATACACTGTCGACAACAATGTCGATTGTTGAATGAAATATTACAAAAGTGTACCAAACTTTCTTAGATTTCATTAAATTTTTGGTAAATAATCGTTCAAGTGTTTTTGGCTTTGAATTATCGTATTTATGCCTTATCCTCGTGCTACTTCCTTACTTTTTATGGTAATTGTATTTTACTTTCGATAAAGTTTCGAATGCATTATAGTGATCGGCATGTTTAAGATAATATATTAGTGACCTTTGCTTAAAATTAGTCAACATATTCATGCTATTTATTTGTTATACATGGGCAGCATGGCGTGTGTAATAAATGCCAGAATCGATAACTTTCCGATTTAGTCAATCACTAGCGTATATGTAAAATAAATTGGTTTTGCACAGCGCAACGATACCCACCGTTGTTTTTGTGTGAGTAAGTTGCACGGTGTACTGTAAATATACGCTGTATTTATTAGGATAAGGTTTATAATTGATTGTGTAGTACAGTACGATTTCAAAAATGCGGGTGTGTGCGCGACTGCGTATCTATTGCTTTTACTGAACTGCATTCGTAGTAGTTGCCGGGTGGTAGGGCAAAACAGGAGACACAGGTTCCGATACATTTTCGGCTACAGGGCATATCTCCTTGTTTATTATATCTATGGTTGTCCTGGTGCTAATAAGAGTCGACCCCTCATAAAGTGAAAAAAATGAAGGAGAAGATGAATAAAAAGCAACTTTATAAAGTTCAATGACTATTTCCATCACGTTTTGAAGCACAAACCTAATACTATACACGTAGTACGTTGAAGTAAAAACTAGGACATGCGCCCACTGTGTTTCTTTTCAAGTTTATTTTGAACAAAGCCTTAATTTCACATTCAGCTTCACACGGAAAGCATTACACAATATTAATATTGTAATAAGTTATATTATTTTAAGCACAAACACGACTAAGCGGACATTTTCTAAACAAAGCAAGTTTTGCGTGTGTAACAAAAGTTTTAATTAGTCACTGTGACCTAAATTGTTAGACCAGTAACCTGTTTGGTTTAGTTCTCTACTTGCGTGATTTATTTACTGTTTAAATCTGAATATGTTTAGTGGCTCATGTTTTTGTTATGCTGAGACAGTGGTTAGATTTGTTTGCATCGAATCGACCAAATTATACTAAACTAGCATCTGCCCGCGACTTCGTCCGCAAGAATAGTTAACATTCTTCATTGGTGCTCCGCTCCTATTGGTCTAGCGTGATGATATAAAAACAATATTATAGCCTTCCTCGATAAATAGGCTCTCTAACACTGAAAGATTTTCAAATCTGACCAGTAGTTCCTGAGATTAGCGCGTTAAAGCAAATAAACAAACTCTTCAGCTTTATATATGAGTATAGAAGTTTAACTAAGTTGAGTCATAACGACCCGGAGACATTGCCGGGAACACAAGCTTGTCAAATCTTTACTAGTAATCATTGTTACTACCCTGATTACTATTCAATGAACCCAACAACGTTGTAGAAATTCCTCCAATCTTAATTTAAATCAAACTCACACAAAAAGGTTCCTGCATTCTTAATTATAGAATCGACGTCGTTGGTACAAATTGCGCTTTGATCCAGTTTAATTAATTAAAGAGGATCTTGCAATAAAAATCAGTAAGCGCCTTAAGCAATAAGCTCAAGTTAGCTCTATTAAACCTGTTACCTGCTCAGGCGTATCGTATAACTTTTTATGCGAATTGTCAGTTTCGCATAAACACGACGTTTCATCAGTGAACGTTGACATGCGCTATTGCTTCGACTCCATCAATGCATGAGTGTAAAAAGTCTATCGTGCGTGTAATGTTACGCCTCAGTAGGCAATGACCTTAACAGAGACTAATGTACCTAAAGAAAATTCAGCTAACTATTAATCAAAACGAATTACAAAAAAAATTGAATGCTTTTTTATCTTTGCTTTTACAAATAGCTTTCAGTTTCTTTTGCGAAACAACACGCAGTAGAAAGAACCAGTACCATAATAATTTATTTTTCCTTTTCTCAAAGACGAATTTTTTCCTTTGCTCCATCGTCTGTAAAGCCTATGAATTTTATTTTTCATTCAGTTTTAAATTTCTTGGCAACGGCAGCAAAGATTCTAATTTATTTGACGTCTTGTAAGACAGGAATCTCAGTCTAAAGAGAAGCCGAGGTTTCCAAGGGTCAGCAGTGGCCAAAGATAAGTACCGAAACCAATCTTCGTAAAGTCGTGAAACCAATTGCGTAAAAAATTAACGTGACAGGCGTTATCTGTAAAAGCGTAGACAATTAAACCCATAGAATAAACCACGGTTCCGTGTAGTCGGGGAGGTAAGATAAAAATACGCCGTGTTCTCGTTGATATTTAGAATAAATTGGTATAATTATCGCTTACGAGATCCCAAGTACTACTAAGTTGTGCTTAATTGGAGAGGGATCTGATAAGAAATGAAGCTAACGGTCATGTAGTGACATTTAGAAGCGTGTGGTGTGAGCGCGGGCGGCGGCGGGCTGTGGCGGCGACGTCGACTGCTAACAATTAGCCGTGTCCATCAGTTAAGGCGCGAGCCGATCCGCTGTGACCGCGATAGCTTCGTTTCCATAGCGACCGAGGACCACACACGACCGCCAATAAACTTGGACCCTCGTACTGAAATATGCAAATCCAACCCTTCGGTGAATACGGCATGAATATTTTAAATGTTTTGTTTTCTTGTGAAATTAATTTAATTCGCAACGAGACTACGTAATAAGAGTTTGTTTTATGCACTGGTTTTACTGCGCTCCTGTTCGCTTTTATATGTATGTGAATGGCAAAAAACAAACAATGTTGAATCATGGAAATAAATGGATTTTGTTTTTTTTTTTGTGCTCAAAAAAGCAACTTCGCTGCATGACAAAAAGTTTTGTAAATTATATCAATAAAATATCTGTTATAAAATGGCTCAAGTTATTGTATGCTGTTACCGTAAATCTGGTATAAAACGCGTTGGTATTTCAAGCTCGCTTTGTGTGGTTTAAACGGTTTTTGATATAAAATTAGAACGCGTTTTCATTACTATCAATGGAAACACTGGCTCAATCGGAATAAAAACTTGTAAGTGTGTTGTAGATAATCGATTACCAAGTAGCATAGACGGGACTATATTTAATTAACTTAGCTATAAGGGCAACTTCATCGGTCGCCTTTCTTAGTGTAAGTAGTTTAATGCGTGAAGGGTACTAACGCAGTTGATGACGCTGTTGGTACCATTTTCTTTTTCAACCTTCCAGGTGGTTTCAGTCGATTCATTTCCAGACAATCATTTTATAATAATAAAGCTCCCAACACACAACACACTCCCCCAAGACAAATCATAAAATCCTTTTAATAACACTGTTTGATCACGTGACAGCGTGGAGAATCACTTTAAGGCCCGCACCCACGATCCATTTCAAGTGGACGACATTTCCGAAGACAATTATTATCGTCGTAGTGGGAACGCGATAAATCGTTTATAGACCGTTATTGTGACGTACCTGGTACCTATCGAAACTAAGGCAATGTCGCTTCTGGTATGACTATGACACAAGTGAGATGGTACATGGAAGTCGGGGTGACCGTTATTGGACGTTTCAAGATAGTGGTGGTTTGAAAATGGAATTCCATTTTTGAAATGTTATTTTTTTTTCTATTAAAGAGAGATTCAAAGCATTTATTTCTAATAGTCCATTTACAGGCACTTTCGGCGTCGATTAGTCAAAAACATGGAGCAATTTGCACGTTCGAAAGCGTAGATTTCAAAGGAGGAGAATGTGCAAGAAACTCCATGGAGACTTAGTTCAATCCAAATTGAGCCCTTTATCGATAATAAATACTACTAAACAAACATAGATCGTAATTTGATTACTTCATAATGCCTCATAAAATTAGACAAACTATTTTAGGCTTTTCGAAATGATGATTATAATACAGTAGGTTTAAATATTGTAAATACACGGTACGTATTTCGAAATGGCTAAACTACGCCTTTAGAAACCCATACTTTTAATACTTCGTAGGAATTTACGACTTATAAAGTCATAAGCATAACCACCTGCATATTAAAACTAACCCTCAGACTTACTTAACTACAACATAAATGCTAAGTTAAATCTTAATTCGACGCCTAACCTTACCCAACAACTTGGAATTATGGCTACAGGATAAGTAAACCACAGATTAAATAAACAAGTATGGCCGCCAAGTCTTTCTCTCGACATTAACATTTTTATTCACGTCTGAATCATCAGGAATATCGTCACGCAACGTGTTGCGCAACGAGTCCCGTAACAATCAATAGTGTCATGAATAATACATGGTTTTGTGTATACTGTGATCCTTATATTTTCTTTAGACTGGAATTATTTAATACGTAAGATGTTGATACTAAAAAGTTTAGATTTAGTGAAGTTTGATTCCACTTTGGCAGCCTAGTTTTTTTTTTTTGGTAAAGACGCAAAGTAAGCTTTAACCTACCTTGCCAAATTACTAGATTAACCCAAGAAATACGGAGAGATATTTCTTTAGAAGAAATACTACTAATGCTGTTATATTAACTGTAGAATTAAAAGATAATACAGAACAGTCTGTTTAAGTTCCAAGAATTAATAAAAGTTCGTGCAGTTTTCATGGGAATCTCATGAACAGTAATTGGTTTGCGAGAAAATATAAAGCAGCGCAAGCATTCTGAAGTCTTCAAATAATTGCACAAGGGAAGCTTTGCAACAAAGAATTTCAGAAATAGATGAAAGATAATACACTGTTCAGAATTGTAGGTAAGCTTCCAATTTCATTGTGATCCACACAATCCCAAAACAAAATCAGGTATTAAAAAAAACTTGATGTTTTAGTGAAGCCTGATTCAAAATTTCCATTTCTAATGGAGAAGAACTGGCACAAAACTCCACGGTTACTTACTTAAGCTTTACATTTTTTTAATATTGTATTTTCTGAATGTGTTCAATCTATTAGGACTGTTAACATTGAGATATGAGAGGATAAAGTAGACCATTCAACAAAGTAATTGGTACTTTGTTGAATGGTCTACTTTAAGTTGCAAAAGTTCAAAAAGAGCTTTTGACGATAAATTATTTCTTTAGACCCCCAACACACGGTAACATAACCCTACAATGAGCACCGTAGGTGTAATCTTAAACCGCCAATTCGGTCAAAAGTCGTTTGTATAAAATTCTTGGCTCCAAATCAGGTACTGTTATGCAACGAAAGCTGTGTTGCAAATGACATTGCCTTATGAGGATGTATGAAAGCACAGAGCATGGAATCATTGCACCGGCGGCGCCCAATTAAAATTGTAAGTAGTTGAGTTTGATTTAGTAGTTGAGAAAGTTTGACAAAGAAAAACATCTTTGTCAAACTTTAAATGTCAGAAAATTTGACGACGACGGTTTGCGCAGTGGTTGACCGATTGGCTGCTGTGCTGCGTATTGCGGGCTTGATTCCCGCACGGCACAAATATTTGTATGGACTACAAATAGTTGTTCCGGATCTGGCTGTTTGTGTGTGTGAGTTTATACGTGAAACGCATTCACGACACAGGGGAAATTCCTCGGGTGGAGCAACGAACGTCATTAAAAAATTGAGAGGTTTAGCTAGGTACTAATCATATTAGAAACCCTTGAAATACTGGACATCCATGTGCACAAAATGTTTTGGGAAAACTTTCATTGTGCGTACAGGTTAAGAGTGGGACACACTGTTGACGTCTGTGTATCCTGATATCTATAATCTCTCTTTGTCAAAAGTCGACCACTCGTATCTGCCTCTGTATCAAAT
Source organism: Hecatera dysodea (assembly GCA_905332915.2). Classification (NCBI taxonomy): domain Eukaryota; kingdom Metazoa; phylum Arthropoda; class Insecta; order Lepidoptera; family Noctuidae; genus Hecatera; species Hecatera dysodea. The sequence goes on along the minus strand of HG995294.1, from coordinate 7,244,748 downwards.
ATAATTTGACTGGTAGTTGGTGCCTATGGAAATAAGTCCACTTCTATACATTCATGTGTGTTCAGTATTCGATAAGTACATAATAGTGAACAGATTACTTCTAGGTAAGTATACTAAATCTTTTATTGCATCATCGCTTCACATAAGGTCAGATAGTGACCAAACGCGAGCTCATTAGCAATAATAGAAAAAAAAAAACACTGAACTCGAGTTTTAGCTATCACAGCCTTAGGAAGAATTGTGGCGGCCCGTCAATTTCTATGGGAAAACGACTACCCTATCTCTGATGCTTTTTATTTCGGCTTTCTTCTAACCAAGGGTTAATTAGAATAAATAATTTATTGTCATAGAACTGCGAGCATATAAAATTATAAGCTAACACTAAAATCCTTTAACGATAGTACTATTATTACTCCTAAACGGGAATATGTAGGTAAGAAGGCTGCCAAACTCAAATGTGACTGGGCGGGTCACATTAGCCGCGTGCACGATGATCGTTGGGCAAAAGTCTCCACACAATGGGTGCCCGAAGATGGACAGTGCTACCGAGGCTAGCTCAGAAAGAGCTGGCGAGACGACCTGAACGCGTACTATGAGGACTGGTACGTGCTGGCGCGGGATAAGAATTCTTGAAAGGACTTTGGGGAGGACTTTTCCCAGCGGTAGGCTAATCATTAAAAAAAGTATTAGTAGTAGTAGTAGCCTTGCATGGGAAGTTTTAATAATGCCTATTGTATAATATTGCTTAATATACACCCCTAGTTTTTAATTAGTACAAATACTTTAAGGGCTTATTAGAAAAGGTCTTGTTATTATTTAAGAAAACTCTCAAAAAATTATGTTCATAAACAGCAAAGTTATTAGCGTTTTTTATATCCTAAAATGCTACTCAACGTATAAGAATATTGTACAGGCTATTGATTTATGAATGAATAAATGACGATTAAAATGGAAAAACACTGTGCGCAGTATTTTCTAGTAGCAATTGTTATGAATGTTGATTCTATTATGAATTTACTAATTATTAAAAACTCCGTGGACGGGTACGGACAGAGCCCTGTTTTTTTTGTAGGTACTAATTAAAAACTAGGGGTGTATAATTTAAATCTAGCAGTTGCCACCTTGGTGTGTCCGTGCTCTGTGCTCAAAGTTATGTGTCGTGCTTCCATGCACATGCACATGTTTGCACGTACGATTCGTCACTGATGTTTATTGATAGCATTGTTGTGGTATTTGTTGATAGAGGATTTTGATGTGGTGGTGTGAGTTATGATATGGGTGGTTACAGTGGCTTTGTAACGGGTGTTAATGCTGTTATGGCACGAAGTGTCTAATCAAGAAATTGAGCGTACCAATTTCTTTTTTCTTTTTTTTTCTTTTTAAATTTTTAAACTTTTTTTTTTAACTTTTACGAAGAGTTGAACATTCCCAATTCAAAAGGATAATTACGGATACAAAAAAAAATATATGTATGCCCATACACATAGTAATAAGTAAGTGATATTAAACGAATACAAATTGATCGGACGGTATGTCTTTATTTCGCTACGGTATGGCTTTATATCAGCTGTTCCTTACATTTATGTCCGTATAACTTATCAAAATGTAGGGAACAGCTGATTTTTTTTTCGCGATTTCAAGTTTGGTTCCATAGTAAAAGTTGTTATTAATGATGAGTACAATAACCTCTTAAGAGTTTGTTGGTGTTTTACAAATAACCCTGTATAGTTAGATTTAAAGTTTATTTCTTGTAGCAATATGCGATAAAAATAATACAAACTTGGTATTTGAGCAGTAATAAAATAAAACAAACTATTCAGTAGGTAATCAAATGGTAACTATTGAATTTTTCTAACTTTAACCATCCTACATGTCCAACTGTATGGAAAAGGCTTTCCTCCCCCACTTTTTACACAATTCTGGTTTTTGCTAGTGTGGCCCCAGTTTTACATTAATTAAATTTACTATAGATTTTCTCACATCGTACAAATAAACCCACATTTAATTCCAATCACGGCACCACATACCCGTACACCTCTATAATACCTTCTAATATCGAAATCAGTATCATAGCTAATAACAGTCACTAAGACACTATTACAGTGCGCACGCAGCCCATACATCATTCACATCATGACATAGCACTCGTTTAGAACGTAACACGCATCTTTAATTCAAATACACAGTTCGAGACTTCCCTGAGGCAATAGACAGGTGGGCACAGAAATACCACTCCGTTTGACTTGATGAATGACGTATTCACGTACGGTACGGTATGTAAACGGAGGACCAATTCTACACCGCACCTTTATGCATTTCAGTTGCCATCTGCCAAAATTTTGGGAAATTAGAGGGGTTTTAGAAAGTTTGTAGAATAAGGCCCTCTAAAGTGCCAATCTCTCGTCAGCCTACATAGTTTTAAAAACGCAGTATAACAAAAATGGCAATCAGGAAACTAGGCGAATCTGGTCTTATCAACTGTTAAGTTTTATTATTTGTGTTCCGAAATCCTCATCAGACATTCAGAGTGCTTCTTTAGCTTCTGTCATGTGTGAGTTGAGACTTGATAAGATAATTCTTATCGTATTCCACATTCTCGGACTAAGCCGTGTTGAGAAGATATCTCTTCATCTCAATTGCACCCTTTTCTTCAAATGTAAGATAATAATATGATAAATAACATTAGAAAGCATTACTTTAAATGAACTCTAATAAACTCTAAGTGCTGGTGAATACATCACCATTGGGTTGTGTAATTTTGACTAAGGAATTTGTTTGAAAAAGTCACAGCGGCCTTGGAACGCAAAAGGCATTAGGAGGAACACGGGTCGATTTAATCAATAAGAGTCTGACACTCCCTTCCACACCACCCAGAGCGGAAGAAGTCAATTGATGAATTTCAACCCAAAAAAAATATGGCGTAATGGTGACTATATCTAGGACTAGAAATATAAAATAAACAACATCATTTAGAAATTCTATGGCAGATGTAAAAGCAAAAAACACAAATAGGTATTCTTAATCTTTTCTCCTAGCCTGGGATCCGTCTATCTTGTCACTTCATGGCGCCAGACGGATTACACAACAAAATGTAATATCTCGAACATTTTTTTCTTCAAAACGAAAATATGAAGCTTACAGTATCCGCATTTTCTAAGTGGTTCCCTTGGCTGCAGTCCTGCTTACCCTATAAGGGCATCTGAATGAGTTATCGGCGCGCGGCTCTCGTAATAGAATGGGAGTTAGTGGCCACATGAATTGCAATCTATAAGAGTAGAAAAAGAAATAATTGAAAATATAAGTTATTGGGAAAAAAATGGACTTGAAAATGAAAATAATATATCTAGTTTTAATTTCCACGAATATTAGTGGGTTGCAGGTATGCACCTCCCTCCCGCCCGCTATATTATGCACATGCAAGATTACAAGGCAAATGCAAGGATTTTATGCACATGCAGGAAGGCAAAGCAAAACCCAACACTCGAGTCAACACGTCCCCTGAGGATGCCTCGTGGAGAGGCGAAACACGTGTCGGTAATGGTGTTGGGTTTTCTTTTGCCTTCCTGCATGTGCATAAAATCCTTGTATTTGCCTTGTAATCTTGCATGTGCATAATATAGCGGGCGGGAGGGAGGTGCATACCTGCAACCCACTAATATTCGCGGAAATTAAAACTAAATATATTGTTTTCATTTTCAAATTTAAAATGGATTTCCGCAAAGTAACGCCTGACTCAATCAATTTTTTTTTTTTTTAATTGGACTTGATTTAAAACTTTGTTAAACAACCACCAATACAGGTGTCCAATCAAGGTTGTAAATGAATAAAAATGGTTACTGGCCAATATGAAATATCAAACATTAAAATCTTATCTATTTAACACTTATGACATAAGCGGTATAGTCAAAGGCGATACCAATACAAAATCTACATACCAACTTAAAACAGGAAACTACGCAATATCTGTTGTATGGAATGTAGCCATTCCGCCTAAAAGGTTTGGTATAATTTAATTTCCATGCTTCTATAATGACAAAACTATCTGGCACTGCTGACTTTATACTCAGTAGTGTCATTACCTCCTTTTTAATCAGAATTACAAAGTGTAAACAAATTAAATCACCCTCAGAAGAAATCGCGAAAGTTGGCACCATCCAGTAATTATCAAAAACTTTCTTCACCACCACAATAATTGCTTCGTGCATTGAAAGTACCAGGACCGCATGACTAGCTTACAGGTATAGTCAGAGACAACGCCCCGTAAATTAATCAGCTGGTAGCTAGCGGTGCATTTGCCACATACGCCTAACTGACGTTAGCTAATTGAACTGAACGAGCCTATCGACCTGGTTCAGCCACGAGGTAGGAAAGTGGAGAAGGCACACTTTATCATAAGTTGAGACAGTGTAACTGGAGCTAATGTGACTACACAAATGCATTCCGATGTATTACTTGCCGACTGGACTCGCGCTGTGAAACTTCAGCCTTTTCTGCAGGTGTATTCAGTATCTGGAGCTATTTAGTTTGTTATTGTTTAGTTATCATAGCAAATCGGATAATCACTAGGAACTGTTTAAAGACTCTACATCTATTTCTAAACTATGTTGCACTCATCTTCATGTCTAATCAGCACTTCAATTTCAAATTTTGCATGGCCACTGTCTGACCTCCAGTACCATTTACATGCTACAAGAGCACTCAGCTAAAAATGCTTTGTTTGGCACTCATCTCATTCCACTTCGTCATAGGAACCCAAAACTATACTTCTGTGTCGTTTCAAAGTGTAGTCAGACGATATAAATTAATTTATACGACGTGGCGGCGCCGGCGCACTCTAACGCTAACTCAGATAATGTCATCTTGAATTATATCGCACACTGTAAAAATGTATTAGCTATAGCTCGTGTAGGTACTGTTATTTCTCTGAATGATGCCCAGATATTCCCAGACGGTCTTTTGATAGGACTTTATCAATCTGGACAAATCATAACAGTACATTAAGAGCTAGACGACTATTGAATGCAATATACAGGTACTCTGAAGTAATGACTGATGCTTATTGTATACTTTGCTATGCCACGCAGTAAAATGATTTAATCTGAACGAAAATCTGCTATCCAAATATAAATGGGAGCCCATTTGAATGGGTTATCCATCAGAATTGGTTGTTCTTATTTTCTTCGACCCGTTTTGTCATCGATTTTCAGCCAATGCTTCTTTTAAAATAAGGTTAAATATCAATATCAATTGTCAAAGAACAAAGGTCTGAAACGAGGACTATAAACAAATGAAGTATGTTCATTAAATAGGGATCTGTCTAGTTCTGTCTGTCAACCCACGCAGCCATAAAAAGATTCATCAGCTTTTAACTAGGAAATCTAACATGGGATCAGTTGTGCTGGAGATTAAACGGGTCAGACACTAGCTTGTCAACGTAAATAAGTATCGTAGATGGCATTGTAATTGGAATTATGTGCAAAGTACTACCCACGAGTTTAAGGACACCCGCAGAAATGAGCGAAACGACGAAGATATTAAGGCTCCTTTAGACAGGTCAATATTTACAACAACGAGATGAAAAAATGACTCAAGATCTTTCTTTAGATGGAACCATAGCTGTAAAAAATCTATCTGTAACTGTGCCATTACGCCCCAGTGTCTGGCTTTTATGCGTACATTTTCTTCATCAAACATGGTTGTCGCTCCGTCGCTTCGAAACTGTCTCCTGCAGCCTTAACTATCGAACTCCCAATAATCAAGTAGTTATAGCATAATATTTATAGTACAGTTAAAGTCATCATCTACCGTTTCCTGAACCATCTTGTACAAAACTTAATCAGTATTAAAATGAATCAAGATTCTTCAATGCAAGATGCAAAGGTATCATTTTATTACAAGAAAACTAGTAGCGTTAGTCATAACAGTTTAGAGCTTTACATGATAATACTATTTTATTGATGTGTAAAGATGTGCTCAGACCGAGTCTTTAATGTAGCTATAAAATGGCCAGACGCTTGTTGAGAACAAAGATGGCGGGCAAACGCCAAACAATTCAGTTTCTAAATATCTTACTTCATATTAGTATCGTGTGGTATAATCATTTAAAAATCCTATTTGTCAGACAGTTGGTTCTTTGATATACATATATGTCATATCCCCTTTGTACTCTAAAACGTACAGCCACGTGACCTATGCGTTGTTATCTGCGCCGCCGCAGAAGTGACTAAGTTTGAGTCAATTTTGATTTACTTACTTTCGTGTCAGCGTCACGGTGAAGAATGCATCCAGTAAGCCAGACCTTGATTGGTTGGTTGCAATATAGATATCAGTTTAAAACTATCTACATTATTACGAAAACAATCCAAATTAACGTTCTAAATAAATGCAGGTGATTAAACTGGGTATTTAAATGCAGGAGAGTTTAATAGTTTATTAAAGTTTGGTCATTAGGCCGTTCCTTACCGTGGGCACGCAAGCCTTACTATTTAGCAACTGTTTACTTTTTATGCAAAACCAATGCTTAAGTATTCATGTAATTGGGACAGATTTGCATGTGCAATACATTAGTAGTCCGGTCGTTGCATAGACCCAAATATGCAGCGACATTCTTATTAGTTATCGTTTTATGTAAATGGGTTTATGAAAGGCTGTGACTTGAAAAATGGTGGGAACGAAAATCAATGAAAACTGTAATATATATGTACATGTGATTTTATACATTGAAAAAAATAAAGCACAACTAGCTAAGCCAATGGTATTTCTCATCTTCTATTTAAAATAGGTCTAAGGGAAGCGTAATTGCAGATTGCTGTTTGTCAAAGGAGATATTGGCAACTTTAAGTGGGAAAAAAAAAACTGAAATTAACGCTTTAAGTTTCAAAGGCGCTTTAAGGCCAGCCGAAAATTACAAATGGCGGAATACCTTTTGATCATTTTATCTTAAAGAATGTTTTCGAGTACTTAAGCACCTACACGTTGGGAGGTTGTCGGCCTCAAAACATGGGAATCCGCGCATTTTACGTCTCGGCTCCAAAGAAAAATGCCATGGTCGAAAAACGCGCGTAGAATTTTTAAGAGCCGACCAAATGCCGATGGAGTGATACAGTTTTTAGCTCGGCAACCCATTGTGTCTGGAATTCTGCGATTTATCTGTCATATCTCTGTGTCGTGAGGGAGACGGTGTGTCTAGCATTAATAAGGTGCATGTGTGGTTTTGTTTTTGAGATATTCGGGATGGATTTATTAATACACATACGGCATCACGCGGTCGGTAGCTGGAGACTGATACCGTAATCAAGACAGGCCTTAAGAACTCTGGGATGAAAATATGGGCTCATTTCTGACTGATTTACTGGAGAAGGTAGGAGATAAAGGGATGGAAATCAAGGAGGAGGTCTTTCCCAGCAGTCGAGCAACATAACCTAATTTAAAAAATCCATTTAGTGGCACCTATCGTTTTTTAAATCTTTTGCCAGGCAACCTTGCACCTTAAAGGAATACCTCAGTATAGTAAAACTATTTTATGGATCCGCTGACTTTGATATTGGTTCACACGAGCTATGACATCAGCCAGAAATCATTCTGCAAGGTCTTCATTTAGAACGTAATTACTTTGTAATCAGAAAAATCTCGATGCCTTATTCAGATCAATGGCTGGTTTATAATGAACGCCTTGTATTACATAAGTAATTACTTCTAGTTGGAAATAGTGACTGTTTTATAAAAGCGCGTGGAAAGACATCAAATCATTAAGTAATTATAAAAATATTGGCTCAAGACTTTTTGTCGAAACGGTTGGCGCAGTGGTTGAGCGATTGGCTGCTGCGTTGCGTGTCACAGGTTCGATTCCCGTACGGCACAAATATTTGTATGGCCTACAGATAGTTTTTTCGGGTTTGACTGTTTGTGTATGTGAGTTTGAATATTTGTAAACACACCCACGACTCAGGAAAAATTCCTAGTGTGGGGCTACATTTTTTTTAGAGAAAACAATGGCTGGATACCTGTTTTAACAGCAGCAATTTATTTCATGAATACTGGTCAAAGGACAGTACAGGGAGTATTAAAAGTAGATTATGAATATTCAAATACATGACTATCATATTTCCAACACCAATAAGTAATCATCCAAAAAGGATTCATATCATAGAATTCAAACGACGGTAAAATGGACGATAAATCTGTGACGTCACTCCGAAGCGGAATAATATAGAGGTCAATTCATTATTCAAAAGTTATTATGACGTGAAAATGTTCATGTATAATGGAATACGGCTATGATTCAGCTTTAATGAAGGACCATGGGGCATTTCCACAAAGCTTTACGTACATACATTACCTAGGACTAGGAGTCATAAGGCCTCCCACGCAATAGTGACATTTGACGACCTCTGAGAATCTAAGGTTAATAATGTTATTATTGAATGAGTGTCATAGAACCTCTGATTATGTTCACCATATAAGTTAAAAATATAGAAGAATAAAACATTACATAGGTTGACTTAATGGAACAAAGGAAAGGACAGCTGCCCTACAATGACGTCTTAAATCCATCAAGATTCCTATGTCAGAGAGAGACGGAGTTACACAAGACGAATAGCACTATCCTTTTCCGTCACACACATTATGATGGATTTAAAACGTCATGGTAGGGCTTCAGAACTCTTCTATCAAATTATTAGAATGTTTAAATAGCTTTTGCGTTGTGGATTTAAATCAAAATACTGATTTGAATTAGACCGAAACTAACAGAAACTTCTGGCTTGTCAAGAAGCCTTCCAGTTAGTCAGAAATTAAGGTTGCCTTTTATTTAAAGCACTATTTTTGTTATACGAAGTTTATATTTCGCAGAAGGCCGTAGAAATGTGACGTCATTTCTGAGAACCGACCATTGGAATTCAAAGTCACGGGAAATTGTTCAAGGTGAGTAAGTGTGGATGGATGAAGCTTGGTTTCAATAGGGTGGTACTTTTTTTTAGGACTGTTGACTTACCTGATACATATTTATGGTTGGAACAAAGGCAGTTTCAAGTCGTGTTAGAACCTCTAACGTTAGTTCTTAGCTTGTGTCTTGTTGTCCTAATTAATGATACAGAATGCTTGAGAGCACACAAATATATATTGCGATCGGATATTTAACTAAAAAAATCTAATTAGTCAGTCACATAGATTTCCAAAAAATATTGGACATGTATGTTTTATTTTTACACGTAAACAAAACACGAAGAATATACAGCCCCCCCCCCCCCTCCTAAGCTTTGATGCTTTTTATCTTCGTCAATTTTTATAGATTTGATAAAACAATAAACGTATTTATTGTTTTATCAAATCTATAAATATTGCAATCTCAATTCCAATATTTTTTGGAAATCTATCTATCAGACTAATTAGATTTTATTCTCAATTCCTAATATACTTAATAATAACGAAGAATATCACATCAGGTGAAAACTGGTCAGCCTGATAATATTAAATGTTATAATTTCAAGAAAAAAAAAAGGTTTTTGCTTTACTTTACAGGTATTAAATCGCGAAATACATCAATGAAACTATCCAAAAACCAGTTCTTGTGTTTACAAACTACAGCATCAACCTAAATTAAATCTCTTCCAAAGTAATTTAGTTTATTACCAGCAATACGTATTTAATTATAAGCTGTTCCATTTCGTGTCTGATATCGAACTATTGACATGCCATGTCAATTCTCTCACGAGATTATATCTGAATTGGGATAGCGAAGTTATCTGGCTGCCATTCGGTGGCTGCCAAATATTTGATTGTTGAAATTATTGACATTATTATGTCTTAACTAAAATCGACTCTTGCAAGGCATCTCTGTTAAACCTATTTTAACCGTGAAAGGGGCCTGGTGACCTGTAACATAGGTTTTTTCCCAAAACCATATCAGGCACCAGTCTCTCACAAAAGTGGAATACAGTTGAGACATTTTTTGTAAACATTAACTTTAAGTCAGCTTTGTGAAGAGAGAAGAAGAGAATGACAAATTATTATTATTATATTATACATCTTGACTAAAATAAATATACTAATATATTGACTGTGGATAAATTATGCTGAATTATAAAATACTAGCAACGCGCCGCGGTTTCAACCGCGTAGTTCCCGTCCCCGTGGGAATACGAGGATAAAATATAGGCTATGTTACTTAGGGTGAATGTAGCTTTCTAATGGTAAAATAATTTTTGAAATCGGTCCAGTAGTTTTTGAGTTTGTTCATTACATACAAAAATACAAATATTTCCTCTTTATAATATTAGTATACTCGTAGATATAAATAAGTATAGATGAAATACTCTTACTTTGAAAATCCAAATATCAACGTAGACATCTATTTCTGGAAAATATCCAGCGAAACCTCTTTAGGTGAGTGTTATATCTCAACGTATTGAACACTTATCTGTATATTGAAATAAAACACTGAACCTTGTAAGGTATATAAATATATATGTATAATAATGTCCGCATTTGAGTAATGCCTTTGTTGAATAAATATCCATGACTGAACACTGTGTCCCAAAATACAAACAATAAGCTTAGTTTGGGAACCAGTATCATCAACTTCTGCGAAAATTGTACCTCTGCTTTAGAAATAATAATATAATATTGTGAATGTTTACAAATAATAATAAAAAAGATTCTTCTGAGCCTTTTCCGGTGATTTGAACATTTACATGGTACAGCAATTTAGTTGATGTAAACTGTATCCCAATTCTGCATGGTATTTGATGAAATCTGTTTATTTTACATGGTTTACGTTTTACGCCGCATTATTGGTGTAAATAAAACATTTTTGGTATCGTCAAAATTTGTCGGACTTGTTTGATTATTATAAATTGTGGTTGGTCCTAATTAAACTGTGAGTAATGACTACCCCTTCCGGTAAATAAGTTTTACCTAATCGGTCTAAAACAAAAGTTAGTCAAGGCCACTTCCTGAATAGCTTGTGTTGTGATAGTAACAGAATCTAATACACGGAAATAGTTATAACGTAAACGATGTATAGTATTTTTTTAAATACTTAAATGTATATAATAAAAATACGAATGATCTCACAATCGCACTGACTGGTTTTCGTATCTGGGTTATGGTTTTGGGATAGGCAGTCTCTTTATAAAAAACTAGCTTCTGCCCGCGACTTTGTCCGCGTGGAATAGTTACTTTACCCCCGATTTTGAAACTCTCAGCCCGATCGGTTAAAAATTGACAAAGTTTCATACAAACTTTCATCCCCTATTTTATCCCCTTGGGAGTAGAATTAATCAAAATCCTTTCTTAGTGGATGCTTACGTCATAACATCTACCTGCATGCCAAATTTCAGCCGGATCCGTTCATTGGTTTGGGCTGTGCGTTGATACTGTTGATAGATCACTATGCCAGTCAGTCAGTCACTTTTGAGTTATATATATTCAGATAGATAGAGATACTGGTATTCAGATATACCTTGTCAGACTTAAAGCCGTCCCCAATATAGTTGGGAAAAAGCTAAATTGATCGATTGACTAAAATCACTTTTGATACAAGCAAGAATGGGAACATTTAAGTTTCACCAACCTTGAAAACTTCACATAAGATACGACCCAACACAGTATGTTCCATGGCCATGAAAGTTAGCAAACATAGGTACCATACAGTGACTTCACACTTCCGCACTTAGCACAGAACTATTTGTTCAGGAAAACGTAACATACCATTTTGACAGAAAGAACAAACAAAAGCACTTCTAAGTTACGACTAGGCAAACAGTTGCGACAGTAAAGTAAACTATGTCATGTTGCAACTACATTGATTTTAGTCAAAACTTAATTGGTCTATGAGTTTTCTTTAAAAAAAATGTCCTTAATAAAACATTCGCTACCTGACAGACAACGTACGGCCTAAACCCCTGGGTCTAGAAACCTAGAAACATATTAAAATTCAAAGTGGGTGTGCATGAAGAAAAGACATTTGACAATAAAGCTTGAAGGTAGGCAGCCCGAAAACTCATCAGCAACACCGCTTGGTTTTTGAAAAATCTTCTATAACTTCACGCGTAACGTAAAAGCTTTTGAATTGGCTTGGATTAATTTATTCAGTAGTCAATTCCGAAACAACACTTTCAGGAATTGCGTTTATGACTACTTGCTACACGAATCGTGACAAAGGGCCGAGAGTTAACCCGTCAGCGTCGCGTGATAACCTCCACTCGCCCTGAAGGTTACAAAATCATTTCGATGCTATCAGACGCGACCAATTACGTTCAAATCGCAAGCATAACACTTGTTACATAACCTTGAATGTTCACTAAATTAAATATTACACGCTGTTTGAGGGTTACCTTTTTTTTTGTTTGAAATTGTTGAGGTTTGTTTGATGGGTTATTAGGGGTGGTAAATGACACTGACACTGATACTGTGTATTTCTACCGTGAACATAAAGTTAAAGTACATAAAATAATCATAACATGTGTTGTACACATCACAAATTGTTTGTCAGAAGTAAATGCTTCAGAACGAAAGTTGTTTGAATGGAAGCACTTAACAAAGAAAAATTAAATGATCATTTTTAGGATATTTTTAAATATAATAAAGATATAAATCGGTGCCTTGGCCAGTGCAGCTTGAAAATTTGAGACATAAACATCGGCTGAAACAACAAAGATTTAAAACTTGGACTGAGTTAACGCCAAAACGTGTGGAAGGTAAATATTTCCTTATTTGTGTTAGGTGTTTGTTTCTCTGCAGTCAGATAAAGTATTAAAAAAGGTTTTTTTTACAGGGATAAATTTTCCTATATAACTAGAATCGATTTCCTCAATTGAAAGTACTTTACATAAATTATTAAAAGTTCGTTCTACGTCGAGCGGTCAATTGAAACTACGTATTCTTTCCTATCGACCGACCGGGGTCAATGTTTGAATGAATGTTAATATTATAAACACATGCATGTGTGTGTTTCATTATACACTGTTTGTTTGGAAACTTCTGTAACCCAAGGACGAAGTTTTTAGTTAATACGTGACTAAATTGACAATGAATTTGAAGCCTGGTTTTGAATTTAGAACGAAAGTACAAAAGCTTCATATGTTTTATTGATTTGTATTTCTATTACTTATCATTTGTTTGTAGAAATTATGTATTGTGTTCGGTAAAAGTAGGTTACACGATTTCCATATAAAGATATTGGGTCAACTATTCGTTTGTTAAAAAATATGAGTTCCTTGAGCTGTCTGTCTAGTCATTCTAATAATATATTAATATGACAACGCTAAAATAAAACACTTTTATTTTCATAAAATTGACATTTTTTACCACATTTGTCTGTTAATTATCTAAAAGGTTGTGAATTTGATCTTCACACTAAATACAGAAAAAAATCTGTGAAAATAATCGTTAGTAATTTTCCAGCTCTTTTTTCCAACTTTCAACACATCGTGCTCTCAAAACTTTGCCTAACTATTAACTACTTTGCATTCCCACGCCATTTCCAAACGAAGATTTAACACCATCCAAGACAAAGCTTTAATTCATGGTCTTAACTTCCAAACATAATTAAATCGACATCAACATGATGCGTAACAGACTTCACAAAGGCGCCGCAAAGTACCAAACTATAAAGACCGATAATATCAATACACAAAATATTATTCAAATCGGAATTCCTTTGCAATCGATATACTGCAAACAACGTTATCGAGAACCAGGATCTCGAGACCGGTCGAATTTCTTTAATGAGTCACCGCTAACGATTTTCCGTCAGAACTTAGAACAATCGGACAATCATGAATAATGGAAAACACAGTTTACCTTCGACCTACATCTGAGTGAACGATTGGGTTTGTATGGTCGCCAAAAAACTGGTCGACGGGCCATAAGGCAAAATTATTTATTAAGTCACGGGGTATTGCGTCAATTTTATGTAACTTTGAGCCTTCAGTAAAACTTATTTCACGGATGAACTTTATGACTAACACGCGAGGGTATGATTTTGATGATTCACAAAAGGCAGCATTTACTACCTAAAAGTCAGTTAGACCCTATCAGACCACCTCACAAGGTGGCAAGTCAAAATCTGCGACCACTAAATCCTCTCATAAACGGCTGTTGCCAAAAATCCTCTTTTTAAAACCTACGATACGCCATTCCGATATAAAAACAACACATATAATTTATATCCCCGACCTACAACAGGGTCGACCGATTAATTCCGTTCAGAGGTCGCCAAAAAAACAGGGCGAGCTGACCATATCGAACTGTTTTATTACATAAAATCACGTACTTCCTGAAAACAGCTTAAGTAGGGTAGTCGTTAGAGATTACCTATACTAACTTTTATTAGTATGTTTGTAATATAATGTTTTGTTAGTACATTAATGTAGGTTGGAAATTGACCTGCGGGTAGCGAGGTCAGACGGCGGACGACCGTAAAAACAGAACCGATTATGGATGACGGAATTGGTCGTGTACTTGATTAGAGTCCCTACCTTGAAGTTAGAATAACATCGCGAAAATACCAAGTTTAGCGGAACACACTGATAAAATAACTCTAAATTTATTTATTTAAACTTTAAATCTACCTGTCAACAGTCAGTTTTATTTATACTCTGCTCTAAAAAAAACATCTATTTGATAGATTAAAGTACTAAAAAGATAGTGATTTGATCGTTTTGGTAACTTGATTGAGAAAAATAATCTTGATTTCATTACGATATTTGCATAATCTCATTTGAAACACGAATGGAGTCAATTTAAAGTTCCATTTACTTTAAAAGATTCCACTTAAAAATAATAAAGATTATGTTGTTTTAAAGAAGAGTGTTTATTTCTAAGAACTAGTTTCTGTGGCTTTGCCTGGAAATTGGAAATTATCCCAAAGAAATGTATTTCTGAAAAACAAAAAACGACTGTTTCTTTCTCCAAAGACCATTAGATCTTTATACCCAAAATTCATCGAAATAGTTCCAGCGGTTTAGATGTGGAAACGTAACAAACGGATAGACAGAGTAACTTCATTTAAAGCATAATTTATTAAAAGTATTGAAGCAAAGAAAAACTGTTCTATGAAAGCCCAATAATAGAGTCGTATTCAGTAGAATTTACAATAAGCAGTAAACGTAATCGATTTGAGAAAATCGATATAATAAATAACGATGCATCGACAGAAAAACAGCTAGACTAATAATGTTTTCATGCACGTGTTGGCAATGACCTTCATATGATTCAGCGTTGATAGACAGTAATTGTTGCCTTTAATTAATTTAGTAGGGAATTACGATATTGCTTACTGTAGTATTCAAGTTGTTTAGTAGGGAATTACGATATTGCTTATTGTAGTATTCAAGTTGTTTAGTAGGGAATTACGATATTGCTTACTGTAGTATTCAAGTTGTTTAGAAATATATGTTTGTCGATTCAAATAATTGGCATATATTATTAATTGCTGACAAATATAATTATGAAGATGGCGGGTTAATAGGAATGTTTTCTGATAATGAGTTAAAAATATCATTATATTTAGTCCGTCAGTTAGAGTATCGAAAAACATTGGACAGGATTTTTTGTTTTATCAAATCAATAAAAATACCTATAAGAAGATAAAAAACACCAAAGATCGGAAGTAGGGGCTTGTGACTTCACGTCGTGAAAATTGTAGCACATAGTGACGTCACACGAGTTTTCAACGCACTGTATCGTCTTTGTTTTTTTAAAATACGTGTCCAATGTATTTTTGAAAATCTATATGACTGACTTATTAGATTTTTTTAGTCAACTTATCATATTGTTATTGCTATGGATATAAATAATTGTGAAACAATTATTTGGGATATTAATAAAAAACACAGTTATTTGTAGCTTATTATCGTACTACACAGGCGTCCATACTGACTTCATAAATGCAAAGGCAACTATGGGTTCGTCCGTCTGTTTTTTACACTTTCACGCATAACTTGTTCAACCAATATTGATGAATTATAAGTTTAGACAAATATAGATTGGACCTTGGTGAAGAATTTTCTCTCTCGAGAATATGTTCCCTTGGCAAAGATGTTTGAGTTTAACACGGACAAAGTCGCCGGCAGAATCTATGTTATAAGTATAACCAATA
The DNA here is from genome assembly GCA_905332915.2 of Hecatera dysodea. Taxonomy (NCBI): domain Eukaryota; kingdom Metazoa; phylum Arthropoda; class Insecta; order Lepidoptera; family Noctuidae; genus Hecatera; species Hecatera dysodea. Next base: position 7,228,646 of record HG995294.1, on the reverse strand, counting down.
ATTAACAGCTGTTAGTTACTACTATATTTAAACCTTAGTACGTATTACTACATAAGAACTGATAAATATAAATAAATGGGTCATAAAACACTTGGAACTAATTCATTGCCATACCAAAACAATACTAGTTTAAAGTTTAACTCACAAACTTGGACAAGTAATTATAAATATTACTAGACTTATTTTTAATACCGACAGGGTATTTCCAATTTATGACTTAAGTAATTAAGTATAAGAAGAAAACTCACTCGAGCAATATTCCGTATAATTGACTATTTAAAAGGCCTATACAACTTGCCAGTAACTCGTCCGTAATGGGACGATATTATCTTCTTTGTTCATATAAAATGCGTAGGCTTTGGTATGCACTTTACTGAGGCGCTCTTATAATAAATTCAAACACAATAAGCTTTAAATTTAGGAAAGCATATAAGGTAGGCTTAATATTAAGCTGACTGATACGTAAGCATTTAATATAAAAAAAAATCTGATTTTGTGTGAAATATTCTAGTTGAATATTGGTAAGGAAAGGTATGACAGTTTGCACCTACACAGGTGGAAGGATTGCTATGCCATTTGTGGTAAATATATTAATTTATGTATAAGCTTATATATGGTGGCATGCATTTTCGTAGGAGTACAACATAAAATGTGATATAATTCAGAAACTTGATGCAAATATTTTCCATTTACTGCAGACATTCTGAAAACTTGTTATGAATAAATTTATTTTACAGTATCACGCAACCTGCGGTAAATGATGAAGTTCTTAATTAAGAACATTATAAAATTGCAAAAAGTCGGAGATGAACACGGTTGCGCGGGCGCGCCGCTTCCTCTTCCATATAAAAGACATCAACGCGCTGCGCAAACGCAAGTTGATTAGCGATATATTTTTTGCTTGTAAACGTCTAAATTTTCACGCTTACCCATATTGATTGAATTTTATGAGTCACATATAAAGCGAATAATATAGAATTTATTGACTATAAACATTTTCATGGTTTTGTGTTTACAAAGTTGCAGCTGTAGGTATTAAACATTTATGGGCTCGATTAGAATTCTTCGAGTGCGTTTATTCGAGGACATTGTCGCATGCTTACTGCTAGGGGCGTTTGTGTCTAAAAATTGCAACCATGATAATTTTTTTTTTCAGAATTTAAATCTATTACAAGATACTCTTGTTTCCGTATCAAAAATAAAGAAGTTTTGCGAAAATATTTTTACAAGTTGAGTTATTCTTGTAAATTTCATAAACAAAAAATCGATTTTGAAACCACGAACCATCTACCAAATATCCTTGCAGATATTACAGTTGGCCCATCTCAATAAAGGTATGCACTCAACAATAAAGCCGTGCATCTATTCTCCCAATGACAACACCCTGAACTTTAGTATTGCCATAAAAGAAAACACATTTAAACTAATGCGTGCTAACGCCTGGTGCTCGTGAAAGAGCCCTAAGCCAAGAATTGGTATCACGACGCGCCATTAGGCGCTGCAGCCAGTGTCGCGCCTAACGAGAGGACGCCATTGTGATAACTAGAGATGGGACGCAATACTCGATTCTATAGTCGTTAACAATTGATTTATTTTATCGAATAGACTATTTGCCTGGTTTTGTTTTCGTTTTTATTGAGGTCTAATGTGTTTGGCAATGTTTTGTTTTGTTAGTAGCAAATTAAGGTAATCGAATCTTTTTTGTAAAAAAAATGGTAAGAAATAAAGAAAATACCTACTAGACACTCGTCGTGAATTTTACGAGAAGTCTCTATTCTCAGATTAAAACCATACTAAAGTGGTCTGATCGCACTGATTTTCAATTACCGCCATTAACACGAAAAAAAAAAACTCGGTGCTAACAAAAATGTGTTGACAAATCAAGTTAAACTTTAAAAATAAATCAATAAAACTTAATTTCAACTACGTAAGGAGTATCAATAACAACCGGCTAAACACTGTTAGTACCGCCATTTAAGTAACGATCGTATTATGTTACGTGACGATTGATTTCGTATCATTTGGTATTAACCAGTACTCAGCTGTCAAGTCGGAGTAGACGAAGACAGAGAGTGTAGATTCGGGTCAAATACAGACACGATCTTGGCGTCTTATGACCGGGTTTACAACATCGGCTGGGATATCTATTACCCTCTATCTGTTTGGCTTTCTGTTTAAGTATTGGTTGGTTCAGTGGTTTAAGAGCGGCGTACGGCATTTCATACAAATTTTCAAGTCCTTATTTTCCGAAATGACTAAACCGATTTTAATGAAACTTTACACACATAAGCAAGATACATAGGTCTGAAAAGTTAGTTGGAAACATTTTCGATAAATAGTGTTACAGTTAAATTAGACCCATTTTTAAATAAGACATTACGAAAATATTTTCAACTAACTTTCTAGACCTATGTATCCTGCTTATATGTGTGAAGTTTCATTATAATCGGTTAAGTAATTTCCCAAAATAGCGACTTGAAAATTTGTATGAAATGACATACGGCGTACACGCACTTAAGACTTGAGTGATATAAAAGCAAAGGCAGCAACGTTTTTTTTTAACTGAAAAGGCGGCAGGCAATTTTTAATTTTGCGTTGCATAATGGTAGCTTAAAAATGGTATGGAATGTAGCTGTTTTTGCCAGCAACTTTAATTTAAAATGTTTATTAAGAATAGGATAGTGCTAGTTTTGTTACAATTTTAATATTGTTATGAAAAGTTGATGTAACACTATCATATTCTATTCAAAGTTGCCAAAATGATAAAATGGGATGCTGCTTTTGCTTTTATATGACTCATTTATTAAGAAGTTTATGGGTTAATTTATGGAAACTTCTCAGATAGACATGGTATGAATGGATTTTTTTTATTGCCAAACTATGGATGTAAATCCCGAACTTCCTTCTTTTCAGCCACGTTCACTTTAATTTTCCTTTTGATTATTTTCTTCATATTTTTTCTACTAAGTATTTTTATATTCAGTTGGTCAGCCCTGAAATATGTATTTCATTCACCCTTACAAATTTTCTAGAAAAAATAATAATAATAGTTCACCAGCACATCACTAGTGTGGTGGACACAGATAAAGAGTATAGATTGGCCGGGTGTTGGCCACGATCTCGACATCTCATGATTTGCGCTACGAGATGGCCCGGGGCTAACATATTGCCTTCTATCATTCATTCCTATCAGTTCACTGTGAGACAGTGGCCCTGGTTGGTTAAAACCAGTGTCATTGGCTAATTCTTTTCGTTGAATCGTTAGTTTGTTGCTCAATACCTGCATTATGTTATTAATATTTATGGTTTTGGTTTACAGACAAGCTGGTTTATTTTGATAATAATACTGAATGGGTCTTATCGCTTTTATTACTTATTTCTTTAAAATAATGTCTTTAGACAATAAAGCTGAGTTTTCTGCTAATTTTTTTAGTAACACGAGTTTCTTAGGCTATCTAATGTGAAATGATTTTATGTCAAGAAATCCCAAATAGAGAAAATAAAACAATATTCCTATTTTAAACCTGTTACACATTGTTAAAGAGGCTGGTTTCGTTTCAATCGTATCTAGGAGTTTCGATTTTCTGTCAAGTATCGATTAATTTGAAATTGATCGTCCCATCACTAGCAGCGGACAGTGATAAAGAGTATTAATAGCGTGGTGTCGCATGATCTCGTGACCGAATCACGAGTTCGCCACGCTCATCACTCGGTTTCTCATTGTTGAAATTGACTTTATCATTGATAAGTAATCAAAATAAATAAAAGAAAGTTCCAAATAACTTGGTAGTTACATCTATACTAATATTATAAAGAGGAAAGACTTAATTGTTTTTTTTTTTTATATTGAGTAGGTTCCGAAACTACTGAACCGATTTGAAATATTCTTTCACTGTTGGAAAGTTACAGTATCCGCGGGTAACATAGGCTATTTTTATCCCCATTATTCCCACGAGAACTATGCGGGTGAAACCGCAGGGCGCGCGCTGCTAGATTTTTTTATAAACTTTGTATTCCGTTTTTGCCAATGGGCACTGATTTGGAGAAATTTTTCGACGCCATGTTTTAGTTTCGTTTTTTATATTTATATTTAGTTTTATTAAAGTTAATAGGTGTTTGTTTAACATGCGCAAGCGCACATTCACAAGAAATCTCCTAACTTAAAATGCAGAATGTCGTAACTCGCAAAAACATAGGCTGTATTCAGGATTAGTTGGTCCCGTCAGTGGTGATAAGTGGCCGATAATGGCGCGTTTCAATTGCCGCAGTGGGCCACGATCTGGCCATCAAACATGATTGCTCTTGCGTCGAGCATCCCCGTTGGCTTTTTGGCTTTAGTTAATCTTATTTTATAACTAGTTTATTTTTAAGATAACTGATAAATTTGAAATGTTAAATTTACTACAAACTAAAAAATATGTAAGGTTTTAATGAAACTACTAAGGAAACTGAAACTTTAAAGGTTTGTGAATAAAATACATGTTAAATTACAATCAGTGCTAAGGTTTTTGGCATGGTGTATATAGCCGATCTGTACTAGCACACTTCTATCTTATCGCACAATCGTTGCTTACCTATATCAAAAAACGTTACATAACTTGGTCAAGTTATGTAACGTTTTTTGATATGTCAAGTCAAGGCAGCTCCTCCACTCCGACTTCCCTTTTCAAGTCCAGATGTAAGTCATGTAGTACCAATTTACCTAGTTCCACATAATTCAACTACCTTTATTTCATCTCATATGACAGTCTCAATAGTTTACATGGCAAAGGGTACAAAACAATTGCTACACACCAGAATCGAACCCAGCACCCAGTATATTGAAAACTTTGAAGTTACCCCTCAACTAATGATCCAAGTCGAACAAGACTCAAAAAGGATCTACGATAAATAAATAAATAAAACTTGAGGAAACACAAAATCGACCTCAATAGTACCCGGAGGCTTTATAAAGCTACAGTAAATCATAAGACTGCTAATTTATGGAATTAAAAAATGATAGGGAATAATACATTTTAACTGCGAACCTTCATTGTAAAGCGAACCCTAACTTGGAAAACAAAAAGTTCAAAACAGCTTAAAGTCAATAAATTCCATTCTAATACTACGCAAACTACGAAAAGGAAAAAGGTCGTATCTACAACTAAAACTTCATGATTGAGTTCAAAGTAAACCATTTCGTTCTAATAAGGTAACTATGTAAGCCGCCCTACAAAAATTCAAATTAGGCACTAAAATATTCAAATAACTCTTTCCCTACTTATATCTGTATTTATTTACAAAAGCAACGGACGAGTCACAGTTTTAAGTTAAAGCAGTACTTAATGTTCAGATAAGAGGATTACGTCTATCAACTTAAGATAACTTTATATCAACGTTAACTTGACATGCGTATTGCAAACAGAATAAAAACTTGGGCAATAATATCTATTTAGGGACAGATTAAACTCTTTTATTTGTAAAGCAAGGTAACGCAACGAAGAAATACGAATCTAAACATAAACAATACACGTAAAACAAATACAAACGACATACTACTTCAAAGATACTAAAAACTTCCTTACTCTACAAGTATGAATAAAGTGTACTTACTGTTATCACGCAACAATTACGAAAGCTCCAGTTATCAACGATTATGTAAAAGAGGGCGCGCTCGCGCCTCCGACCTGCAACTTTCCCCAACTCCCGCCAAATCCCAGTCACGTCCCTAAAGTGCACTCAATCCTCGTATGGAACAGTCAAACACAGTCAGTAAACACACCGGTGTAAAAAGTTTGTATGAACAAATGTTATTTAAGTTCGTGTGTGTATGCGCGCGCCGGGTCGTGGCGGCGCGCGTCCGTTGCGTGAGTCCGCCCGTGCCGTACTAGAGTGGCGAGCCGCGAGAACCGGCCACGGCTACCGAGTTGAGGACAAGTCGCCGGCTCGGCCGCCGCCGCCCGCCAAGCCTAGCTTACCCACATCAAAACCTTACTACCTATACCCAACCACCATTCTTATTGCACGTTTTATCGCAGTGTCGACTTTTTGTAACGACTGGATTATGCACCTCTAAAACCCTCAGAGTAGACTTTATTCTGACGCTAATATCAACTTTCGGATATTAACTGCGCCACACAAAGAGTTCCTTTATCGAATGATATAAATTTTGTGTCTGGTACGTAGTACCTCGATAAAGATCGAACTAGAGTATAATTTTGTAAGATACGGTATAATGGAGTAAACAAATTGAGCGCCTTGCTCGGAGTTTCATCTGAAAGTTAAATAAGGATTTCTGTAACTACGACATCTGTCTGGTCGAAGTTCGATGAGTATTTGAGGATTTGATTCTGAAAGTTTATTCGACAAGCAAAGGTCGATGCTACTGGTTTTAAAACGTCTTGTAGTTCTGCGAAAGTTTCACATCGCGTGACGAAGGCACAGGGGTGAACCCTACGCGTCCGCCGCCTTGCATGTAATTACGAACAGAAGGAGGTTCGCTTCTTTTCGGGGCCAGCGCGTGACTTATTGCCAACCCTCCACCTTAAAAACGTCATTATAAGGTAATAAAGGGCACGTAACATAAAGTTCCTTGAAAACAAATCAACAGACCTTATTGCTCGATATAAATCTAACCATCAAAACTATGAATAATCACTCCAGAATCATCTCACGAAAATAAAAATTAGCTATTAATGTGTCATTTGAATTGTAATTAAGACACAAATAAAATATTAATCAATTTTCCGTATCTAATAAATATTATAATGACTACGAGAATAGATGAGATTAAAAAAATGAAATATACATAATGTATGCAAATGAAGGCAACCGGTCAGATCATTGACAGCGGGGACGCGCTTAGAAAAACGTATCTCCTTTATTGCGAATGAAAGAATGCAATAAATATAAAGACATAAATAAAGTTGTGTGGCAGTGTTGTGGGGCGACTCCACGGGTCGGCTGGCCGACAATGGTTAATCAAAAGGCCGTATCTCATTCCGCGAGACCTTGCCGGGACTGGACGTTACGTTATTTCGATTTCATTTGCGACTTGCGTTCTCGTGCGCGTGGTTTTTTACAACTTGTTGCAGAGCGCGCCTACAGGTCATGCCTTGATCCCAGAGCCTTTGTTATTCCCGGAGAAATATGAGGCGAAGTCGGCAGGTACCTACGAATAAATGGGATTCTTTTGAGGTATATTGAAATATCTCTAGGCGATGCCGAGAAACGGGGAGATTAATTCTCGAATGATGAATGGTAAACGTAAATCTTGTTCGTAATTTACTCCTTGCTAGTTATCGCCTTTGTTTCGTGTGTTATTATTATAAATGGAGCAGAATATGGTAGTAACAAGATATCCCTTTTATTGGGGAGTTGTTGTGGAGGAGTATCGTGTCATCGCTCATTGTTCTGTTGGGTCCGTTACTCGGTTAGAATTACTTTTTATTTTTCGTAAACAAGCGGGGGAGTATAGAACGGATTTGTTTTCTTTTTGTTATAAAAAGTAATTACTAGTCACGAATCTCGTGGCCAGCGAAGCGGGTGCGCGTCGAGATTAATTGAATTCTTAGGTGTGAAGAGATGGAGCCGAGGGGGCGGACGAGACTCACACTTTTTAGATAAGGAGATGCAAGATAGGAGCGGCAGCGACATAATGAGAGAGAGATAACGGTCCAAGTGATGTTGATAAACGTGGTCTTCTCATAGAATTTATCGCACGTTTAATGAGTTTTTAAATCATAAGAGCATCAGTTTTTCCTTAGCTGAACTTATATCTCATAGAAACACTTATGAATATAGAAATTGGTGATCGAATTCACTTAATTTCTTTCTTAAAAAAAACAACGTAACAGACGTTGTTTTTTTTTTGGCAAGAAAACTCTCGAAAAAGCTCATTCTTATTCTATGAAATTTTTAATTTTACATAAAAAACATTTTTCCTAAAAACAATTAGTTATTTACGAGGTCAACTCAATGACCCTGGTCCGTTTACATTTATTTGGTCCCGGGTTTGATCTCCAGTTCAGGCTATAGGTTAATTGGAATTTACTAATAGGAATCTCAGTTATTGCCGGAGATTAGAACAGTATCCGATAAATTGCAACAAGCTCACTGTTCGGTACATATACGAATCACATTGGGACGCTAGAAAGGCCCGTTATTGGCTATCTTTAGCTTTACAATGATACGAGCTTCGTCTACTGTTTTGCTTGTTTATTTGTTGGTGCATTGAGTGTAGATTTATATCGGAAATGGAAGTAGAACACATGGTTCTTGTTTCTTGAGGCATTGGGGTACTTACTGTGAGACGACGATTATTTCGCAGATAGCGTTCGAAATTAAATCTCATAAATATAATAACAGCCAGTATCTCGAGCCAGTATTTTTAAAATTGGAATAAAACATAATTGTAATATCTATAAATGAACTTTCGGCTAAAGGGTATAGTACGCGTCACGTAAAAAGAACGTTGGCGGTCAAGCTGCGCATAGGCGATTTATCGGTCTATTTGGCGGGGCGCGGGGCGGGTGAGCCAAGCACTGCATGTTTGCCTGTGCGCTATTGATTCGTCAGTTGAGCATTGCTTCCCGCACAGACTAACTTTCGTGCGAGACTGTACCCATGCGCAAACACACCCCCACCACTCTCTTCCAGCGTTCTTTTTACGTGACGCGTACTATACCAGTGCCTTTTTTATTTATAGTACCACGTGTGACCACAATCTCAACTGATGGAAAGCGATGATGTGCTCTATGGTGGAGTGATTTTGCCTTGAAGTAACCAATTCACTCTTGACTTTAAGACCACCAGGAGTCTGTATCCTGACAGCTTTGCAGACTCCGGTAGGCGTGCTTGCGTACTAGTAGAAGACACTTAGCGGCTTGCGGAATTTGTTCGAAAGAGCCACCGCGGCTCTGGAACAACGCGCATTAGGAAGAACACGGGTGTGTTTTAGTCAGTAAGAGTCTGACACTCCCATCCACTCCGCCCAGAGTGGAAGAAGTCAATAGATTATCTCCCACCCAAAACAAAATAAAAATGGGCAAATACGTCAAATGTTTTAAAAGTTTGACTATATTTTTTTTTTTGTTTTATTAACTAGTGATAAAAAATACAGACCATATCAAGAAACATCACAAAACCTTGATAGGTTTGTCTGGATGTTGAAACACCTTAAAGTAGCCTAAATAATAACACATTTGCATTATAATGAGCCTAGTTTTACAACATACCAAATTTTATAAAACATTGTGAGGTAGATCGAAAAAACAAAAAATAAAACACCTTACAATATAAATACAGTACGGTTAGACAGTAGCCGCGCGTCGTTACTGATCGAATGAAATTTAAACAGGATGATGCATTATAAAAGAGAATCAAAGAACTTTTTGTATTTGTTTTTATAATTTATATTTGTTATTTCCGATTGAATGTTATAAAAGTTCCGATTAATATAAAAGTAGGTAATATGGGATTACAATAGGATACAATACGCGATCGCTCCTAACTCAAAATTTAACTTATTATGTCCCGTCTAAAAGGTCCATCATCACTACGATGTACAACGCCCGCGCAGCCGATAGAATCGTAAAATGTGTACTTTATCACATATATTAAACGACCAGATTATAATTACATGCTAGGGACTTGAGACAGGCCGGCTGGCCTGGCCGGGGACGTATGCGCTATGCGCTTTTGCCATATATTAGAGATTACATACAGGACTGTAAATGTTTTATTACGATCATAATCATCGGTTTCGTAATTACAATAATTTTTATTAGTTAAAAGTTCAGGAATGTAGTTTTATAAAGAGCTCTTAAAATATACCTACTTGTCTTTTAGCAGACAAGTACAACTTAGAAGAATAAGGATGTTTCCTGAGTAAAAAATGTATGATTATGTTTAGTCCGTCAGTTAGATTATAGAAAAATATTGGACACGTATTTTTTCCTTTATCAAATCTATAAAAACTGACGAAGATACAAAGCATCAAAGATCAGGAGTGGGGGCTTGTGACGTTACGGCTCGGTAAAAATTGTAGCGAGTAGTGATGTCACACGAGTTTTCAACGCTCTGTATCGGCTTCATTTTTTGTTTACGTGAAAAAAGAAAAAATACGTGTCCAATATTTTTTGGAAATCTATCTGACGGACTAATTAGATTTTTTTAGTCAACTACCCTATTGTTTGGTTGGTATTACCAATCAAAGTTATGATGGAATAGCCACTTACTATTGTTATTAGAACCTATTGTGTTGTTCGTCTGCAGGATAAAGATTCCTCTTTCCTTCTTGAAATAGAAATAATTTTAATCAGATGTCCGCCGTTGCTAATATAATAAAGAGTTTTTTTTTTTTTGTACCGAAACTACTGACCCGATTTTAACCATTTTTCCACGAAGGCATAGCAACACCATCATCGAGTATCAGACTATATTTTATACCCGTATTCCCACAGGAACGGGAACTACGCGGGTGAAACCGCGGAGCACTACTAATTTCAAATAAGCACACAAGCAATACATCTACATCTTAAGCAGATAAATAACACAGATACAACTATAATCTACCACTTATCTATACTAACGTCAGTTAGCACACTTAGCACTTTTAAGAGTAGGTATATGTTAATGGTTCGCGAATCGCGTGGGCATAGAAAGGATTAAAAATGTCGATTATTTATGTATGTCATTTCTCAAACGGAATGATAAATTGGATCAATCAAACAGAGCGAGCGTTTTTTGCGGAACATAGTAAAAAATGGGCCTAGGTAGTTAGGTACACAGTATACTGGTTATAAACCTAGTGTATTTGAGCGATGGTTGTAAGATTAGGTTGTAATGTGAGATGAAAAATGTTTTTGGCAAAATTACCCTGGATCAGCATTTTAATATTTAGTTTCATTCCTGTAAGAAGTGAGTACATATATGTTACTAGCAGCGCCTCGCGGTTTCACCCACGTAGTTCCCGTTCCCGTGGGAATATGGGGATAAAATAGCCTATAGCCTTCCTCGATAAATGGGCTATCTAACACTGGAAGATTTTTTCAAATCGGACCAGTAGTTCCTGAGATTAGCGCGTTCAAACAAACAAACAAACAAACGAACTCTTCAGCTTTATAATATTAGTATAGATAAAAAAGCGATCAAGATTCTGGTGGGGGATAAACGACCGTAACTGTTGCACCGAATAGCAAAGTTTGATAATCAACAACTCGATTGCCATGTCTGACGATAAGTATAAACTTTGGAAAGATACATTTAATTTCACAGTACAAAGACTCATCTAATGGTCAAATAATATGCTGATGATGAAGTAAAACAGAGTGCAAAACTATTACAAGCCACATTTAAAAGCATAATCCACAATCCGCCAAAAACTCAACAAATCCGCGAAAAAAAAAAACCATAAACACGATTACATAATTCTACAGTTTCCGCAAAAATTACACAATAAACGTAAGTCTTCATAATCGATTATTTCACTCTTTAAGATTGTTATAAGTGAAAAAATCTGTGTCAACCACTCGTTGGTCTGTCAGTCAGAAATGATCTACAGTTAAAACGATCAACACATCAAATTAACTGTTTTGTTATGTCGCTATTTTGGCCTAGATTTTTGATTAAATCGTGAGTTTAGATGGTTGTGATTATTATGCATATGTAAGTCGGGTATTATTATGGATAGTAGATTTATATTTTGCAACAAACTGTTCTGTGCACTTATATAGGTACTATATAACATTTATCCACTGCGACTGTTTCTAAATGACTCTAGTTTATAATTTTCTTTCACAATGATCACAGATTTAGTATTCCCCCCATTTTAGAGTATATCAAAATATGTTATTTTTGAAATGATAAATAATGTAGGAGTTTTGAAGAAGAACACTTGTTCCGTGGACCTTAAGTCGTAAGTTTGTGATAAGGGCAAGTATAGTTAAAAATGCATCTAATAACACTTTCAGCGTGGTGTTCATTTACGCGAATGACTGAAACTTAATCATGAAAAATCCTAGTTTAATTCTCTGAAGTTCACCAAAATAGCAAGCATTTACCGTTTGAAATAGGCATTATTCAAAGTGGATAAACAGTCAACTTCCATTAAATTACACACTCCATATATGTATATCAAAAGACAATACCACCAAAATTCCAAACGTGCCACAAAACCCAATAAGATCAATCAAAACGAAACCGAGTATTCCCGAATATTTACGAGCCCGCATACCCATATACAGGCTGTAACATCAACTAAATTTCAATCATGTGCCCGATCCCATAGCGTTGATAGAAAGGCGTGTGCCCACGCATAAAATCAGTGGCAGCGCGGTGATTACGGTGAACGAAAGCGTGTAAGTGCAGTGTCAAACGTTACATTACATGTTACAGATGCGTATTACTGCAACTGACGGTTGTGAAATTGGTATGTTGGTAGTTATGTTGTTCAATGAAGAAATTTAGTTTTTTTTCCAATTTGGACTGAGTTTTGTTTTTATCGTAGCTTGACTGAAAAACATAAATACAGAAAGAAGGAAATATTGTAAAAAAGGACATAATTACATAGATAAATCAAATAATGTATTTGGTATATTAGCAAATAGGTATAAATAACTTCATTGCCTGGAGGATTTTTGAACATACAGAGCATCAAATTAGTTACTTAAATAAAAAATGAATCGTTTATAAAATACTTAATTACTTATAAAACATAAATAAGAAAATATTGTAAAAAAGGACATAATTAAATAGATAAATCAAATAGTGTATTTGGTATTATAGCAAATAGGTATATATTATATAACTTCATTGTCTTTGGAAGATTTTTGAACATACAAGCGGCAACTTAGTTAAATAAAAAAGAAGCCTTTATAAAATACTTAATTACTTTGATTTGGCGTGAATATTGGGAGTATACCTACTCGTATTAAAGGTCACTAATAAATCATCAACGTCGATCATTTGCGAAGAAGCCATTATCTCTGAATGGTTGTTTTATTATTCTTTTAATTCTGTTTGTGCTAACTTTTATTGATGTTATATAACCGTCACGGTTGCAGGTTTGTTATCTACAGCTACAGTTTGTCTATCACGGCAAATTGACAGGGGCGAGCTTTATGTCTAAACGCTTATAAGGGTGGTTTCACCCCTGTTACATTATGCTTTTGGAAAAATACGTTAATTTTTTTTTTAACCTCGCAGCCTCGCACTCCATTTAAATTCACTCAAAATCATTGTATATTACAAATGACACAATTAATTTACTAATGTTTAAAAAAAGAGGCCAAGTGCGAGTCGAACTCGTGCACGAAGGGTTCCGTAACATTACCTAGAGATAAATACGGCAAAAAAATCATAACTGTTGTATGGGAGCGCCCCTTAAATATTAATTTTATTTTAATTTAATTCTTTATTTTTGAAATGAATAACATAAATCAATATTCTGTGAATATTTCAAGCGTCTACCTGTTCCCGTTATCAATATCAGTTATAAAAATACATCATTTGTGAAAATTACAACTGTCTAACTATCACGGTTCATGAGATACAGCCTGGTGATAGACGGACGGACGGATAACGAAGTCTTAGTAATAGGGTCCCGTTTTCCCATGGGGTACAGAACCCTAAAAAAGGTACGTTAACTGTGTATGATTGATTAGTCGTAGACAACCATAGCCACTTCTGACATAGCCAAAAACTTTAGAAAAATACATATATATATATGTTCTTGATAGATATGGTCTGCGATGCGAATGCTGCTAAAATATCAGAATTGTCCCTCAATAATAAAATATTCATGTAGTTATAAAGTAATTTTCTTTTTATTACAAATGTCAAGCATCTCAAAATAACCTGATTGACTCATGGTATTTACGCGGAATTACGGACGACTGACTTTTTCACATAAAAACATGGCGTATTATTGTTGCAAATAGCCTTGCACTTTGCAGAGTCCGCGCCGATTTCATCTTTGTACGCAAGTGGTTTTTCATTCTTCACGGAATTAAGTTATTTTGTATGTTAGTTGAGACCTCTTTTCTTTCTGACATTTTCTGATAAGTACAGAAATAATATTCGTATAGAAACGACGCCAAAACGCGATAAATTTTTTTTAGAAGAGTTGGCGCATGCGCATCAAATACCTACAACTTAAACTAAAATATACCTACCAACGAGTATGTGAATACTACATCTTAAAAAGGAACCACTACTAATTCCACCTATCAAGAAATAACCATAAAATCAAACTAATTAATTGCATATCATTACAAATAACTCGTATGCAGGTCACTATACACTATTACGCCTACCCATATAAAGTCAATCATTAAGCAAGGTCGATTCTTAAAAGGACTAAACACACGTAAATCCAATCGCCATTTTCCTTTGCCTCGCATACTCCAATCGTCCTTGTCAATGCTACAAATAAAGGGTTCCCACGCGACTTCACAAATGAATAAAGCTTCTAACCTTTATTACTAGGACTGCGATTGGCTATCCGTGGACTCACGATACCATAGATTTATCGCGAGGACTCACTAAGGTCCAGCCATAAACTGATATGCGCTTCTAGGCCAACCCTATTCACAAATTTATGACTATACAAGACGTTCTTTTTTTGAAAGAGCATTTTTTGAATTTGGATTTTATTACTTTTTAATGGCAAGCATCCTTGTAAAGGATCCTTGTTGAGGTTTTGGTTTCAAGCGGTGGAAGCGCTTTGAGGCTTTTTTTGTTTATTCACACGTTAAATATTTTTTTTAGTTCTGGGAAAAGAATTCTTATCTTCATTATGCATACCAAATGTATGCATAGCAAATGTCAAATTAAAACTTGAATGGGTTATTTTAAGTCGTTTTCGATAACTCAAAAGTTCAAAGATTTCAGTTAGGACATTCATTTCACACCAATAATAAACAACAGCAACCAATCTATAAACGAACCATCACGTCCAAACTTTTTACATCAAATCTTCCAAACAAATTAAATCTCAGCAGAAAAAAAAAACACAACTAAGAATGAAGCGCTTTATCGCTGCACGTTCATTTGTTCCTTATCCTTGAGTTTTTTGGTGCCTAAAGCGAAGTGGGATCCATTAAGATAGGTCAAACGATACGCCTTCGGAATGCCATACTTCTCACTCCTCACTCAAATGGTTCCGTCCAAATGGACTGAATAGCGGCAAATAGTCGGACGATGATATTTTCTTGATTGCTTTCAATTTCCTTTTCGTGTATTTTTTGGAGAATTATTTGATTGATTTTGTTTTCTGCTCTTAGGGTCGAATTGGGAAATATCCGGACAGCAGTCAGCGATTGAATAAAATTGTACGTAACAGTAACAGAGAATCAACTCAAGACAAAAATCTCTCGATTTAACTTTCTATCCCATCCATAGGACGAGTTTAAACTCATCCATCGCTTGGTATCAAATGAAAAGAGTCAATAAGGTGTCAGCTCACCTGACGATAATCCGTTACATTTGACGCCTCCGACGGACAGCCGAAGAGCACCGAAGCATTGACCTTGTGGAATGGGACGGGCTCACCTACGCAACTCCAGAACACATCAACCAAATATCCCCAAGCATTCACCGTCACTTTACCACCGACACCGGTCCGATTAAAACCATCCCACATTACGAACAATCCTAAATAACTTAGAATAAAAAAAACTCCAGACAAGTTTGTCGGCGCTTTTATTACAGGTTTTGCAAGCGGCATCTTATGAAACATTTTTATCTAATAACAAATCAGCGGTCCCCTATAAAGGATTTATTTTAGCTGTCTAGTTTACTGCACAAACATGAAGTTCATACAAATTCACTGGCTTCGCCAAAAGCGGGCGCATTATATTAATGTTACACATTAAAACATAACAAATCCTTCCTTATTCCGTCTACACACGAACAGTTACTTCGTAGTAACGATCCATTAAATTATTATTATCGGGACCAGCGCAGCCGTGAGCATATTGTTTTCCCGTATCAATTTCTACATTAACTTCAGTTCCCGGTTTATCAATAACTAGAATCTTAATAACATAAAAAAACTTTGTCAACGACCATTTCTGGATACTTTAGAGCACCGTTTCAACGCTTTTAAGACAACTTAGTAACAATTTAGAGTGAAGTAAAATGAGCTTTTACCTCCCTCTCGTCTAACGTCAGTCGAGTCGGGTAAATCACCACTTTAGGGTAATATTTATAGTGGTGTGTATTACCCGTCTTCAAAATTTATGGGACGTATTACGGTGTCATTACGACGTAAAATAGACGTCGATGCGAGTGAGGGGTAACAGCCTCGTATTGTAATAAATATATTACATTCGAAAGCAATAATGTTTGCTTGAGGAATGCTCGCGGCAAGATTCATCTGAATACTTAAAATATATGAGCGACGCGTGGTTGACCGGTTATGCCAATATCTCAATTTGCGGTGAAGATGCGGTGACGAGCACACTGATGCAACCAACCGATGAACGCAACAGATCAATAATGTCGGACGTGACGTATAATCGGTTCTGTTATGTTTAAAAGATAAAATATGAAGGTTTATGAGAGGTCTTCGAACTGGCGTTTGTAATAGCATTGACATTGCATCGGAATTTTAATATGATGAGATATTATTGTAAGATGTATGATGACTGTAGAATACCATCGATGTCTAATAAATCGGATTTGATAATGGCAGTAAAAAAATAACATACGTTACGTTTAAGGCGAAACATTATGTTATTTTTTCACGGGATGAGCCTTATATCGAGGGGTCTTACGTGAATGAGTAACAGACATTTCATAATGTTAAGATTACAATAGAGCATGTCAGCCGGGAGTTACGTTCATAACAATATTTCGTACGATTATTCTGTCGCTTACAAAGGTAAACATCATCATGAATGCATTATATTAGCTGGATTAAAGTTCACTACTGAATACAGGGACTCAAAATGACTTGTTATAACGTGACCCTGAATATTTTATTTTTTTTTCGAATGGGGGAAATCATCGAATGACTTCTTACGGGCTAGGTGGAACAGAGAGTGTGTGACTCTTATTGACTAAAACCCACCCGTGTTCCTCCTAATGGCCTTTGCGTTCTAGGGCTGCGGTAGCTTTTTCAAACCAATTCCGTAGGCACTGATTCTATGGGGCCCCGTCTTCCTTGCTGACATCCGCAGGCCCGTGCCCACGGTGGCCGGGAATCGGCCTGCGACTCCAGACGCCCGGGGCGTCTTCCACAATTCTTGGGTTTTTTCCTGTCTTCCGTTGCTAAAAAGAAAATATTTTCTGAAAATGCGCAACCATACAGCAGATGATCGGAGAAGCAAGAAAAAATGTACTTTAATTAGAGTCAGTAATTTCTTGAGAAATTTCAATGGGCACGTATAAATAACAAATAAAGAACATAAATAATCCCCTATCACTTATAAATAAGCAAACCACCAGTAGCGATCCTAACCACAGATAAGTTCCCAACATTAATTCTTTACAAGACACATCACACATTTCTATGTCACATATATAAAAAAAAATCGTCACTTAAGATTCAAAATACTTCCAATAAATCGACTACAAATTGTTCTAAGTAAATCTAAATTAAGTCCGGACAATCTTGGCGAAGTATCAGGGCCTCATAGGCAGTGTGGAGTCTCGTTATCTGTTAGCGACTAGTTGCGGTCGTTTACAAATGTGAGAAGTCACGCGACGAGTCAGCAACCGACCAGCAACCGACAACAGTAGCTTATTGTGTTGTAGTTCTGTTGTTTCTAAGTAATTTATAGAGGTTGTGTTGATCGCAGGAGTAATATATACTGGTCCTTGGACCATGGGTGCAAGGAGTAAAATTCGTGCCGTTCATTTATCAAATAAAGATTTATTTTCAGTAGGGTTGCTTGATGGCACTGCCAAATAGAGCCTTGAGACATTTTAAACATATTTTAGTTAGTTATGTAGTACCTTGAGACTACCTATCATTTTAAAACTGGTTTGCTTTTAGAATAAAACATAGTTAGAGTTTCCAACACAAATTCGTATTACAACTATAGGAAACTTCGTAGAAAAACAATTTCATAATTCTCTTTGGTTCTTTTTTCTGTGGTGACGTGTCACCACCTATTCAAGAAAGCTCTAAACACCTTAAAGAAGAACCACCGTTTCTTCAATGCATTTTACATGTCTCTGTCTGTAAAATCTATTTTAAAGTTGCAAGATTATATAATTTCATAGGACTATGTTTGGTAAGCTTATGGCATAGCTTGGTCTATGCCGATAGACCAGATAGAAGCATTAATATTACCGGTTATTAGTCACTAGCTAACTAGTGAACCGCGCAACTTCGTCTGCGTCACATAGAGAGACAGAGAGAAAAAAAAAAACCTCGTTTTCGCAATATTTTTTCATTGACGCTCCGCTCCTGGTCGTTGCGTGATATTATATAGCCTTATAACCTTCATCGTGAAATGGGCTATCCCAAACTAAAACAAATTTCCAATTCGTAGTCAAAAAATCAAAAAGTCATTTATTCAAAATAGGCTGAGCAACAGCACTTTTTGAACGTCAAATTTTACATAAAGACAGTCCCCCAAAACGCCCACCCGTTACAGTAGTTCCGTTTAGAGTAGTTTAGTTTAGATTAGTGCGTTCAACCAAACAACCAGACAAACTCTTCAGCTTTATAATATTCGTATAGATTCAATTGATATGAGACTTTCACTATCGAACAGCTTATTGATTGTCATTGGATTTATAACGCCCACACGTTGAGGAGGTTCGCTAATCTTATTGTATAAATATCGGATGCAATACAGTAGGTGTACGTTAGTACTGTTCTGAATGTATTTTGAGTACTCGAGACTAATTGATACGAAGTAAATATACTGTGTCAAAGTTTTTGTAACTCATTTTAATTCAGGTGCCAAAATGTTGAAATAACAACTAAATTAAACTAAAGGAACATACTCAGTTATAACTAGCTATTGCACGACCCAATCTCATCTATCTCTGTAGAAAAAAAAATTACTAAAATCAGAACAAACAAAGACACTCGGCTATCCCAGCTAATATTATAAAAGCAAAAATGAGTTGAGTAGAATGAGGTTTTCAAACACTGCCTGTACTGAGAGTTTGAAATTGCCTTAAACACAAAGAGCCAAGACTGATGGTTATAGGATAAAAGCTGTAAAGAGCTCCTTAGGAAACCCAACAAAAGATGACCGATCACCAAGCCTAGTAATATGTTTAAGAGTGTACTAATAAATCTATTTAAAATTTATGGTAACTCACTGTGATATGCAACAGAACAATTCGCGAACTCTCAGTAAACCATAACGTGTAAGTTTACGTTAGCAGCACGTGTAAACAGAAAACACGAAGCCTTTATGCAGCGCAACGCCTAATGAAGTGAATTTATGTTGTGGCTCATTATACGTACATTACGTTCAGCTATGAGATTGGACGCTCACTTCCTAAGCAAAGGTTTTGTGTTCCAACAAAACCTTTACTGATGAAGTTAGCAACGTGTACTTCCGTATTAAGTTATCAACAATTGGAGGTATCAATCAGAGTCGCAGTCCACCTGACGACTGGGCCCCGAGTCTGATAATTTTATAAATTTGTCATTCCAACACGATCCCATTGTCATTTTGCTAAAAGTTCGTAATCTACTAAATTCATAATGGTCGATCATTGGTCTGTCAATGGCCTCGTAATACTTTTTGATAACCGAGCTATTACAAGGAATCACTGCACAATGCCGTTCTAATGGTAAGACACTAATCAAAGGAACTGTCAAATTTTTAGCGGATTACCGCATACGTCTGTCATTCATTGAAAATTATTAATTTCATTGCAAAAAAACACCATTTTGATTCTATGTTTGACAAAAACGTATCTTCCTACGAAAGTGACATTCGATCAGCTTAGATGACTGTCATAGATCCAAAATTTTTGGGATTGATTGCTTGTCTTTTCACTAGCTCGAATTTTTTGACAGTCGTCATCGCTAAAAAACCGCATTTTTGTGTGTCCTAAAATCTCTTACGTAGTGTAATATTATGCCAAACCTAAACCTATAGAAATGTATGCTGGAAGGTAAAAATTTCTATGTCATTTAAATATTTGTTTCACATTTAATAATTTTAGACTTCGTCTGTGATGGTCTATTTGGAAAATTAAAGCGAAGCGCGAGCACAATGCCACATAAGGTATATGTATCTGTCACCGGAAAACTGTAAACGCCTTAAGTTTGTAAAATATTGCGTGAAATTGTAAACTTTTTTTCTCGACAAGACAAGGTTTTTTGGAAACTATTGAATTTCTTAGGATTTATTCTGTACAAAACGATTTTTTCATAATATATCGAGAAATTATAATGTAATAAAGATTGATTACAAACGTACGGTGTCTGCAATTTTTCCGGTGACATTATCTACATCAATGAACGGTAAGTACCTACCTATCTATCACCCAACTTAGAAGCGGGCCGGTAAAGCCAGTCTCATCAAACCGGTGTGATGTGAACCCGCAGTATTTTTGAGATAGTTATCTTTTCATGTCTCAATTCGCACAGCCAGAGTTCATATTATACCGGTTACCCAAGTCAGATGTATCATCTGAAGATATATGTAAGTATTCTGGGAGCTGATTTAATGGTTGCCTTTTGCAGATTAAAATGTTTAAAGAGAAGATTCCATGTCCAAATCAAGGTTTCTTTGTTCTATGAAACTTAGACTCCGTAATTATCTGTCTAAATTGAGTAATGTTCAAAAGGTCTCATAAACCTTTCTTCATAAACTTTATGCCAGACTTTGTAACTTCCTATACCAAGTTTTTAATAGCATCCTATTTTGATTCGTTCCCTCGTATATTATAAGGCATTGTTTAGTTACTTGAGGTCACCTCTGAGCTCTGACTCGGTAAGGAGTCGTGGTATGTCTGTCCGTTTGTTGATGTTTATGCAATTGTTTTATATTTTTCTATTACTCTGTCGAGGGATGTATTCATTTTGCACAAAGGACATATCACTTGGCACTTTCAACTTACAATTAACTCTATCTCTATAGTCATAGATTTCAAAATCCCTCGCAGTCAGAAGGGTTTTTAAGACTGTTAATGTCGTAGCACCAAAGTATTCGGATCCGAGGTACTCGCCGGTTCTCTGTGGGCGATGGTACTGGACATGCAATATGAATTGTACTGCGGCTAGTGCAGTCCCCGGTGATGTCGATGTAAGTACGTTCCCGGCGCATCCCTATTCATATATCATAATTTTCTTATGGGAATTGTTTAGCTACTTCGTTGCCTGCATGATTGTTTCGAAAAGATACTTTAGACTTCACTGTTCGGCGTTTGTTTTAACAGAGAGATCGTTAAATTGAACGAGGTGGGAGTTCTTTTCCTATTGTTGTTAAGTATGGATTTTTCATGACTAGTTTTATGACTCATTAAAAACTTCATTATCAGTTGATTTAAGTTTTGATAGGAAAGCTATAAATGATAAAGCGCAAGTGTAAATACTCATTTTAGTGGTAGTAACTAAGATTTATGAATTTTGAAGTCAGCTTTTGGTTTCATTAGTGCTTTTTGAAAGTGAGACTTTAGAATAATAGTGTTGCTGTGCAGTTTGATCAATTATCATTTGGCTATTAATCTTACGTGAGTAATAACTTTACTGACAGACGCATGAGCACTGTCCGGCTGCAATAATAATTGTAAGTTTTAGGAAATTGGTTTGGTATTTAGTTATTTACATGTCTGGTATTAATGTTGTGACACGAAGAATGAGAACAAAATTAAACTTCAATCTTCAACCAGTTTTCTAGCTTTGCTCCTGTAGCTCTCAGTGAAAGTATGGCTTTCTAAAAAAAACAACTTCGACTTGAGAACCTCCTCCTTTTTTGGAAGTTGGTTATAAATAGTATCAGTATAAACAGGGATTCAAGAGATCAGATATTATCAACAAACGAACATTTATTAACATTCAGCCTGATGCCCAACAGCACGCCAAAGGTCTCCCTTGTTACCTTCTGGCTTTGAGCAAATTTGAAATCTTAAAACGTAAACAAAAAAAAAACACAGAAAGTGAAAAATAACTTTAATTTCGGTTGTTCATGTTGGTGATGGTTGTTTCTTCGTTTTTTGAATAGCGACTTTCGAATTTAAAGTTATTTTATATTTTTTGTGTGTTTTTTTTTTATTTAGAAGTCGGTTGCATTTTTTTGTAAAAAGTTTTTATTTTTTATTTTTCTCTTTTTGGAGGTGATACACCCACAGCTGTACATACTTACTCATCACAGCGTACGTGTTATAAAAAGTGGTGTAAAAAATAAACAAACATGCGATTTCAGCGATCTGTTTCCTATCTGTGTTCTATATTAAATCTTCACCAAACTAGAAAGGGACCACTGCGAAATACTAAGATGCTCTTCCAAACAATGGTAAACAGTTTCTTTTTAATCATTTTACATCGACAAGTGAGAATGAGAACAGTAGTAGTAGTGGGGTAATCGAAGCCACGCATTATTAGGGATAACTCAAATACTAGTCGTCAGATCTCACTCAAATGGGACCACATAACAAGCACCAGCATTCGATCATAAAAATAATCATCATAAAATGTACTTTTAACTTTTAAAATTAATACTTTTTACTGGGGTGGGTAAAAACGTTATGAGGTAACACACAAAAAAGAATACAGTCCACTTCAGAACCTCCTCTTTTTTCGGAAGCTAGGCTATTAAAATTCGAAAGCAACAAACAAATCAAGATAAAAATAATAAAAAAAAACTCAATAACTGGTATTCAATTAACAGCGATATTGGGTACATCTCTAGTCGTATCTAAGTCGGCACGTGATGCAGTAGGACAACCATATTGTGCTCGTACAACGGGACTTGTCCTACATCTGTCGGCCAATTTTACACGTCACATTAACTCGTGACATACAGGTGAATAGAAAGGAAAATATTTTACCATTAATTTTATTTGGTGTTTTGGTTGTTATTGTACTGTTTTCCCCCTAGTAAATAATCTTCTTATAGTAATACACAATGTTGTGTCAGTGAAGATATTTGGTAGTTAGTCAAATGTATTATTATATTCATTGAAACGTTAGTTCAATGAATGATTGAATGAATAAATAAATAAAGCATCCAACCAATCACCAAATTAAAAACACATTTCTCGTTCATGAATCACGCCAGCTTCAATGTAGCTAAATCACTCTCACTTTTACAACACTTAAATTTTTGCTGCATAAAAATAATAAAACCAATATGCTATCGTAGAGATGCAATTTATCTTCTAATAGATACAATCACTTATCCCACAACCACGGAAATACCTATTAGTGGCACTTAGCAAATAAGTGCATATCCAGGACATTAATATAGCAAAACAATGTTAGAAAGCGTGCTATAATTATCTTACTACTAATTTAAACTGCCCTATTAAGTAATGGTAAACTAAGCTTTCCTTAACATTTCCTAGAACGTAAACTATTCAGTTATACGTTTGTGTAACTCACGATTTTTCCCTTCTAAGATATATGGTCAGTTTGTACCAGCTATCTATATCTTCACGATTTAGACTGTGGAGTAAACAGAAATTCAATTAGTGGCCATACTAATTATGTTCTCACCAATCAGAGCCACGTTTTGCTTTGAATCGAAGTAACGATCTGAATGAGAAAGGATGGTGGGCTAATATATTTAGTTGCACGATGTGATGGGGGGTTGTGTGTTGCAATTTATTAGCTTTTACACCATCGTATAATCTTCCTTTTATTTAGCAATTATTAAGGACTGTAAAAAGGTATTTCTATTATTTCTCCCGACTTTTTTGTCGATAAGCGGCAAGTTCGTACCGTTTTCTTCCTTTTTTTTTACGACGATGTTGAAGAACATTTTTGGGACTCACATTGTGGTTGATTTGGCCTATAAACCGTTTGCCATGAGAAAGACGTGTCCAATTCAGTCCTATTTTACGGCATGGCTGTTTTTTTCCAAGTTTTGATTGGATTTTCCAAGTGGGGTATAACAATAATACACGGGAAATAGTGCTGTAATTTATATTTGCACAAATAATGGTTAGGCTATGCTACAGTAGCTACGGTTCAAATCAACTTCAATATCTGTATGCAGCAGTTAATTTAAGCTTTATAATTTCCTTACTTAAAGGAGAGTTTTCAAGAATAAACGATCATATTTCAATGCTTTACCGTTCAGGCTCATCTAAACATCACATTAGACTCACATTAAAACGAAATTATTACGAACTCAAATGAGCAATTTTCCAAGTTTATGGTTACTCTAGTGATAATCAAAGCTTTAGTGGTTTTGTCTCGACACTTGGCGCCAAACAGTTTCGACTATTTATCAATGCGGTACGGAATGACAATCCTTTTCAGCATTCCTTAGGGTTGCTTTGTATCCTTAATGAGCTTCGAGACATTATTTTATGTCTGCTATTAAATTACGGGAAGATAAATTGAAGGACATAGAGGCTCGAGTCGGGAAAGGTCGTGTCTATATTGTATTTCGGTCGTCTATTGTAGTCGGGTCATCGAGCTACTCAACTGGGTTCTAGGAATATGAAATGTAAACCATAGGAAGGTATATTTATCCTTAAAATAGATACTTTCAAAAGGAAAGGGTTATTTTTGGATGAAGTAATATGTCGTCATTACCTCGTGCCCCAGAAGCAGCAACAATACTCTTTGGAAGTCTATTTCTGTCAATGTTTTTTTTTTTCGTAAGATGAAGTTTGTTGTGGGAACCTGATACGCGCCAACAATGTAACCATACATCTAATGTACGTTTTCTCTTTTGGCATTTAGATTTAATAGTCTCCGATATCATACATTGACTTTTTCTCACAATTGCAAAATGATTGCCTTCACGTAAGCTCTACGTCATTCTGCTACTCTAGTATTTTTATAAGGCAACATCTTATAAACTAGATTTAAGAAATAAATGGAACTGTAAATTTTGCAAGTTTCATAAGAAAAAATCGTATCTAAGTTCTCGATAAGCCCAAACGGTTCCTTAGTTGCAAAAAATACTAGGTGCAATATCATAATTTTTATTGTGTACATAGGAACAATGGTCCGTTAAAATGATCTCATACGTCCATTAGCCCGCTTGTTTTATCAGATAAGCAAAAACAGAGATTTGTTATACAATCTTCATACAAAACGCTGACAGATAACGGTAAGTGGTTATTGAATGAGACAGTTTCTGACTTTATAATGTTGAGTTAGGAATATGGAACGGAATAAAACAGTAGTTTTTGATGTTGTACTACTTACAACATTAATAAAAGATACAATCTAATGCGTAGACCAAGAATGAAAGAGCACAGTATAAATAACAACGTAAAAGCAACAAATTATGGATTTATGAACAAGAAATAGACGAAAGGTATTTTGCAACTCGCAGGGGTCGGGCTCATGCTTCGAGGTGTCATGGCGATCAACTACAAAACGTCACATACAAACAAGATAGGCAAACAGATTGAAAGGTATTGAAATTGAAACCCTATTCTGTACGTCGCTCGTTGAAAACTGGCTGTATTTTCTTTTATAAACTTATTCCAACTTGTACAGTGTACAAGTGGCACAGGCTTGAATCGTGTAGACCGTGTAGTCCAATTTTCCGGGTTCACACTTTTGAATTCGTAAGTTCTTTTTTTGTCTTTTTACAACCCTGTCAAACTAAATAAAGTTTTTTTTTAACCCCGACGCAAAAAGAGGGGTGTTATAAGTTTGACGGGTCTGTCTATCTGTCTGTGGCTCCATAGTTTGAGAACGGATGAAGCGATTTCAATTTAGTTTTTTGTATGAAAGGTGAGTTACAGGCGAGTGTTCTTAGACATGTTTGATGAAAATTAATTGAATTGTTTAGAAGTTGTGGGGGGTGAAAGCGGGGAAGAATAACTGAATGTCTGCAAATATACTCGAGTGGGGTCTCAAATGAAAGCGCACTGAAAGATAATATCGATGATGACTTAATCGAGAGTAGTCTTATAATTATATAAAAAGTATAAAATAAAAAATTAAATAAAAAATTTAAAAAGCCCTGAAACAAAAATCTATGTTCCCTTTAAAAAGAATAAATACTTAAATAAAAAAAAAACTCAATCTTAAAGTAAGTTTTTATTTTTATATTTTAAAGGGAACATAGGTTTTTGTGTCCGGGGTTTTTAGAAATAAAGGTGAAATTAACTATTTAATGGTCGTTGCGATACGGTTACTACTCTGGGCACTTTTGTCACTGACAGAGATGTTGATGATTTATTGATGCACAATTAATTATAATTTATCTAAGCTCGTGAAAGAATAACAGCCGCTCGAGTCGATCTTCAAGGTTAAGCAACGCTTGCCGAGGTCGGTATGTGGATGGGTGACCTTAACATTCCGAGACACCTCCGTGCCTCGCACAACGGCACAAGGCACGTTAAGTCGTTTGTCCCGGCTGTCATTTTTAGATCTTTGGCAGTCCTTACGGATTGTCAGGATCCAGACAATCTGACCTCAAACTTGCCAAAAAATACCGTGTTACCCAGTTAGTGTGTTGAGGAGTTCTTGTACGCTTCACGTAAAATACTGATATTCATCTGACTTCAGTTTGACTGGAAGCTGACCCTAATATATATTTAGTTAAACTTTATATACAATATTGGTACATGGTCGTACTTAATGCAACATGGCATTCTCTAACACTCAACCTTTGGGTTAAAAAGACAACACTGTGGTAGGTGTACAACAAATAAATAAAATTTAAAATACAATTTTTGGGGAAGAAAATATAGTTGGTAAAAGGCAAGGCAGATGATGAATGAATTATAAATCTATACTAATATTATAAAGCTGAAGAGTTTGTTTGTTTGAACGCGCTAATCTCAGGAACTACTGGTTCGAATTGAAAAATTGTTTTTGGGTTGAATAGACCATTTATCGAGGAAGGCTTTAGGCTATATATCATCACGCTTAAGCCAATAGGAGCGGAGCAGCAATAAAGAATGTTTTAAAATCGGGGATTCCACGGGGACGAAGTCGCGGGCAGCGGCTAGTTATTTATACACGTTTGTAGGTAGTTAGTAGTACATTCAGTCATTGTTGTTTTTATAAATGTTGTTATTTATTGGTATCTAAATTGTAGTTGAAGTGGTAAGTTAAAAAATATCGATAAATATCCTTCAATTAAAATATACGGGCTAAATATGAATAGCAAACATCGCTTTGAAATGCAGATTACGTCGAAAAGTTGTACGGTAGTGTGTGTTTAGTATTTGAAAATGTTGTGAATAGTTGTTGGCTTTTGAAATGTGAACTTTATATTTTATTATGAAGGTTGCGGAAGGGAATTTAATATGGAGCTAGCAAGGGTCGCATTCACACAGAATAACACAAGAGAATTTTATAAGAGAAATACGTGAGTTTTGTTTTGAAAATATTTATACTATTAATAATATAATAATAATAGCCTTTATTCAGATCGACATAGCTTAACCTAATAACAATATTCTAAAGCAAACATAAAACTTAAGGTATAATTAAAACTTATTTTAGTATTTGCTGTTTTTTTTATTTTTTGCAGGTCTGTTTGCCAATCGGCAAAGGCCTATTCCATTCTGTTCTTTCTAGAGCCACTCTGTTCCACATCACTCATTTATACTATTAAATAATTAATATTAATAAGTCATATTGTTTCTTTATTTAAATAGTCTGAAAGTACTTATACGATCACGCAGTTTCTCGCTTATAACAAACTAGCTGCTGCCCGCAGCTTCGCTCGCGTGAATGTCGGAAATTGTCCCAAGGGAACATAATTCCGGGATAAAAAGTATCCTATGTTACTTCTAATACCTCCAAGAATGTGTGTACAAAGATTCATGATAATCGGTTGAGCAGTTTTCGCGTGAAAGCGTAACAAACATCCACGCTTTCACATATATAATATTAGTAAGGATGTACACCCTCACTGCAGAGTATCATAGTCTTAAAAAAAATCGGCTAAGTGAGTGTCAGACCACGCATAGTGAAGTTTTCGTTGGAAGTGTCTGTGAAGTTCAATTTGCTCAATTTTTGTTTATGAATTATCCAACTTCATAGTTTAAAAGTTAGAGGGGGGACATTTTTTACGAATTTGGAAGCACATATCTCAAAAATGATTGCTCTAAATAAAATAACTATTTAGAAACATCTCTCTTATTTTTTTCATTCACAGCACTATTGAATGGCGGCTTACAAATTTGCACCTATCTACCAATTTTAATTTATGTAACTTTAATAGTCTCCGAGTAAAACGGCTGTGACATTACGAAATTATAAGCGTTCCGTTTTTGCCATTTGGCTAGGGAACTCTAAAATAGTCTTTTTTTGTGTATTAAAATGTTTGAGAGGCAGACGGCGGCAAAAAACTAGTTGGTGTACGGAAGGTTTTATAATAAACAACTATTTATTTTTTCTACTTCTTCTGTTCGGACTCTCTACTTCAATAAAATCAAAGAAATCTTTTAGTCATTAGCTCTTCGTTTGCCTACTTAAAGTTCCTTAAGAACAAGCCAATATCTAGTTATACTGAAGAAATTCAGAAAACTTCGACATGTCTTCTCCCATTTGACAATACCTAATGTCATCATGGAATATCGCCTGTTCCCCTAGAACTACAACTACTCAACTAGAACGTAAAAGTTCTTATGTCGGCGTGATGTAACTTCTACTAGAGATACTCAGGTTTATAAGTTGTCCGGATATATTAAATACTAGCTGACCCGGGTAACTTCGTTTGTGTCACATTTTTCATGACCGCTGCGCTCCTATAGCCTTTCTCGGTAAATGGTAATATCTAAAACTGAATTTTTTTTCAAATCGGGCTATTAGTTCCTGAGGTTAACGCGTTCAAGCAAACAAACGAACTCTTCAGCCTTAGTATAGAGGTTGTAGACAACATTTCCATACCTACAGAGAACCTAAAATTTCATTGGGCAATTAATGCGGAAGATGTAGCTTCTTGCAGAGATTCTCATGGTAACACTTTTGTTCGGACATATAGTAGACAACACCCACTCGAAACGCTCACTCGAAAAGCTCAAATTTCATCATGCAATATCAAATGATTCTCTGTTAAATTCCCTTTGTCAGGGATCCTTACAACTCGCTCAAGTTGTCAACATCAGTGGTACCTATCTAACTCCTAGTAGAGATGCGCAACATCCGGGCGTCCGGACATTCTGTAGACAACATGTCCACACCCACTCGTAGGCTCAAATTTCATCGTGAAATATCGACTGTTTCCCTATTAAAGTCCTTATGTCCGCAGGCTGTCGACGTCAGCCGAGGCGCCTCAACAACAACAAAGTAATGCTATAGAAACGACAACACGACACTCCGTATTTAGACTTGACGGTTTTAGTTGGACGAACGTTAGTTCTGTGTTCCGTAGTTCGGAGGCTAATGGTTCACAGTGTTTACTTCGATGTTTTGAGATTGAAGAGTTTGTGCGAGAAGTTAGTTGGTTGTTTTGAAAATGGTTGCGGCTAAAGAGATACCAAACTTTTCTAATGTGAATGAGAAACAAAAGTATAGTTCGATTCTCAATGAGGGTCTTACAAAATAGACAAATTAAAAAGAGTAAAAGGAAATCTCCTATCAGCAAATATATCAAATCAAGTGTAACGTTCTAACATAACTTACAAGAATTCATAATCATGTATGTAGAGTGTGAGATCCCATAATAATTACCCCAGCTCATGTATATTTAAACCACCTAGCTAAGATTTTTTGCGTCAGTCTATCATCAGTCATGGACGACATAGCAGTAATTATATGTAACATGAATAATCATAGCCAGTGTAATCTATATTTTCCCACGAGGACGCAAGATAACAAGTTAAAAGCCAAGTTAGAACTAGTTCTCGTGTAATGGGTCCCTGTCATTGTCACTTCAGTCAGTGCATCCAGTTTCCTGACTCCAAGTCCTGCGCCATTAAAGCTTGTGGCTACTTTAAACTTTGCACAGTACAGAATAGAGTTCACATTCTAACAGATGTCAATCTGTGTTCTCGCATCGTTTCAGATGCAGTAAGTACAGTCGTCGCAATGTCTACAACACATGTTTGGCGGTGGCCTCTAAGACTGTGACAAGATAAAGGCGGGACGCTGTGACATTAAAAAATATGGCAATTAACAACCTAAATTGGAATAAAGAATTGGTGTCCTACTTGAATCAAGGTCCATTGAAAGTTCTGATCGATATTAGTTTTGTTATTAACATCGATAAGGTACATATTAGACGGAGGTCGAAGTTAGGATGTATACATTAAGCCGAAACTTGGGAACTTGAGGAGATGAAGTTTGAATGTTGCAGCGCAACAGCACTACAGTACTCATCAAAGCGCTATTGTTGAGAGTGTTTGCTTATATCTTCAGACTCACAGTGAAGCAAACACTTAAAGTCATCAGGAAGCAAACAGAAACACTGACCGTTAGAAATTCCTCTTTAAACATCATGTTTCATGTTCAGAAACCATTATGGCTATGTATTTATAAAATAATTACCATTTTTGAAACCTATTCAGTTATAGAAGAAGAAAACAGGACAGCATCGAGATCGTGAAAAATAAAAACTAAAGAATCTATACTAATATTATAAAGCTGAAGAGTTTGTTTGTTCGTTTGTTTGTTTGTTTGTTTGTTTGAACGCGCTAATCTCAGGAACTACTGGTTCGAATTGAAAAATTCTTTTTGAGTTGAACAGACCATTTATCGAGGAAGGCTTTAGGCTATATATCATCACGCTTAAGCCAATAGGAGCGGAGCAGCGATAAAGAATGTTTTAAAATCGGGGATTCCACGGGGACGAAGTCGCGGGCAGCAGCTAGTAATTAATACAAACATTTTGTGGAGGCCAGCATCTACATAATTATGTACATATGTATGTAAAATTATGAGGAAGTCGTTTCTTTATTCGAGCTTTTAAAGTTACACAGGTATATTAAGTATTTGCATGAGCTGTATTGCGATTTACGATGTCTGATACTGAAAAAATAATCGCATCCTAATTGTTTGTGATTATTTTCCCATAACCGCTGATTTTAAAGCCGTGATTCCTTTGCCCCACGCGGCCGTGCATGTAAAGAACAAATGTATGATGCGTGCATATGAATACCGTGTCAGGATGCATCTCGTATTCACGTCCCGGGCAAATCATTTGTTCGCAATTTTCTACGTCCAGAACAATCTCCGTAACAGCGAGATGGGGAAACAAGATGCCTCATTTAGTACTAACAAAGTAATTTGTGCTATATCTTTGTATGTTTACCTTATTCTTTTTATATATATATATATTTAAGCTTCCTTGAAATCTGTATTTAAGAGGAAGATTTTTATTTATTTAACGATCATTGGAGAAAAATATTTTTCGGATCAACCGAACGAATTTTTCCTAAGTCTTGTCTAGTCTAACCTAAGTAAGTCAGAAGTATTTATTTCATGTATTTTACTACAATTTTGAAATTTTACAGTACATGACATTCGCAAATCAAGAAAGTCATAAATAAAACTGCGCTTTTTAGTATTATTGTAACAAAAGTCTTTACTAGAACGATACAATTATACGAAGACAATCATCAATTTAGTTTTAATGGTCATTGTTCTAGACGAAAAAAATAATAAAAATAATTACTTACGTGAACTAGGAACCGCTAACGTTACGACATATGAAATAAAACTTCGAACAAAAGCAAAAGGCGGAATCGATCAAAAGAACGGTTATTTTACGAGTACTTTTACTTTATCTGTCTTTGCGTGTAAATTACTTTTCGTTTTATATTTTTTGTGGGACATATCGTTAATAGAATTGTCATTTAAAAAGCGTTTAGTATTTCACGTCTCCTTTTAGGAATTTTAAAAGCTTTCTATTGAATGTGCTCAGCATGTTATTTCATTGTCTTTATTGGCATGTTTTGTTTTAATACTATTATTCAATGTCTGCCCAAAGAAAGGAGTATTATGTTTTCAGGATTCATGTATGTATGTATGTATGTATATGTACATATGTGTTTGTGACTTTATTCTACTAATACTTCTAAACGACTTAACCGATATCAATGTATCGATAGAAGCATTGAGTCATCCCGGATAACAAAGCTAGTATTTTTCTTTTTAAGTATTTTGTTTTCATGATAATTAGACGCATACTGTCATCGTCCAAAGTTTTTTTTTAGTTATTTGTTTTTAATCTCGAAGACATTCCTTTTTCTTCTTCTTGCTGATCTCGTTAATTCATCCAGTTTATTGATTTTCAAACAACTCGCTTAAACATAGTTACTTTTTACATCACAATTTTCAGCCACTTTGACCATATGTAGCTCCACTAATAACGTCAGAATATAATCATTACAGCTACCGATCTCCCGGGTGTTGGCCTCACGCCGCTGCGATTTTCGTGCAGGACTCCGACCATTTCCTTATTGCCCCGGGTTCGGTTCCCAGAGACCATTCGTGGCTTGGCTTTGTTGCGTTCACGCAATCCACATACTGGTTTCGTGTTGTTTGAGATATGCCTGCTTATGTGTTTTACTGGTTATTGTATATACCCTTGTTATTCAAATTTATCTGGAAATTTTGTGTTGTTAAAGCATAAAGCATTGTTTTGTTCAGTGTGGTCGCAGATGCTTATGGATATTATTCATGTTTCCTTGAGTGTCGTAAGGGGGTTTGGGGATTATATTTGACTAATGAACAGCAGAATCGAATTTAGCTTAACCTGTTTCCGGAAATAAGATTTGAGTTTGCAAACAGTTTATTACGCTACATCGACAGTGATGTGTTATCGTTGAGATATATCCAATCTTAGAGATATGTAATATATTATCAGTTTCTGGAAATCACCTTAATTTATTCTGCTGTGACCTCTGAATTCCGCTTCATAGCTGTTTTAATTCCAACTTAGTGTGGAGGGGCTCGTGGCTCAGTTATAATAGCCGCACGGGTCGATCTTCTAGGTTAAGCAACGCTTGCCAAGGTTGGTCTGTGGATGGGTGACCATCATAACAAAACGAGATTTCTCCGTGCCTCGGGAAGCACGTTAAGCCGTTGGTCACGGCTGTCATTTGGAGTTCTTTGGCAGTCGTTACGGATTGTCAGAAGCCAGAAAATCTGACACCAGTCTTGCTAAGAAGTACCGTGTTCCCCAGTTAGTTGGTTGTGGAGATCTGGCAGGCAGCCGCTTCACGTAAAATACTAGTATTCAGCTGAATCCGGCTTGACTGGGAGCCGACCAATATAGTTGGGAAAAGGCTAGGCAGATGATGAGTGTACTGGGCAAGATATATCTGTCATATGTCCATCTAGCAGTGGGCCCACAAAGCTCAAATTGGTGCCCTGAAATTGCGAGACGGCCGCAGCAGACCACGAAGGAGATGGCGGGATGACTTGGATGTCTTCCTTAGAAATTGGCAGGATGTGGCACAGGATCGGGAAAAGTGGAAGGAGTGGAGGGAGGCCTTTGCCCAGCAGTGGGACATTTCAGGCTAACTATACAAATATAATAATAATAGTACCTACCATAACAAACGCAACTGTTTTGCTTCATCAGAATCTTGATGAAACTTCCAGAAAAACTTTTTTTCGCGCATCTATCCGCTTGTCAAAAGATTCTATTAACTGGAATATTAACCTAATCTTACTTCTCAATATTTCGTCCTATTTGCGTTCGTTGTCCGGTCAAAGGGGATACCCATATGCGGTATTAGATGCTAGTCGTAACGAGAACGTTATGTAAATATAGAGCGTGAAAGTTGTAGTGCCTGCTCAATTAGCAGAAATCGATATTAATTAAACCTTATCTAATTGGTCTTTACTAATAAAATAGATGTATTTTACGACAGTAGCAATTAATAGTATATTACATACATGGCTGGGTCACAGAAGGCCCAATTTTGGGTGGTATTAATTTCAAACGCATTCATAACACCTACGTTTGTTACCAAAAAGGGTTATCAGACATTTAGGTGGTATTAACGCTTACGACAGTGAGGTATTGTTTGTAGCCTGTTGTAGCGATGTAACTTGAAACGATAAGCTACCTACTGTGAAACATAAGCGCCCCGATTGCGCAACATACCTATGTATCTTTTTTATGGATGGGAAATCGTCAAACGACTTCTTCCACTCTGGGCGGAGTGGAAGGGAGTGTCAAACGCTTACTAACTAAAACACACCCGTGTTCCTCCTACTGTCCTTTGCGTTCCAAGGTTGCGCTGACTTTTTTGAAAATTTCGAAAACAAATTCCACAACCCTGGCAGAATAGGCAGTAAATCGACGAAGTGGATTTATTTAATTGAAAGTGATTGTTGTTAGAAATGTTTTAAGCTATTGCATAGCTTCTATCGCGGGCCTTGAGCGTGGCAACCGAATCCAGAAATTCTGTAACGAAAATAACCTAACACCGCTACGTCATTCGATTAGGCCCCGCCTTTTTAAAATGGTCGCTTCGTTACTGAGCTATTATGTCGCCGTCACCGAGCCGACCCGAACGTCTGCGTTCGGAAACAATCGGTGGGACAAAGTTAAGTGAAACGTATGTGATTTACATTAGTACAGTAACCCAGGTGAACGAATCGAGACCATATCACAATGACGCAGAGTACTAAATATATAATTGCATAAGTTGATAAAAAATGCTATGCAATAGCTTTACCGCGGCAGTCCCCGAGTGCCACACGTATTTTTTTTTTTGTTGTTTAATATTGCATTTAACAGCAACCATCACCATTTTTCTGCATTTTTGCGATGGATCTATACGAGATAAACTACCCTCTCTCTTCATCGTGTGTTACCCAAGTTATCGTGACTTAAAACATAAAGCAAACCCTTAGAAAAAGATTCAGCAACAGGAAAGCCCGGTGTGTTAATAATATCGTACTGGGATCACTAATATGCCTGCCAAGTATAGTGATTATGGTATTACTCCCGCCACGATCCCGCTGTTGGCTCTAGCCTCGGGCTGACTCTTAGATAATGCTTATTTTGTATGCAATATACGTACACGTTTTGTACGGAACCTTTATGTTCGTGTAAATTGATTTGGTTTGTAGTGATGGGTAGGAACACGCACGCAAATTGCAATCTTGCTGGATTTGAATTTTAGTTTTCAAACCAGCTATCAATTTTAATGATTTTAGTTTTAATAATGCCTTG
This sequence comes from Hecatera dysodea, assembly GCA_905332915.2. Taxonomy (NCBI): domain Eukaryota; kingdom Metazoa; phylum Arthropoda; class Insecta; order Lepidoptera; family Noctuidae; genus Hecatera; species Hecatera dysodea. The sequence goes on along the minus strand of HG995294.1, from coordinate 7,193,460 downwards.
AGGTTTGGTGGAACTCTACGTAAATAACTGTTCTTAAAATATACATATATATTTAAAGATCAATTTAACGTCAGAAGAAATTATTTTTCAACTTCAAATGATCCTTTGCATAGTTTTGCATAATATATTTTGTTCTTTAACCGCACGCATGTTCAAGAATACAACCTCATATATTCCATTCAAGATATTCATGCAAATATAACAATGCAGAGACTACGCTTACAAGTTATAAACCCAAATGTATTAACAAAACTATTCAAGCTTGGAAACTGAAAACAACAGGTTTTTGGAAACAAGGACACTATTATTTGGACACACTGGGGGCCAAAACAAATGAACGTAACAAACGTTAAAAATTAAAAAATGTACATTAAAATTTTCCTTAAAATGTGTGTGTGGAGCTTATTTTAGGGTAAAAAACTAATTAGTGCGTCAGATAGATTTCCAAAAAATAATGGATAACTATATTTTCTTTTTTCATGTAACCACAAAATGAAGACAATATAGTGCGTTAACTTGCGTGACGTCACTACGTGCTACAATTTTTACTCGTGTCGTGACATCACCAACCCCACTCTAAAACTTTGACTTTGATATTTTGTTACGATTTGAAATGACAAAAAATAAGAATCCAATTTTTTTTGGAAATCCAACAAATGGACTCAATAGAATTATGATTTTTATATCTTATAAAATACCTAATTCGTAGATTGCTAACAATCTAAAAATTTCACATACCGAGATTTTACAGTGGCTCGGAAGGCACATTAAGCTGTTGATGACAACTGTCATTTAAAGATATTTGCAGTAGTAAAGATAGTTATAGTCCTCACCAGTAGTCAGAATCTCGAAAATCTGTCAACGGTCTCAACAGTGCGTATCGTGCATCGCAATAACTGGATTGAGGAGTTTAAATAGGCAGTCGCGCCATGTAAAATACTGGCAGTCAGCTGCATGTGGTATGGCTGAAAACCAACCAAAAAATATTTGAGAAATGGCAAATCAAATCAAAATCAAAAGTCATTTATGCAATCTAGGCTGAGAGATAGCACTTTTTGAACGTCAAATTTTACATAAAGACAGTCCCCCAAAACGCCCACCCGTCACCACTTTTTTGTTGTTTGTTGTTTTAGCTGGGAAGAAGAAGTGGTGCGACAAACTCCCCAGCAACACATCTGTCTATTGCGTTTTAAGAACTTGAATGTATACAATAGTATGCAAAGTCATTACATGCCAAAGGTAGGAAAAAAAAACTTTTTACAAAAAATACAACCGACTTTTACACAAAAATAAAAAAAGTACAAAATAACTTTAATTTCGGAACTCGGTGTTTGTGGTTCCTTTTTCGTTTTTTGAACACCGACTTCCGAAATTAAAGTTATTTTGTACTTTTTTTATTTTTGTGTAAAAGTCGGTTGTATTTTTTGTAAAAAGTTTTTTTATTTTTCCCTTTTTAGTGGTACCTACACCCCCTCCGCTCCCCCCACCTAAACGAACCAATCACATTGGTGTAAAAAAAAACGCACTGCTCCAATGCAGAGTAAACTAAAAGGTCGTCAATGTAGATATTTTTTTTTGACTTTTGATGATTTTTCGAAAACCGCTTGTTCGATTTCGATAAAATTTTCATGGGACCATTTGGGAAGTATACCCTTTCCAACAAAAAAAGAATTTTTCAAATCGGTTGGCAAGCGACGGAGTTATGCGCGAACAAACATAAAAAAAAAATACAAACATCCGAATTGAGAACCTCCTCCTTTTTTAAAAGTCGGTTAAAAATAATTATACAACATGGAAATCATAAATCAATTCACTATAAAACATAAATTGTAGTAGTAAAGAGTAAATTGAGTCAATTAAGTAAAAACAGATTGACCTACATAGTCATCAAAAGTTACACGTATCACATATCACTAGCGTATCAGATTGGATGTTATTATACGAATAAGCCCATTGAGGTAGCGTTTAGAATATCGGGAAACCCCTTAGGGAGCAAACAAATTAGGGTCCGGAAAGTTAATAGTAAAAAAGTTGTAAAAATAAATCCCTGAAGGGACGTACGTGTACTCGGAACACATGATTTGAGAAAAGGTTTCAATCTGTGACCCTTTGCAAATCAGGTTACTTAGATATTATTACGGATGTCTAGAGTTATTTTTGGATTTTGTTATCAATAACATAAATGTGACGTCCGTATGTTTGTAAGTCAATCAAGCTTCAAAGGCATAATAAAGACTGATCACGGTTTCTTTTAACCCTATAATTTCTACCTTCACGCGAGTGAAACTACTGGCAAAAAGTACTTAAAACAATAAAACAACTCCCACAGCCCGATTCTGAGTCCCAAAAACGATCACTCAAAAAAAAAAAACCTACAACCAGTACCTACCAATAAACACCAACAGCCCTAAAATTCATTCCAAAGAACCAATACAATCTTCCTATACCCAACAAAGGTATTTAAACGGAAGCCGTTTGCAGATGTACCAACAAACGGCCGTCCCTGACCGGGTCTAATTACTCGGTTAATTTTATTGCAAGCCGGTTCTGTTCTCACTCTCGACGCGACGTTGCTCGGCGACGTCGACAGGACAAATGAATGCAGACAAGTATGGTTGACGTGTGAATAGGGTTGTCCAAATTCTGACTGATCGTTTATCGACGGATTAATTGTTAGAAAATGGATTTTAGAACGGCATTTTTATATTTGAAAAATGTATCGCTACTGTGAATTGAGTCATCATTATCAATTAAGGCAAAAGTCATTCACTGATGGACAAAGGCCTCCGAAGATTCGCCACACGGACCGCTCCTGCACTTCACCAGATCGATAACCCATATTGAAGACTGCGCCTTCAAACGTAATGTTACGCCGGCGCCGTAGCAACACACGGTTTCATTTCAGAACATTTACGTTCCTTGAGCAATGTTATCAGCCCACTGTCTCTTAAGTTAGGCAATTCTTCGAGTTATATCAATAAGAATAAACAGGTTAGATGTGAAACATAATTGTTACCTACAGAATGAGAAGAATTTAGAGTGAGAGCATCAATGAGTAATCTCATTCGTAATTAAATATGCCTATCGCGACGCGTCTTCAAAACACTTCCAAATGACTTCCATTCTGAATATCAAATCCCCCGCCTCAGAAGTTACATGCCAAAAAAGCAAAAAGTTAGCAGCAGTATGTATGGCCCATACAGAACTGTAGCGCTATTCTGTAAATGGTAAATCACTTAGAAAGCTATCTCGCAAATCATCTCGAAAGTCACACTCACTTCGCTTCTCATCTCGCCTGTACATGTTTCGGTATTCACATGTCAAGATCCAAGTCAAGTGAAGTGAGACTCTATGGAAGTGAGTTCCGAAAACCCATGTGAGATTGCTCTATCTATGGTAGTAGGTTAGTGACGCTGAATTGTGTCTTGTTATGATTTACATCGACTCACTAAATTTATAATGTGTATCAAATTTATCTGTATAACAAAATCCTATAGACAAACGTCAAAATTCTCACCCGTTTTAGTTCCTCTCACTTCGATCATCACTTGGTGGCACCAGTGTCGAATTCACTCCATTTAAGAATACGAAACTTTAGTTTCATATGATTTCACTGCGGATTCAGAAGTGATTTCGCAAATAAACTTTTCAGAATAGCACAGCTGAAGCAAACTTCCACTGGAGTTTTCGTCAGCCCTGGCTCGACCCAGTGCCTGACCGGCACAACGTCACACACCGCTTGTAATTGGCGTCAAGCTGTTAGTGCACAACTCTTGCTCTATAAGGCGATTATTTACACCCCAGGAATTTATGACAACAGATAATTTCGCTAACCCGCTAATAAGGTATTAATTACCGGTCCAAAGTTTACGCTCCACGGAATACCCATTAAAAGTTGAAGTGATTTGTTAAATATTGCCCGTATCGAGAATGATTTGAACTTACTGGGCTTGAACTCGGTAAATAGATTACTAATCAATGAACTGTGTACTCTGGAAACTTTGACTACTCTGTGGTTTGATCATTTCGTTGTTCATTTATTCGAACAATGTTTGTGTTGATATTTTTAATAGATAGCAAACGAGGTTTTTTCACTTAGAAGCCCGGAATTTGGATATATCAACGGGTGAATTAAGTCGAACTTCAACATAACAATAGGTAAACCTCTGTCTGCCCCCCCCCTCCCCCTACCTTACCTCTCCCTTCAAGGTAAAAAATCAATTGTCAAATTAGTACTTTAAGCAACTACTATTTTCAACAATTTAATGGTTGAAAATAATACTTGCTTATGATGAAAATCATAAGCAAGTACTTACTATTTTGCTGCATTTTGCTGCAAGCTGCATTTACAACTCATAAACGTCTTTTGTTAAACAACATCAATTTACCATAAATGAGTGACGTCACTGTTGGGAAACTCTTGTCCCACATTAGTGAACCAAGTCCCTTTCTTGAGTCTTACAAAAGTTCAAGATAGTTAAAAAGTAACTCATGTAAAATGTGGCACATATTTGCCTAATCCTGAAACCATGAATACATACATTTAACAATCTTACCAAAAACAGAAATGTTTTTTTGTTTACGTAATAGGGTAGTTGACTAAAAAAATCTGATTAGTCCGTCAGATAGATTTCCAAAAAATATTGGACACGTATTTTTTCTTTTTTCACATAAACTAAAAATGAAGACGATACAGTGCGTTGAAAACTCGTGTGACGTCACTACTCGCTACAATTTTTACCGGGCAGTGACGTCACACGCTCCCACTCCTGATCTTTGATGCTTTTTATCTTCGTCAGTTTTTATAGATTTGATAAAGGAAAAAAATACGTGTCCAATATTTTTCTATAATCTAACTGACCGACTAAACATAATCATATTTTTTTTACTCAGGCAACATCCCTATTGTAACTAAGTTCAATCATTGAGCTGGGTGGGACAAGCAAATGTATGAACAACTTTTAATAGCAACATAAAAGTCCTTTGCTAAACAAAATAAATTTACCTGAAAGGAGTGACGTCACTGTTATAAAACTTTTGTCACACATTAGTAAACAAAGTCCTTTTCTTGAATGTTACAAAAGTTAAATTACAAATTACCACACTTTGTACGCTCATGTCGGCAACAAACATAGGACAAACAATTGTAATCAAACTTTTGTTTTTACGATGAAGTTAGGCACATTTATGTCACACTAGATTGTTTATTTATTAACTTTTGTTGACAGAAATTGTTTTAAAGACAGTTAAACCACTGCTGATTGCCTTCATTGTCATCATTTCAGCTCAACGACGTCAACTGCTGTGAAGACCAAAGGCACAGCTACATCGACCGATTCAGATGGTCTATTCTGTGAACGTCTCACTGGGCCAACTTGTTTGGGATGTGCGTGAAGAAAAATTCCGTTCCATTTTATTTGTATGAATTGACAGCTCACTTCACCTAATCATCATCATCATCTTCATAATTTGGTGTGCGTCATGCTTGGCGCAAATAAACAGTTTTTCTTTCTTTCTTAATCATAAATGATGAGAGGTTTTCAGAATCGCACTGCTGTACTTCTTCCATACATCAGTGTTCCGCTTCTCTCCTAGGATATCCGTCCACTTTTTCGGGGCCTTCTTGCCTAACTACAGTTTTCTCATTGCATTTACTGAAGCAATTTTATTTGGGAATTGCCCATTATGTAATGATCTAATTTTAATTACTAGCTCGATTTGCTATTTGCGTAAAACCTATTGCCAACTACATAAGGGTGCTCATACCTACAAAATGGTATGCAACCTCCTTTTGAAAAAATAAGGTCTGGTACAATAGACCCCGCAACTAAAGAATTGTTGGTTAATCCAACCTGTCACGCACAAGACAAGCATGGCAGCCAAAATAAATGAATCAGGTTAACCAATGAGTTTTTTGAACACAGGAAGGATTGTTAATTTACATGGGAGGCTATGGAACGCCTCCGTTACCAAATTGTCCACACCACTCGACTCTGACGGCCATGACCACCATCCATTGTGGTCCGAATGCAACTCGAATCGAAATCAATCGAGCGCCAATGTCAAAAAACTCGATAAAAAAACTGTGAGAGTCGTTCTACTAGTGTTTGGGTGACAACACTTTAATCGAGTGTGCAATCGACTCTCCCGCTGTTATATCCGGGGCAGCATACTTCGACATTTTTAATTTCCGCAGTTTTACTTTTAGTCGTCTTTTTCTGGGGCCGAACATTAATCAGCACCATTGCTGTTGATTTTGGTTACATCAGAATCTTTAACGTTCAGTTTTGAATACGCCATTTTATTTACTATGAAAAAGTTTATTTACCATTTAAATAAATTTAAAACTTCTATCCAGTACCTATAGTTCTTAACATCCACGTGAAAGTGAAACCCACTAATCAGCCTAAAGGATTAAGAGTAGTTGGTCGTAGTATACTTAAAATATTTCCACGTAACACCTTTTGTTACGAGGCACTGGTTCACTCCACCTCTAGTCTAGACAACATGGTGAAAAAACACCTTAGGAACAAAAAACTGACCTCATTTGATAAGCACGTATTTAGAACATAACTGATTTTACCTGCAATACCTACTATCGATTTTTTGCATATCATTACTATCGAAATTCAATATGTTTATAGGACAATGTAGTGCTGTATACTTAGTTTTATTTCAAAACAAACCTACAATATAACTTATCTCACTGTTTATTGTCAGCTTTATATAATTGCACCAATTAATACCTTCTTATAAAGCTTTTAAAAAGAGCCCTCATTGGTGTGTTTAGAGCAAAAACTTAAGAAGTTACAAGATTTGATTACACGACTGCCAATTATCATGTAGACAATTATTATTTCTCACATACGGTAAAGGTTTGCGATGTAAATAAAATGTTGGATCAGTCTTTGTACAATAAAAGGAAAAACAGAATAGTGCCCCCCTGTGGGAAAGTAAACAGTATGACTGACTATTATTTCTGTTTATGCTTATAGTTTCAGGACGATTTAAAACGTATTCTATTTAAAATTATAAATAAAAGCTACAAACCTTTATGAATATCTATAACAATATTCATAAACCTCATAATTATCTTTCTGTACACTGCAGTGCCAAAATAATTAGTCGTTTTCATATTTCAAAAATTATTATAGAAAGCTTTTAATGCGACCGTAATGAATGCGGTTTTAGAAGACATTTTACAAAAAAAAAACAAATTTACTCATAGCTACAACTATAAACAAACCCCTAATTTGCTGTCTACTTAGAATATTCACAATGAAAGTAAGCTCAGTGACTTTGTAATTAGACACATAATCTTTAATTCCCTTATTACATTAAACGCCAGCCATTAACAAAGAGTATATAGTTAATTAGAGCATTTGCGAGTAACTGACGTGTAGCCTTAGCTTTCCACAGAAACAATTAAATCCAGCAATTACTATTTCAAACGTTTTAAAGCTTCAATCGTACAAGTGGTCAATAAAAAATAATTTCACGTCGCTACAAATTGTTTTATTTCCCCTCACTGCGCCGTTTTATCTCTGACTTCAATTTTATAGATGCAGGACAATTAAAATGTGTAACAGTCGTGATGATTTCAGCTTTCACTCTCGGTACGCGCACGCAGTCCACGCCCCCTTGGATCAAATACCGGGAGGTGACGTAACATTGTATGGCACTCGAAAGTCCACAGCACAGTCTATTTGCATTAACGTGATATATTGAAATCAGTACGTTGATTTATTTGTTCGCCCGACCGAGCTCCTCAATTATCGGGGCGATCAAATGTCAAATAGTATAATTCAATTCATTCGTTGCGGTTTGATCTACATGCTGTTTACAATATTGTTCATTCGGTCATCGAACGCCTACTGCTTTTTGTTACATAAAACTGTTATGCTTGACGAATATTTAATAATAAGTACTCTTACAGGATATTTGTCTTGTAACTGATGGACACGGCAACTGTAGTAGAATAGCCTCATGCGTACAAAAAAAAACAACTTGAACTTATTTATAGTTCAGATAAATACGGAATTCATTTTGGTGACATTACATCGAAAACGATATCTGTTTTTTTTTAACATAACGTACAAGCTTTAGTAGATACTGCATAAAAGAATTCTGTTCAGGTTAAAATAATAAATTATAACAAAATGTAGTTTAAAATGCAAATAATTTTTAACTCAAGTGTAATTGCCGGTGATATACTTTTGCTCTAAAATGAAATTACCAACAATGGTTCAAAATGTATCATTCTCAACATTATCTCAAGAGACGTAGTTACGTTGAATAAGTTCATCGATAAGGACTTCTGAGATAAACAACGTACGGTACAGTTAGAAACTTAAACGGGTACTTTACTTTAGTGCCTCTGTGATAGGACACGTTAGCTTGATGACTCTTATTTACGGTAAATTATTGTTATTAAAACAAAATTTAATACAAAACTGATCCAGTGTGAGATGTTGGTGAGATTTTATATTCCACGGTCTAGTGAGGGTCACTGATCTTTGATATTAGGGATGCGTACTAGATTTTCTCATCACCAATTTGTCCTTCGCTCTGCTTAGTCTGGAGTCCTGAGACTCTGTTATCGAATACCACTGTCAAAATGTCAAAACAATATGTGGTATTTCGACAATGTTCTTAATTCCATACATTTTTGTCGTTTTCACACCAGTTCACAATGCTAACGTGTTGTCTAGAGCCTTGGGAACTTTACTAGAACTTGAGTATCCATAACTTTTCACCCATGTTAAAATCGATGTGTCACTTTCCGGTACCTTCATTTTTTTGGATTGGATATATCCTTGAATGAATACGTTACCTTGCCTCAACATTATCTAGAATATGCCCGTTACCGTACCCAAGGGATTGATCTTAAGATCCGAGCCAGAAATGTTTACAGAACACAATTTCCGAGAAAGATACATAAACAGAAGCAGACAGGAAATTACCGTAATTCCACAAACCATGCCCCTTCCTCGAACTACGAATACCAACATCAGAATACCGAAAACCCATATCTATAAAATAACATCTAGTTTGTAGGTAAGCCCACATAATTCTCACGCTTCTAATTAAAATCCAAGTTCGCGTCATCCGCGTAAAATCAACAGATAATATTAACTCCAAAAGTACAGTTACACACAGCTCTTCATAAGTTCCTTTGAATATCTTCAATCTTTATACATAAAAAATTACAGTGCCTATTTGTGGTATCAAAATAACAGCACGCAACATAAATGCATTTGAAAGTACTTATAACAAAAATACATTTTTATTTTATTTTGTCTGTCTGTTTGTTCCGGGTAGTCTCCGAAACGGTTGTACCGATTTTGACGATAATTTATTTGGCGAATACCTGCTGTTATAAGGAGCAACTAAGGCTACTTGTATTTTAGAATAAAATAATCAGGGTTCCGTGCGCAAAAAAAGAATTATCACGCAAGCGAAGCCACAAGTAGAAGCTGGTCGTTAAAAAGTATGTGGCCGTTAATCAGGCACTTGGTTGACGTTCATAAGGTCTCGTCAAGGAGTGATGTACAGTCGAGATTAGTCGGAATCGGTCGACTTGTCACTCAAGAAGTGTCGTCGCATGCCATTCATTACTTTAATGATGCTGGGTCTCGGAACTACCAAAGCTCCAGTAATTGGAGTGGAACAAATTGGTGCATTACGGATTCTATAATGTTTATAGAATGGTTGGTTTCTAAAATGGTAACGGGGACTGTGATTTATTCGTCTGTATTGTAGAAAAAAAAGGTTGTCTTGAAAATATCACTTTTACCGATAAGGCCGCCCATTGTGTCACCCTATGTTATGTTTTCTTCATCTATATTTTCTGTAAGTTGTATGGTGTACACAATAAAGGGTATTCTATCTATCTTTTAGCTGTTTTCCGCAGGTTACCGAAACAGCGGAAGTGGCAGTGGGCAGAGCACATTGCACGCAGAACAGATGGTCGATGGGGCCGAAAAGTTCTGAAGTGGCGACGGCGTACCGAAAGACACAGTATTGGAAGGCCTCCCACAAGGTGGACCCATGATCTGGTGAGGGTCGCGGGTAGCCGATGGATGTGAAACGCACAGGATCGGTTGTTGACAGTGGCGACACTTGGGAGAGGCCTATGTACAGCAGTCCACTGCTGGAAATCAGAAATCAGAAATCAGAAATATTTTATTTGTGATACATAGGTACAGTGGTTGGACATGTTTTAGGGTAATGTGCGCTATGATCAGCCTATTATAGGCATACAAAAAGAATTAATTACATTTACATGCAAATTAAGAGCTTACTCGTACTAAACTACAGATTAACTACATAAAGGATTGCATTATTCGATTACTATAGGAAGTCAAAATAAGTTAGGTAAATGTCAAATAATTTGTTAGAGAAATGTCAAAATATTTTGTTAAGTAAATGTCAAAATAATTAGCTAGGTAAATGTCAAAATATACAGATTTAAAAAAATAATTATGATTTGTGGTTACAATATAGTCAAAGAAGTAAATTACATTACATGATAATAGTTACATTTACATGTCAAAATTTATCTGATAAAAAATCCGATACACTATAATAACATTTTTGACACAGCAAACTTCTGAGTTTTTGTTTAAATAAGTTAATATGAAGATTTTTTAGCTCTTTTGGCAATTTATTAAATAAAACTGTTGCCATGTGAAAGACACTTTTATACATCAAGGCAGTATTCGCCCTTGGAACGCACAGACGACTTTCGTCCCTTTGGGTCCGATTGAAAGCTACAGATGCTAAAGTAAATAAATGAGGATTTTGTTTAACGAAAGTCGCCACTTCAAATATGTATAGTGACGGTAATGGAAGGATACTATGCCTTTTAAAGAAAGGCACACAGCTCTCCGTTGATTGTAAACCAAACATAGCCCGAATGCATCGTTTCTGTGCTTTAAAAGCGAGATCTTTGTCGGTGGAGTTCCCCCAAAAAATTATGCCATATCTAAGAAGAGATGCCACTAGCCCATGATACGCCATTAAAAGGGCACTGGAGTTGACTTTGCTTGCAAGTGTATGTAAGGCATAGGCAGATTTACTAACTCGCTTACATAGTTGTTGAATATGCGGTTTCCAGGTCATTTTGTCATCAATATATAAGCCTAAAAATTTACAATAGTCTACTTCCTCTATTGTTTGCATTTTAAAATTTACATTCAGGTTATTTGGTGCCGGTAAACGTTGTCTAAAGTACATTAATTTAGTTTTGCTTAAGTTGGCTTTCAGATTATTAATATTAAGCCAATTCATAACAGAGCTCAACGTGTTATTTATGTCATCTTCAAAAGTATTTATGTCTTTACATTTTATTGTTACTGTACTGTCATCTGCAAAAAGACCTATAGGATTATCAGTGGCATTGGGTAAGTCATTGATATACAATATAAAAAGAGGAGGCCCCAAAACGGTTCCTTGAGGAACACCGTAGTTTAATTGACGTTCACAAGATCTAAAGGTTTCTTCTTTTTTTGTAAGGATATTCACTCTAGTCAATTCAGTATATTGGTAACGGCCTTTGAGGTATGATTCAAATAATTTCAGAACATTACCTCTTATTCCATATTCATTAAGTTTACCAATCAATATATCATGTTCAACATAATCAAAAGCCTGTGTCATATCCATAAAGATAGAGCAGACAGGTATTCTTTTGTCAACATTAACCATAACAAAATCTAGAAAGTCATATATGGCCATATTTATAGATTTATTGTGTCTGAAACCTTTTTGTTCTTTTGCTAGAATATTGTTATTTTCTAAATAGTTATTAAGTTCTATGTAAATATATTTTTCAAATATTTTGGAAATAACTGGAACTAAGGCAATAGGTCTATAGTTTTCTAGACATTCTCTATTTTCTTTTTTAAAAATTGGTTTTATAATAGACGTTTTTAATTTATCAGGGTAAATTCCAGCTTCAATACATAGATTTATTAGATAGGATAGATGATCAGAAATATTCTCAGCTATATATTTCAAGACTTTAGTTGATATGCCATCATAACCTACACTATTCGTATTTTTTAAACTCCTGATTATCTGTAATACATCATTTGGCAGGCATGGTTTTAAAAACATTGACTTTTGCTTAGAAGGCATATACAATTTATACTGCATGTTGAGTGAATCATCCTTAGGTACTATTTTATCGATGAAATAATTATTAAAAGCATTACATATTTCACAAGGGTCAGTTATTGTTTTGTCATTTATTTTAATGCTAGTTATAGTATCACTTGGTACGTTTTGTTTAGGTTCATTTATAATTTTCCATGTCGATCTACTTTTATTATCCGACGTGTTAATTAAATGATTATTTTGTGCGCGCTGGGTTAGTTTTATTATTTTTTTATATCGTTTTGAAAATTGTTTCAGTTTAGTTTTATTTACCTGGGTGGGTTTTTTTCTGTATTTCCATAAAAGATCACGTTTTTTGATACTACAGGCCTTGATCCCTCGCGTTATCCAGTAAGCTTTACGATGTGTATTAATGGTGAAATATTTAAATGGAAAGCAAAGATCATAAAATAACTTAAACAAATCAATAAAGGCATTGTAGGCTATATTCGGATTAGAAGCTGAGTACATTTCCGAAAAAGACAATTTCTCTATACAAGTTCTAAACTTCTTAATATTTTCCTCACAATAATCTCTACGTTTAATTTTCCAACATTTTATCAGGCACACCTTTTTGACCTGACACCTCAATATCTGAGCTGTGTGATCAGATAATGCAAAGTCAATCACTTCTGCTGTACACTTATTGTGGTAGTTGTGAGCAAAATTATCTATACATGTTTTGCTGATTTTCCTAGTAGGTTCGCTTATCTTAAGCCTTAAGTTATAATTAAGAAGTAAACATTCAAATTCAGATGTAATATTATTTTGTTTTAAAATATTAATATTAAAATCCCCACCTATCTCAATATTATGCTTATTATAGGTTCTATTTACATATTTGAGCATCTTGTCTAATCTTGCGAAGAAATTACTTAGGTTACTAGCAACCGGAACCCTATACAAACAGATAATAATTACTTTGTAGTCTATTAGTTCTATGGCAGAGCATTCACAAGTTGAGCACTCAGTGAATAACACCGACTTAGGAATCACTTTCCAATGATGACCTTTCTTCACGTAGATACAAGACCCGCCTCTTTTAGAATTACTTCTGCTAAAGTAGGCAGCTATGCAAAAATTGGGTATTACACATATATCTTCATGGCCCGACATCATAAAATGTTCAGTCAGACAAATAACATCAATATCAGTATTTCTATCCGATAATTCTTGTAAGCTGATTGTTAATGCATCCGACTTGTTCCTCAAACCTGCAATATTTTGGTGCAGTATGGTGATGTATTTATGACCGAAAAAGCTTTTGCGGAGAAGGTTTTGGGGTGTTATCTTGATTCGGTGACATTTCTTTGTTTAGGTCAACTCCATATTTAGAACTAGTGACAGAGGATTTTATATAAAAAATCAGCTGGACATAGGCCTCTCAAGTGTCGTGCCGTGTGTGCCGAAAGACGTCCACGTCTTTCTGCCTATGTTGATGGTGATGATCTAGATATTTTCATGATAGTGGGAATGAGGGTTGATATTGCTTTCAAGTTTATGGGATGCCCTTTTTAAAGGATAAAAATATATTAATTTGCAACAAAACCACAAAACCGGACTTAGTTTTGTGGTATGGGGCCATCCATAAATTATGTCACACGTTAAGGGGGAGGCAGGGGGTCGACGAAGTGTAACAGTGATGCACAATCGAGATTAGTCAGAATCGGTCGACTTGTCATCCAAAAAGTGTCGTCGCATGCCATTCATTACTTTAATGAAGCTGGTTCTGTAAACTACCAAAAACTCAAAGCAATACGGAGAGAGAATGTTTACACAATAATTTATTCAAATAAAACGTTTACCGAAAAGGTATGTTCAGCCAGTAGTAATATCTAATCAAAGCAAATCAAATACGTTTATTTGTGCACACAGGAAAAAATGGGTGGATCAATTATATAATGTGTCCTGCCACAGTAGGTGGCATACAAATATAAATTTAAATTACATGAGTACACAAATAAATATAAAATACTAGCTGACCTGGCAAACGTCGTCTTGCCACATAAAATTTAAAAAAATAGGGTTGAACCACCCTTATCATTTTGGAGGATGAAAAATAGATGTTGTCCGATTCGCCACCCTAGCTGATATGCACGCTAAGAGAGAGAGAGAGATTTAAACTATAAATTAATATTGCACTATTATTTCTTATTTATGTGGGTACTAGTTTCTGCCAGCGACTTCGTCCGCGTGGAATAGTTACATTACCCCCGATTTTGAAACTCTCAGCCCGATCGGTTTAAAATTGACAGTTTCATACAAACGTTCATCTTAAACGTTCATTATTTTATCCCCTTGGGGGTAGAATTAATCAAAATCCTTTCTTAGCGGATGCCTACGTCATAACATCTACCTGCATGCCAAATTTCAGCCCGATCCGTTCAGTGGTTTGGGCTGTGCATTGATAGATCACTAATTGTGTGTGAAATATGTACAACTTACAACAAAAAAAGAAATGAAAGTAAAGCTGAAATGCCTGTGCAAAATTATATTATAATAACCTATACCCACTCCACTTAAAAATAAATACCTATAACTACGTATAAATAATTAATAAAATAACTACTAATTAATAAAAGTATCTACGCTTTTACCTATTTAATACTAAAAAAACAGAACATAAATTAGCCAAAACTAACCTATCGGTATCTAAAAATCTATACTCCTACGTCTACTAATACTTCACCAAAAAAGAAATAAAATTGAAACTATTAATAATTTGTAATTTGAACGAATATTTAAACATTACCAAAATAACTAATAAGTACCTATTTTATAAAATAGCAACAAAAGTTACACAAAAATAATCACAATAACATCTTACAGCATGATTCAGTATTAAAGCGCGACGGCGCGATGGCTTATTATTGTATTCATGTAATAAGTTTGGTGTTTCTATACCGAATTCTATGATTCTTTTTTTGAAATTGAAAACAATATATCTAGTTTTAATTTCCGCGAATATTAGTGGGTGGTTATTCGCGGGAATTAAAACTAGATATATTGTTTTCAATTTCAAATTAAAATGGATTTCCGCAAAGTAACGCCTGACTCAATCAATTTTTTTATTTTTATCCTTTTTTTATTGATTGAATAGGTAATAATGTTAACTTTTTTTTAATTAGGGATGAGTGAGAGTATTATAAACGTAAGAGTAAACAAATATAATCAGAAAGCTCCGAACTGCTAAGCTATCGGGAGTTACACGTGTTATTGTGAGTCAACCATAAAAGATAGACATATGCTGTTGTAGGATATTTTATAGATAATTTTATGTAGAACATTTCCGTCATACATGATTTCTATGTAACTTTAACCATTAAGGCTACACACGCGACGGAAGCTTAAAAAATGGAGTAACTTCTTTCGTTTTCCCAACATTTCCCTTTACTGCTCTGCTCCTATTGATTGTAGCGTGATGAAAAGTATACTATAACCTGCCCAGGAGTATGAAGAATAATTGCACCAAGTTTCGTTAAAATCGGTCAAGTAGTTTTTGTTTCTATAAAGAACATACAGACAGACAGACAGACAAAAATTTTACTGATTGCATTTTTGGCACCAGTATCGATCACTAATCACCCCTAGATAGTTATTTTGAAAATATATTCCCTGTACAGAATTGACCTCTCTACAGATTTATTATAAGTATAGATGAGATTTCCCATAGGTACAATTAAAAAAAAAACTAACATATTATTATTAAAGGTGCAAGTAAAACCTGTGTTTAGGCCATCACTTTACAATCCAATTACTTTGAGACAGTAAAATTTAAAGAATGGTTGTTTTCTAAAATGTTAATGGTGACTGCGATTTGTTTATGCGTGTTGTAGTTGTTTCCATGATGGGTATGGAGGTACAAAATATAGCTTTTATGTTTATAGGACATCCAGTACGGTAAGTATTTTGAAAGCTTTATTGGTTTTATGGCTTTATTGTTTACTAGCAGCGCTCCGCGGTTTCACCTGCATAATTTTCGATCCCACAGGAATATCGGGGTAAAAAATCCTATATGTTAATCCTGATTATAAACCATTTGTGTGTCAAATTTCATCCAAATCAGTTCAGTAGTTTTTGCGTGAAAGAGTAACAAACATCCATCTATCCATCCATCCATACTTACAAACTTTCGCGTTTATAATATTTGTAGGACACATTGATGAGTAGGTAGGTTTACTTTCAGATGTCTAACAGTCACATTGGATACCCACTATACTGTGGCTATACGGTTGCTACGGGCCTGAACATGAACTCTTAGGGTGCCACAGTGACCGCAGCCCTGGAACGCAAAGGGCACAAGAAGGATCATGGGTGGGTTTTAGTCAGTAAGAGTCTGATACTCCCTTCCGCTCCGCCTAGAGCGGGAGAGAGAGAGTCATTTGATTATTTCCCATCCGGAGAAAAAAAAAAGTGTCATAGTGAAACAAGGAAAGTACAATAAGAAAGAAAGAAAAAAAAATATAGCCACAAAGCAGACGTGCCTTTAAAAATTGAAAATGAGAGACTGAAATTCTTAATCATTACAGTAGTAGATATGTACTCAATTTTTTAACAGCGATGTATTCCAGGAACATTAATTGCCAAATACAAATAACTAATTCCAATATACTACCGTAATTTTCAATATATATGTTTTACACAGCATTAGCTCCCGGTCTTAAGCTTCTAATTAATTTTATAGACTGCTTGCATCGCGTGTTAGTTGGTTCGCAATATAGACCATTTTGCGCAAAACCAATTAAATCCGTTCATAACTCAAGCACCAGGAAACATTAACATATCACAGTTCAGGGGTCAACATATGCACTGACATTTAACGAAGCTAAATATACCAGGAATAACAAATATAGTTTAACACCAGTGCTATTTTGTACTAAACTATCACTGGAAAGAGTTACAGGCTTTAAACTTTGACGACACGATTGGCACAGTGGTTGAGCGATTGGCTGCTGCGCTGCGTGTCGCGGGTTCAATTCCCGCACGGAGTATTTTTTTTATGGCCTACAGATAGCTGTTCCGGGTCTGGCTGTTTGTGTATGTGAGTTTATATGTTTTTAAAGGCGCCCACGGTACAGGAGAAATACATAGTTTGGGGCAACGTTTAAAAAAAAAGAAAATAAAAAAAGAAGATTGTTGTGGCAGAATGTATTTCATCACTTGTTGGATGTATGTACATATGTGACATAAATAGTGGATCTACTACGGGTCCGCTATGACCCCTTCTATACATAGTGTTCGTTTTGTACAACTGTGAATAGTGACCTAGAAAGAGACAAAAGAATTGGTCATTTTATTAACATTGTCCAGTCTGCATTCGTCATTTTATACATCGTGTAATAGAATAAACGCAATGCCTGAAAAATAATCATTGCACTCATTATTATGAACAACTTTTACTATGGGACTAACACATAAATCACGAAAATCGCTATTATACGTTGTATAGTAGGTCTGACGAGTAGGTATATTATTTGAACCCGAGAAGTGACGTAGTGCACCAATTGCAAGTCACTGTACCAATATCAATAGGTAGAACTAGAGAACCCCAATAAGTGACATGTGCCCTAAGTTGGCGATTGATAACCTCGTTTTTCCTAACCAAAGAAGAAAGGGGTAAAAATAATAAGTTGATGCAGATGACGTGTAATTATATATGTAGATAAATTTGCCAATAATCCGGGTAGGATTAAACGATTTGAATAGTCTGAAACCGATCCCAAAATCTTCCCTAAATAGTTCTAAACAATTCGATTCCTAGCAACTTGTAGCTAGAGAAAACAATAGTTACCGTTGTCAAACATGATTTTAGTTATAATTTATGAGGAATTCGGCTGTAATGTACCTAAGGTTCCCAATTCCGAACGACTCGAATACTCGACCCTTATTAACAAAGAACGCCCTGCGTTTCCCTGAATTCCAAGAAACCTCTTAGGTTTTCAACGTGTTTCAATTACAAGAATGTTATCGAAGTTGAATATAACAGGTGATGATTTGAGCTAACGTGGACATCTACTTTCACAATAAAAGGAGCGTCAATCGTAATTGTATAAATGAGAATATCGGGAAATCCTCTCTAAGTGCTCCCCTACACTCCTCAAGGAGTGATCTACATGCCAAGTTTCAGCTTTTATGAGCAATAGATGCATCTCTCTAACAGGTAGTTTTTTTATATATACTGATGATATTTTCCAGCAGCAATTTGCTCTAATCGGCTTTTATATGTTATTTTCCGTCCCAGATGAACAGAAGTAAAAATTAGTGAAGATATAAATCAATATCCAATATTTCACGAATCTGTTGAACACTATCAATTAATCATTGCTATATCTGGCGTTCGGTTAACCTCGGGAAACCTCGGCTAAACTCGGGAACAGGGGTATAGTACCAACCACCGGTAATGTAGATCTGACAGTTCTACCAACTTCCCCGGAGCGCCTCGCCTTACTTCGCTAACGTTGGCACATTTATCAAAGTAGCCATTCAATATTTTTGGAAACTATTTTATAAGAACGTTGTTTTAGAAATTAATTTGACGTATGATTTATTTTGGTGATTTTATCGGGCTAGGTTTATTGTTACAGTTATGAAGTGACACATCGTTTTTAATTTTGAGAATGAAAATGATACAGCTTTTGAGAATATTTGGACACGTGCCATTTTTTTTCTAAAAAATGTATTTGAAAATGAAAACAAAATATCTAGTTTTAATTTCCGCGAATATTAGTGGGTTGCAGGTATGCACCTCCCTCCCGCCCGCTATATTATGCACATGCAAGATTACTAGGCAAATGCAAGGATTTTAAGCACATGCAGGAAGGCAATGCATAACCCAACACATTACCGACACGTGTTTCGCCTCTCCACGAGGCATCCTCAGGGGACGTGTTGACTCGCTGACCGTTGAGTTGCGACTGAGAATATAGTTTTTTTTTTTTTTTTTTGAATGGACTACTCGCAGTTCAGCACATTAAGGCTGGTTACTGCTCAACCGGGCAATCCCGTGGTTGCCTTAGATTCTAAGGCCCCCAGCCGGGGCTTAAAACTACTTAAAAACTAAATGGCCGCTAGCTAAGGGCATCCCCTGTGGGACACGGGCCTCGGCTTAGCGGGGTCATTGAGGGGGGGCAGCAAGGGACAGGCTGGGTCTGATTGATATTATTTAGGGGATTTAACGCTAATGGCTCAGCAGCGCGGGCTGGCTCGTTAAGCAAAAGTCGGGGAGGGTTTTGACGGGGGCGTCGCGATGGACCTCGTCGGCGAGGTCGGAATACGGAACGCGTTCTGGGTTTATTTTTCCTAAGAGTGCTGGTTTCCCTACTACTCTCTTGGGTCAGGGTGATGGGGTCATCGGGCTCAACAAGAGTATGCCGCGGTCGGCGGATCTTGCTGATCTGGGAGGGCGTGTACCGGGTGGCCGATACGATAAGAGGGTTTTGGTGCTTTTCAGCGGACTCTATGAAACGCTTGGAAATACGTTTCATGAATTGTTTGATGGTGGGGATACGGAGGTCGACATGGAGACGCTCATTTCTAACGTACCACGGGGCTCCCGTAGCCTTTCGGAGAAACCGGTTTTGGATAACCTGCAACCTATGGATCTGGCGGGGCTTAGCGTGTGCGAAGGCTACGCACGCATAAGTCATTATCGGGCGTATGCACGTGTTGTAAATGCGTAGTTTGCATTTCAGAGATAGCTTGCTGCGTGCGTTCAGCATGTAATGAAGCCTACTGAGAGCAAATGCGGCACGATTACGCACCGTCTTAATGTGCTCTCTGAAGGTAAGCTTTCGATCGAGGATCACGCCTAGATATTTAGCTTTCTCAACCCAGGGGATCGGCTTGCCAAATAACGTGATAGGACTGGGACGGGGGGGGAAGAGACGAGTCTTGGGCTTGTAAAACAAGATCGCCTGACTCTTCTCTGGGTTGACTTCCACTCTCCATTTCCGGAACCAAGCGCCTAGTGCGTTTGCGGATCTCTGGAGGTGGCCGGCTATTGCCTTCTCGCTATTGCCGGAGCAATATATCGCCGTGTCGTCAGCGAACAGAGCTAGCTGTGTCTTGGAGCTAGTGGGAATATCGCTAGTAAATAGCGAGAACACTAGGGGGGAGAGAACACCGCCTTGGGGTACTCCGGCGCGAATGGGGTGAGGGGACGAAAGTGCACCTTCGATTCGGTACTGGAAGGTACGGTTCGACGGATAATCTCGTAAGATGAGCACGAGACGATCCGGCACACCGAGCTGGTATAGTTTGTATATCAGCCCGTTGTGCCAGACCTTGTCGAAAGCTTTCGCTATATCGAAGAACAGGGCTCCCGTAACGAGACCGCGCTGGTATTTGGCGCTGATATGTTCAACGATACGGTAGACCTGTTGGACGCAAGAGTGGTTTGATCTAAAACCAAACTGCTCATTGGGGAGGAGGCTCTTAGCTTCGACAAAATCCTTAAGACGCTTATGAATAAGCCTCTCGTAGATCTTACCTAGGACTTTGAGCAGACTGATGGGACGATAGCTGGACGGGGAGGACTTGGGTTTTCCAGGTTTGGGGATACCGATGACGGTAGCCTCTTTCCACGTCTGTGGGAACATGTTGTTGGACAGAGCGCCATTGAAGATGGCGGTCATTAACATGATCAGAGTAGCCGGGAAGAGTCGAACCACTTTATTGGTGATTCCATCGGCGCCCGGGGCTTTTCTGAGTTTGAGACGGCCGATGATCTCCTTCACCTCGTCGGGAGTGACGGGGGGGAGGGGATCATCGGGGTCCTCTACTGGTGGGAGGGAGGCTCTACGTTCGACTTCGGCATTCACCATATCGAGATGAGCCTTGTCTACTGGTTGGGAGCTGGGAGAACATTGGGACTCTAGACTGTCGGCCAGGCATTCGGCTTTGTCCTCGTCATCGAAGGCGACGGTGTTGTCGGGACGCGTGAGCGGAGGCATAGAGGCAACCTCAGAGGCGCGTAGTTTCCTCTGAAGTTCCCAGAATGCCTGATGGGTAGGTTCGAGGTCGCCCAACATCTTATCCCAGCGACTTTCACGCAGTTCAGCGATGCTGTTACTTACTTTACGCTGTAAGTAGCGCATGTGAACCTTGTTGGCTTCGCAGGGAAAGGCGCTGTAGGCACGGACTGCCGCGTTCTTTTCAGTCACGAGCTCACGCACCTCGTCCGGGAGTTTCCAGTGGTGATTGCTCACCATCGGAGACTCCTTAGAACATTCGTTCAGGACAGATTGCACGTGATCCGTGAGTGAATTGATCGCGGCTGTCGTGTCTGCGACAGACTCGATTAGGTCGGGGATTTGGTCCAGATGGGGTGACGTGGTAACCTTCAGCTTTTCGCTTACTTGGCGCCAGTCAGTGGTCATTCGGGTGGGAGGAGGCTGGGTAGGATCCATCGGCCCTGATCTAGGAGCAAGCTCCAGGATCACGGGTCTATGGTCCGAGTTTAACTCGTCATGCGTCTCCACAGAATGTAACCGAAGGTTGACATTTTTGAGGAGGGCGATGTCGAGTACATCGGGGGAGTGGGAAGGTGAGTGCGGGTAGTGGGTGGGATGCATCGGAGCGATGACATCGAAGTTCAGGACGCTGCACAGTTCGAACACTACCTTGCCTCTCGGGTTGGTAATGCGACTGTTCCAGGAAGGATGTTTGGCGTTGAGGTCCCCCGCCAGTATGACGGAGTCGCTCAGGCCAAGAAGTTTAGTCAGGTCATCTTTCATAGCGGGAGTGTCCACGGAGTTATTGGGTGGGACATAGGCTGAGATGATCGTAACGGGTTGATGTCCTGTCATACCTAGCCGACAGACTGAGACCTCAAACTTATCGAGGGAGGGAGGATCCATAGGGATGCAGTAAAGGGACGCTTTGTAGTAGATAAGGGTACCTCCTAAGTGGCAGCGGGTCCTATCATTGCGAACCATGCGATAGTTGGCAATTTTGGGGTCCCTATGGGTAGGCTTTAGGAAGGTCTCTTGTATTAATAAGATGTCTAGGTGATGGTCGCGGAGGAACAAGGCGATCTCATCACGTTGGGCTCTAAGGCCATTGGCATTGAAAAACCCTATCCGGAGGGCTGTCGGTTTGAACCTACACGTTACTCTGGACTTATCCATTATGGGTCAGGATAGTGTATTTTTGGACGTAGTGAGCAACGTCTGCGTACTCACGGAAGACTGCAGAGTGGTCTCCCCTGCAGTTTCGTAGCGACTCGGCCATGGCCTTGGCGCGGTCTGAGTAGAAGGCTTGGTATGTGACCAAGATAATGTTATGGGACACGTCACCAATTTGGGCTGAGAGGGAGGAGGCTGGTGAGGCAGCTTGCACTGGGGCTGGGGCAGGAGCCTGGGTCACCGTTGGTGGGAGTACTACGTCCATTAGGGGCGTGATGGACTGGGTGGGCTTTGGGGTAGGGGTGACTTTAGGGGCCTCCGTGGTCATGGGGGCGGGGGCGCCAGACCTTAGTGCCGGGAAGTGGGCCTGGTGGTTGAGGGCGTTCCACGGGCTGGAACGCTGAGGCTTTAGGGAGTTGGGCATCTTGTCGCTAAGTTGGGGACATTCCCTTTGCTGGCGAGCACTTGCTCGCTTAGCTAACTTAGGGGCGGTGGCTTTAGGGGCTTTGGGACAACCGCGATAGTTGGCCGTGTGGCCGGACTGGCCGCACAGAACGCAGCTGGGTGGTTCAGTGCACTGGGTCGGGTCTTTGGGGCGGGGGCAGTCTGTGGTGCCGTGGTTACCCAGGCACTTAACGCATCGGGGTATCCCGAAGCAGAAGCGCTGGGAGTGCCCATAGAGCTGGCATCGATGGCATTGGCCTACGATGCCGCTTCGGCGGGGTTTCTCGATTGAGAGGCCGGAGAGGCCACAGATGTTTGAAATCGAGAAGATAGGATGGTGTCCCTCTGTGGGCTCGCACACAACGAGCACCATGTTATAGGACTCGCCCCGGCGACGGTGCATGCGGTGCACCTCCGCTACTGGGATACTTTGCGACTGAAGGTCGCTTAGTATGTCGGCTGTAGGGATTTCGCGAGGGACGTTCTTTACCACCACTCGTGTCTGACGGTCCTCGGGGAGATTATAAGAATGGAACGGTATGTTCCTTGCGGACAGGAGTTTATGTAACTCTCTGTAGTCCTTGGCGGACGGGACAGTTACTTTGATGCCGAGTTGGACTGCTCTGGCATTAGTATAATTAATCTGGCGGGCCTTGCAGGCAGTGGACACCTCTGTCCATTTGGCCTTGTCGTGAATGAACACGGGTGGCGGAGGGCGGACTTTGGGGGCTGAGGTTTTTGGGACTGCGGCCTCGACTGCCATCGGGCTGGCGGATCGGCTTGCCTGCTGGGAGGACCCAGCTGCCGAGGAGGGGCGGGATTGGGGGGCTGAAGATGGGAGGGAGGGGTGAGTGGGGGCAGCCTTTTTTGGGGCTTGCTCCTTGGAGGAGACTTTTTTCTTCCTCTTCCCCCCGGTGACGAGCTGGAAGTCGTCTTCCGAGGAGGAGGTGTCTGGGGAGGAACATGGCCCTGTCAGGTCCATTTCCTCAACCTCTGGGGAGGGAGAGCGGGACTCAATTGTCTCTGAGACAATTGTTGGTGTGTCTACTACCGGTTTCTCGGTAGCGGTTTCAGCGGCGGCGGCGACTATTGTCTTGGAAACAATAGCCGGTTTCGCAGAAGTCGTGGGGGCTGGGGCGGAGTTTTGTTCTTGCCGCTTAGCGGCAAGATGTTTGCCAAGTTTGGCAGACATCTCAGGGTCCCTGCGAATTATAGCAGCAAGTTGCTTGCTATATTTAGTGACAAATTCGGTGTCCTTGAGGACGGTGTCCTTGACGAACGCTAATAAATCAGCGTCCGTCATGGTGGGGGGGGGGGGGGTCGGGGGATTTAGTTCCTAACTAGCATCCGGGAGCAACGTTTCCGTAACTCCCTGAGCTTCCTACTTCCTAACTCCCCGGGTGGGATATCCCGGGGATGTGTACCCTCCCTGTCGGGTGTAGACAGGGAGGTGAGTGCCTATTTTTGTGTGCCCTAAGCTTGTAAACCCACTGCCGATCTTATTGTGCAGTGGGGCCCTAGGGTCAGAAGACCGGTCCGGTGTGAAGGGGTTGAGACACCCAACCACACCGGGTGAATGCTGGAAGAGAGCGGGGTTAGACAGATGGCAGCGACTAGGGAAGCCCCCAAGGCCGCGTACCAAAGCCCTTCCGATTTGACTTAGCCCTGAAGGGGCTTGGGCCGGTGTATCGGGTCAACACCCCTTGGCTTCGTTGGCACCGAGAGGTATCCCACCAAGGACCACGAAACTGTGGATTTTCCCTGAAGGGGCACTACGTTTAACGACGCTCCAAAACAGAAACAAGAAGTCGTCCACTGCCTTGAAAAAGGCGGCTTCGGATCAAAGTTGTAGTCGGCGACCACAGGTGACGTCACGACTGGAGCGTGACGAAACGAACACACACGACACTGAGCACGATAACGGGAGAGCAGCGGGGAGCGGCACGTCCGTCGCGGGCGGGCGTCGGGAGCGGAATGTGCGGGCGTCGGGAGCGGAATGAGGTGAGAATTTAGTACAAGGCACCCCCCTTTTATACACTGCCACCGTTGGTTATTTGTGTACAACTACCCACAAACATTCGCAGTAAAGGAGAAGAAACCAAATTCGTCTGGTCATTCGACAGTGAAAAAAAAAAAAATATTATTATTATTACTTCATTTTCAAATTTGAAATGGATTTCCGCAAAGTAACGCCTGACTCAATCAATTTTAAAAAATGTATATTAATTTAGTCATGGCGTGCCAATAACGAATCTTGCCTTAAATTATATAATGGACACATATATAATTATATGAAAAGAAAAAAATATGGAAAAAAAAGAAAATTTGAGGTATGTGGCAAAATGTGAAAAAGTATTTACCACATTTTTCTCTCATTTTTCTTTCTTAATTTTAGCATACTATATCTGATCTTGAGACAATCAATCATTAAATCATTAATTTGGCGTGCCCGAATTATTTTGTAGCGTACCACAACTGGCACGCGTACCGTTGGTTCGCCATTCCTGGTCAACAGCAATGGCATCCTAATATATAGGTGCAAACAAATATCAACTACAACGGTTTTGTTTTAAATTTCAAGTCTTTTAATTTAAAAAAGCCAAACCATTTTAAAAATCAACCCATTCATTAAATAATCACAGTATTCCCTCATGCGTGCAATATCGCTTTGCAATAAATATTTCATAAGCAAAGTAACTACGTGTTAAAGAGCTCGATAACTGCTCACCCTAAAAGTCAGTGGTTGGCATTCATTACAGTAATTACCAAGGAGACGTGACACATCCGCCGATGGACGCGTAACTTGGTACTTACTTGGTTAAGTTAGTAGTAGTTAGTTTTTTTCCTCAACTTCTTACTTAATAGGTAAATTGAATAAGACACGCTTCTGATGCGCGCTGAAACTATCAAATGTTATCTGCCCTTAGTTGGTAACAGGCAATTGGTAATTAAGGAAAGGACTGTTTGTCCAACCACAAATCTGTTTAAGAACCGAAAATTCGAAGACATGTGATATCCACCAACCTGCACTGAGCCCGCGTGGTGGATTACGGCCCATACCCTCTCCTAGAGAGAAAGCTATTGTCCCAGCGGTGGGAACATTAAAAAAGGCTGATTATGCTTTTTATGTAAGGACTGTTTAAATAAATCGGTTAACTTAAAAAAAGTTTGTTTCCTCCACAAAATATCAAATGGTTTATTACAACATATCGGCACCTGCCGAACTGACCTCCATAAACCATTTACTGAGTAACATGATAGACCTGGTCTTGTTTGTAGAGTCAAAAGTAAAAGTGTGGTGTTATCAGAAAGATGGTAATTGAAAAACGGGCCAAAATCATTTACAATAAATGAGGGAAGTGGTGGTCGAGTGATAACCGCCCCGACTTACGAATTATAAGCCACGGGTTCAAACCCAGCCAGGTGCAATTACTTTGTGTAATTAATTTCATCACCACTGCTCTCAAAACGGTGAAGGAAAACATCGTGAGGAAACCGGCATGTACTAGAACCAAAAATTCGAAGACATGTGACATTCACCAACCCGCACTGGGCCCACGTGCTGGATTACGACCCATTCCCTCTCCTAGAGAGGAGGCCTGTGTCCCGTGGGAACATTAAAAGGCTGATTATGCTTATGCTGATACAATTGCTACTTCTTTAGGGTTATATATGTATATACACATTCATATGTAACCAACGCTACAGATATAATGCGCTGTGATTCCGGGACCCCTTACATTTGAACAACATAATTCCACCTGACTTGTAATTACACGATCCCTGAAGAGTGTTCATATCCGAAGGATTTTAAAGGAATGTATTTTTTTTTTATTATTGACTAGCAGCGTCCCGCTGTTTCACCCGCATAAGTTTCGATCCCGTGGGAATATCGGGGTAAAAATTATTTTATATGTTAATCCTGGTTATAAACCACCTGCGTGCCAAATTTCATCCAAATCCGTTCAGTAGTTTTTGCGTGAAAGAGTAACAAACATCCATCCATCCATACTTACAAACTTTTACGTTTATAATATTAGTAGGATGTTTATAACACAGTCTTCCAAGACAATATCAAAATCTAAACTAATATTATGAACATTTAACGTTGTTCGTTTGCAGGAGATAATTTCTGGAGAAACCGTTCTAACTACGAAAAACTTGGCGCTGGTAGAAAGGTAAAAAAGTTAAGGTAGATACGAAAGTTCCATAGTCAAATTTTGTGAAAAGGAAAAAGCTAGGCAAAACTGTTACTATAAAGAGGTAATTATTAATTTTTGTTTTGGAAAATAATTTTAGGTACTGGTACACAACTTCATAGCTATTACACCAGCTATTCCACCAACCGCAATTTATTAAAAAAAAAAATGGTTTCTATGTGACAGCCCACCGCATGTGAGCGATGCAGCGGGCCGATACCAGTCTAAATCTCTAAGTAAATGTGACCCGGTTACTGAACATTACTATACTAAAAAAGCCACACTGTTTCTGAGTACCATAGGCTTAGATATACTTTTTATCCACTGAAGGAAAACAACGGGATAAAGGGCCGATAATGTTCGTGCCTATAAAAGATATTCTGCATTTCCCGTCCCCGGACTTGGCATCCTCTGCTTATCTACAATCCCTAATGCCAGTTATGACATTGGTAATCGCCATTTCTTACATCAACTAGAGTCCCCGATTTTATCAAAACGTTTACAAAATGCTCTTTGGTCTTGCAAATGATCGTTGAGATTATAATGGCGAGGTTTCTTTAACATGAACTTTTTAAGTGCAGTTTTTATATCAATGGCTCTAATCTAGAACTGTTGGAGATCATCATCATTATTTGAAGCCTTGGATATGATGCTTCGCATGATTATGGTTTTACAATTCAATGCGTGATTGATATCTGCTAGGAAACTTGGTGTTTCTGGTGTTGTCTCTTCGTTTTTTGATACCTACTTCCAAAATTAAAGTTGTTTTTGTGGTTGTTTTGGAAGTTGGCACATTTGATAGTAACCAAATATTCTGGTAAGGTAGGTACCTTAAGGATTGAAATTGTACCCATAATGGGTTAATCTCCACATTCACGCTGTTTACCATGTTTTTTTTTAATACCCAAATCTCTTTATCGTGTAAGAGTTTCCTAGATTTCTCCAGGATCCCATCATCAGTCCTGACCTGTTGACTACGGTACCACTTGGAAAGTAGTTCTCTCAAACAGGAAGAATTTTTCAAATCGTTCCAGGCATCTTTCACAGTCATACATAAACAGGTACGTAAAAGTGACATCGTTCAAGTAAGCAAAAATGTTCATAAAATATAAACTGTATCAAATTTGTACGGGACCAAATCGCAGGTATACTGTATCGAACTAAAATAGAATTAATGAAATCGGAGTAACTGGTGTAAAATTCATTAAAAAAAATACCAAGCAAATTGAAAACCTCTACCTTTTTTGAAGTCGGTATAAAATGTGAGCATATTGTAGTCCACAAAATGATAATAGAGATCTCCAATATTGCACTACGTATATCATGCCATAACTCCTGGTTTTAGACTTCCATCTTTAGTTCATAAGTCTTTCAGTTTCTTAAGTAATTTAACTGGATATAATTTAGAACGTTGCTCTGTATAATTAAGTAAAAGTTGCTGCACATCCTATAACTGCTCATTTAGTTATCTAGTCACGACACGGGTAGGTACAGCCTAGCCACACCATATTTTGATAAATATTTCAAGAAACAAAATAGGCAATAACAACTTGCTAAGTAACTTGCTAAATTAATTTTATCAGGAGATACATTTGCCACTGTCGTTCAGTCTAATAATATCCTGTGGTATCGTATGCCGTACTAAGTCACAGTAAGGATATTGAGCAGTAGCATAACGGCGAAAAATTCCAAATTGCTGACATCACAAAACTTCTAGCAGACACTGCTATTATTTACGTACGTCGATTGCTTCTAGTCATCAAGTATTAATTTATTAATAATAAGTGATAGTTCTACAGCGAAAATATCACTTATTATTATTAACTCCCAGTTCTTGAATTGATAATTATTCGACGTTATGAACTTGTCAAGGTTTAATTCAAAATTTCTCATCTTATACGTGAACTTGACAAATTCTCTACATGATATTGAACCGGGAAAAAAGTTAGTATTTATTCAGATTTTAAACTCATTTTCTATACACATTCGACGATGACTGCAGCATTGTTAAGACTGTAAAGTTTCAGTTCAATCTAAATCAAAAAGCAAAGTTACACTTCTGTGAAACGACAGACTGTTACCAAGCCCAAATGTGGCATAGTTACATACGCAGACGCAATTATAATGCCAACTCCCGACACATATTCAGGTCACCAAACAATATAAAGTCGTAAGTCTACGTTTATTTGAAACAGTAACTGTCAAAAGTATTTGTCTTTATCTGTTACAGTACTATAAAACATTTTGTACTGCTTTTGAGTCATATAAACGAGTGCTACATTTCTTTTATATCTGGTAGGACCACCTACTAGTATAACTTTATGTATCACATAATGTGTACAATGAATAAACGCATTAACTGAAAGGAGGTCATTGTACTCATCATTATTAACAAACTTTTACGATATGACCAACCCCGGAATCGCAAAAACAAATTTACTGCCCCATACTTTTAAAAGTTGTTCAAAATGCTGAGTACAATGACCCTTTGCAGGTGTTGTTTTATTCTGGTACATTTTGTAGATATTCTATGATATGTAATGTAACCTACTAGCAGTGCCCCGCGGTTTCACCCGCGTTGGTCCCGTTCCCGTAGCAATACGGTGATAAAATACAGCCTATGACACTCCACAATCACGTAGCTTTGTAATGGTGAAATAATTTTGAAAATTGGTTTAGTAGATCCAGAGATTACCCCTTAAAAACTCACAAACGTTACCTCTTTATAATATTAGTATAGATAAGCGAACTTTGCCTAAATAGGATTATAATCCAAGATTATGGTCTAATAAGTGAAAAACCTAGTTCGCTTCATAACTGCAGGGGGCAAACCTTGCCTTTTGGGACGAAGCAGCTGTTCCTATGGTTGCTAATGAATACGAGGCTTGCCTTCTAGGGACACGCAATCAGAGTACTTCCTGTTATACAACAACAAAGTTATCTAACGCTAAGTACTGATGACGCATGCGCGAAGTTCCATTCATTGGTTGGAGAGGAATTAACGTGAAGGTACTCCATATTGCAGGAGTTGAGTAGCATAAGCATAAGCATAATCAGCCTTTTTAATGTTCCCACTGCTGGGACACAGGCCTCCCTTCTAGGAGAGGGAATGGGCCGTAATCCACCACGCGGGCCCAGTGCGGGTTGGAGTTGAGTATTTACTGGATACAGAAATCAATAATTTCGTGTAAGTAATGTTGGATGTTCTTAAAAAAATATCAAAAAAATATTAAGTTCTATTTTTAAATCACCAGTCTATCTTTTTATATTTAGATTAAAGTTATAACTTAATTAAAATTTGTGCCCCATCCATGATAATAGGCAGGCTCTGTTTTGCGTGGAACTTAAATATAACTAGCAAAATGTTAATGTTCTTATAGACTGTGCAGCAATATTAAGGAATACAACCCTTGCTAACCTTTGAAGAATACAGTTGAAGTTATCTTTCAAAATTAACGGGTACGCTTATCACAAAATGACAGAATTCAATTCGAGAAACGTTGCTCTCGCTTCTAAGGACCAAATTCATGGCACAAAAAAGAGGTGGTGACTTAAATCAGTCCACAAAGAACTTTTTGCTCACAATAAATCAGTTCAAGCTATTAACGCAAATGACTTAACTTGAACCTTAATTAGTTTATCCAATTAATTCAGTCGTTAAACAAATAGTGAAACTACGAAGTATACTGATTGATGACTAAAAAAACCAAGGGTAGAATTTCGCAATAGATTCTCGACTGAAATAGAAAAATCGTAAGCCATTGGAAATAGTTAAGATTTATTTTGTTACCATGTGACTGATCTAAAAATTGCCCATAACAAAGCATACTATATTGGAAATCTCGTTACCAAACCCGTCATCCAATAACTTCCAGAAAAATCATCCAATATTTCCTTCCATATTAGTATGCCGTAAACAGTATCCTTGCTTATATTATATTGGCTTAGGACAGTTAATAAAACATAAAACCGGCCGAAAATACACACAATCTAAACGGGAATCGGCCATATTTTAAACGAATAGCAGTATTTAATCCTAGATATCATGTTTAAGATTAGAACAAGGCTCCAATCTAGCGATATCCTTGTAGGGTCTACTGCTCCGCGGGGGCTGGGTAGGCTCTGCAGTGCTATTCTGTAAGAACTCACGTGCGAATTCGATTTATATCTCATTTTCGATTACACTTCGTAACTCACCTGAAGTGAAAAGTATTTGATATTCTGACTGTCAAGTTAAGTTCGCTTCACCTATGTTCTCACTTAGTGGCGCTAGTGTAGTTTTCATCAAGTTACAGAATACCAAATACAGTTTTCACCGCAGAATCAGAAGTGAGAACTGGAGTGAGTTCTTACAGAATAGCATTGCTGTTCTCGGTTAACGAAGTAAGGAGCTTTTAATATGAAATAGACGATGTGTTGGCTCAGGATTTCGTGTCGGTAATCTAATAGCGATTTCTGCCACAGTTTTCGTGTTGTTTTTGAATATGATTAGGGATTTTGAAAGTTGATTTTGTTAAGTGCTTGTTATACCTACGTAAGCAATAGATTTTAAACATTTTGATGTTGATGTCATATTTTCAAAACAATGTCTTCATTAATACAGCTTTTGCAAAAACAACAAATCTAAGTGTGTCTGTGGGTGTCTAATCTTTTCTAATAATTACCAACACCAAAACGGGATGCCAAAAGCGGAACACAGAACGACTTACTCACACGATAAAACCTCAAACCGATTGATTCAACTCGTAAGTGCGCAACACATTAATTCGCAATATAAATGTATTTATGTATCTCCACAGAGTTCTCCTTTTAAGAACGATCTGATCTCCTATAATTTATTTGCACTATGAAATATCAGTAACATGCACTTACCTATAACAATAAAATCATAAAAGAGGAAAACAGGACAACTGGACTATATCCTAGGAGTTAACTGGTTCAATAAATCATTTCCTTCCATTGATTTTACGACTGGCAATGATAATAAATAAAAGAGAGTCATATAAAACATGCAGTTTTTTTGCATGTTTTTGTCCAGTCTTAAGTGCATTCTTTGTGATTATGCCAGTTTCAATTACATATCGCTTCGATTATACGACGCATGTTTTCTTGTATTATTTTTTTTTCATTTCTCGAGTAAAAGGATGTCCCTTCTTGTACCTAAATGGCTGGAACATTTCACTTATTTTTTAACAGTTGGCAAAATTTTGAGAGCAAATTAAATTTCATCGAATGATTCGAATGATAAGTTGTGCTGTGTTATACGAGATTCGAATTCGAAAACCCAATAGCCAAGGTGTCTGTTTTTTATACCAAATATAAAATAACCCCCCAAAAACATGATTAAGCAATTACCACTTCATTTTGAAGCTTTTAACGCACTTTTAGACTTATTATACTTAGAGAACAGCCTAAAAATATTCCATCAAGCCTCTTCCGTCGCCAACAATTCACTTCCAACTTCCCACTTTGAAATATTGAAGTTACTCAACTATTCGAGCGGAGTGAAAAGTTCGCAAGTACCCAAGCACCGAAGATTCCACCATGAGATACCACACGAAGGCATATAAGGATGAATTTTATACCTTTTTTGTACGCTCATAAATTCTTGAAATATACAATATTGTACCTACAAAGGAGAGTCCGGATTTTGATGTAAATAACTACGGATAGAAATTGATGAAAGTGATAAAGTTTCATGAAATATTAATCATGTACATATGTTGAGTACATTTTTTTGTATGGCTGTAACAGCAGATTCTTATGATTTCCACAATATTTAATTAGAGAACTATGTATGGTGCAATAGCAAAATAGGTGTAATTATCATCAGGAATGTAGGTAACAGGTGTAGATCGAGATAGATAGAGGGGATTTCGGGTTCCGGTTCATCGTCAAAAGTCCACGCGCCTTTTGAAGATTTCCTCTCGAAAACAAAGAGATCCAAAATTTCATATTTCACAGTGAAAAATATTACGAATGATCCCGAAAGATTAGTAGAGCAGTGGTGGCCGAGTGGTGACCGCGCCGACACACACACATCAGAGTACACAATAGACGTTATACTCAAAATCACTGTCACGTACCAATGTGTTAAGACCTTAAAGTGCACCAACATAAGATAATCGAATTATGATTAGCACGATTCTGTAATTGAAT
Organism: Hecatera dysodea; assembly: GCA_905332915.2. Lineage (NCBI taxonomy): Eukaryota > Metazoa > Arthropoda > Insecta > Lepidoptera > Noctuidae > Hecatera > Hecatera dysodea. The sequence continues at coordinate 7,160,375 of HG995294.1, read as the reverse complement.
TTGAACTGCCTACAGTACATTGGCTGGACGAATGGCTCACGTTCACGTATACCTGTGGTAGGTAAAGTAATGAAATTCAACAGTAGTAATATTTTAAGGTGCGTGGGCTTATACGAAAACTTATTGTTTTATTGGGTGAATTACATTTCGTTGTTAGTTATATCAATATTTGTGTTACTGTGGGAGTTGAACTTTGTATTTTGTGAGCGTTTGTTATTCTTGATTGGTATGAAAATTATATGTAGGTTTTTGTGATTTGAAATTTATTTTTATTTTAGTTACATTACTGGTGACTTAACAGACGTAAATTGGTAAGAAGCTGGTACCGTCTACGTGGCAAAATGAGTGAAGGTTTTAAGTTACAATTTTAAAGATAAAAGTCGAACATCAAAACTTGTTTTGGCAGGAAACCGAGACGAACCCTATACCTAAGTCTGACGTCAGAACTATTCTTAGAGGCTGACCTTTTCCAAATTCTCAGGCCATTATGTTTGAAGTAAAAAAGAAAACTAACTTGACATAAACACGGTAGTCTGACAGCGACGAAGATTAGGTCAGCAGTCAGGTAGATTAACCTCAAGAATTTTCAAGGGCAACTCTTTAAACAAGATCTTAAAAAAAACGTCTTGAAATAAACTGGATTGGATTGTTACAAAAATTGATTAGCTATGGGCTAAATAAGTTATGAAACGGGCATGGTCTAGGCTACTAATTTCAAATTAAGATTTCATCATTTTGAGATAGGTAGCTGGAGTTTTAAATTAGGAACAAGTTTTTTTTTATTATTTTAGTGACTTGCTGCTTATTTTTTGCGACCAGCAACTTTTAATAAGCACAGTATTTGGAAGTTACCTGTAGACACAGGACGTTTCATTAGTGTAATTTCAGTTTATTTCGTAAGATTATATGTTTGTAGAGCAGGAAGGTTTTACCATTTATTTCATTAGGTTAAAACTAGTGCTTACAACATGTAAGAGTTTCTACCATTACATAATAGTATCCATCATTATTTTTTCCTATAAAACTCGTCTAGTACGGAACTTGTTAGTCCAGCTCGCTTGACCGACGTATTTACGTACGAAACGTGCAGACGTGACGTGACTAGCTCAGGGTTTACAAATATCTACAGTTTAACTCGAACAAATATCTATTAACACCATAACTCTTCAACAGAGCATTTCCTTCTGCTCATATTGCATAATCCGGGAAGTTTGTGGAGTGTATTGTGCTTTTGTGAGCTGCATCTAAAGTATTTTGTTATAAGGGCTTTTGAAACTAGGAAGGTTTCCACCTACGTTTATGGCTTCTCGAGACATATTCAAGATGCTTATTTTTAGTTGAAGACAGGTTCGCATTGACATGGAACCTAAATATTTTAAGTATCCAATGTGTTGTAGTTTGTAGTCCAAAGGTTCACCGGTAGGGAATGCCTTGTTGCATTAAGTCCACTTATGTCCCTCTACAGCTTTACATAAAGTTTAATTAACCAACATTTATTTACATTATGCATCCGTGATTGGGTCACAGAAATTCAAATGTGTACCTTTCAACTGTATCGGTCTAATACCTTCGGAAAAAATGGCTGTGGTAGACACAAGACAAGTGATGGGTCCTATTTTTATAATGTTGTTTGGGATCCTAAAAATAAATTATCATATCACCAGCTTTTTAATTTTCCCTTTAAAACATGGGCATCCGAATTACCACTTGGTGATGCGTCCATAATCACCTCTCTGAGCAAACATTTCTCACAACCCCCACCAATCGACATCCGTCTTAAAGCATTCAATATTCAAATAAAGTTCACCGAACAAAAAACAATCAACAAGCGATTCGGGACGCGCGAAGAATAGCCAATCACCGATTACCACAAAACGGAGGCAAACATCAATATCTTTCAAGTGATTGCGACTTGACGCATTGAATTATTAAAAACTGCTATATATACTCGTACAAACGAGCAGGTGGGCTATTCCATACAATTTGCAATTATTGAAAATCATCACCCTCTTTCTGATGCAGACGGATAAAAATACTGCATTACCAAAAAAGGAAGAACTTTGTGATTTATTCAATTAATTGATTAGATCGCACTGATAAATGACAATTGGGTATTTTACTATTTATAAAAATCATGATTCTATTTTGTCCGGCCGTTGGATTTGCAAAAAATATTGGTCACGTATTGTTTGTCATTTCAAATCGTAAATAAATTATAAAGATAAGCGCTTCAAAATTCAAGAGTGGGGGCTGATGCCGTCACGTCGCTGGTAAAAATTGTAGCACGTAGTGACGTCACGCAAGTTGGCGCGCACTGTATCGTCTTCATTTTTTGTTTACGTGAAATAAGAAAAAATACGCTCCAATATTATTATTTTTTTAAATCTATCAAACGTACTAATTAGATTTTTTCAGTAAAATACCCTATTGCTGCATCAAATGAACGATAAAATGTAAAATAATATCCATTAAATACTTTAAATCCGTACATTATATTATAATAATGCGAAAGTAGCCCTGTCTATCTGTCCTTTTGCATGTCTGTTTGTTTGTTACCTCTTCACATGTAAACGGCTGAGCATTTACTGATGAAACTTAACGCCAAAGTAGACCATATCCTGGAGTACTGAACAAAGGACACTGTTTATGCCGAAGGTATGAAAAATATCAAGCAGGCGCAGCGGCTGTCAGACGCTATTTTAATATAATAGTAAAAACATAAAAACAAAAATAATTACTTCCAGATAGTTTTTAGTCTAAGTTGTTGTCCATAGAAAAGTAGAATAGCCCAGGTACGTCCAATGCAAGCGTTATCTGTCAGGAGAGACGGGAAATAAATAGTTGATCGTTCAGAAACAATGAGTACTGAATAAAACATGTTCTTGTAGATTGAAGACGGCTTAAAAGCGTATTACTTTTAGTGTCCTGTCAACATGTACCATGAGAGATGTTTCAGTAATTATTTTCATTAATAATTATTTTATAACATTTGTTATGATTTTGATTATAAAAATAAAATGTTGACACGTTGACGATTAATCATCATTCAAGCTTTTTTCGGTCGAGTCTTCCAGTTTTGCGTCCACATGTGGATGATTATGACGCAGCATCGGAAGACCTTCCAGAAGGTAGAACGATGATCTGGTCAGGGTCGCGGATAGCCGGTTGGATGCGAGACGCCCTGGACCGGTTGTTGTGGCGGCACTTGGGGGAGGCCTGTGTCCAGTAGTGGATGTTTTTTGACTGATATGATGATGATGATTATGAGGATGATGAATATGATGATGATGATGATGATTATGATGATGATGATGGTGATGTGGATGTTTAAGTGCACATACTATCAGTTGGAACTATTCGAACTTATTCACTGCTTACTCTCTTCTTTAAGAATCTGTTTTATCTACTGATGCATTATCAGCATTTATTTTATTTTATTGACTTTATAGTTTATTCTTATTATACTTTTGACTATTATGATGAAATTCTGCCAGTTTCAGTAGAACCTGCCGTCTAACCTCCAGAATCCTTAGGGAAATTACATTTTACATTATGATATTAGCATTTAAAAAGATTATACCGCTACTAACTCAATTCCTATAATTATGAATCTCGTTTCACTATTTATGCTGAATTATTGAATGAGAAAACCTGTTATTTTATGCAACTTTTCCATACACTACATCATTATAGCTTATTAAGTAAAGATCCTCTTCATTAATCAAGACCTCTTCAGAGGATATAAGCTAACAGCACATCCTATATATGTAGGTATCAGTGGCGAAGGGTGATATGTTAAGAGAGGTAAGCCGAAACAAAAACAAAAAACTTGAGAGGTGTCAAGTGACACCCGGACGAAACGAAGTTCTTGTCTTGTCTTGAAAAATCATACTTACGCATCTGAATGATGATTTAAAGTTTTAGGTTTTTTACCTTGTAAATGATCAGTCTCGCTACATTCATCTCTCTGCAGTTATGTTTTGTACAATTGTATTTTGTAATTTCTTTCTCTCACGATATTCTCTATTTTGCGAGTTAAATAATGTTGGTGAAGAGCAAATTTTGTTGGAATTGAATATCCTTCTGTGTATGCGTTTTGTTATGTTTCTCTACTATTAACAGTACTGATTGTGCGATTTTTCAATTACGATAGAATAGTTGGGTTCCAAACTTCTGAAGGGAAGCCGGCGGGAATGGGCTTATGACCAGGCTTCGCCACTGGTAGGTATATATAATTATCTACATTTACGCGTGCGAACGGGGGCTGTCATCACTATCTGCAAACTAGCTCATTGAATGGCAGCCCTGACGGATATTCTTAGGTTACATTAATTTTGTAATTGGGGGTTTTTATTAATTATTTAATTTTTTTTCAATTATGTTTTTACCGTCGTGGGTTTTTTCAAAATTTCAATTTTGCCTTTTAGTTTTGAGTTTATTTGTTAGGCACATACAAAAATACAAATTTTTCCACTTTACAATAGTAATAAAAACTAACTTCCGCCAGCGGCTTCGCCCGCGGAATAAAAAGTAAATTATGTCCTATTTCATCATTTCAAGTTTCATCTTTATCCGTTAAATCGTTAAAACGAGTGATAGTGTAACAGACAAACGGTTACTTTCGCATTGTTTTCACCCACGTAGTTCCCGTGCCTGTGGGAATACGGGAATAAAATATAGCCTATGTTACTCGCTGATACTATAACTTTTCATTTTGTGAAAATAGTTCAAATCGGTCCAGTAGTTTCGGAACTTATTCGTTAAAAACAAACAAAAAATAATCTTTCCCTTTTATAATATTAATATTTATAGTTTGGATGATGACGTGACAAATATGACGAACCAAAACAAATGAGTTACTACTCTTAAATGACGTTCAATTATTACCACACATACGAAATTAATTTCCAAATTGCATTCAACGCGAAATCACTTGTTTATGACTAATCGGATAAATCAGTGGTTGCATCACTACGGAAACTCGCAAAATCGTAAATTCTTTTGTAAAAGTCACATTTGGCATAAAATGAAATTACATCTCTATATTTGTCCGTCTTTTGACAGTTTTAAATAGTTGAGAACAAATGAATAACGGGCGGGCTATTATCCGATGGTAATCGAGTCCATTTTATTTTTTTATGTGCCAAATTAATCAATAAAATATATTGATGTTATGTAACTTTTTTAATTATGGCCGTTGACAAATGACTGGCAAAAAAAAAATAGTTGGGACAGGTTAATAACGTCGACTGGTCATTATAAGTCGCTCTGCTAAATTATCTCGAGTTATGTTGATGTAATAGTAGATAAAAGATTATAGATATTATTCAAATAAGTAGGTAATTGCCAGTTTCAGGTTTGGTTTATATTTGTCAACGAATCTAGTTGAATGAAGATGTGTATTTTTTACCAGCTTGTAAAATTATAATACACCTAGTTTCTGGGAAGAAAATGAAAAAGTTAAAAACGTGAAAACTGTTAATGCGCGTTAACTACAAGTTGTGCGATTGTTTGTTGAAAATTCGTTCACCCAATCATATGACTTGAATTAAGTTTAATCCGTGACGCGTAGTCATTTATCTCCTATAATCGACTGCATTTTTTATCAAAAAGTGCAGAAGTTAACGAATAAGTCAATTATTTAAAAAAAAAATTCTTTTTTACACCAAACATAGTTGCATAACACTTTTCATGACTTAAATATATATGTAGAGGTATAATATCCAGTAAAGTCTCAAAAGAAATGATGATCATAACACGATTAAACATAATTTCACCAAGAGCAAAGCGATTCCAAGTTCCATTACACCTACATACTTATTACGCCCCCAATAATATAATTTTACAACATAAACTGTTTAAACATAAAATTCTTCAGGCACAACTTACTACTAAAACTTTATGCTACAATCTAAATGAGTGCTATATCTATAAAAAGTGATGATCAATGCAATAAATACGGGCATACGGGTTCGCGACATGTATTTGCATCCATTAGACAAATTGAACGTAACTTTGATGCAATAGTAAAAGTTTTAGTCGAAAATAAAAAGTAGAATATTGACTCATTCGAAGCAATCGGAGAAATTACACATTTATTACAATTTTATAAATAAGTATATTGTAAATAAACTGCCCCAAGTGTGAGTGGAACTCACATACGCGAGGTTCCGTACCGATTTTTTTTTTATCTACGCGCTTGTGAAAATTTCGTCTCTGTACCTATTACGTTTCATGAGACACAGCCCGCTGTCACTCAGACGGATGGACAGTGGACGCTTTGTGATACGGGTCAGTTCCTTTCGGGTAGGGAACCTAATAAAGTAATTGATTCCAAAGTTAAGCAATTTTAATAGTCCTAAACTAAAAAAAAATGTTGGTTACTTATTTTACCATAGTTGAATTACATCTTTTTCCTTTTCAATGCAATACACGAAACGGCAGCATTGCCGATTCCAACATCTTTCAAGTATACTTTTAAATTGATAGTCACATGTCTTAATTGATAGATCTAATATTCAAAGCACAGCTTACCGTTTAGAAACCACTGCTTACCCTGACAAGCACATTTTAACTCTCAAGCAAAAATCAGAAGCCCCCACAATGCTATCGGCGCTGTTTATCCAAAATAACTGTCCAGGCTATTCTAAAGCCATTACAGGCTAGCACGGAAATTATTTAATCCCCACACTAGGGTACAAGGGGTCCCATCATAGAAACACGGTTCGCGATAGATTGGCCTCGTACAATTTTGATGGGAGCCCGTCGTGCTTGCCCTCTCCATTATTTTCCCGTCAAAGTGATTAAATAAATAGTCCCGCAGCAAATACAGGTACAAAGTTATTTCGTAATTACGTGGCTTTATTGCCTATACAGGTCCCAGGAATGTTTTTGAGTGGACCGTTCTAAGCCAGGCAACCTAGGGTTAACATTCTGTTCGGGTAATCAGGTTTTATTAATCTTTGAATGTATCATTGTGCTTTTAAGTTGCGGTGTGCGTGGGACTGTTATGTTAATAACTTAATTATACGGACAACGAATGGAGATTTTTATAGTCTATATCTCTCAAAGCCATTCCGAGGAACTGTGGTATAACGAAACGAAATTACAATTTCAATATTATAACTTCGACTATGGAGGTCTATTGTGCAGAGCTCCTAGTTCTGTCTGCAGGGTCAAAAAAACTCCCTGGTTCAAGCCATGGTCCGGAGCGAGGAGGCATGGGAAGCGGTCGCCTCCTTCTGCGAAGCAGTAATGCTAGCGAAGGAGGAGGCGGAACGCGTGCGATAGGGGATAACCTCACGCTCCAGCCGCCGCAACAGAAGAAGACGCCCCGAGCGTCGGGAAACGCAGGGCGATTCACGGCTACCGTAGGCGCGGGCCTGCGGATGGCGAGCTTTGGGTAGCTCGCCGTCCGATAGCAACCAGGCCCGAGTCGACGGCGCGTCGTGTTCCACGCGCGCCTCTTAGAGCCGTCAGCAAAGAAGACGAGGCCCCATAGGGTCAGTGCCTGCTAGGGTTTCGGAATTTGTTCGAAAGAGTCACCGCGGCCCTGAAACGCAAAGGGCACAGAAAAAATCACGGATGGGTTTTAGTCAGTAAGAGTAAAAAAAACTCAACATGAATGACGCAGTGGGAATTAACTGTCATACCATTCGAATCTAACCTATCCCTGTAGGGAAACCCTAAATCCTCTTTTTTATGGGAAATCATCGAGGGGCGGAATGGAGCGGCACTCTTACTAATTAAAACCCATCCGTGTCCAAATGCCCTTTGCGTTCCAGGGCAGCGATGATTTTCAAACAAAACCCGCAACCGTGGCAGGCATGGGCCCTATCGGGTTCCGACTACTATGCTGATATCTCTTTGGGGCGCGCGTGGAACACAACGCGCCGTCGACCTGGCCCTGGTCCTTATCGGACAGCGAGCCACCCGACGCTCGCCGTCCGCAGGTCCGCGCCTACGGTGGCCGGGAATCGCCCTGCGACTCCCGACACCCCGGGCGTCTTCTTCTGTTGCCGCGGCTGGGGTGTGTGGTTTGCCTTTACTTCATGCGGTCCGCCTCCCGTTTTGCATTACTGCTTCGTAGGAGGAGGTAACTATTTCCCATGGCCCGCTTGCTTGCTCCGAACCATGGTTTGAACCAGGGCCGGAAGTGGGAGGGCGCCGCCGCAGTTCGCTTCGACGAGCATACGTCGGTGCTCGGCCCAAGCATGGCAGACGTCCACCGTATGCTCCACCATGTCCTCAGCCCAAAGCCTCTTGTTCCGATACTTGGTTAGTTAAGGAACACCGGTAGATACAGAAAAGTTGAGGATGTGGCAAATGACGGGAAGGATTAAGTCCAGCACGGTCAGTAATATTTTGCGACTGATACAGTCACTTCCTACTGCATTCGAGGTAATCGATTGTATGCCGTATACAATTCATTATATTGACTCTTGTTGTGTTTTACCAACCCCCCATGATCTTAGAAAATTCCAAACTTTGGATGGGTCCCCATTTTGGACAGAGTTTTGAATGTGTTGGCGCTTTGCATTCCTACATACTTTATTACAGCGATTGAGGATTGCGGCTTATTTGTCCCTATTTACATCAGTGCAGACGTTTAAATTTCGACTTTGCCGTAACCTTCTTGATCATCAACTTTTTAATGTCATCTGTCAGCCACGGCGCCGGCAAATTCTTTTACCGCTCAAACAGGTGCGTGAAGGTCATAATAGCTGCACTAGTTGTGAAAATTTTACTTACTCGTCGACTGACGTGGATGCAAACAGGGGAGACCAATCTATATTTCTCACATCCTCGCAAAGACTGTCAATGTAAATCCCACCAAAATTACGTTGCATAAAAATTTAAGCTTTTGTGGAAATTAGGTAATGGTAGGAAAAGGCTTCAGCTGAGCATTGACCATGGTTAGCGATGTGATCAAAACAAGAATCAAGTCAAGAAGTGAAGAAGTAGAGTTTTGAAAATGGCTCACCATTTTCAAAACTCTACTTCTTCACTTCTTGGCACTTAGTGGAAGAATTGAAAGATTATTACAAGCAGTAATATTAGTTAGAGACGAAGAGCGATGGGCCTTTTTGAGGAGGCAAGTATTAAGTCACCCATGATTATACTGTGACGGAATCAAGATTTCTAGGAGTTTTTTCAAATGAGGAAAAGAAGTTGATATGTAAAGGTTTTGAGGTTTTGAGCATTTTATTTTTGTTTCCAAAGTATAACAGCTAATATAAATTAAGTGATTTTATTTAAATTAAGGTAAAATAAATATTTTTTTCTTTTTTAAGTGGTTTTTGTGTTTGTTTCCAAAGTTTATTAATTAATAAAAATTATGGTAACTTAGTATTTTTCTTTTTTAAGGGGTTTTGTGTGATTGTTTCTTAATTATTTTTTTTTGTGATTTGTAAGGTTTTTTTTTTTTATAAGTACAAAATATGAAACCTTCTACTGTTAGCGAAGTAGACAAAATATTGTAGTTAAACTATGGCGTCAGACCGATTCAGTCGGGGTTCACAGACGAAAGTATTCATTTAATATTTAATGAAACAAAAATAAGGTAGTAGTAACATATTAATTTTGTAAAATACTGTCTAAAATGGTTAAAAATAAAAATAAATCACATTATTAGATCGGTCTGTTACAATGGTTACATAAAAATATGTTTTATTGATAAGATTCTAAAATGGCGATTAGTGAATGATACATCTAAGATTTGGCTATAAAATTTCCCTGAAGAAGGTGGTAATCGTCTAGTACACTCGAGATTTAAAGTAGAAATTACGTCGTATTATTTTCTTACATTCTTGAATCTCAGTGGTCGATGTGTTTATAAAGACATTAATGATGTTACAATTGAAAGAGGATCGTCTATAATTTGTATTATACATTTTTTCAATTATTTCATTAAATATTTATACTATAACAAATATTTTTAAAAGGTTATAAAGGGTAAAAAAATTAGCTTTCATTTGACATTTTGAACGCCTGTTTTGGATCACTGTACGCTGCACTATAAACAAATTAGCTTCTTTTATTTCTCCTGTAAAATTCGATTTTTGATATTACCGCTTTATTGCCCGCGGCCAGCGACATATAATATAAACTAGTATTTCGCTTGGGGGCGCGAGTTGCAAGCAACCCGCGGTGTCTTCTAAGTATTTTTACTCACCCAGATACCCTCTATGCAACCCCGAAGACCATTTTTCTCTACTGTGTCAGGTTTCTGAGATACGCAAAGGGGTTGAAAGTAGGGGGTTGAAAAGGGTTGAATTTTTTATTGGCCATATACTCATCCAGATACCCTCTAGATAACCCCGAAAACCATTTTTCTCTACTGTGTCAAATTTCTGAGATACGCAAAGGGGTTGAAAGTAGGGGGTTGAAAAGGGTTGAATTTTTTATTGGCCATATACTCATCCAGATACCCTCTATACAAGCCCGAAAACCATTTTTCTCTTCGACGTCAGGTTTCTGAGATAAGCAATGGGGTTGAAAGAAGGGGGTTGAAAAGGGTTGAATTTTTTATTGGCCATATACTCACCCAAATACCCTCTATACAACCCCGAAGACCATTTTTCTCTACAATGTCAAGTTTCTGAGTTACGCAAAGGGGTTGAAAGAAGGGGGTTGAAAAGGGTTGAATTTTTTTTGGCCATATATTCATCCAGATGTCCTCTATACAACCCCGAAGACTATTTTTCTCTACAATGTCAGGTTTCTGAGTTACGCAAAGGGGTTGAAAGAAGGGGGTTGAAAAGGATTGAATTTTTTTTAGCCATATTTTTATCCAGATGCCCTCTATACAACCCCGAAAACCATTTTTCTCTACAATGTCAGGTTTCTGAGTTACGCAAAGGGGTTGAAAGAAGGGGGTTGAAAAGGGTTGAATTTTTTTTGGCCATATTTTCATCCAGACACCCTCTATACAACTCCGAAGACCATTTTTCTCTACAATGTCAAGTTTCTGAGATACGCAAAGGGGTTGAAAGTAGGGGGTTGAAAAGGGTTGAATAGGGTTGATTTTTTTATTGGCCATATACTCATCCAAATACCCTCTATACAACCCCGAAAACCATTTTTCTCTAAAATGTCAGATTTCTGAGATACGCAAAGGGGTTGTAAAAAGGGGGTTGAAAAGGGGTAGTTTTTTTTTTTCGTTTTCTACTCATCCAAACACCCTATATACAACCCCGAAAACAATTTTTATCTTCGACGTCAGGTTTCTGAGATAAGCAATGGGGTTGAAAGAAGGGGGTTGAAAAGGGGTAGTTTCAGATTTTTCCCATACTCACCCCGACACCTTCTATACAACCCCATAAAAAGTTTTCCCCTCCTAGCACGGCAAGTGGGAGAACAATTATGTCAATCAATCAATCAATCAGTCAATCAGTCAATCAGTGAGTGGTTTTTTAATTGTATATAATATAATATATCACCGGATAGTTGCAAAATCCAAAAAGGTTGGTATCCCTACTATATGAAATAGTATAATATAGTATATAATAGCATACCAACCTACATGAAAAACAAACGACACGTGTCTATCAAAATGCATTACAGTTTTTTCAGACGCATAAGTTCTCTAGATGAACCTAGCTTTGAGCGTTTGAAGAAATTTTATGTTTCGAGACTCGTATCTATGTATATCGTACTATTGTATCTTTTTAAAACATATAAAAAAAGCGAAGTGCGACCTTTACGACATGCTTAAAGTTAAAGTTCTTTAATTGGTTATTTTACTACATATCAAAATCATAATTGTATTTAATGCGTCCTAAATGGAATCCAAAAAATATTGGACTCGTATTTTTTGTCATTTCAAATCGTAAAAAAAATATAAAGATAAAGCGCATCAAAGTTCAAGAGAGGGGGCTGGTGACGTCACGTAGCTGGTAAACATTGTAGCATGTAGTGACGTCACGCATGTATTCAACGCACTGTATCGTCTTCATTTTTTGTTTACGTGAAAAAAGAAAAAGTACGTGTCCAATATTTTTTGGTAATATAGCACGCGAACTAATTCGATATTTTCAGTAAAATACGCTATTACCTGCACTCAACACATGCATACACACTTCTATATCCAAAAGACTTTACCAGGGGTTGTCCGACTTAAATATAGAATGGATAATTTCAAGACGCCATGCAATCGAAGTCCGAAGTTTGGAAGTCCAGTTCTATTGTGAATATAAGACAGCACCATGACGCATACAACCATAGTTAATTTAAAACAAAGCTTTTGATAGTTTTTTTTTTTTAGATAATTACCAAAACAAGGAAAATTAAACCAAAACTTTCATAAGTATTGATAAGCTCTTGCGTAACTTTCAAAATGCAAGTTAGGGTGCATTACAACACGCTGGTTTATAATATAATTACAACAATTTACAACCAGTAGCCGTTGTTGCATTATTAGAATAGATTGCAATTTCTATATTTCGTCCATCCTACCTATAACGACCGAGGCAAACTCGGATTTATGTCACGATTTGTAAAGAAATGGGGTATTATCGATATTTTGGGGTATCGATAGAATGTACCTAATGAAAGTACATATGCTGTAAGATATCGTATTAAGTATTTTATTTTATTTTACTATTTTTTTAAATTTAATACTAAATTTTTCCCGCGACGCCGTACGTCTTATCGCGCTTATCCCGTTTTTCTCGTTCCCGTAGAAATTTTGGGAAATCCTCCTCTTTGTGTTTCTCTACATTTCTTAAGGAATCTACATGCCAAATTTCAGCTTTCTACGACCAGGAGTTTCTACTGTGGTTTGCATATCAACTCAGTAACGGAGTTGAGTGGACTACAGTGGCCGTATTACGAAGTGCCAATGCTATCATGATTCGTGTGAGGGAAAGAGATAGTGCTATTCGTCTTGTGTAACTCCGTCTCTCTCTGACACAGAAATCATGATGGATTTAAGACGTCATAATAGGGCTGCTAGACAGATTCAGTTGAAATTTGATACACCTACTATGATCCAAACACGGGCGCATGGGGTAGCGCTGTAAAGGGTGTCTCAATTTAAATACCTTGGGCATATTTTGATCTGAATGATGACGATGATTTGGAGAAAGAGAGAAGAGCGTTGTCGGTACGATGCAATATGTTGGCCCGCAGGTTTGCCAGGTGTACTAAAGAAGTGAAAATTACACTGTTTAAGGCCTACTGCGAGACTTTTTATACGTGCAGTTTGTGGGTCACGTATACGCAGAGAGCGCACAACGCTCTTCGAGTTCAGTACAATAATGGTTTCCGGGTGTTGTTGGGGCTTCCGCGGTTCTGTAGCGCATCAGGCATGTTTGCTGAGGCAGACACGGAAAGTTTTGTGGCTATCATGCGCAAAAGAACGGCATCCTTGATGTATAGGATACGTGGCTCCAATAGCATCCTGAAGGTAATTGCTGAGAAACCAGACTGTCCTTTCGTGATGCACTGATCCCGAGTCCCGAGGGAATTTATAAGATTTAGGGATCTAAGTGGCGTGCAATTGGAGAGGCCTATGTCCAGCAGTGGACTACAACAGGCTGTTGATGATGATGATGAAGGGGGATGACATTTGGTTAATTTATTTTATTTTATTCAGTTTGTTACTAACATAGTTGTATAAGTACACATTATGAATTTTCTATTTCCAAAATAAAGTATATTATTATTATTAACCAATACTTATTTATTAACAATATTTTTTTTAATTATTTTAAAAATCCCATTCTGAAGTTATTAACCCGTTCATAGTTAGGGAATCAAAAGAAAATAATTAAAAGTTTACCAATTCCTGTAAAGTCAGAACACTGGGGCAAGCATCTTAAAAAATATACATATAAATTAAATAAACATAAGAAATATATATTATTTGTCCGGAATCCTTTGCACGTGAGTCCGACTCGCACTTGACCGGTATTAGCAATTGTAGTTTATAATTTGTATAATGATGCATTTCAGTTTTATGACAGTATTTCCATTTGTCCTCTACATAATACTATGAAGAGAAAATATTTGTTTTTTTGCAAAACTACTGGATCGATTTGAAAAACTCTTTCAACAGTATAAAGTTTTATTATCTTCTATACTTATAATAAATCTGTAGAGAGGTCAATTCTGTACAAGGAATATATTTTCAAAATAACTATCAGGGGGTGATTAGTGATCGATACTGGTGCCAAAAATGCAATCAGTAAAATTTTTGTCTGTCTGTCTGTCTTTCTGTCTGTCTGTCTGTCTGTATGTTCTTTATAGAAACAAAAACTACTCGACCGATTTTAACGAAACTTGGTGCAATTATTCTTCATACTCCTGGGCAGGTTATAGTATACTTTTCATCACGCTACAATCAATAGGAGCAGAGCAGTGAAGGAAAATGTTGGGAAAACGGAAGAAGTTACTCCATTTTTTAAGCTTCCGTCGCGTGTGTAGCCTTAATGGTTAAAGTTACATAGAAATCATGTATTACGGAAATGTTCTACATAAAATTATCTAAAAAATATCCCGAAACAGCATGTCTATCTTTTGTCAATTTTAAACCGATCGGGCTGAGAGTTTCAAAATCGGGGGTAAAGTAACTATTCCACGCGGACGAAGTCGCTGGCAGAAGCTAGTTACTTAATAATATAAGTTTTATTTTATTTCCAGAATGCGGACAAAGTAGCGCTTTGTAATTAAGTAGGTACTTAAAACCGCCCCTTGCGGGGGGTTATTATATTTATTAAAAAAAAGGGGTTATTAGTGTATTTATGAATTAAAGATGGAATTGGAGCTCATAAAACAATCTAAAGATTTAGAGAAAAAAAAATACTTTTTAATATACACTTGCAGGCCAAATTTCTGAAAAAAGACCTTAGCGTGGTCAACATTGTTCGGCAGAAGTTTTTCGATTTTCGTATTGCTGAATCCATAAAATTGTTAAAGAAACGTTACAAATACTTGCCTATCTTGCTGAATGCAGACTTGTTAAATATAAGTTCATCTAACAAAATGAACATAAATTCAGTTAACAAGATAGCTGATATTAAACTTCTATCGACATGTAAATGAACAGCACTACTCGGCCGTGACGTCACATAGCATGAGCGGACTGGGGTCGGCGGTCGGCGGTCACTCGGCCCGCCATGCCAGATCCATATCTTTGGCGCCATACGCCCTGCGCCATGCCCCACCACGATTGGCCACGATCAACCACGATTCCCCACGATTTGCACAGATTGCGTTACAGTTGCTCCAGTCAGCCATTTATTTAATTAACACCCGCGCCAAGTGATTACGAATTATTTGACTGTTTCCCCAGAACTGAAGTGCCTAACTACCCATTACTTCTACGAAATCATATTTCATAGTAGCTATAACGAAATATAGTCGTAACTTTGTTAGAATTAATTAGTCTGCACACCTACATTATCGTCTTACTGTCAGAATTAATTGTTTATTAATTTAAATAAGGTGTGAAAATCACGTCTGTGTGGATAGTTGGTAATTTATAATTTTGACACTTTGGAATAGCTCCAAGCATTAGATAAAAGCGACAGTTGATTGGAAAATTTTATTTTTTGTGACTTTTGATATTTTAACAATAATTTACTACATAATAACAACATTATGGTAACTATGCTTGGCTTGGCCGATACCTATTAGAATTTTGTAATAGCATAATGGGCATAACAGTAATCACATAAATTAAATTAATTAGTTGGAGACTTACGGCTATAGAATGCACATATCAGCATATAAACACATACAATTTATGTACAGAATTTAATTAATCATTTAGGTGTATACTTACTCGTTTAAGTTCTCGTTACTTGATACTTATTTCAGCTATTATTAAAACTATTAACACAACAATTAGTTAATGTAAAATAAGCACTTCTATTGTTAGGTACGTTTTAATGTGAGATACCTTTATTGTACTGAAAATGAGCGCCTACGTATATATTAAAGCAAACTGTGGCATTTCAGCAACATCTTGCTTACAATTTATTTTAAGGAAAATGGTTTATGAATGAAATGTTGATTTGTTTCGTCAAGAGCTTTCTACAGATTATTATCGAATTCGTATTTTGCCTTTTATTAGCGTACTCTCCGTTTCGTGAAATAAATATAATGATTTACATATTTTGCGGTGCGAACAGCTCGTTTTAGTGAGATTTTCATGCAAATGCGTTCCCTAATTGCTGTGTTGTAGCCTGAATGAAAATTGCCTGTGTTAAGTGTGATTCGTTTTCCCTAATTTTAATATTTTGGTAATTTTAAATCAGTAATGTTTTCTTTTATACCTTTTATGGAAATTCTAACTAGCTTCGGTATTAGATATTGATTTATGAATGATTAGTTATGTTA
Source organism: Hecatera dysodea (assembly GCA_905332915.2). Taxonomy (NCBI): domain Eukaryota; kingdom Metazoa; phylum Arthropoda; class Insecta; order Lepidoptera; family Noctuidae; genus Hecatera; species Hecatera dysodea. The sequence continues at coordinate 7,144,031 of HG995294.1, read as the reverse complement.
TTTTTTTTCAATTAGCTAAGCACCTATCTGCAAATTACAACACAGTAGGTACTTAAATAATTTTTCATTTTACGTCTATCAGTTTCATAGAAATTTTACTTGATATCTTTTCAAAACTTTCTCTATCAAACAAAGCTAACAAAAACGCTAACCGAATCATAACTTTTCCTTAGAAAAACAACTTGAATATAAAGTTTAATTAGTATAGAAACGTCAGCTTTGGCCCCAGCGCATTTCAAACAATGGTCTCATTACTGGGATAGGTACCTAGATACTGTCTACACGTAAGGCCGTACTTATGTAGCAGTTACTGTGCAATTTCTCTCCGTGCTACCCAGGAATGACTTCTAATAATGCTCGCGCCGAGCAAAAAGCAAAAGATTCAACGACATAATCACACTAAAAGCATTGCTTGTTATTCTGAAAAATTTACAAAGAGTATTGTTACCTGTTTGGATAAGGGCACAATTTGGATGTTGCCTTTTGTGTTTATTACAGTTGCGGGTGGGGTACTGGGAATTAAGATTTTTGAGAAGCGATAATTTATTTTACTTTTAATACTTAACACAATTAAAAATATTTTAAGTGTATTTTTAACATACGGACAGAGGAGGGGATAGGTATCGTTGGCTTATCAAAATCATATTTCTTATCAGAATGAAACTTACAAAAAAATATTTCAAAGAAGTAGTGTAGGTAAATGCGTATAGTTCCCAGTATTACATCAGAACACAAATGGTTAGGTAAACGAAAACAAGTAAATTGGTTACCTAAGTTGTCATATGTGTATATAAATATAATAATAAATAAGTAGTAAAATTTATTCGACAAAAATTAAACAAAAATGCATAATTAATTTAGGGAACAAAATGACGAGGTATCAAAACGGGAGTCATCATCCGTCCATTACATGAATAGATAATTTTTGACCGTTAAGTAATTTGCACGTTATAAATTAAGAATAAACTAGGTTAGTGCATTTTAGAGATTAGGTAAGGGGAGATAAAAGAAAAAAAAAATGTATTTAAGGAGGAAAACAATCTTTTGTGTGTCGAGTGTGATGCGTGTAGTGATGTGTGTGTGAATTCTTAAGGTTTAAGTAGTTCTTCTGTTTCGTCATTTAGGGTGAGCAATTTAAGGCGATACCCCGACCAAAACCTTACGATAATGCTTTTTCTTCGCCATTCAGAGACTATTAACTCATTAGTTATGAGAAATAATCTACATGTAAAAGTACATTATTAATGTTCGATGTCTTATCATCATATTCCACGTTCTAATTTGATTTTATGTGTTTTTAAAATCTACTTTTAAAAAATGACTAAAGTTGTTGATTTTATGCATCTGTTGCTAAATGCAACGCTCTAATCATTTGAGGATTACACTAATGGACAGATAATTTAAAAATCTTTATTATACACGTTTTATTTCATTTCAAAAGATCGCTTATCTTTTATTATCAAAATAATTCCAAAAATTGTGTAAATTCTATGATAAAAGGGCGTGCGCAGGGTGCGGGCGGCAAAGAGGGAAAAAATGCTGAAGGTTATTTGTCCAGGGAAACGCCTTAACTGCTCATTATCTGACTGACGAAACGTGACATTGGGAACGTGCACGGCGTAGACTATGCCATCTAGTGTTGCAAATCTGAAACTATTACGTTGTAAATATTTGACCTATACTGCCACCTATATTTCCTGCACACTCCATTTAGAGAAAGCGCACGAAGTAGACTGTGCCATCTAGCGTTGCAAATTTGAAACTTATAAGTAAAATATACTTGACATTGACGCTTCTGTGCTGCCACCTATAGTTTCTACACGTTCCCTACAACAGTATCAATAGCTCCTTAAACTGTTCCAGTAAACTTTCAGTAGATATACTAACTCGTGAGTATCGCACGTCACACGAACTCCATGGAATGCCTTTCATTAGACTCGCATACTTTCCACGTAGGGAACAGGCAATAAAGACTCACAAAATTTAAATGAAAATATTTGAGAGAATTTATCGCGACGTTGATTAAGAGAACCACTAGAATTTAAGTCGTATTTGGTTAAAGTATCCCCCCTACTCTACTCTTGTATCAGAATAGCACATGCTTTTTAACCCTTTTTTTTGCAGTGCGGAAGGGAGTGTCAGACTCTTACTGACTAAAACCCACCCATGTTCTTACTAATGTCCTTAGCATTCCAGGGCCGCAATGACTCTTTCGAACAAATTTCGACCATACGAGTCAAAATTACGTATGGAATAAGTGACTTTTAGGACTTCAGATTTCACTTATCTTTATTTGTATTTTACTGTGTATGTTTACTTCTTATTATATATAATGTGTTCAATTAAAAAAACATATATCACGGATATAAAAAAAATAAGTCAAAAGTTTTAAAGCGGTCTTGATTTTTTTTCCTGAAGACTATTAAAGAGGCTCTGAAAACGATGTTGACGCGCAGATGTTCAGAGAGAGAGAGAGAGAGAGAAAAGTACAAATGTATCACATTTTTACTTTTTATTCTTATTTTGGAAGGGCAATTTGTACAAAAGTAGTCTTTTTGGAGACTAATTCCTCTATGAAAAAATCAGACAACGCAGTGTGCAAAAAAAAGACTCAGATAGAGGCTTATGCCCAAGCGGTTTCAGATGGATTTAAGATACTACTGTCTACATTATAATAAATAGCATTTTAATTACTTATTCATTTTGTTAAAAGGACTGATTTAAGTTAAAATGTACTTAAATTGAAGCAACAATTTTATGCAACAATCGTTGATTTTAAAAAGTAGACACTTGTAAATAGTGTTTTTGTTTTATATTAGAAAATAATGCTAGCCTTTAATTTCAGTTTTAAAAATAATCAGAAATTTGTTCTTTTTCCAATATATTGAATGTACAGACATCTCTGTACAATTTTATGTGCCTTATTTACTATGTATTGTTTGTATACATTAAAACTTGTATTAAAACTGAAAATACTGGTATTCAGCTGAATCTTGCTTGACTAGGAGCCGACCCCAATATAGTTGGGAAATGGCTAGGCAGGAGAGTTTGTATAGATTAAAACATTATGCACTGGTAAAAAGAAAGGGTTTACTGTAGGAAAGCGAACTTCGAAAGACAGACACATACATATACGAGTGATCCTATAAGGGTTCCCTTTTTTCATTCGCAGATTTGAAAGTGACTGTGACACAGGTGCAACAGACATGATGCTCTACAAATCAATTTATTTTCTTAAATATCGATGTAGCATGCCTAATATATCTCTCCTTAGAAAATTGCAGACTTCGTAACCAAAACCGATTTCTCCGCAAGGCCACTGGTGCCCCGTGGTTTGTTAGAAACGACCGACTCTACATCAACCTCCGTATCCCAACAATCAAACGATTAATGAAGTGCCTTAACAAGCGCTTCATTGATTCCGCTGATTCGCACCAGAATCCTCTAAACGTATCGTCTGCCCGATAGGCTCCCGCCAAGATTAGCAAAATTCGCCGACCACGGCACTCCTTGCTCGAACCCAACGACTAATCACCCAGATCCAAGAGAGTTGTAGGGAAACCAGCACACTTAGAAAAAACAAAAACAGACCCCGTTCCGTATTCCGGCCTCGCGACGAGGCCCAGCGCGACGCCCCCATAATAAACCTCCCCGTCTTTTGCCTAACGAGTCACGCGCGTGCCGTTGAGCCATTAGCGTTAAATCCGCCAAATAATAATAATCAGACCTAGCCTATCCCTTGCTGCCCTCCCACAATGTCGCCGACCCGTATTCCACAGGAGTTGCCCTTAGCGAGCGAAAGTCGTTTTTAGCCATTGCAGGGCCTTAAATTCATTTGAGGCCATCACAGGATTGTCCGGTTGAGCAGTAACCAGCCTTAATGTGCTGAACCGAGAGTGGTTCACAAAACAAAACAGACTGTAAGATTGCAATAAGTCTTTAATATATCTATTATGATAAATTCAATCATATTCATGTCTAGATATATTTAGAAAAATCGTTTTGTTTACTATAAATCCAATACCTATATTTCCATGTTTTATTAAGAAAAAATACTTTACAATTTTACGCGATATTTTACAATATTACGGCGATTTCAATTTTCCGGTGACATATCCGTAATATTACAGTCCTCATTCCTACCTACACTCGAGTAAGTACTGATAAGCCATACCTAGTATGGCGGCCATTTTAAATGCACCCTATTTAAGTTCAAGGTTCAAGTATCAAAGGTCCTTTTTGGGAGAATCCCGAGTTTCTTTTTCGTGTGCGGTTCCCTTTTATCCTTACTTTGTTTACCACATTTTCCTCGTATTTATAGGGTTAGAGCTATTTCTGGGTCGCTATTTTCAGCCCGATGTTGTTTGATTGTTTGAAGAATTTGAGTTTGAAAAAGAAGTGCTTTTATTAAGTCAAAATAGAAAAGTGGTTGCTATGAAGCAGTTTCCCTTCCTGATTGGTAATGTTACACCAACACAATATTATGATACCTGCTACGCGTGTTATGACTTACTCGTAATTTGACCTTTCATTTTAAGAGCCTCAGATTAAGGTCTTATTGAAAGTCAGTTATTTGAGTTGAAGTTCTTCTTAGATATATTATTTTTGTCGTTGATCAATTTTACCAGACTATGTTATCATGTGTGTGTGAATGATAAAAAAAAATCTGTCTTTAATAATGTTCTTACTTCGCCGAAACAAATCCCAATATTTGCGAGATTACCATACCAAATTGATGTGCTACTGAAATGTAACGATTCAAGACTTTAAGTCCCACACAGTAGCATTCAAAGCATGAATCAATACGTTTCCATAGCTAATTAAAACGACACAAACACATCTTAGTATCTTAGCCGACACATCTGTAATGATTGATTAACCACTTGGTACTGGCAGCGTAATTAACATCATTACTGTGACGTATCTGTGGCAGCAACTAGTGGCTGTAATGAGATGAAAATTAATTAATTTTAAGGCGTTGTTAATTAGTGTAGTAATTGTTGGTACCTGAATTTTTAAAGAGCATATAATTAATTGGTTACTTAAAAGAATTAGGAATTTCTTGAAACATTTGTATCAAAGAAGAAAATTTTGCAGACTAGACCAGACAATCGCTTGGAAACAAGTTGTCAACTTTCTGTATATAAAGGTTAGCTATAAAACACATTTCTATCGACTCTAGTATGTTGACGTAGGCTGAAATGTTTATTGCCAAACAGTTGAAAAACGAATCTTAGTTAATACCTAATGATTTCCATACATGCATACCAAAGCTGCCCCATAATGACTCTTCAAAAATTAAAGACATTGAATTAAGGTCACAAAAACTAATAACAATATTCAACCAAAGAAAATTTATTCTTGAAAAGTACAGTCACTTAATATCTTAAAAAAAAAGTAGAAAACAATTTAATAATAGTACCAGTACGTGACATCATGCTCCCGCTTCGCATAAAGTAAAGCCATTTTCGTATAAAATTAATTTCAATTTTCAATAACGCTTTCCTGGTCCACCTGAGGCTCGCAAGCCTAAGAACAACTTGATATAAATAAAGAATCGTCGCACACTTAAGACTGGAACACATTTTGTATAAAATATGCATAACTATTTGAAAAAGTGCTTGACTAAATATTCTTTCATACTTAGCAGGTAATGTTTTTAATATGACTGAGGCTGTACATTAATCTTTATTGCGTAAATTGTTCCTTATTTTATTTACGAGTATCTCCTGAAACTGCCCTTAATCATTCCGATGTAAATATATTTTAAACAGCTTTTACATTTTAATTCAGCTGCAAATTGTAAACGAGGTGAACAAATTACTCACGTTATTTTAAAAATAAGCCGCTTTTAAGAGCGCAAAATATTTAATTTCCTCTCCCTTTGTGGTCCATATGACGTCAATAGGCAGAGGGCGTCGAACAACTGTGTCAAAGTATGATGCGAAAATTAATTTAATATGAAAAGTGTGCGAGGGGTTTCCAGACCCGTAAATGGGTGACGGTGTAATTTATAACCCAATTTAGATAAAAATAAGCACATTGCCTCAAAAATTTAGCTTATTTTCACTGTATATTTTTTGGGACTCGTGACTACAATAGATTGAGTAACATCACTCTTAATGGATAAGTAAAGCCAATTCTCTCTTTCTGTTTAACCGACCTTAAAAAAGCAGGAGGTTCTCAATTCGTCTATATATCTATACTAATATTATAAAGTTGAAGAGTTTGTTTGTTTGTTTGTTTGTTTGTTTGTTTGAACGCGCTAATCTCAGGAACTACTGGTTCGAATTGAAAAATTATTTTTGGGTTGAATAGACCGTTTATCGAGGAAGGCTTTAGACTATATAACATCACGCTTAAGCCAACAGGAGCGGAGCAGCGATAAAGAATGTTTTAAAATCGGGGATTCCACGGGGACGAAGTCGCGGGCAGCAGCTAGTATATAATATAGGTATATATATTGTTATGTATGTTTTATATTTCCGCCAATTATAGGCGGATTTCAATTTTATTTTTTCTTTGATAGAGTTCACTTCTGAGGTTCCCATTTTTACCAGATCAGGATCTGATGATGGGATCCAGGAGAAATCGACGACAACCACCGAAAATTGTTTGCACGTATGGTGCTTTTGTTATGTAATAATCATGTCTTACTCAGGTATATGCTTCAGAGTGTCAACATCTGATGCTGCTGTGCTGATGTAAAGCTACAGAACTCCTTAACGGTTAAGAATTGGGAGACAGTACTGCAATTGGTCGATGGGAACTGTTTAGTAGTATTTAGGGCTAACATGTTGCTTGTGAGGTATGCTTGAATCAACATCTGATGCTGCTGTGCTGATGATGAAGCTACAGAACTCCTAAACGGTTAGGAGTAAGGGGACAGTACTGTAATTGGTCGATGGAAACTAGGTAGTAGTATGTAGGGCTAACGTGATGCTTGTAAGGGTAGGTACTACTTAGGTGGGGGGGCGTACCACTAAAAAGAGAAAAATAAAAATAAAAATGTTTACAAAAAATATATAACCGACTTCTAAACAAAAAAATATAATACTAAAACACCGAGTCCCGACATTAAAGTTATTTTAATTTCGGAACGTTTTGTTATTATTTAAATAAAATTGTTTTATATTATAATATTGATGATTATAGTGGAAGGTTGATCCAAATCGAATAAAGTATTTGCCTAGTTCAATTATTGAAATAGATCAATTTTGCGTCTGAATACATGACTTTAGAAAAAAAAAACACGCCAGCCATGTCGAAAATTGTACAGAAAATTAAAACAAAATAGATAATAAACTTGTCATCGCTACTATTCAAAGGATATGTCCCTCTACTGCAATGAAATCTATCTTGCCTTTAATTTTTAATCCCCGACAAAAAAAGGGTGGTGTTATAAGTTTGACGTGTCTGTCTGTCTGTGGCTCCGTAGCTCGCGAACGGATGAAGCGAAGTTATGTTGGAATAAAGAATCTCACAAAGATACGTATATGAACCCTGAAAACATAACACTCCTTTTCTGGGCAGTTGTGTAATAATCCCCGTTAAAAAATATTTGTTTCTATTTGATAAACGCTCACATTTAACAATATTCTACAGTAAACAAATAGTGATTATTGTGTGGCAGTCAGTGACGAAAAACACGTCATCGATTTATTCGTAAGCCGTTTCATAATGGTGCCTACTTTAAAGGGAGAGGGCCGACCCAATTTCCAAACGAAGCGGGAGGCACGTCCTGAGGGCAAGGTACTCCTCTTAATAATAAGCAAATGGTCTCAAATGTACGTGGCACACTACACTGTTATTTTTACCTTTCCACATCTGTGGAAGGGCCTTTTGTCGTATTTACTCGTGTTATATACCTACACACCTACATATATTTGGTTGTACGCTTTGTTATGGTTCCTTTGGGATCTGGTTAACATATTTCGCTTTTGGCGCTAGATGTGAATTGAAATGTGGTCTAGAGGGATTTGAGATGGTTAGACAAAAAAAATGCTTGTCGTGAATTCTTTACGACTCAACCGATTCCTAGATGCCTAGTTACTGCTGCTATTTCCTGTGACAAGATAATAAGGGGTTCCCTCTATCTGTCAGCATCTTCATGCTCCGAAATTTACTTGGCATAACACACTTGGCATAATAATTAAATATGATAGATGTGTCTTTCAGTTTATGGATGTCAAATGTATGCCAAAAAATTATTCTAACTGTTAAATTTCTGAACCCTTATACGACCGTTCTTCCTTCTTTAGTAACCTCTTATCCCTTGATATTCCTTTTCCTACCTCAATACTGTCTTTACTTTGTGCAGATAGTGTTCCTGTATATAAATGTGTAGTCTCTTTCATTACCATAAATAATATTATTAAGTTGTAATATTTCGACATTGTAATTTGCTCATCAATCATTACAAAATAAAAATACTGATCCTATATGTCCGTCCTATCCCAAATTCCGTTAAAATGTTTATATTCCGTTTCCCTACCTTTACTTTCTTCGAACTAAACGTGACATTAGCTAAATGCACAATCCGTGCGAAACCAAAAAATAAATCTGAAATATGACAGTTCTGCCTTTCAATGACTAAAGATACGAAGTGTATGCCAAAAGACGATTCTGACTGTGAACTTTCTGCGATATGATGGTTCTACTTTTTAATTATTATGGATATGAAATTTATGCCTAAAGTTGATTCTGACTTACAAAATTTAGAGTTTTTAATGTATGATAAATAAGGGTTACACCAAACAATTTTCTGCGTTTTGAAGATTATGCTAACCGATATTATGCAAAATAATATTATGACATTAAAATTTCTGTTATAAAGGGTAGACCCGATAATAAGCTGGGTTTTGTGATTGCAATCAAACAAAACAACTGTTTTACTAATTGTTTTTATAGGCACTGGGGATTATTCACGGTGCTTACAAAGGACATGATTGATGGTGGACTTGGTGGTAGGCTACGGTTACGCCAACCAAATAGTAAGACTTCAAATTACCCACATACGATCACCCCAGCCCCATAACTGTATTTAGAAAATGCAATCGTATTTCAGCCAATACTTTGCACCCTATTTCCGTATTCCCATTGATTACACCACGTGTAGAAAAAGTTTAATATGCAAATTGCGAATTCGATAACAAGTTTACTTACTAGGTACACAGTCTTGTTTTATCAGCGATATTTATAGAATCAAGTTTGCTACGGCAAAGTTGAGCGTGGTAGAGCAGAATTTTATCTTTTTTTTACTAGTTAACAGCAGGTAAAAACATTCGATATTATGCTTCGCTTGTACCCAGCGCCGAAGCATCTCTTTACGTTGTGCAAAATATTTTCCCCAACACTTTTATAATTAATTTTTTCGCATCTTTGTTGGATGTCGTTGTTTTAATTGCGTTTTGAAATTTAATAAAAAGTTGTAACTGTGTGGGTTTTAATTGTCAATATTGACAGATTTTACCGTCGGATTTTTAAAAAGATTTTCCATTATAGGGGTTTTTGTTTGCTGGTGTGAAATATTCTATGGTGACAAGCTTTTATCTGTTCTGTGGTGACAAGCATAAATTTACTTACTTTTGGAATATAAATTACTGAAAATATATTATCAAGCAAACGATCAACTGAAAACTGATGATGGTTTAGCAAGATATGTACATACATAGCAGTTCAGTTATTTGTTACAATTTATGGTCACGCAAAATATAGTACACTTACACAGCCATGAGGTAGTTACATGTATCGACATATTTTCCTTAAGACCTTCAAGAGATATAAAGAAAAACTCAATTGAATTTTCTTGATTTCTGCGTTACCAAAACCTGAGCCAACTCCACATGTTAACAATTTCCATAACATGTAGGACAAGCAAACCGTATTATCACGTTACGCTTATCAAAATAAACGCTCGACTTCCGCTGCCTAGCATTCGTTTCGAGTTTCGCGTGACTCCGGAATTATTACCTGGCTTTATTTCCTTGAATATATTTACTACAGTGCGTGTATGAATCACCGAGGATTGGCCTAATGTATGCTGTAATTTATGACTGTAAATGGGAATAAATTATCTGTGTGGAAATGGATAAATAGTGTTAATAAGTTGGTTGTACTAGGATTTTGTTGTAAGTCTATTGTGAAGTGTAATTTTTTTAACTTGTTTTTTGAGTAAAATGTCGAATGTATTTTTTTTTGTCTGTTTCCTCATGACTTTTTACTGGGTATACCGATTTTAATGACTTTTTAATTTATTTTCGAAAGCTGGTGCTTGTCATGTGGTTCCATTTAAAGAGTGAGATCTGACGACTAGTATTTGAGGTATACCTAATAATGCGTGGCTTCGGCTACGTTGATGATGTTTTCTTTCTAAAAACTAGATACAATAGTTCGGCAGAGCATCTTAATATTTCTAAGTGGTCTTTTTTTAGTTTGGTGAAAATCTGATAAAGAACGGAGATTGGAAACGGAACTCTTCAATAAACGATAGCAAATCGGTCGGGATTGCTGAAACCGCGTGTCTGTTTATTGTTTACACCAGTTTATGATACGTACGCTGTGATGGGTACGTTAGCTGCTGGATTACCACTAAAAAGTGAAAAATAAAAAACTATTTATAAAAAAAAAATAACAACCGAATTCTAAACAAAAAACTTCCGAAGTTAAATTTATTTTATACTTTTGTGTTTTTTTGTATAGAAGTCGGATGTTTTTTTTTATCGAAAAAAAGTTTTTACACCTATTCACTGACAGCCTAATAGACCGCTTCATGATCTTTCGTGTCAGTTAATTGGCAGTACCAGCTTAAAAAACAAAAAAACTATACTTGACGTACCTAAACGACGATTTTTAGATTCCCCTTTGTTTGCATCTATTTTTAGTTGAGTAATTTCAGTATTCGTCCAGTAGTAAAAGTTGTGCATAATAATGAGTACAATGACCGCTTGACGGATTTTGTGTTTGTTCTGTAACACGCGGTTGTCTAGAAGTTGGTACTTAAAAAAAAAATCCAGCGAATTCTCACTTCTTATATGCCAGCTAAACGTGGTTTGGGAGTCTAGTCATCTACCACTTTCACCCTCATATTATGCTGATTGCTCGCACTATTCAACGATGGAGGTGAATGCTGTATCGTGGTGCAAAATCCAAGAATTTCCATTCCAGAAATCTGGCCTTTTTCGTCTAATTTGCTCTCGAAAACGCCGCATAACGCTCCAATAATATTCTTTACTTACCGTTTCACCTTCCGGCAAGAAGTTCGGAGTGCAAAACACCGTGATAGTCAAAGAAAACAGTCAAAATGAGCTTGGGTTTTGATCAACTTTGGCGTGGGGTTATCGGTTTCGATTCAGTTGGAAGGCACCACTCAGAAGTTGGTTGACTTGTTTGTATGTCAAACTCGTAAATCCACGTCTCCTCAAACTGGTGAGGAGACGTGGGTTTACGAGTTTGACGTAACACATTGTTACTGAACAATGCGTTTCATGAATGTTGGGTTGGAATTGACTTATTCTAGCATGTTCTCAGAGACTTATGCGATTGTTTTTTTTTTTATAATATTAAGATCTTATGACACTAGTGGAAACATGTTTCATACCCAAGTGATTATTTATAAAATACTATGGATCGACTCGTAAGACACGTAAAGTTCAGCGGTTATCTCTCTCAAACTTGAATGAGAATTTTCAGTTACTATTTTCTTCACTTTTGCAGTGTTAATTTCAGTTGCAGACATTGATGGCATACTAGAGCGAAGCAAGTCTTCCATATTATATTCTTATATAATAATATAAGATGGAATGCTATAATATTCTTGATAAATTCGATTCACCGTAAGCCTTCTGTAACATTTTCAGTGACTCTGAACACGAAATTCCATTGGCGATGTAAAATTTAAGACCAACTCTTTGTTCGAAGTTTTTGTCCATTGAAATGAAATTCACAATACAAACAACATATGATATTTAATAACTAAAAACAGTACTTTTTTAATACTAGCAGCGCCTCGCGGTTTCAATATTAGTATAGATAATTAAAAACAGCACTGAATTATCAAAATCGCTACACTCAGTAAAAAATTATGAGGTAACACACAAAAAAATATAGTCGATTTGCTAATCTCCTCCTTTTTTGGAAGTCTGTTAAAAACAATTGGAACCATAATCAAATCACCCATTGCCGATACTTTTTTGACTGAATGTATATTTTTTGGCCGAGGCTTCTAATATGTTATTTGAAACAAAACATCACCAGAGCTCCCTCGACGGCTAACCAAATAGAACGATAACATTAAGATGAATTTTCAAAATAAAGTTAAGTACCTACCTACAATAGTGTCCATTAAAAGATTTGAAGTTTGTTGTACTTCATTCTAAGACTATTAAGATATATCGGCTCCTATAATTCAATCTTAGAAACTTAAATCCAGATCTCAGTTCAACCACTGTTTTTACTTCTTTTGCACAAAAAATAAAACTAAAATCTTTTAATTCAGTAACTACTTAACTAAAAAACGAGTAGCAGGATAAAACATTGTTTCCATAGTACTCCACTTTAGTCCTAAGTCAACAACCACTGAATTAAATTTCAGTAAAAGCGCTTCAATAAGTCCCGACCGTAGTTCCCCGTTTTAAACAGAACACTTGATGTTATGGTAAGTTACATGGTCATTATTGAGGACTTTTAGGGCCTTTCTAATAGGTGATAGAAAATTAACATAGTTGGTAATGATTTTGTACCCTTTCAGTTAGTTTTTGGTGGTCAGCTACCGCATAATAGGGATGTTTCCTGAGTAAAAAATATATGATTATATTTAGTCCGTCAGTTAGATTATAGAAAAATATTGGATACGTATTTTTTCCTTTATCAAATCTATAAAAACTGACGAAGATACAAAGCATCAAAGATCAGGAGAGAGGGCTTGTGACGTCACTGCTCGGTAAAAATTGTAGCGAGTAGTGACGTCACACGAGTTTTCAACGCACTGTATCGTCTTCATTTTTTGTTTACGTGAAAAAAGAAAAAATACGTGTCCAATATTTTTTGGAAATCTATCTGACGGACTAATTAGATTTTTTTAGCTACCTTATTGTATAGAAATCTATACAATTATGCGGTAGTTTGCCGTCTCGAACTTCTGATGATGTTTGAGATACTGATTGCCCAAATACACGTTTCAGGTTTTTTAGAATCAATATAAGGATTAGGATTATAATTATGAAAACTTCTATAATAAATATGGCTAGTAGCCTAAATTACAGAACTAACTAAATAACTTATATAGGTGTCTACAATGTTGTGGAATTTGTTCGAAAAAGTCATACCAAACGGAATACCATCTTAAAAGCATTTGCTTTTAAATTCAGTACCCATGTGGGGAGGTCTAAAGGTCAACCTAGCGTCGACATTTAAATTAGAAGCAAAATTGTTCACACTCAGACCATTGTATCAATATAAAATGAGACTCCTCGCACACTGTTGTAAAAGGTCAGAAAACCGTAAGGAAATGTTGTTGCTATTCTTAAGCAAATATATTTACTTCGGCAAGCGATCATTTCCCCTAGGGTTGACCACTCAATTGATTTTTTACCGTATCTAACAGCCTGATCAAATAAACAGAAAATTTGATTTCGTTTTAATGGTATTGGGTCACGTTCAGTGGTATTGTTCGGACAGTTACTTTTATTTGCAAACGAATGTGGATCTAAAATACACCAAGAGTTGAGACGAATTTAAATATGATTTTAATTATATGAACAACAAAAGCAGATCAGTGAAAAAAGAAAAGTCAGAATTATTAAATAAAGGAAGTTTTGCATGAATACATAAATATCTAATACAAAAAATCTCTTTAAATACATACAGCTACCTACTTTAGGTAGCTGTATGTATTTAAAGAGATTTTTTATAATGTTTTAAGATTAGGTTGATGTTTTTAAAGATGATTTAAGCTTAAATATAGATATTTCTTGAAGTGGACTGATGACCTGGAACCGCGGTACGCAAGAAGCACGGGACCGACTGATAAGACGATGAATTAGCTTTCAGCTGAAATACACATAATCAAATTTATCTTCATTTACGACCGAGTTCATTACCCTTACACATTACCTTAATTTAATTTGTCCCAACATTGTCAATGGAACCATCTTCAGTGATACTGAAAGAAAAAAAAAGAAAACAGAAAAACACGTGTACATTTTCCTGTCAGTTTTCTTTCAAGCCAGGCTTTATGTTCCACATATACAAACCCGTGTGTCTGTCTTTATGATAAACAACACGAACATCGGTGGCGTTAGTAGAGTGAACGACAAAAATTACTCATGCACTCACAATGGCCTACTTTCAAAGCTTGCTAATCTTACCCCAAGTCCATTTTCAGTAAAATACCTACTTGAATTGTTGCTCACGATTAAAATTGCTGGGTGAATGAACTTTGGTTAAGGAATTAGGTTAGTCAGGCGAGCTTTTTCTTGACCTATGAATGTAACTATGAAAATGAGGTGGTTGGCGATCCATCACTTATTGTGTCATAAGGCTCTTGCACTTTGGTGTCATAAAGGAGTCTATATGTTGTGTAGAGCATAAAACATTACAAAGAGTTAGTTTGCTTTATATTTTCTGGCTTTTCCCGCAACTCTGCTCCCATGGTGTTTCCCATAAGACATTGGTAGAATTACGGAGTACAAAATTATTATATTTTGTGCTACTCAGGGATAGCGTTGCTTTCTACTAATGAAAGAATTCTGATATAAACTTCCAAAATTTAATACCTTCTAAAAACAGACATGCATATTATACGATATTCCAAAAAATATTCAATCAGAAATAAAACATATAAATTATGAAAACAGATACAAAAAATATTTCATTCTCTTTTATAATGCATCATCCTGTTTAAATTTCATTTGATCAGTAATTAGCATCGCAACACGCGGCTGTTGCTTAACCGTACTATATACATAATTATTATATGTTTTATAAAATTTTGTATGTAAAATAAAGCTCATTATTATGTTGTATGTTATTATTTAAGTTACTTTAACGTGTTTCAACATCCAGACAAACCTATCAAGGTTTTGTGATGTTTCTTGATATTTTCTGTATTTTTTAAACAAATACATAAAAAGAAATGTAAATTTACGTCTTTCTAGTAAAATAACGGAAAGTTATCATTACTACTAAGCAATATGCAATAACAATACGTGATCGTAATTAATTTTCGAAATTATTTAACTGTCGCTCCAATTTACCATACATCCCTTATTTGTTAAGAAGGGATCTGTTAGCAATAATTCTATATTAATTCAAACTAATAAAAAACGTGCCTACATACATACATATGTCATCATCATCTGCCTAGCCTTTTCCCAACTACATTGGGGTCGGCTCCCAGTCAAGCCGGATTCAGCTGAATACCAGTATTTTACGTGAAGCGGCTGCCTACCAGACCTCCACAACCCATTAACTGGGGAACACGGTACTTCTTGGCAAGACTGGTGTCAGATTTTCTTCTGACAATCCGTAACGACTGCCAAAGATCTCCAAATGACAGCCGGGACCAACGGCTTAAAGTGCTTTCCGAGGCACGGAGAAGTCTCGATATGTTAAGATGGTCACCCATCCACAGACCAACCTCGGCAAGCGTTGCTTAAACTAGAAGATCGACCCGTGCGGCTGTTATAATTTAGCTACGAGCTCCTACATACATATGTATGGAAGCAAAAAAACATCATTACACCACGGTTTGAACTTCGAAACAACAACAACGGAATTTAAAACAAACATTTAGTATGTTTCGTACAAGAGAAGCTACAGGTTGATAATTCCGCCATATCATCTTATCCGCGCAGCTTCTCGCCATATAATGTAGCTGTATTTATAACGGCTATGTATACCTACATCTTATCTCATTTCCCGATAGAGTTTTGATAGAGTAGAAACAGGAAATTAAGGAAAATGTTTTATTTACAAACAAAGTTAAATGTTGTATTCGTCAACGGACGAAATCGTCTTAGTTTGTCCCAATAAATAATATCAGGTTTTTCAGCCTCCTTCTGCGAAGCAGTAATGCTAGCGAAGGAGGAGGCGGAACGCGTGCGTGAGAGGGAAACCTCACGCCCCAGCCGCCGCAACAGAAGACGCCCCGGGCTTCGGGAAACGCAGGGCGATTCCCGGCCACCGTAGGCGCGGGCCTGCGGATGGCGAGCTATGGGTGGCTCGCCGTCCGATAGCAACCAGGCCCGAGTCGACGGCGCGTCGTGTTCCACGCGCGCCTCAAGGAGCCGTCAGCAACGTAGACGGGGCCCCATAGGGTCAGTGCCTGCTAGGGTTGCGGAATTTGTTCGAAAGAGTCACCGCAGCCCTGGAACGCAATGGGCACAAGAAGGATCACGGGTGGGTTTTAGTCAGTAAGAGTCTGACACTCCCTTCCGCTCCGCCCAGAGCGGGAGAAGTCATTTGATGATTTCCCATCCAGAAAAAAAAGGTATTTTTACCAAAAAGTTTACTATATTTTTGACCGAAAAGATAAGAGAGAAGAAAGAATCAGATCATAATCATAATCAGACCGAGTAATTTCGCATCTAAAGCATAGTAGACAAATGGTGAAACGTATTAAAACAAATAGGAATCCAGATCTAGAAACAAAAGCATGCCCACCATCCAGGCTTGTCAACGGCACCATTTGATTTAATTTAAACAACAATGGCCGACAGCGTGGGGCCCTAAAAATAATAATGATAATAAGGGATATAATTAATGGACACAAAGAATTTCGCTTAACAATCAGTACTACTGACCCGCTAAAGGTTTCATTGTTTAGGTGTTTTAAATGTAGCATCTTCACATGTTCTAATGTTTTGTCTTTGTTATCTGGATCCTTTTTTCACGTTTTTGTTCGTAATCAGATTTTTTTGGTCTTTTAATATGCAGTTTTAGTGGAACCCAGAAAAGGCTACCTCCTCATTCAGGGATTAAAGAGAAATGACATTACCGTTCCTATGACTTAGGTTGCGGTCTTAAAAACAACCAAAGATTTTAAGACCGCAACCTTCTTGCTGATGACACATCATTGATATTTAAGATAGACCGACGATCACAAAATCTTGATGATGTAAATAACTCTCGTGACATTGTATTGAATGGACAAAAAATGGAATTTATTGATCAGACAGTTTTCTTAGGAATCACTTTAGACGAGAAATTGCAATGGAGGACATTGCAAGGACATGACATCTTTTAGAGTGACATGAGGTCTTAGTGCGAGTTTTTAAACATACTCGATCGCGTTAACGTAAACCTTCACTTATGACAAATTACACAAAAAATAGGATTTATCGTTATTCTCACCCTTAAGTCTCGTTGACTTAGAGAAAGCTGAAGATTGAATATCTTGGTCTTTCGGTCCGGAAAAGTTTAATGCCTGAGGTGGGAATAGTCTAATAGAAATATAAGTGGGAGCGCCAACACCATCCTGAACATGCTCAGCCACAAGCTGGACAGCCCCCTTCTGGGGCACTGGGTTCAAGCACAAGTGCGTGTGCCTGGGGCCCCTGAGGGCGGCAAATACTTAAGTTAAATTTTGTTTCTTTTAACATAGTTTGTAAGGCTCACTAACAGTATTATGGACCTAGTCTAACCTTTTTTATATATATAAGATTTGGGGAAGCTGTGATTTTTATGAATGTCTTCTTAGGTACTTATAGAGATCTTAATGTTCCCTAAAAATAGTAAATAACGATTGTTAAGTATCGTATCTACAAATAAAGCAAAGCCATAACCATAAGTAATGAAGTTTTAAAACTTAATGAAGATTAACTTAAAAATCAACAAACACAGAAAATCCCACAAAATCGTACAAAAAATATTTCAAGAAACCTTTTGAAGGCAACAATCTTGTCGTATATACATAATTTTATCATCATAAAGCCGAGTGTACAATTTCATACTCATCTAATTTGACTGTCCTATATAAAACGTAAATGAGAACATCTGTGAAATATAAACAAGAAATGATGAATCCGCAAATAAGAACAAAATTTTAAAACAGAAAAGTCAAAATAAAACGTAGTATTGTGGGTCGTAACACCGTATTTTGTAAACGTCAGCCAGCATTATTCCATTATTTTACACAGAGAAAACAGAAAAAAAGACTCCTTTAAACCTTGGAGACGCGACGAGATATATTGTCACAAGCGGCGCAATAAAAACTCTTAGGCACCAAATTTGCGAATTTATTACGATCCCGCTACACTTTCCCAGTTTTTGTACTTGTAAGCGGCCACTCCGAAATTCAAGATAGAAACGCAACAAGTTCTTAACAAAAGAAAACAGCGTTTTTCCTCGAGTTTATTAATGTTTCTATCTCTTTTCTTCTTTGTTTGATGATGCTCAAAAATATCTGTGCGGAAACGTCATTAGTAAGCTTGTTTATAAGAAAATGTATAATGAGGTGTGCTTAAGAGTTTATTATTATTTTTGTAGCTACATAAATAATGCTGGTTATTTAATTTAACGATCAATGGGGAGAAGTGGTCGTTTTGAGTAGGTAATCATCCGTGTTTTGTTCTTTAGTGAACCAGATTTTTAAATAAGACTTAACCTTCGCATAAACCCTTTAAAAGATATAGCTGGAAATATTTTGACAATGAAATACCTAAAAAAATTGATTGAGTCAGGCGTTACTTTGCGGAAATCCATTTTAAATTTGAAAATGAAAACAATATATCTAGTTTTAATTTCCGCGAATATTAGTGGGTTGCAGGTATGCACCTCCCTCCCGCCCGCTATATTATGCACATGCAAGATTACTGGGCAAATGCAAGGATTTTAAGCACATGCAGGAAGGCAATGCAAAACCCAACACCATTACCGACACGTGTTTCGCCTCTCCACGAGGCATCCTCAGGGGACGTGTTGACTCGCTGACCGTTGAGTTGCGACTGAGCATTTAGTTTTTTTTTTTTTTTTTTTTTTGAATGGACTACTCGCAGTTCAGCACATTAAGGCTGGTTACTGCTCAACCGGGCAATCCCGTGGTTGCCTTAGATTCTAAGGCCCCCAGCCGGGGCTTAAAACTACTTAAAACTAAATGGCCGCTCGCTAAGGGCATCCCCTGTGGGACACGGGCCTCGGCTTAGCGGGGTCATTGAGGAGGGGCAGCAAGGGACAGGCTGGGTCTGATTGATATTATTTAGGGGATTTAACGCTAATGGCTCAGCAGCGCGGGCTGGCTCGTTAGGCAAAAGTCGGGGAGGGTTTTGACGGGGGCGTCGCGATGGACCTCGTCGGCGAGGTCGGAATACGGAACGCGTTCTGGGTTTGTTTTTCCTAAGAGTGCTGGTTTCCCTACTACTCTCTTGGGTCAGGGTGATGGGGTCATCGGGCTCGACAAGGGTGTGCCGCGGTCGGCGGATCTTGCTGATCTGGGAGGGGGTGTAACGGGTGGCCGACGCGATAAGGGGGTTTTGGTGCTTTTCAGCGGACTCTATGAAACGCTTGGAAATACGTTTCATGAATTGTTTGATGGTGGGGATACGGAGGTCGACATGGAGACGCTCATTTCTAACGTACCACGGGGCTCCCGTAGCCTTTCGGAGAAAACGGTTTTGGATGACCTGCAACCTATGGATTTGGCGGGGCTGGGCGTGCGCGAAGGCTACACACGCGTAAGTCATTATTGGACGTATGCACGTGGTGAAAATGCGTAGTTTGCCTTTCAGGGATAGCTTGCTGCGTGCGTTCAGCATGTAGTGAAGCCTACTGAGAGCGAATGCGGCACGATTGCGCACCGTCTTAATGTGCTCTCTGAAGGTAAGCTTCCGATCGAGGATCACGCCTAGATATTTAGCTTTCTCAACCCAGGGGATCGGCTTGCCAAATAACGTGATTGGACTGGGACGGGGGGGGAAGAGACGAGTCTTGGGCTTGTAAAACAAGATCGCCTGACTCTTCTCTGGGTTGACTTCCACTCTCCATTTCCGGAACCAAGCGCCTAGTGCGTTTGCGGATCTCTGGAGGTGGCCGGCTATTGCCTTCTCGCTATTGCCGGAGCAATATATCGCCGTGTCGTCAGCGAACAGAGCTAGCTGTGTCTTAGAGCTAGTGGGAATATCGCTAGTAAATAGCGAGAACACTAGGGGGGAGAGAACACCGCCTTGGGGTACTCCGGCGCGAATGGGATGTGGGGACGAAAGTGCACCTTCGATTCGGTACTGAAAGGTGCGGTTCGACAGATAATCTCGTAAGATGAGCACGAGACGATCCGGCACACCGAGCTGGTATAGCTTGTATATCAGCCCGTTGTGCCAGACCTTGTCGAAAGCTTTCGCTATATCGAAGAACAGGGCTCCCGTAACGAGACCGCGCTGGTATTTGGCGCTGATATGTTCAACGATACGGTAGACCTGTTGGACGCAAGAGTGGTTTGATCTAAAACCAAACTGCTCATTGGGGAGGAGGCTCTTGGCTTCGACAAAATCCTTGAGACGCTTATGAATAAGCCTCTCGTAGATCTTACCTAGGACTTTGAGCAGACTGATGGGACGATAGCTGGACGGGGAGGACTTGGGTTTTCCAGGTTTGGGGATACCGATGACGGTAGCCTCTTTCCACGTCTGTGGGAACATGTTGTTGGACAGAGCGCCATTGAAGATGGCGGTCATTAACATGATCAGAGTAGCCGGGAAGAGCCGAACCACTTTGTTGGTGATTCCATCGGAGCCCGGGGCTTTTCTGGGTTTGAGACGGCCGATGATCTCCTTCACCTCATCAGGTGTGACGGGGGGGAGGGGATCATCGGGGTCCTCTACTGGTGGGAGGGAGGCTCTACGTTCGACTTCGGCATTCACCATATCGAGATGAGCCTTGTCTACTGGTTGGGAGCTGGGGGAGCATTGGGACTCTAGACTGTCGGCCAGGCATTCGGCTTTGTCCTCGTCATCGAAGGCGACGGTGTTGTCGGGACGCGTGAGCGGAGGCATCGAGGCAACCTCGGAGGCGCGTAGTTTCCTCTGAAGTTCCCAGAATGCCTGATGGGTGGGTTCGAGGTCGCCCAGCAACTTATCCCAGCGACTTTCACGCAGTTCAGCGATGCTGTTACTTACTTTACGCTGTAAGTAGCGCATGTGAACCTTGTTGGCTTCGCAGGGAAAGGCGCTGTAGGCACGGACAGCCGCGTTCTTTTCAGTCACGAGCTCACGTACCTCGTCCGGGAGTTTCCAGTGGTGATCACTCACCACCGGAGACTCCTTAGAACATTCGTTCAGGACAGATTGTACGTGATCCGTGAGTGAATTGATCGCGGCTGTCGTGTCTGCGACAGACTCGATTAGGTCGGGGATCTGGTCGAGATGGGGTGACGTGGTAGCCTTCAGCTTTTCGCTTACTTGGCGCCAGTCAGTGGTCATTCGGGTGGGAGGAGTCTGGGTAGGGTCCATCGGCCCTGATCTAGGAGCAAGCTCCAGGATCACGGGTCTATGGTCCGAGTTTAACTCGTCATGCGTCTCCACAGAATGTAACCGAAGGTTGACATTTTTGAGGAGGGCGATGTCAAGTACATCGGGGGAGTGGGAAGGTGAGTGCGGGTAGTGGGTGGGATGCATTGGAGCGATGACATCGAAATTCAGGACGTTGCACAGTTCGAACACTACCTTGCCTCTCGGGTTGGTCGTGTGACTGTTCCAGGAAGGATGTTTGGCGTTGAGGTCCCCCGCCAGTATGACGGAGTCGCTCAGGCCAAGAAGTTTAGTCAGGTCATCTCTCATAGCGGGAGTGTCCACGGAGTTGTTGGGTGGGACATAGGCTGAGATGATCGTGACGGGTTGGTGTCCTGTCATACCTAGCCGACAGACTGAGACCTCAAACTTTTCAAGGGAGGGAGGGTCCATAGGAATGCAGTATAGGGACGATTTATAGTAAATTAGGGTACCTCCTAAGTGGCAGCGGGTCCTATCATTGCGAACCATGCGATAGTTGGCAATTTTGGGGTCCCGATGGGTAGGCTTTAGGAAGGTCTCTTGTATTAATAAGATGTCTAGGTGATGGTCGCGGAGGAATAAGGCGATCTCATCACGTTGGGCTCTAAGGCCATTGGCATTGAAAAACCCTATCCGGAGGGCTGTCGGTTTGAACCTACACGTTACTCGGGACTTATCCATTATGGGTGGGTAAGGGTTGTGTAGATTTGGACGTGGTGAACTACGTCACCGAACTCGCGAAAAACTGCTGAGTGGTCACCTCTGCAGTTTTGAAGCGCCTCGGCCATGGCTAGGGCGCGGGGGGAGTAAAAAGCTTGGTATGTGACCAAAATGATGTTTTTGGACACATCACCAGCTGGAATAGTGGCGGCTTGCGCTGAGGCAGGGGCAGGGGCTGGGGCTGTGGCCCGGGTTGCCTCTGTCAAGGGGGGGCGTGGGAGCGCTACGTCCATGAGGGCCGGGATGGTTTTGGTGGGCTGGGTGGTAGGGGTGGCCTTAGGGGCCTCTGTGGTTTTGGGGGCAGGAGCGCTGGTCCTCAAGGCCGGAAAGTGGGCCTGGTGATTGAGAGCGCTCCATGGGCTGGGGCGTTGTGGACTGAGGGCTGTGGTAGTTTTTCCTACCAGTTGAGGACATTCCCTCTGCTGGCGATCGCTTGCGCGCTTGGCTAGCTTAGGGGCGGTGGGTTTGGGCGCTTTTGGGCAGCCACGGTAGTTGGCCGTGTGGCCAGACTTGCCGCATAAGACGCAGCTGGGCGGCTCAGCGCACTGGGACGGGTCTTTGGGGCGAGTGCAGTCTGAGGTGCCGTGGTCACCCAGGCATTTCACACATCGTGCCTTCGCAAAGCAATTCCGCTGGGAGTGGCCGTACAATTGGCAGTTGTGACACTGGCCAACGATGCCACTCCTGCGGGGCTTTTCGATGGATAGGCCTGAGAGGCCACAGATGTGGGAGATGTTGAATATGGGGTGATGACCGTCTGTCGGATCGCAGACGACCAGAATCATATTGTATGATTCTCCACCTCGGCGGTGCATTCGGTGCACCTCTGCTACGGGGATACTCTGCGACTGAAGGTCGCTGAGAATTTCAGCCGTGGGGATTTCGCGGGGGACGTTTTTGACCACCACGCGTGTCTGACGGTCCTCGGGGAGAGTAAAAGAGTGGAAAGGGATTTTCCTGCCCGAGAGGAGTTTGTGCAACTCTCGGTAGTCCTTTGCGGTCGGGACAGTGACTTTGATGCCCAGCTGGACAGCTCGGGCATTGGTATAATTAATTTGCCTGGCCTTGCAGGCAGTGGACACCTCAGTCCATTTGGCCTTGTCGTGAATGAACACGGGTGGCGGAGGTTGGACCTTTGGGGCTGAGGTTTTGGGGACTGAGGCCTCGACCGCCATCGGGCTGGCGGATCGGCTTGCCTGCTGGGAGGACCCAGCTGCCGAGGAGGGGCGGGATTGGGGGGCTGAAGACGGGGGGGAGGGGTGGGTGGGGGCGGCCTTTTTGAGGGCCTGCTCAGAGGGTGGGGACTTCTTCTTCTTCCTCTTCCCTCCGGCTACGACCTGGAAGTCGTCTTCGGAGGAAGAGGAATCAGATGGCTCAGAGGGCGCGGCAATGTCCATTTCCTCTGGGGAGGATGAACGGGAATCGGTGGGGCTCTGGTTCCCGGTAGCGGGTTGGGTGGTGGCGGCGCCGACTGTTGTATTAAGGACAACAGCCGGTTTCGCGGAAGTCGTGGGGTCTGGGGCAGGGTTTTTGGTGATGGGTACCTGTTTGGGTACCCAGTTCTTGGATGCCTGCTTTTCAGTAGGCGGCGGGGAGAGAGGGCTCTCAGGGACCTGACCTTCTTGCTGCATGCGGGCAAGTTCGCTGCCAAATTTGGCAACCAGGTCCTGATCCCTGCAGAGCGCTTCTACTATCAGATCGCCATATTTGGCAGTGATTCCGGTGTCCTTGAGGACGGTGTCCTTGACGAACTCTAATAAATTAGCGTCCGTCATGGTGGGGGGGGGGGGGGGATTTAATTCCTATCTAGCATCCGGGAGCAACGTTTCCGCGACTCCCAGCGCTTCCTACTTCCTAACTCCCCGGGTGGGATATCCCGGGGATGTGTACCCTCCCTGTCGGGTGTAGACAGGGAGGTGAGTGCCTAGTTTTGTGTGCCCTAAGCTTGTAAACCCACTGCCGATCTTATTGTGCAGTGGGGCCCTAGGGTCAGAAGACCGGTCCGGTGTGAAGGGGTTGAGACACCCAACCACACCGGGTGAATGCTGAAAGAGAGCGGGGTTAGACAGATGGCAGCGACTAGGGAAGCCCCCAAGGCCGCGTACCAAAGCCCTTCCGATTTGACTTAGCCCTGAAGGGGCTTGGGCCGGTGTATCGGGTCAACACCCCTTGGCTTCGTTGGCACCGTGAGGTATCCCACCAAGGACCACGAAACTGTGGATTTTCCCAGAAGGGGCACTATTCGTTTTATTGACCCTCCGAAATAGAAACGGAGTCGTCCACTGCCTTGAAAAAGGCGGCTTCGGATAAGGGTTGTAGTCGGCGACCACAGGTGACGTCACGACTGGAGCGTGACGAAACGAACACACACGACACTGAGCACGATAACGGGAGAGCAGCGGAGAGCGGCACGTCCGTCGCGGGCGGGCGTCGGGAGCGGAATCTGAGCATTTAGTACAAGGCACCCCCCTTTTATACACTGCCACCGTTGGTTATGTGTGCATTTGCCCAGTAATCTTGCATGTGCATAATATAGCGGGCGGGAGGGAGGTGCATACCTGCAACCCACTAATATTCGCGGAAATTAAAACTAGATATATTGTTTTCATTTTCAAATTTAAAATGAAATACCTTCATAATTTAATATTTATTTAATCTTCAGTTTTGATCTTCAGTGATTTACCTACTTTATATTTCGTACCGCAAGGTCCTATTATTATTAAGGTCCTATTGCCTATCCATGTGAGGACCTAGTGGCCAGTGGCGCCAGCAATTAAACCAAACATAAGAAAGTACATTGAAAAAACTATTTTGTCATCGACACGCTAAGAATAAGATTAACAAATACCTAATATGATAAGAAATTCTACAATAGATTTTGTATAGATTAAACATTTTACACGCTCTGTTTTCCAATTTCAGCCGTTTGTTCAACTTCACGTCTAAAACACCCGTTCTAATCCCTTTAGCACCAAATATGTAACTATGTATGTTATACACATTTTCGCCACTACTGGTTGATTTGCTCGGCCTCGTTTGGACAAGCATGTGAGTACAATTGAATTAACTATTTGGTTTACAAGTTACTTTTAAACGTTTGTTTTATAAATGCAATTGAAATTGCTCAGTACCCTGTCATTTCTATACCTAACATGACTTCCTAAGTAGATAAAGTCGACAGTATACACTGGTATCTAATGGTAACTGGTATCTTTAGAATAATGTCGCTGAACTAAACGAGAATTGTCATCCAAAGCAAAAATCAGCCTTTTGATGTTCCCACTGCTGGGACACAGGCCTCCTCTCTAGAAGAGGGAATGGGCCGTAATCCACCACGCGGGCCCAGTGCGGGTTGGTGAATGTCACATGTCTTCGAATTTTTGATTCTAGGACATGCCGGTTTCCTCACTATGTTTTCCTTCACCGTTTTGAGAGCAGTGGTGATGAAATTAATTACACAAAGTATTGCGCCTGGCAGGGTTTGAACCCGCGACCTACAACTCGTAAGTCGGGGCCGTTACCACTGGGCCACCACTTCTCTCTCTCTCTTCTCTCAAGCAAAAGTAAATGGAATAAAGGGTGGAGACAAAGTTTTAAAAAGCTGTGAAATTTTACCAGTACATCTACAACTATCTAAAAAAGCATATTATATTAAAGCTTGTAAAATTAATGTAGGCGGTGTAGTCCAGAGTTGCGGATTTATTTGAAAGTCACCGCGGCCCTGGAACGCAAAAATAATTGAAGGAATACATAAAATTCATAAAAAAGCGGTTTAGAGGTCAATCGAGTACTTTCAGCAGTATGCTTAGCAAATAGCTTATCCAACTGTACTTCACCAATAGTTTGCATCCGATAATTGCCGATGGCTAAAATGTTGACATTCATTGGGAACGTGTGAGTTCACGTTTCCGATTAACTTTTGTAGATTCAAATTAATTGAAGTTTAGTTTTAATTTTGAAAATAGATAAGAGTGATAAATGCTACTTTAACCGTATGTTTTTAATCATGTGACATTGGACAAGAATTAATTGCCCAATGTTGTCAAATGTCCAAAACGATTGCTGATAAAAATGACTAACACATTTTATATGATTTTTAAATCTTTCAATCCGTTAACATTTGAAAGAATTTGAAAAAAATAATAAAGAGATGAAATTCGTGGTCGCTTCAAAATTAAAATGTTTTAAGATAAACAAAGGAAGCAATGGGTGGTAGTCATGTGAAAAAAATATGACTGACTGCTTCAGAACCTGTAATGGACTCTTATGAACTCGTATCGTAGGTAATGGGGTAAACAGTTTTTATTTAGTTTTTTATTAGATTTTTTCAGGCAAGTTTACATCGGCAGGGCGTGATCGACTGGATCGGGGTATGTTTGGGGTAGGTCTATCCTTCTTGAATTCCTTGGACGTGGACTGTACCGACCCGGCTGCGTCACTGACGTCCTGTAACTGTACGGGTTCTCGTCCTTCTCTTGAAACCATTTTTCTTTCTTATTGTCTTCACTTGCTACCTTCGGGATAGATTGGGGTTAGGTATTTGCTAACCAGGAATAAATAAAGATGTATAAAATATTTGTTAACACTTCAGCGAACGATTTAGGGAACGTTTTCGCGACGTTTATCATTTCAAATTATTTCTGATCAGTGCTTGCAAATTCTCTGTTCTCAATTGATTACTATCGTACAACAATGCTTTACCGTAACGAGGACTGCAAATCGCTGATGTAAGTTGTATTTAACTGTAATTTTTAACTATAACTACACATTTTCTGTTATATCTAAGATTATTCTAAGTCGGGATAGGGGTCGTGAGATTTCTTGTCTATTATTTATGGACAAAGCTTAGTGCTAGGTTTTGAGTTCTCATTATCTAGAATCTGTACCTAAACCAATTTTTTTTTTTTATATCTAGTGAAGGAAGGTCGTGCCATAATACTAAAAACCGCATGGGTCGATCTCCAAGGGTAAGCACAGCTTGCCGAGGTCAATCTGTGGGTTAAAAATACCATGCCTCGGAAAGCACGTTAAGCCGTTGATCGCGCCTTTTCTAAATCTTTGGCAGTCGTTACGGATAGTCAGAAGCCACAAAATCTGACACTATTCTGCCAAGAAGTACCGTGTTACCCGGTTACTGGGGAGCTCAGATAGGCAGTCACTCCACGTAAAATATGGGTATTCAGCTTAAGCCGGTTTGACTGGGAGCCGATTCTAATATATTTGAGGAAAGGCTAGGCAGATGATGAGTTAATGAAGTTGTCTGTAAACGGCGGTTTGTTCACCTACCTGTTTAACTTAGATGTGTTCGCATCCTGTGTGGGTGTGTGTGAAATGTTCAATACTAGGTTACCCGTCATTTTTCTTACCATACCTTGTCTCAAAATATTACATTACAGGACTTTGAGGGGGGATTCATCCTCAAAGTCAAAAAAATGCAAGACATTTTATTGTATATGTGCCTTGTTTTATAAATCAACAATATTATTTGTTAACAAAAAAATATTTATTAAAACTATTAAAAAAATGTTAATCCAACTATATCTATTGCATAGGTGCAGTATACGTGAGTTATAATATGTATAAAGCAAAACTGTCTTTGTGATGCCGTCGAAAACAAAATACCTACTTTATATTTTGCTTTAAGATTTATAATTTGTTAATCAATAGCTATTTTTAGGTAAATACAGAGGTGAGGGCTTAGATCAAAAAGTACGTTAACAAAAAATAAAGAATTCAAATGCCGAGCAAACTCACTAGTGCCATATAACTTATAAAAGCTAGTACTAACTAACAGAAAACTACTAATAAACGTCTACACAAACTAAAAAGCTAGAACAACGCGAACTTCGAAGCGTAGTGAAGTATATTAAACAAACTTGGCTTTCCCGCAGTCATGTAAATGGAAATATTGTGAATTCAACTTTGTTTTCAAAGTTAATAATGGTCGCAGGTGTCTATACGAATCGAGGCGATCGGCGGCGGCGACCTCTTACTACCGGCCTTAGTTCAATCCACGGTCCGGAGCGAAGAGGCATGGGAAGCGGTCATCTCCTTCTGCGAAGTAAAGAGAGAGAGATCGAAAACTCACGCCCCAACCGCCGCAACAGAAGAAGACGTCCCGGACGTCGGGAAACGCAGGGTGATTCCTGACCGCGAAATATTCCTGGCGAGCTATGGGTAGCTCGCCCTCCGATAACAACCAGGCCTGGGTCGACATCGTGTCGTGTTCCACGCGTTCTTCAAGAGATGTCAGCAAAGAAGACGGGGCCCCATAGGTTCAGTGCCTGCTAGGGTTGCGGAATTCGTTCGAAAGAGTCACCGGGGTCCTGGAACTACTTATATGTATGAAAAGACGTCACATAATTTAGAGGTCCGCAAAAATCGCTAATATTCTGGTAATATCAAACATAATGTTTTTTACTTCCATAAATTTGAAGATAATAAACCGAAGTACCTACCCGTTTTACAAATAAAATAGTTTGTTTTTTGTATTGAGAGATACATATAAAGTTTCAAAAATTGTAGCAACTATCTGGCTTTTTCCCTAGCAATAGATCAAAAATTTGACACAGACATTTCCATACCACTTATGTGATTCCTCAGATGACAGAGTGGCGATCTTCCACAATATTACTATCTTGATACACGATAGGCTAGCTTATTGTTGTAATTTCAATTTACCCGAGATGAGAATATGTCATAGAGATTTATTGCCACGTGTATCAACTGCCTATCTGCACGCACGATACTATTATTCCAAGGGTAGAGTATATTATTATGTTATCTCGTATAGAAACAAATAGAAGGATCTTTAACTTAAATTGGAAAGGCGAAAGTTTAATTTGTTTCTCGTGTGTTATTGGCATGATGGGAAATAGAGGGATTATTTCTAGTCATCAATTTTAGTTTGCATCATCATTATGTTTTTGTTTTTATTGTTTCCTTATCTTCTTCAAGTTTTTATGTGCTTTCCCTATTTTCTTCAAGTATTTTTTTTTCCTTATTTTGTTTAAGTCCCTGTTGTCTTCGTTTATTTTTTCGGTTTACTTCGGTTATACCTCAAAATGTATTTGAATTATCTGATTATTATACACTAGCTGCTGCCCGCGACTTCGTCCCCGTGGAATCCCCGATTTTAAAACATTCTTTATCGCTGCTCCGCTCCTATTGGCTTAAGCGTGATAATATATAGCCTAAAGCCTTCCTCGATAAATGGTCTATTCAGTCCCAAAAATATTTTTTCAATATTCGAACCAGTATTTCCTGAGATTAGCGCGTTCAAACAAACAAACTCTTCAGCTTTATAATATTAGTATAGATAAGGTAAGGTATTTGTTCAGGTAACCATATGAACATACAGTATAAAGGAAACGGTAATGGCCGTCATAACACATTTCGTTATTATACTCCACAGCCCCCTTAGGGAGACCATTTCCAAAGTTGCATAATGCTTGAAACTCCTCGAAGCTACTGTCAAATGCAATGACGCGTGTCCACGGAACACTCCCGTTCGCAATTTAGGAGAGTAATCAGTCTAAATACACCATATGTAGCTGCAGAAGGTCAACTCAATAATAATGAGCGTAAACTGACTTCCGCGAACAGACGCGTACGAACAGAGATCTCGGTCTCTTAGGCTTGAATGCCAGTCCCGCGTTCGCATTCTTTATATGAGAAGTGTATCTGTTGGGTTTCTCCTAAATATACCAAAAAATTCAATGATCTATGAATTGTTAGAACCACGTTTTGAGACATTAAGTGCTAAACGACAACGTGACGGACCAAGAAGCTCGAGGGACAAACTTGACACTTATTGAAAAAATTGACCCACAATGGAAGAGCACAGACAGAGGTATGAAAAGGAAAAGGCAGACAAGGCCTACCAGCGTAATATAGCATGTGACGCCCCGGGCGTTGGGAAACGCTGGGCGTAGATGCGAGCCTGGGGATGGCGAGCTATGGGCGGTTCGCCGTCCGATAGCAACCAGGCCCGGGTAGCATCGTCAGCACGGCGCGTCGTGTTCCACGCTCGCCGCAGAGTATTCAGCAAAGAAGACGGGACCACATAGGGTCAGTGCTTGCTAGGGTTGCGGAATTTGTTCGAAAGAGTCACCGCGGCCCTGGAACGCAAAGGGCACTAAAAGGATCACGGGTAGGTTTTAGTCAGTAAGAGTCAGACACACAAGATAAGTCATTTGATGATTTCCCTTTCAAAAAGAAAAAGGCATGCTAATTAGATAAATTCGGTCGTATGTAGCTAACCTTCTGTAACTTAAATGTTTTGGGTACCTACAGAGGCTATCGTGAGTCCCGTCGTATATTGTTCCAACCCATGCGATTTGAAAATCACCGCGTTCCGGCGCGCTTTCAAACATAGTACGGTATATTGGTCACTGATTTGACACAGGAATGTAACTGATGCACATGATTTGTTGATTGATTCCTTTTTCATTTTGGCACGAACGGTCCAATAAATTGACGCAGTTGGTCTCATATAATCTATTAAAGTTGTTTCGTTTGAGCTAGCAAAAGCGGTCATTGCCCTTTCGTACTGTCTTCGTATGAATCCGCACAATAAACTATGCATTATGCGTTTGACTTTATGTTACTGTACTCTTTTCGTCATTATAAATCATAATACATCTGTAATTAATCTCTAAATAGTTTCAAACAAAGATATTTCCTGCCTCTGTCTGTCTCTTCTATCTTCTTCTATACGACGAAACACATTTTGTTATGGTTTTCACTGAACTAAAGAAGAATAATCGATGAAGGGTCGCTAGTGCTATAAATAAGCTATAAATAAACTATTGCCAAGTTAAAATGCAACAACTATAAAACTGCTGTTTAGCGAAGTTATTGTGAAATTCAGACAGAGAAATGACAGTTTTTGAGCTTAACTTAGGATAAGTATTCCATTTCAGGAATGGAATAGAAAGTTCTGTTTTTTATATTTCTCTGATGAGTATTTTAATGACGCCGTTATTTTATGTTTTTGGCTATGGAAAACTCTTTCGTTATTAATCCTAATTCCCTTAGTTACAGTTATAACACAAATAAGAACTGGAAATAAAACGTACTTTCTACAATATCGTAATTTAACATCAGTTTGGTATAAAGTGATGGTTATACCAAACAAATGTGTTTTTTTTTAAATATAGGTGAGGAGCTCGTTGCTAAAGAATAGCAGCCGCACGGGTCGATCTTCAAAGTTAAGCAACGCTTACCAAGGTCGGTCTGTGGATGGGTGACCATCTTAACATACCCAGTTTACTCCAGTCCTCGGAAAGCACGTTAAGTCATATGGTCCCGGCTGTCATTTGTAGATCTTTGGCAGTTGTTACGGATTGTCAGAAAATCTGGCACCAGTCTTGCCAAGAAGTACCGTGTTCCCCAGTTAATGGGTTGTGGAGATCTGGTAGGCAGCCGCTCCACGTTAAATACTGGTATTCAGCTGAATCCGGTATGACTGGAAGCCGACCCCAATATAGTTGGGGAAAGGTCTCTGGTTTCGGGCATACAAACGTATTGATTTGAAAGTCAAACAAATTGAATTTTGATTAATCACCTGTCCATTCTGCCGAACTAATTGCCCTCACATAACATGTGGGGCAAGTTTGAACAACGGACTAGAGTTACAAATTATACAAAACTTCATACAACATTAATCTTAACTTTGTTATTCAAACTTCAATAGCCTTCGATCCGTTAGTTGTCACTTTGTTCTCAACATTTAAATACTGAAATACAACGCGAATGGATCTAGTTTCAATTTGTATTTCAAAAGGAAGGTTTTGCTTCTAATAAGAGATGAAGGTTCTTTTTATTTTCACGAAATTCTGGTAATCTGGGTATTTTATGATAATTATAATTTTCGAACATTCAAAAAGGTTTCGAGCATTTGTATAAAAATATGGAATATTTATTTGGACATTCCTGTGTTTATTACAGCTTATTTGCTCCGAATTTACATGACCGATTCTTTTGGTGGATTAAAATTAATAAAAATCTGTACGTGTATGTGTAACATATAAAATTAAAGATCTTATTGTGAGGATTTCAATGTTTAACGATCTTTTTCTGTCCCAATGCTGGGCAAAGGCGTCCTCCAAGACGTTCCAGGTACTTTATCCGTCTCAAACCAGCATGTTTCAATGTCCGCTTCTTTGTAATCTAGCTTGTTTTTTCTGACGCAGTGCCGACGGGGTCTCTCATCTCGAGTACCTTTTGCGTGGAATTCGGTATTTTAAAAATGCAGAGAGCATTATCAGAATAGAAAAAGCTATAATTAAAACTCCGCTCGCTGAAAATCGAACCCTGAAAACATCGTCAATGCAAAACCCAAACAATACGATTTGGTTCGTTTTTTTTATTTCTAAAGGAAACATTGGTTTAAATCAGCAATAGCTTCTTACATTGGGATGGAAAAATCACAACGGGAATTTTCTTGAATAAAAAATGGACCAGATTTTAATCGAAATGAAAGGATTACTTACAAATCTCTCGGAGTCTCCAAGCCGATATCTTAGTAGGCATTATCGTCAGTCACTGACATCGGGTATTTAAACAAACCTAGCGCTTTTTTGTACTTACCGTCAATTTAATTACAATATCTCTAGTGATAATAAACATTAATGTATTTTGATTCCTAGAGAGCGTATATTACTAGACAAACGATTTCGTAACAAAGGTATTCGCAATCAATTAGTTAGTAATAATTGGTTATTCAAATACTTTCCTGTTAATTTTCCTGTAACGGAATATGACAAAAGTAAAATATGTACTTTATTTTACTTTAGTCATATTCCGTTAGTATTACATTACAAAAACCCTTTTAGGGAGCTTTTCATGTTGCGGAATTTGTTCGAAAGAGTTACCGCGGCCCTGGAACGCAAAGGGCACAAGAGAAACACAATCACTCCCTACCGCTCGCGAGAGGGGTCATTTGATGATTTTCCATCCAAAAAAAAAAGAGGGAGTTTTTCATTCGTTCGAAACAAGAACAAAAACGTTATCAGACCTTAGAAATCGTTCACGATATCAACGACTGTCTCAGAGCAAAACCTGATTTTAACAGATCTAAAAGGACCTTCCAGATCCAAAAACACCACTGACTAATAAAAGCCTCTTTATTATAAACTAGCTTTCGCCCGCGACTTCGTACGCGCATACCCCGTTTTTTTCTAGTTCCTGTATAGCTTAGCCTTCTTCGTGAATGTGGCTATCATATACAAAAATATTTTTTCAAATTTTTCTGGTCGTTCGAGAGATCAGCGCGTTGGAATTTTCAAGTAGTTTCAGATATATAAGTGCTCTAAATGATTTTTCTCTACAGACAATAAATAATACTTCTGTTTTTTTTTTCAAACGACAGT
Organism: Hecatera dysodea; assembly: GCA_905332915.2. NCBI lineage: Eukaryota > Metazoa > Arthropoda > Insecta > Lepidoptera > Noctuidae > Hecatera > Hecatera dysodea. The sequence continues at coordinate 7,110,457 of HG995294.1, read as the reverse complement.
TAACCATAACTTTAAATCAGTTATTATCACCTCAATCAGAGCTTAAAAGCTCATTCACAAAATCAGAACAAATCGATTGCAATCATTTCAAAAGGACTAATTTTATTCCGGCACAAACGTTCAAAAACCATTAGCAACCCAATAAGAGCTTCTTTATCACAAATTTCTCACTGGAACACTGCATGACTTACTGGCTGATGTTCCATGTTTGTAAGACTTAACTCTACACACAATTCTACAATTGTTTTCCAAAATGACAGTTAATCATAACTTTAAATCCGTCATTCTAAATACTCAAGCAACACTTAATCAGAGCTCTAAAGCTCATTCACAAAACACGATTCCATCCCTACGAAAAGGACAAATTTTATTCCAGTTCCACCGGCACAAGCGTCCAAAAACCATTAGCAACCAATAAGAGCCTCTTTATTACAAATTTCTCACTGGCCGGATATCGAACACTGCATGACATACTGGCTGGTGTTCCATGTTTGTAAGGCTTAATTCTACACACAATGTTACAATTGTTTTCCTAAATGACAGTTAACCATAACTTTAAATCCGTCATTCTAAATACTCAAGCAACGCTTAATCAGAGCTCTAAAGCTCATTCACAAAACACGATTACACCCATTCGAAAAGGACAAATTTTATTCCAGTTCCACCGGCACAAGCGTCCAAAAACCATTAGCAACCAATAAGAGCCTCTTTATTACAAATTTCTCACTGGCCGGATATCGAACACTGCATGACATACTGGCTGGTGTTCTATGTTTGTAAATCAAAACAGCGAGGGCGGGAGCGCGGGGCCCAGCCGTCTAGTCTGCCGAGCGACTCCGGGCGACGCGCACGGCGCGACTCCCCCTCGCGAACTTATCGTACGACATGAAAGTGTGACGTGTGTTTTGTTTAGAACTCGGATTAAGGTAGAGTGATGAGTTTTGTATGTATGTAGTTTTAGGGTTGTAGTAGGATATTTTGGGGTGTAAGTGGAGGCCGCAACATTTTTTTTTTTTAATTTTAAGTCTGTATGATGGTGTCTATGGAAATTTTGGAAACTGAAAAAAGGAGAAGTTTTCTTGAAAACAAGGATGTTTTTGAAAATTAAATTTCATTATTTTTTAAGTTGATTTTGAATCATTAAATCTTTTAAATCTTTTAGCTTTAATTATTCAAAAACATGTTCCTGAAAGCTTTTAGACCCCAATCAGTTCACACAATGTACTTTTCAGATTTCAATTCATATTTTCACAAAATCATCAGCAATTTACCACAAGACACTATTAAAATACGTATTCATGCATACCTAGACGCATACTAATACAGCAAATTAATCCCAGCAATACAAAACAGGCAATATATTAATACAAATACAAAATGAATATTCATCGCACATAATTTCGTACCTCTAAAAGTAGGGTCTATATTTGCAAACGTGACAATAATTCTATTTGGGCGATAAATAGTTGCCTGCACTTAATATTCCGAGCAGTTGGCAACTAACAAATTCTCGAGTTGGGAATTATCGCAGCCTACGCGAGTGAGCATTTATGACGCAGATTTACTTAAGTGATAAAGTTTTGGTGTTGACGTATAGATTTATTTAATGCTTTGAGGCGATAGGTGTACGTCTCTCGTACTAGGCATTTTCGGTTTAGGCAACTTTGATAATTAAACTCGTCCTTGTTGAAAGTATAAAATACAATAACTTACAAACTTGTCAGGGGTTTCTTGAGAGGGTTGTTTGTTTTTTAAACATTCTATATGACAGATGAAATCACGAAGGACAACTGAACCTACGTAAATCAGTGTAATTTGGACCAAGAACATTTTTCCACAAACGAGTCAATATTACCATTAGCTAACCATGTCTTAAAGGTGAATTCATATTGGTCCATTAGATGCGTGGGTTATAATGATAAGTTGTTTCCTTACTTGTACTCCCCTTTCAAATATCGACACCAAGCCATTAATCATTTCGCCTACCTACGTAAATACATGACATACTCTTTTTTGACTACCGTATTTACTAACCAATATTTTTTATAAAAAAATATACTTCGGAAAAGTTTTTACGAAATTGACGTAGATATACATGTCAATAGTTACAATTCAATATTAATTGGCATTTAACTCGATATTATAATGAATGAAAATGAGAGAACTGTGAACGAGAATGAATGAAATGAATGAAAATCCTCTCTTGCGTTGAACAGGGGGATGCTGCAAACATTTTAATTGCACATTAATCTGCCATCCGTGTGTTGGCGGCGTTTCGAGACAGACACGATATTCGCAATCAGTCATGTCTGTTGAAACTTGATGTCTCCTTTGCTAATGAAACCTAGTTGGGATACCTATGTCTTCCTAGTTAATATACCTCATCGGATTATTGTAAAATGCGTCAGACTATAAAATATCTTGAGAGATTGTAAACTCTCGATGAATCGTCAATTGAACATTTGGAATACTTTTTTACGCATTAGAATTTAATAGTCAATAATCTCTCGAAGTAATTCCGAGAAATTGGGAACCGACATAAACTGACGACATGTTTTTTTCGACATGACTTATCAGTGTACAGTTTTCAATTTATCGGATTTTCTAGCCTAGCCAAGTATTTGAACGTAAGGCTCAGGGAACTTAGGGTTTCACGACACGTATAGGTTGGGTTCGAATGGTATACAATTCTTGATTTTTTTAAGCCCTGAAGACAGAAATAGGCCGTCGTCTTCGTCGTTTCGTTACTTGCTTATTCTACATCTTCTCAGAACGATTTCGAGAGAGACTATTAAATTCTGATGCGTAAAAAATGTGTTGATAATTTATCGAGAGTTTACTATCTCTCAAGATATTTTATAATTTTACGGAGTTTGCCATTTTCTGGTGACATATGTATATAAATAGTATTACATAGATATTAGATGCATAATATTATAAAGAGGGAAAGAGTAGGTATATTGTGAGTTTATGTATCTGTGGAAGGTAATCTCCAGAAAATATTTCAAGAATCTTTGACCATTTTAAAGATACATTCATCTGTTGGATGTAGGCTATAAAAGGTGTGACAGAATTAACGCAAAACTTGAAAAGAAGTCATAACAAAAAACTGAAATTGCAAAATTAAATCAGTTGCTCATATTTTGTTCTATTATCTGTGTGCACACAACAAAATATACTGAACAACTGATTTATTTTACATGTTTGGGGGAAATTTATTTCTTTTTACGATTTTGGTGATGGTCCCATAGAAAAAGTTGTTCATAATGATGAGTACAATGACCCCTTTTCAGGTATTACGTATTACGTGTTAATTGTATATGGTTTATAATTATAACATTAGTATAGTTTGCAAACCCTTTAGCGAACTAAATACGATTCCCAAGACATTATCACTGTGTTACCTATACATGGGTACCTACTTATTTGAATGGTTTCATTTCCTGTCGTTCCAAATAATTTTCAGGGGTCATAATGTTCTCACTTACAAAGTCCTTCCGCGGCTTAAGCACTGAAAATTGCTCATAAGGCGGAAAATGAAAAAGTAAATACGTACCGAAAGGTAAAATTCTTTCCGAAATATGACTTTATGGCATAATAATATTTAGGTGTCATGTCGCATTCATGGAACGTCTAGGTAGATTCAGATCAGTATCTAACAGGTGGCGTTCTGTAGTGTCTGCCTATCTCATTGGAAAAAGGGCGTGACTTTATTTTTCTAAATCTTTTTTAGGGCTCCGTACCTCAAAAGGAAAAAACGAAACCTATAAGGGTTCCGTTGTCACTTTCCGGATATTTTTTTTGTCCGTCTGTCTGTCGGTCTACCTGTCAAAACTCTTTATCTCGGGAACATGTGGAGGTATCAAGTTGAAGTTAAAACCATATACACATGTCTACGGTTACCTAAACTTGAGAAAAATTCAAACTATAGTTCTAAGTTAACGTTAAAAAAGAAACGGCCGTTTATGCCGCAAAAACGTATAGGTACATATTTTGACACTCACAAGGTAATAAAAATTAATAGGCTTTCCGTTGACTTAGAAATATAAAATTTGACACGACGCAAGGGCTTACAGTACAAGTAATGGAAAAAGTATATTTTCAGTATAAAAAAATGACCATGACATACATACATATATCGATGTATGTAGAAGTTTTTTAACTACAAAGTTATGATTGTCCTTCAATCGCACTTATAGTCCTATTAGAGAAAGGAGAATGTTTTCTTAGCTTATAAAAATGAGACTCGATTCCCGTAATAGACGAACTATATCTATATATTGTTACGGAACCCTTTGTGCAGGATTCAGACTTCACTTGTCCATTTGTTTTAAATTAATCTTTGTGTCCCGCTTTTGGGCAAAAGTTTTCCCACAGTTTTCCAACCTTCTTTATATTTTGCTTCCTTTAGCCTATCTGTCAGTTTGTACTAGATACTTACACAAATCACAATCAACTTCCCCACTAACAATTTAATATCGCCGAGACTTCGAAATATGCCAGCCACTATCATCCCAACTCGACACTACTGCATATTCAAACACTACTTATGCATTAAGCTCCAATCATCTAAATTGAATATGGAATACCGATACCGAGACCTTTGATGCAAATCGGGAATTTTAATAGATCATCATCATCTGCCTAGCCTTTTCCAAACTATATTGGGGTTGGCTCCCAGTCAAACCGGATTCAGCTAAATGCCAGTATTTGACGTAGAGCGGCTGCCTACCAGACCTCCACAACCCATTAACTGGGTAACACGGTACTTCTTGGCAAGACTGGAGTCAGATTTACCTACTGGCTTCTGACAATTCGTAAGGACTGCTAAAGATCTACAAATGACAGCCGGGACCAACGGCTTAGCGTGATTTCTAAAGCATGGAGGAAACTCGGTATGTTAAGATGCTCACCCATCCACAAACCAACCTTGGCAAGCGCTGCTTAACCTTGAAGATTAACTCGTGCAGCTGTTAGTTTTTAACCACGAGCTCCTCAATTTCCTTGATCGAAAAATAGTAATTCTATTTAGTCCGCCCGATAGATTTACAAAAAATATTGGACACGTATTTTAAAACATTTCAAATCGATACAAAATTATAAAAATAAAGCGCATCAAAGTTCAAGAGGGGGTTGGTGACGTCACGTTTAGTAAAACAGTGTTCTATAATATGGCGTCACGCCAGATCGTCTTCATTTTAGATTACGTAAAAAAATTGGCCTATATTTTTTGGAAATCTGTGACGGAGTAATTCGATTTTTTTTTTTTCAGTAAAATACCCTATAGGTGCCGCTATGACATCAGATGTTAATAGGGCAACAGGGCCTATCTAACCTATGACAGACCTCGACGTTATAATAGGGATAATAGCAAGAGTTAGTTTAGTGCGGCCACGTACGAAATAACTTAGTTTAAGCCCGAAGGTAGGTAGGTAAAGGTGACGAAATTAGAAATAGCTGCGCAAGTATAAACGGTACAGGGTTTGCTCGTGTTTTCAAAGTAGAGGCCTGTTGAATGGTGTGTCGAATGACACGTAAATTGAATCGTATTTTATTTGAAATGCTCGTTACATTGAGCTGATTAATTTATTTTACTTAATGAGTGATCCTTATTATTGATGATGAAACCTTGCTCGCAGTTTGAGGTGTTTTATTTTATATTTATTTATTGATTTACATTATAGAATGACAATGTATTTTTTTAATTTCGTTAAGCATGTTTTGAACAATAAACGATGTCCAAGTATAAATTCCCAAGCTTTTGGGATGAATATAATTGCTAATCCGATCTAGTGCCTACCAGTCATTATGAGGATCGCCCTCAAATTCCAAATTACCAGTCATCCTGTATATTTAAGGAATAGATTAAGCTACAGATTAAAGTAAAGATTAGAATGTAACTGTCACTGCCATTCTGATTTTGAACCCAGATTTATCCTCCAGGCATAAGGCATAAGGTCTGTTTTAGAATAATGCTGTCATCCAGCATTGTTCTGAAACAGACCTTAGTAGTTACGAGTTTATTATATACATCAACCAGTATCTGGTGTCTGTGTTTAATAAAACGTTTAATTAATACTGTAACCGCTTAGTTTTATGACTCCGCGAACTCTGTTACGCACAAAATAACTCTTTAATGTGTACATTAACAACTTCGCACTTTAAAACTATTACGTATGAGAATAATTTGCTCCGGCGGGGATATAAATATCTAAGTATTCACCATCTAAGCGAGGTTCTAGTGAATACAATATATTAGGAATGCATGTTTGAAGCCTGGAAATGAAGCCGGTGTGTTTATGTTTAGTTTAGTTTTTAATTCTAGACCTATTTCCGATCTAATCGCGCAAATCAGTCCAAAATCTCAACTCACCGAATTCATGACCAGCTCCTTCATTGCAGTCGGGTACTCTAACTATCCTAAACATGGGTATTGGTACAAAAAAGAGAGGTCTATACCGCGCAATGGGCAAAGTCTTCTTATATACGAAAGTTGATGCTTGTCGTGTAGTCCCGTTTAAATTGCAATCTGACGATTAGTATTTGAGTTGTCCCTAATAATGCGTGGCTTCATCTACATTGATGATGTTCTCATTCTCTCTTGTCGATGTAAAAAGTCGGGAAACGCAAGGCGATTTCCGGCCACCGTGCACCGTAGGCGCGGGTCTGCGGATGGCGTGCTATGGGTGGCTCGCCGTCCGATAGCAACCAGGCCCGGGTCGACGGCGCGTCGTGTTCCACGCGCGCCTCTAAAAGTTGTCAGCTACGGTACGGTACGGTAACTCCATACGGTCAGTGCCTGCTAGGGTTGCGGAATTTGTTCGAAAGAGTCACCGCGGCCCTGGAACGCAAAGGGCACATGAAAGATCACAGGTGGGTTTTAGTCAGTAAGAGTCTGACACTCCCTTCCGCTTCGCCCAGAGCGGGAGAAGTCACTTGATGATTTCCCATCCAGAAAAAAAGGTAACACACATAAAAACAAATACTGTCAACTTGAGAACCTCCGCCACATTTAAGCAACTTTTGCATTATTACAGGGAAAAATTATGAATAGCAAAAAGAGCGTTGGCAACTCCATCTATTGACGATAAGTGAAACAAGAGGTAGGTCGGTTTTGCATTAAATTTGAGCAAGTTTTAAATAAGTCAGAACATGAAAAATGTTGGGTTGGGCCGCTTTTCCGCTGACAGTCTCTTATACTTTAACATTGTTCTAAAACTGACTTCAGTACTTACGACACTCTATATCTGGGTGTCTGTGTTTAATAAGACGTTCACTCAAGTCAGTAACCGCTTAGTTTTATGACTCCACGAACTCTATAACGTGCAAAATAACTCGTTAATGGGTACATTAACAACTTCGCACTTAAACTAATACGTACAAGTATGAAGATAATTTCCTCCGGCGTGTCTATAAATACCCAAGTATTCATCTTCTAAGTGAGTTTCTAGTAAATACACGATATTAGAACCAGGCATTTTCATTTCACCCAAAAGTCCGGGTTTATAAGATTTTGTCCAGGGTCGGCAATATCGATGGTGGCAGCCCCATACACAGATGGGTGAAGGTCTTGCCCGAAAGACATGTTTTTTTTGTTTAATTAAATATTATTAATAGGCTCGCTTTTAACCACAATCGATACCACCATAAGCGATGGTATAGACGAAGATGGAGAAAACTTGCCTCAAAATAACCTATTAAGTAGTGTTTTTCCTTTCCTGGTCCATCGATTTCTCTACGAGACCAAATTGCCAGCTTTTCTAACACCAGCCTAGCTCCCGCCTCTCTTCCTCAGTTACCCACCACCATGTGACATCTCAAATGAAAGTTTATGTCTAACTAGATTTTGCCCGCGACAACTTTTCCCTTCCTGCAGAAATTTCGGGAAATGCTCTCTCAGTGCTCCCCTAATCTCCCTGAGGAACCTACATGCCAAATTTTAGCTTTCTATAACCAGTAGTTTTGGCTGTTCGTTGTCTGTCATCAGTCAATCACTCAGTAATGGAAGATGTTTATATATATTGATGGACATTTTACTAACCCTAGTTAAAATGTTATTTGCAAAAAATGACATCTCTATCTAGTTTCAGTTCAGTTAAGTTGGCACACAACACCTTTCCTGCTTTATAATAAAGATTCCGGCTGTCTCGTAACTTCGTACTGTAGTAATTTTGACTTTTATATTAGGCGTTAGTAGCACAAAGCGATGTCAGACGGCTTTCAACGCGTTCATAGTGCTCGTAGTCTGCATCACAAAGAATTCCTTTTCGTTTTGGTTTCGTGCGACGCAGATATAATGTAGGAAAACTTAACGCGAACTTTTGCGTTTGACGTAATGTAATAAAATATGGCATAATGCAATGCAGCTTAACCTTTTAGTAACTACATTTGGTAATATATATAAAACATATATGTACATAATTATGTAGAATTAGGAGAGCCGAGCGGTAGGTACCTTGTCAGGGTTTAGAGTTCCCATTTTATTGGTATAGACAAGACATAATAATATACCGACAGTCAATATTATCTGAAATATTATTCACATAGGTAAGTAGCTAAAAATCACTTTATGTGTACACAGAGTAGGTACTCAATAAATCATGATTTGAATTATTTGACAGTTATTAATACTTCAAATCACATAACTTAACATTCAGAAACAAACAAAACAATCCTGTTTGCAAAATTAGCAAATTTGATAGCCAGATTATCTACCCAAATTTGCAAAATATAAACTGCGACATGTATATATCTATACTAATATTATAAAGCTGAAGAGTTTGTTTGTTTGTTTGTTTGTTTGAACGCGCTAATCTCAGGAACTACTGGTTCGAATTGAAAAATTCTTTTTGGGTTGAGTAGACCATGTATCGAGGAAGGCTTTAGGCTATATATCATCACGCTTAAGCCAATAGGAGCGGAGCAGCGATAAAGAATGTTTTAAAATCGGGGGTTCCACGGGGACGAAGTCGTGGGCAGCAGCTAGTTACAGATATTTCTGGATGGTGAGTATACAGGCTGTAACGGAAAAGTGCTTCTGGCCATGTAAATGAAAAATTTTCTTCAAGGAAGTAATGTCTAATAAAAAAAAAACTAAATTAGTATAGGGATTCAGTTTTTTTTTTTGGACTTTATTATGAATTTCTCGAAGAAAGTTGTTTATCTACATAGGCAATACTGCCTCTCAGTTTTTATAATATGACAACACATACAATTTCATGTACAGTTTCACAATGTTAGTATTATTCTAGGTGGAAGGCACTTGATCCCGTCATAACTTTGCTTATTTAATAATGGCAATTAACAGATTATTTCGATGCTTACAAAGGCTTACCGTACATTTCTAGTCCTGTATCTTTGTTTATATATTTAGGGATAATAGCAAGAGTTAGTTTAGTGCGGCCACGTACGAAATAACTTAGTTTAAGCCCGAAGGTAGGTAGGTAAAGGTGACGAAATTAGAAATAGCTGCGCAAGTATAAACGGTACAGGGTTTGCTCGTGTTTTCAAAGTAGAGGCCTGTTGAATGGTGTGTCGAATGACACGTAAATTGAATCGTATTTTATTTGAAATGCTCGTTACATTGAGCTGATTAATTTATTTTACTTAATGAGTGATCCTTATTATTGATGATGAAACCTTGCTCGCAGTTTGAGGTGTTTTATTTTATATTTATTTATTGATTTACATTATAGAATGACAATGTATTTTTTTAATTTCGTTAAGAATGTTTTGAACAATAAACGATGCCCAAGTATAAATGCCCAAGCTTTTGGGATGAATATAATTGCTAATCCGATCTAGTGCCTACCAGTCATTATGAGGATCGCCCTCAAATTCCAAATTACCAGTCATCCTGTATATTTAAGGAATAGATTAAGCTACAGATTAAAGTAAAGATTAGAATGTAACTGTCACTGCCATTCTGATTTTGAACCCAGATTTATCCTCCAGGCATAAGGCATAAGGTCTGTTTTAGAATAATGCTGTCATCCAGCATTGTTCTGAAACAGACCTTAGTAGTTACGAGTTTATTATATACATCAACCAGTATCTGGTGTCTGTGTTTAATAAAACGTTTAATTAATACTGTAACCGCTTAGTTTTATGACTCCGCGAACTCTGTTACGCACAAAATAACTCTTTAATGTGTACATTAACAACTTCGCACTTTAAAACTATTACGTATGAGAATAATTTGCTCCGGCGGGGATATAAATATCTAAGTATTCACCATCTAAGCGAGGTTCTAGTGAATACAATATATTAGGAATGCATGTTTGAAGCCTGGAAATGAAGCCGGTGTGTTTATGTTTAGTTTAGTTTTTAATTCTAGACCTATTTCCGATCTAATCGCGCAAATCAGTCCAAAATCTCAACTCACCGAATTCATGACCAGCTCCTTCATTGCAGTCGGGTACTCTAACTATCCTAAACATGGGTATTGGTACAAAAAAGAGAGGTCTATACCGCGCAATGGGCAAAGTCTTCTTATATTCGAAAGCTGGTGCTTGTCGTGTAGTCCCGTTTAAATTGCAATCTGACGATTAGTATTTGAGTTGTCCCTAATAATGCGTGGCTTCATCTACATTGATGATGTTCTCATTCTCTCTTGTCGATGTAAAAAGTCGGGAAACGCAAGGCGATTTCCGGCCACCGTGCACCGTAGGCGCGGGTCTGCGGATGGCGTGCTATGGGTGGCTCGCCGTCCGATAGCAACCAGGCCCGGGTCGACGGCGCGTCGTGTTCCACGCGCGCCTCTAAAAGTTGTCAGCTACGGTACGGTACGGTAACTCCATACGGTCAGTGCCTGCTAGGGTTGCGGAATTTGTTCGAAAGAGTCACCGCGGCCCTGGAACGCAAAGGGCACATGAAAGATCACAGGTGGGTTTTAGTCAGTAAGAGTCTGACACTCCCTTCCGCTTCGCCCAGAGCGGGAGAAGTCACTTGATGATTTCCCATCCAGAAAAAAAGGTAACACACATAAAAACAAATACTGTCAACTTGAGAACCTCCGCCACATTTAAGCAACTTTTGCATTATTACAGGGAAAAATTATGAATAGCAAAAAGAGCGTTGGCAACTCCATCTATTGACGATAAGTGAAACAAGAGGTAGGTCGGTTTTGCATTAAATTTGAGCAAGTTTTAAATAAGTCGGAACATGAAAAATGTTGGGTTGGGCCGCTTTTCCGCTGACAGTCTCTTATACTTTAACATTGTTCTAAAACTGACTTCAGTACTTACGACACTCTATATCTGGGTGTCTGTGTTTAATAAGACGTTCACTCAAGTCAGTAACCGCTTAGTTTTATGACTCCACGAACTCTATTACGTGCAAAATAACTCGTTAATGGGTACATTAACAACTTCGCACTTAAACTAATACGTACAAGTATGAAGATAATTTCCTCCGGCGTGTCTATAAATACCCAAGTATTCATCTTCTAAGTGAGTTTCTAGTAAATACACGATATTAGAACCAGGCATTTTCATTTCACCCAAAAGTCCGGGTTTTTAAGATTTTGTCTAGGGTCGGCAATATCGATGGTGGCAGCCCCATACACAGATGGGTGAAGGTCTTGCCCGAAAGACATGTTTTTTTTGTTTAATTAAATATTATTAATAGGCTCGCTTTTAACCACAATCGATACCACCATAAGCGATGGTATAGACGAAGATGGAGAAAACTTGCCTCAAAATAATCTATTAAGTAGTGTTTTTCCTTTCCTGGTCCATCGATCTCTCAACGAGACCAAATCGCCAGTTTTCTAACACCAGCCTAGCTCCCGCCTCTCTTCCTCAGTTACCCACCACCATGTGACATCTCAAATGAAAGTTTATGTCTAACTAGATTTTGCCCGCGACAACTTTTCCCTTCCTGCAGAAATTTCGGGAAATGCTCTCTCAGTGCTCCCCTAATCTCCCTGAGGAACCTACATGCCAAATTTTAGCTTTCTATAACCAGTAGTTTTGGCTGTTCGTTGTCTGTCATCAGTCAATCACTCAGTAATGGAAAATGTTTATATATATTGATGGACATTTTACTAACCCTAGTTAAAATGTTATTTGCAAAAAATGACATCTCTATCTAGTTTCAGTTCAGTTAAGTTGGCACACAACACCTTTCCTGCTTTATAATAAAGATTCCGGTTGTCTCGTAACTTCGTACTGTAGTAATTTTGACTTTTATATTAGGCGTTAGTAGCACAAAGCGATGTCAGACGGCTTTCAACGCGTTCATAGTGCTCGTAGTCTGCATCACAAAGAATTCCTTTCGTTTTGGTTTCGTGCGACGCAGATATAATGTAGGAAAACTTAACGCGAACTTTTGCGTTTGACGTAATGTAATAAAAGATGGCATAATGCAATGCAGCTTAACCTTTAACTATCTACATTTGGTAATATTTATAAAATATATATGTATGTAGGATTAGGAGAGCCGAGCGGTACGTTGTCAGGGTTTGGAGTTCCCATTTTATTGGTATAGACAAGACAGAATAATAAACCGACAGTCAATATTATCTGAACTATTCATATAAGTAGCTAAAATCACTTTATGCGAACACAGAGTACTCAATAAATCATGATTTGAATTATTATACAGTTATTGATACTTCAAATCACTTAACTTAACATTCAGAAACAAACAAAACAATCCTGTTTGCAAAAATAGCAAAATTGATAGCCAGGTACCCACATTTGCAAAATATAAACTCCGACATGTATGTATTACAGATATTTCTGGATGGTGAGTGTACAGGCTGTAACGGAAAAGTGCTTCTGGCCATGTAAATGAAAAAATTTCTTCAAGGAAGTAATGTCTAATTAAAAAAAAAAACTAAATTAGTATAGGGATTCAGTTTTTTTTTTTGGACTTTATTATGAATTTCTCGAAGAAAGTTGTTTATCTACATAGGCAATACTGCCTCTCAGTTTTTATAATATGACCACATATACAATTTCATGTACAGTTTCACAATGTTAGTATTATTCTAGGTGGAAGGCGCTTGATCCCGTCATAACTTTGCTTATTGAATAATGGCAATTAACAGATTATTTCGATGCTTACAAAGGCTTACCGTACATTTCTAGTCCTGTATCTTTGTTTATTTATTAACTGCGTAGAATTATTTATTACACGTTTCCAGCTGTAGGGCACGAGTGCACAACCGCTGTATTTTATTATCATACGTAAACGGTATATATGGTATGGTTCGCAATTTGTGAACCCATTTTTAATTCCGAAAGTAAAAAATTAATAACAAAAATTAAAGGTTCGTAAATCTCTTACAACCCTGTAAAATATTCGGAATACTTTAATAATGAAATACTTTATACATTCCTTTTCCAACCTGTGATCCGAAGTTCCAAGCCCGAGGACCAAAACATATGGAATAGGTTTTATTAATATAAAATGAACAGTGTATTTTGAAAAGATAAAACGCAATAGTGTAGCATTTTATAAGTGGAATAATTTCTGTAATGCGATCAGTACAAGAAAACAATTCCCCGTCTCTGTAATATTCATCATATCATAACATCTTAGTACTCGTGTATATATAATATACTAGCTGCTGCCCGCGACTTCGTCCCCGTGGAATCCCCGATTTTAAAACATTATTTATCGCTGCTCCGCTCCTATTGGCTTAAGCGTGATGATATATAGCCTAAAGCCTTCCTCGAGAAATGGTCTATTCAACCCAAAAAGAATTTTTCAATTCGAACCAGTAGTTCCTGAGATTAGCGCGTTCAAACAAACAAACAAACTCTTCAGCTTTATAATATTACTAGCTGCTGCCCGCGACTTCGTCCCCGTGGAATCCCCGATTTTATAACATTCTTTATCGCTGCTCCGCTCCTATTGGCTTAAGCGTGATGTTATATAGCCTAAAGCCTTCCTCGATAAATGGGCTATCTAACACTGAAAGATTTTTTCAAATCGGACCAGTAGTTCCTGAGATTAGCGCGTTCAAACAAACAAACAAACAAACAAACAAACAAACAAACTCTTCAGCTTTATAATATTAGTATAGATAGTATAGATAAGTTGCGGTTCTGTTAATATATCATTAAGTTGAGCGTTTTTGTATTTCGTTCCTTTTTAGGGCTTCGTAAGTAAAATGTAGTCAACGGAACTGTAATACTGGAACTGAAACGTTTATGTAAAAAAAGAGATGAATGGATATCAATCCATTTATCTCTTTTTTTACATAAACTTTATCAGACCGCGGGATGTATCAGTTCATTAACCATATAGGCAGATCAACCGTAATCTACATTAATATAATAATATTATATAAACTAGCTGACCCGGCAAACGTCGACTTGAGACATAAAATAAAAAAATAGCGTTGGACCACCCTGGCGGATATTCACGCTAAGATTCACGAAAATCGGTTGAGCCGTTTTGAAGGAGTTCATCCAGTTTGTTTGTTTTTTTGGACGCGCTTATCTCAGGAACTACTGGATCCGATTCGAATTTATCCGATTGGATCCGATTTGAAAAATTATTTCTGTGGTAGATAGCCTATTTATCGAGGAAGGCTATAGATTATATATCATCACGCTAAGACCAATAGGAGCGAAGCATTAATGAAAAATGAACACGAAGTTGTACGGGTCAGGTAGTAGGCAGATATACATGACAGTTGAGATTTTCACAACTGAATATCAATAAATATAAAAAACCAATGTCTTTTTTTCGATTTTTGATACGGGACCAAATTTGTCACAATAAATAGGTAGAATACAACCGAAACTTCATATCCATAACCATACCTACATAGAACCGAGGCAGTTAAGCAACATAATGCATGCTGATTGCAGTTTGAAGCCTCATCGACTGAAACTAACCATTATCAAATTAATCTGGATTGGCTTTCAACTCATACCAGTTGATGCAAACGCAGATAACGAAATCAATTTTGGCAAACTTATCGTGCACGAACATTGGTTTTTAAATAAACCTATTTTTGACACTACACGCTTTTATGCAACGTATGACCCTGTATACATGTATTCCTACGAAATTGTATGACAGATGGAAACTATTTTCCTGATTCTGGTTTTTAAGCGCTCAGTCAGTGGGAGCAGTGGTGGCCGAGTGGTAACGGCCCCGACTTACGAATTTTAGGTCGCGGGTTCAAACACAGCCAGGCGCATTACTTTGTGTAATTAATTTCATCACCACTGCTCTCAAAACGGTGTAGGAAAACATCGTGAGAAAACCGGCATGTCCTAGAACCAAAACTTCGAAGACCTGTGATATTCACTAACTGGCACCGGGCCCGCGTGGTGGATTACGGCCCATTCCCTCTCCTAGAGAGGAGGCCTGTGTCCCAGCAGCGGGAACATTAAAAGGCTGATTATGCTTATGCTTTTGCTACACATATCATTATCCGTGCCCGACTTCGCCCACTGTTGAATATAGGGCTCTCTTTTCTCGTGCCACGGTTCGTCCTACGATGGCAACAATCAATGTAGTCAGGCCAACTCGAAGTTGAACAACGATCCTTCTTCCTCCAATTCTTGGACAACACTCGGTCACTGCTATAAAGAGAATCGACGCTTAATTGTTTAATCAATATTTGAACACTATCAAAGTTTTACATGAAGCCTTTCTATATCTATCAGGAAAAAAAAACCTACATATTTACTAAACGTCATAAATACACAGCTAGCAATCGAACGACCGGATTATATTCCCTAATATTCTTATAGGAGCTCCCCATAGAATATAAAGGTATTGTGATTGGAGTGGGTTCATTATAATAGTTTGGCGGGATTGAATACGAACTCCCTTAGATCCCGAAGCGGCACTTATCGATTATTGTCGTTTAAGTAGTATCATGATGAATTTTACAGTAGTACCTAAGGTTGCCAGCTGTCTTACTGAAGAAGATCCAACGTGACAGCATATCGCAATAACTAAAAACTAAATTGTATTCATAACGATTAACAACTGAACACACTAGGACATCGCGAAAAAAAGAACTGTCCCCTACATTTGTATGCGCATAACCAAATAAAATGTACTGAACAAAGACATTCTCTATGGTACTGAACGGCTGATTTTTAATATCGATTTCGGAGTTGGTCCCATAATAGAAGTTGTTCATAACGATGAGTACAATAATGATGAATTTTTAGGTATCTACAATATCATGAAACATTCCTCATCATCATCTAAGACAGGTTTTGAGTTCCTCAGATTTTTTTTTCCTATTAACAGTTTTGCAAACTTGGTTTACGTTCAGCTGATGGTTAAGTGATTCTAATCATCAGCTGAACTTGGGCAGATTTTAGCTTTCCCAATCATCGGGTTTCTGGCTTTGGGCTCAAGTCTCTTCCATTATTACGACAATTTGGCTATCTAAGAAGGACTATATTGATGACTAGCAGCGCTCCGCAGTTTCATCCGTGTATTTATCGTTTCCGTTCCCGTGGGAATACAGGAACAAAATAAATCCCGAATTACTCGCTGATATTGCAGTAGCTTTCCATTAATGAAGAATTGGTTAAAATCGGTCCAGTAGTTTTGGAGCTTATTCGGTACAATCAAAAAATCATTCCTCTTTATCATATTATTATGCTATTATATTCAGCTATCAGCCTTTTTTTATTTTTGCCTACAAAGTAATATTTTTAATCCCCTAGGTATTATGTACTCATAATACCTAGGAGATTAAAAGTATTACTTTACCGGTACATATCTGCTTACTAGTAGGTAAGCAGGTAAATGCGACAATTTTGTAACAAAATCACCTAATTAGATTTAATATACACGTGTACACTCAGTAACAAAATGTTTGACGACGACAGTAAATATTCTACGTAAGACAATAGAATTCCATGTGTTCATTTACTCTGTAATTCCATGTTAATTGTAAACCGTATTTGATACCATGTGATTGTAATTTAGAGCTAATATTTACTTAATTAAGAAGCAATTGTTAGTTAACTCTTGTTTATTTTATAAACTATCTAATTTCAGGGTTCCATACAAATGTTTGTTCTATAATTACGACTGAGCATTTGATTACTTATGAAATAAAGTTTAGGAAATAATAGAACCCCATTTTGGGGTTCGTAACATTTGTTGACTTTGGGAAAGTTTGGGAAAACTTCAATTATGGAAAGTTACACATTAACCTACTTTTAAACCGTTGGGAAAGCAAATGATATGAACCTATTTGAGTAAAAACCCTTTAGTCTCTCCAATTTTTTTATTTAGCTTCAATCCGTATCTATATACGTAAAGCCGTTGGTCCTGGCTGATCTTATCTGAACTTTTATCGAGAACCGTAGACTTGTAATAAAAATAGATCCAAGTCAGTTAATAAGATAGATACACAAATAATATTTAATTAAACTCTAAAATCCTCTCATTCTTTGCAAAAATTGGATTTTTTAATTTTATATAATTTTTGTACACCTACCACAGTGTTGTCTTTTTAACCCAAAGATTGACTGGTAGAGAATGCCTTGTTGCATTAAGTCCGCCCATGTATTACTATTGTACACAAAATTTAAATAAATATATAAAATAGTTACACAGCTAATTACATAAACTTAGTTACAGCTCAGTGACGGTCATATATCAAACAACTTATGATAAAGATGACTGAATTCAAGAAATATTTTAGACGAAAACACTTTGATCTATGATTTCCATTGGATTATTTTGCCTAACCCAATTTCAGATGAGTTCGTCATAAATCTACCTCCTATAGTCTTAATTAGTGCTAAAGCAATTACAGGCACTCGAAACATGAATATCGTATATGGGTTAATTGAATGTAAACCTTGAAGGCGCGTCTATTAACTTGAACATAGCGTGATTGATCGCCATACAATACGGATGGATTTCGGGTAGCAAGTGGAGTCAAGTGATTTTCTTTTAGCGCGAAGAATGTGGTCTTATTTTGTGTGTGTATCGATAGGTCGTCACGCGATGTTTAACAGATATGATATCACGACGGTATTCGCCACAAGGTAGGCAGAGATTATGCCAGCTACCTTAATGAGTAGCCAGTAATATATCTTTCCATTGATCGGGTTTAGATCCAGGAAATATGCTACAATAATGCATTCAGAATTTTAAAACCATGCTCAGTTCAGCTCAGCAGTCATTCATGCTCAGACAGGCAGGAATCAAATCAAGTTTCTTTCAAAGTGTACTGGAGTCCATGTTCCCAACGGGAAATGGACTAGATGAAACTTTCACACAAGGAAACCCACTCGCTGACCTTTAACATCTAATGTAGGTATATGTCTATCTAGCTATTTATGCGTAGGAGTTTGAACTAATTGAGAACCCGTGTCACGTATAAACCGTCTAAACCAAGCGGCTTTTAAGATAAAAATATAAATAGGGCAGATTAAATACAAAGCTTTCCGATCGTATCATTGTTGTATTACCTCAACGCAATCTATACTTGTAAATAACTGACATATTTTTTTTTATTGACCTGTATTGTCCCACTGCTGGACAACGGCTTCCCTCAAGCCCTCTCACTATACCTCTCACTCTTACTGTTGTTTTGCCTTCTCCAAACATGCCAATGAAAATCGTAATCGTAAACGAATATTATTAAAAGGTATCTAACATTATTTGTACGTTTCTTCCTGTAATTTTTGAAAGCCACATGATATTTTCTAGAAAACGTTAGCAACAAGTAAATAAATTCCTAAAATATCGAAGCAATTGACGTTAAAAGAAGATCTTTATTCGCAAAGCATTAGGATCGGAATCACGTAGGTACGATCTCTGAAGATAGCCATTCCATTTGTAAGGTCGTAAAAGCAAGTAAAACGGATAGTGCACTCCAAGTATGCTGTTAACGTTTAAAATGGTTTTGAACAGGAATGTCGGATGTTATACTACGTGATGAAACATTTTCAGGGAAGTGGGATGTTCTTTGATAAAAATACTACTATTATAAAGAGAAAGATTTGTTTGTTTGTTTATATTGAATAGGCTCCGAAACTACTGAACCGATTAGAAAAAATCTTTCACTGTTTGGAAGCTACAGTATCCCCGGGTGACATAGGCTATATTTTATCCCCATATTCCTACGGGAACGGGAACTATGCGGGTGAAACCGCGGGCCCCTTCTAGATCTATACTAATATTATAAAGCTGAAGAGTTTGTTTGTTTGTTTGTTTGTTTGTTTGAACGCGCTAATCTCAGGAACTACTGGTTCGATTTGAAAAATTCTTTTTGGGTTGAATAGACCATTTATCGAGGAAGGCTTTAGGCTATATATCATCACGCTTAAGCCAATAGGAGCGGAGCAGCGATAAAGAATGTTTTAAAATCGGGGATTCCACGGGGACGAAGTCGCGGGCAGCAGCTAGTCTTTGATAAAATTGCTTCGTTTTGTGAAGTGTTTTTATCAATACGATGAGCAAGTCTACTACTGTCGTCTTGACCTGTCTTCTGCTTCTACTTATCGAGTATATTGTTAAGTCGTAATATTAGAGCATAAGTGACTACATTATTTGTAGCATCAGCTTTAATAGGGACCATGCAATATTTTCATCTTGCTTTCATTTAAAAGAATTCCATGTAAAATAGACCATACGAAAATTAAAAAATTAATACGCTTTGATGTTACATTGCCAAAATTGCGATTATAAACTGACTTTTTCTTTTCCCGCGAAAACGAATGATGACGTCACTCCTGTCTGCCAGGGATCATGAACTGTCATGTATTAAATTTTTTTTTTTTTTTTTTTTGGCAACTGAGCCGGTTCCGACTATTCTGCCAGTGTCATGTCGTGACGGCAGCAAAGGTAGGCAGGCCGTCGAACTTCTCACTTCACGGTAGTTGTTAGTCTAGCTGTAAGTACGAACACATGGGTTAGTAAACACAAAATTTTTAATTCTTATATACAGATATAATAAATATACTAAAATTAGATGGCTATTTACTAAACATAAACGACTATATACAAACTGACTACATAAATTACGCACCAATTAAAATTTCAAATCATTTTCTTTTAAAAAAGTGGCCAAAATGTGAATTAATTTAGGAGATAAGTGGGAAAGGAGGGATTGGAAGTTGCTGGGGAGAGGAATGTTACATTTACGGATTTTGTGGTAAAGGTCAAAAGATTTGTTGTTTAAGGTGCAGGAGAAGAAGATATGGTCCAAAGTGCCTTCCGCAAGACCACACTCGCACAGGGAAGTATCTCGAACATGGATCTTATGCAAGAACACTGGGCTGCAACAGTGTCCGAGTCTCAGTCTACAGAGTGACGAAACAGTTCTCTTCGACAGTTTAGGGCATTTAAAATACCAAGGCCTACGTTGGATTTCGGGCTGAATAGCGGCATAGTAACTACCCTTGGTTTTAGAGGTCGTCTTCCATGTTTCAGTCCACGAGTTAAATAACTTGGATTTGGCACCATTTCGCAAATCGTAGTTATGAGCTACGTAATGCTTTCGATCAGCCGGATTCGATGTGGCATACTTTGCTAACGAATCAGCGCACTCATTGCCAACAATACCCGAGTGACCAGGGATCCAGACTATCTCGACGTCCAATCCATTTTGGGAGCAATCAAATAACAAGGTCTTAATATCTGAAATGATTTGACTGTGAATTTTACTATAAAGTTGATTTTGTTTTAAGGCCTGAATACTACTGCGAGAATCTGAAAAAACTACTGATCTTGTTATTTGATGGGCTTTAATGTAGTGTATGGCTTCCAAAATACCAATACACTCTCCTGTAAACACTGATGTTTCTGGTGGGCACTGGAAAAGTAAAGCAATTTTGGAATTTTGAAAGTAAACTGACACACCAGTACAATCTGTTTCAGTTAATTTTGAGGCATCAGTGAAAAAGAAATTCCATCCTTCCCAATAACGCTTGACAGCCGATTTAAAATCGTCTCCAGCGCTTTGGGAATTTTTTGCTATACCAAGTCCCAAAATGGCTTTTGGTTCGAAATTAATCGTTTCATATGCGGCAGAGAAGACCGGAAGAGTAGGGAATTGACAAATAGGCGAGGAGAGTTGTTTAAGTTCTCTGTACCTATCTATCAATCGTGGGACTGATTTATGGTTCCAGTAGGAAGAGCTAGAAAAGGATAGATCAATTTGTTCTAAAATTGGGAGTAAGGGATGGGAGGAAAGGGAAAAAACTTTTGAGAGGAAGCGATCTGCCAAATATTGTCTCCTAAGGTGTAGCGGCGGTTTCGTTGTTTACGTTCCGTTTCACGTTATATTAATTAGTAATAGTTATTAAAAATCAATATTAACTACAATAAAAACATTGCAGTGGCCCTTGTTTTATGCTATTTTATCATTTCAATAACAAAATTTTCATGAATTCTGTAATTGCATCTTCCCTATTAAATATTAGTCACCGCTGCACCGCTCTGACATTGAGTACTCGACGGTTCTAAAATACCTCATTATTACAAGTTGTGTTTTCAGCGACCTACTTAGATTCGCAAGCGATTGATTATATACACAATTTATCTATTTCAAATCAATTCCGCCACTGGATTCAGACAAATTGACAACTTTAAAAAGTACTTGGAATAAAGTCCTTGTAATTATTAGAAGTTTATTCAGATAAACTAGACACTAAATAACAATTTAGACAAAAATATACTAGTTTTTAACTAAAACTTCTTATAAATTTAATGAGATTGGTAGCGTGTCGTGTCAGTTGAAAGTTCTTTTTTAGCTAGCCTGTGTCATCCCATTGAAGGCATTAATTAAAATTTATCTCCACATCTATATAACTAGTAACTATTGTTATAATGATATCTAAGTCAATTATTTTAAAAAAACAACGACATAAACTTTTTCTAGAATAATACTCCGATCGTGCTTAATCGCACAGAAACTTTTTTTCGTTTTCCGATGTACGAATATTGCGTAGAAGCAACATCGGAATAGTTAGAAATGAGATTGCCGGAGCATCCGATAGGAAACGGGAAAAACCTAAATCCCTTTTTTTCCAGCTTTTTTTCACGTGTGAGCTTCAAAACTATTGGATTGAATTTCATTTAACTTCGACTGTTGCTTCTAGAATAAAAACTCTGTTCCCAAAATTTAAAAACAGATATTTTTCCACCAAGCTGAATTATTCGCTTAGTGATCAGCGATGTAAAAAAAAAAACTGTTCAAAGATGACTGAACTAGGGAATGAATTCCATGATTGAAATACCGACTGTTTTATTCATTCATATCATTCGTTCAACACGTATTTTTCTGTGACCCTACCGTTTTACTTATTAATGTTTACGTTACCAGCGTCGCTTTGAAGCTCATGTTACGTTTTAACAAAGTTAATTTTCCACACACGTGCCTTCTTATACTTGTCGTTGAAAGTACTTGTGTTATTTTATTTCTAAGAATTATAACTTGTAGTTTATTACTGATATAGCTATAACTGGAACGAGGTTTTTATTATAAATCATCAAACGAAGGAAACTAAAAAAAATACTTGATTTTAGTTATCTTCGTACAATTATGTGGGCTGAAACATGAAATTAGATTTAGGGATGTATATCATTTTATGTGATAATAATTAAAAGTAAAAAACAATATGTATCACGAGGGACTTAAACATTGTATAAATCTTATTATGATTTATCGCTTTTCAAGAAACCACAGTAAATAAAATTAATCATCTATACAGGGTTATTTGTAAAACACCAACAACCTCTTAAGAGGTCATTGTACATTATCATTTTGGACAACTTAAAAAAAACAGCTTTTATTTATTTTCGTATAACTCATCAAAATGTAGGGGACAGCTGATTTTTTTTCGTGATTTCAGGGTTGGTCACATAGTAAAAGTTGTTCATAATAATGAGTATAATGACCTCTTAAGAGGTTGTTGGTGTTTTACAAATAACCCTGTATAAAGCTGTAGAGTTTGTTTGTTTGTTTGCTTGAACGCGCTAATCTCAGGAACTGCTGGTCAGATTTGAAAGATTCTTTAAGTGTTTAATAGCCCATTTATTGAGAAAGGTTATACGCTATATATCATGTCGCCAAAACCAATAGGAGCGGAGCACCAATGAAGAATGTTGCAAAAACGGGGTTATTTTTTCACTCTCTCCTATGTGACGCAGACAAATATTATTTAATAAAACAAGAATTTTAACCTGACAGAACTCGGAAATCTGCCTCAATCTATACTTTTTTATACTAATATTATAAAGCTGAAGAGTTTGTTTGTTTGTTTGTTTGAACGCGCTAATCTCAGGAACTACTGGTTCGAATAGAAAAATTATTTTTGGGTTGAATAGACCATTTATCGAGGAAGGCTTTAGGCTATTTATCATCACGCTTAAGCCAATAGGAGCGGAGCAGCGATAAAGAATGTTTTAAAATCGGGGATTCCACGGGGACGAAGTCGCGGGCAGCAGCTAGTGTTTAATAAAACAAGAATTTTAACCTGACATAACTCGACAACCCGACTTAATACAAGCGGGGAAACGAAGCGTGGAATTCATATTCTTTTACATTCTCTCTAGCAAACATTTAGTCTTATTTAGTACTAGCTGCCGCCTGCGACTCCGCCCGCGTGAATGTAGAAAATAATCCTAAGGGAACATACTGCCCAGATAAAATTATCCTGTGTTATTCCAGACTATAATATACATCTGTGGCAAATTTCATTAAGAGCCGTTGAGCCGTTCTGACGACTGAGTTAAATATATCTAACAATTGTAAAGTAACTCCTAAATTGATTATTTTACCATAAAACCTTTCTAACTTCATTCAAAACTACACCCTCGAACACAACCCACTACGAGCCACTACGAGACGACTTCTACGGAACCTGAAGCACCAGTATTTTAATTGCGATTTCATATCTACAAAAATCAAACATCTGCCAAGAATAACAAAATATTCCTGCCAGCGCAAGGCGCAGCACTACGAAATAGGAACACACAAATGGTTCTATTTATTTTCCATACACTGTACTTTAGTTAAGACCGTATCCCACGGTCCTATCACCCCCTGGTACCGTACCGTCAGTAAAACAGTAGAAACAACGCCTACCTATATTAGTACATACCTTTTTATTATACGCCGTCGCTTTAGTGTTGGAAAAAGTTCGTGAAATCGTGAGTAATAAACTTTATGCATTGACTGTTCTCGTTCCCAATCCGATTGGGTTTCGGTATTCGAATCCGGAATAAACTTAGCGTTTTGTTATTCGAATAAGACGTGCTATTTTGTGCCGTATCCTTAATAAAAGAGGCGTTATTTGAGAGCACCTACGTTAGCCTATTTATGTAACTTAAGGCACTTTCTTTAGTAAATTGCTTTGTATTTTCCGCCTGAGAATAATTCGACCATTTATTTTAGACGCGATAATGAGTTTTCGTCTAGAGTATAGGGATTATTTAATTCTTGTGCTCTAGTTGTCATCTTTTGAATCAAATTGAATAAAGAAAACCAGATACAGAAGATTTATTATATGTATAATATACTAATATATGTATAAAGCTGAATAGTTTTTGTTTGTTTGCTTCAACGCGCTAATCTCCGCAACTACTGGTACGATTTGAAAAGAAAAGTAATTATTAATAATGTATATGTCACCGGAAAGTTGCAAACGCCATAAAATTGTAAAATATCGCGGAAATTGTAAATTACATATGTTTTCTTAATAACACACGGATATATTGGAAACTATTGAATTTGGATAGAATTTATACTATATAAAACGATTTTTTTTTTATATTACACCGAGCAATTATAATCTAATAAAGATTTATAACAATGTCACGGAGTCTGCAATTTTCCGATGACATATATAAAATAGTTATATTACTGAGTGAAATAAGGGTTACTGTAGGATTTCCTGACATTCTTATGGGAACGGAAAAAGACAGGATACAGGAGGAAGTCGCAGGCAAAAGCTACTTAAAAATAAAAGGCTCATTCCAACCGTCATTTCCTTTTACCTATAGAGCGAGTCAGTAGTCGTTTGGTATATGAGAATGATAAAAAATGAACATAAAAGCATAATTTACATACATCTACAAAAAGCTTAAAAGTACATATAGCTCCCTAAAATTAAAGAGTAAATTTAATAGTTTCCTACATATATTTAAAACTAGCAGAGCCCTGGGGTTTCACCCGCGTTGTTCTCGTTGCCGTGGTAATACGGGGAAAAATATTAGCTTACGACACTGTACAATAACGCAGCTTTCTATTGGTAAAATAATTTTGGAAAATCGGTTCAGTAGATCCAGAGATTACTCCTTACAACGTCACAAACTCACTAACGTTACCTCTTTATAATATTAGTTTAGATAAAAGATACCCAGAAAAGGTATCCAACTTACTTAATTTAATTCGTGGAAGTAAAGGCCCCTTCTCACATAACACTTATACCCGGGTACCATACAAAACGCTAGCATTCTACCCTCAATTTAATACTACATCATTACTAAAGTGCAGCGTCATTGCAGATCCCCATTACCTACTGTCAGTCAGACACTATCAGGACAAAGCCCTCCATTTTGTATATTAAAGTGAGTTTCCAAAGATGTATAGGATGGTAAATAGTGAGGTATGAATAGTTTGGCCTCGAAGTTGAAGGATCATTGTTATAATTTTTGGATATTGGAATGTTTGGTTATATGGAGTCCGTTATCTACCTAGAGTTGTGTTGTGTTGAGGTTCAACAAATCAAGCAGTGACTGCACGACTATAGCCGTTTGCGGTATCAGGTAGTTTGTCCCTGTATGCTTGATTCAATGTAAAGTATTTTACCTTTGTTTTATTTATGAATCAACACATATGTAATTACTCAAACGTCTGTCGTTGAGAAAACCATTATGAAAAGACTTTTTTTTCGGGATGGGAAATCATTAAATAACTTTTCTCGCTCTTAGCTGAGCGGAAGGGAGTGTGAGACTCTTACTGACTAAAACCCATCTGTGTTCCTTTCGAATAAATTCCGCATTGGCGCCCCGTCTTCTTTGCTGACAGCTCTTTGAGGTGCGCGTGGAACACGACGCGCTGTCGACCCAGACTTTATTGTTAACGCACGGCGAGCTACACATAGCTTGCCATCTGCAGGCCCGTGCCAACGCCTGGGGCATCTATTTCTGTTACGGCGGCTGGGGCGTGAGGTTTCCGTCTCCCGCATGCGTTCTGCCTCCTCGCTAGCACCACTGCTTCGCAGAAGGAAACGACGGTTTCCCACGCCTCCTCGCTCCGGAGCATCGATTGAATCAGGGCCGGAAGCGAGAGGTCGCCACCGCCGATTATGAGAAGACCTCGAGTCCTAGATAGCTTGGGTCCGTAGCAATTATTGCCTACTTAGCTTCAAACTGACTCACCCAAAAGGCTCATAAGCCAAATTACTGATGAAGATTAATGCTTCCTAGAGGAAAACTGAAGGGTTGAACTCACGTTCGTAAGATTACCGACATAATCCGTAAAACCTCACAAACATAGGCCTACCTACTCGTACTAGATTACTTCTGTCAGTTAAGACGCGGGTACATCATTCCTCAAGTTTGACCCTTCTTAAATACTGAGTAATATACCTTAAGTACAAGGTAATACCTCAGGCTCAATCTAAAATCCGTTAATAACAATTTAAGGGCAGGTATCGCATCATAGTTCACGCTATTTCTAAGTCCGGATTAGGTGCGGCCCGAAAGTTATGCTAAATTGAGAAGGGGCTTAGTGTGCTGACGTTTAAGGCCCGCTGCTCACTTGCGGCACGTTATCAAATTTTAGCGAACAAATTAAAAAATACTGGGAAATCTATACTAATATTATAAAGAGGAAATATTTGTATTCTGTAGGTATGTAACGAATAAACTCAAAAACTACTGGAGCGATTTCAAAAATTCTTTCTGCAATAAAAAGCTACATTCACCCTGAGCAACACAGTCCATATTTTATCCCTGTATTCCCACGGGAACGGTAACGACGGATGCTTTGAACTAATTACCTTACCATGAGTGTACACCAGGCCTAAACCGCTTCACCCACGTCTACAATAGCTGAAAGTTTATACAAATTATAGTTAGTGACTTGGCCGATCGAACAGTAGAGTGAGAGATCATCCATCACAATGGGACTACCGAACGCCTTCTGAGTCGGCAGTATTCTTTGATATACCTACAGGGTGATTATTGATTTGTCAGCAAATCATTCTGACGGTAAAATACTCATGAATACCAACAACTTAAATTATGGTATAAGAACTGAAATCTTAAAAAAAGAACGGACAAACTCAGCAGAACCGAAATTTAATAGAATTAAAAAAATATTTACTTACGAATTAAAATATAATAGTATCAATAAGAAGCAAAATTATAAGTGAGCTATGTACATGCCGTTTTGCTAACATGGTATACAGAGTCGGTTTTACCAAACTGCGACTATACTTTTTTACATTGTAAGAAGCTATTGTTTCCACACATTTTGACGAGTTTAGCGAACACAAATGTACACCTTTTCTCTTTCACATTTTAAATTTATCCATTAGTAAAATTTATCTATATTCATAAGTACATTCACACCCTTTTTTGGGATGGGAAATCATCAAATGACTTCTCCCGCTCTCGGCGGAGCGGAAGGGAGTGTCAGACTCTTACTGAATAAAACCCGCGTGATCCTTCTTGTGCCCTTTGCGTTCCAGGGCCGCGGTGACTCTTTCGAACAAATTCCGCAACCCTAACAGGCACTGACCCTATGGGGCCCCGTCTTCTTTGCTGACGGCTCTTTGAGGCGCGCGTCAAACACGACGCGCCGTCGACTCGGGCTTGGTTGCTATCGGACGGCGAGCCACCCCTAACTCGCCATCCACAGGCCTACGGTGGCCGAGAATCGCCCTGCGTTTCCCGACGCCGGGGCGTCTTCTTCTGTTGCGGCGACTGGAGCCTGAGGTTTCCCTCTCTCGCACGCGTTCCGCCTCTTCCTTCGCTAAGTACATTCACACCCTGAAATAAATTAAAAGTCACCTTATATTGAGAAAAAAAATGTACACGTCGTATCAATACGGTTAGATCGAGGTTATGTTATGATTCAACTATGTATGTGAACACGAGTTTGGATATATTACACGTTGCTGTGATTTCCCGAGAGGCTTTTACTTTGCCGTATATTACGTGGCCCAAACACACGCTCCCATAAGAAATATAATCATTATATAACAGGAAAATCGAAAATAAATCAAACAGTTGTTAATAAAATTTTATTTATAATTTTGATAATAGATAGAATAAGAAAAATAGGTAAATGGGAAAAGAATATAAAGATTGAAAGGGGGAAATTTGAATAACTTTATATTGAAGACGTGGTGAGGTGACGTCATCTTAAATGTGACATACGTGCTACGCCGTAGCATGCAGCGTAGCGCTACGAAATAAGCGTACACTGACTTATTTGGCAGACTTTGTTCGATAGCTTTAAAATATTTTAAAAGTTTGCACTTTCCAGCGTCTTCACAGGGTTTTCAGGTTAAGCCTGTTAAAGTTGATTCTTGATCATGAATTTTCAGGGATAAGAAGAAGTCGTGTGATATTAGTGCAGCTTTCTTTCGGTGACAGATTTTGTGATCGGTTCATACTTTAAGGTTATCTGCTACAAACAAACCAATTGTACAACTTTTATATATCAAGATTTGGAGAAAATATTATAGATTAAAATAACATCAACCTAAATAAAAAACAGGCCACAACCCTGTAAAATACACCAACGGCCATATTATACACAAGGTGTGCAAATATCTCGATATTAGGGGCGGCCCATTTTACATAATCGATAATCAATATAAGATGACTAGTTTCATTTTGTATCGTTAGGTCGAAAACTTACGATAAGTTATTTTTGCTACATTACTCGCATGGCTTCGCTTGCTAGGGATTTTTTTTATAATACCGGAGAAATAGTTAAAACGACTTTAAAATTTTTCTTTGAGAATACTTCCTTATTCAACGGACTGGGGGTTACAAAATGTGTACTTATGCATTTCTGTTGCGCTCTGTAATAATCTTACTTTTACGCCTGTATTTATGAAAGGGCTAAGCAGAGGTATATTTTTATAGTACGCCCACATTTCACCGCAAAGCAATAAGTCCTACGTGGGCGCGAGCGAATTGCCATGAATTGAACACAAATTTGTAAAACTCAGCAATAGCGTTTGCCACTAAACCTATAGTAGTACCTTACTGTTACTAATCAGAATGCTGACCTAATATAAATTATACAGTGATTGCTTCAGTTTCATTGGTTAGGTTCCTTATTAAACATAAAGGTAGCAATCAATAATTGATTAAAGGGCTAAATATTCACCAAAGTTAATACCTTATCTACCAAACCGTATAGTTATCCAAAGGAAAATTGGAAAGGGCTATGCTCAGAGTTTCCATTCGTGATCGAATCAGAAAAAATA
Organism: Hecatera dysodea; assembly: GCA_905332915.2. Lineage (NCBI taxonomy): Eukaryota > Metazoa > Arthropoda > Insecta > Lepidoptera > Noctuidae > Hecatera > Hecatera dysodea. The sequence continues at coordinate 7,081,043 of HG995294.1, read as the reverse complement.
TAACCACAGAAGAATCAGGGTTGCCGATATAACCCGAAAAAACATCAAACTTAAAAGGGTAGCCCACATTGGTCTCGGAACAGATTAGTTGACAGAATAGACTCCATAATCTTGGCCCCCACTTAAGATTCTGGAGTGGCAACCGCGTTCCAGAAGACGCTGCGTTGGGGCCTTCTACAAAGTAGACCGATGACCTGATGAAGAGCACCAGAATCCACAGGATGCGAGACCGGCCCGGGGTACGCTCATGATCAGGCACCCACTTTGCGGAGACTATTGCCCAGCGGTCTGTTGTTGTTGTTCATGCAGCTGCCCTGACTCCATTTTTGTCTGGCATTCGTTTTTACATAATTGATTTAGATAAATCATACTAAAACTTGCCCGAGGCTGGATCCACGTGTATTTATTACGAAAATATTATTAGGATCTTCCTTCACTAACCAAATTTTGTTGGCCTTTTTCACGTCTTTAGAGGTTGAATTTCGAGAAATCCGATCTTATTCCGTCTATTGTGCGCCCAATACGCTCTAAAGAAAATATTTTCCTACCTAACCAGCAAAATATTGTGATATGATTATAATCTTTATTGCTTTGCCATGGAGGGTTTATCGGGGCTCAAATTGTTCCTCTAAACAGTTCCTACCGGCTGGTGACGTCATAGCGCCCCCATCACGGAACACAAACTAATTTTCACAAACGATTCACTGTGCTCGACTGATTGACATGCCACAGAATCAGAGCTGTATTGTTTCTGTCTAAGGACATCTCTGAGTGAACCACAGATTATGGAGACGCTTCGTTTGTCACTGCTAGAGACTTAGCGTAACGCGTCGTCGGCACTTTCCAAACAAACCCAGTGTGGTCAGTGGACGTCAGTGTTTACACATGCAAATTGACGGTTTGTGAAAATAGAGATACATATTTCCTAAACCGGAAAAAAAAATATTTTAACCGACTTCAAAAAAGGAGGAAGTTCTCAATTCAAGCGATTTGGATGATTTTTTTTTTGTTTGGAGGAATATTTTATCGGAGTCTCATTTAAATTTGGTGAAGATCTGATGAAGAACTTCGGAGATAGGCAACAGAACTCTTCAAAAAATGTTTTAACTTCAACCATGTTTTTGGGCATAAGTTTTAAAAGTAAATTTAATAAGTTTACTAAGCGGTCTTGATGATTGTTTTTGCTTTGAGTTTTGTTAAATGTATTTAATTTGCATTGGACATTGAACTTCAAAGATAAACTTTGAAGGCCTTCTAAGTTTATCTTCTTCTATCTATACTTATAATAAATCTGTAGAGAGGTCAATTCTGTACAAGGAATATATTTTCAAAATAACTATCAGGGGGTGATTAGTGATCGATACTGGTGCCAAAAATGCAATCAGTAAAATTTTTGTCTGTCTGTCTGTCTTTCTGTCTGTCTGTCTGTCTGTATGTTCTTTATAGAAACAAAAACTACTCGATCGATTTTAACGAAACTTGGTGCAATTATTCTTCATACTCCTGGGCAGGTTATAGTATACTTTTCATCACGCTACAATCAATAGGAGCAGAGCAGTGAAGGAAAATGTTGGGAAAACGGAAGAAGTTACTCCATTTTTTAAGCTTCCGTCGCGTGTGTAATGGTTAAAGTTACATAGAAATCATGTATTACGGAAATGTTCTACATAAAATTATCTAAAAAATATCCCGAAACAGCATGTTAATTTTAAACCGATCGGGCTGAGAGTTTCAAAATCGGGGGTAAAGTAACTATTCCACGCGGACGAAGTCGCTGGCAGAAGCTAGTTTTAAATAAAATCTAGTATACTGAGATATTGTTAGGTTTATGTCAATGCCTTAATAGGAATAACGTCTATTTATTTGTGGAGTATCATTACTAAAAAGTGAAAAATTACTTTAATTACTTCGCTGACACCGACTTCCAAAAAAAATAAAGTTATTTTATATTTTTTGTGTTTTTTTTTTTTTGTAGAACCGGTTTTTTTATTTGTAATAAACTCTTTTCAAATCAATAAAAATTGAGTAAGATAAAGCGTATCCAAGTTCATTAACAGGAGCTGGTAATATCAATAGCTGCTTAAAAGTATGCCAACGAGTGATATTATGAGAAAATTCAACTCACCGTTGTTTACGTGACAAAATAAAAAACACCTAGCATAATTGACGACGACTTTTTTCAATACAATTTTTTCCGCTCTGGGCGGAGCGGAAGGGAGTGCCAGACTTTTACTGACTAAAGCCTATCCAGGTTCCTCCTAATGCCCTTTGGTTCCAGGGCCGCGGTGACTCCTTTGAATAAATTCCGCATCCCTAGTAGGACTGTGCCTACACCTTAACACTTTTTCACTTGCAGAAATTGAGTAATACTACTTGTTTGTGTAACTGAACGTGCACTGGACACAGTTTATAAAGACACGATTATTATTAACTAGGTTATTGCCCGCGACTTCTTACGCGCATATTCCGCTTTTTCTCCTTCCCATATAGCCTTGCTCATTAATGTGGCTATAATAAAGAAAAATATTTTTTTCAAATCCGTCTGATAGTTTCAGAGAAAAGCGCATTAAAACAAACTCTTCAGTTTTATTATATTATTAAGTATAGATAATGGCTTGTCTTCGCGTGATCCGTGGTCTGTGGCGCAAACAGACTGTTTCTAGTTTAATCTATGTATAGACGAGACAAGACGAGGCATCGAACAAAATAGTATAGCCAGCATTATTGTGTCCCCATTGATAAAGTTTGTATAGGATTCAGAGCGGATGCAGCGGCGTGTGGACGTGTTTAGAAACAAGCTTTGTATAACTGTGACTGAATGTTTAGTGTGCAATTGCATAAGAATGGATTGTGAGGAATAGCTTACTTTGTATGCACTTATGTATAAGTCACTTAGAACGTGCTGGAAAACCTAATATACAGAGCTACTCAAAAAGCTAGAGATACCGAATATTCGGCTAGGCCCTCAGCCGAAGCGACGAATATTCAGAAGCCGAATATTCGTTCCAACCATTCGTGAAATGTATGCGATTTAAACGACGTCTCATGTGACACGAGCAGCTCGTGTCACATGAGAGTTAAAAAAAAAATGTTTCATCATTTGAACTTTCATAAACCTTTGTTGTTTTTGTTAAAATAAAAATTATGTGACCAGTATTATGCGTTTCTTTTTCATGATTTCGAAAGTACTCGGTATGCGACTATTCGACATATTATTGTAAAAAGTAGCCGGATAGGTCGAAATATCGAAAAGTCGCCGAATATTCGTGGCATCTCTAAAAATCTAATCGGTTTCTCAATTTATCGGGTTCGAAATCGTTGCAAATTAAATGATTCTAAAACATTCCATTTGAAAGAACGCACTAAATTACATATCATATTATATTTAGAAAATTAAAAGAGTATTGAGTCGCTGCCAAAGCTAAGCTTCCCCCCTACCCCCCCTTCCCCCATCCCCTTCATCCCCTTTTTGTGACCAGTATGTTTTAAGAATGTTCTATTGCTAAATCATTCAATAAGCCATTTGCTGCTTGAAAATGGTCGTGTGGGAGTCCGATAACACTATGACCACAAATACAATAAAAATAATATAAATAGCTACATACATACATACGTACATATATACTTGCCGCAAAAAATCCTTATAACGTTTTACGTCAAGTGTACCGAAACTTTGTTAATCTGCTTTAAACCAAACACAGGTTGCGTAGAACAAAAACAATTAGAACGAAGAATGTACTACTGACATTGTTTGGAGACAAAACACATGTGATAGGATAGGATTACAATCAGACACGACATTGAGCAGGGGAGGTCACCCCCTTCCCCCCTCCCCCTACCCCTTCTGTTCCCCTTTTACTGAGTGATATAAAGCTGATGTGTGACAGGCCTGTCAAGATCTCCAACGCCATAGCGTAAGTACCAGCTTGCGTGAAATTTGCTTACGAATAGGTTGATTTCGATTTCCTTAGGGTTAAGGACCGGAGGTGAAATCTGTCCGGGTTTGCATACGCGGTGTTTTGGAGTTCGGTCAGTATCGTCGAGTCTAGTGAGGAAAAATTTAAAAAAAAATTGAATGTAGTAGGCGAGGTTTCTATCTTCTGATATACAAGCCTCGCCTAGTTCAGAAGATAGAGTCAATTCTCTCTTTCTTTACCACCACTAATGCTGCTGAATTATTGTTATATAATGTACATGTTATTAGTATTAAGTCCTACTTTTACCATGTAATCCTGTTTTTGCTATGCTGGTGAGAAATAATGAAGAGAATTTTAATTTATTATTTTTTATTATTATAATTAAAATTGCGGCACGATAAAATAATTTAGTCGTCAAAAGATGTAATTAAAAGTAAGGATAGAAAAAACACAATATTAATTGAAAGCCCTTTCCTTCTTTTTCCTTAAGACCGTCTTAAGAATAAAACAAAATAAGCTTTCTTTTTCAATTTAGTAGAGGAAAAAAAATATATTGTGCTTTGCATTTTTACATTATTATTATGTGTGCCTCAAAATGCTGACTTATTTTCTTTTATGACAATTTTTCCTGAAAAAATTATGAATTAAACTTACCTCTGATTTCTAAATTAATAATTTGAAGAAAAATATTTCTCAAACACCACGTCCGCCTGAAAAGCTGTCAAATTTGGTTTGAGTTTGATTTGAAAAATTCTTTCAGTGCTAGATAGCCCATTTATTGAGAAAGGCTATAGGCTTACATATCATCATGCTACAACCAATAGGAGCGGAGCAACAGTTAAAAATGTGACTCAGATGAAGTTGTGCAGGTCAGCTAGTCTTTATATAACTTTGATCTCAACAAGCTCTTATTGGTGGATACGTGGCAAAACAAACGGCGGATCCGACCGCACGTTGCGAGAGTGGGTACTTAGTCTAATGAGGATCGCTATAGCGCCTCGTTTTATAGCAAACAGCACCTCGTATCATAGCCAATTGCCAAGTGTGAATTAGGTAACTAGTTTACCTGTTGTTTCAATGATACCGAGCTCCTGAATTCTGCATGCTATTGAGTTTGTGAAACGCATTTATTTTTTTAGCAGTTGTATGTTTTGGGAATATAAAATGGGACTATTAAAAAAGGCAACCACACTTACGTCAACGTTGTGTTCAATTACCTATCAGTTTACAGATCTATAGTGGTCTTCACTAATATCAATCGCTCTGCGACTCCCGACACCCGGGGCATCTATATGTCGCGGTTAGGTTTCCCTGTCTCTCACGCGGTTCGCCTCCTCATTCACTAGCATTACTGGTAGAGAAAGAAGAGAAGGAGGTGACCGCTTCCCATCGCTCTGGACCATTGATTGAAGCAGCGTTGAAAGCAAGAGGTCGCCGTCGCCGATCGCCTCGACGAGGATACGGCGTTGCTCCGCCCAAGCAGGACAGACTACCGTATTCCCATCGTGTCCTCCGGGCCATCCATACAGTGTTGGCACACAGACGTGTCCTCCCGCCGAATCCGAAACAGGTACCTTCCAAAACATCCGTGTACGGTGAGTACCTGCGATGGACGGAAGGCGCCTCTTCAACCGCTCCTCAAAGCGGGGACTTATTGTCACAATGGTGGCGGCCTCAAGGTAACAGTACCTAAAGATGTAAATGCTTCAGGATTAGGGTGCTCCTTTACAAGCTCCCTACTACAAGCGACACATTTTCGAGAAGCAATAATTCAAGTCGAACACTTTTAAAAATTACAAGAAAAAGATCAAGAAGAAATATATGAAAATAAATTGTTCTTTCACAGTAATACTATTCGATAAATTATTGTAAATAACGTACTAGACTGAAAGTATTTTTTCTTCACGACTAAAATAGTTTTTCATGAAAACCCTAAAGGTAAGTTAAGTTGGGTTAGCTACGAGTGTTTATCATTCTCTTTCGGCTACAAATCTCGGTCTGGATCTAGTCCTTCAGAGACTTAAACTTCGTAAATCCTGATTTAAGTAGTTTTCCCAACGTTTGTTTTCATTTAAAGATAAAATACTTTTTCACAGTACTTCGAAAGGGCTTCACGTCTCTTTAAGATTAGATACTTAAAATTTAACTTTACTTTAGTGGAAGATTTTAAATTTTAGATATGTAAAATCCTTTATCACATCTACGAAGAGACGATACAATGTTTAATATAAAATACGCACATTTCTGCCCAATTCCTTCAAGTCACATGAAAAGTAAAAGAACAAATATTTAATATAATAATATATCATTAATAGGTACGTGAAACAAAAACGTTGTACCCCTTTTTACGCAAATTACGTGGACGGAGGAGTACCAACTTTAACAAATTTCATAATCGGTGCAATTAAAGTCTATATGGAGAAGGACTGCAGACAGATATTTTTCTATACAGCTTAAAAAATACATTAAATTAATTAAAAAATGTGGTCGAATTTCGATCACTGAGCGAGTACTAGATAATGTAATTTCATCATCATCTACGAATCTAAAAAACAAAGCTAAGCTATACCCACTACTACAGTGGGTATAGCTTAGCTTTGTTTTTTTTTTGGATTTTCAAGATTAAAAGCATTTATTTCAAATAAACCATTTACAGGCTCTTGAATTGTCAAGGTTGGGCAGTCGAAAACATGAAACTAAAATTATGCCTGTCGCTTATCTTACTTTTTTGAATATCAAGCTTTTTCCGAACATGCATAAAATGTTTTCATTTATGTATTGATAAGGTACCGTCATGATGTTAATTTCCTTAAACAGTTCCCTTAGGGAATCGCGCTGGTGGAGGCTATCAATGGCTCTAATAGTTTTTTTTTTCATCAGAATAAAAATAGACTCTATGTCTGCAGCCCGTCCCCATAGCAAAATACCGTAAAACATTATACTATGAAAGTAACTAAAATAGACTAGCTGGAAAATTAAAATCAAAAGTCATTTATTCAAACTAGGCTGAGAGACAGCACTTTTTGAACGTCAAATTTTACATAAAGACAGTCCCCCAAAACGCTCACCCGTCACCACTTCCTAGTGTTTAAGCTGGGAGAAGAAGTGGCGCAACAAACTTCTCAGCAACACATTTCTGTCTGTTGCGTTTTAAGAACTTGAATTTTATACAATAGTTTGCAAAGTCACTCAGTCGGTATCTACATCAGTAAGTTGACGGATTTTTCTGACAGCATATGCAGTTGAACTTAGCCGTCTTGCAAGTTATGCTAAATGCGGTCCCCATTGTAGCCTTGAGTCGAGCGTTATCCCCAAAAAAACTCTGCTTTTGACGAATTCTAGTTTTTCTTTGTTCAATACCTACTTATAACCCCATACTACTTTTTACATTCGGTAATACACTTGGCTTTTTTCATTAAATACTACATTTTTTGCAGTAAATCAATTTTGGACCTGCTGTAGGACGTCATTTACGTCGTCAAGGTTTGTGGAACGTCTATTTATCTTAAAAATTAAGGATGTATCGTCAGCAAATAATGCCAGCTGTGGTTGCTTTTTTTTCACATCATTAAACTACACTAAAAAGAGGAAAGGACCCAATATTGAGCCTTGTGGTACCCCCATTTTGACTTCTAAGGCCCATGCTTTAACATCGTTTATTTGAACTTGCTGTGGTCGGTCATTTAAATAAAACATCACTAAACTAATTGAAATTACTCTTCTTCTAATTCCCATGTGCTTGTGCCATCCTAACAACAAACTTATAGAATTGAATTTTCTAATATACAAGCTCTATCAATTTCCTTACAATACATTTAAGATTAACACGCTCTTCAATTTATGCAGTTCTCTTTTTTGCTGTCTAAAACTTTTTCGACTCAAAATATTTTATTGTAAGCAACTCAAAATGATGTGCTGTTTCAAAACTAACAAGAGCTCTTGACCACTCCATTCGCGACATTTTCTTAAAGCTAACTTAATTTACAGTCTCAAACCCTTATAATTCGGGCCTTCCACCTGCTTAACGTTTAATGTTTTAGCCAGTAACTTCGTTAAGACCTTTAGAAGGGATAATACGTAAATCGCAGTACTCTTACGCTTATGAACTTTGGAATTAATGAGCTTAAACGGCTTAGTGGTGAGAATATGAAAATGCTGTTAAACACTCGTTCGGTTTTAAAGGAAATGTTAATGAGTATTGGAGTACGTACCTTAAGACGTAGCGCAATTCGAGTCCTGCCAGGAGTACTCTTGAGATGTTCTAAAGACGGTTATCGAGTTCTTGAAAAGTTTCAAAGATGTTCCTTTCGAAAATGGAAAAGTTCATTTGAAAACCAGGAAGTTATGAAAAACTATTGCATTCACTAGAGGGATGCTACTGGTGCATGGTTAAGCTAGCTCATTTAGTTTTTAATCACTTATATCGGTAGCCGTTTTTTGCACGATATACATGCATATGTTGACATTGCTAAGAAAACGAATTTTTGATTAGGTTCAGTTCAGTATTTATAAACTTGTTCATCATTTAGGCAACAAAAAAGGCAAGGATTATGCCGGGTTTACGTTGCTAAATTCTTGTCTGTTTTGCTACATAGGCAGTTCTATTTCCCCTTTAGTAAAACGCAGACACTTTCTATTTTCTTTTTGCAACTACGGACAATAGAAAAAAGATTTTCTTTCAGCCAAGATGGCGAATGTGTTGTTTAAGTACGATTTGGTTTTTCTTTTAGTTTCGGAACTATTCGTTTGTTTTCAATATTATTAGATTGTGTAGTTTTTTGTGATGTTTGAAATTTAGAATTGTCAATAGAGATGTTTCCTGAGGAATAAAAATATGATTCTATTTAGTCCGTCAGTTAGATTATTTTTCTTTATCAAATCTATAAAAAAATATCGGAGATAAAAAGCTGTGTACGAAGTGACGTCACACGAGTTTTCAGCGCACTGTATCGTCTTCGTTTTTTGTTTACGTGAAAAAAGAAAATATACATGTCCAATACTTTTTTTGGAAATCTATCAGACGGACTAATTAGTTTTTTTTAGTCAACTACCCTATTGTATCCCCTTCGTGCCTTTTATACCAAAATGTATTTTAAGGACCACTTTATGTGGGAGTAAAATTACTTTATTTTTTATGTTAAGTACTAAGTATAGTGTCAACCAGGTACCTACTGAGTTGTGAAGATCGAATAGGCAGTCACTAAATGTAAAGTAGTAGTAGTCGACTGCATCCGTTTTGACTGCGAGCCGACCCCAATATAGCTGGAAAAAGGCTAGGCAGATTGATTAAGAACATATTCATAATTTTGAAGCTGTAGTTTCTAAAAGAGTACCTAACCTGAATTTCGATAAAGAATGAAGAAACTATCTTGCGTTATCCAATAAGTTACTTACTGCCAAAACTAAAACTAACCGAACCCGATGATAATGATAATGTAATCTCAAAGTACATCAGTCAACGAGTGTCTAAAACGTGATAGAGGTCCAAAAACGTGATAACAAATTCTCGCGTTCAACAAATCTCCAGGGCCACCCATAAATTAGTTAGCTGTTTGCTCTAGGCCATTAAACAGATTTACCAAACCCACAAATTAAATTGCCAGTACGAACCGTAGATCCAACGTTTAAATCAACAAGATTTCTGAATTATAGAAATCAAATTTAATATCCAAGAAACTTCTAAGATGGCGGGTATAAAAGTAGGACCGTTTCCCAAGACCATTGTTTTAGCCAAACGATTTCAACGGATATTAGTTGAGCGGGGGAGTGGACCGGAGGAATGTTACCGACGAATTTCATAGATTGCTTCAGCCGCTGTAAAAATAATGAGGTTCTTGAGTATTGCCGCATAACGTTCATATTTTAATGGTCCCACATAAATATTAGATAAATATTGTATCTAGAAGGACTTGTAATTCCAATTAGTCGTATTGTAATTTTTAACAGACAGACAAAAAGGAGGAGCTTCTCAATTCGACTGTATTTTTTTTTTGTGTGTGGTTTGAAAGAGCATCTTAGTATTTCAACGTGGTCCCTTTCTAGTTTGGTGAAGATCTGATGAAGAACAGAGATGATAGGAAACGGAAATTTTCAATAAATGATAGCAAATCTTTCAGGATTGCTCAAATTGCATCCAAAAACACCGAGTTCCGAAATTAAACTTATTTTGTACTTTTTGGTTTTTTTGTGTAGAAGTCGGTTGTATTTTTTTGTAATAAGTTTTTTATGAACGTTGAAAGGAAATGCTATGGAGGTAAACATTTAATATTGACTGGTTTACCATATTGACTGGACCACGTAGTTTCGGTTCCCGTAGGAATACGAGGATAAAATATAACATATGTACATATGTTACAAGCTGATAATGTAGATTTACTTTGGTGAAAAAATTGTAAAAATCAGTCCAGTACTCTCGGTACAAAAAAAAGTATTTCCTCTTTTATTTTAAGTTAGTACAGATTCGACAGAAACAAAATCTACCTTCCTAAAAATATATCAATGTAAGTATGTCCCAGTCAGTACATCGTACCAAAAACTTTGTTCTCCAGTAACATCGTGTCCGTATATCAAATTGATATCTTGTACAAAAGACAAAACATTTGCCCTTTTCCCTTCGGCTATGCAAATGTAAGAAACTTCGTAGAACTTTTTACAAGGCAAGTAACAATTTGATAAAGGTTATGTAGCGTCGTATTTTCATGTCGACAACACTTCCTTTACATTTTTCGAAGAACTGGAGATATAAAATTATTCTGAATGAAAATGACAGAGTAAAAATCTAATTGTCGTACTGTAAAATGTTCACAAAACCATTCGAAAATTGACAAGAAATTTTAGTAACATTTATACGGGTTGTTTGAATTTGCTTTTACGAGCTTTTATTAACTTCATTTTAGATTGACATAAATAGCAGTGTTGAAAAATAAAATCAGCTGTTCCTTACATTTATGTTCGTATAACTTATCAAAATGTAGGGGACAGCTGATTTTTTTTCGCGATTTCAGGTCTGGCCCCATAGTAAAAGTTGTTCATAATGATGAGTACAATGATCTCTTAAGATTTTGTTGGTGTTTTACAAATAACCCTGTATAATGAATGCGCTGATCAGTGTTCAAACTAATCATATAAAAAGCGTTCGTTTTGTTTAAGATACCCTGAAAAAGACTAAACCCAAAAATTACACCGAACATGTAAAGGTCACTAAACTACCTACAGCAAAATGTTTTCCCTCGGACCCATCAATGTTCAACAATAAGTCCACAAAATATTTCATAGTATCGACACGAGGCGTGATAAGATCCGACATTTCAGTAACAAAACATATAAGATACTGTCCAATGAAAGGTTCAGTACATAAATCTCGAAGTTACGGCTATTACGTGAACAAAGGGAATGAATCCTCTCGACCCGATTTATTCGTACCGTTACCATGCAAATGCGAAACCGAAATAAATATTTATTTGTTTTACTAAGGCCGGTAATCGTAAAGGCACTCGATTAAAATGTATGGATTTTAAAACGAAGAGCTCTGCGGCCGCCGGAAAGTGGGGTCCTTATTCCGTATTAAAATACGTATCAAAAGGTAGCCAATTCTTTTTGTAACGTTTAAAAGCCAGATTAAACTGTGCGTGAAAACAATGTAACGGAACCGCACAAGAGTTTTCCAAGCGGAAAACTCGTGTTTCGCGGATCATTTTTCCCAATAAGACTTCGGAAAAGCATATTATAGGATTGGGAAAAGGATATTTTGTTTGTTAATTTGTCTGGTTTTCCATTCGCACCGAAGTACATATTTACATAAAACCTTTTCTCAGAATAGGTATCGTAACAGTTTTGGTAATGATGTTTTTTTTTTCGAATTAGGATGAGATGGAAAGATAGGTCAGTGAACTGAACAATACGTCGAAACGAAGCACATGTTACAGCCATTGCCCTGGCATGCCTGAAGAAGAATAGCTTCAACATTGTTTGATAAAAATAAAAATTCGAATACTTAGCGATCACTGTGGTTACTCGTTGCTTAATAGGCTTTTCGCTCTAATTAGGCTGGCCAAGGTTGATCTGTGGATCGGTGAGCATCTTAACCTACCGAGACTCCTCCGTGCCTCGGAAAGCACGTTAAACCGTTGGTCCCGGCTGTCATTTGTAAATCTTTAGCAGCCGCTACAGATTGTTAGGAGCCAGAAAATCTAACTGTAGTCTTGCCAAGAAGTACCGTGTTATCCAGTTAATGATTGTGGAAGTCTGGTAGGCAGCCGCGCCACGTAATATAGTGGTATTCAGCTGAATCTGGTTTGACTGGAAGCCGACCCCAATATAGATGGGATAAGGCTAGGCAGATAAGATGACTTAGCGATCGTTGAACCCAATCACGAATAAAATACATCGAATCCGAAAAAAAGTCACTGAAAATCAGAATCGACATTGATGAATTGCAAAGTAGATTGACATCGAGAAGTCTAGTCTGTTTAAGTCACTCTTCCACAGGTTGTTTTAAATATGTTCGCGATTTTTTTCCTGCTTCTGAAGGAGGGTGATATACAGTGTGTGCCTGGATAATTTGCAAACACGAAAATGGGTCAAACGGTTCACAAAAATAAACAATTTATGTATATCAAACCATTTTTCTTTTAATAACATATTGGAAAAATCCAACCAAAAAAAATGTCTTTAAGGAAACATTTAATTTGAAGATTGCCTTCGAGGGTAACTTTTTATTTACTACACAACATCAACTCTAAGGCATTATTGTTGCTTTTATTAAATGCATGTACACGTACACGCAACAAATACCAAATTATGTATTTTTAAAAACATTGAGGCTTTAGTAGGTAGCAAAAATTTAAAACATTAATAATTATTTTTTTTTGAAAAATTCCGGTTTCTTACATCCACTTTAGTTTCAATACTATATCCAGGGGCACTTTATACACTGTATGTTGGTGTATGTTTTAATACTTCGTTTCATTTGTTCCAGATATCAAACCACCACAACAATGCTCTAAGATGAGCATAGCAGTGCCTCTCAGTCTATCGCGCACAGAATGTGAGGGGAGCTAGCCAGTGACATGCAACTTGTAATGCTGAACTTTCTAATCATGTTTGATGTGGTGTTCATATTCTTCCTGTTCCTGATCGCGGTGACGTGCGTCATGAACTACATGCCAGGACGGAGCAAGCGCTCAGAGGTGACGGAGGATGAGGTGGATGATGACGTCATCCCCCCTCCGCCATTGTTCGCGGGGGATGACGATGAGATTCCTATGGCCAGTCGAGACACGTACGTGGTGATCGCACCGCCGCTAGACAACGTTAAAGCTAAGGGCAGCTGTCCTGTTCATGTGGTGTAGTATAAGCACTGATATAATATGTGAGTATATGATGACCCTGTCTTAAGAAGCTTAGGGTTCAAAATTGGACTCTATTCTATCAAACTATTACGATATGAATTGCCACATAATTAGTCTGACGGTACCTACCATTCATTGGATGAGAGAAGCACAGAATCGAGGAAGCCTGTGTCCAGCTGTGAACGGCCGGTTTGGAACGATGATCATTATGAATGGCGCCTTCAAACTTTAGTAAAGCATTCATTTATTAAATTACACCTGAATCCAAAACCATAAAACGTGAAATTTATGACGATCCGTTTGTATTGTTTCAGATCAACGTAGGAGTTTATTACGAAGAAGCCTTATGAAAATGTAGGTGTCGAAATGTAGACATTTTTTACCAATTAGTCGAGTTTTAAATAAATTCTTGTTATAAAAACTAAGATGGTGGAACACGGGAATCAAGTGGATGTAAATGAGTTGGTCTGTATCATGGGTACTAATATCAGAATTAACCTCTTTCGAAAGCACTTTACGAAAAAATAGATATATACATAGAGCTGTAAAGCAAACTATATAATAATAAATGTATAGGAGCCGTGTATGTATATTGAAATTTAATAAATATAGTGGCAGTGTTAGAAACGAGTAGTAAGAACTATTTTTTGATATTTCATTTAAATATTCGCTTCCGCAACGCGCAAACTATGTTGAATCAATTATTTTCGGGATTTCGATAGCGTGGTTTACTCGCTGTGACGGATTTAGGGGCCATATCACGGAGCCTGACAACAGTGTACTACGCCCCAAACGTGTAGGTAGCTAAACACATAAATAGTCGGGGAACTGAACAGAGGTAACAAGTAATAAAAAAGGATTTATCCGTATCGATGAAACACGAAACAAATCTACGCTTAATCGAATGTCAATAACACACAACTGTTGGAACATCCTTAAAGTGGTAATATGGAAACATGATAATTTATTTTCTACTATCGATATAATTTTACAACTTTCAACGGCCTAATGAAGTTTCGTTTTTAACACTGCAATAACCATTGACTTAATTCTTGGTTACGCCTAAAGTCTATGTAATCGCGTGAGTAAATAATTTGTTATGTAAAGTGTTCAATTTTCAGAGCAAATATATGCAAGTGCTTGTTTAAGATGAATGTGACTGAATTATAGGTAAATGGTTAATAATATTAGAGTAATAATTAGTTATACGTTTCGCTTGCTACAGTATTTTGTATGAAATAGTTAAATACAACTTGATACGCTAATGTTTATTTTATAGTTTTAGTGCTACTATAATGGAATTATTCTAAGGATTGAAATGGTTGCCTAATAATTCGAGTATTTAGTTAATTCTGAGTGTTCTGAATAGGTATGTAAAACGCTGTTTGCATTTCAAAATTTAATATTAATACATTGGGTGTACTGGCAACTATGTAAAATCTCTGTAAAAAAATATAAGAAATTGTTCATAAAAATGTGAGCGACCCATTCAAGTGTCATCTATATTTGAATATTCCTCTACGATCTCACTCATACATTCTTAGCTATACTTACCAGACAGAAATATGTTATACATCCTTGTCTAAATTCTCATTGGCAGAATGTGCTGCGTCAGTCCCTTGGTGGCTTATCCTTTAAGCTTGTCTATTTCCGGAGTGTGGCGCGTTTAGAAATCACCTAGTGGTGAGCTTAATGGCTGGTAAACGTGTTCACATCTCATATTATTTACCTTATAAACTGTTAAGTTTTTAAGGCTGTTGATCACTTATGTATACAATAGCAGGAAGGTTGAGCTTTTCAATTAAGGAAACTGTATTTGACTATATCCTAAACGGAACCCGTTATTTTGAAAAGGACCAGGCAAAAGGTCACTTTGTTTTCACTTTTGGTGCACTCTCAGTGCACATCTTTAAATCAACTTAAATATATGAAAATTATAGTCTGTGCAAAAACGGTTCGGATTTAAAGGTCTTGAACCCTTTTCAAAATGACAGCTTCAAATATTATTTCGTTTGAACAAGAGCTCATTCCAAACTGTTAGAAGTATTGATACTAACAATGCGTTATTGAGTTTGCCCAAACTAGTGACGCCAGAACAGGACCTTACGGTCCTCTATCCACCTCTTCTTAAGATAATAACTGTCACCATATCCCCCTCTTCTCCCCCCTATTCCGAAAGCTTCCATCACATAACGCTTGAACACCGCTTTCGTCGAGTACATTCAATTATTCGTAATTAAGAATAAACTTTGAATAAAAATGTTTATTCAAGAACAATACAAATATCAATAGACTAACACAAAACATTTAGTAATAGTTTATACATTAGTATTAAGAAGTTATTATAATAATAAAACGACAATACATGTTTCGAATGTTTTCTCATATCATTCAATTTAAGTGGAATTTATTGGTCAGGTGAATAGTGTTCCTGTAATGTCATTATTTCTTAGTATACAATTTTAAAATGAAATCATTACAGTACTCTAGACAAAATTAATTTGAATCTGTAATTACGACTGTTAAAAACCCGGAAAGTTTGGAATGGACCAATTGACATTTCGGAATGCTAGTTAATAAAATATGTACATGTTGGACGTTTGACAACCGTTATCGCTGATCAATTGTCTAGAGGCTTTTATCTGTTAAGCAGTGGCCATACTACGAAGTGCTAATGCTATCATGATTTAGTGTGAGGGAAAGGGATAGTAATATTCGTCTTGTGTCCACTCCGTCTCTCTCTGACACAGGAATCATGATGGTTTAAGACGTCATGGTAGGGCTGCAGTTTTGAAAAATATTCGGTCTTTGCTTTCGATCGATCTCTTTCTAAATTTGAAATCTTTATAACGCATCGAACAGTTAATAACTGTTGTTTGTGCTTTTTATCGGAAATAAAATAAATAAATGGTATTTAACTATGATACATGCTGAAGCAAAATTTATAAGGCAACCATGGCCCGATATTTTCCAAAACAACGAGGAATTTTATTTGAACAATATAAGAGTTTCTTTACACCGCTTATAATATATGTACCTCTGTTAAAACTTGTGTACGGGTGGGAAGGTAAATAAAGTGGATGCGGTCCGCATTTCAGAAAGTCACTGAACTAAAGCTTCGGGTCAAATACTTCTCTTTTAGAAGTCGGTTAAAAAAGGGGAAAATTCCACATAGTCACGAAGTTAAATTATGATGTAGAATGAACTCCTGCTAAACAGATAGCTTTTCAAGACTCAAAAAATAAAATGCGAATCGCGTCCACTTTTCAAAATATTATGTTATGCTAGTTTGTTTCAAACTGCGACATTTGTAATTAAAACATGAATGTACCAGGCTTAATTTATCGACGTAATATATATTTATTTCGACATCTTAACAGGCGCAAATATTAATGAATCCGTTTCGAAGTCTTAGAAACTTTGACTTAGTTCATTAAGTATTTGTTGGGTACCCTTTTAATCATTCCAAGGCGTTGGAATATCGGGCCCTGGTGAAATGTGAAATATTCTCAAAAACTCTATATATTCTTAATACCTTTTCTTTTATCCAGATTCAAAGTAGATTTTATTTTACATTTTTTTCAGCCATATAGTTCGTAGGTACCTGAAACAAATGATATAACACAAAAACATAACTAATATTGAGGTAAAAAATATAAAATAAATTATCCAAAAATTCGAATAGACGAGTATAAAATCAAAAACATACACTATGTGATATAAATATACACAATTTTTAAAATGTAGTTGTATAGAGAATTAAAGCATTGTTTTGAATTTATTGTTATATTTGCGTTGTCTGACGCGTAATAATGATGTAATTAATAAAGTGCACTAAGGCAGTGTTGTCATAACATGGCTCTGTTGTTTTATTGATGAACACTTTTCCTGACAGAAACTTCTTTTCGAGTAGATTCTGTCCAGTGGAAACTGGTCACTTGAATAACAGTACTAGTGATGTTCATTGAGTTCGTCAAATATGCAGTTGTAAGGATAATTGGGGTACGATAATATACATACATGTATTCCAGGTCCTGTATAATGACGGTGCCTCAAAGGGATCTCAGCAAAGAAGACGGCACCCCAAAGGGTCAGTGCCTGCTAGTGTTGCGGAATTTGTTCAAAAGAGTCACCGCGACCTTGGATCGCAAAGGGAAGAATCTTAGGTGGCTTTTAGTCAGTAAAAGACTGACTCTCCCTTCCGCACCGCCCAGAGCGAGAGAAATCATTCCATGACTTCCCATCTAGAAAAAAAAAAACTGGGGGTGCTCGATTATGTGGGTCATTGTCAATAAATCCTTTAGAAATTATAGCCCCTGAACAAATGATGTGAGGAAAAAAGTCATGCCCTGCCATTATTTGGGAACTTATAACAACAAGTAGAGCTAATGTGCTTAACATTTATATGCCGTTGTGTTTATGGGTTCACATCAAAAGGGTAATGGGCGAGATCCACCCGCCTTTTTGTAGGGATTTCACACTAAGAAAATGTTCTTTACACCATTGCCAGTAAATATTTTATGTTTATGTTAATAATATCCTCAATTCAAGCCTTTTCTCAACGATATAATTATGTATGTTGAAGTCGGCTTCCAGTATAACAAGATAAAACTGAATACTAGTATTTATCATGGAGCGACTGCATATCTGACCTACACCAGTAACTGAGTAATCCTATACCCCTTGGCAAGACTGGTGGAAGATTTTCTGGCTTCTGTCTACCCGTAAGAGTGTGCGGCTATATTAATACATACATATGTACGTCACGGGAAACGCCTAATAGGGTATTTTACTGTAAAAATCTAATTAGTCCGTCTGATAGATTTACAAAAAATATTGGACACGTATTTTTTCATTTTTCACGTAAACAAAAAATGAAGATGATACAGTGCGTTGAAAACTCACGTGACGTCACGTCGCTGGTAAAAATTGTAGCAACGTAGTGACGTCACGTGAGTTTTCAACGCACTGTATCGTCTTCATTTTTTGTTTACGTGAAAAATGAAAAAATACGTGTCCAATATTTTTTGTAAATCTATCAGACGGACTAATTAGATTTTTACAGTAAAATACCCTATTCTTTAAGATTATAAAATACAGTATGTCAACTAACAGAGGGCGTTCCCGTTAACCCACAATAGTATAGCATCCATATATGATAAAAAAAATATTGCCATCCGAAAATAAAATGGTTTTTTTTTAATATTAAAATATTCACTAAAAATGTTAAATTGATACGTTAAAGAAACACTATGTACACGCGTACTTGCCGGTTGGGCATTGCTATTTCGAGTACTATTCCGCGCTACTATTTTGATTTTAAAGAGGAAGTTTCCAATTTATTGTCAATTAATTATTATTTTTTAATTTGGATTATATTATGCTTATTTTTCTATGCTGATTTTTTTATTTTAATCTATTAATGATATAGATTAACGAGTAAAGGAACGCCCTCTGGTATTTAGCATACTGTATCTTGACAGATTGATAAATTGTCAACCGAAAATTTGGAACACTCTTTTACGCATAAGAAAATTTGATAGTCTATAATCTCTCGAACTCATTCCGAGAAATTGTAGAATAGCAAGTAACAAAACGTTAAGTATTAAAATTTCAACATTCTAACCGACGACGGAACCCCGCTGCGGGTAAAACCATTCGAACCTAACCTATCCGTGTCGGGGAGCCCTAGATTCGCTGTGCCTTATGTTACTACTTGGCTAGGACAGAAAATCCGATAAATAATAAAACCGTACACTGATAGGCCGCCAACATGTCGTCACTTTATATCGGTCATAATTTCTCGGAATGACTTACAAGAGATTATTGACTATCAAATACTTCTCTAAAAAAGTATTCCTAATGTTCAGTTAACAATTTATCGAGAGTTTACAATCTCTCAAGATACTTTATAATGTTACGTGTTTTACAATTACACCATGACATATACTATACAAGGAAATGTGTCGTTATTATATTGCAGAAAAAAATAACAAAACAAGAAACTATTGTTGGTCCACTACAAGAATTGTGGTGCAGAAGTTTCATAAAATATTCATCAAATAATCTCAGCAAGTTTGAGAATCTTTTGTCAGTTTCTGCTGTTGTTATGAAAATTTTCTGAATGAACTAGAGGTTAGCGAAACTCGGGGGGGAACAAGGCAAGTTTTTATTTTTAAATCCAGCCAAGCATAGCGTTAAAGGATGTTTTGGAGACTGCAACAAAAGTTTTTTTTATGTTTAAACTACACAAAGGAATAAATAATGGCTCCTTCAGAAAAAGGAAAGGAGAAAATATAGTGAAGAAAGGCGTTTTAATATATTTCGGAAGATCTCTTTTGTTGTGTAATTATTTTCTTTTAATTATATCCATAATGGACTTGAAGGACTCTTGACATATGAGTTTTGTGTTTTTGATTTGAATAAACACATTTACATCAACATTTTTACCAAGGAAACATTGCTTTTGCCGCTGGCAAAAACTGGCACGAAAATAAAGCTCATACTAGATACTGACTTTCTTTTTACCGGCTTTTTCAAACTATCACGTGATTTTCACTGGCTACATTGTACATTGATGGACAGACTGACTGACGTTCGTCCGTTCCTGGTGTATTTTTCCCAAACATTTGAACATTTTGAATTTAGTAAAAAGACTGCCTCTCCTTATTCTTATTTCAAAATGTTGAAATGTTTTCCTTTGTTTTCTGATACTCTTAGAGAAAAAATACCGTTGGAAAAATATTTTTTACGAAACTAGGTTTTACGAAACCTTTAGAGGGTAAGGATAAATAAATTATGTGCATAAAAGTAATTAATTAACACGTTACAACTTTATTTTGTTTATATTCATTTGTTTGGTACTAACTCATTTTATTAATATTTAACACTAGCTTCTGCCAGCGACTTCGTCCGCGTGGAATAGTTACTTTACCCCCGATTTTGAAACTCTCAGCCCGATCGGTTTAAAATTGACAAAGTTTCATACAAACGTTCATCCCCTATTTTATCCTTTTACCTACTTTATACTAAAAAACAGAACATAAATTAACCAAAACTAAACTATCGGTATCTAAAAATCTATGCTCCTACTTCTACTACTATTTCACCTAAAAATAAATAAAATTGAAACTATTAATAATTTGTAATTTGAACGAATATTTAAACATTACCAAAATAACTAATAAGTACCTATTTTATAAAATAGCAACAAAAGTTACACAAAAATAATCACAATAACATCTTACAGCATGATTCAGTATTAAATCGCGACGGCGCGGTGGCTTATTATTGTATTCATGTATAAGTTTGGTTTCTATGCCGATTTCTATGATTCTTTTTTTATTGAATAGGTAATAATGTTAACTTTTTTTAATTAGGGATGAGTGATAGTATTATAAACGTAAGAGTAAACAAATATAATCAGAAAGCTCCGAACTGCTAAGCTATCGGGAGTTACACGTGTTATTGTGAGTCAACCATAAAAGATAGACATATGCTGTTGTGGGATATTTTTTAGATAATTTTATGTAGAATATTTCCGTCATACATGATTTCTATGTAACTTTAACCAGTAAGGCTACACACGCGACGGAAGCTTAAAAAATGGAGTAACTTCTCCCGTTTTCCCAACATTTCCCTGCTCTGCTCCTATTGATTGTAGCGTGATGAAAAGTATACTATAACCTGCCCAGAAGTATGAAGAATAATTGCACCAAGTTTCGTTAAAATCGGTCGAGTAGTTTTTGTTTCTATAAAGAACATACAGACAGACAGACAGACAGACAAAAATTTTACTGATTGCATTTTTGGCACCAGTATCGATCGCTAATCACCCCCTGATAGTTATTTCGAAAATATATTCCCTGTACAGAATTGACCTCTCTACATATTTATTATAAGTATATATAGATTAAGGACTATAGTATTTTTCAGGAAAACTTCCTCCACTCTAACCTATAAATGACAGGCTAGAACTGTCAATTTGCGGTAAAAATGAATTCATATAACGTAGATATAAAATTCTATCCCGAAATATTCCAAGGTCAACGTGATATCAAAGAATGATGTCTTTGTGTTTGCTTAAATAAAGGGCTCTTTTTCAAAGTTATTCAAAAATAATGAATGATACAGCTTCCGCATTTCTTAATGAGGCGTGTGAAAAACAAACTTCGCCTTTGTTTAAAATATTAAGAAAGATTAAAGGAGTACACCTATTTCATTATTCAGAAACATTTTTTAGTTCGATCTTTAGTTATAATTTTCTTACTTTAACTACAGATAGTATAATACTACAGTCACGAACTAAACTTGACGATAGCTGAAAAAACACTATGTATGCAATAATTAGGTACCTATGAGAAAATTGCTTTTGTATCCGTTATGTTTTAATTAGCTATACAAATAAGCTTGATATTGGCATGTAAATTCATAACTACTTAGAACCTAATGCTGGCATTGAAAAAAAACTTAAAAATCTTATCAGTCAAAGTCAAAACGTTTATTTCAATAAGGACACTAAACGGCACTCTTAAACATCATCTTTTACGATTAAAACAATAATAGTTATTTGTTATACAAGAGTGCAAAGTTGCTTTTTAACCGCGTGCTCAATTTTGATGACCGAGCAAGCGAAGGATTCTAAAATTGAATCACGAGTGCAACGAGTGATTCAAAAATTAGAATCCTGAGCGTTAGCGACGGAATCAAAAGAGCACAAGGTGAAAAATCTTTGCACTCGAGTGCAACACGTAACTTTTCATCCCACCCCAGCGAGGAAATAACTAAATGCAAAAAAAAAATGATATGCGTATACGTATTAGATTAGGTATGTTACTTACTTTTGCCGTCAAATATACGGAATCAGGTACTTCGTTTAGAAACCTTTCAATTTCAGATGCAGTGAAAACCTTCGATTTTTAGGGTTGATGACCAGATGACGCTCTTTTCAAAAATGCCACTAATTTATGATAGGTGTTTCATTTTGATTGTTGCTTTAGGCACTGAATACATACTTCATAGAGTGCTTGACTTCTTGGTCTCGGATAATTCAATAAAATATGCCAACAAAACGTTTTCCGAGAAAGATTTGGCTCCTTTAGCTAGTCGCCACGTGTTAAACATAATATAGTACTGTTTTAAATACTTCTCACGTGATTGTTGAGGGAGAAAACTCGTTTGCGCATTGTTAACCATTTCAAACAATTCTGTAGGCGTCAAATAAACTTCCTCGTTGCTTGAATCACTCATTTTAGGTTTTACACTGGTTTTCAAGTTTATTTTTAACTTGGTTTGTTTTAACAATAAATATGATCAACGTGAAAAGAAAAACGCACGAAGCAATTTTTATTTTAAATTTTCGAATCAAATTCCGAACAATAGAGCACCATAGAGGTAGAAGTAAAAAGGTTTAACAATGTTTCGAATTCAAAAACTTCGTGCACACGATGTTCTAAATTCAATTTACTTTATCCACTAGAGGATAAAAACGGCTTTTACGCTCAGATATCGAAGAGAAAAAATAGTCTTTCCGAGATGGGGGAATGAAAAGTAACTTTGGTGTCCATTCGCTAATTTTATGGAGAGGAATGGACAAGAAGTTTCATCATTTTTACTCTTTTCAAATAAATGTTTTACAATATTTGGTGTGCAAAATTTATTTTTGAGGACGATGCACCTAGAGTACACAAGTTATATAGATATATAAAAAAAGTATTACCAGCAGAGTTGAATTCGTTGCGGAATTTGTTCGAAAGAGTCACCGCGGCCTTGGAACGCAAAGGGCACTAGGAGGAACACGGGTGGGTTTTAGTCAGTAAGAGTCTGACACTCCCTTCCGCCCCACCCAGAGCGGAGAAGTCATTTCCGTGTTCCTCCAAATGCCCGCCGCATTTCAGGGCCGAGTGACTCTTCCAAACGAATTCCGCAAAAACAGGGTAAACCCTTAATATCCTTTCACCTTAGTTTCACTAACTAAAACAAACATAAACATGGCAGAATTGGATTCAAATCAACGGTTCATCATCACATCAGCCAATAAATAAGCCGCGAGCATAGATTTATAGAGATGGACTTTACATGCAATGGTCGACCCAAATACGCTGTATAAATCACTACACAAAAATATGCGGGTTTATACTATGGGAGAAGTTTTAGATAGCTCATAAATAGTGTAAACACAGGAGCTCGTGGCTAAATTCTAACAGCCGCACGGGTCGATCTTCTAGGTTAAGCAACGCTTGCCGAGGTTGGTCTGTGGATGGGTGACCATCTTAACATAACGAGACTTCTCCGTGCCTCGGAAAGCACGTTAAACCATTGGTCCCGACTGTCATTTGGAGATCTTTGGCAGTCGTTACGGATTTTCAGAAGCCAGAAAATCTGACACCAGTCTTGCCAAAAAGTACCGTGTTCCCCAGTTAATGGGTTGTGGAGGTCTGGTAGGCAGCCGCTTCACGTAAAATACTGGTATTCAGCTGAACCCGGCTTGACTGGGAGCCGACCCCAATGTAGTTGGGAAAAGGCTAGGCAGATGAATAAATAGTGTAAACACTGCAGTGTAGTTGTATGGTTGATGGTTGAAAGCAAATACCATGAACTCAATAACTTCAAAGCAATAGCTAAAAAAGATATACCTTCAGCTTTTCAAAACTATCTCAAAAAAAGAAAATTCCACAAGCAAATCTTCATTAAAGAGAGGAAATATATAAAAAATTATTGAAAAATATTTCTCAAAAGTTCAATGAAAGCATAACAGACCCCTCTCGCCCAACTTCCATTGCATAATTTTCTTTAGAAATATGCTATCGAAGTTTCTGGGTAATGGAAAATGTGCCGAAGACATTTTAATTGATTCGAGGTCGGTGCCAATAAAATGTCAAGATAATTTTAGGTGTTCTCGAGCGCACCTGCGGCTCGAATTCGGCAAAACAAAATGTATCGAGCATGGATGCGGAGACAAATGACATCTTAAAAGAAAGAAAGAAAGAAAGAAAAATGTTTATTTAGGACTCGCACAAAACAGATTAAAAAAAAAACATTATTAAAAGCTTAATATTAGATTTAAACTGTGCGAGGCCAAAAAAGGTCCCTATCTCAGCATATGCTGCGATATTTAATCAATTGATAAATACCACAGCGCTGGTGTTCTGTTAGGGCCTGTGATGCCACGGATACACATATCTGGAATAATACCTTCACGGTACGTCAATACAGTGATCGGAAGGCGACATTATTTGGTTTATTTCTGGGAATATGTTCAGTTATTTTCTTTATATTGATGTTTGGAGTGAAGAAAATGTAATGTTTCAGCTGGTTGTCACCCCGGGTGCCGTAAAAGTCAGCTGAGGGATCGTGATTAGGTAAGGTTCACATTTACGTCATGGCTTTCACGCGGGGTTTTGGAATTTATTGTAGCTCTGTTCATCCTGTTGGGGATTATGGGCGTGAAGGTAAGCGTAGAAGGATTTGTACCTGGTTTTACTTGATACTTAAATTATTTCCGAACCTACCTGTCCAAAAATAATATCTTAATTGTTCTCTTTTCACAATATTTTAACATTGACGGATGAATTTTAGCTTGACAGAGTAAAAAAAAAACTTCGTACGTCTAAAATCAATTTGTTTCAGCCTCCGGCGACTTTGCCTCCAAATTAATAAAAATACCAATATTCAGCTAGCGAAGGCAATAAATTATGTGATATAATGTGAATATTTTCATGAGTCTTCTGTAATATTAATTTTCTGATTTTGCTTCAGGGTTTATGAATTAATAAACCTATATTGATATACTTAAGTTAATTAGACTGATTTTGTAGTTAAGTATTGAAACATATTTGAGGAACTACAAAAGAAATTTTGTTTTTTAAAATTAATTGCAAACATGTTTACATAAACATCCCTATCTTCGTATCCAATAGAAAGTCAGCTCGCTCTGACCCCAGCCTATTATTTAATGTTGAAACGTGAAAAAGTGATTAGTGTTATTAAGATAGAAGAAGGATGGTCATGCTAGTCCGTTTCCTTCAGCAGTTTCCCAGCAGCTTTGGCGAAATCTAAGATAAGCTGCTTCCAAGTCACTCTGTCCCTTTTATGTGATCGGACCAGGCAGTGAGAAGGTAATCCTTTCGGTATGTCCAACGCAACAACACAAATTTTACTGTATCTTTGTAACGTAATATTATACTCTTTCTTCGTGGTTTTTTACGTCGACTTGCCCACTTCAACTAGATTTTTTAAGCTGTCTGGGGTTTATTTAAATGAACTGACAGGCAACTGATGACAGGTGCCATCTGCTAATGAAACATTAAAAATGTTTCATGTCAAAATATTACGTTTTTGCACCTGTCACAAATATGGGACAATAATGTTTCGAAAGAAAAATAAGTCGTATATTATACAGGATTTTTTTTTCTGTATTAGCGGAAGCGAGTGTCAGACTTACCGACTAAAACCCACCCGTGTTCCTCCTAGTGCCCTTTGCGTTCCAGGGTCGCAGTGACTCTTTCGAACAAATTCCGCAACCCTAGCAGACACTGGCCCTATGGGAACCCGTCTTCTTTGCTAACATCATTATACAGAACCTGGAATGCAAATTATCGTTCGTAACAAAAACTATTAAAATTCAACTCTTAATATCATCACAGGAACGATTAATATCAAAACCATTCAAAATATAATAAATCCACTTTGATAGCTCAAAATAGATAAAGCAATAAAAGTCTATCTAATCAGTGCGAAGTCAGTCCGGTTACCAAAACTATTCACGACAAAATCCGATACAAAATTAAATTCAATGCTCAATCCGCTATTCATTTCAATACATAAAGCTGTAAATGTGAGCACTGAATCACATGGCTGGACACACACGTCAGTTACACGGTCGTGCGGAGGTTTCATTGTGCGGGTACGTCTCGACCGCAGCTGGAAATTATCAACGGGAATAGGGATGTTTCCTGAGTAAAAAATATATGATTATGTTTAGTCCGTCATCGTCAGTTAGATTATAGAAAAATATATAAATATTATATATACACGTATTTCTTCCTTTATCAAATCTATAAAAACTGACGAAGATACAAAGCATCAAAGATCAGGAGTGGGGGCTTGTGACTTTACGGCTCGGTAAAAATTGTAGCGAGTAGTGACGTCACACGAGTTTTCAACGCTCTGTATCGTCTTCATTTTTTGTTTACATGAAAAAAGGAAAAAATGCGTGTCCAATATTTTTTGGAAATCTATCTGACGGACTACTTAGATTTTTTAGTCAACTACCCTATTATATGTGGAACTATCTTTTGCCAACAGCTTCCTCTGGGCTGAAAAGTTTCGAAGGGTTAGAAAATATTCTATGTCCTAATTGAGGTCTAAATTCGTTTACACAAGCACTACGTTTTGCTCACGGCTTCGCTCGCATAAAAATAGCCTGTAACTGTTTCCAGAATCCCATCCATCTCTGTGCCAAAATCGCTTCGGTGATTTAAGTGTGAAATCATAACAAAACAAACTTTCATATTTCCAATATTAGTTGGAAATATGAACTTTTTTCTGGATGGGAAATCATCAAATAACTTCTCCCGCTCTGGACGGAGCGGAAGGGAGTGTCAAACTCTTACTGACTAAAACCCATCACGCGGTGACTCTTTCATCACATTCCGCAACCCTAGCAGGCACTGACCCTATGGGGTCCCCCGTCTTCTTTGCTGACACCTCTTTGAGGCGCGCGTAGAACTCAAGCTTGGTTGTTATCGGACGGTAAGTCACCCATAGCTCGCCATCCGCAGACCCGCTTACAGTGGCCGGGAATCGCCCTACGACTCCCGACGCCCGGGGCGTTCTTCTGTTGCGGCGACTTGAGCGTGAGGTTTCGATCTCCCTCACGCGATCTGCCTCCTCCTTCGCTAGCATTATTGCTTCGCAGAAGGAGGTGACCGCTTCCCATGCCTCCTTGCTCCGGATTATGGATTGAACCAGGGCCAGAAGCAAGAGGTTGCTGCCACCGATCGAGGAAATAGGACCTAGGTTTCAGGTACAAATTTACCTTTATTAATTATGAATATTGTATTGTTTCGCTGCTATCAGATGAATCTAAGAGCAGCGTCTGTTTTATGTTCAAATAAAATACTTATACGTGATAGAATATTAATTTCATGATGGAGACCTTTGTGAAGCAGATTTCAGAAAAACCATTGCTGTAAGAAAAAACGGTGGCGTCAAAATTATGTTTTCAATTTATTTTTATTAGTCCCATTTTAGCAATAAATTATTTTAATAGTCGCACTAAACTTGAATAGAAATTAGAAGAAATAGAGCAACAAATGTAATACACAACTTAATGAACGATAACTTACAAGTAACTTGAACAGAAAGTTAAGCTTAGTAATCTAAGCACGTTTCAGTTCCATTTTAATTTAAATCAGGGGTAATACCGCTCGCTAATGAAGCGATAAATCTGGGAAAGATATTCAGTACCAATTGGGGCCCGATGGGACTTTTTGCTTTCTTGAGGAAATACTGAAATGAAATGGACGACGTCAAAGGTACGATACTAATTAGGCGGTATTTTTTTTGTAGTTACTGATTAATATTAACCCTTTCTTATTGAGAGAGCTTTCCTGCAGTCCCATAAGCTTCTTAATTTATTAAAAGTGAAGCTGGGTGTAGGCATACGTATAATGATTATACTGTTGGGATCATTGAGAAAAAGTCATAGTAAATGGGTTTCCTAACACGATATAACTAGTTTTTGAGGACTATTTATGATGGTCCTTGTCGGCGCATCACATACATACATATATGTAGGTAGGAGTGATAGACTGCGCAGTCAGTAGCAATGAGTGAGCACGGATATCGGGGTACCGAACCCGCTACAGGCCGATCACTGCGCGCCCGCTTCACCACTCATTAAATTTCATTTCTTTAACCAAAATTAACCATTAATCACCATCACCAACCCGCACTGGGCCCGCGTGGTGGATTACGGCCCATTCCCTCTCCTAGAGAGGAGGCTTGTGTCCCAGCAGTGGGAACGTTAAAAGGCTGATTATAACCATTAATCTCTCCGGGTACCAGGAACACATAAATAAGCAAGAAGTCTTGCACGCCCTAAAAATCAATTCGTCGACGCTATCCGACACCGGTTACTCGACGTGCCCTCTGAAGCGAGGAGGGGATCTGTTCGATCATAAACAGAATCGCGTTTACTGAGATGAACTTTAGTCAACCAACACGATGTCTGCGTCTACGGAAGTAATTATAAACTTGTAATTAGGTGTACGTTCTTTTAGGAAGGATTAGGCTTACGCCAGCCGTATTTCCATGTTTTCATGGAATTAAGAAAATGGAAGGAAAATGTTGTTTTAGACCAAAGAAACTGCCCTAGATAAAATATTATCGGTATAGTATCTATCCCCTCTTTGAGGAGTTGCTAAACAGGTGCCACGGCGTCTTCACCTCCCGCCTGACACTGGTACTCACAGACACTATTCTTTCGGCAGGTATCTACCTGTTTCAGATTCTGCGGGGGGATACGCCCGTGTGTCACTACTGTGTGGATAGCTCGGAGGACACGAAGGAGCATACAGTAGAGGTCTGTCCTGTTTGGCGGAGCACCACCATGTTCTCATTGTAGCGATTCGCGGCTGTGACCGATCGCATCCGGCCCTGATTCAATGCATCGCCCGGAGAAAAAAGACATGGGAAGCAGTCACCTCTTTCTGTAAAACAGTAATGCAAGCGAAGGAGAAGGCGGTATACGTGAGTTACAGGCAAATCTCACGCTTCAGCCGCCGCAGCAGAAGAAAACGGCCCAGGCGTCGGGACAGTGGCCGGGAATAGCCCTGCGACTCCCGGCCGATAAAGACCAGGTCCAGGTCCATAATTGATGGGGCCCGCTAGGTTAAGAGACTGGGAGGGTTGCAGAATCTGTTTGAAAGAGTTACCGCGGCCCTGCAACGGAAAGAACATTTTGAGGAACACGCGTGGGTTTTTAGTCAATAAGAGTCTGACACTCTCTTCCGGTCTGCCCAGATCAGAAGTCATTTGATGATTACATTTTCGTCTGGAAACAGTTCACCATTATTTTTTTATGGAGATTCGTGTATAAACCATACACAAAACATGACGGCACACGCGGTATTAAACGTCATTCGATCACTTTTTACTATCTAGAATTCTTCATTATCTATTCGCTAGTAAAAATAACAGAAAACAACATCACGATAAAGAAACTCAAATAACCGTTTCCCGACTCAATATTAGCGTACGTTCAAATAAAATACGCGAACAATTGAAAAGGTTAGCACACACAAACGGGGTTCACGACACGAACATAAAACGCAAAAATGGCGTCGAAACGTAAAGTGACTCTGTTCGACGCAGAAGACGTCAATAATACTAAAGTGGCCATTAATGGCACACTTAATGTACCTACTGGTGTTACGACGCAGATTGTAAATCGACTCCCATAAAACGGTGTCATAGAATCTGTCTATCTATAGAAGTAATAAAATTGTAAGGGCAAGTGTCGCAAAACAGTAAACAAATGGAGTAAGTAGGTTAGTACTTCTAGATGTAATGAAACGAAAATAAATTCCGTTTATCTATCTTGTGCGTGGGAGATACAAAATAATTAGGAATAATAGGGAGAATAATCTGAAATATTACCTTCTTGTGTAAATTCACGGAGTAGCGGTATCTGTGTCATTGTCTACAGACGTGTGAATAGCACGTTCGCTTCAATATCTTCATTTTTATTTACGGCAATGTTCAAAAAATTATAAAGTACCTATTGCCGGAATTAATCGGCAAGCATTTTCTATCGTCGTTTACTATAGTAATAGCTATATTAGTCAAACGTGAGCTTAACAGAAAAAAATAATGTCTATGCAACAATCTACGTCCAACTAGATGAAGAGAAAACATCTATAACTACGCATTCGGTAATGTGAACCCACCCTTATGGATTTGATCCTAAAGGTTATGGGAATAAAAGTGAAATAAAATATCCTTCCTTATTTTCCCTGATCAAGATGGCTCAAATAATTAATAGGTCGTCAAACATCGGGCGGGTTTCGCTGTCCGAATGTACACAAGATGGAGGGCTATCGGCTTTTAGGTGGCTTTTTGTCATCCATAATGTAGAGACTTAATTGTTTGGAATGGCTCGGAAATAAGTAGGTAAGTTCTGGACCCTATTTATATTATATAATTTTTCTAAAAACTACGAAAAAATCGAAAACAAACGAACAAAATTGTTGGTTTATCAAATGACGATACGTCACCTAACGCCTGGCGGATGTTTAATTTTATTAGTTTACTAGCTTCTGCCAGCGACTTCGTCCGCGTGGAATAGTTACTTTACCCCCGATTTTGAAACTCTCAGCCCAATCGGTTTAAAATTTACAAAAGATAGACATGCTGTTTCGGGATATTTTTTAGATAATTTTATGTAGAACATTTCCGTAATACATGATTTCTATGTAACTTTAACCATTAAGGCTACACACGCGACGGAAGCTTAAAAAATGGAGTAACTTCTTCCGTTTTCCCAACATTTTCCTTCACTGCTCTGCTCCTATTGATTGTAGCGTGATGAAAAGTATACTATAACCTGCCCAGGAGTATGAAGAATAATTGCACCAAGTTTCGTTAAAATCGGTCGAGTAGTTTTTGTTTCTATAAAGAACATACAGACAGACAGACAGACAGACAGACAGACAGAAAGACAGACAGACAGACAAAAATTTTACTGATTGCATTTTTGGCACCAGTATCGATCACTAATCACCCCCTGATAGTTATTTTGAAAATATATTCCTTGTACAGAATTGACCTCTCTACAGATTTATTATAAGTATAGATTACATTGCGCATTGGCTAAATTGAGTTGACACTTCCACGAAAGCCACTTATCGAAATTATTTATAAAAAAAAACATCAAAATATCTAATCAAGTTGTAAAAAATCATAAACTTGTATAAAAAAGTCGCCTCCTCCGTTTTATTTCATAATCCGCTAAAATACTTTCCGTGTTCTCAAACAGACATTAAACCGATAAAAAGCTGAATCTTTAATAAGCCGGGGTGAGATTTTTTGTTGTCTCAACCGATATTGAGCTGACCTCATTCCCATAACCGTTTGCTTGCCATTATTAGGGCGTGCTAAACCTCAGCCAAGAATTAATGACTAATAAACGTCACTAACTAACGTTGGTAGACCTCTGAACTAGCTGTTTGTTGTTTTAACATATTAAGTAATAACTTATGTCAATTAAGTGGATTTAAGTGGGTTTTGTATATACTATCGACTGACTAATGATCGGAAGACACATTCGTTTGAAAACGAGGTCACATGTCGCGTACTAAAACATTTTATAGTACACCTCTCCGGATGTGTTCGTGCGACATGGTCAGCCCACTCCAACTTTGGCCTGGCTGTTTTGTCCCCTACATCTATAACTTTAGTTATGGAGTGCAGGATGATGTTTTTAATGCAATCTGGAACCGTACCACGAACTGCCATTGCTATCATGATATCTGTGTGAAAAAAGGATAGTGCTATTTGTCTTGTATAACTACGTCTCTCTCTGACACAGGAAGCATGATGGCTTTAAGACAATCATGGTAGGGCTACTGGTGTTATCGGTGCCGAAGAGGTGGGCGAAGATCGTCACTCACTGAACGCCTGAGGAAGGACGTCGTTGGCGGGGTCGACGGCCGCGGAATGGTGTGACGATCTCATCATGTTTGCCGGGAAAACTTGGTCACAGATCGCCCAAGTCAGAGAGATTTGGAAGAAGAAAGGGGAGACCTTTGCCCAGCAGTGGGGCAAAAATGTAGGCTATCAAAAAAATTAGTGCACCTACATCTTATTGCTAACTTTATAATGCCAGATAAAAAAACATTAAAAGCTTTTATTATGATATTTTTTTTATTGTGTACAGTTATGAATTTAACAATTGCTCTAAAAAAATTAAGTAATTAAAAAATAAGTATTTTTCAACAGGTCATTAATACGGTTAAACAGGCAATTAAACCCTTTACAGGCACTTTTGAATTGTAAAGGTCGAAAGAAGTGAAGCTATCTGCACGTTCCAAAGCGTAGATCTCTATGGAGAAGAACGTGCAAGAAACTCCACGGACACTCTTTTAAATCAATAATTTTTTACAAAGTTGTGGATACATTGTTCTTCTTGATGCTATTCCTATATGTGAGAACGATGTAGAAAAACGTGTATGATACAGGTATCCAGAGTGAAAGGAACAATTAAAATACAAATATAACTTAAGTGACCCCCAAATTATATCACTTCATATCCGTAACCCCTAAAAATCTTTACATAATAACCCGATATAAACCCAGTTACATCATCAAAGGGATGAGCGATATAAAAACTTATAGATTCGTCCCACTTTCCGGAGCCGGGACTCCGGTGTGCGAAGTCCGGATCAAATGGTCGGTTTTTAGCGGTATTCCCGCGGTAGACCGCGACAAGACGCGGTAGACCGCGACAAGACGCGGTGAGCCACCTAGTTGGCTCAGACCGCAGGCCGTCTGTTTATTAAAACCAGATCAGTGGCCACAAATAGGCACTACGCTAGGGATTATTTAGTGACACGGTTGTGAGGTTTTAAATGTGCTTGTTTTAATGCTATTTTAGCCATACAAGAAATACATAAGCCCTTAGGTATTTTCATATAAAACCTTTTATCAATATTATTCTATATTAGGATTTTCTGTAGAAAATTTGTATAAAGAATCCATTAATCAGTATTTTATGCTTGTAAATAAAGCAATAAGCCTTCTGCTAGATGCAAGACTTGTCATACCTTTGCTGGTATTTTCCAGCAGTGTATGCCACACATTACTTAATTAATACGAAAACTCTCGTTTTTTTTTTATGCTACGTCTTGGCGGCAAGACATCTCCGTCATCGAAGCGGAATGATTATTACCTACAGCTGATGCTAAAAGATGCAGTAGCATATTAGGACCAGCATGAAGAACAGAAGTGGGACAAGTTCTACTCTTGCGATCGTTGCGAGAGTGGCTCGCTGTCCGATAACAACCAGGCCCGGGTCGACGGCGCATCTTGTGCTTTAGTCAGTAAGAGCCTGACACTCTGTTCCGCTCAGCCCATCTCATTCATTTTATTTTATCAATTCACAGCAAGAGCGAAATTCTCGGCACTCCATCCAACAGAGAACAAATTAAAAACAATTCCATGGCATGTCGTAATTAAACGGATTTATGATGTAAATCTGACTCGAAGGAAACAAAGCCGAGGCGATGGCGACCATTTTTTTCCACGCACCGAACACCTGCACTTAACGGGTTGAACGTGGCCTGAATTACTGAAAATACGTCTAACATTTTCATTTCAGGCTCGTATTTGAATAATTTTTACGACACGATGTTTGCTGAACTGCGGGAAAACTCGCAGTGAGTATAAAATATGGTTTATACAAAACCTTGTTAGGCACATATTTTTCACGATTAGTTATTTAGGTAGGCAGCTAGGAAACACCGGCCTCATCTTGTTTAAAACGACCAGAAAAGATTGACGTGAGTGTTATTTACAACCTGCCTACAAAAAAAAAGTTTTAAAATTATTATTTTTTTTGTACTTTTTATGTTTAGAGGTCGGTTGTCTTTTTTTTTGTAAAAAGTATTTTTTTTATCTTTCTCTCTTTACTGGTCCCCCATCCCCACCTAAACGTACCAACCACATTGGTGTAAACAATAAATAAACATGCGATTTCAGCAATCCCGAAAAATTTGCTACCATTTATTGAAGAGTTCCGTTTCCTAAAATCTCTGTTCTCCATCAGATCTTCACCAAACTAGTAAGGGACCATCTTGAAATACTGAGATGCTCTTCCAAACCATCGTATACAATTTTATTTTTATATTTTACATTGACAAGAGTGAATGAGAACATCATCAATGTAGTCGAAGTAACGCATATTAGGGATAACTCAATTAATACTATTCGTCAGATCTCAATCAAATTGGATGGGACCACACGACAAGCACCAGCTTTCGAATACAAAAATAATCATCAAAATCGGGACACCCAGTAAGAAGTTATGAGGTAACAAACATAAAAAAATACAGTTGAATTGAGAACTTCCTCCTTTTTTGGAAGTCGGTTAAATAGAATTTATCATTTAGGTGAGAAGAATAGACGAAGTCAACCCAGAAGCCTGAGGATATATGTAGAAGAAGAATTAGTGTGGGCCTGACAGTCCTAGACATGTTGCCCCGATCCCAAATCAATGATAATACCTAAGTGTAAAATTAATTTGACTGACATTGTTTCTTTTCGAGAAGACGTTTTTTCTGCTCAGTGCTGAACAGATTTGTATTCGAACTGGAAAAAATAATTCGCTGTCGTCAATGCTGTAACGGTTTTTAAAACAACGCTACTATTACTAATTACTTATGTATGTACTTATATGAATATTTACCAGTACTACCTAATTAGTATTCTGTGACATTGTAGAATGTTTTAATAAATAATTATCCTAACCTCATGGTAAAATATTCATTAAAAATGATATGCCACCGAATATTATAATTATTATTTTAATATTTACTTCACGTTTTAATAAAGGTATTCATGATGAATTACATACAGCTGTATGTGGAGTAAGTTTACTGACAATAATTTTTCATTTGTGAATTTATGAAAATAATAGCCAAAGTATAATTTATGGAGCTCCACAATCCGCAAAATCACAACAAAGACCTAAAAATGAAGCGCTTTCCGTCCTAGCCTGGCATTTGGCAATAAATCCTAGCTGAAGCGCTGAGATAAAGCGCTGCATTCATTACGCGGCGAGGCTGTTTGACCACCGACACCGCGCGACATTGGCGCTGCAGCCACTGGCTTTACAAAGCCATCCAATTCGATAAGCGGAGAACTGTTCTGTTCTTTTTGTTAGACCGATTCTTTGAAGTTTTCTATTTATACTTATGTTCTTTGAACTACTTTTAATTGTGAATGGTCAACGGCTTATTGACGATACCAAAAACTGAGTACTAGCGCAATACGAGCTGGGCGAGCTTAGATTGGTCCACGAGATGAGATATTTCGCCTGAATGTGTATTACAATAAGATAAGACTTCCACCGAATATTAAATTTAATACGAGTGAGGAAATTACAGTTCCTTTTTCCTCCTAACAGACTGTGAATTATGTAAAAAATACATTATATTATTTAGGTTAAGCTTTGGAACATATTTTCCAGCGTAAGTAAAGCTCGCAAATGCGATATCATGACGATCACGGTATGAACAATTAGATACCGCCGTAACCTGGCTACATCTAGCCCTTTCGCATATTGCGAGCTTTACTTATTCACCATGCCTATCGTCAGGTCAGTTAAAACTACCTGAAAATATTCGCATTTATAAACGAAGAATTAATAACGCAGTAAATCTCCGAGCCTGACACACCTAGCGCTTCCTTTCAGCAAGAACAATACCCCTGGCGGGCATTATGCCAAATTGCGTCAAGCAAGAATTTACAAATGGCGGAATGCAATGCCCTGTTTGTACGGACAAAGCCACGCCAAAAACTCATGCATTATGCGAACGACAATGGAAATGGGGAAATATGATAATAATAAAATACCTTACGTTTTTGTCGTTTGAAAATCGTTTTCTCTACCCAACTTTTTATTTATCTGCCTACCTGTGACCGGAGTCAAGTACGCACTCACCTTTTTTTTTAACGGGGGGGAATTCTCATGGATGTCCTCAACCCTGGGGTGGGTAGAGGGGTCTGTCAGACTCTTACTGACTAAAACCACCCCGGTGTAAGTCAACCTTGCTAACAATTGTGAAGAGTGGCTTATCGTTTCATCATGGCAGAATTTTATCTACACTAATATTATAAAGAGGAAAGATGTATGTGTGTGTGTATGTTTGTAATTAATAAACTCAAAATCTACTGTGCCGATTTCAAAAATTCTTCACCATTAAAAAGCTACATTCACCCTGAGTAACATAGGCTATATTTATCCCCATATTCCTACGGGAACGAGAACTACTTGGGTAAAACCGCGGGGCGCTACTAGTATATTATTCATATATCAGTATGAGCTCAGAAGATCAAAAAAGCAGGAAAAGAACTTATACGGCTAATAAGACCTTTTCCTGCTTCTGAACGTTAATTGGCGGTACTTTAGTAACACCATACACCGTGACGAAGGCGATTGACAAACGTTACCAAAATATCGTGATCGATTCCTTCTATGATGGCATTTCAAAATTCGCAGTAGCTGATAGAAGGCTATTTATTTTGTCTACAGATTGTGATCTCAACAGTCGAATTACTAGAAAGAAGGACATTACTGGCCGTCCTGTAGGTCTGAATTGAGAGTTTGTTAGCTTCCTCATTTTTACTTAAGATTCTTGAGGGGCTTTAATGAATTATTTAAATGACCTTGACCTCAGAAAAGTGTAAGTATCAATTTGTAAAGAAAGGCATTTCTTTTAAAATCATTTGGTATTCATAGGCGCCTTCTTGTTTCAAAACGGTCCAATGCCATCCATTAGATACTGTTTTCGTTTAATTTAATAAATTTTTAGATATAAAGGAAATTGTGAATTAGATATATTTTTTAGAGAAGGCTTTTATTTATTTTAATGAAAAGTTGGAAGTACTTATCTTTCTACAACTTGTAATCACTATCAATTTACACTAAAAGCCTAAAGAAAATAACCTTTTTTTAAATGTCCATGTTGTCCTCTTGTATGAAGAGACATATTCTTCAAGCTTATAAAACGCTCAACATCACCCGACTACGTTGCGGGTTGGGTGCAAGCTTACGGAATAGGTTATGAGCTTCAATGAGATGTAAGGAAATGCGTGTGGGCTTACTCCCATCAATATTTATTTACTTTTATTAAAAGGAGGTATGGTTGAATTTTTGACGTGACAACGTCTAATAAATCGATGAACGCCGGCTGCACGCACGAAAAAGGATGACTCATTGTAACGTTACGATCGGAGCGAGAGCGCTGCACGAGCAAGCGAGAGGCACGATCATTTCATCAATGTTTTGTAATGACTTTGTCACATTAAACTATCGTCCGTAAACCGACTTTAAAGACAACCAATGTTTCATTTACATTATATTTGTAAAAGGTAATCTTTAGAAGTGCTGAACCAGTTACGGTAATTATTTCTCGGGTAGAAAATCACTGGACACGGCACCATTTGAATCGTTGGAGCGGCGTCACCTTCCGCCTCACCACACTCACCGGACTTAGGTGTTTGAGGAGGTAAATGTTTCGGAATCTGCGGGCGGTCACGTCTGGGTGTCAACACTGTGTAGATCGCCGAGAGGACACTAGAGGTCATACGATTGTGGCTGCTATACTTGGGCGGAGTAATAAAGTGTCCTCGTCGTGGCCCTGGTTCATTCCATGATCTGAAACGAGGAGGCATGGGAAGCAGTCACCTCCTTCTACGAAGCAGTAATGCTAGGGAAGGAGGAGGCAAAAAAGAAAAAGGAATTTGTTCAAAAGAATCACCGCGGCCCTGAAACGCAAAAGGAGAACACGGAACACGGATGGGTTTTAGTCATTATAAGTCTGACACTCCGTTCAGCTCCGCCCAGAGTAAAAGAAACTATTTGATGATTCCCCATCCATAAAAAAGTTAGAAAACCACACCACAGCTGAGTGTAACAGTAGCATTTCTGTTTATTTTCGTGAAAAAAAAAGTATATAAGAAAAAGTCACACTACACCTGTAGAAGGGTACCTACACATAACTTGTGCCATAAGGAAAGGCAGCATCCTTATGTCTGTAAATAACATCAAATTGTAATCATATGCACTAGCTGTGATGCGTGAAGTGCTTAATAAGCGTCCCCAATCATTTAACCACTAACTGGATGGCTAGTCGGATACCCAGCACTGAATGTGTGTGACAAAAACTGTTTCAACCAGCTTACCGAAAAGTACCGCTAAGCCTTATTTTATATCCGAAGTAAACTACATAAGTCTCGAATGTCGAAAAAATATTTCCAAATAAATATCCATCGTCCCCAAAAGAATTTAATATTGCCCTGAGGATCGTAACCTAAATATTTAGTAGGAGTTTTTCTTAGAATTTCTGTAACATTTAAGATATTTGCTCCTTTAGCTTTGCGAGAGTTGGGGTTAGTAAATTGTGACTGTTTTTTCTAGAACATTAATTTAGCTAACTGAAAGAATCTCAATTGAGTCCGAATTAACCTTTGGAGTGGAATAAAATTAAATGAAATTATTAACTCTACACTCACTAAAATTGCGCGATGCTCACCATTTTATTACAATGTCTTTTAAATGAAATCAAAAATATGTGACATGAAAAGATAAAACAATATTATACTTACAATTTATGTTATTTACCTAACAATCTTTTCTGTTACGCCCTGGCCCTAATCGCTGCCTGTAAACTGTTTTTCATTCATTGAGTTTCCTGATGAAAAACTGTGTTACTTTTGGTGTACAGTAAAGGTTTTTTTTTCTAAACGTTGCCCCACACTAGGATGTACTCCTGTATCGTGGGTGCGTTCACAAACATGTAAACTCACATACACAAGACACCCAGATCCGGAACAATTATCTGTAGGCCATACAACATTTTTTGCGTGCGGGGATCGAACCCGCGACACGTAGCGCAGCAGCCGAACGCTCTATCACTGCACCAACCGTGTCGTCGATATATGTATAATAAATAAATAAAGCAGTTTTCAGGTGTTTTATCGACGGAAAGATGTTTTAGGGACGCTGCTGGAAACTTTTCTCGTACCAGCCTTTTCAAACAAAGAAAACAAAAGAAAATAAGTTAAAAAAAGATTAATAATTTTGGCAGATAAGATTAAAATACTCGGAACGAAGATCCGTAAAATTTAAGTCTTTGAGGAGCTTATTCAGAAATGCAATTATTTTTTAAGTACGTCACGTTTTCCCATAAAATATTGAAAGGAAAACGTCACGCAAAAATCTAACCTAGTTAAAATGAAAGAGGCTGTAGCAAAAAACAACTTAACGTAATATCACGGCTTAATTCTATGTATTACAGAGTTTACATCAGCAGCGCCTCGAAATACGGAGATAAAATATAGCGTATCTTACTCGCTGTTAATGCAACTTTCCATTGGTGGAAACATTGTTAAAATCAGTCCAGTAGTTTCGGAGTTTATCCCGCGCATACATCGGAACACTAGATTTTTACGTATTTTGGTTTTTATGTATTGGACATCTCTCTTTACATGCTCAAAGAAATATTAAATAAATTTTGACATAATTGAAGATGATCACAAAGGGTAGGCTTTTTACGTAGAATTTATTTAAGGTCAATTACTTTACACCCGATAATCTTTATTCAGTGACTCGAGTTTCTGATATAAGGAAGGGGATACTTTTTTAGTGATATTTTTGGCTTTAAGAGCGTGTGCCGTATGGCATTTCATATAAATTTTCAAGTCACTATTTTGCGAAATGACTTAACCGATTTTAATGAAACTTCACACATATAAGCAGGATACATAGGTCAAAAAGTTAGTCAAAAACATTTTCGAAATGTCTTTTTAAAGATAACCGGAAATTTATGTTTTCATGGAAAATTTAAAATGGGTCTAATTTAACTGCAATACTATTTATAGAAAATGTTTTCAACTTACTTTTTAACCGACTTCTAAAAAAGGAGGAGGTTCAATTTGGATGTCTGTATGTTTTTTTTTTTATTGTTTGTTCGCGCATAACTCCGTCGCTTGTCAACCGATTTGAAAAATTCTTTTTGTTGGAAAGGGTATACTTCCCAAATGGTCCCATGAAAATTTTATCGAAATCAACCAAGCGGTTTTCGAAAAATCAACAAAAATCTAAAAAAAATATGTACATTTTCTATATTGATGACCTCTTAGTTTACTCTGCGAAGGAGCAGTACGTTTTTTTACACCAATGTGATTGGTTCGTTTAGGTGGGGGAGGGGAGGGGGTGTAGGTACCACTAAAAAGTGAAAAATAAAAAAAACTTTTTACAAAAAATAAATCCGATTTCTAAACAAAAAAAAACCAAAAAGTATAAAATAACTTTAATTTCGGAAGTCGGTGTGTTCAACAACAAAAAAGCAACCAAAAACACCGAGTTCCGAAATTAAAGTTATTTTATACTTTTTGGTTTTTTTTTGTTTAGAATTCGGTTTTATTTTTTGTAAAAAGTTTTTTTAGTCCTATGTATTCTGCTAATGTGTGTAAAGTTTCATTAAAATCGGTTTAGTCATTTCGGAAAATAAGTACTTGAAAATTTATATGAAATGCCGTTCGACGTATACGCTCTGAATGGTTAACTTTACAAAAAAGGTTGTTTGGGTATCCTTTTTTTTATGTTTTTTCAACAAAGTGATCTCAAAGGGTTCTCTTAAAGGAAGAGTTCTCTTAAGAGAAGATTTTTAACAGTAAACAATCTTCTCATTTACAGAATCGTAAATCTCAGGAAAAAAGTACTTAACCAACTCGAAGTACCAGGATCTCAGGAAATCACAAGAACCATTACATTCATCCTTTTACACACAAACAATAACAGCGTATCATCATGATCAAGCCTACAGCACTCGGACGAAATTATAAAGCAATTTATCATTTTCACAGGGCATTCGGCGAAACGTCATTATTCATTCCGAATCGTGGAAAGCGTACAATGTGCCTATTGTGCTTTTTATACAGACCTCTTGAATTCCGGACGAAATTTTCTGAGGCCACTTTTTGGTCGCCTAAATACCTTGTTGCGTGATTTTTTTTTTGGATTGATTATTCTCTTTTTTTTTTTTTTGTTTAGCTACAGCTGATTAATGATAGACAATTTTCGATGAAAATCAAAGTAATCAAGCTCAGTAGTTGATAGATACGTAATATAATTATGTATCTCGCGGTTTAATAACGGTCGGTGTCATGTTGAAATTGCCACATTACAATCTCATTTTTAAGGGACTTTTCAATTCAAATAACATATCAGTAAATAATGAAAGCATTAAAAAATGGCATTATTTACACCAATATCAACATTAATGTAAATTAGAAATATCATATTTGAGAAGGTTGAGCTTAAAAATTCGTGTTATAAATTTAAAAAGAACCCAACAGAGGAATATCGTTAACTCTAGAATACTGTTACGCTGTATAAATCCGAAAATCACTGTAAAATAAAACATTCAGTGAAAATATTAAAATTAAAGTTCCAATCTGGTTGCAGCGGCGTTTAAAATCGTCAAAAAACTGTAATTGAGTAATGGTCCACTTAAAATTCAATATCAGCCACGAACGACCGTTTTAACTAGCTTAGAGTCGATCGTTATCACAAAAATGGCTACAGAATTTGTGAGCGCGCACTCCATCGTCCATAACTTTAATATTTTGCTTTATCCGGTTCTATAAACTCAATCAAGTAGAGAGAAGTGCATAACTTGTGGCGGTTGTGGGCATCGATCCTGATTGCGAAGCGAACTTGTGTTTTAACATCGTTATTAAGTTAAACTAGGTACTAGCTTTTCGAAGTTCATGAAGTGACGGTGACATTACAAAACCCCTTGGTTTAAGTAAACAAAGCTGTTGCAAAATAAGCATTTTGGAACAGCTTGAGATCTTAGACACCGAAACATGCTAGATACTTCTTTAGTTTGTGAGTTCTATTAATATACAATGCCACAGTAATTAATTAAGTTTACAAAGATGGAACCTTCCAAGCATATAAAGATCTTAATTTCCTTTAACGTTCAAAAAGTATTCCATTACAATACCCATTAAGGAAACAATGAGACCATGCGCCTGTTTAATGAATTATAAGTACATTAATTTCCCGTGAACACATCGATGTGACGTCACCATCATCTGTCATGGCCGCCGCCGCGTTGATCAGCTGTTCACCTCCGGTTAGCTATGTCAAGTGCAAAATACACATGACGCCGTTACTCTCCCGTTTGACTAGCTATCAAAGTAGAGGTGAAAAATAAAGGTTAGGTTAGGCAAAAGACAGGTACGATGGTGTGATGACAATTGGATTTATATATGTACATAATACGGGTAGTTTATAATTCCCGTTAAAGGTTGGTTTGGATTTCCACTTAGATAATAAGCTCAGAAAATTGCGCCGTTAGGTTCTACAAAGTTACATTCTGGTGGTAAAGAATTCCAAAAATATGTTGAAAATCGTTAACGCTGTACGAATATAATTTTGTGTTCAATAAGACGTAAGACTGTTAAAACACAAAATATTTAAGGTTGAACTCGTTATCGTAACATTTTATTCTTACCAAAGTCCAATATAACTATCAATTCCGAACGCCTACTTTAAAATCTTCACCTTTTCCACAAAATCCAAGCTACAGATTTTCCAAAACTGCGGCGTTAGAATAATAAATAAAAGTTACTTCGCTCTTTCCACGTTGGCAGCCTCTTTTAATAGCTACTATTAATGTCACTTTCAGGCGAATAAGTACATTTTCCTAATAGTTTCCGTGAAAATTTTTCTAGACATTTCAAACTTGGCGAACAATAATTTGGCGTTCCAAGTTCTGCTTCGAGCTACAAGTTTATAAACCTTTGAGAGGTCGTTTGCAATTAATAGTTTACTTTTAATTAAAGGTTATTTTTTGGTGTGTCTGGTATTTAATAGCAGTTAAACTGTAACGAGAGTCTGATAGGTAGTTGCTCCATGCAATATGTAACTGCAACCGGTAGAACTGAAAGCTGACCCGAGGTTTGGAAAACTTGGTTGCGAGAAAGTCACTGCGGCCCTAGAGCGCAAAGGGCATTAAGAGGAAACACGGGTGTGTTTTAGTCAGTAAGAGGCTGACACTCTCTTCCGCACCGTTAAGAGTGGAAGAAGTAATATGATGATTTCCCACCCATAAAAACATTTTGGAAAACTTGTCACAAAATCCATATGAGACGTAACATCACAACTGTATTTCTCCGATGGCTTAGGCAGAGGTGAACTTGTAGTGCGCCCATACCAATCACAATAAAAAATCGATTACATTTACATTATCAAAAAGATTCAGGATAAGAGACTCTCCATTCTTTTAGGTTGAGTACGTTAATATACACTGTGGTCTTTATAAACACCAAAAAGTAAGCACCAACTTCGCCATTTCACAGTAACATAAAACTCGCTTCAACAAACACGAATACGCTATTAAAATACGAAATCGTTTTCATAAAATATAAACGTTTATTTCTAAGTAAAAGACAATAAAACAATATCTGCATTTACAGTTCGTTAAGTAGTTTGTACTCAGATACTAAGACAAATGACTTTGTTCTCATTCAAACTTCTATCTACTCGAAATAAAATACATTAAGTTGGGATTTTCAGACGTGCTCAAGTGGTTATTGAGAGAAAATATATATCGAAATCTTTCAAATATTATTGAGCAGTAACCAATCAGATTGAATGTGACTATAACGGAGTAGATACCTTCATAATTTTGATAAGAAGTGCTGTCGACGTCGTGGTAGACCGGAGATTAACGGTATCCGCAAACCTTGGCTATCATCCAATGTGATTTTTACCCGACTACGGCAAAGTCAAAAGAGAAAGGGTTATGATTTGAGCAATCAAGTACCTACGTATCTCTGGTGTTTTTTTTTTTTGATATCGTACCGTGAGGGATAGGATACTAATTTTAATGAATAGGAATGATAAAAAAGGCTTTGGCATTGCAGCGTTTATCAACACTTTTACTACTTTCTATTAACAGTCAAGAATTCCAATAGTTTCTTTTTTTATTTTATTTAAGCTACTTTGACTTGTTTCTCACGTGTTTGACCATCGCTGTCGAAATGCTACGTGATCAATCCTTTCAACAGTGTGATTGGTAATTGTGTTCCTTAAAATGGATTATACTAGATCTGGATTTGCAACGACTTTAAACCTCGAATTCTTTTGGCTCCATATGCTGCTTGACGCAAGTATTCACCGAACACGGATGTTTCGGGATGTACCTGTTTCGGATTCGGCAGGAGGATACGTTCGAGTGTCAACCGTCCCATTTTAGGCTTAGAAAATTGTTTAAAGTACCTATACTAGATAAGATACTATCTTTTCTCTTCTGGTATCATACAAGTTCCTTTTCTGACAAGTTTTGGTAACCTTATCTACCAGATAAAGTCACATAAAATCTGCTAATTTTTATTTTGTATGTCTGGAAGACGTGAAACAGATACAAATCGGATTCTTATCGTCCAGACGCACAATATATATATACCTATATTTCTTTATTATATAATATGAAAAAACCCGTGGCTAAATAATAATGACAACTGCATGGGTCGATGTTCAAGGTTAAGCAACGCTTGGGCACGCCACCATTGCGGTGATAAGTCCCCTCTATGTGGATCGCCCGGAGGACACAGTGGAGCAACGCCGTGTCCTCGTCGAGGCGATCGGCGGCGGTGACCTCTCGCGTCCGACCCTGGTTCAATCCGTGGTTAAATGATCCGGAGCGAGGAAGCATGGGAAGCGGTCACCTCACCGCAGTCAGTAAGAGT
This sequence comes from Hecatera dysodea, assembly GCA_905332915.2. Classification (NCBI taxonomy): domain Eukaryota; kingdom Metazoa; phylum Arthropoda; class Insecta; order Lepidoptera; family Noctuidae; genus Hecatera; species Hecatera dysodea. The sequence continues at coordinate 7,036,228 of HG995294.1, read as the reverse complement.
CTGACACTCTGAAAAAAAAAAAGATTAAGCAACGCTTACCATGATCTGTGGATGGGTATCCTAACATATCGAGACTCCTCCGTGCCTCGGAAAGCAATTTAAGCCATTGGTCCTGACTGTTATTCGTAGATACATATTTGGCAGTCGCTACGGATTGTCAGAAGCCAGAAGATCTGACTCCAGGCTTGCCTAGAAGAATACGGTAGTATTACCTAGTTAATGGATTGTGAAGAGCTGGTAAGTAGCCGCTCCACGTAAAATACTGATTTCAGCTGAACCCAATTTGACTTGAAGCCGAACTCAATATAGTTGGGAAAAGGCTAGGCAGATCATGATATAATTTGTAAAATTACACCCAGTCTCTTACCTTTCATCTTTTTCCAGCTAGAGTACCTTCCAACATTCTATATTTAGGCATAAAAAGAGCGGTTCTAAAATATTTTCCAATAATTAAGTCAAAGCCAACATTGAAGGTTCCATATTGTTAGATAACCGAAGTGCCTTTTTTATCAGCCTTTTGAGACATTTTATGTAAGACATTCAAAGGTGCTATGTTTTCGAGAAGTTTAAACATAGAGTTGGTGACCAAAGAATTGGATGGAAATATCTACAGAGGCAGGAATACTGAAATATGGGAGATTATCTGTCATTTTTTGTGATGTGTTTGCTCTTGACTCTAGTCTGGGTCAGAGGTGTCAGAGACAAAGTCGTCGATGGAGTGAGCTTACCCAGAAGAAGCTTGTTCACTCTAACTTTGAAGAGTTTAGGTATTTGAAGAAAAGGGCAAGAATTTAGCAATGGAACTCATCGGCTTTTTTTTTCACTTACAATACAAATCTTAAAATAATATGGAACGCATCATTACAATTTAACTTAAAGTACTAATCTCAAAATAGAATGAAGACCACATAAAAATATCACTTACTTCATATTTTCAGAAGCCTGAACATCTAACACCAGTCTTGCCAAGAAGTACCATGCTACCCAATATATGTAGTTGGGAAAAGACTAAGCAGATGATGATGATCTTGATATTACCAGTAAGTACAAAAAACGAATTCATAAGCGTCTACGAAAAAATATTGAGGTACAATACACATGTGATTGCTTTGAATCCGCTTGCGGATTCCGGATGCGGAAACGATAAGGGAAATAGATTTATCTCGAATACGGAAAAGTTGTCGAACGGGAAAAATGCTTTGAGTACTTTTACACCTACCTACTAGTATTTGCCGGAGCCTTTTGCTAGAGTGGAACGATATTATGATGTTATACAGTTAGCAGACTTTTTTAATGTAGCTGTATATCTATACTGCTCAAACAATCAAAGTTCAGTTGCCTTTACGAAATTTTACCTATCTAGCTAATTAAAACCAGCAAGGAACGTCCCTGATTGAAATTATTCAGATGATAGCGAAGGCCTTCTTAGTGAAAATGGGGGTAGAGATGCAAAGCTTGACCTTTGCAGAGGCGTACAGTGATAAGAACATACGATTCCTTGCGGAGGTGTACGAGAGGTTCCGAAATCAACTACCAATAATAAAATCAGATCTTTAAGTCATCCGAAACAAAATGTTTTTTTTTTTCAATCACTGAATTCTTTGCTATTGAGTCGCAGCATTGCATTTTCAGCTTTAAAGGAACAACTTACAGACATACCGTGTTGGAATCCATTCTGCCATAATAGGTAGGTACTGATTCAATTCATAATTGAACTGTATATTTTTGGTTTGCCGAAAGCCGGTATGCCTGGGAAACTCAATACTCATCAATTTATTTTGTTTATAAAACAGGTAATTATTATTTTGGGCATTGCCTTTGTGGCCCATCGGATGTAATTTAATATCGTCCCACGCACGTTTTCATTAAGCCCCGTAGAGACCGGATCACTCTGTCAATATAGCTTGTTGGCAAGAACCGTTCAGCCCCAAACCGCCAATTTCAGGCTTTATTTTATAACTAGCAGAGCCCCGCGGTTTCACCAGCGTAGTTTCCGTTCCCGTAGGAATATGAATATAGCCTATATTAGCCTCGCTGATAACACTGGTCAACAAAAAATACTTTTTTTGTGTCACAAGAAAACTTTTAACAAATACTTTTTTAGAACATGTTTAAGTATCTTAGAAATAAAATTAGAATTACTTACACACGTACAGTTTTCCTGTAGTATGATTTTGAAGTGTAGCTTTGAGGCGAAAACTGAAGTTTTCAGGTGGTCCAAGTATAGGCCACCATTATCAACTTGGATTGGTTGTATAGCAGATGGCACGTCAAGATACTCAACTATCATTTTATATTTAAAATATGCCAAAATAAAGCTCACATTGTTTTTTAAACTGAAGATTCAGAATTTGTTTTTTTGTGGTAAAAAATATTTCACCATAATTGTCAAGAAACTTGTGAGAATCATTTGAATACTTTTTACACATTATATAAAAAATAAAAAATAAACTTAGTAAACTGGAAAAAGCTATTTTATTGAAAAATAAAAAAATCTGAACTAATAAGGGAAATGATGTTGGTAGTAGTTGTAACACACAACAAAGGAAATAAGATTTTGCAATAAGAGTATTTGTGTATTACTATTTCAGTTCGCAGGTCAAAATGTACTTAGAAACACAGTTTCCGGGATTGCTGAAATCATCTGTGTGAACAGGTAGGTGTTTCCACCAAAAAGGGAAAAATAAAAAAAAAACTGACTTGAGAACAAAGCCGTAGATTTTTTGAGGGAAATGGGATGAAAATGGATTGTTTATCATGTAGTAAGAAACTAAAACGTCAACAACTAAAAATATTTATGACAAACATACAAACCTTTTTTTGACGAACTGTACCTAAACTCTTTCCCACCTATCAATTACTCTTTAACTAAGGAATTTAAATACACTTAACTCATTATGTTTTATTGGTTTGCTTACAAAAATATAAAATAACTACTCCGTCGATTTCACCCAGTCAAGATTCTTGCTTATTTTTTCTTCCACCCAACCCGAACCATTCGCATACAGTCAGCCTACGATACGCCTCCCTGAATATTACAAATAGCAAAGTATGGCAACTCTGGATGCGAGGCAATATCGCACAAATATTTACACCAACCCACCTGTACGGAAGTAGGTTGCGAGTGGCAACACAGGCATTTTATGCACACTAATGAATACGCGGCAACCCCAACTTATGTGCAAAGGTGTAATAACGAGAAAAAAGTACACACATGCACATGTTAAATAAGAATATGGTTTACAAATCTAAACGAATATTATAAGAAATGAGGAAAATGAATGAAAAGTGTTTGTTGTGTTCTCAGGAAGTACCGATAATACTAAACTTATTTAACTGATAATAATTACACTATACCTTTTCTTTTTCTGGAACGGAAATCATCAAAATGACTTCTCCCACTCTGGCCGGAGTGGAAGGGAGTGTGTCTCTTACTGACTAAAACCCACCCGTGTGCTTCCTAATGCCGTTTACGTTCCAGGGCCGCGGTGACTATTTCGAACAAATTGATCCTGTATTTTAAGTAATTTTCCACTTGATTTTTCTTTGCTCAAATAAATTGCCGGCTTATTTATTTACTAACAATGATTAAAGTGAAGAGTCGTCCTACTCGTAGTTGCAAATTACAAGGATTGGGTCCGCGGTGATTCGGGATATTTCAAAGGTTTAGACACCATTGTTATGGTGTCAGTTGAGTGGAGCGGGATAAATGCCCTTGAGATCACGTTAAAACTAGCAGTTAGTGTTTTCAGAACTTATTAAAAAAACACGGTTCCTATGAAATATGCAACGGGAGTGAAACCGCGGGAAAAGTGTAAATTAAATGAGTATATTTTTGGAAAGCGATAACGACTCAAAAAAATGTATACTAAGACACAATACTGACTGTATAAGCACGTGATCATTTTAATGGAAAATATCAGCCGTGTAATGGAAATCACGGAACGTGTTGATGTGATATTAACGAATAATGGAAACCACGCAGAATTTTGTGTCGACGTTTGCTCGTATTATTTCAAATGTGTTCAGTGGGAACATTTTTTGAATACGAAAATTCGAAATCTATTATTTTTTGCACGAATGGTATTCAAAGGACGTCACAAAATGAAGAGGTCCGCAAAAATCGCTAATATTCTGGTAATATCAAAGACAATGTTTTGAATCCCACAAATTTGTAGATAATAAACCGAAATATCTACCAGTTTTACAAATAAAATATTTTACCATTTGTACTGAGAGATATAATATATACCTAACATATTATCAAATTGTCAATTCTACTTATTCTAGACTAAAACGACATAATACTAACTCCACTTCTACGAGCTTTCCCTGAAGTGTATAAAAGTCCATTCTCCAACAAAGTAAACAAGAAATAAAACAAAAAACTAACCACTACATACATGAGTTCAAACTACTTATTTCCCAACCTGTTTACAAGAACATGAGTCTCGTAAACGTCACCGGTCTTAGGTCAGTTGCGAGCCAAGAATTAACGGCGAAACAGCTCAGTGGTTTTAAAAAAGGAATTTATTGCCAATGCCTGTTCCAAGTTGCCCCGGATCACCGTCATTCCCCTTCGGGTCTATTTGTCTCCGTCCTTGTGACAGAGAGCTATTGTTTCAGCCCGTGTCCACCGCAATATTGGTTTATTTTGTCCGGTGAAGACTAATATTAATAGACTTAAAAAAACAATGCTCTTTCTCGCCCAATTACACTAATTGCTTCGGTGAGTTGTGAGCGCCATTTGTTAGATTATTGTTGCGTTGGAGTTGTTTGGAATTTGTGATTATTTGGGATGCTTTTTAAATGCTTCACGCTTGTTTTTTAGGACAGTAGGCTGACTGCTACATAATAATATTCACATAGTGTTTCTAATCATCCTCAACATTCTTTCACTCGTATCCCCGATATTCAGATATTCGATAGTTGTGGTAGAAAATGATCTGGACACTATTTTAAAAACTGGGCAGATTAATTTTTTAATGAACGCGCAGTAGCATTTTTCTTGTCCAGAAAATCTACACTCTTATTATAAAGAGGTATTTTTTTATTTTTGTTTATACCGAATAAGCTCCGAAACGTTATTGTATTTTTTTTCCATTCTGGTAGTCATCTTTTTTTCAATACTGGAGTTTTAAAATAACGTTTCGATAGTTTTGAGGAAAACTATGTTTTGAAGGCAAATAATTACTGCGCCAAAATCGGCCATTTCAATTATTAAATACCCAGAATCACTTTCATAATAAAAACTAATCGAACGACACCTCTTAAGCAAAAATCTATAAAACAGTTTAGGCTATAAAGCAATACACTTAAATGTAGTTGACTCGGTCCGCGACCTAGGTGTTATTATTGACTCGTGTTTGCACTTCAACTTGCACATTGACAGTATAATTAATAAGGCTCTTCAAATGTATGGCTTTGTCATGAGATCCTCAAAGGACTTTGTGCGATCCTCTACTTTTTTGATGTTGTATAGGTCTTTAATACGCTCGCAACTGGAATACGCCGTACCTATTTGGAATCCATTTTACCTCAAATATAATAGCAAAATAGAAATGATACAGAAGAAATTCTTGCGTGGCATGAACTACAAATGTTATCATTCGAAGATGCCCTACACACATTTATTACGCAAGTACAACATTCTTAGCCTTCAATCTAGACGACTACTTTTGGATGGAATGATGCTGCATGGTTTGTGCCACAATAGATTTGACTGCACTGAAATCACAAATAAAATATGTTACACTGTACCCAGAAATGTAATCAGGCGTGGGACTCGCGTGCCTCGCCTATTCCACGTTAACTCGTGTAAGACCAATGCCGGGGTACGAGTACCTCTTCGACGCCTTGTTGAAACGTACAACACACACTTTATGGACATAGACATCTTATTTTATTCTAACAAAAAATTTAAAACTCTCGCTATAGCTTCATTAGCTTCCAAATTTTAATTAGCACTTAATTCTTAACTTAAATTCTCAAAATCAGCTTCCGTTTTTCACTTATTTGATTAATCTGTGGACAATAGTGTGGGTTATATGTTTACCTATTTATCTTAAGAACCTAATTGTATTGCCTTAACATGTAACTGTTTTTTGTCCCTAATAAATAAAATAAAAAATAAAAATAAAAAAATAAAGCGTGTCAAAGAAATATACATTCAAACATGTCTAAATACATACATACACTCAAAAACATAACCCTCCTTCTAGCGCAGTCGGGTAAAAAATGTCACCCCTAATCATAGACACGATTTAAAACCAAGCGCCAAAACAGAAGATTGAAATGTTTATCATCCCACCTTATTTCTTCATAGCCAGCAACTCTGTGTGGCGGCATTGTAACAACTTACCGTCAAGCAGTTAGTTTTAATTAAATCTATGTAACTGCTATTTACGTTGGCTTTTATTTGCTTGAATAGCCCGACGGATTTGTCGCAAGGCAGGGCTTTTGAAAACTGAATTGAGGAACAAAAGTACAACAGTCTGTTTAATTACGAGGATTTCGAAGGCTTTTCACCTTGAAATGTAAATCAAAAACATCGTGTTTTGGAAGTTTGTGAACAATTTAATTATTCTCAATTAGCTTTGTAACTTTCAAGAGAGATAGAGATAGAGAGAAGAGATATTACGACTATTTATGAGACATTTCCACGTTGACTTTTGGTGTCGAGCGTCATGCAATGTGGAAAAGGCACACAGAATGGACGTACCCTGTAAGGAACAGGTAGTGATGAATGATTTGTCACTTCCATCATATTTGAATTTAAAAAATTGACGAAGATTTTTTTCCTCACGCATGATTCTGATTTTGATTTTCTGATGATGATTTTTATGATGACTAATTCAACTTCCTACTTAAACTATAAACTAGTTAATTCGCGAAACTTCATCTGCGTCACGTAGGAGAGAGAAAGAACATTTTTCTTTGGTGCTCCACTCTTATTATGCATCTTAGCATGATGATAATAGCCTGTAGCCTTACTCAATAAATGGGCTATCTAACACTGATTCTTTTTCAAATCGGACCCGTAACTCCTGAGATTAGCGCGTTCAAGATAACAAACAAACAAACTCTTCAGCTTTATATATTAGTATAGATGTGAGAGTTTGTGAACAATTATTGAGTTTACACTTTGGTGCAGAAAACTACAGATCGATGAAAGGCACACACAATATAGTTTACAACCTCGGTAAACATACAGAATACATGGAATTGATGAAATCCCTCCTTCCCACAGGCAAAGCCGGAGGCAGAAACTTAAAACTAAATTAACAAAGTAAAAAAAGGCTTTCATCCAAAATAATCATCAGTATAGTTTCTAATATATTATTACAGTATAGTTTCCAATAAATATCACTTACATCTCAACTGTTTCACATGAAGATAAAAAGTCAGCCCTGCCAGTAGGTAATACGATCGTGTATCTATATAATAAAATTAAATGTAACAGATCCGACCTTAATAAACTTAGGACATCAGACGCTGCTGCTGGCCGCTAGTTGGCTAATCCGATGAAACACTGGACGAGCTGTAATCGCTAGCCGAGCGGTCTCATATGTACCCAATGGGAATATATGTATGTATGGCAGGGTTTTGGGACAGAGCAGAATTAATATGTCAGAGTATTTAGTTATTTTGCCAAACAAATAAGAACTAAGCAACATTTTTTTTTTGTTAGTATCTACTAGAATCTATTTATTATGATATATTGAGATTACACCAAAGTGTTAAAAATCTACGTTCACAACTTGTGTGAATTTAATTTGGGAAGATGGCTCATTGATTTCCGAAAAAAAAAAGTGGTTTACACTGGACACTTGTAAGAGCAGGAGGCTATGTACGAGTATATCACAAAGACCTCGTTTAGATATTGAGTTAAAATAAATAGAGCAGTAAGCAACTGATGAAAAATGTAGATCTCTTATTTGAACTGAACCATTAAAATACTTGAGTCAAATTATTGCCCTTCACATTAAATTTGATAATTAAGAAAGCAAACAAAATGAAATCACTTCGTAACTTGAATAAGCTATTCTTAACGCAAATAGAACTCATAGTAACAAATAGGTAATTAAAGAAATTTGTAATAAAAGGAAATCATGATTTCAATTTTAATTAACACTTGTTCAGGACGAAGTAGACTCAAGGGTTCTCGTAAATTGATTGTAATTCGTCTTGATTTTATTGGCTTTTTACACATTTTCGTTTTTATTCAACTACTTACCTACACAATTAACTTTAATTTAGACATTGGGTGTTCTTATGCTTTAATTAAGTACAACAATTTACCTGTTTCCATGATTCAATGGTCTAATTTATATATGTGTAAAGACCTCATTAACAAAAGGAAAAAATAACTGTTCATTTAAAAAAAATCGATTAAAAGGAATCGGATTACCTACTTTTAAGTAACCAAACAGTGTTCAATTACAGAAAAATCAGCTACGAGGGAATAACCTAACTGTATATTTCATTCTATCTTTGTTTTTCTACATCCAGAGCTTATTTCTCCTCTCCTAACCTATCTATCAAACCTATTTTATCAAAAGCCCCTGAGCAAAGGCCTCCCCTTCCTTTTCCAAACATTTTCGTCCTGTCATGTTTGCACATGCAAATTAGAATCAATTAAGGGACCTCTATGAGAATTCGACAAAAACTGCACTACATATGTACGTATAATTTTTTCCTAATTCACATCAAGATTTTCTAACCAATCATGCCAAATTCATATCCTTCAGTTAACACTATCAAGAAACCACATTTCCTTTGCAGAAAGTTTAAAGCTCCATCAGCAATTAAGACGAAGGATTCAGTAGAATAAAGCGGAGACGCAGCGCAGCGGCGCGGTGGCGTGCCTTCTCGACTGGAAATCCATTGATATAAGGAATTATCTACCGCTGCGCTTTGCTGGCTCCCTGGTCCCTGCAGATTCGAAGACGGTTGAATTCAATTTTATGTTGAACTAGATAGAACTTGGTACTGAAACTATTTTAATTCATTTACATTTGCAGACATACAATTAATTTGTAATTGTTTCTTTGATTCCGTTCGGAGGCAGAACGCGTGCTGGAGAGGGAAACCTCCACCCCGGCCACCGCAACAGAAGAAGAAACCTCGGGCATCGAGAGTCGCAGGGCGATTCCCAGCCAACGTACGCGCGTGGGGCTGTGGATGGCCAGCTATGGGTGGCTCGCCGTCCGATAACAACCAGGTCCGGGTCGACGGCGTGTCGTGTCCAACCTGCGCCTCAAAAGAGTTGTGTCCCCATAGGGTCAGTGCCTGCTAGGGTTGCGGAATTTGTTCGAAAGAGTCAACGCGGCCCTTTTTTTTAGATGGGAAATCATCAAATGACCCCTCCCGCCCTAGGCGGAGCGGAAGGGAGTGTCAGACTTTTACTGACTAAATACTCACCCATGATCCTTCTTGTGCCCTTTGCGTTCTAGGGCCGCGGTGACTCTGGAATGCAAAAGGCACTAGGAGGAACATGGGCGGGTCAGTAAGAGTCTGACACTCCCTTCCGCTCGGCCCAGAGCGGGAGAAGCCATCTGATGATTTCCCATCCAGAAAAAAGGAGCCAGTTTATTTTATAGTCGCTAAGAAATCTTTTGTAGAGTGACAAGGCCGCAAAACAATGTGTGTGTTAATGTTAATTTCAGAATCTTATCTCAGTCAATTGTCGTCCGCTGCAGAACGTAAGCCTCGCTCAAAGTGCACGAACCATCCCGGTCTTGAGCAGTCCGCATCCATCCGTTGCCAGCTACCTTCTTCAAATCATCGATCGATCGATCATCATCTACATAGCCTTTTCCCAATTTTATTGGGGTCGGCTCCCGGACAAGCCGGATTCAGCTGTATACCAGTATTTTACGTAGAGCTTAACTGGGGAACACGGTGCTTCTTGGCAAAACTGGTGTCAGATTTTCTGGCTTCTGACAATCCGTAACGACTGCCAAAGATCTCCAAATGACAGCCGGAGCCAATGGCTTAACGTGCTTTCCGAAGCACGGAGAAGTCTCATTATGTTAAGATGGTCACCCATCCACAGACCAACCTCGGCAAGCATTGCTTAACCTCGAAGATCAACCCGTGTGACTGTTATAATTAAGCTACGAGCTCCTCCACCACAGTAGATCGATCAATCGATCGCTCTACTGTTTTTTAAAAGTTAGTTCGTTTCTTTATTTTTGTACCCTCGCCTTCACTTCTAAGATGGCATACCGTAACCGTACATTTATTATATCTGTAATAAGTAGGAAAAAATAGAATCAGTGATGACTACAAGTCACGTGGAAGAATACATATTGGAAGAAAAACAAGTCAACGTAATCGATACTTTCGTACCGATATCAGTTACAGAGTCAATAAGGAAAAAGTCGAATGAATTTACAGTTATCTTTCCGTCAATTTTGCCGCTATTAAATAAAGATCGGCCAGCAGTTTCCACCACTTTCGCGCTGAGAAACCCTTCTCCACAAAAGCTTTTCCAATTGTGTATCAAAATGAGTGAACATCTTATAGTACAACAACAAATAACATTGTATTCCCACTGACAAAGATGTGAAATTGACGAGGGTCGTATTCAATCAAGAGCCGCCCTCTGTGAGAGCGCGCAATGCGAGCTTTTCAATTGTTTTGCAGTCCATTGTTTTATATCTATAACAATTAACGCGAGAGTATTGAACTAACAAAGCAATGAAAGCGGGATTTGAAAATCGAATTATAAACGTGCATGTGTGTACCTTTGTTTCTGGACATATGTAAGTGCCGCCTGATGTTTTTATATACCTTTTCTTTTCCTAGTGTCGCTCGGCAACAAGATACCCCTGTATTCTTAAACTTAATGCCTTTTTATTTGAAAAGATAGCTTGCCAAGGCAACCAATTCAACTCTTTAAACAAAGGATAAAATTGTGTTGAAAAACCACACCTTGGCCCCCAAGATTATGTACCTACTCCTTTATTCGCAAAAGTTTTGAACTTTCTTCAAACACGCAACTTTTCGAGTAGATCCTTGTGATTACAAAATTCGATAAAACGTTTACCGTCAGACACACAAGTACTTCATACATACATACATCCAATCTAACTTTCAACATACAAAAAGTTTGCAAAGAACTTCCTTTCCTTACATCAGAACTTTATGACAATCACCAAGTTATATGTACATACATACATATGTGTATAGCTTTATAATGACTACGTTAACGCCCTATAATAAATATTCTTCTAAAGGATGAAAACCTTTAAAGCAGTAGTGGTGACGGATTAGGAAGGCGTATTTATGTCGAGTAGACATAATAAAACGTACCTATTTATACCAGACAGAACTGTAATTCGTAACGATAATATTAGTAGTGTTCAAATTATGTCAGTAATTACAAATATTATGATTATCATTTAGTCTATACTACTATTATAAAGAGGAAAGATTTGTTTCTTTGTTTGTATTGAATAGGCTCCGAAACTACTGAACCGATTTGAAAAATTCTTTCACTGTTTGGAAGCTACGCTATCCCCGGGTGACATGGGCTATATTTTATCTGCATATTCCCACGGGAACGGGAATAACGCGGGTAAAACCGCGGGTCGCTGCTAGTTTGTAATAAAGGCGAGACCAGAAACTACGTAGATGCACGCCATGCCTGTGGCAACAAGACTCCCACTCAGCATGATGCTGTGCCATGGGTGGATCCAGAGCACGACGCTTATTTTAAACGACTCTGCAGTACCATGCAGGCTAATATTTTAGAAGAGATGAATAATTATACCGCTCACTGAGAAAATCTACCTAAAAAAAAAACACACTGAGGGATACCAAAAAGGATGTACAAAATGGAACCATTTGACTTACAAATGAATCGCTATCTCATTCCGGAACAAAACGAAAACGCACATAAAACGAAAGCCGCTAAGATCTTGGTATAACTAACTGGGTTCTTAATAAATAGGTCGTTTCCTTCACTCATTCCGCTTAATCTAACCTCCATCGCCTCCGCTTTGCGGCTAATGGAATCGGAAAACCATCAGCGGATGCGCCCTGCCGGATTAAAGGTTGTGCTAACCAAGTTATTGACGATGTTGAAAGGTCGGCCCAATCATTTTCGTACTTCGAAGTGTCAGTAAAGCAGTCCTTGTCCATGCAATTTTTTAAGGAAATTGTAAAGAGCCCCAACTAGTTTGATACGTGACGGTGAATCTGAGAAGGCAATGCATTCAACCCTAAACTCTTCAAAGTAAGAGAGAACAGGGGCCGTATTATGACCTCTTAAAATCATCATGTTTTCGGTGTGAAAAAGAGACGGAGCTATACAGGACGAATAGCACTATCCTTTTCTCACACAGAAAACATGATGGTTTTAAGATGTCATAATACGGCCCCAGGCTTCTTCTGGGTAAGCTCACTCCATCGTCGACTTGTCACCGTCACCTCTGACCTAGACTAGAGTCAAGAGCAATGCCATTTCAAATTTTAAAAAAGGCAAACAACAACAAAAATTCCGTCTTTGTGAAATTTTGTTTACTAGACGTTAATATTTTATTCCATTCAAACGGTTTTTGAAACCCCGCCAGTCTTTCTGTGACAAACTGTTAGAACAATATCCCTTCATACTTTTTAAAGTTTACCCTGCACTCACAAACAAACCTGGAGATTAAACATACGGGTCCGGTCGGTACTGTACTATGTACCTATTCGCTATTACAGACCTCTGTTTTTTAAGAAATTTTGCGTAGTTTCTAGGTATGAAATAATCTACAACAATATCCTAGCTATTACTTACTTGTATACTGAAATAACTAACGCCCGATGATATAAATTGACAAATGAGTTATGCTCTTATGTTTTTGAGATGAAACTTGAACATTCTGCAACGATCAGGTAAGGCCCCAAGTGCAGACTTGGGGCCCTGATCGTTGCAGAATGTAAAAATACTGCAATTTTTATAAATTTGTCATTCCAACACGATCTCATTGTCATTTTGCTAAAAGTTCGTAATCCGCTAAATTCATAATGGTCGATCATTGGTCGGTCAATGGTCTCGTAATACTTTTTGATAACCGAGCTATTAAAAGCAATCACTGTACAATGACGTTCTAATGGTAGAGCACTGATCAAAGGAAGTGTCAAAATTTTAATAGATTACTGCATACGTCTGTCATTCATTTGTCATTATTAACGAGATTAACATTCTGTGCCATTTCTTTCAATGTGTCTGTGATTGACCATTGGAAAGTCATAGTGACGCTTTTATATTAGTAGATTACCAAACTTGTAAAAATCAAACATTAGATAGACCATTCTGACACTATTGTAATAGCAGACTTGAGTCCCAGTCAGTAGTTTAGTTTTTCAATATCCATTTTTTACCTTCAAAATCCGACCACCGCTCCCTCAAACTTGTTATCCACACACATCCTCGGAATATTAAATAGATTTTCCACGTCGCCACTCATGCCTTGATAACAACCATTCGATCCACACAATACAGACAACTCTCGCCAAGTATTACCAACTGCCAAAGGCACTAGTTTTCATAACTCACCTCTTTTGTGCACCAGATTATCGTATGTATGGTGTATCGCGTATAGATCATCAATGCCGATATTTTATGTGTTGTAATTTATAAGTTCCTGATTTCAATGTAATATAAGGGGTAATTCATTCGCATACAAGATGGGTTTTTCAGGTCGACCAAATGGTAATTGGGATTTCCATCAGGATATTTTGTAGCATCTCGGAGACTAGCTTAAAACGATTGCTTTTAGCTAGACTCTTTCTTAACCTTCGTGGCAGAGTTTAACGCTTTACTTTTTCTAAAAAAGACGAGTGATATAGCGAAGTGGTACGAGAGGTTAAATCCTGTAATCACTTTAAGCCAGGCTTAATATTTATATGTACGCCTCATGATAAGTACAGGACAAATATTTATAAAAACTAGCGAACAAGCTTAGCACAGGTGGAAAAGAGCTAGCAGAGCTACATCACGTTTTTTATACGGAAAACATGTGACGAGAGATGCGTGTGAAGGACACGAGCGAGGAATGTGTGTGTCTACGTAAAGCTGAACAGAAACCACTGCGCATCCTTGCACTGCATAATCATAATCAGCCTTTAAATGTTCCCACTGCTGGGACATAGGCCTCCTCTCTAGGAAAGGGAATGGGCCCGCGTGGTAGATTACCACGCGGGCCCAGTGCGGGTTGGTACCTCGGGTCCTTGCACTGCCCAGCACCGTAATACATAAAAGTATTAACATGTTTGGGGAAATGATGGTGTAACATTAAATACCTCAATAGGGTTACATAAGAGGTTTAATAAACGTATTACCATTCTATTCCACGGTTCACTGGACACAATCCCAAACCGCAAGCTAGTAAGATTTGAATGAAGAAATGAAATACTGAAAAACCGTCGTCACACCATTTTGTCGAACCTAGAAATCCGCTTTGCGGTACACCAATGGTTTCGCACTCCCTCCAAGTATTTCAAACTGTCAAAGCCATCGGAATCTCGTAATTTAGCCGCTTTGTGCAGCATATGTAGACCGTAAGTCGCATGCCGAATGCCGATACGTTTTCTTAAGTTATTGGGGAATAGATATTCAGGTTCTTGTTCCTTTTATGTTGTGGTCGTTTCCATTACTGATATGATATATAGGTGCTTTATTGTACAGTTAAATTGTAACACAAATCTAGTACATAATATACATTGCGATTTTTTCGATTGGCACAGTCGCCGTCAGATATATTGTAAGGTGACCACATACTCCTGAATTATTTAAAATGTCAATAAGTTCCTCCATTGGATGGACTGGATGAACTGATGCTGATGGAAGATTTAACTCTGTGAAACCAAAATGTATTGTTATAATAATTGGATAAGATTTATTTGTTCGTAAAACGAATACCTATTACGACAAACGTAGAGTTTGCCTTGTGCATTACCATAGGCTCACTATTTTTCACTTTCAACCATACAAACAGAAATAGTTACGATTTATTAGGAGAAAATTAACACTAAGTAGACAATTAAATACTAACAATATCACCCTTTATGTTAAATGGGTTTTATTATCACGGGTGGGTTTTAGTCAGTAAGAGTCTGAGACTCCCTTCTGCTCTGCCCAGAGTGGGAGAAGTAATTTGATGATTTCCCATCCAGAAAAAACTTGCTGACCCCAAATTAAGTCCAACAGGGGCTGGAAAATAAATATCTATGTATAGTAAGAATATTCGTTGTTTAGCAAACAATTTGTGACCCATCCAATGCAAAATATTTTTTGTTTTTTTTTTTTTAATTTAATAGGAATGTTTTATGTATTGGATTTTTAATTGAATAATTAGATATTAAAGTTATTGTACTCTAACGCACTAGGCCCAATGGCTTGAATTAATAGTTGTTACTTAGTTAAATAAATTAAAACCTAACTGGGATAGTTATTACAAAGTTTGTGGTGTTCTTTATATGAGTATGTTAAAGTGTTGTGAAAATTATAACAAAAAAAAATCTATGTATTCTCTCATTATTCGTAGATTTTTAATTATTCCGATATATTTGAAACTACCAAACTCTTCAACATTAAAATATCAACGTAACATTGCCATTTCTATCGATTTATTCATGCCGAAAACAGTGAATCTACTAACACTATTAATATACCGTAATCTCTACCTTCTCTATAATATTATTGCCATCAAGGTAATGGCGGTTCATGATATTGACTCGTTCTAAAGATAGCAGCTTGGAGTGACAGCGTAATTAATTACTTATTATGCCTATACGAGTAGACGCTCTCTGGCATATAGTGAGCTGTTGTGCTCACAAAACATTATAATTAATTACCAACATTTTACCTCAAAATGTAAAAAACTAACTCAGTTTCCTGTAACATTCAGCAGCACTGTAGAACCGCAAAAATATAACCCTTTTCACACTCACAATTCCTGAAAACATTTGTGGCCCAAATATGCATCCTTGAGGTACACCTTCTATTTTTAGCCCACATAAATCCTCCGTGGCCCCACCCTCGTAGATTTATAGGGCTACAACTACACAATTTTCCGGGGCATGGCCACCGGTACTCTTTCTGCTTATGAATCCATTTATCACAGGTACAACAAAGTGTTTCAAGTTGGTTCGCATTCACGCTGAGTGTTTCACATGCTTCGGATGGACCAAGTTTGTAAATTAGTATGTGAAGTTTTTGATGGGAATTAGTGCTGTTGCAGTTTTAGAATTTTGTGCTTGATATCATAAAAACCCTGTTGTTAAACTGATTAAACTTTCATTATTAATTTTTGCGGTGACGGTCTTCGAAGCATTGTTACCAGCAAAACTGAGGAATACCTGATGAAACACTTGTGTAGTAAACACTTTATCCTATCAGATGTGCTTATAACACCAGTCTTGCCAAGAAGTACCGTGTTCCCCTGTTAATGGGTTGTGGAGATCTGGTAGGCAGCCGCTTCACGTAAAATACTGGTATTCAGCTGAATCCGGCATGACTGGGAGCCGACCCCAATATAGTTGGGAAAAGGCTAGGCAGATGATAATGTGCCTGGAACATATTAGTTGTACTGAATGTTTAGCTTTAGGTAGCCTATTAGGATATTTGGTAACTTATACTAACATAGTGTACAATTCAATATATCAATATGTCTTAAAGAATACCTAAAGGTTAAGGAAAACATATAAAAATCTTTTTATTATTTAAATTATTTTGGTATCGGGAACAAAGTCCAAACTACCGGTGGTTAGGGCTCCAGAGAGAAACACTTCTGGACATGGCTCGCATTGTTAGAATACAATGCGAGCCGTGTCCTGAAATACCGCTTTCTGGCTCTTAAGGAAGGTTTATATGTATAATACATGCATATTATAGTAAACATTAGTATCTACATTGCACCCGTGCGAAGCCGGGGCGGGTCGCTAGATTTTTTTATAAACAACAAACTTCACATCTATATTCATCGGCAAAAAGTCATATATTCAGCACAGAGGACTGACAACAACTCAACATTTTTATTGATAAATGGCCGCCTGGCAGAGGCACATGCTCAATTTATTTAACGTAGGAATACAACCCACAAAGTCACGGTCCACTACCGGGAAAATCAATTGATCCGAATGTTTGAAACACGATTGATTCTACCCTCGCTTTTAACAAAAGCAAGTACTCAGCCAAAATCGTTTCATAATCCCGAAAAGCTTTGTGAGCGTTTACATGAAATTATTTTCCATTGACGGGCGATTTACATATTTTAATTTATTGTGCTTGTTTATTTTTTTATTGAAGGATGCCTAAATGTGATGTAGAGTAACAGAAAAATGTTAATTGATTTTTTTATTAATAACATTTATTAAATCTTACGTGATTTATTATTAACGTTTGTAACGTAACGTTTTAAGTTCTTTCTTCTGAATATGAAAGTTAAATATTGTAAACAATCGTATTTTAATGGGATTTATTAAATTTGAATTAGTTGTTCGCAATATGTGACGATTTTATAATCTAGCAAACATCTATTACAAACTTTAGGGTACTCGTATTTATAATAAACCAGTGGCAAATCAAGCAGATTAATACATTTTTATGTCTTAAGAAAAATAAAACAAACTCAAACTCAAAGAATTTATTTCAATTAAGCCCTTACAGACACTTTTGAATTGTCAAAGTCGAAAGCGGTGAAGCTATCAGCACGTTCCAAAGCGTAGATCTCTATGGAGAAGAACGTGCAAGAAACTCCATGGACACTCTTTTAAATCAATAAATTGTTACAAAGTTGTGGGTACATTGTTCTTTTTGATATTATTTCTACATCTTGACAAACAGTAACGAATACCACAACTGCACCCCAAACATGCAGCCTTTACAAGGTAAATAGTAACCAAAAGATATTTCTTTGATCGAGCCATATAAAAACTATTGCTACCAATGGAAGTTAGGAAAACCAATAAAAGTGTGACTCTGTCGTAAAGTCTAGTTTTAAAATTGCCTTCAGGATTCACTAGCCATCCTCCATTTAAATGAGTATTCAGTGCTCTTGATAGAGGCACTCGCGATTCCTTTTCATCTTGTAACTAAGGGCAATGTGATCTTGGGATTGTACTTTCAGGAATAATTTAGACTTATAGCTATCGAAATGGATTGAAAATTTCTTTAAAATCCGCAGCGCTTTTTAGCAGAATCAATAGACCAGTTGCAGATTTCAAATCAAGCAAACCAATATTAAAAGACATTTAAACATTTTGTAAAAACTTCACACACAGAAATCTAGATTGATAAGAATCTAATCCATACTTTTATTACATATATAAATGTGAAAATAACTTCCCTGTCTGTTTGATACCTATTCACATTTTATTTGCTGTAAGAATTTAGATGAAACTTGGCGCACGGGTAGACCCGTGCCATACCATACGGTCGGTCGGGTCGGGGGGTTTATGGTCTACCATATACTGAAATAAAAAATAAGTATTTATATCTTGGGAGTTTGTTCTCTTGGGACAATTTGTAGATAGACGCGCGGGTCTTCACCCGCGCGTCCACTGGCCGAAACTAGTCTGGCATAACACAACAATAATTTTGGCCCCATCTGAAAAATTCCTACCATTATCTAAGTTCAAAAATAATAAATTACCAAAGCGCTAGGGTGTATTTAACTGAGCTCAATACGATCGTAGTTTTTACCAACCGAGCCAGCAAAACCTACTTGGCACCAGCGGAAACGGCGCTATCTCAACTCTCGATGTCAAATTCAGCTGCATTTAGAAATCGCAGATATGTATTACTGGAATAGGTACTACTGTAGTACTGGAACATATATACTTAGTTCTCTTCATCTTTCTGAGTTAGAATTAACTGTATTGTTATTATTCATCCGTGGAAAGTGGTATACTTTTAGGAGGCAGGCAAGTAACATAAGTTGCTAATTGAGCAGACAATCCAGTGAATGGAAACTACGTACTCATTTAAAGAAAAAAGAATAAATATTTTACATATCGACAGTAGATGGACTAAATTAAATTAAAAGTGACAATTCATTTATAAGCCAAGAAGTTTAATTTAAGCAACATTGCCTGACAGATCCTATCTGACGCTAAACTGCCAATGATCATTGAGTGACGAGTGACGGCGCAAACGGTTTCAAACAGAATAAAGAACTTTAAAACAAATTAATGATAAAATATTGGCATAGAAACGATTATAATTAAACTAGCAGCGCCCAGCGTTTCACCCGCGTAGTTCCCGTTCCTGTGGCAATACGGGGATAAAATACAATAACAAAGCTTTCTATTGGTGGTGAAATAATTTGGAAAATAGGTTCAGTAGATCCAGAGATTACCCCTTACAACGTCACAAACTCACAACCTCGCAACCTCACAAACGTTACCTTTTTATAATATTAGTATAGATGTATCTCAGTTATCCACACTAACTTTTTCACGAAAATCCCTAGGTTCTAATGCTAGCTTTCCATTGACTTTTACCGAGCATGCTTTAACTAGACATTATTACAGAATTACAGTCAAAGTGTTTGACAATTCACGATGAACAATTCCACTTGTGACCAAAATTCCAATTAAAATGATTAGACTAATTCTACCTATATATATAGTATACAAGCGTCCCAAACCGGCTTTACCCGGGTGCAATTTATATGCACGAACCTTTCTCGCAAGCGAATTTAAAGTAGTTATGTATAGAATGGCCAAATCGGATGAATACAACATTTCTTTGCCACTATTTCAATTACTTGTCAAATTTTACAAGTTTTTGGTGAACTTATTTTTGTTACAGAATCACGATTTGGTTTTGGATAGTTTTTAAGGGCAGAACTACTGTATTTATTTAATTCTAAAGTTCCTAAGCCTTAACCAAACATTTTTCAAGTTTTTTTTTCACGCTTCGTTTGTCATTGTGGTGTACAATACGAATATGCTTAAAAAAACACTGTTGGAGATTCAGATTCAGAGAGCATTCTTTCCTGAACCTCGCTAGATCCCTTAAAACCCGCTTCAACTGACTAATTAGGTGGAGTTAGTAATTTAATTATTCTTCTCAAGCCCACATGGCAGGTTCTGAAGTTACTGCGGGTAATGACAATTACCGTTTTTAGAGAGAAAAATAGCAAAAAAATATTAATAATATATTAATAGAATACCTAAAAATATTACAAAAATGTGTACCATCGCATATTTAGTTAGCAGAAAAGTGGAGATTTGGCAGATGTTATTTACAACAAACAATCGCAAAGCCTATATAATACAATCATGCAGATATGTACATCTGGACAAATTTGCTTAGTAAAAAATATCGCAATAAAATTGTAAGTTATAAACATCGTGTTTGGCCCCACTATAATTGTAAATGTATGCAGAAAATAAGGAGCTTCATCACTAAAGCTTGCATACAGCATACCTAGACATGATTCAACGAATACCAGTCAGTAGGTATCCGAGAAAGACGTCCGACAGTTAGGAATTTATTGAATTTCGAAGTTTCATGGAAATGGAACGTGCTCTAGATTCTTCTCTTGTATGAGGAACATGTTTTTGTCCATCGCGGAACACTGTTATGGAAAATTTCTGTATTGAACAATTTTATAATTAATTAAGTGGGCTTGCTTTTGCAGAAAAAATATTTAGCCTACCACCACCACCATTTGCTTATCTTGAGGAGAGCGCGATCTAACGTAAGTCACTTTAGTTCGCGATATTTTCAAGAGTTATTGATGCGATTTCAATTTTATTTACTTAATGTTTTTGTAAGTGTGAGTAATTTAAAAATATTTGGTTTAATAAAACCTGCTTGAAAGTGAAAGAAAGAATGTTTGTAAGCTTACAATTTAAAAAATTTTTGCTTACAATTTTGTTTTACAATTTAAAATTGTTCCCAAGTTATTAAAATCTGTATTTTTAACAGTTTTAGCAGGTTTATCTGTAACATTGTGGAAGTTTTCCCTGCCTAGCACCGAATATGTAGTTAAAACTCCGAAACAGCTAAAAAGCTTAATTGGTCATTAAAACTTCCTTGTTCAAGGTTGCCGTGTTAAAAAACTGTAGGTATAATCCGTTAGGTATGAATTTGGATCGGCTGTCACGTGTCAACAACAAACTGAATTATACCTGTCCTTTTCGATGAGCGCTGCCATTTTTGTTTTGAGCGTGAAGCGTTTGGTAATTAATCGAATCAGTCGTAGTTCACACCAGACTGCACTATTACGTATCTAGATGCGATCCGGATTTATGAAGCACTGTGAATATTTTCCCGAAGCGAAAATTCAACACATTTTCATTTTGGATTTTTTTGCAGATGAAAAATTTGTACTTCAAACTTTGAGTTTTAAAAAGTACTCGTATTTCCCGGGGAACAATATGTACCAAAGAATATCCAAAGAGAACACTCACCAACGAAAAGAAACTAGTTTTCGTTTTTTTAATGGAAAATCATCAAATGCTAACTTCTGCTCTTGGCAGAGCGGAAGGGAGTGTCAGACTTTTACTGACTAAAACTCACCCGTACTCTGCCAAATGCACTTTAGGTTTCAGGGCCACGGTAACTTTTTAATCTTTCGAACAACTCCGTAACCCTATCAAATGGAACTAATTTCATACAAATATTACACGTATGCATAATACTAATATATGCAGAGGAAAATTGAATTAAAAGCTTTTTGACCAGCGAAGAACGCTTATTTTATTTATAATAAATTACAAATTCCACCTGTATGTATTTAATACCTAAATTATATGCGAATGCCCAAAGATCAAGGAGTCAGTGGTAAGACGGTCTAGTAAAAAAGGTAACATAAAACTAATTTTTTTCCTGACGTATCCAAATTAATATCAAAAATACTTCACACTCTCAACCAATTTCATTCCCAGTACAACTCTCTATCCTAAAATAGGACTAGCAAAAATAGGGATGGTATCGATGAGGCGCGAGTAACACGGATTGAAGGCTGTATGTTGGCTGCATGGCTGTATAGCTGTATATCGGTTTTATATCGGACACCAGCTGTCATGGCCGCCGCCCTAGGATCGGAGGCGGTAAACGTATGTGTTGTACTTCGGTTGTTTAAATGTTGACCAAAGTATAGAACAAAGTAGGCAGAAACGTCAAGGGTGACCTATCTGAAAATATTTCGTTTAAGTTACGAGTTTATTGTTGCCAGACAAATAAAAAAAGCTAGGTATCATAATCTACTTTTCTTGAAAACGAAATATATTCTAGTTCAATAATAATTTGAAAGTACTGAAAACTGAAACTTTATCAAAGACTAAGATTTTCGCTAGGATAAGTAAGTCACGAACTTGCTATTTCCTGGTTACAATAAATCTATCCTTTAACGAGAAGATATCTCAAATACAATAAAGTAAGTAATTTTTAAGCCAAAACTTTTGAGCCAGAAATGAGACAGAAAAACTCCATCCACGTGAGTATGTATTTTTCAAGTCAGTCCCTTCAAATGTAATAAGTATCTTAAAGGCTCATAATAAGCTTAAATTTCTGCCAATAAATTGAATGAGGTATTAATTATCAATGAAACTCTTTTAAGAACTGCCGTTAAGCCTTTCTGATGTCGTGGAGATATTTATGAACAAAGTTTACAGGTACGCCATGAGCCCGGAATAATCCTTTATCTTAACCGAATAGCTATTAGAGAAATAATTGGGTGTTCTTATAGTTACGATATAATTATATTAGAATTTGAGGGAAATTCTCTAATCTTATTGTCTCTTCCAAGCTAATTTTCTTCCAAGAATGGAAGACGAAGACAATATTCGGTTTACAATTACATCTATTTTGGCTCAAATTGACGAAGCTGAACCTCTTAATAACTCGGAAAATAGGGAACGTGCAGGAACTAAATAAAGGTGGCAGCACAGAAGTGTCAATGTCAAGCATATTTTACGTATAAATTTCAAATATGAAACACTAGATGACATTGTCAAGGCAGTGTATATTACCTGTTGTATAAAATGTATAGAGTAATTCCCATATTATCTTCACGTGGTGATGAGAACGAAATGTTTGTAACCTGGATTCTGAATGCATTACTTTTTTTCTCCTTCTGTTTGTTCAATTTTAGTACCGTCACCTTCTAAAGAAAGAACCATCCATTAACGAACATAGAAATAAAAAATATTCCCCGAACGCGAGATCTATTCAGCCAAGACGTCACATCGTTGCTTATATTTCGGACATCTTACAAAAAGGGTTTTTGAAATCCCAGAGTGGCTTATCTGTTTCTTTGTTGATCCATGACGGTTTCTCTCGACCGCCGGGAATTCGATTAAAACGCAACCGGTTAACTTTAAAAACCTTTTTCGACATTTAGCACCCGCGGGCCGCATGGCCCTTGAACATAAGTCGTAAATGTAATGGAAAACCAGCGGTGGAGGTATTAAATGAGCTTCAGGAGAGGTTTTACGCCCTGTGTTACTACTGCACATTAAAACACTGTGGGTGGTGTTTTAGTTCGATTGACCGGAAAATTCGATGTTCAGAGGCACGTTTTCGGAGCTTTTATTGATACCTATCGGTAAAGGTGTTGTTTTGGTATCCGGAGGTCATAAAAAGGTACGTTTTTTTAATTATGTTTAAATCTCTCTGAGCAAAGACTTTCTGTTATTGTGCCTTTGTACATAAACAAGATTATTTCGCAACCTCACTTTCTTCATAACTTATAAACAAATTAACTAATGACCCGCCCCGGCTTCGCACAGGTGCCTTGCCGATACTAGGTAAATCTCTACTATATTATGCATGTATTACACATAATAAACCTTAATCTTGTATCACAAAAAATCCGTTGCGTAGTTTTAAAGACCTAAGCATACATAGGGATAGACAGACAGCGGGAAGCGACTTTGTTTTGTACTATGTAGTGATATACTCGTACCAATGAAAAATCCATTTCAAATGGGGACAGTGTTCCGTAAAACAACAGCATGTACCTACCTGTTAATGTGAAAATTGCTGAACGCTTTTTTCAGCAAGTAGGTATATACATATGTATATAAATACTTTCACCAAGCATATTTTATATTATATTATTATATAATTACTAGCTTCTGTCCGCGACTTCGTCCCCATGGAATCCCCGATTTTAAAACATTCTTTATCGCTGCTCCGCTCCTATTGGCTTAAGCGTGATGAAATATAGCCTAAAGCCATCCTCGATAAATGGTCTATTCAACCCAAAAAGAATTTTTCAATTCGAACCAGTAGTTCCTGAGATTAGCGCGTTCAAACAAACAAACTCTTCAGCTTTATAATATTAGTATAGATTGTGTGTAGCGTTTGCTGATGTCAAACGAAGGAGAGTTACGACGGTTAGTGCCAAATACTACTTGGCTCTAACTAAATCATAATAATATAGTAATAATTATTTGGCATCTGGATTATGGTCTGCAGATTGTCAGTAGAAATGTTTATTTATCAATGAAGGTTATTTGAACGGCTCAATTTCTCTAGTTACTTATAGTGACGAGGTGGTCAATCTTCAAAGATAAGCAATACAGGTAGAAAGCTTAAGTTGTTAGTCTTGGCTGAAATTTGTAGATCTTTAACAGTCATCCCTGTACTCAGAAGCTAACATTTCTCAAGCCAGTCTTGCTAAGGGGCTATCCAGTTACTGGGTTATAGAGGTCAGAAGACACAGGCTCCGTGTAAATTACTGGTACTCGGCTGTAGTAGCAACATAGCTGGAAAAATTACTGGTACTCGGCTGTAGTACTAACATAGCAAGAAAAATTACTGGTACTCGGCTGTAGTACTAACATAGCTAGAAAAAATACTGGTACTCGGCTGTAGTACTAACATAGCTAGAAAAATTACTGGTACTCGGCTGTAGTACCAAGATACTTGAAAAATGAATGGTACTCGCCTGTAGTACCAACATAGCTGGAAAAATTACTGATACTTGGCTGTAGTACTAACATAGCTGGAAAAATTACTGGTACTCGGCTGTAGTACTCAATACTCAATCTTTATTTGCATTCCACAATGTGTAATTAGGTGATAATTGTGATCGTTATGGACCCTGTTGGGCAGAGCAAAATAAACACATTTCACTTCACACACACAGGAGCGAGGAAACATTATTGGATTGGATCTAGTAGCAGCCTTTGGTAGGAGTTAGGGGTTAACAGTGTTGAAGCTTGTAGGGGTTCGGCCCGCGCTATTATAACGCTACCACTCACATTAAATGGTAATGCGTAATGTTTTTTTATTAACCTTAAATCACATCATAAAATATACAAAACGTTAAAATTGGCGATTCCTATCAAGTCTCAAAGATTGCCAAAAAATTGATAAAACGGAACGAACGGCTAGGAGAACTTATGATGCAAGAGCGAGCGAAGCGTGCTGGGGATTGGCATTAGGGATTTGCCTTTAGATAGGTAACTTTAAAGTATTTTGAGGTTAGGTTACAAAAAATCATTTATCTCAGAAAAGGTGCATTACCTTTTCATAGAAATGGCACAAGGCGTTTGGGGGACTTCCCCTTCCTGCCCTACCACTCCCGCGAACCCCCCTCCAATTCCTGCCAAACGATACTAAATTGTAACCCTTAAATTGTATCGCTTATAATCGTTTAGACTATAATAGCAATACAACTAACTCACGTGACTGTAATTCAATTTAATATAACCCAAAAGTCAATGATAACAAAAGCAGTAATGCTGGACTAGTGTTTAATTATAATTATAACTAGTGACTAGTATTCCGCTTGGGGGCGCGAGTTGCGAGCAACCCGCGGTGTCTTTTTAGTATTTTTAGTAACAATTATTATCTCTACAATGTCAGGTTTCTGAGATACGCAAAGGGGTTGAAAGAAGGGGGTTGAAAAGGGTTGAATTTTTTATTCGCCATATACTCATCCAGATACTTTCTATACAACCCCGAAGACCGTTTTTCTCTAAAATGTCAAGTTTCTGAGATACGCAAAGGGGTTGAAAGTAGGGGGTTGAAAAGGGTTAAATTTTTTAGTGGCCATATACTCATCTAGACACCTTCTATACAACCCCGAAGACCATTTTTGTCTAGAATGTCAGGTTTCTGAGATACTCAAAGGGGTTGAAATTAGGGGGTTGAAAAGGGTTGAAAAGGGTTGAATTTTTTAGTGGCCATATACTCATCCAGATACCCTCTATACAACACCGAAAACCATTTTTCTCTAAAATGTCAGATTTCTGAGATACGCAAAGGGGTTGTAAAAAGGGGGTTGAAAAGGGGTAGTTTTTTTTTCGTTTTCTACTCATCCAAACATCCTCTATACAACCCCGAAAACCATTTTTCTCTTCGACGTCAGGTTTCTGAGATAAGCAATGGGGTTGAAAGATGGGGGTGGAAAAGGGGTAGTTTCGGATTTTTCCCATACTCACCCCGACACTTTCTATACAACCCCATAAAAAGTTTTCCCCTCCTAGCACGGCAAGTGGGAGAACAATTATGTCAATCAGTCAATCAGTGGTTTTTTAATTGTATATAATATAACTAGTATTCCGCTTGGGGGCGCGAGTTGCGAGCAACTCGCGGTGTCTTTTTAGTATTTTTTTTCTAACAACAAAGGGGTTAAAAGTAGGGGGTTGAAGAAGGGTTGAATTTTTATTGGCCATATACTCATCTAAATACCCTTTATACAACCTCAAAAACTATTTTTCTCTACAATGTCAGGTTTCTGAGATATGCCAAGGGGTTGAAACAAGGGGGTTGAAAAGGGTTGAATAGGGTTGAATTTTTTACTGGCTATATACTCATCCAGACACCCTCTATACAACCCCGAAGACCATTTTTCTCTACAATGTCAGGTTTCTGAGATATGCCAAGGGGTTGAAAGAAGGGGGTTGAAGAGGGTTGAAGAGGGTTGAATTTGTTATTCGTCATATACTCATCCAGATACCCTCTATACAACCCCGAAAACCATTTTTCTCTACAATGTCAGGTTTCTGAGATATGCCAAGGGGTTGAAAGTAGGGGGTTGAAAAGGATTGAATAGGGTTAAATTTTTTAGTGGCCATATACTCATCCAGACACCCTCTATACAACCCCGAAAACCATTTTTCTCTAGAATGTCAGGTTTCTGAGATACGCAAAGGGGTTGAAACAAGGGGGTTGAAAAGGGTTGAATAGGGTTGAATTTTTTATTGGCCATATACTCATCCAGATACCCTCTATACAACCCCGAAAACCATTTTTCTCTAAAATGTCAGATTTCTGAGATACGCAAAGGGGTTGTAAAAAGGGGGTTGAAAAGGGGTAATTTTTTTTTTCGTTTTATACTCATCCAAACACCCTCTATACAACCCCGAAAACCATTTTTCTCTTCGACGTCAGGTTTCCGAGATAAAAAATGGGGTTGAAAGAAGGGGGTTGAAAAGGGGTAGTTTCAGATTTTTCCCATACTCACCCCGACACCTTCTATACAACCCTATAAAAAGTTTTTCCCTCCTAGCACGGGAAGTGGGAGAACAATTATGTCAATCAATCAATCAGTCAATCAGTCAATCAGTGAGTGGTTTTTTAATTGTATATAATATAACTAGTTTTTCGCTTGGGGGCGCGAGTTGCGAGCAACTCGCGTTGTCTTTTTAGTATTTTTTTACTAACAAAAAGGGGTTGAAAGTAGGGGGTTGAAAAGGGTTGAATTTTTATTGGCCATATACTCACCCAGATACCCTCTATACAACACCGAAAACCATTTTTCTCTACAATGTCAGGTTTCTGAGATATGCCAAGGGGTTGAAACAAGGGGGTTGAAAGGGTTGAATAGGGTTGAATTTTTTATTGGCCATATACTCATCCAGATACCCTCTATATAACCCCGAAAACCATTTTTCTCTTCAATGTCAAGTTTCTGAGATACGCAAAGGGGTTGTAAAAAGGGGGATGAAAAGGGTTGAATAGGGTTGAATTTTTTAGTGGCCATATACTCATCCAGACACCTTCTATACAACCCCGAAAACCATTTTTCTCTACAATGTCAGGTTTCCGAGATATGCCAAGGGGTTGAAACAAGGGGGTTGAAAAGGGTTGAATAGGGTTGAATTTTTTACTGGCTATATACTCATCCAGACACCCTCTATACAACCCCGAAAACCATTTTTCTCTAGAATGTAAGGTTTCTGAGATACGCAAAGGGGTTGTAAAAAGGGGGTTGAAAAGGGGTAATTTTTTTTTTCGTTTTCTACTCATCCAAACACCCTCTATACAACCCCGAAAACCATTTTTCTCTTCGACGTCAGGTTTCTGAGATAAGCAATGGGGTTGAAAGAAGGGGGTTGAAAAGGGGTAGTTTCAGATTTTTCCCATACTCACCCCGACACCTTCTATACAACCCCATATAAAGTTTTCCCCTCCTAGCACGGCAAGTGGGAGAACAATTATGTCAATCAGTCAATCAGTGAGTGGTTTTTTAATTATATATAATATAATAACACTAGGCCAGCTCAATTTATAACTCTTAATTAAGCTACCAAAAAACCCGAAGTTAGCAGAACCTCTATTTGAATGCAACTCCCACACGTTACATAACCAGTTATTACTTAACGATGCAACCACTCGAGTAGTTACTCAAGTTCAATTTACAAGAGTGCTGAGACCGGGAATAGGTATGACCTGAGACGGGTAATTTTAGAGGCGCATTCTTTCCTCCTATTGTTTATACAAACCGATACATAGCCAAATAACTAAGTGTTTATTTGGCTATGTATCAGTTTGCAAAAGGTACATCTATCTATACTTATAATCAATCTGTAGAGAGGTCAATTCTGTACAAGGAATATATTTTCAAAATAACTATCAGGGGGTGATTAGTGATCGATACTGGTGCCAAAAATGCAATCAGTAAAATTTTTGTCTGTCTGTCTGTCTGTATGTTCTTTATAGAAACAAAAACTACTCGACCGATTTTAACGAAACTTGGTGCAATTATTCTTCATACTCCTGGGCAGGTTATAGTATACTTTTCATCACGCTACAATCAATAGGAGCAGAGCAGTGAAGGAAAATGTTGGGAAAACGGAAGAAGTTACTCCATTTTTTAAGCTTCTGTCGCGTGTGTAGCCTTTATGGTTAAAGTTACATAGAAATCATGTATTACGGAAATGTTCTACATAAAATTATCTAAAAAATATCCCGAAACAGCATGTCTATCTTTTGTCAATTTTAAACCGATCGGGCTGAGAGTTTCAAAATCGGGGGTAAAGTAACTATTCCACGCGGACGAAGTCGCTGGCAGAAGCTAGTTATAAAATATTTATATTGGTAAAAGTGAGGTAAACGCCGTGTGATTTTGAAGGCTGTGCTAGCCAAGTGGTAACAGGCCCGGCTTATGAGTTCTAGGTCCTGGGTTCGAACCTAAGCTAGCACTGCTCCCAAAATCTATCATCTACCAAACAACACCGGGCCCGTGTGATGTCTTGCAATCCTATCCTTCTCACTCAGAGAAGCCCTGTGTCCCTGCAGTGAGAACATTCAAGGCTGATCATTTAATCCAAAAATAACTGCTTTAATCACTCACTCTGTTGGTAGTATCGCTAACAATACGGTGGTGGTCTATCTTGCTTGGGTGGGGCATCTTCGTGTCCTCTTAGAGGCGATCACTCACGTTCGGCGCTGGTTCAATATATGATCCGAAGCAAGGGGGCATGGGAAGCGATCACCTCGTTCTGCGAAACAGTATCAAATGCAAGCCAAGGCGGACGCAGTACATTTGAGATTGAGGGAAACCTCACGCCCCAGCCGGCGCAATAGACGAAGACGTCCCGGGCATTAGGAGTCCCGGCCACGGTCGCATACAAAAAAAAAGCATCGCTAACGAAGATTGCAATACTAAAACCAACAAAGCAGTTTAAGCTTATTAAATACTTTTCTCGTTTAAACAAATCTAGAACATTTAAAACAACGAGGCTAAAAAGTCTACTATGATAATACTTTTTGTGCTAGAATGAGCGGAAATGCTTAATTAATCCTTAGTGATTAATGTTAGCTCGACGCATCTCCGTCTCTTGGCTAATAAGTACATAACGTTTATTATTTATTCATCTCTAAAGCTATTTATTTTCCTGTTCTCGGGTAAAAGGCTTGTGTTTTTTTTATGTTGAAGTTCAGTGGGAGTCGTTTTATTTAACCTTTTAGGTTATATAATTTAGTTTATTTATTTTATTTGACACTTCAACAATGAGTATATTATTTAATTATAAGAAATCATTCGATAATTAAGTTTAAGTATTGTGTTGTGTTGTTGTAATTTGTGTTGTGTGTTGTTGTATTGTGTTGTGTTGTTGTAGTTTGTGTTGTGTATTGTTGTGTTGTGTTGTGTTGTGTTGTTGTATTGTGTTAGTAGGTTAAGTTTAACTGTTATGGGAACAATGATACAAATAATAATGATAATTAAAAATTACAATGATGAACAATTTAGATAGAGTGCGTTAATAACAAACTGTGCAAATGATTAATTATCAACTATCATTTACACCACTACGACACTACTCTACAATACAAACGGTGAAAACATCGTCGGGAAACCCGCATATCCTAGAACCAAAAGATCTAAGACATGTGAATTATGCATACGGCCGACGTTGTACTCATAGACTACGAACCCAGAACCTCTCAAAGACGGCTTGTGACCCATCTGTCGAGACATAGTTAGCTAATTATGCCTATATGCCAAACAAAGATAAGGTCTGAACAAAATGAACAGTAACTCTAAAAGAAGGGCCCAAGAAACGTCTTTTCATATAAGCATGTATAAACAGATGCTTATTGGGCCTTTCTATTAACCAACTAAATGTTTCCTCAAAAAACTAAACAATATTGACCCAGAAAGCATGTTAATTCTGTTAAAACGTTTTTACGTAGAACACCATAACAAGATAAACCTTTTACGGGCTCCGGGCGTTTTTCAGCTTGTTAGACAGAACTTCAATTTTGAACCGGCAAAGATCTTTTGTCAAACTTTGGCAAACTTTTCTTTCTAACGGTACTGTTAAAGGACCGTTACTCTTAGACAGTTTTGTACCCTTCTTTTACTTTTAGGAAGTTAAACTGATTGTTCTGATGTTGTAGAGAAAAGGTTTTTGTTAAAAAGTATTTTCAATTTGTATTTTCTTTTGGTCTACGTACAAGGTTAAATGACATTAATTAATATTATATGTAAGGCAATTTTCATATCAAAGCAAAATCCAGGACAGTCGGCCGATAGTCAATCTGTCAATGACCGTATGCTAAATTTACAGCTATTTTTATACGAATATGGAACGGACAATAACACTAGCGATTGGCCCACACTCTAATTCTCTTTAATGGTATTTTCGAACGAAAACTACCACAGAATTATTATGACAAATCGTGAAATGGTCGTGACCTAATTGTGACTGGTTAAATGAATTTGCAACATCTTATCGTATCAAGTGATAGGATGAGCTGATGCAAATTCATTCATTCGTTGAATTTGTGAAGACTATACTCAAGTCAGAGGTTTCTAAATTTAACTCAGAAAGGATATTAGAAGAGACAAAGACACAAGATACGATAAAACAGTCATATTTGGCCCTACTATTTTATTCAAGCTGCATTGAGGTGCTTTCGAAGCGGATCCATTCACATACAACCGTTGTAACGCTCCCATTTATTCTATTATTACACCATAAATACCAAATAAATCTCAATATAATGAAATCCTTGGGGGTAATATCGCCATAAAAGCAACAAGTAGCAATCAGAAAGGCTATCACAAAACATATGATGAAATAAATACAGAAGTAGATGAAATCTCCTGAGACGTCAGTTGGATAAATAGATACACGGAAAACGGTTTATTTATAAATAAAACTATATTGGTAGGAAAATTAATCTGAAAAACCGTTTCCTAAGTATATTGGAGTCGAATACCAGTACTTTACGTGAAGCGGCTGCCTACTTCACAACCCACTAACTGGGTAACATGGTACTTCTTGGCAAGACAGTTGTCCGATATTTTTGCGTCTGCCAATCCGTAACAACTGATAAACAGGTAGCTAAATAATGAACCATTTGGAAAAATATTTACTCAAGCTCAATAGGTTCAAAGTTATAAATAAATAAAACACATTCCTTATTGCACACCTTAATTAATTATAAATACATTTTATGTTTACTGAAAATAATTGAAGAAGCAGCTATTCATTATAACCGCAATAAAAAGAAGTCAATTTTTACGCAAATTGTCATCCCAGCGTACACTTTTATGTTTAAAAGATAGGTACTATTTCATTGATTAAGTACTCATAACTACAGAAATAATAAGATCATCAATCATAAAAGGATTGTAAGTATCACATACTATCTAAATTCGACACATAATTTGTCATTTGATCTTTAAAAACATGATCCACTCTTCTAACTTAAATTCTATCAAAGCTCATTCAAGAATAAATGAATTAAACAAATAAATCAAGAGTCTACTAGGCAACATGACTTTCAATATCGTAGTTATGTAAAACGACAAATGTTTATATTTAATTAAGGAGTGGCAGCACCTACGGACCCATGTCGACATTAATGAACCATTGTTGTGACGACAATAGACCAAATGTATGAGGAAATGGAAACAGCCTGTATCCTTGTTACGGACATTTTGCACGATTTCGAGTTGTTATGAACATTTCAGCGAGTGAATACGTCGTGATAATGCTGATTTGGGATGTTCGCGTCCTGGTTGAGAGTACTTGTAATCTTAGTACTCCATATATCATTTTATGCAGTCAAATAGAGGTACCTGAAGGTTGCGGAATTTATTCGGAAGAGTCAGCGCGGCCCTGGAACACAAAGGACACTAGAAGGATCACGGGTGGGTTTTATTCAGTAAGAGTCTGACACTCCCTTCCGCTCGGCCCAAAGCGGGAAAAGTCATTTGATGATTTACCAGCCAGAAAAAAAAGTAGGTACCTGAATAAGATGAAGGGTCAATAAGGACACCTATTGGGGCAAATGCGATCGACGAGTTATATTTCGTTTCTGTTTCTCCTTTTATAATTCTATACTAATATTATAAAGAGGTAAGATTTGTATTTTTATATTTTTGTATGTAACAAATAAACTCAAAAACTACTGAACCGATTTCAAAAATATTTCACCATTAGAAAGCTACATTCACCCAGAGTAACATAGACATAATTTTATCCCCATATTACCACGGGAACGAGAACTACGCGGGTAAAACCGCGGGGCGCTGCTAGTAACATATAAAATGGAAACTGTCCCCTAATTTTAATTAAATAGCTAAACATACTTAATTTTCACAAAAGAAAAACACTAAGGTAACAAGTGACAGAACCAATTTTAATTCTATAATGGGGCAATGCCGGACATTCGTAACTGATCCACTCAATTTGTTCGCCAATATCCCCCCCGTCTCTCCCACTCAAGGTAATTCAGAAAAAAAAAATTGCTTTATACATATGTTTGCCCGGTCGCATGTAATACTCGTAACCGTACCTACCTAACCGTACCTAAACCGTACCTTCATATATATTTTATTTTTTCATATAAATACTGTGTTAGGATTGTTACTACTAGATGACTTACACTGTGTATCATTATTATGGAAAAATTGCAACGAAAATCACTGTATTAATTCAATGAAGTTTTTAATTAGTAGTTATTATCTGTATATTTGATTTAATTGTTGCTTGAATGTCGTGTGCAACCATAAATAAGGCACCGCTGACGGCTTGGCACTAGTGATGGCGGTTTTTTTTTTAAGATGGTGTTGAGTGAAATCATTTTATTTATTTCTAACATAGTATAATCTGCGTTCGCAACTACCCAGCGTTCGTGTTTCCCCGGCCTTCCCCTTAAGGAGTTGTTTCGTAGCGTAGGTGCCAAACCGTGTAGGTAGTCGTGGTCATCACAACAAATACTATTAAAAGGGTTTCGTAAAGCCTCCAAAAACTTATTTCAAAAATTCTGAAACCTTAATTCAAATATTATACCATCGGCAACAAAAGGATGTCATCATACATAACTCAAGTATCGCAGAATTGTATCGAACCAATTCTTTCAAATACGCTGACATGCATTTTACGAATCACAAAATACGAACGATTCAAAGAGAATGTAACATTGCTGGACGGTATTGAGTACGTTACTCTAAATGTGCCCGCGAGCATTTTTTGGACAGACTGAAACTGGGACAAACTCAATCTAAAAGGACAAAATTCTTTTACCCGTCTGTACTTCATCATTTAGTACCTACTGTATGAATCTGCAACATATATGTATGTATATAATCGATATTAGATCTTTTATAATAGACAAAATTGTATATGTCACTGGGAAATGAAAACAGTAAGATTATAAAATATCCAGAGAGATTGTAAACTCTCGATAAATTGTCAACTGAACATTTGGAACACTTTTTTACGCATCCAAATTTGATAGTCTGTAATCTCTCGAAGTAATTTCGAGAAATTGTAGAATAGCAAGTAACTGTTAAGTATGACACTATTTTAACATTGTAACCGACGGCAGAATCCTATTCGGGGCTCCTATGTCTGTCTGCAGGATTAAAAAAAAAATACATGTGGCACTCGGGGACTGCCGCGATAAAGCTATTGCATAGCATTTTTTATCAACTTATGCAATTATATATTTAGTACTCTGCGTCATTGTGATATGGTCTCGATTCGTTCACCTGGGTTACTGTACTAATGTAAATCACATACGTTTCACTTAACTTTGTCCCACCGATTGTTTCCGAACGCAGACGTTCGGGTCGGCTCGGTGACGGCGACATAATAGCTCAGTAACGAAGCGACCATTTTAAAAAGGCGGGGCCTAACCGAATGACGTAGCGGTGTTAGGTTATTTACGTTACGGAATTTCTGGATTCGGTTGCCACGCTCAAGACCCGCGATAGAAGCTATGCAATAGCTTAAAAAATAACACGAATGGCATAACGGGAGGTAAGTTCACTAGCTTCGGACCCTATGTTCTTTGTGTCCTATGTTCCACTACTTGGCTAAGCCAGAAAATCCAATAAATAAAATTGTAGAACCGCACACTGATTGGTCGTCAACATGTTGTCAGTATATATCGGTTCACAATTTCTCGGAATGACTTACAAGAGATTATTGAGTATCAAATTCTGATAGTTTGATTGTATTCTGTAACAGGTGAATGATTCGATAAGAGTTGCACTGCACAGAGGCTGGTCTGTATCTAGGATAGGATGGCCAATCAATCAATCGATGAATCGATGAGTAACAGCACTTTTTGAACGTCAAATTTGGCATAAAGACAGTCCCCCAAAACGCCCACCCGTCACCACTTCCTAGTGTTTTAGCTGGGAAGAAGTGGCGCAACTAACTCCCCAGCAGCCGGTAAGGCTGTACTGAACTTGGATGTACTGAACTTATACTACGACTAACCTCAGAGATGGGTTTTTCGAGCTCGTTTTCCTCCACATCTCCTTAGCTTTTAGTAGTCCCATTCTTGACGCAATAGATACATTTAAGTCTTTTAGCGGTTAAACATGTGGTGGATGTGGTTCGGTTTCTAATAAGAAACGTTAGAGGAGATCACCAGATGTTGCTGACGATGCGGTAAGTGGTAGGATCACGCGATCAGCGTGAAATCTAGGATTATGGGACTAAACAGTATCTGACGCGTGACGCGTGTCAAACGAGAGACTGTAGTCTGTCTCAGCGACAAACAGAACGCTCAGTGCAAGAAAGAAAAGAGATAGGAATTGTTCTAACAAATTAAATGCTATGGCGCGACCAAATATCAACCCGGATCCGTCATTAGGGTCAATCCGTACAGCTGTTTGTATTATTATATATTCAGATAGGTACGTAATTAACAATTCAAGTTATTGCAATCATTTACAGTCGGAAAAAAGGCCATGTGTATGGTTTTTATTTTTCTAACTTATTTTCATGCTGTGTATAATGGTACCGCTTAGTTATGAAAAGCTAGACCTAGCCGGTATGTCGGCATCAAACTGCAGCTAAAAATTAATGATTGATCGCTGCACCAAAAATTCGGCGAACATCTGTGGTCAGCGAGAAATCAATCTGTAAATTAAACTACAGTGAAACTAGAAGCGTGGAAATGTATCAAAAATCAGAGATGACTTAGATAATTATGTCGCAGCTTAAAGGCTTAATCAGCTGTTTAATTGGCTGCGTGAACGGCACCGTTTAATCAGCGCCCGGAATGACATCCAGCTAATGCGTCCAATACGAGTAAAACATTCAAATAACGGACTGGCAAATGCTTAGACCGTTTATACAATAAGGTAACCATGTGAAGAAAAAAAAATGTAATTTTGGGAATTCTAAACTCAAACAACAATTAATTTCAACATCCTCGACGACAGAACCCCGCTACGAGGCTCCTACTTCTGTCTGCACGGCTTAATGAAACCTTGGGCACGCCAGCATTGTGGCGATAAGACTTTGAGGAGTGGTCGGAGGTGTTTGACATTTGTATTTTTATTTATTTTGATTTGTTTATTTTGTATATCTTATTTATTTGACATTCTATTATAATTATCAATTTTTATTTAAAACTTTTAATGAATAATTTAAATTTCATGTATAATGAGAAATGTTTTGGTGTATGTAATGTTAAATTAAATTAAGTATTAAAAACTATATTGATGTGCCTATAATGTTGGTACAACTTACCAACATTGTAGATGCAAATAAATGAATATGAATATGAAGATCTTGAGGTAATAAGAGTTACACATTAGATGGTGAACACGGTAACCGACGTTTTACCATAGAACTCTGAAAACAAAATCTTTTCCTAACTAGAACTAAAAATGTAGCCCCAGTCGCGTCACTATTGCAAGCTCTATATCTCCGAGGCTCTGTTACCTGATCATTCAAAATCCGTGATTTACGTGTATCACGAGTTCGAAGTCATAATTTATAAGCTTTTCAGTTTTACAAACGACCACAACACAACGAATACAGTAATTAATCAATTACTTCTAATAATCTATTACCGGTAGACTTCAGAATAAATTAAGTTGATCCATTAACGACTTGGTTATTTGATACCCAACCAATCACTTATGAACGACCGATAACCAGTAGGAAAAAAAGGTTAACTTTTATTGCCCTTCTATTTTATGAGTGCAAATATGGGCATGTGAAATATTATTGGGTAATTTATTTGATTGCAAGGATATTTTGAATGGAATCCTTTGGCTTACTTTTATTGGGTTAAAAATTAAATTCCCATGAATGAAATCATAAGAACTCTTTTGTTTCACACAGGAATAGGTCCACAAAAAGAATCATCGAAAAATTAATTTAAATATAAACCAACCATGGATCCTCTACTGTTAAGCGTGAATAAAAAAAGAACTGGAGATAAAAATTAATCAAAGCTCGGGCGGTACCCTATAAAATTTCATAATATCCAATCTCGCTTATAGGTATTGATTAGAATTCTCGACCTAAATAAATGCAAATGCACCGATACAGTAGAATAGACGGCCATCGTCATGGCAACATTGGGCCAAACATTCCGCATATCTGGGTCGCTGGCCTGGACGGGCATTTGCAAAATTCTGCCCGTCTTGCCCCCACGACAAGGCTAAACGATGGCCAAGTCGAGCAAAGTAAAGCTTAAGTGGGGTTATTATGTACTAGGCTATGATAGCCGAAGAGGTTCGTGCTTACGGTTAGAGGAGGTAATTGTTGGCAATGCAATTATAGTAAAGATACTCTTTGCTCCTTGCAAGTCGTTTTTGTACCTATTAATTTAAAATTTTCTGATCAATCAAAAATACGACGTCCATAAAATAAACAAAAAGCAATTCATCAAAACTTTCTCAATCAAATAATACGAACTGGAATGTATATCAAATGGTGCTCGCGCATTCGGAAAATCTAAACAAAATACCACAATTTGTAATCTAGAGCAAAATCACAATAAATTGGAATACTAGAGTAGAGAGTAAAATAATCCTTTAATATAAAATTCCTCTGTATAAATCGAACAGTTACAAACAGAAGCGAAAGATTCGAGTGGCTTGGAGTCAATAACTAAGTCAACACGATACGAATAACGCAAACAATATCGAGGACGAGTTACATCCAACAAACTGAGATGGAACATTTAAATCTGCCAAGCAATTCTAGACTTTCCACTTACAGAAATTGTTCTAGAATTTCAGGCCACTCACATAAATTTTGCTGAGATAAAATCATATTAGCGTGGGCGTTGGTTTTGTAAAAATGGATTCCAAATGGGTTTATTCTTGTATCGCTGTTCGGATTTTCATTTCCTCCGAGATAATGTTTTGACTTCCGTTTGATAAATTCTTCGGTATTTTTAGTCGATAGCTAAACCTAGCTAAACTATCATCGGATCTTTATGATATCGTCTGAAAGTGTAATCTATACTAATATTATAAAGCTGAAGAGTTTGTTTGTTTGTTTGTTCGTTTGAACGCGCTAATCTCAGGAACTACTGGTTCGAATTGAAAAATTCCTTTTGGGTTGAATAGACCATTTATCGAGGAAGGCTTTAGGCTATATATCATCACGCTTAAGCCAATAGGAGCGGAGCAACGATAAAGAATGTTTTAAAATCGGGGATTCCACGGGGACGAAGTCGCGGGCAGCAGCTAGTTGAATATAAAACACAAAATAATTCCCCATAAAAGAGCATCTATAAATTAATAAAATTTTTGCAATACTACAACTTTCCGTTGAAATTCACGATAAAACTACTTAAAATTTCCCCTGCACAATAATGTGAGATGAACTCTATCAGTCATCGATCGCTATCTAATTCCGTGAAATTCCGCGGCTATATTAACGAGCCCCAATTCTGTCAACAAAATCGAAACGTAATGGGTATCGACTCATTCTTTTGTAACCCATTTCGTACACGGAAAATTCGTGAATCCATTAGACCGCAAAATAGGCAGAAACCTATCAAGGACTCTTTAACAATATTTGATAAATCTATCCATTACTGAATTTTGTCTGGTAAATGATTCAACAGTTTTAATATAATGTGGAATTGTGAACTGTATTAATGGATTTTTTGCTTGTAAATTAGAGTGTGCTTCGGAATAGGTGTGCCAATGATAGCTTCTTAGGAAAACAGTTTGACTGGTAGACGTCGTTCTCCATTTTTTGTGGAAATTTATAGTGAATACTAAACAACGCGATCACTACACAGCGAAATACTAGAAGAGTTTCAGCCTTAGCTGGAAAGACGAAGTACCGAGGAGACCAGAAGGCCATGGGGGTAACTTTTGCCCAGCAGTAGGACTAAACAATCAAAAACTCTTCGCAACACAGACTACCTCTTCACACTCCAACAATTGAATACCTCTGTACGTCATTTATGATTTGACACAGGCTATACAGAGGTTAGGGTCAGTGCCTGCTAGGGTTGCGGAATTTGTTCGAAAGAGTCACCGCGGCCCTGGAACGCAAAGGGCACAAGAAGGATCACGGGTGGGTTTTAGTCAGTAAGAGTCTGACACTCCCTTCCGCTCCGCCCAGAGCGGGAGAAGTCATTTGATGATTTCCCATCCAGAAAAACAAAAAAAAATCCTATACAGAGGTTCTATAGAGGTAGTACAGTGGCTAACAGGTGGCCATTATTACAGCGATCATATGTTGTCGTCCACAGTTAACAGACGATCCCACAAAAGCTTCCTGCTTGGATAACGGCCAGCATGCGACTGAAACGTTTTGTGAATATTAAAACGTTCCCTCCTACTTATTATTTTTAACACGCTTGAAAAAGGCTCCATTCCTACTGTGAAAAGTCTACCTTCGTTGAGTCAATTGAAAAGCAAATAGAATGGAAGTATTATCGGTCCGGGAGGCTTGAATAGTTCCACATGCTGCCGCGTTGTAGGGATTCAACTCGAATCAAGCTCTCTTGCGAGTCTCAGTGTTGATTTATTTTCTGATATTCTATGTAGATACGCTTATGATACTTTGTGGGTTTCGGGTTTTGAAGCACCACGTACTGATATAAAGAAATTGCTTTATAAACTTGAATAATCATTAACTAAAAAAGTTTTAGGACCGATTTTTCATGAGCCAGATAAATTTTACCTCAGGAATAAAAATTTCGGTACAGAAATATGTAAAACAGCCATATTTATTGTTTAGTTTATAGTTAACGTGACTACAAAAAACTACTATATATTACTTTTCCCAATCCGATGAAACAGGTTCACAAACATACACACATATGTATGTAGATTGCGGAACTCATTACTATCCCAGTAGTAGAGTAAATAACATGTAACTCCCCATTGGTCTCGTGGTCGCCAAGTGTGGGCTCCTAGGTTTAATTCCCAGGTCGAGCAAAAAGTGTAATGTTTTTCCATTAAGAGATTTTTAGTAACAGCCTGGATTTTGGAAGTTGGTGGTGTGACTCCCCGTGCCTTGTGCACATAAAGCAGTTGGTCCTGCTCCATATTTCCTCCCTTTTGAGTCGTTTTGTCGTACCACCGGACTAAGACACTATAAAACAAAAAGTACACCTGTGTCTGCACACACACAAGTGCACTCTAATATCTCTTACGTACCTATATGACTAATCTCTCTTGGGATTGGCCACCGTGATCGAAATTCACTCAGAGTTCGCGGCTCGCTTTACACAATCCAACGTTCATTTCTTTTCATCTCCCTCTGTTCTTATAGCCATTAACTCACTGAAAATAATTCTCAAAACATTTTCCGAAATCTTTTTTACGATTGAGACGAAAAATGATCTCCTTGCAAAATAATGAGCTACATATTTATCACCGTATGAAGCGAATAAATACCTTTTCTATGGGAAATCATCAAATTACTTCTTCCCCTCTAGGCGACGCGGAAGGGAGTGTCAGAGTCTTACTGACTAAAAGCCATCCGTGTTCCTCCTAATGCCCTAAGCGTTCCCAGGGCCTTGGTGATTCTTTCGCACCTACTCCGCAACCATGGCAGGCCCCGTCTTCTATGCTATATTGTCTTATATGCATCTGCTTAAATGCCTACAATTGTTCAGCAAATCCAGCTGAATAAATAAATTAAAGTATTTCACGGATGGACGAACATTTTACCCTATAAACAACAGCTGAAATTGATGAATGGAAGCAATAAAATGGCCTCCGTCTTTCATTCGACGGCCTTTTGTGGTCCGCAGGTGAGAAAAAATACTTTGGATATAAAATTTAATTGAATTTTTTAAGGTGTTTAGTTATGCAATGAATATTTATCAGGGTTCTGGGCGATGTTGCTTGGAAAGTTCTTATTCTTTTGCTTAATCATTACGTACAGCAAAGGTCAGGCACCTGATATATCGAATCTTACATCATGGAGACTGACATAAATATGGATCTGGTTAGATTTGAAAAATCATCCCGATTTAGGTGAAAGTGTCGCGAGCTTATCAATAGTAAAAAATATCATCGAATATTGTTTAGTATGGAATAATTTGCTTTAGAAAAGCTGATATATGCAAACCTACATTAGGAGAAAATTGCAAAAAAAAAACTGACTAAAAAACGACCACAAGAAACGACTAAAAAGTCCCGAACAAATGACCTTTCAAGCAGTTTGTTGCAATTACTTGAATTTACTTTAGTTAATTCACAGATTTGATGTCACACACAACATACATATATTTTTGCTATTTTTCCATATTGTCCAACATCACCCTAAAATATGACCACGTACTTTTGGAACACCAGGTAGGTATAAGAGATTTCGAACCAATTTATTTTCAGCTTTCATACGCTCTTAAAGCAAATGTCTCCCGTACTAAACAAAAAAACTTTTTTACAAAAAAATACAACCGACTTTTAAACAAAAAATCAAAAAAAGTACAAAATAACTTTAATTTCGGAACTCGGTGTTTGTGACTTTGTGGTTCCTTTTTCGTTTTTGAACACCGACTTCCGAAATTAAAGTTATTTTGTACTTTTTTTGATTTTTTGTTTAAAAGTCGGTTGTATTTTTTTGTAAAAAAGT
Organism: Hecatera dysodea; assembly: GCA_905332915.2. Taxonomy (NCBI): domain Eukaryota; kingdom Metazoa; phylum Arthropoda; class Insecta; order Lepidoptera; family Noctuidae; genus Hecatera; species Hecatera dysodea. Next base: position 6,994,210 of record HG995294.1, on the reverse strand, counting down.
TTTTTTATTTTTCACTTTTTAGTGGTACCTACATCCCCTCCCCTCCCCCCACCTAAACGAACCAATAACATTGGTGTAAAAAAAACACTGCTCCAATGCAGAGTAAACTAAAAGGTCGTCAATGTAGATATTTTTTTTAGACTTTTGTTGATTTTTCAAAAACCGCTTGTTCGATTTCGATAAAATTTTCATAGGACCATTTGGGAAGTATACCCTTTCCAAGAAAAAAAGAATTTTTCAAATCGGTTGGCAAGCGACGGAGTTATGCGCGAACAAACATAAAAAAAAAAAAATACAAACATCCGAATTGAGAACCTCCTCCTTTTTTAGAAGTCGGTTAAAAATTCAATGATATTTTTTATTATAGATAAGCTCCAAATCGACGATAGAGCATGCTAGGTAACTTATTCTAAATCCGCATGAGTTTTCAAATCCATGTTTATACGAGTACCAGTCTACATGATGTAATATCTGCTACCGAACATCACCACACCATTGGAACACCATTTAAAGATAGCAACACATTTCTATATTATCTTTCGACTATTCTCAGCCATCCCTCACAGTACTTTTTTTTTGTCTTGATGGGAAATCATCAAATCCCTTCTCCCGCTCTAGACGGAACGAAGGGGAGTGTCAGACTCTTGCTGACTAAAACCCACCCGTGATCCCTCTAGTGCCCTCTGCGTTCCAGGGTCGCGGTGACTCTTTCGAACAAATTCCGCAACACCCTCACAGTACATACTGCTAAAACAAATTAACAAGCTCCCCACAACATGGCATATACCTACTCAAAATTAGAAGTAACAAAATAAGGTAGGCACACAAAACCATAACACAATATTCTCCTCGTTTGTTCACTTGAGTGGTTCAAGTTCCCAACTTGTCGCTTACTTGTATACATATTCATTTGCATAACGCCTACTTGGCCAAGACTTCGGACGCTGTTCCTCCAGAGTGCCAACTATTTAGTTGGCAACATATTTTGGTAAGTGGTATCTTAGAGGAATGTTGTACGTTTGTTGTTTCAAAGATTCTTCAGCAAGTTTAGATACTGTTATCAGAGTTTGAAAATTATTGTGGTAAGTATGTATATTTTGTTTAGTGAAACTGAAAGGGTGAAGTTACTACCTGTGAATGAATCAAAATTTCTGGAAGTTTTATTCCCCAATTTGTGTATTATATCCAACTGTTTTGGAATTGAACCAAATACAGCTGAAAAGCAGTTATGGATGTACATCGAGCGACTTCCTGTATAAACGATAGCTCTAGTAAAGACTGTCGAAAGTTTCTTTTTTAAGCTATTGCATAGCTTCTATCGCGGGCCTTGAGCGTGGCAACCGAATCCAGAAATTCCGTAACGAAAATAACCTAACACCGCTACGTCATTCGATTAGGCCCCGCCTTTTTAAAATGGTCGCTCGCCGTCACCGAGCCAACCCGAACGTCTGCGTTCGGAAACAATCGGTGGGACAAAGTTAAGTGAAACGTATGTGATTTACATTAGTACAGTAACCCAGGTGAACGAATCGAGACCATATCACAATGACGCAGAGTACTAAATATATAATTGTATAAGTTGATAAAAAATGCTATGCAATAGCTTTACCGCGGCAGTCCCCGAATGCCACATGTATTTTTTTGGTTATAAATTTCCATAACGACTGTCAAAGGTGTACAAATTACAGCCAAAACCAACGGCTTAACGTGCTTTACGGGACACAAGTGATCTCAGTATATAATGAAGGGTCTCGCATCCTCGCCAAGGGTTCTCTTCACGAGCTCCTAGTGAATTATCTATGAAGAGGAAAAGTATTAGCTGCAATCTGCGCCTTCCTCTCGTAATTAGCAATGCGAACTAGGTAGGTACCTGTTACATAACTTTCAGAAGACCGAACAAATTGGTTAGAGCAAACTTAGTTGCAGCTATTTGCTGACCCAGTAACAAAGAAGAAGTAAATAGATTAGGGGGCGTGATATTACTCCCGTCCAAGAGTATTTAATCATTCTATGTTCATGCCCTTCCCGTATTAGACACACCTCTGCAAAGGTTACCGAACCAGCGCCCATGTTGTCATTAGCGGTTGTCGTTGATTAAAAAAATCACAGATATCTACGCGCATAATTTGACTATCTGTCACATTCATATTGTGATCAGCTAAATCAGGATATTATACTATCAAACTACCTTCCACGAAAGTAAACTATGATCGTAGCAAAGAAAACACCAGACCAAAACAACATTGTTATATGATAATTCAATGACAACAGCACAGTTCTCACTCAATGTCACATCAATATGCACACATGTAAAATAGGTCCCTATGCCCACATTGCCCAGTCTGCCCAGATAGATTGCCCGCCGGCATGGAACACAAATTATTGCAATTTCGCAGTGTCGGTCGGGCCCGCTGTGCCCGACGCGACGATACATCTGTTTGGGCAGCCGTCAAACAAACACTCGATGCACCCACCTTTATTTAAAAACTAGTACTTTGCCCGCGAATTTGTTCGCGCGGGTTTAGTAGTATTCGACGAACTGCTTCTCCTTCTACCCTCTTTATACGGTACGGACGCCCGCGACTTTGTCCGCATCGTGCTTAACAAATACCTTATTACACCCGCGGCTTATAGCGTGATGAAAATACATTATTTTTCTTCATTCAACTATTTTTTAATAGTTTAGCCGATGGATGCGACGCACAGGACCGGTTATTGTAGCGACACATGGGAGAGTCATATGCCCAGCTGTGGACAACTTTCGGCTGATATGATGATGATGAAATACATAGATGTGTAAATTACTTATTAATAAACTAGACATAGGGTAGTTTGCTGCAACAATATTCTTACTTAGAGCACAATTTAGGGCATATTTATAGTTGAAGAATTTGATCGAAAGAGTCACCGCGGCCCAGGAACGCAAAGGGCACAAGAAGGAACACGGGTGGGTTTTAGTCAGTAAGAGTCTGGCACTTTCTTCCGCGCCGCCCAGAGCGGGAGAAGTCATTTGATGATTTCCCATCCAAAAAAAGGGCATATTTATACCCATCGTAAGTTATAAATGAAAGTTCCGATTTCAATAATTAAATTTACATTACATAATCATTCATTTAATAGGATGAAGATTAATATCATGATGCTAAAATCAGAACTACGAGTATTCCATTCTAACCGAGACTTGATTCTTATTTTGAACAAAAAGTGGTCTGGACTTAACCATAATAGTGCGACACATTTATGTGTAATAATGAGAACTTTAAATTATGTAGTGAATTATTTATTTTATGTATCATCAATCGTTTTCTCAGCGCATGCCAAAAATTGATTTTACCAAGTAAGGATTATGCTACTATGGGTTACATTATGGCAATTTTTCTGATCTGATTATCTTATAAATACATATTCATAGCCTGAATGTTGTAGAAGTAAATAGTATTTATTAAATTACTGTGTCAAAAAGACAGATTCTTTTTTATCAGGCACTTCAGTATATTTTTAAGGTCCTGGCTTAGGTTTTTTTTTTTTTTATGACGGTAATACAATTTGCAATGTATTTACATCACTTTAAGGCAAGACATTAGTACTTAAGTAATATTATTTCCATAGATACTTCAAATTTTTTTTTGTTTGTACATTTTTCAGAACTCCGGATCACAAAGGTCAAGAACAAATATTTTACGTATTAATAACAGTAATGTTATAAATATCAGCGGAATTTTAAATAGATACCCAAAAAAAATTCAAGGATTCCTCGTGCAATATACCTACCTACCTATATAGTTAAATATTATATGATAAACAAATTCTTAACCTCGACCCAAAATATCATAAATTACTATTAAGGCATCTATTTTCAGCTGGCACCCTGCCCATTCAGAGAGGCCATCGATATTAACTAAAATAGCTCTAGGTACTGAAACAATTCATAAACATTGAACATCACATAAGATGTTTCGAAAACATGAAACATCCATAAGGTGCAAACTTATTGCTGTTTAACCTTAAAACGGAATTGTTTGCAGATTTAGCGCGGCCTTGAAACGTAGAGCGGTAGAAGAAATTTGTAAGAACACGGTTGGGATATAGTCAGTAAAGAATTTGACATTACCTTCCGTTCAGCCCTGTGAGGGGTCATTTGATGATCCATAAAAAGGGACAACTAAAAATGTGGCAGAAAAACTCAGAATGATTAAAATAAAATCCCTCAATTGCACTGAACTACTATTGTTAAGATAGAGAATGTAACCACTAGAGAGCGTATAGGCTGATTTCTTCTAAGCACACGACTCACTACTGCGGGCCGGGGAACGAGGAAGAATGCGCGGCTGCAATTGGTCAGTTCAAGGTCAAGTTGCGTAGGTATGCCTATCGTTAGGGTTGCACTACTTCATTAGGGGAAAATAATCGATATCGATAAAATGGATTTTAACATTATGAAAAATACTCAATTAAAATCATAGAAACAATATTTAATCAAAATCAATCAATTACAAAAATAAACAGACGTATCCTGTTATTATTGATTTTTAAAATTAATTATTTTGGTATATGTTTTTTGAATCAAAGTTTTAGGGTCCTTGTTCTTTGTAAAAAAGATAGATGAATTATGCATCTTGCTTATTATACATTATATAATAATTATATTATTAAATGATATCCAATCAGATATTTTAAAACCGATCTAAAAAATAATAAAATAACCGATTGGGGTCGGGGACAGAGAGACACAAATAAATCGAAAAACAAAGAAACTTGCATAAAAAATACTGACGAACTGAAACTCCTCCTTTTTTGAAATCGGTTAAAAGTAGGCAGGTATTTTATCACAGTATGTGAATAGAATAAAAACAAATAGTTTTTTCGATATCGACTTTCAGCTAGCTATTATTGACACCACTATTTTTCTGGATAAAAATACAAAGAGAAAAAAAGGGATAGAAGCATTAGAATTGTCTAATGAAAGAACGAGATGTTTCCAAAAGACATCAACGCGGAACTCAACAGTGTACTCGTTTACCCCAAACACCATTTTAAATAGACCCCTGCGGTGTCTCATAGTCTGATTAAATCAAACATAATTTTCGTTCGCTTTACTTATCGATGAAAAGTTATGCCATCCTTTTTGTATCTAGATGTCTTGAAATGCTTCCCGTACCATTTCACCGCGCATGAAGGCATTTGGATACGATAAAATTGCATAAAAAGTTATCAAAATTTGTATTAATCTAGCGTGCACACAGGTCTTACACTTGGTCACAACTAAAATGGTTACTCTTACCGTAGCCTATTTATAGGCGACAAAATACTAATCGTTTTCGAGCGTCGGGGCACTGTATGCGCAGTCAAGTGGTTATATTGTCTTTGATTGTTAAAGAACCGAATTCTGGGTTAAGTTTTCCTTTGTGCATTAGGTAGACTGCGTACCTATGTACTAAGACGAACGATAGGACTACAGTAACATTGCAAAAATAAAAGCAATGTAAACTCAGAATATTGAACCCATGACGGATGACCTCAGGCTTGGCAAACCCACATTCAATGACTATACAAAATCTGTCTACATTCATAATCTGCCTAGCCTTTTCCCAACTATATTGGGATCGGCTTCCAGTCAAACCGGATTCAGCTGAATACCAGTATTTTTTGTGGACCAGCTGCCTACCAGACCTCCACGACTCATTAACCCCAGTTAATGAGCTAAGATGTATTGTTTTACCCATAAAACAGTATACATCTTAGCTACGTTGTAGGCTGATTTTCTGGCGTCTGAAATCTGTCTACATTGTCAAAAAGAAAAATACAATTTCCGTTGTAACCCCCAAACATTTGGCAACTATGAACAAATAAACATCTCGAACTCGTCTCCCAAACGTTTAGCGATTAATCTAATTGAAACAAATTACCGAATACATCAATTAAATTAATCAGAAGTGCTATCAATAAATTTTAATTAATTGTCTCTCGGATGCTGGGACGGGATTATTGGGAAGTAAATAGTTATTGGCAGCACTTTCAAGAGTGCCAAAGACATGTCTGGTATGGGATACTTTGACTGTTTGGCAGATAGTGTCTGCACGCGTCTGTTTTTTTCACTTTCTGTTAACGCCAAGTGGATTTTGTATTTTTTATTTATAAACAGTAACTAGTAGTTACTTTTATTCGCGACGAGCGTCGCAAACAATTTGTATACAATTCGCGAACATATGTACTTTTGTAATACAAGTACGTACATACTTACTTATTTTAAGCAATGAAATACTTTTCTTTTCTTTCTTTCATACGATAGTAATCAGTTAAAAACAGAATTTGGAGTCATTGGCAAGAAATAATTAGAATTTAAATCTTAATATAAAAAAACAGTCGCGAAAAAGATCCCTAAATCACTAACTGAAATGTTAATCAATAATTTTACGTCTTCATTTCTTGCTGTTAAGCAAATATCCTTAACCCTAATCTATGCGAGGCAGCAAGCGAAGACAACAAAAAAGAAGAACGGTTCACGATAACAACGAAAACGCGCACAAGTACAAGATGATAGTGCGCCTGGACGCAGCTAGGTTAGTCACAGTCCACATCGAAGGCATTCAGGAAGGATAGACCTACCTCAAAGAATCACGCCCGTCTGGTACAACTAGGTATATATTTGAGCACAGCTCCTGTGACGTCGTAGGTCTTCCTGCAAGAGAATGTGTCGTCAGACGATGATGCAAACAGCCCTCATTCCATACCATGGGGTAACAATGACATCATGACTGTGTTGTAAAAAAGGGCTAGTGATATTCGTTTTACTCCGTACCTCTCACTCTCCTAACTGGAAACAAGATGGCATTGATACATCAAACAGTAAGGGGACTGGTTGGAAATGGAGATATTAAATGACGCTTTTACTCAGCAAGGATCTGCTGAGTACGATTAAAAGAGTAAATGATAGCGTGACGGCTGACAGGAGAGGATGTCCGGTACCGACCCAAGGTAACATGGTATAAGTAACAATATGACGATCGGCTACGTTCAGAGTATCATTAAACGCGAATATGTCCTTACAGCGACTATGAATAAAATTAAACTGTCTTTCAAACACGTACCAATAACAACAACAACACAACTAACAAGACAACACACAACACAACAACACACAGCATTATCAAATACAATATAAGTATTTGAGCCTCACAAGAAAATATCCCCTTAGCAAGTAAAAATTGATAAAAATATGTCTATTTTAAGACGTATGGAATAATATACTTTATTACGAAATTTGTCCTTTCTTAAGGAGAAATTATTACGATACATCCTTGTAAATATTCCCAGATCTATTTACTGATATTTACCTAATTTAATTTTAAGAATATTCATGGCTTGTTAAATAATATAACACAAAATTAGGATCTCATAATCTCACGTAGGAAGTAAATTGAGTTACAATTTAAGTACCAAATAAGATTAAAATCTTGACGAAACGCTACTTGTTGTCATTTGTTTTTTCTACTTTTGACATATATATGTAGTGGGAACGGGACATAATACCGGGAGTAGCCGTTCCTACTTCGTATTTGAACAAAACTAGTGAGATGTGGTTTTACTATTTTCATAAATTAATGTAAGTAGATATTTGCCAAAACTTTCAATATAACCGTGATTTGGTGTTTATGCCTTAAACAAACCAAAATTCAAATAATCATTCCGTGCATTTATACCACATTTACACACGTCAGCAACAAAACATTCATCTTATTGTTATTTCATTTCCATTTGATTTTGACAAGATGTAGCAAGGTTGCCAATGCTCTTCATAAACATTATTTCACCTGATAATAAGTATGTAGGTATGTATAGTGACCTCACTTGAGAATACGGTTGAGTGAGACATTACTCACGTAAGAAAAGACCTTCTCAGCATAATTTTGGCATGCTCTGTATCCTCAGTAAATTCTAAACGGGCTATGACCAATAAACTTTTCCGAATGGCGACAGTAAAACACAGCCTCCAATAAAGTCTGTCACTAATTACGAGTATGCGACAACTGCGATATTTTATTGATTTAATTCTGATGTAATGAATTAAGGACCTTTCCCTATCTACGAATAGACTATATAGCTGCCAGATGGAAAAAATGGCATACCGGGTAAAAATGCTACCCACCAAAACCATTTTCATGTAAAAATGTTGCCAAGACGAGTCTACGTAGCTTACCCTATGAAAAAGTTGTCAGATCTCATATAAATCCTAGCTCTAAAGACTGCACGCTCTAAACCTACAAGCTCTACACTACACATTACTCAAAGTATATGAAAAAGTGGTCAGATCTCATGTAGAGCCAAGATTTTTTATCTATGCGCCCTAACTTTACTAGGCCTACCTTCACAAATTCTAAAACGTGTCGCTTGGCCGTTTTATTTCACACCCTATGAACGAATGCCTATGAAATCTTCGTGATGGTAGCAACTATTTAGCATTGTAGCGACATCTATGGCGTCACATAAGAACTAATCCTGCATCGCGCAATCAAAGTTCTCCGCGCGATTAGAACATATACGACAGCCCGAAATCATCTATCGGGCAGTTGCCCACCAGACATAACAACCCGTCTGGCCGGAGGATCCTCCCTTTTCAACGGAGGTTTGCGGGACTTTACTCTCTGTTCCGCATACCTCCAAAAGCATCATCCAAAGCAAAGTTATGAGAGTTCAAAAAAATGACGGAGCGTTTCGAGAAAAGGTAGGTAGTGCCCTTGCGCTTCGCTTGGCTCGTCTTGGTGGGGGCACTACCGTGCCTAGATCTGTTCCTAAACATAGAAAGAGCCAACCAGGCCCACCCTAAAAAAGAAATTGTATAAAATTTACTATCTTGAAATATTATCAGCCATTAGATAACAGTATCTAAGTAATTTATTCGGACGTATCGAAAATCATTCTGCTGTTACGTAGTACTAAGAAAATGTACTTAGTGGGTTTCATTGGAAACTCTATCCTCGAAATTAGAGACGAAAGGTCAATACAAGAAACTAATTTAGCTAAGACGTTGGGCTAGTTACGTAAATCTTCGAGTTCCAAAATAACTCGAACTGAAGTCTGAAACGAGTGTGTTCGAGTGATAACGTAGTCTGCAAAAGGGTTAATCAATCTGCCTAGACTTTTCCCAAATATGTAGGGATCGGCTTCCAGTCTATGCCGCTGGACGCATCTGAATACCAGCATTTTCCAAGGAGCGACAACCCATGCGCTGCTCTTAGCGATGCTGGTATCGGACCTTCGAGCTTTAAGTTCGGACTTTGGTTCATCAAAGATCTACAAATCACAGCTGAGTCCAACGACCTGCTTTTCGAGGCACGCAGACTCTTCGATATGTATTAGATGATCACCCATCCACAAACCAACATCGGCAAGCGTTCCTTAACCTTGAAATCCTAACCTGTTATAACGTAACTAAACCTTGATCATCTTTGATAGGTCTGTATGGTCGTCAAAATAGGTAATAAATTAATTTGTTATGTGCATAGTAGATACGTTTGCACACATCCGGGGTAGTGGTCACATAATTTGTGGTTACTACATATGTAGCACCTATGTACGTACCACATATTTACATTTTTATTACCACCGTAAATTTTTAAATGCAGTCAGTATTAATAATGGTATTATTTGAAAATTGAATGCCAATCATTGTTAACTACTTTAGTTTTAAGTTTATTCCTTATATTATCCTGCAGAGTTATAATTATCCTATAATGCTCCCACTGCTGGGAAACAGACTCTTTAAGAGTTTTTTTTTTTTATCGATGGGCTCATGTTTGCCCACAGTCTCACCTGATGGAAAGCGACCATGCGGTCGATAGAGCACGCTTGGAGTTTGCTGTAATGTACCGCGCAGACCCAGTGCGTATTGGTAGATATAACATGGATTTTTTGGAAAAAAAAAAAAAAAAAAAAAAAAAAATTGATTGAGTCAGGCGTTACTTTGCGGAAATCCATTCTAAATTACAATATATCTAGTTTTAATTTCCGCGAATATTAGTGGGTTGCAGGTATGCACCTCCCTCCCGCCCGCTATATTATGCACATGCGAGATTACTGGGCAAATGCAAGGATTTCAAGCACATGCAGGAAGGCAATGCAAAACCCAACACCATTACCGACACGTGTTTCTCTCACTCGCTGACCGTTGAGTTGCGACTCAACGGTCAGCGAGTCAACACGTCCCCTGAGGATGCCTCGTGGAGAGGCGAAACACGTGTCGGTAATGGTGTTGGGTTTTGCATTGCCTTCCTGCATGTGCTTGAAATCCTTGCATTTGCCCAGTAATCTCGCATGTGCATAATATAGCGGGCGGGAGGGAGGTGCATACCTGCAACCCACTAATATTCGCGGAAATTAAAACTAGATATATTGTTTTCATTTTCAAATTTATGGATTTTTTGGATTTTTGGTTTTAGTTCATGCTGGTTTCCTCATGATGTCTTACTTCACAGTTTAGAGCAGTGGTTATAAAATAAACTCACCAATTAAAGCGTCAGTCTGGATTTGCATCGGGTGCTTACCGTGGGCGCGGGCTTGCGGATGGTGAGTGTTGGGTGACTCGTCGTCTGATAACAACCAGGCCCGGGATGACAGCGCGTCGTTTTTCCCGCGCACCTCCAAGAGATGTCAGAAAAGAAGACGACGCCCCATAGAGTTAGTGCCTGCTAGAGTTGCGAAATTTGTTCAAAAGAGCCCGCGGCCCCCGAACGCAAAGGGCATTAGGACAAACACCCCTTCCTCTTCGCCCAGAGCGGAAGAAGTCATTGGATGACTTTCCATCCATAAAAAGGTGAAAGTTAGATTAGACTGGCACACAAGCGTGTATATTGGCACAGGAAAAGAGATGTCTAAGCCGATGCAAGCGTCTGCCTGGACTCACTCATTAATTGAGAGCCACTGCTGCTCTCTATTCTTCTTCTTCATACAACATATACCTACAGTATGTTAAATAACAGAGGGTGTTCCCTTAAACTCGTTAATCTATATCATTAATAGATTAAAATAAAGATATCAGCATAGAAAAATAAGCATAAAATAATCCGAATTCAGAAAAATAATTAATTGACAATAAATTCGAAACATCCTGTTTAAAATCAAAATAGTAGCGCGGAAATAGTACTCGTAGTAGCAATACCCAAACCGGCAAGTACACGTGTACAGAGTGTGTCTTTAACGTATCAATTTAACATTATTAGTGAATATTTTTATAGTAAAAAAAAAACAGTTTGTTTTCGAATGGTAATATTTTTTTATCGTATGTGGATGCTATACTATTGCGGGTTAACGGGAACGCCCTCTGTTAGTTAACATACTGTATTTTATTATTTAATCTTGATTGATATTCCTCACTGAAACTTCTGGTATTGCTTTTGTAGCTCTACTGTGTTCTGTCTACACAAATCTCCCATGTTCAAATACTAAGATCCGGAACGAATGCTTCTAGGCTTCGCAAATGTTTGTTCCTCGATGTTTGATCCCACTGAAGAAACAATTGACATTTCAAATGTTATGCAACGTCTTGAAAAGAAGTACCTAGAAATGTACCTAGGTACTTCTTTCCATTCCATCCATTATACAACTCCTTCAAAAAATTAATTTGACATATTATATGCCTTAAAAGTCGCAATTTGTCCCTACCGACCGTAGTCCGGAGAAAAACTCCTATAGGTATCTGAACTGCCACATTCATGACATGGTATCATGTGACTGATTACTACCTATGATAAAATACTAATAAGATTTACTCAAAATAGACTCTCTCAGAGTCAGTGCCAACCAAAACATAACCTTCTTACAATAGACTATTTACTAGATCATCTGACCAAATCGACCATGAGCCCTTAAAGCATACAAATCTGAAGTAATCTTGACCATTAGAAGGTAATTACCAACATTGCCGAAGCAATGATCCGTGGACTCTCGGGTGCGAAAACCATTAATAAGCACACCTCTTTGCGACATAATCACACAATACATCAAGGGTTTATGACGTGTATTTGTTCTATTGTCATTATTGTTATACGGTCTTTGATTGTACTCACACTATGAATTAATTTTGACTATTATAGACCTAACAGGTACTTTTATCGTTGATTTTATTAAATTATTAAAAAACAGCACAGGTACACACAGGCTTAAGCCCTCTGTGCTGCTACCTGTGCTGTCAATTTTACATACTGGTAGAAAATTCCCCGTAATCTTTGGGTTACAAAGACTACACAACAAATAAAATATAATGTATATTTGAAATCGAAATTACTTTCCTAATAAAATCTGCGCAATATATTATATATACAATATATAATATAAATATAATAATTCATTCTATCAGTCGGTTTGATATACAAACTTTTAATTACACAATGATTTTTTCAAGTGTGCATAATTGACCACAACCGAAACTCAAAACAACTTGTTTGATTCCTGACTAGAAACACCGATTTTTCCTAATCTTATAATGCAGTTTTAGTTTTTATCAAAATCGAGCTTGAGACTCCTGTAAACGTTTTTGCCTATGGTTACATAATCATTTTTAATGTGTCTTTACATTACTTACTAAATATAGCCTTAAACTAACATTATTCCTCATAGATTCGGATTCTGCCATCCACGCACACTTTACTGCCATCCACGGCTAAACGGATTTGGATTTAACTTCACACTCCGACCATGTTCTAGATAAGTAAGTACTTAGATATATTTTTATCCCACATATTCGTTCTTTATGGATATGTTCTGATTGATACCGGCAGAAGTTAATCGGGTATCAGGCAGAGCTGGAAGATAGAGCGTTAGTTTGTCTTGGCGCTCAAGGAGCCGCCATATTTATTTTATTTATCGATTTATGACTAGAATATTGGCTCATTTATTAGCTACTATAACCATTGGGAATGGACCTTTTATAGCTCATTAGTCTACAATGTAGAATATAATAATAAGTACTATTGTTACTTTGAAAACATCTTGTAATTCTCTTCAATCACGCGAGACTACAATGCAACTTTGTGTTCTTTTGTGAGATTATTTCCCCGTTGCCCTAAGAAGTTACTACGCGCTTCTGCGCAAATTATTTAAAAATGATTTTGCGAAATGGTTTTATCCAAATTATTTTCATCCTAAAAGTCAATCAGCGATTACAATGCAGTCAAAATATGCCTTTCGGCTTTATTAATATTATTTTGTAACCACATATAAACCCATATTTTTGTACACCTGTCCCATGACATCACCTGTGAAAACAAACAGTAAAAAGATAAATGGCTCACGCGACTCGCACTCATACGATATGCATGTTTTATGCAAATCTTCCCCCAAGACCCGAGGAATACCACTGATGTTGCCACATCGTTACCTATTACACTAACAAATACTTCCGAAAGAATGTTATTGTGTGAAAATCATCGTCCCACACGAATTTGCCCAACAATTTTAATCGAAATACTCCGTGGCTGGAGGAAAAAAACGTCCCCTAGCCGACGATGCAGAAGGTCAGATATTTAAAACTCTGGAACGATATATTTCAAAAATAAAGTTGGCACTTCCAGCAAAAATTCGCCTCGCTGCAAGTCATTCTTCAATCAACCTATTTATGGGCTCATTGCATAATGTCATTGTGATGCGAGTTACCTCAACACTTATAACTATTACAAATTGTTTCACGCAGGTGAATCTCTTTGAATGCAAAGAAACGTAACATGAGGTTATATAAAGACCATCTGCGCTACTATTAGTCACGAATGCATATGGTCGCGCCGGCTGGTCAAATGGGAAACTGTGTCAGTGCGAACATTTGTTACTTGCACACGCGTCACAGATTACGTTGTCCGATACAAACAGCGCTCGTAGTACTAGGTTCAAGGGGAGCCAGCCAGATCGCCGTCTCGTTCGTTCACTATTTATAGTTCCTCGACTATTCAGATATTTGCGCTCAGTGCAGAAATGTCCGGAGTCGCGAACGACCAAAAACCCGCGCGGCCCTCCCAGAGAGCTTCCCGCAGGAAAAGCGCTCGGGAGAGGAAATTGCGCGCTCGCACCGCCCCGGCACTCGACCCCAGGGAAAATCGATGCTGCGATCTATCTGCGACGAGGACAAATTAAAACCATCGACGTCGAACTCATTAGACGGTGCAGTTCCGCGCAATCGACACACGCGAACTTATGCAATCGTTTTCAACATGGGCCGCCTGCTTACAGAGTGATGTTCAGTAATCAGTTTACAGTGCGTGAAAGTGACTGCAGTGGTGTGTCTTGTACATGTGAACATAGCCTCTAACCATGCCACGTTATTTATTTCTGTTCGGAAAACAAAATTGACATTGGTGCTATTTTGAAGTGAATGTCGGATTGTTTAGGTTGGCAAGACGCCAGAATGTATAGAACAGCTGACTGTAAACAAACAATTTGCGTCTAGTGGACAATAGTTTGCATAACATTTTAAATATTTCCTGATGCCACAGATTGTTTAAGTGAATTAGTAAAACATGGCGGGAAAAGATGAGTCCAGTGATAGTGATGGTCCAATAATAGACGATAACGTTATTCGCATACAATTAAGAAAACCGAGTCAAAGAAAATGGGAATTGCGGACGCGAAATCTTTCCCCTGGGATGAGATTTCCAACAGTACAGCTTTTTGATTGCGACGGAAATCTACTCGTTGAAACAAATGATGAGAACGTATCTATTAAGAGCTCTGATTATGATGATTCTTTACTAAAAACATCTCAATCACTTAAAGAGAAAGATTTTCGTCACATTATCGCCAGAAAGCCAGTCAAAAAGCACAACACAATTTCTGGTGATAAAATATACACTCGCGTTTATAGAACACCGCTTGATATTAATGACAACACAAAAAATAATAATGAACGTTATATTATACGAAACAGTAACAGTGTGTCAAACATTCCGAGTAAACTCACATTAAACAACTTTCCTAATTTACAAACAAATAGCCTCGCGACCAGCCCTCTTCACTCAGAAGGTCTGAGTGAAATAAGCAGTTACAAAAGTTCTGACAACGAAACTTGTAACGGTATAAATCAAACGTCCAAAACAGATAAAGACAATCTCGAAAATCATTCTGAGAATTTAATTGACACTCAGAACAGCCCCTTTTCTTCTCTTTCTTCATTAAGTGAAATTGATCAGGTAATCGATGAAGTTCCATGTAACAAGGAAAATGAACCTGATATGACCCTTCATAAATCTCGATCTTTCAATGACGCAACTCTGAGTAAAAAGTTCGACCGTGATAATCTGGTACGGTCTAAATCTGGCGTTGTATACAATCCCCCACATAATAAAATATCTTTCCTGAACACTTACTTAAAAAGCTTACGAGCTCGAGTAAGCTCTAATCCGGATTGGTTTGCTCTACATCGGCGCCGAACAATTGAATATGCCCCAAATTCACGCGCAGTGGCTAAGCGTCAGGAATTTTCAAAAACGTTGTCTGATAAGCCTCCCACCTGCAAAATAGGAAATATGACGTCAGACAATGAATTCATTAACATTGAAGCGGACGACGCGGTCCATTCTGAAATGAGGAAACGTTTGAAAATGTATAGACGTGGTATATCAGAGATTGCGCCTAAGCACAGGAACATGAGTGTATTTACGAAAACGAGAAGACATTCTGTGAGTGGCACGTTTCAAGTCGTTCATACTTCCTCCTCGGAGAGTTTGGATGAAGCTGACGTGGTACTCAACCGCTTGAAGAGGAGGATACTCAGGAATAAGTTGAGAGAGAAAAGACGGAGCCTCGGCGCGAAGTTTCAATTCAGTGAGTGCCTACTTCTCTTTTAACTAACTATTCCTCTTAAACAAACACGAGGCTGCTTTACATAATGTTAATCTGTTATAGAAATATGTAATTACACAAGATTTATGCTCACATTTGCGAGACAAAACATGCTGCACATTCGTTATCCGACGTGCGGACATGAATTTTTAGTACCGCCGCTGTTACGTGGACATTCCATCTTATCCAGAAAATAGATGTTTTTTCAGTTCTGAAAATATTCTGTTTATGATTCGTCGTAGTCTTTTTATACGAATTTGATTTCTTCATCGCATGGTTAATTTAAAAATACAATTTGATTGTGATAAATTCGATCCTCTGAGTCAAATTAATCTTGTTTGTAGCGTCATTACATTCAAATGATCAGTTACCCATGTGAAGTGAATGTGATGGCCTATAAAAACGATTGTTTTCTCTGGATTATGTTAAATTTAATTTGTAATTAGTTGGTAAGTCTGGGCAGACTTCATTTAGATCAGCTACGAAGAAGATCATATCAGCCTTCCTTGCTCGGTCGCTCTTTATTTCCGCAAACCGCTTAATCCTCGATTTTGTACACTTCTATTAAGTATGGATGAAATCGTGGTGTAGTTAAATTAGTTACTTGATAAAAAATCATTAGGCTATTAATCTGTTATTTCAAATGCAAAAAATGTAGAAGAGCTGTAATTCCATTCTCAGTCTCAAGAATTCTACCCGATAAAAATACAATTCTTTGAGAATAATTTTAAAGATAAATGCAAAGGTAAACGATACAAAAAGTAATAAAATAACGATGTAAAATTTGAAGGTTAAACCAAAGAAAATGTTACTCCATTCAGTACCACCACATCTGTACATTGGTTCCCTATCCATTAGCATAAAATTTTAAGACCTAATATAACTTAGCATAATGTTGTTTGGCATAATTATTTTTTCGCATAATATAATTACGCATAACAGCTCATGCATAATTTTTTTAAGCATTATGTCTGTAACCATAATAATGATTAGGCATAATATTTTAAAGCATAAACTTATTAAGCATAAAGTTCTAAAGCATAACTTTTTTAAGCATAAAGTTCTAAAGCATAACTTCTTTAAGCATAATATCCTAAAGCATAAAAGTTAAGCATAAATAACGCATCGATTGGAGAAAAGCCATATCTCCTGAATCAGGTAATATATAAAATATTAATATATTATAACGTATTGAACAATTTTGTGAGTATTTTTTCGCTGTAGGAAGCAAGCATTGCAAGCATACAGCATGCAAGCAAGCATGCAGCATGCAAGCAAGCATGCAACATGCAAGCAAGCATGCAAGCAAGCAAGCAAGCAGCATGCAGCAGGCAGGGTTTCTGTGACGGCTCCGGCGCTGCGGCCCTCCGGCGGCCCCACGCGTGCTAATCGTCGCAGACGGCTTTCGCTCACCACCGCAGCTTCGGCTTGTTGGCCGGCTTCGCCGGCCAGCCTCAGCCTCGGTGGCTCGCTCGCAGCCGCCTGCTCCTCAGCCCGCGGGCCGCCTCGCCCCTACGCGCCTACGCGATTTTAAATAACACTCTAGGGGTAGGACAAACAAGACTACGTGAAGTCGGTTTTGCAGCAATTCGGTTCTGTGACTAACTTTTGTTGCACAGCATATTAATTTTTTAACCAACAATATTATTTGATTGTTACAGGTACTATAGCTAATTGGTTATTAGGCCTACTAACGTTATGCTAAAAGTTTTTAGGCCTACTAACGTTATGCTAATAGTCATTAGGTCTACTAACGTTATGCGAATCAAATTTATGCCAAAACAAATTAGTCTTTAACATGATTATGCCAACATAAAATGTATGCCTAAAAAAATTATGCCAAAGTATTATTATGCCAAAACAAATTGTGCCAAAATCGTTATGCCGAAGTATATTAGGACAAAAAACATTATGCGAAAAGAAGGGATCCCCTGTACATTTTAGTACTCGAAATAAATATTCTCACGTTCACTTTGATAAGCTAAAAATATACCTTCTATTCGAGAGATAGGTACGGCCAAAGGGCAAAGTTATGTTAATATTACATACCCTGCCATTATCTATGATTTATTGTGCTCTGTCACTGAACATCGATATACACCTGAGCCTTTGTATAATACTAAACTTTGTCTATACTCCGGGTAGTTTCCTTTTGTTAAAATTCCTGGTTTTTCGGAGGTTAGTGGTTCCTTTTTTACTTTTACCAGGTTAAATACCTAGTAAAAGTACCTGGTAAAACATCAAACATCACGCCTGCAGCTTGTGGAGGGTAAACCGGGCCTCCCATACACATATCAATCAATACATATAAAACTTACGGTTAATGAATGACTGACAGACAACGCACAGCCGAAAGTACTAGTCGAAGATAGCTGAAATTTGACTTGTTCCTTGGAGAGTGTAGGGCAAAAAGGATTTTTCGAAGTTCCAACGGGAACTGGAAATAAAGAGATGCAAGTACGAAGTAACGGGCATCAGCTCTAGTCTCATATACAATAGATGGCGAGCCGGCTACCAAAATAATTTGGATAACCACACTCATGAACCTATTTAACAACCTACAACTTTAATTTGAAGGGAAAGTTCGTAATGCGACTTAGGGCCAGTTTCCGGAACGAACATTATCGCAAATAGAATATGATAATATGACATCAAACACTGGTTGACTGATGCGATTGGTCGAATAAATCTTAAATAACATTCCAAATGCGAAAGTGAGTCTGAAACGATTTTGATGGCTTTTAGTATAGAGAAAGATTACCCTGAACACACTAAGCTTTTTTTTTACGAAAATATGCAGATATTCGTAAAAAAAAAGCTTTCGTTAAATTAACACGAGCGAAGCCATAGGCAACAGCTAGTTACATTCTTTAAACCAAAAACAAACCTTGTAACTTGTCTTAACTTGCTTTAATTCTTTCTAGAATCCGAATATTACAATGGCCTTAAAAGAACCCACCTATAGCAGTCGTTCAGATTGACGCGTCTCTTCTCATTTAAAGACAAGAGGCCTCTACCTTACAGTTCAACAATTAAGACTCCTTTTAATTTATTAACACGTTCCTTTTGCTCCGGTACAAAATAATTTATTTTCGGCACAAAGTAAAGTAGATATTTCCAAGTCAATAATTTTCTGCTATGTTTCCTTACCATTTTCAAAGTACCTACATAATAGGTATCTGTAAGCTTCCATTAAAAGGTTTTTAGAAATATTTACAGCTGTTGGATCTTAATTTCTAAAGAGTTTACAGAATTAATATTTATAAGTGCGTTAATTAATGGTTTCCTCAAGCTTGTTTAGCCTATTTGCCAAACTGCTGCACAAAGAATACATTTTCAAAAACAAAATTAAAAGACATTTAAATCAGGGTCCGGGGAAACGGTGGAGGATAATATAGTGAGGAAACCGGCATGTCCTCGAACCAAAAATTCGAAGATATGTGACATTCACCAACCCGCACTGGGCCCGCGTGGTAGATTACGGCCCATTCCCTCTCCTAGAGAGGAGGCTTATGTCCCAGCAGTGGGAATATTAAAAGGCTGATTATTCTTGCTTATGCTTATGTCGCGTCATCCCTCTTTGAACTCAAAGTTTTACATAAAAATAGTCCCCCATAAAGGCTTGCCCATCACCACTTCCTAGTGTATCCTAAATTTGAAAGTCATGTTTCTCCTAGGTCATTTGCTATCTCATCAAAAACGTGCCCTTCAATGAATTTTTCGATTCCATCGTGGTTAGGCGGAAAAGCTTATGTTTGGCATAAGGCCGTTAACTAACTTGTTTCAGTGCCAAAAGTCAAACAGAACTGTTTTGCGCGTTTGGCGCACCTATTTACCTACATACATATATGTAGAAATGTGAGAAAATAACTGTTTTACTTTAGAAACATCAAAATTACAGCTAGGCGTTTACTAAGTAGCTGTAATATGAGAATTTGCTTTGGGGATCATTAGTGCGCAGAATTCTGAACGTGTGTTATATGTAAGTAGGTGTGTGATACCTAGCAATAAACTATTGAGTCAATCCTAAGAGGGGTCTCACTGCAATGGCAATGATTCTGTCAACACTTCGGGTCATGGTCATTATTGCACCAGTCCAATGTTTCGTTTCTCATCAAGCAATGCACGAATATTTACAAATACTTACATATTAATAAAATCAGCCTTTTAACGTTCCCACTGCTGGGACACAAGCCTCCTCTCTAGGAGAGGGAATAGGCCGTAATCCACCACGCGGGCCCAGTGCGGGTTGGTGAATGTCACATGTCTTCGAATTTTTGGTTCTAGGACATGCCGGTTTCTTCACGATGTTTTCCTTCACCGTTTGGAGAGCAGTGGTGAAGTAATTAATTACAAAAAGTAATGCGCCTGGCTGGGTTTGAACCCGCGACCTACATTTCGTAAGTCGGGGCCGTTACCACTCGGCCACCATTGCTCCCACTCTTACATATGAATAAAAAACGAAAATTAAAATATGTATTTGATCACTGGTGCCACAATTTTGGAACTACTATTTTCACTCTTCCAAAATGATGGCACGGAATGACTGCATTACACGACTGTTCATTGTTGGTAGCAACAAAAGACTAGTCAACTCCACTTTTCTACACATGCTAAACATAACCCTCCTTCTGGAGCAGTCGGGTAAAAACGAACAAGACTAAGATAAATAGCAGTATTTTGTCAACCTACCCACAAAATATTCTTTCAGTAATTTTCATATATTTTCTCTGTAGCTTTGTTTTGATACAGCTAACAACATAATCTACAGTAGGTATGTTCAGCGTGTTATTTGTTAATTTTCTCAGAAAACAGAAAACGTGACATTTCAATCCCAGTAATTTCCTTTTAACTGTCATGCAGTACAGCTTTATATTGCTGTGTATGTTAATAATTAAAATCTTAATTACCGGCAAGCCTCGTTTTATCCTTTTGTGACTTAATGAACCGTCTTCTACATCATTAACCTTACTCAAAGTCAAAAGACACGACGTGTTCAAACTTATGTCCATTACGGCATGAAAACCGTGTATTTTCGTTTACAAAAGGTATATGTTGTTTATTTACACCAAAATTTTTCTGACTGAATAGTATTATTTAGTTTGTTTCTGTTTTTGGCCAGTTTTATTATTCTTAGGTACTGGCTCCTAATAGCTTAAACATTTGAACACAGAATACAATAGCGCCATCTATCTTAATTCACGCACACTTCTTTCTACTCAAGTTCTCAACTTGAACAAGATGGTCGGTTTGAAGCGCCATCTAGCGGTGATCTCGTGTTGCTCTTAGTCAGCAAGTTTTGTAAGGACTGAAAAGTTTACTGAACTCCGCCACTGAACAAATTGGCAGCAGCAGCAAATAACGGGTTAAGAATTTGGTTTTATTGTTTGTTATTAGACTGTCTGTGCTTTATCTTCATGATATCCGGGTAGCATAAGACACTCGTTTGTGCTCGTTTGTCGAACGAAAGTCAGTAGGTACCTATTGTACCTAAGTATATATTTGCGATATTCAATTGTTTTTTTTTTTTTTAAACAAGACAAATGGCATAAATACCATAACTAGGTATGCCTAAAATAAACAATTTACTTTTATGGAATCTACGTATCTAAATAAACATTTTTTTTACATTTAATTACGAGAACACAATCTTTACAAATATTTTATTTGTAAACAATACTAATAAAATAAAAACCATTGTTGAATTTTATCACAATTTCAAAACGTTTATGCTATTCAGTTGCAATTTAGGGTGAGGATCAAACAGAGAAAATAAGGTGCCAAAAGAGACCATGACCCAAAACACAAGCAATGTGAGCCAAAAAAAAATATCCTGACATTGACATAAAGCATATAAAACACACACAGCACATTTATGATTTAAATCAATGTTATACATATGTTCGAGCTTAAAAAATCCAAGCCTACACGTAGGTACTTTTTGCTTCGAATTCCATAAATCTAAGTAATTGCTTCCTTTCTTCCTCTGCCCTGTCGCCGTAGAAGGCGAAAACCAACAAAAAAGTGACTTTCGCACGAAAACTCCGGAATGTTGGCACAAAGCCAACTCTTAGAGATGTCTGCATCTCCGAGCTTGTCTGCACTTCTTGATTCCTCACACATAACTTGAAAATAACTTATACAAATCGGATTTCTATTGCGTTCTGCTTAATTTACTTTCGACTCCAATTTCGTGAATGGACACTAAACTGGTTATGTTAGCGCGGATAGGTACTAGATGACAAATTAACATCTAACAGTATAGGTAACGGTAGTAAAATACTGCAAAATATAGCGCTTAATTACGCACGAGGTCAAGGCCGCTCGGTCTAGTCTATAACCTTTACGCCCAGTGCGCAAACCAGTAAATCTTCGCACACAAAAACTGGAATCGAGAAATCTCGGGTCATATTAAGGGATTTAGTTGTCAGCGTGGTTATTAGCGATAATTTTCTTATACAGTGTTTGTACAGCTTAAAAACAGAAACACATGATTCAGAACATGCGCACTGGCGGCGCCGCGAGTCAATATCCTCCCCCCCAACCCCGCGCCATCGCGATCCTACCGCCGCGCCGCCGTGCGTGGGTGGATAACTCCTTATTACAATCTTTTGTGAATACACGTTTCTGTTGACAAGTTACTTTTATGGAAACATGGTAAAGCTGGTGTAAGTATGCTGTTTTGCCTTGTTTGTTGCGATTTTTATGGTAATTGGTTTTTTTTTTTGGATTTTATAGTGGTCAGAAAAAGATTTTTTGGTATTGTTGTTTGGGTTTTTTGTTTTAGAACAGACTATAAAATTCAAATAGTCACAAAATTCGAAAAAATCTAAACGTACCGCCTAAAAAGTGCGTTAGACTTAGCGTTCTTATGTAAACTAGGTGCCCATTATAAGGCTTACCCTTCCGGTTGTTTAAAAAATATTTTTACGTAGGTATTCGAGGCTTTTACGATACTCAAATAATCTGATTGCTCATTTGATTTTCATTTATTTTCCCAAACACAGTAAAATCCTGCCGTCAGGTTGTGCCGCTTTACCTCAGGAGGCAGTTAGTTGTGAGTTCGTCCGCTAGAGCGGCGGAGATGTGGGACCAGCTGGCTCGCGGGCTCGGGCGCTCGACGGCTCGAGTTTGACAGTACTCGGCGTACCACGTCGACGCCGGCCGGCGACCGCCGCTGCCAGCAAACCTCACGTGCATACTATCATCACTCCTTAACCCACAACAACTTGCGAAAGTTTTCACAGTGAATGAAAGACTGGTTCGTCTGTGCCCAGTTTAAATAAATAGCTCAATTCTGTCGTGTGAAAAGTAATAGTCGTATTGTGTGCATGAGAGAACCGTTTTGTGGTATTTTTGTTTCGTTACCATTCGAGTTTTGGACCACTGTGCACAGGATCGGGGCGGCTTTTAACTAGGATATCGTAAGTAATAGTGAAGTTACCATCATTCTTAGTTATGTTTAGTCAGTACTTAGCCCCTTTGCCGACATTATGTTTGCTAATTTAGTCTAGAATATACTGCCTAGCTTTTCACCTTACTTTGTTGTAACACATTGTTCCCGACGGGTATATTTTATAGCTCAAACTCGTATAAATAGAACGTAATCGAGCTTGTTACTTGTGCGGTTAAGCAACATTGTAGGTTTGTTTAAGAAGTATATTATACAGGTGAACTACTCCATTATTATTACTTTGTTCCGGCTTGATAGCAACTTATACCACCTACCCACCTAGCATTTTATTTTTTACAGTGTGTATTCCTTTTTTGTAGACCATTGCTTACATACCGGTACGTACCAACATTTACCGGCGAATCAGATTTACTGATAGCACACGAGTTTAATCATCTTTCATTCTTATAAGTTTTGCATTGTCATCTACCGTTAGTCCTCATTGTTAAACATAACATACCTGTTTCATTTCTTAGTCACATTTATCATAAAAAAACCAATAAGACGCGATCAAACAGAAAAAAAAACAGCTAAATAAATACTAAGGTATCAACTTAATACAAAATGCAAGTCCGAATCCGAACGTCCATTACACTAACGTTCTGACCATCTCAGGAGGTCAAAAGCTCCGTCCCCTCGCGTCCCTTTGACTTACTAAATCTTCTTATACTTTCCGTTTACTATCCCCTGTTCATTGGACCGTGCCCTTTAAGCACAAAGGGAGTTTAAAAGAACTCATAGTGCTTTAAATAAAAACATCAACAGGGGAACGGTATAAATAGAAAGGACCTTCCCGAAGGTCGCTTCTGTCATGTATATTTTATGTGTGGAAGTGTCTAGCGTCCTTGTTGTTGCGTGTTACTTCAAAGACTGGATTTCATTTTTGTTTAAAGAAATATATGAGCACAGTTAAGTGATTTAGGAACTAGAAACTGCACGTTTCCATTCATATAATCAAACTGAACACGATAATTTAAAAGTTTTGCATGCGATAAAACTCAAGACTAATCAATTAAGAATGGTACTGCTTGCATACCTACACAACGAGGCAAATTCTCTCAAATCCTTCCTTCTCCTCACACGCGTCTGTTTCAAAGGAAAGCTGCGGAAGGAAACTAATTTAAACACTGGGCCAAAAATAGCGGAACAAATCGCATTGTATGAGCTTTGCTCGGCAAATCCCTATCTTTATTAGGTGGGATTTCCCGTATTATCGCTGTTGTGGGTTAGCAGAAGTTGCAGTGTATACAGGTGTTAAAGTATCGCGTTTATTGTTGGTTTATGTGGGTTACTTTGTCCACCCATGTTATGCAATCTTTGAGACGTCATTGGGAGTCTCGTGCGAGTTTCTGAAATGCATTTGACCGACCTTTCACTAGATTATGATCATTTGAACCGTTCTTTTTTATATTTTTTTTGGGTATTTTTACAAGAATCATGAATCAGCCAATTGGAATGCGGAAGCTCAGTGCAAACATTTTGTACTTCTGTTTAAATGAGATATACAATCCTTTTAACGCATCCAATTAACTAAAACACCATCTTTCTACGGTCCAAAAATAAATATCCAAGCATAACTGCGTGGTCCCATAACGCTTAATTATAACTGTTATTTTAGAATTTCCGCCCGTCTATCTTCGGACTTATCGCTTGATGGCGATTTTAGGTCAGAAATAGTCAGAATACTCACCGCCAGGTTAGAAAAACAAAGTCAAAATTTTAACGAAGGACTCATACCAGTATTCCCGGAAATACCTGTCCTACAACTTGACTCCACCACAAATCATCAATTTAAAAGTTATGGCTTGGTAGATATTTTTTTAGATTTGTATTGTCAAGGCTACTGAATCGAGTGGAGGTCCAGCATAACTAGGGAAGAAAAACCCTCGATTAAAGTCAATAAACAACAAGCTATGCTTACGGGAGGATGAGCCGATTGGAGTAAATTACTTAGAATAAGGCTTGAAAGAAGACGAAATTTAGTATAATCGTGTCCTTTCCCAGAACGGCTACATTCATTAACGGTATTTAATTCTCAGAAGTAAGACTGTCAAGACACCGGCTCCATTGTGAATTTATAGATGAATGCAAAACTTACTCCGGCTTCGTTTGATATTCATTTTGCAATTTCACTTTTGAATTTCTTGAACTAGTTACGTGATGCTACTTAATTATGAGCTGATTGGTTTCTTAAATCACTTAAGCATCGTGATATGGTTCATTTGTATTACTTTCGCTGTTTCGTTATTTTCACAAAAACCCAGCTCTTTAAGAATAGGAAGTCATCAAATGACTTCTTCGGCGGCTGGCGGAGCGGGAGGGAATGTCAGACTCTTACTGACTAAAACCCATCCGTGTACCTCCAAATGCCCTTTGCGTTCCAGAGCCACAGTGACTCTTTCGAACTAATTCGCAACCGTAGCAAAAACTCTGCTTAGTCTAAAGGATATGTACAGAATTTCTCTCTAATGGACAGCCATTTATTTTGCAATTATTCAAAGCAGCAACCGTCAGCTGTGACGAATACTTTTTGATGCTCAACGTAGACATTATTCTAACTACAAAATAAATATTCAGTTTGGCTGATATTATGTAGATGGGACTTCAGAGGAGCAGCGGGATGGGTGATAGAGAGATTATTCTAGCATACAAGTTCTCTATGCTTTAGTTCTTATAACTACCACTGGTACCATCTGGTATTCACGGTGACAATGACTCTCCTTATCATAATCAACCCGTCTTAGCTGTACTTTGGGGTTACTGTTTGGATTCCCACTAAAACGTTCAAAACCAAAAGTCATTCAAATTAGGCTGAGAGCCAGCACTTTTTAACATATCTATATAAAGACTCGACAACAACCCGCACGTCACTTCTTCCAAATGATTAAGATGGGAAGTAGTAGTAGCGCTACAAATTCTCCAAGAAACATTGATGGCAGCATATGGCATCATTCGCTGCATTCCTACTTAAGGAAACCATACTGAATCTACACATAACAAGTTCGCAACAAAAAATATATCAATAAGCTTCTCAGCAACTTATACTGAAGTCTAACAGCCAGTGTTCTATTACCAGTCGCCGCGACGACGACGCTACTAAGCCACTTAGCACCGTACACCGACGACCAACAACTTCACTGTATAATACAAAAAATTCAAAGCCTAGATCAAACTTCTATAAAAATATCCAATAAAGACCTTAGCGAGTCCAACAAACAGATACTGAAGTCACTCCAGTAAAAGCCACTTTCGAACAATGTGCATAAATTTAGGCACTTAAAACTTATGCGGTCGACAACTACTAAGTTCTAAAAGTTCGCGAAGAATACACATACATAAAGCTTTTTAAAGTTTTAACCACGGTCTTCGCTAGCGGCTTTGTTGAACTACAAACTGTAAAAGACGACACACTGTTTCATAAAAGCCTTGTTTCTGAACCTTGAGTGTAACGTGAAAAGCCACTTGAAACAGCACGTGTTGGGAATCAAAGCTATTGGAATTCCGATGCTGCCAGGTGTTACATTTTCAATTGGATAAGGTGGAGCTGTCGTTCGGAACTATATCGTCGTTTATTTTGAAGATTATTGGTTGCTATCTCATGTCGATACAGATGACACAGGTAAAAACGACTATACAACTCATTTTGCTAGTTAGGAAACCAAATAGTCAAATGGTGACGGCAACCAATCATACTTTCAAGGGTCCTCGTGATATTTATACGGACTAGTTTCTTCCGCACGTTATGATTTTGACTCATCCACTCAAGAAGGTAATCAATATGACTATTATGTTACAATATGATTGGATTATATAATGATATAGACATAGTGTTTCATGAATTCTTCACATTACTTACAATTTTATTGCTAATCATCATTTCAACCGGAACAGTCCTCTGTCTTATTTATTTTTCTTTCATCATCATCTGCCGAGCCTTTTCCCAACTATATTGGGGTCGGCTTCCAGTCATACAGGATTCAGCTGAATACTAATATTTAACGTGGAGCGGCTGCCTACCAGACCTCCACAACCCAATAACTGGGGAACACGGTACTTCTTGGCAGGACTGGTGTCAGATTTTCTGGCTTCTGACAATCCGTAACGACTGCCAAAGATCTACAAATTACAGCCGGGACCAACGGCTTAACGTGCTTTCCGAGGCACGGAGGAAACTCGGTATGTTAAGATGGTTACCCATCCACAGACCAACCTTGGCAAGCGTTGCCTACCTTTGAAGATCGACCTGTGCGGCTGTTATTCTTTAGCCACGAGCTCCTCCTTCTTTATTTCATAATAGCTATGTATTGTTTTGCTGTTGGTGCGCCTAATTTTTATGCATGGGTATACAATTCCTCTATACGTGTCCATATAACTAAGCTCCTTCTAAACGGCGGACCGATTTTCAGGAATTGTTTTTTATGGTTTTGAGTTCAATTCACTTTCAACCCAGAAGATAGCGCTGCAATCGGATTCTAGATCTTTTTGTAACGTTTGTCGGGACCGCTGGTAGTATGATGCAATAACAAATACATAATAGCCTTATAATTCATATAGAAGCTTTCAAATCTCCGAAAATGTTCACGAAAGCTATACAATATTGTTATTATTTATTACTTTCTGCCTTTTTCGAGTACCTTTCACCATATTACTACCGCTGACATATTCCTCACGTTCCTAAGACCTGTCGGCGACGACCATAAATACTCAATTTGCAAACATCAAACTTATAATGTATGCGAGCTTAGGGACCTGACCGCCTTCCATATTGTGCTTCTAAGTTAGTAGTATTATGAAAAAAGACCTCGAACTTACTACTACCCTTTTAGCTTTCGTCTAGAGTATGGAAAAGTAATACTCGTTCTTTTTCTTCATATTTCTTTATGTTGGGTTTTGATTCTTGGGGTTGGTTCGGTAGAGGAGTAAGGGTCGAGGTCATATCCTTACTTGTGTTATTTATTTAATATTTCATTTTCAAGCCAGTTCCTATGTATTGGTTAAAATTATTTTAGCTTTGCTAGGGTAGTTAAGCTACTGAAATCCTTACAAAACCTCAAAGGTATTTCGATTTCGATGGATTTTAATTTTATGTGTTGGTGTCAACTTAGGTCAAAGTAGTCCGACAGATAGATTTCCAAAAAATATTAGACACGTATTTTTTCTTTTTTCACGTAAATAAAAAACGAAGACAATACAGTGCGTTGAATACCCGTGTGACGTCACTACGTGCTACAATTTTAACCACTGATTGACGTCACAAGCCTCCACTCCTGATTTTTTAAAATATTTGCTAAAGCAGAAATATACGTGTCCAATACTTTTCGATAATCTAATGACGGACTAATTAGAATCATATGTTTTACTCAGGAAACACACTTATTTTCAAAATCTCTTTATCACACTAAGGTTTGCTGTAAGTAAAATCAATGTGCGTCAAGCTCGCCTTTACACATATCCTTATGTGCAAAGGCAAGCTATTATATTTGTAGACATGTTTTTGTCTGCTACAAAGAGTACAAAATAAGAATTAATGTTAGGGTAGGCTAATTAAGGCAATAAATCAAACTTCTTAGTCGTTTTACTGTAGTTACGTCATTAGATATTAATGTAACCGCAATAATTAGCACCATAAATAGAGGATTTTCTTGCACATTTTCTTTATAATTTCAGATCCATTAAAATCCACATCAATGGTTGCTTCGTTAGGGAAAATCGAAAGTCATGCTTTTCTAGCACATCGCAAAAGCATTTAATTAGTTTTTAATTACATCTAATTAGCTACATATTTTACTGCAATCAATTAATATTTATTTTATTTTAATTGTATAGTAGAGACATCTTAAAGAAAATGCACGACTGCATTGAATACTTTCGATCGTAATCTTAATAATCCGTAATTGTATGAGCATCTATAATAAAAACTCGTTTATAATTGATTGTAAATACTTAATTAGCATTATATTAATTGAATAATGCCTGTGTTTATGAGTTGTGCATAAGGGTAAAATGTTTTATTGTCGGTATACCTTATCAATAATTAAATCTTCAGCTACAGTTATAATTATATATCTTAGTACATATTAACTTTTATAAATTAATAATTACTACCAGAATATGTTACAGTTTCTGAATATAGAAAACCGACAGAATGAGCCCAAAATAAATGCATACTACACCTAAAATAGAAGACAAAAATATTTCTCTCTTTAACAAAACAAGTGAAAGAGCATTAACTGTCCGTGTATTATTTATAGGTATGTATGTATTATTTCATATAGAAGTATGTATTTAGGTATTTGTATATATTTGTTTGTATGTTTATTTTTATTTGCTTTGTATGTATAATTAGCTAATAATATGTTTTCGTTACCTATTAGTATAGACTATTTTAAGTTTCATTCTCTGTCTCTTTACACACTGTGTCTACGTTTCTTATCCCACTCTTCTGTCGCAGGCCTGCTGGAAGAAATTTCTATTGAAATAAGCAGTACCTTTGTGCTCTTGGTTTTGTATATAATATATATTTTGTGTGTATATAAATAAATAAATAGTTCTGCCATTATAACATCACAGGAATCGGATCTAGCACAAAATATAGCGTATTCGTTTATTATGAAACTCAATAAATCTCAGATTAATAAAACAAAAGCTGTCGACAAAAGATTTTGGGCCGACTGGCCTGTCAGAAACAGTGCGGTCGCAGCGATGTTTTACGATTCCACGACGAAACAAAACGTTCCAAAGATTTGAATTTTAAAAAACGAATGGAGGATGTTTAGCATAGATTAAAATAACAATAAAAACCAATTAGTGCAACCTAACTATAAGTAGATAAAATTTAGACACTACATTACAGTTAAATAATGCAAAAGCATTGTCGTCATTATATATTCATCATATATTGAACCAACTGGAACCTATCAGAAAATTGATTGAGTCAGGCGTTACTTTGCGGAAATCCATTTTAATTTAAAATTGAAAACAATATATCTAGTTTTAATTTCCGCGAATATTAGTGGTTTGCAGGTATGCACCTCCCTCCCGCCCGCTATATTATGCACATGCAAGATTACAAGGCAAATGCAAGGATTTTATGCACATGCAGGAAGGCAAAGCAATACCCAACACCATTACCGACACGTGTTTCGCCTCTCCACGAGGCATCCTCAGGGGACGTGTTGACTCGCTGACCGTTGAGTCGCAACTCAACGGTCAGCTAATGTAAAAAAATGTAATCTTGCATGTGCATAATATAGCGGGCGGGAGGGAGGTGCATACCTGCAACCCACTAATATTCGCGGAAATTAAAACTAGATATATTGTTTTCAATTTTTTTAAACCTATCAGAAAGACCGTACGACAAAACAAAACGAATTGAATTTGAAATTTGAAAAAGTAATTGAGGATTTTCTTACAAAAACAAATGCCGAAATTGCAGTCGAGACTTGAAATAATAAATATAATCAAACAAAACTTAGACCCTAAATCTCAGTTAAGTAATACAAAAGCAGTTGACAAAGATTTTGGACCAACTGGCGGCCTGTCAGGAACACTGCGGCTGAAACGATGCTTTACGGTTCTACGATAAAACAAAACGTCAAACTTCGAATGATTTGAATTTTGAAAAACGAATGGAGGGTTCTTCTTTCAATTATCAGTACATTTGTAAAAAAGGAGGAGGTTCTCAAGTCGACTAGTTATTTTTTTTTGTGTGTGTTACCTCATAACTTTTACTGGGTGTACCGATTTTGATTATTTTTTTTTTGTTGTAAAGTAGATATCCGAAGGGTGGTACCATGACAAGGAAACCAGGATCGGATGAAGGCATCCCAGAAAACTGAAACTGAACTTGCTCTGATGATTAAGCCAAAAGACAGTAGAGGGAACTCCTCAACGACTTACAGCAATTACGCCCGATGTTTGGACTTAATTCATTTCTATTGATGAGAATTTTGCACCCATATGGGTTATAAGTACTATTAGAGGTCTGATGATGGAGACCATAGACAGTGGAGGGAATTGCTCAACGATTTACAGCAGTTCCCTATTGTTGGGCTTATTTATACGTTTGTTTATTGTTTACACCAATTTATACCACGTATGCTGTGATGGTTACGTTTAGCTGGGGTTAACAACCAAGACTTCCGAAGTTTCAAGAGTTCCGAAATTAAAGTTATTTTGTCGTAAGAGTAATAGCAATAATTATAAGGCAGCTGTTTTCTAACTACTACATCTAAAAAAAAGTTTTTATATCATAGTTTTCCTTAGCATTGTAAATCTTCTAAACGGGCATACTGTAAAATAATGCGCGTCCAACACGCACTCGGCGAAACTGTACCCAAACAGTAACATTACGTCTCTTTGAATACATCACAAAACTTATTCAATCGACTCTTTAAAGTACAGTTCCGATTCCTTTTATCTTTCCCACGTTTCCTTTCGTAAGGAATGCTAATTCTGTCTTACATAAAAGCGTCTGGCAAAATCTGCGCCGTCTTTTACGAAAGAATAAAACACTGATACAGGTACGGTGTATGCTTAGGTAAATCTGCTGTTTTCTAAGAGTTTCTTTCGTGAAATACGACGGGTAATAATCCTCTTTGTATAGGCTGAAAGGCTTTGTTATTTTCGTGTTAGGCCTAGTCTAGGGTGTGCAGTTTAAGAGGCGCTTAACTGAGCATAATATATGGAACCGCTGTTTCTTAAGCATCCGCCTTGCGTAACGAAGCAGAATGAACGAGAAAGAAAGTGATTGTCTACTGTTTTACCTGTGTGGAAACCGGTCTATAGCGTTTAAGCCCGCTTCAACAAATCTGACTGCACTTCGACCATCAAATCGCACCCGCTACCGCTTATGTCACTGTGCATTCACCCTAACCGAGGCCTAGTGTTAGTTATATTTGAGCCTGTCTATCTGAACGCGGATCGCTGAAATCTGCTAATGACAGCTATCCGCTCCACATGAAATTTGAGTGGCGTTGGATTTTGAAATGTTTTCGATATGGCTTTGTAGTTTTGGATAAATCAATAAACAACCGCGTTTGTTTTATTGATATGCACATAGAATGAAATAGATAGATGTGAAA
This sequence comes from Hecatera dysodea, assembly GCA_905332915.2. Lineage (NCBI taxonomy): Eukaryota > Metazoa > Arthropoda > Insecta > Lepidoptera > Noctuidae > Hecatera > Hecatera dysodea. The sequence goes on along the minus strand of HG995294.1, from coordinate 6,961,852 downwards.
ATCAGATCCAGTTCCGTAGTTTTAAATATCATCAATGTTATTAATACATTTGTGTTATTATGTTGTATTTGTCTTATAATTTTCCTTTCTAAAACCGGAAATAACAATGTTCTTTCAGTAAACATAGTATCATTTTTACACAGGCTTCCTTTAAAAAAACTTCCACCCATTTCTACGGTAGATAAAGTACAATATTATTTAAACATACACCAGGCACAAACGCCCACGCCCTTTTTTCCCCTTGCCCTTGTAAACTTTAAAAATCTTAAGCAAACCAACTGAGGTACCTTAATTTTCCTGTATGAAGCCCCAAAGCAAATAAATGTCAAATATAAAAGAAAAATTAAAAATCTTTGTCTCAACCTCTCAGTTGTGTTATGTACGTCCTTTGTTGTTTCCTACTTTTAGCTATCTCAGCTAGTTTTGACATTCATTGTTTTGTTGTTTCTAGAATTTACATTGTTTCTTACGGTCCCATTTTCTTGTGTTTTCATCGACATAAAACCAATCTCTCTAAAGTTGTTTGCATATCGTTCTTCAGACAAATAACTGTCGAAAAACATATTTGATTATAATCGGACTGTACCAATGCATTTATACGTTTCTAAATAACCCCATTTGCATGTTATGTAGTCCATAATAATATGGTCGCACATAACGGCAATTTCGTCGTTTTGAATTTTAAATTCCGCTTGAGGTGGTGAATTCGCAAAAAAGGTAACACCATTAAATAACGCTATAGATTACCTGCGAGGTTGAGATTCTTGAACAATTTACATATTATTTGGCTTTTATTCGAAAAAAAAGGAATACGTAACATCTGTGAAAACTCGTTTGGCACGACTACGGACGGAAGAGATTTGATGAAACGAGATTATTAAGGTATCATGTATGTACATATGTTTTTGATTCACACCATACGTCTATTGACAGATTCGCTGCTTAAAGAACGGTATTTTATTCGTAATACCGTTATAACAATAAAAAAGTTATGTCGCCTGAAAAAATCAATTAAAATTAATGAACTAACTAATGCTTCCGGGTTTCACTAAGCAAGTTTTTTTCAATGGATGTTTACCTATAATCATTTTTTAACCAAAGATCTGAATCACGATCAGTCGATGGAAATTCGAGTCGCCGTAACGCAATAAGAATAATATTTCTGGGAAAAGCAAACAAGAGCTACAATTGGTCGTGGGAACCCTCCGTCATCTAATTTTTCCGTGTCTTATTTTTTCGCGTAGTCCCTTGTTAATGGGTAACCCAACTCTTTTCTTAGGTTAACTGATTACCGACAAAATAATAACACATGAAAAAGTTGTGAAGGAACCATGTCAAGCGAGGGGTAGGTGACCAGAGCCAGCTGTCTTCAAAACGGATAAATCGGTTTTGGTATTCCATCAGAAATATCTGAGCTTTGAAAGTAGAATTATCTTTGTCATTACTAAACTTAAAAAAAAAAAACAAAATAAAAGAAAAAGTGAAGCCTGCCCATCTGCCGTTTCTGTCTGGCTACACCGTGCCATAAATTACTGAAGATCTAATATTTATTTTTAATCATCACAATTTAAACTTCAATATTAATCCACTGTTCCAAATCTGCATCCAATATATCACGGCCTCAAGAAAATTCTTCCGAAATCTTTCGTAAAATTCTGAAATTTTCTACATAATTAGCGTCTTCTCATGTCAGACGTTCGTTGTTTGTAAATTCTACAAGTTCTGAAGTACTTTTGACTACAAAGTTGTGAAATATGTCGTGCCAGGGTGTATCAAGCCCGAGGGAGGAGCCAGGCCCGCGCTGGCACGACTCTGATTCAATAACCCTTCGTGTACTGAACATGAATATACGTAGGTACAATTTGAGTTGAAAACGTGACCCGATGGGAACAGAAGTAAATTTTTGATTTAGTTTTTCTGATGATGTGATTTATGTCGGTCGAACGATGCGTTTGTTTTTACTTGAGCGATTTTAATCACAGATTCGTTTTTTTTTTCATGCTAACCGACAGTATGAAATGTTGTTAGAATGGAGAAGTTTCATGATGTTGGTAATACTATATTTAACGTACTGGAAAATATAAATCAAAACGAATAAAACACTGCTATTTTTGAATTCATCAATAAATGACACGAAATAGATTATTGAACTTTTTACGTATTTTACGTCTACTGACGCCTGTGACGTCATTTGACCTATCCGAGATATCAGAAGAAGACGGCCCGGGCGTCGGGAAACGCAGAGTGATTTCCGGCCACCGTAGGCGCGGGCCTGCGGATGGCGAGCTATAGGTGGCTTGCCGTCCGATAACAACCAAGCCCGGGTCGACGGCGCGTCGTGTTCCACGCGCGCCTCAAATAGCTGTTAGCAAAGAAGACGGGGCCCTATAGGGTCAGTGCCTTGTAGGGTTGCGGAATTTGTTCGAAAGAGTCACCGCGACCCTGGAAAGTAAAGGGCACTAGAAGGATCACGGGTGGATTTTAGTCAGTAAGAGTATGACACTCCCTTCCACTCCACCCAGAGCGGGAGAAGCCATTTGATGATTTCCCATCCAGATAAAAAAAGCTCGGGACTATTGAGTCATAAACTGCTTATTATAATTTTAATGGATCTTTATAACGCCAATAGTACAAATAGGTTAAACAACTACAGAATAAAGAATAGTTCTAGATATTTAAAAAAATAAGGAACCGAAATAAGAACAGACTGAAATCTAGAACACAGTTACCTTCTTCCAGGTAATTTTCATAAATTTTCAAACAAACAAACATAAGACTGAAATAGCCATTGGAATGGTTATACTTACTGTCTACATAACAGTGTAATTTAAACTTAAGTGCACAACAGCGCTGTTTGTCCGTTTTACGTAATACCCGACAATTAGGTGAAGCTTAACAAGGTATAAACGACTACGATAGCGCAATTATGTGAACTACCGACCACCTGATAATTTTGTGACTTACCAACGAGCCGTGCTTATGTTAGTACTAGCTGCTGCCCGCGACTTCGTCCCCGTGGAATCCCCGATTTTAAAACATTCTTGATCGCTGCTCCGCTCCTTTTGGCTTAAGCGTGATGATATATAGCCTAAAGCCTTCCTCGATAAATGGTCTATTCAACCCAAAAATATTTTTTCAATTCGAACCAGTAGTTCCTGAGATTAGCGCGTTCAAACAAACAAACTCTTCAGCTTTATAATATTAGTATAGATTTACAGCAAAGGGTATTTAGAGACTGAGACATGAAAATATATTGTAGTTTAGTGCTGACCACGATTGGACAGTCTTTTGTTTCTGACAATACGTATCTTTTTCTATCTATCAATGTTCAATAGATTTTGTTCTGCCTAAACTTTTAGAGTCAAAGCATAATTTTAACGTTTTCGCATCGAACTCAAAAATTGTCCAAATTGAGTGAAATAAGAACTAAACAAACATGGAAAAGTCTAATCAACACCCGATTTATTAAATTAACACGCTATATAATTAATACTAACTAAAGCGAATTGTTTGACTACTGTTCAACCACTCGTTTGACATGAGCTTTGACCACTTCTTCAATACAAGCTTGCAGGAACCGGGTTTGGGTAAGAATCTTCAAATAACAAGCAATTCGAGTCACAACATCGAATTGCAGACCACGTAGAAGATACACATATGTATGTACATATATACAATGTGTTTCATAAACACTACATCTTTAGATGTTATTATTCAATTCAAGATTTTTTTAATGACAAAAGTGTATAACGTTATATTAATTTATTATATTTTAAACTAGCTTCTCTCCACGACTTCGTCCCCGTGGAATCCCCGATTTTAAAATATTCTTTATCGCTGCTCCGCTCCTATTGGCTTAAGCGTGATGATATATAGCCTAAAGCCTTCCTCGATAAATAGTCTATTCAACCCAAAAAGAATTTTTCAATTCGAACCAGTAGTTCCTGAGATTAGCGCGTTCAAACAAACAAACAAACAAACAAACTCTTCAGTTTTATAATATTAGTATAGATTTTATTATGTCCTTTGTTAATATATGCAAAATTATTAATTTAATCAAACGTTTGTAAGATTTATTTTTGTCTTAGTTCGGGTGGTCGTATAATTGAAAAGATATGTGTAATATTTTCTACTTTTGCATGCCGTAAGGTATAGTGTGTTGGAACTGCTTTTACAATGTTTACATCTTATTTTCTACCCACATTCTTTGCAAATAAATGATTTCTTTCTTTCTCCATACAGTATTAACTCATATATTCTCACGTTCTAATGTGTCCTTTGCTTTTGCATAGATCTTCTTTGCTGGGAATTGCCATGCACATATCAAGTACAAAAACTTAATAACGCTGATTTCTAGCTACGAACAGAGCATCTTCTGTCTATTCACATGTAATATCTCCTCCATTTCTTATCTTTTTATACCCTCAGGAATTCTATTGGAAGCAATAAAGCTCTCTACATCAAACATTCACAACACTTCATATACATTGGAACGTGGAGATTCAGGTCTCTCAAGAGAATTTACAATGTTTCTCAAATCTCAGCAGTTAGGCTTATGTTTACGATAGATTTTACAGCCAAAACTGTTTCGTCGATAGTTAAATTTTTATAGTCTTGAAACTACATCGCGGTACTTATTTGGAAAAAGCTTTAAAGTATCTGTGTTGGTATGAAGCTCGTGTGCACTATTAAAAGGCTCGTGTTTGACTGATATCACATCTGATGGTAAGCGATGATGTTGTCAACGATGGTTGTTTGTTTCGGTGTTTCTTCTCAAGGTAGTCGGCTAGGAAACACCGGCCTCATCTAACTAAAAATTACCAAAAAATATTGGACGTGTAAAAGCGTTATGTTTAACCTACTTACAAAATATCATTTATGGAGCAAGGTTGCTTTAAAGTAACCTTTTCACTGACAATTTAAACTTTATGTCATACGTTTTGCCATTTTGATCACTCCTGAGATTTCAACTTGAATCATCAGTTGACTATTGCGATACACACTCTAGTGTTTTTATTTCAACAACTTCAAAATGTCAGACAAGGATTACAGACGTCGCCGAGACTTTACTGAATTTTAAAATTCATGACAACAGCACCTGATCCGCATACAAATTAGCTCTCTATTGAGTTGAACCGAAGATCCTGTTTACAAATACATTTCAAATGTATTTCTATAGAATTCTGATCATTTTCGTTTTAACTATTCTGAGTGCTTTAAGTCCAATAAAAATGTTAATTACGGAATAATTAAGAGGGGACTAATTACGCAGACGCTTTTATTTATTTCGAGACTTGAAGATCTTTTGTTTAGTCTTGCTCTATTTATTTAGTAGTTCTTGTTCGTCATCCTCCTGGCCTTTCCCAGTTTATTTGGGTCGATGCAGGAAGTCTTCTTCTTTCAAGGATCTCTTGATCTCAGGCATCATATTCATTTGTACCTTATCATCATGCACCTAATCAGTCTTTTCGTCATATCTCTTGTCTGCTTCCTCTTTCAAAGCCTTCTGTTCGATCTCCTAGTCAAATAAAATCTGGAATCATATAACAACATCAATACTGACGACACAATCTAATATTATTAAACTGTGTTCAAACATGCTAACATTCTCACACATGGAATTCGGCGCCTACCATGCAACAAGCCCCAATACGGCCGTATTATTTTAAACGTAGACACGATCTCACCGAGTTCTCGCCTCAAGGAATTTGTCTCAGTCTAAACGGGAGGAAATGACTCACTTTAGTGTCACCGCTACAAGATAACAAACTCTATAATTAGGACTACGATAATAAAGGCTCAAAGCTCTTACATCGGGATGAGTGAGTAATGAACTTGACAGTGGTGTTATTATTGCTGGGTGGAGGTGGGCGATGCATTCCGCTGGTGCCGGCGGTGCTATAAATACCTATCATGCAGACAGGGTTGCCTGTGGAAAAATGGGACGGACGTGGATGTGAGTTTTTGTTTGCGGTGCGCTCTCGGTGGGAAGTTTGCTCGTGTAGTCGAGTTTCTGGATAGACGTCTATTTTGTTCCTTGTATTTGCAGAATATCTCAAGCACGCGATATCAAAGTAATAGTTTAATATGCAATATTATCAGTACAACCTCTTATCGTTTTACGACACCCATTACACTCCAACATTAATAAAAAGGTCACAATACAACCGCAAAAAACGCAATCTTTTTTACTTTTATGTTTAACACTTAAAAAAATAAAACACCGATCAATCTGGGTGGGCACCGCACCTGGCAACCCTCGGGGCGACCCACTTCGCGTCCCCCGCGCCCCGTCCCCGCAACCCGCCGACGTCTAGCCCCAACTTAAGAACAACATCCATCCTTATCGAAATGTGTCGATAAAAAATATATGACGAGACCCTTGCTCGCCGCACCAAATAGGTTACGGTGTCGCAAAGAGCTTAATCCGATGCGGCGAAAAGTTTGTGAGCCCCGTAAAGTAATTGGATTATGGAAAAAAAATTAAGACCCTTCAAAAGACATTTCGGTGGATAAAATGCCGTAGATCCCAGCCCTGACACGCAGTCATCTGACATTTCTTATATTCAGGTTAAAAGCGCTCTAAATAAGGAGCCCACGTAGGAAGACACTCTCGTACTTAAATGGGACATAATATTCAAAAGATTCACATAAAGCATGTTTGTTTTGAGAAGCTATTTTGATGGTAGCATAAACTTCAGAGATGCGGAGATACCATCACGGAACAGGTTCTAAACGCCACATAAAGAGCATCAAATATATTTTCTCAGTGTTATTTTGAATGGACCATGACTACAATGCTTTTATAAATTAAATTATTAAACTTGGCACTAGTTAAGTGGTCTTAAAAATAAAGACTGGCGAGCTCTTTGAATATTCATAAGGCTTCAAAATGGCCGAATGGTGTATTTTGCTCTTTGTCTAAAACTTTTTTGTTGGCTATCTGGTGAGTATTTCGTATGCTGTTAGCCTCGGAAATAACTTTCTGTGTGATGTAGGCAAATATTATGTTGGGCACTTCACAATTGTGGCGATAAGTCCCATCTTTGAGGATTGGTTGGAGAGGCACTACGGCGTTCTCACCTTCTGCCTGACGCAGGTACTCACTGGACACGAATGTTTCGAGAGTAACCTGTTTCGGATTCGGCGAGAGGACACGCCTGGATGTCAACACTGTATGGATCGCTAGAAGGACACGGTGGAGCATACGATGGAGGTTTGCCCTGCTTGGCGGAGAAATGCCGTGTCCTCGTCGAGGCGATCGGCGACAGCGACCTCTCACTTCCGGCCCTGGTTCAATCCATAGTCCGGAGCATGGGGGCATAGCAGGCAGGCACCTCCATCTGCGGAGCAGTAATGCTAACGAAGGAAGAAGTGGACGGTGTGAGGGAGAGGCAAGCCTCTCGCCCTAGCCACCACAACAGAAAAAGACGAAGACCCGTGGGGCTGCAGAGCAGTGGTGGTCGAGTGGTAACGACCCCGACTTACGAATCGTAGGTCGCGGGTTCAAACCCAGCCAGGCGCATTACTTTGTGTAATTAATTTCATCACCACTGCTCTCAAAACGGTGAAAGAAAACAGCGTGAGGAAACCGGCATGTCCTAGAACGAAAAATTCGAAGACATGTGGCATTCACCAACCCGCACTGGGCCCGCGTGGTGGATTACGGCCCATTCCCTCTCCTAGAGAGGTGGCCTGTGTCCCAGCAGTGGGAACATTAAAAGGCTGATTATGCTTATGCTTATGTCATGGGCCTGCGACCATTGAGCGTTGGGTGGCTCGCCGTCCGATAACAATCAGACCCAGGTCGACGGCACGTTGTGTTCCACGCGCGTCTCATAGAGACGTCAAAGAAAACGGAGCCCGCTAGGGCCACTGCCTGTCAGGGTTGCGGAATTCGTTCGAAAGAGCCACTACGACCCTGGAACGCAAAGGGCATTAGGATGAACAAACAGAGTGTCAGACGCTTACTGACTAAAAGCCATCCGGTTTTAGTCAGTAAGAGTCTGACACTCCCTTCCGCTCCGCCAAGAGCAGAAGAAGTGATGATTTCATACAGGAAAATGTTACAGCCAGAATTTAAAAAAGTAAAGTTTTACTTCCGTATCGTTGTCATTTACTTATATCAGCTACTATGTTTTTGATGTGTATTGTTCAGAATTTGCAGTTATTGGTAAACATTCGGCGCAAGGGGTTATCTAAATACGTACATACATACAGATGTATGTATATTAAAAGGCATGAATAATTTACCTAGCAGTTGAAATAAGAGTGTCGGAAAAAATCAGATTCTGCACTTTAAAATGCATACAAGACTAGACAAGGTGGCGTGTAGGTAACTATTGGAACAATTCCAAAAAAGTCTTCAGACTTGCATCATATCTCAGACAAACAAAAGCATTCCTTTCGATTATCCAGTAAATACTTAGACCACAATCTACAGAAAATAATACTGGCAAATATACAAATAAGTGATCGATCAGAGTTACACAATAATTGCATTATGATAGTATACAAACCTTATCAGTTGCATGTACACCTTGTACGAGCTTGTACAGTACACCCATTATAACCTGACACATAGCAAGAGACAGAACTAATCACAACTGTACCGCGTTTGACACAAGTTGGTATTTTATCTTCGCAAGAAGCGCCACCTCTATGTGTCAAAATATGATGGACATACTAATAAACTGCTCAGCTGTATTTTGTTAAGATTGCAAGGTGGTGGGAGTTTCGAGATTTGTGATAACAGTAGTATATAAACTAAATAAAAATAAACAGTTGGTTGGAGTATTTATGATAGTTTTATCTTTAAATTAAAACACAGTAAAAAGGAGGGTCGAATACTAATTGGACCCATATGTAAGTACGTAAGGTTGTATATCAACAATTTTTTTTAATTATCGCTCTTTTGGATGCGGTTTTCGATATTGTCTTCGAAATTTTAAGGAACAGAACTTTAAGCACGATTTATTTTTAAATTGTCATATTTATGTAAGGTCTCATTGTTGGGTGTCATTTGTAACATCTTTTTACATTTATTTTCTTGTATTTTTTTGCACTTTCCTCGGCTCGGTCATTTCATCAGCCATTTGAAGTTCTACCTAGTAAGTATAGCATTGCTTAGCTTTGTGCGGTAACAAACTTTTATTATTCTGTCTAATTTTAATATTGGCATCCACATTCCTGATTCGTCTTTTACTAACGGAAAATCTCACCTTTATTAAGAAAGAAAGAAACAAACAAAACATATGTAAAACTTTTCACTCTCACAATACGGTCCCTATTATTTTATTCCTGTAATAAATTGAACCGAGAGGTCATGCCTCTTTCTCTTACAAACTAATGCCATGCCTCATGATGGAGAAAAAGGACCGTTTCGATAAAATATGTGACTGCCATTAACTTATCCTTTTTATTTATATTCCTATTTATAAGTTCCTACACTGTTTCTACAATTTATCGATGTCGATATTTTAGATTTGTTATTGTTTGTATCAAGGATTGAACAAACAACATTGCCTCAAGAATAGCTTTGAACAGAACAAATTTGCAAAATGGCTCCGATCCGATCCCATCACATTATACTACCCCAAAAATCACGTTAACAATATGTCTTAATTTTTTTTTTACTATTAAAGCAACGACATTAAATTAATTCAAATCATAATGAAACGCAAACATTAAAGTCACTTCGTTAATTCCGTTTTTCTAACAAAAATGACGCATTTATAACCTTCAGACCCGGTAGGGTTACCACAAAAACTTTTGATGTTCAACCTCTGCGCAAAATTAAACCAGTTTTTGTGCCACTAACATCAGATAGTTGCGTAGTTTGAGGGTTAGCAAAAGAGGCTTTTTATAACCATTTTCCAGTCGACATACCACACTTATGTTCTTCGGAAAGATATGTTGTACCCTCTGATAATAACGTAAAATATATTGGTTTTGTGAAAATAAGTGAATTCTTTCCCCGATGACTGCGTGGCTTGAAGCCATACCGTTGCTTTTCTAGCGAATTTCTATTGAAACTGTTTCACGATATTTTGTAATTTCGCTTTGACTTTAATTAAAAAAGTTTGGAATGAGGCTTCCTCTTGCTCTTGAGTTATAGCTCTCCGTATAGTCGTTGACTTACTTGAATCTTTGAAGATTAGTGAACCTCACATAGTGTCAAAATATCCCCAATTTTACATTCCAAAAATACTTCCACGGGAATGGTGACTGATAAAATATACAAAGCGTGTTAACCATCAAAGAAAGACAGCCATGTCCTTGTAAGGGGATACCCGAATAGAATGGCATTCGTCCGTGTTCAGCCAAAGGGTAGAGGGACGGCAGAGCCACCCCCATTATATCCGCTACTCTAAGGGTTGGGACAGACTAAGTAAATTTTCTATCCCTTGGCAATCTTAATGCCTTTGTATAACATTTAGGGAAGTTATTAAGAGTCGTCGCGTGTGTAATCCCCTTTTACTGAGCAGTTTGTAAATCTTTTGAAGCGAGCTAGGAAGAAGGTTTTCATGTCACTGTATTTAAGATTCTTTGAGTCAGTGTAGGTACACGAGTGAACAGTTTTACATCGTGACAAAACCGGGTTTTCAGTAAAAAATTTAAAAGACTGATAGGTCGCACTGGTCGACGTGTAGGCTACATCTTATTTGCGCGCAGTCTTAGATTTACTAGGTATCATGCAAACATTAATTTAGGATACAACTTATTCGTATAACGGGATGCCTGAAAGTTTAGGGAGGATTGTTCCCAGGCGTACTAGAAAAATTAACAAATACTCAGTTATATTTCTTTTGCGATAGACCAGCAGCCCTACTATGACGGCTTAAATCCATCATGATTCCTGTGTCAGAGAGAGACGGAGTTACACAAGACGAATAGCACTATCCCTTTCCCTCACATTGAATCATGATGCATTGGCACTTCGTAGTACGGCCACTGTAAGAAACTACCAACGCCAAGTGTAATCGGTGATACCGTGACAAGTTATGATATTGTTATGTTAGCAGTTATTTCACACAATGGGAGGAGTAGCTTTTCGCCATCTTTGATATATTATTACGCAATATACACATGATAGAATTCTCACGGCGCCAGTCAAGGTATTTCATTGTTTGAGTCATCGAAATACTCGTGTTTCGAGGTTGACATAACTCATTGGATATTGTCAGGTTTAGTATTATTGTGAACTTTCAATTAAAAATACACTCACATAAGGTTTTTTTTTAATTATCAGATGTTTGATAGAAAATGACATTCCGAGCCTTATTTTCTAGGTACCCTACTAACACGCCTTCAACTTGACAAAAATTACGTATGATGACTTTGAAGTATGTATTTGTAATTAACCTAGGAACTTTAAAAACTGGTGTTATGGGACTCATTTTCTATCTAAATTAGAGTCGAGCACGCATGTTTTGTTGGTTTTTGGGAAATAGGTAATATGTATAAATGTCAGTCCACCACGAGTTCTGCGGACATCGCCTTTGTTTTCGTGCAATTTTCAATTCAATTTATATTCTTTTTGGTTTCCAACTGTGTTCAACTTGATTGAAAAACTTTTCCTTTATTATGCTCGTTAAATTCCATCATCACTTCTCATTCGATTTACGAGCTAGAACATTTGCCGCAAGTTTTTACCCTGTGGCAATCGAGTAAACCAAATCGATCACTATCGAGAAAAAATATACCTTCTCGTCTCCAAGCCCTCAGTAATAGCTGCAACATTAAGCCCAGGCTCTGTCTTTTACGATAGTATATCGAGCAGACAATTATCGATTTCCGATTATTCGCAAAATATGCTTACTCCCTTAAATGTTGTGATGCTATTACAAGCCTGGCTTGTTTTATCCTGCACTAGATTTTATCTGCCACTTTGCTCCGGATCGGTAAACATGTTTGGTCCAGACTGGTTACAGGCAAATAGATAAAAAGTGCTGGCTATGCAGAATAATAGTTAGTCATTCACTTGCGCTTTTGAACCTAGAAAGAAATTTCGAAGAGTTTTTACTATCTTAAATAAAAAATGGAATCTTAAAGTGAGAAAATTTGGAATTTAAACCAAAGTAAAGTCCAATTTGTTAAATGTCTTAAAAATAAAAGTAGAATGACATTGAATTCAGTTAACTTATAAAAGAATCGTAAAAAACATTTCCAAACCAAAATGGCAGCGAATACGAGTACAACATCTTTTTTATATGACCCTAATGAATCTCAAGACATTTATCAAAAGAAACATTCCTTCAGGTCGGAAATTAAAACACTTATTCAATTTGATCGCGTCCCGAAGTACTACCCGATGTGTCCCAAATTGGTATAAGTAGGCCTCTAATCCTCGCTTCACTGGGTGAGTCCGTCACTTAAGATATTCATTCGTTCGTTCTGGATTTACTTTCATTCGTATTGAACGAGTGAAGTTGAATGAATTTCTTGGAGACGACGATTTGTGATTGCAATGTGGGTATGTCGTCGACTAGAAGAACTTTGATTGGTGCTGGAGACTGATAAATAGAGATAGTTTCATTATGTTATGTTTATCGTATATGGATATCGTCCGATTATCGTATTGTAGCTCTGGTAGGGTATGATCAATCACTGGGAGAAAATGAGATCATGTAAAATAGAATGACTTTAAAATTCTAGTCCGAATACATCGAATGTTTACTTTCAACATGGTAACATATAAAATCAAACCCAATACTTCCAAAACATCACAAAATACAGCGTCAATGAACGAAACCTAAGCAATATCACGTCCGAAACAGATTTGATTTCTATTCATAACAATAATTTCTAAACTGTCTTAATAACAGCTAGAAATAACAGTAACGTTAGTTTAGCGTAAAGATGGCGGCGTCGAGCGCAGTCTGCCGACTCATTGTGACGGCTCTTAATTGTCTAGCGAGATTTCATTGCGGCCCAAATCCGGGCCCGACTTCCAGAGACACTTAAATGAATCCCTAAAAGTACCCTTTATTTTGCCCCACGTTCATAACAGAACGTACTTAACATCTTTTAAAAGTAAAAGTACGAAAAAATCTTCTTGAGCTACGTTATTTTATACTTTTAATTCACGTTTTATTTTATTCCAAATTTCAACATTGCTACATCAACCTATGAGAACTTGAGTACACTTTTACCATTGTTCTTGTTGGACAAAAATACTCTCACTTTCCAAAATAACGAGATTAAAAACATAGATCAAGAGTTATTCGGAACAAATCCAAAAACTGTCGGGTAGAATTACTGAGGCAATCATTCAGAAATGATCTTTGGACCAAAGGAATTAATCGAGCGTTCGACTTTGCTGAGAAATTCCGAAACATAGCAGTTTGAGTACTACTGGATCACGATCAGTTTATATTTACGTAGATACAAACAAAATGGAGGTCGTGGCTAAATAATAACAGGCGCATGGTTCGATATGCAAGGTTAAGGATCGCTTGCCGAGGTCAGTCTGTGGATGGGTGATCATCTTAATATATATCGAGAATCCTCTGTCCTCGGAAGCACGTTAGACTTTGGTCCCGACGTTAATTTTTAGATTTTTGGCAGTCTTACAGATTGTCAGAAGCCAGAAAATCTGACGCCAGACTTATCGCCAAGAAGTATCGTGTTGCCCAGATACTGGGTTGAGGAGATCGGATAGCCAGTCGCTCCACGTAAGCGATCCCAGTATAGTTGGGAAAAGGCTAGGCGTATAATGATGATGATGTATGCATTACAATACAAACAAAAGGTTAATATATAAAGTAGGGATATAACTCAATATCCTGTAGTCACAATGCCGTAACAAATACATCTAAACAATCGTGTAAAACGATCGTTTAAACAATAGCAAGGACGTCGCCGTTGCATGAGGCAAAAGGTCATTGTTACGCATCATCACTCTGTCTGTGACGTCCCCTGCTCTGCGGACCGAGAATCGAGACCATAGATTAATACGAAAGCAACGCTGTCTGGCTATCTGTTACTTCTTCACGTCTTTACGGCTAAACGGATTTGGATAAAACTTGGCTCATGAGTGAATCATGTCTTGGAATAGGACTTTGCCTTCAGATTCTTGCGATATTTCCAAGGAAACCCTAGGTATAATTTTCGACGTTCCGGCGCGCGGCGTGTCGTGTTCCACGCGCGCCTCAAAGAGCCGTCAGCAAAGAAGACGGGGCCCATAGGGTTAGTGGCTGCTAAGGTTGCGGAATGTGTTCGAAAGACTCACCGCGGCCCTGGAACGCAAAGGGCACAAGAAGGATCACGGGTGGGAGGGTCATTTCAGTCAGTAAATATATTTTTTTAACCAGATTATGAATCAATATAAACACCGATTCTGAGAATGGTCAACCTGTTTTAGTCACCAATTTCAACCAATAAAAGTAATTATGGAAGCAATTACATTTCTCTTATACTATGGAGGGTTTATAAATTACAATAATGTTTCTTCGTAAGAGAATGCTTGTGAATGAATGTTTGTGTTGCATTTTCGGATTTTCCTAGAATGACACTGGCAGCCTAAAAAAATAGATGGGACATCATTATTTAAATTGAGAACGACGTTCAAATAAAATGTTTTCCTCTTTTTATGTCCAGAAAGAGTGCTTTACGATTAGACATTTCTTTTAAGGTTATTACTTTATCATGAAAGCAGAAAAAAACCAACTCTAAAGCAATGAAAATGAATTAAAACAAATCGAGATTCATGTTTTTATTTATACACATGTCCGTTTATAAACCCAAGAACCTTACATAACATTATACAGCGTGTAGACAGCCTAGCCATAGTTTTTGTTCGGGCCAACAATGGAGTCCCGTGTGTACCTGTTCTATTTGTCTTGCGTCAAACAAGAGGAAGATCGACTTCGAAACGGAAGTCGTATTGTTTACGTTTTTGTTGCATTATATTGACATTGTTTAATGTAGTACGTGGGATATCAATGTGTACCTACCTGTAGTATTGAAGGTTTGAAAGAAATGAGAGGACTGTTCTTTTGAACGTTTTTGTGACAATGTTTATTAGTAAGACCACCGTCTGGTCTCCTAATAGATGATAGGATAAACGTTAACTTTAAGGCTTTGTTCTTTTAAGGTATACAGTTTACTCAAGGTTATAACGATGATACTGCTATTTTGGTACTGAAACCGGTGATGTTGACAAAACAATATCTAGAGAGTCGGTCACCGTTATTTTGGCCTTTTCAGCAGTTTTGGCCTTTACGGATAATTTAATTCATTATTTACCGTAAACAACCGTCACTAAGCCATCAAAAGCTGTCATTGAAATTCGTGATTGAAGTTTATATTCGGGCATAGTAAATAACCGATGAGTTGGCAATATTGGCACCAAATAAATAGGTACCCAATATCGGCCGAACCCACCCATTTATCTAGGCTTAAGTTTGGCCTAGGCTAAGCCACGTCCGCCACCGGATATTACATCTAGTTTGTCATTTGTGGAACTTCCGTATTTCAGTTGGATGTAGGTTTTAATTAATTTTGTGATTCTTAATTCTTTATTGTACACAAAAAAACTTTTTACAAAAAATAAAACCGACTTCAAAACAAAAAAACCAAAAAGTATAAAATAACTTTAATTTCGGAACTCGGTGTTTTTGGTTGCTTTTTTGTTGTTGAACACACCGACTTCCGAAATTAAAGTTATTTTATACTTTTTGGTTTTTTCGTTTTGAAGTCGGTTTTATTTTTTGTAAAAAGTTTTTTTATTTTTCACTTTTTAGTGGTACCTACAAACCCTCCCCTCCCCCACCTAAACGAACCAATCACATTGGTGTAAAAAAAACGTACTGCTCCTTTGCGGAGTAAACTAAGAGGTCGTCAATGTAGGCAATGTAGATATTTTTTTTAGATTTTTGTTGATTTTTCGAAAACCGCTTAGTTGATTTCGATAAAATTTTCATGGGACCATTTGGGAAGTATACCCTTTCCAACAAAAAAAGAATTTTTCAAATCGGTTGACAAGCGACGGAGTTATGCGCGAACAAACAAAAAAAAAAAAAAAAAAAAAAAAAAACATACAAACATCCGAATTGAGAACCTCCTCCTTTTTTAGAAGTCGGTTAAAAACAACTTATATTATACAAGGCATAATAAAAAGGCAAAAACAAAGGCGAGCTTAACTTAAAGTTGTGTTTTCTCCCAGCAAACCTTTGAGTGATAGAGAGAGATCAGTATAGAGGGCTGGAACCAGTGTACAAATAATATAGATCAATTTATTATTATATGTAATTTTTATTTTTTATTTAATGTTATTTAATTATTTCAATGTCAATAACCTTTGTTGGCACATACATATGTAGGAAACCGTATTATAAAAAAATACTTCAAAATAGGTTTTAATATGTAAGAAGATGACTAGTATTGCTGCGAGGCGGCGATGACAACTTCCGATCAAGTGACTTTTTGCTTTTTGCAATCCAAAAACATAAAAAATGTTCAGTAGTCACACGATAACGGCAACAAAACCACTATAAGCTGGCCTCGGATTCTACTGAAACTCTGTATTAAGCTAGACTAGCTCAAGGTCAATGTTTTACCACAGACGTGCAATTCCCTGTATCTAACATCATGACATCTGAACCATTTATTGTAGGTCACATCACTCACATCACATCAGACAACTCAACTAATAAGCTGGCCACAGAAAATATAACAACTCTTTTCTTACGGTTTCTTTCACGGTTAAATCTAGAGTGACTAATTTCTAAAATGCGTGAAATATTTTCGTGCCTTTCGTGATGCTGGCAGGGAGCTGTATAAATACCTTAACCCTTCTTCCCTATTTACCCTTTTACTGACGAGACTAACGATGTAATGACCTTTAAATCCGTATTCCGGGAGAGTACCTAAACCTACCATAGAAATCTACGCTTTGCGCGAGCAATTTTAAAATACTTCAGAATATTTCTCTGGCCAGTAAGCTCGAGAGTTTGAGAGGCGGAGTAATAAGGAATGAAATTAAAATGTTCTGAATTTGACGAGACTTCCAAAATATTCAAATTTTAATATTCGAATATTTATTTTACGAATTTTAAATCTCGTGTGAATGTTATCCCACCAAAAACATAAATGTAAAAAGGAAAGCCATGTTCAATAAAAAAATACGCTTGGCTGTGAAAAAGAATGTAGATCTAAACGAGTGTCAAGTTCTTAGCAAAACCCACCACTTAGTTTTTTACTTAATTCTTTACCGAGCTGGATTCCAAATTTCATCATTCTAGGTCATCTGGAAGTAGATTAGATTTAGGTACTATTTGTCAGTCAGTGCTAAAAACGACTTTTTGACCTTCATATCTTTATAACCGCTCGAGCTAGCTTCATGAAATTTGGCCTTCTACATGTACTTGTGGATATAATTAAACACACATAATTTTATGTGTTTACGTTAAAGAGGTTTTGAATTATAAAAGTGTCAAAAGTGGCACCAAATGGTTCGTGTAACATTATACTTGGCGCTGGCTAGCCCGTTCCTTTGCTTGAACTTGGCTTGACACGCTGCCGCGTGTTATAACAGATATTGATATAACAGCGCATGTTGGTAGTTCTAGCAAGACGTATAAACCCACAAATACACGAACCACGCATTTAGCTCAAAAGCTAGGCTCGAACGAATCGTTCCGCGTCGTTATTCATATTTTATACGCAACACATAGTGTGTACATGTTCGCTGGCATTTGTGGCGGAGCTCCTAATGAACTCTCGCCAAGCGGGTGGAAGATTCATTAAATCTTCGGAAGTAGGCGCGACACAGGCCACCGCATCTCATTAAATATTCCCGATATTTTCGGTGAACTGGCGAATATTTCCAGCAATTATGGAAATTACCAAACCGCCCCGAGGAAATGAATTTTACGAATTTAGTAGCGAGAGGAAACTCAACCCTTTCGTGCGACGAGTTTCTTCAACAATCTTATGATTTTATTAAGATTAAAATTATTCAATCCTCCGCTGTGAATGATAATGTTGACGTTGAGATTTTGCATAGGAACAGCCTATGCAAAACCTTCGACATGGAAACCTTCATTGAGTTTTTTTTTAACTTCATATAACATTTGACTTCATATATAACTTCTTCCGCCCTGGGCAATGCGGAAGGGAGCTTCAGGCTCTTACTAACTAAAGACCCATTCGTGTTCCTCCGCGATGACTCTTTAGAACAAATTCCGGAACCTTGCCCACAGTATTAAGTATGTGTACAACAAAGTATATCTATAATATTAAGTCATCAGTTTTTCCCATTTGAAAGATGGACATCAACTACTAGTTTCACAAGATAGTACCTATGTAATACGAGGTCTGTCCCATGATACAATATTCAATTTTTATCCCTAACAATTAATGCTATCTACGATCTAGAAAAGAACATACGCTACGTGTAATTACTAATGAGCCTGGTACCTACATGTAACATTGCGATGATTAAAATTACCGTGAGAACTGAGAAAAAAGACAGACCGGTAATTTGAATATTATGGCAATGTGAGAATTTATGTGAGTAGGAAATTTGAAAATGAAAACAATATATCTAGTTTTAATTTCCGCGAATATTAGTGGGTTGCAGGTATGCACCTCCCTCCCGCCCGCTATATTATGCACATGCAAGATTACTGGGCAAATGCAAGGATTTTAAGCACATGCAGGAAGGCAATGCAAAACCCAACACCATTACCGACACGTGTTTCGCCTCTCCACGAGGCATCCTCAGGGGACGTGTTGACTCGCTGACCGTTGAGTTGCGAAATTAAAACTAGATATATTGTTTTCATTTTCAAATTTAAAATGGATTTCCGCAAAGTAACGCCTGACTCAATCAATTATATTGAGTAGGAAATGGTGGAGCAAATGATCATAGCTACTAACCATGTAACGCTACACCTATGAATTATAATATAATGCGGAAAGACTTTTTCCCCAATCTAATATTTACAGTATACTTAATTACATTATGTATATATGCATTACATACACACCCACACAGGTGAGCAGTGGTGGCCGAGTGGTAACAGCCCCGACTTACAAATTGTAGGTCGCGGGTTCAAACCCAACCAGTCGCATTACTTTGTAGATAGGCAGGCAGATATTATTGTTATTTCTTAAAATTAATTCGAATTTTCTAAGACTATTTACTACAATTCCAAATTGTGAAACATACAGTCTTCTGCATGTGTATTATTAATCGAAATAATAATTTTTCACATTGCGTGCGTACTGTTAGGGTACAGTCCTTACTATTTCCTAAAGATTTCATACAATTTTATCGCGAACTGGTCAGTGGTTACCAACTTCCTCCACGAAAGAAATGCTCATAAATAAACATTTTTGTCAACTCTCAGGAATCGAACTGTCAACTATTAAGTACAGTTCAGTTCTCAGAATTTGCTCTAAGAAAAAACTAGATCAGGGTTACCTGCCGAGAATTTAACAATAGCAATTCTATTGCTAAGATTCTTGGATCAATAAATACTGAAATAATTATCAAAACGCAATAATTAATCGACCATTTAATTCTGCGAACAGCCCCAGTATCTTCATAATTCGTTTTAAATAGCACTTTCTGTTATCAAATTATTCAGTTGATAAATGATTCAGATATCCGTAAATAAATGCGTCGTTGGTATGGATTTGAATAATTAGTACACGAGAAATTTCGCGAACTCAAGCAACTGTCAAAAGTGCCAACGTGTTTTCGAAATTCACACTTTCTCTGCTTGAGTGGAAACTTAATTGAATTATGTGTTCGTACTTCCTCGAGGTACCTACGCTTTAAACTCATAATCGTATACCCAGAAAGCTGTATTTCAGTTATGTTAACAGTTTTAGTTCGTAAAAGCATTTCTAGTTACTTGTTTCTGCTCTGATTACGTCGACAAGCACAATAAATCAATAGGTGTGCTTTGACGACTTAGTCGTGGATTGGTATCAAACGAATACGGCACGTAACTCGAAACGCGGTGAGAATTAAATGTACACAAATCAACATATTGTTTATGTTGGATAACCTACATAGTGCTGGGTCGGCTAAACATAAATTGATACCCGATTCTTTACGTGGATACGGTAACATGATGTTGAAGGATCTAATCAAAATAAATAAGTATAACGTCTTCAACGTCTTAAGGAACAAAATACTACACAAAATATTTTTCAAGCGTTCGTGGACACAGCTGTCATTCGCAGCGGTATGATAGCGCCCCTACATAAAGCTGATTCAATATTTTCCTGGAACAGAAATGATATTCCCCTTATTTTCAGGTGAAAACAACTGCAGAAAAAAAAGCGTCGAGAAAAAAGATTGGCGCGATGCGGGCGGCGGGGCCCCCGTGAGGTCCCGCCACGCTATGGGCTCGAACATCAGCCAGCACTCCGCCAAAGGACTCAAGGGGCGGCGCGCGCGCTCCAGTGGCGACCTCTGCAATGGGGACACCAAATCTCAAACAGAATCCTCCGTCTGTGGATCTGTGGTCGGCGATGTTATGGGCTGGAACCGTTCCCTGCCCAACCATCTAGACGGCAACAGACATTTGGCCGACTACAGTCGGGTGAACAATAACTACGGCGAGTTCGGGACCTATAACCGATGCCATCCGAAGGGCGGACGCGGTCTGCGGTACAGGGTTAGCAAGTCCGGTGAGTTAAATGTTAATTTTGTTGTTGTGTAACGTGTATCGTAATCTTTCGAATCTTTTAGTGCTTTTACTCGGAATTTGTAACTGTAATAGCAAAATCACCTTTATTATCTAGGTACACTTCAGCTAGGTCATTCACAGAATTTTCGTTAGTAATCGCTATTGCTTTCAATTTCATTACTTCAAAATCACTTAATTTTTATAAAAGCATGAATACAAATAAATTCTGTTCATCCATATCCGATGCGGTAGCGGAACAGCGCTGCCCGGAGAATCACTGTACTTAAACCCGGAATTTCTAGACATTTAAAGTTCTCGTAACAATTTTTGGACCTATTCCAACATTGGGATTCCGCAATTGTATTATGTATATCTACCCTTTTATTAGTCGTTCCCCTTAAACCTACTTTCATTGAACAAATAAAGGCGAGCCGGTCCACTGGAAATGATTTTAATAAAAAGAACTTAATCTTTGTAGCCGTTAACAAAAGGAAATCATTTGGACTGTACCCTTTAGCCCGTCGACGCCCTTCGTTCGGAACTGAGCAATTCAACGAAGAATTACATATCTCAGCGCCATTTTGCAATAATGGAAACGACCTTCGGGTAGAGGGTAACAAAACACATCATATTTTTATAATGTATTTCCTTTCCACTAAATTATATTTATACGAAATTCGTGCCTTAATTCAATGAATGTTTTATTTTATTTACTGTGCTAAAACTTAACTGATTATTTTAACATCTTTATCTTAATCTTCATCTTTACACTTTCATGCCTACTACTAAGATCATTTTTATGGTAGCCTAGGTATGCAGCTGAATTAACAACATCTTCATCGATGTACTCATGGCCACCTCTTACAACCCCTATATAGCTTACCACGATTAACAGAACATCAGCCACTACTCAATCTTTAACTTCCACATATCCAACGTTAAAATTCCACCTCGCTCCCAGAAGAGTACCTAACTTCAAATCGATAGTAAATCTATAACATTCCACTTCAAAATCTCGTCACGTCTTCCGCCACTCGAAACATAAATAATTTTTCGTGCAAAATAACATCTATATCCAGTTGGATACGTATTCTCCTCACTTTATCATTGGTTCTTACGAGTTTTTATCGCGAGAGGAGAGCCTAGAATTAATGGGGACGATTACTGCGGGTTTAATAGAAATATAGCTAAGATAGAGATAAAGACATAGGAAATTGATGAAGATAATATTTAGTGTGTTTGTGCTGTCAGTATTTGCTAATTCAATTAGTACTTTGAACACTTCAGTCATGTGAACTCGTATGATGTACTCGTCGTACTTATTGAATCATGAATCAGCATCGAGGTCAATATACTGTGATTTGTTATTGTTGTATTAGGATTGCATGAATTGATGCACACAGAAGAAATTAATAGCAAACATCATGATTTTATTTTCTTGATATATGTAGGTACGCAATAACACAACATTATCTTGAAAAATATGTTCGGTTGTAGGTTGAATTATTTTCAAACCCCAGAGAATATATCGTAAACCGACCAAATTCTTCCTCAAATCTGCTAATTAAACATACGAAGCTCAATATATCGGACTAGCAGCGACCCGCGGCTTCACCCGCGTAGTTCCCGTTCCCGTGGGAATACGAAGATAATATAATAAGCCTATGTTACTCAGGGTGAATGTAGCTTTCTAATGGTGAAAGAATTTTTGAAATCGGTCCAGTAGTTGTTGCTACATACAAAAATACAAATCTTTCCTCTTTATAATATTAGTATAAATATCAATATATTGGGTATCAGAGAATATACCTATCGTAAACCGACCAAATCCTTCCTCAAATCCGCTAATTAACCATACGAAGCTCAAATCTTAAGTAAGCAAACAAATAAGACACTGGTTCTCTCCACCAAGTAGTGAATTCTAAGTTCCAAGCAAGTGTTTACTTACAAAACAAACTCATTAGATGAGTTGCTTGTTACCTCATAATCTGCGCTAACAGTAGCAATTAGCTGTTGAAACAATTAACCCGGAAACTATGTCTTATTCAGTTAACTTTGAAGGAAGAGCTTTTGTTATGTTGCTATCATCATCGGTGCGACGTGCTTTGTATGGAACGGTAGTTTTGCCAGGGACTTCGATGTATAGAATACTGATATTCAATAAATAAACTGTTGTTTGTATTGTGATTTGATAGGTAGTACCGTACCGATGCCCGAATGTACATAAATGAATTATCTGATTGAAGATGTTTTTAACCCACGTCCAAAAAAGGAAGAGGCTCTCACCTCATAACTTTGTACTGGGTGTACCGATTTTGATGATTCTTTTTATATTCGAAAGGTGGTGTTTGTCCCTTTGGTTGGATGTTATTTTCCCATACCCATTTCCCATTTGAGTGAGATCTGACGAATAATAAACGAAACGGACGATAGAAAACGGAAATCTTCAATAAACGATAGCAAATCATTCGGGATTGCTGAAATCACATGTTTGTTTGTTGTTTACACCAGTAAATAACACGTACGCTGTGGTGGGTACGTTTAGCTGTGGGGTGTCACCACTAAAAAGTGAAAAATAAAAAACTTTTTTACAAAAAGAATACATCCGACATCTAAACAAAAAAAAAAGATATAAAATAACTTAAATTTTAAAAATCGGTGTTTTTGGTTGTTTTTCGTTTTATGAACTTCGAGAACGTTTTTTAGCGTTCCGTACCCAAAGGGTAAAACGGGACCCTATTACTAAGACTCCGCTGTCCGTCCGTCTGTCATCACAGTCAGTCAGTAAATTTTCAGAGATAATGTATTTCTGTTGCTACTAAAAAAACGTGATTTTTTGCTCGTTTTTGGTAAATATTGATAACGGCAACAGATAAAATATTCACAGAATATTTAGTTAAAATAAAACAAATATTTAAGGTGGACTCCCGTGATTTTTTGCCGATTCTATAGATAATGCTTTAGAACCCTTAGAACGCGAGTCCGGCTCGCACTTACCGGTTTTTAAATTCGCATTACTCGTTATGCAACCTATTGCCTAAAAGCTAAAAGAAAACATATAACCATATTTCCAAACATGCCACAGTATTTATAAATACATAAACCAGAAGTAAATGAAGATGCAGTTCAGTTTCAACAACAGAAATATTCAAAAGAACATAACACCAAGAACGGAGGCGCTTGGTTACTTTAATAATATTCTCTTCTGGATCCGGGATAAAAAGTTGTTCAAATCTTGGCACCTCATCTGCAGACAATCTGGTTTAAAATATGGTGTAACTCGAGCGGCTTTTCACTTAAATTTTTATGCTCTTTGAAATCTAGATAGGAATATCTGAGGCTTGGGAAGATAAGGATGCGGATAAAAACGTCTAATGAGCCTGTGGTGTGAAGCTCATCGATCACGGCTTATAAAAAAAAAAGATGGCGGTAATAAGGTAGAGAAATGTGAGTGACTTGAAACCAGCTGTTGGAAGTTTACAACGTAGAAGATTCTGATAACGTTATACAGATAATTAGGATAACGTTATACATATAAAAATCATAATTCTATGTATTCCGTCCGTTGTATTTTAGACACGTATTTTTTGTCATTGCAAATCGTAAAAATATTATAAAGATAAAGTGCATCAAAGTTCAAGAGAGGGGGCTTGTGACGCCACAAAAATTATAGCGTAGTGACGTCACGCGTGTTTTCAACGCACTGTATCGTCTTATTTTTTGTTTACGTGAAAAAGGAAAAAATACGAGTCCAATATTTTTTTATAGTATATCAGACGGACTAATTAGACTTTTTCAGTAAAATACCCAATTCCAACAAGATAGAATTAAAGATTGAAGAATTGATTTATTTCCATAGTATTGATATGTTTCTTCAACTCTGTTACTGAAAACATTTTCACAGAACAGTCAAGCTTGAAGGAAACAGAGCGGAGCGTGTGTCCTTAAAAATGTTATATTTTGGGACAAACCATGATATTACAATTTTTTTCATTTTCTCAATTCAAATGTTTCAACAATAAACCAATGGAATTTGGAGGCAGCTGATTGCGAGAAGCACTGCACTGCTTTGAGAAAGGAGCCTTTGTCAGGCAGTAGACATCTTTCTTTTTTTTTTGGACATGACCACTCGCAGTTCAGCACGCTAAGGCTGGTTGCTCAACCAGACAATTCTGTGGTGGCCTCAATGAATTTAAGGCCCCACGCTAGGGCTAAAAACTACTTAAAAGCTAAATGACGATTGAAATGATGACTAAGCACAAGATGCATTTTGAATTCGGCAAAGATAAAATTCTTCTCCAGGGTTCTCTTTCGAACAAATTCCGCAACCTTACCGATAGGTTGCGGAATTTGTTCGAAAGCCCTCTATCGCAAAGTTCCGCGTCCCTGGAACGCAAAGGGCACAAGAAGGATCACGGGTTGGTTTTAGTCAGTAAGAGTCTGACACTCCCTTCCGCTCCGCCCAGAGCGGGAGAAGTCATGTGTTGATTTCCCACCCAAAAAAAAAAATTGGGTTATCGGTAAAGACAAGTTTGACTATAGGATTGCGTCGAGGGAGAGGTCGATTCTCTTATGCGTTAATGACGACAAACAAAGTAAACTCAAAGCCATGCGACACACCAATATTATCTTAGGATAAGAGCAGCACAATATTATGTTTCCCACGTATGGCAAAGTAGTAATTATGTAAGCTCTTCCTATACTATACGGACAGTTTTGTTTCGTATTTTGATTCCCAAACTACATAGTTTATTCAGCTCCATTAACCAATCCAGGGACTAAAATTCATTCTGCTGCTAAACCACAGTGTTCTAATGAAATTAGAACGTCTTCCAGACAGATGTTCGCTCCTGCATTAAGGTCGAACTGCCCGGAATGTTCTAGCAAGCGTCAGATAAACGTTGCAGCCATAATTACAATAAATTCACATTTAACACTGCAGTTCGGTACAGTCGCAGCGACATGTTCTGAGTGCAATGCAGAAAATAACAGAAAATCCATATTAATGCGTGATAAGAAACTTTTTCGTAAGAGGCGAAAGTTTAGAAGAGTAATCCATCACGTTTAGTCAACGTCAATCTTACCTTGTTGAGGAAAACCCGATATTACCGGTGAGGTTCTAAAAACAGATAGTCGGGTTGTGACCGTTCAATTCCAAGTCGAATGAAAGTCGTAGAAGAGCCGCAATAAAAAAAGAACTGACGCATCGCTCTCTACTGCTTTTACAAAAACCTAGATTAGGTACTTTCACGGACATGTGAAATCGTAAAAACTTCTCCAACTAATTGAAAGGCCTCTTGCAAAATTTCATAGCCTCAAAACTTACCTACCTACACGTTTGTCTATTTATGAGCATTCTTTTAGAAAGATTGTCTCCGAAGTTGTGAAATTTTTCGCGACTTGCACAAACCGTTTCTTCTGCACTTGTCTCAGTGTTTACTGGCCCGAGGTTCGGCTCTGACGTCATCGCTCCGAATAACTTCGGGTCAAGGACGGTCCGGAAGGGGTGGCCGATCGCGTGCCTAAAACCGACGATAACTCTAATACATTACTTACATAAAATGTCAAGTAGGTATATGCTGTAGTTCGCAGTTTATTATGTACTAGCAGCACCCCGCGGTTTCACCCGCGTTTTTCCCGTTCCCGTGCCAATACGGGGATAAAATATAGCCTATGACACTCCACAATAACGTAGCTTTCTATTGGAGAAATAATTTTGAAATCGGTTCAGTGTATACGGAGATTACCCCTTACAACGTCTCAAACTTACAAACGTTAACTCTTTATAATATTAGTATAGATAGTAATAAAAGATTGGTCTTGGACATTTCTGTTTATAACTAGTGGTTGGTCAGTGGTCATAATTCGACGATATCTTTTTATTACTTAAATGTAGTTTTTTTATCTTTATTTCAATAATCCAGTCAAATTACGCCGAAAGTTTGTCAAACTTTGCAAAAAAATGCGTCAAAAATGTATCCCGCAAAAAGTTAAACACTGCGTCTTCGTTTTTTTTTTAAATAAATATCTTATTTCAATAATAACTCGATGGAGTAAATATTAACTGGCATATTTGACTGGAGCTTTTGTAGGAGACATCAAATTTTAGGGATAGGTATGTAAATTAAAGATTGCTAATCCGTGGAACTATCCTATTTTTTCAAAGAATGTTATTTTTATATTTAGTAGTTAAGCTAAAAAGAAACTAATTTGTTTTATTTTTAATACCTATCAGTTTTGCGATATTGATTCAGGCAAAACTACTTAAAATGGGGTTAGGTTTAATAAGGCCATGTCTGACTCAATTATAAATAAAAGTACATCTAACTTAGATGTACTTTTTGCAATATATCAACAATTTAATGCAAACAAACAAAAAAACAATCAAATCTTTCCTCTTTATAATATTAGTGTAGAAGTAGATTGACGCAGCTCCCCAAATTTCCATCTGCAACAATGTACAAATCGGAAATTCAAAACTACATTGTTGTTATCAGGTAACTAAACCTAGGACCCCAGGCTTGGCGCCTGCATAAGCAAAGCAGACCAATAAAGTATCCGTCGAGAGTAATCTCGAGCCGGCTGCATAAAACAAAGTATTGAATAGGACCCGATAACATCGCCTTGTAAATCAGGCACAAGCCGCTACCGCTCCAATGTTATCTGATTAATTACTGATAAGATATGCCAAGAAATTATACAAAGATTATTCCTTCACAAAGATCAACATTTTGCTTTCATGACCTCGATATTTCTCCCACCGAATGCTCGAAAATAATTCCGACAATAGCAATAAGAGGTTATTGCTATCCGTATCCGTTACTAAAAACTAATTGTTCGTATTTGTCTTCGGACTTCGTAATTGTTTTCGCCTACAAATCATTTGAGTGCTAACCCTGAACCAACTATCCTTCAGAAAACAAAAGGCAAGTTGAAAACATTCCGTGTTTTCGCACTATCCGAACCGATTTGTCTTGCCACCTAATCAGTAAAAGAAAATGTGGGGGGAATTCTTTCGTACTAAGACCGTTATTAATCCCAATTTGCTCACGTCCGAATCAGAATCTTCGCTCGACATTGATATATGGCTAATGGCTACAGTATTGTTCAAACTTTCAGCAGTTTCACCTTGGTACAGTATAAAAATGAGATTAATATGCTAAACGGAAGACGGTCCTCGTACTTAAACATGATTGATACGTGTATAAAGAATTTAAACAGGCTCTAGTAAAAGGTCGTTGGAAACTAAGAGTGATGAGTTTCTACTTTTATAGTGTAGCCGGAGAATAAGAATCGGATGTGTTCATTTGTAACGTCTTATTTGCAGAGTACCCAAGACCGACATTTTTCACATACCTCCCACGGCCATCAATAACCGCAAAATTCGTGAATAAGAAAATGATAGAGCGAAGTATAGAAAATCGGCCCGGGATTTGTATAAATTCTCCATCAGTCATCGAAAGAGGTAAAGTTATAGAGTTTTCCATGGTGGGAAAAATGTTGGGAATCCCGCCCCGGGGTGTCGAAGGAATACATTATCCGGTGGATCCGCACACCTGAGGCCAACCCTCGCAGTAACAGCTTACTTAAACGGTTACTAAAAAGGTACCCCTCTATATATTTCCCATCGTGAATGATTAATTGGGCCACATTAAATGTATGTCATTAGCGGTTCGTTTCATATGCGTGGTTGTACTTATGGAAGAAATTCGCGTTAATGGAAGGTTATATTTCATCTATCGTCATATTGCCCTCGTTAATGTCTTTTGTTAATTGTTATTTGAACTTTTACGACATTTCTCCATTTATCTTTATCAAACAATACAAATAAAGTCAAAAGTGCAACTTGTTCTCTCTCAGCAGGGTTTCATAAGTTGAACGGAACCTTTTCTGAGTAAATGTAACGCAATAGATTTTCTATTTCCGACTGCAAATAAAACTCTGAAGTCGTATTTCTCATAGCGTTACCTTTTCTTATTTTTAGTTGTTGAAGTACAGGATGCTAGTAATAAATTGTAGTTTCATAAAATGGCGTCTTATGAAGTAGTTCAGTAATGCTTCTAAATTTTTTCATTCCTTGATTCTTTGGTTGTTGTTCATTGGTTGATACTACTACTATACTACTTAATATTAAAAACGCGAAAGTTTGTAAGTATGAGTGGATGGATGGATGTTTGTTACTTTTTCACGTAAAAAGTACTGAATCGATCTTGATAGATACATAGGTAGATTACAGTCTGGAATAACACATAGTATACTCGTACTTTTTATCCCGAGAGTATGTTCCCTTGGGATAACTTTCGAAATTCACGCGGGCGGAGCTGCGGGCGACAGCTAGTAGACGTATAAAACACGCTGCTTACTATTAAAATTCTGAATTTTGATTAGGATATCTGTATCAACTGCTTAAACTATGGCCTCAATTATTCTCCCTCATAACCTAACGGCGAACGATTATCTTCTAGCTCATCTATTAATATTGCCAGAGCGTAACCAATATCAGCCAATCTACACTAGACCATAATTACCGCAGTGAGAACATCACATAATATAGATTGTGCTCCCAAGAGGAAAAACGCACATACGGAATTAACCCCGGCTATCAGACGTCCTTACCACCCGTGTTCACCTACAATCTCGCTTACTTGCATTTTACCCTCATAAAACAGCCGAACAACACGAAAAGTTTCGCAGGCAAAACTTGTTGTAATATAATTTTAGTTGACAAAACTTGTGTTCAAGAGAAAATTGTTTTTCCTGCGTACGGCAAGGTGGCGGGCCTCCTCACTACCTTTGAGCTCTTTATCTGAGCTTTTCAAAGCTCCTTTGACTTGCTTTTTACGTCATGCGACAAGATTTGAATTAATCTTTTAACTTTTCCTTGGAAGAAGGACAATATATTGAAATTATGTTTTATAAGTACTTTGACTATTACTTTAGAGTAGTTATTCCTTGGAATTCAATTTTAGTCGCGGGATGATGAAGATTTTGAATTATTCAAAGTCTTCGCAGACTTTCGGTGTCCTCATTTTCATTAAACCTAACGGAAGCGTACAACTTCAAAGCTATTTCCTATTTAATAAAATATAACATTGTACGAGTACATCCGTACTTACACAGGCAATTATTTCACACGTTTCGCCTATCTCAAAGCCAGACATAGAGGCGTCACATTTCTTGTAATTCTTATCACGTCCCAAGATTTGGAACCAGTACCTTTTTTATCAATGAATATCTTCTAACTTCTCCGAAGAGCTCGTGGCTAAAGAATAACAGCTGCACGGGTCGATCTTCAAATTAAGCAACGCTGGCCAAGGTTGGTCTGTGGATGGGTGACCATCTTAACATACCGAGTTTCTTCCGTGCTTCGGAAAGCACGCTAAGCCGCTGGTCCCGGCTGTCATTTGTAGATCTTTGGCAGTCGTTACGGATTGTCAGAAGCCAGTAAATCTGACTCCAGTCTTGCCAAAAAGTACCATGGTACCCAGTTAACGGGTTGTGGAGGTCTAAATACTGGTATTCAGCTGAATCCCGTATGCATGGAAGTCGACCCCAATATAGTTGGGAAAAGGCTAGGCAGATGATAATAACTTCTCCGAACTTATTGGAACTTCGCTTACCAGTTAAACGTTAAACAAACCAAGGCCAGAAAAATAATATCATCTATGTTGTAATTAGTTAAGTTTGTCGATACGGACTTAGATTTAATTTCTTCGTTATTAGTTGGTGCTTCGCTTTGAGTTTCCTAATAGATGTTAGTTTTGTTATACTTCAAGGCTTTGAATTATCGCTAAACTTAAATGCTGAGTGCTTACAGTTTGAAAACTATGGCTGAAATAATGTGGTATAATAGAACACACTAATTAGAGATGCGTCTGCCAATTTGTGGGCCCATAAGTGGCGTAATAAAGCTTCAACTGAACGACCAGGAAGATATGAATAACCAGCGCGATCAAATAGACAGTCTAAACTAAATAAAGAGCAGTGCAGTCATAAACCAATAACTACTCTTCAAACATTCCGGATCAAAACAAGCGCCAATCCCTGATAGTTGTTGCGTAGCTGCCCGTAATAGGAACCAATAACCTTCAGGTGTAAACACAATAAATCACTTCGGCAGCGGCGCCATTACGATAAGCCGACGCATCTTTCGCTCGAGGGTCGTCCATTACATATACTATTGGTGTAAGCAGCTAAATATGAAATTTGAAATATGGTCGCGGAAGATGTTAAAGCTCTGAACATTTTTTTGCCGCGAAAATGATGGGCTTTACGAGTGTTACGGCAGCCATTATGGGTTCTATAATATCTCGAGATTGCAATTTAGAGAGTGTATTTTTATAACCGGTTCCAATATAAAAATTTAAAATTTATAGTTTATCTATACTTATATCATGACCATACATACAGTAAAATCCGTTTACTATGACGCCGCTTATAATGACCAACCGCTTAATAGGAAGTAAAACAGAGCTCATTTTGGTTTTCATATTAAATTCTTTAAAAAAGTGCGGATATAATGACTTCGTTTATTGACATATCGCTTATTATGACCTATTTTTCAGAAATTATGTTTGGTCATTACTATAACCAAACATAATTGGGGACATGATACCGAATTTGTTCCTCACTTTGTTTTGATTGATCTACGACTATCAATATACAATTTTTTGTTTATCTGCTTATTACAAAAAATACCTAACAAAGATGGGAATTAGCTTACTTCCTAAGATTACGCTTTTTATGACGTCCGCTTAGTATGACGTATTTTTCACTTCCCTTCGATGTCATTATAAGCGGATCCAACTGTACATAGATAAACTATTCATTTACTGAAGCGTTTGTTTGTTTGAACGAGCTAATCTCTGGAACACAGTCGTGTTTGGAGAATTATTATTATTAAACGGGAAAAAAACGGGATAAGCGCGTACAATATCGCAGGCGAAAGCTAAACATTGATTTACTAAAAGGACCTTTCTGTTGACCGCCTTTTAATAAATATTAGTATCAAGGGAAAGGAACTCGTATTTTAGCCTTTGAAAAAATTCTCACCCGTTTTACATTACATAAATCGTAACATTACTATAACATATCACAACTAAAACTTTTTTTAACAAGTTACGTCTAAAAATAGTGCCTTACTAGCTTCTGCCCACGATTTCGTCTTCGAGGACTTCAGATTTGGTTAAAAAATCTTCCATGATGTTATCCAGGTTATAAAATACTCGTATCTACATAATGTATTGTGCTAAACATCCAAATATGTTTAGGAATATTTGCGTTATAGAGTAACAGAAATCTCTACATTAAATCATTTTCATATATAATATTGAGTAAGTTCTCAGTTGACTGCAAAATTACAGTTCGCTGAATCCCTTTCACGAAATTGAAAATAGCTAACGTAAATACGAAAATAGACCTAAATATTTAAATCATACCTGTATTAAACCTGTCTAAAATCGATACCTATGACATTTAGAGCGCGCTATATTGAATAAGGCGAGCTATTTCCGACATACACCGTCAAACGACCACCGAGGTTAAAATATAAAGGTCATCCGTTTATAACACAAACAATGGAAAGTTCGTAACGGAACGAATGAAAGGAAAACGGAACCTGTAAATAAAGGTTCTATAAAGCTCTTTCATCAAAGCTCTTTTTAGCCGACCACGGCAAAGCCAAAAGGATGTGTTATTATTTTAGTACAGTAGAGACTCGATTAACCGGACTAATTGTTGTCATAAAGCATTCGGATAATCGAAAATCCGGATAGTGGAATACATGAAGAAAAGCGATTTTTATACACATGTACATATGATCAACACAATTTTAGGTACGTCTTTATTTAAAACAACAAGTACAAATCGAACGTATCATCGAAAATCAATGTTTATCAACAGAATAATCTTCCACATGAGGTGGTTCGGCATCACTTTCCGCATCAGTTCGTTTGCCTGCAGTACGAGTATGTTGTCCACAACGTCGTAACCTGACATAATCTGACAACCTTCCTCTGTACTGTCTCATGTGAGCCACTCTGTCATATCATCAGCATCTCATTCCCGACATATTGTTAAGTTTGACATCGCGGTTGGCGATAAGTTTTGAGTTTTTGGCAATCCGGATATTCGCGAATCCGTATAACTGAGGTGTGGATAATCGAGTCTCTACTGTATCTATGTATTGTATGTGTGTCATACTCAAGTATGTTCTACCTTAACGCCTAAAACACTGACTCAATTTTAATGAATGAGGTCTCTATAACGTGAAGCTTTGTTTTTTTTTTCATGTAACTAAAATGTATGCCTAGTTAAGTACTTACTGCATTCCAATAAAAACATGACATCAAATCTACCTGAAATGTACAAACAAGTAAAATTTTTTAACATGTAAAATTAATACTGTTAATTAGCTATTCATAAATAATTAATACGATGTTTATGCATGAACATCATAGAGTCCACTGACTATTCAGAGAGAGGTTTACAGCGCTGTTTACATTAGGAAACTAGTGTCCTGAAACTCGGATGGAAACTGTATATTTCATAACTTGAACCTCATTTAATATCGTGGTTGGCGATCTAGAGTAGAATAATCTTTTTTATACGCCAAAAAGTAATCTGCTGTTTTACAAGAAATTTTAATTTTATGAATAGTGGTATAATCACTGACAGCGATATCTACAAGAAAGCGCTTTGGCTCGACTTTAAGAACATTGTAGACACGTGGTTGTTGACGTATCATTTTCCTCCTTCCACTGTCGAAAAACCAAATGGTTTTTCATTTTTCGACAAAAGAGCTCACAAATTTGGCGGTTAATAAGTTCGATACACCGTCGGCCCTTGGAAAGAGTTAATAGAAATTAACTCTGCTACGTTTTGAAGCTCTCATTCAAAAACTACTACATCGACCAGATTTTTTCACGGCAGTGTAGGTAAAACACACTGCGAAAAAAAAAACTAACAAACCACTAGCGTGACTAAACCAAAAACCTATTCCCAAAGCCCCAAATAAAAATAGTGCGTAGTTTCGTCGCCCCCTGTTTTTGTGACCATGAGCGCACCGTGCAGAGTGCCACCCTACCGTCTATGCCAGAGGTGGCAAACCTATTTAGGATTTCGTTCGATCGGCGTGCCAATAGGTAACGATTCTTTCCTTAAATGATATAATGGGCAAAACCTAAAATAATAGGTATAGAAAGAAAGATAAAAATTGGAAAAGTATAAGATACTTATGTGGAAAAAAGTTGAGAACAAGTTGAGATATGTCAAATGTCAGATAGCATTTACCACATTTTTCTCTCTTAATTTAAACATAGAAGCTGATTTTGACTCAATCAATCATTCATTCCAAATGAATATCTACTTACTAAAGTAACTAAACACCGTATTATGCGTTATCTCCACACGATACAGACTTCCATACACTCCTATAGAATGTTGTCTATGCAACAAAGCAGCAATGTAGACAAATATCGATATGAATGTGCGATATCAATGCGGCTACAAGAAAAACAAGCGAAATTTGTACCGCAACAAAAATAAACGCAGCGCCATCTTTCCCGCCAGCTACGAACTACTGAATGAAATCCTGCATCGCGGTAACAGAGTTTTCCATTTCCGTGCGATTTGAACACATACAACTGTCCGAATATCAACTATCGAGGCAGTTGCCCAACAGATACAACCACCGTCTATTCGGATCTTCTTTTTTGAATGGACGATACAATGACAACACCAAACACTCAGTGCATTATTTTCCCACCTTATTTTGTTATTATTATTAATTTATTATTGATAGACTCGCATTTGATCACCTTCTCATAGAAAGCGATGATGTGACCGACGATGGATCACGCTTGCCTAGAGTTCACATCTCTTGACTTCAAGACCCTCGTGGTAGCTAG
Organism: Hecatera dysodea; assembly: GCA_905332915.2. Lineage (NCBI taxonomy): Eukaryota > Metazoa > Arthropoda > Insecta > Lepidoptera > Noctuidae > Hecatera > Hecatera dysodea. The sequence goes on along the minus strand of HG995294.1, from coordinate 6,927,294 downwards.
GTATGTACCAGGAAACACAGACTCCAAGAAAATAAATTTTCACTCCTTACCTGTAATGACGATGAAAGTTTTCCCAAAAGGTTTTGTGAGTATGGATTTTTGTCCATCGAAGCTCCCATTGCACAGTGGGCATATCTATACTAATATTATAAAGCTGAAGAGTTTGTTTGTTTGTTTGAACGCGCCAATCTCAGGAACTACTGGTCCGATTTGAAAAAATCTTTCAGTGTTAGATAGCCCATTTATCAAGGAAGGCTATAGGCTATATATTATCACGCTAAGACCAATAGGAACGGAGCAGTCATGAAAAATATGACACAAACGAAGTTGTGCGGACAGCTAGTCATTACTAAAAAGAATCTGTACCTTTAGTCCGACCCGAGACTTGGCTGGTACCTCGTGGCCTTTTCAGTCCATTTCTTTGATTTATTTGACTGTCGCCCTCGTGCCCACAACTAACGATTGTAATTGAGCACTCTTGGAGTTGTAATTTGATTAGGAGATCTATTGAATGACAGAATTAATAAGATAAGTATCGGGGCAAAGGATTAAAAATAGACCATTCAACCAAAGAAAAAATCGCACCGTCGTATGACTTATTTTACATTAGTTTTTAACTGCGGCTTCACTCGCGTTAAAGTAGCTTATAAATGTTCCCTCGATTCAGCAGTGAAAGCGTTACGAACAAACAATCTCAGTTTTGCATGAATAATATTAAATTAGGATGATTTGTATACCAGAGCAGTGGTGGCCGAGTGGTAACGGCGCCGACTTACGAATAGTAAGTCACGGGTTCAAACCCAGCCAGGCGCATTACTTTGAGTAATTTATTTCATCACCATTGCTCTCAAAACGGTGAAGGATAACATCGTGAGGAAACCGGCATGTACTAGAACCAAAAATTCGTAGACATGTGACATTCACCAACCCGCACTGAGCCCGCGTGGTGAATTACGGTCCATTCCCTCTCCTAGAGAGGAGGCCTGTGTCCCAGCAGTGGGAACGTTAAAAGGCTGAGCTTATGCTTATACTTGTATACCTACCTATTCAAAGATATTGTATCAAGGGGAAAAACTGCACTATCATTAACTAAACGCAAATTAAACAACTTTTATTTCTTTTAGTCTAATGATAAATGATGGTCCATAAAATCTATACGTAGACTTATAAACTAATGACTGATTTATGTTTTGCTAAAGACTCGTTGAAGTGTAGTGATTAATGAGTCTACCACAATTGACTGAGGCTCGATTACGACCCCTAGCTGACTAGCCTGACTACGAGTACCTTCCCTTACAAAACATTTCCAATCCCGCATGAATTACCGACAACTTCCGTCCGTTTTCGCTATGAAAGCATTTAATTCACCAATAGCAATAAATAACACGAATAAAAAATATAAAACTTCTCCGAAATCCACTTTCCGTACCAATTACCTAGAAATGAAAACTGAATATTCACCGGGTCGAATTTTCATTCAACAGCAACCGTACTTGCACACCTAAGGGTCTGCCTACACTGCTAGGGTTGCGGAACTTGTTCGAAAGAGTCACCGCGGCCCTGGAACCTGGAACGCAAAGGGCACTAGAAGGATCACGGGTGGGTTTTTATCAGTAAGAGTCTGACACTCCCTTCCGCTCCGGCCAGAGCGGGAGAAGTCATTTGATGATTTCCCATCCAGAAAAAAAATGGTCTGTCTACACATTGTACGCATACCAGCCAATTTCCTTTTTGTTGAAGCTTTACTATCAATCTGCCTAGCTTTTTCCCAAATAAAAATCAAATCATCCCAGTCAAGCTGGATGCCGCTAAGAAGGTAACAATACATAACGTGGAGCGACTGACCTCCATAAACTAGTACGTATCTGAATATGCTGAAGCTTTACAATCAACTAGCTGACCCGCGCAACTTCGATTGTGTCACATTTTTCATGACTGCTCCGCTCCTATTGGTCTTAGCGTGATGATATATAACCTATAGCCTTCCTCGATAAATGGGCTATCTAACCCTGAAAGATTTTTCAAATGAGAACGGTAGTTCCTGAGATTAGCACGTTCAATGAAACAAACAAACTCTTGAACTTTATATATTAGTATATTATGTAGATAGTTTAACCAGACAGAGAATCGGCTTCTATCTAACCAGTCTATGATGTCCTAGTGTAAACCAAAAGCCACCCTCTTTATTTTCGACACGCGCTTGTCCTCTGCTATTCAGTGCTAATACTGCTCGATTCGACACGCAGTGGCGGAGGCTACAAGTACCGGATCCGGCTGTTTATTTATGTATGTGAATTTATATGTTTGTAAACGCACCCACGATACAGGAGAAATTTTGAGTATGGGGCAAGATTAAAAAAAGAAGTTCTGTTAGGATTCAAGTTAGCTCCTCAAGGGATAAGTTAAAGCTTAGTAACTGCCGAGTTATCTTGATGTCCTTGAAGACTAACATTTAATTTTGAAGTATTCGATTCATATTTCTTGGTTACCGATGAGATATTCAACGTAAACCTGCCAACGAAATGAACTCCACGATATGAATTAAAATGATTTCCAAAATTTATTTTTTGTTTACATAATTCCGTATTCATAAAGTTCAATTTCGTTCACAAACTTCACGGAGTTTATGCTAAAGAGGGCATGAAATATGTCCGATGTTCTGTTTTTGTTTTTTTTTTATATATATGTATTTTCATGAATTTTCACTTTTACGTAATACTGAAAAGCTTTATAAAACATTACCTCATGAAGTGATTTTTTAACTGACTACATACCTATTAAAACGAAATTACTTTATCAAAAAATTAAAATCTAGTATCCAAGCTAATTAATCATTTATTTTGGACCTAAAAGTTATGTAAACTGAAATGTTACCAAAACTAAAAGGAAAAGGTGGTGTTTGTACCGCAAGGTGACTTTTAAGAATGCGTATTTCAATGCAACCCCCTTAACCCCTAATAATGCCTTGCACTGCCAATTGCAATTGCAAATTGCCATTGTGCAATGCCTTGAACTTTATAGAATTGCATCGACATCGTGCAAGCTGCGGTTATACATACAACAACAGCAATTCCTTCTAACATACACACATAACACACCTAGGCGTCTAGACATAATCTCTAAAAGCGAATTCTGTCTCTGAAATTCCGTAAATTACAACATTCTTGCTCAAGCTGGTAGAAACATTGAAATTTAAAAGCGTAAATACACAACTCAAAATTGGATAAAGAAAACTGATAACATCAGTAATAGAATAACAAAAAAATTGTTTCTCAACACGAAAGTAAGTATGTAACGATAGAATTGCATGTCCGATATATCCATAGATAAAGGCAATTCGATTTCCATGAACATTTGACGTGATTACTGCACTGGCATTTTACTGATTAATAATCACAAAGGCAATTAATGAACTGTTACTTAAATGTATACTTTTAATATATAAAGCTGACGAGATTGTTTTTTTTTTCTTGAACTCGCTAATCTCAGGAACTGCTGCACCGATTTGAATAAAAATGTCAGTGATATATAGCCCATTTATCGAGGAAGGCTACAGCAGGCATCATTCCGCTAAGACCAATTGGAGCGGAGCACCCAGAGAGAGAGAGAGAGTTGGGCTCCACAAATACGACCATGTGTCAGAGTTTCGGACCAAATTCAAGTGGCTGCCAATTCGGCGTCAGCGAGATACCCATATCCTATCCCTTCTCTACACTATCCTACACAATCCTAATGCTCCTAAATATCTTCGTGAACGCTTTAAGTACTTCATTCCGAGGGGTAAACCCTGTCGCACTGCCACTTCTCTTCTCCTTCGTTCTCCGCGTCACGCTTCCAGCCGCTATGATGGCTCCTTCTCAGTTACTGTAGTGCGTCTCTGGAACTCTCTTCGACACCCTGTATGCGACAGCCCTTCTCTTAATGTCTTCAAAAGGAAAGTTAAAGAGCATTTCCTTTCACAATTACATAATATTAGTAGATATGTCTAAATACATATATATTTGTATTTATGAATGTAAATATATAGATCTATATTATCTAGTACACCGGATCCTAGGATCCTACCCCCTATGCTGATCTCTCTCTATCACTCAAAGGTTTGCTGGAAGAAAACTCAACTTTGAGTTAAGCTCGCCTTTGTACATGCAATTTATTATGTACTAGCTTCTGCCAGCGACTTCGTCCGCGTGGAATAGTTACTTTACCCCCGATTTTGAAACTCTCAGCCCGATCGGTTTAAAATTGACAAAAGATAGACATGCTGTTTCGGGATATTTTTTAGATAATTTTATGTAGAACATTTCCGTAATACATGATTTCTATGTAACTTTAACCATTAAGGCTACACACGCGACGGAAGCTTAAAAAATGGAGTAACTTCTTCCGTTTTCCCAACATTTTCCTTCACTGCTCTGCTCCTATTGATTGTAGCGTGATGAAAAGTATACTATAACCTGCCCAGGAGTATGAAGAATAATTGCACCAAGTTTCGTTAAAATCGGTCGAATAGTTTTTGTTTCTATAAAGAACATACAGACAGACAGACAGACAAAAATTTTACTGATTGCATTTTTGGCACCAGTATCGATCACTAATCACCCCCTGATAGTTATTTTGAAAATATTATATTCCTTGTACAGAATTGACCTCTCTACAGATTTATTATAAGTATAGATAATATAATATACGTTGTTTTGGTGTACAATAAAGAATTAAAGAAGCCGCGGACAGTAGCTAGTAATAAGTGGTGTGAGTTACATTACAGCACTAGGTTCCTATGGGGTGAATAACGTAAATCAACGTGCCGGCGCCATATTCGGAGCGCCTAACTAATCCGAGGCACGCAAAGCGATATTTTACCAGCCCTTCCTTCATACATAATACATTTCCACGTAAGAATATATGCTTCAAACTAAACAAATGTACCTTATTTTCATAGGAAACTCCGTTTTCGTATCTATTTTGCTGTAGAATGTTGTAGATTACAAACAGTTACTCTGACATTATTGATCGGGTTTTGATAGTCATGCGCTAGGACACTTCGCCACAAATACGGGCGACCGGCTTACCTAACCAACCATTAATACAAAAGGGAATTAACAATTCAGTGACCCCGAAAACAAAAGATAACCAACAGTATTTGTTATTAAAACGAAGATAAAATAAACGCCAATCAACAGTCGGAGAAACAAAAGAAAATTATGAGAATTTCTTTACATACAAAAGACATTGCTACTATACGCTCTGGTATCCGCGAACCAATATAAATCTGATATTAAGCCTTATTTCAAAGGAATAAAACCTCGTTTCGTTTAGATTTACGAACAAAGAGTGTACAAATTCTTACTGTTTGCCAAAAGATATTCCCGGGAGTCGCATACATACATTACACATAATATGTATTTATAATACGCTCGCCATAAGCTGCAAAATGCTCCTGGGATACATATCAATGGGTTTGTGATTTTGTGGAAATATTAAAAGAGACTGTTATTTTGCAGACGTTACCACCACTATTACGTATTATATGTAGGTATTATGTAAGTATAGATTTAAGCAACGCGTTCTCAGTTGCATGAAGGATAAGTAACGCTATCGACTTCAATCGATTTCACTTGAAGGTAACTTCTCGGTAAATACGTTTGCATTTACTTGGCTCTGTTGTTCTTTTGCTTTAGGACTTCAATATCGACCCCACTGTGAGCTTTGTTTCACATTTTACAAATGGAAACAGAATTTCTGGCACTCGGAACGGTTACGTAAATGAACAAGAATAATTGGCGAACTAATAGTGCCATTTCAAAATATCGACTTACTACCTCTTGCTCAAGTTCCTTTTATTCATGAACGTCTCACTGTTAAATATCTTTTACCGACCATCTATATAATTATTGACCCGTTTTGTCCCACTGATCGGCAAAAGCCCAAATCCTTAAGAATAGCACCTTTAATCATTACTAAATAATAACTATATTTGCAGGCTCCGACGCCGAACCAGTTTGGAAGCTCCAGGACCCGCAGTTTGACCAGGGCTACGGGTCAGAACGTTCCCCGGAAGACGACTACGTTCCTCCTATCGTGCCTCCAATATCTTTGGAAAATTACGAAGCCGAGCTGCGGTTAATTTACCCATTCATCACTGATGGTAAGTTTAAGGATATTATAACTTGAGAAAAATAAGAACATTATCAAATGTCGGAAAACAGGGATGTCTCCAGAGTTAAAATAAAATATGATTCTTTTTAGTCTTTCAGTTAGATTATCGAAAAATATTGGATACCTATTATATTATATCTCTACCTATTATATCTTCGTCAATTTTTATAGATAGAGCAAAATGCTCTATCAAATCAATAAAAATTGACAAAGCTAAAATGCATCAAAGATGAAGAAGAGAGGGGCTTGTGATGTCACGTTGTGGTAAAAATTGTAGCACGTAGTGACGACACACAAGTTTTCGACGTACGTTATCGTCCTCATTCTTATACGTAAAAAAAAAGAAAAAAAATCAATATTAAAACGTTTTCAATGTTTTTTGAAAATCAACCTGACGGACTAATTCGATATTTTTAGTCAACTACCCTATTGATGAACTTGTATATATCCCAAAAATATATATATCCGTTTGGAAATGCAAATGGTATTCCATTTGCATTTCCAAACGAGTACTTAATTAATTACAAAACATTGACAGATTGAAATAACTCCGTAATACCACATTTACCAAATATATTGAACGACCTAAATTAACGGATAGGTGATCACTGCGAATTAATCAGTCATCCATTAATTAAGCTGCGTTTGAATCAGTTGCTGCTTAACTACAGAACGCAGTAACGAACACATAAAACTGTCAACGAAACTGAACTTTTTTAGTACAGAACTTAAGCGTGGTAGTCGCATTTCTGAGGCTTTTGCCCTCAGGATTAATATAACTTGGCCGGAGTAAGCACCTTAGCAACACCATTCAAAGCTCGCGACTTGAGTGTTTGCCTTTGACATACGCGAGAGGTCGTTGCTATTTGAGCACGCATACTGTGCCAGTCCAGTACAGAAAACACCACTTTAAATGCAGGAGTAAAGGTACTGCTAACCGGTGTAAGTGAACACTGAACATTAGTGTGCAATGCGTTGATAACACTCGATTGTTGGAAAAGCAAAATTTAATATGTAGCAGGAATCAAAGTGTACTAATGAATATTTAACCAATATGATAACAATTTTGTAAATCATATCAATTGACATTAAATTAACATCATCAATGAATTTGTTTGATATATTCAATCAACCACTATTTTGCATTCTAGGGTATATCAACAATTTTGACGGCCCAATTTTACACAATTCGAATTTGTCAGTCTTTTATCTTTGTACATATATGCTACTTCCTGGACATCCAATAAAACCCTTGTCACTTCTTACAGCCCCCTTGGGTAAAGATGAAGATAGAACTTATCTTAAACCAGATCTAGAATAGCTTATTCGAACCGGGCTCTCTTTGATAATAGTTTATTTTCAAGTTAACTCACTAAAATTCATATATCATTTCTATATCCGAATAAGAATCGATTTACATCCGCCATATTGGATTTATGACGTATCCTCTATCATTGGCGTAACATGACAGATTGTTCGATATGCCGTTTATCAAACAAAACGAAGCCAATCGTAGATCGGTAATAAATTAAATCCGTGAACAACACTATGAATATGTTATGAGCAATTTGGTTTGTGTTGGGAATAATTTCCAAGAGTATAGATAGGTACCATAATCCCAACTTGGGATTGTGTATCTATACTCTGACTAGATAAATCAATGCGAATTCCTTAGGCACGTGGTTTTTAATTTCTTCCAGATTTTCGTCCAAGCTAATCAGAATAGGGTAGTTAACTAAAAAAAATCTGATTAGTCCGTCGGAGAGATTTCCAAAAAATATTATTGACGTATTTTTTCTTTTTTCGCATAAACAAAAAATAAAGACGATACAGTGCGTTGAAAACTCGTGTGACGTCACTACTCGCTACAATTTTTACCGGGCAGTGACGTCACACGCTCCCACTCCTGATCTTTGATGCTTTTTATCTTCGTCAGTTTTTCTAGATTTGTTAAAGAAAAAAATACGTGTCCAATATTTTTCTATAATCTAACTGACGGACTAATTAGAATCATATTTTTTTAATCAGGAACATCCCTATTCTTATAACGCTTCCATAAACGTTTTAAAGTTAGCTGTCATTTTTAATACTTTACCGACAGCTGTTAAGAACTGCAGAATCTAACATAAAGATCGAGTGCAATTCATCTAGGCAACGCAAGTGCTTCCCCAGACGCGCATTCGGTTTCTGCCTCAGTGGGTCACGTTCATACAAGCGTGCGGTTTCATCTGTTCTTTGGTAGGATACGGCTTTATCTCAACCAATATACGTACGTATTACGAGCGGCAAGAAGAAGTTCGGTTTCTAGTTCAACGTACAATGTGCCATAGTTCCCCATTTCCCCTTTGGCTCTGAGAAGTCGTGGGATAATAATCTATTGATACATACTTACTAATTTCTATTCTGAGAAAGATTGAACATAAGTTCACCTAACATGACGTCTTTTTCCCAAAGGTAAAGGAAGTGGAAACTTTCTTTAACACATATACGTGCATAATCTAACGCCTTTTGCTATGAAGATACGCAAAAACAACAGAACAATACATGCTCCGGTCAACATACTCCTTTAACAGCAAACCTTACTTCGTGTCCTTAAAAAAAAAAGGTGAATATTTTCCTGAGGTTGAAGCCTAAGATATTGGCATTTATATATTGAATGTTAGGATATAAAGGCTGTAGGCGGTGAATATAAATGTGAATTTGAAAGTGTAAGGTATCCTGTATAAAACCCGGTCTAGCCCTAGGAGCGTGTTGGAATTATTGATATAGAGATCACTAGATCTGAAAACGGAGCTGTGATGTCGTTTGCAGAATCATTCTGTATATTCTCATATCGGTAGTTGGAAATTAGTGAAGAATTCCTTATACTTGGCAAAGAACTAGTTATACATATATATACGAGACTAATAGATAGTGCGAATATACCCAATCTATGTTCACATCATGTTTCATACATAGATAGGTACTGTTAATATATTAATTCTCAATAGGGTGTCCTAGTTCAATATCTAGTATAATACTACGCAGCGTACCTTGCTAGTTAACAATATTGACACACACAGGTTGGTAATATTTAGTAGGAATCTGTAGTGCTTCACTACCAAATTGGACGTACAAGCAGCCCTGTTCCTTATGAGTTAGAGAATAGAATAGAATACTCTTTATTATGCACACCATACAAGTTACAGAAAATATAGACAAAGAAAACATTACATAGGTTGACACATTGGGCGGCCTTATCGCTAAAAGCGATATTTTCAAGACAATCTTAAAGCGAACCTGCGAGTATTAAAGCGTACCTGTTATAAATTCTTCACACTTTTTTAGAAATTCTTAGCGACAAAACGCAATCGCACAACACAGCAGCCGAAATAAAAAAAAAAAAACAGAAAAGCCAATTCTACCATCGACAAACTTTTTGGAAAATTTAATTTCGTCCGAAATCTCTTCTTTGCCCCTTATCGGGGGCGAATCCTTCCAAATCTGTCTTCAGATGAGTTCGAGAACAACTTGCGAGGAATTGGCTATGTGTTGTGTACCAAACTGTCCTACTACTTCAAACTTTTAGACAAAGCGAAATTCCTATTTTGGGTTGGCAAAGGATTTTTGTAATTCTTTGATTCCTCCTATAAAATAACAAAATTTAATTAAGCAGGCAATTCCAAATCCGTTTCTACAAACTCCAACTGATTCAAACAGACTCTGGCCCATAGACTCCGTAAAAAAAACATTGTCAATCAATGTCACTTAGATTGAATCGAGCGATGAAACTGACTTGGAATTTGAACCTTAAAAACTCAAAATCGAAAGCTGATTGTTGACTTAACATAATTAACTTAGAAATGAAAACATTATTTTGACGACTTATTAATAGAACTTTGTTCATCAAAGTAAATAAGCCGTTCGGCATTTAACTATCCGATACCCCTTAACAATACGCCATCGTTAATTAATAACTTTGTTGCAAACAAACGAACATTAATCAGAAGCAAATTAATGGATTGCTAATTATAACTACGTTAATACAGTATTCTAACTACCGGAGACTACACGTGGAACGATAGTACCGAGAATTACGAAGGTAGTATTTAAGGCTGTGTTCCATTGGAGCGAAGAGTAGTGGGAAAGTTCTAGCTCCGAACTTCTACGCCCGAGCAAACAGTAAGTTTTTAAAAACGACATTTATCCATTTAAAATTTAAATTTTGACGGCAGTTAGATGACGTGCGACACTGTGGACCTGTTTCACCACCTTCTATAATGAATTTCAAATCATCAAATGACTTCTTTCACTCTGCGCGGAGCGAAAGGAAGTGTCAGACTCTTACTGACTAAAACCCGTGCAGCTCCAAATGCCCTTTTCATTTCGGAGCCACGGTGACTCTTTCGGACAAATTCCGCAACACTGGCCCTGTTTCACCACCTACGTTTTGCTTAGTTCCGCTAACATACTTGGCATTTCAGAATTTGTTATTCCATGTTGTCAGTCTATTCAGTAACTATTCCGATGTCGTGAATGCAGACCTAAATTGTTTCAATTAAGCTAAGAGCTGATTTTCAATACTGAAACCCATTACATCTGTACCTACATCTATTTGCTGAATACGTAGACAGACTGATTACAATCATAGACAACAAAACCACCAATATCTTAATTAAACAAACGTCCCACTGACGTTTAAAAACAAATGTCACTCATTAACGGCCGCCATTTGTAAATTCACCTATCAATAATGACATAACATCACGACGCAGATGTTAATTGCAAGCGACAATTATTCGATTAATGAGTCGAACATATTGACTGGTGTAAATCGTTAATTGTATTGTCGTGTTGCGTTGTTAAATTGATTGTGTTTTGTCTTTCGGCTACAGCTGTTCGAATCGGTTGATACGTAAGAGGTGACGTAACGAGGTAGCTAGCTGTGTTAGGCTCTTGGGCATAGAAAAATAGTATGTAATAGACGTCTTCAATCTAAACTCTAAAGTTCTTAATCATATTAGAGTTACTTACAGACTAAATATCAAACATCGTCATTTAATATAATAATCATAACAAACGACTTCTTGACTACTGCAATGTGCAAATCTATTCATATAACTCATTTTCTTTAGTTCAATTCTATATAAGAACCATGCAAACCTCAAGTCCTAATCGACCACCACCTTTTTACGTAATACTCAAAAATATGAAGAAACAATGTTACCAACTGTTTTTGCAAGTTCATACCTATGCTAATCCTGAAAAATACACGGTGTATTTTGCTACGGTTTTGAACAACGCTCAAGGATTTTTTCGAGGCCGAATCGGTGTATTAATTCCCACAAAGCCACTGCTAGCATCCACTGGTGAAAGCAGAATTTAATTTAAAACACATTGTATTTTTTCGTTCGGAGTTTACTGAGAATATTTTAAGCCACAAAAAGAAACATAGAACGAGTTGCTCCTTTATCTTTTCTTAACAAAGCGTCACTTATTAGCTTCTACACAATTGTCAAAGGATTTACTCAGTATCAGCAGAGACATGCCACAACGCCGAACAACTCGAAGCACTTGGTATAAACAAAGAAATTGACTGCTCCACAGCGTCAGTAATTCAATTTCCCCCGAGAATATTGGCAATATCAACAAAATGGAATAACATCGAAATGTCCGATGTTGTATTAACAGGAAATTGCTTGAAAACGTGGGACGAATCCATTAGAGAGGGTTTTTTAATTAACTTTATGCTCTCGATGCCTTTAAACGATCGGTACTCGTTTATAATTAGTTTAGATTAGGTACGTAACATGACTACGCCGCTTAGGCTTAAGATACTTCAACTCCTGGGTACAGAATATTAATCGTAGTATCTACTAGATACATTATAGTAATTATTGTAATTGTATTACTGCAACTTGATACCTGTAGTAGAACTGGGGCCGAGTTTCAACCCTATAAAGTTACACGTTACAGCTACAAAGGTCACGCTTTGTACTCTACAAACGAATTGAAAGCATCTTCAGCATTACATATTTAAAACAAAATACCCGAGAATACCCAAATACCCGAGATAGGAAGTGTTCTCAAACATTTTCCGTTGTGAAAACAATTTGCCGTATCAGGAATTCCCATTACCCTGTTTTATTGTAACATGGACCCACCTTCGTGTAAACAGGGTGTTATCTCATTTACGTGTTCAATTTGTATGCAAGGTGGAAAGCTCCCTTGGTCGCCGCTCGCTCGTATCATTTGCAGCGTCGCAAGTCGCGGCCAAATAGAAAAATGCTGCGGCAAAGTTCAGCCTCCACGAAATCGAATGTAATTGAATTGTGCGCTTGCTCTCAATAGGGCCACTATCTCGGCGGTCAGCGCTCGGCTCAATAGCCACTTGTTCGTGACGCAAGTCTTCTTTGCATAGACTTAATTCCCCATCCCTTTGTTAGGAGATTATTTTCACATTTTCTCGTCGCCGAGTCCGTGTGCACTCACAGCAGGAACAGAGATCAGGATCCTTCTTTGCTTTTGTTTCGTTTTGCGTTGTTAAGTTTTTCTCTTTTTACGGCATAGGAAACTTGTTCGCTCACAGTTTCTTGATTAAACATCGAGTTGTTGTAATTAATGGCACCAACTTGAGAACACTGAGCGGTCAGCGGTTAGCGCTGTTGTTTTGTACCATCTAGTCACCTTGGTTTTGTACAACGAACTAACTTACGTTTCGCCACATACTTTAGATCTTTAGGGTTGCAGTGGATCTTCGCCAAGCTATAAGCCTTGACATGCATATTGTTCGCAAGATATAACATGTTTTAATCCGCTCAGGAAGGTTTTCATTTATTTATTTAATAACAGACTTAATGCTTTAAGCATTTTCTACCATCCACTACAATCACTTTTGGGTGTTGTAAATACATATAATGGTAGATGCTATGCTGGCAATTTATCTTGCGGTTGTTACGGAAATCTACTAAATGTAGACCCTTCATAGATTTCGATCCCGCATTAAAGGGTCTCGCTTGGTGTAAACTTCAAACGGAGATTTATCTGAAGATATGATTCCAGGTTTCATTTTTCTGCTCCCATGTTATTCCTGCTGTCAGTTTGTCAATATTTATTTGCTCACTCGACGCCACTTTATGAACCAGTAATAAATCGCCTAGATGATGACCGAATGAAAGCCGAAAAACTGTTTTTATCTTTAATACTTTTTCCGTTGATTTGCCTCAGGTCCATTTTAATTTTTGAGAAAATGTGAATTAATCTCTCTTTTTATACATGTTCATCGCATCATATCCCTCTTACAGAGTGACATTAAAAATAAAATTATCAATTTTATGTTTTTAATTTTTTAGTCATACATTCATGAGTTGTTTGCACTGATTTGATGGTTTATTTCAAAATGGAATACCTGTTGTCAAGACTACTATTACAAAATTAATGTTGTCTATTTAACGGCGTTCAAATTCTATTTTCTATTTGTGTCATGTAAGAAGCCATATCTGTGAAATCTACTTCAATATTACGACAGCATTTTTAGAATTTGAGGTATTAAATATCCATTTTGCCAGCATGTACCTATACTATTTATGTGTACTAGGACTACCTATACAAAAACAAAATACACTTAAGCGTCGAACATCGCTGTCGTCCGTAAACGTGTCCTGAAGACTGGCAACACTGCCACGTTGAATGGCAATGGTTATCCTTTAAGCAAGGAACGAGTCACCCCACTGGCAGCTTCTGGTCACACAAAGTGTCATGACCTTTTTTATGGATGGGAAATGATCAAATGACTTCTTCCGCTCTGAGCGGAGCGGCAAGGAGTGTCAAAGTCTTACCGACTCAAACCCACCAGTGTTCCTCCTAATGGCCTTTGTGTTTTAGTCCCGCGATGACACTTTTGAACAAATTCCACAACCCTGACAGGCATCTAAAGATATACCTACACCCTTATCATGTTAAGGTCTACTGGTACTTACTCTACATACCTAAGAATAAAATATACTTCCCTTTGCATTTTCCTGAAACCTGGAAAAGGATATCCTTCAGTGGTTCCGTGATATTTCTCGCTCCGGAGCCATTTGTCTACGTAGGTACTACTTGACTCTTGAATACTTTATTCACTAACTTTATTACAGTCAAGCTTTTTTGCATTTCTCTCCGGTTTTTAGATTCTGACCTTTAAAGGGTGTTCTTTTACGTAATCACCGAAACACTCTGAGAATGTCAAAATCACATGACATTTTAATACTTTCAAACAAAATGTCGACTGTATAATTATTTTTCGATTATGTTGCAATCAAGCATTTTAGAAATAATTTTATTTTAGATTTTAAACATTGCCTTTTTTTGCATTAACTAAGCAACTCAAGAGCGAGGTTGCATGTCAACTGTGCACGTGAGAACCTTATGTCTTTGTCAGCAAAAGGTGTCACCGTTGCTGAGTAATTTTCTGCGCCAATATTAAAATTTAATCATACTATATCTGCCATGGAACGCTAAAAAAAAAAGATTACACAACATTTTTCATAACATTTTGTTTGTAATTAGCAAATACCTCATAAATTGATCAATATTTTTACCCAAACTTCGAGAACCAAAACACACAAGCAATATTTCCAGAAATACACGATTTCATCTATACATTCCCCAGAGGTATTTTTCTAGACCTTATAATTTGTGTTGCTATATATTAGTTTTATGATATATTAGTTTTATGTCTTGCAGTTTTTTCCCGTCTTGCTTGGATCTTTTGAAACTTATCAGATCCTGAAATCATAATAGTGTTGCGCGCCAGAATTAAACAACGAAGATGGTTGCATTCGGTACTACTAGCGCCATCTAGTATCAAGTAGCAGAACTAGTGAAGTCAAGGACCTTCGAGATTTTTCTATGCTAGAATTCTCGGACCTTAGTCGGTCGCGACCGATATGTACGCGAACTTTCCGGAGTTCTACTCGGCGCTCTATATAAGGCCGGCACATGAGCCGACCGAGTCAGTATTGGAATTGCGATACAAGTGATAACTTCGAGAGCGATCTTCGACTGCGAACTCAAGTGATTAATAGTGCGATTGTGTTTTGTTATTAGTGAGTTATAGTGTAATTAGTGTTGTGTAATTAAAGTGTAATTTTTTGGTTATTGAATCGGCTGATTTTATTGTAACGAACCCGAAGCTCGTAACAATTGGTGTCAGAAGAGTGGATTTAAAAGATGCCGATTCTACCGAAGGACGACACTGAGGGTATCCGTACCCGTAGTCAACGCCAGCAAGAGACGGACCAGAGGCGTTTTGGAAGTGCAACGCCGCAGGCTACGGAGAGACAGCTGGCGACCTTAGAGGCCGGCCCGTCCACCGCCGCTCCAGCATCATCATCAGCACCAGACTTTGCTGCTCTGATGCTGATGCTGCAGGAGCAGGCCCGCCGCCAGGAGGAACAGGCCCGCCGACAAGAGGAACAGGCCCGTCGTCAGGAGGAACAGGCTCTTCGATTGGAAGAACGGCTGCAACGTGACAAGGAGGAACAGGCTCGCCGTCAGGAAGAACAAGCCCGTCGGTTGGAAGAACAGCTGCAGTATGACAAGGAGGAACAGGCCCGCCGACAGGAGGAACAGGCGCGTCGCCAGGAAGAACAGATGTTCCTCATCAAGGATCTGCACGCCACCTTCGGCAAGGAAATGAAGCTTGTAAAAGATAAGGTGATTCAACATGAAAACCGCCTGATAGAAGCTGAAACCCAGATTGCTGAAATGAAAAAGGCAATGGATAACCTAAAAGTAGGAGAGGGAATTGCAACCTCCGTAGCTACTACTACACCTTCTCTACGTGGATTCAAAGTGCCGCCGTTCGATGGAACATCTTCCTGGTCAGCATACAAAATGCAATTTGAGGCTGTTATGAAGGCGAACGGGTGGAGTAAGGACCAGGCCATGACTGCTCTCACCCTAGGCCTCCGCGACCAGGCCCTCACTATCCTGGAAGCCCTCGGTAACGAGGTGACTTACGAGCAGCTGGTTGAGGCACTGGAAGCTAGGTATGGCGACGCTCATCTAGAACACGGCGGCGGCAGCGGTGAAAACCTGCAGCAGTGGGCCCTCGAAGTGGAGAAGCTTGTTAGAAAAGCATACCAGTCTGTACCTGCGCTCATTCAAGGGAACCTGGTGCAGGCTTTCATTGACGGCATCCGCGACCTTGAAGTTAGAGCTGCCGTGAGGCTCGGGCACCACGAGAAGCTTAAAGACGCCTTGGCACATGCACTGGAGGTTGAAGCTGTGCGGCAGGATAATCGTTCCCATCGCCTCAGGGAGGTTGCAGCGGCTACTGTTCGCGACCGGTTTAAAGGATACAGCCCTAGATGCTATGGCTGTGGGGAAAGGGGCCACCTACGGTCCAGTTGCCCTAAGCGAACTGTAGATAGGGAAGATAGTCGATCTCCAGAGGGTAGGGCGGTTAACAGCACCGCCCAGCAACTGCAGGGAAACGAGTAAAAGCCAGGACTGCGGGGCGGGTGCTGGCTGATGTTCAGAGAGCCCCAAGGATTTCGATCTCACAAACCCATGATGGGAACAGCCTAATCATCAAGGGCGAGGTCAACGGAACGCCATGTAAGCTGACAATAGACACTGGAGCCTCTCGCACGGTTGTCAGTTCCCAACTAGTAAGTCGGTTCTTTGGGGACTCCGCATACAACCGAGACCGCATAAATTTGGTGACGGCCACCGGTCAGCGCATACCCGTCCGCGGAGAGAAAGAGATGGAGTTGAAGCTAGGAAACAGGATCTATCTTCACAATGTTATCGTGGCTGATATAATGGACGATTGCATCCTGGGCCTAGACTTTATGAGGAAGAATTGTTGTGAGATCGACGTTAAGCAAGGAGTTTTGAAATGTGGACAAGAGGAACTTTTCATGGAAGGGGCATTACTAGGAAATGTGTACAGCCTAAAGAAGATTGTTCTTCCGCCGAGATCCGAAACGATTGTGCCGGTTAGTCTTCCTCGGAATTCTGGGCAGACTCATCGTTGTGTGCTTGTGGAAAGGGTAGACAATGACCTTCCTTGGAAAGTGGCCCGAACTTTGGTTAGAGCCACTGACATCTCAAGAGTACCTGTGCTGAACCTTTGTGATAAGGAACAGATGATAGATAAGGGCACGCTGATTGGTACATGTGAGGAAGTGGATTGGTTACGTCGGTGCCAAAATCTATCGACTGGGAACCTCAGCAAGGACGCCCAAACGAAAGTGATCACACTTTTAGATGACTGTCGCAGCGTTCTGTCTCAAAATGAAATGGTCAAGGCGAAGAGAATGTTACTGAGGTACGCCAATGTTTTCTCTTCAAACGATGCTGACATCGGGAAGACTGATTTAGTTCAACACAAAATAAACACAGGAGATGAATTGCCTATCCGTCAGCGGCCAAGGAGATTGCCAGTAGCACGTGAAAAGGAAGTGGAAACCATGATTGAGGGAATGGTTAAGGATGGTGTCATAGAACCTTCATCAAGTCCATGGTGTTCACCTGTTGTACTGGTAAGAAAGAAGGACGGCACCATGCGGTTTTGTGTTGACTACCGTCGTTTGAATGATGTTACGAAGAAGGACAGCTATCCTCTGCCAAGAATTGATGACACGCTGGACATGCTTACTGGAGTAAAGTGGTTCAGCACGCTGGACCTAAAAAGTGGCTACTGGCAGGTTCAAATTGATCCTAAGGACAAGGAGAAAACTGCATTCTCGACAGGAAAGGGTCTATGGCAATTTAAAGTCATGCCGTTTGGATTGTGTAACGCTCCGGCAACGTTTGAAAGGTTGATGGAACTAGTACTAACGGGGTTAATTGGCGATGCTTGTCTGGTCTACTTAGATGACATCATCATCGTAGGCCGTACGTTTGATGAACATCTTCAAAACCTGGAACGCGTACTCATGAAGATCCAGAGTGCAAACCTCAAGTTAAGTCCGAAGAAGTGTTCATTCTTCAAACGGCAAGTTAGCTTTTTGGGATACGTAGTGTCGGAAGAAGGTATCCGCACGGATCCAGAGAAAATCACCGCAGTCAAGGACTGGCCAATTCCAAAAGACAAGACGCAGGTCAGAGCATTTTTGGGTTTGTGCTCCTATTATCGGCGATTCGTCAAGAACTTTGCTGACATAGCGAAACCCCTGCACAAGCTAACCGAGGAGAAGCGACATTTCTGCTGGGATGAGAGTTGCGACATTGCATTCCAGGAACTGAAGGAACGTCTGTGCAAAACACCTATTTTGGGGTATCCTGATACCGGCAAGGAATTTATAGTTGACACAGATGCAAGTGATATAGGACTTGGCGGTGTGTTATCTCAACGGAAAGGCGATCAAGAGGTTGTGATAGCGTACTTCAGCAAGTCTCTGTCAAAACCGGAAAGGAATTATTGTGTCACGAGACGGGAATTGCTTGCTGTGGTCAAGTCATTACAGCGTTTCAGCAAATATCTGCTGGGACGGAAATTCCACTTGCGGACTGACCATGCTGCACTGAAATGGCTATTACAGTTCAAAAATCCAGAAGGACAAGTTGCGAGATGGATCGAACTACTTCAGGAATACGACTTTGTGATTGAACATCGCAGCGGGAAAACTCATGGCAACGCAGATGCATTATCAAGAAGACCTTGCCCTGAAGACTGCAAGCATTGTACTCGGCAAGAGGGTAAAGAAGTCGTACCTGTGAGGATGATCAAGACAGATCTTAGTAACGAGTGGAAGGAAAACTTGGAACGTGCACAGCAGGATGATTTGGACATCAAGCCGATCCTGGAGTGGATGAAGGCCAGTGCTCCGAAGCCTACGTGGAGTGATGTCTCAGCGATGAGTTCAATCACAAAAAGCTATTGGGCCCAATGGGACAGCTTAGTGATTCAGGATGGGGTCCTGTGCCGTAAATGGGAAAATGCTCGGGGAGACAGCTGTCATTTGCAAATGGTTGTCCCTAAAGCTAAAGTACCGGATGTTCTACAGCTGTACCATAATGGTTGTTCAGGAGGCCATATGGGAGTTAAACGGACTCTACTGAAGATACGGGAACGGTTTTACTGGGTCCACTGTCGTGACGATGTTGAGGACTGGTGTCGCAAGTGTACAAGTTGTGCGACTGTAAAAGGACCTCAGACTCGTAGCAGAGGTGCATTGAAATTGTACAATGTTGGTGCACCATGGGAAAGGATAGCGCTAGACGTTGCGGGACCGTTTCCGGAAAGTGAAAGTGGTAACAAGTATTTCATGGTGGTTATGGATTATTTCACTAAGTGGCCCGAAGTCTTCGCCATTCCAAACCAAGAAGCTTCAACAGTTGCGGATAAACTAGTTCATGAAGTCTTCTGTCGTTTTGGAGTACCCTTAGAGATTCACAGCGATCAAGGAAGGAATTTTGAGTCCCAAATATTCCAGGAAACTTGCCGAGTTATGGGTACTCATAAAACGAGGACAACTTCTTACCACCCACAATCGGATGGAATGGTGGAACGATTTAATCAGACATTGGAGAGATATCTGGCCAAAGTTGTGGAAAACCGGCAACGAGATTGGGACAAGCACATACAACCGTTTTTGCTGTCATACCGAAGTGCTGTTCATGAAAGCACGTCAGTGACACCAGCTTTCGCAAACTTTGGAAGAGAATTGCGGCTACCTGCAGACCTGATCACCGGAATACCACCTGATGCCCCACGCAGTATAACCGATTATGCGAATGACTTGCGGAACAAAATGAACGACATTCATGAGCATGTCAGACAATCGGGCCAGCAAATGTCTGAAAAGATGAAAACCCGCTATGACCGCAAAATGAACAATAAAGGGTTCGAGGAAGGTTCACTAGTGTGGTTGCACAATCCAGTTCGCAGCAAAGGGAAATCTCCTAAGCTTCAAGCTAAGTGGGACGGACCATACCGGATTGTGACAAAGATCAATGACGTAACCTACCGTATACAGAAAAGTACGAGAAGCGTTCCTAAGATTGTTCATGTTGATCGTCTGGCGCGTTATTATGGCGCTGATAATGCTCGAGACGAGCATGTCTTAGGAGGGGGCAGTGTTGCGCGCCAGAATTAAACAACGAAGATGGTTGCATTCGGTACTACTAGCGCCATCTAGTATCAAGTAGCAGAACTAGTGAAGTCAAGGACCTTCGAGATTTTTCTATGCTAGAATTCTCGGACCTTAGTCGGTCGCGACCGATATGTACGCGAACTTTCCGGAGTTCTACTCGGCGCTCTATATAAGGCATGAGCCGACCGAGTCAGTATTGGAATTGCGATACAAGTGATAACTTCGAGAGCGATCTTCGACTGCGAACTCAAGTGATTAATAGTGCGATTGTGTTTTGTTATTAGTGAGTTATAGTGTAATTAGTGTTGTGTAATTAAAGTGTAATTTTTTGGTTATTGAATCGGCTGATTTTATTGTAACGAACCCGAAGCTCGTAACAATAGCAATGTTTCGATCAAAAGTCCAAAACCTTTGAGGTTGACTACGTAACATTTAAAAAAAAATTGGAACATAAAACAAAAGCATATCGCTTCTTAACACATTAGAGACCTATCTCATCCATTTTCCTTAAATTAACTCAATTATAAAAAAAACATCCACTTTGTTTTATCGCTATTCTACCAGGTTCAGTAGACACTTAAACTCCAATATTTTGAACAAAATAAGTTCATTATGAGTTCGTCTGATATAAAGGGATCATACCCTCGTCAAAAGGACCTATGTGTGTTGGTACTACTCCGAATTTCGCTCACATTCTACATATAAATTTTATCCAATTCACACAGGGATGTGCCATAAACTTTAGCCGATAACGATTTCACTTCAGATCCAGCCGTTAAAGTATAATTACCGGGTGTAGAAGATAGTTTATGGCTCTCGATTAAATATATTTGTCGCCATTATGGCCTGACAGACTGGCGCATTTTAATCTCAGTTTGGTAATATGTTCTACGTATTTTATGACTTTGAAATATTTACCAACCATTGTGTCACTAGTAACACACGCAGACAGTACCTACTAAATTTTCAGGGACTGATGCTGATGACATTTTATTCTTGGCCAGAAACCCAGATTATAAAGAGGTAACGTTTGTGAGTTTGTGAAGTTGTAAGGGGTAATCTCTGGATCTACTGAACTGATTTTCAAAATTATAAAACTAAGCTATTGTGGAGCGCAAAAGCTATATTTTATCCCCGTATTGCCACGGGAACGGAAACAACGCGGGTGAAACCCCGGAACACTGCTAGTAATAATATAAATCCACACTAAATCCCCTAAGCTTATCAAAACCGTATTGAATCAAATTTACCCATCACATAACTCCACATAATGCCACAAGGACAGCGTTACCAGCAACTTCATAGCTATTCGGGCCGTTCCATTACTTACGAACACTATTTCCTTCCAATTTCCATTTCCCTACTTCCTCCACATTATGGCCGCTCGACATGCAAGTGCCACATGTTTTCATTGGCAAATCAATATAAAAATGAACGCTTCATCTTACATTCTGTACTGTTTTTCCAATGTTTGCTCCATTCCTTTGGTAAGGTACCACACACTAGCGGCAGTGTAGGTTCTTTTACTTTGTCGTTGGGAAAATTATTGGCGTTTCTGACACATTAAGTTGAATGTTTTTATTTGTTAAAAGTAATCACTGGAAGTACTAATCCTATTCAAAGACTCTTAATGATATAAAGTTACGCTATATCACTGAGTTTCATAGGATTAATACATAACTGTATACTTTCAGTCTAATGCAAAAGATCCATCTAGAATATCTAGAAAGCGTAAAACGATAATTAAAGAGAGATGTACTGTATTAGCCTGTATGTATCCCGGAAAATGCACGGAACCTATAGGTATATAAAGGCGGGGTATATAATAAAAACCGGTAAGTAGCACTTGCATAGCCGCATATGTATTAACGTCCGGTTCCAATGGCCAAACAAAGGCTTACCATTCCTTTGAAGTAGCTAAATGAAAGCAAGTATGACTGAAACAACAAGCTATGAAGACATTTCCATGTTGGCAAAGATATATACGAGTGTGTTAATTACAATATTGACGTTGAAAAGACAACTTTAGACGTGGATAGTTTTTGTTCTGTACTAATTTAAAATATTTTCTTGGTATGATTAAAATGGATTCTATGATGTTATTTCCCCAACCTTACTTGTCATCGTATCGAATTTGACAGTTCCATTTAGTCAGTCGGAAAAGCCGAATAAAAAGTAAAATAATTCAGCAGATGAAATTGTTTATTATTATTGAACACATATTAGACCCTCTTTGATAAAACATTTGTAAATAACGTACCTAATCGCGATCGCGCCGATGACTTTGATGTTTCCTTCCCCATTCCCCCCCTCGCCAAGATACGAGAAACTTGGCATGAAGAGTCGTCAAACACGTACCTATTTACGTCAAAATTATCTTGTTCCCCAATCAATGGTCGCCATTTTGTCGGTTCAAACGTAATATTACAGAAGATAGAAGAAAAAAGCACCTTTATTTTTTAATAAACCTTTATTAAAAAACTCATCTACAATATAATTTGCGAGAGGAAACTTAATATTTTTATATTAAACTTTTACCTTAGGCTGCTACCTATGTATTTTTAGATAGTACAGGTATTATCTGTTGGACAGAGGATTGTAATAAAGCTAGCTACTGAAACTGCGAGGCAAAAATGCAAATGTATAGGAAAATAAGTGTGGAACGAAATTCGCCGCTTTTAAGTAAAGTAATACCCTATTTTAAAGACTTGGCGCATTTTAATACCTGCTGCTTCCTAATATTACACTCGTTCGTTCGTGTTCTACTTTATTTTTTAGCATTTGAAATAAGAACCTGTAAAAAATATACAACAGAATGAATATTATCCTCCATTTAGGAAGACTATAATAAACTGACTGTTCTGAGAAGTAATCCTCCTTCAGTCCTTATGAATTTTTGGACCAAATTGTTAGTTATAACTACAAGCGCTGTAAATCGTGACTGAAATAACTTCATAGGCGTTTTAACTTTCTACATAGCATATGCCTTGGAAAAAAAATAGAGTAGCAAGCATATAATAATAAAATTAACTGTGCATTGTGAGTGAACACAGTGGGTAGTGAGTACATATTGCCAGGCCCACAACAATGGCATTTCCTCAACAGGTCAAACCTATTTGCTTGCCGCTCCAGAGCATATTGAATTTTTAATTGGATTTCCATAGAAAAGTAAAACAAACGCAGTGTGACGTGCGTTCTTGTACGAAAATGGTAGAATAATAGTGTCAGTTAGATGTTTGCTGCTTTTCAAACTGTTGTTGAAAACCTCGAGGGAAATGAGCTAGCTTTATGCTACCATGCTCACTTTGGAAGAAAGCGTCTTCAAATAATAGGGTTAAGTGAATTTTCGCTTGTTAATTTGTTGTTTTTAATAGAAGTCACTGCTTAATTTTATGTGTAAAAGGACGATAAATGAAGTCGACATTATTTTCTATATAAAAACTTTATGATGAGTTTTATACCTTGTATTTGTAAAGTTCTTGATCATGAACAGTCAGAAAAACATCGTCCCCTTCCATCCAAATTGGGATAAGATCAAGAATATGAACAATCAGGAAATGTACAATAAGACGGAAATAATAGTAAACAATACAGTAAATCTATTCAATCCCCTTTAGGACCTTGTAATTAAACAGTTCTGAGTCAGAAACACAATATCATTGTGAAGTTATTTGCTTCGGTGTCAACTCTAGGCTCATCGACTTAACTAAACCAAGAACGATACAAATACCGCCTCATCAAGGCAGCAACGAGCGAAATTAAACAGGATCCTCCCGCCACTTCATAAACTTTAATTATCCTGGGGATGTATTCAGGTATAGTCTTGTACAGTTTTATGGTAATAAAGGCACCATCGTGTAGGAAATACTTGTGCTTATATGGAGTTAATTCAAGTAGATTGTGTAGAGCTTTGGCGTTGCTCTGACGTCAACATAGCACGTAACATACGTAACTTTAAGCCTGAGTGATAAAACCCTGGTGAGGGAACTATCCATCAGAATTACGAACAAAAGTCAAGCTACAGAAAAGCAATGTGTTCAGCGCAAAAGGACAAATCTACGGTCACCAACTTCGTTGTGCAAAAACTCCCTTGAGAGCGGCCAACCGAGAACCGAACGATATTACCAACATAAACACGCTCTACTTTCCAATTTGATCCTAAAAATTGGACAAAATTGTATCAAGTTTAGGCCAATCGAAAAGATCTATCCTGTAGGTATAACCATAATTCTTTATCTATACTTATATTATAAAGCTGAAGAGTTTGTTTGTTTGTTTGAACGCGCTAATCTCAGGAACTACTGGTTCAAATTGATAAATTCTTTTTGGGTTGAATAGACCATTTATCGAGGAAGGCTTTAGGCTATATATCATCACGCTTAAGCCAATAGGAGCGGAGCAGCGATAAAGAATGTTTTAAAATCGGGGATTCCACGGGGACGAAGTCGCGGGCAGCAGCTAGTGGTTGATAAAAATCGTAAAATTTTGGTTATTTTTACGTTGATGGTTATTTTCCATCATCCCGTACCTTACTGCTTCAGATCCCATCGCCCCTCCAAGTCTTATATCATAAATACATGTGCGTTCAATCGAACTGAACTAAATTGAAATTGTTGATTGAAAAGGTACGCAGCACGTTGGTATACAAGCGAAATTCATTCAGACGTGAATATTTATGTGCATTCTAGGTGCCAGCGTTAGATGAACTTGCTTGTATAGTTTTTTGGGTCTGGGAAAATGGACCAGAAGCTCGCTTGGGCAATATTGTGCTGTTTGATACAAGTGCTAAAGGGAGGATTTTGAACCTTTTTTTTTGGATGGGAAATCATCAAATGACTTCTCCCGCTCTGGCACTGACCCTATGGGCCCCGTCTTCTTTGCTGACGGCTCTTTGAGGCGCGCGTGGAACACGACGCGCCGTCGACTCGGGCCTGGTTGCTATCGGACGGCGAGCCACCCATAGCTCGCCATCCGCAGGCCCAGGATTTTGAACCTGGAAAATAAAACGGAAAACACTTTATACGGAGCTACAAACTTGGCCGTTTACACTATGATGGACAAAACCATCAAACATCCGGAGGCAATAAAAGTCTTCAATTGGCTGTGGAATTCCCTTGAAGAGAACTAATCTAATGAAAATCCTTCCACGCCTACATTTCGTGCACGTTACCCGAGCTTTAACACGCCACTCCATTTTATTCATGGGCAGCGATGACGTCACGGTCGAATTCCATGCGTCACTCTGGCGGAGTTATTAGGCCGTCTCGGCTTGCGAAATGTCCTGGCGCTTAAAACTTAGTGACTTCGACGTGGTCAGCGGATTAACGTGGAGTGGTCAGGAATCATTACTCAACATAGGCTCGAAGCAATAAATGAGAATTATTATTGATGCTGCTCTTTTAAGATTTAAGGTGGAGTCTTTGAATAGCTTTCTAACCGACTTGCAAAAAAGAAGGAAGTTCTCAATTTGACTTTTTTTTTTTTTTTTGTGTGTAACTTTGTCCCGATTTTGATGATTCTTTTTGTATTCGAAAGCTGGTGCTTGTCGTGTTTATTATTTAAAATTTTATTCAGATCTGACGACTAGTATTGGAGTTATCCCTAATAATGTGTGGCTTCGACAACGTAAAATGAAAAAATAAAATTATATACGATAGTTTGAAAGAGCATCTTAGTGTTTCAAGGTGGTCCCTTTCTAGATTGGTGAAGATCTGATGAAGAACAGAGATAGGAAACGGAACTCTTCAATAAATGATAGCAAATCTTTCGGGATTGCTCAAATCGCATGCTTGTTTATTGTTTACACGAATGTGATTGGTACGTTTAGTTGGAGGGGTAGGTGTACCACTAAAAAGCCTAAACAAAAACTCGGTTATTTTTGTAATTTAGATTGCATGATGGTGATTCTAGATCATTTAATTTGATCTCTTCTGTTGCACAAAAAGACGAGCAACTACAACTTTCTCACTATTTCCTCCCATCTACATACAAAACCGACTTATATTTTCCAGAACCCAAACAAAGTTCTGTCGTACTAATTACTTAGTCACATTACTCCACAAAGAGCTAGAAGTCTAGAACAGTTCCGATTCAACCGCGGCGCGGCGCGGTAAACGCTTTGCATTCCTAGTACCACTTCCAGGCGTGTTTTATTGTCTCAACGTGATAGAAAGGGAAAACGAATCGGATGCTGCGGCGTCGGATTTGAAAGCAAGTAACGGAAAGGTAAACCTTTGTTTGAAAAATGCTTTTGTGTTCCGCAAAGGTCACTTCGAAACGACCTCACTCATGAATAGTAGGTAATTAAAACAGATTATGATTAACGTTTACATAATTTTAATGTTGTCAACAATATGATTATGCTGAACACACTAAACATAGATCGAATTGCGTCATTAATATCTCTAATCAGGTTGATTTAAATTATACTATGAGCTACACGTTCTCAGTATACCGTGTGATTTGATTCATTTATTCAAAGTGCTACATTAGAAGGATCGCATAAACGTGATGTTTCGTTTTTATATGGAGCCTTAGTAGGTGTGGCGTGCACGGCGGGGCAGGTCACCGCGGCCGGTGATCCAGAACACGCCATAGGTGAACGAGCACCGCAGCTGTGCGAATCAAGTAAAACACAAAGCCAACTCGACTACCAGGAAAACATACCTGTACAGCTGTTATCAACACTCGTTCCACAGAAAACTTCCCTATAATTACTTTGTAGAATTTTCACGTATTTATGAAGGTTCCATTGCAATATTAAATGGAATGTTACTGTATTTGGAGCACGTACAAGAAATCAAATAAAATGTGTTGTAAACGTAGCAGCTCTCATTACAAACGGAAACTTTGGGAATCAATTCAAGAAGTTACGCTAGGCAAATTCTGACCGCGCCGCTTTTCCGTGAAACTTACAGTACTGTAAGATACAAAATGAACATGCTTCGATTTCCTACCTGCCTGGTACATTACCTTATCTTAGAGAAGCACAGCTATGCACCAAATGGTAAAGAGGAAGAATATTCAATTCAAATGGCGAACAATAAAGCATGGTCTATTCTTTATTCTTTTACGGCATCGTTTTCAATTTACGATCTGCCGTGAATCTGAATTGCTCGTTCATTTTATTTTAGATAGGTACATGAAATAAACTTAGAGCAAGAGTTTAATAGGTACGTTACAGGTTAGTGTTATAAGGTTAGTTAAAGTTAAGTAAAGTTTAGAAACTAGATATATAACTTGCTATTTACCTAGCTACCTCACCATTCACAAAATACAGTTCTTATATGCAACGTCCCTACAATATAAATTAGTATTGTCACTACTCATCATATTTTAGAGTAAAACTTAATCAAATACGTAAAAAGCACAACAAATAACCTGCAATAGGTACTTTCCCAAAACAGTGCTACAGTTAGGAAATAAGCTGCCGTTTATTTATCCGTTCGTAAAATCGTAACATTTGAAGCGGACAAGCAATAAACGACAGGGCTGGGTCCGAGCTACGAGTTACGAGTAATGTCCGACTGAAGTTTCGGCTTTTCCCACTTTCGGCTTTCGCTGGAATGGCCCGAATTTTTGGCCGAAGCCGAAGGTGTCCATTAAATGACTGAAATTGAAATTCATTCAAACTCATTGCTAGCTTTTGCCTGAAGTTTCGCTCTCGTCAAAGTAGCCTTTAACAGTCTCCCAATTAGTTCTGTAAATACCAAAATTCG
Source organism: Hecatera dysodea (assembly GCA_905332915.2). Classification (NCBI taxonomy): domain Eukaryota; kingdom Metazoa; phylum Arthropoda; class Insecta; order Lepidoptera; family Noctuidae; genus Hecatera; species Hecatera dysodea. The sequence continues at coordinate 6,899,351 of HG995294.1, read as the reverse complement.
TCAAAATCTAGATTATTAAATGAAAAGTTTTTTTCTTAAATAATAATACTCGCATCTCTCATTTCTAATATTAATTAGGATTATTTCCAAGTTGCAATCATATTTTAAATAATCTATAATATTAATTATAATACTAATAATATTAATTAGGATTATTTCAAAGTTGCAAGCATATTTTAAATTAAAATTGATTATACAACTTAAAAAAAAGACAAAAAAAAATACACGTGGCACTCGGGGACCGCCGCGGTAAAGCTATTGCATAGCATTTTTTATCAACTTATGCAATTATATATTTAGTACTCTGCGTCATTGTGATATGGTCTCGATTCGTTCACCTGGGTTACTGTACTAATGTAAATCACATATGTACGTTTCACTTAACTTTGTCCCACCGATTGTTTCCGAACGCAGACGTTCGGGTCGGCTCGGTAACGGCTACATAATAGCTCAGTACCGAAGCGACCATTTTAAAAAGGCGGGGCCTAATCGAATGACGTAGCGGTGTTAGGTTATTTTCGTTACGGAATTTCAGGATTTGGTTGCCACGCTCAAGGCCCGCGATAGAAGCTATGCAATAGCTTAAAATTCCCAATTACTTTTAGCAAATCATAAACTGAGTTTTACAGAGTTGCCTATTAGACTTTCGGCTTCGGCCAAAAATTAACCTTCAGCCGGACACTAGTTCTGAATCGTGACTCGTACGTGTCCCAATATCGCTCGTCTGGTCACACCCGGATTATAACTGCTTGTGTCATTACTTTGCTGGAAGACGAATGACAGAAGGTAATTAAGACGAAGAGTGATATTGCCCGAGGTTGGAAATATTTTGTATGGGTGTTTTGGAAGTCACGTAGAGGCCAGAAGGATCATTTGTTATTATTCAATGGGACCGTATTAAATCAAGAAGAATCTTTTTTTTTCATATCAGCTGATCCTAGCCCGCAGCTCCTTTCACTCATTCCAGATCCACGGTTTTTTTTCTGCTTTGACCTAACCAGTAACAAAATAGGTTAGTTCATATTGCCATGTTCCCCTTTGAAAATTGTTTTCATAAAAAAAAATCCGTAAATTGTCAGAGCGCGGATTTTCCAGATTTCCCCAAAATAACTAACAAAAAGCTTTTTTAGTTCAGTAGGTAGATTAATTCCCTACAATAACTCGGCTTTTCCTACTATTACTCGATTGTTTTCAACAAGACGAGAATTATGTCAAAACAACTTTGTTCTTGTAGATATTTACATCATTAGTATATTTCAACTAAGTTTCCAAAGTACGTAACTTTCGTAACGTTATTTATGTAGGTAAACAAAGTACCCTCGGGTTCTGAAATACGCAGCTACCCGCAAAATACAAGTAAATGTAGGTATTATTTATGTATATGTTTGTAACTATATGTAAAAGAAAACTACCCTAATCAGGTTTACGTTTCACTTACCTACCTTTAAGTAATGACTTGAAATAACGTCGGTAATAATTTTGTAACGCATTTATTTATCTTAAGAGAGATTATTCAGTTTATTGAGTCTTACTGTCATCAGGAATGGTAACTTTGGAAAGACAGGTCTCGTTTTGTGTAAGAAAGACTAAACATGAAAATGGTCGCTGTCAATTTAGTCTACACCAACCACACCAACGACTAAATTGACAGCGACCATTTTTTCAAACGAGTAATCCATAGATTTAAGAGGAAACGATCTTCTAGAAATAACATAACATGGAATAATGATGTATAGCACATAAAAATAGATTAACAAAATAAAGCATACCACATTAAATCAAAATTTCAACCGAAAAAAGACCATTGCAGGACATAGGCTATCTGTCAATAACAGCTGTCGCCTCGTCGACCCGTCCTGTGCTTCATGAATGACATAACACATAATACTATGGTTGACACCAAATAAATGTGCAATAACGGTCATTGACCCTCCTGCATTTATTGACAACCTTAATTCTTAAAACAGAAATAATGAATTAATGCTATATTGAATCGACATCCATCGTGATCCTTTATATTTACTAGTAATGGAAAACGATTCATTTTTTTTTGTCCATGTACCTACAAAGAGATATCAAGGAAAGGGCAATGACCTTTATTGCACATTTATCTGGTGTCAACCATATCGCCAATGCTGCCTACACTAGAAATTACTAAAAATAAACTGAAATTCATCCAAACTGTTTCTAGTCTATTAACATTTAAATAAAATAATAACCCTTCAAACAAACATACATGCATCTGTTTGCATGCAACCATGTAACAAGCAATTACACTGTAACAGCCTACTAGATGGTTACAGGTTTCAGGTCTATTATTTAAGCAAATAACATAGCCTGGCTGTGAGGCTTAGTTCATCTAAACACATGAGACTATCTGTTGAGTACCTAAGCATGAGCAATAGGGATGCTGCCTGAGTAAAAAATATACGATTATGTTTAGTCCGTCAGTTAGATTATAGAAAAATATTTGACACGTATTTTTTCCTTTATCAAATCTATTAAAACTGACGAAGATAAAAATCATCAAAAATCAGGAGTGGGAGCGTGTGACGTCACGGCCCGGTAAAAATTGTAGCGAGTAGTGACGTCACACGAGTTTTCAACGCACTGTATCGTCTTAATTTTTTATTTATGTGAAAAAAGAAAAAATACGTCTCCAATATTTTTTGGAAATCTATCTGACGGACTAATCAGATTTTTTTAGTTAACTACCCTATTGTTACATGTTCACTATGAGAATGGAGAGGGCAATCTTGCACATTTTAGGTGAAAACATTTATCTATTTTTGGGATAAACATTTGTCTAGGGAAACCTGACAAGATTGATGCCTGAATACGGCAGTCTTTAAATCAATGAATAAACGAAGCAATGATGTGTTATCAGAATGAATTACTATATTTTGCTCTCGACTACGCTCGCGTTAAATTAGCCTATAATGTCTCTATACCAAAATTCATTAAAATCTGTTCAGCGATTTAGGCGTGAAAACATATAACGTTGCATTTCTATTTACAGTATTATGAGGATTAGGATCTACCAGTGTGCGGTATTTATTGGAAATAGTCACCACGGCCCTGTAACGCAAAGGGCATTAGGAGAAACAAGGATGGGTTTTAGTCAGTAAGACAGAAACTCCCTTTCGCTCTGCCCAGAGTGGAAGAAAGAAAGAAAAATATTTATTTAGGACTCTCACAAAACAAAAAAATAAAGCTAATTATTATTTTTAAACTGTGCGAGGCAAAAAAAGTTTCCAATCTTAGCATATGCTGCGATATTTAAAAAAAAAAATAATAATAATACCTAAGCGCTGGTGTTCCGCAGATGTCATTTGATGATTTCCCATCCATAAAAAAGTTACCTTGGTTTATCATGCAGGTATGCCATTGTTCACATAGGTACATCATTTCAACCTGTTACATGTTGATTGCAGAGTGACTTACGTAATTCATTGACCAATTAATTAAAAATAATTAAAATCCAGGATTACGGGATTTTAATGTTTGGGTTTTCATCAACATTTTATTTTTCCATCAAATAAATCTCTCCCATTTTATGACCCGTAATTCCGGGCTTTTCATTAAGCGTAGAGTAAATGTTGACCACTCCTGATTTCCTTTGTCCAGATAAAAGTACTTAATAAACAAGCAACACAAAAGAAATAAAACGAATGTTCTCCTCTAAACAAACATCATTAAGTGTGTCCTCAAGTTTTAATAAATGTTGAAAGCTTCCGCCCTCAGACTGTCACTGAAGCTTTGAAGTGTTTCACTTTGCCCCTCTATAAAGTTCCATTGAGCCCCACAGATATTACGAGCTGTTATTCATAATTATAAAACTATCTGGCTGTCAACAACGACAAGTGTTTTGCAAAAAAAATACACTCTGTATATTTTTTCCGAGGGAAATTACTTAACTGAAGAATAATGTAGCTGGATTATCATACTTATTTACGAAACATTTTTACATAAATTTTATTTTATTTTATTTCGAAAATTATCTACCAACGTTATTGTAATAATAATACATACTATCGTTATAGATTTTGGTAGATATTGTTATTGTTTGTTGTTGTTGTAGTTGGGAAAAAGCAAGGCAGATGAGATATTCTATAGTATTAATCAGCTGCCTAGCCTTTTCCCAACTTCATTGCGGTCGGCTCCCAGTCAAACCGGATTCAGCTGAATACCAGTATTTTACGTTTAGCAGCTGCCTACCAGACCTCCACAACCCATCAACTGCGTAACACTGTACTTCTTGGCTAGACTGATCTCATATTTTCTGGCTTCTGGCAACGGCTTAACATGCTTTTTTATTTCATGTTAAGATGGTCACTCATCTACAGACCAACTTCGGCAACCGTTGCTTAACATTTAAAATTGCTCCGTGTGGCTGTTATTATTATGGTGTCACCATACAATATCACTGTCTCTTTGACTATACAACGCTAAATAATAATTATCCAAATGCATCTGAGCTGTAACTATAATTAACTAAGAAGAGCTTAGAATTTCCAGGACGCAGACTGCCAAATACGTCCAATATTTGCCAGCCAAAAGCATACCATGAATTTAACTTATTTAAGTTGAATTTAGAGCGATAGTTTTGAGGTAATAAGGTTAATCAAGTGTTACCTAGAGGTAGAACTAAGCATGGATTAAATAGTTAAGTAATTAGTCACTGATCGAGCACGTGCTTGAGTCAACAATCGAGCCGGTACTGTTGATATTAGATAGGAACTATCGGTAATTAGGTCTAGTATCGATACTCATGCTCATATCTTCATTAATCGCTTTTAGTAGCCTTTTTGTACAACTTTGTAATAGAGATCTCGTAAACATTTTACACTACTAGCTTTGGTGGTGACTTCACTCACGTAAACGTCGAATATTATCTACAAGAAGAACAATGTATCCACAACTTTGTAACAATTTATTGATTTAAAAGAGTGTCCGTGGAGTTTCTTGTACGTTCTTCTCCATAGAGATCTACGCTTTGGAACGTGCAGATAGCTTCACTTCTTTCGACCTTGACAATACAATAGTGCCTGTAAAGGGTTTAATTGAATTACATGCTTTGATTTGATTTGATTTGACACTACCGGCATAAAAAAGTAACTTCGTGTCCTTTGTCATCTTCTTTAACAAACACCTAATCATAGAAACACACTATGATATGTTTAAGGTAAAATTCAAAAAATGTAGGTACCTGATTAAGGAAACTTTCTATATGTCAAGGTAAAGGTGAATACGTAAAGTAGTATTATGTAGCTTAAGATTTATGAATCAAATCTATGAAAACCATCCAGAAGATCGACCTAAACTAAAGCAATTTAATATAACTTGAGGCTACCGTTCAATCCGATCTCCGATTAAATCCTCACTTGTATAGCCGGAGCAAAGTGGTTTAGACTGTCATATCCACTTCGCTAGAATATGCCTTAGAAAATGCCAAGCGTAGTGTTCCTCCTCTTTCTTCTTATACTGCAGAATTTCTATGCCAAGTGTACGAAAGAAATGGGTAGGTATCGAATATTCTCAATACCAACAAAAGAAGATCATTTGAATCGTAAAACATATCGTCTTGCTTGATATTCTGAAAATAAGGTCTGAAAAACTTCATTCCCGTGGTCACAGCAGACATGAAATGCCTTTTATATGAGATAAAAAGACATTCGGCAATAGTTCAATATACTACCAGTGAAAGAATTTTCGCAAGCGGCATACTTCCAGAGATATCTTTTAAATTTAACAAACAGACAATTTTACCCATTTCTAACATATTTTACTTTAGACATACTCGTATGTAAGACCGCCATTTCTCAAAAAAACTTACTAACTCAAAAAGTAATTGCCTGTCCTATAACCGATAATAGCGCCACAAAACTTCTATTTTGAATTGGCCCATCCAACGCAATAGTGGGACAATACCATTACTGGAGCCCACTACGAGTATCTATCTATACTAATATTATAAAGATGAAGAGTTTATTTGTTTGTTTGTTTGTTTGTTTGTTTGAACGCGCTAATCTCAGGAACTACTGGTTCGAATTGAAAAATTCTTTTTGGGTTGAATAGACCATTTATCGAGGAAGGCTTTAGGCTATATATAATCACGCTTAAGCCAAAAAGAGCGGAGCAGCGATAAAGAATGTTTTAAAATCGGGGATTCCACGGGGACGAAGTCGCGGGCAGCAGCTAGTCGTTAAATACAGGCCATCGCAAGTTCGTGACCGTACAACTTTGCCAATATCGGAACTATGGACAACTAGTGCACTCAGCTGTTGTCCTTTCAAACTGATACTGAAGCTATTTTGGAGCGGTCCACTTTGTATAAGAAACTATAGGGATTTTGGGTGAACTCTGTTTATATTTTGTGAATGGGTCTTGTTAGGTGTGTCGTCTTTAGCGAGTGAGAGGGAAACCTCACGCCCCAGCCGCCGCAACAGAAGAAGACGCCCCGGGCGTCGGGAAACGCAGGGCGATTCCCGGCCACCGTAGGCACGGTCCTGCTATAGGTGGCTCGCCGTCCGATAGCAACCAGGGCCGGAACGACGGCGCGTCATGTTCCACGCGAGTCTCAAAGAGCTGTCAGCAAAGAAGACAGGGTCATATAGTGTCAGTGCCTGCTAGGGTTGCGGAATTTGTTTGAAAGAGTCACCGCGGGGCGCGGCGCTGGAACGCAAAGGGCACTAGAAGGATCACGGGTGCACTTTAGTCAGTAAGAGTCTGACAGTCCCTTCCGTTCCGCCCAGAGCGGGAGAAATCATTTGATGATTTCCCATACGGAAAAAATAAATAAAAAAAGGTGTCTTGAAAGGTTTGATTCTCTGATTAGTTACACGTGCCGTGATAAGTTTCTTTCCTTTTTGAGTCGGAATTATATCTATTTAATTCGCTTGTTATGTCCGACTGTTGGTCAAAGGACTCCATCTCCCTTTTCCACGTACATCTGTCCTCTGCCATTGCGGAAAGAATTATATAGAAACGCCAAATATTTGTAAATAACACCATGTACGAATACGAATTAAAACACATCGAGCCACGTTCGTGTCCTGGCTAAAAAAGGACACTACAGGTTAAATTATGGAACTAACATGTGTAATATGAATAGTAAGAATACCGAAAATTCAACTATTAATTAAAAAATCATTGGACTGTGGTTATTTATATTTCAAATTGAATAGCAGTTTCATCGTGTAAAATGCATCATATCTAAATTGTAAACCGATCATACATACATAGATCATGATTATAAATTCCTGTAACAATATTAGTTGCCTATACTAGCTATAGGGTTTCATGTAACTCAGTAGTATCCGGCTCGAGGGACTGGAATGCAACATTATTGATTTAATTTCATTACCGTGTCAGTCGTAAATGACGTCATCGGTGTTTTGTTCTACAAAGCTCTGGAAGATCTCATTTTCGGCGAAAATGGGGAGTTCTAGCAATTCAGTTTTACACTTCTGGGTATAGATCAAGTAAATTATCCCCGTAGTACTCGACCCCTGCTAATTTCGTACCGATTGGGATTTCCTTTGAGACTTGGTATTTCAACAAGTTATTTCCAAATTCACTGGAAGGTACAATTTCTGTTAATAATTTAGTAGTCTTGTGAACCTATCAGCCTTCAACATAGTCAATTCGAAACCTTTTATTTGACATAATCTATGGCAGATTGAGATACCTACATGTACCAACAGAGAAGTTATAAACCTATATCAGTAAAACGTCTATTAGGTACCCAAACCAAGTTAAGCTTCGAAGCGTTTGAAGAAAATAACATGACAGTACTAAACTTGTACGACTTTATTTATAGCAAGCAGAACCAAAACATTAGTGAATTAAACCCACGCCAAGCAGTCACTTACACATATTAAATGTCAGCACATGAATAATATTGGAATGTTAAACAAATCACGTCTAATGGGACACCCAGCAGGTGTTAACTGCTCATTCTTAGCGAGCTTCAAACAGGCAAATGATTCTATTTACGTCAAGACCTTTGATTTTATATTTTTCAGACACAAAATCAAAAGACAAATCTTACGACGTCTTTTCCTTGTTTATTGATTTTTTGTCGTTCAGTGTAATCAAAGAAATGTCGGAGAAAACCCAAAACTATTTGTTTTTTTTTTCATAGTTTCGCAAAAATATCTAATCACGCACACAACGTCATCACAATAAGTGTTTCTTTCAAAAGGCGTCCATATCATAAAATAGAATAAATGAAATCATTCCCAGTCCAAATTGTTGCTATGGACTCCTTTAAATCTTAATGCATAATTCATGTCGGACACCCTCTAACGTCCATTTTGGGCCTAAAAGGGACTTAAATTGACCGTGGATCGACACTTGTCTACCTTTCATTTGCAATATTGAGGCTTTTATATCAATTATTTGGCACCAGTATATTTCAGGTGGTTATACAATTTTTGTTCCAAATATAGGCTTAATCTGGACTTACACACGTGGAAAAATACTGAATAAACAATGTTTGTGCCCAAACAAGCCGTACTTACTTTCGTTTGCTCTGTGTATAATGAAAACACCTGGGCTCTTTTGGGTCCGCCTAAAGCGGTCTTTACTATATAGGCACTTATTCGGCCCAAAACAAATATTAATTTTAAATAAATCCCTGTAGGTAAGTAAGTACAAAGCTTGTACTAAATAAACAATGTTGCTTTTTTTAACCGACTTCTAAAAAAGGAGGAGGTTCTCAATTCGGATGTTTGTATTTTTTTTTATGTTTGTTCGCGCATAACTCCATCGCTTGTCAACCGATTTGAAAAATTCTTATCTAAATTTTATCGAAATCGACCAAGCGGTTTTCGAAAAATCTAAAAAAATATCTACATTACGACCTCTTAGTTTACTCTGCAAAGGAGCAGTACGTTTTTTTTACACCAATGTGATTGGTTCGTTTAGGTGGGGGGAGGGGAGGGGATGTAGGTACCACTAAAAAGTGAAAAATAAAAAACTTTTACAAAAAAATACAACCGAATTTTACACAAAAAAGCCAAAAAAGTGCAAAATAACTTTAATTTCGAAAGTCGGTGTTCAAAAAACGAAAAAGCAACCACAAACACCGAGTTCCGAAATTAAAGTTATTATTAAAGTTATTATATACACAATACTTTCGTTCATGCAAGAAAGATGTCTTTTGGTGAAATCAGGGATAAAATAAATGTGAATTTTATCATCTTACGTTCGTAGAAATTCTACTGACGCAAAACCAAATCCTATTCTAAGCTAGTCTACAACGTGAGAATTGCAAAACTATGAATGATCTTTGTTGATAATTAACCCTTATCTTTTACTTGTCCACCAGAAAACTCGTTCACAGTAGTAGTTGAAAAAGATGGCCGTGGTTTGGGCATGTCAGTTTGTGGCGGTGGTGGCCTGGTGAGGATCCGAAGACTGTATCCCCCTCAGCCCGCCTGGAGGACCGGCCGACTCGCCCCCAAAGACCTGCTCCTCTCCGCCAACGGAGTCCCCCTCGCCGGACTTAGCACCTACGTAAGTACAAAAGAACATTCAATATGCATAGACTAACAAAAAGTTTAATGAGTTTAAGCGATCTCATTATTCAGCTGCATTCGACCCTAAAAAAATTCTCCTTTATCTTTGGCAGGTAAAGTCCGAGCACCAGTAAATTTCCACAAATAATGTTAGCAAATTGCGCATTTTTTCTTATCTTAAGCACTCCCTTTACCGACTTTATTCGCGAGTGCACGGCCGACATTTTATATTCATTTCAACAGAGGCAATGAAATTAAAGTGTGCTGCTCTGCCCTTCACAAAGCTCTGCTTGCATAGCTGTTATGAAGGTACAAACATAAAACACGGTCTCGAGCTTACAAAAATAAACAGTAAGTCATGTTAAAAATGCCATTTGTTGTCGCAACACTTCCCCGTCTACCCCCCCCCCCCCCCCCCCCCCCCCGGAGCTCGGAGGCGGGTTATAAACGTAAAAACTTTTATGAAAACACCAACACGGTCCGCGCCGAGGCCTCGGGTTCAATTGTAATAAACTGTAAAATGTCTGCCACAAAGTTATACCAAATTATATTAGACTGCTGCTACACCACGCGATGAAAAATAATCTCATTTGTTCAGCATTTGTCGTTTGAGCGAAATAGGAATAATTTCCGAAAATTACAGTGAAGCTAAATCACGTGCGTATAAAAGCGATTCCGTGAGCAAATCGAATTCAATGCTCACAATAAATAAATGGGCCATTACCTCAGTTTCGTTTGGGAAATTCTATTAATTCCCTGCGAGTCCCCTTTATCGGTCACAGCGGGGTGCCAACTATTTAGTAATCTGTGGGGGTGCGCCGCTTCCAAGTTATTCTAGTCGGTATTGCTTCGCGACTTGCGGTTACTTTCTTACTAGCTAAGGCTCAATGAGCATAACAAAACCACAGACTGAAAACCTGACCCCAACATTTATTTAACTAACTGAACTGGTCACAGTTCTATAATAGACGTATTATTGTACAGTTAAAGTGACTAAACGCAGTTACCTACTATTTCTGCCACTACATTAGCATTGGAACAAAAGCAACGGATTTTATAAAGTGCCTAGCGGAAACAGTTTATACATAATAAATATTATAAATTATCCGGTACTAATCGCTAATTTGCCTTATTCGTGTGCACTACCTAACTGTATACACCTAGAGTACAATGAATCCAAATTCCGTAGCAATCCTAAACTTTTTAATTCTACCGTTATGTCTCGTCTTAGCATGAAAATCGTTGTAAATAAATACATATTTTGCTAGCTAACATTAATCCGTAAATTTTGAATATTAATAATATTTCAGGTTTGGTTGTCTTTCAAAGTTTCCGAAATCTTCTTGATACTTAGACGATTTCGTTACGGCAAGACACGAATTTGAAATTCTAAATTTAGCAAATACTTTAAATACAACCGACGTATAAAGCGTTATAATTTAACATTGAACCTGAAGAAAGTTTAGTTAACAATTAAACATTCATCAGATTTAAATATTTTAAAAGCTTTCGCTTTTATCACTTTCGTTATCCAACACAACACGTTGAACAATTTGGAGTGGAGCAGCAAGATTTATGCCACCACTCATCCAAACGTAGTTCCATTGACAATATGACATTCTATCAAAGGTATTGTTCTATCTATTCTACGACGGGGATTACCATATGATATTATCAGTTTCGCAGTCTAATTGGCAATTGCTACCGCTGATAGACTGTCACTATTCTAGAGGCTTAGGAGTTATTGACCGGCAATCCGGTGACAGTTAATTAATCCGTCTGTTTGCTGCCAGGAAGCCCTGGAGGTGCTGCGCACGGCAGCACCGCGGGTGGAGCTGCGCGTGTGCCGGCCGCCAGCCGACGTGCTCGACAGCGTCACGCCGCCGGAGCCGCCGACGCCCCCCGCCCGCACCCCGCACCCGCCACACCTCCCGCCGCTAGACCCCCTCAACTGTCACCCCATGCATGCCAGGTAAACACTCATTACACAGCAACCGTAACGTCACGCTCGCGTAATTTGTCCCCTCGATCATCCCACGCTCTAAGGTCACATGTCGTGTATGATAAATATACCAAGGCTAGATTTAGTAGAAATAAATCTATACTAATATCATAAAGCTGAAGAGTTTGTTTGTTTGAACGCGCTAATCTCAGGAACTACTTTTTTATTTTATTATATATATTTTAAAAAATCTTTCAGTGTTAGATAGCCCATTTATCGAGGAAGGCTATAGGCTATACTAAGACCAATAGGAGCAGAGCAGTCATGAAAAATATGACACAAACGAAGTTGTGGGGACAGCTACTAGCTATGTATGTAGCTGGATTTGATATGAAATAATAAAAATTCAAGTGTGTGCTTTCATAAACATAAAGCAACCTTATAATAAAATAGTATCGTAACTTTCATCCGAAATGTGTCAATATAATATAGATTTTTTTTCCGTTTACCCAACCCTAACCAAAACTAGTAAGGCACACAGATTTCTGTGTGGCATTAATGTTATCGTACAATACCTCGAGGCATTAAGGACAGACAAACAAACCTCGGTACATGTACCTGGAGATTATACACAGAGTGTATAGGCGAGGAGACATGAACGTCAGAATCTACATCATGTTATCGGTGCTCCCATCTCATTGTATCGTAAAATCGGACGTTAACTGACGAACCCGGCTTGAACGTGTGCTGTTCGATCTGCAACATTTGAATACGATCTAAAGGCGGGCTTACACGAAGTGTACTGGCGATAGTCCTATAAAGACTTGTCAGCACTAATCTTTCCCGCCCGTCATAGGGCCAGCAATTTCTGATTTTTTCTTGTGGTTGAAGGTGCATGTCCGGGTGTGAGATTGCTGCCTAAATTATTGATCGGAGCTCTAATTAAGACAGTACCTTCTGAGGCTTTAGATAAGTGACAGTGGCAGCGTGGCGACAGGGATTGTAAAAATGAATGCAATTCCGTCGCCGTCGAAATGCCCCGCTATCAGCCCATTACATGTATTATCGCTATGGCTGACAGAATAGCACTGGAAAAATCATTTTTACAGAAGTCAATACAAAGCCAGCGCTAGCTTCGTGTAAACCAGCCTTATTATTTGGAGATGGGACAGATAGTTTTTCAATGTAAAGACCTTCGACAGACTATCAGCGACAACAAGCAGCGCCACGACGTCATCGTCGGAAGGGCGCGGGCGCCGCGAGCCCAGCCCGGAGCCGGACCGGCGCGACCTGCGCCTGCCGGACCTAGACCGGCAGCTGCCTGTGTACGACGTGCAATACGGGGTGAGCATATCTTTTGGGATTTGAATCTCGAATATTTTGCTAAGAGCACAGTTACTAAGGTTGTTGCTACACCGATCGATCGTCAATTGATTTTTTTTGTAGCTTCAATTCAAGTACGAAATTTCAACTGATAATATTCCACCATCGACCAATCGATCGATCGATTGTTTTTCAATATTCTAGGGAGGATTTCGCTAATGAAATATAATGCAATCGGCCAGTCTAATTCGCGTTCAACAGCTATTAGTGCCGCCATTATTATGGAATATTGGGTACACCAGCATCTACTCGACCGATAGACCTAGACCTGTACAATCGGCCTTGGATCCCTGTCGAAAGATGCGGAAAGTTATCAACATATTCTTAACCCTCATACATACCGTACGAAGCCGATCGAGTTGATGAAAGACGCCTTAAAAATAGTTCCAGAAGCTTATTATTTTTGATAGTCAAGTTAGTCTGGTTCGTATAGTCACGAACCAGACTAACTTGTATTTTCGCTAAACATCGCGTTTAAAATTGCACTGTTGTAGATGACAGCAATATCCCAAAAGCATTAGGTATGCGCTGCAACGAAACCAATATTTACTCAGGTAGAACCGGGCTTATCGCTGAAATAGAAAAATTACAAGTACTTTTTCTCGTCCATTTTCCGCCGATAGAACTATTTATTTCCGGACTCTTCGCTAAAGCAGTAATTTACCGTATCTGACAGTAATTCGTTTCATTGGATTTCAAAGTAAAAACGAGCACGCTATTAGAACATAAATATCGGTAGTTTATCAAAGGATTATAATTACTGCATGTTTTCATTCGAGTTAGTGCTAAGTTACCGACAAACTGAATTGCAAGAAAGCAGTGGGCACTTTACTTTTTACTCTTATACGTGTACAAACTAAATTACACATTAATTTGTTTCGTTTAACTCCGATTCTCTCCCCAATGATCTATAGTCACGGAGCTAGCTTTTTTAATTGCATTTATGATTAATGTTTTAATTTTCATCCCGTCGAGTTTCCTTATTCTTATCCATTAATGGGTAGCACGTTAACACTCAAAAGTGTTAAGCATTTTTCTTAACGCGATCAAAATTGCTTTAAATGACGGATTAGACTATATTATTCTTTCGTTCCTAATTATAGCACACTTACTACAGTAATTTTAGTATAAAATATCCGTAACTTATAATCGTGAGAGCCCCATTTTGTAACGCTAGTCATTTGTTAAGAGGCGTTACATTTAACTAGGTATAATTTCACCGACGTGCGAGATGTGCGAGTCTGCGATATAATCTGTGCGAGTAATTAATGAAGCTCTTTGTTTACGCCTACAGGATGATGGATCAGTGGTGAGTTCGTTTTAACTAATGTTGTATTATGAAGATTTAATGTACAGTAACTGGAGTTTCTATAAGCCTATTTACAGGGTGCTGAGAGCTAAAATCCTAGGATAACTGTTTTTTATTAAATACCTATGTAGGTACATATGTACATGGGATATAGTTAGTAAGTGTGTATGTCTAGGTATTGTCATTGTTCACCAGTATCAGCGTTAGACAAGATGTGTACTTAAAACGAAAGCTAAATAAGATCATTACAATAATCGATTCCAATTGACAGAACCACAGACTATGTCTGACATAACTCCAATCCCAAACTGAAACAGTTTTCGAACAGGAAAATGCCAAATCCTATCGCTATTCGGAATCGAAACTAAGACTGATTGGCAGCTGTTAGAAGGAAAACATCTTAAATTATCTGTTCAAAATAAATTCAGTATCGGAATACCATGAGAACAATGATATTATTTAACGCGCCTTGTCACGTTTCGAGTGGACCACTGACGCAAGTCGCATGCGTAGAGTGCCAAGCGGTTGGCACGTTGACTGACAGACGATTATACCTAGATGCCATACTAGTTCCGCTTGATATATTCCCGAACACAGCGCAAAGAGAAATGCAGTTTTGGCAACTGTTTAGCCGTACAAAAATATCATGTTCCTGTTTACATTTTATAGGAAGACGTTTGAAGCTGTTTAAAATAATACGAATTGAATACCGGTTAGTAGAACCGTAGCCATTGATTATACAGATAAGTACTAAATGAACTTAGGGGTTTATGCTCTAAAGCTGCTTTAAAATACGTTTAATAATAGCAAACGCTATTGTTTTACACAATAGATACTATGAAACGTTTACGTATAAACAATATTTTAATCCCATAAAAAGTACAACATTAAACATGACTTTAAAAATAATTTGTCTGTCTCCCTGACTAACTCAACTTTAGAAAATAAACCTTTTTTTACCCCAAACATTTATTTTCTAGGAGTTCGACATCGTGATGACTAAGGTGAACGGCTCCCTCGGATTCACCCTGAGGAAGGAAGACCACAGTGCGTTGGGGCATTATGTTAGAGCCCTCGTCAGGGAACCGGCCCTCAGTGATGGGAGGATACAGCCTGGTGACAGGATCGTTGCTGTGAGTAGACTTAATAAACTCACTACTTTAAAAAAAAGCGGTTGAACAGATTTGGATGGAGGGATTCTCATTATACCAATCCGTAGACTAATAGCAAAACTAAAAGCAAACAAACTATTCGCGTACATAAGCAGAACCCTAGGCTACGATGTCAAAATGATCTAGGACATCATTATAAGGGTTTCGAACGGTGTAAAACTCGGCATTAGACGCTAGAATACAAAACCAATACTAAAATTAATGATGCCATGTCCGAAACAAATGACTATAGACTGTTCAAACCAGGCCTGCAAAATTCGTCAGTTTTGTGTAAAACACGCTAACAGAATTAACAAAGAAGAGGATCATGGTAACATGAACGAGCTGTTCCAATTTAGCAAGGCAATATCGGTACCTACTCACCTGCATTTATCTAACCTTTTTCTAATCTGAAAACATAAAACATAAGCTATCATTTATTAAACGTGACCCTAAAGGTCTGACAAGGCTTAAATAGATACTAAAATATAAATCTGAAGAGTTTGTTTGTTTGCTTGAACGGGCTAATCTCAGGAATTACTAGTCCGATTTGAAAAATGCTTTCAGTGTTAGATAGCCCATTTATCGAGGAAGGCTATATAATTATATAATATACATATATACCATCACGTTAAGAACAATAGCAGCAGAGGTCATGAAAAATGTGACACAAACAAAGTTGCTCAGGACAGCTAGTATATTATAAAGTTATCTAATATTAATTTATAATTTCAAGTAAAACTACAGTTCATAGAGACTCGTTTAATAAAACGGCAATTTCATAAATAAATACCTAATACTTAAATATTATGACAAAGAAGTTGTACTCAATAAAGAAACAACTATACTTACACAGTAATTCTTGACTAATGACTCATTAAAATTAAACGAGTTGAAAGTAGACTAAACGATCGTAAATGTTCTTCGAAGACACACTTGGATCAATATTGTTGTGCTACTTATAGTGAAACGGTTTTACACTAATTTCATGTGCCTTGTTGTACAATGCAGAAGAATAATTATAGCATATACATATATTAAGCATTAATACATAGATTTTAATATTCCCACTGCTGGGACACAGGCCTCCTCTCCCAGAGAGGGAATGGGCCATTATCCACCACGCGGGCCCGGTGCGGGTTGGTGAATGTCACATGTCTTCGAATTTTTGGTTCTAGGAACAGGTTCTAACAACACGGTTTCCTCACGATGTTTTCCTTCACCGTTTTGAGAGCAGTGTTGATGAAATTAATTACACAAAGTAATGCGGCTGAATGGGTTTGAATCCGCGACTTACAATTCGTAAGTCGGGGCCGTTACCACTCGGCCGCCACTGCTCTGAAGATTAATTATGTTCACCATGGAAAAAGGAGAAATTTGGTTGCCTGTTTGTTTGGTTTAATTAGTCGTTTGGGTTTGGAACTCTTCGAAGGATATTTAACGCTATATTTTAATGTTAACTTAGCTCGAACTCGAAGTTTTTATTTTAAATTTATACGTAGTCAGTTTATAAACACTTAAAATAAAAACTCCTTACTGTCGCGATAACCCAGCGTTTAATTTTTGTACGTTTATTGAAATTATTTGACGAAATTCATTAGTAACCGTTTTATACTACATAAATCGTGAAGAGAAACTGTCAGTCCCTATATTATGTCACCGAAAAATTACAAACGTCGCGTCGTAAGATTGTAAAATATCGCGTTAAATTGTAAACTATTTTTCTCAATAAGATAGGACAAGATATATTGTAAACTATTGAATTTGAATAGAATTTATTCTATATAATACGATTTTTTCATAATATTTCGAGACTATACGAGGTCTGTTCAAAAAATAAGGTGAATTTTAATTTTTCTCAAAAAATATTTATTTGTTCATCAATTTCTATTTTGTCCCCTTCAAAGTAGTCCCCCTCAGATATAATACACTTATGCCAGCGTTTCTTCCAATCCTCGAAGCAGTTCTGATATGCACTTTTGGATGCTCTTGAGCTCTCTCAGCGATTCGGTTAGTATCTCCTCAATCGTCTCAAAACGCCGTCCTTTCATGGGTCTCTTCGATCTTGGGAACAGAAAGAAGTGGTAGAGGGCCAAATCTGGTGAATACGGTAGCTGAGGCATGATTACGGTGTTGTTTTTGGCCAAAAAATAGCAATTCAGTCAGTCAAAATTCAGCAAGTTTGGAACAAACTTCGCTGCCACACGCTTCATGCCCAAAATTTCCAAAAAAATTGCATGGCATGAGCCAGCCGATATGCCGTCATCCACAGCAACTTTTCTAATAGTGATTCGAGTGTTCTCCATAACAATATTTTTCACTTCCTCAACAATTTCGTCGGCATCAATTTCACACGCAAAACACTTCTAACTTTTATGCCTCTCACAAACAAACTAAATAATTATGCTATGTAGCTAAAACTATGAACATATATTCGAGACGAGTGTACCAACATAACAAAATAAAAAAATCAATAATCGAATGTACGTAGCCCGCGACATTTGAAAATTCACCTTATTTTTTGAACAGGCCTCGTATAATCTAATAAAGCTTTTATTAGACATATCAGGAAATAATAGAATGATGTTTGTATGTAGTTACATAGTTCGCATCACACTCGATATAAAATTGCACTTTTACATAATTTAGGTATTGTTAGTATCGATTTGCTAAGTTATTTATCGGTAAAAATAAATGTTACTGAATTTGTAAATTATATTGACATATAATCCGGAAGTAGATCGTAGATATATTCTTCAACAAAATATGAGCAAAGCAAATTGCGCAATTAATTAGTTTAGGTATACATATTCATAAACGTACTTAAAATCATCTAATCCTGCTGTCGAAAAAATCTTGTTTATTTTACACTCTCACAGTATATATTCCAATAGTTTTTATTTAAGGCAATAAAAATAATTTATTTATTGCGCCGGATGCGGATGTTTTTCAAATCCCTGTCGATAACTAGATCATCGCGATGCAATGAAGATTGATGGATTGTCAGAATGAAAGCGAGAGAGTTGTTATGTAATTAATTAGTGAGTGTGTTATGTTTGGTGTCTACCAAACACTACGCTCTGCTAGGGTTGCAGAATAGGGAACATGCAATATTTCCATCTTGGTTTCATTTAAAAGAATTCCGTGTAAAATAGACCATTTTTTTTTAAATTAAGACGCTTGAATGTATTGCTAAAATTGCAATTAAAAACTTCTTTTCTTTTTCTTCTTAAAATCGGACGTTGAGTGACTCCTGTCTGCCAGAGCTCATGAACTGTCATGTATTAAAATTTTATTTCGTCTTTTCGTTGTCATAACACCAGTGACGACATTAGACGCTGATTGTTTACGTTCCGTTTCACGTTATATTAATTCGTAATAGTTGTTAAAAATGAATATTAACTACGATAAAAACATTGCAGTAGTCCTTCTTTTACACTATTTTATCGTTTCAATACCAAAATTTGTATGAATTCTGTATGTGCATCTTTCCTATTTGTTCGAAAGAGTCACCGCGGCCCTAGAACGCGAAGGGCACTAGTAGGAACACGGGTGGGTTTTTGCCACCCAGAAAAAAAGGTAATCGTACCTAGTTAGTACACTGAAAACAGAACCTACAAGTCTTTGCAGGTACTGACTAAAACCCACCCGTGTTCCTCCTAGTGCCCTTTGCGTTCCAGGGCCGCGGTGACTCTTTCGAACAAATTCCGCAACCCTAGCAAAGATACGAGTACTTCTTGATTCTAGTTTGTGTAGTTATCTCATATTTTATGCAGTTTCTTTAGGAGACTAACCGACATATACCTATGTCGGTTAGTCTCCTAAAGAAACACATGTACGTCTGTATGCCGATCATTGTCAATTGGACGTCCAGTCGTAAATTAATGCAAAAGCCTCTTCTCATACGGAGTAGATTTCTTGATTCTTTAGGGGTTTAAATAACCTATGGCTGGCCTTGATATTTATATTGATATCTCGTACTGATTACAAGATATAACAAGCACTTCACAACTGGGGACTGACGTCACGGATGTCAATCAGTAAAAAGGTCTCTGTGTACTTCATTGCAATAGTTAAAAACATAGTTGTTTTTTTTACATACATTTATTAAAAACAGCAATTAAATAGTGCAACTTACAAGTGACATTGTTATCCAGTGCTTATATGATGTGTAATTGATCAGACAATCTAAAAACAATTAATTGTGTTTTCAAAGTTATTGTAGTCTACCCGAAACGCAAAGGAAAACAAACAAATCCAGTGAAAAGAAATAAACTGTGATCAAGTTTCAGTGTGTGCGCACCTTTACACCGCTACTTTTTTCTTTACAACTCATGGTGTTTAGTCAATACCATTGGATACACACCATAATACTGTCGTAAACGACTTATACAATAGCGCCATCTGTTGCCTAATCGGTGTACTACTATAACTGGATCGATTGTAACAAAACGTAAACAAGTCGGCAAGTTTTATTTACAATGGCTAAGTGTGGGGCTTGCGGTAAATTTCTTTCGTCGACAGAGGCCGCTAGTTGCAGCAAGTGTAGATGTTGGTACCATCGAGAATGCTTGGGGATGCCGAAGTCAGGCAATGTACCGGCCTCCTGGATCTGTCCGGAATGCAAAAAAAACGTAGTGAGGGATAACCGGGCAGACACACCGGTGAGGGGGCGTGCACCACCTACTTGCGAGGACAGCCCCGTTACCGTGATGGACACCAGCCCCATAAACAGCACAGCCCTCGACGCCACCCAGGAGCTCAACCTAGACATCCTCCGGACAGAACTAAATACCTTTAAAGAGGAGTTTCTGAAGTTGGTGCGGAACGAATTTCAGATGTTACGGACTGATTTATCCGATCTGAGATCCTCGCTAAATGCCACTAATGACAGGATGAGTAACTTGGAGCAAAGAGTGGCTGTAATGGAGGATAAACTGGCCCAGCCTCAAGTTACGAGATCATCGGAGGTGGACCATCTGATAACACAATTAAGAAGCGACATAAACGACCGTGATCAGGAGTTGCTTTCTAACGATCTCCAGATTTCAAATATTCCCGAGACCAGTGGTGAGAACCCCACCCACACAGCTTTGTTAATAGCGGCTAAGATTGGCATAAATGTGGATGTACGCGATGTAGTCAGCGCCGAACGAGTAGGAGGCAGGCGCATCAACGCGACGCAGGCGACGGGGCCGGTGGAGACCCGCCCGCGCTTCCTCGTCGTGCGCTTCGCGCGCCGCGACCTACGGGACGAGCTGCTGGAGGCTGCACGAGCGCGACGCGGCATGACTACTGCTGACCTCGGTTTGCCTGGCCCCGCAGCGCGCTTTTATGTCAACGAGCGCCTTACGAAGGTTAACCGGCAGTTATTTCGGAGTGCTCGTGAGGCTGGCAGTCGCCTCGGCTGGCAATTTGTGTGGTCAAAGCGCGGCCGGATTCTCGCTCGTTACAAACCTGGCGATGCCATTTGCCACATCCGCAGTGAGACTGACTTGCAGCGCACTTTCGGTCCAGCACAGGGCAAAGCACTTTAAACTTGTAAACTTTTTGCGAATGTTAGTTTTTATTTGTTTACTAAATTTTGTTTTTGTTATCCAATATATTTTATTAGTGGTAATCATAAGTATTTCAAAGATTTTTAAAGTTATTTTTTGTGTTATAAAATGTTACTCTTCAGTTTTGTTTTGTTACAAGACCGCGAATCTCTTAATATTTTGGTCTGTTTGGAACTTTTTGTTTTTTATGTTTGCTACAGGTGCGCGTCTTGCGGCGCACCTCATTATACGAGTACTTCGTCTACGCGTAAACCAGTTTTATTACACTTCACATATTATTTACATATACTTATCTATTACAAAACTACTCGTATTATTTTATTACATAAATATTTTCACTACAAATATACTTTTAATACTATTTACAAAACGCAGTTATAAATGTCTGTTTAGTATACTTATAATACTATACATTACACCCACCGATTACGTATTTACAATAATTGAACTAAGACTACTGTTATTATTATTATGTTACAATATTGCAGTTAAAGCTCTTGAAGGTGCACCTAATATTATGTTAAATGACGGAATAACTTTTTACTATTATAATGATGACTAGGGGAGACAAGTTTCTCAAGGTAGGGTTTCTGAACGCTGGGTCGTTAGGGACAGGACATGATGACCTGATTGGCGCTCTTGATAGACATCACTTTGACGCTATGGCCATTAACGAAACCTGGCTGCGACCGGGAGAGGAGGGGCGCGCGCCCATAGTGAAGGGATATAGTCTGCGCCACACGCCGCGGCCGGCGAGCGTGCGCTCGGGCCGTGGTGGGGGCGTCGGCTTTTACCTGCGGCGGGGGCTTAGTGTGCGTACTTGTAATAGCGCGGTCGATCCCAGGTTCGAATCGGTCGAGCAAATGTGGTTAATGCTTTCATTGAACGGGAAAAAAATTGCCATAGGTACAGCTTACCGACCACCATGGCTTGATCTTGTCCTGTTCCTCGATGCTATAACGGACTCAATCAGCTCACTCGGAACTTGTGATCACTTCATCCTACTTGGTGATTTTAATGTTAATTTGCTGGAAATTGATGGGGTAAAAACTAAAAAAATAAATGAGTTTCTTAATAGCCTCAGTCTTGCTCAGCTGGTCACTACTCCCACACATTTTACAGCTTCAAGTGAAACCCTCATTGATGTCCTATGTTCAGACATGAGAGCACGGTATACGGCAGTAGAATCATTTGGTTCAATTAACGGCCATTCTATTGTGGTTGGTGAATTTCCAATTAAACGTGAAAAGTTTAAACCATACTTGGTAAAATTCCGGCCACTTAAAAATGTGTGTATTGATAGTTTTAATAATGACGTATCGTTTTTAAACTTTGGAGCTATTCTAGCGATTGACAATGTTAATGATATGGTGCGTGTTTTTAATACTAATATAATTTCACTATTCGACGTTCATGCGCCGACAAAGTCATGTATTATAAGGGAACAGACATACCCGTGGATTACTGACACGATCAAAATTATGATGAAATTACGCGATGACGCACTTACCACTTATAGAAAGACGAAAACTGATAATAAAAAAATATATTACAAGGAGCTAAAACACTTGGTTGCTAGTTCACTGTTCAATGAAAAAGTTGCTTATTTCAGACATAATATAAATAATAAATTAAAAGAGCCTAAATTATTATGGAAAAACCTAAAATCGACTTTGACACCCTTTAAACCTAGACATGAACTACCATCGCATTTTAATGACCCTGACCTAATCAATAACAACTTTTTGACTATCCCTGGCAACCCTGTGGCCAGCTCGTCACTTATAACTTTTTATGAGAACAATAGGCCTGACGAATCCAGTTTTTCTATCAGTCCAGTGGAACAGAACGATATCGCACGCATTATAGCCAACCTGAACAGTAATGCTGAGGGCAATGATAACATTACATTGGACATGATAAACATGACTCTGCCGCACACGTTGACAGTTATAACGGATATAATAAATCGCTCAATAATTACGTCAACGTTTCCAGACCAATGGAAGATTGCCTCCGTTAGGCCCCTGCCAAAAAATTCTACTCCAAATGAACTAAAAGACTTGCGCCCCATAAGCATATTGCCGTGTTTATCAAAAGTATTGGAAAAGGTCGTCAGCCGCCAATTAACTCTTTTTTTAGAAGACAATAACATTTTACCCGATTTACAGTCTGGTTTCAGAAAACAGCGCAGTACGTCTACTGCTTTATTGGATGTTACTGACAATATATTATTTGCTCAGGACAAGGGAATGTGCACAATTCTGATATTGTTAGATTTTTCGCGGGCATTCGACGCTATCAATATTCCGCTATTGCTGTCTAAGTTAAGTTATTACGGGTTTGACCCCAGCGCTACGCAATGGTTTCGCAGTTACTTAACTAACAGGAAGCAATTTGTTGATTTGCGTTTGGGTGACGGCACCACACTTAGGTCAGCAGTTAGTCCAATAGAAAGAGGTGTCCCGCAAGGCTCTATATTGGGTCCAATACTCTTCATTTTGTACTGTGCCGACATAATTAAATGCCTCCATCGATGCAAGTACCATATATACGCTGATGATGTACAGCTTTATATATCCTTCAGACCAGATGAGTACGAAACAGCCATCAAAGATCTTAACGATGATCTTCGAAGAATCGCCTCTTGGTCTGAAGAAAACTGTTTAGCTTTAAATCCAACGAAAACGAAATATATGGTATTTGGTTCGAGACAGCAACTTGGCAAGCTTCCTCTAACGTTTGATTTGAACCTAAAGGGCGAGCTTATTGAGCGAGTGTATGAAGCCAGGAATCTGGGTCTTGTTATGGATAAAGACCTTCGTTTTGAGAAACATGTGGCAGAATCTGTACGAAACTGTTTTTATCGACTTAGGGTTTTATACAAGATGCGGCCGTATTTGTCCGAGGCACTAAGGGAACAGCTAGTGGAAACCCTGGTTCTATCCAGGTTGAACTACGCAGACACGGTGTACGGCCCACGTCTACTGGCTCGTACAGATCGGCTCATCCAAAGAGTACAGAATGCTTGCGCTCGGTTTTGTTACAATATCCCCCGTAGAAGCCATGTAACACCTTTTTTGAACAAGCATTATGCTCTTAAAATGAAGTCCAGACGCAAGCTACACTTAGCCTGCCTACTTTTTGGTGTCGTCAAGTATCAGAAGCCCGACTACCTTTTCAATAAGCTGAGTTGGGTTACGAGTAGACGAGAATGCGGGAGAAGACAATGCTCACAGCAACTTTCGACCCAGTCTCACGGTACAGCAGCTTTTAGAGGCAGCTTTCGTTACGCAGCTTCCAAAGTGTGGAATAACCTGCCACCACCTATTAGAGTTATCGATACGATAGGCACATTCAGAAGACGCTTACGACAGTATTTAATAGACGCACAGCGGAAACTAGACTTAGTACACTTGAATCTATCATTGATATGAGGTTGAGCATATTCGTGGTTATTTATGAGTACCTATTCGATGTGTTTGTGTGTGTAGGTATCGGTTTTAGCGGAAAAGGTTTCACAAAATTATATTATAAAAGGGAACATAGCTACAGTTTGCGGGTGGTTGAAGTTTTTCATTTGCACTGGCGACAGCGCGGCGCGACGCGCGGCGGCCGCCTGGCTGCTGGGTATCCACCTCGACACCCGCTTTCCCAGTGTGGGAGGCCTGTGGGTTGAAAAGTACTTATTACTTCATATAATTTTAATTCCATATCATCCTGTTCTTTTTTAATTTTTTTTTTTTTTTTTTTTTTTTTTTTTTTTTTTTTTTTTTTTTTTTTTTTTTTTTAAATAACTGTGTTATTATGAACAAATTAGCAGTACTCACCCTATGTGCTTGGCCTACTCGCAATTCAGTACTTGCGTCCGGTGTCGAGGTCCCCATCAACCCTCACGCTGAGACGGGAAATGTGCGGCACGGCGAAATCATTGCGACCACCCGTAACTATAAAAATAAATTATATTGTTATTTGATTTTCTTTACTTATTTTTTTTTACTATTCTTAAATTATATCATTTTAAAAGGACACGTACCTTACTATAAACATCCATTTGACACTGTGTTTCTTTTCTGTGGCACCTCGAAAAGTATATGCATGGTATGTTTGCACTATCTACTTCATACAACCAACTGCAACGTTTTAATATTTGACGCAGCTTCAGTGTTTGACTGTTTCTCTCCGCTGCTATTGAATAAATGGCTCGTAACGTGCTCTGTGCCGCCTGATAACTCCGAGTTTCATACGAAACCGGTTTTCTGTTTACGGCGCGGCGCAGACGCAAAGTATTATTTGTGTTCAACCAGACAATTTATATCGTGGTTCGTTGTTCTAAAACGTTTAGATTATTTATGATTTTATTTATTATCTTTATTTATATAAACCTTATATTTATGTACTACCTATATTAATCATTAGTTTATCACATTCGTTTATCACGTACTTATTACTATTACCTCTAAGTAACATCTACACTACTATGATTTATATATATTTATCTCAAGACACTACACATAAAACTGATTTACGTCCGTGACATGTCACACCCTCAGGTCCAGTTGAAAACCAGCGTCAGGCACTAGCTGTCTGACATATATGCTGAACTGGACCTATTTGGCGCAGCCGTGGGGCACGCACCTCTTTTTTACTTTTCCTGGTTATTTTTGTTTGTTTTTTTTTTTATCGTTTTTGCTGTGTGCCCCAACTGTGGCAAATAAATGAATTTTCTTTCTTTCTTTCTTTCTTTCTTTCTTTCACAATATTGAAATTCCAACAATAAGAAAAGCTCCACATACCAAAAGCATTATTCACATTCCTCATTTATCATCAGTCGGTTATTAACCACTGTGTACAGGTGAACGACACAGCGATGTCCAACATGTCTCACGCGGAAGCTGTGGCGTTCCTCCGCGCGTGCGGGAGTGAGGTGCGCTTGCGCCTGTACCGGGATCATGCAGCTACGCCACTGTCGCCAATGTCACCGAGGGAAGAACCCACGGATTCTGATGCGCCAATGAATAGGCCTAAACCTCCGCTGAGGTTTGTTGAATATTGTTTTTTCTCATTTGGAATTATAATATTAATCCATTTATTTCAGGCAACGTGCCCCATAGACAAATATCTTAACCTTAACATACATAATCTATAGGACTTATGGCAGCAGGTATTGCTTTTTATAAAAAAAATAAAAGCAAACTTTAAAATCTCACTCAAAACTAAACTTCTACCATCAGACGTGAAAGCAGTATCAATTTAATGCATCGGAAATGTGCCCAAAACCAAAAATATACACCACAAACCTAATTTAAACTTCAAAAAACACTAGTCCCATCAAAAGCATAGTAAAACTTTGTCTTATACCATCAGGCCTGAACAGTATCAACGTTATGAAAAGGTGGCACAGAGTAGCTCATCGCACAACAACTCTAATTTAAACTATATCAAACACTAAACTACTACTAATATCAAACTGCCACAAAATCTCACATAAACCTTTTTTTTTTCTTATTTTATAAGCAGCCTCCATGCTGTGCTACAAAAATGTGCCAACAGTAGCCCCATCAACAACTGAGTAAAATTTGATCTCCTACCATAGGGCGTAAGCAATAATTTAGTGCGTTGAAAATGTGCTCTAAGCACGCTCTTTGCATCACAAACCTACATTAAACTTCATCAAACCACATAAAATAGAACTAAAAACTCATCTGTTCTTCATCTTATTTTTGGTGTAGGTATAATAAAATATATTATTATTATATTATTATTATTTTCGGGGTAACACAAACAATCCGGGTGTGTTGCAGGAGATAGGTTTGTGTGTGCCCGATGGGTACGTGCGGCGTCGTAGACGGCCCGATTTGTTCGCGCTGCCTCGCGGTCGCACCAAGCTAATGGCCAGGGTCCCGCTCACGCGGACATTGCGCACACTAAATCTAGTTGCCGACAAGAAAGATATACTCACTTGTTCACTGGGCGAATTCACAAAAATTACTTTACACATTTTGTGTTATGGGTATTAAATTGGCTAATTTATTGTATTGGTGTTGTTGTAATTATTTGAATTGTATCGATTCTTATTTTTAAGTTATTGTTTTTTCTACACTATCGCATTGGGTAACTGTAATGATAGCTGTATGTATGTTTGTAAATAAATAAATAATATTCTATCTATCTTCTGCCATCAGGCCTGAAGCAGTCTCCATGCTATGCGACCTGGCTGCGCGGCGCCTCACCCCAGACGCGGCAGACGGCTCCCGCTCCCCTTGCCTCTCCCCGCGCAAGTACCGCAAGCTCACTAAGGAGAACAACCACTATGAACAACCGAATGGTATGTATGATACTGTTTGAGTGACATCATTGATGCTTGAAGAAGGTTTGAACGGAAACCATAGACATTTTTAGAAGCTTCATACGTGGCATTGCTGCGTAATGCTATTCAACAACTGTATTTAAAGTCAGTCTTAAATTGAACCATAATTATGTCAATCTACCTAGCCTGTCCCAATCATAAAATTGATTGAGTCAGGCGTTACTTTGCGGAAATCCATTTTAAATTTGAAAATGAAAACAATATATCTAGTTTTAATTTCCGCGAATATTAGTGGGTTGCAGGTATGCACCTCCCTCCCGCCCGCTATATTATGCACATGCAAGATTACTGGGCAAATGCAAGGATTTTAAGCACATGCAGGAAGGCAATGCAAAACCCAACACCATTACCGACACGTGTTTCGCCTCTCCACGAGGCATCCTCAGGGGACGTGTTGACTCGCTGACCGTTGAGTTGCGACTGAGCATTTAGTACAAGGCACCCCCCTTTTATACACTGCCACCGTTGGTTATTTGTGTACAACTACCCACAAACATTCGCAGTAAAGGGGAAGAAACCAAATTCGTCTGGTCATTCAACAGTGCAAAATTATTATTATTACTATGTTTAAAAATCTCTAATTGTTCTAAAACACACAGCCGGAAACCCTTATCACAAATATGTAGTATATTAAAACTATTGTTGTCGCGCAAAGAATGGCCGGTATCAATTAGATGTTTCGCGAAATTCGATTTGTCCGAATGGCCATTTCTATACGCGGCAACATGTTCCCCATACCTTATGTCAAAGTTTCGGCCCGTCTGACCCACATACACCCCGTTGCATTCATCACAGACCAGCCTATACACCCCAGACTTTTTACTATTTTCTAAAATATCTTTTCCGTTACAAACACGGCGTATATTCTGGTCCGTTCTGAACGCTACATAAACGTTGTTTTTTCTAAGTAAATTACTAATTCTATCTGAAATGGGGCCCATATAGGTCAGACTGGCCACATATCTATTAATATTAGTACGCGGACATGCATATAATAGTGAACGAACCCTTTCTTTCTGCTTTTTACTAATTAAACTGTCTACCATTGACTTTGAGTAACCGTTAGAAATTGCGATCTGGTAAATAATATTAAGTTCTTTTACATAATTTTCTGCTGAAAGGGGGAGGGCAAATAATCTATGAATATAGCTGCGGAAGGCGGCTAATTTATGTTGAAGAGGGTGACAAGAAGAGGCTGGTATTGTCGTGTCAGTGTGTGTCGGCTTTCGATAAATTTGGAAATCCAAGTCACTATTGTGTTTTGTGACAGTTAAATCCAAAAAGTTAAGGGAGTTTTGGGACTCTAATTCTAATTTAAATTTAATTTTTGGGTGAGTTTTATTTAGTTTTTTAACAAAAAGGTCTATTTGTCGAACGGTACCATTCCAGCAGATAATTATGTCATCTACATATCTAAAATAAAACAGAATATTAGGTTCGTTCACTATATGTTTACATTCAAAGTTATCCATAAAAACCTCCGCCATTAGTGGACTTAAAGGCGACCCCATAGCCAACCCTTCCTTTTGAATATAATATTGGTTATTAAATCTAAAATAATTTTGTTTCATGCAAATACTAGTGAGGTTAAGTAAATCCGCAATTTCCCCAGGATGTAACCGTTGCTTCTCAAATCGGATACCCAGAATACGTAGACAATCATCGATTGGAACATTCGTGAATAAGCTGTCAACGTCTAAGGATAACAACTTTGCATTGGAAGGAATTTGGATATTTTTTACTTTTTCAATTAAATCTAAGCTGTTCTTCAAACTATATTTGGGATTAAAAGAAGTTCTACTTCTCAACAAAGTGTTGAGACGTTTAGCTAAATTGTACGCTGGGGCACCAATGTAAGAAACAACTGGACGTACAGGCATGTTATCTTTATGGGTCTTGGGTAGACCATACAACAAAGGAGCCCTCGGATTCATAGGAACAAGGTTTTTTAATTGGTCTTTTGATATGTATGACGTGTTTTTAATGGCATCCTTTATCTCGAGGGCAAACTTCCTTGTAGGATCCGCACCAAGACGTTCAAAATCCTCCCCCAGGATGATGTCGTTAACTTTTTGAGTATAGGCAGTTTTTTCCAAAATGACGACAGAATTTCCCTTATCAGCCTTTGTTAATATTAAATCATTCTGCCTAATACGGTGCTGAATTGACCGATAAAGGTGAATTTCGGTTAAATTTTGATTGGGAGGGGACGTGAAAACTCCCTTAATGTGAGTTGCCACTTGATGTTTAACGACATCATCCTGTTTTCCTTTGAAACAAGCTATCTCGGTGTCCACCACCAAAGTTTGAAGAGATTCCTGGGAAAGTCGGGGTTTAATATTGTATTTTAAACCTTTCTCTAACAAAGACATTTCTTCGGGGGGAAACTGTGTATTAGTATAATTTAAACATCAAGTGGCAACTCACATTAAGGGAGTTTTCACGTCCCCTCCCAATCAAAATTTAACCGAAATTCACCTTTATCGGTCAATTCAGCACCGTATTAGGCAGAATGATTTAATATTAACAAAGGCTGATAAGGGAAATTCTGTCGTCATTTTGGAAAAAACTGCCTATACTCAAAAAGTTAACGACATCATCCTGGGGGAGGATTTTGAACGTCTTGGTGCGGATCCTACAAGGAAGTTTGCCCTCGAGATAAAGGATGCCATTAAAAACACGTCATACATATCAAAAGACCAATTAAAAAACCTTGTTCCTATGAATCCGAGGGCTCCTTTGTTGTATGGTCTACCCAAGACCCATAAAGATAACATGCCTGTACGTCCAGTTGTTTCTTACATTGGTGCCCCAGCGTACAATTTAGCTAAACGTCTCAACACTTTGTTGAGAAGTAGAACTTCTTTTAATCCCAAATATAGTTTGAAGAACAGCTTAGATTTAATTGAAAAAGTAAAAAATATCCAAATTCCTTCCAATGCAAAGTTGTTATCCTTAGACGTTGACAGCTTATTCACGAATGTTCCAATCGATGATTGTCTACGTATTCTGGGTATCCGATTTGAGAAGCAACGGTTACATCCTGGGGAAATTGCGGATTTACTTAACCTCACTAGTATTTGCATGAAACAAAATTATTTTAGATTTAATAACCAATATTATATTCAAAAGGAAGGGTTGGCTATGGGGTCGCCTTTAAGTCCACTAATGGCGGAGGTTTTTATGGATAACTTTGAATGTAAACATATAGTGAACGAACCTAATATTCTGTTTTATTTTAGATATGTAGATGACATAATTATCTGCTGGAATGGTACCGTTCGACAAATAGACCTTTTTGTTAAAAAACTAAATAAAACTCACCCAAAAATTAAATTTAAATTAGAATTAGAGTCCCAAAACTCCCTTAACTTTTTGGATTTAACTATCACAAAACACAATAGTGACTTGGATTTCCAAATTTATCGAAAGCCGACACACACTGACACGACAATACCAGCCTCTTCTTGTCACCCTCTTCAACATAAATTAGCCGCCTTCCGCAGCTATATTCATAGATTATTTGCCCTCCCCCTTTCAGCAGAAAATTATGTAAAAGAACTTAATATTATTTACCAGATCGCAATTTCTAACGGTTACTCAAAGTCAATGGTAGACAGTTTAATTAGTAAAAAGCAGAAAGAAAGGGTTCGTTCACTATTATATGCATGTCCGCGTACTAATATTAATAGATATGTGGCCAGTCTGACCTATATGGGCCCCATTTCAGATAGAATTAGTAATTTACTTAGAAAAAACAACGTTTATGTAGCGTTCAGAACGGACCAGAATATACGCCGTGTTTGTAACGGAAAAGATATTTTAGAAAATAGTAAAAAGTCTGGGGTGTATAGGCTGGTCTGTGATGAATGCAACGGGGTGTATGTGGGTCAGACGGGCCGAAACTTTGACATAAGGTATGGGGAACATGTTGCCGCGTATAGAAATGGCCATTCGGACAAATCGAATTTCGCGAAACATCTAATTGATACCGGCCATTCTTTGCGCGACAACAATAGTTTTAATATACTACATATTTGTGATAAGGGTTTCCGGCTGTGTGTTTTAGAACAATTAGAGATTTTTAAACATAGTAATAATAATAATTTTGCACTGTTGAATGACCAGACGAATTTGGTTTCTTCCCCTTTACTGCGAATGTTTGTGGGTAGTTGTACACAAATAACCAACGGTGGCAGTGTATAAAAGGGGGGTGCCTTGTACTAAATGCTCAGTCGCAACTCAACGGTCAGCGAGTCAACACGTCCCCTGAGGATGCCTCGTGGAGAGGCGAAACACGTGTCGGTAATGGTGTTGGGTTTTGCATTGCCTTCCTGCATGTGCTTAAAATCCTTGCATTTGCCCAGTAATCTTGCATGTGCATAATATAGCGGGCGGGAGGGAGGTGCATACCTGCAACCCACTAATATTCGCGGAAATTAAAACTAGATATATTGTTTTCATTTTCAAATTTGTCCCAATCATGTTAGGGCCGGCTTGCAGTCTTACCAGCTGCAACTGTCTAACTGCCTACGTGGAGCGACAATCTGACTTCCACAACCAACCCAGTAATTGGGTAATACCGGTAGGCGGTACCCCTTTGCTAGACTTTTGACTATCCGTGATGGCTTTCAAATATGCTTTGCTTTGAAGAATAATTAACGATTGGATGTTATTTTATCATCTCTGAACTTGACTAAAACCTTAACTTTTGAATCAATAAGCCACGTAAAATTGTGCCACTTAAAATGCGGTTCACAACACAAAAATACTTTTAGCTTTAATAGTTTCAGCGTGTGACCAAAATCCATTTGTTTCGGATCGTCACCCGCTCTGACGCTCGTGGCGCCAAACTGAAAGGTTAAACTTGTTAAGTGATTAAATGATTGAAAGTGCTGTAAATGGATTAAAGGTGAACCCATCCTTTCACTCGATAGGATCAAGCGTTGACACTTTCTCGTTGTCTGTATTGCGTCAATTTCCGCAGACTGAATGGTTTATCCTAATCGAAACTAAAGGCCTACCTTTATGTTTAGGATACTACATTACCAATTCCAGGTTCTATTTACGATTTCATTTTACATTAGTATCAAATTTAACGAATTACTGGTTCTATTTACAGTAGGTATACTATTATGCAAATGTTACTAATGTACCTCACGCCTAATATAACCAAATCCGTTGATTTGATTTATATATTGATTGCCTGAGTGTGTAGACTCAGAGGAATTATATTACGCGGTAGAGGCCCATGATATATTCAAAGCACAAATGAACGTAATTATCTCCGGCTCTGTGTTCATCAACTAATCCGCATTACCATTACAAACAGCGCGATGGATTTATATTTACCACACAGGTGGATCCCGGCTAGCTTAATTAAATAAACCTGCACAAAGCTAGTGAGCTGAAACTTTGCTAACTACATTTAACACTTTGTCACATACAGTATACACGCACACACTAAGCGATGTAGGTTTTCCACGCAGATGTTCCAAGTTCCAACAAAGTAGAACACGGTTCGGAACACACCGAAGTGGTGTCGGACGCGCGGCGGGCGCGGGCCGCGTCCCTCGCCAGCCCCACCGCACCCCCCACTTGTAGGAAACAAAAGTTGAGCCTGACAGGTGAGACGCTGTCGGCCGCACTCTCCTATCATAACCCATCGCTTCACACCTTCGATCCAAAGCAGCGTATAAACTGACTGTCGGATTCTGAACCATACCAGGACTATGTTTACACACCATCGTAGCGTACAGCACTTCATAGATATTCTTCGGCCATCTGACATTACCCCGAAGAGTGTTGTGTCTAGCCTTTTGTGCGTGACCTTCTACTTTGTTTTCATTTGCACTCATAAATGTGGAAACTTAGAACACTGCTAACAACAATGAAATGAGATCTTCTCCCAAAATCTCTAAAAAACAGAGACAACTTTCTGTGAACGGAAAATTGAAGACATTTCGATTTGTTAACAGTGTTCTTGCTTACACAAAATAGTTGTAATATGATTACTTTGTGCAATTCCAGTGCCTCCCCACGGTTACGAGTTAAACAACTTGGACAATGATACTCTGGATGCTCCAAACGTGTATCAAGAGGACATGTCTCGTCAGAGATACCAGGAGCCAGTCTTCCCTGCCGACTCTGATGAACCAGTGTCAATGCCGGTGGAAATGCTGAGCGACGAGGCTAGGTTCAAACATGCGAACCCCGCGTATCAGAGCGCTGTGCTCCATACAACTACCAGCGATGGCCATACTACCAGTTCTGAAGGGCATAAGGATGATGGTACGTTTCGATTTGGAATGTGTTTTGGATCCTTGAATCACCAGTAGCTTGGAACATATTTCCGACCGCTATACCAGTGGATTATAATATTTAAATGATTTTATTGATATATATTTAAAACTGTAGTTAACTTGTATGTAGAAATGTTAAATAATACTACTTTAATATTTAAGATCGAACAACTATGAGACGCAAAAATGAACTACTAAACAACAAATTTTAGATGGCTAACATTCTTACGGCTATATTACAAATACTGCAACAAACAATGATCAATAGAGCGCAATATGTGCCTACAGACTGTCGTCTACTGTTGCAATTCGTACCCCGTGTGTATAGTGACACAAGCCGTAGTGAAACAAAACCATAAATAGTCTTTCACCCAGGAGCTTGCCTATTGGAGTTGTATCTTGCTGTGGCAAGAGACAACTGCAATAAAGTCTTACTGGTTGTCTATAAAATGGGTTCACGATTATAACTGTATTCTCTAAATTTCAGGCAACGGTTTGAAGAAATGGAAAGGTGTCGCGTTGTCTCCTGACAACGAGCGTAAGGTGAAGACGGAACCTCCCCCCCAACCCAAACCCAAGGAAATCGATCCCGTCCAAAAAGAAAACGTCAAACCTGAACCGCCGAAAGACAACACGTGCAATGAACCTACGGTAAAATTCATGATAGAGATCCTACCAATCGAAAATATTATAAACAGCACATTAATGATAGTTAAAGAAAAAAACTGAAGGCATTAGAATGCTTCTGGTATTTGTATAGACCCTGAGAGCCATATAGAAAAGTCGACTTAGAATTTTCTTTAACTCGTACGGTACGAACTAAAGGCGAGTAAGCCATGCCATATTGAAAAAAAAAAACAAAGCATTACCGGGCCTGCCCAAAATACACCGGATATACATATATCATACACACAGTGATTATTAAAATAGCAGTGAGCCTCCAGTAAGCTTTCCTAAAAAACCTTTAATTCCCACCTAATCTTATACTCCATAGGGTTCCTTTTTTATCCAAAATCTCTGTGTCTGTGATGTGTCAATTTTCCCTGGGATTGGTAACTCATTACTCGGCTTCTTTCTTAACTGAAACTATATTTTATCACATTCCAGATAGTAACTGTGGAACTGAACCGAGGCTGGAACAGTCGGCTAGGGTTCAGCGTGCAGAGCCATCCGGAGTCCGGTCAGAGCTACATCTCTGCTGTCTACAACGACAGTGTGGCCGCGCGTGATGGTCGGCTCAGACGCGGTGATGTTATTTTGCAGGTGAGGCCTTACTAACTTGTATTTAATAAAAAAATCCCTAGAATCTGCTCCTTTAGCCTACACTGCAGAAACCGAACATTTTGGGGCACAAACAAACAATTTTACGTTTTTATTTGTTATAGTATATAAGTTAAATTGATAGAAGAGTTTTCAATAGCACTGATGAAACTGATAACTAAGTATGCCAATAGGTAATTCCGATAATAGGGAACGTTGTGGTAACGCTGGCAAAAGGCCTGAATTCAACAGCAAACGTCTTTAGCCCTAAATTAGCTTAGAGCATATTCTGCATGGGCCTGCAGATGGCGAGCAAAGGGTGGCTCGCCGGCCAATAACAATCAAGTCCGGGTCGACGGCGCGTTGTGTTCCACACGTGCCTAAAAGAAATGTCAGCATAGAAGACGGGGCCCCATAGAGTCAATGCATGCTAGGGTTGCGGAATTTGATCGAAAGAGTCACCGCGGCCCTGTAACGCGGTGGGCGTTAGGAGAAACGGATGGGTTTTTAGACAATAATAGTCTGATACTCCCTACCGCTCCGCCCAGAGCGAAAAAAATCATTTGATGATTTCCCATCCGTAAAAAAGTGTACTATGCTTCCCTACCTACATAGAAACCATATAATCCTTTAATTAAAGGTTGCAATAATCAAATGTAACGTTTACCAGTGAGCAGTTATTTGTTATACACTTCTAAGAAGAAGATTCTCTTAAAAGTGTTGTTGTACACTTTTAAGAGAATCCTCTTCTTAGAAGTGTTTCATTCAGAAGATTCTCTTCTAGAAGTGGTCTCTTCTGAGAAGCCTTCATAATAAACCCACCCGAAACTAAGTATATTATAAGCTTACCAAACCAACACTCAAATAAATGTGATCTCCGTTTCCAGGTCAACGACGAAAACGTCACATCAATGAAGACACCAGAAGTGATCGACCTGCTGCGAATACTGAGAGGCTCCATTTGTATCACTGTACTGCGGCCGCCAAACGCACAGTGAAGATACTAAGAATACATAAACATGGAAGAAGCTCACCCCTGGGCCTGTGAGGAACGGGCCTAGCAGGAGAAAGGAACCCCTTCGGTGATGCCGAAACAAGAACCTCCCCCAAGCACAAGGGGAACAAAACGCACCTTAGATGAAAGTAAAATAAAATAAGTGAAAATATATGAATCTCTACCCAACATAGCGATGATTTTGTTCGTTGCACTTCGATTGTACCTTCATGACATTTATTACTTCTATCAAGATTTAATTTTATCGTTAAAACAGTAAATATCATGATAACTACGCGAAGACGTTTATCTGGGTCTTCATGGTAACTTCGTTGTTTTGCTAAGTCGATTTTTTTCATATTCAGCATATTGCGTAATTGCGTATACGTAAACAGTTAATAGACAAAAGATTCGGTTATATCATATCATGTATTTTTTATAATATATTATGGACATTTAAAAGAATAGCTTCATTATTGAGAATTACTTGTATGTGATAAGCCATACAATGTAACAACTACATACTGCTTTGTAAAAGTTCCTAATAATAGTGGATCGTGCTAATCTTCTGCCGTCGTAAATTATATTTCATATACTTGATAAGTTACCTAAAAAATAATTTATTTTCGGAAAAGATCTCTGTAGCTATCTCATAGACAATTTATTAGGGAAATATAAATCTATCGAAATGTACATCATTATATTTATTTATCTATCTTACCCGACCAATATAGATATTCAAAGATAGTCTAATAAATAATGAAAAAAAAAAAGTATTTTATGTTAAATGAACACAATGATAAGCAGCTTTTATTTTAGACTTAATATATTACGACTATTAAAATTATGGAACTTTAAAATTATTATATTCTTATTAGAAGATGACTTACAGAGTAGAATTTTTAAATATAAGCAACAAGTTAAGGCATCAGGCGGCCTATATTTGTGCAAATATAAAAAAGTCCCTTGATTAATAAAAAGTAGACTATGTTATTGTAGAAAATATTGAAATGTCATGAAGTATAGCATTCCAAGAGGTTAGCCTTTGTAAATAATGTAAAGTTAAAAGACAGTTTATGTAGTCGTTGTGAAGTTGCGTTATGTGCAATTGTCAATGGAAATAAACTGTAAAATGTGGCATAAGTTTTTTTTTTTTATGGTTCGATAATATTTTGCTCAAATATATAATTGTAGTCAGAACAAAATAGTGACTTTGATGATTGCTCGTAACGTATTATAACCACGTTTTTATTGAAATATTCGTAGTCTCAACATGTTATTATCCATATACGTTCAAGCGACGAATTACATGCGACCAAATCCAGATCCCTGGTCTATAATAAATATAAAAGTACACAAGTTTGTCATATCGCACTAGTTTGACAAACATAACTAAAACGTTGAGTTACATTGCTATAATAAAATTTAAAATTAATGCATTATACGCTATACTTCCTATAGGCACTGATTATAAATTCTAGTCAAATCTAAATTTTAATTGAAATTATTACACAGTTAGCCTTTGAGAAATATAATATTGACGTAAAACAGTAGTTAAATTATATTCTTACATAAATAAATATTATACAATATTCACTCTTTGATTTCTCATAAGGTGTCTATTTGTTATGAACTTGAAAGATTTTATCAACAAATCTATTTTAATATTAACGATACTAGCCTTAAGTTGATAGAATAATTGTTTAGCGAAGAAGTATAATGAATCATTACCCATAAAAAATCAAGCTGAACGAATCAATCAACTGATATTCTAAAGTAATTGTGATGGAATTGTGTTAGTTTAACCGTAAAACGTACGTTCTAGAATAAATAATGTGCAACAGTAGGTGCAGAATGGCCCCCAGCATCCTTTACTGCAATGATATAATCACACATTTCAAGCTTTCCCGGGGCCTACCTCCAATATTTTTAATTAGATAAGTACATTATTCATACACCACATTTTTTCCCTTGAACGATATTTTTGTTGGACAAATTAATAAGCAGCGCTGTAAGCGATTTGTATTAGATAGAGTTAGAAGTATGCCCCGGCAACGAAATTACCGAAAAAACACGCAAATGGTCACAAGGAAGACTGTTTACACATCTTGTATTCATGGCTTAGAATAAAATCACTAGAAGCTACGAGTGCATTATAGCGCGATGACCAATTTAAAGACTATCAGAATACTATCGTGACTTTAAATTAAATCTGACACCATTCTTGCCAAGAAGTACCTACCGTGTTCCCCAGTTGTTGTGGAGGTCTGGTAGGCAGCCGCTTCACGTAAAATACTGGTATTGAGCTGAATCCGGCTTGACTGGGACCCGACTCCAATATAATTGGGAAAACGGCTAGGCAGATGATGAGAATATTATCGTGACTTTGTCAGTCAATTTGCAAACCACGACCAAGCAACACGCTTGATAGGATAAGGAAGCAACAACACTCGTCACGACAATTCGTGACACATAGTGTCACTAAACGCGTGACAGGCGCTGCATACAGCATAGCGATTAACGCATATGATTTCTGATATAGTCTTTTGAAAATACATAATATTCTGATAGTCTAATACTATCAAAGTCCTTAAAACCTCAATTCCTTGTACATTTCTTGGTGCTGTTTCATGATTGCACATCGCTTGCTAGTCTCTCATGCCTTATTAAAGTCTGGGCCGTAGTCGTTATGTGGCGTTGATATTATTTCACCAGTATCGTGTCAGTCATAGAAATATTAATGGAATGGAATGTACGATAAACTTAATTTACCTTATTATGATACGAATAAAATATGAAATTAAATTATTTTTGCTGTGTTATTTCATTCTTCCTGTATGTATACCTACCAAATCCCTATTGTTTCATGGAAAGCGATAACTGAAAAGGGGCCATCCATATATTACGTCACATGAATGTCTCCCTCCCTTATTTGACAAACTTTAGTAAACATCAAATCAAATCACT
Organism: Hecatera dysodea; assembly: GCA_905332915.2. Taxonomy (NCBI): domain Eukaryota; kingdom Metazoa; phylum Arthropoda; class Insecta; order Lepidoptera; family Noctuidae; genus Hecatera; species Hecatera dysodea. The sequence goes on along the minus strand of HG995294.1, from coordinate 6,860,591 downwards.
AGGTACATAGTATAAAACAAAGTCACTTCCAACTGTCTGTCCCTATGTATGCTTAGATCTCTAAAACTTCGCAACGAATTTTGATGCGGTTTTTTTTAATAGATAGAGTGATCGAAGAGGATGGTTTATATATATAATAAATGCATAATATAATAGAGATTTAGTATCAGCATTGCAACCGTGCGAAGCTGGGGCGGGTCGCTCGTATTTGATAAAATAACAAAGCAAAAAACCTTAAACCTTATGTTCATAAGGGGAGAATTGATATTATTTTAAAATTTTCGTTAATAGTTCAAGTTTCGTGACGTGACAAAATTTAGGACCCCTCTCACCCTTGTCCCACAATGTCACACTACGCCGGCGGCGGCGTCGACTCCACCCCCCTGTAATGTGTGACGTAATTTATGTATAGCCCCAAACAATGTCACTACAAAAACACCAGTGAGAAAAGCTACGAGTATGTGCAAACCTAAAAGACTGAGCCGTTATTTTTCAGTCCCATAACAAACTAATATAAACATGTAAAGTTTAGACTAATTTACATTCTATCAGCGAAAACGATTGTCGAAATATCCAATAACAAAAGAGGATTGACTGGGCCCTACCCTAACGGCATTTGGCCAATACCAAACATTTTTTTTTAATCGCCGGGTGATGTCACTTTGTGCTGTGTTTGCTTTGTAATGGGCAACTTGACTGTCCGACTTGACAGTTCCTAATTCCTAATTGCCTGTAAATGGTATAATTAAATAAATAATTTGATCGGAATTTATTTCATATTGTTGAAAGTTCAAGGTCTTCCTGACTGCACTCTATCGTCTAGCTATATTTTCTTATAGGCGTTTTGCCCACCTCTATTACAGTATAGTAACTTATAGTAAGTCTCTGTCTTGTAAGAGGTTGTAAGTTTCAAGCACGATCTTGTAACATGACACGGAACACAATAAACTGCCAGCTTTGTAGAACACTACTTGTAGAACACTACATACACACACCAGCCCAAAATTCCAGAAAAAATAACCTGTGAAAATAATAGTCGTGTTATTACTGTTTCCAGAATGTATGCGTATTAGTTGTTACAAGTAATCGAAGTTGTCTGCTATTGTCAGGGAGGTTGATGCAAATGCTACCAATAGTCTTAATAAAGTAATCTAGACAAAAATAACAGCCGCACGGGTCGATCTTCAAGGTTAAGCAACGCTTGCCGAGGTTGGTCTGCGGATGGGTGACCATCTTAACATATCGAGATTCCTCCGTGCCTTGGAAAGCACGTTGAGCTGTTGGTCCCATCTGTCATCTAGAGATCTTTGGCAGTCGTTTCGGATTGCCAGAAGACAGAAAATCTGACACCAGTCTTACCAAGAAGTACCGTGTAACCCTGTTAATGGTACATAAGAGGTAATCAGCTAAAAATATTTGAAGATTACATTACAGGCCCACATCAAGGTGTTAAAATGGATGAATTCGTAAGCAGACTTACCTGTCACATAAACACGAGAGACTCGGGCCCAGTATACTGCCTTGCCGCACACCATGTGCGGCAGTGTACTGGGCCCAATTCTCTTCCTTGCATACTTAAATGACCTCTGTGAGTTTGCCTCACTTGTTGGAAAAATAATGTCTTATACACGTATGACACAGGAGGTACTTTTGTTCTCGGCTGATACGTGGATACAAGTCTACAAAGACGACCAGTATAGCTTCAATAATGTATGCCACTGGTTGAACAGCAATATCCCAAGACCCCAATATAGTTGGGAAAAGGCTAGGTAGATGTTGATATTAATAATATAAATGCGAAAGTAACTGCCTGACCGTTTGTTACCTCATCACGTATTAACTGAACGGATATGGATTAGGACATACAGGATAATAAGCATAGCATAATCAGCCTTTTAACGTTCCCACTGCTGGGACACAGGCCTCCTCTCTAGGAGAGGGAATGTGCCGTAATTCACCACGCGGGCCCAGTGCGGGTTGGTCAATGTCACACGTCTTCGAATTTTGGTTCTAGGACATGCCGGTTTCCTTACGATGTTTTCCTTCACCGTTTTGAGAGCAGTGGTGATGGATTAAATTACACAAAGTTATGCGCTTGGCTGGGTTTGAGCACGCGCCTGCATACAATTCGTAAGTCGGGGCCGTTACCACTCGGCCACCACTGCTCTCGGTCATCACGTATTAACTGAACGGATATGGATTAGGACATACAGGATACTTTACTTTTATCCCGGGGCTATTAGGTGCTTTGGAATTTTTAGCTTTCACGCTGGTAAATTGCTGGCAAAAGCTAGTCGACATTGGATTATGACATTACACAGAATTGGTAGACGGTGAAAGTGTTACATTCACTACCTAAACATATAAGCTTTAAGTACCAATAAATTATCTATATTTAGAAGTAAATATTTAAATGATTATGCAAAGAAGTTTTACTTCGTGCTCTTTCACCCGTCTCGTATCACCTATTACGAATGCAATGATCTGCCGCGCGGAACAATCGAACGGTGCTCCTAGCTGCAGCGATCCATAAAGGCGCAGGCACACGGGCAACTTAGGTGGCTCAGTTCTAGGCAACATTGGACTTTGGCGCTGTGTGACTTCACGAGAACATCAAGCAATTTCCTGAAATGCCATTGTTTTATTGTGTGGGCGATGTGAAGCAAGAGCAACTTAATATCAATACTTTAATAGATGAACGGTATAGTACAAATTGTAACACCACATTAATTACCTATAGATAGAAAAATACATAACGTGACAATCAACGTGTAATTATTTATCTGCACTGTTACTATTCAAAATTTTATGAATAGTAGGTATCTAACATTGCAGAAACAATTGATTCAACTACCAAATATTAAAGGAAGTAGGTACCCATTGCTCTAATATCTCCCTCAAATGTTGCCGCCAATAAGATTTTCGAAAAAGTAGCCCGTGAATACGTATTTTAACACTTGGAAGCACGCCATTAGCTCTGGCCACTTTTTGTGGCGTCGCGTGCACGGGGAATGCAAATCGATGTGTTCATATGATCGTATCTGATAGGGATGCGCTTGCGTGTTATATCATACAGTTTTTAAAACGTTCGTAGTTTTAATATGGGAGTTTCGCAAGCTTTTTCACTTGGTTACCAAGGTAGTAAGCTACACTTGTTACTTAAAAGGTGCTTATAGTAGAACTTTATTGCAGAGCAACTTTATAAACGAGCTTATTTACAAAACCCATTTATTAGTAGCGATATCCACTAGATAAATTTGCAATAAAGTAATAAATCTTTGCAACGAACTAAACTCAGATCAGACAAACAACTAAACAAGCGCTTATATTTCTTACTTGCTTTTAAACTTGCAGGTATTTTTTACAGAAGATAAATTGCATAAGGATGGTTTGTTTGACTTTAACTGTTATGACAATTTTCAATCAAACAAGATTGTTTCAGGATATGCGTGTTGCTTTTCCCGGAGTTGAGTTCAACGATATACATATACATAAAAGTACTCTGTGGTTCGACGGCATAAAGGTTCAACAATAGGAAGTGGACGAAACACCATTATCAGACCTGTCACTTACGATGCACTCAACCGATCTTTGACCCGACACTTTCAGCGCTGCCTGGTCAATGTCATTACCATTTGTATTGGTTCCGGGTACCGCTTCGACTTGAATGAGAGAACTGAACTAGTCGCCCGTTAGGGAAAATGAGCGTGAAACTTTTACGAATTCTTCAATTGTATCCACTGGAATTGGATTTTACTTTTTTAGATAAAACCGTTGGAGATTATTACAGCCTCATACAAAAAAAGAAAAACTAACTACACTCCTGCATTTTGGTTTTTTAAAGATTCTAATTTCAAATTTGTTTTTTCAATTTCTGATTTTTTTTTTACTTTAGAATAACAGATTCTTAATTCAAATTTTCGAAATCATTGATTAAACTTATCATAATATATCATTTTGCTAACGTTAGTAGGTACGTGTAAGTACTTACTAAAGGTACTCCAAATGTGTTGTAAGCAATATGTATCCCGTTTTAAGCTACAGTTAAACTTCTTCGGGTAGTAAGTATGGTCAGTGGCATATGGTTAGCGTCACGGTCAGCGCTCGTCCGCCGACCACCACGTCGGAGGGAACCGCCTCTCCACGCTTCGCTGACAAACAGACGTACATAAAAACTGTCCATCTAACTAACTATTACGACCCACCAAACTGTCATAACAAAATCAGGCCATCTTTTGTAGGTCTTATAAAAACCGAATTTAAAACCACGGAAAATAAACAATTTCGTCGCATTTCTACTTTTTCCAAATTGGATTTTTCTTGTCTACTGAAACTCGGTAGCATATATATCAAATAGGACCACCCAATAAAATGCCAGAATTTTAAATCCACCGAGAAATTAATGACATACTTACTTAAAGTTTTTCACTTTTAACAAACAAAGAAAGCTGTAACTTATTCACAAATTAAACGGTAACGGGACTGAAGCAGTAAGGTAGTAGTTTAAAACGTATTTGGCGGTGGCAAATAAAAGCAAAATATCTTCGTGAACCATGAAGACTACGTAACCAGTTGTAAAAAGTGAAAAAGAACTGCAGTGTTCATGCTGATCTTAGCAATAAAAGGAAGAATTTAATATTACACAATATTTGACAATAGGTACTGTTTTATGTACGTAAGCTACGTGTATTGATAGAATTCATTAACCGTAAAATATTAATGTTTTTGAGTGGCGATTTCCGCAGGACGGCTGGCAGAAACTAGACGAGAAGCCGAAAATAGATCTAAGTGGCGTGCAATTGGAGAGGCCTATGTCCAGCAGTGGACTGCAACAAGCTATTGATGATGATGAAGATGATTAATATTTTGTAGACTTTTAAACTCAATAGTCCGCCGCTACCAAGACATAAACCACAAACCATTTAAAACTGTATTTCCAGTTCTAGGATTAATTCATCAACCATTTCAAATCTCCGATCAGTAGCGTTACTAGAAGGCGCGAGGGAGGCGGCCCGACCCGTGTGATACCCGTTTTTGAAGAACCTTTCTTAACAAAAAACCTACACCACAAATGAAACACTCCCTCCCCCTCCCGAAAAAAGGCTAGAAAGAAATAAAATAAATTTATTTGGCACATACAGATACACACAATGTAACATTGTATTACCCGCCATTGTGTCACCAAAACAAAAGGTGCAACCCTTAATTATTTGGACCGGCGTGGAGTGTTCATTTGTGGGGCGATAACACATCATCCACATTATTAACCTTACCCATGCTAGCTACGCCACTGGTTCCAATGAAAAAGAAAATTGAAATAGGTACATCATGTTGTAAAAATGACTTCTCTTATTTTTCATTTCGGTTAAATACTTAAAAACTTCAGTCAGTTATAGACTTTTCTCAGTGCCTATATATTAAACTTTTTCAATTAATACTTCTATTGAAGATTTTCCGACTTTCCTTTCGTGCTTTATGAAATTTACCGAAAAAAGGCCGAAGACAACCTTTTTTGAAACATTCCTAATATATATATAAAATAAAACATTGCTTTATTTATAAATGTACAACATACATTATCGTGAAAACTGTCGTAACCCCTAAGAAATGAAACTTTAACCCCCAATGCTTATAGAACTTGATCGTCATCGCGATACTAGGGGATGTGGAAAAGCGTTGGCGTTTCGTCGCTGGTCGGGCAGTCGCGAGCAGCCCGCGGACCGACTCACCTGTCGATAGTAGTGCGTGCGCGCCACAGGAAGTGCAGTGAATTACCGGCTTACCGGACCAAACAACTGTTCACACTCCACATTCAAAATCCGAAAGCGAGCACAATTTTTTTTAATGCTCGTTGACAGCCAAGGACTTTTTAATCTGTGAGTTTTTTTTTTCTTTTTCTAATTTATTATTACAAAAAGTAGACTTAAAATTGATGTGTTTGGTTACACGTTTTTGGATAAATTTTGTTTTGGAATTTTTTCCTTTTGGTCGTATTTTGTCATTTGACTTTTGATTTATAATTTTAGATATTTAAAACTTCCACTTGGTAGATGCCATGACACTAACTGGACGATCATAATAAAGTATTTAGAAAACTTATTTATTTGCTAGATAGATAATGAGATAAACAACCTTAACTGCTTACTGCCTAGATGAAAAGTGTGCTAATGCCGCTAGGGCATAGCACAGAAATAATGCGGATGTATCGGGTTTATATGTTGGTAACGACATCACTGTGACAGGTCATTAGTCTCCAACTGGGTACGTGGTGCCCATAAAGCCTTTCAAGCCTAGGATAACAGTGTTTGATGAAAATGTTATAGCTTAACTATACTTTCCAAAAGCCATCGAGAGAGGACCGTAACATTAAAACAATAACAGCTTTCATTAACAAAGGTAATTTTACAAAAACTAATTTTCGTCGTTTAAGTAAAAGTTGTTCTTTAATTAAGTAAAGGGCCGAGATGAATTTTACTTAAGTTAAAATTCACGCTACTTGTCACTTCTAGCGTGAAACATTTTCTGTTTGTACGCCAGAGCCGCATAAACAAATTATTCCGTTAAGTAGAACGTGACAGATCAAATCGCGATTTATGGGTCAGCTGATATTGCTTTTTTATATTCAAACTGCGGCTTCGACAAGAAAGTGCCAATTGACACACGTAATCATGATAAGATAGGTCAATATTTTTATGTTGTTTTTTTCCTTTTCATTTGAAACTTAACTCAAATATCAAAAGCAAAAACAAAACCAAACAATCGTGAGATGACCTGTGGTTCTAGACAAGTGACATTCTGTCAGCGCTAGCTTGGCGAAGGCGATTGTGAAAATGTCAAATATGGATGTTGGGATTGACAAACTCAAAGCTTTTATTTCAAGTAAACCATTTAAGGCACTTTTGATTTGTTGATCGGTCGGTGAGTCAAAACATAAAGCTAGTTGCCAGTTTCGAACCGTAGATGTATGTGGGGAAGAATGTGCAAGAAACTCCATGGACGTTGTCAAAATTACACGTGAACAATCAATCAATCAATATTGAAACTCTACCGTTACTGAGCGTGTGACTGAAAGACAATGCACAGTCGAAACCACTGAAATTTGGCTTGAGACTCAAAGCTGAAACTTGGCTTGTCGATTACTTGAAGAGTGTAGGCCGGACCACTAAGAGACGATTTCCCATAATAGGGATGTTTCCTGAGTTAAAAAATGTAATTCTAATTAGTCCATCAGTTAGATTATTATTGAAAGATATTGGACACGTATTTTTTTCTTTAGCAAATATATAAAAATTACGAAGATAAAAAGCATCAAAGATCGGCAGTAGGGGCTTGTGACGTCACTCCGTGGTTAAAATTGTAGCACGTAGTGACGTCACACGAGTATTCAACGCGCTGTATCGTCTTTGTTTTTTGTTTACGTGAAAAAATAAAAAATACGTGTCCAATATTTTTTGGAAATCTATCTGACGGACTACTTCGATTTTTTTAATCAACTACCCTATTCCTACGGGAACGGGAAAAATACGAACGTGCGCATACGAAGTCGCGAAAAGTTTAGAAAGCTAGTCCCTTATATTTTAGGAGTGCGATAATCATATGCACTAATAGAATGGTACTTGCCTAAGTCTTAGGACGTATGGTGGGTCTCGGTGGGGCAAGACAAGCATGTCTGTGATAGATATGGGGGAGGCGTAAACCCAGATGAGACATTATTCATAGGCTAATAAAAAAAAATACATCTAATCATATACAAACACGATGTTATAATCAACACAATTCTGGGAAGCTTGAATGGGAAGCAATATTTCTAAAACCAAATGAGATTATTCATAATATCATTGTGCTCTCAGCGATTCATACAAATTGCTTTAATGTGAAAATAAGTGCAGCAACTTTACCACAATAAACACTTTCATTTCTGTGAATTAATTATGCAAACAGAATTATTGCCCGATCGCGTAACAATTGTTGTCGTCTAAAGTTCCCATCATTCATAAAAAAGTTACACAAAATCTTATCTATATCATCTTAATTTAATTCTCTACCAGTGTTCGTCATCAGTGGCTCACTAGAACCGTTTAAGAATTTCACCCGGCGCGGGCGCAACTAAAAACTTAATGGGTTCCTGTGATTGTTGGAAAATCGATAGCATTGTCAAGTTCAGTTCTTGCTCAGTTCGAAATCGTGGGAAATCACGACACATGTAAACAATGACAAGCTATGAGATGAGTCGATCAGTATCGCACTAGAAATTATGTTATTATTGCCATACAATACACAAGCGATCATTAACTATCAGATATTTTAAAATTGATGGAAAGGTGGGAAACAGAATCGATTGCTATCCTCAGAAATGGAGAAAACTAACGAGATTATAGATACTAATAGCGGAGACAAACTGTCACACACCCTATCATTACAATAAATACGTATACTGAAATGGAAAACTTATCAGTTTGTTGGTTTCTTTGAACAGCAATTTCCATCGATAATAGTACGTTTGAGGCTACTGTCACTCTCGTTTGTATAATCTATACTAATATTATAAAGCTGAAGAGTTTGTTTGTTTGTTTGTTTGAACGCGCTAATCTCAGGAACTACTGGTTCGAATTGAAAAATTATTTTTGGGTTGAATAGACCATTTATCGAGGAAGGCTTTAGGCTATATATCATCACGCTTAAGCCAATAGGAGCGGAGCAGCGATAAAGAATTTTTAAAAATCGGGGATTCCACGGGGACGAAGTCGCGGACAGCAGCTAGTGATACGATACACGCGCATTACATAAGTAAAATGGGTTTGAAAATGGCATACTGATGGAATTGCATAGATAACACCGAATATGCAATAACTTCCTAGCTTAGTACAACTTGGAAACTGAACCGGCCCTTCCGCGTCGACAGAATCTCGCTAATGACTGATGTAGATAAAAAAAACGATTTGCAGCAAATTAATCATCTCCCTCACTATAATTTTCATATCGAAGATGTCTCTTTGAACGTTCATTCATGATTTGATGTACAACCGGTATTTTCTAGGTAATCTACTTTCAATTAAGTGCTTAAACTAACCTAACCTAACTTTCACATTTTCTTAATATAAATTAAACATTATTTCCTGTCTGCGTGATCTCATTGTCAAGCGCAAAATTAAAGTTATATCAAAAACATTAAACCGAGTGGAAAATTCGAAAAAAGAAAAACAACCATTTAAAACTACGAGCAATGACCGCATTGATGAAAAACAACATTAACCGTCAAAATAAAACGAGCAAAACTTAGAATTACAGTTGAACGTTTTTGTATTGCATAATGTAACTAAAATCGAAAGTATGGGATTTAGCCGAAAATAACGACATAGACACGAAACCCGCATAATGCCTGGCGATTAACCTCTTCGCTGAAGTATTTTAACTTGTATGAGCAATGCTTTTAGCCGTCATTCCGTACACGATCGATCGTGAATGGTATCCGAATCGAACTTTTATGGATCTGTTAGCGTTTTGAGGGTTAAAGATTGCGAATCGATTTTAAACGGGTCTTACTTGATTATACGAAATTGTGGTTTAATAAACAATTATGTTTCCTAACCGCCATAGGTTACGCTACAAAAACATCCAATTAAACAATGCTTAAGTACCAAAATAGTCAATTTATTTACATAGTTATCAAAACACCATGGGAAAAAGCGTAAAGCCGATGACACGAACTACGAAGTTTTCAATTTAAGGCGACGTTGTACCATTTTTAAGATTTTTGAAGCTATTTATATCTAACTATATTAAATATTGAGCAATATAAAAAATATTTTAACAAAATTGAACATATGGTCAAGCGCTGACTAAAGACGGAAACATAATTACTAATAATTGACTCGATAGAAAAAAATCGCAAAGATGACTCTAAATCGATATTTCGAACGTATTTCTTAGTACAAAATTATATTACAAAACCATATAAATAATATATCAAAAAATAGGTTTTAATATTTTCTAGCGCTGTGTAAAGTAGATTTTTATATAAGTGATTATTTATTTTTTTAAGAACAAAAATCAGACAATATTGAGCCGTTCAAACGCTTGCGCCTGCCGAGCAGCGTTGCCGTTTTAGCGACTTTGTCGCTAGATCTAGCGGATTTTGGATGTGCTTAGCGACTTTTTTTTTCGATCTAGCGACTAAAATAAATTTAGCGACTTTTAGCGATTTTTTGTATGCAAAACTGACTACCAACCCCCAGTAGTGTAATGAAATTAGAAGTAGCGATTTTTGGATATTGAAAACAGACATATTTTAGTTCAAATTTAAATGTAGTTACTAGCAACACTACGAATATTGCTATTGTTTTTTCGGGAAATCCCCTACCAGAAAGACGTTTGATCATTAAGTTCAATCGATTTGGTGCCTCTCACTCTATCAAACGATGCATCAGATATTACTATTTCTTTCTTTTTCATTTCATTCATTCATCACGACCGTTCAGAGAAAGAAAGTTTCTATGTTACGTTTTGGCAGAACAAACCTGTTTGTCAAGTGTGAATAGTGTCTTTGTTCAAATTGTCGTATTTTTTAACAAAATCTTATAATTAATTGTGGAAATGGAAATTCCTTTAAAAAAGAAATCTTATGCTCAAAGGTATAGACCGGAATGGGAACAACAAGACGAGTTTAAAATGTGGTTAAAACCTGTTATGACTGATACCACTAAAGCCTTTTGCTCGTTTTGTCACAGTGAAATATTCGCAAAATTAAATGATTTAAAGAAACACGCCGATACAAAAAAACACAAACAAAAATGTGAAGCGATTTCAAAAAATCAGCGTATATGTTTTACTCCAGCTCCCAAAGTGAACAGGTGTACCCAAAAAGCCGAAGGTAAGCTTGCCTTATATATAACGGAACACAGTGCAATTTCTCAAATAGACCATCTGTCAGAATTGTGCAAAGATGTGTTCGCAGATTCAAAATGTGCTGACATAAAAATACATAGGACGAAGTGCACTCAGATTATCAATCAGGTTCTAGCACCACATTTCAGAGACAACCTTGTCAAAGATATTGGCAGCCAAAAATATAGCCTTATTTTAGATGAATCTACAGACGTTAGTGTTACCAAATTCATGGGTGTAATTGTGAGATATTTCAGTGTGACACAAAATTCTGTTGTATCTGCTTTTCTGTCGCTAGAGCCTGTAGAGCGAGCTGATGCCAACGGTCTTGTCTCATCATTAGTAAATTGTGTACAGTCACACAATTTATCGCTCCAAAATTTGGTTGGGATTGGGACTGATAACGCTGCAGTAATGACAGGGTGTCACAACAGCGTATACGAAATACTCAAGAGGCAGCACAATCTACCCAATTTAATCCTAATAAGATGCATCTGTCATTCCCTACAATTAGCCGTCAGTCACGCGTCACAGCACTCTATTCCACAACATATTGAATTTATGATAAGAGAAACCTATAAATGGTTTTCAATCTCATCAAAGCGCCAGCATGAATACAAGGAGCTATACAGCCTCATTAACTGCGGCGACGAACCTCTTAAAATCCTCAAAGTTTGTGATACTCGCTGGCTGTCTATAGAGCCAACTGTTGCCAGAATTTTGACACAGTGGGAAGAGCTTAAGTTACATTTTTCAATTACTAAAGATAAATGCTACACTGCAGATTTATTGAGTGGAATGTACAGAGACGAAGCCAATCGTTTACATTTCATATACCTGAAAAGTGTTCTAAATGATGTGCAAATGGGAATCAAGATCTTCGAAGGAGATAACACAGATCCTGTCAAATTATTATTCTCATTGATGAATTTATTGCGATCAGTCTGTAACAGGATATTGATACCGAACACCACAATAACTGAAAAAGATTATTTGACCATTCAAATTGATAACCACCTAAGCCCAGTACCTCATCTCGGATACATGTTTGAGTCGCACGTTGCTAAAGCTAATTTACCATCCCAAACAGTTGCAACAGTTAGAAAAAGTTGTATTGATTTTACCGTGCGCTTGGCAAAAGAAATTCAAAACCGCTTACCCAGCAATTACATGGCCTTACAAAAAATGACACAATTATCTGTAGACAATACTTTAAAACAATTAAAAGATAACTCAATCGCTGAACTTGCTGTGGAACTAGGTTTTGAGGAGGACAAAATTGAAAACATTTTAAAACAATGGCACAGTATTAACTTTGTGAAATGGGACATCGTGACTACAGATACTGTACAATTTTGGGCTCATGTATTAAAATACAAGGACGCTGCAGGTTTTAATACGTACAAAGACATAGCAGACTTAGCCATCACAGTTTTGTCGTTGCCACATTCCAACGCAGAAGTGGAACGAATGTTCAGTCAAATGAATATTATAAAGAACAAACTAAGGAACAGGCTGGCTTCAACCACTTTAAACTCCATACTTCTTATAAGGAATCAGTTAAAGATTTTAAAACAAAATTGCCATAGCTATGTCTTGCCAGATGATGTCTTGACCAAAATCACTAAAACTATTAAAAAACCAAGTACGTCTACAGTGGAACCATCAACTTCTGCTGCTTCAGCACCACTAGAAGCTGTCGAAGTCCAAAATGACGCAATAGATAACGACATTTTTACTTGTTTAGACCTATAGAGATTTCAATTATTATGATTAAATATTTGATTATACAAATTTGCTTTTATTTACACCATATTTTGTTACCATGGAATATTTTGAAATATTTAGCTACTTCTAGCGGATTTTTTTATTCGTTATTTTTCAAAATCTAGGGACTATTGCATCGAGGTCTAGGGATTTTTTTTTTTCCTAAACGGCAACACTGCTGCCGAGCGGGCCATTTAGTGCCGGCCGAGAGGTCTTCGAGGTCGGACGCATGCCAATTTTTCCCGCGTTGCATCTTATTTTTTTATTCAATATAATATAAAATATAAAAGCCTGTAAAAAATAACAATAATAATATGCAAATATTAGTGTAAAACAATGATTTTCCTTGACGTAAAAGAACGAAAACGACGACCATTTGTTTAGACGCGTCATTGTACAAAAAAGTGCAGTAGGTTGGTTATACGTAACTGATTGAATTTGTTAAAATGATTATTTTTTTGCTTAATAACTTGGCAATATTTTGCTAAAATTATAGACCATATAATTTAAACGATTTGAAAAGCCACTATTATGTCAACAATTTATTTTGCAGCGTTTCAATGAGAAAAAATTTACTCAGGGGTATTGTTCAGACTCTAGATAACCAATACTGAGGAAACGAAACCAAGTTGTTGGCTACCGTGAGGGAGATAAGAAGGGAACGGAATCAAAACGACGGTGTAGTTTGGTATCCGGTACTCTCATTTACCGAACCAGATGCAACAGTACGGGTACTTCTACTTTACGTCGATATTCTGTACGAGGGTGTGCGAGGTTGGCAAAATGTGGGTGTACTATAGCTAGACGTCTGCCTAACCTTTCGGGGAATACAGGTGTGATGTTATGTGTTATGTTATGTAGGGTAGTATTTCATCGTTCGATCCGGCCCATTAGTACTGGAACTAGCAAGAATCTACTACCGTATGAATCTCGGTAATCCTGCTGGTTAGACGCCCATTTTACTTCTTCAAAAATATTATATTCAATGGAAAAATTAATGCAATATAATTTCAGGGCCAACTCCATGTAACCGGGAGGCAATATTGCTTGTTTGGCATATGGTCAGGTGAAACAATACCCGTACATGTAATAAAGATAGGGAAAGATAATACATTTTGGGAAGAAAATGCAGAGTCTACTTTATTTAGTGTCTTTTTTACTGCCGGAAATCCTAGATCTAGAGGAATGGACATAAGAAAAATAAAAATGCAAGAAGATAAAGAGAATATTGCAGCACCTCCCAAGTAACACAGATATATACAAATATCTGAAAAGCAGTTGAATAAGTTATTACATATGATTGACTATACAGCTAATTAGGGTTCAAAACAAAATGTGGTGGACCCAATTTCTTAGGAAAATTGATACAAGTAAAAATTGATACAAGTATCAATTTCTAATAGAATAGGTACCTAGGTTTACCTATTTATAACTTACGCCTATAATAACAAAATAATCAGCAGTTCTATAAAGTTCACATTATGATTATATTTTTCAATGCAAATAATATAACATAAATTATTGTTATATTATTATTAACTGTATCTTTCAACTTCATATACTCTTTCATACATTTACGACGAATTCCCCCAGTTCTTCTCCTTGATTTCCATGATTTACTTTCCATTTTTTATCAAATTGTTCACAAAAAATGCACGCAACGTACAACAATACGCAACGACACAACAATGTTTTAAACGTCCCTAATTCAATTACTACCCATAAAATCTTTGTATAAATTGTTGCAAAATACTACTTTTACAAGTAATTGCGGAATAAGAATACATCATTCAGCTTCCATCTGTGTAATATGGCTATAAATTAAGACTTTATTTCCATTATACCGAAAAACAGAAAAAAACCCAGAAAATACTTTTATACAGTAGCTGAATAATTAATAAAATGTGGAACCTTATGTGACGTGAAGACCAAATAAAAGCAGTTATTCAAAATCAAGTTTTTTAACAAAAATTAACTACATCACTATCTTATAGCTTAAAGTGGTTTTATAAGCAATAAGCTGAGTAAAGTTTGTATATTAGTGTTAGCTAACTACGGTTATTCAGCTACTTGTACTATTATACAGATAAATACTGTCCCAGGCACTCTTGTTCAAATTAAAGTCATCTGTAATGCTGTAGGCTTCATAACATCTGTGTTCTATGCGGTATAGAAGTTATTACTAAGCTTTTTAGAAAAAAAGACAACACAACTTTTACTAAACTTAAAGATTTTTAAAGGCCGAAAGAGAATATTATTCAGAATTTGGCTCTTTCAATAGCCACTTATTCACACTTTATGTGGTTATAGATGTAAACATTTGGGAATTGCTATTACTCAACCTTAATTCAGCCATACCAGATCACAATTTCTCAAATAAAACCTTAATAATTAGAAAAGCGTGACTTCTTATTCAGAGTTATGCTGTAAAATAGCTGCGTGGAAAGCTTTTATCCAGGTTATAATGAATCGCCATTAAAACTTATTTTTAAGTAAACTATTGAATCATTCATTATGTATATCAAATACCTCATTTTAGTCATTCATTACAGTTAAAAATACAATTTATAATTTATTTAATGACTTTTGAGAGCATCATCATTAGCTGTTTTATGCTAACTATTTTTGTTCATATCTAAAAGTCGTTTATATCTTATTTACTATCACTAAACTTGATTAACTTAGCGGCGCGTGAAAAATATTGAGACAATTCATATGCTATTCACGATAAAACTACTTGCGCAGTAATATTTAACGAGTATCATTGTTACAATAAATAATTATAACATTTACGACCAGGCACCTCGTTCTTGATTTGTTTAATGCAACTAAACTATGAAGTGTCAGAAAAAAGACGTACTGCAATATTAAACACCACTTTTTTCTACTTCACAACTTAAAGCTTCATTTTGTTTGAAAAGTATTACACAAATGGACTAAACTTTTAATCATTTCTGAATATCAATATCGACATGAATTTGTTTTTTTTTTATCAAATGTGGCGAGTACTTTTGCGTCACAAACATTTATTTTTAATAATTATTGAATACGTTTTTTATGTACAATTTTGAGTTCTTCATTTTTTCTGTTTGTAACATAAAAATAAAGTTAAAAAGATTTTGTTGCTGACACTAAAATATTGACAAGTTGTGAGTGAAGTTGTCCCGGAATGTATCTATGTTCTCCTTTGAAACACATAGATATAGTGAAAGGAACGTCGTTCCAACCTGGTGTCCCGAGACAACTCCCGTCTTTTTTATTTTTGTAAAAAATCTTATCTGTGAGAATTTTTGACATCAGGTGTAATTGATGGAAAGTGTATTTTAAATATAGGTAGGTATAAACTTACCTTAGATTTGCCAAACTAATCATTTTTAACTTTCATGAGAATTCATCAAGCGTGGGTGCTAAGTATGTACCTACATAAAAATTTATTTAATGAAAAAAAATAACATCAAACTTGATCTACTGAATTTGTCTGTTTCGTGGCGCACAACGCGTCACGTGGTTCGGTCCCGCTTTGCGCATCGTAGTTAGATCAACTGGCGGGGGCTGAGGTAACGTTTTCTATGCCTATCGTTTGGGACAACCTCGCCTTAAACTAAAACAATTGCTTTTTTTTTTCAATTTATATCGCAAAAACTATCAGTGACTAACAGACTCTACCGGATGCGGTGGTGCGTCGGGTTCGGTTCCCGGGGTGCACGCTCGGACGCGCCGACACGCTTCGTGCCTGCGCCCGCGCCACTCACCTGCCACCCATCGTTAAATGTAGGAATTAATAGGAATGGGAACAAAATATGTGTAGCAGAGTGATTCACACATACTTGGGAAAAAGTGGTAGTAGCGTGATATACCTTTTTTCTTTTTTTTCTGGGTGGGAAATCATTAAATGACTTCTTCCGCTCTGGGCGGACCGGAAGGGAGTGTCAGACTCTTACTGACTAAAACTCACCCGTGTTCCTCCTAGTGCCGTTTGCGTTCCAAAGTCACGGTAACTCTTTCGAACAAATTCCGCAACCCTAGCAGGCACTGACCCTTTGGCCCTATCTTCTATGTTGACACCTCTTTGAGGCGGGCGTGGACATCGTGGCCCGTGGCATCTCTCCAAACACTCCTCAAAGAGGGAACTTATCGCCACAATGGTGGCTTGCCCAGAGCGTGATATTACCTACAAGGAAGATCTTACATGTTTTCTTAATCAATCTAATCAGCCATTTTGTCTCACTGCAGTCTTACAGAGCTAAGGTCCGTCTCTCCCTTTTCCTCACGATTGTATCTTCTGCTATTAAAGTAGTGCAGCTCGATCTTGATTCCTATAGATATCGATATATAATCGAGCTCGGACTCGATTCTTATAGATAGGAATTAAAAGAAATAGGAAACAAAAATTATTTATTTGTCGTACAGGTACTACAGAGTAGTTTTTTTAACCTAAAGGTTGACTGGTAGAGAATGCCTTGTCGTATTACCTAAGCACGCTCATGTATAAGTACATAAAGTTTAAATAAAAAAAATAAAATGGGGATCATTGCGATTCATATTTGGAAAACAAGTAGTGCGTGGTAAACTAACCAAAAAGATAGAAATCTAGAATATATTTTGCAAATCAGAGGAGGAATGAAAAAGACATTACTTTTTCTCAGAAAAGTATTATTTCACGGTGTGCCAAGTCGAAAAATCACAGTCCAAAGTGCAAAGTCATACATTTGGGTAATAGGTACATCAGTGGCATCCAACAATGGTTTATAAGCAAGCAAAACCACATGAACTAGGAACTTATAGACAATAATAATATTCGTTACCCAGTGTAACGGTTATACTACTACCTGAGCTTTTACTCATTATATTATGCGCTAAACTTAATAATATTGTCTATTGTTCACCGAATAATAATGCTCACATTCACTGCGTTTTGGTTTTGTTTGATAGACACTTCCAAAGCTTAAATATAATAAGCAACGTCCTTTGACCTACACGTGCTTTGAAATCACACGCCAGTTAAACGCTACGCCTAGGTCACGGCTCTTGACGCGGCGTAATCGTTACGTTTTCGCAGCGTATACGTTCAATGGATACTCAAGGTACATGTGACAGGTGCCTATAGAAAGGCAAAAGTTTCTCCTTATCATCAAATATCATGCAAATAAGTCGAATCAAATACTCTTCCACTTCATCACAAAAAAAGTGTTTGCATGACTGACAGCTTTAACTACATAATTCATCAAATTATATTGTATTTAACGAAGATCTTAGAGCAAAAAACGTAAGTAACTAAGTACATACATATGTGTTCGCAATCTGAATAAGGAAGGAGTTGCCCTATAATTAACTACCGACGATAGCCCACATACTTTCGTATCACAGAAAAAGCGGCTCACCTGCTTTTATCCACGACGGATCTTCTGTTTACCGTGTTTTCATTGTTGATACGATACTTTAAACTGAAAGCACTTGAAATGGTACCGAGTATATTGTGCCGAGATAAAAATATGTTTTATCTGTTTGTTTAATCCGATTACGAAAATTATTTTACTTACAAACAGCTACCTTTACACATAAACAGCTAGGAGTCTAGGACCATAGGAGCGAAGCTGCGTGACAAATCTAGTTGAATATATGCAGCGTTATTTATGCACACATATATACAGGTAAATATTGCTAACACTGGCGAATTCTTTTGCACCGTTAAAGTAGAGCTTCGATAAGCTCTATAGATCTCAAATATTATGGCTCTAATACAAAGTATAATATACTTTGTATTAGAGCCATAATATTTGAGATCTATTATGCTTTAACTTTATAGCTGCATCATCAGAAACTATGAATTGCAAGTATGTAGGTATACCCGATTGAAAAAAGAATTACTTTTTCAAATCGTAAGAAATAACGTACCTAATCAAACAAAGAAAATGGACACGCGCCAAAGGTTTTCTAAAGTAACAAATAAAGAAAAAAATTGTTGATGACGGCTAGTCAGGTATGACGTATGTAATAAGTGTAACAATTCGTAATCGCACTTAAACACGGAATGGTCAAATGCGAGCATGCGAGAGATTTTAATGTGCGGCAGATTAGTGGCCTCCTGTGTTCATATAATTACGGTCTCTTGCGGAATTGGCACAGAATGATTCAGAACATCTCTTCACCGTTTACATTACGTTATTTTTTATTAGGGTTCTGTACGTCATTAAAAGGACCACTAGCTTTTAAGATCACTCGTGTGTCTGTCTGTCCGCCTGTAACAGCCATTACGCATTAGAATTATTGTGTCTCAAACAAGACGTAACGTAAATAAATACAAATGTGAATGTAGGGTTTCTTTTGCAGAACTTTTTTGTTTCATTCGGGATTCGGATCGGATTCGTTTCTTTGGTCGCATGTTTTATTGCACCAAATGACATCACCCTACAATGAGTAATAATATAGTCATATTCATCTAACTACTACTCATCCCTTTTTAAGAAGAGGATGCTCAGATACTTACAGTGTAGTCTTTTTGACCCAAAGGTTGACTGGAATCGCTTCCTCGCTCGAACTTGATTCCTATAGATAGGAATGATTAAGTGAAATAAGAAACAAAAATCAGATTTAATTTTAAAGTAATCTATTTTTACTTTTTGGATTGAATGGTATTTTATTAATTTGTTGTACACCTATCACAAAATCTTTTTAACCCAAAGGTTGACTGGTAGAGAATGCCTTGTCGCAATAAATCCGCCCATGTACCACTATTGTACAAAAAGTTTAAATAAATAAACACTCGTAAACTTCTGCAATAGATTACCGAAAAATAACAAAGCTCTTAAACTAATAGCCAAAGTTACATAAAACTTTATTACTGAAAACCACTCTATGAATTCGTCAGGGGCTTTAGAGATTTTTATTTTATATTTTATTGGCAATAAGACCCATGATTGCGATTTTTTACCCAAATTTGTGGAGTCATCTTGGATGAGCAACCTGTACCTATATCGGCGCTGATTACTCAATTACTTTGTTGGTCCATTTAGGAATATCTTGATAGCTGAAGTTATAAGCCCGTAACAACACGATTGCAAAGCAAACAATTATTTTAATTGGAATGGATTTAAATATTTACGAAATCTGTTTTGGTATGATAGGATAGTAAACAACGCAGTTCTTAAATCGTTAAGTCATAAAAAGTTCGAATGATATTAAAATAAATAGAAGAGGAGCACTTTTCATTCATACAAGTTTCGAGGCAACCTCTACTTGGATTATTTTTAATTACGGATCTGTTAACGTAAATGAAGGCGACTGTTAATATCTTCATGAATAAAAAAACTCAATCCTAAAGTACCTAAGTACTTATTAATAATTCTATAAAAAATACTTCGCGACTTTACTTTTACATAACGCGACCGGTCCCCAACGCGACGTTTTTTTTTAGAATTATTAATACGTACTTAGGTACTTTATTGAGAGTTTTTTTTATTATTTTTTACTTTTTTAAGGGGACATAGGTTTTTGTGTTGGGGTTTTTTAAAATTTATAATTTAATTTTTTATTTTATACTTTTTATGGGTACATACTTATAAGAACACTCTTGATTAAGTCATCAATATTCTCTTTCAAAGCGTTTTCATTTGAGACCCCACTCGAGTATATTTGCAGACATTCGGTTATTCTTCCCCACTTTCACCCCCCACAACTTTTTCATCGACTCAACCGATTTTCATCAAACTTATCTAAAATCACTCGCCCTAAACCAACCAACTAAATAGAAATCGCTTTATCCATTCGCGAGGTACGGAGCCACAGACAAACAGACAGACACGTCAAACTTATAACACCCCTCTTTCTGCATCGGGGGTTAAAAATAAATACAGTTCAGTATTACAAGGTGTCCTACAAAACTAATGCTGTGTACTGTTGAGGGCTTATCTTTAAATCCAATTTGTCCTCTTAACGACATCTATATTACGATAACTTAATAACATGTTACAAAATGACAAAAGATACGAAGCGATATCTACCTAATAGCCTTTTTTTCTGGATGGGAAATCATCAAATGACTTCTCCTGCTCTGGGCAGAGTGGAAAGGAGAGCCACTCTTATTGACTAAAACCCACCCGTGGTCAGGGCCGCTGCTAGCTATTTGATCGCCCGCGTGCAATACCGATTATACCGCCCTTTTTTTTTGGATGGGAAATCATGAGAGACGGGAGTGTCAGACTCTTACTGACTAAAACCCACCCGTGATCCTTCTTGTGCCCTTTGCGTTCCAGGGCCGCGGTGACTCTTTCGGGCAAATTCCGCAACCCTAGCAGGCACTGACCCTATGGGGCCCCGTCTGCGTTGCTGACGGCTCTTTGAGGCGCGCGTGGAACACGACGCGACCGAGACTCGGACCTGGTTGCTATCGGACGGCGAGCCACCCATAGCTCGCCATCCGCAGGCCCGCGCCTACGGTGGCTGAGAATCGCCCTGCGTTTCCCGCCGCCCGGGGCGTCTTCTTCTGTTTCGGCGGCTGTAGCGTGAGGTTTCCCTCTCTCGCACGCGTTCCGCTTCCTCCTTCGCTAGCATTACTGCTTCGCAGAAGGAACCGCCTTACGACTACATATATGCTGAGTTTTGCTAAAAAAAGGCTATTTCATGATTTTTTCATTATGGTGGGGAAACCTTAACGCAAAAAAAAAAAACATTTATTTTGATTAGGTAACTTAGTTATTTTGGTTTACTAAAGTTTAAAACTGCTGAAGCATTGTTGATAAGTTTTTGATACTTTTTTATTTTGAAAAGAATCTTTCGCCTGATGCAACTGAAACCGGCAGGAAAATATTCTTAGAGCTATCGCTGTTTTCGGAAATGTTGAAATTAAGTCATTGGCAAAAATATTTATACTGTAATAAGGATTGTGAAAAGGACATGCTTGATTACAACTGTAATTTGTTTCATGTGACTTACATCTGGTGTGAAAAATATTTTGATTCTCTGACTTTGTTCAGTATATATAAGCCTGGTTGTTATCGGAAGGCGACCCATCATCCACAGGTGCCGTACGCCTACGGTGGCCAGGAATCGCTCTGCGACTCCCGACGCTCGGGGCGTCTTCTTCTGTTGCGGCGTAAGGCTTCCCTCTCCCTCACGCGGTCCGTCTCCTTCTTCGCTAACTTTACTGCTTCGCAGAAAGAGGTGACCGCTTCCCATGCCTCCTCGCTTGGGGCCATATATTGAAACTGAGCCGGATGCGAGCCAAGCCCAGGTCTTGGCCGCGGACGTGTCCTCCGGTGGATTCCAAAACAGGTACCTCCCGAAACACCCGTGTCCGGTGAGTACCGGTGCTAGGAACGCCGTGGTTCCTCTCCAACTACTCCTCAAAGAGGGGACTTATCGCCACAATGGTGGCATGCTCAACAAGTACCTACCTAACCTACCAACTGAGAAATAAGCTCACAGTTTTCATAGAACACGACTATGGATACTTGTATTGAATTTGAGTCCAAACGGTGGCGGGCGGTTCCTGCGGTACCTGCTGACGGATAAGATAGCGCCTTCGGTTTTTTTTCAATGCGATGATATTTCTTATGCTGTAGGTGGGGTGGCTATTATATTATGACTATGACTTTGAATATTACGTAATGAGTCGCTCGATTTGCCGCCCCCTTGGACGTGCCGCCCTTGTGCAGTGCACGCCTTGCACGCCCGCTTACGGCGGGCCTGCCCGTGGTCCTTCTAGTGCCCTTCGCGTTCCCTGGCCGCAGTGACTCTTTCGAACCGATTCCACAACCGTAGCAGGCACTGACCCTATAGGGCCCTGTCTACGTTACTGACGGCTCTTTGAGGTGCGCGTCGAACACGACGCGCCGTCGACTCGTGCCTGATTGCTATCGGATAGCGAGCCACCCATAGCTCACCATTCGCCGGCCCGCGCCTACGGTGGCCGGGAATCACCCTGCGTTTCCCGACGCCCGGGGCTTCTTCTTCTGTTGCGGCGGCTGGGGCGTGAGGTTTCTCTCTCTCGCACGCGTTCCGCCTCCTCCTTCGCTAGCATTACTGCTTCGCAGAAGGGAGCGACCGCTTCCCATGCCTCCTCGCTCCGGATCATGGTTTGAACCAGGGCCGCACGTGAGAGGTCGCCGCCACCCTTCGCCACGACGAGGACACGGCGGTGCTCCGCCCAAGCAGGGCAGACTTCCACCGTATGCTCCACCGTGTCCTCCGGGCGATCCACACAGTGTTGACACCCGGACGTGTCCTCCCGCTGGATCCGACACAGGCACCTCCCGAAACTGCCGTGTCCGGTGAGCACCTGCTTCAAAGCTAAGTTAACACGCTCAGACATTGACAGAATAGACCAATTAATTTTCTCTTTGTCTCTCTGTCTCGAGTCTTTAAACTTAAGTTTTATGTAACAGCAACCACAAGGACAAACATTCTCACTTGGAAACAGGTATCAAAGTAATCAATATTTATAGATGTGATTAAATTATAGCAACATTGAAATAAGATCGCCGAGATGCAGCCACAGACCGCAACCGATGCACTTTGTACTAACAAACAAGTAGACAGAATTGAACAAGGTTATTTTAGTACCCATTACATTTCATCTGATCCCACGACGAAGCTCTATAGTAATTTTTTTATTAATAATTATACATTTAAAGCGTCTTTTGCCTACGTTCACTAATGGAACGTCCACACGATACAGTTTCCATAAACTTCTATAAATTTTGTATGTGGAACAAAGTCTGTGCAAACAAAACTGTGTATCGTATGATGCTACTATAATGGGCCGTCTACACTGTGCAGACTTTAATATAGACTTCTATAGGATTTTGTATCATCATCTGCCTAGCCTTTTCCCAACTATATTGGAGTCGGCTTCCAGTCATACCGGATTCAGCTGAGTACCAGTATTTAACGTGGAGCGGCTGCCTACCAGACCTCCACAACCCAATCACTGGGGAACACGTTAACTTGGCAAGACTGGTGTCAGATTTTCTGGCTTCTGACAATCCGTAACGACTGCCAAAGACCTACAAATGACAGCCGGAACCAACGGCTTAACGTGCTTTCCGAGGCACAGAGGAAACTCGGTATGTTAAGGTGGTCACCCATCCTGAACCTTGAAGGTCGAGCTATGCGACTGATATTATTAAGCCACGAGCTCCTCCGCGGTGTTTATGTGCGGACAATTAATGTCAGTGTAATAGACTTTTTAACCGACTTCTAAAAAAGGAGGAGGTTCTCAATTCGGATGTTTGTATGTTTTTTTTTTTTTTTTTTTTATTATTGTTTGTTCGCGCATAACTCCGTCGCTTGTCAACCGATTTGAAAAATTCTTTTTTTGTTGGAAAGGGTATACTTCCCAAATGGTCCCATGAAAATTTTATCGAAATCAACCAAGCGGTTTTCGAAAAATCTAAAAAAAATATCTACATTGCCTACATTGACGACCTCTTAGTTTACTCCGCAAAGGAGCAGTACGTTTTTTTACACCAATGTGATTGGTTCGTTTAGGTGGGGGAGGGGAGGGGGTGTAGGTACCACTAAAAAGTGAAAAATAAAAAACTTTTTACAAAAAATAAAACCGACTTCTAAACAAAAAACCAAAAAGTATAAAATAACTTTAATTTGGGAAGTCGGTGTGTTCAACAACAAAAAAGCAATCAAAGACACCGAGTTCCGAAATTAAAGTTATTTTATACTTTTTGGTTTTTTGTTTAGAAGTCGGTTTTATTTTTTGTAAAAAGTTTTTTATTTTTTATTCAGAGTTCAACGTCTGTGCAGATAAAACTCTGTCTGTATCGTGTGAAGCCATAATAATTTACCGTCTACACGATACAGAGTTCCATAAACTTCTACAGGATTTTGTGTGTGCAGAAAAATCGGTGTAATTTTTTTTTAATTCACAGTTCTAGGTCCTTGCAGACAAAAGTCATTTTGTGGACCTAATATAACGCTAAGCTAATGAATGCTTATTGTCCCGTCAGATTTTCAACTCTAGGCCCTGAGCCGAGCCGTGATAACCCCACACCTACTGATAACGGGAATTCGGCTCTATGGGGTCTCAATGGGGTATACTGTAAATTCCGGTATCGTATAGACAAAGGTTGTCCACGAAGAACGCCGTTAAAGATTTTATATAAGACCTATCCATCAGCCTTTTAAAGATTCCTCCTTTTGCGTCTAAACTAGAAATACAGAAAAAATAAAACCTGCTCCAAGTAATAGAATAATATCTAACCATCACCTACGACAAAAAAAAAGTCGAAACGAGACAACAACTTGTTTTAAAGTTTGAAGAGTAAAAGTAGAAATAAAATACTACAGAACCAGTTTAATTAAACGTAGCTTCCGGTGGACCACCGTCCGTCATTCTTGCGTAACACAAAATGACAAACATCCTCAAACAATACCAATATCCAATAAAAATAAATACTTTCCATGGCAATGGCGTTAATTTTATAACAACCACATGTGTAACGGAGTATGGAGGCTTTCTCTCATTCGACGGTCATGCACTCCTTTCGGCCGTACCTACTTAAAAGTCCGTCACGCTCCGACTACAGGAATCATGAATGAACAAATTGAATCCACGCCGATTTGTACAACTCACTTTCTTAGTGACTATGAATATTTATTGTACAGTCAAAGAAAGTCATTTACTTACAAAAACGAATGTTAAAATTTTATAATCATTGTAACAAAATGCTATCATTGCAATCACATGATGTATCTATTTTTATTACCGTATTCGGAACAACATCGGGGTACAAGAAAGTTTTCTTCCTTTCTTTTTTAAAAGATTACAGTCGAAGTGTTGACTGCAAATTCTGGAACTCATTTTTGGAACCCAATTAGGCCTATTGGTAGCAGCTATCCACATGTTTCTTATTTCAGGTTTATTTGGAAATCTGCAAGTATAATAAGATACTTTTACTATCTTACATTTTTGTAGTATAGTTTATGTATTATATAACAGTATGAGAGTAGCTATGTAGTTGTAGTGTGTTTTACTAATATCGTATAGATCAAAGCCTGAATATACTACCCACATGAAAGGGTAAATTCCCCGTTGAAAAGTGGCCAATACTGAACTTTTAGATAAGAAAATAAAAATATTGGCCAAATCATAATTTTAGGACATTTTTCTCATTATACAGATTAGTTATTATATTACTGCAACTATTTGATCATAAATAGAAGAACAAAAAGTGATCGAAATCGAAAAAACATCGAATACTTACGAGTGAAAGGATAATCCGTCAATCTTCATCAAAGTATTACTTTTATAGTTTATTACACTACATCTTACCATTATGCACTGTTGCACAAACTTAATTTGTCAAATTGAGCACGAAAAGATACGTATTCTGTTGTTATTTGGACGTAATTGTTAAAAATCAATTAGATTAGATATATAGATGCAAATCGACAACAGTCACAAACGTCAAACTTGTGCACAATGATGTGCTCAGCCGACACGCGAATTGCTACTCCGTCTCTTTTCTTTGCTAGTGACGATAATATGTTTGTCTTTGTCTTTTGCGAATGCAAAGGAAGATAATATATCCCGCAATCTATAGGAATACTCTGTCTACGAACCATATAGGTACATGAAACGCGTTTGCAGTAAACTAATGTTTGTTTGTTTGTTCGTTGTCCGTCGATAACTATTTGTATTACTAATGTGAAAAAGTAATATGACAGGAAATACAATATATTTATATATATAGCGACTTAAAAATTAAGTTTACAAATGATACTTACATAATAATATTATTTAGTACTTAGGTACTTATGTACTTATAAAATTTTGTATACTTGATATTATTATAACTTTACAATATCGATCGGTGATTTCTATCTATTATGAGAAGATATTAGTTTGTAGGCAATTGTTTGTAATAGCCAGCAAAACTCACGGGCCGACTTGCTAACACCACCGAAAGACTACTTTTATTTTAAAACAAACTTGCGTGTAAGCAACCTATACTACAATACCTTGCAATAATGATATGAAATTGTAATGAAATACATACAAGAAAATAATATTAGTTCAAATCAATGAAAATGCATACAATTTAAAATATACAAGCAATTCCGCGCGTAAAGCCTATCACCGCACTAGCTAGCTTGGTTTCAAAATGTATTTTTTATTTCAAGTCAATCGAATCATCACATTGCGAAGTTTGGCAACGGATTTTCTTAGAAATTCCGACGTTACATCTAAGGTCAAAGGGTCAAGTAATAAGAACGGCAACCTCGCGCGACGCGTCTTACGTACATAGGTATGATGAATAAAACACCTACTAACAATAATCATAAACTAGGTAATGTTAACAATTTTTTTATAACAACAATATTTTATGTTTTTGTTTATGATAGTTAGTTTTATGTTATTATAATGTTTTTTTTAAATGAAATCCATTATTATAAATTGAGTAATGATTTTTGAAATTTATATTACCGGTTGCACGCCATCTAGCGTCAAATTATTATAACATCGCAATCATGGCGGTATGTTTTGGTTGTCAAAACGCACTCACACTAGTAAACGAAATGTCAAATTTTGCCCGGTTTTTAAAACTGTTTTTCTCAATATATAGTGCAAATTATTTACCAAAAAGTCTAATGCGCACCTATTTCATTGTAGAAAAGTGATAAAATGATTCGTTTTGAGAAAAAAGTGTCTATGTACGGAGTAGAATGTATGCATTAAATGTATGAACAGGCCAGCGAAACAATCACCTTAAAGGTCTTTTTAAAATAAATTTACATGCTATTTTAATGAAGTGTCTAGATCTTTCAATGATTTATGATACGTCTCCTGTTTTGACTGCTAACGCATTCAAAAGAGTGGTTGAGAATGTAATAAAGCTGATCATTTGAGATGCAACCATGAAGTTTCCAATTAAAGTGATGTGACGGCGAAAACTGCATCTAAAAGTTCATCAATCGCGATGATGTATCTACAAAGGTCAGTCGCCGATAGTGTTGTACCATCACTACGTACAATAGTCATTGGCCTTCGCACCCGTCTCGCTGGCTGCCCCTTTTGTTTCAGGGCCCGCGAGCTCACGGGATGCCGGTTTTGCCGCCAAAATACGTCAACGACTTCTAATTCATATGTCACCATCCGGCGCGGGTCGCGAGGTCACTTTTTAATTGTTTTTACATAATTGTTTCGCAAACCCAATGCGTGTGAATAACCCTTGCGTATGAAATTCAAACCATTCAGTTTAATAATGCAGGCTGTCGTAACATCTTCAGTGTTAATCACACATTATTTAGTTGATGGTTAATAGCTCTGTCTAAACAATAGATGTTACGTTATAATGAGAGAAGTACATAACCTTGTTGTTTTACTTTTACAAATTATTGTTACGTCATTTTTGCATTTCCTGCTGAAATTAAAGTACATAGGAAAAGACCATTGGACTGCCAAACATTTTAGCCTATTAGCAAATAGACATATTATAGCGAGCCTTTACTTACAAACTTTTATTAACTAATATCTAAATTAACATAAGAACATTATCAGCGGACAATTTGGCGCGGACTTCTAGCTCAGACGCGGAAACGGGCGGGAATCTTTCTGGTACGCGCGGGGCGCGTGTGGCGTGATTGGCCAGCGGCCTGATCTCCGCTATCATTGGTCGAGGCGTCGCGGTTTACGCGCGAAGACGAGTCGACGAGAGCGGGAAGATTTGAGTTGGGGTGCGTTTCGTTACACGCGTCCGTTATACCCTCCCCCTCCGAGTCACTTAAACGTCCCGTAGGTGGCTCGGCACAAACAGTTTGAGAACGACGGGGCCGTCCACGAAGACGCCGAGGCTGCACTGGAGCTGAGACCTGGCCTGACGTGTTACGGTAAGGCTTCAAGTCAGAAGCATGAAACTTTCCTAACAGCTTCGAGTTCAAATCAGTGACTTCGTAGGTAGTAGGACTAACTATTTTACTAATACGATAGGGTCCATCACGTTTCGGCATGAACTTACGGGTCCTACCCTTAGAAGCGTCACTAAGCAGATGAGTGGTGATAAAAACGAAGTCACCCACCTGGTAACCTACAGTCTGTCGGGTCTTGTCAGCTTGACTTTTTCGTTCATCCTGTTGTCGTTCTACATTATCCCGAATAACGTCCCAATTATCTAAGAATCTACGGAGATACGGAGTAATTTGGGGAAGGAAATTCTCTTTATCCAATATTGCCCGCAAATCATGCTGCACATCGAATGGCGTACGCATCTCCCTTGCAAACATCAGTTGGGCGGGACTAACTCCCGTGGTAGAACAGGTGGCGCTATTCATCGAAAATCGAATGGACGATAGAAACTCGGGCCACTTACGATGGTTATTACGAACTAAAATCGACAGCTGTGTACGGAGGTCCCGGTTTTTCCGTTCTGCTGGGTTCGCCTCAGGATGATAAAGCGGTATGAGGTTTTGTTGAATTCCTAGGATAAACATGCACTGTTGCATGGTGGCGGAAACAAATTGGACACCGTTGTCTGATATGATGCGGCGTGGGAAACCATACCTGAGGAAGTACTCATTGATAAGTACAGGCGCACACTTCTCAGCGGTAGCTTCTGTCAAAGCAAACAACTCTACCCACCTTGTGGCCGTATCTTCTACTAAGAGTACCCATTTCTCACCATGTTCGCCTTCTGGTAAGGGCCCGAACAAGTCAATGGCGAGTACTTCTCCACGCTGATTGAGGATGGGTGTCTGCAGGAGTCCAGCGGGCTTCTGGTTGGAGGCCTTATAGCGCTGACACTCTTCACAGGTCTTCAGGTAATCTGAAATGTACTTACGCATCCCAACGAAATAGTAATTTCGGCTGATCCGATTGTAGGTTCGCTCTACCCCTTGGTGACCAGCTGTGGGAGCGTCGTGAAATTCCTTCAGGATCTTCTCGCGCATGGTAAGCGGCACGACGAGCTGTGGCTCTTCAGTGTCAGTGTCCGGGAGGTACCGGTATAGAACACCTCGGTTCATGATGTACCCTCTACCTAACCACTGAGTTTCGTCAGGTTCTTTACCCTCAAGGCTATTGATGATCTTCGCAACCTCGGGATCATCGAGCTGTTCCTTGCGGAGATCTGCGGAACTAGCACTGGGTAAGTCCACGATGACAGTACAGATGTCACAGCTTTCCACATCGGCAGGGTCGTCACATTGAGGACACTGAGGTCGACTCAGGGCATCGGCCACGACATTAGCTTTACCTGGAGTGTACTCGTAACGAATATCGAGAGCCTGTAATTTCATTGCCCACCGAATGAGATGTCCATTAGGCGTTTTTAAGGTTAAGAGCCACTTGAGGGGCTGGTGGTCACTCCTTACGACGATAGGATGCCCATCCAGATAGCCTCTGAACTTATCGGTTGCCCAAACAACCGCTAAGGCCTCCCTCTCAGTGGTGGTATAATTCCTTTCGGCGGGAGTCAGCAAACGACTTGCGTATTCTATAGGTCTCTCCTCAGGACCATCTCCCTGTAAGAGAACAGCTCCTAAAGCATGGTTACTGGCATCTGTTCGCAAAACAAACTCTTTAGAATAGTCGGCTTGAACTAGTATAGGTGCCGAGGTTAACTTGTTCTTCAGAGACTGGAAAGCTTCTTGTTGTTCAGATTCCCACCTCCAGGGCTCATTCTTGCGCGTTAAAACCGTCAAAGGCTGGGCCACTTGGGAAAAATTGGGAATAAACTTCCGGAACCACGAACAGGTCTGTAAGAAAGACTTTAAATGCCTTAGGTCCTTGGGACTGGGCATCTGAAGTACTGCGTCCACCTTAGTGGGATCGGTTTTGATACCGTTAGGAGTGATAACGTGTCCTAGGTAATTTATCTCCGGGCGAGCAAAGAAACATTTCGCTCGGTTGGCCTGTAACCCAAACAGACGTAATCTGTCGAATACTTTCTGTAGGTCCGCTAGATGGCTATGGAAATCCTCTGAAATGACTAGGAGATCATCTAAATACGCTATAAGGACAACACCTTGCAAACTAGCGCCAGATCGGAAACGATCGATCAACCGTTGGAAGGTAGATGGTGCGTTCTTCAACCCGAACGGCATACGCTTAAAGCGATAAGTCCCGAACGGCGTCACGAAGGCGGTTTTGTCTCGATCTGCTAGACGTACCTGAACCTGCCAGTAACCTGATTTTAAATCGATGGAGGACATAAAACAATGACGTTTCGTCAACTGGAGTAGCTCATCTATGAGCGGAAGAGGATAACTATCCGTTTTGGTGATCGCGTTTAACTTGCGGTAGTCTACACAAAATCGGATGCTATTGTCCTTCTTGGGGACTAAAACAGCTGGAGACGTCCAGGCAGACTCGCACTCCTCAATAATATCGTCCTTGAGCATGTTGTCAAGTTCAGTCTTCATCAGCTGCTTCTTTGCAGGTGTGAGGCGATAAGGCGGGACTGAGATGGGCGGATGATCCCCAGTATCAATACCAGGGGCGTGCAGTGGTTCTAGAGTAAGGGTAGGCCAGACATAATGTCCAAAAAAAAAGCTCACCACATTCTACTGGGTTGAAATCACGATACGGAACGATGAGAAACATATAATTTTAAAAACTCACCAAATTCAAATCACGATATTCTGACGATACAAACTACTCTTTCTAGAAGTATTGAACAAAATGCACAGAAAACAAAATAATTTGTGTGTACACACATAGCCAGTTATATGTTTCATAACTCTGAGGATTGAAATGACGAGTACGAGATGAATTATTTTTGAGTTAATTCTCGTAACTCGGGTATACATCTACCTTTAGAAACAACTTGAATCTTATCATTATACGATAGCTGTGAAAACTTACTGTTTTTAATCTCTAACAAACACATTGTCAGCACAAACTTCACAATTTAGGACCATTTTTAAGTATGTAAACAAATAACTAAACTTTAATATTTACACTACTTTATGACTCAAAACGAATTACTTATAAATCAATGCACTATGATTTATAACACTCAACAACAAAATATTCGAACGACTATTGCTTGTCACATGAAACAATATCAACAATATGGCTTCTCTTTTTCTTGCAAAAATATCATTTAAAAAGACAATCAATACACTTCCAAAAAAAAATGCTACATGGTCCTATCGTAATCTTTAAGAATGACATGTAATGACATTTTGTCGGGTTATACATCATAACCCGCCAAAATTGACAATTCTATGTCAACAGAGTTGCCAATTTTATTTTTCTAATTCCCTTTAAACCAAATTCTCAAATTAAGTTTGGAAAATTTGGGGAGAAAAGTTAAATTCTTGCGGTTTTTAATTATATTTAGAGGGTTATTAATTACAACTTAACATTTATTTTGTACATTTTATACTTTTGATAATACTAACCAGTTTTTTTAAACTATATCTATAAGTTATTAAGGAAATTATTATTCTCAAATTGGCAACCCTGTTAAGCGATTTCCATTCATAAAATTTTACTACTTGTCCTTGAATTGTGTGGTGAACCAATCAGGACCCGTGTAGTGGGCTCCAGCGAGCCTAAAAAACGCCCATAATTTATACATGTGTGTGTAAATTATGGGCGTACATACTCAAGAACATTTGCACACATACATAAATTTATCAATTGAAATAAGGCACTCCGTATTGTGGCCTATGTGAACCGTTTCGTAGGAACAGCGTAGTTTGAAATACGTCACACGCACGGGCGCGGGGCGAGAAGTTGCTATAAGCATTATACTAGGCGTTATGAGTTATTAAATATTTTTGTTTTATTTTATTGCATAGTTACAATAAATACATTTGTTTTATTTATCCGTTGCTATGGTAGGGTAGGCTTAGCCTAATTGCCTATATGGAGCGCACGCCCCTGATCAATACGATGTTCCGCGTACGTCGTTGGTCCTCCCCCTGGTCTGAAGATATCATCGTTGTGCTGTAACAAAGAAGCTAGCTCCTCACGTTCAGGAGAGCTCAGCATCATTCCCTCATCCTCTCTCAGGATCTCAGTAGCGCAACAATTCTGAAGACCAGTTGGATACTCGTACTCCATTGGATAAACCTCCTTACAACCGTTAAAGCGCCATGTAGAAGTACCAAAATTAATTTCCAATCCTGCTGCTTTTATAAAATCAATGCCCAACAAAGTATCAGTGTTGGTGGCATCCGGGAACACATAAAAGTCTACATTAATAATCTTACCTTTAACCTTCACTTCCAGAGTAGTTGACAACATTTGGCGCGTTGGTGCTGAACCGTCGGCGAGCTTGACACGCATCGAGCACGACGTGAAAGGCTGGTTACGCTGTTGCAGTAATGCGTAGAGTGAGGAACCGGCGATAGTACCCTTAGCCGCGGTATCAAGTAAACCCCTTCCTTGGATTCCTAAAATCTCAATACCTAAAATAGGCCGACACAGTACGCCGTTATGTAGGGAACCTATCGACATCAATGACCTCCCATATCCGTCATTTTCCGTTATCCTAACCGGTTCATAACTTTTCCGGTATTGTCCCGAAAAATTCATAGTCACCCTACTAGAACTGGAAATTTCCGGGGTCGGTCCCGAAAAATTCATAGTCACCCTACTTTGTGATGGACACTGGCAAGAGGGGTCATGTTTATGTTTACGTCTATAGTTTCGCTTTACATTAGGATTAGCACATAAAACACGATCGCTAGGTAAATTATTTACATACTGACTACTATTACTACTAATAGTATCAACCATAGGAATCACTGATTTGAATTCAGAAAGTGTTTGAGTACAGCTCATCGACTTACCCCTCGCGGACGGCTTACCGGCGTTAACAGCTGTTGCCGCTGCTGGGCCTGCAGGGATCACTGACCGTACGAGCTCGAGAGCACTAAACGTTTGCCGGGAATTACATTTCGCGCAATTACGTCGCATCACACCGCTCTCGCCGCACCCGTAACACGAGATATTACTCGAACGTGATTCACTATTATAGTTTATCAATTGACACTGATCACTTTCAGTTTTTTCATCGCGCGAGGCAGCCTCCGTAGGCTTATCAGCTGCAGAACGGCGAGATCCAAAGCTTCGCTGTCTCTGTCGCTGCGATGAGGGCCGCGCTGTTGTCCCTGGGGCGGTCGTTGCCGGCGCGGGCGACTCCTGCGGCGCGCGGGGAGCTGCTCCGGATACGGCGGCGGCACTCTTCGAATTGCCGGCGCGCGAAGTTTCCTTTGTAGATTCCTCGATACTCCGAGCCATTTGGAGTAGAGTACTAAAGTCGGAAAACTCCTCTCGTCGTAATCGTTTCCGGATTCTCACATTTAGTAACCCATAGATCATGTCACACTTGACCTTTTCGCTAAGGTCACCACTCGGGATTCGCGCTAACTGTGCGCGAGCCTTAGCCACGAACAGCTCCGTCGACTCTGCTCCTTGCGGCTTCGAGAACAACTCGATATAAATACTGTGAGGAGGTCGGCTGTCACCAAAGGCGCTACGCAGGTGCTGTAGTGCTTCGCCCCAAGTGGATACGCTGGTTTTCGTTCCCTGCCACCACGTCGCTGCGTCGTTGGTGAGGAGCATCGATAGGCCGCGAATAGCGTTTTCGTCACTGATGTTCGCGCAGTCCTTGTAGGCTTCTATCGCATCGATGAACCCGTCCAGAGATTCACCGGCCAATCCGCTGAATCGAGAATGGCACTCGGCGAAGTTTCCTGACATGGGGGGCGATGTCGGTGAGGCCGGCGCGGCCGTAGCCGGCGCGGGCGTAGAATATGGCGACCGGACTTCGAGTACTCTGGTCAGCAGACGTTCGAAGTTGTCGGCTTGCGCTTGCTGCATGGACGTCATCATGGAGGCTAGGTCACTCGCTGTGATGGACGCCGGCGGCGGCGGCGACTGCACGGCCGCGGACATGTTACGTCCCGCAGGCCTTTGCGTTGGCGCCATTTCTTCATCGTCCGAATTCATATCGAAGAATTCCGTCTGACGGCGACTTTGCCGTCTAGTACGTGGCATCTTGCACACTCACGAACAGTTTGTAGTTCTTTTAGCCCACTCGTTGGGCAGCCAAAATATAGCGAGCCTTTACTTACAAACTTTTATTAACTAATATCTAAATTAACATAAGAACATTATCAGCGGACAATTTGGCGCGGACTTCTAGCTCAGACGCGGAAACGGGCGGGAATCTTTCTGGTACGCGCGGGGCGCGTGTGGCGTGATTGGCCAGCGGCCTGATCTCCGCTATCATTGGTCGAGGCGTCGCGGTTTACGCGCGAAGACGAGTCGACGAGAGCGGGAAGATTTGAGTTGGGGTGCGTTTCGTTACACGCGTCCGTTATAATATCAAAATCAGAATACCTTCCTCATTCTTCGTAATTATTTCCTGGCTAATAAGTATACCTACAGGGTGGCGGGTATTTTTTTTTATTGTCGGATGGATGCTCTTGACTCTAATCTAGGTCGCAGGTGACAGAGACAAAGTCGACGATGGAATGAGTTTACCCATTCCATCCATTACCATTTACCCATTCCAGCTTGTTCGCTCTAACTTTGAAGACATCAGGGTTGAATGTTTATAGCATTCCTTCGAATAGGATATTTTAGAGTTTATTTGCAACGATTCTGACCGGATGACTTGACTCAATAGGGTTTTTTTTATTTCGAGTAATCGAACTTTAAACTTTTTTTTGTCAATTTTAGCACCTTACGAAACCAAAAATTACCAAAATTTGCTAGTAGTGGGAAATCTACTACATTCTGCGTGATAAACGAAACTTTCCTAAAAGCTCATTAACGAAACCATTCCCACCGCCACCCTGTATACAGACATCACACAAATAATAAACTTTTCATATCACCAGCATCTAAAGTTAAAAAGAGGCAAGAAAGCGGCCGATGCAAGTCGCATCACTTTAGTTAAGCAAGATGATTTGCCAACGGAGGCAATACTTAGGCAGTACAAAACAATGAGATACGTCTAGTTAGCACATGCTCACATTGGGTCCGTCGCCACGCGCTAGTTCTCGCGACGATACGTGGCGAGATAACCCAGTGACACAAGGAACTTCACAGCTTTCATGTGAAAGACAAAGTTTTGTTTTGATCAGGTGCAGCGTCTATGTTTATATCTGTATTGCCTGTTTGCTTGTAAGTTAGGGGTTGTTTTTAGTTGAAAATATCACAGTTTAAAACATAGGCCGTTTGAGTAGGTACCTTGGCTGCTCAACACACTCATATTATTATCCTACTAGGTACTTTTGAGTCTGTTCTTTGGCATTGTTCGTCGGGTCGTTGAGCTCCTTATTGTTTGTAAGTTGAGCTACTCGACTACTGACAAAGGCTTGCACTAAATGGACAGGCTTACTTAAATCTGTGTGGTTCTTTCCTCAAAAGACCATTTCAGACACAGATCTGCATGGTTCTCATAACATTATTGTGAATGGACGTAGATCGCCATTAGGGTCTTATTTCAGTTGATCTGGCAGTTTGAGTCATTTATGCGGCCTACCCAAATGTCCTTACTTTGGTATTGTTCGTCAAAAAGTTGAGCTCCTTAAAGTTCTAGGTTTGAGCTACACGGTAACCGACAAATACTTGCACTGTCTGGACAGATCAAATCTGAATGGCACTTTCCTCAAAAGGCTACATCTACCGCAAATATTTGACGTGTAAAAGTGTTATGTTTAACCTACTTACTAAATAAATATCGTTTATCATCCTCTAAAATACTAGAAAGTACGACGACCGGGGGCGAAATGTTATCGTGGTATCCAAAAACCTTATTGGCATCAACGCCATTACTATATGAAATTATACATCTTAAGAAAAGCGACAGAAACTTGTGACAGGCGCAAAATGTTTTCCCAGATTGGTAATAATTAAACATCATTAACTTTTTATGTAAATACATCAACGATACGATAATTTTCACACATTTCCAACAAAAGTGAGAACTGTATCACCTTTCAAAGACTAAATAACAATCAATTATGAAATTAAACACTTGTTCGTTTTGCAGGTACTCGTGAAGTCACGTCGAGGGTTCAAACCGAGTCAGTGAGGTGACACTTTCACCGATACGGCACGCGTCTTCCCACGGAGAAACTATGTGAAGTGAGAAAATGGTCTCACCAGCAACCAGCAACAAGACCAGATGCGACAGATGACTGCCTACAATGCATGCGAGGGTCACATCTCACCCGACGAGAGTCCGGTTAAAACCGGTTCAGTACAAATGCATCACAGGGTTCTGGTTGCTCCTGACGATTCTAGAAGTCGTAGTCGCCAACAGACCGCCCAGGTTTCTTATAGATGGTCAGTCAGAAATTGTTGTCAGGTTGAAGGAAGGACTTGACACGCCAGTGGGTAAGAACATATCTTACCTTATTTAAAACAATTGCCTTTGCTGTAACGCGTGAATATAAATACTGGGGCTATAAATTCAACAGTTGCCGCCGCTGGGCATTAGACCGATGCTGTTTCAGGTTCCCAAAGAATTGATCTGTAAATTATACTTAAGTATTATATTATCATTATCTGTGCCCAGATGCATTCTGTATAAGCTACTAATTAGTTTAGATACAGACATTAATTTGATACTTCTCAAGAGTATCA
Source organism: Hecatera dysodea (assembly GCA_905332915.2). Classification (NCBI taxonomy): domain Eukaryota; kingdom Metazoa; phylum Arthropoda; class Insecta; order Lepidoptera; family Noctuidae; genus Hecatera; species Hecatera dysodea. The sequence continues at coordinate 6,823,375 of HG995294.1, read as the reverse complement.
ACTAACGAAGCCCCAATCGTAAGACACCGACAATGAACATGATACTAATAAACCTAACACTTACATAAATATATCGACCAAAGCTATTCAAAGTTAGACAACCCGGCGTTTACCGTAAGGCACTTACAACCGGAAATTATTCATACCAACTAGGGGAACGGGTAGAGTGGGGTTACCACGACAACTGATGCAAACATAGGGAAGCCTTACAGCTGTTCAGACGATCCCTTGCTCACCCTGCACTTACGTACGTCCGACGACAGTGTTCGAGCTATAACTTCCAGCAAAAACTGTTCTCTCATTATTCAGAAAGTCTATACAATACCAGGCCAGCTTATACTGGAATTGTGTAGGTCGATATTATGTCGTTGAGTGTCCCTACTAATCGTCGATATTACGTAACGATTAGTCAACTAAAAGGTAGTTAGCGTTAAATCTCGTAAATACCTGATGGGGTTGGAGTTCGACTATTTGGTATAACAAAAGAAATTAAATGTCGGCCTGAACAAAGTAATGGCTTAGTGGGGATGAGTCAACAGGGATTGGAATAACCCAGTTATAGCTGAATCATGTTTGGGATGGCGATACACTTCATTCGGCCAACGTACGCATCCTGATATTAGTAAGCTATTTAAGTTTCTAATTTAGCTGGTTGTCTGTAACCAGGCTAACACCCTAGAAGAGTCTAAAATAATTTGAATATTAGAATCTCCGTCCTTTTTCTTCGTCGCTCCTTCACTGCTGAGGATCCCGACCACATACAACGGGTCTGCAATTCATGTGATCTTCTGCGGTGAGGGCCGCTGGGTACATGGTGCCCTTATCACCCTTCTTAACAGCTCGTGTCCATCTTGTCGGTGTTCCGCCTTGAGCGCCTTTACCCTTAACCGTTGATCTGATTCAGTACCATGAGCCTTTCCAGACAATGCTTAAGGGAGCGCTAAGGCGAAGGCACGCGCCTGGTACATTCGGGGTTTGCAGTTAGTCCTTTGGCGATGTATATGTAGTCCTGCCTTATTAGGTACGCTAAGGTGCTGGCCAAGTCTGACCTCCACAGCACACACTGACTTTCTTCCAGTCCGTGATCCTTGCTGATCCCTACTATCGTCAATACATGGTTATTTATATGGGTAAATAAAATAAACGCCCTAAATCTACACTTTCAGGCTTCGAGGCTTAAGCTACATTTTTTCTCGCTGACCTATTTGCTTAGCCTCATCCGCTTACCTTTTCCCAACTATACTGGGTTCGTCGGCCAGTCAAACCGGACTCAACTGAATATCTGTATTTTACGTGTAGCGGCTACCTCCCACTACTACACTACCCATTTCGTGTATTTATCGGCAAGACTGGAGTCAGATTTTCTGGCTTCTGACAATCAGTAACGATTGCCAAAGATCAAAATGACAGCCGGGACCAACGGCTTAAAACGTGCTTTCCGAGGCACGGAGGTGTATTAAGATGATCACAAATCGACCTTGGTAAGGGTTGCTTAACCTTGAAGATCGACCCATACGCCAGTTATTATTTAGCCACGAGCTCCTCATACACGAGCAACTCTACATATTTGCTAGTCTGATATAGGGCTGGCATCCGTCCGGGTTTCCCCGGATTTGTCCTGGTTTGGCGGGCGTCCGGGCGGGGTTTTCAAAGATGTCCTGCTAATATCTGGTCATTTTTTGTGCCATTGGCTGAATATTTGAACAAAACTTTAATCGTATGCGGTATACAATCAATCCGAAATATCCGGCGCTACAAAATAGCCGACGCTACATTTTATATTGTAAAAAAACTTTTATAGATCATTATTAAACAATTGAAGTGTAACCTTTGTTTTATGCAAACGGTTTTTTTTTTCTGTCCGGGATAGAACAACAAATTTAACCCCAAATGTCCGGGATTTTTAAGATTTTGTCCGGCGTCGGCAATGTCAATGATGGCAGCCCTAGTCAGATACTTAATTACTTTTATTTTCTTAACTAATCTCCAAACAACGAACGGTAAATGCCGTAAATAGTATGTTCAAGTATGTGTCTGTTTAATTAAGAGAATTGACCGTTATTTTAATTTCAGGTAGCCTAATATACCGGCTGAGGGGCGTTGACCCTGACGGAGATGCGTTACAATTTGGAATTAGAGACCAACTTGGTAGTGATATTTTAAGATTAGAAGCCATTTCATCCAACGAAGCTAATATTTACTTAGTTAAGGAATTAGATAGAGAGGTGAGTTCATTGCCCACTACCAATTGCAGTACCTGCCTATCTATTGCACTTATACTTTCATAAACAATAGACTTGAAAATAAATATATAACTTTTTAGCAGTTTATATTCATTATATATGCCTGACTCATAATATTTTTATGTATCCGATATTTGTCGCTATAGTTTTTACGCATTTTTAATCATGAAAAATTCGTATTTTTTATTTAGGTTCATAATGGTTAGTACAATTTTTCCAAACAACTTATCCAGTAGGTACCTATTAATAAAGGTTCATAATTAAAATGAAGTTTATCGAAATAAGTTTTATTACCCACGAGACTTCGATTCATTTTTTCCTGTTTCAGGTCCGTGATGAATATTCTTTTGTATTAACATTGACTGATGGACATTTAGGAGATGGAAACTTTATTACCCAAAGCTTCTTGTTGTTAGTTGAAGATGTTAACGACAATGAACCAATATTCAAACCATATCCTTCTGCAATCACAGTCAAAGAAGACGCTTCTCCTGGCATTTTAACTACTGTAGAAGCGACGGATCTTGATGAAGGAGCTTACGGACAAGTATACTTTTTCACATTGATTAGTTTTACTTTAATTAATCTTGACACTTTGCTCGACGACACTACTTTCTGCTTCGCTGCTTCACTTCGTGTAGGAGCCCCGTTTTGTTGTTCTCATCGCTATCTCTGTGGTGAGGTTTTCATCAGCCTTGGGCATCACGGCCTTTGCTTTAGCCGCAGTGCTGGTTGTTTTACGCGACATCCTAATTTAACGACATTATACGACGAGCTCTTGTCCATCGGCGTTCCGCCGTATTAGAACCCAATGGCTTGGCATGTGACGATGGCAAAAGACCGGACGGCATGTCTGTTTCCATGGAAGATAAAGTGTGGGACGCAACTTGTGTTGATACTCGTGCACCATCCCTTCTTTCTAGTTCGTCATGTTGTGCTGGCACTGCCTTTGCGGCTGCGGAAAACCTCAAGTGGCGTTAATACGAGTGTCAGTCGAAAAGTTACCGGAACGTTGCGGTCACTGTATCGACTGAAAAATCTTCTCCCAGCTCACATAAAGGCAATGCTTGTACAGTCCCTCATTTTCCCCATAATTGACTATGGTGATGTGTGCTATTACGACCTGAATGCAGATCTCCTCAATAAACTTGACCGCCTTCTAAATAACTGCATCCGATTCGTCTTCAACCTCCGCAAGTACGATCACGTATCCGCGCATCGATCTCTATTAAAATGGTTACCCATTCGTCAACGCAGAGCGCTGAGGGCCTTGACTAGTCTGTTTTCTTTTCTTAATAATCCTTCTTCTCCTTCTTATATAACTTCACAAATTCAATTTCTTTGCGCTGCCCATAGTAAAACTCTTCGTTCTACCAATAACCGTCTTTTACGATGTCCCTCACACCGTTCTGGGTTTATTCACTCCTCTTTCTTTGTCCAGGCAATCTTCCTTTGGAATGCGCTCCCTCTGAACATCAGGACGGCAACTAGTCGGTGGTCCTTTAAGGTGAAAGCACGTGAGCACATTCGCAAGAAGTTGGTAGAATCATCACAGCGTTAATTCGTAGGATTCGTTTTTCTCAATGCCGTTGTTAATTTTATTTGTATGTATGTATATATGTATATATGATTGTATTTTTCCCTCTCTGTTTGGCTTTATTTTATGTTGCACCTGCCATGTTGTCTCCAGGGGCGTGCGCTCCATATAGGCAATTAGGCTAAGCCTACCCTACCATAGCAACGGATAAATAAAACAAATGTATTTATTGTAACTATGCAATAAAATAAAACAAAAATATTTAATAACTCATAACGCCTAGTATAATGCTTATAGCAACTTCTCGCCCCGCGCCCGTGCGTGTGACGTATTTCAAACTACGCTGTTCCTACGAAACGGTTCACATAGGCCACAATACGGAGTGCCTTATTTCAATTGATAAATTTATGTATGTGTGCAAATGTTCTTGAGTATGTACGCCCATAATTTACACACACATGTATAAATTATGGGCGTTTTTTAGGCTCGCTGGAGCCCACTACACGGGTCCTGATTGGTTCACCACACAATTCAAGGACAAGTAGTAAAATTTTATGAATGGAAATCGCTTAACAGGGTTGCCAATTTGAGAATAATAATTTCCTTAATAACTTATAGATATAGTTTAAAAAAACTGGTTAGTATTATCAAAAGTATAAAATGTACAAAATAAATGTTAAGTTGTAATTAATAACCCTCTAAATATAATTAAAAACCGCAAGAATTTAACTTTTCTCCCCAAATTTTCCAAACTTAATTTGAGAATTTGGTTTAAAGGGAATTAGAAAAATAAAATTGGCAACTCTGTTGACATAGAATTGTCAATTTTGGCGGGTTATGATGTATAACCCGACAAAATGTCATTACATGTCATTCTTAAAGATTACGATAGGACCATGTAGCATTTTTTTTTGGAAGTGTATTGATTGTCTTTTTAAATCCGAGTTTTAAATGATATTTTTGCAAGAAAAAGAGAAGCCATATTGTTGATATTGTTTCATGTGACAAGCAATAGTCGTTCGAATATTTTGTTGTTGAGTGTTATAAATCATAGTGCATTGATTTATAAGTAATTCGTTTTGAGTCATAAAGTAGTGTAAATATTAAAGTTTAGTTATTTGTTTACATACTTAAAAATGGTCCTAAATTGTGAAGTTTGTGCTGACAATGTGTTTGTTAGAGATTAAAAACAGTAAGTTTTCACAGCTATCGTATAATGATAAGATTCAAGTTGTTTCTAAAGGTAGATGTATACCCGAGTTACGAGAATTAACTCAAAAATAATTCATCTCGTACTCGTCATTTCAATCCTCAGAGTTATGAAACATATAACTGGCTATGTGTGTACACACAAATTATTTTGTTTTCTGTGCATTTTGTTCAATACTTCTAGAAAGAGTAGTTTGTATCGTCAGAATATCGTGATTTGAATTTGGTGAGTTTTTAAAATTATATGTTTCTCATCGTTCCGTATCGTGATTTCAACCCAGTAGAATGTGGTGAGCTTTTTTTTTGGACATTATGTCTGGCCTACCCTTACTCTAGAACCACTGCACGCCCCTGGTTGTCTCTGCACTACCCTAAGGTCGTCTGGTAGAAAATGCCTATGGCATTAAGTCCGCCTTTGTACAGTTTTTTTTTACTAGTGCATAAAGTTTTAATAAATAATAAATAAATATCGTAACCTTCTTAATAACTATATTTTCGTGCCGTTTGGGGTTGTAACCCTCGGGCCATGGGGCCCTTGTGCTCACAACCTTTTCAATGAAATATCGAAACGGCTGGTTGACACTTCCTGTGACCCAAGAGCTGGCTTTTACTTTGACCAGAGGCTAAGCATTGCCATTCAATGTGGCAATGCGGCCAGTATCTTGAAAATAATTCTTATTATTTTAAATTGTTACATTAATAATGTAGCGACCAGTTTTATTATTCGAAGTAGCGTTTCTAAACGTCTCGGTCAACCATTGAGATATGGTAGGCTGTCAGTGTCAATGTCATTGTCATTTTCAAAAGACGTGATTATTGTGAAAGATCAAAAGTTTGAAAAACTTATTATTGTTTCGTTAAACTCTTGTGTTTTAGGTGCTATACCACTTACAAGAACTCGATGGAGATGTACAAAACTTTGCTGTGCAAACCGTTAATGGAAAAGGGGTGATTCGATTGACAAACCGATTGGATTATGAACGAAAGTCGTTGTACCAACTTCGCGTGCTGGCCGTGGACCGTGCAAACCAAGGAAGAGTGAATACTGGGACTGCTGCGATCCTTATTAAAGTGCAGGATGTGGAGGACCAGCCTCCGGAGTTCGTTGTTGCTAGTCCTGTGACTAGGATTAGTGAAGATGCACCGATTGGGACCTCGGTTTTGCAAGGTATGTTTATAGACTTTTGACGAATCAGTATTCTGTGACATGGTTTCTTAACTTTAACGATTTTGTAACAATAGATTGACTATGAATCATAATATTTTAATTTTAAAGTTAATTTCTAACTGAACCTAGACTTGAAGTTGCGTTAGCTAAGCTAGTCGCGTTCAGAAAGAAAAGCAGTCTGTTTCACGGTTTCATCACGTTCACTGTTATTGTGGTTGACCTCTGAACTATAAAATCATGTTAATACAGATGCTTTTGTTCCAGTGCGGGCAATTGATGGTGACCGTGGAATCAACAACCGCATTTCATACAGCATTATAGCAGGAGGCGAGGAACATTTTGATATTGATAGCAGTTCAGGAATTGTGTACACTATCAATCAACTCGATAGGGAGGACCCTAATAACAGCAATGGAGCTTATATATTGGAAATATTGGTAAGTTTTATATACTATGTTAAAACTGTTTTAAATTATGTATACTTGCCCGCATGGACTTCAAGGTAGGGTTGCCGACCATGTATACTTCTATAGTAATATTATAATAGAAAAGATTTTTTTCTTTGTACCAAATGAGCTTCGAAGCTACTGGATTGATTTTAATTATTTTGTCACCAATGGAATGCTACATTACCATAAATAAACGCTTAGCAATCATTTTCTCAAAACAAAGATTAAAAAAAAAGAGTCTGCTAACATTTTAAAACTAATAAAAACAAAAATATGCATTTTTTGTTACAAAATACTCGGTATGATTCCTCAAAAAAAAAATTGCCAGCCCTACTTGAAAGACACCTGTGCAATTTTTTTATAGTAAGGACAAATAAACAATAACTGAGTTAACACTCTGGTTGCACCCTAGAATACCTGTTTACTATAATTCAACAGTCACAGTGTAATAATCAATCTCATACTATTATAAACTGTATTAATATTTATATTCAGTCTTTCAATATATAGAATAATTCTACAAATCGGTTCTAACCATGTAAGATGATGCATACATAATCTATTTATTACATTACAGGCCACAGAAGAATCCCGCACCATATCTCCTATGCCTAGTGCTACCACCGAGGTGACAGTCATAGTAACAGATGTGAATGATGAAACGCCGAGGTTCAGGAATGACAGATATGTTGGGGAAGTGCTGGAGAACGCACAGCAGAATACTCCTATTACATTCCTACAGGATGCTATTCCTGAGGTCTTTGATTATGATCAGGTATGGATAGTATATGTATTTATTTCAATCTTTCACGGCAGGATAACACAGGCAAGTCTTAGTGTTGAGACCATCCTATAATGTAATTTTTTTTTAAATGTTGCCCTTCATTAGGACTATCTTCTGTATCGGACACACCCAATGTTTACAAAAATACAAATAGCCAGATTTGGAACTAGTATCTAGGCCATACAAATATGTTTTCCGTGCGAGAATCAATCTTGTGACCTGCAGCGCTGCAGCAATCGCATAACTACTGCGCCAACCGTGTCGTCACACTCCCTTTTTTTTATGCAAGGGAAATTATCAAATGACTTCTTCTGCTCTGGGCGGAACGGAAAGGAGTGTCAAACTGTTACTGACTAAAACCCGCCTGTGTTCGTCCTAATGCCCTTTGCGTTCCAGGACCGCGGTAACTCTTTCGAACAAGTTCCGCAACCGCAATGGCAACCTACTCTTATGGGTCAGTGCCCGCTAGGGTTCCCCGTCTTCTTTGCTGACATCTCGTTGAGGCGCGCGTGGAAAACGAAGCGCCATCGAACCGGTCGTAGTTGTTATCGGAAGGCAAGTCACTCATCGCTCGCCGTCAGCAGGCCTGCGCCTACGGTGGCCTGGAATCGCCCTGCGACTCCTGACGCACAGGGCCTCTTCTTCAATTGAAGCGGCTGGGTAGTGAGGTTTCGATCGCCCTCGCGCTGCCCCCTCCTTCACTAGCATTACTGCTTCGCAGAAAGAGGTAACCACTTCCCATGCCTCCTCGCTCTGGATCGTAGATAGAACCAGGGCCAAAACCGAGAAGTCGCCGCCGCTTCGTCACGCTCCCTGCTGAGCAAACGCCTCTCTCTGCCTTTTCCACACAATTTTAGTCTTATCTTGGTCTTGATCTGCCACAATGTCATCTGGCGTTTCATGGGAACCATTTTGTCGTTACAATATTTCGTATGTATTTGTAGAGTGTTATATATAACGATACGATATGATATGTTACGGTATTTGTAGAATCCCTGGTACCTACCTCCTATAAAGACAAGATAAACAAATGGTGGAATACATAAAATTATTTTACACCATTACAAAGTACATATTGTTTTTCTACATCAGTAACAAATGAATGAAGGAAGATATGGCTTGTATATTAATTCTCTATTTTTTTGCCAGGGTAAAAACGGTACTTTCGAGCTATACCTAACTGGAGACCACGGCGTGTTCGACGTGACGCCGTTCAAAGGCATCAACGAGGCGTCATTCCTCATCAGAGTCAATGACGCATCCTTCTTAGACTACGAGAAGGTCACTGTTATGAATTTCAGTCTAGTCGCCAAAGAAATTGTTACCAAAGATCCTAAAATGAGGTATGTATAGATGTGAAAGTCAGGGCGCTTAGCGCGAGTTTTTTAACAGACGTTCGCTTATGTTAAATTGTATAGGAAAAAAAAAGTTTTCCGTTATTGTCACCAGATAGCGCGTATTCCAATTCATTATCAATTGACGATTTCGCTAACACGATCGAGAGCGTTAAAAAACTCGCACTGAGGCCACTCTATGTAAACTATACAATTAGCAAAAAAATTGGCAGACAAACAATATTATGACATAGTTTTTATCATTGTTATAGTACTTTCCCTTTAGATAATTTACAACTAGACTAGTTACATATCATGAATTAGAAAAAATTGGCCGAAGATTTTGGGATTTCTAAAAAATGTTTTGTATTATTTTAAGAACAGACCTACATGTGTTAGTTATGCTAAACTTTACAATAACCAAACCTATTTTCAATACCATAAAACCTATTTTACTTTTTATAGCAAATTTTCCCATTTACCTTCTCATTCCAGCATAGTGCCAATAGTTGTCCACATAAAGGACGAAAACGATAACTTTCCGGAGTTCACAGAGTCTTTATACACTGTCTCGATACCGGAGAACTGTGGGGTGGGCACCACTGTCGCCTGGGTGCAGGCTCTTGATCAAGACTCTGATAACTATGGGACCAGGGGGATTAGATATACCAATCTTGGAGGGAGTATTGCTAATTTGTGAGTATTCTGATGATCTATTTTTTTTTAAGTATAGAATAGAATAGACAGCATTACACAACACAACAACAAAAATTACATAGTAAAAAATCTAAGGATAATAATTTCTCATTTTAATTAATCATCTTGGCCAGGCTTTAAGGCTGCAATTTTCTAAAACTCAAAATGAACATCCTACATAAAGCGTCATATACAGGTGGAGTTTTAAAATAGAAAGATTATTACAGTCATACAAATATTAGAAGAAAGATTTCTTACTAGAATTACGATTCAAACTATTGCATTAAAACTGCATATAGTTGCCAACAAACCACAAAAAGAAAAAAAAAATGCCTAAAATATATTTTGCCTGACTTAAATTCGACTTATGAATTATTAAACTGATTAAGAAACAACCAGTACTACCAATGGGTATCATGTTAACGAGTTACTGGATTTACATGCTAATTTATTTTAATTTACAAAAGTACTTTACGATTTATACAAGTAATTTGATTTTTAATTTTGTTCATTTATACATGTAAATTAAGTACTTATATTCAGTAGCATCCGCTTTGACCGATAACCAAAAATAACACAGTTTATAAAACGAAACAGATATGGTGCCATAGTTATTGTTAATCATGTAACTTATTTTGCCCCTTACAGATTAAACCTAAACCCAATATCAGGAGTAATAACAGTAAAACAAGCAGGCGGCGACAGCTTCGACCGCGAACTGATTTCCCGCCATTACTTGACAGTTGAAGCCAGAGACGACTTGGGCAAAGGAAACAGGAATACAGCCCAGTTGATCATTAACATAGAGGATGTTAATGATAACGCGCCGATGTTTCTGGCTAACAAGTATGAGGCCAGGTTGTTGGAAAATGAAAAGGAGTTTGAAAATCCACTTGTGCTTGAAGCTAGGGACTTGGATTTAAATGGTATGATTTTTTTTAATCCGTCATAGCAAGTGTGGGTATTCTATCTATGTATCTAATTAGCCTATTATATCCCACTGTTGGAAAAGGAGGCTCTCCTCCTTTTCTTCTGGCGCGATTCTCCTTTATGTAATATCAACAAATATTTTTGATTGGCCCGATGTTTTGCTACATCTGTGGTAGAATGTAGGTCGCTTCGGCTGCAGGTATTAGGACCCTGGGGTAGAAAAATAAGTAGCATAGAGCCTGTGATGCAGTTCCAAATTTGCGCTCTACAGGCGTTTCTGGATTCTGGAGAGATATTTTCGCATACCGATTGATAAACAAGAACCTTATAATTATTATTGTTATAGACAATTTATTTGCTGTAGAGATAACTGCATCATCTTTATTTATTTATACACACAAATACTTAGAGGCAGGCTTTATTCCTTTCAGGTACAAAGAACAGCCATATAGAATACTCCATAGTAAGCGGAGATTACAAGAACAACTTCACAATAGATCCAAACCTGGGTATTATCACTCCAGTAGGAGGGCTGGACTTCGAACAGATCCCGGGGGATAACAGCAACTTGCGACCCATACATCTCACTGTGAGTTTTAATATATCCATTTCCCTCGGCCAACAAATTTTGTAGAAAGGCACAAGGCTCAAAGTCGATAGCTTACTTTTGGTTTACACCGAGAGCAAATCATTGACGCAATATTGAAGACGTCATTATTGGCCAATTAATGTTGCAAGCTTCAAAAATACTAAAGAAGGAAATTATTAATTGTATCATTAATTTCACAATTTACTTGCAAATTAGATTAGTCGCCGATTTCATTGTAGTAAGAGTCGGTGAAAAAAGATAGTTTTTTCGTTTCTTGTTGCGTGAAACGACAATATTGGTTTCCTAACTGATTGTAGTAACTAAACTGATCTTAACAATCTTAAGCTTACTCATGCACTTGACAAAAGATGTTGTTGTAATTTCTATGAAGCCGTTATTGCTGTCGTCAGGTCCGAGCCCGCGACTTCGGCGAGCCATCTCTATCGTCGACAGTGCCCGTCACCGTCTACGTGCAGGACGTGAACGACCACGCGCCGCTGTTCCAGCAGATGATGTACAAGAGATCCATACCCGAGGATATGCCGGGAGGCACTAGTGTGCTTGAGGTATGGAAGGTTTTCGAATAAGTCGTCGGATACGTCTTGTTAGTACAGTAAACAACTGCATTAAAAATAAACTAGCTTTTGCCCGTGACTTGTACGCGGATATCCCGTTCCCGTAGGAATTTTGGGAAATTCCAAATTTGTGCTTTCTACAACCAGTAGTTTCGGTTGTGCGTTGTCTATCAGTCACTTAGAGGCCATCCATAAATTACGTCACACGTTAAGGTGGAGGGAGGGAGTCGACGAAGTGTGACATTGTGTCACAAGGGGGTGGGAGGGGTTCTAAATTTCGTGACGTCACATTTCAAAAACTATTTTAATCTAAATTTTAAGTAAAACACGAACAAATACACGAATAAAATTGTAAAATATGTAACGTCACACTAGGAAGGAGGGATCTCACAAATGTGACCAGCTGTGACAAGGACGGGGGGAGGGGGGGTAAAAAAAACATGAAATTAATTAATTAAAAAACGAATTAATTAATTAATTTCAATTTTGATTTTTTTTTATATTGTTAAGTGAGGCAATATTCGACTGAGCCTATTTTCCACCCTGAGATACACAACAATTTCTTAAGTAACTAGTTAAGTTCTTAAGAATCAAAAAAAAATATTCTATGTGACTATGGCTATGTGAAATTACGGTCAAAGTCCGTCAATTAATTCACAAGAAAATGTCAAGGAAGGAGAAATTCCAACTTTTAAGAACTGTAACTAGTAGTTTTGGCAGTTGACTCATTACCACACCTTTGATTTGGATTTCATCTAGTTTGAAACGAGATCACTCTCATGAACTCACTAGACAGACCGTTTTCTTTGCCGAAATTTGTACGTGACTACGAAATCCGCGCCATTAGTGACTTTTATCCACGAAACTGCAGGTACACTCCAATCATAGAGATGTGATAAGTTTGCACTGGGGCACTGCAAATCATGACCAAATTAATTTTCACATCAACTTTATTTCATTCCCCGATTGAAGATTTTCACCATCTACTTATGGAATGCACTAACGGCCGAACCCAATAACCGATCTATCACATACTGGAGATAGATAAACAAATGAAACAACAGAAAATCTATGTAATTTTTCTGTTGTTTCATTTGTTTTTCTATCTTCAGTATGTGATAGATCGGTTATTGGTTTCGGCCGTTAGACTAAGAGAGAGAGACACTGTTGAGCAGAAGAAAAGTAAACAAATATGATATTGGTCCCTATATAAAAGTTTTAGCGCAACCTTCACCTGAAATAGCAAACCTACTCTCTGATTTGTTTAAAAATTAATAATGTATTGGTACATAGGTGTAACACAGAATTAGTTTAAGCTATGATGAGGCTGACATGCCATTGTGGATAAAAGCCTCCTTTAAAAATTTAGAATTAAAAAAAAAATAATTGGTTCGCAGGTAAAAGCGCGCGACGCGGACGGCTCGGCGCCCAACAACCGCGTGGTGTACCGCATACAGCGCGGCGCCAGCGACAAGTTCGTCATCGAGTCGCGCTCGGGCGTCGTGTCCGTGGCCAACGGCTCCACGCTCGACCCTGACAAGACTACGCCGAAGAGCAATCGATATACCCTTACTGTGGTATGTATATTATTATATATTTCGACGACACGGTTGGCTCAATGGTTGAGCGATTGGCTGCTGCGCTACGTGTCGTGGGTTCGATTCCCGCACGGAACTAATATTTGTATAGCCTACAGATAGTTGTTCCGGGTCTGGCTGATTGTGTTTGTAAACGCACTCACGACACTAGAAATTCCTAGGGCAACGTCTTTAATAAAAAAAAATAAAAAAAATGTATTCTGAAATGTAATATTATAACTGTAACGGTGTGCATTCTAAACGAAACGCATTCGTTCTGGACCCCAAGCCTGCTTTATATTTTATAAATTTGTGATTCCAACACGATCCCATAGTCATTTTGCTAAAAGTTCGTAATCTGCTAAATCCATGATGGTCGATCAGTGGTCGGTCAATGGTCTAGTAATACTTTTTGATAACCGAGTTATTAAAAACAATGACTGCACAATGACGTTCTAATGGTAGGTCACTGATCAAAGGAACTGTCAAATTTTTAGCAGATTACCGCATACGTCTGACATTCATTTGTCATTATGTACGAGATTACCATTCTATGCCATTTGGTTGACCTTTGGAAAGTTATAGTGACGCTTTTATAGTAGTAGATTACCAAACTTGTCAAAATCAACCATTATAAAATCAATGATAGACTATTCTGACACTATTGTAATAGCAGACTTGAGGCCCCGGCCATAATTTAAATTTTCGGTTTCTAATTTTCAAACGTATTCCATTTTTCCAAGCAAATCGGCATTCATTTACTGGCACTTCGATCCTGATCTCCGATCGGTGAACATCATTAGAGTTATGCTGATTATCCTCTAAATATCATAGTGTTATAGTTACTAAAGTTTTTGTGATCTGCACAAGTCAGTGCTGAGTTTATAATTGGTGTCCACTGCTGAACGTAGACCTCCCAAGCAGTGTCTGTGACTTTCTACAAGTACAGCCTAGAAAGCAAGTGCGAGTGCCTCTTATTCATTACTAGCAGCGTCCTGCGGTTTTACCCGCGTAGTTCCCGTTCCCGTAGGAATATGGGGATAAAATATAGCCTATGTTACTCAGGGTGAATGTAGCTTTCTAATGATGAAAGAATTTTTGGAATCAGTCCAGTATTTTTTGAGTTTATTCGTTACATACAAAAATACAAATCTTTCCTCTTTATAATACTAGTATGTAGATTAGTATAGATTAAATACTTATTGTGCTGATCCTGTGTTTCCCTACTCCTGTGAGGGAGACCTCACAGGAGTAGGGAAACCTTACAATAACTATAAGTATAATTTCAGCCGAAAAAACATTCATTGCTGAACCATAGGCCTTTCCCAAAAATAATAATACGATCAACGTATTTCGTAACATGCTTTCTGCTTGGAAATAAACTACAATTCTATTTTACTAGCAGACCCGCGCAACTTCGCACATTTTCATGACTGCTACCATCCCATTGGTCTTAACGTGATGATATATTAGCCTTCCTCGATAAATGGGCTATCTAACACTGAAATAATTTTTCAAATCGGACCAGTAGTTCCTGAAATTAGCGCGTTCAAGCAAGCAAACAAACTAAACTCTTCAGCTTTATATATATAAAGCCAAAGAATATAATAAAGAAAGGAATTACTGGTCCGATTTTTCTGAATTGAATCAAAATCTCTATACTAATATTAGTATAGAGATTTTGATTCAACTATGGCAACACATACACTCACACAAACAACATCATGAAAACTATCGATTGTAGTCGTCCTTGCATTATTGTGACTCAATAATTTGAAAGTCAATCAGTACCCCTTTATCATTGTTTTGTGACACTTGATGACGTGACTTCGATTCCTTCTTCATCATCTGCCCAGCCTGGACTTACTTTTTAATCGCAATAAAACCTTTTTTTTATAACATACATAGGTGGCTTTAGACGGTGGAATCGGCGACCAGCAACTAAGCGCAGCAGTATTAGTGAACATCACTATAGTAGACGTGAACAACAAGCCCCCGATGCTCGTGGAACCCGGCACCATCACCGTCAGAGAGAATACACAGGTGATTAGTACTTTTGCAATACAAATGAGATAAAAAAAACGTCCATTAGTCCAAAAATTTAAGTATTGAAGGCGAGCGATCCCCAGAAGACTGCAAAGTGATTACGTTAAGCAAGAAAAAGGAATTATACAGTATGTTAACTAACAGAGAGCGTTCCCGTTAACCCGCAATAGTATAGCATCCATATATTATGATTAAAAAAAATATTACCATTCGATTTTTTTTTTTATTATTAAAATATTCACTAAAAAAATTAAATTGATACGTTAAAAAACACTCTGTACACGCGTACTTGCCGGTTTGGCCATTGCTACTACGAGTACCATTCCGCGCTACTATTTTGATTTTAAACAGGATGTTTCGAATTTATTGTCATTTTTTTTTAATTTGGATTTTGATTAATTTGCTTATTTTTCTATTCTGATATTTTTATTTTTATCTATTAATGATATAGATTAACGAGTTTAAGGGAACGCCCTCTGTTGTTTAACATACTGTATATCATTTTCTTGTCCATGTCACAAGCTGTTGAATTCATTGCAAAGAGACAGCTACTAACTGCACAATCCCCTTCTCTCTTTTCACAGAGCTGATGGTATTAGTCAGTCCATTCTTCTCTATGTTTTCAACTATCCTTGATTCCTCAGGTGGGAACCCAAATATACCGTGCAGCGGCGCACGATCCCGACGATCAGCCAGTGCTCCGCTACGCCATAGACAAGACTGGTAGTGTTGCCAGAGATGAAGATGGCATCCCTATATCTTTGACTGAGTATGATTACCTGTCTTTATGGGACCTGAACGCAGTCGATGGGACACTGAAGGTGGTCAGGTAAAGAAATATCCAGTTTTTTTGAAAAAAATAAGCATTTTTTTTTTCTAATATCTAAATGTGTTCAATAGATGAAAAGATGATTAGTACTTTTTTTAGTTTGTGCTATCAAATCATTCCATGTAGAGTTCGGTGACTAAGAGATTCTAATTTGAATTGAATTGATGATTGATGTTCTGCTCTGTATACTAAGGAAAGCAATCCGCAATGGTTTTAACTTTCGTGAACTTCCGATAAATCTTTTCATATCGATCAAAAGCTTTATATATATCGCCATTGTAAATATTTGGTTATTGTTTTTTAAGCAACACAATGGTAATAACAACAAACTACTGTGAACAAACACCCTTTCATGAAAACCCAACTCACTTGAAAATTCTTTTCCAACCAGACTTTTAGACCGCGAAAAACTCGAAATGTTAAAGCTAATGATAACAGTGGAGGACATGGCAGCTATAGATGGAGGTCCTCGGCAGACTGCTTCAGCGACCCTCACGATAGTAGTGGACGATGAGAACGATAACAATCCGGTGTTCAGAAAACCACTGTACAAGACCTCCATCACTGAGAACTCGAAGAATGGAGTCAATATTGCCACTGTGATCGCTGATGATGCTGATAAGAATAAGAGTATGAATTATTTTGTAGAAGGTGAGTGATTTTTATATTATTTAGTTATAGTCCGCGTAGTATACTCTTAACGGGCATAAACTCTACCCCACGATAGTCTCGAGTTCCCAAGCGCGACTGCAGAGCAAACTGACATTTTTCCATTACGAATTTCTAACACATAACTGCATCGAAGTTTTACCTACCGGTTGCAGCCGAAATATGCTCTAATCTCCAAAACCCAATTACTTTGTACCCCTTTACTTAGACCGGTTATCAGATTTTTTTTGTATTTTGCCCCACATTAGTAATTTCTCCTGTATTGTGTATGCATTTACAAACATACAAACTCACATACACTAACAGACAATTTCGGAACAACTATTTATAGGCCATACAATTTTTTTTTTCCGTGCGGGAATCCAACCCGACAAACATATATCTTTTGGCTTTTTTTCCATCTCAAAATCTGGACATTTAGCATACATAATCCTGCGTAAAATTCATCTACACATCAACACACATCCAGTTCGACGGAAAGCCTTACTGAATGCTCACAATATGTTGTAACCAACAGGCCGCGAAGAACTCCTGCAGCTAGTCCACATGGACAGCAAGACGGGCGAGCTGGTAGTAGCCAGCAAGATAGACCACGAACTGTATCCGTGGATCAACCTTACTGTCAGAGCAGTTGACAGCGGTGTACCGCCCCGGTACTCGGTCGTCGACTTGTTCATTCAGGTAAATATTACATCAGCTTGATAGCATAGCATAGCATAGTCAGCCTTTTAAGGTTCCTACTGCTGGGACACAGGCCTCCTCTCTAGGAGAGGGAATGGGCCTTAATCCACCACGCGGGCCCAGTGCGGGTTGGTGAATGTCACATGTCTTCGAATTTTTAGTTCTAGGGCATGCCGGTTTCCTCACGATGTTTTCCTTCACCGTTTTGAGAGCAGTGGCGATAAAATAAACTACACAAAGTAATGCGTCTGGCTGGGTTTGAACCCGTGACCTACAATTCGTAAGTCGGGGGCGTTACCACTCGGCCACCACTGCTCCTTCGGTTGGTTTAATGGGTATTTCCATAAAGAATATCTAGGATTTTTTTTATTGAGTCAGATTGAAGGCTGGCCCCTAAGCCCTCAGGTGCACCGCCTCGCAAATCGTATTTCTTTGGTGGAAGAGCATGCTTTCCTAGGACTAAAACTTTAGTGGTGAAATTTGGTTGTACGACAGGTTGAACCCTGCCTTAGGTAATGTAACAGGCGGTTTCATGGCATTCGACTGATGATTTGGTCTCTAGTGGTCTCAATCGTAACTACGGTTAGCGGGGAGTCCTAGATTTGATACCCAGTTCAGGCATAATGGGAATGAATACATTTAATCCGAATTAAAGTAACATACCTTATATAAAATATTATACAAACAACAATGACTCATGCCTATTGTTAAACCTGATACAGTTTTATGAGGAAAATCACAGCATTATGAAACATAAATAAAAATACTTCATAATGCTGACATAATGGTCAACAGTACAAAAGTCAAAACTTTAGTCTGATTATTAATTTTAATATATTTTTAAAAAACTATTTGGATCCTATGTCGATATTTAAAAAAAACAAAGAACACTCGTTTGTTTGGTACAGTTATTAATGAGAAATAATGACATGCTTATTCCACATGCAGTCATAATTCAATATTAATTACTAGCTTCTGTCCGCGACTTCGTCTCCGTGGAATCCCCGATTTTAAAACATTCTTTATCGCTGCTCCGCTCCTATTGGCTTAAGCGTGACGATATATAGCCTAAAGCCTTCCTCGATAAATGGTCTATTCAACCCAAAAATAATTTTTCAATTCGAACCAGTAGTTCCTGAGATTAGCGCGTTCAAACAAACAAACTCTTCAGCTTTATAATATTAGTACTTATAGATTTATCTACCTACATTGTCGCTATAGCAACAGAACAGAACAGCCGCACCGTTCAGTACAAAATCAGAAACATTCCATTCAACTTCGAGATTATTTTCAGGTGTTGGATGAAAATGACAACAATCCGATATTCGAGTCTTCGGCATTCGAGTACC
Source organism: Hecatera dysodea (assembly GCA_905332915.2). Classification (NCBI taxonomy): domain Eukaryota; kingdom Metazoa; phylum Arthropoda; class Insecta; order Lepidoptera; family Noctuidae; genus Hecatera; species Hecatera dysodea. The sequence goes on along the minus strand of HG995294.1, from coordinate 6,804,710 downwards.
GCGTGCTGGAGGACGTGGAGCCGGGCACCACCATCGCTAACATTGTGGCGCGAGACGCCGATTCCGGCGAGTTCGGGAAAATCACCTACCTACTCGATAGGATGTCGACACAGGTAAGATTAGTAGAAGAAAAACTAGCTTAAGAATTTTGTTAGATGTCGGTAAAATAGTTTGATGATTTTTTGTAACTTAGATACAATATTTTTTTCTAAATTTTGATTACTCGCATTTGACCACTACCTAACCTGATGATTTATCTTTGCATTATCCTCACATATAGAATCAACAAGGATGTAATCAAGGCTATGTAATACAGAGCATGATTTAAAAGAGTGTCTGTGGAGTTTCTTGCACGTTCTTCTCCATAGAGATCTACGCTTTGGAACGTGCAGATAGCTTCAACTCTTTCGACTTGAAAATTCAAAATTGCCTGTAAAGGGTTTAATCGAAATAAATGCTTTGAGTTTGAGTTTGATGAGCGATGATGTGGTCAATGATGGAGTATGCTTGCCTAGAAGTAATTTATACACTCTTGACTTTAGACCCCCCAGTATGTAGCTAACAGGAACACAGATATCTTGTTGCACGTTCTTCTCCATAGAGATCTTCGCTTTGGAACGTGCAGATAGAAGAAAGAAAAACTGTTTATTTGCGCCAAGCATGACGCACACCAAATAATTTAAAAATAAAGCTTAAAACTAAAACAAAAATAATCGTTAAAAGTTGGGAAGGTAACTTCACCTCTTTCTACTTGACAATTCAAAAGTGCCTGTAAAGGGTTTAATCGAAATAAATGCTTTAAGTTTGAGTTCGATGAGCGATGATGAGGTCAATAATGGATCATGCTTGTCTAGAAGTAATCTATACACTCTTGACTTTAGGCCCCCCAGTATGTAGCTAATAGGAACACAGTAGATATCTTGTTCGCTAACAGACACAATAGGGATGTTTCCTGAGTAAAAAAATATAATTCTATTTAGTGCGTCGGTTAGATTATCGAAAAATATTGGACGCGTATTTTTTGTTTTTTCAAACCTATAGAAGTTGACGAAGATATAAAGCGTCAAAGATCAGGAACGGGGGCTTGTGACGTCACGCCGTGCTAAAAATTGAAGCACATAGTGACGTCACACGAGTTTTCAACACACGTATCGTCTTCCTTTTTTGTTTATGTGAAAAAAGAAAAAATACGCGTCCAATATTTTTTGGAAATCTATCTGACGGACTAATTAGATTTTTTTAGTCAACTACCCATAACCCTATTGTATGAAAAACACTCTCATATCAATTAACAACTTTCATAGATACATACGTGTCTTTTTCCAAGACGATTGAAGTTTAAATTAATATAATTTGCCAAGGAATCATTATATTGTTCACGATGCCATAAAAACTGAGACGTTCCTAGAAATTGAGCTACAGTCATTTACCATGATGAAATGCACATATTTTAACTGTTTCGTCTTTCATCAATGTGATTTAGAATGAACCACTCATTTTATATTCTATTAAAGTATTGGTCTTATATCGAAACCGATTTTTCCATAAAAAATCTTGACTTCATTAGGTCACTAGCGACTCCTCCCGGATACGCATAGGTGAACATTAATTTATTTTGATATAGGTAGCCTATGTTACTCAGGGATAATGTAGTATTCTAATGGTGAGAGGGTAATTTATGCGTTTATTCGATACAAACATACAAATATTCATTATAGTATTAGTGTAGATTTATTCCGATTCGGCTGGAACCAGGACTTTCTGGACGTCAGTTTTACATAAAGACCAATTCCCCAATCACCAGTCCCTATTGTTTTGGCTGGGAAGAAGTGGCGTAGCAAACTCCCCTGCAAAACATCTGTCTGTTAAGTTGGAAAAACTGCTTATCCCACAAATGCCATGTCTTAAACTGCAGAAAAACAAAGACAACTGGTTTTCCAGCAGAATTGTGAAATCGTTCTATCAATAACTCACTTTGCAGGGCAAGTTTCTGGTAAACGCGGACACAGGTGCGCTAACTGTCTCTGATTGGCTGGACAGAGAGACTCAAGCCACATACAACCTTGTTATAGAAGCCTGGGACAATTACCAATTTGGATACCTCAGTGGAGAAAGTCGTAATGCTTTCAAGCAAATTGTGTGAGTAAATGTAGCCTTATTTATAGATAACATTAATAATTTCAACATTATTTGTTAGACTTATGAGCGTCCAGAATAATAAGCAGTCACATTCATAAAAAAGTAGCCATGTTATTGAAATGCTGATTAGATGATTTTAAATTCAAATTAAGAATTGTTTTTTTTTTATAAAGAATCAGTAAATATTTGCTCTAAGCTATATAGAATAAGACTGAAGATCTGATATCAAGGCCACAAAAAAATAAATGTATAATATCATTTGTCATTGCTTACTAATGGGATTAAAAATGGCGGAGTTACATTTGCACTTGACTATCGCTCACGGAGAAGAGATGTTTAAGAAAAACAAATATTGGTAACCAAATAGTCACGCTTGTGATTCTTAAGTAACTGTTTACCAATTTCTCTAAAACAAAAGCGGATTCATATCACTTTTGTGTGTCATGCTGTGACATAGGCCTAAGAAACCCTCATTAAAGCTATCGCCCCGAGTAACGTACCATTACGGCACTCTTTAAATGTTAAAGTATACACCGAACAGATAAACGTGCTTGTGGAAACCGCCAAAACAAAGCAATCTCATGCTCCATTTTTAAATGCCTGTCTATCCCGCAGTGTCCACATCGAAGACGTGAACGACAACCCCCCACTTCTCCACGTCCCGTCGGACTGCACCACTATAACAGAGTTCCACAACTATCGGGAACCCATCGTGTCTGTATCGGCCACCGATGCGGATGACAACTCCGCGCCCAATGGACGGGTGCAGTTCCATTTAGTTGGAGGAAAAGGACATGGTATGAAAACCTCATTTTACCCGAGCTAGATTTTTTTTTTTTTCAATTCGCCCTGCTCTGAAAACAAGACGGTAAGGCCCCATGTTTGAGAATTATTTTGATATCGATATTTTGGAAACCTTTTAATTGTAGTCATTTATTTAGTTCACTAGATACTTTTACTCTTTTTATTTCTGGATGGGAAATCATCAAATGCCTTCTCCTGCTCTGGGTGGAGCGGAAGAGCCCTTTGCATTCCAGGGCCGCGGTGACTTTCGAACAAATTCCGCAACCCAAAAACGGAACCCTTATAGGATCGCTTTGTTGTTCGTCCAAAATGAAAAATAATGAAATCATAAAAAAATATAGTCTTTATTAAAACTACGTAATCAAAGCTCTGGAAAAACTGCGACACGGAACCCTCGGTGGGCGGGTCCGACACGCCCTCATCCGGTTTTATTTTTATTGTATTTCACCTAAACTGACTCAAAGCCAACAACATCTCGGTAGATACCTTTGTTTTTAAGTACATATGACATAAACAGTAGTGGTATTAGATAAGTACAATTCTTACTAAACCATACTATTTCCAACAGACCTATTTCGTTTCGAGCAAGTGGGCGGTGATGCGAACACGGGTCGTTTATTCGCTAGGCAGTCACTCAAGGACCGCTTCGGCAACTATACCCTGGCGGTTGAAGCTAGAGACTTGGGCATCCCCCCCAATGTGGCCAGAGGAGAGCTGAAGTTGTGTGTGACAGATTACAACGATCACGCTCCTGTGTTCGTGCATCCGCCTCAGAATGTCACCATCAAAGTACCTGAGGTAAGTTTGTGTTTGATTAAAAATATTCGAGTCAGAAATGAATTGAAAAACCAAATGGTATAAAACTGTTCCCAATTTCTAGACTCCTTCTTTTTTGGTTATTCAGTCAAAATGCATCACAGTAAAAAATATTTTGAAAATAAGTGTGTCAGTGTACTTTTTACCTAAACTATGAATAATCTTTTACTAGAACGCAACAATAGGAACAACGGTAGTAGAAGTTCGAGCAATAGACGCAGACATTGGTCCAAACGGTGCCGTACGATACCGCATAAGACAAGACGCGGCCGGAGCGTGGCGCGCCTTCACCGTGCACGCCACCAGCGGCGCGCTCAGGACTACACAGCCGCTTGACAGAGACAAACAGACCACGTACCAGGTATGTTAGACAGAGACAACAGTAGCCTTCACCGTGCACGCCACCAGCGGCGCGCTCAGGACTACACAGCCGCTTGACAGAGACAAACAGACCACGTACCAGGTATGTTAGACAGAGACAACAGTAGCCTTCACCGTGCACGCCACCAGCGGCGCGCTCAGGACTACGCAGCCGCTTGACAGAGACAAAAAGACCACGTACCAGGTATGTTAGACAGAGACAACAGTAGCCTTCACCGTGCACGCCACCAGCGGCGCGCTCAGGACTACGCAGCCGCTTGACAGAGACAAACAGACCACGTACCAGGTATGTTAGACAGAGACAACAGTAGCCTTCACCGTGCACGCCACCAGCGGCGCGCTCAGGACTACACAGCCGCTTGACAGAGACAAACAGACCACGTACCAGGTATGTTAGACAGAGACAACAGTAGCCTTCACCGTGCACGCCACCAGCGGCGCGCTCAGGACTACGCAGCCGCTTGACAGAGACAAAAAGACCACGTACCAGGTATGTTAGACAGAGACAACAGTAGCCTTCACCGTGCACGCCACCAGCGGCGCGCTCAGGACTACGCAGCCGCTAGACAGAGACAAACAGACCACGTACCAGGTATGTTAGACAGAGACAACAGTAGCCTTCACCGTGCACGCCACCAGCGGCGCGCTCAGGACTACGCAGCCGCTTGACAGAGACAAAAAGACCACGTACCAGGTATGTTAGACAGAGACAACAGTAGCCTTCACCGTGCACGCCACCAGCGGCGCGCTCAGGACTACGCAGCCGCTTGACAGAGACAAACAGACCACGTACCAGGTATGTTAGACAGAGACAACAGTAGCCTTCACCGTGCACGCCACCAGCGGCGCGCTCAGGACTACGCAGCCGCTTGACAGAGACAAACAGACCACGTACCAGGTATGTTAGACAGAGACAACAGTAGCCTTCACCGTGCACGCCACCAGCGGCGCGCTCAGGACTACGCAGCCGCTTGACAGAGACAAACAGACCACGTACCAGGTATGTTAGACAGAGACAACAGTAGCCTTCACCGTGCACGCCACCAGCGGCGCGCTCAGGACTACGCAGCCGCTTGACAGAGACAAACAGACCACGTACCAGGTATGTTAGACAGAGACAACAGTAGCCTTCACCGTGCACGCCACCAGCGGCGCGCTCAGGACTACGCAGCCGCTTGACAGAGACAAACAGACCACGTACCAGGTATGTTAGACAGAGACAACAGTAGCCTTCACCGTGCACGCCACCAGCGGCGCGCTCAGGACTACGCAGCCGCTTGACAGAGACAAACAGACCACGTACCAAGTATGTTAGACAGAGACAACAGTAGCCTTCACCGTGCACGCCACCAGCGGCGCGCTCAGGACTACGCAGCCGCTTGACAGAGACAAACAGACCACGTACCAGGTATGTTAGACAGAGACAACAGTAGCCTTCACCGTGCACGCCACCAGCGGCGCGCTCAGGACTACGCAGCCGCTTGACAGAGACAAACAGACCACGTACCAGGTATGTTAGACAGAGACAACAGTAGCCTTCACCGTGCACGCCACCAGCGGCGCGCTCAGGACTACGCAGCCGCTTGACAGAGACAAACAGACCACGTACCAGGTATGTTAGACAGAGACAACAGTAGCCTTCACCGTGCACGCCACCAGCGGCGCGCTCAGGACTACGCAGCCGCTTGACAGAGACAAACAGACCACGTACCAGGTATGTTAGACAGAGACAACAGTAGCCTTCACCGTGCACGCCACCAGCGGCGCGCTCAGGACTACGCAGCCGCTTGACAGAGACAAACAGACCACGTACCAGGTATGTTAGACAGAGACAAAGTACGTAGAGGTTGTACATGTGACAAGCCACACATGCGTTCACGCATGCACACTTACTATGCAACTAAGAAAGTTGCAATATCTTTTGCTTTTGAAAGCCTAATTAAGTCCTTTTCTATTCTTCGTCTTCTTTATTTTCTGTTGAATCTAATTTTAGTTCGAAATCACCAAAATCGCATTAGGTTTGAGTCCGTTTTACAAGTAGGTCGCATTAGGTTTGAGTCCGTTTTACAAGTAGGTCGCATTTAATTGACAACCGACTTTTACACAAAAAAACCAAAAAGTACAAAATAACTTTAATTTCGGAACTCGGTATTTTTGGTCGTTTCTTCGTTATTTGACACCGACTTCCGAAATTAAAGTAATATTTTTTTTTTTCAGAAGTATTTATTTTTTCGCGAAAGTTTTATTTTTCACTTTAGTTGTGGTGATACCCCACAGTTAAACGTATGCCATCACAGCGTGTTATAAACTGGTGTAAACAATAAACAGACATGCGATTTCAGCAATCCCGGAAGATTTGCTATCATTTATTGAAGAGTTCCGTTTCCTATCTTCGAAGTTCTTTATCAGATCTTCACCAAACTAGAAAGGGACCACCTCGAAATACTACAATGCTGTTCCAAACCATCTTAACAATTATTTTTATTTATTTTTTTCATTTTACATTGATAAATGAAAATGAGAACATCATCAGTGTAGTCGAAGCCAATTAAATACGCATTACTAGGGATAACTTAAATACTAGTCGTCAGATCTCACCCGCATTTATTTGGGACCACAGGACAAACACCGGCTTTCGAATAATATGAAAATAATCATCAAAGTCGGTACACCCAGTAAAAAGTTGAAGTAACACACAAAAAAAATCGACAATCGACTTGAGAACCTCCTCCTTTTTTAAAGTCGGTTAATGAATACTGGTCAATGGCGGCAATACTGGTTTTCACGCAAAACATAAACGAGTCCTGTTAGCCTTTAAGCTCCAGTGAAACAAGTTGTAGTTCCTCGGCGATTCAAGGTCAATATTATAAATATTTTCTGACCCTGAAGTGCCCTTACTATGTTCATAAAAATCATTTTATTCTATGAATAAAGACTATTTATAAAATTAACCATTCATCATGATACCTGTGAGTTACATTGCCAAAACCTCGACGCCAGTTGTTGACTGGGCTTTATTTCTGGTTTTACGTCTTATTTTATTATTGTTGATCGCAGTTGATGACGTCAGCGTGTGACGTAGTACTTACGAGTACCGATAACCTAACATTGTTTTCCGGATCATTGGTTATAATTATTCCGGAACGCTTGATTAACATTGATTTAGTCGATTTATCTTGGAAATTAGCATACCAGTTGCATAGCATAATACACTCTTGACAACGCCTAGTAAAAAGTCGAATGAGTTACCGCCATAATGTTAGCGTAGGTAATAGGTCAACGGAATATTGGGTGTCATCACTATCTTGACCATGATCCGTTTACGGCCGAACCCAATAACCGATCTATCGCATACTGGAGATAGAAAAACAAATGAAACAACAGAAAACCTATATCATTTTTCTGTTGTTTCATTTGTTTTTGCGATAGATCGGTTATTGGGTTCGGCCGTTATAGAACAGGGGCCCGACGATCCTAGTTTATCATTAACCCAGCCTATAAACGTGCAATACAAAATATAGGTGGTTTATATGTTAAGGTTGGAACAGTAGCAAACTAAGGTGGGACCTTGATTACGTCATGATATAAAATATTAAAAAAGTCAGGGACAAAAATTATATCTATCTTCATTCACCAAAATACAAAGCCCTTTTTTGCTAACTAAGACACTGCTAGGTAGGTATAACGAGTTAATTGTTTCAACAAATCAGGCAAAACTTTTGAATACTTTAAGGGAAGGTTCATATCTGACGGAACATGCGTCGCGTATTATCGGTCGCGTAACGCCAGAACAGACAAATGTATAGAAAAACACTTGACCGTTCACACTCGACGCACTAACGTATCATCGGTTGAGTGTGAACGCTCGAGTGTTTTTTCCAACTTCGTCTGTTACGTGATTCAACTGCATCCTAACATTTCCAGTATCCTTTCATTTATATTGATTATTCCACAGCTCAGGATAGAAGCCTACGACCTCGGCTTACCAACACCGCTAAGCTCAGACTTGGACCTCACGATCTACGTGCAAAACGTGGATAACTATCGGCCACGTTTTCCCAACAAGCACATACATATCAACTTCACGGAGAATGCACCTAACAATGGGTTATACTTGCCCAGTGTTATAGAGCGAGATGAAATAGATCGCGGCGATGAGCCTATGCTGCCTGTGTGCTATTATATCGTTGGCGGTGATGAGAACGCTGTGTTTGAGCTGCAAAGGAGTACGCATAGGTAGGGATTTTAGTTCGTATAATTTCATAACTATCCACAGGTTGACTTCGTCCACTGGGACTGTCTGTGGCAAAACCCAAGCCCTTGTGCCAGCATCCACGCTGTTGTATCAGCCTAGTCCGGATTGAATCCGGATTCGGCTGCTGAGTTCAAAGATCAACTCATTTACATACAGGTAGTCTGTCTCACGCCACACAACCAACGCTTCAGATAGAACGTCTCCCCAACGGACTTTGTTTAACTGGTTCAAGTACCAATACTGGAACAAACCCATCAGCTCAGGTGGTACACCTGCTCCTCTGAGCTTATCCCAAAGGACAGGTCAAATGCCTTTGAGAGATCAAGGAAGCAGGCATACGGAGTACTTCTATCCTTATAATATTGGACCGTCTGGTTTAGACAAAGAATAGCACTCTCAGTGGAAAGTCCAGGCCGAAACCCAAACTGTGCGCCATGTAAAATTATACATTTGTTGAGATTTTTGTCTAGCAAACCATCCAACACCTTAGCAAATACAGTAGCCAAAGCTTCGGTATGTAATTCGCCTTATCCGATACATCCCCAGTCTATTTTTGACGATTGGTGCCACTAATGTTTTCAGCACATCGGGTGGAAGGTATAAGTGGCTAATACAAAGCGTGAAAATAGCGCCAGCACTGTAGGCAGATGTTCCCCAGCACACCTGAGGTGCTCAATACTTGGACCGTCGTGACCTTAACTAAGCTATTCTTTTCATTAATTCAGCTACATGCTTGGCAAGCAAAAGGATCGGTTCATAATCACGATTAGTCTCATCATCAATCACCCCGGCCGAGCCGGCCCAAGTGGAGATTATACCCTAATTTAAATCGATCTTTGAATATGCTCCGGCGAACCAGATACGGTCATTCTTATATGTTCTCTATACTATGACTTAATTCATTACTTTTCGTAAATACCAAAACGCTTGAGAGTTCGTGAGAAAAAATAGTACAATATACCTATTTTTCAGACTGTCGACCCAAAAACCACTAGACAGAGAACAGAAATCAGACTACACCCTCACAATACTAGCATCAGAAGACTGTTTGAATGTGCCCCAGTATGAAGAAGAGATCGACGGGATCAGTACACTGAAAGTTCATGTGACCGTCAACGATGTGAACGACAATGCACCCAAGTTTACCAGCAAGATATTCACTGGAGGAATAACTACTGAAGCAGATTTCGGGATTGAATTTATGCATGTCAAGGTACTGTTCCCCTTACCATCTTCTGTTTGTGCAAACACACGAGCAACGAATCAGGTCAAAGATATATTTACACCGCAACTTTTCTATTAATTTAGTATTCCTGTATTTCGATCCTAAAACAACAACAACTGTTTAATAAAGACATAAAACGCATGAAGAGTTCTTTCGTAAATTGTACTGCAGTCTGCAAGTCGATGTTGGATAATTACGAGGCGTGGCATTGCGGTTCAAGTTTCTCGATAAAGTGATAAGGTTGGAAGGAATTATCCCATTATGTTCATTTTTACTTCCAGGCTATAGATCTAGATGAAGATGAAAATGCCAAGATTAGTTATTACTTAATTGGAGACGTAAAAGAAACTTTGACGGAAGGGCTAGAGAACTTAGCCGTGTCGCCGTTTCTAGTCAATGTTGAAACAGGAGCGGTTTCCTTGAACTTTGACCCGCAGAAGGGGATGAAAGGATACTTTGATTTTAAGGTAAGGAACATTTTGTTATTTGTTTATCTTCCGTAGCCATTTGCAGTCTATTGGTCATAAAACGCCTGTCAAAATAAAGATAGGAATGGCCGCGCCGCGCATGCGTGTTGTTCACAATTCTATTAATACTACCGCGTAGTTACGTAGCAAATCAATAGCGACGAATGATAAATAGCTTGAAGTTCATGCTGTATCCAATTATTGTATTGATGTTTCATTGTCCTTATCATTTTATCTCTCGAGTCGTAAAGGACAAAGTTGTGGATAAGAATCTTCCTAAATGACTTCATAATACTGCAATAATGCAGTTCGTAGATAGGTATGACATGCGTATAAAACAATATTATTTAGAATTGTTATTGGTTACACTCGTGAGGAAATTGGCAGTAAAAGTTCAAAGACTTAATTAGATCACGCATTGTGATTAGATAAACAAAGTGAGTAAGGAACTAGCAAGCCTAGTAACCGCTAGTTTGGAAACATGCCCAATAAAGGGCCAATGCTCTTTACCCCTGAATTGACTCTGCCAAATCTTTTGGATCAAGGCGTGACGATATACATATACTTACGCGAACTACGTTTCACTTCCAGGTTTTAGCAAACGACACAGGCGGCTTACAAGACGAAGCTCACGTATTTATCTACCTACTTCGCGAAGACCAACGCGTCCGCTTCGTCCTTCGATCTCATCCGTCCGAAATACGTGACAAGATACACGTATTCCGTGAGCGTTTAGCTCAAGTGACGGATTCCGTCGTCAACGTAGATGATCTAAGAGTACACGAAAATAAAGATGGCTCAGTAGATAACACGAAGACTGATTTGTACTTACACCTTGTGAATGGTCAAGATCATTCGGTACTAGAAGTTGAACAAGTACTCAAATTAGTGGACAAAAATATCGAGCAGTTGGATGATCTTTTCAAGGTAGTGTATGACGTTTTTAAATGTTTTTTCGTTGCTTCTATTCTATTGTACTCAGTATCAGTGGATGTAGACACTCAATAAAGCTCAGTTAAGAAAAAATACAACTCATGATGAGGTGATTCATTCCACACGAGGTTGAACATCCTATCGCAACTTCCGTCTCACCTCATAACTGCTATAGTCAGCAAGCCAAGTACCTACCCAGCTCAATTTCCCGCATCGCAGAAATGTTTGTATAGGCATCTGCGAAGTTAAATAACTACCAACCAAATGTTTGTTTTCTAGGAGTTCAACGTCCTCGACACGCAGCCAGCAGAGTACCAGCCCTTGACAGCGGAGACGCTATCGTCCAATCAGACGGTATTCTGGCTAGTGTGGACCACGCTGTTCCTGTCCGTACTACTCGTACTGACAGTCATGATGTGCCTCTCGCAGCGGGCAGACTACGTGCGGAGACTGAAGGCTGCTACGGCGACTGCTTATTGTAAGACCTTATTCATACTCTCAAAGAAAAATATTGTGTTAGGATTAATGTGGGATACCAATAAAGATGAAGGCATGTAAAGCTGACACCATAATTTATGCCACAGCGATCCGTCAGATGTTCTAAGAGATAGCTATAAAGAATAAGTTCGAGACGTTCACTTATTGTGGCTTACCAAGAACATACTGCAAAATCACCATCTCCAGAAAATGAGTGAGACCGCTATTCGGACTTTTGCGGTCTAATAACCACCAATTGTATTTTTACCATTGTTGTTATGTTTTGTCTGTTAGCCTTCAACAGCCAACTGTTGGCCCAAAAACCTTCATAAGACAGCTGGAGTTTCACTTTTTACATTAGCGTTAAAATAAATAATCTATGCTATTTCACAAAACACAAATTACGAAGGATTCAATCATTTATTTTATAATAATTAAGGTGTTTAACAATATTTGGTAAGTGACATAAATAAGCAAACAATTATTTTTCTGTGCAGCTTCCCCGACCCCCGGCGAGTCCGACATGACCATCCGCAGCTCCGGCGGCCGGGTGCCCAACACAAACAAACACAGTACAAAAGGATCCAATCCAATATGGCTCCACGCTTATGAAAATGACTGGTACAAGTCAGAAGACCAACTCAGTCGCTCGGAACGCGACTCGCTTGACGAAAACGCCGTCGATCAAGACTTATCTAATGAAAAACCATACTTCATAACAACAGGCGCTTTCCCCTCGATAGAATCCAACGAGACCGAAGCCCAAACAAATCAAGCGAAATACGACTTCTATCAACAATTGGAACAAATGAAAAACGCTAAAAATATGGAAACGACTGAACTATAAACCCTAGTGTTAAGTGTATTAATAGTAATGTGCCTTTGTAAATTATGTACCTCCATTATTTTCTGAAAACATTTTGTAATAAACTATAAGGTATAATTTACAAGCTTTTTACTATAAGTATGTTGTTTCTTTTCCCTTTACCCATAGGAGTTTACTGCGGTGGCGGTGGCTATTGTGCTCGCTTATTAGGAAGTACTGGAACAAACACGAGTGAATTTTTGTTGTCCTGACATGCCATAGGTGTAAAATATTATCGGGCACTCGTAAATGGTTTATTATTACAGACAAACTCAACAGAGTCGAATAATTAAAAACTTTCAAATAAATACTAATGAAATTCCAGCAATCTTCAGATATTTATATTAGATAGATGGCTAATGAATATTAATCACAAATATTGTATAGAGCGTTCCTATTCTAAATTATGCAAACAGATATTTCAAAGATTCTAAATTGATAAGATATAAAATCAATAATCACGCTGCTTAGATTAGAATCACAAATTATGATGCGCAAACGTAATAATAAACAGCAAGTACTCGGTTTATTTATTATTTTAGCATTATTTTTATAACTAATCGTACTTCCTTCCTATGACGTAGATGTTATAATAATATAGTTATATAGGATTTGGTTCAGTCAATCCACAGCCCGAAACATTTGGATACAATTTGCCAATTGAGTAGACCATGAAGCCATAACCTGAATTAGGATATAGGATACTTTTTATAGGTAAGTACAGTCGACCACACTTCTCACGCTACAACAATCATTCTTAACTCTAATTTTGTTTGCCATTAAAGTGTAGAGTATATAATATTAGGGAAGTACATAATACATTTATGTCAAAATGTATCCCGCGATATAAAAGTTAAACCACATGGCGCATTTTTTTTTTAAAATAAAATATCTAATTTCAATACTAAGTGGAGATTTTGTAGAAGAGATTTGAGTTTTATGCGGAGATCAGAAAATTAAACATTTCCAGAAGGTAGGTAGTTTTCGTAAAACGGGATGGATAGAAATCCAGGGGGTGAATAAAAACGAAACTTATATTGGGATTTCCACTTAAATACTATTTTGTTTGTCCTAAAGCACACATTTAAAGATAAAAAATGCTTAAGATATTGGAGATCTTTATTGCTGCAAACAATATATTATTATATGAAAATTCAATCAGTTTTATCTACCCCCGCATTTCTATCGTCGTGATTTGTGTGTAGCTTCCTAGTGCTCATTATGTGTATGTAATGGCAAACACGACAAGGAGTCTATGGATGACTGGATATTAGATCTATGAGTTTATCCACAATTTCAGCAGATTTTTATTGCTATTGGAATGATTGTTTAACAATTATATTTTCATAATTATCGTAAATGTGTCTTACTATGATAGTTAGTCAATATAGAGCAATATTGTTTTAACTAACAGTGATGCAAATATCTTGCACTCTACTGTGAAGTTAAGAGATTTTATCTTTTCCATAGCAATTATTTGGCAGATTCTCAGTCAGCGACCCAGTAACTAAGTATGTCAACTAATTAAACGCGAAATGAATATTTACAGCTGCTTACGTTTACCAGGAAATTGCCTAAATAAAGCTCAAGGTATTATTTACATACACAATAATTTATTGTTTCTTACAATTTAGTGAAGCTAAAATACAAGTTGTTGGTTGATTACAATTTGAAAAGCTTTAAATTTGAATCTCCCAGTGATAGATCAAGTGAACAAAGTTTCCTCTTGCCTGCAGCTGTAACGTTAACACACCCACGCTAGCCACCCGTGCCGTGACGCTGTTCACTTCTATTAGTTTTGTTCAATTACTCAGAGGATACGAGGATGGTTCAATGGAAAGGATAATCGTGGAAATCACAACGCAAGTATCCTTACAACCACAATATATATTAGATAAAATTATAATATAAATCGCCATATTGAAAAAAATCTAGATTAATCGTAACTTATCATCTTATGAGATACACTGTAATTTATACTGAATGTTGTAACTATTGGAGCGTTTTCCATTGTCATAAAATATTGTGGATGAAAGAAAACTGACTACTTCAATCAACGTCAGTCTGGTCTGTAGCACGCTACATTTACTAACTTAAAAAAAAAGTTGTTTTTCTAGTAAAAAAAATTAACACTCACTCCATCAACGAGCTCATTTTGTGATACCACTTACTTACATTACCCAAAATGTTCTTAACACTTATGAGCTTGACTTACATTTCATTGACAAAATCCTTAAGTGAACCGGACAATTAGTAAGTTGTAAGCAAGGAACGCTCCATTTCCTAACATATGGCTATTGTACAGTTTTACAATGCAATTTAGATCTAGTTAAAGTACAAATAGTTTAGGAATTACATAAATTCAATTGATGTAAATTTAACTAATCTTTAAACTTCAACTAAAGGAGTGTAAAGATATCTACTGACACATCAATGTAAAACAAAAAATAATTTTGCTCTTATAGAAAATGTTTCTTATTAGATAAAAACAGAAACTATATTTGCACATGGGAACTGTATTACTTGGATGCAATAAATTCGCATTTCAATATTACCAGATAAGACTGAAATCAGGCTGATCCTAGAATGACCATGAACATTTTTACAATCTCCAGTAAATTTACGTTTGATGGGGATAACAGAGGATTGGGGGAGCAGGAACAAGGGAAAGGGAAGGGGATTAGAGCCCGGACTGTGGCGATGTGTGTGTGTATGTTTGCTGACGTCACAATTGACTCATCACATGGCATATTTCCTCGTCCACTCACGGGCTAGTTCATTGTACTTTTCTCTGTCCGTTTTGTAGATCCTAGCAATTTCTGGCACCAACGGGTCATCTGGGTTTGGATCGCATAGGAGTGAGCAGATTGAAAGCAACACTGGAATGTAAAATATTATTCATCAATGTTTAGTCTTCTAAAATGTAGTCCAACAACAAATATTTTAGAAAACAAGAATAAAATCAGAATGTATGTTAATTACCTTTGGATATGGTGAGTGCTGGAGACCACTGTGCACGCAGGATGTCAAGACAAATGGAACCATTACTGTTTATGTTGGGATGGTAAATACGTGTTGTGAATGCAACTTTTGGTGGTTTGAATGGGTAATCTGTTGGGAAATGTATGGTCAGAAAGAATACTCCCCCTTGATAAGGACTGTCGACCTGTAAAGAAAAGAATGACATATTTAATAAACACTCTACATAAACTATTAAGTTTTAAACAAAAATAAAGTACAAAATCTACTTACTGGACCCATAATTGTGGCTTGCCAATGGAAAACTGAAAACAAAAACAATAAGGTTATAAAGGAGATAAAGAATAAGGTTATAAAGGCTAAAAAAACTAAATAGACAATTTTTAGTGTAATCAAAGGTTGAAACAAAAAACAAATTGTAGCATAGCTGTTTAAATGAGGTCATTGACATGAATTGTCATCGTGATAAACAGCTTTGCCTAACACAAAGAAAAATAACTGAGAATAATATTAGTAATTAATTTCCCCAATATTTTAAATTTATCTAATAATGGATATTAAATAAATTTAGGCTAGATTATGTTTGTGTCTGACACAGAACAATATAATCAGGGTTCATTATTCTTCATACACAGTAGCCTTTTACCATGAAACTGTCTACATTGAGATGAGTCATTGTACAACAAATAAAAATATGACTGAGTCAGGAAATACGAGATGTTTATGAAAAGATGAGGATTGATTCAAAATCCCAGCATTAGACCATGAACATACTGTGAAAACTCTAAATTCTCCATGGATTGGAACTCAATGAACTCAGGATGATATATTGAAAGATTACCATGTTTATCAAGATTCTATTATTTTGATTTTTGATAGACTAGTTGAATCATGAAACCATTACAATGAATAATTCTCTTGCATTGTATAAAAAACCTAGATAAAATATAACTACATTATGATTTCTGGTACATCTAGCAGTGATCACACTGATCATTGACACTTAAAAAAATCAATACTGATATCTATTCAAAATCAACTGTTCTGGTTCTATGACACTGTTTCACAGTATTATTATTAACAACACAATGAGTCACAAAAAATAAGTAGGCTGTAGATCAATAGGTACTTACGATCTTCACCGTGTGGACCTGCAGAACATTGTGCTGGTGGATCTCTGCCCAGATCTTGTAATTCCTGAACAATAAAACAATATCATGTGTACACAACAACAAGGGAACACAATACCATGACTAGAACATGTCACATCATCACGTCGGAAAGTAAATGGGGGTTGAACATATTGTTCGGAACGGCTACTTCGAATCATGATCGATGTTGTTTCTATCACTAATCATCGCTGTACATCGAAATATTTCACATTTTCACAGCACAGGTGCGTTTCATGACAAGGAAACCTCAAAATTGGCACATAATTCCGACATTTTATGTACGCCGTGTGCACAAAATTGTCACCTACATAAACCAGTAAAACACCGTTATCTCGTTATAGTAACACTTGGAACCAAATAGAGGAACCACCTAATGATTTCAATGAAACCATCACGCACACGGAATTATCCAGAAGAAATTTCGATAATAGGTATTCACAATGACGAAACATTCACTACGAAGTCTGATACCATTTTTACACCACTTCATTTGATACTGCATTAAATTATTAAAATATAGCACACAAATACCAATACGTACCCTATTAATTCGTTTTAACGCCATTTGATTATTTTATGATGGAATAAACTGACTTTCAACTAGACAACGAAACTGTGAGCCAAGGACCTTTGATTAGAGATTGCAAGATGGCTCCCGTCTAAACGCAAAAGTACCACCTTAGTCGTTTTATGTAGTAATAATAAATTTCTACTATCGAGGATCAAACTTTAAACGCTTAAATAAAAAATAATAATAACTTATAATAAGAAAAAATAAGAACTAGAACAGAGCACGGATTGTAACAAAATTAAACACTCTCAGCAAATGGAGAACAGCAAACAGGAAAATCGACCATTTACAAAGACCGTTTCTGAATAGCAGAGTTTTTTAAAGTGTAAGTGCCGTTTATGGTTCCACGATTTTTTAAATTAATTATCTTTCCCTTAGATTGTTATACAAATTTATTCTTAAGAGTAAATTGCTATCGAAAAACGAATATTTTAATGAGAATTTCGGCCAAATTATAAATTTCAATTTAATATAGTATTTTGTTTACAAAAGTGTTAAATGACTATTGATTTTCCCAAACTATATTACACTATGGTAACACTGAATATAAAAGGATGTGACGTCACACTGGGTGAAGAATTCTCCGGGGCGCTATTTTTGGATTATTTGTAGATATTCATTACTGAAGTAGGCACGCCAGCTATTTTAATAGCACATTTTTGCAATTTGAAACTTTGCAGGTAAATAGGTTCAGACAGGTAGGAATGAAAATAAAACGTTAAAAAATACTTAATAAAAATATAAAAACATTATCTTTGTGTATTTTTACGTTAATAATTCCACATGAGGCCCACATTACATTGGTCTGAAACATCTATTGGGCAATCCCTCACACCCTAAGGATACATATTTTAAAACGACTTCTTTATTAGACCGTTGAAAGCATCATTCTCTAATTTACATTTATATGCATGCATTGATGCATGAATATAAAACATGTAACAATGCGATGATGTGGCAAAGCATCAGGAGTCTAATTTACATATATCCTGACCGATTTCGACTTTCTCCAGACTCACTGCTTTTATCTGTAACAATATAACACCGACTCGCAGTCCCCAGCCTTTTAATTTACGCTAAGTGGTAAAGTTGAGTTTGGTGGTAAAATAGGAATTAATTATTTTCGTGGTTGTTAATTCTTTCTTCTGATAAATTCAATGGACGTTCAATCATACTAACAGGATAACTATCAGTCAAAAAAGTCAAATACTTAAGTTTTTTTTTTTTTTTGTAACATGGCAATAAAATATAAATATTTCTAAAAATACCCAGCTCAGCAGAATAACAAATAGGTACCTCTAAGGCCATGTCCTAGCCAAATGATGAGCAATCGAGTGATGGACGTGCGAACGCGCGACAGTAGTTTGTCGTCGTCGTGCGTGTTAATTTTGTTAGGAAATCCCGAACACGTTGTCGCTCGCGCATTTACGGAGGGATGTAATGTGGCTATTCCGAATAAGGTGTAGTCCTTATCTAAAATGATGGTCGCAAAAATTGATACGTGATTATTCGTTCGGCAAAACTGAAAAGTGTTGGCGCGACGATACATAACACAACGAACTATATGTGTTTGTAAGTCATAGAAAAGTCTAAGTGGTTTAGTTTATCAAAACCAATTTAGCCTAGATACAGCGTTGTTTCTTTGACTATTCGTCGAGTTGATGAGCTCCTATACACTATTACTGAAAAATACTTGTAAGCAATTTGTGTGATGCTTTTATCATATACCACTTCGGACTTTATACACAAATAGTTCCCATATAATTTGATAGACCAAGATATAAGACCAGACTGAGTTTGTATCGGTGTATATCTCCACAGAATAGTCAGATAGGAAACACCTAACTTTTCTCATCTAGTTTTAATAGACAACAATTATTGACCTACAAATTTGCTAAACCTGAACTATTCAGCGGTACACAGCATAGTGATAGTGTAAGGATATTGAACCTATTTATTATTACAACTACAAGTAGGTAGCATATACAACGTGTTGTTTTGCATCCTCGTCAAATTCACAGACGTAATTATGCTAATGATTCTCGACCCAAATCAACAATAAAATGAGTAGGTATTTTTTAAATTTATTTTTGCTATTTACGGAAATCCGTGTGAACAAGACGTATTTAAATGCGGCCCGTCTGTTCCTAGCCTTATAACTGCGCTTTCACACACACAAACAAACGCAAACAATACATCGATCATTCGAAAAATTCGTAGGTACCTAATCCCCCGCGCACGGCCGCACGCGCCTACCGCGTAGCCGCGCCTCCCCCCGCCCCGCGGCGCGGCCCCTGATCCAACAACACAACAGTTTCTTTGATTTCGCCGCCGTGTGCGCGCGTTTTGCGAATTCCTTTCTCGGTACATCGTTCAGACGTAGGTACAAAGTGCAAGATGACGGACAATTATTCCAATGTCGAGTTGGTAGAGATGGTCCGCCTTTATGCCATCAGTGGAGACAGCCTACGTGGAGCCATCCAGATGTTCACGGAAATGTTTCCCGATCGGGAACCCCCATCACAGAGCGTCATGCTGGCTGCTACGCAGAGACTACGGGATCATCGGCAGTTTGACGTACCCCGGCATGCTCAAGCACGCAGCAGCGTAGGCTTGCCTGTCGCCTTGCAGGAAGACATCCTGGAATACTTCCAGCGAGAACCACGGGCAAGCACGCGGGAGGCTGGTGACCGCTTTGGAGTGCACCACACCACAGTGTGGCGCCTACTGAAGCGTGAAAGGTTTCTTGACTACTGGATCGGTCGCGGAGGACCTGTGGCCTCTTAACTTTTATTTTGTGAGGAGACGTTAAAAAGTTAGTTAAAAAGTGACAAGTGTAACAAAATTACGTGCAAGGATAATTAGTGCTTTCGACTCTTTAAAAACGAAGGTGTTAGTTTTACGTAGGCTGAAAGAAAACCGGCTACATTGTGGTCGACTTTGCCAAGAGTGTGATGATGGAAACTGAACAATACCTCCGGGTAACATAAGTAGGTAGGTAATTTATTTATTTGTTCATTTTGTAAATACGTTATTAGCTTAATCAATTTTATTACCTACTGTAAATAAGTCGATTTCAGATTTTTAAGTGAATCAATACCTAATACCTAAGATTCGAAAGTATCACCACATACTTACACTTAACTAGCACATCTTTCCATTTCCATCAAACGTAGAAAACATTTTTTGACTTAGTAGGTACCTAAATCGGTATACCAACTAAGGTAGGTATTATTGCCGGTCTTAAGCCCGTTAATTAGGAAGGAAAATTTCAAATCAACCAATTTAATCCACAAATAAAAACAAAATCATGACGAAAACTTTAAGTTGACGGATAGCAATAAAGCAAAACTAACATTTTAATAATCATCTGATAACAGGTCATTGAACTTTTCTTTGGCGTACTAAGTAGTAGGTATTACTGTCATTAGTAAGATTTCCGTATTCCAATCATGCTTAAAAATGAGTTAATTATCAAGCGAAATTTATGACAATAAAGTAGATGATTTCCGAAATAAAATTAGGTAAAATTATTGCTACTGGTCGCCGTAGGTCATCGCACGATCGCACACGTAGGTACCTACGCGCGCGCGCTAGCATTTCGTAGGTAAGACGTCGACACTCACGCACACAGCTGCATTGTCGCTGTGTGCGTAGGCGCCTGATTCTGTGGTATTCGGGATTTTATTCTGAAATACTGTTAAATTTCAATAACAAAAAAAAGCAGCGCTTATTGGTTATTGACCGATACCGTTCTTTCAATTGATTATTTATGTATTTTATGACAACCTCCTGAAATTTGACGAGGATGCAAAACAACACGTTGTATTATACTGTAGGTACCTAGTAGTTAATTGTACTAATAGATATGGCAACTCCTGTCTTTCGATGAAAACAATACTACCCTTGAAACTGACTTGACTGATTGCAATCCTGACAGCCAGTAGCAGAACCCTTTCTCAAAGAAACATTTTTAAAAATGTGTGTTGATATTATTTATAATCAGTATTTACTTTTCGTTCATTTCTAAGAACACAAAACAAAATCATTATAAAAGTGATAGCTACTTTCCGAACGAAACATTCTCATGTCAAGTTTGACATCTTCTGGGGAAACAGTAGAATGACGTTTACAAATACCAAAATATTTAAAAAAGTAGCCAGTAGTTCGGAAACACAGAACATATATACCCTAACGTGAAGAACGAAGACTTCATACAAAAAATATGCCAACAGCTTGCGACACTAGCGCGCCAGTATTTGATCCATGGAACTACTTTTCGCGCCAGATTTTAAAACTGATGATTTATTTTTTTATTTTATTTTCTGGCGATGTATCATGAAAACAAAGCGAAAATCCGGTATTTAAATTGAAAATACCAGATTTTCGGTTTGTTTTCCTGATACATACATTTTTATGGAAAAATATTTGAAATAAAACGAAGTTGTAAGCGTTTTTCAAAATTTTTATTTTTCGATTCATGGCTTTTCTCGAAGCTTCGTCGATAAACAGTCTATTTTTTAAAATACAGTGTCGTTTTAGGCATATACATATGGTTGAAATTTGTGCAGGACGCCCCTGTACCTAAGTGATAGACAACATTCCTATGTATTTGATAGCTATTACTCGTGTATATAATAGACAGCATTCCTATGTATCTGATAGCTATTACTTATGTGTATAATAGACAGCATTCCTATGTATCTGATAGCTATTACTCACATGTATAACAACTAACTAAGTAAGAGTTTTGAATAGTATTGTAATTCATACCTTGATTAATAGCTAAGTTTGATTACTGTTAGGATCACGAACACGCTCCACTCGACAGGTCGAAACCTGTCGAAACCTGTATGAATCTGTCCTGAAGCAACATAAAGCTGATTGGTTGACCACGATTGGGGCGTGGTCATGTATAAAACTAATTGGTGAAAATAAATAATTAATAGGATCAACCCTAGCACTACTTGTACCCACGTGCAAGGATATATAGGTAGGGCATTTTCATAATTGAAAGTTAGTTCACATTTTTAATAAGTTTAATATAGTCTTAAGATGGTACAGTCAAGTGTAAATAGTGCTCAAAAATAAATAGTGTTCAGTTTAAAGGAGTTTTATTGAACTAAGTGTCTCCTCCAATCCAGCGCACACGTTTGGGGTGTCACGAACCCAAACATTGGTCCTTCGAGAGCCGGATCTGAGGAAAATCACTATCGAAAAATACTCCAGTGAATTTATTGAAGAATTAATTACGAAACAATGCCAGTTACGAGGTCTACGGGGAAAAGAGACGGACGAGCATCAACTACAGTGACAGAACAAACTGAAACTACCACAGAAACGACCACAGAGACCTGCACTACAGAAACTACAGGTACGACAACCAACACGTCAGAGGCACCCGCCGCGACCGCGTCTACAGTCAAACATGCCGCGCCACAACAGAACGTCGCGACTGAAAATAAGAAAAGTGGACATCGCAGCAGCCCTCCGTCACAGAAAAGTAAAACGCCCAAATCACGCCGCCTAGCCAAGGCCAAGGCAGAACTAGCTCAAAAGTTAGCAGATTTAGCCGCGGCACGCCTCGCCGAGATTGAAGCCGAATCAACAGATGAAGACTTATCCTCCGTCGCCTCAGAAACTGGAAATAATCACCGAGTGAATACATGGTTGCAATCAAGTCAGCTACTCGCCATCTCGAACAGACCTTTTCAAGCCGATGTGAAGTCGTCAATTGAACCTGCAGTCCCAGTGACCACTGCCGAATCCTGGAGCATCTCAGCAACCCTACCGGCGGGAGTCGACACCATGCACCAGCCAGTTGAACTTGAACAGAACCCCGCGCCCGCGCAGCCGCACCTGAACCCGCCGCCGGTAATCTCCGCCGCAACCTGGCAACAGAACCCCGCGCCCGCGCAGCCGCACCTGAACCCGCCTCCAGTGAACTCCGCCGCGACCTGGCAACAGAACCCCGCGCCCGCGCAGCCGCACCTGAACCCGCCTCCAGTGAACTCCGCCGCGACCTGGCAACAGAACCCCGCGCCCGCGCAGCCGCACCTGAACCCGCCTCCAGTGAACTCCGCCGCGACCTGGCAACAGAACCCCGCGCCCGCGCAGCCGCACCTGAACCCGCCGCCGGTAATCTCCGCCGCGACCTGGCAACAGAACCCCGCGCCCGCGCAGCCGCACCTGAACCCGCCTCCAGTGAACTCCGCCGCGACCTGGCAACAGAACCCCGCGCCCGCGCAGCCGCACCTGAACCCGCCTCCAGTGAACTCCGCCGCGACCTGGCAACAGAACCCCGCGCCCGCGCAGCCGCACCTGAACCCGCCTCCAGTGAACTCCGCCGCGACCTGGCAACAGAACCCCGCGCCCGCGCAGCCGCACCTGAACCCGCCTCCAGTGAACTCCGCCGCGACCTGGCAACAGAACCCCGCGCCCGCGCAGCCGCACCTGAACCCGCCTCCAGTGAACTCCGCCGCGACCTGGCAACAGAACCCCGCGCCCGCGCAGCCGCACCTGAACCCGCCTCCAGTGAACTCCGCCGCGACCTGGCAACAGAACCCCGCGCCCGCGCAGCCGCACCTGAACCCGCCGCCGGTAATCGCCGCCGCGACCTGGCAACAGAACCCCGCGCCCGCGCAGCCGCACCTGAACCCGCCTCCAGTGAACTCCGCCGCGACCTGGCAACAGAACCACGCGCCCGCGCAGCCGCACCTGAACCCGCCGCCAGTGAACACCACCGCATCATGGCAACCGAACCAGGTACCCACGATGTCACGATTGACATCAGTACCAGCAGATCCTGTCTCCACACCCTGGATGTTACCGTGTCGACCATCAACCAGTATCGTACAACAGCCTACAACAACAGACGTCCAGGAGTCAAGAACAGATATGAAGGAACTTGCCGCTGCAATCACACAAGCCGTGCACGCTGCACAGTACCAACAGCCAATGAAGCACACCGAACTACCCAGTTTTAACGGAGCCCATCAAGATTGGCTCACGTTCCGTGCTGCCTACTGTGAAACAGCGCATCGTCTTACAGCAATGGAGAACATGTCCAGACTAAGAAGAAGCCTTCGGGGAATAGCAAAGGAAGCAGTGCAAGGTTTACTGATCGTGAACGCGGATCCTGACGAAGTCATGAAGACACTCGAGTTACGTTTTGGACGCCCAGACTCAATCGCAATGGCAGAAATGGAACGCCTACGAAGCCTACCACGACTCACTGAATCTCCGCGTGAAGTTTGCACCTTCGCTACCAAAGTGGAAAACATAGTTGGAACTCTACAAGCACTCAATTGCAGACATTACCTCTTCAGCCCAGAAGTAACGAAGACTATGGTTGAGAAACTCACACCAACTCTGAAGAGACAGTGGTTCCAGTTTTCTGCAGCACAACCCAGAACGGAACCTGACCTTTTGAAATTCACCCGATTCATCAAAATGGAAGCAGAGATATGCAGTCCGTATGCATTACCTGAGAACATTGTTACGACTACACAACCTGCACAGAACACGCAGCGACGCCAGCAACGGGTACATGCAACACAGGAAACGACCAAACCAAAGTGCAACTTATGTGAACATCAAGGGCATAGCATCCTGGAATGCGAACGATTCAAGAAAGCCAACGTTAACGAAAGATGGGATATCGCTAAGAAGCATCGCCTGTGTTTTCGCTGCCTCAAATTCAGATCAAAACAACACAGCTGTAAACCAAGAAAGTGCGATATAAATGAATGTATACATCTACATCATAGACTGCTACACGCCACTAGTACTGATACAAAGAAGAAAGAGATCGAACATTCCGAAGAAGAACAAGAGAAGGTTCATTCAGCATGGACACCAAAGGAATCGTTTCTCAAAATAATCCCAGTATACCTTTCCGGACCGGCGGGAGCAGTAGAGACCTTCGCACTCCTCGATGATGGCTCTACAGTGACATTAATCGACGAGGACCTAGCCAACCAGATCGGCGCAAAGGGATCCTGTGAACCACTGCGAATAGCGTCATTCGACGGCGAACCTACAGTCGACGTAACATCTCGACGAGTGAGCTTCTTCATCAAAGGACTACACACAATCGAACGAAAGCTGCGAGCAAGAACAGTCAGTCAGCTAGAATTGGCAGCACAAAGGATTCCTATAGAAGCAGTTCAGGATTGTGATCATCTCCGAGGCATCATCAAAGAAATTACGACTAAGGAAGCAAGACCACGACTATTGATTGGCCAAGATAACTGGGATCTTCTCATCTCAACGGAAGTCAGAACAGGAAAGAAAAATCAACCAGTGGCTTCACTAACGCCACTGGGTTGGGTCTTACACGGCAGTCACACTCGAACGCTCGGACACAGAGTAAACTTCATCAGACACGCTGACGCAGATGATAATCTACATGAGTTGGTGAAAGAATACATCACAATGGACAATATACAGATCAACCCAAAGAAACCTTTCAACGATCCAGAAGAAAAGGCGCTTCGAACCCTTCAGCAGTACACGAAGAGAACACCAGAAGGAAGATATCAAACCGCCTTATTATGGCGAAGCGAAAATATCAAGATGCCGAACAATTATGACAGTGCTTTGAACAGACTCATCAACATAGAGAAAAAGATAGACAAAGATCCCGAACTGAAAAGAAGGTACTCTGAACAAATGGAAGCCTTAGTATCAAAAGGATACGCCGAACCAGCTCCAGCCACAACATCAAAACAACGAACATGGTACCTACCTCACTTCGCAGTGCTGAACCCAATGAAACCAGACAAAGTAAGAATCGTCTGCGACGCTGCAGCCAAGACCAGAGGAGTCTCATTAAATGACCAGCTGCTCACTGGTCCAGATCTACTGCAGTCACTTCCAGGAGTAATCATGCGCTTCCGCCAACACTCGATCGCCGTGACCGCCGATATCACCGAAATGTTCCTGCAAATAGAGCTGCGACCCGAAGACCGAGATGCTCTTCGATATTTGTGGCGAGGAAACCGAAGAGACGGCCAACCACCGGAGCAATACCGCATGAAATCCTTGATCTTCGGAGCCTCCTGCTCCCCAGCAACAGCTATATACGTAAAAAACACGAACGCCGAGAGGTTCCAGCATGAACATCCAGAAGCAGTGGAAGCTATCAAAAGGAAACATTACATGGATGACTACTTGAACAGTTTTGACACTTTAGAAGAAGCTGTGAGGGTCTCACAAGCAGTGCGTGATATTCATCGAGAGGCACATTTCGAACTCAAAAAATGGTCATCAAACTCTACCGCTCTGCTCAAAGCGCTAGGGGAAGTTCCCAAGAACAAAGAAACAATCAAGCTAGAAGAACGTATCGAGACAGAACGAGTCCTCGGTTTAATATGGAAGCCGACAGAAGACTCTCTCGCCTTCAACCTAAACCTAGCACGCATCCCGCCGAACATACTGCAAAACGACACGCCTACTAAGAGAGAAGCCCTCCGAATAGTAATGTCCCTATTCGACCCTTTGGGACTTGTATCACCGGTGACTATTAGAGCTAAACAGATACTTCAAGAGGTTTGGCGTCGTGGAACAGCATGGGATGAAACCTTAGACAGTGACCTGGCTGACAGCTGGAAGAAATGGATCAGCCAACTCAAGAAATTGGAACACCTCTCAATTCCACGAACATATCCAGGTTTCAGCGCTGCGGTATCACTACAGCTGCACGTGTTCACAGACGCGAGCGAATCTGCATACGCGACGACGATGTACTGGCGAACGGTCACCAGAGATGGAAGGGTATACATCTCCCTGATAACAGCTAAAGCTAAGGTAGCACCACTGAAACTTATTTCTATCCCACGATTGGAGCTGCAAGCCGCAGTACTTGGCGCACGCATGGCATCAGCTGTCAAAGAAGAACACGAACGAAAGCCAGAATCCACTACATTCTGGACCGACAGCAGAACCACACTGTCATGGATCCGAACCGGCTCTAGATCTTACAAGTCATACGTCGCTCATCGCATCGCAGCCATCGAAGAACATAGCTCCATCAATGAATGGCGATGGCTACCGACCAAGCTGAATCCAGCAGACGACGCAACAAGAGATGTACCAGAGGACTACAGTCAAGATCATCGCTGGTTCAATGGCCCAGAATTCCTTTTGGGCCCTCCGGAAACGTGGCCAGCCGACGAAAAGGCTCCTGTCATAACCACAGGAGAAGAGAAAACCTGCAGCCTGCAGAACGTCAGAGAGAAAAATATAACCATCAGCGAAGCTGTGCCGGATGCAAGCAGATTCTCGCGCTGGGACAGATATATGAGAGCCACAGCACGAGTTTTACAGTTCCTGCAAATATGTCAACCAGCAAACCAGAGAATCAACTACAAAAGAACCAAAAGAAATAACCATGCAGATCCGGATTGGAGAAAGAACAGACAAACGTTGCCAGTCAAAATAAGGGAGAGGCGAGACCCAGCTGTTTCGAAGAAATACATGCCTCTTACCACTAATCTTTTGCATAGGGCTGAGAGCTTAATACTGCGGGCTTCACAAGAACAATCGTTTCAGCAAGAAATAGAAGCTCTGAAAAACAAAAGGAATTTACCACGAAGCAGTCGTTTGAACACATTATGTATAGAACTCACAGAAGAAGGGGAAATTCGACTTAAGAGCAGAATAGCCGCCGTGACAGACGTCACGGAACATGTCAAGAAACCCATGGTACTAGACGGTGACCACCCAACAACACGATTATGGATCGAACATATACACCGCCAACTTCATCACGCCGGCGTTGAGACAACACTGAATGAATGCAGGCAACAGCATTGGGTGCTGCGTCTACGACCGACCATCAAGAAGATCATAGGAAGATGCCTACGGTGTCGTATAAGAACAGCGTCACCACCAGAACCAAGGACAGGGAACCTACCTTCATGTCGACTGGCACATCATCAAAGACCATTTTCTTATGTCGGCCTGGACTACTTCGGACCGCTGATAATCACAACAGGACGAAGCCATCAAAAGAGATATGTCGCCTTGTTCACATGCCTCACGACGAGAGCCATTCATCTTGAACTAGTAACGTCACTTAACACAGATTCAGCAATCATGGCACTACGACGCATGGTAGCACGCCGCGGATGTCCTACGCAGCTGTGGTCCGACAACGGGACTAATTTCCACGGAGCCGAAAAAGAGCTACGAGCCTCCATCTTCGCGGCTACAGCCGAAGAAGCATCAAAGAAAATGATCGATTGGCGGTTTATACCCCCTGGTGCACCTTTCATGGGAGGTGCCTGGGAACGGATGGTGAGATCAGTAAAGATAGCTCTAGCCGCCACCTTGAATGAACGATTTCCGAGCGAGGAAGTACTTCATACGTTACTCATCGAGGCAGAACACACCGTGAACAGCAGACCACTCACTCATGTATCAGTGAACCCCGAAGACCCTGAAGCCTTGACACCAAACCATTTCATTCTAGGCAGTTCAGGTCGCATTCCGGCTCCAGGAGAATTTAATGATAGCGATCTGCACCTCCGAGCCAGTTGGCGGGCGACCCAGAGGCTCGCAGATATATTCTGGGCAAGATGGCTCAAAGAATACCTCCCAGAACTACGGAATCGCAGAGAACCAAATACTAAAGGTACAATTCCTAAAGTCGGGGACTTAGTCCTCATCGTTGATGGGAACCTCCCACGGAACACATGGATGAAAGGACGCATCTGCGCCACATTCCCCGGACCCGACGGAATCGTGCGCACAGTAGACATAACCACGAAGGGAGGGATTCTACGACGTCCAGTGAAGAAAGTTATAGTGCTGCCCATCGAGAACAGCGACCCTGCACCATCTCAATCAACTGCGACGTCAGCGGCGGACGACGCACGGCGGGAGGAATGTGCAGGACGCCCCTGTACCTAAGTGATAGACAACATTCCTATGTATTTGATAGCTATTACTCGTGTATATAATAGACAGCATTCCTATGTATCTGATAGCTATTACTTATGTGTATAATAGACAGCATTCCTATGTATCTGATAGCTATTACTCACATGTATAACAACTAACTAAGTAAGAGTTTTGAATAGTATTGTAATTCATACCTTGATTAATAGCTAAGTTTGATTACTGTTAGGATCACGAACACGCTCCACTCGACAGGTCGAAACCTGTCGAAACCTGTATGAATCTGTCCTGAAGCAACATAAAGCTGATTGGTTGACCACGATTGGGGCGTGGTCATGTATAAAACTAATTGGTGAAAATAAATAATTAATAGGATCAACCCTAGCACTACTTGTACCCACGTGCAAGGATATATAGGTAGGGCATTTTCATAATTGAAAGTTAGTTCACATTTTTAATAAGTTTAATATAGTCTTAAGATGGTACAGTCAAGTGTAAATAGTGCTCAAAAATAAATAGTGTTCAGTTTAAAGGAGTTTTATTGAACTAAGTGTCTCCTCCAATCCAGCGCACACGTTTGGGGTGTCACGAACCCAAACAAAATTATTATATGCATTTTATTTTTATCATAATGATCATTACAACCAAGCAACCATTCGAAATTTAATTTTCTCTTTAAAATTTCTATAAGTTCACTTTTTATTTTCGTTTTACACCCATGCTCATCTAAAAATTTATTAACAATTGTTGCAGCTATCTCCACTGTCTCAGTAAAAAAATTATTAACATAATGTAGACTGTTGCGCATAGAATTGTATTCTTTAAAACTTGTGAATAAATGACTTACCTCAGTGTTCTGGTCTGCAAGCAATGTGATTTTGCACTGATGGCAAATGGGTCCTAATTTTTTTATCATAAAACCACATACATATGCACAAGCTTGCAGTTCACCAGAACACTGAGGTATTACAGTATTAGATAATTCTACACCTTCTGTTACATCAAATGTTTCAACAGCTACATTAGTTTCTTTGTTAGGGTTATCTTGAGTTAAAAAAGATTTTAAATCATCTAATATGACATTATTATCTTCTTTGCAGTTCCTATTTTTACTACTATGCAATAAATTGTTTATGATGGAGGTTTTGAGAGCTGCAACAAATTGTAGGGTGTTTGGGTTTGGGTTGCATCCACAATTGCTGCGGATGCAACCAAAACAGTTTTCTAATGGGTCTTGGTTGAGTCTGCGCGTTGATAAACTTTCTATGTTATAATGTTTTTCTAAATTTAGGAATAGACGCTCAACTGCATTTAAAGTTCTTACAAAACCTTCCTGTGAAGGCGGCTTGCATTTGGCCCCAATAAATTCAAGTTTCTGGAACATGGTTCTCATTTCTTTAAAATAATTTATATGTGGACTTCTTCGCGTAAAATTTGTCAGGAATATTTTTCCCCTTTTCCGATCAGGCGTATCGCCATTTAGGGCGTCGAACAGCTGGTCTATTTTTTCTATCAGCATGGCTGTCGTCGTTGCTTCTTGTGGAAGTTCATCTGAAAAGAAAACACTTTTGTTATTTCGTTGTGAAAGGTGATGGAAAATTAAATGAAACTGAAGGCAAAGTAAGGCAATTTCAGTTAAAATTCATAATTTATCTCTATAAACTCTAATAAGTTGGGATGTTTTCTGTAATTATCAATCAACTAGATTATTATTTATTTTTTTGAGTATTCCAAGGTAGTAACTAATCATACAAATTAAGCGCCACAAAACTGATAATCGATAATTACAAAAAAAAAAGTTATTTTAATATTACATGTTTATCACAACTTACTGTTTGCAACCTTCGCAAGTATTCCTGCAGCGACTGAGTGGCTGAATACTTGGCAAGCTAAGCTGACCTTCATCTTCTGTTTGAAGTTAGGTTCAATATGCTGCTTGGTTAAACCAGGTGCAAAAACAAAATTTGGATTTTTATTGTCTATTTCGTAGAATTCTTTTATGTGGCTCCACTTGGCTATACCTGTAATAATAAACATGATAATATATAAATATAACCCATGCATTTCAGTATTAAAATACGAATTACTCCAAAGCTATTTCCTCACACAATCACACTCTCAACACAGAATTTTCTTCACTAGCCCAACTATCAGCTTAGGCTTAGGAAATATTTAAATTACCTGGCATAGACTTTCCATCATTTTGCAATACTTGAGGGCATTTGATGTTGTACTTCAGCAAATTATTTCTGAAGCATTTGATAAGGTGAGGTGGGTCCATAATTGTGACAATTTCATGGCCTTTAAAGTCAAAATACGGTTGAGCTACCGAGGAACCGAGAGAGTTTAATGCTTTGATGTTCACACCAAAGTTATCTGATACAGTAGCAGCAACATTCAACCCAGCTTGGAAGCTTGCATCAAGCACCTGTAAATACAAAAAATATATTTATATAACATAAATATTTTAAGTATACTTGTAATGGTTTAATTTTTTTCTTAAGTAATTATATTATATACTTACTTCTTTTATAAGAACAGATAATCTATCAGCTGTAACACAGTCACCAGAAAAGTAGAAAGCTAAAGGTTGCTTCCAATTCTTTCTGATTCCAATAGCCATAAAAAGCAATGCATGTGTGGCTGGCTCCATAGTTCTACCTTGATTCCCATGATCTTGATAGCCATCAATAATGTCTTGTTTACCATTATATTGTAAATTTTTTCGAATAGACATTTCATCGAATGCCAAGATGCACAGATTTTCTTCTGGTTCCCGATTACCGGTAATTCCTTTAATTGTTTCGAAAATTTGCCTATTTATACCGCATTTCATCGGTATTTTGTTTAGTAAGGCTTTTAATGTACCTTCGCTTGGTAGACAAAAAAGTCGCCTCAGCAGTCTATAGCAGCCAGTAGACCTTTTGTAGATGCTTAAAGCCATAACTTTGTCATCTATACTCCACCTCCGTCCAGTCAGTTTTCTGGGAGTATTTTGAAGTTGACTTTGCAACAATAATGCAAATGGCCCTGATATATTTTTATCTATGAGACTTTTCACATTTCTATCTGTAGTTAATTGTTTGAAGAGGGTATGTGGTTGTTTCTTAATTTTTTTTCTTAGTCTCATAATTTCACTCAAATTTCTCCTACATTTTTTGTAAAGTTTGAGTTTTTTAGGGGTCAACTCTACTGACTTGCTTAAATCCAGCTCCCTCAAAATCCCTTTGGTCTTTGGCATCTGGAAATATGAAATGTATCAATAAGTAAATCACAGGTTTTATTGTTCATTTATTGTTTAATGGGAGTGAAAATTGGTATACTACAAACCTTCTGGCTATCAGTAGTTGGTTTACTTAAAGTTGGCAGTTGAACAGGTGAAGATGTAGTAGGGTTGGCTATGGTTGGCACCTGAACAGGTGAAGATGTAGTTGGTTTGGCTGCGGTTGGCTCCTGAACAGGTAATGAAGTTTCCATTGTTACTAGCACCTAAAAATTACAATAAGATTTTTGTGAGCCAAGGTGATGATCAGTTTTTACATTTAAATTATCAGGATGTTTCAAATGTCATATTCTTAAAGTTGCTTATGAAAACCATTTTATGAAATTCAGAGATGTGTTTAAATTTTGCTTTATAACATTACTAAGGTAGACATAGAGTTAACAGCTTTTATTATTACTGGCACAAGTCCACTCTTGACCTTGATCATGCCTGATGGGAATTGATGAGGTCTATGATGAAATGGGCTTATAAATTCCAATCACATATTTTCAAGCTTTAAGATTGATGGATTGTAGAGTAATATAGTAATAAATGTTAACTTACTTGAGGTTTATCAACCGAGATATTAGTATCTTGTTCACTTCCACTTGTGGTTGCACATTGTTCCTGGCGCAACTTAACCATCAAGTCCTGTGTTCCAATTGGGATGGCGTAATTGTTCAATCTTATTCTAGCACTGCTAGTAAATGAGGAGTCATCAAAGTGCTTACTGCATAACATCTTGTGTTGTGAGTGCAAGTCTCTTAGTGATTTCTCAGTTGACCATTCTCCAGTAGGGAAACAGTATTCAGCCCATACACGTGCCCTGAAATTATTGAAAAAAGATTTTTATCTAATACTACACTTTGATCATAGTTTAACTTTTAACTACTTCATCTATGCATTTTGAACTAGATTTTAACTAATTGTTACTGCTTCAGTATTACAGTGATCACTTTTCAAATATTTGAAAAATGTAGAATGTTACATAAATTAATGTAATTGTCAACAAAACATTGATGGTCCGGGACTATAAGATAAAGTTGCAATTAATTTGTTTCATTGTAAATTTTAGGTAAAGTACTAGGTAGGTAAGGTCAGGGAGAAAGTAATCAAAATTGAGAATAGTTTAATTACTTACTTTAGCATTGTATGTCTACCAGGTAGAGGAAATCTGTGGAAACTCAAGTTTCTATCTTCTGTTGCAGTGATGTTACACTTAGCACATCTTCTTCTAAGTTCATAGCGTGTATGGCGTGACATTGTAACAATTAATGCACAGACACACGTTCACAAAATAAGGGAAATGAGTCTTTTTCTCGTAAAATTGTCCAGGCAAGGCACAAAAAATAACAAACAATGGAAATGAGTCTATCTCGTAAGTGTCCAGCACGCACACAAAACAAAAACACAGAAGCACAAACGTAAAAACAAAAAAAAAATGAGTCTCTATCTCGTAAGAATCCTCAGGCACATGTTATGATGATGTTAGAAAAAGCATTAGAAAAACATTAAATACTACGTATACCGCGTCCGATGAGCCACCATATTTGTTTGTTTTCAGGCGTTGTTGCCAGAGTAAAAGTATTAAATCCTTCTAAAAAACTATTTTTTTACAATAATAAAAAAGGAGTAACAGATGTGCTCAGCACATGAATTTTATACATATAATAAATAATGATTTTGTTTAGAAATGGGGTCATTAGTTACTATATTATAACAAAATAATTCTACTAATATGGTAGAAATGTTCTAATCTGGTCAAGCAAAGCACCAATAGTGATTTCTCTGTCTAGCGTATATCGTTGTCTCTGTTTCGTTTCTTTTGCCCGACGTTTGCATTTGCTTCATAGAGACTTGACCCCCCCTGTTCGGAAATTATCACTTGAGGAGGTGGTTGTGCCGAAATATTTTTTTTTTGTTGTGTTTACCTATTCGTTTATTCGTAATTTTTAAATCCAAGTTTTCGGTCTTGAATAACTTTAGCATACAATGTATACCTACTCATTATAATTCGATGTTTTTTTATTAAAATGTCTTCTGGCTTTGTATAAGATCTTGTTGTGAATTCCTGAAAACAACATTTCAAAATGACTCTTACTATGACAAAAAAACTTAGTGAATGCCAAGCAGAAACAGTGCAATTTATGCCAATAGAAAAAGTGAGTGTTTTTAATTATTTAAGGTATCTAATAGATAAACTAACAGAGAAATTTGGAAGGAGAAAGGGGAAGCCTTTGCCACCTTTGGGACACAATAAATCGTGCTTTTATTCTGTCTCACAGCTGGGCAAAGGCCTCATGTAGGCTATCAAAAAGAAATACAGTTTTTTATACCTTTGATGTCACATATTTTTTATGTAAAATGTTGCTACAATAATAATAATTTATTTCCAGCACTTAAGTTTATTTTTTAGAAAAGTAGAGTTGGATACATCACATCAGAAAAAATGCCAACATGGGTCAGTTTTTGCACGTAGTTGGAGTTTTATATTCCAAATCAAGGATTTCACTAGGTAGTTGTATTAAAATGTTTGATTTGATAGTTTCAGGTCAATCAACTGTGTATTTTGTAAGTCTTTATAGAATTTATACAAAGCATAAGTTTCCAAATTCCTTATTTTAAGAATGATGAATGAAAATCAATTGATTTTCATTTAGAATATTTAATCATTCTCTATTAAAGAGAATGACTTACTCAGCAGACATTTAAATAATACCTAATAATTATCACATAAATACTTCTGTTCAAATTATGTGTCGGACAACATAACATCTTTTTTCTAGAATCTAGGTGGCATAGGCATTTATTGGTAAAGGATTCTTACAAGTAATGTCCCAATAAACATTTACTTATTATTAAAATTGTTACAAAAATTGACAAATTTTGCCTTTTAATGTTGTTGGATAGAACTCCTTGTTATAGAAATAAACATTGTAGGCGATCAAACAAGTCATAGGCCAGTATAAAAATATCTGTTACAGTGCGTAGGTACCAATAACCCAACTATAAATTATAATCAGGATTAGAACGAGTTATTTAATATACTGGACTGCGTTAATGTAGGAAAATATTTCCTTACGTCGAATTGTATGGATTTTTAAACTAAATCAGTCATATCGATATGCCTGGTAAAATTTAAAAAGCTGAAAATGTCAGGTATTGACTAATCAAAAAAAAAAGGGCAGAATTATCTACAGGCTTGCCTTCAACACAGGAACATAATTCTCTAATAGCCAGCCAATAACGTAGCACTTCCCCTTCATATTTATCATGTTTAAGGTATTAAACAAGAAATAACAATGAAAACAATCAACAAAGACAAAAATATAATGAATAATAAATAACTTTACAATAATCCTTGCAATATTTAATGAAAATCTCTCCTTGTTTAAGGTAGAAGATGAATGTAGACAAGAGAAATTCATGCAAAGCAATGGTCTGCTGCGGAGAGGCAAAAAGCTGGAAGACAACAATAACTTGACCAAAGAAGAAGAAGAGTACATAAACTATCGCCAGCTCCTTACATATGAACAGGCGCCGGATTATATCAAACATAACCAGTACATAAGAGATGGCTACAGAAAATTTTTGCCCACTAAACTTTGTTGGGAAAGGTAAAATATTTTCTTTATTATTTGAATGATTGTACTTCATAATTTTTTAATTCAGTTGATTATCC
This sequence comes from Hecatera dysodea, assembly GCA_905332915.2. Classification (NCBI taxonomy): domain Eukaryota; kingdom Metazoa; phylum Arthropoda; class Insecta; order Lepidoptera; family Noctuidae; genus Hecatera; species Hecatera dysodea. Next base: position 6,768,778 of record HG995294.1, on the reverse strand, counting down.
AGTCTAGATATGTCTTATTCAACTCTCTAATTTTAATTGTTCATGGTGTTTAGAGAGGAAAAGAATTGGTCAATGCATACAAATGAAGAAAGAAGTATTAATGCATATTCAAAACGTTTTAAAGTTCTACAAGGGTCCATGCTATTCATCTTATTTACTTTCCAAGATTTACTACCAATTAGCAGTATTAACTGTAGCAGATTGTAGTTCACGTGATGACTGCTTCTTGGTTTTATGGACAAAAGAGCTGGGAAGAACTTGTGTCTCTTCTCAAGGACTTTACTGAGCAAGCTTCGAACTGGCGTTCCCTACACCTTGTGCATTACAAAGTCAATATTTTTTATTAATATATTATTTCTTGGCTGTATAGCAGATACAAAATAACATCATGCGAACTAAAAAAAAAAAAAAAAAAATTGATTGAGTCAGGCGTTACTTTGCGGAAATCCATTTTAATTTAAAATTGAAAGCAATATATCTAGTTTTAATTTCCGCGAATATTAGTGGGTTGCAGGTATGCACCTCCCTCCCGCCCGCTATATTATGCACATGCAAGATTACAAGGCAAATGCAAGGATTTTATGCACATGCAGGAAGGCAATGCAATACCCAACACCATTACCGACACGTGTTTCGCCTCTCCACGAGGCATCCTCAGGGGACGTGTTGACTCGCTGACCGTTGAGTTGCGACTGAGAATTTAGTACAAGGCACCCCCCTTTTATACACTGCCACCGTTGGTTATTTGTGTACAACTACCCACAAACATTCGCAGTAAAGGGGAAGAAACCAAATTCGTCTGGTCATTCAACAGTGCAAAATTATTATTATTACTATGTTTAAAAATCTCTAATTGTTCCAAAACACACAGCCGGAAACCCTTATCACAAATATGTAGTATATTAAAACTATTGTTGTCGCGCAAAGAATGGCCGGTATCAATTAGATGTTTCGCGAAATTCGATTTGTCCGAATGGCCATTTCTATACGCGGCAACATGTTCCCCATACCTTATGTCAAAGTTACGACCCGTCTGACCCACATACACCCCGTTGCATTCATCACAGACCAGCCTATACACCCCAGACTTTTTACTATTTTCTAAAACATCTTTTCCGTTACAAACACGGCGTATATTCTGGTCCGTTCTGAACGCAACATAAACGTTGTTTTTTCTAAGTAAATTACTAATCCTATCTGAAATGGGGCCCATATAGGTCAGACTGGCCACATATCTATTAATATTAGTACGCGGACATGCATATAATAGTGAACGAACCCTTTCTTTCTGCTTTTTACTAATTAGACTGTCTACCATTGACTTTGAGTAACCGTTAGAAATTGCGATCTGGTAAATAATATTAAGTTCTTTTACATAATTCTCTGCTGAAAGGGGGAGGGCAAATAATCTATGAATATAGCTGCGGAAGGCGGCTAATTTATGTTGAAGAGGGTGACAAGAAGAGGCTGGTATTGTCGTGTCAGTGTGTGTCGGCTTTCGATAAATTTGGAAATCCAAGTTACTATTGTGTTTTGTGATAGTCAAATCCAAAAAGTTAAGGGAGTTCTGGGACTCTAATTCTAATTTAAATTTAATTTTTGGGTGAGTTTTATTTAGTTTTTTTACAAAAAGGTCTATTTGTCGAACGGTACCACCATACGAACATACGAACGGTGACATAGTTATCTGCTGGAATGGTACCGTTCGACAAATAGACCTTTTTGTAAAAAAACTAAATAAAACTCACCCAAAAATTAAATTTAAATTAGAATTAGAGTCCCAGAACTCCCTTAACTTTTTGGATTTGACTATCACAAAACACAATAGTAACTTGGATTTCCAAATTTATCGAAAGCCGACACACACTGACACGACAATACCAGCCTCTTCTTGTCACCCTCTTCAACATAAATTAGCCGCCTTCCGCAGCTATATTCATAGATTATTTGCCCTCCCCCTTTCAGCAGAGAATTATGTAAAAGAACTTAATATTATTTACCAGATCGCAATTTCTAACGGTTACTCAAAGTCAATGGTAGACAGTCTAATTAGTAAAAAGCAGAAAGAAAGGGTTCGTTCACTATTATATGCATGTCCGCGTACTAATATTAATAGATATGTGGCCAGTCTGACCTATATGGGCCCCATTTCAGATAGGATTAGTAATTTACTTAGAAAAAACAACGTTTATGTTGCGTTCAGAACGGACCAGAATATACGCCGTGTTTGTAACGGAAAAGATGTTTTAGAAAATAGTAAAAAGTCTGGGGTGTATAGGCTGGTCTGTGATGAATGCAACGGGGTGTATGTGGGTCAGACGGGTCGTAACTTTGACATAAGGTATGGGGAACATGTTGCCGCGTATAGAAATGGCCATTCGGACAAATCGAATTTCGCGAAACATCTAATTGATACCGGCCATTCTTTGCGCGACAACAATAGTTTTAATATACTACATATTTGTGATAAGGGTTTCCGGCTGTGTGTTTTGGAACAATTAGAGATTTTTAAACATAGTAATAATAATAATTTTGCACTGTTGAATGACCAGACGAATTTGGTTTCTTCCCCTTTACTGCGAATGTTTGTGGGTAGTTGTACACAAATAACCAACGGTGGCAGTGTATAAAAGGGGGGTGCCTTGTACTAAATTCTCAGTCGCAACTCAACGGTCAGCGAGTCAACACGTCCCCTGAGGATGCCTCGTGGAGAGGCGAAACACGTGTCGGTAATGGTGTTGGGTATTGCATTGCCTTCCTGCATGTGCATAAAATCCTTGCATTTGCCTTGTAATCTTGCATGTGCATAATATAGCGGGCGGGAGGGAGGTGCATACCTGCAACCCACTAATATTCGCGGAAATTAAAACTAGATATATTGCTTTCAATTTTAAATCATGCGAACTGTCACAAATAGTTAGAATGTTTGGTTTAGAATGTCCACTGTGGGAGGTATGAACACGAATTACATTACATTTCTAACTACAGTCTATCTGTAAATAGAGATGGTATAATGATAAACAGTCATTACTATTTTCTCCGTATTATTTATACACCTACTTTGTCATTACCAACAGTCGAGAGCTCATAACGAAAGCTGAGACGATGTAGTGAGTTTCATGTTTTATACTGTTGCATCATGCAGAGGCAGTACTTGACGATGTTTTGCTAGTTGTTAAGAAATGGTGGCGATACACTTTATTTTCATAACTGTTGTAAACCTCATTACTCATCCATTGAGCCGTGGCCTCTACACGCACTTTCAAAGGCCTAATAGAAAACCTAACTAATCTAACAAAATTTACGTCTGGCTAGACTCTGTGGTATGTTGTGTTGTCCCATTGAGGGTAAGGGCTTCCTTTACCATTTTCCATTTGCTGGTATTTTAGGCCTCTAATTTTAGAATAATAGTTGTCTGCCATTGACTTGTTGCGTTTTCGTTCGGTTTGATTTTATGATACAATTCCCTAAAGCAGGAGCCGCTAGCCGGGAAGAATAACGCTTACTCCACGCTCACCAAAATCAAAATATCTGTAATTTCCGAGTATAATTATTATTATAGAAATTGTGTTATTTAAAATTCATTAATTTCCGGATTTGATTGCTTTGTGTGACTGTGATCTCAATAAATTGTGTAGTTACTAACCAGTAACAGGTACAAACCAGACTGATGTTCGATAATGCAGAGAACCAAATGAAAATCAAGACAGCTAAGTGTACAATTAGTGTTAAGAATTTATGAATTTATCTGGATAAATAATTAGGTACATAATCTCCGTTTTTATATCTGGAGGCACAGCAGTGCCCCCGCCAAGACGTTTTTTTGAACTCTCATAACTGCTTTGGATGATGCTAAATAGTTAAAAAATTTAAAGATAGAATGATATCAGTACAATCATTAAACATACAAAGTTTGAATGTCGTAGCTATAGAGCTTGGCTTTATACGAGATCTGATAACTTTTTCACAGGGTAAGCTACGCAGACTCGTCTTGGCAACATTTTTACATGAAAATGTTTTTGGTGGGTCGCTTTTTATCCAAACAGATAACATAAGTGCTTACTCTTGTAGTGCAGTTTTGTTTTTTGCGAATAAAATAATTGCATGTGGCAAAAGCCAGTAAATTTAGATTTTGCCTTACCAATCAAAACTTATCAAAATCTCATAGCAATAATATCACATAAAAAACATAATTCAATGAGCAACATCGTTCATTTGTTTTGAAGTCTGGCCCGCCATGTTTCACATCTACAGATTCTGTGTCAAAAATCACAACCTAAGATGGCGCTACCGTTCAAATTTTTGATATGGGTGTCGATTTCATGGTTTTCTGGGTAGCTTTTTCCAAATCAACATCCAAGATGGAATGGATGGATGGAAGAAGAACGGAATTCGCTAACTTTTCGTAATCATTTTCTAACGTGTCATTTTCGTGGTTTTTGGTATAGCAGATTACGAATAACCGCGCCGACGAAAATTGCTAACTTTTCGTGATGTGAGCCATTTTCGTGGCTTTTGGTGAAGTTGATTACGGATATGAACTCAAAATCTACATCCGAGACTGCGCCGACGAAGTTGAAATTTATCCAGTTCGAATAAATACTCGTGTATTTATCCTCCGCTCATCACTAGTCACAATATATCAGAACAAGGATAAACGATTTCGGAGAGAAACAAAGACTTACATATATGTATGTATCATTAATGTGAAAATAAAATTAATGTAAAATTATTCAGTTTATGTTTACAAGGTAGATATCCCCAATATTTTTGTTTGGTTGAAAGTTTAACTGAGGTAAAGAATTAATCATCGGCACAGACATGACTGTGTCTGCTTAGCTTACTTTTTAGCTTATACACAGACACTCCACTATGGTATGTGGACCAGTATTCATTCAGTCAGTTTCATTTGGTCTTATCCATATTTTAATTTTGAGGTTGCCGCAATGCGTCTTTTCCAAAGACAATATATAATTCTCTATGGTCTTTTCCCTCCATCATTATTAGTCAAGTAACCTTTCCATTTGTACTTTGGACTTCCTGTTTTCGATAGCTATCTACAATAGTTCTTAACTTTTTTCTGGTCACATGTACCATATTATGCCCCTTGATTTTTTGATAATTGGTTTTGTTAGCTTTCTCTTTTTGCTAGCATCGTAATCGGACAAAATGGATGTATCGCAGTAGGCACATGGGTACAGTAGATAGTATCAAAGTACCTACCCGTGGAAATCAGAGTGTAACTGTATAATGAAGTTTCATATAATTATTGCTGTGCAATGCAGACCCTGTTGCCAGCAATTGTAACTATTTGTAGGACTTAAGTAAGAGTGTGAAGGTACGTGCACATTAGCTGGTTTGCAAGTTCTAAACAACTTGATTAAGTGGAGTACTTTAACTTTTATAGACCAGGGAAGAGAAATTGTTGATGCATTTACCTTCCGCAATTGCAATATTTCTCAAAACGATTCGATCGAAGATTTCATACATATCCCATCTGACTTTATCATAAGCACAGTCAATGAAATAATACGGTGTCGAAATTGTAATAACCTCCGGTCTGCTAATCACCTACTTACTAAACGTAGAGGTCTCGACCTCTTCCAAATTGCGCCACCAGCCCACAAGCGGACCTCCGTCTTCCGATTTAAAACATCTACGTACTTTATACCAGCCATTTCACGTTCTTGACATATCTGTTATGTAAAGAGTGGAACACTATTCTGTCTGCAGACACGATTTGATGCCGGTTACCGGTTATAACCGCATGCATCACTAACCGGTCGCCTTTAAGGTTGGGTGTGGTTGAAATCTTACTGCTTGGAAAGACTTGAATGAGATAATTAACTAAGCCATATGGTAGTCTAGCTTCTTTTTTTGGTTACGTTTAAATGCTGATACCAGCCTGATATGTAACCCTCTGAAGTCTGAATTTTTTCTGTAAGACATAAGCATATTGACTCAAAGTCGATAAAAATATACACATTCACACATATAATAAATGTTTGACCTCCTAACCGTCCAAAAATGTACTATTATGCAATGCGAATTCTATTACGTTTCGAGGTTTCCTCGTTCCAAATATGACCGAATTTTAATTTTGTTTTAGCATATTCTGGTGGACGAATGAGACTATGAACATATGGACGCACATATTCGGTTTCTTCTTGCTATTGTTCCTGACGATCAACGACCTGGTCATCATAAACATTCATGCTACGGTTACTGACAAGATCGTCGCTGGGTTATTGTTCTCGTGCTTTCTGGTAAGTTTACTAATTACCTATGTGTTACGTCACTCGGTTTAAGGTGCGACCACAATGTGGACATTTGTGCGTAATATGCATTGTACCTTTGTGCGAGCAACTCCTACTGCGAGGAAATTTCAATGACACCGGTAAATTTCAAGGGCAAAACAGTTTCGACGCAAAAGTGTTTATTGTCAGTATTGTCACATACTAAGCAATTAGTTAGGTACCATACGGTAGGTAAAACACGAACGCTCGCCAGCTTCTCTAACAAATACTAGCCGTGTGGACACACCTTTAGATTAATGACGTTACTTAATTGACTTTTTTATAGAGATTATAATGTGCTGGCGTTGGAGCTGTGGCTGCCAGAACAAGTCTAATTAAAGTTAAACATATTATAATCATTGTTATGCCCGAGATTGATGTGTCTTGCAGTAGTTTAGGCAAAAATTTAAACATTTTATATTCATTTTAATGGTTATTCATAGATATAATAAACAAGTATTTAATATTTCTATGTGCTTATTACTTCAAGTTTGTGAGGTGGCGATTCATTAAAATCTGACCTAAAAACCAGTTTAGATATTATGCAAATAAATGACAATAGTTTTTCTTGAGTTTCTGCGTCACTCAAAGAGCAAAAATCTTGTTTACACTAGCAACGCAAGGTTTGTTGCCCCTCCGCCGGTTTAGCATGATTTTAGCACTTACAAATGGACTTGCGCGCGGTTTAATACAATATTTCCATGTCTCTCGTGACGTGGCCATTACGAAATGAGTCTACCTCTACACCATTGGTCCGTCGTCGACGTCTTGAAAGTTTGCGGCTCAGAGGTTCGACCCGCTTTTCTCCCGTTAGTGAAAGTAAAAAATTATTTAATAAAATAGAGCGTTAATGACTATCAATTCAGGCTGTATCATCATGCACAGAATATTGCTTTTGTTTTAATTAATAAACTTAGGTACTGACTGCCTATGCACGTTTTAATTGAATCACAATTTGAATGAATTGTGATGATTTGTATTAGGTATTTTGCTCTGTAGTAAAAATGCATCCTAGGTCCAGTAAATGCAGTAGGTAGGTAAACCGAGAGTGTCCTGATTAAACAACCATAAGAGTAAAATAATTTGTTTTTGTTTTTCCATAGAATAAAAAATAAAACTATTTAAATACAAAAATAACACACAACATTAATATTCGTCGTTTATTATACTTATTTGTGTGCAAAAGTCTTGCCTTGAAATGACTACGTGGTATAAAATTAATCAAACATTTTATTAACTTTCCAACTGGGCTGACGCGGTAGATTGTCAGTAATCTGCCTACTTTTGAAAATGCTTTCACTGTCAACATTACATGCCGAGATAGGTATGCCATGTTAGTATGTTCATAATGCGAATCTAACAAGTCTTGATTAAATTGTTCACCGTACATATCAGTTAATTAGATGCAAGAAGGTTAATAAAATAAAAAAAAGTAATTGAAAATGGTCGTAACTCAAACTGTAGAGGTATATGCCACTAAAATATATTTCAGATTTTTTTTTGCAACGGTTAAAATGGTTTCAGATATTCGCATTTAAGCATTTTACATCAATGGGTGAATATGAAAGCACAAGTTCACGAATCTCACACAGGTAGGTAGGTACCTTGTAGGTCGCCAATCATCAAGACAGGTTAGGGTTACTACCTATTTATGCCAATGGACGTCGCGGTCGAGACAAACCATCTTTCAACATTTTATTACTGTATTTATGCCAACATGTTCAACGTCTTAAAGCATGCAATTAACAAGTTTTTTTACTAACAAAGAAATTCTTGACTAAGAAAGCAGGGTTACGGATACATAATAATAATGGAAATGGACAATCGAGTTGAAAGTAAAAACGAGAAAACATTAAATAGTCGGTGGTCGTGAAAGAACAACACTTGGAAATATTATTTTTCATTCATTCACGTCTATGTGGCCAGTGTTTATATTTTTCATGGCGGTATAAGAACTTACTGTACTTGTCTATGGTTTCGTCTTGATGTTGTAACTTGTAACGAAGCGAAGGCTGTTAATAGTGGCACGATGTTTGTAGTGGGGGACGAAGAGGCACTCTCTGTAGGGTTACCAACAGTTCTTAAGAATAGGGTATTTCTGATTTTATTGATGGAACTAAATGAAGAGTAGGAACCTACTTTTTATTATTATTTTAAGAACTTTGCGAAACTTAAGTGCGATTGTTATATGTACGTCAAATCGCAATGTGTGTTTTTTTTTGCGCTTTTAAAAGTCAATAACACAAAATTAAAATCAGAGTAAATAAGTAATGTATACATAATAAACATACAGCTTTTTAATGTTCCCACTGCTGGGACACAGCTCTCTAGGAGAGGGAATAAGTAGTGTATTTGAGAGTAAATGAGTAGAGTAATTCGTACTTACTCTATTTGTCTTTGTAGATTATAAAGTACGCCTAAGCGAAACTGAGTACTTACTATATTTATATTACTATTAGAGACCACTTGGCATTTTGGCAACCCTAGTACTGTGTGATAGTTTTTTAAAGCAAAAACTGGTTGGGTTTATCTACAGCTTTATAATTATGGTAATTCTCGTTTATTTTGGACACAATGGACTTCCTTTGCCCAATATGTTCGTTCCGGAAAGGTTCTTGTCAACTTGAACTTTTGAAGTAAGTTAAAACAAAATTCGATATCAAAACACCACAAATATATCTAGCATATAAAAATAAGTGGGGTTTTCCTTCCTGACGCTATAACTCCAGAACGCACGAACCGATTTCCACGGTTTTGCATTCGTTCGAAAGGTCTCGGGCTCCGTGAGGTTTAAGTATAGCAAAGAAAATTCAGGAAAAATTTCAACAGAAAAGCGGGAAAATCTTTTTTCATTTTTTTCATATATGGCAAAACAACGTTTGCTGGGTCAGCTAGTTTATTTTAAAACTGAAATTTACCAAACCTTATTGAAGGACAGCGCAATATGACAAGAACATAGATTTTCACTTATCTATCACATAAGTAAGTGCATATTTAATTACATTGAGCGAAGCCTGTTGTTACCTATATCGATTTTGTTTCTAACTATTCGCAACGTAAGTATAGGTAATTATTATAATAGATCGTACTGCCGACCTTCCAACATTATGCTTTATTATATAAGTGAGTTAGTACATTCGGTACGATGTTGCTAACTTTAGTGATTTCGTAAAGTAATTCTTATACGTTACAAACAAATAAATACGTTATAAAAAAGTGTGTTACCTATATTTTGATATTTAGCTATATTTGGCGTAACAAGGTTAGTTCAAATACTAACAAATTCGTCTGCATCCGCGTAAATTATTTGACACCAATTTTTGATGGAACTTGGTAGCAATAAAATAATTATTTTATGATCCAATGAATTTGATAAGGTCAAGAAGGGTTTTCATTTTTATGATTTGTGCAATGATCATTAAATTGTTTTCTTTATTCTTCTTTTTATACTAGCCAATAGAAAACAAAAAGATCATGCTGATGCTTCCATTGATGAAAATGGTTGACTGGCATCCTAGTTAAACCAATCCTATAAATGACTAAAGTTTTTGACCAATTCTAGTCTAAGTTTAGATGGACCAACAAACCCATTTATTAGGCAGCTGTCAAAATAATTTCCCGGGTCAAAGTTCGCTAGAATGTTCGTTTTGTTCAGATGGCGTAGTATACGGCTGTAATACTTGGCTTTGAGCCATATTAGCCGACCCAAATCCTTAGTTGGGACAGGCTGTACCGTCTTTTACCTAATGAATACTCTGGGCACGTTATGATAATGATGAAATGGGGCTCCTATGATCAGTGGCGGGCTTGGAGGTGGCGAGAATGGCAACCGCCCAGGATCTCGGTTTTGCAGAGGGGCCCCACGCAACCCGTGATAAAAACCTTACACTTTTATAAATGTAAGGTTTTTTTTTGCACTAGCAGGTAGTTATTCCACAGTAATTATATTTGATATGAGTGAAATAGTAGTTTTTTTTTACTGTATTGTAGCATTTGTAGCTATTTGTTATTTTATTTAAACTTATATTCGTAGGAAATGCCGCAAATACTTATTTTGATTCATATAAATTTATAAAAATAAAAGCTTGTAAGAACAAGGACCTCGCAAAGTTCTGCCACCCCGGCGCCTCGAACGGTAAAAGGCGCCGCCAACGACCATACGACCTCTATGGTCGTTGGCCGCCGCTGTTTAAGACTTTGGGAGAGGGAATATGCAGGCCCTGTGGCTTTCTGCACTTCCGCAATCAGATTCAATAAGGTAACGCTTATTAAATGTGGGTATCTAAATATATAAAAGTGAACGGTCGCTCACTCACTCATCATGTAGGTAATATCGAAAACCTCCTGACGTATAAAGATGAAATTTGGCTGCAAGGCAGTCTCCCCCATAAAGGGGTGTGGTCGACAATAGAGTACCCTTGCCTAGAAGTAACCTAACAACTTGCATGCGATACCAATACCATATATCTTATATTTATAGCAGCTTGATATCTGTTAATGATAGGGCGAGTATAATACGCGTGGCTCTTAATGCTCTTAAATAGGAAAAGGGAATAGGGTCAGTGCCTGCTAGGGTTGCGGAATTTGTTCGAAAGAGTCACCGCGGCCCTGGAACGCAAAGGGTATAAGAGTCTAACACTGTATTCCGCTCCGCCCAGAACGCGAGAATTAATTTGATGATTTCCCTGAGATTATCATGAGACATACGTCTCCACTAATAGTAGACGTTCTTAATTCAAATGTTTCCTTTTTTTTTGTTTCCAGGTGTGCATGTTACTGTCAGCGTTGTACCACACGTTCTCTTGTCGCTCGGAGCACGATTACAACACGTTCCTTATGTACGACCTCTTCGGCATCGCGCTCTCCTTGCTGGCCATCTACACTTCCGGAGTTTATTACGCCTTCTGGTGTCATTCTGTAAGTATCAACCAGTTTCAAAACTTCCGCTTCGTCAAATAATTAGGGTGTGTTTTTTCATAAGCGGGCGAGCAAGAGTCGACCGGTGAAATTTATTTAGAATGTAGAGTGGATTAAGCAGTAAGAACCCTCATGAAATTGACTAGGTACTCTGTGTAAAAAGACACAGTGACTGTGCAGCTAGTATTTATCGGACTCCCTACTATAAGTCTTAGAGACGAAAATTACATTGCAATATGATGAATATGCTACTATAACGTCTACTTGCCGCTCGACCCCTTTATCTCTCAACCTTTTTCGATAGTGTACGTTTCATACCTGGGCAGAGAAAGCTCAGTTCATTCTCTATACTAAGTATATGGTTTCACACTTCATCTGTCAGATCATAAGGTTGCATTTTCATAGAAGCGGAGACGAGCTGTGATTGGCATTCCTGTCCATCCGCTCTGCAAAAAATATATGATTATGTTTAGTCCGTCAGTTAGATTGTAGAAAAATATTGGACACGTATTTTTTCCTTTATCAAATCTATAAAAACTGACGAAGATAAAAAGCATCAAAGATCAGGAGTGGGAGCGTGTGACGTCACGGCCCGGTAAAAATTGTAAGGAGTAGCGACGTCGCACGAGTTTTTTACGCACTGTATCGTCTTCAGTTTTTGTTTATGTGAAAAAAGAAAAAATACGTCTACAAATTTTTGGAAATCTATTAGACGGACTAATCAGATTTTTTTAGTTAACTACCCTATTGACCAATCCAATCAAATTACTTAATCCTGATTCCTGCACTCTTACGTGTAAGCGAAAACGGATTACATCAAATTCTGTTCCATTTCAACCTGTTATGTTGATAATTGCTTGTTTACCCGGAAATTGAGAAACAAGACCTTAATGTCGCATTGTGCGCTGTTTTTCCACGTGGCGCCACAGTTGTATTGTGGTTAATGATTTGTGATCGCGTGTTCGTGTGCGATATCGTTGAGTGGCTTGGTACTGTAGTATTATATTATCTGTGGCTTGGTGAAGGAAGCCATCTTAGCTCAGAATTCAATGATTTATTCATTAATAAATTGATGCTACAGTTTTATTAGAAACTTTTGCAGTAAATTCGGAGCGTTACCTAAATAATTTATATTAAATAATTTGATCGATGCTGCTGCTACTGCCACATAATTTTATTGTCTTTTCCCACTTTATTTCAACAGGCCTTCTTTTTCCATACACCTTTATTAATTTATCTCAGTATTCACGCACGGTCTATACTAGACATAATGATCGTCTTTCAAAAAGTCCATTTATCATTTCTTTTAAGTATCATCGCTACTAACGAGTACCTATGCCTTTTTTTTTTTGGATGGGAAATCATCAAATGACTTCTCCCGCTCTGGGCGGAGCGGAAGAGAGTGTCAGACTCTTACTGACTAAAACCCACCCGTGTTCCTTCTTGTGCCCTTTGCGTTCCAGGGCCGCGGTGACTCTTTCGAACAAATTCCGCAACCAACGAGCACCTAAGCCTAAGATGAAAATATTAGAATGTAAGTACTTATTTGAGAGTAATGATTGCAAAAGCAACATTACATACTACCATGAAAGTAAATTTCATATCGTCAGTGAAGATTTCTCAAGAGTCCTATATACTACTTCAATGCCAAAACAAAATACGATAGACCATTGACGAGTTATTCGATTTATGAACAGTTCATTTAAAGACTTGACACCACATGCGCTTTCTAAGACTTTCGTTGTACAAGATGCGATGTTCATCAATGATACTTGACGTACGGTTCCTATATTTGACTCACAGTAAAAGAGAAAGTACCACTTGGTTCGTACCAAAAAATATCACAAAAACCTGTGCGTATCTGAACTTTGTTTACTTTCACTAAAGCAACATCTCATTTGCTATAATTTCAGTACAGCAACCTACTTTTCTACTCCTTATTTTGCGATTGAGTGCATTTTAAATTAACTGTACGTAGTCAATGATGCTTTGATTATTTGATGCATGGGATTGCCACGATCGAAAACGCGTTCCTTTTCGTGGTACTGGTTAATCTCTAGATAAAAAAAAATGAAAGTTAAGTACTGGTTTCTTAGCTTTGCTTTGCTCTTTTTTGTTCAGAATCAATTTGTGTTGTAGGTACCTACTTAGCCTTTTGAAACGACATAAAAAAGCAGTAGAATCTCAATTCGACGGAATGTTAATGTTTCTTTTTTATGTCTTCGCTAGTTGTGAATTGATTTTGATGATTCTGTCTATGTTTAGTTCGCAACTTATTTTTTTTTTACACCCGTTAAATGATCTATGGCTTGAAAGTTTAAAAAACTATATGTCAAATGATCAACTAAATTTAAAAACAAAAGCCAAACTCTAACCACTGTTGTTTGTAGTCGTGATAATTTTATTGTTTGCTAGAAAACGTGACTTACCTGTTAGCGGTATATAATCTCGGCCTCTCTCTGTTTCCTAATTGAAAGTAGGTATGACTGTTTAATTTTTTAATTGACTATATCATTATGTAGGTAATGGGTATGTTTGTAGGTTTAATAAAACAAAGTGTGTAGGTACTTATACTGTATATCTAAGATTATGGTAGCTATGTGTCTCCTTTTTCCGATTGTAGGCTCCCTAGTGGTTGCGGAATTTGTTCGAAAGAGTCACCGCAGGCCCTGGAACGCAAAGGGCACAATAAGGATCACGGGTGGGTTTTACTCAGTAAGAGTCTGACACTCCCTCCCGCTTCGCCCAAAACGGGAGAAGTCATTTGATGATTTCCCATCCAGAAAAAAAAAATGTATTAAAAACTTCATGTACAAAGGTTAAATGGCGGACTTCTACTTACCAATCAACCAAGGGCGGTGAAGAGGTAGCTTGGAGGTGCATTGGTCTAAACAAATACATGTTACCTACATACATAATAATATGTAATACCCATATGTAACAACAAATAAGTTTAGTACCGCGTGGACTGCCCACGTACGATGCAATGACGTAAATTCCAAAAAATACGTGATCAAAATGATTTATGAATAAGAACTGTTCAATGTTAGTGCACATCATTAATTTCTTTTGTTTCGTAAATATTTTAAGGCCAAGAGCCCGGTCAGTAGGCTCGGTACACACTGTACAACTCAATGAGACCTATAAGTATGCACGTGGGGTCCACGTATTGTAACTCTAGTTGCAAAACAAAGCGCCAATGACCCTGTCATTCCATCCGAGTCGGTTTACTCGGATTTAAACTGTTATTTAAGTGTAATCTTTCGTTTTAATTACGTTAGATGTGGTAATTCAATGGACCACCCATGTAGGAAATGCGTGGTATGAATATTATATTAGCTGTATCCTGCATTTGGTATTGTGTGGTGTCAGTAAGGTAGAAATTAACATTAGGTTCTAATAAAACATTTTGGAAGCAAATATAGCTCTATCTAAATATAGCTTTTATAATAACCGCGAAGACTTTAAAGACATACTAGTTTACGTTTAAATCAAAGCTTTTTCTTTGAAGCCAGGTATGATAGATAGATTCTGAGTTCTACTGAAGCTTTATTTATTTAAAAATCTACCTTATCATAAAATGGAGAATCAAATGAAAAGATCAATCGCAGCAAGACGAAAATTATGGTTGTGGTGTGGACCGCGCTGACAATAATTCGCACGATGTGACAGAAATTGCGAAAAGTGGTACATTCCTGTGTATACCTTGGCTCTTTAGTTTCGAACAATGGCGGATGCATCGATGAAGTAAAAAGACGCATGGCTATCAGTTGAACTGCATTGGAAAAGATGACTAAGACCCGGCTTGTCCAAAGACTCGTATTTCTCGTATACCTGTACGTAGTAGAGACGTAGACGCTGCGAGAGATAGAAAGAAATAAGATAGACGTTTTAGATAATGTGGAAGGATGCTTAGAGAATCATGGACTAAGTTACGCACAAATATGTATACATACTCGCAGAATTAGCCATCAAACATCGCCTATCAGCTCAATTAGAAATTCGTATCTTCAAGTTCTTCGAACACGTCTGTAGGCGGAACAGAGGTTCCATCAAATGCCTCGTTGTGCAAGGCTGAGTCGAAGGCACTACGCCTCGGTAGACCACCCATGCGATTGACCGACCAAATCAAGTCCGCAGTGGGCGAACCAATGCACGAGTGTGCCAGGATTACCACTAACAGGCAAACATGGCGAGAACTTATAAAGAAGTTCGTAACTGCCCGGAACACTACATAACGACCACGACGAGCGGGCGTGGTCCGTGACCCTATGAGGCCCCGTCTATGCTTTGGCCGCTAGGCATACTCTAAATACAAGTAGTACCACTCAACTTACGGGTTCTTAATAAAAAAATCTATAGAATTAGAATGTAGAAGCTAGGTAGTAATAATTATTTAAAGTTTATTTTATGAATAATGTATTAAAGTGTTAGGGGGCCATTCAAGAATTACGTAAGCACTAAAGGGGGGCGAGGGGGTTCTTGATTTGCTTATTTTTGATGACATGGGGGATGGGTGGATCTGGGATGTGATTACGTCAGCAATATTGATTCATTTAATTTTTCAGATTTTCCAATCCGGCGAGGTCTTACCCACTGGACTATCAACGCCCTTAACGAACTTAATTTCAGACTATAATCCTTATTTCTAGACTGCTGCTTCATGAACCAAAAAAATACTTATAAATATGTTTATGTAAGCATGGGGAGGGGGGGGGGGGCTTTGCTTATTTTTGCTGACGAGGGGGAGGGGGCGGTAAAAGTGTCAAAAATTCTGATAACGTACCTAACGTAATACTTGAACGGCCCCTAGTTTGTAAGGCTCAGGGAGATAGATAACAATCTCCTGTAGCATGTTTAAAAACTGTTGGAGGAATTACGGTCCAGTACCCAGTTTGCAAATCTATTATTAGTGCAATTCATCGTCACGTGTGTGGCTGGCATTATTATGCGCCTCTTAATTGATTTAAATATAGACTTGCTAGGAGAGAGCTTGAAACTGAACATAACAAATCTAACGTGTAGTTTTTATTTTAGCATAGTTGTAAACTGTTTTTTTTTTATATTTCTGTTATGATAATAAAACTTTTTATCGATTTGTGGCATTATTTACTATTTATGTATATATTTTTCTATGAAATCCTAGAATAACTATTTACCTACATACTTGATACTAATAAAATGTATGTAAAAGTTTGGGTTACTGTTCATATTTTTAATGATAATGTAGTAATGTAGCCTCACTGTTTTTCTAACTCTTTTGGTTGGCTTCCTTAATTACAGAACCTATATACTTATATTTCAAAGTTATCCAGGTAATTCTACACTGAAAGTGTTCTCATAAAAAAGTTAAATATATTTACATATTTTATGAAAAACATCAAAATAAGACATCCTTGACTTTAGAGAATTATATTTGCATAGAAACGACGGAAAAACTTATTAAGTAATAAATATTCAACTTTAAAAGCATAATACGTAGCAACCTAACGTTTTAAAATTCTTGTTTTAGTTTATTTTTATAACATCTGCAAGGTAGGTTATATCCTGGTGAATGTTCCGGCTTATTCACCTTAGCTACCAAAATTAAATAGTTACCCACTGCATGAGGTTAATGCTCACAGGTGAGCATCTATTAGGTACTCATATGTTCTACTTATAAATAGAATTACTTAGTATACGACTAAGGTACTAATGAGAACCCAGCGGGAGGACACGTCCGGGTGTTAACACTGTGTGGATCGCCCGGAGGACACGGTGGAGCATACGGTGGAGGTCTGTCCTGCTTGGGCGGAGCACCGCCGTGCCTCGTCGAGGCAATCGGCGGCAGCGACCTCTCGCGTCCGGCCCTGGTTCAAACCATGGTCCGGAGAGAGGAGGCATGGGAAGCGGGCGCCTCCTTCTGCGAAGCAGTAATGCTAGCGAAGGAGGAGGCGGAACGCGTGCGAGAGAGGGAAACCTCAAGCCCCAACCGCCGCGCAAAGAAAGGTACTAATAAGAACAGAACAGCCTATGCTAAGTCATTTAGAACAAAGAAAAGAATTATTCTCTAATTATCATTTGTAATCTTATGCATTGTTCTAATGACCAAAATACAATACTTTCACAGTTATTTTACTAAAGAAAGCAACCACTTGAATAAAGATCATGATGCAAATTTGTAGCTGTATAAAAGCGAAAGGTCACTCACTCAATCAACACGAAATATCGAAAACCGCTTGACGTATAAAGATTTCTGGAAAATCCCCCCGCAAAGGAGAAACAACGGCCATTATAAGTAAAACACAGTATACATCAATAATGTCATTATTAGGTTTTTAAAATATTGGGCACGCCACCATTGCGGCGGTAAGTCCCCTCTTTGAGGAGTGGCTGGAGAGACGCCACGGCGTCCTCACCTTTCGCCTGACGCATGCTCACCGGACACGGCTGTTTCGGGAGGTACCTGTGTCGGATCCAGCGGGAGGACACGTCCGGGTGTCATCACTGTGTGGATCGCCCGGAGGACACGGTGGAGCATACGGTGGAGGTCTGTCCTGCTTGGGCGGCGCACCGCCGTGTCCTCGTCGAGGCGATCGGCGGCGGCGACCTCTCACGTCCGGCCCTGGTTCAAGCCATGGTCCGGAGTGAGGAGGCATGGGAAGCGGTCGCCTCCTTCTACGAAGCAGTAATGCTAGCAAAGGAGGAGGCGGAACGCGTGCGAGAGAGGGAAACCTCTCGCTCCAGCCGCCGCAACAGAAGGAGATGCCCCGGGCGGCCGGAAACGCAGGGTGATTCCCGGCCACCGTAGGCGCGGGCCTGCGGATGGCGAGCTATGGGTGGCTTGCCGTCCGATAGCAACCAGGCCCGAGTCGACGGCGCGTCGTGTTCCACGCGCGCCTCAAAGAGCCGTCAGCAAAGAAGACGGGCCCCATAGGGTCAGTGCCTGCTAGGGTTGCGGAATTTGTTCGAAAGAGTCACCGCGGCCCTGGAACGCAAAGGGCACAAGCAGGAACACGGGTGGGTTTTAGTCAGTAGTCATTTGATGATTTCCCATCCAAAAAAAAAAAGGTTTTTAAAATATAACCCCGCAAGGGAGTTCAGAGGGTCTTAAAGATTGTATGTAAGAGTCTTAAGGCTTCGTTCAATGTAGTTGAAACTCGGCATTAGTGTAATCTTGAAAAAAAAAATATATATAGGAAAAACGTGTTTTAGAAGCTTTCTAAAATAAACCCCAACTGCACTACTACTTCCCCTATGTACATATATACATAGGGGTGTAAAAGGTTTGGGAAGTTTTGCGGGGAGGAGATTGCTACTTGGTTTAATTTACTTGAAATTTGGTATAAACAATCTTGATGGAATGATTCAAATAGGTCTAACGATTTTTCCATAATTAACCCCAACTAGGTGAAGGGGACAACAGCTGCACTGACACTGTGGTCTCAACAGCAAAAAATGTAATATTTGGCACGGAAGTAGATTATGAATAGAAGAAGTCTGCTAAGAAAGGATTTCAGGAAACTCTCTCGCAAAGGGGTGAAAAAGGGGGTGGAAGTTTGTATGTAAAATCTTATTCCTTGCCCCAATATACTTGAAATTTGCCACGATTTGTAAATCAGGCTGTTGGTTCTAGATACCCTTAGAAACGAGTGGAAGAATTTTGCAGTTTGGAAGGGTCTGAACGAAATTCACGCGAACGAAGTCGCGGGCGAAGTGCTAGTTCGTAGCCAAAATAACTGAGAAAGGGTTGTAGTTTTTTTTTGCTTTGTGGAGAGCGTGGAGTTTAAAAGGATTGCGTGCACATAGACGCAACTTATCCTTTTAACTCCACGTCGGATGCGTCCATTACGACCAAGTACTCTGCCTTTTTAAAAGACCAATTTTTATTGGTTTTGCCCTTCCGAGAGGTCCTCTTTTGTGTTTCCTATTCAAACTAAGCTACTCATCCACCGTGGTCTACCCGTGTGCCAAGTTTGAATTGACGTGAAGAGGTTACAAACAGACAGACAGACGCATTTAAAATATTAAGATAGATTTTAAAAACTTCTTCTCTCATTCCAGGAACTAAAAGCTTTCTACATGACGTCAGTGACTGTAATCTTCGTGGTGGCGATGGTCCTCCAGATACCCCGGCTGGGTGTGCCATACCCGGTGAAGATGTGTGTGTTCATCGGCTGGGCAGCCTACGGAGTGTTGCCCACGCTGCACTGGACGTACACTATGGGAGGGTTCGATAACCCCATGGTACAGGTTAGTAGTTTCAAATGAGAATATGACGTATTGATTTATACATTGTATGAATTGATTTATACATTGTATAAATTGATTTATACATTGTTTAAATTGATTTATACAATGTATAAATTATTTTTTCTGAGATTACATTAAAGTAAACGAATAAAGGTACCGAGTGACCAAGCCATCATCAACAGCTTAGCATTTTCTCAACCATGTTGGGGTCTACCCAACTACATTTATTTCAAAAAACTGAAAGAAAAATATAAAGCTGTGTTGAAACGACATCTATCGGTGATACTTTACATTTTCTAATATCTAATGAAAAACGAATCATAATTGGTCTTCCGGGTTCCTTCGAAGAAAAAATACTCGTATCAGGGAAAGGTCAACGTACTTTATTGTAAACTAGCGGTGTCACCCGAATAGTCCACGTTCTCGTGGAAATACGGGGATAACATAGCCTATGTTACTCGCTAATAATGTAGCTTTGTCCATGGCTGAAAAAATGGTTCAAAATCGGTCCAGTAGTTTGGAGCTGATTCCGTATAAAAAAACAAAAACCGTCTTTCCTCTTTATAATTTTTGCATAGATTTATTTGGCGCCTACCAAAAGCTCTTATGAATGTGTCTTTTTCCTTTGTGTTGCAATCAAAAAGATGTTGTAAAGTTGAACCCGCACCGCCATTTTTATTAAAGATGGCGAATGTCAAAATACCAAAGCATTAAGCACGTGCAATTTTGATAAATAATAGAACTCTCTTCATATGTAATTGCGTTGTTTCAGATGTTCTTCCCTAGAGTCATAGGGATGTATGTCATCAGCGGAACTGCCTTCGTGATATATGCCTTCAAGGTATGTTGTCTATGAATTTAATGTTTATATCTAGATAGATCGGCAGATTTATTGTTAGCAGGCTAGCCTGTTTACTGTTAACAATAAATCGAGCTTTTTTCCTTCAATGTTGGAGGCGGTGCAGTAGGGATGTTTACTGAGTTAAAAAAAATATGATTATATTTAGTCCGTCAGTTAGATTAACGAAAATAATTGGACACGTATTTTTTTCCTTTATCAAATCTATAAAAATTGACGAAGATAAAAAGCTACAAAGATCATGAGTGGGGGCTTGTGACGTCACGGCGTAGTAAAAAACGAAGTGACGTCACACGACTTTTCAACGCACTGTATCGTCTTCGTTTTTTGTTTACGTGAAAAAAGAAAAATTCGTGTCCAATATTTTTTGGAAATCTATCTGACGGACTAATTATATTGTTTTAGTATAATACCATATTGAGTAGCTAGCACAGATAGAATAATAAAAAAAAGTAGATTCATTTTTTTAAATGGTGCGACCTCCTTTCTAATACACTGAGCCTTAGGCTGGACTGACGACAGATTTTTGTCTTTAGACTGTAACGACTGTCAGATCTACAAATGACAGTTGTAATAAGTCTAGGCAGATGATTTCTGTCTACTCCATCGGGGAATTTAAGCGTGATGTGTTGTAACCTGGGAGCAAGAGTGTTTTGAAACAAAATACTTCTGCTCTGCAAGAATGCGACTGTTTATTATACACACGATATAGGTGACTGATGTTCTGGATGTTAAAGGTCAATACTGTCGTAATTGTATGCTAATTTTAATTCTTGCTAATTGATTCTAAGCCGATATTAGTCTATTTGTCTTTAGTTGTACCTACAAAAAGGTATTTCTATTTTTTGAACTATTTTTTTTTTTATATAAGACTACGTAGGTTTTGATGTGTGGCTGTTTGTATTGTGACCACGATACATTTTTGGATTACTTAATGCAACGACATCTTACACAGAAGAAGTCAAAAGAAGATTTTGACGATAATTTTCAATTGTATCTCTAAGGTCATTTCGTATGTACATGCCATATTAACTATTTTTAAAACTTGGATGAATATGGTGAACGTACCGCTGTGTCCGGAGCACAGAGAGATACCTACCATCTGCTATCAGTGACAGATCAATAATTAATCTATATGCGACTTCCTATATGACCTTCACAACCCAGTAACTGGGTAACAGTACTGCCAAGACTGATGTTGGATTTTTTATAGATTCTCTTGACCTACCACGGCAAGCGTTCCTCAATCTTGAAAAGCCCGGCAACGCGTGGGTAGACATTTATTAATAACTAGCTGCTGCCCGCGACTTCGTCCCCGTGGAATCCCCTATTTAAAACATTATTTATCACTGCTCCGCTCCTATTGGTCTTAGCGTGATGATATATAGCCTATAGCCTTCCTCGATAAATGGGCTATCTAACACTGAAAGATTTTTTCAAATCGGACCAGTAGTTCCTGAGATTAGCGCGTTCAAACAAACAAACAAACAAACTCTTCAGCTTTATAATATTATATACTAGCTGCTGCCCGCGACTTCGTCCCCGTGGAATCCCCGATTTTAAAACATTCTTTATCGCTGCTCCGCTCCTATTGGCTTAAGCGTGATGATATATAGCCTAAAGCCTTCCTCGATAAATGGTCTATTCAACCCAAAAAGAATTTTTCAATTCGAACCAGTAGTTCCTGAGATTAGCGCGTTCAAACAAACAAACAAACAAACTCTTCAGCTTTATAATATTAGTATAGATTAGTATAGATATAGTAATAGCACAGATAATATAATACTACAGTAGTACAGTGTAATAGTGAAAGAATTTTTCAAATCGGTCCAGTATTTTTTGAGTTTATTCGTTACAAACATACAAATCCTTCTTCTTTATAATAAAGAAAGAAAGAAGGAAATATGTTTATTTAGGACTAGCACGACACAAACAAAAAAATTAAAAGCTAAATTATTAATTTTAAACTGTGCGAGGCCAAAAAACGAATAATATTTATGTAGATAGACCACCATTATAACAGTCTTATTAATACGTCTATGTTGTATCACTACATAGTATAAAATAAAGTCGCTATCCGCCGTCTGTCCCTATGTATGCTTAGATCTTTAAAACTACGGAACGGATTTTGATGCGGTTTTTTTTTAATAGATAGACTGATTCTTAAGGAAGGTTTATATGTATAATACATGCATATTATAGTAGAGGAAACATTAGTATCTACATTGCACCCGTGCGAAGCCGGGGCGGGTCGCTAGTCATTGATATATCAACAAGTCCTTTTCGATAATAACACTGACCTTGCTTCATTTGGTTCCAGGTGCCAGAACGCTGGTTCCCCGGCAAGGTTGACTACATCGGCCACTCGCACCAGTGGTGGCACGTGCTGGTGCTGGGCGCGCTCTACTACTGGCACAACTCCGGCATGATGTACGTCCAGTACCGCATGAACCACGGTTGCGCCAACACCATGCGGATCTTCTAACCTACGGACCCATCATGAGGACCCCTGCCTCGTCGAATGAAGACAGTAGATGCGAATTTTGCCTAAAGCCAGGTTCAGCGGAAATTATGCCTTATTCTGAAGGTGCTTAAGGCCTTATTAAAAATAGTGTTTGTTTTAAGTATTTTTAACTGTTAGGAGGCTCACTTTGTTCTAAAGCATTTGAATCTACCACTGCCGATTTATCTGTTTGGTTGGAGCATTCAGGAAAGTATAGACATAATTCTTGCTTGATAAGTTCCTTTTTTTTTAAATCATAAAAAGTGATTACTATCTACAAACAAGCGTTTTGTGGGATATGACCATGAATGGTAATATGACATGTTAAAAATGTGATAATTTACTGCTCAATGTAAATGTTTCTAGAACATGTAAAAAATAAAAATAGTAAATGTCGAAAAAATTGTATTATCTCAATTTAGGAGTATTATGTTTGTATTCCTTATCTGAATTGTATTATTTGAATCTATCACGGAATCATTAATTTTTAATTTTTATTTCTTACTCTTAAGGAAACTCATAAACCATCAAGGTATGAAAGTGTTGCATTCCGATTTTCAGAATCTAAGACTGACATGGGTCCATTTTTATTTATTTATACTGAAAATAGTTAACACAATTTAAAGGTTCGATCGAGTTCTTCAATCAGGAGCGGCAGTTTTTTCTTTTCAAAGGATACCTGGCAGATAAAATTATATTTTTTGTTGAATTAAGTCCACCAATATGCAACCCCTGTAAATGATTCCTAGAAAAATGCTTTTCGCTGTATAAACTAGTTATCCAACGTTTTTACGATTTGAACCGCTTCTATCACCAATTTCTAGAATCAGTTGAAACATTTTTTGACATATTTTGAAACCTTTAAATTGTGCCTTACTTAGTTCTTATCAATTATTGCTGAATCTTGTGTTACAACAGTTAAAAATATAGAATAATCGATTATACTCAGTTTCATGACAAGTTATAGATCTGATTTTGAATTATATACTATCATAGAATAAATATGAAACGATGTAGTTCGTTCTTATCGCGTTCAAAACACGCGTAGTTAGTTCTATGAATTATGGTCTTTAAAGACTTACAATTTTATCTAACATCACGAATTAAATCTTACATTTGTTATTATCTTAGACTTTTTGACATCTGTGATTCGATTGTAAACAATGTTTACGTTTTTAAATCTAATGTTACTTAATATTTAAATTATCTTTATCAAACGATTGTTATTATCAGGTTTTATTTCTATGGTTTGGTAGTTGGGTTTTGTATGATGAAACATAAATTATTTAAAACTAAGTGGTACTTATTTCATTTTTCAAATTACATCTCACATCAGCAAACAGTCGATAATACAATGTAATGGGAGGGCTGGGTTTTTTCCGTTATAGAATCGGAATTGCTTACAACGCGGCAGTGTTGCCAGTGATCTGAGCACTTTTGCCTATTGACAGCCAATGTTGGTGAATTTATTGATGCCCATTGACTTCTACTGTCCCCTCGTTTACCCAAACTAATAACTAACTTAGTCCATGTTAGCAAAATGTTGTTAATTAATTTCTTACTTATCAGTATTTAATTTCTTATCATAAATCTTCAATAATAATTAATAAAGGCACTGAAACCATGAATATGCAGAGGTAATTATACTGCTGGATTAATGGTCTACAGCAGGGATGGCGAACCTTTATAGGCGATCGTGCCATTTTTTGTAAAAATGTATATTGATTTGGCTGTGGCGTGCCAATAACGAATCTTGCTTTAAATTATATAATCGGCAAAACCTTTAACCTATAATACTATGGAAAGAAAGAAATAATGTGGAAAAATTAGATATCATTTACCACATTTTTCTCTTGTTGATTTCTTAATTTAAGCATAAGTAAAGCTGATCTTGAGACAATCATTCATTTGGCGTGCCCGAATTATTTTGGCACGCGTGCCGTTGGTTCGCCATCCCTGGTCTACAGCCTAGCACCATCAGCAGCTATAATTTCATAAGTATAGGCGGGGAGGCCCCTGCCTATCATTACTGTAAATTTCTAATTTTGTGATATTTTGGTACAAACTTTCATATGTGGATTTTATAAATTGAATTGACCGCCATCTCGCGTGCAGTAGGTGAAAGACTTCAAGGTTGAGTAACTATTTGATTGTCTTTGTTTTGCTAATGCCCGATAGATGGCGTTAGTCGAGACCAATTTGCGGTTTTATTTAGTTTTACCTGTTCGTTTTTGTTCTGGTAAAATTGAGTGGTTGAAATTTTATCCTCTTCCAGTTTACAGATTGTTTACAGTAAATAAAATGGAAAATAAAGTATAATTAAAAATTAGCAGAAAGTTATACTATATGATTTTTTTATTTAAACTAGCTCTTACGCGCGACGTTTTTTTCCTGTTCTTGTAGGAATTTCGGGAAATCTACACGACCAGAGGAACCTACATGTGAAATTCCAGCATTCTAGGACCAGTAAGTAGTTTCGGCTGTGCGTTGTCTGTCAGTAACTCACTCAGTCATTCAGTAACGGAAGAGTTTTATATGTCACCGGAAAATTGCAAACGCCTTGAGATTGTAAAATATCGCGTGAAATTGTAAAATATATTTTCTTGATAAGATATATTGGAAACTATTGATGTTGGATAGGGTTTATTCCATACAAAACGACTTTTTCGTAACAGTAATAAAGTAGAATAATTGAGAAATTTTAATCTAATATAGATTAATTAAAAACTTACGGAGTCTGCAATTTTCCGATAGCATACTATAATTTATTTATTACAAAATATCCTCATTGCTTGAAACTATGCAGTCGGGTCAAGTGGTTGTACGGTGGCTTTGTGATCTGAGGTTCGAGATTGTTCCGGTAGGTACATTTCTGTTCTCTCTTAATCGTGTGTGAAAATCCAGTAGGGACAGTAAGTTGTTGTGAGTGGTCGTACCAATCAATGTCATGTTAGACTGATTCCGATAAACTGTTTGTTTCTGAAATTATGTTGTCAGAGTTTTCGGTGTAGGTATCATACTGCCAACCAACGTTTATCATGATGTGGTAGCTAGAAATAAATGGCTAATCTTATAGGTGTGTCTTGGCGATTTTTTTAAATTTCTGCCTTCATCGCATTCTTACGCATTTTACAATTTATCCGGTGAAAGATATACATCTTTCACCGGATAAATTGTAAAATGCGTAAGATTGTGATTGTGGGAGATTGTAAACTCTCGATAAATTGTCAACTGAACATTTGAAATACTTTTTTACGCATTAGAATTTGATAGTCTATACCTACCTACTCTCTTGAAGTCATTCCGAGAAATTGTGAACCGACATAAACTGACGACATGTTGGCGAATAATCAGTGTACGGCTCTAGAATTTATCGGATTTTCTGGCCTAGCCAAGTAGCGGAAATAGGACACTGGGACCTTAGGGCTCTCTGACATGGATAGGTAAGGTTCGAATGGCATCTTGAACTTGGCTCCCGTCATGCCATTTATGTTTTTTTTTAACCGCACTGCAGACAGAAATAGGACCGGCTCCATCGTCGTTTAGATTATAGACTATCAAATTTTGATGCGTAAAAGTGTTCCTGTTAACAATTTATCGAAAGTTAACAGTCACTTATAATCTTGTGAAGTTTGCCATGTAACGGTGACGTATATACTTCTTGCCTAGTCTCGATCGGGCCCGGTTCGGGAAAGCTCTACAGCTTTCCCGACCCGGGACCGATCGAAGTCATCTATGTGTTTACCATCTGTAGATAATTTCTTACTTTATAGTTAGAAAGTATTTTGTAGAAGAAGACTCGGGTTGTCTCCGAGTTTAGATACTGGTTGCTGGCAAATAATATTTGGAATTAAAGAGATTGAGAGGGGGAAGACCTTCCCAGAAGTGCGACTGTTTATACTGATAAATGATAATAATAAATAGTTGACCGGGTGCAAATGTTTTATTATTGAAATAGGGTCTCAAACACTGGCATTATGCTAAATACCTGCAGGCTGCAGTCTGTCTATCTTTTTGTTTATAGGACTGATATAGGATGCAGTAGCTAGGTACCTTTTTATTGATGGGAAATCATCAAATGACTTCGTCCGCTCTGGGCGGAGCGACTGTCAGACTCTTACTGACTAAAACTCAACCTTGTTCCTCCTAATGCGGTGCCCTTTGTGTTCCAGTGCCGCGGTGATCTTTCTTGCTCCGCAGGCCCAGTAGCTAGGTACCTACCAACGCTACACTGTAGTTCATAATTCAATCCACACTCAGAATTACAAACTGCGTAAATACAAAAACTCATTTCAGATATCTACAAACAAACAATCCAATACATATCATAGCTGAATACTCAAAAATAAAATTGAAAAGCTCAGCTCCATCAAACAAAATAGTGATTTCACATATCAGCGAGTACGTATCCTTTTAGTTGTTGCATAAATGAATACTGTCAGCGGACATATTCGCGCTCACATACCGAGTAAACCGAAAGGTTTGGGAATGGAAAAACAAAAAGATAAACGATCCAATATTTTCATTGCGCCGATGAATGGCTCGAGTGTTGATTCAGCGTAGTGGAAAAATGATGGCTACGTACTCGTACGTACACCGGGGAGGTTTTTTGTTCAGCGAACGTAATCCCTTCTGCATGAGCGATGTTTAAAAGATTCGACGGTAAATAATATTGAACTCTTATTGACTTTATGTAGATGCTGTATGCAGATTTTTAATTATGATAGAAGGCATGCAAAGATGAGAGGTTGGTATTTGGTGTTTGCATACGAGACTACTTTATATACCTAATAACTTTTTAGTGGTGATACCCCACATCTAAACGTACCTATCACAGCGTACGTGTTATAAATTGGTATAAACAATAAACAGATATGCGATTTCAGCAATCCTGGAAGATTTAATTGCCATCATTTATTGAAGAATTGCGTTTCCTACTCCGAAGTTCATCAGATCTTCATCAAACTAGAAAGGGACCACCTCGACACGATTTTTAATTTCATTTTACAAGATGAGAATTTATTAAAATGAGAACATCATCAATGTAGTCGAAGTCGTGAATGTAGAAGAAATTATATACGCATTATTAGGGATAACTCAAATACTAGTCGTTAGATTTATCTAAAATTTAAATGGAACCACATGACAGGCACCAGCTTTCGAATATAAAATCATCAATATCGGTACATCCAGTAAAAAGTTATGAGGTAGCATACGAAAAAAAAAATACAGTCTACTTTAGAACCTCCTCCTTTTTTCGAAGTCGATTAAACCTGTGGGACGATACCTATATATAGGTACGTAGTTCGATAAAAGGTACCCGCCATAAAAATAGTTTAGCCAGCACTGTGTTTTTGTCGCAAATAGCCACATTTCAACTAAGATAACATCTATAAAACAATCAATACGTCAACGATTAAATATTTAGGAATTTACACCTTTTTGCTTGTTGTTGGTTGTCGTGGTTCTTTGTTGCGTCTGTGGATTTCCTGTACTTAAATCTCTGACATTTCAAAGTGTAGGTTTTATAAATTTGTACAATAATTTACAGCTAAAGCACTTTTACGTTCAGGAATAAGAAACTTACGGAAATCCGAAATCATCAATGTAAAATTAAATTTAATGCGTTTATTTCAACTAAACTGTTTAAACTTTCGAACTATCAATGATTCGGTCAGTTAGTCAGATATGATATGGTGATGAAGGCACATTCCAGAATTCCGTTGGTATGGAGAGGAAAGAATCATAGAACATGGAAAAGTCGTAGAAAACATTGCCTATAAAAAAATTGATCAGACGAGTGGATCTATGATTGGCAGTTGCAAAAAGCTTCATGTGCGGTGTCACAAATTAGCTGGGTCAGCGCGCGATACTAATCGAGGCGCGTTGACGTTACGTCCCGCGGGAACGCGTGCGCTGACGGATTGCCGCGCGATTGACGGCGACGTCCCGCCACGTCCACGTCACGTGCCAGGCTCGTTCAGTGTTATGTTACCGATAACACGTTTGATCTTGTATCTTTGCTGCTAAGGACTTCAATGCGGTGATTCTGTTGACAGCAGTTTTTTTCAAGTAGGTAGTTTTGAAAATTGAATTTCCACCTGTCCATCATATATATAATATCTGTAAATAAATAGTCAATCTTAGCTTTTTTATTTGTGTAGGTTTATGGGTAGGACTATACCTACTTATAGATAGTTCCAAGTCTTAAAAGTCCAATCTTTCTGTGGGTGCCTATCAACACTGGCCCCAACCCCAATATGATTGCGGAACTCCACAAAGGTCGTAGCAGACCGTTACAAGGTCCTGCATTCCTTGTAGATTCGGTGAGAAACTCGTTATCTAAATATTTAACTATAATATCTAAAACGTGTTCTTTAGATAATGGTATCAAATAATATCTTCGGTATCAAAGAACAGATATAGCTCATAGCTTCCTTACTTACCCACTCATGGTAAGAAGTAGATACCTACAGTACTGCACTATCTCGGTAGTGTGATCCAACTTATCTGGTCGCCATTTATTGCCATGTATCTATAAATTATAACTGGTGTTCGCTGCGCCATTGACTCTTATAATAACATTCGCTAATCGCGGTTAAGCGCCAATATTAGCATAAAACCGACATGCATCGCGTTCCCGTCCGCCCACCGGCAGATGCACGGCCCACCATTACACTTTATTGCTTCTTTATGCTAATTTACCTTTTTTAATTCATCAAAGATTTTTCACCGAGGCTGTAAACTATTTTTTAAGTTACATAAAAAAATTAGGGCACGCGACACAATCTCTGGGTGAGGAATGCATAAATCATCCGCCTTTTTTGTAATCAATTATATATAATAATTGATGTATCTAATTCTGCGGGATTTAAATGCTATTTAGAGGTCTTTGAGTTTGTTTTAATTAATGGAAGCATGAAAGAATATTTATCCGACAGATGTATTCTAAAGACTGTTATGTTGATGTAGGTAGTTAATGCTACGCAAATCTCTCGTAGCAACTGCTACGAAACCTCGTAGATCGATGACCGTTTAATTTGAAAAAAATGCGTGTATTTATCATTATAGTTGAAAAATTTCAGGAAAATCCCTACGCCATGTTAATTTATTGCGAAAAAAAGGAACATAAAATTGAGGAAGTATTTTGCCGACAAATTACCACTAACGCTCGTAACTAATTTACTCGGCGTGTTTTAGCCAATAACTCACAATTTGAGCGTCGCAGTGGGTGTTTGTATAATAAACAAAGTATATAGGTGGTTGTGTAGAGGTGTGTGAAGGGAGGTAGGTTCGCCATGATTAATCACGCCGCATGAATATGCATGGGAGTTAGGGCTGTCAGCCGGCGCACCGTCTTTAAACAATATCAAATTAAACATGTAGGAGGCACGTGTACCTACTCTGCTCGCTACCTGAACGAGGATCCACATAAAACGTTCTCGTTTTGTTTCTGATTTTGTTAAAGACTTAGGCCTTTTCAGTGTTATAAGAATATTAAGTTGACGTTGTGAAGAAAAGCGGATTTTCTAGTCATATAGTCGTGGGTAGCATTAATATTCATATTAATTTAGTTGATGAAGCTTGTTACTAAAATATAATCTAATTAATTAGTTTTAATTTCGTTTAGTATAATTACCCTTGGTCTTATGGCATACTAAGCAATGAATTAGGCAAAAAATAATTACAAATCCTAATTCCATATTAAGGACTCATCTTAGCATTTCCATTACATAACAACATCTCCTCCAGACTTAAACAAAATAAACTGGCAACACAAACGGACCAGAGACAAGCGCGCGCTGACCGCACACTGGCACACGGGCACACGCGGCGTACGGCGCACCGCACACTAAACAACGCACAATCACAAACGCCTCCCATTATTATTTCTGCGAGCATTATCATCTAAATCGCATCGCGCCACCATTTACGGTGTTTAGGTATTTGCACACTATTGTTAGTGGCGTTGTGTATAAAATAAACATTTGTTACGGCAGAAGGGACCGGCCAACAATATCGGGCGCGCGTATATCCCGCATTACCATTAGAATGGAGCGCCTGATGTATGGCTCGCTGCTTTACTTTGCACCAGGTTCGCTCTTTCATCATGAGAATCGGTTTTGGGTTATTACTATGGAACAACGTAAATATCTATGCACTTTGTTCTACTGGTTTACCGTATTTAAATGCTTCGATAAAATATTAAAATTCGTATTCTCATGTTCGCACAAAGATCTAGATAGGTAAGGTTTAGTTCACACAGTTGTGAGTGTTTAACTTTTAAATCGTCAATGATGATGAAAAATAAATCAAATTGGACAGAGACATCCCTCAGTTTTAAATTCGTTTTCTTATAGTAGGTATAATTGCCATAGTTCGAACACCATAGGTTACAAATAAATTACTGTTAAAAAACGCTACACGAAAATACAATTTCGTTCTGTAGAGAAATACAAGAGTTGAACAATATTTGATGCATAATGGATCAAACAAGACTGCTCTCTTTGAGCGCCACTCGAAACAATTAAATAATAATGCAATCTGGGAACGATATTTGCTTTGTAAATGCCCGTCGAGGGCAGGGGTGCTTGATGAAATCTAAACTGAATTTACACGGGGCGTTGCGTCTGTCGCCGACGACACGAGCCTTAAATGAGAGGATAGTTGTAGAATAAATAGTAGAGGAAGATAGAAGAGGGATTGGTTACTTGGTGTCCGGCGTGTGGCCGGCACGTGGCCGCCGCGTGGCGTGAGATCGCCTCGCGCCTCGCGTGTGCCCTCGCCTCGCCCGCGGACGCTCCCGCCAAAATGAGGGCATTTATAATTCGAACAGGAAATATTACACGCTAATTTTGTCACATTCGGGGAATAGATTGATTTTCTGTGGCGTGTTTGGATTAAGTTATTTATGGATTCTGTACATGCCACAATGACGTGCGATTTTGTTTGGTTATCATTATTATTCTTCAGTTTCCGATATTAATGTGTTTTGTTTGTAAACTGACTCGATTTCTACAGGATAGATCGAGGATAAAATGAATATAATATATGGTAACTCCATTGAAGCCGATGGATTCAAGTCTACAAATAAAAGTGATAAGCCTCGGATTCTTCTCGTGCTACCAGTAAACTGGGTGTATTCAGGTACCTGAATAGTTTTCCTTTATATATCAATTGGGTCAACCATTACCAAACACAAAACAAGACAGAGACAACATCAAAACACCATCAAACTCGAACACTAGTTAGACAACAACAATATCTGCCATAAATTCAATCGTAATTATATGTAGTGGAAGTAACTGCCCCGGGAACTACCGGGAACTACAGTTACTGCCCTACGAGTAGTTACTCCATGTGATTGAGTCTCGCCAAGTATTTCATTAGAGGAACTTCCCCTTGCTTTGTAGGCAATTAAACTTTAGTCAGTGTCTGCGAATTAAATAAGTCATTAATTGTTTTAAAGACGCTGTAAATAGTATTTATGTAGTTTGGCCACTGTACTGTGTAAGCGTAAGTTTACGATTGGTGGTGTTTGATGGATTTATGTCTTGAGATTTGAGTTTAGTGCTCCGGCTCAATGGTTAGTTCTGCTAATTAGTTTGGAGGGTCTTCATACAATTGGATTGATGGTCTCTACAAGGGTCTACCCCTTATAGCAGAACTAATTTTTTTTTTTTAAATTTCATAATATTATTTTGCATAACAACGGATAGCATAATCTTCACTTCGCAGAAAATTCTTTGGTATAATTTTATAAATCAGAATCATCGTTAGGCATAAATTTCATATCCATAATAATTAAAAAGCAGAACCATCATATCGTAGAAAGTTCACAGTCACAATCGTCTTCTGGCATACATTTCATATCGGTATTCATTAAAAGACAGAACTGTCATATTTCAGAAAGTTAACAGTTAGAATCATCTTTTGGCATACATAAAACAGTACAGTTATAGTACAGTTAAAATAATTTTGTATTTCGTACCATAATAATAAAATTGATGCAATTTATCTTACAATACATATTTATTATATTTCTAAATAAAACGAAATTGATGCAAGCAAGCATCAGCATGCAAGCAAGCATACAGCGTGCACCAAGCCTGCAGCATGCAAGCAAGCAAGCCCTCCGCGCCTTCGCGGTTTTAAATTACACTCTAGGGGTAGGGCAGACAAGACTACGTGGAGTCGGTTTTGCAGCGATTCGTTTCTGTCACTACTTTTGTAACAAAAAAAGTTAAGACAATGTTTCAATTTTAATATAAGATTAGGTACAAATCCTTTTTTTTAGAAATAGCTAAATAAATCCATTCCTAATTAAATTCTACCATCTTCATAGTATGCCAAGTGAAATTATATAAAATAATCGTTGCTCCAAGTAAACATTATGCTAAACGAAATTATACGGAATTTTAACTATGCTAAAGGTAATTATGCCATATAAAATTCTGCCTTCTTAATAGTATGCCATTGTAAATTCGGGCACATAAACATTCGGCCAAACAATACTTATACTAAATAATTTATATGCCTTATTAATATTCGTTTAAAAAAGATTATGCCAAGTAAAATTCGGAGCATCAAGATTCTGCCAGATAGAGGGAACCCCCTCTACAACTATTCCGTCTGAGAATTGGATCTTCTTCTCTTCGAGTCTATACATAGTTAATTTTTAGATATGAAATTTCTGCCCAGTAGCTGGCCATGTTAAAAGCAGCATCATTGGGATTCATAATATCCACAGAAGTGCAGAGGTGTATGCGCGTTTACTTATTTAGGCTTTAAAGTAAAAACAATGCAGTTTTTTTTATTAAGTAAAATTTAATTCTGAATTATTTACTGAATCCATGGGTCTGATATGTCTAACACCCTGTATTCAATTGTGTGTTATTCTTCTCGGTCTGCGCATATGATCATATGGTGATCTAGTACTTATTAGATCACCTTCCAAGGCGTCCATCGTATCTATTGATTTTCTTCCTGATTACAAAGCAAAGGGTCCAGATTGGTACTGGAGCGCGATTCTGTAAATAAATCGACAACTGTCCGGCGGCCACCGCATTAACTGATAACATCTCAATTTGCGAAGTTCGCGGAGGCTGAGCGCTGCGAGACTCGAGACTAATTAATTTATTTACGTTCTAGGAGCGTTGTTCTTATATTCTATATAGAACATCGATTTGATAAATGAATCAGGAGGTGGTCATTTTGGTTGGTCTTAAACTTAACTTTCCTAAGCGCCAATTCCAAGTTATTTTAGAATTGGATTGGTAATTTTGACAGAAGTGATTAGGAAGACTTATGAAGTAACAGTTCACTGTTACAATAAAAGATCTTTGAACCACTATTTTATGCAGTGTGACTAAGTGGTAATTGAGTACGTGTCTTGAAATGCGTTGTACTACAGCTAATCTGCGACGACTTTGACCCGGGAAAGTTGGGGTTTAAATTTGTGTTGCTTTCGAAT
This sequence comes from Hecatera dysodea, assembly GCA_905332915.2. NCBI lineage: Eukaryota > Metazoa > Arthropoda > Insecta > Lepidoptera > Noctuidae > Hecatera > Hecatera dysodea. The sequence goes on along the minus strand of HG995294.1, from coordinate 6,734,498 downwards.
TACCGATTGCATAAATAGTTCCACTACCGCTCGCTGACGTCATCACTATTTATCGTATGAACACAAACGTCCCTACGTAACGTCCCGTTTGCATATCACCAATGCTGGCCACACCCATACACGTGACTATCTCTCTGATAATACGTATGCACATACAACATCTCTGTGAACGCACGTTTTGGACTTGGGGCTAAGATGCGGCTAATTTCAGCAAACTGAAACGTTCATTTGGTAGTTTAACTTTTGTAAACTTTGACACGTACATAGATAATGTAGGGGATCGCTACATTTAATGACGACGCTGGAGCGATTCTACGATGTTCGTTGAGCACTAATTTATTGAATACCTGCTTCTAATAATTACCTATAGGTACAAAATGCTGAGCGCGCGGAATGCACGGCGCGTGAGTCTGCAAATCGATGTGCGGTTCCCCTCAGATACCTAAGTTAAACTTATTAAGCATTCTAGTTTACTAAAAAACAGGAGCATTGTTTTTCTTCAATCTTTTCAAGAATATAACGTCCTGAAGGGCGTACGTCGACAAGCAATAAAATGCAATAGCGTTTTTTTAAGAACCTGGTTTGATCATACGGAGGAATAATTTCTAAGTAAATTACAAACGATTTTAAGAAGGAAACAAATCCCACGCAGTAATAGGTACCACCTACCTACATCAATGTATTAAAAAGGTTCGTACATTGTGTGTTGTTTATCTCAATAAAATAAAGAGGGCGTTTTGTGCGAATGGGAGCACGTAGCACGTAGGCTCGGCGTGGAAGCCTTCATCTTTGTGGGGCCGCCAGAGATCGTTCCCATTGTGAAACCGAAACGGAATCTGCATAATTTCCATTCATTAAAGGAACGAAATGATTAATAATAGGGATCTCTGGGCCTGCTACTGCGGGGTCACCATGTGACTTGTGAAATTGCTAGGACAGTCCTCAGCATTGAATTCAGTACTATTTTTTCCGAGTATCATCCGCTCCTAAGTATATTGTTATTAAGCATATAATCTTTTTTCTATTTAATTCCTATATTGTGTACATAACCAAGAGTGTTTCATCATAAAAACATACTCTCAAGACAGTTGAAGACTGACTATTGAATGGTTTTACAAGTCATTCGCAGAAACGCAATGCCAAATATTGTACTGCATAGATTCACCAACCTAATAATATTCATGATCAAGCAAGCTAAACCTAGCGCTTTCCGTGATTCAACATTATTTAGATATTTATCAACTTGCTTTATATACATATTCTTACGTTTTCACCAGGTGGAAATCACATCAAGTTTTTGAAAACGGTAGGTAATATGACTTAAATACTTACCTATAGTTTAGAGAATTTAACTACGCTCACCAAGAATCGTGGTTACAACATTCAGAGACGTTACAATCGGCTGAGATTTTAGGCAAAATATTATCTTGCGAGTTCCTATTCCTATATTAGAAAATTAAACGAGTATTGAGGAGCTAACGGTTTGAATATTCAAAGGGAATAAATTAAGGGTATAATGTAGGCGGCGTCGTCAAACAAAAGAGGGAAAACAAATTGTTTAGCGTACATCATGACGGCGTTTGTGAGGAGCCGCCGAAGTGGCGTTTATACAGTTTGTGCTTATAATTTTCGTTGAGTTTTGAATATTTCAACCTTTTGGGTGTTCCTGTGAATAATAAGGTTGTAATCTTTTTAGATGGTAATTGAAACAAGTTAGTGTTTTGCTACGAAGTTTCAGACCAAAGTATAATTGAATTGTTCTAAAGAAGGGTGGGTATCTTATACTATCGCTATAAATTATCTTGCAGGCACTAGAGCGTGGTATGTTTGTGAATAAAAAATTAAAAGTAAATAAATTTCTTTTTTTCTACACCCGAAATCTATACTACTATTATAAAGCTGAAGAGTTTGTTTGTTTGTTTGTTTGAACGCGCTAATCTCAGGAACTACTGGTTCGAATTGAAAAATTATTTTTGGGTTGAATAGACCATTTATCGAGGAAGGCTTTAGGCTATATCATCACGCTTAAGCCAATAGGAGCGGAGCAGCGATAAAGAATGTTTTAAAATCGGGGATTCCACGGGGACGAAGTCACGGGCAGCGTCACTTATTTGTGTTAGTTTTTGCTGTTCTACTGTGGGGCAAAGTTATCCTCAATTTTTATTCAGCTCTACATAGCTTTCCTCTTTTATGCTTATTATACGAACAAAATACTGTATGAAACTTGACTCTGAAACTTCGTTAGCCTAAGTATGTCATCAGGTACGGAGCTCTACTATGTACAAGTACCTACCGACGTGATGTAGAGAACATACTGGAGTTTAATGAAGTCATAAATTCCTTTCAAGAGACCTAGAGATCTTACGGTAGCGTTATATCGTTTGTTAGGAACAGATTACGTTTTCATTGCTAAATGCGAAATTATTTATGCTATTATAAAGTTGTTTTAAAGATTTTTCAAGATATGTACGTAGACTTACGGTAGTGGCTGAGCGATTTGTTGTTGCGCTACGTGTCGCGGATTCGATTCCCGCAAGAAACAAATAGGCATATTTCTATGGCATGTAGTTGTTCACGAACTAGCTGTTTGTGTATGTGAGTTAAAATGTAAGTAAATGTACTCACGATACAAGAGCAATGCCTAGCGAGGGGCAAAGTTTTTTTCTAACAACTAAACTAAAATGAAAAAAGTTCGAGAGAATGTACGGGATTCCAGAAACATATGTAGGTACGAGATATACAAGGTATTATTGACTTTTTGTTACTATATACAGTTAGTGTCGAATCGCGATAATGCCTCTTTAAAAGATGCGGAACAGCTTAACCTGTAACATATAGAAGAACGGGGAAACCCTCTTTTATTGTAAACTATTAAGATCAAGATAGTATTTCGTAAATACAGACAGTGGGCAGTTTACTTTTCTGCCAAAGATTGTTTGTTGCGACAATCCTAACTATGAACTCAACGTCACATCAAATCATTTGTATTAATCTATCTTTTGGGCAATGAAGTTTAAAACTACTCATTCAGTCATGATAAGTATAAACATAAAAGCATAATCAGCCTTTCAAAGTTCTCATTGCTGGGACACAGGCCTCCTCTCTACCATGCGGGCCCAGTGTGGGTTGGTCAGTCATGATTATCTTGCCATCATCCCAATTTATTTGAGGACGGCGCAACTTATGTTCTTCTATACTTCATTATGAAGAGGGGTAGGCTTTTAGTGTGGGACGTTACTTGTGTCGATACTCTTGCGCCATCCCATCTTTCTAGCTCCTTGTGCTGTGCTGGTGCTACAGCTGCGGCTGCTGAGCACCTGAAATGGCAGAAATATAATAAATAGTTCACAATTATATTTTCGAGCCGTTTGAGGTTGAAACTCTTGGACCGTGGGGTCCTAATGCGTTATTTAAAGAACTTTTTAAATAAACACATCAAAAGTATCTAGGGATCAACATATATTTTTGCAATAACTTTTCTCCTGATTGATATTAATTAAAATTTTCTTTAAGGATTCATCAAATAAAGTGTTTTCGTTTGTCACAGTAACGATAAACCAAGTCACCTTTGCATTAATAAAGAAATTTGCCATTTTCCTAATAAAGGGATTTTTGACATTTGAACCACTAACATTAAAGTTCGAAAAAAAGACTGAAATAACAGTTTTCTTTAAAATTTTATTGGGTAACTTAAACAATTAATAATCCGTGTTTCTACCGCGAACACTAACAACACAAGAACATCGGTTTGGCATACTCAAAATGAGTTCATCCAAATCACGCTGTGGAATGGCCGCCCATGTTCGTTGCAACAACAAAAAAAGGTCTTCTTGCGACTGGATACCCTCCATATTCGGCAGAGCTCTTCTCTGTAGCATATCCCATGCATGCTCAATCGGGTTCAAGTCTGGCGACTGAGCAGGCCAGGGCAGGACATTGATGTTAGCTGCGGCGAGAGTCTGTCTTACAACTCTTGCGGTGTGCGGTCGTGCATTATCATGCATTAACTGAAATAAGGGACCGATTTGCACTTGTAGAGGAACGATGACGTCTGATACAATCGTCTCAGCATAAATTTGAGCGTTGAGGTTGCCTCTGATCCAAATCAACTCAGTTCTTCCGCCGATCCAAATACCCGCCCATACTATGATGGTTCCACCACTATAAGGATGGACTTCCTGGCAGGATTTTAATCGCTGTTGGCGTCCAGGGGTTCTCCAGTGTCGTATACGTCTTGTATCCGGTCTCATACCAAAACGAGACTCATCAGAAAAGCACACGAAACGCCATTGTTCTTCTGCCCAATTTCTGTGTTCAAGAGCCCATTGATATCGAATCCTACGATTGTGCATTGCTATAGGTGGTACCCGTAGCGGTCTTCGGGAATGAAGGTTCACTTCATGCAAGCGGTTTCTGACTGTTTGGTCGCTAATTAAGTTCCCTGAAGAGTGATGAAGCCTCACGGCTAACATCATGGCGGTTATTGTTGGAGCTCTTCGAGTTAAGATTTGAATGTATCGGTCTTGTCTCCGTGTGGTGCAGCGATACCGTCCTCCATGGCGCTCAGCCAAGGTAAGCGAAGAGCTCTGCCGAATATGGAGGGTATCCAGTCGCAAGAAGACCTTTTTTTGTTGTTGCAACGAACATGGGCGGCCATTCCACAGCGTGATTTGGATGAACTCATTTTGAGTATGCCAAACCGATGTTCTTGTGTTGTTAGTGTTCGCGGTAGAAACACGGATTATTAATTGTTTAAGTTACCCAATAAAATTTTAAAGAAAACTGTTATTTCAGTCTTTTTTTCGAACTTTAATGTTAGTGGTTCAAATGTCAAAAATCCCTTTATTAGGAAAATGGCAAATTTCTTTATTAATGCAAAGGTGACTTGGTTTATCGTTACTGTGACAAACGAAAACACTTTATTTGATGAATCCTTAAAGAAAATTTTAATTAATATCAATCAGGAGAAAAGTTATTGCAAAAATATATGTTGATCCCTAGATACTTTTGATGTGTTTATTTAGTTGACACTTCGCGTGACCGAAGGGCTGGCTTTTACTTCGGACCGAGGATAAGCATTGCCATACAACGTGGGAATGCCGCCAGTCTTTTGGGTTCACTTCCAGTCGATAGCAATGCGGACCAATTTTTTGATGCCATATTCTAGTTAGGAAGATTATGTATTATAATTTTAATTTTAAGTGTATATAGTTAGATTTATTTCTTGTAGCAATAAAAACACTTCACTATTAGTTGTCCTCCAGTAACATACCTTGTTTCTAGATATATCATACGTTCCATAACCCATTCATCGTTACTTTGTATTACCTACTTTTATCCACATTAATTGTCCAATTTTCAAGTAAATTTCTATCTGAAACTCATAAGATAAAACTGAACATAAACTTTCTGCAAAATTGGATACACACAGTTTAGTTTCTCGATTTCCTTTGTCATATTTTCTCAGCAGTTTCGCAAGGCATTCGTAAAAATATTTACACAATAAGGTAGCTCGTAATGACACTGGTATCAAGTTATTAGTGCCCAAACTCGGCAGCACAGATAACCGTTTAGATTTATTGCTCATTTACTGCCGTGATAACAGTGCAACCCCGCGCTAATCCTAACCATGTGAACATTTTGTTATGTAATTATGATAACTTAAGTTTTATTTGTCTTGGTACGTAATACGTTAGTCGACATAGGAGGTTCTATCTTGTATGAAGTGTATTAAATAACAAAAAGCGTTTTTAATTAAACCACTTCGTACTAGCACTTTTTAATTGATGTCAGAAGAAGTCAGTTCGTGAGTCAGAAAATTGAAGCTATTTGCCGGTTTCAAAATGTGTATCTTTATGAAGATGAACGGGCAAAATATTCTTTGGGCATTCTTTTAAATTCACATGACTGTTCAATCGAATGGACCACAAAATCCTTTCATTTCTACCACTATGTCCAATGGAATGTGGTCTGAGATGAAATTTGTGAAACATAGTGTGTGGCGGCTTTAAATGTTAAAATTTTCTATTCCTCATTTTATTACTTGATTTCTGATGTGTTATTAGTTACTTTTCCCTTTTTGAACATTTCTATGAATAATAATCAACTTCTTGTAGTTTGCTACGCCGTAGCAAATCTCGTAGTAAATATTTATTACGTTTAAAGAAAGGGACAGAAAGAGATAAGATTTTAGGTGGGTAAGTCAGAACTAAGACAAAATTCTTAGTTCTGACCTACCCTACAATCTTGTTGTTGTTTTGATGAAAAATGTAATCATTTTGTCAAATTCTCAACAATGTGCTGTTAACATCCTTTTATTGATCGTATAATTACACACGATAAGGGATCGAGGATTAATCAAGCAACGTGGAATGTCAGTACAAATCCATCTAATCCGAAATATCTGCACGTAATCATTAATCAATGTCGATAATTTGCTGAAAGTGCAATTGTCAGCAATGCCCGAAGTATTTGTTATAAATAGTGATGTCCGAAGAATTGTTAACACATAATTAATAAATAAATTAATAGTAATATTGATCAGCAATAAAAGTGGTGTCCAAAGAGTTTGAACATATAATTAATAAATAAATTAATAGTAATATTGATCAGCAATAAAAATGACGGTTGATATAGAAATGGCGTGAATTTATTTAATTTTACTATAAATCATCTGCCTAGCTTTTTCCCAACTATTTTAGGGGTCGGCTCCCGGTCAAACCGGATTCAGTTGAATACCAGTATTTTACGTGAAGCGGCTGCCTACCACACCTCCACAACAACTGGGGAGCACGGTACTTCTTGGCAAGACTGGTGTCAGATTTTCTGCTTCTGACAATCCGTAACGACTGCCAAAGGTCTCCAAATGACAGCCGGGACCAACGACTTAACGTGCTTTCCGAGGCATTTTATTATAAAAACAATCAAATAAATTCATGCTTTTTCCCATGGGAGTAGGTAGAAATTATAATACGTATCCATACTTACTGTTTTTACCTCGTTTAAATACATAACGCACACAGGTTTTAGTTGTTCGCACATTTTGCTAATTCCTGAATAATATCACCAATAATGTTTGTTTTTGTTTTGGTAGTTAGTTAAATCAAACTATCAAATCATATTCTTGAAATAACATTAAGCTATTTCGTTTTTAAAAAAGGTGGGAATGTAAAATTGTGAATGTAAAATGTTTTTCTTGTTTATAAACTAAATTGGAATCAGCAATCGTATTTGATATCGGCAAATGCGATTGCTGATCACTGATATGAAATTCTTAATTTCTATCATTGACTGCTTCTGTCCTGGTTTTGTTCACCGGGTCGAGCAAAGTGTCATTAGGTTTTTCTATATAGTAGCAGCATGGAGTCTGGATTTTTACCCAGTTGATAGCAATGCACTCACCTCTTAGTACTTAAACATAAGGTTTGAAATGGGTGTTTACAACTCGTACGCCAGTTCTGCCAAAATCTTCGTGGAACAACAGGCGTGATATTAGAATAAGATCTTCTAAGCTTCCCGAAGTCCGGATCTGTGCGTGGTTGGTTAACAGTGTTCCCGCGAGCCTAATGCCTCTCTCACTCATTTATTTCATGGATTAATAACCATAAGTCTGTACTAAAAACCTCTATTGCTCCTTTGGGAATAAGGCAGGCATGTGTCTCATATACTGTTCTGTAGTCCCACTTCCTGCTATACTGTAGTATTATATTATCTGTGCTGCTATTATTGAAAGTAATTAATCACGCATTCACCGCTTAACAGATTGGGGTGAACTTTGGCACCGGGTAGATCATGACCTGGATACATAGTATTTTTAGGGCTAAGGGCTGATTTTCCAATAGTCAAATATCTCTAACCTGAGGAATAAATAGCGGTTTGACAACTTTTGTACGTAAAATATCTCAAAGAGCCACATTTTATCTTCAGTTGAATTTTGTGAGACTATTGAAAAATTCCGATATTTTCCGAATTTCACGCCGGCGAAATCACTGGAAAAAGTTAGTAGTCGCCTCATTTTACTTGTTTTAGAATAGAATACTTTTTACTTATATCAAAAATCTACTAATGATTTCTTATTTGAAAATTTAAAACGTGCTATTATAACTTCACTTACTTTTGGGCAGTTGGGTAAATAGTATACATACGATGAAACCAAAAATGTTTTAGTATTTTTTTTTGTGATTTTCTAACATAAAATTCCAGCCGTACCGTAGGTATAGTGTGTTGCTGGAATTTGAGATCATAATATAGCTCAATACAGTATGTTAACTAACAGAGGGCGTTCCCGTTAACCCGCAATAGTATAGCATCCATATATGGTAAAAAAATAATACCATTCGAAAACAAATTGTTTTCGAATGGTATTATTTTTTTAAAGGTGAACGGCAGATTTCGTACAACAAACTTTTTGTTGTTGTTCTGTTATAGAATTTGTACCACTTATTAAGGCAACTAAACCATCTTATTTCGTGTAGGTGCAGCATTTTAAGAACTTGGGATTCATGAATAATATAAATAAGAAGATTTGAACAAATAAACGTAAAAAAGGTAAACTAAACGCACTTATTTTTTTTGTTAGGTTGCCATATGTAAAATAACACAAATATCGAAACGATAATTAATTATTTAGAAATAGAAATAGCATTAAATATAATTGAACACTTATATATTATATCTGAGAGTGCATTCTTGTTGTATAAAATCATAATAGTTCACGATTTAATGAAAGATATGATTTTTGTCATCAATAATGTTTTGTTCATATGGCAATTAATTATTGACAGGAAAAGAAAATGTGTTTTTTTTTGTTGTTGTCAATTTCAGTTCAGTTCTTTGCTGTTGTTTTGGATTGTGGTTTGTGACTGCATCTGAGCAATTTAGCGAATTATCTGGCTGTTTTTACGTTGAGTTGAGCATCTGCTCCTCCGTTCTCTATCTCTTGATAGTAGTTTTGCGAAAGGACGCTTTAAGCTGTGCTGTGTGTGTATGAGTGCTTTAATTAAAATGACGAATTTGCAATGTGTTAATTGCAACGTTCGCTTGTCAAGTACAATATAATAAATGTACATACTTTCAAAAACAAAGTATTATTTTATTTACCGACTCTCGACACCCATCAGAACTTTTATCATTATCAAACTGTTGCAGTCCGCTACTGAACATATTATGTAGGTATCTCCTAATGCATCTCACTGAGCAGATACGATTACTAGACACAATATACCTATTTAATAGTAAGTAAAACACTACAAAGATAGCGACAAGTAATCTAGAACATTTATTTTACCACCAAAACAATGTTTATGAGTACTTATTTGTAACACTAGTACCTACATAACCTTAAAAAATAAAACTGCTTATAACTTTTACATCCCAAGTTCTAAAAATCTAAAAAATTGAAAAGGGCTTGCCTATCATATTAGTAATCAATTAAAACAAAAAGTATCCCAAAACACGAAAATTTACTAGCTGTACGAAGTTCCCATACAAGCCTGCCATTCGCCTTTAAAATATTCGCTAAAAATGTTAAATTGATACGTGAAAGAAACACTCTGTAGGTACACGAGTACTTGCCGGTTTGAGCATTGCTACTACGAGTACTATTCCGCGCTACTATTTTGATTTTAAATAGGATGTTTCGAATTTATTACCAATTTTTTTTTTAATTCGGATTATTTTATGCTTATTTTTCTATGCTGATATTTTTATTTTAATCTATTAATGATATAGATTAACGAGTTTAAGGGAACGCCCTCTGTTATTTAACATACTGTATAACATGTACCGTTATTTGTCCTCTTACATCACAATGATTATAATCACTATTATTATATGAGTAACGAGTAGGTTTCTCACAGCCTCATATCTTGTCTCATACCTACCTATACGTACTCGTAAGCAGCATGTACACGTCTCGGTCAAGTTCAGGCGGTGATGGCAGGCGCAGGATTATGGTCTTACGTCTAATCTGGACGTAATCTTCTCTCGCTGTAGGCATAGGTACCAAGGTACGTACTTGTGTGCCTCATATTTATGATAGCAATGGACTTGATGTGTGGTCAGATGTTTAGAAAATGTTTTGAAACAAGCATTTATGTAGGAACACAAAACAATAATCTATTTGATGCTTAAAAATTGGACGGGCGTACTTTTTAGGAGGTTCTAATGCTCACATTGAAACTCACAAATCGAAATATGTGATCGGGGGTTTTAGAATAAGTGACATTTTAACGGCCTTGAATATTGCCAAATATAAAAAAAGTACAAAATAACTTTAATTTCGGAACTCAGCGTTTTTGGTTTCTTTTCCATTTTTTGAACACCGACTTCCGAAATTAAAGTTCTTAGTACTTTTTGTTTTTTTTTCTGTAGATGCTAATGTATGAAAATGATGAGCGCTACTGAAGTATAACGTGGACTATATCTCTCATATTAACTTTTCGATTTTCGTTATCGCTGATAGAATTTCAGTTTTCCAAGAGCTCCTGGTCCATAACTATCACCTCCATCAACATCTGTGTTCCGTAAGATATATAATTTACCCAAGTTTAAGCTTAATTTAATACCAGGAAGTACTTGAAAAATGGAGACATAAAAAGCTTGTATAAAAAATGACGGTATGTAACCCTCCTATTTACAATCAAATTGAGAGTAATATATACCTTGTTTTTTATCAATTTTAAAACAGGATTTTTGAATATCTGTAGGAAGTTTCCAATATAAAATCGAGTACCAATGTGATAGCGGATTGATTCCAACAAGTTTCCAATAATCGTAAAGCAAATGTAAAAGCTTCCATGTATGCATGTTCTAATAATAATCCAGTTTAGAAAGCGCTAATTTCAAGCTCTAGGACGTGACAAACTTTTATTGTTTATTATAAGTTCAAGGAGGGTAATGTCTTGTAAGCAGCCTCTGATTTATAGAGGAGGGGTGAGTTCGGATGCTTCCAACGCGGCAGAAAATATTGTAAGAGCTGCCTTATAATTTGAATGTAAAGTATATTGTATACCTACTAGCGACCTGTCCCGGCTTTTCCGGATGTATTATACATATTAACCTTCCTCTTGAATCACTCACTCTATCTATTAAAACTCATCAAAATCCGTTGCGGAGTTTTAAAGATCTAAGCATATATAGGGACAGACTTTCAGCGGGAAGCGACTTTGTTTTATACTATGTAGTGATATGTCACCGGAAAATTGCATCGTAAGATTGTTATATATCGTGTGAAATTATGAACTTTTTCTTTTAACAAGACACGTATGTATAAATTATTGGTAACTATTGAATTTGGATGGGATGTATTCTATACAAAATGGTTTTTCAAAATATATTGAGATATTATAATGTAACAAGGATGAAATACAATTTTACGGAGTTTGAAATTTTCAGTTGACATGAGTAAGTGTAGTTTATAATTCATTAGCATAAATTAGGTACCGTAGGTTGATGATTTCCCATCCAAAAAAAAAGTTGAAAATGGTAATGTTAGATCATTGTTATGTTACACTTCAAATGTCGCATTGTTCTTTTTTTTTCTGGTTTAAGATATTTATTTCTCAAAAGAATACAATTCACTTATTATGAGAAATACAAGTTATTCTTAAATACTAAATACAATGACAAAAGAAATGTAGGTAGGTACTTAAATAAACTAGTAAGTAGTAGATGCACATTAAGTTTTACAATGTCGTGGTGGGTATCAAGAAAAAAAGTACAAATTTGCTGTGGTAGTGAACTCATTACGTATCGTCTCTTTAAGGCAAGTCAATAGCAATTACACATTGTTCATTGTAGGAAACTTTAAATCAATTATTTGTTCATTTCATTGTTTACCCAACTAATAGGGTATATATGTATTTATATAGCTTTCATATTTTATAGTGTTTAGGAGCAATTTTTTTTTTTTTTTTTTTTTTTTTTTTTTTTTTTTTTTTCTTAATTATTTGAATGCTCTTGTTTATTAGGAATATTTTGTTGTGAAAACAGAAAATGAATTTAGTTTTTAACCGACTTCTAAAAAAGGAGGAGGTTCTCAATTCGGATGTTTGTTTTTTTTTTTTTTTTTTTTTGTAAATCAGTAACTTAATTAAAACCGAGAAAAGTCTTTCAGGATGTGGTTTTTTAAGGTTTTTTTGTATAACGTATGGGATTGGATCTCTTTTATGTCATTAGGCAATTTGTTATATAATTCTGCTCCATCATATAATATGTTTTTTCTTCCGTAGTTAGTTCGTGGTCGTCTTAGGCAGATGTTGTTTTTTCGTCTAGTGATGCGTTTTTGTGTTTGTCCTTTTATTGTAAACGTTATTTTAGAGTGTATATCTTTGTTCAATAGCTTACGCACTAATATACATGTGTTATATTTATACATTTGCGATAGTGTCATCAATTTAGTTTCTTTGTAAACCTTTTCTGTGGGAGTTAAGTAGTGGTAATGAAATAATAGTTTAATTATTTTGTTTTGACAAGTTTCTATTTGCTTTAAATTTGTTTTAGCTGCAGTGCCCCATAGCTCTATTAGGTAGTCAAGATGAGGCTTTACCATGGAGTTGTATATAACATACCCAACAGCTTTTGGCAAGCAGCGAACAATACCTCGAAGCGCTCCTATTATAGAGGAAAGTTTAGACCTTAATTTATCTAGGTGTGGTTGCCACGTCAGATGTTTATCTAGATGGAGACCAAGATATTTTTCAGAACTGACTTCGGTTATGGGTTCGTTATCGATGTATAGAGTTGAGTGATTGCCTATGGTTTTATTTTTAGCACTGAAAATAATGTAGTTAGTTTTAGACGTATTAACAGTTAGCAAATTGCCGTGGAACCATTTAGAGAGAGTGTTCAGGTCATGCTGTGCCTGTTTAATAATCAGTTCGATATCATTGCCAAACAAGAATAGGCTAGTATCATCAGCATATAGTTTTATATCACCTGCCAGATTTAGGTTATGTATATCGTTTACATATATTATGAACAGCAAAGGCCCAAGAATAGAGCCTTGCGGCACGCCGTAGGTTAAAGTTTCGCGACCACTCTGCGTATCCTCAATACGTACTGTTTGCTGCCTGTTAGAAAGATATGACCGAAAAATGTCGTGGGCAGCTTTCCTAATGCCGATATCATATAATTTTTGGAGAAGAAGGCTATGGCTAATTGTATCAAATGCCTTTTTTAGATCGATAAATATGCCGAGAGCTGTGCGTTTCTCATCTATATTGTTTTTTAAGTTTGTCACAAGGTCGATTGTTGCAGTTAGTGTATTGGATTTTGCTCGGAAACCATATTGTTTGTTAGAGAAGAAGTTTATAGTTTTAAGATAATTATCTAAGCGCTTATATAATATTTTCTCATAGATTTTGGAAATTATCGGGAGGACAGAGATAGGACGATAATTGCCTGGATCGGACTTTTTTCCTGCCTTAAAAATTGGTGTCACTTTTGCTACCTTGAGAGAATCAGGGAAGATGCCATTTTGTAGACAACAGTTGATACTTAAGGTAAGTTTGTGTATAATTAAGTTTTTTATGCATTTTATGATTTTGCAACTAATCCCGTCAAGGCCCGTGCTAGTGTTTGGATTAAGGTTATCTATAATTTTGCTTACTTCCTCTTCCGTGGTTGGAGTTAGATAAAGTAGCTCAGAAGTATCAGAAGTATCAGACGTAGTAGCCTTAGCCGTTGGAGTGCTTAACAGCGTATTTGCTATTCCCTTATGCATTTTTATTTGGTTAGCTAAATCTGAACCTATAGTAGCAAAGAAAGTATTGAAAAAATTACATATTTCTGTAACGTCTGTGATTGGACCCATTTGTGTATCTAGTTTTGAAGGAGCAGAGCACGATTTTTTCTTATTCGCAGCTAAGTTTCCAATTAACTTCCACATCTTCAAAGGCTTTTTTTCACAATCCTTGAAAGCTTTGTAATAATAGCTGCTTTTGGTCCTTTGTATTTGTTCAAACACAGAATTACGTAGCGCTATAAAGTCTTTTCTTATTGAAGCGTCGTTGGGGTTATCCTTGTAAGTAGACCACAGCTGATTTCTTTTGGCTATCTTTGTAATTATGTCTTTGTTAATCCAGTCTGATTTAGGCGTATTATTGATTTTAAATTTTTGTATTCTATTTTCATTTACTGCTTCCTTTATCACATATTCTAGGCTATCATGGTCACCATCCAAAATATTCACAACGGCATTTTCTACTGTATGGTATTTTTTACTTAAAATAAAACGAAATGTGGTTCATATAGCCATACATTATTAATTAGATATTAGTTTAGCCGGTGGCGATGTTTGCGTGAAGTACGAAAATTATCCCACGGCATGAGATGTATCCAAACTATGTCCTAAACTAGACCATGACTTTCTGTGATCTGTATTTGTGATATGTGTGTGTAATTGTGATGTCTTTCTTTCTTTATTTTTTAAATGTTGCCTTTTTTTTCTCTGGCCCTAAACTAAGAATTTCTCCTGTATACTGGGTACGTTTACAAACATACAATGTGTGTGTATTTTCGTTTAGTATAATCAGACTAAATTTGAAAATGAAAATAATATATCTCGTTTTAATTTCCACGAATATTAGTGGGTTGCAGGTATGCACCTCCCTCCCGCCCGCTTAATTATGCACATGCAAGATTACAAGGCAAATGCAAGGATTTTAAGCACATGCAGGTGGGCAAAGCAAAACCCAACACCATTACCGACACGTGTTTCGCCTCCACGAGGCATCCTCAGGGGACGTGTTGACTCGCTGACCGTTGGGTTGCATACCTGCAACCCACTAATATTCGCGGAAATTAAAACTAGATATATTATTTTCATTTTCAAATTTAAAATGGATTTCCGCAAAGTAACGCCTGACTCAATCAATTTTATAATCAGCCTTTTAACGTTCCCACTGCTGGGACACAGGCCTCCTCTCTAGGAGAGGGAATGGGCCGTAATCCACCACGCGGGCCCCGTGCGGGTTGGTGAATGTCACATGTCTTCGAATTTATTGTTCTAAGACATGCCGGTTTCCTCACGATGTTTTCCTTCACCGTTTTGAGAGCAGTGGTGTTAAAATAATTACACAAAGTAATGCGCCTGGCTGGGTTTGAACCCGCGACTTACAAATCGTAAAGTTGGGGCCGTTACTACTCGGCCACCACTACTCTCACTACTGCTGCACTGCTATTTTCGTTTGATTCAAGAATAATCGAAGAAAATTATTATTAGCTACAAAGTGGTGACCTTTATGTAATTATGAAGAGCAGTGTTTGAATCAAAACCTTTTGTACCGAGAAACCTTGACTTAATGAAGATTTTGGGTGGTTCACGTTGGGCAATATACTTACCTATGCATATGTATTATACGATTGTCTCCAATAAAATCTATTTGCAGCAAACGTTTAGAAGTCATAATATTATTCGATTCAAACTAAATCCGTGGGATATTATCGTAAGTTTAGAACATAAATTCAAGTTTAATGTTAATGGGTTCTTGGCAATAAAAGGGGATGTAAACACTATCAATAATGTTTGTCAAGGGGAATGGAAACGATATTAATGTTTTCATATTGGCGATGTTACTATACCTACATGAAAAGCTTTGCATGCATAGCGTATGTTTATAAAGTGTCTTGCTATGACAATCTGCCTGGCCTTTGCTCAACATTCTTGGGGTTTGGCTTCGGTTACCAGTCTAACTGGACGTAGCTGTGCACATTGGTATTTTACATGTAGTGACTGCCTATCTAACCTCCACAACCCGGTAACTGGGTATTACGGTACCCAGAAGTGATAAGAATTTTGTTAGGTTTTCTGGCTTCTACCTATCTATAAGTCAAAGATTTACGAATGTCAGCCATGACTCATAGTATGTAATGATTGTAGCTAAGTGACTGCCTATCTCACCCACAACCCAGTAACTGAGTATTACGGTACCCAGAAGTGATAAGACTTTTGTTAGTTTTTCTGGCTTCTTACTACCTATCTGTAAGTCAAAGATTTATAAATGTCAGCCATGAGTAAGAGTATGTAATGAATGTAGCTATTGGTAGCCCAGTATCAACTGTTATTTTAATCCGGAACGACAGTTTATTTCGCTCCTTAAGAATGTATAGTAAATAAATAAAAAACTTTTTTACAACCAACATCTTAATAAAAACCACTGCAAACTTTAATTTTAGAAGTCAGTGTCTCTGGTGTGGTTCCATCGTATTTTGACACCGACTTTCTATATTAAAGCTTTTTTGTACTTGTTTTTATTTTGAAGTCGTTTGTATTTTTTTTTGTATTTTTTTTTCTGTTTCACTTTTTAGTGCTATCCCCTAACAATTTCAACCAGTCAATATCTGTTTACCCATCTATCTTCGATATTTAAATGGGCTCATTTGCGAATAAACATCTTCCGTATAAAAAAATATCAAATCCGTATATGTAGGTATATACTCGTATGATGTTATGCCCGAAAATACACACTAAATTTCAGTATGTATATATAAACATATGATTTGACAACCTCATCCTTTTTGAAGTCGGTTAAAAAAGTAGCTTACACTTACACGATAGTGTAGCTTTATTTTATTTTTTTTTACTCTCGATAGGCCCGCGTTTGACCACTACCTCACCTGATGGTAAGCGATGATGTGGCGGAAGATGAAACATGCTTGCCTAGAAGTAATTTATACACTTTTGTCTAAAGACAGTTTGCTATCAGGCGTTTCAAGTACAGCGGGCGTACCAAGACGTCTTAAAACGTGAGTCTTCCGAGCGAGAAAAAGGGATGGAGCTATATAGGGTGTATAACTCTATCCCTCTTTCTCGCTCGGAAGACTCACGTTTTAACACCTCATGGTACGCCCGCTGGTCTCAATTACCGGTGACAATTTAACTTGGTCAAATATCTTTTGTAGATGGATTGGTGACTGCAGTTTAGTAGCAGAAACAGCTGAAATAAATAAAAATATTTATTCAACGATAATCCATTGGGTACACACCCAAAAATAAAATAAAAATTGTCAAACAATAAAAGTAGGTATCTAAACGTGTGCTTGCTATAAACTGTGAAGTTTCTCGATGAACCTGTTAATAAAATCCATTCATTGTTTCATAAATAGTAGACATTTGCCATATCTTCTGCTCGCGTGAATGTTGTTTTATTATCCTAAAGAAACGTACTACCGGGATAAAAGTCTTCGGTACTATCACTCCTGTATAACCCGAACGGTTAGGCAGAGATGCACTTACGAGTATAGTATACTCACTTTCATCATTTATGTTTATGTCCCACAATCTGACCCGCGCAGCTTCATCTGCGTCACATAAGAGAGAGAGAGAGAGAGAGAGAGACAGACAGAGACAGAGAGAAAAATAACTCCTTTTTACAACAATTTTCATTGATGCTCCACTCCTATCGGTCGTAGCGTGATGTTATATAGTCTTCCTCGATAAATGGGTTATCGAATACCAAAAGATTTTTTAAATTTGAACCAGTAGTTCCTGAGATTAGCGCGTTCAACCATACAAATAAACTCTTCAGCTTTATAATATTACATATACGTATGTATTAAAGAGCGAACTTTTTGCCACAATTCACGTTTCCGCACTCGCTCAACACGACTTTGCCCTTTCGGGAATCGAACCTAAGACCTCTTGCGACCACTCGATCTGAGTAGGTACCTATGTTACATTCTAATAAAATAAATGATCTACGTTTTCCCAGTTTCATCCAAATTAGTTTAGTTGTTGAGGCGTGATTGACCAAGAAGCGTCTAAACTCAGACATCCACATAAATAATGTTATTTGAAAGTAGACGTTAGTTAAACATATCCAACCATTATTAATGAAGGCAAAAATGTATTTGTTGGCCCACATTTATATTAAATGGGAAATGAGCAAAACTCCAATATGCGTTCACACGTAGATAGTATTTCCTAAAAAGAGAAGTTTAAAAATATTCAAATTAGCAATGATATTCCGTGCCGTTTGACACGTCTTTACGTTGGAACTCCTATTAATAATAGCACGATTTCATACAAATAGGGTTACAAATATGGCATATTACAGAAACAAAAAACAACAGAAACAAAGAAATAACTGATGTAAAGACATAATATTTATGTAAAATCACAACTGTACTGCAATAAGGTACTCATTTCATGTCATCTGTGTTTAAAAGTATTGGTTAAGCAAGGTTTTAGATCACCGCGCCTTTTATCCTTGTTATAAATAAGTAGGAGTCTATTTTTGGTGACGCATCTGTGCTTCTCGTACATACGATCGACATTATTGTCTGAAGTGATTGGGAGTACTAATCTAGAGAATCACAACATATAGGGTCATTTGCAATTGAAATCAATAAATAAATTTACAGCTTAATCAATTGAAGTAATCCTTTTTCTGACAATCGGTTGGTTAAGAGGATTACCTCAAATTTTGTTTGATCCATAGATATCTACACTACTATATACTACAAATTTTACGGTGCCCGACAGGATCTACTATTGTTCCTCTTTATCAATACTTGTCATATAAGTAAGTAGAGAGATTTATTGGTTCTGTTGGGCAAATTTTAAGTAAATAGCAGAGGGGAAAACTGGTTTTTTAACATTCGTTATTAGTATAAGTTATTTTATACAACAGCTCAATTCTTTACTCTCCTATAATTATTTATATATCCTTTTTTTTGGACGGGAAATCATCAAATGACTTCTCCCGCTCTGGGCGGAGCGGAAGGGAGTGTCAGACTCTTACTGACTAAAACCCACCCGTGATCCTTCTTGTGCCCTTTGCGTTCCAGGGCCGCGGTGACTCTTTCGAACAAATTCAGCAACCCTAGCAGGCACTGACCCTATGGGGCCCCGTCTAAGTTGCTGACGGCTCTTTGAGGCGCGCGTAGAACACGACGTGCCGTCGACTCGGGCCTGGTTGCTATCGGACGGCGAGCCACCCATAGCTCGCCATCCGCAGGCATTATTTATTTGTCCTGAAGTTTTGATTGGCTAAGATGGGACGCCGGAGACGGCAATGGGTTACTTACATACTAAGATATATAGGTTAGTTAAGGTTTTTATTTTATATTTTTATTATGTTAAGTAGTTAATATATTTTTTTGTTGCGACAAGATTTATTATAAGCTTACAGTAGGTAATGGGCTGTAAATCAGCGTTGACCAGCGGCAACGTTGCGGAGTTACTCTGCTCAGCATTTGCTGAACCAGCTCCTTCTGCCACACTGATAACAGCTGTTATTATTATAAGAAGTGTGGTTTTGTTCGTAATGTTATGACTGTAGTGTTGGCAATAAAAGTTTCTTTCTTTTTTACTTACTTTAACGTGAGCGAAACGAGGGGTAATATACATTGTATATGTGTATGGGCTGATTGTACAATAGTCAGTTTTTTTTTTTTTGTTCACTTTTATACAACAAATACCTGTGTCAAATAGCCATACCTATCTATTGTTTTGTAAATGATTGACTATAAAAATGTTATTAAGTCTATTTACTTTGTTTTAAATTATATATTGTTTTTGCTAAACTTGTTTTCTACACCTAGAAATAATGAATAGAACTATATCGTTTTATGTTGAGTTCTGTAAATCTATCCGTAGGTAATCCCTCTAATGAGGTTTAATGTTGTTTTTCATTGAAAAAAAAAACTTTCTATAGAATACCTATTCTTTCCTTTAAAACTTTTGTCTATTTTTTTTTAACGGAAATCATTCACCAGATATCTTTATCAGTCGATATCCATTGAACCAATAGGTATCTAGGAAAATCAGTTTAACAATAAAGTATCTACATCCACTTAAGTAGGTCTTTGTTATTCCTAGATAGGTATTATTTTCCTATCTATATCAGTGAAATATCAATTGAGCGCTATTGTGTTATAGTAGGTACTGAGATTTAAATAAACAACATCTTTAGTTTAGATTTTACTATTTCCGTTCATCTTAAAGGTGTAGGCAGAAACCTTAAATTCTTTAATCTAGTAGTAATTAATGTTTAATTTATATTTAATTTACATTCGTTGTGAGTTTTTTTGTTTTAAAAAATGATCTTTAACAAGGTAGGTGTACATTAATATAATAACGATGCTTATAAATTTGCTCAAAAGCTCCTTTATTTGTTAGGTACAAAGTCTAGGATACCTAAATGGCGAGTGACCAACGGTGAATTCTCAAAGGAGACGAGTATTGGTATCTCTAATTAATATTTTTAGTCGATAGCCTATCAGCTTTAATGAATTTACAATCAATAAAAATTACAGCTTGATAAGAATAAGTCAACATGATATAGAAATATGTACGTGATTAAGCTTTCCTATTTCTGTGAATAATGAAAATGTAGGTATTTTGTTGAAGAACATATTGCAGGTTACATCATGAAATCTGAAGTTTCGCAAAAGGATAATTTGACTTCAGTTTACGCTTAGTGTTTTGTCTTCGATGCTTTACAATTTAATCTCTATAAATGTCACTGTGTATTGAAAATTAATAATACTTAAAATAAGAAACGATCAAACTCCGTATCGTGGTTTTATACCAATAAAGGCCTTGCAGAGTTTCCATATTGCGAATGTGTTTCACTCAATACATAGGTACCTAATAGAAAATGTAGGTATGTAGCTATAGTTTATTTAGAAGGAACATTCATTTGTCCGTCGGTCGGTTGCCGACGGCGGAACGCGGCGGTTCGGCCCGGCCGCGTAGCACCGCTCGTAGCGCGTAGCCGCCGCGTAGAAGCCACGTAGCGCGTAGCACTCACGCCGCCGCCTGCTACAGTCGCACTCATTAACAATGCCAAACTAATTAACCACTCGAAAACACGTGAAAGTCGACGCGTGAAAACAGACTGAAACAGCATGCACCGGCGGCGTGCGGCGAGCGTACAGGAGCGAGCGCTAGGGAAGGTTGCCGCCATATTGGCGGAAGCCCCGCCCCACGCGCCCTCGCGACCACCCATTGGCCCAGTGCTCCAATGTAGGCGGGGCCATCTCTGGCCAAATGTTGCCAGCTTTTTGAATAAATAATTTCAGTAATTTAAGTAATGAAGGCAATTATGGCGTTGTTTAGCTAAGTTTGCGCGGCGGCGAGTGGGAACTTTATATTTATACCGCTCTCTTTATGTACGCCGACGCGCGGTTAATGCGCCCGATCTGTTTACGTTGCGAACCGGAGCGAGCCGCGATTTATTACGCCCGACTCCGGTGCACGCCACGCGATTTAAACTGCAATTATTTTATGCTATAAGGAAAACATATTGCACCTATTTAAATGAGTTTTTACAACACAATTTACTTAAGTAGATGATTTAGTCTGATTTTACTACGGTACCCCTCGTACGGGATTCCAAATGTTGTAATTATTTAGGTATATCTATTAATCATAAGAATTGAGAATGTATAGCTAGATATGACTATATTCCAACACCCAGTGTTTCCTAGTAACTAAAACTCTCAGGCGGAACAACGGAAAATTTTCCAACCTCTATAAATCTGAATACGGTTGCGTCACAGTAGCCCGTCAAAGATCCAGTGTCCACACTTCACGGGCAGAAGTAAACAGTGACGTCACGAAGCGTCATCGAGGCGATAAAAAGTCGATTTTATTCGCACAAGTTCGGCCAGCTGACTGCGTCCCTCCGCCCCGCATCCCGCCGCAGCACGCACTGAATTTTCAGTGTGGCGAGATTTCAGGGCGAGGAAGAGAGGTATAGGACGGCGCTCTGCGAGTGAGCGAGACAAAGGTAGGAGCGCGGCGGTGCGGGCCGGCGCGGTGGGCGGCGCGCTCCGGGTGATGTATAGAGTGGTGGAGTTAGGTTCAAATTGGTCCGGGAAGTGGCCGAGATTAGAGCCAGCGCGGGCCGCAACGCGCCGCGTACGTAAGCCCACTTAAGACTGTTTTTAATACTAGTATTTTTTACGCGATCCCGACAGGATTTAGCGGATAAGCGACGTCGCCGCGATCGTGCGCTTTGATTTATCGGTATCGGATTCGTATTTGGTTTGTTCCCTGTGTTTACGTTAGTGGGTGACGGCCGGCGCGTGGACGCGTAATCCCGCGGCTTGTACCAGATTATGACGGATATCTCCGGATTGCGTGTACACAAACTGTGAAAACCGGCGTCCGAGGAATCATCGAGTCCACCATCACCTGTCCAAGACTTCTCTGACTTTTAACTGTGAGTATGTCCCCTGTCACATGCTCCACTTGTTTGGCTTTATTTATGACAGCTGAGTTGTAAACTTCCTCTCTGAAAGTATATTCTTGAGGCCCTAGCACTGATGCTAATCACGTTAAATTCACCCTGAATTTATAAACAATTTCTGAATTAAAATTAAACCCCTGAGCTGAGTAGTTTCCCGGCAAGTAGGTACCTAGGTCTGAGTGCGGCGTCAGGCATGTTACTAAGTTTCTCGTAAGACTCAGTGTATATTTAAGTGAACATGTAATCCCACTTAATTAGGTATTACTGTGTGTGTAGTAGAAAGTATATCTACGACAAACAGGTTACACAGCTGCTTGCTTAGTAAAGCTGATGCTTGGCACTGTTGTTTAACTGGCATAAGTGACATTATTTACACAGGGAATATAATATTAAATCATTGTACTTGGGTACCTACCTACTATTTTACTACTACCTATTTCATTTTGAAGTAAGTAGAGTAACTCTTTGCAGAATTTACTAGTTAGGTTCATATGCCCACAGAATAATTCCGTACCTATTGTTGCTTATAAATTTATTATTTTACCGTACCCTTTTTTCCTCATTATTTAAACTTTTGACCATAGTGCAGAAAAATCGAACACAATACTTATTACCTACAATGAAATATTATTTTACTTTTGATGTCTGATTCTATGTTGTACCTATAGTTTGTATAAAAAGGCAATCTTTGTTTTAGTGAACCTTAGTATTTATGCTTAATTTATTTGAATAAAATAAGCATACCTACAATTGACTATTTAATTGTTCAATGAGGACATAACTATATTCTAAATATTTAATACGTTCCTTCTGGCTTCTGGCTGAAATAAAGTAATAATAAATAAGTACATAATAATGTTTGTTCACAGCTACACATATTGCCAAAAATTGACAAAAGTTAAAACAAAGATTGTATACCCTTTTTAATTACCCATATAAGTCCTTAATTTTACATTGCATCTCAAACTCAACAATTTTTCCCAGTATATCAGAATATTTTTTGTAAAGCCTGATTTTACGGAATGGAAACTGTGAAAAAAAAACACAAACACATTTGCCAAAAAAAGAGTTGAAATTGTATTTTCCATTCAACTTACGAACAAGAAAAGTCAGAAATAAATGACAACATATTCGGGACAGTCATAAAACACGTAGAAGAATAGAAAATTAAATGGTTAATAAATATTAACCGTAGTTTCTTTAAATTATTTTTAGAGTCATTTAGATATATTTTTCTGCCTTTTACTATACCTACCTACATTCTGTGGATCTAAGCTATTAGATATGTAGTTAGAATACACTTTATTGTACTATTACTATTAAATTACTTATTAAATCGTTGAACTTTTTATTCTTTTAAAAATACGAAAATAATATTAAATCTTTATGTACAATTCCATTAAAGTCATTGTTAAACGGCGGACTTAATGCCTAGGAAAATTCTATAAGTTGACTTTAGACTAAAATTATGATGCATTTAATTTGTTAAATCAAAATGAGAACTCTAAAAAGGCAGCTAATTCTTCAGAAAATATCTGATGTTTGTAAAAGTTATGATAATTTTATAGATCTCCTATAAATTATTAAAAAGATTACAATTTACATTTTTAATTACATATTTTAAAAAGTTGTGCACTTAAATCAATTAAAATGTTAATTATTCAAAGTACGTTAAGAGCTAGCACTTTTTTAACATCAAATTTTACATAAGACAGTCCCCCAAACGCCCACCCGTCACCACTTCCTTGTGTATTAGCTGGGAAGAAGAAGTGGCGCAACAAACTCCCAAAAGAGAACAAGATCCAAACTAATCTAACCTAACCTAGCAATATGAACACCGTGTGTTATTTATGAAGACATTTTCTGTAGTTTTTTTTTTAATTTTTAGTATAATAATTAAACCTTTTTCTTTGATTTCTGTAGTCTGTGCTTAGATATAATAATTAGATATAGTATAATAATCTATTATAAATGTAGACTGAATGTTTTGCTGAAACCTCCTGTAATTTTAAAACCTTTTACGTAAATAGATTTGCCCCATAGTTTATACAGCAAACATAAAAGCGAAAATTACAGTTATACCGATGAAGTGACTTATTATTTTTAAACAGAATAGTTATACTTCGAAAGAGACGACTATCGCTCCTTTAAATATTGCCTACGGAAGAAGTCTATCAAAAACTTTCAGGTTCTATAATTTTGCTAGAAATCTGCAGAGAGGATCAGCCATACCTATATTAATAAACTAGCAGCGCGCCGCAGTTTTACCCGCATAGTTCCCGTTCCCGTGAGAATATGGGGATAAAATATAGCCTATGTTACTCAGGGTGAATGTAGCTTTCTAATGGTGAAAGAATGTTTGAAATCGGTTTAGTGGTTTTTGAGTTTATTAGTTACATACAAAAATACAAATCTTTCCTCTTTATAATATTAGTATAGATATGTAGTCACTCAGTAAAAGAAATTTGATAGTAAAACGTAAAAAGCCTTCTCAATATAAATGATAAGAGATATATGCCAATTATTTTCTCCTTCGTTTTGTTATACATACATACATATATGTATATTTATTCCATCGCTACATCTCTAAAATACTTGGATCATCGTCAGCTATCTAGCTTGTCACAACTAACTTGCAATTGACTTCCGATCAAGAATGATAGAAAGAAGCATGACCACTTTCCATACATTTCAAAACCTGACAATAAAAGTTTATGTATAGTTATGAAGTATAGTACAAATACTAACTGTATGTTTAGAAAATAATGTCTCATAGTCACTTTTACGATTTAAACGCTGGGAAATCTAAAAATATTAATTTTACTTTTTAGGTTAGGATTTGCCGTCATGGTTAATCTTTTTGTTCTAACACACTAAGTGTTGCAGATTAACTCTCGAATTGTAATCTAAAATAGGAATACTTACTTAGCTGTGGTCTAACAGTCTTTTTTATTTTGTGTATTCCTTCAACTTACGTCGCTGCGTACGCAGTCGACTCGCTAAACTCTCGATGATTTGCTCTAATATATTAAACAGAGTGTCGAGCATAATGATAATTTCTCCAACACAAATCACTTGTATTTACTAACTAGTAAATAGGTACATTTTGGTAAAGAAATAATAAAAAAGGAAAAGCAAATTATACGCTATATGTGAAATGGTTTATTAATTATCTCCATAATCATCTAAATCTCTTATAACTACCTCGTCCAGAAATTCTGCTGGAGCAGATATTTTCTTGATACCTAGCCCATCCGAGATACCACAAATGTCATAACGTGAACGCAACATCCAATGGCTCGTCGACCGACAAAATAACTACAACAATATTCGACTTTACCAGCCAGACACATTATTTTCTACTAAAATGTAGACATAATATTGTTTCCTTGAAATATGCCTGGACTTAATTTTTCCTCTTATTAATGTCAAGTCACCAGTTCCTCTCAGGTTGTAGTGAGAAAAATATGTGTGTCCCTACATATTTTTATTCTATATGATCCATGAAACCGAATATGTTCACCATAATATGATCCTTGCCTTATCTATCTGGTAAGTACCTAGAACAAACAGCACTATAACCTAATCCTAGAAACATAAATAAATTATCTCGGTCAGCTGCTATACTCTGAAAAACAGTAGACCTTCTACTCATATTTAGTTTCTCAACCAATTGGGCTAAATTATTTATATAATATTGCCCGTCAGATGAGCAAGATATCGAGGTCCAGGGGGTAGCAAATAGGGTCGTAAAAAGAACTAACACGCAAAATGGCATAGTATGTACACAACGAGACGGAAACGCACCAACGATGAGCTGCGCTATTTTAAAACGAAGAAAAAATGTCAAATGTCAAAAAAGAATCCGTTTCTGCCATCCGAACTTAATTTCATACTGAATAATCAATTTATTAAATCAATATTTTATTTTCAATGAATCTGTATTATACAAAAACTAATAAAGAAATACATATTGATTGAATAAAACCCAAAATAATGTATAAAACTCAGAAACAGAGATGAATAAAGTCATGTAATAGTGCGTAAAATAGAACGTCGTAGAAAAAAGTGATTGAGATGCGTTCAAAACTTCGATCAATAATTCAAAACCTGGTATTCGGTATACCTAGTAGGTATTCGGTATACCTGGTATTAGGTAAAATAAACTAATCGAAAAATTGAAAAATATTTTTTTCCTGCGTATCTTTTAAAATTTTGATGAGCGTAATTGGTACATAATACAATTAGCTAAATTTTAACATTTATTTCATTACTATACACAGTCAGGTGAAAAATGGTCATTGTTCTTTAACAATATTTTAATTATACATACTGGTAAGTATAGTCAATACTACAGGTTAAAGCTATATTGGTGCCTAATTTGGAGTTTGAGACTCACTTTCGTCCCAAGTTCAGCTCAGCCCAGGTGGCAGTAACTCCCGTTGCCCCCCCTCACTGTAACCGCGCCTCGTCCGCCTTATTCTCTGACATCCAGACTTCAATAAAATACCGTACGTAGGTACTCATGCATGTTTTTATAAGTTACTAGCAACCCGCCCGGCTTCGCACGGGTGCAATGTAGATACTAATATTTTCTCTCCTATAATATGCATGTATTACACATATAAACCTTCCTTAAGAATCAGTCTATCTATTAAAAAAAACCGTATCAAAATCCGTTGCGCAGTTTTAAAGATCTAAGCATGCATAGGGACAGACGGCGGATAGCGACTTTGTTTTATACTATGTAGTGATTTAGAATGTACGAGTACGTCCATATAATAAGGATCATGAAAATCTGTACATGTCGGTGTGACTTCAGAACCGCTGGCTCACTTCTAACTTTGTTCCGTCGTTTTGCCAACGAATGTCATAACTTTGCTCCGTTCTCACATTATACTGGAGTTTTTGCTCCACATACCTAATAAAGTTTTTACGAGTAAAGGCACACACATCATTAGATACTTACTATAATTCCTAAATTTAAATAATAGGTAATAGGTAATTGCTGAGAAACCTGACTGTCCTTTCCTGATGCACTGGTCTCGCAGGCATGCCTGCGGGCCTGGTGCTGAGGGAAAATATATGAATTAAGGGGGATGATATTTTTAGTTTAATTTATTTTATTCATTTTGTTACTAACATAGTTGTATAAGTATTTCTGTTACTAACACATTATGGATCTTTCAATGTCCGAAATAAAGTATTATTATTATTATTATTATTAAATAGTTTCAAGTTAGTCTGTGTCAAGTTTGTTATAGGTAGGCCATTAAAATTAAATGCATTTCGCTGACAATTTTAAGACTTCTGTACCTAACTTTAGTGGTATATATGTATGTATCTTTAACTCGTTAAACGGCAAAATATGAAAAAAATTAAAGTAAAAATGGCTGACGTCTGATTTTTAATACTCAGTAAGATATTTATTTATAGAATATATATCAAACAACCATATTTATTCTTCAGTATATACTATATACCTATGTATATATTCTATACGCTATGAAACTGCCATTTCTATTCCTGAGACAAAAGTTATCTGACTATTAAAAATTGTCCACAATGAATTCTGAATAGACAGTCACTGAATTTTGTTTTGTCTGGATTCGAAATCATCAAATTCTTCCGCTCTGGGTGGAGCGGAAGGGAGTTACTGACTAAAACCTACCCATGTTCTCTTTCGTACTCTTTCGAACAAAACCCGAAACCCTAGCAGGCACTGACCCTATGGGGCCCAGTTTTCTTTGCTGACATCTCTTTGAGGCGCGCGTGGAACACGACGCACTGTCACACTGGGCCTGGTTGTTATTGGACGGCGAGTCACCCATAGTTCCACAGGCCCGCGCCTACGGTGGCCGTGGATACCCCTGTGACTCCTGACCCGACCGAATTTACCATCTATATCTATCTAAAATATCCAGTTTGATTTTACAAAATACCGGAAAGTTAAAGGTACATAATAAGTCGATAAACTATTGTGGATTATAAATTGCATCGGTGATAAGAAATCTAATTAACTACTGAAGACTGCTACAAGCTTAGGTTTCCGACGCACAAATCTACTAAGCAGTCTTGATAAATATTATCTGTCAATAAATTTAATCATATTAATACTGAAATACTATTTTGGAAACATTCTTTGATAATAACAACATTTTTGCTGAAGTACAAAATTATTGTTTTCTGTATTGACCTAACATTCAGTCATGAGCTCTAACAACATAAAAATATTTCTGGATTTTAAACAAAAACAATATAAAGGACTGCCTGTACCCATAGATTTTTTCTAAAGGTTTTTGTAAAAGAGTTGTATAACTATGTACTCGTATTTTTGGCGTATAATGAAGTGTATTATGTAGTCCATCAATCCCAAAAATTAACTCAGCACAAGTAACAGTAGATAGAAGCATCTGCTTGATATCAAGATAGAGCTTTACTTTAAGAAGAATTTTAGATCGTAGCATTTGCGGAATTTGTTCAAGTTGCGGAATTTGTTCGAAAGAGTTACCGCGGCCCTGGAACGCATAGGGCACGAGAAGGATCACGGGTAGGTTTTAGTCAGTAAAAGTGTGACACTCCCTACCGCTCCACCCAGGGCGGGAGGGGTCATTTGATGATTTCCCATCCAAAAAAAAAAGGTATTTTATGCTGTTGCGGAATTTGTTTGAAAGAGTCACCGCAGCCCTGGAACGTAAAGGGCACAAGAAGGATCACGGGTGGGTTTTAGTCAGTAAGAGTCTGACACTCCCTTCGCGCTCCGTCCAGAGCGGGAGAAGTCATTTGATGAGTTCCCATCCAAACAAAAGGTATTTTATGCTAAGCCAAACAAAAGTACCTAGTTTTTCCTTGTAGGTACTCTAATTATTCTTTCTCCAAGTTAAAGCCAGTCAGTCAGATTACTTTTTAACAATATTTTTTCCTGGTCTCAAAATCATTTAACCACAGAGTAGTACAAAAAGCCGTAACATTACAATTTCAGGCGTTGGCGCGCCACGCTCCCATATCAGCCGAATGATAATTTTATCTGTGTGTTAAATTGATAACAGCTAGATAAATTGACATGACGTCGGCTCATACTTTTACTTCTGTATTCGTGGTTACGCCCAAAACATGCCCAAAAGAACTTGTAAAATTAAAACCGACAGTAGTAGATAGCTACTACTGTCAAATTAGGAAAGTGACCGAATGAGATCAATTAATAAGTACCTGAAATTGAAATACCTGAGCGTCTGAAGATCTTTTAAGTAAAGTTTTCAATAATACATCTTCACAATGTTAAACTGTTAAAAATTAAAAAAAAAAACAAGGAAAACACATATTTTGATGTACGACTATAGTCTATAGTAAGGAATCACTACACAAACCTGAACTACATATTTTGTCTACTGAAGAGAGACAGAACTGTTTCAAATATTTGCTTACGCTAGAAAGAGAGGGAACATACGAACATATCTTTATTTATCAATGAAATACATATTCTATCAGATGGCGAGCACACACAGAAATTTACATTTGCACAGTACTAAAAGTGAAATTGCATAGATCTTAGTGGATATTATTTTGTAAAAAGGCAAAATTGTGTGACAATAATTTCTAAGCCAAGTTTGATTGTGAAAAGTTAAGTTCTCACTAATAAAGAATATTTAGGTATGTAGACACTTTGTATACTTTAATCGAATCTTTCAGTGTAAAACTTGTTTGTTACAAAATCAAGACCGTTTTGGCTAAATCTAGTACCTACTTCGACATTTTAAATATTATGCTACTGTAAAGTTATTTACTTAAACAGAAGCATATAAAACTGATGTATATCATTCACGCTGTCAACTACAGGTAGACTTTTCTAAAGTTATTGATAACTTCTAATTATGTTTGGGAATGTGAATCTAAGCCCTAAAACCTATCGCATAGCCAAAAATTTCCATGCAAAGAAATTACTTCATATGTCATGAATTTATCTAACTGATTTCGATTTGAGAATGAAATCCAGAGATATTGTATTTACGTTAACAAAAATAGGCACATATTTATTAAAGAATAAGAATAAAACAGTTCTATTTTTAAGAATATAAATCAAGTTTATTTTTACATTGTTACACAAAATTACCACACATACATAACATAATTGAGGCCATCAGCGCAAAAGTGGCCTAACCCACAATTTTTAATATTCGGACTTAAAATATGTATCTGTAACTAGGTATTCCATTAAAATATAAATATACATTATGTGGAGGACATATCGTGAGTCGGTTAATTAGTAGTTAGGTAGGCAAACAATGGTGCATGAAAAGATTAAAAATTAATTTACCCACATATTTTACACATTAGAAAAGTTTAGTTTTGTCACGTAGTCCTGCACTACCATCACCCGTACCTCTTGACCTAATATACAATGTCAATACAATAGTCATTGAAATTATTATAGTTCACATTCCTTTATGAATATACATATATAATATTTATATATTTGTATGTATAATAACTCTTCCGTTAACTGAGTTATTGACAGAAAACGCACGTAGAAAGCTGAAAGTCATGTAGGTTCCTTGGGGAGTGGAGGGGGGCACTAAGAGAGGACTTTGCTTTTCCCACGGGAACAGGAAAAACGGTATATGCGTCGCGAAGTCGCGGGAAAAAGGTAATAACTACATAGTATAAAACAAAGTCGCTTTCTCTGTCCCTATATCCCTATGTATGCTTAAATCTTTAAAACTACGCAACAGATTTTGATGCGGTTTTTTTTTAAAATAGATAGAGTG
The DNA here is from genome assembly GCA_905332915.2 of Hecatera dysodea. Classification (NCBI taxonomy): domain Eukaryota; kingdom Metazoa; phylum Arthropoda; class Insecta; order Lepidoptera; family Noctuidae; genus Hecatera; species Hecatera dysodea. The sequence continues at coordinate 6,703,534 of HG995294.1, read as the reverse complement.
ATTAAAGAGGAAGGTTTATATGTATAATACATGCATATTATAGTAGCGAAAACATTAGTATCTACATTGCATCCGTGCGAAGCCGGGGCGGGTCGCTAACTGATTCTAAAATAACATTCTCACATGTATTTGAACACACAAACATCTAAAAATACTCTCACGTACACAAATAGACGTTATCTATAAATCGAACGGTTCCTTGCGTCGAGATGATATCAGCTCATTGACAATGCCATAACATCATGTTATCACACAAATACATTCAAATATTTACCAGAGTGCTATCATCCGTGTTACATGTGTTTTACATGCATTATTATTAGGGTTGACTGAGGTGAAATGTATTTTAGTAACCACTGATATGATACATCTGTGATTCTATATCAGTTCATGGTTACCATATTTTTTCTGATTATTGATTTTCTGTTTGGATTAGGGAGGTTTCTCTAAAATGTTATATGTATCTTTCCTTGAATACGTGTAAAGAATAACAGGCGAAATATGTACAACAAGTTATAAAGTATTGCAATAGTTCTGCACTCTTCTGACTGACCGTTTTTTTGAGAATTCTATAGTGCTAGGAATAGGCTTAACTTAAATGTTTCTAATTTGAGAAGCATAAAACTTAATTAGCAAATCTTCCAGTCTTGAAAATATTTAGTGAATGTGCATTTGGATGAAACTTCTTTTGATAAACAGACACGCTTTAAAAATAACACCTGCCATTTGTTGTCAAAAACTCAGAGGCGCCATTTTTTTTTTTGTGATTTTCTGTCTTTTTTAATCTTTTCCATGAAAAAAGGTCAGTATTTTATAGAAAAAATTGAGTCAAAGTTTTTACTCGTAAAAAATGTAATACAGGAATAATTGAAAAAATATGCGGTGTCATAGGAGGAAGAGCAGCAAGAAATCCATTATTTTGAGGCCGATTAAGTATTAAGTTAATCTTTATCGTGTATATCTGGGAGAAAACTAAAAACATTATTTTTTTGAAAACTGTCATTTTATCAATCAATTTAGAGTATACACTTACTAATAAAACAAATATGCCAAGATCAATGCTATCAATAATGTTGTGGAATTTGTTCGAAAGAGTCACCGCGGCCCTGGAACGTAAAAGGCACAAGAAGGATCACGGGTGGGTTTTAGTCAGTAAGAGTCTGACACTCCCTCCCGCTCCGCCCAGAGCGGGAGAAGTCATGATTTCCCATACAGAAAAAAAAAGTCCTATCAATAATGAGTAAAAATAGAGTCAAGATAAGTCTTGTAACTGATGATAATTGAAGTCAAAGTACCTACCTATCTATTCACATCTGTATCAAACTAGTAATTCTGGTATTATTTGATTTTTCTCAAAACCTTTGTGGTATATTTCAAAGCAATCAGCTGTTTGATAAAGTGTCGACAGTCGTCAATTATCGTCATAAGTTGACTGATGTTGGAGTTCTTGACTTTAAAACACGCCTATTTATGGCCTAGCATATGTAAACAGACGTGTTTCTAAAAACTCGAGTAAATAATTGCAAATAATATCTTTGAATGTGTTCTTCTATTGAAGGAGAAAAAGCCAAGAAAGAGATTTTTGTAGCAAGACAAAAAAACAACAACACTTATGAACTGACCTCATTTTCTTATTTAAAGATAAAATTGATTGAGTCAGGCGTTACTTTGCGGAAATCCATTTTAAATTTGAAAATGAAAATAATATATCTAGTTTTAATTTCCGCGAATATTAGTGGGTTGCAGGTATGCACCTCCCTCCCGCCCGCTATATTTTTATTTAAAGATGTTTTATGTTGTAATAAAGTAAAACAAATTTAGTACCTTTTATACTTGTACGCTGTTACTGATTTGATATTCAAACCATGAACAACAAATTCTTCATTCAGGCAGTCAAGCCCTCAATAACCACCAGTTACAAATGTCCCAAAGTACAGTCGGCGACGGCAAAGTTCACGGAAATCCAACTTCTTGCACTGAGCAGACATCAGACCGTACCGACTTCCAAGTAAAATTCGAACCAAATGGCGTTTTAATAGAGCGAAGCACTTTCACCAACTTAAATCTTTGGGCTTAAAAAAGGCTTTATATCGGTTTAAAGGGATGAGAGTGGCTCAAGCGGCTCGATTGCTGCCTTTAGCTCTGGCCAATTACTCACCGCCTAGTCAAGATTACAATCGCGTTATGTGAGCGACGATTACTCGGCCTGTCATATTTACTTTGGTTTGTTTTCGACGTATTTTTAGAACATTTTACAAAAATAAACTTACTTTTGTAGCAACTTCAATGCGTCTTTTTACTTCATAGCTTCATTCTTTGAGCTTGATTTTGCCATAAGTTAAAATGCAAATATAGTTAGATGGTGTGAAAAATCAAGAAAAATGTAAACTTCTTTTAGTTATATACTAGCGACCCACACTGGCTTCGCACGGGTGCAATGTAGATACTAATGTTTCCTCTACTATAACATGCATGTATACCTACCTCCACATATAAACCTTCCTCTTCAATTACTACCTATCCATACCATCAAAATCCGTTGCGTAGTTTTAAAGATTTAAGCATACATAGGGTTATAGGGACAGAGAAAGCGACTTTATATTATACTATGTAGTGATAATATATATATATATTCTTTATTAGAGACCCAGTTCTGCTTTGCACCTGTGTGATTTATTTTCCTGGGAATTGATCTACATTTTTTCATGCAAATCTTATTCTGACAATTATTTATGGGAACCAAAACAAAAATGAGACGTTGTCAAGTGATAATCTCTTAATTAATCTTTATTTATTAGGATTCGCCATTTTAACCTCCTTAAGTTTAAACTTAAAACTGGCTGGCTAAGAAGAATACAAAAAAAAAACAATTGGCTATCAGTCATTTGTTTTATTTAGGAAACACGCGTCCACAAAACTTTAAATGAAAACTCTTGATTTTCAATGTGTTAACTCAACTTCAGACTTATTTAAAAAAATGAAGCAGTGAGTGTGTATTATAGTGAGACAGAAAAATGGAAAAGGTACGAATTCAAATTATTAAAAAGCCACAGCACACATTACAACTGGCGGGAAAATCGCAAAAAAAAAAAACGTCGCACTGGCGCTTCGACACAACTCTTTGCTCTTATTTCTGAATATTGAATTCCCGTCGGCCGCAGATAGGCAGTACGGCGTAAAAAAGGCAATTAAAGCTATAAATCATTTGTGTATGCCCTTTTTTCTTACTTTTACCTTTCCTAGCCATAACGGCTGGTTTTATGTGCTCACTGAAACACCACTGCCCGGCCACTGACAACGCTATTTGAAATATGAAAGTTGTAAAGTGATATATCTCCATCAGGCCGTTTTTTATGGTGCTTATTTTTTTTACTGCTCAAACAACGTCGTGTGCCGCTCTAAATCAAGCTGATATTTTTACTAAAAATGATTTATTCGTGTTTTAGGAACTTTTGTACGACCAGGAAGTTTCTAGTTGTTGCAAGCTTGTTTGTTACTTAACTTTATACAAATAAATGGCGCTAATAAATTGGTCGGTGTTCAGTAACTTTGTTGTAGTTTATTGTTGTTTTTCGGTTGAGTAGAGTTAAAGTTTTTCAGCTCATGGCGAATGCATTTTTTATGGTTTGACCTACTTAACTTTCGTTGAATTCAAGAAATACAAAACAATGATCGCTTCTGATACGGGCATTACATTACATATTTAGTACTCATAATTGTCTACACTTATAATCTTATCATAATTTTATTATCTAATGGTAGCCATAAACAATCGTATTATAATTTTATGGCTCCTTTATCGTTAATGTAATTCTATCGAAGAGCACGACTTTCAGTAATGTTGTAATTAATATTTTCTGTTTGAATGAAGACCTCTGTTTGACCTATTGGATAATATAGGCTTTTTTATGGATGGGAAATAATCAACATATGAAAGAAGTAATTTGATGATTTCCGAAAGGGAGTGAGTTGTGTGAGTCTCTTATTAACTAAAACCCATCCGTGTCCCTGCTTTCCATTTGTGCTTTCCAACAAATTCCGCAAACCTGGCAATCCGCAACTATTATAAAAAAATCTTTTTACAAAAAAATACAACCGACTTCTACACAAAAAATCAAAAAGTGCAAAATAACTTTAATTTCGGAACTCGGTGTTTGTGGTTGCTTTTTCGTTTTTTGAACACCGACTTCCGAAATTAAAGTTATTTTGCACTTTTTTGATTTTTTGTGTAGAAGTCGGTTGTATTTTTTTGTAAAAAGATTTTTATTTTTCACTTTTTAGTGGTACCTGCACCCCCTCCCCTACCACCACCTAAGCGAACCAATCACATTGGTGTAAAAAAAAGCACTGCTCCTTTGCAGAGTACACTAAGAGGTCGTCAATGTAGACAATGTAGAGATTTTTTTTAGATTTTTCGAAAACCGCTTGGTTGATTTCGATAAAATTTTCATGGGACCATTTGGGAAGTATACCCTTTCCAACAAAAAAAGAATTTTTCAAATCAGTTCACAAGCGACGGAGTTATGCGCGAACAAACAATAAAAAAAAAAAAAAAAAAAAAACATACAAACATCCGAATTGAGAACCTCCTCCTTTTTTAGAAGTCGGTTAAAAAACTCTTTTACTGTAGGCATATACAACGTGTAACAGGATAAACGCAATATCTGAAAATCGGTAATTTTATTTTTACGATTAAATTGTTGGTTCCGTAGTAAAAGTTGTTCATATATCTATACTTCTATACTAATATTATAAAGAGGAAAAATTTGTATGTAACGAATAAACTCAAAAGCTACTGGACCGATTTCAAAAATTTCACCATTATAAAGCTTAATTTACCCTGAGTAATATAGGCCATATTTTATCCCCGTATTCCCACGGGAACGGGAACTACGCGGGTGAAATCGCGGGGCACTGCTAGTTTACTATAAATACTTCGTTTTACAGTATTGTGTTTATTCTCTTACTCGTTGTATAAATTATAAAACATACCATTTATAGTTTTCTACCTACATACATTTATAATTTTGAGTTTTAGAATTAACCGTAAACAACTAAGTTTAATGAGTTGTTAGCATTAATATTGAGAGACATATACAAAGAGATGACTAGTTCCTTATTTGACTCTATTCTATTGTAAGAACATTTATGTTATGTACACGGCTCAAAAAGAAGGTACCTAATACCATGTCATCAAAATGGACGAACGCATTACGGCGGAGGCATGCAGTTAAATGCGTTACTATATTGCAAATACACATCGTAACTTTACAGTTTACAAAACACCACAATAACCAACTATAACTTGTTTCAGTGGCCACAACAATGTGGAATCGCGCGTGATCGCTCCCCGGTCACAAGCGCGCGCGCCGTTTTCCACCAGCGACAGAACAAGCATCATCATTCACCTCCGGGTGTACAAGGAGGCCCTGGCGGCCGGGATGGAGCCGCTAAGCGAGAACGGGCTCTGTCTATCCGAGCTGGAGTTGCACGGGGGCGGTCACTTGCACGAGTCAGTGGCGGCCTCCGTGGGCTCGGCTATTAGCAGCCTAATGGCCCCCCTGCACCATGAGCCCCAGCACACGCCCCTGCACCATGCGCCGCCACTGCATCATGAACCGCTGGAGAAGCTCAAATGTGAGTTGTGCTTTTTTTTAAACTTATAAACAGTGACTACTTTTGAGCTCGTCTTCAAGTACTTAACAGCTTCGTACCATCTTCACGGTTGTGATGGGTGACCATTTTTTGCAATCCGTCTTGGTTTTCAATCATCGTTCCTCGGAAAATACGTCAAGCCACGCTGGTCCTATTGATCTTTGACGACCATTATGGGTCCAGAAGCCAGAAACTCTGACACTATTCTTATTACCTGTTTATTGGGTTGTAGAGGTCAGATACGCAATCGCTCCAAGGAAAATACTGGTATTTAGTGGCTTTCGGTTACCTAGTCTGAAAGCTGCCCCATTATAGTTGGAAAAAGTCGAGGCAGTCGAACTGTACCTGACTGTATTTGAAATTTTAATATTAGTATAACTTATATTACTGTAAGTAGCGTTAAATAATAAAATTTGATTAATAATGCTGACAGTATAAAGGATTTGATGTCTTCTATGTAATCTGTAAAATATATAAAAGAAAATCTTTGCTTTTCCAAGAACATCACAAGCTATAAAGCGCTACGCCAAAATGCTACGGCGTAGCACTATACAGCAAAACAATCAGATTCTTATTTGGGACATTTTTAATAAATGGATATCTTCCGATCACATCGATACGTTTCCGTATAGTAGAGAACCAACGAGGATCTCCTATATTGGCGAATAAATCCCGTTTTAAACTCGACCCGGCCAGTAAATAAAATAAAGGGGAGTACTCGCGTTTCATTTCGACGCGCGACGCACGCTCGCATACGATCGAGTCGTTCGCCGCCTTTTATTTTTATGAAGATATGTAGCTTCTCCTGTCCTCAGATCTAAACCTACAAAGGATTTGGCGAGGTAAATAAATGCACTCTTTTCGCCTTTTATTCTCGATGTATAGGCGCTCACAAAATTCAAATTTCGCTACATTTAAAGTTCGGGAATAACCTCTTTTGTATCGTAAATTACCACCTGGATAACGTCAGTGATTGAATTTAAATGTGACTTTTTAATACACAATTGTGTACTGGCAAAGAAGATCTAGGGATTTTGCTAGTGTCTTGGTGAGAATAAGGACGCCATTTTTAACTTCACAGTTTGTTTGGCTTTCTAAATCGGTTTTTGCTGTCGAATCTTTCGTTTTGTGTTATTTGGTGTAGGAATCTACTTATAAAGTTAGTATATAAAGCGTTCTAGGCACTCATTTCTTAGGAAATGAGTGCAGAAGAACCCCCTGACGGGGGTGGAGGAACTCCTTCTGATATCGAGTTTTTGGAGTGCTCGCAATACTCTGATGATGGTTGCGTTAGGTCTGACATTAGAAAACGCCACGCAGGATCTGAAGTCTTTGTTGATGCTAAAAGAAACAAGCCGCCGTCTGACTCTATTCAGTCAGTTTACACCATTCCAGGTTTTGAGAGCGACTCCAAAGTACTTTACAGTGAGCGCGACAGAGCTCCCTTCACTGTTTTTGTTTCTAGGATGGAAACGGACCCTAAGCAAGGTTTAACTCTAAATTCTCTGAGGTTTGCTCAGTTTATTCATAGTAAAGGGTTTAAGGGTGTTGTTCAGGGCAGTATCAAATCTTTGGGCCGTAACAGGATGTCAGTTGATTTTAATACATTTAATGACGCCAATCAATTTGTAAACAATCCTATTCTGTTAGATAACAAATATTTGGCGACTATTCCACGCTTCCACGTTACTCGCATGGGTGTCGTTCGGGATGTTCCCACTGACTGGACCCTCGAGGAGTTGGTTCTAGGCATAGAGACCCCTCGTAATTGCGGGGAAGTTATTAAAGCTAGGAGGCTCAATTTTAAAATTCGAAAAGAGGATTCCGTCTCTTGGTCTCCTTCAACGACGGTAGTGCTAACTTTCTCCGGTCAAATGCTCCCAGAAAAAGTATTCTGTTACAATGCTTCCCTTCCTGTTTCTGTGTACCACCTTCCCACTATCCAATGTCGTAACTGTCTTCGTTTTGGTCATATAAGCTCTCATTGTAGATCCAAGCCCCGATGCTACCGATGCGCTCAACCACATCTTGGTGACAGCTGCAATGTCCCAGATTCTCTAGTCACATGTCTATTGTGTTTTGGGGGAAGCCATAAGGCTACTGACGAGAAGTGCCCTGAACACTCAAGACAGAAATCGATTAAAATGGTAATGTCCCAAGAAAACCTAAGCTACCGTGAAGCTTCAGCTAGGTTCCCCCGCCCTAAACAGCTATACTCAAATGTAACTGCAGGTCCCTCCATTATGAAACCATCTCAATCTTCATCCCATGATCCTATTCTCCCAGCTTCTTTTAATAGTCCTATGTCCTCTATGTATTCAACCCCAGTTAAGAATTCTTACACCAAAACTGTTTATCGTTCCCCAAGACCTAAACCGGAACTGGGCAAGTCTTATGATGCCCAAGCCCATAGGTCAATGGTTAACTCCCCTTCCTCTTCTCAACCTAATGGCTGTGCTCTGAATTCCCCTTATGTGGAATCCACACCCCTTCCTACCCCTAATGATAACTTGATAGAGCTCCTGGCATGCTCCCTCATTAACATGCTATCTAAATTTAGTGACGCAATACCGAACAATGTCGTAATTTTAGTTCAACAACTCCTGGAATCCTGGACTCGCCAAAATGGATACAATCCTTCAGTGGAACTGTAGATCAATTCGCAGGAAAAAGCATGAACTGACCTATCTTATTAATCGTTACTCTCCCGTCGTCTTTGCAGTGTCGGAGACGTGGCTCAGGCCCGAAGCTCTTTTTAGGGTTCCTGGCTTTTCATGTCTTCGGGACGATAGAGAGGACGGATGGGCAGGCTGCGCCCTATTGGTAAATAGATCTATTATTTTCTCCGAAATTTCTCTTCCTCGCCATGATCCTGGGCTACATGTGGTAGCTGTTAGAGCCATGGACATATCCTATGTATCTGCTTACATTCCTTATCCCAATGCTGATCTTTTGTCTGAATTCAACTCTATCCTTTCTTCTATCCCATGCCCCTTGATTGTGCTTGGTGATTTCAACTGCCGACACACCCTTTGGGGCTCTCACTGTAATGACCCGTCCTCGAGCTTCTTGTTAGATCTTTTAGATGATCGCAACCTTTGCGTCCTTAATGATGGATCTGCTACCCGTAGGGTTTCTCCTACCCAAAACATTAGTGTTCCCGACCTTACTTTCGCTTCCCCTTCCCTAGTCTCAACCCTCTCTTGGTCTGTTCTTCCGAATTCTTACGGGAGTGATCACTTTCCTATATTAATTTCTTTTCCAAGTAATCATCCTCGTATTCCTCCCCTTCAACCCCTACAAAAATATCTTCTTTCACAAGCTGACTGGTCAAATTTTTCCTCCCAATTGGATTCAGAACTTCAAACCATTCCCCCAATTAACTCTTCAAATTCCCTTTCCGTTTACAATGAGTTCGTTGATTGCTTATTAAGAGCGGCTGATTCTTCTATCCCCTTGAAAAACTCTGCCCGTCACTTTATTCCTTCCCCCCCTTGGTGGGATGCTGAATGCACTGATGGCATTCGTAAACGTAAAGAAGCTGAAAATATTTTCTCCTCTAGTTTAGATATGTCAGATTTCTTATATTTTAAAAGGACTTCTGCTAGTGTCTGTAGGTTATTGGCAAAAAAGAAAAGATCTGGCTGGCTCAAGTTTTGCGAGTCACTGTCTCCACGTTCTCCAGTATCCTTCGTTTGGAAAAAAATTAAATCATATCGCAGAGCATGTGACAATCAGTCTCCCGCAGTCTCATCTAATGACCCTAGTTCTTGGTTAGAAGACTTTATAACTAGGTTAGCTCCTCCCTTTGTTCCTAGTTTTGAATGCCTTCCCACTATAGACTCCTCTTCTGCTTCTTCTGATAGGTTTGATGAACTATTTTCGTTTTCAGAATTATTATGTGCCTTGGATCATCTTCGTGATACTGCTCCTGGTATTGATGGAATACCATACTCCTTTATCTCCAAATCCTCTTCAAACTGTAAGTTATTCTTTCTTAACCTTATCAATTCCTTCTTCGCCTCTGGCCTAGTTCCAGAGTCTTGGAAATCCCAAATTATTATCCCCATTCTGAAACCTGGGAAAGATCCAAAAGATTCTTCTTCCTACCGTCCTATAGCCCTATCTTCTGTCTTGGCTAAAATCATGGAAAATCTCATCAAGAACCGGCTTGAATGGATTTTAGAAACCCAAGGCATCTTAGCCAAGTCTCAGTTCGGCTTTCGAAGAGGCATGGGCACTTTAGATAGCCTCAGTATTTTCCTATCCGATGTCCGCATTGCTTTCTCGAACAATGAAAGCGTTCTTAGTGTTTTTCTAGACATTGCCTCAGCTTATGATAATGTTCAACTTCCTATACTTAGGCAAAAGTTGCTACAGCTGAGTATCCCTGTGAGGATGGTCAACATCATTTGCAACCTTCTTATGTCCCGCTCCATCTATGTTCGTCATCAAAACACACTTTCTTCATCCCGTCTTGTGTGGAAGGGTCTTCCTCAAGGGTCGGTCTTAAGCCCTATGCTTTATAATTTATACACATACGATTTGGAGTCATCAGTGAACTGTTTCTGCAAAGTTTTACAATACGCTGACGACATTGCTCTTTACTTTAATTCAGCTTCCCTCTCAGATGCCTCTTTACGCTTAAACTCTGCCCTTCATTACTTAAATCAGTGGCTGATCGATCACGGCTTAAATCTGTCTGTACCTAAGTGCAATGCAGTTATTTTTTCTCGCAAACGTAATATCCCCCCTTTAAACCTATTTATTGAAAATGAACCCATTCGTATACTTGATAAAGTTAAATTTCTTGGCCTCATTCTTGACTCCAAATTATCTGGACTTTATCATTTGGATTACATTTCTAAGAAATGTGAAAATGGTGTCAATATACTTCGTGCCCTTTCTGGAGTTCGCTGGGGAGCCCATCCCACTTCCCAGAAAATTCTCTACAATGCCATAGTTCGTAGCCATTTTGACTATGGTAGTTTTCTTTTAGAACCTTGCAACAAAATAGCCCTTGCTAAATTGGAAAAGATCCAATCCAAATGCTTGCGCATCATCACGGGCGCTATGAAATGCTCTCCTATTAATGCTCTTCAGGTAGAATGTCTGGAGCCCCCCCTTCACTTACGTAGACAGTATCTCTGTGATAGATTTTTTTATAAAGTCATTCAGATTAAATCTCATCCCCTTCTTCCTCTTCTTCGTTCACTTCATCAGTTAATACCAACGTCCAGCTATTGGACCCACAAAAATCCTCCCCTCCTCGTTAATAGCTTCAGTAAATTTAATAATATGCACATTTCTTTAGTCCAGTCAAATTTGAACCCCTTATTTGAAGTAAATTTTAACTCCTTACTCTTCCAACCTAAAATTATATTTAACTTTGGTATCTCGAAACATGACCCTGCTGCTAATGATAGCTTCAAAAAGATTTTATCTGAGGACTGGCAGGACTGGCTCACAATATATACAGATGCCTCGAAGCTGTCAGATAATAGCAATGTCGGATCTGCTGTGTGGATCCCAAAATTCAAAATAATCCTGAATTTTCGTAGTTCTCCATATGGCTCCATTTATACTGGGGAAGGAATAGCCCTTTTGGAAGCGGTATCTTATATTGAATCGCATGGTCTAAACAAATCCATAATTTTCTCGGATTCCCTTAGTTGCCTGCAAGACCTAGTTAAATCGCCTTTTCGATCTCGTCACAATTGTCCCCTTATTTTACAGATCAAACAAATCCTCTTTAGTTGTCACTGTTTAGGCATAGACGTTGTTTTAGCTTGGATCCCTAGCCATTCTGGTATTGTTGGTAACGAGAGTGCAGATTCGATCGCCAAGTCGGCTACTCGGATTGGTACCGAATCACATACATCCTGCTATCCCCGAGATTTGCGCTGTCTTGTTAAACCCGAGATGATGAACTGCTGGAATTCACATTGGCAAAAGACCCGTTTATTGAAGGGAAAATTTTATGGCTCCATTCAACCATTTATCCCTACTAAATGCTGGTTCAGTAAATTTAAATTTTCAAATAAACTGGCTACCTCAGTTATAATTAGACTTCGCCTTGGGTTTGTTTGCACTCCAGTTTTTTTGAAGAAAATCCACGTGAGAGACAATTCTTTATGTGAATGTGGTCTAGAGGAAGGTACTCTGGAGCATATGTTTTTTTCTTGCCCGCGTTTAATAATTCCCCTTTATGATTTACTCCCTTCTGATACTCCTCGCCCAGTTAACATTCCTTTCCTTTTATCTTTAGCCCATTCCCCCGCAGTTAAAATCCTTTATAAATTTATTAATATTAATAAAATCCAGTTATAATTTATATTATTTGTTACTTTTTTTTTTTTTTTTGCTTACTTACCTTCGTGTCTTAACACTAATAAGTGCTGTTATCTTTATAATCCTAAAACTTTTTGTTCTTTTGAACCTCGATTCACAACAAAAACTGACTCAAATTCACTATCGTTAATGAGAACCGATCATTAGTTCCTCTCCAAACCTTGACATTGGCAAAATCATCGTTAGTTAAACGATGGAGCCACAACACAAAAAAAAAAAAAAAAAAAAAAAAAAAAAAAGAAGATCTATATTGGACTAGTTTTACTCATAGACTTCTCCATAACATTTTCTAATCAAACGATATTAAGATTGCACAAACTTTTATAACGCAAAAAAAACGCTTTAAATCGCTTCTAGATCATAATTGTATTTATACAACACAGCAATAAAAATTATATGAGTTTTGTCATCAATACTCGACAAAAGACTTCAGCGCACGTGGTACAGTCGCGATGACTTTGTTAATGGAGTGACGGCGAATAAAAAGCGGCGATCGTCACAGGCGATCGGGCGGGAGGACCGTGACGCGATGTGGGCGCACTTTGTATACAAAATTAGGGATTATTCACCTCCCGCCCGCGTGACACGCAATTCGCCTCGTTTGTTTATGTCAGTACCTACATCCCGATGCGCATATTTTTTGCTTATGCTTTTTCCGTTTGTTTTTCTGGACAAAGTCATCATCATCCAACAATCTAACGTATTTTTAAGAATGGTAATACTCAATTACTCATATTGTTCTCAATTTTAATCGTAACGATATGGCCCAACAGTGTTACAAAGTTATCTTAGAAAATAAAAATGTAGGCAATTCACGAGCTGAAAGAAACCGAAACGAAACTTAGCACCTTCCCTTTAGCTGAGCGTACGTTTTACAAACTTACTATTATCCGATCAACAACTACCTGTTTAACAAATAGAGACATTACAATAGCTTGGAGGACAAGGAAACAATTTGCCCAACACAATCACAAGCAAATCAACTCGAGCTAGGGTGCCGGCTAATCGGATAGTTTTTACAAACACATCAGCATCGGATTACGTGCCCCCTATGTGTTTAGTTACGCAATTAGTCATGCCGCTAGGGACACGGAGTTTGAAACTCAGAAGAAAATGATTGTATTATTAAAGTATGTAGACTGTTTCCCTTTTTGAGTTTTTCTGTTTGTATTAGGTTATTGATAAAAAACACGGATATGGAACTGTTTTTTCCGGAAAACCAGATCTAAGAATGCCAAAAAAAAACATTTATGTTTTGTAGACAAACGATCCATATTAATAAAATATTTCTAAACTTAGCTTTGTCTGACTATGTCATGATAACATTGATAAGTTATCAAGAAGCCGCTAAATTTTTAAATATTTATTTCTGTATAAAAATAGCGCCATTTCTGCATTTTGCACGTGAGGCTGACGTAAACGCAGCGATTTGCAATCCATCACCGTCGGACAAAAAAAGCAGCAGAGGCAATCATTTAAAGTCAATTTGAATGAATCGGGCGCCATCCCTCTCTTTCACGACACAACGTTTTTAATAAAACAAAACGTTTTGTCTCTCTTGCTCACGAAAAAAACAACCCTCCGTAGTCGGTGGAGCATTATATTGCGATGATTAGGCTTGCACTTGCCGCTTTTGCCATTGAATTTAAATGGGGGATTAAAATGCTACTGTGTGCATTATATTATTAAAGCTCTATTGTGCGTTACTTCATTACGCGATTTCTGTCGTCATTTTTGTCTTTGTTTGTTCCATCAATTTTTATAACATTCAATTTGCTTGATTGAGTGTAATACATTTCATGTACCGTAAGCCTTGTACCTCAGGCATATGCAACTCCACCTTTCTGAGTCCAATGTTTCATGATTGGATCGTAAAAAGACTTTGCAGAAATTATGTCTTGATTTTTTTTTTGCATATGCGGTTAAAAAATCTCATCTGTTCTGCGTATGATATTGCTACTCCAAGCTTATCCGTCGAAGATTGTTCCCATATCCCGAGATTTTTATAAAATAGGCGAAAAACACGTTTCGTGGCTTTAATTTTAAATTGATCAGGTTTTGCGAAATCTTATTAAAGCCTCCTCGTTCGTTGATTCTGTCGATGCCTTTTTTTCACCTCATCCGGAGCTAAACCGGGGGTGGATCTCATTATTTCCTTGGAACAAAATATGGAAAATTAATTACGCGGGATTTGAGCGCATTACTTTTTTCATATATGTGAAAATTACTAACATTTTTCCTGTCTTACTGGATTAGATAGCTATTGTGAAACGTTATATACATTTTTGTTTATAGGTACTGGTACGAGTAAAAAAATTTAGCTACTTCAGGTTTACTATTGCGTAAATTTCAGAATTATGATAACTATAATTGTCTCGTTTTACAAAACTACGGCGCCATCAATTTCACATTCATCTAAACAACATTAGTTCAATTAATTTAACGGCATTAAAGGATATTAAGATAATCCTAAGTCATTAAATAAGCAAAACAATCGCTTATGGAGTCGATTATACATATTTAATAAGAAAAACAAACGTTATTTTAATCGATTAAGCAACTTTGTGTTGGGAAGTTTGCCAAACAAAGAATTGGGAAGCTCGGCGCGCACGTAATCAACCATTTTGTGATGCGAAGGATTACAAGTTGCCGCTCACTAAGATGTTACGCTCATTTTGGACTAATATTCCAAGTAGGCTGATTAATTTACGATACTTTCCATTTGCGTTTCACTTTCATCAAGGATATATTGCGTGGTTCCAAGAACATAAATGTGTTTTGATGTGGGTTTATACTTTATCATCGACTCAGCACAGAAGCTAATGACTTAATGAGTTTTTAGAAATATTGTACGCTATGCTTATTCTATATCTACCGTCTCAGATCGATTTTAAGGTCTATTATAAGAGTTGTAGTTTTATCGGTGTTCCAGTATGTAAATTGTGCATATTTCATTAAGTAGGTTGGTGTGTGCCCATGAGGTGTGAGGCCATGGGCCCGAACAAATATTTGTGGTGTTAGTTCACGTCTCGGGTCGAGATTACTGACTTTATCTAAATGTACCCAAATCTGACCGACGCGCGCGCAGCGCAACGTCCTGAGATTACATTAGAATGTTTCACTTTATTAAACTTGTTAGTCGTGTGGGTTTATTTAACTGTTCATTTTTAGATTTTAAAGTCCTAAACATGATTGACAGACATCATAATTTCGAAGTCAAACTTTTAATTTCAGTCTTTCAGACCACCAATTATGCAAACTCTAGATAAAATAAATATATTCAAATTAGTAAAAACATCACAAATCATGTTCAGACATTATGAAACTGTAGGGACCGTTTGATCCACACTTTTTCTTTATAAGCGGTTTTGTTTTACAAGATATAAAATCACAGAGAGACATTATTTATCTGTCTAGTAGCAAAAAAATTGCAAAAACTCGGTGCCACAGTGTCTGCCTCTGCCGAACAACCCTGCCGCGTTACTATAAAGTATTTTTTTCAATAGGAAAAAAAAATTGCATCCCCTGACACATGAGACAAACACCGGGGCCCGTTGTCGCCTGCTTTGATCGCCGTCCCCGGCGATAAATTATTGTTTTTTTTTTTTATTATAATTGATGTTTAGAAAAAGATATGATACTGACAAATTTTGCGATGCAAAAACGTAAAAGATGTGGTGTATGCAACTGTTTCTAGAGAAAAATCGTTGATGCGTAGCGTAAAATTTTGGTTTGGTTAGACAGAACATATTCTAAGAATATTAATGAAAACCAGTAAGTAGTTATCTATGCATATTTACCTAATTCTACTTTCATTCAATAATTGGTTGTAATGTAGAAACAAAACATGTTTTAGGTAATCACAAAATATTTATAATACTGGTCTCGGGTTGGTAACCCGAGACCAGTATTATAAATATTTTGTGTGCCTCAGATAAGATTATTTTAACTTTGAATGCACATGGATAGATTTTTATTTATTTTCAATTTTCAGCGTCATCTGGTGATTTAATTTCAAGCATCATATTCCATAAACACAGCGAGCTTATAAGCTATTTTATGTAACTACTAGTTTAATTGTTTTAATCGTCCTACCTAAATCAAGTCAAAACTCATAATAACTTTATACGTTCATAAACACCTATTAACATGTGCTCGAGCTATTAAACTTTGTCATCGGCAATTAGTGAAGGCGAAACTAAATAAATAAAAAGCTCGGCATACCTCGCTAGACATGTGACAGCCATTCTGAACGCCTGTTAACAAATTAAACCGATTTGTTCTGTTATTCTAATAGGGCGGCTATGGGAAGTGTTTGTGTCGAGCATATTTTGACAAAATTTATTGCTACCACGCCTCCGCGACGGGCCTTTTTTCTGCTCCTCAAAGAGGGCGGATGCCGTGACATCTGTCGCGCAGAAAACGTTGTCACGCCCTCACACGGAAAACCTCATGAATTTTAGAAATATTGACATAGGTACATCTTTTTATTGTGTCATCTCAAAACAACTTCGAATTAGAATCTAACAAGGTACTTGAAATTAAATTAACCTATTTGTCTTGAAAGCCGATTGCAATGTCCTGTTAAGGAAACTTACGATGAAAACTAAATGCTATAATATTTATACATGTTTGCATGATCGACCTAAATTTGCAAAGCAGGAAACAGTCTCACTCCTATATCTATAAAGGATCGATCAAAATTACGAGGAAATGATTGAAATTAATTAAATTCCTTCCGCGGCCACATTAGTTATTGACAAAAGTCAAGTAACGACACATCTCAGCGGGAGGCCACTGATGTATCGGCAAACAATAAGTCAACGGTACAAACGCACAATATTTACTATGTGTGTGATTGATAGTGGATGATAGTGACAGATGTCGGGTCAACCCTTGCGCTGCGACCGGCCCATCTGTCGCCGAACCTCGCCATAACGGTCAGAGATACCCAACTATCTTTTTCCAAACTTTCACCCTCGAAATCAGTTCCTAAGTCATCCTTTCCACAAATGACTCTGGTTTACGTACTCAATTATTTGCAAACATCGAATGACCGAATCTGATCACAATAAAATAAAGATCATTTGCAATCGACAGTCCCCTTTTATATCACCAATTCGAAAATTTATTTATTTCTTATCTTGAATAATGACGCCATAAAGATACGTTTTTATAACACAAGGGCAGGTAATGTATATCTAAAATAACGCTCTCATCTTTTGTATAATATTACTTTCCGTTTATACTCATTTTATTTGTTGCTATAAAAGGGAAGAATAACGGTTGTTAAAACAGTATCTGTACACATTGTACAAACACAGGAGACTTGACAATAAATCTTTTTATTTTATGACAAATTGTTGTCTGAACGGTGGCTCAGTCACCCTCACGTAACAAAAGATCTAGAACAAACAGTAACATAATGCTATGATGGTCAAACACCACCACGACGTGAACTATTTGTAAACATAAACACAATGATACCGCCCCGCTGCAATAACTGTATGAAAGTACACAAAATACTGCATTGTATCACGCTGATTTATAGCTTTTAGGGCAGTTAGTACGTTAGAAGTGTATATAAATTGTAAGAGAAAGAGCCGAAAGACAAAGAAAGCGGTTAATTGCAAGATTGTTGTACAGTCCTGAGATACTAGTGTTATAAATACTTCCAAATAAAATATAATAAACATTGTTAATTTAGAACGAGTTGCAGCTATACGTGTGCATTTCATGTGGTATTAGTATAAAACACGGTGACATCAACGTGAAATATGATACGAGCATCTAACAAAAGCGAATGACGTCGCTTTATGAGCTGCCGCGGTCCCCGGGACCCTGCCTCGTAATTATAATATTATGACTTCACATTATTCCACAAATATGGTTCTACGGCTCAAACCCTTGGAGGTGGGAGAGATAACCTATTGTATTGGCACATTTACAACATAAAAGCTTATTACTATCCGCACCCCTTAGTAAAAATTGTACATTTTATGCGTCCTAATATTTTTCTGCGCGAGTGTATCAGTGTACTAAGCAAAATGATGTTGCTATGCTAGCAGGGTTGGAATCATCTAGCAAAGTTATAAGGGATAAATATAACGCTATAACTACGACCCCTAAACAGATCGTGGCTATAATTTTGTAATCACCATAAAATCTGTATCACCGCACTAATATATTTATGACATTACAGCTCTCACTAATATTTATGCAAATTGAAAACGTGCAGAATGGCATCGTTTACGCGACCCTAATCCCTGTATAACGGAGGCCAACATCGACATATGTCGCTTTTCACTGTTACATTTTATTCTACTAGTTGTATTAGATATTTTGTGAGGGTTTCTATTTACTTATAGCAGCTCTATAATGGCAAAGAACAAATAAGAAGCTAATGAGATAGCCGCGTGAAGAGTCTGCTTAAATTCACTGCTACGCTTTAGAGAAGTCTAAGGCGTAGCAGTGAATTTAAGCAGATTTGACTTTTAATATGTTCATATTAGAATTTCTTTTGGCATTTACATTAGCTGTTGATGACAAAATTAAGCGAAAGTGGTTCTACTTTGAAGATACATTATTCTGATCGTAGAGTTATTGCAAAAAAAAGTTTAAACTTCACCCCGATTCGGGATTCATGGATGTAAACAGAATGCGGCAAACCAAAACACCCTATTCCACTTGTCATCATAGTAGATTTGTGCACCAAATAGGAAAAGTAATTTGTGTCCATATGGGACCAGTGATTGCCTTCTGAACACTCTCACCCTCGACCGGCTCGCCGAATAGTCTTTTGGTGGCCAATTTCCACGACCCCAACTCATTTCCTTAGATCTCTTTTAATATCGCAGAACACGCTCCGATGTTCTTACATTATGCTCGGTTTTGTTAGGGTTACATATTTGGGTTGTATCATAAATGGAGTCAATTTATGTTATAAATACATAAGTTTTGGTATGCAGTACCCATCGATGTTTTGTTTTTAACTACGATCTTTGCAGCTTAAACGATTGTTGTAAAAAAAAAACGATAAAATTAATATGTTCTGCCGTTAGATAAGTTCCTACTTTCCAATCTTTAATTAATACCTACGACGAAACAATGTATCATACTAGTAGGTAATTAAATTTCTTTCCCCTAAGTTTGGTTAAGAGGAGCGAGGTAGCAGCTTGCGGTTAGTAAATAGTAATAATTTTGTGAGGCATTTTTACAAGTCTCAGGTGGTCGGTAATTTGCTTGCGGCCGAGGAAGGGTTACACTGATTTATCTCGCTCGTAATGCGCGCCTGGGGACGCACTAGTTCGCCCTGCGCTCTTCCCACAAACCATAAAC
The DNA here is from genome assembly GCA_905332915.2 of Hecatera dysodea. Classification (NCBI taxonomy): domain Eukaryota; kingdom Metazoa; phylum Arthropoda; class Insecta; order Lepidoptera; family Noctuidae; genus Hecatera; species Hecatera dysodea. The sequence goes on along the minus strand of HG995294.1, from coordinate 6,684,190 downwards.
ACTAATTTATCTAGCACCGCAAATTAGTTGCTTTGTATGATATTCACTCGTGATTTAACGATCTCGTTTTCTTTATGATGATCATAACTAACCGAAATAACTCCCACTCCAACGAAATACGGCTCTCATAATTTTTAATAAAGTGAGTGAATTGTATGAAAAGCGAGTTGTTAATAGAGCTAATGGCGCCTTACACTCACCGCACGCTGTAAAACGTGAAACGAGAGCGTGCGGGCGTGCGACCTTGAGACCAATAGACACGTGGCCAATAAACAAAAGGCGAGGAATCCTCGAAGCGTACGTGTCATGTCTCTCGCAACAATAACGAAACATGAAAAATTTCCAGACGCCCACATCAGACTGATAAATGGCTTCCGAAAATCCAAAAGGAAGTTACAGCTTACTTGGGATTTGGTCTAGAACCTCTCACGTCCCATAACTGCTGCACTCCGCTTTATTACAATTACCATAAGCCTCAAAGTCCCGCACTCCACGGCCGGCGGGTGTGACTTCATCATTTTGAACCTACTTACAAGTGCGGTAAGACGGTTATTGCTTGGGTGAAATAGAAACCGCGACCGAGACGTACACTCGGTACAGTCGCAGACAACTTTAGCACTTACCCCTGTTCTTTTAAGATTGGAGTTGCAAGTGTAGGAGTGATCCGCGCGAAAGTTATGCGTCGTTCGTGCCGCCGAGCGGTCCACTCTTTACATTTTATGCGTGTACGATATGTTGGCGGCTATTTGGAATACTAATTGAGCATGCCTACGGATTCCAAATCTTGTCTATTTACTTTTTCCGGGACGAAAAATAAGTCTGTTGTCATAACACTCTTGTTGAGATTCTTTTTATTGGCAATATTATCTCTGAATTGTAGTCTTCTTCCCTTTAGTTCGTGTAAAAACTGAACAAATATGAACTTTCTAAGTTTTACTTTGACTGAATAAGCACAGGTAGTTCTAATTTATATTTCAAACACTGTTTTCCTCGACAGCATACAATCTACAATTTGAATAGAAAACCAGTAAACCGCGAAATGATGATGAATCGCGCCAGAGAAAAGGCCTGGCAGAGCGAGATAGAATCTAAACCGAACTGTAGGCGAGACAAGGACGCAAGGTGGGGAAATTAGCTGATGCTTCCGTGAATTTGTGTACGTTTTCAATGAACCTCTTTACGGTAGGTAAAATAGGAATAAAATGGATGGGCCCTAATCCGCCGGCCATTTATAACTTACACGCCATTAATTTGAGTGATAATTCATGAATAGCGACGCGATTGGTCGTAGATATTGGATTCGGTAAAGCACACAGTAGCCGTGCCTACCGAAACTCGTATTACAACTCCTTATCGCTCCGGTAGGTGGGTAATCTAATCAAATTTTACAGTGAATACTCATGCATTTTGTAATAATTTATTCGTCCTATATACCAAAATATGTAGCATGTTTTACATGCATTGTTTTAATAATGAAGTTGTACTTATGATAATTAGTAAATACGAATGCATGCTTTGACCGTTTTCATGCACGCATGAAAACGGTCCTTGTAGTGTGTGACTTGTTAATCGGGGCACTCCTGGTTGAGTCACTGGCACGGACGTCTTACATTATTGTAATTACTTAGCCATTACCGGATGTCTGTGGGCTTACTAACTGTGTCTCAACTCATATCAACCACGTTATGCTAGTCGTCACCTAAACTAGTTGGGAAATGTCACTTCAATTTAACTAAATAATTAGGTACTATCCACACCACCTTTAGGATAAAGCTAGTTATTGTAAATGTAAAGCTTCTTGCATTTGACTTGGTGAACATTTTCCAAGGTTTCCCTATGTCTACAGTACAAGTATTCTTAGTAACTGCTCTAATCAAATTTAAAGAACCCATTTCATCCGGAATTGGAATAGCTTTTGCGTCCTCACGAAAAATTGTATTTGATTTTCAACAAACACAATTTTTTTTAAATAGGTAAATGAGTACCTAAGCATAATTTAAAGTTTTTGTTACATTATAATCACTGACTCAAGCATCAACATGATTGACGTATCAACATCTCAGGACAAAATCACATATCAAGTTCCATAATCTCATAACATTACCAAACACCTCACTCTATCCGTGGACCACCTCTAGCGACCTCAAGTCACCACAGTGTACACACGGCATAGCCCATAGACAAGTACAGTCGGAAGTGGGTGCTTGTCGGCCGTCAGTGCTTCCGTCTCGGCTATCAGGATTATGTTATTAAGCAGACGCCATCGCACCGCGGTGGTCGTTGATAATGGCTGCTTAACATTTACTAACAAAATCCCATTCAGTGCACCAAACGAGCAGCTCGAGTTAATTGGACTGAATATTGTATTGAGTGTATCCATACGTCTGGGCTGCTGTAAGTTTAGGATACTGGGAGAATGTTAGTTCAATATTTATTGTTCTCATGTCTTACCTATGAACACTTATGAAAAACGAAATGTCATGTCATATATTCATGAAACCTCCATGAAACACACGATTAGATTAAGGACTGACGCTGCTGTGTAATGACAATACTGTATCTGAAAAAGTTTTTACTATACTTTTTTGGAGATAGAGTAGATATATTTTCGTATGATGTTTGTCAAGTATGTATATCAGAGACTCAGTATATTGTCATACGGTGTTTTTCAAGTATAATCTTCATGGACTTATCCAAAATGTTAATACATCTCATTTAATGGCAGGCAACGACGTAATAAAACAATAAGAGATCGGCAAAATAGCTATCAGTCCAATGAGTTCATTTGCGCAGTCAATACAGTTTACAATAATAAATCTTAATTAAAACACGTAGATTTATTTCCGAGACAATGTTTCACTCATGTCTTCAAAACCGTCACAATGGATTAGTTCTGATTTTAAGTGCTGTACCGTTAAATACGAGAATTAATATCAGTAATCTATTTATGTCGTTAAGACAATAAATATTATTAGCATTTATTGCAAATCGTTATTAATATATTATGTAGTTGTTTCGACAAGTAATTCATTTTACTTTGTTGTTAAAATATTGATCTATAACTGTCACACTCGTGACCGTTGAACTGGAATCACTTCATCGTACGTTGCTTAAAACTATTTTTTAAAATTACTATGCAATAAACTATGTATTGTGGTATAGCAATTGAATTTCAAAATTCAATTATATCAAAAAGTAAAATCTTTTTGATATAATTGAATTTTGAAATTCTAGTTTAATTATGCATTAACATTCAGGAAGTTATTGCAATATTGGTCGTCTAAATGCATAGGAAGTAATATGAAAAAAAAAACAAAACATTTACAATTTATATCATTTTCTCATCAATATTTTTTAATACCCCCTGGCACTAATGAATGATCTGGAACTAAACGGTTTTTCATTGACCGAACGAGTTTCCTGATGGAATCCTCTGGGATTTCCTGCTAACCTGCTAACTCTTCGACTAGAGCTATTTCAGTACTTCTATCTACGCTGGAGCTGAACATCTTCGCACCCGTCTTTTCAGCTCGTCCCACATATGTTCAATCTGATTCAAGTCAGGACTGAAGGCAGGCCAGTTTATGGTGGGAATTTCGACTTCTTCCAATACATGTTACGGAATTTGTTGCGAAAGAGCTACAGCGGCCCTGGAACGCAAAGAGCATTTGGAGGAACACGGATGGGTTTCAGCTAGTAAAAGTCCGACACTCTCTTTCGCTCCGCCTAGAGCGGAAGAATACATTTAATGATTTCCCATTCTTAAAAAAGGGGGAACACATGGCCTAGCAGAATGTCGTTGATGTATTTTTTTGCTGTTAGCCTCCCTCCTCGACTTCTAGGGTTGGTTCTGTATGATGAGGGCTGGGATTTATCACAGCTCCATTTTTGCATCAATAGAAATCCCAGGGAATCCCGGGTGGGTCCTGTATGATGTGGGCTGGGATGTATGCACAATGCTGTTTTGTGGAAATAGCAGGTCTCTTTTAAATTGTCTCCGTCGACGATCGCTACCATGTTATATATCCTGGTTTCATCCGAGGACAGGACTCGTCTCCATTTCTTCATATCCCAATCTAAGTGATCGCGAGCAAACTGAAGCCAGGCTTGTCGGTGGGCTGGAGATAATTTGGGTTCTGTAGCTGGTTTTTTTTGGGATCAAGTTCGCTTCTTTGAACCTTCGCCTCACTATCCACATGCTGACAGCTTTCTTCGAACTTCTATGAGCTACTGCTGGACATCCATGTCAGTCAGGTATTTTAGAGAGATGAACCGAAGCGATGTCGTCTAGATACTGGACGACAGCGATTTCAAGTTTCATGAAGTATGGTGAATAATCCTTGGTTATGATATTAAGTAAAAAGTTGTTTGTGGTTTGTATGCAAGCGCGATGAAGTGATTATAGTTAATTATTCGTGAATGTAGTTCCGAATCCGTATTCGTTTCCGTCGTTCCGTATCAGTTGAATTTTTGTTGTGCATTATTTCTTTGGTATCGAGTCACTTTTGGAGGAAGAAAAAAATGTCCGTCACATTAAATGAAAGAGTCAGTAGTCTTTCATTTAATGTGACGGACATTTTTTTCATTCACAGTTTTCTCATTTCTAAGCCCTAGTCCGAGCCTAAATTTTAAACATTGAAAATAGTGAAATAGTTATTTTCTCTATAGCTTTAAATTAACATCTTAAAAAAAATATTCATTCTAAACGCTTTGTGCCTGAGTCCAGATCGCACTTGACCGGTTTTTTTACCTTCAACCTCGACTGACTCTCCTTAAAGCCAGAGCGGAGGGTACGAGTACGAGCCAGCAGGGCAGCGCTCGTAAATTACCCGCACTTATCTATATTTACCTCGCGCGACTATCTGTCTTTAATGTAAATACAAAATTCTCTGTTTATATTCTTACACGTTTTTTTCTACAGCCTCTAAAATTTATATCTTTACGACTCCGGGACGTATCTCCTAGCTGCAAAGTTTGATGTTCGTGCTAAATTAAAAAATAATGGTATAATATTGTTTTATGGGATGGCGGAAAGAATTTCAATATTTTAATCTAGATCATGTTTTTCAGAGAAACTCGTCTTTAATCAATATTTAAATTACGTTTTAAAAACTGTGTAACAAATCATGAAACCAGAAAAGTTAAATGCTTCTTGGAAGCTGCTTTTTATAGGTGATGGGCCTTGCCAAGGTGTATCTTGTTATCCAGTTATTGTACTGTGAAGGCTAGATAGGAAGGCACGATGAAATGAATGGGTGAATTAGTAAATATTGCAAAAGGCAGGCAATATCTCGGCAAAGACACAGTTATCTATGTTACTTGATATAACGTCATTGTTTGACACAGTTCTGTGTCTAATCTACTGTCAGTAAATAGAAAGCTAGCTATCGCGTGCTATCCTGCAGGCGTGAATTACCTCGTGTTTGTTAAAAATATAGGTTTGTAATGTTCCGCTATAAACTGCGATATGACTCTTGCTGGTGACGATACTCTTGGCAACTTATCTATTGCGATGACTGGTGGGAAGTACAGGTGGTTACGTATTTCATAAACATTGCGGTTACATTACGTTGTTTCAAGAATTTACAAGATTATTCTTGTTGTTTTATGAACCTGATGAGTTTATTCAAATACTAATTAGCTTCTTTATTGGATATTTGAATTAAGAATCGACTAATATCATTATTTAAAGTATTCATGTGCTTTGCCTGCTGCATGTGACTTAGGCGGTTTTTTGTTGAGTTCTATGATATAATACCGCGTCTATATTATCAAAGATTTCATCTTATATTTGACACTCATGATAGTGAAAAGTTACGTCTTCTATTAAATAAATATAAATAAAACATTGTACCGCACTTAGGTGCGTGGATCGGCACACGTAGTAACCATACAAAGTTTTATTTATTTAATGATTTTCAATGCGGTTGACTAATTTTATTTTGCAAAAACATGTAAATAATGTCTCCGTATAAACGAAACCAGTGTCATTTAGATAAATATGTTCATTATCACTTGTATTTACTTATTTTGTACTATCTTGTCTTATTATTTGCTTCGTTCATTCTTTTAATAGCATCCTGGAATGAATCTGGTTTTAATTGTTTATTAAAATTGTAGTTTTTTTCACATGGCAGTCACCTATCGTAACTGTTTAGATACGCATTATTCGTTTTTCAAATTTCAGTTTAATAACACTGTCTAAACTACCAATGTAATTTGCAATTGTAAACTAAAGTTAAACTTAATACAACATTTAATAAAAGCATAAGCATAATCAGCCTTTTAACGTTCCCACTGCTGGGACACAGGCCTCCTCTCTAGGAGAGGGAATGGGCCGTAATCCACCACGCGGGCCCAGTGCGGGTAGGTGAATGTCACATGACTTCAAATTTTTGGTTCTAGGACATGCCGGTTTCATCACGATGTTTTACTTCACCGTTTTGAGAGCAGTGGTGATGGATTAAATTACAAAAAGTAATGCGCCTGGCTGGGTTTGAACCCGCGATCTACAATTCGTAAGTCAGGGCTGTTACCACTCGGCCACCACTGTTCCATAGAGCACTAGAAGACAAATACAATTAATCAAATATGATACAGCACAGTCGGGTAACATCGTGTGTGGAATATAAAACATTTTTATGTGCGACTGCGTCCACAGTTGATCACATTTAACGAGAGTGTAGAGGAGACGGTTTAGAGCCCCAATAAAACAATAAACGCGCTCTTATCACGCGTTATCAAACGCAGCAAACATTAAATTTATTTGTACGCGTTCCTTGTTAATGTACTCGTAAATACGTTTGTACGGACCGACGTTTGTTCTACACTGACATGATAACGTACACTAATTGTGGTCTTTAAATAGCCACAGCTATGCAGGTGGGTATGCTAAATGAGCAGTCAATTAATTATCAGTTATTTTACTGAACGCATGGATTTTGTATGAGAATCCCATGTATCCACGTAATCACTACATAGTATAAAACAAAGTCGCTATCCGCCGTCTGTCCCATGTATGCTTAGATCTTTAAAACTACGCAACGGATTTTGAGCGCTTTTTTAAATAGATAGACTGATTCTTAAGCAAGGTTTATATGTATAATAGATGCATATTATAGTAGAGGAAACATTAGTATCTACATTGCACCCGTGCGAAGCCGGGGCGGGTCGCTAGTATCAATATATGACGCGGATACAAATAAAATTCATACAAGATCCTTGCCTTCTTTGGTGCTATCACAAATCCTCAGTTTCCGTAGTAGTTACATCTACAAAATATCAGTGAGCTATAAGTCATTTAAAACTAGTACCTAAGCTGTATTCCTTTAAAACCCAGCAGGACAAACCTGAATCTTTTACCGTTTTTATCCACGGATCGCTGAATCATCTTACTCAAAAGACCTAAAAGATGAATGCGTTTATTAAATGGTTGGCGCAGTGACTGAGCGATAGGCTGCTGCGCCGCGTGTCGCGGGTTCGATTCCCGCACGGAACAAATATTTGTATGGTCAACTGATAGTTGTTCCGGGTCTGGCCGTTTGTGTATGTGAGTTTATATGTTTGTAAACACACCCACGATACAGGAAAAAATCACAGTGCGGGGCAACGTACTAAGTATATTTAAAAAGAAAAAAAAAAGATAGAAATAGGTTCATATTAACTTATTCCATTTTTTTACTACTGCTTACTATATGATTTTCTGAAGATGTTCTAGTATTCGGTGTCTTATTTATTATTTCATTAAACAATACAGTTAAACTAATGCATCTAGTGGCTGGCAAAAAAAAAACCAATTTTACAGAGTACTACTTTTTTTTTCATTTATTTGGGACTAGCATCGCCCCGCGGTTTCACCCGTGGTGTTCCCGTTCCCGTGGGAATATGAGTATATAATATAGCCTGTGTTTACCGGAGATAGTGTAGCTTCCCAACAGTGAAAGAATTTTTCAAATCGGTCAAATAGTTTCGGAGCCTATTCAATACAAATAAACAAACAAAAAAAACAATCAAATCTTTCCTCTTTATAATATAAGTGTATATAAACAAACAGGTACACATTTTGTCTTATCTAATAGAATCATATAAAAGCAAAAGCAGCAACATCCCATTTTGTCATTTTCTCAAATTTGAATTTAGTATGATAGTGTTACATCAACTTTTCTTACCCGAATCTTAAAATTAAATCAAAACTATAATAGCATTATCCTGTACTTAATAAACATGTTAAATGTGGGTTGGTAGCAAAAACAGCAATATCCCATACTATTTTTATGCTACCGTCATGCAACGTCAAATAAAAAGTCGCCTAGCGCCTTTTCAGTAAATAAGGATGTTGCTGCTTTTGCTTTTATATGACTCAACTAGCTGCTGCCCGCGACTTCGTCCCCGTGGAATCCCCGATTTTAAAACATTCTTTATCGCTGCTCCGCTCCTATTGGTCTTAGCGTGATGATATATAGCCTATAGCCTTCCTCGATAAATGGGCTATCTAACACTGAAAGATTTTTTCAAATCGGACCAGTAGTTCCTGAGATTAGCGCGTTCAAACAAACAAACAAACTCTTCAGCTTTATAATATTAGTATAGATAATAACATAACAGTAATTTAAATGTGAAACCCACACCGTTATCCACGGAATACTAAAGTAAGTATATTAAGTTAGTGTTGATGAAGAAGGTAACATATTAAAATTATTGCCCGGTTTTCGTACTTTTCAAAATAAATGAGTTTTCCAAAAATTTTATCGGCCATCTAGTTTAACAAGTTTAAAAAAAAATATCCCGCATCTAGATAACATAAAAATAAAACTGACTCTAAAGTGTCAACCTTGCAATCAATTCAACATTTTTAAACAACTTCACCAATCAACATGTCAATTAAAATAGCTGAAAATTTCCGAGTAGGTACAACATTTATTCTTCAAATTAAAAATAAACACTACATTAAAATAAAAAATAAAGAATTACAATGCGGTCACATTTTTAATTGTAATTACTGACAACATTCCCTGCTATCAATTGTACGGTTCGTGACTTTTCCCAAAACAATGGGATCAGAGCACGTTACAGCGAAGACGCCGACTTTAAATAAACATCGACAAAAAATCAGTTATAACAATATTAACAATGGAAAATAACGTACATTTTCACCACGTTGCCGCGTTGTTGTAATGAAAATAAACTGCTACTCTGAAGTGAATCTTTAAATATAGACCTGACACAAAATATCTTGTCCATCATTAAAGCATTAACAAATAATTGTTAAGTTTAAAATGGGTCAGAATAATACTCAATCTGATCAAATTATTACTTCAGTAAACAAACAAATATTGGATTAGACAGTGAATTTCATTTTTCTAGTAGCTAAATTGATTCAATTAATAACCAAAAAAAAAAACTGGTTAAAAATACAAGCATTCTGACTTATTATAATCGTTCGATGTAACATTTTTATCATGTTTTTTCACATTCACAAAATTTATTGAAAAGCATGCATGTGTTGGTCTCATATGGCGCTCTCTATAAATAAGGGCGCGCTCACACGGCCGCGTCTCCAGTGACTAATTTGTTAACAAGTGTTCGGGGACACTTAATTACGCTGCAAGCAGCGGGGCGTCATCGTCGTTCAACGAATACATTACTTTGTCAAGATATCCTTGTTAAATAATGCGCCTATTAGTAACCTTCATTGAATTTATGGAAGCTTGCACGTTTCATGTTTTACTTCCGTGATTACTTGCTTGATGAGCCTTCTCATGTGAAATTGAAAAGCATAATGACGTTAGAACGCATAGTATACAGGAGAAGCGTATAATTGGCTATGTTTAATTTAATAAATTGCAATTCTATCAGTTATATTTATTTATGTTTTATTATAATACTTAAGTTTTGTTAACAAACGTTTGGATAGCTATTGTTTCATTCATAGATACTTTATTCTTTAAATACAGTTTATTTTAAGGCAATTCACAATTAATGTCACACGAGTACATACGGCTACGGTTCCTTCAAGTCATGTGAACTTGTCTTCGAACGCAATTCTCAAGGAAAAGAGTGCATCTTTAGCATGAAAACTTGATTCGACTCGATTGATGTTTTCGTTAATATATTTAATTATTAAAAAAGTGAAGAACCTTTAAGCCTGCAAACACCGCGATAACCCCAGCTGAAGCAAAAAAAAAAAACATCACAATCATGTATCGCGATCACTTTGTAATAAACTAAATTATGTACTCGTAGGTACTGCGTTCTCAGCATCATTGACGAATGGCTCGGCAGTCGACAGCCGTCGATCCCCATAAACGTCAGTCGCTCAAGTTTCCTGTCACCGAAATGCAAATGACGGGTGACGTTGACGACGATCGACGGTTGCATTTCTGTCTGTTAGGGCTCTAGATTACTGTTACTGTCAGCCTGACCGGTTATTTCGACTCACAGCATCTGGGGCAACCGTGGTTAGTCTAGTCCTTTTTAGGGTTCCGTACCGCAAAAGGACAAAAAAAACGGAACCTTTATAGGATCACTTTGTTGTCCGTCTGTCTGCAAAGACCTTTATCTCAGGAACGCGTGGAGGTATCGAGTTGAAATTTAAACCATTTACTCAAGTTTACAGTTCCTTGAAGCTTTGAAAAAATCAAACTTCTAAGTTAACGTAAAAAAATATAGTTCATGTATACTCGGACAAAATCAAGACTTGTTCCGAACTATCAGTGGGCAAGTCAAAATCCACTTATCCAGTTTTTATTTTTGTGCCTATTTCAACTGTCTGTGATTTCTATTTTGAAGTCATGATTATAACAGCCGCACGGTTCGATTCGAGGCTAAGCATCGCTTGCCAAGGTTGGTCTGTTGATGGGTGTCCATCTTAACATAACGACACTTCTCCGTGCTTCGGAAAGCACGTTAAGCCGTTGGTCCCGGCTGTCATTTGGAGATGGCAGAAGCCAGAAAATCTGACACCAGTCTTGCCAAGAAGTACCGTGATTTCTAGTTAACGGGTTGTGGAGGTCTGGTAGGCAGCCGCTTTACGTAAAATACTGGTATTCGGCTTAACTGAGAGCCGACCCCAATATAGTTGGGAAAAAGGATCGGCAGATGATAATAGTGCTGACAAGTGTTGATACCATGTCATTGTTTGTTCAGTTTGGGCGAAATGAATTCTGAAATAAAATATGGAGTGTGTTAAAACAGAAGTGGTTCTTTTTTTAATGACAAGTGTTATTAATATGTAATTGTTTTTCTAGTATGGGCAGAAACCGGTGAGTTCCGAGACAGTGGTCACTCATCCCTGGCGTCAGTCGGCTCCGGAGTGGAGCAGTCCTCACTGTACGCACCACCACGACCCAGACGCGACAGGAAACCCACTGACGACAGTGAGTATTTTTGTAAGTTACCTCTCCAACTAAGTTGTTCTGAATTTATTATGAAACACTACACTTTTTAGTTTTGAGGAAAGCTTTCAACAAATCAAAAGGCTCTGAAATAGAAAGTAACTTTATATAGGTATAAAGTTAGTTTCTTCAATGGCTGTCTGTCATAATTTTTTTTCTTTGCTGTTCTCGTTTTCCTTGAAACTTTGAACCACTTCGTTTACAAATAGATTTTAAGTAATTTACAAAAGCCGTTACTTAAATTTGAAAGTTTTGTCTTGGTTTGAAGTTTTAACTTAATATTTTTGGCATATTATTTAAAAGCGTTCGGTACTATTTGGTTTGGTGTCCTTGAAAGTTTTCATTCATAAACAAACACGAGAAAACATTTATGCTGTCAAAACTGGTTGTTACTGAGTTTAATGCCAGCAGAGATAAATTTCTTTGACGTCAATCAAACACGTTTTCTTTAAATAGTCTATTTTCGCGACGTTATCTTTAAATGAAAGACACTATGTATTTCGTGTGAAAACAAAGCAATTAAATTGCTGGACCACACAAAGTGACAAGCTTAAAACGGAAAGTAAACCCAGTAAAGCGTAGGGAAATCTATGGCAAATACGGCCGCGCGTTATTCTAATGCTTTCACAAATAGCCGCGCGAGCACGGCGCGCGCTATCCTAACGGCGCGGTGCGGCGCGGTGTGGCCCGACCCTAACTTTGTGCACTTATTTCTCTTTTATTTATAGTGACTGAGTTGATTAGCGTTTTTGCGGATTTAATGCATTTCATTCTACGGTTGGCGCCGTGCGCTAGTTGTTCCATATGTCATATCTTTTGTTCACTTTTATCTTGGTTACAGTAAACACATAATTCGATAATTGATTTAACAATTAGGTAGCGCTAGCTACAATAACAATAAGCTGATGGGAACTATCGCATTAATATAATGTGTGCAATGTTCTAATATGACAATTATCAGCAAATTAATATTACGTGATTGAGACGCTGTCCACACATTTGCGCAATTACCGGATTGTCATAACTGTTCATGATACGATGTACTTAGTATTAAGCAATTAACTGTATGTAGGTATGATGTTATGGTTTGTATTTATTCGTGTGCGTGCCTAAACAAATACTTACAAATATCATACAATATTTGAGCGATTGCTGGTAAACATTAGGCTTAAGTAAGGTAGTATTTTTGGTATTACTAAGTGGATGGTAAATATGAAATGACTTCTTCCACTCTGGGCGTAGCGGAAGTGAGTGTCAGACTCGTAACTACGGATTCCACTGGCCCTAGCGCTCCCCGTCTTCTATGCTGACATCTCTTTGAGGGGTGCGTGACTCCGTCCGTGACAACGCTACATCAACCCGGGCGTCGTCGCCGTCCACAGGCCCGCGCTTTTGGTGGCCGGGAATCACTCTGCTATCCCCGACGCCCGGGACGTCTTCTTCTGTTGTGATGTGGCGGCAGTGGCGTCAGGTTTACCTCTCCCTCTCGTGGTCTACCTTCTTCTTCTTAAGCATTACTGCTTCGTAGCAGGAGGTTACTGCCTCCCATGACACCTCGCTTCAGGCCATAGAGCGAGAGGTCGCCGCCACCGATTACCTCAAAATTAGGGTAGTATTGATACCTACCTGATAGCCAATGGGTGTACAGTTTAAACACCTTCTTCAAAATAATGTATCTACGGCTAATCGAATTACCGTCAAAATAAATGGAATGATAACGAAAAGCTATTTAAATACCTTTAAGTAGCTAAGAAGTTATAAAAATCGTAGCTACCTTATTCGTAACCATCATAAAAATCGTAAGCACAACTGTTGTGTACAAATACTACGCATCCTACATTTTGAAGCCTTCGATAACAATCATTGTATTAAGAATGTACACTCGTTGTAAACTATTTGAAAGTAAACACATTAAAGGAAACGTTGCGATGTTTTATCAGAATCGAGTGTCGGCTTTGAAGTGGCAACATGTTCTGATATCAGTAACACATGTAACTACGCTGTTTACCAACCCGCTCTTGTCATGGCGGCCAAACGCAAAGGCAAAGATTAAATATGTTACCTACTAACGCAAAGGTTAGTTCGAAATGATGGATGGGTCGGCGAACGCTCAAAGCGTATCGCTGATAACCGCTATCGACGCGTTATCGACGCGTATCGGACTTATCTAGGGTTGTCACAACCACACAAACGATGGACGGCTTAATTTTACATGGTCGGTGGCCTTGTCTGTTTTCAGAATGAATAGGTGTCATTTTCCATTTGTACTGTTTCGAAATGTTATATTTTAAAATGGGATAATTAATTTCCTTGTGTTACCTACTCATAAAGTTGAAAAGTTACCCTGAACAGACGCCGTTTTCGACATCATTCTGCCGTCCTATTAAATAAGTCCAAACTGTTCCTTATGTAGGTGGCAGCCCTATCGGTATCGGCGGATAATGATCGTGGTTGAGGATGGCACCGGTAGCCGGGTGCGTAACCTCTGAGACCATAATCCCACCTTGTTCATTATACACCAATGAGATTCACGAGTCCTACAGATTTTCATACACTTGGACCTTATCCCAATACATAAGACCTAATATGTTTGTTATATTTGCCTTAATGGGATTCCTTTGGTTGTTATGACTAACGGTTTCTGTTCTGATTGTGAAGTATATAGATCCGAGAATATATACAATATTCGCCTAAAAAATAGGTTTAAAATTACATGTGAAAGCTATGCCTACGAATAGAATTAACTATTCACAGAAAAGCTTTGTTACATATTTACAGCAAATTAAAACAACAATACAAATATGTTTAGTCATTATTTCCCATATTAATAGTCATGTTGCATAGGATAACAATATAGATAATTAAATAAAATAAAATATATTTATTTAGAGCAAACTAATATAAAATAAATACAGAACACACATAATAATTTTCAGGATTTTATTTTTACGCAGCTATTTTTATGGGTAATATTTATCGATCAGTGATGATTATTTAACAATGTTCAATTAAGATAAGCGCCCACAATAAAACTAATAAACCTTAATCCGATATGTAATAAACGAAATTACAAGTTAAAACAATTTATTATCAATATAAAACACGCAATTTTATACACATCGCTACCGTTCGTGTAGAATATTTTTCATATTTATGTTACGAAATAAATTATCCAATATGTATGAGAGATTTACCACGAAAATCATTATTTTTGTCAAAATTACATAAGTAAATACGATATTGTTAATGTTTGATGGATTATTCGGATTGAAAGACAGAGACATCTTTTTCTAATCGGAAAAAAATACAAATAATTACTTACCTAGTACATGCAATTTTTTATTTTGGGAATGAATCAATTTTATCTTCTTCTGAAAGATAACTATTCACATGATTGGAATATTGAAGCTTTTAGAACTTGATGTTCTAAGTGCTCAAGTCACATTATCGATTGCGCCTAAATCGTTTCGTACGTTGTATCCGCACTACTTTTTGACACCGATGTTCATTCAGTAGTGACCTTTATTGCAGCTAGAGACAATAGGCACATTGACACAGGGATTTCGAGCAAAGCCAATATACGCGGCTTGATTGCGATCGACGCGTTATCAGTAACGAATTGATGTAATAACAACAGCGTATCACTTGTCCCCTCGCACCGATACCGTTTTCGAGGGAATTTTAACGTTGTACAGTCACACGTAGAACTTTCAGTAATTGCGGTTGGAAAAACGAATTTAATTGTATAGTGTTAGAGCCTTTTATTTGAGACATTATTGCTTTTGGTTCTTGAGCGAAATTAGTAAAGTCTGCTATTTTCAAGTGACTTTTTTATCAAAATAACGTCCTCTAGTCGGGATATTCATCTTAAAAATAATCCAACTCATTGTTTAGCAGCTAATCTGTCATTACGTATCCACAAAAAACGGTACTTTAAAATACATAAAAAGTTAATATTATCACGCTCGTAAAACTGTTCCTAAATACCTCAACATTATTACCTACATTTCTTTTCACTAAAATTCTCTATTTCCCCATACTGATTACACGCTGATATAATCGCCCGTTAAAAATATGAACCGAAATAGATTTTATTGCGCGTAAGTGATATAAATTATGTGAAGTGACGTCGCTCATCGAGATCAACGAATTTACGGTAGTGTCGTAAAAGTATTAGGTGCGCCTGCGCCTAATCCTAGCCGCATTATGGGCTTGCTACCGGCACTCCGACCGTGGCCCTGATTCTATATTTTATCTAAATAATATTGAATGGGAAAACCTTTTTGTTTTACATGTTATAATGATTGTTTATTAAGTCGTTTTTCCACTAACATTCAGTATAACAAATAAACGTAAACGTAACGTAAAATAAAAATGAGCCTTATGTATTTCTATGGTTTATGAGCTTGAAAGACATCAGTAACGGTTTTGATACATCTACAGCAACTTTGATAAAAATCTGTACAAAGAAGCAAACAGATCTCGTCAATAACACCAATCAAAACTAAATTCAAATCAACCAAACTTAAAACATAACCAACAAACTTGATACTCCAACTTACTACACACGCAAAACTTCACCCCTAAACTACGGAACTTGGAACTAACTTGCACTATCTGTTCAGGCAATCGTCCGCTAACGTCGGAGCCGACGATAAAGACGGAGTCGACGACACCGGGCGTGGGCCCCGACGAGCCTTCCATGGACGACAAGGGCGACAAGAAGAACAAGCGGCAGCGACGTCAGAGGACGCACTTCACCAGCCAGCAGCTGCAGGAGTTAGAAGCCACCTTCGCGAGGAACCGCTACCCCGATATGTCGACGCGTGAAGAGATCGCCATGTGGACTAATCTTACTGAAGCGAGAGTGAGGGTAAGAGTTCTATATTACTGTTTAGTTTCTATCAACTAAATACGTTTTTTTTTATAACATGCTGTAAATTAGATCAATGGGATATTAAATTCAATTATAAATAACTACATAGCTGCTGCCCGCAGCTCGCCCGCAGATTCGCCCGCGTGAATGTCGGAAATTATCCTAACAAAAATAAAGTATCCTATGTTACTTCTCCAAGCCTCACCTCCAAGCATATGTGTACAAAGTTTCATGATGATCGGTTGAGTAGTTTTCGCGTGAAAGAGTAATAAACAAACTTTACATTCACATTTATATATTAGTAGTATAGATATTCAATCGAACAAAGGAATCATGATTTGTTTGCGATATCACCACACAAATTGCAGTCGTTTTCAGAATCTGGTTACATTGGGTGTCACAAAATCAGTTATTTTCAGCCACCAAATAGTTGATGGCAATCCACTTTTTATGTCGTTGCAGCAACGTGACAGAGCGCGAGTGCATTACAATATTAACGAGCTAGATGTTTAGGCTAATCGTCGCATCCGGCGCGTCTTCGGTATTTTTGTGCCGTGCCGGCCGACGGAACACGGAATCCCTTAATCCTCGAGGATTTGATGCGTCTATTTCGGTCTCTTCATAATCCCCAGCTTAAGGCTGATCGCATCCACACTCACTGTCAATAGTTTTGGAAGGCCCCTGTTAGAGATTCTGCGGTTGCAGCCGAGTTTGTAGTGTTTAGCTTGTACTGAATTCATAGAATAGTTTACGGTTTCTTTGGCATGTGGAGTGGTTAGTTTGGATAATCTCTTGAACATGTGTATCGGGCAAATTCTTAGAATTTATTTAACATGCATTTTGGTAACGTAATCAAATATAACATTTTTATTCATGCATAGATTCATATTAAAAAAACTTTGAATTGTTTTTTCTGGAGAATTTCATGCAGACATGATAAATAGAGTTTTAAATGAAACAACTCGGATAAATCACTGTATCGTTTTTCATTTCGATTAGAGAAAATCTCCAAGAATTTGGCAAGTGTCGTTTGTCATCAATTATTTACGGTTACTGACTCCAGTAAAGCTGTAGTGGAAACAGATATTAGTTTTGTGTATTAATTCTCTGTCATACTATGGATGTACCTCTAGTGTAACT
This sequence comes from Hecatera dysodea, assembly GCA_905332915.2. NCBI lineage: Eukaryota > Metazoa > Arthropoda > Insecta > Lepidoptera > Noctuidae > Hecatera > Hecatera dysodea. Next base: position 6,666,781 of record HG995294.1, on the reverse strand, counting down.
AGCTTATTTAGTTCTGTAAGGTACCTACCGTACGCTTCTTTTATCTCTTCGCTATATCAATAAGATCTAACGGTCTAACATTTGCTTCAAAACATCAAACAAATCTTTATGAAGAGTTTATTGTTAAAATACCGCTACAAACATATTCAAACAATATGACTGAAAATTCCAGCGGCCCAAATATTTCAAGCTAACCGTAACATCGCGAAGAGCGATCCCGCCACAAATACACCGTGGGCAATTAATTACTCGGTTATCACATGCAGATACGTGAAAATCGATACTTTATGAGTCGAGCGCGTAGCTTCAAGTGTTAGGTATTCGTTTCGTACTCGACTGCACTGGATCATACGCGTGTGTTCTTCAAAACATTCCCATTTGAACGCGCTAGGGCTGCACGATACGCGGTACGCGACGCACGGCGCGTCTTATGTTTTATCGTAATAGGGAACATGCAATATTTTCATCTTACTTTCATTTCAAAGAATTCCATGTTAAATAGACCATAAATAAATTACAAATTTAATACGCTTTAATGTATTGCCAAATTTGCGATTGTAAACTTTTTTTTTTCGTAAACGGACGATGAGCCACTCCTGTCTGTCAGAGGTCATGAACTGTATTAAGATTGTATTAAGATTTAAGTTCGTCTTTTCGTTGTCATGACACCGGTGACGTCAATAGACGCTGATTGTTGTACACTCCATTTCACGTTGTATTTATTCGTAATAGTTATTAAAAAATCAATAATAACTACAATAAAAACATTGCAGTGACCCTTCTTTTATACTATTTTATTATTTCAATAACAAAATGTTCATGAATTCTGTATGTGCATCTTCCCTAATGAAGTTGAAGTAGATTTCTTGAGTACCAGTTATTATTTTTGTTTGGTTTTACATGTACCTGGAGTTGTAGAATTGGTGGTTGAAACTTGATTAAGCTTTTAGCAGTGTGATGAAGTTATCTTATTTCTACTAGATCTTTTTTCAGTTACAGTGTAACGTAGGTACTGAAAACAGATATCTACTTAAGAACTAAGTATCTTACAAAGAATAGTGCCCGAAATATTTATTAATGGCGAGTTTTTTTGATTCGTTGTTAACTCAACCACAACGGTTTAAATTGTGATAAAAATTTGGCTAAATGAGTGAATTTTGCTAAGAAGCATAAGAATTATAAACAAAGGAAAATTATCATTCCATGATAGACTTCTGCAAAAGTTTTTGAGCTGTTACATGCCAAGCTATAGATCTAAATGGTCATGAAAACAAAATATATTCAGTAGGTACATATATGTATATGTAATACCTAATAGTTTCAGACGCAGATAGAGCAAGCCAGATAAAATAGCCAACACATTGAATGCATAAATAATGTGCAATAAAATAAATAATAATATTCAAATTCAGCCAGCCCTATCCAGGGGATTATGGTTCGTTCGTCCGCCGCGCCGCGCGCCGTCTAATAAATCTGTGCGCGCGCGCACCGATAAATCGTTGAACATTATTTTTGTTACCAACTCATTAGGGTCATTGCCTGCTTATTGACTCAATTAGCGTTCATAAAATATGATACATTTTGCTTTGTGTTTTTTTAACAAGTATTTCCGCGCAAATTATATTTGTCGATTCAAACCACATTTTGCTCTTAAATGTTACTTTTAATGTTTTGTTATTTGAGAACACTTTTTAATATGATAAGTTCAGTGATTGGTCATCCCCAATGATTTAAGTGATATTAGTATCGTAACCCCTTATTTTATTGCAAGAGGGAATACATATTAGCAAAAGCTAAAGATTTTCTAATAGTAGAACATATTATGGTCTACTATAAACAAAAAAGAACTTTCATTGTTTTTTGCAACTTTTATTGCCCGGGTTTCACACATCACGCGAAAGATATCGCAAATATCACTAATTCGGGATTCATTTTTTGCTACATAGCAATTTGTAAACGTAAAACCGCCCTCTGGCAGTTTTCCTTTCTGAGAAACGAAGCGACACGGGCCGCACTGTCGCGCGTCGCCGCGTCGTCGCCAATCGTCCGTGAAACAGCTCTTGACACATTTCATTTGACGCGATCGAGCCCGCCCCGTCTGTTGCGTGACGTCGGATTAGAACATCCATCTTACACACAAATAGATTATTTCTCTATTGACGTATCAGACAGACCTTGCCTGAATATTATTGTAAATTGAACTACTTGTTTTGATGTGCAGAGTAAACACATAATGTTATTTCGTGAGATCTTAGGTGGTCTAGAATAGATGGTGATAATCCTTAGCAGCAGTTGTTGCGTCAGTGGAAAGCGAGTAGGTATCGTTACTTTGTAAGCTAAGCTTCAGAAACTTCATCATTTTCTAGATTTCATGCATTCTACGTCGCAGGATACATATAGAATAAAAACAATAATTACTATTGATTGTTAGTAGGTATACTGTAGTATAACGCAATTACTTTATAAATGCTGCGAAAGCCTATGTTACTAAACTGTTTACCTTTTATGAAACTGAAACGAAAAATGAACATGCGTACCTACTAATATACACCAAAGCAATATAGTTCATAAGATGTGAAAACATTTTAGTGTGTGCATGTGTAAAAAAGGCGTGTATCAAACGTGTCCGGTGACAGGGCGTGCGGCACGAAACATTATTTATTTTACGTGAAGCCGGCTCGCCCCAGCTCTCTGCTCTCTGTTTTTGCGATGCTTTTAGTGCACGTCCCTGTCGCCTGTCTCGTTGCATGCAAACAGTTTAGCGAGATTTACCTTGTTTTTACACACTGGCCACGCGTGCAAGAACTAACTCTGTGTCGGATATAGCCGAGTTAGCGGCGACCGATGCTGTGTTCCATTAGTGTTGGTGCGCCTGTGCGCTGGACCAAATAAATTGTTCCACTGACTTCGATTAAACGTTCACTACACCTACACAAATGCATGAGCAACTAGTAACACTGCATTAAAATATAGTTTTATGTTATAATTTCTATCTAATCATAATTTTGCAACTTTATTAAGCCGCCTCCTAATCTACATAATACTTTGTTTATACGCAGAAAATCAGCTACTCTTGATTTGAAATACGAGCAAAATAGTTTAGTTAAACTAAAATGAGTCAACTAATCATGAATAAACCTCTTAGACATCGCTAAGTCCGTTGAGGTATCCCATCAATATTGACATTAACAATACAAACAAATGATGCTATAATTAAATTATTAAATAACATTGTCATGTTCTAACCACGGCTGGCCCGATCCCAACCGGTAGTCTCCGTAATAATCTTACACGAAGAATTTGTTTCAATAAACAAGAGATACGGTATTAACGCATTTCAATTACAAAATTTATGTCACTCCGCGTGTTCCTGCCAAGAGTTCGTATTCCCGTAGAGTTTACTTTGTACGAGCAGTTGTAGAGTTTATTATTGCAAGTCGAGGCTGAGCGGCATACTAGATGTCCAATGAGTTATCCCGATTATGTTTTGATAGGCTTACGGTATAGTGTTGTGATCCCGCGGACTTTGCTCGGCGTTAGCATGGAATTTATATCAATGAATGGAAGCTAAGCACCACGCTGTCAGAAGCTGCGGTTGTATAACTGTCGATTTTGCGCCAAATCAACTTCAGTAATCTCTGTTTTCTAAACACAGTAGATTTTTTCGTAATAATTGTCTTATTTGTTGTGATTTGTGGTTTAGTGTGTGTAGGTATTTTACATACTTCGTCTGAGATAAGTCGACTGAAAAATGGTTTTGAAAATAAAAACATTTTCAAAATCTTTTTTCAGTCGTTCGTTTCAGAGTGGTATGTAACAATTAGAACACAATATTGTAGTAACATTTTGAAGGCGTTTTGTGGAAGCTGCTGGTAGAGTATCGTCCATAATGTGGGAGTTAGTGTCGCTTGGCTCGGCAGGGTGCATTTAATAATCTACTCACACTAGGGGCGTCAGCGACTGGTCACGACAGATTAAAAGCGGCTTGCCAACAGCTCTAACATCGCTATTTGTTCGAATTAACTATGTAGGATGTGCACTTTGCAAGACCATAAAGCATGAAACGAGTTTTGTTGGATTCTGAGTAACCTTAAAGAGTTATAAGGTACTTGTAGCAGAAAATAAAACTAGTAATGCTAGCATAAGTTTTTGCAGTTTATAGTAAAATGACATTGTAATTTATCTAATGGCCAAATTTTATATCATTACGTAAATTACAAATGTCTTCTGTACCCATTCAGATAAGTTAGTATTTATTATTTGGCGCTACGAATGCATTGCCAACCCTGACTCAATACGAGTCAATCCCGAGTTTATTATGCTATATCCATTTATGCGAGCGCGTGTTTATTTGACTTTGCAATAGTCTCGGACCGAATCGCACTAGCAATAATAGTTTCACTTGCTTACGACATAAGAACTATAATCCCTTTGTCAGCAAACTACGGCCATCCCGTCGGATAAACCGTAGTTTGATTGATGACACTAATAAAACTGTGATTCCAGTTTAATTTAAATTTAAGGCAATTTAGCGACCCTGTGGTTCTGCTGACCGTAAAATAACTTCATTACTGGTGGTAGGGTGTGCCATCATTCATCACTACTAACCTAATGAATTTAGAAAGTCCACCATTTATTCGAAATGTGTTAATATATGATCTTTTGTGGGATAGTTTCGTATGCAAGTTATTGTTATTTTCAGAACATCGAAAATTATTCCACAGCTCCTTGGTACATAGTCGTTTGATATAAATCGTCATTTATTGACTTATTCACTATTAAAATATTAATACTATTAAACAAAACCTTAACTTGGCTCAAAAAAGTGAATGAAATATCATTCACTTTTTTCAACGCACCTCGCAGTATAAAATAATATTTTTAGTCTTTTCTTCAAAACTTGTAATGATATGGATCGTGCATGTCAAAAGTTTTGACCCAAAAATAATGACACATGGAATTTCGGGGTCTACATACCTTCGTAGCACCTCGTAGCAAAGTGCTACGAATACTTGGTACCAGTATTATAATATCAATCAATAGGTATTCGGACGAGCAGCTCATGTACTTATACAACTTTTACCATACCTTTTTTTTTGGATGGGAAATCATCAAATGACTTCTCCGTTTCAGACTCTAACTGACTAAAACCCACCCGTGATCTGTCTAGTGCCCTTTGCGTTCCAGGGCCGCGGTGACTCTTTGGAACAAATTCCGCAACCTGCTACGAATACCTTGATGATATCAGTTTGCTCTTATTCCAATTTATTTATGGCTGTCGTAATATTTCTTAAATCTGTCATACTTTTTGCTAATCATCAAATCATCAGTCACCCCCTTTCCAACCCTAGTACTTACTACGGTAAAGAGGTATTACAATTTCCCTTGCAAATAGTGTTGTACTCGTTGAGTTCATGGATGATCTTGAACAAGCAGTGCGTGCAGGCACAAGACGAAAAGCTAGCATGTTACAACTCTGTCGGTGTTGATATTACCCTCTGTATCTCGAGTTAGTCAGCCTACACTTTCGGAATTAATTTAAGCATGAAGTTTTGCCATGTTCTTCATGAATGTGAATAGAATAGCACCGCACGAGTGATTTGCACTAGTGATGTGCTTTAACAAACACTCGCATTCCAAGTCTGTAACCAAGTGCTTCTAATACTTGACAGTAGTATTATAATTTGCTAGCATATAATGCTATGGTCGTTGAAGGCATGTGTCAGTGGGTATTCGGGCGTGCTCGCAGCCTCACACTAATCTTGCGCTTCACGCCGCCTCCGCGTGATAACTTGATAACCCAGACATCTAACACGTCAGGCAGCCCAATGACGGGTCACGTCCAGCGGGGATCCGTTTGAAGGCTTTTGTTCATTGCAGGTCCCGTTTCAGCGTTTTCAGCGTCAATTTATTTATTCAGTGCAGTTACTCTTTGCACTAACAGTTATTACCAACACGTGCAGAGAGCCAATAATTACAATTACATATATATTAACATTATTAAATTAATATCCGAATATTATTAAAGTCCAATTGAATTAAAAAACCGAGTGAAATAACATGAATAGCATTAGAATTAAAATTAAACAAAGAAAAATAAATAGAATTAAAAAAAAGAATTAACATAGACAACACAAATAATTTAAATACATATTAAATATACACGACAAAACAATTTTTACATTTTTTTATAAATAGACTCACATTGGAGTGGAATATGTCTACATCCGGATGCTGAGCAGTCAGAGTGTTGAGCAATGCCACCGCCTGGTTTGTTGTGCGGTACGAGTCCGCTTGTGGTTTCTATCAAATGATTCTAAAAATGTTTTTTTTTATTATTGTGCAATGGATTTACTCTTGACTCTAGTCTAGGTCACAGGTGACAGAGACAAAGTCGAAGATGGAATGAGCTTACCCAGAAGTAGCTTGCTCACTGGTTACTGGCTTCTGAGATTTTTAGACATAAGCGCCGTGGTTATGGCGCAGTTGTATGTTTCTTTATTCAGAGTTTGGTTGATTTGGATCACTCATATAAATACGTCTTTTCCCAATGAGTACTCCTATTGCTATTAAGGCAGACACTACAGAACACCACTCTTTTAGTTTCATTTACATTAATGGTTGAATTTGATACCATATTATAAATAAATATATCTACTTTTAGTTAGAAGTTTTTTTTTTTTTCAATTAAATGAATATCGCATTGGTATGTAAGAGTCCATTGTAATTTTGACTGAAGTTCAAAGTTCAAATCAATAATAAAACTCTTCCGTTTCTGAGTGAGTGACAGACAACGCACAGCCGAAACTGCTGGTTGTAAAGAGCTGCATGGCATGTACGTTCCTTGGAAAATGTAGGGGATGTTCCTATTCCCGTAGAAAAACAGAGAAATCCTCTCATATCTCTAAATTTCTACGAGAATCGGAAAAGACGGGATATGCGCGTATGAAGTCGAAGGCAAAAGCGACATTATTTATTTATGTGCAAACAATATTCTCAAAAAAAAAGTAAAGAGCACAAAGGTACTGCTTATTCAATAAAAATTGACCATTTGACCTGCGATAGAAGAGTGGGATAAGAAACGTAGACACAGTATGTAAAGAGACAGAGATGGTAACTTAAAATAGACTAAAACACATTATTAATAAATATAAATCAACTCTAATAAACAATCAAACAAATATATTTTCCTAGTATAAAGTACTACATAGTATAAAACAAAGTCGCTTCCCACTGTCGGTCCCTATGTATGCTTAGATCTTTAAAACTACGCAACGGATTTTGATGTTTTTTTTTTAATAGATAGAGTGATTCAAGAGGCAGTTTTATCTTTATAATACATGCATAATATAGTAGCGATTTTGCATCAGTATTGCACCCTTGCGAAGGCGGGGCAGGTCGCTAGTAATTATAATAAAATAATACAAACCTGTTATTATGAGAATGTATTAACTATGTATACCTGTAAATATGATGAAGAGAATCACATTAGGTATGATAGGTAGATAATGGAAAAGAAAAGGAGTGGGAAAATAAAAGACTTTTTTGCAATGGGAAGTTTAGATGATGATGCAGATCCGACCCCAATGGTCGGATCTACACAGCGCATCAGCAGGGCCAGTAAACGCGAGAAACAATCGCCCAGGTACATAGCTAGGGTATGCAGGATTAAAATATGATAGAGAACCACCTTTGCGGAACTGAGAGACATGGTCGTATTTCCTCAGGCCAAAAATAAAATGAATGCACAGGTTTTGCAAGCGCTCGCTTAAAAGCTTCTCAGAGGCATCCAGGTAGCAAGCATCAGCGTTGTCAATGATCGGCTGAATCGGCTAAAAAGTTTGAGCTAAATAAATTAGTTTAATGGGGAAAGGGCTTGAAGCTGTGCTAGTTAATATATAAACCGCATCGTATTTGTATCGAATCCTGATCCAGCCATACTCGTAAAGACTGTATAAGGACTTAGTAATGCGAATTCGGCCCTGTGACTAGATATTACTCGAATTTACTCACCGTTGTGAGAAACGTAGATAATTAATTGCAATTTAGCGGCAATGTAACTATTGCTGATTGCTGGTAGGATTGGTTTGCAAATTAATATTATACTAACTAATTTATTTGTTTATTATATCAAGGTACATTTAAAATCGACCAGGCAACAGTTCATTGAAGAATAACTACAGCAGCTTGAACTGGCTAATGCACCATTCGCCATGGGTATCGAATAGGACTCTGGGGTATATCATCCTGAATCACTCGTGAAGCCACTAATAGAATTTGTTGCAATTTCGCGTAGGTGTTAACCCTTCAAACGACAAACAACCGACTCATAGAATAAATTAAAGCGAACACGCATTAGTATCGATTTCGGAAGCATTAAAAAGTGTCGGGTGTCTCCTTGCGGGTGACGGAGGGCGCGGGACGGTCACCATTCTGCAATAATATATTTAAAGGATTAGCCCCGCGTCGCAATATCGCGACCCTCCTCCGAGCGCCCGAGCGGCACCCCGCCGCGGCGTGCTCGCTGTCCGCCGCTATTCAAATAATGGAAATTATTTCCACATATGTGCACCTAAATAAATATCATTCCGACGTCATTATTGAACACCCCCGATGTTTCTGTGGAGTTATTTTCACCCGTTTGTTCGCGGTCTGAATGGGAAATAGCGGATGTGTAAAGCTTTATGTTTTGGTAATGCCCACATATTGCTTGTTCCCAATGCCATTAATATAATCTCAATTTGAAATTGATAAAAGTATCGAGTTCAAAAATCTTTTTAGAACCACGTGCGTGAGAATTTTGATAGTAAACCGTGGTTTACCTGTGTCACCCTGTGTACGAAACATGCGCTCATGCGAATTTGTGAAATTTATGTTTCGAAAAATAAACGATTGTATATGGGGTGGAAACGACCGTTTATGTTCACTTAACCGAGGAAAGAGGGTATTATTTACCGTTTCGGCTGGGTGAACCCGCCACAGTGAGTGAGACAAATACCGCCGGCGGCACAATATTTATTGCAGTCGCTACGTGGATTGCGCAATTTATCGCGGAGGTGTCGTCGGCGATCGATCCGGCTGACGGACGCGCGCCATACATCAGCGCGCGCGTTATCTGCGCTCACGGCGACTTATCACCGCGCACTCCGCCTCCAGCACAAAACACAGCGATAGCGAGGCTGCTGTGTGCTGCCCCCAGTAGCCGCTCATTTATTGCGGCTCGATCAAGTCGCGGCGAGTGGCGGCGCCCGTCCCGCCCAATCGCGACGCTCGTTTATCTTCATTTCGCGGCCGCAATTAGACGGGTCGTTGGCTGCGGCGAGCGGGGTCGGGGGGCGAGCCTCTACGTGGCTCGAATACTCCACCAGCGCCGCCGTCACGACGCTCTGTCAACTTTGTAATGAGTAAAGTTGATAACTACGCAACGCAAGTCGCGTCCACATTCTGAATCTCGTTAAAACTTGTCGATTCGCCATGAAATCACCGGACACCCAATTTACCTGTCTCCTATAATTTACCTCTTACCCACATACAAAGGTTTTACATAAAAAGGTTGCACTACCTAAACTTTTTATGCAAAAGTATTTTTAAAGACGAAAGAGAAATTACAATTTGCTGAATATAAGTATACCTATTCATTCACCGAGACTGAATCGTTATCCATACTAACAATATACCTTTATTGCAGGTTTGGTTTAAAAATCGGAGAGCGAAATGGAGGAAACGGGAGAGAAACGCTATGAACGCCGCCGCAGCCGCCGCCGCAGACTTCAAAAACGGCTTCAGCACACAGTTCAACGGGCTCATGCAGCCCTTCCCAGACACGGACGCGCTGTACTCGTCCTACCCGTACAACAACTGGGCCGCCAAGGTGCCTAGTCCGCTCGGCACCAAGAGCTTCCCGTGGCCGGTCAACCCACTGGGTTCAGTGGTACCGGCTAGCCATCATCAGGGCTCCGTCAACTGCTTCAACACGGCCACGTCCATGGGTGGCGTGGGCGGCGGCGGCATGGGTGGCGTGGCGGGCTCCGGCGGCGTGGGCGGTGGCGTGGCGCCGTGCCCCTACACGCCGCCCAACCCGTACAGCATGTACCGCGCCGAGCCGTGCGCCGCCATGTCGTCGTCCATCGCGTCGCTGCGGCTGAAGGCCAAGCAGCACTCGTCGGGCTTCGGCGGTGGATACGGCGGCGTATCGCCGGCGGGGCGCGCGGGCTCGGCGCCGCTGGCGGCGTGCCAGTACGCGGGCGGCGTGGCGGAGCGGCTCTGAGACGAGGCGCGCGGCCGCGACGAGCGCGTGGCCTCCTAGTCGCCGCCGCTGCCCGCGCCGCAGCACGCGCCGCGCGCCCCGCCCCACCCCCCGCACGTGCACCACCCGCTCTACACGCACTTGTGGGACTGGTTCGACTAATGCGCGCGCGCAGCCTGTATAAGCGCCTAGTGCAGCAAGACTATATACACGTTCCATTACAAACCCCGCAATAACCTTTGAACGATCACGTTCTAAACTTACTGTAAATATGTAGTTATGTATGTACGTATACCAAAGCGATGTGTGCAATTTTTACAAGCTTAACATGTACTAAGATTCTATAATGTAAGTGTTTAGTTTAATATCGAACATTGTAAATAAATAAACTTGGTAATTTATTTGAAGATGAAATAACGAGCATTTGAAATCGTAATTAGTAAATAAATTGTAGAAATTATAAGCTAATGTTGTTGTTCCAAATGTTTTTGTTGTGTTTAATCGAGAGAAGCTGAACTGATTGTATGCTCAGCACCTCCACGTAACATTTCGCGCTACGCATTTATTCATGCAAGTCAAACATATCAGTACATTAAAACAAAGTGCTCCCACCATGTGAATACGTATGATACAAGAGCACTATGCTGAGGTGATGTTCCCTACAGAATGAATTTAAAATACCTATTTCCATACGATCATTCTAAATTCTCATTAAAACATAATTACACTGATGTTCCTTGCGTATCATACTGAACTATGTAACATTTAATTTACGTTCTGCGACATTATGATTTAAACTACACCTTAATAATGTAAATATAGGGTATTATGATAATAAGATTGTAATTGAGTACATTTTAACGGACGATTTTAAACCTTACCTACTTTTAATAAAACGAATGATAAAGGCAAATAGCTCACAATACTGAGTAACTTTTTGATTTATGTACCTTATTTGTTCTGTAAAAAAATCTAAAGTACAGCTATGAATGTGCGTTGATCAAACAATCCTCTGGCACGTTGTTAGTGATCTTATAAAAACTTCCACAAAATAAATTATACTAAAATTATCACATTAAAATGTTCTGAAACCTTTTCATACCTTTCATTTTAAAAAGAGATGTTTAAACTTTTTTTACCAGATGATGTCATTACACAAATTAAGTTTTCCTTACCATCAGTATGAATTTTAAAATTCTGAAATCCACCACAGTCATTCAGTATAATTGAGTCTAGACGTTTTTATTACTTCAGTGTGAAATAAGGTTGAAATTGAAATAACCTACCCATTATAAAGTGTGGATGGTAGCCAAAGAACTCACTTAGTTCTGAGTGTGGAGAACATTGAAATGTAAATATTTCTCTACGCTGTGCCTACGCGCTACGGCGGCTACGAGAAATGCTACGCGGCGCTACGAAGCTTTCGTAGCTAGGAAGTTTTATTCCTCCTGATTAATTTGTGCCCCTAATGTTTTGAGAAAATGGGTGTTTTATTAATATAGGAAAGAATTGTAACTAAACCCTGTGTTTTAAATCTGGAAGTTTTGTCTCGCCACTTAATTATTAAATTGAACTACCGTTTGTCGTCGTATCCAGCGGAACTAAATCATATAACAACCAGCATTATATTTAATGAGATTACCCAGAACATCCATTGCTAGAAACAGCTGCTTACACAATGAGATTAACGTAACCAGGATCTCAATATTTATTAAAATATTTATTACTTAACACCGTTTATGGATGTAATAATTGTAAAATATTGTAACTATTTTAGATGTAAACATTCACTAGTTATATAACATTTAGTTTAATACACGAATTAGTATATCCTACTTCCGTGTGCCTACCTAACAGTGAAGGAAACACTAAATTATGAAAAGTAAAAAATGTAAATATATAGATTTGACTTTAAATAATAATTGATGTGAAATTCGAGGTTTTCATTTTATACATATCAGAACAAAATATCTGCGAACATTAATAGTTTGTTGAAATTATTTTGTGAGTAACAATTAAGAGGATACCGATTGTTTTGTAACTTAAAAAAACCTCTAGTCATAATAAAAGAAATCACAGAGTATTTTTGGTTTTAACTGTACCTTTAACGATCCCAACTCATTTTAAGCACTCACACACGCACACGCACACAGTGCTACGACTCTGAATTTGAATAGAGCGGTCAATCCATACAAACAATATCGAAGGACCGTTCACTACAAGCTCACTTCGTTTAAGTTTTGTTGGAGTAGAGATGTTTACAAAATAGCGCTGCAGATCTTAATGGACTTATGTACATATATGGCATCGGGGTTATTGCCAATACTATCCCTACTTACTAATATATAAATGTGAATGTAAGTTTGTTTTTTACGCTTTCACGCGAAAACTACTCAACCGATTTAGAAAGAAAGAAAGAAAAAGCGTTTATTGACCACAAAAAAACGACAGTTATTGTACTAAACTAAACCTTAAACTATAGTGTTAGTATTAGTAGGTACATCTTAATTTATGTTATAGATTTCAAAAATTCTTTCACCACTAGAAAGCTACATTCACCCTGAGTAACATAGGCTATATTTTATCCCCGTATTCCCACGGGAACGGGAACTATAAGTAATAAATCTTGCGCGATCACAATATTCCAATATATTGTGAACATATCTAATACAATAGACCCCATTCAAATTCGACTATCTATACTTATAATAAATCTGTAGAGAGGTCAATTCTGTACAGGGAATATAATTATTTTCAAAATAACTATCAGGGGGTGATTAGTGATCGATATTGGTGCCAAAAATACAATCAGTAAAATTTTTGTCTGTCTGTCTGTCTGTCTGTCTGTCTGTATGTTCTTTATAGAAACAAAAACTACTTGACCGATTTTAACGAAACTTGGTGCAATTATTCTTCATACTCCTGGTCAGGTTATAGTATACTTTTCATCACGCTACAATCAATAGGAGCAGAGCAGTGAAGGGAAATGTTGGGAAAACGGGAGAAGTTTTTTTAAGCTTCCGTCGCGTATGTAGCCTTAATGGTTAAAGTTACATAGAAATAATGTATGACAGAAATGTTCTACATAAAATTATCTAAAAAATATCCCACAACAGTATATGTCTATCTTTTATGGTTGACTCACAATAACACGTGTAACTCCCGATAGCTTAGCAGTTCGGAGCTTTCTGATTATATTTGTTTACTCTTACGTTTATAATACTCTCACTCATCCCTAATTAAAAAAAGTTAACATTATTACATATTCAATAAAAAAAGAATCATAGAAATCGGTATAGAAACACCAAACTTATACATGAATACAATAATAAGCCACCGCGCCGTCGCGCTTTAATACTGAATCATGCTGTAAGATGTTATTGTGATTATTTTTGTGTAACTTTTGTTGCTATTTTATAAAAGACGTACTTATTAGTTATTTTGGTAATGTTTAATATTCGTTCAAATTACAAATTATTAATAGTTTCAATTTTATTTCTTTTTAGGTGAAGTAGTAGTAGAAGTAGGAGCATAGATTTTTAGATACCGGTAGGTTAGTTTTGGCTAATTTATGTTCTGTTTTTTTAGTATTAAGTAGGTAAAAGCGTAGGTACGTTTATTAATTAGTAGTTATTTTATTAATTAGTTATACGTAGTTATAGGTGTTTATTTTTAAGTGAAGTAAGTATAGGTTATTATAATATAATTTTGCACAGGCATTTCAGCTTTACTTTCATTTCTTTTTTTGTTGTAAGTTGCACATATTTCACACACACATAGTGATCTATCAACGCACAGCCCAAACCACTGAACGGATCGGGCTGAAATTTGGCATGCAGGTAGATGTTATGACGTTGGCATCCGCTAAGAAAGGATTTTGATTAATTCTACCCCCAAGGGGATAAAATAGGCTCAGGGTGGGAGGGGTCATTTGATGATTTCCCATCCAAAAAAAAAAGGGGATAAAATAGGGGATGAACGTTTGTATGAAACTTTGTCAATTTTAAACAGATCGGGCTAAGAGTTTCAAAATCGGGGGTAAAGTAACTATTCCATGCGGACGAAGTCGCTGGCAGAAGCTAGTTTACAATATATTCTTATCCTTATCGAAAAGAAGGAGTTAACAATCGCATGCGACTTATTATAAACAGACGGTGCTAGGAATAACTCGGTAACAGTCCAGATATGAAGTACTTTCTTATATACCAACAGAAAGTATCTCATCAGAGAACATATCCATAATGACGAAGGCCGCAAGGATATTACTGAAATAAATACAACACGCGGATTGGTTCCCGTTACATGATGTTATTAGGTTCCAGACGGCTATCTCTTTATCCGTCAAGACGGGAAATGATAGGCTTACTACACGAGAAAAACCATACAACAGATATGATGGAAATGAGAACATAGACGTACATGTTCTGATGATATTTTGCGGAGCTGTTGGAAATGAAGGCGAATCTCCAAAGTAAGAATGTAAGTATTATTAACAAAGGCACCTTTTTTAGCTTCATCGTATTTCTATACGAATAAAGAAAACGTGCCCACTGGATTAGTAAGCTGAAGTGGCAGTGGGCTTGCCATATTAGTCGTAGAACCGACAACCGTTGTGGTAGAGTCAACCGAGTTCTAGAGTGGAGACCACGTTTCGGCAAACGTAGTGTAGGACGTCTTCAGGCACGGTGGAGTGACGATTTGCGCAGGACGGTTGGCAGAAACTGGATGCGAGAAGCCGAAAATAGATCTAAGTGGCGAGCAATTGGAGAGGCTTATGTCCAGCAGTGGACTGCAACAGGCTGATGATGATTGATGAAAGAAAACGTGAAGAATAATTTACTTGATTGTAGATTACTGGATGAGAAATTTGGACGAAACAAAAGTATTTAATGTAGCTAAATACGTACACAAGAGCGTGACACAAAAGTTAAAACAATGTAGGTGTCTAAATATCTTCCATGTAAGTAGTAAATAACGCATGAACATGTACATAGCTCCCGGTAAGTAGGCATTAATATGCAAAAGCATTTTAAGTTAAATTCAAGCGGCCCTAGATTTATTACTCTTGGTTTGTTGAGAATATGTTTCAGACAGAAAAAAGCCTAAGTATACCTGTCAACTATACCATCAGATGAGTTTAAAAAAAGGCGATTAACAATTAAAATTCAATAGCAAATTCATTCATATGATTTCTCTAATACTCGTACAGTGTGGGCCTTAGAAGCCCAATGGATGCGAAAAACACTGCACCGGTCAATATTGGGACGTTTAGGAAAGGTCGGAGTGGATATTTTTCAGTTGAAATGATGAATTCGGAAAATGTAAGTACTGAAATGATAAACTCCAATGAATTCAACATTATTTAGAAGTTTACATTGTAAAATTAATTATTGATAAAGGGTATTATTCCGAGTGGCGGAAAATGCCTAATGAAATCAATTGGTTTCACTTAATAATTACACAGGTTATCTAAATTATCTTGTACTTCTACACAGTATATACACAGTATAAGGAGCATCCATATGTGGAACTAATACTGAAATGAGCAATGATCATTTTCAAAATCCTGATCGCGGAATGTGATAGTGCGGATGGGAATACCCAGTTAATATTCTAATTTAGTGATCGATGGAAGATGGATTGGTGGCTGTCAGAAGTACAGGTTTTATTTTTAAGCATGGAATGTCATGAAATGACTCCCGCTGAGTCGAGTGGAGGGGAGTATCAGACTCTTACTGACTAAAATCCATCCGTGTTCCTCATAGTGCCCTATGCATTATAGGGCTGCGGTGACTCTTTCGAACAAATTCCTCAACCCAAGGATAGGCAGTTAAAAGTATACTTTTACGTAATATAATTTCTTGTACCATCAACCATACCATACCTTTCAACCTAAATAGGTTGAAACTACATATATCGCAATGTATTCGATCCTTGGTAGACTTTCTTAGAGTCGAGCAATGTTAACTGAACAAATCAAATAGCAATCGATCTCTAGATCGAAAGGCATGTCAAGGAAATCTTATTCCACCAACCGACTGACTTCCACT
Source organism: Hecatera dysodea (assembly GCA_905332915.2). NCBI lineage: Eukaryota > Metazoa > Arthropoda > Insecta > Lepidoptera > Noctuidae > Hecatera > Hecatera dysodea. Next base: position 6,650,485 of record HG995294.1, on the reverse strand, counting down.
TATTATAGAGTCTCAACAATCTGTACCCTTAAATCTAAGAGGCCCTCCAAATATATAGGTACTTAAGAAATTCCATAAATCTCTTATAAAGCCACTTGCAAATTATTCAAAGTGAATTTTAAAACAATCCATGTAATATAGAGTAAAATAAAATGTTCGAACGAAACTAGGTCTCTCGAATGCGACACGATAAAGTCGCGCCTAGAATGTTGCAGCGAAAGATGTGCATTATAGCGAAATGGAAATAAATTTTCCGTTACTCTGAGCTATTTTATAGCGCGGTCGGCGACGGCTGCCAGCGCAAGAGATAGATTGCGTTGTCATGGCAACGGGGCCCTAGCGCTGCCTAGCCGCGGAGACTTGGCAAAAAAGTAAATGAGTTACTATACCTACGATGTGTAGGTTCATCGGTAAGTTGAATTTTCTGCCACAGGTCGCCAACAAATCCTGGTACAAAAGGTAGCGCAGAAAATGTTTAACTTTTTATAATTAACCGTATTTTGCATAAATTCATTTTATATGATATTAGAATGAAAGGCGTTAATTAAAAATATCTGATCAAAATCGGGAAATTAAAATAGGTCCTAAGCTCTGAATACAAATAAATTGCCAACAATTGATTAATGAAAATCTGCGACATTAGCCGAAAAGTATACAATAATCCTGCGAATGATGACGGAGGCGGCGCGGGCGCGACTCGCTGCGGCTCGGCACGACTCGGCGCGGCGCAAACACACAGTTTCCAGGTGCTCGAATCCAAGCGCTTTAAGGATTTAGCCGAGGATTTGCTTTCAATATTAGCCGCCGGCCGCCGGGGCAGGCCCATTCCGTTCCGCCCGCACCTTTTTTATTATTTTGTCGCATCGTTTTGGCTCTAAATGGAATCATTCCGCCATCTACATTTTTATTTTTCAATTGCTCCCCGATTAGTGGGATTAGCCGTATCGCTTTCCGATTCTTTGCTCCTTTTGGTGGGAGCTTTCGCGGACTAACGCGGCCGCGCTGTCGGCTGTTCTAATCGCTTTCGGTTTGGGACGCGATCAAACCATATTCGGGTGGCGCGTTGATCGTGCCGAACGGTTTGACGTCAAAGGTCGGTTTGGGCCGGTGTGCACAGCATTGTGTTTGTAGTCGCTGTCATTATCAGAGAGTCAATGTCGAGTTTTTATTATTTGATGTTTAATTAGGGTACATAGTATTTGTTCACGGTTCCATGTGCGGTGGCCGCGACCGGGTCTGCGCGTCACGGCCTTATCTTTATGGTGACAAACATTAGCACGGCTTTTTATTTTATCTTGGATCGCCTTAGTCACCGAGGTCCGGAGTGTACGTGCGCATGAGGTTCCTTATCACTACAACCCTATATAATATTTGCCTGGGGCCAACATAAGATGTAATGTGGTACGTAATTCACGCACACGTAAAGAGGCGATGCGTCGCCAGCCAGCGCGTGATGACATGGTGACAGTACCACCCAACGTAGATATCCCGTATCTAGTAAATTGGAACAACAGATCTTTTATGATGACGTCAAAAGATGTGAATAAGCATAGTATTCTTGAATTTGAAAATATTTGAAATCTATTCTTGGTGTCAAACGTCAATTCTTGTTGTCTGTGTCGGTACAGCCAACAAAAGTCAATGGGTATATTTTTAGTTACAACAAAATTTATAATCTGTAGGATTTGCAAGTTTCAGTTTCAAAAACCATATATATCTACAAAAAGAAAAAAGTTGAGTATAGCTGGTGTAGAACCTGTCTGACAGTCGCATATGGAGCTCCTAATATTGTCACGATGGGCCGCAATAATGTACACTAAAAATAAAAATATACAACCGACTTCTAAACAAAAAAAAAGTACAAAATAACTTTAATTTCGGAACTCGGTGCTTTTGGTTGCTTTTTTGTTTTTCACTTTTTAGTGGTTCACTCCCAGCTAAACATACCCATCACAACGTACGTGGTATAATTGGTGTAACCAATAATAATAATAAATAACAAACATAGGATTTCGGCTATCCCGGCAGATTTGCTATCATTTATTGAAATTAACAAAAATGCTCATAGAATAAAAACTAAAACTACTCGACAAAACTGAACTAAATTCTTATGGGACCAAATGGCAATTATTCTTCATCGAACAAAAAAACAACCACGTAAATCGGATCAGAACTCTCGGTGTAATCGCTGTACATACATAGAAAAGCCGAATTGAGAACCTCCTCCTTTTTGAAATCGGTTAAAAACTCAACATGAATGGGATTTTTGAATTTGTGACACATGCACAAAGGCTACTTTGGTGCTTTACAGTAGTGCAGTAAATCAGTAAGCCGAGATATGTCCACTATATATATGAGTACTCAGAATAAATCTGCTACTAAGACACTTTGAAAATATAGCACGAACAATGTGCTAGGACCATACAGAAAAGTTAAGAGGGCCGCAGGTTGAGTATAGCTGTTCTATAGTCTACTACAGCAATACACTAAAACATTTTCCTGCTTACTCCTTAAAATGCAATTACGTTTTTCAATGTCGATATGATTACGTCACACAAACATAAAGGTACGCATGTCAATAGTTAGACAACGTAGAGGGTTAGGTTTGGGTGGAAAGGATCAAAACGGGATTAGAGGAACGACAACCAATCAAGGGTAACTGGACTGTTATACCTACGCGAAATAAATGCGGCACATAAAACTAATTCCGACACAATGAATTTTCAACTGTAAGCTAGTAACGTAAGCTTCAGAATCGGTTGTGTAGGGTAGTTTATTGATGTTTTGTTTGGAAGGGAGGGTAGATGGATGAGGAGGGCGAGGGTAGCGAGTGCAACCTCCGCAGACAATCTTACAAGTTAATTGTGTTCCGTGCCTGAAGCCGCCTGACTACGGCATAATATCGCACTCTCTGCGTTATGCGTCTATATAACTGAACAATGTTCCGAAATAACGAATAGAAGGGAATATAAGTTTGTTACTTGCGTTGTTTCGAGAAAATCGTGTTTTTATTAATGGAGTTTAAAAACTTTAAGATTTTAGTTATTATAAGTAGAGTTTGATACATAGAAGGTTTTTGTTTGGGTTACTAAATTAATAATGCTTCTAGAACTTTTTAATGTTTTATAAAAAAAGTTACTCTAATATGTGAAAAATCTACATTTTTAAAACAAACGAGCAGTTTACCTTTTCGCCGAGGCTTATTCTCGCCTACGCTGGTACAAGCTCGTCACTCAAAACATTTAACTTATCAACATAAAACATACTTTCTCATGAATAAACAAACACCTAGTTTACATCGTATGACATACAGCGAGTTTAATAAACTTTCTAGACATATTACATCGTGCATCGCGTAGGGCGGGCGACTTGGGCGGGCGGCAGCACCCCGGGGGAGGGCGGGCGGGGGAACAGTAAATAAATACACTGCGACACGGATTTATTGCAAACACTACTCAACTCATGCAGATATGTTTACTTCATAAAGAAGTTGCCAGTTGAAGGCTTTTGTATCTCTAGCTTACAAGACAAATTCTTCAGTTATTTTTCCTATTTTCCAAGAGCTTATGTAAAGAATTATATATTTGAAAGTTTCATGAACGTGTTCAGTGCAATGCGATGGCTCTGTAATGGTCTATTCAATATGCTGCGCCGCTGCGAAAGTTCGCGGCGTTGCCGTTGGCTCCAAATTCATTCAATCGTTAGTAGTCGAATACAGAGTTGGGTGCCGTGTTTATTGAAGTTCTTTTGAAAAGTTTTTGTACTTTGTGTTTTCATAAACAAAGAAAACACTATTTTAAGAGCATTGTATTCAACTACGAAGTTCGGGCTAATTCTACAATCGAGTGGGTTGATTACGGTCCCTACAATTTAATCATTTTAATTCGGTTTACTGTACTTTGTTTCGAAATACTACACAACTAAATAAAGGAAATATCTTTGAGCGATTCGGGTCTTGGACAGGTTTTTCAAAGCAAGCAGTTACGTAAATCTTTTAGTTTTGGATTTCCTTAGACGCCAATATTACTGTTGGTACGATAATGCCTCCTTATCCATTTCAGTAAGTAAATATTATTGCATAAAATATTACGTAATATGAAAAAGGTGCATCTTGGCATTGAATTTATCAGAAGCAGGTGAATTTGATAAGAAACGTGAATTTTGCAATACGATAGATAGCCATAGATATCTATAGGTATGTTATGGAACAAGTAAGAAATCATTTTTCTAAATGGCCGGGCATTATAAATAATGTCAAGCCACTTAGGGCGAAGTAAATATTTATAGTTTGAACTTCCTTATTTATCACATTGTCTAGACGTTATGAATACTGCCATGTGGTTTTAGTACATACAGTAGTAACAGTTACATTCCACGGGGGAAGGGGAGAACAACGCCGTTGAATCAGCGGCCTAAGTGACATCCTCGCATTTAACTGAACAGGTAGTTTTTTTATTACTTGGTTCAACATCGTTTAATGATTTCCCTAATTAAGTAGCGGAACATAGGGCACAGGGAGCCTAGGGCACTCCCACACGGATAGGTTAGGTTCGAATAGTACGACGGGAGTAGTGAGCGAGAGAAGCGAACGAACTTAGCTCCCGTTATGCAATTCATGTTAGGTTCCTTTAAACCCTGCAAACAGAAATAGCAGGCAAACAGCGGGCCTCCCACGTCGAGGTTCGAATGTTGAAATTGATTGATGAAGTTTGAATTTAAAATTCTCAAATTAAATATTCCTTTTATTTTCGTCACTCGGTTACCTATTCTATGAAAAGCGTAAGCATATAATATTAGGTCAGCAGTATACTTATTTTTATAGGTACTCTGCTGACCTACTATATTGAAAACTTGAAAAGGATTATATTGGTTTTTAAATATAAATTCTACGTTTGAATGAAAAAATAACAGTAATTAAAACCAAGATTTATTGGTTTTAATTACTCTGGTTCTGGTCCATAGTATATGTGATACCAACTATTGAAATTATCAAATCGTCCGTGCCCTCCCATACTGGGCATTTTTCAGACTGCGCAGCCATTTTTCATAATGTCCTATTTTTACTTGTTCCATAACATACATACTTTTGCGCAAGGACAATGCTAGGCAGATTGATTGATTGACTTTTGCGTAGACAGACCGGAATAATATGTTACGTGCTATTTTACATTTTATAAAGAGATTCTTTTTAGTGTCACGTAGCGTAAATTCGATAATGTAGGGCGATCCATCTGTGAACCGATAGTAAAATAATCAAAAACAAAAGACCCTCAACTTCAAAATCTTCAACTTAAATCGTAATCACAGCTTAAATTACGTATTCCGAAGTGTCGCCGAAAATACTTGAAGCTTCATATACCTAACATTTAAATACTCATCACGTCAACACTACGTATTATGATATGTTACGAGTATATCTAAGGTTCGAGTGGTGGGAAGCCGAAATCAAGAGCGGGGGAACAGCTCCCGGAGGGGGGTGGAGGGGGAATGAAGATTTACGATCGAGGCATAACGAGCGCTAGATGAGGCGTAAAGAAGCCCAATTCCGGTTATTATACCTACAGCCCCGTTATAGACTGTGTTTATACAATTTTCTACCCTATGGAACTTAAACTGGTCGTCTTTGGTTCTAAAATTAAATGGAATTTTGAACCGTTAGGTTTACTGAATTTTAGTGCTGCTTTAATTGAAAGAAATGACTTTTTACAGTATATTTTTCGGTTCTTCGGAGTCGTGTTTAACAAATTCTTCAAACTTAACGCATCCTGGGAAAATATATAATGTACATGGTTTTGCCTGCGGCTTCATTCGCGTTATATAACCTCTAACCGCCTCCAGGACGGAATTTGTTCAAAAGAGTCAAAGGGCATTAGGAGGAACACAGATGGACCATAGTCAGCGTGAGTCTGAAACTCGCTTCCGCTCCGGCCAAAGTGGAGAAGTCAATTGATGGTTTCCAATCCACAAAAAAAGGACCACATCTATCTCTGTATCAGAATTCGGTTTTGTGATTTAGGCGTACAAGCGTAATAAACAAACAAAATAACTTTCTCGTTTATGGTATTACAGATTCTACTCTATCTGACACTAACAATGAACAACTGTCTTACATTATTGACTCTATCCCTGTCGATGTTATTGTTCTAAGAAAACTTGTGACCTGCTATATATAACTGAATCAATCAAACTTTCTCTATTCCTATAAATATTCCGCAATTTAGGTTTAAGGGCTTCCCAGCAAACACTGTCGTATTAGCAAAGAAATAAGGGTTAAATCAAATAATAACTCACAACTTCGTCACACTCACGAAGGCCTGAAATGTTTCAATGACAAATATAAATTGTGATAAACGCTGCTTCTTGCACGACCTTACCCTTCTAGTTTAAAAAAATGTATACCTCCCATTACTTGACACAGAAATGTGCAAATATCGAACGACCTCACCTAAGCCTACTAAAATAACACATGAACCTGCTATTGTATGCTGCTCGACTATCTAACATACTGCGGTAGAAATACCTGCAGACGGAATATGAAACTCGGATGCAGTAGGGTAGGTATTTAGCCAGCGGCCCCAGGCAGGCCCCAGGGCCCGCGGGGCAGGGGAGGCGAACGTAACTAATTTCTGGATTAAGCACATTTGCAAATGTAATTTGTATTCATTAAAACATCGCAACATCGTACGTGTAATGTTTTTAAACGGAAAAACCGGTGCGACATTTCATTACGGACGGTTCGTACTTTGTAGTCGAATAACTGAAATTATGTGTTTTGTCGTTTGTGGGCGGATGGTACCTCGTATTAATCATGAAACTTATGAAAGCAATTTCTGTTTGAAGTTTTCATGTTTTAACTTGAACATTTAGCATTATTTATCTATACTTATAATAAATCTGTAGAGAGGTCAATTCTGTACAAGGAATATATTTTCAAAATAACTATCAGGGGGTGATTAGTGATCGATACTGGTGCCAAAAATGCAATCAGTAAAATTTTTGTCTGTCTGTCTGTCTTTCTGTCTGTCTGTCTGTCTGTCTGTCTGTCTGTATGTTCTTTATAGAAACAAAAACTACTCGACCGATTTTAACGAAACTTGGTGCAATTATTCTTCATACTCCTGGGCAGGTTATAGATACTTTTCATCACGCTACAATCAATAGGAGCAGAGCAGTGAAGGAAAATGTTGGGAAAACGGAAGAAGTTACTCCATTTTTTAAGCTTCCGTCGCGTGTGTAGCCTTAATGGTTAAAGTTACACAGAAATCATGTATTACGGAAATGTTCTACATAAAATTATCTAAAAAATATCCCGAAACAGCATGTCTATCTTTTGTCAATTTTAAACCGATCGGGCTGAGAGTTTCAAAATCGGGGGTAAAGTAACTATTCCACGCGGACGAAGTCGCTGGCAGAAGCTAGTATAACATAAATAATTGTTCAATAACTTATGAAAATAACATTTGGGAAGAAGAAAAAATTGTTTTGAACCGAACCTAAACCTTTTTTTTCTGGATGGGAAATGATCAAAATGACTTCTCCCGCTCTGGGCGGAGCGGAAGGGAGTGTCAGACTCTTACTGACTAAAAGCCATCCGTGATCCTTCTCGTCACCTGTGCGTTCCAGAGCCGCGGTAACTCTTTCAAACAAATTCCTCAACCCTAGTAGGCACTGACCCTATGGGGCTCCGTATTCTTTGCTGACAGCTCATTGAGGCGCGCGTGGAACACAACGCGCCGTCGACCCGGGCCTGCTTGCTATCGCACGGTGAGCCACCCATAGCTCGCCAATCGCTGACCCGCGCCTACGGTGGCCGGGAATCGCCCTGCGTTTCCCAACGTCCGTGACGTATTCTTCTGTTGCGGCGGCTGGGGCATGAGGGTCCTCTCCCGCACGCGGTCTGCCTCCTCCTTTGCTAGCATTACTGCTTCGCTGAAGGAGACCGCTTCCCATATCTTTTCGCTCCGGTTAATGGATTGAACCAGGGACGGACGCGAGAGGTCGCCGCCACAGATCGCTTCGACGAGAACATGGCGTTACTCCACGCAAACAGGGTAGACCTCCAGCGTATGCTCCACCGTGTCCTCCGAGCGATCCACACAGTGTTGACATCCGAACGTGTCCTCCCGCTGAATTCGAAACAGGTACCTCCCGAAACAGCCGTATCCGGTGAACACCTGCGTCAGGCGGAAGGTGAGGACGCCGTGGCGTGTCTCCAACCACTCCTCAAAGAGGGTACTTATCGCCGCAATGGTGGCGTGCCCGAACCTGTAACCGTTCGTTACAGGTTAAGTTAATTAGTTATCTAACGACTGATTTACTTTTTTAAATTTATTTATAGATATAGAGAGATAGCATTTAGCTATACGTTAATATCATTATGACTGATAATAGATTGCTTACTCATTTTGATCGACGCTACTCATTCGATAACGTATCAATTAAGGTTCCACTCCCATTGAAAATTCATTCCATCCCGATATAAAATATCATTCGAAAACAATATGAATCACTCACATACATTTTCGGTACTAAACAAAGATCGCATAAAGCGTGTTCAATATAAAATTTATAAACAAAACAGTGGCGGAAATCAAATAAAGCGTATATCAGAGGAGGGCACAGAGTGGAGCAAGCGGAGCGGAGCGCCTCGTCGCCTCTCAAACGACTTTATTGTGCTGTCGTTCAAACGCGACAGAATCTAATAGAATTAAATTGGGAGACGTTGCTCCGTTATGTGGAAAATAATAACAGCGAGTGGCTGCTATCTCCGTAGGTTTCACGCGCCGGTGGCAGGGGCCAAACTAATGGAAATCCAGCCAATGATAATCTGTTTTCTACACCATTAATCCTGAACTAAGTCTGAGTACAATCTGCGGCGTCTCCGGGAGAGCGACTCGAGTTTTATGCCGTCGTTAAGGTCCGCAATTTGTGGAGTCGGGCTGTTAAGACGGTTTGCCCTCATTCGCTCCCAAATCCTAATTCCGAGCGTGGACTTTCTTAATCTTACGATATTGAGCTGGAGGTAATTGTTTCAAAATTGTAGCTCGGGTAGTTGTTTCTCGGCGGTTTAGTGCTGCCCGCTAATGTACGGTGCTGTTACCAAGAGTTACGTTGGGTGATTGCTGATTTATAACATTACGTGGGGATCCTCAGCGATTTAAGCACACCAAAATTTAGTCTCAACAACTGTTTTATAATGATATATCTTACACCATTATAAAACAATTACAATTCAGCTCCAACTTACGTTCTTAACAGAGTGGAGTTTATTTATATCTAAGATTTTGCGAAAAAGGATATTCTGAAAGTGAATTCCCAATAATACGTTTTTATATCTCTGCTGCAAGAGTGTTATTTAATTCGAGATACATGTTTATTTAGTGTGCTCGGCTTATCCAAATAACCGATACTTTAAGGGAATAGAGCCGTGGAGGAGCACAATAAAAACGAAAGTAATCATGCAAATTGGTGAAGGAGGAAAGTTGAATTAAAAAGCGGGCGGCGGCGGTGCGGGCGCGTGGCGCGGGGCGGGGTAATGTGTCTTAATGACCGCAATGGATGAGCACCGTAATCCGCCCTCCAGCGCCGCAACCTTTTGCTCCAGCTCGTTAGCTATCTACTCGCTCTACAACCCTGCCCTCCTACTCAATTGTTTTAGATATACGTGCCGCGCCGGGATATACTGTTATGTTTATTCCTCCGTCACGCTGAATAAACAAACACTAAAGCAGATTTCATCGAGCTACGGCGGAGCTACAAATCTTAGACGAGCGGGAGGCAATAAAAGTGCAAGTAATCAAAAGCCGCTCGTACTACGGCGACGGGTCGCTGACGTCGCGACTTCATGTCATGAGCGATAAAATTCAGGTCAGCAATAAGCAGCGTGGGCTGAGCGACGCGACGCGACGCGACACGACGCGGTGGTACATGGCTCGACGCCGTGTCGCACGCACGACGCGCACCGACACCACATCATCAAATCAACATTTGCAGATTCGCGAAGCTTTGCCTGGGAGATTTAGAGGTGGAAGGAAAATAAAAAAGTTCGTAGAGGAATCCGGCTTGATCCCTGTTGCCTTTATGGTAATGCCGGGATGCGTGTATTCGACTATTCAATTTATATTTTTTTCCCTTTCGCCTTATTTCTTTCTCTCCGAAATTATCTATCCTTCGAATTTCGTTTCGCACTGTATTGTGTACGGGATTCGATGTTTGCGAATAAGGTACGACTTTGCCTGAAAATATCACGAATAACCGCGGCGGATTGGCTTTGTTCACGACTTCAAACAAGTTTTCTTTTCGTATAAATATTATGTGTATAAAGCAGGTCTCGCTGAGTGCGGGGCCCTGGGCCCCTGGCCCCGCCGCCCAGTACACACACAGCCGCACAAACTTCCCTCCTTGTATATTGCACTCGCTCTCAGCTTTACAATTTTGTAAGCACTGACGAAATGGGTACATTTACAACGGGTAGTATTCAAGATTACACTTTCAGACATATTGTTTGAAAATGCTGGAGATTATGTTTAACAACACAGTACTTTATACTGTAAATAATTATATTCTTAGGTCATTATTAATCATTTAAAAACTAGGTGGTGTATTTTTACTTCCTGTTTAAAAATACAATATTCTTATTAATGCTACACGTTCGCTCGAACATAATGTTCACACAACTCATTTTCCTCAATTTCGTTGAGCCTCAAGTAATATATTTTGCCGCACAAGAAGGAAATTAGTTCTCAATATTAATGAAGTCATTGTATGTGTATATTCATAATATTTGTCAATAAATCTTTATGAAAAACAAATTACTTAATAAACCGCTTGACATTTTCTACTAAAATGCTGGCGTACAAGTAGGCATGTTCAAATTTAACATTGTTCTTCCCTCATGAATAAATCATAAGAAGTGAGCGGGGCTCTACGCCTTTATAATTCTACATAATACATTAAAACGTTGTACAGATTGCCTTCTACTTTAATAATATCAACTTAATGGGTATTAGTACCTATGTGTAACGGAAAATACTTACCGACTATATTTTGTTATGTATTTACTGTATACATCAAAATTACCAAACTTCGTTATGATTTTACCCTTCAAATTTTCGTTTTAAATTCGCATCACTTGCCGAGTTACGAGCCTATTTGGCCTTGCACAGGTTTAATGTTGTTAATTTTTAATCAGTTAATGTTGTTATATGTCTTATGGGAGTCCCGAATAATAAACAATATTCCTTCTTTCTTTTTCTCGTTTACTCAATTCTTTATTCAAAAATGGTTGAACGGTTTATCGCGCATGTTTTTAGCGAATCGTGTGATATGATTTAGTGCAGTCGGCGACATTAGGTGGACTAGAGTCGGGCGGCTCCTAATCTTGAGTAATGTTCGCCATTTGTCTTCGCAACCGTTCACGTGTAATTGGGCGGTCACCGTTCAGAATCACTGCCTCAATATTCATCGCTGTAAAAATGACTGTTTATTTATCTTTGTTTGGAGAGCATTGTTCTAAATCATGCAGATAAGCGACTCTTTTTGACAATCAGAGACATAAAGATTGACAAAATAAAGTGTGGTTTTTAGGAATACACGTAAAGATTGTAAAGCACATAGTGTAGCGAAATAAAAAATTCTCTACCTTACAACCTATAATTTATTCACTAGTTAAAAAAATACCGAAAGTAGGACATAAATACATAAAAAAACTTGATTTCCTGTGGCCGTATTACGAAGTGCCAATGCTATCATGATTCGTGTGAGGGAAAGAGATAGTGCTATTCGTCTTGTGTAACTCCGTCTCTCTTTGACACAGAAATCATGATGGATTTAAGACGTCATAATAGGGCTGCTGATCGTCACAACTGCAAACGATGGCGAGACGTTCAGATTTTACCTCCATTGGATCCGGTTAGTTGGTGAATTGCAACCGTGGGGCTAATCCCGGAAATACTATGCTTGGGATGGCGTTCGAAGTCAAACTGAACGCAACAGATGTGCATGCCGACGAATTAAACTATAAATGCGCAAATTATTTTGCCTTTTAATCATAGCCAGTAAAAAAGAAGAGGAGCCGGGTCATTTCGCTTTGCCCCATTTGTTCTTGGTTTTTCACCAAATAGGTATGTTGGTTATTTAATTTTACTATATTATAATTTATATTTATAAATTTTACTAAATTTTAATATCACGGCCGAGGAGTCTCAAATCTTACTTTTCAATCCCCTTGTAAAAAAAATCCTTTATAATTAAAAAAATACTGTCCTGCCAGTCAGTTAACCGAAAAAAAAACTTCAGCAAGAAGTCTAGTAGCAAACTTTGCTACGATAGGTATTTTCAAGACCATCAAAAATTACTACCTACTTGACACTAAAACTTATGTAAATATTGTCTTTACAAACAAGCTCTCAATATCGCTGGAAAACAAAGCAACATTTTGAAACTGTTATTACTCGTAAAATGGTATTCATTAAAGGTAAATCATTGTTTTCTTAATGATTTGTGTTGCTTTTATTTTGCACTGCCTACGTAGGTATCTACATAGAATTAAAAATCTAGTTCCATTTTGTACGGTCATAACGGGAAACCTTTTTAACCGAATTAAAAAAAAAGGAAATTAAAGTTATTTAAAAAAAAAAACACTTTTTAGTGGTACACCCTCCACCCTACCTAAACCTGTAGTATTATATTATCTGTGCCTAAACTTATCAATCACAATGATGTAAACAATAAACAAACATGCGATTTCAGCGATCCCGAAAGATTTGCTATCATTTATTGAAATTAACAAAAATGCTCATAAAATAAAAACTACTTTACGACGAAACTGAATTAAATTCTTATGAGACCAAATGGCAACTATTCTTCATCGAATAAAAAACTAGGCTCCTAATACTCTGCAGAGTTTAAGGAAACCTAACCTATCCGTGTCCAGGTGCCCTAGGATCCCACTGACCTATGTTCCGATAGGCTACCTATGTGAAAAGGCAAGTCAATTAAAGATATTGAACCAAGTTATTTATCTAGCCCATCAATTTCATTCCGGGATGTCACTCAGGCAGCTAATTAAACGGCGCCGTTCAATGCAAAGTCTAGGTAGCCATATCTAGGTAGATATCTATCACATTGATGTAATGGTATAACGTTTGTGGTCTAAAAATGTTTATCAGTTGACCTTTTTTGGCCTCGCACAGTTAAAATTTAATATTAAGCTTTTAATTATGTTTTTTTTATTTGTTTTGCGCGAGTCCTAAATAAACATTTTCTTTTCAGTTTTTAAATTAGATTATCATACTGTGTGCAATAAAACCCAAAATACTATATTAAGGTAGGTACTTAGGTAAGTATACTTTTACCATGTGTGCTTATTACTTTTTAAAAGTTATAAGCATCAATTCTAGGTACCTATTAATGATTTTTAAAGATTAAACTCATTTCTTAATTTAAATTTGACATATTAGCGCGCCCGCGTGGTGGATTACGGCCCATTCCCACTCCAAGAGAGGAGGCCTGTGTCCCAGCAGTGGGAACGTTAAAATTGTTATTGGCTGATTATGCTTATGCTTATGCTTATATTAGCGTCATTGCATTGGTTATGTCACCGGAACATTGAAAACGCCGAAAGGTTGTAAAGTATCGTGTGAAATTGTTTTTTCTGAAACTATTTTTTCTTAAGACGCGGATATATTGGAAACTGTTGAATTTGGATGGGATTTATTTTATACAAGACAAGCAGATTTTTTCATAATATATCGAGAAATTATAATCTAATAAAGATTTATTCAAATCTTACGGAGTCTGCAATTTTCTGGTGACATTTGCAAACGGACGGACGGTGACGTTTATCAAGAATATTTGGTTCTAAAATGATATACACAAAATAAAATGGCAAGTTTAATCTTGGAACAAAGGGCTGAAATAACATAACTCTATGAAGATGGCCTGATGGCATAATATAGCACTAATGTGCTATATCACGCTCAGGCCATAAAACTTAATATATCTCGATTCATCGTGAGATTTTGGATTCAGCGTCATAGCGTAAAAAGGCAAATCACTAATCATAGAAGAAATTTGGAACGACGGCCGATACTAACCACTGCGCAAATCTATACTAATATTATAAAGCTGAAGAGTTTGTTTGTTTGTTTGTTTGAACGCGCTAATCTCAGGAACTGCTGGTTCGAATTGAAAAATTCTTTTTGGGTTGAATAGACCATTTATCGAGGAAGGCTTTAGGCTATATATCATCACGCTTAAGCCAATAGGAGCGGAGCAGCGATAAAGAATGTTTTAAAATCGGGGATTCCACGGGGACGAAGTCGCGGGCAGCAGCTAGTAACTGATATGCGTTCGACAATACGAAGAGCACGGCTTCACACCAACTAGTAATTTTGCAACTTTTTACGATGACCCCTCGAACGATTCGTCGAGCTTTGCACCGTACTGGTCCACAATATAGACACCATGCTATGTGGAATATGGATATAAAGTGGAACTCAAACCTCACCACAAAACGGCTCGCCTTAATTATGCGCGATAATATTTTGATTCGTAGGATGTTATATTTGTGGCGGAATTTGTTCGAAAGAGTCACCGCGGCCCTGGAACGCGAGAGTTAGGAAACGGAACTCTTCAGTAAATGATAGTAAAATCTTCCGGGATTGCTGACATGTTTGTTTAATGTTTACAACAGTTTATAACACGCTGTACGGTACGCTGTGATGGGCTACGTTAAGCCGGGGGTACCTATCACCACTAAAAAGTGTGATTTCGAAATTCGGTGTCAAAAAACGAACAAACAACCAAAAACACTTACTCTCGAAATTAAAGTTATTTTTACTTTTTTGAGCTTTTTTTTTTCATTTAGAAGTCGGTTGTATTTTTTTTTAAGTTTTTTAATGGTCTGGTCGGTCAGCTGATATGTATCCGCTTGAAAATCTGTGGGGTACCTATAATGGTTCAACGCTGGGACTGTCAAAAATACCAAATAATATATTTTCGTTTTCTTTTGAAAAAAGGTTTTCTTTAACAATCCTATCTAAGTCATCTCATTAAGCGAACCGATCTTTAAGTTGATAAAAGTCTATGCTCAATATCTAGTTTAAATTACAAATCGATCTTGTGACATAGATGTGTGCAGGCAATTATGAACCTTAAGATGGTAAACATTTTCTAACTGCGACTATACAAGCTTCCTTACTAAGCTAGTGTCTTAGTCTCTAAATAGTATAAAACAAACTCATTTTCTGCCTCTTGTCAGTTTTTCCGTCTACTTTTCTAAACCACGGACTCGATTTTACTATGGTTTTTATTAATCGAAAGAGTGTTAAAAGCCAGGGCGGGACGCGAGGTGTAAATATTGTCTACAAGTTGTTCCAAGATTGTCACAAGAGACGCTCTCGTTTTAGTTTCAATAATAAGTATCTGCTTGCCTATGCAGATACTTAGTATGTAGGTATAGTTAATTACTTTGATAATATTAAGTTGTATCTATCTAAAAATTAACTGTAGTGATGGACATAAAAATGCATATCAACTCTACCTTTCAAGCTTGCCACCTTAAATTTAACCAACTAGTCTAACGGTTATTTTATTTTCCACAAAAGCACAGTTAGGTACACTTTTCTCATATCCAGTGAAAACTGAAAAGCCATTAAAATGCACTCTCGTCTTTATATGCCCATTTAGTAAATAGTTACCAACGTGCACGGCAATCATATTTTTTGATCCTCAATAAATTGTCAATTTTATCTTACGCCAGTGATTCAGGGGGACTGGAGAGCCTTTTAAATATATCGAGTATTTCAGTGCAACGATACAGCGAGTTGTTTACAGTGGGGGGTTGTGGTGGGTACACGTGGGGGCGCGAGGGGGTGCGGGGTGAGGCGAGGGGGTTCCAAGATGGCGGCGTCGCCAAGGCAACGGTGCAGTCGCTTCCTTAATCGACCGTCGCAGGCCCGCGCCGTCTCCAGCCCACTCTCATTTATGTATTGTATTGCACTTGAGGACTGACTTGTGTTTTATGATGTTCGCGCTGCCTATGTACTCGCCGAGCTGGGTTTTTGTACACAGATAATTGGATTTCAGTTAGGAAACTGAGGCACGTTTATGCTGGAACAGACTCAACACTATTTACTATTAAAACTTCTGGGACATCTGAAAGGCTAACGAATAAAGTTTTCGTGCAAAATTTCCACCGATATTTCCACCAATTCCCCCAATAACCCAGCTACATCGGTCACTGTCCCATCTTACCCCACTAGCTCACAAACAAGCATCTTGGATCCCGATTTGTAAATAACGTACGTTCAGAGTCGTTAGTTCTCCGATCAGTTAGGTCAGTCCATAATCCAGTGGCCGGTGCGCTGCAACCGCCACGGAGCCAATAAAAAAGAGTTATAGTTGAGAAGAAAAGGAAAGTCTCGCGTCTCAGGCCGTTAGTTAGGGATCAAGGGCTCTGCTCGCGCCGGGCGATAATCATAATTTTTACTTACAAGAGCAAGAGTATAAGGCATTAGTTGGCGGGCTCGCGACAAATCTTTCCTAACTGCGGCCAACTTTGCGACTCCACTCGGCGTTAGCTCTCGACACTATATTTTGTAGACTACAGGTGCTTCGGACTAAGCGAATGCTGAATGTGGTGCGCTGGTGCCGCGTCTGGCCTGTAATTTTTCTTATTCATCGAGCATTTTAGTTGACAGATGTTCTGTTTTGAATAAAGTAATATGTTTAAATAATCACATAGCCTACAAGTTACAGATTCATGATAGGTGGTACCCAACCTAGTTTCAGAAGAAAATATTTGTACTAAATGGTGCTACGAACGATCTACGGTACACTACATATTATAACTATACGGTCAACTGCTACTACAATTTACTCCACAAAAATATTCATAACTACTTAAACGAAACCGCAAAGGGTACACGAAAATTACTTTATTCGGATTAGATAGTTCTCATATTCTCTTGTAAAGGTAAGGTACTAAGGAAATGGCCTCCGTATAAACATAAAGGATACAAAAAGACCGCCCTAAAACAGCACATAACCACGTCCCAGCCATTTACAAAGTCACCGTTGTTGTCCGATTTGATACACAAACAAAGTGGCGTGCGAGTGTAGTCTCGTCACGTGGTAGTGGCCGAGCGAAGCGAGTGGCGAGTGGACAGTGCGTTAGGACGCGCTATTCAAGTGTTATTCAGAATATGTGAACATCGCGCACGTGCGAAAACCTGTGGAGATGCTTTTGAGCTGGAAAAATGTCGTTCGGCAACGGTGTGCAGTGTAGGTACAACGATAGAAGGTTGATATTGGAATATTAAAAATCGTAATCGGCCACAAAAGTAAACATCAGGGGTGTGTACGCCGCCATTGCGGCGGTAAGTCCCCTCTTTGAGGAGTGGCTGGAGAGACGCCACGGCGTCCTCACCTTCCGCCTGACGCAGGTGCTCACCGGACACGGCTGTTTCGGGAGGTACCTGTGTCGGATCCAGCGGGAGGACACGTCCGGGTGTCATCACTGTGTGGATCGCCCGGAGGACACGGTGGAGCATACGGTGGAGGTCTGCCCTGCTTGGGCGGAGCAACGCCGTGTCCTCGTGGAGGCGATCGGCGGCGGCGACCTCTCGCGGCCGGCCCTGGTTCAAGCCATGGTCCGGAGCGAGGAGGCATGGGAAGCGGTCGCCTCCTTCTGCGAAGCAGTAATGCTAGCGAAGGAGGAGGCGGAGCGCGTGCGAGAGAGGGAAGCCCCTCGCTCCAGCCGCCGCAACAGGAGAAGACGCCCCGGGCGTCGGGAAACGCAGGGCGATTCCCGGCCACCGTAGGCGCGGGCCTGCGGATGGCGAGCTATGGGTGGCTCGCCGTCCGATAGCAACCAGGCCCGAGTCGACGGCGCGTCGTGTTCCACGCGCGCCTCAAAGAGCCGTCAGCAAAGAAGACGGGGCCCCATAGGGTCAGTGCCTGCTAGGGTTGCGGAATTTGTTCGAAAGAGTCACCGCGGCCCTGGAACGCAAAGGGCACAAGCAGGAACACGGGTGGGTTTTAGTCAGTAAGAGTCTGACACTCCCTTCCGCTCCGCCCAGAGCGGGAGAAGTCATTTGATGATTTCCCATCCAAAAAAAAAAAAAAAAAAAAAGGGGTGTGTTTTTCAGTTTTACCATAAAGTCAAAGAGTCACAACAATTGAGTATAAGCTACAAATGCAATGCAATGCATAGAAGCCCATTTTAAGTGTGTGACCCCTTTAAAAGCAGTCTCTTAGTCCTCAAATTGTGCTAAAACTGCCGGTTACTTTTCAGAGCTAAACTACGCATACTTGGTCCAGCAGTAGCATTTGCTCTTAGGTACGTCTTAAAGATACCTCATATTTTTTAAGTTAAAAAATCTACTTAAGTTGTACCCAAACATATCTACACATAGCTACCTACTACAAAAATAAAGAAGAAAGAAGTCTCCACGGATCTGTGTGCGCCAGTCCTCAGGCGGCTCGGGCCGGATTTGTTTTATGCCGACCGAAGACATCGACTTACCGCGACCGGCCGGCGTCTCCTTAATTTTATTACACGACCCGAACTCCAACAAAATGTCCTAATTGTGTCTCGAAAAACCAACCTGGAGAATGGAATTACCAATTTTGTTTCGTTTTGTTTTCTATGGGAGTTCAACGTCTTATTGGGTCGGGGTTCCTTCCGTCTTGGATTTTGTGGACGGTTAGCTACTTTATATACTTACTTACTTATTTTGTTATTTACCTGTTTCTGTTATCGAGCTGTGCGGGATTACTTTGCGGTGGTTTACTTATACAGTATATTCATCTATGGGTTTACTTACCTAGGTAAAGGTTTTGTTGAAGTAAAATAACTAGGCAAAGAAAAAAATATTAGGTGGGTAGGTACAGCTATCCATCAAGATTTTTCTACTTACTCTGCATTCTCTATTTCCTTAAAATTTTCTTAGAAGGTAAGTAATTTTCTCTTACTTAAATTTCAATGGTTTCCTGATGTAGCCATCACATATCTGGAGTCTATAAATCAAGAGTGAAGAGGTTACATCTAGGCAAGCTTGCTCCATCGTCGATCACAATCATCATCGCTTTAACCATCAGGTGAAATACCTAGTAGTCAAAATCGAGCTTATAAAAAAAAATAAGATTCGCGTAGATAGTCGGCAAAGCTTGCACCTCTACGGAATTATGAACTTATTGCTTCAACTACATCAATATATGTAGGTTCATAATAGAGCGGATTAAATCTTCAATAGGTACCGTAATTACAAATTCCATCATCTGTACCGGTGACAGTTTACAAATCATCAAACGTACAGTCAGAGGAATGTTTTGGAGACTCAGAAGCACTCGCTCGCACTGGGTGTCGGATGGATTTAGGTACAATCTTTTGCTTCCTTCCGTCCTTGCTTCTTGTGATGGAATCGCGAATTAGTTCTTGGAATGGGTCCTGAGTATTGAACTCGTGTTTAATTATACCTAGCAACAAGCTAGTATAACTTAATCTGTATTAAGTTATTGACTACCCTAAAAATTCAAAGTACCTTAGGTAACTTGTAAATTTCAGTTTCAGCCGACAAATGGCATGGTGAACTAGTTCATTTTTAAATTAGATAAAGTAAATAAGAAAAAAGTTGTATTTATATGTATTTGTATCAAGTCGAAAAGCCAACATTTTATTTAAACTTGCCGCTACGGTGCCGTGCAACAGCAGGTACCAACCAACCCAATCATTAATAAAAATTATTATCAAAACGGGGTTTCTATCTCTTAATAATAAATTATAAACAGTAAATCAATTCTAAAAGTATGATTCTTCAAGGAGGTGGAGTTTTGAGCTCCACTTGTTACTTGCATTCAGACAAACCCGCAAAAATTATTTAACACGATTCAATGGGCAGGTAACGCCATCTGTTGTTCAATAGCTGCACTCATCTTTAAGCTTACTACAATACCATCTAGTATGAAGTAGGTGTTAACACAAAAACTTTCTAAAAAGCACTCCAATGAATACTAGATGGCGCTGACTTAAAGAATGTTGCTGTAGAGATGTACTCGTCCAGGATAGCGTAACGGTAAAAATTAGTCAACTGATAAGTGAAATAAGTTGTATAAATTAAACATGAGGGATGTTACTATAATAAATAGGGTAAGTTGAAAAAAGTAAATAGGCAGTTATTTTATTTTCTGCTGGGTAACGACGCTCGCCACCTATCCG
Organism: Hecatera dysodea; assembly: GCA_905332915.2. NCBI lineage: Eukaryota > Metazoa > Arthropoda > Insecta > Lepidoptera > Noctuidae > Hecatera > Hecatera dysodea. The sequence continues at coordinate 6,630,264 of HG995294.1, read as the reverse complement.
GACAAAGTGCGGTATCCCCGGGCCAGCCGGATGGCTATGATCCTCTGATAATAACTGCCTCTTCGGTCATATTTTTCTGCTCTTTATATTATTATGTCTATTTAAATATTTTTACGAATCATTTTTAGTAGATCTAATTATTCTTTTTCGTCTTATGAATTTATTATTACACACGCTGATGTGAATTCAAATGCACGAATCAATATTTGTGGATTTTTTATAATTAGTGGGAACTCAAACAACCCCAATGAAAAAATGTATTTTGTATAATGTTTCTTTGAAATTAATTTTGATCGTTAACATAAAAACACCTTTATTATCGATAAAACGTAAAATATCGGTTTCACGAAAACCGTTATTACAGCGTTCGTTCATCACTACTTGTTTGACAGCAACAGCATCGCAGACAGACGTTGTCGGTCGGCTGAGTGACTTGACAATTTGTTTATCAATCGATACGCAATACTTCCAAACAAAGTGAAATTATCTAGTATTTGTTTAGTATTTAGTACGGAGAGGGTGGAACTGGACTGCACCAGAAAATACAAAAGTTTAAAAAATGACAAACACCTTCGTGGTTTGTCTAATAGCACTCTTTTGTTGTACTAGTGAGTAAACTACTTACATTATTTTTTATGCTGAATCGTGTTTGTAATTATTTTCGTCCTTGTAATATTTGTGTTGTTTAGTAAACCTTAGGTAAGCGTCTTAAGAATTACGCTACGTGGACTATATAGGCAGTCCTCACAGACTTCATGCAAAGTACCCTCTACCCATTGTTATAAATCGTAATAAGTGTTTTTTACATTACATGGTGATTTCATCGTGTTATTACGAATGCAAGCTCATTAATTATTGTTGGGTCATTGCTGGAATTCATACTAATTAAATAGGCACGTAGTTATGCTTTTGGATTCCAGTTGTTTGGTCTTAATATTATTATTATTTCTTATAGACAATATATTATTTTATTATTTATTATAGACAGTCTGATGACCTTAGATTATTCTCGAAAACAACTCACGTTGTATTGACAGATGTACAATTTATCTATTATTGACCTGGTACCTACCTACTCATAATTTAATTACCACATGGTTACTAATTAAACTTGAAAATAGTCAATATTACACGTTGCTTTAAGCAACATGTAATATTATACAAAACTGTAGTAGTTGGTCAGTAAATGATATCAGTAACTTTGATGTGTACTTGTGTGTTCGGGATCATATTTCCTGCTTTTAATCATTTCAGTAGTAGATGTATGTTTTATTTATTTATCATGCAGGTATCAATGTGCTCCGAACCAGGAAATTTAGTGCCTATTGTAACTCAGTGCCAATGGTTAAAAATAGTTGAAATGATATGTTACTAGGTAGCTGTGTTAGCTATGTTACTGGTTAGCTACAATAATAGCAGTTTACATTCAAAGTACAATGTAAAAAGATGTGGCATCATTCCTATGTAGGTATATGTTGTACTTTACAAATTCAGTTGTTAGAATGAAGGTAGTTACATGAAATAATTTATTTTAGCTGTTTATTTTAGATAAGTCCACAGAACTATACCCTATCTGTTTAGGTAGTTAACTAAAGGTAAACAATCTTGGTATGTCTTTTAACGAAAAATGGTTTTTGAAAAATGTGAAATACGTTTTACAACATGAAATACTTTCAGATTTTCTAAAATTATAGGTAATTGATTTGTATAAGTAGTAATATCCATATTTTAAAATATATTTTTACATACAAAGACGTACCAAGATTGTTTACCTTTAGTTAACTACCTAAACAGATAGGGTATAAATGTTGTTTCATAGCCCAAAAAAAAATTGTAAACAATGGACTATCACTGGTGTGCTCATACAAACATGGTAAACTAAGCACACAGATGGTGGTTGAACATCCGTTAAAAACATGGGCAGATTTAAACAAATATATCTGTATAAATAGTATTAGAGTAGTATTTGATTGGAAATTTCTCAAAATCTAGGGAAATAACAAGTATATTGCTTAAAAAAATAAAAACAGTATTGTGAGCATTTTAAAATATATGATAGGTACATAGAGTTACATCAAAAGTGAGTCATTTCTTAATTTTTTCCTAAATAGTAGGTAGTACAAAGTGAGTCATTTCTTAATTTTTTCCTAAATAGTAGGTAGTACTCTAGTAACATATTCCAAGTAAATGTTCATTCAGGTAGATTTTTGATAGTAGGCAAATTCCCTATACCAAATGCAAGAACAGGGAATATATATGTCCTATTTGTTGGCTTTGTTCTCTTATCAATTTCAGTGCTCACTTTATTAATTGTAGCAGTTTATTGTGATAAACAGTAGCTGACCCCTAACGAACTTGTTTTGCTGGCGTTATTTTTATTATTTGTCATTAAACGGAGATAAGCTGACTTATAATGTGGCATTTTAAAACATTTGTGTTATATTGTTTGCAGATTTGTCGTTTGCACGACAAGTACCGAAGGAGTGTTCTAAGGGCCCATCAGTATGGTGTCAGAGCCTTAAGTAAGTACATTACACTATAATGAACTTAACCAATTAAATCAATAAAGTTAATATATTTTATAGGTAACTTTTGTAAAACATGAACAAAGTCGGCTAGGAAACACGGGCCTCATCTAGCTTAAAATGACTAAAAATATATGATATAGAGTATATAGTGTTATGTTTTACCTAAATACAAAATAAATATCATTTAGGTTGTCACTAATTATAATTAATTAACACAAAGAAAGTACCTATTATTGAATGTCACAAATTCCAGTTCCTAAATACAGAAGTCTTATCAATAATCAACATAGTTATTAATGTTATTATACATTTATATGCCACAAAATACGCCATAATTATGTAGATAATTCCAAAATGATTATTATTTGAATGAACTGTAAAATATTTATTTTAACTGAATATTGTATTTGATTGATTACCTATAAGCTTTGATTATTGATTATTTTGCTTTTGTGGTTCCTCTGTTCTTGCGCTGAATAAATATTTTATCTATCTATTAAATTAAATACCTCTTAACAAAAATTTTCACAAAATAAATAAAGGCGATTTTGAAATGTATTGTGTTCAATAAGTAGGTACCTACACATTCATATTATACTCATGCATATTATATATCAACACAGTCACAGCGGTTTAATGATTATTGACTATCTATTACCTACGTCCGCGTCCGTTTAGTCACACCGCAAGGGGGAGATATAATGCTTTTGCATATTGGATGATTGGACTGTGTGTCACTATGTGAAACAAATAAATTTCGCTCAAACCCAATTTTTCCATTACCGTTAGCTCTGGTAAATCAAAAATAAGTACAGTTTTATGAACTGATTGCTAAAAATAAAAGCCGTCTTTTTATGTATAGTTTTCCCTGAACTAACACAAGGGAAAAGATAGTAGCATAATGATCAAAATTTCAATTTTTAACTTATTAACTACTTACGTTGTAATTCATACATTAATTCCTGTTCTCTCTGGCTAAACTAAATATAAATATTTAGGTCTTTGTGTCAAGACTTAGTGCAACAGGCTGACTATCAAACCTGTGGGTGGTCTGTACAATGCCTTATTTTGTGCCGTGATTAGACTGCTAAGTAAACAAAATATAGATACCTACAACATTATGCTTTTACGCCAACAGCCAATAAAATAATTGTACGATTCTTCTATACCTACTTTACTACATAACCTTACTCACTCGTGAGTCATGACTCGGTAAGGTGATGGTTGACGCTTCAATGACGCTTGTCTGCGCAGGCGCGGCGCGGATTGCGGGGCCGTAGGTCACTGCACATCCACCGTATGGGAGAAACAGGCTGAGCCGGTCACGACAAATGATGTGTCCAACAAGTTCGTCAGACTCTTCAGACAACTGAAGGATGTCAGGGAACTTATCAATGAGGTTGGTATTGGGTTGATTGTTGGCCTACTGTCATGTAGATATTGGGGCAAAATATTGGGTTTATTGGTTCATTATTGATGTATTCTGGAACTCAAATTCGTATGAGATGTTCCTTAAAATGCTCCAACAAGCTAACCGCTAAAGTCTTTAAGGTACGCTTTTGTGCCCGAAATGTACCGATATTCGGTGATGGATTGTACTAGTACTTTATAAAAATACATATTATGCGGGTTATAGTATTGTATTACAAGATTCGGAATTGGGGTAGCATTGAAGATACAATGATGTCCATACTTAATTGAGCGTGGGAACCAAGTTTTGTATCTTTAAATGTTATCTAGCCATCTGTAGTGGTTTTGTTTAACGACTTAAATATTCCTCTGGCAACCCAAGTGTTCACGTCTATGACCTTATTATAGACATTACAAGGACACAGCTGCATGTTGTGAGACTAAATTGAATGTAGGTATCAAAAGTCCGTAATACTTCAGTCTACCCTACACAAGCTGTTGAACTTAATTCCTTTATCTACCTTATCTTATTCATCTACAAATATGTCCCAACATTCTTTAACTTCCTTATTAACCATACGTTCATAGAACGGTATCCTGGTTGACAACCCGGTTTCAGGTTCGTTTTTTTATTTTTGATAGGCTTTTGACCACTACCTCACCTGATGGTAAGCGATGATGTGGTGGAAGATGAAGCACGCTTGATTAGAAGTAACTTATTCACTGTTAACTTAAAAACTAGCAGGTTGTAGTTATCAGGAAACAGAATCGGGCAGGGAATTCCACTCCTTAGCTGTACGCACAATGAATGTGTTCCCAAAACGTTTTGTGCGTGTGGGTGGGATTTCCACCATGTAACGGCGCATTGCCGTATGTCTTGTAGTCCGATGAGAAAGGGCTTGACAGAATAGAATACTCTTTATTATGTGCACCATACAAGTTACAGAAAATATAGACAAAGAAAACATTATATAGGTCACCCTATGTAATGTTTTCTTTCTCGCCCTATCACACAATGGGCGGCCTTATCGCTAAAAGCGATCTTTTTAAGACAACCTTTAGACCTTTCAGAATTAAACCGTCGCACGCTCCCAAAATGCAACCGATAGAAAGCCGACAGGCTAGCAACTCGGCGTCGTTGCTCAAGGTTTTGGAGCTTCGATTCGACGAGCCTATCGATTGGGAACCTCGTATTGGGACAGTTCTTTGAAGATTTTTATGGCACAAAATAAAAGAGCAATGAGCGCTGCTCCTCGTCGAAATTCTCCTCCCTTTTTTTATTCCTGTCTATAATACATTTTATTTGCCTAATACTTCGTCACTTCCACGGAATAGTCAGTGGCAGCGCATAGGTCGATTCGGCTGCAGGTTTTAGGGCACAGATAGCCGAAATTCCACTTAAAAAAATGTGCAATTACTCAACCAATCATTCTCATCAGGATTACTTGGCATCCCGAGTATCATCGGAATGCCAGGACGTGCAGTACCCCGCCATCGCGAAGATCTGCAAGGAGAATACGGCACAGCTGCAGCAGTACATCAACCATGTGCTGCAGTCAGACACCTCAGCCGAAACTATGTGCAAACTCATCGGCATGTGCAACAACGACAAGATTGACCATATCCTGTCTATGAATGTAAGTGAAACCTTTTTGCCATCTCTTATAGGGACTCGCTCAACTTCACAGAAACATCTTCTTTTTGATATGTGGTATGTGTGACTGCAGCGGCGTTCGACGCGCCCAGCTGCACAACGTGACACTGAGTTTAGGGAGGGCAAAACAAAACGTCTGTATGTGTAGTTAAGGTCGGTAAATTGTCGTGTGCAATGGACTGAATTTAACCTCACGAAACGACCGCCCTTAGCAGTTTTGGCAGGTCATCAGGTCCATCTTTGGTAAAACTAACATATTATGTATCCTTTTTAACTGGGCAGCACAAAGAAAAGTAATTTGTTTATCTTAATATTTACATATATACACACATTTATATGTTAGTTCCTTATAAATGTGTGTAAATAAGATATTATAAGGATGCACTGAGTTCAATATGCCGACTGTAAATTGAACTTTCGCCTAACTGTAATTATTGACATTATTTGTCATAATCGTTTGTCATAAAAATATTACTGCTGTATTGATTAAATGTTTGTAATGTAATTATCAATGAATGTGTTATGGGAAACCTACTTAACGAAATGAACAATATTATGTGCGTGACAACTTCAATGAATGGTGTTTGTAGTAATTGTGTAACATGTTATTGCTACTACAAACGTGGGGCGTGGGACCAACCTGACCGAAGCAATCTGTGGCCAATTTTGAAGCCAACAGTTGAATCTTCCACGTGGTTTATACATAAACTAGCTTTTGCACGAGACGTACGCGCACATTCCGGTATTCCCGTTCCCGCAGGAATTTAAGAAAATTCTCCATGCCAAACTTTACGACCAGCAGTTATGGCTATGATTGTTTGTCAGTCACTCAGTAATCAGTAGGTAACGCTGGAGTTTTATGTATATTGATATGTTCTGGAAAAGAACAAAGGAGGAGGGTCCTTTGGGCTTTGCCGTATTCGGGGGAAAAAGTAAAAATAATAAAAACATTATTCCGTTCAATTAACACATTGTACAGTAATAAAACAATACTGTACATAAGAGCCTTAAATACTAGATTTTTTTAAATTATCTGGATCCAACACTATGACCCCCTCGTGTCGCGGGGTCCACCACGACACGGGGGATCCACGCCTTTTCCCATGGGGCAAGAAGAAACTATAAGACGCCTGCAACGAACCTTTCATACTACTTCTGCTACGTTTATTGTGGTTTATGCAAATCTTAATTGGATCTTTTATTTCGCAGAAAAAGAAGCCAGTGGTGCCCAAACCCAACAAACACAAAGGTAAGTTTTTGCTTTTGAAAAATGACATCCTCACATTCAAGTTTTAAGTCATAATCATGCATTCTAGGAAGATATATTATCTTTTACATGAAGCCAATAGGAGAACATGCTTTCCATTAGCTTCTGTTTAACGTTTCAAATACACAGATGATATTATTTTTAATGTCAAGTAGTTTCCCTTTACTTTCTGGGAAATTCTAACCAATATGCGTATGCGCAGCCAGAAATCAACCCCTGCGAACTACATAACCCCTTAGGGGGGTAAAAATACATATTTCTTATTTTTGTATAAAGATTGTTTATGCTGAGTTTCAGCTTCATCAGACCAAGCGTTTAGATTCTTCCATACGAATTTTAACATCCACTAAACCGTGTTTTGGGGGGTAGTTCTGAAAAACTAATAATGACAACCTTTGTTATATTACTGAGGCTATTATTCTTATGAAGTTTCAAGTATATTGCCCCAAGGAATATTTTTTTTTATAAAAACTTGCAACTCTTATTTCACTCCTTTGAGGGGGGAGCTTCATAAAATCCTTTCGCAGCGGTCGTCTCCTATTAATTATAGACTTCCGTGCCAAATTTCATCTTCATAGGTCTAGTAGTTTCGGAGATTTCATGATTAATCAGTGAATGCTTTGTTTCCGCTGCTCTGTTCTGTCGATATGAAAGAATGTCAACTTGGCACTTGTTTCTTTCACTGATACAGGACAATGGCATTGCTCTATACAGTTCACTGAAAAATCGACTTGTGATGTGACTTGTGTGTGTGATTTGTGTAAGACTGCAGTATCATTATAGATATGATTTTATTAGTCACTAGCAGCGCCCGACGGTTTTACCCGCGTAGTTCCCGTTCCCGTGGGAATATGGGGATAAAATATAGCCCATGTCACCCGGGGATAGTATAACTTCCCAATAGTGAAAGAATTTTTCAAATCGGTTGAGTTTATTCGTTACATACAAAAATACAAATCTTTCCTCTTTATAATATTAGTTATATAGATTAGTCATTAACCGACTTCTAAAAAAGGAGGAGGTTCTCAATTCGGATGTTTGTATTTTTTTTTTTTTATGTTTGTTCGCGCATAACTCCGTCGCTTTTGAACCGATTTGAAAAATTCTTTTTTTGTTCGAAAGGGTATACTTTCCAAATGGTCCCATGAAAATTTTATCGAAATCGACCAAGCGGTTTTCGAAAAATCTAAAAAAAATATCTACATTATCTACATTGACGACCTCTTAGTTTACTCTGCAAAGGAGCAGTACGTTTTTTTTTACACCAATGTGATTGGTTCGTTTAGGTGCGGGGAGGGGAGGGGATGTAGGTACCACTAAAAAGTGAAAAATAAAAAACTTTTTACAAAAAAATACAACCGACTTTTACACAAAAAATCAAAAAAGTGCAAAATAACTTTAATTTCGGAAGTCGGTGTTCAAAAAACGAAAACGCAACCACAAACACCGAATTCCGAAATTAAAGTTATTTTGCACTTTTTTGATTTTTTGTGTAAAAGTCGGTTGTATTTTTTCAATCATGCGATCTTTGCCTAATTTATAATTTGCCAAAATTTATAGTAACAGATTGGGGATGGCTACGAAACACTCCAAACCACTAAACTCGACATTTATGTTTTAATTGCTACAGAAATCAAATGAATATAAACACTTTCCGCGGTCATGTAGTTATTGATTCAAGTGTCGAGTTCCAGACAGTTTAGATTGAAAAATAAAACTCAGAACACTTACTTAAACACAATAATTGAAAATACACCTTCATCGTTGTTTCATAAATTAAAACTGTATTTCAGTAACCATTGTAACTATCGGCAAGCTTCTTCCATCAATTTTGTCGTTTGTTTTTTCTTTTTTCTATCCTCCGAACTTTGTGGCATAATTATTACCATAACCAATATTGGCATCATCATCTGCCTAGCCTTTTCCCAACTATATTGCGGTCGGCTTCCAGTCAAACCGGATTTAGCTGAAACAGTAACTATTTAGTAATCTGTGGCTGAAACCAGTATTTAACGTTTTTATTTTAATATTGGCATAACCATCCTTAAAAAGGAACTGACGTTAGTAGATACCTATTTAATTATGTTTTCAATTAATTAAGTTCATATTTTTCCAAAGTTGGTATAAATTTAACGATCAATCATCAATTAACTACGAACCTACTAGAATTAACGACATAAGTATAGGCACTTATGTAAAACAGTTTTACAATATTTTAAGCATTTTTTATAATTTGCTATTCACGTTTCAATACGTGTGCCAAAACATGACTTTCATAATTTTTCAGCTGCTCTAAATGTTCTCGCCTTGTTTATAAGTATCGATGATTCTCTGATCTTTAAATATAAATGCCCTTCTTACTTAGCATCCTACAACAGCAGCCCTACCATGACGTCTTAAATCCATCATGATTCCTGTGTCAGAGAGACACGGAGTTACACAATACGAATAACACTATCCCTTTCCCTCACACTGAATCATGATAGCATTGACACTTCGTAGTACGGCCACAGGGCATTGATATTTTTCCTGTTTTTGTGACTCAGTCTATCGCAGTCCACAATCCATCAAAGATTTATTGTTTAACCGACTGCGTGATGTTTCCTTTTGATGTATAATATAAACTCAAATGGTTAACTGAGTTGACCAAAAATTTTTGTACGCCATTATGGCAAAACATGTATGTAGATCCTGTTCCTATTCCTTATCTATCTTATCTTGTACCTTGCATCGTTGGACCTTCACAAAAGTGTACACGATTTAAACTAATAGAAGTTACTTCAAGCAATATTATGTTTTTATATCATAAACACTTAGTTCTTGGACCTAAAACTGAAAAGAGTCACCGCTCCGTTCCACTTCGCTGGAAATGCATAATTGTATGAGCGTGACCTACGACAGTAAAATCATGATCACACTAGACTTTCCCAACCGTTTTAAGGTTGGAAGCAAATTCAAAAAGATTTAATTAACACGCGAGTTAACTATCACATTAATTGTGAGAGCTTGGCAGGAGTTTGTTTATTTTTATTATTATTGATCTGCTCGCGTTTAATCATCAATCTCATCTGATGAAAAGCGACGATTTAGTCGACAGAATAGAATAGAATACTCTTTATTATGTACACCATATAAGTTACAGAAAATATAGATGAAGAAAACATTACATAGGGTGACACAATGGGCGGCCTTATCGCTGAAAGCGATCTTTTCAAGACAACCTTTTGATGGATTTTAAAGAGAAAAGGAAATACAGTACTGTAACCCTTGACTTAAACAACCCAGGTTTAGTATTCAATAACAATGGAAGTATTCCCAATAATTCAGCGGATTAGATAAAAAAAAAAAAAACATTTGAAGATCTCTTGTATCAATCCAATAAAAACTTTTTTCAAAAAAATACAACCGACTTCTACACAACAAAACCAAAAAGTACAAAATAACTTCACATTGATGTAACAATAAACAAACATGCGATTTCAGCAATCCCAAAAGCTTTGCTATCATTTATTGAAGAGTCTTCCAAACCATCGTACACAATTTTATTTTTTCATTTTACATCAACAAGAGGAAATGACGACGTCGTCAATGTAAACTAAGCCACGCATTATTAGGGATAACTCAAATACTAGTCGTCAGATCTCAATCAATTTTAATGGGACCACACGACAAGCACAAGCTATATAAAAAGAATAATCAAAATCGGTACTCCCAGTGCAAAGTTATGAGGTAACATACACAAAAAAAATACAGTTGAATTGAACCTCCTCCTTTTTTGGAAGTTGAAAATTACCGATGGGTAACGGCATAGGATTGATAACTCTATTGCTCAGCAATATACCATCGTATATTGCTACTAAATACAGCATACAGTGGGAGGCAAAGCATGGCAAATTTATCAACGTTTTTTTTACAAAATTATGTACAACGTAGCTAATTATACCCTTCTATTCCAGGCACCCTGTTAGGCAGCGCCCAGTGCACTTGGGGACCGTCTTACTGGTGCAGCAATTTCAGGTAAATATAAATAAACAAGTCGGTAAAACTTCCACTGAAAAACACACATTATCTCAATGACATTACCAGGTAAGTACATACATATATATTTTTTCCTACTGTAGGTAATCGCTATCTATAAACGTGAGTTGAATAAATGGTTACAGGGGATTTATAAAACAATTTAATATTTTCTTACATTAGTTATATTTGCAATGTTGCAATAACAACAATAAGGATGGACTTCGATGATTTTGCACTAATAAGAAATCGCCAGCTAATTAATTGGTTAAGAAAATAATTTAAAGAAACCCGCAATCATACTTTATTATGCATACATAAAAAGTACTTATTAATGTTCCATAGTTTATAACACCGCTAGCCTACGATTAGAAACATGAAAACTTCTTATTTTTTATTAAATTACATATGTATATTTAACGCAAGTGTGAATGAAACCTTTTTATTTAAGATTGTGTTTTCCTGCCTGAAAGTTTTTTTTCCTTCAAACCCACGTTATAATTAACAAAAAAAAACTATTTGCATCTAAAAGCACTAACATCCGTTACCTGACCATTGTTTCTATAAAACTATACAATCCGCTAGAACAACTATTAAGCATTCAATGAAATTGCACAACATCTATTGCTGCCATAGCAAATCGCCTCAATAATGTTTTTGCAATCAAAATGGCGTTGTGGTATCTGCAAAATTATCTGGCCCCTCGCTTCCTAGGTTTTGTAAAAAGCAACTAAGGGATTTTGTCATAGAAACGAGCAGTGTCCTGTTGCAAAGATATGACCACCAAATACTTAGGCAAGATATGATTTTCGTGTGTTGTCTGCTGAATTCCTCTAGGTTCAGCCACGTTCATTGCTGATTAAGATAATTACTGTTCTTATAATAATGTCCTCCTGAACGATTAATAAACAAGTCATCGGCGCTCAAACACACATACAATCGCTCTTCCATCAACCTCATAGTCCGATGGGCCGGCAATCTGACTCGATCAGAGAGAATGATCCCATAAGAAATGCGTCTTTCATTAAACACAGTCTTTCTGTCTTACTGATAGTATTTATAATCCAAAGATGGACTGGTAGAGAATGCCTTGTTGTATTAGGTCAGTCTATCTACTAATACTGCACATAATGTTTAGTTTATCTTAACTAATATAATAAATAAATCGAAAAAAATCGAATCGAATTTTGGTACAGCAATAGATGGACACTGTTATAAACTTGTTTTTTTTCGAAATCTATATTAAAGTAAGCAAATGCGCGGGCAAAATCTAGTAAATAATAAATACTTACTCTGGAAAGTTTTACAAACTTGAGATATTAATTCGGTATCGTGGGTAATCTACCTAAAAAGCAGCGTGCAGAGCCGCGTGCCCGGCGTAGTTATCGATATTTATTCATAAGAACAATACTCCAATTAGATTGCACAACGACTAAAGCCATAGTAAACAACTACGTTTGTGCGGTCTATCAGTACCCACAGAGTACTGATAGACCACGGCGGCCAATGCTAGCGCAGGATAGTAATATTGCATATACAGACCAAGTGAGTAAGTCAGAGCTAAAAAAGTAAACTTGAACTTGGTCCGTTACAATTCTGACCATAGCAACTGAAACAAAGCGCGAAGATCCTTACTTATTAATATTATCAATTTTATAAATGCGAAAGTAACTTTCTGATTTTAAAGTTTCACGCGTAAACCGCTTCATCAATTTTGATGAATTTTGGTATAGAGACAGATAGCCTTTGAAAAGGATATAAGGTATTTTTTTATCCTGGGAGTACGATCCCTTGGTATGGTTAATATCTGATTTGGGAATGGACGCACATGGGCGAAGCCGCTTTCAGAAGCTAGTTTTAGGTTTTAATAATAACGTCACTAATGGCTACCGACACGGTGCTTCCGTGATCTACGCAGAGTGCGAATTGGCAATACAACTAGCGGTTTGCAATTCGTATCGACTCTCGTATTCGGGTGCAATCGATTGTAAAACTGTTTACATAAGTTCGTTGTATAACAAGTTTACTATCTAGTATCTTGTTATTGTTACATTGGTAACTTATAATCGAATAATACGTATCGAATTAATTTCAACAAGTTTCCGTTGAATTTGATCGATGTTTTTGTGGTTCACGGAAATCGTACGCTTTGTATTGAAATCTTAATCGATATCAACGTTATAAAAGATTATTATATGATTAGATTACAATCACGCGGATTAACTGGGTTTGTTTTTAATAATAATAAAATGTACGAATTCACTTGAGCATAATTATTACACAGATCAAGATGCTCTCCGTTCCCCAAAGTAGACATTTATCTATTGATACACATTTGAAAGTGTTTTTATTGATCGACTAACCCATAACCCACTTTTATTCGTAAATAGTCGTGACCTGTTGAATACTCGCTATCGTTATATTGTGATGAAGTAGCCTTCTTGGCTCAGGTCATTGGGGGATAACTTTGTCGATAGAACTTTGGAAGCGTCTGGCAAAAGTATAAAAAGTATTTTGAATTATGAATGTGAAAAATATGCTTTGTTTTATATGACAGTCGTGTATAAAATCTCTTATTAAGGCAGATGTTGTAAATAAGTAAGAAATTAGACAACGAGTTTTATTTAAACCGTTATCTACTAGCGACCATCATTCATCATTGCTTGGCCCTAAGAAAGTTTACCAAGGATCAGCAACATTGCGACATACATAGGTAGGTATGGTTGATGGTTCAGGAAATTATATAACGCAAAAGCATCCTTCTACCTGTTCATCTGTGGGTTGTGGAATTTGTTCGAAAGTGTCACTGCGGCCCTGGAACGCAAAGAGCATAAGGACGGGTTTTAATTAGTAAAAATCTGACATTGCCTACCACTCCGATGACCTCCCATTCTTAAAAAAAAATATCATCCTATAAAACCTTTAATTACAATTAGACTTAGGTTGATTTATACAGTCGGTGGAGTGAGCATCTGAGTTGTAACTCCGCCTTGATTTTTTTTTTCTGGATGGGAAATCGTCAAATGACTTCTCCTGCTCTGGGCGGAGCGGAAGGGATTGTCAGACTCTTACTGACTAACACCCACCCGTGATCCATCTAGTGACTTTGCGTTCCAGGGCCGCGGTGACTCTTTCGAAGAAATTCCGCAACTGATTGTATGGACTGACATCTCACTTCGTGTTCACTTCATTGAGATATACGTGTTTTTTCAAAGTTCGTTATTTTCTGTCATAACTTCAACAACGCCACGCTTGACTTACCTCACTGATTGATTACCCTATGAATGCGAAGGTCGCCTGTACACTTGTGGTGTTCATTCATAGGTAGTGTTGTGTCGTGAGCGATCAATAACATAATACCATACATCGCTGTAGCCCTGACTTATTTTTTAATACTCTAGTCGTTCCTCTGCCCTGTGCGGTAATAGTGGCGTTACACCCGATGAATAATGCCATTCGTTGCTCTGTTTACGTTGTCGAGCAATATATTTTTTTCACATATAAACAATGGATTCAAAACCCTTGGAATTTAAGTAAATAAAAATGTGCGCGATTGAGGTTTTGCTCATCTTCTGAGGCCTTCTGATAAACTATCACAAGCTATGCATTCAAAAAGTTATATGCAGCGAATTACTGTCTTAAGTAATCAGAAACTCAAAATCTATCCAATATCATCACCACCGTTAAATATACGTCAAATACCTGCAAAATTACAACAAAAAGTATCGTCATATAAAAATCCTCGTGTTTTCCACAGCACCGGCCGCGAATGCAGTGCGACCCACCACTGTGCAACCAAAGTATGGCCCAAGATGGAGGTTGCCGACGATACCGACAGCATCTGCAAGATCTGTACCGACATGGTGCAACAGGCCAGAGACCAACTCCAGAGCAACGAGACACAGGTAAAACTTACGAGATTTAACTGTTCCCATGCGTTCATATGACATATCGAGTTTTGACATCTGAATTGATCTGAATTATAATGTGTCCGCTTTGAATAAGCGTCGTTTTAGACTGTCAATTTGGCCTCCCCTTCGTCCTTCCAAACCTCTCTAAATAGAGCTTCGTTGCAAAAAGCAAAATCCCTCATTGACCGTGGTTAACTGAGATTAATATTCGCTTTTAAAACATGACACAAAAAGAGTGAAGGAAGTCTACGAATGCGAACTTGTGACGGTATTAGCTGACTGTACTCTACCCAAACTTATTCGTGCTTACGAAGTGAAAAAGCCAATAAAATTTGAGCAATTAGTTAACTTAATAAGTAGAGAATATTCAGGACGAGTTCCATTACAAAAATATGCATATCTAGGGCAGTCATACTTTTTGTCAACGCTCGCTCTCTCAACTTATCTTAAAACAAACAAAGGTTGAACTTACACCTTGCTGAGGGTAAGTCATTGTCCGATAATAACGCGGCGCCCACGTAACATTGTTTTATAAATACTGAACAATAATCATAACGACGTGTGGTCGGAGGATGAAACAATGACCATTGCTTTTCTGCTATCACTGCTATCCCATATTATAAATTCAAACTATCTTCATTGGATTATTATAAACAACGTTAGTTTATAAAAAGTCCTACGAGACCATAATATCTCGATATATTGTGAAAAGACAATTTCGAATGCGATAAATCCCATCAAAATTCAAAAGTGTTTTATAAAGAACAAGAGTTTACAATCTTACGTTGTTTATACTTGCGGTGTTTTAATGTCAATTTCCACTGTTTTATGTCTTTCGCACACTGCAGTATAAAAAAAGTTTAACCTTTGTTATCTATAAACGAAACAAATATTCTGAATTAAACGTTGTATTATTAATAACTTAGGCAAACGATTCACACGTAAACGTCTTTCCTTTGTTGTTGCTACCATGATAAGTATGACCTGATTCCAACCATTTGTGTCGAACTGGATACATTCATAAATAAAAAGTATCGCAAGTCAACAAAGTCGATGTATACAATTACAAACATTGTTTCAAATTATGAGTATTACTTCAATATCTGGCTATACAGGGAAAAGACCAATCCACAATGTTATTGGCGTTAGGTAATAGGTAGTTAATACTTATTGTTGACCAAACGTTATATAGCAAAACAAGTTAAATAATTAGCGTTGTTGTTAAGTATTGTGATCTCAAAAATCTTGTCTATCACTATCGTTAATATTAATGTTTAAATAAAATACCCCTACTCGTTTTTTTTTAAATATTCTTACGCGTTTATTGTCGTTTAATTGGTTGTGGCTACAACATACATAGTAGTATACATAGGTCTTGGTATACGAGTCGATCTTCAAGCTACGCTCGCCGAAGTCAGTCTGTGGATGAGTGAATATCATTTGCATCCAGTCTCCTCCGCCTACAAGTTATTGATCCCGGTTCATTTGTACATCTGTAGTGACATTAATGCTGCCACAAGAAAAAATAACAAAGCAAATTTATACGTCAACAAAAAGAACGGCTGCGCCACCTATCCCGCCAGCGACGGAACTAAAATCCTGCAGCGCTGTATTAAAGTTTAACGTGTGATTTGAACACATACAACAGCCCGAATATTAATTAACGGGCATTTGCCCACTAGACACGACAACCTTCCGGTCGGAGGATCTTCTCTTAACAACGGATGTATGCGCAAACTTTATGTCCTGTTCCGGATACCTCTATAGATTTTTGCCAGTCGTTACGGGAAGTCCGAAGCTACAAAACCTTCTCGGGAGGTACAGGGCTACCCAGTTGCAGGGATAAGCAGTCGAAGCGTAGGCAATAATGGTACTCAGTGTATCACCGTTAGCATAATCAGCCTTTTGATGTTCCCACTGCGGGGCCACAGGCCTCTTCTCTAGGAGAGGGAATGGGCCGTAATCCACATGGTGAATGTCACATGTCTTCGAACTTTTGGTTCTAAGACATGCCGGTTTATTCACGATGTTAAACCGCCGCGCTGTTTCACCGTTTTGAGAGCAGTGGTGATGAAGTTAATTACACTAAGTAATGCGCCTCGCTGGGTTTGAATCCGCGACCGTACAATTCGTAAGTCGGGGCCGTTACCACTCGACCACCTCTGCTCACGTTGGTATTGCCGTTGGCAATCGAATATTAACATTTTAAGCAATTTCACTTTATATTACAATCTGCATAGTAATAATAATAATGTACATGGTTTCAGATACTACTTTGGGCACTTAATTTTATTGTAAGTCCGTATATACTGCTAATGTTGCCAATTAGTATGTTGCTACTTATGTAGGCATATTTATAGAAGTTCCTTGTTGTATATATTTTATTAGCTCATCGTTACAATAGTGTAGATGTTGATGATTAACTTTATTATTATTGAAAAAACCTTTGTGTTACCTATTTAAAATTATCAATGTGTTTTTATTAGAAATAGATCTAGTATAATTCGGTAAAACGTACATGAAATTTGAAATTCGGGCCTCGTAAGATTGTCATGTGTTTAAATGTTAAAAGTGTAGGTAGTTGTATTTTCTTTCTTTGTAATATTTTCAATTAGTCCTTGAATAAAAATATAACGTTGTGATTTAGAAAAATAGCAATGCGTTACTAATTATTTTGTTCCATGTTTCGTAACAGGTGAAAAGCGTGTCCGTTAAATAATTGTTCTACTGAAAAACATCCCCTAGAGTAGTCCTAGTCACTATTACCTGCAAGGGTTGCGGATTTTGTTCGTAACATTCACCGCGGCCCTGAAACGCAAAGGGCATTTAGAGTAATATGTATAGGTTTTAGTCAGTAAGAGTTTGACGCTCCCTCCCGCTCCGCCCAGAACGGAAGAAGTCATTTGATGATTTTCCATTCTTATAAAAAAGAGTGTTCACTATATTTATGTACAACAAGTTGCAAGAGTACAGTATTTTTTAAACGATCAAATAATTAAATACTCACAGATGTTGACGTTACTGTATTTAAACCTTGTTTCAACAAACTGTTGGGCTGTTTTCATTAAACTTATTGTGAACAATGTTTTTCCACTTCAACAAGAAAGACGATAGATAAAAAATTAACTAAAACCCGTTTTCCCTTAAATAAACTGTACCTTAAAGATTATGTCTATAAAGTAAAAACAAAATACAATATTCATTTACAGGAAGAACTAAAGGAAGTGTTCGAAGGATCTTGCCAGTTGATCCCGGTGAAAATAGTGGCGAAGGAATGTATGAGGCTGGCTGATGACTTCGTTCCCGAGCTGGTGGAGACCCTGGCTTCAGAGATGAACCCTCAGCAAGTCTGCTCCGTTGCCGGTTTGTGTAACAGTGCCAGAATCGACGACCTGCTTGAAGACTTTGTAAGTTGCTTTTTGATATATTTTTACCTTGATTTCTTATTATTTATTGTACGAAAAACATTAATACTCAAATATAATGAGACAGATAGTACAACGATGAGTTTCACCTAAACTTAGGTTTTATTTAGCAAATATCGGTATCTACGTATCGTACTGACGTTTGATAAATAGGACAGTATAATCAAGAACAACAAAACTTTACATTTGGCTTCAAGGTGTTACAAAAACATCACTTCAAAGTAAAATTACAACCTACCTTACAAGCCAGTACAATTTATCAGTGAGACATCGTATAAATTATACCCTAAACTACTCATCCCATAAAAAAACCTATTCAAATGAGCGAAAATACTCCCATGTAATGACTCATATCCTCAACTCTAACCACAAAAAATCCTGCAATACGTACATTATCAGTATCACAGTACACCTCATTGTTGAGTTCTTTGTGATTCTCAAAGACTATAAAATGCGTTTACTTTTAAAACAAAGTAGGTACATACTGCGCACTGCGCACTGACCCAGTTGTGTGACAACGATGAACTTTATGCGTCATTGAGATTATCTCTAATATGTGAATTGGAAAACAAATCTAAAACGAAGTTTTAATATTAGATATTTTAAATCGTGTCATATTTTGTATTGATAAGTAGTAATTAGAACTTTCATAAAATGGTCTGCCATAGTTTTCGCCTATTGTTTTCGATTAAGTCAGTTGCAGTACTAAAACAAAACTAAGTTGCATAGCCGAGTTAATATTCCAATCTTGTTGACATAGTTTGTGGACTGCAGCCTGCGCACAATGTCGACCGTTGGACCAAATGGACTTCGGCACACAAGTATCATAAATTAAACTTTAGTTTAGGTGTTAGTCTGCAAAATGCGGTAGAATCATTTAAAAAATCTATTACAATATTTGACTACATGACTCACTGATATCATGTGATACTTCATTCACATTGCTTCTCTTCGTATAATTAGTCACGATCACGCGATAATGTTGTTCTTTCAAATTTTGTTAAAGAAATAGCGTGAATGACATTATATTATTGAAGGTAATCCAGACTCCAGAATCTATACCTAAGCCGATCACATAAAATTATGATACACAAAAACTTTAGCATAATAATCAGCGTTTTAACGTTCCCACTGCTGGGACACAGGCCTCCTCTCTAGGAGAGGGAATGGACCGTAATCCAACACGCGGGTTGGTGAATGTCACTTGCCTTTGATATTTTGGTTCTAGGACATGCCGGTTTCCTCACTAAGTTTTCCTTCACCGTTATGAGAGCAGTGGAGATGTAATTAATTACTCAAAGTAATGCGCCTGGCTGGGTTTAAACCCGCGACTTACAATTCGTAAGTCGGGAGTCCCGATTTACGAATTGTAGGTCGCGGGTTTGTTGTTGTAAAGTTTTTGAATAAACTCTTTACATAAGATAAAAACTTTAAATAAAATAAATCTGCCACCAGTCTTGCCAAGGGTATCGTGGTACTCAGTTACTGGGGAAGGTCAGACAGGCATTCGCTCCATGCAGTGGTACTCGTGTGTCCAGTATTGGTACTCAGCTGCTTCCTGCTTGGCTGGAAGCGACTCCAAAACGACGTAGCAATTATACGTAGTAGTTGGGCAAAAGCTAGGCAGATTGATCGAGTCGATTCCTGGCTACCTTAGGCGTGAGCCTTCGGACGGCAAGCGATGGATGGCTCGCCCCCGAACAAACAGGCTCGAATCGACGGCGCGTCGTGTTCCACGCGCGCCTCAAAGAAATGTCAGTAAAGAATATATAGGGTCAGTGCCTGCTAGGGTTGCAGAATTTGTTTGAAAGAGTCACTGCGGCCCTGGAACGCAAAGGGTGGAGGAAAACCAGTGGCTTTTAGTCAGTAAGAGTCAGACACTCTCTTCTGCTCCGCCCAGAGTGGAAGAAATCATTCGATGATTTTCCATCCATAATAAAGGCAGATTGATTGAAATACTATGAATCGAAATTTAATTGCCAAACCATGCTGTCAGACGATGCACTGTTAATCGCATTATGTGTTTTGCTGTTAAATCCATGCAGTATAAAGCTTGTTTGTTTAAATGTTTTACACAAAGCAAGACAAATAGTACTTTCTTCACTTTAGTCACTCAAAGTAGTTCGTAACAACATTATTATCAGGTTATCGCGATTACATTAGACGCAGTGACCTTCCAGCACGCCACATTTGTGAATATCGCGAATGTATGTTTTATTGTACGGATAAATACCTAAAACATTAATATACCCTAAATAATTTAATGTATGACTAAACAGAAATCTAGACAAAAAAAAAAAAAAAAAATTGATTGAGTCAGGCGTTACTTTGCGGAAATCCATTTTAATTTAAAATTGAAAACAATATATCTAGTTTTAATTTCCGCGAATATTAGTGGGTTGCAGGTATGCACCTCCCTCCCGCCCGCTATATTATGCACATGCTGACCGTTGAGTTGCGACAACAACTCAACGGTCAGCGAGTCAACACGTCCCCTGAGGATGCCTCGTGGAGAGGCGAAACACGTGTCGGTAATGGTGTTGGGTATTGCTTTGCCTTCCTGCATGTGCATAAAATCCTTGCATTTGCCTTGTAATCTTGCATGTGCATAATATAGCGGGCGGGAGGGAGGTACATACCTGCAACCCACTAATATTCGCGGAAATTAAAACTAGATATATTGTTTTCAATTTTAAATTAGAAATCTAGACTTCATCGTTCTTGAAAACTTGGCCATTTCGATTTTTGAATAGAGATATTATTTTAAAGAGTCTCTTTAAAGCAATGATTACCTTATGCTAGACTCATTATAACATCGAATTCATCACTGTGTAAATTTTAAATAACTATATATTCTTCCCTGGCTTTGCACGCGATAGAATTGGATTTCGCTAAAAATAGCCTGTCACCGTCTCAAGGGTTCCTACTATCTCTGCACCAGAAATCATCAATATCGTTTCAACGATAAAGACGTGAAAGCGAAACAAACAAACGCACTTTCGCTTTTATAATATTTGTTTGACGTTTCGACGATTCACTCATCCGACGAATTCTGTTTTAAAATTATTTGTCATTTGTAATTAAATGTTGGACTAAAAATGTATCCAAGTCAATTTTACATCCATTACTTACATTTAAAAAGTGAACCGTGTGTATATACTAAATCTAATTAATATCGAATGCGTTATTGTTTCAGAACACCCAATTGAGCCTGCGTGTGGAATGCAACAACTGTCAGCGCACGGTCGGCGTGTTGAGGAAGAAGTTCGACGCCACCAGCTATGAAGACTTCCTTCTTGGCTTATTGCAGGTACAACTAACAATAATTTACTGTTCATTTTTTAGTCTAAATCTTCTAGAATTAACTGTCGAAACATACACGGGCTGTCCTGATGTTCATTATTCAATACTTTAGTAGTAGCTATTTTGCAATTAATCTATCAAAAATGAAATGGCCACTTCATACTTAAACTTGATGACGAAGCCACGCTTCGCGGGACTTATTCCAGCCTGCAGGGTTTTAAAAAACTTAATTATCCGTACAGTTCCCAAATGACTTGGCTAGGCAATTTATTACACCACCACTACTTGAAGCACTAGGCAAACGAATGGTTCGTTTGCCTAGTGCTTCAATTAAATGCCTGAATGTCACTTGGCCGCTGATCAAACGGCACTGTTCATTGAATCGGCTGAATGAGCTTGTTCACTGCGACATATCCATTTGCTTTGGCCCTCGAGCCGGATCAGTGGAGACATTAGTACCATAATATTAAACGACATGCCCGTCTACCAAAAATGTTGCGAAAATGATCGTATTGCGCAACAGCGGGTTTTGAAATGTGCGTGAACTCACACACACTTGAAAGTTTGTCTCAATAATATTACGATGATATTAGTTCCAGAAAATAGGCAGAAATCTCTACTACTACACACACTGCACTAAGAAAAAATAAGCTTTATACACTCTAAAATAACCTTCCCATGTGTCCCAGATGTGCCGCAAGATGGACTCTCTGTCGGACTCGTGCGCGATGCTCGTGTTCAAGTACTACGAGAACATCGTCCAGGCGGTGAAGCAGGACTTCACTCCTCAGAGCATGTGCCACGTGAGCGGGCAGTGCGCGTACAAGTTCCACCAACACGACGACTTTACCTTCCCCGCGCAATTTACCGACTTTAAGCCTACTGAGTAAGTTACAAATGCTTGAAATTCAGACTTTATTCGATCATATTTTGATCGATTCATTGCCTGCGAATTATGTTTTTCCACACATTTGCTCGAAAACTGGCTTCTATCCCACTGCTTTTAGGCACTCAATGAAGGGTAATTCGCACTAGTGCTGAAAAACCTACAGCCAGCCCTCAATCGATCGTATTTATAATTATTTTATAGTATCAGGTTGGTCGCCGGCCGCTCACTATTCTTCGATCAAACTCTACAAAAATCGACCTGATTTGATGACAAATACTATTTATTTGTAACTATGAATATTTTATATGAATTTTCATTTATTTTTTCGAGCAAGTGTGTTGAAAGACGTCGTTTGATACACGTGAGATTTTGTCATTCCAATATTTTGGCTTTAAACGGGCCTACGTCTTTACGAAAGGAGGAAGTTCTCAATTCAACTGTATTTTTTATGTTTGTTTTCGCATGTAACATGATATAGAAAGTAAAACAAAAGTACTCTTGTTCTGGTTTTTATGATGTGTTTGTTTGTCAGCGACGTGCCTTGCGAGCTGTGTGAGCAGCTGGTGAAGCACCTGCGTGACGTCATGGTCGCCAACACCACTGAGGTCGAGTTCTACAGGGTGCTCAAAGGTAAATACAATGTAAAATTCAGTGTAAACTCCATGTAACGTCACTCGATTTAACAACAAACTCCCTAAAACGTCGAAATCACTCAGTTTTGGTTAGTTTAGCTTGTCTTCCATATAATGATACACTCCATATAGCATTACATCCACTCTCAATAACGACAACAATTAAATAATAAAAAGTACTTTTTAAGTTGCCAAAATGAGTAAAAACTGCGCAGCTGTGGACGTTCTTTTGTCGCTTTACTATTCTAGCCCGTAATAAACTCGACTGTCGGCATCATTCATACCGAACTCTCTAAGAAATCCATGCTTTTGTTTACAAATTTGGATTGCTTGCCCGTAGACTGTTATTAGTAGGAGACTAGGAGTCATGGATTATCTATACGATATCACCATCCTTAGTTGCGCACAAACTTTCAAAAAAACAGCTATTGTTAATAGGCAAATCGAAAAATCCGCGGTGTTTAAGAACATTAAAAAATTGCCAGTGACATATAAAGTTAAACTCCATTTATACAATGAGTAAAAGAATGAATGTGTATCTGAAATGGGGTCATTGTACTCAAGTGATGAATATAATGACCCTTTTTTAAGGTTTTGCGTTTCTGCTATGCTCTGTATTAATATAAAATTAAAAGTCTGTTCCTTTTAAAAAAACAACAATTCATTAAAGGAAAAATATATTTCCAGCAATTTTATAAATTTAACATATTTAAACAGTGAAATACAAAAAAAAAATCATTTGGTACTCTTACCATAGACAACACAGAACGCGTTAGTGTGAAAAAAACGATAGATCATAAAAGCAGCTGCCAATAGTTAAAATAACATAATAAAAAAAAAACAAAGCACTGTAATGTTTCATACTATTGAGTGGTATTAAATATTTTCACACATACATATTAGTAAACTATATGAAAACCCCCTGAAACCAAAATCTAAAGGGAAAAAAACATTACAATGTAACAACTACTCGCAAACGTCATACAAACCTTGTGTTTTTCCTTCAGGTCTTTGCAAACAGACCGGCAACTTCAAGAACGAATGCCTCCACCTAGCCGAGCAGTACTACCCTCTCATCTACAAGTACCTGGTAGACGACCTGCGGGCCGACGCTCTGTGCGCTATGATCGGCGTGTGCGGCAACAAGACGGACGAGCCCGTCGCGCCCTTGATGTCTGGGGAACTGGCTGTGAAGACTCTGTCTCTGACCACCAGCAAGCTGATCGGTGATGATAAGAAGGATGGTGATAAGGTGAGGCTTATATAATTGTCTTTTTATTATTTTGTGCTATGGGTAAAGGTCTTGATAGGAACTACTTGAATAGTAGTACAGGATCTTGAAAAAAGTCAATATTTGATAATCAAAAGGCTAGCTAAATAATCTGTAACAATCACCAATTTACTTCTAAATCATCAAATTATAATTATGGTAGCCATGAAAACTTAATTAAATCACAGAATATCAGTTGAAAATTTTAGCGTTTAGTCTGCTGACTGCTACTGATGTCCAGCTATTGACAATCGGTATCAGCTACCGTTTGTCAGTTGCTGTATAGCATGGAATTGTGTTGATAGCTTTTGAACTGATTAAAGGGCTACCTCATAAATGCTGAAATAGTCAGTCGAATCATGATCTTGTATTCTTACCCCAGTCGGCCCGCGCGCCCGTCGCCAAGCAGAGCAACGTGCGCGTGCTGCCCGCGGAGGTAGCCCCGCTGCCCATCGAGCGCATGTTCGTGTCAGTGCCGCAGCCGCAGGGCAAGGCGGCCTGCTCCTTCTGCCAGTACTTCCTGCACTACCTGCAAGTGGAGATCAGCGACACTAGGACCGAGGTACGTACCCGCTGCCCATCGAGCGCATGTTCGTGTCAGTGCCGCAGCCGCAGGGCAAGGCGGCCTGCTCCTTCTGCCAGTACTTCCTGCACTACCTGCAAGTGGAGATCAGCGACACTAGGACCGAGGTACGTACCCGCTGCCCATCGAGCGCATGTTCGTGTCAGTGCCGCAGCCGCAGGGCAAGGCGGCCTGCTCCTTCTGCCAGTACTTCCTGCACTACCTGCAAGTGGAGATCAGCGACACTAGGACCGAGGTACGTACCCGCTGCCCATCGAGCGCATGTTCGTGTCAGTGCCGCAGCCGCAGGGCAAGGCGGCCTGCTCCTTCTGCCAGTACTTCCTGCACTACCTGCAAGTGGAGATCAGCGACACTAGGACCGAGGTACGTACCCGCTGCCCATCGAGCGCATGTTCGTGTCAGTGCCGCAGCCGCAGGGCAAGGCGGCCTGCTCCTTCTGCCAGTACTTCCTGCACTACCTGCAAGTGGAGATCAGCGACACTAGGACCGAGGTACGTACCCGCTGCCCATCGAGCGCATGTTCGTGTCAGTGCCGCAGCCGCAGGGCAAGGCGGCCTGCTCCTTCTGCCAGTACTTCCTGCACTACCAGCAAGTGGAGATCAGCGACACTAGGACCGAGGTACGTACCCGCTGCCCATCGAGCGCATGTTCGTGTCAGTGCCGCAGCCGCAGGGCAAGGCGGCCTGCTCCTTCTGCCAGTACTTCCTGCACTACCAGCAAGTGGAGATCAGCGACACTAGGACCGAGGTACGTACCCGCTGCCCATCGAGCGCATGTTCGTGTCAGTGCCGCAGCCGCAGGGCAAGGCGGCCTGCTCCTTCTGCCAGTACTTCCTGCACTACCTGCAAGTGGAGATCAGCGACACTAGGACCGAGGTACGTACCCGCTGCCCATCGAGCGCATGTTCGTGTCAGTGCCGCAGCCGCAGGGCAAGGCGGCCTGCTCCTTCTGCCAGTACTTCCTGCACTACCTGCAAGTGGAGATCAGCGACACTAGGACCGAGGTACGTACCCGCTGCCCATCGAGCGCATGTTCGTGTCAGTGCCGCAGCCGCAGGGCAAGGCGGCCTGGTCCTTCTGCCAGTACTTCCTGCACTACCTGCAAGTGGAGATCAGCGACACTAGGACCGAGGTACGTACCCGCTGCCCATCGAGCGCATGTTCGTGTCAGTGCCGCAGCCGCAGGGCAAGGCGGCCTGCTCCTTCTGCCAGTACTTCCTGCACTACCTGCAAGTGGAGATCAGCGACACTAGGACCGAGGTACGTACCCGCTGCCCATCGAGCGCATGTTCGTGTCAGTGCCGCAGCCGCAGGGCAAGGCGGCCTGCTCCTTCTGCCAGTACTTCCTGCACTACCTGCAAGTGGAGATCAGCGACACTAGGACCGAGGTACGTACCCGCTGCCCATCGAGCGCATGTTCGTGTCAGTGCCGCAGCCGCAGGGCAAGGCGGCCTGCTCCTTCTGCCAGTACTTCCTGCACTACCTGCAAGTGGAGATCAGCGACACTAGGACCGAGGTACGTACCCGCTGCCCATCGAGCGCATGTTCGTGTCAGTGCCGCAGCCGCAGGGCAAGGCGGCCTGCTCCTTCTGCCAGTACTTCCTGCACTACCTGCAAGTGGAGATCAGCGACACTAGGACCGAGGTACGTACCCGCTGCCCATCGAGCGCATGTTCGTGTCAGTGCCGCAGCCGCAGGGCAAGGCGGCCTGCTCCTTCTGCCAGTACTTCCTGCACTACCTGCAAGTGGAGATCAGCGACACTAGGACCGAGGTACGTACCCGCTGCCCATCGAGCGCATGTTCGTGTCAGTGCCGCAGCCGCAGGGCAAGGCGGCCTGCTCCTTCTGCCAGTACTTCCTGCACTACCTGCAAGTGGAGATCAGCGACACTAGGACCGAGGTACGTACCCGCTGCCCATCGAGCGCATGTTCGTGTCAGTGCCGCAGCCGCAGGGCAAGGCGGCCTGCTCCTTCTGCCAGTACTTCCTGCACTACCTGCAAGTGGAGATCAGCGACACTAGGACCGAGGTACGTACCCGCTGCCCATCGAGCGCATGTTCGTGTCAGTGCCGCAGCCGCAGGGCAAGGCGGCCTGCTCCTTCTGCCAGTACTTCCTGCACT
The DNA here is from genome assembly GCA_905332915.2 of Hecatera dysodea. Taxonomy (NCBI): domain Eukaryota; kingdom Metazoa; phylum Arthropoda; class Insecta; order Lepidoptera; family Noctuidae; genus Hecatera; species Hecatera dysodea. Next base: position 6,603,255 of record HG995294.1, on the reverse strand, counting down.
ACCTGCAAGTGGAGATCAGCGACACTAGGACCGAGGTACGTACCCGCTGCCCATCGAGCGCATGTTCGTGTCAGTGCCGCAGCCGCAGGGCAAGGCGGCCTGCTCCTTCTGCCAGTACTTCCTGCACTACCTGCAAGTGGAGATCAGCGACACTAGGACCGAGGTACGTACCCGCTGCCCATCGAGCGCATGTTCGTGTCAGTGCCGCAGCCGCAGGGCAAGGCGGCCTGCTCCTTCTGCCAGTACTTCCTGCACTACCTGCAAGTGGAGATCAGCGACACTAGGACCGAGGTACGTACCCGCTGCCCATCGAGCGCATGTTCGTGTCAGTGCCGCAGCCGCAGGGCAAGGCGGCCTGCTCCTTCTGCCAGTACTTCCTGCACTACCTGCAAGTGGAGATCAGCGACACTAGGACCGAGGTACGTACCCGCTGCCCATCGAGCGCATGTTCGTGTCAGTGCCGCAGCCGCAGGGCAAGGCGGCCTGCTCCTTCTGCCAGTACTTCCTGCACTACCTGCAAGTGGAGATCAGCGACACTAGGACCGAGGTACGTACCCGCTGCCCATCGAGCGCATGTTCGTGTCAGTGCCGCAGCCGCAGGGCAAGGCGGCCTGCTCCTTCTGCCAGTACTTCCTGCACTACCTGCAAGTGGAGATCAGCGACACTAGGACCGAGGTACGTACCCGCTGCCCATCGAGCGCATGTTCGTGTCAGTGCCGCAGCCGCAGGGCAAGGCGGCCTGCTCCTTCTGCCAGTACTTCCTGCACTACCTGCAAGTGGAGATCAGCGACACTAGGACCGAGGTACGTACCCGCTGCCCATCGAGCGCATGTTCGAGGAGAAATAATATGCGAGGGGACCCATGCGAGCATATAATTATCAGTCGACGACGTCAATGTTTAAACACAGAATTTACAAAAACAAAACATTTACAAGTATTTTTTTTTTCAAGTGCCGACTAAGCCAATCATTGAAAATTCGATGCTTGGTAAAGACCGCGCCATTTATCTTTACAATACAACTACTAATAACTAAATATTTTACCGAACAGGACAAGATCTTCGAAGCGGTCGACAAGGCGTGCGACAGACTGCCGCAGTCGGTGAACGGAGAATGCAAACAGTTCGTGACGCAGTACGGCCCCGCCGTCGTCGCCCTGTTGGTGCAGAGGATCGACCCTGCTACCGTCAGTATACCTTCAGCTATTTAGAACTGTCCAGCCCGAATATATTTTTTACAGAGGCTACAAATAGGAATCGTCCAATAGGCCAGCTCTAAAGCCATTTGCACTTATGGATGGATTTCCATTCTTCGCTGAACTTTGACAGAATTATCAAGTGGCTGAATAAGTGGCAGTAATATCTATTGTATAGACACGTAGACTGAAGAAGCGTAACGCAGAAAGAATTTTTTTTAAAAGAGTATAAAATACCATGTATATTACAGGTAAAATTCACTTTTTATAGGCTAGTGGTAAAACGGCCGATATTAAATGTAATTATCATAAAACAGTACCTGGATGATGCGGATTCCTGTGAAGACAAACGCTTTAGTTAACAGATTTCTGGATATTATGTTTTTTGCCCAGATTTGCCCTGCGCTCAACATTTGCCCAAAAATAGGCGAAGTCCGTCGTGTGGACATCAACTCTGACAAGTCCAACTGCCCGCTGTGCTTGTTCGCGGTGGAACAACTCGAGACCATGCTCAAGAACAACCGCACTGAGGTATATTGTGTTTGATTTGTCTTATTGTTGATTTTGTGTATCTTAATATTACATTCTAAGGTCGTTACCTTAGAATGTAATATTAAGATATATACAATAGATATTTAGCTTGTGGTTTGTAATAGTTTCGGATATTTCATAATATTTTCGTGTGATTTTTCTTATTTATTCAGTCATTAATACTCTTTTATGTGAAATTTACCCTTTAAAATAACCATTTTAAATACGTCGAACCGGCTGGGATCTACTTATGAATGTTTAATGAGATATTTCTATAACCATATAGAGAAAAAAAAAATTGTCATTTTATTAATACGTCGTAAGGTTATTTCACATTCATCTTAAGCTTCCGAATCCAACACGCGAGTCTATAACGGGCTTATAATGCTGATATCGCTGAAATGACTGACCCAAGTCTCCGAAACTACTAACCGACTACTATAATTGCATCCCCTATTTCACCATCAAGTCGTTGGTGTTGCGAGTTCCGACTATTGAAACCTTCCTCAAGGAAGAGTTTTGGCCGAAGGGTGTCGTGTATTAGCGATTCCGCGGAAGGCTACGTGACACTACGCAGTGTAACACGACGCCGACACTTCGTGTAAAACAGTGTTGTTTTTGTTTTATATAAATATGTATGATAGTCTGTAAGGTATATATCGTCGGCTTACTGCAAGAACTCATTAAGGCGAGGTTGTCCCGAACGATAGGCATAGAAAACATTACCTCAGCCCCCGCCAGTTGATCGAACTACGATGCGCAAAGCGGGACCGAACCACGTGACACGTTGTGAATGAATGCGCGCCACGAAACAGACAAATTCAGTAGATCAAGTTTGATGTTATTTTTTTTCATTAAATACATTTTTATGTAGGTACATACTTAGCACCCACGCTTGATAAATTCTCATGAAAGTTAAAAATGATTAGTTTGGCAAATCTAAGGTAAGTTTGTACCTACCTATATTTAAAATACACATTCCATCAACTACACATAATGTCAAAAATTCTCACAGATAAGATTTTTTACAAAAATAAAAAAGACGGGAGTAGTCTCGGGACACCAGGTTGGAACCACGTTCCTTTCACTATATCTATGTGTTTCAAATGAGAACATAGATACATTCCGGGACAACTTCACTCATAACTTGTCAATATTTTAGTGTCAGCAACAAAATCTTTTAGAACTCAAAATTGTACATAAAAAACGTATTCAATAATTATTAAAAATAAATGTTTGTGACGCAGAAGTACTGGCCACATTCGATAAAAAAAAAAAACAAATTCATGTCGATATTGATATTCAGAAATGATTAAAAGTTTAGTTCATTTGCGTAATACTTTTCAAACAAAATGAAGCTTTAAGTTGTGAAGTAGAAAAAAAGTGGTGTTTAATATTGCAGTACGTCTTTTTTCTGACACTTCATAGTTTAGTTGCATTGAACAAATCAAGAACGAGGTGCCTGGTCGTAAATGTTATAATTATTTATTGTAACAATGATACTCGTTAAATATTACTGCGCAAGTAGTTTTATCGTGAATAGCATATGAATTGTCTCAACATTTTTCACGCGCCGCTTAGTTAATCAAGTTTAGTGATAGTAAATAAGATATAAACAACGACTTTTAGATATGAACAAAAATAGTTAGCATAAAACAGCTAATGATGATGCTCTCCAAAGTCATTAAATAAATTATAAATTGTATTTTTAACTGTAATGAGGTATTTGATATACATAATGAATGATTCAATAGTTTACTTAAAAATAAGTTTTAATGGCGATTCATTATAACCTGGATAAAAGCTTTCCACGCAGCTATTTTAGAGCATAACTCTGAATAAGAAGGTTTTATTTGAGAAATTGTGATCTGGTATGGCTGAATTAAGGTTGAGTAATAGCAATTCCCAAATGTTTACAGCTATAACCACATAAAGTGTGAATAAGTGGCTATTGAAAGAGCCAAATTCTGAATACAAACAAACACAAACACAAACTTTACACAAACTTTAAGCTATAAGATAGTGGTGTAGTTAATTTTTGTTAAAAAAATTGATTTTGAATAACTGCTCTTATTTGGTGTTCAAGTCACATAAGGTTCCACGTTTTATTAATTATTCAGCTACTGTATAAAAGTGTTTTCTGGGTTCTTTATAGAGCTTATTTCGGTATAATGGAAATAAAGTCTTAATTTATAGCCATATAACACAGATGGAAGCTGAATGATGTATTCTTATTCCGCAATTACTTGTAAAAGTAGTATTTTGAAACAAGTTATACAAAGATTTTATGGGTAGTAATTGAATTAGGGACGTTTAAAACATTGTTGTGTCGTTGCGTACGTTGCGTGCATTTTTTGTGAACAATTTGATAAAAAATGGAAAGTAAGTCATAGAAATCAAGGAGAAGAACTGGGGGAATTCGTCGTAAATGTATGAAAGAGTATATAAAGATACAGTTAATAATAATATAACAATAATTTATGTTATATTATTTGCATTGAAAAATATAATCATCATGTGAACTTTATAGAACTGCTGATTATTTTGTTATTATAGGCGTAAGTTATAAATAGGTAAACCTAGGTACCAATTCTATTAGAAATTGATACTTGTATCAATTTTCCTGAGAAATTGGGTCCACCACATTTTGTTTTGAACCCTAATTAGCTGTATAGTCAATCATATGTAGTAACTTATTCAACTGCTTTTCAGATATTTGTATCTATCTATGTTACTTGGGAGGTGTTGCAATATTCTCTTTATCTTCTTGCATTTTTATTTTTCTTATGTCCATTCCTCTAGATCTAGGATTTCCGGCAGTAAAAAAGACACTAAATAAAGTAGACACTGCATTTTCTTCCCAAAATGTATTATTTTTCACTATCTTTATAACATGTACGGGTATTGTTTCACCTGACCATATGCCAAACTAGCAATATTGCCTCCCGGTTACATGGAGTTGGCCCTGAAATTATATTGCATTATTTTTTCCTTTGAATATAATATTTTTGAAGAAGTGAAATGGGCGTCTAACCAGCAGGATTACCGAGATTCATACGGTAGTAGATTCTTGCTAGTTCCAGTACTAATGGGCCGGATCGAACGATGAAATACTACCCTACATAACATAACACATAACATCACACCTGTATTTCCCGAAAGGTTAGGCAGACGTCTAGCTATAGTACACCCACATTTCGCCGCCCTCGCACACCCTCGCACAGAATATCGACGTAAAGTAGAAGTACCCGTACTGTTGCATCTGGTTCGGTAAATGAGAGTACCGGATACCAAACGACACCGTCGTTTTGATTCCTTTCTCTTCTCATCTAGGGTTGCCATCATCGAAATTGCCGACGCCGGACAAAATCTTTAAAGTCCGGGTTTTTAAAGATTTTGTCATTTTGCGAATTGAGTGAAATTGTTTTTTTTTTCCACGAACCACACTCAAAGATCTCTATCACTCAAAGGTTTGCTGGGAGAAAACTCAACTTTGAGTTAAGCTCGCCTTTGTACATGCCCTTTATTATGCCTTGTATAATATAAGTTGTTTTTGTGTACAATAAAGAATTAAAAATTAAGAAACCTTGTAAATATATAAAATATAAAAAAATTATATGTAAATATAAAAAAGGATAAACTTTTATTTTTTTAATAATCTATTACAGCGTGTTTTTAATATAAACTATAGCGCCAGCAATTTTGCTGATTTATCCCGCTTACGATTACGAATGAATAATTTCATACCTAACTAAGCATTGTTTTAATTTGTTGCTTAGGTATCTTCCAAATTTTCAATCAATGGAGGATTCCTAGAAAAAAATGTCCAGGACACCTTTGAAAACCCCGCCCGGACGCTCCCCGGACGCCCTCCAAACTAGAACAAATCCGGGGAAACCCGGACGGATGGCAACCCTATTCTCATCTCCCTCACGATAGCCAACAACTTGGTTTCGTTTCCTCAGTATTGGTTATCTAGAGTCTGAACAATACCACTGAGTACATTTTTTTCCACTGAAACGCTGCAAAATTAATTGTTGACATAATAGTGGCTTTTCAAATCGCTTAAATTATATGGTCTATAATTTTAGCAAAATATTGCGAAGTTATTAAGCAAAAAAATACCTAATCATTTTAACAAATTCAATCAGTTACGTATAACAAACCTACTGCACTTTTTTGTACAATGACGCGTCTAAACAAATGGTCGTCGTTTTCGTTCTTTTACGTCAAGGAAAATCATTGTTTTACACTAATATTTGCATATTATTATTGTTATTTTTTACAGGCTTTTATATTTTATATTATACAGAATAAAAAAATAAGATGCAACGCGGGAAAAATTGGCGTGCGTCCGACCTCGAAGACCTCTCGGCCGGCACTAAATGGCCCGTTGGCAGGCGCAAGCGTTTGAACTGCTCTATTTTGGCTGATTTTTGTTCTTACAAAAATAAATAATCACTTAAATAAAAATCTACTTTACACAGCGCTAGAAAATATTAAAACCTATTTTTTGATATATTATTTATATGGTTTTGTAATATAATTTTGTACTAAGAAATACGATCGAAATATCGATTTAGAGTCATCTTTGCGATTTTTTTCTATCGAGTCAATTATTAGTAATTATGTTTCCGTCTTTAGTCAGCGCTTGACCATATGTTCAATTTTGTTAAAATATTTTTTATATTGCTCAATATTTAATATAGTTAGATATAAATAGCATCAAAAAACTTAAAAATGGTACAACGTCGCCTTAAGTGACTACACAAAACTTTGAGAAAAAAATTAATAACTTTAGATTGCGCGTTTTAAAACTACCACAATTATTTTATAAGGCATCTAATAGAATCATAAGGATCTTTGTAATCTGATAAATGAATAATAAATATGTAAGTTGGTAATAAGATGATTTCTCAAAGATTTGTATTGTCACTTAATGAGTTCTTGCAGTAAGCCGACGATATGTTATGAGTCTTTCTTACCCGAAATAAAAGACATATTATTATTATTATTGTACAGGAAAGCATCAAACAAGCCCTGGACAACCTGTGCACGCACCTCTCTACAAAGCTCCGCACAGAATGCGTAGACTTCGTGGACACATACGCGCCGCAGTTGGTGGAGATGTTGGTCGCCAACATGAACGCGCAGGAGATATGCGTCTACCTCAAGCTGTGCAAGGACGAGGTCAAGGTGGGCAGAACTATAGAAATTGGTCTTTTATGTTATTAGCTGGCGAAATAATCTATATATAGATTAGTAGCCCGCCCCGGCTTCGCACGGGTATTAAACAAACATTTCAAAAGTTATAATTTTTTACACACACACACACACACTCTCCCATACATACGTACTTTCTTGTTTTTGTGTGAATGGTGCCGTCTAACAGAGCGGCGTGAGCGATGCGACATTTTTCAAATACCTTACGTTTTTAAACTTGTGATATCTTTCGAATGGAATTTCCAAATTGAATAATTCAAAAAGATACTAATTTTTTGAAGGAGACATAAATATGAAGTTTTCATTTATTTTGATAAGGGTTAGGTAATTTCTAATAAAAAAGCTTTTATATAAATATATTTTTTAATGAAAGATCACTTATTGTGACTAATGTAATAGTTAGACATATTATTATGTTGTCGCGATATTTTTTAAATTCTTTTTTTATTGGAAAGGGTATACTTCCCAAATGGTCCCATGAAAATTTTATCGAAATCGAACAAGCGGTTTTTTGTTAATTTCAATAAATGATAGAAATCTGTCGGGATAGCTGAAATCGCATGTTTGTTTATTGTTTACACCAATTTATACCACGTACGCTATGATGCGTATGTTTAGCTGGGAGTGAACCACTAAAAAGGGAAAAATAAAAAAAACCAAAAAGTACAAAATAACTTTAATTTCGGAACTCGGTGTTTTTAGTTGCTTCATGTTTTTGAGCACACCGACTTCCGAAATTAAAGTTATTTTGTACTTTTTGGTTTTTTGTTTAGAAGTCGGTTTTATTTTTTGTAAAAAGTTTTTTTTTATTGTAGATAATTATATGTTCTGCAGAGACGTAATACATTATTTTGTTCTATAAGCAATAGTTTTCGCAGCGCACGCGATGTAAGAAAGTTTTTTGGTAATTTTTTCACACCTTGGGTTACATAATTGGAGTTTTAGTATGGAATTATGGATCCCTAACTTTTTGAAAATTTAATATTGCCTATGTTCACCGGAGATAGTGTAGCTTCCCAACAGTGAAAGAATTTTTCAAATCTGTCGAAGTAGTTTCGGAGCCTATTCAATGCAAACAAACAAACAAAAAAACAATCAAATCTTTACCTCTTTATAATATTAGTGTAGATTATGGCTACATTAGGCTGACACAGATATAAGCAAAAGCCCCATATAATCAATCAATTTGCCTAGCCTTTTTTCAACTATGTTATGCTGCTTAAGGGTGCTACTACACCAATAGATCGATTGACATCGATCAACTTTACTATGATCGATGAATGTGGAAGCTTTGATTGATCGACGGAGACTGTCCGGCCATATTCCATCAGATCTTCCAAAAGGTATTAAGAAGAGGACATGTTGTTGGTCAAAATGATGTCGTTACTCGTACTATTATTACGTAGGAGCAAACGCAGAGTACTGGATGCGACTTTTTTTAGAACCAGAGATCGCTATCCCGTCGTTATTTTAAATAGCGTATGTAATACGCTATTTATTTGTCGCTTGGATGGTTTTCGAATGTGTATCAGTGATATTGGAAATCTCAATCGTGGATCGATCAATCGGTGTAGTAAAAACTTGATCGACGTCGACTAATTCATTCTACCATCGATCGTTGGCATCGATCAACAATCGATCGATTGGTGCGTTATCACCCTAAGGTTACATAGAGCGAATGCCTATCTTACTTCCAAAACGACACGGTTGGCGCTGTGGTTGAGCGATTGGCTGCTGCGCTGCGTGCTGCGGGTTCGATTCCCGCACGGAACAAATATTTGTAAGGCCTACAGATACTTGTTCTGTGTCTGGCTGTTTGTGAGTTTATATGTTTGTACACGCACCCACGATACAGGAGTATGAGTAAAGACTGGTATCAGAGTTTCCAGTTTCTGACTACCTGTAACGACAGTCAATAAAAACAGAGACTACTAATGGTAGCCAATAGCTTAACGCAATGCGCTTTCCAAGACACCGAATAGTCTCGCCATGTTCGTCGTTTTCGAACAGTACCGAAGCCACGGACCGCCATCGGCAAGCGTGCTTAACCTTGAAGATAACCCTTATGGCTGTTGTTATAAACAACAAAATGTTTAAGATGAAACTATTCTCTATTTCTCAGGACCCGTTGAAGATCACCAGCCACAGTGCCATCGACAAGTTCCACGAGCAGCCGAGGCGCATGGGCGACAGGAACAACTTCAGAGGCAAGTCTCTCCTGCCCACCAACATGCTGGTTGTCGCGAACAAGGATCATGATATCGGTATGTTATTGCTGTATTTGTAGCGTAGTTGGTATAGACAAACGAACTAAAAGAAAGAAAGAAAAAGAAAGAAAGAAAACGAGTTTATCGAGTTTAGTTTTTTTTTTTTAGTTTTAACTACAAGTTATCATAATCAGCCTTTTAACGTTCCCACTGCTGGGACACAGGCCTCCTCTCTAGGAGAGGGAATGGGCCGTAATCCACCACGCGGGTCCAGTGCGGGTTGGTGAATGTCACATGTCTTCGAAGTTTTGGTTCTAGGACATGCCGGTTTCCTCACGATGTTTTCCTTCACAAGTTATATTGCTATGCAATTAATTCGTGTTCTAGAGGTATCAAGACACCTTCGCTATTTATGGGAATGGTTTGTTTACACAATATTAGGTTGTAGATCAGAGATCAGGCCGATCATAATAAGTCTGGTCGAATCAATTCTCCGAATAGATGATCCTGCTACCAGGATTCTCTATGTAGTCTATCATAACAGCAATTCAAAGTAAAACAATCATATTTACCTAAGATCTTTTTTAACTCAGCTTGGTATATTTCCAGAAACGAATGAAATCTACGACAATACAGTGAACGGTCGCGCTGTCAGGCCTCCGGTGTCGGAGAAGACTATCTGCGTCATGTGCGAGTTTGTGCTCAGAGAGATCGACGACGAGATCAAGGACAAGCACAACGAGGTGAGCTCTACGTCCGTACCGGCTACCGCGCGAATATGCAATCATCTTGATCAAACACGATCAATAGGGATGTTTCCTGAGTAAAAAATATATGATTATGTTTAGTCCGTCAGTTAGATTATAGAAAAATATTGGACACGTTTTTTTTCCTTTATCAAATCTATAAAAACTGACGAAAATACAAAGCATCAAAGATCAGGAGTGGGGGCTTGTGACGTTACGGCTCGGTAAAAAATGTAGCGAGTAGTGACGTCACACGAGTTTTCAACGCTCTGTATCGTCTTCATTTTTTGTCTACGTGAAAAAAGAAAAAATACGTGTCCAATATTTTTTGAAAATCTATCTAACGGACTAATTAGATTTTTTTAGTCAACTACCCTATTCGCACTGACAGATACTGCCTTTCGGTTTTGTCGAACACACTAACGCGATGATGCTGTATTTCGTGCGATGTTTGCTTTATATGGGACTAGCAGCGCCTCGCAGTTTCACCCGCGTAGTTCCCGTTCCCGTGGGAATACGGGAATAAAATATAGCCTATGTTACTCGTGGATAATGTAGCTTTCGAATGGTGAATTTTTATTTTAAATCGGTCTAGTAGTTTTTGAGCCTATTCATTACAACCAAAAAAACAAACAAACAAAGTTTTCCTCTTTATAATATGTAAGTGTAGATAACGCTAGCTATAACACGAGTTGCCATTCTCAATTCATATAACTAACACGCCATTTCCCCCAGGACGAAGTAAAGAAGGTGATCCACGGCGTGTGCAAGCGCATGCCGAAGAACATCCGCTCGGAGTGCGACCAGTTCGTGGAGAAGTACGCCGACTTGCTCATCTCTCTGCTGGCGCAGGAGCTGGAGCCGCAGCAGGTCTGCGAGGAACTCAAGCTGTGTGACAGCCCCAGCATCGCTGCTGCTAAAGGTCAGTCAAATTTGCCGGTTTTTTTACAATCTGTCTGCCTAGCCTTTCCCACGTATGGGATTGACAGCTGGGTACCAGTATTTTACATAGAGCGTCTGCCTATCTGACGTCCACAGTACAGTATCCGGGTAATACGGCACTTCATGGCAAGAGTGATGTTCGATTTTCATTAGCTGTTTTGATACTGTGAACTTTTGGATGTGCATTGTGCAATCTGTCTGTTTTTTTGTGTAATTTTTAATGACTAAATGTAGGTCAATCTGTTTTTACTTAATTGACTCAATCTACTCTTTACAATGTTTTATAGTGAATTGATTTATGATTTCCATGTTGGATATATTTGTTTTTCCTATCTTTGGCATGTAATGACTTTGCATACTATTGTATAAATTCAAGTTCTTAAAACGCAACAGACAGATGTGTTGCTGGGGAGTTTGTTGCGCCACTTCTTCCCAGCTAAAACACTAGGAAGTGGTGACGGGTGGGCGTTTTGGGGGACTGTCTTTATGTAAAATTTGACCGTTCAAAAAGTGCTGTCTCTCAGCCTAGTTTAAATAAATGACTTTTGATTTTGATTTTTGTCAAACACACTAAAAACAAAAGACTTGCTATCAACGATGGAGGAATGTCTTTGTATGGAATTCGTTATTTCCAGAAGTTACCCAGACTGCTATGAGGATAGCTAATTTATTTGCATTTTAACCTTATTATATTAGTTTTAATGACAATAATTTAGAGCAACAATATCTTCGACAGAGGAGATCCTGGACTGCGCGGTGTGCGAGGCGGTGGTGCTGGCGGTGCACAAGGTGCTCAGCAACGAGAGGGTGGACCGCAACCTCGTGCACGTCATCGAGAAGTCTTGTGCGCTCTTGCCGGCCAAGTATAATGACAGGGTGAGTGTTTATTTTATTTAAACTTATTAAGGCGTAATACACGGAAGCAATAAATGAAACTAAGGATTTATTTACTTCTGCTAGGGCTGCGGAATTTGTTCGAAAGAGTTACCGCGGCCCTTTTTTTTTTTTTTTTTTTTTTTTTTTTTTTGGATGGGAAATCATCAAATGACTTCTCCCGCTCTGGGCGGAGCGGAAGGGAGTGTCAGACTCTTACTGACTAAAACCCACCCGTGTTCCTGCTTGTGCCCTTTGCGTCCCAGGGCCGCGGTGACTCTTTCGAACAAATTCCGCAACCCTAGCAGGCACTGACCCTATGGGGCCCCGTCTTCTTTGCTGACGGCTCTTTGAGGCGCGCGTGGAACACGACGCGCCGTCGACTCGGGCCTGGTTGCTATCGGACGGCGAGCCACCCATAGCTCGCCATCCGCAGGCCCGCGCCTACGGTGGCCGGGAATCGCCCTGCGTTTCCCGACGCCCGGGGCGTCTTCTCCTGTTGCGGCGGCTGGACAGAGGGGCTTCCCTCTCTCGCACGCGCTCCGCCTCCTCCTTCGCTAGCATTACTGCTTCGCAGAAGGAGGCGGCCGCCTCCCATGCCTCCTCGCTCCCGACCATGGCTTGAACCAGGGCCGGACGCGAGAGGTCGCCGCCGCCGATCGCCTCGATGAGGACACGGCGGTGCTCCGCCCAGGCAGGGCAGACCTCCACCGTGTGCTCCACCGTGTCCTCCGGGCGATCCACACAGTGATGACACCCGGACGTGTCCTCCCGCTGGATCCGACACAGGTACCTCCCGAAACAGCCGTGTCCGGTGAGCACCTGAGTCAGGCGGAAGGTGAGGACGCCGTGGCGTCTCTCTAACCACTCCTCAAAGAGGGGACTTATCGCCGCAATAGCGGCGTGCCCAGCGCTGGGTTGCAGCAGTCGCTGCCTCCATACCTCCGTGAGATCCCGCCGGAGCTCCGTCCGCTGCGCAGCAATCTGCCGCGGCAGCAGAGTTTCGCCCCGGCGTAGCGCCTCCACGCGCAACGCGTAGACGTGCGCGAGGGCTCTCGCCTCTAGATCCCACGGCAGCAATCCGGCAAGGAGGTTCGCCGCCTCGCCGGAGACCGTGCGGTATCCCCGGATCAGCCGGATGGCCATGACCCTCTGAGCCGAGACCAGGTGGCGCGCTGGCAGTCGCCTCAGCGACAGCGCCCACACCGGGGCCCCGTAAAGGGCCATGGACCGCACGATCCCCGCGTACAGCCTCCGGCAGGAGGCGTTTGGTCCCCCTAGGTTGGGCAAGAGCCGCTTGAGGGCAGCCCCGGCCCGCCCCAGTTTGGGAGCCAAACGGCGGAAATGCTCCGCGAAGTTCCACCGGCTGTCGAGGACGAGACCCAAGTAGCTCATCGCCGACCCGACGCCGATGCAAACCCCTCCCACCGTTATCTGGGATCCCGATGGTGGCCGGTTCCGAGGGCCGTAAAAACACATGGCCTCAGACTTGTGTAGGGCCACCTCGAGACCCAGTTGCCGGATCCTCCCGACGACTGCTGCGACCCCGCGTGTCATCAGGTCGACCGCCGCCTGGTGCGACCCCCCCTGCGCCAGAACCAGCGTGTCGTCAGCGTAGCAAACAACACTGACGCCGCAAGGGAGGTCGCCGCGTAGCACCCAGTCGTAACCGACGTTCCACAGGAGCGGCCCCAGAACCGAACCCTGTGGAACGCCGCACGACATCTCTCGCCGATTCCACTCTCCCCGGTGACCGGGGTAGATGACGGCTCTATCCGTCAGGTAGTCCTCGACCACGCGACAGAGGTAGGTTGGCACTCGGTGATACCGGAGTGCCTCCCCGATGCAACTCCAAGGCAGGGTGTTGAACGCGTTGGCGATGTCAAAAAGGACACTAGAGGAACACGGGTGGGTTTTAGTCAGTAAGAGACTGACACTCCCTACTGCTCCACCCAGGGCGGGTCATTTGATGATTTCCCATCCAAAAAAAAAGGATTTATTTACTTTACTTAGGCATTTTAGGAAGTCATGTTGCAACCCTCTGCATTATCCGCAGATAAACTTGAATAATAAATCAATAATTGCCACTGGCCACTAAAAATTATGTTAAAAGGTACTATAGAGCTAGTTATAGCAATTGCATATAAATAAATTTTATTAAAACAACAGCGCCCCGCGATTTCATTGGCATTTCTTGTCCCCATGGGAATAAATAAAGCTTATATAATTCGCTGAAAATGATGAAAAAAATGATCAAAATCTTTCCAGTTGTTTCGGAGCTTATTCAGTACAAACAAGCAACCAAAAAATCTTCCTCTCTAATCCTCTTTATAATATTCGTATAGATAAAAAAATATATGGGATGTTTGTATAAATTGAATTTAGATTAACATCCCATATAATGAAATTCTTTCATTTCCCGAATTTACACATTTACTGGGCAACTTATCATACAAACACTACTCAGACTATTAATACTACAGAAAAAAGAATAAAGCATATCGATCCTACAGTTCTCAAATATTGCGCTGATTAACGAACAGTATTTAGATTTTATTCAAATAGACAGAATCTCAAATTCACATAATCCAAAAAAAAAAAGAAAATATACTTCGAGTTAATCCCAAAGGGTAAACTGACTTTTCATGTCATTCAACTTATGATCTCAGTATATATTTTTTTAAATAAAACGTTGCCCCACACTAGGAATTTCTCCTGTATTGTGGGCGCGTTTACAAACACATGCAACTCACACAAACAGCCAGATCCGGAACAACTTTATGTAAGCTATACAAATTTTGTTCCGTGCGGGAGTCGAATCCGCGACACGCAGCGCAGCAGCCAATCGCCCAACCACTGTGCTAACCGAGTCGTATTAGAACTATTAGATTTGTTGCATGATCAGCCAAGAAACAAAAAAACAAAATCAGTCCTTTTGAACTTTATTTTATTTGATTAAGGAAAAATAGACATTATCCACAGACTGCTATGACTTGACGAATTAATGCTTCCTAACAACAGTCAATTATCTGTCGCGTCGATCACCAAATCTGGATAAAACTTGATAAAAGAGCTTTTTAAGTTGGTCTTATGATTTTGATACATATGTATATCTCTAGATCTAAAATGAGCATAGCAATATTTACATATGACCACTACATAGTTCCTGATCAATAATTATCGCCTCAACAGTACGCAACGGATACAATTCTGCAATAATGAGGTCAAAAAAGAAGCGGTGTGCCATACAGTGCTTTTTTCACCCCTCAAACATCACAACATGTGTGTGACCTACATTACACCCCATGTTAAAAATCAATAAATAAAATGTGAACTTGACAAATTATAAATGGTATATAACATGGAATTTTATGGAGATAGGAATGTATCGTATAGTTCCGAATGATACATAGAAGGCAAATAAAATTGAAAAAAAAAACAAACAATAAACATAAATATAAAACTCTTGCGTTTCTGAGTGACAGACAAGGCACAGCCGAAACTCCAGGTCGTAGATAGCTGAAAGTGGATAACTCCTTGGATTGTGTCGACTTACGGCCGAACCCAATAACCGATCTATCACATACTGGAGATAGAAAAACAAATGAAACAACAGAAAACCTCTATAATTTTTCTGTTGTTTCATTTGTTTTTCTATCTCCAGTATGTGATAGATCGGTTATTGGTTTCGGCCGCTAGTTGGAGGCTGCATTAATTTTAGCATTAGTGGGATAAATACACTGTGTTGAACTCATGTTCTGGACAGCAGCAGGAGCACTCATCTAACATTAGGTATCCAACGGGTCTACCTGGGCCCCAATCTACCAAATGTGTCATTCCAACACGATCCCACTGTCATTTAGCTTTCAAGTTCGTAATCTGCTAAATTCATAATGGTCGATCATTGGTCGGTCAATGGTCTCGTAATACTTTTTGATAACCGAGCTATTAAAAGCAATGACTGCACAATGACGTTCTAATGGTAGGTCACTGATCAAAGGAACTGTCAAAATGTTTGCAGATTACTTGCATACGTCTGTCATTATGTTCGAGATAACTATTCTATGCCATTTCTTTCAATGGAGTGTCAGTGGTTGACCATTGGAAAGTCATAGTAACGCTTGTATATTTAAAAATCAACCATTATGATAGACCATTCTGATACTATTGTAATAGCAGACTTGAGGCCCTGGGCAACCGTTTTGAATGCTTATTTTCAATTCACCGCATTAAATTATTGCGATATTTTCAACCCGAGTATAAAACAATAAACTCTAGAAATGTCGGCGAACTACTCGAGTTACTCGTATCTGCACAGAAGCACTCCTGTTTTAATAAAAACATGATTTCATCTGCATACATCAGGTCCGCAGCTGTTACTATGCATCTATATCTTTGTCGATCAAGGTTTTACCTTAACTTTATCTAAACAAACACCGCTTATAATTGAAACCTTTATAACTGCGACTAAATACCGTACTTATAACAATGTTTTATGGTATAATTAGGTACATATTTGGATTACGATACCGTATGATATAAATGATAAGAATGAATGAAGATGATGTTACATGTTATATAACTTGATACCACTACTAAATACTTGGATTTACATTATCTCTTTATTTCTTAAAGAGCACACAAAAAGAAATACATTATTATAAAAGGAAATTCACGTGGTAAAGTTAGTTTGGTTTTGAAGTCATATCATACTTCTAGAATTTGATAGACAGTTAGGTACATAGCGCAAAGGATTAACGGTTGATCTGCACTTTACAAGACTGAGGATATAATCCAAAAAATTGAGGGCTAGCAACATGAACGGAATATTTTCCTCCAGACCTTCCTTATTTTCATGTGTGGGATGGAGTAATGTTAGTATGTACTTTGAACATAGCGTACCTGCTAGCTGCTAGGGCCGACGGCCAGTTTTTTCTACCTATAGAACTTATCTAATATATACAGTATGTTAAATCACAGAGGGCGTTCCCTTAAATTCGTTAATCTATATCATTAATAGATTAAAATAAAAATATCAGAATAGAAAAATAAGCATAAAATAATCCGAATTAAAAAAAAATTGACAATAAATTCGAAATATCCTGTTTAAAATCAAAATAGTAGCGCGGAATAGTACATATTCGTAGTAGCAATGCCCAAACAGGCAAGTACGCGTGTACAGAGTGTTTCTTTAACGTATCAAATTAATATTTATAGTGAATATTTTCATATTAAAAAAAAAAAAACATTTTGTTTTTGAATGGTAATATTTTTTTTTATCATATATGGATGCTAAACTATTGCGGGTTAACGGGAACGCCCTCTGTTAGTTAACATACTGTATATTCAAAATCTTGGAACTATTCCTTACAATACACAACCATTAAAATTGCGGGTGTACAAGTACATATTATACCCATGAACAATATACATAAAATTCATTCCAATGTCCTATTTTCCCTGACCAGTGTCACTCAATGATGGAGATTTACGGCGAAAGCATCATCCACCTGATCGAGGAGATTGGCACTAAGGGTGTGTGCCAGAAGATCGGTATGTGCTCGCCATCCAACGCCGCCTACGTGCACATGTACCGGGAGAAGAGGAACTAACTGTGTATGTATCCGTTTATATTACTAGCCGGTGCGTAACGTACCTATTTGTACAGGCATTGCAGGTCCAAGCTATCGCCTGGAATCGGTAAGGCTCTTGTGATTTCGTCAACGAGCCAACAAAGTTTTGGACACCCTTGGTTTCTATGGCCAGCAATGCTATTCTGTAAGAACTCACTCCAGTGCTCACTTCTGATTCTGCGGTGAAAACTGTACTTGGTATTCTGTAACTTGATGAAAACTACGCTAGCGCCACTAAGTGAGTACATATGTAGGTGAAGCGAACTACTTTTGAGTGAAAAGTTATTTAACTTGACAGTCAGAATACCAAATACTTTTCACTTCAGGTGAGTTACGAAGTGTAATCGAAAATGAGATATGAATCGTATTCGCACGTGAGTTCTTACAGAACAGCACTGCAGATCAGGCCACCAACTGGTTAAAATTATGCTCTAATTTATGCCTTATTACAATCTTATAAGAGTCGCACTATCTATAGAGGCGTAAACTAACAGAATCACTACCCAGTCTCAAAGGCCAGAAGAAGATACGGAAGTTTCAAAGTCATCATGCACCTGTTGTTCACTTTAATGACATGAGCCCCTGCAGTTGTTTTTAGTGTAAACCGTACTTTATTATGATGATGATTGATGTTACGCTTTTAACAGACGGGCTCCATTTGTACTGCACACAAACTGCAAAATTGCAGTTTTTCTGCGGTTGACATTACTGCAGCGAATCCTCTGTCTAGTGCCTTAGATGGAACATATTTTAAACAGTCAACTTCAGCCACATAACGCGGTAAATGATGAGTTGCAACTTTGTTTGAAGTTTGAATTACATAGATGAGTTATATGATGGTTATATTCTCTGTTTTTCTTCATTATATTTTCATGTTATAGCTCTGTTTATTCATTCTGATTAGACTATTGTTACATTTTTAAATATTTCTTAATAGCAGCGCCCCGCGGTTTCACCCGCGTAGTTCCCGTTCCCGTGGGAATACGGGCGTAGCTTTCTAATGATGAAAGAATTGAATTTTAAGTTTGTCCAGTAGTTTTTGAGTTTGTTCGTTACATACAAAAATACAAATCTTTCCTCTTTATAATATTAGTATAGATAAAAGGCACGAAAAAAATATGCAGTCCGTCGGTGTCGGAAGCAGGATCGAAGCTACAAGGATCGAAGTATACAGGCTCCTGAGAAAGGAACCTCCTCGCAATACGAGCCATATCGAGGAGTACAGTCTTCTACACAGGCCCATTATCCAACCGCGCAACGCCAGCTTCAACAGATGGTCGTCGAAGCTTTTGGCAATAAGGCCGTTGGCTGTTAGGACAATCGGCACAATGACAGCCGCGTCCATATGCCACATGTCGACAACCTCGTGCGCTAAGTCGAGATACTTGATTTGTTTCTCGTTCTTAGCTTCCACGAGGTTCTCGTCATGTAGGATGGTAATATCGATTAATATCATTGTGTCGCGCGCTAATCGGTCTATCCCGACTATATCCGGCCTTTTGACAACTATAGTCCTATCAGTGATGACCGATCCCAGTAAACGTGACATACTTCATACTCTGGCACATATGTACTTGTAATACGGCACCTAAAAATCCACAAGTTGGTATTTCAAAGTAAGTTGCTGGTGAATAATCCAGGGCCCCAAGTCTGCTATTACAATAGTGTCAGAATGGTCTATCATTGATTTCATATTGGTTGATTTTGACAAGTTTGGTAATCTACTAATTTAAAAGCGTCATTATGACTTCAATGGTCAACCACGGGTTTTTTTTTACATAATGACAAATGAATGACGAGACTTATGCGAGTTTTGACAGTTCCTTTGATCTGCTTTTAATAGCTCGGTTATCAAAAAATATTACGAGACCATTGACAGACCAATGATCGACCATTATGAATTTAGCAGATTACGAACTTTTAGAAAAAATTTTGACAATGGTATCGTGTTGGAATGACAAATTTATAAAAATAGCAGACTTGGGGCCCTGGTACTTGGTTATGCCTGTGCAAGTAATCGCCATTAGCCAGACGAGAACAACCGGGATAGAAAATATTATATCTGATGTCATGGGCGCATGATGTTATGATATTACTAACTTTATCATTTTACTTTTTATATTGAATGCATCATTGTTAAATAAACCCCTAATATTAGAACGAAGTTAAGTATTATTATTCAAACATACCTTTTCTCTTTCAGATGCCGTAACCGGTGTCTAGCAGATATTCGGAATCTCCTATAATATTAATTTTACTTAAGTCATGATTTTTTTCTACCAAATCACTATAGTGATAAGTTTGATTCATTTTAACAAAAAATGTTGTGACTATTTTTGCGGTTAGTTAATTTCGGTTAGAGTTAAAAAACTAAAAATAAAATTATGTGAAATGTTGGAAGTGATGAAGTTGTTATTGGAAAGTAGGAAAGTATTTTTGTTACAAAAAAATTGACGCGGAGAAGTGTACTTATTTGCGAAATAAATAGTCACAATAAAGTTTTGTTTCATGTAGTTGCTTCATAATGTTGTTTAGATTTTCACGTAAAATATTTATTAGTAAAATTATGAAAAACTTGGCAGATTAAGTTTTAGATAGAAAAAAAAATAAACAAAATAGTATCATCTAAACGGCATTCGGAAGTAAGCTGGTTTTAAGTGTATTTTTATTTTAGTTTTTTTGTAAGTTAATCGTAATTTCTTGACAATTTGTAACCGTCATGAAGGAACCAGTAACGATCGCTATTAATATATATTTGCAACGACATTGTAGTTACACGCCTGTGATAGCTCATTTGTAAACTGTTTCTATAAATAAAGTTGGGAAAAGTCAATTACTTGTTTTTCTACGTCAGGGTTTCTGAAAGCGTCGCGTAGAAGGCGTGGGTTCACGTGAGCACAAAGCATTAGTACTTTGTTTCTAACATCTTTTTTTTTCATTCCTATCCACTGAGCCGATGGCAGCTTCATCAGCAGTGGAAAGAAAAGGTAATTAAATGTCGCCTTTTCGAAATAACATTTTGTCATAACAGTACTGACACTTACTATTTATATCCCATCCCACCATCATCATCAACAGCCTGTTGCAGTCCACTGCTGGACATAGGCCTCTCCAATTGCACGCCAATTAGATCTATTTTCGGCTTCTCGCATCCAGTTTCTGCCAGCCGTCCTGCGCAAATCGTCACTCCACCGTGCCTGAGGACGTCCTACACTACGTTTGCCGAGACGCGGTCTCCACTCTAGAACTCGTTTACCCCAACGGTTGTCGGTTCTACGACTAATATGGCCAGCCCACTGCCACTTCAGCTTACTAATTCGGTGGGCTTCCCACCATCCCACAGTGCATAAAAAGTTCTAAATATGCACAAAATGTTTTGTCTACAAATAGTCTAGCTGCCAGGGACATTCATGCACGAACATTGGCCAATTTGTACAGAGGAAAGAAAACACTAGTAACATTCCAAACTATTAATCAAAATAAAGCTTTATCTACTACGACACAAATCACAGATTACAAGAGACTAGCTTGACATGACATATCAAGCTTTATTAGACATCTAAACAGCCAAACCACATAGCAACAGTCGTAGGTACGGGACGTATAGCACCCTCGGAATGAAAGGGATCTAACTCAAAAATTATTTTTTTGATAAATGAGCAAGAATTAAAAACTTAAAAAAAAAAACAAATATGTTCCAATGTAAAAGCTGTCCCTTTCCCAATTATATTTCGGAATCGTTTTCAACACTAGATTTTAGAGTATGTTTTTCAAGTTTATAGTAAAATTATTAGTAACAGGAATTTTGAGTTAAGCCCCTTT
The DNA here is from genome assembly GCA_905332915.2 of Hecatera dysodea. Lineage (NCBI taxonomy): Eukaryota > Metazoa > Arthropoda > Insecta > Lepidoptera > Noctuidae > Hecatera > Hecatera dysodea. Next base: position 6,582,083 of record HG995294.1, on the reverse strand, counting down.
CAGTCTGAGAGTGCGATATTCACGTCTCCTTAACAAACTATTTGGCAACTGATTCTTCGGAGGGTTGAGGGGTATGACATCGTTTGTCGTCCCTCTGCAGCGACGGCTGTGGTGCGAGCTCGGGTTCGTTCGGGTTATGTCTTCGGAGATGTTCGGCCAGCCATAGGATGGGCTCTGCTGGACGCTCGTGGGCCAACGCTGTCAACGCTGGCAGTAAGGTTGGCGTCAAGTGCTTCTGAATGTAGTCGTTAACTTGCCAATGACGAACGAGCGGACCTACAATCACTGGATAGAGCAGATAAGTTTTATTAAAGGCTGGTACAACATCAGACTATTTGAACTTTATGTGCAGCAACTATGGTTTGGTCTAAAATTAAATGTTTGGTTAGCTACAAAAGGGAGCGTGGGTTTGGAGGGAGTAATGTGGCGACATCTACCTATACCGCTACATGCAAATTATGCATAACATCTGTCGTTACACAAATCCTACATAGCGCAAAAATTACCGCATACGTTAAAAAATAGTAGTAGGTTAACCGTAGTTTATCGTATGCAATACATTTCAACAACCGGATTCCTGCAGATGTCTGTTAACAGGTCTTTCCTATAAAATGCTGGATGGAGGTATTTTCTAATAGGTACTCTTAGAACTTACTGTTAGGAAAAAAGAAGTGAATCTCTCGAAGTGCCTCAGCGTGGTTCTCACTACCGTGGAGTCCGTTGAAGTAGTCCCCATACTTAGTACGACGGCCGTAGCACGCTCGCAAGCTATCCGGCCAGTAGGCTTGAGCTTCCAGGACCCTAGAAACAAATATTAGGATAAATCTATACCAATATTATAAAGCTGAAGAGTTTGTTTGTTTGTTTGTTTGTTTGAACGCGCTAATCTCAGGAACTACTGGTTCGAATTGAAAAATTATTTTTGGGTTGAATAGACCATTTATCGAGGAAGGCTTTAGGCTATATAACATCACGCTTAAGCCAATAGGAGCGGAGCAGCGATAAAGAATGTTTTAAAATCGGGGACGAAGTCGCGGGCAGTGGCTAGTCGTTAACAAACTGAACGATTGACGACAACCAGCGTAGACGAGAACTTTGTAGTTTTTCATTGTAAGAACATAGTTAATTTGATCCCGTTAATACCCCTATGACTTCGGAAGCACAAATACCTGATGCTGATGATGACCACTATTGAACTACGGCTACTCTCATCCAGATTTAGATAAGACTCTTGCTGTAGGTGCAAGTTATGGATACACAGAAAAACACGAACACCGGCGAGTTTTTATAAACAGTTTATTGTAAGCTTTAGAGCGCAGATATAAAGTTAATAGCACAGCGAACAGTTAGAAGAAGATATGAAGAATTTATAAAGATATGAACGCACTTTAGAAGAAAGAGAAAGTCTAGACTTAGGCCGCCACACTGCGAAAATATTCGCTACATTTGTAAGAATAAGGTGGTACCTATCTATCTAACATTCTTACTAAACATTTGCCGATTCGTAGTGCGAGTAACACGCCTGGTGTGCATGGAAAGGGTTGAGTTTCACTTTTACTCTGAAAAGGCCAGAAAATACCAACATAGCAGGTCCCATAAGCGTCCTCCACTTGGTGATGCAGTTTTTGGTAGCGAGAACAAGCGCGATGATTGGTCCGCTCGACATGTGCGCCACGAGGTGGGGGAAGTGATGGCTGCCGTAGTGGGTCTTGTACAGCTCAGCGGCCTGTTCGGGAGTCAGGTGGACTTGGCGCTTCTGTGGAAGACATGGCGGATGTTATTAATATCTGGCCTTCTTTCAGTCGACGCTTACTGTTTAACGCGAGTTACTGTTTATACTTAATTATTTTGGTCTCTAGCAAGTCGATAGTTGTGTAACTACATATGTATATTATATTTTGTTCCCAGTAGATGTCCACGTTAGTTCCTCGAGCAGAAAACTCGTTACTTATAAAATTCTATGGGTGTTAATAAAACCAACGGTTTCTGCAAACCGTTCCGAAAAGAAACAAAAATTGTGCGAGTGGTTGAGTTTAAAGGCTCTAGGTATCTTTGAATATCATATGTACCTACACTGATATTCAAAGAAATTACATCAAAATACAATGTCGCTCCCAAGCTTAAATATTTTTGGAAAAAGCAAGGTTTTATAAAAATAATGAATGCAGAGAAAAGTTGTCCTTTTCCAAAATTATTTAAGCTTGAAAGTTACATTGTAGGTACTTTGATCCAGTTTTATTGGACGTCAGTGTATTTTATATAATTATGCTTAATGAAGAGGTTTAAAATAATTGGTACTTTAGGCACTATTTCAAACAACTTGCAACATTGCCATCTTAACTAACCTGAAGCTCAAAATTTGTTAAGTATATTAAAATCGCAGCACGTAGTAACCTACCGCATAGCAGCTCATTTTCTTTCAAATGACTACTCAGTTGCTACGTCATCTACGCAGAGGTAATCTTTAAGCTAGGGGTGCACCACCCCCACCGAATGCGTCTCCACGTTGTCGTCGTGGTGGGGCTTGAGCGTCTCAATGATCTTGCGAGCTTTCCCGGTAGAGCCACTCATGCCGGAAGGTCGCAAGTGAGGGATCAGACCAAGAGAGACACACACGCGAGGAATCCCGCTCGCTGCCTTCTGGTACGCGTCTGCTCATCAGACGTGGCTGTGAAGGCAGTGAGCGGGTGGGAGGAGAGGCCCTGTGAGGGAGAAAGGGCGGAGGAGCAAGGGACCATACCCTTTAAAAGGAACAAAATGAGTAAAGCGCAAGAGGAAAGAATTTTACCCCAGGGCGGTTCCAGCGGCTCAGCCGTTGGGGAATCCGCCACGCTTGAAAGAGCGTCTGCCCCACCGTATTCTGGGGGGGGCACCAATTGTGTTCCGCTTGCCAGTGGCAACATGAGCCGAGGAGGCTCCGAATCGTCGTCATCCAGATCCGCTTCTTTTAAGGAGCTGATGGCGTACGGTTCCGTAGTGGAGGGTTTGCCTGAGCGCCGGGGTGGTGCGGAGTCGGATTCCGGCTCCGCGCCAGACCTAGTAACGGTCAGCTCGGCGGGCTCTAGAGACGGAAGAGTGGGGGCCGCTGCGGAGAACGTCAAGTTCTTCCGCAAGCGGCCGCGACGGGAGGAAGACGGGGAGTCGACCTCCGAGGGCGAGTTTGCCTCCGCCCGCAAGATCCCCACCGCTAGGCGGGGCAGGGGCTGTGAGGCAGGGAGGGGGCTGGCTCCCTCTACCCGGGAGGTAGAGCGTCGGGCCGGGAGGTTGGTGGAGGAGGGGCGTCGCCCTGGAGGGAGCGGTCGTAGGGCTCCCTCTACTCTTCCGCCTCCTCTCGACTCTGACGACGAAGAGTCCCCGGAAGAGGCACCTCCCACGGCCGAGGAGAAGAAGGCCCAGTTTGCGGAGGTCGTGGAGGCCGCGATCCGCGCTGTGGCCTTCAAGCGGAAGCAGTCCTCCAAGCGGGAGGCCATTACGGCGGCCAAAGCCTCCATTATGGCGGCGGTGGCGGCCAACGTCGGCGGCTCCGGAGAGGCGACAGAGTTGCGGGCGGAGGTCGCCCGCCTCGCGGCCGTAACGGAGCGACTCATTGCGGAGAATGAGTCGCTTCGGAGGGACCTGGCTGGCATGGCCAGAGCGGCCTCGGAGGAGCCGCAGGGGGGGCCGAGTCTGGCGGCGCTGGAGGGGAGCCTAGTGCTGAGCCAGGTGCGGAGCCTGGTGCGGCAGGAGCTGGCTCCCTACCAGAAGCAGTTCTCCGTTTTGGAGGACATGATTCGGCGTCCCCAACTAGCGGCGACACAGAGGCCCCCGGGCCGGCAGAAGGCGGCTTCGTACGCGGCCGCCGTGGCTGCAAACCCGGGAACGTCTGGCCAGGTGAAGGCGAAGGCCAAGGGCGGAGCCGCGCCGGCGCCAGCGCCTGTGACGCCGGCGACTGCGACGCCGGCGACGACCAAGGCGGCCCCGGCTAAGAGGGGTAGGAGGAAGGCTGGAGGAGCGGCTAAGGCTGCGGCGCCAGTGGTGCCGCAGCCGCCCCCAACCCCACCCTCGGACCCTCCTGCGGCCGAGGCCGAGTGGCAGGTTGCTGGCCAGAAACGGCGGGCCGCGAAAGCGGCCAAAAACAAGGCGAGGAGGCAGCGGCGGAAAGCCAACGCCATTGCGGCGAGGCTTCGCGCCCCGAAATCTGCGGCTGTAGTGCTCACACTGCAGCCGGAAGCGGAACAGAGGGGCGTGACGTATCTCGCCGTACTGAAGCGGGCGAAGGAGGCGGTGAGCCTCCAAGAGCTGGGCATCAGCGGGGGCATCGGGGTCAGGAGGACCTTAACCGGTGCCCGCAAGCTCGAGCTCGCCGGAGCGGAGAGTGGCCCGTTCGCGGACGCCCTGGCCGAAAGGCTGAGGGCGGTCTTACCCGTGGACGAGGTCCGGGTGTCCAGGCCGACTAAGCGCATCGACATGCGCATAGTGGGCCTGGATGACTCCGTGACGGAGGAGGAAGTTGTGGCCGCCGTCGCTAGGACTGGGGGGTGCTCTGCTGAGCTCGTCAAGGCGGGCACCCTCCGGCCTGACAACACGGGCATGCAAACCCTTGTGGTGAGCTGCCCCGTGACGGCGGCCAGAACTGTGTCGGAGGGCCGAAGGCTCTTGGTGGGATGGGTGTCTGCGCGGGTAAAACTGCTGGAACCCAGACCTCTGAGGTGCTACCGCTGCCATGTGGGTAACCACACGGGAGCTATGTGCCCCTCGGAGGTCGACCGCAGCGGACTCTGTTTCCGCTGTGGTCAGCCCGGTCATAAGGCCGGCTCGTGCGAGGCCACGCCGCACTGCGTTGCATGTGCGGCTGTTGGCAAGCCAGCCGAGCACTGGGCTGGGGGAAGGGCCTGCGCGCCATCCGCCCCGACCAGGGGCAAGAGGTCCGCCGCCACCGCCGCCTCTGCCGCCGCCGCGGCTTCTGTCGCCGCCACTGCCACTTCTGCTGCGGGTGCTGCGGCTCCCAACACTCGGGAGGGTGCTGAGATGGAGTGCCAGTAATGGTCCCATTTCGGCCCCCTCCAGAGACAAGTCGGCCGCTGTGCTATCACGCAGTGGCTGATGCCTGGGGACGGTGAGCGTGGGTGGCTCGCCGTCCGATACCAGGTTGAGTCGACGACGCGCTGTGTTCCACGCGCGTCACAAGGAGCCGTCAGCACCGAGGACGGGGCCCCATAGGGTCGGTGCCTGCTAGGGTTGCGGATTTTGTTCGAAAGAGTTACCGCGGCCCTGGAACGCATAGGGCACAAGAAGGATCACGGGTGGGTTTTAGTCAGTAAAAGTCTGACACTCCCTACCGCTCCACCCAGGGCGGGAGGGGTCATTTGATGATTTCCCATCCAGAAAAAAAAAAAAAAAAAAAAAAAGGGGTGCACCACATCTTGTTAGGGGGAGATTAATTAAATAATGCAGAGTTATACGACACACGAGTATTACGAATGCAAGCTGTCTTTGAAATATAGTTTTTTAAGGTTCTGTACATCATAGGGAAAAACGGAACCCTTATAGGATCACTTCGTGGTCCGACTGTCGGTGTGTTACGACCCTTTTTTCTCAAGAACTCGTGGAAGTATCATATTGAAATTGATCTATGCTTCTAAATACTAATATGTATACATAATATAACGCTGAAGAGTTTGTGTGCTTGAACGCGCTAATCTCAGGAACTACATAGGCACTGGTCCGATTTGAAAAATTCTATCAGTGTTAGATAGCCCATTTATCGAGGAAGGCTATAGGCTATATGAGCCATATAGAATAAAAAACAGCAATCTGATAATTTTAGTTATCAACTATTAATTTAATTCCTATTAAATCTATTTAAATCTTAAAATAATGAATTCAAAATTCTAAAACATACGTAATAATAAATACACATAAAAAATCTGTTTCAATAATAAAACTACTTTTCCTAATTACCGTTAGTTAAAAAGTCAAAAGTAAGATTGCTGTTTTTGATTCCATACGACTCATATATCCTCCGGCTAAGACCGATAGGAGCAGAGCAGACATGAAAAATGTGACACAAACGAAGTTGCACGGATCAGCTAGTATCAAATATAGATCGAAGGTACGCAATAATATTATCGCAATAAACGTAATTTTTGCCAAATACTTTGAATAAAAAAAAATGGGATACTTTCCGTCAACATAGAGCAAGGTCTTACTGCACAAGTCTTCGATCAATATTATTGATCGAAGGCACAAGTAGTGGAAAGTGTGAAAATTGATAACTAAAATGTAGATTCACTTATTAAAAAAAAAAAACATTTTTTTTACTATAACGAACTTATTTATATGTTATATCAGTTGAAAAAAGGACCGTAACGTGAATCGTTGTATGGGAGAACATTTTTTCAACTACAAAGTTAAATTTGCCTTTCATCGTTTCATCAGAGTAATTAGCGTGTTTTCATAGTTAATAAACTTCAGTATGTAATTTATAACATACTGAACTATAACAATCTCGTATGTAGATTATTATAGTGTGTCTCTTATAACGAACGTCGGAATGTAGGTACAGTCGGTGATAGCAATTAACTGACCCCCTAAAAATTAAACGAATTTGAACCTTTTGCTTGTTACGAACGATCGAACTAGAACAACGTTGGAACTGGTTCAACGTCTACGATCAATAAAATAGTTATTCGAATTTGATCTTTAATACGCAGTGTTAAGGTAGGTATGTTCTTGAATATTATTTTAACTTGTAATATAATACGTAATTTCGATCACGTTGAATATGTTTCGAGTGGTCTAGTGGTGACTGTAGTGAGCACAGAACATATATACCCCAGGGGAAGAATAACGACTCCATACAAATTTTATGAGGAAAATTTTCCTTACCAACCAGCGCCATCTATGTTTTGCCCACCAAAACATTGCAGTAGAATCCAGGGCGGGAATTTCAAAGCACCACTGTACTATACAGATTCTTTGTACCTATTGCATTTTATGCACAAGTACAGTGCGCTTCTCGATAGTTTCTTTCAAGATGAGAATTATTGCTCAGCAGTAATTGACATCTGAACAAAACTACTATCGAGAAACACAATGTACTTGTGCATAAAATGTTAAAAAATAATATCTAAGGAGCAGTTTAGTAAAACAAACGTTTTTATTTAAATTATTTATTATTTTATGCTAATATGACTCATTTTACATGAACATATGTGTCATTTGGGACAAAACAAGTTCACAAATCACAATTATGTTTAGGTACTAATAGTTCAACTAAGAACGAGAGTTGCTGACATCATACACCTCTTATTAACACTAGCAAGCTTTAAAAAAAACTATTACCATATGAAAATAACTATAGGAAGATCATAAAGTTAATATACACTATTTAAAAAATGCACAAAGTATTTTATTGATAAACATAAGTGATAATTGACAGATGGAGATCATTGGCACTCGCTTCTCTAAAACACAAATATAACATAATATTCTAAAACACATAAAATGAAAATACAGAAAGCATCTTTCACTATAATATCGAGTATGGATTGGACAGGTCTATTTCACATCAAAAACTATACAAAATCAAGAAATTTTACACTGTATAAATGTATCATATTATTTTATACACATATCTTCAGTTATATGAAATAATAATGTAATAAAAGAAACGGTTAGGAAGATAGATAGGTACTTATTTCATTAGTTGAAGGGATACAGATCTAACAATTTAGCTTCACTATCGTCCGATAGTAAAACAAGGTGTAAAATAAAAAATAAATCCTTATCAGCCTATTATCTTCCTACTGCTGAGAGGAGGCATGAGTGAGCGTGATCCACGCCTCCCCTCTCAGTTAGAGATGGTCTGTAAACCAACAAGCGGGCCCATTGCCGGTAAATCTGCACTAAAAAGTGAACATAACCAATTCATATTATAATCACTTATTGTCTTGACTTACCACCTGACGAATAAATAAATGCATAATGGTTCCTTTTATGACGTAGAAATCCACTAAGATTTTTGGAAATTCACAAGCATTCATCACACTCTTGTAAAGGATTAAGGAAGGATGGACCAGCAACAGGTTCAAATATGGCAGGTTGATCGGGCAGCTTAGAAATTGTTGTATCCTGAAAATAAAAGTTAAACTTATTTTAAATTCAAATCCTTCTGATCCTACTTCCTACTAATACATATTACAAACATTGAGTTTGTTTGGATGTATGGATGTTTGTTACTCTTTCATGCAAAAAGCACTGGAATTGGAATTTTGTATGTACACAAATAGTTCATAACCTGGATTAACAAATGGGATAATTTTTATCAAAATTCATTTGCAGAAGTACTGCTCTGGTATTGTATTATAGTAAAAAAGGACTTGTTGATATGATTAATAACATGTGATACAGAGCAAAAGTGAGTTCAAGGCATAACCTTGACCTAAAGCCATGTCATGCCAGAGGGTGGCCAGATCTTCACACAGAAAAAAATGAAAGAAATCAATATCACTCTCCAATGTAAGGCAATTTTTTTATTATCTTTCAGATGTTAATTATTGTATGTACTTACCTTATAGGATTGAACACCAGGTATCGCTGTTCTGAACAACTTCTTCTCATTAAAGCAAGTGCTTTCAAAATGTTTACTGCAAAGCATCTTATGCTTTGCATGGAGTTCATCTTGGAATTTCGGTGAAGACCAGGCTTCATTTGGGAAGCAATACTTTGCCCATAATTCACAACTGAAAATGAAAAAAATATTAAAATGACTAATCCAGATGGTCAGACCAATACAAACGAATATTAGGAGTATATAATAATAATTTAATTATGAACATACCGCAGAGCATTTTTTGAGCCAGGCTTCGGAAACCGATGTAAAGTGATGCTGGGATCTTTAGAAGGTGAAGATCCACACATAGCACAGATTCTAGTGTTTTCTTTCTGCGAACTCATCGCGAAATTAGACACAAAATCATACAAGAGTCATTGTCTCAACACCGAGTCTATATCTCACAAATACGCACTTAATTTCACCAAAACACAGACACGGAGGAGCAAGCTCGACTCACGTTAACAATGTATGTAGAATTAAATGCAACTCGTTTATTTATTACAAATAAACACAAGAACAAGATAAAATGGTGCGCAATCGATGGCAGGCAGACATTTTTCTTGTGACGTCAAATGTCAACGTCTTATCTCTTTTACTCTGATGTTGCTGTCTCTTTCGTGTTTTCTAGCCCACCTACATCTTGTTCGTAGAACAAAGTTGACGGACCCTGGTAGTGAGCTGACAAATCATGGTTGCGAGTTCGTAACCAGCGTAATTGACGCGTTTGTTTCTGTTTTGTATATTTATTTTAAGTTATAAATAATAAATTATAACTTTAGCAACAACAACAAAAAAAAATGAACAGAAATAAAAAACCAAAATGGTAGTAAAAACGATTTTATTTTATAAAAAAAATATTATAAGAATAACATAAATGATATTGATGACGACACGAAGATGATAATATTTACCTGCTTACTAATAACGTTGTTAACTGCACTGAGTTTAATGTAGTGAATCAGCATGTTATAATATTTAGAAATATAGGTATGTATTTCTATTTCATAACAATAACATCACTACATTAAATATCATTGAACTAAATAAAACGGCATTATACGTTGAAGTTCTACCTGGTCTACTATATATCAATTTGTTTTATGAATAGTTATTTTAGTTATAAAATAAGGTTTTGACAAAAAACTAGGTATTCGAAATACTTCCTTACAAATTATAACAATAGTTAATTTAACACACACACTGACATACGTTAGTATTGTTTGTGACCAACACTGGTTACTCAAGTTATTCATGCTTTTAATAGCGAAGTGGAGCACCATTTTTTCTATTGCTTGTTGCAAGCGGTCCCGCATACCGCGCACCATATTCCAACAACGATCACTTCACTTGCAGTTGAATGAGTAGGCAAAAATGGCTGTTCAGTATGCCTTCTAACAATTGCTTGATGACGTTCTGACACTGGAGTATATAACATAGTAGGTTTTGGTCCAGGACGATCTTTTTGAATATTCCCTGCCTCTTCAAAACGTCTTAGCGACAATCTGATTGTATTTCTCTGAAACAACACAATAAGCATAATTTTAGTAACGAATAGGAAAACATAATTTATCGATTAAGTTTGAAAAAATACGTTTATCAAATTAGATTATAAAAATCAAATTAGACCTATAAATGATCTCAAATTAGACTCATAATGAAACACAGTTAATTGTCTATTATTCTACATTCACCGGCTTTTAAGCAGACTAACGAATTAAGGAAAAAGTATAATTATAAATGAAGCATAAAAATAATACACTTACCGCTATATTAAGTTTCCTAGCAATCGCTTTAATACCAACATTCTCCTCATGCAAATAGAATATTTTGTATTTTAAATAATCACTCAACTGAGACATGACGATTAAACTATCAAAACTGATAACAATTAATAAAAAGGAAAAAAGCCAATTTAGTAAGGCAAGGTAAAAATGTTCGCGCGTATTCACTGCTATTTGTGCATAGAATATCTTGTTCAATTTATTCTTCTACCCCATAGTCCTTATGTCATATTTATAGCAGTTTTTGTTGAATACGCATATTGACGTCTAACTACCCACTTATTAAAAAAGGTAAAAAGTTATTAAATAAATGACCTAATACCAACCTCTTAAAGCTCAAGTTTGCGTATCAAAATTATTTATTGTTTCTGTTCATCGAGTAGTGTTAGTCTGATAAACTCATACCATATTGAATAACGTTTAATGTTATGAGCATAGGGTGTAAAATCGAGTAATTTTTAGGGGGGTCAGTTAATTGCTATCACCGACTGTACGTCGTTAGTACGGAACCCTCGGTGCGCGAGTCAGGCCCGCATATGTCCAGACTTTTTTTTTACAGTGACGGAATACAGTTATTTTTCTGCTCTTGGTTTAATGTATAACTACTAGAATAAATATTTACTATAAAGCTGAAAACAATCACCAAGAGCATATTTTCTAATAACAGGAAAACAGCAGGACTACAATTTTTCTTTCGAAACCCATTTGAAGGTATGTTTGTCACGTGACAGCCGCGTAGTTGTTTTTTTACGAAAAAAAAAACAAAAACCTGAAAATATAAAGGCACATCTGTTTCTGGGCGAAGTAAATGAGTCGAGAAACTATGAAGAACCTTATGTACCTGATAATACTTAATCCTACTAAATAAAGAGGAGCGTATGCAAATAGCAATTATTATCATGTGCGATGGTAAACAGTGTCCCCTTCAAACGTCAATGGGGAGTCGTAATTAGTTTTTTTCTATGGTTTCCATAGATAACAGCGAGTAGCGGTGACCGGCATGAGAGCTGGGGCTCAAAGATCTGCTGCTGACGTAGGGTTGGCGAAGCTTAGTTAGACTTATTATTTTTATTTTTTTATCTTGTAAATCGGATTTTCGTGCCAACGGTTCTACAAAGGTAACTACTCTTTTTCTACCTGCCAATAGATATTAAGTGAACGTATACGCCATATTATTTTAAAAGAACTAATATAATATGAAGCCTTCTAAATTGAAGAGACAATTATTATGGTGAATTTCTAGGTAATAATGACCTTAATTAGAAAATACGAATTTCTTTTTTTAAATTTCTTATCTCAACACAGCGTATTGCTTCAAAAGCAAACCGCTAAATCCCAGCCTCTAAATAACAACAACGAAATGGTGTCATCCCTGTTTCCAAAGAGGGTTGCATGTGACGTGGAATAATGAAGGCGCCCCTCTTCAACTCCGCTAATGTCGATATGAGTTTTGCATATCACGGGCAACGGGCAACCCTTGCAGTGCCCGCGGCACGCGGCAATTTCATTCGGACATGAGGGGTAGCTGGACGGCGAAAGAATGCGAAATGCGAAGGAAATTCGATATTTAGCGAAATGTGGAAACGTAGGTATGTTCTGTTATATTCCATAACAGAACATACCTACGTTTGGCCTACGTACGGCTGGACTTTGTACGTATGATATATTTGTTCGCACACCTTCATAGTAGCATTAGTATCTAAAACGCTTCTATTTGATTTCCGTACGTCATGTCCTCTAAGGCGACCACTGAAAACCAGCGCCGTGCGGTGGGTATCCCACGGCACAGCATTATGCTGAGTGGAAGCCTCTTTGCCACAACCACGACATGCATTGGTTTTTTGTATTAGTTTATAAGTTTTCTTGATTAACATAAATTAAGATGTACCTACTAATACTAACACTATAGTTTAAGGTTTAGTTTAAAACAGTAAAAACACAAACGCTCAAATAAACGCTTTTTCTTCCTTCTTCTTTCTTTTTATTTGACAATTAAAATGTATAAGCATCTCGTAGGTCGCGTTGGATACAACACTGGTTGAGACTCGCCTCTGCCAGCGGTTTCGCCGTAAGATACCTATACGATAGGATTTATTCTTGGGATTAAATCTGATGGGATCATCAGCATTTGGATATTTTGATCAGGGTTATATCATGATATGCCCTGATCAAAATATTCAAATCCGTTCACCAGTTGCAGGTCAGATTGATTAACAAAATTCACATTTTAATATTCATACGTACTTACACACTATCGAGTACGTTTAGAACGTTTCTTTCTTTCTTTCGTCAGCTCTATGATAGATGTCAAACTGGTGAAATACAAGGACATGAACATAAACACACGTCTTTATTGCCAACGGTGACAGAAACTACAGAATGCTACCTGCAAACTTAAATATTCGTTTCGTTTAGGTTCAATCAATGTGAAGAAAAACGTTATATACCCATTAGACTTTGATTGACTGTACAATAGGGTAGATGCAATTACAGAATTCATGAACATTTTTTTATTGAAATGATAAAATAGTATAAAAGAAAAACCACTGCAATGTTTTTATTGTAGTTAATATCTATTGATTTTTAACAACTATTACTAATGAATATAACATGAAACGGAACGTCAACAATCAGCGTCTAGTGACGTCACTGTTGTTATGACAAAGAAAAGACGAACTTAAAGAACAATGCCCACATATTAGAACAACCTTGGCCTACAGTGAACACTGATAAATAGTTTATGGAATTATAGTTTAAGTTATTATGAACACCTTCTAGTACATACCAGTTAAGAAAATAAGTCGCCATTTGGAAATAAAACAGTTTTTATTTTTTCAAAACATTCATTTTTTTACAGTCACAAACTCATTCTACACACTTTCAACCACTTTCGAATGGAAAATATATCATTTGAACACAATAATTATTAATTTCAACGTTATTAACTCATTTTAACCTTATGAATAATAGGAATCTTATTTAAGTGTAAACTGCTATAGCTCCTTTTATACTTGTTTGACACTTTGACAGGCTGGGAGCAAGCTTGAGTAGGTAGTTTAATGTCAAATCTATCATTTGTCAAAGGCTAATATGGCCATATTTAAAAAGAAATATCGATTAGTTGCATCGGATTTTGGTCTTTATCAATTTAATTTATATCTAACTACGGCAAAGCCAAACAGTGGTTTTATTATTATAAAGTATAGTATCTCTGGTCTGAGGTATTTATGAACATAATTGGTCTAAAAGTCGAGTGGGTTTCATTAAAAAAAAACTAAAATGGCTGCCAGTTTTCTCAGATTAAAAAACTGAAACCTGACTAACGTTTAGTTTTTCCGTAATCGATTAGATTTATTAAATAATACATGAATTTACATTATACTGACCATAAAATGGCAACCTAAAATAAAATGACTTATTTATTTGTTATGATCACGGCGTCTTAGTTTGAGATAAAGCTTTGATGGATAATTCCTATTTAAAATACTTATATTTTTGTGTTATCTTTCTAAACGTGTCTGAGGTGGGCCATATCTGGGCATCCTTCTTTAATACATTACAGTTCATGATCTCTGACAGACAGGAGTGACTTCATCGTCCGTTTTCGCGAGAAAAGAAAAACAGTCAGTTTATAATTGCAATTTTGGCAATACATAAAGCGTATTATTTTTTTAATTTTTGTATGGTCTATTTTACACGGAATTCTTTTAAATGAAAGCAAGATGAAAATATTGAATGTTCCCTATTAAACAGTCCCTAGTTAAATTTTGCTAATATCGATGCGTATGAGTTTGCATATCGCACACAACCCTTCCGACGCCCGCGGCACGCGACTAGCGTAGTTTGGACACGAGGGGGTGGTCACTCTCCTTTTATTGTAATTGACGTGCTCTCATGTTCCATGTTTTATTCTTTTACTTTGTCCTCATCCAATTATATTTTAGGGTGTCCACAAAGACACTGTCTGATAAAATTAAAGTTAAAAATCATATCACTCACTTCCAATATTTTGATATTAACAGCTAAGAGGAAGTTTTGTTGTTTTACTTTTATAATGTTTATTGTCTTGTCTATCGCTTTCATAGGCATTCTCGAAATAGCAAGGAGATCATTGCCAAGTCGGTATTGCTTAATTTTGCAACCCACGTATGTGAAGCTTAGTCATAGGTAATAATCTTCGATGGTAGATGTAATAAAATATGCACAAGATTTTGAGAGGATTTAAGAAAAATCGGGCTAAATGATATTTTTAAGAAAATAGAGTAAGCCTCAAATCATATTTAACTACTTAAATATTATTGTTTCGGGCAATCTTCTGAAACATAATTACCAGAAGAATCAATTAGATGACTAACAAAAAGTTCCATCAAACTGGTTGTAAAAATAAGCATAACTTGTCTTTTACCTCTGTGTGTGTCGAAAAAAAAATCTGTTTATAAGGAAAAAGCGTACCCTGAATACAAAACCCCCTACCGCTGCCGGGGGTGTCGTGTGAAGCGGTTGCGGGGATGGGCAGGACCCTCCTGTCTATTAATAATGTTATAGCAGTCACCCATCCGTCTGCTTACTAGCCTAGAAAGGCCGATGTGCTATAGTAAAAGCTGAAAGGTAGCGTTCCTGTACCTAATATTAAATGTTCTAAATATTTTAAAAATGTTTCAAAGTCTAAAACCTGCCTTAACAAAAAAAAATCTATGCGTTTTTTTAAATATAATTAAACATTCAATTTGGTACTAAATTCGATACAATTTCTAAATATTTTTTCATGTTTTGGATATTTTCATAGTAGATTAGACGTGACGTGAACGTGACGAGGCGTCATGTAAACAAAACAAGCCCTACAGCACCTCATTTATCCAAATCTGACGATATGTCAAGGATCTACTAAGGAATTGATGAATATCAATAAATATACTGCTAAACTTATAACCCTACTACTAGTGAAATATAATGAAAAAAGTTTAATTGACGAAAGTCCTAGCGGAAATCAAAGATGATGATCTATACTAATGCATAGTGATGTCATGGTAGTCGTCTCTTGGTAGGTATCTAATAAATCGGTGATCAAAGTTTTTCAGGAAAAGCCGCAATTTGTTAGTTCGCAAAGTAAGGGAATACTTAGCGTTCATATCATCAGCAAAGACAAAAGTACGAACAAATTTTATTCGTACTTTACCGCCAAAGCCGCATAAGAATTAGAATGCTTTTCATACAGTGCCTATTGCGTTACTGATGCTGAGATTAATGCAAAATATTCGTGCCCTATACATATAACTGTCATTAATAAACAGTAAAGCACTCGCGTGCGTCGCGACATTTGTGTTTAATAGTTCGGTAATAATGGAGCGACAAGATTAACGCCGAGATAAAACTTCTATTATTATTTCCATAGTATTGTTTTGATTGAATACTTTTTGATTGGTGTTATACTTTCTTTCTGCTACTCCTACCACGACGATCGATGACTACGAGAGATCTTGCCTAGTGACAGCTAGGATAGTTAAGCATCCTTACCTATCCTGGTTTGACACAAAAATGAGTACAGTACCGTGTACATTATTGGTACCGAGGCAAGAGTTACTAGCTTGTTCTGCTGTTCCAGCTAAAAAACTAACCCCATGTAACCCGAGTAGTACCTACCTACGATTGAAAATAATTGAAGTCGGCTATTCGTAAGTTAGTCATCAAATCGACTTATAATAAATCACTAGCTGATCTGCGCAACTTCGTCTACGTCACATGAGAGAAAAACCTTATTTTTCAATTCATTGATGCTCCGCCCCTATTGGTCACAGCGTGATGTTAGTGGTAGTTAGACCACAGCCTTCCTCGATAAATGGGATACCCAACACTAAAATACTGTTTCCATTCAAACCAGTCAAACAAATAGACCAACTCTTCAGCTTTATAGTATTAGTATAGATTGTATCTACTTAATAGGAGTAGTTCTCATTATTTGCGTGGTGCTTGCAACTGGAAGCTAAAGTTTACATCGATACGGCAAACGTTCGCGTGATAGTTTTACAAAATATTGACTAACATCGTTGTACCGATAAATGATATTTATTTTGTAAGTAGGTTAAACATAACACTTTTACACGTCAAATATTTCTGGTCATTTTAAGCTAGATGAAGCCGGCGTTTCCTAACCGACTACTTTGAGAAGAAACACCGAAACAAACTCAGAGGTCAAAGTCTCTTTTAAAGTCCATACAATCCGTACTGGTCAAGTCATATGAGAACCATGTAGGTTAATATCTGAGATAGCCTTTTGAAGAAAGTGCCACATAGATTTGAGTGGATCAGTCCAGACAGTAGTACCAAAATCTACATTACGCTGGAAGGCCAGTCGAAGAGTCGATGCTTGTGGAAACTAAGCTGCACTAAAGATCAAATTAACTCGGACAATGAAAAAAACGATGATGTTCGTCCAATTATGTTTTATGTACCCACTATCTTACCGCAAGAATATTAAAACCATGATCTAGTATGGTGTTTATAATCGATTCAGCATCGTCGTAGGCCTCCGGCTTAATGATGGCCAGGGTTCTCTCCGAATAAGCGTGATAATCCGCTTCGGTATCCGAAGAAACGTTAGACATGATATTCCTGTATTTTCGTATAAAATTGTAATGAATAATGACGGCACACTTGACGTTTGTAGGTCGTGAAAGGAGGTCGGATGTCCACCACGTCCATTTCTTCTTGACACTTTACAACAGCGCTGCTTGTCAACACAATTGTCAAATGTATGCTAAATTCTCTACGTAAATGTTGTTCGGTATGTAGCCGCGTATCAAGTTATAATGGATTATGAAGGCCTTAATATAATGTTAATGGATCGTGAATATGTTAATAAGGTCGTGTACAGGCTTTTGTAGTTTTTAGCTGAAAATGATTTTTGAAAATCTTGGATTATGATTTCAGTATGTACTCGTATTAAGTATAATACTTATAGAAAAACCATGTGTGCACAATGCACAAATATTACAGACCTTAGAAAAAAAAAACAAACTGACAAATGAGATAAATTTGAAAATCTTTTCGATTAATTTATTCCTTACGATTATTTATATGGCTATATGAATTAACAACATTAGTGAAGTACGCATCTACGCACTAGCATAATCATAATCATAATAATCATAATCATTTATTTGCATAAAATGTGGTAGGTACAGATGTTACAAAGTAAATTTAGTGCATTAACACATTCCGCCATACAGTGATGACATGCAAATGTTTAGTAAGAGTGTTTTAATAACATTCAAAAATATTTACACACAATTGCAGTGCTTGTAGAAACTAATTCGTCAGTTTCATAGACTTATAAAAATAACAATTATAATCACAAAATACTACAGTGGTAGGTATGTTTCAAAACGAAAAGTTAAAAACAAAAGTAAATGACTACCTACACTACAATGCATTCCTGAAATGATATGATGAACATGTGTTTTTATTGAGAAATTCGTCGACTGAATAAAAACTATGAGAACATAACCATTTTTTTAGAACCGAGCAGAATTTTTTATAAGGTAATTCCGTTATCCAGTTTGGTAAGGAATTGTAAATAAGTGGAGCCATATATACGCAGCTGCGTCTAAACAGTTCTAACCTAGCTGGGTACCGGGATTTTTAATAGGTAATTTGACACCTTCCGCTTTCTTAAATTGTTTTTTGCTTCAAAAAGTAAAGAGTTTGTTTTAACAAATTTTGCGATTTCATAAATATATATACAAGCAACGGTAAGAAGTTTGTGTGATCTGAACACTGGCCTACATGATTCAGTCCACTCCATGTTAAAGATAGCACGGATGCATTTTTTTTGAGCTATCATAATTCTAGATATTTCAGAGGAATTACCCCAAACGATGATGCCGTACCGAATAATGGAACATACATAGGCGTTATACACCATCATAGCTGTAGGTTTTGAAGTTTCATCTTTAACTTTTTTCAAAGCAAAAACAAATCTATTAATTTTCATACAAATGTCGTCTATGTGATCTTTCCAAGTAAAGTGTTCATCTAGTGTTATTCCAAGAAATTTGGTTTTTTTTACTTGTTCCACTAATTGGTTCTTATGGGCTATTTTAAGTTTGATGCATTTACTTTTTGTGTTTTGAAGTTTAATAATTTTGTTTTTTCTACATTAGCTTTTAAACAATTGTTTTCTAACCATGTGATAATTTTGTTTAAAGTGTTATTTATGTCTGTCTCGTAAGTTTCAGCGTTTTTACAATCTAATATTACGGTTGTGTCATCAGCCAAAAGGACACAATCTTGTTCAATTGTTTGGGGCAGATCATTAACATATATAAGAAATCATATAGCATCATTACCATAGCCATCTAAACCGTCTTCAAAGACAAAGACAGACAGCTCCTCCACAAACAAACAATAAAATCAATTGCATATCGATAAACAGACATTCTGAGACACTAAATGGGAAAACTGGCGTTTTCCGCGGACGCCACCCTCGTGCTCGGGACGAGGGGGGCGCGAGGGGGGCGCGCGGGGGGGTGCGTGCGCGCGGGGGCGGGGGCCGGGGGCGTGGGGCCGCGCGCGGGCCCCAGTGCCCCCCGGACGCAGCGGCGGAGCGACGCCTCCCCGACGCCTGCACCCGCGACATGCGACGTTGACCCTGTCTCCCGCCACCCGAGAACCACCGCCGTATACATGGACAACTCCTGCCTCCTTGACCTCCTCATCAGGTGCTTCGCGATGACCGAGCCCGAGGACCTCAACTTCACGGCGTTCACCGACCTGTGTCGGCTGTGCTCCCTGAAGAGCGGTCCCAGGCTCCATATCTTCGATAAGGAGTCGGAGCAGCGCCAGATCTTGTTTAAACTCAGGACCTGCCTGCCGACTATGGTGAGTAAGCCCTTTGTACTGTGCGGACTTTCGTCCTTGACATCTCAGTGATTTGCAATATCTTAGGAAAAGTGTTAATTCCCCATTCAAAACTAGTAAATTAAAATGAGTTAATATGATGACGTAACCTCCAGTTTAGTGGTGAAGTGTAACGTAAACAGTGGCTTTGTGGTTTAGTTGGAGAAGTGCAATAATGGTGCTACGTAGCGCCGGCCGTAGCGCTCGTAGACGCCTGCGCGCTACGCCGCTACGAGCCATCTACAAACCGAGCACAACAAGGAATCACCAAATCTCACTATACCTGTTGAGGTTTTTTTTGTGCATAAATTATTGTCTTTTTTCTTTGGAAAAGAAAATTATTCAAGAATTCTCTGAACCAAAGATCTTACCTTAACAAATTCATTCACATCAGGCCAATGTAACTAAATATTTATTTTGATTTTGAAAACATTTCGAGATTTAAAAATGAAATTGTCATAGTTAAGAATGAAACTGTGAATTTTTGACACGGATATTATTCAGTTTTTGTTTATAGTTTACTTAAAATTAATCACATACTCGAAAAAATACAAGTTTATGTTTAAGGAATATTGTGTCGGAAATATTTAACATCAAGTTCCCTTGTAAAATTACACTACTACTCATCTGCCCAATTTTAGTCTTTGCAACTAATTTATGAAAAAACTTTCCAATATTATATCATTGACCTGTCTATCAGGCAATAAAAATACCATTCGTGCATAAGAAAACAAAAATGATTAAACAAACACCAAATGAACCAATTACTAAAAACATCATAACTCAAGAAATTGGCATGTCAATAGTCACTTTAAAATCAAAGGAGATATCGATTCATTCTTGACTAATGCATTCGTAAGGCCGCGTGGATCAACGACCTCGCAAAGTCGCAGCTCACCGGCCACGTCCCTACAGCCTGAAGTAGGTCAGACCACCGGCTAAGGAGAATCCTGTAGGACCAAACTGACATGCTGATTTTAGCAAAGAAAAACGATTATGTGAGTAGCACAGCCAAAAAGTCGCTAGAACGCAATTCAGCTTCGAAAAAATTACTTATTAACACAGCTGCGAAAATCATCTCTCCAGCTATGCATCATCATCAAATGACTTCTTCCGGTCTGAGCGGAGCGGAAGGAAGTGTCTCTGACTGACGAAAACCTATCCGTGTTCCTCCTTTGCATTCCAGGGCCGCCGGTAACTCTTTCGAAAAAAAACCGCATCCCTGAAAGAAGGCATCCCACCTTACGTTTCGCGATACGCGCTCTCTCTCAATAAGTCGTCAATAACTTGCCATAGCAAAACCATGTATTTCAAGCATTGTTGAATATTGAGTTACCTACACGAATTAGTGGACATAAAATCAGCAATCTTTTTTATTTATTTATTTACTGTGCTATGAACTTTTAAATTTGTACTGTTTTTTAAATCTTTAATAATGTCAAGTTTGAGCAGAATAACCAAGTTTTCTTACGTTCTTTTTCTTTTCTAATGATAGTGGAACAGGTGGAATAGCTAGGTTTTAGTTCGACTCAATATACATAGATGTCCATCGACACGTTAAGAAAAAACAGATTCACCAAAAAAGGATGTATCATTGATGACGTCATCTAATTACGAATCGCAGATAGTACCTAATGCTTGCCTATGCCTACATGTTGAGGATCCAAGGGGTATCAGACATGCTCATAAGGGTCGCCACGTGTCACTTTTAATCCATTTTTCTAGACGTTTGACTTTTATGCTATTGGACAAAAAGGTCAAAGTTGAATGAATCGTTGGCTTGATAAATAGGGATCAGTGGACGCGGATTAGAGCGAGCGATTCTGTATGGTTGCCACAGTAACGTAATGAGATATAAATGTTTTTTGTTATTACAAATATAAAATAAGGGATCAGTTCGAATAAACATTTTATGGAAATGCTTATTTTTGGTATTGTTCTCTAAATTAAATACTACGTTGTAGCATAATCAGGTATTTACAGTTCACTTACCGAGAAAGGCGGGTAAACAATCCATACGATGAGAAGTTTTTTCCATAGACCTTCGACACAATCGTTTCGCCACTGCGTTGCTAACTTCAGAAACATTTGTATGGTAGAATTATTTATTTTGACAGTACTAGTTCTCCTGCCGAGTCCTTTAACAAATAAGTAGCTTTCTTATTGTGAACCGTTTTTTCGGTTCGTACAGTTTATATGTGAGGAAGTCCTACTTCATGTATGAGAAAGTAGTGGATACGCTCTTCATCTGGGGAGAAAGGATTGTAGTTTTGGTCTACTACCGAGTAAAAATCCCACAGTTCCTACCCCTTCCGGGGTCTGGTATCGGCCCGCCCTTGCAGGACTACTAACGGGCCCCACACCTACTGAGGCCCCCCTGAATATCTGTCTAACAACTTCCCCCGTAAATTCAGCAGATATCGAAGGACGACTTCTTACCGAAGAAGATCTGCGAGCGCTGCGTGACCCGGCTGGAGCAGCTGTACGAGTGGCGGCAGAGCTGCCTCAGCACTGACTCCGTGCTGAGGAACTACGCCGAATCCATGAAAATCGTCACATCTACTATCAACTTTCAGGTCAGTCGAAGAGTAGAACTCTTAAGTCGAACTCTTAAGACACGTTTTTACATGCAATCAGCTCGCATGCAAGTTGCATGTTACATTAATGTAATGCAACATGAACTTACCGGTTTAGAATGTGATTAAACGCTCGACCGTGCGCCGTAATGTTATAATACTTGCATGCGAGTTGCTTGCAGATGGAAACGCAGACTTAGCAAGATGGTCTGTGGAACTAGCCATTAGATAGGAATGTGGCTAGAGTATATTTGAATTTAGAATTCGATATCATTATGAAAAATTGAAAAAACAATGTTTATGGCATACAATACGAAATTCAAATTCCATTTCTCAGATTTCTTTCAGGGCCTGTTTAATAAAAATTAGTTCATAAAAATCAACTTAAAATACATTAGTCGATCCTTGATTTTATGGCCTTGGATTCAAATTGCCTCGAATGTATAAATGTAGTATGTAGTCAAGTGTAGATCTTATTAATTATCACAAGGTTAAACAGTAAGCTCCACACTTCCGGTATATACTGCTGCGAAAAGCCTTGCACAAAATGAAACCAGCGGGAATTTTTATATGAACTTAATATGTCGTCATGAGTAATTTTAACTTAAGCCTCCTTTACAATCATAGTCCACATCTGTTCTGACTCCACCAATATATTTTTATATTTTGCTAATTTTTCTTAAGTTACCATAACACAAACGGGAAAACAAAATATCACCTATCTATTCTTAGCTTTGAATACTATAATCTAAAAGGGAGTTCGCTGCCATTTTCCCGCGTCAGTTAGTACGAATCTAGGTAAACGAAAGTATTTCTCTGTACCATATAGTTGCTGAAAACAATGAACACGTTCAAATATTCATTTATAAATCCTCACATATATGAAGTATTTTTTGTATACCAAATATTGTAAAACATTTATTTGAAAAGAGTAACAATGGAGTTTCTTGTCCGTTCTTCTCCATAAGAATCTTCCTTTGCGAATGGACGCTAGAATCACTTAAATACGATAAATTTTAATGATGACGTTCAAAAGTGCAGTTTAATGGCCTAATTGAAATAAACGTTTTGACTTTGACTTTGACTTAAAAATCATACATACAGCCGCAAACCTACAAGAAAAACCACTCCGACGTAATTACCTATACATAGGTCTGTGGTATTTTTTAATCAAGCCTATAACAGTCTATACATAGATGGTAGTATTCAAGTAGAGGAGATACTTTCCGCTTGGGGCAGGGAGATGCAGCGTGGGACGCCCCCACAGCGAGTCGACCTGGTGAAGGCCACGGGGAGTGCTGGATGCAGCGCCCTTGAACCGTCGGCATAACATATAACCTATATAACCTCGTCCTCTTTCCATAGCAAATTCTAAGGGGGTTATAAGTAGCTAGATGTGTGGAAGCGAACAAGGTCGGGGTAATTTGGAAATTATGGTAAAATCACATTTCAACGTGGAAGCAAAAGGACCAATTTTCAATTTACCCCGTCGCTAGCACGTTTCCCTGCTGTAACTAAGTCACATCTTATTCGATTTGAGCAATAGCTACTGACGAAGTTGAGTGTGTTTGATAAAACGTGTTGGTCAACGTTCAACATGGTTTTCTCGTAACTACTGAAAATTGTTATGTAACGCTAACGTTGTTTGGATACGCGCCAGACCACTCCCCAGTTTAATCGTCACCTTTTATGCATTTTTAACTTTACATCGTTCAGCAGACTTTTACTACTTAACGTATTAAGAAAAATAGTTTGAAAGTCAGCAAGCCAGTCTAAGAAAGACCAAAACACAAAATTGCAGTAATATAAAAAATGGTATATATGTATTATTTTTAGAATAACTATATTTTATTACAGTCGTCATTCTACAAATGAATTGATAAAGTAAAAAAATACCGAAATTTTAAAACCAAACAAAACGATCCATAAACATAAATAAATCCATTTATATTAGTCACGGTCACATTCCGAATTTGGCTCATCACTCTCTCTCAAAATGGCGGCTGTATTAATAACTAACGAAGAGCATATATCAACATCCACCTCTATTTCAGCTCGTAAAGGTCAGGCTATATTAAGGCTACCAAGGGCGGTTCAGCGAATACCTGTTAACTGGAATATGGGAATAAATAAATGCTCAAACCTCCAGGCATTGGATATAAGTTTTATCTTTTAATCTTGAGTGAGATCTGAATCTTCAATTCTTATTATGGCTTTGAATTCTGCTGTATTATCTCATAGGTATTCTTTTGTTGAATCCCTTAGTGAAATAAAAAATAAACACAAGACTGTGACCGTTTTTCACTGAAGGGTCTGTCAAATACGTAATTTGAACGTCGAATCTTCTTTTGATATGGAAAAGTATTGTAAGTATATTATTGGGATAAATAAAAACGAATTGCAGCAACAGCCGGACGATCAAAGAAAGGATCTTCTATTCTGCACTGTTTATGCATAACGTACCTTCTTTTGCTACCACAATCATAAGCCCAATCGGCAAAAACAATTATCAAAAATTTACAAAAGCACGAAATGTGTTTATTAAAGTTTCCATACCAACATCACCTTATAGAAAGTGCACAATTACAATGTTAAACGTGTTGATATAACAATCCAAAATCGTATATAAAGGGTATTGCTTCAAGACTTCGTTCGACGTTCATACATATATCCAAACAGCATTCGATAAAAATTAATCCATATGTTTGTGGAGGTAGACAAAGATCAAAGAACCACTTAATGTTTGGTTAGATAGGAGGTGACTATTGAGATGACAAACAAAGTCTTATGGAAGAAGAAGAAATACTGCGCCAATACCAAATAAACTGGCATAAAGGCAAAAAGGCTAAGATGACATGTTTCATTCGTGTCTTCATGCGATTTATTTATGTAAGTAGTTACTTAGTCCATCGAAGAGTAATAATTTAAAACACTTATCACAGATTCAGATTCAATTATTTGCAAAAACATGTGTAGATTAATATACATGGTATGATACTTATTTAAATATGTGTTACAAAATATGTTACACAGTTCTTCCAAATTAGCTATTATCGAGTCATCACAAGGAGGCATTATGTCATGGAATAACTTCACAACCCGTTGAAATAGAGCTACAACCAAATAGCATTAGGTACTCCTGTCACAAATACAGACACATTGCACAAACATGTCTAAACAAATGTCATCCCGAATTCTGCTTGACCCTATCCCTCAGGGAAAACAACATGACGGATGCATGCATATTTTATCATCCCATATTCAGCCAGCCGTAATTTATACATCGATATTGTGGTCGTATCTCTAAAATAATACCTTGCCGTTATTGATCGACCGATTTCAAGCTGATTAGATAGTAAAAATCGAAGCGCGTAACCTACATGATAACATTTATACAAACATCACCCATTTTTGCTACAATCGTAAGTTTTGTGAGATATAGGCAGGTTGATGAACTAGTTCCTTTGGTACTTATTCTTAGAGATCGATTTCAAAGAAGGTACTGAAAATAGCTCCGGAGCAAACGGATCCGCCATTGTGCCAGTGTCCTTGGCGCTAAGTGGAGATAGCATATGGATGGATGAAAACGGATATGCTTCTTCCTCTCAGCTCGACAGCTATGTTATCTCAGATTCACGAGATGTTCCCCATTATCTATTTACAAAGTAAGGCACTTAGATATGAAATGTATTGTTGTCGAGTGTGTAGGCACGCGGCGGGCGATGCACGGTCCGTCGCGGGAGCGCCCCTCTCCCCGATCGATCGGCGCGGCGCCCGGCTCGTATCGACTTACTGCCACCCACCACCCAAACCAGCTCCTCACGCAAATCTCAACCGTATCCCCTCAAGCTAACGGCAAAAGTTCCGTCTCAGAATCCCCAAAAGGAAACTCCATACGAATACCGAGTTTGAACCTTAATAAAGGCGTTCTGTGAACTATTACCGAACGCATATATTCCATTTCCACGTAGCCAGTTAAATTAATGAATTGTCTGCTCTAAAGCGATAGTTATAAGGTTGTACGCGATTTTGGCTGCGCAATACGACCGTTGGCGACGCGGGAATTGGCTACGCATGTCCATGGACGTTTTGTTTTTATGACGCTGCCTGTAATTTACTTACATGAAGCTGTGTCTGCTTGTGGCAGATTATAGATTGGACTCTTGTGATCGGGAAGCTTTTGAATGTAATTTCAAAGTAGCTATTCGCGTCGCGTCTGATGTAAATAAATTGAGGGACTATAAAGTTTTATGTTGCTATTCTTGGTGACTTTGACAGTTAGCCATTAAGCAAGTCTCAGACAAGTCCATCCCCGTCCTCTTGGGTGCGTTGTGCACTATGTATTAATGTGTATGTACAAAATGCATTACCGCACGCATCCCATCCAAGGTCGAAGGTGGCTCCGTCACCCGAGCCCGGGGGTACCGTTAACCCTGACCTAGCGCGGGAGGTGAAGGATATTCCTACTACGGCCTCCCTACGCCCCGCGGGGGACCGCACGACCTACCCTGAACACCACTTGCGCTGAAACGGTAGAAGCATTCCCCTCGTCACATCACATGGTATTCATGCAACTGAAACAGATTATCTAAATACCTGAATTAAGACAACGGTTGACTTTACACTGAGCAGTAGCACAAAATTATAAACTTCAGAAGGTACACATAAATTGGTCCTTTGAAACGCACTGGTACAATCGCGACTAAGTTATCGCGTTGATACGATCGAGTCAAGGAAACGCTTTGAAGGAGGGCTGGAATAGGGCATTATTTTACAAAGTTCACTAAATAATGTTTCCTATTAATTTCCGGTTACATCTACATTACTTCCACACGCCATCACATAATGCTTTTGAACGAGGAAATATTTTTTGAGTCTTTTATCTGTACTTTTTCTAGACCAATATCTCTACTGTTCATGACATTTTTACCCTTTGAAGCGTAATTTCTGCAGTGATATTCGTAGTTCCACTTCCGATTTCAGGTAACACTTGTAAACAAAAAAACAACAGGATACTAACAAAAATGCACCAACATTTTGCTAGTGTCCTGTTGTTTTTAAAGTTCCGTAGCCAAATGGCAGGAAACGGAACCCTTATAGAATCGTCATGTCTGTCTGTTCGTATGTCACAGCCGTTTTACTCGGAGACTATTAAAGCTACATAAATGAAAATTGGTAGGTAGGTGCAACTTATTATCCGCTACTCAATAATGCTGTAATATTATGTAAAACAAATAATTTTTGGGGTGGCACTCCATACATGTAACTGAGGGATGAAAAAATAAATTCCAACAAACAATCGTGTGCGGTATCATTGGATAGCTCTTTCAAAATGAATGAGGTTTCTAAAAAAGTTTTTCATTTACGGCAATATTTTTTGGAGATATAGGTATGCTTCCGAATTCGTATAAAATGTCTCTTGTCCTTCTAACTTTTAAACTATGAAGTTGAAAATTCTAAAAAATACTGAGCAAATAGAACTTCACAGACACTTCCAACGAAAATTGGTTTGAGCATCACAGCTTATATACTTATAGAGATATGAGATTTTAACAGTGAACTACGGAACCCTTCACTATGCGTGATACGACACGAACTTGACCGGTTTTATTTTAGTTTTAAGTCACTTGAAATCAGAAGTGGATTGCTTCGGACTTTGATAAAGTTCAAATCCCACTTACATTCACTATTTTGATATGACATAGAATAGTTTATATAATAGTTTATGTATTTGCTAATGTAACCTGTTTATTTAATTAAAATTGTTTATTTAATTATAATTTTATTTAACGAAAGTTTTAGCCGTAATAATTACTTTGATATATTTTCCAAGCATATGTAGCTATCATGGTCGTTAAGTAATACTTAAAGAATGTCATCCTCGTCCAGATAAAATAATTATAATAAATATATAATATATCTGATGTATTACAACGTGTGCTTATTTTATTCGTTTAAATTAAATATTAAATTATTTACTAACTTATTTTATTCGTTACCTCAGCTTTATGATTTTACTACAATACACATGTCATTATTGCATACATGAATACCTAAATAATAAATTATAAATAACTTCATACTATTATAGTCTAATAAAAATTCTACCTTAAGATAACAAACATAGTATATATAAATAAAAGCTATAAAGTAGGTACAAATGTATATTCCTAGATAAAATAAAAATAATAATTAATTATTGCCATTTATTTATGTTTAAATATAAATAAATGGTATTTACAATGATACTAAATAAATAAAATGTCTATAATTTATAAAACAATACTTAAATTGATGTATGTACAACAACAATAACAGTTGCTATTATTTAATTTTAACCGACTTCTAAAAAGGAGGAGGTTCTCAATTCGGATGTTTGTATGTTTTTTTTTTTAATGTTTGTTCGCGCATAACTCCGTCGCTTGTCAACCGATTTGAAAAATTCTTTTTTGTTGGAAAGGATATACTTCCCAAATGGTCCCATGAAATCGAAATCATCCAAGCGGTTTTCGAAAAATCAACAAAAATCTAAAAAACATATCTACATTGTCTACATTGACGACCTCTTAGTTTACTCTGCAAAGGAGCAGTACGTTTTTTTACACCAATGTGATTGGTTCGTTTAGGTGGGGGTGGGGAGAGGGTGTAGGTACCACTAAAAAGTGAAAAATAAAAAACTTTTTACAAAAAAATACAACCGACTTATACACAAAAAATCAAAAAAGTGCAAAATAACTTTAATTTCGGAAGTCGGTGTTCAAAAAACGAAAAAGCAACCAAATACACCGAGTTCCGAAATTAAAGTTATTTTGCACTTTTTTGATTTTTTGTGTATACGTCGGTTGTATTTTTTTGTAAAAAGTTTTTTTATATTATTATTTTAAACGAAAATAGCTCAAACGATGAGCTAGAAACAAATTAGTAAGCCTCGTTTACACGCGAGAGCTCCCCAACTGAGAAAGACCAAGAGGCGAGTATGTCCGAGCAGCTCGTGTAAGCGGGAATGGCCAGACAATTTATTGCACTCATCTATTTCAACTCATGGTGTAAACGATGCTTTAGTACCTATCAAAATAATTTTATCAAACATTTTAAACCTTTTTTAAACGTTTCTCAATGACGAGTAAAATGGCAACTGGCTATTCGTACATTTCAAGTTCAATAAATAATTTCCATTCTTGTAGAAAAACAGTAGCTTGGAGCCTACGCTGCCTACGCCGTAGCAGGCTCTACGGTGTAGGCTCGATACAAATGTGACCTTCGGCGTATACTTAGAACGGGCTTGTAAATTTCTGGCGCTATCATCTCTTTTCGCATAATGAACCACTAAATACGCAATTTCACTATAAAATTAACGATAAATCAGAAATTTCAAGTTTGCAACGTAAATAATTAAAAGTTATGATCCTGAAGTGAGCCATAAAGGTTTTTGTTTTGTTTTAGTGCTAAACAAAGAACGTATTGTTAGCTGTAAATAACGATAAAACAGAAATTTCAAGTTTGCAACGTAAATAATTAAAAGTGACGACCCTGAAGTGAGCCATAAAGTTTTTTGTATTGTTTTAGTGCTAAACAAAGAACGTATTGTTAGCTGTAAATAATAACATGTTTTACCCTTACTGTAAAAATTTAAAGACAATATTATCGAATGTTTGTCTAGACTTTTTCTTTTCTGTTTTCTTTGTCTAGACTACAGATTTTGATTTCTATTTGTGTTTCGACACTTATAATTCAATGATGTACTTAGTTTAGGTTAGTTTTCTGTAATTAGAATATTTCTACTTTATTTAAGTCACATGGATAATCGAAGATTCGAAACAATTTTCACTGCTGTGTGATGAAAGAGTAAAATTGAATCTGAATCAAAACTGGTCCTCAATGGCGAAGAAATGTTTCTGACAAGAAAACTATTAATTAATTAATTAAACTGTACGTGCAATAGAGCAACACCGACTTAAAACAATAAATCATTCAACCTTGGATTAAAGATTAATCACTTTGGTAGGTTTGGTCTATAATAAAGAAATATTTAAAATAGAAGTTTCGTAACAAACAAAACCTTTTTAATAGGAATGAAATAGCTACATTAAGTATTATGATCCATATACATATTTCTCGGCGACAAAACATTTAATACATATTTAAAAATGTCACAGGATTTTCAATGTTTATTCATATTCAATTGCTCTACAACATTTTAAAAAAAAAACATTGAATTCTATGGCACGTACATATCTTAATGATACACCAAAAAAAAAAAAACTCGCCGAATCTTTTTATTACACTAAGTATCCCAGACGGCATCCTTGTTCCTTACCCAGGTGCGTCGCAAAAGAAAGTGTTCGCGATCGATGGGACCTGCAGACTAGCCGGCGGTTAACTTGCACTTACCACTTAGTGCATAGTGACGGCGGAGGGCGCCCGCCTCGAGACCTCCCTACCGCGCTCCGTCGCCCTTGGGTTTTCACGACCTTTACATAAAGTATGCGCGCCTAGTACTTTTGTGTCTACGAAATCATGTTTCTCGATACTCAATGGATATTGGAAGTTGTGGTGCTTTTGAGGACTGTTTATTAGCGTGTTTGGCATACAATGCGTCTGAGTTCTTACTACAATCAACTATGGGATCTTGGAGTAAGATTTTTTATAATATTTTATTTTACCTTGTACCGGCCGCAGAAGGTTCCTTGGCAGTGTATAGTTATTTGTTAAATTCAAGCAACTTGCTTTTTTAAACTTCAGGCATTCAGTATCATTTTTCATTTGTTTAGAATCGAACGCGGGCGCTACCACGAGTGTTGTTATGAACTTAAAGCCAGATATCTAAAGGTAGTTTTATTGCATTTATTGTTTTAAAATTCATTTCTACCATTTTATTTGGCCATCCTGAAAAATTACACCTATAAAAATTCTTCATACATTCTATAATAACACTCTGTTTTGATTTATGGCTTAATCGATAAGACCGGACACTCTGCTGTTGTTCAACTATATTCGTCACCGAATCCCTATCCTGCATTAGATAAAAGGATTTCTCGACATCTCGTCAGCTCATATCAGTTTCTCTTCGGAACATTTTTCACCCTATCTCTGTACCCCATATGCAAACCCTCCGTTTAGGTAAGTTTGTTTTTAATCAGTGCATGAGTGATAAGGCCCCCCGAGGCTCCAGCCCCTGTCGCAGTTCCCTCCCGTGCCCTGAGGGGACGTCATACCATGAACATTCAAACAAAAGCAAACGTTGAATAGCTATGCATTTTATAGAAAAGAGAAAATCTTATATCGGAAAGCAGTGTCGGCTGTTTCCTGTCACTTGCAGGCACGAATATATGGCGTAACTGACTTCTATGAAGCTAGATGAAAGTTTAACTTGCTTACTGATCCATTGGATATCGATTTCGTAAGTAATCAAGCTTGATTTCAATGGATCACTTGCGTGTTTTTGCTACCGACAGTTTCTTAATCCTCGAATCAGATATACAAAGTCAATAGAAACATCACGTAAAGTTACACGTAGCTACGTATAATTACACCGACTGGCTATCCGACTCTATGGCCTTGTGCTCCGAAGGTGACGCAGATGAGACGAGATGCAAATCAACATGGAACAATTCCTTTGCCTTCTACAAAATTTAGACGCACGTAGGTCAGTTCTTTATCGGAAGCCACACACTACCAACTATCTAATCCAATATATCTTTGACTTAATAGATCACACCTTATAATGACACACTTATCAATAATATTTTATCTTTATTGTTTGGGGTGAGATTAAGATAAACCAAGATTTAAAGATTATAAAGATAGCTATATTTCAACAATACCGATTAAACTAATACAAATGGAAAACTATTAAAACTAATGAGGTGACTGAGATGAGATTGAGTCGCGCCCGATGTGCTATCCGAATGCGTACTGATTGTATTTACTTGGGTAATACATAAAATAATAAAGGCACAGAGCGCGGTGTCGCAATTACGCTGACAGATTCATTATTGTTGGGTGATTGACCCGAACATACTCCCGAGGGAGAAAAAGATAAGGTTAGTAAGTGATTATAGTTAAATGAGTATGAACTTAATATTAACAAGGTGAAAACAATGTTCAAATAATACTAAAATAGTTATGTAGTTAGTTATGTTAAAGGATGACATGAAAATAATGTACTATCGCGGACACTTTTGCCTGACCACCTTTAAGCTCATTTTTGCTAGCACTTAAAAATAAAAGCGCTTACTAGCCCCGCCCTCTTGATGTTGAATAGACGAATGAAAGAAAGACTGGCGCGGGCGACGCTCACCGCACGTGGTGTATTGTTATAGCAAACTGGTATTGTTAGAAAAAAATCTTACCTGAAATTAGCTTATGCAATTAAATTGTTAGTTGCATAAACCTTGGTTGGTAATTGTAAATTAAAAATTCCAACAAATTCAAAAAGAAGAAATTATATTTGCTGAAATTTTACTTTATTATAGACATGTTATGATATCCTAAAAATAATGGGTTATATCTCTAATCACTTTATCTAAAATGGAAAGGGCAAGGGGAATAAATAAAATAAACAGAGATATTCATAAAATATTAGGTATCGAATTTGGATACATTAAAGAGGTAAAACACACACTTCAAGAAGAAGTTGGCAATAAAATCAACTCAAATAAAAATGTCCTGTCCTTGTGAGTGTAACTTATTATTCTAAGTAACAGTTTTTCTTTAGAAACAGCAGCTATTCTATTGATGACATTCTTACCTAAATTACGATATAATAATGTCGGTGGTATATTATTTAACAAAACATTTGAAATGGCGTTATAAATAAAAACTCTGAAAATAAACAATTACGCGAAATACAAAAAACAAAAAGCATTCTAAAATTAAGTTTACCGTTAGAACAAGGTTATAATATAATTAGTACAGTCTGTTGTCAACATTATCTGACCCACCCTAAAAACAAACGAATTTGAACTTTCTATCTATAACATTAAGGTTTATTCAATGCAATGAGCTTATCAGACAAGTGCTCGAGGAATCGATGAACAAATACAATAATAATACAAACACGCAAATTTAATCTTTATACCATTGTCATTAGGTTATATTTTATAACTACTTGTTATAACATAATTATTCTAATAGCTTATTTTAAAGGGAATATTTATCTTATTCTGGTCTCGTGGTCTATGCATATGACTTAGAGAAACAAGTTGTAAGATCAAATCCCGCGGCAAAGACGTCGTTTTGCTTTTCAATTTAAAATTTATTCCAAACTATTTCTTGTAATAATGTAAAGAACTATAGACGGATATAAACTTTCTGGAATGTAATATTTTCGCATAACTTGTAATATGTGGGTAGTTCAACAATAAATACTCGGATTCATTTTAAAACTGGTGTTCAATACTATGCTACTGAGGGTATGCAATGACTTCGCGTAAACATATTTTACCTTGCTTTAAAATTGCAAAAACAACGGCACTTTACAATCTGTTATTTTCTATTGTATAGCTAGTTTTTTATTATCATGTCTTAATGGAGTGGTTACTTATTTAAAATACAAAATAATCTATTTGCACGAGGAGAAGGATGGTTGCTTGTGCAGTGTAAGAATTAACTTTATGAAAGTATACTATATGGGTCAAATTCTTCAGAATATTGTGTCTAGCATTACAACAACGTTCTAATTTCAATACGACATATAAGAGTTGAGTTGGTCTTGTGGTCACTCTAGGATAGTGCTGAGTTCATTTTTGTAATACGTTCGAAACCAAGTTTGACCTAGACGTGGCTTATTGCTCAGCTGTTTTTTATTTTATTTTATTACACTTGTTTAATGGACGACGTAGGGTCTTGTCATTTTAAAAGGGTAGTTTGTATAGAAATAAAACTAAAGAAAATTGCAAGTTAAAAATGTTTATATTTCATTAAAAGACTTAGGTAAGATAAAGTAAGTAAATGCTCATATATTTCCAAATTAATATACATTTTATATTAGTATGCCATAATGAAATCTAACAATTTATAAATATTAAAAAAGGCATGCTTATGCTTAAAATTTTGTTTTCGAGCAAATGAATTCATCCGTGAAATGCTTTCACTACAGATTTATAGCTGCCTATATGTAGTGAATAAACATGTTATTTAAATAGAAACAAGCTATTGATAACAATAACATCACCACATAAACTGCAACATTTTAATTGTTTAACAGTCACTCCATTGAGCATTTACTTACATGGTGTGTTTAAAATCCCTACTAGATTAATTAGTAGCGGAGTGGCGCACCGTCCCCTGCTATAACTTGCTGTAAGCGGCTACGCATACCGCGCACCATATTCCAACACAAATCGTGCACGAAATAAATGTGCGATGTTGGATAGGCAATTCGCACAGTCGGCAGCATGACATCACGCAGAATCTCCAAATACAAATTACTATTAAACCTTCCACCTACTTCCACCAATTCACCAGGGCCCATAGACGACATCCAGCCCCAGTAGCCCAAGGTTATTCTACCACTGGTTTTACAAGGTAGCAAGCACTTCTCATTGTAGTGTTCTCTTTTCCGTCTCCATAAGATTTGACGTCTATCTTTATCTGATTGAAATGATTTTTCATCAGTGAAGATCACAAAATTTTCTTCCCAATTAAAATTTAAATATTCCTGGGCAAAACGGACCCTTTCTTCGCGATGAGCAGGTGTCAATGCAATTTTCTGTGCCGGCTTATAATTCTTTATCCCAGCAGCGTGTAAATGCCTTCTCACTGTTTCGACTGAAATATTGTGATTTATTGCGGATACACGAACGGGCAAAAATGGATTTTCAATATGGATAGAAACAATGGCCCGGTGGCGTTCGAATTCGGGACTATACTTGATGGCTTTTGCTCCTGGACGAATCCGCTGAATATTTCCATTGTCTCCATAACGTCTGACCGTATTTCTCTAAAACAAAAAATAAACATGTTTGGAACCGTGTATGTAACTTGTAAGGAATGAAAAAAAAAAAAATATAATGGTAAAATAACCAATTACACGTTCATTAATAATACAAAACACTTACTGCTATATTAAGTCGACGACTAATTTCTCTAATTCCAACATGCTGCTCATGTAAAAATATGATTTTGTGTTTGGTATAGTCATTAAGTTGCGACATGATGCTTTTTACACCGAATTGCTTAAAAATACTTAACGAGTTATGAGAAACGATTTACAAATGTGTGTGCGCGGTCACTGCTAATAGGCGTAGTGTAACTTTTGTCACTTAGATGAATTTACTATCTAC
This sequence comes from Hecatera dysodea, assembly GCA_905332915.2. Lineage (NCBI taxonomy): Eukaryota > Metazoa > Arthropoda > Insecta > Lepidoptera > Noctuidae > Hecatera > Hecatera dysodea. Next base: position 6,546,949 of record HG995294.1, on the reverse strand, counting down.
CTCACGAAGCAAATATGTTTTACTTAGTATCCAACCAAATTCTTGTATAAATTCTGTGAACTTGAAAGTTTTTTTATTATACCCACCTGTTTACAAGATAAGTTATTGAGCGTAAATTATATTGGTCGTTCTTTAATAATGCAAGCAATAGTGTAGAAATGATAACAAATTAAAAAAGATACTGATTACAGGTGAAACGCGTTTTCGAACCAATTTGGTTTTGGTCGCCAATCCAGCGTCAAACCGCTAAGCCACGAGAACTTATTGATAATGTGCGAAATAAAAGATTCCGTTGTAATTATATATTGTGACTTAGAAGATTTTCAACTTTAATGTTAACGAGATAATGATTTAAATAGCTTAACGCTTACCTTAACGTTACGTGTTAAAGATCTTTGTGTCCTCGCGCACTCGTCTAATAAGCTCATATAAATTGAATAAACTTTAATGTCACAGGCAGAGGGTCCAAATTCGTTTGTTTTTAGGGTGGGTCAGATAATGTTGACAACAGACTGTACTTATACCCAAACAAAGGGTGACTAGGTCAAAAAGACATCAAGTTAAAAACTAAAAAATGTTTTGTATACCTATGACATTCTTTTCTAAAATAACTTTTTTAATATTTAGGAAGTATTGTTTATTTGAAACCAATAACAAAAATTGAACCGCTCAAAAGTATTTGACACCTGCATTTTTTTTTTGTAAGTTACATGCAATACATTTTAAAGAAATAATTTATTGGGTTTAATTGTATAACATCGTAAAACACTTATCTACAGTACAATCGTAAACAACTATTGTTATTTGCCGACTCCTGGTCATAAAACCATGATAGTGTTATTGTTGGAATTTCTTCGAGGTTTATCTTTGAAGTCGCAATTTTGTTTGGATTTAGTTATTGAGAAATAAACTCAAGTAAGAATAATTATTACAAATATTTTTACGGTAGTTATCTGATTTTGATCAGAACACACGCTCTGCATAGCTCAGTACTTAAAGTCTACCAATATTTTTTTTCCCTTCTGAGTTTAATTTTTTGAAGAAAATGTGTAAAACTAAGGAATATTCGCAAGAGGTCAGGAGCATAATAATCGTCCTTCATAAATTTCAAGATTGCATTGGAGGATAATGCAGTGCCTTCTGGAGCCCATTTAATTGGTCCGTGATTTATATTTCAACAGGATAATGATCCAAAACACACGTTAAGAATATGCAAGGACTTTTTAAAGTCTTTAGTAGTCTCTTTTAAAGGACTTTTTTCGATGATGGAGACCCGCTCTATGTAAAGCACGACGAACTGTGCGCAATGACACGTCGCATTCCTCAGCAAACAGTCACATCGATGTGAACGAATAAAAAAAAAAGACGAAAAAGAATCTGTCGGGTGGGTGCGAATTCTCTTGTTGATAGGTGGACCAAAAATAAGGTTTTTTGGACTACAAATTTGGACACCTATCAACACCCACACAATTCGCACCCACCACACATTGATGGTTTGCTACTGTAATGAGATATGGACATGTTGCCCGCGGTCTATTCTCCAAGACACCCTCTTCTTCATGGCGTCTAATCCAGAGTCTGACTGTGTTTCTCTACAAATAATAAATAATCTCATAAAAGATGTTGCTGTTGCTTGTTTAAGATTCTGAAGAGAAGAATAAATAAAATACTTTTTATACCGATACACAGTGGAAAGCATTGAAAATATTACAAATCAAAATATCAAATGTAAACTTAATCAATATTACTTAAGTATTATTTAAGAATACCTTTACCTATTTAAATACCTATAAAATACTCATTCTGTATACCTAGTTTTCGATATTGAGATAGATTCATGATAGCACAAGTTTAAACCTTAGTGCTTTTTGGTTGCTTTTTAACTTAGATAATACTGTATTCTTTTGTATAAATGATAAATAAATAAAAAATAATGTTTATACAGGGTTATTTTGAAAAACACCAACAACCTCGTAAGTGTTCATTTTACTCATCATTATGAACAACTTTTACTATGGGACCAACACTGAAATCTGTTCCTCACATTTATGTTCGGTAACTCAACAAAATGTAGGGAACAGCTGTTTTTTTTATTCGCGATTTCAAGTTTGTTCCCATAATAAAAGTTGTTCATAATGATGAGTACAATGAGCTCTTAAGAGGTTGCTGGTGTTTTTCAAATAACCCTATATAAAACCTACATCGAAATTGAAACAGATAGTGCGTGTGAGAGCGAGAAAGTATTCGAGCTCACGCGTCACAAGTTCATACCACGGGCATAATCATTCAATCGCTTTACAAATCTATGTATGTATTTCTATTATATAATACTTTACTGTTTTAAAACAAGCTAAAGAGTATTATTTAATTACTTGCACAAGATAAAATTTGCATTGTAAAGTTTGCACTTTGCATCGTTAGTAAAATTTTATTTATGTTTATATTTCTTTTATTTTAATTTTATTTTAGTATGGCAGGATAAACATGGGTCAGATGCCCCTCGGAAAAGTTATGTAGATTTTTTTACCATGAAATCACCTTTTTAAGAGAAACATTCTCGTAGGTTATCAGACCTCTGTTTGTATTAGTTTATCAAATAAAATAGGTAATTAATAGAATTTTGAAAAAACAAAAGATCTCATACAACGTATTTTTTTATTTTTTTGCAAACGTCACATACGCTAAAGAAGTATTATGCAAGATAAATAAGTCTTCACAGTGATTTATGTAACGAATAACGCAAACTAAAGCATTTCAAACAAAAATTTAACGTATTTTAAGAGACACTAGCACTATTTTTTTTTTGTGAATTGCCCTTTCTATGCTCTATAACATATATTTTTCTCAAAAATTTTGGTAGCGTAGAACATTGTTAAAAATATTGTTCCACCCATGTTTATCCTGCCATACTCTTTAGGTTTTTTTTATAAATTTGGTAAAGAACCAAATTTACCATAATTGTTATGGTAAATTTGGTTCTTTCTAGACTAAAATAATTGACTAATTTACTTCAGCGATTTGACTAATATTAAAACCTTGTCCATGAAAAATTATAATTTGATTTCGTTCCTTTCGTATGAGGTTTCTGAAAGACATTATGCACAAAATGTTCCAGCACAGGTTAATAAAATAAAAATACTTCGTCCGTAAAATTCACAAAGCGAGTACCTACACACTTGATACGTCACTACGCTGCGCAGTGCAGATAGCGACTAATTGCGTTATTGCTATCCTAATAGGCCAAAACTTTAAGGGGGCGTGGCTCGGCGCACCCGCAGGGTTTAAGCGATTTTTGTGCGAAAGTGGTCAGGCGTAAATGACCGCGATAGTACATAACAAATTAAACAGAATCGCTACAGTTCAGATCAGGAAGAGAAAACACGCGAAAGATAGGGGAAGAACCTCTATCTTCCTTTTTTTGTAAACACTCACTAGATACAGCTAGTCGCTTAGGATCACTTTTCACTAATTTACTACTAGATTGCCCATTTTCCCTAATTTCACTGCACTCAATCACAACACTTTCTGCAACGGTGTGTGGAAACGCCAACGCAGTTGCCGCAGAGGTCGCCGACTGCTCTGCTGTAGAAGTGGGACGATTTTCTTTGCGTTGCCTTTTCCGCCAACGTTGAAAACAGTAAATGGCCACCAAAACTAAGATAACTGCTATGATGAGATATGTAGCAGTATAAAGATGGATATCGTGGTAAGAGATATCGGTGCTCAAAGGTTCACTCTGTTTCATGATCTCAAGACTTCTCTTGATAACTTCGAATTGCTTGAGGTTGTCTGAGTTATTGAGATTAAACTCATATGAGATTTCCGGCATTGTAATATTTGTCATGTGATTAATAGGGGATATTTCTGGCGAGATAAGCTTTGTCGTCGTGCTAATTTTGCCCGACAATCTTTTGTTCGAATATACCGTAAATTCTTCTGTTTTTACTAAACAGCCTTCCCCAACGCGCAACAGACCAGCGCCTGATAGCCTGACCGCCTGAACTTGATTTTCACACAGAAGTTTGATGTTACATACATCGCAGCATAAATAATAATACTTATTCTCTGATACTAATTCTCTCCAGTCATTCTTGCACGAGGTAGTTTTAGTTTTACAAGTTCTTGTGCCTGGGATCGTCTCGCAAAGACTATGATCATCTTTCATGTGGTGAATAGGCCTTCTGATATGGCACAGGATAGTCTCAGGATTTTTCAATACGCATGACTGCAGATCCATGTCTGTGATAGTTAAATACGAATCCTTTCTCATGTTGATGGCTGCTAAGCCGGAGATCGTTTCGACTTTTATCATCATGTTATTTTCCATAATGCGCGGGACCGGGATAAGATTGAATACCTCGTAAAGATCCCTTTCAATCAGGGGTATTCTTATTTCTATAATTAAATATTTGCCAGAGTATTTGGCTCTTACTCTGAGCAAGCTGTAAAGATCTTTGAGGTTAAAATTGTCGACAGGTACTACTAAGTCTCCTGATATTTGTGATGATATTATGTTTAGCTCTGATCTTAGTTGCTTCGGGGATATCACATGAAAATCTAATTTTCCACTATAAATATCAGTAACTGTATCTAAAATCGCGTCTTGGATTCGTCGAAGGGTATACAACAAGTTATTGGCAGTAAAAGCCGAGGTTATGAAGTCGGTGACGATAGTTAGGTTTTGCACTTGCAGAGCGAGATTTTTATAAGAATCTTGGAGAGTGTTAAGCTTTTGATTGATTAACTTGTGATGTTTGTTTATCGTGTTCTCCATCCTTTTCATGAGATTAAATTCAGCTTCTACGACCGACGTCTGGTTTTTCCAGAGGTTGTATAAATGGTTTTCATTGTGTTTTAAGAGGTCAATATCCTGCTTATATTTATCTGCAAATCGTTGGTCCAACACTCCGAATAGACTATTTGCAACGTAGCCAACTCCGTCTATTAAGCCGCGTCGCCGGCGTCTCTCATTAGTCATAAATGAGTCATTCATCAGAACAATATTATCGTAATGTTTTATTTCTGCGAACTCGTGCTCGAGTTGTAACATAACACCGTCGCAAGGTGTTTGAGTTCTAATAGTAGCGCATAAGGTTTCAAGATACTTGATATACTTTATTAGTGCCGCCGTTCCATCTTGATAAGGATTTGTGTCGTAATAGACTATTAAATGCCAATCATCTCTGACTAAATGCATATTAGACACTTTGTCGAAATAGACACTATTGTTTGTCAGCTGAGTAAAGTTGTAAGATGCCTGAGTAATGTTTATTAGTGATAGCAAAAATAATGTCAAAGATAAGACTATAGCCGAAAATGATAAAGGAGGTTTTCTCTTCGCTGCTGGCAATTTTTCACTAACTTTTGGGGTGTCTGGATCTTGATCGTTTATATTAGGATTTGTTGGTAGTAAGGACAGTTTTACCACAGGGCGTTTTAAGACTCCGTTTTTAGTTTTAAGTGTGACGACTCTTACGTGTCCGTCGCTTCCAGGATGCAGCGCTACTACCCGACCTAGACTCCATTTTCCTGGTGGAAGGTTGTCGTCCTTTATGATAACGATGTCGTCAAGGTTGAGATCTTTTTGATGCTGTCGCCATTTGGACCTCGTAGAAAGCTGCGAAAGGTAATCAGTCTTCCACTTGTTCCATATGTCTTGATAGATTTTTTGTGTCAAGTGCCACCGTGTGCGAAGATCATGCTCTGTTTCGAAGATCGTTAAGTTGGGGCCACTTGCTAGAAAGTGAGCCGGGGTCAAAAAGTCCAGGTCCTCAGGATCTTCTGTCAGGGGACACAGTGGCCTGGAGTTCAAACACGCCTCGAGTTGAGATAGTAGGGTAATGTATTCCTCGTAGGTTAGTTTTTGTTCTCCAACGACACGCTTAAGGTGATGTTTTAGGCTCTTCACTGCAGCTTCCCAGAGTCCGCCAGCAGATGGCCATGAAGGGGCGTTAAAGTGCCACTCAATGTTCATTTCAGCGATTGTTGAGGTTACTTCTTGGTCACATAAGATGTTGGAGATTTCTGCAAACTCTTGTTTTAAGATTTTGTTGGCTCCTATGAAGTTAGTTCCCTGATCACTATAAATATGTCCAGGAACTCCTCTTCTGGCCGACATACGTCGAAGCGCGGCAATAAATGCTGACGCTGTGAGATCTGAGACGATTTCTAAATGTATGGCTTTAGTTACCATACAAACAAATACTGCGATATATCCTTTACAGGTTTTAATGCCACGGCCCTTGTTAGCCTTAATAGAAATGTGTCCGGTATAATCTATTCCGGTGTGGTAGAAAGGTCGGTTAGGAATCAATCGTGCGGGAGGTAAGTCACCCATGATTTGATGTTGCGATATTGGGTTATTTCTTCTACATTTGATACACATTCTTAATCGTTTCTTTGTGGCTCTATTTCCTCCAAGAATCCAGTATTTGTGTCTTATGAATCCAGTAGTCATTTTTAGTCCGCCGTGGAACACAAGCTCGTGGGATTCGTCTATGATAAGATCTGCCAATTTCGATTGATTCGGAATTATGATGGGATGCTTCATTTCGGGATCAAGATTTGAATGTTTAAGCCTGCCACCGACGCGGAGTAATTGATTACTGTCTAGTACGGGGTTGAGATTTAGAATCTGACTTTTTTTATTCAGTTGTTCATTATTTCGCAATCGCGATATTTCTTCGTTGAAATATTCATTTTGCACGTGCTTAATTAGCATTTCTCTTGCTGTCTTTATATTCTGCAGTGTAAGAAAACATGTACGTTTTTTCTTGTAAGCAACAATGTCAATAAACTTGTTGATATAGGCTAATACTCGAGTGATTTTCCTTAAGTTGTTATGTTTTGTTAATAGTTGGTTAATGATTATATTTTCGGGGGTAACGATGACCGTGTTTACTTGCTCCTTTTTTCTCAATTCTTCGTTAATGATGCTCGAATCTCGAATCGGCATCTTAAGCGATTTGTTATGTTTATATTGTGGTAACCAGTCTGGACCTTGCCACCACAGCGAGTGATTGGTTAATTGAGCAGCAAGTAAACCGCGGCTTGCGCAGTCTGCGGGATTTTCTTTCGATTTTACGTAGCTCCAGTTATTTTTTGGGATTGTTTCGGTTATAATCCTCACGCGATTTGCAACAAAGGGTTTCCATTTCTCTGGTTCGCCACATAACCAACCGAGAACAGCTGTTGAATCAATCCAACCATACACATGCACCTTGTAGCTCGATAGGGATAACATGATTTTACGCATAAGTTTAGACAACAAGAGGGCGCCGCAAAGTTCCAAGCGCGGGATCGATTGTGGTTTTTTCAGCGGTATTACTTTTGATTTCCCTGCAAGAAGGGTCACGTGGGTTTCATTTGCTCTCTGTATTTTGCAATACACGACGCAAGCGTATGCTTTTGTGCTGGCGTCGCAAAAGCCATGGAGTTCAATGGTATCTTTCTTCAGGGTTTGAATCCAACGGGGTATTTTAAACCGAGATATATGGGATAGATCGGCTTTAATATTGTTCCACTCTAATGCGATTTCCTGAGGGACAGGGTGGTCCCAACTCAGGTCTGACTTCCACAGTTCTTGGAACAAAATCTTAAGCTTTATTGTGACTGGTGCCAACCAGCCCAAAGGATCAAAAATCTTAGATATTTGGGATAAGAATTGTCTTTTTGTAAGGATGTCTTGTGAGATAAATTCTATTGGATGGAAGATAAATTGATCATCTTTTGGCTCCCACCGAAGACCTAAAGTTTTGGTTGACTCTGGTTGCTTGAAGTCAAAGTTTTCCTTTTGCGGTGTATCAGAACTGTCTATTATTTCCGGTAAGTTTGATCGCCATTTTCGCAGGTTAAACCCGCCAGATTTGAGGAGGCTGATCATCTCCGCTTTTAGCTGTTGAGCTGCTCTCGCTGAATGTTCACCATGCATGAGATCATCCATGTAGAACGAGTTTTCTAAGATGTCAGGAGCGCAACTTAGTGGATAGTTTGGCCTTTCATCGACGGCTAGTTGCTTCAGCGTCATCATGGCCAAAAAAGGTGCGGCTTTTGTGCCATAGGTAACTGTCGCTAACTGATATTCCTTTAATGGTTGATATTGATGATCCCGCCAGATAATTTTCTGATATTTCTGATCATCGGCATGTAGCCAGATTTTGCGGAACATTTTCTCTATATCTGCCGTAAAAGCGAATCTAAATTGTCTCCATTTTAAGATAAGGCTCTGAAGGTCTTGTTGTAAATTGGGTCCTCGGCACATAAGATCATTGAGGCTGTGCCCGCTCGAGGTTTTTGCCGAGGCATTGAATACAACTCGCAATTTTGTGGTTGATGACTCAGATCGTTGTACGCAATGGTGCGATAAGTAGCAGTCCGGCTGTACGTGTTGTGCAACGGGTGTCATATGTCCGAGCTCTAGGTATTCCGAAATAAACGTTTTATAGTCACGTGCCAGTGCTGGTTGTTTATTTAATTTCCGCTCTATTTGGAGAAATTGAGCAATCGATTTTGCTTTTGACTCGCCTATGTTATTCTCAAAATTTTCTTTAAATGGTATTTTGACGACATAGCTTCCGTCTTCCCGCCTAGAGGTTGAAGCCTGGTAAAACTCAACGCATTTTTGGTCTTCTTCTGACATCGCTGGAGATTCATGAATGTCCTCTACTTCCCAAAATTGCTGTATCTCTTCGATATTATTTAGGATTACATTGCAATGATATGTTTTGTAGTTGCCGCTCAAGATCCATCCCAACTGGGTTTGTTGGGCGATGGGCAACATTCCTTCGGATCGACAGATACCATCCATAAGGATCGTGGAATAGATATCTGCTCCGAACAGGATATCAATAGGCCTACTTTTGTAAAATTCGGGATCTGCTAGAGTTATTTGATTAAGAGTAGGCCAATTCGGCTTAGGTAAGGTACAGCTAGGTAAGTTATTTATGAGTCTATTCATTATATATACGTCCGTTTCAAAGATGTAGTCGCTAACCAACGACGAACATTTGATAGTAAGCATGCCCTTGCAGTTATTTTCCTTATTTCCTATTCCTGAGATATAACCGTTACATTTCCGCCGCGGTAACCTTAACAACTGGGCTGCACTTTCTCTGATAATAGATGTCTGTGATCCTTGATCTAAAAGAACTCTCAATTTATGGTAAGATCCATCTGCTGCTTGTACTTTAATTATTGCTGTAGCAAGCAATATTTCTGACGGTTCTTTAAAAAGCGACGCTACTGTGTTACTTTCTTGCTGCTGAGATGGCGATTTCGTAATCGTAGCTGCATTAGACCCAGATCGGTGCGAGGTAAATGATTCATGCAAAATGGTGTTGTGATCTTTATTGCATTCCTTGCATTTTATTTCGGAAAGGCATTTTTTGCCATCATGAAAATGTAAGCAATTAATGCAAAGGTTCAAATTAGCAATAGTGTTTTTCCGTTCATTAGGTTGCAATTCCAATAGTTTTTGACATGCATGAATTCGATGATCATTGGTGTTGCAAATAGGGCATTGCTTGCGATAGTTAGATTTGTTCTTGGACTTTGACGATTGCGAAACTTGATTTGTTGAGTAATTCGTTTTAGGATTGTTGTAATTTCGTTTACAACTGGAACCTTTTGAAAATGATGGTTTGCTATTGTTGTTGGATTGAGATTGGGATGATTTCTGCGTAGAGTGGTCAAGCTTTTTACGAGAAGTTTCCAGCATCATGAACTTAGTTTCCAAGAAATTAAGGAAATCTTCCAAGACGGGTAACTCTCGTGGGGATTTTAAGGCTTGTAGATAATCCTCGTATGTATCTGCGTCCAATTTTTGAGACAGTATACATACTAGAAAAGGATCCCAGGACGACACATCGACTCCTAGGTTCTTGATAGCGTTCACGCTCTCGTAGGTCGTGTCGTGAATGCGTTTTATGTGATTTGATGATTGTTGCTGGTTTGTAGGGATATTCATGAGATTATTAAGATAAGAGGTGAAGATCAGTCGCTTATTATTATAACGATGATTGAGGATATTCCAGCATACAGGGTAATTGTCAGAGCTTATTTGGAGATGTTGGATCAATTTTTCGGGCTCACCTTTGATCTTGCTCTTTAGAAACTGCATCTTTTGTGCATTCGATAAAGACGGGTTGTTATGTACAGCTTCGGTGAAAAGATCTTTGAATGAAATCCACTTGTTGTAGTTTCCATCAAAGGTGACTATCTCCATTTTAGGGGTAGATTTTTCAATATGCGCAACGGACCACATTTTCTTATTGATGTCTTTCTTGATCTTGTTATAATGTTTCTCATAATGAGTAAATTGCTCTTCGTACTCTAAGTTTAATCCGCCATACGCGTTGTCCAGCTCCCAATGAAGTGAGTCAATGGCCGCCCAACGAGATTGTATCGTCTTCAAGATATCTTCAAACTCCCATTTCTCCGTGACCAGATCAAGGTCGATATTGGAAATTGTTCTCAAGAAAGCCTTAAAGTTAGTAGCTTGTTTTTTGAAGAGAGCTTCGGCATTACTCCCTTCTGGTGTAGGGGTTTTGGAAGCAGAATGAGATGCGAGATTTGAGGTTTGAGATTCCGCAGTAGGTTTGAACGTAGGAGGTTTCAGTTCAGGGGTTTGCGGTCTGTTAGCTAGAGGGTTATAGTTTTGAATGGTAGTTTTAATATTGTTATATTTTTCCTTCATTTGATCGTATTGCTTAGTACTGAAATATGCATGAGATTGATCACCAAAAGACAGTAAAGTCATATGGTTATTATGGAACTCCGTAAAATATTGTTCCAAGGTAGCTAATCGACGACGTAAGTAGTCAGAGGTCTTGCGCTCGGCACCATCCTTCTTGAAATTGGTGAAGAGCTTATCTACGGCTTCGATTAGTTGTTGTTGGGTGGCTAGAATGTCATCCATCTTACAGAGATATAAAAGAGACCTTACTTGGGCTGAAGGCTTCTTTGAAGATCAAATGTCCTTGCGATGGCTGCAAGAACAAACCTGGAATTACAGCGCGATGAGATGCCGCGATGCAGGGTCCACAGGATCAGCAGGATGATGGCTCGTTTCCACCCGGAGTTCCGAGGTCAGTTAGGATCCACAGGATAATGAGATTCGTGGAGAGTAAATCCACTGAGTTCTGTTTGCCAGGGTCTGGTTCCAAGCGAGACACTTACACAGCGCAATTAGTAGGCACACGCGTAATAGTCCCGCTCCGATGGCTCGAAGGACCAATGTTTGGGGTGAGATTAAGATAAACCAAGATTAAGGATTATAAAGGTAGCTATATTTCAACAATACCGATTAAACTAATACAAAGGGAAAACTATTAAAACTAATGAGGTGAATGAGATGAGATTGAGTCGCGCCCGATGTGCTATCCGAATGCGTACTGATTGTATTTACTTGGGTAATACATAAAATAATAAAGGCACAGAGCGCGGTGTCGCAATTACGCTGACAGATTCATTATTGTTGGGTGATTGACCCGAACACCCTTGGGCCAATGAGTAATGATAATCTTGTTTATTATTTTTTTTTTGTATAGGTTACCGCACACAAAAATATGATGAATCAACAGTTTCTCATTCACCTTCGCAAATTCGTAAAGAATATGGAAGTACGTTTCATTTAACAGCGGACAAAGAAAGTTTATGAATGGCTCTTATCTAAGCTCGATTTTAATAAATATTATTCACTATCAAGTCCAATAATTTGAAAATTCACTGGATATACATATTTCCAATATCAGTACAGCGTAACTTAAGGCTCTGTTACCGGAACGTCGTGTTTTATATAGCTCCGAAAATGCGACGGAGACAATTTTCCACAAAATACATCTGATTAATGACTTTAGAAACTCCTTCAACCCAGGAAATCTGACACGTCACAGGTCCGTTTCCCCATCTTGGTTACATCCGAGTTCGTTGAACTGCACGCGTGCAGAATTTGGGCAATTAACCATAGGGTGTTCAAACATCGTGTTATGGAATGAAAGTCGGGGTACTTTTAGGGGGCCGTTCTCACTTTCTACGGGGTGAATGCACTGTCGGGGGAGCCACCCTAACGCGACCCTCCCCGGCCCTCCGGTCGCATCAAAGACACTCAATGAAGGCGGTGTAATTCCGACTAGACGCTAAGAATTGATTATTTTTTTGCTATCTCGGAGGTTTGCGATCTTGTCTCAGTTGCATCTTGCATAATGTATTCATTTGAAAAGAGGTGGAAAGAGGAAAATATAATTGATAGTTTATTTGTAAGCAATATTAATGTAATCCTGTCCGGTACATTTATTAATCTTTACTGTGGTACTAAGTATTATAGTTGAAAGTTTTGAAAAATTGCCACCAGAATAATATTAATTTAAAGAAAACCATGTCGTCAATACTACTAATATACGACGTTTTACAGAATAAACGCAATTACCTGAAAAGGGGTCATTGTACTCATCAGTCTAATTTATTTATTTCTTCACTCACAGGATGGGACGGTTAACATGGATAAAATGACAGAAGCTCAAAAGACTGCATACTTAGAAGCGCATGTGGCCGTTCAACAACACATGGCACAAGCGGCAGCAGCTGCTCGACGTGAGCAACAACAACAGCAACAACAGCAGCAGCAGCAACAACAGCAGCAACAACAGCAGCAGCAGCAACAACAGCAACAACAACAGCAGCAGCAGCAACAACAGCAGCAGCAACAACAACAGCAGCAGCAACAACAGCAACAGCAGCAACAACAGCAGCAGCAGCAACAACAACAGCAGCAGCAGCAACAGCAGCAGCAGCAACATCAGCAACAACAACAACAGCAGCAGCAAAATAATAATAGTAACAACGCAAGACATCACCAAGAAATGCAGGTTTGTTATGTTTATTTTTATAAATAAATAATAAGCAATTGCTAACAAGTGAACTATAGTAATATGACTACCCACTTTTTTCCAGAAATCACAAATCATATTCCCACAGCAAACTCAAAACGGCAATGCTCATCAAGGTCATCCATCGCCCCCCACAGTTAGTTCGACGCAACACCACTATGCTACAATCAATTCTCCAATAAAAGTACCGCAAGTCAGCTCTAGCACTGGCGGTCCTGATAGCACGTTTACAGTACCTGATGACGTAGGCATGGGGTTTGAAGGAGGCGTTCGAGTGCTACAAAGTCTTGGCAATTGGTGAGTATTCCATTTTATTTACAGCTAAAGTCACATTTCCTCTATATTTTCATAGTCATTATTTTATTTTATTGCTTTTTCTGAAATTGAATTGCTTTAATTTTTGCTCGCTTTTCGGTGTTCTTGTTGTTTTGAATATTTTGTTTTTTTCTGAACTCCCAAAAATATAATATCCCTACTATTCTTGCTGTCTGTGGCAGTCGAGAAGAACGGGTTATTATGTTTTTTTATTAAACAGTTCGTTTGATTTCGCCAGGTCACCCGAGGTAACGCACAATATACCGAGGCCGAACTTGATTCCTTTCACGGAACCATACGCAGAAGGTGGGTCGATGCACCCAGGGACACGGTTAAAAGCGTTACAGACAACAACTGTAAGAAAACATCCAGCAATAAAACCAACCAGCTCTACTAGTGACGGTAAATTAACTTTATAAAAGATTTTTTTTTAAACGTTGCCCCACACTAGTATGTACTCCTGTATCGTATCGTATATCGTACATATCTGTAGTATTATATTATCTGTGGTACATATACATATAATTGAGCATACTTTAAAAAAAATGATCCATGTGTCTATCATTTTATATATTTACAAACTAATACATGATAATACATATCTTCTTGTATTATATTATATATATATATCTTTGACATTGTTTATAAGAACAAGCCAATGGCTAAGCAATCTAAAGCGTACCTACGCTTTAGATTGCTTAGCCATTGACTAACGAAATGAAGCTTCTATAACAAAAAGATGACATCTAACTTTTATGTGATTGTTACATATTTCAGGAAGCAAAGCGTTCGAGTGCACAGTCTGTGGAAAAGGCTTAGCTCGTAAAGATAAGTTGACGATACACATGAGAATACATACAGGTGGGTTGGTATCAGTAAAGATTTTCTTTAATAACTTTCATACGGTCAAGCTCAACGAAATCTATTCATATTCCGTGGACCGAGTCTGTCTGCTTGTTCAAATTAGTGTCGTAGTTAAGTGACTGCTTTGACACGATAATCCGACTTTTCTCGATACATAATTTATGGAATCCTACGCTGACATATACAAGATAAAGAAATGTCGTCGGGATCTACCGCGGCGAAAGTAGTGTGACGATCTCACCATGATTGCGGGGCAAACTTGGCCGGAGATCGCTCAAGACAGAGAGGTTTGGATGGAGAAAGTTGAGGCCTTCGCCCAGCACTTGGACGCAATAAAAAAAATCCAAATCTTTTTCTTTTAATTCCAGTTTGGTATTTCGGTGGTAATCATCATTCCTTTCATCTTTCCACAGGAGAAAAGCCGTACGTTTGCGAAGTATGTAACAAAGCTTTCGCGCGAAGAGATAAACTAGTGCTACATATGAACAAACTGAAACACATAACACCATCTAACATAGCGCCTCTAGGTAAAAGAACCATCACAATACCACGTGAGTATGCTTCGTAATGGTGATGATAGATGCCTTTAAGACATATCTTATCACTACCGTTGTGAGGTCTCGAACGGTAGTGAAGCATTTATGTGTAGAGCTATAAGAAAATTTTGAGCTATATTTGAGAATGAGATCTTGTTTTAACTTTACCCATTTATTTGCTTCTGATTTCTTATTGTTCTACATTATTTTCTCAAGTTTTTAATTTGCATCCTCCAGTAAAGGAATCCTATAATTTTTTATCGTTTAATTGAAAAACCTCCCACAGTTAGTAATTAGTTATTCTCTACCTAGTTTTTTTCTAGAACCTATCAAATATATGTAGTTTTGCTAGATGTAGCTTAGCTTGTATATTTAAACAACAATATGACCCCTTTGGGTTACTTTCCTAAAGATCTTTTATTGTCTGCAGCTTTGAAACTAGACGACGTGAAGCCACAGTTGACAAAACAAGAGGACACGAAACCCAGTCAGGCGGAGATAGCAGCAGCGGCCGCAGCTGCACAGCAACAGCAACAACAACAGCAACAGCAGCAACAACAACAGCAACAGCAGCAGCAACAACAACAACACTCACACCAGCAGCCGATCCAGGTGTGCCAGGTACCTGGACACAACTTTACGGTAAATCTACTGAGAATTCAACGCATGGTCTGTAGGTGTACTCGATGTGTCAGCATGAATTAAACTCTTCATCTTGACAGTTGTTTTATAATCAATATTTAATTTTGTGGTTTCACAGTGTAGATCTATTCATAACTGAAATATACGGAAATATATTATGAGTTTGCCGTTTCTTTTTCTGCATTTTCTATTTCTTCATCTGGGTATGTAGTATTTTCATTTTTTAGAATCTTAGATGTTCGTGTAATTTTTAGTATCAGTTTATTAGTACAAATTATTATGAAAAAGTGAGTATTATAATAAACATTTTTATAAATATAGGTATTTTAATGGCTTTTATAAAATTAAGAAATAATATAAGCAACATAGGCACAGCACAATTCTTCACGGGCTTTGATATGTTTTTACAATTTAACACCAAAACCAATGTCTCGTTCTAGATTTCAACTCCTAAAAACAAATAAAAACACCTATGAAGAAGACAGAGCCGGTAAAGTTTCTTTCAAATTTCAGAACACAAACCTGGTTCACACGAGTGCAGCTAGCGCCGCAGTGGCAGCAGCGACTGCAGGGATGGTGGTCTCCTGGTCTTGTGAGCTTTGCGGCAGACTGTTCGCCACCAGGGACGAGTGGAGCGCCCATGCCAAGTCTCATCTACCCGATACAAAGCTGTTACAGGACAAGATGCAGCAGGCCACGCAACATCAGGTAAGAATAATTCTCAATTAGATTGCCAACTAAAGAACAACAACAATCCATGATCCGGCTCGAAGGACTAATTTTAAAAGTATCTAGAACCAACTTTTACTTTTTTTCCAGCAACAAGAAAAGGTGCACTTATCAAATCAGGAAAAACTGCAACTGCTTCATCACCACAATCAGAATCAACAGATTCTGAACGGTCACGGGATCGCGACAGCGTCTGTGTCTACGGCAACAGTAGTTAACGAAGGAGGCGGTGGAGGCGGAGGAGGAGCATACTTCACTCATGGTGGTCACACACACTACGCTCCAGAGAGACAACACACACATGCACACCACCTATGTCTCATGTGCAGGCAAGAGTTCGCAGGAAAAGCGGAGTTCATGTTCCATGTGAGAGGGCACTTCGAAGGCAAAGTGAGCGATATCGCGGCAGCTGATGTGTTAGCGCGTTCTTTAGTAGACAACTCTGGGCTGTGTACCTGAGCCCCGCCAACGCCCCTCGGCGCATTTCACTCGGATGCATGTAATAAGGGCGTCTTCCAAGACGACACAATCATGTTGAAGTTTTGAGTCGCTAACTGCCAGAAATTGGTTTCCAAGTGGGGTACTGTTAAGACAATTGAGGCCAGTATTGATAACGTTCGTAAAAAGTGGTTTTATCGTTACTTTTCATTCAGCAGCAGTATACAAGGTTAGTTTTACATAAATTTGAAATTAACGATTATTGTTGTGCTCTATAACAAAAACCGATTTTTTTTTTCTTAACATTTATATTTGTGGAAAAGAAATCTTAACAGCCAGTGACAAGCCTCCTAAATATTAATTAGCTAAGCCTTAATAATTTTATGAAAAGCAATGCAATATATTTATAACAGATCATAATAATAAATTATATTACTAGTTCATGTTTATTTCCATACAACGAATAAATGTTTTCCTGTTCAACAATTTACTGTTGTTGGTAATGTCCGTTAAAAATCAAGTTTTTATCGGTGAAAATATACATTTAGATGACTAGCATCACAAAACATAAAATTCATTTAACGCCAAAATTATTTTAGTCCGCGTTCTATTTCAGTTATTTGTTTGAAGATAATAGCGAAGAGATGTCGCTTTAAATACGTTTAGCGTCAAATGCATTCAGTGGTGCAAAAGAGCCTTAAAATGTATGAGTGTCATAAATCAACAATCTTTTAATTCTTCTTAGTAATTATCTAATAATCCGTAAGGTCATAAATTTATAAAGTTTATTTTAAGATGCATATATCTATCAGATACATGTTTAATATATTTAACAGATAAAGTCGGCATTTTAACGGACACTACTATTATATATTTGTATTTGAATTAAGTTTACAATGGATTCGTTACAGTTTCGTGCGTGATATGCTGTAATTTGTAAGATAGCTTTTAAATAAACAATTTATATATATATATCTACCTATTAGTTCTGCTAGTCATATATAATTGATAAAAACATGTAAATAGGTGATAATTAATTTAAGAAATTATTGTTAAATAGAATCCGATAACGTCGCTTTATTTATTTTTAAAATTAGAATTTAATTGAAATACCTAACGGGGGATGAGTGATTCTAGTCATTTGAATCTAGTCTGTGGAACCTAGTCTATGGATCCTAGTCATAGAGTAAGTTTGTGTATAAAATTATTTTTATATCGACCCGTTATGGTCAAATATTATTGTACTGACTCTAATACCCTAGCACGGAGTGTGTACCTACTTAGATAGTTATGTAAAAGCTTTATACCTGCCAATATTTAAAGTTCAGATGTTGTCTGGATATTTAATTAATTAATTTTAAGAAATTAAGAATAAAATTATATGAGTGGGTAATCTTCGATAGAATTTTATAATAAAGAACTGAAATTTCGGAATAAAATCAGCAACTCGCACTTGACATTGGAAAATGAGAAAAATATACTATTCATGCAAAAACCGAGCGCAGTTTCACGCCTTGGATTAAATAATTGGCATTCAATAAAGTTCTGTTGATAGAATCACAGTCATATTAGAATTGGAAAACTAAATTCTTATCAATAAAATGTAGAACTTGTCTGTTTTCATATTCAAAATACAGCCTCCATTTCTTTTAAATATGCATTTGACAAAAAATGCTACATTCTATCACAATTTAACACTGAATTCCAAGGAATTTAAGAAATTACTTAGGGGAGATGGGGGAATTGGGAGTCACTTAAGGAAAACTCGTTATTGTAATCACAAATGATCAGTCTCATATTTTTTTCATATTCACTCATCTTTAAAAACTAATCAGGTATCGAGACACATAAGTTTTCTTTGGCTATCATTTACATAAACATAATTATAATTAAGAAACAAAAAAGTAGTTTTGACTCTAATTACCCATATGTAAGGGAAATGAAAGTCAGCTCATGGGGGAATAAGAGTCAAAATTATAAAACAAATAGAACTCAACAAAATTAAAAATTAGAAATGATAACCAAATGGAATCACAACAAATAATATTTTAAATCGATTTCATACAAATATCACAGCGATAGCGACTTAGATCATCACATCCTGTACATGCGACATAGGCCCATCCAGCACAGAGACGGCAATGGCACCAGATTGCTCATGGTTTTCCCTCGTCAAGGCATATTGCGCACACAGACTGTTCACGCTCTTTCTGGTAGTTTTGCTGGATGTTTAGTGGGATTTCAATATTTGCTAAGTCACTATCTCCACTCTTTGCGTATTCACACGCCTTCTCTTATGCGTACAGCAGCTGCCTGCAAATCATCAGTAGTCCAACACGCTTTAGAGGTATTTCTGGTCCAGTTCCTTGGCATATAAAATGAACAAAAAGGTTTTATCATAATAAAAAATGACGCGGGGAAAGGGGTTCAATTGATTCTCATTACCCCAATGATGGTTTATTTGCTAGATTTTAATTATTACACAAAAATATCACAAAATCTAATACCTTGCATTAATACACATAAATTTAGTTCTAGTACTATATTTTAAGATTATTCTGTACGCAAAATTAACAAATATAGATACTCACGTTTTCTATAGAAATTTCGGAAATTTTACAACAGCCATTCCCCTGTGATACATGTGTCGCTCCAAGTGACGCGAGCGTGACTACCGGGTCGGCGTATTGGGGAGTGTGGGAGAGGTGCAAAACTAAACCCCATGCGATATAACCGTATTTTGTAAAGCTTAAGGTTCATTTATTTTTGAACTGACCCTCATTACCCACTGACTCTCATTCCCCCCGGCTCCCCTACACATTTGAGATTTAAATAAAAAATATGTATTTATAGTGTTACTAAACTACCTTGTTTCCTAAGCTTAAATTATTTTATAAAACATGTTAAAACCAAAAAAAATAACAATTTAAATTCATTTTTTCAATTTCTACCTTTAAAAAATGCAAATAAGGTTCATTTTGAATCCGTACTCTATATATAATATTTTATATCGAATGCTTTCGCTTTAATAAATGAAATATGCAGTACAGGTAGACCCAATTTATCGAAAAAATGTCCATGCCATGTATTAACTTCCATCATAAATTAGTTTGTCTATTCTGTAACTGTAACCTTGAAAATTTAGAAGTGTACTGTTATTCTTTCTAAAGCTATTTTTTTTTAAATCGAAATCGAAAATGACTTCTCCCGCTCTGAGCGGAGCGGAAGGGAGTGTCAGACTCTTACTGACTAAAACCCACCTGTGATCTTCCTAATGCCCGCCGTGTTTCAGGGCCGCGGTGACTCTTTCGAACAAATTCCACGACAAAGCTATGACAGTTGGTTGACAGTTCACTTTAGTTTTCACGGTGACATTGTTACAAAATAGCACCCACAAAACCGAAGCCAAGCAGAATGAATGGGTACTATAGCGTGAATGAACAGTAGTTTTCTTATGTTATAAATGTATAACAAAATAATACTTCTCCTAACAAGATAGAGTAGGACCTTATGACCTAAACTCAATTTATAATTTGGTTGGTCGGCTAGTGAATGGTAAAGAATGAGGTGTAATGTCAAGGTCTGATGTTATCGCGATGTTGCTTCTTAGAACTAACGTTTTTTAGCATTGTAGTCAAGTAGAACTGAATTCTAATATTGTAATACCGATGCACATTAATTTCAAAACAAAATGTTCGATTGTAAATATCTTTTGTACTGAACGACCAATGTTTGAGAATATACCATATTGAGACCAAAAGTTTTTTCAGCAAAATACTATGGGTACGATATTTGATTAATATTGGTAATTACGTACAGGAGATTTGAGCCCACTTGCATAACGAATCACTAAATCCATTAAACTCTAAACGAATTTGAAACATCGTTCGAAATTAAAACGATGTTCAGAAATAGAACGATAATTTAAATACGTTTAGTTCTAAATTCATTTATTGTTTTTTTGCACAAGTGGGTTTATAATAAGACTTACGTGACGATTCCCAGCCTTTTGAAAATAATTTTAAATCCTGTACATAAGTTTTAGACGTGTTGTGCTAGAAATACCCCATAGTTTGTGATTGTATCTGTTTCTCGACAATGCTGCGAACGTTACTCGTGTGTTGTGGCATCGAATGAACATTTTGGTGTTTAGTTGTAAGGCCTAGTGTTTGTTCCACATTGAGTTAGTATTATGCATCATATTTCATCAATTGGTGTAGGATTGGGCGATATGTTTGTACTGCAATTTCACAGTACAAATACAGTGAAACAGTATAATTTACTGGTCAAATTGTTATGTATAGATATCGATTTTTTTTTAATAAAAACTTGATCACCCTTTTGAATAATAACTTAATATATCAAAATATTAAGGGAAAATACGATCATGTTTAATTCAATCAAATTATAGTTTCAGACACCAAACATCACAAAAGTTTATGCATTTGCTGCCTAACAAGTTAGAAACATGATTCTGTATATGTTATCTTCAAATGATTTTCAGAAAAAGAATGATGCTTACTTAACATTTACTTGATGATTTAGAGTGTAACTAGGCCTTAAACAATGTCTTAATTTATTTTTTAAAGTTGAAGACCAAACTGAGTGTGGAACAAACACAGAATGAATTTACCCCAAAAAGGGGTAAGTCAGAGCACGATGGAAGTTACAAATTTGTATAGGGATAGGCTTGTATGTTAAATTGTTCACGAAAGTGTCGATATAGGTGGGACGATAATGCAATATAAATAGTTTTATATGATTTTTAGTATAATGTCGTATGTCAAATGTAATATATTCAATTGTATGACAAGCAGAAATCTCGCCTCAATCAGTTTATTAAAATAAGTTATCGTGTTAATATTAATTAGTATGTAAAGTAGTAGCAAGGATTATCAAAAATCAAATAGGTTATTTCCCGAACATGCATGTCTGCCAGTACGAACTTTTACTGTTATTTGTACCTACCTAAACATTTCCATTCCATCGTCAACATTAATATTAAAAGCTCTGTAATTTAAGTATAAAATAGATCGTATTGAACGAAATTGGCTTTCCGAATGATCTCAAAAATCTAGTCCTTAGCGTAACGTAAATCTTATAAATATTGTACACAATAATGAAATACCTACGCTTATTTTACTTAGATTTAAGTACTTACCTATTTATTTTCTTATTCCTAATGTGCTTCCCATCACTTCAATAAGTTCATCTCCTCGTGATTTTATTTTATTTATTATACCTGTACCTATTAGTATAGGGAACGTGCACAAACTATAGGTGGCAGCACAGAAGCGTCAATGTCAAGTATATTTTACTTATAAGTTTCAAATTTTCAACGCTAGATGGTACAGTCTACTTCGTGCACGTTCCCCTAAAAGGAGGGTGCAGGAAGTATAGGTGGCAGCACAGGTCAAATATTTACAACGTAAAAGTTTCAGATTTGCAACACTAGATGGCATAGTCTACGCAGTGCACGTTCCCTATACCAAAATTTTTGAGCGAAATGACGTCATTCCTTGTCGGAATTTTCCGGAAAATACGAGTAGGTAGGTATACTCGTATTTTCGAAATCGAAAATTCCGATAAAGAATGACGTCATTTTCCTTTTAAAAAATGTATTCGATATTTGAAAATGATCCATAAATACTTGAAAAAAAAAATAAAGAAAAAGTTATACTTGACATTGGCTACATGCACAAACGAGTGCGAAGATTACACAAAAACAGGAGAATAATGTAAACCATTTACTTAAAAATGTCACAGCAATATTTTTACAAAACAATAATAACCGAACCATTCATACTAATTAGATGCAATCGTTATGATAAACAAATAGTTTTAATTGCAATCTGCAATTTCATTTGTTTTGGAATAAACAAGATTATCGCTGCAGATTAACGGCCGAACCCAATAACCGATCTATCACAATCTGGAGATAGAAAAACAAATGAAACAACAGAAAAATTATATAGGTTTTCTGTTGTTTCATTTGTTTTTCTATCTCCAGTACTTATGTGATAGATCGGTTATTGGTTTCGGTCGTTATACGCTTTTGCTGATATATCTCTCGGGGAACGTAGTTTTAATATGGTGGTGGGACTCTCATGCATACTTCAAAACCCATTTTTAAAGTAGTATAAAGTAAGATAATTTGGTATTGACACAGATAATATAATACTACAGTGATTGTTAATTTCATTATTGTTACCTATGCTGCCATCTATGATTTATTTTTACTAACTAATTATACTTTGTTCGAGTTGAGACCCCATGGTATTTATATCTCGTTAGTTATCAAAAATCATTGATGTTATACCAACCAATTATATTCACAGAAGTGCAGGTCCCCTAAAAATAAAATCTTATAGGAAACCGTTTTGATTCTTTAATTAAAACGGTTTCCTATAAGATTTTATTAAATGAATGTGAATTCAATTTTATTTTATAATTTACATCACCTAGCAGACCTTAATGCAGGGTTCTTTAGGTATTTCTAATACTTATGTATATTTGTAGTATTTAGTCTGTAAAAAAGTCATTAATGTATATTTATTGTAATTTTTAAGAGACCACGCCCGAGACTGTGGTGGAAACATTGTAAGCTTAATCTTACTGATATAAAAAAGAAACTGACCATGAATTGGTACATACTTTATTATTACATTAAATGAGCGAAAGGAATTATTGTACAAAAGATCAGTAACTACTTAAATGTTTAGGAACGCCTGATTGTAAATTTTTGATGAAAACAAAACTGTGATCGTGATTTCTTTCCTTTCATACATTTTACATAAAACCTTTATTTTCGTTTGTAAAATTCGTTCTTATCTAAATTATTCGAGTGCTTAGTGATAATTCAGGAATTTAGTATTTAATAAAAATTAGGAGCAATAACTTATCGTCGCATATCGTAAAATTAAAATTTGTATAAATTATATTAAAAGGATTAATGGTGATGTAAGTATTGCGAAGTAGCGAGAGTTTTGGAAATTAAAAGGAGAATAACTCATGTTGTCGTTTTATTTGATCATTCAACAACATGTTCACTATGAAAACTCTATAGTCCCTACAACACAATATCTCTATCTCGTTGTTTAAAAGTGGATAATACACATTTGATGTTATGTTATCTTTAACATGGTATCACATGTGTATCATCTAGTTTTTGATCCGGCTCGAAGGACCAACATGTTCAATTTTATCGAGATAATCGGAAATTTGACAGAACTAGAAGCAAATATATACAGCTACTGTAAATCTGTCCGTAAAACATAACCGTATGAATGGTCAACGATAGTCATGTTTGGAATGTTACGAACGCACCTCAATGTATACAGTATTAGAAAAATCATCGTTTTAAGAGCGCGTTCGCACATAAGAAGTAGGTAAAGTTAGAGATGTCATACTACCAAATATTCCCGGTTACGTCATGTTACATGAGTGGGTTTTTTGTTCCATTAGCCAGCAATCGATTCCAAACTACTTTTGAACTCAGAATAATATCTACTACTGAATACTGACTGAGAAACATTGTCGTATTACACCCTTCACAAATGCCCTTGCCAGACAAATGTAAAGTCACTGGCATTATCATTAACAGTTAAATAATTACATAAACAATCATTACACAACGTAAGGTCTAATAAGATCAAGCAAGTCATATTAAATTTGCGCCTGAACTAAAACTAAAACAAAAATATTTATAATTTGCCAAAAACTTTTCCTCATAATTTATTCGCCATGTCGACTTATTATTCGCTTTAAAATTGTTTATTATAATCATTATCTTAGAGATGTGTTTGGTCAACAAGCGTTTGCAAATATTTCTACGAATGAGTCACCGCAGCCCTGGAAGTCTTAGGGCGCTTTCAATTTAGACGGTTGGTGCCGGACTGCTGCAGTCCGGGTATCGTACTGCGCACGGGCGGTTATGATTTTTCATACAAAATGTCTCGACGCAAGGTCGTGCGACAGCAGTGCGGCGCACGTCCGTTGGCGGAACGGCAACAACCTGTCTCAGTCGTTGTTCGCTAGTGCTGTGAACGCATCGTGTTTCTTAGACGTTTTCGTGCATACCTACCTAATTATGGATGATTTAAATACAGAAGATTTTGTAAAATTATTTTTGAATTTAGTTTCTTGACGTTGTATTCCATTTTTAACAAAGTGATATCATTCATAGAAACATTCTATAGACATTCTAAAATAGTTCAAAAAATCAGCTGAGCTTTCTTTTAATCTAGGGTAAAGTGTATAAAAATCACCAGTTTTATATTTTAAAGAAAACATTGGCGACGCCCTAGTACGGCGTCGTTTATGTTTCTGCCGAAGCAAGAGAACTAACAATAACACTTCCTCTTCAGAGTCCATGGCACCGACTAAAGTTGGGTTTCGATGGAAATCACTAAAATTCGATCGGACTGCAGCCGCGTATCTCTTCAAATAAGACGATTTACGTCGTACTGCTGTCGTCCGGCAGCAGTACGGCTCATGGTCGTAACAACCGTGCGGCAGCAGTCCGGCACCAACCGTCTAAATTGAAAGCGCCCTTACACTTCATTGGTTATTCAGAGTCATTTGATGATTTCCCATCCAGAAAAAAAGAAAGTTAAAACTATACTAAAGAGTTTATCTATTATACGGCTGGATGGCACTTTCTGAGACTCAATAGCTGGCTCTTACTGTAGCTACAGACTAAGCATTGCCATTAAACTTGGCAATGCCACCTGTCTCTTGGGCACATTACCAGCTGACAGCATTGAGGGTGAATATTTTGAATTTATATTTTAGTTTGTTGTAAGTTATTTATTTGATAATTTTAGATTCCTTTAAAAAAAATGTTAGACAAAGAACAACACATTATACCTATGTATGTCATGCATGCATGCGGCTGGCAGAAACTGGATGCGAGAAGCCGAAAATAGATCTAAGTGGCGTGCAATTGGAGAGGCCTATGTCCAGCTGTGGACTGCAACAGGCTGTTGATGATGATGATGTCATGCATGTATTATCAGCTATTTACAGAGCCTGAATGCAAGCATAAATCTATAGGTCCACTAAAGCTAAGATTTAGAAGATAAGACAGAAAACGATCACAGTACAATTCAAGGTGCCGATTCCATCCTACTTCCTTCCACAGAAAAGCCTAAGCTCTATATAGCTATGCAACCAGCCAATCTTTCTTGAGGCTGGTTCCATACAGACAGCTTATTCCTAACCTCACGCTCCAGCCGCCGCAACAGAAGAAGAATCCCCGGGCGTCGGGAAACGCAGGGCGATTCCCGGCCACCTACTGCGCGGGCCTGCGGATGGCGAGCTATGGGTGGCTCGCCGTCCCATAGCAACCAGGCCCGGGGGTACTTATTTAAGGTACATAGATATGTATATCAATTGCCGTAATTGCATACAATACCTATATACTATTATCTGCTGCAGATTATTATCATGATATAGCAGTGTTTGCAACTACCTGCTTATTTTATAACCTGATAACAATTCCCTACCCACCAAACGCAAGCAATCACCGAATACCTAAACATCATCTTGCCTAGCCTTTTCCCAACTATATTGAGGTCGGCTCCCAGTCAAACCGGATTCAGCTGAATACCAGTATTTTACGTAGAGTGGCTGCCTACCAAACCTCGACAACCCATTACCTGGGAAACACGGTACTTCTTGGCAAGACTGGAGTCAGATTTACTTACTGGCTTCTGACAATCCGTAACGACTGCCAAAAATCTACAAATGACAGCGGGGACCAACGGCTTAACGTGCTTTCCGAGGCACGTAGGAAACTCGGTATGTTAAGATAGTCACCCATCCACAGACCAACCGTGGTAAGCGTTGCTTAACCTTGAAGATCGACCCGTGCGACCGAATACCTAAACATATGAAAAGCAAATTATGAGTTTTGATCATGTGCACTAAAAGTCATAAAGTATTTACAGTACTATAGGACGCGAAGAATTTACAAATATTTTATAAACACCGTTATGCAAAATACCTCATTTTCGAGTCGGGCCATAAAGTACATAATACTAGATCCAAGCTATTTTAATGTGTGTTGATGTTTTGATTACGGCGAGAGGATAAACCTACACGAGACTTTTATATCGAAGAAGATAAGCAGCAGAATTTGTTTGAACGCGCTAATCTGAGGAAATACTGGTCCGATTTGAAAAAGGCTTTTAGAGTTAGATAGCCCATTTATCGAGGAAGGCTATAGGCTATTATATCATCTCGCTAAATTAATCTGTATACGTACAATTTGTACATAAAACTCTTCCGTTACTGAGTAACTGACAGACAACGCACACCTGAAATTACTAGTCGTAGAGAGCTGAATTTTGGCATGTAGGTTCCTAAGGGGAGTTTTAGGGAGCACTAAGAGGATTTTCAGAAATTCCTACGGGAAAACGGGAAATGCGCGTACGAAGTCGCGGGCAAAAGCTAGTATCCTAATAATTGCTTTTTATCAACAAATTATGCGTATTTCTTTTCTTTGGTAAGAAACACATAAATTATGCGTATTTCGTTGGTAAGAAACATACATATTAATTATGCCTTTTATCTACTCTGTACCCACTCACTCTATGATTATTGAATAGGTAGCAAAACAAGAAATCTTTTTTCGATTAATGATTTGAAGTAGGTAAGGCACTGAAAGATAAACGACCTACTTGTACACAAACTGTGACAGATAAAACGAAAAAAATATAATAAGTATGTCAACCAAATATGTAGTTTGTTTTGGTAATTTGTAAATTATTGATTTGTACTTCAAAATTTCAGTTTTACTATAAAAATAATTATAGAATTTCAAAATTGTGTGTTAAAAGAAATACTTTTGCTTATTAAATAGGTACTTGGATCTTTAAGTCGGTTTCTCGGTAAGTTAAACACATTACTTACGGTTTGGTAAAAGTAACGAACTGAAAAGAGAATTTTATACTATACCTAAGCCCTATTAGACACAATAAATAAATGATGCTCAGGTACAAATCAGTCGCCATATACACCCTCGGCTCGTCACCACTCTAGGAAGTGATGACGGATGCTCTTCATGTTAAACTTTGACGTTGAAAGAGAGTTGGCTCGCAACTTGAATAAATAACTTTTCATTCTGATTTCAATCTGCCAAGCATTTAGCCAGTTCTATTTTGGGCTCGGCTACCAGTCTAACTGGGTACAACTGAATATTATCTACATGGAGCGATTGCTTAATTTACCTCTAAAACCCAGTGGATTTATATCACATTACATCGGGCAAAAATCTAAGTTAATATAGCTCAAAAGTGACTGACTGACTGACAGTGATCTATCAATGCACAGCCCAAACCACTGAACGGATCGGGCTGAAATTTGGCATGCAGGTAGATGTTATGACGTAGGCATCCGCTAAGAAAGGATTTTGATTAATTCTACCCCCAAGGGGATAAAATAGGGGATGAAAGTTTGTATGAAACTTTGTCAATTTTAAATCGATCGGGCTGAGAGTTTCAAAATCGGGGGTAAAGTAACTATTCCACGCGGACGAAGTCGCGGCCAGAAGCTAGTCTGACATAAGTGTTTTAATGTCAGATTTTTTTGGCTTCTTACTACCTGTAACGACGGTCAAAGATCTAGAATTACAGCAACCAGCTTCTGCTAAATGTGCTTTCCGAGGCGCGCCTCAAATGAACTGAGCGACCTCGGTCAGCGATGCTTAACCTTTAAGGTCGAATTAAACGGATGTGATAATTGGACAACGTGCACCTTGAATAATGACTATGATCTTCTACCACTGCCAAAGAGCTCCCGGAATCCAGTGTCAATCCAATCATAGTAAATGTACATATATACCCTAGTGGTTTAAAACCGGTAACCAAATGCTCGAACAGATATATTATATTTTGTTATTTTTTTGTATTTTTTTTTTTGTTTGTTTTAGATCTTAGTTCGAAATGGATACCGCATGTCTAAGAATAAAATTCAAACCACTCATCCAAAAAAGAACTATAAATAATTCAAGGTGTTGCTTAGAAATTGTGCCTGAAATATCGTGCATTCAAAATCTAGACAAACTCGTTTGGAGACAGAAAGACAATTTAATAGAATATACGATACCCATGACGTACAAAGTAGTCCTGCAAAAGCGAGAAGCTATACAAGACGATAGTGAAACCGCTCTCAAAGTATACCACTCCTGCGTCGATTTGTTACTACCATCTTCAAATTCACTGCTTGAATGCTCTGGATCCGGCGATGTCCCAAAAATAATAAGCGACACCTATGTACACAAAAAATGTTTAGAAAACTGCACAAGCCAGGAAGATTTACCTGTTTTAATGGATGGAAACAAGGAGCTGGATCACGATATGATCATACCTATTTTCGACGACACGACTAAAACATTATTGCAGCTTGAAAGTATAGAAAGGAAAGAAACTAAAATTACTACGGTCGCTAAAGGTACGTAGACGTAATATGCGCTTACACGGGCGGGCGCTTAAAAACTACGCAGTTCTTGCCAATAGGGATTATTACTGCACTATTCTGCGACTGGAGTACAGCACTAGCGCAAATTTTGATGTCATTCAGATTGGGATTTAAATTGCAAAAATATTAAAAAATATTATTGTTGAATTAGATCATTCATTTTCATATAATAATTATTAATTTGATAATTATTCATTTGAAATAATAATTAATATTTTGAGTAATTTGAATTTAAAGTAGGGAATATTTTATTTTAATACGATACGATACGATAGGTATTATTATATATTATATAGGATTAGGATAGGTAACGCAAATAAATTAAATTGTTAGCGCTACGCCAAAAAAGTCTAAATTATAATTGCTATTTTTTTTAAATTACATCCTAAAAAAAGCTACGTTGGCAATTGTAATCACTACCTAGTCATTCAGTGCTTGCATTTTTTTCTCTAAAATTATATTATCATTTCGTTGTACAGTTTAATACTAAAAGAGACAAATAAGTGAAAATACATTTATTTATATTGAATTGAATTGGTTTCGATTTGCTTGATTTAATAAAATTATATTTTTATTTTACCTTTCATTATTTTTACCCTTAACTTGCACCACGTTCTCGATGCAGTATTTTCAGGATCATCCACTTTTATATATCCGTAGGATACCATTATACAGGTTTTCATAGATCAATAATAATGAAACTATTATAAAATTAATTGAGTCAGGCGTTACTTTGCGGAAATCTATTTTAATTTGAAATTGAAAACAATATATCTAGTTTTAATTTCCGCGAATATTAGTGGGTTGCAGGTATGCACCTCCCTCCCGCCCGCTATATTATGCACATGCAAGATTACAAGGCAAATGCAAGGATTTTATGCACATGCAGGAAGGCAAAGCAATACCCAACACCATTACCGACACGTGTTTCGCCTCTCCACGAGGCATCCTCAGGGGACGTGTTGACTCGCTGACCGTTGAGTTGCGTTGTCGCAACTTTGCCTTCCTGCATGTGCATAAAATCCTTGCATTTGCCTTGTAATCTTGCATGTGCATAATATAGCGGGCGGGAGGGAGGTGCATACCTGCAACCCACTAATATTCGCGGAAATTAAAACTAGATATATTGTTTTCAATTACAAATTGAAACTATTATAGTATAATAAGATTTCACAGATTATTGTTACGAATAAATATGGCATGAAGCTTCATGGCGGTTTGTTGACTGTTTGTGCTAGTGACGCCCCCTACGCATTGTTTTGGTTAATGTGGGCAATACTCATTTTGAAAAACTAAAAGGCAAAAATAGCGCAATTTTAGTTTCCTGTGCTAGCAAATACTTTCCTAAAATACATTGTGATAAGTGATATAGTATAGTTATACATATTAATATTTTTTCAGTAGAAGCTGAATCAAAGAAACGAAAGAAATTTCTGAATGGTGTTCTGTACGACGAATCTTTAGATAAAATAACAAATACAGAAGACCTGTATCCTGTATTTAGCGGTACCGTACGGAGTGGAACCTTAATAAAAGAAACGGTACAAACAAAGAGTACGTTTAAGCATGAATCCACACGATGGCTATCTTTATCTCCGATATGTTCTGTTAATGCTGGTGAAACTCCGCTCGTTGATAAAATTGTAGCGTCAAAATCTGTGACCTGTAAAATACATGAATCTCGAAGAGACTTAATACTACTGGAAAGTATTGGCTCACCGAGCGACTTCTCAAATGCTACTCAAGCACTTTCTAGAATCGGTGACGAAAGCAGACAAAATTCTCCAAGAAAATTAAGAGTACTGTGTAGAACTCCACCAGAAATGAGAGTTGTAGAATATTTGCGGTTAATTGAAAACGAAATACTACCCTTGAAAATGTGGTTGAATGATATAATACGGAAATGCACTGCACTTGGTATAGAATTCAGAAAACAACCGGCGAAACAAAGCATGGCTGTATCTACGAGTGGTATTCCCGAAATAACGAGTAGTCAGGAAACTACAAAATCAAATCGTGTTGTTTATTCGATTGTGTTTGATGGATAAATTTTAAAGAATTTTATTAAATGTAATTTATTTCCTAAGGTTGTCTTACTTTTTTTTACTTCAGGTTCATTATGCCTGAGACCTATACTCACACTCACAAGATACTACTACTACATTGAGGAAGCAGTCGTATCTACCTTTTTAGAATAAATTGGCTTTTTTTTAGCTTTCATCCATATGAATAATCAGCAAGCAGTAGTGGATCAAATCGTACAAAATTTAGCATTTGAAGTGGAAGCTGTTCCCAAAAACGAGTTGATCCAAACCACAAGCATGTCGCAAAGTACACCTCTTAATGTGAAAATCAAAGTTAGAAAAAAAGATGAAAGACAAACGGGAAATGCTGTCCCATCTATCGTTGACAATATTTCAAGGACCATGCAAAAGGTTCGACTAGTGAACAGTGATCGAACTATCATGACTTTCGATGTTTTTATGGAAGCAGAATTCGAAAAGAAGCCTTCGAGGAAGCTCCGCAAACATATTTTCGATATGCTAAGACCAGGTAATGTAAAAAAAGTATGAATCATTAGCCGAATAACACTAGCTTAGACCATTCGTAAGCCATGTTCATACCATCCACATGATTAATTCATCATAACACTCGATTATTCTTATTTTAGCACAAATATCGTGTAAATATTATGTTAGGACACAACGAATGTGTTTTAGACAGAAATCTTCTTAGTTGTAGTGTAAGCGTAGGTACTGTAACAGATATCGTTCTAGTTTTGGTCGTCACTTTTGGCAAACATTTTCAATACAAGGAACCTTATTACAGGAATATGTCTAGGAGCTGTGGATGATGACGAGTGTCCTTACATGCCCAGTGCATCTTATAGCGCAAATATAACCAAACCTAGTGTGGCAACTAAATCAGATGGTAGATTGAAACAAACATTTACACTTTCCAAAAACGTTTATCAAGATTATAGCGTGTCAACTCAACCGGCAGGACAAAAATGGTTGTTTGGTACATGTAAACCAGGTGAGATTAAACTGGAAATTATAATTATGATTTTAAATCGATATCTTAATTGAATTATATTAACTTTCTTCTTTCGTCGGAGTGTCTCTGATTGGACATTTGATTAGTAAATCATTTTTCAAGTCCTTCCTGATATCCGATTAAGCTTATTGTTACCATGATTAAAGCGATACAATTTTCCTAGCAATACCTCAAGATTCAATTTTTACTCGTCATCAATTGAACTGTATTTATTTACTGTGATTACAGGGGGGTGTTTGGATCCACCTTTTGGTGAAGACAAATATTCTTACAAGCCGAGTACAAGGTCAGGACCTGAAAGAGAAGAAGAAGAACTTATTGAAGCAGAAGATGTTGAATCTGACGCTTATAAGAATAAAAAACCTATAACTCTACATGATGAGGAAAGTCAAAGTAATGAAAGACAAAGTTCAATTTTCGATAGTGGGTTATTCAAAAAGAAACGAAAATCTAATGACAAATCGACTAATACAAAATTAGTAGATAAAACTGATTCTATTGTTGATATTTACCAAGGGGAGTCGGCAACAAATTCTGCGAGCACACATTCTAATCCCATTATAACATATCCTCCTAAAACTAAAAGTGATCTAAGAATCAGTGACGATAAAACAGTTAGAAGTAGAGGTCCTAGCGAAGATAGGCCGAGAAAGTCATTCAATGACCATGCAGAACCCTACTTCACTCGTCCAAAAGGAGTCCAACGTATAAAAGAGAAAGATACATTGGATCCAAATAATGAGCCAAAACCCAGATCTCCTGATGCTACAGATTTAAGGAACTTACCTAAGGAATCTTTCAAAATGCCTATTCCTATACCCATTCCTGTTTCTATACCCACAATCCCCAGCAAAAGGAAACTCGAAGACATTACAAAAAATGATGATATATTAAAAAAAGATTCAACACCAGAACAAAAACAACAGGAACAAGAACTTCATGATAAAGAGCCACAGAGTCAAGAGTTACAAGATCAAGGACATCAAGAGCTACAGGGTACAACAAACCTAAAAGACACTGAAATACCCCCACGACTACTACGTACAAAATCGGAAAGCGGAGATGCTGATGACAAATCCGTCGCGTCTACAAAAACAGCAGCTTTAATCCCTTCCAATGGTAAATACACCGCCACACCGAATGAAATAGATGACCAAAATTCAAATGAAAAAAAATTACAACCACTTATTGCAAAAGAAACTGACAAAAACTTAGAAGACAATGCGCAACCAGAATCTTTAAAAATACCGGTTCCGTTCCCTTTAAATACATACTTTGAAGGCAATAAAGATATGCAGCAAAATATAGAGCCAGAAATAGAAAAAAATGAATCATTTGCAAAAACAACTCTTGAAAATGATATAGAAGCAGATGTAATACCTGAGAATTTTCTTACTAGAGGTGGTTTTTCTTATCAAGGAAATGACACTGGAATCCCTGTAACCTTAGATCCAATAACGGAGAAGGATATAAAAGAAAATTCTGAGGGAGAAAAAAACACAAGTAGAAACGAAAATCCAGCAACAGCAACAGCTGTTAAAGAAAGGGCCACACCTGCTACA
Organism: Hecatera dysodea; assembly: GCA_905332915.2. Lineage (NCBI taxonomy): Eukaryota > Metazoa > Arthropoda > Insecta > Lepidoptera > Noctuidae > Hecatera > Hecatera dysodea. The sequence goes on along the minus strand of HG995294.1, from coordinate 6,513,442 downwards.
GAATATACAGAGGGCGATAGAGAACGAGATTCTAAGCAAGAAGAAACAACAGATGGAATCAGAAAACCGTTAGAACAAAAGTATACACAGGAAGGTAAAATACGAGATTCTCGAGATGGAATTGAAATACCAGCAAAACCAAGTGAAATTACAGATAAGACTACCTTTTCTACAAAACATACAGATGAGGATATCAAACAAGATTCTAACGGGGAAGAAGTAACACATGTAATAGAAAAACAAATAGAACAAAAATATACACAGGAGGATATAAAATCTGATTCTGAGGCGGAAGCAATTACAGATGGAATCGTAAAACCTGCAAAACAAGAAGCTATTATAGAAAAATATGAAGAGGATACTTCAGATAAATATGGGATGCCAGATATGGATGCAAATCAAATCAAAGATACTTCAAAAGAAGTCGACCAAACAGATTCTCAAATAGTTTCACCGTCTAAACCAGATATAGATACACATCAAATCAAATATACTCCCAAAGAAGAACACCAAAAAGATTCTCAAATAATTTTGCCCTCTGAACTAAAGATGAGTGATAGTCCAGAAAAATATTGGGATAATCTCGGACACAGAGACACTGATCTAGGTATCCATAAGGACAAAAAACGTTCATCTTTACTCAGTGAGCCAGAATACGAAACAGATACCGGGGATAAAATAAAGAAACCATACAGTAACAAAGAATACGTTGATGAAACTACTAAATCCAATCTTATAGCAGCTCCGGTAATTATTGATAATAATGAGCAAACTTCTACTTCTGAACCAGTTAAACAAGTTTACAGAGGTACGGATGAACGAACTTCCAGTTATGGTCCAGTTAAACATGTTTACAGAGGAACAGATTCAGTTAGTGAACCAATGGATCCTATTGTGGATTCTCTCATAGTACAGCCGGCTTCAGGACTTAAGAAGATTGATGAGGATGAAAACTTACAATCTGGTATATACGAAACGGGGGAATATAATCCTTCGACGTCTACAAAAAAACAAGCTAAAATAATCCCTTCACCTGATAAACGTGTAATTCTGCCTGGAGATACAGTATTGTCATCTGTTCAATCGACTAGTACATTTAAAAGTGCTATGAAAAAAGATGCAGTTTCTATTGACTTTGGATTTCACAGCTATCTAAACGATAAAAATGAAAGAATTGTTCGAACTTTCGACTCAGCAACTGCACCAAAACGATTGCTTACAAGTGATTCGGTTACAGTTATAAAATCTCAAATTAGAATTTCTTCAGAGATAAGGATTCCCGTAGATTCGCAACATGATATGTCCATACAAATCAAGAAAGTAAATGCAAATCAACGTGTTTCCTTAAGCGAGTCTGGGCTAATGAATATTATTGACAACGGTAGAGCGAAAAAACAAAGATCACCTGTGCAATGTAATGGTAAGCAAACTATAATGAAATGAAATCAAATACTTAAGTATTGTATGTGTTGATCTTGAGAAATCCCAATTTTAACTTATCCATCGATAAGTTAAAATTGGGATTTCTCAGCCAAGTTAACTATGTGGTTTTTACTCCAACCTGAACATACAAAGATAATACCATCACTTTATTAAACAACTTTTGATTGATTATTTTGTAAAATACAACTCTAAGCGATTAACTTTGCTCCAGATAAAACGAAAAGTTCAGAAGAAAAGAAGGATACCATTCATGAGAGTGATGCAACGGCTGACCGATTTTTAGATTACTATGAAAAAGAACTGGTTCCATTACAATTAATCATAAAGAACCTAAGAGATGAGATTGACCTTCTGGCAACACAACAAACAATGTTTAAAGATAAATTATACTGTCCAAATAAATCAAAGCTGCCACGATTGGTCCACTCGAATAAGAAATGCTTTGGATGTATAAGAAAATGAATAACTGAAATATGTGAAGAATTAAATCCTGTTTATACTGATATTATGGTTTTTAAATACTGATAAATAGTCATGATTAATCATATACATAGGTAGTATTAACAGCCAGCTAACTGATTTCCTATTTTTACCAAAACCTTCTTTTATTAATCATCTACTACATCTTAGTTTTCTAATACCTGTTTTAATTACGGTGATAAAACAATCACGCAATTGATGCGTACAAATTAACATAAACGGTGCTGTAGAGTGAAATTGTCTTAATATTCGTCATATCTATGTAATTAACCTAGAAACAAACACTTCGATAAATTCGTTTGAATTTAATCATAGAAAACTACACTTTGTAGGAACTCATAAATATCGGTGCATTGTTCTGAAAAGTTTAATTCAACCACGAAAATCACTATTCGCTTGACAGTCGATCTCGACCAATATTAACGGAATACTGGACACCTGTACTGATAGTAATTTTCCAATGAACGAAGAAAGGTAAATTTAGGTATATTCTGCAATGCAAGCTAACTACAGCACCATATTGGGAACTTAAATTGATTCCTAATAAACGTACCAGTTTATAACCGTATATCACTCTTATAAATAGGACGGGTTCAGCACTGAATTATCAGATATTTTTATGAAATATTATCGCGTGTTTATTATTCCCCAATATTTTATTTATCTATAATCGCGGTATGGTGACCAAAATCAATGTTTGATACGGATGTTAAATAAGTTTTAAATATGTATTCGATAAAAATGGAAAATAATAAAATAAATACACTTATACAAGATAGTAAAGAGCAATATATTGCTGGATCAGGCACTGGCCGTGGCAGGTAAGCAAGATTCTATCTCTATTCTTAGATACCTACTACTCGTACAGCTTAACAGCGAAATAATTCACAATCGCCCACACTTCACAGTTTAGATTTCGTACTTGAATTTTTTAATGAAATATGAGTAACCGTCTTTCATCACTGTAGAAAGGCTTTGCAATGTAGAAAACCCAGTAATTATAATAACGCTTTCGTTCCAGGGCTCGGCTGGTACAATATCAAGTATTGCTTGGTGTTAGCCTGTTCCTGATAGCTGCTATCATTGAACCGGTTGGCTACTCCTTCGTGTTACCAGCTGCGATGTGCGATCTGGACCGATAGCCAGCGAGTATTTATTGCTTCAATACCTTACATAGATAAAAAATGAAACTACACTCTATTCTTTATCGCTCCCTTACAGCCGAAGATACTTACCACGACGCTTCTCCAATCTGTGCAGTCTTCCAAAACGTGACCGCTCCCCGATGCTCCGTTAGTCCCTATACAACACTGAGTAGAATAAAATCTTCCAGGTATCAAGGCCACTCCGTTTTTACGGGGCTATCTTGTGGACACCAGCGACCGCAAGATGGTAATTATATATGCGTCCCTGTTTGCTGGTTATTCGGTATAACTGCTGGAGTAATTAAAAAAACAACCGGAACTCAAAAGTTTTGCAGCTTGCAAGTCCCTTACAGCGCTTTGGTAAAAACAGACTTCAATCACACAAAAATTAATTAATATCTTCTGCTATTTGAGTACCTGTTTACACTTCCCCAATTTTGTTTTTTCAGCATAGCATGCCCGGCAGCGGTGCCCTACACATTTATCGGTGAGATCCTTGCGGCCCAGTTCAGAGACATGATTCTGTCTATCATCAACGCAGTACAGATTATCGGCACGGTTCTAACATCTCGTAAGTGTTTGAAATATATTACTAGCTGGTAACTGACCTAGAGCTGCGAAAAAGCGTTCTATGTAAATTAAAAAGAAAGAAGCAAAGAATTTTTTACTTTTTATTGTACACCAAAACAACGTATATTAGTTACAGTGATAATAAAACCACTCCCACAAAGTTTTCCGATGACCTGGCGACCTATTATGACGTCTTAAATCCATCATGATTTCTGTGTCAGAGAGAGACGGAGTTACACAAGACGAATAGCACTATCTGACACGAGTCATGATGGCATTGACATTTCGAAATACGGCCACTGGGCCTTGTTTAAAAAACTGACAATTCGACATGTATATGTCAAAAAATGACAAAACTGTAGAATTGTCGCACTTAAGCTGTTTAATAATAGTGACAAATATGTCAAAAATCTACAGGTGAAATCTTGACATATTTGTCATGTGAAAACGCGTTTAATAAAACTCGACATATATGTCGAGTTTTATTTATTATTAAAAAATTTGACATATTATGTCAAAAAACCTCAGTCAAAATATTTCTGCCAATTGTCGGTGACAATTGTCGGATTGTCGTGACAATTATGTCGACTTTTGACATATATGCAAATATTTTTTTTATGAATCTAAAGAAGGGGGGAAGGGTAAAATAGAAATCTTTTCTATTTTACCCTCGTAAAATAGAAAAAATATTAACAAACTAAAAGAATGAATCAATCACTAGTGCAACTTCGATTGTTTGTTTTGAACTCGTGTAAAATGGAAATGCACAAAAAACTTACCATTTTGGGCATTATTAATGAAAGTAGAAATATATTATTTGGGAAGTTACTACCTACTCTCACTGCTCGATGAAAGTACCATTTTTTGTGATAAACCTTTTAAAAACACTTTCTTAGACCTTCAAAATTCAAAATATGATATCGCGACAGAGTGTAACGCTCCTGTCAGAATTGTCGGACAATTCTACAAATATGTCAATGTCATGACAATTTTCTGTTTAATAAAGCAGATTTGACAAGTTTTTCACGACAAATTGTCACCTTTCACCTGTCGCTTAAAATTTTTTATCAAACAGAAAAATGTTGAATTGTCACGACAACCCGACATATTTGTGAATTTTCCACCATGACAATTTTGATGCCTGTAAGTTTCATTAAACAGAAAAATTGTCGAATTGTCACTTTTTGACATATGTCGGACTTGTCGGATTGTCAGCTTTATAAAACAGGGCCCTGCGGGCATACCATGACGTCTTAAAACGTGAGTCTTCCGAGTGAGAAAAAGGGATGGAGCTATATAGGGTGTATAACTCTATCCCTCTTTCTCGCTCGGAAGACTCACGTTTTAACACCTCATGGTACGCCCGCTGGTGAGGGTAGCGGGTAGGCGATGAATGCGAGACGCACAGTACCTACTGGTTGTCATGGCAACACTCGGGCCTATGTCCAGCCACAGATTACTAAATAGTTACTACGTAACAGATACTTCACTCTTCACTCAGTAGAAAATTTCCAATACCTACTGCTATATTAACCTACTCCGTCGCGTCAGCAACCGCTGCATGCTAAAATGTGCTTAAACACTCAAGCGTACAGTTGTAATTGCTTCGCGCCGCGCGATACCACAGCAATCGCAGGGCTGCCTCTTCGATAAAATTAAATTAATATAACTATTTGTGTCTATTTAAGTGAGAACTGTGAATATGTTCTGACTGGTAGTTTAAAATTGTATTGTTTATAAAATATATTTTTTGTAAATTGGTGCTAACTGTGCAATACATCTAAAACATAATTATAGAGGTGTCGATATTTCCTTAGATTCTAATTCAGTACTGGCACTTGAAGTAGTTGGTAGAGATAGCAGCAGTTTTGTAGACAAAGCGTCAGGTCGTCATTGTGGTTTATGACTAATCAACGACTTATCAAAATGAAGACAACACACAATGACTTCTTGGCTTGGTGTCGGCCTTGCTAAATCGGGCCTGTCAATCAATTCAACCCATGTTTTACGCCTGAAAAATAATAAAATAGGACAGGTCTAAGGAAGGAGATCGGTACCGAAATAAGACGGACAGACAAAGATAATTATGACGAATTTATAATAGTCCCCAAAAATGTATAATTATTAATAAATAACACCTACTTATCAATTAATTATTAACTTTAACATGGGGAAAGATAAAGAATTTTTTGACGATGTCATGGGAAATTAACCTTTTTTATTGTAATAAAAATAGCTTTTTAAACGTTGTTAAAACGTTGGTAAGTATGACGTTTCTATATAACAAAAATATTTAAATCTGTGTCTGAAAGACAAGCTAATGCTTAGTATACCTATAAAAAATAATTTTGAAAAGTCAAAAAATAGTAATAGTTTATCGAAAATGTTAGGTGTTTATCTCTTCTATTAGGTACTTGATTTGCACCCATCGACTGCACATAAGACACCAGACGGCATCGTAGGTACCCGTACAAACGAATGAAACAAATAAAATTGAACAAGTTGCGTGCGCTTCGCTTGCGAAAACCGCACTGAGTTTGGTCCGCAAACGGCCCGAGACCGCTCGGCCGGGTGGTAGGTAATTATAGCGCGCAAGTACATGGAGTGACGGAGGCCTGGTCCAGCTGAGGACTTCTTACGGCTGATATGATGATTTTTTTTTCTGAATCGTCTTTCGCCAGGACAAATTTCACAAATTGTATGGTACTATACAAAAATATGTACGTAAATATTTAAACATTTTGTTGCGACATTTTATAATTCGAAACAGAAGTTGATGACTGAAATCACCTTTTCATTCTCCGAGTCATCACAACATTACTTAATACTTACGATGATATCATTTATTGATGCATTATTTTTTAAAAGTCATTTATCGATAAATATAAATAGGTAGTCATTCACTATTTTATAACAATACGAGAATCATTTTTATCTTAATACGCAATGTCGCGAATGATGCTTCAAAATTACATATTTAATTATTGATGTGCATTGTGATAACATATTGCTAAATACGAACGTCGTGGAGGTCAGATAATTAGCCGTTTCACGTAAAAGACTTTTTACAGAAAAATCCAACCGACTTCTACACAAAAAAAAAAGCAAAAAGTACAAAATAACTTTAATTTCGGAAGTCGGTGTTCAAAAAACGAAAAAGCAACCACAAACACCGAATTCCGAAATTAAGTCTTTTTATTTTTCACGATTTCAGCAATTCCGTACGATTTGCTATCATTTATTTCCTATCATCTCTGTTCTTCAACAGACCTTCAAGGGACAACCTTTGGATGAATTTTAAAGAGAAAAGGAAGTACAGATTTATGAAGTTATTTGTATACCTAACTAGTAGCGCTCCACGGTTTCACCCGCGTTGTTCCCGTTCGCGTACCCGTGGCAATACGGGGATAAAATATGGCCTCTGACACTTTACAATGACGTAGCTTTCTATTGGTGAAATAATTTTGAAAATCGGTTCTGTAGATCCAGACCCCTCTCCCCTTACAACGTCACAAAAGATATTACTACTATTTAAGAATACTTTGACCCTTATATCTTGTTATTAAGGAAACAGAATTTATTCATGGCATTATTTATTTATATTTATTATATACTTAATTGTACACCGAGGTTAACAAAAAAAGAAAACTACAAACTAAAACACATGTACAATGGGCGGCCTTATCGCATTCCGCGATCTCTTACAGGCAACCTGGAATGGATAGTAATTGCCTGGACATAAATGGGGTTGTAATCGGTGCAACATTACGATAAATAATAGGTATAATATATAGGTACACAGATAAATAAATAATCTTAACAATAGATACATATATACTACCAATTATATATGTACCTTATTTTATCAACTCTATCACATACTATTATTCAGGTAATTTTTAATCAATAGAGAATAGAGATAGTACACGATATCAATCCATAATCTTTATAACATAAAAAAGACTCCCCATCGAAAGTTATCGAGAGATATTGTGTAAATACCTGTCTCATTATGATAAACAAAATACTTTCTGTAATTTTCATTCCAGATTCAATGGTTTATACTCGTGGGACCCGGACGTGCTGAATAGGGTAGGTAGGGTATTGAGTAGTTTTCAGTAACGGGAACAACGCGGGTGGAACCGCGGGGCGCTGCTAGTTTTCTATGAACCAGTAAGTAGGAAACATGAAACTTACTTCATGACAAGACTGGTGTTTTCTGGCTTCTGACAATCCGTAACGACTGCCTACGACGACGATTACCTACAAATAGCCGGGAACAACGACTGAACATGCAACTTAGCATACGAGGCACAAAGCCAGTCTCGGTATGTTAGGATTGTCATGCCATACCTATCTGTAGGCCAATCTCGGCAAGCCGTTAGCCTTAAAGATTAACCCGTGTGGGTGTTATTATTAAGCAACGAGCTGCTCATTCAGTTTTTTCATTCCTAATTCAAATCTCTATCATAGTAAAGTAAATATCGATTAAAAATGATCGAAAATTGTTACTCGAAGTTAAGCCCCTATTGATATAGGGGCTTAACTTCGAGTAACACACACTGTTTAACCATAAATACCAAATTAACCCTTTCCCTGCCGTCACCGTAATATTCCGTGTTTTGACGCTGATGCCCGTGGCGCTAGTCCCGTAATATTACGTTCCATTTTTTCGATGTCCAATTCTTGACTACATTAAAAAAAATTGAAGAAATTTGATATTATTTATAATACTTCAGGATGTGTACTTTACAACAATAAAACTTTTAAAACTCAGGCTCATCATTTTGATACATAACAATGCAATCTAAATGCAGTAATCAAATGAAGTGCTTTTACAACCCTGACACACAGCGCCGAACCCGTAATTTTACGTGGGCTAGTGATGCGCTAGTAAAATCTAAATAATAAAAAAACAATGGTTTTAAATTATTAATTATCTTGTTAATCCATGTCTAGACTATAAATTAAAACTTCAAAGTGTTTTTTTTTAACTTGTCATTTGAGTAATGGACAACAACTAAAGAGAATCTGTAGAAAATTAAGAAATTAAAAAAGATATATTCTTGATGTCGATATTATTTTGGGGCGTCACTAATGCAGTCACCGTCTGACGGACACTGGCCGCCATCACCGTGATTTTCCGTGCGGCGCAAGCGATACGGACGCCATATTTGTTGGTAAACATCAGTAGCTGTAGCGCCGTCCCCGTGATAACACGTCACTTCGGATGCCTAGTGTTGTGAAACATTTGAATATTTTACAAGGACATATCAACATTGACAGTTCCAAGATCGAAAAACCCTCGTGATGAATATTTCGCTACTTTAATAGCACTCGAAATGGAGACTGTTCCCGATATGTGATCGGTATTATTATATATGAAAATTATTAATCTAATATACCACGCCTGTGGAGATTCAACAGAAGAATTTCAAAAAGAAATCCGACCGTGTTCATCTGCAGAATATTTAATTAATTAATTATGGCTGATTAGATTATGAGTGAGAAATTGATTTGTGTGTTAATTATAATGACCTATTATTAAAGAGGGCTTGAAAATAACAGGTTTTATTTTGCATCAATCTATATACCTACGGCCCACTGGCACGGACCCTTAGATTTAAAACACGATGTCGCGGTCGCAAGCAAGAGCTAGTACTTATATAATATCGATAACAATTACCTATTCAGATTTCCCAACACTACTCGAAATTATACCTAAACACGTCTGGCCCTGGGGGCACGATTTCTGTGGCAAAATTTGGCAGGGAAAGGGTTAAAAAACTGAATTGTACGAAACAGTGTCACAGTATTACAATATTTCCTACAGTACGGCGACGAATGTACTTGCGCAGAGCAACGGAGGGGAACTCGCGGGGTGTCGGGCGGCGCGGGCCGCGTACCGCAAACACGCTTAGTTTGCGGTACCGAGCGCGAAGGGCAGGCGCGGGCGTGTTTTTTGTGTAATAATTTTATTATAATTACATTCTATAATGGTGCGCACAAACTGTTCTGTTAGGTTTTTCATTTGTGTACCATAGACTTATGGAATATAACAGACGCCCCGCCGCCGCCGCCGCCGCTAAGACAATACTGACTTGTGCACACAATTTTGGCTACTTTTCCTTATAATTTTATGTCTGATAATTATAATTGTAAAGGTATGTGTTTGTTTACTGAATTTATAGGTACCTACTTACTTTCCAGGCGCGAGTTGTGGATAGAAGCTTGTCAAAGACGGTACTTTATTAAAAAGTAAAACAGTTGTACAATAAGGTAGTTGACTAAAAAAATCTGATAACATCGTCGGATAGATTTCCATAAAATATTGGACACGTATGTTTTTCTTTTTTCATATAATAAGAAAAAAACGAAGACGATACAGTGCGTTGAAAACTCGTGTGACGTCACTACTCGCTACAATTTTTACCTAGCCGTGACGCAACAAGCCCCCACTCCTGATCTTTAATGTTTTTTATCTTCGTCAGTTTTTATAGATTTTATAAAGGAAAAAATACGTGAACAATATTTTTCTATAATCTTACTGACGGACTAAACATAATCAGATATTTTTTACTCAGGAAACATCCTTATTACCTATATAACATGTAGGTACGTATGTGGTTTACACTTTTAATAAATAATTATATTAAATTTAATAATCACAATTATTTTGAATGTAAATATGAATAAATGATTACATCATAATAGTAATAATCACAATTGTTTTATTTCCCATTTGGTGATAACCCTTGCATACTTGCATGTGGCAGCGTAAGTACCTACGCTGGCGGCGGCATCGCGCGACATCAAAGGCGTTTCCCTACTGTAATATTGTAATACTGTGACAGTGTTCCATAATATGTTATTCACATTACAAAACATAATATAATATACAGTCGACTTGAGAACCTCCTCCTTTTTTAGAAGTCCGGTGAAAAGTTGTGAGATTCATGTAATACCAAGTCGGTTAATTTCGCCGCTATTTTGCTCGACATAGTGGGGGCCACTACCGTGCCCCCAGATTATGGATACTTTGATCTTCATTTGCAGAACCAATGATTACCAAGTTGGACATGGCATGAAAAATGCGTATGATGGGTACATCATTCGCGGCTTTTATTTTTTATTTTTTATTATGTTTGTTTTATGTATTCATCACTATTGTAAAGGGTCTTTGAAATCACAAATGTGGAAGAGAGGGGAACACACTATCAATTGTATGCCCCGTTTCGAAAAATCGTTGATCCGGTGAGGCTGTGGTAGGTACCTATACTAAAAAAAAAATTAATTGAATTTTGTTTTGAAAATAATAAACGCTAAATATATATAATTCTAATAAAATACTAGGCTAGTAAAATAATATCATAGGCTCAAATAATAAACTAATAAACATGATGTTTTATATAATCTTTCTGATAAACGAGAACACGAGTTCTCTTAATCAGAAAGATTATGTCATAAAAATGATGACGAAGACCAAACTAGAATATACGGTTTTTAGTAGTGTTTCCGGATTTTTCGCTGAAAGGCGAATTTAGACTGCCCCTGAAAAGCCCAGTCTAAATAAGTAAATATTACAGAGTTTATAGGTAATTTTGCTTTAAGCACTACGTACAAATAACTCAATAATATATTTTGGTGTTATTTCCATGCTTTCGAAACAAAATAGTGATAATACTAAACGATTACTATTTTATTTCAATAGATGGCGTTACGTTTATGTGCTTCACGTAATGAAAAGTAATTCCTTCTTGAAAACTTTAAATTCAAATAAGTATCTTTTGATAGAGTGAAGGGATTGCTATGAAAAAAAAAAACTAAGTTATACTCACACGCAGATTTTTAATGTGCAAGAGTTGCCTATATTACTTTTGTACTTTCTACATGATGCCTGCACATCTAAACAGATAAACAAATACAAAAAATAACTGGAAATGGGTTCTGTCCTTTACCTTATCTTCCTGGCATTTTTTTGTTTTTTTTTTTTTTAATTTACGTAAGCGACTCTTCAACAGATTTAGAATATAGATTAAACTCTTCCGTTTCTGAGTAAGTGACAGACAACGCACAGCCGAAACTACTGGTCGTAGAAAGCTGAATTTTGGCATGTATCTTCCAGGGTGAGAGTAGGGGACACTAAGAGGATTTCCCGAAATTCCTACAGGAATGGGATATGCGCGTACGAAGACACGGGAAAAAGCTTGGCATTATAAAAGTTGTAGCGATTATATAAACATAAATTAATTAATTAAGTAGGTAGGTCGGTACAGCAATTGATAGCAGCAATTGGGTAGTAGAATTTAAAATTGCCTTAATTGTTTCTATCGAATTTATGGCTAGGAACGCTTCTCGTCGATTGATTCACTTGTAAAAATGTATCAGCAAGTAGTTGTCATTTGATCAACCTTTGGTCATTCATTCTTACTATATACTTTTATACTTAGACTAGCTTCTGCCAGCGACTTCGTCCGCGTGGAATAGTTACTTTACCCCCGATTTTGAAACTCTCAGCCCGATCGGTTTAAAATTGACAAAAGATAGACATGCTGTTTCGGGATTATGTAGAACATTTCCGTAATACATGATTTCTATGTAACTTTAACCATTAAGGCTACACACGCGACGGAAGCTTAAAAAATGGAGTAACTTCTTCCGTTTTCCCAACATTTTCCTTCACTGCTCTGCTCCTATTGATTGTAGCGTGATGAAAAGTATACTATAACCTGCCCAGGAGTATAAAGAATAATTGCACCAAGTTTCGTTAAAATCGGTCGAGTAGTTTTTGTTTCTATAAAGAACATACAGACAGACAGACAGACAGACAGACAGACAGACAGAAAGACAGACAGACAGACAGACAGACAAAAATTTTACTGATTGCATTTTTGGCACCAGTATCGATCACTAATCACCCCCTGATAGTTATTTTGAAAATATATTCCTTGTACAGAATTGACCTCTCTACAGATTTATTATAAGTATAGATGTACAATAGAACGTATGGTATAAAGAATTTTATAATTAATTAAAATTACATAGGAAAACCATGTATCTTTATCAACATAATTGAGGAAAATAATCTGCTTAACTAGAGGAAAATAAATATATTGTACTTAATATTATGATTGCTAAGGATAACCAGGATATTGCCTTGGATAAATGGATAAGATTACCTTTTTTTCTGGATTGGAAATCATCACGACGACGCGTCGTGTTCCACGCGCGTCTCAAAGAGCTGTCAGCAATGAAGACGGGGCCCCATAGGGTCAGCACCTGGTAGGGTTGCGGAATATGTTCGAAAGAGTCAACGCGGCCCCGGAACGCAAAGGGCACAAAAAGGATCACGGGTGGGTTTTAGTCAATAAGAGTCTGACACTCCCTTCTGCTCCGCCCAGAGCGGGAGAAGTTATTTGATGATGCCCCACCCAGAAAAAAAAGGCGCGAGTAGAACACGACGCGCCGTCGACTCGGGCTATGTTGTGATCGGACGGCGAGTCATTTACAGACCCGTGTCTACGGTGGCCGGAAATCGCCCTGCGACTCCCGAAGCCCGTAGTGTCTTCTTCTGTTGCAGCGGCTGGGGCGTGAGGCTTCCCTTTCTGCCTCCTTCTTTGCTAGCATTACTTTGCAGAAGGAGGTGACCGCTTCCTATGCCTTCTTGCTCCGGACTATGGAATAAACCAGGGCCGGCAGCGAGAGGTCGCCGTCACCGATCGCCTCGACGAGGAGGGTTACCTACGATATCTACTACCAAAGATTACAATTTGTATTTTGCATGCCGAAAATTAAATTATGTTTATACCCAGATAGTACCTAATTTATTACATGATGACACACTTGATCCTACATAATATTAATAATCCATATTATATTGTTAATTCTTAATTTTATGTTAACGTGTGTTCGAAACGAAATCAAAAAGAAATCCTGAACTCAAATCCTTACTTTTTTTTTGTGTGTGTAACCACATAACTTTTTTCCTTGCACTAAACTAATACTTTCTCTCTAAACCAATCCATTTTGACTCGTTAGACAGACAGAGTAGAAGAAAAGCTTTATAGAAAGAAAGCTTAAACAGAGACCAGCCTGCCCTAGAGTGGGTAGGATACTACGCAAGTCATCACTGAAGTCTTCACAATTTATAGTATCGATCAAACAAACCATTATTGTGTCGCTCTTCAGTATTCAAATGAATATTTTCATACAAATTTGACTTAAAATCATGTAAGAACGAAAGAAAGTCAAAATATTTTTTTTATTTTAATAATGTTTATTTATTAATAACATTTTATTATGGTTGATTAACCTTCGTCGATAATATCCGTAATAAAATTTATCTTTTTCTGGGTGTGATTCTATGTGATTACATAGAATCACACCCAGAAAAGGATAACTGTCGACTACAGAAATAAAAGTCTGAAGCATTAAGGAAACTGTGTAGTGTGGGAATGAGCACGCAGTGGGGAGCGCGTGCCAGAGAGTGTCAACAGTGTAACAAATTAATTCCTGATAAACGCAATTGTTTGTAATATGCGCTTAACTAATTACAGCTTTGCATTGTATCACTCGAGTAAATCAGACGGGTTACAGCAGTAATCAGTAAGTTAATTCGAATCGCGAATTACATAGATATCGCGTGTTTTCGTTCTTCAATACATTTTTATCTGCAGTCGAGCCATGACTACCAAAAACAATGCTTGTGGATACCAGTGCGAGTGGTGAACTGTTTTTAAATTATTTTTTTGTTGAAGTTATATGAATTTATAAAATGGAAAATAATAAAATAACTACAATTGCTGGAGATTTGAACAGTAAGGAGAAATATGCTGCGGATTTGGATCAGGCCCTGGCAGTAGCAGGTAAGCTAAGATTTATAATATCAGTAATTTTTACATACACACATTTTTACATTTTAGCCAAGACACTGATTGCCTCTATAACAAACATTGTAGACGACATTAGAACTCTACGTAACTTAAATAAACATGCGAAACATTAATTATATAGAGGTAGTTATTAATAGTACCATATTGACGGTCACACACAACTCAATTGATTAGACTTGAACGTGCTTAAAAACAAAATGTTAAGACAAACTGCAAAAAAAAATGAACAGTCCTATTAAAAAAAAAGCTATTTAACCTAAAATTAGTTTTGATATTTATTGCAGATTCTAAACTCTAACTCTCTAATAGAACATTTGAATAAAGAATCCGCTAATAAATTAGATATCCAAACTCTAAGGTTAAAAAGTTTTCATAAATAAGGCCCAAGGTCTAGACAGCTGTAAGCGTATTGATACCTTTATTAGCCTTGGGGCAGTGACATTATTAAACTCTTCCTTAAAAAGGACGTAAAGTTGTCCTAAACCGGATTGGTAAATTGCTAGCTAGTGAGCTGGAGCCCTTCGAGAACAAGTTTGAAACGGGATTGAACACATTTTAAGAATAATTTACTAAAACCTAGAGGCATAAGACAACTGTCAACTTCAATTCTAGATTCTAATAACCGTTTCGCGACATTTTCCTATGGCGCGAAAATGCTGAGAATCTTGGCAAGAATCGGGTGAACTATTCGTAGTACATTATACTACCAAAGTAATTATTATATCCCATCTATACCTCTGAAAGAATGTAGATAATCGTGTCTTCTCATGCCCTTACTCGATACCACCAAATTAAAACTTCATTTATCATTCTTTAAAAGGCATAAAACCTCTCTGATTAAGTAAAAAAAAATAGGCTGACCCACATAATTAATCAATTGTAGTTATCGTTGCCGTGAACTCAGTCTTCAAGGTTTTCGATGCGTAATTTATTCCTAATTGAATTTATCGTGTGAATGCAACATTTTTATCCGTTGCATCCATGCCCTTATACTTAATTGCGGTCGACTTTTTCGTTTGTACGTAAGTTCGGTGGTATCTTCTGTACTCGTCATGGCGTTGCTCTCAAACGGCATTAATTCACTCAAATTCTGTTTAACCGGCCACACCAGTCAGCTGTTACTTGTTTGACAATACGGCTGCGCTAACGCATTTACTTAGTATAATTATATTCAAGATTAGCAGCGCCCCGCGGTTTTAACCGTGTAGTTCCCGTTCCCGTGGGAGTACGGGGATAAAATAAAGCCTACATATATTCTTTCGTATGTCCATCGAGCGGTCGGCCTACAAAACACAAAAAAATGGTGCCCTGAAATCGCAAAAACGGGGCCGGGGCAGGCCACGAAGGAGCTGGCGGGAGGACTTGGATGTCTTCCTTGGGAATTGACAGGATGTGGCACAGGATCGGGAACAGTGGAAGGATTGGAGGGAGGCCTTTGCCTAGCAGTGGGACATTTCAGGCTAGCTATAATAATAATATAATAATAATCATGTTCCCAGCTGATAATGTAGCTTCACATTCATAAAAAAATGGTTAAAACCGGTCCCGAAGTTTCGGAGCTTATTCGGTATAAGTAAATTGTTCTCTCGATCCATCGTAATTTGAATGGTCTTTTTGTTTTTATTTTACATGCTTTACATTTTATACACCCCAGTGCTTTATCTATCTCCAAATGGTAGGTCTGTATACCATTGGGCCTTACATTTTTCACTGATCTGTCTCTGACTCTCTGTTCTTGCAGCCTCATACTGATCTATGTTTCCTACAGATTGTTATTCATTCCCTAGTAAGTATCTACCTTGCCCGATTCTTTTCTTACCGTGACCGTGTCTATAGCAAAAAAAAAGGTGGAAGCTCAGCAACTGGAATACTGTTGGCTATAATAACCCTTTAGGTCCTTACGGATGCACATGATTCCTGATATTCGACTGCAACCATTTAGAATGGAAACCGACCTCCTATTCATGGTAGATTGATTGAATGCCTAGAAAAACACGGCGTTTATGTGCATAGCCTTGTCAACACTGAAAAGCAAAAGAAGACAAAGTAGTATCTTAACGTGATTCCATGCCAGCATACCCAGTGTTGTAGGTAGCAATAAATAATGATAAAGAACCTTCCAGATAAAGGAGATTTATATACAACAGCTACGATTAATGATAATGCCATCAATAAACCGTGCTAGCATATTATGCTAATGTTTGTATTATAGTTTTACATACACACGCAAAATAAACAATTCGTTAGATAAGCCGTTCTATACAGTAATAATAATTTAAGTCTTCCTCATTATGAGGTAATTTGTGCTTATCAGCGCGAAAGATATGACGCGTATTTTGTGGCATGCGATCATATCCAAAACAAGCGTATTATGCTTATTCTACATCACTATATACAAAATATCTGCGTGATAACCAAGCTTCGTGATATTTTGACTCTATTTCATTACTTGTGTACTACACGATGACTTAGGTAACCTAGTAGTATTCGACTACCTAAGTCATCGTGTTGAATATTATTTCCCTTTCAAACTTAAATTCCTATCATTATCTCTACCTGCTGTTTGAAGTACCTGTACCATAGTCGTATCACTTTTACCATCCGTCTCATTGGTTTCTTTTTTTGCCAAAATAGTTTCTGTATTCTGATAGTTGCTGTTAACCTTTCTCAGCCTCTCATCTCAACAGGTCCATGCTTTGCGAGCATCAAGAAAGAAGGAACTATGTGCCAATATAACGCTGTCAAAACATGATAATTTTCTATTACTCACCAACATTTTATGTTACTAATAATTAAATAATGTTCACCTAAAACAACTTTATGGACATTAATTGGTTGATACAGCCCCATAAAACTGATTGTTTGCTGTTAAAACCACCAGAAACACATGAACATTAATTCAACCAACAGATGTGGACCATGTGATTAAATATGATCATAAAATACAGTACCAGATTGTTTTTCATGGTTTTAAGATTGACACTAACTAACACGGATGGCTTATCACTGTAATATACAATTGACGCAATTATAAAGCAAACATGTTTTATTAACTGTAGTAGATATCTTCACTGAACTTAACGGTTGGGAAAACCCAACATGGGCAGATCCATGTAAACCCAACAATATCTTCCAATTGCGAATATAAAATAAAACAAAGAATTTTAAAGCCGGGAATTGGCGCAAATAGCTATAAATCTGAATCTAAGTACGAAGACGTCCCGCTGGCCATATAACGATTTGCATTATATTTGTACCTAGTACCTATGAATTTGCCTTCATCAGAGATTATCTCACAAGGTAATTTGAAGCGAGAAATCGCTGCTGATTAGAACGTCTTTAATAGAAATTCTTATAATCAACGCTTTGTACGCTAACAAAAATTCAAACGAAATTTTTAAAAGCTGCTGCACGGAATAAAATACTTTCAGTTAGAAACACATCTGCTAAGTGCATTTCTAAACTGTTCCACTTACATAATCATCATTTCAGCCGAAAGACCGTCCTGCAAAGATATTTACATTGACCGGTCTTGTATCTAGAGGATTTCCGCTGTTTTCACTAAGACTTCAGGTCACCTTAGCTCACATACGGTTGAAACTCTCTCGTCCTTCATTCCAGGGCTCGGCTGGTACAACATCAAGTATTGCTTGGTGTTAGCCCTGTTCCTGATAGCTGCTATCATTGAACCGGTTGGCTACTCCTTCGTGTTGCCAGCTGCGATGTGCGATCTGAACATGTCTGATGGCCAGAGAGGATTCATCGCTTCAATACCTTATATTGGTAAGACACTGAGCTCGGGTTGGGTTCACTCCCAGTCGATAGCGATGCGGACGAGTTTTTAACCGACTTCTAAAAAAGGAGGAGGTTCTCAATTCGGATGTTTGCATGTTTTTTTTTTTTTATTTTTTTTTTTGTTCGCGCATAACTCCGTCGCTTGTCAACCGATTTGAAAAATTCTTTTTTTGTTGGAAAGGGTATACTTCCCAAATGGTCCCATGAAAATTATATCGAAATCAACCAAGCGGTTTTCGAAAAATCTAAAAATAATATGTACTTTGTCTACTTTGACGACCTCTTAGTTTACTCTGCAAAGGAGCTGTACGTTTTTTTTACACCAATGTGAATGGTTCGTTTAGGTGGGGGAGGGGAGGGGGTGTAGGTACCACTAAAAAGTGAAAAATAAAAAACTTTTTACAAAAAAATACAACCGACTTTTACACAAAAAATCAAAAAAGTGCAAAATAACTTTAATTTCGGAAGTCGGTGTTCAAAAAACGAAAAAGCAACCACAAACACCGAGTTTTTGTTTTTTTTTATTTTATGCCATTTTGTAGTTAGGAGGATTTTAGTTTATTTTTAGTTTAAGTGTTAGATTTAAATTAAAATAAATAATGTAAAACCTACACTTTCGTATTTCAGAAGTTACCAAATAAATAAATAAAGGGAAATATAAAACGCCATCTTCACCAACAGTAGATATTTTTTGGCCGATGCCAAGAAAATATCTACTTACTAGATATTTATTCAATAAAGAGATCGATGTTTTTATTTAACGTTAGTCGGGTTTTATTTCGCGACGTCAAAGCAGCTGCGATTGTTCCACGAATTAATCAATTAAAGCCAGCAATACTGAAAACCTATTATCAAAGTATTATTATTAAACTATTGAAAATATGGAATAGGTCCCGGACGATAATTCTACTTATTTAATCGTACTATTATCTTGGAAATTAGTCATTTAAATGAAAACAGATAATAATAGATAATTACTTCGATAGTGTAGTAACGCGAAGTCAGGGATATTATTCTGAAAATGCCTTACTTTCTTTGTTATCTTAAATTAAAGCAGCTGTTTAATAAAATCTAGGAGCATCTTCATTTAAAGACTGAGACAGGACCGACGATGCTTTCTAAACCTCGGGAGTGTTGAAACTTCATTAGAATTCATTAACATGAACACTTTCCAATGTGACTCATGCATTTAATTCGATTTGATTCCAAGCTTTTGCAGATTTGAGCCAATATTTATGAAAATTCCCTTTAAGTTATGGCAAAGTTTTCGGTAAGTTATCGTCATTAGAGTTCCCTATCAAAACAACAATTGTAAAATCAATGAGGCTCATCATAAGCTTCATCGGCTTGTACACGAATTAAACATCAAAAATAATCTTCCAGGTATAGTGGTTACTTCGTTTCCATGGGGCTACCTCGTGGACACTCGGGGACGAAAAATGGTGGTTATATACGCGTCTCTGCTTGCTGGGTTATTCGGCATAACAGCTGGATTCATGCCAAACCTCATTAGTTTTGCAGCCTGCAAGTTTCTCACTTCACTTTGGTAAGATAAAGTCTGAACAAATGCTTTGAATCTGACTCAATTAATTTGCCTCATCCATCGACCTTGGAGTAAACTTAGTGGCAGAAAATAAATAATTTCTGAAGGTTTATTTTCCAACCAGACAGGATATAAAATCAAAAACAAACTTATACAGGGTGAAATTGAATAGATGCGACATATTTAAATATACAATAATACGTGTTGTCAAGAAAATTTAGAACATACCAAATGTAAAATTAATGAACTTTTATCACCGCTATGAATGGCAACGTTTTAATAACGCGAGTACTCCACAACGATCATTGAGCACTGCGATTAGTTGGACGAGATTTTTTGATACTTTAATTTTTCTTATTTATTTTGCATATTAATTATTTTTCTGGAATACCGATAATTCGTACTTAAATAAAGATATTAACATCGATGGATCATTTTAAAACGCCAACCACGTAACTTTTTTTAACGATTTAGATTGTAGAAAAAACAGTTTATAATTACTAGGTTACTGTAACTGAAGCTCCCATTTCATTTTGTCGCATCTATTCAAAGTCATCCTGTAGACTGAAAACGATAAAAACCAGGCCATGCGACGACCTGGCGCAATTTGTGGGAACTCATAACAATTGCCGGTCGTGTTGGACTGGTCTTTGTGTCTGTAAGGAGGAGGCCAGTATCCAGTCTCAATCTTTCAGCTGATATGCTCTTCATCATAGCTGATCTAAATGAAGTCTGCCCAGAATATATATGACTACGAGTATCCCCAGACCCAGTATCACCCCGATTATATTATTCCAATCTGTTTTCTGATTATTTCCGCCGTAACATGTCAATTACTGTTGGTCAGCTTAGCCTGCCCGGCAGCTGTGCCCTACACATTCATCGGCGAGATTCTCCCAGGGAAGTACAGGGATGTGGGCCTATCCATCACCAACGCTCTACAGATAAGCGGATCTGCGTTAGTGCCTCGTAAGTATGTTCTGTTCTTCATATCACATCGAAGATGTATTATCACAGAATATCCATGGAATGTGGCCTCTACACTTTCGGAAAAGAAGCATAGATACCTATGTAGAGGTCTCATTTTGGACAATTTTGTGTCTTAAAGACTAAGTTTCCTGATCAATGACATGAAATTGAACATGAAATTTGTAAACTAATAGGTATATCACGAACTTTCTTCTTATTTTTCAGTTATTGCCTGGGGAATCCTGCCCTTAGATTTCCGGATAGATTTCGGAGCATACTTATTCAGGCCATGGAGATTGTTGTCGATGATATACTCAACCTTCTTCTTAATAGCTGCTGGTCTACTGGCTTTTGGTCCCGAAAGTCCCAAATACTTGGTTTCTCAGGGCAAATTGGATGAAGCACTCAAAGTTCTGCAAGGAATATACGCTAGAAATAAGAATAAATCACCTGACGATTTTCCGGTAAATATTTTGCTATGATTACATATCTTTTCACCGATCAAGTTGAGTACTTAGACCTTGCTTCTCATCTAACTACTCTTTCTAAAAACAAATGATTGTCGATGGTTTCAGATCAAGCGCCTGGATGCACCTCCTCATGATGGCAGTAAAAAGAGTTTCCTGACATCATTGAAAGTACAGAGTTTACCTCTTCTCAAGCCTCCATATTTAAAATGGTTTGCGCTAAACGGAGTCCTTATGTTTGGAATATTCTCAGTGTAAGTTTAAACTTATCGGTACTTATTACTTACTTTAAAAATTATCACAGTTCTGAGGGTGTGATAAATAATCAGACACCCATCAACCATCCGATAGATCATGAGAGTTTCACGTCTCAGTCGCAATCTGTCAGTAAAGACGCAATATTCATTAAAATTTGCCTAATTCCAGATCTATATGACAAAAATACCTACTCGTTGTACTAAATTACTAACCTTAATTCAGTGTCTGCAATTCAAAATTTAAATCTATACTAATATTATAAAGCTGAAGAGTTTGTTTGTTTGAACGCGCTAATCTCAGGAACTACTGGTCCGATTTGAAAAAATCTTTCAGTTTTAGATACCTCATTTATCGAGGAAGGCTATAGGCTATATATCATCACACTAAGACCAATAGGAGCGGAGCAGTCATGAAAAATGTGACACAAACAAAGTTGTGCGGACATCTAGTAATAAATAAAACAACACACGGTTAATATTACTTGGTACAGTTGTTTTCGAACCGCAAAAGGCCAGACATATTAGCTAGAAGTATAATATGTATATTGCAGCAGACAGACAGAATTTAAAAAACTTCAACTACTGTTGTTCAATCGTATAACATCGTTGTTATTCGTTTTTCAGATTAAACGGTTTGTATATGTGGGTACCAGATGTGCTGAACAGGGTAATGACCGGCGACGGAGAAGGCATGACGGCCTGTGACGTCATCTTTGCTAGACTTAATCAGGTTAGTAACTATTAAGCTGAGAGAGTAAGTAGTCTGCCAAAAGTCATCGGATCTTTTGGAAAGGCCTAAATCGTCATCGGTTAAAATCGTTAGATGTCCTTCTGAAATGTTCTCAATACGCAGACCTCGTTAGTACCTATAAAAAAAATAGTATTCATATTGTTACACTACACTATAGTTTGACCAATACCACTGAACCGTGCCTCAGGAAGCCGCTCGCCGAGACGGAGGGGAGCACCGGCTGTTGCGCTTTTTCAGTCCGCCATCACGTCAACGCTCATGGCGGTCACTGGTGTCATTTGTACAGGACTGTCGATGTCAGAAGCACATGAGATAATATTAATATTCAAAGATGGGTCGCACGTTATCTCGTGATGTTAGGACCGTTAGGACCGTCAATTTTAATGTGGCCGAATATTTTAAGAAAAGAAAAGCAGACAAAGAAAGCTTGAATTTAAAAGTGATGCGAATATTTAAGTTACTATCAAGTTGGAGACAAGATGGCATATTGACGTGAATTTTTAAGAAAACTTTTACACAAAATGGACTTCCTCTTCCGAAAATACAAATCGAAGAGACATCTCCTTGTAGAGCAGCCTACACACACACACAAATCAGAAATTTCAGAGATTTTTTCTGTCACACTATAAGTAGTGTGGCGGAAAAAAATACCTTACACAAATCAGAAATTACAGAACGCAAAATCGCAAAATATATTTACTTGGTGAAACATACATCAACGCCAGTCACCATGTCAGCAAATGTTGACAATCATCGTCAGAACCCGGAATTCATGCTGATATTGGGAAAGGATAGCGTTTGGTAATAGGGATGTTTCCTGAGTAAAAAATATATGATTATGTTAAGTCCGTCAGTTAGATTATAGAAAAATATTGGACACGTATTTTTTCCTTTATCAAATCTATAAAAACTGACGAAGATACAAAGCATCAAAGATCAGGAGTGGGGGCTTGTGACGTTACGGCTCGGTAAAAATTGTAGCGAGTAGTGACGTCACACGAGTTTTTAACGCTCTGTATCGTCTTCATTTTTTGTTTACGTGAAAAAAGAAAAAATACGTGTCCAATATTTTTTGGAAATCTATCTGACGGACTAATTAGATTTTTTTAGTCAACTAGGTACGAGTGTCGGAATGGCATGGTTGATGGTGCATTGACTATATTTCAATCAGATGCTAAAACCGGCGACTATCATGGAGATATGATTAATAAATGATATTTAATTTGTAAGTTGGTTAAACATAACACTTTTACACGTAAAATGTTTCTAATGTTTTTAAGCTAGATGAAGCTGGTGTTTCCTAGCCGACTACCCTGAGAAGAAACACCGAAACAAACTCAATGGTCAAAATTTCTTTTATAGTCCATACAATCCGCACTGGTCATATGAGAACCATGTAGGTTAATTTGTATCTGAAGTGGGCTTTTTAGAAAAGTGCCACACAGATTTGAGTGGACCTGTCCAGACCGTTACCGTGACCAAACCCAACTTAGAACTCAACGATTTGACGAACAATACCAAAGTAACGACATTTGGGTAGGCCGCCTAAATGAGTCAAACTGCCAGACTTACTGAAATAAGACCCTAGTATGGCGATCTACATAGTCGTCACATTCATAATATCTTATATGAGAACCATGCAGATCTGTGTCTGAAATGGTCTTTTGAGGAAAGAACCACACAGATTTAAGTGGGCCTGTCCATTCAGTGCAAGCCTCTGTCAGTAGTCGAGTAGCTCAACTTACAAACAATAATTTTTTTGTTTTTAAAAAACTTTACCCCACACTAGGAATTTCTCCTGTGTCGTGGATGCGTTTACAAACATACAATCTCACATAAACAAACCACCAGACCCGGAACAACTATCTGTAGGCCATACAAATATTTGTCCCGTGCGGGAATCGAACCCACGACACGGAGCGCAGCAGCCAATCGCTCAACCACTGCGCCAACCGTGTCGTCAAAAAACTAAATGAAATATTTAGTTATTGTCATTTAATTAATTTCCTATTCAATTAAATAATTTAAAACGTAAGACTGGTGTGTAAAGAACTGAGTGCCTTATAACTGTAAAGTGATATCGTAAGACCTATCCGACAATATCGTTTTCATGTGAACTCATGCTCTTTCCTTACCGGGCCCCACCTCGCCGCGGCGCCTTCTTAGGGCTAGGTACAGCGGTATTGGTCAAACTGTAGTGCAAATACATGTAACCAGTAACCACCGATCTTTTTTTGTTTCAGACCATAGAAGAAGACACTGAATGCATAGACACAATAGAACCAATTACATTTACAATCAACTCAGTGGCAAACGTCAGCTGTGCCGTTATTGCCGTGGCAGTCAGTAGCACAGTCAAGTTTATCGGCAAGAAGAGACTTTTAATCACAGTGTTCTTACTCATAGGAACGTTCTGTATCCTTATCAACTTTATAACACAAGACATGATCTTCGCTGTTCTCTTGTCTTCGTTCCCGATAATGGGCCTCGCCATTGGACCCGTGAACGCATATTCTGTAGCATTTTTCCCTACGAATTTGAGGTTAGTAAAGCCAAGACCGTGTTAGTTACCCCAAGGTCCCTAAATCCCTGCCAAATAAAATCAATCCTACTTTTATTAATTCACACCTTTTTTCCAAACTCCTTACATATTCCTTTTGCTTCGCTTACGTTCCGAATAAATATGTAATTAACTGTTCGTAATTGTTTCAGGGGTATGGCTGTTAGTTTGACCATGATGTTGGGTCGAATAGGCTCAATAGTTGGGACCAATGTTGCAGGAATTCTTCTGAATGCATTTTGTGAATTGACTTTCTACCTCTTTGGAGGTCTATTAGTTCGTAAGTACTATGTATATATTTGGTATTTTTTGTGGTAGCTATGAAGAAAAGGAGTAGAACAAAAAGGAATAAAAAAATCATTTAGAACGTAGGGTGAAATAACATACATTCAGCATCTATAAGAAAATACTTAAAAAAAATACAACCTGCTTCCAAATAAAACACACAAAAAAGTATAAAATAATTTTAATTTCAAAAGTAGATGTTTTTTTAGTTGTTTCTTAGTTTTCACCATACAATTAAATAAACATAATTATTAACCTTACCTAACAATATCTCTCTTTAAATTTGATGGCACGGTGCCATGTACATTTAATATATTTAACTAAACTAAACGCAAAAATAATCATCAATACCGGTTCACAAACAATAAAGTTATGCCCAAAAACATGGTTGACTTGTACCTACACATCTGCGTACCCATTCACAGCGTACCGGCGTGGTTTTATGTTACAAACTGGTGTAAACAATAAACAAACATGCGATTTCAGCAATCCCGGAAAATTTGCTACCATTTATTGAAGCGTTCCGTTCCGTTACCTATCTCCGTTCTTCATCAGATCTTCACCAAACTAAAAAGGGACCACCTCGAAATTACTAAGATGCTCTTCCAAACCATCGCTTGCAGTTCTTTTTTTTTTTTCATTTACTTCTACAAGTGAGAGTGATA
The DNA here is from genome assembly GCA_905332915.2 of Hecatera dysodea. Classification (NCBI taxonomy): domain Eukaryota; kingdom Metazoa; phylum Arthropoda; class Insecta; order Lepidoptera; family Noctuidae; genus Hecatera; species Hecatera dysodea. The sequence goes on along the minus strand of HG995294.1, from coordinate 6,487,620 downwards.
AGAAAAATGATAGCCAATCATTTTTCGAAGAGTTCCTTTGCCTATCTCTCATCTTCTTCATCAGATCTTCACCAAATTGAAATAGGCCCCATTTCGGTCCGGAAAAAATACTCTAAATCGGTTGACAATCAATTGGCGAAAATATCGCTGAGCAAACATACAAAAATAATAAAAAAAACTAAATAATAATAAAATAAATAAAAAAAGACATTCGAATTGAGAACCTCATCCTTTGGTTATAATCTGTTAAAAATACAGATAGAGGCAAAAAAAGGGAAAATCTCTAAACATGTTAAAACGAGAGACTACTAAAAGTATTAAGATAGTTCGCAGTTATAAACGCGAGTTATAAAATTTATTGCTGTCGATAATAATTATAAGTACCCAATCGAAATACCTAAAACTCATTCGCTTTTCCTTTTACAGTTTGCGGCGTACTCGCATTTTTACTACCTGGTACTCAAGGACTGCCAACTAATAAGCGGCCGTCACAGATTGAAGTTACCAGACTTTGATAACTCCGTAATACTTAGTGAATTATTATAATAAGATAAATAATAAGTTTATATTCTGTTATTAATTAAATTATTTGTTTTCTTTGAAATGTTGGGTTTATAATGTTACCAAATTGCTTCCTTTCAAAATAACCATTTTAGAATGTAGACCATATTGCTACGATCGCAGCCTTCTTTTGTCTTTAGTATTACAAGGTCACTACTACTTAGGTACTGCTACTAGGTTACGTACCTAAGTCTTGTTCCGGAATTTGTTCGAAAGAGTCACCGCGGCCCTGGAACGCAAAGGGCACTAGAAGGATCACGGGTGGGTTCTATTGTTAGTCAGTAAGAGTCTGACACTCCGCCCAGAGCGGGAGAAGTCACTTGATAACATGTCACCGGTAAATAGCAAACTCCGTAAGATTTTAAAATATCTGGGAGATTGTTAAATCTCGACAAATTCGTCAACTCAACATTTTGAACACTTTTTTACACAATTTGATACTTAGTCTTTAATTTCTCGAAGTCATCCCGAGAAATTGTAGAATAACAATAACTTTTTACAATTTATTATACATACATACATACTTACATGAAATAACTTTAATTTTGGAACTCGATGTTTTGCCTCGTTTTTTGAACACCGGCTTCCGAAAAAAAAATTATTTCGTACCTACTTTTGTGTTAGAAGTCGGTTGTTTTTTTTTATGTAAAAAGTTTTTTTTTTCACTTTTTAGTGGTGGTTATAACCAATATGGGAAAGTTCTCATCAAAAGAAATGAATTAAGTTCAAACACTTTGTAATTGCTTTAAGTCGTTGAGGAGTTCCCTCGACTGTCTTTCGGCTTCATCATCAGAGCAACTTCAGACCTTCATTACATAGTAGTTAAGTTAAGATAGTTAATGAAAAAAAAATAATAAACGCACTAGTCGGCACTACGATTTTCGAAGGTTTCCTTTTTGTTCCCTGGGATGCCATCACCAGATCCTGGTTTCCTTATCATGGTACCACCCTTGGGATATTTCCTTTACAACAAAAAAATAATCATCCAAATCGGTTTGTAAACGATGAAGTCATCCGCGAACAAACATAAAGAATATATGTATATATACATACGGTCGAATTCAAACCTCCTTTTTTGAAGTCGGTTAAAAACGTTAAGTAATTACAATTTCAGCATTCTAACCGATGACGACGGACATATTTCGATCTATTTCTGTCAGCAGAGTTATAAAAAGATAACATGAATGGCATGACGGGACTCCCATCATACCGTTCGAACCTAACTTATCCGTGTAGGGGAGCCCTATGTTCGGCTAGGGCAGAAAATCCGATAAATTGTAGAACCGTACACCACAAGAGCGGTGGTAATAAAGTAACCTCGTTGATTATATTATCCTTATTAGGTGTATACACATATAATATCATAAACGCAAAAGTTTGTACATATGTATGTAGGCTATGGATGTTTGTTACTCTTTCACGCAAAATCTACTAAATGGATCTTGATGAAATTTAGCACAGATGTAGATTATAGTCTGGACACATTTGATACTTTTTATTACGTTCCTTTGGGAAATTCTCAACATTCACGCGGGGAGCCGCGGGTTTTTGGTTGAATTTCTCGGATTGTTCTCATAGCTAAGACCTTTTCAGATACTTAGTTGACAATACGGGGTTGGTTTTTACCCTGGACAATTGACCCCCAAAATACCAATAGTCCGGCCCTGGTTCAAGCCATGGTCCGGAGTGAGGAGGCATGGGAAGCGGTCGCCTCCTTCTGCGAAGCAGTAATGCTAGCGAAGGAGGAGGTGCGTGCGAGAGAGGGAAACCTCTCGCTCCAGCCACCGCAACAGAAGAAGACGTCCCGGGCGTCGGGAAACGCAGGACGATTCCCGGTCACCGTAGGCGCGGGCTTGCGGGTGGCGAGCTATGGATGGCTCACCGTCCGATAGCATACAGGCCCGAGTCGACGGCGCGTCGTGTTCCACACGCGCCTCAAAGAGCCGTCAGCAAAGAAGACGGGGCCCCATAGGGTCAGTGCCTGCTAGGTTTGCGGAATTTGTTCGAAAGAGTCACCGCGGCCCTGGAACGCAAAGGGCACAAGAAGGAACACGGGTGGGTTTTAGTCAGTAAGAGTCTAACACTCTCTTCCGCTCCGCCCAGAGCGGGAGAAGTCATTTGATGATTTCCCATTAAAAAAAAAGAAAAAAAAGGCCTATTTTGGAGGTTAGGATCAGATTTGTGGCAATACATACGTGTGTTATTTTATGATGTATGGCTTGTAACATGTATTTATAGTTTCAAATAAATATATTTTTAATTAGTTAGACATTTTTTTTGTCTGTATTTTACAGTTAGTTTAGAATTTTAAGTTTGTTGTATAAAAAGAAAAAAAGAAGTGTTGAGTCACATTAATCCCCACGTAAGTTTAGGTATCATATAACGTCTCTCGAAAGCCTTCAAAATATTTGGAAAACGCAGGGCGATTTCCGGCCGCCATAGGCGCGGGCCTGCGACTGGCGAGTTATGGGTGGCCCACCGTCCGATAGTGACTAGGCCCGAGTCGACGACGCGTCGTGTTCCACGCACGCCTCAAAGAGCTGACAGCAAAGAAGACGGGACCCCAATCCCCATAGAGTGGGTCGGTGCCTGCTAGGGTTGCCGAATTTGTTCGAGTCACCGCGGCCCTAGAACGCAAAGGGCACTAGAAGGATCACGGGTGGGTTTTAGTCAGTAAGAGTCTGAAACTCCCTTCCGCTCCGCCCAGAATGGGAGAAGTCATTTAATGATCTTCCATCCAGAAAAAAAGGTCTTCAAAATATACTTCTTCATACGTCAGCTAGTATTTTCTGTCATAATAACGATTACGGGAAAATATAAACGTCAAACAACACGACAGGTGTCAAGACTTCAGTTCTCACCCATTGAGGTAGGAACATTGAGGTAGGAATAATAAGGAGACGCTGCGTTATTCTATACATACATTTGCTTATACAAATATGAGTGAAATATGATTCAGAACTTGAAATATCGTTATGTCTCATTCTTTCTTGTGAGATAATCCTATTTGATAAAAGAGACAACTATATTTAAGTTGTTGATAATTATGGCAACATTTTGTCGTGATGTAGAGACAGTTGTAGGTAAGTGCCGTTGCAGCCATATTATATTCCAAATTCATGGTAGTTACGCTGTCAAATGGTTGTTTACTTTTTTTATTATTGTGATTTGCGAGAAAACTACGAGTAATTTTACTTTTAAAACTGAATGTAAATGTTGGAAAACATAAATCCAACATGCCTGTGTGTTGTGTTGTGAAGTGTGGTGCAAGAAACAGTCAAAATCAACCTGAATTGTGTTTGCACAGGTTAGTAGCCGGTTTTCATGCATTATTACACACAATAATACACATTCGGTGATACTATTGTAACGCAATCATGAATTTATGGCTAAAGTATTGATATTTGGATTCATTTCCACATAACAGGCCTTTTTATTATATTTGTTTATTCATTCGTTTGTTTACATAATGAAATAGTGTTGTACCGTTGCCGACTTGCGGTAATACGAAACTAGTTCCTCTGCTGGAACGATATCGGTATATTCTGTGATGTTAACATAAATAATCCTGCGTCTTATTCGGTTCGAGTGACCTAGCTAGGTCCGGCCTGTGATTCACACTTCACACCAAAATCAAAATATTTTACGTAAATCTGAAGAAAACATTGAAAAAGCTAATTATCTCTAAAAGAGTAATCATGGAGTTTCTTGCCGGCACTTCTCCATAGGAAACAGCTAATTGGAACCGTGCACCTAGCTTATAATGTTTTATGTTTGTTTTAATTACATTTTAGCATCTCTAACCAAAATGATTTAAAAATACTTTAATTTTTATAGGTTTCCTAAAAATGAAGGCTTACAGAAAAAATGGTTAGAGGCTAAGGGTCGTGGGGTGATGTTAAATAGCCTATAGCCATACTGGCTACCAAAAGCAAAAATAATTTTAATGCTTTTTTTTGCGCGGTACCCTAATTATTTCTCTAAAATAAAAGTAGCCTTAGTTACTCCTTGTAACATATCTGCCTGTAAAAATCCCGTCAATATTTGTACAGCTATTTCAGAGATTAGCCGCGACAAACACTTCAATTTCATTTATTTGTATAGATAGCAGAAGGTAAGATAACCTACTCATCTTTTTCTGTTACTATTACAACGGATTTTATGTTCATAATATGAGGTATGATCCAAACGTGATAAATTAGTGGAACTCGTAACTAGTATCGATACTCGTTGTAGTAACACCTTGATTGACTCAACCCTAGCAATGGCAGCCATTTTATGTTTTGTAGGTATGCACCCTTTTTTCGTAGGTATTTCTCGTCCATACTTTTATAGGTCAATGGGTAGGAATAATAAGGAGACGCTGCGTTATTCTATACATACATTTGCTTATACAAATATGAGTGAAATATGATTCAGAACTTGAAATATCGTTATGTCTCATTCTTTCTTGTGAGATAATCCTATTTGATAAAAGAGACAACTATATTTAAGTTGTTGCTAATTATGGCAACATTTTGTCGTGATGTAGAGACAGTTGTAGGTAAGTGCCGTTGCAGCCATATTATATTCCAAATTCATGGTAGTTACGCTGTCAAATGGTTGTTTACTTTTTTTATTATTGTGATTTGCGAGAAAACTACGAGTAATTTTACTTTTAAAACTGAATGTAAATGTTGGAAAACATAAATCCAACATGCCTGTGTGTTGTGTTGTGAAGTGTGGTGCAAGAAACAGTCAAAATCAACCTCAATTGTGTTTGCACAGGTTAGTAGTCGGTTTTCATGCATTATTAATACACACAATAATACACATTCGGTGATACTATTGTAACGCAATCATGAATTTATGGCTAAAGTATTGATATTTGGATTCATTTCCACATAACAGGCCTTTTTTATTATATTTGTTTATTCATTCGTTTGTTTACATAATGAAATAGTGTTGTACCGTTGCCGACTTGCGGTAATACGAAACTAGTTCCTCCGCTGGAACGATATCGTTATATTCTGTGATGTTAACATAAATAATCCTGCGTCTTATTCGGTCCGAGTGACCTAGCTAGGTCCGGCCTGTGATTCACACTTCACACCAAAATCAAAATATTTTACATAAATCTGAAGAAAACATTGAAAAAGCTAATTATCTCTAAAAGAGTAATCATGGAGTTTCTTGCCGGCACTTCTCCATAGGAAACAGCTAATTGGAACCGTGCACCTAGCTTATAATGTTTTATGTTTGTTTTAGTTACATATTAGCATCTCTAACGAAAATGATTTAAAAATACTTTAATTTTTATAGGTTTCCTAAAAATGAAGGCTTACAGAAAAAATGGTTAGAGGCTAAGGGTCGTGGGGTGATGTTAAATAGCCTATAGCCATACTGGCTACCAAAAGCAAAAATAATGTTAATGCTTTTTTTTTGCGCGGTACCCTAATTATTTCTCTAAAATAAAAGTAGCCTTAGTTACTCCTTGTAACATATCTGCCTGTAAAAATCCCGTCAATATTTGTACAGCTATTTCAGAGATTAGCCGGGACAAACACTTCAATTTCATTTATTTGTATAGATAGCAGAAGGTAAGATAACCTACTCATCTTTTTCTGTTACTATTACAACGGATTTTAATTAAGTTCATAATATGAGGTATGATCCAAACGTGGTAAATTAGTGGAACTCGTAACTAGTATCGATACTCGTTGTAGTAACACTTTGATTGACTCAACCCTAGCAATGGCAGCCATTTTATGTTTTGTAGGTATGCACCCTTTTTTCGTAGGTATTTCCCGTCCATACTTTTATAGGTCAATGGTTCTCACCCTCACCAGTCACCATAGAGTATAATAAGTTTAAAAAGGAACCAGTCACTCTCATCTCACTAGTGTCACTACTGTCAGTTCAGTTCTATCTATTCTATTTTTGTCAGTACTTCTTGTATTTACATTATTTCAACTCATGATAAAAGTAGAATAATAGTTAGAAACCGGTTGCCTTCCGACTAGATAATAACTAACTAACATGCATCACATAGACTCTGATAGTGAAGATGAGCTACCTTCAGGATGGGAGCAGAAGTCAACAGAGGATGGAAACGTTTACTTTATAAAGTAAGTCGCTTTGTACATAGTATTCACGACTGCTGTTGTGTTTTATCAAGAAGTAGCGATAAAAACAGAACTTTATTTATACCTCAGCACCTGTACGAATAAAACTCAGTGGACACATCCTCGAACAGGACGGAAGAAGGAAATACCGAAAGAACTACCGTTCGGCTGGACAAAAACAGTAGATGATGAAGACAAACCTGTGTATGTTCAGAAGGAAACTGGCAATAAAACTTACGTGGATCCCAGGCTAGCGTTCGCTACTGATGCGAAGGAACATGTACATGACTTCCGACAAAGGTTTGATGCTTCTTCCACAGCTTTTCAGGTCAGTCACTATTTTATCAATCATTCTGATATGTCAATTATTTGTTTTAGTTGTAACATATTTTAAAAATCGTCATGTTGCCTTTTTGCCATTGACACAGACTTAGTTTACTTTCCCAAAATTTGCAGATAAGTTGTTAGCTTAAACATAGGAACTAAAGTAAGAAGCCAGTCAGCCAGGAAAAATTTGCTTGATACCTCAACACATTTGAAGTGTGTGATGCATGGCTCAAAATAAAATGATTATTGTCTAACACTACAGATGAATTAGAACAAGGCTTAACAGTATTAGTTTTGATATAGTAAGTATAAAAAATCAGGCAATAAACTTGTTCTTCTCAAAGTGTGATCTGGAATACAAAGTCCATTTCAAATTGAATATTACACACTTGAACAAGTGTTACAAGTCAAGGCCAATACTTCAACTGTGATTAAAAGTAGTTATGTTATCAAGCTAACTAGAATCTTGTGTTACATGGGAACAAGTAGGTAAATTAAAAGAAAATCATTACTATCAATACTATATTTGGTTGCTGTGTTGAACGCAAGACAATATCATATTTATCTTGTTTTTTCTCTATAAGTTAGCTTATGACAGGTTATATGAGTTCATATAATTGTTTTTCTTTCTAATTTTTGATGACTATGTAGGTCAATCTGTTTTTACTTTATTGACTCAATCTACTCTTTACAATATTTTATAGTGAATTGATTTATGATTTCCATGTTGGATAATTATTATTTTTTTCCTACCTTTGTCATGTAATGACTTTGCATACTATTATTTTATATAAATTCAAGTTCTTAAAACGCAACAGACAGATGTGTTGCTGGGGAGTTTGTTGCGCCACTTCTTCTTCCCAGCTAAAACACTAGGAAGTGGTGACGGGTGGGCGTTTTAGAGGACTGTCTTTATGTAAAATTTGACATTCAAAAAGTGCTGTCTCTCAGCCTAGTTTGAATAAATGACTTTTGATTTGATATCTTTTATAATTTACTTCTTAATTATCATAATGGCTTATTAAATCAGCCTTCGTCACAGGCTACCTTACATAGAGGCTCACCCTTGTTTGCTATTTCTAAATTGGTATGAAATTAAACTATCAAAAGCTTTAAAAATGTAATGTTGTTTCAGTCAAACATTATTTTCTTTTTCTAGGTGTTACATGGAGTTGATTTATCAGGAAAATATGCACTAGTGACAGGCTCTAACGCTGGCATTGGATATGAAACAGCAAAATCACTTGCTAGGCATGGCTGCAATGTTTTATTTGCAAACCGCAATATGGAATCTACTCAGCAAGCCATACAGACCATAGTCCAGGAAACCAAAGCTTCAGAAGATGACTTAAAATCCATTCATTTAGATTTGACTTCCCTGCAGAGTGTTAAGAAATGTGCAGCAGCTATAAAAACTGTCTTTTCAGAGTAGGTATACTATCTCAATGGGCAGTTTGTATGAATCTATCCTATTTCTCAAAAAAAAATTCCTATTTCTTACATGAAACTTGGTACTAATAAAGTATGTCATTATTAAATTTTACCAATACCCCCAACAATGATTAGGGAACGATTTAGGGAGTGTCAGTTTGTATGGAAGAATCTCATTCATTGAACCAATGTACATACTTGCAACTAAGTACTAATATTGGCCGAATTAATAATAGTGTTCAGTATTCATTTTCCACAACTACCCTCAAAAGTAAATTTAGAGGGTGTTAATGTTTGTATGAAACTTATGAAAGCATCGTGATCCTGGGGCCAATTTACATGAAACTTGGTATAAGTACTGGTCAAAGTAAATAATAAAAGTTGTCATTATTAGTTTTTCACATTATGAATGTTAGAATTTCAATGGAATTTTAATGATGTTGATAGTTTATTACCTCTCCACGTCTTAATAGCTAGCAGACATGTAGACATGCCCTGGATTCAGACATAGATACTTTTTTTCCTAGGAGTGTGTTGCCTTGGGATAATTTCTAACTTTCACGCGGGCGCCACAGTAAAAGCTAGTGTGTGATAAAAGAGCAGAAACATTTGTTGAAACTATGTTTTGACAATACTTTCTAACATCCATTACAAATTATGAATATTACAGTCCCTTTAATAACAAAGTACATGTACTTTGTTATTTTTAATCTTGTTTTTTTTTTCAGCCACTTGGATATTGTAATTCTGAATGCAGGAGTATTTGGACTGCCATATACAGAAACAGAGGATAACATTGAGACAACTTGCCAGGTCAACCATGTCGGTCATACATACTTTGCTATATTGTTGGAGCCACTTCTGAGGAAAGGCTCTCGAGTTATATTCGTTTCTTCAGAGTCACACAGGTGAATATTTTGCTAAATAGTTCAAAAATTTATGAATCTTTTCCAGAATTCCTTGTTTCTCAAATTGAAATTGTTATTTTCTTAAACTATGGGTTGGTTATTGTGGGTAGTTTGACATTTATTGAAGAGCTCCATTTCCTATCTCCGTTCTTCATCAGATCTTCACCAAACTAGAAAGGGACCACCTCGAAATACTAAGATGCTCTTCCAAACCATCATATCCAGTTTTTTTTTTTTTCATTTTGCTTCAACTACTTCAACTAGTGCGGGTGAGAACATCATAAAAGTAGTTGAAACCAGGCATTATTAGAGATAACTCAAATACTCGTCGTCAGATCTCACTCTAATTGAAATAGGAGCACATGACAATTACCACCTTTAGATTATCAAAAGAATCATCAAAATCGGTGCTCCCAGTAAAAAGTTATATCAAAATTAAAAAAATACAGTAGGTTTGAGAACCTCCTCCTTTTTTGAAAGTTGGTTAAAAATATATTTATTTTCAGGTTTGCTGACCTTAAGAATGTTTTCACACTACAAAACATTGCGATGCCCAAAGACGCCTACAGCTCGATGATGGCCTACAACAATTCCAAATTGTACAATGTGATTACTGCTAAGGTAACTGTGGACCTAAAGTATTTGTGAAATACTTACTGTTCTGTGTAAGGGCTTCGAAATTGTATATGTTACCGGTTTTTTAAACCGTGAGATCGGAAACTCTTTTTTCTTAATGAACCCAGATATAATTATAATTTGATTAAAAATTATATGTTCACAATATATCGAGGGTTTATAATCGAATCTAATAAAGATGTAGATATTACAATGTTACTATGTTTGCAATAATTCATTCATATATACAATAGAAAAATCAGCCTACAGCAGTCCAATATTGCTATCTGTCTACATGCAAAATAATACACGCATTCATTGTAATAAAATTATTAATGAGCTTTTTCGTTTATGATTTCAGGTGTTAAGTGAAGAATGGAGAAGTAAGGGTATTTACGTGAACTCTCTTCATCCCGGTAACATGGTATACACAAATCTAAGCAAGTCATGGTGGCTGTTTAGACTAGCGTTCTTCGTAGTCAGACCTTTCACTAAATCTATGGTAAGCATCACCGACAAAAATCGCGTTGAATAGGGTAATTAACCAAAAAAAGCTAATTAGTCCGTCGGATAGATTTCCAAAAAATATTGGACACTTATTTTTTCTTTTTTCATGTAAACAAAAAATGAAGACGATACAGTGCGTTAAAAACTCGTGTGACGTCACTACTCGCTACAATTTTTACCGAGCCGTGACGTCACAAGCCCCCACTCCTGATCTTTGATGCTTTGTACCTTCGTCAGCTTTTATAGATTTGATAAAGGAAAAAATACGTCTCCAATATTTTTCTATAATCTAACTGACGGACTAAACATAATCATATACATATTTTTTACTCAGGAAACATCCCTATTCCGCTTGATACCAGAAACAAAAGACCTGTCAACCACTTGAATACGGTCTTTGTCTAACTTTAGGTGGCCCTTGGTAAATAGCGATTATAATGAATACAATGAGTCAATGGTTTCTCTCATAGCTAAATAATAACAGCCGCACGGGTCGGTTCTCCAAGGTTAAGCAACGCTTGCCAAGGTCGGTCAGTGGATGGGTGACCATCTTAACATACCGAGACTCTTCTGTGCTTCGGAAAGCACGTTATCCTGTTGGTCCCGGCTGTCTTTTGTAGATCTAAAGCCAGAAAAATCTGACTCCAGTCTTGCCAAGAAGTGCCGTGTTACCCAATTAACGGGTTGTGGAGTTAGGCAGCCGCTCTACGTAAAATACTGGTAATTAGCTGAATCCGGTTTCACTGGAAGCCAATCTCAATATAGTTGAGAAAAGGCTAGGCAGATGACGATGAACTAACTGTCTCTAGGGTCTCATCTATCTCTGTACAGAAAATGTATCATAATCGGTTCGTCGTGAAAGCATAACTAACTCACTTTCGCAATATAAGCCCACTAATCAACGCCCACTTTGCGTTTTCGCAGGAACACAAGGTGTAACTTGTCGCCTTGTCGCCTTCCCGTACTTGAATCAAAATTAGATTTTTTTAAAGTATTCATAGTAAGCAACACCAATTTTTAAACTTCTATGTTCATATTAATATAATTATGCCATTATTACAGCAACAAGCAGCAGCCACATCGGTATACGCTGCGACCGCAGCCGAGCTCGAAGGCGTCACCGGCTTATACTTCAACAACTGTTTCTACTGTGAAGAATCGGCGATGGCCCGCGACAAGAACATAGCCCACGAACTGTTCGCCATGACGCTCAAGATGATAGCCGCTCGCGTCGGTACTGACAGCCTGCAGAAGTACTTGGACAAGTATACGACTACGAAACCTCTGAGTAAAGAGGAAACGACGGATGAAACGGAAAATGTGGCAACTAAAGAATAGTTTTAAGACTAAGGGGATTTAAGAGATATTGTTTTTATGTCACCGTATAATTGTAAAATGCGTAAGATGATAAAATATCTTGAGATATTGTAAAGTCTCGATAAATAGTCAAATTAATATTTGGAATCCTTTTTTACGCATCATAATTTGATAGATCTGTTGTGTACCCTATGTTCCGTTACTTAGCTAGGCCAGAAAATCCGATAAATTGTAGAACCGTACATTGATGATAGGTCGCCAACATGTTGTCAGTTTATGTCGATCATCAATTTCTCTGAATGACTTCGAGAGATTATAGACTCACATTTTGATGCGTAAAAAAGTGTTTCAAGTGTTCAGTTGAAAATTTATGGTAAGTTTACATATCTCAAGTTTTAGTTTAATTCTTATAATCTTACGAAGTTTGCAATTTTGTGGTGTCATATAATAACTATATATGTATATTATCATTTGATTTGACTTAGGAAGCAATCAGAAATAATATATTTTTGTGTTTATTATTCCAGTCTAAGGTTGATTGTTAATTATTTATATTTTAGATTGTTATATCATATTACAAACACAATTAATACATTAAAAAATGAAAAAATCAAGGTAATGGTAGACAATAATATGCTACGATTTTTTTTTCTTTAGTAATGACAAAGTAGACCTTCGATATCAGCTGATTCGGCATTTCTTTGATTCTTTGTATCAAACAAAGCAATCGTTTTAAAATTGTAGAAAATGATATCTTTATAATGGTGTGTACCTGTAAATAATGTACCTATTCATAAGTGGTGTACTGCATACTGTGGTGTAATGTAATATTGTTTTCAACATACTTGCTCGTAAAGTGAGCCTTATTACATCGTTCTTAGGGCCATAAACGAATTATTACACACTAGTGCATAATAGAATTGTCCCTACAAAGTTAAGTTAGTACCTAACATTTATTTTAATAACAAATAAGTTTCATGCTGCTGAACATCCATTTATATTTTTGGAATAAATAAATATGTCCCTAATTAAGACGAAACGGCATTTATTATTATCAAATTATTTATAATTCAGAATAGTTTGTTATCAAATATTTACATTTTATAACTAAAATATAATTAAAAAACCACTCACTGATTGATTGACTGATTGACATAATTGTTCTCCCACTTGCCGTGCTAGGAGGGGAAAACTTTTTATGGGGTTGTATAGAAGGTGTCGGGGTGAGTATGGGAAAAATCTGAAACTACCCCTTTTCAACCCCCTTCTTTCAACCCCATTGCTCAACTCAGAAACCTGACGTCGAAGAGAAAAATGGTTTTCTGGGTTGTATAGAGGGTGTCTGGATGAGTATAAAACGAAAAAAAAATTACCCCTTTTCAACCCCCTTTTTACAACCCCTTTGCGTATCTCAGAAATCTGACATTTTAGAGAAAAATGGTTTTCGGGGTTGTATAGAGGGTATCTGGGTGAGTATATGGCCAATAAAAAAATCAACCCTATTCAACCCTTTTCAACCCCCTACTTTCAACCCCTTTGCGTATCTCAGAAACCTGACGTTGTAGAGAAAAATGGTCTTCGGGGTTGTATAGAGGGTATCTGGGTGAGTAAAAATACTAAAAAGACAACGCGAGTTGCTCGCAACTCGCTCCCCCAAGCGAAATACTAGTTTTATAACTAAAATTATAATTTTGAAGTAGGCTGTACTCGTATGGAGTCAACCAGACTCCATACGAGTATCTAGTGAGCAACTTGCTCACTAGATACTCGGCTGATTGATGGCCTCGCCTACGGCTCGAGCTGCAACCTACAGCCTCGTGTATAATGAGCAACTTAGCTCACACCAGGCGGGGACACTTGCCTTGAAGTGACATTTCGCAAAAATAGTTATGCCATCTGTTACTCGCCCCAAAATAATTCTCACATTAGTTCTCCATTCCTTTCTAGATGTCAGTGCGTTGTCGTTGATAGTAATAATTATAAAATTTTATAATTATAATATTATATTATATATATATATTACTTTACTCTGGCTCACACACAAAAATAAACATTTAAAAGCTCTGATGTGTTTTATTTTTTTATTTTTTTTTAGGCTTTGAGTACACACATATCTTAACCCCTTTATGTTCCCATTGCTGGAATTTGCACTTTTGACTTAGTTGGGTTCCGACAAAACGAATCAACTCTCATCCTCATGGATAGACCCTAAAACTAAAGTTAAGTAAGTACCCATAACGATGATCATTGTGAATTATGATTCTACCATTAACCATAGACTGATTAACTGGTTAGATTAACGGCTCTCCTAAGTTGGCGGTCCAATCGTGACGTTGACTGCACAAAATTTATTATTTTTTTGTAAGTTTAGGTTTTGACCCCTCGCGTAAAAAGATCCCACTAAATTACACCAAATGTAATCTATTTAGAGTACGATTTTTAATTCGAGTCAGTAAAATGACAAACCTGCAACATTGGAAATGTCATTTTACTGACTCGAATTAAAAATCATACTATACATTTGGTGCTATTTTAGCGGGATTTTCTTAACTAACAAAAATTGTTTTGTATCTATCATTCTATTCATCTAATTAGATAGATATTAGTTATTGTTGAGAGACTAAAATCTGGACCACAGATAATTATTATTTTTTATACTCTGTCGTTAGTTTTATTATGGCAACTGTTTTTTGTACAAAAATTACTTCCGGTTCAACAAGCGAAATGTTTGTAAGCTTTTATGTTCTGACTCCTAATAAAACGTGTAGAAAATACAACGTGTCCATTATTTAACATCTGGCGACCGTGAACAAGGAATAATAATACAAGGAAGAAAATGGAGTCGAAAATCAAAGACAGGTCAGTGATTAGAAGATTATTCACTAAAGCCGCTAATAGTCTAGAAGCCATTTTGAACCGGAGTCACGATGTAGTAGAAATCAAAAGTTCGTGGAGAAAGTTATCCGATTTGAGGAGTAATCTGGAAAATTTAGACGCCGAGATAAAATTAATGATACTGGGTGACCCTAATTTTCTGGAATCAGTATTAGAAAAGGAGTATGAAGAGGCCGACAACTATAAAACAAGATGGCTTCTACTCGATACACGCTGGGAAAACCTCATGAAGTTGGATAACGAAGAAAAACTACAGAACATCAAGTGTGAAAATTCTAAAATAAGTCTGCCGAAACTCGAAATTGTAAAGTTCGATGGCGACATCAAAAATTGGCTCTCTTTCTGGGCACATTTCAAATCTATTCACGAGGACGAAAAGCTCAAACCCGAGCACAAATTTCAATACCTATTGCAGGCCATTGTCCCGGGAACAGAAGCTAGATCCCTGGTAGAAAGTTACCCAGTCTCAGCTGAAAATTATAATGAGTGTATAAAACACTTGAAATTACGCTATGCACGTGAAGAATTATTAGTCCAATATTACGTCAGAGAACTTTTGTCTCTTATTCTACAGAAGAGAGAAAATAATTTAGATCTGACTTATTTGTATGACAAACTTAGTGCACAGCTAAGAGCTCTAGAAACATTAGGAGTAGCCAAGGTGCATGCTGCATTCATATTACCTATGGTGGAATCTGCTCTCCCAGATGATATTCTAAGAGCCTGGGAAAGGTCAACCACCCATTGCAACAAAATGCAAGATGAATTGGACAACCTATTGAAGTTCCTAGAGCGGGAAGTGGAAAGCAACCAGCGTATTCAGATGGCGAAATCTTCATTCAATACAAAAGTCAAAGAAGAGTCAACGGCTAGCTGCTTAGTATCCACAACTAAAGGAAATACTGTGTCAAATACCCAAACAAAATCATGCATATGGTGTGATAAAAACAATCATACTAGTCTTGAATGCTATAAAATATATAAATTGTCTCTAGGAGAAAGAAAAGAGCATTTGAAGAACAAAAGAGCATGTATTAATTGTTTTAAACCAGGACACAATTTTAAAACTTGTAAAGCATTCATAAAATGTTTAATCTGTGGAAAACGACATGCCACAATACTTTGTCCAGATCAGAAGTTCAAGTCAAACGAAGGTGAACCCGCCAGTCAACCATCTTCTACTGTTACATCTTTAGCAACACAAGGCTCCACACTACTGCAAACACTTATAGTGGAGATTCAGTATCAAGATAAAAAGATGCCGGTTCGTGCTATGATTGACAGTGGATCACAACGCACTTATGTCAAACAAGAAGTCATTGATAAACTTCAAATCCCTCCAATAAGAAAAGAAATCTTGTCACATTCACTCTTTGGTGGATTACAAACTAAGACAGAAGAACATAATACTTATAATATCACAGTCAAAAGTGTAGATCAGTCTTTTCAAATAGATATGATAGCTCTAAGCCAAAATTGTATTTGCAATAATGTACCATCAGTGAATTGTAATGACAGTAAAATATTTGAGTTGTTAAAAAGTAAAAATATCATATTGACTGTTAAAGGGCAAACTTCTGAAATAGATTTGTTGATTGGAGCAGACTTTTCAGGTTTTATATTAACAGGTGCAGTTGTCCAACTAGGAAATGGGCTGGTGGCTATTGGAACTCTGTTGGGATGGACTTTACAGGGCAGAGTCGGCCACACAAACAAAACCATTACTAATTTAATGTGCATTAATAATGATTTAGCAGGTTACTGGTCATTGGAGACATTAGGGATCCGAGATCCAATCACAGTGAAATCTAAAGAAGTAGCAGCTGCTGAAACCATGGCAAGTTTTGAAGATACCATAAAAGTCAACTTGGATGGCAGGTATGAAGTTCAACTTCCTTTTAAAGTAGGTTATGAATCTCTTTTACCTAATTACGAAATAGCAAAAAGTAGACTAGATTCAACTACAAGAAAATTGGTTATTTGTGATAGATTTGATGAGTATAATACTATTTTTCAAGATTGGCTTTCATTGGGTATAATAGAACAAGTACCAGAAGCTGATATTAATCATAAGATGGGTCACTATCTGCCACATAGACCAGTAATTAAAGATTCAAGTCTGACAAGTACAATCAGACCAGTTTTTGATGCTTCAGCCTCTGATAAAAATGGATTAAGTTTAAATTCCTGTTTAGAAAAAGGCATTAATTTCATAGATCTCATACCTAACTTATTAGTTGGGTTTAGGAAAGGTGCTATTGGTATAACCTCAGATATAGAAAAGGCATTCTTGCAAATTAGTTTACCAACACCTGATAGACACTATTTAAAATTTTTGTGGTGGGAAAATAAATCTATGCTACGGATTATAGAATATAGGCATTGTAGAGTAGTTTTTGGCCTGACCTCAAGTCCATTTTTACTGTCAGCCACACTAATGCATCATTTGGAAGGTGTCACAGGTGAAAACCAAGAAACAGCCCAGAGGTTGAAAATATCAATGTATGTAGGTAACTGCCTTACTAGTTTAGATACAGAACAGGAGACTTATGAGTTCATTACTAAATCTAAACCAATTCAGACTCCAACTGCACCATTGCCTCCTGAGCGCCTAGAGAGTGCCTCACCATTTCAAGTCACAGGTGTGGACTTAGCAGGCCCCCTATTTTTACGCAATGGTGAAAAAGTTTGGATAGTATTATTCACATGCGCAGTTTATCGCGCCGTGCATTTAGAACTAACAAGATCTCTTTCCACAGAAGCATTTATAATGTGTCTTAGGAGATTCATTGCACGTCGGGGACGGAGTGACATGTTAATGTCAGATAATGGCACAAATTTTCATGGTACGAAAAATTCACTTACTTCTCTAGATTGGGAGGAGGTCCAGAGATCATCTACCATACGCCGCATATCCTGGATGGATAAAGGTGACTGTTTGGAGCCTCTTACTCCAGCATATTTCATTCAACCCATTCCAACAAGTGATGCTGATGACTTAGATCAGATAGATGTTAGTAACTTAAATCGTCATTTACAGTATTTACAGAATTTAAGAGACCAATTTAGACAGAGATTTAAGACAGAGTATTTGTATTTATTAGTTCAAAGGGGGAAAGAAAAAAATGATATAATTAAAGTGGGAGATCTGTGAGAATTCCAAGTAAGTTCCAACTATATTATGTGTAGCTTTATTGTCTGCACCAATCGTATTTCGTATGTAACTGTATTAAATAAAACTGCTTAATATATCAGTCAATGGTATTTAATTATTAGAAAACAATGTATAGTTTACATAAGTTTAAGACTTACCAAGTTTGACATAACATAGTCAAAATAAATTATACTTACTTGATTTTGTGTGAACCTTTGGTGTTAGAGTATCTATTGTGAGATTCATGGTTATTACAAATTTTGATTGTTAACATAATTATTGAAGAATTTATATTTAATCTTAACAATTTATTAAAGAAAATGTGTATTTGTATAAGATAACGTGTATGGTTAACCTGAAATTAATGTCATAGACATTTAACTCTTACCAATTTAATTCAATGTGTAATGTTAGCATATTTTAGACATTATGTGGTTCAAAAAAATTAGATTTGTGTAATTTTGTAATATCTTGTTTGTTTTGAACGTCAATGTCACTGATTGACAAGGTTGTCACTACACTAATGTCATTTGAATTTGACATCCAATGCTGCGTTCTGAAACGCGTCAATCGATTGTATTTTTTTTATTTTTAAATCGATATGCGATTTAATTTGTTTTCGGCGTTGGAGGATGTTGAGAGACTAAAATCTGGACCACAGATAATTATTATTTTTTATACTCTGTCGTTAGTTTTATTATGGCAACTGTTTTTTGTACAAAAATTACTTCCGGTTCAACAAGCGAAATGTTTGTAAGCTTTTATGTTCTGACTCCTAATAAAACGTGTAGAAAATACAACGTGTCCATTATTTAACAGTTATATATAGTATAATTATAGTATAATTATTATATAAATATTCTAATTATTTACAAAATACTACTAAACAAGCTATAAATATAGAAAAATAATAATACCCGACACACAGGTGGCACCTGACGTCAAGACAAGACCAATAAAAGCTTATTTGAACATGTTATCGAGAATGCAAGTCGTACAAGAAACCAAATGTTTAGTATCCCTGATTATGTGCTGATTATATTATCTGTGGGAAAATATGGCGACTTTGACATTTTTATGTGTCAAGGTAAATTGTCAAGAAGTAGTGAAATATAATATTGAATTAATCGTGTTATTTAGGGAAATAATAAAATAATCCATATTTTTATTTAATTATCATTCCATTTTACATTATAAATGCGTAAAACTCAAAAATAGGATAAATCGCGATAACATTAGATGAAATTAATGATGCTGGTTCGGACGCTCTTAACGGTCATTGGATTTCCTTTTAATCTTAAAAAATGTTCTAAGCAATATAAAAATAAATAATGTTGTTGTTTATTATGGTTGTGTGTGTACGTAAAACTTTAAAAAGTTAGTGATTGCCTTCGTCAAGATGGGGGACAAAATGAACAGAGAATACTACGAGCCTGGGGCCACAGCCTTCAACTACAATAATGTGGTAAGTAATCATGATTGCTTCACTTTTACCTTTAAACACTATGTATACGATTGAACCTACGTAGTTTTAAACTTAGAATCTAACTTACCATGTTGATTTGAATTTCTACCAAGTCGATATTATAAGCAAATTATACGAAATAACGTTTTTTCTATTAAATTGTACTTAGCACTTGTCAGAATTAACCTTGGAACATGTCTAATTTACAGAAACAAAGATATTTGCACCAGTAGGTACTTAGCCTAATTGTAAAGTCATTATCTGGTAGCAGAATTACCCCCCAGATAGTTTAGAGCATTGTTGCATACCCACCCTATTTAAAGTGTTTTTTTCAAATGAAATTTGAAATAATACACTTTAAATAGGGCTTTATTTAGGAATAGCTATAGCTAAAATATTTTTATTTATTTTGTTTGTATCATTGCTTTCAAATTAATCACGATAGTTACAAGGTGTACAGTTAAGATATTGCTAGTTACTGCAAAAACATTGAAACTTAAACCTTCTAGTCTTTTGTTTACCAGGAAACTGTAATAAAATTGCATATCTTTAGCCATGTCCTTTGCTGCTTTAATATAAAATATGAACTTGCATTATTACACTACCTTGAACATGTATTATCTATTGTAAAATTTTATAACAAGTTATACCAGTTTTTATCTTAAATTATAAATATGTTTTTTTAAGGATGGGTAATCATCAAATGACTGCTTCCACTCTGGTTGAAGCGGAAGTTTGTGTCAGACTGTTACAGACTAATTCCAATCTGTTTTCCTCCTGATGCCCTTTGCATTACAGAATAGAATTTGTTCGAAGAGATCACAGCAACTCTTTCAAACAAATTCTGCAACCCTTCCAGGTGCGGGCTCATTCTTCTGGACTAACATGTCTTTGATGATTGTGCATGTGTAACACAATGACATGTGCCATCGAGCCGGGCCTAGATCTTATGAGACGGTGAGCTAACCTATAATATAGAAAAAAGAATGAACACTGTCTGCAGGATCGCACCTACAGTGGCCAGGATCATCAAGCTCGGGTTTGCTGATCCCTCACGCGGCCCACCTACTTCTTGCATGCTTGCATTACTGCTTCACAGAAGGAAGTGCATGCTTCCCATGACCCCTCCCTCAGGACCATGGATTGAATCAGGGCCGGACGTGAGAGGTCTCTTTCACCGGTTGCCTCGACGAGGACATGGCGGTGGGAGCACCGCCATGTCCTCGTCGAGGCAATGGAGTTCTGCCCAAGTAGGGCAGAACTCCATTGTATGCTCCACCATGTCCTCCAGGCGATCTACACAATTGTGGCACCCAGGCGTGTCCTGTGTCCTCCCGCCAATTCCGAAACGGACACCTCCCGAAACAACCGTGTTCGGAAAGTACCTGCGTCAGACGGAAGTTGAGGTAGCCGTGGTTTTCTGAGCACTCAAAGAGGGGACTTACAGTCACAAGTGCCACCCGTGAACCTTGGGACTAGTTAGTTTCTGGAGTAGTTAGTTCCAGGTGTGTGTATTGTAAACTTGTTGTTGCCAAGGCTAATTTGGGTCAGAGAATACTTCTAGGGTCTTCTTATCTTCTCTCTACATGGAGGTAGAAATAACTAGTCTTTATTTTTATGAAGTATATTTTTCTCAGTTAAACATATTTCACTAGAATCAGGGGCATCTTTATGTGCCCCTGATTTCTTTAAAGATTAATTTAAAATTTCTTTACAATCAGGTGTTCTGTCAGACTCTTGCCAACAAAAACCCTGGGACTGGCATGCAAATAAATTCATGCACTCACCCAACCGGGGAGGCTCTTATCTAACATCCTTATTTTTCCTCACTGATATTATAATTGCGAAAGTTTTATGTATGGATGTTTGTTACTCTTTCACCCAAAAACTACTGAATGGATCATGATGAAATTTGGCGCAGAGGTAGATTATAGTCTGGAATAATACACAGGATACTTTTCATCCCAGGAGTATGTTGTTATTAATAATTATCGACATTCACGCGGGCAGCTGCGGCACCTAGTTGCGAATAAACAGACTGATATTTTCATAACTTATGTAATTATATAAATAATACCTTTGGCTGCTAAGTCTCAGATAACAGGATCCACCGTATCCATCCACAATCCACCTAGAGTCTCAGCATATCTTATGCTGCACTTTGCTTAGTTTGCATACAATCAGTATAAGTTTCATTTACAAGCACATATTAACTTGCACTCCCATCCTTCCAAGTATTTATTTACTTAAAGAATGGCTTATCTAGCAGCTGTTTAATATCAGTCTTCATTCTAGGAATATTTTATTATTGTTTGTGTTATTTTTAGCTTAGGTATGTGCTTTGCTTTTTTTTAATATCATATCAGTTTATTATAAGTATGTGTATAAATATGTATAGACAGCAGTTTCATAACTGTTTTCCTGTATTATTTAGTTATGTGAGCTCAAAATTAAACCTGATAATTATTGTAAATTGAACTGGTAACAAAGTTTTTTTTAAATTAAAGTTAAATATAAAGAGTTGAAAACAATATATCATTAATTTACGAGAAAACTTAAATTAATCCCTCTTAACATTTATGAACTTTTAACGTTTGCTTTATTTTAGTTGTGATAAGAAAACAAAGTAATTTCTACATACAAATACAGATTAGGAAATTTCGCCACCGAAATCAGTGAAACACAAGTACAGCCGAAAAATGTGTTACAACAATATAAATATAATTTACTGTATCTAATGTGTTACACCATATTAATATGAACATACAAGGAGCTACTCGCAACATTAAGCACGTAAAAGTAAGATGTAGCAATTTACCAACATGTGCTTACAAAATATGCAAGAATATTTGAATTAAATGCCTACGTGGAACTCGTTCCAACGATACATAGTACGTATCCACCTTTACTGCCAGATTCCTTATGATTTCGCCATGGTACGACCAGCAACCCATGTATTTATGTTAAATTATTGTTGATATGGAATGTCTACATGCTGAGATAAGAACGAAATATGAAATTATCTTTATAGCAATCGACGAACGTTAGGTTCCTCAGTTTCGCGACGCCTGTCTCCGTGATGCTTTATCAGCAGCTTTTATATGCACACAAAGATGCAAAGCCATATGCGGCGAAGAAAGCAATGTGAAACTTTACATTAACAATTGTTTACATGCGCTGAACTCAACAACGTTTTGTAAACATTTTAATTGGAAATTATGACTGTTGATTATGAACCGATGTTTGCTTCGTGAAAGTATGTACAGTCAGACTAGAAACGCCGATGATATTATAGTCGCATGTTCTTATGTACAGGCGTTATTCTTCGTCTGGTTCCAAGTGGCTTCGGCGCGGGAAGTTAAAAAATAACACGCCATTGTTCACAATTTTCTATTTTACCAACAGTTTGCCGATGAACAATAATAGTATCTTGATCCCACGACGAGACAATGCGATGTGGGCCAAGCAGCTGACACAATTTAATTTGCACGAAAAGCCACGCCATCAGCGCCATATTAATTGTGCAGTAGAGTAATATCTACTTTTTACTCCCACGCTTCCACCTGTGCGATGCGATCGTTTATGCATCCATGTACGTAGAGTAGCTTGTTCTGTGTAAATAACTCATTTACATAAGGATGTAGGAGCTCGCCAGTTCGCCACATAAAGAATTCGCGGAGCATCTGCCACCGCGCAGCTGTCGCGTATCGCGTATGTTGCAAGAAGGCACTTATTTCGGAGCCTGTATAAAGAAACTTGTCTTAAATACTCGAAAATATGATTTATAATTCATGTTTAAATGGAAGAGAGAATAGGTTATCGTATTAATTGCATCCACGTTTGTTTTACTCTTTTTCTTTCTTTCACGAGTTGATTACGGCATCGATATCAAAGGTTTGAAAATACGATGCTGTGTATGCAATGATTGATAGACCGCTGCTTTTTAAGAGATACTACATTGATACAGCCAATCTTAAGGCAAAATACACACCTTTATATACACCTATGCGTGTATATTTTTCCTTTTTTCTCGAAACACTGAGTGACGCAGCATATTCTACTGTCAACGCCCTAAAAAGAAACAGCAAGTTTTTCTTTGCAGAGTAATTTGGTTTTTGTAGGCAACTATAATAAAGTAAGATAAAACGCTTTTTTATGGCGTCTAAGGTCGCATGTTCGGAGTATGGCTGCTGTCGGTGCCAGGGTACCAGGGACGAAGCTCGCGTGAATCGTCCCCTCACTACCATAGTTACATTTTGTATCGGACTCGACAGCATGCCTATTTGCATTCGTTAGCTACCAATTTTACCATATTTTTTGTATAGAACTGATATTTTGCAAGTCAGTAAATCTAGCCATTATGCTTCACCATTTTAAAGTGTCCACTAAGTAGTTTTATTCGGTCCCGATATTTTGGATGAATGTTCATCCATTAGAATTATCCTAGAAACTAATTGATTCTACAATACAACCCTTTTTCAAGCCTATCCAAATGAAAGTATTTTTTTTAATGTGGCGTAATTTTAATCAGTAACCTATGTATTTCATTAGAGATTACCAAATCAATTAACGATTATCTAGATATTATTCATAGTTTTCAGAAATTGTTTCGTGTACACTCGATATTAAAATTGGGTAAGGTACGTAACTAGCGATCGCGTGCTTGTGGCAAAACCTATCTACCTAGTTGGCAATGCTCGACGAATGTTCGACTCTGTAAGCCAGTCTGTTTCAGAGAGTTGCGAAATATTTTGCAGCTCGCAAGTCGCGACCTCTACGCTAACCATTGTTACTTTTATGTACAGTCAATCTATAAACATGTGCCATAGTGTCTCGTGAAAGAAAAACGATGAAAAAAATCTTGTTTCCAAAAAAGAAAGTGAGGAAAACGGTGCGTGTTATAATGTAATGTTATAGATAACGTGTAGTGGTGCACTTAGCGAGAACATTGCACGGGTAAGCTAATCAGATACATTATCTCATATACCTCTGTACTTGAGCCGAATAGAAAGTCATTTCTTTCTTTTTATTTTAGAAGAAAACTGTTAGCTTGCGCATTATTCCTGCATAAACCGATGCGGGCTGAGTATTGCGCCTTGCGCATTAAACGCTTGCAAAAACTTTTGTGAATTCTCGACAAGCATAGGTACTCAATTTGTTATGCGAGAAAAACTTGGAGCAGGAAAACAGTTTCAAAGTATGCATTTTTCTACCATATTTTCCCTCGATACGTTGACGTGCGTAAAGTACTGCTGTCTGTGACATACCGTCATCCATTCGCCTTGCGTCATTCGCTCGTTCTAGTCCAATCGCTTTTTTACCTTATTTCGATTACATCAACTAATTTCGCGTTACATCGATACCAGAAGTTCTGTGAAGATGGAAGAATTTCCATTAAAACGTAATGTTCATTTTGCGCAACGCTATAATAGCCTATTGGCGGGTTAAAAAGGCCTCCATCTAATCAGATGCTTATCTCTGACTTCTGATATCGTAACGGCCACTTCCATCTTAATACAAACACGATGCTACAATAAACACTTTATTTCTGTTAATGATTATGTTGTAAACTTCTATAAGTAAATTGCTTTTTCAAGACTACAAAGGAGACATGTTGAAATTATTTGTCTTGTCCGTCAGTCTATATTATTTCTCAAGTTTTTAGAATAGCAAATTCAGAAACATAACCTCTATTTATCTATACTTAAATCAACTTTTTATATCGTCATAACATTGTTTAATTTCGAGGTCTAGCAATCACGTCATTAAGATGCGAAACGAGTTGCACCAAGTTGGGGCCGATTACAGATCTTAAACACTTAATCACTGTCATTACGAATGCAACAATGGAAAAGTCTATAATATTATTTCCTTCATATGGCTTCTAAGTAGAGATTTCTAACCGCTAAATGGTAGACTGTTACGTTTTATATCGATTTGAATTTACATCGATCTGATTTGGTAGGTAATCGATTGCTCATTTCTGGTGTGGTGTACACTCATTAGATCCCGTATCCAATCCAAAGATGAAAGCTTTGCCACTCATTATGTTGCATGTCTGGGTGTATGACTACATTATTCGCGTTTGAACGGTAATTAGTTACTTTCTCCAGTTTATTTCCGAACTGCTAATAGATTGTACTGACAGTTAAATAAGTATTTTCGTAATTTTGACCTTCACCTTTGACTTGGTATTAAAATTAATGAAGTAATGCTAGAGTGGTTTATTTATTTAAAGTACAGGTAGATACTTAAAAAACGGATAAGTGAATAGTTAAACACTTCCATTGCTTTGCATTTGTAGTGTTTGTTGATTACACTGCATGTAAAGCTAATGTACACACCCTGTATTTCCCGTTAATTAATTTTTTAACCGACTTCTAAAAAAGGAGGAGGTTCTCAATTCGGATGTTTGTATGTTTTTTTTTTAATGTTTGTTCGCGCATAACTCCGTCGCTTGCCAACCGATTTGAAAAATGTTTTGTTGGAAAGGGTACCTATACTTTCCAAATGGTCCCATGAAAATTTTATCGAAATCGAACTAGCGGTTTTTTGTTAATTTCAATAAATTATAGCAAATCTGTCGGGATAGCTGAAATCGCATGTTTGTTTATTGTTTACACCAATTTATACCACGTACGCTGTGATGGGTGTTTAGCTGGGAGTGAACCACTAAAAGGGGAAAAATAAAATAAACTTTTTACAAAAAATAAAACCGACTTCTAAACAAAAAAAAAAACCAAAAAGTACAAAATAACTTTAATTTCGGAAGTCGGTGTGTTCAAAAACATGAAGCAACCAAAAACACCGAGTTCTGAAATTAAAGTTATTTTGTACTTTTTGGTTTTATTTTTTGTAAAAAGTTTTTTTAATCGTTTAAAACGTTTCTTGACGTAAAGTAGTATTTGTTACAACGGGAAAGTACACCAGCAGTCTTATTAGTCACCGTTATATTTGAAGCCTATTAGTCTAATAAAATAGTCGTTATTGTCGAAGACAAAATTGTTTTATCGAAAATATAGTGATTTACCCCTTCTGACGTCAACAGGTTAAAAATCAATCAACGTATAATAATTATGATTCTTCCAATAGCTAATTGTACAAACAGTCTACTTGTAGTTGACTTCGTGGAATTCCTAGCCACTCACTTGTTGGGCTTTCTTACGTTTGAAACCCTACATTTGTTTGCAAGGGCAGCCGTTTTGTGGAAAAGCATATTATAATTGATTACTTATTGTATTCACAGTCATATTTACAAAACAACCTCAAAATTTTTGAAGAGAGTAATTCACCAATGACTTAAGCTTATTTCCTTAATCAGTGGGATTTCGTGTGTCTCGTCTATATCATAAAGAGAACCACTGCGAGAAGATCTATTTCCAAGAGTTTGGGTTGGACGTTGATGAATCAGTCATCGAGCTATGCCTTGCGTACATTCTTATGTACGTAAAATATTCATCTGCAAAATCACTTCACTCACATAGTACGATCAAATAGCAATAATGTGCACATATGCGTACCAAATAACGAAACTACTTTCTAAACGCAGCCCGCATTTCCGTGTCGTCACGCTTGTTGCGCACTGTTGTCACCGCAGAGTAACCACTAACGTACAAGTACCCTCCAATCTAGCTAATTACCACGGGGGCTGACCAGCAGACTAATGGAAATAGTACTACATGGTTCCACCGAATACTACATGGTTCCACCGAATACATTGAAAAGTTTGAAGGATTCACATAAGTTTTTCGCGATTCAATTAGGTTTCTGAATCAAAATTTAACTGCTGCTGCCATTATTAAGTCTTTTTTAAATTTTCTTTCATTTAATTCTAATATGTCACAAGTTATTTTGTTGTAACACGTAACAACCCATGAAAGATGTGCGTACTTTACCTAATCTGTAAATTTATTTCTATTGCTGGTATTAAATTTATGTCTATAACTAATTTTGATAAATAGATGTCGATTTTTTGTTATATGAATAATATTTTCATAAATGTATTGACAAGGGACTGTCATAATATTATTTTTTCTTTAAAAAGAAATTTTCTGACGGCACGCTTTTGCAAAATAAATATGGATCCAATATCAGCAGGCCGACCCCACAGCAGAATACCATCCGACATAATGCTGTGTAAGTAACTAAAATAAACCAAACACGCGGTTTCTACATCTGTTAACTCTCTTATCTTTCAGTACAGGTTTATTAACCATGAATAATAATAAAACTTGTAATTTAATACGTTTTCACAGACTATTTGTTACAAATAAATATGACATGAAGCATCATGACGGTATGTTTACTGTTCGTGCTAGTGGCGCCCCCTACGTAGAGTTCTGCATAATATTCCCTATTGTCCAGGGCAGCTCGAGCCTAGCAAAGGCCACAACCAACTTGCTGACTGACTCATATTCACTGTCAAGCAAGGCTATGCCTGTAGACGTATCTATTAATGGCAGGACATGTGCAGTAGACGTTTGTTGGCTTTACGCACGTGCTTATTTGGAGAGTGTCTGCTAATTTCGGTACATAGACCGGAGCCCCTATATGAGCAGCTGATCGTCCGCGTGACGCGGCTTTGGGCATCCCGTGTTCACATGATGACGTCAGTAAAGCCACATACAAACATCTATGTAGTTACTTACTTATTTAAGTGTCATAAACATAAATTGTCCGATTTTGTTATTTATGAATACAATTAATACTTACCTACGTCATTTTTACTGTCTACATTAATGTTTTGTTTAGTCGTCGTTAGCCTCATTAAATGAAAGAGTTTTGTCCTTTTTTGCTGTCTCTGCCTAAATGTCAGTCTTTTCCAGAATGCATGGTAGAATTGAAATAATTAAAAAGCTTTTCCCTTTTTGTTTACTTCGAAAACAAAAGGGTTTGAAAGGGTAAGGTCGCAGTTAAAAATACTAAGCGTGATTGTTTGATAATATTTAAGGATAACGAGGCTAACATTTTTATACGGATTTTATTCAGAACCTAAAACAATGAAAATGACTCCTTTTGTGACCTTATTTCGTTAACTGAAAAAATAAATCTGTTTAAAATAAAGTCATTTGAAGGAAACAACAAAACTTATTGTCGTTTTTATTTATCCTTCAGTTTTGTAAGGCTATACTGTCTTGACTCATTTGATTACCTGCCTACATAGTAGATACATTTGGCCATGTTGTGTGACGAAAGTCATTAATTTGGTATCATTGGTTCTTTGCGACCTCGAGACATAATAATAATAATAATAATAATAATAATATAACTTTTATTTCAGGTAACAAAGACCCATAACATATATACCTTACAGACTAACATACATATTTAAATAAAACAAACACTATTTTATTTTACACGAAGCGTCGGCGTCGTGTTACGCTGCGTGGTGTCGCGTAGTCTTCCGCGGAATCGCCGATACACGACACCCTTCGGCCAAAACTCCGCCTTGAGGAAGGTCTCAATATGATGAGTCGGAACTCGCACCACGAACGACTTGAAATTCGTGTTATGGCGCGGCTCCAACTTCTCTACCCTTAAGGTCCAGCTGGTCTTCGCTCGAACATACTCCACGATTTCCTCAACCTTCGTGGTGTGATGTAAACGAGACACATAGAGCTGCGTCGTAGGTATTGCCGGACGCAGCATATTGGGATCAACCAGCGCGGTCCCGCACTGGTTTCGACTAGGAGGCATCTTTCTCTTCTTCCTCTCCACCTTCACGAAGCCATCCTGGTCACTCGTGCCCGTAGCTGGGCCTAGCTGTTTCGAACCCCTGTTGGCAGGTTCACAGCAGCTCTTCTCATCCCCCTTCTTCGTCTTCGACACATGCTTATTCGTGGCGACGATAGCAGCGTAGGCACGTTTAGGGGTCGACGTACCTACACGAGTCGCTACCTCGACCGGCGTCGAGTCAGCGACGGCGGCGGCGCATGTTGCAACGCGTGCAGTTTCAGCAGCGGGTGACGCAGTGGCGCTCGCCGAATCAAAACTGCCGATGCTTGCATTTCTCGCACCGTGACGTGAGCTCACGTTGGAGGCATCAGGCGCCCTATTTACCGAAACAACGTTGCGCAACAACTCAACTTCGGCACGTAGTTCACCAATGGTGTTATTCGACACCTCCAACTTGGACTGTACCTCGGCCAGACTTGCCTTAAGATTTGTGATGTCCTTTAGCAGCCTGGTGACGTCGACGTGGTCAAACGTGACTGGGGGCAACTTATGTAGCTCCTTCGCCACAAATGCGGGAACGTCGTCCGGGTCGGTGCTCTTGAACAGCGTGATGATGTCCTGCACACACTTCTGGCCTCCATCCCTCCGGCAGGACTGCATCTGCTCGACTTTGCCGAGCGATTGGAACAGTAGCAGCTTGGCACTGCTGATTTCATCCTCCTTGAAGCTGGACTTGCAGATCTGCAAGATGCTGACTTCGTCCATGTAGTCGATGGCATGGTTGATAAATGCCAAGACCTCGTTGGCTATGAGCGGTTGTGAACTCATAGCGACGCAAACTGGGCAACGGCTAAAACCGCGCGACACGCGAATATAATATTCGTATCGAGCAGCGCAAACACGTCCGCACTCGACCGTGCATTGCACTGCTATGCTGCCTAGCTTATTTAGTTTTAGTTATTTGATTCCTCCCACGCACGTGCTTTTGTTTTAAATAATTTGTAAAGGCCAAGTATGCTAGACATTTAATTAGCTTACGTGTAGCCTGCTAAGGTATTCCATAGTGTAAATCATGTAATGGTATTAACAACAACGTATTGTCTCAAAGAATAACAATTGCAGGCGTAGTGTTAGCTACCTGAAAAGTATTTCTGATGAAGTCATTAATTGAATAATCGACAATCGTGCGTCCCGAGGGTCCATACATATGGCATGTATCACAATAACAAACTACATGATCCGTAGTGATATCATGTGGCTTTGACAGAATAATGACTTAAATACCAGCTATAGAATTAACGTAGCTGCATGATCCTTTATGGGAACACTACAGTAGGTAGTGTAGTGTGGGTAGCAACGCCTTACCCACAGAGAATATACCGACTACCTAGTACATAGGTACTAGGTAGTCGGTATACCGATCGAAATATACCGACTACCTAGTACATAGGTACTAGGTAGTCGGTATATTCTCTGTGGGTCAAATTATGTCATTAACATAATTTTGCCACTAGGTATCTCAAGGGGCAGGGTCACCGCGGCCCTGGAACAAAAACGGCATTAAGAGGAACACGGATGCATTTTAGTCAGTAAGAGTCTGACACTCCCTTGATTGAAGTAATTTGATGATTACCTTCTTTAAAAAAGAAAAGGGAGAATATGATTATTATTGAAGTAAACACATAAATAAAGAACTGTAATGATTTCTAAACAGAGTGAAAGCTTCAGGCTATCTACGAACGAACATACAATTTAGCTAACCGTGTATCTTTGAATAAGAGAAATATTGGTACACATAATTAGGTTTGAGGTTTATTTTGAAATTTTGCGATAATATTTGTATTAAGAAATTCAAGAACCGTCCCTTGAGTTACTGTTATCAAATTTTCCGAATTTCAAATGAGTAACATTCACGTTATTACCTAACGAAAGCTGTGGTAAACTGTATTACAGAAGTAACTAGTAGCATGTATAAAAATACACAGATTTATGAAAAATAAAATCCCTGAATACGTAATAAAACATACTTACCGTAAAGATTGTTTATACACTCCCTAGAAAATTGATAAGTAATGACATAAGATAACTTAAGAGATAACCCGTAGATATCAATAACATTCATAATAGCGTTTGTCATAATTAATACCGGTTTAACAATAGATTGACTAAACCATTATGCAATCCACTTACAGATGATTTTATCTTGATCGTCAGCATTACCGATGATTTTTAATGGACACTGGTTCTGCTACCAAAAGTATTTTCATAGCGATCCAATCTTAATATCGATTTAATCGGTTCTAGCATTTCGTGATTCGAAAGAGATCACTAATTGATGGTCTGTTGATAATGGCAATTTTATTACGTTTGCATGGATGATTTAATTTTTTTAAATTTCTTCTGTCTTATGTTTATAGTGTCTGTACTTCTTATTATGTCAATCCTCCCAATATATTACATGTTATTCATGCTTATTCATCTTATCGTATTTAACGTTCTCTGGGACATCAGAAAGCTAGAATCTAGATCCAGACGAAATATATAGCAAGAAAATCTGTCCCAACGCCGCAAAGCAAATTCATTTACGACAAAGATAGTAGGATAAATTCTCATTTAGTTGCCTCCACTAATTTTCCACTACGGTACCGCTAATGCTTTTTTCCCTGGCGAGGATAAACTGCCTCTTGAATACTTATTATTGAGACACGATCATAAACCTCTATTTTAGACAGTTAAATTAAAAATCACAGTGGGTTGGCACTGCGTTTAATTAGTGTTTCAACTATAACTGGTGCTGTTCCAATTACTTCCAGTTGACTCATCATGTTCCTATTTAAATGAAAACGTTTGATCTAATACACGTGCATATTAGAAACTATTGCATCCTATAAATAAGCTAATTGCAGTTTTTCTATCATTATCTTACCTGATGATGTTGCCACGCCAGCTTGAGTAGAAACCTTAGCAGAACTAGATTACTCTATTTTTATTAGACTTGATCTTGAGTCGAACAAATTAGCCGCCATGGTTGTGAACTCGACTGGTGTAACCAATATGCATCGAGGTGTGTACCTACCCAACGGTTTTCTAATGTGATATCGACGATCGCGTCCGGTCGGGGTTTCATTTCGCCGAGCCACTCCAATGCTACTATGCTGTGACCAGTTTTTATATAGGACACTTACCATTATTGTGATTATACCACGATAAACTAATGAATACTTCATAAGCATATTATGCTAAGTCGTTTTCTGATCACTAACTGATTTACAATAACGTGTCTTTGAATATTGTCAGAAAGTTGTCGAGTTGTTCGGTTGTTACAGACATTACCTTCGAAACAATTGATATCAGTTTGGATTGATTTACAATCGACTAATTTGCGGTTTGTATTGTTGATAACTATTGATTGAAGCTGTATCGGAATTGTGGAACTTTCGAAAAACAAGTTGACATTGCCGATCGGGTTTCTTAGAATTAGTGCTCGAACGATCAAACGGAGAAATCTGCTAAGTGCCACTAGAGGTCTAGTTTGCTATACTTCTCTGTCACACAAACTTGCGACCAAGCTTGATAAATTTACTGCCGTGAACATTTCGTTGTACTTTATCGAAATATTTTGACTGACGCATATAATTCAAAGTAACTGGTCACACTACACCACTCAATGTTATACTAACACTGTTATTAATATTAATAGCGGTGGACGCGAGTAATATTATGTTGTGACTTGTCTTATATCCTGCCACGCTGAACTGTGTATAACGATCTTCAAATCGTACAAATTATTTCGAACCTTCTTCGCTGTAAAACTAACGAGCACGCACTAATAGCAAAAGGTAGCTAAATGAAAATGAAATGTGAAAAGGAACATCTAAATGTGCAAATATTTAGAGCAACAGCCTATGAAACTAGTTCACCTCCTAATTCAGCTCAACGATGCTCGTAAATAGTGACAATTATTTTCGTAGTTCGTGACAGAGGTGATTACATATTTTGTTATGGAATAGGTGACATGACACGTCGTTAACCCATTTATGGGAAAGATAGTGGGTCGCGTTTTCACTAGCCCCACCTCGTGGATCCCTGAACATGACCAACCCTTTAGTAGCACGCGAAACAGGGGTGGAGAACAATTCGAAAACTACTGCACTACTACTACACTGGCATTTTCCTGCAGCAAACTGTTAAGTCGATTTGATAATACAGCATTTTTTTTGCTTAAAACATCATTATAATGTTCCTAGTCGAATGCCCGCATCATGTTCGGATTAGATCAGCAGTAACTAAAGCAGTCTTTGTTATTTTTTTCCTAAAAGAAAGTTTTAGCTGTTGTTTGTTTCGCTCTGCGGTTCAAACCTGAACTCCAAATAAAAGTGTATGATGCAGAACGGTAACTATGCATGTTTGAATTGCATTTATTTATTGTTTATCAATACTATGTGAAAAGTGTACAGTGTGCGTTAGACTTTCCATTCAACAGCTAATTGATGGAAAGTTTTTCTGCCCTGACTTTCTGTCACCGTAAACTTAGTAAAAGTTGAAAAAACACAAAATAAAAGTGCACATCGCTTGATTGACAGCCGCTGCAATAGACATTTTTTATTCAACGCGACGCGCTCTACTTACCCACTCAACGTAGTACGCTAATTTTAAGACAAATTCGTGACAATTAACCGTAACTATGGCAGCAATTTAAAATTCGTGACAGTCACATTTATGGCTGATTTGTAGCCATGTCTTATTAGCTGGATACTAGCAAATGTAGTGTCAGTTTTTGGAATCCATGTTCAAATATTGAAAGCTTTCGCTGTTACATAACTTTCCCTATAGCAAATATGTTACTTAATTATGTGCACACGACCGTACATTAATGTTCACGACTTGATCGCTAATGCCAATTTAGTTGATATTATCGGTTTGCGGTGTATATTGTGAGTCGTGTTGCCAAATCTCTTTGTGTTTTAGTTCTGTAAATATAATGGCGTGTGTGATCCTTGACGTCACTTTTACGTTCCCAAATAATTTTCACCGCCATGTTCCTATTATCAAGAAAAGACTAATTTTGTGTTTTGGTGAAGTCCAACACCACCAACGACCTCCTGTGGAGTCTGCTATACCTACTGTTTTTGCTGAAAAAACTAGCGTTGAAAAATACTTTGATGCAGCTAAGATTTCTACAGAACATGATACAATCATATTATACGGACGATAATATAAAAACCAATGCGGTTTGTCCACACCGCAAACTCGGAAGTACTTACCAGAAGTGTAGTATCAATAAAATTATTCTTTTATAGCCAATATATGGACTACGGAGTAAGACATAAGCTTTCAAAATTGCCTTAAACCACATCGCTAGGTATCGATTTCTTTTCGATGTTCCGGTCCAATTTCACTCCGGTACCAATTGCAAGTTTATAATCTGTATAGCTTTTGTGCATATGACTATACGTGGCCTCCGGCAGTAATTGGCTTGTTAATGTTGATTTATCGACTGGTATTTTATAATCGATATTACTGGAGAAAGCGATGGCACCGGAAAGTAATCCTTTGCCATAGTTCACGGCTTTCATCAATCAGTCCTCATAGATAGACACAGGATTGCCTACATTAGGAACCCGTTTTTTTCTGATACGTGTCTGTTTGATTTAACGACTCGTTTTTAATAAATATTTAAATTGCTTCTGAATAAGTTGGGGGTCTGAATTGGCCAGGCACGCCTCAGAATTTGAAAGTGATAGTATTGGTACGTATTAAGTTATTTACTTTTTGCTGTATTTTTGTACAACAAAAGAAAACGGCCTAATTTTTTTATGCTTCGGGTATCGACTGGTCATGGAAAATTTCAATTACTTACGGTCTTAAATCGTGTAGGTACACGCGAATACATTGTGAGGGCATCACGAAACATCATTAAGTATCAAATAAATTATTCGTACGAATCGTGACGTACTTTCGTAATAGGTACGCGTTAAACGTCTGTCACGTACAATATCTCGGACGGTGTCGGATTTTAATCGGCGAAAGTAGTTGCGTTGCGTGCTGCGCGTGCGCAGATGTTTGGTCGTTGCCGCGGTGTTGCCGCTATATTAGACAGAACAGAAGGCAGACTTGTGACAGCTCTACGGTCCGTGTGTGTCGAGTTCATCACAAATTAAATAAGCCCCAAGTGCTCAAGGGTCTTGCCGAAATTGATGTATTGTAGATTACTGAATCCTCCTTATGAATAGATTCAAATTTCCAAGCGATGCACTGTGGTTTCCCGCCCATACAAAGGTGCGACAAAAATACTAACTACTTTATTTCTGGGATTTAATTAATGAAACGTGTTAGATAAGGTGTATTAACGATTTAACGTTATAAATAATAATAAAAAATTGTATATTTTTAAATAAAAAAATAAAAAATTAAATGAAAAAAATAAAATTTAAAGTCAAATTACAAATAAAAATTGTCCTTGAAGATTTAATATATCTAAACATAAATTTATGTTAAATTAAATACAAAATTATACAAAACCCTTCAAATATACAAAATAATGCAACTATACAATGTTAATCATAAAAAAATACAATATCTTAAAAGCTCAGTAGTTCCAAAACAGATTTTGATAAAACTATTTTTTTCTTTTTAGGCAACCTCCTAAGTCCTGTTATGAGTGGGTCAGAACTTAATAAAAGCCGTAATTTGTATAGGGTAACAATTTTCCTTTTCTTTTAACACAGTTTTATAACAAGGCAACAAATTAAAACTGAACCTATTATTTACAAATTCCTTGATAAGTAAGTACTGATGCTTTCTAAGCTTTGCTTCAACAATTAAAGAGAGCACACCACGCACTGATGCAGCTGCAGTACCACTTCTATTAGCAGTATCCCCAGTAGAAGATCGGTCACTCAACGCAGATGCTATTGATTCATACAGATCCGCAAGCTCCTTCCTTCTTCTTTGTTGAGTGCGTTTTGAGTACTCTAAATACTGTTTTCTAGGTCGCCCCCGTTTACCGGCTCGTAAATCATCAACATCCTGGGATGTAGTTGCCATTGGTTGCCGAAATCCCTCCAACAAGACAGTCTCGCCACTGTCAAGCCAATCGTTCCGACTCGCCAAGAATCGATCTTTCATATAGTGATTCTTTTTCCAATAGTCTGTGATTTTTTGGCATATGTATAAAATTTGACTTTTCAATTCTCTAAAATTTACGTTTTCTTTATCGCTTTCGTCTATTGAAATCACGCCACGTATATCTTGAAATACAAGCTCGGCCCGTTGAGTAACGTTCAACTTCTTGCCGTTGCCATACTTTAACCAAATTTCAAAGATATACTTGCGTGAAAACATACACTGCTGAGTTGAACCTGCAAAAGAAACAACAATTTGAATAAATAAATGCAAAATAAAAGAAATTCGGCGATATTTAAAGTAAATCACGTGTGCGTAGCAAAGTGCTACGGAGAGACTATGTTCACGTAGCACCTAAATTACTCAAAATGGGGGAAAAACGGGGAATGAATTAAAGTGAAATCATAAAGAATAAGGTCTCACCTAACTTATAAAAAAAAAACTAAGGCGGAATTATGCGGAAGTATGTACTAAAACTCAAGGAGTATTTATCTATAATTTAAAAATGCTCTCGAAAAACAGTATATCACGTAGCAGTCAAATATTAAGAAAACTAATGATTTTAAAATTCTAAATAAAATTAAAAATAAAGTACATACCATCACCTTGAAAATCCATCTCGAAAATAAATCACTTATGTAGCAGGTTTCCGGGAATCGGTGAACAAAAGAAACGTAACAATTGCGTGAGTCACTAATAACGCGTCGGAGCACTAGTGGTATTCACAGTTTCGATGACGAAATGGGGATGAAAGTAATTAGCCAAGTGCATTTAATTTATACTTTTGTTAAGTCCGGACATCGTAGATGTTATAATGAGTATTACTTTTAGAGAATCGCAGAGTAGCCTTGGGTGATTTTTGTCGTACCGGGGAACCATAGTGCGATGTTCCCAGTTTTCTACAAGACTCAGTTTACCAAGCCTTTTTGTCCTTCGGCACTTGTATTTTCAGTTGCTGTTACACTACCTATTCGTATGGTTAAAAGCGTCATTTTGTAGTAACTGACGCAATAAATGTCAGCAATTTGCCTTTCCTACCGTTAAACAACTGCTTCCCTTTTAAGTTAAAATAGAGGAATTGAATGTTAATGTATGTAGATTAAATGGACGAGCAGTCGAAGGCAAAGGTGTTACGAGAAACCTTATGGAGTGTTATTGGATGATAGGTACAGTAATTTTGGGTTTGTACAAATATTATGAAGAAAGTAAAATTAATAAAGCTTGTTCCAGACTAATTTAGTTCTGTGCCAAATTTCATCAAGAGCCATTTAGCTGTTCTGACGTGATTGAGTAACAAACCAGTATCCATCCATCCAAACATCCAAACTTTCGCATTTAAAATATTCAGTATCGATTTATAGTTTCCTATGACGTAATATTTCAATCACGTGAAAGACAAGAAATTTACAAAATATCTCAAACAGATGTAAAAATAGATTCTCTATAAAATTAAGATTTCCTGAAAACGGCTCTAATTTTGAATGCTGACGACTAATTTTGAAATAACAATTTATTCCGCAGAGAGTCGTAATTGAAAATATCGAAACAATTCTATTAGATGAACTATTTTGGGGCCGAATGTATAATTGTCCTGATTGAGTCGATGCTGTAAGTCATTACGCGATCGGACCACGTCGGTCTGTTCTGTGGGCTGAAATCGCTAACGCGCTTTCATTACCACATTTACACAATTGAACATTGTCAGTACCAATTGCGAAATTAGA
Source organism: Hecatera dysodea (assembly GCA_905332915.2). NCBI lineage: Eukaryota > Metazoa > Arthropoda > Insecta > Lepidoptera > Noctuidae > Hecatera > Hecatera dysodea. The sequence goes on along the minus strand of HG995294.1, from coordinate 6,449,812 downwards.
TCGTTGTTAAATTGCTTTTCGTCATATGATTTAGTAAATTACCGTCAAAACTGACAGGTGTGTTATACAAAGACGTAATAACATAAATTTTGATTCCATGTTACGTCTACTCCCATTGACAGTAATTGTATTATTATTACCCTACCTCCAGAACATAATAACAATTTGTGTACTTACATATAATTTTTTGCCAAAGCCGGACTTGTATGGCGTGACTGCTGGACATTCATTAAATTAATGAAATAGCAATTTCGACAACGCCTCACCTAATTTTGTCAAACGTTCTAATTTATGGAGAGCGAATCTACATGCACGTTGCTTAATTACCCCTGGAGACTATAAATTGGCAAGTTCCTGTGTTTTAAGGCTTGAGGTCAATAACCACGCCCGTTGTGATCGCAGACATCATCCGATTACTCTCGCTTCTTTTGACTCCAATACAAGCGGGTTACTATGTCACTTTCTTCGTCTTCCGCCACTGATTTTATCAATATTTATGTTACATTATGCAAAATATATTTAATGAAGTATATACGTCACATCACACGCTAACAAACCAGGCCTTTCCGGTGGGAAATGACACTAAAATGTCAACCGTAAATCAGGAGATCGGATCATTAGTGTGACTTGATATCAATAAAATTGAGTAAATTGGAAGGTGCGAAATCAATCTCGGGACTGTTTTGTTGTAGTATAAAAGTACTCATGAAGCGCAATTAAGAACGCAGCCGTTACAGGCTGAACATATGACTACCAACATCCCGTTCTCAAAGATATCGGATGCGTGCGTCGCGCTAAATATATCAGCTCACCAACTGTTTCATTGGTTAATTAGCGAGGCAAACACGTTTCGTTTGTTTTAATCACGTTCTGATGACTTATAAAACTTTCTTTATAAGTGCATTGTCAAATTTCACTTTGAAAGAGCGCGTGCCAGTCTCTTGATAGTCGACACAATGGTCAAATTAGTATGTTTTCATCTGCTATTGTTAACACTCAACTCGAGAACTTCCATAATTACAGCTCTTTTACTCTGAATTGTCCGTGAAACTAAAAAACTTCTGCGTTTTAAAGAGCTTGGCTTAATATAGGGCCAATTTTTTAAGAATTTAAACCAGTATAATATGACTGCATTCCAATTAAAAGGATGCAGTCTAAATAACCTACAGTTTTTATATAGACACGTGTAAAATGTCATAAGATTGCCAGAGCCGCACGTGCGAAACTATAACGTGCTGACTTTGTAAATTAGAAAACTGTCTAAGTAGTGTCAGGGTAATAGCTTCTTTGCAAACTTCCTGCAACCTTGCTATGTCCTATAAGCAAAAGATCGTCAGTTCTATCGTGGCTTATATGTTCAACTTCATAGTGTTCGGTCTGGCATTGGCATTATTCTAAAAGATACGAAAGACATAGTGTCTCCTAGGTACACTTGTAATCTAAAGTTAAAAAATATTCATATGCTCTTGAAAAACAACAATATTAACGTTAGCCTTAGCTGCTCGTCTTTGCCATAAAGCTTTTAAACCTTAGGCAACCTTGTGCAGGCGTCTAGCAAACTTGACCCCACTGATCGGTTATATCTAGTAAATGATTGGCGTTGGAAAGATGTTAAATGTTTTTTTTTTTTTTTAATATGCGTTATCCATAAAGTCTTCTATCATTTGAGAATTACCATTGACATACTCATAATTCAGCTGGCTGTGTCTTATTTGAATGAATTTTTATACTAAGTAATGTGATGAAAAGGAAATTGCTATCTTCTAATGATTTAATTGGTTGCTAATAATATAAGCAGTTATTTCCAGCCTGTCAGTTCTTTAACTCAATACTAATCTTTTACTTGTGTCAAAATATCGTAAAGCTGCTACGCTTGAAGTTCTACTTATTTTTGAAGGTAAAAAGCGTGACGGACATGTTTGTATGATTATATTCTCTGATGGAAAACAAACATTAATCATTTTATTTTTAAATTGGTTAATTGCTTCATCTTGAATTTCCCCGGCCTTAGTGTCCGCTAAGAATAACCGTTCTACTTCCTTTATTATTTGCAAGTTTAGGTAAAGCACTACAAATGTTAGAGATTTTGCTTGATCATTGCGTCAAAGGGATCAAGGAAGTTTGCAAAGAGGTTTTCGCTTCATTTCATTTAGAACTGAGTCAAATTCTGAACCAAGATCATTGTACACTACTGCTTCAAAGCTAAATACGTTCCCTTTGTCTATTACGCTACAATATTGTTTTAAGTTCCGCTTTACCCACGAATTAACCTTACCTGTCGCAATATCCACATGCTCATTATAATTATTCTTCGAGTCGAATTGCCGAGAATGCCTTTGCAATTGCAAAGCATTATGTGTGTCAATGCTAATAACAACTGGCGAACACCCACTCTACACTTAAGGTCGAAGTTTAGGTGTATATTTTGAAAGCACTGACTGATTTACTCATCTCATATAGAACCTACATGTTTTATGACAAAGCTGCTTCGGTTACAGATAGGTAAACCTAGGGGTTTGACTGTCAATGCGTACCTACTCCAGACATAGTGATAGGTCACTATGTCTGGAGTAGGTAGGTATTGACAGTCACACCCACAGAACAGAAAAAAACAGTAGAAATCGCATAACGCATAAATTACTATCAGAACCAGCGTGCCCTAACAAACACATCTTCCAGATAATCATATTATGTCACACTAGCAAATTCGTTTTGTGATTGGTCCATGCCAAAAAGTCTCTATAGTCAGTCCCTATTTAAAAAAAAAGTGCACCTACATCATAAAAATAGAGTTCATTATTGTCAATCTTTTGTAGGTATTAAATCTTATAATTCCGTGAAAGCTCGTAGGCATAGTTTTACTAGCAAGTTCCGCTATTCGACGCTAGATGTCACTAAATTGTAATATATTCGATTGTATGCAGTATGACATTGAACATAAGATAGATATTTGTTTATAGAGTTGATCGCTAGTATGATATTCGCTAGTGATGTACAACATCGTAACCTTACTTATCGATATTTAATTGATATACGTGCATTCCGTTTATATTTATATTCGTATTCAATAAGCATAACATTCTTCGTATTTGGCGAAAACTATACACTGATAGCTGAATACGCTGATGCTAAAACACAGATTAAACTCAATTAGTCAGGTATTATTACCGAATTTTCCAACCCACTTATACAAAGCAAAATTATCTTTAAATGGAACAAAAGTTTAATAAAATCAATTTAATTTTACTAAATCAGATTTTTTCACATGTTTTACATAAGTAAAAAATAACAAAACAAAATTATCTAAATTATTAAAATGACTTTTGTGAAACCAGGATCTCCACCGATATTAGCATACCATTTTTTTAAGGTTTGTGGATGAGGCAAAGAGCAATCAAACGTACTACGCACGTATTTATAGGCTTTCGGTGAGTAATAATGTAGAGTAAGGGCGAAGCTGCGAAGTTCTGGTGAATACATGCATATCGTGAGAGTATGCAACTCTCACGATATTTCATTTTCATCGGTTATAAATAAATTACTATCTGTTTAACATCAAATAATATTACTATTAATTTTTATTTGATAAGGTTTGAAACATCGACAACTCGTTATCGATAACGTCTTTCTCTAATTGAGTAGCAAACTGTCACATGACCTAGGATGGAATCATCTAGAATAACAGGTTTGATGTGAAAGAAAGTAGACCTTATGATTTAAATCATAGATTCTACTTTTGTTTAGCGTTTTTGAATAAAAGTGTAAGCAATGTTTTATCATATATTAATTAAAATAAAATAAAATAGTACTTAATTATGATACGAAATACCAATATGGGATACATTTTTGGTACGGCTATCGTTTTTATACTCTAAAATAGCACAATACGGCATATTTGATTTTTTTTTCGGATTTTCGAGAGTAAGTGACGTGAACGCAGTCGGAACTAGACTGATATGCGCGACAGCAATACTACGCAATACTAGGGCTACGCGTGCCCCGCCTACTTGCGAATTCTACTGTTTTTTTCTGTTCTGTGGTCACACCCACCTGTTTGCTAATGGCGTCATATCCCTATTACCATTGCGATAGCCGGGGCATGCTCATGGAAACAGGGAGAGGCCCATGTTCAGGAACACGCTACATGCATACATAATGGTTAGTTATACCATTTTTATATTCACACAAAAGTAATCAATTACCCTCTTTTTAGTTTTACAATACTTTTACGAAGTACCCACTTGTCCGGAGACTGCATAAAAACTTTCTCGTTTAAACTGAGCACTCGTAAGTAAAGACTTCACAATGCATTGGTTTGTATGTACGTTCTACATTTATTTGTCTTCTTTTATAGAATGAAAGACAAATATTTGTTATTTGCTTTTCCTAAATGGAAGTGAGACATTTACAAACAAGTTACAGGCTTCTGTTCGAGTAGGTTGACATGGCAGAATTTAGGAAACATTTTCTTTGCATACAAAAATTGACATGTTTCTGTAAAGCTTTCACATTTTTTGTTATATCATTGGCGCCCCATGATTCCCATAAAAACAGGGAAAGTATGCAATCTACGTGCCGCTGGAGGCGGCCAGTCGTCACGCCCATCCTACGCCGACTGAGGTCCGAAAGAAAGTGAAATTATGTTTTAGTGGACATCGTTGTCTTGCGTAATGTTGCGAGGGTGGACACTTTGAAATATGTATTTTTTATAGTAGAGGTGCTTCCACGCTTTGCGGTGTCAAAATTATAAACATATCATAAACATGATCTATAAGCTTCTTATCTTCCGGCCCAGAACTAAAAGTCTGTCTGCGCGTGTAAGGCGACTGGTTTCCAAAATACTTCCGATAAGTGCAAGTGCAGGTTTTGAACTACTTAAAGCATCTTACTAGCAAAGTTTGGTTAGTATAAATAATAGTTTGGACTAAGTAAACGTTCTAATAAAAACAGCTGGTGGAAGGGCACAAATTACTCGTTCACGGTTGCTGGACAGCGTCCTCGCGCTCGAGGTTAGAGCGATTCGCACGTGCACCATTAGAAAAAGTCAACAAAAAACTATCACGATACCTGGTTGTTATTACAAGGAAATAATTACCATGCCGCTGGCAAGTTGTTTGACCCCAACTTTGAGAATTAGTTGCTATTGAGAATGATCGGAGCACCAAGCCTCCAAGGCGACTCTAGCAGTTATGCTCAATTTGGTGTTGAATTTCTAAGTATCTGATTATATAAGCTATTATGTGCTGATTATTTAAATAACGATCATCATTAATTCCTGCTTCAGCACACACATTAGGTACATCCAGTTATGTGGTTTTCAAATATTATCCACAGAAAGATCTCAAAAGCACCGTAACTCTTATTTAAGACACAACGAAATATCGACGTTATTTCAGTCGTAAATATTTCTGCTATTTACATAAATCTAACATGACCCTGGTGGCTGGTACTAAGGCCACGATAATCATAAAGCAGAAGATTACTGTAAAATCAATATTATAACATTATATACTTTCAATATGCAATACTATCTCTGAACATTCTACGAAGGTTTACACGAAATTATTGTAATATTCGTAGGCGGTGACGTTGGTGGCTGGTACCGATGCGCCATAATTCACAATGCCATCAGATAACCTCACGACGACGACTGTTTTCGTCAAATATTGATTGTCTGAACTTCCCAGCTCTACAAACCACACGGAACGATAAACACGACCAACGCAACCGATGAGCATCGGCAATTCGACACTTGATGAGTGGAACCAGCGTGGGATTGAGGAAGTTAAACAGCCAATCGTGGACTGCTAATGTACTAATTACCATTCTATATTGTATTCTGAAACCTATTGTGAATCTTCATTATTCAGCCGATGTAGCTGCTGTCTAATTTTTCTTCACGTAGGCTCATTGTTAGATTTTCTTTACAAAATTTTCAACTTCATTAGTCTTTGCTCGGGTTGACGTAGCGTAATAGCCATCCATATTTCTAAAATGATTAAACTTTCTTCAGGGTAGTCTCAATACATATTTTAACTTGGTAAAAAGCACGCAGTTGCTACGTAAGATCTTTTTGCTGAGCTATGTGGAGCATCAACGTCCTAATTACACAGGTAATAAATACTAAGACACGCGATGTCGCGGTATCACGAGAAAAACACACGGAAATAGTTTTTCTGTTCTTCATATATATATGGTGCTAAAATAGAAAGAGAAAACTGAACAGCTTTTCAGCGGTGGAAAATTTTCCTTTCCATTTTCGGATTTTCGTTTTTATACAATATTCTTTTCGCTAAGTAAAATTCAAAAAGCGTACTCGCTAAAGTTATCCCGGCTCAGTGCTAAGATCTAATCCTGGTCCGAGTCTGTTCTTCACTCTATCTTAAATCAAACTTGACTTAAATCGCTTATACTACAAAAAGTGTGTCTATTTTTAACGAATGTCATACATAATCATAACTCAAGTGTCACCCACCACAACCAACTCGTTATCTCATACAACAATACATGTTTAAGAAAAATAATTGCTTCCTACATCTTCCTTTCCAAGCAAGTCGTGTCCGGTAGCAGTGAATTCGTGTGGCAACTCTTATAATGAGACGAGCTCCGAATGTTAATGCTTGTACACGCAACTAATAGCCGGCGGATTTTCACGCATTATTTATGTTACATGTTGGCTAATTGTGGTCAACGATGTCTGCGTCTTGCTTGATTTCGCATAACAAGTGCAACGCAATTTACCGAAACTGGAGCATAACTGCTTTGCAAATGTCCGCGGATGGATTGAATACCGTTGCTTCAGCGACGACAGCTAAGAAAGTACGCATAGACTTAGAAGACAAGAATATTTGTTAACCAACTGACTCGAACTGTTGCATTTCCTCAACTTTCAAATCAATTATTTTGAAATCTAACAAGAAAAATAAAGAAATGAGTTTTTAATTTTAAAATCTCTCAGTCTACGACTTGTAACTCGTCAACAATGATTGTTTCCACTAAATTCGTTTCAGCATACAATGCTCTGAACGTTGAGACATTTGAAACACTGCTATATTTTATTGTGTTATTTAACGCTGCCACGCCATGTTTAAATATCATCAGGTTGCCCCATCCAGTATGCAGATACAGATTAAGAATCGCGCAGCTGCAGAGTTTTTGGTCTCCACTCCAACTGTAATATCGTTACATCTTTTTAAATACTTTTTCGTACTTAGCGAGTTTTCTATTTGATCGTGCTTGACATCTGTGTCAATATTTACTACCTATTGAGTGATGCTTTTAAGAATTATTTCACTTCAATATCCAACGATTTTCACATGCACTGCAAAAACATGTGTGTAGCAGCTTTACGCGATAATTGTACATTACGTAAAATGAGAAGTATAACAATGATTCTATCTAATCTAACAAGAGCCGAGCTACATAAGTTTGGCGGCGGTGTTCTTACTGACAATTACACAATCTAATTGTTGATGATGTAAGGTTTTGACGAAATAATTGTATGTTCTGGATAGCATAAAAAAATGTATGGAAATGATGTTGATTAACTGACGACCCCGCCCAGATCATCAATTCCATTCATCACTTCATCATTCTGTTGAGTTGTTGCATCCGCTTCTTGCAGAACTTCACAAATGTGTTATGTCGACACCAGTCCGTCACTCTTCGGAGATGATCAAATGGATATGGATCTCAATTCTGCCCTGTCATTCAATATTCTTAAGAATGTGTTACGCTATCGTGTAATTACTTCCTACATTAAAGTGGCCCCCTTTTTAATGAAGTAGAACTTGTAATATTATAGATGTATCTGATATCAAATAGTTTTCTGTAGCTTGAATTCAGACACTGATATAATGATTTACCATCGTGAGGATTATTTAGTAGAAGGGTTAACAACTCTTGCTCATTTTATTAACCTGTTCCCTATACATATTCAAAGTCTGTTTCTCATTAATAAACAATGTCGTGCATCAAAGGCCGCAATTCCATGGATCGTTTCATTTTAAACAACCACATCTGTAATAATTAAATAATGTAATGCTCCTAGAACTCACAGGAACTCCATTATAATTCGTTCCCGTAGCAAAAAGTCGAGCGTTGAGTCATCGTGACCTTATATGATATTTTTGTACTTCCTAGCTAGACCAATCTAAAATATATTAAAAAAAAACTTAAAGTACAGCCAGGAGGCGCATGTATGGCGTCATTTATAAATTTAAGTTGGTGTTATGTTATTATGATGTGAAATTACGTTAGTATTGTGATTGATGTCGTATGCGCAGTCGTCGTGACTATAGGATGTTTGCAGTTTTGCATCACAAATAAAGAGTGTTCGTGCGCAGTGCACATCGTTAGCCGTCAGGTCACTGGCTGCCTGTCAATTGTGTTCAACATTGTCAATTCAACTCATTGCCTCCATCGCTGTGGTAATAGTGCTTTGCGCACTTTAAACATCGTAACAATCGTCCGTCTCGTGATACGATGCTGTTTGATTGGATTTCAATTGAGTCGAGGCCGGTCTTGTGTCTATTTGTTACTTGTTAAACGATTTTACAAAAATGTGCTTTGCGAACGTGCACGCAGTCATGCAATATGATCACCTTTCCATGTTTACGGTAGGTAGGTCTTGTCGTTCGATATGCTTAAAACAATCATATTCACAAATCAACTGGCATATATTTAAGATGATTGTTTATGCGAGAGTGATTATGAAAAAGAATAGTTTGCTCTGCGCTTTGGAAATATGAATTTCATATCTTACTCTCCATTAGCAAGTCAACTTCATTAATATTCATTTTAATTATTCGACTGAATCCAAGCGAAAGAGGGTATTGTGTTAATCAGCTTGTTTGTTGGAAGTAGTTCTTTCCACTTGTAAGTTAAGAATAAAAATGGCGTAGATTCTACTAACCAATGTGAGGAAAAGCTACCCATTATTAAGTTAAATATAGAAAGAATGCTGAAGATCATCGTATTATAGATAAAATAATACCCGCTAATAACGTTCGTTAATAAATTCCTTACACAATGGACGATCAAAAGGTCATTATAGAAGCTTTAATAGGCAAGTTGTGGAGACCACAAGGATCGCTAAAGTTAATTCGCAGCTTTCAAAATAACACCAGAGGCAGTTGTCGATTAAAAATTCATCGTAACCGGTTGGACGACATTCAATGACATTTACATTAATTTTAACAAACTGGACGAGTCACATCTACCTCGGGGTATAAAAAGAAAGTAGTTAATCTCGCACTCCCACAAGCTGATACCAACTTATAAGCTCAACTCATGCGTTAGAGTCGGTAACTCGGTATCGTCCGTTCTTGAAACTATCTATACTCCATTCACAATAAGATAAGACATTGGAACAAAATTGTTTACAGTGTGTCATGCCGCCTACGCAATAGAAGTCAAAATCGGTTGAACGGACTGTAAAAAAGTTGTATTTTAATGTCTAATCTTATCGTGAATGGGGTATAAGTCGTGTAAAATTATGCAAATCAACGTGATATCGGAACTCTACACAGAAGTTAAATATACTACCTTTTTTTTTTTTTTTCTGGATGGGAAATCATCAAATGACCCCTCCCGCCCTGGGTGGAGCGGTAGGGAGTGTCAGACTTTTACTGACTAAAACCCACCCGTGATCCTTCTTGTGCCCTATGCGTTCCAGGGCCGCGGTAACTCTTTCGAACAAATTCCGCAACCCTAGCAGGCACCGACCCTATGGGGCCCCGTCCTCGGTGCTGACGGCTCCTTGAGGCGCGCGTGGAACACAACGCGTCGTCGACTCAACCTGGTATCGGACGCCGAGCCACCCACGCTCACCGTCCCCAGGCATCAGCCACTGCGCGATAGCACAGCGGCCGACTTGTCTCTGGAGGGGGCCGAAATGGGACCATTACTGGCACTCCATCTCAGCACCCTCCCGAGTGTTGGGAGCCGCAGCACCCGCAGCAGAAGCGGCAGTGGCGGCGACAGAAGCCGCGGCGGCGGCAGAGGCGGCGGTGGCGGCGGACCTCTTGCCCCTGGTCGGGGCGGATGGCGCGCAGGCCCTTCCCCCAGCCCAGTGCTCGGCCGGCTTGCCAACAGCCGCACATGCACTGCAGTGCGGCGTGGCCTCGCAAGAGCCGGCCCGATGACCGGGCTGACCACAGCGGAAACAGAGTCCGCTGCGGTCGACCTCCGAGGGGCACATAGCTCCCGTGTGGTTACCCACATGGCAGCGGTAGCACCTCAGAGGTCTGGGTTCCAGCAGTTTTACCCGCGCAGACACCCATCCCACCAGGAGCCTTCGGCCCTCCGACACAGTTCTGGCCGCCGTCACGGGGCAGCTCACCACAAGGGTTTGCATGCCCGTGTTGTCAGGCCGGAGGGTGCCCGCCTTGACGAGCTCGGCAGAGCACCCCCCGGTCCTGGCGACGGCGGCCACAACTTCCTCCTCCGTAACGGAGTCATCCAGGCCCACTATGCGCATGTCGATGCGCTTAGTCGGCCCGGACACCCGGACCTCGTCCGCGGGTAAGACCGCCCTCAGCTTTTCGGCCAAGGCGTCCGCGAACGGGCCACTCTCCGCTCCGGCGAGCTCGAGCTTGCGGGCACCGGTTAGGGTCCTCCTGACCCCGATGCCCCCGCTGATGCCCAGCTCCTGGAGGCTCACCGCCTCCTTCGCCCGCTTCAGTACGGCGAGATACGTCACGCCCCTCTGTTCCGCTTCCGGCTGCAGTGTAAGCACCACAGCCGCGGATTTCGGGGCGCGAAGCCTCGCCGCAATGGCATTGGCCTTCCGCCGCTGCCTCCTCGCTTTATTTTTGGCCGCTTTCGCGGCCTGCCGCTTCTGACCGGCAACCTGCCACTCGGCCCCGGCCGCAGGAGGGTCCGAGGGTGGGGGTGGGGGCGGTTGCGGCGCCACTGGCGCAGCAGCCTTAGCCGCTCCCCCTCCAGCCTTCCTCCTACCCCTCTTCGCCGGGGCCGTCTTGGTAGTCGCCGGCGTCGCGGGCGCCGGCGTCACAGGCGCTGGCGCGGCTCCCGCCTTGGCCTTCGCCTGGCCGGACGTTCCCGGGCCAGCAGCCACCGCGGCTGCGTACGAAGCTGCCTTCTGCTGTCCCGGGGGCCTCTGTGCCGCCGCCAACGGGGGACGCCGGATCATGTCCTCCAAGGCGGACACCTGCCTCCGGAAGGGAGCCAGCTCCTGCCGCACCAGGCTCCGCACCTGGCTCAGCACCTGGCTCCCCTCCAGCGCCGCTGGACTCGGCCCCCCCTGCGGCTCCTCCGAGGCCGCTCTGGCCATGCCAGCCAGGTCCCTCCGGAGCGACTCATTCTCCGCAATGAGTCGCTCCGTTACGGCCGCGAGGCGGGCGACCTCCGCCCGCAACTCTGTCGCCTCCTTAGACCCGCTGACGTTGGCCGCCGCTGCCGCCAGAATGGAGGCTTTGGCCGCGCTAATGGCCTCCCGCTTCGAGGACTGCTTCCTCTTGAAGGCCACAGCGCGGATCGCGGCCTCCACCACCTCCTCAAGGTGAGCCCTCTGCTCCTCGGCAGCGGGAGGTACCTCTCCCGGGGACTCCGAGTCGTCAGAGTCGAGAGGAGGCAGAAGAGAAGAGGGAGCTCTGCGACCGCTCCCTCCAGGGCGACGCCCCTCCTCCACCAACATCTCGGCCCGACGCCCCGACTCCCGGGTAGAGGGAGCCAGCCCCCTCCCAGCCTCACTGCCCCTGCCCCGCCTGGCGGTGGGGATCTTTTGGGCGGAGGCGAACTCGCCCTCGGAGGACGACTCCTTGTCGTCCTCCCGTCTGGGCCGCTTGCGGACGAGCTTAACGCCCTCCACAGCGGCCCCCCTTCCTCCGTCCTCAGAGCCCGCCGAGCTGACCGTTACTAGGTCAGGGCAAGAGCCGGAATCCGACTCCGCACCTCCCCGGCGCTCAGGCGAACCCTCCTCTGCAAGATCGCACGCCATCAGCTCCCTATAGGAAGCGGATCCGGATGACGACGATTCTGAGCCTCCTCGGCTCCTGTTGCCACTGGCAAGTGGAAGGTGTTTGTTGCCCACCCCAGAGTACGGAGGGCAGCCCGCCGAAGCGGGGTGGGATTCCCCGACCGCTGAGCAGTCGGGACCCACCTGGGGACTCATTTTACAAAAACCTTTTTTCATCTTTTTCCTTTTTGAGGGTGCGGTCCCTTACTCCTCCGCCCTTTCTCCATCACAGGGCCTCTCCTCCCACCCGTTCACTGCCCTCACAGCCACGTCTGATGAGCAGACGCGTACCAGAAGGCAGCGAGCGGGATTCCTCGCGTGTGTGTCTCTCTTGGTCTGATCCCTCACTTGCGACCTTCCGGCATGAGTGGCTCTACCGGGAAAGCTCGCAAGATCATTGAGACGCTCAAGCCCCACCACGACGACAACGTGGAGACACATTCGGTGGGGTAAATATACTACCTTAGTGTGTTGTTGCGTGATGTGGTTATTTTCTCTCCTCCAAAAGTATGATAGTATATTTCGGCATGAATTTATGTTTTATAATTTCAGATCAAAGTCCCGAAGTCATTTGCATGGCAATAAAAAAGTTTGCGTAGATAGATCCTGCTGTAAAAAGTTTATTTTCCTACCGATGCTATTAAAGTTCGTTAAGTGGGCGGAAAATTGGTATAGTCAGACATTAAAATCTCCGCAAAGGTTTGATTACGCGACTGCCAATTTCGGTTAATTAGTCATCAATATAAGACGAAAACGAAAAGATTTTTAAATACCCACATAGATTTAATGTCGTCATACTATATCGGGATTATGGCAACTGTCCATTTTAGGTAAAGACGAGAAAGACCTCTCGGGTCAAAAACCTTCATTTAAACTCTAGAAAATGTAACAGGTTTAGACTTGGAATAGAATACTTGCCGTGAATTCTTACTCACCAGTTTTGCAACTGTTGCAATAATACACACATCAGCAAAGATAAACGAATACTTACCGTATTCGTTTATCTGCCGCCTACACACCTTGCATTGATTGCCACCAAACGTTCATTTAATGGAAATAATTGTCAAATAAATTGCTATCTTTATTTGAAAGCATGGTTTAAATGTGTAAATGCTGACGTCATTCCAAACCATGAAAGCCGGTAAACCCTGTTCAGGGACCTCTGTCACATTGGCCTGTTTTATTTCACTTTGCATAACATTAACGATAACATCTTAACAAATCCAGTTGCAATTTATTTGAAGAAGTGGTTTTGTTGCTTTTCTTTTTTATTTTGAAGTATGTCACAATTTTGTGACTTATCATCTAAAATTGAGGACAAGGTGAACTCAAATAGTCGCATGCAGCTTAATCTTATCTTGAGACAATATTTGTTCAAAACGGAAGTCCTCTCCGGAACTTGCTGCAAAGTTATCCGAGTTTCTCACTAAGCTTATTTTACATTGCACATTTAAATAGGTTTTAGTGCTTTGCTTACTTATTATTTAAATTCCTGGAATATGATGCGAAGATACTGTATACACCAGACACGGGTCTGTTGTTCTCCGTGCTATATTCATTTATACTCAATGCTCGGAACTTTTTGTATACCCAAATCTTCTGCATTGTTGCATAACAGTCCTTTTATTGTCTTCAATTTTTCTCGTCTTCGTCACGGCCTCTTCCTTGTTTCCAAAGGTTAGTTCAAGGCTCCCTTCATTAGCGTAGGAGGAGACGGACCGCGTGCAGGAGAGGGAAACTTGATGCCAGCAAAGAAGACGCGGCCCATAGGGTCAGTGCTTGCTAGTAGTATTGCGGAATTTTTTCGACAGAGTCACCGCGGCCCTGGAACGTAAAGGGCACTAGAAGGATCACGGTTGGGTTTTAGTCAGTAAGAGTCTGACACTCCCTTCTCCGCCCCGAGCGGGAGAAGTCATTTGATGATAACTTAAAGCCTCATTATGCTGTTAAGTATACATATGTCGAAGTCAACCAGTTGATTTCCATCCAGCCATCTTAAAGACATTCTTGTTACATGCACATTACTTTCTTCAATCGTCTAAGTAAATTACTCGGAATCAGGTACACACACGAGCCTCTTGTTTAATCATTGAGTGAATCCATAAACGGATAGCATCAAAGAGAAATGTGGCGTTGAGATCAAATTCACAACATTGTTACTATTGTAGATTATTCGCATATCTGAGTCCACGCTCCAGCGCAAACGGATGTTGGTGGAGAAAACTTTGATGTTTTATGTGTTTTCGTACATATCCGCGTTCATTCTCGACGCGACGCAAGTTGACGCAACACTCATATTTACGACGAATTTATGTATATTAAATATGATACGATTGGGTTTAGTGCTCAGATGTTGGGCAATCGGTTTGCAAGCAGGATACGATAAACGCCTTTATCTTAATATCAAATACTATTAACACGCACGCTACGATACATAGGAGCGGAGCATCAATGAAAAATGTTACAAAAACGGTTTTTTCTTCTCTTACCTATGTCACGCAGACTAAGTTGCGCGGATCAGCTAGTATCAAATATTTACATAAACAGCTATTGAAATTATTATATTAGCATCTGGCAAATATTTTCCAAACAATAGGTAGGTCACTTTTCTAAAAAAAGGAGCTGAAGAACTAAAACGCGTCGTGGTATTTTGTTGTCCAACTGCAACTTCAATGCATCATACTCTGATTGAACATTCATTGTTAAAACATGACAATAATATCTTACAGAGCGCCTATTTGCACTTCATTGACGTCAATATGCTTCTATGAGGCATTATTATGAGTATTGTTGTCAGCTGTTTAGATACGAACTGCTGTTGGCTATGTAACGAATTCGCAAGATATATCTTATCAGAATTAATCACGTTGTAAACAATAATTATCTGTCACTGGTATGCGTTATCTTTAGCACCAAGAAACAATAACATTGAGCGCTAATGAGCGATAATAGCCCTTTATTCTTGATCTAAAAATTCACTCATAAGGACTTACTTATCCCTAATGAGATAAGAGTCATGATATATTTGGACTGCTTATAGTAAGTTTTCAAACAGTCAAACAAAGTGCAATAAACTACAATCGTGCACATACCTATTGTATACAGGAGGCACGTCTAGTCTCGCGAAACGTGACGTGAGTCGGCCTTGGCGGTCGGGCTCCAATCGGCTAACGTCGTTAGCATTCGATATTTGCTTTTATCTCTTTTACACTCAATGACTGCGCTGCTCAATCTGTCTCGAATTTCCACACGCAACATTCGAGGAAACTGACACAGCTGGTACCAACGCTATCGAGAATTTGCACCTTATAGCAAACTCCGCAAGGTGCATATACGCAGATACAACATGTCCGGTTATGGACTTGTGATTCTGGTACGTCATAATCGTTCTTTCTCTTTTTTCCGAGCTCGCACTACTGCCTTCCAGCCAGTACGGTAAAAGCTTTGAAGAGACACGGACTGTCACGTAGTGACGTTCAGCTGAACCCGTAACCGAACCCGAGAAAATCGAATAATTGACGACGTGATCTGTTACGATTGCAGTAATAACTGTCCATTCCAATCATCTTGCAGTGCCTTTAGTGATATGTAAATTAATCGATAATAAGTTAAATCGCATCGTTTATCTTATTGGAAACTTCACATTTCGATTCGTACGAAACGGCCACTATTGTTTTCAAAACATATGATTTGCTGACATGTCACCGAAAGTGTAGTGACTGAAAACAGGGAGCGGTAACAATTATATTGTGAGTGCGTGTGTTGGATACGGCCCAGTGAACCGCCGGGCCCCTCGTGTGTCTCCAGTGTAGAGTTACAGCTCGCGGTATCTATTCTATTGCGGAGCAAGTGACTGATGGAGAATTGTGCTTACTTCGGGAAGGTGGCTGTTAAGAGCGGGCGTCATGCTGGCCCGCGTGCTTGTGTCTAGTGTACGCAGACTCCGGCAAAACGGCGGCTACAGAGACAGCCCCGGTACTCGCACCACAGGTTCGCTTTCTTTATACAAACGTTTACTTAATACTTGTTTACTGGCAAACGCTGATTTTCTAACTTTTGAATAATTGCTTGTCAAATACTACAGTGCTCGGTCGTGCATATTCAACAATTTATGGACAAGTTTCCAAGGTAAATTGTGAAGGGTTTAACTGTTAAGCTATTGGATTGATAATTCCGTACGAATTATTATCAATTGGAAATATAGCGCTGAAGTCGAATTATTAGTTTGGAACAGAATCGACAAGTAGAGCGATTATCTTGTTTAAAACTGGTAAGCGTTAAGTAAAATGGAGTATATTTAGATCAATTGTTATCTTCGAAGACGATAAGCAAGCTCGAGAATGTCTCACAATGATTAATTTTTATTTTCTCTTCAGTCCGTTAACAAAAGTAACAAAACAAGTAGAAGTAAAAAATTTGAATACGTATTTTACACAAAAATTTGTAACTACGTACAAAGCGTTATTTAGTCATTGGCAAAGTTGGTATGACTCACACTAGAAAGTAGTTTCCGTAATTATTGTCTGCTATGTGTACACGCTCTAAGGTGTTTTAACAAAATAACCACCATAGTATCGAACAAAATCCGAGAAAACAATAGATTAAAAATTCTCCAGTAATTGATGCGATTCATCTGGGTACTGTGCAATTAACAGAAAGTTGTTCCTATAGTCTTTCCAACTTGAAACGGGTGTTTGGGTGACATATGACCCATTCAAAGTGAATATTACATTGCTTTGTGTACAGAAACCCATAAATCTTTCTTGGGCTAGTAAAAGAAGGATGGCTTCAATTTGCTTCAAACTCCCAGTTTTTATAGCATCATTGTTTCTATTCCAGATAAATCTGAATGCTTATCTGAAAATGAAAGATGATCATAATTTAGAAGCGGATTTATGTTAAAAGCGCGTTTCAATTTTGACTACGTCCGCATTACTAATTGCATGATCGTACATGAACTTTGTGTACCTGCTAAGCATATTACCCTTGACATGTCAGCACACATTGCCATATATTTCGAAAGGTTAACCACCTGCATTCCAACTGCTTTTAAAACGATTCAATCAGTAGTAGATCACGTCATATCAAGAATTGTGTTTAGGCTTGCCAATGAGCTCAAGATTATCTACTTATTGGGCCCAACAAGAACTAGTATAACAACAATATAAGAAAAAGATTAAGTTCTTTATCATCAGCTATACGAACTTATTTTTCTTAACCCAATACAAAAGGTTAAGAAAAATAAGTTCGTATATCTTCAAATGACTATATTATTCAAAACTGTCAATAATAGTATCAATTCCTAATCATCCATGACTACTTAAGTTCAGGGTCGCTGCGGGTTACTGCCACAGCCACAGTCACTATGCATGGGATTTTGTAGGTCAGTTTGCCAAACGTTTCCCGTCCCGAATCTATCCCATCCTACCGTCCTACGCTAATTTTCCATGCTTAGAATATAAGCAAATCACTGTGCCAAAGTTTTTCGGCATCCACTTCTCTTTGGCAATAGGCCGGAAACACGTAGACCATAGCAGTCATTTCCCAGTCGCTTTGCCTTTAACAGTAATTACCTTACTTTTTCAAAATGCCGTATTGTGTTTGGTTACATAAGTCACTTATTATTGTCAGAATGTAGGTTAGGGGACAGTGGCGTTTTCCAAAACATAATTTAGGACTGCGAAATGGCGGACATTAATGGTTTGATAGATTATACTTACTTAACGTACGCATTATGTTTCAAGGTAGGCAATGGAATTAAGGTAAATTATAGAACGTTTTGTTTATTTTGTGCCTTTTTACCTCGTGCTGAAGGTTGATTTTCTTATCTTGCCTCGGAATTTTGTTTTAAAGCTGAAAAAATCTTCAAAAAAGGCATCTTTAGAAACTATCAAACGAGCCACTTAAGAATAATACAAATGCAATCTCTGCAGTAATACAAATCTACTTGACGTAATAAAAAAGAGATGGTGGTATAGCTGAAGGCAGAAACCTTGCAATCGTACGATTTATAAAGCAAAAAAGCCTTAAAACGTTTTAATCGATAGCGGAATAATACTGAAGGTCTTCCCAGTCGTTTTCGAGATTAGATCGTCCATGTAGACATTTGGGTGGTGCTTCTAAACTTAGTTTTGGCAACGCTACCCTTTGCCGCAGCTCACTTAATTGGGATACGAGTTTAATTCGACCTTCCAATGTATGTTGAGTAATTTATTGTCCTAATTTACCTGCACACGTTTCTACTTGAAGGGTCTCTATCAAATTGGATTTAGCTGTCGTTGTGATGTTCGTCATCCGATTACCACATTATTTGCCTTTGCGCAGTAAGAAGAATTGCATTTTCATTGTGATACATCGTCGTGAGTTGCCACTCGATGTATCCGATCGCATCAGTAGTTCGTGCTAGACGTGTCGGGTGCAATTTATCACTCCTCGAATACTACACACGTTTTAAACTTCTTTAACCTATCCACACGTTTCTAACCCTCTCCACCATATTTTCGTTCGATAGAATTGAAAGTGGTAGCTTCTCTCAATGTCATTTCTGAGGATACATCATTATTATACCTACTAATGGGACTGATATACACATTGCGATTAAATGTCCCTTAATGAATAAAAACATATATGTTTAACATATACATACTACCCAAATTATTGTGAGCTGCAGCTTAGGCAGATATAATGTAAAGCAAAATATTTTTTATTAGAATGTCCATTTATAGTAACAAACAGTAGCTAAAATTCGGGAGCTAATTGCAGTCGAACTTTGGCCAACTTTAATTTATTATAGGGTCTTCTTAATGCCCACCATCACTAAACCTGGCTGATTATGTAACAAGAAGAGCATATTGAAGTAGTGAGATATGGTCTTAGTGTGTATTTTGGGACAAACATAATGCTGAAAGATTTTGGGACCAAAATGTTACTATTTCTTCATGTTCTCTGACTATCTCTTTTTATTTTTTTGTATTGGAACTTTGCAATGTTATCCTTCTCTCTTCAATAAAGATATATTTTCTTTCCCATCCTTAAGATATTTTACTGCACGAATGAACTAAATATTAGATATGTGCATTGAAAACAAACGCAAACTTTTATATAAAGTTTAATCATTTGTAACAAATATTGGTTTCCATAGTTCTTTGTCGCGAGACCTGCGGTGTTTAAGTGAGCAAACTCACGTTTACCTTTAAGCATGTTATTGAGTAATTCGAGCTCCAAGCCACGTGCTGTAATAACATTTCGAATTGTGAAAAGGTTGCCATAAACTAAAGTGCATAAATAGTTGCCAGCGACAAGTTCGTCGCCCACGGATTTAAACTGAAAATCAAGAATTAGAATTTGCTTGCTTGTGTGAAATTGAATAGCGTCTAGCAAACATGGCAACAAAAGTTTTGTTAACTGAAGTCGGCAGAAAAAGATTAAACCTCAATTTATCATCTGCCGCAACGTCATCGTCTTCTTTTATCGTTCCCTTTATGTGGCAGGTGGGCGCCATGACAGAATAAATAATTTCCGGTGAACAAGTTTAAAATACATTAGCAGCGGCCCAAACTGCAGCAGCAGGTTGCACGAGATAAAAACACGACCAGAAACTTTTACTTAAATCCATCGTTAAGCATGCAGTGTCTTGTATATCTGAAGTCAATTTTGTATTGAATATCTGAATCATTTTATAACGCAGTTGGTATTGCAGTCACCACGATCATCGTCCTTGCTAAATTAACCCGTGTTTTGTGAACCATTGCGCTTCTTTCTGTCGTGACGTTAAAATCGAGAGCACAGCACATACAACGAGTTTCACTTGCAAAGATTTTTACTACGCAAATTCAATTTTGTAGCGCCATCAGATATTGCCGTGGTCGCTTATTAATTTTATGATCTACAAAATTAATATTACTCTGTAATGGATTTTACTCTTTAGTAGCGAAGAAAGTATCACGGAAGGGTTAACTAACCTATGATGTTTTAACCAAGAGAAAGTGTTACTAAATCGATTAGAAGCATTTAATAAATTTATTATGCACTCTTAACGACTTGTAACACGTTTATGCAATACCAGTGGTACTAACTGGCACGTGGAAGCTAGGCTCTGTCGTTCAAATCGCGATAAGCCATACATGATGGATTATTCACAGCCACCATATCAAATATGTCCAGTTATTTCATATATATTAAGTTCTTTAAAGGTTGTTGTCCGTTTAAAACCCGACAAAAACATCCTGCATATAAAACGTGTTCGTAGAAACATGATTGCATAAAAAGCCCGTCCCTTATAAAGTGAGCAACGCTTCGATAGCCACCCTACTGATAAATACAGATGCGGTTATAGGCGACGATAGCCAGGTATTAACGGTTTGCCGTTCGTCCAGTTCTGCCATATCAATTTAATCTGTCGATGCCATCGTTAACATTAAAACTTTGTTCTTATCCATTACCGCTCTGTCTGACGCATTATATCGATCAGCTATTATGAGTTCAAACGCTACGCCGACGCACATGCTAGTTCTAAATGTCGGTACTTAAAAACGAATTACAGAACAATAGATGTTCCCATGTGTAGTTTCGAGCCAAATAAGTACGGATGAATAGTAGCGTTCAGATCGCAGATTTGCTGGCTTTGTTGGGTCTGTTCGATTTGCAGAGGCGTTTATCGTGAGAGGCGACCTTGTGCCGTCTGACATTGGGCTCTTCGATTTCGAATCGAGTTTTGTTGCTCATAGCACCTCTGCGCCCGCGCACCAACCAAAATCATTTTATTACGTGAGCAACACAACTATCTTGTGGTCCATCTCGTTATTTTTGATCTTCTTTTTGACTTCAAAGAAGACATTAGCAACAATTTTATCATTCAAAATCATCATCACATGTATGGTACCCCCGAGGTTTTTGAATCCATGGTGGTAATATTGAGCTCGCCAAGCATTGCACAAGCGATGGGTAACGGGTCGCACCTTATTTACTGTGTGGTGGTAAGTTCCGTTTTGAATTTGCTCAGTGCGCGTAACGCGGTTGGTGTTGGTCCAACGGCTTTCTATGATCTGTTATCTCGCGATCACCACCAATTGATTCCCAGTAGCCGATGCCGGGTACGATTAGGGACTTGTTGATTAAATGTTGTAAAGCTACTCGTAATAATCCGATTAAACGGCTTGTTGATCGCTTACTCTGCCCCTTTCTGGGTCACCAGAGCTGTTGTCGACGTTATCTTTGTTAGGTTTATCCGATCGGTGCGCTAGAGTTAGTACTCCTGATATTAGTAGAAAGTATAGGCACAAGTTTACCACTTAGAATTTTATGTGGATATCGATAAAGTCACGTTATATGGCATCCATTTTCATGTTCCAGGCTAATGCCACCAACCGCATGCGAAGTGCTGCGGTTGTTTGCCATCTACGGTGCATTCGTCTCGAACGAACGACGACCTAAGATTTCTATGGCTTAAATCAGTTGGAGCTGAAAATGGCTTTGTACTATTGCGATTTTGATTTGTAAAACTTGAATTGAAATAATGTTATTTCAAAATGCATTGAGTGTAAATCTAGTTAATTAGTTAGCCCATATCCTCAGCCCCATCGGGAACCGTTAACTCTTGTAGTTGATTTATTTTTACGAGCAAAGGTGTGTTGAGTAACCCTGGTGTCGTTTTAAATAATTCATCTATATACAGGAAGAAACTATGGTACCCAGTGGACTTAAAATTATATCATTCAATATGGCAGCAGGCACGCGAGCTTACGCCTCAACATAAATAGAAAGTGTCAAATGCTTCGCATACGTTCGTTGTGCTGAATAACTAACGCTCCTGTTCATTGTGCCTTCCAAATTATTTCTTGTAACATTTCAAAGGTAGCTTGCAATACTACACACTTGAAATTGCTTCTGTAATACTTGAAACTCGCTGTAGAAAGCGCATCATCCATTTAAAGTCACCTTTTATGATTTTCAAGGAAATCAAGATTTTTGTCTGGCTGTAACGGAATTTGGGGTAAGGTCAGACTCAGGCTCTGTAACCGCAGCGGCGGAGATGTGAAATGTGATTGTCTTTGAACATTTCTGATAGCAGTACGTCTGCAATGAAGTTGTTAATGAATATAAAAACAAAGTCGAGACAAGTTTTTATTCTATCCGGTCTCGTATAAAGCAATTCATGTGATGTCATATAGGACGTGGAGCTAAATAAAATTATTTCCGTCGTGAAGGGTGATTCGATTGGACATTGGTGGCTTGGTGGACGGTTCACGTTCGATTGCACAACACGAGGATACCGATCATGCAGAACCGACTTCCATGCTCAATGTTAACTTAGATCTAGTAATATAACCTAACAATGAAAAGTCTACATTCTAAGACATTGATTTCAATTACAATGAAACCGCATACGGTAATTTCGTGAATTGACGCAATTTTTGTTGCAAGAAACACAACATTCACAAATGAACCTTAAATTTGTTTTTCTGCTCAGCTACAACGTATTCCTAATCTGCGTATAATTTTACAATGGTAAAATGTTTACAGGCGAACATTTTTCCGAGCACGAGCGTGAACATTTTTCCATTGTAAAATTATACGTACTGATCATAAATTAAACTTTCAACCAAACAAGTGTGAATAGATGTTGAATTTAGTAGTTAGTTTTAAACAGACACTTTTGCAAAAACAAGCTCAAAACCATGTTATTGTTAAAGATATGGTCATCTAGAACAATCCTACTCGTTATTTGTCTGGCCTAATACACTTGTATCACAGAACGTAGTCAACGATTGTTATACTCATGTACGGTTATTGTTTGCTTCGAGTGCATATCGGCCGATGTTTACATAAGCGAACCAACAATACGGTTCATGGAACAAATTGACGTTGTGACTTCTGCGAACCCGCTGTCATGTACACTGCACCTAATTATGCATTGAGTCCGATATCACATTAAAATTCTATGCCAATCATCATTTCTTGATTAGCTTGTTGTTGAAAATTATGCTTTTTATTGCTGCTTTTGTAAGTTTTAGCTCTTTATAAGTTTTATTGATTGAGCACTAGCTTCATGGAATCAAGATTGAATTCATCGATACCTTGTCTTCAGTAAAATCCAGTATTGTCACATTTTGTAAGTTGAATGCAGATCTGTAGCTACTCCGACTTTTAGTTCCGGTAGGCCCGGTAAAGATCTTATATTCTTTAACATCTATACCGAATTCCATACCTTGGGTGGTGTTGGTAGGTTCGATTCCCGCACGGGACAAATATTTGTATGGCCTACAGATAGTTGTTCCGGGTCTGGCTGTTTGTGTATGTGAGATTGTATGTTTGTAAACGCACTCACGACACAGGAGAAATTCCTAGTGTGGGGCAACGTTTTAAAAAAAAAAAAAAAAATACCGATCATAGTACCTTTTGTTTTCATTTCATCGCTCTTATCTAGTAAGTTTTCAATGTTATCTGCGTCACTGTTGTACTAAAGCGGTTGTTCAATATTGACTGTTTCATGTCTTGTATTGTTGTTGGTGACTGCGAACAAGAAATACAATGCAACAATCATCTAATAGTTTTGTCTTCTACGACGATATTGGTATCACGTAAATGATTTTCATTTAATTATTGCTATAAGTTTCGATTCAATTGCATCACGACGACAATAATATATTTTGATGGTATTATTAAAATAATAACCGTAAATGTAACATTGTACCTACCGTTACATAAAATGAAGTTTAATAGAATCGCGGTGATGTAAGCATTTCCCATATTTTGCAACCTCAATGAAACTATGCCATATTAATTACTGGTCATAAGCGTTTTATCTACTTACTTTTGGTATTTTGTTTTTGAGATTTTCTGCTGTGTAATATTAATTATGTTTTATAGATTACGTTAGATAAGGTGGCTAGATGGTAGTGATATAGCAATTCCTTAATTATTTAAGTGTTGGACTGGTTCAGTACCTTTTCAATTACTCGTATAATAATTTTCACATTACTTTAATTAATGTCAACAAGTGAAAGTTCAATGTGGAAATCTTTTGCTTGGAAAGTATAGGTTTAGTACCTTGAAAGTTTCTTCGGAAGACGTAAACGGCAAAAGCAGGGTAGTTTGTCTTAGGTATAACAGTTAAATGGGAAAACTAATGAGTTTTAATGAATAACGACCAAGTAGCAGAATACACCTGTAATGAAGATTTCACTAGCTTATAAAATGAGATCGAAATGTTGCTACATGGGATTAAATTACAGACCACAAGGTTTGCTTGGCTCTCATAAATGATCAAACGTACCATAGCCTGACCATAGCAACAAAAACGCCAACTTATATGGAAGCATAATAGGACCAATGCAGGTCGCGTAGCGATGAGTTGCGTAGATATACACGATATGCTTTAAAATTTAAGTCTTCTGTATTAAACCACAACGTCCAAAGCTAGTGACATTTGTCCAAACATAACAATAAGCCCAATACAGTTCCAGCGATTAATTGGAATTGACATACATAAGCTCAAGTGACTCCCACGGATCCACCCGCGTGCAAATTGTTGACTCAGCTACTGTCGCCACACCGAGTACCTAAATGAACTTATATGAAAGGATGGAGGAACGCAGGCGGATCATGTTACGATGATACATGTTCGGCAGGTAACATACGAATTCTTAAATGTACTGAAGTATAACAACAGGCTACCATGCAGATTAACTATTTTGTACGTATGTACCGCTTTGCTCGTCTTTTGAAAAGGTTCTCAATGCTACATTTAAAGCCTAACACGAGACAGAATGGTTCTTCAGTTGTTACTACTGGGGATTGGCATTTTGCGATTCCTTGTTTTAACAAAATTGGTGAGCCCCAATAATCATCATGTAGATATTGAACATTATTTGCACCAGCGATCTTCTTCAGGATATCCTTTGTTGGCACCAGTAGCCTGAAGCCTAGGTTGAATCAAATTAATACGATATTAACATGAAATTATAATCTAGATTGCTTAGGTAGGCTTATGCTTCAAGTTATTTAGCTTAATTACTGGTTGGTAGACCATTAACAAAGTGACCATTAACCCTGTTAACTGTTTTACTCTCACAAATATAAGAGCATAGAAATAGCCGTTCCGTGCTTCTATTTGTTTTTCTCTGACTACTATGGAAATCCATCGATATTGCTGCTTGTATTTATGGACCCCTGGGGTCTTTATTTTCAATTCCCAGGACTGTTGTACACCATATGGCACTTGGCATTACAGAATTCTAATGAATAAATTACAGTACAGACTGCCTTCACATGCAATTTACAATGAATTCGAGTTTTTTGCGCTGCTTTCGTATTTTGCGAAATGTAGTTTTGTTTTGTACCATCATCAGAAAACTGAAGTAATCCATTTTGTTGCGGTTACATTTTTGGGGCGGTTTTAAATTAAAATATACCTACATATACATATATATTTTGTTCCAATTTTATTTTCAAAGGGACTTCTTATGAATTTCGTTTCCCTAAATAGTTACGTATGTATATATTTGTTTCCTAATAATAAATAATTGTTATTCTTCTTACAGGTAAGCATGTCTAAAACTGCGTTGAAAAGCGTTTGTAAGTAATATGAATGGTTTACTTTTTTACATAAACAAATTAATTAACCTTTGTGCCGACAATTATTAACATTAAGCTGCTAGATAGTAGCGGCCGCACAGGTCGATCTCCAAGCTTAACCAGCGCTTGCCAAGGTCGATCTATGGATGGGTGACTATCTTAATATACCGAGACTCCTCCATGCCTTTGAAAGCACGTTAAGCCGTTGATGCCCGCTGTAATTAGTTTTGGATTGTCAGAAGCCAGAAAATCTTACTCCAGTCTTGCCAAGAAGTGCCGTATTACCAAGTCAATGGGTTGTGGAGGTAAAATCCGATTTGACTGGAGGCCGCCCCAATATAGGAAAAAAAGCAAATGATGAAACGTTTAGCTGCACTTGGACTAAAAATAGTCGGTATCTTTATAATTTTATGAGCGAGATATGTAATCCTAACGCCTGGGCTTCAGAATCACGTCCTCTTGTTTTTATGGGACTTTCACTCAAATTTTAGAGCTCCGGCTATAAACATGGCTTAGACGTGATTTCTTCCACTTATTTTCGCCTTTTCGATGCACCTTAGGACCGCAGGATAAATTCTATACATATCCAGTATTCTACTAACAGCACGTCGATATAATACACATTTACCGCATATGTATATTGTTACAAGAAGTCGTATCTTGATTCCTCCCTTATCATCTACGTAACGTATCCCAAAAACACTAAACCCTCTTCTTCTAGAAGACTTTCCTACCGTTGACATTCCAGCCACCGCCATGCATTGTTTGATCTTAAATATAATTTTACGATCAGCCACTCCAACCTAACATAAAAGGAATAAAACACACCGATCACAGATCTGCCCTCACAATGAACTCACAAGAGACGATTGAACGTTCAGTACCGTCAGAGACGAGTGTAATTCAATTACCGGCACCTCATAAATGGGTTAGTGGCCCGGCTTCCCCGCTATACAGCAGTAACAGACGTCATGTCATTATCACATTACCAGTTATGTTGTTCTCTCTTGCGACCTTCTCAGGAACTGTTTCCGGAAAAAAGGAAAATTTGAGTTACGAAAGACAGCTGCCTAGGGACCGATATCGCTGGGTAGGGACTTTTGTTCTACGTTATCTATCAGCATTTGAGGCGGTTTGTCTCAATTTTTTGCGTTGTCCTTCCTAATATTGTAAGCCCCTTAAAACTACTAGGGTAGTAGTCAATATTGTCCTATAAAACGGACAGGTACAATTTAAGCTTTGTATTTTTATTATATTATTTTTTCGTTCAATGTATTTATTCCGTGAACCATTAATTTTGCTGGTCAGAATAAAAATGAGGCCAGTGCGTTTTGCTGTAATTTTACGCAAGCAGGATACGCACACAGGTACATTCATAAGTCGCCAATCTTTTCCAAGGTTTATACGGTCAGCACCGTGTGAAAATATTGCTATACATGTAAGAGTTTTATAACAACGTTGCTAACATTAATTGTAAACAATGTTAGCTTTTTATGTTCCTAATAGCATGCCAGTCATACCAGCACCTTGGAATTTTGAAAATAGGATATTTTCACTTGGCTGCGTCCGATTCGAATGATCCTACTATAGAGTCGAAAGTGATCTGTATCTGAGAATGCTCAAGGAGAATTCTCAAAATTGCCATCTCTATCGGGATTGAATTGTGTTGAAACTACCCTTTGTTTATCGTCACCACTGTCATGAATTTCGCGTCTGTTGTACAAGGTTGATAAAAAAAAAATTAGGGAATTAGTAGACCCATTCCTCATAAGATCTTCATAATCTGTGTCAAGTAAGTACTATTTTTTTATTTTTTATTTTATTTTATTTTATTTGGGAAAATAAACGGTTATACATTAGAATATTATGGCACAGAACTTAAAACTAAAATGGGAATATAAATGTATAACCAACAACATTTTCCACATAATATAAAAAAGAAAAACAAACATAAACGGCGTGCGATATAAAACTAAGCTGAAACATATACAGGTAAAACTAATAAAGAGGGACATAGTAGGTAGAGTCGAAAATTTAAGATATAAATTATGATTGTACGATTGTTACGTTAACTCAATTCCTCAATTTTGCTATAACTTTAAACGCAATACTTCTAAATTTCCCAGCGGAAACAGCAAAAAACTCAATATCGCGGAAAATCTTATTAAACTGAGTAGTAAGACGCCGTAGGGGTGCTCGCGATCCTGCGTTTGACCGACAAGGTGTTACAGCAAACAGCGGCCGCACGCGAACACCCCGACACATAGTAGTTCTGGGTACTACATAACTTATTCTATTACTTATATCTATACAATCATATGAGTTGTTACATAAATCAAACAGAAATGCTGATTCCAACATTATACGTCTAGCTTTAAGATTTTGTAGTTTATACTTAATAAGTAAGTCACTGTAAGATGCATACGTACGGAAACAACGGAAATGCATGGCCTTTAAAAATTTACGTTGTACTTTTTCTAACATATTAGAGTATTTTTCATAGAAGGGATTCCACACTGGTACCGCATACTCCAACTGAGACCTGACCAAAGTTTTATATAGATATAAATAAGTACCAGGGCGTTTAAATTCCTGAGCAGATCTCATTACGAAACCGTACATACGATAAGCATTGTTCACAATTTTAGCAACATGAGCGTCAAGATGCAGTTTATCATCTAACAAAACTCCAAGATCACGAACCACTGTTTCTCTTACCAGATCTATATTATTCAATGAATATTCATATTTAATTAGGCTTTTACTTTTAGTAAAACTAATGCAATGGCATTTGGTTATGCTCAATTTAAGTTTATTTTTTACACAATATGCAGAGAATCTATTTAAATCTTCCTGCAAAAGTAAACAGTCACGTAAATTAATAATCGACTTAAAAATTTTGAGATCGTCTGCGTAAAGTAATACTTTAGAATTTTGAAAACATGAACTTATATCGTTAATAAACATAATGAACAAAAGAGGACCCAGTATCGAGCCCTGAGGAACACCGGAAGTAACAGTAAAGGTCGCAGAATTAAAGCCGTTTATTACAACTTTCTGAGATCTGTTTAGAACGTAAGAGGAAAACCACCTCAATAGATTGCCACGAATGCCATTAAAGGCAATTTTACTCAACAGCAATTGATGGTCCACTTTGTCAAAAGCTTTCTGGAAGTCCGTGTATATCGTATCAACTTGAATACGAGAGTCCATACTGTTAAATAGGTAGTCAACAAAAGTTATCAGGTTAGTAGTAGTTGACCTTTTTTTGACGAATCCATGTTGTTGTGGAATTATGTTATTATGTAATAGAGGATAAACTTTATCATGAACAAGTCTCTCAAAAAGCCTTGACAAAACCGATAATATCGATATAGGACGATAGTTCTCAATATCCTGTTTAGGTCCCGACTTGTGAACAGGAGTTATGTTTGCGAGTTTCCACACTTGGGGAAAGGCTCCTTGTGAAATAGATAAATTAAAAATAATGCACAAGGGTAAACACAGATTAACGGCGGTCTGTTTAATAAAGACAACTGGTAGACCGTCTGGTCCCGGGCCTTTAGATGGATCTAATGCTCTTAGCGCTGTTAATATTTCATCGGCAGTAAAATTAATGTTACTAAGGAGAGAACAAGTTTCAGAATAATCTCTGCTCTGCGATGAAATACCATCAATTGAAGTGGATGGCTCGTATACCGAATTAAAAAACCTTGAGAACAGATTACATATGTCTTCTGGATTATTGGCTGACTGGTTATTATAATGCATGATAGAAGGGAAGGTTGTAGAGGATTTACGTGTAGAAATGAACGCCCAAAATTGCTTAACATTAGTACGGATACCATCCTCAACGGAGGCAATGTAATTTCTGTAGCAGGTTTTGCACTCAACTTGGAATCTAGAGCGGTAAATGGAAAACTGCTCGTAGTCTGAAATGTTTTGATACATCTTCCATTTTACCCAAGCTTTGGCTTTATTTTTGTAAATATGAATAAGCGACCTTGAAAACCAAACGGGAAATTTGAAAGATCTACAGCTAATCAGTGGAACGTGTCTTTTAATGATGCAGAAAACAATGTTATAAAATATGTTTAAGGTATCGTCAATGGTTTGATCAGCTAAAACTTCCTCCCAATCAATCTCCTTTAAATCCTCATTTATGTTATCATAGTTTGCTTTGTAATAATTATATTTTTTTATGATCTTGCGGGTCATCGAATTGTAAGGTACACTTAGAGAGATAAAAACATTAAGTGGAGGATGGTGGCCGTCAATCTGTAGCAAATAGTCTGGGGCTCTAGAAACATTGCAATCACCGTTACCAATGACCCAAGTCCAGTATTCTACCATTTAGATTCCGTATTGTATTGAATTGATAAGAGTTGAGGAACGATAAAAGCTCACTGATTTGATCACAAATGGGAGAGTTACGTCTACAAGTATGAGCAGATAGTGAAGTACTATCTGTACAAGCAATCCAATCGATTTCTGGTAGGTTAAAGTCACCTATTACATAGAAATTATCAATGTTTGTGCCGCTAAGCAGTGATTGCATAAGTTCAAAATATTCAGCATAAGCAAATTCTGGTGTTTTTGGTGGTATATATACTGCAGCAATAATTTGGCACTTGCCTCGACTTGAGCTTGGCAATTGCACTAAGATGTGCTCAATGCTGGCATGAATTGCGAATTGCGGAGCTAATCTAACTGAATGCAGACGCTTTAGTACAGCCACGAGAACACCACCTCCATCTTTTTTATTGGTGGCAATGCGATCACGATCATACCGGTGTACTGCATAACGTTCATCAATAAACTCATTATCTGATATCTCGGGCGTCAGCCAGGTCTCAGTCAAAATTATTATGTCATAACAATTGGCCAGAATATTCATGTACAAAATATTTAATTTTGTGCGGAATCCCCTGCAATTTTGGTAATATATGACTAAATTATCTGTCATTGTAGCGTAAAACTTTAAAGAATATTATCATGAATGCATTAACCGTTACTAACGTTATCGTAACCAGCAGGACATAATTGTACAATAAAGTGTCAAGAGAATACGAACAAAATATAAAAAATAAAACATAACAATTAAAAAAATGGATCAACCATAACAAACGACCCACAATCCAGGTTATGGAGTGTTCAACTAAAGCCTTTAATATACAAGCCATTAAAAACTCCCAGAGCTGTAAAAAACGACTATAACATATACCGAAGTTTGATGTATTATTAACTAAAGAGCTAATTTCCGATAGATACAGCTCCCTGGTTGTCAATCGGTGCAGCGTAGCCAGGTTTGATTTTAGTGATATCTTGCAGGGTCCGAATAGCAAAAGATCTTGTCCCTTCTTTTTCACGGACAAGGATGGTTCCATGCTTAACCCAAACAAACTTGTAACTGTGTTTTTTGGCAACGTCTCGACACTCACGAAATAATTGTTTGTTTTTTAGGGTCAGGTGCTCATGCATATATATCGGTAATGCAGTCCCTGAGATACCAACTTGATCCGTAGCAAGTCCCTTGCACAACCGGTGGGCACTAAGAAAATTGTCACGTAGTATACGTGAAGCTAATTTAACTATGATGTTTTTGGGCTTATTGTTTTGCTGTTGCGCATGTGGGACACGATGAATAGAAATAACGTCATTTTGTTGAACATTGCACTTAATTGTGGCCCCAATATTTCGAAATATGGTTATGAGGTTTTCGTTACGTCTTTCAGGGATGTTGCATATCTCAATATTGCAATTTCGAGCACTCTGTTCCAAGTTATCAATCTTCTGCGCAAGCTCTGTCACAGTAGGCTTCAAATAAATGGTGTCTTGAATGTTTTTACCGAGCTGGGCCACTTTCTTGTTGATGTCCGTTTGCGCGTCAGCAACAAACTGGACCGAGTCCTCAAGGGAATTAATTCGTTCCGTCGTATTCGAATACTTTACATCCAACTCTGTTACCTTCTGATGCAGGACCGATTGTTCTGATCGAAGAGAATTAATGTCATTTCTTAAATCTGAAGTGATCTGATTAAGGGAAGTAAGTTCGACTTTCATTGATACCACATTCTCTGATATTACATTAATACTTGTTTCCAAATCCCGTCGCCACTCATTTATTGTATTCTTCAACTCCGTTGATAACTCATTTATAACCTGTGTCCACTCAGAATCCGGTTGTTTACGTTTACGGACCGACACATTTTGTTCACCACTCATTGGGGAACCAGTCGTCAAATCAGTATCCGAATGGAATTTTTTCTTGTCGGGTGAATGGAACATAGTATTGTTTGAGTTAATACTCAATCTGGCAATTTTTGTTCAAATTAAGATATTATGAAAATGGAAAAAGAATCGCGGATTGTGGGATTCGAACCGACGGCACCTTGAGTATCTCCTGCGATTCAAGAAGCTCCTTCGCCGGCCACTCGACCACGGTGACTTTGTGGACAGTGTTGAAATTTGGCACCAATATTTAAAAGTTTCTTGTGTGTGTGACTTGCTATGAGCTCGTTACTAATGAGGTCCTTTGTTCACGAAGCCACAAGGTCACTTTGAACACTCAATATCGTTAAAGTTTTAATAGATATTTTGGCAAGTACTGGTATTAAACTGTATTTGATTTAAAATAACTATGTATATTTGGATTCCACAAGAGTCACTGTATATGTCACAACAAAAATTTGCGAAGATTAGCAGCAAATTACCACTTATTTTACTTAATTTGAGGGACTGATTTAGACAGACTACACTCAAAGCAACGGTCGCACGACGTATCTACTATTGGTAGCAAGGAATCACTTTGAATTAACTAAGTTCTTGGTATTGAAAAAAATTCTATTACTGATGTTTTGGCGTTCCCTGATATTCTTAGAATAGACTTTTAAAAGTATCGGATATTACTCAACATCAAACAACAAAAATACGCAACGGAAGGGAGCAATGTCAACCAATTCGTTCGGTCATTCATCATATTAAGTGATATTTATTGTCAGCTCAAGGGTGTAAATCAACAAGGGAGCAGTTATGCTCCCCGCGCAGCTATGATTTAATTTAATCCGAAACAAGCTGGAGTGCCTCCTAATACAACAAGAAATATTTACATAAAATACATGTTTGTTAATGTCCAAGTAGATACGGGTATTTTGTGCGTGACTGTAGTTCCAATACAGTAAGACTAAGATTGAACAGACTGCATAGAAAGGACGTCATTTGAATCGGAAAATTCTACTTCGATTTGGTTTAATTAACTAGACTATAAATCTCACGTTATTGCCGTACTTAGCTCTCTTACAGGAGATGGCTAATGGGCCTAACTAACAGCCTTTTCCTGCCGTAATCGAAAGTGCAATCAAAGACAACACAAGTGATATGATAACTATTTTAGTATACACTATTACGTGCACAGATAGCATTTGGTATCGTTGTGCCATTTGAAATAACAGCTCGCGTGGATCGACACATTCGGGAGGAGATATGGAACGCAGCGATTTGAATTCGATATAACGTGCGTTGGATGCCGATCTCGAACGAATAACTTTCTACTTTTTTTTTCTCCTTAGAAATCGCGAGAAAGCGTGTGTTTGTGCATAATTAGCTGATTAAAAATATATTCAATTGAAATGTCGTGTCTTCGGTCACTGAATTCGGTATTGCTACTTTTTCAACTGTATAGAGCAGAACTTGTATTAAACGAATGACGTTTTTTGACGTTCATGTGTGCAAAGGGAAGGTCATTTTATGCAGGCAATGCTATTAATTCTGATCACGCGATCTCTCACTATGCGGGCTGTGCGAGCGAGTTTTATTATTTTACGTAGATACTTGGTAAGGAAAAAACTGTGTGAAACTCGTTGATGGACGCTGTTTACTTGGGCCGACATCGAGATGATACTAGAATCCAAATTATAGTTTACTTTAAGTTGCGAAATCTGTTGGTTCTATACTGACTAGATATAGTTTGATAAAATATCGAAGGTTTTTCTTATTCATGAAGATACAATGGAATTTTAAGGTAGATACTCTACTTCTGCCTTTTAAATTAATCTAAATTTTTGTATTCAGTTTCGCAGCGCTTGTTCCAATTTTTAGCCCCCGACGAAAAAAGAGGAGAGAGGAGAAAAGAGAGGATAAGTAAAGGTCTGTCTGTTTGTCTGTCTGTATGTGGCACCGTAGCTCTTAAACGGGAGAACCGATTAGGATGCGGTTTTTTTTATTTGTTCGCAGGTTTTGTACAGATGGTTCAGCCGTTTATGGATAATGCTCTTCTAGTTAATGAAGGGATGCGACCCACTTCCACGAGTCTGATCGATGCGAAATTTGGTATATATTACTTCAATAATATTCAAGAATTTGGTAGCTTGACCTGAGGTCTGCAGAATACCCAACTCCTCGCTTAGTTAAAGCAGTAGCATCATCATCATCATCTTCCTGCCCTTATCCCATTTTACTTGGGGTCGGCGCAACATGATTTTTTCTTCCATTCTGTCCTGTCAGCCGTCACGCTATAACTAACTCCTTTTTCTTTCATATCACTCCTCACACAATCCTTCCATCGTTTCTTTGGCCTACCTCTCCCTTGCCATCCATCCACATTCATATTCATAACCTTTTCAGTTACATGTATTTCATCCCTCCTTTTTACATGAACATACCAAGACAAGCGGTTCCCTTTCAACTTTTCCGTCACTGGCGGAAAACTTGAATCATGTTTGGGCTTAAAAAATCAAAGTACCGAAACGCTGAAGGCCAAAAGTCATGGAAACACCCTTTGCTTGGGTTTGTTTATTGGTTGAAACGTTTGCCTAACGTTTCGTCACGCCCTAACGATCAATCGTCGAGAACGTTCGTCAAAACAATTTTTTGTTGTAGTTTATATTTTTAATCCGTTTTTACAATCACTTATAACAACGGATGACATCGTCGGACGTTACGGGACATAATTCCGGATGAAAAAAATATTAATATCCGTCCAAGTTCTTATATTTGTAGTTCAACGTATTGACGAAAATAGGATATGTTACAACTGATTTCAAAATATAATATCCTCTATCAAACAACTTCATATTTATACAGTACTTTTTTATCTCTGTAGTATCAAAACTGTAATCGCCTTGAAATGTCACATGATACTGCTGTCATTTGATAAAGGAGAACTAAAAGTATCGTATATCGGATTTCGATCCAACTGGATATTTCAGCTTTATATTAAAACGAATTGTTATTTTATTCAGCCTTCTTTGTTCCAATTTTGAGGTAAGGTTTCGCTGTTTACGTTGTTTTTATTGTTGCCCAGTTGTCGCTACACGACATTCTCATTTGACGCCAAATTGAAGGCGATGACTTGGCCCATTGAATTATTTTGTATCATATTTTGTATTTTGTACGCAGAAGAAGACATGAGGTCTTCTTCTGCGTGGCCCAACACGGTTATATCTCTAGAATAGAATAGAATAGAATAGAATAGATCATTTATTTGCACAGAAAGTAGGTACAATATACAGATGTTATATAATATTAAGTGATCCATATACTTTCTACCTTAACTAAGGCATGCAAAAAGTTTTATAAAACTAATAAATTCAATTAAACAAAGTGGCCACAATACAATCATAATTCAAGCATGCAGCAGCATTATTTGCATGAAATTTACTTGACCTTCCAATTACAACTTGGTGGCCATTCGACCGATTTTTTTCGATTTGGTGCATGCTGCAGGTTAAGTACTCCTATAAATATCATTATTACTTTGTTTAAAAAATCTTGACTAGACTAGTTACAGTACACTGCTCACTGTCACTGTCATATCTTTGTACATTTACTAAAATGAATAATGTTGATAATCAAAAAAAACCTGTTTGGAATCTATTGTAAAATCCAGCTGGATCCCCGTCGATGACGTCACTTCAAAGTGTGCGCGCGCGCCGTGGACCGTGACGCCGCTTCCGCCGCTGTTTCCGCCTTCCACCACAGAATTATGTGAACTGTTCAATCGGATTTAATTTCGTAATAAACTTTAAAACGGGTAATGTCTTCAATGACTACCCGCTAGAACGACCGCTCTGTCTTGTCGGATCCTAGTGCTACATTATGAAGAAGGTCAAGATAACTTGTTTTGTTTGCTTCATATCATTGACTGGTGCAAAAAACTCTTCATTATAAATTTGGAACACGAACGTGATCTGTGTCAAATATAGTTATGGTCTGTTCCTATTGCATCGCGTTCGAAGCGAATCACTGGCCGTTAGATTAATTAAAACATGAATCATAGCTCGGGGAAGTCAACAGAAAGTCGATACTGGTATTACTTTATAAAACAAGACATTATTGAACCACAAGAAACCAGAGCTGGTCGGGTCGGACGGCCGCGCCTCGCCTGATGTCGTTTCGAGTGACATATTGCCACATGATACCGCATTATCGGATTTCGACGTGCACTTTAATTAGCGCGGAGAGAAATGCCTGCTTAAGCTGTGATATCACTCCATCTAAGCCATATTTCTGGTCTAAATATGAATGCGGATAGCTGTGAGGCCTTGTTTTGAGTGTAACGGACGCGGAGCGCGCCATTGTTCACTCTCATGTGCGCATACCTAATTATTTAAGGGAAGCTGCAGTTATGAATATGAATATTAGCCACGTGTGTTGTATATTTTGCCACTGTGAAACTAGTCCGAATGAATGAGTCATCTAGGTCGAGACGAACTGAATACTAACGCGAATCTAGGATTCTCGAAGCAGAATAAACGCTAATAAGTAAGATTGTATAATACGTTCAGCAATATATGTACATATATTCTTCCTTCCGTGTCAACAAGCCTGGTATTGGCAAATATGCCCATGATGACTCATTCAAAAGCCGGTACTGTATTGTGTAAAGGTTTACCATACAAGTTTACTGACCCTTTAAGCGATTAGCTGAGCGGTATACAAAATCTATATAAAAGGCTTACACAGGACTTAAATTGAAATAGACTTAAATCTAAAATGTAGTTTAACTCCTAACCCTTCGATATGCCGCCTATATAAAGTAAGATTAGGCTAGACGGGTTCCATTAAATAAACCATTCATCAAATCCCTCAATTCAACTTTTAAAGCACACTGAGAAAAAGCTTAATATATTATTCAGCAGATGAAAATTCCTCTATACCAGAATATATGGGACTTAACAATATTTCATTTTAAGGTCTTATTTATTATAAACTTTTTTTTTAGACTCAGTTTTATATTATCTAAGTTGTCGTTGCCATTCTACTGAAGAAACCTCTTTATTTTTATAATCTTCTAAAGAAACAAAGTTATTTAGGCAACGCCGTCAATGGAGCGGTTTATTGCAGACGAATTTATTATAACAAAACGGAAAGTTGTTTCACGTAGGTCGTCGATTTCCTGGTTATGTAATGTTTTATTTTAGAGTTCACGGTTAATTATATTAATATTGCATCACTCTCCATTATCTCTACTCATCAAAATTGATATTCCGATAAATTGACATTTTATGAGTCAGGGATTAAACCCATCACCACACTTCGGCGATAGAAAGTGTTGACGGACGATGTCATAGAGTTCGTGTAACCTTTTACGAAGCGTGTTGTGCATGTGAATTATTTATCGTGCAGCTCGGTTTTAATCCGGTCTACCGATAACGAAATGAATAACATAGGATTTTGAATCAAGAGGCGTGAGCCAGGGCTGAGGTGAAAGTGTCCCACTCCCAGAACAATCGATTGTCGTTCTTTGAAGTGTCACTAAGATATATGATAGATATCTCAGACTTCCTAGAAGCTTATGTTGCAATATGTGCATACTTTCAACACGTCAGGGTACTTAGATCACGTCGATCAGAGTCTGATTCTACACAATTTAAATTCACTGGAAAAGAAAACAGATGTAATTACGTTGAATTTTACTGCATCTGATTAAATTCGTGCTGGAGTAAATAAACGTAAGGCGATTGTGGGAGGTGAAAGAGTTATGGTAAAAAGTTTAAAGTCGACCCAGATTACCGACCATGGCGCCGGTCGCGGACGTTTCCTTGTTTATACGATAATACCACTCCACAACACTCGTTATTTTTATGGCCAGACAAATAAGAACTGTTAGAATTAATTGCAAACCGACCCCCTCGAAGAATAATGAATAATCATGTTTGAGTCATTACTTTGTTTTTTTCAACTAAAAGATCTGTTTAAAGAATTGTCTTTAAACAGGTTTAAATAATTCCTCAGATGTATTGACATCTGAGGAATTATTTATATTTTGTTGCTTGAGCTAACATAAGAAGTCATTATCTTGTTCTTACAAGTACATGGACGCGTCAGGTCGCAAGCTCATTAAAGTTTAACAGTCACTCCTCCAAGAGTTATTTTAAGTTACAACCAAACACGGTGTTCCAAGTTTGTATACTTGGCTTCACCTGAAACATCTAGCGTGTCGAAATAGTTAAAGCGATGCAACAACGTCTATTTTTGTTTCGGGAGCACCGACCCATTGTCGAATACACTTCAATCACAGCTGTGATGATTCACGGCATTGTTCGCGCCCACACTTAAACTCTCTAGACTCCCGGCCATGTGTTATCAAAGTTCTTACTTAGATAGTGCCGACACAAGTCGACCCACTTGAATGTGCCGAAAGCGATATCGTTTATCTTTTGTATTGCAAGAGAAACCTTGCCTAAGCTTTTTTTTGTCCGATACTTTTCTGCTGTTTTTTGTGAAGTACAAATTTGTAATGTAAGGCGTGAAAAGACTCCGTTAAGCCACTTGAAGACACATCTAGTACAGGATCAGAGTGACACAAATAGCTGACGGTAAAGGCAGTGGCCTGTGTGACTGAGGGGCCGGTCTCATTAGTTCCGTTAAGGAGACTTAAGCGTGCCACTGCAACTGTACAGTTGACGCTAATGCACTAAATGTAGCAATTATACATTAAAACCCCAGTAACATTGACTCATTGGCAGAGCAAATGAAGTATACAGTTAATTCTTGACGCACGATTTGTCTCTAGGAAAGCAAATAAATCAATGTGTTGTTAAAACTAAATAGGATATGTCATGCGCTCCCGATATAGATGTATTAATTTAAGAGCTTCAACTCTTAAACTAATACGGAGGCAATTTATAAGGGTGTCAATCATTTTAAATGGCTTTATCTTCATTTGAATAGGTCCTAAGACCGTGGCAGGATAGACGGCTGAGCCATTAGAGGCACCTCTTTAAGTAGTATATTTAATGATTCATGCATGTACAGTTGGGTGCGTATATTGACGGCACTATGAGTCGTTCACCGACTTCCAACATCAATTACACCAATTGGTGTTATCTCGCCTGAGTGCATCTGTGAGCACTTTTCGTTCGTGCAATAAACCAATGTCTCACACTACACACAATACTGTACTGTGAACGATCAGTATCTAGACGTTAAGTAACATAAGCTTACGTCGTACTTGTTTCCTCAATTCTTATTTTTCTTTGTTTATATATTCTTTATTGATTCAAATTGGCCAGGTTTAGGTCAATATTCGTAATATTAGCCTATATTGGCCTTGTGCTGATTAGAACGTGTAAATGGGTTTTAGCTTTAAACTTGAAATATTTCATTTTATCGCAAACCATTCAATCTTTGCGGTTATTGTTCCGTAAAGCGCATTTCAGTGGTATGACCAATGTTATTTATTCTGTGATGATTGACTAGGAAACATCTACATTCAAGACTGATCGATGATAGGATGAAAGTGACAATATTTCCTCAATATTCAGTATGTTTTTTCTTTCCGTAATTTACTGGTTCTATTATGTTTTTATATGATAGAGATTGCTGAGAAACGGAAGCTACGTTTGGTTAGTTTTCCACATTCTATTCTAATATCTCATTATTATATTCATGTCTTTCTCCCAGCACTTATTGGCAGCTGTTGATCTTCTAAGAAGTTATGAAAAATCGAATCCTGTGTATCAGGTATCAGTAGATTTCAAATCAACTCGTCTATTGGAGCGATAAGATTCATACAAAACTCTTTTATCAGTATTATCGTGGCAGTAGAGATATTAACTAATGTCAATATTACTGTGAAGTAGTGAAATCTGTTGGGAATTTGTGACTTTTGGCTTTAATTTTACTGAGTATATACAATAAGAACAGCATCTTCAGTGGCAAGGAAGTCCCTGTCGTTGAACTTTGCTTGACATGGGTAGACATACATAATCTAACTTGTGTCAAACACTTCATTATGTAGACAAAACTTTGGTGCGTTTACCCATCGTCTTCGAACAATAGAAGCGCTGCTAGTGTGAGTTTCGTCTTAGCTAATAGCTGTTTTACATCATTTTCATTCATTATTTGGGACTTAAGTGAAAACGTTAATGTTGTTTTAATCTTCTGTGTCTACGCTTTTTCAATTACTTTCTCTTTAGATTTTCAGTGGTTTATGCCTAAAAAAGATTTCAGGTTTCGCTTTTGTTTCAACATTCGTTTTTGTTTGATGTTTTTTGAAAATAGTTTCACGCGTTGAAACAGATAACTTTATTAGCTGCTTGTGTCAATGTATTCTTATGTACTACCCTTAACTGTAGTCTATTAACTATTCAATACTTTTGTATATAGCACAAACAAATTTCATTCGTCGAATTTAAGTTAAAATTAAGAATTTACGCAACATATGAGAATAACGCTACATGAGGAATTTCTGATTAAACAACATTACAAGTAATTAATTATGCTTGCATTACAAAGGTGAATCACTGCAAGTGCAATCAATGGTGTCTTATGTCCCGTTAAGTTAGCAGTAATATATGCAATTGTCATTATGAACAAATGGATATGAATAATACAATGGTTCAATTTAAATAATTTGTTGCTTTTTTGATAAACGACTCTCAATTTACATGCACTGATTATATAGACAGCTAATGGTATTTCTTCAATAGCCATTACTCTGTTATAGTTATAGCATACATAAAAAAGTTACCAATGACGAATGCTACCCGTTATATTTTGAAACATGTTTGATAACAATTATTGAATAACTCACGGACGGTAACCCTTTCATTTCATTTGCATACGTAGTTGCACGGAACACCAGTATGTAATCAATTGTGAACATAGTAATGATAAGTAAGCAGAAATATACCACCTATATTTCGTGTAATTTTATTAATTGATACGTTTCGTTTCGGGCCATTGTGAAAGATAATCAACGTGGTGAAACGTTCCAGCATTTATTCATCGTGTTTAATGGAATCTACATAGTTACAAAATGTCTAACGATCTCTTGTTTTGATGTGTTCTGTCATGTGGATCGGTATGGCATTAGTGGTTTTATTACGGACGGCATAATGTGCCTAATGAATGACGCACTAGGTCGGGTTGCGGCAGACAGTCAGCCGTAACTTGGGCACGCCCTATTCGTTGGTTAGCGCACCTGGCTGCTTATGCGTTATCTGCTCATGATTATTCTTTGGCTCGTGTTACGTGCTATAATTTGCAGACAGATATAATATAATGTTGCCTGTTGGTATTACTTTCGTAACCTCCATGCGTTTCTCAGTGCATATCTTGTCCAGAATCAGAAAGGATTTCTATCATTTCGGTCCATAGTTAACATTTCAGAAACTTACCCGCTCGTGACTGCAATTAGAAAATTTTATCCAATGTTTACTTGACTGAAACACATCCGTCCCACCTTTTTTTTTTTTTTTTTTTTGGATGGGAAATCATCAAATGACTTCTCCCGCTCTGGGCGGAGCGGAAGGGAGTGTCAGACTCTTACTGACTAAAACCCACCCGTGTTCCTGCTTGTGCCCTTTGCGTTCCAGGGCCGCGGTGACTCTTTCGAACAAATTCCGCAACCCTAGCAGGCACTGACCCTATGGGGCCCCGTCTTCTTTGCTGACAGCTCTATGAGGCGCGCGTGGAACACGACGCGCCGTCGACTCGGGCCTGGTTGCTATCGGACGGCAAGCCACCCATAGCTCGCCATCCGCAGGCCCGCGCCTACGGTGGCCGGGAATCGCCCTGCGTTTCCCGACGCCCGGGGCGTCTTCTCCTGTTGCGGCGGCTGGAAAGAGGAGCTTCTCTCTCTCGCACGCGCTCCGCCTCCTCCATCGCTAGCATTACTGCTTCGCAGAAGGATGCGGCCGCCTCCCATGCCTCCTCGCTCCGGACCATGGCTTGAACCAGGGCCGGCCGCGAGAGGTCGCCGCCGCCGATCGCCTCCACGAGGACACGGCGTTGCTCCGCCCAAGCAGGGCAGACCTCCACCGTGTGCTCCACCGTGTCCTCCGGGCGATCCACACAGTGATGACACCCGGACGTGTCCTCCCGCTGGATCCGACACAGGTACCTCCCGAAACAGCCGTGTCCGGTGAGCACCTGCGTCAGGCGGAAGGTGAGGACGCCGTGGCGTCTCTCCAGCCACTCCTCAAAGAGGGGACTTACCGCCGCAATGGCGGCGTGCCCAAACATCCGTCCCACCTTACGAGATTAATTGGGATAAATACGTTTCGCACGTTGCAATTCATCAGCCGTTCGGAATAGATGGTGGGTGCAACAATCATGCGCCCACGCTCACTCTGAAACAATGCCTCGTGAATGAGCCGCTAAACACAGCCATGTATGGCACAACATCCTACAAGTCAATTCTACTAATTTATTGCTTGTATATAAACAGAAACTATGTTCTTTTGTTCAACATTGTGAAATGGAAAGTTTGGAATTGCAAGTTTAGTCAAATCAACATTGTAGCATTCAGCCACGACACAACAGTTGAAGATTTGCGGTGAAGCTTTTCTAGATAGAGTCAGAGAGCGAAATGTATTTCATATTTTGGAAAAGACTTGTGGAAAATGATTTTCAATAGATGAATAGTCACATATAAGAGGTTATTTTTACCTGAGTGTACCTTGACCAATCATTAGCAGCACCGTTATTATCCTTTCTTTCAACGGTTACAGGTGCGAAAGTTACATTGTTCTTACAATTTATGGGGCAGCTGCACAACCCGACCTTTAAATGTCAATGAGGATGACATGTCTGGAGTGAGGATTATCAAGATTATGAACCTAATTAGATTGCACATAGTCTGTGGAGGCCATATGTGTACGTGCACGTGCGTCGATATTTTGCCTACGTGAGGGGTCGAGCGATCAATGATGAGCGATTAGTCAAGAAATAACATCGGCTATTACGAATATTTTAGTACTGGCATTACTGCGAATGATATAGAAGAAAATATTTTAAAATTTTATTGAAGAAGTTTTGACAATAAAAAAACTATTTAACAAAAAAATACAACCGACTTTTACACAAAAATCAAAAAAGTGCAAAATAACTTTAATTTCGGAACTCGGTGTTTGTGGTTGCTTTTTCGTTTTTTGAACACCGACTTCCGAAATTAAAGTTATTTTGCACTTTTTTGATTTTTGTGTAAAAGTCGGTTGTATTTTTTTGTTAAAAAGTTTTTTATTTTTCACTGTTTAGTGGTACCTACACCCCCTCCCCTCCCCCACCTAAACGAACCAATCACATTGGTGTAAAAAAAAAGTGCTGCTCCTTTGCAGAGTACACTAAGAGGTCGTCAATGTAGACAATGTAGATATTTTTTTTAGATTTTTCGAAAACCGCTTGGTTGATTTCGATAAAAAATTTATTTTTCACTTTTTAGTGGTACCTTTTTTTTTTTGGATGGGAAATCATCAAATGACCCCTCCCATTTTTTAGTGGTACCTACACCCCCTCCCCTCCCCCACCTAAACGAACCAATCACATTGGTGTTAAAAAAAGTACTGCTCCTTTGCAGAGTACACTAAGAGGTCGTCAATGTAGACAAAGTAGATATTTTTTTTAGATTTTTCGAAAACCGCTTGGTTGATTTCGATAAAATTTTCATGGGACCATTTGGGAAGTATACCCTTTCCAACAAAAAAAGAATTTTTCAAATCGGTTCACAAGCGACGGAGTTATGCGCGAACAAACATAAAAAAAAAAAAAATACAAACATCCGAATTGAGAACCTCCTCCTTTTTTAGAAGTCGGTTAAAAAAAGAACGAATTCATGTGACGAATCCAATTCTATTGTAGATAGACACATTGCCGTCAATGTGACTATTCAGTGGGGGAAAAGATTTCGTTTCAAAGAATCTAAGCCTGTATAGCTAGAACATCCTAATATAGTATTAAAGCTGCGTTCTATTCACTTAGAAAGGTATGTCCACGAGGAATATAAGTTATTGTTAGAGTTCACAAAGGCTTGTTTGATAATTAATTCAATGATTGAACTCGATGTTTGCATCATTATGTGAACAGAATGGTTTATTTTGCAGACTCGACATACGAAATGATTGCATGTATCTCTATCTATGTACCAATTGCATTGTTCGATTTATTGTCTTTGGAGTTAGTTGTAAAAACTTACCCAGTGTTTGTCTTGTCAACATTACTTGGTTTTCTTATCTCTGTTTCGAGTGTCGCTATTGTGTAGTCATTATCAATAGTCTTAAGTTTAATTGGATTCGAGAAAAAACTTACGAAGAACGATTTGGATATTGGTAATACTGAGTTGTCAGCTATGAGAATCGACTCTTTTATATGAAACTATGCATTCTACTTTATTTGCCGTTGCATTGCATTGCAATTAAGTAGTGTTACAGCAGTTTTTAGTTCGATACAATTATTGTCTTGCAATTATTTGATTAGATCCGTGAAGGAAATGCGTTAAAATTGGTCCCTTAACATGCAATTGTGTTTTTTTTTTCAATGGCCGCATGCACCGGTTTGGTTTCACGCATTGTGGGCGATTGGGCGGTGCCCCACCACGCTTGGCTGTTCACCGGCATGCAGGCCTTTTCCGTATGCGTGCACTAGTTTCCAACTAAATACAAACATGTATATTTCAATACTTTGAGTTCGCTTTAACGTATTGTTATAAGCTATCATATTTTAAGGGCTCGTATTTGAAGATACCCTTCTTGTGAGGCCTTT
The DNA here is from genome assembly GCA_905332915.2 of Hecatera dysodea. Lineage (NCBI taxonomy): Eukaryota > Metazoa > Arthropoda > Insecta > Lepidoptera > Noctuidae > Hecatera > Hecatera dysodea. The sequence continues at coordinate 6,405,276 of HG995294.1, read as the reverse complement.
GATATCCTTTGAAATATTCTTAATTTTAGGACTAAAATTAATTTCGGACTGATTTTATCATAAAACTAGTTACCAACCAAAAACGTGTCACCAAGTGAAAATCATGATTCTATCTTAGAGAAATCCAAGTTCCTATATTCATTCAACTTCAATCCCAGACTATTTGCGTAATGAGTTGCTATTGTTAGTCATTTTAATTAACGCCTATCAACACATGAACACGTAATGCTTATGCACTTTAGAAATAATGAAGTTACTATTTTAAAACCTTTTTATAAGTTTTTCTGTTGTATATATTGAGAGGCCTTTGCCCCGCGTTGTTACAATACTACAGCTTAATATTAAATCTATACTAATATAAAAAGCTAAAGAGTTTCTTAGTTTAATTGAACGCGTTGTTCTCGGGAACTACTAGACCGATTTGAAAAAATCTTTCTGTATTAGATAACCCATTTATCGAGGAAGATTATGGGCTTATTATAGGATATATTATAGAAATCATCACGCTAACACCAATTGGAGCGGAACAGTCATGAAAAATGTGACAAAAATAAGCAATTCATATGCACGAGATCGTATTCGTGAAATGCATATTTTCCATAGTGCATAAACCTCTACTGATGTATCAAAATTGCTGCCAGAAAGCTTGCTTCAAAGTCAAATGTGTGACTAACGTGCCTGATATGCAAAATATGAACTTGAAGTATGTTGAATTAAATCCACTATTTTACTTGTAGTAATTCTCAAGGATTTATGTTAAATGTTTCTTTATTTCTTCATTCGTTTGATAGATCGTCTCATTTCCTTTAACACAACGTTTCATAATTAGCGTTAAAACAATAAAGATACATCTCAATCTATATTCACTCTTCCTCCATTAACACCGTTACTCCGTCATGAAGAAAATCTGTTTCAAATTACCATAGTATAAAAATAATAGTCCGTGATGTTCTTATATTTTTTGTTGCTCCATTATCTAAGGAAACTTTTTGTCCGCCTCATTATTTGTCGCAATAAAAAGTTGATGAGCATCATGTACGAGTATCTATCGATAGTAAAATCGGTTGCAACGGATCTCGAGGTCTCATAATATCGAAAATTAACCCTAAAACGGAGCGAGCAAGTCAGAGAGTGAAAGCACGCAACGCTTGATTGGATCACGTTGCTCCTCGCTTGTTTTGTTTTATTTAATCGCAAGTGTCAACAGTTTGCCAATGTCTAATTTAGACACGGTTGCTATCGTCAATTCTTCTTGCGTATTTACCAAGTTACAAACTTTTGCCACAACTTAAAATCAAGTAAACAAGGCTGCTATGACAGCGAAGAATAATTATGCAATCGTTGTTGGTTGAAATTGTTGAAGCATTTTCCTTTTACGGCATCAAATCTAACTATGAACAGAGAATTCAAGGTTTTCCAATGCAATAAAACCATCATCCCATATATTACCCAGTATAAAATAAAGCAAAGTAATTAATAACACTTAATTGCTATAATCTGCTGTTGCCAAAGGTATACAATCTACTGAATTTTCACAACAATTTATTTGTTTGTTCAACTCTACGGTTTTTTGTTCATTAATCAACACATTTTTTTCTGCAACATGGAATCTATTCTGCTTTCATCGTTGTATTTCTCATGACTTTATACAGTTGTTCTTTCTTATCTTGTTTCATTCCCTGTCGAACAAGATTGCTTTGCCAAGTAAAAATTTCTTTGTCACCAATCCTGACAGTAAAAACTCCGTGGGTATGTAAACTTGAGATTCGATGAGATCAATACGATAGTATAATTTTAATTTTAATAAAGCGTATGCCCTTTTCCTAATTTTATTTGTACTGTTTGGAATACCAAACAACATTTATAATAACACTTAATAGAAAAAAAAACAATGTCAGTATAGTTATAATTATTCAACAAGTAGGCATTATAAATGTTTCATTAACACGAAGCCTACTGAAATTCTTGGTGTAACAATGTAAATTTTATAAATATCGTTGAATATCTGAAATTATATTGGAGGTAAAATGTGTAACTAAAGTTCACCTGGGTAGGGTTAGGCACAGTCCGTATGTGTTGGGGAATTAGAGCATCACATACCTGTGTGTTACATTTATGGAATATGTTTTTACCTTTGCCAATTTTCTCTCTAAGCATAGCGTGTTAGGCAACATAAATATATTGTTTTTGCTCAGGGCATCCAGCGCACACCATTACTTTTTTGTATTTTCGTCCGTACACCTTGGATATCATACGTTTGTCCTATTTTTTGTACTTACTTTTTGATGACTTACGCTTATTATTAATCGCGTGTTCTAACATAATTCATGTACACACGTCACGCAAAAAGTGGCATTGCAAATGATATACCTAGTCGTATCTTGGTATTCTTTTTTTTTGTCATTAAATTATTAAGCCTTGTTTGACCCATTTGGGTACCTTGATGTTTCTTATTTAAATCATGTTTTATTTTGTATTGTTAGACCTTTTATGAATCCAATTTTCAAAGTTGAATCCAACTTCGTTTATTAAAACCTCTTTGTATTCGATGAAGGACTCTTGTGGCTTCCCTTTTAGAAACACCGATTACAAAGCTAACAATAGAATTTATTGTTTAGACATGTATTTTAAATCCAAAAACGTGACCTATGAGAAAAGCAAGAGCTGTTGAAAACAAAATATGTAGTAGAAAATTCTTGCTGCTGTTTTCAGCGACGAACAACTTCGCTAAAAATTCATTTTGTTACTGAACGTGAACACAGAATTTAGATGTAGCGTAGCAATTTGCATACGCGTGCACAATTAATGTGGTTTACATTTACCTCTCGAAATAGGACAATGAATACGATAGTGTACACGATTTAATTTTTTTGCGAACAGTAAATTTTAATAAAATTTATCGGTTGACTAGCTAGATCGGCCAGTGATGTGTCTGAATCTGACTGACGTTACAATCCAATCAAATAATGTTACGAAAGTACCTAAATCATTTTGTGAATATTATATCACAGTTCACATATTGCCCCTTCTATTTGTAGTGTCACATGCAATAATGGTTGCCAATTTCTACTGTATTGTGTGTTTCGCAAACTATCTGTTGGTTCTGCTTGCGTTGCAATGTTTTCCCAGGTGCAAAATGCTTGTCACCGCTCCGCCTCAGACAAACTTTTTCTGTTTCACGTATTAAGACTTTGTTGTGTATTATCATGCAAATAGTGTCTCCTTTCTGTGCCGCGACTCGCGTTATTATGGCTTCCATAAAAGGCTTTCTATATTATAATGGTTGGCAACAACATGAATAGATTTCATTTAATGCGACCTAAATACTATCATTGTTTTAGAACCATTCGAATGTTCTGAATACAGATCACCGATTTTAAGTATTAATTTTGTTTAATCATTGATATTATTTTTATCTATACGCTCTAACATATCTTTAGTAATAATTATCGCTTTCTCCTTAAGCGTGTTTTATTGTAGAGTAAACTTGCTTACGTTATGAATTCCAAGAAAACACGTCAATATGTTATGGAATCTCCTTTATAACAATCCGTACATGTTTTCCCTGTTTGTTATTACCGATGTTATTGTCGATACCTACATAGTTACGATTATTGACGACGACGTCACTGGTTGTCGATTTGTCATTTAATAAAGCGATTTAAGTAAACGCCATTGAATTATATGTAGCTGTTGTCATTATCAAACTCCTTTTTTTAACAGTTGTCGTGAGCAGTTGTAGTTTTTGAGTTAACTAATTAATATGTCGCGAAAGTTGTATTAAATTAATTGGTTCTAATTAATTGATTTGCAAAATTTAATGTTTTCAATCAAACAGAAAACATGTCTGATTAAACATCATTATTGATTCATGAAACATCAAAACTAGCGTTGCCAACTTCGGTACCATTTCAGCTGGCGCTGTTGTAAACCCGGGCCTCTTTAACACAATTAATTGTGCTCACATAGAACACATAAATACGAAACAATAACTTATTAACTAAGTTATACTAAAGTATAACTAAGATAAATGTTATAACCATTTTTATTGCTTACAGTTTTAAAAGAACACAATGTTTCTAATTTTGTCGTAAACCGTCGACAAAACACGTAACATTGTGGTTATGTATTTGACAATTACGTGAAGAAGTCTGCAGATTGTGTAAAAACGTGGGACCACGAATGTTCCTAATATCTCGTTTATATGACAAATGTTCTAGATACACTAGATGTGTTTTTATAACATTATATGTAGGGACGGTTGATGTGGCTTCGAAGTCGTGAGCATTCGTAATCGATGTGATACCTCAGGCACGTATTAAATACAAAAGGATTGTACATGCTGAGAAACATCATTATTAATTCTATAGATTCTGACACTACAGTCGTCTTTCTTAAAAAAGGAATCTTGAGAGTAGCACCAAGACTTTATAAATTCAATGAGCGCAATGAGAATCTCGGAAAAATGTTACAAATCCCTCGAGCATTCAGCCTTCCGAAACCCCTCCAACAATGACTGCGAAAACGCAAGTAAATACAAGGAAAATTCAGGAGAAGTCTGCCATTTATTCCTGCGGGAAACGGTATCAATTTTCAGTATAGAAGCTATTTTCCTTACGCCTGATATTATCTCAAAAGCACCTATTACAACGCTCTCAGAAGCTAGGAAGTGATGAGATGACCTTATTCCTTACAAAGACCACCCACAGCGGAGCGCTTAGAATGTATATCTAACTAACATACTCCATTCTTCAAGCAACATGTACATAAATTAATGTTTCAGAACATACAAAACGAACTCTTCGACACACTGGCGAGTGTTTACCTCCCGTCAGCTTATATCGTACAGAAATAAACGATGCACTGTCTACAAAACAAACGGGGCGTGCGTTAATAAAATTAGAACTTAAAATTCTTCAACAGCACGCTGTAGATTGCCCAAAAGTACCGTTACTGTTAATCTTTCTAATTAAGCACCTCGGAATTTCTTTCGCCGCGGGCACTGTAAACGCACAGAGCATGTGAATAACACTAGCTACGTGTAATGTCTTTTTCATACACAATTACACAGCTTTAACTTTTACGAGTTTGTAATTATCTTAGTTTTCAAGAAGCTTTCTAATTTCACTTGCGGTAAGCTAAGGTTTTATTGAAAACTTTTATGGTTGATGGATTACTAATTTAGTAACTGTGGGTTTCGCTTGAACGATGTAAAGTGAAGATTAGGGCGCACGGAGAGTTTTACAGAAGTGATAGAAAGGTAAACATCGATCATGTAGACATAATCGATTGGATGTCTGATCGTGTTTACTTGTTCGATTCGCTTAACGTTTACAACACACTCGCAGAACAGTCGCAAGTCTGCGTTGCTACAATCGTGAGCCAGCATTCAAAAAATATAATTGATCGCGAATTTACCGTTGTTATTGTACCTCTCATTACTGAAGGTCAGAGCTTCGGCAGTCATCCTCTACTAATTCTATTACACACTTACCTAATCTTCAGTTCTCATCATTATAAACGGTGTACTGTTTAATACGAATAACATTAAAATTACCTTCGAGTACATTCTCAATGATTTTCTATGACATAAAAACGCAGGAAACGCCTCACTCATTAAGCGATTACCTAATGAACCGACCGGATCTCTTATAATAATTTTCCGCCTCATTGTTTAGAATGCCATCCTTGTCCCTATTCACAGACCAAAATAATTTGTACTCGTAATAGTAACATTTATTTTAATCGATGCAGATTACTCGTCACGTTCGGCCGAGTACACAGATGTAATAAGTGGTTATAGAAATGATAATAAAAAATAAGTACCCGAGAAGAATGTGGCTAACGCTAACGGTAAGATAATGCTGGTTGTTATTCATCGCGCATGTAGAGCAACCATCGAAACGAATTCGTCTCGTAAAACGTATGAACGTGGTGTATCACGTGCAGTGGTTGGGCCACCTGATTGAGTTGCCAATACTCGCCAATAGTCACGAACATGGACAAGTTTAAACTGGAAAATTTAAGCAAAAAGCAGAATGCTCTCACTCTAAAATTGAGTTTGAAAATACTGAAATAAGAATATCTTCTTTTCTTTATTGTCAAGTAGATCAGAGAATAGGCATTGAAATCTTACTAAACTAAAAAAAAACATTCAATATGACTCAGAGCATCTATACAAAAAACTGGTTCAAACTTTATCACAATAACATCCATGTTAGATGGAAAATCTTCTATTTTATTATTTTTATCCGAATAATATCAGTCATAGCCATAATCGACTCATCTACTGCGTACTTCACAAGCGTTTGTCCTTGGACAGCACCTAGATTGCAAAATTAATCACTATCTAGTATCTTACCCACAGCAACATTGTTTAAACCAATGACAATACAATTTTAGAAAACCATGTTACGAGTTCACGACACGTCTGTTGCTGATTGTAGTAGAACATTACATTTAATTTTGTAGTTTGTGAAAACTTGAAAACCGGCTATGCGTTACATAAAATTGGTCCGCAAACGTCAGACATCAGTCGGTCGTGAAAAATTGATCACGCCATTTGCTTATTGTTAGACTGGATGGGTATGTTTTTTACTCTGAACAGTTGTATTGATAAATAAACCTTCTTAATAATAAACCACTACAGATGGTTTTTTATCTCATTGTTCTCGCTCTCAGATCTACGTGATGTATCAATCTTCGTTAAAGTACATATGTACTTTAATTTGACAATGACGCATATTATTCACACTAATTTGTTTTGCATCAAGTACATGTCATCGTACACTTGATTTATTTTATGTTGAAGATGGAGAAATCTCCAGCAGCATCGATCGGCAATGCTGTCGTGATTGTATAAACATTAAGACATCTAACACTCTGTGCAATTTAAATACTCATCATTACTCGTATTTATGGAAGTGTCATTATGTTATGTACATTTGCACGCGTCCATAATTTGCATATTGTTACGTCTCGCCGAGTGAAAATAAACAATCGACAGATCCGGCACTAACATCTAACCACGATGAGCTTAATGTCATAACAGATTAGTGAATTGATATTATAACGTAGCTGTGTGGATGTAGACGCGGCCTTGCGCTGACGAAATTGTAAAGAAAGTGAAACTAAGAAACTGCCAAACCGTAGTGTCATTGAATGAAAAATCCGTCGATTGTTGCGCTCGTTTGTCAACAGGCAATAGACCAGCCATTACCGCCGCCACGCGCTTTCTCGCCACACCGCACCGTACCGCCATTGTAGATAGCATAACTGGTTTTCTTTAATTGACTTAGAATTATTTAAAATTGTAAACCAATACGTCGAACGGAAACGATTTTATACAATCCTGCTAACTTTCCTTTTCTAGCGTCTAGCCAGTAATGCAATTCATTGCGAATGTAAAGAGAACCCACTGCTATTTTCCAAATTTGGTGTCAGACATTTTTAGTATTATTGACATTTTCAACCAAAATGACATCGTTGAGATAGTTATGATAAATAATGATAAATGATAAATGATATTTATTTTGTAAGTAGGTTAAACATAACACTTTTACACGTCAAATATTTCTGGTCATTTTAAGCTAGATGAAGCCGGAAGTGGATGAAGTTCATTCACCTTTCAACTTTACTCTCTGTAGAAACCATAGTTAGTTACTTAGGTAGTTTCACACAATCGCCGAGCTGACTCAAAGATTGATAACTTCATATGTGATACATCTATATTCTCAGCTGTTCCATTCTGTTTTCGGATGGAGACGTGTGCGTCATTCAGTTATCTAAAATGACTAAACCTAAAGACTTTATAGCCTTCAGAACTGAATATGACTACATACGAAAACGGTGGCTAAAACGCTAGCTGTATTATGCTGTATTAGAATCAGCGAAGTTTGAACAAAGGTCTCCAGGCTATTATGTCAGTCAATGTATCCGTTGCTATATGTTGTGCCAGATGATGTCCTTTTAACAACTGACACAAAACGAGGAAAGCAGTGGCTCGGACAGGCTGTCAATTATAATAACAACTGAATGTGGAACTTATACGAGTACATATGAATTCGGTTCAATAACGATATTTATGTGATTCACAACAAAAAAAAAAGGCCTGCCTGTCTACCGAATGTACAGATGCACGTTTATTTTATCTCTAGTGATACAATATCTTTTTGTATCTCGATAACAATGGTATGTCGTAAACTGACAATGTAGTGTTGAAATTCAACACTGCTGCATTATCAGCGCTTTGAAAACGACATCGACGTTCTCTCTGGTATGTAGCATAAGCACTCTTATCCAACTGATAAAGATTTAGTAAGTTATTGAAAAAACTATGTCAAAACCCTTAACTGAAGCGTGGACTTATAAGGAATTCTGCTTATGTAATGGATGCCTTTGATTATGATATTACTAATGTGGTAGTTTCTGTGAGCTTCGTAACACTAATTAATTACGAGTCATGTTTCAAATTGTGGTTAATTAACACAGGATTAATTTGCAACAAACAGGCCAGTAGACCAGTTTATTTGTTCTCCTCGATTATAATGCGCATATTGCAACAAAACCGAAAAAGTTAGTTTATGATGCAATTTTTTGCACTAAGAAAACTGTTACCCGTGTTGATAACCTAATCGTGGCATTAATATCCAATGACCTGCGTTTTAAATGTCAATTGCAGACATTAACTGTTAGCGAGGCCTGAGAAGCAACGCAGAACATCTAAGTACCGAGTTCACGAAACATCTGATTACTATAAACTAGGTCTGGTGACAAAAACTAATGGAAAATACAGATTACATTTATTTATCCACCTCATTTATGCGAAATTAAGTCTGAAACCAGTGTCGCATCGAAACCGGTGAACTTAAATAGCAAGTTTCTAGTCATTCAAAGTGGGTCAGAATAGGAACCAATAAAATCTCTCAATAGACATCGTTTGTTAATCGCGTAATTTTGAAATAACCGACAGACCTGATGATTTGATATAAAAACAAGAATACGATAAACTGGCTGAAACCGCCGATTTGTTTAATCCGGTTCAAGACGAGACACTATTGCCCTACCTTAATAACATTTGGAAGTAAGACCGATTCAAAGAGGTTTAGAAATAGAGTTTTATAATACAACAGCACACAATGGTCGCAGAGGAAGAGAGTCGTGGATTGTGGCCGCGATGTCCGGGGCGCACTCGACCATAACGTAATTTTACGCTGGGGCGCACGGCGACATTACTTGTGTTCCTTTAAAAAAATCCCTGCCTGCTAATGACTGTGTGATTTACTAAATTGCTACAGTTTTGTGTGCGATGCTCGTTTTACCTGGTTTAGGGTTTTTACCCTAAACCAGGACCTAATCTAAGTATCTACTAGGTATATTTTTATAGTACTTAGATAGTCATATGTACTCGCCTCTTAAGCCATGTGATCTTGCCGTTGTCGTCACCAAACTTCTGTTAATTCATCAGAATTTAGTTGAAGTAGAAATACTACAACATACGTATGATATGAGTTTTTAATATTATAAAGAATGTAGTTGCATATGAGCAATACTGATTTTTTTTTGGTGGTCCTTTCCAGACGGGCGGTGCAGACAGCGCCAGCGGCGGGTCAGGTGGCTCGGGCATGGAGTGTCTGCAACTGCGCTCGCCGCCCGGACCGTTTCACTACCTCATCTCGGAGCAGGCTAAGTCCCTCGTCGCTCTACAGGTTAGTCATATCACGATCTGATTTCTTGTTTACCAACGATTCAAACATCTTTAATGATATCTGTCTATTGGGCATTTGGAAGGGATTGTAAAGCAGAGATTTTAAAGACAATTCACAAATTCACAATTACCATTTATCCTCAAAATAATAGCATTCATAACAAATCCCACAAACAATCCATTTTCCAATTTTTTAATATGATTTTTAATATGATTCGTGAATATTTTTTCTGACTATTATTTATTAGTATTTCCTTTAATTAGGAACTCCAGAATGAAGTCGGAGCTTTGCTTGAGTTTCGCGACCTCGTCATCGAGACATTTCCAAACCTGCGCTCCAAGATGGCGCCGTCGACGCCCGCCAGCGGCACACGTCGCGACTGGGAGCCCGGCGTGCGCGTGCGCCGCAAGCTGGCGGCCGGCGCGGGAGACACCGCGCGAGCCAAGCCGCAGCCCTCCGTGCAGGACTCCGGCTTCAGCACCGAGACCTCTTGCGGGAAAGATGCGCACTCCTCGTCAGCATCGGCCTCCGCTTCCGCCACACGCTCGCGTCCGCTCGAAGACGAGCTGTGGGCCCTGCTCGACGTCATCCAGAGAAAAGGAGTTCGGCTACGAGACGAAGCAGAACAGTTACGCGGCGAGCTCGATGACCGGCACCCCGTCGACACCGTGGAGGAGTCGTTCTCGCGCGCGCTCACACGCGGCGAGTGCGGCAGCTGCGCCGACACGTCGCGGCTGCGCGCCGAGCGCGACGCGCTGCTGCTGCGCGCGGCGCAGCTGGAGGCGCTGGCGGCGGCCAGCCCGGCGGCGGCGGCGCCCTCGCCGCTGGGCCGCCTGGACTCCGCGCTCGACACGCCGGCGCGCCCGCCGCGCGTCGCCACGCCTGACTCCAAGAAGTTCGCGGCGATTCTCCTCGAGAGCAGTCCTGTCGAACTTCAGAGGCAGCTGCTCACCTCCACCGTTCAAAATCAGGTATACTTTTATTTGTTGGCTGAGCTTATAATTATATGCGGGGGATAACTGATAGTTTGAGATATACGAGTAAGAAGAGTGAGTGAAATCTTACGAGACGATCGTCATGTTTCTGTTTCTCTTAAAGTTTTCCTGCTTCAATCAGTCTATCTGTACCTGTTTTATCTAATCATCAATCGTATTGTTTAGTGTGCCGATTTGATCTTCTCAATGTATGGAACTTGTGGTAAGGTGTCTATTTGAGGAAATTTATCGCCTTTTAGGTCGTTAGAAATCTGTGTTGCATTCACAAAAAGTAAAAAAAACAGTTAAGCTGTTAATTGCAGAACGAGTGAGGTAACGAAGTACGTGCTAGTCGTTCCTCAAAAACTGTCGTTGCACTAACGAGCTGCCTGATGCTGTGACGTAATCTCAGAGATTTCGGCAGAATTACGCAGATCTGTGGAGCTAATGGAGTGTGTCCGCGGCCGGCAGACACCGCCATTACTCTCCACAATCCCTGCTTAGATTAAGTATTTTGTGTTGTTGACATATCTATGTGTTTAGATGTCATTATTGTCACATTGTTTTACGTGTTTGCCATTATCATTGCGCTTTTTTGTTTGCATTACTTTCTCGTGTTAAGTCTATCACAAACCACTTGAAAAAAAATACCATACGTTATAGCAACGCATGCGTCATACTATAAAATAAATCCCTGGCCTATTCCAAATGATTGACAGCGTTTGGTTCGGTGACTAGTGCGTTTCCTTTTTATGTTTTGCTATTTCTTTACGGCCTATCTTATTTATTTAAATATCACCTCCTTTAAAGGGAAGTTCATGTATATAATAAATCATCCCAGTATGTAATTACTAATTAGTCATACTGGACGCTAATTTTATTACAGTGCTTGATAATGCATACATACCCATTAGTGCTATAATTATAGAATCATATTTATTTATTAAAAGTTTACCTATATTTATGGAGAGAATTAATTAGTTTCTCGCTGAACGTAAATATGTGTTCGTATTCTAAAAACTGGCGTCCTTTATCGCTGTACTAACTAGAAGGAAGTTAATTTAGTATTTCTATTAAAAAAAAAAACTTGTGCACCACCGTAAAATAAAAGCGACTTTGTTTAATTGTTAAACAAAATAAATGTTTTATTGTTGTTTAAAGTTGGAAACAATGTACAGCATTGATCAGCATCAGCGTTTTGGCACCTACCATGCAGGTTTTAATGCATTGTGCTTCAAATAATTTGGTGATGGAAAATACATGCAAAATATTAACGTTTTGTTTTCATGAAATTGTGATAACTTTTTATTAAGCCAATAACACAACTCTTACATTATTGTTATCTTTTCGTGGACTAATAAAAAGGATAATATTAATCCGCAGATTGAGAGGGAATTATCGTGAATATTCAGTTTTACTTTTGTTAAAGGCAGCGTCATCGAATGCCATTAGATAAACTATTGCGTGGTTTCTTTGTAAAGCTGCCGCCAGGTTATTATGTTCAGTGCTATTTTATTAAAATTAACTGTTCCCTGAACTTCACACTCATGCGTGGCCTATACCACAAAAACCGTGCATTTTACGGGAAAACCTGTGATACTCGGCAATAATGTAGCTTTCTTTAGTTATGGCTGGGGAGTGTTGCGCCATACAATAGGCTCTATTTTAAACTGTTATGTTCAAAAAGTGCTAGCTTCGACTGTTTTTTATTTTAATTTTTCTGTCAATGAACATTTTCTTGGAATCGAAACGATCGTTTCGGAGATGACCTTTCATCAATACTTAACCATTTAATAATATTTTTTAGAAAAGGTACCTACCATGAATTTGATGAAGCTGCAAACTGTCGGTGTTTATATTTTACGACTCAATTTCTGTATTCCCTGTTATTGTTCGGTACTTATAAGTAAATCATGCATTTCAGGTATTGAGCGATCGCCTGAGACGCGCGGCCGCACAGCGCACATTGCTGTTAGAGAGACTGGAGCGTGCGCGAGACTTCAACGAAGACCTCAAATTTAGAGTGAGTATATAATCGTTTTTGCGACAATTGCGCCACAACGAAGTAATTTGAACCTAAGTTAGGTTCACATAACTGCGCCGTGGCGCTGGATAAACCGACCATTCGTCGTGAACGTCATTTATCATGAGTTTTGTAGCCTATAAACCGCGTCAAATGGCACCACGACTCTTATCGCAATCCGCTGTATAATCTACTAGCAGCGACCCGCGGTTTCACCCGCGTAGTTCCCGTTCCCGTCGGAATACGGGGATAAAATATAGCCTATGTTACTCAGGGTGAATGTAGCTATCTAAAGGAGAAAGAATTTTTGAAATTGGTCCAGTAGTTTTTGAGTTTATTCGTTACAAAAATATCAAAATACAAATCTTTCCTCTTTATAATATTAGTATAGATAAAGTTCCACAATACACACTTTTTAATTGAGAATGAAATAAAACATTATCTTCAACACAAATCAAGTTACCTCTAAGTCAAAGCGAGTGAACATAAAATATTACTTGCTCATGCAGTTAAAAAGTTATGAAACTTTTCCTTATATTCAGGGTTAACGGTATTGTCAAGTTTATCAGGTCCTGACTCGAACACGATACGTGATTGCGGTTCATTCGTTAAGTTTTATTACTTACAAATGAAACGGAAATCCACAAATATTTACTTCGACGCAGGATATCAAATTAGTGTGTTGTTGACTCATGAGTCGTTACGGGCTTCCTCTACAGTTCTCGCAATTACATTTGCGTCTTTTTACCATACCAAAGCAGTTATAACTACAATTCATCTTAAAGATTATTCAGTTGTTTGCAGTAAGCACCAGACCTAAGTTTATGACAATGTCGCATAACAAAGGTTATTCAAACGTATCAGTACAACCGAACATGTTTCATATTCAGTTTCATACCTATAACAACAACATGAATATATCTGGTTTCAACGAAAACACAATTTAAAAAATCGTAAATATGGCGCCAAAATCGGACATTCCTCCGCGAGGTTCCGCTCCGGGGTAACGGATCAGCTGTTTATGATGATGAGTTGTCATTTTGCATAGTAGTCCAGTCATTGTAGAGTTCATCTGCGGAACAAAAATACTAGTGAGCCGAATGTTGGTATACCTACATCAAAAGTCGACATTACTTTTGCGCCGGCTAAAAAAGTTACTAAAGGTCAAAGCCGGTATGCAATAAATATCGCATGTGAATGCGTTCTAGTCGCTTTCGCCCCGCTCAACTGCAAAAACGGTTGATACAGAAAAAATCAAGTGACATTTTTTCTAAATAATCGGGTGACGAACAATTTCATAAGTAACCTTTATTGAACTCCGACCGAGATATTCGGGAAAAACTGACTTTTGTGACCGATACCGACACGATACGAATTTAGATTTTTTAACTTGTTATTAAAATACAATAATATAGATGTATACCAAAATTCAGCTAACTTGGATGTTTTCCGCAGATTGGGGATTAAAAAAGCTAAAATTACGATGATAAAAATACGATGAGTATAGGCCGCTTATACTAGTCAATTAGACATAATTTATTCATTACTCTTGGATTTGATTATCTGTTAATTTAATTTACAGTTGTGTTATGTGTCATACAATTAAAATTATTTTATCCAAATTATAATAGCTCATGGCGGTGAGGACATTACTGACTTCTTTGCATCAATTCATAGTGAAGAAAACAACACTTTTCTATCCGCCTATATACAAGTACGTTACAAACATTTTCGCAAAAGTAGTCTACTATGCTGCAATTTCGACATTTCGAGAGTATATGAAGGTATTGAAGCTCAAATAAACGCAAGAAGAAAAAAAAAATGCTTGTGTTTTGGCATTAAAAAACAACAGCTTAGACTCGGTACTGCTAACGTTTGGTATCAGTAAACTACTCTAAAGATTCCATCATCTTGAAATGATAACTTTATTAATAGTAAAAAAAGTAAAATAATTAAAAAAAATATATACAAAAAATGACTAAATTTTTCAAGTAAAAAAAGTGATAACATTGCCATAAACAGTTCCCTGTGTGAGTATCTCTCATACAGTGAACTTTTTATGACGGCAATATTATTGCGATACTAAAAATGTTCTAAATTTCGAGGGCATGGTTTAGGGAGTGTGCTATAAAATATTTTTTGAATTTTGTAATAATTGTCTGTGTTAGTCTGTCAAACTCTCAATAAGGTATAACTTTCGATTTCACTTTATTCACAGCTGGAGGAGAAAAGCATCGAGCTAGAGGGGGCGCGCGCTCTGGTGCGGCAGCTGGAGGGCAAGCGCCGCAGCCCCGCGCGCTCGGCGTCGCCCGCGCGCGCCGCGCACTGCAGCATGCGCGACATGGAGCCGCTGCACATGCCCGACGAGCCCGACGACGACGAGGCGCGCATCGCCGACACGCCGCGCCGCCGGCCCTCGCGCATCCCGCTGCACACGGCGGGCCGGCCGGCGCCGCGGCCGCCGTCGGCGCACTCGGTGCGCTCGGCGCGCTCGGGCGCCAGCACGCGCTCGGGCTCGACGGCGCGCAAGGACAGCAAGTCGGCGGTGCCGGTGCGGCGCTCGCCCAACGCGCCCGACCCCAAGGTGCGCGCGCGCTCGTTCTGGAACGCGTGGTTCTTTAAAGATTCCGGCTCGTAGCCGCGATGCCCGCGCGCGCCGGACTGACGGTCTCGTAGTATGTCGTGTGGGCCGCGTCTCGCATGCCATTATGTCGATCGTAAGTTTTGTTCCCGTCGTTTCGTTCGCTTCGGTTCCTTTGCCGCCGGGCCCGCCCCGATTCTAGTTTGGTTTAGTTTTACGTAGAGCGAGTCGGTCCGTAGTGTAGGCGAGCATGTGCTAACGATTGTGTGTCCTCGTCACTAACTGTAGCGACGGTTCGGGTGGCGTCTACATCTTTCCTCAAGTACTGAAATAGGTGTATTTCTAATTGTATCAACATTTTAATCTTAGCTCAATAATTACGTTGATAACGTCAGTATTTGGATCGATTTTCATGTCACCAGCCCACATATTCATGTTTAATATCAATTGACACATTGTTTGTAAAAGTTGTCGCACTCCGAAACTGTGAGCCGTTTTAATTTCAAAGATTATTAGAAATTTATTTTAAACTAGCTGACCGCGCAACTTTCTGCGTCACACTTTTCAAACAAACCAACTCTTCAGCTTTATAATCTTATTATAGATTATAGATCTGTACCTGACTCACAATTCCTTCGTGCGACATCTTTCAACGGCGTGGGATTTTACATACCAAGAAAATCAAAGTATAAACCATATTTATAAAAATTATTACCATTATTAAACTGAAACATTTTCAAGTGTTATTTATTCCGTGCACATTTTAACATTTTTGTGACTTCTGGACATTAATGAAGACTGTGGTATGGTAAGTGCAAGATAAAAATACATTTTTTTAAATTGTATAATTATTTTCGCCACTACTCACTATACGACACATTATATGTTAGTTTTGAGTGTGTTCATTTTGTTATTTATGATTTTTGTATTTTTTATTTGTATGTTTGTATTGACATAGTGGCATAATGGCACAGAATAATTGGCTAATAACAAAGCATTATCGATGCTCTCACATGGCCTTACACTGATGGTAATTGGTTTGGTAACTAATAGAATAATAAGTTATGCACAGATGTTGTACTCATTAAATAATACCCGGTAGTTCATGTTTATTGACACGGTGGAATTGTAGCGGTAGATATCACGAAAAATTGCAGTAAATATGTATCTTTTAAACAAATCACGAAGTCGTCAGTAGTCATCCTCACAAGTATGATTCGGTTCTCACTATGAAATAAATTAACATTTTACTTTCTTATAAGCTAATAGTTCGTCATTCAGTTGCATTCGTGCAGTCTGCCCGCTCGAGGATGACTAGTGGCGGCTCGCGGGCACTTCGCGGACTCGGACACTCATTAAAGGTCAGCGAACATCAGCTCGCCGCACGGCCGCAGGGACGCACCGCGACGTTTAACGAGCGTCCGGCGTCCGTAACAACGGTTCGGCCTTTCGACAGAGAGCCGAAGATGAGTCGGAGCGCTGGCGCGTGGCGGCGCTGGCGGCCGAGTACGTCGCGCGCGCCGACCGCCTGGCGCCGCTGTTCCCGCGCGCGCGCCCGCTGCCCGCCGCGCTGTGCCCCTACCCGCCCTACGCGCCGCCGCACAACCTGGCGCTGGAACTGGAGCGCTCCGTCCTGTACGAGCGCGCCGACTCCGTGGACAAGCTGCGCTCGCTGACGTCACAGTCGCCGGCCAGCCGCCCCGCGGCCGAGCGCGAGGACGACTCGCTGTGGAACGGTAAGCCACAGCACTACTTTGAGAGCATGCACTACGGCGAGCGCGCGGCCTCGGACGACGAGGCTCCCCAGGAGTACGACAGCGACTCGCTGGCGCCTTAGCCGCTCTGCTTATCGATACTACGCGCTTCTAACTTCTCTATTGAGTATCATTCCACTTTCAAAGGCTCTATAGAATGTCTCGAGTGATCTGTGATATGTCACCGTTTTAAATGTTAACTACCATTTTTGGAATTCTTTGTTCGTATTACATGGCCTCTCACTGGGGAATGAGATTTTATTTTTCATTTTATAAAACCCGTTTTTAATCTAATATTTAAGTGTTATGCATGATACGAAATAAAATGAAATTAGAGTTAATTTTCTGTACTATTAACATATAATTATATCTATGGCTATACTGTCGCGGAGCCAAAATAGGCAATGTTTTTGATTCATGAAATGATAAATTTAAATATTTACTCACTATAATTATTTGGGTTGATTTTATTAGAATTTATCTATAATTCGTTCCATGTCTTGAAAGTATTAAATGAAATATAAATCTACGAAATAATGGTAGCTACTCTTAACCTAAGTATTGTCATTCCTAAACCTATAAGGACAGACTGTAATGTAATTATTTAATATAAATTGAGTGAGAGCTTGGAACGACTGTTAGCAAGGCTGTGAAACACTGAAGTGTGCTTGAAGTTGTTTCTGATGTAATCACAGAAGTATAGTGCTCAGTTAACGTGTGTTGCGGTTCAAGACATACTATTGTTGTTTAACATATTCCAATCGTCCAGTGGTGTACGTCCTACGAGACAACGCGTGACTGCCTTGAGTTATAAGATTACCAAGTTGATTCCTTTTTTTTTACTAGTGTATTTCATACGGCGGACTTAACAAATAGTAGGAGACTGATTTTGTATAAATAAAAATTAGAAATGCTTTACCAATGTAGGGAACCTCCATAGAAATGACCTTAATTTAGTATATTCCTTCTCTTTTTAAGAATAATGTGTAATATTGTACTACCAATTAAGCTCTTAAAGAATTAATACTTATAATAATATACCAATTCTATAATGTAAATGGCTGTATTTTATATAATTAAGGATAAATGTCTAGATTAGTTATTTACGTCGACTGTTAATTGTACAGCATTCGATTATACTATTAGAATTTGTAAATTATTAAGCCATTACCTACCTATTATTAAGATACTCATAAATCTATCTAGTTAGTTCGAATCTAGTTGATGACTTATTATGTAAAGTGTACAGAAATCATATCATTATCATATATATACAGATCGTAAATAAAATTGTTCATATCAATGCTATCTTTCATTTAAAAACAAACTTCAACATTTTTACGCTTATCCTTTTATTAAAATTAACATAACATCTCATATAAAAACATGTGTTTTAAATATATTGACTACCAAAATAAACTAAGGTCTAGCCTAGTGGTTAGTTGACCTAGAAGTATCATAAAAATAGGTAGTTAAATTAATAGAAAAATGGCAAATTCTGACCATTATACAAAAATAACTTTAATATTTAGCCTCAAACTGCATCTCTATCTAAAGTTCATTTAAGCTGGTCAACTGTGGCCCTAAAGTTACATCTACAATTGCCAGTGTCTCACTATTTTTCTCTACATTGATGAAGCCGTGTTGCTTTAATTCTGAAAAGAGTACATAGAGATCAATAAAGATACAAATAAATAAAAATAGCAGTAGCTACAGATCATTCAAACTATTATAAACTTTGAATCTTAGATAATTTATATTCATTGGATATACTCAACTGCCGTAGCAAGTTGATTTTTTAGTAAAAAATTGTAATAAAAAATCTGGAGCTGTCTTGTGAAATATTGTGTTTATACATAGTTCTAAAACACAATTTTCAATACATGTTTAGAAGAATACTTTTCAAATTACACTTACTGAGTAATGACGTAAAGCACCGCGCAGCAATGATGCGTCTATACCCAGATATGACGGGCCCTTTTTCAAGGAGGCTGGTCACAGTCACGGGCTGAAGACCAGCTTTGATGTGCTTCAGGATTTTGATCATTGTTCCTTCAGTTCCCCACTGGTCACTAAAAATCATAAGAAATAATTAGTACCGTAAAGGAGAGCCATTGTGTTATGTACATGGAATAAGGTATTTTCATTTATAAGCATAATAAATGAATAACGAAAAAAGGACTACCTTGTTAAATACTTTTCATCATCATAGAAGTTTCAGATCACTAACTTGTACATACCGTATAAACCTCTTCGAGTCAGTAGTTTGTTCCGAATCACCGAGCGACACCTTCGTCCTATCCAAACTGCCTAGAGGAGTTTCAGATCGATCACTCCCAGTCTTTCGAGTCGTCGTCGGTGGTCGCTGTGTTTGTGAGGGAGCTTCAGGCTCTGGAACCAATGGCTGTATAATATCTGCTAGTCCAGCCTCTTGCAGTTTTGATGAGAGTATCAACTCCGCGTCTTGAGGCTGTTGTAAATTTGCCGGTACGTTTTCTTTGTCTGCATCTACATCTGAAAAATTTGTCATTTTGTGACTCAAGAAGGAATGCTGCCGTGTACCCCTACTATGACGCCTTAAACACATCATGCTTCTTGTGTCAGAGAGAGAGAGACGGAGATATATACAAGACGAATAGCACTATCCCTTTTTCACTCAGATATCATGATAGCATTGGCACTTCGTGGTACGGCCCCTGGTCTAGTTTACAAGCGCAACTGCACGGCAAAGGTTGAATTCCCGGGACACGCAACACGTTACCTACCTACTGTTTTTTCCACTATTCTTTTATAGCGATAGGTTCGGCTCTTATTGAATGGAACTTATGACTGACTAAAACTACACTTCTGGACCCCTTTGGAAACAAGCTTGATGATATTACGAAATTAATATAATTTATTACACCTTACTATATTACCTAGGTAGGCATTTATTAGGTAGGTATTTATTACCTGTGATAAACACGGAGCACGGTGCGGGTGGCACATGCTGTAGCTGCTCTTTAGCTAGCTGACTCTCCCGAAATGATACATAGCCGATAGAGCGTTGTCGTTTTGGCTGGAACATTGCAAGCATAATAATGAATTTAATACTGATGGATGTTAAAATTGCAACAATATTTGAATATGGACACTGGAAACAGCATCTTTCATTTTTAATTTTTTATCAGCGCAAATCGACGACTGTCTTTTGGTGTTGTCTCAAATTCATAACTTACACTTTCAACGGTTTCGTGTTGCGCCGTCCGCTTCCGAGCTTGCGATAAAGTCTCCACCTTTTGAGTGAGCATATCTGCTATATCCAGGTCCATGGGGACGCTGACGCGTGGCGGTTCAGACACGTTCAGTTCATTCACGGTCACGTTCGCTTCGGGAATGGGCAGTTCAACTTCAACTTGAACCTCGGGCCTGTCCTGCACCTGAACGATAGGTGCCTCTTGCTCCTCTTCTATATTCTCAAGCATCGATCTTTGGAAAGTACGGGGGGACTTCTGTCTTATGGCTTCTGCGGTTTGCTGTAAGTTAATAAAGATTAGCAATTGGTATTTTTTAACAAAGGCTCACCCCTCTAGATTAATCTTGAATTAAAACAGGTATAAATCGAAATTCATGAATGAGCAAATCGGATTTGATATCCTGTAAATACTCTCACCTCCTTTTCTCTTTCAGCTAAAGGCTGTGCTGAGATGACTCCAAGATTCCGGGAGAAAAGCCGCGAAATAGGGAATCCGAAATTAGATACAATCTTTTCACCGCCGTGACACGGTCGCCGAAAATATGTCTCCGGAGGCACACGGATGAAGATGATGTCGTCTGAACTGTCCTTTGTAAAGAAAATGCGGGTAGTTTAACATCGAAATGCAAATTGATATAACCCTTTGACAACCACAGATAAAGCATTTTTTGAAAAAGGTTTCTAAATTAATCAGTAAAAACGTATCTCTTTTTTTTATTTAAGCAATGTTACCTCGCATCGTAATTCCACCAACGGATTTTCAATCCTGGCCCGAAAGTAATTTGGATTAATCTTCGTCTTCTTGTCGATGATCAGTTTATTTCTAAACTTGCGCCTTTTCGCTTGTGGCGCAACTTCTAATTCCTAAACCGAACAAATGCTAAACGTTATTTTTAAACATAGTAAAGTAATTAGCTACTATAAAATTAAGTTTTAGTTTTGGGAAAAACTAACGCCTATACGATCATTATACCAAATAATTTTCCCTAATCTACACTTTTTTAATGGATGGGAAATTATCAAATAAGTTCTTCCGTTCTGGGCTTAGCGGAAGGGAGTGCCAGAGTCTTCTGTACTAATATATAAAGCTGAAGAGTTTCATTTATTTGCTTGAACACGCTAATCTCAGGAACTCCTGGTCCGATTTGAAAAAATCTTTCAGTGTAAGATAGCCCATTTATCGAGCACGCTAAGACCAATAGGAGCGAAGAAAAATGTGACACAAACGTTGCGCGGGTCAGCTAGTACCTACTGAATAAAACCCTCCCGTGTTCCTCATAATGCCCTTTGTCTTAATCCAGGGCCGCGGTGACACTTTCGAACAAATTCCGCAACCACATTAATTTACCCTGGAAACTATAGTTGATGTGTTTGCAACTTGTGTGTTTTGTACCTCTTGGCCTGACAGGGTGACTTCTTGGGGTTAGGTTTTTATTTTTATTTATTTATTTATGAAAAGTTACAGAGAAAAAAATTCACTTATCTTTTGCCAAACTGCTGAACATTTAGTCGGCAGTGTTCTCGCGGGTACAGCTTTCATCCAAGCACTTATCGGCTACTTACTTAATACTATAGTTAAACCTATACATTTCTCAAGGCACATCTTAGAAATTACCCTACATCGACCCTATTTACTAACGGACTATTCTTACCTCTAATTCTATTTCAACGGCCTCCTGTTCTTTCGGTGTCTCTTTTTCTACAATATAACTAGGTACTTCCACCACTGGCTCATCTCTAGGCCTATAAAGAACAACATATTTAGAAAATGACAGTTAAATTGCCTTTGGTTTAATGACTTGTCAATGCAGTCGATCCCCTGGATTCAACAAACGAGATAGCCAAATATCTATTCTCTGTATCAAACTACCCCTTACTTTTTGACTCATGTCACATGTAGCAGGTATGAAGGATTCCATCAATATCTTTATTTAAAAAAAAACTAACTTAGCTGGTTCAGGAACAGGCAATTCGGGAGGCGGGATTTCAGGTATTTCGGGAATGTCTGCAGGAGTGTTAAGGTTGTAGTATTAAGAAGGGTGTCAAAAGAAATTAAAGGATGGGGTATGAAATTAATTTATGATTTGAAGGATGTGGTGCAGTGGTGTGGAAATTGGATTGCAGAATGTATGCCGATAGTAAATATATTTAATGAAAGGCCAGAATCTCTACATACTATTGTGCCATCGGCACTGCCATGGATAGGTAAATTATATGAGTGTAGAATATAAAAAATACCTTTCTCAAATTCAGGCAACAACTCCTCTCCAGTAGCTAAAACAAAAAGCTTGTACATAACTTAAAGATTCATTCACAGGTAAATAAATTACTTTACAAACTTTGTTCTATTATAATATAATTTTTTAAATATAAGAAACCAGTACATTTTCTGAAGAGCGTGACGTCATATTCTGATATCCTCTCCATCTGCGCGGGCTCGCGTGCGCGTCGCGACGTGTCGCGCGTGTCGCTCGTGTCGCGCGGGTCGCGCGGGTCGCGCGGGCCGGTGACGTCGAGCGCGGCGCCGGGCGCGCTGTGCGCCGCGGACACGTCGGGCTGCACCAACATCTGCTCCACACTGCGGTCCTGGAGGAACTGGAGAGCTTGCTCCAGATTCTCTTCGCCGAAACCGTCCTGGGAAGCGAACATACAGATTAGTAGTGCTTCCCACTGTTAGGAATTAGACCTTTCCATGAGAGAGATGCCTGTGATAGAGGTGCTGGTTGGTATCCTGAGATTTAAGTACCTACTCGCGTATAGACTACTTAGTAGTTAGTAGATACATATAAGAGAGATGAGTCTCGATGGCAAGAACTTTTTTTTCATGGATGGGAAACCATCAAATGACATCTTTCGCTCTGGGCAGAGCGGAAGGCAGTGGCAGACTCTTACTTTCCTTTGCGTTTCAGGGCCGCGGTGACTCTATCGAACAAATTCCTGCACCCTAGCAGGCACTGACCCTATGTCTTCTTTGTCCCTGTCTTCTTTGCTGACATCTCTTTGAGGCGCGCGTGGAACACGACGTGCTGTCGATCCGGGCCTGGTCATTATCGGGCGTCTTCTGTTGCGGCGGCTGGGGCGTGAGGTTTGCCTCTCCCTCACGCGGACCGCCTCCTCCTTTGCTTTTGCTTTGATTTGCACCCTCGCTGCGAACTATGGATTGAACCAGGGTCGGAAGCTAGAGGTCGCCGTCGCCAATCGCCTCAAAAAGGACACAGCGTTGCTTCGCTTAAGCAGGGCAGACCTCCACCGTGTCCTCCGGGCGATCCACACAGTGATGACACCCGGACGTGTCCTCCCGCTGGATCCGACACAGGTACCTCCCGAAACAACCGTGTCCGGTGAGCACCTGCGTCAGGCGGAAGGTGAGGACGCCGTGACGTCTCTCCAGCCACTCCTCAAAGAGGGGACTTATCGTCACAATGGTGGCGTGCCCAATAGCATGGACTCTTACCACTTAAAACATTACCATTTACCAGAGTATATTATAACTTAACAATTAGACCAAAGAGTAAATATAGTTAACAATCTAGTTATGATTCAAGACGAGGGCACACAATCTCGCAATACGATGAATGGATTTGAGCAGGAAACAATAAAAGAAAAAAAGTACAAAACCATCACCAACTCATTTTACCTCACCCTGTTTTAACAAAGTCCTTTTCCTCCAAAATTATGAAGATAAAGGCAGTCCTAGTGGTTTCTAACAATGCCCATTACTATAGTTTCTACCTAATTACCCAAATTACAGTACTTATGGCTTAATGTTTGTGTCTTCATATTCCTATTTTACTTTACAGCACACCCTGTTTGCCTTTCTGATGAATATGATTGAAGATAGAATATAAATACCTACTATGAAGAAAAAATTTAAGACAAGAGAAAACTTACATTTGGTGGCAGTAGTACTTCAGCAATAGTGGCTTCTTTGAGTGTTATATCTGCAATGTTTGAGACTACATTGCCACTTCGCTGTAAGCAAATATATTGTTAAATTAGAAAAGATCTATTCACAAAATTTTAAGAATTTATATGCTGTCTTATGTGTATGTCTTATGACTGTCAAAAATTAATTTATAGAAAATATAAAGTACAGCACTAACTACTATTCACTTAATAGTTTTTTAATAAGCTGTTTGACCTATAATTACTTCAGATAGTTGTATAAATTATTGGGTAAAAGTACTAAGTAGGTAGGCAACTAATACTGCATAGTCCGCTAGAAATAACCGAGTCAATTAAAAACCTGTATCATATCCTCAATCCTCTGTTCATTTTCAGGTGGTTCTTCAATTATCTCTTGAATCTCCAGCTGCTGAAGCTGAGGCCGCCTCAGTTGTTCATCTACCACTTCCTCAACCTCATGGATATTCCATCTAAGGAAACAGATGTTAGTAAATGTGTCCAATAGAAATAAAATCTTACATTGTTTGTGATAATAGGATGGGATTGTCCATGTAAATTCCTATGTTAGTACCTAATTATTAAGATTAATTGTTGTTAGCTCTTTATAATAACATATTTAATTGTATTTCAAGAGGCCATGGTTCAATAAAGCATTATTTCTACTTACTTCTTTTTAGAATGTTTCATTACATTTGCGTTGATCATGCATAGTTCACCTGAAAAAATAAATAAGTAAATAAACAGTTGTATAGGAACTCTGCAGAAAACACCTTTTCATATTCTACAGAAGCTTACCTAAGAAAACGGTAGCTTTTCTTTGATATAGTCTGACTAATCCCCGAAGTAGCTGAGAGCTCAGGCGAAGAGAAAATCTATTGGCGGGACGACCGGACTCGTTCGTCATAACTTCTAATAAATCGTCACTAAAAGGGAAAAGCGACTTGTTACCAATACCGAATAAATAGCTACAAAAATACATTTGAAAGTTATTGCTTTACCATATTTTTCGTATATCGTGAGACCAAAGCTGTCTGTGAGTAATAGTAGCAAACCGCAAAGGCCATGAATCTGCAACCCAGCACAGATAAAATCTGCCGCCTCTTTTTAAAGAATCTACTGGATAAAACATTTTTCAAAGAAAATCAGATTTTACAACTTTTCGTGAGCAACTACAACAATGGCAAGGGAGAGGCGCGAAAAGAAAATTGAAAATTTAGCTTGACATGACGCTTGCTTTCCCGCCAAAATTATTGGTCCTTACAACTCGTTCAGAAATTAGATTGTATTAATTTACACTGCCATGCCAATGGATGTGTAGGTTTTCGCATTTTAAAATATTTACGAAATAGAATTTAGAAAAACATAATAGTATACTAATAGTTCACAAAGTAGTGAATTAAAAATAAAATTGTTATCGGTGCGTATAATAACTAAATACACACAAAGCGATAAAATGATCATCAGAAATCATTTCACACACCACAATCGGCTAAACCTGTGTATAGGAGTGTATGGACTTTATGATGGACAGAGGTGAGATTTTAAAGTCGTCAGGGAAACGCCGCACGGTGGGCTGAAAGATCAAAGTGTGTACTTGGCTCAAAGACCTTACAATAAACTTGGCTAAAGGCCAAGGAAATCTTTTACTTTACCTATTGTTTATGCTCACTTACCGAGGTAAAATTTTTTTTGAACGTTGTGTGAAACGTAAAAAAAAATACATGTGGCACTCGGGGACTGCCGCGGTAAAGCTATTGCATATCATTTTTTATCAACCTAAGCAATTATATATTTAGTACTCTGCGTCATTGTGATATGGTCTCGATTCGTTCACCTGGGTTACTGTACTAATGTAAATCACATACGTTTCACTTAACTTTGTCCCACCGATTGTTTCCGAACGCAGACGTTCGGGTCGGCTCGGTGACGGCGACATAATAGCCACAGAACCATTGAGATGGGAAAATTACAGGTCAATGCACAGAACACAATAATAGCTCAGTAACGAAGCGACCATTTTAAAAAGGCGGGGCCTAATCGAATGACGTAGCGGTGTTAGGTTATTTTCGTTACGGAATTTCTGGATTCGGTTGCCACGCTCATGGCCCGCGATAGAAGCTATGCAATAGCTTAATAATGGGTTTTTAAGACTACCGCTAAGTCGTAACAACAAAACCGAAACTGTAGGTGGCAAATACGTTGGACTCATGGGCGTAGCTACGGTAGGGCAAGGTGGGGCGCTTGCCCTACTCTGGCTCTGACCTGTAACGTACCTAACCAGAGCCCAAACATCCGAAGTTAGAGACACATTTTTGGATGGAAGATTTCGAGGTGTAGGTAGATGAACAATAAGAAAGTGTTTTGGATAATTCCATTAATACATACCTACTGATACAGGGTGCTATAGGGTTGTAACCTTTTTGTATTAAGAAATTAAACGGGGTAAGACCGCGGGTATAGTTTGCTAGTTACTTATTATTTTTGACTGCTGCCCCACCCTCAGCCGGTGGCTGGCTACGCCCGTTGTGGACTACCCTCTTTTTCTCTTTGAGGAGTGGTTGGAGAGGAGCACAGCGTCTTCATCCGT
The DNA here is from genome assembly GCA_905332915.2 of Hecatera dysodea. Taxonomy (NCBI): domain Eukaryota; kingdom Metazoa; phylum Arthropoda; class Insecta; order Lepidoptera; family Noctuidae; genus Hecatera; species Hecatera dysodea. The sequence goes on along the minus strand of HG995294.1, from coordinate 6,378,509 downwards.
CCTTCTGGCGCAGGTACTTACCAGACACGATGTTTCGGGATGTAGGTACCTGTTTCGGATTCGGCGGGAGAACACGTCCAGGCGTCAACACTGTGTTGATCAAGGAGGACACGCCCTGCTGGGGCGGAGCAACGCCGTGTCCTCGTAGAGGCGATCGGTGGCGGTGACCTCTCGTTTCCGGCCTTGTCGATTATCCATACAGTACAGTACGTGGTTGTACAGTCGATTAAAAAAATAGATTGCCGACAAAACACAAATAATAATCGGTTTGAAATATAGTGCATAAATAGTCAATATATATATATACAGTGCCGGATTTATATTTTTTATGAGTGTAGGCCACTTTTTCCCGCCGCCCCATGTTCACCTTTCTAAAATAATATTTTTCCATTTGTAGTTTACTACATTTAGAATGCCTTATAGATATTTAAAGTTAAATAAACGAATGAATTAGTCATTAAGAAAGAGTGTCAAAAAGAAACAAGGATACAATTTTATACGGGACTTTTTAATAGCAAAATCATCTATAATATCATCATAGTTTATGGTATTCATTATCTCTGCTATCTATGTAGAGAAGAGCTAGATAGTTTTTCCGGTGTAAATATACACCTATAAAAACGGAAATGGATTTAGCAAACGATTCCGAGTAAACTAGTTTCAGGTCTTACGTTTGTTACACGTTGTATATTTCTTTGGCTTGGCTGGCCAAACATTGCGGTTTACATAAAGTGTAAACGAAAGTAAATAATAAGTATTTCTACATTTTTTATTTTATTTTTTCGCAGAGTCAACCGCGACAACGGAAATTGTAAATCATAAAAAATACTTTTTATAAAAAAATTCAACCGACTTCTACACAAAAAAAAATCCAAAAAGTACCTACAAAATAACTTTAATTCCAGAACTTGGTGTTTTTGGTTGCTTTTTCGTTTTTGAACACCGACTTCGGCATCTTTTGTATTATTATTTTTCACGTTTTAGTGGTAACACACCTAAACGTACCAATAACATTGATGTAAACAATAAACAAACATGCGATTTCAGCAATCCCGAAAGATTTGTAACTAGAAAGGTACCACGCTGAAATACTAAGATCCAAACCATCGTACACAATTTTATTTTTTCATTTTACATCGACAAGAGGGAATTAGAACGTCGTTAATGTAAACTAAGCCACGCATTATTAGGGATAACTCTAATAATAGTCGTCAGATCTCAATCAAATTTAAATGGGACCACACAACAAGCATTAGCTTTTGAATATAAAAATAATCATCAAAATCGGTACACCCGGTACAAAGATTTAACACACAAAAAAAATATAGTCGAATTGAGAACCTCCTCATTTTTTGAAAGTCGGTTGAAAGGCAACCGAAGCGTCGGACTCAAAATAATATTAAAATGTAGAAACAAATCAATAAACCACCAATGTAAAAGTATCGTGTTAAAGAAGGACAATAAAATTTTCATTTTCATATAATGAGTGTTAATGATTAAATAGGTATATTAGAGTTTAGAGTATTGCACACTATTGTGTAGGTACCTACCACTTACCTATGTCAATAAAAACTGAAGCTTAACAACAAAGAATATTGAGTAGATATCACTGTGATTTTTTATTCAGTACCTAGTCGTTACGTATTTTGTTTTGGTAAGTAAAGTAGGTTTTTAAAGACAAGACGACGAGAGTGTAGCGTGCGTATGCGATCGGTGCTTGCATCAAAACACTGGTGCGGGCGCGGGCATTGCTTCATGCTTGACGGTTCGGAGTGCGGGCGGGAAGCGGGGTTTGTTACGTTCGCGTTGAGCCACTGCTGTCCGCTCGCCGCCCGCCGCGCCGCACTGCTCTCATCTATCACTCACTACTTCACTAGGAATGAGTTTCGATAGGAATGAGTTTCTTCTATAGGTATTTATTTAAAGTATAAAAAACCATGATAAAACCAGTGAACGTGTTTGACTTTTATCGTCTGAAATCGAGTGACCGTCCTATGAAATCTGCCGCCCCTTGGACGCTGCCGCCCCTAGGCCGCGGCCTATACGGCCTATTTATAAATCCAGGACTGTATATATATATTATTACCATCATAAAATAAACTTTAATCATTTCCCTAAAAACAGTTTGAGTAAGTAGGTAAGTACTAAGAGTTAATAAAAAAATGCAATCATAATATTTTTTGTTTTATTTTATGATAGAATTAAAAAATCCTAATAGTTTATGGAGACTTGTTTTTTTTTTTTTTTTTAAATCCCAAGTCGAGCGAGCACCTATTCGATTATTTTTTGGGCGCCGCCAACACAGGTCGCTGCGTTCGTAACTTCGTACATGTATATCTAACCTTCTGAGATGACTATCGATCGTCGCGAAAATTGCGTAGGTACTGTAGCGATTATATGTTTTTTGCCTGCAATCAATCAAAGCCGTTGCGCCTGTACACAGCAGTTGGGTAGGTACTCAAGGCCGCGACTTTAAACCGGCGACGTGAGTAGTCAATGTCAACATCGGCCTTAGTCGATGGCGAATGGACGTAACGACGCGATTTGTAGCGGTTTTATGTCCCTGTAAGTTTTTCAGTGATTGATGATGACTGATGGTAGTTAGTCATCAGTCCTCAGTATGACAATTGGAATCGGATAATTTAGTTATGGATGTTAACGATTAGGTAAATAATACTCAATCGGATATTTTGCAGTAGGTAGGTACTTATCTATATAATGGTTTGTCCTGTAGTGACTAGTGAGTGACTACAGAGCGTGACCAAGTAACACGTATAATATAACCTTCGTAAGTTCTTAGTGTAGGTACATATCTAATGTTTTATACTACTCTATTCAGTGCCGGATTACCCATATAGCAAGAGTAGCAAATGCTACGGGCCCGCGCCAAAATAAATAAACCTATACTTACCTAATTATTAGTTTAATTTATAATTAAATATTTGACTTTAGTTTAGCTCGTAAATAATAATAGCCGCAAAGGTCGATCTTTAAGGTTAAGCAACGCTTACCACGGTTGGTCTGTGGATGGGTGACCATCTTAACATAACGAGACTCCTCCGTGCCTCGGAAACCACGTTAAGCTGTTGGTCTTCGGCCTTGGCTGTCATTTGTAGATCTTTGGCAGTCGTTACGGATTGTCAGAAGCCAGTAAATATTAGTGGCCTAGCAGGAGCTGTGTCCCACTGATAACGGCACTAGGTTCGTACAAGTTTTAGATCGTGGGTTCGAACTCGGCCATGAGCTTTAATTAGTGTAAGTTATTTCAATAGGTACCTATCCCTGCTCTCAAAAGCTGACGGAAAAAATCGTGAACTAGAACTAAAACATGTAACATAAACCAAGCTAACTACCAACAACATCTTCCAATAAAGGAGGCCTGTTTCCAGGCAGAGCAGTGAGAACTTTGTAGGCCGTTTATGCTAAGGGTAAATATTATATGCTACTGTTGAAAGAAACAGAAGGATAAAACGTTAGTGATACGATAAGTTATAAAAAAAAGACTGAAACAGTAGATATTATCTTACTGATTTATTTCAGAAATTGAACAACAGATTTATTCAACTTCTGAAATAAATCGGAGATAGGTATCTAATTTTCTGCAAAACATCGACCGATCTTTAGGATTTTGACCTCATAAGCTCCATATGCCCCGGTCGCTGCCGTGGAGGTACATATAGCTTTTAGATAATTATTTATTTAAATCTCAAAATCCTCAGATTGATCTCGGATTCAATATTGTTGTTTATAGCACGCGGTTTCAGCCGTCTATGTCACTTAGCCGGTAAACAAATGGATACTGCTTTTGTTAAAAATTAAACTTGCAAAGTATTAACTAATAATTTAATAATAACTAAAATTAACTACTACAGATGCAATTCAATTCTCAGTTCACATCCTTAATTTTAACGTCCGTAGTTAGTGTATAGTCATCTACATTCTTTACAATATGGCGACAATAAACAAGACATCTTAAAAACATAATTCTGATATCTTAGTAGTAGAGAAACATGCTTTGCAAACTAAATAGTAACAACATATCAATAAAGTATATCAATAATAGTGTACAATATTCTACAAATACAATACTTTTACGAAGATGAACGCTGATATTGAAATTTGAAGCAAGGTGACTTATGACTATTTAGAATCAGAAGGAATACTTAAACACTCTTCCAGATTCTTCTACTGCAGACTTCAGTCTTGTAAGAGTAGTTTTGTTCAAGTGTTCTGACTTTAGGCCTAATTTTTGCGCCGCGAGCAAAGCATTTTCAGCGACTTGCGTTTTATTTTCAGCCAGGTAGAAATTAATAAGTCGCGAGTACGCATTTCCCAAAGACGCCGCTGATATTTGTTTGTTTGTTTTCAATAATTCGATAAGTTTTTCAATGATTTCTGGCTCTTTTCTAGTGTGACTCTCTTGCAATAATCTTCTGAATACGACTACGGGCGCGTTGCTCAACCATTTTGTCCAAATCATTTCGGCCTCCTTGTCTTGTCCAGCTAGCACAAGTTCCATCCATAACAGATTGGCTGGCAAGAATTTTCCTTTTGTTGCGGCAATTTCGGCAATTTGGGTACCTTTAACAAATATACATTAATTATAACCATAGAATTATGCAGTTGTAAGGAATTTTGAGTGAGGGGTTTGTGTTCAAATGAACTCAATATTTTTAGAAGGTTGAATTCGACAAATAAATTTTCTATTTGAATACTTACACTTGGTAACAAGTTCGCTATCCTGAATAGCAGATGAGAGTGCGCCACTCCTTGGGAACTTTCGCAGAAAACTGTCTAATTCCTCTTCTGTTTTAGCTGATTTGACCGACTCCAGTAAATTGTCGATATGTTGCGCACCAGCACCTCTCGTGAATACTGCCAAAGTCAACTTATCATCGTATGTAATGCGGCGTTTCAGTGAGTCGTTTATATATTTGCCCAATTGTTGTATTTTCTCCACATTTCCAGCTTCAGCCAATGATTTCAGTAAGTATTTGAGGACACTAGTTTTAGGTATTACTCCATGTTCGATTGACTTTATAGCGACATCCATGGCTTGTGATAGTTGTTCGTCTTTAGTCATTGTTTCGATGTGAACAGATACATCATTCTTGGTCGGTTTCGATGCTTCTTTGCGCGTCACGATGTTTTCTACAACGTCACCTTGTTTTTTAACAGTTTGTTTTGCTTTATCCTCTGGTATTACGAATGGTACTTCTCTTTTCTGCGATTTCAAATGCTTGCCGAGATATGAAAGGAATTGGTCACTGGGAATTTCGCCCTCTTCTTGTAGGAGAGTCCAAAGCCCGAGAGCCTTGTCAGTTTCATTAGCTTTGCAGTAAGTGATGAGCAGATGGTAGAAGATGTTGGATCGGTCAATGTGAGACAACTCTTTTGTAGCTTCGAGTAAACCTTCAAGATATTCTGATTTTCCTTCCTGTAATAAAATTAAAGTTGTTTTTTAGGTGATTTGAAATAATGTGCGAGTCAAATGGTATGGGCTAGACAATGCTATGTTAGACGTACGGAAGCAGATCATATGCTGCGCCGATTTAAAATAATTTGGGACAAGGGCAGGTCAAAATAGCTACCTTCATAAGGGTCAAAATGAGAGCATTACCTCAACATATCTCTGGCAGGCGTCGTCCAGGCGCCGGTGGCGGGTCTGCAGGCCCGGCGTCTCCAGGATGCGGCGCGCCTGGCGCAGGCGCCCGCACTCCACGAACGCGAGGACCAAGTCGTGCAGGATGTTCACTTCGCCGTGCACCTCAAATTATATTAGCAAATACAGATTAAGCATAAACTGACTATTAGAATGTATCAATGTAGCCACGCCTGTATTTCCTGATGAGCTTCGGCTTGGTGTACACCTAAATGTTGCCGGTAATAATCAATTCCAATATAATCTGCTTTAGTAAATGCTATTTTTGCTGCATGTATCAACAGAAAATTATTTTTTTATTTTTTCGTTCCATCACGCTAGATTGGTTTAGCAGCCGCACTTGCAAAAATGAGACAAACAAGACAGACTCAAAGTATTTGCTACATATTATGTAAATAAGGAAAAAATTGCTAGTATACCTGTGTACTAAGATCAGCTAGCCACTGCAGTTTGGTAGCATCCTCCTTCATAATAAGTGCCTTCATCAGCTCGCCCTTCCATGGAGTACTCCTATATTGTTTACAGCTGTTCTCAAATTCTTTCAGGGCACCGTCTATGTCATCATTTAGTAAGTGCACTTTAATTGAAGGCCCCAGGATGACGTTCGAAGGCTCAATGTATTTGTAGTCAATGAGGGTCTTTGTCATTTCCTTTACCTGAAATTTAAATAGGATTTTTTACTCATAGATTTCATTTTTTTTTAAATAATTGTTACTGCCTTGAAAAGTCGTAGTAGTAAAATTAGTCATTAACTTGTTTATACATCAATATAGTCGTGAATGGGTCATAAAGTATTAAAATTTAATGATAAAACTTACATGAGCATCATTTTTCTGCTCCGCTAATGTGTTCAACATCTGCCAGCACTTCGAATTTATCATGAAGCCTGCGCCTTCATCCGCCTGTTTGTTATCCTTCAAATACGCTATAGCTTCATCAAATCTGCCGGCTCTAACGAAAGCAAACGCCATCTGAACTAATTTAAATTTGTTTAAAACAAAATCTGGCTCCTTTTTGGCGAGCTGTGCTTTACACGCTTCAGCCCTTTCAATTTCATCGTTTTCACAGTAAAACTCGAATAACTGTGCCAGTGTTGCCGTTGTTAGTTCGAAGTTCGATGCCTTCAACTCTTCTAAGAAACTGTTCACCTTGCTTACGTTATTGTCCTTTATGTAAGCTACAAGTAACTGCTTCTGCATGCGCGAGAGGTTGGCGGCGCCCTTGGCCTGCAGCTGCGCCAGCTGCGTCTCCATCTGCGCCGCCGTGCGCGCGCCGCCCGCCCTGCGCTGGTTCTCGATGGGAACGGGCTCCATTTCAGACGTCGACAGCTTGGTTAATAACTGCGACAAATTCGTTGTCATGCCTTCTCCAAGAAACTGTTCTAAGGATTCTGCTGTGTCAGTGGTTATCCTTAGGCCCTTAGAGTAAATAGCTTGCAGAAGCTTTTCTGCCAACTCTGGTCTAGCCAAACCTTTGACTGATGACCTGACGATGCGGCTCACTTCTTGAAGGTCATTATTTTCTGATGATTGACCTTCGTCTTGGGCGGAGTCTTCTTCAGCCTGCGCCTGCGTAGAAGGTTTACTGCTAATAACGTGAAGTACTGTTGCAAAGGAATCAATATCTTTTGTCTTGGTCACTGAATGGATGAGGGACCTAGCAACAAGAGAGTAGTTGCCCCATGGACGATACAATACAGCAATATCGGCAGCTTGTTTCAAGTGCCCTTCATCTAAAAGCTCAACCATCAAGTTTCTTGCTCCGTGAATTGCTGGTACATTCGCGATTTGTAGTTTTGTCAACACGTTCTGTGGGGTATCTTTTTTTATCAAGAATGGGATCACGTAGTCTCTCAGAGCTTCGCCTGTAACAGTAATGCCATCACTGGACATCTCTTTTAAAATTTGTAGCAGGCCCTCTTCATCATTTTCCTTTCCTTTGGCCACAAGCAATGGCCAGTAGTAATGTTGTCTGATTTCTAAACCTTCTTTCTTTAGTTCCTTGAACAGTTTCTGTGCTAACTCTGCTTGGCCGTGTTGAAGAGCTCCTTCAGTTGCAATGAAGAAAGCATTTGGAACCAGACCTTCGTTCTGCAATTCCCTGCAGGTTTCAATAACTTCATCAGCAGGCTTATTAAGTCTAAGCAATTGTTTCACAAAGAACGCGCCCTTGAATGGGGTATCTTCGATGGTAGTCGATTTTGGCATTGTCTTCATGACTGCCTTGGCAGTTTGTTCTTGTCCCTTATTGAGTAGTCTCAGTATAACATTGCACACGTCTTGGTTGTAACCAATACCTTTATGCAAGTGGGGGATCAGTTCTTCCACTTTGTCACCATGACCACTGATGGCTAGATGTTCAATGATTTCTAAAACATCCTACAATAGAAAAATGTTATTGTTTTAACTATCATAAAATACCAATATTAAGAGAATTTTCAATAAGTAAACTGTAAAAACAGATATCTACATAGCTTTTTACAAAAATCAACCTTACCCTGTCTGTCAATAAAGCTTCTTTTTCATTTGCAGTTTTAATTGTTGCATGAACACCTTCGATATCACCTTTCTTGGCGTATCCACAGGCCAGCAGTGTGTATGTGCGATTTGAAGGTTCGAGACCAGCTCCGGCCATTGTCTGAAGAACAGCTTTAGCCCCATCTGTGTCCCCGTGGAATGCATGGCCCATTACCAGGGCATTGAGCACAGGTTCAGACACAGGCATGCTGAGCTCGCGCATCTTTTCCAAAACTCTTGTAGCGCCCTCTACGTCTCCCTCTTGGCAATAACGCCACATCAGTCTTTGGTATGTTACCCTGAATAGAACAAAATTAAATTAATTACATTTTTAATCATCTGCCTATATCATACAAATGGCTTAAAATGCTTTCCGAGGCACGGAGGAGACTCGGTATGTTAAGATGGTCATTGGTCACTCGTCCGCAGACCAACTTCGGCAAACGTAGCATAACCTTGAAGATAGACTCATACGGCTGTTATTATGCCATAAGGTCCAACAAGGAAAAAAAAAATCCAAAGAAGGCACTTTTCAAGCAGTCTGCAATCACTTAATGTTTTATTGATATTTGATTTAGGAATTACCTGTTAGGCTGCAATCCTTTCCTCTCCAACTCTTCGAGGAACTTGGCAGGAGAGAACTGGTGTTCATTTTCAATGTATACCCTCAGCAGAGCGTTGTAGTGAGAGATGTCCATAGGAATCCCTCTCTCAGTGAGCACACTCCATATCTTTTGTACCAGTAGTGTTCTTTGTTCTGGTAAATCTTCTGGCACCAGCTCACCTGTTTATGAAATAAAAAAAAACATTTTTCCTCAACAAACAAAATCTTTCTTATGATTTATCAAACCACCTTTGTTTGGCTGTGACTTTGTTTCACACAAAGGACTTGACTAATAACAATTTTGAAGATCAATAAATGGTCAATGTATATCTAGACCATTTAGCATTCTGATAGGCTAATGAGCTATTTAAATAGCTTTTATCACAATATCTCATATTCTTATATATAAAATTGTAGCATCACAATGTTAGTACCATACTCCTCCGTAACGGCTTGACCGATTTTTATAAAATTTTATATGCATATTCAGTAGGTCTGAGAATCGGCCAACATCTATTTTTCATCCCAATAAGTGTTAAGGTTGGTCCACCCCTAAATTTATTATTTTTATTTTTTCGACAACATTTTTTGTTTTTATTTTTTTATGATACAGCATACAAAACACAAATAACCCTAAATTTTCACCCCTCTACAATAACCCTAATTTTTTTTTAATTTTATGTGGCAAAACAATGTTTGCTGGGTCAGCTAGTTTCTATATAATTATAAACCTTTGTCCAGTTATAGTAAGACTATAAATTCCTTTTTGGCCAAATGGACTGGTTTATCTGGCTTTTTGGTTTTAAGACCTGGCAACCCTAGCCCTGATCAAAGCCATGCTCAATGCCCAATAGTAGGATGATACATTTTCTATTTTTATATAACTAGCTTTTGCCTGTGACTTCATGCATATTCCGACTGATTGACTAGTGCTGATCTGACTTGTGCATATCCCGATTTTTCCCGTTACAGTAGGAATTTTGGGAAGTCCTCTATTAGTATTCCCCTACACTCCCCAAGGATGCCAAACATACCAAATATCTACGATGTGTAGTTTCGGCTGTGCATTCTATGTCAGTCACTGAAGAAATTTATATATATCACTGGAAACTTACAAACGCTGTAAGATTGTGAAATCTTTTTTCTTAATAAGACACGGATATATAAAAAACTAATTGAACTTGGATGGGATTGATGCTATACAAAATGATTTTTTCATAATATATTGAGAGATTATAATGAATAATTATTACAATCTTACAGAGTCATCAATTTTCAAGTGATATATATTATATTGGTAAAATTAGTTTTCTTACCACAACATCTAATGACCAACAAGGACTGTGAGCTAGTGATGTCATTTTTAGATTTGATTTCATCCAGCACTTCATCAATGTCCTTCTTAGTGATTCTTCCAAATCTTCGAACTTCAGCATCTAGTTTTTGTAACAGAGGTTCTAAGTTTTCCTTTTTCTTTGTCGCATAGTCTCTCATTAAGACACTGAAAATTAAAAGCAATGTTTATTGGAATAAGAAAGAACAGGTACTTGAGAATAGAATAGATAAGACGAATAATTGTGAGAGTCAATGATATTGCAATAAGTGTAACCAATTATCAAAGTACGAGTGTTATTTTTGCTATTTGTAACATCATCAAATGACTTCTCCCATTCTGGACGGAGCGGAACGGAGTGTCAGACTCTTACTGACTAAAATCCATTCATGTTCCGCCCAGTGCTCGTTGAGATGCCTACAGCATTCCCCCCCACATTACGCTAGTTATTTCTATTAGTAATTGTAATGTAATGTTATGTTGACTAATTTTTTCCAGAATATAACCTAAATTATTTACCTAATAGTAAACAAAGTAAAATAGGTGTTTTAAATGTAAACACAACAAGGAAAAGGCTGAATCAAAGTTAGGTCTTAATTATTTATGATTGGACACAAAAAACTTGAACTTAACCAGAATTTATATTTGAATGGTTCTAGATTACATCGATAGATAGGTACATCAACCTTGTATTGAACTAAGCAACACTATTTTATTGCATGTAATATTGTGTTTTACTCACTTATTCGCAGCACTTATAGCTTTTGGATTGATTAAAGAATTTGCTTCTGCGGTCTTGGCCGTGTTCAGGATAAGCGTTCGGGCCGCACCAGTGAAGTACCGCACAAACTTCGTAGATCTTAAAAGCGACGACATTTTGTTGCTGCGTATTTTTAAAACATTAATAATTGAAGAAATTCTGCTTCAATCAAGGAAAGAATCACTAAACTTTTGATCAAAAACCTATCAAGGCAGATAGAACTATCTAAAAAGAACTTTTAGGTTATAGTTATGTCACTTGGCATTTCAAGTTGGTGTTGCTAATGAATTAAAATCCAGAAAGAAAACTCTAAATCAAAACGCTGCGGATGCGGCATTGAGAAGAATTCATTGTAAAAAATAAGATATTAAAATTTTGCTATGATTTAAACATTAAACTTCAACATAATTATTTTGATTGCACTCGGACGCTTTATAATAACTTTTCTGTTTGATTTTTTTATGCAAGTTTTTAGCGATTATATTCACCCGGTGCGAACGCAAACACTGCAGGCAACCACCGACACCGAGCAACATCAAAGGCCATCCAATTGGCACCAATCGGCATCGGCACCAAAGCCATAAATAAAATAAGAATTAGAATATTCGTGGTCATCAAATCTTGACATGCGGCGAGCGTAAATAAAAGGAAAACCTACTGAATTTGCACATTATTCTAAGCGCCTTAGATGCCGCGCCGCCAAATCGAATAGTCTTTTAGTCTAGTGTCACTGTCAACATCTACCGGCTGTCAACTGTGACAACTGTCAGCTGTTTTGTCAATTCCGGTCACCGGGCTTGTACATGTACCTACACGCTGTACACGACACGAGTTCTTCATTCCACACGACGCAATATTACCTGATTTGGCACAGTAGTTCTCGAACAGAAGGTTCAGCCGGTTGATATTAGAAGCAATAAAAATCTCCTAGAGTTAAAGAAATAAACAATCTACTACCAAAACATAAAAATGGTAAGTTTTACAAATTGTTAACTTCCTTTGACTTTGGTTTGACCTTTCATGTTTTGCGGTGATTCTTTATCATAATTATGTTAGATTGTTACGTCTATGTATCGATGGGGTGATGTGTAATAAGAAGAAAGATCCACATTCAAATTTCCTAAGAAATTCACAGGCTGCCTCTATTTTAATTTATTTAATTTAGCCTAAAAATAACTGGTTTTCATGTAAAACCGTTATTTTTGGCTAGCTATTTTATTGGTAATCTATAGAATTTTTCATAACCTAATATCATAAAAATAAATATTAAGTCTTATAGCCTTAACTTTTTAAAAGTAGTTCATTAGATTATCATTTGTAACCATGGTTACCTGTTACAGCTCTTTGGCAGTGATCTTGTTTTGTACCTCTTACATAATAATAACATTGGCACAAACATGAATAGTGAAGGAGTTAGTATTTTGTACTTAATTGGATACAGCTCAAGTTTCTAAACATAGACACTTTTGTATTTCTTTTGTGAATATGTGGGTAGTGGGTGCAAATATGCAAACTAATTTTATGATTGAATGTAGAAACTTATAGGATTCTATTCTCTCTCACTCTAAAGTCATAAAACATTGTATATTCATACTAGTGGTATCAACTTCTATTCAAAATATTGATGCAATAGGACTTGTATGTATGGTTAGTTGGTTGATGCTACAATAAACGAGAAACATGAAGCTACATTGCAGTCTTTGCATAATTTCAGGCTGAACCTGTCAAAGTTGTGGTCACCGGTGCTGCGGGTCAGATTGCCTACTCCCTGATTTACCAGATTGCATCTGGTGCCGTGTTTGGCCCCAGCCAGCCTGTGTACCTTCATCTTCTTGATATTGCTCCCATGATGGGAGTCCTGGAGGGTGTGGTAATGGAACTGGCTGACTGTGCTCTACCCCTGCTAGCTGGTGTATTGCCAACTTTCAAACCTGAGGAAGCATTTAAAGATGTGGTTGCTGCATTCCTAGTTGGTGCCATGCCCAGGAAAGAAGGTATGGAAAGGAAAGATCTCCTCGCTGCCAATGTTCGCATTTTCAAAGAGCAAGGACAAGCTATGGATAAAGTTGCCCGCAAGGATGTGAAAGTCCTTGTTGTTGGCAACCCTGCCAACACAAATGCTCTCATTTGCTCTAAGTATGCTCCTTCCATTCCTAAAGAAAACTTCACAGCAATGACTCGTCTTGACCAGAACCGTGCGCAGTCTCAGTTGGCAGCTAAAATTGGAGTTCCCGTGCAGAATGTTAAGAATGTCATTATTTGGGGTAACCACTCATCCACTCAGTTCCCAGACGCGTCAAACGCTGTTGTAACTGTTGGTGGTGCAGAGAAACCTGTGCCTGCTGCTATTAACGATGATTCCTACTTGAAGTCTACCTTCATCACAACAGTCCAGAAGCGTGGTGCTGCCGTCATCGCCGCCAGAAAGATGTCCTCAGCTCTTTCTGCAGCTAAAGCTGCATCTGATCACATGAGAGATTGGTTCCTGGGAAGTGGTGACCGCTGGGTGAGCATGGGTGTTGTCTCCGACGGATCATACGGAACTCCCCGTGACGTCGTATTCTCATTCCCTGTCACAACTTCCAATGGCAAGTGGAATATCGTTCAGGGTCTGACAATCTCAGACTTCGCGCGCCAAATGCTTGACGCTACAGGCAAGGAGCTTTCTGAAGAAAAACAGGAGGCCTTAGATGTCTGCAAGGATTGACCTAGCATGTAATGAAACTATAAGCAATATTATAGCATTAGATTATTATACATATTTACGATCTGTAGCCGCTACAATATTATTTTTATCACAGAAAACGGCTTATGCAATTATGGTCACATACTTTCGAAGGTCAGAATTAAACATCTGTCTTATTTGTCATATCACCAGACTCACAAAAACTGCTTTATTGATTAGGCATTTCTTTATTTAGTTTTGAAACTGTTTTTTTATTTTCATATTTAAAAAAAGCATTTATATAAACAATTACGTCATATTTTTGAGACTTTTATTTTACTTTACTGCATTATAATATTATTGTATATTTCTTACGTCATAATAAAATAAAGTTGTTTATTCTGTTAACATGTTTTTTGTTATAATTGATAACACTCATTGCCAAATGAAGGTCACTGTAAATAAAGATTATTGTTACTATACGTCTATTACATGATTAATGTATCGTAAGTGAGGCCTTATATCATATCTGTATCCGCTCCACGATCCGGGGCCAAGCTACTCTCATGGTAGGGGCTTGTGTATCGAACTACTGGTTGGAATGGTTACTAAGAGCATCGTAGTATTTCGAGGTGGTAAAGGGCTTCGAAATGCTACGATGCTCTTGTTCTTCTAGTTTGGTGAAGATCTTCGTAGATAGGAAACGGAACTCGTTAATAAGTTATAGCAAATCACACCAGTTTACGTTTAGCTGTACTGGACTGGGGTATCGCCAGTAAGAAGTGAAAAATAAAAAGAGAGGATTGGAAGTTGATTGTATTTTTTGTTAAAAAAAGTATTTTCATTATGTGTTCAGGTAGCTTATTATAGATTTTGGGTGCCATACCAGTTTCTTTTTTACTAAAAATATTATTTTTATGTGGCATTTTGTATAATTATTTTATTTTATTGGCGTATACTCATTCGGTCGTTGATTTTATATCTACCTTTAATAGGTATATATTCGTCTTAACATAGCTTACTAGGTACTCCGTATATTTATTAGAGGCAGGGAAGTGTAAGTAGCTGAAGCTTTTGGAAATGTGGATTACAACTGTCTGTGTTTTGACACCATTTCTCTATTGGGCGAGTCCCCCAAAATATAAGTCCGTATGGCAATTTAGATGATAAGTATCCGTGGTACGCTATTAATAATGTGACCGATTTGTAGTGTTCCTTAAGTTATAAAGGACATATGAAAACTGGCTAAATTTTTTGCATACATTTTTAACATGTATTTTCCAGTTCATCTTTTTATCGATCCAGATAGGTATACCTAACAATTTTTGATTATCACTCTTGAATACATTGATTAAATTTGTTATTTGTTCAAACCAATTGTAGATTTATTTTGAGATTATTTTCAGTGTGCCAGGTTATTATGTCATTAAAGTTGTTACCTATAGTTTAATTAAAGTCTCATTATTTTCGCTTCTAAATAGTATTGTGCTGTTGTCCACGTATACGTTTATCGGATTAGAAATAATTTTAGGCAAAATAATGGTGCAAGGACACCGCCCTGCGGTACCCCAATTAAGGATATATGCGATATTCAGACGTACTATATGTATCATTTCTGTTCTTGTGTAGGGGCAGATTTTCTTTGCGCATGTACATAGTTGCTGATTTATTAGGTAGGTATGATTTTATAAGTTGTCACATTTTTCCAATTTGTTAAGAAGTATTTTGTGGCTAAAGTGGTCAAAGGCCTTAGCCATTTTCATAAATAATGCGACAACATAGTAATATTGCCAATAATGTCTACTCACTATTGTCAATATTAGTAAGTACGTGTTTGACAAGCGCATATATAGCAGATTTAATGCTTTTGCTTTGCCTAAAACCATATTGTTCGATTTGATTAAGATTCGATTGGTTTCTAAGAAGAAATAAGTGCGTGAAGTCGGGGCAAAAACTAACATTATTGGACCCTCGGAAACCCTCCCCCCCTTACGAAAGCTAAAGCTACGCCCGTGCCAGCTGATGCTCAGTACCTAACACATAGCACAAAATGCGCTCTGCATTTTATCACATTGAATTTCATTTTTGTCATCTGTTAAAAATGATTTGGACCTGTACCTATTCAGAGAGGTAAGAGAGAATACGAGCGGGTGTTAGGAACTTGACCTTACATGTAAATACTGTTCTACAGTCTACTACTACAAAACCTATTTAAGTATACCTCTTTTTAAAATTTTAATTTAAGTATACCAAAATATTGATAGAGTTTCATTGACATGCGTGTGCGACTTAGGAATCAGTTATCGTATTTAGTTTCTATCTATGATCTAGATTGATTGTTATATTTGACGTGAGCGTAACCTATCAAGTTGATAAATTAGCGTAAAGATAAGTAAAATGATAGGTACTATAAAAATAAAACCGTTTCAACATTCCATTAAATGTTTTAATGAAATGTTAAAACTAAAGATATCAACATAGGTAGTTATATTTATTAGATCGCTTTTAGCGATACGGCCGCCCATTGTGTCACCCTATGTAGTGGTTACACTACATAGGGTGACACAATACTATTTATTACCTACAATACTATACTAATATGGTGTACATAATAAATAGTATTCTATTCTATTCTATTCTATACCTACCTAGAAAAGTCTAGGTCTAGGTCACGCGTCTGACCTCAGTCTGAACAGTAAACTTGTAACTTGTGAGTTATCGTGACCGTATTGACTTTTGATCTTGTTTATCTTAGCAAAAATTATTTAAAAAAAAAACTCGATCACACTATATAGGTTCTCACTAAGGAAGTTTGATACGTTTTTAATTAAGTATTTCAGTAAATCTATACCTACTAATATTATGAATTGTTTGTTTGGTTAAACGCGCTAATCTCAGGAACTACTGGGTCGAATTGCTACTCTTATGTAACGTAGACGAAGTTGCGCGGGTTAGCTAGTATTAATCTGACTTATGTACAATGGCTTGCTGCTAAATACAATTTGCAATATCCCGATGCGACGACGCTGAATCAAAATATTAGTAATTACCAACTTTTACAAAACTTAAAAGATCAATACAAATATATTTAGGTACTTTTTAAGGTTTATGTATTGGGTTTTATTTTATTTTTCGGTTTTTATAAAACCATGACTGGGAAGCATAAGCCTGCAGGTTTCGTTCGAGCAACAACTTGAGAATTAAACACCGCCTTGTTTATTTTATTTTATCAGGCGTTTGATTTGTATCCTACTATATTTCTACTACTACTATTTCTAGCTTGTAAAGAATATCCTAAATTCGTTATTTATATCGTTTTGTTTGTAACAGTTACAGGCAGTAAGCCTTACTTTTGTGGGCAATATATAACCATTCCGATTTATTTGTACAGGTTTTATTTTTATTTGGCTAGTATTTAAATGTAAATAATCTTCTTTTTTACAACAGAATTCCCGATTCTAATAAAAATACTGATTGCACAGCACCTACCAGCAGTTACCTTCCCACAAAATATTATTATTTTAGAAACAATTTGAGTTCGTAACGCATCGATATTATCTACACTTATCTACACTTAATATTATAAAGCTGAAGAGTTTGTTTGTTTGTTTGTTTGTTTGAACGCGCTAATCTCAGGAACTACTGGTTCGAATTGAAAAATTCTTTTTGGGTTGAATAGACCATTTATCAAGGAAGGCTTTAGGCTTTTTATATATCATCACGCTTAAGCCAATAGGAACGGAGCAGCGATAAAGAATGTTTTAAAATCGGGGATTCCACGGGGACGAAGTCGCGGGCAGCAGCTAGTTGCATATAATTGAAAAGCGATTTTTTATGAACGCAATCTTTCTAATAACTAGCGCACCGTAAATTTTGTAATTCATTTCATGAAATGGTCATTTCATGAAATGGTCAGCGGAAACTGACCTCGTTTAAACGATTGATTATATGTCAATCCACGTTTGCTCATATCGTGAAATGCCTGGCCACATTATAAGATGGCAACTTCATACCTCCTATTTCTGTATGCAGGGATTTAAGGAATCTAACATTAATGGTATGACCATCCCATTTGAACCTAGCCTATCCGTGTCGAGGTGCCTTAAGTTCGTGTACGCTCTGGTTAATTTGATGTGCAAACAGTATACAGATTTGATATGAAAATAATATTGTTATATTAAAAAATGAGCATTATTTGTAAAAGTAATGCGAAGGTGAGAACACTAGATTCCTTGGTTTGGTACCTTTTCTTTAGATGGAACATCATCCAGGGAGTGAAGACGGGGCCCGCGGCTAGGGTCAATGCCTGTGCCTGCCAGGGTTCCAGAATTTGTTTGAAAGATTCACCGCGGCCCTGAAACGCAAAGGGCGTTTTTCTGCACTGCATACACACCCTTCCACTCTACCCAGAGTGGAAGAAGTCATTTGATGATTTCCTATCCTTTAAAAAAGGCCTATCTTAAAGATATACTTTGAATTTAATTGATTTGTATGTAAGATAAATCCCCGGGGGTATCTGAACCTATATTTTTTAGTTCAGAGCTCTTACGAGCACTTTTCACACACACTCCAGCTTCCGCTTTAATAGGTACCTAATAGTCAGGAAAAGCCAAACACTAGAGCTATGTTGACTTGTTAGTGAGTTCCAACTGCCACCTTTAACTTGAGCATATTGTATGAACAAAAGCTAACGAGCGCAAACAAGGAAAACAAGATGGGCGAGGGGCACATTTTGAAGTCATTAGAGAAACGAAAATAATCAATTGGATAATGAATTTACATTTATAGAAAACAAATAATCGGATATTTCATAAAATGAGGTAGACTGGAACTGATTTATCTATGACAGCAACCAGACAAGAAGATGAGAGAAAACTGAAAAAATGGTACTGTTTTGCGATAAATTTCTCCATACGACGAAACCAGTCATCAAATATCTTCTTCCATGTTTCTTCAGAGACTTCCTCACACGCCAAGTCCCATGCTCGAATCAGCTGCTCTTCATTAGAATGCCGGTGACCTTTTAGTTTATCCTTGATCATTGGGAAGAGTCTCATGTCACTTGCGAGGTTAGGGCTGTAGGGAGGGTGCTCTAGTAGAATTAGACCGGATTGACTTTAAATATCTTGAGTTAATTGAGCGCGATGTGCAAGTGCGTTATTGTGATGAAGCCGCTAAGTGTCAATGCGTGAGGTTGGCCGAAAGTTTTTTGAAGATTTAATCAGTTGAGGCAAACAAATATCGGTGTATCACTTTGCGGTAACAGTCATTCTGTTCATCAAGCGATAATCGCTTTATTATACCCCTTTTGCCAAAGAAGACCACGACCATTTCCTTTTTTACGGATCGAGACTGTATGACAGTTGTCGGCTGTTCTTCATCTTCAAAGATCCATATCTTGTTTTTAGATTTAGATTTTACGTCGTAATAATACAGCCAAGATTCGTCACCTGTTACTATTGAATTCACGTTAGGTGATTTTCCACCATCAAAGTAAGTAAGTAAGTAAACAAACATGCAATTTCAGCAATCGCGAATTTTTTTTTATCATTTATTGAAGAGTACTGTTTCCTATCTCTGTTCTTTATCAGATCTTCACGAAACTAGAAAGGGACCACCTTGATATATTACGATGCTCTTCAAACCATCGTATACAATTTTTTTTTTCATTTTACATCGACAAGTGAGAATGAGAACATCATCAATGTAGTCGAAGCCACGCATTATTACACTAAATACTAGCTAGATCTCAATTAAGCAAGCAACAGCTTTCGAATATAAATAGAATCATCGAAATCGGGACACCCAGTACAAAGTTATGAGGCAAAACACAAAAAAATACAGTCGACTTGAGTACCTCCTCCTTTTTGGAAGTCGGTTAAAAAGTAAGAAGAGGAGGAACCAAAGGAAAATATTTAAAAAAACACTGTAAAATTAATTTGTATATGTCTAGCTACTTATTGTATTGTACCGTATTTATTGAGTAAATTATTCATACAGGATCTTGATTCTTTAACTGTTTTAGAAAAAGATGTAATAAATAAGACAAGGCTCGCAATGTACGAGTATGCTCCTTTTTATGAAATTATGTCGAACATAATTTGGTCGTGTCATATTTTGTACATAAGCAGCTTTAACTATTTTCTACAATAAATTTATTCAAACCTTCGATTGTGTCAGGTGTTTTAAGAGACGATCGCAACATAATCACAAGAATATTAAATTTTGTGGTTGCGGAATTTGTTCGAAAGAGTCACTGTGGCCCTGGAACGCAAAGGGTACAAGAAGGATCACGGGTGGGTTTTAGTCAGTAAGAGTCACTCCCTTCCGCTGCGCCCAGAGCGGGAGAAGCAATTTGATGATTTCCCATCTAAAAAAGGCATATTTTGTGAGATATAGTGTAAAAAACCTTCAGTTAATCTATCGTACAAACATCTACTCTGTGACACAGACGTATCGGAACACCTTACAAATATAACGTTCGACTAAGCTACTAAAGCCTTGTACTACCATAGCGTGTTGCATTCAGTGATTGTAACGTTGCGCGCAACTTGTTATAGCAGCGTCTCGAGCGCTATGCTAATCCACTTCGCCCAGTTAACTGAACTTGCTCGACGAGATAAACTTATGCTGCACGTTTTTATTCTTCGTGTTTTTCTTTGATTTTTTTTTCTAGCGGTAGTAATTTATTTAATCTCGGGCTTAAACATGTGTTGAAATTACAACAGTTGTTTGAGTAAGCTTATCAGAAGGTATAATTATGTAACCACATTGTATAAGTGTGGCATAAAGTTCCAAAAAAAAGTAATTGGATGCTAACACATTGCTACGATCACGTAGCGGATTAGCTACGCCGTAGCAGCTACGCAGCTTGGTTTTGTGAAAATTTAAATGCGCATACCCCACATTTCATTGAAGTATTAAGTAATCATGATTGATGACACAAGCTAAGTGGCTATAGGTGCTCACAGTTGCCATTGAGCCGACGACGTTTGAGGTACACATGTTTTGGAGTGGAGACCACAAATCAGTAAACGGTCGTAAAAGCAAGCTCTCTGGCTCTCCGGGTCGATGCTCATCGCAGAGTAGTCGGATGAGAGTTGCCGAGAATGAAGATAATATTGTTTAGACGTTTGAGGTACACATGTTTTGGAGTGGAGACCACAAATCAGTAAACGGTCGTAAAAGCAAGCTCTCTGGCTCTCCGGGTCCATGCTCATCGCAGGGTAGTCGGATGAGAGCTGCCGAGAATGAAGATAATATTGTTTAACTTGAGAGGCTTATGCCCAGTCTTCCCAGCCCGTGATGATGATGCACAATGTTCTGCTAGCACTAGTTAACTTTAGATTAGTTGTTTATTTTAAAGAATACAATGTTTTTTTTTTTAACAAAACGCTAACTTATTCTTAACTAACACAAACGCTAACTTGGCATTTACATAAAAATATATTTCTAAAACACATTAAAATAAGCGGCAGTTCATAACTGGGTGACTCACAATGCAACCTTCACGAACACAAAACTTCTTCCAAAACCAATCACCAAGCCGTAACGTATTTTTTCATCGCATGCTATAAAACCTACATACTATATAAAGCCACAAAATAACTCCATAAACAAAACAAATGATTGATACACACAACCAATAACCGCCAACATATGTACGATTATGAAGCAACTTTTTGAGTTAAAGAATATCTTCCACGTGGGTTGGTTGAGTGGCTCCTGGGATTATCTCTGAAAGTTTCTTCACTGATATTGTAAGTACCGTCGGCGCCGTGTCTTTGTTATACTCACTTTGGTTAATGTTATGTTTCTTTGGTTAAATAGTTTAAGGCTGTCTGGCTTTGCTGTCCGTGTTGTCACTGGAATATGCAATCAACCCTATTTCAAACTATTTTAAGGAACAAAGAGGTTAAAATGTTTGTTTTTTGGTAGTTATGATGAAAGAGTCTATTGAGATTAAGCATAACAAAAAAAAAAAACGTAATAAAGAACGTATAATAAAACAAGTTTGGAAAATATGTCACTTTCACCCAAAAAGGCTGTCGCTCAGCCTAATGCTGGGAAACATGTACAAGACAGAGTGACAACGCTGGTTTTCAGCGATAATTGGAATACTGGATATCATCAATCGGAGTAACATAAAAGTTATGCATGAAGCACTATTGCTAATTGCCAAATGTAACTGTTACTGCTTAAAAATCACGATTGTTGTGAGATGGTCCACGGGAGCAAAACCCCGAAGGAAAAAGCGAGGTATAGACCATAATTAGACATTCTTGATTTTGATTATTGGGCATTTTTTTTGACATTATTACACCTAATGGGTCACTGCCTTTGTATGCCATAATTATGACAAAGCATAGACTATTTACGTAAACACATACATATGTTTCAAATAAATTAATTGATTGATCGACTAGTGCGACAGCACAATGACAACACATGAATTACTACATTTCATTTATCTAGAGTTCTAGATCCTAAATACATCAGATAGCATGTAATTCATCAGGTGTTTCTTGTGCAAAAATGAAGTTATTTATGAGTTACCAATAAAAGCAAGATCTGGTTTAGTCAAATCTAAAAACGAAATTAGGTATTTAACTTTTCTGAGTCCTGAACCATGTTAGGGGCTTCTTAGAAAGGCTCAATACGCTGAAACAATCATGATTATGCATGAACAGCGCAACACATTGAAAAACAGCGCCAAAGCAATTGATATGCGAGAAAACGACACTCGTAAAACGTAAGTCTTCTCACAGGGGAAATCGCTTCAAGTGACGGAGCCACTAAAACAAGAAATATGTACGACACAAAATTTCAAACATCTAAAAATCGTTCAGAAACTCCATATGAACCGGTAAGCAGTTTATTTTAGTACCCAACTCTGCAACTGTGTTCCAAATACACTCGCCTGAAACTTGGCCCACTAACAGTTTCCGATACCGCATGCGACTTTATTTTTGTGACTTTTATTTTTTCGACTTTTCTCCGAGCAATGGAACGTAAAGTTTGAAAAGGAGCTAGTATACAAGTTCCGTTTTACGCACAACTCGTCTTATTTTACAAATTTTGCGCGGTAATAAGCTGATATTATTCCGGAGGCTGCTTTTAAAGGAAATAGCCTAATATTATTATTACCGCATCGGGTAACTCTGTTTAGTTTTCAACTTAATTTCGGTATCCGAATTTTCGGAATGACTTTATTTACAATTTGAGATCCCACGTGGCCGCAAAACGCGTTCAAGCGGTGATGAACTATTTTGTTAAGTACATAGTATGTTATAAGAGTCATTTTGGGATTTGTTAGTGATATGTAATGGGAGTAAAGCCTGAAATACCAATAAATAAAGTAAGCTTAGTCGTTTTGGCAGTCTAAGGAGCCAAGGTAATCTCCAATTTTATTGATATGATACATTATGATGCCTGTTTCGCAATTCATAAAATTGATTGCTTTGGGTCCCTTAAATAGATGACTAATGTCTTTGAAATTCAATATTGGACAGAACAAGAAACTAAACAATATAATGCTAGTCAAATTGCAGCTCCCAAAACTTCTGGTATCCTAGTACAGGGGTACCTACAGACGTAGCGTTTGTAATGGAGTTTAGACAGATGTAACTTGCGTCGGCATCCGTACCCGAGATAGGTTATACAAATACTCTTGCGCTTTGATGACGCAGAAAATAAGGCACAGAACTTCCACTTAAAAGAGATCTTACTGAGTTGTTTTGATGATGTTACGCTAAATGTGCTATTCTATCCTAGGTAGGTTGATGATACTTAGTAAATCTAAATATATATAACTCAAAAGGGACTGACTGACTGACATAGTGATCTATCAACGCACAGCCCAAACCACTGAACGGATCGGGCTGTTTGGCATGCAGGTAGATATTATGTTGTAGGCATACGCTAAGAAAGGATTTTTGAAAATTCGTCCCCTAAGGGGATGAAAAAGGGGTTAACATTTTGTATGGAACTCCACGCGAACGAAGTCGCGGGCATAAGCTAGTAGTATTATAAATGTAAAGTTTGGTGGGGATTCAATATTGGACGGGACAAAAACTAAGCAATAGAATTGTAGCTCTAGAAACTACTAGTTTCCTAGTGCAAATGTAGCCTTTGTAATGGAGTTTAGAAAGATGTAACTTGTGTTGGCATTCGTACCGGACATAAATAGGTTACACAAATACCGTTGCACTTTTATGATGGGGAAAATAAGGTGCAGAACTTCCACTTAAGCGACCTTACCAAGTTGTGTTGATGAATTCTTAGAGCTTGACAGTCGTTACGAACCCGTAACGACAAATTGAAATGGGACCACACGACAAGCATCAGATTTTGAATATAAAAAGAATCATCAAAATCGGTACACCCAATACAAAGCTATGAGGTAACAAACAAAAAAATGCAGTCGAATTGAGAACCTCCTCCTTTTTTGGAAGTCGGTTGACAAAAAAATTCAACCGACTTCTACATAAAAAAACAAAAAGTACAAAAGGACTTTAATTTCGGAAGTCAGTGTTCAAAAAACGAAAAAGCAACCAAAAACACCGACTTCCGAAATTGAAGTTATTTTGTACTTTTTGTTTTTTTTTTTTTGTATAGAAGTCGGCTGTTTTTTTTTTGTAAAAAGATTTTTTATTTTCACTTTTTAGATGTACATCCCCCCACCTAAACGTACGAATCACATTGGCGTAAACAATAAACAAACTTGCGATTTCAGCAGTTCCGAAAGATTTGCTATCATTTATTGATGAGTTCCGTTTCCTATTAACTCTGTTCTTCAGCAGATTTTCACCAAACTAGAAAGGGACCACGTTGAAATGCTAAGATGTTCTTCCAAACCATCGTATAAAATTTTATTTTTTAATTTTACATCGACATGAGGGAATGAGAACGTCATCAATGTAAACTAAGCCACACATTATTAGGGATAACTCGAATTGAGAACCTCCTCCTTTTTTGGAAGTCGGTTGAAAAAAAAAAGGCTTACGCCAGTACTTAGCTCGCAAAATCCATTTTTGTTTGCAATTGTCATCTCTGTTTTAT
Source organism: Hecatera dysodea (assembly GCA_905332915.2). Taxonomy (NCBI): domain Eukaryota; kingdom Metazoa; phylum Arthropoda; class Insecta; order Lepidoptera; family Noctuidae; genus Hecatera; species Hecatera dysodea. The sequence continues at coordinate 6,353,908 of HG995294.1, read as the reverse complement.
AAGATGTGTAATATACAATGTTTCGACGTTCACAACCCAATTATTTTGCATTCATTCAAAATCCATTGCATCATATGTTTAAAAATCAACTGTCTGCTCGACACCGTAAAACATGTAATGAATACTGTTGAAATTACAAAATGAAAGAATATACAATCAATTTTAAATTACGCGATAAGGTTGCTCGTCACTACAATGAGTAAGTAAAATTAATGTAGGTACTATTGTTACGAAACAATAAATTGCCATTGAGTTTCTATAGCCACTTCAAATTGCCTTCCTATTTCGTCTATCGGATTTTGTCCATGTGTGAACCTTCTGAGCCCACTGTTTACCTAGTCCAGTTCCGTCCGACTTAGACATTGGTCAGAGCTTTGGACTCTGAACAATCTGTTTTGTGGCACAGTTGAAGGACCGATCTTTGTAAGGCAGTGCGCTTAAACACGACCAGAGTTTGTCTAAAGACAGATGAGTTTCGACGTCTGCTGTGTATTTAGAACGTACATTAGATTTTACTCGTAGCATCGCCTTTTAGTGCAGTTTTGTTTCACAAATAAATTAGTTCGTGTGATATTGTTGCGCACCACAATTAAGCAAGGAAGATAGTTGCATTCTACTCTGTACTACTATACACCAGGAACCTTCGAGATTTTCCTATGCTAGAATTTCATCTATAATTCTCGGACCCTAGTCAGTCGGCACCGATTTGTACGTGAACTTTCTGGAACTTTCTACAATGAAAGATTCTTGACCTACCTAGTGTGAGACCAACCCCGATTTTTGCTTAACGAGCCAGCCCGCGCCGCTGAGCTATTAGCGTTAAATCCCATAAATAATACCAACCTGACCCAGCCTGTCCCTTTGCCGCCCTCCCTCAACGACCCTGCCAAGCCGAGGCCCGTGTCCCACAGGGGATGCCCTTAGCGAGCGGTCTGTATACTGTATATTCTCCTAGTCTCTAACTGCTATTGGTTGCAAGTGCAGCAGCGTGAAGTTCTGGGTTTGATTTCCAGGTCGGGAAAAAAGGGTTATAGGTTTTTTAGAAATTTCTCAGGGTGACCAAAAAATAAAGAAACAGTTGCTCAGGACATTTTGCCAAGTAATGTACACCTAAATGGATGGGGCAGATGATTTTTTTTTGCGAATTCGGGATTTATCCCATGCAAATTTACTAGTTGTCAACATTATCTCTGTCTTGTTGAGACAAAATAGTTTACAATTTCACGCGATATTTCACAATCTTACGGCATTTGTAATTTTCCGGTGACATATATAACATTCTTCAGGGACTGATTGAGTGACTGACAGAAAACGCACAGCCGATACTACACGTCGTAGATAACTGATATTTGGCATATATACTTGGGAAGTGTAGGGAAGCACTAATAGAGGATTTCCCGAAATTCCTACGGTAGCGGGAATAACGAAAAAACGGTAGTTTGCACATATACTTATGGCATAAACACTAATAAGTGTGCCTATTGTTGCCAAAAAAGAACAAAATTAATTGATTGATTGATTTAAAAACTCTTAAACTATGGTGTGGCTTACGCCCATTTTGACCATACCGATGCTACAAATACTATGGTCCCATTACCATCAATATAACCCAAAAGTTACGCCACAGTGAGATAATTGACGCGCACGTCGCGCACACTGCTTGCATGTTCATTTTAATAACTTAAATGAATTACAAATTTAGATATTTTAAATTAGAATGCTTCCCGTTCCACTGGAATAGTTTTACCTAATTCTAAAATGTTTTGCAACATAATTTATTGTTTAATTTTACTTCAGAAAACGTGCTGAAATATTTTGCTAACACAGTTTAAATGTTACGTGTGCAGAATTAGTGGTTTAGATCGTGACTGAAATATAGAGCTGTGTTATGATTTAAAATAAGCTACCGGTCGATTCAACGGCTATTCCGTTTTTTCAGCAGTGCTTGTACTAAAATCAAGCGGATATTTGAAAACTAATCTTAGAAAAACTATGAATCTTATAAAAGTTAATTCAGATTTGATTAAACGAAAAACTACGTTATTATAAATACGCTATTAAAGGAATAAAGTTTAGATGTTTTCGTAATAAATAAATTCTAAGCTTAAATAGAAAGCTTGCTTTTATAATACTTCAAATAGCTCTATAACTGTCAATAAACAGATCTAGACTAGGTAGTTTTCACTTCCTAATGATTATTCGTTAAATGGTTAACTAGTTTCTGCCAGCGGTTTCGCCCGCGCGGATGACGGAAACTATCCTAAGGGAACATACTCCTGGCATAAAAAATAGCATATGCGCTAAGAAAGAAGACTATAGTCTAAATGTGTGTCAAATTCCATCCAGATCCGATCAGCTGAATTGGCGTGATTGATTTACAAATATCCGTTAAGATATGATTGGACCATTGCCTTATTTTATACTTGATATACACGTGTTAATGGTAAATAAACACATTGCAACTTAATATAAGCTTGCGTTTAAAGTGTACGCTCAAACTTTTGCAAAATTCTTAACTAACGATCTGTGGAAAATAATTTCCCATTGCTACAAAATAAAAAAATAAATCAAACTGGATTCAAAGAAAAAACACGGAGAATGAAAAAGTGTAGCACAATTTTATCTTGTCTAGTCAGTTCAATTAATTGGGCGAAGTGGATTAGCATAGGGCTCGGGGCGCTGCTGTAACAAGTGCGCGCAACGTTGCAATCAATGGGCGCAACACGCTATGGTGTATATTAGAAGTCTTATTGTGGAACTTAATTCTTTTAGACATATCAAGAAATTCGAACGCCTCGATATGACTGCGATTTGTATGTAAAGATCTGTATAATTCATTCATTATTTTCATTCTGTACTTTTCTTCTCCTGTAATTTGTGTTTGTAACCGTTGTGCTGTGTCTGTTCTGAATAAAAGTTTTTCTATTCTATTCTATTCTATAAAATTAAATAACGGCAGGATTTAAAGTATGTTTAGTTAAATATAGGATTTTGGTTTTAAGTGTTTAAGTACAAGTTTAAAAGCGAAATTCAACCATAGAATCAAAGTCTGCTTGGGTAAAAACAAATTTGAGTTCACGTGTGGTTGTGAAGAAAAACAATTTTTTTTTAGATATTGTGACTCTAAAATCTCACAGAGATTTCAGTCCAAAATAGGTACGTTATTTAACCATACTTCGCAATTCCCCACAAAAACAATTTTTAACCGACTTCTAAAAAAGGAGGAGGTTCTTAATTCGGATGTTTGCATTTTTTTTTATTGTTTGTTCGCGCATAACTCCGTCGCTTGCCAACCGATTTGAAAAATTCTTTTTTTGTTGGAAAGGGTATACTTCCCAAATGGTCCCATGAAAATTTTATCGAAATCGAACAAGCGGTTTTTGAAAAATCAACAAAAATCTAAAAAAATATCTACATTGTCTACATTGACGACCTTTTAGTTTACTCTGCATTGGAGCAGTGCGTTTTTTTACACTAATGTAATTGGTTCTTTTAGGTGGGGGGAGGGGAGGGGGTTTAGGTACCACTAAAAAGTGAAAAATAAAAAACTTTTTACAAAAAAATACAACCGACTTTTCCACAAAAAATCAAAAAAGTACAAAATAACTTTAATTTCGGAAGTCGGTGTTCAAAAAATGAAAAAGGAACCACATACACCGAGTTCCGAAATTAAAGTTATTTTGTACTTTTTTGATTTTTTGTGGAAAAGTCGGTTGTATTTTTTTTGTAAAAAGTTTTTTAAGATCACGCTTCGAAAACTTCTATCCTAATTAATTATAATTTTCATACCAAAATCAAAGTTACCTAGCTAAAACTTTTAACGTATCACAAAACAGATATTCCTCGCAAGCAAAACAAACAAGACGAATTCATAACGCTCGAGGAGAGGATATAACAAGCTACGTGCAAAGTTGCAATCTATGGCTGCAACACAACATATGTAGGTTTAGGTGCAACACTAACCAACTATAAGATAAAATTGTTTGTATAGTTTGTAGACGGTAGAAAAAAAAAGACAAAAAAAAACAAAATTTTCTTAGCTCTAATCAGATTCGGCAAAGTATCAATATTTTAAATGGAGCTACTGCTTGTCCGACTCATACAGCCCTGTAACTGGGTAATGCCTCGTGGCAAAATTGGTGTCAGATTTATTTGCTACTGTCTACCAGTGCCGTATTAAGCCAGCGCGGGAAATGTTGCAAATTCTACTACGGGGCCCCTTAAAAGTAAAACTTTCGTAAAATAAAAACAAAAATTTTACATTTATACTTTTTTTATTTAGAAGGGCAGAGTTCGCACGGTTTTTGATCAACCATGTAAAGGTGGAAGGGTATCAACATCTCGATTAAGTAGCACCTGCCATTAAGCTGAGCTAGTGCGGTGATCAAATCAATATGAACGGCTCTGGTGATTACTAAACATGCCTTTTTTGGAAATCTGAAAGTCGGCCCTAACCGCTGGATGTACGTATTGTAAACTTTTCAGGTGGTCGGAAATGTGACTCCCGACGTCCGGGGCGTCTTCTTCTGTTGTGGCGGCTGGGGCGTAAGGTTTTGATCTCCCTCACGCGGTCTACCTCCTCCTTCGCTAGCATTACAGCTTTGCAGAAGGAGGTGACCATACTTCTCATGCCTCCTTGCTCCGGACCCTGGATTGAAGCAGGGCTGGAAGCGAGTAGTCGCCGCCGCCGATGGCCCCGACGAGCCGCGGGCCCTAGAGTAGCGTCTGGGTCCATAGGTTTTGCCTACATTGTAAATATGGTCCAAATCCGCGGCTGTTTAGATTTCACACGGTATGATTGCTTGAAAGAAAATAAAGTAAAAGAGTTAGTTTGATCATAGAATAAAAAACCGGCCAAGTGCGGGTCGGACTTGCGCACGATGGATTCCGTACCATCTATAAAAAAAACATGCCTGTTGTATGGGAGCCCCACATAAATATTAATTTTATTTTAATTATTTATTTTTAAACTAAATATTATATAACTAAATATAATCTTAACGTACTGAGTTTCCTCCGTACCTCGGAAAGCACGCTAAGCCGTTGGTCCCTGGCTGTCATTTGTAGATCTTTGGCAGTCGTTACGGATTATCAGAAGCCAGTAAATCTGACTCCAGTCTTGCCAGAAGTATTATGTTACCCAGTCAATGGGTTGTGGAGGTCTGGTAGGCAGCTGATCTACGTAAAATACTGGTATTTAGCTGAATCCGGTTTAACTGGGAGCCAACCCCAAAGTAGTTGGGGAAAAGTCGAGGATTCTGTAAATATTTCAAGCTGCCTATTGCTGTTATTAATACCGAGCAAAGGCGAGCGAAAAAATCACGTTTACTTTATGAGAGTATATTTCTGTTTTATAGTAATAAATACTAAAACACAGAGGAGCTCCTCAATATTTTAGTATTTATTTTTATAGCAGCGACGAAAATACACCTGTGAAATTTCAATTGTCTAACTATCTTCTCTTTCTTCTTTTCTTTCTTGGTTCTTGAGATACAGTCTGGTCAGACCGACGGACGCATAGTCTTAGTAATAGAGTCTCATTTTACCCTTTCGGTACGGAACACTAAAAATAAACTAAATTAGAGGCTTATATAGTTTGGGAAAAGTATGTTACATTAGCGTCAAAAGTGCTATCCGTTAGTATGGTAGAAGTTAGGACTTGTGTGTGAGAGATAGCAATAGCGGTGCTGGTTTTTAACAAAACGTTTATGTAAGCGCGGGGCATTTTGTTTCTTAATTTATGACTAATCGTGCATTGCTGTTTAGCTGAAGCGCCTGTCGATCGAAAGATCTTCAAATCTCAGCTGGGACTATCAGCTTAACATGATTTATGAGGTCCGGAAGAATCTCGCCGCCGCTCAATTACTCATCTACGGACAGACCACAACAACCGCTGCTTTACTTTGAAAATCGATTCATGTGCCCCAATTTATCGATCGGTCTCTTGCAATCGACCTAGTCTCTTGAAGTAGGATCCGACGCATAAAACAGGTGCGCTGTGGAAATTGGATCAGATTTTTTTTTTTTACTGACATAAAGCTACACTATTGCAAAATGTCACAGGCTACTTTTTATCGGATAGTTTTATGGTTCTTGTGAAATAGGCTAGGGAACAAAAGCGCGGGATAAAACTAGTTTCTAGTAATATTTCTGCTAGCGTAATGAACATTGGGCACAAGTTTCGACTGTCACATGCATAGTCTGAATGATCAAGTCTCTCGCGAGTAGTACACTGGGTTTGTATGGACAGTTTTGGGAATACCTTCTATGAATAGTTTCTAGCAGTGGCCGCCGGACCATGGAGTCTAGGTGATCTGTGAGTTGTATAGAAACAGTTGCAACGTGAAGATGTTTTGTTATTGGTAGTACCGTGATGTTCGTTTCTAAATTAATATTGCTATGTTGTAGTTGCTGAACTCAACTACAAAAGAAGTACCTAAGAAGAAGTACTGCTAGCCTACCTATTATATTTTACCTTTAGACTTCTTAGCTGGGTTCCGATTGAAGGGTATTGTTGCGTCAAAGTCAAGTCAAGTGACATTTTGGATTAATTTTTACACGAGTTTCTACATAGTACACACAAAGCTGACTAAGTTAATATGGAGAATCAATGTTGTTATTAGCTATGCAACGTGGCAATGCTGTCATTGTTCTGGCCCCTTTTTCCAACGTGCCCCTGTTAATTATTTTCCATTACCTTTTATATATAAATAACTTGTGACCGCGACTTCGTACACGCCTAGCCTGTTTTTTCCCGTTCTCGTAGGAATTTTGCGAGACTCTCTTCCCTACACTCCTCAACCTCCATGCCAAATTGCAGCTTTCTACGACGAGTAGTTTTGATCAGTCACTCATCAGTCACGGAAGAGTTTTATGTATTGATGATTAATTTATTGTTATTATTACTTTGTGTAAATTAACCACTACTAACTTGTAATACCTTCGACATAATAGGGACTGTCTATAAGGATTAGAAAGATATTCTTGCAAAAGCTACTCAAAATATAATCTGACAAAAAGATTTACCTTATCTTGGGTCAAACAGGGTTTGAAGAGGCTTTCTTGGGTTACTAAAATTATGCACATCCATTTTGTTTCAAGTAAAATTATTTTAGGAGAAGCCTCTAGTTTTTATCATCGAGTAAATCTGTTTGAATCTTTAAATCCCGTGTAGAATTTATCAGTACCCAGTTATTCTGGGCATACCACTGTCGTTTGCGATAAGTCCCCTCTTTGAGAAATGACTAGAGAGGTGCCACGGCGTCCTCACCTTCTGCCTGATTCGGTGAACGGACATGTCGGGTGTCATCGTAGTGTGGATCACTCGGAGGACACTGGGCTGTCTACCTGCTTGGGCATAGCATCGCCGTGTCCTTGTAGCGGCGATCTTTGACAGTGACCTCTCCGGTTCGGTCCTGGTTCAATCCATGGTCTAGTCTAGAGCGACAGAGCATGAGAATCATGCAGTCACCTGTTTCTGCGAAGCAGTAATGCAAGCGAAGTAGACGTCACGCCCCAGAGACTGCAGCGGAAAAAGACGCCCTGGGCGCAGGGAGTCGCAGGGCGATTCTCGGCTACCGTAGGCTCGCCGTCCGATAAGGACTAGGCCCGGGTCGACGGCGCGTTGTGTCCCATGAGCACATAGACGAGATGTCAGCATAATTGACGGGGCCCGTTAGAGCCAGTGCCTGCCAGCGCTGCGGATTTATTCGGCAGTAATTGCGGCCCTGGAACGTAAAGGGCATTTGGAAGAACACGGGCGGGTTTAATAAGAGTTTGATACTACTGAGGAGTGATTTGAAAATTACCCATCCATTATAAAATACTCAGTTAGTGACAATATTTTACTTTGGGTCAGAGTTTCTCGCACTAGGTCATGGATTCCAGTTACCGACGTGCTTTCGTTAGGGAATTAATACGCAGGCGTATTTTGTGTTTGAAGGGGCAGGGTGAAAATTTCAGATGAGTGAGCATGATGCATGACGATATCCGAAACTGTGAGGAGAAAAAAAAACACTCAAAATGCGTATTTTGAGTGTTTTGTCGGTCAATTTACGAAGAAAACTTAATTTGCGGGAATCGGTACTTAAGTTTAGAAAAAAAAAAACAAAACTGTTTTATTACAATCAATCAAAATCCTTTATTTCAAATAAACTATTTAAACTTTTGCATTGTCAAGGCATGTCGGAGCATCTTTATGATCAATTTACTCCCCTACTTTATAATTATGCACAATTTTTAAATTTCGTCTCATTCCATTTTCTCCAGCAGATTGGTAATAACTGGCCTCGTTGTTTACATCCAAATGTTGCGAATCTACGGACACAATCACGACATAAAAACATTGAATCTCTTGAAATTGCAAGGCGTTTATTCATATGCAAATATATTATTACACCATCATGTATGAGGTGGGTGTACCCTTGGCAGTATAAATCATAATGATTGTTATCATAAACTATAGAAATAGCTACGCTTTGCACACGGATCGATTGTCATAATAAGATAATAAAGCTAACTGTGTTGTTTTTCCAGTTTGATTTGCAGTCCTGGTAAACTTATAAATTCTAATCGGGAGTTTCCCGGAAATGATAAATCTTAATCTTTTTATTTTAAATAATTTTAATTTATATAATTTGATTTGAATTTATTTTATTTGAATTTGTTTAATTTGATTTCAATTTATTTAATTTAATTTTTTATTTGATTCTTTGTGTAGTATTTATATTGTAATAATTACTTTGTTTTCATTTTTGTGTGATTTTGTATTTATTATTGTATAATTTAATATAATATTACTATTTTCTAATATGGGTTATGGTACTTTTTTTTTTTTGGATGGGAAATCATCAAATGACTTCTCCCGCTCTGGGCGGAGCGGAAGAGAGTGTCATCAGACTCTTACTGACTAAAACCCACCCGTGTTCCTTCTTGTGCCCTTTGCGTTCCAGGGCCGCGGTGACACTTTCGAACAAATTCCGCAACCCTAGCAGGCACTGACCCTATGGGGCCCCGTCTTCTATGGGTTATGGTACCTGAAATAAATAAATTAATGAAATCGTTTAATGAGTAAGTAAGTAAGATACAAATGAAATCAGCAAGTACCTCAAAACGATTTGCTATTACAGATACGAAGGCGCAAACACTTTATTTTTATTCAAATCGAAAGGAAAGGTGAACGTAAGTAAGGGTCACCATATGTCCCTGTGTTGTGGTCAAAAAACCATTTGTCAAGATAACTCCGAGTATATTATTGGTCGAGGTATTAGGTGCATAACTAATACCACAACTTAAGAGCGTGTACGCCGTATGGCATTTCATACTAAGTCACTATTTCGCGAAATGACTTAACCAATTTTAATGAAACTTCACACATATAAGCAGGATACATAGGTCTAAAAAATAAGTTTAAAACATTTTCGAAATGTTTTATTTAAAAAAAAGATAACTGGAAATTTCTGTTTGTATGGAAAATTTAAAATGGGTCTAATTAAACTGTAACACTACTTATCGAAAATGTTTTCAACTAACTTTTTAGACCTATGTATCCTGCTTATGTGTGTAAAGTTTCATTAAAATTGGTTTAGTAATTTCGGAAAATAAGGACTTAAAAATGCCGTTTGTATGAAATGCCGTTCAGCGTATACGCTCTTAAGCACGAGTCGTAAGTGGCCGCCCTGATCGTATACTCCGGTTAAGCAGTAACCAGCCTTAGTGTGCTGAACTCAGAGTGGTTCCGTCGTAAAAAAAATGGCCACCCTGATCGATCAGGGTGTGATATATTTTTTAAAATTAAAATGCAGGTCCAAAGATTTTGAAGGCATCTCAAAGTCAAAGTCAAAGTCAATTCATTTATTTCAACTAGACCATTAAACGGCACTTTTGAACGTCAAAACATTTGAAAATAAAAATATTATAGTGACTCTAGTTGTCCATTCACAAAAAGTAGATTCTTATGAAGAAAAACGGACAAGAAACTCCATAGTTACTCTTTTCAAATATGTATAAGTTTTACAAGATTTCCTAGGTTCGGTCGGATCTGTTGCCTAGGTTCGGTTATCTACCAAATAATAAAAAAAATGTAATGATCGATTTATGAATTGTTATTGGTTTAATTCCAGCAGCCCTGACATCTTATACCTACACTACTCTTATAACTACAATGAGATATTTTTAGCACATTTTTGCGTCTTCAAAAACCGGGCATCCGACCAAGAGACCGGCGAAAATGAAACGTCACGGGGGTTTTTATGTTTTCTGGGTCAAATATATTATTTACCTGGTGCCTGTCATAGGTAGGAATCTTCCTTATCATGCCAGTTGCTCTTTCTCACAGCCAGGGAGAGCTTCCCGTATTTTTTGAGATACGTCACTTACGACGTCGACTGAAAATCTAATATTTATGTGTAAATTTTCCACACGTTATTTTTCGTTGTACCTATATATCTATATGTATGTATATGGTTGTTTTATATAGAAGAAACTAAGGAGGTTTGTCATTATTTTTTTTATTTAAAAAAACGTTGCCCCACACTAGTATGTACTCCTATATCGTTGGTGCGTTCACAAACATGAATAGGTACTCACATACACAAGACACCCAGACCCGGAACAATTATCTGTAGGCCATACAAAGAATTGTTTCGTGCGGCGATCGAACCCGGGACACGTAGCGCAGCAGCCGAACGCTCAACCACTGCGCCAACCGTGTCGTCAACGTATGTATGTATATGGTTGTTTTATATAGAAGAAACTAAGGAGGTTTGTCATTTTTTTGTCACTGATGTAAAGTGACAGTAATCTAAGCTCTTCCAGAATAATCGAATATGTATTTAGGAATTGAATTAGCCTTTACACAAGAGAAATAATACAAGCTAATTCGGCTAGGAAACACCGGTTTCATCTAGCTTAAAATGACTAGAAATATTTGACGTGTAAAAGTGTTATGTTTAACCTACTTACAAAATAAATATAATTTATCATTATCATTTGTACCTGAACTCAATGTACTATATCAGAATTTAATACAATTACTACTGATACTATTGTGAATCTCTAATATTGTCTATGTTCATGAAGATGTTCGTAAGAGATTAACTATCATCATTCAATCAACCAAAAAAATAAAGGAGTCCGAATGAGTTCATAGTAAATATTAGATTATGCAGTGCAGCAGTGCGGTAAAAGCAAAAGCTTGTTGAATAGGATAGCGTAATTCTAGGCACCTAAAATGTCGTTGCAAACTTCCCACAAATTATTACCAGTAACTCAAAAAAGAAACGTAATTAAAAAAAAACTCGCCGTCTCGTTTCTAAACCGTCGCTTACCTCAACTTAATAACGTTAAGTCCAAAAGAGACGTGGATGTCCCCATTAAACTTGTACGTAAATGCATTTAAGATAGCAAGTTACCCGCAGCTGATGTGAGCTTTAGCATAAAGCTCAGCTTAAAGCGAGCTGTGCCTTTTCTCTGTCGCGGTCAGACAAACGGACGGGCGTACGTTTGGACGCGAAGTAGGACGTAGATCGGCTTGTTAAGGCACGAAGGGGATAACGGGCGAAGCTGTTTTCAGGACACTTTTGGTTGTTCAAGTTTGGAGATTTATACGACTGTGTGTTGTTTTGGGAACAAAAGAATCGAGGTAAAGTAGAGAGCTTTGTTGAAGGTGGATTACGGGAATATGATGCAACCGTTACCACTGCATTGTTTAACACCAGCAAATTTAAGGGCCTTTTTTATTATTGAAATTAATTATGTTTTTTCTGATTTTATTTTCAGTGTATAAATACATTTTAATCTAGGGCACCAAATGTCATTTGATTTCTATCTTCGATAGTCTTCAGAGAGTCAAATCTTTTAGAGGCATCTTTATGATTGCATTAGTGAATTTGAAAAGCTTTTAAAATGAGAAATAAAATCACGCAAATCCATTCAGTCTTAATGAGTTCCAACTTTCTGAGGTTTTATTTTTTATTGTGGATAAATTTTTCGTGTTAAAACGTCTAAGAAGAGTTATAGGCGTCTTACTTACTAAATTATCTCACGGAAATAGGTGAACGTGTTTTGTGTTCACATTTACCACGATATTAATGTGTCAGATTTGCGATTATAATTACACACAACCACGATACGTCTAAAATCGATCTATTCCTAATTTAAACTCTCGTCTCATTTCGCATAGTCATTAAGGCTAACCGGGGTCAGTTGCACCAACATTTGTGTACGCTTGACCGTTCGTTTGCCCCCAACTACACACAACACGTACTACACAAACGCTTGTTTCACCAATCGATTGGTGCAACTCTAATTAACGGTAATATTACTTAACCGAAGTTAATTTTTAATTCGTAGATTGTTGATTAGTGATGGTGCGATCCACTTATGTCGTTTGCAATATCTGTCTGGATGCGTCTTTTCTACCATTATTGAGTTTTTGATTTTATTTTATGACAATTTTTAAATTAAAGTTTAGGTAATAATATGCTCATCATCATTTTAGCCGAAGGGTTGGCGTATCCATATGGATAAAAACCCCGTATTAAATAATAGAATAAAAATAATAATAGCCGAAATACGTATATACATATATATTTTTTTCTGGCCCTGTGCTTCTCGTATTCTGTAACTCCTGTGGACCTTACAAGGTCCACAGTCAAATCTAACCATTTTACGAGCATAGCACATAAGTAAAACTCACTGCCACTTGAGTTTGGAAATTAATCCGGGAATGTCGGAAGCTGAAAAGGCAAGGCAAATTTGCTTTGCCTTTTCATAAATATTTTGAGGTCAGCTTCCAGTATAGCCAAATGCAGCTGAGTACCAGTATTTAACATGAAGCAGCTTCCTATCTGATCTCCAAAACCCAGAAAACTGGATAACACTATACCTCTTGGGGCAAGACTTAGATTTCCTGGCTATTGACTACAACGGTCAAATATCTACTAATACACGTTGCAGCTAAACGATAGATCTATGAAGAGTTTTATTGATTATCCGTTAATATGTTCGCCCATCCCGTCGAACGTCGAACGCCGTCCGCTCGTTCCGATTGCCCCGTGCGACTGTTATCATTGAGACAAAAAGTTATAATATTCTTGATACCAAATCTAACAAATAAAGAATAGAATAATACTCTTTATTATGTACACCAAAGCAAGAACTTTAAAAGGTGTCTTCATATTTATTGAACAACCGTAACAAAATATATTTCACCGGCTTTTTCCTTAGCGTTAACATTGTTTCTATTTGTGGATATATATACTTTGGGCTGTTACAGCAATATGTTGTTGCAGTAAAATGGGGAGCATTTACGATCTATTAGGGACGTAGGATGTCACAAAGGAAGCTTATTAACGAATCTTACGCCTTATTTATTGGATAAGGCAAGCCGTATTCAATAAGATTCGACAGTAAAATGGCAAATGCACGATTGTATTGGGATTAAAAAGGATCAATCTTAGACAGTCTGTGATTATGTCTCATCCTTGACTGATAACATTGAGTCAAGGAATGTAGACAATCACAGTTAAATAGGAACCCCTGTTTTTATGATTGAGAAATCATCAAATTACTTCTTCCGCGCTGGGTTGAGCGGAAGGGAGTTTCAGATTCATACTGACTAAAACCTATCCTTCTTCCTCCTAGTGCCCTTTGTGATCCAGGGCCGCGGTGACTCTTCCGAACCAATTCCGCAACCCTAGCTGAGGCACTGACCCTATGGGGCCCCGTCTTATTTGCTGACATCTCTTTGAGGAGCGCGTTGTTCCGACGCGCAGTCGACCCGAGCCTGGTTGTTATCGGATGGTGAGACACCCATCATTCGCCATCCGCAGGTCTGCGCTTACGGTGGCCGGGAATCGACTTGCACCCGGGGCGTCGACTTCTTTTGATGTGGCGGCTGAGGCTTGAGGTTATCGATGTAATAAATATCGTTGATGTAGTTATAGACAAAATTTCTTGTAACTATAGCTACAATAAACTTAGTTAAGGATTTAAAAAACATATTTCAGAACGAGGTAATACTGTTTGTTGGTGGAGGCAATCTCTGGACATCCTAGTCTAATTATAAGAATTCTTCTACTGATGAAAATCTGAAATAAGCTTTATTGCAACTGAGATAATCGGCGGATAATCACAGGTTTTTTGTTCCACAAAATTGCCTATCAGAAATGCGACTGAAGTTGCTTGCAAATCTAACCAGATTTGCGCAAATGAGTGTGTATTAAAGGGGTACATACTGCACGCTCTGTCTTCAAAAGAAAATCTATGTAGTCCCATATTTTTTTACAAAGTAGTCTAGCTTGAAGAATTCTATGACAAAGTTAATTTTACAACTACCGTGTCTTGAAAACAGCTGAGCGATCAGATTCTGTTATAGTTCTAAGACTTCATTGTAGGTATCCGGTGGGGATTTCTCTGGGTGCAATAAATGATCTCCCATTTTCCATCCATCGTTCAGCCTTGGAAAACAACACTTGCGGTTGTTATTGAATGAAAAAAAAAATCTCTAATATTCCTTTAGACTAATTATAATTAGAAGCAACCAGTAAGCTTCCTTAAAATGAAGTCGGTTAAAAATAAAGTCGTATTAATTTATTTTTCCTTGTAACTTGTGCAAACACAAGCTGATGAATTGATTTCTCTCCCATTCCGAAATTAGCATGGAAATGAGTTCAAGATTTGTTTTTTGTCCCGATTCTAAAACGCGAAGTGGTAATAAATTCTACCAATTAGTCATTCAAGGGCTAGATCAAAGTCGACATTCCTACAACCACTTTTTGAAAGACCAGCCTTTAAAGTATGAATATAATGTCCTCGGTGATGCGGTAACGATAGAAATCTAAGCACACATGACTATTTTTGTCATCAAAATCGACTCAGATTTAAACCACCTCCTGTAATTAATCATTTTGTGCTATGGTTTTAGTATTTATGTCAATTAAAAATATTGTACTGTGGTTTCACTCGTGTGGTTCCCGCGGCAATATGGAGATAAAATATAGCCGACTAGCTTCTGTCCGCGACTTCGTCCCCGTGGAGTCCCCGATTTTAAAACATTCTTTATCGCTGCTCCGCTCCTATTGGCTTAAGCGTGATGATATATAGACTATAGCCTTCCTCGATAAAAGGGCTATCTAACACTGAAAGATTTTTTCAAATCGGACCAGTAGTTCCTGAGATTAGCGCGTTCAAACAAACAAACAAACTCTCCAGCTTTATAATATTAAGTATAGATAAATAAATTGTCGACTTCGAGATCCCGTGCACGTGACAAGATATAAAAATGCCGTGTTGCTCAGTGGTTTCTTGTAAAAGCCGAAGACTAAATCAAAATTTTGTTAGTTGTGGAATCAGTTATCATAATTATCAAAGTACAAGTATTTTACTAAATTTGTCTTTAAAACATGAAATATCACAGCGACAAAAACATTTTACAATGCATACATTGCTCCTTAACCAATACCTTTTTTTTTTTTTTTTTTTTTTTTCTGGATGGGAAATCATCAAATGACCCCTCCCGCCCTGGGTGGAGCGGTAGGGAGTGTCAGACTTTTACTGACTTAAACCCACCCGTGATCCTTCTTGTGCCCTATGCGTTCCAGGGCCGCGGTAACTCTTTCGAACAAATTCCTAGCAGGCACCGACCCTATGGGGTCCCGTCCTTGGTGCTGACGGCTCCTTCGGCGCGCGTGGAACACAACGCGTCGTCGACTCAACCTGGTATCGGACGGCGAGTCACCCACGCTCACCGTCCCCAGGCATCAGCCACTGCGCAATAGCACAGCGGCCGACTTATCTCTGGAGGAGGCCGAGATGGGACCATTACTGGCACTCCATCTCAGCACCCTCCCGAGCGTTGGGAGTCGCAGCACCCGCAGCAGAAGCGGCAGAAGCGGCGACGGAAGCCGCGGCGGCGGCAGAGGCGGCGGCGGCGGCGGACCTCTTGCCCCTGGTCGGGGCGGATGGCGCGCAGGCCCTTCCCCCAGCCCAGTGCTCGGCCGGCTTGCCAGCAGCCGCACATGCACTGCAGTGCGGCGTGGCCTCGCACGAGCCGGCCCGATGACCGGGCTGACCACAGCGGAAACAAAGTCCGCTGCGGTCGACCTCCGAGGGGCACATAGCTCCCGTGTGGTTGCCCACATGGCAGCGGTAGCACCTCAGAGGTCTGGGTTCCAGCAGTTTTACCCGCGCAGACACCCATCCCACCAAGAGCCTTCGGCCCTCCGACACAGTTCTGGCCGCCGTCACGGGGCAGCTCACCACAAGGGTTTGCATGCCCGTGTTGTCAGGCCGGAGGGTGCCCGCCTTGACGAGCTCGGCAGAGCACCCCCCAGTCCTGGCGACGGCGGCCACAACTTCCTCCTCCGTCACGGAGTCATCCAGGCCCACTATGCGCATGTCGATGCGCTTAGTCGGCCTGGACACCCGGACCTCGTCCGCGGGTAAGACCGCCCTCAGCTTTTCGGCCAAGGCGTCCGCGAACGGGCCACTCTCCGCTCCGGCGAGCTCGAGCTTGCGGGCACCGGTTAGGGTCCTCCTGACCCCGATGCCCCCGCTGATGCCCAGCTCTTGGAGGCTCACCGCCTCCTTCGCCCGCTTCAATACGGCGAGATAAGTCACGCCCCTCTGTTCCGCTTCCGGCTGCAGTGTTAACACTACAGCCGCGGACTTCGGGGCGCGAAGCCTCGCCGCAATGGCGTTGGCCTTCCGCCGCTGCTTCCTCGCCTTCTTCTTAGCCGCCTCTTTGGCCTTCCTCTTCTGGCCAGCAACCTGCCACTCGGCCTCGGCCGCAGGAGGGTCCGAGGGTGGGGGTGGGGGTGGGGGCGGCTGCGGCACCACTGGCGCTGCAGCCTTAGCCGCTCCTCCTCCAGCCTTCCTCCTACCCCTCTTCGCCGGGGCCGACTTGGTCGTCGCCGGCGTCGCGGGCGCCGGCGTCACAGGCGCTGGCGCGGCTCCCGCCTTGGCCTTCGCCCGGCCGGACGTTCCCGGGCCAGCAGCCACCGCGGCCGCGTAAGAAGCCGCCTTCTGCTGTCCCGGGGGCCTCTGTGCCGCCGCCAACGGGGGACGCCGGATCATGTCCTCCAAGACGGACACCTGCCTCCGGAAGGGAGCCAGCTCCTGCCGCACCAGGCTCCGCACCTGGCTCAGCACTTGGCTCCCCTCCAGCGCCGCCGGACTCGGCCCCCCCTGCGGCTCCTCCGAGGCCGCTCTGGCCATGCCAGCCAGGTCCCTCCGGAGCGACTCATTCTCCGCGATGAGTCGCTCCGTTACGGCCGCGAGGCGGGCGACCTCCGCCCGCAACTCTGTCGCCTCTCCGGACCCGCCGTTGTTGGCCGCTGCTGCCGCCAAAATGGAGGCCTTGGCCGCGCTGATGGCTTCCCTCTTAGAGGACTGCTTCCTCTTGAAGGCCACAGCGCGGATCGCGGCCTCCACAACCTCCCCAAATTGAGCCCTCCGCTCCTCGGCGGTGGGGGGTACCTCTCCCGGGGCCTCCGAGTCGTCAGAGTCGAGAGTAGGCGGAAGAGTAGAGGGAGCCCTACGACCGCTCCCTCCAGGGCGACGCCCCTCCTCCACCAACCTCCCGGCCCGACTCTCCACCTCCCGGGTAGGAGGAGCCAACCCCCTCCCCGCCTCACAGCCCCTGCCCCGCCTAGCGGTGGGGATCTTGCGGGCGGAGGCGAACTCGCCCTCGGAGGACGACCCGCTGCCATCCTCCCGTCTGGGCCGCTTGCGGAAGAACTTCACGTTCTCCGCAGCAGCCCCCCCTCTCTCATCTCCAGAGCCCGCCGAGCTGACCGTTACTAGGTCTAGCGCGGAGCCGGAATCCAACTCCACGCCACCCCGGCGCTCAGGCGAACCCTCCTCTGCGAATTCGTGCGCCATCAGCTCCTTAAAGGAGGCGGATCCGGATGACGACGACGAATTGGAGCCTCCTCGGCTCTTGTTGCCACTGGCAAGCGGAAGACGTTTGGTGCCCACCCCAGAGTACGGAGGGCAGCCCGCCGAAGCGGGGTGGGATTCCCCGACCGCTGAGCAGTCGGGACCCACCTGGGGACTCATTTTACAAGCGTCTTTTTTCATGGTTTTCCTTTTTAAGGGTGTGGTCCCTTTTCGCTCCGCCCCTTCTCAGGGCCCTCTCTCCCAACCTCACCTCTCCACCTGCTCGCTGCTCTCACAGTCACGTCTGATGATCAGACGCGTACCAGAGAGCAGCGAGCAAGCGTGTGTCTCTCTTGGTCTGATCCCTCACTTGCGACCTTCCGGCATGAGTGGCTCTACCGGGAAAGCTCGCAAGATCATTGGGACGCTCAAGCCCCACCACGACGACAACGTGGAGACACATTCGGTGGGGAGACACATTCGGTGGGGTCCTTAACCAATACCTAAGTTTGTCGTTAAGTTACTGGATAAGCAATGTAAAAATCACAAAACGATACTTTGCCAAGCGGATGTATCGCGTAGTACCTACGGCCGCTGCTTCTTGCGACGAGTTAGTGATGTAGTTGTGCAAAACGTAGACTGTTGAATGAAATACAAAAGTGTAATAGTGTGAACGTTGTTAGAGTAATTAAATTTTAAATAAATAATCGGTGAAGTGTTTTTGGCTTTGAATTTTCGTATATTATGCCTTATCCACGTGCTACTTTCTTAAATTTTATGGTAATGAAATTTACTTTCAATAAAGCTTCGAATGCATCATACTAATCGGCATGGTTAAGATAATCTGTTACTGACTTTTGCTTGAAATAATTCAACATATCCAAGCTTATTGAATTATTATAGCTTTATTGGTTACTAGCTGTCCGCACAACTTCGTTTGTGTCACATTTTTCATGACTGCTCCGCTCCTATTGGTCTTAGCGTGATGATATATAGCCTATAGCCTTCCTCAATAAATGGGCTATCTAACACTGAAAGATTTTTTCAAATCGGACCAGTAGTTCTTGAGATTAGACATGCAACAACCAGGAGATATGACTCCTTGTTGTTGCATGTCTATGGAATATATTACTAACTAGCTGCTGCCCGCGACTTCGTCCCCGTGGAATCCCCGATTTTAAAACATTCTTTATCGCTGCTCCGCTCCTATTGGCTTAAGCGTGATGATATATAGCCTAAAGCCTTCCTCGATAAATGGTCTATTCAACCCAAAAAGAATTTTTCAATTCGAACCAGTAGTTCCTGAGATTAGCGCGTTCAAACAAACAAAAAAACAAACAAACAAACTCTTCAGCTTTATAATATTATAATAATAATAATAATATAGTATAGATTTGAAATAAATTTTAAAAAGTTTAATAAATAATATCAAAAGCTTGTGCCATTATTACTCAAAAGCCAGTATTACGATCCTAAAGAAAAAGTTAGCACAGCTTTATTTTGAAGTAGAACACGAAAGAAGCTTAATCAAAATAAATTAACGTCACAAACCTTGCCCGGAATTAATTAAAGAAAATCAAAGGGTGGGTCTTATTAAAGATTTCTTGGGTTGCGAATTTTTATGCTACTTTTCATAATTATAATGGACTAGCTGATCCGCGCAACTTCGTTTGAGTCACATTTTTCATGACTGCTCCACTCCCATTGTTCTAGCGTGATGATATATAGCCTGCCTTCCTAGATAAATGGACTATCTAATAATGAAAGATTTTTTCGAATCGAAAAAGTAGCTCCTGAGATTAGCGCGTTCAACCGAACAAACTAACTCTTCAGCTTTATATATACATACATATTAGTATATAGATTTCTTGAGTTACAAACTTTTATCGTTTTTATTTTTAGTAATTATAATAGATTTGATCAGTTGGCTTTGATTAAAAATGCTTAAAGTCAAAACCAAAACGGATGAAAACTCTGATTGCTTTTCGAATAATGAAGTCCTATCAAAATCACTGAACCACTTTAAATCAAGTGAAATATCACGACTCATTTGTTTATGAAAGTTCTGAGAATTTTTGTAGAGTCTGACGCGGTTATTAACTTTGACTTTCAATATTTAGCAAATTACTTTAAAGTAACTTTTATTCGTTTATAAAAAAATCAGAATTTACAGTAAAACAAGACTACTGTTTTTTTTTCTCAGCTGCAGCATCCTTTTTCCACGTTAAGTCTGTCATGAGGCAGACTTGTTGAAGGCTAAGAATGATGAATGGCAGATAACGTTCTGGAATGGAACTTCTTGTCGGGGTCCAGGTTTAGGTCTGTTTCATAACCCTGGTACATATTAGTTAGACGTTAGACTTACTACATATACCCTTTATTATGTAGGTATCACCATATAAGTTACAGAAAATATAGATGAAGAAAACATTACATATGGTGACACAATAGGCGGCCTTATCGCTAAAAGCGATCTTATCAAGAGAAACTTTGGATGGATTTTAAAGAGAAAAGGGACTACAGTACTGTAGGTAGTCTTAGGTGTACTAATTATTATATACAATACACAATAGATAATTTTTTATAATAATAATTATGAAACAAAATGCATAGAACTCAAATAAAAACGATTAAGAGAGAGTGATTTTTGATCATTGTTTTATAAATGGACAAAGATTGAGCACGCCTTACCGATACGGGCAAGCCAACCGCACCTCTTGAACTGTAAAAGATTTGTCGTAAAAACTGGTGGAATGTATCGGCATCTCTAGTCTCAAGTCTTCCGATGACCTCAGATATCTATTATGTGTGACATGAAGGAACTTGAAACGTTCTTTAAGGAGAGAGGGTTGTAGGATTGAACAGAATAATTGAAAAGATTGAAAAGTAAAAGATCCTCTAGATTTGCTAGGCCCGCCCCAGTTTTGGAGACAAACGTCGGAAGTGTTCCATAAAGTTCCACCGGCTGTCGAGGACGAGACCTAAGTACCTCATCGTCGACCCGATGCCGATGTGAACCCCTCCTACTGTTATCTGGGTTTCCAATAATGGCTAGTTCTGAGAGCCATGAAAACATTTGCGCCAGGCACGTCGTCAACGTAGCAGATTACGCTGACGCCGCTAGGGAGGCCGCCGCGCAGCACCCAGTCGTAACCGATGTCCCATAGGAGCGGCTCCAGAACCGAACCCTGTAAAAACCGCACGATATTTCTCGCCAGTTGCACTCTCCCCGGTGACCGGGGTAGATGAAGGCTCTGTCCGTCAGGTAGTCCTCGACCACGCGACAGAGGTAGGTTGGCACCCGGTGATGCCGGGGTGCATCCCTGATGTAACTCCAGAGCTGGGTGTTGAAGGCATTGGCGATATCAAGAGACACCACCACGATCACTCCGCCAGGGGAAATAGCCTGCCCCGTAGTCAAGACCCGAGAGTCAAGGCTCGAGAGTCCTTGGGCGGTATTTTTGGCATCAGGTATATCCTTAAACGAGATAGACCTGAGAGTGGCGGTAAATAGGCTAATATTTACCGCCACTCTCAGGTCTATCTCGGTTACTTTCTGGGTATCGTTGTCGTCGTTGCCTTCATCAGTGGGGGAGCGTGGTCCCCTCGCAAAGGAAACAGAGCGCTCCCCACGTCCTCCACCAGCTGAGGCTGGAGACTTTGCGTCAACGATGGGCCAGGTGCGGAGTTTGTTTCGCACCATTTTGTAGGGTCATCCCCACGGGTCCCCGTCCAGAGACTCCACCCTAGTCCGCCGGGTCCTCCTTCGCCGCTCTGTGTGTGTAGCTCCACCCCTCTAGCCCGCGCATCCGAAGGGCGGATACGGAGCCTGCGATACCTGGTGTACGGGCGACGTTAGGTCGCGCGACCACCTACTGGGGGTCACCTGTCGGCGGGCGCGTCTTTGTGGACCCGGGGCATTGCCACGTCACATATTTCGGATATGGTCTCCCGGAACCACTCCGCCTCTTCGTTGTTGTCAGCAGGCATGTTCGATGGTGATACCCAGGCCTGCACGATCGGTCGATCAGGCTTCCAGGAGAAGCTCCCGATCCAGCTGCTTCAACGCCCACCGCGGACCACTCGGGGTCTGTCGGACCGGTGCGGTTGTGGTCTAGGCAGAGACGTCGAACCAGATATACTGGTGGACCCTTTACCCTGACACCATAATCTTTATACCATTGATATCGTAGCCGCAAAAGCATGCTTTCATAATATTATGTTTTACGATAACAATCTAAACATCAGCATCGGTCAACAACCCCGTAGTTACTAATATCTAGTCGCCTACATTTGTTTATTATCTTCATTCATTTTGACGTTACTATAAGATAAGATTAACTGACTTAATTAGTTATTATAAAAATAATGCTCCCAACATTTTCATATTACATCCGATTTTGATTGCAGTAGTTAATCATTAAAAAACCTATGTAAAAATCTGTGAAATAAAAATACTGTACTATCATAAAAATGTATTCTAGAGTGATTTTAAGTTTAGTTTTAGTGAATTTTGTTTCTGTTGGTTTAGTCAAAGGACACATTGATTTACCGGTACCTAATGAAGCGCTAGATCAGAATCTTTACGAGGAAGTATTAAATACAGAACAATGTCTTGAACAAATTCGCATTATAAGAAATAACACGCTCCTTGCCATGTTTTGTAAGTATTATTTACACTGTGTTTTATTCATTTATTAATTTTGTAACGTTAGCCAAAAGTGGATCACAGTCCCGAAAATATTGTCATTGATCTTTATGGTTGTTTTTGGTTATAATGTTAATGGATTTCATAAATTATATTGCAAACTTCAAACCAATGTATGTCCTTGTATCTGACATAGTTGCCGACGCTGGCATCAGGATTCCAAGAGGTTTTTTGGAAGGCAACACATTAGACATGGGCAACTATCATCAATGCATTGGTTTCAACCAACCAATCGCACCAAATAACGAACTTCAGGGGAAATACTGCATGATACAAGTTCCAATAAACCAGAGTTTTGATATGCCTTGGGATCCCGAAACTTCAAATTTCAATCCCAATCTCTTACGTTTGGATGGAGCTACAGTGAAAACTTTAGAAGAATTCAAAGCTTTGAGAAAAGGGATGCATGCAATGGCTGGAGTTATTGATGACAGGTAAATTTATTGTTGCCTTTGAAGTTGCTACCACTGCACAAGACTTGTCAGGGTTGCGGAATTTATCAAAATAATCACCACGGTCCTGGAACGCGAAGGGCATGAATGGGTTTTAGTTAGTTAGAGTCTGACACTTCCAACCACTCTGCTCGGAGCAGATGAAGTCATTTGATGATTTACCTTCCTTAAAAAAACACTGCACGGGGCTTTAGACAAAGCGAAATAATATAGTCGACGGCAATTGTCAAAATTCTGAATTATTTGGACCAAGTGCCTTTCTGAGCATATTATTAACTTTTTGATAGGTTTATATTTGAGTACCGTTGATTGAACTCACTGTCGCTTCGTCTAGAGGCTCTCGTCTGCCGTTCTTGTCCATAATGTACCTATATGCATGCATAGCTTTGAGTTTGTATCCTGCATGGACACTTTTATCCTTAATCACTTGTTTTCTTTTTTAGGACCATAGCAGGCAACCCCCTCGCCGCATCTACTTTCAGACTGGCAGTCTGCATTCCTAAGCCTTGCACTACTGAACAAGCTATCAATTCCTTCCTATTCAATATTTCTTCGATAGGATTTCAATACGCTGATGAATTTTGTCGCCTGCCTGATGACAAACCTTGGGTACCTGGAGATACTGTCGCCGTGTAAGTAAAATAACAATGATGAATGGTTTGTTTGAGTTAGAGTTGAGAAGTTTATTTAATGTTTTGTATTTTGCAGTGTGGTGTTCTCTCTAATTGGATTTTTAACTGTATTGAGTACAACATTTGATGTTTGGCAAACCCTCATTTTGAAAAAAGGTATTTTCTTTTGCGCCAAGTTATTTTTGTATTAACCTAAAATAGGTATCATAATTGTGATTGGATGAAATATTTTCCTCTCGTCACCATCTTTCTGTACTTAGATATCCCTTGTTACTATTTTATTATTTCAATATCGCTTGTCAAAAGCTTGTCAACGTGTTATCGTTCACTTCTTTTTCCTTCATGTTATGCCTCTTACAATCAATTCATATTTTCTTTATATAAGTGTCATTTTTCATTTCAGATCCCAAAACAGTAAGCACAGTCGGCAGAATGTTCTCAGTATACACAAATGGGCGTTTTATCATGAACTTCCAGTTTAGTCCTAACAGCATAGAGTGTTTAGATGGTATCCGAGCTCTAGCCATGATGTGGGTGGTTCTTGGCCATTCGTTTTCTTCAGAATCAAATTGGGCAAATCCTATTGATGGTTTTTTGGTAAGCCAAATATTAAAAAATATTTCTGATATTGATCGCATATCCTACTGTATTTATATATTTTTAGGAAGGCAAAGATTGGCAAAAACGTTAAACTCCTTTAAAATTTTTGCTACAAAAATATTGAAATGTTTAAGATTGTGCAATCTACATGTTCAAAGTCAACCATTTGTTTCCTCCCTAGATAAAATGACACAAAGAGCCGTTATGATTGTCAAAAGTTCAATTTTTCTGTTCTAGATTTTAAATAATCGTTATAGCAGGAAAAAATCTTGAACCTCTGAGAGATTTTGTTTTTAAAGTACACAATTTGATCATTACGTGTATTCTATTTATATTGTAAAACTTTAGGATTATTTGAATCGATTATATCTCTGAAAGATTTATTTCCTTATCTCCAGTGGATGACTTCCTGGGAATGCTTGTGGCTATTATCAGCGACTGTGACTGTGGACACATTTTCGATGTTGAGTGGTTTTCTTGTGGTTTTCAGTGGATGACTTCCTGGGAATCCTTGTGGGTATTATCAGGGCATGTGACTGTAGACACATTTTTCATGTTGAGCGGTTTTCTTGTGGTTTACACTACCGTTGGAAAATTCAATTCAAGTAAGTAACCAGCTCACCAATTGATCACCTGCGAATGAGATTAATGACCGATCGTATCGATAATTTTTCTATGTCTTATCATTACTTATATCATCATCATATCAGCCCACATCGGTCCACCTTGTAGGAGGCCTCTCAACGCTGCGTTTTCCGGTACTTGGTCGCCACTCGAGGACTTTTCTGCCCCATCTGTTTTGCGGGTAATGTGCTCTGCCCACTGCCACTTCAGTTTGGCGATCCTTCGGGTTGTGTTGATAACCCTGGTTCATTTGCGGATGTTGATAATGATGATGTTTTTAATTTGATCACGCAAGGAAACTCCGAGCATTGGCCCCTTCATCGTCCTTTGGGTGAATTTAAACCTTCTGATGAGGCCCTATGTGACTGACTACGTTTCGAGTACGTAAGTTTTCACTGGCATCACGCAATATTCAGAGACTTCTTGAGACACTGTGGTTTGTGAGACGAGAAGATACCCGTCCAGCCGACTCGGATTCGACGGTTGATTTCTTTTCTGGAGCCTTACCTAATTGGACCAAAAAAAATAGATCCACGACATTAGCAGTATTTAAGTATATCCAGGAAGCTTTAAATATAATTAATAATAAAAATTACGCAGTAGGGATTTTGCTGGATATGAGCAAAGCCTACGACAGAGTTTCATACGAAATTTTACTTAATAAATTATATGCAATAGGTGTTAGAGGTACAGCACACAAGTGGTTCTGCTCGTACCTAGAAAATAGGGAACAATTCGTAGAGGTAGAACATAGCGACCCACACACTGGCCAAATAACACGCGTACGATCTAATAAAGCAAAAATCATAATGTCAATACCACAAGGCAGCGTTTTGGGATGCTTATTATTTCTAGTTTATATTAATGACCTCCCTAAAGAAATTGACGCTCAAAGTATTTTATTTGCTGACGATATCTCTATAATTTTTCCCTACACCAATAAAGAAAACCTAAACTTAATTATAGACGATAAGCTCTCCAAAACAATAGCATGGTTAAAAGATCATAACTTAGAATTAAATTTTGACAAAACAAAGCTTATGCAATTTAGACCATACCAAAAACGCAAATTAGATATAGATTACTCATACAACAACATAAAGCTGCAATGCATAAACGAGTTTAAATTGTTAGGTTTGACTGTAGATACCAATATAAACTGGAAGGCCCATATAGATACATTGGCAAACAAACTAGCCAGCTTTATATATGCCTTGGGGGAGCTTAAAAGAGCTACCGATTTTAAAACTGCCCTAGCAGCATACTATGCCTACGCATACTCCTGGCTAAATTATGGAATAGTGGTGTGGGGAAATGGTGTAGACAAAAATAGAATTTTTATTCTACAAAAGAAATGCATGCGAATTCTGGCCAATATAGATAATACAGAGAGCTGCAAGCCACTCTTTGTAAAATACAAAGTCCTTACACTAACTGGTATCTACATCTTAGAAGTTAGCAAATTTGTAAGAAAGCACCAGTCACTATTCCCACTCACTAAGGACCTGCGCCCACAACATCGCAGTGTTAGACGCCAAAACAGAAATGAATTAGCCTTACCAAGCTCAAAGTTAACTATGTTCCATACAGGACCTTTAGCCATGTGCGTGAAAATATATAATAAGCTTCCAAATTCAATAAAGAACATAGAGTACGAAAATAAATTTAAAAACAGTCTCCAAAAGTACCTTATACTAAAATCATATTACACTTTACAGGAATTCTTTGATGATAAGTTTGACATTGAAATTCATACACGTACACAATAGACACGGCATCTACATATGTATAATTATGACTTACTACCTACCTAAGTTATGTTGATTTATGATTATTATTGATATTTGTTTTGATTTAATTTTTTATCTTATTTTAATGTATTAATGGAAATGATGACTAATAAATTATTCTTACCCTATCCTATATTATAATATTTATAATGATAGTTACTTATTTAAATAGCAAATTAATGGACATCTGAAAACTTATTAGTATTTTTGTTTCAGCACAGTGGTTTGTTTGTTATTGTGACACTGTAGCACTTTAAATTATTTATATTGCTGTGCCCTAGCAGGGTTCATGTATGAAACCTATATGATTGTAACAACTTGTAAACTACATGAATGCAATAAACGATGATTATGATTATGATTATGATTATGACCGTTTGTCCCAGGTAGACGTACGTGTCAACAACTTCGAGTGTAGAGTCTCCGATCTTAATAGGAGTGGGTGCTTCATGGGTATTTCCCATAACCGTGGCTTTGTCCAGCTTTATTTTAAGACCCATTCCTTCGGAAGCTCTACTGATATCATCGAGCATTACAATCCTCGATGACCTCAGCCCACTGAGAACCTACATATTCTCAAAAAGCTGAATAGTTTAAATCGCTACATCTGCACATAACAAAAAATACATAAATATTTGTCAACAAGAACTTTCATTGAAACTGATAAAAAGTATATTAATTCCTATTTTTCGCAAATCGTCTAATCAATTTCCTCATGCGATTTCTTTATCGCCAAATGTTGATTTCCAACAGACTTTTTATTTCCTTAATAGTATTTAAATACATGGGCTTTACAAAGAAATTATTAAAATGGCTTAATTTACTATTTTAATGAAATAAAAATTGTATAGGTTAGTATAGTGATATGTGTAACTGTCCAGACATTTACAATACTAAAAGTACTTCACAGTTTTGACTTGAATTTTAATTTAATTTATTTTATTCAAAAATTCCGACAACAATATAGTCCATTTTGTTCGTAAAATATAACTAGTGTTAGTAGTTTAAAAAACAAATATAACAACAATGACACAATGAATAAGCCTACTTTACCTAATGTTTATTCTATTAATTAATATTAAGTAATTTTATCTAGAACACTAGTATGATTTTTGCATGTTAGCATTTTGTTTTTCCAAGTTACGTCGAATATACATACATATATCGCACCTACATAATATGTACATATACCCAATGCTTCCGTATTTGAATCCATTTTATATGATTTTATAATTCCAGAACAACTGCTCAGAAATATTCACTTGTTTTGGTTGAATCGACTCCTGCGCATGTTTCCCCTACTGGCCACAGCTGCTCTGTTGGAAGCGACTTATCTCAACCGTATGACCGATGGGCCCATATGGACTATTGTGGAGAGCCATGTTCATAGGTGTAGAACTTCTTGGTGGTCTACCTTACTGCACATACAGAACTACATGAATCCAACCAACACGGTTTGTTTATATTAATTTATTATTCAATGATGAAATTATTTTTTAATTTTCTTCGGTAGATTTTTGCTAATTGAATGAAATATTGTATGGTAGTTTTAAAACAAACCATTTTATGAGAACGTATTCGAGTACCCAACAGTATACTCGTAAGAAGACTGACTGACTATTTAAAATAAAGAAAATTTATTGCTTGGGGAAATTCACTAGACGCCATTGGTTCTTTTGCAACCTTTCTAAGGCTTTCGATTGCGTTAACCATGAGACGCTTTTGATAAAACTCAAACACTATGGAATTAGTATACAGCCCTTGAATTACTTAGACCATACTTCAAACATAGACAGGTTAAAATTCAGATAAAAGCTGTAAACTCGCTGGGATCTGAAATAACGGGCCTTCCTCAAGGCTCATTATTGGGTTAATTTCTAATATTAGTTTGTTACATATGTTCATAAATGTTTGAATCAATCACTTCAAATCGAATGTGCGAATACGAAATACTTAAATACAAAATAATTTTAAAAATACTTATTTCCTTTTTACAGTGCATCGGCCAGACTTGGTACTTAGCCATAGACATGCAACTTCATATTCTGTCACCACTCCTTTTATTCTGGGTTCTCTTGGGAAACAAGAGGATTGCTTGGGCTGCGTTACTTACTGCACTGGTCGGTATCCTGACAGCTTCCACAACTTACAACTTCATAATGGAATTTCCGTCTACTATGATGGGGTACGTGAGAAACTATAGTTCTTCCACATTTAACTGACTCCTGTAATAGAGGAAAACGTGAGAACTAATTGCATCGCTTTGTTTGTAAATAGACTAAGAGGATGTTTTCTTGTACTCAAAAATAAAATTATATTCTTCTTTCCCCCATGCATGCTAAATCAATCCATATGCCTCGCCTTTTCACAATTATATGGAGAGACGCCCTCCAGTGAAACGGGATGCATCTGAATACCAGTATTTTACATGGAACGACTGCCTGACTGACCGCCATAACGTAGTAACTGGGTAAAACAGTATTCCTTGGAAAGACTGATGTTAGGCCTACTGGTTTAATATAATTTCCGTGGTAGCTTATGTATGTAGTTACTCATTTACGGACCGACCTCTTTAACCGTTGCTTAACCCCGAATATCCACCTGAGGGGAAGTTATTGTGTACGAGCGTTTCCCGCTGCATACTTGAACAGCACTTTTAACATTTTCATTGTTATTTTCAGTCGTCCTGAAGATACAACGTATTACGCGGTCAACTATTATATGAACACATTAACTCGGGCTTCCCCATTCTTCGTTGGCATGCTATTTGGGTACATAGTCAAAACACAAAAGCTGGTTATGTCAAAGGTAGGTACGGTAAATTAGTCATAGTTAAAGGTTTACTGACTATATTTCTTGTAATTTCAGGGTTTTCACATAATGAATTCATCAACAAATCAAAAGTTAACTTAGATGATACCCAAAATGTCCCTTCCCAAAATGTGAAATTGTCCCTTACGTTCATTAACACTTCCAGTATCGTGTAAATAAGAATAGCTAAGAATAAATATCGTTTTAAGTCCACCTTTATAACCATAGCCACTAGAAGTATTTTTTATTAATGGGCAAAGTTATACATAAATAAAAAGCTCATATAAGACTAAACTAAGAAAGATAAAGTGGGACCACACTGGGTCACTAGTTTTCTTTCGTGAAAATTACGAGATATCAGGCATCAGAAGCGCCCGCTTCCAAATTATTCTGGAAATCCAAATAGGCAAATACCAGAGCCACAAATGTTAATCATTTCTTAAATATCGATAAAGCAGTTTAATAATCAGCAATTCCTTTCTAATCACCGTGATTTGTATCACGACAATTTTGATAAATCACATGTTTATCCATGTAATAGTGAATGTCATTGATTGAATAACAAAATAAATTTACCATTTATGTTATCACTAAAAATGATGTCAATGAAATTTCTTAATAGATAAAATTGTTTAATGCTTTTAAACAGCCAACTATCAGCATTGTGAGGTTTCGTAGGAGACGAGTGGTAATGATAGAATCGCCGTAACAAAGTGTATAAAAAGAAAAACAATTTGAAGAGAGATTTGCTGTTTGAAGTACCTCGACCGGAATCATTAGAGGTGCAGTCATTTTGAAGGACATAATTCAACATAGGAGATAGAAACCCACTTCGAAATAGAGAATCGAAATCACTTCTAAATACAGATATAATTTGCATGCATATGGGTGGAATAATAATATTTTGAAATTCTATCACCAGGTAACAACAGTCTGTTACTGGATCGCAGCCTTCTCTTTATCAACGTTCATCGTGTACAGCAACTATCCCATCGGACAACCTGACCGGGACAACCAACTGGTCGACAGTCTGTTCAATTCTTTCGTCAGACCTCTATGGGCACTCTTCATTGGTTGTTTGGTGTTCGCATGTGTGAATGGCTATGGTGGTAAGTGGAACTCACTCATGTATTTCTATTCCTTTGGCTGACGTTAATAATATCTAGCTTTGTAAAATGTCAAAACTTTCCTTATATCTGTTCAGCTTATCTTCTGCAGTCCAAATAGTAGTATTCTCAGAGATATTTTATATCGGCTACTGTAGCATAGTACGTCTCCAAGCTGAATAAAATGATCAAACGACTACCTTTAAAAGGCTGTTTGGACAGAGTAAGACAGAGTGTCCTGCTTGGGTTAAGGAATTGATCGAAAGAGTTACCGCGGCCCTGGAAAGCAAAGGGCATTTGAAGGAACAAGAGTGGATTTTAGTCATTAAGAGTCTCAAACTCCGGCTCCAGTGGGAGGAGTTAGTTGATGATATCCCATCCAAAAAAAAAGGAGGTCAGAGTGTAGTACTCGTAGTTGATCACCACAGTTATGTTTCATAGTTGTCAATAGAGATACTTCTCTTTCAGGTCCTATTAACTGGTTTCTATCTCTGAAAGTATGGAAGCTGCAATCCAGAATGTCCTACGGGATATATTTGTTTCACTACGGTCTTATGAGTGCTGTTAATCATAGTGCTATAGCACCAGTATTCTTCACTGTGAAGTCAATTGTAAGTATTATGAAATAGAATTGAAACTAACTTTGAATTTTAGTTATTTTACAGATAACCTTAACGAAAATTGTAATGAAATGGTCCATTAAATTACGAAATGAGGATTGATTACAATATAAGTTTAATTTTTTACAGTTATTCAAGTTCCTGGCACACTATATTTTGGCATTTATGGTAACATTCCTCTTGGTATTACTGATAGATGCTCCTTTCTCGACGTTCTTCAAGCTTATATTAGGAGGTAAGTAAATAGATACCTTACTCAGATAATTGATTGAGAATGGCCTGTTGGCACGCTATCCCATCATTTATATTTTAACTGAGCGATTAATAATAATAAGAAGCCTTCTATTTAATACATATTTTCCCATTTGCTTCCTTATGTTACCTATTCCATAAGATCTGAATAACCTAAGTATTAAAAGAAGACTGACACTTGTGCAGCTCCATTAGTTAACTTTCATTCGGATCAGTACCTCTTGCAATTTTTTTGTAAAAAGATTTTTATTTTTCACTTTTTTGTGGTACCCCCCACCTAAAAGTACCAATCACTTTGGTGTAACCAATAAACAAACATGCGATTTCAGCATTCCGAACGATTTGCTATAATTTATTGAAGAGTTCCGTTTCTTATCATCTCTGTTCTTCATCAGATCTTCACCAAACTAGAAAGGGACCATGTTGAAATACTAAGATGCTCTTCCAAACCATCGTACCCAATCTTATTTTTTCATTTTACATCGACAAGAGGGAATGAGAACGTCGTCAATGTAAACTACATTATTAGGGATAACTTAAATACTCGTCGTCAAATCTCAATCAAATTTAAATGGAGCCACATGACAAGTACCAGCATTTGAATATAAAAAGAATCATCAATATTGGTACAAAGTTATGAGGTAACAAACAAAAAAATACAGTCGAATTGAGAACCTCCTCCTTTTTTGGAAGTCGGTTGATAATATGTTTTACCTCTTTATAATTTAAGTACCTAATGGTTTTTTATGAATATATTTTCTCAGGTTTAAAGAAGCCGATAAAAAAGGAAGATGAGAAGGAACCGAAGAAGGATATTGAAAAAACAGTGTAATACCAAATTTTAATCGAACTACTGGTACCTAAATAATGAATTAATAAATTATTATGATATTTAAGTTTAAATATTGTTTTTTAATCTGCTATTTATTATAAAGCTGCTCTAAGTGTATTTAAATAGGAATAACAATTGATGATTAAACGAACTTACCTGTACGTGAAGTTCAATCACAATTACTCGAAGAGCTTCGTTCGAAGATATTAGCATAAACACACATGTAGTTTCACTTACAGACTCGCCATTTCGCACTGAATTTAGGAGAAAAATAAATTATTTAATACAATGTAAGGTAGACTAAAAACTTTTGTTCGCGACCCTGGCACTCGGGCCCAGCTAGCTCATTTAGTTTGGAGGTTTGCTGAGCTGTCTTCTATTTCACGACAGGTGTTCAGGGTGTATGGGCGGGAGGGTTGCTAATATCTTCGAACGAAGCTCTTCGAGTAATTGTGATTGAACTTCACGTACAGGTAAGTTCGTTTAATCATCAATTACTCTCAAGCTTCGTTCTCGATATTAGCATAAACACACATGTAGACGTTTAGAGATCGCAGTCGTGAAATATAATCAATTATACATATAGGTGTCCATGTACATTTACTTTGGGAATTTATAATTGGAAATAAATAAATATCTATTATGCTTCATAGCAAAGTATATTATAATCAATCTCATAACTAGTTGTTCAATGATTACAATGTTATTACGGAAATGAGATAATTATGCATTTAACACACTTGTTACAAAATCATCTTCAGTAGAAATTTCGTTAGAAATTGTTCTATTATAATATTTGGCAAATACAGTGGAATTTGAACTCCACCCCGCGGTTTTACGTATGGCATCCAGACTAACTCCTACGCTATAAGCTTTGGAAGTAGCTGCGTGCCTGGTGCTGTGCGCAGTAAACATCGAGATATCAATGCCACTGTTTTGTAACATACTCTTAACCCATTTACTCAAAGTCTGGGATGTTACAGCTCGGTATGGCTTCCTGAATGAAATAAAAAGTGATTGTTGATCTTGACGTAACTGATTGGTCTTATCAAGATATACATTAAGAGTACTCGCAGGGCATATTTGAGGCCTTTGTAAAAAGTACGGTAATGAAAACATTGGTTGTAAGGAACCCACTCGTGAAGTTTTAATTAAATCTGGTATTTTAATAATGAACCCTGAATCAGATTTGGTAATGTTATCGACAAGTATTTTTGATAAAGTCTGCATTCTATGAGCTGTCACTAGGGCCAGAAGGGTAACTAACTTTTTACTAAGTTTTTCAAGGTTTAAATTTTCATTGGGATATAATTCCGACAAACAATTTAAAACTTGATCAGTGTTCCACGTTAAATTATATTTAGGAAGCGTAGGCCGCAACCGAAAGATTCCCTTGAAGAATCTTTGTATATATTCATTGTTTGCAATACCAGGTCCTAGTAACAATGATATAGCGGATCGGGAACTATTCAATGTACCATACCGAGCTCCAGAATTAAACAATTGTGTTAAAAAACCGAGAATATTTGATGTTGAAGCATTGTAAGGTTGTATGTTGTTCTCATGACAGAACATAAACCACTTCTTTAGACATGTATTGTATCATACTGTTTGACAGTGTTATCTGACAAAGATCCTAGCATGATCGGTATGGAAGACTGTGGAATTCCTCTTCGGATAAATGATGTCCGGACAGCCTCCCGACAACCAGCGTAATTTGTCGGTGAATTGCACGTTCGCTACAACGAGAAATAATTAAATCACCCTCCGATTTTAAAACTAGTGGTTTTGAGATGAGGAGTCTTTTAAAGAGGGGGTACCATGGCTGTGTTGGCCATCTTGGCACGACGACAATACCAGTGGCTCTGTCGTTAATAATTTTACGTAAGGTCTTTAAAATAACCGAAATTGGTGGAAACGCGTAAAAGTAATAATTAGTCCAAGATATAGTGAACGCGTTAATTACATAAGCGTCAGGGTCCCTCTGCCAAGAAATATACATATCGCATTTATGATTTATTCTGTTCGCGAATAGGTCAATACACGGGACACCGAAGTGTTGTGTTATTTTATTATAAGCAATCTGAGAAATTTCCCACTCTATATCGGGGTGTAATCTTCTTGATTCAGCGTCCGCAACTATGTTTTCTGATGAACGTATATAGTCGGCATGAACCATAATTTTACGCGCTTCGCACCATTTCCACAATTGTTTTGTAATATCAGTCAAATGAGGAAATTGTACGCCACCCATTCTATTTATGTAAGATATTGCCGTTGTATTGTCAATACGTAACAAAATCTGACAATCTTTAAAATCTTGTGCAAAAGATTTAAGGCCAAAAAAAGCTGCAAGTATTTCCAAATAATTAATATGTCGAGTTTGCTCATGCTGACTCCATGGTCCACTGGCCTTCTCGTCACCACAGGCGGCGCCCCACCCCGTTGTTGAGGCATCACTAAATATCTCTAAGGAATATGTATCAACCTTTATTTTGCATACTGATTCATTAGCAGCATTAAGCCACCAGTCAAAGACGGGGGATAATTCGATTGGTAAATTCATGAACTTATCGTAACTTTCATCATCTTTAAGGTTCAGGTATTTACACCTCTCAAAGTCTTTGGTATAGAGCCAGCCGTAGTCCACGGCTTGACATACGGATGTTAAAAGACCAATGAAGCGAGCAAAATCTCTTATTTTACATCGCTTGAGCTTTCTTATTCTTAATAATTCTGTTATAATTTTCTGTCTTTTATCATCAGGTAACCTAACTTCAAATCTCTTTGAATCAATAATATTGCCTAAAAACTTGCAACAATTGGTCGGTATAACCGAACTTTTCTCTGTGTTGATAATGAACCCTAAAGATTGTAATAATTGTTTTGTGTCATTAACATTTTGTAAACAGTCAGTATATGATTGACCAACCAAAAACAAATCATCTAAATAAAATGTTGATAAATATCCCAAAGACCTCAATAATTTTGCCACAGGTTTGAGAATTTTTGTAAAAATATAAGGGGCAGTGTTTAAACCGAACGGTAACACGTTAAACTCGTACAGGTTGCCATTAAATTTAAAACGTAAATATTTTTTAGAGTTTGGATGTATACTTATTAAATAATAGGCATCTTTTAAATCTATTGTTGACATAAAACAATCGTTCGAGACGAGTTTCAAAGCTGTTCTTAAATCTTCAATTTTGAAATGTTGGGTTGGAATAAATTTATTTAATTGTTTTAGATTTAAAATGAAACGTTTTTTGCCATTCGCTTTAGGAACAAGAAATATACTAGATATATATTGACCCGCGCATGGTTGACATATGGACACTGCCCCGGTATTAATAAGGTCTTGAATTAATACTTTGAAGGATTCGTGTTCGGTTTGCGAATAATTAGGCTCTGATGGAATAGTTGTCTGAATAACTGGGCCAGAAAAAAATATTTTATAACCAGTAATCCAAGAGAGTATAACAGGGTTATTAGTTAATAAACACCATTGTTCGTAGAAACACGACAGACGGCCCGAGTTGCTTACCGTATCT
Organism: Hecatera dysodea; assembly: GCA_905332915.2. Taxonomy (NCBI): domain Eukaryota; kingdom Metazoa; phylum Arthropoda; class Insecta; order Lepidoptera; family Noctuidae; genus Hecatera; species Hecatera dysodea. The sequence continues at coordinate 6,318,050 of HG995294.1, read as the reverse complement.
AACGTCGGTAGCCTGCTTGCGGCTGACGTGACGATATCTTGGAAGCATTGTTGTGCATCGACCTCGTCTGCTGCCTCTGAGTCGGAGCTGATGGCGCCGCCCGCGGATATCTCGCGCCCCCCGGCGGTGGTGGTGGGAACTGACGGCGACCCGCCTGGGGGGCTCGGTAGTTTAAAGGTCTATTGACTCCTTTAGCCGGTTTATGAACTGTTGTAGGCTTCATTGTCGAAGCTGACCTCAGATCAGCTCCAGATTTTATAATCGTTTTAGCTGATTTTAAGGTTTCTGATAGACTGCTGCCAAAAAGCATTTCATCTATTTTGGTTTTATCTAGCTGATCTTTTAATTCCTTCTTGACAGTAGAAAGAATGAATGCACGTCGTGAGATCGAATCTGTGTATTGCATGTCACCGAGGATTCGAGCTGTATCCATTAACACCTTGAGAAGGTCAGGGTTTTTATAATCTGATGAGAGCAACGTGGTAATAGCCCTGCTGATGGAGGACAGGGCACAACATGTTAATTCCTGCTTACTTTCTATACCCTTATCTCTCTTTGCTTGAGTTTCTATAAGAGAAGCTCGAATCTCCGGATTAAGTGTAGGCGCTTTTATAAACTTGCAGTTCACTGGTACTAAATATCTATCTTTTAGCTCCTTACGGTTCTCTCTAGATAGGCCGGAGGTAGCAATATGGTTGAGTCTAATCGCTAAATCCTTTTGAATTTCGGTTCCAAATTCTTTAGTCGAGGTAGGATCCTGACCTAATATTTCCATTAATTCTGGATCTAATTCGGGAACATCTTGTTGAAAAACAAAAGACTCTGGGTCACTCGCTTTCTCTGGTGGTTTGCAGTTGACTCCACGGCAGGCGGCGCGATTACTTGCGCAGCGGTCGCGGAGCTCGGCGGCGGCGGCGGCGGCGGCACGATCACGTGGGCCGAGATGTCGTCGGCGGTGGGGGACTGTGCGACAGCGTCGGACGGTACCAGGGCCGGAACCTCCTCACCACTACATTCTCCTGGGGCTTGTTGCCAGTATGAGCATCCAGGTTGTGGATCCGGGTCGCCGCGATGTGTGACACAATCGTCATCGATTGGGATTGGTTCGCACTCTGCAGGCAAAATGAGTATTTTGCTTAAATAAACCTATTTACATGGGTTAGTGAGACTCCTTGTGAGAAACACGCAATCCCAATAGGCGATATTATAGTTATTCGATTAGGAATAATGCAGGTACATGCTATGGAAAAACCCCACAGGTAGATCCGGGCAGCAAGTACTTAATATTGGAAGTGGAAGGCCCCCAAAGGACAATCCGATTTTCCAATTTAATTATTGTTATGAAATCGTTATGAATTCAAAACGCAAAATACCCGTTTTTATATAACGGTATTTTAACAAACTGAGCCCTCTAATCCACCTAATTGCTATACTGAAGGTAATCTATATCATATAAACACAAAATAAGTAGGTCAAAGACTCACCCGGTAGGTTATAAGGCTTAGAAAAATCACCATCCGATGACGATGTACTTTCATAGCGAGTACGTCGCCCACGTTTAATTTTACGTTCTAACTTTTTAAGTTTTTTACACAAATAACTATAATTATCACGATTATCACTATGTCTTTTCGGCATTATAATACAAAAAAACGCACTCGAGTTACGGTAAGATAACGGAATAGATGCGAAATAGCGAAGCACTGATACGTGAAAATGAGCTAGCTGGGCCCGAGTGCCAGGGTCGCGAACAAAAGTTTTTAGTCTACCTTACATTGTATTAAATAATTTATTTTTCTCCTAAATTCAGTGCGAAATGGCGAGTCTGTAAGTGAAACTACATGTGTGTTTATGCTAATATCGAGAACGACGCTTGAGAGTAATTCAGGTTGATCTTACTGCTATCATAAATATGAAAGTTTGGATGGATGGATGTTTGTTACTCAATGACGCCAGAACGGATATGGATGAAATTTGGTAGCGAGATAGATTATAGTCTGAAACAGCACATATGCTACAAAGAGGCTTTTTATTCCCTGTATGTTTCCTTGGGGTAATTTTCGGCTTTTAGGCAGGTGTAGCTGATGGCATAAAGTACAACAGTATATAAAATAAAAATTGTTTATAAGGAAGAAAACAAGAAAAAAAATCTTTATTCAAAATTCATATTTGTGAAATTGAATAACATATCTTAGATAGTAATGTACATCGATGTTAGATGCCTGTACTAGGAGAGTCGTGTATCACAGGCGGCAAGGGCTTGAAATGAATTCATACACTGATTTAAACTTTATTGGACAGGTCCACTCAAAACGGTGTGGTTCCTTCTTAAAAAGACCATTTCAGACTGATCTGCATGGTCCTCATATAACGTATTGTGAATATGAGGACCATGTAGATCGCTACGTCAGGGGTTCATTCATGTTAGTCTGGAGGTTTGAGTTCTTTAGGTGGCCTAGCCAAATGTCCTTACTTTGGTATTGTTCGTCAAACCGTTGAGCTCCTTAAAATTCTAAGTTTGAGCTACACGATAACTGACAAATGCTTGCACTGTTTGGACAGGTCCACTCAAATCTGTGGGGTACTTTCCTCAAAAGACCACTTTAGACACCAACCTACATGGTTCTCATATGATTTGACCAGTACAATTGTATGGACTTCAAAAGAGACCCTGACCTCTGAGTTTGTTTCGGTGTTTATTCTCAGGGTAGTCAGCTAGTAAACACCGGCCTCATCTAGTTTTTATAACGGCCAAAAAAGATTGACGTGTAAAAGTGTTTTTACAACCTACTTACAAAAAATTAATCTTTTATCATTTATCATAAAAGCACAGGAATAATTCAGCCAGAAAAACTGTGAAAAAAGTAATTGCAAAACCATTCTGTGTGACGTATTAAAAAAGCAAACGATACAGAACAGAGAATTAAAAACTATAAAAAACTGAACAAAAAATACATTCAAATTCATTCTTCATTTGTGAAAGATCACGGCACAACAATGTGAAAAATAAATATAAACATGGTTTTTAATTTAAAAATCAGTTCCTGTCGCTTATAATGGCTTGCAATTTGGTTCCATATTTAAAATTCGCGTTGGCCAATTTCATGTTTACCTTACCTATAGAAAAATAAAAATATGAAATATCGAATAAAAAATGTTAACTGACAGCAATCTCTTCGGGCGTCACCAGACTGGAGATAATGATATTACATGCTTTTCCAATATCAAGTGAATGACAATATAATTTAATACTAGTCTAGTATCTACCAGTATATATTTTGGTATGATTTTGTTGGGTGCCGCTCTTTAAGTTTAAGAATACGTGCTCTATTTTAAAAAAAGCTACAAAGTTCAAATGACAATAATCGTTTAATTCATCTAACAACACTTTACATTTATAAATGGGTCTTTTAATAAACTGTTATGTATGTCTTCTTTCTTTATTTATACGTTTAGTTTGTATAACAACACTTTCTTTAACGTTTGTTTAATATATTTTGATTTAATATGACGTTCTATTGTTATAATTTAGTATTACCAACATTAGATCAGACGGCAGAAAAAAAAAGCGACAGAAAACGAATTATTATTATCTTTACTTATTTAAAAATATGCCATCAAGTTATTAAACCTCATAAGAGGTTCTGATGAAAGAGGATAGTACATACATAGTATGTATGTCATTTAAAATAACATCTGAGAATTCACCTTATAATAATTTACATAATTTGAGCTGTGAATATAGCTACTGCTATAAAATGATATTTTATCATCAATAACATTATCACATTGATTGGGATATCACTTGTCAATAGTGTAGTTGACTAAAGAATTGTAATAAGTCTGCAGATAGATTTCCAAAAAATATTAGACACGTATTTTACTTTTTTAAATAACAAACGAAGACGATACAGTGCGTTAAATATTCGTGTGACGTCACTACTTGTTACAATATAAATATTGTAACAAGTAGTGTTGATGTTTCTACGTGGTAAACCACGTAGAAACATCACAAGCCCCACTTCTGATCTTTGATGCTTTTATCTTCGTCATTTTTTATAGATTTGATAAAGCAAAAAATACCGTGTCTAATATTTTTCGATAATCTGACTGACGGACTAAATAGAATCATATTTGTTTTTACTCAGGAATCATCCCTACTCCGTACATTTCGGATATTTTGGCATTTTCGTCTAGAACCGAAGGTGTTGAAACTCCGTTTTGAATATAACGATGATATAAAATGTAAAAACTTCGGTTAGATATGCTAATGCCATGCCTTTATGATTCCACGGAACTATACACAACTAGACTCCTTTTTCACAACGCATCCACGTGCCAATGTGGGGGCCTGGTCAGTTGCGGAATTTGTTCGTAAGGGTCACCGCGGCCCTGAAACGCAAAGCGCGAGCGGAAGAAGACATTATCATTTCTCATCCATAAAAAAGGGGGCTTGGTCAGCTTGACTACAGGTCAATCGTGTGAAGGGCTATGCCTTAATTTTCCACGAAATAAACAAATATATTTTATGAATACTTTGCGACATTGTTTATAGCCCATTACACTGGAGTGAGGGACAATAAATTCTTTGTAACATGCTATGGGCAATAATTTGCATTGTTACCAACCATTTGAGCTAAAATTACCGGGCTATTAGACGTTTTAGTTTTGATTCAAGCGTTGAGCTGTAAAACTGATTGTGTTATAAAGAATGTCTTGGACGGTTAGGCTGAGAGGTCATGTAAATTGTTTGATTCAAGATACACTTGTAAGATAGCAATTGGTACCTAGGAGCAAACTTTGTAAATAAATCAGTAAAAAGAAGCGCAGCATGACCATAATCTTCGACTTTGCTCACTCTCTCTTTTTCTGTGCTAATCTCATCCCAGGATGACAAAAATGTCTGCTATGTGCACGTTTTGCACTACTCAGCGAATGCTCAAGAATTCTTCCAATCCTTGTACGCCTCTAGGTCATCACCATCTGCACTGCAACTCGATAGGTATTATGTCCAACTCAATTACGGTTCTATATTCTTCTTAAAATATCGAAGACCTTTTTTATTTCTGGATAGGAAATCATCAAATGGCTTCTCCCGCTTTGGGCGGAGCGGAAGGGAGTGTTAGACTCTCACTGACTAAAACTCACCCGTGATCGAAGGATCACGGGTGAGTTTTAGGCCCTGGAACGCAAAGTGTATTAGAAGTAATACACTTTGCGTTCCAGGGCCGCGGTGACCCTATGGGGCCCCGTCTTCTTTGCTGACAGCTCTTTGATTCGTTCGTAGAACACGACGCGCCGTCGACCCGGGCCTGGGCCTCAAGTCTGCTATTACAATAGTGTCAGAATGGATTTTTACAAGTTTGGTAATTTACTAATATAAAAGCGTCACTATGAGTTTCCAATGGTCAACCACTGACACTCCATTGAAAGAAATAGCATAGAATGGTAATTTAATCTCGTACATAATAACAAATGAATGAAAGACGTATGAAGTAATCTGCTAAAATTTTGACACTTCCTTTGATCAGTGACTCCATTAGAACGTCATTGTGCAGTCATTGCTTCTAATAGCTCAGTTATTAAAAAGTATTACGAGACCATTGGCCGACCAAAGATCGACCAGTATGAATTAAGCAGAGTACGAACTTTTAGCAAAAACACAATGGGATCGTGTTGGAATGACAAATTTATAAAAAAGCAGACTTGGGGCCCTGGTTGCTATCGCGGTTGTCCGCAGGCCCGAATTTTAGAAGACCTTCATGCGTCTTTAAGTCTGGACATTTAGATCCTATACATAATATTTTGTTTCTAACTCAAAAAACTGTGGAAAACTATCCTCACTACGAATATGGCATAAAAAGATATAAAATGCTATATAATATATATCTACGAATTTCAGTAGCGATTTATTTCGTTATCTGCGTTGTATTTGCAAATAATTTCGTGCTTCAAGAATTTACTGAATATGTTTTTCTTTTGGTACGTTTTATCTTTTGAAATCAGGGTCAAATTCACAGAAAGAAAAGAATTTGAAACAAAAAAGTACAGTAACTGCATTGATAATTATCGTTCCTCGTGGAAGTTTTTTAAACTGGTCTATGTTTTACAATTGCTAGCAAAAGTATCAAATAACAGTCAATAAACTTCTATGTTCTTGAAACACAAAAGCATTTTTTTTAGTCGCAAATAGAATTCAAGTATGCGAACTGAATACAGTTATATATATATATATATATATATATATATTATAATACAATATATATTAAAATAGCAAAACTAAATCTAAATACAGCTATATAGCTATTTTAAATGCTTATCACGTGTGGAATAAATTTATTTCTAGTGAAGTGTCAGCTGTTTGAGCGTCGATATTCATCGGTCGAACAAACTTGCTGAGTTTCGTGGCATGAAAGGGTTAATAAAACTAAATTTTAATTTCGGAACTCGGTGTTTGTGGTTGCTTTTTCGTTTTTTGAACACCGACTTCCGAAATTAAAGTTATTTTGCACTTTTTTGATTTTTTGTGTAGAAGTCGGTTGTATTTTTTTGTAAAAAGTTTTTTATTTTTCACTTTTTAGTGGTACCTACACCCCCTCCCCTCTCCCCACCTAAACGAACCAATCACATTGGTGTAAAAAAAAGCACTGCTCCTTTGCAGAGTACACTAAGAGGTCGTCAATGTAGACAACGTAGATATTTTTTTTAGATTTTTCGAAAACCGCTTGGTTGATTTCGATAAAATTTTCATGGGACCATTTGGGAAGTATACCCATTCCAACAAAAAAAGAATTTTTCAAATCGGTTCACAAGCGACGGAGTTATGCGCGAACAAACAATAAAAAATAAAATAAAAATAAAACATACAAACATCCGAATTGAGAACCTCCTCCTTTTTTAGAAGTCGGTTAAAAAGAAAGGGAAACTATAAAAACAATTCAAAGTATAAAGATTAAAACAAGTCAGTGGCAGTTAAGAGGTGACCAGTCTCAACCGACACGGCGCCCGTTCACGAACATGACGCGTGTATTGGCACCTTTTAGCTCAACCATTTTGAAGGGAACCGAATGATCCAACACACACGTCACCATCAGTGACATGCTCATGTAAACTATAACTTATCACATGTAAATGGCTCAATGGTACTAACATTTACAATATTTGAAAATAAAATGCTTCTACATTATACAAAATATGGTTTACAAAAACCAAGCAGGCAAGCAACTACAAGTAAAAAATAAAAACGAGAAATTATTTATTATCAAATGTTATATTTAAAAAAGAGAATAAATAAATGAGACAAAAAGGGCGAGCATCTCTTCCAATTACAACATTATTTATTATTTTACTAACTGCTGCCCGCGACTTCGTCCCCGTGGAATCCCCGATTTTAAAACATTATTTATCGCTGCTCCGCTCCTATTGGCTTAAGCGTGATGTTATATAGCCTAAAGCCTTCCTCGATAAATGGTCTATTCAACCCAAACATAATTTTTCAATTCGAACCAGCAGTTCCTGAGATTAGCGCGTTCAAACAAACAAACAAACTCTTCAGCTTTATAATATTAGTATAGATTAAAACATTTGGTAAAGCTAATCTTATGCACTTCGTTTTCTTCCCATTTAAAACCAAATTATTAGCAGTGAACCAATTTTGAACCTGCAAAAGGGCGTTACTAACGACGTCAAGATTATTACTACGTCTATTTATTTTAAAAATCAAAGAAGTCTTGTCGGCAAACAAGACCATGTTTAGCTTGTTTTGCATTAAATGGGGTAAATCATTTATATAAACTAAAATAGAAAAAGGACCCAAAATGGAGCCCTGTGGAACACCCATTTTCACATTTAAGACCGATGAATTGACAACGTTTATTTGCACTACTTGCTGTCTATCATTCAAATAAGATTTAACAAGGCTTAAAGCTGTTTTGCCCAGTCCGTAGTGCCCAAGTTTCAGGAGTAATGTTTCGTGATTCACACAATCAAACGCCTTAGATAGGTCGCAGAAGATGCCTACGGCATCTTGTGCCTCTTCCCACGCATTAAATATATGCTTTAGTAAGGTGAAACCAGCGTCAGTTGTACAACGTCCTCTGGTGAAACCATACTGTTTACTATGCAAGATGTTATTCGTGTTAAAATGATAAAGCATTTGATTTAACATCACTATTTCAAATACCTTGCTGAAGACTGGCAACACGGATACTGGTCTATAAGTATTTGTGTCTTTACTGTCCCCGTTTTAAAAAAGTGGTATTACCTTACTGAATTTCATTAGGTCCGGAAAGACTCCTTGATCCACACACAAATTAAATATTAAAGCTAAGAAAAATAAATTCAGTCGGGCAGGCTGACACATTCGACTGTAATAAATCAAAAGCAAGCGTAGGCGAAGAATTTAAAACTTCAGTAGTTTTAATAGGGATACTAGTAAAGAAATTTACAAATTCTTGAGCAACTTTTAGGTTATCACTAATAAGACCCTAAGTAGTCTCCAATGTGAAATCCGTATTATTTATTTTATTCCCGTTTGTTTCGTTATTTATAATTTTCACCGTCTCTACTTTGAATATTACCATTATTTATTGTGAAATCCCGATCACTTAACTTGTTGCTTAAAGTGCTGTTAAATTTGGAACCCATAACGTAACTGCTCAAAGTATGGAGAAGCACACAAAATGATCTTTTACAATGAATCTTCAAAAGTTCAGTTACACTATCAGTAATATCATTATTTGTTACATTTAAACTATTCCCTACAATAATAGTTATTATGGCATTAGGATCATACTTATTCTCAGTAATAGATGGTATACGGTATTAAAATATTTCCCAGAGTAGTTTTAAGTTAAGTTTACTGAATTTAGTTTCTGTTGGTTAAGTTTAATTGCACATTGATGTGCCAGAGCTCAATCAAGTACTAGATCATAATCCTTACAAATTAGTGTTGAATACAGAACAATGTCTTTCGACACAACGACTATTGGTACAATTATGGCTCAGTCCACATCCTTTTTTGTCAGTTTTCAGTTCTCGTCAGCCGATGGGGTATGTCGCTCGTTTCAGTTCACCAACACTATATTAGGCTCATTTGCTAGAATAGTTCTGATAAATGATGTACTGATTCTAATACAATGTGCAAAATTTCCAGTATCGAAAACTGGGTCGGGCGCATACCGGCAGTACGGTAACCAGATGTAATGTGGCTAAATGATTCTCTCGGACGGTGATATGTTCTTTTTTTTTCTGGATGGGAAATCATCAAATGACTTCTTCCGCTCTGGGCGGAGCGGAAGGGACTGTCAGATAACGCACTGGCTGTTGGTTTAGTGACAGCGCTCACACCGGGGCCCCGTAAAGCCATGGATCGCACGATCCCCGCATAAAGCCTCCGGAAGGAAGCGTTTGGAGTTTTGGACCCCCTAGATTGGGCAAGAGCCGCATGAAGGCAGTGTCGGCCCGCACCACGAGATCCAAGTACTTCATCGTCGACCCGATGCAGATGTTAACCACTCCTACCGTTATCTGGGTTCCCAATAGTGACCGGTTCTAAGAGCCATGATGTAGATAAAGGCTCTGTCCGTCAGGTAGTCCTTGATTAAGTGACAGAGGTAGGTTGACACCCGGTGATACCGAAGTGCGTTCCTGAACTCCAGGGCAGGGTGTTGAAGGCATTGGCGATGTCAAGAGACACCATCACGACCGCACCGCTCCGGGAAATCGCCTGCCCCGTAGTCGAGGCCCGAGAGTCACTGAGGCCAGGACCAAGGCTTTCCCAGGTAAGCCATCGGGTCCTTGGGCGGTATTTTTGGTCTCAGGTCTATCTCGGTTACTTTCGGGGTATCGTTGTCGTCGTTGCCTTCGTCAGTGTGTTCCGCATCGGGCACCGCGAGTGGCGGAGCCATGGGCGGGGGAGCAGGGAACACAGCGTTCACCACCAAGTCTTCTACCAGCTGAGGCTGGAGACTTTGCGTCAACGGGAGGGCCTAGTTGCGGAGTTTGTTCCGCACCATTTTTTAGGGTCGTCCCCACGGGTCCCCGTCCAGAGACTCCGCCCTGGTTCGCCAGGTCCTCCTTCGCCGCTCTGTGTCCCTCGTAGAACTCCACCTCACTGGCCCGCGCATCCGAAGGGCGGATACGGAGCCTGCGATACCTGTGTCTTGGCGGGCCTGGGGCATTTCTACGTCACATATTTCGGATAACGTCTCTCGGAACCACTCCGCCTCTTCGTTGATGTCAGCAGCCATGTTCGATGGTGCTACCTAGGCCTGCACGATCGATGTTTCCAGGAGAAGCTCCCGGTCCAGCTGCTTCAACGCCCGCCGCGGACCACTCGGGATCTGTCGGACCGGCGCGGTGCGGTTGACGTCTGGGTGGAGATGTCGAACCAGATATACCGATGGACCCTTTATCCTGATACCATAATCTTTATACCATTGATATCGTAGCCGCAAAAGCATGCTTCCATGACATTATGTTTTATGATAACAATCTAAACATCAGCATCGGTCAACAATCCCGAAGTTACTAATACCTAGTCGCCTACGTTTGATAATTTTCTTCATTAATTTTGATGTGACTATAAGATTAGATTAACTGACTTAATTAGTTATTATAAAAATAATGCTCCCAACATTTTCATATTACATCCGATTTTGATTGCAGTAGTTAATCATTAAAAAATCTATGTAAAAATCTGTGAAATAAAAATACTGTACTATCATAAAAATGTATTCTAGTGTGATTTTAAGTTTAGTTTTAGTGAATTTTGTTTCTGTTGGTTTAGTCAAAGGACACATTGATTTACCGATACCTAATGAAGCGCTAGATCAGAATCTTTACGAGGAAGTATTAAATACAGAACAATGTCTTGAACAAATTCGCATTATAAGAAATAACACGTTCCTTGCCATGTTTTGTAAGTATTATTTACACTTGGTTGTAATTATTAATTAATTTTGTAACGTTAGCCAAAAGAGGATCACAGTCCCGAAAATATTGTCATTAATCTTTATGGTTGTTTTTGGTTATAATTTTAATAGATTTCATAAAATATATTTGAAACCAATTTATGTCCTTGTATCTGACATAGTTGCCGATGCTGGCATCAGGGTTCCAAGAGGTTTTTTGGAAGGCAACACATTAGATATGGGCAACTATCATCAATGCATTGGTTTTAATCAACCAATCGCACCAAATAACGAACTTCAGGGGAAATACTGCATGATACAAGTTCCAATGAACCAGAGTTTTGATATTCCTTGGGATCCCGAAACTTCAAATTTCAATCCCAATCTGTTACGTTTGGATGGAGAGACAGTGAAAATTTTAGAAGAATTCGAAGCTTTGAGAAAAGGGATGCATGCAATGGCTGGAGTTATTGATGACAGGTAAATTTATTGTTGCCTTTGAAGTTGCTACCGCTGCAGAAGGCCTGTCAGGGCTGCGAAGTTGTTAAAATAGTACCGCGGCCCTGGAAGGCGAAGGGCATTAGGAGGGCATGAATGGGTTTTAGTTAGTAAGAGTCTGGCACTCCTTTCCACTCCGCCCGGAGCAGATGAAGTCATTTGAGGATTTACCATCCTTAAAAAAAAATACTGCACGAGGCTTTAGACAATGCGAAATACTTAGCCGACGGACGGCAATTGTATAAATTCCGAATTATTTGGACCAAGTGCCCTTCTGAGCATAGTATTAACTTATTGATAGGTTTACATTTGAGTACAACGGTACGCCTCACGGTACGGGAGCCTCTAGACGAAGCGACAGTGAGTTCAATCAACGGATTGAACTCACTGTCGCTTCGTCTAGAGGCTTTTGTCCATAATGTATACGCATGCATAGCTTTGAGTTTGTATCCTGCATGGACACTTTTATCCTTAATCACTTGTTTTCTTTTTTAGGACCATAGCAGGCAACCCCCTCGCCGCATCTACTTTCAGACTGGCAGTCTGCATTCCTAAGCCTTGTACTACTGAACAAGCTATCAATTCCTTCCTATTCAATATTTCTTCGATAGGATTTCAATACGCTGATGAATTTTGTCGCCTGCCTGATGACAAACCGTGGGTACCTGGAGATACTGTCGCCGTGTAAGTAAAATAACAATGATGAATGGTATGTTTGAGTTAGAGTTAAGAAGTTTATTTAATGTTTTGTATTTTGCAGTGTGGTCTTCTCTCTAATTGGATTTTTAACTGTATTGAGTACAACATTTGATGTTTGGCAAACCCTCATTTTGAAAAAAGGTATTTTCTTTTGCGCCAAATTATTTTTTGTATTAACCTGAAATAGGTATCATCAATTGTGATTGGATGAAATATTTTCCTCTCGTCACCATCTTTCTGTACTTAGATATCCCTTGTTACCATTTTATTATTTCAATATCGCCTGTCAACCGGCATGCTATCGTTCACTTCTTTTTCCTTCATGTTATGCCTCTTACAATCAATTCATATTTTCTTTATACAGTGTGAAATCTTAATGGTTGTTTTCCCGCGGCAGGACGATTACCCATCAGTAGTACTATCGAAACACAAAGTTAAACTAAAAAAAAAAATGTTTTTTTTTTCAAATCATTAAAAAATTGTTCATAAACTCGAAAGAGCGAGAATCAATAGTAGTGCACATAACACACAGAGACATAACGTAGGTAGATACCTACATAAAGACGCACGTGCCGCCGCGTACCTACATATCGCGCGATGCATTACTGTCGGTTCAAATCGCTTTCGAGTTTTGTTTATCACAATTGTTAATCTGCCATTTATGGAGTCTAATATTTTTTATATATATAAATCGATTGTATTACCGATACAAACTCATTTCGCTTCGGGAAAACAACCATTAAAATTTCACACTGTATAAGTGTCATTTTTCATTTCAGATCCCAAAACAGTAAGCACAGTCGGCAGAATGTTCTCAGTATACACAAATGGGCGTTTTATCATGAACTTCCAGTCGAGTCCTAACAGCATAGAGTGTTTAGATGGTATCCGAGCTCTATCCATGATGTGGGTGGTTCTTGGCCATTCGTTTTCTTCAGAATCAAATTGGGCAAATCCTATTGATGGTTTTTTGGTAAGCCAAATAATAAAGAGTATTTCTGATATTTATCGCATATCCTGCTGTATTTATATATTTTTAGGAAGGCAAAGATTGGCAAAAACATTAAACTCCTTTAAAATTTTTGTTACAATAATATTGCAATGTTTAAGATTGTGCAATCTACATGTTCAAAGTCAACCATTTGTATCCTCCCTAGATAAAATGACACAAAGAGCCGTTATGATTGTCAAAAGTTCAATTTTTCTGTTCTAGATTTTAAATTATCGTTAAAGCAGGAAAAAATCTTGGACCTCTGAGAGGTTTTGTTTTTAAAGTACACAATTTGATCATTACGAGTATTCCATTTATATTGTAAAACTTTAGGATTATTTGAATTGATTATATCTTTGAAAGATTTATTTCCCTATCTCCAGTGGATGACTTCCTGGGAATCCTTGTGGGTATTATCAGCGAATATGACTGTGGACACATTTTTCATGTTGAGCGGTTTTCTTGTGGTTTATACTACCGTTGGAAAATTAAATTCAAGTAAGTAACCAGCTCATCAATTTATCACCTGCGAATGAGATAAATGGCCGATCGTATCGATAATTTTTCTATTTTATATCATTACCTTCATCATCATCATACCAGTCTACATCGGTCCGCCTTGTAGGAGGCCTCTCAACGCTGCGTCTTCCGGTACTTGGTCGGTCGTCACTCGAGGACTTTTCGGCCTCATCTGGTCTGCGGGCGATGTTCTCTGCCCACTGCCACTTCAGTTTGGCGATCCTGATGATGTTGGTGTTTTTGATTCGATCACGCAAGGAAACTCTGAGCATTGGCCCATTCATGACAATGAATGGGCCAATTTAAACCTTCTGATGAGGCCCTTTTATTTTTTTTGGATGGGAAATCATCAAATGACTTCTCCCGCTCTGGGCGGAGCGGAAGGGAGTGTCAGACTCTTACTGACTAAAACCCACCCGTGTTCCTGCTTGTGCCCTTTGCGTTCCAGGGCCGCGGTGACTCTTTCGAACAAATTCCGCAACCCTAGCAGGCACTGACCCTATGGGGCCCCGTCTTCTTTGCTGACGGCTCTTTGAGGCGCGCGCGGAACACGACGCGCCGTCGACTCGGGCCTGGTTGCTATCGGACGGCGAGCCACCCATAGCTCGCCATCCGCATGCCCGCGCCTACGGTGGCCGGGAATCGCCCTGCGTTTCCCGACGCCCGGGGCATCTCCTTCTGTTGCTCTGATGAGGCCCTATGTGAGTGACTACGTTTTGAGTCCGTAAGTTTTGGGTGCTTTATGGGTATTTACCATAACCGTGGCTTTGTCCAAATTTATTTTAAGACCCATTCTTTCGGAAGCTCTACTGATGTCATCGAGCATTACAATACTCGATGACCTTAGCACACTAAAAACCTACATAATCTCAAAAAGCTGAATAGTTTAAATCGCTTCCTCTGTACATAACAAAAATAAATAAATATTTGTCATTAAGAAAAAATTCCATTGAAAACGATAAAAATCTCACCCGATACCTAGTTCGTATCGGGTGATATTTTATCGTTTTAAAAAGTATATTAATGACTATGTTTCGCAAATCGTCTAATCAATTTCCTCATGCGATTTCTTTATCGCCAAATGTTGATTTCTAACAGACTTTTTATTAAAATTGATTGTAGTGTAGTCAGGCGTTACTTTGCGGAAATCCATTTTTAATTTTTAATTAAAAACAATATATCTAGTTTTAATTTCCGCGAATATTAGTGGGTTGCAGGTATGCACCTCCCCCCCCCCCCCCCCCGACTTTTTATTTCCTTAATAGTATTTAAATACATTTAAGGCATTACATAGAAATGATTAAAATGGCTTAATTTAGTATTCTAATGAAATAAAAATTGTATAGGTTTGTATAGTGATTTCTAGAAGTATATGTCACTATCCAGACATTTACAATACTTAAAGTACTTCACAGTTTTGACTTGAATTTTAATTTAATTTCATTTATTCAAAAATTCGGACAACAATATAGTCTATTTTGTTCGTAAAATATCTTATAACTAGTGTTAGCAGACAACAACGTAGGTATCTGCGAGAGGTGGGAGAGGTTCGCATCGGCGTCGGGTCGACGATGAGGCACTTGGGTCTCGTCCTCGACAGCCTGTGGATCTTTGCGGAACATTTCCTCCGTTTGGCTCCCAAACTGGGGCGGGCCGGGGCTGCGCTCAAGCAGCTCTTGCCCAATCTAGGGGGACCAAAAGCCTCCTGCCGGAGGCTGTATGCGGGGATCGTACGGTCCATGGCCCTTTACGGGGCCCCGGTGTGGGCGCTGACGCTAAAGCGACTGTCGACGCGCCACCTCGTAGCGTCCCTGAGAGTCATGGCCATTCGGTTGGTCTGGGGATACGGCACGGTCCCCGCGAGGCGGCAAATCTCCTTGCCGGATTGCTTCCATGGGAGTTGGAGGCGAGAGCCCTCGCGCACGTCTACGCGTTACGCGTGGAGGCGCTACGCCAGGGTGAAACTGCCGTGGCATATTGCTGTGCAGCGGACGGAGCTCCGGCGAGATCTCACAGAGGTATGGAGACAGCGACTGCTGCAACCCAGCGCTGGGCATGCCACCATTGCGGCGATAAGTCCCCTCTTTGAGGAGTGGTTGGAGAGATGCCACGGCGTCCTCACCTTCTGCCTGACGCAGGTGCTCACCGGATACGTCTGTTTCGGAAGGTACCTGTGTCGGATCCAACGGGATCGCCTGGAGAACACGGTGGAGCATACGGTGGAGGTCTGCCCTGCTTGGGCAGAGCACCACCGTGTCCTCGTTGAGCAGTGGTCTCGAACCAGTCATCTCGAGCCTAACGATTTTCCGGTATTTCTACCGATATGGGGTCTGACCTACCTAAACACAGGGTGATTCCCGGCCACCGTAGGTGCGGGCCTGCGGATGGCCAGCTATAGGTGGCTCACCGTCCGATAGCAACCAGGCCCCAGTCGACGGCACGTCGTGTTCCACGTGCACCTCAAAGAGCCGTCAGCATCGAAGACGGGGCCCCATAAGGTCAGCACTTGCTAGGGTTGCGAAATTTGTTCGAAAGAGTCACCGCGGCCCTGGAACGTAAAGGGCACAAGAAGGATCATGGGTGGGTTTTAGTCAGTAAGAGTATGACACTCCCTTCCGCTCCGCCCAGAGCGGGAGAAGACATTTGATGATTTCCCATCCAAAAAAAAAAAGGTATCTGAGGCAGGGTGTGAAGAGAACGATAACACAAGAAATAAGTCTACTTTAACTGATCTTAAGTAATTTTATCTAGAACACTAGCATGATTTTTGCATGTTAGCAATTTGTTTTCTTCCAGTTTGCGTCGAACATATATCGCACCTTCATATGTACATATATAATATATACACAATGCTTCCGTATTTGAATACATTTTACATGATTTTATAATTCCAGAACAACTGCTCAAAAATATTCACTTGTTTTGGTTGTATCGACTCCTGCGGATGTTCCCCCTACTGGCCACAGCTGTTCTGTTGGAAGCGACTTATCTCAACCGTATGACCGATGGGCCCATATGGACTACTGTGGAGGACCATGTTCATAAGTGTAGAACTTATTGGTGGTCTACCTTACTGTACATACACAACTACATGAATCCATCAAACACGGTTTGTTTATATTAATTTATTATTGAATGATGGAATTAATTTCTTCGTTTCTTATTCTTCGGTTCTCAATAATCTACATGTTTTCTTCGGTAGATTTTGCTAATTGAATGAAATATTGTATTGGAATGCTAAAACAACCCAGTTTATGAAAACGTATTCGAGTACCCAACAATAAAAGAATACCGACTGACTATTTAAAATTAAGAACATTTTAACGCTTGGGGAAATTCACTAGACGCCATTGGTTTTTTGCGACCTTTCTAATGCTTTCGATTGCGTTAACCATGAGACGCGTTTGATAAAACGCAAACACTATGGAATTATTATACAGCCCTTGGATTCCTTAGACCATACTTCAAACATACACAGATTAAAATTCAGATAAAAGCTGTAAACTCGCTAGTATCTGGAATAATGATGGGCCTTCCTCAAGGAACATTGTTGAGTTAATTTCTAATATTGTTTTGTTATATGTACATAAATGTTTTGTATCACTACAAATCAAATTTGCGAATACCAAATACTTAAAAGCAAAATAGTTTTAAAAATACTTATTTTCTTTTTACAGTGCATTCGCCAGTCTTGGTACTTAGCCATAGACATGCAACTTCATATTCTGTCACCGCTCCTTTTATTCTGGGTTCTTTTGGGAAACAAGAGGATTGCTTGGGCTGCGTTACTTACTGCACTGGTCGGTATCCTGACAGCTTCCACTACTTATAACTTCATCATGGAATTTCCGTCTACTATGATGAGGTACGTGTGAAACTATAAGTCTTCGACATTTAACTGACTCCTGTATAGTTCTTGCAATTCACGAACGCGCGTGGTTCTTGGAAAAAAAATGAAAAAAAAAATTGCAGAAACTTGTACAAAGTCAATCTTACATAGGGACCTCCTTTTAAGTAAAAGATATACTTGTGCTAGGAGGCCCCGCTCTTCAAATTTACAAATGGTAAAAGTAGTGTACATAAAGAGAATGAAATTAGATAAAAAATAAATAACAATAATAAAAAGAGTTTAAACAAAAAGAGAAATTACATCAAAAAAATTTCAAGTTAAATCTCATATTCAACAAAATTAGACTTGGACTATAAATAGAAAAAGAAAAATATTTTAAAATAGTGTGTTTGGGTGTATGTGCGTGTGCATGAATGTGGTGTGTTGTGTGGTGCGTGGTGTGGTGTAAGGACGTGTGTTGAGTTGTATGTGGTGCGATGTCATGGTGCGTGTGTGTGCGGGTGTGTATCTTTAAAACTCATATTGATCGTAAATATGAGTTTTAAAGATACACACCCATAATACACCACAGCAATAACTTAATGTCATCACAGGTCGTGAGTTTTAGCCATTGAACTAATTCTCTTTTTGCAGTCTTTAGTAGTCATAGGGTAAATGTTAAGAAGAGGTTTTTTTAACGAATCTTTCTGGTGCAACCCTGTATTTTCGTCTTCTCTCCTGATGCTGAGGGTCATAAGGGAGGACTTTATGTAATTTTAACATAGTATGGACTATGTATAGTTTTTGAACTGCGAGAATATTGCTAAGGGAGTATAACTCATTGGTTGGGAATTTGTACGGTTTGGTATACATAACCTTGATAAGAGATCTCTGTGCTCACTCTAGCTCAAGAAACTTCGTTTTTGTTGCACCGCCCCATACGGGTATGCATTAGGTGAGAATTGATTGAGCCAGAGAAACATAGACCTCAGTTAACATTTTTTTTTAGTTGCCACATGTCTTAGGTTCTTAAATATCACGATAAGTTTCCTCATACGGGCCATGACCATATCTGTATGAGTATGCCAAGATAACCGCTGATCAACGATTATACCTAGGTATTTTATATGAGTCACTTTCTCAATGTTTTTACAATTACAGTTTGCACCAGATATAATTATTATGACAAGTGTGGATTTTGAGGGCTACGTTAGGTTCGGGTCGAGTGTTTTTATAGATTGTAAATGCAATATATTTTGTTTTAGAAATATTAAGTGTAAGAAGGTGTGAGTTCAACCAATCAGCAACTCTGGAAAGACCTATTTCAGCAGTTTGATATAAGTATTCCCATGAATCACCAGAGAAAACAATAGCAGTGTCATCTGCATATGAGAAAAGACGCCCATTGTCTAGCAGCATTTTGCAGAGATGGTTTATATATATTAAGAAAAGAGTCGGGCCCAGTACGCTTACCTGCGGGACGCCGTAGGTCACGTGAGACTCCTTACTGATATACTTCCCTATCTTAACCTTTTGCCTGCGATCACGTAGATAATCAATTAGTAAACCTAACGGGATTCTCCTTATGCCTACATCTTCAAGACTACGCACAAGAATGGGGACAGAAACGGTATCGAAAGCTGTTTTTCAAATCAAGAAATACAGCTAGACATTTTTTTCCCATATCTACTAGGTTAACAACATGAGGTTAATGCTGTTACTGCGTCTTGTGAGATAATTTTATATTTATAAGTGTAGCTGATTAGTCTTATGTTAATAAGTTTTTCAATAATTTGGGATATTGCAGGCAGCACAGAGATAGGTCTGTAGTTATTAACGTCATCTCTGTCTCCACCCTTGTGCACAGGAGTAATTATAGCTTGCTTCAAAGTTGGTGGAAATTTCCCTTGGCTAAAGCACAAGTTAGCAAGATGCGAAATTATGGGTACAACTATTTCATGGGCATTAGAAATTTTGTTGTAATATTTTCCCAGTCTGGAGCGCTATCAGATTTAAGACCCATTAACACATTATAGACTACCCTAGGATCTGTTTCTAGAAGCACAAAAGAGGAAGGTTGTGGATTTATATTATGATCAGAATTGTGTTGAAAAGTAATCGTTTATGTGGTCTACTGAAGCATGAGGGGTGGTCTTTATTACTAATAGTTCTGAGTTAACCTAAATATATTCCATATCTGTTTTATGTTCTTGTTTGCTTTTTCTTCTAAGCTTTTTAACTAAACTATTGCAATAGTTGCGATATCTTCTATAAGTCATTTGTAATACATTGTTTTGTGAATCAGATCGTAGCTTTCTTTGCATATTACTTCTATTTTGAATACAGCGCAAAATTGCTAAGGTTATCCATGGTTTAATAATGCGTTTATTTCTCGGAACTAAAGTGATAATGGTGTTTTGCTGAAGGCACATTTGGAGTTTGTTTATTAATTGTTCGCATAACATAGCTGGATCATTTATTAAATTACGAGTACGTTCAGGAATATTACTTAGATTTAACGCTGTTATTGTTTTATCAAGGTTTTATCCGATTTTATTAAAGTTTTCGAGCATTTATGAGATTTTAATAAATTTGATCATTTAAGTAAAATCATGAAGTGATCCGTGGCAGTGGTATGCAATTCAGCAACAGAAGCAGCGTTTTTAGTCTTGTCTAGTTTCAAAATAAAGTGGTCCAAACAGTTTTCGCCTCTGGTTGGTAATGTATGTCCAGGTAACAAGCTATGCATTGCAAGCATATTTAGGTATTTTAATCTATTTGTGTGCTCATACGTTTGTTCAGTTGGTTTATATATTATATTAATGTTTATATCACCAGTAAGTACAATATTTTTATGTGATTTAAGTGAGTCTAAGTGATAATTTAGCGAGTCTATAGAACTGCCAGCATTTTTATTTGATTTGATCGATAGATAGCAAGAACAACAATATTAGGCATTATTATTTGTAAGCATGATGCGTGAGTAAATATTATTTTCTTGACACTGACTTTGTGATCACACTTGATAAATACCGCCACTCCATCACACTGGTTTACATGGTTGTTTGTGGTAAAAGTATAATAGTTTTTTATTTCAGGGGTAGGTTTATTTACGTCTAGTCTACCTTCATTTAAGATCAATAGGTCAACACTAAAATTAAATTGCGTTAAAGTGATCAGTAAGTCATCTAAGTTACTATATATACTTCTAATAGTCTGCGATATTATTGTAAGATCCGAATTTCGTACATAAAATTGTTTTGAAAAATCATTAATTTGGAATTCTCTAGATTGCGCTATATATTGCATTATTGTTTGTGTGTGTTATGCAAGAAAAAAAATATCACAGTTGAAAAGATTTTTAGCGCTGTATACCATATTTATATTAAAAACATATCTTAGAGATTGATCCGTTTTGAGTGTGTAATATGAGTTATGTACGTGTATGTATTTCCGAGTTTTAAGAGTAGGTACGCAATTTATCATAATATATTAAATAAATTAGTATATAAACATTTGATTTGTTTTTGTATAGATAGAGATTATCTTTTAGTTGTGTTCAAGTCGTATCTGTATACGTGTGAATGTGTGCGTGCGCGTGGACGCGCTACGGTTAGCATGAAATAATCTATGTTAAAATGATTTTTTTCTGTGAAACCAACAATGATAAAAGTGCCCCTGGTGAGTTGTCACCGCAACACCTATCTAAGAACATGCACCAATAATACCCCAACCCATCACTGAAAACTACATCAAAATCGGAGTAGTTTTGTTTTTTTGCAAAAACATGTTTACTGCAGCGCCCCCTTGTGAGTTGTTACCGTAACACATATCTAAGAACATGCACCAATCAAACCTTAACCCACCACTGAAACTGCATCAAAATTGGAATAGCAGTTTTGAAGATAAATGGCAACATTGGTTTGCCCAAATATCCCCGACTGCAGCGCCCCCTGTTGAGTTGTCACCGTAACACCTATCTAAGAACATGCACCAATCAAATCTGAACCCATCACTGAAAACCGCATGAAAATCGGACTATTAGTACGGGAGATAAATGGGAACATTGGTTTGCACAAACAAACATCCTCTCGCCCCAAACGCATATACTGTCTCCGTTCCGTCGTGGGAATAAATATTTTAATAGTTAAGTTTTATTAAAATTAATTATTATTCATCGTCAGAAGTATCACTATCTTCAAACTCTTCAGTGTCACTATCAGTTGATTCCACATTAATCGTTAACTCGAAGTCCAAATCAAAATGTTTGCTATATTTTTCTTCAACTTTTTCGAAATGCTTGCAAGTGTTACGCCAGGTATCATTGTCGATATCGTTCAAACACTCATTTATTAAATTTTGTAAAATAGTCATATTTTGCCCGATATTTTTTGTAGCAATTTTATTTTTTTAATTCACCAGATATTTTCTATACAGTTCAACTCAGGGTGATAGGGCGGCAAACGTAATATTTCAAAATTCTATTTCGTCGATTTTGAATGTTATGAAACGATGCTTATTATTTTTTATTAAATCATAGAGTTCGATTTTTTTTAATCATTCGTCATATGAAATTCCGTTATCAGGTAGCCATTTTATCATATCGCTCTTCCTTGAACTGGACGAAGGAATTTTACTGCTGCGGGCGTTATGATAGGACGCGTTATCCATCGCAATACCTGCCCTTTCTGGCAAATTAGGCATAAGCTTCTCTTCTAGCCACTTCTTATAATTTTCAAAACTCATATTTGAGTGATAATCCCCAGTTGTGGAGGATGCTTTATATATAACAATGAGGCATTTGGAATGAATCCATCTTTATTAACTGTGTGCACTATAATAAACCGGCTCCCAGTACCAAATTTCTTCATAAATGGAGTATTTTTATCCTTTATGACCCATGTATTTTGTCGAACGTGTGACGTTAAAACATATGTTTCGTCAGTGCAAACAATAGGATGGCTTTCTGCACGGTACTAAGAAGTCTTTTTCAAATATTTTAAACGCCAAAGTTGCAAATCGTGTCTTTCTTGTAATACTCGTCGGTTGCTGCTAATTTTTCGCAATTTATAACCCATTTTTATGAGCAATGAACGTAAAGTGCTTAGACACCCGTCAAAGTCTATCTTTTCTCTGAGAACTGACCGAAGTTTCCTTGTGTTTCCTTGTGATAATTTTGAATTATATCATCAATCAAATTAGTGTCGAAATTATCAAAATCAAAGCTACTTCTTTTATGGCGTTTTTTCGTTGGTGAAAGAAACTTGGCAGATGTAGACGCATCTCTTTTTCTTCTTTAAAAATGGAAGTTACAGTACGTTCACTGACCCCTGTTGTTTCGGCGGTTCGTTTTCTTACGCTAGCCAAAGGACTCAAATAACAATTATCATTATTATTCGCATTCATAAAATTATATTCTTCTTACCCCCATGCATGCTAAATCTATCCATCTGCCTCGCCTTTTCTCAATTATATCGGGAGACGCCCTCCAGTGAAACGGGATGCATCTGAATACCAGTATTTTACATGAAACGACTGCCTGACTGACCGCCATAACTTAGCACTTTTAACATTTTTATTGTTATTTTCAGTCGTCCTGAAGATAGAACGTATTACGCGGTCAACTATTACATCAACACATTAACTCGGGCTTCCCCATTCTTCGTTGGCATGCTATTTGGGTACATAGTCAAAACACAAAAGCTGGTTATGTCAAAGGTATGTAGGTACGGTAAATTAGTCATAGGTAAGGTTTACTGACTATATTTCTTGTAATTTCAGGGTTTTCACATAATGAATTCATCAACAAATCAAAAGTTAACTTAGATGATACCCAAAATGTCCCTTCCCAAAATGTGAAATTGTCCCTTACGTTCATTAACACTTCCAGTATCGTGTAAATAAGAATAGCTAAGAATAAATATCGTTTTAAGTCCACCTTTATAACCATAGCCACAAGAAGTATTTCTTATTCATGGGCAAAGTTATACATAAATAAAAAGCTCATATAAAACTAAACTAAGAAAGATAAAGTGGGAGCACACTGGGTCACTAGAGTTTTCTTTTGTGAAAATTATATCAGGCATCAGAAGCGGCATCCCGCTTCCAAAATTATTCTGTAAATCCAAATAAGCAAATACCAGAGCCACCAATGATAATCATTTCTTAAATATGGATAAAGCGGTTTAATAATGAGCAATTCCTTTCTAATCACCGTGATTTGTATCACGACAATTTTGATAAATCACATGTTTATCGATGTAATAGTGAATGTCATTGATTGAATAACAAAATAAATTTACCATTTATGTTATCACTAAAAATGATGTCAATGAAATTTCGTAATAGATAAAATTGATTAATTTTTTTAAAAATTGATAAGCTTTTAAACAGCCAACTATCAGCATTGTGTGGTTTCGTAGGAGACGAGTGATAATGATAAAATCGCCGTAAAAACTTGTATAAAAAGAAAAACAATATGGAGAAAAAAGAGATGTGCTGTTTGAAGTATCTCGACCGGAATTATTTGAGATGCAGTCATTTTGAAGGACATAATTGAACACAGAGGTTAGAGACCCACTTCGAAACAAAGAATCTGAATCACTTCTAAATACAGATGTAATTTGCATGCATAGGTATGGATGGAATAATAATATTTTGAAATTCTATCTCCAGGTAACAACAGTCTGTTACTGGATCGCAGCCTTCTCTTTATCAACGTTCATCGTGTACAGCAACTATCCCATCGGAAAACCTGACCGGGACAACCAACTGGTCGACAGTCTGTTCAATTCTTTCGTCAGACCTCTATGGGCACTCTTCATTGGTTGTTTGGTGTTCGCATGTGTGAATGGCTATGGCGGTAAGTGGAACTCACTCATGTTTTCCTTTTGTTGACGTTATTAATATCTAGCTTTGTAAACTGTCAAAACTTTCCTTATATCTGTTCAGCTTATCTTCTGCAATCCAAATAATTGTATTCTCAGAGATATTTTATATCGGCTACTGTAGCATAGTACGTCTCCAAGCTGAATAAAATGATCAAACGACTACCTTTAAAAGGCTGTTTGGACAGAGTAAGACAGAGTGTCTTGCTTGGGTTAAGGAATCGATCGAAAAAGTTACCGCGGCCCTGGAAAGCAAAGGGCATTTGAAGGAACAAGAGTGGATTTTAGTCATTAAGAGTCTCAAACTCCGGCTCCAGCGGGAGGAGTTAGTTGATGATATCCCATTCAAAAAAAAAAGAGGACAGAGTGTAGTACTCGTAGTTGATCATCACAGTTATGCTACATAGTTGTCAATAGAGATACTTCTCTTTCAGGTCCTATTAACTGGTTTCTATCTCTGAAAGTATGGAAGCTGCAATCCAGAATGTCCTACGGGATATATTTGTTTCACTACGGTCTTATGATTGCTGTTAATCATAGTGCTATAGCACCAGTATTCTTCGCTGTGAAGTCTATTGTAAGTATTATGAAATAGAATTGAAACTAACATTGAATTTTAGTTAGTTTACAGATAACCTTAACGAAAATTGTAATGAAATGGTCCATTAAAAAAACTTTTTACAAAAAAATACAACCGACTTTTACACAAAGAATCAGAAAGAGTACAAAATAACTTTAATTTCGGAACTCGGTGTTTGTGGTTCCTTTTTCGTTTTTGAACACCGACTTCCGAAATTAAAGGTATTTTGTACTTTTTTTGATTTTTTGTGTAAAAGTCGGTTGTATTTTTTTGTAAAAAGTTTTTTATTTTTCACTTTTTAGTGGTACCTACATCCCCTCCCTTCCCCCACCTAAAAGAACCAATAACATTGGTGTGAAAAAAAAACACACTGCTCCAATGCAGAGTCAACTAAAAGGTCTTCAATGTAGACAATGTAGATATTTTTTTTTAGACTTTTGTTGATTTTTCGAAAACCGCTTGTTCGATTTCGATAAAATTTTCATGGGACCATTTGGGAAGTATACCCTTTCCAACAAAAAGAATTTTTCAAATCGGTTGGCAAGCGACGGAGTTATGCGCGAACAAACATTAAAAAAAATACAAACATCCGAATTGAGAACCTCCTTTTTTAGAAGTCGGTTAAATATGAGGATTGATTACAATATTTGTTTATTTTTTTTACAGTTATTCAAGTTCCTGGCACACTATATGTTGGCGTTTATGGTAACATTCCTCTTGGTATTACTGATAGATGCTCCTTTCTCGACGTTCTTCAAGCTTGTATTGGGAGGTTAGTAAATAGATACCTTACTCAGATAATTGATTGAGAATGGCCTGTTGGCACGCTATCCCATCATTTATATTTTAACTGAACGATTAATAACAATAAGAAACCTTCTATTTTATACATAGTTTCCCCTTTTCTTCGTTATGTTACCTATTCCACAAGATCTGAATAATCTCAGTATTATAAGAAGACTGACATTCAGTGCAGCTCCATTAGTTAACTTTCATTCGGATCAGTACCTGTTGCAATTTTTTGTAAAAAGTTTTTGGTACCCCCCACCTAAATGTACCAATCACTTTGGTGTAAACAATAAACAAACATGCGATTTCAGCAATCCCGAACGATTTGCTATAACTTATTGAGGAGTTCCGTTTCTTATCATCTCTGTTCTTCATCAGATCTTCACTAAACTAGAAAGAGACCGTGTTGAAATACTAAGATGCTCTTCCAAACTATCGTACCCAATTTTATTTTTTAATTTTACATCGTCAAGAGGGAATGAGAACGTCGTCAATGTAAACTAAGCCACGCATTATTAGGGATAACTTAAATACGAGTACTCGTCGTCAGATCTCAATCAAATTTAAATGAGACCACACGACAAGTACCAGCTTTCGAATATAAAAAGAATGATCAAAATCGGTACACCCAAAACAAAGTTATGAGGTAACAAACATAAAAAAAATACAGTCGAATTGAGAACCTCCCTACTTTTTTGGAAGTCGGTTGATAATATGTTTTACCTCTTTATAATTTAAGTACCTAATGGTTTAAATTTATGAATATATTTTCTCAGGTTTAAAGAAGCCGATAAAGAAGGAAGATGAGAAGGAACCGAAGAAGGATATTGAAAAAACAGTGTAATACCAAATTTTAATCGAGCTACTGGTACTTATATAATGAATTAATAAATTATTATTGTTTTGTTAATCTGCTATTTATTATAAAGCTATAAAGCTGCTTTAAGTGTAATTAAATAGGAATAACAATTCAGGTTGATCTTACTACTATCATAAATATGAAAGTTTGGATGGATGGATGTTTGTTACTCAGTTACGCCAGAACGGATATGGATGAAATTTGGTAGCGAGATAGATTATAGTCCGAAACAGCACATATGCTACAAACAGGCTTTTTATTCCCTGTATGTTTCCTTGGGGTAATT
This sequence comes from Hecatera dysodea, assembly GCA_905332915.2. Classification (NCBI taxonomy): domain Eukaryota; kingdom Metazoa; phylum Arthropoda; class Insecta; order Lepidoptera; family Noctuidae; genus Hecatera; species Hecatera dysodea. Next base: position 6,291,200 of record HG995294.1, on the reverse strand, counting down.
TTCGGCTTTTAGGCAGGTGTAGCTGATTGCAAAAAGTACAACAGTATAAATAAAATAAAATTTGTTTATAAGGAAGAAAAAAAGAAAAAAAAATTGTAAAATTGAATAACACATCTATTTATTTTAAGAGTTGACTATTTTACTTTAAATCTAACTATATATACACTTAACCTAAAAATAAACTAAATTTCTCCTAACTACAAAATGGCATCAAAAAACTCGTCCGCATCGCTATCGACTGGGAGTGAACCCAATAGACTGGCGGCATTGCCACGTTGTATGTCAATGCTTATCCTCTGTCCGAAGTAAAATCCAGCCCTTGGGTCACGCGAAGTGCCAACCAAACGATCAGCAAGTTCTTTAAATAACGCATGAGCACTCGGACCCCACGGTCCGAGAGTTTCAACCCCAAACGGCTCAAACATATAATTGCCGACTAGGTTATTATATTTCCGCCGTTTGAGGTTCTCAGCAGCCGCAGCTGTAGCACCAGCACAACACGACGAGTTAGGAAATAACATATCAAAGATAGTAATGTACATCGATGTTAGATGCCTGTACTAGGAGAGTCGCGTATCACAGGCGGCAAGGGCTTGAAATGAATTCATACACTGATTTAAAAGCACAGGATTAATTCAGCCAGAAAAACTGTGAAAAAAGTAATTCCAAAACCATTCTGTGTGACGTATTAAAAAAGCAAACGATGCAGAACAGAGAAATTAAAAACTATAAAAACAGTGAACAAAAAATACATTCTCCATGTGAAAAATCACGGCACAACAATGTGAAAAATAAATATAAACATGGTTTTTATTTTAAAAATCAGTCCCTGTCGCTTATAATGGCTTGCAATTTGGTTCTATATTTAAAATTCGCGTTGGCCAATTTCATGTTTACCTTACCTATATAAAAATAAAAATGTGAAATATCGAATAAAAAATACCTACAGCAATCTCTTCGGGCGTCACCAGACTGGAGATAATGATATTACCTACATGCTTTTCCAATATCAAGTGAATGACAATATAATTTAATACTAGTCTAGTATCTACCAGTATATATTTTGGTATGATTTTGTTGGGTGCCGCTCTTTAAGTTTAAGAATACGTGCTCTATTTTAAAAAAGCTACCAAGTGCAAATGACATAATCTTTTACTTCATCTAACAACACTTTACATTTATAAATGGGTCTTTCAATAAACTGTTATTTCTGTCTTCTTTCTTTATTTATACGTTTAGTTTGTATAACAACACTTTCTTTAACGTTTGTTTGATATATTTTGATTTAATATGACGTTCTATTGTTATAATTTAGTATTACCAACATTAGATCAGATGGCAGAAAAAAAAAGCGACAGAAAACGAATTATTATTATCTTTACTTATTTAAAAATATGCCATCAAGTTATTAAACCTCATAAGAGGTCCTGATGAAAGAGGATAGTACATACATAGTATGTATGTCATTTAAAATAACATCTGAGAATTCACCTTACAATAATTTACATAATTTGAGCTGTGTATATAGCTACTGCTATAAAATGATATTTTATCATCAATAACATTATCACATTGATTGGGATATCACTTGTCAATAGGGTAGTTGACTAAAGATTTGTAATAAGTCTGCAGATAGATTTCCAAAAAATATTGGACACGTATTTTACTTTTTTAAATAACAAACGAAGACGATACAGTTCGTTAAATATTCGTGTGACGTCACTACTTGTTACTATATTTACCACGTAGTAACATCACAAAAGCCCCACTTCTGATCTTTGATGCTTTTTATCTTCGTCATTTTTTATAGATTTGATAAATCAAAAAATACGTGTCTAATATTTTACGATAATCTGACTGACGGACTAAATAAAATCATATTTTTTTTTACTCAGGAAACATCTCTATTCCGTACATTTCGGATTATTTGGCAATCGCTGATAGGAGACTTCGTCTAGAACCGAAGGTGTTGAAACTCCGTTTTGAATATAACGATGATATGAAATGTAAAAACTTAAGTGGACTGTAAATTTAAGGATGGCTGTAATCACCTAGAAATTAAAACTGGATGAACGGACGATCAGTTACGATATAGGAATAGGTAGGGACAGCACACCTTACCTTGATTTCCTGGCACGACGCGTGGTCGAAGACAAAATGGCGGCAACACGGCGCTCCCGTTTCTAAGCACAGATCTTGATCGCAGGAGTCTCACGATCACCAAGTCACTCAATCACACCCGCGGGCGGTTGTCCATAATTCAATCACAGTTTTTGCGGTTCAGGCGGACACGCGATATAAGCGGGGCGCGCGCACGCGTCGGATACGCTGCGTCACGACACACGACTCGGCGCGAAGCTTCTTCAAGCCGAGCCGGACGGAAACAGAGTCGGTGGGACTCTGCCAATGACACTCTCCTGACACTCTTGGCCAATTAGAGGCAGGCGTGCCGTTTGGGTGGGAAAGAGAGATTCGATCGTCCGTTCTGACCTTTACGATGAAACTATCTTTAAGCGTTAGTAAATATTAAGAGCATCAGTAGATGGCGTTACCAAATGTCATACATTGTTTTTTTTCTAAAAATAGTTCAATTTCCAATTGCTTCGAAGAAAAGCCTTGAATGTTTTGAAGGTATAGAGAAAAGGATTTCTTTTTGTTACTGAAGAGAAGATACCGTGTTGTTTACAAGCACAGCTAATTTGTCTATGTTACCCTCTGTTGTCTTATTACCCAGTTTAAATTATTTGAACCAGCAACCAAGACATTAGTACCACATGAGTAGATAAACGGAACAGAGATAAAGCTTCGAACAACCGCGCGAATCGGTTGCACTTCTACAAGTACGCGGGGCATGTGTGCGTGTCCACTGGCCGCTTGTCGCGTACACAGTGAGACTGGAAAAAACCAGTTTACGCTGGCACAGCCAGAGGACAATCTAAGGGTCAGCGCGACGCACTTTGTTTGTTTTGTTAGTTGCAAGTTTGAATATTTTAATGTTAAAACGTGGTATTTAATTATTAATAATGGTTGTTTATTGTACTGTTTGTACAATAATACTAGAAAAAATAAAAATATATCATACTTTAACTTTCTCTAACTTTCTCTAACTTTCATAATAGGTAAGTACAAATTTGACTATTATTTTTTCAAGTATGTTATTGTATGATCATTTTTAATAAGAAGAGAGTAGTACCTACTACACGTTGTGTTTTACCTTTTTATTGTTATTACAAGCTTTTATTAAACATTTGTAGGTATGTGAGTGGGTTGGTATGTAGTAGGTAGGTAGGAATTATGTGTGTTAATTTTGATAGTTTAGAACGATTTTTATCATGAACTGCTGTTGCAGCCAGAATTGTCTCCTTACGAGGGAACTCTTTAACGGTTAGTAGCATGGTATATTATTTACCACACCATTAAAAGAAACAATAAATTATTCAAAAACTAAAATTATAAAAAGAAAAACATTCGAGTAATATAAAGTATTCTATTTCTATCATACTGAATAATAAAACTATTTAACAAAATGTTTTGTTTAATTTGTCACAACCCATTGTGACAACCCTACCAAAATAGGTAACAATTTTGCACGTTCTTAGGAAGCTTGGTCTCTGTTCCGTTTCTTTACTCATGTGTTAGTACTATTACTAATTGTGGTGCTGTCTGAGTTAATATTAAAAACTAGTAACCTCGCTATTTAACGTCTAAAACTAACAGGCAGATACACAGTATCCCTAGTCGATCTAAGCTTATCAACAAAATTGTTGATGTCAAAAAAATAAAAGCTTGTCACTATGGTGACTTAATAAAAATTGCATATGCTTATTTAGCATGTGTATATATTATTTATCTTATTTTGCCTATAAGATAACTGCTCAAAGTATGGAAAAGCACACGAAGTGATCTTTTTACAATGAATCTTCAAAAGTTCAGTTACAATATCAGTAAAATCATTATTTGTTGCATTGAAACTATTCCCTACAATAACAGTTATTATGGCATTAGGATCATACTTATTCTCAGTATTAGATGATAGTATACGGTATTAAAATGTTTCCCAGAGTGATTTTAAATTTAGTTTCTGTTGGTTAAGTTTAATTGCACATTGATGTGCCGGAGCTCAATCAAGTACTAGATCAGAATCCTTACAAATTAGTGTTGAATACAGAACAATGTCTTTCGACACAACGACTATTGGTACAATTATGGCTCAGTCCACATCCTTTTTTGTCAGTTTTCACGAGGTTCTCGTCAGCCGATGGGGTATGTCTCTCGTTTCAGTTCACCAACACTATATTAGGCTCATTGGCTAGAATAGTTCTGATAAATGATGTACTGATTCTAATACAATGTGCAAAATTTCCAGTATCGAAAACTGGGTCGGGCGCATACATAGTACGGTAACCAGATGTAATGTGGCTATATGATTCTCTCGGACGGTGATATGTTCTTTTTTTTCTGGATGGAAAATCATCGAATGACTTCTTCCGCTCTGGGCGGAGCGGAGGGACTGTCAGATGCCGCACTGGCTGTTGGTTTAGCGACAGCACTCACACCGGGGCCCCGTAAAGCCATGGATCGTACGATCCCCGCATACAGCCTCTGGAAGGAAGCGTTTGGACCCCCTAGATTGGGCAAGAGCCGCATGAAGACAGTGTCGGCCCGCACCAGTTTTGGAGCCAAACGTCGGAAGTGTTCCTCAAAGTTCCACCGGCTGTCGAGTACGAGATCCAAGTACCTCATCGTCGACCCTATGCCGATGTAAACCACTCCTACCGTTATCTGGGTTCCCAATAGTGACCGGTTCTAAGAGCCATGATGTAGATGAAGACTCTGTCCGTCAGGTAGTCCTTGATTAAGCGACAGAGGTAGATTGACACCCGGTGATACCGAAGTGCGTCCCTGATGTAACTCCAGGGCAGGGTGTTGAAGGCGTTGGCGATGTCAAGAGACACCACCACGACCGTACCGCTCCGGGAAATCGCCTGCCCCGTAGTCGAGGCCCGAGAGTCACCGAGGCCAGGATCAAGGCTTTCCCAGGTAAGCCATCGGGTCCTTGGGCGGTATTTTTGGTTTCAGGTCTATCTCGGTTACTTTCGGGGTATCGTTGTCGTCGTTGCCTTCGTCAGTGTGTTCCGCATCGGGCACCGCGGGTGGCGGAGCCATGGGCGGGGGAGCGTGGTTCCCTCGCAAATGGAACACAGCGTTCACCAACAAGTCTTCTACCAGCAGAGGCTGGAGACTTTGCGTCAACGGGAGGGCCTAGGTGCGGAGTTTGTTCCGCACCATTTTGTAGGGTCGTCCCCACGGGTCCCCGTCCAGAGACTCCGCCCTGGTCCGCCGGGTCCTCCTTCGCCGCTCTGTGTCCCTCGTATAGCTCCACCTCACTGGCCCGCGCATCCGAAGGGCGTATACGGAGCCTGCGATACCTGTATCTTGGCGGACCTGGGGCATTTCCACGTCACATATTTCGGATAACGTCTCCCGGAATCACTCCGCCTCTTCGTTGATGTCAGCAGCCATGTTCGATGGTGCTACCTAGACCTGCACGATCGATGTTTCCAGGAGAAGCTCCCGGTCCAGCTGCTTCAACGCCCACTGCGGACCACTCGGGATCTGTCGGACCGGCGCTGTGCGGTTGACGTCTGGGCGGAGATGTCGAACCAGATATACCGATGGACCCTTTATCCTGATACCATAATCTTTATACCATTGATTACTAATTACTAATACCTAGTCGCCTACGTTTGAATATTATCTTCATTAATTTTGATGTGACTATAAGATTAGATTAACTGACTTAATTAGTTATTATAAAAATAATGCTCCCAACATTTTCATATTACATCCGATTTTGATTGCAGTAGTTAATCATTAAAAAATCTATGTAAAAATCTGTGAAATAAAAATACTGTACTATCATAAATATGTATTGTAGTGTGATTTTAAGTTTAGTTTTAGTGAATTTTGTTTCTGTTGGTTTAGTCAAAGGCCACATTGATTTGCCGGTACCTAATGAAGCGCTAGATCAGAATCTTTACGAGGAAGTATTGAATAAAGAACAATGTCTTGAACAAATTCGCATTATAAGAAATAACACGTTCCTTACCATGTTTTGTAAGTATTATTTACACTTTGTTGTATTTATTAATTAATTTTGTAACGTTAGCCAAAAGTGGATCACAGTCCCGAAAATATTGTCATTAATCTTTATGGTTGTTCTTGGTTCTAACTTTAATAGATTTCATAAAATATATTTGAAACCAATATATATGTCCTTGTATCTGAAATAGTTGCTGATGCTGGCATCAGGGTTCCAAGAGGTTTTATGGAAGGCAACACATTAGATATGGGCAACTATCATCAATGCATTGGTTTCAATCAACCAATCGCACCAAATAACGAACTTCAGGGAAAATACTGCATGATACAAGTTCCAATAAACCAGAGTTTTGATATTCCTTGGGATCCCGAAACTTCAAATTTCAATCCCAATCTGTTACGTTTGGATGGAGAGACAGTGAAAACTTTAGAAGAATTCGAAGCTTTGAGAAGAGGGATGCATGCAATGGCTGGAGTTATTGACGACAGGTAAATTTATTGTTGCCTTTGAATTTCCTACCGCTGCAGAAGGCCTGTCAGGGCTGCGGAGTTGTTGAAATAGTACCGCGGCCCTGGAACGCGAAGGGCATTAGTAGGGCATGAATGGTTTTTAGTTAGTAAGAGTCTGGCACTCTTTTCCACTCCGCCCGGAGCAGATGAAGTCATTTGAGGATTTCCCATTCTTAAAAAAATACTGCACGAGGCTTTAGACAGTGCGAAATACTTAGCCGACGGCAATTGTCTAAATTCTGAATTATTTAGACCAAGTGCCCTTCTGAGCATATTATTAACTTTTTGATAGGTTTATATTTGATTACCGTTCGTTGAACTCACTGTCGCTACGTCTAGAGGCTCTTGTCTGCCGTTCTTGTCCATAATGTACCTACATGCATGCACAGCTTTGAGTTTGTATCCTGCAAGGACACTTTTATCCTTAATCACTTGTTTTCTTTTTTAGGACCATAGCAGGCAACCCCCTCGCCGCATCTACTTTCAGACTGGCAGTCTGCATTCCTAAGCCTTGTACTACTGAACAAGCTATCAATTCCTTCCTATTCAATATTTCTTCGATAGGATTTCAATACGCTGATGAATTTTGTCGTCTGCCTGATGACAAACCTTGGGTACCTGGAGATACTGTCGCCGTGTAAGTAAAATAACAATGATGAATGATTTGTTTGAGTTAGAGTTGAGAAGTTTATTTAATGTTTTGTATTTTCCAGTGTGATCTTCTCTCTAATTGGATTTTTAACTGTATTGAGTACAACATTTGATGTTTGGCAAACCCTCATTTTGAAAAAAGGTATTTTCTTTTGCGCCAAGTTATTTTTGTATTAACCTAAAATAGTTATCATCAATTGTGATTGGTTGAAATATTTTCCTCTCGTCACTATATTTCTGTACTTAGATATCCCTTGTTACCATTTTATTATTTCGATATCGCCTGTCAACCGGCATGCTATCGTTAACTTCTTTTTCCTTCATGTTATGCCTCTTACAATCAATTCATATTTTCTTTATATAAGTGTCATTTTTCATTTCAGATCCCAAAACAGTAAGCACAGTCGGCAAAATGTTCTCAGTATACACAAATGGGCGTTTTATCATGAACTTCCAGTCGAGTCCTAACAGCATAGAGTGTTTAGATGGTATCCGAGCTCTAGCCATGATGTGGGTGGTTCTTGGCCATTCGTTTTCTTCAGAATCAAATTGGGCAAATCCTATTGATGGTTTTTTGGTAAGCCAAATATTAAAAAATATTTCTGATGAATCGCATATCCTGCTGTATTTAAGTATATATTTTTAGGAAGGCAAAGATTGGCAAAAATGTTAAACTCCTTTAAAAATTTTTGTTACACAAATATTGCAATGTTTAAGTTTGTGCAATCTACATGTTCAAAGTCAACCATTTGTATCCTCCCTAGATAAAATGACACAAAGAGCCGTTATGATTGTCAAAAGTTCAATTTTTCTGTTCTAGATTTTAAATAATCGTTATAGCAGGAAAAAATCTTGGACCTCTGAGAGGTTTTGTTTTTAAAGTACACAATTTGATCATTACGAGTATTCCATTTATATTGTAAAACTTTAGGATTATTTGAATTGATTATATCTCTGAAAGATTTATTTCCTTATCTCCAGTGGATGACTTCCTGGGAATCCTTGTGGGTATTATCAGGGAATATGACTGTGGACACATTTTTCATGTTGAGCGGTTTTCTTGTGGTTTATACTACCGTTGGAAAATTAAATTCAAGTAAGTAGCCAGCTCATAAATTTATCACCTGCGAATGAGATAAATGACCTATCGTATCGATAATTTTTCTATTTTATATCATCACCTTCATCATCATCATACCAGCCTACATCGGTCCGCCTTGTAGGAGGTCTCTCAACGCTGCGTCTTCCGGTACTTGGTCGCCACTCCAGGACTTTTCGGCCTCATCTGTTCTGCGGGCAATGTTCTCTGCCCACTGCCACTTCAGTTTGGCGATCCTGATGATGTTGATGATGTTGATTCAATCACGCAAGGAAACTCTGAGCATTGCCCCTACATTGTCTTATGGGCGAATTTAAACCTTCTGATGAGGCCCTATGTGAGTGACTACGTTTTGAGTCCGTAAGTTTTGGGTGCTTTATGGGTATTTACCATAACCGTGGCTTTGTCCAGGTTTATTTTAAGACCCATTCTTTCGGAAGCTCTACTGATGTCATCGAGCATTACAATACTCGATGACCTCAGCACACTGAAAACCTACATAATCTCAAAAAGCTGAATAGTTTAAATCGCTACCTATGTACATAATAAAAATAAATAAATATTTGTCAATAAGAAAAATTTCCATTGAAAACGATAAAATTCTCACCCGATACCTAGTTGATATCGGGTCAGATTTTATCGTTTCAAAAAAGTATATTAATTCCCATGTTTCGCAAATCGTCTAATCAATTTCCTCATGCGATTTCTTTATCGCCAAAAAATGTTGATTTCCAACAGACTTTTTATTTCCTTAATAGTATTTAAATACATTTAGGGCATTACATAGAAATGATTAAAATGGCTTAATTTAGTATTTTAATGAAATAAAAATTGTATAGGTTAGTATAGTGATTTCTAGAAGTATATGTAACTATCCAGACATTTACAATACTTAAAGTACTTCACAGTTTTGACTTGAATTTTAATTTAATTTAATTTATTCAAAAATTCGGACAACAATATAGTCCATTTTGTTCGTAAAATATCTTATAACCAGTGTTAGCAGATAACAACGTAGGTATCTGCGAGAGGTGGAAGAGGTTCGCATCGGCGTCGGGTCGACGATGAGGTACTTGGGTCTCGTTCTCGACAGCCTGTGGATCTTTGCGGAACATTTCCTCCGTTTGGCTCCCAAACTGGGGTGGGCCGGGGCTGCACTCAAGCAGCTCTTGCCCAATCTAGGGGGACCAAAAGCCTCCTGCCGGCAGCTGTATGCGGGGATCGTGCGGTCCATGGCCCTTTACGGGGCCCCGGTGTGGGCGCTGACGCTAAAGCGACTGCCGGCGCGCCACCTGGTAGCTTCCCTAAGAGTCATGGCCATTCGGTTGGTCTGGGGATACGGCACGGTCCCCGCGAGGCGGCGAATCTCCTTGCCGGATTGCTTCCGTGGGATTTGAAGGCGAGAGCCCTCGCGCACGTCTACGCGTTGCGCGTGGAGGCGCTACGCCGGGGTGAAAATGCCGTGGCATATTGCTGCGCAGCGGACGGAGCTCCGGCGGGATCTCACGGAGGTATGGAGACAGCGACTGCTGCAACCCAGCGCTGGGCATGCCACCATTGCGGCGATAAGTCCCCTCTTTGAGGAGTGGTTGGAGAGATGCCACGGCGTCCTCACCTTCTGCCGGTGCTTACCGGATACGTCTGTTTCGGGAGGTACCTGTGTCGGATCCAACGGGATCGCCTGGAGGACACGGTGGAGCATACGGTGGAGGTCGGCCCTGCTTGGGCAGAGCACCGCCGTGTCCTAGTCGAGCAGTGGTCTCGAACCAGTGATCTCGAGCCTAACGATTTTCCGGTATTTCTACCGATATGGGGTCTGACCTACCTAAACACAGGGCGATTCCCGGCCACCGTAGGGCGTATGGGTGGCTCACCGTCCGATAGCAACCAGGCCCGTGTCGACGGCACGTCGTGTTCCACGTACGCCTCAAAGAGCCGTCAGCATCGAAGGCGGGGCCCCATAAGGTCAGTGCTTGCTAGGGTTCCGGAATTTGTTCGAAAGAGTCACCGCGGCCCTGGAATGTAAACGGCACAAGAAGTATCACGGGTGGGTTTTAGTCAGGAAGAGTATGACACTCCGTTCTGCTCCGCCCAGAGCGGGAGAAGTCATTTGATGATTTCCCATCCAAAAAAAAAGGTATCTGAGGCAGGGTGTGAAGAGAACGATAACGCAAGAAATAAGTCTACTTTAACTAATCTTAAGTAATTTTATCTAGAACACTAGCATGATTTTTGCATGTTAGCATTTTGTTTTCTTCCAGTTTGCGTCGAACATATATCGCACCTTCATATGTATATATATAATACAATATACACAATGCTTCCGTATTTGAATCCATTTTACATGATTTTATAATTCCAGAACAACTGCTCAAAAATATTCACTTGTTTTGGTTGAATCGACTCCTGCGGATGTTCCCCCTACTGGCCACAGCTGTTCTGTTGGAAGCGACTTATCTCAACCGTATGACCGATGGGCCCATATGGACTACTGTGGAGGACCGTGTTCATGGGTGTAGAACTTCTTGGTGGTCTACCTTACTGTACATACAGAACTACATGAATCCAACAAACATGGTTTGTTTATATTAATTTATTATTGAATGATGAAATTAGTTTCTTCGTTTCTTATTCTTCGGTTCTCAATAATCTATATGTTTTCTTCGGTAGATTTTGCTAATTGAATGAAATATAGTATTGGAATTCTAAAACAACCCAGTTTATGAGAACGTATTCGAGTACCCAACAGTAAAAGAAGACCGACTGACTATTTAAAATAAAGAACATTTTAACGCTTGGGGAAATCCACTAGACGCCATTGGTTTTTTGCGATCTTTCTAAAGCTTTCGATTGCGTTAACCATGAGACGCGTTTGATAAAACGCAAGCACTATGGAATTAGTATACAGATTTTCCATTAGACCAGAAGACATTCCTTAGACCATACTTCAAACATACACAGATTAAAATTCAGATAAAAGCAGTAAACTCGCTAGGATCTGGAATAATGATGGGCCTTCCTCAAGGAACATTGTTGAGTTAATTTCTAATATTGTTTTGTTATATGTACATAAATGTTTTGAATTAATCACTTCAAATCGAATTTGCGAATACCAAATACTTAAAAGCAAAATAGCTTTAAAAATACTTATTTCCTTTTTACAGTGCATTCGCCATACTTGGTACTTAGCCATAGACATGCAACTTCATATTCTGTCACCACTCCTTTTATTCTGGGTTCTTTTGGGAAACAAGAGGATTGCTTGGGCTGCGTTACTGACTGCACTGGTCGGTATCCTGATAGCTTCCACAACTTACAACTTCATAATGAAATTTCCGCCTACAATGATGAGGTACGTGAGAAACTATAATTCTTTGACATTTAAATAACTCCTGTAATAGTATTGAAAACGTGAGAACTAATTGCATCGCTTTGTTTGTCAATAGACTAAGAGGATTTTTTCTTGTACTCAAAAATAAAATTATATTCTTCTTTCCCCCATGCATGCTAAATCAATCCATATGCCTCGCCTTTTCTCAATAATATCGGGAGACGCCCTCCAGTGAAACGGCATGCATCTGAATACCAGTATTTTACATGGAACGACTGCCTGACTGACCGCCATAACGTAGTAACTGGATAAAACAGTACTCCTTGGAAAGACTGATGTTAGGCTTACTGGTTTAATATAATTTCCGTGGTAGTTACTCATTTACGGACCGACCTCTTTAACCGTTGCTTAACCCCGAATATCCACCTGAGGGGAAGTTATTGTGTACGAGCGTTTCCCGCTGCATACTTGAACGGCACTTTTAACATTTTTATTGTTATTTTCAGTCGTCCTGAAGATATAGCGTATTACGCGGTCAACTATTATATCAACACATTAACTCGGGCTTCCCCATTCTTCGTTGGCATGCTATTTGGGTACATAGTCAAAACACAAAAGCTGGTTATGTCAAAGGTAGGTACGGTAAATTAGTTATAGGTAAAGGTTTACTTACTGTATTTTTTGTAATTTCAGGGTTTTCACATAATCAAAAGTTAACTTAGATGATACCCAAAATGTCCCTTAGTACTATTAACATACTCGTGCGTCATGCCAAAATGTGAAATTGTCCCTTACGTTCATTAACACTTCCAGTATCGTGTAAATACGAATAGCTCAGAATAAATATCGTTTTAAGTCCACCTTTATAACCATAGTCACTAGAAGTATTTTTTATTCATGGGCGAAGTTATACATAAATGAAAAGCTCATATAAAACTAAAGTAAGAAAGATAAAGTGGGAGCACACTGGGTCACTAGAGTTTTCTTTCGTTTATTCTGTAAATCCAAATAAGCAAATACTAGAGCCACCAATACTAATCATTTCTTAAATATGGATAAAGCGGTTTAATAATGAGCAATTCCTTTCTAATCACCGTGATTTTTATCTCGACAATTTTGATAAATCACATGTTTATCGATGTAATAGTGAATGTCATTGATTGAATAACAAAATAAATTTACCATTTATGTTACCACTAAATATGATGTGAATGAAATTTCGTAATAGATAAAATTGTTTAATGCTTTTAAACAGCCAACGATCAGCATTGTGTGGTTTCGTAGGAGACGAGTGGTAATGATAAAATCGCCGTAAAAACGTGTATAAAAAGAAAAACAATATGGAGAAAAGAGAGATGTGCTGTTTGAAGTATCTCGACCGGAATTATCTGAGATGCAGTCATTTTGAAGGACATAATTGAACAAAGAAGTTAGAGACCTACTTCGAAACAAAGAATCTGAATCACTTCTAAATACAGATGTAATTTGCATGCATATGGATGGAATAATAATATTTTGAAATTCTATCTCCAGGTAACAACAGTCTGTTACTGGATCGCAGCCTTCTCTTTATCAACGTTCATCGTGTACAGCAACTATCCCATCGGAAAACCTGACTGGGACAACCAACTGGTTCACAGTCTGTTCAATTCTTTCGTCAGACCTCTATGGGCACTCTTCATTGGTTGTTTGGTGTTCGCATGTGTGAATGGCTATGGTGGTAAGTGGAACTCACTCATGTATTTCTTTTCCTTTTGCTGATGTTAATAATATCTAGCTTTGTAAAATGTCAAAGCTTTCCTTATATCTGTTCAGCTTATCTTCTGCAGTCCAAATAGTTGTATTCTCAGAGATATTTTATATCGGCTACTGTAGCATAGTACGTCTCCAAGCTGAATAAAATGATCAACCGACTACCTTTAAAAGGCTGTTTGGACAGAGTAAGACAGAGTGTCCTGCTTGGGTTAAGGAATTGATCGAAAGAGTTACCGCGGCCATGGAAAGCAAAGGGCATTTGAAGGAACTAGAGTGGATTTTAGTCATTAAGAGTCTCAAACTCCGGCTCCAGTAGGAGGAGTTAGTTGATGATATCCCATCCAAAAAAAAGAGGTCAGAGTGTAGTGCTCGTAGTTGATCACCACAGTTATGCTACATAGTTGTTAATAGAGATACTTCTCTTTCAGGTCCCATTAACTGGTTTCTATCGCTGAAAGTATGGAAGCTGCAATCCAGAATGTCCTACGGGATATATTTGTTTCACTACGGTCTTATGAGTGCTGTTAATCATAGTGCTATAGCACCAGTATTCTTCACTGTGAAGTCTATTGTAAGTATTATGAAATAGAATTGAAACTAACATTGAATTTTAGTTACATAGTTTACAGATAACCTTAACGAAAATTGTAATGAAATGGTCCATTAAATTACGAAATGAGGATTGATTACAATATTAGTTTAATTTTTTTACAGTTATTCAAGTTCCTGGCACACTATATGTTGACGTTTATGGTAACATTCCTCTTGGTATTACTGATAGATGCTCCTTTCTCGACGTTCTTCAAGCTTGTATTGGGAGGTAAGTAAATAGATACCTTACTCAGATAATTGATTGAGAATGGCCTGTTGGCACGCTATCCCATCATTTATATTTTAACTGAGCGAATAATAACAAAAAGAAACCTTCTATTTAATACATAGCTTTCCCCTTCTCTTCCTTATGTTACCTATTCCACAAGATTTGAATAATCTCTGTATTAAAAGAAGACTGACATTCAGTGCAGCTCCATTAGTTAACTTTCATTCGGATCAGTACCTCTTGCATTTTTTTTTGTAAATAGTTTTATTTTTCATTTTTTTGTGGTACCCCCCCTAAATGTACCAATCACTTTGGTGTAAACAATAAACAGACATGCGATTTCAGCAATCCCGAACGATTTGCTATCATTTATTGAAGAGTTCCGTTTCCTATCATCTCTGTTCTTCATCAGATCTTCACCAAACTAGAAAGGGACCATGTTGAAATACTAAGATGCTCTTCCAAACTGTCGTACCCAATTTCATTTTTTTATTTTACATCGACAAGAGGGAATGAGAACATCGTCACTGTTAACTAAGCCACGCATTATTGGGAAATGGCACCACACGACAAGTACCAGCTTTCGAATATAAAAAGAATCATCAAAATCGGTACACCCTATACAAAGTTATGAGGTAACAAACATACAAAAATGCAGTCGAATTGAGAACCTCCTCCTTTTTTGGAAGTCGGTTGATAATATGTTTTACTTCTTTATAATTTAAGTACCTAATGGTTTAAATTTATGAATATATTTTCTCAGGTTTAAAGAAGCCGATAAAGAAGGAAGATGAGAAGGAACCGAAGAAGGATATTGAAAAAACAGTGTAATAATTTTAATCGAACTACTGGTACCTAAATTATGAATTAATACATTATTATGATATTTAAGTTTAAATTATTGTTTTTTAATCTGCTATTTATTATAAAGCTGCTCTAAGTGTAATTAAATAGGAATAACAATTCAGGTTGATCTTACTACTATCATAAATGTGAAAGTTTGGATGTATGGATGTTTGTTACTCAGTTACGCCAGAACGGATATGGATGTTTGGTACCGAGATATATTGTAGTCTAAAACAGCACATATGCTACAAATAGGCTTTTTATTCCCTGTTTATTTCCCTGGGATAATTTTCGACTTTTAGGCAGGCCTCACGCCTCAGCCACCGCAACAGATAGAAGAAGACGCCCCGGGCGTCGGGAAACGCTGGGCGATTCCCGGTCACCGCAGGCGCGGGCCTGCGGATGACGAGCTATGGGTGGCTCGCCGTCCGATAGCAACCAGGCCCGAGTCGACGGCGCGTTGTATTCCACGCGCGCCTCAAAGAGCCGTCAGCAAAGAAGACGGGGCCCCATAGCTGATGGCAAAAAGTACTACAGAATAAATAAAATAAAATTTGTTTGTAAGGAAGAAAATAGAAAAAAAAATCTTTATTCAAAATTCATATTGGTAAAATGGAATAATAAATCTTAGATAGTAATGTAGGTAGATCGATGTTGATGTAATGAAGGGCTTGATATGACTTCATACACTGATTTAAAAGCACAGGTTTAATTTAGCCAGAAAAATTGTGAAAAAAGTAATTCCAAAACCATTCTGTGTGACGTATTAACAAAGCAAACGATACAGAACAGAGAAATTAAAAACTATAAAAAACAGTGAACAAAAAATACATTCTCCATGTGAAAAATCACGGCACAACAATGTGAAAAATAAATATAATCATGGTTTTTAATTTAAAAACCAGTCCCTGTCGCTTTTAATGGCTTGCAATTTGGTTCCATATTTAAAATTCGCGTTAGCCAATTTCATGTTTACCTTACCTATAGAAAAATAAAAATGTGAAATATCGAATAAAAAATGTTAACTGACAGCAATCTCTTCGGGCGTCACCAGACTTTAGATAATGATATTACATGCTTTTCCAATATCAAGTAAATGACAATATAATTTAATACTAGTCTAGTATCTACCAGTATATATTTCGGGATGATTTTGTTGGGTGCCGCTCTTTAAGTTTAAGAATACGTGCTCTATTTAAAAAAAAGCTACAAAGTTCAAATGACATAGTCGTTTACTTCATCTAACAACACTTTACATTTATAAATGGATCTTTCATGAGGGCTGTCCTAGCAAGCTATTTTCACATTTTTTTCAATTTGATTTTATTTTGAAATCAATGTCTTCTTTCTTTATTTATACGTTTAGTTTGTATAAAAACACTTTCGTTTACGTTTGTTTAATATATTTTCATTTAATATGACGTTCTATTGTTATAATTTTGTATAACCAACATTAGATCTGACAGCAGAAAAAAGAGCGACAGCGCCAGCTCGGGAACTTAGAACACTCCAATACCTAACCGTATTCAGGTGCTGTTCCTTTAAACCCTGCTGTTGAAAATCGTTCATCGCTCATAGCGATGCCTTCATCGGTTGTCTATGGTTATGGCCTGAATTTGAGCCGAATGTCGAACATAGAACAATGCATCTTATTCGAGACGGCAACATGGCCATTAGTAAGCAGGACGTATTAACTATTTCCGTGCATGAGTTTCAGATCTTGAGTTCCTTGTTTTTTGGCATGAAATATGAACATAATAACTTTGAATAATTCGTTTTAAAAGTGATATATCAACTGAAGCCATAAAATGAAATTATATTTCTTCATACGTTGTCATAACAAATAGGTAGATGATTATTACAAATGAACATTATCTCATAGGAAATTATTTTGTTCGTTATTATAATATAGTTAATATTTAAGTATATCTAATATTTCACATCCGATTTTGTTCGTAGTTATAAGTGTATAGGTATTGAGATCGGATCGGAGCCACTAAAATACTTATTCGAGTAGTGTAAGATTTATTTCTATTGATTCTCATCCCAACTTTCACATAATAATAACAAACACACACGTTTATCAGCTATCGGCCAGTTGACAATTATCTTTCCGGCAATCCAATAAAAACGAATTATTGTTGTCTTTATTAAAAAATATGCCATCAAGTTATTAAACCTCGTAAGAGGTTCTGATGAAAGAGGATAGTACATACATAGTATGTACCTATGTCATTTAAAATAACATCTGAGAATTCACCTTATAATAATGTACATATTATGTAATTTGAGCTGTATACAAAATGATATTTTATCATTGGTAACATATGACATTGGGATGGCACTTGTCAATATGGTAGTTGGTTGGTTGGTATGGTGGTTGAGATTTAAAAAAAAATAAAACTTTTTACAAAAAAATACAACCGAATTTTACACAAAAAAATCAAAAAAGTGCAAAATAACTTTAATTTCGGAACTCGGTGTTTGTGGTTGCTTTTTCGTTTTTTGAACACCGACTTACGAAATTAAAGTTAATTTGCACGTTTTTGATTTTTTTGTGTAAAAGTCGGTTGTATTTTTTTGTAAAAAGTTTTTTATTTTTCACTTTTTAGTGGTACCTACATCCCCTCCCCTCCCCCCACCTAAACGAACCAATCACATTGGTGTAAAAAAAACGTACTGCTCCTTTGCAGAGTAAACTAAGAGGTCGGCAGTGTAGATAATGTAGATATTTTTTTTAGATTTTTCGAAAACCGCTTGGTCGTGGGACCATTTGGGAAGTATACCCTTTCCAACAAAAAAAGAATTTTTCAAATCGGTTGACAAGCGACGGAGTTATGCGCGAACAAACATAAAAAAAAAAAAATACAAACATCCGAATTGAGAACCTCCTCCTTTTTTAGAAGTCGGTTAAAAATATTGGACACGTATTTTAGTTTTTTCACTTAAATAACAAACGAAGACGATACAGTGCGTTGAATATTCTTGTGGCGTCACTACTTGCTACAATATTTACACCACAGTAACATCACAAGCCCCACTCCTGATCTTTGATGCTTTTTATCTTCGTCAATTTTAATAGATTTGATAAAGCAAAAATTACGTGTCTAATATTTTTCGATAATCTAACTGACGGACTAAATATATATTTTTTTACCTACGAAACATCCTTATTCCGTGCATTTCGGATATTTTGACAATCGTTGATATGAGACTTCGTCTAGAACCGAAGGTGTTGAAACTCCGTTTTGAATATAACGATGATATGAAATGTTAAAACTTCGGTTAGATATGCTGCCTCCCCTCTATAACATGTTAATGCCATGCCTTCATGATTCCGTTTTGAGAAACAGACGGAACTATAAAAATTAGACTAAGTATCCCTTTTTCACAACGCATCCACGTTTGCAATGTGGGAGCCTGCATGGTCAGTTGCGGAATTTGTTCGAAAGGGTCACCGCGGCCCTGAAAATTTCTCATCCATAAAAAAGGGCTTGGTTAGCTTTACTACAGGTCAATCGTATGAAGGGCTACGCCTTAATTTTCCACGAAATAAACAAATATATTTTATGAATACTTTGCGACATTGTTTATGGCCCATTATATTGGAGTGAGGGGCAATAAATTCTTTGTAACGTGTTATGAGCAATAATTTGCATTGTTACCAACAATTTGAGCTAAAATTACCGGGCTATTAGGCGTTTTAGTTTTGATTCTAGCGTTGAGCTGTAAATATGATTGTGTTATAAAGAATGTCTTGGACGGTAAGGCTGAGAGGTCCTGTAAATTGTTTGATTCAGGATACAGTTGTAAGATAGCACTTGTTGCCTTATTTTTGGATGGAAAATCTACAAATGGTTTCTCCCGCGCTGATGGGCGGACCGGAAGGGAGTGTCAGACTCTTACTGATTAAAACCCACCCGTGATCCTTCTAGTGCCCTTTGTGTTCTACGGCCGTGGTGACTATTTCGAACAAATTCCGCAACCCTAGCAGGCCTGACCATATGGGGCCCTGTCTTATTTGCTGACAGCTCATTGAGGCGCGCATGGAATACGACGCGCCGTTGACCCAGGTCTGGTTGCTATTGGCCGGTGGGCCACCCATAACTCGCCGTCCGCAGGCCCGCGCCTACAGTGGCTGGGAATCGTCCTGCGTTTCCCGACGCCCGGGGCGCCTTCTTCTGTTGCGGCGGCTGGAGCGTAAGGTTTTCCTCTCCTGCACGCGGTCCGTCTCCTTCTTCGCTAGCATCAATGCTTCGCAGAAGGAGGTAACCGCTCCCCATGCCATCTCGCTTAGGACCATGGATTGAACAAGGGCTGGTCGCGAGAGGTCACCACCGCCGATCGCCTCGACGAGGACACGGCGATGCTCCGCCCAAGCAGGGCAGACCTCCACCGTGTCCTCCGGCCGTGCCTCATCTCGTGATGGCAACAATGTCGGCACAAAAATGCACACATGTGCCATTTTGCATTACTCAGCACACGCTCAGTAATTCTTCCAATCCTTCGAGGCCACTAGGTCATCACCTTCCCGAACAAAACTCGATAGGTATTATGTCCAACTCAATTACGGTTCTATATTCTTCTTAAAATATTTAAGAAGTTCATGCGTCTTTAAGTCTTAACGTTTGGATCCTATGTGTTCCTTATGCCAAGGAAGCAATGACATAATATTATTATTATATTATATACAATTAAAAAACCACTGACTGATTGATTGACTGACTGATTGACATAATTGTTCTCCCACTTCCCGTGCTAGGAGGGGAAAACTTTATATGGGGTTGTATAGAAGGTGTCGGGGTGAGTATGGGAAAAATCTGAAACTACCCCTTTTCAACCCCCTTCTTTCAACCCCATTGCTTATCTCAGAAACCTGACGTCGAAGAGAAAAATGGTTTTCAGGGTTGTAAAGAGGGTGTCTGGGTGAGTATAAAACGAAAAAAAAAATTACCCCTTTTCAACCCCCTTTTTACAACCCCTTTGCGTATCTCAGAAATCTGACATTTTAGAGAAAAATGGTTTTCGGGGTTGTATAGAGGGTATCTGGATGAGTATATGGCCAATAAAAAATTCAACCCTTTTCAACCCCCTTCTTTCAACCCCATTGCTTATCTCAGAAACCTGACGTCGAAGAGAAAAATGGTTTTCGGGGTTGTATAGAGGGTGTTTGGATGAGTAGAAAACGAAAAAAAAACTGCCCCTTTTCAACCCCCTTTTTACAACCCCTTTGCGTATCTCAGAAATCTGAAATTTTAGAGAAAAATGGTTTTCGGGGTTGTATAGAGGGTGTCTGGGTGAGTATAAAACGAAAAAAAAAATACCCCTTTCAACCCCCTTTTTACAACCCCTTTGCGTAACTCAGAAACCTGACACTGTAGAGAAAAATGGTTTTCGGAGTTGTATAGAGGGCATCTGGATGAAAATATAGCTAAAAAAATTCAACCCTTTTTAACCCCCTTCTTTCAACCCCTTTGCGTAACTCAGAAACCTGACATTGTAGAGAAAAATGGTCTTAGGGGTCGTATAGAGGACATCTGGATGAATATATGGCCAAAAAAAATTCAACCCTTTTCAACCCCCTTGTTTCAACCCCTTTGCGTATCTCAGAAATCTGACATTTTAGAGAAAAATGGTTTTCGGGGTTGTATAGAGGGTGTTTGGGTGAGTATATTGCCAATAAAAAATTCAACCCTATTCAACCCTTTTCAACCCCCTACTTTCAACCCCTTTGCGTATCTCAGAAATTTGACATTGTAGAGAAAAATGGTCTTCAGGGTTGTATAAAGGATATCTGGGTGAGTATATGGCCAATAAAAAATCAACCCTTTTCAAACCCCTTCTTTCAACCCCTTTGCGTATCTCAGAAATCAGACATAGTAGAGAAAAATGGTCTTCAGGGTTGTATAAAGGATATCTGGGTGAGTATATGGCCAATAAAAAATCAACCCTTTTCAACCCCCTTCTTTCAACCCCTTTGCGTATTTCGGAAACCCGACATTGTAGAGAAAAATGGTTTTCGGGGTTGTATAGAAGGTGTCTGGATGAGTATATGGCCACTAAAAAATTCAACCCTATTCAATCCTTTTCAACCCCCTTCTTTCAACCCCTTTGCGTAGTCGGATTACCTCTCCCACATTCACCCAGAGAGAGGAGGCGAAGGCAAATTCAACGGCGTAAGAATCTTGGAAATCGGAGGGAAACCGATAAAGACATAAAGGTACCAAGATTGCCAAATAGCACGAGGTTATTACCAAAAAACAACTTCAAACCGCGTGGTATAACCACACTTTTTGTCACCACGTGCTTTTCTTGAATATATTAGCCTTGTGTGAAGACTCCGAAGCCGGCCGAAGAATTATTCTACCACACCAGCCATCACGCGGACCGACGTGAAGAATCCGCTCCAGCTCCGCACCAGCGCATACGTAAGTCCTGAGGGAACTCCTGAACCCTTCACCCAACCCCACGAGACCCCCAAGACCCCACCCACTCTTACCTCCGCAGGAGACCCCCCAAAACCCCACCGCCTATCGTCTCCCCACGAAACCCCCCCCTCCCCCCTCGGGACTACCTCACCCCCCCGCAAGTTATCTTCGCAACCCCTGGTGCTAGAAGACCGAGATTGGTGTCGTTTGAAATGGCATTAAGAGCCCTAAAATCTGGCCCCTAGCGAATCCCGGAATTCAGCACTGTTCGCGAGCTTTACCCCCCCTTACTTTTCACAACCACCCCCTTCCAACCTGAGAATACCCACTCCAACTTAAACCTCCAAACCACCACACGAGTGACGATCCCTCAAGACCCCCACTCCCAAGACCCCACTACCCATCACCTCCCCACGAGACCCCCCAAGACCCCCACCAAGACCCCTCCCCCTCTTACCTCCGCACGAGACCCCCCAAGACCTCCACCCAAGACCCCACCGCCTATCGTCTCCCCACGAAACCTTTCCCTCCCCCCCCCTCCCCCTTCGGGACTACCTCACCCCCCCGCTAATTATCTTCGTAACCCCTGGTGCTAGAAGACCGAGATTGGTGTCGTTTGAAAGGGCATAAAGAGCCCTAAAATCTGGCCCCTAGCGAATCCCGGAATTCAGCACCGTTCGCGAGCTTTACCCTCCCCCTTACTTTTCACAACCACCCCCACTCAACCTGGAAATACCCCCACCAACTTAAACCTCCAAACCAGTGGTGGTTTGGAGGTTTAAGTTGGTGGGGGGTTGGTGGGGGGGGGGGGGGGGGGTGGGGGGGGGATCGTCACTCGTGTGGACTAGTGACGATCCCCCAAGACCCCCACTCCCAAGACCCCACCACCCCTCACCTCTCCACGAGACCCCCCAAGACCGCACCACCCCTCACCTCCCCACGAGACCCCCCAAGACCCCCACTCCCAAGACCCCACCATCCATCACCTCCCCACGAGACCCCCAAAGACCCCCCACCCTCTTACCTCCGCACGAGACCCCCAAGACCCCACCGCCTATCGTCTCCCCATGAAACCTCCCCCTCCCCCCCTCCCCCCTCGGGACTACTTCACCCCCCCGCAAGTTATCTTCGTAACCCCTGGTGCTAGAAGACCGAGATTGGTGTCGTTTGAAAGGGCATAAAGAGCCCTACAATCTGGCCCCTAGCGAATCCCGGAATTCAGCACCGTTCGCGAGCAACATCAGCGAGAACGCGCGTTACTGCCCATCCATCGGGTTGCGATGTGTGCAGAGGAGTTCCTGGGTGATGCCAGCCACCATAAATGGACGGGTATACCTTAACTCGAATAGGTTCACTCTGCCTCGTCTACCGTGAGGCGGTAGCATTTCTCTTGTTTCCTGAACCCATTTACTAAGATTGAGGCCATAGTGCGCACCTTTGTCTTTACTCGGTCTCCTAAGCGGTGCGCAAGCTTCTCCCTAAGATCTTTGGCAGTTTCAGTTGTCGTGGTGGCCACAACGTCCTTTTCCTCGTCGAAGTGTTTCACCACCCAGGTTGTCTTGCCGCAACCCGGAACTCCGTTTACCAGTGGCGTGCAGTGGTTCGAGTTAGGGTAGGCCAGAGAAAATGTCCAAATAATATTTAAAAAATAACCACATTATTTAGGGTTGATTTTTAATGAAATGAGTTTCTTTTTTTTTTATTGCCTATTTAAAAAAAACACCAAATTTCAACCCTGAATAATGTGGTGTTTTTTTTTTGACATTATTTTCTGGCCTAGCCTAACTCGAACCACTGCACGCCACTGCCGTTTACCCACCTGATACTGGGTACCGCCCAATGCTCCTGGATGTCTGAAGTCCCCAGAATGGACTGAGCCATTTCAAGGATCTTGTCATCCAGCATGATTTTGGTACACTTGGCGGTAATCAGTATCGGGTCGGTGTTCGGTGCTCTGAATTTTATTTTGCCTGAGCGCCCCGTTTCCTCCTCGTACAGGGTCACAAAGCCACTCTCCGCGCTGAAAGCTGCCATATACGACCCCGTCATTTCTCCTATGATGACTTGAGATTTGACGTTGTCGTATACGGCCGCCTCGGCCTCCTCGAGCAGTACCCTTAGCAGTCCTTCAGTGTTTCTCTGGAAGGTCTGCAGGATCTTCTTGCATGTCACGAGATTAACCTCCCTGGTCGCTCTCACGATTGCTATGTACTCGAGGAAAGCGCTCTTCACGTGGTCCGTAGTGCCTGAATTGGCTGCGAGGGTCGGTGGGATAACATGCCCTTTGTCGGCTCTTGTTGGTGTGGGCTTCTTCGGTGATGGTTCTCTTGGTGTTTTTCTGAAGAACCTCTCCACTGCTTCCCCCTGCTTATCAGCTTGTGATTTGCGGCTGGTGCTAGGGAGTAGAGAACTGAGGAAAGTGCCGATTGCTTTCAGGCGACTCCTCGACCGGGCTTGGTCCTCTGGGCTGGTAGTTTTGCTCTGCTCCTTTGCAGCTTTTTCGGCGGCTGCCTTCTCCTGGGCCCTCTCGGATCCACTTTGAGTGGTCGGACTCGTTCTGAAGCTCGTCGCGCTGGCTGTTGGGTCTCTTGGGGCTCTGAGAAAGAAACTTTCTCCTCTGTCCTCATAGACGACTAACTCATGCTGTTCTGAGGCTTTTAAACAGCCGAAGCGGTCTGCGACGTCTCCTCTTTCCCCTCCGACCACCACCGCGTCAACACTTATAGTGCGAGCTGTGACCGTGTGTTCTCCTGCCTCTCTGATTTGTTAGAGCAGTGAGCTCGCCTGGGCAAATGAAGTCTCCTCTCTCCACTCGAATAATGCGATCGTCTTCCCTTTGGTTCGCATTATACGGCATCGGTGAGTGGCAACTACCATTTGGGGCAGTGCAGCATACTTGCTACCTTTTATGGTCGTTTTGCTGGTGCTTCCGTTGATCAGAGCTGCAAGGCAAGGTGAGATAGGTATTCGGGCTCTAGGTCGGCTTGAGACTATGCAGAAGCTTATACCCAGCTTTTCTCCTTCTCTGCGAAGAAAGAAGAAACTAGCGAAGTCCCTGGTCATTAGGCCCACCTAAACTAATCCCTGTCCCCAATAATAAACTCCACCCAAACTCTGTATTCTCCATAATGTTAAATAAAATACCATTATGTAAAGCTGCATGGCAGAGTGAGTCTGTCATACTCACGTTCCCGCAAGGTCGAGGTTGGCCGGCTCAAACTGCCATGCATCACCCCTTTATGTATATCCATTTTTTTAAGTGTGTCAAAACATCCGTGTTTTAACTAATATAGTAATAAGTAATTTAGAAAAAAAGTCTGAAGATTATACATATAAAAAAAAAAACAAAAAGAAACATTAAAAAAAAACAAAATAAAAACACAAAGAAAAAAAAAAAGAAAAAAAAAATGATGGACTCACATAGACCATAAGCTACGAAATGCTTTTATTGTATGCTCACAGGAATAACTTGTGCGTAGATTAAGGAAAAGTGTCCTATGTGGAAGCACATACTATATGTAATGTAAAAAAAAATCTAAACAAGTTTAACCTGTAAAAAAAGGCGCGGACCACCAAGTCCGCGGTAATGAACTGTAAATTTTAAAAAAATCCTTTTGCGTTTCTCAGAAGGGTTCCCTCTATCTGCCAGAATCTTGTTGCTCCGAATTTTACTTGGCATAACACACTTGGCATAGTCTTTTTTAAACGAGTATTTGTAAGGCATAAAAAATATTTAGTATAACTATTGTTTGGCCGAATATTTATATGCCCGAATTTACAATGGCATACTATTAGGATGGCAGAATTTTATTTGGCATAATTACCTTTAGCATTGTTAAAACATCGCATAATTTCGTTTAGCACAATGTTTACTTTGAACAACGATCATTTTGCATAATTTCACATGGCATACTATGAAGATGGCAGAATTTCACCTGGGATGAATCTCTTTAAACATTTCCATAAAAAAAGTATTTGTATCTAATCTTAGGTACTTATATTAAAATTTAAACATTGTCTTAACAGTAAACGCTTTTTACTAAAAATTTAGTGACAGAAACAAATCGCTGCAAAACCGACTCCACGTACTTGTCTGCCCTACCCCTAGAGTGTAATTCAAAACCGCGAAGGCGCGGAGGGGTGAGGCGGCCCGCGAGTTGAGGAGCAGGTGGTTGTAACACTCGCCGCCGCGGCTGAGGCTGGCCGGCGAAGCCGGGCAGCAAGCCGAAGCTGCGGTGGTGAGCGTTAAACCCATCTGCAACGATAAACTCGCGTGGGACCGCCGGAACCCCGCAGCGCTGTAGCCGTGACAGAAACCATGCATGCTGCATGTTGCTTGCTTGCTTGCATGCTGCATGATTGCTTGCATGCTGCTTGCTTGCTTGCATGCTGCGTGCTTGCTTGCATGCTGCATGCTTGCTTGTACAAATTTTATTGTTCTGGTAAGAAATGCAAAATTATTGTAACTGAATTTTCTGTAATATAACAGATGTGTCTTTCTATTTATGGATGTCAAAATGTATGACAAAAGATGATTCTGTTAACTTTCGGAAATATGCCAGTTCTGCCTTTTAATGACTACCGATATGAAATGTTTGCCAAAAGACAATTCTGACTGTGAACTTTCTGCGATAAGATGGTTCTACTTTTTAACCATTATGGATATGAAATTTATGCCTAAAGATGATTCTGACTTACAAAATTATGACTTTTTAATGTATGATAAATGAGGGTACACCAAACAATTTTCTGCGAAGTGAAGATTATGCTATCCGTTGTTATGCAAAATAATATTATGACATTAAGTTCTGCTATAAAGGGTAGACCCATCTCAGAAAGCTGACATCGTAGAGAAAAATGGTTTTCGGGGTTGTATAGAGGGTATCTGGGTGAGTATATGGCCTATAAAAAAATCGACCCTTTTCAACCCACTCACTGATTGACTGATTGACATAATTGTTCTCCCACTTGCCGTGCTAGGAGGGGAAAACTTTTTATGGGGTTGTATAG
Organism: Hecatera dysodea; assembly: GCA_905332915.2. NCBI lineage: Eukaryota > Metazoa > Arthropoda > Insecta > Lepidoptera > Noctuidae > Hecatera > Hecatera dysodea. The sequence goes on along the minus strand of HG995294.1, from coordinate 6,264,648 downwards.
AAGGTGTCGGGGTGAGTATGGGAAAAATCTGAAACTACCCCTTTTCAACCCCCTTCTTTCAACCCCATTGCTTATCTCGGAAACCTGACGTCGAAGAGAAAAATGGTTTTCGGGGTTGTATAGAGGGTGTTTGGATGAGTATAAAACGAAAAAAAAATTACCCCTTTTCAACCCCCTTTTTACAACCCCTTTGCGTATCTCAGAAATCTGACATGTTAGAGAAAAATGGTTTTCGGGTTTGTATAGAGGGTATTTGGATGAGTATATGGCCAATAAAAAATTCAACCCTTTTCAACCCCCTACTTTCAACCCCTTTGCGTATCTCAGAAACTTGACATTGTAGAGAAAAATGGTCTTCGGGGTTGTATAGAGGGTATCTGGGTGAGTATAAAAATCAACCCTTTTCAACCCCCTTCTTTCAACCCCTTTGCGTATCTCAGAAATCTGACATAGTAGAGAAAAATAGTTTTCGGGGTTGTATAAAGGGTATTTAGATGAGTATATGGCCAATAAAAATTCAACCCTTTTCAACCCCTTTGTTGTTAGTCAAAAAATACCAAAAAGACAACGCGAGTTGCTCGCAACTCGCGCCCCCAAGCGGAATACTAGTTATATTATATACAATTAAAAAACCACTCACTGATTGACTGATTGACTGATTGATTGATTGATTGACATAATTGTTCTCCCACTTCCCGTGCTAGGAGGGAAAAACTTTTTATGGGGTTGTATAGAAGGTGTCGGGGTGAGTATGGGAAAAATCTGAAACTACCCCTTTTCAACCCCCTTCTTTCAACCCCATTGCTTATCTCGGAAACCTGACGTCGAAGAGAAAAATGGTTTTCGGGGTTGTATAGAGGGTGTCTGGTCGAGTATAAAACGAAAAAAAAAATTACCCCTTTTCAACCCCCTTTTTACAACCCCTTTGCGTATCTCAGAAATCTGACATTTTAGAGAAAAATGGTCTTCGGGGTTGTAGAGAGGGTATCTGGGTGAGTATATGGCCAATAAAAAAATCAAACCTATTCAACCCTTTTCAACCCCCTTGTTTCAACCCCTTTGCGTATCTCAGAAACCTGACATTCTAGAGAAAAATGGTTTTCGGGGTTGTATAGAGGGTGTCTGGATGAGTATATAGCCAGTAAAAAATTCAACCCTATTCAACCCTTTTCAACCCCCTTGTTTCAACCCCTTGGCATATCTCGGAAACCTGACATTGTAGAGAAAAATGGTTTTCGGGACTGTATAGAAGGTGTCTGGATGAGTATATGGCCACTAAAAAATTCAACCCTTTTCAACCCCCTACTTTCAACCCCTTTGCGTATCTCAGAAACTTGACATTGTAGAGAAAAATGGTCTTCGGGGTTGTATAGAGGGTGTCTGGATGAAAATATGGCCAAAAAAATTCAACCCTTTTCAACCCCCTACTTTCAACCCCTTTGCGTATCTCAGAAATCTGACAAAGTAGAGAAATATAGTTTTCGAGGTTGTATAAAGGGTATTTAGATGAGTATATGGCCAATAAAAATTCAACCCTTTTTAAACCCCCTACTTTCAACCCCTTTGTTGTTAGTCAAAAAATACTAAAAAGACACCGCGAGTTGCTCGCAACTCGCGCCCCCAAGCGAAATACTAGTTATATTATATTATATTATATATAATTAAATAACCACTCACTGACTGATTGACATAATTGTTCTCCCACTTGCCGTGCTAGGAGGGGAAAACTTTTTATGGGGTTGTATAGAAGGTGTCGGGGTGAGTATGGGAAAAATCTGAAACTACCCCTTTTCAACCCCCTTTTTACAACCCCTTTGCGTATCTCAGAAACTTGACATTGTAGAGAAAAATGGTCTTCGGGGTTGTATAGAGGGTGTCTGGATGAGTATATGGCCAATAAAAAATTCAACCCTTTTCAACCCCCTTCTTTCAGCCCCTTTGCGTATCTCAGAAATCTGACATTTTAGAGAAAAATGGTTTTCGGGGTTGTATAGAGGGTGTCTGGATGAGTATAAAACGAAAAAAAAAAAATTGCTCCTTTTCAACCCCCTTTTTACAACCCCTTTGCGTATCTCAGAAATCTGACATTTTAGAGAAAAATGGTTTTCGGGGTTGTATAGAGGGTATCTGGATGAGTATATGGCCAATAAAAAATTCAACCCTATTCAACCCTTTTCAACCCCTTTTTACAACCCCTTTGCGTATCTCAGAAATCTGACATTGTAGAGAAAAATGGTCTTCGGGTTTGTTATGAGGGTGTCTGGATGAGTATATGGCCACTAAAAAATTCAACCCTTTTCAACCCCCTACTTTCAACCCCTTTGCGTATCTCAGAAACTTGATATTGTAGAGAAAAATGGTCTTCGGGGTTGTATAGAGGGTATTTAGATGAGTATATGGCCAATAAAAATTCAATCCTTTTCAACCCCCTACTTTCAACCCCTTTGTTGTTAGTCAAAAAACACTAAAAAGACACCGCGGGTTGCTTGCAACTCGCGCCCCCAAGCGAAATACTAGTTATATTATATACAATTAAAAAACCACTCACTGATCTAGTGATTGACATAATTGTTCTCCCACTTGCCGTGCCAGGAGGGGAAAACTTTTTATGGGGTTGTATAGAAGGTGTCAGGCTGAGTATGGGAAAAATCTGAAACTACCCCTTTTCAACCCCCTTCTTTCAACCCCATGGCTTATCTCAGAAACCTGACGTCGAAGAGAAAAATGGTTTTCGGGGTTGTATAGAGGGTGTTTGGGTGAGTACAAAACGAAAAAAAAATTACCCCTTTTCAACCCCCTTTTTACAACCCCTTTGCGTATCTCAGAAATCTGACATTTTAGAGAAAAATGGTCTTCGGGGTTGTATAGAGGGTGTTTGAATGAATATATGGCGAATAAAAAATTCAACCCTACTCAACCCTTACCGACCCCCTTCTTTCAACCCCTTTGCGTATCTCAGGAACCTGACACAGTAGAGAAAAATGGTTTTCGGGGTTGTATAGAGGGAATCTGGGTGAGTATATGGCTAATAAAAATTCAACCCTATTCAACCCCCTTCTTTCAACCCCTTTGCGTAACTCAGAAATCTGACATTGTAGAGATAATAATTGTCAGTCAAAAAATACAAAAAGACACCGCGAGTTGCTCGCAACTCGCGCCCCCAAGCGAAATACTAGTTTTATTTAAAACTCAAAACAATGATTGCTCCAGTGACTAAAAAGAGAGAATAACTATAGTAAAAACTCAAATTAATATTTATTCTGCTACAAAAAATACAGCAGCAAACGGTATAAAAACAAAACAATGTTAGTACAATAAAAATAAAATTGGTATGTAAAAAATAAAATAGAAACGCTTTCATAAAGGATCTGTCATCTGGTTATATCACTCTACATTAAAAATGATAGTGGGAAACTCTATCCTCACAACGAATATGGCATAAAAAGATATAAAATACTATATTACATACATACATATATTATTATATCTACGAATTTCAGTAGCGATTTATTTTGTTATCTGCGTTGTATTTGCAAATGATTTCGTGCTTCAAGAGTTTTACTGAATATGTTTTTTTTTGGTACGTTTTATTTTTTGAAACCAGGGTCAAATTCAGAGAAAGAAAATAACTTGAAACAAAAAAAATACAGTATCTGCATTGATAATTATCGTTCCTCGTGGAAGTTTTTTTAAACTGGTCTATGTTTTACAATTGCTAGCAAAAGAATCAAATAACAGCCAATAAACTTTTATGTTTTTATTTTGAAACACAAAAGCATTTTTTTAGTCGCAAAAAGAATTGAAGTATGCTAACTGAAATACTGAATACCGAAATATATACTAAAATAGCAAAAATAAATCTAAATACAGCAAAACTCGTATAGCTATTTTAAATGCTTATCACGTGTTGAATAAACTTATTTCTAGTGAAGTGTCAGCTGTTTGAGCGTCGATATTCATCGGTCGAACAAACTTGCTGAGTTTCGTGGCATGAAAGGGTTAATACAAATAAATAGGTTTATGTGTAACCTTTGAGTTTTAGACGATTTTGACCCGACAAGAATGTGCCAATGTCTTAATGTTTTCCGTCGTGAAAAAGAAAGATTACTATGAGTTTTAAGACGTCTTAGTATGCTCCAGCATGTCACCAGAATGGAGATGTTGAAATTTGAGTAGGTACATGAGAATAGAACTTGGTCACATGATAAGTTAATGTATCAGTGTGATTAATTGATAAGTCTTGATACATATCGAAATATCGTCAAATTATCGGAGCAGGTGTAGCAACAACACAGTGTAATATTCGTTCACAGTATTGTTAGATAACGCGAACAAGTGCTAGATATGCTTTATTTGACTATATCTGATGATATCCACATCGACATTTAGTGGCTGAAGTTTTAACACGACCTAAGTGAAAAATAATAACTTCACAGGAGAGTTCACTAAGTGCATAATTTAACAATTATGTCGATACTATTACAATACCATTGTGGTAATCCCTGAACACTTTAAATTAAATTTTCCATTACAATTTTGTAAAAAATCAGCCAACGCGTCCTCCTATTCTTTAGCAAACGGTATCCATGAAACTTTCTAAAATTGACTTATGTGGTGTGAGAACGTAAATGACGTTCCCATCATTGCCATATCGACGGGCCCATACTTGAGCTTCTCATATTCCCACCTCCTACCACGATATCGGTCTACTTTGTCGTAGGCCGTCCAACGCTTTGTCTTCCGGTAAGCAGCTGATCCTCTACAAAACTCTTTTAGCCGAAAGGCCATCCGTTCTTCTATTCCTCAAGCAGTTGGCCCTGTGTATTGCTACTTTATACATAGTGGGTGGCTATTGGTACGTACCTACTGCATAATAATTAGGCTTTGATGGGTTACTTTTAGCTTACAAGTATGCTTGTTGCATTTTATAAGATTTTAGTGTGAAAAATAGTTAGTGGACAAAAAAAAGTGAAATGACGAAAGTTCAAAAATATTTTCATAAACCACAAACAGAGACTTTCCTGTCAGCAAACGTTTAATTTCAAATCTGTATTCTGACATCTCAACTAATAAGAAATGTATCCCAATCAAGTGTATTACATGACCTAAATGTCTAAAAGATAGTTATATTTCATATAGAATCTACGAGCAATAAATCATTCTGGCTAGTTATTGTCTTGTGCCAGTAAATAAAAGTCGATAGAAGAAAATGGTTTACTGTGGTATTGATGTTGTGTTTCGAAGTTATTGCTTAATGTAGCAGGCTTGATCTCATTCCCACAGATGGGGTCAATGAAACGGAAATAAATGAAGAAAATCAATCAATTCGCATTGTAACGTTGAAACAATGTTGATGAGAATGTTATACATTTATTTAAAACTAACTATGACAATATATATATATATACACATAAATAAAAACTCCTAAGTATTTAAAAATATTTTTTTTTTTAAACAATGTTCAAAAATCATTACCTCTCTTTTTAACCGATTTTGTTTGGATTCTATGCTTTTGTTTCATAATTTTATTTTATTTAATTATTGTATATATTTATTTATTATGTATTTATTGTATATATAATAAGTACACCTAAGACTACCTAGCCTACCCAGTACTGTATTTCCTTTTCTCTTTAAAATCCATCCAAAAGTTGTCTTGAAAAGATCGCTTTTAGCGATAAGGCCGCCCATTGTGTCACCCTATGTAATGTTTTCTTCATCTATATTTTCTGTAACTTATATGGTGTACATAATAGAGAGTATTCTATTCACCCATTTAATGCACCCAAAAGGCTGGCATCATTGCCACATTGTATGGCAATTCTTATCCATTGTCCAAGGTAGAGGCCAGCTCTTGGATCACGTGAAGTGTCAACTAGGCGTCTTGTCAGGTCCAAAACCAGTTATGAGCACTCGGAGCCCACGACCCGAGAGTTTTAACCCTAAACGGCTAAGATTTTGAAGGTTAAGTTGTGTTTGCCGCTATCAATCTGTTGATGGATGAGCATTCTTTATATCTACATCGAGGCACAACTTGAGCGTCTGTCTGTGTTGGTTAATGCTGGGGTTCTACTATGTCGAAAGCAATAATTTCCAAGTGGAAGAGAGAGGCAGAACTATGCAGAATCAATTACATTATTCTTTTGTCACAACGGAACAACGTCCACAGGAAAACAGCCCTAGACGGATCTATAAGAAGTAGACATGCGTAAAATAAATCTTTTAAAGGAACAGAGATTTATAAATCTTTTTGATAAGAAGATTTAAATCACTCTTTTAAATCTTTAAATCTCAAATAACTCCCATCGTCTAAATAGCTCATTCACTCAATGCATTATTTTCTTTTAACCAAAAGCAATGTTTCAGCGGGTGAATTGAATAATCATTCACTAGCATTTTGATGGGGTAGTCAATCAATATTTTATTTTCATATAAAATGTAATCTAACTAGACTTTTAAGATACTCCTGATTTTCCTTCATACTCATTCAATTACAGGCTTAGGACTGTCAAATCAGAGCTGAAAACAATGCAATAATTATTACTACAGCTGTACAGTAATTTGTACACAATGTACACGGCTTACGACTGATAGTATGTTAAAAAAAAAGTAAACAAAATCAACGAAATTATGAGCGATCATAAGTTCACATAGATTTGACAAAGACAGCAGAAATAGTTTGGTTCGTACATGCGAGATCGAGATTCAATGTAAATTCCAGGGATCATTGCAGTACGCATACACAGACTTTGAACTTACAAATTATTCTCCGTCTCGCTTTGTGTCGCCTAATCCTGCAATAGTCATTTCACTCTACATCTTTTCATGTTCTATCAATCTGAATTGAACCTAAGATTTAAAGATGTATTGAGAAAACGAGGGAGTTACTGATTTATAGGTCTTTTGTGACGGATATAAATCTTTTTTACGAATCACTCCTGAGTTACACATCTCTAATAAGAAGCCACATGACATCAATATAAGTTTGACATCGATAAAAGAGTGTCTCATAAATTACTGATATTATTAGCAACAGCCAGTCACCAAAAATAATAACATCCAATACCAAAGTATAAAAAAAGTTCGTAATTCATCATAGCTGCGTTGTTGGGCCTTGGCAAGCGATAAATCTGACTCACGAACACAAAAAACTCACGTCCACTAACGAGATAGTTCTCGGGACAAATGTTGTTCCGTTTTTCATTTCCCGGTGCTGGTATAATAGGATTATTCACTAAAGGTCTTATTGCAGTCGTCAGGCTAGTTGGATTTTGAAGACCAATCAACCACACTTTTTCCTAAACCAACCTCTACAATAATCTTAAAATAGTACGAAATGACGAAAGAGGAAAGGTAGAAATTACCACTCCGCCCGCTCCTCTTTTGTTTTGTACGGGATGAAAAAAATGTTCGATTCGATTTCAAAAGGAAAAGTGGTCAAAGGCTGGTAGAAATACGACGATAAATGGCAATACTGATACTTTGACCGAAAAAAAGGTCCACTCTTTAGTCAAGTGAAGAGACAATCAACCGTTTGGCGATGTCTTAAACTTGAAAGCTAGGTGAGTACCTACTTAAATAAGAATTAAAAAAACAAAACACAATTTTGTTACTATACATTGTTCTCTTTAATATTTGGGTTCACTAAAGACTCCATTTAAACCTTGGATTAATCCTCATGTCCAGAAATCCAAACGTATAAACTTCTGTGATGTACGGAACACATCGACCCTTTGTCGGGTTGGCAAGCCCTGATTATCTTCAATCAACATATTCCATGGGGACTGGACCGCATTTTTGTCCTAAATTGATATTAATTTATGTCGCTAAGCCTCCATGAGTGCTGACCGCATTTTATTACTAATTTCTGCTCAATTTGTTTGGAACAAAATCAAAGTTTTCAGTTAGTCTTGATTAAGGAAGGACTGCTAGGCATGGCCATGAGGGTTATAGTTAGGAAAAGAACTATACCTACACTCGTGAAAAACTTAAGTTCAGCAATAATTTCTTGTTGTTTTCCGGTTCTGTAAACATTATTTTATCAAATTTCTGTCAAAACACTCTTTGGTTAACGGTTTGGTTAACGGCTTTTGCGGTATAAACTGAGCTCTAGGAAATAAAATGCTGTATAATTCTAAAACAAAAAAATAATAATTGAGAAATGCGGTCACCGGTACTAAGTCAAAAAACAAGTGCCTACTAATGATATTTATCAATTTATATATGTGAAAGTACTTCAAAAATAGAAAATTTGCACAAACAGTAGAGTTATTATTATTATTTTTTAATAAACATTGCCCCACATTAGGATTTACTCCTGTATCGTGGGTGCGTTCACAAACATGTAAACTCACATACACCAGACACCCAGACCCGAAACAACTATCTGTAGGCCACACAAACATTTGTACCGTGCGGGGATCGAACCCGCGACACGTAGCGCAGAAGCCGAACGCTCAACCACTGCGGCAACCGGTTCGTCCAATTAACACTATATAAGTGCCAAGTGAAAAGCACCAGTTAATACGATCCCAAGAACGCTAGATTAAGACGTCTTCTGGACTAATCATCATCAATCTACCCTCGTCTGTATTTCGATCCTTCACTGGCAGATAAATGTTTTCCTACTTCGGTTTTTCTTCAAGATATAAGGCGATCCAGTTACGAAGTATTATGTAAAGAGATGACAAAATTCTTAGGCAGGATTTTGCTAAGAACTCTCACATCTTAAAGTATGATGTTGGTAGGATAACTTTAATGTTATTGAAAGTTTTTGGAGAAATACAACAGTGTGTTTTCGCGGTGTAAATTGGTTTCGAGATTGCGGATGTTAAGTGGAATTATAAAACTTGCTATCTGATATTTTTCACGTTTATCTAATAGTGACAAGATTATGGATTAATTTAATATATGATTTGTTTTGGATAGTGAGGAAACTTCAGGCAGATATCAACTAAAATATACCCATTTTGTCTGATCCTAAAAATACACCAACCCACTAAAATCTGAGCACTTAAACCCCTTTTCACCATCATTTCTGAGCTAAAACATGACGTGGAGTATCCGTGATGGCACGTCAATCAATCATCGCAATCTGTCAGGATCGACGTTCCCCTTTCTGACCGGCACTCCAATGACATATTTCATTATACTCATGGCCATTTTCATCATGTTCATAATTCCCACTTTGAGTTATTTAAAAAGTCAGTATTATTTTTTTGTTGCACTGAATGCCTTTCATATCTGTTGTACCTTATTTTTACTAGCAGCGCCCCGCGGTTTTACCCGCATAAGTTTCGATTCCGTGGGAATATCGGGGTAAAAATTATCCTGTATATTAATCCTGGTTATCAAACATCTGTGTGCCAAATTTCATCCAAATCCGTTCAGTAGTTTTTGCGTGAAAGAGTAACAAACATCCATCCATCCTTACAAACTTTCGCGTTTATGATATTAGTAGGAGGGATGGGAAATCATCAAATGACTTCTTCCGCTGTGGACGGAGTGGAAGAGTGTATCAGATTCTTACTGACTATAACCCACTCATGTTCCTCCTAATATTTGCGTTCCAGGGCCGCGGTGACACTTTCGAACAAATTCCACAACCCTAGGAGGCACCTGACCCTATGTGGCCTCGATACCTGTTCTACCTACACGATAACATAACTCCACACTTAAGAGGAAACCTACAGTGCCAATGTATCATGTGGAATAAAGTGACCCTCTTCAATGTAATTTAAACACCCGAGAAGGAAATAATAGTCACTTACTCACCGAGAAGACACGATCATAACTCCATTCCCAAGGCGGCTACGGCTTATATCACTCACATTCCTCAACTAGGCATCAACCATTTATCTTCCAAAGCTAAGTTTCCTCCATATTCAGCCTAAAGACCAAAGGTCAAGCCATTTATTATGCCATTTGAATCGAAAACAATTCAGCATTGGGCGGCACTTTTCAAAAACCAAAAAGTTAGCAACTTGATTTACCGCTCGGGGCCAAAGTGCAAAATTAAATCGTACCAAGAAATGTTGTGAAAACAAAAACAAAATAATTTATTAAGGTTTCATTAAGATTCTGGTCGCGTTCGTTGTTCAGTTGAAGCAAAAAAATATAAAGTTGAGTAGTTGTTTACGAAAGGCTGCGTATAGCCGGTGTTTATTAATTTATTTTCAGGCACGCACGGCACTCTGGGATGTGTTGATTTAATGCTACAAGTAGGCATGATTTTGTCTGTTTTCCAAGCCAGCAAGCTATCAAGATTAGCATACATGCTGTATCATGCTTGTACATACATATATGTATGTTAAACGATCGATCTTATCTGTATTTTAAAATCTTATGCGATGAATACAGTTTTGCATCTCTTTTCTGAGAAATTTTGATATTTTTTTTCTGTATGATGTAAATATCTATTGTAGTAATATTAAATAATGTCGTGGGTTTTAAACTTAAAAACTATTTTGTGAGTGATCGCTTCAGTATGTCAACAGCTAAAACAATACACGTAAAACATTTAACTTCTGTTTTATTTATGAACGTTTAAAATAGATTTTATTTTTCAATAAAATTTCGAACATTGGTTGGCCGGAATATAAAACAAAGCTATTGTATGGCATGCAATATCATTCAATATTTATATGTAAAGGAAGCACACACACACAAAACGAGATTAACGCTACGGAAAATACTCAGTAACAATATTATCTAAATAGAATAAAGATTTCATAAACAAAATATAAAATAATTGAACACAAACGGAATTCTGTAGCTGGTTCAACTATTTATTCAAATAAGCGACAAGCAGTAACTGTATTGAAACAGTTACACGAAAAACAACCGACCGACTCCAATTTATTTACTCTCGCCGCTTAAAAACATTTATCCATTACATTTCATTCGAAACGTCAACCATTGTAAACGTTTTTAAACCCATTCATTGGCGTTTAAAAAACCTTTTCACAGACCAGCTAATCGGAGAAATAAAAAATAATTGCTACAGTTCGGCCCTTTTATTGCGACAATCATCGCGTAGGTAGGTCACGTTATAGAGATACGAGCATTTTTTGCGAATGTGACCTCAAACGGGGCACCTCTACATTAAGTGTTATCTGAACACTTTAATGGGAGCATAAAGTTCACATTACATTCCAAAATAGCGTTCACAAACGTACTTGAGTCGTATGTTACGATTCAAGCCCTCACTTAACTAAAGGAGCGTTTAGGCCTGAAGGCTTGTTAAGGCCACCTAGGTTAATAATGTAGACAGTTTTCATTAGGCCTTCGCATATTTTATTTGGACCTGTCGACGATTCGCAAATTACTCTCATAAGGGACTAAAACCTCGTTTGTCTTGTACAATACTAGCTGCTGCCCGCGACTTCGTCCCCGTGGAATCCCCGATTTTAAAACATTCTTTATCGCTGCTCCGCTCCTATTCGAACCAGTAGTTCCTGAGATTAGCGCGTTCAAACAAACAAACAAACAAACAAACTCTTCAGCTTTATAATATTAGTATAGATAATTTATGAGGAAATAATTATGCAAGACGGACTAATTAAACCTGAATTAATTAACTAGGTAAATAAAAACAAGTATTTCAAGCCCGCTGTGTGTTTGATGAGCATTTCTTATGGGACTGTCTGAGGTTTTGTTTTGTAGATCTGAGAGGATGAGGAAGTTTTGATCTCGCTGTTAAGATTCTGCTGTTAAAATTCAATGTGTGTTTGCTTGTTGCGATTGTTCTCAAAATAATAAAATGGAGTTGTTTTCATTTGATATTTTCGTATGGGAAAACTATCGAATAGAGGTATATATTAGCACTTTTTGAATCGAATAAACTGATGGAGACGGGGAGATGCCTGTGTCTTGTAGTGCGTCGGTTATGGCTAACATAATATAATAAATTCAAAATCTAAATTCTGTTTTACATAAATTTCGATAGGCACTTATGAACCGTTAAAAGCTAGTACCTGGTTTTAATTGGTCGTTGGAAGACTTCTAGGTTACATATATTACAATGAAAAAAGCACGCAAAATACGCGCTTAGTCGTGGAGTTGCGGAAACCAGCCCGCTTTTACATACACACATACATACAATGAAAAAAAAAAAAAACATTGTTTTACAATGTTTTCATAAGCATAGCATAATCAGCCTTTTAACGTTCTCACTGCTGGGACACAGGCCTCCTCTCTAGGAGAGGGAATGGGCCGTAATCCACTACGCGGGCCCAGTGCGGGTTGGTGAATATCACATATCTTCGAATTTTTGGTTCTAGGACATGCCGGTTTCCTCACGATGTTTTCCTTTTCCACCGTTAGCAACGTTAGCATTTTAGTAAAACACACGTTTTACAAAAATGCTAACGTTAATTACTTAACTCGCATGGCAAACGGTAATGATGGATCAGTTAATGTTTTGTTAAATCTTCTACCAACCGACTATACTCCCAGCTTGATTGATCTACCAAACGCACGTTTTGCATATAAAACAATATATTCACAAAATCTTATCATACCTTTTCCTTGCAAGAAAAACAAGGAACCGATGAAAGCTTTAACGATATTACCATAACATAAATAAATATCACGGCTTTTGTCAGTCAAAATTTGCTCCACAACGGTCTTGCATCGAAATCCCTTGATAAGATTGAGTTCTATAATCAGTAATCAGGTTGAAAAGTTTCAAAACCATCAATGAAAATCGTGCCCTTGTTACCATGGTGCAGTATTACTACGAAGGCTATGAATTATTTTTTGCAAAACAAAAAACACCGACTTCAAAAAACCCTAGAAGCACTAAAAAGTTAAAAATAACTCTTTAACCTACCTATATTTATAAACCTTTTTTTTTTACCTGCCTATATTAATAAACCTAACCTAACCTACGATTAACCTATACTAAAATTTAACAAATTTTTGGAGGTAGTGCCAAATTCATGGGACCATTTGGGAAGTATACTCATCATTTATCATTTACCAACAAAAAAAGAATTTTTCAAATCGGTTGGCAAGCGACGGAGTTATGCGCGAACAAACATTAAAAAAAAAAACAAACATCCGAATTGAGAACCTCCTCCTTTTTAGAAGTCGGTTAAAAAGGTTAAATAAAGACAAGATGTGGTTAAATAGACAGAAAGAAAAAGTGACATTCTATCAGAGCCTCAAGTCTGCTATTACAATGTTGTCACAATGGTTTATTATTGATTTCATAAAGGTTGATTTTGACAAGTTTGGTAATCTACTAATATAAAAGCGTCATTATGACTTTCCAATAGTCAACCACTGACACTCCATTGAAAGTAATGGCATAGAATAGTAATCTCGTACATCATGACAAATGAATACCGGATGTATGTAGTAATTTGCTAAAATTTTAACAGTTCCTTTGATCAGTGATCTACCATTAAAACGTCATGGTGCAGTATTACTACGAAGGCTATGAATTATTTTTTGCAAAACAAAAAACACCGACTTCAAAAAACCCTAGAAGCACTAAAAAGTTAAAAATAACTCTTTAACCTACCTATATTTATAAACCTTTTTTTTTTACCTGCCTATATTAATAAACCTAACCTAACCTACGATTAACCTATACTAAAATTTAACAAATTTTTGGAGGTAGTGCCAAATTCATGGGACCATTTGGGAAGTATACTCATCATTTATCATTTACCAACAAAAAAAGAATTTTTCAAATCGGTTGGCAAGCGACGGAGTTATGCGCGAACAAACATTAAAAAAAAAAACAAACATCCGAATTGAGAACCTCCTCCTTTTTAGAAGTCGGTTAAAAAGGTTAAATAAAGACAAGATGTGGTTAAATAGACAGAAAGAAAAAGTGACATTCTATCAGAGCCTCAAGTCTGCTATTACAATGTTGTCACAATGGTTTATTATTGATTTCATAAAGGTTGATTTTGACAAGTTTGGTAATCTACTAATATAAAAGCGTCATTATGACTTTCCAATAGTCAACCACTGACACTCCATTGAAAGTAATGGCATAGAATAGTAATCTCGTACATCATGACAAATGAATACCGGATGTATGTAGTAATTTGCTAAAATTTTAACAGTTCCTTTGATCAGTGATCTACCATTAAAACGTCATGGTGCAGTCTTTGCTTTAATAGATCGGTTATCAAAAAGTATTACGAGACCATTGAACGACCAATGATCGACCATTATGAATTAAGCAGATTACGAACTAAAATAAATAAAAACTATAAAGTAGGTACAAATGTATATTCCTAGATAAAATAAAAAATAATAATTAAACATAAATAAATGGTATTTACGTTAATTTTAATAAATAAATGAAATGTATTATAATTTATAAAACAATACTTACCTAGTTAAAATTCATAAATTAATTTATGTCCACAATAACAGTAATATATTTTAACTAAGTAATAAGTAAAACAAACAGTGTCTTCATCCTCTCTCCTACTTAACTTAATCTTTGCTGTGCCCGACAGGGTCCATAACTGTGACTACTATTTACTTCCCTACCAACTATATGTAACTTCTGGTACGCAATAAAGAATTGAGAATTGAGAACTTTTAGCACAATGACAATGGGATCGTGTTGGAATGACAAATTTATAAAAAAAATTGCAGACTTCGGGCACAGCTATGAAAATTGTCACAATACCCGAACTGTATAGGATTGGCATGCGCTACCGAACTGTTCAATGGTCAATCCCGTATTTGTTTTGTCTATTTATCAATCTCATTTTGCAATGATTTCGAATTAAATATATGTAGTTTTGGTAAATGGTGATAAGTTTTACATTTCGGTTCATGTTAGATCACCGTCCAGGAAAACAGGTTTAAGAATTAGGTACAGTCAGTGACAATATTCGATGATAAGTTTTTGTATGGGCCCAAAAATATTTAATAAACTACTAGCCAGCATAAAAAATTACACTCTTCAACAATTTAAAAACAAACTCGAGGCGTTTTCGATACAGAATTGTTGTGATGTGTGACAATTTTAACAGTTCTATTATTTTTACATG
The DNA here is from genome assembly GCA_905332915.2 of Hecatera dysodea. Classification (NCBI taxonomy): domain Eukaryota; kingdom Metazoa; phylum Arthropoda; class Insecta; order Lepidoptera; family Noctuidae; genus Hecatera; species Hecatera dysodea. The sequence continues at coordinate 6,249,622 of HG995294.1, read as the reverse complement.
ATTTAATATCTATCTATCTCTAAACTTGATAAAATAATTTAAATTAAACTAGTTACAATTATTTATTTGTATCTTTTGTAGTCATACCCCAAATAAACATTTTTCTTTCTTTCTTTCTTTTCTTTCATTTTCTATTTCATAACTTTACTCATCATATTTTTATTCATCCTTTTTTGATACAGAAATTCTGTTATTCTTTATGTGATTATCTTATTTGTTTTATTTTTCTATTTTGTGTGTGACATTCCAGCAATTTAGTAGCATTAACAAAATTTTGATTAATAACTTTTGTGCTTAGAAATTTGAATTGATACTGACATTATTTGTTATATGTTGCATGCCAAAACTCAGGCAGAATGTACCCTGCTCACTATATTTTATAACAACTTAATTGTACTATACCTACATTCTATGCGAATAAATTATTTGGTTTAATTAAGTGCCAAAAGTCGTCAATACCTAAAACATCACTAAACACTGAATAGCTTTCGCTACAAAATGCGGTGAACAGATCAAAGTTACATATTTCAGTGATAGGACATGAAAACAAAGCGAGTATGTGTGTGTTTTCTTTGTTGCAGACCGTCTGTCTATACAGTTTGATGAATTCTGTAATATGAGGTCAATTTGATTCTTCTGAATATTGTTAAAATACCTACCTAAAAGTAGATGCGTACCTCAGTAAGATAGCAACCAGTCACAGAGCATACTATTAATACCGCAACCAGCCCCGGGTCGACGGCTAGTCGTGTTCCACGCGCGCCTCAAAGAGGTGTCAGCAATGAAGACGGGCCTCATAGGGCAGTGCCTACTAGGGTTGCGGAATTTGTTCGAAAGAGTTACTGCGGCCCTGGAACACAAAGGGCACTAGAAAGATCACGAGTGAGTTTTAGTCGATAAGAGTGACACTCCCTTCCGCGCCGCCCAGAGCGGGAGAAGTCATTTGAGGATTTCCCATACCGAAAAAAAAGGCTTAGAATACTGAAGTTTTAGTTGTAATAGCTTACAAAGATTTGACTTACAATTATATTATTATGAGAGGCCAAGAGTAATTTTACAAAATGTGGCGCATGTAAATTCACTCAAAGTGCAATATTGAAGCAGTCAATCTGTTGTGACACCATATTGAGTATATTAATTATTTATTAAAGTAATAGTTCCATACAGAACTTAGAGCGTTTTTAATAATATGGACACTATGTCAATAAGGGCATAGAGTCATGCAAATTTAACCATGTTCAACGTTGTATTATATTTTGTTAAAGCAGGAATTATTTTTTTTTTATTTGGAATTAACTAACGTTCAGAATGATTTTCCAATAGAAAGGAGTGAAGAACAATTTTATTTTGAAAACTTTTGATAACTATTAGAAGAAGCTAACTACTACTAAGTATTAAGGTTAGCAATTAAGTTAGGTTAAGGCGCATTTACCGCATTGGTTAGCTGTAATGGTAAATGTAAGTTGATAAATAAATAAATAATAAAAAGCACAGTGACAATTAAAGAATTTTGTAACATTGGCGTGTTAAATTTGAAACCTGGATCTGTTCCCAGATTTTTGTGGCGAAAGCTATTCAGTGGCTTTTGTTGTTTTGAGATGTTGACGAATTTTGAAACGTTTAGGTGCTCAACGAATGTTGTCGCTGACTGTACCTGCATTCGTCGATGGCAAATTATTATCATGGGTACGGGATCCCTTCTTTTCGCATAATGTTTTTTGTCCTAATATACTTCGGCATAACGATTTTGGCACAATTTGTTTTGGCATAATAATACTTTGGCATAATTTTTTTAGGCATACATTTTATGTTGGCATAATCATGTTAAAGACTAATTTGTTTTGGCATAAATTTGATTCGCATAACGTTAGTAGGCCTAAAGACTTTTAGCATAACGTTAGTAGGCCTAATGGCTATTAGCATAATATTCTGAGCAAACCAATTAGCTATAGTACCTGTAACAATCAAATAATATTGTTGGTTAAAAAATTAATATGCTGTGCAACAAAAGTTAGTCACAGAACCGAATTGCTGCAAAACCGACTTCACGTAGTCTTGTTTGTCCTACCCCTAGAGTGTTATTTAAAATCGCGTAGGCGCGTGGGGCCGCCGGAGGGCCGCAGCGCCGGAGCCGTCACAGAAACCCTGCCTGCTGCATGCTGCTTCCTTGCTTGCATGTTGCATGCTTGCTTGCATGCTGCATGCTTGCTTGCATGCTGCATGCTGCTTGCTTGCTTGCATGCTTGCTTGCATGTTACATGCTTGCTTGCATGCTGCATGCTTGCTTGCATGCTGCATGCTTGCTTGCATGCTGCATGCTTGCTTGCATGCTGTATGCTTGCAATGCTTGCTTCCTACAGCGAAAAAATACTCACAAAATTGTTCAATACGTTATAATATATTAATATTTTATTTAGGATATTATGCTTAAAAAAGTTAAGCTTTAGAACATTATGCTTAAAAAAGTTATGCTTTAGAACTTTATGCTTAATAAGGTTATGCTTTTAAATATTATGCCTAATCATTATTATGGTTACAGACATAATGCTTAAAAAAATTATGCATGAGCTGTTATGCGTAATTATATTATGCGAAAAAATAATTATGCCAAACAACATTATGCTAAGTTATATTAGGTCTTAAAATTTTATGCTAATGGATAGGGAACCCATGGGTACTCATGAATTCGAACGAAAGCCGGAAGGAAAAAGAAAGGCGTACCATAGAGGAGAGAAGAGGGTGGAATAATCGGAAAGTAAGGTTAATAGATCGATCAATAGGTCAGTGTACCAGACTAATAGCCATTAACCCAAGTGCCTTCTCTCACCTCCAATCTATACGGAACCCAATACTGTTATCAACAAACATTATTTTTGCGATAATAGGATTATTTTCCCTTTAAAGGCATTCTGGACTCCCTTTTTAGCCTAGGCTAAGAATTTCCTTTGTCTAGACTTAACTGGATGCCTACTTAAAAGGAAAATGCTTTGCTTATCCTAAAACTAACAAAGACTGAAATTGTTGATTCTCGTTTATTTTCGTTTGGGAACGCAAAGGAATCTTCATTAAGATCATCCATTTTAAACTAAATAACAGGATTTCGGATGAAAGAGCTGAATTCCTTTCTATCATAGTTTTTGTCGCAAATCAAATTGGTGTTATTTATTTATTTGTTTTTGTATTTATTTGGGCACTATAATAACATTTGTTCATATACTACTATATTATATGCCTGTTTGTCATGCGTTGCCGACTACACTTACACTAGTAGTACTGGGATCGGGAATACCATCACCAAATTCATCAACTGCATCAGGCTTGTTGAAAACGAAGTTATGTGGAACATTTAAGTCGTTTTGTCAGTCGGGTTTGCTTTAATTATCGTTACTATGTGTTTTTACATTAGGATGTATTTGATAGTTATGTATTTTTATTATATTTGTTAATATTAACTTGCATCAAGAAATAGTTTAGGAATATTTGTAGGCACGTCTAAAGAATTGGTATTGGAACGAAGGGATTTACGTAGTTGAATTTAGTATGAATCTGACAGATCTCATCTTTATGTAACACCAAGTACCTACTGGGGAGATAGCCCGTCTGGTTGGATCGATTATGAAAGAACGATATTGGTGTGAGGTGTTGTTATAAAACATGAAGAGTAATACGGTGAGATTTCATGGTGGAACGTCGTTAACGTTATTTTCCACTACTTGATTTGATTAGTTAATTTGTGGTGTTTCATACAGACGTAAATATGATTTTAACTCCTCGCCAACAATACTCCTATGTAATATGACAATTTCTGACACAGATATCGTGATTCCTTTGGATTTCATTAACCTAGTACTGTACGGTTTTGATTTTCTCACACTTTTACACGTGGCGCGTGGAGGCGTTACGCCGGGGCGAAACTCCGCAGCCGCGGCAAATCGCTGCGCAGCGGACGGAGCTCCGCGGCAGGATCAAAGCAGTATGGAGACAGCGACTGTCGCGACCCAGCGCTGGGCATGCCACTATTGTGGTGATAATAGCCTCTTTGAGGAGTGGTTTGAGAGGAGCCACGGCATCCTCACCTTTGGCCTGACGCAGGTACTCAACGAACTCGGGTCTGGAGGTACCTGTTTCGGATTCGGCGGGAGTACATTTCCTGGTATCAACACTGTATAGATCGTCTGGCGGACACGAGGGAGCATGCGGTGGAGATCTGCCCGGCTTGGGTTGAGCAACGCCGTGTCCTCGTCGAGGCGATTAGCGGCAGCGACCTATCGCCTCTGGCCGTGGTTCGGAGCGTTGAATAAATAATTATGAAAGATGAATCATTTTCCCTAAATGTTCCTTTGTTTCGTACCTGTCAATCATTTGTAAGTTAGGATTTACCTGTACCAGCAGACCATAAACATGTCGAAGCATTTCTGGGGCTGGAATTGTGAGTGAAGACTTACAAAGTACTAGGATACCAGAGCTATAATTAATTAACATCAAGCTATGATCCTTAGGAGACGAAAGAAAGAACACTGAGCCAGAAAGAATAAATGGCGCAGGCATAGGATATATTTATATAGGACATTTTTATCCCGTTTCCGTGGGACGTGATCAGTCTAGCCGTTCATTTTTTTAAATGGTATAGTTTCTGGGGCTAAAATTGCATGCGGTAAAGATTTACAAGTACTAGAATACCAGAAAGTAGAATGTCAAAGTATTAAACAGGGTTTAAAAATTTGAGAGGTAAGGTAAGTAAATCCACGTGTACCAGCAGACCATAAACATGTCGAAGCATTTATGGGGCTGGAATTGTGAGTGAAGACTTACAAACCAAACCAAACCAGGATACTAGAACCATAATTATTTAACATCAAGCTATGATCCATAGGAGACGAAAGAAACAACACTGAGCCAGAAAGAATAAATGACGCAGGCAGGTGAAACCGCGGGATACAGCTAAGAAGTATTTTAGCTTTAAGTTTTCTATTTTCAAAATTATTTCACCAATAGAAAGCTAAATTTCACCTGCTACTTTCTTTTATATATTGTATAGAACATCAGCAAAACAACGTTTGCTGGGTCAGCTAGTTATATAATATTTAGACCAAGACAGATGAGTACGAGATCACATGATGTTTCGATGTTTTTCTCTGGTTCTTAGTATATATGAAATAATAGGTACTTACGACGAATGAAGAATTTATATTCGCGAAAAATTGCAACTCATGACAAATGAGATTTTTCATTATAATGACGCGAACCTTCACGTCTTGCTGAAGCTTCACTCTAAATTGAAGAATATTTTCTAGCTACAGTGACACAGATTCATGTAGAATAAGTATGAGGAATGTCCAGTATACGAAATTCACTAGGTTAGACAGAAAAGCATACCTAGAGGTTAATGGTTGACAAAAAGCAATATACATTTAAATGAAATGGGAGCGTCTGTTTGTAATATTGAAATAACCGCTTTTTACTACATGTATATATGAATATATACGGTACATACACTAAAATAACATTTTTTACAACTTTTGTCTGTCTGTCCGTTCGTTCCAGCTAATCTCTGAAATGACTGGACCGATTTGGACGAGACTTTTATTGGCAGGTAGCTGATATAATAAAGAGTGACTTAGGCTAACTTAGGCGCGTGTAGCTCACGCGCATAAGTTTTCGAAGATGCAAGTAGCTAACTTTAAACTTTTGACTAACTGACCAACTTACAGTTCAAAAAGGGGCTGTAAATGGTTTAGTTGAAGTAAATAGTTCTGGGTTTAAGTTTATAATACAGTGTCCATACCTTAAAAATAAAAAAAACTTTTTACAAAAAATAAAACTGACTTCTAAACAAAAAAAGTAAAAAGTATAAAATAACTTTAATTTCGAAACTCGGTGTTTTTGGTTGCTTTTTTGTTGTTGAACACACCGACTTCCGAAGTTAAAGTTATTTTATACTTTTTAGTTTTTTTTGTTTAGAAGTCGGTTTTATTTTTTGTAAAAAGTTTTTTTATTTTTCACTTTTTAGTGGTTCCCTCCCAGCTAAACATACCCATAACAGCGTACGTGGTATAAATTGGTGTAAACAATAAACACACATGCGATTTCAGCTATCCCGACAGATTTGCTATCATTTATTGAAATTAACAAAAAAACCGCTTGTTCGATTTGGATAAAATTTTCAAGGGGCCATTTGGGAAGTACACCCTTTCCAACAAGAAAAGAATTTTTCAAATCGGTTGGCAAGCGATGGAGTGACGCGCGAGCAAACATAAAAAAAAAACATACAAACATCCGAATTGAGAACCCCCTCCTTTTTTAGAAGTCTGTTAATAAAACAAGTATTATTGGCAATTCTGTATCAAAATCAAATTGGTAGCTAGCAATGACATTTTTTAACCCATGTATTTTTTAACCGGTTTCCAAAAGGAGAAGTTTCAGTATTTGCCTGCAGGTAATTTCACATAGAAAATCCTTTTTAATTTCTTGGACGCATGCCCTAGCTAACTGTGATTCTCTAGGTTCTTATATTTTCATCCTTCTATATAACTTACTAGCAGCGCCCCGCGGTTTTACCCGCGTAGTTCCCGTTCCCGTGGGAATGCGGGGATAAAATATAGCCTATGTCACCATAGTGTAGCTTCCAAACAGTGAAATAATTTTTCAAATCGGTTCAGTAGTTTCGGAGTCTATTCAATACAAACAAATCTTTCCTCTTTATAATAGTAATATAGATAAAGTAGGTGGGTATCTAACCAGAACAGCAAAATCCCTTCAACATTTTTGACAACCATATATGCAAAGTAAAACGCAGGCAAAAGCTATCATTTAAAAACAATTATGGTCAAAATCAAGGGGGCAATTATACCCTATACAAAAATTGTCCGGGTTTTACCCGGATCTTTATTGAAAACCCCGACCGGACAAACTAGGACAAAACCAAGGAATCCCGGACGGATGAAAACCCTATATTAAAGTGCCTTTTTCATTCTTGTATTGTGTTTTAAGTATGATGTGGTTAATTTCATCGTGTTCTTGCATACTTTGATCATGTCTCTATTCCAGCTGCTCTACTTTGATCAAGTCTTTATTTCAGAAAATCTTTAGTTAAATTTATTTTACACATGCTCTGTTTTGATCAAAACGGGTTTTCAGCTGATCAGGAGAAATGATGGAATAAGCAGAAACCCTCTGAGTGCCAAAATTTATCCAAGCCCGTTCAGCTGTTCTAGCGTGATTGAGCAACATTAGTAACAGTAGTAAGATACCTAAATATTTTTTATTAGGTTGCCACATAAATAATGAGCGATTATGACAATAATGGAAAAGACCATACATTTATAACTTATATATATTATTTATTTGTCAACAACATAAGTACCGTCGGAATCAATAACACGACTCCACCTCCCTGGCAAAATGCATAGCGTCTGTGTAAAACTGTTTTAGTTTTGACTTAAAGAAATCGTCTAAGAATTGTCGTAAGTGGACCCCATCATCGATTTTTTTTCCAGATAGTGCATTACTCAGACTTGAATAAAAAGCAATCTGTCGGTGCCAAGTCTGGCGAATACGGTGGATGAATAATTATCTTCCAAGAAAACTCCAATAATTTTTGCTGTACTGTTTTTGCGATATGAGGTCGAGCGTTGTCATGCAAAAAGAAAATTTTGTCGTGCTGTGGAAGTTTAAGCTCGATGTCAGTTTTAAACTTGTCAAGATAGTAACAGTAGATTGTGGCAGTCATGGTAGTATTACTAGGAAGGAGGTCCCAATATATGATCCCATAAAATATCCCACCAGACGCACAACGTAACTTTTTTAGTGTGGGCAGAGTTGGTTATCCGGGTTATTTGGACTTAACCATTGGCGCTTGCGGGTATATATAAGGTCTTTTTCAACCAATTAAATTTGCGGCGAAAAGACAGAAGTTGTGTAGGTACAGACACTTGTGTGATATTGAGGCTGACATGGATTTAGCTGATGTGGTATCCAAGCACCATATTTGTTTTTCCCAAATCGTCCAAATGTCGTATTGTGGTGTGAGAACATTCGAGAAGAAGTATAGTCACAAGTACACGATGTAAACCTGGGATCTTAACGACTATAATCTATCGACGTCCATATCCGCTGGTCGGCCAGACCTGTGATGATCACTCTACGTATGGTCGCCACTACGAAATCGCTGGAACCGACTTTTTGCTGTTGCCTCTGATACTGCATCGGGAGCTACACGTTGGCATATGCTCCGCACAGCTTCAGCCGCTGAATGAACTGACTGGTATTCGTAGAGCAAGCAATGTCTAACGTGAGTTTTGATATCGTCCTTTTTATGTGATGCTCAAAACTATGACTGAGATATTTTTTTTTAATTTGGGCCTCTCGCAGTTCAGCACACTAAGGCTGGTTACTGCTAAACCGGACAATCCTGTGGTGGCCTCAAATGAATTTAAGACCTCACTTATTCATCTCAGTAGCCCTGGCCCCAGCCAGGGCTACTGAGATGAATAAGTGCCGTTTGATGTTTATATTCCCTCAATCGTAGAATGTTCTAGACTCTTCTTGAAAAACTAGAAAACTTTTAACAAAAACGCTCAGTATTTATGTGCCAACCTAATAAAACCAACAAAAAGAAATTGAAAGCCCTTGATATTCTGTAGGTCCAGTAAAAACATGTTTTTCCAGTTCATTGGAGAAAATAATACCATTCTAGGTCAGTCAGATGAATGAAATAGTGTTTATCAGTACAGAAATGGAGTGTGAATCAAGTGTTGAGTGTGATTAGGCATTTCTTTGACTGACGGTGTTGCCAGATAGCGCTCAGTACAAAATCTATTACAGACTTCTTTCAAATTAACAGGCACAAACACGAGTCATATGAATTTAATTTCAATTTAAAATTCATTAAAAATCACTGGTTCTAGCAAAACAATTCCTTTAAATTACCTTAAAACCTTGTGAAAGTGTCAGGAACAGCTGAAAATAATGAAGTAATTTTAACTTCGAAACCTCAAAATTAAATTCTTCATTCCTCAATCAGCCCAGATAAACAACTCAATCCTAATCGAAAAAAATTAAAGATGCTCTCCCACGGCATTATTTGAAATCATAAAACGTTTTTACTAAGGCAGGAGGCAACAAGATTCACCATTCATTTGCCCGTCACGTCTGTCGTGACTTCGCTGATTTTTTGTCATGTCACCGCAAACTAATTCATGCAAATGATACTCAGTGTCGTCTAAAATGGGACTAATCTTATCGTCTGTATAATTGCATGGGCCAACGAAAATAGGAGCTTAATTTTTTTTACCAACATTTAATTTGGCCACTCGCCAATTCAGTTTTCCCCCTTTTTACCCGAAGTTTTTAATGAATTTGTGTCCCGACACTCTGAGTTGGGAGGATTTCATTTTTGACGCCTCTTGTTTTGCAAACATTTTGAATGGTTTCTGCTATTCTGGTTAGATACTTATCTACTTTATAAGTTGTATAGAAGGAGGGAAATAAAGGAACCTAGGGAAGTTACACTTGATTGGGGTATGTATAATAATACTTACGGACAAATACTGAACCTTTTACTTTTTGGAGCCGATTAAAAAGTAATGCCATTGCTGGTTACAAACTTGATTTTATAGTCGACTTGCCAATACTAATTGATTTTATAAAGGTATGGGTACTGTAGTATAAACTTAAACCCACAATTACTTATTTCAACAAAATCATTGACAGGCCCTTTAGCTGTTCGCATCTGCCAAAACTTATAGAGAGGGTCGTATCAGAAACTCCATGGGCGTGGATTAGTTGATGGTATGATGGGATAAGACCGCCGACTGTACGCTTGTTTTCATAAATGTTTGTCATGTGCTTATTATGAGATGTATAAGTATAATAAAGTATATTATAATAAACGTGCTTCACGGTATTTTCACCAAATGGTGCTTATCCAGTACCTATCAAGGCCACTGGTTTCCTTCAATATTCCCGTTTTACTATTAAGCTGTTCGCAACACCTTGGTACACTGTCACAAAATAAAGACGGTAAATCCCTTCCTAAACTTGTGTATTTACCGGTAAAGGAAAAGAGTTATCGTCTCGTTACCGGTGTCTCTCCAGTGCACGTGCACTTGTAACGAGTTAGATAAAACATCTCTCTCGGCACCGTTCCACGTGACTTCAAGCTTTGCTGACCTACTTCAAGCAATTTCAACCAGCTTTACAACAAGTAAAGCTGCTTGAAATTCTAGAAGGAATTTGATGAGTGACTGTCAAAAGGGAAGATGTAGTGACTTTCAACTAATATTGAGTGTGATAGATAGTACTGTTGAGGTTGCCGTGGCGTTGCAGTGCGTCAAAGATTTTTGCGGACACAAACATTGATTTTACTGCCATTATTAGAAGAAGAAGCGCCTCTCTGATGACGCGTTTTCGACGCAGTACCAACACTATTCTCAGTGTGTTCGCAGATCGGTGGGAATCTCCGTTAATGCAGAGGTGGATGCACGCTAAAGTGTAGCTGAATGTTTATTTTTATATGTCTGTACCTACTAACACTAATTGTAAAGTAAATTGTTACTAACCCTATGGATTTTGTTCGAAATAAGTTTTATTATTGTTAGAAACGTATGTATGTTTGTATGACTGTTAGATATTCAATCAGTCAAGGTTACACGGCTGTACGGATTCCGACGTTATGAACTAGTGTTTTTTTTTAACCTTGGGAAATCATTAAATGATGTTTTCCCGTCTGGACGAAGCGAAAGGGACAGCTGACTAAAACTCATCCGTGTTTCACCTAATGCCCTTTTCAGGGCTGCGGTCTTTGCTGCGCTGGTAAAGCCGTTGACAAAACGTAAAATCCCTATAGCCATTACTAGTTTCCTGAAGTTATAATGGTCATACGTAAAATTCAATTTGCAGCGTGTGTAATAAAATTGGCAGTGAAGGTTTTATTGAAGACTGGAATTCATATTGTGTTTAGGAGCTGTAAAGAACTATTCAAAGGAACCGTACCTTGACTGCAATGAAAAGATTTATTATCTATCTGGTTTTTAATTTTTTAGTTCACTTTTAGACGTGGCAGGCGTGTTTTTTAATTTTTAAAATTATTGTTTTCTATTTCATACTTTTTTGCAAGCTTGTTAAGCTTTAGACGATGATAGTAGGTATATGTAATCTTATTTTCATGATAACTAAATATTTTGGTTTTTTTATTTATAAACCATGGCGCGCCCTTTTTTTTTTTTAATTATAATAATCTTGAAAACATAGCACTCCTTTTTTGGGTAATCGTGTAAAAAGGACCGACAGCGAAATAAGTCACATTATTATTTTCATTCACACTTCGTTAAATTTATCATAATTAATTTCATAATATCTTTCATATTTAAAATCTCCGTGTAATTACCACAGGACTGACGTTTCACTCTTAATGGGTCATATTATTTATAAATTCTCTAAAATTACTCAGTGTGAAAGAGATATTTTATTTGAAACGACTGAACCCTTTGAATTGTTATGAAAACTATTTGATTTTGATCATACATATCAGCGGCAAAAAAATGTAACTGACAGTTTCAAATTTTAGTAGTTTCTCAACCTGCCATATTTATTCTTCACCGAATTTTGTCATTTGTGCCAGAACAGAACCAGAAGATATAGTAGATTATGAAGATACTTTAGCCAATACATGCAGTCGAAATCTTGCAACATATTCATTGAACAATGTGCAGTATAAAGGCTCTGGATGACGGCGATTATTCAAATGAGGAACATTGCATGTACGAAACTACCTATATCTAAGCATGATGATCATGCTCCTGATAGGTATCATAACCTCTAAAGTGGATTATCTTCCACCACTGAACTGTTAGCCGATATTTTGGTAATACTTGATCCCCTTCTAATAACATAATTTCCCCAGAATAGCAGGTTAGCGATATAATGTCACTGTCTTTTGGTCTCGTGATTGAAAGCATGACCAATCATTCTGCTTGGTAAAAAAATATATAACCAACTTCCAAATAAAAAGTTTTATTGTCACTTATTTTTTAATTTTGTCCCTCTGCGAAGTTCTTGATCAGAACAAAAAGTTAAATGGGACCATTTCGGTATTAACATATTACGAAAAAAAATAATAATAAGGGTGGTGTAGTCCAGGGCTATTTTACAAATTTTTGCCAAAAATATTTTTGGAAGGCTAGTGGAATAACTAAAACTGCAGGTTTAGCCAGGGCTAACCCTAAGCTTCTAAGTCAATGCAGTAAAAATATACGGCTATTTATGCATCTTTTTGCGACACAATACTCGCAATTATATCAAAACCTATGGGGTATTTCCGTTAACCTAGAATCATGAAATTTGGTATGAAATAAGGTCTCACAGTACAAGTAATTGAAATCGGGAAATAGATAATTTGATCGTACTTTCATTTTATCAGAGTAATGCAAGTGTTTGCATAGTTTAGAAACTTCAGTAGATAATAAAGAATACTCGAAAAAAGACACGATTCCCGTAATAAACGAACTATGTTTACATAATATGAGTTGGTACGGAAAGCTCATTACGCGGGTCAGGCTTGCATTTGTATATTTTTATAATATCAGTGCGGATTTACAGAATAAACTTCATTTATTAACTTAAGATTTACCATAACACTCAGTCACTTCCAACAACATCTCTGGAAGACCGTAATATTTTGCTACATACATACGACCCGCTGCCATGACGGAGGCGTTCCCATAGATTTCCATAACAAACGACCCCCGACAACTGTAAACAATGGCTCTCACCAGATCGTCTGTCCAGCTAATGTAACGCCATCCACACTCACATCCTCCTGACATTGCTCATTCTGCTTGGGCATTTACAACACGCACATAACAAATAGATACTGTTGTATGTAAAATATGGCAAGCCATTTTATAGAGAACTGTATTTAAACACCTTTCTAGAAAAACAGAAAGATTTAACTAGTTTATTAGTAACTAGCGACCCGCCCCGGCTTCGCACGGGTGCAATGTAGATACTAATGTTTCCTCTACAATAATATGTATGTATTATACATATAAACCTTCCTTAAGAATCAGTCTATCTATTAAAAAAAACCGCATCAAAATCCGTTGCGTAGTTTTAAAGATCTAAGCATACATAGGGACAGACGGCGGATAGCGACTTTGTTTTATACTATGTAATGAAGACTGAAAAACCCGATTAAAAAACGATAGTATTAGTGGTAAGTACTTAAATAATGTTACTAAAGACAAATATTAAGATTGGAACTGGAAAAACATGTATGAACAGACACTAGGCGAATGTATGTATGTCGTGCCAGTGGCAACAAGGCTCCCACTCAGCATGATGCACTGCCATGGGCGTGCCCAGCACGGCCTTAATTTTCAGTGGTAGCCTAAAATACGACGTACTGTGGCCGTACTACGAAGTGCCAATGCTATCATGATTCAGTTTGAGGGTAAGGGATAGTGCTATAGGTCTTGTGTAATTCCGTCTCTCTCTGACACAGGAATCATGATGGATTTAAGACGTCATGGTAGGGCTGCTGAAACCAAATCTGGTTAGTACATATCTGCTTAAAAATGTTAGAAAAATAAATAGTACTCATTTAAAATGCGATGTTGGTAAATATAAAACCTACTAATATTATAAAATAAACGCGTAATAAGTGTTTTCATTATCATTTTGTATGCTCCGTAGATATAAATACTTCAAAATTCTTCTTGTCTCGTGGTACTTGTGCATCTTTAGCGCTCACAGTTCCATACCAAACGGTACTTCAGCGGTTTGGTGACCTGGTACTTTTGTATCTTTAATGTTCATAATTCCAGCACAAAAAATACTTTGACATGTTCTTAGCGCCTTCTCAGCGCCTTTAGCGCTCAGCAAAGATTAACTCTTTGCTGAGCGCTAAAGGCGCTGGTACTTATGGTACCAGAAGACAAGAAGAACGTGTAAATATTTTTTCGGTTGAAATTGTGAGCAGAATTAAAGATTCTCAATTATTAGTATCTACGAAACATGCCAAAGAAAGCTGCAAAATAATAATCAAAACACTTATTACGCGGGCGAAGCCGCGGTTGGAAGCTAGTAATACTATACATTACACAACATAAACACATTGTTTCGTCACGCTCCCACATTTGAAATTTCTCAAGCTCGATATGCCATACCTTCACCCCCTTTAAATAAAGGACTCGGTAAATCCTTCCCATTGTTAAACAGAAAGTTCAGATTGCGTCACATTTCGTTGTCTAAATAATCTTTTGAACATAACAAAAGGGGAAACTTTGGTCCAAATGTAAAGTTAAACCATTAAACGTGTGATTGGATACCCAATGATATTTCTCCAAGTTAACCAATTGTTACAAATTGAGTGTTAGTTTTGTACCCTTATCGCGATTGTTTGCTACCGATAAATGGTTTATTTTACGCGGTGTTCGCACATATTTTTTATCACTTTAGATAAAAGTTGTAACGTTCTGTACTTAATCATTTAAGGAAGTGGAAGTTTCCTTCTTTTGTTTTTGTGAATTGAGTAAAAACCAGAGTCTGCGAATTTCGACTACTGGTGGCATAATACTCGTCGTCCTTTGAAGTATGGGGAAGGTGCAGGGCGTAGAGAATGTTATCTGCAGTGTGTAGCATGTTTGGAACATTTTACTTACAAAAACTTAACATTTGTACCAACTCTGTGTTGTCATTTTTAGTTTCTGCATATGATCTATACCTTAGAAACGGACGGTAACCTACAAACTATAGGAACAAAGAACGTAGCTGTTTGCGTGAACGTAGCCTTTTAAAGCCTAGCGTCATTAAAAGTCTAGTGAAATCCATTCTAGTCAATATGTTCTATGAACGAAAACGATATGTGAAAAGTTTACACATGGGATGGAATTGACATGAACTATCGATTTATCCGATGATTTAATTTCTTTATTTCAATAATCATTTATCGCTGTGGGAATATCAGTTTGTCTAGAGCCTCTGATAGTTTTAACATGGGTTTAAAACACGATTATGTACATTGTGGGTTTTATGAAAAAAACGGTACCATATCCATAACTAACTCATACGCCTGTACCCGCTTCCCTCTTGCAGGTACAATCTGTCACAAAGTTAGTTCTCGGAAAATTCTGTGCAAATGTAAATCAAAGACGATGTCGCTTCCTTTACTAATTCAGTTAGTCGCTTCGCATAATTATGAACAAAGTGGAGCAGACTGGATTATAAAGTACGAAGTCTGTGTAGTAACCACTTCTAATCTGCTGGATGGTATAAGAAAATTAACAAGGTTAGCGCCACTCTAAAAGTTTCAGTGCAAAATGGATTTTTAAAACTTCGGAAAGTATGCGTCGTGACTTCGGTACCACTCTAGTCGCTAAGCGAGTTTTTGACAGTTGTGATGTTTGTTCTCGCTTTTACTTGCGGTGGTCATCTATGGTGTTGTTTCACTCAGTCGTTCCGTGCACATTGTTTTAAAGTGTCGTCGCTAAAGATTCAACTGTATTTTGATTCGCTTTTAAAGCTTTAAGCTCTTTTATGTAACTGTCATTTCATGCAAATAAAAGAGGTTATATTCTCCGAAATTTATATTATGAAGATAGTTCTCGTAAGCGACAAATGATGGGTATTTATTTTATAAATAGGTTAAAATAATACTTTTGTATGTCAACCGTGGTCGGGAAGAAACAGGGAACAAAGTTAGAGATTAAAGTTTCTTTTAACGTCTATACAATGCGAAGGTACTGGTCAAATCATATGAGACGCAAGTTAGTGAAGATAACATTCTAATATAACTTCTACTTTCAAACTTTCTGTGAAAGCCACCATTAACCAATTACCTATTTAAAGTGTCAACCTCTTGTCCAACACACTTAGCCAAAGTACTAAAACAGCTAAACGTGTGAAGTTTACATCATATAAAACTTAATTAATAGCGCGTAATCAAATAACGAAGAAACATTACTCGTTTGATGTACTAAGTGTCCATTATAACTTGACACGCGGCGAAAATCGGAACTAAAATCAATGTACTGTATCTGCCTATATTCTGACGTTGTCCTTGTCAACTAGCGCGATTATGAAGTTTTCGGTTATGTTGGTGATGTTGGAAAATCTTGAGCATTTAATTAGAATCAGATATCACAGCACATTTGTTACGTTATGAGGTTTCCGGTAATCCGAAGATGCTATTCGTTATTGTATTTCGGTTAAGGAATTCGTTGTGTTTATTTTAGTATCTACAAAATGTCTGGAAGGATTGAATGGAAATTTTGAGTCAGGAATGCCTGGTAATTTTGAATTTCATGAACTAAAGAGCAAGCCCCTTACTACCGACCGGGTAAAAACCCGCTTTCCAGGCAAACCTCATGCTCATGGAGCATGAGGTTTGCCTGGAAACTGAAGGAAACTGAGGCATGGAAACCGGTCACCTCCTTTTGCGAAGCAGTAATGCTAGCGAAGGAGGAGGCAGAATGCGTGCGGGAGAGGGAAACCTCACGCCCCAGCCGCCGCAACAGAAGAAGACGCCCTGGGCGTCGGGAAACGCAGGGCGATTCCCGGCCACCGTAGGCGCGGGCCTGCGGATGGCGGGCTATCGGTGGCTCGCCATCCGATAGCAACTAGGCCCGAGTCGATGGCGCGTCGTGTTCCACGCGCGCCTCAAAGAGCCGTCAGCAACGTAGACGGGGCCCCATAGGGTCAGTGCCTGCTAGGGTTGCGGAATTTGTTCGAAAGAGTCACCGCGGCCCTGGAATGCAAAGGACACAAGAAGGATCACGGGTGAGTTTTAGTCAGTAAGAGTCTGACATTCCCTCCCACTCCGCCCAGAGCGGGAGAAGTCATTTGATGATTTCCCGTCAAAAAATAAAAAAAAACAAAAGGCAACTACTGAATGGTACTATGTATGTGGAGAAATCCAATCGTGCTTTGCCTGTTCAGGCAATCAAAGAATCTCATGCGTAGCAGTTGTACTCACTAGGTCGGGACCCCGGAGACAGTACGATAGCCGAGATATCTCAAGCTACGAGGAATATTTTATCTCACTTAGCTTATTTCTTGCTATTATTCTAAATACGATAGTTTGTTTAGTAGTTTAATATGATGGATGTTTGTTATTTAACACGGTAGAACGGCAGATCAGATTCGGGTGAAATTTGCCATACAGAGAGAGATTATAGTCTGGAATAGCAGATATACTTTTACACCGGGAGTACGTTCCCTTAATAACAGCCGCACGGATCGATCTTCAAGGTTATCAACGCTTGCCGAGGTTGGTCGGTCGATGGGTGACCATCTTAACATATCGCGATCCCACCGTGTCTCGGAAAAGCACGTTAAGCCGTTGGTCCCGGCTGTCATTTGTTGTGATCTTTAGCAGTCGTTACGGATTGTCAGTAGCCAGAAAACCGGACTCCTAACTTGCTAAGAAGTACCGTGTTACCCAGTTATTGGATTTTGGAGGTCTGTTAGGCAGCCGCTCCAAGTAAAATACTGGTACGCTGAATCTGGTTTGACTGGAAGCTGACCCCAATATAGATTGGAAAAAGCAAGGATGATGATGAGGATGATGCACGAGCGAAGTCACTGGCAGTACCTAGTGTATTTTACAAATTGTACTTACATCTCATGGCACCTTCTTGTGGAGGTAAGCGATACTATGATAGACAACGCTTTCACGCTCCAGGCACATGCCGCGAGGTGTCGTGTGATTACATTCTGTAGTACATGTAATATAGTTTCCGGTTTACAGGGAAGAGGAATATAGCGTGTATTTTATTTGACATAATAGTTAAGTGTTTTGTTATATGAGTAGAGTAGGTACAAGGTGCTTTTATACATGTCTAGTAGCGGTTTAGTGTATTTTCAGTGGAGTTGAGTGAGTGACAAAATGTAACACTTTTTTTTTCTGTATGGGAAATCATCAAATGACTTCTCTCGCTCTGGGTGGAGCGGAAGGGAGTGTCAGACTCTTACTGACTATAACCCATCCGTGATCTTTCTAGTGCCCTTTACGTTCCAGGGCCGCGGTTACTCTTTCGAACCAATTCCGCAACTCTAGCAGGCACTGACCCTATGGGGCCCCATTCTCTTTGTTGTCAGCTCTTTGAGACGCGCGTGGAAAACGACGCGCCGCCAACCCGGGCCTAGTTGCTATCGGACGGCGAGCCACCCATGGCTCGCCATCCGCAGGCCCACGCGTACGGTGGCCGGGAATCGTCCAACGTTTCTCGACGCCCAGGGCGTCTTCTTCTGTTGTGGCGGCAGGGGCGTGAGGTTTCCCTCTCCCGCACACATTCTGTCTCATCCTTCGCTAGCATTACTGCTTCGCAAAAGGAGGTGACTGGTTTCCATGCCTCCTCGGTCGATTTAGAAATTGCTATTCAATTTTTGAAATAATTTTTTCGCTATACTGTTTGTCAGATACAGAATATAGCTCTTAAATATTACTTCTGAAAACCCCCTTTAATAGTATGTAGTATCGGAATCCTTGCTCGAGTTTTGTACTAAGGTAAGTTAATACAGGTTTCTATGAAGAACGTTCTGGAAAGTTCTCGTTCTATTGAAAAGGGACGATCTTCCGGACTAGACAGATGTTGTCTAATTGCACGGAAAGTTTTCTTCTATTTGGACAGCTGTCAAACTATCATTGACTCCGTTCACTACTATAGAAGATATAGTATCAGTTATGGATTAAATACACTTTATGTTAAAAAAGATGCATAAGATCAATGTGTGGTCTGAAAATTGATGATAGCTGTGTACCTTTCTTTAAATCGCTGAAAATACTTACCTTACCTTCATTATATATTTTTGAAATTAGTGTTTTCGTCAAAACAAACATGAGGTTATTCGAAAAAGTGTCAACTTTACGAGTTGTTGCGATTCGTAGCCAATACGCAAAATGTTTAAGCAATCAACGTTGTAAGACTGCCTTAGTGAGAAAGAGCGTTTTAGGCATGGCACCGCGCATTTACAATAAATTACCAGATAGAATAAAAAATTTGAATGTTAACAATTCAGAAAAAAATTAAAATTGTTATTAATTGAAAAATGTTATTATAGGACTGATGAATTTTTGAATGATAAATTAATGTAGACTTATTGTGACTAATTGAATTTATGATTATTTTATTTATGCATTGACTGTAGAAATGGCTCCATACTTTGACATTTATAATTTTTGTTTTTTATTAATTTTGACATAGGTACTTACCGAGTATATAATTTGTGTACCTCAAGCATGATTATTATTGAGTTCAGCATGCAACCATATTTGTACGCCTCTTGGCATAACATAGCGAACTATTAATTTAATTTAAGAACTGTATTTTCTACCTATGTTACACAAATAAAATGATTATGATTATGATTATTATGAAAGGTTTATTCAAAGTTAAGGCACCCAGTCTTAGTACCAGTAGCCCTACCATGACCTCTTAAATCCATCATGATTCCTATGTCAGAGAGAGACGGAGTTATACAAGACGAATAGCACTATCCCTTTTTCACACTGAATCATGATAGCATTGGCACTTCGTGGTACGGTCCCAGTGTTGGTTAAGGCCAGCCTAAACAAACTGTTAGACATAAATCAAACAGGACCGCTGATACAGTCTACCGTTCACGAAGTCATGATTCGACCAAACGGCTAACAAGCCACAGGCCGTCGACAAAGAAAGCGGGAACAAGCAGTGCTGTATCAAATTGCTTCCTTCCTTTACGAAGTGTGCAACGTGACTACCGAGTCAGACACTCCCGTTTAGATGTGACTCGGCCTTAATAGCAACGTGACTACAGAGTCAGACACTCCCGTTTAGATGTGACTCGGCCTTAATAGACCGCTTTGTATGCCACTTGAAAGTCATTCAGGACAAACGCTGGTTTATAAAACGTTTATTTTGTATAAATATTGACGTTTATTGTTGTTTCACGGATTTTAGGTCGGAAACTGGGTGTTTTCTTAAACTGCGGACGATAAGTGTTGTGGTGCGTCATTGAAGAAGTTTACTTCTTTATACAGCATGTAAAATGGATTATATTTAAACTGTTACTAACTGATATCTTAAGGTTATAACGTCTTCAGTAATTTCTTTAGTAAACTCTATAGATATGTAGTTTAGAACAGCAAGGTATTATAAAAAAATTAAACCTACATAAATTGATGATAAATTATGTACAAACGCGTATAAAAAGAGGACATGAAAAGAAATCAATTTTAGTAATAATCTCCAGCAATTAATTATTTTACCCAGACGCTAATTAAAAAAAACGCTTGTAATTACGTACCTACATAGATAAATTAATAGTAGTTTCCCAATACATAATCTGAAGCAAAAGGGACAGTAACTGTATTTGATCCAATCACAGGTTGTCACAAATCAACATAAAAAATAGCAAGTAAACAACTGTACATCTCAATAATTAATAACTCCTATTTGTTAAATGAAAGTCATGTATTGGCATTACTTAGAGCTAGTAATAGTAAGGAGAATCTATTGAATGCGAAACCTATTCTCAGACAATACAATAGTAACTTACTGCTTCAATGGGTCGTAATACCAATGCACATAATATGTACATATGTAGCTCTGCAATATTGTACTTAACTCGTGAAACGAGGGACATTTTAAAGTAGTGCATTTAATTGTGATTGCAAACCATGATGAGATGGCAATTATTTAGAACATTTTAAAATTGGAACACTTTTTTACGCGTCAAAATTTGATAGTCATTCTCTCGAAGTCAATCCGAGAAATTGTAGAATAGCAAGTAACTAAACGTGAAGTATTACAATTTCAAGTGGGGCTCCTGTTTCTGTCTGCAGGGTTATAAAAAAATAACATGAATGGCATGATGGTAGCTAATTTTCGCTTCGCTCCCATCAAACTTAACCTATCCGTTTCGAAGAGCCCTAATCCGCTATTTGGCTATGGCAGAAAATCTTATAAATGGTAGAACAGTTCACTGATAGGTCGCCAACATATCGTCAGTTTATGGCGGTTAACAATTTCTCGGAATGACTTTTGAGATTATTGACTATCAAATTCTGATGCGTAAAAATCATTTCAAATGTTCAGTTGACAATTTATAGAGAGTTTACAATCTCTCAAGATATTTGATAACCTTCCGCATTTTACAATTAACCGGTGGCAAATACAATTGCGTTAAGTGTGCCCAAACCGACTGGGTTACTATCTCAATGTTTGATGGGCGTCAGACACTTGGAGCCAGTTTTGCAGTTGGCACAGCAGCAGCAGACCTGAGGATGGCGAGTGAGGAGTGGCTTGTCGTCCTATAACAATCAGGCCCAGGTCGACGGCACTTCGTGTTCCATGAGCGCCTCAAAGAGATTTCAGCGATGAAGACGGTGCCTCATAGGGTCAGAGCCTGCAAGGGTTGCGAAATTTGTTCGAAAGAGTCACCGCGGCCCTAGAACGCAAAGGGAATTTGTAGGAACACGGGTGGGTTTTAGTCATTAAGAAGAACTCACTGAGAAGTAATTTGATGATTTCCCATCCATGAAAAAAGAGGTAAACTGATTTATTTTTCGACATTATTTTACAAGAAAATATTTTGTGGCAGCTTGGAACTATTGATTGATTAATCCTTGAAATATGAACAGAAAACAGATCATATGTACATATATCTTTTCCCTATTCCGGATTATTTCCCTGTGCCTCGTCTTATTAAAATATAAAGTACCATTAGATTTCCGTTAAACGTAATGATTTCTTTTACATACATTTTTACTAGCTTTATAAAAATTAGTCTAAAATATTCAGCAATTTCAGTAAGTCCATATTTTAACCAGTCATATAAATAATACAATACAATGATGCGTTCAAACTGGGTCCAATTAAATCTTAACATATTGTCTAAATTGGGCCCAAGACTAATAAAGCCAATGATTCAATGGAGGGTGGACTTAACAATGAACAATTAGGGACTGAAATCGATTTAATGGTTGTAACTTTACTTAAGAGTCAATGATTGGGTACAGGCTTTGATATAATGGGTAAGTATGTATTTTAAAAGCAAATTTGAATGGCTTTTCAATCCTATGTTACTGAAAAATTTCTCTTCCGGGAGGTAAAATGTAGGTGGGATGTAGCATTCAATGTAAATTTTCAATAACAAAATATATCCTAAATTAAAGACAGAAATGTTTTGTTTTAAATTCAATTAATTTAATTTTTCATATTGGGCAAACATGGGTACTTTTAAAATTTCAAAAGTAAGGTGTACGGTTAAAGTTGGTTGTCTCATCCTCCAAACTATATGGTGACTCTTTTAAAATAACGTTTTCATTATTTTATTTTAACTTAGCAGAAAACAAGTTCGAGTTCAAGTTATCAAGTTAGAGAATATTTTACAATTTTAAGTTGCCTACGAATTAAAATGCACAATCGAGAAACCCGAAAAATTTAAACCAAAAATAAATTCTCAGCAAAACTTCTAACTTATTCAAATCTCGCTGAAAATAAGACGGAGCAAATATTCAAGCAATGAAGAAGAAGCAACACTTGCTGGTAATGCGGCACTCATTCAAACTGAGCACCACTAAATCAAATTAAAATCACAATAAGGAGCTCTGCGCCATTTCTAACGGCTTTAAATAATCTAAGTTATCTAACTTTCTTCTTTGTCATTTTATTTTTATCGTTTTAAAACATGATAAAACTGGTTTCAAAGTATATGTTCATTTAGAATTCATCGACAAGCTAGTTTAATGCCCTTAAACACGGTCATCATTACTCCTTTTTTTTTTTTTGGATGGGAATTTATCATATGACCCCTCCCGCACTGGGTGGAGCGGTAGGGAGTGTCAAACTCTTACTGACTAAAACCCACCCGTGTTCTCCTTTGCGTTCCAGGGCCGCGGTAACTCTTTCGAACAAATTCCGCATGGTGCTAATTATTTCTGATCGGCACCAATTATATCTAAGTCCTTTCAGTAGTTTCCTTAATATGTAGATACATCTATCTATCTGGGTTTTTGGTTTCCGCACTTAGTCCTAGTATTGGACCATTGTGCGTGAGCCATGGCAGCCAAATCACTCCAACCAGCCAGCCTCCCTCCAGAAACAGATCAGTCCACTCTGTGTGTTCAGGACTTCTGAAAGTGCATTCGGTATCCCTACTGTATGTAGATACATATATCATTATTTAAAGTAATGTTTATTTATTTATTTGTTTGTGACGATTTGGCTCAAAGACTACTCGTTAACGGTTCTTTGAAGTTTCTGGAGTAGGTACCTATTAAATCCCTGTGGGCGAAGTGCTAGTAAGTCATAAATTGTTTTCCTTCAGAGAAGCTATAATGTATTTTTCAGAAACATCAGCTCCATGCACAATTACTGTTCGCCGAGACCCTCTTGAAATAAGCCATTGAGGCCATCCCAAAAAGAGTTGCTGACATGACATAAAAAAGAGAGCAAAGATAAGACTCGTTCGTGACGGCGTGGCGCGGGAGAACTACAAGGAAGGACTTGAAGTAGGCGTTTGCCCAGCTGTGGGACTGTAACTACTACCTCTAGATACAAAAAAAAGCATTTTATTTCTTAATCATTCATAGCGGAGCTATCTGTTTTAGTAAATTTCACACACTCTGAAATATCACAGAAAGTAACACCAGGCTAACTTCGACTCCGACTTGAACAAACAAAACTAAAAGATCGAACTACTCGAAATGGCGAACTAAATTCAACATTCCTCGCAAACTAAAATGTTCAAGACTAACCTAACATTTCCGATATTCGATATTCCGTCAGCCACCGATAGTATTTGTAATATTCATGAGAATTTCTCGTAATCGTCTGTTCGGAAAGCAATCATAAAACTCGTTTTATTTTATAGCACTAGGAACCTGCTAAGTACTGTAATGGTGGGTATCTACTATGTTCGCGAACATCTTTTTCCGTGCTCCTGCAATTTTCAGCCATATAGGTGAGAACCAAGTTCACAAATGCATTTAATAATTTTGTCCTGTAGCTGTATGATACTCACCGATGGTGCATTTATTTTGTTGCGGAATTTGTTCGAAAGAGTTACCGCGGCCCTGGAACGCAAAGGGCACATGGAGGAGCACGGGTGGGTTTTAGTCAGTAAAAGTCTGACACTCCCTATCGCTCCACCCAGGGCGGGAGGGGTCATTTGATGATTTCCCATCCAAATAAAAGGAGACTGTTTTTTTGTAATAATTGACGGTTAAAAGTGCTGATTCTCAGCTTCATTAGAATAAATAACTATTAATTTTGAAAATTGAAAATAGAGCTATCAAGATGTTTATATTGTTACACAGAGATTCATAAGAATACTGTACTTCTGTGAACTGTGTACATTTTATAACAACTTGCTTTATTTGGCCGAAAAATCGCAGTGACCCGAGCCATTTTATAACACTTGCAGCTGTAATTTGTCACGAAAATGAAAACACGTGGTTTATTGTTATATTAAACTTATGTGTGGTAAAATGTTACAAGAATAGGGACTCAATGTTATGAATGTGCATTTAGCTCGATTTTGGATCGATCCTTTTAATTTTAACCGTTAGAAACCTTGGATATAAGGATATTATTTATAGTAAACCAACTATTCTTCAATGGATTTTTATGGAACCCTATAAGATTCCGCTGTCTGTCTATCAGTGGGTTTTATGTCATAAACTATAATAGGTAGATTGTTGAAATTTACAAAAACATATGTATATGTTGTTATAGAGACAAGAGAATAGTTAGTACTAGAAACTTACTATTATTGTGTTGCTGATATAATTATAAAAAAAACAAGGTAAAATGGTACGGGAACTTTTGTAAGCGAATCCTGCTTGCATTTATTTCATTTCTATCCCGGTGGTCAGGTAAAAACTGCCATAATGTATAATTATTTTTAAATCAAAAGGCCATATATACTATAATTGTTCTTGGTTGCCTCAAATATCAGTAATGATTTTAGGGATTATGCAACATGTGAGGATGTTCCCGGTAATCCCTACTTCGAGTACTGCTTCTTCATGATCGGAGTTCTGGAGTCAATGAAAATCGGGTTGTGTTGTTGTACGTACTGTACGTACCACTTTTTAGAGAAATAACCACCAAAACGGTGAAGGAAAACATCGTGAGGAAACCGGCATGTCCTAGGACCAAAAATTCGAAGGCATGTGACATTCACCAACCCGCACTGGACCCGCGTGGTGGATTCCGGCCCATTCCCTCTCCTAGAGAGGAGGCCTGTGTCCCAGCAGTGGGAACATTAAAAGGCTGGTTATGTGATGTTATGTAACCACCAACTAACTGGTCTTCCTCGCCTACCTACACAAATTGTTTTCCGTCTGACCTGTTTTTCTTTTCCGAACGAATCAATGGTAGATTAGAAGCAATCCGTTATCCCGGTAATCAGAAACACGATACTAATATTTGTATAGGCATTAGCTATTTGTTTGTTCAAGGCTTTTTTTGCTTGGTTCTTTTCTTTCGCCATAGTTTGTCGTGAATTATATGGGTAGGTATGTGTGTTCTTTGCCTATGTACTAATGGCATAATTGATTCCGTACCCATCTTAAGCGTACTTTAATGAAAGACTGAAAGCAATTGGTTTGGATTCTGCATTCCTTAGTAGTCCACTGATTTGGTTGTTTTACCTGCAAAGTTTAGTGAGTGGTTTTATATATTTTGACATGGTCTTCCCGAATTATTCTTTGCCATCTTTGAGGCTCATGGTATCATATTCGAAATATGATGTTCAAAAACAAATGAAGTTACACATTTCGCATTAACATTATTTCGCGACCTTGGCAGACACTGGCCCCTAAGTGGGCCCTAGCGGCCAACCGTGTCCGGTGAGTACCTGCGTCAGGCGGAAGGTGAGGACGCTACTGCGCCTCTAGCCACTCCTCAAAGAGGGGACGTATCGCCGTGATAGTGGCGTGCCCAGCGCTGGGTTTATTAGGTACCCTTGCCCCACAAAATAAGCGGAGTTATAATGTTCCAGTTGATACACTATGGGGTTTCGTTGTTTATAGTAAGAAGCATCTAAATGGAGAAACGTAATATACAGTTGGCCAATGACTCAGCAAGTACACAAAGTTACAAAATAAACTCAACTCTAATCTCTTCAAACTTAAAGAACAGGTTTCTTCTGGGTAAGCTCATCATCGACTTAAGAGCAAACCCATTTGAAAAAAAAAAAACTAAATAAAACACTTTTATACCGTCAACTCATGATTCATGTTTTTGGCGGTATAATACTATTACCTTCTTTCTTCGATGGCACAGCGACCCAACTCTTCTCTGTTCAATCCATCCGGAATCACAGTATTTCTAAAAGAGCAAATCCCAAAAAAACCCATAAATCAAAATTCCATTGAGTAAAACCCCAATTAAGGTAACCCATAAGTGATTTTTTTCATACCTTTGGGTACGACAACATGAGGTTTGGTCAAATTCTTTAATGGATCCCCTTTATACTAAACCTGATCCCAAACTGAAGACCCTTGACCTACTTTTGAATGTAGTTAGGTTCTAATGCTCTTCAAAGGCTCCACAGAAAACCATTAAATACTAATTGCTCATTAAAATATGTGCTTCTAACAAAAAGTTAAAGATATTCCAGAGTAGGATATTTTAAGTACTGACAGTTTTGAGGAAATTACTTAAAAGGAAATAACGAAGAAGAACTGCATTTTGTTCCTGAAACCATGTACATATTTGCTTCGTTCAAAGCATTTCAGCAAAATAAAAGTAAGAACTTTTACAACAGTTTCAATCACCATAACCCGTCTTGCTTCAAGTTTCTATCAAGAAAATACAACAAAACGGAAGCTTTATATCACAAAGCAAGAACAGATCGAGTACAGCCGAACAAGCTATTTGGTTGGTAGATATAAATATAGAAGTAATATGTTATTAATTTTGAACAATATTTTATTTAAACATTACGTACAGTAGTGGTACGAGTACATAGGCGGACTTATTTAATAAAGTATTTTCTACCCGTCAATTTTTGGATTCAAAATACTGTAGTAGGTACACCAAATCTGCCAGGGTTGCTGGATTTGAACGAAATACTCATTGCTTTTTAGTGGTACACTCACCCCATCTCCCAACGAAACGTACCCATCACAGCGTACACGGTATACATTGGTGTAAAGTTGTAAACAATAAACAAACATGCGATTTCAGCAATCCCGAAAGATTTGCTATCATTTATTAAAGAGTTCCGTTATAGGTTCCGTCGCAGATAACCGGCGAGATGTATGTATGTATTTGCCAGTGTAGGTACCATACAGTTTATTTGACTTTACATGAACCATTAGGTAGCGTGGAGCGGCTGTTTAAGCTTACACTGTGACCTACAAAGATAGCTGAGTACGTAGGTATGCAGCTAACATTACCAGCCACATGGATACATCTACCGCCAGGCATTAGGGGACACATTAACTCAAGGCTACCCCCATTAATTATCCCTACATACCCCGCAACGGATGTAACCGTGATGATATCTGCCTCAAAGACTTCTGGTTCACATAAATTCAGCGTACATTATCAGGAGAATATCTCTTTTAAAATCATTCGTTTTAATATTGTACAAAATGGTGGAATTCAGAGACTGTGAATCTTCATTTCAATGTTTAATACAGGTACCTATCATATTCGATTTATTTTTTATTATATTTCCGCAAAACTAAACAATTTCTCTTTTCTGAGAAACGGTCGTCGAGATTTTTAATAAAAATATTTTGAAATGAAATTGTCGCTACATAATACTCAAGTAAATATAAAAATAAATATTTGTAACGAAATTATAGCAAAATGTGAGCTATTTCGGATGGTTATAGATGATTGAATCATAAAGAACTCGGTATTAGAAACGGTTTTTTGTGTCCATTGTAAAGGCTCCCTCAGACATTAACCGTTTCAAAACGTATTGTCGCATTGTCGCCTTGCGGAGCGATGGTAAATATTGTGGGCTGAAAAACATTGTTTTCCTCGAATACTATAATATCTACCGAGTCCAGGTCCTTACTGAGTTTTTCTTAAACATTTTTGACATTATCTTCCTCACCATAGCTATTTTAATATCTCGGTCCCCGTTTCTCGTCTGTTACTCTCAATGGAGATATTACTCTGGCCTTAGTAATTTATTTGACATTCAGAAGTGCCGTGATAGCGTCCAGAAATGAATAAATGATTTCAAATAATACACTTTCTTGGTACCTATCACGGAAGTTCGTGCAACCTGGGGCCGTATTATGACCTCTTAAAACCATCATGTTTTCGGTGTGAAAAAGAGACGGAGCTATAGAGGACGCATAGCACTATCCTTTTCTCACACAGAAAACATGATGGTTTTAAGAGGTCATAATACGGCCCCTGGGGTGATTAAAAATATGAGTTTTTTTTTTAAGTGTTCTATTTATTTCGTTACTGTTATTACAAATTCTTTAATGTTCAGAGCGGCTTGTTGTGGTTGTCGTTATTTATTTTAGTTCCGAGAAAATCCTGGCTTATCGGAACAACATGCTGTTGTGATTTTTAGTTAACGAGCCTGGCTTTAGTGTACGTTTATCTTCGTAAATATTTTTTTTTTTTTGGGGGCAGAAAAAAATAAAATATATATGTATGTAGTTTTGGCTTCATACAATTTCTAGCGGAATTTGTAGCTAGCTTTAATTTCACAGGTAACTTGATAAACTCTGCAATATTTTATTTCAGTATATCTATGTATGTACCTATTACCTCCTGTTGACTCATATGGTAAGACTAAGAAAGAATATGTTTTAAACCATTTGTAAAGACACATGCTGTACTGTAAAGGTTGCATGCTGTAATAAACCTTATTGTAGTATGCAGGTTGCCAGTGAATATGTCTGCCTGCTTTTGACGCGTTTAAAAGACGCTAGACGGTTTAAAAGGTGGAATAAAAAAGAATAGTCAGATGGCTGACAGGCCGTCACGTCGCGTCGCCGCGTCGGCGCTTGTAAGAAAATTATGTAAAAAAATAATAGTTCAAACTTTGACCGGGACAATAAAAAGGACCATATAACAACATATTACATTTTCAGTTCAATATTCGTCTTACTTATTGAAAACTCAACCCTTTTAGGAATACACCTTTTTTTTTTGGATGGGAAATCATCAAATGACCCCTCCCGCCCTGGGTGGAGCGGTAGGGAGTGTCAGACTCTTACTGACTAAAACCCACCCGTGTTCCTCTTGTGCCCTTTGCATTCCAGGGCCGCGGTAACTCTTTCGAACAAACCGCAACTAGGAATACACCCTGTAAGATAACTTGATCACGTTCTTATAGTATGTACACCATAGATATAGTATTTTATATTTCTATGATGTACACCTAAGGCGTGAGATGTAGCAAATAAATATAACAGTCTAGGTAACAGAACATCCTTTTACCAAACCTACAATTTTTAGGGTGAATTTACTACCTGCTTCTTCCCTAAAGAATGGCCTACTTAAAACATATATCCACAACACGAGCCTACTTTAAACCCATTTAAACTCTGACCTCACTTTAAAAAGGGATTTTAACGTTTTAATGGTACTTTGGAGTTCAAAAGTAACTCAACTGAAGCCGTAAAAGGTCGGCAACATGTGTGATGATCATGTTACAAACTGTGTGAGGCGATAACAGACGTGTGAGTCGTTAAGAGTTGCCTCCTGTCTGAATAAATTGTGAATTATTCAGTTACTGTTGACTTTGAGAGTTGTTCTTTGTCTGGAGCGGACAGTAATAAAACGGAACTCTTAGAACACATAATAATATGTAACTTTTTGGTAAATGAACTTTTGTGATCATAAATTGTTTAATTGCGCATGTCGGTGGTAGCATTTTGACAATAAGCTGGCAAAACGTGTTACGGAGTTTCAATAGAATAAGAGGCCATTTTGTACTTATTTCTACTGAGCAAAAAGGTACAGCAGACCACTCTGCTGTACCTTTTTCATGTTTGAGAAATCATCAAATTACTTCGTCCGCTCTGGGCGGAGCGAAAAAAGTGGCGGACTCTTACTGACTAAAGACTACTGAGTCCCTTCAGTTATATGGAAAAAAAAAACAGTTAGTGTTTACTCGTATATAATACGCCACCTAATAATTGCAAACTCAGTAAGATTATAAAATGTCTTGAGAGATTGTAAACTATCGATAAATTGTCAATTGAACATTTGGGAAACGTACGAATTCAAATTTGGTAGTATATCTCTAAGCCATTCCGAGGAACTGTGAACTGACGTCGACGTACAGTTCTGCAATTTGTCGAACTTTTTGCCTAGCCAAGAAGTGGAACATAGGGCACAGAGCTTAGGGCTACCTGACTCGGATAGGTTATGATCGACCGGCTTAGCTCCCGTCATGCCATTCATGTCAGGTTCCTTTAAACCCGGCAGACCCCAGAGATAGGAGCGCCGCGCAGCAGGGTTCCGATTTATAGCACAATAGATGTTTATTCGTTTGTTATAGGGGAGCAGTGGTGGCCGAGTGGTAACGGCCCCGACGTCGCGGGTTCCAACCCAGCCAGGCGTATAACTTTGTGTAATTAATTTCATCTCCACTGCTCTCAAAACGGTGAAGGAAATCATCGTGAGAAAACGGCATGTCCTAGAACCAAAAATTTTAAGACATGCGACACTCACCAACCCGCACTGGGCCCGCGTGGTTGATTACAGCCCATTCCCTCTCCTAGAGAGAGAGGAGGCCTGTGTCCCAACAGCGGGGACATTAAAAGGCTGATTATGCTTATACTAGATATTTGTGAGTTACAAAACTCGTGTTCAAGTAAATATATAACTGAGTACAAAAAATCTGTCCTTTTATGCTTTTTAGTTATCCGGACATTGTGACTTCAAATTTCCATCCTAATTTAGAAGAGTCACTTGGGCGTTCAGAGTTTCTGGATTTTCATACATACATATTAGCCTTTGTTCCGTTTAACATATTTTTATGTCCATGCATACAGAATGACACGTATCCCAGGTTTGTCGTAAACCCTGGTTTGGATCTAACGAATATGTTTTTTCCTGATCTGAAGCTCGTGCCCCTAAAAATGTGATTTTATTGTGTGCTTGATTATGAAAACATGAGATTCTGAAATATGCTCTGGTTAAATTTTATTGCTTTCGTGTGATGTAAAATCAAAGGACCAAGTTCGGAGGGAAGCCATTGAAACAGCGGGTCTAAAAGTATACATACATAGGTATACGTTTAGACCAGCTGGTTTAGAGGCTCTTCATATTATGAAGAGGTAAAATTGTTAGTTAATTTGTAATTTCTGCAAACACTGATCAGAGTGCCATTCTACTAATTTTCAAGCAACATTGGCATTCACATCTCTATCGCAATCTGTCAAAAATGTATGAAAAATAAGGCTTTTTGAGATGCCAGTGCAAATGTGCTCGAATAATTAGAGAGATTTCCAAAAAATACTGAACATATATTTTTTCTTTTTTTCACATAAATAAAAAACGAAGACGATATAGTGCGTTAAGAACTCGTGTGACGTCACTACGTGGTACAATTTTTGCCACGGCGTGACGTCACAAGCCCCCACTCCTGATCTTTGATGCTTTATATCTTCGTTAATTTTCGTAAATTTGAAAAAGCAAAAAATGCGTGTCCAATATTTTTCGGAAATCTAATCGATGGACTAAATCGAATCATATTTTTTTTACTCAGTAAACATCCCTATTGGCCCTCTGATTGAGTAATTTTCACATTAAATAATAAGCCTACATTATATACAAAAACAAAATAAACCTACATTATTAATCTGAGTAAACTGGACTACTTTTGAACCAAGCTTATGGGTTAAGCTGTGGGAGCAAAGCTATTAACAAAAAACTAGCTGTAGGTACTCGTGTTAATTTTAAATTCGGTAAGACTGAAGAAGTTTGGTCAATCAATATATCAACTGATCTTTTACGTGGGCTAAGAAGCATAGAGCTTATAAGAATCAACCATGTAAACTATCTTCTACATAACCAGAATTTAACCCTAGCACTACTGTAGCATTTACTTAACACTGAAACATTACACCCCCACTATATGTTTTCACTTAGCAAATTGTCTCGGAACTTGCACAGTATATGAGCTACCAAGTTTCTTAATTGCCGTACATAAATACTGGTGTATGTAAACATGGAAGAAGATGGCACTTTGTTGCGTCTACTTAGCTGAAATATGACCATGATAAGCTTTCATATTCAGTATAATTTTCATCTGGTTTTCGTCGGGTGTGTTAATGTGGAGTTTTGTTTTCGTCTAGTTATACGTACGTTTGGTGTTTTAGAAAACCGTGAAAGAATTTAGAGGAGAACTTTGATCAGCAATGGAACAGTTGGTCATCAAGGTCTGCCTAGGTTTGACGAATTATGTTAGGGTCACTAAGGGTTGGCTTCCAGTTTTCCTGGATGTTGCTGTTCCTGTACCAGTATTTTACGTGGAACAACTGTTTATGTGGTCTCTACAATACAGTAAGTAATTCACACGACACCCTTTTTTTTCTAGATTTGAAATCATCAAATGACGTCTACCACTCTGAGCTGACTAAAACCCACCCGTATTTCTCGTAGTGCCCTTCGCGTTCCAGGGTCGCGGTAACTCCTTCAAACATATTCCGCTACCCTAGCAGGCATTGACCCTATCGGGCCCCGTCTTCACACGATACCCATTAGGTACTTGTGATTGTCTAGTTGTCAGACTTTTGAAATTCTGAAAGACGATGGGTAGGTATTACAGATTTACATAATTATGACAGTCAGAATCAGCGACTTAACGTGGTATTAGTGTGTGCCTTTTTTTTTTGGATGGGAAATCATCAAATGACCCCTCCCGCCTTGGGTGGAGCGGTAGGGAGTGTCAGACTTTTACTGACTAAAACCCACCCGTGCTCCTTCTTGTGCCCTTTGCGTTCCAGGGCCGCGGTAACTCTTTCGAACAAATTCCGCAACCCTAGCAGGCACCGACCCTATGGGGCCCCGTCCCTGGTGCTGACGGCTAGGATTGGTTAGGCCTGGGGACTGAAATTGACAAACGTAGTTCAAACCTTTGATCGAACTCTCATCTCTTCCTACCAATTTGTACGCCACGATATGCGGCTGAACATGTTAGAACTTTCTATTTCATTATTATCTTGCATGCAATGTATCATGTACACCATATTAAAACAAATAAAAAATACTTACTTACTTAAGAACTAAATCATTCTACTTTATCACTTACTCACGTATTAAGAATAGAATTCTGAGCTGGATTTTGTGATATAATTAGCTACACTGAGCTAAACCTATTGTTATCCTCAGTGCACTGCAGAGACACAAATGCATTGTTACATTACACAAAGCGTCTTTAATAGCATTTAAAGCCGATTCAAACACGACCGATACTACTGACCACACCATTAGCACACTAGGGATGTGGTGACGAACAAACGTGGTGTTGTACATAATATATACAAGTATATACAATGTATGATGTGTACCTACAGATTTGTGAAGAAGCTCGCATGGAAAGTAGGGCTTTATATGTAGGTAGACAAAATGTCGTTCGGTCAGCAATAGCGTTTGTCAAGAAGTCCAAAAGATATGTGATTGAGAAGCGTTAGCGAAACGTCACGTGGTCACGTGGTGGTGGATTCTTTACATTTTAAAAGTTTGGCGGTCGATGTCGCTGATAGAATGTCACTTTCAGCATTATGAACAACATAAAACACGTGACTTTGTGATTATTTCGAATAATGATATAAATATTCTGAACACAAATTCACTAGATATAGAAAAAATGGAGACTGCTTATCAGTTTTGAAATAATCTGTATTGTTTTTTATGAATGTTTGTCTAAACATATATAGCCAACCAGCGTTGTTGCGTTACTATTAGAGGGAATACAATATATATTTTTTATATATTCTCAACATAGACAAAATACATATTACATGGATTCAGAGTCAGACAATATTTAAATTCTGTGGGAGACTGGTGCCTAAACTACGCTCCAGACCTTTATTTCAGGTCACCAGGTTACCGCCTTTTTACAAAATAAAAAAACAATATTATGAGAAGATTGATGGCTCGACTGGAAATTTTTGCCATATTTGTGTGTGGAAGTGTGTTTGTATGTTTTGTGCGTGTGTTTGGAGTCGTGTCGTCCATGCGAGTGACGTTAGATTACGTTAGGACAGGTAAGCGTGTGTCAGGCGCTTTATGGGCGTGCGTGACTGAATGATACTGTTATATATTACTAGTACTTCGCCCGCGACTTCGTCTGCGCAGATTAAGTACGAACAATTTTGCATCCCCATTTAACCCATTTAGGGTTGGAGTTTCATAAAATCCGTTCTTTATTTCATATATGTTTAAAGATTATGTGGCTTTCTTGTGATAAAAGAACGGGACTTTGGTAAATAATACACTATTTAAAATTAAATGTAACTTTAAGAATATGGTTCAAGTTTTTACACGGCATAGGCACATGTGATCTTATTTTTTTGTTGCCTATCATTCAAGTTTTATGAAAACCAAATATAACATAATTCAGTCCACAATATCTAGCTGAATTACACAGAAAAGCGTATATAAGTCTTTTCCACAATTTCCCAAAACCGGAACGGAACGGAAATAATGCAACGGTGTAAGCACTCAAGCTTTAAAATCTATACTAATATTATAAAGCTGAAGAGTTTGTTTGTTTGTTTGTTTGTTTGTTTGTTTGTTTGAACGCGCTAATCTCAGGAACTACTGATCCGATTTGAAAAAATCTTTCAGTGTTAGATAGCCCATTTATCGAGGAAGGCTATATTTTATCCCCATATTCCCACGGGAACGGGAACTACGCGGGTGAAACCGCGAGGCGCTGCTAGTAAATAATAAATATCTTGAGAAATTAATGATATGAAGTGGCAACGTACCTAATTGTAGTCTCTATCTATGGATACAATACCGTAAGGTGGCTACATAACAATAACACATTTTTTTTTTTTTTGCAAAAAATTTGTTTTTTGTATTTGAAATTAAAGTTATATTATACTTTTTTGTGTGTGTTTTTAAATGTAGAAGTCGGTTGTTATTTGTAAGAAAGTTTTATATTTCACTTTTTAGTGGTGTTTACCTGAAAGCTAAACGTACCCTATCACAGCGCATTAGCGTGTTATAAACTGGTGTAAACAATAAACAGTCATGCGATTTCAGTAATCCCGGGAGATTTGCTGTCATTTATTGAAGAGTTCCGTTTCTTATCTCCGAAATTCTTCATCAGATATTCACCAAATTAGAAAGGAACCACCTTCAAATACTACGACGCTCTTCCAAATTATCGTTTACAGTTTTTTTTTCATGTTACATCGATAAGTGAAAATAAAAACATCATCAACGCAGTTTTAGGGATAACTCAAATAGTGTCAGTCGTCAGATCTCACTCTCAATTTTAAATGGGACCACATGACAAGCACCAGCTTTCGAAAATAAAAAGAATCATCAAAATGGGTACAACCAATAAAAGTTATGAGGTAACACAAAAAAATAAATACAGTCGACTTGAGAACCTCCTCTTTTTTTGAAGTCGGTTAAAAAGATGCTAACTCAAATCAAAGGATCTCCATATCACTAAATTCCCTGTATCGACTATTGTCTTATACTCGTATAGACATTAGAAATAGAACATTGCAATTGCAATCCATTGTATAACTTGCCCACATTCCCGATATCGTTTCGGAAATCCCACTATGAATTCTCCCAGATGCTACCAAATCGTTATAAAGGATAATTTAAGCTTAAGGGGAAGTGTTACGTGTTATTAGGCAACAGTTGTGCCTAATAATTTAAATCATAACATTGCATTATACATTATGTCACTTCAAAATTCTCAGTTCAAATGTTTAAATTACCCAATTTCATGATTACTTCAAATCATGATATCTATAATCAGGGGCTGAGTCCATGGCCTTGGTCCATGGCCCATGACATTGGAGACAATCGCACTATTAGTTTTTTAAAAAACGTTGATTCACCCTAGGAATTGCTCCTGCGCTCCTGTGCTCCAAACGCACCCTTAATGGTGCGTTTACAAACTTATAAAACTAACATACACAAAAAGCAAGACCGGAAACAACTATCAGCTGGCAATACAAATATTTTAACCCATCGCGACACGTGGCGCAGCAGCCAATCCAATACAGCAGTTAATACGAATACAAGTACATATTGTGGTGGGGCCCAAGTACTGCGTTGCAAATTGCAAAACACTTAGGAAAACGTGAGTTTCTTGGGCTAGCGGTTTCGCCTTAACTCGCAAAATCAGAAAATATTTTATGTGCCTCCTATCCAATACAAAGCACGTACTTTCTTTAGAAAATTTACGATACGAAAGTCAGGTTTTACAATACATTAGGTAATTTTGAGTTTCTGTACGATTTGCTGAACATTGGGAATAATAAATATTTTAAATATGCCAAGTTTTCTCGTTTGGATGCGACTTTTAAACGGTTATACGAAGTTGAGCGGTATTTCGAATTATCGGTTGGGTTACCGAGGGGACGGGAATCTGAAAGTTTCATTCAGCGGTATGAAGAATAGTGTAGTTGGATTATGTCATCGAGAGCATTTTATTTACGACCACACTTTATGGACTTCACATTAGTAAGCTGTACTTTAACAGCTCTTACCTATATGAAAAAAGGTTTTTTCATATCAATATGAAAAAACCGGTATTTTTGGAGTGATTAGCCAGTCACATAGCGGATAGATTAAACGCTTAAAGACGCAAAAAATTAACTCAACTGATTTTTTGGGATGATGTTCGGATAGAGCAGTGTAAAACCAAGTTTGCATCTTTGAATGATCTGCAATATGCTCACAGGGTTGTGTTCGAAAAACGTCGATTTTTTCAGATAGCAGGTATTTTAAATCACAAGCCTAAGATACTGCAATACTCTCGCTTCAGCTACCGCAGGAAACTCGTTAGACGTAGGGATTCGCAGAGCGATATCTGGCCTCTGTTAGTGCGGGCCTGCGAACAGCGAGCGGTGGGTAGCTGGCCGTCCGAAAAGGACCAGGGCCTCAAGTCTGCTATTACAATAGTATCAGAATGGTCTATCATTGATTTCATAAAGGTAGATTGTGACAAGTTCGGTAATCTACTAATATAAAAGCGTCAAATCTACTAATATAAATTTGTCAACTACTGACACTCCACTGAAAGAAATGCCATAGAATGGTAATCTCGTACATAATGACAAATGAATGACAGACGTATGCAGTAATCAGCTAAAACTTTGTTATTCCTTTACCTACCATACCATTACACCATTTACCCACCACCAACCACCATTTTACCTACCATTAGAACGTTATTGTGCAGTTATTTCTTTTAATAGCTCTGTTATCAAAAAGTATTACGAGACCACTGACAGACCAATGATCGACCATTATGAATATAGCAGATTACGAAATTTTAGCAAAATGACAATGGGATCGTGTTGAAATGACAAATTTATAAAAATAGCAGACTTAGGGCCCAGGACCGATTCAACTTAAAGAGATGTTAGCATAGTCGACGGAGCCTGCTATGGCCAGTACCTGCTAAGGCGCGCAATGGTTCGAATCTGTGACCTTGAAATGCAAAGGGCAATTAGGGTAACTCGGGTGGATTTTAGTCAGTAAGAATCTGACATTCTTTTCTCAGAACAGGAGATGACATTTGATGATTACCAATACAAAAAAAGGCCTGAAATACTGTTTTGTGTGAAATTAAACCGTCAATTTCAAAATAACTCCCGAATTTCCAATAATTAGTGAACCATAACAATACATGAATGCCAATGCAAGTACATATTTTAACGTACCAAAATCATTATGCACGTTAAAGCAGAGGTTTATTTAATGTAATGTAACATAATTATGATACAAAAATTATTTAATTACATCCCGTACGCAAACTCATAATTGTATAAACATTTATTTATGGCGCGTTATGAAAAGGTCTTCCTCAAAGTTAATTTCAGATGTAAGGGAAAAGTATTCTAACATTTTGAACAACTGTGATATGTGAGATTTAATAAAAGTTTTGCATTTTCTAGGAAGAAGTCTAGTTGTAAAGTTAATATTCTACTTATGAATGACCTCTTATTTGAAAACATTCCATGATGTATGATCTGCATGTATAACTTGTTTCTGTACAGCTTCGTAATTATTATGAACTTTTTATGAGTAAATTTAATAAAGAATTTATCTTTTTATCAGAAAGGCAACAGCGTTTTTACTCCTAACCTAATTACAGGGTGTTCTCTCTGAGGAAGTTGATCAACAAAAACTGGGCTACGGAAAATCTCCTCACAATCGATTTACTCTTATGTTTGTACAGCGATAGCTGCTAGCTAATAGCTACTAGCATAATCAGCCTTTTATCTTTCCCACTGCTGGGACTCAGGCTTCCTCTCTAGGAGTGGGAATGGCCTATAATCCACCACGCGGGCCCAGTGCGGGTTAGTGAATGTCACATGTCTTCGAATTTTTCGTTCTAGGATATGCCGGTTTCCTCATGATGTTTTCCTTCACCGTTTCGACAGTAGTGGTGATGGAATTAAATACACAAAGTAATGCGCCTGTCTGGGTTTGAACCCGCGTCCTACAACGTAAGTCGGGGCCATTACCACTCGGCCACAACTGCTCTCGTTGTTACTAGAATACTGAAATTGTACGTGATATTACTTATTATTTTTCTCCAAGCCGTAAAACAATTATTGATACACACTGATTACTCAAACCCGCAAAAATAACAAATTATATCATACAACCCTCTAATTCCTCCATTAAATATAATCCACTCACACACGAGTAATTTATCAGACACAAAAAAGTTCGAACATGATTTACGATCCTAATTCCCGACACGATTACGGCCGAACTGCCGAACCCGACTCGCGAACTTACCGATATAAATATCAAGAACAACATTTACATGGGTCCTTAGTATTCCCGGTGTGTCTTCAACTTTAGTAACATTTCACCTCGTAAGACACTTTGCCGTGACTAAATCATACGCGGGTGCGTGATCGAGAATTTCAGGTCACAGTGTAGAGTGAGCTAAGCGAGATTTTATAGCTTACGCATAGGATGTCCCCGATTTGTTTTATAACTTTTGAGCGGAACCAAGTCTCTGCAAGTCAAGCTATAAAATTCAGAAAGTAGGGGCAAATAGGGCTGATTGACTAGGTTGAACTGAATTGAATGTATCTATGCAGTAGTGCTGAACGTGACATTCGCTGTCAATTCATTCAGTCCGTAGTGGAATTCATTTTAAGTTCACTCGATTGTTTGGATTACGGAACAGGGTGTTAATTTTCGCAGATCCATGGGGATTTCAAAGGTGAAAAGAGGGAATCCTCCCACCTCATGGGTAGTTGTCTGGTGGAAAACATGTCGTAAGGCGCTAAAAATATAATTTTACTCGCTAAGGCGGCTTTAATTTATTAGGCTGTTTGCAAATCAAGCGTAATTCGATAGGTTTACACATTTAGCAAACAGAATCATACTGCCGTTTACAATTTCTCTTAACTACCACGACGAAGCTTTTCCTATTGTTAAAAGCTCACCTCCACCGATAAGTCAAGCGGGTAAGATAATTGAGTTAAAACTTTACTCTTCAAGGAACCCCGCAAACAGTTGCACCTCGTTCTTTTGAACTGAACTATAGAAGTCTCTGAGGGTGTTTTATTACGAAGACGGAACGGTCACTGGACACAGAAATAAGTAGGTTTCTGTTAGAAACTAGATAATATTTGAAATAATATAATAAAGCTGTGGCAAAATCTGAAGGAGTTGATCCATTAAATTCAAGAAATTATAAATGACAACTGGAGATTTTGGAAAAAAAAAATTGGTCGAATGGAAAAGTAGAGTTATTTTAAATATTGAATTTCTCAATAGTACCTTTAAATGTTCTGATTGAAATAATTGATTTTACTCTTAGAGTCTTCCAAATGGCTAGAATATATTTTATTCCGTAGTGAATATTTAATGTCCGTGAACTGTATATTCATGGATACTTGCAGCGGAACAATTTGTATGCGCCAGCAATTTTGATTTCTATACTCCGTTTAGGGGCACACTTTGTTATAAAAGTATTACAAACATTACTACAGCCAAGATCGATATTGAGTTAAATATAAGCAATTTAATAAACAGCTGTTACACTAAATTGTACTTATTTAGCCTATCTCTACCTTCTGAATTTAAAAGGCTTTCATTTAATTTGCTTTAGTTTTTATATAAAACTAGCTGACCCAGCAAACGTTGTTTTGCCATATATAAAAAAATGAAAAAAGATTATCCCGCTTTTCTGTTGAAATTTTTCCTGAATTTTCTTTGCTATAAACCTCAAGGAGCCCGAGACCTTTCCAACGAATGCAAAACCGTGGAAATCGGTTCGTGCGTTCTGGAGTTATAGCGTCAGGAAGGAAAACCCGACTTATTTTTATATAGGAGATATGTCGTGTCAATGTTTAAAATCTAAAAGAAGCGGAGGCGGCCAGTTTTGGAAGGTTTTCCATCTCACAATAACTTTACCAAATCTAAAATGTCACCTATTCCCTTCACACGTTGTGGCAGCACGTGTTTTTTCATTTTGTCGGTTGTAAACTGATTATTATTAAAATTGTTTCATTTCATGTACCTATCCAAGCATCGTGACGAATAAATCAATAAAATATGCTTTATTGTATGCCACTAATAAAATATGCTTGTTACTTCCAAATAAAGCACATACATTATATATTAAAATTCTTTGAACTTAACTTGAAAACAAAAGGTTTCGTACTTTTGCTTCTACAAGCCTCTTTTTTCTAATGATATAATAAATGGAGTATAGTTAGGTTTTAAATATCAAACACCTCCTACAAAGTTTCAGAAACTAAGCAAAAGTGCTACAAATTGCAAAATCTCATTTTATTTCGCAAACACATGGAATAAAAATATTTAAATTTATTTTCCTGCTTGTAATTCAAGAACCAAGTCAAATAAAGCTAGTAATAAAAATTCGCCGATCTTTCAGTGTAACGTGGCCACAATACCTGAGTGCTGACCATAGCTCGCCACGCACCCTGAGGCACATAAACTATGAATAAGTCATGCCCACTGAATACGTAATGCATACGGTCCAACTAAAGATTTACTTCGGGATTTTTTTAATTCTGGTTTCGCAGCTCGTTGGCAACGGTGTGAAATTCTAACAGGTAGTATTAAAAATTATATAAATAACTTTGTTTATGTTTACTTAAAAGATAATGTTTGCAACAGGAGCACACAGTTTTATCTTTGTAGTGCTTACCGTGAGTGGTTCCGCAAAAATAAACTTATTAACTACTAGCAGCGCCCCGCGGTTTCACCCGCGTAGTTCCCGTTCCCGTGGGAATACGAGGCTAAAGTATACCCTATATACTCAGAGTGAATGTATCTTTCTAATAGTGAAAGAATTTTTGAAACCGGTTCAGTAGTTTTTGAGTTTATTCATTACATACAAAAATACAAATCTTTCCTCTTTATAATATTAGTATAGATATTTGTTAAACCTACTTTACTTTTATAATAGCAATGGTCCCTTATAGTGAAACTGGATCATTAAGAGATTATTCAATTTGAAAGAATATAAAGTTCTAAAAAAGCTAGTGCTTTTTATTGCCATCAAATTGTAACTTAGAAGCGCACGTAAATAATTAGCAACAAACTTTTACAATTGTAAATCGCCACTGAATTTCTTGTTGCATATTTAACTAAACACAATCTATACTAATATTATAAAGCTGAAGAGTTTGTTTGTTTGTTTGTTTGAACGCGCTAATCTCAGGAACTACTGGTTCGAATTGAAAAATTCTTTTTGGGTTGAATAGACCATTTATCGAGGAAGGCTTTAGGCTATATATCATCACGCTTAAGCCAATAGGAGCGGAGCAGCGACAAATAATGTTTTAAAATCGGGGATTCCACGGGGAGGAAGTCGCGGGCAACAGCTAGTAACTTATAATTATCTAGACTTACAGTGTTATTTTTATTACAGGCCGTTTTATTATTTCTATAAAAAGTTGCTTAACATTTTAAGCAACTTTTTATAGAAATAATAAAACGGCACATACAAAACACACGCAAGCTTTAATAACAACCCTCGTACCCATAGGCATAAAAGCCCATTAACATAACATAAAATTAACATACATATTAGGTAACAAAGTTTCTACAATAGGCTACGCTTCTGCGGCGGAGTTTAGCTGTCCTAGGTAAAGTTAGACCAGTCGATCCCATAGTGTTCTATCTGGACCCCCGGGGGTCTATGCAGACTTGCAAGAGGTTCGACGAAGAACATTTAAAGTATATATTAATAAGGTTAGGATTTAGGCGATCCCACTCCGACGCCTGTTAGATTTCCTTTTTCAAATTCTCTTCTTTTCTGGTAATTTTTAACCGAAAGACGTCTTC
Source organism: Hecatera dysodea (assembly GCA_905332915.2). Taxonomy (NCBI): domain Eukaryota; kingdom Metazoa; phylum Arthropoda; class Insecta; order Lepidoptera; family Noctuidae; genus Hecatera; species Hecatera dysodea. The sequence goes on along the minus strand of HG995294.1, from coordinate 6,207,152 downwards.
TGCTGGATTTAATATCGACCTTAGTTTTACTAGATCGCCCGGTCCTGTTTGTCTCACATCCAGCAGATTTCCGTGACCTTCACCTCTGGACGGCGTTTTGCAACCTCTTCTCCAAAACCTTTCAGCAGTTTTTAGTCCTATCGACCATCTGTTTTGCGAGCAGAGTACCCTTCCCACTGCACCTTAAGTTTGGCGATTCTTCGGGCTATGTCGGTAAACTTGGTTCTTCTGTGGATATCTTCATTTCTAATTCAACCACACACGGACACTTTGACCATAGAAATAACAGCATTTTAATTTATGAGTAAAATAATAACCATAAAATAACAGGGGTATAGGTACCAAAGCAGAAAATCGGAGTACAGGACCAAAAAGTTCGGGGACCTGTGAGTTAGACCAATAGAATCCTCTCATGAAACTTCGCGTACGAAGTACAACGATGTTAAAATATTTAGTCCCATTCATGGCTCCATGCGATTTGAAATTGTTTGCATACATATTGCCTTGTTGCTCGCGGACTAATTCCGCAAGAATTGGAATTCATATCCGTTGCATTTTAAAATGGCGAAGCTTACGTTGTTGACGGAAATATGGTTTTGGAAAATATGAACGTAACGTATAATACTGAAGCCAGGATCAGTTAGTTTTTAATGTCTACTGCCAAAGTTGACATATTTTGATGATATTTATGGACAAACATTTAATTTTAATTGGTTCGAGCGATCTATGGCCCTTTATCGGTGATCAGCCCACCTCCTGAACGCGTTCAAGAGAGTTATGGCCATCCAGCTGGCCCAAGGATACCGAACGATCTCCAGCAAGGTGGCCTCTTTATCGGATCTCTTCATGGGATTTGGAGGCAAAAGTCCTCGCGAAACGTTACCGCGGCAAATCGCAGGGCGGCGGTCGGAGCTTCGGCAATATCTTAGGGCGTTATGGAAAAAGGGACTCTCGCGACCCAGCGCTGGGCACGCCATTGTATCCTTTTTGAGGAGTGGTTAGAAAGGCACGGTGTCCTCACCTTCCGCCTGATGAAAGTACTCATCGGACACGGTTGTTTCGGAAACTGCCTGTTTCGGGTTTGGCAGGAGAACACGCCCGGGTGTCACCACTGTGTGGATCGCCGAGGAAGCCGAATCGATGGAGGATCGAGGGGAGCGAGTCATTAAATGATTAAAAAAAAAACAAAAACGCTATCAGTGATCAGGGCTCCAGAGAGGAATCTCCCTTAATAATTCGTGTTGTATTCAGGAGTACTGCGTTCTGGTTCAAATCTTTCATATTATCATTATTCGTCTCAGCGTGATCAGTCTCGGTCTTTGAGGAAACTTAACAATCTATAAACTTAAACTCATTTTCACAGCCTGACGATTATGAATGCTTTTATGAAACAATCATGTGAGACATAGAAACGCATATTTGACTGAATAGGATATATGTAAATTGGATTCAAGATACACAAGACAAATTGAGAAAAATAGCTGTCTCAGACCCCGGAGGCGCATGCGCAATGAAGGGCATCAAAATACCTGATGGAAAGATGAATTTCAACTCACGCTGGACATCATTGGAGAAGTCATTGTAGTGCATATTTCGTACCTTTGACTTTGTCCACTGGTTTCTGTAGTGGACAAAGTCAAAGAGGGCCTATGCTTAGACGCTCGCTAAACTAATTAAAAATAGACTTTCCATAATGAAAACGAAATCATTTTTAAACTTTATACATAACCTAGTTTCTGCCAGTGGTTTAGCCCGCGGAAAAGAAGAAAAGGATGCCTTAGAAACATGGCACGGTATGAAAAGTATTCTATGTCTTATTCTAAGATATTTAACCATGTATCAAGTTTCATCTAAATCCATTCCACCGTTAAGACGTTAAGACGTAACAAAGTCACTTTCGTATATATAATATCAGTTAGAAGTTAGTAATTCGGAATAGAGGGAATTATTATTCTCTATTTATTTTACTATACAAATAATTTTATATTTATTAAAAAAAAGAAAACATTTATTATTATGAATATTCCATTTATTTATTCTACTAACATATTAATTATATTTTTAAATAAACACATCAAAAGTATCTAGGGATCAACATATATTTTTGCAATAACTTTTCTCCTGATTGATATTAATTAAAATTTTCTTTAAGGATTCATCAAATAAAGTGTTTTCGTTTGTCACAGTAACGATAAACCAAGTCACCTTTGCATTAATAAAGAAATTTGCCATTTTCCTAATAAAGGGATTTTTGACATTTGAACCACTAACATTAAAGTTCGAAAAAAAGACTGAAATAACAGTTTTCTTTAAAATTTTATTGGGTAACTTAAACAATTAATAATCCGTGTTTCTACCGCGAACACTAACAACACAAGAACATCGGTTTGGCATACTCAAAATGAGTTCATCCAAATCACGCTGTGGAATGGCCGCCCATGTTCGTTGCAACAACAAAAAAAGGTCTTCTTGCGACTGGATACCCTCCATATTCGGCAGAGCTCTTCGCTTACCTTGGCTGAGCGCCATGGAGGACGGTATCGCTGCACCACACGGAGACAAGACCGATACATTCAAATCTTAACTCGAAGAGCTCCAACAATAACCGCCATGATGTTAGCCGTGAGGCTTCATCACTCTTCAGGGAACTTAATTAGCGACCAAACAGTCAGAAACCGCTTGCATGAAGTGAACCTTCATTCCCGAAGACCGCTACGGGTACCACCTATAGCAATGCACAATCGTAGGATTCGATATCAATGGGCTCTTGAACACAGAAATTGGGCAGAAGAACAATGGCGTTTCGTGTGCTTTTCTGATGAGTCTCGTTTTGGTATGAGACCGGATACAAGACGTATACGACACTGGAGAACCCCTGGACGCCAACAGCGATTAAAATCCTGCCAGGAAGTCCATCCTTATAGTGGTGGAACCATCATAGTATGGGCGGGTATTTGGATCGGCGGAAGAACTGAGTTGATTTGGATCAGAGGCAACCTCAACGCTCAAATTTATGCTGAGACGATTGTATCAGACGTCATCGTTCCTCTACAAGTGCAAATCGGTCCCTTATTTCAGTTAATGCATGATAATGCACGACCGCACACCGCAAGAGTTGTAAGACAGACTCTCGCCGCAGCTAACATCAATGTCCTGCCCTGGCCTGCTCAGTCGCCAGACTTGAACCCGATTGAGCATGCATGGGATATGCTACAGAGAAGAGCTCTGCCGAATATGGAGGGTATCCAGTCGCAAGAAGACCTTTTTTTGTTGTTGCAACGAACATGGGCGGCCATTCCACAGCGTGATTTGGATGAACTCATTTTGAGTATGCCAAACCGATGTTCTTGTGTTGTTAGTGTTCGCGGTAGAAACACGGATTATTAATTGTTTAAGTTACCCAATAAAATTTTAAAGAAAACTGTTATTTCAGTCTTTTTTTCGAACTTTAATGTTAGTGGTTCAAATGTCAAAAATCCCTTTATTAGGAAAATGGCAAATTTCTTTATTAATGCAAAGGTGACTTGGTTTATCGTTACTGTGACAAACGAAAACACTTTATTTGATGAATCTTTAAAGAAAATTTTAATTAATATCAATCAGGAGGAAAGTTATTGCAAAAATATATGTTGATCCCTAGATACTTTTGATGTGTTTATTTCTAAGACAAAGAAAAAACAAATAAAAACATATAAATAATATTCCACCGGTATCGGTAACAGGGTCTAAGCTACCGGTCGGTGGTCAGGGCTCCTGAGAGAGGAACCTCCTGACGATATGCGCCGTGTCCAAGAGTACTGCTTTCTGGATCAAAGCCTTGATCCAGATCCATTATTATTATTTATACTGGTGCTGCTTTTCAAACTAGTGAATAGCTGAACTAACTAGGTCAAAAGATTACTGTTGCCACACAAGTAAATACCTTAGCAATGGTCTGGCGTTCTGCCAATACAAAGTGCAGTTATATCAACTATTTATGCCAAATGTGGTTTTAAATAGAGGCTCGGTACTAATCTTGGTCTTACAGATGTGGAAAAGGATTCTCTTATAAGGTATTTATTTACACTTTGTGCATCACAAAGGTACAAAAGTGGACTTAATGCTTTATATAAGTTCTGCCAGTCGACCAAGGGTGGGAATGGCTTAATTTTGTTAGATTGAATAGGTACCTAGTATCTTCTGCGGTACCTGTGCCTTCAGTTTATTATAGATGAGGACCTAACTAACATTAAATAAAACAAACATTTTTATACTTCTATGTATTTAATACTAGCTTCTGTCCGCGACTTCGTCCGCGTGAAATAGTTACTTTAACCCCGATTTTGAAACTCTCAGCCCGATCGGTTTAAAATTGACAAAGTTTAATACAAACTTTCATCCCTTTCGACCAAATTTGATTACCATAAAAACGGTTCTAGTGAGTTAATCTTAAAAGATAGACATATACTGTTGCGGACATTTTTTTAGATCATTTTAAGAGGAATAATTCTTTCCTACATATTTTTTTGGTATTTTGAACCGTTTTCGCAGCGCACGCAACGGAATCCCTCAAAGATGAATAATTTTCCCCGTTTTTTCTACATTTTCCATTTTTTCTTCGTTCCTATTACTCGCAGCATGATGTTATATAGCCTAAAGCCTTCCTCGATAAATGGTCTATTCAACCCAAAAATAATTTTTCAATTCGAACCAGTAGTTCCTGAGATTAGCGCGTTCAAACAAACAAACAAACAAACTCTTCAGCTTTATAATATTAGTATAGATTAATTTACACAACTGTTTTCCCCAATGGGCCACGCAAAATTGTTTCCAAAGTACATCCCTTCACGCCATTTTGGTATGTTTAAGTCCCATGATGGAAGTGGTCATTTATTATTTTGGCATCTAATAGTTCGCAGTTATTTGACACACTACACGTAGTGAACTAACTTTGACGTCATAGAAGGCCGCTTCTATCGAAGTAGGTTAAAAAATCATGTTCCATTAGTCGCTGTGTACAATATTTCAAAAAACCCGGTTTTCAGTTCATGCTTTGAAGAGCGAATTTCAAAGGGGGAATGTTTGAAAGACGCGAGCAAGAGCATTGTTTTCCAAAGATTCTCATTTTGCAGCGGTAAAAATAAAAGTAGCCTTATGTTTTACAGCTTTTTAACTTTTAGATGGCGTTGGACACTTCTGACATAGTTCGTAGTGTTCTTTGGAAATTAATTTTATTGTTTTTCACTTCTGACGTGACGGTCAGGTAGGATCTTTTGTAACTTTACGACGATAAAATACTTTAAATAGCTCTTCATAAGTTAGTTAGTTACACGTCACCGTCTGTGCACCTTTGTCTAAATATACTATAAATTATTTCTCTCATATCTTTATGGGTTCCTGGTACCTACTTCATGTAAAGCTGCTAGCTCGGTAAACACCTGTACTGTATTGTATACTTCAATGTCTTGAAATAACATGAAATTGCGACTACCGTGGCTTTGTGTAGTGATTCCTGCATTTTCCCTATTGACTGGTTCTATGTAAGGATACGGAATGGATACCTATATTCGTAGTATGAATGCATGTGAGGTTTTAGAAACCGGATCTTGCAGCAGCAGCGCGTCAATATCAAAACGAATGTTAAAGAATAGAATAGAATAGAAAACATTTATTCGACACAGACACAACCCAACAGCAACAAAATACAAAGTACAAAAAAAAAAAACAATAAAAAACATAACAACGATAAATTTTTAATTTTTAAGTGTGGAACAATTGTTATGGAATATTGCAGTCATGAGTGTCATTTCTATGTAAACTAGGCTTAACTGCTATTAGAATTTAACCCATTTTTTTTTTGGATTTGAAATCATCAAATGACCCCTCCCGCCCTGGGCGGAGCGGTAGGGAGTGTCAGACTTTTACTGACTAAAACCCACCCGTGTTCCTTCTTGTGCCCTTTGCGTTCCAGGGCCGCGGTAACTCTTTCGAACAAATTCTGCAACATTAGAATTTAACGTGCTGTGGAACAATATAAGCTAGATATTTTTTATTCACTACTGTCGACGCATCGTAGTCTTATTGACCTGTCACGTCTATACGCAGTAGTCTTTCTTAGTTGACTTCAGAGTGTAAAATATTTCACCAAAAATAAACACTAGAACACACTAAAAGCATGAATATAAACCAGACGATAAAAACAAATAAATAAGTTTTCTGACAAGTTTTTTATAAGGAGCTCCCGAGAGTGTGACCCTCGGACGTTCCGGCCGTTATGACGGAGCGATAATTTACTAGATTCGCTCCATTTTTCCTCAAAACTCACATACGTATGTACAGTCACGGCTATTTCACTCCGAATGGTGCCACATAAAAGTTGGGACCGTCGTATCTTCCGATTGTTATGTGTGATATGGAAGTAATGTTGCCGATTTTGTGATCGCGATTGTAAATATGAGAGAGGTAAAATTATGAGCAGTTTGTATGTTAAATAGTTTTTACTTAAGGGCAGTTTGTATGTTTTTAGTTTTTATTAAAGTTAATTTCTAGGACGTCATTTTTTGGGCCCTCAGACTCAAACTTTACTTAAAACTAGTTTAAATTCATTTGATTGTTTGAAACTATGTAGTTTAAAGCAATGGATGAAATTTGAGTAATTATTAGGTAATATGGGCCTTAGTGAATATTTATAACCGTAGTACACCATCAAATATGTATTTTTAACATGGAATTCTACGCACTACGAGTATTAATTTAGTCTAAACCGATAAACCTACTCAACTCGATCTTGAAAAACTGGCAGCTTTTCTCGCTTTTTAAACAAATCAGCTAAAAGGGATTACTTACGAATTCGGAAAGAGCCCTTATGTTGGCACATGACATACCTAATAATATTGTTACGAGCTTCGGGTTCGTTACAATTAAAATCAGCCGATTCAATAAACAAAGATGACACTTTAATTTACACCACACTAATTACACTATAAACTCACTAATCACAAAACACAATCGCACTATTAATCACTTGAGTTCGCAGTCGAAGATCGCTCTCGAAGTTATCACTTGTATCGCAAATCCAATACTGACTCGGTCGGCACATGTGCCGGCCTTATATAGTGCGCCGAGTAGAACTCCAGAAAGTACGCGTACATATCGGTCGCGACCGACTAAGGTCCGAGAATTCTAGCATAGAAAAATCGCGAAGGTCCTTGACTTCAATAGTTCTGCTACTCGATACTAGATGGCGCTAGTAGTACCGAATGCAACCATCTTCGTTGTTTAATTCTGGCGCGCAACACTGCCCCCTCCTAAGACATGCTCGTCCCGAGCATTATCAGCGCCATAATAACGCGCCAGACGATCAACATGAACAATCTTAGGAGCGCTTCTTGTACTTTTCTGTATACGGTAGGTTACGTCATTGATCTTTGTCACAATCCGGTACGGTCCGTCCCACTTAGCTTGAAGCTTAGGAGATTTCCCTTTGCTGCGAACTGGATTGTGCAACCACACTAGTGAACCTTCCTCGAACCCTTTATTGTTCATTTTGCGGTCATAGCGGGTTTTCATCTTTTCAGACATTTGCTGGCCCGATTGTCTGACGTGCTCATGAATGTCGTTCATTTTATTCCGCAAGTCATTCGCATAATCGGTTATACTGCGTGGGGCATCAGGTGGTATTCCGGTGATCAGGTCTGCAGGTAGCCGCAATTCTCTTCCAAAGTTTGCGAAAGCTGGTGTCACTGACGTGCTTTCATGAACAGCACTTCGGTATGACAGCAAAAACGGTTGTATGTGCTTGTCCCAATCTCGTTGCCGGTTTTCCACAACTTTGGCCAGATATCTCTCCAATGTCTGATTAAATCGTTCTACCATCCCATCCGATTGTGGGTGGTAAGAAGTTGTCCTCGTTTTATGAGTACCCATAACTCGGCAAGTTTCCTGGAATATTTGAGACTCAAAATTCCTTCCTTGATCGCTGTGAATCTCCAAGGGTACTCCAAAACGACAGAAGACTTCATGAACTAGTTTATCCGCAACTGTTGAAGCTTCTTGGTTTGGAATGGCGAAGACTTCCGGCCACTTAGTGAAATAATCCATAACCACCATGAAATACTTGTTACCACTTTCACTTTCCGGAAACGGTCCCGCAACGTCTAGCGCTATCCTTTCCCATGGTGCACCAACATTGTACAATTTCAATGCACCTCTGCTACGAGTCTGAGGTCCTTTTACAGCCGCACAACTTGTACACTTGCGACACCAGTCCTCGACATCGTCACGACAGTGGACCCAGTAAAACCGTTCCCGTATCTTCAGTAGAGTTCGTTTAACTCCCATATGGCCTCCTGAACAACTATTATGGTACAGCTGTAGAACATCCGGTATTTTAGCTTTAGGGACAACCATTTGCAAATGACAGTTGTCTCCCCGAGCATTTTCCCATTTACGGCACAGGACTCCATCTTGTATCACTAAGCTGTCCCATTGGGCCCAATAGCTTTTTGTGATTGAACTCATCGCTGAGACATCACTCCACGTAGGCTTCGGAGCACTGGCCTTTATCCACTCCAGAATCGGCTTGATGTCCAAATCATCCTGCTGTGCACGTTCCAAGATTTCCTTCCACTCGTTACTAAGATCTGTCTTGATCATCCTCACAGGTACGACTTCTTTACCCTCTTGCCGAGTACAATGCTTGCAGTCTTCAGGGCAAGGTCTTCTTGATAATGCATCTGCGTTGCCATGAGATTTCCCACTGCGATGTTCAATCACAAAGTCGTATTCTTGAAGTAGTTCAATCCATCTCGCAACTTGTCCTTCTGGATTTTTGAATTGCAATAGCCATTTCAGCGCAGCATGGTCAGTTCGTAAGTGGAATTTCCTTCCCAGCAGATATTTGCTAAAATGCTGCAATGACTTGACCACAGCAAGTAATTCCCGTCTCGTGACACAATAATTCCTTTCCGGTTTTGACAGAGACTTGCTGAAGTACGCTATCACAACCTCTTGATCGCCATTCCGTTGAGATAACACACCGCCAAGTCCTATATCACTTGCATCTGTGTCAACTATAAATTCCTTGCCGGTATCAGGATACCCCAAAATAGGCGTTTTGCACAGACGTTCCTTCAGTTCCTGGAATGCAATGTCGCAACTCTCGTCCCAGCAGAAATGTCGCTTCTCCTCGGTTAGCTTGTGCAGGGGTTTTGCTATGTCAGCAAAGTTCTTGACGAATCGCCGATAATAGGAGCACAAACCCAAAAATGCTCTGACCTGCGTCTTGTCTTTTGGAATTGGCCAGTCCTTGACTGCGGCGATTTTCTCTGGATCCGTGCGGATACCTTCTTCTGACACTACGTATCCCAAAAAGCTAACTTGCCGTTTGAAGAATGAACACTTCTTCGGACTTAACTTGAGGTTTGCACTCTGGATCTTCATGAGTACGCGTTCCAGGTTTTGAAGATGTTCATCAAACGTACGGCCTACGATGATGATGTCATCTAAGTAGACCAGACAAGCATCGCCTATTAACCCCGTTAGTACTAGTTCCATCAACCTTTCAAACGTTGCCGGAGCGTTACACAATCCAAACGGCATGACTTTAAATTGCCATAGACCCTTTCCTGTCGAGAATGCAGTTTTCTCCTTGTCCTTAGGATCAATTTGAACCTGCCAGTAGCCACTTTTTAGGTCCAGCGTGCTGAACCACTTTACTCCAGTAAGCATGTCCAGCGTGTCATCAATTCTTGGCAGAGGATAGCTGTCCTTCTTCGTAACGTCATTCAAACGACGGTAGTCAACACAAAACCGCATGGTGCCGTCCTTCTTTCTTACCAGTACAACAGGTGAACACCATGGACTTGATGAAGGTTCTATGACACCATCCTTAACCATTCCCTCAATCATGGTTTCCACTTCCTTTTCACGTGCTACTGGCAATCTCCTTGGCCGCTGACGGATAGGCAATTCATCTCCTGTGTTTATTTTGTGTTGAACTAAATCAGTCTTCCCGATGTCAGCATCGTTTGAAGAGAAAACATTGGCGTACCTCAGTAACATTCTCTTCGCCTTGACCATTTCATTTTGAGACAGAACGCTGCGACAGTCATCTAAAAGTGTGGTCACTTTCGTTTGGGCGTCCTTGCTAAGATTCCCAGTCGATAGATTTTGGCACCGACGTAACCAATCCACTTCCTCACATGTACCAATCAGCGTGCCCTTATCTATCATCTGTTCCTTATCACAAAGGTTCAGCACAGGTACTCTTGAGATGTCAGTGGCTCTAACCAAAGTACGTGCCACTTTCCATGGAAGGTCACTTTCTACCCTTTCCACAAGTACACACCGATGAGTCTGCCTAGGATTTCGAGGAAGCCTAACCGGCACAATCGTTTCCGATCTCGGAGGAAGAACAATCTTCTTTAGGCTGTACACATTTCCTGGTAACGCCCCTTCCATGAAAAGTTCCTCTTGACCACATTTCAAAACTCCTTGCTTAACGTCGATCTCACAATAGTTCTTCCTCATAAAGTCTAGGCCCAAGATGCAGTCGTCCATGATATCAGCCACGATGACATTATGAAGATAGATTCTGTTGCCTAGCTTTAACTCCATCTCTTTCTCTCCGCGGATGGGTATGCGCTGACCGGTGGCTGTTACCAAATTTATGCGGTCTCGGTTGTATGCGGAGTCCCCAAGGAACCGACTTACTAGTTGGGAACTGACAACCGTGCGTGAGGCTCCAGTGTCTATTGTCAGCTTACATGGCGTTCCGTTGACCTCGCCCTTGATGATTAGGCTGTTCCCGTCATGGGTTTGTGAGATCGAAATCCTTGGGGCTCTCTGAACATCAGCCAGCACCCGCCCCGCAGTCCTGGCTTTTACTCGTTTCCCTGCAGTTGCTGGGCGGTGCTGTTAACCGCCCTACCCTCTGGAGATCGACTATCTTCCCTATCTACAGTTCGCTTAGGGCAACTGGACCGTAGGTGGCCCCTTTCCCCACAGCCATAGCATCTAGGGCTGTATCCTTTAAACCGGTCGCGAACAGTAGCCGCTGCAACCTCCCTGAGGCGATGGGAACGATTATCCTGCCGCACAGCTTCAACCTCCAGTGCATGTGCCAAGGCGTCTTTAAGCTTCTCGTGGTGCCCGAGCCTCACGGCAGCTCTAACTTCAAGGTCGCGGATGCCGTCAATGAACGCCTGCACCAGGTTCCCTTGAATGAGCGCAGGTACAGACTGGTATGCTTTTCTAACAAGCTTCTCCACCTCAAGGGCCCACTGCTGCAGGTTTTCACCGCTGCGTTGCACGCGATCCTTTAGCTGCGCCCTAAACACGTGTTCCAGATGAGCGTCGCCATACCTAGCTTCCAGTGCCTCAACCAGCTGCTCGTAAGTGACCTCGTTACCGAGGGCTTCTAGGATAGTGAGGGCCTGGTCGCGGAGGCCTAGGGTGAGAGCAGTCATGGCCTGGTCCTTACTCCACCCGTTCGCCTTCATAACAGCGTCAAATTGCTTTTTGTATGCCGACCAGGAAGATGTTCCATCGAACGGCGGCACTTTGAATCCACGTAGAGAAGGTGTAGTAGCTATAGAGGTTGCGATTCCATCTCCTATTTTAAGGTTGTCCAGCGTTTTCCTCACGTCAACTATCACGTTGTCCACTCGATGATTAATTTGGTCGATTCGTGATTCAGCTTCCGTCAGGCGGTTCTCGTGCTGAACCACCTTATCTTTAACAATCTTAATTTCTTTGCCGAAAGTGGCATGCAGATCCTTCATGAGGAACATCTGCTCTTCCTGGCGGCGCGCCTGCTCCTCCTTGTCACGTTGGAGCTGTTCTTCCAACCGACGGGCCTGTTCCTCTTGGCGGCGAGCCTGTTCTTCTTGGCGGCGAGCCTGTTCATCCTGGCGGCGGGCTTGTTCCTCCTTATCACGCTGCAGCTGCTCTTCTAGACGACGGGCCTGTTCCTCCTGGCGGCGGGCCTGCTCCTGAAGCATCAGCATCAGAGCAGCAAAGTCTGGTGCTGATGATGATGCTGGAGCGGCGGTGGACGGGCCGGCTTCTAAGGTCGCCAGCTGTCTCTCCGTAGCCTGCGGCGTTGCACTTCCAAAACGCCTCTGGTCCGTCTCTTGCTGGCGTTGACTACGGGTACGGATACCCTCCGTGTCGTCCTTTGGTAGAATCGGCATCATTTAAATCCACTCTTCTGACACCAATTGTTACGAGCTTCGGGTTCGTTACAATTAAAATCAGCCGATTCAATAAACAAAGATGACACTTTAATTTACACCACACTAATTACACTATAAACTCACTAATCACAAAACACAATCGCACTATTAATCACTTGAGTTCGCAGTCGAAGATCGCTCTCGAAGTTATCACTTGTATCGCAAATCCAATACTGACTCGGTCGGCACATGTGCCGGCCTTATATAGTGCGCCGAGTAGAACTCCAGAAAGTACGCGTACATATCGGTCGCGACCGACCAAGGTCCGAGAATTCTAGCATAGAAAAATCGCGAAGGTCCTTGACTTCAATAGTTCTGCTACTCGATACTAGATGGCGCTAGTAGTACCGAATGCAACCATCTTCGTTGTTTAATTCTGGCGCGCAACAATATGTAAAAGCAACCTTTTGCGCTACATCATGCCGGAGGGCAAAAGCCCAGTTGAGTCCAAAGTGTAAAGTACCCGTAGCCCGTATAATATATTATGTTGTCCTCCCTTGCGTTTCAAAGTACCGGAACGGATTCCAGTTCTCGATACTTCATGTAGCCTTATTTGATATGTAGGTATCTCAGTTCTTTAGAGTACGAAAAAGATGATTTGTAGAGGGGGCTATTTTCAGAAGCGTAGGATAATTATACAGAAATATACCTACTTTAAAAAAATGTGATTTTGTCTCTTTTAAAGTGACGAAGAAATGGTAAATAAAAAACAAAAAATTAGGATCTTGAGTCGGAAGGTTATGTTTTCGACTTACGCAAAATACCATCAGAAGTGAGCTCGAAACTTTTAACATCTCGGATAAGATTTAACATAGTTATTTATCAGAAGAAATGCGGCTAGTGGCGGTTTGTGCTACCCATCGCAGTCCTGGGTCGTAGACTTTTTGGGCCATAGACTCTAAGGGAATTTGGCTGTAATAGGAAGATAAGTTTAGCTCCGCATAAAAACAAAATGTGCCATACAGACAGAGCAAAGCAAGAGCTCTGGAAATCTATCTGACGTGACTCCTATTTTTGACTTTTTATATTTACCATAATAAAATTATGCTTCAGCTCCTTTTTCAAGCCATTAGTACCGATACCCCACTTCTCATGTCTATAAGTACTTATACGTACGTTTAAAGGGGTCAGTTCTAGTCCTCTAACAAACGTCGAGCGGCTGTCCGGTTCAGTGTTCCGGCTTGCTTCCGGCAAGGCTTAACTTTGCTCTAATTTGAACTTATCCTTTTGAGAAAAGAGATTTGAATGGATCGGTTGTGTTTTGTTGAAATGCTTTGGTGACACTGTCGTGTGTTGTAAATACTAATATCAATATTACTATTTAACTGATTGGGTCCCATATTGAAACAAATCAGAATCAGAATTTTATTTGCTGTAAACGTAGGTAAGTACTACTAGGTTATAATATCAATAATGTGATCAGCTGCATTTTACTTTATGGCGTGCAAATCATTACACTAATTTTACAATAAAAAAAATTGACAGTCGGGACATTAAAAGGAACATAAAGAATTTATTTCATATAATTTAGCTAGTGAATTTTTAATCTTATATTTAAAATTCTCGTGTCACAATGTTAGTTACTATACTCTTCCGAAACGGCTTGACCGATTATAATGAAATTTTATATGCATATTCAGTAGATCTGAGAATTGGCTACTATCTATTTTTGATACCCCTAAGTGATAAGGGTTTTCCACCCCTATTTTTTTAAATTTTGTGTGACAAAACGACGTTTGCTGGTAATATATAATACTCACTTTCTATAAAGAAAATCTGAGATGGAAAAAGGCATTGAGACACTAGAAAATTAATACGAGCCACACGGAGAAGTGTACATATCATTTATAACTTTAAGAGCAACCATGTTTTTCGTTTTCCACGCTATGATTTTTTTTGTTCTGAATTATATCTTTCTAAACGTTTTTTTCTGTGCTAAAAATAAACAACCATTAATGGTTTTATAATGACTCCCAAAAAAGTTGACGTAGTTTTTTACTATGTAACCACCAAAACAATCTTCATTTAAACTTTACTGTAAGTTCCATTTAATTGATAAATAAGTAAAATTGAAATAACTATATACTGATCCTTATACTTTTTGATACACAGCTGGTTTGGAAAACATAGCCTATTGTCACATTTAAAAACCATATTGCTCGCACCTTATTTTCAAATCGTATCTCAAATATTTATTTTGTAATTGGGTAAATGGTTCATTCATTTTACGTCACCAAAACAATTATTGATGGGACACTGGTGTAAATTTGATAAAAAGTTGCTCTGCGTAACGACTGACTAGCTATTAATATTTTTTCTGACGGGCTATTAATTTTCCCGAATCATAAACATTTTATAAGGAACCATACTGATCGTGTAAACGGAAAAAATACGCATAAATGACGGAGTTATAAAAAAACAAAAAAAGAACATCCAAATTGATAACCTCTTCTTTTTATGAAGTCGGTAAAGAATGAATTACAACATCAGTGCAGAGAAAAAAAGACTCTTACTGACTAAAACCCACCCGTGATCCTTCTTGTGCCCTTTGCGTTCCAGGGCCGCGGTGATTCTTTCGAACAAATTATGCAACCCTAGCAGGCACTGACCCTATGGGGCCCCGTCTGACCTGATGGTAAGAGATGATGACAAATGTGTTCAACGCTGATGTGATGGAACACACTTGTCTAGAAGATACTTATTCACTCTTGACTTAAAATTCTATGGCAGGTTGTAGCTATTCGGAACCATAATAAATCTGGAACGGAGTTTATTTTATTTTATTTGATATTCTTATGGAATCGTTTTGGAATCCGAAAGCTGGTACTGTCTACGCGAATTATACGAAACATCAAACGCCATTTTAGTTCCCCCTAACATAAGGGTTGTCTAAAACGCCGTATGCTGCTATCTACGCCTCACCAAAATGTCATTACAGACTTATCAGCAACTCGAATCTAAACCGACTTGAAACATCCCGAATGTTATTATCAACCGTATTATTTTGCAAAGACACTGTTATTAGTATTACACTTGGCTATAACGGTTATTGCTCAACCCTGGATGAAAAGGCACTTTATTTCTTGTAATTAAGTAGTAATTGAGCTCGACTTTGGAAGCAAGTGCGATTGGGACTGGCATGGTATAATTAGGGTTCTATTGGGCTTTCTAGGGTTAGTTATGAGAGAATTCCTAGATGTGGAAATTGTTATAGGGTTCTGTTAGTTATTGTGGAAGTGTTTAGATGAATAGAGGCAGCTCTACGATTGGTCGTTGCGGCGACGTTTGGGGCAGGTAAAGGTCCAATATTTCGATTGAAATGATACACACCTTTTGACTGAAATGGTGATAGAGCAGCTCTAGTGGTATTTTTAGGTGAACAGAATCATCTTTCGCATTCAAGACGTCTTAAGATGATACTGTATCTCGGCGATAATCGAGGTCAAAAACTTATGAAAATTATAGTTACTTTTGACAGTTGCGACTGAAATGCGCATAGGTACATTGATTCAAGATTCAAAATTCATTTATTTCAAATAAGTAATGAATTTATTTCAAATAAGTAATGAATTTATTAAATTTGTAGCTATTTAAAGTATTAGCTGTGCGAGTACCATAATATGTACATAGTTCCCTTTTAATTTTTAATAAAAAAATAAATTTATTATTTGGTGTTATAGCGGCAATAGAAGTACACATTATGTGAAAGTTTCGATTGTCTATCTATTAGGGTTTTGAGATACAGCCCGCTAACAGACGTACGGATGGACATCGGAGGTTTAGTAGGTAATAAGGGGACCCCCTTGGGTACCCTTCGGGTACAAATACGTGTACTCACAAAAATCAATTATAGTAATTGAAATCTTACTCTTTTCTTTTGCAATACAACAAGATTTCTTCAAGCCAACTAGTTTAAAGATAAAAACACAAATGTACCCCCAATATTAACAAACGTTTTTGCTAAACTTGGCTCGTATGCAACTTGATCGGCAATTGTTTGGCTCGGAACAGTTTGTCGGCCATCTTGATTGTCGTTTGTCACTCATTGTGAGCTATAAAGTCACGGAAACAACGCAGTTAAAGAAAATTGTACAGTTAGCAAGTATGTTAGTATGAATGTCTAAATCGTAAAATACGTTTTTCAGTCTTATAGTAATAGGTACTGACAATAGGCAGTCATTCGAAAATCTCACATCTAGTTTTTGTCATGGTGTGTCGTGTTCCCCAGTAACTGGGTTATGTTTGTGAACGCACCCACGATACAGGAGTATATCCTAGTGTGGAGCTAAGTTAAAAAAAAAGTTACATATGTATGTACATTATGTACATAGACAACCAAAATCATTACTCTTCCTTTTGGCTTTGCTGTATTCGGGTAAAAATGGTTTTCAGTTAAATCTTGAGTAAGAGTGGGTAAGACTGCAAAACGATTTCAACGTTTTTCAAGTTGCCAACATTTATAATTATTATTTAGGTACTTTAAAATGCTGTCCTATCTATCAACTGAATTCATTATTTGACAGAGGCAATATAAAGTGAAGCTTTTGGATATCGTTCTTGCTGTTTGTTCTTTTGAAAGGTACTTTTTACTTCCTATTCTCGTATGTTTAGTATATTCAATCTGATGGCAACTTCCTCCTTTTTTTGAAGTCGGTTAGTAAAATAAGTGAATGTACGTACCTACTACGTGAAATAGTTCACGCAGTACGTACAATCACTTATTTCATGATTATGATTTATTTATTTCATGATTCATGATTTGTCGGGTAAAGTTTCAAGGCGAGCAGAACTAATTTCTAGAATTCAATAACATTCAATCTTTGGGCTATTGGGTACGTCACGTTCTTAATTATTTGATGAAGCCTCTTAAGCTTGTTTGATGAAACATACTTCTTTTTCCGGGTTCAAAATAAGAATTGGACCTTTTTGGTGAAATTATAGAGGCATCTATTCTTTTTTAAAATAATTATATATTTAAGGAGGAACTTAGCGTAGTTTACGTTCGCATAAACAGCGGCCTCGCACAAATGGCTTACTCTTGTTAGTGGGATATACATATGTACATCGATCGATTGCAAATCTTAGATGGAGTTCGCTAACTCCATAAAAAAAATGTATTTTTCTTTTTAGATTTAAAATGTGGTATTAGAATATACAGGGTTATTTGTAAAACACTAACAACTTCGTAGGAGGTCATTGTACTCATCATTATGAACAACTTTTACATGGGACCAAACCTGAAATCGCGCGAAAAAAAATCAGCTGTTCCCTTGAACATTTATATTCGTATAACTGAACAAAATTTAGGGAACAGCTGATTTTTTTTTTGCGATTTCATGTTTGAAAAAAGAAATGAAAAAGTCTGCATAGTATGATGCCGGACGTTTTTTAAGATAAATAGAATTAAAATATGAAAAACGTTAAAAACATACTTAGCGTACTTCACGTGGTGGTATCAATTTAACCTCTGAAACTCAAAACCACTACAGAGAAAACTCGTTTTATTCGAACGCAAACCAGTTTTAACAATATTTATTTATCGGTTTGAGCATAGCCAGTTAGAAGATAACACTCAGAGATACCGTTGAACCCAACAAATACCAGTTTACGAACGAAATCGACCTTTAAAGCCCTTTTTCAAAATACATAGGATTTTACTCTCCGTTCTGAAACGCTTGAGAATAAAAATGGATTTTGTTTTTTATGCGTCCGTTTCGATCGCTGATAAAATAAATACTGTTTGATGACGCCATGAAGTTTTATTTGTAAGAGATTTGACTGTTCAAAAATTGTCTTCGACCTTTTGCCTAAAAGGACTAGTAGGTTCTGTTGGAATCGAAGTTAATATTAGCGCTGTTAGAGGAATTTATTACTGTACAGGGTTATTTGAAAAGCACCAACAACCTCGCAAGAGGTCATTGTCCTGATCATTATGAACAACTTTTACTATGGGACCATAGTAAAAGTTGACATGAAATCGCGAAAACAAAATCAGATGTTCCCTACATTTATTTTCGTAGGTATAACTCATCAAAATGTAGGGAACAGCTGACTTTTCTTTCGCGATTTCAGGTTTGATCCCATAGTAAAAGTTGTTCATAATGATGAGTTCAATGACCTATTGAGAGGTTGTTGGTTTTTTTCAAAGAACCCTGTATATAATTTACTAGCTGCTGCCCGCGACTTCGTCCCCGTGGAATCCCCGATTTTAAAACATTATTTATCGCTGCTCCGCTCCTATTGGCTTAAGCGTGATGATATATAGCCTAAAGCCTTCCTCGATAAATGGTCTATTCAACCCAAAAAGAATTTTTCAATTCGAACTAGTAGTTCCTGAGATTAGCGCGTTCAAACAAACAAACAAACAAACAAACTCTTCAGCTTTATAATATTAGTATAGATTCAAGACAAACGCTTTATGATCGTACCTAATAACTTCTACCAGAAGTTTTGCCTATGTGAAAGTCGAAATTAATGAATTCGCGGGATAAAAAGGTTGTATGCCGTTATCCAAGGTCCAGTCTACCACTAATCGAATCAAGTTTTTTTTAAAGTTAAACGGTTGAGGCGTGAACACACAATACATACAGACAAAAACAATACCAATAGAGAGTCAGTTTCACATCCATAATATTAGATTGTATTTGACAAGACGTCTTACCATCCCATGTTAACAGGATCAAATTACCTACACCAAATTCTAAACTATACCTGCTCCTGTTTCAGTACATTTTCGTGTCAAAATCGTAATTCCAGCACCGTATCGCTCCAGCCTGAAGGCACGATCTAGGCTTGGCGCGTGAAGCCTGCATGGCGCTTTTGAATAGACAATGAGTAGGCGGCTACACATCCCATACAAATGCCTATTTGCTTGATGCAAGCAGCCGTCTGAATTTGGCCCAAAAAGAGATTTATTTGTAGGAGTTAAAAGAGAAAATGAGTAACAAGAAGAATTCTTGTGTTTACGGGCTATAAGAGAAAATCAGCACGACATTTTTCTTTATTCAATAGAAGACTGAGTACGATAATAGCTGCACAAAAATTAGAAACCTTGAAGGACGCGGTGCAAGCAGCTATAGATGAAGAGACCATTGCAATGCCGTCTCAATCTGAAAATATTTTAACTTAAGTATAAAAGGAAATAATACCCCACCTTACATTATACCTAACCTTTACCTTTTTAGTATAAGTTTTAACTTTAATTTTAGGGAATTCCACTCCTTAGCTGTACACACAATAGGGATGTTTCCTGAGTAAAAAATATGTGATAATGTTTAGTCCGACAGTTAGATTATAGAAAAATGGACACGTATTTTTTCCTTTATCAAATCTATAAAAACTGACGAAGATAAAAAGCATCAAAAATCAGGAGTGGGGGCTTGTGACGTCACGGCTAGGTAAAAATTGTAGCGAGTAGAGACATCACACGAGTTTTTAACGCACTGTATCGTCTTCATTTGTTGTTTACGTGAAAAATAAAAAAATACGAGTTCAATATTTTTTGGAAATCTATCTGACGGACTAATCAGATTTATTTAGTCAACTACCCTATCAAAGCTAACCCAAAACATTTTATGCATACGAGTATTATGATTGGGATGTCCACCATGTGCCATCTGGCCATTTAACTGCTTTTGAATTCGAATTTTATGCATTACTAGATGATGCGCGTGGCTACGCCCGCGTGAATGTCGCGTGAACATACTCCCGGACAAAAAAGTTTATTTCTTTGTGTAATTTCAGATAATCTACCTCTGTGCCAAATTTCATCAAGATCCGTTCAACCGTTGATGTAATTGAGTAACAAAAATTCTACCTTCCATCTAAACACGTTCTGACGTAATTGAGTAACAAACACACTACCATCTATCTAAATATCCAAACTTTCGCATTTAGGCATAATATAATAGTATAGATATTGAGGTGCAAATAAAATTATTTTCTTTATGTTGTGCTCCAATGAGCACGCAAAGTTAAAATAAAATACTCAACTATCTCTCTACAAAAAATAGAAATACAGTTCTTTGTGATACTGACTACTAAGTTTAGACTTGCGATGAAGTTACAAACTATATTTCTTCATCCTCTTGTCCGCAAGCTTTAACAAAATAACTTATGGTGTGTTGAAAAGATTGCTTCACGATCAAAATGTCCAAGGGTGAGTCAGACAACGATGGTTCAAAATTCTGAGTTAAATTCTAAAAAAATGTTTTTTTCGTTCAAGAGTTAGTTATTAACTTATCCTTTTTTTTATCGAATAGTTAACATTTAGACTGGCAAAAAAATTATCGATAAAACTTTTGTACAAAAAGCACTTTGACAATATTTAATCAAATTTGGTTGAGAAACTATTGACAAAATATTGCCCTAAGTAACAAAATCTCTAAAAACAATAATAAAAAAACAATATTTATAGTCCACCATTATAAATGAAATGTGAAAAGTCCCCATCGATCCTACATTTGCAAAAAACAAATTATTCAAGGTCGCAAATGTGGGTTTTTATAGTATTATCATATTATGTATATATTTCTATATCTACTAATATTATAAAGAGGAAAGATTTGTATTTTTGTATGTAACGAATAAACTGAAAAACTACTGGACCGATTTCAAAAATTCCTTCACCATTAGAAAGCTACATTTACCCTGAGTAACATAGGCTATATTTTTGATCCCCGTATTCCCACGGAAGGGGAAATACGTGAGTGAAACCGCGGGGCGCTGCAAGTGTTATATAAAAAGTCGTTACGCCCCTGAAAATATGATATTAAACTATAACTACGCCGGTGTTATTTGCGATAGTAGATAGCTGTTTAATTGCTCCAGATAATAATCCTGTAGTAAGACTACTGTGGGTGTGGGTGACAACCCTTTTAATGCATTTCACTTATCGCATCATCCCTTGTCATCAAAGACGAAAGAAGGTCCTGTGAAAGATTATATTTCTTTCTAACCCTTCAGATAGCGAATTGACTGCCAAAACCTTTATAGATTAAACAGAAACGCGAAACTAATTCCGGTCTCGCTGTGAAACTCTAAACTGTGTGAGTGGTCCAAGTTTGGGGTGAGTAGCGATTTAAATGCCAGACTGTTTTTAGTAACTGTAATTTAGTATTAGAAATGTGAACCTTCCGTTCAGAAGAAGCATAGCTAGTGATTGTAGAATCATTAGCTATGCTAAATCATCCTCCTACGTAAAGTATTCCTAGAACCGCGTTTCAGTGTAGATATGTATGTCGTCGGATTAGGTACACCCCCTATATTTCTTAATAAATCTTACTAGATTATAAAAACTTCGTATTATATTGAAAACATAATTTTAAATACAATTATTTTCATACAAATACCATATATATGTCACCAGAAAATTGCATTCGCCGTAGGATTTAAAAAAATATCGCTTCAAATTGAAACTATTTCCTTAATTAGACACAGATATTTTGGAAACAGCGATTTTTCATAATATGTCGAGAAATTATAATCTAACAAACATTCATTACAATGTGACGCAGTCTGTATTTTTCCGTTAACGTGTACGCGTCATATCGAAAAGAAAGAGTGTACACAATTTTACGTTCTTATAAACGTGGTGTTTGCAATAGCCCAGTGAAAGATACATCAAAAATCACAGAGTTCACTTGTTTCTTACTCAAATGATAAAGATGGCATTACCACCCAAACGAGAAAGGCGATCTGTGAAACGTTTTCAGCTTATAACTTGTCCACGTTATAAAAGACAGCGAAACCCAACTAACTTCAGAGAACAAAGTTCCGAATCAGTTTATCTTGCAGCCTTCGGAAGTCCAATAACGACTGCAAGACTCAATTTGACGACTATTACCTACATTATTTTTCTTTAAAGACTACTGTAAAAACTTGTACTTAAGTACAGATGATGGTGGTACGAAAAGTTGGTATCATTAAAAGGCATATTCGCAAATATTTGATAACATAATCAGCCTTTTCATGTTCCCACTGCTGGGACACAGGCCTCCAACATAATCAGCCTTTTAATGTTCCCACTGCTGGGACACAGGCCTCCTCTCTAGGAGAGAGAATGGACCGTAATCCACCACGCGGGCCCAGTGCGGGTTGGTGAATGTCACATGTCTTCGAATTTTTTGTTCTAGGACATGCCGGTTTCCTCACGATGTTTTCCTTCACCGTTTTGAGAGCAGTGGTGATGAAGTTAATTACACAAAGTAATGCGCCTGGCTGGGTTTGAACCCGCGACCTACAACTCGTCAGTCGGGACCGGTACCACTAGGCCACCACTGCTCCTATGGATACTTGATTTATTCCTATTGAAATAATGACTTTTACATAGCGAATAAGACCGTCGATGGCTTGACAGGCGTCCTACCTACGTCTGTTAGTCATTTAATTTGAATAATTAATTTATAACGTCCAAAGGTCTCTAAAGAAATCCTGATGGTAATATTTAATTTAATTCGGAACAGAAGAGATGAAAGTCTAGAGAATATTCACTGGTTATAATATGAAATGGTGAAAACTAGATTATTGAATCATTTTATGGCGTTTTAGATGATAATGTATAAACTGGCTTTTATCCGCGACTTTTTTCCGTTTTGTTTTTTTTTCCTTTCTTGTAGGAATTAAAATGAAATTTCGGGAAATAATAAGGTAATAATAATAATATATTGACAGCTAAATGCCAAACTTCATCTTTCCTCGACCATAGGTATCGGCTTGCGTTATCTGTCATAACTGTATTAGTCAAAAATAAGAACATACACATTTCGCCAGATAACGCAGTGTCGTTAAGCGAGAAACATTAAAATAAACATTATTTTATTTCAGAAATTCACAATAAATTTTATCCATTCACTTTGATATTATTATAAACCGTAACGGTCCGGACAAAAACACATACTTATTGGTTTTATTAAACTTTTCGAATTTACTGAACAGAATAACGGAATTTTCCCCGAAGTCTCAATCCGAACGTAAACAAAAATTAGGCAAACAAATCGCGAACAATTTTAAGCGAATTTGCCATTATGATAATAAAAACCGGTCAAGGGCGAGCACGACTCACGCACGAAGGGTTCCGAAACATTATCTATGAAAATGGCAAAAAAACACGTTTATTGTATGCCCTTAAATATTTATTTAAATTTAACTATTTATTTTTAATAGAATACTATAACTAAGTATTCTGTGAATATTTCAAGCGTGGTAAACGCTGTTGCCGTTTTCAATAATGATCAAAAACGATAAAAAAACACATTTTTTGTATGGAAGCCAACTTAAATATTAATTTTATTCAGTTTTTAGTACTTGTTATAGTGACAATAGAGATACATCAACTGTGAAAAATTTCAACTTTCTAACTATCAAGGTTCATGAGATACAGCCTGGTGTTTTAGTAATAGGGTCCCGTTTTACCTTCTGAATACGGAACCCTAAAAACAGACACAGTTAAGTACAGATGTACTTAATTAGAAACTGGTCAATGTTATATTACATACAATACAATTTTGTGTTTCAGATAAAGTAGCTTATTTAATCAACTTGTTATGTTCCCATGTTCGCACAAAACGAATCCCAATGTTGTATGTTAAAGATCGCCTTTAGCGCAACTTATATTTTTTAAAGCTACTATTGTAATTTGTTTTGGTGTACAATAAATAGTAAGTATTTCTTTTTTATTCTATTCAATCAGTATTCAAGTATAGTAGGTATTAGTGTCCTAATCCATGTGCCAAGTACCTTGTAAATCTGTTCCGATCGTTGTTCAAAAAGCACTAAGTATTTCTGGAAATACATACGAATAGAATAGAATAGAATACGCTTTATTATGTACACCCTTTCATTATGTTAATGTCTAGATAGAGCATCAATAGCGCGGAAACGTGTCAAAAAATATCAGCCAACTGTTGGCCTATAAGTACTTACCCGCCGATTAGTGCTGATCGTGCCGCTTTGGTGTCACTAGTTCACTACGTATTACGCGCGCTGAGTAATAAACAAAAAACAGCGATAAAATGACGGTATGTGTTATTAAACTGCGACGGAATTATAAATTAAGGGTAAAAAGTACCAAATACATCACCTATCATCGCTAAGTAACTAGAAAACTACGTATTTATTTATTGTTTATATGATTACCAAATTACGCCATTTTTTGTCAGTGCTGCCAGTTTCTTTTTTTATTCTCCCAACTTAACATATTTTTTTTTGTGGGTATATTCGTTGGTTTATGGTAACGTTTATATAATTTAGTTGACGTAGTTTATTTATCGATTTATAAAAAGGTGGAGTTTTTTTAATTCGTCTATACTTTTACTTTTTTATAATAATATAATTTTGGCGAATAACTTTTTTGTTTATGAGCCAATTTTAATGATTATTTTTGCATTGGGTTCAATAAATCGATTTATAAAATGTTAAGAGTAATTTTAATAAGATTAATTTATTAAGTCTTTCTTTATAATTATGCTTTTGAAGCCGATGCCAAGTAAAAATTGTTATTAGCTCGGTAAATAATTTACTTGGTACACTCCAATTCAATCTTTATGACGGCTCTGAAGTGCGCTGCTCGCTGTGCAGTACCGCATCCCTCACCCCCGCTGACACTTGAATTTGTTACTGCACAGCGACTCGCCTCATGTTCCGAGCCGCCATAAAGTTTTAATGCTGTACCGTCTTTTTGTCCTCATTTTGGTAATGATTAATATCTAATAGTATTAAATCATAGATTCAATCTATATAAACTGCCTAAAAAGTTTATTATTCTAATTTGATTAACTTAGCTGATTTAATACAACATTCACACACACAACTCTAATTAAATTGTATATTTTATTTATTTAAAAAAGAGAAAAACAGACACTACTAAAACTGAATAATACTACATACATACAACTAAACTTATCTTATTTTTTTAAATATGTGATCTATGGGAGAATTCTAGTAGCTGGTATCATTATTCACGCACACAGAAACATAAACGCATAGTGTAAAACACCGTCCGCACGCACACATGTTTGAAATTGTTGCCTCGTTTTCTGTGCTTTGACAGTAGGGCGACGCTCCATCTAGACATTATATAATCAAAGTGTACACCATATAAGTTACAGAAAATATAAATGAAGAAAACATTACATAGGGTGACACAATGGGCGGCCTTAAAAGCTTCGCTAAAAGCGATCTTGCGAATGTTGGATTGATCTGTATAAATGCCATTATTTCTGTTTCATGGAAGGACTACGCAACGCCAAAGCCGTACGAATGCACGTAGTGAACGTGTTGTGGAAAAAATACAACTTTTCATGGGAAAGTCGAGTTGGGGCTTAGGTGATAGCAAAAAATCTGTCGTTTCAAACAATCCCCGTATGTCCTAGTTTGATCTAGTTATACATCCGAATAAGCCGTTAGTATGGTTCATGTAGTTTTGTTTTATAGTTGTTAGATTCTCGGCTAACACATAGTAATACACATGTAAGGGTATATATCAGTGGCGAAGCGTGGTCATAAGCCGATTCCCGCCGGCTTCCCTTCAGAAGTTTGGAACACAACTACTCTATCGTAATTGAAAAATCGCACAATCAGTACTGTTAAAAGTAGAGAAACATCACAAAACTCATACACAGATGGATATTCAATTCCAACAAAATTTGCTCTTCAACAACATTATTTAACTCGCAGGCGCCATCGGCTTATTGACAGTTCAATTTATAAGGCAAAATAGTCGTCATGACGTCACAATGATCAGCGCGATTCTAGGCCGCAAGGTAAGCCGGTATCCACCGAGTTATGCTAAGAGACAGTATACAAAATGCGTGCGCGTGAGCGAGATAGAAGTAAACATATAATGTTTTTTTTTTTGGAACGAAGTTGTAACGACACTTTTTGTGTCACGAGTTGGATGGAAGGAGTTAAGCAACTATTGGTCAGGTCGCGATTTGGATGGGTGGGGTTAAGTAGCTGTTATTGAGGTTGTGATTTGGATCGGAGGGGTTAAGCAGCTGTGAATGAGGTTACGACTTGGATGGGCGTGTTAAGCAACTATTGGTGAGGTCGCGATTTGGATGGGTGGGGTTAAGTAGCTGTTATTGAGGTTGTGATTTGGATCGGAGGGGTTAAGCAGCTGTGAATGAGGTTACGACTTGGATGGGCGTGTTAAGCAACTATTGGTGAGGTCGCGATTTGGATGGGTGGGGTTAAGTAGCTGTTATTGAGGTTGTGATTTGGATCGGAGGGGTTAAGCAGCTGTGAATGAGGTTACGACTTGGATGGGCGTGTTAAGCAACTATTGGTGAGGTCGCGATTTGGATGGGTGGGGTTAAGTAGCTGTTATTGAGGTTGTGATTTGGATCGGAGGGGTTAAGCAGCTGTGAATGAGGTTACGACTTGGATGGGCGTGTTAAGCAACTATTGGTGAGGTCGCGATTTGGATGGGTGGGGTTAAGTAGCTGTTATTGAGGTTGTGATTTGGATCGGTATGACTTTCAAGACAAGAACTTCGTTCTGTCCGGGTGTCCCTTTACACCTCAAGTTTTTTTTTGCTTCGGCTTACCTCTCTCAACATATCACCCTTCGCCACTGGTATATATTCGAGTTTGAGCAACGCTTGCCGAGGTGCAGTCGAGAATGACCATTAATTACATTCCATGACTCGAAAAGCTTTAGTTTCCAGCTTCGTTTGTAGATCTTCTACCGTCGCTTGATACGTGTTAAGAAAGAAAGTAAATATATTTGTTCATGTTTTTACATGTAAAATACTAATAACTTTGTCCAGGTGATCTTTCTTTTGGAATGCGCTCCCTCTGAACATCAGGACAGCAACCAGTCGGTTGTCCTTTAAGGTGAAGGCACGTGAGCACATTCGCAAGAAGTTGAAGTAGTATCATCACAGCGTTAATTCGTTGGATTCGTTTTCCTCAATACCGTTGTATTTTTTCCCTCTCTTTTTAACTTTCTTTAAGTTGCACCTGCCATGTTATCTCTGTACTACAGAGTTCGATTTGTAGAAAATACCTGTGGCATTAAGTCCGCCTTTTACAGCTTTTTTAACTAGTGCATAAAGTTTTAATAAATAAATAAAATGTCCGCTGATGAATGCTGAATGGATGCCAACCAAAAATATAGTTTCTGAAAACTTGTGTCGATTTATGCGAAAATGATTCGAGGATCTACGACAGTGGTTATGTCAGGAGCCCGAAATTTTCAGAACCCTCTTACCGATGGGGATTGTGTTATCGATAGGTAATTATTATCTTTGTCATAATAATTACCTATACTACGTTTATTATAATGTAGTTCCCGTTCCCGTGGGAATACGGGGATAAAATATAGCCTATGTTCCTCAGGGTGAATGCAGCTTTCTAATGGTGAAAGAATTTTTGAAATCGGTCCAGTAGTTTTTGATTTTATTCGTTACATACAAAAATACAAATCTATCCTCTGTATAGATACTACACATATGTTTTGTACTATTTACTATACATATGTTTTGATTTGTTTTTTTTGAATGGACCTCTCGCAGTTCAGCACACTAAGGCTGGTTACTGCTAAACCGATGATTCCTGTGGTGGCCTCAAATGAATTTAAGGCCCCCAGCCAGGGCTTAAAACTACTTAAAAACTAAATGACCGCTCGCTAAGGGCATCCCCTGTGGGACACGGGCCTCGGCTTAGCGGGATCATTGAGGGAGGGCAGCAAGGGACAGGCTGGGTCAGGTTGATATTATTTTGGGGATTAACGCTAATGGCTCAGCGGCGCGGGCTGGCTCGTTAGGTAAAAGTCGGGAAATTTGATTTGTTACTTTAGTTTAGGCTTCATATTCTCTTCCTATCTTGTTCTTACACACTATTGTCGACATTTCTTTTTCGTTTCTTCTTTCGCAGGTCTGCTGGAAGAAATTTCGTTTGAAATAAGCGGTTCCTTTGTACTAAAATTGTAATGTTGTCTATTACTTATTGTATGTGTTAACATAAATAATAAAATAAATAAATAAACAATTGAAGAATCGTTGTTACTAATTAAAGTAATTCAATTTTATTGATAGCCTCAGTTTACTTTTGTAGCTGTACTGTAAGGTGGGTCTCGTGTTAATTAAAGTACTCCATTAGTTTATTGAAGGCTGTTATGACCTTTATCAGTTTCGTCATGTGAAAGAAAGACACGAAATGGAAAATTTTATTTTTATGGCTGATTTTCTTTTTTACAGTAACAACTTTATATTTTCGGAAAAAAAGATAAAATTGCAGGATAGTATACCTACTAGTAATCTACTAAATTATCTGTTTTATAACTAACTAGCAAAACTGTTTCACCCGCGTAGTTCCCGTTCCCGTTCCCGTGAGAATATGGGGATAAAATAAGTCCCGTGAGAATATAATAAAAATCCAATTTTTATCAATGAGATGGCAAACGGTAAATTTAATTTAAAAAAAAAATCGTTTTATTGTCTACTACAGATAAAATTGCTGAAATGAGTACAGTAGTTATAGCTAAAAACCAAGTATCTTAAACAAACTCGCAAATCTTAACTAAAATAAAGACATTATGAAACTGCATCATCTGCATATCACCGGAAAATGGCAAACTTCGTAAGATTATAAAATATCTTGAGAGATTGTAAAATTTCGATGAATTGTCAACTGAACCGCGTAAAAAAGTGTTATAAATGAACACTTTTTACGTATCAAAATTTGATAGTCTATAATCTCATAAGCAGTTGCGGAATTTGTTCGAAAGAGTCACCGCTGGTCTGTAAAGTAAGACACGGCAGTTTCGGGAGGTACCTGTTTCGGAATCAGCGGGAGAACACCTCCGGGTGTCAACACTTTGTGGATCACCCGAAGGATACGGTGGAGATCTGCCTCGCTTGGGCGGAGCAATGCCGTGTCCTCGTCGAGGCGATCGGCGGCGGCGACGTCTCGCGAACGGCCCTAGTTCAATCCATGGTCCGGAGCGAGGAGGCATGGGAAGCGGATACCTTCTGTAAAGCAGTAATGCTAGCAAAGAAGGAGACAGACCGCGTGAGGGAAAGGGAAACCTCACGCCCCAGCCGTCGCAACATAAAAAGGTGGCTTGGGTATCGGGAAACACAGGGCGATTCCCGGATTTCCGGGCCTGAGGATGGTGAGCTGGCTGGCTTGCCGTCCGATAGCAACCAGGCCCAGGTCAACGGTGTGTCGTATACCACGCGCGTTTTAAAGAGCTGTCAGCAAAGAAGACGGGGCCCCATAGGGTCAGTGCCTGTTAGGGTTGCGAATTTGTTCGAAAGAGTCATCTCGACCCTGGAACGCTAAGGGCAAAGGATCACGGGTGGGTATTAGTGAGTAAGAGAGAGAGAGACTCCCTTCCGCTCCGCCCAGAGCAGGAGAAGACATTTGATGATTGCCGATCCAGCAGGCAAATCCGCTGCCAAAAGCAGTTCTGATCTACAAAATTAAATCTAAAGGTTGCAAATAAAAAAAAAAATACTATTCCAATACCATTTGAAATTTCATGAAACTTTATTCGTGGAACAGAAAAAGGATACAATCTATAAACCAGTCGTTCGCAGGAATGAGCCAGCGATTATTGAGTTTTAAATTACATTTTTCCTCAAATTGTGAGCTTAAACGAAATTGTAATTTAAAAAACTCGGAACTAAACGTAGGTATTGCTGTCTGAAATCTTCGTAATCCTAAGTAGATCTCAAGTAGATATCATTTGCTTTTTGTCTTATTTTGGGATAAGTTCACTACTTGCTCGTGTTTACTTAAAGAAACTTAATTAAGGAAGATTAATTTGAATTTGATAGGTAGTCTAAAATCAGATGCTACAAAGAAGCAAAGAGCGAACAATTTATTGATTTTTAATCAGTCAGTCCTTATCTCAAGAAACTCAGAACAGTCTTATTATTTTCTGTTCCGAAACATCTCTTTTCTGCGTCACTTTAGTAATGAACTCGTGCTAGTGACTTTTTTATACGTTTGAGAGTTAATGAAGTTCATCAGTTTTAGATCAAGAGACCTAGATCTGGACGTAGACGTGGACACTGATGGCTCGTATGGTCCACAAGCTCAAAGTCACTCAACGGGCTATGGAAAGGGCTATGCTCGGTGTGTCTTTGAGGGATCCCATCAGAAATGAGGTGATCCGTCAGAAAAGCCAGGTCATCGATATAGCCCAGCGGATACCCACACCATATTAGTTGCAGAACAGACAACCGTTGGGGTATACGAGTTCTAGAGTGGAGACCGCGTCTCGACAAACGTAGCGTAGGACGTCCTCAGGCACGGTGGAGTGACGATTTGAGCAGGACGGCTGGCATAAACTGGATGCGAGAAGCCGAAAATAGATCTAAGTGACGTGCAATAGGAGAGGCCTATCTCCAGCAGTGGACTGCAACAGGCTGTTGATGATTGATGATGATGATGACCTAGATCTTTAAATCGACCATCGTCACTTATTCAGCTGGTTTTCCACGGGTTTCCGTCAAGCTGAAAGAGGAAAATTCTTGAAAAAGTATAAAGTACTACAAACAGTCTTTCATTATTAACAATACGAACTTTATTTGGCTTCACAACACGGTTGTTGACGCCGAAGCTAAACACGCTAAACAGAACTTAATATAAAGTTTCCAGTTTCACCGAAACTCACCAAAAATGGTTCCGTAACTATTCGGTGAATATTTTATGGGATTGAAATGTTATAGTCAGGTAGTAGACGTCCCTCGGGCTCCTGAGTTGTAATCCAATTCCTAAACTAGAAACGAGTTAGCTTATCTTTGAATGTGTTAAAATTTGTTAATACTAAATATTCAACTCTTCGAAACAATTCGAGTTAGACAAATAGACGAGGATTGTTGATTGAGTTTGCTGGTTTAAATTGTAATGTACGTTTGTTAGGTAACAGGCCATAAAGAAGACGCTATTTGTTTGTCTGATTGACAATCCAAAAATTAAAACGGCTTATGTTTAACTTACCACCAGATCTAGTAACTTATAACAGACAAAAATGGTAAATGATCACCAAAATTAAACCCGTATTTTAATGTAAAATTATAACCAAAGTTTTAACATCTCGCTATCCTATTTGAGCAAATTGACTCCAAAAAAAAAACATTGTTAACCCAAAAATAGTTAATGAACATCAAATTATTAACCACATTTCAATTTAATATGACATGCAAAAAAATAACATCTCGTTATCCGATTAAAGTAAATTACCGTCGGCAAAAACATATTTTGCCAAACATAGTAAATAAGCTCCTAACCTTTTTGTCTTCAAATTGAGAAACAACTACCAAAAAAAAAATCTTGAGCATTTCGTTTATTCAACTGAAATTAAGAAAAAAAATAATTTGGTTATTAATCTACATTTTATGGCAAACATATTGGCGTATTTAGGCAAAAATAGCGCATTAATTTGCTCGCTAAGATTTGGTGATCATTTACTACATTTGGTATTCGAATACAATTTCAAGTGCAGTCGTGACTAAAATAGCTAGTATTATTGTAATTTAAGACTTTATTTTTCTGGTGTCAAGTATATATTTTTGGTAAAAGAAGTAAGGGTATCAAAGCATTTTATGGTGGTCATTATATTTAACCCCAATTAAAACGCTAATTACCTAGCGTACATATAATATGTACGTTAGGGAATTCATATTATAATAGGTATTTTTG
The DNA here is from genome assembly GCA_905332915.2 of Hecatera dysodea. Lineage (NCBI taxonomy): Eukaryota > Metazoa > Arthropoda > Insecta > Lepidoptera > Noctuidae > Hecatera > Hecatera dysodea. The sequence continues at coordinate 6,175,285 of HG995294.1, read as the reverse complement.
TAAGTATTGTTGTTTAAAAATATAAATTTGGCCTGGTCTTCTATTTGGAAAATACACAGTGACGGAATACTGAGTTACTGACTGGTTTGTAAATAATGATTTTTTTTTTGTCTGTCAACGACTACAATAAATCTTTTTTTGCGTTTGCGTACCAGAGTTCCTAAGATTAGTAACAAGTTGTTCTAGGAGAGTTAATAAGTTGTTCTATAAATATCTTCTTTTAATACATACATTGGAGGTTACGGTATTGAGTTCTTGAACTATTTACGACCAAAAGAGTGTGAATTAATTTTGACGTTTATAAGATTGAATATTGCACCAAATCAACGATGTAATAAGACTCTTTTCATTATTCATCTTGCAATCGCCATCTTTAAGGGTTCTCATTATCCTTCCACGATTAATCTGTTACTCCTCCACCACCATTAAAAACAAGTCCAAAGAAAGATTTCGGTGTATTAATTCAACGTTCGCAGAGCCACTGGCGAGCCACTAGAACCGTATAAATTAAAACTTCAAGTATTCCAAACACTGCGCTCACAGATGAATTGCAAATTACAACAATTGAAACAATTTCGTAAAAGGGGTCTGTTCCAACGTTAAAACTCCTTTCATTCACTGAAGATTGATTAAAACACCCAACGATTAAAACAAAAAATAGGTCAGTGAGACCGTTGTTATAGAAAATGCTCAAAGAACGTTCGGTGGTTTGCAACACAGGCTAATTTTGGCTTTGTTGCGGCGCGGTCCGTCGGACCGTGGAAAACATTTGAGAGGAAAGTTTTGCGTCGAAACTGCGAAAGCATTTCGTGGTTAGCCTGTTTTAAGTTTCATAGAATATTCATTCATTCAGATAACTATCAGACTTGGCTTCACGTCTCCAAATGCGTGGGATTCTTAAAGGTACAAAATGTTTTATAGAATTAACTTTTTTCTTATTCATGTCTATGTTGGGTTGCCAAAAAGTCTCGTGCGTCCCATACCCAAATACATTGCAATTTCGAGAGTAAGGGTCTGCTTCAGTGGTATATAAGGGTTGCTCTGATATGATTACACATTCAGCTACGGTATTGTTCATATGAAAATATATTCAGCACTTGGGTCACAGTTCATTCATGAGAAATTTTTCATACAAGTACAGAATGTTGATGTTTCTTTGTTGGTCGCCCTTCACCTTGGGGTGCATTAGGTATTTAGGAGCCAATTTCTTACTCAAGTTGATTTGATGTAAAAAAATAGAGCAAGATAAAAATGTCTTTTGCGTTATTGGTATTATTACACTTGGATACCAAAGGGACCTGTGGAAACGTCTGCTTTCGCATCTCAGTAGCAATCTGCCAAAAACACTTCTATAACAATTATCCTCTATGTCTATGTTTTTACATTGATAGTCGCATTATGATATTGCGACTTCGCGAGGTTTTCTTTGTACTAGAAGTCGACAAAACGAAAACTCGACGGTTCATAAAATCCATTTTTGTTTCGTTTCCTAAAGTCAGTTCACAACTACATAATAACTTACTACGCAAAATAGTTTAAAAGATTTATTCGAAAGCACTGAATTCGTAAGGCTACATTATACATATCAATTCATTCGTATCTCTCTGGTCAAAACTCACGAGGACGTGTCTTGAAAAGTTATTTGATTTATGCGCCGCCTTCACGTCTATGGGTACTGGGTACGTATAGGTTAAGATGTTGCTTAAAGGATTTATATAATTTCGTATTGATAAACAGCTGACGCTGAAGATAACGTGTCGTAGCTAACTTTGAGAAGGTTGTTTGTAAATGATGAAGGATGAGTTGAAGATTATGTGTTGTATTTCCGCTTGTGAATAGGGTGGAATATACCATACCGTATCAAGATAAGGTTTGTTCCCTACAACTATAGTATTGCCGTGATAGGTTCGGTTTTTCGGTGAAACTCTTATATTTATAAGAGTTTCAGAGACAGGAAAACTGAATTTTGTTAATGATTGTGGTTATATTTTCAACGTTTTCTTTGATTTTCCGAAGAAACCTATAGTGCTATTGGTTTCTTCGGAAAATCAATTCTCTCAAATCTCAAAACAATAATTGTTAGCTAAATCAACTATTTCTGTGTATGTATTTATGTGTATGATTGAATACCTTTTATACAACTATTGAAATGTTTCAATTCCCCTTTTTATCAGCCTCTCCATGGCCTTAAGTCTGCTATTACAATAGCGTCAGAATGCTCTATCATTGACTTCATAATGGTTGATTTTTACAATTTTGGTAATCTACTAATATAAAAGCGTTACTATGACTTTCCAATGGTCAACCACTGATACTACATTGAAAGAAATGTCATAGAATGATAAACTCGTACATAATGACAAATGAATGACAGACGTATGCGGTAATCTGATAAAATTTTGACAGTTCCTTTGATCAGTGACCTATCATTAGAACGTCATTGTGCAGTCATTGCTTTTAATAGCTCGTTTACCAAAAAGTATTACAAGACCAATGATCGACCATTATGAATTTAGCAGATTACGAACACTTAGCAAAATGACAATGGGATCGTGTTGGAATGACAAATTTATAAAAATAGCAGACTTGGGGCCCTGTGGCCGTATTACGAAGTGCCAATGCTATCATGATTCGTGTGAGGGAAAGAGATAATTCTATTCGTCTTGTGTAACTCCGTCTCTCTCTGACACAGAAATCTTGATGGATGTAAAACGTCATAATAGGTCGCCTGGTCAGTTACCTTTATCCATCAACTGCATGACTGAGAAATAAGTACCTCTAACTTTCGTAACACAATATCCGTAAGTCCAAACTGTCAAAAGCAATACGCCGACGGTTTTGAAGCGTACACTGTGTGGAATTGAAACGGACGCAGCTTTCAACTCCACAGTTTCTAAACCGTCTTTTATTATAAATCTAGAGGTGAGCTAGGTTTTTTTCTTGAATCATGTTTCTCTTATATTGTTTTTTTTTATAAGTTGGGCAGCATTGCTAAAGTAGGTAGGTAATACCTACTCATTTTCAACAAAATTGTTGAAGTCGTGTTAACTAACTTTATTGGTGACCTTTGTGAACATTATATCTAGCAGTGCTATTCTATAAATACCTCTCCGTGAAAGTCAGATGAAGTGAGTTTGAAGTCAATCCGTGCGTCGTGTATTCGTCTCTGGTGAACGCCAATTCACTTCACGTATGTTTTGACGTTGGTATATTAGCAGAATATACCGGCAGTCAGGCGTGTTAGTGTTATATTATAATGCTATTTATTCTTAATAGGTTTATTTATATTATAGCTACACTGTAGACTACGTAGACTCTTAGTTTACATTCTATTGCCATATGATTTTTATTACTATCTATTTTCAACATTTTTAATTCTGTCGTATGCTACAGAACCATGACAGAGTCCCTGTTTATAGCATGGGCCCTAAACGTAGCAATAACACAGCAGATTAAGTTATACAATCTACAATACTTTTACAGCGGCGGAAGGCTAAAGTTCGTACTTATTATTATGTCTTCTTTACGACTATTACAGGAAGTTTTACACGTCAACCTTTTTTGATGGAGTAAGGAACTGTATAATACCGTATTTTGAGTTGTACAACGACTTACCTTGAGCATATATTACAGCAGCAATGGATGACGAGTTTCAGTACAAAAAAGCGCGGTGCGGTCGGCGCCTTTGGTGTGTAATCTGTTCTTCCTTCCTATTCGTGTTTTACATCGCAGAAGGTCGTGCCCCCTTTGGAAAGTTTTGACAGATTCACTGACGAACTGCTTCACATACTCTGTCTGTTTGTCGTTCTGTGTGTTTGCGATGGTTTATTCAAAATGAGTGAATATTTGTGTTGCGTGGCAGGCTTATTATTTGTCAACATTTATAAGGTCAAAGGATCCTCCTATTCCGTAATACTTCGAACCTTGTTCTTCCTAAATTGAAATGAAGACGCTGATCATGACAAGGAAACGTAATTTCCAACAAATTTTGTCAATTTATTACGTCTCATGCTCATCAATACCTTATTTATATTAACTGTACGCGAATTAACAATATTTCATTTGAAGGACATTCTATGAAAGTAAAAAAAAAACATAAATATTGTGGCCAGTTCGGGAAAATTCATCTTTTTTCGTCACTTAAAGATTTAGTGCCATATTTTTTTCAATATTAATTTTGCAATAATATTGACAGTCTATAAGATCGTGGCCAGCGAAATAACTTTAGTGATTGTTTTGACTTCATAAATTGATTGAAAATCAACCCGATTTTTCAACAAATCATCTACGAATAGCATTTTGTTAGAGGATTTCGTGTTTTTTTATGTACACATTTATCGTTGTGAATTCTTTTAAAGTCTTAGCAGAATATTGTAACTTTCTTCGTGGGAGACCACAGGATTACCGATAACATGAACATGAAGTGAGCTGCTAATCTAGAGGGAATAACAGTTTACTTCAAGCTCACATTACTTAAGATTTCACGGTAAGATGTTCAAAAATATTCTACACTAGCAGCGCCTCGCAGTTTCACCCGCGTAGTTCCCGTTCCCGTGGTAATATGGGAAAAAAATATAGCCTATATCACCCGGGGACAGTATAGCTTCTCAACAGTGTAATAATTTTTCAAATCGGTCAAGTAGTTTCGGAGCCTATTCAATGCAAACAAACAAAAAACAATCAAATCTTTCCTCTTTATAAATTAGTGTAGATTTAAAGTTGTAAACATTCAAGTAGGCTACCCAATATGTACAACGATGGCAGTCTCTTGATTTACCGTGACGAAGGGCAGAGTTGTGCTGGAATAAGGCACAAACTGTGTGAGTGATTGACTGAGTGAACTTGGGAACAAGCGAGCGTGTTACTCAGTTAAATACGGTAAAGTCAGGTTTAAATTGTTTTTACTTTGACTGTTATTGTTTTGGGAGAATGTTAACGAGGAAAGGTATTGAAGATGTTTATGTATCCATGATGGGTATTTGATGATTGTATACAACTTGTCCTTGCATCTGTCACTGCTAGTTGCTGAACGTAAGCTTTCCTGTATTTCATCGTGCGCCAAATCAATTCAAATGTACATGATCAAAATAATTATGTGACATTATCTAACTAATGATCTCGCTTCTACTACTTACAAGATCATTTTCTAGCTGAGGTCATAGAATGTTCTGGTATTATTCAAGTTCCTTTTGGGATAACAAACACTTTTCTTAAGGTCCAAAACTACGGGCGAAACAATTTTGGTGCGTATAAATCAGAATAACATTACTACTGGGCACAATATAAAATCTCCTGATTATACCTGTTTTTGTGGCACACCAGCCAGCAAATAAACCGATTTTCAATATCGCACTCGAATTGAAAATCGATGTGCTAATCGTCTCCAACTCCTTAATGGCACCAATTAATATGGGCAAACTTTCTCAACTTAATTAGCGAATTCGTTAAGTCGAACTTCTAATTTAGTCACAGGGTTTCAGAACTGAAGTTCGTACTTATTATTGTGTCTTCTTTGGGACTAGTTGAGCGGTAAATAAATGAAATGAGAGAGAAGTTACGTCTTGTTGTTGTTGTGTGTGTTTGTGTTATAATATAATGTCATTTGTTCTTAATAGGTTTATTTATATTATAGCTACACTGTAGACTACGTATACGCCCCCCCCCCCCGTATACGTAGTCTAACAGGGCAAGAAATAAATATGCTTGCACTTTGTGGGTATTTCTCTTGTGTTTGATAAAATAATGCGAAGTTCTATGAGTATGATGTAATACAATTCGTTTATGTATATTATATTATGTATGTATTTTTTTATTTTTTATTATGTGTTTACTTTCCTGTATTTATCACATATCTATCCTATTGATTTCCGTAGGTACGTCATGTCCTCTAACGGCCGAACCCAATAACCGATCTATCACATACTGGAGATAGAAAAACAAATGAAACAACAGAAAAATCAAGAAAAATGATGTAGGTTTTCTGTTGTTTCATTTGTTTTTCTATCTCCAGTATGTGATAGATAGGTTATTGGTTTCGGCCGTAAGGCGACCACTGAAAACCAGCGCCGTGCGGTGGGTATCCCACGGCACAGCATTATGCTGAGTGGAAGCCTCTTTGCCACAACCACGACATGCATTGGTTTTTTGTATTAGTTTATAAGTTATCTTGACTAACATAAATTAAGAGGTACCTAGTAATACTAACACTATAGTTTAAGGTTTAGTTTAGAACAATAACTGTTGTTTTTGTGGTAAATAAACGCTTTTTCTTTCTTTCTTTCTTTTCTAGACTCTTAGATTACATTCTATTGCCATATGACTTTTATTACTATCTATTTTCCATATTTTCCATTCTGTCGTATGCTACAGAATCATGACAGAGTCCCTGTTTATGGCATGGGCCCTAAACGTAGCACTAACACAGCAGACTAAGTTATACCATTTACAATACTTTTGCAGTGGCAGAAGGCTGAAGTTCGTACTTATTATTGTGCCTTCTTTAGGACTAGTTGAGCGGTAAATAAATGAAATGAGAGAGAAGTTACGCCTTGTTGTTGTTGTCGGTTTAGGTTTGTGTTGTGGTAGTCCTTGTGTTGATAGTTTGTGAGTAGTCGCAGTAGAGTTTGAGAGAAGTTTAGGATTTAAGTCGGTGTCTTATATTTCTTTGCGTCGATTAATCTAAGCCTCAAGCTTCGTCAGCGGCTTCGTTCACGTAATAAAGACGTCGAAATGTCAAGGGGACGTGTTCCATTTGATTAAAATTTATTCTATGTAATCCAGGTCGTAAACTACATTTATCTTTATCTATATACATACATATAATAAAATTGTAGACGAGCTATATAATGTAATATTTTTGCATTATAATAACTGAGAAATTGTTTCATCAAAGTTTTTCCTACAATCATTTCGATCATCCATCACTATCTTTCTCAATCGACCAAAATGTGCATCGTTAGAGATGAAGAATTCTTGCTTTTTCAGCAGTTTTACTCTAAGATACCGATATTATCTTTTGCTATCAAAACACGAGCTTCATAGTCATTCATCTTTAATTATAATTTCCTTTCAATTTCACATTACAACGAGGTTAAATCAACTTGCGTAATTCCGGACTTCGTTGTTCAATTTTCTATACCTAATTGATATTGACAACAATTTGAAGCCCCGATAAATTCAATAAAAAAATATTTACTGGCTCAATAGTTACGACCCATTTTCTTATTCTTCGCTTTTTGCTTACATAAATGGATTAAATCATATTTAGTAAACATAATTTCTAACTTGGTAAATGTTATATAAGTTTCAAGACAATAAACGGGTTGTGGGCTTACTTTAAGTACGTAAACGTTTTGGCTGTTTAAATTGTTAGTTAGATATAGTGTTTCTACATCAGTTTAGTAGGTATTAGGGACCAATTTGATATCTCACCGTTCATAGAACCATACGCAAACTATTTCCACTTAAAAAAAATCATAACCTTTATTTTTATATGCATTATTATTTTTATATTCAGCCCACTACTGGGCAAAGCTGCCACCAAATATTTTCGCGGGACATCTTCGAACCATCTCTTATGGTAGGCTACTTTACCGTTTTCCATCACCGCTTCCTATCCCTAATAATTACTGATTTATAGTAATTAGTCGTATTCAAATTGATCAAAACACTTGTAATGAGTTATTAAGAAAAGGATACGCACTCATTCGATTATTTCTCATCTGATGGTAAAACGAGACCGATAATGTGGCGCATGCTTGACTTAAATGTGTTTACTTTAGACAGACTTGATAAATCTCATTCGGCAATATTGATTTCGGAAAGGGAGACACTCCCTAACTGTATAGTCAAAAGATTCAAAAGCACCTTTTTATGTCTTTTACAATCAACCGATCTTATACATCACATCATACAATCTCTAATACCCAACAATACACCACGGTCAACAACCTCGCATAATGGGCGGAAAACTTTTTCACAGAGCGTAAAAGCAAATGCAAACAAGGCACCGTTTATGCTTTCAGATGTCAACCCACAAAGGGTAATGCATTCCCCTCTTGTATAAGAATGGGGAGAAAAGGAATCGTAATGCATGCGATCTCGGTATCTGCAACAGCGAAGGTATATTTAAATGTATTTGGTTCAAGCACAATACAAGTAGAGGGATTTTATTATAAAAGGCAAGAGTAGTTTGTTTGCAGATAAAGTATTGTCCTGAATAGGAAGAGCTTGGCATGGATTGTATGTTATTATGTTTCAGCTCACGATATTATGTTGATCTAGTTTTCTTTTACTAAAGTCTGTGCGGGCGAATGGAATTGTATGAGTAAATACGTACGCTAGCTGAAATTTTAAAGTGTTGACCTTGGAATAACACTGCTGGACCTAAGCACAGCGCACCTCCAGCATATGCGGCACCGTGTCCTCAGAAACGTCCAAATACTCATGAAAAATGGGTGTCCACTCAATAAATTGGCTACCTCAAAATGGGAATGGAGCGAGTGATACAGCTGGGGTTTAAAAATGAACAGATAATAATGTACATAGGTATTTGTATTTATTACATACGTTTTTATTACTACTTAATGTATAAACAAAAACAATCGAATGAGATAATCCTAGAATATCGCAAATTAAATAACAACTTATATTAACAAATTGAATCTAATATAATTACTTCTTATCTTACCAAATTACAAAAAAATATCGTCTCAGAGATTTCTTAATGTTTAAACTCTACAGTTTCTTACTATTTAGTTTCAGGTAAGCCTTTAGAGCTAATATTTACACCAATATCACTAATAACCACTATGTTATCATCATCATTAGAATCATTACGAACAACAACAATGTCATTCGAATCTGATTTCTGTAAGACTTCATTACTAACATTAGCTATTAAATCATCTGGTTTACTTTCACCATTAGAAATAATTTTATTTTCAGCAGATGCATCTATATCTTTCTTGTTTTTGTCATCATTGATAACCTTACCATTCTTATTGATATTATCCGCTTTCGTTTCGTCGTTACGTTTTACTACTGGTTTAGTTCTTTTTACTGTAACAGAAAAATAATCGTATAAATCTTTTTATAATGCAAAAATGTTGACGGTATCAGAGATTTTTGGCCTTTTTCGCCGCATTACTGAATGTTAAATAATTAAATGAAATACCTGAGTCCACTAATTGTTTGAATAGAACTGTCACTGGTGAGTCAATTAGAAGAGTTAAGATGAAGGAATATATCAGAGCCAATACCAAATATGACAAGAACTTAAACGTCTGAAAGAAGGAAAAATAATATTAAAATATTGGTTTCGGCAAATAGAAAAGTTATATGTATCACATAATAATAGTTATGCGATTTGATTAGAACGATAAGAATATATTTATAAGACGATTAGATTATGACATTACAGCTAAATCAATGAATGTGGAACACTGATTCGATCCATCAATACAAGAATTTGAAAAACAAAAATAAAATGTAATGCTTACAAATTTTCCAACTGAAAAGTAGATGGGTGCTACCATTCCACCGTTGAGAGAAAACATGAGAGGGTAGTGGAATAAGAACATTCCGTACGAGAGGCGAGCTGGTAACCGCCATGCGTCGAGGGATAGTAACCAATTGATAGGACCTGCAAATGTGTTTAAGTTATTTGAACTGATACATAAAAAGTTTTGATTTTAAATAAACGACATGATATTTCAAAAGTGAAAATAATTTCATTCTTACCAGAATAACCGTGCTGGCAAGCAACTATTAACCAGCATATAGCACATGCATAAGCAGGTCTCATGAAAGAATTCATCAGATTATCCAATAAATCATTATCCCATTCCAACTGCATGGTCTTGTACATGAAGTAGAAGATTCCGCCTATTATACCAGCTGAACAGAACCAGAAGAAGATGGCAATGATCTGAAAGTAGAAAATATTTATGATTATGTAATAAGTAACTATTGAATTTTTTATGTTTTTTTTTTTTATAAAATTGTGTAGTTCAAATCAATGAAGATCTAACTAAGCTTCAGGAAGTTGATGGCTGTTCCAGACGTCATTGGCGCCTTACATTGAAGTCATGAATAACTTCAATGTAAGGCGTATTTCATGTATTGCAGTTTTATCATTTTTACTTTACCATTTCTGATACTTATGACAGTTTGGACTTTTTGAAAAATTACATTCCCTTTTAGAACATCTTCAATCAACTCACCCATGGTATTTGTATTCTGTTCTTGCGGTAAAGGTGGAGAATGTAGCCAAATAGCAGACCGACAAAGAACGGAGAAGCTCGCGCCAGAGTATTAAAATAATAATAACGCATGTAATTCCACGAGTCCTCAAAACGGCTACAAAAAAAAAATACTGTTTTTAACCTGAATTTGCTATTTGATGGAATCGATTTCACAATTTCTTATGAACATGATTGAATTAACAATGTTTATATAAGAAATACCTATTGTTTCTTCTAAGTTAAATTATTGACCGTATCTGTATTTGTATTTAGAGGAGCTTGTGGCTAAAGATTAACGGTCGCACGGTTCAATCGTTAAGCAACGCTTGCCAAGGTTGGTCTATGGATGGGTGACCATCTTAACATAACGAGCATCCTCCGTGCCTCGGAAAGCACGTTAAGCCGTTGGTCCCGGCTGTAGTTTGGAGATCTTTTGCAGTCTTTACGGATTGTCAGAAGCCAGAAAATCTGACACCAGTCTTGCCAAGAAGTACCGTGTTCCTCAGTAATTGGGTTGAGGAGGTTTGGTAGGCAGCCGCTTCACGTAAAATACTGGTACTCAGCTGAATCCGGTATGACTGGGAGCCGACCCCAATATAGTTGGGAAAAGGCTAGGCAGATGATGATCTGTATTTGTATTTTTAAATGTTTAGGATCGCCATGAGAGTTTACAATAATTTTCCATAATCGACTTATATCTTAGTAACATCACAATTAGCTGAAAAAAAAAATACTCACGCTGGTACAATGGTTCCAGCTGGCAAATTTAAGTTGAAACAATAAACAGTGGATGCTACCAACACAGCGGCTAGCCCGCCTACCACTCCCATCCAACCTAGATATTTCTTCCCTGTCATCACCCAAACGAGAACTATGGGAGACACCACGTACAGCTGGAAGTCTATGGCGATGTACCAGGAGTGGGACGCACACTGAAATTTGTAGAAATTTCTATTTTTAATATACATCCTTAATCATTATAAAACTTTGAAGTCGACTCCAACGTAGTTGGGAAAAGGTGAGGTAGGCAGATTGAATAATTTATACAATCTTCAAAAAAAATTATTTTGCTTTTGGGAATTACCCAGAGGTTCTCTTCTTCTCTTGTTTATTGCATGTCATATTGAAGTATTTTATAAATTCTTATATGTTCTATTGCAGTTATAATTATTCGCTTTCGAATCTACATGGTATTATTGACGTGTATATTATTTAAAAAGCTTAGTGATATTTATTTTTTATTTTTTTAACAAAAAAGAATAGAAGAAGAAATAACCTACCATTTCCTCGAGATTAACTATATTTTGAACATGAAGCAAGGTAGTCCACCAGTTCTTGCGACATGTTTCCGTATGGTCGATTACCGACACCCAATAGGGTCCATCGGTGATGCGGTTGAAGTAAGAAGTTTGAAGGAGTATAGTAACAGCCAGCAATGGGGTCACGCGCATGTAACGATTCAAGTAAAACCAGTGGAGGTTTTTGAGAAACGTGACTGAAAAAAATAAAACACGGTATCACTTGAAAACCACTTTCATTCTGCGTGTTATATAAAATAGGGATGTTTCCTGAGTAAAAAATATATGATTATGTTTAGTCCGTCAGTTAGATTATAGAAAAATATTGGACACGTATTTTTTCCTTTATCAAATCTATAAAAACTGACGAAGATACAAAGCATCAAAGATCAGGAGTCCGGGCTTGTGACGTTACGGCTCGGTAAAAATTGTAGCGAGGAGTGACGTCACACGAGTTTTCAACGCTCTGTATCGTCTTCATTTTTTGTTTACGTGAAAAAAGAAAAAATACGTGTCCAAGATTTTTTGGAAATCTATCTGACGGACTAATTAGATTTTTTTAGTCAACTACCCTATTAACGATAATCAATATATAATTGACGTCACTGTTGGAGGAACTCCGAATCCATCAATTAGACCTATATCTTCGATCTTTGATTTTTATTTCATGTATTATGAATATGATAATGAATTTGGGATTTAGTGATAATAATAATAATAATAACTACAGATGACCGCAAGGAGGTATGGAAAGGCAAGGAGCTCCACGGCCGCTTCTATCAGGCTCTCTATGGGTCCGATGTAGATTTCTCAGCGTCCGTGGCCTGGCTACGTTTCGGTGAGCTTTTCGGAGAAACTGAAGGTTTTGTGTGTGCAATTATGGACGAAGTTATCCTAACGAACAACTACCGGAGGCATATTATGAAGGGCGGGACGGTTGACGTGTGTCGGGCATGTCACCGTCCGGGTGAGTCCATCAGACATATTATCTCTGGTTGTTCTCGTCTGGCTAACAGCGAGTACTTGCACAGGCATAACCAAGTAGCCAGGATTATTCACCAGCAACTTGCTTTAAAATACAAACTTGTGAATTCTGAGGTACCGTATATTTAAGCATTCCGCATGACGAGAACCTCGTGAAGGCTGAGAAAGAGAAGCAAATCAAGTATCTTGACTTAGCACACGAGGTTGTCGACATGTGGAATGTGGACTCGGCTGTCATTGTGCCGATTATCGTTACGGCCAACGGCTTAATGGCCAAAAGCTTCGACGACCACCTGTCGAAGCTGGCGTTACACAGCTGGGTGAAGGGTCTGATACAGAAGGCAGTACTCCTTGATACGGCTCGTATTATGAGGAGGTTCCTTTCTCTGGAGCCCTAACCACCGGTAGCTTGGACCCTGCTCCCGATACCGGCGGACGACTATTTTTTATATTTTAAAATGTTTTTTTTTAATGTTGTTTTATGAAATATTTAAAAATGTTATCAGTAGGTATATAATATGAATAAACGGAATAATAATAATAATAAACATTTATTTCAGACTTTTTGTCCATAGCTACACTTACAAAACATATATTGAAAACATACAATAAAATTCTCATCACAACACATTCTCAAAAACATACAAGACAAAAACACAACACATGAAAACGTAACAAACAACACAATAATAAAAAGTACAAAACATTAAATTTCTTAAGTTTTTAAAAATGTTACCCACACCGGCACTATTTTTAACCGACTTCCAAAAAGGTAGGAGGTTCTCAAGTCGACTGTACTTTTTTTGTGTGTGTTGCCTCTTAATTTTGTACCGGGTGTCTCGATTTTGATTATTATTTTTATATTCGAAAGCTGGTGCTTGTCGTGTAGTCCCATTTAAATTTGATTGAAATCTAACCACTGGTATCACTAATAATGCGTGGCTTTGGCTACATTGATGATATCCTCATTCACTCTTGCCGATGAAAAATGAATAAATAAAATTGTATGAGATGGTTTGGAAGAGCATCTTAGTATTAATTTCAAGGTGAGAAAGGGACCTTTCTAGTTTGGTGAAGATCTGATGAAGAACAGAGATAGGAAGCGGAACTCTTTAGTAAATGATAGCAAATCTTTCGGGATTGCTGAAATAGCATGTTTGTTTATTGTTTACACCAATGTATACCGTGTACCGTGTGTTTTCTGTGATGGTTACGTTTAGTTGGGAGGTGGGGGCTGTGTATCACTAAAAAGTGAAAAATTAAAAACCTAAAAAAAACTTATATATTATTTCATTTTGTGTTTTTTTGATTAGAAGTGGGTAGTTTTTTTTGTTGTCAAAAGTTTTTTCATTGTGTAGCGAGATGATAACGTTTTACTAAAATGATTATTAATTAATTAGTTTTAAGTTTTAAAAATGAACTACATTTTTTCACACACTCAAAAAATGTGTATTAAATATATCACAGGTCTCTGGCAACCAAGGTAAGATTAAAATTGTGTTATAGGTGCCAGGGCTAACTGTATTAATTTATACTTTCCTATAAATGTCCTGTATAAGTGTATACCTTGCCCTGATCTACTAAGAGTCATTTTAGTGGGAGAAATTCAAATTTCTCAACCTCAAATAGTTTCAATTTTGTTATTTTGGCGCACTCCTTTGAATTTAGCCTGTATAGCCAGTCTTCTCGATTTTGATGATACACCTAATGATATTGGTTTTATATTTCACTACTTTAACAGCATCCCAATGCATAAACTGTTGTCAAGATATAAGGTAAAAAATATTAAAATTTAACTTACTATGATTCATCTTCCCGGCCGTCGTGTAGACCAAAAGTACTCCCGCTATTGTGAAGAACGTGTCTACCGTCATTGTGCCCGCAGTTATCCAAAGAGATTTGGCAGAAAACATCCACTGAAGATAGAACAGCATTTTGTACATATTTTATCTTTTTTATTTAAATAACTAATAATATTATAAAGCTGATGAGTTTGTTTGTTTGTTTGTTTGAACGCGCTAATCTCAGGAACTACTGGTTCGAATTGAAAAATTCTTTATGGGTTGAATAGACCATTTATCGAGGAAGGCTTAAGGCTATATATCATCACGCTTAAGCCCATAGAAGCGGAGCAGCGATAAAGAATGTTTTGAAATCGGGGATTCCACGGGGATGAAGTCGCGGGCAGCAGCTAGTTTAAATAATAAACTTTATAGCACAGCTGTAGTCCATCATTCAATCGGCTCAGTCTATCGCAATCTACTGCCGGACATAAGAATAGATTACGATTAGCAAAATTAATTATTGATAAGTTTATTCCTGAATCATTCCTACCAAGATTTTAAATAATAAACTAATTCTTATTATTTAAAATCTTGGTAGGAATGATTATGTTGAGTTGGATTATGCATTTCATTCATCATTATCCTCATTAATTATTTGTCCAGGCAAAGTAAGTGGAAAATTAGGATGACATTGTAATCATTTTTAAATAGATTTTTTGCCGTTAGCGTGTAGAGCCCTATGATCTACACGCTAACGGCAAAAAATCCATTTTACATAAAAATGTAAAATTTATGCCTATGCTCTACACGCAATTACTGTCCTATCTTCCTTTCTTAATTATGTACTTCAAGTTAAAAAGTATTGTTTAATTAAGTAAATGTACGTATGTTAATATACCCAACACAATTGAACCTATCTCCTAGTGCAAGTAATTTTTATTATTTCTTTTTTGTGACAGGGATCATAAACGATATCTTATATCTATAAATCTAGTTATCTATCTATAAATTTAGTTTAATTCCCCCATGTCTGACTTATTATACAAAATTAAATACATCTAAATGAAATATATTTTATATTCACCTATATACATACATATATTGTAAAAAACAATTTAGAGATAACTTATGTTGATATTAAATAATAATAATGTAAGGATTTTTTGCAATGTTCAAAGCTTATCCTATGACAGGCTTAATATGCGATTTTCAAATCTGAAATCTTATTTGTATCGAGTTGCAGTCGCCATCCATCGTAGCGATGCTGTGTTTTGGGCACTTATCCCATTGACTGTGACGTGGAAGAATTTATCCATGCGGGTTCTACGCTTCGCCCTTTTTATCCCGTTGGTACATTTGCTTAGCCTAAAATAAAATTAATAAATGTGCAGTTTCACTTACCAAGTTTGAATCCAAAGGGTTTGCTATAAATGGTTCCGTACCGAACGAATGGCCAATGATAACCCAGACCATAGCGAGAGTCCTAATTCCATCGAGACATTGTAAGTTTCCGCCACCAGAACCAAACGTTGTGAGTCGTTGTCCATTTGTATAAACAGAGAACGATCGACACAGTGTACTCATTTGCTTGACATCTGGAAAGAATGATATAGGTTTTGTTAACATTTTTATTTATGGTATATTACATAATAAAGAGGCAAATACAGTAAGTATTAAGACGATCATTGTAGAAAATGAATATAATTGTTTTGTGAATGCAAACGCAGAAGTGATAGCAACAATTCAAGACATAAGCAAGAAACTTTTCACTCACCTTTTTTAAATAGGAATCGATAACACAGATCGTAACTTGTACTAACTAAAGTCACGAATCCGAGCACTGAGAATATCGCACTAGAATAAAACATAAAATTTTATTTATCTTATAACATTCAAATAAAGACATAAAGAATTGAACACGCTGAGGATTATATTAAAGCAAAATTTTTGATAACTTGTTTTTTTTCTCTGCGTTTCCGTTATTAGGTAAGATGTTTAAAATACTTTTACTTATCACCAGACAACAATATTCTAATACGATTTATATAATCGGATAAGTCGGAAATATTCCAGCTGATTAAATATTAATTGCTACTTACATTGCGGTATAATCAGCGGGTGCCCACGGCTTATCTCCAGTAAGACGGCAATAGTCTTCTCTGTATTGAAAACCTACTGCGGAAACGTTGAAGAAAAATGAAGTAATTGCCTGTTGCGTGGTGCATGGCTTTGGTACGCAAACTCCCAGTCTGAATACCGTGTCTATTAGAGGATTGTTTGGAATAGACCTGAAATGATGAAAAGCTTAAAAGGTTGTTTAAAATTATCTGAACAATCTTTTGTCGGACATAACTCCATTTGCTATACCGTCCATCAACCATATTCAAAAATTATATAGGTCGTATAAATTCACCCATACTCTTGTATATAATTGCGTTGGTGGTACTGTAAGTTGCACAGCAACACAGGTTGTTACATATATGTATACTGTATGTGCATACAGAATATGTAACAATCTGTGTATACCTAAACATGTACGTCTCTCTTCTTTTATTGAAAACTAGCTTCTGCCCGCGACTTCGTCCGCGTGGTATAGTTACTAACCCCCCGATTCTTTGTGATATTGATTCGTTAGTAGGAGAAGTGGTGGGCGCGCGCGGTACTGGACAGTACTTGGACATTGCAACATTACTTTATTCTAAAATAAAATATTTTTTCTAAAATAAAAGTAGCCTAAGTTACTCCCTATTATATCAGCCATATACCTTCCAATAAAAGTCTCATCAAAATCGGTCCAGCTATTTCAGAGATAAGCCGGAACATACCTCAGACAGACAAACAAAAATTGTAAAAATTGTTATTTTGGTGTATGTACCGTATATATTCATATATGCATGCAGTAAAAAGCGGTTGTTTCAATATTACAAACAGACGTTCCAATTTTATTTATATGTATAGATGTATAGATTGTGTTTACTAGGGAAAACAATCGACGTGGACAATATTTATCACTTACCTAGTATGATCTTTAAAACCATCAAAGTTTCCACTTAAAGCCAGTAATTCTGAACGTATCTGATGGTATTGTGCTATGTTGGTTATAGTTTTGCTGTCTAAATTCAATGAGCTTGGATCAAACTGCGTCGTTTGCATATCTTCAGGGCGTGGGATATGGAAGGTCTGGTTCATTGGCACAAGGATTGAGCAGTATTTGCCTTCGATGTGCATGTCTTCCAATTGATGATTGATACCCAGACATTGGTGGTAATTCCCCAGATCTACTGAGTTGCCCGTCAGTATACCTCTTGGTGTTCTTAAGCCGGAGTCCGCGACTGTTAATAAAATTTTGTTTTGTTGGAAATCATACTTAAGTAAATACTACGCTTTTGAATGGGAGTGTAGGTATAAACTGCCCCCACGTTTTACTCGTTTAGCGATAAGTCCCTTGAGTTCCCGCTTAAGAACTCTACTTAATCGGAGGTTTAATTCAGAACTTGCTGATTAAATAAACTGATTGGATTTCTGGTATATTTTGAAATTAATATCCGCTCTTCCGATTAGTTAAATATTTAGGTACCTATTATAAGTAGGCGATGGAGAAAGAAGGAGGAAGCTGTAAGTAAGTGACGAGACCAAAATCTGTATAAGGTGACTTCGTAATCAATTGAAATCGGTACTACGTAAGGCTAGTTGAATGTTTGTAAGGGTCCTGTGGTACCACCAACAGGGCCTCAAGTTACAATAGTGTCAGAATGGTCTATCATTGATTTCATAATGGTTGATTTTGTCAAGTTTGGTAATGGAATAATATAAAAGCGTCATTATGACTTAACAATGGTCAACCACTGACACTCCATTGAAATAATGGCATAGAATTGTAATCTCGTGCATAATGACAAATGAATGACAGACGTATGCAGTAACCTGCTAAAATTTTGACAGTTCCTTTGATCAGTGACCTACCATTAGAACGTCATTGTGCAGTCATTGCTTTTAATAACTCGGTTTTCAAAAAGTATTACGAGAACTTTTAGCAAAATGGCAATGGGATCGTGTTGGAATGACAAATTTATAAAAATAGCACACTTGGGGCCCTGACTGCATGCAAAACGTCTTTGTTTATAGTCAAAGATCGTTTGCAAAGAGTTCCAAACAAATAGTATTTTTAAACATGATGCTTTGGAGCCATAGATTTTCTTATAATTGATAAGTAAAGAACTATTTAAGGAAACCGAAACTGTCAATTTTAATATATTTACATATATAGCATATTAAATTAGCTTGTTATTTTTTATATATAGTAGGTGATAACAAAAATGATTTACCTATGTTATTTTAACAATTTAACATGAATAAAATAATAATAAAAAATGACCTTCGTTTGGACTTTAGCACAGAGTTAAATCTGTTGATAAAAGTACACGTGTATCTATGTTGTCTTGATCTATCGGTTGGTGCAATACTGGTTAGCTCACGTTTGTTACTGGGTCTCGTTTCTCTTTAGTAGAAAATCATCCGGCTAGGCTTATCTTTCAATTGTCTCTTTCGAGTAGATAGAATTCGCGAACAATATCACTCCATCCACGCCCAATCCGGAGTATTACTCGTTCTTTTTTGGGTTTGTCCAAAGGCCAATAATTGACCTTTTTATGTTTGTTCTACTTTTTACTATACTTTTTTTTTATTGTTGACATGTTTATTGTATTTCAGTCTTGCTTATTTTTATGAATGCTCTGTTTGATTTTTATTATTTGAAATTTTTTGCTCGTGGCTCTGTGAATGGGTGACCATCTTAACATACCGAGTTTCCTCCGTGCCTCGGAAAGCACGTTAAGCCATTGGTCCCGGCTGTCATTTGTAGATCTTTGGCAGTCGTTACGGATTGTCAGAAACCAGAAAATCTGACACCAGTCTTGCCAAGAAGTGCCGTGTTCCCCAGTTACTGGGTTGTGGAGGTCTGGTAGGCAGCCGCTACACGTTAAATACTGGTATTCAGCTGATTCAGGTATGACTGGAAGCCGACCCCAATATAGTTGGGAAAAGGCTAGGCAGATAGATAAATTAATTAATTAATTGTTATTTTATGAGAATGATTAAAATAGCAACGTTTCTGGACATTTGCACGTCACATCATGTGGCAAACATGCTGTACCTAATAGTGTTGTTCTTATTACCATCTTGCATTAATGTATCTTATTTGACACCTGCATAATAAAGCATAATCAGCCTTTTAACGATCCCACTGTTAGGACACAGGCCTCCTCTCTAGAAGAAGGAATGGGCCGTAATCCACCACGCGGCCCAGTGGGGGTTGGTATGACACATGTTTAGCAAAAAATATGATCTTATCTTATCTTACACTAATTATGAAAATTACTTTCTGAAGATATCAGAGAGGGTAATACACGTGCAAGTTTAAGAAAGACAAAAATCTGTATTCCACCTTAGTACTGACATGCAAATGTATATCATTGTTATTTATTTGGATAGATATTTAATGTAGATAGAATACACTTTATGTCAAAACTTTAACACCTAAAAATTTGAAAATGAAAACAATATATCTAGTTTTAATTTCCGCGAATATTAGTGGGTTACAGGTATGCACCTCCCTCCCGCCCGCTATATTATGCACATGCAAGATTACTAGGCAAATGCAAGGATTTTAAGCACATGCAGGAAGGCAATGCAAAACCCAACACCATTACCGATACGTACGTGTTTCGCCTCTCCACGAGGCATCCTCAGGGGACGTGTTGACTCGCTGACCGTTGAGTTCTGACTCAATCAACTTTAACACCTATTGTTTTTTTAAACGTTGCCCCACACTAGGAATTTCTCCTGTGTCGTGGGTGCATTTACAAACATACAATCTCACATTCACAAACAGCCAGACCCGGAACAACTATCTGTAGGCCATACAAATATCTGTTCCGTGCGGGAATCGAACCCACGACACGAAGCGCAGCGGCCAATCGCTCAATCACTGCGCCAACCGTGTCGTCGAAAATATTGATTCTTTGGTTACAATGGCCATCTTTGGTGGATGAAACTGGGCATGCGGGTGGACTATGTTCTGGTCATAGGATACTTTTGGGGCAGCTAGCGTAGAATAATTCTTAACAAAAGCTTTCAATCCTGTAACACTTTAAATTTTGCTCACTGATACCATAAATGCTTGATATTTGCATAATTTTTGTATAAATACTTTATGAACTTTGCACTTGAATATAATAATTCTGTAATCTGTCTATTTTTTTTTCTTAAATTACCACGCATCATTTCTATGAAGAGTTCAGCGTGATACTAGGAAGTTTAATAAGTCCAGTCTGCAGGTTTTACGTTCAAATGCGTGATATTCACTCTATTTCCGGAATCTATGATAGTGTAATCTTATTTTGATTTCTAATAAGTAGTTAGGTACTTATCTTAACAAGTAATTAAATATTATCAAAACTTAAATTCGATAAATCAAATTAATATATTTTCTATCAAGATTTATTACAGTATGTAATCGTGTTGTCGGTTCTCGATAAGAATATTTTTTTCCACTAATTTTGCTATTTCATACACTTAATTAGATATAGTTTGAAAGGGGCAATTTAAAAGTATGATTAATAGATACGAAAATGATTAATTGTTGACGAAGATTTTCCAACTCGTTGTGTTCTTTCATTCTATATTTTTTTAATATTACTTTTATTAAAAAATTATAGAATGAAAGAACACAACGTGTTGGAAAACCCAAACATGTGACAAAGGCAGAGAAAGATGATGATGAATTAATCACTTAGATCTTGCAAAGCGGTTAATGGTATTATTTACTGAGTTAGGTTTATGGTAGTGATAGTGTGATTTTGTAAAGGTGTATGTGTTTAATAAGGATGATATGTAACTACACCGAAGAGATTAAAAGACTATCTACCTCCTGGTAGCTCAAGCCAAGGAGGATTTGATATTTACATTTGAAGCTAGGGAGATGGTAAACAGCAGTAGCTTATTCACTCTGTTATAGAATATAGGTGCAAGGATGTAATTCTATCTTTTGAATAATATGTGAAATGACACCTTTTACTTTCGCAAATTAGGTTCTTGCGTCCTGTACCGACTATTCAAAATAGGGTCGCAGAATATTGAATAAGGGCAGTATTTTAAATAAACAGTTGCCTCACTGTCAATACTTGCCAATACTACTAAAGGTGTAGTCGGGAATGTGATCTTTTTTAAATGAGTTAATTTTAAGATAAGACTTTGTTTGGGCTCTCTCCTGTTTTATAAGCAGAGTTTTTGGAACACACTGGTGTTTCAAAAACTCTGCTTATAAAACCAAGCCAAGACTATAAGCAGTAATTTATAAGAAATTGGCATAGTGCAAAGTAAATATACTTGAGGAGACTGGCGTTAGCTACATACGTGGCGTAAATTCTTGAAAATTACTCGTATTAATTTTCTAATTCTGCTTTGTGGTTGCTCAATGTGGAGTGAAAGAAAGATAACGTAGAGGCTAAATATGTGTAACTGGTTACTATGACAGAAATAGGCCTGTTAAGGTGATATGTGACACATACATATGGGCGATACGAGACAGTGTGGGAGGAGGTTGAGAAGATTGATGGAAAGAGAAACATACGAAGTTGGTTTTGTCAGTGTTAAGGGTAAACGAGTTTCCAGCTAACCAGATTTTTACGCGATTAAATCCAGCTTGCGCTCTGCTAAAGAATTCAATATCACCCGTAAACGCCGTTACACTGGTGCCATTAGTTTTATTTGGCAAAGTTCATTAATACAAACAAGGAACAGTGTTGGCCCGATCACATCACCTTGAGGAACTCTAAATATTACCAAGCTCACTACTCACATAGTTTTCGATTTTAACACACTGGGTTCTTTTGCTAAGAAAATCACTTAAAATTGCGAGGGCTTGACCCCTAACACTGATTCCTTTCAGTTAGTGAAGCAACAGGGAGGGGGGAGTGGAAACTCTTAAATGGCTTTGTAAGGCCCATAAAAATGCAAAGATATTTTTCTTACTGTCTAGGTTTTAAATAATACGGTTGTTAAGGTCTCACACTGCATTTGTGATGGAAATATACTAAACCCATATTGGTTTGGAGTTTTTGGCTTCCAGAAATTTGGAAGTCGAGACCAGCTCATGGTTTATGGTTCATGGACTTCATTTTATTGATTTTAAGTTGAGGAGGTCACTGGTTTATCTTTGAGGTTCAACGTCCAATACACATGCATATAGCTATAACTGAACCCACCGTAAAAATAATCATCAATTTCGGTTCAAAAACGATAAATTTATGATTAAATAAACCACATAGACATGGAAAGGAGAGGGGAATGCCCATCAATTATATAAAAGTAAAAAATTAAATGCGTTAACGTCAAACTGTCACTAAGGCAAAATTATTCATACAGTAAATAATATTTATGATTTTAATTAAAATTGATATGCATAGGCATGCAATGCAAGACTTACGATGAGTTGATATTGAATATAATTCTTTACATTACGAATTCTGTAAAATAGTTCGTTAAAGATTATTTGACGATCTGTTTAGCTGAATATCATTTGCTTATGTAAAACTAGCGACCCGCCCCGGCTTCGCACGGGTGCAATGTAGATACTAATGTTTCCTCTACTATAATATGCATGTATTATACATATAAACCTTTCTCTTCAATCACTCTATCTTTTAAAAAAACAGCATCAAAATCCGTTGCGTAGTTTTAAAGATCTAAGCATACATAGGGACAGACGGCGGATAGCGACTTTGTTTTATACTATGTAGTGATAAGCACTGACCTCCATTATAAAAATAAGAATGAATCAAACGGATATCAAGTTAAATATTTTAATGATCCCTATATTTTACCTTTCTTAAACCAACTTGAGAATTACTGAATTCTACATATTTTACTTTAAATCAATTAAGGACTATACGTAGTTTCAGTCCATTTTAATAACGAGACCGACTTGTACACATCTGCGTACCCCATCACAGCGTATCGGCATGATGTTATGTTATGAACTGGTAAATAATAAACAGACATACGATAGATGTTAAATATACATAGATTTGCTATCATTTATAGAAGAGTGCAGATCACCGAAGTTCTTCATCAATCCTTCACCAAATTGAAATGGGACCTGTTTGGGGTGAGATTAAGATAAACCAAGATTAAAGATTATAAAGATAGCTATATTTCAACAATACCGATTAAACTAATACAAAGGGAAAACTATTAAAACTAATGAGGTGAATGAGATGAGATTGAGTCGCGCCCGATGTGCTATCCGAATGCGTACTGATTGTATTTACTTGGGTAATACATAAAATAATAAAGGCATAGAGCGCGGTGTCGCAATTACGCTGACAGATTCATTATTGTTGGGTGATTGACCCGAACATACTCCCGAGGGAGAAAAAGATAAGGTTAGTAAGTAATTATAGTTAAATGGGTATGAACTTAATATTAACAAGGTGAAAACAATGTTCAAATAATACTAAAATAGTTATGTAGTTAGTTATGTTAAAGGGTGAGATGAAAATAATGTATATAACAAATTAAACAGAATCGCTACAGTTCAGATCAGGAAGAGAAAACACGCGAAAAATAGGGGAGGAACCTCTATCTTCCTTTTTTTGTAAACACTCACTAGATACAGCTAGTCGCTTAGGATCACTTTTCACTAATTTACTACTAGATTGCCCATTTTCCCTAATTTCACTGCACTCAATCACAACACTTTCTGCAACGGTGTGTGGAAACGCCAACGCAGTTGCCGCAGAGGTTGCCGACTGCTCTGCTGTAGAAGTGGGACGATTTTCTTTGCGTTGCCTTTTCCGCCAACGTTGAAAACAGTAAATGGCCACCAAAACCAAGATAACTGCTACGATGAGATATGTAGCAGTATAAAGATGGATATCGTGGTAAGAGATATCGGTGCTCAAAGGTTCACTCTGTTTCATGATCTCAAGACTTCTCTTGATAGCTTCAAATTGCTTGAGGTTGTCTGAGTTATTGAGATTAAACTCATATGAGATTTCCGGCATTGTAATATTTATCATGTGATTAATAGGGGAAATTTCTGGCGAGATAAGCTTTGTCGTCGTGCTAATTTTGCTCGACAATCTTTTGTTTGAATATACCGTAAATTCTTCTGTTTTTACTAAACAGCCTTCCCCAACACGCAACAGACCAGCGCCTGATAGCCTGACCGCCTGAACTTGATTTTCACACAGAAGTTTGATGTTACATATATCGCAGCATAAATAATAATACTTGATCTCTGATGTTAATTCTCTCCAGTCATTCTTGCACGAGGTAGTTTTAGTTTTACAAGTTCTTGTGCCTGGGATCGTTTCGCAAAGACTATGATCATCTTTCATGTGGTGAATAGGCCTTCTGATATGGCACAGGATAGTCTCAGGATTTTTCAATACGCATGACTGCAGATCCATGTCTGTGATAGTTAAATACGAATCCTTTCTCATGTTGATGGCTGCTAAACCGGAGATCGTTTCGACTTTCATCAACATGATCCACCACAATAAGGTTTCAATCATGATGATGCGACTGTGTCAGCTGTAGAGAAGTAAGTGGGTGCTATTCACTATTACACAAACATGTTATCGTTCTCAATTAGAACTAACTTAATGCAGCTTTCAAATTAATGGGCGGGTGCATTTAGTGGATAAGCAAATAGTATGTACACATATGTACAGCTGCGTACTTAGTTTTGGGTATGAATATTTACCTTTTACAATGTTTTTTTTTGGTATAATGCAGACATTTTTAGTTCGATTCCTTTTATTAAGTTTCTTATTTATTTTTTATACGGAATATTTGGAGTCTCATTTTTATCGATATAGAACTTATAACTTATCATCATAATAAATGCAAATAAGGCAGGACCTGGATCCCTAGTAGACGTTAACTTTAAACTTAACCTAACTAAGTACATATAGACAAAAACAGCTTACTTAGTCGTCAATCACATCGCTGTTATCCGAAAACGTGCCAAGAAGACTGGTAGCATTGACTACGTTAGCTACGAGCTAGTTTCGATCAATCGGTGAAAAATATCCTTGAAATGGCATCCGATGCTATGAACTAAGCGTTTCGACCCAAAATGGCTGAACATTGTAATTACCAATCAGGTATTTGCGCTGTTTGATAGCCTCAGAAATTGGAACATGCGATGACACAAGGTCAACTATATGTAGGCATATAAGCAGGTATGAATACTAAATATGTAATATGGTTACTAATATAGAATATTCAACCGATAAATTATGATGCCTAGTTGTACTGAGTTCGAACAGTATCAAGATTAGAGGAGTATTCCATAACAATGTGTTTGTTATAATTATCCAGTAGCAATAACCTAATCAACATGCCAATTAATCTGGTTAGTACAATTAATCAATGCAATACGAATTAGGATCATCATTAGTTGTAATGAAAGGATGGGTAAATTTGCCGTTCCTCTCGCATTTTTTCTTGGTTATTTTATGGAACCAACTAATTTTATTCACATGCTTTATCTATACTAATATTATAAAGAGGAAAGATTTGTATTTTTGTATGTAACGAATAAACTCAAAAACTACTGGACCGATTTCAAAAATTCTTTTAAATTTAGAAAGCTATATTTACCCTGAGTAACATAGGCTATATTTTATCCCCGTATTCCCACGGGAATGGGAACAATGCGGGTGAAACCGCGGGGCGCTGCTAGTAATAAATAAATAAACAGTATTTGTCAATCCCGTACTTTTTGATGTCTAAAATGTACGGGATTAACATTAGCGTGGCGAAGACGATTGCGACTTCGCCGCGCTAACGCTGATGAAGTGTCACTTGTCACCAGCCTAATACCAGCCTCTATTGTTTCAAGCAAACAAAGACAAAAAATAGATGGCAAGATATTTAGTTTAGTATAGTAAGGTAATAAAAAGTAATATATTTCGAATCGAAATAAAATTAATCCAGAAGTTAATATTGGCTAATATTGTGATTTGAAAATATTCGAAGTCGGAGTTTATCTAAACAAAGAGTTAGGTATTCTTTTTTGTGTCTTGGTTTCTATAAATGAAGTAGCAGTAAAATACGTCTTTGGCTTCAGATATATCCAAAGGCCCTGGTTTAATCCATGGTCCGGAGCGAGGAGGCATGGGAGGCGGTCATCTCCTTCTGC
Organism: Hecatera dysodea; assembly: GCA_905332915.2. Lineage (NCBI taxonomy): Eukaryota > Metazoa > Arthropoda > Insecta > Lepidoptera > Noctuidae > Hecatera > Hecatera dysodea. The sequence goes on along the minus strand of HG995294.1, from coordinate 6,148,764 downwards.
GAATCAGTAATGCTAGCGAAGGAGGAGGCAGAACGCTTGCGGGAAAGGGAAACCTAACGCCATAGCCACCGCAACAGAAGAAGATGCCCCGGGCGTCGAGAAACTCAGGGCGATTCCCGGCCACCGTAGGCCGGGCCTTCGGATGGCGAGCTATGGATGGCTTGCCGTCCGGTAACAACTAGGCCCGGGTCGATGGTGCGTCGTGTTCCACGCGCACCTCAAAGAGATGTCAGCAAAGAAGACGGGACCAACTAGGATTGATCAAGGTTGGTGAATGGACCAAGGGTCAGTGCCAACTAGGATTGCGAAATTTGTTCGAAAGAGTCACAGTCACAGTCAGTTGAACACGGGTTGGTTTAGTCAGTAAGAGTCTGACACTCCCTTCCGCTGCGCTCAGAGCGGGAGAAGTCATTTGATGATTTCCCATCCAGAAAAAAAGGCTTCAGATGAGGCTTCAGACTTTATTATGACATTTAAAAAGCTGACCACAATTGACATAACGATGATTTTTTTAAACTTTTGGATAATCGTTATCACTAAACTCTATTACCGCTCAATGCCACTAAAACGTTATTTTCTAATAAATTTGAACTTCTCTTCTCAACTCTACATAATATATAAGTAACCGGGCGGGTTACTACTATTACGTTTCTTTTATTATTCCTTAAAAACCGTATCTAAAAATTCCTAACAAACAACATTTTCTTATTTACAAAACCCGATGTAAACAAGAATTCTTAATGGCAAACAAAAGTACGTCTAAATTGAACGAAAATATTTAACAACCATCCCAAAATTGTGATTTAAAACGAAAGACTTTCGTTCGCGAGCGTACTTGCGTGTTTTTACTTTCCTTTCCGTTAATTGGAAATAGGGCAACAGTACTGGAAAATTAATTATTGTAATGGACATTTTTTCTCTGTAATTTCACGTAACTGAAAACGTGTCAAGTTGATTTCCTTAAGCAAGTTAATGGAGTGAATCTGAAAAAAAAACGAGTTCAAATTAGAAATGTAAATGGGTTTTCCATGTTTGCTTTATTTCAGGAGTTTTTTTGTTTATTGGAAAGTACTTTGTGCTGTTGAGAACTGAAAAAAGTAGGCCGCCTGCGTAGCAGCACAAACTTGTATCTTTCTATTTATCTAGGCTCGACTTGGCGGGGGCACAGTTCAGGCCATTTTCGACCCTCTCTAACTTTGTTGTAGATAAAACTAGTAGCCTGAGTTTTCAGTAACCAAGCAAGTATTAAAAACAAATCTTCGATGAGTTAAACATAAATATATTATTTAAATATTAATTGAATTAATCACTCCAGCGCGCGACAAGTAACGTATGTTAATTGACGTTTAATATTCATTGGATTACTGAGTAAATATCCATCAGAATTTCATGAAAGCGATTGCAATTACATGTTATATTATTTGCATTGAGGAAAATAAAGACGTTGACTTTACATACATACATACATACGGAGATTACAACTGATGTAGGACATGAATGTATGGAAGAAGAATTATGTATTCTTCTTTTATAATCTCGTATAGCACTGATCAAAATTAGGATGAGGTTATGAGAAATTTAATATTATCATCAACTCTGCTAGACATATTGCAAATGAATTCTCTCTATCTGGCAGAATCGTGATGCTCCGAATTTTGCTGAAATGGCATAACACGCTTGGCATAATCTTCTTAAAAACAAATATTTTGAAGGCACGATGACACTTAGCTCAGTGTTACTTCGGCCATACCACGAAAAATCGAGGCCCACCTAGATATAATGAGGTCATATTTTGATCATAATTTTTCGAATTTGCACTGGCAATATTTTCGTAACGTGGTGTAGCTGAATCATGAAAATATTGACACAGGAGGTTGGGTCAGCACGTTGGAGAAATGTTGTTCCGATCCCACGCTGCTGTAGGAGATGCAGAAGGATTTGAACTGGAAATATCGTCGGCGTAAAATCATGTTGTACGTGGTTGAGCAGAATTAGTGCAAACAGCCGGTGCGGTAGAGGTCAGGATATCAAATATACCATGTCGCTAGCACACTAGTCTTAACTGGACATCTGACAGATGTCAAACGCCACACGCGAGAGGTTACCGACTACTCAACTCGAACTAATGACTTAATGACAGTTTTAATCGATTTGTTTAATTGACTAAGGTATCTCAAACGCTAATAGATGACACTACTAGTACGTAAACAAACCTTTTCCTTCATTATTCCGACATAATAATGTAATTATTGTTTGGTCGAATGTTTATAAACATGTCCGAATTCACAATGGCATACATTTTTGGCCAATTGGGTTTGCCCTTCTTGCAAGGCAACAAAGAAAGTTATAACCCCCCTGAGCACTCCAGGACCCGATGTACCGAAGGATGTTACGCCCAACTCAGCTGACTGTTACCACACCGCATCATCACTGGGCTCATTGTCCTCTGTACAGCCAACTGACTCGGAAATATTACTGAATCTTACGTCTGAAATAAAATTACTTCGAGGCGACGTGGGTGACTTGAAGTCACACATTAATTACGTGTCCGAACACCTTTCCAAATGTTATTCCCGCCTTGACGAATACGATACGCGAATTAAATCGCTTGAGAAGCGAGAAGAAGAGATAATTTTATTAAAAAACACTATTGTTAATCTTCATGACCAGTTGAATGCGCAGGCACAAATGTCACTAAAGAACGAGCTGGAAATCTTCGGAATAAATGAAAGCAAAAGTGAAAATCCTCTTCATATCGTCCGTGTCATAGCCCACAAAATAGGAGTCTCCATTGACGAACAAGACGTAGACTATGTGACCAGAGTGGGACCACGCCGGCAGCAATCAAAAGACACGGCCGAATCTTTACCCCGTAAACTCATTGTCCGTTTTGTACGTCAACACAAACGCGACGATTTCTTGAAGGCCGCTAAAACAAGAAGAACTCTTAATTCGGCTGACATGGAGATAACTGGTGCGACGAGCAACGTGTATATTAATGAGCGCCTTACACCTGGAAATCGGCAGTTATTTCGTGACACCAAAACCTCAGCAAAAGAGCACGGATACAAGTTCTGTTGGTACAAGAATGGTGCAGTTCTCATTCGTAAGCAGGAAGGGAACCCCTCCATCCACATACGGAACACCGAAGACCTGGAACGCTACCTGGGACCGACGACCGCGGCTTCAGTCTGACGCTACACGCCGGCGGTACCAACAGATCCTCCGCGGAAACAAGAGCCCAACTATTCTCAAAAAGTACAATTTTTATATTATTTTTATTACTTTTATTATTTTAAACTTTGTTATTTTATTTTTACATATTATTAATACACTGTGTGTTCCGAAAAAAAACTAAAAAACAAACTCAATAACGTTCTACCATCTACATTAACAACAAAACTCTTAGATTATTTTGTACTTTATTATAATATCAACAACAAATACACAAAAATCAAAACCTACATAAGGCAAAATTGCAACATTAAAGTTTCCCTACATCAAAAATTTTATAATACTACAATGATAGTGACAACAATAAAAACAGTAACTTTTGAATATAATATTCTAAATCATATTTATGGCTTTACTTAAGGTAATACAGGATATTGACGAAAATATAAATATAAATTGTCACACATGTGAATACTTAGAAGAATGTAGGAAACTTATACCGGAAAAATATAACTGCAAAGTACTAACACTAAATATAAGAAGCTATCAGCGCAACTTTGATCAATTTTGTATAGCTTTTAAGCGACTCGACATTGACTTTGATGTAGTTGTTTTAACAGAATGTTGGTTAAGTGAAGGATCCATATTAGAGCCGTTGCCAGGGTACTCTATACACCGCTCTCATTTACAGTCAAATAAAAATGGAGGTGTAATAATTTACACCAAAATGAGTATGAATATTAAGGTGATAGATATGGGCTTGGCAGAAGCTGACAGTCTCCTACTTGTACTGGACAATGAAATAGCTATTCTAGGAATATATCGTTCGCCATCCTATTCGAATCTAGATAATTTTATTGTATCCTTAGACACTGTCCTGTCTCAAGTTAATAAATACCCTACAGTTATATTAGCCGGGGACATAAACATAGACATTATTAACACAGCCAACTCAAATCATGCTGAATACTTGTGCCTTATGGCCTCGCATGGTCTACTACCTGCTATCACTGAACCAACTAGAGATCTCTCCTGTTTGGATCACATTTTCGTAAAATCAAGCTACACGGCCGTGGGAATAATCGGTAACTGTTCTATCACAGACCACGAAATGGTTTTGGCCGCCACGTCATATAAAAAGAGTTTCACAAAATCCCCTAGGAAATCCCGATGGGCTAATAAAACTGACGACGACGCAATCGCTCAGGAACTTGTTGACACTGACTGGTCTGATATCCTTACTTCTAACTGTGTCAGCTCAGCTGCAAATAAATTTATAAGCATTCTCACCAATGTAATAAACAAACATACTCACAAAGTCAAAATTAGCAGAAGTAGATTCACTATCAAACCGTGGATAACTTCGGGCCTAATGAGATGCATAAAGCATCGCGACAAGCTCCATCAATCTGTTAAGTCTCACCCAAACGATGAAATTAAACGTTTGGTGTACACTAGATATAGAAATTTTTGCAACAACCTCTTACACAATTTAAGAACAGAATACAATAGTCAACGTATAAATCAAAACCAAAAGGACCCAAAAAAACTTTGGAACACACTTAAATCAATCTATAGCCCAAATACTGAAAGAAGTGATCCAACTCATTTAATATCTAACGCGGAGAATCCTGCCAACTCACTTAATAACTGTAATGCCTACTTCACCTGGCTAGGAAAAAATCTTTCTGACCAAATCCTATCGCGAATTTCTGAGACTCAAGCATCCTTAGCCAAAAAATACAGACCGCATGAAAATTTCCCACACACCTTCTTTCTTCACCCAACAGACGAAACCGAAATAACTAAATTCATTGACCAACTCAAAATCGACAGCGCACCTGGACTTGATGGAATCACCGCTAGAATAATCATAAGAAACAAAAATGAAATCCTCATACCACTCACTCACATTTTTAATTTAAGCTTAGAGTCTGGAACGTTCCCGAACTGCTGGAAGGTTGCATCTGTTAGTCCAATACACAAAAGTGGGCCTGCGGATTTACCGGAAAATTATCGTCCAATCGCGCTTTTGTCCATTTTATCCAAAATATTGGAAAAAATAATTAATAGCAGGCTAGTAAATTATTTTGAAAAACATAAGCTGATATCAGACAGGCAGTTTGGATTCCGGCGAGGAAGGTCAACTGAAGATGCGGCTACTTTACTTACCAATTCGGTGGCCTCCTTTACTCAAAATGGAGAACAATCTATAGGAGTTTTTTTAGACCTGGCTAAGGCCTTCGATACAATTTCGATTGACCTTCTCTTGAAAAAACTTGAATACTCGGGAATTCGAGGGGTGGCACTTGCATGGTTCACGAGTTATTTATCTAACAGAAAACAACTTGTTAAAATAGGTAACTACTCAAGTAGCTTACTTCCCATTGACTTTGGAATTCCACAAGGTAGTACACTCGGCCCAACACTTTTCAGCTTCTATATGAACGACATTTTAAATTTACCACTTATCGATGCAGAAATAATATCATATGCCGATGACACCGTTATAGTATTTCACGCCAAAACATGGGACCAAGTGTACCGCCTTGCAGAGAATGGACTACAAACTATTTCCGAGGCTCTTGACGCAAATCTTTTAACTCTGAACATAAAAAAATCTAAATACATGACCTTTTTCAAAACAATAGCTTCAAGACCACCACATCATCTTATACTCAAATACCACACATGTAGCAGTAACAAGGCCCCTGCTCCTGCAAACTGTACCTGCACAATCATTGATCGCACTCCTACAATCAAATACTTAGGCATTACACTAGATGAAAACCTTTCATTCAAACCACATGTACATCTGCTCTCTAGTCGCATCCGAAAATTAATATATGTGATGAAAAAACTACGTCACTCTACTCCCACTGCAATACTGCGAACAATTTATTTCGCACTCTGTCAGTCTCTGATTCAGTACTGTATCTCTGTCTGGGGTGGGGCTGGGAAAAGCACGTTAATAGAAATTGAAAGAGCTCAAAGAGCTGTTATTAAAGTAACCCTAAGAAAGCCGTTCCGCTACCCAACAGACTTAATTCACAGCGAGTTTGCCGTCTTAAGGGTAAGACAACTATTTATACTACACGCTACACTAAATGCACATAAAATCCTAAAAAGTAGACCCGATTATGATCAAATAATATCTAAACGCATCCTCCACATTCCTCTTCCCAAAGCAGATAGTCTTCTAGCAAGGCGATGCCCCTCCTACTCTCATTTTAATATTTACAACAAAATCAACAAAAACTGCAATATCAAAGACTTGAAGAGCTTTTCCTGTAAAAAAACTTTAATTAAATATCTTACCCTTCTATCATACGAACAGACAGAGGAAATTATAATTTAGATTAATATCAGTCAAGCGATTAAAAAGTAACACACAAATTCAAATAAATATCTCAAATACCAAACATAGAACACTAATGTAATTCACGAAAAATACACACATCTTTTAATTTGTAAATTAATTTGTTTGTTTTTTATTATATTTTCTTTCTTATTTTAAATCTTTTTTTATGTACCATTGTTTACAACAACCTACCTACTCATTAATTATCCGACTCAAGACATGTCTACGCAATTATTGTTACTTATATTTTTAATGGAATCACAACTCAGGACCCCAAGATACAGGTTCTACCTAGTTTGGGGCCCAACGTCCACAAGATACTAATATATAGTTACTGATAATTTAATTATGTTTTAGTTGTAAGGTTATTAATGTAAACACATCAAAAGTATCTAGGGATCAACATATATTTTTGCAATAACTTTCCTCCTGATTGATATTAATTAAAATTTTCTTTAAGGATTCATCAAATAAAGTGTTTTCGTTTGTCACAGTAACGATAAACCAAGTCACCTTTGCATTAATAAAGAAATTTGCCATTTTCCTAATAAAGGGATTTTTGACATTTGAACCACTAACATTAAAGTTCGAAAAAAAGACTGAAATAACAGTTTTCTTTAAAATTTTATTGGGTAACTTAAACAATTAATAATCCGTGTTTCTACCGCGAACACTAACAACACAAGAACATCGGTTTGGCATACTCAAAATGAGTTCATCCAAATCACGCTGTGGAATGGCCGCCCATGTTCGTTGCAACAACAAAAAAAGGTCTTCTTGCGACTGGATACCCTCCATATTCGGCAGAGCTCTTCGCTTACCTTGGCTGAGCGCCATGGAGGACGGTATCGCTGCACCACACGGAGACAAGACCGATACATTCAAATCTTAACTCGAAGAGCTCCAACAATAACCGCCATGATGTTAGCCGTGAGGCTTCATCACTCTTCAGGGAACTTAATTAGCGACCAAACAGTCAGAAACCGCTTGCATGAAGTGAACCTTCATTCCCGAAGACCGCTACGGGTACCACCTATAGCAATGCACAATCGTAGGATTCGATATCAATGGGCTCTTGAACACAGAAATTGGGCAGAAGAACAATGGCGTTTCGTGTGCTTTTCTGATGAGTCTCGTTTTGGTATGAGACCGGATACAAGACGTATACGACACTGGAGAACCCCTGGACGCCAACAGCGATTAAAATCCTGCCAGGAAGTCCATCCTTATAGTGGTGGAACCATCATAGTATGGGCGGGTATTTGGATCGGCGGAAGAACTGAGTTGATTTGGATCAGAGGCAACCTCAACGCTCAAATTTATGCTGAGACGATTGTATCAGACGTCATCGTTCCTCTACAAGTGCAAATCGGTCCCTTATTTCAGTTAATGCATGATAATGCACGACCGCACACCGCAAGAGTTGTAAGACAGACTCTCGCCGCAGCTAACATCAATGTCCTGCCCTGGCCTGCTCAGTCGCCAGACTTGAACCCGATTGAGCATGCATGGGATATGCTACAGAGAAGAGCTCTGCCGAATATGGAGGGTATCCAGTCGCAAGAAGACCTTTTTTTGTTGTTGCAACGAACATGGGCGGCCATTCCACAGCGTGATTTGGATGAACTCATTTTGAGTATGCCAAACCGATGTTCTTGTGTTGTTAGTGTTCGCGGTAGAAACACGGATTATTAATTGTTTAAGTTACCCAATAAAATTTTAAAGAAAACTGTTATTTCAGTCTTTTTTTCGAACTTTAATGTTAGTGGTTCAAATGTCAAAAATCCCTTTATTAGGAAAATGGCAAATTTCTTTATTAATGCAAAGGTGACTTGGTTTATCGTTACTGTGACAAACGAAAACACTTTATTTGATGAATCCTTAAAGAAAATTTTAATTAATATCAATCAGGAGAAAAGTTATTGCAAAAATATATGTTGATCCCTAGATACTTTTGATGTGTTTAACAATGAACAAATAAACTTTATTCTTATTCTTATTCTTATTTTGCAAAATTTCGTTTCGCATAATTTTGTTTAGCATAACGTTTATTTAGAGCAACGATTATTATGTACAATTTCATTTGAAGATGGCAAAATTTTAATTGGAATATTTTTATGACTCAATCGTCAGCTCGTCCCAAAACAAACTCGGACCATTGGGCCGAGTTGACGAATTTCAAAATTAATATTTTTTTCGCTCATCATCTCGTCCCACTTTATTTTTCTTCAATATTTTAAGTTGTTTCGGTACAGTCCAAACCAAAACTTTTCACTATATACGAGTAAATAAGAGCCAAGAATTCAGGGAATCAATATTTATATAAGTAATAATAAAAATCAAAGTTTATATATTAAAACGCTGGGTAGAAAGAGCTTGACCTTCACCTGTCTTCTTAGTTTGACGTCCTCTGATTGGATTCCCGATAACCCTTTGTCCAATAACGACGCTTCACTTTCATTGTACATGGTTGCCTTTGACCAATAGTATGACATCAGTGCAGTGTAACACACTAGCGCTAACATATTTGTCTTATTAAAGAAGTTTAAAATAAATCACAGACACTTTTCTTCCTGACTGTTTTTGACGTTTAGCTATTGTTAATATTTAACAGAATTTAGAATGGGACGAGATAACGAACGAAAAAAATATTAATTTTGAAATTTGTCAACTCGGCCCAATGGTCCGAGTTTGTTTTGGGACGAGCTGACGATTGTGTCATTTTTATTAGGCCTTAACTTAAAATTAAAATAACGTCATAAAAAGTCAATATGTTGTGCTACAAAAGTTAGTGTCATAAAGGAATCGCTGCAAAATGAGTCTTGTCTACCCTACTTCTAGAGTGTACTTTAGCCCGTGTAGGCGCGGAGGCTGGCCAGCGAAGCCGGGCAGCAAACCGAAACTGCGGTGGTGAGCGTTAAAACCATCTGCGACTATAAGATCACGTGGGACTGCCGGAGCCCCGCAGCGAATCTGATAGATGAGTCTTTCTTATTCTTAGGATTTTCATAGTTTATTTGCTTTTTTATTTTATTATAAATAAGTTAATTTTAAGATCGCGCTATCGCATTAGGTTACACCTGTAATGATAGTTGAAAGGGAGATAATAAATAAATTCAATGATTATGTAAATGAAATGTACACATATGTCAAAAGATGATTCTAACTGTAAATTCTCTGAGATATCATAGCTCTGCCTTTTAATGACTATTGGTATGAAATTTATGCCATAAAACGATTCTGACTTACAAAGTTATCAGTTTTTAATGTATGATAAATGAGTGTTTGCCAAACGAATTTCTGCGTATTAAAGTTAATGCCATCCATTGTTATGCAAATATTACGACATAAAAAGTTCTGCTAGAAAGGCTATACCCAGTAGCAGTACACAGAGGCCTCCCCACATAGACTTATATAATTTTTTATCTCATTATAAGGACAGGACAGATCGCACGTTTTTTGACGCCTTATATTTGCAAATCTGCATCGAAGCAGTCGTGTGCTGGATACATTAAAAACATGTTTCTTGTTTGGTGAACACGTATAAGCAAAAGTTTGGCAATATCTTTACAATTTCAATCAATGTCTCCACATAGCGTCGCCACATCGACCGGTATGGTATTTTCGCATCCATAGACTGCCGCGACTCGATGATGATGATAAAAAATTAAAAGGTACTACAGATTTTCAGAGAAACAATTTCTTGATAGACTAATCCTAAACATAACGAGCCTGCTCCGTGCACGAAAAGCACGTTAAGCCGTTGGTCCCGACTATCATTTGGAGATCTTTGGCAGTCGTTACGGATTATCAGAAGCCAGAAAATTTGACACCAGTCTTGTCAAGAAGTTCTGTGTTCCCCAGTTAATGGGTTGTGGAGGTCTGGTAGGCAGTCGCTTCACGTAAAATACTGGTATTTAGCTGAATCTGGCTTGACCGGGAACCGACCCCAATATAGTTGGGAAAAGGCTAGGCAGATGACTAATCCTAAACTGACACTTGAGGGCGAACCCAACAAGTTAAGCAACGTTCCCATTCACACATCAGTTGCAATCTGTCAAAAATGCTTCAAATTTTACAACATATTCGACCAATTCCGATTGAGATGCGAATTTTATTTTGATTAAAACAGAATTGGCACTCTGATCTTAGGCATCATGAGGATTTTCTACCACAAATCATAGAGCCTGGAGGTACCTTTTTTTTGCATGGGAAATCATCAAAATAATGACTTCTCCCGCTCTGGGCGGAGCGAGAAGGAGTGTCAGACTCTTACTGACTTAAACCCACCCGTGATCCTTCTTGTGCGTTCCAGGGCCGCGGTAACTCTTTCAAACAAAATTTCTGACAAAATAATAGGTACAACCTCTAACATGTTGCTATTGACATTTCATTTATAAGTATTAAAGCTATTGTGTACCAAACAACATGTACAAACAACATCAAGGTTAGAAGTATTTGCATAATAAATACATTAATTCATTTACATAATTAAACAATTCTAAAAGTACTACTATTTTTGGTCGAGTTCTGTGTAAAGACAGAGTGTTTCAGACGTGGTGGTCATATTTAAGAGTGATGTTCTGTATCTGTATCTGCAGTAGGTACGAAACGATTAAAAAAAAACTTTACTTCTATAAAAATAACTAACCAACCGCTAAAAACGACTTGACACACTTTTAAAGCAGTTTAATGCAGTTAGTAGCTTTGAAAATGAAAACAAAATATCTAGTTTTAATTTCGCAACTCAACGGTCAGCGAGTCAACACGTCCCCTGAGGATGCCTCGTGGAGAGGCGAAACACGTGTCGGTAATGGTGTTGGGTTTTGCATTGCCTTCCTGCATGTGCTTAAAATCCTTGCATTTGCCTAGTAATCTTGCATGTGCATAATATAGCGGGCGGGAGGGAGGTGTATACCTGCAACCCACTAATATTCGCGGAAATTAAAACTAGATATTTTGTTTTCATTTTCAAAGTTAAAATGGATTTCCGCAAAGTAACGCCTGACTCAATCAATTTTAGCAGTTAGTAGCATCAAATCTCTCTGATTGACCGAAAAAAGATGCGATAAAGTTACTCTAAAAGCTGACCACACATTTCTTAAACAAACGAAATTCGTTTAAACTCAATGTTATCCAAGTAAGTTTTCAACATGAATGCTCCTACAGACAAACGCAACGCGACAATGTGACTAAACTTTTTGCAAATTAAGTACTATGTAAAAATTGGTTGCATACAGAATCAAGCAAGTATATATAATAATTCTCGACTTGTGCAAGAGAAAACGGTTCTTTAGAAATGTCTATAGGTACTTTTTACAAGCTCTTTATTAGCTTGCTTCGTTTGTACCTATGTATGTTCCATTCGAAATCGGTTCGGTTCTGTACATAAACTGATTTACCTATAAGAATTTGTGTTGAAAGGATTACAATCCTTTTATATAAACATGATTCAGTTTAAGCAAAGAAAAAGGGGTTTTACGTTCTCAGAAAATAGTCTTATCTTATTTCTGTAAGCAAAGCTTCCTCAGGAAAATAAGGCTCAAAAACAGGCTTATATTTGTTTCCAATACTGAGAATTTCTTACTATAGCTAAAATTCTTCAAAACTTTCTTTTCCGTAGATAATCATTTTAGTTAGAACCCTTTCCAAAGTTTTCGAATAGGCACTAACAACCAGATAAAATAAGAAGTCGGTTAAAACAATGGAAAAACATCAACAATGGAATGGATGGATGGGATTTGTGAGAAAATATCTGCTGTATAATTTTATTGTAACAAATCGTACATTTGTGATTCAGTTATATTATTGTTACTACTAAGCAAAACATGAAAAGCCACATTACTATTTACAGTTTAAAATACCGCAAAAATATTATCATCATTTAATTTTTAAATGCCACAAAATTATTAAGTTTACTTTGCACAGGACTTTCCGACCCTCAGTTCGGGAGCTCTCTCGTAGCAACTCGACTCGTAGATCAGGGTTGCCACAAGCACGTCCCGTCGTCCTGTAGGGCTGTACAAGTAATTACCACGGCCCGACCTGACTGATGATGATGGCACTTGGAACACTCCGCTGCCTCAGATAAACAACTGTGTGTAGTGAACTGTAGTCTTTTTGTACGAAAAAATATGCTGAGTTTCATTTAGTTTACGCTCGGAATTTACGAAAGGTTTTTTCGGATTTATGATAATTAGACTTTTGCGAGTGATGACCCTGCGGTAAACGCTAGGGATGTGCTTTTTTGTTTTTGTTACCTTATTCCCGATGTTTGTTTTTTTGTGATTATTTAATACCATGAGTGGGTATTTTAAATCTAAATTGTAAATAAGCCAGCAGTCGTAAAGTTGGTACCTATTTCAATTTAGATGTGTCATAAACTCGGGATGTAATAGGGTATTTTACTGTAAAAATCTAATTAGTCCGTCTGATAGATTTACAAAAAATATTGGACACGTATTTTTTCTTTTTTCACGTAAACAAAAAATGAAGACGATACAGTGCGTTGAAAACTCTCGTGACGTCACGTCGCTGGTAAAAATTGTAGCAACGTAGTGACGTCACGTGAGTTTTCAACGCACTGTATCGTCTTCATTTTTTGTTTACGTGAAAAAAGAAAAAATACGTGTCCAATATTTTTTGTAAATCTATCAGACGGACTAATTAGATTTTTACAGTAAAATACCCTATTGTGAAACATAATTATATTTAGTAATTAAAGTCTATATGAGCGTATCTTACCGTCGCAAGTTATTAAAGCTCCAAATTGTGATTTGGGTCACACCTATCATAAATGAAAACTTACTCTGTTCATTTCGGTACCTACTAATACAATTTTGATGCATTACTGGGATAGCTTCTTCCCAATTATTTTGAGGTCTGATCCAGTCTTACCTGCAGCTGGATACTAGGATTTTACATTGTCCGGGGATACCGCACGGTCTCTGGCGAGGCGGCGAATTTCATTGCCGGATTGCTGCCGTGGGATCTGGAGGCGAGAGCCCTCGCGCACGTTTACGCGTTGCGCGTGGAGGCGCTAAGCCGGGGTGAAACTCTGCTGCCGCGGCAAATTGCTGCGCAGCGGACGGAGCTCCGGCGGATGGCAAGCTATGGGTGGCTCACCGTCCGATAGCAACCAGGCCCGAGTCGACGGCGCGTCGTGTTCCACGCGCGCCTCAAAGAGCCGTCAGCAACGTAGACGGGGCCCCATAGGGTCAGTGCCTGCTAGGGCTGCGAAATTTGTTCGAAAGAGTCACCGTCCTTCTTGTGCCCTTTGCGTTCCAGGGCCGCCTGGAACGCAAAGGGCACAAGAAGGATCACGGGTGGGTTTTAGTCAGTAAGAGTCTGACACTCCCTTCCGCTCCGCCCAGAGCGGGAGAAGTCATTTGATGATTTTCCATCCAGAAAAAAAAAAGGATTTTACATTGAGCGACTGCATTTTTTATGTATACAATCCAAAAACTGGGTAAATTGGCAAGATTGGTGTCAATTTTCAACTATCCGTAACGACTTAGAGTCGGGATTAACTATCTAATGTATGGTTGACACTCCACCGACCGACCTTGGCAAGTATTGTTTAACCTCGACGAGAAATTATTAGAAATCAATGTTCATTAGAAACAATACTTCTTTATTTTAGAAAATATAGAAATATGTCTGTGATAGACAGGAATCTTAAATACAGAAGTGACAAAAATGTTTAAAACAAACCTATTTGACGTCAAACGAAAAAAAAAAAAATTGATAATTTTTCGTCAACTAAAATGTTAATTATGTATTGTTACTCAATTAAATGGTACCAGCTGTGCGGATTTAAAACGTTAACAAATTCTTTCAAAGAGGCCTTTACAATTCAGTTTCTTTCATGGCACGCTGTTTCTAAAAATCTTTGTAAATGCAGCAATTATGAAGTAATTTGAATGCTAATTTTAATGATCGACTATTTTACTGACTGAATACCAGCGCTGTGTTATTTATTTATAAATATCGCAGCATATGCTGAGATAGGAACCTTTTTGGCCTCGCACACTTACATTTAGGTACAAATTTATAGAAAATTCTATAATTTTATCAGCTGCATTTGTTAATTTATTTTTCTAGTAGTTTTATTTTATTTTTTGTTTGTTTTGTGCGAGACCCAAATAAACATTTTTCTTTCTTTCTTTCAATTTTTATTTTGTTAATTTCTCCACGGAATGTATATTGCGTTTTTTGGAGAGAACCATAGCTGAACCTAATAATGAATGAATTTATTTATTTAATACGTTATTAACGGAGGAGGACTTAATGCTTTTAGAATTTTCTACCATTCAATCTTCAGGTGATGCTGAAACAAATAGTGATAGGTGAAATGTGAAAAGAAAACCAGAAACGTAATAAATATTTACTTACGGGGATAAATATTTATTAAACATGCGAATGAATAAATATATACATGATTGTTATTGAGATACTAAACCGAGAGGCGTTAAATTATGTTTGCGAAAAATTAACTTAACTGGCGATAATTATGAATCATTCAGTGGATTTCAATGGCGTGGAGTCTTCCAGACTACTAGTGCATTTAGGCGTGCCTCAAGGCTCAATACTGGGTCCATTCTTGTTTCTAGTGTCGTGTTTCTTAAAGGGTATTTTCTATGTGACGTAGGATTGTTCGCGGATGATACCTCTCTTATCTTTAAAGTAGGTAGTAATAGACAAGATTTCAGTAACGTAAACAGTGCTCTCTTAATGGTTACGGATTGGTTTACGACCAATGATCTAGTTTTAAATGCCAAGAAAACGAAATGTATAAAGATTGAAATTTAGGACCCAATGTCATCTTAAGTGACGAGGTACTTGAAATTGTGGACTCGGCAATTTATTTTTGCACAACTGCGAATCCAGAGCACCCACCAGCGCCCTATTCTTGATATGCATGGACAAACGAGTTCTAAGCTCGGGCAACACGTTGTGATATTCCCGAATCGCACACTCAAAGGACTCCTCAATTCATTATTGCACTGGGTACTTACGTTCGTAACCCTGTCATTACTCTCCTCGTCAGCGTGGCTGGGGATTTGGGTTAACTGTGGTGATGCCATAGTCTGCGACGGGGAGTAATGACATGGCTACACATTTCCATTCGGATTATTATTATTATTGTTTATTAATTTTTCAGACTACAGATAGGCCCACAGTGTTAGTAACAATATAACTTAGTATATTTGATAACTAGAACAGATCGAGTACGATGAGTTAGCGTCCACACTAGCGGCACACTTGCACTAGCACACTAACTTTGAGCTAAACGAAAATGTGCGGAATGGAACTTTGTAAAAGGTAATTATACCAAATAAAATTCTGCCATTGTTAATCGGAAATATAAATATTGGGCTAAACAATAAGTATATCAAATGATTTGTAGGTATGTCTTAAAAAATATTTGTTCAAAGAAGATTATGTCAAGTGTGTTTTGCCAAATACATTTCGGAGCATGAACATTCTGCCAGATAGAGGAAACCCATTTCTAATATACGTCCCGGGCGTGTCGCGAAAATGGGACAACAATGCGATATTCACCCCGTTATCGCAATTTCACATTTTGCTTGTCTATGGAAGCTTTTACCAGTTACAGGTGCCGCATTGATGCAGTGCAGACACGGTGTTCAAGACAACTGTCATTTCTGTGCTCAATAACTTTGTTTTAGGAAAACTAACATTCATATTATTATTTACTGACGAGAAAATGGATCAGGCTTTCAGAAACAAGAGCATTCACGCGAATGGAGCTGTGGTTATATATAGGTAGTAAGTGTTATGTAATATTATATTCGTTTTCCTTATCAAATAAGCGCTCTGCAGGGTTCCGTATACAGTCCATTGACTACTCAGCGTGGCTCAGGATCGAATTAAGGGATATTGTTCTTTTTCTGGCTGAATAAATTAAGCTAAAAGCTGTTTTCTATTTTTTTGTTGTCAAGAGGAGGTAAAGTTACGTTCCATTTTCAAAATAGCCTGGTAAATCCTGAATATAATCATATATCCAGAAATTGGAGCCAAGTAATATGCGGAGTATGTTTAATAAACGTGAAACTCTGGATGTTTGTTAGTCAATCGTGCTCCAACGGTCATACTGATGGGTTGATGGATGAAACTTGACTCACAGGAAGACTACAGTATATAATATTTTTTCCTAGTACTTAACTACCCTAAGATAAATCACTATTCAAGCTGGCAAAGCCGCGAACAATAGCTAGGATCTGCATTATAATTTATTTGCAAATTAATCAGGCAACAAAAAGAAATCCATTTTGTAACACGAACTGTAAAAACCATTTAATCCATTAAAACCCACGATTTTTTTTTTTTTTTTGGATGGGAAATTATCAAATGACCCCTCCCGCCCTGGGTGGAGCGGTAGGGAGTGTCAGACTTTTACTGACTAAAACCCACCCGTGATCCTTCTTGTGCCCTATGCGTTCCAGGGCCGCGGTAACTCTTTCGAACAAATTCCGCAACCCTAGCAGGCACCGACCCTATGGGGCCCCGTCCTCGGTGCTGACGGCTCATTATTTAAACCCACCCTTACACTGAAAATAGCTTAATTTCTGAATGAGAATGAATTCTTTGAATCATTAATCGGCAAATGAAAACCGGATGAGCGGAGCGAAGAAACGGACAAAAGTCGTGATAATGGTTTGTTCGTGGATTGCGTTAGTAGTAGGGATGAGCTGTCTGTGGACTTGGGCGACCAGCCGAGTAGGCGACTAGTCGCTACTCAAATGCTTTAACGTACGATGACTGACTTATGTCCGGATTCTGAGTTACGTTATTGGTCGTTTATTTATACGTTAACGCTATTTGTCATAACACCATTGGTTGGTCAGTGGTTAACGTACAGATAAAGTACCTCAGAAACCGGGCATTAATGCATTAGGCATTCTTTACCAGTTAACCGAGAGTGGTGAAGATCAATGATGACCAAATGGGAGTTGCATTTCGTTAATATCGACTTTTTGCTGACTAAATTACAAATAATATTCGTAGTTTGATATTATGCCTCGTTCCAGAAGAATGATTTAAATCTTAAACTTATAAATCATGTAGCGATACTTTTGAAGTGAAAACTTCTTTAGCATCGTTCTGATTTGAAAGTTTATGAAACGAAAAAGCGATAGTAAAAAGAGACAGACACATAAATTCGTGTGTCTGTCTCTTTTTACTATCGCTTCGTGTCATTATTATCTTGAAGCCAAAATTTTTGAAGGTTTCACTTCTACCACGTGTGAATTGCACACATGTATTTTTTTTTCTTGTAGCTCATAAGTTCTGACTACACTACAATATCTTAGGAAGACTATAAGTAAGGTCAAATAGTCGGTTTTCTGACTGGTCCGCTAGTAGTCGTTTGACCTCTAGTTAGTACTAGTCGTTAATTGAATTGTTTTACTTGGTAACTTGCGTTACGTGAATGGATTTTTCTCTTCAGACTGATAGTAATGTTTCGGATATAAATAGACTACAGACTAAGCTGCTTTTCATTTTTCTGGATGGGATCAGAGGTAAATTAAAGATTGCGGTTTCAGCATTGAGAGTTTCCAGAAATATCGGTTAATCCATGTGTATTTATGAGATGAGATTTTTGAAAAGTATCTTAGTGGTACCGCGAATCGTACATTATTATGTACGATTCGCGGTAATTCCGACCGAAATATGAGCTTTTGAGTCCCGTTATTATTATAACAGAATATGAAACAAAAATTTAAATACAGTTATTATTCCGTTTACAATTTTATTTCTACATATTTTTAGATGAGTATCACTCATCTAATAATAAAAATATGAAGAAATAAAATTTGAAACAACAGTGGAACAGCTAGAATTCAAGGAAAAAAATCCTCAATATCATAAAGTTCTATTGTTTTATATCATTCAAATATCGAATCAATAAAATCAGCCAGTGTTTGGAATGCGAAAAATATTAATTCAAAGTCGGAATTCCCTTGATTTGATATCATCGTACTTTTTGCACCGAATATGGTCACCAAAGACAAAATGGATCAATTAATATACCAAACTCTATACATTTTTATTCACTGCCACATTCCACCTATTACAAAGATACAGGCACACTGTGGTGAACGTGACTTATCACAATCAGAGGGCTCTCAATATGAACGCTATCACTTCTCAGAGGTTTCAATACGTCATGCAAGCTTTCATGTTGGCAAAGGAAAAAGAAACTGTTCTAAGAGTCGTTGAACCTTACTCTGATTGCTTCTTTAAGTGCAAAAGTCATTTCATTTAAGAATTTAAGTAATAAATGGTTGATTATTTCACTTACCTATTTCCAAGTGAAAAAGGAAGAGTTTATTGACAAGCATTTATGTGGACAGTTTATTTTGATTACATGCCGTTTTGAATATCTTTGTTTATGTCCAGGTAGGTTGAAAGAAGGAAGTGGAAAAAAGAAAACCTGTTTATTTAGTACCTTAGTACCTAATACACTTAAGTTAGGTAAAAATTTAAGATAACTTGAAATTACGTGGCGAAGGGTGATATGTTGAGAGAGGTAAGCCGAAGCAAAAAAAAAAACTTGAGTGGTGTAAAGGGATACCCGGACGGAACGAAGTTCTTGTCTTGTCTTGTCTTGAAAAACCATACTTACGCATTTAAATGATGATTTACAGTTTTAGGTAATTGATCAGTTTCACTACATTCATCTGATCTCTCTGCAGTTATGTTTTGTACGATTGTATTTTGTAATTTCTTTCTCTCACGATATTCACTACATCTTTGTGCATTTGTCTTTTTTCTTGATGTTATAGTTTGTACCTAAGTATTCGATGCTTTAGCATGAAATAAAGAATTGTACATGTACATACACACACACAGTTATGTTTGATATATATATATATATATATATATATATATATATATATATATATATATATATATATATATATCAAACATAACTGTTTAATACACCCATTCAAATCGTGACCTCCCTAACAGCTGCTTAACTCAACCCATCCTTTTCGCAACTTTGTCAACATATTGCTTAAAACACCCATCCAAATCGTGACCTCACTAACAGCTGCTTAACTCCACACATCCTTTTCGCAACCTTGCCAACAGTTGCTTAACACACCCATCCAAATCGTGCCCTCACTAACAGCTGTTTAACCCCACCCATCCAAATCGTAACCTCATTCACAGCTGCTTAACCCCACCCATCCAAATCGCGACCTCACCAATAGTTGCTTAACACACCCATTCAAGTCGTGACCTCACTAACAGTTGCTTAACCCCTCCCATCCAAATCGTGACCTCACTCACAGCTGCTTAACCTCACCCATCCAAAAACGCGACCTCACTATTAGTTGCTTAACTCCACCCATCCTTTTCGCAACCTTGCCAACAATTGCTTAACACACTCATCCAAATCGTGAACTCACTAACAGCTGCTTAATCCCTTCCATCCAAATCGTGACGCAAAAAGTGTCGTTACAACTTCGTTCCAAAAAAATACATTATATGCTTACTTCCATCTCGCTCACGCGCACGCATTTTGTATTACTGTCTCTTAGCATAACTCGGCGGATACCGGCTTACCTCGCGGCCTAGAATTGCGGTGATCATTGTGACGTCATGACGACTATTTTGCCTTATAAATTGAACTGTCAATGTCATTATTTAACTCGCAGGCGCTATCGGCATAGCGCCTGCGAGTTAAATAATGTTGTTGAAGAGCAAATTTTGTTGGAATTGAACATCCATCTGTGTATGCGTTTTGTGATGTTTCTCTACTTTTAACAGTACTGATTGTGCGATTTTTCAATTACGATAGAGTAGTTGTGTTCCAAACTTCTGAAGGGAACCCGGCGGGAATCGGCTTATGACCACGCTTCGCCACTGAAACATAGTAGTAGTTTTAGAATTAAGTTCGCCAAATCACTACACCAAATAGATCCAGTTTGTCAAAGTGTACGACAAGGTTGATACCGAGATGCTAATCGTTGTAATTACGTTTAGTTAAGACGGAAAGATTTTTAATGTTAGTTTCAGGTAGACACAAAACAGACCGAGAAGGAGCATTTTATCTATAGGAGCATTTTATAAGGAGCATTTTATCTATAGGAGCATTTTATAAGGAGCATTTTATCATATACATACATCTATAGGTGTACCAGTGCCATTTCATGTGCTGAGGATGGTCCATCCAGTTGCGGAATTTGTTCGAAAGTGTCACCGTGGCCCTGGAACGTAAAGTGCACAAGCACAAGTGTCAGACTCTTACTGACTAAAACCCAACCGTGATCCTTCCTGCGCCCTTTGCGTTCTAGGGCTGCGGTGACTCTTTCCGCTACCCTAGCAGGCACTGACCCTATGGGGTCTTCATTGCTGACAGCTCTTTGAGGCGCGCGTGGAATACGATGCGCCGTCGACCCAGGCCTGGTGGTTATCGGACGGTGAGCCACCCATTGCTCGCCGTCCGCAGGCCCGCGCCTACGGTGGCCGGGAATCGCCCTGTGGTTTCCGATGCCCGGAGCATCTTCTTCTGTTGCGGTGGCTGGAGCGTGAGTTTCGCACGAGGTCCGCCTCCTCCTTCGCTAGCATTACTGCTTCGCAGAAGAAGGTGACCATTTCCCATGCTTCCTCGCTTCGGATCATGGATTGAACCAGGGCCGGACGCGAGAGGTCGCCGCCGCCGAGTAGGTTTTATGCACTAGCTTTTGCCAGTGGCTATAGTCGCGTGAAAGTCGGATATTATCTTAAGGAAACAAACCCCCGGGTTAAAAATGTATTCTTAGCTCTATTCCAGAAGAGGATATAACCATGTGTCACTTGTATCCTAATCGGTTCAGTTGCTAAGATGTGAAGAAGTAACAGACGGACAGACTTTGAGATCATTTTCGACATCACGCGGGCGAAGCCATTCTCAAAAGCTAGTTTCCTACGAAATACATTCCATTTACTGTTTACTTCCGGGTAACCGTTTAGCAGCATATCGCTAATTTCCTTGGAGGCCGCGCTATTGGTCCTTCGAGGCCGGATAAAGAAAGGTCCTTTTGTAATACTTAGAAACTCGTAAAACCGTATCTTTATAAACCTATATTGTTATCTCAGATACATTATTATTTATAGTTTTGCTGAGGGATAGTCATAAGGATTTCAATTTGATAGTTATTATTATTTTTTATTTATTCCGGAAACAATATTTTATTTCACGACCAATTTATTAAGTAGCGATGTCGTTGACCGTGGCTGACAGTGTGAAGGTTTTATGTTTTAATAAATTTACATTGAGAAATAAAGAAGTATTTTTAGTTTTTAACACTTATTATGTTGAGTGTTAAAACATTAACAAAGATGTTTATGATGCGGTAGGTCCTTAACCTTTTGGCCTTCTATGCTGCCCGTATTATTAAAAAGTAAATAACCACTTACATAATTATATTGACTATTTTATAAAGTGTTTGGCCTTAACTTCTTGGCAAGGCATGAGTCCATGACCAATTAATTTCTCATTACGATAGCTGTTAATGAGAAAAAACCTGTTTATAATTATTTATATTAGACCTAGTCTAGACTAATGGACACAGGTTTAGCCGGTGCGAACAAGCGTCGGATAATCGTTAGTTAAGCTGCGTTCTCACTTGTGACAAAATTACAATATTTTTTACAACAGGTTTCAAAGGCTCTGTAAATACGACAAATAAATAGTTCTATGGACGATTCTGCATCGCAACAGTGCAAGATATCGTCCTTAGATTGGACCTTACAGTATATATAGCACTTGTGGTATCAAATTGATTGAGTCAGGCGTTACTTTGCGGAAATCCATTTCAAATTTGAAAATGAAAATAATATATCTAGTTTTAATTTCCGCGAATATTTGTGGGTTGCAGGTATGCACCTCCCTCCCGCCCGCTTATGCACATGCAAGATTACAAGGCAAATGCAAGGATTTTATGCACATGCAGGAAAGCAAAGCAAAACCCAACACCAATACCGACACGTGTTTCGCCTCTCCACGAGGCATCCTCAGGGGACGTGTTGACTCCGGAAAGGCGACAGAGTTGCGGGCGGAGGTCGCCCGCCTCGCGGCCGTAACGGAGCGACTCATAGCGGAGAATGAGTCGCTCCGGAGGGACCTGGCTGGCATGGCCAGGGCGGCCTCGGAGGAGCCGCAGGGGGGGCCGAGTCCGGCGGCGCTGGAGGGGAGCCAAGTGCTGAGCCAGGTGCGGAGCCTGGTGCGGAGCCTGGTGCGGCAGGAGCTGGCTCCCTTCCGGAGGCAGGTGTCCGTCTTGGAGGACATGATCCGGCGTCCCCCGTTGGCGGCGGCACAGAGGCCCCCGGGACAGCAGAAGGCGGCTTCGTACGCAGCCGCGGTAGCTGCTGGCCCGGGAACGTCCGGCCGGGCGAAGGCCAAGGCGGGAGCCGCGCCAGCGCCTGTGACGCCGGCGACGACCAAGTCGGCCCCGGCGAAGAGGGGTAGGAGGAAGGCTGGAGGAGGAGCGGCTAAGGCTGCAGCGCCAGTGGTGCCGCAGCCGCCCCCACCCCCACCCCCACCCTCGGACCCTCCTGCGGCCGAGGCCGAGTGGCAGGTTGCTGGCCAGAAACGGCGGGCCGCGAAAGCGGCCAAAAACAAGGCAAGGAGGCAGCGGCGGAAGGCCAATGCCATTGCGGCGAGGCTTCGCGCCCCGAAATCCGCGGCTGTTGTGCTCACACTGCAGCCGGAAGCGGAACAGAGGGGCGTGTCGTATCTCGCCGTACTGAAGCGGGCGAAGGAGGCGGTGAGCCTCCAAGAGCTGGGCATCAGCGGGGGCATCGGGGTCAGGAGGACCTTAACCGGTGCCCGCAAGCTCGAGCTCGCCGGAGCGGAGAGTGGCCCGTTCGCGGACGCCCTGGCCGAAAGGCTGAGGGCGGTCTTACCCGCGGACGAGGTCCGGGTGTCCAGGCCGACTAAGCGCATCGACATGCGCATAGTGGGCCTGGATGACTCCGTGACGGAGGAGGAAGTTGTGGCCACCGTCGCCAGGACTGGGGGGTGCTCTGCCGAGCTCGTCAAGGCGGGCACCCTCCGGCCTGACAACACGGGCATGCAAACCCTTGTGGTGAGCTGCCCCGTGGCGGCGGCCAGAACTGTGTCGGAGGGCCGAAGGCTCTTGGTGGGATGGGTGTCTGTGCGGGTAAAACTGCTGGAACCCAGGCCTCTGAGGTGCTACCGCTGCCATGTGGGCAACCACACGGGAGCTATGTGCCCCTCGGAGGTGGACCGCAGCGGACTTTGTTTCCGCTGTGGTCAGCCCGGTCATCGGGCCAGCTCGTATGCCGGCTGCTGGCAAGCCGGCCGAGCACTGGGCTGGGGGAAGGGCCTGCGCGCCATCCGCCCCGACCAAGGGCAAGAGGTCCGCCGCCGCCGCCGCCTCTGCCGCCGCCGCGGCTTCCGTCGCCGCTTCTGCCGCTACTGCTGTGGGTGCTGCGACTCCTGGTTCTCTGGAGGGGGCCGAGATGGAGTGCCAGTAATGGTCCCATCGTGGCCTCCTCCAGAGACAAGTCGGCCGCTGTGCTATTGCGCAGTGGCTGATGCCTGGGGACGGTGAGCGTGGGTGGCTCGCCGTCCGATACCAGGCTGAGTCGACGACGCGTTGTGCTTCACGCGCGCCTCAAGGAGCCGTCAGCACCAGAGACGGGGCCCCATAGGGTCGGTGCCTGCTAGGGTTGCGGAATTTGTTCAAAAGAGTTACCGCGGCCCTGGAACGCAAAGGGCACATGGAGGAGCACGGGTGGGTTTTAGTCAGTAAAAGTCAGACACTCCCTACCGCTCCACCCAGGGCGGGAGGGGTCATTTGATGATTTCCCATCCAAAAAAAAAAAAAAAAGGGGACGTGTTGACTCGCCGACCGTTGAGTTGCGACTGAGAAGTTAGTACTAGGCACCCCCCCCCTTTTTATACACTGCCACCGTTGGTTATTTGTGTACAACTACCCACAAATATTCGCAGTAAAGGGGAAGAAACTAAATTCGTCTGGTCATTCAACAGTGCAAAATTATTATTATTACTACGTTTCAAAATCTCTAATTGTTCCTAAACACACAGCCGGAAACCCTTATCACAAATATGTAGTATATTAAAACCCACAAATATTCGCGGAAATTAAAACTAGATATATTATTTTCATTTTCAAACTTGTGGTATCTCCGTCATGGATGAGCCCTAATGTTGCATTCCCTGATGTGAATCATCCCTATATTTTGGTAATAAGAATGTTACGACGTAATTTACTGCATATAATTTATTACATCAATGGTTAAGGGCGTATATAATTTATTACATACGCCCTTAACCATTGATACTGTCTTCTCAATTCATTGGTCCTGTAATCCGCAGTTTCTAAGTTATAGTAAAAATTATATTAGGTACAGCGCCCCGCGGTTTCACCCGCGTAGTTCCCGTTCCTGTGGGAATACGGGGATAAAATATAGCCTATGTTACACAGGGTGAATGTAGCATTCTAATGGCGAAAGAATTTTTGAAATCGGTCCAGTAGTTTTTGAGTTTATTTGTTACATACGAAAATATAAAAATACAAATCGTTCCTCTTTATAATAGTACTATAGATATCGGCAGGTTCGAGACTAAACCCGATTAGCTTTATTAGTCTTATAACACCAAGTTAAGTCTTAAATTCGCCTCCACACAGTAGTTATACCACTTACCGCTAAAGTTTAGTACACGAAACCCGCTAATTTCCTAAGAGGATGCAGCTTATTGGTCTCTGGGGCACAGATAAAGAATGGTTCGTTAGGACCGCGACAAACCTCTGATACGTATGCTCGTAAAAGTTTATTCGTTTCAAGGCTATCAGTTTTATGGGTGTGAATAGCCTTATATGTTGGATTGATATTGTTTTTGGGTCGGAATTCTGATTGTTCGTTTTGTAAATATATGTAGGTTTTGAGCACCTTAGAGGCAGTGATACTGCGGTAGCGCGGGGTTTTAATGGTTATAGCTATCGTAAGTGGTTATCATCGCTACTCCTTAGGTCAGAATAGTATCCGTAGGTTTCCGTTTATCTCGTGGTTTTCGACCAGGCGCGTCTGTCTGTCGAGAAAAAAGATGTAATTGGATTTTTCCACAAGATTTTTCTTACTAGTAGTAGTAAAAGCACGGAGATTGGAAGTTGGTGGTGTTAAATTCCCGCGCTTCAGCAAAGACGTAAATTCCTGCTCCTCATTCTTCTCCGGTCGTGTCGAGTAAGAACCTCATCGAACTTCTATAGCAAAAGAAGACTTCTGCTCTATAATAATTCCTGCGTAATTGGCTAAAATCCACTGAAATTATCTTCCCTGATCGAAATTCAGTTGGGGAAAATTGCTAATCGTATATTTCATAACATCTGGAAGCAAATATTGCTTTGACGTTTTACAAATTCCCAATTTATTCCAAAAAAGTAACGCTTTGAAAATCTAAATTGGATATTTCTGTTTCACAAGTTCTCGGAAGAGATCAACATGTATTCTATTTTAAAGCGTATCAATGGTAATTTGTATTGAATCGACTAAAACCAAGATTTACGTATTATATAACTGAATCGTAATCCTTAGGTATAACTTGAGTATTAAATAAAAATATTCTCAAAAGTACTCCTAAAACACACCCACATCACAAAAGATAAAAGTATAAACGATACACGTATTTTATATATACCCGTGATATTTTCCGATATTTTCTGGGGAGGATATTCGGCTGGCACTCCATTTAAGACCACGTTTTTTTTTGCGGTAGTTCCATGCACGAATCTATTTCAAATTACATAATTTATCATGTCGACCCCTTCCTTATATGCGTTGAATACCATTTTCTTTGGTCTCGATGAAAAAAATTGTTCAATTTTTCGCGATGGATGTTTTGGAGTGTTTCAATATGGATTTATTGGGGGAATTTGTAAAGTTTCGAAAGTCACGAAGAAGAAAATATTGGTTTGCATCCCTACAGCTAGAAATAAAAAATGCATTTTTCCAAATAAAGAACTGAGAACTAAATTATAACAAAACCCATACAGACATAATGAGTGCACAGGTGTTTATAAAGTTATGCAAATTAATAAAAACCAAATAGAATTAATTTTATTAATTTGATGTTTCCGTTCGAATATTTGCGAAGAACTGTCATATTATTATCATTCTGATTTCTGTATGTTTGTTTGGAACAGACGAAATTATTGCTGTCGAGCTTGTAATGAGTATTAACCATAGTTTTTTGTTGAAGCATTGACTGCCTTATAAGGAGACATATTAAGTTATCATTTGGCGGTCTTATTATACCTGCTGACTTTGAAATTATTCTCATGACTAGTAAACACCTTTCACTAAGAGACCAATACTGGTAATTTGAAAGATATGCAAAATTAACGCACTTTTCGACGTAAGGAGGCCGCCAAAGGAATCGTCAACGTGATAATTACTCTAACACTACAAAAGAGATGGAGCTATACATTCTGTATAGCTGTTTCCTTTCCGGATTACGATGACGTATTTTGACTGGTTTTTAATTAATCGTGCGGACAAAGTCACAAAAAATATATGTCTCGCAAAAAATTATAATGATGGTAATGATGGTACATAAGTACAT
This sequence comes from Hecatera dysodea, assembly GCA_905332915.2. Classification (NCBI taxonomy): domain Eukaryota; kingdom Metazoa; phylum Arthropoda; class Insecta; order Lepidoptera; family Noctuidae; genus Hecatera; species Hecatera dysodea. Next base: position 6,121,603 of record HG995294.1, on the reverse strand, counting down.
CTATACTAATATTATAAAGCTGAAGAGTTTGTTTGTTTGTTTGTATGTTTGTTTGAACGCACTAATCTCAGGAACTACTGGTTCGAATTGAAAAATTCTTTTTGGGTTGAGTAGACCATTTATCGAGGAAGGCTTTAGGTATATATCATCACGCTTAAGCCAATAGGAGCGGAGCAGCGATAAAGAATGTTTTAAAATCGGGGATTCCACGGGGACAAAGTCGCGGGCAGAAGCTAGTATGTATATAAATTCTATAAGAAAAAGAACATACATCCTTGGAACTGTGTCTATATTTAATATTACCACATCTGATAAAACAAGTTTAATTAATGAGAACTTATGGCGAAGACTTACTAAACGAAGGTATATAAACGGGCACTACTGAATTTGGAATACTGTAGTCTGTGAAGATGAATACATTCGCTAGGTTATTCGTGCTTACGGTTTATGTGACCTTGGTATTGGGTCAGACAGCTAATGAGATTCTATCGCCAGAATTTTTAGATGGCTTAAGTGAAAAATGGTGGGGTCCTTTGGGTGAAGAAGAAAATGCTAGCACTGATATCAGACCTCACGAAATCAAGTTCACTGATGAGGTAAGAGTTTTTGTTTTGAATAATATTTTTTTTTTGTGTTGTGGCTCCTTCGTTTAACTAACGATGATTTTGCCAATGTCAAGGTTTGGAGAGGAACTAATGATCGGTTCTCATTAAAAATAGGTAGTGAATTTGAGTCAGTTTCTGTTGTGAATCGAGGTTCAAAAGAACAAAAAGTTTTAAGATTATATAGAAAACAGCACTTATGAGTGTTAAGACACGAAGGTAAGTAAACAAGAAAAAAGTAACAGATAATATTAGTTATAACTGGATTTTATTAATATTAATAAATTTAAAAAGGATTTTAACTGCGGACGAATGGGCTAAAGATAAAAGGAAAGGAATGTTAACTGGGCGAGGAATATCAGAAGGGAGTAAATCATAAAGGGGAATTATTAAACGAGGGCAAGAAAAAAACATGCTCCACATTCACATAAGGAATTGTCTCTCACGTGGATTTTCTTCAATATTGAATAATACTATTATCATACTAGTCACTGTCAGTCTCAGTCGCGCCTTGCAGGAAAATGTCAGTGTCACACTTGTTTTGTCTATGGTGTGACCGCGACATGTGACAGTGACTTCATGCATAGTGTCCGTCCCTGACAGGCGGGCCCGTTCATGGAAGAATTCGGCCGGTGCTCGATTTCGATTTGGATGTTTGGCTTTCATGAATGGGTCTGACATGTAACTTTTTTTCTTTTTTGTATTATTTATTTTATACCAATTGTCTTATATTTTTTATTTTTGTTTGTTTATTTGTACCTCTGTGTGTGTATGGGGGGAATAAACTATTTTTCTTTCTTCTTTCTTTCTTTCTATTAATAAACTATTATTTTTCTGCCTTGATTCCGATAATTCTATTAGACATTATATAAATTAATACAGTTGTACAGCCAACCGCATACGGATCCGTACATCGGCTTTTACAACGAGACAAAGATAGTATCATTATGTTGTGGTAGTAAGAGCGATTTTTGTAGTGCAAGTGCATCTGCTGTTATGTTACTATTGTACCTACATATATTACGTGTTTCTTAATTAAATCAAGTTTTTTGTTCGAGTTTGTTCGAGTTTGATCACTATCAGAAGCGGTTAACGATCTTACTCCTTGGTGGAGAAGAAACGTATTATTTAAGTCATGTTAAGTCAGTTTGCCTTTTGAAAAGTAATGCTATAGATAGACTAAGAGGTTTTCATTTTAGTTTTTTGTCATTGAAAAGGGAGGACCCTCCAACAAAACGTTTGTTTTGTCTGTTCCGAGCCCGCCAGCAACTATCAGGCAGTAACTGATAGTTGCTGTCGGGTTGTTGAACATACATATATGTATGTCCAAATTGCGCGGAGAACTTTGATTACGCGATGTAGAATTTGCGTGTAATCAGGTCTTTAAGTAGATATAATATGATGATTTTTAGTTGTTTATTTTATAAGCGGTTCTAGAATATGATGTATTAATAGATTATAGATAGATTGTGCTGTAATGTACTCAATTTAATTCATTAATGTTGTGCCATAATGTAATTTTTTTAATTGTACGTAGGTATATGTGTTGCTTTAAATTTTATTTACCTAATTCTTAAAATTCAAAACCAAAAAAATCAATTCTAATAATACTTTACCTGCTGTATTTTTAGGGTTCCGTAATGAACAAGGAACTCTTATAGTTTCGGTCTGTCCGTCTGTCCTCGGTTTTGATCAGAGACTACGGGAACTACAAAGCTGTAATTCGGCATGAATGCACATATTACTCAGATGCCTACAAAATGGTATAATAAAAACATTAAAATATTTTTTTTATGGTATCTCCCCTACACGTCAAGTGGGGATGAATTTTTTTCGCGTCCACCCCATCGTGTGGGTTGTCGTTGGATAGGTTTTTCAAAACTATTACGAGTTTTTAAAAATCATTCTCCAATTTCGGGATCCGTTTGTGAATGAAGTTCTAAAGTGGATAAAACCGCTAGAGTCCCGCCCCCCCCCCCCCCCTTCTACCGGTTGCTTCTGGAGATGTGAAAGAATTCACAGGAGTAGGAAATATGTTGAATTTAAAAGAAAAACTATCAAGGCTAAGAAGGTTTTACATGTTACTGACTAATAGTCGATCAACTAAAAGAAATGTACTCAGAGAAGTATAAAGGAAATTTTCGCTCAAATTGCTTTGAAAATAACTGAGATGATGTTGTTAGTAGCGTAAAACACGTTATAAATGTAAATTCATTGGCCATACAAAAAATATCGAGAACTAGCGATTTGTCCCGGCTTTGCTTTGTTGTCATTTTTTTCAAATTAGCTTCAGGTATAATGTAGCATTGCTTCTAATGGTGAAAGAATTTCTGAAATCGTTCCAGTAGTTTTTAAGTTTACCTAGAACCACACTGGTCACAGTATGAAACAACCAAAACAGTTTTTAATTAGGTTCACATTATTATGGGCAACTACGGAACCCTATATTGCGCGTGGCCCGACACGCTCTTGGTCGGTGTTAGCCTTTACTTAATTGTCACATTTATAAATGAAGGTAAATGAAATTGTAAACGTACAATGTAAACAATTGTTGTTTAACCAAATAAGTAAATAAATAAAGTAGTTTATAGGTGCCGCATCAATACTTTCGAGACGAAACTTTAAAATGTTTTTTTTTTTAAATTTTTAATTTAAACCTATTTCAGATGGTAAAAGACCTCAAGAATCGTATCAACAACCGCCGTAAAGCCACCCCTCCACTGGAAGGCACAGCATTTGAATATGGTTTCAACACTAACAACTTGGACTATTGGATGGATTTCTGGGCGAATAAATATAACTTTACTGAACGTGAAGCTTACCTGAATAAGTTCCCACAGTTCAAGACGAATATACAAGGTCTTGATATACACTTCATTAGAGTGAAACCTCAGGTGAATTTAGTATTTATTTTCTTATTTAATTGTTATTTTTATTTCTCCTTATAAGTAAAAACGATTTATTTTTATTTGATTCTACATCACCTACATCGGCTACTCATCTTCCCTTGATTACCTTTTTTGTTATTAGTCTTTGAATATTATTTGAACATAAATAATTTAGTAAATATTTTTCTAAACTCTTGACCGAAAACTGGTACGTTTATTTACAAGTTTAAAACAAAGCATTTCCTTAAAAAACCTTAATTAAAAAATTAAACGTAAAAACAATCTCTTTATTATAATATATTATACATAATATAGGATCCGTTTAAAATATAAAACTCCAACTCGAACTCAAAGCATTAATTTCAATTAAAACCATTACGGGCACTTTTGAACTATCAAGGTTGAAAGAAGTGAAGCTATCTGCACGTTCCAAAGCGTAGATCTCTATGGAGAAGAACGTACAAGAAACTCCACGGACACTCTTTTAAGTCAATAAATTGTTACAAAGTTGTGGATACATTGTTCTTCTTGATGTTATTCCTATATGTGAGAACGATGTAGAAAGACAAGAGATGATACAGGTATCCAGAGTAAATGGAACAATTCAAAGTACAAATAATTAAAATAAACCGTGGCAGCTGTGAGATACTCGTTCCAGCTGACGGAGCCAAATGATTCAATCACATCATATGTCAAATAAAATTTAGAGAAAAAAAATCAGAGAAAATCAACGAAAGCATTTTGTTTCCCCGTCCCGTCCCGTTATGGCATACGGAGCCGAAACGTGGACACTGACGGCTCGTATGGTCCACAAGCTCAAAGTCGCTCAGCGGGCTATAGAAAGGGCTATTCTCGATGTGTCTTTGAGGGATCGCATCAGAAATGAGGTGATCCGTCAGAGAAGCAAGGTCATCGATATAGCCCACCGGATTAGTAAGCTGAAGTGGCAGTGGGCTGGCCATATTAGTCGTAGAACCGACAACCGTTGGGGTAAACAAGTTCTAGAATGGGACCGCGTCTCGGCAAACGTAGTGTAGGACGTCCTGAGGCACGGTGGAGTGACGATTTGCACAGGACGGCTGGCAGAAACTAAATGTGAGAAGCCGAAAATAGATCTAAGTGGCGTGCAAATGGAGAGGCCTATGTCCAGCAGTGGACTGCAACAGGCTGATGATGATGATGATGATGATGATTTTGTTTCAGGTACCTGAGGACGTTACGGTCCTACCTCTCCTGATGTTGCACGGCTGGCCTGGATCGGTTCGGGAATTCTACGAAGTCATTCCTATTATTACGGAATATTCCGAAGACAGAGGTTTCGCTGTCGAGGTCATAGTTCCCAGCTTGCCAGGATTTGGATTCTCTGATGTATGTATTTGAAAAATATATATTTATGATTATTTTGAAAATATATTACAACTAATATTTACATTTAAATAGAAAAAAAAACTCAAGGTGTTTAGTTGACACTTCGCGTGACTAAAAAGCTGGGTTTTACTTTATATATAGGGTAAGCATTGCCATACAGCGTGGCAATGCTGTTAACTTTTTATGTACATTAGCAGTGGCCAGCAATGCCCAAGTTTTTTGGACGCCAGCTTTAAACTATTTTAATTTTCAGTTTTTGAAAATAAATAACTATTTATATGTATTGACTAAACCTTACTACATTATTTTAATCATTCACTATTTTGTGGTATTGTATTTTTCAGGGAACGACCCGTCCAGGGTTAGGAGAAATAGAAATAGCGGCAGTTTTAAGAAACCTTATGCAAAGACTTGGGTTCAAGAAGTTTTACGTGCAAGGTGGCGACTACGGTGCCTTAATCGCTAATAATATGGTCACTTTCTATCCTGAGGTAAGAATTGTTTTCATGAAAGTAAAAAATAAACCATTATTACACGAACTTTTCGAAAAGCCCATTAGTTTCATCATCTGCCTAGCTTTTATCCAACTTGTATTCCCCAATACAAGTTGGATATTCCCCAATACAAGTTGGTTATAGCTAATCGGCTTCTAGTCATTCCGTCAAAACGTCAGTCAAACCGGATTCAGCTGAATACCAGTATTTTATGTAGAGCGGCGGAGTTCCTCTTAAAAAAGAAGAATAGCGTATTAGTATGTCTGAAGTAAAAATGTAAAAAAGCAAACTGTAAAAAGCGCCTCTAATTTTCATAAAGTTTATCAAGTTTTGACATTGATCATTGAATCATATTGCGGCTTAAATTTGAAGTTTTTTAAAGGACGATCTTGCTTTGCCATCAATAAGAAAAACAGATCGTTACTACAAATCGAATGAAAACGATTCTAAAAATACGAGAATAGCCCCAGACAAAATACTCAACATTCACGCAGCGAATTTTCTTTCCCTTTTTACTCCCTGGATAAATAGGAAAAATAAAATTTCAATTTCCTTTCTATTCTCAGGAAATCCTTGGCTACCACACAAATTTCCCGCTTTCATTAGCTCCAGGATCTTTAATAAGCTATGTGGTTGGCTCCATCAACCCATCACTCCAATCATTGATCGTCGATCCTGCTCTGGCCGAGAGGATGTACCCGATCCTAACAGTTGTGCTGGGACTGACTGAAGAGACTGGATATTTGCATTTACAAGCTACTAAACCAGATACTCTTGGTATGTATCCTTCCATTTTAACTGTTAAAGTTTATCAGCAGTCAATGTATGTACGTACAATAGTTAGAATACTTTTCATTTTATAACATCACTAGCTGCTGCCCGCAGCTTCGCCCGCGTGAATGTCGGAAATTATCCCAAGGGAATATAATCCCGGGATAAACAGTATCCGATGTTACTTCTAATACCTCCAAGAATATGTGTACAAAGTTACATGATGATTCGTTGAGTAGTTTTCGCGTGAAAGCGTAACAAACAAACTTACATTCACATTTATATATTAGTAAGTATAGATAACCACTTTAGTTGTTTACTTATAGCTTGTAACTATTTATTTAGTAGGTGGTGTGGTAGGTATTTAGGTGCGTACATATGTCAGTGAACTACTTTTAAACGGCTCGACCGATTTTATGATATTTGGTTGAGTTGTCAATGTTCTTAACATCAAGTGATTTAGATTCACTATTGGACCTGATGGTGCTGCATTAAGGATCTTGAAATATTTTTCTTTCGAAAAGCCAACGTTCGGCTAGGACAATATCTGTAGACAACGCTTGTTTTTTTTATAATTATTTTGGTTAAAGGTTTAGCCGGACACAGGGAGTTAGAGAAACGGTATCGCTTTAATAAGTAAAATAAAATCATGAAAGTATGTCTGGTTTGGGCCTGCGGATGGCGAGCTATGGGTGGCTCGCCGTCCGAAAGCAACCAGGCCCGAGTCGATGGCGCGTAGTGTTCCACGCGCGCCTCAAAGAGCCGTCAGCAAAGAAGACGGGGCCCCATAGGGTCAGTGCCTGCTAGGGTTGCGGAATTTGTTCGAAAGAGTCACCGCGGCCCTGGAACGCAAAGGGCACAAGAAGGATCACGGGTGGGTTTTAGTCAGTAAGAGTCTGACTCTCCCTCCCACTCCGCCCACAGCGGGAGAAGTCATTTGATGATTTCCCATCCAAACAAATAAATGTCTGGTTTAGGTGGAAGATTAATTTGCAAGAAAAAGTAATGTTGTTTCAGGTATCGCCATGTCCGATTCCCCAATGGCGTTATTTGCATGGCTGATGCAGGGAGTTTCCAGTGGTAGTCGCAAATCGAACAAGTTCAAGGCTGATGGAGGTCTACACGACTTATACGCTCCCGAGGCCCTCATTGATGATACCATGTTCTACTGGACGGAGAACAAGTTCACTACGGCTGTCAGACTTTATGCTGAGTCTATTAATAAAAGGACTCTTGGAATGGGAATTGGATCGTAAGTAAAACAAGTTAGTTTTTATTGATATGTCAGCTCGGCTACCGTCGCGTCGTTCAATGTTATTCATATAAATATTATAAATGTAAAAATAGCGCTATTTGTCAATTAACTCTTCTCGTCTCAACGGCTGAACGAATTTTGATAAAGTTTGGCACATGGGTAGATCATATCCTGAAATAGAATATACGGTCAGTTACAACAGCCACCTAATTAGCAATCTAACAATGAATATTTATAATGTGTATATTAATATAATATAAAATGAAGGCATAGTTAACATTTACTTTAACGGATACATTGTAAGTTACATTAATATCAAACTTGTAAGATAAATGAATGTATAAACAAAAAACCGCATCACAAAAGTCTTCGTACAGACAAGTCCGGACAAGTATGACGTTAAATTACACTGGGATTATTCAGTAGCCTTTTGTTACTGTTATGTAAATGAATATTTGTTGCGTATTAATTATTGATTATAACTCGATATGAGTGAAAAAATTAAATAATTGGTGTTGATATAATCATAAAAAAAAAGAAAAAAAAAGTGCTTATGGTGAAATAGCAAAAATAGTGAAAAAATGTCGTCAACTGTACAATCAATCAATCATAAATAAGTTTGAATTATCCGGTAAAATATTAAATATGCGACGATCAGGAAGACCTAGAATATTGAAAGACCGTGATATTCGTACATTAATCAAAAATGTTTAATAAAATCCGATCAAAAGCGCACCGGAATTGGCGGCTGAACTCGCGTTTGACGTAAAAATGATGTACATCCAGAAAAGGTACGTTGAATATTGAGAAAACATGGTTCATCATGCAGGAACACCAAGGAAAAGGCTGTTTATTTCTACAATTAATTAACAAAAATGTTTAAATGTTAAAAAAAGGTTTTATTTGTAGATGAAAGTAAATTTTACATTTTTCGAAGTGATGGAAAGTGTGGTACAAGGCAAATCATCATCTGCCTAGCCTTTTCCCAACTATATTGGGGTCGGCTTCCAGTCATACCGGATTCAGCTGAATACCAGTATTTAACGTGGAGCGGCTGCCTACCAGACCTCCACAACCCAATAGCTGGGGAATACGGTGTGGCACAAGGCAAATGAAGAGATAAAATAAGGAAATATTATTCCAACTGTGAAACATGGTGGAGGTGGAGTTGTGATTTGGGGATCTATGGCAGTATCGAGAGTTAGCGAACTGGGGTTTATTGAAAAAAAAAAATATGAATCGGTTCGGTTTAAAGAATTTATTCTCATAAGAACATTACATAGGTTCACTTACAATGAGATACAAGGTAATGTTTATATATAATAACTACATATTGCCTCCGATGCGTGTTGGTGAAGTTATACAAAACAATATGTACATCGTATACTTGCTAACATTTAATGTGTTATGATTACATTTCATAAACGTAATTTCTCAGTTTTAGTTTAAATTTGTTAATATTATCACAGTCTTTTACATCATTTGGTAAGTCGTTAAACATCTGTGCTCCTTCGAACAATATGTTTTTTTTACCGTAGTTTGTACGAGCTTGTCTTCGTTGTAGTTTATTTTTATTTCTTAGGTTGTGTGATATTGTTTTTTTATGTAATTTTAGCTTTGATTGAACGCTGTTTGTTGTGATTTTTTTTTATTAGAATGCAGGTACCGTATGTGTATAGTTGTTTGAGATTTAATAGGTAATTTGGTTTTTTCAAATAGTGTGTTAGTTGGAGTAAGGTAGTGATAGCGGTATAATGTTTTTATAATTTTATTCTGGGTTCGCTGTAAAGGCATTAGGATGGTTTTTGTAGCAGATCCCCATATTTCAATAAGGTACTCGAGATGTGATTTTATTAATGAGTTATAAATAATAGTACGTATTTTCCTTGGAATGCAATTGGTTATTTTGCGTAATGATGCTAGTAGTGACGTTAATTTTGATTTTACATGTTCGATGTGCAATTTCCACGTGAGTTTGTCGTCTACCCTCAGACCGAGATATTTTTCGTGGCTCGATCTTTTTATTATGTCATTGTTTATAGTAAGAGGCAGGAAGTCTGGTAATGGTTTGTTTTTTGCGGTGAAAATCATGTATGTTGTTTTGGACGTATTTATTGTAAGTAAATTATATTTAAGCCACTCTCCGAGTATATCGAGATCTTTTTGAGCATTTGTTATAATAGTATGGATAGATTTATCGAAATAGAAGAGGCACGTATCGTCCGCGTATAAAGTTAGGTGACCCGTTAACCCTATTTTGTTTATATTATTGATATAGATTAAGAAAAGTAACGGACTTAAAATTGAACCTTGAGGACAGCCGTATGGTACATTTTTTATGGAACTAGTGAATTTATCTATTTTAACTACTTGTTGTCTATTGCGTAAATAAGATGTAAACATTTCTAGGGCTTTATCTGTGACTCCTATGTTGTTTAATTTATGGAGAAGTTTGTGGTGGCATACGGTGTCGAATGCTTTTTTTAAATCAATAAATACCCCCAATACAACATCTTTTTGATCTATATGCGTTTTGATTTTAGTTACCAAGTCTACTGTAGCTGTAAGAGTGCTAGATTTCGAACGAAAGCCGTATTGTTCGTCAATTAGGAACTCTTTCTCAAGAAGGTATGCATTTAGACGACTGTACAAAACACGCTCAAAAATTTTTGATAATACAGGTAAAACCGACACTGGTCTGTAGTTACCTGGATCCGTTCTACTGCCCGATTTGAAAATAGGGCTGACTTTGGCAACCTTAAGCGTGTCCGGAAAAATGCCGCACATTAAACATTTGTTTATACAGTTCGTTAAATTCGGAACAATTATGTTTTTGAGGCATTTGATAACCTTGGTACTGATACCATCTATCCCAGTACTTGTATTACTATCCAGACCATCAATTATTTTAGAAATTTCGTCCTCTGTGCAAGGAGTGAGTTTACTCAGAGTTACGTCGTGTTTATGGTTGTGTTCGTACATGAGAGTATTGCCATCGTTCGCGTGATATATTACGGGTATTTCGTTAGCTAAATCCTGGCCTATTGATGAGAAAAATGAGTTAAATAAATTACATATTGCATTACCTTCAGTTACAGGTCCTGAGCTCGACATTAGTTTCGGAGGAGCACTGCTTTCTTTGATTTTATTTAGTGCTAAATTATTAATAAGTTCCCACATCTTTTTCGGTTGATTGTTATTGTTGTAGAATAGATCGTAATAGTATTTTTTCTTATGTTTCTTGATCAGGTTTTTAGCTGCGTCTCGTTGTTTGGAAAAGGTTTTCTGTATGTTTTCGTCTTTTGGGTAAGATTTAGTCTGTTGCCATAGGTTGTTACGTAAGTTAATCGAATCTGTAATAGTTCGGTTTATCCAATCATTTTGAGGTGGATTCAGAATTTTTGTCTTATCGGTTTTGCTGTTATTTACATGTTTTGTGATAAACCGCTCAAGGTGGTAGTAATCATTTTCTTCATTTATGTAATTATCTGTTAGTGCGTCGCTGTATAATTTTTCATAATTTATTGCTTTGTATTGGATTTTCATATTTTTTTGTGGCTTTAGATTGCCTATTTCTAAATATATTTGTTTATGGTCAGACAAACTTGACTCGATTATGGAGAAATTAAATGAGTGGTTACTTATGTTTGTGCTAACATGATCCAGTATAGATTTTGTAGTCGAAGTTTCACGTGTACTGTATAGACCATTAATTTTGTTCAGTATTTGATATCCGTTTCCTTTGATTTCATTCAGGTATTTAGAGACGTGATTGTCCGCGTTGAGGAGATCAATGTTAAAGTCGCCAAATACAATTGCTCTCCTTCTCTGTTCCAGCTGTGCGGAATACGTATTTAAGAAATCGTTATTGTTTGAATCACCTGGTTTGTAAATCACTCCGATGTTTAGCGATAGTTTTTTTATATGTACCCACAAGTAGTGGTTTCCATTTTCACATAATTCTTCCGTTACGTCATATTTTATTGAATCGTGTATATAAATTGATACCCCTCCACCTTTTCGTGTTTTCCTATAGTTGTAAACATGCTTGTAGTTTGGCAACTGATATAATTTTGCATCGGCTTCAGAATTAATCCAGGTCTCCGTGAATATTAATAAGTGGGTAGTTTTTGGTATCGCCCTAATAATACATTTGATTTCATCGAGCTTACCAGTTTTGCGAATACTTCGTAAATTAGCATAAAAAAATCTGAGTGATGATGGGTGTAAGGGTATGTCTTCATATTTTTTGACGATTTGATGGCTTAATTTATCTGTGTGTTTTCTATTGTGCTGTGAACCTCCTTCGAGTTTTTTTGGTTAGTAACAATTGTAGGTTTTCCTTTTATATATTTAATAATTAGGTCTTTTTCTCCATCTTCTATACGTTTTTTAAGTTCTCCTTTAACATATTGTAAATATTGCTTCTGAGTTGGAGTAAAATCTGAGTAAATTTGAATATTCTCGGGTAGTAGTTTACTTTTTGTCCGGAACAGGTATTTAGGTATTTCTGTGTTGGTAAAACATACTTTGATGGGCCGGTTCATGTTTGTGATATATTTTCCCAATCTTGTAGTTTTAATTGGCTTCGGACAGCCCTCGTATAGTTTCGTTAGTACTTTGTTTACTTCTTCATAATCGTACTTTTGTCGTACGTTATAGTTCTTGTCACTTTTTTCCGTTATACCCACAATAATGATGTTTTTTTCGCGTTCACTTCGATCCTTAAGTTCTAGGATGAGGTTTTCGTGATGTAAGAAGGGCGATTTATCGGATGTACTTTCGATATTTGTTTGGTTTTTTATTTGGAACATTTCACTTTCTATACGTTTAAGTTTTTCTTCAGTTATTATGTTGTTGGATTTAATAGTTTTGATTTCGGTATTTATTTCATCAAATTTTTGTTTGAAGTTCTCTGTGTTTGATTTTATCAATTTAATTTCCTGTTTGATCTCACAGATTTCTTCTCGTATGAGGTTCAGGTTTTCTTTTTGAGTTCTTCCAAATTCCTCCAAAAACTTCATAATGTCTGTGCGAAACTTAGCAAAGTCTGATTTGTAGTCTATTTCTTCAGTGCGTTCTTTTCGTTTTCTCTGACAGATGTTGGTGTGGTATTCATTGTCACTAAATGTAGATAAGTTCGGAACTGATCCGCTACCGCCCTCGCTTCCGCTTGTTAACTTGCCACTAGGCGGTGCCTTCTGCTGGCTCATTGCGTTGCCACTCCGCGCGGGTGCGAGTGCAGTGCCGATAGGTTCCTCTCTTTCCTCTTGAGGTGAGCGTGCTGCGTACTCGCCGACGCTGTCAGATGTACCACCAGGAGGATAGTGACTTTAACACTGTGGTCTTAAAGATTGGTTTTGATTGCGGTAGATGTATTAGGATTTAATATTTTTGTAATAATAAGCGAAACACGTCTGCTTCCAACAAGCACGCGAGGCGTCATCCACTTTGGTGTACCTTGATATATTACGCCATGATTTATTCAAGGGCATCGGTTCTTTGCAGCTGACAAGAGACTGGATTTTAATGCAACACAATGATCCAAAATATATGTAAATCAGAAATAGTAATGAATTGGCTAAAGATAAACGTCCCAAATTTGCTTGAATTTCCATCACAGTCACCCAATTTGAATGTAATCGAACATTTGTGGGAAGAACTAGACCGGCGGCATTTACAGAAATCTCAAGTCAATTTTGCTATTACCATTGAAAAAAAAGTCTTATGGTGAAATAGCAAAAATAGTGAAAAAAGTCGTCAACTGTACAATCAATCAATCATAAATAAATTTGAATTATCCGGTACAATATTAAATATGCGACGATCAGGAAGACCTAGAATATTGAATGGCCGTGATATTCGTACATTAATCAAAAATGTTAAAAAAAGAAATGATGAAAGTCGCACCGGAATTGGCAGCTAAACTCGCGTTTGACGTAAAAATGATGTACATCCAGAAAAGGTACTAATTTTGAGAAAACATGGTTATCATTTTAATGCAAAACTATGATCCAAAATATAAACCAGAAATAGTTATGAATTGGCTAAAGATAAACGTCTCAAATTTTCTTGAATTTCCATCACAGTCACCCAATTTGAATGTAATCGAACATTTGTGGGAAGAACTAGACTAGCGGCGTTTACAGAAATCTAAAGTCAATTTTGCTATTACCATTGAAAATTTCTTAAGAGACGTTTTAATGAAAAACTGACTCGACATAACTTCAGATATAACAGAAGCTGGGTGTACGAAGACTTTTGTGACTGACTGTATATACTATGTATTTTTTATGTCATTATTAGGGGTATTACGCTGGCAGATACTAGAACGTTATGTTAACACACTAATAGAGACTAAAGAATTAGGACCACAACCTTAATAGATAGTAAAAAAGAATTATTATAATTGTTACGAGCTTTGGGTTCGTGACAATAAAAACAGCCGATTAAATAACCAAAAATGAAACTTTAATTACGCAACACTAATTAGTTATACTATAAACTTACTAATTATGAAACACAATCGCACTACTAATCACTTTAGCAGTTGAAGATTGCTCTCGAAGTAATCGCTTGTATCGCAAATCCAATACCGACCGGCCTTATATAGGGCGCCGAGTAGTTCCAGAATCTTCCATTGTAGAAAGTACCAGAAAGTTCGCGTACATATCGGTCGCAACTGACTAGGATTCAAGAATTCTAGAATGTTCTTTCATAGAAAGTCTCGAAGGTTCCTGACTCTACTAGTTCTGCTTCTCGATACTAGATGGCGCTAGTGGTAACGAAATGTGGCGCGCAACATTATTATAGCTATTTTTTGTCATGGCCGATGAAACACTTTTTTGAAGCTACCACTAGCTGTAGACTTAATTACTAGGCGTGACATCGATTCCAATTGCCGATGACAATCCATGGCTTCAATCGGACACCATTTAGGTCAATCGCTGGCCACTCCAAAAGCCAAAGCCTAAGCGACACCTAGCGCGTATCGCCGCCCTACCCACTTTGAGTGCAATCTACAATAATACGTCTGATCAATATCTGTTTCTTTTTACAGAATACCCACTCAAGTACCAACATGCACGGTCCACGCCAAGGATGAGATCATTTACATGTCACCAGCCATGCTCAAGTTCAAATTCCCGAACCTAATTTGTTCCATACCTCTTGACAATTATGGACATTTCTTCGCTTTGGAGGCCCCTGATGTATTTTCTGAAGTCGTCCTAAATGCGCTGGTTGAATTTAGAGCATATCATGCAAAGAATAAAACCAGTTGTCATACTGAATTGTAAAGAACTTAGCAGCCCGATCGACTGTTAAAAACCTTGGTAATCGCATCTGTTAAGTATTTGAACGCATTTAAAAATTGAGAATTAAATCTACTTTACCATGACAATGTTGTTAATTCACCTACTCGCCTTACTTAGGCACCTTCCATTTATTATTTATTTGAAAAGAATAATGTACGAGCGGAGTAAAAAGGTAGGAAGTGGGAAAAACTCATAGGGCATTGAAAAATTCGTCCACATCGCTGTCAACGGGAAAAGTGCCTAGAACACTCACGCACTCACACACACGGGCATGCTGATTCATTTACTAAAGAATTAATTGATTTTATTAAGTAAGCAGCCCTGCTTACTTAATAACTAAGTCTACTATTACAATAGTGTCACAATGGTCTATCATTGATTTTATAATGGTTGATTTGGGCAAGTTTGGTAGTCTTAGAAGACTACCAAACCACCACCTACCACCACCAGTCCACCACCACCACCACTTACCATTGGAAAATCATAATGACGCTTTTATATACTAATACAAAAGCGTCATTATGATTTTCCAATGGTTAACCACTGACACTCCATTGAAAGAAATAGCATAGAATAGTACCTAATCTCGTACATAATGACAAATGAATGGCAGACGTATGCGGTAATCTGCTAACATTTTGAATAGCGACTTCCGAAATTAAAGTTATATTATACTTTTTTTAACCGACTTCCAAAAAAGGAGGAGATTCTCAATTCAACTGTTTTTTTTTTGTGTGTGTTACCTCATATCTTTGTACTGGGTGTACCGATTTTAATGATTCTTTTTATATTCGAAAGCTGGTGCTTGTCTTGTAGTCCCGTTTAAATTTTATTGAGATCTGACCTCTAGTATTTGAGTTATCCCTAATAATTTCTACCATTGGTGCAATCTGTGTTTATCTTTCTCTTTTTAGATTAACTTGCAAGTTAATGTTATTTACTAAGCCGTATAAACATGTTTCATAGCACAAAGCGTGGATGTTGAAAATTGGAACATATTCCTTTAAATTGCTTTTATTTTATAGACTGCATATTGCGTATTAGCAATAAAGATTGATGGGTTAGGTTTATTAGGCTTCGGGTAAATATAGAGCGTAATAGACAAGTGTAGTATGCCTAGGTATTTTATATTTGTCTTACGATATTAAAAGGCCAATGCTCGTCCTTAAAAAGCATTCCAATTCAAGTCACACCATTCATATCAGCGACTAAGAATCTCAAAAACTTATAGCGATATTAGAGATGTTTCTGACAGTTTAACTAACTGCTATAGTAATGCGAACGATCCTTAATAATACGTGAATTGTTCCTCCATACATTTATTTCATACACAGTGGTTCGTTTCTTGCTGACCTAGAACCAACAGCATTTTTATGTTTTGCTGTATGTTATTGTTAGTTCTGTGTGAAAATATGCATTTCTGTACAAAACAAAGAAGGCATTGTTAAGGAATGGTTGAGTTTCTCTCATGTTGCATGAGTATCAGAAATAAATATGTTTCAGTTTAATGGTATTGAAATTTTGATCTATATTTTCAAAATCAACCAAAAAAAAAAATTGATTGAGTCAGGCGTTACTTTGCGGAAATCCATTTTAATTTTGAAAATGAAAATAATATAATCTAGTTTTAATTTCCGCGAATATTAGTGGGTTGCAGGTATGCACCTCCCTCCCGCCCGCTTTATTATGCACATGCAAGATTACAAGGCAAATGCAAGGATTTTAAGCACATGCAGTTAGGCAAAGCAAAACCCAACACCATTACCGACACGTGCTTCGCCTCTCCACAAGGCATCCTCAGGGGACGTGTTGACTCGCTGACCGTTGAGTTGCGACTGAGAACTGCTCGCCATTATACTCGCCAGATCAACTTTTCCTGTGCATCCAGTGGATTCCTGCGGACTTCACCTGGTTACTGGTGCATCCAGTTGTTTTTTTTTTGGTTGGGAAATCATCAAATGACTTCTCCCACTCTGGGCGAAGCGGAAGGAAGTGTCAGACTCTTACTGACTAAAACCCACCCGTGATCCTTCTTGTGCCCTTTGCGTTCTAAGGCCGCGGTGACTCTTTCGACCAAATTCCGCAACCCATCCTGTAGCCTTAGGTACCGCCACTCCAGAACCTTTCGACCCCATCGACTATTTTTTCGTCGATTAATGTGTTTACTGTTCATTGCCTCAGGACACTTTTACTTATATTGACGGTTTGAGCTTGTTATTTATTCATTCACTGAATACATGTCTCGATAGATGTTGTGTGCTGTGTTGGTTGTGTGTTATATATGTAGATAGTAGAAATAACACAGGTTACAATCTCATCTAGTCAATGTCATCTAGGGCTAGATCGAGTGTTATTTATTCAGGCTCAATCCAACCAGTGTTGTGAATGTTACTACATAACACAGTCATCTGTCAAACAAACAGAATAGGCCCCCACTTATTCTCATTTATTCAGGTTAGTAGCTAAATAATTAAAAAAAAAAAAAAAAAAAAAAAAAAAAAAAATTGATTGAGTCAGGCGTTACTTTGCGGAAATCCATTTTAAATTTGAAAATGAAAACAATATATCTAGTTTTAATTTCCGCGAATATTAGTGGGTTGCAGGTATGCACCTCCCTCCCGCCCGCTATATTATGCACATGCAAGATTACTGGGCAAATGCAAGGATTTTAAGCACATGCAGGAAGGCAATGCAAAACCCAACACCATTACCGACACGTGTTTCGCCTCTCCACGAGGCATCCTCAGGGGACGTGTTGACTCGCTGACCGTTGAGTTGCGACTGAGCATTTAGTACAAGGCACCCCCCTTTTATACACTGCCACCGTTGGTTATTTGTGTACAACTACCCACAAACATTCGCAGTAAAGGGGAAGAAACCAAATTCGTTTGGTCATTCAACAGTGCAAAATTATTATTATTACTATGTTTAAAAATCTCTAATTGTTCTAAAACACACAGCCGGAAACCCTTATCACAAATATGTAGTATATTAAAACTATTGTTGTCGCGCAAAGAATGGCCGGTATCAATTAGATGTTTCGCGAAATTCGATTTGTCCGAATGGCCATTTCTATACGCGGCAACATGTTCCCCATACCTTATGTCAAAGTTTAAGTAAGTAGTAAGTTTAAGTTTTTGTTTAGTTATGTAAAAGATGTTTTAGAAAATAGTAAAAAGTCTGGGGTGTATAGGCTGGTCTGTGATGAATGCAACGGGGTGTATGTGGGTCAGACGGGCCGAAACTTTGACATAAGGTATGGGGAACATGTTGCCGCGTATAGAAATGGCCATTCGGACAAATCGAATTTCGCGAAACATCTAATTGATACCGGCCATTCTTTGCGCGACAACAATAGTTTTAATATACTACATATTTGTGATAAGGGTTTCCGGCTGTGTGTTTTAGAACAATTAGAGATTTTTAAACATAGTAATAATAATAATTTTGCACTGTTGAATGACCAAACGAATTTGGTTTCTTCCCCTTTACTGCGAATGTTTGTGGGTAGTTGTACACAAATAACCAACGGTGGCAGTGTATAAAAGGGGGGTGCCTTGTACTAAATGCTCAGTCGCAACTCAACGGTCAGCGAGTCAACACGTCCCCTGAGGATGCCTCGTGGAGAGGCGAAACACGTGTCGGTAATGGTGTTGGGTTTTGCATTGCCTTCCTGCATGTGCTTAAAATCCTTGCATTTGCCCAGTAATCTTGCATGTGCATAATATAGCGGGCGGGAGGGAGGTGCATACCTGCAACCCACTAATATTCGCGGAAATTAAAACTAGATATATTGTTTTCATTTTCAAAGCTAAATAATTGTAATTTATGTCAGTCGTAAAACAATGCAGAGCCTGCGTACGAACTTGTGTTGTGTAAGAATTTTAGAATAATGCTATAAAAGGAAAACTGAGCGAAAGATTATTTGTGATCGCAATAAATTTTTCAAAGCCTCACGGAGCATGTTGCTGGATCCCTTTTAAATTGCCTTTTCTCTTTTACGGACAATTAAATCAAAAGCATTTTTAAACTGGATAGAATGTTGGCGTATTTGCTTACATTAAAAGTGGAATATATGGGCCGTGTCGGCCATTATTGTAACAAACGCGGTTCGTTAGCACTGCCTCTGTAGTCTGGATTGTGTACGCTCAAATTAGTTCGGATTAGCCCATCAACAAATGCATTTTATTGTCTGGATACTTATTATAATAATGGTTTTTTGGGTCATTCATAACTGAGATTAGCATATTTTTTATGAGTGATGGCGCCGTTAGTGTATGTATATGTTAATACTTTGTTCAACACACTGACTACATCCAGATGTAGACATACACATATTATTATTCCAGTTCATTGTGCGATTGTAAAAATATGTGAAGATTGTTTTTTAATTTGATATTATTATTATAGAAAAAGTAATTAATTTTTTATTTAAATTCAAAATAAAATTCATAAAAAAACTGTTACTGAATGACTGACAGACAACGCACAGCCCGAACTGCTGTTTGTATCAAAGCTCTAATTTGGCATGTAGGTTCCTTGGGGAACTTAGGGGAGCACTAAGAGAAGATTTCCTGAAATTCCTAAGGGATCAGAAAAAAACGGAATATGCATGTATGAAGTTGCGGGAAAAAGCTAGTAATTTATTATTTTAATGGCTTACTCTTTTCACGTGTTGGTAGTAACTGCTAGTATAAATAGTAACTGAAATAAAATAAATATATGTCGGTCGTCGCAAATCTGTCTAATATGATACTAAATATCAATGTTTATTCCATATTTGTTAAAAATGAGCGCTTCCCTACAATTTGACATGCACTTCCCAGAGTGTGATCCTTACTAGCGACAGTTTAGGATAGTGTATAATAATACAGGCTATGATTATTTTTTCTCAAAATCAACCAGTTGAGTCATGCAGTTTTAGTTTTCATAAAAGTCGGACTCGAAAAAACTTTCAGTGTTTTTCGCTAAACCGCATAGTTTCGGAATTGGCCATCCAATTTGAAAAAATCACCCTATTTGTACATGGAGATAGTCACAGAATAGCATTACTCTTTATTTAAAATGCCCATCTTAGCCTCTCGTTCAAAACGTCCAGATTGTCAAATTGTTTAATCAGCTTGATCAACGTCAGAAAATTATATAGGTATGTGACGCCAAAATTTGGTAAACCCCGTCGAGGTCACACGGAGACATCAAGTAACTTTCACTGGATACTAATGTAGAAATATTACCCTGGTATTGGGCAAATTGCCATCAACAATACGAGGCGTTGGAGGAAGTTTCAATCGCTATTATAATGATTATTATTACGTATATAAGTTCTTATGTGGACTGTTTATAGACACATGGCCTGTTAGTCTAATTAATGTCCCTAATTGACTTTTATGACTTGTTCGCTCTTGGTAGACTGGAAGTCAAGATTTGTCGGTGTATGGACATTTACATGACCACCTCTACTAATAGTCCTTCCATTAGTTAAATTAATGTAGTTATAGAATTATTAAACACGATACTCTATTTACAAAGAATTTAAATAACGAGCTCTGGGCCTTAGGTTAGGTCCCCAAAGGCTTTAGACAAATGACAAACTGACGATAGCGCTCCAATAGCGATTGCCACAACGTAAAAATGTATAGGATTGACAAAAGTTGACGAAATGTCACGTGGTCAATTCCTTATAATCTGGCATGTCAGCAATTGCATTCGCTGATCAAATGGCTTTTTGTCTCGAAGTCGAGAAAGGTGTGATTGGGGGCTTTCTTCGTTTGGACCTTCATAGTTGCCTGAAGTCAGGTTTTTTCCCATTGGGTGCGATAAGTTAGTCGCTATTACAGCCTTTAACATAATTGGCGAAATGTAAGTGTAGAAACGCTATCCTTCTGCCTACTCCGACGAGGGATGCGGGCGTTAAATTGTGTTTGTTCATTACAAATGCGACTAGGTATAGTTCAAACAAAAACAACTGCAAACGCGAAAGTTGTATACGTAAATTAGTTTAGGAGACTTCACAAATAGAGCCAGTGGCGCACGCAACAATGTAGCATAAATTAATTAAACGTCCGAGCTTCCAAATAAAAATAACGCGAAGTAAAAACCTCGGGTGCGGTCCTCACAATACCTAATGCAAAAGTACTTTACAAAAGTATTTTAATTTTCAATACAGTTCATTTTCTATTCCCAACTTTATGTAGGTCAGTGCCATAGAGAATTGAAAAGGCAGAGATGTCTCTGCATCCTTTTGTTTTGTATATAAAAGGCAAAATTTAAAATTTTGAAAAAACCTACGTCGGTAAAAACATAATTGAAAAATAATTAAATAATTAATAAAAAACCCCCGACTTAATGTAACCCAAGAATATCCGTCAGGGCCATTCAATGAGCTAGTTTTGCGTATAGTGATGGCAGCCCCCGACAAACAAACAAACATCCTGTCACCCCAAACACATACACTGTCTCCTATCCTATCCGTTTCGGGGTACCATAAGCTCTCTGTGCCTTATGTTCTGCAACTTGGCTCAATCACTTATTATTACTTTGCTCACTCATTTTTGTATTTCGCCCCATTTAGCATTTAATTCGGACACTTGGTAATTTAGTTGCTAGCTTACATCAACTGTTTCGCACTGCTAGTAGCTCATTTTAAGAATTTTAATTATCACCATTTAAGTTATTTTTCGCAAATATAATATTGAACGCCGCTTTAGTCTTGAAGTATTTCATTAACAGTCATCCACGTATTATTTATCCAACTGGTTAATACTTCCCCTTTCTCAAAGGTTGAAAACAGGTTAAATGGTTACTAACCTGTTTTGAGGAATTCAAATATTTTTTAGCAACGTTCAAATTCGCGTCTCAGTCGCATTGGCCACTATTCATGTCAAACGCTCTGTGGCCAGTACAAAACGAGGTAACGATTTGAATTTGGCACGTATGTTTCACAGATAATGGTATTCTGAAAGGAACCAGTGGATCGGACATTTATTTATGTGTCAAACTGCGAGACCCGAGTTAGGAAGAATATTATGTATTATTTATGAGAGCCTATGGGGCAGAAAGTTTCTTTCGGAAATTTAGCCAATATCTTTGTTGAACGTTTAAGAGGCATGCCATGTCAATTGATTTTTCTCAGTCAAAAATGACCTGAAATGTAATTTCTATGTATAACCTAACCTAACTTATAAACAATCGGTGTAAGGACAAGCTACAAAAATATTTGCCTCGAAAATCGAATCCAACCTTGAGCATAAAAAGCCAAACAGTTTGTAAATTATTTTATGGTTATTGATAACTAAAGACGAAGCTAATGAAAAGGCAGGGTAAACTCAAGAGTTCAAAACAATCGATTCTGTCTGGCCGTTAACAGTGCAATCATCTATTCTAGGTAACAATACAACTCGATTCAAAAGAGAATAGCCACTTCCAGTCCGAGCTCTTGGAATATATATTTCGAGGTAAAGAGGATGCCTCCGGTCATTGTAACTCACGTGGAAATACTCGTTTTCGTATTCAATACCGAAAATCGCATTTCCGTAGGAGCGGTTACTATGAAAGTACGGATGTGACCACAGGATAGATGCTTACAGAAGACTAATTTGTACCTACTTCTATTCTGGTAAGTAAAAACATTGTAAAATTAGTTTGACACAAAGCATTCGTCTGACAAAGGTCAAATGCTTTTGCACGTCTTATATATTTTATCCATTTAAGATTTCCCACTCCTAAAAACTAATGTCCATGTTTTCTTATCGGCAATCTAGGTAATGCGTAAGATCTAGAAGACGTATCGAAAGTTATGCGAAAAGATTAAACTGTGAATACCATTAATTTCTATAAATGAATACAAAATTTGCGTGTAGAAGAAGATCAGTCCAATGTCCACAACTATTGTTTTTTTTTTTTAATGCTAGAATACTTCATTGCACATAATGTGGAAAAAATTAAGGCCACTCGTGTTCACCGTGAATCTTCTGTATCCATTTTTGCGTGAGAATACGGTCCAGCGATTAGTTGCGGCGATAAATCCGTCGTTGGAGTGTTGCGAATTGTGATTCAGTTCCCTCTAACTGCCGAAACGGTTGTTGTGGTCATAGATGGACACAAGTCTAATGAGTACACTGGGATTTTAGATTTCGTGCATACACTGTGGTCGCTCGCTTATTAATGATGGGCTCGTGAGATCGTCTTTTATTTCGATGTGTCGTTTGTTGTGGTCTGTTTCGCGGTTTTTCATTTGAAATATTGGATTGCTTTAAAATTGGATTAACTATTCTGCCTATCGGGTAGGTTTGTAGTGGTTTCATTCAGTGCTTGTTTGATTTGAGAAATTGTACAGGTTTGTATTTAACAGGTGGTGATGTTATTTTGTGGGAATAGTTCAGTGTTCTCAAATGTGTTATAGAATATAAGTGATTATAGAAAAAATATTAAAAAATTACAAGACATGATTTAAATTACAATAATGTCGAATAGCTGCTGCAACGGTTGTTCTGATCGTAAATGGACACTATTTATGATGGGCTCGTGGGATCATATTTTATTTAGATGTGTCGTTTGTTGAGGGATGATACCTTATGAGAATCAAGTCTCTTATTCGTAAAGCGGCTCACTACGGATTATCTAGTTGAAGTATGTTGCGTCTGTTGATACACAATCATATAGGCATGAGTTAAGCTGAAGATAACATCTTAGGACAAAAATAATGAGACAAGCTACAAGATAGGTACTAATTCTAGCAATTCAAGTGAATCACCCCAAAATGAATTTCATTTCCTCACAATAATCATTGCTGTGGTCCCTTACCACATTCTATCAACCTTAACTACAAAACGACCCTTAGGCAATTCAAGAAGAAATAAATCACCTTTGCTCCTAGCCTGACTAGTTTATTCCCCCCAACCGTTGTCCCCGAAAAGGGAAGCCCAATTTATCTCCTCGCCAGTACAAATTACCAGTGGGTACAGCTAGGCACACAGAGCACCGAATCGCCTCAGCAGTCACTTACATATTTTGCGTCCGGCAACTGGCACTCGGTCTCGTAGGCTTAAAGTTTGCCATAAACTTAAAACGTAATTTCAAAATATTTTATCAAGAAATATAATAATATGGTAAAATTATGTTTAGTAAAACTAGAGAATGTCGTGAACGAAACAGTTTTTCAATAACTTATATTTAATTAATCGTTTATGTACATACGATAAACTTAAAATAGAAAATTTTGTACAGAAACCAAGAGCACAAATGTAATGTGGGATAAGAAATGTAGACACAGTATGTAAAGAGACAGAAGGAAAATTACTTTTATATACTGAGAAAAGATATTATTTACTGTTTTCGATAAATAGCAAGAAAAGTGTTAGCAGTAATACAATAAAATTTTAACACCAATAACTACATACGTGGAAAACAGTAAACTGGAAAATGGGGTGATGTATCTTTATTTCAATTTCAGTACAAAATCACAAAAAAATACTGTAGATCCTATAAGAGTGCCGGTCCCACAGACCGATCAAACGTAGTTTTCCATGGCAGCGGCGTAAAATTTTCAACATTAGATCAAAATTTATTTCATACATAATTATTTACTAGAGCTAATAAGTATTTTATTAAGCAAATAAAAAGTTACAAACATGTTATATTTTGAATTCATTAATTTTGGCATCCGATTCTTATCTTCAGCGCAATTTCGTGGCCACGAATATTTATTAACTAAACGAGCTTAGCCAGCAGGTTCCGTGTTCTGTGGCTGTATATAGAGCGAGTTGAAACAGTTTGAGAAATGTTGTCATACGGACATTTTGTGAAGCCGCCAGTTGACAAGGTGCTTATTCTTTCTTGCATGAAAACGGTACAGCCGTTTTTTGGTTAGAGTATGTAGTGCCTGTTTAGTTTTCATTTTGGTACTTGCATTTTTTTAGTGAACTAAACCGTCGAAAATAAATTGGAAAACGCCAGCGCCATAACTTCAATCAGGTACTCGGTCTGGAAAATAATATACTCACTCAACAAATCCCACGAAGCTAAGCTACCTATAAAATCCATTAGGGTACGAAGTAGGAAAGAGAAAGCCAAAGCCTTCGCGTAGCATCTGTCATAGGTATTCAAAACCGGGAGGCAGACGCCGAAAAAGGAGTGGACACAGTACTTAATCAAGAATTCCAACTCGATCTCCCACCAAAATCGGTATCTTTAAAAGAAGTTGTAAACACTATCAAAAACTTGCCAGATAACAAAGCGCCAGGCTTCGATCTGATAACCAAAGAAATTTTAATGCAACTTCCACATAAAGCACTAATATACCTTACAACCCTTTTCAACGGAATTCTTAGAACACAATACACAGCATAGGATGCTGTGGAAAACTTCCCTAATAATACTCTACAAAAAAAACCTGCCGAAAAACTAACTTCTAACAGACCTATAAGCATTCTTATGATTCTATCAAAAGTACTTGAGAAAATCCTGCTGCTAAGGGTAATGCCCAACCTTGCTGATAAACAACACTTCACAATAGAACAGGTACACAAATTGTGCGAACAGATATGGACATTTTTTAGATATCCAGCAGACCATCTACAAAATCTGGTAGGGGTTACTTTATAAAATCAACGCTTCCACGCAGCTACTACCTACTCATGCAGTCCTGCCTGTCTGATCGAATCTTTTAAGTTCGAAATGATGGAGAAACATCAGCTTTCTATGATATAGAAGCAGGAGTCCCTCAAGGTTCCGTCCTTGGACCGGTATTGTACACGTTATACACAGAGTCCATTATGTCGAAAATATTGTCACAACCACTTTTGCCGATGATACTGCATTAGTAGCATGCAGCACTGACCCTGTTATGGCATCCAACTCGCTTCAAGAAAGCCATACGAAAGTGGAAGACTAGCTGTAAAAATGGAAATTTAAAGCCAGCGCGACCAAGCCCGTACACATCACTTTCACCCTGAGGAAGGAGAACTGCCCTCCAGTGATACTGGAAAAAAGTGTGCTTCTACAAAGTGAACCGGTGCGATATCTCGGTATGCATCATGATAAGAGACTCACTTGGAATAAACATATTTAAACCAAAAGAGACAAAGTAAACATGCGATATAAAAATATTTATTGGTTAATGGCTCGCAACTTAGAACTGTTCTTTTGATATAGAAGAACATCATAAAGCCAATATGGGTATACGTGTACAGAATGGCATTTTGCGACCATGCATAGCAAATGTATCATGATTTGTGACAAACAGGGAAATTCACGAGGCTCTCAATGTATGTATATGATAACTGTGAAACAGGAAATTGCTCTTTACGTGGAAAAGTACAAGGATCACCGTGAAATACACCCTAATGAGCTAGCCGACTGAAACGCCATGATATCCAAATACCAGGTTTCCTCCTGCTGAGGAGTTTTCCCCGCACGACAAACACACTACAACACACCCGCTGAAAGTCGATTAGATTGATTGCAGATTCATACAAAAAAAAAGATACTATTAAAATACAAAATATACGCGTTAACTAGTGAACCACTTCCTTCATTTGTATAAAAACTGAACGACTCAAAGCAATAGTCAATTGCTTGACTTCGCATGACCTTTGGTTAAACGGTCAATAACAAGTCGTTCAGTGTAGTTGCAAGGGATTCAATTTAAATGTAGAACCTCAATTACTTTGATTGCCGGTCAAGTGCTGCATGAATTGGGAGAGAAAATGAATTAACAGCAATTTCTAATTGAATGAATCGTTCAAATTGATTAAGATTGAACTTGATTGGATGAGGTATAAATGAAACTTGTTGGAAAATTGTTACAAATTATATTCAAAAGCAAGTTTCTAGAATGACAAAATTCCAGTAGAAAACTGATACTAAATATTTTCAACTTTTAAGTAACTAGTTTCAAGTACTTATGTATGTGGTAAATACTTATTTTAGAGTAAACACATCAAGCAATGGAATTTGTAAATAGATATGCCACAATTTAAGTGTTGACGCAATGAATATCTTTACAGCTTCCTAAGCGATTGGATGGAAAAGATTTTGTTTCCCACAGTTTTTCCCGAGTTGAGTTGAAAAAACCTTTATGCACTTAATCTTCAAGTAAGATTATACGCTTTCCAATATCTTCCATCGTAAACATTCGTATTTACAGTTACTCTGTTCGCCGTATTGTCTTCCTTATTGCTATTTAAACAAAAAGGTCTTTTGTTACCGTGCCCTTTCCAGATTACATCCCAGTTGTTCCTTACCGACCTAAATACCGTTGAAACAAAGAAGAGATCGATATAACCGTGCTTGAAAAGTTACTAATAGCTATTATCGTGTAAAACAGATTTAAAGTTCGCTTAGGGCGCAAAGTAAAGTAATACTTTATTAAACGTGACTGTACCAAAATTGCTTCCCAAGTTCCAAACTTCCATGTTTTAACGTTAGTCTGTGTATCGTGTGCGGTGGATGACCACAACTCTACGACTGTTCTGATTGCTGATTTCCATGGAAATTACAGGCACTCGATTTAAGCTTGTTTCTAGCCAGTACTTATCTACTTTGGTCCAGTGTTTGGAATTTAGAATCATCGTTTGAAATTCACACTGGAGTTTGGAATTAGTAGCATTAGACGATGATTTGATGGACTTGGTGAGTGTCACTTTGTGTACCAGTTTATTAACCATGGTTTGAATTCTAGCACTACATTTTGTGAAGGCAGTGGTTGTAGTCACATTTATGTGTTATAAACTATATATTGCCGTTGGTTCCGGCTGTCATTCGTACATTTTTGGCAGTCGTTACGGATTTTTTACGATTACGGATTAAAACGCAATAGACAGATGTATTGCTGGGGAGTTTGTTGCGCCACTTCTTCTTCCCAACTAAAACACTAGGAAGTGGTAACGGGTGGGCGTTTTGGGGACTGCCTTTATGTAAAATTTGACTTTCAAAAAGTGCTGTCTCTCAGCCTAGTTTGAATAAATTACTTTTCATTTTGATTGTCAGAAGCAACGAAATCTGTCTTCAGTCTTGTTGAGAATTACCTTGTTAACCAGTTCATGGGTTAATAAGGTCTGTTGGCAGCCACTCCACATAAAATACTGGTATTCAGATGCATTTGGTTTGACGAGAAGCGGACCCCAATACAGTTGGGAAATGATGATGAAACTATGTAATGCGACTTCGATTTCAAAATGTAGTAACTCTCAGAATAATAAAAAACATCCTCGCACTTGTTCGGGAAAACATAATTGGGTTTTTAACGACGATAAAAAAATAATATGAATGAAAGCTTATTTGAAATAGTAGGATTTGTGTAAATACAAAAATTAGTGGAAATTGACTATAGCGTGATACGCAATTACTGCAATTTCTGTATAGTTTAGGTCTTATGACACTCATATCTCCATATTTGAAACTAAAACTTTTTTTGTTGCGTCTTGTCTATCCCCTAGGTTTTGAGATATTTACTAAAAATCCAGTCAAAAACCCTATTCTAACTAAATTGTAATATTTCAAAACAACATCTTTTCAGCATCGTGTGCGAAAAACTTTCTCTCAAGCTATTTACAGTATCAACGCTTTCTTCAAAAATAAAAATGTCGCTGAACTTTCTCGTCTGTAATATATATTATGTTTCTCGTGTTCGGATGAAAATAGTGCCATAACCCGTTCGTTGATTCGAAAATAATACCTACATAATATATGTAATTTGCGTACTTGAATTCTTTGATATTATTGTCTGTAACAGTTCTGACTTTACATTATCTGTAAAGCCAATTCTTGTAAATCATGGTATAAATATCGAATAAGACATACACAATTTCTTCTACTTCTGAAAAATCGAGAACTTACATTTTCTCTGTTCCAAAGCGACTTCTAAGATTCTTGTTCTTTTTGATCTTCTATAACTGTATAGAGTACTTAGTGGCTATTTTACAGGCTTTTGCCTGAACACGACGGGCGTTCGTCGTAATTTAATCATTTTTGAGAGAAGTAGCATATTAAGATAATAGGAACGTTCACTAAGTTATATTTATAAAATCTATTATGTCCAACTGGTGCACTAATAGCAACTTTATTAGTATTTTACGAAAAAAATCAGATTGGTCCGTGAGATAGATTTCCAAAAAAATATTGTAGGTACACGTATGTTTTCTTTGTTCACGTAAACAAAATATTAAAATATAGTGCGTTGATAACTCGCGTAACGTCACTACGTGCTAAAAATTTTACCAGCGTCGTGACGTCACCAGCCCCCATTCTTGAACTTGGATGGGTTTTATCTTTATAATTGTTTTACGATTTGAAATGACGAAAAACACGTGTCCAATAGTTTTTGAAAATACAACGGACGGACAAAATTGAATTATGATTTTTATAACTAGTAAAATACCCAATTATTTCAGGTTTCTTCTTGGTCGTAGTGTCTTTGTTCGTGGTCAGTATGAATTCTGTCTAATCGCTGGTTTTGTTGTAACTCGCTTCATTTTCTCTCTCTATCTGGTTCTATTATGGCCTGTAAAACTGATTTGCTATTATCGGTTGTACTGACCTCTTGCGTGGCCTATTACCCTCCACTCTGCACTTTCAGGCTTTAGGAATCAATTAAGAAACATTTGGATAGTGATAAAGTTCACGAATCAGCATTAAAACGTTTATTTGTAAAATATAGGTAATCATTACACACAAGATCATACAAATTAGGTTGTACGCTATGTTTTGCTAATTGATATACAAATGATGATTAAAACCAAAAAATATTCTATGAGTGTGTATTATTAAATAAAAATATAACTTATTACAATATAATTATTTACGTCTTGATACATGCATGCAAGTTAAATTTACACACAGTTAAATTTCACATGCGAGTTAGACATGACGATTATGTCAATGTAACAAATCTCAGAAAACATTACCGTTTTGACAGGTCTGGACCTGGCGCCTCAGTGCTGCCACCTGGTGCTCGTCATTTCAAAAACCCACATTCAATTAGAAAGAAGATTAAAGTATTCATAAAAAATAAAAATTGCATTATATAGTTATAGAGATTGGTCATTAAAAAACTCGTCTATAGTATAACATCTTTCAAGCAATAACCCGTTAAGCAATTTTAGGGTTCCGTATCCAAAGGGTAAAACGAGACCCTATTACTAAGACTCCGCTGTCCGTCCGTCTATCACCTAATTCACTAAATAAATTCGCTAAAAAAACAATAAAAAAAAAACATTGAAGGGGGCTCCCATACAACAGATATGATTTATTTGCCGTTTTTATAGATAATGGTACGAAACACTTCGTTCGCGAGCCCGACGCGCACTTACGGTCGAACCCAATAACCGATCTATCACATACTGGAGATAGAAAAACAAATGAAACAACAGAAAAATCAAGAAAAATTATATAGGTTTTCTGTTGTTTCATTAGTTTTTCTATCTCCAGTATGTGATAGATCGGTTATTGGGTTCGGCCGTTAGCCGGTTTTGTTTTCTAAACTTCTGCAATGGCATACATTTTATTTCGTCGGGATTTTTGTTATCTATTTTTACATAGGCCACTGACATTCCTCAATGCTATGTTTGGTACATTTAGGTGACCTAAAATATTGTCAAGAGACGAATTCGTTACCGTGGGAGGTGATAGATACCTATCTATAAGGGTGTTTATTGATTGACATTGACAAATACTCAGACTGGTATCAAAGGTTTCGGTCTACCTAAAGTGGAATGTTGTCAATATAAGACTTATTTTGTTTGCTAGATAAGGTTGAATCTAAATTGCCTTACACATGTGCATGCGTTACATTTAGTTTTAGGGTTGATTTTATAAGCCATCTACACTATCGCAAAAAAAAAAACATGGCGATTTGACAATTTGACGAAAAAGATGAAAGATAGAAGAATCATATAACGTATACGTATTATGCCACATCAATGTTCACGTATCGATTGTACGAAAAATGGCTATGATGCGTATGTATTATGAAATACCAAAATAACGCCGCTAAACATGATGCTCGTATTCTACAAAGGATATACTTTCAATATTTCTCCTGTTATGTTTAAATCCTATACTATAGGGGATTCCAAGGTTGGGCTATGGTGTTACTGGGTTTATAATCGACTTAAAAAAAATGAGCAGGTTCAAGTTTTCTTTTGCTTTGTGTGTGTATGTTATCTAACTTTTTACTGGGTGTGCCTACTGATTTTGATGACTCTTTTTATGTTTCAAAGCTAAGTGAGATCTGATTACTAGTATTTGAGATATCCCTAATAATGCTTGGCTTCGACTACGTTGATGATGTTCTCATTCTTACTTATAGCTGTAGTATTTCGAGGTGGAGTTTGGAAGTTGGTGGTGTAACACCTCTTTGCCTCGGAAAGCACATCAAGCCCGTTGGTCTAGCGTCAGATCTCTCACTGGTCGTTTTGGGTGGCCGTCCCATCGGAATATGCGAGAGATGGAAGAGGGAGTGTACCTGTGTTTGCGCACATACTAGTGCACCATATTATGTGCCGCGTCAATGGCTAGTCTTCGTTGAGATTGGCCGCTATGGCTACAATCAGTCAGGAGGACTATAAATAGGGGATAAACCCAGCAAGAATTTGAAGGGTGAAAAATTCCAGATGGATGACAAGATAATACAATGTATCGAAGACATTATTCAAACTACGAGAGCACTTATTGAAAGACAAATTTAACGTAAAGACAGTCCCTAAAAACGCTCGCCCGTCACCACTTCCTAGAGTTTTAGCTGGGAAGAAGTCGCGCAATAAACTAATAAGCATCACATTTGTTTGTTGCGTTTTCAGAACTTGAATTTATACAATAGTATGCAGAGCAATTAAAACGTGACACAGAGGAAAAAATATGAAATATATCCAAAATGGAAATCCCATAACGCAATGATAAATCAATTTCAATTATTATTTCTATGTAGCTAAGATATACATACATATAACTATGTATACACTTAACACAAAAACTCTTAACTAACTAAAACTAAATTATGGTGTCCAAAAATTCCTCCCCACCGCTGGCCACTGGTAACGTACTCAAAAGGCTGGCAGCATTGCCACGTTATATGGCAATGCTTATCCTTTGTCCAAGGTAAAAGTCAGCCTTATTTATTTATATATTTTATTATACGAGAGTAGCAAGCATCATTCAGGCAACCTGGAATGGACAGAGGTAGCTAATTTTTCGCAATCAAACTCAAACCATTTATTTTAATTAAAACCTATACAAGTACTTTTGAATTGTCAAGGTCGGTCAGTCAAAGAGGTGTAGCTATTTTCGCTTTCCAAATAGTAGATCTCCAAGGAGAAGAACGTGCAATAAACTCCACGGACACTATTTGAAATAAATAAATTGTTATAAAGCGGTGATTACATAGTTCTTGTTGAAATTATTCATTTATTTGAGAACGTCGTAGATGTGCTCAGCTGGATATTACCAACTGCCATAACACCTCAACAAACAAGTATGTACAAAAGTATAAGTATTAAGTTTCCTCTATAACTTGTTTTCTGTCTTTCATTCCACCCTTTTTCAAATAAAAAAGCACATCATCAAGCACGCCTCCCCTACAATTGGACACCCATAAATCCTTATTAGGTCACAGATAGTTAGTAGATAGATTCACTCCAATGATTTTCAGGGTCCATCGCGTAATCCTGGCGTGGAACAGCGATTAAATACGGTTGGCCGGTCGTGTTGTGAAGTGGCTGAAATTACCCCACTCTCCCCTTTGTATGAACGATTAGGTAGTGGGGGTGTTTAGTAAATAGTGGAAACATTGATTGATATTTGTAGCGTGTGTGAAGTGAGCTGGGGGTTCAGTGATCATGTTCGGATTTATTAGATATTCGTTGAATTATTGATGTTGTCTGGCTTATGATTTATTGGTAATTGTAACTAATGGCTTCACTTGGATGGTGTTTGCATTATACGAAGTCATAGTCTACGGGGAAATATTATACCTTTCTATTCATAAAAAAATGTGTTTTTATATTGATAGCCATCAAAACTGAACTGTGAAAATCTGTGTTTCATATGGCTTCTGTCAACTTTAAGGTTATTCTTGAATAAGTAACACAAATTATTGTGTAAAATGTGAACGTATATTTATTGTGAATAGGGTATTTTACTGTAAAATATGTAAAATGAAGACGATACAGTGCGTTGAAAACTCACTTGACGTCACGTCGCTGGTAAAAATTGTAGCAACGTAGTGACGTCACGTGAGTTTTCAATGCACTGTATCGTCTTCATTTTTTGTTTACGTGAAAAAAGAAAAAATACGTGTCCAATATTTTTTGTAAATCTATCAGACGGACTAATTAGATTTTTACAGTAAAATACCCTAATATTTAGTTTAGAATCAAGAGTGTTTCAAAAAATACCACTTCTCAGAATAATCTATACTTTATACTAATATTATAAAGAGGAAAGATTTGATTGTTTGTTTGTTTGCATTGAATAGGTTCGGAAACTACCGAAACGATTTGAAAAATTCTTTCATTGTTAGGAAGGTACACTATCTCAAGGTGACATCGGCTATATTTTATCCCCGTATTCCCACGGGACCGGGAACTACGCGGGTGAAAACGCGGGGCGCTACTTGTTCGCTGATAAAATAGGTAGAGATAATTAACTGATCGATTCGCCATGCCATCAAATGTATTTCAAACTTAGGTACTTAGCCCAATCTTCCATGATGGTTGGTTAAAAATAAATTCGCATATACAAGATATTGTTGCATTGTTTTTAACTGACATTAAAGGTTTAAAATGTTTTTTTTTTGTTATTTATTAAACCAGTACAGAAATTTTTCAGAAGAAACAAGTTTTTGTATAAGGTTAAACATAAAAAAAACTTTTTACAAAAAATAAAACCGACTTCTAAACAAAAAAAACCAAAAAGTATAAAATAACTTTAATTTCGGAACTCGGTGTTTTTGGTTGCTTTTTTGTTGTTGAACACACCGACTTCCGAAATTAAAGTTATTTTATACTTTTTGGTTTTTTTTTGTTTAGAAGTCGGTTTTATTTTTTGTAAAAAGTTTTTTTTATTTTTCACTTTTTAGTGGTACCTACACCCCCTCCCCTCCCCCACCTAAACGAACCAATCATATTGTTGTAAAAAAAACGTACTGCTCCTTCGCAGAGTAAACTAAGAGGTCATCAATGTAGAAAATGTACATATTTTTTTTAGATTTTTGTTGATTTTTCGAAAACCGTTTGGTTGATTTCGATAAAATTTTCATGGGACCATTTGGGAAGTATACCCTTTCCAACAAAAAAAGAATTTTTCAAATCGGTTGACAAGCGACGGAGTTATGCGCGAACAAACAATAAAAAAATAAATAAAAAAAAAACATACAAACATCCGTATTGAGAACCTCCTCCTTTTATAGAAGTCGGTTAAAAACAACACTAAACTAAGTTATTTAACACACTGATAACAACAACCAAGATTAGTACATCAGTGATTCACAAAATTGACTGCTGATAAAGCTAACCAGCCTAGTTAGTCCCGAAATAAAAGATAGTGCACCCCTTATGCAGTCGAGTAAAATTAATCTCGCTTAAAAAAAGATACACTAACATACGCGAAACTAATACATGCACGCATTGGCGAAACAATATCTTAAAAATAAAAAAAGCTTACCCTCAATCCTCTAGTTTAGACACCTAACAGTGATAACTACTACATCAAGTCAACTTTGACTTAAGAAAGCTACTAAAGCACATCACTCAGTCAAACGATTAGCAGTAGACATAGTACAGCGCTAGTAATCCGATAGATCTACACAAATAAACGTCAGGGTCTTTAAAAATAGACCTATAAACACGACTTGCTTAGTAAAAACATTTCTCTCATTCACACAAACAAAACAGTGACCCAACAGCGATAATGACCTAAAACAACTACCTAAGCTCATCACTCACACAATTAGCCGTAGAAAAAGTACAACGCTAGTTCTCCAATAGATCTACACAAATAGACTTCTCTCTCCCCTTTAAGAATAAACCTCTAAACAAGAACGTAAACTCAATCCCCTTATTTACAAAAACTAACAAACAGTTAATCTACCGCTTCTACCACTATATCAAGACCTGACATTGACCTTAAACAAGTACCTAACTACATCACTCACTCACACAATTAGCTGTAGATAAAGTACAGTGCTAGTTAGCCGATAGGTCTACTCAAATGGATTTCAGGCTCTGCCGCGTAATCCTGTGGAGGGCGATTATCTGCGGTTGGTTGCCCCCGTACGGAAGTGACAGTCGCGGTGAATTACCCCAAACTTCCTTCGTATAAACAACTGCCGTTTTTTCTCTTGTTCAGTCGGGGTTTTAATATGCTGAGGTGAAAAGGTGAGTGCTAAATAAACGTGTTTTTTTTTTTGTTTCTGATGAGGGATAAATGGATATTAAAAATTAATATTTCACTATTAAATACGCACGTTTAAACTTTTGACGTTTTAAAATTTGACTTGCCTTTTGCTCGTGTATGTCCATTATCTCATTTGGTAAGCAATGAAATGGTTGACGAAGGAACACGCTTACCTAGATATAAACTTCTTGTCTTGAATTAAGATATTTAATTCAAGACTGAATAGGTTACTTCCTTTACCTTCGTAATAGCTATAAAAACACAGCTTATGCAGGGCAATTCTACTCCAAGCTGTACGCACAAAGTATTCATTAAAAGTTTTGGACTTAGGTTAAGGATAGAGGAATAGTTTCTTAATCATATACTTCTGAGTTTGTGATTTAGAAACGTATAATTTAAATAAAATTATTCGACTATTACAAAAATTAGGATTCTTTACCTCAAGAGCGTATACGCCAAACGGCATTTCATACTGAAATGACTGAACCGATTTTAATGAAATTTCACATATACGCAGGATACATAAGTCTAAAAATTTAGTTGAAAACATTTTCGATAAATAGTGTTACAGTTAAATTAGACCCATTTTAAATTTTCCATACAAACATAAATTTCCAGTTATCTTTTTTCAATAAGATTTCGAAAATGTTTTTAACTAACAGATTCACCATGACATCATCAGCCATTCGAAAAATAGTGACTTGAAAATTTGTATGAAATGCCATAAGGCGTATACGCTCTTAAGCTAAGCCAAAACACAGCGCAGTTTAGTCTTCAAGAAAACACTCCGATCTGGTTAGGCCAGCTACTTCCACACGGAAGTGTCATTTGCGGTGGATTACCCCGGACTCCCTATCGAGTAAACAATACACTCCATCAGTGTGACATCAGCCGTTTTTGCATATTTATGTGAGCTGTGCTCGCGGATTTACTCATATGCTCGCTAAATTGGCTTCTAGGTGGCTTATTAAGTTGAAACAT
Source organism: Hecatera dysodea (assembly GCA_905332915.2). Classification (NCBI taxonomy): domain Eukaryota; kingdom Metazoa; phylum Arthropoda; class Insecta; order Lepidoptera; family Noctuidae; genus Hecatera; species Hecatera dysodea. The sequence continues at coordinate 6,085,540 of HG995294.1, read as the reverse complement.
TTAACAGATTTTAAGTTCGACCTACAAGAATACAACTGTGAAAACTGCATCTAATTTATTTCAGAATTTTTTGCGTGATGAGCGTACAAACGTAGATGAAGACAGATAGAAAAATATTGTAAAAATAATTGTTTTGCATTATATTGCTGTTATAAGATTCCGCATACTAAGTTTTCTTAAACATTTCCTACGTACAGACTTCTGCCATTTACATTTTTATTATATGTATAGATAGCTGTAAACTGGTCCTTTGTTTGAATACTTAACTACGAAAGGACAGGTTAAGGACCATATCAACCGGTTGGACAGTCCAGTGGGTCCATTTGTTTAAGCAAATAAATACTCTTAAGCGAGTGAGTTTTAACACACCACATGATCTAAGGCATCATATGTCCAGTCCAGTTGGCCGGTTAGACTTGAAGGGATATCAAACTTGGTAACATACGGGTTATTTTCGCATTCATAATACGAGTATTATAGTGTAGATTGTATTGTATACGAAAGGGCTGTGAATAAGAACCACGTGATTATAATTTTGTAGTAATTCAAGCAAAACAAGCAGGTATCCTTGTTAACAGACCGCCAGCTTAGAATTTTGCCTGCGTACTAAATTGCACAACGACCTACCCGTTGGACCCTTAGGGTCATGAATGACGTATGGAACATGACGTTTGGTCGATTCCACTTGAGTGATTTTTAGGTTCTACAGATTAGGTCCGGGTGGCCGCCTGCGACTTGTTCCCCCAATCTCCTATAAACAAAGGATTCTCGTCCTTATGGGTTTTCAGAGGAGTACAAGTTTGAAAAGGAATCGTAAATCATAACCAACTTTGGTAGGCGTAACGTGGTGAATGATATAGGTAAGTTACTAAAAATTTAACCTATGTTTGTGTCTATATAAAACACATATTCAAAAGGTCAGCAAAAGCTGCCTACTATGTTTACTTTTTGTATAATACTAGCAGCGCCTCGCGGTTTCACCCGCGTAGTTCCCGTTCCCGTGGGAATATGGGAATAAAATATATATATAGCCTATAGCCTTCCTCGATAAATGGGCTATCTAACACTGAAAGTTTTTTTCAAATCGGACCAGTAGTTCCTGAGATTAGCGCGTTCAAACAAACAAACAAACAAACTCTTCAGCTTTATAATATTAGTATAGATTTGGGATTGACCACGTGACATTTCAGACATATTTTTAGACGTGATATAATCTAGAATCTCTTGTTTCCGTTTATAAAAAACGAAAATCAGTATGGCGACCACCATTCCTCTGCCCAGTGCGCGCGATTCTTCCTGATAAGTGAGTCTTTATCGGGTTGATGTATACTTCTTACTCTTACTTGAGTGCGTCACACGCATCCTTGAATGGAATGTGTGTGCAGCAAGATGCACCAGAACCTCGGGAAAGTGATGGGCAGCTAGGAGGAGGCACAATAAAACAGGTTTTCCTGGAGCTTATTGTTCCATAGGTATCGGCTCTTTTTTTCTTTTTTGTTGTTGCCTCTTCGACGGCTGTGTTGCGACTGGGATCGAGTTGTTTTTTTTTCTTTGCTACTGGCCTCTCGCAGTTCAATCTAGGAGGTTGTCCACTGCTACTCTGTACTTGCGTTTGGCAGCCTTAATATAAATATTAAAGCCTCCAGCCTGGGCGCGATTGAGCCGGAAAGCGGCTCGTCTTTTATATGGGACACCTTCAACCCAAGGTGAAAATCGGCCCAATTCATCATGTAGGCCTCGCCAACGAGGACTACATGATTTGGGCCGATTTTGCTAGTTATTTTTACTTTGAGCCGAGACCTTTGGAGCCTTTATTTATTGCTTTTCCATGAGAAAACCTTACATAATGTAGAAACCATAATAATATAACCGTAACTATGAAGAATAAAAAAAATTACAAAATACCTTCTGATGTGGCCAATTTTCACTATACATGTTTCCTTATATTTCTAAAACTAGATGTGTTATCGACTTGATTTTTACCCACGACGGAACGGAGACAGTGTATGCGTTTGGGGTGAGAGGATGTTTGTTTGTTTGTTTGTGCAAAACAATGTTCCCATTTATCTCCAGTACTACTAGTCCGATTTTCATGCGGTTTTCAGTGTTGGGTTCGGATTTGATTGATGCATGTTCTTAGATAGGTGTTATGGTGACAACTCAACAGGGGGCGCTGCAGTCAGGGATATTTGGGCAAACCAATGTTGCCATTTATCTTCAAAACTGCTATTCCAATTTTGATGCAGTTTTCAGTGGTGGGTTAAGGTTTGATTGGTGCATGTTCTTAGATATGTGTTATGGTGATAATTCACAAGGGGGCGCTGCAGTAAACATGTTTTTGCAAAACAACAAAACTAGTCCGATTTTGATGTAGTTTCCGGTGATAGGTTGGGGTTTGATTGGTGCATGTTCTTAAATAGGTGTTGCGGTGACAACTCACCAGGGGGCGCTGCAGTCAAGTGTATTTGGGCAAATCAATGTTGCCATTTATCTTCAAAACTACTATTCCAATTTTGATGCAGTTTTATTGGGTTAAGGTTTGGTATGTGTTACGGTGACAACTCGCCTCAATATTGACTTTTTTGAATTTACATTGGAGGGAAAAAAAAATCTTATCATACCAATAACTATCTCTGATGATAAAAATTATGTTACAAAAACTATGAATTAGTAGATTGGATTTGAGCAAACATAGGTACTTACAGAGTTTACCTCATACAAGCATTTTAGCAAATAACAATTTAATCTGTTCAGTTCAGATGACAAAACCACAACCACATAATAATCCATGTAAAATCATTTGACCTCAAAACTTAAAACAGTATCATAATAAACTTGTTTTTAATGTTAGTTCTACCAACAAAACTTTTAGTTGTTATAATTTTCGAAAAACTTTCAAAGTCCCTTACTTACTAAACATAGTAGAAATTACGTCGTTAAGTGTGTCCCAAATAACTCTATTGTATTAGACCTCTTTGTCTGCAGAAGGAACAATCGAGGTCGGAATTGAAAAGTTTTGGGGGATTGTAGGGTATCTTTGCAAGGTACCTATTGCCAATTCATCATCGTCCGTCTACCATTTTATTAACAGTGTTGATGTCGACTTTCAGCTAACCGGGAACACTAGTATTTCTCACTGGATAGACTGCCTATATCTGACGTCCACAAACCAGTTATTGGGTAATATGTAAGTATATACGGTTCTGGTTGCCAGAAAGATTTTGACTGTATAACGAGTGTCGAAGATCTACAAATATACTGCTGGGATCAACAGCTTCACGTGTTTTCAGGGACGGGTAGTTTCTGTAATTCTGTATGTATTGGATGGTCACCCATAGACAAATCTGTCGATGGGTGAAAGGACCTCGGGTAGCTTAACCCCCTATTGATTCGGTTGACCAGCAGTTGGATATGATTGATGACGTTGTACAAACTTAGGTTAGTAGGTAATCTCAGATGCTGAATTTAATCGAAAGAGTTATCGCGTCCCTGGTACGCAAAGCGCATAAGGAGAAACACGGATGGGTTTTAGTCAGTAATAGTCTGGTAATCCCTTCCGCTCCGCCCAGAGCGAAAGATGTCATTTGATGATGTCCCATTTACCTTTCACCTTTTTTATTTTAATTCTAAATGATTTGGTATCATGATGTAGGATTATAATAAAAATAATTTGGATAAGTAAACATACTGGTTGTCACAGGTTTCCCTATTTTTTTAAAACTAAGAGTCATTTTTAAACGAATTAATGCTGAGAAAATTGTGCAATAAAAAGTAACGGTATAAAATAAACTTCATCTGCAAGAATGCTGTTAGCACTTTCATGTTTTTATTTAAGATTTTATCTCAACACTAAAGTGTTGAGATAAAATCTTAAGAGTTTAAAATCCAGTTAATTTTAGTAAACCTCTTAGAATATATAATATCTTCGGATTTGCTGACTTTATCATTTGATCACCTTATAAAATATTAGTGGGAGACAATAATATTTCAGTGTATAGTTCCAGTGAACTGACAAGCTTTCAAAGAGATTATTCTACGTTTCTAAATAAAATACTTATTGAAAACACGGGTATCGAGTAGCAAAAGTTATTTCCACGATAGCTAATAAACTCCTCGTTTTATTTTCAGGAAACTGGTTCACCAACTTCCTTAAAACATCAGTAGTAGCTTTGAGGAAAATAGAGGTTTTAGTTCCAAACCTTTCATTTGGTCTAAAGATAATATTATTACTCAGACTCCTATTTAGAACTCTGCCAACATTCTGTGCTTGGTTACAGCTAAAGATTACCATTCTATCCGCGTCTCTTTAGTTTGTGTGCCAAAAATATAATGGTCTAGAAATAAATCGCGACACACAATTGAGCTTCACAGTCATCCCACGTCTGATAATTGAATAACGAGTTAACAAAAGGCATAAATGTGGATCAAATCGTTTCAAAGTCACATTTAAAATTAATTTCTCAAATCTTTCCTCCATCTTCACGTTGTTGTTAAGTTCCCAAATCGGCTTTTATTTCACTAATTACGAAACTCTAAAACGAAAACAAGGCATTTCGCTTTCCCGTCGAAAATTTTGACTTAACGTGACTGCAAATGTTGATAAGGTTTTAATTAAAGGGGGAATTGTTTAGAGAGAAATATTCATTTTCTTGTGACGTTCAGAGATGCTTGTTATTCTGATGTGGACATGTTTGTTCATGGTAAGACATATAAAGAACAACTAATAAGCTTAGAGACGAAAACAGAATATTTAATGAAGCGGAATGAGCTTGTTACTGCTTCTATTGCGGATAAAAAACTCAAGTATTATAAACGAGAGATACGAACGTCACTGTTTGTTTTATCTTTGGCATTAAAGCAAGGATAAGGAATATATGTACTCTTTTCATAAGCTGTGAAACTAGTAAGAAGTTACACCAACAAACTCAATTGGATTTCTTATATAGCATTATTTTGTGATTGACGATAAATCTTAACGAGCACCAATTCCTATCCAATGAAGGAGGAAGGTTCAATAATAAAAATATCGTTACTGGCGTTCAGACAATTTTCGTCGAACGCAAGGCTAATAGAGATATCACTCAACCGTTTGAAACTATTGGGAGAATGGCAGCTCATCGCGTGCAGCATAGCTGAATGGATTCATTCCACATTGAATCGCATAGGTAGGTATGCCAACATTTTGCTGTTACAACCAGCGGGTCGGTTAACTTCCAGAGTTAAGTTTTAACGAGATTTTTGAGGCCGACGTGCGGCCACGGTGGAAGACGTGAAATTTGGCTCGTAAATTGACTCAGCAAAAGTTACTTCAGCCTGTCTTGTTCCAGGTTAATCCACTTCAAGTCTACAATTTACTCTTTGTTTTACGAAGAGCGCTAAATGGAAAATCTGAATAATGTTAGCAAGATTACTTCTATCGTCTCTGTTTATACTGTCTTCATCATTGAGCAGGAAAAGATATTCAATTTTTGCTTTACACCACTCTCTCCCAATTACATTATTTTTCCTACAAAACCCTGTTTTCATAAAACTCATTTTAGCATGAATTTTTATTTAGTCTACCACAACTCTTTTAATATCACCCACAAATAATTTTATTTAAAAACTTTCTTATTTCGCATTTATTTAACATTGACTGACACTGAGACTCTGATTTATTTATTATTCCATCTCAATATTTTAGCTGTAGGTCTCTGTCGGTATAGATACACCGAAATTATTTTCATAGCTCGAATAAAAAAACTTTTATCTTTTACCAAATCGAAATTAAGTTCGTCTGGGTTTCGATTACGTGAATTAATTTCTGCTGACCAAGAAAAAACTTGTTAGGGATTCCGAGCCGACGTGACCATGGACTTAAATGAACCTTCTCGCAGAAATGGGAAAAAATAATTATTCGTTCTCTCTCCCCTTCGTTATTGCGAATATCTTGCGCAATGTAGTGCTCTTTATTTGAACAAGTTAATTTTCACAGTAATCCCTCGGGGATCTTTTTGTCCATATATACTGCTATACTTTAGTTCTTACTCGGAATAAATTCGGTGCTCTCGAGCAAAATGACAATAGCGAACTTTCTAAACCAAAGCTTCCACTCAATCGATAGGTTTTAGTAAATTGAAGCGGAGGTGTCTTACTTTCCGGCACTCAATTTGAACTGAATTCAATTAAGTTCTCCCAATTAGCTGGCACAATCTATAATATTGTTCGGCCGAATCACAGAGAACTTTGAAAGTTCGTCTGAATTCAAAGATTCGAGAATATAATTAAATTGTAAAGGTTCCAGTACAAATTGCAGTAGCCGGAATAGAACTGCTGATAGCATTAATTTGAGTCAGGTTTTTAGTACAATTAATATGGAGCTCGAACTTCTGAAAGGGTTTATTACAGGTCTCAATGAATTGGCTATTGGTACTGTCGTTACTTTTCATTGCTTACGCTTTATTCAATTTATTTAGCGTCTTGAGATTTAATTCAATTTTTATTGAGTGTTTATTTATGTTCATTGTGGCAAGAAAATTAATTGAAACAGAAGTAATGCTGGCCACTAAATAAACCAGTAAGGTCTTAAAAATGTTTGGTGAGTTTAAATCTGCTTTTATGTATAATGGAGATTAGCGCTTCGTATAGTTGCTAAAATAAAGATAATATTAAAAGTAGTAATAGTATTCTCAGATCTAATATAAAAAGCTTTTAGGCATTCACAGTTTATTTTTTGTTTCAATCGTAAAAAGCGGAGCACATTCATCTTGTCTTTTTCATTTCCTTTATTTTTATTTAATACCAAAACCCAGAGAAGGTCTGTATAAATCATACAGTTTAAGACTTTTTACAGAATTTATGTGTTGAAAAGTAACTTTTCTAAAATTAAATTAGGTAGTAAGTAAAACCCTTACTAAAATATCTGCAGACACTACTAAAGCTAGTTTTACGCTAGCTTTTCTTTTTTAAATTATAAGATTATAATATTAACATTAATATTTGCCAAAAAATAATAAATTATGGACGTTTTTAGTGCAGCCGTGAGACACTCACAACGTTTTTAATATGCCATTTTTGAAATAAATGTACTGTGCGTCTTTCATGTATATGCTAAATAAATTGTATTCTTTCTTTATTTTTATTTACTATAGTGATAACTGTATGCGAGAAGTTGAACCAACTCAAATAAATTGGAAAAGGGCAGAAAAATGAGGTAAGTACTGAGGGTGAGAATCCATTACGTTCGTCTACAAGCATTCATCAAACATTCACACACACTTTAACACTCACCCTTTCATATTTCATCACCCCGATGGAACATCTACCCCCCACGACGCGAACTGCAGTGGCCACTCTAGAAATCTCTTAACTCATTGCGGCCCCAGGAAGGACGTAGTAACAATAATCGGGCTAAATGGGGCAACCTTCACCCAACCCAAACGCAGTGCAAGTATGGAGCCTCTACCCAGAACAATATGCAACATTTACTTACATAGTTACCGGCAGCTTCAACTACCAGCATCTTCCAAGATTTAAACGAAACCAGTGATAGAGTTGTACCTACAGGTTACTCAAGACTGGCCGTACAAAATTTCATTTGATTTTTCATTTATTTTTTAATCGAAAACATGAAGACTGTATGTGTATATCTCTTATATATAAAATTCTCGTGACACGGTGTTTGTGGTTGAACTCCTCCGAAACGGCTCGACCGATTTTCGTGAATCTTAGCGTACATATCGGCTAAGGTGACGAATCATAACGTCTATTTTTCATCCTCCTAAATGTTAAGGGTGGTCCATCCCTAATTTTTTTATTTTATTTTATGTGTCAAAACGACTTTTGCCGGGTCAGCTAGTATACATACATACATAAATCCTTATTTTCGTCAATTTCCTAGTGGCCGAAATTCCTATCTCTTAGGTTATAATTAAACATCCAAGTCAGCCGAGACGCGTCGAGTAATTAACTAAATAAATCAAACTTTACTAATCCAACTTGATTCGTGCCGACTTCGAAACGCTCCTTGTTTTTATTCTACTTCTTCACTGTCTTAGCGTTTACGTCACACTTTTTTAGGGTTCCTTTTCTATTAATTTAATGTTTTTTTTTAGTTTATTAGGGAGTAAGTTGTTAAGTTCTGATTCCATGAGATTATGATTAATTGGACACATAAATTGCAGCAAGGACCAAATCTTTGTTTCTTGAATTGAATTATAATTGAGAGGTTCACCATTGACCACTATCTCACCATCAGGTAACCTATCCATGAGAGATGGGAATTCCATTCCTTAGCTGTACGCACAGTAAAAGAATTTTCGAAATGTATTGTGTGTATGGGTGGGTCCCCATCTACCAACACCTGACAATTCCGGTACCGGTCGCCTACTCACGAAGAAAGCCACGTCCACTGTGAACATAACTCTTATAGTTCTCTGTCACAACTATTAAAAAAGCGATGTTACTAAAGTAAGACGCAAGTTGTCAGATAAATATTTGACAACTTACGTCTTAATTTTTCAAATTATCATTTTAAAAATTACTGCTCTACACACAGAAACAACAAAAAATAGCCCTTGACGACTTTAATAAGTGGCCATTATAAACAGCGCCCCGCGGTTTCACCCGCATAGTTGCCGTTCCCGAGGGAATATGTGGATAAAATATAGCCGATGTCACCCGGAGATAGTGTAGCTTCTCAACTCTGAAAAGATTTTTCAATTCGGTTCAGTAGTTTCGGAGCCTATTCAATATAAACAAACAATCAAATCTTTCCTCTTTATAATATTAGTATAGACAAATTATATTCTAATACTTAACCAGGTGATATCGATCAAGTATCGCCACAAACTCAACTATGAACCACAAAATTAATGCAACATGAATAGATCATAATCTCTGAGTAAATACTTGGAACCTAGAGCAACGTACTCTAAAGGTCCCAAGACATAGTAATTCGAAGTGCGTGCATATTGTTATGTTCCTACAAAGTTATGTTGCAAATAAGTTGCTTATAAAGTTAGGAGCTGTTGCATGTTGCAGCTGGCATGTAACACGGGGTGAAAATTACTGCCTGCGTGTATATATATTTGTATGTACTGGAGTTCTGAAACTGGGCATTTCTATGAGGATATTATTTGTGTTAAGGTGACTAAATGATAAGAGCCGCAAAGGTCGATGTGTGTGAGTCGATGTGTGTGAGTCGATGTGATCATCTTCCCATACCGAGATTCATCTAGTGCTTCATCATGACATCATCATTGCTTCCCTAAGATCTCGAGCATGGTGATACAGCCAGTCAGTACCCACGGTTTCTACGGGTAATCTGCAGTGGACGCATATTCCACCACATCAGCGACTTTGGCACAGCACACTACACCTTCGACTGGTCACAAGAAGATTCTTAAAGAACTTTTTCTGGTCAATCTCAGGAGTCAAGTCACTACGTCACACAGCACTGATCTGACCAAATACCATCTATAAGTGTGTGCGCAGACACAGGCGCACCCAGAAAAAACTTTTCGCACTGCCATCCTCCGATGGAACGGCAGTCCATCGCGGCCGGGGAGACATTAGGTGCAGGCCCAACGGGCTTAGACACAGTGGTGTCAACCTTAAACTCCGAGCTGCTACTGAGATATTCCTAATAGAAAAACTAATTAATACTTTTTGTCTGAACTCGTAATCGAACCTAACATTTTATGGATGGGAAATCATCAAATTACTCCTTTCGCTGAGTGTCAGACTCTTACTAACTAAAACCCAGCCGTGTTGTTCCTAATGGGTTCCCTATGCGCGAAGACTTTCGAATAAATTCCATAACCCTGGAAGTTTTTTTAGGTACCTGGAAATCAAACTATCGACATGTAAAAATGAGACATTAGTGATCTGATTGGCTGTTGAAAGTTCAGTCAACCAATCACAGAAGCTTACGGTTTTAGTCCCAGAAACACATAAGATTCTGTACTATCTCTGTACTATCTACATCGGTTTCAGAGAGTCTATAATAGTCATAAAATTACTAAACCCCCGTGATTGGCTAACTGAAATAACGAAAAGCAATCATCTTTGAACAATAATTAAATTTCGGAACGCTGTTGATTAGCCTTTTATAACCGAGTGTAAATCTACCAAATTCTAATTATATTTGCGTCAATTTCCTTTCGTACCCTAACTTGCAAAACATAAAAGCATGCCAAACAATTTACAGGGCTTTATATAAATGTACAGACATAATTAATTACACCTATTTTCAGCCTCCAACGTCCGTTAATGAGGCAGAATAATTTATTTTATAAAACAATTTATTTGTATTGCATACCGTCTTTACGGAGAATAGATGTAAATTACAGTTGTTAAATTATTCGGAAATTTTTGGAATAGTAGCTTCGAGAATTACGATCTGATAACAAGGCAGAATTACGGTTATTGTTTTAGGTTTTCATAAACATTCTGGGTAGAGGCTGTGATAATTTTAAGCTCTGGAAACAAGATAAAGTATTAAGTAACATCTGAAGGCCGATTCGCACTTAAAAAGCGTTCAAATTAAAGTCGTAATATCATCTCAGCGATATTGTATGTCAAATACTTATCAAAATATGAGGGAAAAGCACTCGTGGAGCTAGCTTGCTTATCTTATGGAAGATGAGAACTAAGTTCGGCAAGAAAAATTTAACATTTGAAGGAGCACAGAGATTTATAACAAAATACCTCCATGGATAAACAATGTACAGTGTACGCTCATTTTTAAATTAGCCCAATATTTAATAAATAAACGAAATACTCAATAAGTTATTATTTCAAATAAGAGAACGCTTTGGATGAGCGAAATGCCCAATATTTGCTTTATTGACGAACTCGATGTAATTTATTTAGCATAAATGGTAAACATTGTTTTCATGATAGTAACTTCGCGTCTTTTTTGAGAATAAATAAATATGTTTAAATCTTTAAGAGGTGTTATCAGCTCGCAATTTTTTAAATGTTGTTTTAGTTTGCTGTTAGTTTAGTTTATTTGATAGCTTTATTTATCAGTAAATAAAAACTATTACGTGTAAGAGGTTTAAATGAGTGATTATATTTTATAAATATCTTCTTTGATACAATGAATAAATTAACTATTGAGTGCCTGCCAGTAATTACCCTTGTATTGGATTAAATTACGATAATCCTTGGACATTAGACATAGTAACATGTTACCTACATATCAGTGATAACCCCATTGAAAAGTATGTATTAATATTTATGTTAGTAATTATTAGGATGACCACGTGTCATTTCAGTAGCGAATATCAATTTTTTTTTTTGACTAATTGTCGATATAATAGTTATATAAGTGTATAAAAACGAAATTGACTTATATAACAACGTACAGACGATACTATTGGGATTAGGAACATGAAGTTATGCCCAAGGCTGCTTTTTATGTGTAGGCGAGCACTAAGAAAGGATTTTCCGCAATTCAACCTTTCAAGCGGTGAAAAGGGGAAGATTATTTATGCTAAATCAGACGAAGTCGCGGGCAAAGCGCTAGTCGTTCATAGAATGTCACTTTGTATAGTTTGTCATACTTAGTTCAATTAGTATAAATATTATGACAATGTAGCCTCCTTGGCTGCGAGTCTCAGGCAGTCAAGTTTGTCGATAGAACTTTGGACTGTCAGGCTAAAGAATAAAGAATACTTTTTAAATACGAATAACAAAAATATGTTTTGTTTTATATGGAAGTCGTGTAAGATCATTATTCTTTGAAGGCACACGCCGGAAATAAGTACTAACTGAAATCCAATCCCGTGTTTTATTCAGTATAATTATAAGTAACATTGTAGCCCAGGGCCCTTGGTGTTATAATATACTTGTATATTTTCATAGATGTGAGAAACTAGATAGGTACACAATGTGTACCTATCTAGTTTGTGTACTACACATACATTTTATGCCGCTACAACAGAAGAAGACACCCCGGGTTCGGAAGTCGCAGGGCGATTTGCGGCCACCGTAGGCGCTGGCCTGTGGATGGCGAACGATGGGTGATGTGCCGTCCGATAACAGCCAGGCCAGAATCGACGGCGCGTCGTGATAGGGCCCGCAAGGGCTCGTGCCTGCTAGGGTTGCGGAATTTGTTAACAAGAGTCAAGCGGTCCTGGAACGCAAAGGGTATTAGGAGGCGCACTTGTGGGTTTTAGTCAGTAAAAGTCTGACACTCCTTTCCGCTCCGTGCAGAGTGGAAGAAGTCATTAGATGATTTCCCATCCACAAAAAAGGTCATACATTTTACACCTAAAATCATATATTCATATTATGCATTATTTATGTAAATGGACATTAATCGTTCTTCTGCTGGTCTATCCTCCTGAGGATTGCTTCAAAGGATAAATAGAAATTACATATTAAATTGACTCTCGTTCTAATCTTACCTGTGTGAGCTATTTCCTTGTTCATTATTGGACTAATGTATTTTATTTATCGCAATATCTATGTAAACAGTCAACGGTATGTGGTAGTACTTACCTAAAAGATTCGTTACAGAATATGATCTCAAAACGATTTTTTTATTTACAGTCTTTACTAGTATTGTCCAGGATGTTTTACTTTTATAGAAAACTAGCAGCACACCGCGGTTTCACCCGCGTAGTTCCCGTTCCCGTGGAAATACGGGTATTAAATATAGCCTATGTTACTCAGGGTGAATGTAGCTTTCTAATGGTGAAAAAATATTTGAAATCAACACAGTAGTTTTTCAGTTTATTCATTACGAACATACACACACACACACACACAAAAATACAAAACTTTCCTCACACATTTGATATAAAGTCCCTTAAAGCTTAAATCAAGTTTTATTTTAGGTGGCTTAAAGCATCGCCTTATACAAAAAATGCTGTTTCTACATTACTATTCAGGTTTTATACCGAACAGCACTTAGAGCTTTCAAGTTTTAATTCCGAAAAGTTCTTTTTAATATTAAAAGCGGAGGCTATGTAACGAGTTCAGTCATTTTTTTAGTTTTTCACTAAAGTTGAACGCGTGAACACTAAGCTGTTTTTAGCGGCGGTCTCTTTAATCTCTTCGTATACTCGGGTTTTAATAAAGACTAGCTATCCTTACAGTTTCACTACTGTGAAATAATTACCACTACAATTTAGGAAGAGAAAGTAGGGTGGGTTAATATGTATGAATAAAGAAAAAAAAAAGTATATTCTAGGAGTAGCACGAAACAAACAAAAAAAAATTAAATTAAATTAAAAATTAACAGGAATAAAAAATAATAATAAAGCTAACAACATACATTTTAAAGAGAGTGAGGCCATAGGAAATCCCTATTATCTCAATACAGTGTGAAATTTTAATGGTTGTTTTCCCGAAGCGAAATGAGTTTGTATCGGTAATACAATCGATTTATATATATAAAAAATATTAGACTCCATAAATGGCAGATTAACAATTGTGATAAACAAAACTCGAAAGCGATTTGAACCAACAGTAGTGCATTGCGCGATATGTAGGTACGCGGCGGCACGTGCGTCTATATGTAGGTATCTACCTACGTTATGTCTAGTGCACTACTATTGATTCTCGCTCTTTCGAGTTTATGAACAATTTTTTAATGATTTGAAAATAAAAACATTTTTTTTTTTTAGTTTAACTTTGTGTTTCGATAGTACTACTGATGGGTAATCGTCCTGCCGCGGGAAAACAACCATTAAGATTTCACACTGTATATGCTTCAATATTTTCATAAACAAAAAAATACACAGTGCTGGTGTTTTGATAGGGCCTGTGCCACGGATACACTCACGGAACACATACCTACTATACAAAACACAAACACACACAAACCGAAAAGCGTCAAACAGGCAGACAATGTAGTACGTATATAAAAACTTAACTTTGAAGAGATTACAGTAAAGACAAAGATTACGTAGGAAATAAGCATAACCTTTGTAGCTATTTTTCACTTCCTTCTTCTTATACATATGTTTATCTACATAAATAGTTAAAAACATAAATAAAAGAAGATATGCAAGTATTTCGAAAACCTGTACCTTTGTTTCAAGTTTCTAAGCTAAAAGCCTAACCATTAAATTAACTCCAAACAAAGAAAACCTATTCCCCAAGGTGTTGCATGCAATTTATGAACGGATACATTTGTATAAATCAGTCTTATCATACTGCCGGTGTCGCCAAGCAAAACATTTTGACTGGCCGGGAGAATTTGCCGTTCCTTTGAAATTCTAGCCGCTAGAACAATAGTGGTATTGTTCTAGCGGCTATATAGCCATGTTTGTGTGAATTGCCCTTTAGGACCTTATTCTAAAACGTAGACTCCAACTCAACTCGAAATCTAACTGTTAATAAAGCTTGTCATAAATTGAAAATTCCGTGCTTGAGAGATGAGTTCAGCTGAGCAAGCGCGTTTATACATTTGCTTGCTCATCTCTCGAGCACGGAAACTTCAATTTATGACGTCAATTAGATAAGCTTTCATTGATGTTTTCGTGTTTTTGACGAGTTCGAGTTTAATGTAGTATACGTTTTGGAAAGTGGACCTTCGTGAGCAAAATGTAATACATTATTGTTTGCTCACTGTGGATTCTATTATAGGTAAAGTATAACATAATTGGCTTGCAAGAGATCTGAGCCTCTATCCAAAAATATATTCTGTCACGCGGTCAATTTCTTACATATTGGACTTTTGGTCATTATCATCATCGTTTATGATGGAATGTCACTTTGTCTCTTGTTTTTCCGAAGTGAAGGTCTTCATGTAAGTAGATCACTTATGTAACATGCTAAGCAGCCTTAAAGCATTAGTATCAAAAGTAACGAGCCAAGAGGAGCATCGGCAATACTAGGCTCGTCGAATCGGGGCTCCAAAGTCTTGAGCACCAACGCCGAGTGGCTAGCCTGTCGGTTTTCTATCGGTTGCGTTTTGGGGACCATGCGACGGAATTGAATAGATTCATTCCGTTAAGCCCGTTCAATCATCGGACCACAAGACGTAAGGCAATGCGCCACCGTTACATGGTAGACATCTGATACACACACACAAAGCGCTTTGGGAACAAGGTGTTCCCAAAGCGCTTTGTGCGTACAGCTAAGGAATGGAATTCCCTGCCAGAATCTGTGTTTCCTTATAACCATAAATGAATAGCTTACTTTTAGGTAAGCCTGCTTCATTTTGTGAGTTAGCGAATAGTTGTTAATTTTAAAAGTTCAAACGCAAAAAGTCTCGCTCAGACAGATATCTAATACGGCTAATAATTCTAAGAACAGGTTCCATATCAGTTCAAATTGCTAAGTTAAAGATACTTTTTTCAAAAAAAATCTTCTTTTGTAGTAGACATATAGTAGTCAAATAAACAGATCTTGAGACAAGAAAAGATGTAAGTTTACAAATAATATAGTGTCCACTTGCAAGTCAGTTTATTTAATTAGTTTTAAACACAGGGAAACAAAAGACCAACGTTCGTTTCAGCAAAGTAAGAATATTACTTAAATTAGAAATGTTCATGTCGGAACAAGTATCTTCTATTTATTTCAGTTTTCATTATTACTTACTGCTATTATTGTTATATTCTTGGGAATCTAGACGGGCAATTCAATTCCTCTGAGTTTTTGGGCAGAGTGTGAGGCTGAAGCGGGTGCTAAACTTGTCGCTAACGTGTCGTCCTCAGGGCCGATCTTATACAAGTTCCGCATTCACTTCGCAGTTGCCAACTATGTTGAACTTTTACTTAACTCAAATTTTCCTACATTTTGGCTGATTGCGGTTAAAATGAGAATGTTGCTATCAAGCAAAAGTAAGTTAAAATAGTAAAACTGGCCTTCAGGTAATTCAAAACGATGCCAATTGTATGCTGAAGATTCCATTGCACAGATATTCAAAGCTATACTTACGGCGTCATAGACTAAACAACTTTAATGTTATAGCTATAGTTTGACTGGGACCCTCTATGTAAGGATGACAGGAAACATTATGGGTTTAAATGAGTTTGATATAGTCGGATAGATCTTACGATATTTCTTTCATTCATTGTAACCATGTTACAACCATTTCGTGTCGAATTCCGTTCTCCAATCGGTAACGCCTCGGTGTCAGCAACTGTAGAAAACGATAAGTTGGTAGCCATATTGACGCGCCTGAGTCGGGCGGCGAGCATTCCTACAAACAGGTTAAAGTTTAAACTCTGATTGAATGCTTTAACCATTAAGTTTAAACATTTTTCAGTTGGGTTGGGCAGCATTTGGGAAGCTACGTACTTAAACTACGAGTCTTTACATCGTCGATCCCACAGTGCCTAAAGACGAAAGTCTTCAATCAGTGCGTCCTACCCGTCATGGCATACGGAGCCGAAACGTGGACACTGACACTGACGTGGGCTCGTATGGTCCATAAGCTCGAAGTCGCTCAGCGGGCTATGGAAAGGGCTATGCTCGGTGTGTCTCTGAGGGATCGCATCAGAAATGAGGTGATCCGTCAGAGAAGCAAGGTAATTGATATAGCCCACCGGATTAGTAAGCTGAAGTGGCAGTGGGCTGGCAAATATTATTAGAACCGACAACCGTTGGGGTAAACGAATTCTAGAGTGGAGATCGCGTCTCGGCAAACGTAGTGTAGGACGTCCTCGGGCACGGTGGAGTGACGATTTGCGCAGGACGGCTGGCAGAAACTGGATGCGAGAAGCCGAAAACAGATCTAAGTGGCGTGCAATTGGAGAGGCCTATGTCCAGCAGTGGACTGCAACAGGCTGTTGATGTATTGGTGTTAAACATTTTAACAAAGGATGTAGCGTTGAACATTGTAAAAATGATAACAATTCATTATATCATTTTGAACGATGTGAACTTGGCTATGAATTTTCTATTCGTTTGTTCTAACTACGTGACTTAATATTGCGATGATTTCATTCCCATACATTTGATTCGTTCTCGACTAGCGTTAACGATTGCAGATTATAAACTTGACTGGGTGACAGCTCTGCTCTGTTGGTGGTACGGAAGGAGGAAGTAATATACACACATTTCTTTAATCTTGTGAAAAAGCATTTCTGCTACTACTACGCTACCGCTTCAGCTTGTTCACCATGACTACGACCTTAGTCGGTCAAGCTGCTCCCAATGTGCTGAGGTAAGTTCAATTATTTGTGTAGCTTATTGTTCGAAGGGTTTACGACTGGTACTGAAGTGACTGAGTTTTATTGTAAGTATGTTTATAATGAAATAAAGACCCTTTTTTTAAAAAACAAAATACATTGCTTAGTTTTAAAAAATCCGACGTACATACTTACCCTGGTTAGCAAAAAAATATAACCTAAGTATTATGTATTTGAAAATATTCTTAAATTTTGTTTTTTATTAGGATTTATTATTTATAAACTTTATTGTATACCTAAAGTGAAGCCATTAAGGAGACTTAAACTAAAACACTTACAACGGATGGTCTTATCGCATTCCGTGATCGCTTTCAGATAATCTGGCATGTAATTAATCTTATTTCAGGATTATCTGCAAAACTTGGCATCCATTTAGATCTCAATTATTTTGTCGCTGAAGTCGATAATCACGCATATCATTTACATTGAACTTGACTCCCATTTTCACTTTTTTTATGGGTTCAGCTTACAAGAAATAGGTGGTATACAGTTCGGTTACACAAAAACAAGCTTCACACTTGTGGCCAATCCAAAAGAAACCGTGTATCGTTTCGGAACGAATATTGCCTATTGCAATCAGTTATAGAATTTCTGTAATAGAAAACTTCAAAGATTACCTCTACAAGTAAATAAATAAAAAATCTTATTCGGATGTAATATTAATTACGTAAATAGAAACAAATAGACACCAATTTAATTTGTTATTCAGTTTTGTGACCTACTTTTAAATGGCTTTCATATTTTTATAAATTTCATTAGAAATAAAAAAGAGTATAAACGAAACTGGACTTTATCTTAAACGTTTATACAACCTATTATTCAAATGTAAGCCGTTAAAGCGACAAAGATTAAAGTACTTAAGAAATTTTCGTAGCCTGTTCTCTATTTATATTGAAATCTAGGCCGAGTAAATAAATTGTAGACGACGACAAAATTTTAAATTAATTGCTTTTTCTTTTATTAAGAATTGTTAGAATTCTTGACTGAAGATGTCTCTTGAAGAAAGCTTTTTATCGTGCTATTACTAAGAGACTTGTAGTAGTTGTATTCAGCCTCTTTAGTTTTTCCAACGGCTTCACTCGAGTGATAATCATGTCAGATGTATTCTATAGCGATAGCGTAACTTTCTATTAGTGAAAGAATTTCCGAAGTTGGATTAGTACAAATATTATAATGTTATTTGTGTATTATGTCCTTAGCGAAACATGTTTTTCTTTTGTATTCTTCTTTTTCGAATTCTTTTTCAACGTTATGTTCCATTTTCGAATATCACTGCCAGCCATACTTACCTCGATTGGTACTGGAGACCCCAAGACGATACTCACAAAGGTGGTCTACTGGGGAATCACAAGATTTGTTTGTATCGATCCTTTAGTTCTCAGAAAGGACCCTACTTTTCTGTCTCCAAAGAAAAGTAACAATATAAAAACATAGTCTCAAATAAAACACAAAACATTATTTATAACAAATTTTATTTCGTTGACGTTCATTTATTCATATAGTTCGTATCTATTTATTTTAAATTGTACAATAATTTGGGTTCAATTTATTTACAGAAAATTTACATTAATCTATTCGCTCCCCAATTCGACGCCATCTAATTAACTGTCAAGGTAATTGTGTTAAATGACGAGAAATATCTTACATAAATGGCTTGGCCTGTTTCACGTTTTGGAAAAAAATTAGTATATCATTAATATTTATGTCGTTCCGTAATGTTCGGCACGTTTCCTTATTTATTAGTCGTTAGATTTTTATTTCAGAAATTTCTGTAGCTTGCTTCCTTGACTTGTTTTGATTTGTCTGGAATTTTGTTTTGTAATTATTTTTTTAATGTGTAAGAATAATAATTGAATTATTCACGTTACACATAATTATGTATAGCTCTCACCTTCTTGCTCAAAAAAAAAATCAGAAAAAAGAATCCTTGAGTTTAACTTCTTCGAGCAACATTGAACGACCTTTAAAAACAGCCGGCCAATAAAATTACTTGGCCTGTTCTTTCATCAAAATCTGTTAAAGTTTTAATGATATGCAAGTCAAGGAAAAAATATTATCAAACATAATAATATAACCACGTTTCATTATTAACCTAAATCTGTTTGAAGAGCTACCTGATATTTTAGAAAATCCTCGCACTTTCTTGTTATTTATTTCAAGGATTACTATTTTCGACCCGATCCACGCCGATGTCTTCTATCTGTGTGCAATACAATGGAGACGGCGTAAGGATCTGTGACCGCCATTAAAGCTGGCAATGACCATAGTCTGTGGTGACTATCCTCATATAAAACCCCATAAGTTCCCTTATGCGTCTTATCGTTACGTAAAAATCTTATATTCATGAAACTTCATTTACGAACACATAGTACATAATTGTTAGTTTTAACTCGTCATTTTAATTCTCTAAAGCTAAACCTTAGTTACAATTAGAAGGGTTTGGATGTCTGTCCGTAACAATTAATTATTATATAACCTCTCGTAACTGTTAATGAGTTTAAACTACACCTTTTCGAGATACACAGTTTCACCTTCCCTTCATTATGTTCACATAACGACGCGGACAGACA
This sequence comes from Hecatera dysodea, assembly GCA_905332915.2. Classification (NCBI taxonomy): domain Eukaryota; kingdom Metazoa; phylum Arthropoda; class Insecta; order Lepidoptera; family Noctuidae; genus Hecatera; species Hecatera dysodea. Next base: position 6,065,835 of record HG995294.1, on the reverse strand, counting down.
GCGACAGGATATAATATTGTTTTATATTACATTAAAGTATGTACAAAGCTGTAATAGAAATATTTACAATACATAATCAACGGGATTTTACTGTCTAATGAATTTGAATAACGCACATCTTCGTCAACCGTAACATTTTCTCCAAAAACTGTTGTTCGGAAATCCTATTCTTAATGTTTAACGACCCAAACAAAATCACTTTTACAAAGTAACTTGACAAAAGCAAATAATGAGATATTAAAGGCTGTGAAAGCCGAAAAGTTGACTATTCACAAGTCGTCGTGGCTTTTTAACAAAGTTTTTTTAGGCACCATAAAGTACACATTGTCCCTTATCCCTTTACCCAATCAAACCACGCTTGTTTTACTTTGAAGTAATAAAATGACAATACGAATAATTCTTCTGGTTCATGTGACTTGGAACATTCAAGTGCCGAACTGTAGGTTGCTAAATGAAGGTCTTCTTAGTACGTAGAGTGTTAATAAACAACATAGAATGGAAGCTGTTTTATCCAGTGTTGATTTTGCACATCCTTGTTGCATCGCTGCAGGGTGTTCACCTAGGTACAGAACAAAATGAAAATAAGTAGAAACTTATAATAATTATAATCTAGGAGAAACAAGTCTCTCAAAAAGATGTATCTTAAAAATTTTCAGTAAAGCATTTGACAAAGTTAACCGTGAAAGTTATTAAAATTTTTGCTCAACATTTGATAGTTCTGATGACATTGTCAAATTCCTAGATAAGACGTGGTCTTACCAGATAAGACGTGGACCCTGGTTGCTGCTGAGGGAGCATTGTTAGGGCCGCAAGTGTATATGCCTGCGTCAGAACCAGTAGCTCGCTGTACCAAGAGACGGCTGGTACTTTTCAGGCCTTTTTCTGTGACCAGTGATATTCCACCGCGTGCTGAATCGAAATTGATCACCTGGAAAAATGACAAGTTTAGATATTGTTTTTTTTTTCAAACCTTTATTTTGCTGGTGTCTAATTCAGTATTGTCAGTGACAATTATTTAATGAAGCTTTATTTAGATTTTCATTTGAAACAAAAATTGTTCAAACATGACGTGTTGAACTAAAATAAAGTTTCGAGTTATTTTTTTAAATCACAACTAATTCAAATTTTAAATCAGCAGCAAACATCAATATTTGCTTTTAATAAGCTAACTTTTACTATATTGACACTATTAAATTTCCATTAAAATTTAATTTAGTAAACTAACTCTACTGACGCAATTACGAAATGAATTTGTTCAACAGGCCATTTATTACTCAATTACTTTAAACCATGAAATCGATTGACTCAGGATTGAATCCCCAATTCCGTGTACATCGAGAATTCAATGCTCCTAATCCGGCTGGCAGGGATTTGTCAAATTTCGTTATTAGCTGAATTTGTGAAGTTATTTAATGAATACTTTCGGGATACTGACGTTGTTTTAGAACAAGTTCCAAAATCAAAAAAAAAAAAAAACCTACTGGTGTGGTGGTTGAACTAAAGTTTTCATTTCATTGATATAGCTATAAAATCATAAAATTGTAGGTGATAGATACAACAATTTTTTCTTGGGCTGTTTTTAATAATCATAAGACAGGGTGGCTTTCACCATCATGTCGATCGAAACTCTTGCATTATATGAACAAAGAGATATCTTTGCCCTGTAGTAGGAAAGTAATAGGCTGATATTATCACAATTTCAAATTTCTTTGCATATCCCGATATACTGGGGACCTATATAGAAAGTATCTGTTGCCAAGTCGAGCAAATAAGCGGCACGGCAGTAATATCCTTTTCTCGAAACAATTCAGGCCATTTTCGACCCCCCATAACTTCGGTGTGGAATAATTAACTAACACCATCTTTTAGTGACCACATCAATATTAAAAATCTTTTATGTTTTAAGTAGATAGATTGACTTGGCAATCGCGCTAAACAATCTAATTTAATGTGTTACTTGTGAGATACATTGTGTTTTCGGCGACGGCCTTTTTTATTTTTATTGTGAAATGGATTTGCTCTTGACTCTAGTCTAGGTCACAGGTGACAGAGACAAAGTCGACGATGGAATGAGCTTACCCAGAAGAAGCCTGTTTACTGTAACTTTGAAGAGATTAGGGTTGAATGCGTTAGGAAACACAGACGCAGGCAGAGTGTTCCGCTCCTTGGCTGTGCGCATTACAAAAGACGATTGAAAACGCTTGGTGCGAATTGGTGGAATTGCAACAAGGTAGGGAACCTACAGTGCGTCTAGATGTCCTATGGTAGAAGGGGGCCGGTGGGATGAGGACGTGGAGTTCATGGGCAGACTTTTTAATATTGATGTGGTCACTATAAACTGTTGTTAGGTTAGTTAATCACGTAATAATTAAAGACAGACGGTCCCTTAAGTAGAGACTGAATAAACAACAACGTTTTTACAAAAGATGTCTTTGATGGCTATGATTAACTAAAGCTTACTTGCAGATGCCCATTAAGTTTTTAATAAAATAATGCACCATCTCGAGCCATTTCCACGACTTATTCTAGGCGAAATGTTTTTGAAAAACTCGTTTTGTATCTTAAACGATATCATATAAGATACAAAAAAGCGCATTGCCAGCTAAACGTCGCTTATCATAAATCGGGGGCACGATATTATAACAAGAAATTTATCAACAGCTTAACTAAAAACCTTGACTCTCAACAATACAAACAAATCCAGGCTTATAAACCCGGTATGTCGCAGCTATAATAGCGACAAACCACAGATAGTGTCCGAGAACGTGCACTATATTGTGGTCAGCAGTGGGTAATGTGCGACCACACAGTAACTGTGCGTAATTAGATCCACGTGGCTCGTGGCTTCTCGGTCATTATCACGATACAACATTGAACTGGGTTTGTTTCTAATGCTGAATAATATTGATTTTACAGTGTTGGTGTTACTGAAATTGCTGCCGAACAATAGCTACATCTAGTATGCACTACGTTCATCATTTGCATAGCCTTTTTTCCCACGTGAAGCGGCTGCTTACCAGACCTCCACAACCCCTTAACTGGAGAACATGGTACTTCTTGGCAAGATTGGTGTCAGATTTTCTATATGCACTACGTTGTAATATATCTTTATTTCAGACATACGTCCATACATTTTTAACAAATGAAACGTTAGTAATGTTGTTAGTAGAACACATAAAAATACAAATAACAGGGTGTTAGTAACTTGTTAGTACAGAATCAAGATCAGTAGGTATAGTACGATTACATTATATTACAGTCTATTTCCTATTTCTGAGTAAGTGAACACTCGCCCAGTAAACAGTAATCGGACCGTTTATTATGCATTCTATGTAGATCATGAAATCGCTCGATATTGGTTCAGTTCATGATTGCCGTGACCAATCATAAATTGTACTATTAAGAGCTGCCACTGCCTTAAGGAAATATAACTTGATTCACTTATTTCTTTTTAATTATTAAATATAGATCTTGCTGTGAATGTTGTGTTTTTGAGTTGTATTTGGTTTATTTTATGTGTCATAATTTACTTATCACCAGAAACTGTAAATAATGTATATAGTATTCACTGTTGTTTATTAACTTTAGCAGTCGATTACTTACGTCAAAAATATTTATTGAATAATTTTATGTTTTTGTTGTGCATTAAGCATACTCATTCATTTGTAAATATTACTATCCCAATAAATTTTGCCGTTAGAGTACCAAATTTTCATTTTTTTTTTTTAAACGTGCGAAACGTTTAATTATTTTAACACACTAGGAATTTCTCCTGTGTCGTGGGTGCGTTTACAAACATACAATCTCACATACACAAACAACTATCTGTAGGCCATACAAATATTTGTCCCGTGCGGGAATCGAACCCACGACACAAAGCGCAGCAGCCAATTGCTCAACCACTGCGCCAACCATGCCGTCAATTGCAGGTTAATCTCATTTTTCTTCATGTTTGCAATAAATAATAAAAAAAAATACCTAACTAGAAGTTGTGTATCATAAAATCTACGGAGCTTCGGTTAAAAACCGATATTATGTTTAGGAAAACTACAGGGTTAAGTAATAATATTCAAAGAAAACGTACATTTGAAATTACCTGTTCTCCATGCGTCCAGGTGATGGAGCTCGGTGGTTCAGGAGTGTGACGCACTGTGCAGGTCAGGTTGATGGTCGAGCCAGCTTGGATGAACAGCTCCGGGCCACTGGATATTACCGTTTCTGGTTCTAAGGGAAATAAATAAAACATTTGTTTTTTTTTTTTGTAAAAAATTGATAGTTTGTAATAATCAAACCAATTACGTCATTCCGACAGGCAAGTAACAAAAAAAAAATGAAATGATTGCAACACATTTATTGAATGAAATCAATATAAGTAATGAATGCAAAAATAGTGAAAAATTAGCAAAACTGTTGTTTTTTTTTACGATTGTCTGACAAATTCAAAGCTCGTGGAATATAAAAGAAGCCATGCCAAGCCATATTGCTTAAAGTAAAAGCAAATGGAGGAAAATATCAAGCAAAAGGTCTTCACACCACGATATGCTTACGACTTTTGCATAGCGGAAAATTGCCAGTATGACCACTAGCCAGTCCACCGTGTGTTTTTCAAATTAAGAATTAAAAAAAACAAAGAGAATTAATGAAATCAAAATTACGTTTTTTTTGTAGCCGAATTTTTTGTCTTTGTTTCTACAAGAAGAAATGAATATTTTGTTTATTAATGTTATTGGATCCCAGTAGGTAGATACAATTAGCTTGCTTTAAACACAGTACAGTAATAAAAGCAATATAAAACTTCTTCTATTCATATTCAGATGCGACACCGCGGGGTAATATTCCTCATTAAGCAGTTAAATTTCAATTTCAGCATCATCAGTACACGTCTTTTATATGTAAGTACTTACCTACTGGGATAGAGACAAGATAAGCCCATTTAATACCTTTGTTTTTTTATTTATTTAACAATTTATATACACACATTTAATAAAAAGATAAGAAGAAGGAAACAGAAAAATAGGTACAAAGGAAACAAACCAAAAACTAACGCCACTTACTTTGTGCCAATTCAGGCACAAAGCTGTATAAAAATACAAAAGTACAAATCATCCATGTCCAGTAGATTGTTTTTAAGGAATACAAAAATAAACAAAACAATTATCGATCAATCGGCTTAGCCTTTCTCAAGTACGTTGGGGTCGACTTCCAGTCTATCTGGAACCATTATTTTACGTGGAGCGACTGCTTAACTGACCTCCACAACCCAGTTACTGGGTAATACGATACCCATTGTCTGAAACCCTGAAATCTGATACCAGTCCTGCTGGTGGCAGATATCAGGGTTTCAGACAAAAAAAAAATGACTTGTCACCAATGACACAAATGCAATTCTTAAAACTGCTTAGGTACTGGTATGCACATAGCTATCAATTCACCGGTACTGCAATGAAAGCTTCACATACCAGTAGCATGCACGATATTATTGTACACAAATCTACAGAACAAAGACCTCTCCCAAGTCGTGCCACAATAGTCGGTATTCTGATTCTGCGGCTTTCCGCATAGTTTCAAAAGCCACTGAGCGAAAACGCATGATGTAGAGAACGAATGCATTGTGGATAAGTTTTTGTATTGAGATTTGCATGGCAGTTATATACCATTAGCTGTGATAATATTATTTGGTAATTAAAAACAATTTCAAATGGGATTAAAAATTTGTTAAAAGAAACTGCATGAAAAAAAAATACAATTGAAATCAAGCTTTAGACGGATATGAAATAGGAAATTGACATTTGGAAGATAGTGTGTTTTACAACGCAGAGGATGCAACGTTGGAAGGCCTCGCTCAAGATGGCAACGATGACCTGGTGAAGGCCTCGAGTTCGCTGGATGCAAGACACACAGAAACGGTCAGGGCCCCAAGTCTGCTATTTTTAAATTCGTCATTCCAACACGATACCATTGTCATTTTGCTGAAAGTTCGTAATCTGCAATATTCATAATGGTCGATCATTGGTCTGTCAATGATCTCGCAATACGTTTTGATATACGAGCTATTAAAAGAAATGACTGCACAACGACATTCTAAAGGTAGATCGCTGATCAAAGGAACTGTCAATATTTTAGCAGATTACCACATACGTCTGTCATTTGTCATTATGTACGAGATTACCATTCTATGTCATTTCTTTCAATGAAGTATCAGTAGTTGACCATTGGAAAGTCATAGTGACGCTTTTATATTAGTAGATTACCAAACAAGTCGAAATCAACCATTATGAAATCAATGATAGACCATGATATGACACTATTGTAATAGCAGACTTGAGGCCCTGGTCGGTCGGTCATGATGACGCTTGGGGAGGACATTTTTCGTTCAGTGGATGTTTTTCGGTGAAAATGATAATGTTGTCTCACAATATTGAACCAAAAAAAAACTAAGACTACGTAAGTTCAACTGTATTTTGCGAACAAAGTAAAAGAAGAAGACAGCTCGTTCCTACGTCAAAATAATTACAATTTATAATTTCCACGTGCCTGTACATGCATTATGACCAAGTAGGTACTGAGAAAACAAGCTATAGCGGCCATGTTGGTTTAGGTAACGGAGGACGAGACGATACCTGTGTTCCCTACGTAAATACTTAGTTTATGTCTGAGGAATTTGTGATGTTTCTAAATGTTTGCGTAATGGATATTTGAAATACGGTTTGTTTGCCTTTAATAATAAGTATGATGAAGCATGAACTGTATAAGAGAGAAAAATGTGGGATATTAAGATTAGATTCTATTTTTGTGTGTAGACTGTTTTTGACCTATGATGATTATTAAAAAGGTGATGGAATGACTCTAAATAAATGCTCAGAGGTCGAGTTGTGAGCAGTAGCTCATTACCCATATATCTGCCACCCGTGCTGATCGGTGTCGCAGTGCTGCTGGCTGTGAATGCACAGCACCCACTCCTCGGAGCGTGGCTTGTGCGGCGCCTCTAAGTTACTCATACATGTACTAACCTACAATGTTAAGGAAGACAGCATGTCCTATAGGCGGCGTGGTGGATATCTGGCACTCGTACTGGCCGGAGTCGCGGCGCTGCGGGCTGCGGATGCGCAGCGCCCACTCCTCGGAGCGCGGCTTGTGCTGCGCCTCGAAGCGCTGGTCCGATGTGTACGTGTAGCGCCCCACCGTCAGCAGGTGGATGTCGCGGTGACGGACCCATGATACCTGGGGGATATACGAAAATATAGTGTCATGCAACCAATAAAGTTTACGCATCATAGAAATCATAAGGACGAGCGATGATTTCCTGCTTTTTTTTGGTAATGAAAAAGATCAGAATAGCATTGTATGAAAACATACTCATATTTTTTGTAACTTCAAAAACTAAACAATATCACTTCCCTATCCCTAAATCAAGGCAGAAATGATAACAAATAAACACAACCCAAGAATTAAAGGGACATGAACATAAAAAACCCCTTTTTATTCCTATCTTTTATACCCTTTTCATTACAACGGAAATGCTAGATGACACACATAGATACAAGTCAAAGGGTTTCCCTAAATCGAACACGTAAAATTCACGTATACCGTAACCAAACATTTTGTTTTATCATTGACATTGTGAAAATGTGTCCGATAACTGAAGAAGAAAGACTATACGGGACAATGATTTGATGTCTGCTGGTGACAAAATGAGCGGAGTACTAACAATGTCTCACTTCATCGTCAGGATATCAACGATTCATAAGTAAATTGTTAATAATTCATTGTTAATAATCTATCTCTAGAACCCACTATACAAAACCATAATACTTCGTTACAATTGCTGAGAATTACTTCTCAGATGTTAATCATCTGAGCGAAGAAAACCCCGCTCATTAGCATAGCAAACCTGCATTTGCATTCTTGAAACTTCTCTAACCGTCAGCAATTTTTTGTATGCTTTAGTAAAACTTCCTTCATTATTTATGAAAACAACTGTCAGCTTCATACTAATAGCAACTCCATAGGGATCTATGGTAATGCCACAACACAGAAAGTTACTCTGGGGACAAAACAGGCAAAAATGTTGAAACATAAATAAACATACTTAACATTTCAAAGGACGATTCTACCTTTACAGGAGGCACTGTTTTCTCAGTGTTCAAAGACAAAATTATTAATGAAGGTATTGATTTCGGAGGTTCTAACGACAAATTGATACCTGCCTGTCTCCTAATGGATGGAACTGGAACTGTTGAACTATTTCACCGCTTTGAAAGGAAAGCTGTGAGTAATGATGATACTTCTGACAGTCAAAATGTCGCAGAATACGTTTCAAAGATAATGATTGCGAGGTTTTTTGGAATGACGTTTGACCTACATTTAATATTAATGAGTGTTAGTACGAGTATTATTGCTTTCGTGAAATTATTGTTAAAGAATCACATCAAAAATAGCGCGACGAAATTCTTGGTGGACCACATAACATATTTCAACTGTAATAACAACATAAATTCAAGATTGCCCTACAGGAAACCGTAACACTTAAAAGCAAGACAATGTAAATATTAATCTTCGACAGCACTTCGTACAAAACTCGTCTCAGCGTGAGTTAAACGACAGCATCTATTAAAAAGTTCCAAGTGCCAACCTGTCGTACTTTATTACTAGCTATAAAAATATTTTAATGTTGTTTACAAACAGCTATTTCGTGAGTGTGACGTAGAGTCACTTAACGGCTGAAGAAAGGAGCCAAGATGGGCTTTGGCATAAAGAAAAAAATTACCAGTTCAAATTTACCCTCAGAATTTTTTAAGAATTCCTTGTAATGGATCGGCCTTAAGCATTTACTGGAGGAGTTATCAATGGCGGTAAAGTGCGCACTTCCGGGGGAAAATGATCGATACCTGAAGTTAAGCGTAAATATAAAACTGCCTCCTGTAACACTTAAGAATTTTATGATCCAGTACACGAGGGCGGATCTATTGCTATTTGCCGGGATGATAGTATTAATCTGGAAGGCGTTTCAACGTTTTATTTGAGGTTTAAGATTTTTCTAAGGATGTTCCTGAGAAAACTTAAACGTGCTCCTGTGTTATATGTTTGGATTCATCTTATTTTTTTAATTGTCTGTTTAGGATGTTTTTACACTGCCTTGTTATGTCTGTTCGTTCACCTGTCTACACCCGTTGTACGGCCTTCTTACGACAGCCGCTTCATTACTTCCTGCTGATGGACCTTTTGTGTGTTAGTCGATAAATGGATTTATCTCGATAGGAGCTTGCAATACTGACGAACGTATCAGTCGCGTTTATTAAATATATTCCAATATATCAGATAATGTCAGACATTTCATTAAGCTTATACGTTCAACTTTTTCCGTAAAACGAGAATGTTGTTTATTATTTTTGTGACGGTTATGGAAGGATTTAAACGTGAATTTTAAAATGTCGACAAGTGAATATTCGTTGTAGTGGTTTTACGGCATAGCAGTAAATTTTAAGTTTAACGTGGATGAAACTGGGTGTAAAAGCCCGTACTGTGGTATATAAAAGATTTTTTACTATGATAAATCGCGAGAAGTTAAGCAGTTTCTGTTTACATCAAATATTAAATATTTCGAGGTTTCAGATTACATTTGGGTAAAAAAAAGAATTAGTTAGGTTAAGTTAGGCTAGGCTTTTTAGGTGTAAATAATTAAACGGCCCCGAATTTTGGCTTCAAAAATGTTGGTAGTTCCCCTGAATACTACGGAGAATTCAGGATTGTGTCTGTTAAATGAAAATAAATTTCCTTCTGTATCGTGAAAGCCCGACCTCTTATTCCCTGAATTCATACACCGTTATTCACCCATGAGTCAATTGGAGGCTTTTCAACGTGACAGAATGATTAATATTTGTGTACATTTCTGCACCTTCAAGAAAACGGATGGAATGTAATTATATGTTTCCAGTGTTGGAACTAAACCTAGCTCCCTGGGCCAAATAGAATCACGCGACACAGTTGGGAGATGTCCCATCTTCGATCCTTTTTTTGTTTTAAAATATACATTAACTTGCTCATTAAGTTTTCATTGGCCTTTTTTCAGCAGTAGTTAGGTCAATTATCCAATTTATAGCGGCCTAAGCAGACATGGTTTCACTACCTAAAACCCGTCAGAGTATTTGCCATTGGATCATAACTAGCTTCTCTTCGTCATATTATCAGTTATTTAAAATAACTTACCGTCCTATTCTGCAAGTTCTTGACTCTGCACAGCAGCCGAACTGGATGACCGACCAGGCCCGTTATATTTCTTGGCGTACTGGGGTCAAAGTAGGGAGCATCAGGAGAACCTTGCCACTCTTGAAGGAACTCGGCTCTGAAGTGCCGCGAAGAGATATCCATAGTTGTGTGGTCTTGAGGCGATTCGGTGCCGGAATCAGCTGGAGGTGAAAAAAATATTTTTTAATAAAGGATTACATAACTTTACTTCATCGACACGAGAGCTGTAAAATAACATTTTGATGAAATGGAATAGAATAAAAAAAACTTTATTATGTACACCAGAAAAGAAGTAGGGCTAAATAATAATATTGTTGTAAATCACGTGATTGTTACAAAATTTGGCTAGAGGATTCCTGGATTTTGTGACTGACTGTTACTTTGTTTGAATTTATAAATCTACTAATCCAATAAAACGTGTAAAATAAATTAATATGTAACTAGAAAGTCGGAACCAAAATTGTACTGATGCAAAAATCGACCTTAAATATGTAGGTTTCTATTTCTAAAAGCTCGGCGTTTACTCCGCCAGTGTACCATTTGAATCTTCAACTTTAAAGAGTCCATTCGAGATCAAAAGCGCTGCAAAGCCGTCGTAACGCTGGGAAACGTATTAAAAATAAATAAACCGTGAAATAATCTATAAACCTTGTTCCATTTCAGTTAATGTTTGCTGAAAACAGTTCTCGTTTGACTATTAAATATGTACACAACATACCGAATTATTAAACGGTTATCCATTATCTATTTGATTGCATTGATTGTATTATCGTAATGGGATATGGCAAAATGGTACGTATGGAGGAACAGAGGTTTTCCATTAGGAATTACTCAGTAAGAGCTCGTTTGGATTTGTGTTCGGTTGATGGCTATGGGTCATCGATTTTTACTTGGACTGTAAAATGGGAAGTTGGGTCTACTGTGCACCATTTTAATTCGGTTTATAGAACTTAATTTATCATTAACACAATCGCCACTTACACGAGAACAATAAATCTTATTATTAATTATGTTAAAAAAGAGCGAGTAGAAGAAAAAAAGACTTCTACTACTTTGGGCGGAGCGAAAGGGAATGTCAGGCTCTTACTGGATGAAACCCATCCGTGTTCCTAATGCCCTTTGCGTTCCAGGGCCGCAGTGACTCTTTCGAACAAATTCCACAACCCTAGCAGACCATTGTTACCTTTACCGTGTCTGTATTATTTGTTGTATTAACCCAATAAATATTCAAGATATTCTACTAAAACCAAAACTGAAAACACGACACACGACACGATATTCTACTAAAACCAAAACTAAAAAACGATTTAACTTCAATTCACCAAGACTTTTTCAATGGGCGGCTTATTTTCACTCAGATTTCTAAATCCTCGCAGGCTTTGCCCTACGTAAGTGGCTTAGCGATGTTTGCAGATTGTTTTCAGCCAAATTTACCAGCAAGTTAAAGCTATTTTGTGGAAGCAATTTAGCCGACTACATTTCAGTACTGGCAGAGCGATTAAAAATAAGTTATTCGTGCTTGGTTTCGTTTTATAGAATAGAGTCGTAATAGACTGGGTTATTTTTGTTCTGGATAGTTTTAGCGCACTTTTATACGGCTAAATATGGTTTGGTGGTTTTCTGTTTGACGATACAATCTGCACTGAAATAACATAAAACATTGCAATCATTGCATTTCATCAGCCTGTAGTTGGTCTTTTTATTTTCCCCAGCCACCGCAACAGAAAAAGACGCCCCGGGCTTCGAGAGTCGCAGTCCGATTCTCGGCAACCTTAGGTGCGGAATTTCGGACGGGGCGTGCGTTGGGTAGCTCGCCGTCCGATAACAACGGCGGTGGGTCGAGAGTGCGTTGTGTTCCACGCGCGCTTCAAAGAGATGTTAGCTGGCACTGGCCCTAGCGAGCCCCGTCTTCCGTGCGTGTCCAGGGTTGCGGAATTAGTTTGAAAGAGTTACCGCGGCCATGGAAAGCATAGAGCATTAGGAAAAACAGATAGATTTTAGTCACTGAGAGTCTGACACTTCCTTCCGCTCCGTTTAGAGCGGCAAAAGTAATTTGATGAGTTCCAATCCTTAAAAACAAGTCCTTCTGCACTTCGTAGAAATACTACATTCCAAACAGAGAAGTTTTAATTTTTGCTATTTCAGGCCGTCAGCAATTTGAATATTAAACATAAAATATCAAGCCTGTGTTCCTGGATTAGAGACATCACGCCACACAATTTTATTGTTTCCAGAAAAAAATAAAATATTTTCAAGCCATCACAACTTGCCAAACTGCATCACAATTTGTCGGTAACGTTAAAAACCTATAGTTGCGAATCTACTTCCATTAATTAGTCAACAAGACCCAGAGTTGTTACTGCTGAAAAATATTAACTGATGGAATACCGGGAACATCTTTGTCTGACCTAAGAATCCAACCTAGGATCTTGACCTTGTGGCCATAAGTCCAATAAGACAATGTATCTAAATGTCCATTCATAACATTTGCCTTGCAAAAATATAACACGGCACTGTATATAAAAATATGATACGGCACTGTATACAAAGTAGGAACTTAGCATTATATCGTTAGCTCATGAATTTGTTGTTTGTGACCTTATTATGAGGATCATATTTATAGGGTCATTAAACTCTGCGTGTGAAGTTTATAGTACAATTACGTTAATTAGGCGGATAAACAGTTACATGTAATTAAAGGCTTATTTATTGTTACGAGTATTTTGTTTTGTAAATTTTCTTAATGGGAAATTAATGTTCTCATTTTAGACTTATATACGAGTATGTATGGCCGATTGATAATTTTTAGTATCGTCGTTATTACACATAATCTTTGATCTATCATAATCATATGTTTTATCATAATCAAATTTGATTATGAACTTCCAAAAGTAGTGAAAATTTTGCGTAAAATTAAAAAAAAAAGTTGAACCAAAGTCCAATGAAAAATGTTTTTATTTTAATGAGTTCAGTTCTAAAATAATCAAATAACAGTGCAATTGAAAGTAGAGGCACTGGCCCTTATTGTTCTAATTTCAAATATTAGTGTCTGAACGCAAACTTTTATGTGAACTTTATTATTTTGTTAACAAGTTGTGTTCGTTAAAATGAAACAATATTTGGAGCACCTAATTGGATCCTCCTAACTTTTCAATTTTGATGACACATTTTTATTTTGTGCTCTAAATCGGCTCAGACTTTCAGATTTAACTAGCTAACTTTTGTTAGAACTTGTATATCGTGTTTCAAATATTTTGGGATTAAAAATCGTCCTTTACAAGCGTCAAATAATACAAATTAAAAAAATAATAGCCAAAACATTGCCACTATCCTAAAATATCACTATCATTTTTATTTATTTTACTTTATTCAGAAAACCAACAGCGATACTTATAAAATATTACAGAAAATATAAATGTATGGCTAATAATAGGTTTCCCTGTTTAACATAATGTGTATAAACTATGCTATATCATTGTCTTTAAACTATTTTAAAGTAGGTTTTTCATTTGGTTCGGCTCCTAAGGGTCGTAGCGTAATTGTTCATGTATACAAACCGTGTTCAGACAATAACAAACAAAACAAAATAATACTTATCCAATTTAGTGCACTCGTACTTAAGTTTTTGTTTTTTTTTTTTTTTCAACTCACACACGGCTATCTGGTCCCAAGCTAAGCAGAGCTTGTGTTATGGTAACCAGACAACTGATATAGATACTTATATAATTTATAAATACATACATATTATAGACTAGCTTCTGCCAGCGACTTCTTCCGCGTGGAATAGTTACTTTACCCCCGATTTTGAAACTCTCAGCCCGATCGGTTTAAAATTGACAAAAGATAGACATGCTGTTTCGGGATATTTTTTAGATAATTTTATGTAGAACATTTCCGTAATACATGATTACTATGTAACTTTAACCATTAAGGCTACACACGCGACGGAAGCTTAAAAAATGGAGTAAATTCTTCCGTTTTCCCAACATTTTCCTTCACTGCTCTGCTCCTATTGATTGTAGCGTGATGAAAAGTATACTATAACCTGCCCAGGAGTATGAAGAATAATTGCACCAAGTTTCGTTAAAATCGGTCGAGTAGTTTTTGTTTCTATAAAGAACATAAAGACAGACAGACAGACAGACAGACAGACAGACAGACAAAAATTTTACTGATTGCATTTTTGGCACCAGTATCGATCACTAATCACCCCCTGATAGTTATTTTGAAAATATATTCCTTGTACAGAATTGACCTCTCTACAGATTTATTATAAGTATAGATAGAAGATAAATCACACCTAGACACAGAACAAACAATCATGCTCATCACACAAAGTTTGTCCTGGGTGGGAATGGAACCCACGACCTCCGGCTTAGCAGTCAGGGCCACTAACCACTAGACCAACTGTTATGCACGTACATAAATGTCGATTTATTTTTCACCGGCATACATATGTATGTATGTGTTACCTACTCAGACAGATGTGTTGTGTTCTTCTTCCTAGCTGAAACTCTAGGAAGAACTGGTGGGTGCGCGTTTTGAGGGACTGTCTTCATGTAAAGTTTGACGTTCAAGAAGTGTTGGTTCTCAGCCTAGATTGACTAATTTCGCATGATATCAGAAAACCCTCTCAACATTTTCATCTTAGTATCATGCAAACGCGACTCATTCATCCCTTTTCTCCCCCAACATTCTGATATAAACCAGACAGTATTGTAGTTTTCATCGATGAATTCAAATATGACACAGACAAATGATAAAGTAATGTGACACAAATATACTCTAACACAATTGTCTACTACTTCCGCCGCCTTTATGATAATGTCATCAACCCCATCATAGCTATAATTTGTTTTATCAGTATTAGCCGAATGGTGGAACTTTAAATTAGTTTCGTAGGGGGTGCGAAAACCACCCCTGTTGTCATATTCCCTGCAGTCAGAGTCGTTATGCTTGGCATTCATAGTTGGAACCAGTTAGCGAATTTAATTCTGAAGTTCGTGTCCAATTTAAATTTAGTTTTATATTATTTTTGGTGGTCTGCTTTTATTGCTTTTCATCTTTGTTTTTATGGTTTGGCAAATAATTTCATGCGATTATTCATCGTAATTATGCAGCAGAAAAACAAAATTGAAAAGTTGTTTGTTAAAATTGAAAAAATAAAAACACACAAAGAATGATTGATGGTCACATTTCTGTGAAAACTGGCTGGTTTAGATTTTATATAAACCAAACGTTCCATATGAGGGACTATTCTGGGACTTGTGGGAGTATTTTTCAGCTTTATTTTTAATCTGCATATCCGAAAATGCCTAACGTGTCGGAAAAGTGAGATATTAGCACTTTAAAATCCAAAAAAGGGTTTTCTGTTTTGGTTTTTTAAGACAGAAATGTCGTTTGCATTAGTTGCGGTGTATATTTATACACACCTATAAAAATAACTTCTAATACGCAATTTTAACATGTAGAATGTATTAGCCTAGCCATATAACTTTGCTTATACTATAAAAAAATACAGGAAAAAAAAGAGATCGAGAGACATTAGAGAACAAGAGCCAGTTTTAGCAGAACAGCCAGGCAGCTGACGATATATATTTTTGAAACGTGAAGGTAAATTTCTGGATTTTGCAAAAAACTATTGTATTTTTAAAGTAACACATGTCGAGGACATGCTCAAAACGATTCACAAATGTGAAAAAAGCAAAAAAGCTGTGAGTATCAAGTCCCGCATGGGAAAAGATTACATAGATGTTCGGATTGTAACTTTTTATGCCATGATGATAGCAGCCAATCAGATATACATGACATACTAACTGTTAAAGGTACCGTACATACTCGTCCATTAATCTGCTAATGCTGTCTTTTATTATGTGTACATACTGTAGATAACTTTTGTTGTGATTCCGAAATTACCTTTTTACAAATTGTACACCAAAACTGACAATAGAGAACAACACAAACACGAACTCGTAACATCGTCTCCTTCCATACATCTTAGACAGAACTGCAAGAACATATCTCTATAACATTCAGTTCCCATTCAGACGCAGCCAAGCGAAAGGGAATAAATACAAGGCGAGGCTCACAAAAGAGGCGCTCAAAAGAGGCTCTATGATTTACGAGCAGATATCATTCATTCAGTTGTATGAGTATCAGTGGGTATTTGGCAACGACATTGGTCTTTATTGCTCGCTGTTAATAGTTAATAATCCATGTTTTTTTACTGTTCGTTTCTATTAAAATGAGGTCAGACTCGAATGCGTTATTTTTATGTTTGTTTTATTTGGATCTTTGTGTAAGTATTGAGGGTCGAATTTAAATTAAAAAGCTTTGTGTAATTATTTGACCGATATGCTGCTAATATTATTTCAAAATGTTTGTAAACCCAGTAATCGGGTTTGATATCGTTTGATTGCCCATCTTTATTGCTGAGTCAGTGGTTTTAGATTGGAAATATAAATTGGAACTGGAAATAAACAGTATGTTTGGTATTTTCATTAAACAGAAAAGAATCCGACAAATCAAATCCCGCACAAACTCACTTCCTAAGCCATTCCTCGTAAAACGTGTGTACGTATCGCTCATTTCATTCCTTACGTAATTCCAGCTTTATGTACCATCAATGAGATGTATTAGTATAATGGTGTTTAGACTGTCTATGTCAGCTTTTTACCTCAAACTATAAAGGCTACAAGTGATCGACTTCAAAACTACTACTACGCCACAAATACTCAAAACCACCTGGTGAATCGAATGAATAGCAACACAATGCAATGAATAGCATGTTTAAACATAAGTGTAATAAAATAATAATAATAAATAAAACTGGGCGTCTCAAGACTTTGTCACATGGCATGGAGGGAAAGTACCTTAAATATTGTAGACTTCATTTTGATATAAGAATCAATACGAACTGCATTAAAAAAAAAAAATCGCCTGTATATACCGCGAATCTAACCAGCTAAATGTGCATTAAAAAAAGGGCTTATAATTTTACTGTACCGATCGAAAGGCTGAATGTCACGGTTTAGAACTAGTTAATAATATACTTTACTAGCTTTTGGCCGCGATTTCGTAGGCGCGAGGATGGCAAGTGGTTGTGGCAGCGCGCCTATAAGCCGTAACGCACTCATTTGGAACAACTTTTTCGTGGAGTCAACTTATGTTAGGAAACCTATGCCCGTTTGGATAGTCAATTCTGCCTTTGTGCCTGCGTTTTTCTCGTTTTGTAATTTGGTAATAATCAAATTTCCGCTGAATATTTAAATTTAGTGATTGAAAATAAACTGTATTTTTTTAAAATAAATTTACTCTATTGTGCTAAGAATACATTAAACAAAATCATACTGCCTAACGTAGAACCTCCATCGTTAATTAAGTTTATTTATACGCTTTCACGCTTACATCACTGAAGCGATTTTTAATTTTCGTACAAAGGCATGAAACGGTTGTAGGTGTAGTATATAGGTCAATTTTTTTTCGCAAAAATTTATAATAATGCAAGCGAATCCACGGGTAAACAATTGTGAATTTATAAACGACTAGCGCCCGACCCGGCTTCGGTCGGGTGGGTGGACAATTATTTATTTTAATATCGTCTTTGTTACTATAAAGTAGCATTCTAACGGTGAAAGATTTTTTGAAATTGACCTGGTTGTGGTTGATCACAGTACATCCTTTTCATTGCATACTTTTATCTTTAGAAGTAGGATAAGAAGAATGTGATAGATTCATATTTTTATACTCATTTTTAGCTATAAAAATGGAACTCGTAGCAGTTCATCATGGCCATCTGTCCGTGCGTATACTGCGTACTTGTATTTCACAGCCATTGTCACGTGTGTTACCATCAGTGATCGGAATGGGTAAGCTAAAATACCTAAAGTTTGAAAAAGAACAGAGACAAGGTGGAGACGTCTTACGACATAATATTTTATAAAGACGAATGTCCCGAGTTTTGGAACATTACTTAAGTACTACTAAAATTAATAAAGTAAAACAACTATCCAAATAAATTCCCATTTCTGTTTTAAAATAAAAGAGTACGCATATTTTTTTTAGGTTTAAAGAAAATAAAGGATATTATCTCCTCATCTTCGTTTGAACAATGTAAGTAAGCGCAGAAGCGAATGTAATTGAAATACCAGTAATTTAAACTAAACATACATTTTTTTTGAAATAAACCAATTAAAACTGACAAGGTAAAGGTAAAAAAGCAGTGAACCCAAACCCAAAAGATAAAAAGAGACGAAGGTTTTGGCTATTCTGAGAAACGATTCTGGGAATCATGATGCGGACCAGTTCTTTACCTGAATTAATAACGATAGAAAACGTACCCACTGGTTTTTGAGACCGTTTTCCTTGTATTTGAAGTCAGTTAAAAAGGTAAATGAATTCAATTAGTTAACTGTATAAATTACATTAATATTAAATGTACTTAAGTGATGTTCCGAAACCAGGAACAAATATTCCGAAAAAAAATTTGCTCGTAAGGAAGTCTCCACTTTTTTTGTCTCTGTTCTTTTAACTTTAGCTATATTAAATCTACCTATTCCGATCACTGGTTATCATTTACATTTTATTTTTTATAG
This sequence comes from Hecatera dysodea, assembly GCA_905332915.2. Taxonomy (NCBI): domain Eukaryota; kingdom Metazoa; phylum Arthropoda; class Insecta; order Lepidoptera; family Noctuidae; genus Hecatera; species Hecatera dysodea. Next base: position 6,046,996 of record HG995294.1, on the reverse strand, counting down.
ACCGCAAAGGAACTAACGTAAAATGAAATTCTTGGATAGCATGAATAAGAACATTTTTTTAAAATTTATTACAGGTTCGCCTTTGATACTGTTTCATTTGTAATGTAGTGTATGCGAAACAATGATGTGGTTAACTCTGGGGCACTCTGCCTTGAAAGTAACGAAGACATACACAACAGATTCCTCATTCTCATAAAAATTACAGGTGAAAGACTACTGCTGGACTCAGTAGACTGCTGGACTTCAAAAATGTTCGCTTAATCGAATATCTACAGGTCCATCTTGCATCGAGCGGACACTGCAATATGGTGTATCGTGTATGTAAATAATAAATTTCTACCAAAAATAGAGACTACAATATCCGCAAACCATCAGATTAAGAGGATCACGATAAAATAGGAAAAAGGTATTTTAAAGACTACTGAAAACCTAAAAATGGCTAGGCAGCAGGAAAGGCTTAAAAAAGAAGGATGGAAATAGCATCAGGTGTAAGGTCGAGGCAAGCCTAATCATTAACATAATCCCGCCGTGTGGTTTTGTCTGAAAATGGGCTACCTACACTCGCCATGAATGCCGATATATGGGAATGGGGCTTTGACAAGAGCATAGAAGTATCTACATAATTATGTATGTGTGGTAGCTCTAATAGGGTGCTCTCGGAGTGATTTTGATAATTAAACTCAGATATTTTTATAGCTGGAAAAGTTTATGAATGGTCTATAAATTAGCTGTTATCGCTTATTTCTTGTAAATGCAATTTTAATCAAATGAATTTCCACTTCAAGACTTTTTCAATATATTTTGCAGGCAAAACGGTTGGCACAATGCTTGAATTATTGACTGCCATGCTGCGTGACGCGGGTTTGATGCCCGGACGGAACAAACATTTGTATGGCCTACAGATAGTTTTCCAGGTCTGGCTGTTTGTGCATCTGAGTTTATATATAAAAAACGCATGCATGATACAGGAGAAATTCATAGAGCGAGGCAAAGTTTAAAAATAAATATTTACCTAATCTATATCCATACTAATATTATAAAGCTGAAGAGTTTGTTTTTTTGTTTGAACGCGCTAATCTCAGGAACTACTGGTCCGAATTGAAAAATTATTTTTGGGTTGAATAGACCATTTATCGAGGAAGGCTTTAGGCTATATATCATCACGCTTAAGCCAATAGGAGCGGAGCAGCGATAAAGAATCTTTTAAAATCGGGGATTCCACGGGGACGAAGTCGCGGGCAGCAGCTAGTACTAAATACTCATTAACTTAGACCAATTCCATGTAGGTAATTTCATTGGTTAAATTAGTTATCAGCTACCCAACTATAACGTGTCATGAATCCGTTTTGAAAAAGAGATAGTGCTTTTTGTCCTGCATAACTCCGTTTCTCTCCGTCATAGTAGGCTTTGGCTATCTCGGAAAACAATGGTTATGAAAACTTCTAAAATCGGTCAAGTGCCAGTCGGAATCGTGCACGAAGGGTTCCGTACTTAAATATGTATTTATTTTATTTTAATTTTACTATTTATTATTAAAGTAAAAATACAAATGAATATTTTGTGAGTATTTCAAGTACCTACCTGTTGCCATTATTGATATCGAGCAAAAAGGGCAAAATAATCGCGTTTGTTGTATGGGAGCCCCCCTTAAATATTTATTTAATTTTGTTTTTAGTATTTGTTATTATTGCGGCAACAGAAATAGATAATTTGTGACCATTTCAACTGTCTAGCTATCGCGGTTCTTGGTTTACAGCCTAGTGATAGACAGACGGATGGACAGACAGCGAAGTCTTAGTATTAAGGACCAGTTTTTACCCTTTCGGTACGGAACCTTAATAAAAATAAAGTCCAAAAGATTCATGGAACTATTTAAGCCAGATCGGATTTAGAATAGAAATACGGTAGGTAGAAGTCGGAACAGGAAAATCTATTTGAAAAATAGTTAGGTGAAGTTTGGAACTGCTCGATAAATGACGTTAGGCTTGCTCTCCATCATAGTGGGACCTAATACCGGCTATAAATCTGTACCTGGACCGGCGATTGGGATAGCTCATGCTCAGCTATTGACTGTTCTTTGTGACCAAGGTTTAGTTCTTTTATTGTTTTTGGTGTCAGTATCTACGAAGGTGTGCTTTTTGTCCATACATTATTAAGTCAAAATCTATACTAATATTATGAAGAGGAAAGATTTGTATTTTTGTATATAACGAATAAACTCTAAAACTACTGGACCGATTTCAAAAATTCTTTCACCATTAGAAAGCTACATTCACCCTGAGTAACATAGGCTTTATTTTATCCCCATATTCTAACGGAAACGGGAACTACGGGGTTAAAACCGCGGAGCGCTGCTAGTAATTGATAATTTAGTTCGCCTTGGTAAACATTCCGTGTCTGCCCTGGTATAGCAGTGTACCTGTGCTTCAAGTTTCGTACAAATTCGTTCAGCCGATAAGACTTTAGGAGGTAGGTACTTGTGCATTTATAATGTGAATACTTGGTTATTACTATTAAATTTTGATATCTATACTAATATTATAAAGAGGTAACGTTTGTGAGGTTGTGAGTTTGTGACGTTGTAGGGGTAATCTCTAGTGTATATTTTATCCCCGTGTTGCTACGGGAACGGGAATACCACGAGTGAAACCGCGGGGCGCTGCTAGTATGATATATCTTCTTTGAATTAAGAGTTATTCTTTGAACCATTCTTAGTTTATTTATTAACTAGTTCTCTGGACGGTTCTCTATTGTATTACCTAACTTTTTTATCCATAATTTAAAGAGCCATAACTTTTTTTGTCCTAATCATCATTTGTCCGAATCATAACTTACACGAACTTAATATCACCTAATATCTCATGCCATAAAATTAAAATCTCCTAAACCCGTTTGTCATAAATATTACAATCAATAATATACAAAATATATAAAACCGTTTTCAATAAAAGTTATAAGTCCTAAATTCAAATTACAAATAAACAAATAATATTCTTAGAACGTATAACAAAGCAATTGCTATGAGCTTCTCTCATTTGTTATAATTAAAAATATTTGATGATGCATTATATTTTTTTATTATATATTACGTAAATAAATATATTATACATGTACTTAATAAAGCAGTTGATTGTGAACATTTGTGGTTTTTGTAAGCAAGCAAGCATGCAAGGAGTCATGCAGCATGCAAGCAAGCATGCAGCATGCAAGGAGTCATGTAGCATGCAAGCAAGCATACAGCATGCAAGCAAGCATACAGCATGCAAACAAGCAAGCAGCATGCAAGCAAGCAGCATGAAAGCAAGCAGCATGCAAGCAAGCAGTATGCAAGCAAGCATGCAGCATGCAAGCAAGCATGCAGCATGCAAGCAAGCAAGCAGCATGCAAGCAAGCAGCATGAAAGCAAGCAGCATGCAAGCAAGCAGCATGCAAGCAAGCAGCATGCAAGCAAGCAGCATGCAAGCAAGCAGCATGCAAGCAAGCAGCATGCAAGCAAGCAGCATGCAAGCAAGCAGCATGCAAGCAAGCAGCATGCAAGCAAGCAGCATGCAAGCAAGCAGCATGCAAGCAAGCAGCATGCAAGCAAGCAGCATGCAAGCAAGCAGCATGCAAGCAAGCAGCATGAAAGCAAGCAGCATGCAAGCAAGCAGCATGCAAGCAAGCATGCAGCATGCAAGCAAGCATACAGTATGCAAGCAAGCATACAGCATGCAAACAAGCAAGCAGCATGCAAGCAAGCAGCATGAAAGCAAGCAGCATGCAAGCAAGCAGCATGCAAGCAAGCAGCATGCAAGCAAGCATACAGCATGCAAACGAAGCATGCAGCATGCAGGGAGTCATGCAGCATGCAAGCAAGCATACAGCATGCAAACAAGCAAGCAGCATGCAAGCAAGCAGCATGAAAGCAAGCAGCATGCAAGCAAGCAGCATGCAAGCAAGCACGCAACATGCAGCAGGCATGGTTTCTGTCACGGCTCCGGCGCTGCGGGGCTCCGGCGGTCCCACGCGAGTTTATCGTCGCAGATGGGTTTAACGCTCACCACCGCAGCTTCGGCTTGCTGGCCGGCTTCGCCGGCCAGCCTCAGCCGCGGCGGCGAGTGTTACAACCACCTGCTCCTCAACTCGCGGGCCGCCTCGCCCCTCCGCGCCTACGCGATTTTAAATTACACTCTAGGGGTAGGGCAGACAAAACTACGTGGAGTCGGATTTACAGCGATTCGTTTCTGTCAGTAAAACCTATTTTTAGCAAATGTTTTAAGATTAAAATATTTATTATAAATGAACATTCGGAATAATACACATTATTCAACACAATACTTAGGACATATGACTTTAGGGCATCTAAAATTAGGAGATTGAATTATTATAGTACTCGATATTATGACAGAATACTTTTAGAACTAAAGATAATTATGCTAACCAAAATTTCGGGGTTTTGAACATTATGGTTATTGTAGTTTATAGCAAACGTGTTATGGATAATGATTTTCGGACAAACAATTTTATGAGAAGTAAGGGAGTACCTCTCTGGACTTATACAGATCGCCAGAATCTACCTAGCCTTTGTGAACTAAGTTGTGTTCCCAGTAGCAGTTTTTTACATACCCTCACCCTGTAACTGGATAACTCAGTATCTACCCCGTGGCAAGACTGGTGGATTTTCTGGAATCTAACTATTTATAACAACTTTTAAGAATCTTCAAATAATAGTCAGACTCAACGGCTTAATGTGGCAGCCTTATTGTGCAATAGATGGCTTTGTCACGGTAAGCACTGCTTAGAAAGCTCCTCTAAAGACGAAATATTTTCTTTTTTCAAATGCATTAACCAAAACATAGATCTTAAAGATTTTGTGCTAATTTTTAACTATTTCTAAACACAAAAAAAGAACGTACAGAATGTCCTTAAACTTACTACCAGAGTGCAGTTTGCTAAAGCCAGTTCAGAAAAGTCATTATCTCTAAAAGTTAGTTAAGTCGGATCCAATTAATGTTCGCTGCTATTCCCTCAATAAACTTAAGGATTTACTTGAAAGCTTTGATGAGAGTAAAAGCAAAAAGGAATAAGGGAAAAGAAAAGTGGACAGGAATAGATTATCAGAAAATGTTATTATTGAGCCCTTTTTTTGCCCTTTATGAGAGAACGAATTAGGTTTCTAACAAATCTGTTGTTTTGATTACAGCTGACAAAGTGAGGTTATTAGGCTAAAGTGGCATCCACTCGTTTCCGGCCTTGGTTCAATCCATGTACCGGAGCAAGGAGGTCTGGGAAGCGGTCACCTTCTTCTGCGAAGCAGTAATTCTAGTGGGATGGAAGCAGACCGCGCGTGGGAGACGGAAACCTCACGCCCCAGCTGCCGCAACAGAAGAAGACGCCCAGGGCGTTGGGAGTCGCAGGATAATTCCCGGCCACCATAGGCGTGTTCTACGCACGCCTCAAGGAGATGTCAGTAAAGAAGACGAGGGCCCCATAGGGTCAGTGCTTGATAGGGTTGCGAAATTTGTTCGAAAGAGTCACCGCGTCCCTGGAACGCAAAGGGCAATAGGAGGTAGAAGGCCGTTTTTAGTCAGTAAGAGTCTGACACTCCCTACCGTTTCGCCTAGAGCAGAAAAAGTCATTACCTAGTTAATTTCCCAACTGGAAAAAAAAGTTGAAGGGATATATTTGCCAGATATTTGGCGTCGTTGCCGAGGAAAGCTATGCGTGACCTTTGCCCAGCAATGGGAAAATATCAGCATCTAAAAACAAAGAACTAACCACAGTTCCAAATTAAATTCTAGTTATTGTTTTTAACTGGATGAGAGGAGCCGAAAATAGATCTAAGTGGCGTGCAATTGGAGAGGCCTATGTCCAGCAGTGGACTGCAACAGGCTGTTGATGATAATGGTATTTATCATTATGAACAACTTTTACTATGTGTGGGATCAATACTGAAATATACATTTATTAATACATAACTTGACAAATTATACTGGACAGTTGCTGATTTTTTCACGATTTTAGGGTAGATCCCATAGTTTTGTTTATCGGTACAGTGATCCCATTTCTAGTATTTGGTAATTTTGCTAAACGTTGTAGGTATAATAAAGACGCCAGTTTTAAAATTATTGTTCGAGTGTTTTAGGCTACTTTTTATCCCGGAAAAACGTTGTTGGCTAGGCCACAGAAACGAAGCCGCGGGAAAAACGTAGTCATATAAGAAGCAGTAATACAATAACGTAAAGAGCAGTTAAGTAATACTTTCCACATTATAAGTACTTAATGACTTACCTGTTTTGCGGTTATTAATTAAAGTAGGTACTTTTTTCAGTATATAGTTAATTTTCGCTTTAAATTAAACATCGGCAAACATGAATTAATCTGATTGTGTTAAATCGAGTTGAGTTGAGTTAATCACAGTAAAACAGCGGTTTAATGCCTATCTGTTTTATTTAATAAAACAGCTTTTAGCCATGTTTCAACAGCTTGTGACACAAACCAAGACATGTTAACTAGATCTGTGCTAAATCAATTTAATGCTTTAAATAAACCAAACAAAATCAAACAGATAATATTTACCTATTAGTAGTTTTCCACCATAATGTTTCATACTATATACAAATCTAGTTGACCGGTGCATTTTCGTTTGCGTCACATTTTTCATGAATGCTCCGCTCCTGTTGGTCGTAGCGTGATGATATATATCTTTCTCCCGATAGATAAATAAAATAGCATGCAATTCATCCGCGAAAGTAGAGTAATTACAATCGGGCCTATACTACTGGGACATCCATCCCGGTTTTACCCTATGTCTGTTACTATTTCAAGTCTTAACGGCTGAACGCAATTGGTTAATATGTGACACACGGGTAAGCTATGTCTTGGAATGTGAAAATGTTCCCTCTCGGGCGAAACCTAGTTGAAGCAAGTATTAAATTAAATAACATCAGCGAAGCCCTTCCTACCGGAACGCTTCAAATAAAACAACAACATGCCATTAGCAAAACGACACGCTACGACAGCCGCTCTTAAAAAAGAGCAATATTTCTAAAACAATCCATGTCCCACGTACTATATAACACGGTACACAACGCGATGGTACTTACCGATGAGGAAGAGGAAGCCATGTAGAAGAGATAGGCATAAAGCGGATTTTACTCCGCGCGCTGGGTGCCCCATTACAGCCAAGTCACCGAGGAGCGCTGGAACAAATGCGAACTGTTAGTGATTATGATTATGGATGTTGTGGATATTTTAGGTTTTTTTTTTATTAGTTACCAAAATTTACAATTTGATCATTTTAAGCAATTAAGGCTTATATTGGTATGTAGGCCAAACACAGGCCAAATAAGTATAGGCAGGAAATAATCTAAAGGTAATGTTCTAAGTCACATTAACTGAAAATTAGGATGATAAAAAGTCTTTTATGATGTCAGATGATAAAAAGTATTTTTATCTTATTTTATTGATGCTAGCGGAATTAACTTACCTACCTACTGTTAACTTTGAAATAGAATAAATATTTTAAGAAAAACCAAGGTCTTTCTTTGACCATCGGTGGGAAGATACAGATTTACAGATTATCCATAGACTCGAAAAACTGTGACCTAAAATCAAACCTGACTTATCAAACCGCAAAAATGCGTTACGAACATAAAGATTCCATTAGGTTAAAACGATTACAAAAGACTGACATTCAATGGAATTCCAATTTCAGAAATTAAAACTGATATTCGAAGGTACGTTATCCAACTAAATTAACAGAACAACAAGTTCTTTTACTTTTGATTTGAAAATTACGTAATGTTTAACAGTTTTGATCAAACTTGTTTGGTTGTTTTGTATAATCAAAACATAATATTTTAAATCTTGATTTTGGAATATCTTTAGCGAAAACGTATCAAACACTGGCACTGCGCTGTTTCAGATAGGGAATATGTGGCTGCGGAATTTGTTCGAAAGAGTCACCGCGGCCCTGGAACGCGGCGGGCGCAAGAAGGATCACGGGTTTTAGTCAGTAAAAGTTTGACACTCACTTCCACTCCACCCAGAGCGAGAGAAGTTTTTTGATGATCTCGAATCCAGAAAAAAAAGACGGGGAATATGTACACATGTATATCTAGTTGTCTACTTGTCTTACGTGCACTACGCCCGCAACTTCGTCCCCGCAGATTTAGTCCTTTCTTCGTGAACCCTTAAGTTTGCAAAATAAAGTACCTCTGATCGCTCTATAGGTTACCCTTTAGGTTAGCTTATGAAAAATGAATGATAACGATCATAATTATTTTTATTGGTTTGATATGAATGTCATCATGAATTCATGAACGTCATCAGATATATCCGTATTGCAAAAATAACGAACTCCCCTTGTCAACTTTTCACCCCTATTTCATCCTTTCGGTACCTATTTTAAGATGGTCACCCATCCATGGACCGCCCTCGGAAAAAGTTGCTTAACTTTTAAGATGGACCGGCTCCCGTTTCGTTATTATTTAGCCACGAGCTCGGCTGTTTGTCCAACACATCGCCTGATAAAAAGTATTCAACAAAGTTTAACATTCACGTCCTTATGGCGGTAGTTATCTACGTAAGGTATACGCGTGGGTATGTGAGCGATAAAAACACATTCTTTTATGTTGGCCGTAAACAATACAGCCGTGTAATGTTTCAGTAACATGATTCAACGAAACGCGGCTTCTGCGGACATATAACATAAAATATAAGGAAATAAACTTTGTTTATTGAAGTTTTTTTTTAATAAATTTTGTTTATTGTATTATAGATTAGCAGCTCCCCGCACTTTGCGTTTCACTACCGTAGTTCCCGATCCCGTGAGAATATGGGGATAAAATATAGCCTATGTTACTCGCTGATAATGTAGCTTTCCATCGGTGAAAACATTGTTGAAATTGAAACTTTGAAACAAGAAAAAAAAATCTCCAAGTCATTGATGTAACGCGTGACATCAGGCAGAAGTTTTTGAGAAACATTCCTTTTGACATGTTGTCTACAAGAGCTTTAAACAATTAAGTACCTGTGTTTATGTTACCCCTTTACTCATACAATCGTGAGTACCCCAACAATGTTTGCGCATGTCGATGAACACAGAGAGTAAGTTTGTCTGTATTTACGTACAATCTGTGTTATTGTTCTCTGCTTATTGTACGTTCTATTCAGTTCCACATTGAGTTGGAAACAGACAAAATTGTAATACACTGCGTATGATAATTCTCTTTTGAATAGTATTAACGATGAGTGAAATGTAATTATGTCTTCTATTTATTTGTATATTGTCACAAGAAATTAGGTAGTTGAGGGTGTTTGATAGATTCTAGAAGAGGATCTATTTCATAAAGGCAAAAGTTAATGAATTTTCCCGACACTCAAACCTTTATGCTTTGGGTACATGGTTCCATAAATAAATATAGAACAATTTAAGAATATACAGTGATATTTTATCAGCCACAACGATTGTCAAAAATCTAAAATGTTTGTGACTGACATGATAACTCGTTTACGTTCAGGTTCGAGTAAGGTGCATATTAGGCCTTAAAGTATCCTACTTAATTAAGGCACGTGACAATTTTTTTTTTCTAAAATCTTTCAAAAATGTATGGAAAATGAAGCTTTATGACAGATTACGATTGAGATGCTGTTTGCGCCGCAAACCAGTTCCGGGCGCGGGGGCGCCTCCACACCGAGGGGGGATCGTCGTCGCCGCGGCACACCGGCGCGCGCGGCGGGCAGTCGGCCACCAACAGCGACTGTGAACGTCTACGTACCATATTACTTAAAAATACCTATGTACCTATAACCGTGCTTAACCTACGAAATATAAACCTTCAAAGTAATTCTGTGTTTGGACTTCGCACTGGCATAAGTGGCGACCGTGACAGGACTTCGAGGGCTTGCAGAACACCAGAGGTCATCACCGAAAGGAAGTAAGCCCGTTCCTTTAAACACTTACATTCCAACATTTCCGTTCACCTAGGTACTTATTATTTTCCAACTTCTATTTGCGGTACTAAGTGAATGCTAACCGATCGAAGCGTAGGAAGGTATCTAGCTTAACGCGTATCTTCCTAATGTACTTATTATGCAAACGGTAATTCACGCTTAATTTTATTGACAGCTATCGTAATAATTTCAAATTGAAATTATTAACTATCACTACCGGCCGGCTGAGCACGTTCACACTTCATTTTACAACTAATATTGCAACTAACTTATTTTGCAAAAACATTTGTTATAAACATCTGCTTAATTACCGGCAACTTTTTATCGCCTAATTTGGTGCCCTTAGCTTACCCAGTTTGCAACTAGCTTTCTTTCTATTGTTTTGTCATTAAAATGCTTATCAATTAATAGTTAAACCAACTCGTAAATTATTTTATTTCTAAAGTCAAGCTAGTTCATTGTTCCATTTTAATAAATTCACCTACCCGTTTAAAATATAAAAAATTGTGTGTTGTATCTAGAAATTTCAACGAACTTCAATTTGCATTGCCGGCATTACCGACCCTACGTCCACGCTCGAGCGGGTGCCCGGTACCCGCGCTGTTGCTCTGCGGTCTCGCGCGCGGGTCCCCTAGCGCGGCCAGTGTGTTGGCGCGCTCGGCGCTTCTGCCTGCACCCACGCACCGCGCCGGCTTATCGTGCGCTGCTCCCGGTTGACGGGCTCGGCAGCGGCTGTGAGGTTTGGACTACTGTCTACTGGATTGTGTTTTTTTTTAATTTGTTGTGATTTCTTTTATTTTGCCCCACTCATTTATGTATAAAATGGCTGAAAAAGAAACTACCACTAAGGTTAAAAGTCCGCTTCCTCTATTAAAAATAGATTCAACCGGTAAGCCCGATGTTAAGGATTATTTGAAGTTGCTAGTTAAAAAACGTGCGGGATTTCGAAGTCGGCTAACAGTTATAAAAACATTTATGGAAAAATATAACATTTCTGACATAACCAGCTTAACGAATCTAGAGACTAAAGAAATTTCTTTAAGATTAAGTCAACTAAAGGAATTAATGTGTAACTTTGATCGCGTACAAGCAGAGATTGAAGAATATTCTGATAATTTGGATGAACAGATTTCAGAACGAGATATTACCGAAACTGAGTTTTTTACACAAATAGCTTATGCTCAAGAACTGATAGATTTGTTTTCACCTAAAATTAAAGAAGATCACGCCTCGAATGGAGCAACCTCGGGTTGTTGTCATGGTCATAATAATAATTCAGTTCAGCTTCCGATTATTAATCTGCCCACTTTCGATGGTAGTTATGCAAAATGGCTTGAATTCAGGGATACTTTTAAAACCCTTATCCATGACAACGACTCGATTGCGCCCATCAATAAATTTCACTATTTAAGAAATTCTTTACAGTCTGGTGCCAGTGTCGTAATTAGATCGTTGGACTTTGTCGCGAAGAATTATGAGCTTGCTTGGGATACATTGTGCAATCGATACAACAATAAGAATATTCTGATCAATAACCACTTGAACGCATTAGTAAACCATAATACCATACAAAGAGAATCTTTCAAGGCTTTGCGGTATTTAATTGATCAGGTGTCTAAAAACTTAAATGCTTTAAATACGTTGGACGTTCCCACTAAAAATTGGGACCCGCTGGTGATATTCTTGGCGTCAGCAAAGCTAGATTCTAGTACTAGCAATAAGTGGGAAGAATACAAAGGCAGATTGTCTAACCTACCCACTTTAGACGATTTTAAAAAATTCATAGAAAATAGGGCGAATGTTTTAGAAACTGCCAACTATCGCAATTCAGAAAACAAGTTTACCCAAGGTAATAATAATAACAAAGAAAGCAGAACCACTAAATCTTTTGCCACCTTCTCAAACGCTAAGGGCACGCCGCAAAACAAAACTTGTCCCGTTTGTGATCAGCCTCATCTCGTGCATCAATGCGATAAGTTTAGAGAGTTGAGTGTTGAGGAAAGGCTAGGCGAGGTATCAAAGCACAAGTTATGTACAAACTGTTTGCGAGGTGGACATTCCAATGCCCAGTGTAATTTAAAGGGGTCTTGCCGTTCCTGTAAGAAAAAACATAACACATTATTGCACAAAGTTAACACAAATAAGGTACTTACCGAGGTTCGCGAGTCTTCTAGTGTTCCTGTTAGCTTGGCTGCGAATTCTTACGGACAAGTCTTCCTATGTACTGCACAAATAAAAGTTATTAACGAACAAAATAAAACTACTTGCCTTGCTCGCGCGTTGCTAGATACTGGCAGCCAGTCTTCATTCATCACGAACAACCTTAAAGAGAAATTAGGCCTATTGACTGAAAATATAGATATACTAAACGTGTCAGGCATTAATGGAGTGGCTTGTCCTATAACAGAGCGGTGTCAGGTGAACATAAAATCACGCACTAGCTCATTCGCAAGAAATATCAATTGCTTTGTTATTCCCAAGGTGACTGGCCACTTACCTAATGTTCAAGTTGATGTTAAGCGGTTAGGCCTACCCGATAATGTAACATTAGCCGATCCAACGTTTTACAAACCTTCAGAACTGGATATTTTGCTAGGCGCTGATCATTTCTTCGACATCGTCTCGTCTAACAGAATTCCACTAGGTCCAAATAACCCTATCTTACTAGAAAGCGTCTTTGGATGGCTAGTAGCTGGTCCAACAGGTCACTTCAAAGGCAACAACGTACAATGCAATTTTGTGCAAACCCAATCGTCACTTCAAGACATCCATAAGTCTATACAAAAATTTTGGGAGATAGAAGAGCTACCCACAGAAAATGATACTTCGACAGATGAACAGTTTTGTGAATCGCATTTCGTAGCCAATACCCACCGCTTATCAGATGGTCGATTTTCAGTCATGATGCCACTTAAAGAGTCTGCTCAGGAGGCTCTAGGTAGTTCATTTCCAATGGCTATGAAACGTTTTTTATCGCTAGAAAAGAAATTAGATAAAAATCCTACTTTAAAACAACAATATTCTGATTTTTTGAAGGAATATGAAAAGTTAGGTCACTTAAGAGAAGTCGACAGACCTCCATTTGGCTGTTACTTACCCCATCACGGTGTAGTACGAGAAAATCATGAAACTACAAAATTGAGAGTAGTGTTCGACGCGTCCGCTAAGACTAGCACATCAAAATCTTTAAATGACATTCAAGCTGTAGGTCCAGTAATACAAAGTGATTTGTTTTCGATTCTTATTCGCTTTCGTGTTTATCCATTTGTACTGACTGCAGATATCGAAAAAATGTATCGGCAGGTCAATTTAAACGAATCGCAGCGCCATCTGCAATTGATATTGTGGCGAGAACATGCTCATGAACATATAAAAATAAAACAATTAAACACAGTCACTTATGGCATGGCATCGGCTCCGTTTTTAAGTACTAGGTGTCTTCTCCAGCTTGCACTCGAATGTCAAGATCCAATAGTGGCCAATGTCATCAGATCTCATTTTTACATAGACGACTTAAATACTGGTAGTTTCACTGAGCAAGAATTAAAACATATTTACACAAAGGTAACCAAAGTCTTAGCCTCAGCAGGATTTCCATTGAGAAAGTTCAAGACGAACTGCCCACAAATATTTGATACTTCAAACAGTCCCATTGATTTTAAAACTAACCCCTCGCCACTTGATTTTAGTACTGAAGGTAATGTGTTGGGTCTGAAATGGGCACCTAAAGAAGACAGCCTTCAATTCCCCAGTAGTATTGAGGTTAATCCAATTGTAACTAAAAGAATAATTATTTCTACCACATGCAAGCTATTCGACCCTCTAGGCTTGGTATCGTGCTGTATCATTCTACCTAAAATGCTCATGCAAGGCTTATGGAATGCAAAATTGGACTGGGATGATCCAGTTCCACAACCATATGAAAAGCAATGGTTCAATTTTATAAATAACTTACACTATATCTCCCAATTATCCTTACCTCGCCATGTGTTAAGTGACTGCTTCGCGAAGCCGGTAGACTTGCATATATTTGTCGATGCTTCTCAGAATGGATACGCTGCTTGTTGTTACGTTCGATCTTATAATGCAGATAACAGTATTAATGTTACGTTGCTTTGTGCCAAAACAAGAGTAGCACCCATTAAAAGCCTGACGATCCCGCGCTTAGAGTTGTGCGCGGCGCTACTTGGTAGTCAGCTATGCTCAAAGGTTTTGGAAGCAATACCATGCAGTGTCAGAGATACGTTCTTATGGACCGATTCAACAGTGGTGCTTTGCTGGCTAAAATCACAAAGCAAAACACTACCAGTTTTCGTACGCAATAGAGTAAATAAAATCAATATGCTAACTCAGGACTTTCAATGGAAGCATACTCCTACCAATTTGAATCCAGCCGATTTAGGTTCACGGGGTGTTGAGCCACAGCATCTGCGTTCGTGTTTGTTGTGGTGGGAGGGTCCTTCCTTCTTAAAGAAAGACACTTCGGATTGGCCTACACAACCACATCTCAGCCCTCATGACTTACCAGAAGCTGAAGTTAAAGTTCATTTGACGGTTGATGACAGTTCTAATAGGCAGCCTACAATCACTTTTGAAGACCATTCAAACTATCTGAAATTAAAAAGAACCTATGCATACGTTCTACGCTTTATAAATAACTGCACACCAAACACAGACAAGCTTAGCGGTCCCCTAACAACAGCCGAACTAGAATCCTCACTGACACTATTATTAAAGTTCAGTCAGTTAGCATCTTTCCCAAATGAAATATCCTATCTCAAACAAGGTAGACCAGTTTCCAACAAAAGTCGACTATTACCTTTGAATCCCTTTATTGACAGTAACGGTCTAATTAGGGTAGGGGGTAGGTTAGAACAATCTGCTTTCGACTATAACAAAAAACACCCTATCATACTAGATGCGAAGCATCACTTTACTAAATTATTACTGCAACATGAACACAACAAACTATTTCATGCAGGTCCCCAACTCGTCCTTTCCGCTTTTCGTGAGAATTTCTGGCCTTTGGGAGGCAGAAACTTGGTTCGCGCTATCAGTAAACAGTGTACTATCTGTACCCGTATGAGCGCCAAAACAATACAGCCTATAATGGGTAATTTACCGGATGTTAGAGTTAATGAGAATTTTCCTTTTAGTGCCTGCGGGATCGATTTTGCGGGTCCCTTTATGATCTCTTCCAAAAAGGGTAAAGGAAACCGTGTAACAAAGGCGTATTTATGCATTTTTGTTTGTCTAGCCGTCAAAGCCTTGCATCTTGAGGTAGTCAGCGACCTTTCAACCGCGGCATTTATTATGTGTCTACGCAGGTTCACGTCACGTCGAGGCAAGCCTAACATTATCTATTGCGACAATGGCAAAAACTTTGTGGGCGCAAACAATGAGTTGGGCAAAATGTTACGATCCAGTCGTCAGTCAGTGTCGGACTTCGCAGCGAATGAAGGCATAAAATTCATTTTTAGTCCGGCCTATTCACCCCACTTCGGAGGTATTTGGGAGAGCGGAGTTCGTTCCTCAAAGAACCTTTTAAAACGCGCAACTGGCAATGCCTATCTTACCTTCGAGGAGTTGACTACACTTTTTTCACAAATAGAAGCTATACTGAATTCCCGTCCGCTCACCCCACTTTCATCCCATCCCATGGACTTAAATCCCCTCACTCCAGGGCACTTTCTGATCGGTCGACCATTGATATCGCTTCCGTCACCACCTATCAACACTAAGAACCCGACTAGATACCAACGTATCGAACAAATAAGGCAGCAATTCTGGGAGCGATGGCGCCGGGAGTACATGGCTGAGCTCCAACAGCGAAGCAAATGGAAGAAGAACAGCTCGCCCCTGCAAGTAGGAGACCTTGTCGTCGTGAAGGAGGACAACCTGATGCCGCTGCAATGGCGAATGGGGAGAGTTACCAAACTATATCCAGGACGAGACGGCATATCCAGAGTGGCGGACGTTTATGTAGCCAAGGGAACCATCAGACGAGCTGTAAACAAACTTTGTCTTCTGCCGATGTCTGCAAATAAACCCATGATAACTACTGCCCAATAACTGAGCTACAGAAGAAGAGGAAGAGATTTAGAAGATTCCTTCAACGCCGGGAGGATGTTTGCGCCGCAAACCAGTTCCGGGCGCGGGGGCGCCTCCACACCGAGGGGGGATCGTCGTCGCCGCGGCACACCGGCGCGCGCGGCGGGCAGTCGGCCACCAACAGCGACTGTGAACGTCTACGTACCATATTACTTAAAAATACCTATGTACCTATAACCGTGCTTAACCTACGAAATATAAACCTTCAAAGTAATTCTGTGTTTGGACTTCGCCCGAACAGATGCGATGTGCAGATAGCTTCGTCTCTTTCGACTTGACAATTCAAAAGTGCCTGTAAGGGTTTAATTGAAATAAATGCTTTGAATTTGATGCTTGAAAATTAATAGAATTGGCATTCAGATCAATTTCTCTAGAAGGCACTTCACACCTAGTACTGAGTAAGCAACCTATTTGCTTTTAGCCAGGCATTCTAGGTAAATGGATATTCCATGTGTGGTGTACATTAATATTACATTACAGAACTAACATCTCAAACATAAAGCATTCTCTAACCACTACCAATCTTAGTTTGTCTTGTAGTATATGTACTCTACAGACCGCACTGCAAACTCAAATAAATATTTACTCCTACAATTTGTACTCAGCATAGAAATGAAGATCACTGAACACGCTTAGATACATATTTACGATAGCCGAGGCCTGCCTAGGCATTGGTTGTTTGATATTCGCAACCAGATGGTTAGGTATAGCTACAGATGTGCGAAAATTTTGTAAGCGCGATTCAGGACTAGACCGATGATTGGGACTCTCTATTTGACTGGTAGATCTCTACGTAGTTCAATCAAGTTTCGCTAGATGGCGGGATTATCAAAATTGTAAGCAGTTTATTCTTTACGTTGATCTCATTGGTTATTAAGTGCGTTCCTTGTTATGAGATATACGAGATCTGATTTGCAGAAATTTTGACTCCGAAAACTTACAGCCAATATTAGGTGGTTTTGGAGTTACACATATTTTTGAGATTTTCAGAAAATTTCTACCTTAAGACCAAAAACTGCTGGTGAGAAATCTGTTCCACTCTAGATAATCAATTGATGTTTTCCGTATAGCTCGCGAATGAATGAACCTGTTTAGAAGGAATTTTATCAAAGAGTTATTTTGATGGTTGATGTCTAGTCAGTTTTAATTATGAATCGTTTGTTTGAATTCTATTTATTAGTTTCAACTTTAGGTAACTTCAAAACTTAACAGTCATTAATAAATACTTAATGCATAATGACAATGCATGGGTAGGTTCATAGAACTTCAATCATCCCACGAATTCAAAAATATCATTTTTGAATTGTCATAAACTGTAATAGTAACATCTTGTGGATTGCATAATTGCATTACATTATTGAAACTCTCGTGCAAAACTTCGATGGCATTGCTTAAAAAAATGTACCAAATATGTACGATTCAATCAGTTTTGTATTGATTCATGAATTCTAATCAAGTCTATAGTGATTAGTAACAACAAGTCTATAGTGATTAGTAACAAAGAAAATTTATTAGGTGGGTTCGTTGTGGATACAGACTATAGGTGAGAAGGGTGGCAACTTTATTTATTGAAGGTTGCTGGGATCTCATCCGTTGACCGATTAATCACTTGCTAGGTCCTGTCTCAATTGAAAGGGAATGGTCGGGATAATTATCAGAACCAGAGTTATTTATTTGTAAAATATAGGTCAAGGTCATATGATAATAAAATGTCACACTATGTTTTCTCATTCATGACATACAAATATTAGCAAATGATATCTATACTAATATTATAAAGCTGAAGAGTTTGTTTGTTTGTTTGTTTGTTTGAACGCGCTAATCTCAGGAACTACTGGTCCGATTTGAAAAAATCTTTCAGTGTTAGATAGCCCATTTATCGAGGAAGGCTATAGGCTATATTTTATCCCCATATTCCCACGGGAACGGTTTTGATGAAATAACTAGATGACTAATGTAGATTATGGAATCGGAAAAGAAAAACGTTGTTTGCTCAGAGAATTTTTTACTGTGTGACCAACAAAACAATGACACAAGTCAATTATTAAAACGTACGATATTTGAATAGCAAATGGCTTTCGCTGTATCTAAAAAGTTTCAACACTTCCCCTCAAACAACGTCCAGCCATTTATCAGATATCCTCACACTTTACCATACACACCCAAACTCAGATCGCGCACACATTTACTAAACGCCACACGACCTAAGGGTTTTGTCAACACATCTGCTGGATTATCTTTCGAACATACATAATCCATACACACAACATTCGTTAAAATGCAATTTCTGACATAGTGCGCCCTTATATCAATATGCTTCGTCCTCCTATGCGCTACAGGGTTGTACGCAAGTTTAATGGCACTCTGATTGTCAACAAAAATACGAATAGTCACTAAAGATTCACCTCTTATAAAAGCATTTAGCTGCCGCAAGTGTACTGCCTCCTTAGTTGCCTCCGAAAGAGCAATGTACTCTGCTTCCGTTGATGACAGTGCTACACAAGTTTGCTTACGGCATTCCCAGTTGATCAAGCAGTTACCGCACCTAAAAATAAACCCAGAAAATAATTTTCTGTCTTTGACGTTCCCTCCCCAGTCAGCATCTACGAATCCCGCGATGTCTTGCACTTGGGAAATATCAATGAAAGACCCTTTTTACCCTTAAGGTACCTCAAAACATGTTTAGCTGCCCTCCAATGGCGTTCCTCACAACAGGAATTATACTGCGCCAAGAAATTTACCGCAGCTGCAATGTCCGGGCGAGTGTTACAAGCTAAATAGTTCAGCGAGCCTATGAGCGCTTGAAACCGACGAGAATCTTGGCAGGACAAGAGCTTACCTCCTTCCCCTTCCGCCAAGGTTTTATGGAAATCCATTTCCATCGGAGTTTTCACAGGTTTGCAGTCGGCCATACCGTATTCGTCCAAGATCTTCGAAATTAACCTCTCTTGATTCAAATATATTGCGGTAGCCGTTCTAGACAAAAACATTCCCAAAACTTGCCGTGCTTCCCCTAAATCTTTTATGCTGAAATGTTTCCGAAGATTGTCTAATAAAACTTCCTTTTGCTGTCTGTCTTTGTAAAATAATAAAAAATCATCGACGTATAAAGCAATATAAAAATTATTATTTTTGTAAAGACAGTTGTCAAAGTCACAACGTTTGAAGTTCAAAGACAATAACACTTCATTTACTTTTTCATTCCACGACCGAGAAGCTTGTTTGAGGCCGTATATCGCTTTTTCTAGAAAGCAAACTTTTCCCTTCGAGTTTTCTTCTATGCAACCCTCCGGCTGTTGCATATAAACTCTTTCATGTAAATCACCGTTTAGAAAGGCGGTGTTCACATCAAAATGACTGATGAACAAATCCTTTTCAACAGCCAACGATAGCAGCAGTCTAACTGTCGATCTTCTCACGACCGGTGAAAAGTTTCGAAGTAGTCGACGCCGTAGGACTGAGTAAAACCCTTCGCCACAAGTCGAGCTTTATAGGTCTTGTTACCATCTGCATCGAGCTTGTACTTGAAGATCCACTTATTTCCCACGATCTTAGCTCCTGGTGGCTTGTCGACGAGCTTCCAGACTTTATTTTTGTACATAGAATCCATCTCCTTCTTCATGGCTTCCTTCCAGTAATCCTGGTCTTTCCGACTCAAGGCTTCCTTAACTGTCAAAGGTTCCGCATCTTCTGTACAGCATGCCAGTCCATGATGATTTCGATCACGGATTCTACTACGTAGAGGATAACGACATTCACCTTCGTTTGATTCTTCTCTTTCAACAATCTCTTCAACTCCAACGTTGTCCACCACGACATTTTCTGCTCCGCTATAACCCGTTTCTCCCAACTCCATTTCCGCATCTTCGTACACTTCAGCTACATCTGTAGAACTCAGCCCTTGAGAAGCACTACCAGGTGTCGAACCTGACTGACCTTCTACCCTCGTGAGTTCCCATATCACTTCAGCACCTTTCTTACCGCTATCTACAAGCTGACTAGGATTCTCTGAAATCGCTGCTGTAGAATCCTCCAAGAAGACTACATCCCGTGCTCTAACAATGACGCGTGGATTACTGGGATTTATAAAACGGTAACCCTTGGTTTCTTCACAGTAACCAACAAAGATATGTTCTACCGCTTTAGGGTTCCATTTCTTCCGAGTTTCCTTAGGCACGTGCACAAACGCTTTCGTTCCAAAAACTCTGAAATGATCAAATGACTGAGCCTTCCCTGTCCACAACTCCTCAGGAATCTTACCATGGTTACCACTGTGAGGCAGCCTATTCTTCGTGTAAACCGCAGTACTACACGCTTCCGCCCACAGTTTCACACTCAGACCCTTTTCCGCCAGCATAGCACGAGCCATCTCCACAATAGTGCGGTTTGCTCGCTCCACTACGCCGTTCTGCTCTGGAGTGTAGGGAACAGTCAACTGATGTTTTATACCCTTCTGACGTAGAAACTCATCGAACTTCTTGTTCACAAATTCTGTTCCATTGTCCGTGCGTATGCACTTCACCTTCAACCCGGTTTCAACCTCTACAGATACTAAAAATATTTTAATATGATTTAAAACCTGATCTTTTGATTTAAGGAAAAATACAAAAGACTTACGTGTATAATCATCTAAAATAACTAGCATGTACCGAGATCCACCGTACGAGGGTTCAGACATGGGACCACAGATATCTATGTGAACTAATTGCAGTTTCTCGACCGCCCTGTAAGCCTCACCAACTGGAAAAGGTAAACGGTGTGCCTTCCCCTTAATACAGGCAACGCAAGGCTCCATTACACTTTTCCCAAAATCCATACCCGGAAGCTTACGTAAATCTTGCTCATTTACGTGTCCAAGCCGCCTGTGCCACAACATCAAAGGATTACCTGCTTTCACTGACGCCAACGCAGTCCCATCTACAACCACTTGACAATCTTCAAGTTTGTAGATCCCCGAGACTTCACTTGCGGTAGCCAAAAGCTTTCCTTTGAAATGGTCTGGAACCAAATGGTGAATTAGCTTACATCCATCTCTGTCAAAACTCACTTTCCATCCATTCTCTACTAATTTGGAAACAGATAACAGATTAACACGCATACAAGGTACATACATGACATCCCTCACAGCAAGCATTCGTCCTTTCATACTTACCATGATGTCACCCTTACCCGCGCATTCCATCTTATCATTATTCGCACATGTCACGTTACTCATAGAGACATTCATAACCAAATCTTTAAACCAGTGTTTGTTGAATGACATATGTGAAGATGCCCCGCTGTCAATGTACCACTCCGTCGGATTGAAGGAGTCCCCGGCGCTGAACGAAGACAGGCTCACGACGTCCTTCGGCTTGGAGGTCGAACCCGCTATCCTTCCTTCAGGACAGTCCGGCTTCTTATGTCCATTCTTTCCACATTTAAAGCATTTTACCTTGGTTATATTCTTCACTTTGTTCCCGTTCCGTTGCTTACTCTTAACAGCAGCCAATGCCGAGTCCGCTAAAGACGATATGCAACCTTGACGTGGTTCTTCTTGCAGTAACTTCTGCCGTACATTTTCTGAAGTAAGTTTCATACCAGAATGTTCCAGTGCCATACGCATGGGTCGGTACTCTTCAGGTAGTCCTCTCAGTAATACAACAGCTACAAGATCATCGTCAAATCCGGTGGCAATATCCTTCAGCTTTTGAGCAAGAGACATAACTGTAGCAACATATTCATGCATAGACGAGTGTTTCTCTAACTTCTCGTCCAGCAACGCGTCCATAAGGGTAATCCTACGATTAACGCCTTTATCCTCAAACGCTTTTGCTAAGCTATCCCAAGCGTCTTTGGCATGCTTTGCATCTTGTACGTACGCATATAGTGTAGGTTCCACATGCAGACAGATCAAAGCCAGCGCGTCTTGGTCCTTCTCGATGGCAGTAGAGTTGTTCGAATCGGGATATTTCGAAGTGTATGCGAACGACTTTTCTCGAATCAAAATCATTTTGATTGCGAATTTCCACGTAGAGTAGTCATCTAGACCGCAGAGATTCTTGATGGCGAATTTCGTGGATAGGGCCATAACCTTTTGATGAAATAACTAGATGACTAATGTAGATTATGGAATCGGAAAAGAAAAACGTTGTTTGCTCAGAGAATTTTTTACTGTGTGACCAACAAAACAATGACACAAGTCAATTATTAAAACGTACGATATTTGAATAGCAAATGGCTTTCGCTGTATCTAAAAAGTTTCAACAAACGGGAACTACGCGGGTGAAACCGCGAGGCGCTGCTAGTTTAAAATAAAAAAACAAAATCCTCTATAGAAAACAAAAGAAAGTACATGCATGCAATCATCATCTGTCTAACCTTTTCCTCACAATATTTGGGTCGGCTCGCAGGCAAACGGGATTCAGCTGAAAACCAGTATTTTTCATGGAGCGGCTGCCTACCAGACCTCCACAACCTATTAACTCGGTAACACGGTACTTCTTGGCAAGACTGGTGTCAAAATAAATACATGCAATACATTGGATTAAATAGGAACAGTACTTAAAGTAGTTAATGTTAAAAATTTAAGTAATCATCACGGGCACTGAATGAAATGAGTACGGATTAGGGCCATCTTAACTGGAGAAAATTTAGTAAATAAATGTGGATTTCATTTTATATTGTTTGTAAAATCAAATCTATGTTTATTTACTAAATTCAACTCGCTTACTAACTCACTCAAAACAAAAACCTACAAATGGTGAGAAATCTGTTCCACTCTAGATAGTCAATTGATATTTGGTGGATAGCTCGTAAATGAATGAAACTGTATTACCAATCACATGATGGAGTGCTATTCAGAATACCAGTTTTTTACGTGGAACGGCTACCTAGCTACATCTCCACAGCCCATCAACCGGGTAACACGGTACTTCTTGGCAAGACTGGATTCAGATTTTCTGGCTTCTGACAATCTGTAACGACTGTCAAAGATCTAGAAATGAAGGCCAGGGCCAACGGCTCAACATGCTTTTCGAGACACGGAGGAATCTCGTTAGGTGGTCACCCATTCACAGACCAACGTCGACAAGTGTTGCTTAACCTTAAAGATCGATCCGTGCGGCTGTTATACCGTAGCCACGAGCTCCTCTACAGCAGAAAATTCACACAATGACAGTGAACTCACTCAATATAATTTTGTTATGAGAATAAAGAAACAGTCAAAATACGTCTAAGGTTTAGGTAAAACATTTTTACATAAAATCGTCTAGTTACCTACCAAAATTAAATTTTTTGTTTATTAAATTATTTAGGGACGAGGGAAATGACATACGCATTGGAATTATAAATGTCCTTAAAAAAAAAAAAAAAAAAAAAAGAAACATTAAAAAGATAAAAAGGTTTACTATTCTCCCATGTAGCCGGATTGTCATAAAATAAAAACATTTAATATAGAAAGACCTAACTTTTATGTTGGCTACTAACTTGAAATGACAACTTAATTTTATTTAAGTTATTGCTTTGTGTCCTTGGTCCCATTGGGGTTAATGTCATTTCGAATTACTAATTTATATAGACAGTATTTATTTTCCTACTTTGCTATCTAGATATTTTTGTAGTGCTATGCTATGTAACAAACTTTAAATATCGATTTTTCTTCTTCTATCGCATCGGCGGCATATCAGTTGTCAAATTGGTCTAGTACACTGCCACCTTGATTGCGTTCTCAGAGGCGCTCATGAGCTCCTCTGGTGTACATTTACGTGGACAAGCAGCAGTATTATCCCACAGCGAATTTAAATCACTACAAAAAAAATCTAGGTATATTTCCAAATGTTGAACACCAAATATCGTTAAATTGAGTATACAGTTTATTGTTACGTTTCATCAGAAAATATAATGTTTAGAGACGGCTTGTTGATAAACATTTGTTTATTTGGTTTCTAAATTGATAAAGGACAATTATTTATTATTTTTTAAAGGTTGTTCCTTAAACTATAGGTACCATTTGTTGCGTCGGGGGGTTTTTAAATTTCATTTTTATTTTAAGCTTTTTAAACTGAACTAACCTATAAGGCAATAGAAAAATATAGAAACCTAAGCGAGTATAATAATAAACAATGACATAAACTTGGAGTATCTCCCAACGGTAAAGGCGGTAACAGTGATAGGTACATATATTACATGCCTACCACTGGCTAAAATTCCCATTTAATTAATGCTCATGCCTGCAGGCTTATGTAGTTTTAGTCTTTTGTTGTGAATACATCTAACAGGAGTAAAACTGTCGTCGTAATTTTTTTTTAACCTACTTCCCAAAAAGTAGAATTTTCTTAAGTCAACTGTATTTTACTTTTGTGTTTGTTACCTCATAGCTTTGTATTGGGTATCCCGATTTTCATTGAAATCTGACGACTAGTATTTGGGTTATCGCTTATACTGCATGGCTTCGACTACATTGATGATGTTCTCATTCACTCTTGCCGATGTAAAATGAAAAAATAATAATTTTATTTTTTCATTTTGTACGATGGTTTGGTAGAGCATCTTAAGTATTTCAAGGCGGTCCCTTTCTAGTTTGGTGAGGTTTGGTAAGGTGGTGTCGTTCTAGTCTGGTGAAGATCTGATGAAGAACAGAGATAGGAAATGGAACTCTATAGTAAATGATAGCAAATCTTTTGGCATTGCTGAAATCGCATGTTTGTTTATTGTGAAATGCAGTTATCTGGACCATTATCCTGGTTGCAGTACCAAGTCAGCGTGGCCGTATTGAAAGATTATGATCTTGTAATACGGCCACGTTGCAACAGCTGCAAGAAATTTACCCATTTAAACTAATATATTGAATCCAAAAACGATATACCTATCTGCTGTGAGTTTTCGAAGAGTCAGGTTTTTTGGAGACCATCCTGGTTGCAGCACCAAGTCACTCATTGAAACTGCTGTGAGTTTTCGAAGAGTTGGGACTCTCTGGAGACCATTCAGGTCGCAGCATCAGGTCGAAGTTATCAATAAATTGTCATTTAACGATTATATTGGCATGCGTGAAGCACTTTATTGAGTAATACAATACAGCAAAAATGTTTTACATCATTTTGGAAAAGAGCTGATTACTCTTACACTGCTGGACCCATATTAACCATACAGCAAAAAAACACTGCAAGGAAACTCACTTTCAACTGTAAAATCCTCATTGAAATCGGTTCATCTGTTTGAGAGCTACGATGCCACAGACATACATACACACACACATACATACACACACACGTACAGATAGACATCGACGTCAAACGTATAACGCCCCTCATTTTGCGTCGGGATTTAAAAAATGTAATGTTATGGAGAAAGCCAATAACACTTTTTGCCCGCCTTGTTTTTCGAACCTAGGTCTCCACGCTAAGTAGTCACGCTTGCGACCACGAGGTCAATGACACAATTCACTACAATATGATAATATGAAATATATTGTATCCTCTCACACAACTGTGTAGTATATAACTAACATAACTACAAACTGATGGCAGCAGTCATAACTCTAAAACATAATTACTGTACCGATGCTACATGATTATTGGCAGTACATGTTTATAGCTAATATCTGTGGTCAATTAATTTCCAATTATATAATTAATGTACGTGAATGCCCTTGCGGTTATGGCTTCTATTTGAATAGTTATAAAGTATATGATGACAGTTGGAATGTATAGCGCAGCGTGGTAATTATGTTCTGGATCTAGGTCGTGTGCTGGATCGGCGCAAACGAATATATGTAGCATTATTTCTCTATGTTATGGGTTAGCAGAGACGGAAAAATCTTACCAAAAATGCTGTGTTTGGGATGTTAGGAGAAATTATAAATTGTATTTGTTCGTGACCATTTGCAAAAATAGAAACACGCAAACACGCCTATGATAAAAAAAAAACTCCGAAATATTTCGATACGAGAAAGCTTACTGTGATGTAGCGACTACGCAACCGTAGCACTGCTACGGCGTAGCACGTGCTACGAACACGGCGCTACGCTGCTGTGACATCTCTCTTACAATCGGCCTCTATTCAAAAGAATAGTTATAATAAATGAGCGTAATGTACTACTATCTACGCTAAGAATTAATATAATAATATAAAGAGAAAATATACCTCGTTAGCAGGCTGGGCGAAATACTAGGACAGAAAATTCCCCTTCATGTTACAGTAATTTAGAACTTCATGAACTTACTTAAAATCCCAATCTAAGTGTTTCAGCGGGGAGCCTAAGCACCAGAACTTAACTTGAAGTTTAAGCTGTCTCGTCTCTTACGTATGAAATACGTACTATGTAAGTAAACATGAGATACTGCCTAAGTTTTATCATACTGGGTACAACTACATAGATTTGCCCTGTGGTTGTGTTCAGAACTCAGATGTTGTAACGTCTCGAGGGAGCGACGTACTGTGAATTCCATTTTGTTCTTCGAAATTTTTATATAAGTATAAAGTTTTAGGTATATTGTCGCGATATTAAGTTGTCGATTCGCCGTCGTGTAGCTGTGACGTAAAATTTTATTGAAACCTTCCTAGGAAAGCTTGGGATCTATAAAAGTGTCATCAAAAAGGTTTCTTTATATAGTTCGAACAGATTTTCCTAGTCTTGTAAGACACGTACTGCGTTAACGTGGCAATAGAGGAGAGCTACTTATTTGATATTAGACGTGAAAGTATTTTAAGGGAAAGTTGTTTTTTAGAGCGAACAAGTGGGGTTCTGTTGCTTTTGCCTAGCCGTATGGGGTTAGGGCGTGAGTTTATGTGCTTATGTATGAGTAATTCTATCGTTTCAATAGTTCAATAAATGATAGCTAATCTCCGGGATTGCTGAAATCGCATGTCTGTTTATTGTTTACACCAGTTTATAACACGTACATACGCTGCGTTGGGTACGTTTGGCTGAGGGCTGTCACCACTAAAAAGTGAAAAACTTTAATTTCGGAAGTTGGGTGTTCAAAAATCGAAGAAACAACCGAAAACATCGAGTTCCGAAATTAAAGATATTTTATACTTTGTTTTGTTTAGAAGTCAGTTGTATTTTGTAAAAAAACGTTTTTTTTTTAGTTTTTCCGCCTTGCTTGGCGCAAATGCTTTTTATTTCGCTTTATCTTCCTGCCTTCTCTAAGGATACTTAAGTTAATTCAATAGCATACGAGATTACATTTGTATCCAAGGTATATAGCTACCTTGGATAAAATAACTAATCATAAATAAATAAAAAACAAGCTAAACAGTTACAGTAAGTTCACTCAAAGCACACGTTTACATTTAAAGAAATGAATGAATGAACCATAGAGACATTAAATTTATATTATTCGGTCCCAAAATTACTTCTATAGATACACAAACATATTTCAGGCTTTAGATCTCCCCCAGAGATTACGAAACCACAGACTAAAAATAAATAATACAAGACATAGTTCAGGACTGCTTTGAGCCGAAACCTAAAACATATAAATCTAATATATCTTTAGCCTTTGTATAGAGGTAAAGAACTCCAGAGACAAAAATGAAAAGACGGGAACTGTCTCGATTTCACAAGATAAGTCCTCATGATTTATGGTATACTTTATTGTCCAATGTTTGTCACGACGGATGAAAGATGGCCTGCACAAGACTTATGATTGAATGCTTGTTAAAGTAACAGATTTTCCTTTTATTTATATAGAGTATTTTGGCCTTAGTGAAAGGTTTTTTAACGAACTCTATCACGTCAAAGTTAATTTGTACTAAAACTGAATTACAACGGAATACTATAGGGTTCTGAACCTCAAAAGAAAAAAAAACAGATCCATTATGGGGTCACTTCGTTAACTATCTGTCTGCCTTTCTGTCAAGATAGTTTTTCTCATGAACGTGTGGAGGTCTCCAGTTGTAACTTATATCAAACTAGCAGCACCCCGCGGTTTTACCCGCGTTTTTCCCGTTCCCGTGGGAACATGGGGACAAAATATAGCCTATGTTACTCAGGGTGAATGTAGCTTTCTAATGCTGAAAGAATTTTTGAAATCGGTCCAGTAGTTTTTGAGTTTATTTGTTACATACAAATCTTTCCTCTTTATAATATCAGTATAGATAGGTAGGTCTATGATTCTTTCAAGCTCTATAAAAACAAACTTCAACGGTCAAAAGACATCGGTCATATATACGAAATATTTTAATAGTAAACTTTATTACCTCATTAAAGTACACAAGCACATCATCCGAATAATATGTCCTAATTTTGTTTTATATTTTTACTATATTTTGCATGTTCAATTGTATTTGTTTATTCTATTATATTATTTACTTTATTTCGATGATATATAACTATTTATATATATTTTCTTTTATAAGGATTCAAATGAACCGCCACTCATCCTTTGAAAGGTTCCACCTATTTAGTGCAGCCGTTGGACATACACTTATTTCTTGTCATACCTATGTTTTTTCTTTTTTTACCATGTACCGTGCGTGTTTCATGTATGTGCTGAATAAATATTGTTCTTTCTTTCTTTCTTTCTTAATACTCCACAAATAAATTAACACCTGCTCAGCATCATGAAAATTGTCAAGAAGCAAGATAACAAAACAAAATATCCAGTAAAGTAGTCGTTAATTACCCATGTTTTACTCACCACCTAAGTAAAGAGGTTTTTACGTTGTAATAAAATTATTGATGTATTGTATCTTTCTTTTACGTAAACACACGCGTGGCTTCATTTTATGTACGGTGGGGAGCGGTGCGGTGTTCCAAGTAAGTGAATTTATTAAGGCTAGGGTCTACATTCAATGAACCTTTGGTTTAACTAGGGTTAGAAGTAGTCTGTAATAAATTTTGGCTGTTTGTGTAGTAAATGATGTATTCTTTTCTGGTTTTCTTCTTCTGCTGAACTAATTATGTCGTGGTTAAAATAAGAGTCAGTTTTTTTAAGTGGCAAACCAAAATGTCATAGCGGGATTAACCTGCTTAAGATTGACGTAGGAGTAAAAGTTTGGCACAGCAAAAGAAGGATCCAGTGCGGAGCGAAGTCAAGCTTTTGATAGTGATGTTAATTTTATGTTTTTGTTTTTTTTAATGACTTCTCCCGCTCTGGGTGGGGTGGAAGGGAGTGTCAGACTATTACTGGCTAAAACCCAACAACCGCGTTCCTGCTTGTACTCTTTGCGTTCCAGGGCCGCGTTGACTCTTTCGAAACATATGGCTACCACCTTATGGTCATCATCATCTGCCTAGCCTTTTTCCCAACTATGTTGAGGTCGGCTCCCAGTTCAGCCGGATTCAGCTGAATACCAGTATTTTACGTGAAACGGCTGCCTACCAGACCTCCACAACCCATTAACCGGTGTCAGATTTTCTGGCTTCTGACAATCCGTAACGACTGCCAAAGATCTCCAAATGACAGTCGAGACCAGTGGCTTAACGTGCTTTCCGAGGCACGGAAAAGTCTCGTTATGTTAAGATGGTCACTCATCTACAGATCAACCTCGGGAAGCGTTGCTTAACTTCGAAGATCGACCCGCACGGGTCGATCTTCGAGGTTAAGCAACGCTGTTATAATTTAGCCACGAGCTCCTCGGCTACCACCTTATGGTAAAAGATTGTAATGGAAATATTAACAACATCATCAAAACATACCACTACTTTTACTAGTCGAATAAGGATATATTAATTCGTGCTAATATCGCATAAAGCTAAAGCAGTTTCGCACAACACGGATGGAACAGCCTTACTCCTTTTATAAAAAAAAAACAGACCAATAATCGCATTAAGTGAGAGATGGAGTTGCGAAGGACGAAAGTGTCTACAATATCAGATTATTTACCCGACAGGTTGGTTGATGCCAAGTGAATACGCGTTAAGCCAGGCCTCAACGTTATTAACCAAAATATCATCAGACTAGACAGATATGAACTTTATTACTACAGTCATATAGTCCATATTAAGCCTATATAAAAATAATGAGAACACTAAAATTCCGTACTTTTATACGATCTGACATTACTATTTGATAAACTAAAGCGGGCCCCATAAAAAATAAAACGAAATAAATTTGACATTAAATGAAGGAGGTAAACAAATTTTACAATCCCACTGTTCAAAGATGGGATTGCGTAATATTTTGCCTCAATAAAGTTCATGAGTGTTACTGAAGACGCAGTGTTGGGAAAACCGATGACCTAGAGAAAGTCGGGAGAATTTGATGATGAATCAACGGTGTTACATAGCTCAAAGTAACTTGTGTAATTATTTGTGCAATAAATATCTTCGGTGTTCAAAAAATATTCAGGCCATTAGGTCTATCCTATTAGAAGACATCTTCAGAATATATACGAATTGTTGCATTAGCTAAAATCGTTATGTAGACACTTACCATAGTTTTTTTTTCTTCGTGAAATATGGTAAGCAGAAACAAGTCTTGCGTCAATTCCAATGATTCTGTGCTACAATTAGCTTTCTCTTCCTAAAAGACAACAATTTGCGTATAAAACTTTCAATACGATTCCGCTCATGGCAAAAACAATAACATAGTACAGAACACACAGGTTAATCAAGTTAATTAAGTACACGTTCCTGACAATCATTCTCAGCTAATTTCAGTAGCACATGTAGTGGGAAGGGTAGGATAGATTGCGCTTGTCATGCTGTGTGTGAATTAGGCGTATCGCGTACACACAGAGGGCCACGCGACCACTGGGACAGACAGTTGATTATATCGCTTCGTGCCTCAAAGAGAGGTGTTCATTTGTTCGATTCTAATTGATCTATCACCGTTTATTGAGGAGAGTGTAAGGTATTGATTGGCTACTGAATTTAAAGACATTATCCGTAACTATAGAAGGTAGTAGTAGAGCAAATTCTTGTAGGTTGCTTCGTTCGCTAGAAACATTTTATCCTCGTATTACATATTTTGGGACGGAATTTATGAAAATCCTTTCTTGGCGGATACCTTTGTCTCCACAAGAAAATTTGAATTCTACTTTTTTATATTTTCTTTTTGTAATGAGCAATTCACTTAGCGATAATATTCGACCCTTACATTTGTAAAAATTGTGTGTATTTTTGTGAAAATGTTTGGGCTTCCTAAGGATTACACTCCTAATAATTCAACCCAAACAACACCTGTTTTTTCTCTATGCTAAAAATATGAGCTCATGTTTTATATTCAAAAGAAAAAGCACACGCAACAAAAACATTTATGTAAATTCATTCAACCTGAATCTGACAGCCACACAACTACCACCAAATAGTTCTTTCAATCACAGCAACAAAATGTAACATCAAGCGCCACAAAGCAAAAAAAGCGCTATAAAGCCATCTCCAGCGACCGCTTTATCAATTTCACAAAATGCGGAAACGGTACAAAAACGTGGTAGGGCGAGCTCATTTTTATTCAAACCGATTCTCATGCAGCGTTTATGGGTCCAACTTTCGCAAACCCTGCGTCTACACCGGCTGGCAATAATTGCCTGTTGTAACTTTTTTGTTTAGTGTGTCGTATCTTGCGCCGTTTTGGGTAACCGGTGTTCCCTTAAATTGAAATGTTATGTATCTGTGATATGAATTTTCGGTAGTAAGAATTGCGTTTTGTTTTCTGTTTTCAAAAGTTATTTTAGTTTGATTTTTGAGAGAATAGAAACATGTTTCTATTGAAAAGTAGTTATAGTTATACAACACCCTACTGAGAAACGTAAGAAAATATTTACTAAATATTAAGAGAATGAGGTCAAAATCGTATCTACTTTTCAATTGTGGTCGTAAATGAGACGTTGTGTTATGGTTGTAAATGAGAGTTATATTTTTGTAACGATACTCTCTGTATTTTTGTAGTACATACAACTTAAATGCAGAACCTTGAAACGGTATTTACCCGTTTGTAGAAAACGACATAAGATTATGCAAAACTTGATTAAACGGAAAGCTTTGTTCAGCATTAAATGTTTTTAATATTTTAAAATCCTCACCACCCACTTACGAGATTGTCAACCTTTTTAATTTTTAAACTTAATCCTCAAACCATTGCTTAAAACGTGTGCCACACAGAATTTTGTAAATTATTCAGGATGAAAAGAAAGATCTTCATTTGAGTGAAATAATTTTAACCCTTTATGTTTTGTAGGTAAGGATGTAATTGTTTGTCGTTTACGTTAATTACGAAGGGAACTATTTCTTGAATACTTTATTCGTAATCAGAACAGTTTAAAAAAAATCCAAACCACAACACTTTTCATAAGGTATTTGATGTAAATAGGCCCCTTAGTAAAAAAAATGTAAGTCAATGCTTGATAATTCAAAATAATAACTGATAACAATAGGCAATGCATTGTCGCAATAAGCATGTAAAAGCATTGGTGTAAAAAGGTCACAGAAAACAAAAAACAATCCCATAAAAAAAAAAACGCTAACTACATGAAACATGTTGAACCTGAAAAATCAAATAACTAATCTTATGAAACCAGACAGCTTCGCTCCTTGAAATATTATAACAGTTTTAGAAGATTCTTATGAGCCAAAAATTCTTCTGTGATTTATAACTATCATTAATCTTGAATACAAATTAGATCGCGACCTTGCTGTTCGTACAGACGCTTGTCGATCTTAATATTTTATCGAAAAGGATGCTTATAAGGGTTTTTGCAGACTGGCAACATTTTGTTTTTATCAGAAATTTGGTTATGCCTTTTTTTCTGGACAGGCAATCATCAAATGACTTCTCCCGCTCTGAGCGGAAGGGAGTGTCAGACTCTTCCTTCCTTCTAGTGCCTTTTGCGTTCCAGGGCCGCGGTGACTCTTTCAAATTCTGCAACCCTAGCAGGCACTAAACCCGTCTATTCTGCTGATATCTCTTTGAGGCGCGCGTGGAACACAACGCTTCTGCTTTCGCAACGCGTTGATGCTTTCTTTTGCAACAGCTGGAATAAATCCAAGTTGAAATGTGTCGTAAATATTATAGTCATGGTTTATTGTTCAGGTTCCTACGAAGAGTTAGGGAGAGGCCGTGCTAAAGCGAAACAAACTACATTTGTATGTATATTGCGAATGCGTGCTGGAAAATCGAGGTAGCTACTTGAAGTTGCGTTGTGGCATTCCCCAAATAAGTATGGTTGCCATGAAGTTGTACCAACACGACAAGAATTTCGGAGAGCTGTACCAAGTTTATTGTTTACACTTGCCTTTGTGGCTGCGGTGTTGACCAAAAGTTTGCGACTGCTGTTGAAAGCAACTACAATTTGTCGTGCGTGCAAATAAAGGAAGATGATACAAGTATCTGGAATGAAGATTTTTAGCGCTGATCTTCGCTCGTTTTAGAATAGGAGTTAGAGCGGGAGAAGTAATTTGATGATTTCCCATCCAAAAAAAAAGGTCGAAAAATGCGAAGAATTTGACCATTACGGCACTCTTGAACTTCATAAGAAGTTGATACTAAAACGTAAAACATGTAATCAAGACCGTGTTCTGCTTATGACGCGCTGCACACAAATTCTTGAGATTACAGTTGCCCTACAGAAATATAATTATGCTGGCTTAGTAAAGCTAGCATATAGTAAAGTTATTTTTGCAATATAATATATATATTAAATACTTTAGATATATATTAAATACTATACGTATTTAATACATACATATATCTTCCTCACTTTGTGCTTTTTCATTTTTGTGCTCGGCTACATTTTGCTGCTGTTCGTTGTGGTCGGTTTGAATAGGCCCAAAATTATTTTCATTCATCCTTTTTAGAAAGGTTGAGTTCAAACCCCACTCGAGTGGGAAACTGAGTTAATTAGATCCTTTTCTTCACCTTATTCAAATTGAATTATGTGGGTTTTTGAAGGGAAAAGTATGTCGGTGTGTACCGTGCCTAATGGTTAGCAAAAATATTTGGATGGGGCTTCACGTCAAGTATTTGGCATTCAACTGGCCAAGTGTTCTTTACCTTTGTTGATTTTTTGTAATATACTTGGTTTTTCCAGCAGCTTCAATACCGTAGAACTCGAAAATCACATCCGAGGTATTACGGAGACAAAAAAATCCTGAAGCTACATCTTAATTCAGGTCATGGTCTGCTCGAGTTCCAAAAAAAAAAAAAATTCCAAATACGTTCAGCCTTCATAGCATGACTGATTAATATTAAAAACTTTCGCATTTGTAATAGATGCAGGATAATCGGAAGTATAATGTAGAAAGAAAGAAAGAAAATTGTTTATTTGGGACTCGCACAAAACAAATAGAGGGAGAAGGTACAAATGTTACAAAAAAGTGCTCGGAAAAAATCTCTGAGATATCATTATGGATGCTCATAATGCTCAGTAATCTACTTCAAAAGACATCAATCAAATAACTTTCAGAATTTTAATGCAAAGTACCCATAATGATTCATTAGGCATCCTATTCCCACCTCATCTAAACTTCACAACGGAAGCTTTGTATTTTTACTGAAAAAAGGAACACAAGTATTTTACCGAGTGGACTGAGTACTAGTCTTGTTTGTTCAAAGATTCACTTCATAAAGAACTCAACCAACCTTAACTCAGAACACACAAAGAAAACTGGAACACAAAGGGCCAAGAATGATCGAAATTTAACCTGGCAACATACGTACAATTACGTAATACTTAACCTAACAAATACCTATCGTTAACGTACGGTATACAATGGGTGGTCTAACCGTTGTTCAAGCCCGTATCGTTTCAGAGAAAGCACAATAGATTGTAAACTGAGCTGTGCACGGAAGCAGTGTGTATCAATAATGTATAAGCGTAATTTACATTTAATGTACAGGTTTAAAATGTACTGAGAGGTAGGTTGGTATATAGCTTTCTGTAAAATCGAACGTGCTTTGAATTAATTTATGTAGTTACTTGGATTTTTCTGCTGCTGTGAGAGCGTTGAAAGCTTTGCAGGGACAGTTGCTTTTGAGAAACTGAAATAAGTGACATTAATCTGAATTATCTTCAGGAATTCGGTAGTCATCAGATAACTGCGAATCATTTATTTATTTATCAATTTTATAGGTAAATTTCAACGAATAATGATCAACAATTTCGCATAACAATTTCATCACCAGTAAGGAATGGGATTACCTATTTAACACCATTACCGAATTCAATAATGATACTCGTAATGTTACCGCAAAATATGAATTGCGTATATGTAATCGTATAATGGTAATTTACACATTCATAGCAGTGGTTTAAACTAATTTGGTATTTTTATCAGCCATTATTTTTTAAAACCATTTTTGATATAGCATCGAATATATATATATATATATATATATATATTTTTTAGAATATATGTATAACTTTTTATTGTGTACACCATATAAAGATGAAGTAGATGAAGAAAACATTACATAGGGCGACAGAATGGAAATACATACAATAGGTACTGTAGGTAGTCTTAGGGGTACTAATTATATATACAATAAATAAATAATAGATAAATCTTATATATAAAATTCTCGTGTCACGGTGTTTATGGTTGAACTCCTCCGAAAGAGCTCCACCGATTTTTGTGAATCTTAGCGTGCATATCGGCTAGGGTGGTGAATCAGACAACATCTATTTTTCATCCCCCTAAATGTCAAGGGTGGTCCACCCTTAATTTTTTTTTATTTTTTTGTGGCAAAACGACGTTTGCTGGGTTAGCTAGTATATACTGTAATAATTATGAAACAAAATGCATAGAACTCAAATAGAAACTATTAAAGAGAGGTAGTGTTTTTTATCATTTAACTAACCGCCAAACCGAACATTGAGTTGATACATTATGAACTGTTTTATTTTGATGACGTCACAATGCTTTTTTTTTTTGATGGGAAATCATCAAATGACCCCTCCCGCCCTGGGTGGAGCGGTAGGGAGTGTCAGACAAGAGTCTGACACACCTGACTAAAACCCACCCGTGATCCTCTTGTGCCCTTTGCGTTCCAGGGCTGCGATAACTCTTTCGAACAAATTCCGCAACCCTAGCAGGCACCGACCCTATGGGGCCCCGTCCCTGGTGCTGACGGCTCCTTGAGACGCGCGTGGAAATCAACGCGTCGTCGACTCAGCCTGGTATCGGACGGCGAGCCACCCACGCTCACCGTCCACAGGCATCAGCCCCTGCGCAATAGCACAGCGGCCGACTTGTCTCTGGAGGAGGCCGAAATGGGACCATTACTGGCACTCCATTTCAGCCCCCTCCCGAGTACCAGGAGTCACGGCACCCACAGCATGACGTCACAATGCTGTGTTACAATATTCACAAGGCCTTTATGAATCATTCAAATCTGTACCAGTAACCTATCCTGCAAAAACTACATTACAAGGCGATTTTATCACGGAATCGTACACTATAGAAATACATTCTGTCCCACAGAAACCACGTTTTTTCGGGATAAATGATAAATGATTTTATTTTGTAAGTAGATTGTAAAAAACAATTTTACACGTCAATCTTTTTTTTTGGTCGTTATAAAACTAGATGAGGCCGGTGTTTCCTAGCTGACTACCCTGAGAAGAAACACCGAAACAAACTCAGAGGTCAAGGTCTCTTTTGAAGTCCATACAATTGTACTGGTCAAATCATATGAGAACCATGTAGGTTGGTGTCTGAAGTGGTCTTTTGAGGAAAATACCACACAGATTTGAGTGGACCTGTCCAAACAGTGCAAGCATTTGTCAGTTATCGTGTAGCTCAAACTTAGAACTTTAAGGAGCTCAACGATTTGACGAACAATACCAAAGTAAGGAAGCACATTAAATTACTTCGTGGAATCTTCGTAATCGGACCGGTATTGCCACAGATAAACTTCTGCAAACAAACAGTCAAATTGAACTTTAAAAACAAATAGTTTAGATTAAATTCAACCATAATAACTTAAGCTTACATCCCTATTTACAAAGTCAATTCACCCAACAGTTCATCGGTGAAACCCAACAAATACTTCATTTAGCTAACATAAATACATGCCTAGCCCTAGGATCAGGCATGTATGTATGTTAGGTACTGGTAGCTATCTATCAACGATGCTTGATATTCTAAGATAAGACGCGCACACTTCGGCAACAGCTTAGCGTGTTCTCAGAATTGTTCAGAGAAATTGATTTAGCGGTAGAAATTCATGTGTTGTAAGAAGAATTTGCTTCTAGGGAATCGGAACTAATAAGATTATTTTCGGACTTGGTAACTAGTTTCAACAAGTATCCAGGAATGTCATCACTTTAGGTTTTTTAAGAATTAAAAAGAAAAGTATCAAGCCATTTCCCAATTATTTAGAGTTGCCTTCCAATATAACTTGATACAGCACAGTGCTAGTATTTTACCTGGTGACCTACAAAACCCAGTAGCTGGTTACAGTAAACGATATCCCATTGCAAGACGGGCGTCAGATTTTCTGGCTTCTAATTTATTCGTACGACGAATACGGACGAGCGTCTAACTTATCGCGCTTTCCGAGCCATAGAGGAATCTTGATTTGTAATGGACACATTTCCATTCCCAGACCGACCTCCGAAAGCGTTGCTTAACCTTTTTTATTATTATTTTTTATTTACTCCGAACACAATGATTCATATTGTGGTTAGTAACACTTATAAAACTATGTTAGTGACATTTTTTTCTTCTTATAAAATAAATCAAATTAAATTAAAATAAACTAATTCATAAATCTATAACTACCTCCGCTCCCCGTTGCACTAGACCTGCAGCTAATGTCCATACGGGTCCAGTGCCCGAGAAACGGGCTATCAGGCTTATTTAGAGCCACTCATAGAAATTTTTTTTTGACCCTTTCCTGCTATTATTAATATATTTAGTTTTTTTTTTTTATTAGTGGCATCTCGCATCTCTCTCTTTAACCTAAGGTTGTCTACTGGGGTACAGGCCTCGACTTAGGGCGTCATTGGGGGGACTGACGCTGGATCAAACTAGAAATATTATTTAGGGACGAATTTAAGACTACAAGCTCAGTGGTGCGGACTGGCTCGACCAAGGTACGGGAAATAATTGAGTACGTTCTCACGGTCAACTCATACTCAAAGCTATTATGTGAATCAAATAATTTACAGGTACTTTTAAATTTACTCAAGATCTATCAGAAAGGTAGAGAAAAAAAAACTCTAGCGGAAAATATCATGATTAAAATTACCTATCGCAATGGTCAAGGTTCGGTTGGAGGTGGCCATTTTATTAATTAAAATAAAAAGAAAAGAAAGAAAGAAAAATGGTTTATTCCCCTCATTTACACGCACATGACATATTCAAATATACACATTAAAACTATTAGGACAACTACTACGACAACTACTATGTGACATGGTCAACCACTTCACGAAATGGCCAGTTCAACAATTTGGCTACTACATAATTATATGGTATATCTTTAGCTCAAAATCGACGTTTTTGAACTAAAGAAAGAGAAACACTTTCTCAAAGTTTTTATCAATTAATCACATACCAGCAAGGATTTTTAGGTTACACTTTAACAAGCCAAATGCCTAGTCTCAGACGTCTAATAAGAAATAATGTTGCAGACACAAAGCGGACAATGAGCCAGTTTATGTATTTTCTTTTTAAACCACTAACAGAGACACAAAAATGTTATGACGTTTTAAACTTTTGTTGAAGCTGAAAGCATTATTCTTATTCATTGTGT
This sequence comes from Hecatera dysodea, assembly GCA_905332915.2. Lineage (NCBI taxonomy): Eukaryota > Metazoa > Arthropoda > Insecta > Lepidoptera > Noctuidae > Hecatera > Hecatera dysodea. The sequence goes on along the minus strand of HG995294.1, from coordinate 6,008,324 downwards.
ACTTTAAATAAAAATGGCAAGGTTTTTTTTAGTCTGAATTAGAAAGGTTTGTACCGTTTTTCCTTTTGCTTTATATACATGGCAATTGTAAAAAATAAACCGGTCAAGTGCGAGTCAGATTGTCACACGAAGGGTTCTGTTCCCTTACCCGAAAAAACAGGTTTATTGTATAGGAGTCCTCTTTAATTCAATATAAATTAATTTTTACTATTTGTTGTTATAGTTGCAACAGAAAAACACACTCTTTGAAGATATGTAATAAAAAATAAAAGAAAATGGATGATCCGGTCTAGAATGATAAAACCTAACTTTATTTACATAAGAAAGGTACCTATTTAAAAAACGTGGGTAGGACATTTTCTTGGCATACGCCTACACTACATAACGCTGTCCCTGAGGACTTGTTCTCAAAGTGCTATTTCAATAAGGTATAGAAAGGTGAAGCCATTTTATACAAAAACTTTAGCGTTTTTAATGTCCGAAATATATCATGAGTATTTCTTTAATTTTAGAATTCGAACTGATGATATTAAATCAAATCTACATTCAAATAGTGATCAGTTTTCTGTCAGGTTTTTTTTTAAATTAGAATAATAATGAAAATATTATAATATTAAAATAAAACGGGATATTCCTAGAAAAGAATACCTACGCAGAACAATTTTTAAAGAGAGAACAAAATTGTGAAATATAAAGGGAAGCTATGAAAAGAAAATGACTTTTATTGCAACCCAGCCAGGTTCGAGACACTGAAATTAAATTGAAAAAAAAAAAAATATGTTTCACTAAGTTTTAACCGGACACATATAAGAACGAAGCATGAAATATAACGCTAGTAAAAAGTGTGGCGATGGTCGTTTGTATCAATTTCCTAATAACTAAAATTTAAATAAATGAGAATTGGTAACTAATTATACTTACTTACTTATTAATTAAAATATTTGAGCTAAATAATAATTGAGTTACGGCTGTTATTTGTCGAACCTGCTAATTAGGAATTTAAAAAATCGCTGTGGACAGTTTTTTTTTAATTATTAGCTAAGCTAAGCAGCGCTTCGCGGTTTCACCCGCGTAGTTGCCGTTACCATGGAAATACGGTGATAAAATAAAACCTATGTTACTTGCCAAAAATGTAACTTTCCACTGGTGAAGAAATGGTAAAAATCGGCCCAGTAGTTGCGGAACTTATTCGGTACAAAGAGACAATCAAGCATTTAAAGAAATAAAAATCTTCAATCATTTTTTTTTGTATTCATTAGATTTTATATAAATTATTATTTAAATAAATTTTCTATTAGATATTGGGGTCGGATCCCAGTTAAACCCGATTCAGCTGAATAGTACCAGTATTTACATGGAGCGGCTGCCTATCATACCTCCACAACCCATCAATGGCATCTCTTAGCAAGACTGGTGCCAGATTTTCTGGTAATCGTCAATCCGTAACGACTGCCAATGATCTACAAATCAGTTAGCACAGCTAGCACCAACGACTAATGTGCTTTTTGAGGCACGGAGTAATCTCAATATAATGAGATGGTAACCCATCCGCAGACCAACCTCGGCAAGTGTTGCTTAACATTGAAGATCGGTCCGTGCCGTGTTAGTCTTAATCATTATGACCGTGGCAACAAAAACAAAATTTTAACCAATGCAAAATAATTTTCACAGACTACCCGAGTTTCTTCAAAAGGGTTGGAAAGTACATTGAAAGGATAATCTTGTCGGCGAGACGAGCAAATCGTGCTATAGAATCTATCTGTAGTTTGTTTTTTGCCGCTCATCTTTCTTAAGACGGTGAAAACTGCTTGTCATATTGGAAGAGGTTTTAATACCTTATTTTTTATAAGGTTTCTAATTTTAAATGAAGTATCTAAACCAATGTTACAGACAAATGATAAATGAGATCTAGGCCAAAAAAGTATCAGTCATGACTGTATTAGAGCTGCTTTTTATACGACTGCCCAAAAAATGGATTGTTATTTTTTCAGGGTTCATGTATATATGTTTGTGAGTTGGTTTATTCCACCATAACTTCTTAACAGTTTAGCCGATATCAATGTTTGTAAGAAGCGTAGAGGTATATCGGGTAGCATAGGCTAGTGAATTATAATTTTTAATAAAAAGGGGCAGCCATGTTTCATAAATAAAAAATAAAATCTTTCTGTTTTCATTTAATCACTCTTTAACGATACACATTGATTTTTTTGTAACTGTTATTTAGTATTTAGTCAAAGGAATACTTCGTCTCAGCTCGTTGTCCCACGACCCTGCCCATTATATTTTTATAAAAAATTAAAAGTCGATAAAAATTCTTCGGCACGTTTTTTTGTGTAGGAACTCGTAGGTTCATGGGTATATTGCAAAATTCGTAATATTATATAATATCTTGAGAGATTGTAAACTCTCAAAAAACTGTCAGCTGAACGTTTGGAAAATTTTACGCATCAAAATGTGATAGTCGAAGACAGAGAGATATTAATCTCTCCAAGTCATTCCAAGAAGTTTTTTGAATAGCAAGTAACGAAACGAAATTTCAACATTCTAACCTGAATGACTGAGCCCCGCTATGTGGGGCATCTATTCCAGTCTACAGGATTTAAACGAACCTATCATGAATGGTCTAATAAAAGAATATGTGACCAAAAGTACAACACTCTCTTTGACCTCGCTGCGCCTTCACTCACAAAGTGTACCAAATTGACCTTTAGACTCCACATTAACTTATGATCTAAAACAAAATCAACTCATACGACTACAATGAGTCTATTTTCAGTCATTTATGAGACAGTACCGGTTTGACTACGAATGTCCGTCTAACACACAAAAATGTCAGAAAAATGTCACAAAAAAAAAGTTTACATACAGATATAGTACCTATAGTAAAAGGAACTCCATTCTAACTGTTTTCGCACGACACTTCCGGTTGATTTGTTTTAATATGGACTATTTAAATATGCCTACCGATATCGTGTCCACCCAAATTTTTTGTCTTATACCGATTCTGACCAAATACAAAACATGTGACAAAAAATAAAAAAAACTATTTTTGGCATTGCTCCACTATCCAGATAAATCTTTTATCTCAGTAAGTGTTAACGCTCACAAAAAGTACCAAATTGACCTCTAGACTCGACATTCACCTATGATCCAACACAAATCACCTCATTCAAGTACAACCGAGTCTATTGTCAGTCATTTGTGAGACGATCTCGGGTTAACAACGAATGTCCGTGTGTCCGGCTTTTATTCAATTTAGTACAAGGAACGTAATGATACGGGGGGACAAAGAACTGTTCTTTGTGAACTGATAAAAGGAACTGTGATATGTGTTTTGGACATCATTATTGTGTCTTGGCTATGTGGCGTGATTCAGCCCATTTTTGAGACTTTACTTACGTCATTCGGCAAGCCTAATCAGGCCTTTTTATAGGTTACTAGATTATGCCCGCCACTTCGTTCGCGTGGAGTTCCATACTAAATGTTAACCTCTTTTTCATCCCCTTAGGGGACGAATTTTCAAAAATCCTTTCTTAGCGTACGTCATAATATCTACCTGCATGTCAAATTTCAGCCCGATCCGTTCAGTGGTTTGGGCTGTGCGTTGATAGATCACTATGTCAGTCAGTCCCTTTTGAGTTATATAATATTTAGATAGATTTGTGTAGTATCAAATACATCCATGAATGCTTACTTTATGATTTTAATTAATAAAATAAAATCAATGAAAAGAGAAACAGCGTGGAACTGGCGAAGATGCGCGGTTTTCAAGTTGCAATTCTTCTTGGCACTGATAAACACGCAGTAAATAATAATAGCGTTTCTTGCGTGTGACGTCAGACGCTAGTAGTATTGTTGTCTGTTTTATCATAGGTTGGAAACAGTGTTTCATCTATCGAACTACCTAAGTAGAAACAACCAAACACCACCACCAGTCAAACACTCTAAAAACTCCAGCCTAACAAAAATGTAAATAGAGAATTACAAAATTTTGCAAATTACCTTCTGTCACTTACGATTTGACCTTTACGACCCAATTACTACATAGCACCAATATTCCAGGGTTAAACCAGCTGTCAAAAAGGGCTTTTGACGTTCCTAACGACAGAACGCCAACGTCGGAACATTATGCTGATATTAATTATTCCAGCAATGGATGAAAATGATGATGATTAAAGTTACTTGATGACAGCTGACCCACGCTTCCCACAGTACTTTCCGTAAAGCGGATTTAATAATGAAGAATGATCACCCGTCCAAAATACTGACCAAAATAAAATGCAAATCCATCTAAAAAAGCGGTCAGCCAGCTGTCATGTTCCCATTTAGGTACAATAGTTACGTATAGCGTACCCTTCTGAAAGAAAGACCATGTTACGTAAGACGTCGAAATGTTCTAGAGGAATTTTTGTTTCGTCGATCGATACCCCGTTCTTACACAAATGTAGCAAATATTGTAACCGTATGTAAGGAAAGTATTATGTTAACCGTCTGTCTGGGCACGAATTCAGATATAGGCTTGCCTGTTAATATTGTAGCCTGGTGAGACTATTTATCATGAAAGCTAAGTCCTATTAGACCTTAGATAAAAATAGTTATTCCTTGGAGTGTCGTAAAACGTTAATAAAGTTTATCTGATGGAGTATCCTTGTAGTTAGTACGGAATAACTACTATAACGGTTTGAGTGAGAACCAGTCTATATACAATTCATCAGTAGTACCCTTAATGTATTGTGAGAAACAATATAGTATAATTGAAATCTAAACGCGGATCGGAACACTTCACTGAACAGTAACAATTTTAGATCACATCATCCACAGTCACCATTAAGTTTGACGCTTACTTACGGACGCGCTAAAATTCTTTATATGATATCATTTGTAAGGTTTACTAAGATAAAGAAAAAAGAAGAAAAATACAATAATAATAAACGTCTTTAAAGAACGAGTTGAATAAAGAGACGCACTCAACGAGCCCCAGAAGTTATGCACACTTCTTTAAGCTGAAATACACTCTAAATCCATTACTATGCAGTCCAAAACGTACATGTTCGCATTTAGGTCTGGAACATAATTGCTAGGCTGTCATCATTGTAACTAAGTACGATTTCATTGCGTTCGAGATTATAATTTATAGTCTGTCTAAGATACTTGACGGGCGTTAATGATCGAAGCCATTTGAGATTTAGCCTTAATTAGGGCTAGATGTATTGATTACAGAGATTGAGGGTTTGAGCTTTATTTAGTGTTATTTTGTAGTTGAGGGGCAACCTACGTATTAGGTCTTAGTGTTACGTAAGGGGTATTTTTTAAAGGATGGGAAATCTTGTGACTTGTGACTTCGCCTCTCCGCCCAGAACTGAAGGATTCTTACTGACTAAATCCCATCCCTGTTCCTCCTAATGCCCTTTGCGTTTCAGGGTCACAGTGATTCTTTCAATCAAATACCGCAAACCCTGGTAGGCACTGGCCCCGGCGGACTCGACTATTAAGCTGAAATCTCTTTAAGGGGCGTGTGGAACACAACGCGCTGTCAACCCGGGCTTAGTTGTTATCGGACAGCGAGCCACCCAACTGCTCTCCGCAGGCTCAGGTAGACCTACTGATTTTAGAAATAGGGCAAAATGGTATTTTAAACATTCTGTAAACCTTCTAAAGAGTCTGCCCTTAACTTTTAGTGTCATTGCTATTGGAATTCACAGATTGTAGCTCCAGAATGGTTAATTTTCACAAAATTCACTTTTTTCTTGAGCGATCAAGTTTTTATAAGGATCTAATAATATTTTGAACCACCTGAGGCAAGTTTATTTGAAAAGTCATAACTTGTTTTCTAGAACTCCTACTTGCGAAATCCATGTTGTATTTTAATAGTTAATTGGTTCTAATATACAGTGTGAAATTTTAATGGTTGTTTTCCCGAAGCGAAATGAGTTTGTATCGGTAATATAATCGATTTATATATATATAAAAAATATTAGACTCCATAAATGGCTGATTAACAATTTTGTCATAAACAAAACTCGAAAGCGACTTGAACCAACAGTAGTGCATCGCGTAGTATCTCATGTAGGTATCTACCTACTTTATGTCTAGTGCACTACTATTGATTCTCGCTCTTTCGAGTTTTTTAGAACACTTTTTTAATGATTTGAAAAAAAAAACATTTATTTTTTTAGTTTAACTTTGTGTTTCGATAGTACTACTGATGGGTAATGGTCCTGCCGCGGGAAAACAACCATTAAGATTTCACACTGTATAGTTAGTATGCGATAGCATAGTTATCATGTAGGTGGGTGACCTATTATGGCGATGCAGTCTTTATACTTAATAGAGGCAAGAGTTAGTAGCTTGCTTAAAGAGTTAGTCGGCAGTTTAAGTATGTGTGGGTTTGATGTTTTGAAATCCATTAATAAATATGATGTAAGTAATTTGGGCTCGCTAAATACTTTACGTAAACTCAAAATGCATATTTCCAAGTAAACAAATCATAAAAAATAAAGCACCCATAAGTCTAAATACGTCACTATAATACCCGCGCATCACTAAAAAAATGTCTTTGTATAAAGGCTCAAAAGTTTTCAAAATCAATCGAGTCTAATTCTAAAAGAACTTCGAAGGCCTTCACTTACAATGTTTTCAGAATTAAACTTTAATTTCTTAATAATTACTTAGCTTTGTTAGCCCACTGATCTGTTTGCTTGTGAAATTGAGGTAGCTTTTGTTTGTACTTGAATTACCTAGATAAAATTGAAAGTTTTGCTGTTTACTTTTGTCTTTGACAAAGTCTAGTATTTGGCAATAGACGTAGACCTAAACAAATAAAAGTCTGCCAATAAAGAGGTCGGTTAACCTAGTTCGCAAATATATTAGCGATTATTACTTTTCGTTGGTGTTATAGATAAGAATGACTAAGCTGTCTATTACATTGTTGTTTCAATAGATTGAAGTCATCGAAAATGAAAATAATACTTCGTCTACAATCGAAAATATCGACGCATTCTTTCGGTGAACGCAGTTTTTGTAAAGCTAAAATACTGAGATTGATCACGTGGTATTTCAGCAAACGCATACATTTAATGTTTCAACAATGAATATCACTGACAACTGGTATTTTAGCTGTGAATCTGTGGATGCGGTGAGAATCATATACGAAATCGAACAAACAAGGTGTCATACCTGTGATGTCTTCACCAGTCAGTTTGTTCCTATGTAAATGAGAGAGTATAAACATAGTGACATTGTATCAGCAATACCTTCAAAATATTTTGGGATGTGTATGCTACAATCAAAGTTTTTTCTCATTGATTGTTTCTGCATTTATCATAGGTCTAAACGGTAAATGGTAAAAACGTTTTTTTTTTTTTTACTTTTTGTTAGTAATTCTCTGGTGGGCTTCTGGATCCTAATTATTTATCTTTGGACTAACGCCGCCCCGCGGTTTTTCCCATGTTGTTCTCGTTCCCATAGGAACACGGGGATAAAATATATCCTATTTTACTCGCTGATAAAGTGGTTTTCTATTGGTGAAAAAAATGGTTAAAATCGGTCTTGGAGTTTCGGAGCTTATTCGGTATAAACAAACAAACAAAATCTTTACTCTATATGATATTAGTAAAGATACATAAAACATTTATTGCGTTCCTATAATTTGGTATATAACCTTTGACGTGTCGAATCAAATTATCATAAAACACAGTGTCAGTCTGTTAGCATGTAGGTATGTCACATGTCCCAAGTTAATACGAATAATTCCTCCGTAATACGAATATTTGGTAATCAATACTTTCATATGACTGAAGCCGTGAACAATATTAATTCAGTCAATATTATAAGTCGCAGGGAATGAAATAATTTCTCGTAGTATCATCAAATAATATACGTAGGACTTATTGAAACAGAAGGATTTCGGCATTACTGCAGTAGGTAGGTATTATACAGTGAGATTAAGTGTGAGACAGATTTAAGAGCATATCTAAGCACATTTTCCTTTTATAAAACTATGTACGTACTCAAATAAATAGTTTTTATAATGGCGTTAAACCAGTGACCCAAATATTTATTTTATAAGTGGAATAATCAAAAGTGCAGGTTACCGTTTTCCATGCTTATAATCGAAATTTAAGCCGAATGTACATTCAATCAAATTAAATGATCATTAGAACTGTTTCTTTTTAAAGATCATATCTTATCGGGATGGCCACATGGCTTTATGGTCATGTTGAATTATTTGCATTAGTTTCAGGTCCCTTGCTTTATGGCATATCATTTTGACGTTTTGAAATAAATCATTTAGATTATGAACGTTGTAACTTTTAATCATTAGTATAAGTGAATGATTAACTGAAGCTTATATGAAACTAACAGCGCCCCACGGTTTTACCCGCGTAGTTCCCGTTTCCGTGGGAATATGGGGATAAAATATATTCTATGTTACTCAAGGTGAATGTAGCTTTCTAATGGTGAAAGAGTTTTTGAAATCGGTCCAGTAGTTTTTGAGATTATTCGTTACATACAAAAATACTAATCTTCCTCTTTATAATATTAGTATAGATGAAAAATTTTTTGGAAAAAGATTTTTCAAAAAAAAAAATTTATCATTTGCTATAACAACTTATGATATAGAATCATAAGTTGTTATAGCAAATGATAAATGATTTATTTTTTGTAAGTAGGCTGTAAAAAACACTTTTACACGTCAATCTTTTTTGGCCGTTATAAAAACTAGATGAGGCCGGTGTTTCCTAGCTGACTACCCTGAGAAGAAACACCGAAACAAACACAGAGGTCAAGGTCTCTTTTGAAGCCCATACAATTGTACTGGTCAAATCATATGAGAACCATGTAGGTTGGTGTCTGAAGTGGTCTTTTGAGGAAAGTACCTCACAGATTTGAGTGGACCTGTCCAAAAAGTGCAAGCATTTGTCAGCAAAATGATGATTATAACAAATGGAATTATATTAAACGATATTATATCTATTGTTGTAATATTAATAAAATATTTATACCTAACATTACACGCCCAGACAAGACAGCAAGGTCCTGCTAATGGGGTAGTTGACTAAAAAAATCTAATTAGTCCGTCAGATAGATTTCCAAAAAATATTGGACACGTATTTTTTCTTTTTTCACGTAAACAAAAAATGAAGCCGATACAGAGCGTTGAAAACTCGTGTGACGTCACTACTCGCTACAATTTTTAACGAGCCGTAACGTCACAAGCCCCCACTCCTGATCTTTGATGCTTTGTATCTTCGTCAGTTTTTATAGATTTGATAAAGGAAAAAATACGTGTCCAATATTTTTCTATAATCTAACTGACGGACTAAACAAAATCATATATTTTTTACTCAGGAAACATCCCTATTGCAAGCACAAGAGAGGGCGGAACTATGTGGTACAAACTCTCAGATGGTCGACCACCCACTTATGGAATTAGCCGTAAGTTCACGTATTAAAATGCTTGGAAATTAAGAATTTTTTGACAGATTGCGACTGAGGAACGCATGCAAACGTATGTAAGGTGTGTTTTTAGGGTACATTTTTAAGTAACTATTTGTATTTAAAAATATGAGTTATTTGATAGTTATCTAGAAATCTGAATACAAATATAGTATAAGTATCTTCCTTACGCGCATACAACTTAGGAACCTCATTCATCTTGGGAATGGAATTTTCCTCACATAAGTACTTGGCTACCTCAAGTGCATACCAACCGACTGGTCAAGAAATGTTCAGGAATTTCCTTATGCTAGGAATATATTGAGCGTATCAACCCAAGTTCACCCAAGTCAGCTTCAAATAGATTGCACCTGTTAAGGATTTGCTATCTGGCAAGATGTAGTAGAGAAGCTGCGATGATGTACTTGAGATATTTTAGAATCTTTCAACTTTTAGTTCAGGTAAAATTTCAGTGACTTGTAGAATAATAATTTGTAAATTCACTACTGACTAGAGGTGACAATGTAACCACAGATGTATTTGAACAGAATCTATCCCATCAGATTGAATGATAAGGACAAAAAAGATTTTTAATAGAGCCTAAAAATAACGAATTATTAACTAAGCCCTGATATATAAACAAAAAAAATTTGAGTATTCATCAATCAAATAAAAACTAAACCAATTTTTTTCTCAATATTGGGCACGAAGTTAGGGCTTGACACGTTCTTAAGAAATTTCAAAATCAAATGAAAAGTCATTTATTCAAACTAGGCTGAGAGAGAGAGCAGTTTTTGAACGTCAAATTTTACAAAAAGAGAGTCCCCCAAAACGCCCACCCGTCACCACTTCCTAGTGTTTTAATTTAGTTACCGATTTAAAGTATTGCTGGTTGATCTCTATAGTAAAGTATTCTTGTTTGTTCTATGGAATGAGTCTACGAAATAATTCAATTCACGAGAGAATCTCACATTGCAAATCTACGTATCAATAATATAGAACTAATTTGATTCCTCCCACCCAAACGATAGCAGAGTTGATTTCATCTGATATATTTCATTATTCGCAGAATTTACTGTTTTCCTTATATGTAAGTGACTTTTAGAGGATACAATAACAATCATATTTCTTCTAACAAAAACACAAAATTCCTCTGTCTCCGTGTTCCAGATAAACGGAACGGATTCAGCTGAATACCAGTTTGAAGAAGAACACAAAATTCCTCTTTACACTAATACTCGAATTTCGACTCGAATCATCAAATTGACAGTAACAGCTTCTTCATTATTGATATTGATCGAAGGTTTTTTTCGTCGTTATGGTGATTTAGTCCGATAAAGGTCCATCAAGCTAACTTGGAATGGCTCTGATCTTTCAATACATAATGTTTAATTTTCCAGTCATTTTAGTCTTCATACAAAGACAGTAGATATCTAAGCAAAATATAAAACTCTTTCTTGATTAAATAACTATAATAATAATAATAATAATAATAATAATAGAGGTTGTCGACATGTGGAATGTGAACACAGCAGTCATTGTGCCGATAATCGTGACGGCCAATGGCATAATTGCCAAGAGCCTCGACCAACATCTCAAGAGGCTCTCGTTGGGCAGCTGGATCAAGGGCTTGATCCAGAAAGCAGTACTCCTGGACACGGCGCGTATAGTGAGGAGGTTCCTCTCTCGGGAGCCCTGACCACCGGTAGCTTGGACCCTGTTCCCGATACCGGTGGGCTACTATTTTTTATATTTTTAAATGTTTTTTTTAATAGAAATATTTAAAAATTTAAGAAGTATGTATAGTAAATAAATAAATGGAATAATAATAATAATTTTATTTGCTCCAAAAACTTACAGATACAAAAGTTATGGTTTAAAAGAAAAATATAGGAAACAATATTAATAAGATACAAAGTAGCGTCAAAGTAAATACGGCTGGTAGAGTGGTACTAGACGTGTCCAGCGAACAAGATCTGTACAAAATTTGTGAACCCTGCCTCTTAAACTAGGATTATCCTGTATCTTAAGAGACAGTGATCAGCTATTAAGTTTATTTATACAAACAAAAACAAAACTTGTGGAGTGTGTCGATCTACCATAGATTTGAGGGGAATTGGTGAAGGGTGAATGCTATAAGAAGGAAAGGATAATGCAACTCGTACATTTTGGTGAGTTTGTAAGTGAGTGAAGGACTGTGTGTAACTGCACACCCAGGTGTTTATGTAGAACTGAGTGTGAAGTGTGCAGCTGAGATAGATATTGAAATTCAAAGTATACATATATAGTCAAGCAATGTATGTGAGCAAAGACTCGGTTTGTTCATAATCCTGTTCAAGAAGCCATTCTGTCACCCTAGTCTTCACTGTGTATTTATTGAGGTCTCGTATGTTGAGTTCTTTGTGAGTTTTTTTGTAAAGGTGGGCGCTTAGTGTGTTGAACTGAAGTCTGGAGAACGATGTTTTCTGTTGTGTGCCTGGGGGAATATTAGTGCGCTTATTGGGATCAGAAGGAGTGACGTACGCATGTCTTTTGAGTACTGTTCGGAGGATATAGAGCTGACGGACCGATAGCACTTGACATTCCGAGTATAGTTGTTTTGTAGGATAACGGTAAGGCCTACGCAGCATTACTTTCAATATGGCTCTTTGTGCTCTCTCGACTCTGACAAGACCGGTTTTGGCTGCGCCACCCCATGCAGTGATACAATACCCAATAATTGATTGACACAAAGTATAGTAGACCATTTTTAGAGTGTCAATGTCGGCCGATTCTCTGAGTGACTTAAAAATGTGTATCAGTCTCATAGTTCTGGAGGTGAGGGCACTAATCTGAAAATCCCATCGCAACCCAGTATCTATTTGTATTCCAAGATATTTGACATTCTGTTTTCTAGTTACTGCTAGACACTGGCACGCAGATGACAGACGTGAACAGGTGTGAGCTCTTATTGAAAAGTTTTGGTCAGGCGCGGTGTTATGGCGAATAGAGAAAGGTATATACGAAGTCTTGTCAAAATTAAGAGTTAACAGATTAAGATTAAGCCAATTCATTACTTTTACAAGGGCTAATTCTGCACTAATCCTAACACTATCCCAAGTTAATCCGTCAATTACAATCACCGTGTCATCAGCATATGCGAAAATTTTGGCGTTGGAAAGGGACATTCTACATAAGTCGTTAACGTAGATCAGGAATAAAATGGGACCAAGGATGCTTCCCTGAGGAACACCGTGAGAGATAAATTCCTCATCACTAATGTGGATATCAATTTTTGTCATTTGAGAACGACTAGTGAGATAATCTTTGAAGATTTTTAGGGCGACACCTCTTATGCCAAGCAATTCCAATTTACCAACAAGCAAGGGAACAGAGACTGTATCGAAAGCCTTAGACAGGTCTAGGAATATTCCTAGACATTTAGATTTACTGTCAAGATTCCTAGTAATCAGCTGCGTCAAGTTGAGTACTGCATCCTCTGTGGAGACTCCAGTGCGGAAACCAAACTGGTTATCAGCTATGATTTCATACTTGTCCAGGAAGCTTTTCAGACGTCTGCTAAGGATCCTTTCAAGTATCTTGGAAAGAGCTGACAGAACCGAGATGGGTCTGTAGTTATTGATACAGGCTCTGTTTCCCGCCTTGTGGATTGGGTGTATAATTGCTCGTTTTAACGCATCAGGGAAAACACCCTTTTGAAGACAGATATTGAATATATATGTTAATAGCGGAATTAGTGTTTGCCGACATATTTTCAATATCTGAGGCGATATGCCATCCCAACCTATAGCGCAGTCGTTTCGCAATTGCAGTATAAGGGATTCAACTTCCGTTTCGTCAACATCTAGCAACACGAGGGAGTTTGCAGAGGCGGATAAGATGTCACTGGTATTTCTAGACTGCGAACCAGACACATTGGTGGAGACATTCTGACACTGAGGTATAATGTTAGCAGCCATACTTTTCCCTATATTAGTGAAGAATTTACACACATCGTTTATGGAGGATTTGGGATCGGTGGATATTTGTAACAGTTCAACAGGGCTTGTTTTTATTTTACTTGTGTTACTAATTTTTTTTATTGTCTTCCAGAGAGATTTCGGATTATTCTTTGCTTTTTCTAGTTCATTCTTCTCGTAGGCAGTTTTTAATTTACGTAAAAGAGTGTTGCAAAAGTTTCGGTAGCGAGTATACGTAGTTTTCAGTATAAGATTATGAGGTTCTTTGGTTGATCTTGTGTGTAGCTTGTCTCGATTTAAGATGCATTTTAGGAGGCCTGGGGTAATCCACGGTTTAATAGTTCTCCGTTTTCTCGGGATTTTAGTATGTGTGGTATGCTTGACAATTAAAGACTTCAATATCGATACAAGAGCGTTCATGGATACATTTGGGTCGTCAGTTTTGAAAACGAATGTAAAGTCAATGTTTTCTAAATCTGACTTAATTGCTTGATAATTTAATGAAGTTGAGATATAAGCTGTTTTACGTTCAGGATTTGTGATTGTAATATTAAGCAGTATTGGTTTATGATCAGTTATATGTGAGTCTAAAACTAATGTGGTAGTTGGTAGCTTAGTTTTAACGAAAGCATGGTCAATGCAGTTTTCAAGTCTGGTAGGATACAAGTGCGTTGGCAGTAGACCATGAGTTGTGTTTAGTATGAGATAATCAACGCTCCGGTCGTTCCTACTAGCTAGTTTTATATCGATATTTAAATCGCCCATAAGGGCTATGTTCTTCCATGAGGAGAGTTTACAATAGACATTATTTAGACTTTCTAGAAATTTTTCGAAACTTTCTCTAGAGTTAAATGAAGGAGAGCGATAGACCGAGACAATGGCAATTTTCTTGTCTATTTCACAGACGAGACAGTTTCCACCCACAAAAGTAGGTTCGGAAACTGAGACTTGCAAACTATGCTTCACATAGATAACTATACCGTCATTTTGGTTGGAGTTTACTGTCGTGGAATAAGATTGAAAGCCTTGCAGCTCAGGCAGATTATCAACTTTGCTAAGCCAACATTCGGTCAAAATTATTACATCGAAGGATGTTTTCATTAAACAAAGCAGCACCTGCAATTGATCGAAGTTTTTATTAATACTACGTATGTTTAGGTGTAGCAATTTTATGTTGCTATCCGATAAGTTTAAAAATTTGGGGCAGTCTACTGGACTGCAGGTGAAGGAGTTGCCTACGTTTAGTGAATCTAGATCGCAATTAATATCATTTATGTTAGCCATTTATAACGACAATAGTTACAAATAGTGACATTTTTTGTGACTTTTTGAACCGAACAATATTATTAAAATGGGATATACATTGCTTATAATTTAAAACTAATAAGGATATGGTGTGTGTGATTGTGTAAGACAGAGTTGCGTAAGGGTTAATTATTGTGTTTAATGTACGACAGTGCGAATCTGTGAAGTTTAACAAATAGTTTATATCTAGAGCATATTTAAAACAATAGTTTAATAATGTAATTAGTCACATTTGTAGGTTTATAGCCTCGAGGCATTTTTCTGTGCGTACCCATATTTGTTTTTCCCCTTCCATTTTTCGTAGGAAAATATTGCCATTGGATATCCAGCAGAACTTGAAACAGTTGTCTTTGGCAAACTGTCGTGCCAAGTAGAAGAGTTTTTTGGTGTTGGGTGGAAGTTGTTCTGCGACGTACACAGGCTGACGTATTCCCGGGATGCCAATTAGCGCAGTGTTAAGTTTATTGTCCTTGCCCTTGTCTTTGTTACACGATCGGACGGCAGATAGCAGAGTATCTTTTTTAAGGACTGTGGCAAACTCCGCTATAATCGGTCGTGACCCAGCGGGGGTGGAGGATGATTTTCCGGGTAGGCGGTAAATATCCCGTAGCTCAGAATCTGTTATTTTTATTCCCACGGTTTTGCCGAGACTGCAGATCGTTTTAACAAGACCTTCACCGGTTTCAGTATCGGATTGGGGTATGTTACGGATCTCAATGCCAGATGACCTTGACTTTTGTTGCAGATCCTGAATTTTTTTTTTCCAAATTTTCAATATGCTGCCTCTGTTCATGGCGAACTTTCCTAAGGTCAGCAATTTCTTTTTTAAATTCTTCAAATTGTTGATTTATAAAAGACATTGATTTTACGATTTCCTCATTGAAATTGCGAATTTCCGCGCTTGACACCTGTATCTGTGCATTTTGCAATTTTATTTCACCAATTTCAGCCGTTAGTTTAGTCAAAGCTGCCGTCTGATTCGCTATCAAGTTTGGGATTAAATTATCTTGATCATCCGTATCCTGTGGTTCCTGTGAATATGGAACCACCACACTTTGTGGCGAGTTGTCGCTAGCGTGACGGGGTCGTTTATATCTGTTAGTGTTTACATTTTCACTCCTACTGACTGCCAAGTTAATGTCAGGTTCTGAATGAGTAAGGGTCTGGACCGGAGTTGGGATTACGTTCCGGGTACCGGGAGCCTTTGGCGGCGGAGTGCGCTGTACTCCGGACATAACAATAACTGTATTAAATTACACCAACAAAAAAAAAAGTTCAATCAAGAAATACCAACAAGTTGAATGCGGCGGTCTATGGTTGTTTTGCGCGAGGTTCGTAGCCGATGCGACGCTCGTAGCCGATATAGGACGCTCGTAGTCGATCCGTAGCAGGTCACCGTAGGCGTAGCAGCGTAGCTGTGACGTCAGACGCACGTAGTTGATCGCTATTTTGAGAGTGACGGTACTTGCTTCGGTGGCGCGTAGGAAACTCGAACGGACTCCCAACCCAGCGGGCACCGGTTCAAATCCAGCGAATCACAAAAACTTATGTACACCAATTTTAATGTTGTACTTGCAAACTTGTTTGCATCTCGCTCAGGGGCCGCCCAGTGGGAGTCAACCACAGGTAAGAAACCGGTAAGTGGAACAAGGAGTCCAAATTCACAATATCAACCAATCACAGAAATTAGGCCGAGAGAGCATCGAGGACAACCGACACACGTCCACACTGTTAAACGCTCGAGAGCTGACTCTTCTGAACTTTCTCAGAACTGGGGCGACGAGTTTATCACAATATTTGTCGAACAAACATTTGATCGAATGATTAGAAAAATCGAGATTTATAGGTTTTAGTGCCTGCTAGAGTTGTGGAATTTGTTCGAAAGAGTGAGCGCGGCCCTGGAAAGCAAAGGGCACTAGAAGGATCACGGGTGGGTTTTAGTCAGTAAGAGTCCGCCCAGAGCGGGAGAAGTCATTTGATGATTTCCCATCCAGAAAAAAGGTTGTTTAATATGTTTTAGTTAAGTTAGTAAAGTTACGTTTCCTTCTTTGTTTCTTTAAATATTTGGTAAATAAATGTTATATGTTGAAAATGTTTTTCCTCGGAAAAATAACTTTCAGCTCAGTTAGATTGACAGTCAACCGTGAAACAGTTGAGAAAAACGTACAGATATCCATGTTAGAAATATCAAAAAAATATTGTTCTTTAGTATATTATGTATACGTAACCGTTTGAGCCCGGACGAAAGCAATTTTTCGGCCAACGTCGAATCTTGGGCCTTTTTATCGTTTGAGCCGACGACAACGCCGACGGACGTTCAGATACTTTTGTTATTTTCCGACAAAAATCGTTGGTTGGAGTTATGCATTTGTTTTTTGCGTAGAATTCTCTGGAACTTTTTCGCTTGGATGTTTCTGTTTGGTCAAATTCCTGGCAGTATCGGGAATTATTTTCGTGTTACAGTTGGGAAATTTAATTTAGAACATAGAAAAAGCGTAATAACTTAAATATCAAGAGCAATCGTGTTTATTTTCCCTTTGAACAGATGTAGCAAACATAACGTAAATAAGGCCGTTGCCCTTCCACAAGGGAGGCCTTTTATTAACTTTTGCTTAAAACAACTACGTAAACCTACCCTTTTATTCAAATAAACGCTGTCCTCGTGCCGTTCACGTTCCCCTAAAGAAACACGGAAGCCGAATACGAATCCCGATTAATCGGTCTATCACTAGTAACAACATTATACGATATACCTTGTTGAAATTCCCCACACTGACGCCTGCGGGACGTATGTATTTTACGTGAAACGAATTTATTAATATAGTTGCCACGTATTTTTATTTTAATATATTTTTTCGTTGGCAATTTTTTTGGTTTATCCTCCAGGGGTGACGGAGGAAGAATATTAATACATTCATCTCCAGAGAAGTGGATCAGCAGTGATGTGACTAACGCTGTATTTTGCGACGTTTTTATTTGTTTTATTGTTTTCATTTCTTTATAAGGAATCCGGCAAACGTGATAAGGGATCTAATCTTTTTGTTTAGGCGTAATTATTCTAGGTCTATCGTGCAGAGAGGCGCTGTTGAACGTAACTTATGGATCATTTTAGAAAGGTTCTGGCCTTGCATCCAAGGGTTCCGTTGACCCTTGTCAGGGCCAAAACCTCTAGAAAGCTGTCACTTGTTAAGTTTTCCGGCGCGTGGTCGTTTTTCCTTTATTTTCCATTTTCGCTTACCTACTTCAAAATAAATAAGCATCTTAATCTTACCTCTAGGGTTTGATACTTTAAAGAGGGAATAATCTATTATTATTTATGCGAGAAGGAACGTTTGATGTCGAAATTCAATTGGCTGGTAAATTACTTAATCGAGAAGCCATTTTGAGCATCAAGCTGCTAATTGCCATGCTGAGTCCCCCAATAATCGTAATTAGCAAATTGTTGGCTTTGGAAATTCTTGCAAAAATTGGGTTATTGTTAACACTCTCGTTCTTTGTGAGTTAAGTAATTATAAGTCAATTTGAGCGTGTTTTATCAGCGTTATTAACATTATTGTTTGTGTGCGTGGGGTATTTTATTTGTAAGTAATTGAATGTGTCAATAAATACAATGAGCTCTTGATATAACATGAATTAATTAAATACCAGTCTGAACTTATAGCTGGTAAAAGCGGCAATGAAAGTGTTTATTCTAGAAATAGCAATCCTAGTCTTTACTAATTGTAAATAGGAAGTGAATTTGTTTGTTTAGCTTACACGCCTAAATCGCAGATCCAATTTTTATGAAGGCTGCTACAGAGATGAACAGAATCTTGGAGACGGTTAAAGTCCATCCTTTTTTTGCGAATATCTATTTAAACACGAGCAAAAGCTAGCTTATGTTTTTATATCACATGATATAAAACCAATTACTCTTCTAAGCTACTAAGTCTACGATTCATAATGTTAGTCACGCAGACAAACATGTATGTATATACAGAATCTATTTTAATCATCAAACTACGTAACCCTAAAAATATCGATAACACCCCTGATTCTATCATCTCTATCAAACCCCTACAATCACGGAGCTATTTTGACTGGTAGGTATCTATAGCATACATATATTATGTATAGTTTACTATTGTTAGAGGACCCGGTCTATCACAATCAGTCCACGACGACGCGTGATTCTCCCTTATCAACGAGATCATTACTAAGGAATAAGGGGCATTGTGTAGGTAACTGATAGGGATCGGTCAGTACCCCTGGATGTGATTAGCAGTAATGATCTGATAATAATGTTGTGCTGTGTTGCGTTTATCAATTATTTTGTCGTTTATGGTGGCAGCGGGTGTTGAAGAGTAGGGGGAGTAGGGGTCGTAGGGGTAGGTCGCATAATTAACGAGATTTACTAGGGTTAGTACCTGCCGGGGTTGTGGAATTGTACCGCAGCCGAACACAGATAGGTTTAGTCAGTAAGGGGGTCTCTTTCGCTCCATCCAGAGCGGGAGATGACATTTCATGATTGTGATTTCTTACCCAAAAGAAAGGTTGGGTCAGGTGCAATGAAAGGCTTTCTTTTAAGGGATAAAATTTTATAGTTTTTTTTTTCTTTTTTAATATTTTGCCATCTATTTTACTATCTAGGTTGCGCATTGTATATCAGTCACTCATCAGTAATGAAGAGAGAGAGAGAATTATATGACTGGAAAATTACCAACATCTACCTTATTATTGTAAAATATGGCGTGAAATTGTGAACTATCTTTTCGTAATAAGACACGCATATATTGAAAATATATTGAATTTGCCAAAAGATTTTTTCATAATGTATATAGAAAATATAATCTCATAAGATCACTATTCCGTGACATATATACATATGTTGGATTTTATCACCCGTCAAAAATCAAGCCACGTGTACACATCCTATTAGACATCCAATTTCTGTCGGTTAAATTTCAATCAATCAATCAAAAGCTTGTTGCAGTCGACTGCTGGACGTAGGCCTCTCCAATTGTACGCCACTTAGATCTATTTTCGCTTCTCGCATCCAGTTTCTGCCAGCCATCCTGCTCAAATCGTCACTCCACCGTGCCTGCGGTTAAATTTAAGTATATGAAATAGGGAACGAGCCTTTTGCATCAACCCTGCACAATTCTTTTTTGATTAAATATTAATTGGTATTTATTCTTTTTTACAAAAATAAATGTCTAGGTTACGAAACAACCAATTCTTATTATATTGTATGTACGTCACCTAGCAGCGCCCCGCGGTTTCACCTGCGTTGTTTCCGTTCCCCTAGTAATACGGGGATAAAAGATAGCTTATGACACTCCACAATAACGTAGCTTTCTATTGGAGAAATAATTTTGAAAATCGGTTCAGTAGATCCGGAGATTACCCCTTACAACATCACAAACGCACAATCTCACAAACTTACAAACGTTACTTCTTTATAATAATTATTAGTATAGATTTTTTTTTTGACATATTACTCAGACCAGTGTTCCCTAGCTGAGTAAACCGAGAAGGAACACTGAAACAAACGCAAATTAGGCAATGCCTTCTTGTGCCTAGTATTCTCTCAAGTCTCGTAAATGTACACTAACGATGCAAATACGATTACGTTTCATGGGGAGTCCCCTAGGATCTGATATCACATTTATGGCCTACGGAACAGTTATTTCTGTTCTGGTAGTTACTGTATGTCAGGTTTTAGAGTACAAATGCCTAAAAAATTGTATATTATTTTCGTTTTTCAGTAAAGATTGTTGGAATGCATTTAGGTGAGATGTTTGCCAAAAAAAAAAAACAAATAATTTGAAAAAATTAAAAGACGCGCCTGGCATGTCAAAAAAATAACTAAATAATTAAAAATAAGATAGATAACAATATTTTCATTGCAATCGTGGTACCTGTAAAGAACTATTCAAAGAAATGGCATTTTCATGAAAACTAAATATTTTCGTTTTTATTTATGAACCATGTTTTATTTTTTTAAATGTGCACTAGCCTATGTCATCTGCGATAACTCAACGTTTCTAACGATACCACATACATTGATATCGGTTAAGCCGTTTAGAAATTATAGTGGAATAAAAAAACTCACAAACATACTACGTACCTACATACATGTATCCTGAAAACATGAAACTCCTTTTTTGGGTAGTCGTGTAAAAATCCAATAATGCGCGACTCCTTTGAGTCATTTTCGCATTTCCTCATAGTTTTAGATTAAGAACGTTTACTAAGCGCGTGTATTTAGATCTAAAGAGTTAGTTAAAAACATTTTCGAAATGTCTTATTTAAAAAAAGATAACTGTAAATTTATGTTTGTATGGAACATTTAAAACGGGTCTAATTTAACTGCACTACTATTTATCGAAAATGTTTTCAACTAACTTTTTAGACTATGTATCCTGCTTATGTGTGTAAAGTTTCATTAAAATCGGTTGAGTCATTTCGGAAAATAAGCACTTGAAAATTTGTACGAAATGTCGTTCGGCGTATACGCTCTTAAGCCAACCAAGTCCACTACAAAAAATCTCAAATTCCTGCATATCCCCTCTCTCTCCCCAGAGACGCGAGTATCCGCAGCCATTCGCAGTTTTCATCAATATTTGGCCAGGAGAACCAAATCAATTTATACACTCCTCCTCTTTTTAGAAATGTTTCCCTAAGCAATATTTCACTTACACGCGTTGATTGATGTTAGCGTCTATAAAACTGTATAGGAAAAAGTTGTGCAACGGTAAGTGGTACAAGACGAATCGATTATCTCAGTCGAGTGAGCGATTAGGATAACAAGCTTGTAAAAGTATTTTCACCACATTTGGTGGACGGATGACGGAAATATCAGGGTGATATTATAGAGTAAATAGATATGAAAATTGTTTATGGTGCCGGTAGGTAGGTGCAGACGTTTCATGAGATGTGAATTATGTAGGATGCCTTTATGGAGTTTACGTGTAAAAATAAATAAAGAAACAACACATTCATAAATTTTAACTTATACAGTATTTTAAGTAACAGAGTGCGTTTGCGTTAACCCGCAATAGTATAGCATCCTTAAATGATAAAAAAATGTTACTATTCGAAAACAAAATGTTTTTCTTTTTTTTTTATTTTTTATTTATTTATTTTATTTATTTATTTGTTCTAAAACATACAAACATTTACATTACATGGATGATACGAGTATACAGACTACGATACACTTAATTCTATATTCAGATATAAGACATCTGTGTCTGAACTAGATATAAAATATCTGTATTTCAGACATCAGCGCTCTTCCCTTATTTAGGTGACATTTGGAAATAAATTTAGGTAGACCTTTATACACTGTTATAAAATATTATTTGAGTAAAATTTACATATTTAGGAGAAAAATCTTAATTAGTTGTAGTGATGTCCTCCGGTGTGTCGAGTGTAAATGAGTGGATGTGTGTAGGAGGGTGAGTTTTGTTATATGCTACTTAACTATGGACAACAGGGTTTCAGTCTCAGTGTAATTTAGCTTACGAACATAGTCAACTACTGTAAGTTTACATTGGTTTATATTTAAGGGGTACATGTCAACTAGTGTATTTAATCTTTCATAGAGAAAAGGGCCTAAGAAACAATAGTGTTTTCGAACGTATGGGTGTTTGAAGGTCGGCAAATCATTGTATGTGATTACCTTTCGTCTCCGATTTAAAAGATAAGAAGACTTGTCATACTTAGTGCTACGATGGTGTCTCAAAACTGCGTGCAAGACAAAGAGCTGTCGAACAGTGAGGACCTCACATGATTGGTACAGTAGGTATGTCGGGAACAAGTAGGGCCGGGAAGTGCTAACTTTAAGTAATGCCCTTTGTGCAACTTCTAGCGGTTCGAGTATAGTTTTGGACGTGCCTCCCCACACAGATATACAATACTGCAGTATTGATTGACCTAGTGCTAGATAAACTTGCTTAATTAATTTAGGATCAGCAGATTTTTTTAAGTTTTTGAAAACGAATATTAGTTTTCTTACCCTAGAAGCAACCATGTCTACATGTGCTCGAAAAGATAAGTTATTATCTATAATTATTCCCAAATATTTTACCTTGTCTGCTTGGATTAGGTCAGGGCAAGAACAAGTTAGGTTATTACAGCAGTTGTGTGCTATTATGGAGAGAGATAAAGGACGGGGATTGCGGTTTCGCATAGAGAAGGTGAGATATTGAGTTTTGCCTGCATTAAGAGTAAGGATATTCTTCTGCAGCCAGTGGCTTACTATGTTAAATCCATGCTGCGCGTTCTTGAACACATCCTCCCAAGAATCAGCAGAAAACAGAAGCACCGTATCATCCGCATACGATATTATTTTACCTCCAGCAAGATTTAGCTCACAGAGTTCATTTAAATAGACAAGAAAGAGACTAGGACCCAAAATGCTTCCTTGAGGGACACCAAAAGAGACAGGAAGGTCACTGCTAATATATTCATTTATTTTTACACATTGTGTACGGTTAGAAAGGTAATCTTTAAATATTTTGTGTTGGACTCCTCTAACCCCTATTCTTTCCAGTTTCTCTAAGAGCAATGGGACAGAGACCGTGTCAAAGGCTTTAGCCAAATCCAGAAATATGCCCACAGTCTTTTTGCCCGCATCCAAATTGCCTACCACATAATCAACAAGCTCGTGAGCCGCATCACTTGTTGACTTGCCAGCTCGGAAGCCAAATTGACTATTAGAAAGTAGGTTATTTTTTTCTAGATAACTTGTGAGTCTTTTATTGAGGATGCGTTCTAGGAGCTTGGACACAGAGGGCAAAATAGAAATGGGTCTATAGTTGGTGACATGGTTTTTATCTCCAGATTTATATATCGGGTTGACCACTGACTTCTTCAAGACTGTGGGGAAGACACCTTGTGATAGACATCTATTAAAAATATGTGTTAAAAGGGGCACAAATGAGTGTCTATTGTTTTTAAGGAGGCTATTTGGTATAGAGTCCCAGCCAACGGAACTGTAGTTTTTTAGACCCATGATTAAACTTTCTACCTCTGCCTCGTCTGTGTCCAATAAAACTAAAGATTTTAAACAGGGGGTAGCGTTTTCGGTTTGAAACTGATAGTGCTCCGGATTTCCAGTTTTAGTATTATAATGTTCACTAAAATTATTAAATTGATTTATGTTAAAAAAAACACACGTACCCGCGTACTTGCCGGTTTGGGCATTACTACTACGAGTACTATTCCGTGTTAGTATTTTGATTTTAAACAGGATGTTTCGAATTTATTGTCATTTTTTTTTTAATTCGGGTTATTTTCTGCTTATTTTTCTATGCTTATATTTTTACTAGCTGCTGCCCGCGACTTCGTCCCCGTGGAATCCCCGATTTTAAAACATTCTTTATCGCTGCTCCGCTCCTATTGGCTTAAGCGTGATGATATATAGCCTAAAGCCTTCCTCGATAAATGGTCTATTCAACCCAAAAAGAATTTTTCAATTTGAACCAGTAGTTCCTGAGATTAGCGCGTTCAAACAAACAAACAAACAAACAAACAAACAAACAACCAAACAAACAAACTCTTCAGCTTTATAATATTAGTATAGATTTTAATCTATTAATGATATAGACTAACGAGTTTAGGGGAACGCCCTGTGTTATTTAACACTAGCTTCTGTCCGCGACTTCGTCCCCGTGGAATCCCCGATTTTAAAACATTCTTTATTGCTGCTCCGCTCCTATTGGCTTAAGCGTGATGATATATAGCCTAAAGCCTTCCTCGATAAATGGTCTATTCAACCCAAAAATAATTTTTCAATTCGAACCAGTAGTTCCTGAGATTAGCGCGTTCAAACAAACAAACTCTTCAGCTTTATAATATTAGTATAGAAGTATAGATACTGTATAAAGTTAAAATTTATGAACCAGTTGTGTTGTCTCTTTATTTATTTATTTAGGGAGTTTTATAACCGTAATGCGTATAACAGTCCAATTTTTGTTTTTATTGTTCTTTGAGATTTCCTTCTCCAAGATTCATACAGTCTTTAAATCGATAGTATCTGCCTACCTAAAAAAATTAAAACTCATCCTCTCTGTTGACCATTAATTCGAAGACATTCACCAACCCGCACTGGGCCCGCGTGGTGGATAACGGCCCATTCGCTCTCCTAGAGAGGAGGCCTGTGTCCCAGCAGTGGGAACAATAAAAGGCTGATTATGCTTATGCTATGCTTACGCTCTCTGTTGATACTCCATGTTTAGCTAAACTAGAATTATAAATAAAGCTTTTTTTACACAGAGACGATTACGAAAATTCTTTCACAGATACAGCAACACGGCGGTAAGTCCCCTCTTTGAGGCGTGGCTGGAGAGACGTCACGGCGTCCTCACCTTCCGGCTGACGCAGGTGCTCACCGGACACGGCTGTTTCGGGAGGTACCTGTGTCGGATCCAGCGGGAGGACACGTCCGGGTGTCATCACTGTGTGGATCGCCCGGAGGACACGGTGGAGCATACGGTGGAGGTCTGCCCTGCTTGGTCGGAGCACCGCCGTGTCCTCGTCGAGGCGATCGGCGGCGGCGACCTCTCGCGTCCGGCCCTGGTTCAAGCCATGGTCCGGAGCGAGGAGGCATGGGAAGCGGTCGCCTCCTTCTGCGAAGCAGTAATGCTAGCGAAGGAGGAGGCGGAACGCGTGGGTGAGAGGGAAACCTCACGCCCCAGCCACCGCAACAGAAGAAGACGCCCCGGGCGTCGGGAAACGCAGGGCGATTCCCGGCCACCGTAGGCGCGGGCCTACGGATGGCGAGCTATGGGTGGTTCGCCGTCCGATAGCAACCAGGCCCGAGTCGACGGCGCGTCGTGTTCCACGCGCGCCTCAAAGAGCCGTCAGCAGAGAAGACGGGGCCCCATAGGGTCAGTGCCTGCTAGGGTTGCGGAATTTGTTCGAAAGAGTCACCGCGGCCCTGGAACGCAAAGGGCACAAGAAGGATCACGGGTGGGTTTTAGTCAGTAAGAGTCTGACACTCCCTTCCGCTCCGCCCAGAGCGGGAGAAGTCATTTGATGATTTCCCATCCAGAAAAAAAAAAAGTTACAGCAACACAAGTATAACTGTAACAAAAAGTGTGTATGTGTATAAACTAAGTGTTATAGTTTACTTTAGGTGAAGCCACGCATTATTAGGGATAACTCAAATATTCGTCGTCAGATCTCTCTCAAATTTAAATGGGACAATATGACAAGCACCAGCTTTCGAATATGAAAAGAATACAGGTGAAATCTTTATTCACTTTTAAATGCAATAGTTATTTTACTTTAAATCTAACTTTATATACACTTTATCTAAAAATAACCTAAAATCGATGCGTGGCTTTGTCTAAAGTAAACTATAACACTTCGTTCACACACATACACACTTTTTGTTACAGTTATACTTGTGTTACTGTATCTGTGAAATAATTTTCGTAATCGTCTCTGTGTATAAAACTACAAATACAGTTTACTTTTAGTTCGGTTTTTTTTTGATCCGGTGAGCAAATCTGTGGCAAAAGCTAGTCTAATTTATATCGATCCTCTTTCACCTTTATTTAATGTTTATACTACATTGTAGCCTACTCAAATGCATCGGTAACTCATGTTTGGCAATAGCTTTGGCGAATACTGAAGCGAGGAACACCAAACATCAGCTGTTTGGTAGCTACGGGATTGAGCTAAGTTGAATATCTAATAGAACGATTGCTATACAACATGCAAAACCGATTTGGTGATGATACCGTATTTCAATCTTCTCTGAAACATAGACATTAGAAATTACATATTCAAAGTTATGTATTATTACAAACAGGCACAAATTAACACAAGGAACATGTTTGTCCCATATCTATACTAATATTATAAAGAGGAAAGATTTGTATTTTTATATTTTTGTATGAATAAACTCAAAAACATCTGTACCGATTTCAAAAATTATTTCACCATTAGAAAGCTACATTCACCTAGAGTAACATATTCTATATTTAATCCCCGTATTCCCACGCAACGGGAACTACGCGGGTGAAACCGCGGGTGCTGCTAGTTCAATAATAAAAAAGTTACGATGTAACAAAGTCACTAACCCAAATACCGAAAGGAACCAAAAATTGTATCAATTAAAATTAATATAACCAAAGGGTGTGGCCGTAAAAATACGCAAAAGTATGTAAATTAAACCTAATTAACACGTAAATATGGACTTTATTACTGAAGGATTAAGCGCTAAATTTAATTACCGTCGCACCCAAACGGCTAATAATATTTATTAAGTTTAATTTGGGTAATGGAGGGCTGCTTGAACATTCCGCCTAATCTTTGTTTAATTTTAGCACAATATTATGTTATAGAATTTCTATTCTTTATTATATTCTATTGCCTTATATATATGCTTTAGGTATGTTAAAGCCTAAGTTCCAAACTATAACACTCACGTGTATAATAATATTACACACTAGTGTATAATAGTATTATCCTTACAAAGTTAAGTGAATACCTACCTATTGTTATATTTTTTTTTTTTTTTTTTTTTTTTTTGCATTTTATCACTAAAATTATAATTCTGAAGTAGGCTGTATAATTATGTTAATAATCTAACCTACGATTAGATGCATGCAAAAAAAAATGCACTCCATTTCCTATAGTTTTCATATTATGTTTGTATCGTATTTGTTGCTGTGTAGTAAAACGATTTATGCAATACATGTTTGTTTTTCCTCACAAGTGTGTTGAAAAAGTGCGTATGAAACTCAGTGAGCAACTTGCTCACTACACACTCGGCTGATTTACACCCTCGCCTATGGCTCGGGCTGCAACCCGCGGCCTCGTATATAATGAGCAACTTTATAAATCTTCTATACTTATAATAAATCTGTAGAGAGGTCAATTCTGTACAATGAATATATTTTCAAAATAACTATCAGGGGGTCATTAGTGATCGATACTGGTGCCAAAAATGCAATCAGTAAAATTTTTGTCTGTCTGTCTGTCTGTCTGTCTGTCTGTATGTTCTTTATAGAAACAAAAACTACTCGACCGATTTTAACGAAACTTGGTGCAATTATTCTTCATACTCCTGGGCAGGTTATAGTATACTTTTCATCACGCTACAATCAATAGGAGCAGAGCAGTGAAGGAAAATGTTGGGAAAACGGGAGAAGTTACTCCATTTTTAAGCTTCCGTCGCGTGTGTAGCCTTAATGGTTGAAGTTACATAGAAATCATGTATTACGGAAATGTTCTACATAAAATTATCTAAAAAATATCGCACAACAGCATATGGACAGTCTCGCATCGGCATTCGTACGAGGTGATCGCGTTCATTAGCTAATTAGTTTGTTTACGTCGAGGCGTGCGCACGATAATTCGTCACGCGGCCGCCCGTGGGTACCAAGGGCTTACCTGCGGTCGCCGGTCGTCGTGACAACAACAATGGATGAAATTACTACCGAACGAGAGATAACAAATACAGTCGACTTGATGAGTGACCCGAGTGTAAGCTATGAGCAAGATATGAAGGAAGAGGAACAATATTTACCGGAGAATTTACAGGAAGCGTGCGAAAATTACGAAGAGCGGAGACCAAGTAAGAGAGACAGAGAAGACGACGATGAAGATAGTTGGACAGAGGTGGTTAGAAACAAAGGCAAGAGATATAAAGCGGAAAAATTTGAAATTTACATTTCATCTAATGACAAAATGCCGAAACAGTTTGCACTGGCACAATTATTTAAAAATGAGGGAATACTTAATATCGACAAAATTAAGTATATTAATCCTTACAAGATCCGAGTTGAGCTGAGAAATGAGGACAGTATAATGTTGCTGGAAAAGTGTAAGGAGTTCACTGACAGAGGTTGGAAAGTTCAAAAGGCTATGGAAGTTAATTTATCCTATGGTGTAATTAGAGACGTAGACATCGATCTGACAGAGAAAGAAATGCTGGAACGCATTGAGTGTGCGGAACCTGCGCAACTTGTGTCCGTCCATAGACTCATGCGCAGGAGCCCAGAAGGAGAAGGCTGGAAGCCCAGTGAGTCTGTACGCCTTTGCTTTAAGGGCTCATTCCGTCCAGCATATATTTCCGTTGATGGATTGCGTATACGAGTCGAGCAGTATATATTTCCAGTGACTCAGTGCTCTCGCTGCTGGAAACTTGGACATACGGTACAAAAATGCACGTCAACTAAAATCATATGCCCAAAATGTACCGAGAACCATGATAATTGCGACACCACTTCATTTAAATGCATAAACTGTGATGGTCAACATATGGCTTTGGTACGATCTTGTCCGGCATTCTTAAAGGAGAAGAGATTGAGAGAAATAATGGCTGAATTTAATTGCACATACCGACGAGCTTTGACAATATACGTCCCAGTTAAGGAAAACAATCCAACTGTTGATCAAAGTATAACAGCAACTGAATTGAAAGACTTGGCGTCTTCACAGACGGAGAAGCTGTCCTTTTCGGCCTGTCTACAACAGCCTCGGGCAGAAGTAACTACACAGGCGCCTAGGGTAGACAGTCATCCAGCGAGTGCCAAGAAACATACATCAAACTCTCACAAACAAAAACAGTCAAATAAACCTATTGAGGTTGAGGTCTCGATACAAGAAGATACAATATATAGACAAGAAGATTCAAATGAAGACAAGAATAAGGCGAGGGAAGTGCAATTTAGTGAGCTTATAAGTAGGCTGAAGGAGATTTTGTTTTTAAAAGGAGAAACAGTTCATCAAAAGGTGCAAAGTTGTTTAAAGTGCTGCGTTCAGTGGGTAATATTAGTAGTAGTAGAAAATATATCGGATTGGCCAATATTGAAGCTAATATTAGACTATATCGGCTACAATGAATAATAACATTATAAAACTTAATATCATTCAGTGGAATGCACAAAGTGTTCGCCCTAAGTCATTAGCATTAGAACAGCTACTACGCCAAGAAAAAATTCACATTGCGGCACTGAGTGAAACGTGGCTGGAACCTAATAGTGTGTTTAAGATGAATGACTATAAAATATTCCGTAAAGATAGGCATGATTCATATGGTGGCGTAGCATTACTAATACATAGATCCGTAGAAGCTAGTTTACATATTTTTAGGAATAGTAATTCAGATATTGAAGTATTAATGGTCAAAATTTATAACTGTGAATTTCTTGAATACGTAGTCTCGGTTTACTGTGCACCTTCAGTTCGCACCAATCAATCCGATTGGGAGAATCTATTTAACAGCGTAGATAGAAAATCTGTTATTTTAGGAGATTTCAACGCTCACCATACGAACTGGTCGTACAAAACCGACTCGCGAGGTTCTCAAATGTACGATGCTCTCTTAGAAAGCAATTTTGTAATTTTAAATGATAGTAAAAGTTCCACACGTATCAAATTAGTAAACAATCAACTCCAAACATCTTCACCTGATGTGACATTAGCTACTAATGACATTGCGATAAGGTTGAATTGGTCCACTACAAATGAAAACTTGGGCAGCGATCATCTTATTATTAGGGTGGTTACACATTTGGAATGGAATCTGGCTTTCATTACTTCGCGGCGTAACTATAGGAAGGCAGACTGGATATCCTATCGAGATTTATTAGAAGTCTTGTTTAACGAGTTTATAATTATTGAGGATGACCCTCAAAAATCATATGACACATTTGTTAATTGTTTGAACATAGCAGCAGATCGATTCATACCACATTATAAAATAAACCGTAATCCCAGTAATAAGTTTTCTCCTAAACCGTATTGGAACGCTTTCCTATCCAAATGTGTAGCTGAAAGGCGTCTAGCACTTTCGGAATTCCGACGTAACCCTAATCCTAATAATTTAATTAAATTACAAGACAAAATAAGAAGCTGTCAAAAAGTAATCCGTCAAGCCCGAGATAAATCTTGGCATCAGTTCTGTACTTCATTGGATGGTAAAATCACTCAAAGAGAAATGTGGCGCAAACTGAAATGGCTAAAGGGTTATAATGTGCCCCGCCCCCACGTAGACAAAGAAAAAGCCAAAGATCTATTGTATAGCTTAACACCTGATTATGTGCTTCCTAATGACCCCGACTTTGCTCCCAATAAAACGAGTTTAGATAATTTTATTACAAGACAGGAATTAGACACTTGTATACGACATAAAGATACTTCGCCAGGTAGTGACAGAATATCTTATTCAATGATATATAATTTACCTAACAACGGAAAAAACATTTTACTAAAGTTATATAAATTGTTCTACGCATTAAGTTTTGTTCCAAAGCAGTGGCGAGATATCACTATTATTCCGATCCCGAAACCAGGCCGCGACCCTCAGTCATCCGGATCTCTGCGACCTATAGCCATGATATCATGTATTTGCAAAACCTTTCACGGTATTTTAATTAAACGGTTGGAGTGGTTCATTGAGAAAAATAACCTTTTATCTCCCCATACATCAGGTTTTAGAAAGCATCACTCATCTTTAGACAATCTGACAAACTTAGTGTTAACAATTCAAACCGGTTTCTC
The DNA here is from genome assembly GCA_905332915.2 of Hecatera dysodea. Taxonomy (NCBI): domain Eukaryota; kingdom Metazoa; phylum Arthropoda; class Insecta; order Lepidoptera; family Noctuidae; genus Hecatera; species Hecatera dysodea. The sequence goes on along the minus strand of HG995294.1, from coordinate 5,977,116 downwards.
TCAAAATCAGGTGACAATAGCCGCCTTTATAGATATCGAAAATGCATACAACAACGTCGATATAAAAAGTTTAGTATGTATTATGCAACAATTAGGAGTGAGTTCCTTAATGTGTAGGTATCTGTGGAATTTTTTAAAAGAAAGATATTTAAGAATGCAGGTAGGATCAAATTCATTTTGTAGATATACGTGCCATGGTTTAGCCCAAGGTGACCCTTTTTCTCCTATTCTGTTTAATTTAGCTACTATAAAGATTTGCAATAGTATCAATAATATTTATATTTCCCAATACGCTGACGATTTTGCGTTATACATAAGTTGCGATAATGTGCGGAAAGGAAGCAAACAGTTACAGTCAGGTCTAAATAAATTCGTTGAACTGCTTTCAAAAATTGGGTTAGATATTTCACCTTCAAAAAGCAAAATATGTGTTTTCAAAAGAGGCTTTCGGAGGGAACTGGTCGACGTAACTATAAACACAAGGACGTTGGAAGTGGTAGATAATGTGAAATATTTGGGACTATGGTTGGACAGATCATTGCGCTGGGCAAAGCACATTAATGAATTGAGAGGTAAAAGTCTGAGATTATTAAATATTTTTAAAGCTATGACGGGGGCAGGTTGGGGAATTCATCCGATTGTTTTGAGACGGGTCTACATAGCTATGTTTCGGAGCAGATTAGATTACGCTAGCGCGCTGTATGACAGTAGTTGCAAAACACACTTAGGCAAGCTAGACAAAATACAAAACCAATGCTTGCGCATTATCGGAGGATTCATTAAAAGCACCGCAATACACGTGATGGAATGCGAACTCCATCTTCAGCCACTGAGTGCTCGTAGGTATTATCTTGCTGGCAAGTTCTGGTTTAAATGCAAGTCCTTTTCAGGTAACGGAATTATTAAAATCATAGAAAGGTTAAGTCATTTTTGTAGTAATGTTTATTGGAGGTACAAGAAAAAACCCCTTTTAGTTACAATTCATGAACATTTTAAAAATACTTTAGTTTACTCAACAACACAGTTAGAAATGTTTTCGTTGGACATATGGGTTAGTGGTATAGATCTTTCAGTAGTTCTTGAGCCAGATATTAAGACCATTTGTAGGCCAAAACACCAGTATAAACAATACGAATTACAGCAGATATGCAATGATTTTTTGTTGAACACTTATTCACATTTCTATAAATTGTACACGGATGGCTCGAAAAACGGTGACGGCAGTAGTGGTGTAGCACTTTATGATCCTCAAACAAATAGCTCCATCCAATTGATGATTGACGAGAAAATTTCAATTATGTATGCGGAGTTGATAGCCATAGCAGAGGCAATTTCTTACATTGATTCCTTTATGGCAGGGAAATATGTTATTTTGACAGATTCCAAAAGTGCTATTCAACATCTGGCTCGATGCACCTCGAATTTTCGAGGCACACCGATAGCCTATAGCATTTTGGAATCGCTCCGTAAACTTAAGATTAGACATACATTTGTTAAAATTCAATGGATACCTTCACATGTGGGCATTTCTGGAAATGAGGAAGCCGATCGTCTGGCTAGAGAAGCTTGTTATAATGGAATACCATTCACCTGTTTGCCCTTATTCACGGATTGCTTATATTTGGTTAAAGAAAAGTGCACAAAAATTTGGAAGGAGCATTTTGACGAGAGGTCATTAACTAAAGGCATCTGGTATAAGACCATACAGCCCTGCCTTACCCGTTCACCGTGGTTCGCAGACTCCGGCTTGTCTAGATCAGATGTTGTGATTGCCCTAAGACTTCGTTCCGGGCACATACCGCTAAACAACTTTGCTTTCCTGATGGGCAAATCCAACTCACCAAATTGTGCTGAGTGTGGCGTGGTTGAAGATGTTTACCATATGTTGACGGAATGTGCCCGAAATGAGGTTGAGAGGGTCAGCTTAATGCTCGAATATGATGTGGATCTGCGGGAAGTGGGCATGTGTAACTTGATTCTAGCCCGTCCTCTGTCAGATGAGGCAAAATCAATTTATAAATTAGTTAAAGTAGCCATTAAGCGTAGATGATAAGTGATTTTGTGAGGCCTATGAGGGTGGCATGATCATGTTTGATCAAACCCTCTATAAAATAAATAAAGAATAAAAAAAAAAAAAAAAAAACAGCATATGTCTATCTTTTATGGTTGACTCACAATAACACGTGTAACTCCCGATAGCTTAGCAGTTCGGAGCTTTCTGATTATATTTGTTTACCCTTACGTTTATAATACTCTCACTCATCCCTAATTAAAAAAAGTTAACATTATTACCTATTCAATAAAAAAGAATCATATAAATCGGTATAGAAACACCAAACTTATAAATATTCGTTCAAATTAAAAATTATTAATAGTTTCAATTTTATTTCTTTTTAGGTGAAGTAGTAGTAGAAGTAGGAGCATAGATTTTTAGATACCGATAGGTTAGTTTTGGCTAATTATTAATTATTAGTTATTTTAATTAGTTATACGTAGTTATAGGTATTTATTTTTAAGTGAAGTAGGTATAGGTTATTATAATATAATTTTGCACAGGCATTTCAGCTTTACTTTCATTTCTTTTTTTGTTGTAAGTTGTACATATTTCACACACACATAGTGATCTATCAACGCACAGCCCAAACCACTGAACGGATCGGGCTGAAATTTGGCATGCAAGGTAGATGTTATGACGTTGGCATCCGCTAAGAAAGGATTTTGATTAATTCTACCCCCAAGGGGATAAAATAGGGGATGAACGTTTGTATGAAACTTTGTCAATTTTAAACCGATCGGGCTGAGAGTTTCGAAATCGGGGGTAAAGTAACTATTCCACGCGGACGAAGTCGCTGGCAGAAGCTAGTCATACATAATTTATTAATTTGCAAACATGGGTAAAATTGTATCATAATGTACTAGTCTTTAATCATTTGTGTACACACATTTAACAAACACAAGAACGCAAACAAAAATACAAGTAACAAAAATAGGTACAAAGGGAATTCTTATTTCTTAAGAAAACTGTTCCAGCATACCTGCGAAAGGAGATGTGTGTTGTATGATGATATGTCACAAGCATACCGCTCCCCTCCACTTTGGCCTCCCTAAGTTGATCTCTAGGTAGGCCACGATCTTGGTTGACTTACTTTCTGGCCGCAGTAGAAGGCATTAGTTAGATAAAGGTGGCTCAAGACTAGACAGAGCAGTATACTCAGTGCCGGGTGGATACGGGTTTAAGAGGAAAATTGGTCTCGTAGTTAAAACATTGTAACGAAGATAGTTGCATTCGGTACTACTAGTGCCATCTAGTATCGAGTAGCAGAACTAAAAAAGCCTTCGCGATTTTTCTATGCTAGAAAATTCTAGAATTCTCGGACCCTAGTCAGTCGCGACCGATATGTACGCGAACTTTCTACAATGGAAGGTTCTGGAACTACTCGGCGCCCTATACAACATGTAACGTAATTAACGCACACCCTCAAACACCCCAATTAGAATATTATATTATAATCATAATACATACACTGAATTTTTAATTTAACATGTATATGCATTGTTCTTTACTAAACTAATTATACCAATTCTTGGAGAACTTTTTGGTCATACTACTACGCACGCAACGCACACAGTCGCACAAGCAGTTATCGCGCCGCTCGACTCGACACAACATAGGTACGGAACTACGGAAAAAGACGACAATACACGATTGTGTACGTTGAAGAAATATTCATTATGAAACCAATGATATTTTATTAAAATGTCATTGTATGAAACATTAACCGACGACGTCTGAGAAAAGAATTGTTTATGTACGGTTTATGTCTAGTAAACATTATGATTGCATCTTTCCATCACACTTTTCAGGCTTTGGACTGTCGACTCTGAATAATTTCGTTGATTGAATATGGTACAATGCCAATCGGTAATGAACTGCTGAAAATAAGAGGCGATACGACAACATTATTCAGAGCCGGCGTGTTTAAAAGATTGAATCAAAATATTTACAGTAATTTAACAAAATCAAATAACTTACATATTAGGTACTGATTGCCTAAACACTCATACGACGTTGTCTTTTTAACACACTTTCAAAATGTCCACCACCTTGTTCAATACATTTTAATGCCCGTTTTCTTAATTGATGTTTTAATTTAGAAAGCACTGCAGTGTCATTTCTCACTATTTCAAAAGCGTTCACTATCCTATTTTTTAGGTCCTCGGCACTTGTTGTATCATTAAAATAAACTAACGATTTAATTCGTCCCCACAAAAAAAAGTCAAGCGGCGTCAAATCAGCTGATCTGGGGGGCCACTGGACAGGGCCGCCGCGACCGATCCAGCGCTCTCCAAACTCTTCATCAAGGTGCTGCCGAACACTTCTAGTGAAATGGGCAGGGGCACCATCGTGTTGGTAGAATACCTCTTGTAAATTATTAATAGGAATGTCTTCTAGCAGCGTAGGTAGAGTTTCTCGTAAAAACAGTAAATATGCGTCTCCTGTTAATCTTTGTAAGAAGACTGGCCCCAGTATGTGTGTACCAATGATACCGGCCCAGACGTTAACTGAGAAACGGTGTTGGAAGGAAGCCACTCTGCATGCGTGAGGATTTTCGTGCATCCACAAATGTGTGTTATGTTGATTGTACATCCCCACGCGTGTGAATGTACTTTCATCTGTCCAAATTATGTTCCGCTGCCAATTTTCTAATAACCAGCGGCTGAACTGCAAACGTGGTACGTAATCGTTTGGAGTCAACTCCTGGCATCTTCTGAGATGGAATGGGTGTTCTTTATCACCACGAAGTGTTCTAAACACATGCATATGACTACATTCAAAGTGTGGCGCTGCTTCTCGGGTACTGGCATGGGGATTCGCATCGAAATAGTCCAGGATTTCATTTTGAAGACGAGTACGTGTACGTACGTTGGCTCCCCTGTCGATGGCTGTGTTTGGACGGAACGTGCCGTGGTCGCGAAGTCGCTGAGTAGCAGCTAACATTGTCCTGCGGGCCACTCTTGTACCATACCTTTGGTTAAATGTTCTGCAAGCTAGAACCACATTATCACCACAAATTGCCAAAGTCCTCACCATTTCGGTATACTGAACATTAGTGTATTGGAAAGACATTGCGCGCGAAAAAATATTTTAATAACACGTAACTTCTTTCCACCAATATTGCCCGCGCGTGACTAATGTTTACATTTATGTTAGCTTTCATCGTAGCCGCGCAAGCGGTGGTACGTGCTACATTGTGGCTATCTCGCTCTATCCTGGGCTTTTAGTTTGCAGGAGAAAGGGAACGAAAGTAAGTAGGTGGTTTATCGGTGTCTTTTGTCCAGTTCCTGTTATTGTGTGCGTGCGGTCAAATAGCTAAGTTTACAATGCATTTGTAAAGACCTTAACATTCTTGGAATAAGGTTTATTTTTGTTTATTTTGTATTGAATGATGGAATTTGTATGAATACAAATAAAACTGCGATTTTAAAAGTCTTATTACTTTGACTTACGATCCATTTCAATTTGTTTTGACTGTACACGGTTAATATGACAATAATTTCCGTAGTTTTAATTATTTTTGGGATAAAAAATTACCTATATTAAAAATTACATAAATCGATTCAGTAAACGATTCTGAACAAACTATTTTCAGGATGTGCGTTAATTATGTTACATGTTGTATAAGGCCGACATGTACCGACCGAGTCAGTATTGGATTTGCGATACAAGTGATAACTTCGAGAGCGATCTTCGACTGCGAACTAATAGTGCGATTGTGTTTTGTAATTAGTGAGTTTATAGTGTAATTAGTGTTGCGTAATTAAAGTGTCAATTTTGATTATTTAATCGGCTGATTTTATTGTAACGAACCCGAAGCTCGTAACAATATCGACGGTTAAAAGGAAGTAGGGCATAAGCGACATTTTGGTCAAAAATGAGTTATATATGCCATCCTACGTAAAATTTTCCGCTCTTTCGAATGCGCTTACTCTCATGGCTCTACGATGAGTTTTTTGGCGTTTATACCCTAGCAAAAAAAATCGTTTTCATAGTATTAGTTTTCGTAACCGACGAAAATTCAAGTAATTTTTGCTACAAAGGTGCTTGTGCCCCTACAAAAATGATTTATTTTGTGTTTGTTGTCGGTAATGCTTTTTTACTTCATAAGGGTGTCGAGCTTTCGGTTGTTTATGCCTTTTAAGCTTTTCCCTCACAAAGTACAAACGTTGTTTATAGCCTACTTCCATTTCGTAATTTAACATAGCTATGGCGCTTGTACCCTATATACGAAATTCATTTTCATATTACTCTGTCAGTTATACCCTATTACCATTCAGTACTTTATGGAAGCTATGCAGGTTATGCTCTATTACCTAAATTTATTTTAATATGACACTGTTGGTTATACCTTACTTCCGCGTACAATATAAATACAGTTTTGTCGATAATATCTTATTACTTAAATTAAATTAGATATCATGGTGTCGATTATAACCACATTATAACCTACTTCCACGTTCTACAATCATACTTATACGTCACTTATACTACAATACCCAATAAGCGTTTTATTATTTACCATTATGTTTGTTACATTTTTAAATTTTAATATTACGGATACATACCAAGTGTTCGTAATTAATTCTTAAGTTCCCTACCTGCTAGCTGCAGTATTAGCTACCTACCCATCATCATCATCATCATCAACAGCCTGTTGCAGTCCACTGCTGGACATAGGCCTCTCCAATTGCACGCCACTTAGATCTATTTTCGGCTTCCCGCATCCAGTTTTTGCCAGCCGTCCTGCGCAAATCGTCACTCCACCGTGCGTCTCGGCAAACGTAGTGTAGAACGTCCTACATTACGTTTGCCGAGACGCGGTCTCCACTCTAGAACTCGTTTACCCCAACGGTTGTCGGTTAATATGGCCAGCCCACTGCCACTTCAGCTTACTAATCCGGTAGGCTATATCGATGACCTTGCTTCTCTGACGGATCACCTCATTTCTGATGCGATCCCTCAGAGACACACCGAGCATAGCCCTTTCCATAGCCCACTGAGCGACTTTAAGCTTGTAGACCATACGAGCCGTCAGTCTCCACGTTTCTGCTCCGTATGCCATGACGGGTAGGACGCACTGATTGAAGACTTTCGTCTTTAGGCACTGTGGAATCGACGATGTAAAGACTCGACGTAGCTTCGCAAACGCTGCCCAGCCTAACTGAATTCTTCTATTTACCTCGCCCTCAAAGTTGTTTCTAACCTAACCTAACTGCAATGTCTGCCCGAGGTACACATAACTTCAAGAATTGCACCGTGAATCGCAATCGGTTCCGGTAGAACATTTTCGTTGAACATGACCTTGGTTTTATCCAAAGTCAAAGTCAAAATGTTTACTGCGAAACAATGTTGATGTTACAGAAAAATCAGCCAGATCATTCAGCATCTGTTGTAGGTCCTGCAGCGTTTCTGCCATGATGACGATATCATCTATAAATCGCAAGTAAGAGATGTATTCGCCATTGATGTGAATGCTACATTCGTTCCAGTTCAGCGTCTTGAACATATCCTCCATTGCATTAGTGAAATAACATCCCCTTGTCTCACTCCTCGATGCAACGGTATGGGACTTGTTTGCTGATTCTGTACTTGAACGGACATGGTGGCGGCCTCGTAGAGACATCTCATCACTTGGATGTATCGCCAGTCTACTTGGCAGCGCTGCAGGGACTTCAGAACAGACCAGATTTCAACCGAGTCAAAGGCCTATTCATGATTCACAAATGCTAGACACAGGGGCTGATTATACTCTTCGGTCTTCTGTATAATCTGCTGCACTGTGTGGATGTGGTCTATGCTGCTGTATCCGCTCCGAAACCCAGCCTGTTCTGGTAGTTGGAATTTGTCGAGCTTTCGCGCAAGACGGTTCATAATCACTCTTGAAAACAGCTTATAGACGTGGCTTTGAAGGGATATGGGTCGATAGTTCTTCAATAGGGTCTTGTCTCCCTTTTTGAAGAACGGACTAGAAGTCTGGTTATCCTAACCACACTTCTACTCCACGCCTCTGAAATTCTCCCTTCAAACAGGACTGCGTTAAATAGCTTCTGGAGCTCCCTCAGTACGGGTTTACCTCCAGCTTTCAGCAGCTCTGTGGTGACGCCGTCTTCTCCAGGGGCTTTTCCATTTTTAAGCTGCCCAAGAGCGATCTCGATTTCGCCAATACTGACTTATTTTTTTATTAAAACTTTACGCACTAGTATAAAAAAAAACTGTACAAAGCTGACTTAATGCCGTAGGACTTCTGGCAGGTCTTCGGTTAAATGGCGTGTCAATGTGGCTCTAGAACCCTCATTTTTGGGATCTGGACGAGATGCATGCGATGTGTATAACCGGCTATAGAAGTCCTCCACATCCGAAAAGACTACTGACTTCAAAGAAACAACTTCTCCACTTGCTGTGGTCAACTTCATCAGGTGGCACCTTTGACCCCCGATTCTGCTCGATTGCTCTTTCAACCGAAAGAGCATTGAGGAGGTCCTGTCGTATGTGCTTGTTGATCTCTCAGTTTAGAAACCGCTTTGCCGACGAAGTGACGGGTGGGCTTTCACGTTATTCCTTCATTAGCCCTAAAGTCCTTTCTGAAAGCTTGAACTTCTTGCCCTTACGCTGCATATCACAGAATCTCGTACCTTTTTCCCTGAGGATCCGAGTCACATTTTAGAGGTTCTGGTTTACGTCTGTTGTGGTTTCCACGGCAGCGAATCGGTTTTACAGCTTTGCCTGGAACGTTTCAGATCATGCCGTGGTTTGGAGCAGAGTTGGTCGGAGTCAGGACTTCATCAGACGGACACGTTCGGCCTTGAAGTTAATATTCAGAGAGCCTCGGACAAGTCGGTGATCGCTACAGGTATTGAACCTATTGATCACGGAGACGTCTCTGAATATATGCCTCTTGTCATTCATGATGAACAAACATGAGATAGACATCTCATGTTTGGTCTTAGTGTCGGGGCTTTGCCACGTCCACTTCCTTTGGGTCTGTTTCTTGAAGAAGTTCATCAAGAACAACCCCTCCCGTTCCAGGAAGTTGACGAGGATTTGCCCCCTATGATTTCTGCTTCCAAATCCATGGTATCCTATTACCTATTCACAGCAATACTGTACTCCCACTTTGGCATTAAAGTCAACATGACAACGATGTACTATGTCTTTGTAGTGAAGTGGAGGGCTCTCGATATGTCATCGAACATATTTTCCACTTCGTCGTCCGAGTGTGTCGAGATTGGTGCGTACACTACCTTGAAGCTATACCTCTCGGTGAGCTTCACAATAAGGTACGCTACCCTGTTCGACACACTTGACAGATTCACCGACCGACCGACAGATCAGATGACCTGATTCCAGCGATAACCCTGGAATCGGGTCATCTGATGTACTGGATGTGCTTGGGGGAGGACACCTGGTGTCCCTCCCCCCTTCTTCGGACTTCACTCAACCCTAGTGTTTGCCACCTAATTTTCCCTAGTTTCACCTCGAGTTGCGTCAGATGCGAGTCAAGCCGTAGCGTGCGTCGCCAGGGTTAGTTTCAGTTTATGGTGATGGTGGCCTCCTGTAGCCCGGAGATTCTTGGCATCCCCTGCCCCGCCGTAACCGTGGTTGCCACCATGACCAGGAATAGCGGGACCGCCGGGAACTGGAGGCCGTGGCTTTTTGTTGTTCTGCATTGGAGGTATTTGCCCATAATCTCCACGCTGGGCAGGCGGGTTGGCTACCTAACCACTCCTTTTTAAGTAGCTTTGATTTTTCCTTATTAAAAACATAAAAAATGTCTTTTTTTATTTAAAAAAAAACCTACTATCCGCTTGTTAGTAAATAGGTAAGTAGGTGACATGAAAATGACTACCTATAATGACGAACTATCATCTTTGAAATCTACTATTTAGTGTAAATTAGAATCACTTGAACGGGTAGGGTATACTGAAACAGGCCCCTAAGACTAAGGATCCTTAGTCTTTTTGTATGAAAATCGAATCCCTAATACTTTTAAAATACTTCACCCTATTTTACGAGTTAGGGACAAAATTACAGTGTAGTGTAATACCCGTTTTAGCTCTTATCCTGATGAAGGATCGTGTTGGTTGCGCTACTTCATTATTTTTGGGGTGTCTTTTCATCCATATTTCCATAGACTCACGCAATGCCAAATGTTGATTATCCTTCTTTTCCTTTGCTTTCAAGCGACATTGTGCGTCACTAATGTCTTATATCCTGGTATTGTTTTGAAAGCCGACTGTTTCTTGTGCTCTATTAGCTTCCATACAACCACTGTGAAAAGTACCTTATCCTTCTTTTCGTATAACACTTATTGAACTGTCTAGTCTCTTATACCCTTTTACCTTGCTGTGTGAGAAATCAGTATGTCGCTTAGGCTTCTTATCCTTTAATATTTTACTTTGTCATTTGTATCTTATGCCGTATTTCCTCATTAGAAAATTAAAAGCTATTGTTATAAGTGACAAAAACCACTTTAAATAGCGTAAAATCATTAAAACTAAAAATAACGGTAAATGCTCCATTTTTTTCTGATTTTATAACTGTTTTAGTTTTCACGATATCTTAATAAATAACAAAATTACGTCAGTTTTTCTAAAATTTAAAACTTTGAACGGCTCTCCTGAACATTTCACTTTTTGTCGCTTATACCCTATTTCCTTTTAACCGTCGATATAAATAGTTCAAATATATCGAAAACTAAAACAGTTATAAAATCAGAAAAAAATGGAGCATTTACCCGTATTTTTAGTTTTAATGATTTGACGCTATTTAAAGTGGTTTTTGTCGCTTATAACAATAGCTTTTAATTTTCCAATGAGGAAATATGGCATAAGATACAAATGACAAAGTAAAATATTAAAGGATAAGAAGCCTAAGCGACATACTGATTTCTCACACAGCAAGGTAAAAGGGTATAAGAGACTAGACAGTTCAATAAGTGTTATAGGAAAAGAAGGATAAGGTACTTTTCACAGTGGTTGTATGGAAGCTAATAGAGCACATGAAACAGTCGGCTTTCAAAACAATACCAGGATATAAGACATTAGTGACACACAATATCGCTTGAAAGCAAAGGAAAAGAAGGATATTCAATATTTGGCATTGCGTGAGTCTATGGAAATATGGATGAAAAGACACCCCAAAAATAATGAAGTAGCGCAACCAACACGATCCTTCATCAGGATAAGAGCTAAAACGGGTATTACACTACACTGTAATTTTGTCCCTAACTCGTAAAATAGGGTGAAGTATTTTAAAAGTATTAGGGAGTCGATTTTCATACAAAAAGACTAAGGATCCTTTGTCTTAGGGGCCTGTTTCAGTATACCCTACCCGTTCAAGTGATTCTAATTTACAATAAATAGTAGATTTCAAAGATGATAGTTCGTCATTATAGTCATTTTCATGTTACCTACTTACCTATTTACTAACAAGCGGACAGTAGGATTTTTTAAATAAAAAAGACATTTTTTATGTTTTCAATAAGGAAAAATCAAAGCTACTTAAAAAGGAGTGGTTAGGTAGCCAACCCGCCTGCCCAGCGTGGCGATTATGGGCAAATACCTCCAATGCAGGACAACAAAAAGCCACGGCCTCCAGTTCCCGGCGGTCCCGCTATTCCTGGTCATGGTGGCGACCACGGTAACGGCAGGGCGGGGGGTGCCAAGAATCTCCGGGCTACAGGAGGCCACCATCACCATAAACTGAAACTAACCCTGGCGACGCACGCTACGGCTTGACTCGCATCTGACACAACTCGAGGTGAAACTTGGGAAAATTAGGTGGCAAACACTAGGGTTGAGTGAAGTACATCCGGTACATCAGATGACCCGATTCCAGGGTTATCCCTGAATCCAGGGCCATCTCTGGAATCGGGTCATCTGATGTAGAGAGGGAGACCAACAATCCCAAGGCGGCGTTGGGTTTCTGGTAAACAAGTCCCTATCTAACAACTTTGTGGAAATGTCAAGTGTGTCGAACAGGGTAGCGTACCTTATTGTGAAGCTCACCGAGAGGTATAGCCTCAAGGTAGTGTACGCACCGACCTCGACACACTCGGACGACGAAGTGGAAAATATGTTCGATGACATATCGAGAGCCCTCCACTTCACTACAAAGACATAGTACATCGTTGTCATGTTGACTTTAATGCCAAAGTTAGTACAGTATTGCTGCGAATAGTCAGTCCTCGTCAACTTCCTCTAACGGGAGGGGTTGTTCTTGAAGAACTCAAGAAACAGACCCAAAGGAAGTGGACGTGGCAAAGCCCCGACACTATGACCAAACATGAGATGTCGATCTCATGTTTGTTCATCATGAATCACAAGAGGCATATATTCAGAGACGTCTCCGTGGTCAATAGGTTCAATTCCTGTAGCGATCACCGACTTGTCCGAGGCTCTCTGAATATTAACTTCAAGGCCGAACGTGTCCGTCTGATGAAGTCCAGACTCCGACCAACTCTGCTCCAAACCATGGCATGATCTGAAACGTTCCAGGCAAACCTGTAAAACCGATTCGCTGCCGTGGAAACCACAACAGACGTAAACCAGAACCTCTAAAATGTGACTCGGATCCTCAGGGAAAAGGGTACGAGATTCTGTGATATGCAGCGTAAGGGCAAGAAATCCAAGCTTTAGGGCTAATGAATGAATGACGTGAAAGCCCACCCGTCACTTCGTCGGCAAAGCGATTTCTAAACTGAGAGATCAACAAGCACGTACGACATGACCTCCGGGGCTTCAATGCTCTTTCGGTTGAAAGAGCAATCGAGCAGAACCGGGGGTCAAAGGTGTTCGTACAGTCTCTTGGAAGAAGCCACCTGATGAAGTTGACCACAGCAAGTGGAGAAGTTGTTTCTTTGAAGCCAGTAGTCTTTTCGGAAGTGGAGGACTTCTATAGCCGGTTATACGCATCGCATGCATCTAGTCCTGATCCCAAAAATGAGGGTTCTAGAGCCACATTGACACGCCATTTAACCGAAGACCTGCCAGAAGTCCTATGGCATTAAGTCCGCTTTGTACAGTTTTTTTTTTACTAGTGCGTAAAGTTTTAATAAATAAAAAAGGTCAGTATTGGCGAAATCGAGATCACTCTTGTGCAGCTTAAAAATGGAAAAGGCCCTGGAGAAGACGGCGTTACCACAGAGCTGCTGAAAGCTGGAGGTAAACCCGTACTGAGGGAGCTCCAGAAGCTGTTTAACGCTGTCCTGTTTGAAGGGAGAATTTCAGAGGCGTGGAGTAGAAGTGTGGTTAAGATAACCACACTTCTACTCCGTTCTTCAAAAAGGGAGACAAGACCCTATTGAAGAACTATCGACCTATATCCCTTCAAAGCCACGTCTATAAGCTGTTTTCAAGAGTGATTATGAACCGTCTTGCGCGAAAGCTCGACGAATTCCAACTACCAGAACCAGAAACAGAGCGGATACGGCCGCATAGACCACATCCACACAGTGCGGCAGATTATACAGAAGACCGAAGAGTATAATCAGCCCCTGAGTCTAGCATTTGTGAATCATGAAAAGGCCTTTGACTCGGTTGAAATCTGGTCTGTTCTGAAGTCCCTGCAGCGCTGCTAAGTAGACTGGCAATATATCCAAGTGATGAGATGTCTCTACGAGGCCGCCACCATGTCCGTTCAAGTACAGAATCAGCAAACAAGTCCCATACCGTTGCATCGAGGAGTGAGACAACGGGATGTTATTTCCCCGAAATTGTTCACTAATGCAATGGAGGATATGTTCAAGACGCTGAACTGGAACGAACGTAGCATTAACATCAATGGTGAATACATCTCTTACTTGCGATTGGTAGATGATATCGTCATCATGGCAGAAACGCTGCAGGACCTACAACAGATGCTGAATGATCTGGCTGACTTTTCTGTAACATCAACATTGTACACTTAGTTCGCAGTAAACGTTTTGACTTTGACTTTGGATAAAACCAAGGTCATGTTCAACGAACATGTTCTACCGGAACCGATTGCGATTCACGGTGCAATTCTTGAAGTTGTTCAAAAATATGTGTACCTCGGGCAGACATTGCAGTTAGGTAGAAACAACTTTGAGGGCGAGGTGAATAGAAGAATTCAGTTAGGCTGGGCAGCGTTTGCGAAGCTACGTCGAGTCTTTAAATCGTCGATTCCACAGTGCCTAAAGACGAAAGTCTTCAATCAGTGCGTCCTACCCGTCATGGCATACGGAGCAGAAACGTGGAGACTGACGACTCGTATGGTCTACAAGCTTAAAGTCGCTCAGTGGGCTATGGAAAGGGCTATGCTCGGTGTGTCTCTGAGGGATCGCATCAGAAATGAGGGGATCCGTCAGAGAAGCAAGGTCATCAATATAGCCTACCGGATTAGTAAGCTGAAGTGGCAGTGGGCTGGCCATATTAACCGACAACCGTTGGGGTAAACGAGTTCTAGAGTGGAGACCGTTTCTCGGCAAACGTAATGTAGGACGTTCTACACTACGTTTGCCGAGACGCACGGTGGAGTGAAGATTTGCGCAGCAGGACGGCTGGCAGAAACTGGATGCGCGAAGCCGAAAATAGATCTAAGTGGCGTGCAATTGGAGAGGCCTATGTCCAGCAGTGGACTGCAACAGGCTGTTGATGATGATGATGATGATGGGTAGGTAGCTAATACTGCAGCTAGCAGTAGGTAGGGAACTTAAGAATTAATTACGAACACTTGGTATGTATCCGTAATATTAAACATTTAAAAAGGTAACAAACATTATAGTAAACTAGCTGCTGCCCGCGACTTCGTTCCCGTGGAATTCCCGATTTTAAAAATTCTTTATCGCTGCTCCGCTCCTATTGGCTTAAGCGTGATGATATATAGCCTAAAGCCTTCCTCGATAAATGGTCTATTCAACCCAAAAAGAATTTTTCAATTCGAACCAGTAGTTCCTGAGATTAGCGCGTTCAAACAAACAAACAAACAAACAAACTCTTCAGCTTTATAATATTAGTATAGATTAGTATAGATAATAAAAAGCTTATTGGGTATTGTAGTATAAGTGACGTAGAATTATGATTGTTGAACGTGGAAGTAGGTTATAATGTGGTTATAATCGACACCATGATATCTAATTTAATTTAAGTAATAAGATATTATCGACAAAACTGTATTTATATTGTACGCGGAAGTAAGGTATAACCAACAGTGTGATATTAAAATAAATTTAGGTAATAGAGCATAACCTGCATAGCTTCCATAAAGTACTGAATGGTAATAGGGTATAACTGACAGAGTAATATGAAAATGAATTTCGTATATAGGGTACAAGCGCCATAGCTATGTTAAATTACGAAATGGAAGTAGGCTATAAACAACGTTTGTACTTTGTGAGGGAAAAGCTTAAAAGGCATAAACAACCGAAAGCTCGACACCCTTATGAAGTAAAAAAGCATTACCGACAACAAACACAAAATAAATCATTTTTGTAGGGGCACAAGCACCTTTGTAGCAAAAATTACTTGAATTTTCGTCGGTTACGAAAACTAATACTATGAAAACGATTTTTTTTGCTAGGGCATAAACGCCAAAAATCTCATCGTAGAGCCATGAGAGTAAGCGCATTCGAAAGAGCGGAAAATTTTACGTAGGATGGCATATATAACTCATTTTTGACCAAAATGTCGCTTATCACTTCCTTTTAACCGTCGATATGCTCCAGGGATTATAGCACAAAAAATTGTCGAAAAATTTATTGCTGAGCCAATTACGTGCAAGTTCTACCTGACTGACCAACCAATACATGAAATATTTAGGCGTGGCAACAGAACATGATATCTAGCATTTGTATTCATTTTAATAGAAAGTGGGATCTTCTATTTCGATGAACTTTTTTTTTATAAACCTGTAGCTATGGCTGCTGTAAAATTTTCGGTGATTGAATACGAGCACTTTGCCAAAAATAAAGACAAAAATACGATGAATGACACCATGACTGGCTGGGTAGCGGAATTGCTAGGTGCTGAAATATTTTCGTAAAAAAGATGGATGAATCCATTACGGAGAAAACTGTATGGGGGATCAATTAAAACTTCACGTTGGTCTCGCACTCTTCCAGCTAACAGCCGGTATTCTATACCTTATATGTATATAAAATTTTCGTGTCACGGTGTTTGTGGTCGAACTCCTCCGAAACGGCTCGACCGATTTTCGTGAATCTTAGCGTGCATATCGGCTAGGGTGGCGAATCGGACAACATCTATTTTTCATTCCTTTAAATGTCAAGGGTGGTCCACCCCTAAATTTAATTTTTATTTTATTTTATGTGGCAAAAGGACGTTTGTCGGGTCATCTAGTAAAGATATAGCATTCTGGCTATACTGCCTCTTTTGTCTAGTTATCGAAGCAGTCGTAAGTCCTGGGATCGAATCCCGAGTTGGTCAAAGAGCTGTTGTTTCTCTATTAGTGTGTAGGATACACATTTGCGATTGCTGGGATTGGTGAGGAATAAAACCACTGGCTTGAGAATCTTGAAGTTTATTCTTCTAGTGTTCTTGCTTCCTTTTTTCTTCTAGTGTTCTTCCTTTTTCTTCCTTTTTCTTCTAGTACTGCTGCCCGCTGAACTGTGTCGACACCGAAAACCAGCCCGATATTTATACAAAATCCGCTAAGAAAATGTAGGCCCTCTGATTGGTTGTCCAATCAGAATTCGAGAATTTTATCCAATAAGAAAAAGGGGGCGGTCTCGGCACAGTTAGCTTAAGTACGACGTTACATTACCGTAACGAGAGCTATCGTACAATTTATTTAGCTTAAGTACAATGCAACTTTACCGTAACGAGAGCTATATTACAATATGTTCGGTGCACTTAGCTTAGCTATAACGTAACTTTACCTTAACGAGAGCTATTTAACATTTTTCGCGTTTTTCTTTATTATTTGCTATAAAACATATTACAAACTATATATTTTCGAGTTCTACTAACTAATATCTATCTAGGAAAAATATAATTAACATGAAATTAGAACATTATATACATCGATAATGTTGAACCAACGAACAATTATTGACATGATACGTTATTGAAAACTGTTAGAAAACTATCTGTATATCAAAGTAACAAATTCTAATAAGATTAAAACTTATTCTAATAAGAAATAGACGAAATTCCACTATATAAAAACTATAACTATCTTACTAGAATGTCTTATTTACATTGAATATCACTGTCCTTATCAGTTTATAGACACTTTTCACTTGTCCCGCACATCACTCCCGCCGTGCGACTGAGTCGCATCACGTTCCGGTGCGGGCACGTCGTCCGTAGGCAGGGGCAGGATCACCAGCTTCCTCACCGGCCGTCGCAGGACACCTCCCTTGGTCTGCACGTCCACTGTCCGCACGATGCTGTCGGGGCCAGGATACACCGCGATGACTCGTCCTCGTATCCACACGTTGCGGGGCAGGTTCGGGTCGACGATCTGCACGAGGTCATTCACTTTGACTTCTTGACCTCGTCCGTGGGGCTCCCGCCGGTGTTGGAGCTCAGGAAGGTACTCCTTCACCCAGCGGAGCCAGAAGATGTCGGCGAGTCTCTGTGCAGCTCGCCAGCTGGACCGGGAGATGGTGTCTTGCTCGGAGAATGTTCCCGGTTGTGGCACGCGCCCAGGACCTCCCAGCAGGAAGTGGTTGGGAGTCAGGGCCTCAGGATCCTCTGCGCTAACGGAGACATGCGTCAGCGGACGACTGTTTACTGTGTACTCTACCTCGGCGAGTAGAGTGGTGAGGACTTCTTCGGTGGGGTGGCGCTCATGCAGCGTTGCTGCAAGCGCAGTCTTCACGGAGCGTACCATTCGCTCCCAGGCGCCGCCCATGAACGGAGCTCCAGGCGGGATGTAACGCCAGGAGATGGTCCTCTTTGCTGCTTCTTCCGCCGTCGCCGCGTCGATTGCTTGTCGAAGTTCTTTGTCGGCAGCCTTCAGGTTGGTGCCGTTGTCAGACCAAATTTCAGCCGGGCAGCCACGTCGCGCGATCATGCGTCTGACCGCCATTACCGCCGAATCCGCGCTGAGTGAGCCGGCGACTTCGAGATGGATTGCTCGCGTTGTAAGACATGTGAAGATGGCCACGTATCTCTTTTGTCTGGTGCGTCCGACGGTCACGGAGAGAGGCCCGAAGTAGTCGACCCCGGTGAAGGTGAAGGGTCGCTTGTGATGAGCTAGGCGACACGCTGGCAGGTCTCCGGTTCTCGGATGCGGCGGTGCTTGAGTCTTCATGCGGCAGAAGAAACATTGTCGCAGGATTGTGCGTGTGACGGGCCGCAATCTTAGTACCCAATACTGTTGGCGACATTCGTTGATCGTTGCCTCAACGCCGGCGTGATGGAGCTGCCGATGCACTGCTTGTATCCATAACTTCACCGTTGGATGATCCCCGTCGACAACTAGCGGACTCTTCACATTTTCTTGTACGTCTTTGGCCGCTTGGATACGGCTCCGCAGTCGGAGTGAGCCGTTGACTGATTCGACGCTGAGCTGGTGAAGGCGACTCTCCTTGACGATCGGCTTCCCGCTGTTAAAATTTTCTATTTCTTCTGTGAAGGCTTCTTCTTGTGAAGACCGCATCAGTAGCTCTTCCGCTTTCTTAAGGAGCTCAGCTGTGACTGGAAGCAGGTTGAGTGTTGATCTCTTCCTTGGTGTAGGCGCCTGTTGTTTCGCTGCTGTCGGCTTATTCTTCCTCCATGTGGGGTCCGCTTCTTTATTCTTCTTGGTCCGTCGGTAGTTGACCTTCTGGTGGGTGGCTCTGCAGAGGTCAATAAACTGCAGAACACGTGCCGTTGCGTACCGAAGCCGGTCCCAATTGGAGAATTTTGATGGATCAGGCAACCCCTCTGCTAGCTTCAGTCTTCTTTTGTTGGTTATGTGATGCGTCTTCTCTTCGTCGGAGGGTTCTTCTACTGTTGTCTTCACAGGTTCTATTGGCCAGGAGTCTTCTGTCAGGTAGAGGAAATCCGGCCCTTTATACCATCGGTGATTCTTGTCGAAGGCGGTTGGTACATCTCGTGTTGCGTCGTCAGCAACATTTTGTTTCGTCGGAACCCAGCGCCAGTCGTTGACCTTGGAGCTCTCTTCTATTGCTGCGAGACGGTGAGCCACGTATGGTTTGTAAGAACGCGATCCTGTCCTTATCCAGGTGAGTACTGTTTTACTGTCGGTCCAGAAGAATTTTCTGTCGGGTTTTCTTTCATGTTCTTCAATGACTGTGTCGGCGAGCCTGGTCCCCATGACTGCTGCTTGTAGCTCTAGTCTCGGTATGCTTGTCAACTTCAGCGGAGCCACCTTTGCCTTGGCCATGATGAGAGATACGCCCACTTCGCCGTCCGGTGTTACCGCCCTCCAGAACAGGACCGTTGCGTAGGCCGATTCGCTGGCGTCGCTGAAGACGTGGAGTTCGAGGGAGGCGGCGTCACTGTACTTTAAATACCGCCGCGGGATCGCTACGTCGCGGAGACTTTTCAGATGTCCCATCCACGACTCCCACTGCTCCGCCAAGTCTTCGTCGATGCGGTCGTCCCACGCTGTTCCTCGGCGCCAAACTTCTTGGAGTAACTGCTTTGCTCTGATGGTGACGGGTGAGGCGAATCCCAATGGGTCGAAGAGTGACATGACGATGCGCAAGGCTTCTCTCTTCGTTGGCTGCTTTCCCTCGATTAATGTCGAAGGTATCCTTGCTAAGTTGAGGTTGAACGTCAGCTCGTCCGAGTTTATCTTCCAGATGACACCCAGTACTCTTTCAGTTTGTTCTTCCGTCTTGTATAGCTCTAGGTTTTCTGTGCGGTGTTCTTCTCCCAGGGCTTCTAGGAGCGATGCTGAGTTTGACTTCCATTGTTTCAGTTCGAAGCTGGCCTTCTTGTGTATTTCGCGCACACTCGTTGTCACTTTCACTGCGTCTTCTAGGCTTCTGAAGCTATCTAAATAATCGTCGACGTAGTGCTTGTTTATGATGGCAGCTGCGGCTTCCGGATGAGTGTCTTCATGTTGCTTGGCATTCAAGTTCTTGATGTAGATTGCTGTAGACGGTGAACTCGATGCCCCGAAGATTAGCGAAGTCATCCTGTATTCTTCCGGAGGCTGGTTGTCGCGGCGATTCCCGCGCCACAAGTACCGCAGTGCGTCTCGATCTTCGGTGCGTAGCTTAACTTGCATGAACATTTCCTTGATGTCTGCTGTTACCCCGATGAGATGCTGTCGGAAGCGCATGACGACACCCGGCAGTGACTGAAGCAAGTCCGGACCTTTGAGGAGCATGTCGTTGAGAGCCACTCCTCTGGTCTTGGCGGCGGCGTCATGTACCACACGCAGCTTATCCGGCTTCATGGGGTTGATGACCGCGAAGTGAGGCAGGTACCACGTTTTCTCAGGAGTCTTCTGCGGTGGCGCGGGCTCGGCGTATCCTTTTTCTATAAGAGCTTCCATTTGTTTGACGTATTTCTTCTTGAGGGCTGGGTCGCGATCGATCTTCTTTTCAATGTTGAAGAGCCTCTTCAATGAGTTTTCATAGTTGTCCGGGAACTTGATGTCTTCCTTCTTCCAGAGGAGGCCGGTCTGATATCTCGTTTCGTTGATCTTCTCTGTTGTTTGTTCGAGAATTCGAAGTGCCTTCTCTTCTGGATCGGTCTTCGGTCTCTTCGGGTTTATGCAGAGGGCGTCCATCTCAAAGTATCTCTTCACCAGGTCCTCGAGGTCATCTTCAGCTTCTTTCATGTGTGACACGAAGTCGATCTTCTGACCGAAGGATTTCGTTTGGCTTCCGTGGAGTACCCATCCGAGCGGCGTGAGAGATGCCACTGGGTGGTCCTTGTCCCCTTTCCTGGTTTCTTCGGTCAGCAGGAGATGCCAGTTGTCTTGCCCGATGAGGATGCGTGGCTTCGCATTGGAATAGGTGAGATGTCCTTTGATGTCCGATAGGTGTGGACATCCTTCCACTAGTTCTCGTGGAACCCGTTGAGAGGAGACTTGCAAGTTCTTCACAGTTCTAGCTTGAATTTCCTCTTCTCGCTTGTTGATCCCTTTAAGCCCGATGGTCACTCTTCTTGACGCCGATTCTGCCGTCTTCAACTCGTTGATGGTTTCTATCTTCAGTGGATCTACGGGTCCTGTGGCTCCGATGCTTGCAGCGACGTCGTCGTCGATGAGCGTGACCGTTGATCCGTCGTCCATCAGCGCGAATGTGTTGACTGTCCCTTTTGGCCCCTTCACCTGGACCGGCAGGATTTTCAGATAAGATTGCTTCTTCATAGTCCACGTCGAATTGATGACTTCTGTTGTTTCGTCGTTTTCTGTCTTCTCAGCCTTTTCTGTTTTCTTTTCATAATGCAGCAGTTTGTGATGTGTGTACTTGCACCCATTGACACCACATGGCTTCGTTCGGCAGTTGTGAGTCTTGCTCCTATATCGTAGGCATCTGAAGCAGAGGCGTTTGGACTTCGCAGCATCCCATCTTGAATTGGCTTCCATCTTTTTAAATGTGTCGCACTCCGTCGCGTTGGTGTGGCTTGTCTCGTCGCACACGAAGCATTTCGGCGTATGGCTCTTCTCTGTGACATTGGTGACCCGCTGAGTCTTCTTCTGCGGTGCGGCTGTCGATGGTGTTGCCACCTGTTCAGGTAGCGCGTAGGGTCCGCACAGTTCTGCTTCCCTCTTGAAGAATTTTTCCATTTTGATAAGGCAGGGATCTTCTTTGGGTTGCGTCGATGAGAAGTCGTAGTAGCGGTACCGAAGTGTCGGCGTCAGCTTGTCCACCAATGTCTTCGCTAGTTCTGGGTTGTACATATAGTTGTAGCAGCCCAATGTCTTCAGTGTTGCTACGACGTTGGAGATCTTCGTGGCGAATATGCAAATGTCCCTAGGCGACTCGGAGAGGCGTGGCAGACTTCGAAGTGTTTCCATCTCTACCATGGCGATTGACTCTGGTCTTCCGAATCTTGATTCTAAAGTCTTCATTATTTCTGAAGGGTGCGCGTTGGTGATGAGTAATCCTTCAACCGCTTCTCTGGCTTTCCCTTTTAAGTTTCTTCGTAGTCTATTAATATTTTCGACGGCGCTGAAGGTTGGTTCCGACTCGTAGTAGGCGGCGCGGAAGGGTAGCCACTCTTGATGCGATCCACTGAAGAAGGGTAACTCGATAAACTTGGGTCGCTGGGCGGCGCTGACAGCCCTAGTGATGGCTTCAGCTAAGAGGGCGAGGTCCCCTTGACCTCCCGCCGGTGTTCGATGCACCTCTTCCTGTTTCGGCGGTTCTTCGTGGACGATCGTCGGCTCTGGCGGAGGGTGGTGAGGCTCGTTGGCGATGGCTAGGACGGGGCGAGTCACCTGGTTATCCAACCAGTTGTCCACACGGGCGTTGACTTCTGAATAAAGGGAGACTTCATCTGCTTCTCCTTCTTCTTCTTCTTCATATTCTTCATCGGTATCTTCAGTTTCTAGCGCGGCCAGGCGTGCAGCGGCTAGTTCCACTTGAAGGCGAAGCAAATCTTCCTTTGCTTTGGCGATCTTCTGCATCTTCATCTTACTATGCGTCGATCCCCCCCCTCCCCCCTTCTTGCTAGGGGGGCGGAGGAGCTGTGGGCCGGTTGGTTTCGACGCTTCACAGTCGAGGTGTCAGTATCACGGCGATTGTCTCTTGAAGTGACAGCAGCGGCGGCGGGCGGCTTCATCAGCTGTTTCGATTTCGCACCCGCAGTGAGCGTTGTCGCGGCGGAGGGGGTAACGGAAGGTGCGACGACGTCGGCGGGGCGCGAGGCGGCGGGCGCGTTAGCGGCCGAGGGGGGGGGCGCGGTGGCTGCCGGCGCGGGGGGGGTGCTGGCGGCTGAGGCGGAGGCGGCGGTCGAGGCGGCGGCGGCGGAAGTCACTGTGGTTGGATCAGTCGTCGCGGAGGTGTGGGTCTGGTCGGAACTCTCCGTGGCAGTCGTCCCTGTCTGTGTCGATTCGGATGTGGCTTCCGTGCTGGTACCGGTCGCAGAGGTTCCTGGAGTGTTCTCTGACGATGACGGCTTCTGTTCACTCGACGGCTTGCGGCCCTTTCCTACGGAGCGCGTAACGGGCATGATGTCAGCTGATCTTCGAGGTCGATGACACTATCTTCAAACACTGAGTACGATCTTCAAGGTTTCTTCACTATAACACTATCTTCAGGTAGTATTCCGCACGAAAATCCGGCTCGACAGGACCATTAAATGTGTAGGATACACATTTGCGATTGCTGGGATTGGTGAGGAATAAAACCACTGGCTTGAGAATCTTGAAGTTTATTCTTCTAGTGTTCTTGCTTCCTTTTTTCTTCTAGTGTTCTTCCTTTTTCTTCCTTTTTCTTCTAGTACTGCTGCCCGCTGAACTGTGTCGACACCGAAAACCAGCCCGATATTTATACAAAATCCGCTAAGAAAATGTAGGCCCTCTGATTGGTTGTCCAATCAGAATTCGAGAATTTTATCCAATAAGAAAAAGGGGGCGGTCTCGGCACAGTTAGCTTAAGTACGACGTTACATTACCGTAACGAGAGCTATCGTACAATTTATTTAGCTTAAGTACAATGCAACTTTACCGTAACGAGAGCTATATTACAATATGTTCGGTGCACTTAGCTTAGCTATAACGTAACTTTACCTTAACGAGAGCTATTTAACATTTTTCGCGTTTTTCTTTATTATTTGCTATAAAACATATTACAAACTATATATTTTCGAGTTCTACTAACTAATATCTATCTAGGAAAAATATAATTAACATGAAATTAGAACATTATATACATCGATAATGTTGAACCAACGAACAATTATTGACATGATACGTTATTGAAAACTGTTAGAAAACTATCTGTATATCAAAGTAACAAATTCTAATAAGATTAAAACTTATTCTAATAAGAAATAGACGAAATTCCACTATATAAAAACTATAACTATCTTACTAGAATGTCTTATTTACATTGAATATCACTGTCCTTATCAGTTTATAGACACTTTTCACTTGTCCCGCACAATTAGGTAAGGTCCAGTAGCGCCCCTTAGTCTGGAGTTCTTCCTGTTCTTCTATAATATTGAGATCAGGTACTCCCTCTATTACATGGATCTTGTAAAAAAATATTTTTTTTATGGACGGGAAATTATCAAATGACTTCTTCCGCTCTGGGCGGAGCGGAAGGGAGTGTCAGACGTTTAATAAAAGCCATCCTTGTTTCTCGTAACGCCCTTTTGCGTTCCAACGCCGCGGTGACTCTTTCGAACAAATTCCGCAACTGTTAAAATATATGGCGAAATACAATGCCACTCTGTCTGCACGTTTAGAAAATATAGGTGTAAAGATATGCTGTAAAATAAAAACAATTCAAGAAATCTTTTATCAACCCGTTTCCGAACATGCCAAATTCTTTTGTACACCTCTGAACTTTATAGCTGTGTCTTATCGAGTTTAAAAATCCTATTTTAGTATTCGAAGCAAATCTCAAATATACGTTCCAGTGCATTCCGTAGCCCTGGCCAGAAGCCAGAGGATCTGCGAACTGTACAGGAAAATTACGAATTTTGTACGACAAATAGCTTCTTGGATTTCATTTTCAATTTTTAAACGATCCTAATTATATCGTGAAATACTGGCAGCCAAATTATTTTTTTTTTAATATAAATTATAAGCTTGGTTTACTGATTAGCAGTTTTTAAATTCAAATATTCATTGGAAATAATGTCTGAAGAATCTGATATCAATATTCAAACTAAGAATATGATTAGAATTGTTTTTTGAAAAAGCCAGTAGCTAGAGGTTCAAATGTTTTTAGTCAATCACGCCGTAACACCGTAACTAAATAAATTCTGATGAAATAATGCTCCCAGTAAACCTTAGCCTGGATAGGATACCATTTCATCGGATATTTTTTTAGTCTGGTGGTACATTCTCGTTATTTTTGAATTTCACACGATTGAAACAACTCTGTCATAGAGGAAAATCCCGTTTGTTTAGCTGATACGTGCCTGTCTTTCTCTCTCTCCTGTGTTTTATCATTTGCCTAGTCTTTTCCCAATTATATTGGGGTCGGCTTCCAGTCATTCCGGATTCAGCTGAATACCAGTATTTAACGTGGAGCGGCTGCCTACCAGACCTCCACAACCCAATAACTGGGGAACACGGTACTTCTTGGGAAAACCTGAACTGCCAAAGATGTCCAAAGACAGCCGGAACCAACAGCTTAACGTGCTTTCCGAGGCACGGAGGAAACTCGGTATGTTAAGATGGTCACCCATCCACAGACCTTGGCAAGCGTTGCTTAACCTTGAAGATCGATCTGTGCGGCTGTTATTCTTTAGCCACGAGCTCTTCTTGTCCTTAAATTTAAATATACTAGGTATATCTTTTAACACAAGCAATTCTTTGCTTAGAAGGTGGTCTCCAATAATATGTATTGAAATACCCTTTGTAATTTACTTTAAACTTTTTTTTTGCGTATTACGTTATGAAAAGCTTTTCCTCAACGTTTTTAAATTGCTGTGATGAATCTATACTAATATTATAAAGAGGTAACGTTTGTGAGTTCGTGACGTTGTAAGGGTTAATCTCTGGATCAACTGAAACGATTTTCAAAAAAAAAAAACACCAATAGAAAGCTCCGTTATTGCAGAGTGTTATAGGCTATATTTTATCCCCGTATTGCTACGGGAACGGGAACAACGCGGGTGAAACCGCGGGGCGCTGCTAGTATTGAATAAACAAGTTTCATAGAAAGTATACTGGCCTAAGTCTAGGTTGTCGTCATTCTCTTGTTCTTGAACTGTAGACATAATGATTGTCTATAAACGGTAACACCCCTTGAACCCGTTTTACTGTCCAGCCTAAGGTTTTATGGCAGATATAGCTATCAGCGATAACAGTTGTTTTATTATTTTGGTGTACAGTCATTCCATCTATCTACAGAATGTTCTAGAAGTGCGTAGTCATATTTATGGAACGTTGGTGTTCTGTGCTGTAGGGTAAAGTAACAAAAAAAAAAATTTGAAAATGAAAATAATATATCTAGTTTTAATTTCCGCGAATATTAGTGGGTTGCAGGTATGCACCTCCCTCCCGCCCGCTTTATTATGCACATGCAAGATTACAAGGCAAATGCAAGGATTTTAAGCACATGCAGGAAGGCAAAGCAAAACCCAACACCATTACCGACACGTGTTTCGCCTCTCCACGAGGCATCCTCAGGGGACGTGTTGACACCCACCGCCCGATCAGTAACAGGCCCGAGTAGGCGACGCGACGTGTTCCACGCGCGCCACTCAGCAGGACGTGGGGCTAGGCCCCACAAAAGAGAGGTCCGCCAGGGGCTGGCGGACCAAGACCTGCCGGGGTTGCGATGCATGCTTTTGCGAATCCCGTGACCCCGGCCTACGGTCAAGTGACGGAACACCGTGGTGGTTTTAGCCGGTAAGAGTCCGGCACACCCCCCCGTCTTCCCCAGACGGGGGATAGTCCATGAGGATTTCCCCACGTTAAAAAAAAAAGAAAAAAAAAAAAAAAAAAAAAAAGGGGACGTGTTGACTCGCTGACCGTTGGGTTGCGGTCGCAACTCAACGGTCAGCGAGTCAACAAGAGGTAATGGTGTTGGGTTTTGCTTTGCCTTCCTGCATGTGCTTAAAATCCTTGCATTTGCCTTGTAATCTTGCATGTGCATAATAAAGCGGGCGGGAGGGAGGTGCATACCTGCAACCCACTAATATTCGCGGAAATTAAAACTAGATATATTATTTTCATTTTCAAATTTGAAATGGATTTCCGAAAAGTAACGCCTGACTCAATAAAAAATACTTAAAAAAAAAAAACTCGGCCTCGAAGAACTTCTAAGAAGTTCCAAATTAAACCTTTTTCAAGTATTCTGATAGCTTGAAAAGTGTTTTTAACCGACTTCCAAAAAGGAGAAGGTTCTCTATTCTGATGTTTGTATTTTTTTATGGCATAACTCCGTCAAATATAGACGGTTTTGCAAAATTATTTTTTTATTCGAAAGGGGGGTTTATGCCGAAGTGGTCCCATTTATAATTTCATATACATCTGATGATGGGTTTCGGAGATAGACAACTGAACTCTTAATTAAAAGGTAGTACATCTTTCGGAATCGCTGAAATACCACAACACACCCACAACAGGAAAACCAACCATACCACTTCTGGAACACCTTACTCTCAACTACTGTCAATATTTAAACATTATTTGAGATTGATCACGCATCACTCCAATCCTCATACATATTCTTTATTCGCCGTCATCTTAGTGGTCACACCTTTTATAGCCATTCTTAGGTACAAGAGTAGGTATCGTCTAAATATCGGGTTCATAAATCCTCCTTCACAATTCAGTGGCGATTCTTAAACGTCCAGAGCACTCGAGATAAGTCAGCCGAGCTACCGCATTCCTGATTGGATAATATTTTTACCGCATCTTGTGCTATTCCGGTTTGCTTGAATAGGAGAGAAGACGTAGAGGTAAAGGGAACATATATAAGTGAGCTGACAAACGACGCAAACACGATTGAATTAGAGTTCACTTCAAAATCACTACACCTGAGTTTTCAAGTTTTCAATTTAGAGATGGTACATGTCAATACTTTTTTCTTTGTAAGCATACAAAAGAGGTATGTTAAGATCGTGGCCGGTGGAGTGTTTTTTTTTTGGAAGGGATATTATCAAAAGACTTTTCCCGCTCTAGGCGGGGCGAGTAAGAGAGTGTCAGACTCTTCCTGAATAAAACCCACCCATGTTCCTCGTAATGTCCTTTGCGTTTCAGGGCCGCGGTGACTCTTTCGAACAAATTCCGCAACGGCAGGTGGTAAAGTGTAGTTTCTGTGGAACAACTGCAACGTACATAATCTATGTATGTGTATGTTTGTATTGTATGTCTTTATTTTAAGATTTTTCTCTACATCATCCTAAAGACCAATAATAAAATTCGTAAGGTATTGACACCGATCAGTATTTTTTTATTTCTACACATTTTTATAAAAAAAAAAACATTGTCCACAATTGATAAAGTGCTCGTTCTCCACTAGTGCATTTCAAAATATATAACTTTACTAATAACTAACTATATAGGTACCATCAAACGATCGGTTTCATAGAAACAGGTGCATATCATAAAGGTTCATTTACATAAGAATCCCGAAAGTCATTGAATTCTGTTTCAAATTAAATAGAAGAATTTATATGCGACAATATATGATTCAAACTCAAAACCTCATACTGAAAACCGCACATTTAGATTACTAGACTAACAGGAAAATTGAATTCGTATTTTTAGAGGCACATATTACCATGAAGTGTTTATTTTTGTTTGCATAATCATAGACATGAACGCTATTTTTTATCGTCGTATGATGTCACTGCATATCCCAGTATATATTAGTAACATAAATATGTTTTTAAGTTTGTGTATTTTATTTCATAAAGCTATATTTTAATGAATATCTATTTATATTTGAAATGTAAAATTGTATATTTAATTAATTTACCAGCAGTATACCCGAGACCCTCTTTTTATTTTAACTTTTATCAGTCCATCCAAAAGCGGTGGATGTCAGCGATAAGACTTCCATTGTACCCATAGAATTCAAAGTTTTATAGTATTGAACACGTAGTACAGTGTTCGTAACTAATAATATATAAATAAAATATATTAATAAAACTTATTAATGAGAAAAATTGTCCCTTTCGAAAAAGTGCAAAAGAGGAAACAGGAAATATCTTAATGAGAACGATGATTACTCAATTAGCCCAAACAAAAGTTAGACAATTGACGAGTTCTGAATATTGTGTGTTTTTATTGTAAGCTAGCTGCCATCCGTGGCTTTTCCCGTGTGGTATTAGAACTTTCTTCTTTACAAATGATAGCTTATGTGAGTGATATTGTGACGTAAAGGCTATTTTACTGTAAAGTTTCATCGAAATCTGTTCAGTAGTTTTTACGTTGAAGAGTAACAAACATCCATCCATCCTAGCCGACCTTCGGTTTTGTTACTTTTAAAAAATAATAGTAGTACATTTGTTTTTTCAAACTGTAGCTTTTTATTCCAATATATAGGTACTAGAAATTACTATGTAGATATTTAGTATAGTTTAATAATTAATTAGCTTCAATCTTTGTACATTGATGGTTTGAATAGAAGCCAAAAGGTTACAAAAAATAATAATTACAGAACCGAGAAGAAAAGACAACAATATCTTTTCGTTCATTATAATTTAAAAAAGGGCATTACAAAGTTAAATATTCAGAAGAGACGGTAAAAAGTCGCCGCGGACGGTAGCATTAGTTATTTTATACTAAAATTCACGCCGTAACGAAGTCTCCCAGTGAACTCGCTATATTATTATGTAAAGACGAAATATCTTGTTAGTTATTCATTTATTCATACAAATTGTGTTGGTGACGTGATAAAATGATGCAGACTTTTAAACATTTTCGTTATATTTGTGTCTGTTTTGTGCGAGAAAATCCATTAGTTGATTTTTGTCACCGTGAGTCAGCGTGATACACAAACTTAACACAAAGAGTCATATTTACCATCATTCATCCAGTGTCATTTTACCATGACATGTTGCTGTGCCTCCGGCGCCAACATTAAATAAAACATAAAAATAAAAACTTTGACCAGCTTAAATACACTTTAAAGTCATAACTTTGAGTTGTCCATTAAAAAAAGTTCACAGCACTGTGGATTGCGTCGCACATAAAGTTGTTGTAAGTTCGCTTACTAATGTTTGGGGGTATAAATCAATTAGTTAGTTTGACGTGCGGGGGGTGCGCGGGAGCGCGGGATGTGGGGAGCGTGGAGAAGCGTGACTACGTAGACTGACCGCGCCGCGCCGCGCCGTCGACTGCGGGGCTGCCGTGCCGCGGCCGCCGCGCGCGACTTGCCGCGCGCAAGCGCCTCGCGACCTCCGCCGCAAATTTTTCTCATCGCCCGTTCCAACTAAATTGCAAAACCGCCGACCGCACGTTGAAGGTACGAGAAACGCGCCGAGGGATTCTCCCGCAATGTAATCACCCGAAGAACAACAAGGCGGGATAACGAGCCCGTCTTTTTCTTATAAGGAACGACAGTAAATCACACTCAACTTAATCTTATAATCGGCCGAAGAATTAGCATAACTTACGCACGCTGTAATTAAATTTCGGTCCGGTTCGTGTTAATTAATGTACTTTGTATTGTTTTTTGTTTAAATGAAGCGATGAGGATCTTATCTTAAATGTGGTTGTCTTTTGAAGTATAAAAGTAACGATGAGATTGTCGGCTTGTTGTTTTTGTTCTTTCTCGTCTCTGTTTTTTGTTTTTTACACGAAAACATCAAAACTAACAAGATTTCATCGAATAAATCTGCACAAGCTCACGTTTCCAATTAATCCTTGCCTACCCTGTGAGCTTTATAGTAACTCTTGATGGTTGCCGAAAATTTCGTTGAGCCTTTTACCTAGATTAAAAATTCTACAGTTGCAAGCCGAGCTAACCTTTTACCGCAAAGTTTACCTAGACTGTTTTAATATTCGTCTGAATTTGGTAACGAGTTTTTTGTAGTGCGTTCACCTTGGATGGAGCAGTAATCGAGTTACTGTGGCCTAAGCATCAACTGAGACAGTTACCTCCTGTTTTTTTTTTTTTGTGGAAGTTTGTAGAAGAATGAGTCATTAAAGGTCAGGGTACACGATCTTTTTAAAGACGTCGGTGAGTAGTAAAAAAAAGGTTTATGTCCAATGTTTTGTTTTTTTAACAACGGTGCAATAGACAGCGCTCTTTAGCCGTTCGCCGGTCCCAGCCTTTACGATGCGCGTGGACTATGAATGAATGAGTTGTGTTCGTAGCATGGCCGAGTAGTTAGGTACGGGTTTTGTTCGTTCAATCCGTTTTCCATTGGTCACGTTTCGCTTTACTTATTATCGCAGCAAATCTTCCCGATCGGTTGTTGTTTTATTTATTTGAAAAATGAAATAAGGTTTGGTTTTATCTTAATTTGTTTACATAGCTGGTCGTAAACATGAGTCAAGTATATCTTTAGGTAAACTTTTATAAAAATGACTAATTATATATTTACAAAATGCACCACTTAGGCGTTTCCCTAACCAAATAACCTTGAGTTTTATCATAGAATACACACAATTTTTGGAATTATTTTGATTAAAAAAGATAAGCGATCTTTTGAAATGAAATAAAACGTGTATAATATAGATTTTTAAATTA
The DNA here is from genome assembly GCA_905332915.2 of Hecatera dysodea. Taxonomy (NCBI): domain Eukaryota; kingdom Metazoa; phylum Arthropoda; class Insecta; order Lepidoptera; family Noctuidae; genus Hecatera; species Hecatera dysodea. Next base: position 5,945,833 of record HG995294.1, on the reverse strand, counting down.
TCTATCCATTAGTGTAATCTTCAAATGATTAGAGCGTTGAATTTAGCAACAGATGCATAAAATCAAAAATTTTAGTCATTTTTTAAAAGTAGATTTTAGATTTATTTATAACAAATAAAAACAAATTAGAACGTGGAATATTATGATAAGACATCGACATTAATGATGTCTTTTTACATGTAGATTATTTTTCATAACTAATGAGTTAATAGTCTCTGAATAGCGAAGAAAAACGCACTATCGCAAGGTTTTGCTCGGGGTATCGCCTTAAAGGACTTAACTTCCATCTATGGTGTACGAAATTATTGTATATAAGTATTTAGTGTGTGCACTGCTTAGTTTACATATTATATGTATGTCGATGTTCCTAACATAATCTGTGCCAACTTAACAGGAAGCAATGGTTTCATCTATGCATAGCGCAAAGCGTAATCATCCGCCAAAATACCTCCGGTTAAACATAATCGTTCAATATTCAGCTAATATCTTGCTATTGGAATAGTTGCCTGATAGATATTGAACAATATTAACAATATTGCGCGCGTTATCAGATATTACATCGTTTCAGGATCAAATGACCTCACAATTCACGTCCGGACCACAAGCTAAACTTGTCAGAAGTTAGAATATACGATTTCCGGCTTTCAATGTCGAGCTCTCTCGGTTATACTCGGGAAATCTTTCCTCTTAGATACTACGGACCATTCGCTATAGGAAAATGGAAAAGTAAATTGACCTTGTAGTCAGTTGGACAAAAAAAAAAACTGCTCCGTAATAATATTTAAATGAGAACATCGCTTGATATTACTGTCACGCCTAAAATAACTGGGAAAGACAAGTTTTCTACCTTTGAACCTTCATGTTAAGGTCGAAAATTATGTAACAATATTATCTGAAAAACATGCGACTTACAGGGACTAAGACAATAGTGATATCAAAATATATTCTAGTCAAAGGTGCAGTTCGATAGCCTTTGGCGATAATTGTAAGATCAAGGCGTCAAGTCTGCTATTACAATAGTGTCAGAATGATCTATCATTGATTTCATAATTGTTGATTTTGACAATTAGTTTGTTAATCTACTAATATAAAAGCGTATTATGACTTTCCAATGGCCAACCACAGATGCTCCATTGTAGGAAATAGGATTGAATGGTAATTTCGTACATAATGACAAATGAATGACAGACGTACCTATCCAGTATTCTGCTAAAATTTTGACAGTTCCTTTGATTACTTTTAGTAGCTCGGTTATCATAAAGTATTACGAGATCGACCATAATGAATTTAGCAGATTACGAACTTTTAGCAAAATGACAATGGGATCGTGTTAGAATGACGAATTTATAAAAAATAGCAGACTTGGGGCTCTGGTCTTTTGATATTAGTTACTCAAAAAGGCATTTTATAAATGAAATGAATAGTAAAGGTTTATGATTCAGGAATTTTCAAATATATTTTCCCGCAGACCTTTTCTGGCTGCTAGTTGTTGAGTATTTTACAATACCTCATAAACGCACTTACAATTTTTTTTTCTTATACATAATCAATGTCAACAATGTCATCATGCTCCTAATATTTTAAGTTGTGAATATCGCGATATTACAGGAAAAAAAACAAACAAATGAATAGCAGATGAGGTATGTAAATGAACAAAATTATTATAATATCAGCCCGGGTATGACTTGTTGTTGTTGTTATTTCCGTCCTTACTACTGGGTGTTTCAGCCTGAAACCTTTACACATTTCATTGCAAAAGCCTTAGAATTAGGTTCAATGAGCACAATTGAACTTTGTGCGAACACTAATTGAGGTCAAATAGGGTCATATCGTAATGAATGATATGTTACATGAATGCGATAATTGCTATTTCAAATCAGTGATAATTGCTATTTGTAGTTTATGGAGATACAGGGTTTAATAGCATTTAGGGCCTTATTTATGTGTTTCTGCGCCAATTGAATAGTACCAGTCAAACAGTTTATTTGATGAATTTATTGAGAATCATCAATTTTGATCAAAAAGTGGGCCCATAACCTGGTGAAGGTCGCGGGATTCTATTGGATGCGTGACGCAAAGGACAGGTCAATGTGCTGAAACTCCGGGGAGGGCTATGTTCAAGTGTAGTAGATAGTTCAACAGAGTCTTCCGACTGTTATGATGACGATGATGTCCATTATATCACGCGATTTTCATGTATGCGAAATGTTCAACAATCTCTTTTCCTCTTCGGGGAATAATGAACAGTATTTTTAAGTTTTAACATCTCTTTCTTATAATCTACGATCCTCTAACAGTTTTTACTAGTTCCCTTAAAGTCTGTGAACGAGTAATTCATCAAACTCCCACTATTTGCGAATTTGAGAAATCTTGGTACTCTATATACTTACACTTCTATATGCTGCAGCGGAATTAATGCAACCACAAAGCAAAGTATTACGCCATCTATCCCGCCAACAGCGAACTACTCACGAAATCCTGCATCGCGATATCAGAGTTTACCACACGGTTTGAACATATACAACAGTCCAAATATCAATTATCGGGCAATTACCTACCGGACACAAAAAACCGCCCGGTCCTTTTTCTATGGAGGCTTGCGAGACTTTACTCTCTGTATTCCCATTTGGATATAAGGTACAGAGTTAATGCATTGTTATTGGGTTGTGGAGATCACATAGGCAAGCGCTTCATCTAAAATACTGGTACTCAGTTGTATCTTAGCGGATGTAACTGAGTACTGACTGCAAGCATTTGCTTTTCCTTATGTTGGGACCACCCAATACTGCTGCTGCCTAATCGCACTGTAGTCATATTGTAAGTTTTTTTCAATTTACCTCACAATGTTTTATAACATTTTGTATGTAAAACAAGGCTCATTATTGTGTTGTATGTCATTATTTAGGCTACTTTAAGGTGTTTCAACATCCAGACAAACCTATCAAAGTTTTGTGATGTTTCTTGACATATTATGTTCTGTATTTTTTCACTAGTTGTCTGTTGTTTTTCTCTGTCCCATCTTAAAATTGTACCTACATTGCTTGTTAAGCAAAACAAGTTGCAAATAAATAATTCTGATTCTGATTCTGAAAAGGTAAGGAAAAAGCTAGGAAGATTGATCAATGCTTTGTTATTTTTGTACAGCAATTTAAATCAAATTTAATAGAATGAACCACGCCTCATAATCCACGATACATAAAAACCACCATCTAAACCAGTAACCGACACTCATAAAAAAATAAAGTGTGATAAAGAAGGTCGAATAGCACAAATTTTAATACTCAGGCGATGAATAGTACAAATATTTTAGGAGTAAAAGCTCGTCACGTAGGAGCACCCAGGAGGTTCGGGAAATGCCGACACGTCCCCGACTCGATATGAAATGCTTGATACACGGAGTTAAAGTGTAATGGAAATGGCTTATTTTTCACGTCTTCAAGTTCAAGGTGTATACATTATTTTTCCTTTCATGAATTTCTTCTTTCTTCAGAATTTCTCCTGTTAATGCATCCCCGTGGGTGCGGAAATTCCTCACAACACAACTCACTCACACAACACAAAAAACAAATAAAACGAACAAACAAACTCACATACGCAACAGCCAGATCGGGAACAATTATTATCTGTAGGCAATACAAATATTAGTTACGTGCGGGTATCGAACCTGCTACATGCAGCGGATCAGTCTATGGCTGAACCACTGAGCCAACCGTGTCATCCAAATGACAAAAAATAGCAATTTAAAAAAAAAGGTCTTTAAAAGCAACGTTATTGATGATTACGTACTATTGAAAGTTAGTAATAATAGACACCATTACTATTATTTCAGATTGGCAGCCAGGCTTAAACTACGTTGCTTGAAGAGGCCAAGCTTTTCAGCCAATTTTACGATATGGTTATGACATCGACACATCAATCGAAATAATCGATGTTACATAGTATCAAAAAAAAAGCTTGTAGAATTAAACCTATTACTTAATTCATAAATAAATCGATATTTCTAAAATAATTGATGATTCAAAACTGTTTTTCAAATGTTTACTCGTACTTTCAATTTGACCTTTAAATGTCAAAGTTTTCAAGCGGTATTGTTGTGAAATCCAAACATTTTATTGATATCTTCATAGTTATAATGAATAGGGATGTTTCCTGAGTAAAAAATATAATATGATTATGTTTAGTCCGTCAGTTAGATTATAGAAAAATATTGGACACGTATTTTTTCCTTTATCAAATCTATAAAAACTGACGAAGATATAAGGCATCAAAGATCAGGAGTGGGGGCTTGTGACGTTACGGCTCGGTAAAAATTGTAGCGAGTAGTGACGTCACACGAGTTTTCAACGCTCTGTATCGTCTTCATTTTTTGTTTACGTGAAAAAAGAAAAAATACGTGTCCAATATTTTTTGAAAATCTATCTGACGGACTAATTAGATTTTTTTAGTCAACTACCCTATTGTAGTTTTTTGTCCGGTAAACGGGCTTTACGTGAGTCTTTGTACAAGGAAATGGGCGTTATTTTTCTATCGGGCTTTGTGAATCATGCCACTTCCCTGTGTACTATGGCAGATACCTGTCCTGGATCGCGGTCTCTTCGAAAGAAGTCAAGCAAGCCATACGGTTTTCTTCTAGCTAAAGCAATGACAAGCATTCATCAAAACGATTCTTCGCTATTGCCATTCAACATGCTAATTTAGCACTTAAATTTTGCCGCTTTATTTTAAGTAGTACCTCCAGATAGGCAGCGCTATCTCTCCATCTATACTAATCCTTACTAACATCTTTGACGCAAAAAACTACTGAATGAATATTGATGAAATTTGGCACAGACGTAGATCATAGTCTAGAATAACATATAGGATACTTTTTCCCAGCAGAGCCGCAGGCGGCAGCTAGTCTATCTATGCTATGCTAATATATTTATAAAGCTGAAGAGTGTTTGTTTGCTTGAACGCGCTAATCTCAGAAACTCCTGGACTGATTTTAACCATTTCTCACCAATGAAAAGCTACATTGTCAGCAAGTAACATGCTATATTTTATCCCCTTTTTCCCACGGGAACAGGAACATCGCAGGAAACCGCGGGACGCTGCTAATGTAATAATATAATATATTGGTTACATCGAACGCTGTCCTCAACATAGTCGGGCAAAGATAATGCTAATTATGATGATTTTCAGTAGTACCCACTAGTGAACTTATACAGCGGTTAAAGAGCTGTCTAGCCCTTCGACCACATTATTTATTTCTATACCCGCAAAATTTACTACCGCTTCCAAAAATTCTGGTTCCTCATTCATACAGGTAGGTATTACATCTCGGTGTCACGAAATACATCCAGCGTGCGATTTTAACGGCGGCTCCGATCGTTCTGATGGCTGTGAGCGTCCGTGGCAACGGTTGAAATAAACATTATAATATTGAGACGGACTGGCTGAATAAGTGTATTTTTTTAAACTTCTTACAGGCTAGATTTTAATGGCTGTTGAGTTTTAAAAAGATATCGCGATGTGGAGATGTATTGGCTTCAGTTAAACAAAAGTGTGATCGATTATGTACAGTCAAATATTGGTAATAATTGGTCAGTTATGTGATGAACCTTTATTTAAATGGAAATCGGTGTTAGCTCTGCAGTTATTATTACTATCTAAATTCCCATGGCCTTAGCGATAGTGTAGGTATCTACGATTGTACTTCCGCATTACATTTGTAGTAGGTATTCAATTCAATACTCTCACAGATCGACCTTTTTAAACATACAAACGAATCTCTGCCACTTGCGCATAGATTTTTCGTATTTTTAGGACCTTTTTTATACAATAAGCTAAACAAATTGCTAGATATATATAGTGTAAATTACATGAAATGTAGTACATTGATATCAGAGTATCTATTAAGACTCAACTACGTAGACACAGAGAAACTATTGTTCTAGAGTCCTAGTAAGATTGTAAGGTTTAATTAGTAAGTTGTTATTCTATAATTTTTGTATTCCTATGACCTGAAACACAGGTTTTATAAACCTAGCTCAGGAAAGTCGCTAATTATACATAATTGTAGGTTTAAAAAAGATACCACTAATCCTGAAATATTGATAATTATACACATAGTTATTTATTTGATATTACCATAATTATTTATTTAAGATTACTTGTGGCTATTAATATGTAACTATAATGTGTAAAAGGATTTAAAAAAAGTTTATTTACATACTTTATAATCAAATTTGAGTTAAAAAAAATAGAAATTATGTTATCTTTAACGTCTGCAGTGCAGTTCAGTAAACTTTACTACTATGTAGCTTAGGTGAAGTAAACACGAAGTCAGCTGTCAATCCATACAAACAAAATGGTGTGTGAGCAGTGGTGACTGAGTGGTAACGGCCCCGACTTACGAATTATAAGTTGCGGGTTCAAACCCAGCCAGGCGCATTACTTTGTGTGATTAAATTCATCACCACTGCTCCCAAACGGTGAAAATAAACATTCTGTGCATGTCCTAGAACCAAAAATTCTAAGACATGTGACATTCACCAACCCGCACTGGACTCGCGTGATGGATTACGGCCCCTTCCCTCTCATAGAGAGGAGGTCTGTGTCCCAGCACTGGGAACATAAGATGGTGTGTCAGTTCACTTCATGCTGACAATAAGTATACACGGTGAGATCTTGACAGCATAGACTGGCTGTTTACCTAGTGATCGTTTGCTTAAATGCCACACTTAGTTACTTGGCAAGACAATTTTGACGCTTCGATGTCTGTACACTCCAGGCGAGCATTGTGATATTTTACCCTAAGGTATTCATAAAAAGAGAATTGTATATCACCACTTACGTCACGTCAGTCCTTAGGTTTCTAGCTTTCTGTCACGCGGCTGTCATAAATATTCACGGGACTCTTGGGACGACTTTTCATACCAACTATGGTACCGAGTACGGATCTCAATGTGTATACAGAATGTAAGATATTTTGATGATGAATACCTTAAGACTCTTAGATAGAATATAATAGAATAGAATACTCTTTATTATGTACACCATGTATGTTACAGAAGATATAGATGAAGGAAACATTACATAGGGCGACACAATAGGCGGCGTTATCGCTAAAAGCGATCTTTTCAAGACTTTTGGATGGATTTTAAAGAGAAAAGTAAATACAGTACTGTAGGTAGTCTTAGGTGTACTAATTATGTATACAATAAATACATAATAGATAAATATATACAATAATAATTATGAAACAAAAAGCATAGAATCCAAATAAAATCGATTTAAGTGATTGTCGATGTGACCTCCACAACCCCATTGCTGGTTACCCTTTGTCAAGATTTTCTGGCATCTGAATCCATAACGACTGTCAAATTTGACATTAAAACAAGTTTGGCATTAAGGTGCTAGAATATTACAACAAAGATATTCAATTTGTAAGTTATCAATAAGTTATTTGATGTCATGGCGTCAAAATAAACTGGGGCGAGTTTCGGTTTATGAATTATTAAACAATGAGAATCCATTTTTAATTACTCTCGTCACAATTGTTTCGGTAGTAAATAAACATGAATCCTTCCTTACGGCTACCGTGACTTACGTTTTCTATGCAGCACACTACAATTTCACCCGCGTAGTTCCCGTGGGAACACGGGAATAAAATATAGTCTATGTCACCCGGGGATAACAGTGAAATAATTTTTCAATTCAGTTCAGTAGTTTCGGAGCCTATTCAATGCAAACAAACAAAAATCAAATCTTTCCTCTTTATAATAATATTAGTATGCATAAAACAATGGAAATCGATGTTTATTTACTCATATAACAAATGTTACGGTATTAAATAAACAAGAATATAATTTCCTTGCAGATTTCGACTAAGGTGCCGACTTTTGTTTTTCTGTGACTGGGGAATAGATTTATGTAGACACGATCCGCAAAATGACGATAGCATACACAAAAGTTAGAGAACCCGTTTGCTATAATAATAGAATTATTAAGAACATAATAGGTTCATTTTATTCACGCAGCAGACAGTCATGGTTGTCAAAGTTTGTTTCACAAAAGAAGAGCCCTTTGCTTTTTTTAACAGACGTCAATAAAGGAGGAGGTTATTCAATCATTTTTTTAATGTATGTATTTCCGGGAATAATTCCGTCATATATGTATGTATAGGATTTGCAACTATTTTTATTATTCTAAAGAGATTAATTACAAAATGGTAATTAATTTAATTTTCATAAGTATCTGATGACGAACTTCGGACGTAGACAATTAAATAGATATGAGCAGTAGCCCTTCTTTTTTTTTTTTTTTTTTTTTTGGATGGGAAATCATCAAATGACCCCTCCCGCCCTGGGTGGAGCGGTAGGGAGTGTCAGACTTTTACTGACTAAAACCCACCCGTGCTCCTCCATGTGCCCTTTGCGATCCAGGGCCGCGGCAACTCTTTCGAACAAATTCCGCAACCCTAGCAGGCACCGACCCTATGGGGCCCCGTCTCTGGTGCTGACGGCTCCTTGAGGCGCGCGTGAAGCACAACGCGTCGTCGACTCAGCCTGGTATCGGACGGCGAGCCACCCACGCTCACCGTCCACAGGCATCAGCCACTGCGCAATAGCACAGCGGCCGACTTGTCTCTGGAGGAGGCCGAAATGGGACCATTACTGGCACTCCATTTCAGCCCCCTCCCGAGTACCGGGAGTCGCAGCACCCACAGCAGAAGCGGCAGAAGCGGCGACGGAAGCCGCGGCGGCGGCAGAGGCGGCGGCGGCGGCGGACCTCTTGCCCTTGGTCGGGGCGGATGGCGCGCAGGCCCTTCCCCCAGCCCAGTGCTCGGCCGGCTTGCCAACAGCCGCACATGCACTGCAGAGCGGCGTGGCCTCGCACGAGCCGGCCCGATGACCGGGCTGACCACAGCGGAAACAAAGTCCACTGCGGTCCACCTCCGAGGGGCACATAGCTCCCGTGTGGTTGCCCACATGGCAGCGGTAGCACCTCAGAGGTCTGGGTTCCAGCAGTTTTACCCGCGCAGAAACCCACCCCATCAAGAGCCTTCGACCCTCCGACACTGTTCTGGCCGCCGTCACGGGGCAGCTCACCACAAGGGTTTGCATGCCCGTGTTGTCAGGCCGGAGGGTGCCCGCCTTGACGAGCTCGGCAGAGCACCCCCCAGTCCTGGCGACGGCGGCCACAACCTCCTCCTCCGTCACGGAGTCATCCAGGCCCACTATGCGCATGTCAATGCACTTAGTCGGCCTGGACACTCGAATCTCGTCCGCGGGGAGGACCTCCTTAAGCCTTTCGGCCAGGGCGTCCGCGAACGGGCCGCTCTCCGCTCCGGCGAGCTCGAGCTTCCGGGCACCGGTCAGGGTTCTCCTGATCCCGATGCCCCCGGTGATGCCCAGCTCCCGGAGGTTCACCGCCTCCTTCGCCCGCTTCATCAGGGCGAGGTACGTCACACCCCTCTGTTCCGCTTCCGGCTGCAGTGTTAAAACACACAGCCGCGGACTTCGGGGCACGAAGCCTCGCCGCGATGGCGTTGGCCTTCCGCCGCTGCTTTTTGGCCTTGTTTTTGGCCGCCTTCTTTTGTCCAGCAACCTGCCACTCGGCCTCGGCCGCAGGAGGGTCCGAGGGTGGGGGTGGGGGCGGCCGCGGCGCCACTGGCGCAGCAGCCTTAGCCGCTCCCCCCCCAGCCTTCCTCCTACCCCTCTTCGCCGGGGCCGACTTGGTCGTCGCCGGCGTCGCAGGCGCCGGCGTCACAGGCGCTGGCGCGGCTCCCGCCTTGGCCTTCGCCTGGCCGGACGTTCCCGGGCCGGCAGCCACGGCGGCCGCGTACGAAGCCGCCTTCTGCTGCTGGCCCGGGGCCCTCTGAGTCGCCACTGTTGGGGGACGCCGGACCATGTTCTCCAGTACGGAGAACTGCCTCCGGTTGGGAGCCAGCTCCTGCCGCACCAGGTCCCGCACCTGGCTCAGCACTTGGCCCCCCTCCGGCGCTGCCGGACTCAGTCCCCCTCGCGGCTCCACAGAGGCCGCTCTGGCCATCCCCGCAAGGTCCCTCCGGAGCGACTCATTCTCCCGAACGAGTCGCTCCGTAAGAACCGCGAGGCGGGCGACCTCTGCCCGCAACTCAGACGCCTCTTTGGCCTCTTTTGTCCCGCCGACGACGTTGGCCGCCGCTGCCGCCAGGATGGAGGCTTTGGCCGCGCTGATGGCCTCCCGCTTCGAGGACTGTTTCCTCTTGAAGGCCACAGCGCGGATCGCGGCCTCCACAATCTCCTCAAAGTGAGCCCTCTGCTCCTCGGTGGTGGGGGGTACCTCTCCCGGGGACACTGAGTCGTCGGAGTCGAGAGGAGGCGGAAGGGTAGAGGGAGCCCTGCGACCGCTCCCTCCAGGGCGACGCCCCTCCCCCACCAACCCCTCGGCCCGACGCTCCGCAACCCGGGTAGAGGGAGCCAGCCCCCTCCCTGCCTCACTGCCCCTGCCCCGCCTTGCGGTGGGGATCTTGCGGGCGGAGGCAAACTCGCCCTCGGAGGACGACTCCTGGTCATCCTCCCGTCTGGGCCGCTTGCGGAAGAACTTGACGTTCTCCGCAGCAGCCCCCCCTCTTCCGTCTTCAGAGCCCGCCGAGCTGACCGTTACTAGGTCTGGCGCGGAGCCGAAATCCGACTCCGCACCACCCCGGCGCTCAGGCGAACCCTCCTCTTCAAACTCGTGCGCCATCAGCTCTTTGAAGGATGCGGATCCGGATGACGACGATGACTCGGAGCCTCCTCGGCTCTTGTTGCCACTGGCAAGCGGAAGACGTTTGGTGCCCACCCCAGAGTACGGAGGGCAGCCCGCCGAAGCGGGGTGGGATTCCCCGACCGCTGAGCAGTCGGGACCCACCTGGGGACTCATTTTGCAAAGATCTTTGTTCATTGTTTTGTGCCTTTTAAGGGTGCGGTCCCTGTTTGCTCCGCCCCTTCTCAGGGCCCTCTCTCCTCACCTCACCTCTCCACCTGCTCGCTGCTCCCACAGTCACGTCTGATGATCAGACGCGTACCAGAGAGCAGCGAGCAAGCGTGTGTCTCGCTTGGTCTGATCCCTCACTTGCAACCTTCCGGCATGAGTGGCTCTACCGGGAAAGCTCGCAAGATCATTGAGACGCTCAAGCCCCACCACGACGACAACGTGGAGACACATTCGGTGGGGATGAGCAGTAGCCCTACGTTGACGTCTTAAATCTATCATGTTTCCTGTGTCAGAGAGAGACGGAGTTATACAGGAGGAATAGCACTATCCCTTTTTCACACTGAATCATGATAGCACTGGCACTTCGTGGTACGGCCCCTGGTTGAAATTGTTGGGGGTTTGCCAGCACTAGAGTCTAAAATAAATAAAAATAAAACTTTTTTACAAAAATATACAACCGACTTCCAAATAAAAACCACGTCAAAGAACGAGATATGTAACTTTAATTTCGGAAGCCAGTGTCAAAACAAAAAGAAACCACATTGGAAACACTTTTTTGGAAGTCAACATACTACTGTATTTTATTGTGAAAAGCTTTTTTTGATCAAAGGGACCGCCCACCCTCTTCGATTAATAAAGATTTTTACAAAAAATACGACTAAATCAATAAATTTATTTGGTTACAGGGTCAATAAGAGAAGCAGATGTTTGGTCGATATGGCGACCCTTGACGATACTTTTGTCCAACAGTCAACTCAAGCAGAATTTATGATATGATATCAAGCAGATTGCTACACTATTCGCAATCACTGAAACTTCTCATCATCTGCCTAGCCTTTTCCCAACTACATTGGGGTCGGCTCCCAGTCAAGCCGGATTCAGCTGAATACCAGTATTTTACGTGAAGCGGCTGCCTACCAGACCTCCACAACCCATTAACTGGGGAACACGGTACTTCTTGGCAAGACTAGTGTCAGATTTTCTGGCTTCTGACAATTCGTAACAACTGCCAAAGATCTCCAAATGACAGCCGGGACCAACGGCTTAACATGCTTTCCGAGGCACGGAGAAGTCTCGTTATGTTAAAATGGTCACCCATCCACAGACCAACCTCGGCATGCGTTGCTTAACCTAGAAGATCGACCCGTGCGGCTGTTATAATTTAGCCACGAGCTCTTCCAACCACTGAAACTTCTAAGATCTGGAATTAACAGTAGCGGGCATTCAACAGAAAATCGAGCAGTTAATTATGCTTGACTAATTCTGCAGAAACAGGAGATTCAACTGTCTTGGACCTCGGTACGACATTAATCAAAAACGAGCAGCTGAGTAGATATAAAATATGTTTTAATTAAACTAGTTTATTCTATTTTGAATTTTCTTCTTTGTCTCTTTACACTTTATGTCTATGTTACTTGTCCCAATCTTCTGTCGTAGGTTTGCTGGAAGAAATTTCCATTGAAATAAGCACTACCTTTGTGCTCTTTTCTCTGTATACAATTTGTTTTTTATGTATGTATATTGCCTGTAGATAAAAAAACCATGATTTAAACTTCCTACTTTATTAAGAAATCACACAAGAAATTCATGCCAGTAAATATTTATGTATGTACATCCGGGGTTTACCTAGTTTTCGAGCACCACCGATTAAAATGAACACTCGAATATTAATGGGTCGTAAATTATGAGCATTTCTTTCCCATATCTGGCAAAAACTACGAGGTTTTAGACAGGGACGTCACACTAAAAAGGTATTTGCTTTGGGTTAACTAATACCACTCTTCCTTGTTCCCTCATTTTATCAGGCACTAGCAGTGCCTCGCAGTTTCACCCGCGTAGTTCCCGTTCCTGTGGGGATTTGGGGATAAATATAGCTTATGTCACCCGGGGATAGTTTAGCTTCCCAACAATGAAAGAATTTTTCAAATCGGTCCAGTAGTTTTTGAGTTTATTCGTTACATACAAAAATACAAAGCTTTCCTCTTTATACATAATATCAGTATAGATTAGTATAGACAAGCCCCCGAAAACGCTATAAGCAAATATTCACACGGAAATGAAACCTGAAATGGGTATTTCAAAGCGTGTTTCAATTTCCTCTGTGTTAGTTTACGAGTCCGGTCTTGATTTTAATATAAGGAAGTTTACTATTTACGTTTCTAGGAAACTAGCGAAACGTCAACTAGGTGGAATGAGTTGTAGTAGGAATTACAGAAGTTGTTGGGTGGTTTGTAATCAGTGTCAGGGCACGAATAAATCTAGGTTATGTTGTCATCATCTGCCTAGCCTTTTCCCAACTATATTGGAGTCGGTTTCTAGTCATACCAGATTCAGCTGAATACCAGTATTTAACGTGGAGCGGCTGCCTACCAGACCTCCACAACCCAATATCTGGGGAACACGGTACTTCTTGGTGAGACTGCATGCAGTCAGGTTTTCTGGCTTCTGACAATCCGTAACGACTGCCATAGATCTACAAATGACAGCCGGGACCGATGGCTTAGCGTGCTTTCCGAGGCTCGGAGGAAATCTAGGTTATGTTGTAAAATACCATAATTCGAGTATTCATTTATTAATGCTGCAATAGTTTTTCATGAATAGTAACTCAATGTTTATGTATACAAATATATAAAACAAAAAAAATATCATACTATTTCTTTTCTATTTAATAAATAGATGATGTTTTTTTAGATTATTTTTTTTACTCTTGCAGAAAACTGACTAGGCCACATATTGTAAAACGAACATACATAGATAAATATATAAATTCACACCTTTTTCCTAGTAAGCAGAAACTACAAAAGCCACCTGCTACATTCCTTAATTTATAATTTTATTATACTCTTTTTGTTTCGTTTACGCTCATAAATCTGAGGAGCATTTTCCAAATTTTTAAGGGGCGTTTGCATTTCCATCACAGTCGCAATATTATGTCAAAAAACTCCTAATTTTGTATTTTTAACCGACTTCTAAAAAAGGAGGAGGTTCTCAATTCGGATGTTTGTATGTTTTTTTTTATTGTTTGTTCGCGCATAACTCCGTCGCTTGCCAACCGATTTGAAAAATTCTTTTTTTGTTGGAAAGGGTATACTTCCCAAATGGTCCCATGAAAATTTTATCGAAATCAACCAAGCGGTTTTCGAAAAATCAACAAAAATCTAAAAAAAATATCTACATTGTCTACATTGACGACCTCTTAGTTTACTCTGCAAAGGAGCAGTACATTTTTTTTACACCAATGTGATTGGTTCGTTTAGGTGGGGGAGGGGAGGAGGTGTAGGTACCACTAAAAAGTGAAAAATAAAAAACTTTTTACAAAAAAATACAACCGACTTTTCACCAAAAAATCAAAAAAGTACAAAATAACTCGGTATATAATAACTCGGAAGTCGGTTTTATTTTTTGTAAAAAGTTTTGTTTTACATTGATAACCTTTTGTTTTTTTCTTTTTTACTTTGTTTGTCGTTACAACGTTTATGAAGGTTGGTTGGTTGGTTAATATTTCTGACAGCGTTGCCGAATTTGTTCAAAAAATTTACCGCGGCCCGGTAACGCATAAGGTATTTAAATACGGATGAGTTTCAGTCAGTAAGAGCCTGACACTCCCTTCCACTCCGGCCAGAGAGGATAAGGTTATTTGATGATATCCCCTTTAAAAACTAAAACTTGAACTAGATACTATTTTCAGGTAAGAGAGCAAAAAAGGAAAAAGGCAAGATGTAGAAGAGTTCAGTTTAATCTGCAAAAGCTGTAAAAAATCGAGCAAGAATTGAACCTCTAACCAACCCCGCGACTGTGTAGTGATACACAGTCGCGCAGTTGCCGTGTCGCGTACGCCATGTCGCTATTCAGAAACAGTTCTGGTACATGACACACGTGACCCAAAGCTCTCTTTATTATAACTGTAATACTCGTTAGGCACGTTCACGTGCTACACGTGCTGCACAAGCTTGCCACACACTTTGTATCGCATCATCCAAGCGATGCGATAGAAAGTGTGTGGCAAGCTTGTCCAAATAGGCCAATTGACTAAAAAAATCGAATTAGTCCGTTAGGTAGATTTCCAAAATATATTGTAAATATTACATAAAAAAATTGTAGGTATCTTTTTCTATCGAGCCACCCACGCTCACCGTCCGCAGTGGCTGATGCCTGGGGACGGTGAGCGTGGGTGGCTCGCCGTCCGATACCAGGTTGAGTCAACGTCGCGTTGTGTTCCACGCGCGCCTCAAGGAGCCGTCAGCACCGAGGACGGGACACCGACCCTATGGAGGCCCCATAGGGTCGGTGCCTGCTAGGGTTGCGGAATTTGTTCGAAAGAGTTACCGCGGCCTTGGAACGCATAGGGCACAAGAGGATCACGGGTGGGTTTTGATTTCCCATCCAAAAAAAAAAAGGTATCTTTTCTTTTTTCACGTAAACAAAAAACGAAGACGATACAGTGCGTGTGTGAAAACTCGTGTGACGTCACTAAGTCCTACATTGTTTACCACGACGTGACGTCATATGCCCCGTGAGCTTATGATAATTATGCTTTTTATCTTCGTCATTTTTTACAGATTAAACCAAAAAATATGTGTTCAATATCTTCGTTAATCTAACTGACGGACTAAATATAATTATAATTACTATATTATATACTATTTTAGTGTTTTTGTTTCTATGGACTTTAATGTCTGCTAATAAATGATGATTATTATTATTATCATTATATTTTTTTTACTCAGAAAACATCCCTATTAGCGTTACTATATTTTAAGAATACGTTATTATTATGAAGAGTAAGCTGAAAAAGATTATTTAAAAATGTCAGAATTTTTAATGTTCTTACAGACGCTAGTTACTAAGATAACTTTCATAAACACAGTCCTGCAAAACAGCAAACAGGACAGGACTGGCAACACAAGTATTAAACCCGGGACCCGTAATACAGTAGCCAATCACTACGCCACAACACCATCCTTCATACTAGTAAGTTAGTTCTGGCATATGACCCACGTGACCAAATGCTCTCTTTATTACAACTGTAATACTCGTAAGTCACGTTCACGTACTTGGGACGTGACCACCCGACGACGTGTCATTGCATTCTACCCGTCAAACAAAAACAACGAAAGTATCATAATGCCTGTAATTTCAACGGCACTTCAATCCGGGTTACAATGTTGTAGGTGGCCGAAATAGGCACGGTCGTACAGTGCTCGGCATGGTACATGAATTTCTTTCCCAAATAAGTCTGATTTATAAGAATAATTTTTTTTTTTTTAAAAACAAGCGTTTTGTACTCGTGCTCTTCCAAATTTTCATTATTTAACATGCGGATAACGTAGTTAAATTACTCGCTGTTATACCTAGACTTAAGCTTTTGCTAGCCTTGTATAGTGTGTAATTGTTTGTTTTCCATAATAAATAAAATAAATTAAAATGAAAACAAGTCGATCATATAAAAAAACAGTTGAACATTTTTGTGTGGAAGAGTGACATAACTACCTGCCGCTATGTTTTTTTTTTTCAAAATCGCGGCCCGCGGCTCTTCGATCAAAAGAGTTCTGCAAATTCGAACTTACAACCTTTAGCTTGCCATTCCACACCTCATTCGATGGGTTATTATTTTAATCAAATCTAGACTATCGTTTTTTCCTCTCATAATTATTTAATTTTAATACGTTGCTGAACATCTCTAGGAAATATTCTCAGTTTTAGGTCAAAATTATAAGATAGATAAACAACATAGGTACTCTGGATATTTCAAACGAAGGTCTTATTTATGGAGGTCCAACTCCAATAAAATGACCGCAATCTGTAAATACTTTGTGACACAGTTAAATAGGTAAATATTTTGTGATATAAACGTTTTGTTTACGGTGTTTGTGTGTTTTGTAGTTGTTATTGTGTAAATATGTAGATTATGTTTGTTTCCATTAAATTTATGCTTGAATACAATTCAGGTAATTATTATTTACAAACTGCTGATATTCTGCTTCATAAAACAATCGATAATATGTGAATAAAAATCACATTACATATTGAAACTGGGAAAAAATATCGACGTGCCGTAAATTCAATACAAGTCAAGTGATGTAATTTAAATGTTATCTAACAATTATAGTAGCTTATGTGCGCTGGAAATTTGTCATATTGTTCATAAACAGAAACTGGGGCCAATATGCTTGTCAGCATGAAGTGCTCCATACGAATCTAAGAATTACATTCAGCACTTTTGGCTCCAGACTAAAAAGTTTTTAGCCGAAGTCTCGAACAGAACTACGTAGTAAATAAAACATAACCCCGCAACAGTTTCTCTCGTGTGTGGAAGTAGTGAGGGGTGTAAACTGTAAACCGAGATACAGTGGTTTCCCGCTGCCTTGCACATACACTGTGATTTTTAAACCAACACCAGTCTGTGTATGGATCGAGCGCTGTGAAATCGGAGTTAGTTTACCTACCGCAGAAATTGTTTGGAGTTTTGTATTGGATTAGCTTTGACTTTTGGATATCGAAAACTATTTGAAGCTGTATTGTTAAGGAAAGAACATACAAATTGAAATAATGATCAGAAAGCCAATTCTACAAATTTTTAGGGAAACATTCGCAAACGCATCTCTGTCAGAATTTGTCAAAATGTAGGGTCATACGAGGTGTGTTTTTGCAGTTTATGTTTATGCGTCAGCAATTTTCATCGATCATTTCAACTTACATATCAGCGGAATTGTAAAAGTCTAGATATACTTTTCCAATTCCGTTATTTTCAACCAACAGTAGGTACAGCAGTAATTTACTTAAGTCAATCCTACAATAACCAAAACTTTCCGAAATGAATAATATTTTTCGGAGACAAAGAAACTTTGACACAACTTTGATTTTCCTCGGAATTCTGTCAACGTAAACTTTCCATTAACTTGTTATTGTTTAATTGAATGAAAGTAATTTCTTGGAGTTCTTTCCGTATAAGTTTTGATTGATCTTATTATACTTTTTTGGGGAAAATGATAATTAAGTTGAAGATGGACATCTGGCTTGATTATTTAAGTAAATCATGTTAAAAAATTGGAATAGTATTAAAACTTATGAAGATAAATTGAAAAAGAGCTTAAATAAGCATGTCTTTAGGCATAGTTACCGTCGTAATTGTTGTACCTATCTACTTTTGGAAACAATTACCAGTCAAATAAAATTCCACTGTCTTTGGAGTTATCGAACTGTCACACTAATAAAATGTACCTTAGACTTCGGGTATTGCAAAATTTCATAAGCGAAAACAGAAGATCAATTCTTAAAATTTTTAAGCATCGTTCGGATTTGCATCTCAGTCAGCGATATTTGAAAAAATCCTCATATTTCATACATTTTTGATGGATTACGACCAGAATTTAGGAATTGGCACTCCGATGTGGAAAATTTCAAAATGTATGGAATTAGCTAACGCTACCGAAACTTCACGTGGTCAGGCTTGTTATTTTGAATTCCTGGCAATCCGTAACGCAATAACACATGAAAATCGATGTTATCGCTAAACAAATGACTGATTAATAGTTGTATTTTGAATTGAGGGCCGATGTAACCTCTTATACCTTGACATTGGCAAAGTCATCAAACATTCATCCATGGAGGCATAACCTTAAAAATCTAAAATAAATAAAAATCACTCGTCTACATTACGTTATAGTGTACATCACGCTCTGGGTGGAGCGAAAGAGAGTGTCAGACTCTTACTGACTAAACCCCATCCGTTTTCTTCCAAATTCCTATTGCTCCTTCGCTTTGTTCGAAGGAGCCTGGAAAGCAATGGGCATTTCCACAGCCCAGGGCCCCAAGTCTGCTATTTTTATAAACATGTCATTCCAACACGATCCCATTGTCATTTTGCTAAAAGTTCATAATCTGCTAAATTCACAATGGTCGATTATTGGTCGGTCAATGGTCTCGTAAAAATTTTTGATGACCGAGCTATTAAAAGAAATGACTGCACAACGACGTTCTATAGGCAGGTCACTGTTCAAAGGAACTCTCAAAATTTTAGCAGATTACCGCATACGTCTATCATTCATTTGTCATTATGTACGAGATTACCATTCTATACCATTTCTTTCAATGGAGTGTCAGTGGTTGACCATTGGAAAGTCATAATGACGCGTTTATATTAGTAGATTACCAAACTTGTCAAAAACAACCATTATGAAATCAATGATAGACCATTCTAACGCTATTGTAATAGCAGACTTGGGGCCCCGGCAGACGGGCTAGTGACTGTTAAAGCAAACACGAGGTGGGCCGTGTCAGAAAAGAGTGAATTCAGAAGTTATGACTAGGCAGTGCATAATTAAGTAACATGCACTCTCTAAAAGTGTGGGAAAACTGCTAGATGGTTATCATCCAGAGCCGCAGACTGCGGATAATCTTAAAATCTATGTACGTAGTCTGTTTGTATACCTATAACACTTTATTTAATTAAGTTGCAAAGCGGTAAGATGCAAGACTAATTAAGTCAGATGCTAGGGAAAATTAAATTGTTATGCACGCAGAAAGATTATTGTACTTGAAGATGTTCAGAAGGTACGACGGCAATCAGCTGTTATATTTTATAGACTTTTCTTTGATTATTTATTCATATTATAGAATATCAATATTACATACATGATTGTAACTTTTGGATTCGGAAATAAAAACCAATTGTATTGCTCTGAAAACAGAGATTATTTTATTATGTTTTGCATCACACAAAATTATTTGAAATTTGGTTCACTTCGTAACTGAAAAACAAATTTTTAGTTTTATAATTTGTTCTTAGCCATTCACTCTGAAGTTTTGTGACGAGGCTATCCATCACTAAAATATTTTTCCAATTCAAACCAGAAGTTCCTGAGATTAGAGCGTTCAACCAAACAAACAAACTCTTCAGTTTTGTAATATTTGTTTTTTGTACTATTTTACGGAAATAAATAATTTATGTTTTCTTGCATCTTTATTTTCGCGTGTGGGCAGTCGTATAACTGCTATGTTCGTGATTCTTAGTTCAGTATCTCAATTTTCCCCATACTGTTATTGAAGCCAGTAACACTAGGAAAGCATTCTTCATTAGGAACGTTCTACTGATTAGAAGCACAATGTCGTACTCGTAATCTGTGCTATGGTTACTGACAAATATGGGTCGCCATAATTTATCATTTACGACATGAAACCTTTACAATATTAATTTCATTTATTGATGAAATGAATACTGTAAAACACACACAGCCAAAACTACTAAACTTCACAAAGTTTGATTTCGCAATTACTAAAACACACGGTCCAATATCGTAACACAATACCAAAGTCAACAATACAGAAAACCTAGTTATGGCTGTATTATCAAATCAGGATTAAGTTGTGGTCTCCTAACTATAACACTGGGGCAATATAAACATTCACAATATGTTAATACTAGGGATGTGATGGACGGCATCTTAGCGGAGGCGAAGGAAAAAAAATGTGCCGTCGCGAGGTAAACCCAGTTTTTTTTTAGTTTTGTGTTTTTTGACACCTTTTAACCGACTTAAAAAAAGGAGGTTCTATGTTTGACTGTATGTTTTTTAGGGTTTCGTACCTCAAAAGGAAAAATTGAGTTCCGTACCTCAAAAGGAAAAAAAAGGAAACATTGAAAAAATGGGAACACGTAAAGTTATCGAGTTGAAATCAAAACTATATACACCCCTAGTTTTTAATTAGTACAAATACTTTAAGGGCTTATTAGAAAAGGTCTTGTTATTATTTAAGAAAAGTCTCAAAAAATTATGTTCATAAACAGCAAAGTTATTAGCATTTTTTATGTCCTAAAATGCCACTCAACTTATAAAAATATTGTACAGGCTATTGATTTATGAATGAATAAATGACGATTAAAATGGAAAAACACTGTGCGTAGTATTTTCTAGAAGCAATTGTTATGAATCTTGATTCTATTATGAATTTACCAATTATTAAAAAAATCCGTGGACAATTTTAGGTTTTTATTTTTTTACTTTTGACTACACAAATATGATCAGTAACGGGTACGGACAGAGCCCCGTTTTTTTTTTGTACTAATTAAAAACTAGGGGTGTATATCTATAGTCCTTTGAAGCTATCAAAAATCAAAATTCTAGGTTAATGTAAAAAAGAAGATACGTTTATGCCGTACATATTATATATTTCGATACTAACCTAGAACTATGAAATTTGGTAAGTAGTTTTATTTTATACTACAAATACAACGAAAAATCTAAACAATTATACATTTGTAATTAAATCTATGTACCTCCGTTATAACTTGCGGAGTCAAATGCGGATGCATCGGTACCGCATCTTTCAGAAGTTCCGTATACACGAAGACGCCAGTTACAAACCCTAGATTAATACCCATGGCTTCCAGATCATGGTAACAGCATCCCGTAAACCTTGAGGTTTATGCATGGCTCAATAACGCCCGGGTGCTCAAACTATGCATATTGGATGGGGCTAATTTTATGGTGTTACAATATTGATCAATATTGTTGTGATTGAGGAGTAATATTTTATGTACAGTGGGATATTTTATACTGTGGGTTATTCGTTGATCTATTGGTGTAAGTGTGCATGTTGACCTTAGGATTCTTTTTTAGGGTTCCATATTCAACAAGGAACCCTTATAGTTTTGGTCTGTCCGTGTGTGCGTGTGCGGTTTTGTTCAGAGACTATGGGGACTACAAAGCTGTCATTCGGCGTGAATGCACACACACAATTAATGATGCCGACAAAATGATAGAATAAAAACTTGAAAAACATTTTTTTTATATGGTACCGCCCCAACACGTCAAGTAGGGATGATTTTTTTTTCGCGTCACCCCATCGTGTGGGGTATCGTTGGATATGTTTTATTTTAAATATTACGAGTCTTCAAAGATCATTTTTCGATTTAGGGATGCGTTTGTGAAATATGAAGTTCTAAAGTGGAAAAAATCGTTAGAGTCCAGTGTCTCCCCCTTCTACCGGCTAAACGGTTGCTTCTGGAAATATGAAAATATTCACGGGAGTAGATGGATGGGAGAAGAATATGCTGATTTTAAAAGAAAAACTATCACGGCTAAGAAGGCTTCAGAAGTTACTGACTAATAAGTCGATCTACTAAAAAAAAGTACTCGGAGAAGTATAAAGGATATCTTCGTTCAAATTGCTTTGAACATAACTGAGATGACGTTGTTAGTAGCGTTAACCACGTAAACACAAAAAATATCTAAAAATAGCGGTTTGTCCCGGCTTTGCACACGCTGTCATTTTTTTTTCAAATTACCCTATGTTACTCAGGAATAATGTAGTATTCTTTCTAATGGTGAAAGAATTTCTGAAATCGTTCCAGTAGTTTTTGAGTTTACCTAGAACTCAAACTGTTCACTTTATTAAACAACCAAAACAGTTTTTAATTAAGTTCACATTATATGGGCAACTACGGAACCTTATAATGCGCGTGGCTCGACACGCACTTGGCGGGTTTTTTCATAAATATTTTCATTAGTTCATTTTGTTCCCCAATTAAGAAGAAGGGGGTGGCTAATTTTAAAGGGAAACAAACATTGGATGATTGAACGTTAATATTTTTGGGCATTGTTTTATTTGAATTTGCAGGCCGCCTACGGGGTGTGTGGCCTAAAGTGTATGTGGTGTGGGTGCAGTGTTTAAGATGAAATGTGGCAGTGTTATTGTTTTTTTTTTTTAATAATAAAGAAACACTTTGGATTAAACTTACATTTATATGAATGTATAATATATAAAAAATCTTAATATATGTAACTCGAAAGTGACTGACTGACTGACATAGTGATTTATCAACGCACAGCCCAAACCACTGAACGGATCGGGCTGAAATTTGGCAGGCATCCGCTAAGAAAGGATTTTTGAAAATTCGTCCCCTAAGGGGGTGAAAAAGGGGTTTAAATTTTGTACGGAACTCCACGCGAACGAAGTCGCGGGCATAAGCTAGTACATATATAATACACCTTTATGCAGCATTAAATAAAATAAACAAAAATGAAAAGGGAGACAAACAAAAAGAAGCCAATATATCATACTTCATTATTTAAAACTCGGCCAAACCAAGCACCATACCAAATATTTAAAGAAGGTACTTTATGAAAGTGGGAAAGAAGAAATATTTTTTCAAAAGCAATGCCTTTTGCTGTCAAATTAGGTACGAAGCCGTTGACATAAATGGGCAAGAAAGCGTTGCAATGAATAATAACGATGTTTCACTTATATTGTGGCCACGAGTTTGAAGGAAAAAGTGCAAAACTTTTATCGACGACGACAAACAAACTACGTGCAAAATGCAAATACGCTGGTCAGGCTGTTAGTGACATTGTTATAGTGTTAATAGTAAATCTCAAAGCATTTATTTCTAATAAAATATTTGTAGGCACTGGAATTGTCGAATTCGGACAGACAAAAACATATATTTGAAAAGAGTAACTATAGAGTTTCTTGTCCGTTCTTCTCCATAACAATCTACTTTTTGCGAATGGACAAATAGAGTTACTATAATATTTTTATTTCCAAAATGTTTTGACGTTCAAAAGTGCCTTTTAATGGTCTAGTTGAAATAAATGAATTGACTTTGACTTTGTTATGCTAGTTGAACGTTCTAAAGCGTAGATGGAGTAGAAAGTGTAATACACTCCGAGAACAATCTTTTAAATCAGCAAGTAGTTAGGTTACATGTCGATAAAATTATACAAAATGTTTGATCGACATTACAAATTTCCTTACGGGTGTGTGCAAATGAAATTCTTGTCGCGTGTATTTGTCTTTTATTGGAACTTCTATCCAAAGAAAACGGAACGCGATACTAAATTTAGCCCACATATCAAGCTATCCAAATGTGTAACACCTTGGACTATAGACAAAGCGATATCTTTTTGACGATTATTATTCTCGCTATTGTCAAAAAATCAATACGTCAGGGATTAATTAATTAGCATCACGATGCCGCATGTCGTTGCTCTGCTGCCGTTGTCACTTCAAGTGAGTATCTTTGGTTAAACGTTTCATAAAACACAAATGACTAAAAAGACACTGCACTTTTTTTTATTGGGAAGTCATCGAAGGACTTCTCCCGCTCTGGGCAGAGCGGAAGGGAGTGTCAGACTCTTACTGGCTAAAACCCACCCGTGATACTTTTAGAGCCCTTTGCGTTCAAGAGCCGCGGTGAACACGTCTGGGTGTCAACACTGTGTGGATCGCTCGGAGGACACGATGGAGCATAGCCACAGTATTACAATATTCCCTACAGTACGGCAACGAATGTACTTGCACAGAGCAACGGAGGGGAACTCGCGGGGTGTCGGGCGGCGCGGGCCGCGTACCGCAAACACGCTTACTTTGCGGTACCGAGCGCGAAGGGCAGACGCGGGCGTGTTTTAGTGTAATAATTTTATTATACTTACATTCTATAATGGTGCGCACAAACTGTTCTGTTAGGTTTTTTCATTTGTGTACCATAGACTTATGGAATATTACAGACGCCCCGCCGCCGCCTCTAAGACAAAACTGACTTGTGCACTCAATTTTGGCCACTTTTCCTTATAATTTTATGTCTGATAATTATAATTGTAAAGGTATGTGTTTGTTTATTGAATTTATAGGCACCTACATACTTTCCAGGCGCGAGTTATGGATAGAAGCTTGTCAAAGACGGTAATTGAAAAGTAAAACAGTTGTACAATAAGGTAGTTGACTAAAAAAATCTGATAACTCCGTCGAATTGATTTCCATAAAATATTGGACACATAATTTTTTCTTTTTTCATATAATTAGAAAAAAACGAAGACGATACAGTGCGTTGAAAACTCGTGTGATGTCACTACTCGCTACAATTTTTATCTAGCCGTGACGTAACAAGCCCCCACTCCTGATCTTTGATGCTTTTTATCTTCGTCAGTTTTTATAGATTTAATAAAGGAAAAAATACGTGAACAATATTTTTCTATAATCTTACTGACGGACTAAACATAATCAGATATTTTTTACTCAGGAAACATCCTTATTATATAACATGTAGGTACGTAGGTATGTGGTTTACACTTTTAATCAATATTAGATTTAATAATCACAATTATTTTGAATGTAAATATGAATAAATGATTACATCATAATAGTAATAATCACAATTGTTTTATTTCCCATTTGGTGACAACCCTTCCATATTTGCGTGTGGCAGCGTAAGTACCTACACTGGCGGCGGCATCGCGCGACATCAAAGGCGTTGCCCTACTGTAGGAAAAATATTGTAATACTGTGGCATAGCATAGCAGCACCATAGCGGTGGAGGTCTGCCCTGCTTGGATGGAGCAACGCAGTCGAAGCAATCGGCGGCGGCGACCTCTCGCGTCCCGCCCTAGTTCAATCCATGGTCCGGAGCGAGGAGGCTTGGGAAGCGGTCACCTCCTTCTGCGAAGCAGTAATGCTAGCGAAGAAAAAAAGACTTTATTGATATTTAAGTAAGACCAGTATTATGTTTTTTAGTTTTTACTTTCTTTCTGGTTACGATTATAATGGCATCAGTGGCATTAATAATAATTAATTAAGTCCTCAATTAAAAAACTAGGCAAGCCAAGTTTTATTTGTAACGAGCTCAAATTTTCTTTCTTGTATGTGTGTTTTATCGAAGGTATTTATTAGTGAACCAACTTTTATTTTCCTCTCTAAGATACATATAAGTAAGCTAGTAAGTTTTTGAAGGAATTATCAGTACCAAGTTTACCAGAAGCATGTAGCTCCGGTATGTGTTGAATTTGTTCAACTTAATCAAAGTTTGCTCCACAGAGCTCAAGAAAAAAGCCATCAGTTGCTCCGTTTTGTGCTAATTGTAAACTTCTTGGAGAAACGAGCAAGAAATAGAGACCTCTTTTCTTTTTGTTGGTAATATCTCAGGGGTCAGAACGTTCGTTAAAGAAGTAGAAGTGTACAGGACCTTTTTCATTAGAAACTCTTTAGAGGTTTTGAATTGACTAATTAAACACATTAAAATACATTAGCACTCATTCATATTTCAAAAGATAGATGGACGTGAATGGTTAAGCGACCCGTAATCATCATGCGAGTGCAAAAAAATTATGTGAAAAGATAGAGGATTTATTATTAGGAAAAGAAGAAAAATGATTTCATATATAATTAATAGGATTTATTCCTACGCGAATAAGCCTCCGATCGTTAAAAACAGAGTATTAGAATATTGAATATTCAAGATTTAAGAAGAAGGTGGAACTTTCATCACCCTTTTGAAAAGCGCCAATCTTCCAACCAGATCAGTGTTGCGTATAAAGTGCTTTACAGTTCCAGAATAAAGTGGTATTTCAGCCAATTGACGTCCACTGACAGTCAAACAAATTCCTTCCTTGGGCATCTTTACTTCATTATTTGTCTGCTTCCATCATGGTTATTTTGGACTGCTGCAAATCATATATTAATCGAAAACTGTTTGCGCGATGTAGGTAGAAGTTGTGTGACGTCAGCCCTGATACCCTAGCCGATCTTGAAACCGTTGTGAAAAAGGGAGAGCGCTATTCATCTTACCTAGCTCCGTCTCTCTCACACCGGAATAATGACAGCAGTGATACGTCATAGTCCAATCTATAGTTTGTACTAGCTTCTGCCAGCGACTTCGTCCGCGTGGAATAGTTACTTTACCCCCGATTTTGAAACTCTCAGCCCGATCGGTTTAAAATTGACTAAGTTTCATACAAACGTTGATCCCCTATTTTATCCCCTTGGGAGTAGAATTAATTAAAATCATTTCTTAGTGGATGCCTACGTCATAACATCTACCTGCATGCCAAATTTCAGCCCGATCCGTTCAGTGGTTTGTGCTGTGCATTGATAGATCACTATGTGTGTGTGAAATATGTACAACTTATGATATACTATACCTATAACTACGTATAACTAATTAATAAAATAACTACTAATTAATAAAAGTATCGGAAGCTTAAAAAATGGAGTAACTTCTCCCGTTTTCCCAACATTTTCCTTCACTGCTCTGCTCCTATTGATTATAGCGTGATGAAAAGTATACTATAACCTGCCCAGGAGTATGAAGAATAATTGCACCAAGTTTTGTTAAAAATCGGTCGAGTAGTTTTTGTTTCTATAAAGAACATACAGACAGACAGACAGACAGAAAGACAGACATTTTTGGCACCAGTATCGATCACTAATCACCCCCTGATAGTTATTTTGAAAATATATTCCTTGTACAGAATTGACCTCTCTACAGATTTATTATAAGTATAGATATAGCAACATAGATGTCACCACCTTGACAAGAGTATTGACATCAGTTATAGCTAGTATGCTAACCGCACGTCAGAAAATGTCAAAACCGCATTAGTTAGCGTTACAAAACAAAACCGCTGTCGATACTGACAAGTGCGGTTGGCAAAAAGTGTGCAAAAAGTTGGAAAAAGAAGCAAAATGAATAGAGATTATTATAATGAATTAGAATATTCCTAATTAGTAGTCAATGACGTTCTGTTAAACCTCTTATAATGTCAACGATTTTATTTCAAGGAACACAAATTAAACGGTTTATGTGTCCAATTTTCATAACTTTCAAAGTAATACAAAAACTGCGTTTACATTAAGAATGAACATAGATAAAGGCTACACGTGTACCTTCGTTGTCCTCAAGGCCACAAAGTTATGTACTAAAGTTATTTTCATTTAGTCTCGAGTATAAATATAAAACAGTAAACTCTAGGGAAGTGATTGTTTCGGGGCTACGGTCGTAGCTCGTAGCGATATCGTTGAGCTACGTGCTACGCCGTAGCAGTGACAGCTTGTATAGACGATCAACTGAACTATTCGATTGTATTTGTCGAGCGACTATTGTTTTAGATACGGAGTCGGTTTAGTGAATTATGTGTTGTTTCACGCAACCTTAACTTGCAAAGTTTGGTTTTTGTACCAGTTTTGTGTCTACCTAGGTAATAGTTAATAGGATAAAGGATTTGCTTATTAACTTTTAGATCATCGCTAGTTGATTGTTTTGATAAATCATTGGTCCACATTAAGGTATCAAAATAATCAGTTAGGGTTATTTACTTTTTTAAGGAATTAATCTGGATTGGATTAGTTTCAAGCAATTGGCTTGCCTGCTGTTTAAGCCCCTATCTAAATTTTTGGCGAATACAGTCATAATATTGAGTTAAGTTTTTTTCAAAACAACTACACTAAAACAGATTAGTACAGAATTTCAAGCAATTCCAATTGTTAAAGATAAACAAACTTGATATTTCTTCCGATAGAAAATCTATCTAGTGCACCCAGAAGGTAGGTAGTTCATCGTCAAATATTTATGCCACATCGCATCGACATTCTTACACAGGAAGATTCCATTCTACAAGCCCCCAGTAATACTTTATGAGCTATCTGACAAAAGACGAAAGTTTTATTGAAATATGCAGTAAGCACGTTGTGATTTTAAGATAAGAGAATGGAGGATTTTGCTTATGAATTTTGAAATGTTTATGTTTGTTTGAAGAAGGAATTTATGTGAGCTTGGAGATTTTTACGTTATTGTGATGGGTTGGGAAGACCCACCCAGCTTTCTATTAGAAAATTAAGACTTCCAATTAGGTGGAACTATGACCTAGTGAAGGCCGTGGGTGCCTTTTGGATGAATAAAGCTTAGGACTGGTGGCAAAATTTGGGGTAGGCCTAAGTGCATGTGTTGAAATGTGCCACCCAATAGTGTAAGCATAATAAGCCCATATATTCTCGTGCTAAGACACCGAATTTCTCTCCTTTAAGCACTATAGGATTTAAAGCATTCCTAGTATTCCAGAAATAAAAACTCATTTTCTACTTAATCAGTACTTTATCCATTCCTTTTAACAAAAAATACCATGCAACAGTAAAGAAAACAACAGAAGAAAACTGGAAAATAAATAAAAAGAAAAGCCACCGCAAAATTTCCTTTTTCAATACTTACGCTGCGGCACGCCTACACCTCTTAATATAAATATCTTGTTGTTAGCCAAGTAAAAAATAAAAAAGGCGAAGGAACTTCATTTCTTATTTCCTCGCGGTTTATTCAAACGATTCATTTAATAGCTGAAGAATAAACATGAAATTTTCAGGGAAGAATATAATGGATGTCTTTATAATAGCGTACAATAGCTTTTGAAATTTTTGAGGAAACTTTTCATCTTCCAAATGCAACATTTGAGCTGAGGCCAAGGGAAACAGGCATTGGACGAAAGAGGTTTCCCTGTTTTATTGTCTGTCTGGCCTTAACCCGACATTTTTTGATGCTCGCTTGCAGCGTCAAGTGATATACGGGTGGGTTTTAGGTGTGCGTTTCCGTGGTGAAAACCACCCGAAGAGGTTTTGTCTAATAATGAGAAGAGTAGGCAGCTCTTGCTGCATCCTGAAAACCTCAGTGGATAGGTGGGACAGTCCTATTTTGGGACAGTCGATATGACTTTTTTTATAGATGGGAAATAAAAAAATGACCTCTTCCGTTCTGGGCTGAGCGGAAGGGAGTGTCACATTCTTACTTACTAAAACCCACCCGTGTTCCTCCTAATGCCCTTTGCGTTCCAGGTCCGAAGTGAATCTTCGCAGAAGGAGGCGACCACTTCCCATACCTGGTCGCTCTGGACCAGGGCCGGAAGCAAGAGGCCACCGCCACTAATCGCCTCGACGAAGATACGACTTTACTCCGTCAAGCAGGGCAGACCTCCACCGTATGCCCCATCGTACCCGATGATCCACACGGTGTTGACATCCGGACGTAGCGTTCCGCTGAATCCGAAACAGGTACCTCCCGAAACATCCATGTCCGGTGAGTACCTTCGCTAGGCGGAAGACGAGGACGCCGTGGGGTCTCTCTTATCACTCCTCCAAGATCTATCGTCAAAATATGAAACATATGCCTACATGCCACTGTGACATATTATAAATAGTAGTAGTAGTTTTACAAGTACTTAAATTATATACCAACTTTCTTGTGTGGATACTAACCTGTTATTGGACTTGTTGCTAAGAGATACGTGTCCAGCGTACGAGCTGGTGATCCGTGAGGAGAGGAGGAGGTTGAGTGCTTAAATTTGTCCTTACAGGCTGCATCTAAACGGGGCGATGCCAATCTGGTCAAGTTCAATGCTGTTAAAAACCAGGCGTGTCTTTTTTCTGATTAAAGGAGCTACTTCCACCCAGCTCTATCTGTCCGAGTTGTAACCGTGCCTTTAATCGATCAACTTGAGCTTCTTGGTGTTACGGTAACAACTACCCTCATTTTTAATGCAAACTTACTTCTAGACCAGCGTGCTCCAATTTCGACCACATTATTTCTTATCATCAGGTAAGATAATGGCCAAATGCGTGGCTGTCAATAGAAAAAAAACCTGAAATATATGTATATTTTATTTACTTAGTATCGCCTGATTAAAGCTGGATAAACAACAAACTTTTCTAACTTTATGCAGCTACTATTAATTCTTTTGCAGGATGGCTTTCATTTCGGGGTCACAAACCTTTCAGTTAAGTAATTTAATTATGCGGGCAATTCATTGCACGGATTAGCCTACTGTCCTCGTGTATATATCTATCTATATGCAACAGTCATACACTAAACAGACAAAAAGTCTTGAGATTTCCCGCTTTAGCCATTTTCAACCATTCAGAAGGTTATCTCAATGTACTACGTATGTTTTCATTGTGTTGCGTGACAATAGCGCGCCGCATCCCCGTCTGACACCTGACGTATCGCGTGACGTCACAGATAATTGGCGCGCTAAATCAAGCAGATTGGACACGCTCACTAACCCATTTTTCTCTTTCAAACGAAACTTTGGCGTGATAGCCTCCTTTTAGGGGATACTGTAGCTGTTGCTCGCCAATTTTTTGTACAATGACCCGAGTCTTGAAAGAAATACGTCCTTTGGGAGTTCAGGTGTGTGCTGTTTCGAGTACAAAGTTTTGTCGTTGGCTTCGTCCGCGTCAAAGTAAAAAATATACCAAGGGATTCAATACATCGAATATTATCCACTAGCTGCTGCCAGTGACTTCGTCCCGTGGAATCCCCGATTTTAAAACATTCTTTATCGCTGCTCCGCTCCTATTGGCTTAAGCGTGATGATATATAGCCTAAAGCCTTCCTCAATAAATGGTCTATTCAACCCAAAAAGAATTTTTCAATTCGAACCAGTAGTTCCTGAGATTAGCGCGTTAAAACAAACAAACAAACTCTTCAGCTTTATAATATTAGTATAGATTAGAAAGTACTAACGGATAACCAGCGTCCTAGTCTTACATCAGACATGGTTTATGTCATGCTCCCTTAAAACTAATTTTGCACAAAAATATTCTGCTATTGAAGCGTATTTTTTATGCCATGGAGTGGTAAAAAAGCTGGCGGTTTTCCTGATGGTAATTGGTCACAGTCAGCCATTTTCATTTGCATACCGAGAATACCACGGGGCCTGAAGCTCTTAAATTAGGGTTAAATGATATTTATTTGTAAGTAGGTTAAACATAACAATTTTACACGTCAAATATTTCTGGTCATTTTAAGTTAGATGAAGCCGATGTTTCCTAGCCGACTACTGAGGTCAAAGTCTATTTTAAAGTCTATACAATCCGTACTGTTCAAATCATATGAGAACCATGTAGGTTAATGTCTGAGGTGGCCTTTTGAGGAAAGTGCCACCCACACAGATTTGAGTGGACCTTTCCAGACATTGCAAGCATTTTTCAGTTAACGTGTAGCTCAGACTTAGAACTTTAAGGAGCTTTGAAGTCCTTATATTTGATTGATTCACAAACGTCCATCGTACAGACTGGCATTTAATAGAAAGTTAGTAAAACACTGTGTGGGAGTGTTCGATATCAGTTTCTAAAACATTATTTTGATATTTAGACCGTTCACCCGAGGCATGTCGTTAAGGTTTGATCCAAATATAATGTCTTTTTTTAATGCTATAATGTTCAAAGTGAGTTCTAGAACATTCAGTGACAAAGACTTGAGTTACATTTTTATTTACTACTAGCTTCTGCCAGCGACTTCGTCCGCGTGGAATAGTTACTTTACCCCCGATTTTGAAACTCTCAGCCCGATCGGTTTAAAATTGACAAAAGATAGACATGCTGTTTCGGGATGTTTTTTAGATAATTTTATGT
This sequence comes from Hecatera dysodea, assembly GCA_905332915.2. NCBI lineage: Eukaryota > Metazoa > Arthropoda > Insecta > Lepidoptera > Noctuidae > Hecatera > Hecatera dysodea. The sequence continues at coordinate 5,913,724 of HG995294.1, read as the reverse complement.
AGATGACTTCTTCCGTTTTCCCAAAATTTTCCTTCACTGCTCTGCTCCTATTGATTGTAGCGTGATGAAAAGTATACTATAACCTGCCCAGGAGTATGAAGAATAATTGCACCAAGTTTCGTTAAAATCGGTCGAGTAGTTTTTGTTTCTATAAAGAACATACAGACAGACAGACAGACAGACAGACAGACAGACAGACAGACAGACAGAAAGACAGACAGACAGACAAAAATTTTACTGATTGCATTTTTGGCACCAGTATCGATCACTAATCACCCCCTGATAGTTATTTTGAAAATATATTCCTTGTACAGAATTGACCTCTCTACAGATTTATTATAAGTATAGATATATAGCCTGAAGGAACGTATTAAATGTCGTCGCTTTAAAGTACATTTTATGTATTAACAGCAAGATGGTTTTACAGAACATTTAATTTTTATCAAAGCACTGCTATAAATCTAAATTATTATTACAAATATCAACATTATTGCCATCACATTTATGTATATTTTTATTATATTCTCTCCGATTATATCCATATAACAAAACTCTTTTACTGACAGAAATCTTAAGCTACCATGAACGAACCATCTTGGAAGGAGCTTGTATGGTAAAACTAATTTCAAACCTACCAGACTCACCCAAACATAGGGAGCTATTAAATCGCTGAGTGCTTTATGTTTTTTTATCCCGAACAAGTGGACGAATTCTGTGAAATAGGCTACAGGAGCAAAACTTCGACATAAATACATAATCAAATTAGGTTTGGACAAGGTGACACCATAAATTCTGTATTTTTCCTCTTGTTGCCAAAGGATTGACGTTGAAATCGGCTTATCCGATGTAAAAGCTAACGCTATCAACTGGCCTATTGTTTAGTTTGTCACAGAGTAACGAAGTCCAAGCCACCGGCCTTTAATCTTGCTACGTCACACTGAAAAAGCATTTCGCTTTATGCTGTAGATACGTCGTTCTGATTTTGCGAAAGTACCAATATATTTTTCGTTTAATCACTACGAATGATGAACATTTGCGTCGTTAAATAAAATAATGCTGTTCGGTTAAATTAAAGTCTTAAAAAAAAAAGAAAAGCGGTTGAAATAACATGGAAAAAGTATCTCATTCTTATTTGAAATAAAATTTCGAATGAACAATATATTATATTGTTAATTCGAAGTTTCTTTTTTTACACGAGAAGAATATACCTACTAGAATTATAAGTTATATCAGGAGTATTATTTATAATAGGTAAAACTGTAATGAATCCTATGAAAATGTACTAGCTTTTGGTCGCGACTTCGTACGCGCATATACTGTTCTTTCTCAATCCCGAGGAAATTTCGGGAAATTGATCACGCAGGAAACTCCGAGCATTGCCCACTTCATTGCCCTTTGGATGACTTTAAACCTTCTGATGAAGCCCATTTATGGGAAATTCCCTAAATACATTTTGTCCCCAAATATTTGTATTATTGTTCTTTTTAATAACGAACAAACTCAAAAAAATATTGCACGGATTTCAAAAAATCTTTCACCTCTTGAATACTACATTATCCCTGATTAACATAGACTGTATTAAAATAAATAAATGTCCAACCGTGCAAAGCCGGGACGTACCGCTAGTGTTAAGTATTATATATTAAACACTTACGTTACTGACTGACTTAGTTACTCAATTAAAAGCACTGCCGAAACTGACTGACTTAGTTACTCAATTAAAAGCACTGCCGAAACTCCTGGTCGTAGAAAACTGAAATTTGGCATGTAGGTTCATTGAAGAGTGTAGGGGTACATTAAGAGAGGATTCTCGAAATTCTCATGGGAACGGGAAAAAACGGGATACGTGCGTACGAAGTCACAGGCAAAAACTAGTATATACTATTTTATACGAATATTATAAAGAGGAAAGATGTCTTGTTTGTTACTGGACCCATCTTTTCACCAGTGGAAGGCTACATTACAATCGAGTAACATAGGCTATGTTTTATCCCCATATTGCGAGAACGGGAACTATGTGGATGAAACCTCGGGGTGCTAGTACTATACAAAACAAAAACTGAATACAGGGTATAAATAGTTTAATTATAGAGAAGAGGAGCTCAGACTACATAGATCACGTCTATAATTAAAACGTTTTTTTCCATTCAAGAGTGGGCGAAACTCGTGGAATTCAATTGAGAAATAACATTGAACGAGTTGTCAAGCCCAGCAATAACCTTCTTTTCAGCTGTCGGTAACAAATTGTAGTGAGTGAGAACGAAATAAAAGAAAAATAATGTAAAGTTTTTCTTTTATTTTGTTCCCATTTCTAGGTGAAGAAGAAGTTATTGTTGATACTGACCGATTAAAAGTTTAAGTTTTTGTTTATGAGGACACTTGGTGTCGACACTAGATAAATTAATATTTGGAGTCACTTGTACGTAGATCTACTTCGTACATATGTATTATGATGTATGTTTGTTTGTCAAATAATCACGATTCTAATGTTGAGTGTATTGGTATGAAAATAAACGAGCGAAATAGCATGACTAGAGTAGTTTTAGGACATAACTGTTTAATTCAGTAGTAGTTCTCTTGGGATAATTTCCGACTTTCACATGGGCTTCTTTTAATGGATAGGAAATCATCAAATGACTTTTTCTGCTCTAGGTGGAGCGGAAGGGAGTATCAGACTGTTACTGACTAAAAGCGTGCGTTCCACCCAATGCTAAAATAAAAATGATCTTTACGGTTCAGGGCCGCGGTAACTCTTTCAAACAAATTCCGCAACCCTGGCAGGTACTGGCCCTAGTCATGCCTTCCATGCCCCATCGCTCCGGATCATGGATTGAACCAGGGCCGGAAGCGAGAGGTGTCACATAGACTTAGCCTGTTAATAAAACAATCATACCTACACTAACCGCATAAATTATCGATTTAATAAATATCATATTCAGAGGATTTAAACAGTTGGTTTAGTTCATATAGTACTTTTTCAATAAAGCTAGGAAACAACCCACGGCTTCGCCGCCCATCTGCGAGGACGTGCTTATTGGTATGAAGGCGTATTTTAAAATGGCGTAGGTAATGTTTAATAAATTAGTTATTTGTCCTGTGATGGTAACTGGTGCTCATATAATTGGATTTTTTAGATCGAATCCCAACTAATATTATGAATACAAATGTAAGTTTTTTGTTCTTTTTTATAATAAAAATCTATCAACAGGTAATAAAAAAAGTCAAAAGATGGCGTCGAAAATTTCCTCCGCAGCGCTGATCACTGGTAATGTACCCAAAAGACTGGCAGCAATGCCACGCTATATAGCAATTTTTATCTTTTGTTCTAGGTAAAAGTCAGCCCTTGGGTCACGCGAAGTGTCAATTAAACGTCTTGACAAATCTTTAAATAAGTTACGAGCACTCACCTTTTTTGTATACGCCTACTTTGCTAAACCAGTTTTGATGAATTTTAGAACACAGATAGATGGGTCCCTGCAGACGGTGAATGGTTTATTTTTGCAACAATTGGCAAATTTTTCGGAAAAGAAGTAAAATAAAACCCGATTGACACTATCAGTTACCACTTATCCACATTTGATATTGACACATCAAAGTTACAACCAACCTCATAAGGAAAAACCTTGAAGAAAAGTAATGTCCATCAACCCATCTAGAACCTTCGAACCTAATTTATAAAGTACCCATAGGGGGCAGCTCACACCGATACGCGCCGCAACGTGACACGGCGATGCTTGAAGAGGCCAGTAGATTCGCAACGCCCAAAGGCGTTGCGAATCGGTGTAAATAAGGAGGAATTAGGATTCATGAGGTGCAACACGGGCATGTCGGTTTTCCCCGAGGTGCAGCACAGCGCTGCTGGAAATGTTTTCTTAGCTGAAACATGGTTGCGAAATCAGAAAGATGAACGCTTTCGAAATTTGGGTTGTGCGAAGACATCTTCGTATATTATGGGCTGCCATGAGATACGGCCACATGATACGGTTTTCTGTAATATGCCAGGTGCCAAGCATAGTCTGGGAAAGCTATTGGGGTGGCTCGAAGGAAAACGCGCACAAGGTAGAACACCGGCAAGATGATTCGACGTCATAAGGTAAGTTTTTCGAAGCAGCATGTACAGAGCTGTCCACACTGCAGAACTCCGCATGTTTTGGAGTCGCTTCAAATGTGTTCGCAATTTTCAGCAGTGAGGGAACGACTAAGAAGAAGAATGTTTTTTTTTTTGTTTAAATTCTCTTACTGGTATGTGGACCTTATTGTGAAGTCAATAAAGTTCTGTGTTTATTCTGATGGTCAGTTAAGTTAATTACCTTTTTGGAATCTCTTCAGTCTTTTGTTTTATAATACCATGATGACAATGACGAAAAATACTACTTCACTTAAGTAATGCCTGCCACCAACTCGTTCCTTTTTTTTAAATCCATGTATCCTGTTACATTGGCATTTTTGTCGATTTCGCCGATAGTCCATTTTTGTTAAAACCTATCCTGAAGTTTAGGCTACAAACATATTATACTCTCGAAAGAATTACCCTTCATCTGAAACAATCGGGTAAAAAATGCGCACATCAGCCTCGCGTCTCTGTGAGAGCTGAGCCTCACTCAAAGGTGTCATCACTTTCCCGAATTACAAAGGACTGATGTAATCAATTCAGGACTTTTCTTTCATATCTCCGGTCATGGGATGAAGGGCCCAATCCTTTTGTCCCGGTTGTAAAAGGAATGTATTGCGTGATAATTATGTGAGAATTCCTTCACCCCTTTCAGATGCGATCCTTCGTTATTGAGATGGTTTTATTGATATGGCATTGACTATATTTTTTATTCACACTGTATTGTATTTTAGTGATTTGCAATGAGTGGCTTTTCCTTTGTTTTAAACACAATGTTGCTCAGGCCAATTCCCTATGTTTTACAATTTAATTGGAATTCAATATTTTAAGATTATTTATTTATGTATTTGAAATTCATACAACACACAGGAGGTGTTTGTGTAGTGAGTTTATATGTTTGGAAACGCATGCACGATACAGGAGAAATTCCTCGTGTGCGGCAACGTTTTATCAAAAAAAAAGAAAAGAAGTAAGGAAAGAAGGTGGTTTCAATGGCTTAAGAATTCTTTACGAGTGCATCAGTGATGGTAGAGAGATAACACGCCAGGTGCATATATAATAAAAATAGTACAAAATAAACATTACTCACAAACATTACATTAAATTGATCGGTAAAAATAATATAATATTTTTATCGAAAAATGTAATGTTAAGAAACATACATATAAATATATGATAATAAATATCTAAATACCTATATATTTATTTAAAACATAATTCGTATGGAAAATAATTCAAGATACGCTGTAATAATTTCTGTAAAATATGACCAAATAAAGCCGTAGTTTAAAAAATCTTTCAATCTTATTTTGCATTTCAACTCCAGTAGAAATTGTAACAACACTTTTTCACAATTCGAAGTTCTAAAACCATCAACAAACAAGCAAAGCCAAACAAACACACTTAACTTTTTTGTCCACCATACTGACTATACACGTTAATTTGCATTGTTACTTTTGTTGACCGTACCCGTGTTGCGGTGCGGTAAGGATTACGTCCGTGATGAATGAAACGCACCATTTTGTCACATAAAAGATGGATGCAGTAGTCTAGCTCAATACAGTAAGCTGAAACAGGTGCACGCACGAACAATTGCTACGGTGATTTCACACTCTCTTAATACATATCGTGAGTGAGCAATTGGTTACTAATAACTATATTTTTTCAACGAATTTGGGTAGCCAATCTTCACGGTTTTTAGCCAAGCATGCAAGAGATATTTTAGTGGTATTAAAATGCACCTCTGTATTGTTATAGCCTTCTGTGTGTAAGCAAACAGATGTGCATTTTCTGTGTCTTTATTCTCATATTCCGTTGGAATGGATGACATGACCGTAAAGAGATCGTGCACGATAGTTCCTATAGCAAAATCTATTTCCAGAACCCGGGTTGCTGCTGATAAATTAGTACATAACAAAAAATAAAAAATCTTTGCCCGATTTGAGAATCGAACAAATGTAAACTACACGCGGCGAACTTGTTTAACGTGAAGCGTGTGTATAAGTTCTTGTTTCGCTCGCTGTACGAAGTGGACCTTTTGCCATGTACTATTTTGCGATTTTAGGGTTAGTGATCATAATCCTTTACTAATGAAGCGTGTCATTTCTTACGCTGTTGATATATTGCCGTGATAATCACGTAGGGATGTGCGGTATTAGCGCTGTATCGATGTGTGAGGTAACTTTTCGCCCAGAATACCTGAGATTAATGGTCCCATCAATACGTAATCCTTTTGTATAGCGTGGTGTTTATAATTAATAGATATCTCTTTTTACCCTACCTGTTTCGTTACCCTAAAATGATTCATGGTGATTGTTTAACCAGTTTAGTCAATTGCTGGCGAATAGAAAAATAATAAATACAGAAGTAGTCATCGAATTAAGATTGCTTGCAGACTATTCTTGATAGATAATATACAGTAGAAGATACTATAACTGATAAATTGACGTAAAATTAATTAGTATTTGTATTTTCCTAAAGCAGTGCAAAGGATTTCCTTCTTTTCCAAATCTCTATTATTTATGAACAGCCTTTATCGAAAGAAAAAAGCTCAGCTCAACTCAGCTGTTACGATGTTTTGTAGAATCTTGCCATTAAAAAAAAAAACATCTTCTGACAGAGCTTCTAAAAAGTATCACATGGTTACATACATAATATAATATATCTAGTGTAAATGGTCGCTCTTATTCCAGGCCAGGGCCTACTCAAATCCATCAGCCGTTAAGATTTGAATAGCTAGGACTAAAGACGGACGGAGAGGCAGACAGAGTTACTGTCATATTTCTAAAAATGATATGGATACAACCACCAAGGAAGACCAAAATACCTAAACAAGACTTTCAGAATTATCTACACGAGCAAGATCTAAACCAATCCACCGCCATTGGAATGACAGCCGCCATGTCTCACGCACAATAATAAATAAATAATATATCATTTATTTCGGGTAACAAAGACCCATAACATATATACCTTACACACTATAATACATATTTACATACTTAAACCACAAAAATTTACTATTGTACAAAACTCTTCCACGTTGGTACTCGCACCACGAACGACTTGAAATACTAGTGTTATAGCACGGCTTCAACTTCTCTACCCTTAAGTTCTAGTTGGAACATCAGGAGTAACCGCGGAAACTAAATACCAAAATAAAATAGAATATCTATTTAATATTTCAACCCACATCGATAAAATAACTAATTCAAATCAGTGTTGCGCTAGGCTCGGTAAATAGTTAGTTTAGATTACATTTTCATCCCTATTACCATACTGCTATCACCACCCACCTGATTGAGAATATGTTCTATATAATTTAAGACGTTCAACGTAGGTGTGGAGACTATTTACTTCTAATTTATCGCTAGATTTACAAGCTGAATATTAATCAGGCTTTAGTGGACTATGTTAGTTTATTTTATGTCTTTAATGCGTGGGAGATATTGGAGAGCTAAAGAACAATGCCCACATATTAGAACAACCTTGGCCTACAGTGAACACTGATAAATAGTTTATGGAATTATAGTATAAGGTATTATGAACACCTTCTAGTACATACCAGGGTGCCTACCACGAGCTCTTAAAGCGATTCATTTTAGGACCCAAACTGAACTGTTCTTCTAATTCGTACCATGATGTCAGTTAACTTGGCCATTCCATCTGACAGCGATTGACCCATACTGAGTCGCATGTTTTTGTTTCATTCATTCAATTTTGTGCATTTTTGGTACCATGACGTCCTTAGAGCAGCTCAACTGAAACACTGAACTGTCAAAATAAGCGATTCAATAAAAGTTAATATTTCTCTAACAGAACAGATACGTTTGGTAAATTATTAGAAAAAAAAAAGCTTTTTAGTGTTGTTTTAATGGAATTTGACAAAAACCAATGTAAGTTTAATTTAATCTTTGCCTTTAAAGTCTAAAAACCTATTTTACATGCCTATTTAACCGCATTTGTTTTTCTCTATCAGATGTCTGATGAACAACTTCTTTTTGAGTTTCTTGAGGAAGATTCTGCCTCACATAATACACAAAAACGAAAGAGACTCCAGTCACGCGGCCAGATGGACCCCTTTAATACTTTAGAGGACGCCGAATTCATTAGGCGCTATAGGCTATCTAAAGAATTAGTGCTCGATTTGTGCGCCGAGTTGAGCCCAATGTTTAAAGATCCTATCAAGTCAACAGATTTATGTTTAGAGAACAACCAACTGTAGTATTACCTTGTAAAGTTATTATCAATATAAATATTTATACATATTTTTGGGCCAAAGACTCGCACTGGCCAGCATTGCAACAACTACTGCCACCCGCCTAAAACCCTCTTGGCGCCTTTCTTTGTTTATCATTACAGTAGTTTACAGTCATATGTATATTGAATAAACTAGTGTTGATCATGTTGTTACTATCCAACCGCCGCCAAAAATCTGGCACGTAACAATGTAATGCATTTAGCAATAATGTGATGCAATTTCAGTTACGTAATACATATGGAATTTACTTACTTTTCACCAGCCTTTCCAATCCTTTTCTGCACCATCACCCTGGGAGTTTAAAGTATCGGCTACGGTCAGCCACATCCTTTTGGAATACTATCTAGCCTGGGAAGATAACCAGTTGCGAGAGCTCTATTTTCATTTAAAATCTCCCACAAAGCTTCAAGCTGGTTAAATGTTACTCTCCTTTTTCGACTACAATGCAACAAAAAAAAGCACTTGAAATTCCATCGTCACCAACACTTAGGTACAATTAAAGTGGCTTCTCGAGGCAAGATAAAATTATTATTTCATAGTTTATGTAGTCTTCTCGAAGGAATTATTTAGTTTCAGTAACTAAACAAAATATGCAATGTTTAATACTTACGACATTGCTTGAAATAATTGAGTACCAATTTTTTTTCAAAACTTAATTTAAATTTTCCCACCGCAATCTCAACTCCACGGACTGAAGACTACGTATGTAGTTCATTGTAGTCAAAATGACAGTGACGCCTGCCTGACAGTGTCAACAAACATAACTTTTTTTACTCTGGTACGTTCGAAATAAATATAATAAACGTACCGTTTCATTATGTCGAAATAAACGTATTTTTTTCGTATAATAAATACCTAGCAAAATATAAATAAATCTCAATTACCACTTAGAACAATGGTAGCAAAAAATACGGTATTAACGTGGAATCTTAAACACCACGTTTGAGGATTTTTTAGTTTAAAGTAATAATACTGAGCTAAGAAAGAATTAAATGTTACTTGCTTCTGAATGTGTCTGACACTAAAATGTGAGCGAAACATACTTATCTGTTAATAGCGTTGTCTCTTTTTCACCAAAAAAGCGATTCAACCGCAAATTGCGATCTTTCATTCACTTATAACGATCTAAATGCCGCTGAGCGTATCGGACGTCATGGTACGAATTTGAAGCGATGTAGTTTTGGAACTGAAATTGAAATGTCTTGCTTTTGAATCGTTTTTAATAAGGTCATGGTAGGCCCCCAGTTAAGAAAATAAGTCGCCATTTGGAAATAAAACAGTTTTTATTTTTTCAAAACATTCATTTTTTCACAGTCACAAACTCATCCTACACACTTTCAACCACTTTCGAATGGAAAGTATATCATTTGAACACAATAATTATTGATTTCAACGTTATCAACTCATTTTAACCTTATGAATAATAGGAATCTTCTTTAAGTGTAAACTGCTATAGCTCCTTTTATACTTGTTTGACACTTTGACAGGCTGGGAGCAAGCTTGAGTAGGTAGTTTAATGTCAAATCTATCATTTGTCAAAGGCTAATATGGCCATATTTAAAAAGAAATATCGATTAGTTGCATCCGATTTTTGTCTTTATATATTTAATTTATATCTAACTACGGCAAAACCAAACAGTGATTTTATCATTATAAAGACAAGTATAGTATCTCTGGTCTGAGGTATTTATGAACATAATTGGTCTAAAAGTCGAGTGGCTTTCATTAAAAAAAACTAAAATGGCTGCCAGTTTTCTCAGATTAAAAAACTGAAACCTGACTCACGTTTAGTTATTCCGTAATCGATTAGATTTATTAAATAATATATGAATTTAAATTAAATTGACCATAAAATGGCAACCCCAAACTTCACGTGAAAATAAAAGTTGCGTAATAATAAGTAAAATGACTTATTTATTTGTTATGATCACGGCGGCGTCTTAGTTTGAGATAAAGCTTTGATGGATAATTCCTATTTAAAATACTTATATTTTTGTGTTATCTTTCTAAACGTGTCTGAGGTGGGCCATATCTGGGCATCCTTCTTTATTGACATAATTTCGTCTTGATTACTTAGAAGTGGGAAAACTGAGTTTGTATTTGATTTTAGTAAAGCCAGGAACAACCTTTCTTTTTTATTCTGGATGGGAAATCATCAAATGTCTTCTCCCGCTCTGGGCGGAGTAGAAGTGTCCGAATCTTACTGACTAAAACTCACCCGTGATCCTTCTAGTGCCTTTTGCGTTCTAGGGCCGCGGTGACTCTTTCGAACAAATTCAACCGCCAGGAATAACTTTTAGGATACGAATAATAGTTGATATGGCTGGTTTGTATCGGGTGGCGCCAGTGTCGAACTCATTCCATTTAAGAATACGAAACTATAATTTCACATGATTTCATTGCGGATTCAGAAGTGTTTTCGCAAATAAACTTTTGAGAATAGCACGGCTGGTGCTTATCATGTGGTCCCATTTAAATTTGATGACCTGACGACTAGTATTTGAGTTATCCCTAGTAATGCGTGGCTTCGACTACATTGATGATGTTCTCATTCTTTCTCGTCGATGTAAAATGAAAAAATAAAACTGTATACGATGATTTTGAAGAGAATTTTAGTATTTCCCAAACAAGAAATACTAAAATTCTGCATCTCTCACTCACTGGTTTTTAAATTTGTCTATTCGGAACCCTTAAAACCTGATATTCAATCAACACTTGTAAATACTCTGCGTCTTAATGTTTGTTAAATCTTAATGATCGAAATATTGCGAAGAAAAAAGCGTCATTTTGTTTTTAACAATAATTCAACGCAAAGCGGAGCCGCAGGAAAAACTTGTAACAAATAAATCAAGGAAGTTGGGCAGAATTAATCTTTTCATCACTGCGGTAAGATTTGCTTACAAACAGATTGCTAGATTAAGGGGGAATTACAAAGATTAACTACCAAGGTAAGGATAGAAGGGAAGATGACTTAGCTAAATATATTGACACAGATATACAGACCGATCCTTGTATTATTTTACGCTAATATGCAACGAAGGATCACCAAACTGAAGTTGCAGTGAATAGGGCACATTACTCGCAGAACAAATGGTTGATGGGGCCGAAAAGTTATGGAGTGGCGACCGCGTACCGGAAGATGCAGCTTTGAAAGGCTTCCTACAAGGTGGACGACAGCGTGTCGTGTTCCACGCGTGCCTCAAAGAGCTGTCAGCAATGAAGACGGGGTCCCATAGGGTCAGTGCCTGCTAGGGCTGCGGAATTTGTTTGAAAGGGTCACCGCAGCCCTGGAACGTAAAGGGCACAAGAAGGATCACGGGTGGGTTTTAGTCAGTAAGAATCTGACGCTCCCTTCCGATCCGCCCAGAGCGGGAGAAGTCATTTGATGATATCCCATCCGGAAAAAAAAGAAAAAAGTTGGACCGATGACCTATGGATGAGAGTCACGCAGAACCGGTTGTTGTGGTGACATTTCGTAGAGGCCTATGTCCAGCAGTGGACGTCTTTCGGTTGATATAATGATGATGATGATGAAGTATGTCAAGCTGAGGAGCTCGTGCTGTAATAAAAATAGCTGCACGGTTCGATCTAAAAGGTAAACCAACGCTTGACGAGGTCGGTCTATGGATGGGAATTAACCATGACATACCCTCGACCATGCCTCGGAAAGTACGTTAAGTGTTGGTCCTGACTGTCATTTTAACATCTTTAACAGTTGATACGGAAATAAGAACCCAAAAATGTGACACTAGTTTTTCCAAGGCGTATCGTTTTACTTGATTGTGGAAGACAGATAAGTCCATGGAAAATACTGATACTCAACTGAATCTGGTCGGTTGGAGGCCGAACATAACATAGGAAAAAGGCTAGGAAGATAGAAAATTGACGGTACGATGTCTTAAAAGCTATCTTTTATCTCGAGCGTAGATAGTAAAGTTCTTAAAAGTTTTTTAAGTCTCTTAAAAATTTCGTGTTATGACAAACATAATTTAAAAATGAGAATTTCTTGAAATACATTATAAGTTCCCAAATCATAAATAATAAAAATGAATTTCTGATCAAACATGAAATTTTTCGGGAAATATACAAAATGTAACATTTACGTGCGCATAACTCGATAAAATATTATGCTGAACAGCAGATTTGACTGACTTCGGAGATTCTCAAGTCGACTGTATTTTTTTTTGTATGTCACCTCATAACTTTTTACTACGTGTGCCGATTTTGATGAGATGAGTGAGATCTGACGACTAGTAATTGAGTTACCCCTAATAATGCGTCGCTTCGACTACATTGATGTTGGTCTCATTCTCTCTCGTCGAAGTAAAATGAAAAAATAAAACTATAGACGATGATTTCGAAGAGCATTTTAGTATTTCAAGGTGTTCCCTTTCTAGTTTCGTGAAGATCTGATGAAGAACGGAGATTGGAAACGGAACTCTTAAATAAATAATAACAAATCTTCCGGGATTGCTGAAATCGCATGTTTATTTATTTTTTATACCAGTTTTTAACACGTACGCTGTGATGAGTACCTTTAGTCCTGTTCTGTTTAAAATATTTTGTTTGCAAAAACAACTTGTTAAATTAAAGGTTTTTTTTTTTTTTGTTTAGAAGATGGTTGTATTTTTTTTTTCGCGATTTCCTTGTTCGTCTATTTATTTTGCGAAAATAACGCAACTGCAAAGAGTGAACGCACTCACAATGCTGACCTCAAAAGAAAGCACACATATTGCGTATGTACTATTGTTTTAGCTGCAAAGCACACTTCCATTAGACTGCGCTAAAATCGGGAGCGAGTAAACATCCAATAATACTAGAATAGTATGAATTCTCCCCACTGAGGGTTCCGTATAGTATATTATTTAATGTAACACAAACGTTTATGTTTTTTGTTTGTAATTGGGTTTACTGGAAGACGTTTTCGAAAGCTTTCACGGTATCACCGAAGTCTGAACTTTACTTTTAAAGTCTCAAAGTGACTGCACTGTTTGCTAGAGAAGTTTGGGGAATTTATATTTTAAATAACAGCTTTCGTTATTTATTTTTTTGCATGCTGTATCAAATTGAAGGAAAATAAATTTGAATTTATTAGGCTTTGAAAGAAAGAAAAATCATTATTTGGGAAAGAAAGAAAAATGCTAAAGATCTATCGTGTGTTCTGAGAAATGTTGAGGAGACTTCGTGATTTTTCTGTCTGTATCCTATTGAAAATCCATGCTAATATATTATAAATCTGAAGAAATTATTTGTTTGCTTGAACGCGCTAATCTCAGGAACTACTGGTCCGATTTGAGAAAAAATATTTCAGTGTTAGATAGCCAATTGATCGAGAAAATATCACGCTAAGATCAACGGGAGCAAAGCACCAATGAAGAATATCAAAATCGGGGTGATTTTTTCTCTCTCTAAAAACTACAATAATTGCAATAAAATAGAAAAGTAATGTCAACCACCAATAAAAATTGATTATATCAAGTAGATATTGAATTTATTAACAAATAGAGTAAACAAGTCTAAATTTCTTAAAACGAAGAGCCGCACTAATTCCAGCGTTCGTGTGGCACGAGGAGACCGCGGAAAGTGGACGTGCACGTACATTTCGTCTACTGACAGTCGGGACAACGTAACTTAGTTTATTATATTATTAAGATCTCTGCAGTAAAATCTGTTGTTAAATTTGAAAATGAAAACAATATATCTAGTTTTAATTTCCGCGAATATAAGTGGGTTGCAGGTATGCACCTCCCTCCCGCCCGCTATATTATGCACATGCAAGATTATAGGGCAAGGCAAGTCGCAACTCAACGGTCAGCGAGTCAACACGTCCCCTGAGGATGCCTCGTGGAGAGGCGAAACACGTGTCGGTTTTGCTTTGCCTTCCTGCATGTGCATAAAATCCTTGCATTTGCCCTATAATCTTGCATGTGCATAATATAGCGGGCGGGAGGGAGGTGCATACCTGCAACCCACTAATATTCGCGGAAATTAAAACTAGATATATTGTTTTCATTTTCAAATTTAAAATGGATTTCCGCAACGCCTGACTCAATCAATTTTTTTTTTTTTTAATCTGTTGTTACACAAATCATAATAAAAAGTTTATAAGTACAGTTTAAGGTTAATTACCATGTCATCTAACTATAGTATAAACGTGTTTCTTTCTTTTGTCTGCTAAACAATTCAATTTTCCATTCATTAGATCAAATAAACACTTAAGCCAAACTCGAACGTGCAGTAAATTAATTACCAATCACATTAAACAGTTAAGCCTGCTCCTATTGGCTGTCTGCCATTGTTTCTCTTTTGTAATGTTATCTAAAAAGGAAAATACAAGACAAATGTTGAACCCATTACACCCGTATTAATCCGTAGGAGTAGAAGTAACATTGTTTACTCACATTTGGGCTGATAACGAAGCCGCGCTGGGTTTTTTTTGCGTCATTAGCAATTTGTAGTAGAAGAAATTATCTCGCTCCCTTATTCATGGGCCATTGGAGCTAACTCACATTGTGTGTACGTGACTTAATAATATAGCCGCACGGATCGATTATCCAGGTTAAGTTATGCCTACAGAGGTCGGTATGTGGATGGGTCCATTACTCTGAAGACCTAAAAAAACCTGCCTAAAGACATGCCAAGGCATGTGTTATAACCAACGTTCTTACTGTCTTTTGTAGATATTGCCTATTGGAGTCGAATAAGATAATGATGCGCTTATTTTAGATTTGAAGACATCGGAAAACGTATAAAGGAAATGAAATGGTGCTGACCAGGTCACCTAGCAAAGCGTAGTGATGATAGGTGAAGTAAGTTGATGACTGAGTGGCGTTCACAGACTGGAAGAAGTGTGGGTCGTCCGGCAGTGAGATGCCCGGCAGATGGCATTGTTGCTATCGCGGGTAGAGCTTGGATGAGGCTGGCACAGGAAAGTGGGGAATGACACAAAAAATGTGTCATTCAAGAGGCCTATGCTCAGCAGTGGGCAAAATCGGGCTGTAGATGATGATGGAGTTATGCCAAGCCTAGAAGCCTAGAAGTCCGGAAGTCTGACGACCAGTTTTACCAAAGTTTTATCATATTACCCAGTGATTGGTCAGATGGGCCGCCGTTTCGAGTATCAGTATATTATGGTATATTCTGCAATTTTGTATATTCGTTAAACGGCGCGTGAAAATCGATTAATATTTAAAGATACATTATAATATCGCAGGAATGATTATAAATCGCAATGTTGATCCATTTTGTTATTTTTAATAGTGTTAGTCTCTTTGTGTACAGATAATTGTATGAAATTTTAGTATGGGTAACACCAAATGGAGTTATATCTGCTATGGCGGGTAAAAGTCATGGATAAATAAATTCGGGGAAATTACTCACAAACCCATTAGTTCCTTATTACTTCTTGCTATTGTACATGCAAAAGTTTGGATGGATGATTTGTATTTGTATGAATGGGTGGATGTTTGTAACTCAATCACGACAGGAAAGCTGAACGATGATAGTCTGGAACAGCTCTTAAGCTATCCCGGGAGTATGTTCCCTTGAAATAATTTCTGAAATTCACGAACGCCAATCCGCTGGAAACAGCTAGCTGTCTCTATAAATTCCAGAATCGAAGTCTTTAAAAGCATCGTTAACAATTTGTTACAAATAAATCTCCAATATAAAATGGTTGATCCCAAAGCAAACAGTTTACAATTTGAACCGTTTTTTACCACATTTTCTTCAATGTTTATTTGCATAAACCCGGTAAATGTTTACAAACAATCTGAGAAGGATTTTTTCGGGAACGTGGTTATTTTGATAATTGCAAAATGGATTATGTTCAGCAATATTTTGAAGAGTGATATTTATGTACTCGATTGATAACATGACCCAGCCTAGTTTGAAATGGAATACAATACATATAGTGCAATAGAATTATTAATTACCAATACAATGTTAGGGATTTCGGACATTTGAACGGTAGCTACAAATTAATGTTTCATACCGGATTAAATATAATCGTGCTAATTGGTCATTTGAAAGAGAAAAAAAAAGAAAGAAAGAAAAAGCGTTTATTTACCACAAACAGTAGATACAGTGTGTAGTATTTGCAGTATTTAATTTCTAATACATATTAAATATTAAAAAACAGCGACAGTCACTGCCTGTTCTTTATAAGATCCTTAATAGTATTCAGCTTAACTCGGTTCGAATACAAGGTATTTCCAACGTATGTACGTACATAGTTGGGAATAGGCGCGGCAGATTATCAGTGAATTGTGATAGTCATATTTTTGGTTGTACGTTTATGAAAGAAAATAAAATGAAAAAAAAGTCACAGAAATTAATGACTATCCGTTACCTACATGTCTGACACGCAAACTAAGAAAGATTCTTGAATTTTTCGTTAAAACTAATTTTTTTTGAATTATGAAAAACCATCTAATGACTTCTCTAGGCGGAGCGGAAGGGAGTGTCAGACTCTTTCTGACTAAAACCTGCGTGTTCCTCTAAATGCCCTTTGCGTTTCAGGGCCGCGGTGACTCTTTCAACCAAATTCCGCAACCCTGGTCCATTCCAAGATAGATAAGTTAGTACGTAGAAGCATTAATAAGTATTACGCCCTGTTTGTGATATTGCTAGCCTAGGCTTAAAGACCGGATACGTCATTGTGACGCTAGCCTCAAGTGTAATATATCCTGACTTGATAACATTTTGGAGCTTTGCCTAAAGCCGACAGCAAAAGGCGTCTGTAAGGTATGAACAGATTAATGTAGACGAGGATGGTTTTATCATTAAGTTAATGCCAGAGTTTTTGTGTTTTGTGTAACATTACAAAATTGTAAAAGATTTATCTTTACGTTAAAATTTAAGTATCTGTATCGTACCCCCTAGGACATTCAAGAGTTAGATTTGCTATCAACTCCAAGAGAACACGGGAAGATAAACACGATTTCTTATGAATTTTCTAGCTTTGACAATATTTTTAGAAGCTCGTAACTAAAAATTGAGTTCCTCAAAGACCAAAAAATAATCACAACAAATCTCAACTTATTAAGAATGAGACTCAGAATATTCCTTGCCCTTCTTATAATTATGATATATATTGTTTATGTGTTGTCAATTTAATTAACAAACCAACAAATTTTAATGTTAATCTGAAGCAGATGAATTTGTATCCAAAGGTAAGAAATCCGGCTCGCAGGCACGAGCAAGAGCTAAGCTCGTCATTAAAATCCGGCTCGAAGGAGCAGTAATGGAGCCACTAAATCTCAGCTCAACAGAAACAGACCTAGAATACTCTGAAGCAATAAACTGTCAGAATTGGCCGTCTGGTCATGCTACATCGCGTGTCATCAGACCTCAGACCGATAGTGTCGTCGGGTAATAATATATCGTAATCCTCAAATCACGACGGCCCCGCTATTTGGTGCAGCCCGCCATTTGTTACTGGCGACATTATCATTGTCCACCACTGACCTCATATTCGGACGTCATTTGTCAGCCCGTATGGCCGCCCGTTGACTTCACATGTACCTACTTATGAGTGGACATACGGATATGGCGTATGGGATGCTTGTTGGTTGTTTGAGTTTGGAAACTATGAGGTTAACAGTTTTATATAAACTTTTACTAGATTCGATTTTTGGTATCTTGTAGTGTGTAACATTAAGAGTAGGTATACTATGTACGTAGATTAGCTAGTAGTCAATAAATATACATCGTACAGAACAGATGCCTTTTAATTCATATACATACAAGCACGTTCCTCTACAATGTGCAATTTTATTTTCCCTAGTGTCCGGTGAGTGCCTAAGTCAGGCGGAAGGTGGGGAGGTCTCTCCAACCGTTCTTCAAAGAGGAGACTTATCGCCGCATGGGTTGCAATAGTCGTTGTCTCCATACTTCCGTAAGATCCTGCCGCAATTTCCCGTGGCAGCAGATTTTCACCCCGGCGTAGCGCCTCAACGCGCAACGCGTAAACGTGCGCGAGGGCTCTCCCCTCCAGATCCCACGGTTAGTGAATACCCCTTGATTGCTTAAATTTCACAGTTTATCATTTTCAAAGGTCTAAGATCTCATTCAGCAAAAAAAGACTCAGTAAATATTGATTTACTTTTTAGTCTATTTGAATTCAGAATATAGAAGGCCGTAATTTGTGAGTCACTATTCAGAGCCCATTTATTGATTCAAGATCTTAGTTTCAGCATTTACAAGAGTTCTCAGCCCCAAATATTTATTTAACTCCAATTCAAGACATTTGAATAAATCTAAATTTTGGGAGTAGGTGGTTAACTTAAAGAGTTTGAATATTTTGAAGGCAAGATTCCAATATTATAAGATAATTTTAATTCCGCCTACTTTTTCCAAGGTTACCATTTTGAATACCGAATCTAAAATCAAAAATAAACTTTGAATCTTCCAGTATTCCTAAGAATTCCTGACGTAACTGCTTTGTAGGATATTTCGTTAGTTTGCAGATTGTTTTATTGTGTTATGATTTCGGAGGAGTCTACTTAAGGTTTTAAAGATTTTGGAATTCTGTTTACTGAGTTATTATTTTATACTTTATCAAACAGTTTAGGAAAGGATTAAGATTCGCCTGATTCGCTTTTGATTAATCAAAAACTGATATTTCGTGAGATACAAGAAATAGACTGATTATGTTAATGATTTTAAATATTGCATTCTTCATTCTTCTTCTGCTTGCCCTAATCACATGTTATTAATCTGCATTCGAAGACATGCTCAAATCTTTTCTCTAGACATGTTTTATACACAACAAAATATTTACAATCACGCAATCTCTTTCCACCACGCCTGTGTGTCAAACACCGTGTTTGATATGCCCCTACAATACATACACACATTTATCACACGATGAAACACAGTTATGGATGTGGAAATGCGAGCCAATACAATTCAAAGTCAATAGTTAGTGGACGCGAACTATAAATTAACATATTGATACATTTATTTCACTATGAGCTGTTTGGCTCATTGTCATTATCATGTGTGTATTTTATTGTTATAATTTTGATATTTAGATGTGTGACTTGTTGGTACAGTGGTCGTAAAAAGTACTAGGCCTCAAGTCTGCTATGACAATAGTCTCATGATGGTCTATCATTGATCTCATAAAGGTTGATTTTTACAAGTTTCGTAATCTACTAATATACGAGTAAAAGCGTCACTATGACTTTCCAATGGTCAACCACTGACACTCCATTGAAAGAAATTACATAGAATGGTAATCTCGTACATAATGACAAATGAATGACAAACGTATGCGATAATCTGCTAAAACTTTGACACTTCGTTTGATCAGTGACCTATCATTAGAACGTCATTGTGCAGTCATTGCTTTTAGTTTCCCGGTTATCAAAAAGTATTACGAGACCATTGACCGACCAATAATCGACCATTATGAATTTAGCAGATTACGAACTTTTAGCAAAATTACAGTGAGATCGTGTTGGAATGACACATTTATAAAAATAGTAGACTTGGGGCCCTGTTGTTTTGTATGTAGGAGTCGGAAATACAATTACCGCGTCTGGTAAAGTTGAGATGGTGATAGACAAATATTTCAAGGTTCTTAAACAGAGTTGGTCCTACAAGCCTAGGTATCTCTGCCCAACAATTAAGGGTATGCATGCGTGATGGTAGGAATGTGAATACGTACATATTTAAGCATCAGGGAACGGGTTAACCCTTTATAGCAGAACTTTTATTGCCAATTTGCAGAAAATTGTTTGGTAACTTACTCTCATTTATCATACATTAAAAACTTTTGTAAGTCAGAATCATCTTTAGACATCAATTTAATATCCATAATAATTAAAAAGTGGAACCATCATATCGCAGAAATTTCACAGTCAGAATATTTTTTATGCCTTACAAATATTCTTGTAAAAAAGATTATGCCAAGTGTGTTACGCCAAATAAATTTCAGGGCATGAGGATTCTGCCAGATAGATGGATCCCCCAGGGAACCTCGCCCCTTGTACTACTTACTATTCTAACGAATAAAACACGCTTTGGGATTTAACTTGATACTTATTTATATACCTATAAGAGCGCTAGTACATAAAGTGTCATATAAAATAGAGCACATTTTCACATTCAAAATACTATTTATTCTTTTACCAGACACTTCCAAAGTTTTATCGATAAAGTTGGCTGCACGTGGCCTGCAGCCAAGGTCCATTTTTTTTTCCTGGATGGGAAATCATCATATGACTTCTCCCACTCTGGGCGGTGCGGAAGGGAGTGTCAGACTCTTACTGACTAAAACCCACCCGTGATCCTTTTAATGCCCTTTACATTCCAGGGCCGCGGTGACTCTTTTGAACAAATTCTGCAACCCTAGCAGGCACTGACTCTATGGGGTCCCGTCTTCTTTGCTGACAGCTCTTTAGGCGCGCGTGGGAAATGACGCGCTGTCGACCCGGGTCCGGTTGCTATCGAACCATGAACTACCATCCGCAGGCCCGCGCCTACGGTGTACGGGAATCACCCTGCGTTTTCCGACGCCCGGGGCGTATTATTCTGTTGCGGTGGCTGGGGCGTGAGGATTCCCTCTCCCGCACGCGTTCTGCTTCCTCCTTCGCCAGCATTATTGCTTCGGAGAAGGAGGTGACCGCGTCCCATGCCTATTCGCTCTGCACCATGGATAGAACCAGAGCTGAACATGAGAGGTCGAGGAGGCTACCATTTTTTTTTTTTTTTTTTTTGGATGGGAAATCATCAAATGACCCCTCCCGCCCTGGGTGGAGCGGTAGGGAGTGTCAGACTTTTACTGACTAAAACCCACCCGTGCTCCTCCATGTGCCCTTTGCGTTCCAGGGCCGCGGCAACTCTCTCGAACAAATTCCGCAACCCTGGCAGGCACCGACCCTATGGGGCCCCGTCTCTGGTGCTGACGGCTCCTTGAGGCGCGCGTGAAGCACAACGCGTCGTCGACTCAGCCTGGTATCGGACGGCGAGCCACCCACTCTCACCGTCCACAGGCATCAGCCACTGCGCAATAGCACAGCGGCCGACTTGTCTCTGGAGGAGGCCGAAATGGGACCATTACTGGCACTCCATTTCAGCCCCTTCCCGAGTACCGGGAGTCGCAGCACCCACAGCAGAAGCGGCAGAAGCGGCGACGGAAGCCGCGGCGGCGGCAGAGGCGGCGGCGGCGGCGGACCTCTTGCCCTTGGTCGGGGCGGATGGCGCGCAGGCCCTTCCCCCAGCCCAGTGCTCGGCCGGCTTGCCAACAGCCGCACATGCACTGCAGTGCGGCGTGGCCTCGCACGAGCCGGCCCGATGACCGGGCTGACCACAGCGGAAACAAAGTCCACTGCGGTCCACCTCCGAGGGGCACATAGCTCCCGTGTGGTTGCCCACATGGCAGCGGTAGCACCTCAGAGGTCTGGGTTCCAGCAGTTTTACCCGCGCAGAAACCCACCCCACCAAGAGCCTTCGACCCTCCGACACTGTTCTGGCCGCCGTCACGGGGCAGCTCACCACAAGGGTTTGCATGCCCGTGTTGTCAGGCCGGAGGGTGCCCGCCTTGACGATCTCGGCAGAGCACCCCCCAGTCCTGGCGACGGCGGCCACAACCTCCTCCTCCGTCACGGAGTCGTCCAGGCCCACTATGCGCATGTCAATGCACTTAGTCGGCCTGGACACTCGAACCTCGTCCGCGGGGAGGACCTCCTTCAGCCTTTCGGCCAGGGCGTCCGCGAACGGGCCACTCTCCGCTCCGGCGAGCTCGAGCTTCCGGGCACCGGTCAGGGTTCTCCTGATCCCGAGGCCCCCAGTGATGCCCAGCTCCCGGAGGTTCACCGCCTCCTTCGCCCGCTTCATCAGGGCGAGGTACGTCACACCCCTCTGTTCCGCTTCCGGCTGCAGTGTTAAAACCACAGCCGCGGACTTCGGGGCGCGAAGCCTCGCCGCGATGGCGTTGGCCTTCCGCCGCTGCCTCTTGGCCTTGCTCCTGGCCGCCTTTTTGGCCTGCCGCTTTTCTCCAGCAACCTGCCACCCGGCCCCGGTCGCATGAGGGTCCGAGGCTGGGGGTGGGGGCGGCTGCGGCGCCACTGGCGCTGCAGCCTTAGCCGCTCCTCTTCCAGCCTTCCTCCCACCCCTCTTCGCCGGGGCCGACTTGGTCGTCGCCGGCGTCGCGGGCGCCGGCGTCACAGGCGCTGGCGCGGCTCCCGCCTTGGCCTTCGCCCGGCCGGACGTTCCCGGGCCAGCAGCTACCGCGGCTGCGTACGAAGCCGCCTTCTGCTGTCCCGGGGGCCTCTGTGCCGCCGCCAACGGGGGACGCCGGATCATGTCCTCCAAGACGGACACCTGCCTCCGGAAGGGAGCCAGCTCCTGCCGCACCAGGCTCCGCACCTGGCTCAGCACTTGGCTCCCCTCCAGCGCCGCCGGACTCGGCCCCCCCTGCGGCTCTTCCGAGGCCGCCCTGGCCATGCCAGCCAGGTCCCTCCGGAGCGACTCATTCTCCGCTATGAGTCGCTCCGTTACGGCCGCGAGGCGGGCGACCTCCGCCCGCAACTCTGTCGCCTCTCCGGACCCGCCGTTGTTGGCCGCCGCTGCCGCCAAAATGGAGGCCTTGGCCGCGCTGATGGCTTCCCTCTTAGAGGACTGCTTCCTCTTGAAGGCCACAGCGCGGATCGCGGCCTCCACTACCTCTTCGAACTGGGCCCTCTGCTCCTCGGCAGCGGGCGGTTCCTCTCTCGGGGACTCTTCGTCGTCAGAGTCGAGAGGGGGCGGAAGAGTAGAGGGAGCCCCACGACCGCTCCCTCCAGGGCGACGCCCCTCCTCCACCGACCTCTCGGCCCGACGGCCCGCCTCCCGGGTAGAGGGAGCCAGCCCCCTCCCTGCCTCACTGCCCCTGCCCCGCCTTGCGGTGGGGATTTTTCGGGCGGAGGCAAACTCGCCCTCGGAGGACGACTCCTTGTCATCCTTCCGTCTGGGTCGCTTGCGGAAGAACTTCTCCGCAGCGCCCCCCCCTCCTCTGTCTCCAGAGCCCGCCGAGCTGACCGTTACTAGGTCAAGTCCAGAGCCAGAATCTGACCCTGCACCTCCCCGGCGCTCAGGCGAACTCCCCGCATCACAACCGAACGCCATCAGCTCCTTGAAGGAGGCGGATCCGGATGACGTCGATTCTGAGCCTCCTCGGCTCTTGTTGCCACTGGCAAGCGGAAGACGGGTGGTGCCCACCCCAGAGTACGGAGGGCAGCCCGCCGAAGCGGGGTGGGATTCCCCGACCGCTGAGCAGTCGGGACCCACCTGGGGACTCATTTTGCAATCGTCTTTTTTCATTTTTTGTTCCTTTTAAGGGTGCGGTCCCTTTTCGCTCCACCCCTTCTCAGGGCCCTCTCTCCTAACCTCACCTCTCCACCTGCTCGCTGCTCTCACAGTCACGTCTGATGATCAGACGCGTACCAGAGAGCAGCGAGCAAGCGTGTGTCTCTCTTGGTCTGATCCCTCACTTACGACCTTCCGGCATGAGTGGCTCTACCGGGAAAGCTCGCAAGATCATTGAGACGCTCAAGCCCCACCACGACGACAACGTGGAGACACATTCGGTGGGGAGGAGGCTACCATCGTAACAGTATCATAGAAGCATGCAAAGCTGTAATTAATTACCGTCCTTTATTTTCACATAAATCTTTTCATTAAAAAAAAATATTAACACAACGAAAAGGAGATGCCCCACTCACAAAAAAACATTTGAAACCATCATCATAGATGACAATTAATTGTTTCAAAATCCGAGATTTTTACTTTATTCGTTTTGAAGGAAAATTAAATATTAACTAGTTTCTGCCAGCGCCTTTGCCCACGTGGCATTCGAAATTACAAACATAAAGGCATAGTTACCTTTACATTTGTAATATAAGTATGTATTGCGAACAAAAGAACCTAATATATGTACTTTACAAGCTATTTCAAAAATTTCATAAAAGTGGAAGAGACAGAAGCTGGTATTTCCATTTGTGAACAAACTTTTCTATGAAGACGATCAAAACATAGTTTTATGTTGGTATTTTTTCGTGATTTAACGTCCATAATGGAACTATTTCCCATTAACGTTCTAAGAGGATTATAAGATTACAACTCGAATGAGCTGATAAAGTTTCAACCTGTAATAGGTATTAAAACTACAGACTGGCATTACTTAAATGTAAGTAACTACAAATTAATTACTATATTACTATTCGATATTTTCTTTATAAAACGAAAATTAACATACATTAGTTATTCAGAAACGAAAGATTTATCACTATTTTTTACACACAAGAAACCATGATACCAATCTCCTTATTCAGTGTTTTAATTGGTAATTTAAAAAAAAAAATACCAACCAAAAACAACCTATGACATTAATCGTACAGGGACATAAGTAGTTAAGCTTTCAATCTAAAAAGAGAAAGTTAAATAAAATCGCTTAAAAGCAATACGATGAAAATCTCAGAAAGTCTTAATTCACTTTATAAATAATGCATTAAATCTTTCGAAGAGAGGGTAACCGATTGATTTACTGATCTCGAACCATCTTGGACCTTCATTCAGTTCAAGCAATTAATTCCACGAAGGATAAACGTATTTCGATGGATTACGAGTCACTTGCATTCTGGAGAAATAGAACGTATTTAGATTTAAATCTCTACTAATGTATAAAGCTAAATAGTTTGATTGTTTGCTTGAACGCGCTAATCTCAGGAACTACTACTCTTATTTGGACAATTATTTCAGTGTTAGATAGCCCATGTATCGGGGAAGGCTTCACGCTAAAACCAATGGGAGCGGAACACTAATGAAGAATGTTTCTAAATCGGGGGGATAGTAACTATTCCACGCGGACAAAGTCGCGGGCAGAAACTAATTTAGAATAAATATAATAAGCCAGTCACTGTTTGTCCTTTTACATCGTTCTCACGTATAAATATAAACCTATAATGCATGTATAATTTCAACATGTATTCAGAAATCGATTGATCTAAATAAAAAGAGTATCCGGCCCGTGGAGTTTCATGCACGTTTATTTTTTCCAAGAAATTTAGAACGCTTATGAACGTGCAACTAATTTTGTATTAATGACTGGAAACTTTCATTGGACGTAATTTAAGGAAGAAAGAAAAATGTTATACTAGCTTGCATACCGGATTGCTTTGATACCAATCCGGTCTCTACAAGCATCGATGATGAACGGTTGATTTTTGTTCTTAGCATCATCATCTGCCTAGCCTTTATCCCAACAACATATATTGGAGTCGGTTCCCAGTCAAACCGGATTCAGCTGAATTTCTGAGTACTTTTACGTGGAGCGGCCATCTGTCAGACTCTGAATTTCTTGGCAAGACTGCTGTCAGATTTTCTGATTTCTCTGACAATCCGTAACTACTGCAAAAGATCTAGAAATAACAGCCTAACGGCTTATCTTGTTTTCCGAGGCATTTTTGTTATTATCATGATTATCAGTATCAAAATAATCATTGCAAAACCATTAATTTTACACTAGAGAAAATTGCTACTTATGAACTTTTACTTTTTTATAAGCATTTGTTATTGTATCTGTACTTAACTATCAAGGCTTATACCACGAAATAAAAAAAAATATCCGTTGATGATTCAGGAAAATATTTTTCTTCTTTAATTAAATTTTTCTTTTTCACCTAAATTACATTCTTTTCTTTTTGCTCAATATGAAAAACGTTTCATATTAAAAATTCCTTGAACTACAAAAATAATAACATCGCACGAAATTAAAAATTACGCTCACTTGAATCCATTAAGTGTCACAAAAATGTGCGGAACATTTTTAACAAAGTTAAAAGTCTCACATTAAGAAAAGATAACTTAAGTCTTAAAAGTGTATTATTTCTTGGCGTTCAAGCACCTACGTTCAGTTTCCGGGCCATTAGGTGACTAACTCCGTAAACGATTTTACATTAAAAGTTCTGTAGTGGAAGTAGTGGTGCGAGGAGCGCGTAGAAATCAGTTTAACCAATCAGCGACTTTTTATTGAAATTATGCCCTGTCAATGTTGTACTCTGCGTTATTGTGTAATGAGTTTTTAATGTAGACTTTTGTCGTTAGTTAGATGATGAATCTGATAACGAATCAAGTGGGGAACATAACTTCTCCACTTGATAGGACGAAGTTGTAAATATCTTTTTTTTTTTGTAAATCAAAATATTAAATTAAGCACAACGCTTTTTTGAAGTGAAAACTTCTTTAGCGGCGTTATGCACATTTTTTTGGCATGGGTAAAAAATGTAAACTCGCGTCAGGACACGTGACCTGATCGAAAATTCTTAAGACGAAGGAGAGTAGGAGAGAAAGTAATATCCCCCTTTCCTTCTATCCCCGCGCTTGCGCGAAAAATCACTATAGATAAACTTTTTAATGTAAATTAATTGCAATAGTTCTGAAGTGTTACATTTTTTATGTAATATAAATTGTCAAAGTATATGTGTACGATAGCGCAATAAATGAATATTGTATTTTAACATAATTATAAATTATAGTAATTTATACTGATAAGAAAAGCAATTCGTGCGAAATCATTCCCTAACCATTCCAAAATATTCAAAAATGCACTACGATAATGTTCAAGTTTTCTGCCGGCACCCCCGGAGTGCAACCCATTGTTTTTTATATATACATATATGTATGTAGGTGCTAGGAACTAAAGAGGAAAAAGTAAAAATCGTTTGTACTAAACCTGCGCAGAAGAATTTGCGGATGAAGTTTCAGTTTTAAATAAATCATCATCATCTGCCTAGTCTTTTTCCAACTATATTCTGGTCGGCATCGAATCAAATCAGTATTTTATGTGGAATGGCTGCCTACCAGACCTCCACAACACATTAACAGAAACAAGACTGGAATCAGATTTTCAGGCTTCTGGCACTCTGTAACGACTGCCAAAAATTTACAAATGACGGCTGGGACCAACGGCTTAACGTGCTATCTGACACACCCATCCAATGACCGACCTTGACAAGCATTGCTTAACCTTGGAGGTCGACCTGTCTCACTAATAGTGTTAAGCCACGAGCTCCTCGAGTTTTAAATAAATACATTCCATATTTACGTAGACTGTAATTTGCTGATAACTAAATATAGTAAAATATTAAAACGACCCATGTCAAATTTAGTATCGAACCTGTCTCTTAAAGTCGTCCATAATTCAAACTCCCGATGGGTCGTAACTTTAAAAGCCAGTTTACGAATTCAATAATTTTAAACTATCGACAAAGTTAGATGATACAACTTTTAAAGAAAGTTAAATTGATACGATACCAACGTGAAGAGGTGAAGGGTGTCGAACAGGGCAAAAGTGACCCAAGAGAATATATGGCCTTTATCATATTGATAAGTGGTATTAAATATTAAAATATGCAAGTTCTGAAATCATTTCGATCGTTAAGTTTGTAAAGAACAAACAAGACTCAACCTACCAACATCTCGCTTAAAAATACATTCGACAAGCCCTCTAGTTATGTCAATAAAAATACACCCTACATAGGTTACCTGAATCAATAAGAAAGGAAAAAAAAGCTCCACCTATTCCCGAATAAATTAAAAAACACTATGAATAAACAAATGTTACTTCAGTGTTAACAAGTATTCAAATGATAAATCCTTGTTTATATAAAGTAAACGAAAACATTTTAGAATAAGTTAGATTGTAAGTCCTCATCTCCACATATTTTTCTTTTGCTGTGCCGACAGGGTCTACATTTGTTCCTTTTGAAAATGTTTACCACCTAATCCTACATTGTATAATACAATAAAGAATTGAGTATTGAGAAGATGATCCTGATTAGTTATTGAATAAAGAAGAGATTCAGATTCAACATCTTATGCCTGGTTTTATATGAAGGCACTAAATTGAAATTATGATTATATCAATAAGATCAAAATTTTGTCGAAATTGTAACCATTAGAAACGACCGATTTGCATTTGGTCAAGGATGTCATTGCTAGGAACAGCCATAAGTTATTCAGTTGTCTGAACCCATACTTGCTTATATGTATAAACTTACAATTTTGTAATGAGTCAGTAACTCTGTCTTTGATACTTTCACGTCTTAACAGCTGAACAGATTTGGATGAAACTTCCTGGAATAGGGCATAAATACCAATACTATCCCAAAAGTATGTTATTTTTTAATCAATGAATTTCACACGGGTCAGATCACGAGCAGAACTTGATTTTGTTTTCTTTTTAAATTAAATTATTTTGTTATGCTTACGCTTGAGCATGAAACATTATGCTCTCCAAACAGTTACCAAAGTAAACAAAGGAAAGTATACCATCCAAAATCAATACAGATATACAGAGTCAGGTACTAAATAATTGATTGCACACAGCCATGTCATCCACTTGTCCCATTGTTGAAAGATTAATTGATTACCCGTCGAAATACTGCGTTATGCAATCACTGTGCTCCAACAATCGAAATAAATAGTTTCCTCCAACAGTTTATTGTGTAAAAGTAAATGAATTAATGGATGTGAAAAATGTTCGCTCAGAATTGTATTGTTGTTATATTAATGTATTTTTGTGATACGATTTCAATAGAGGGATAAACATATAGTGGTTGGTACATGAGAACCATTTGTTTACGCTAACATATTAATTGTTTAATCGTTCAATTCAACGAATGAACAAAACCCAACAATATTGTGTGGTATTATTATGAAATTGGTTTCCGATAAATTCTCCGATGCTGTGCCACAAAACACAAAAGAGTAACAATTCTCAACATTGTTTTATAAAATTTAAAACACAGTCACACTCACAGAATTTTTCTCCAAAATGATCCTAACAAACGAATATCAGTCTCAAAGGACCAGTTCCCATTTTCAACAAATTGTTCTATATCTTTCACATCATAGACGTCGCTTATTATTCCAAGAAGGTAAGGTTAAAAAATCTGTCATTGCTGGGGCAGGCACGTAGTGGTTGCTTCGTCGTTTATCAAGCTTACCCATCAGCATTGGTCTTACAGTACCAAGTCATATTTCCAGCCAGTGACACGTTTGGCTTCTATGGTCCTTTCATATCGTTAGCCCGTGGCGATGAAAAATTGCATCGGAATTTATCTTACTAGTGACACTCTTTGGGGCTAATATACTAGTTTTCACTTATGTATTGTGCTTATGTCATGGTTGATTGATAACGTTGTCTTCTTTGAGAAATTGAGAGACCTCGCAAGTACCTATTATGGAAGAAGAAAATAACTTTTTCTTTGCTATGACGAAGGTAAGCTAAAGGTTGAATATCAGTTTTATACAAGAACAGACCACTATCTTACACTTAAATGTTATAGTTATCAGGAACTCAGTTAACATTCCGTATTATCCGAAGCTAATCAAGAGTCCATCCATCCTGTAGGTAATTCCCGTTTGATGAGACATTCAAAATCTATTTGAAATCTTTATTTTGTAAATTCTTTTGTAATCTGTCAAAACACTTGTCAAAAATAAAAGATTAAATGCAAAGTTCTTAAAATATGGAATTGACCTCTCAATAATAACTTCCATATCACGTTGTTACATTTTTCATTAAAAACGACCAATCATAATTTCTCATAGTAATGGTTTAAAACTTCTTCGGATTTCTGCGCCTTCTTACAAAAAGCTACTCAACTCACGCCAAAGTTAGCACCAGGTTATTTAATCTCCCAACACGTAAGCAACGTAATTCTAAAGTTCCAGAACGGTTTAATGAATAAGAAATATTAAAGTTTTTCTATCACGAAAATAAGAGAACTAAGCGCCAACACTGGCAACACTAAAGTAAACACGGGGAGATTAATTGCGAATTCTCTGTGTATTCATAGCTCTGAGAAATAAGCAGTAGAATGTATTTGTATGAATGAATTGTACGGTCGCGAAAGGATCTTGGATGATGGAAATTGTTGGATAAGTAATTTTGGTCTTCTTTAGAAAAGACTTATAAATATAACCAACAAAAACATTCAGCAGCGATAACACGAACTTAAAAAAACCCAGTCATTTTTTATATAAAATAAGCGGTGGGTTGCGGCTCTTTCCATTTAAGAAATTCTTTCCATAAAATGTAGTCTTGATAATATAGTGCTAGACACTCCAAAGATCATAATATATGTACATTATATCCACCCAGACGTTTCATTTCCTGCACCTCACAAGTCTAAGCGCAAGAACAGAGAAAAGCAAATGGAAGTAAATTTGACACAGTGTAATGTTTACTTTGAGAACAGAGTTCAAGACACAACACTCATACATGTAGGTGTTCATTACAACAAAAATATTTCATACTAGTTTCTTGCTGTTGCTTGGTATGCTTGAAAGCCGCCGTACTGCTGAGATAAAAGAAATTCAGGCCATGGCCGAACTTTTTTTTTGGATGGGAAATCATAAAATGACCTCCCGCTCTGGGTGGAGCGGAAGGGAGTGTCAGATTCTTACTGACTTAAAACCCACCCGTGATCCTTCTTGTGCCCTTTGCGTTCCAGAGCCGCGGTGACTCTTTCGAACAAATTCCGCAACCCTAGCAGGCACTGACCCTATGGGTCCCGTCTTCGTTGCTGACAGCTCTTTGAGGCGCGCGTGGAACACGACGCGCCGTCGACCCGGGACTGGTTGCTATCGGACGGCGAGCCAACCGAATTCAAGCCATGGCCTACCTGGGTTTCAATTTTCACCCAAATCCATTTAGCTGTTGACGTATGATAGATTAACAATAGATACGGATTGACTCGGCGGGACAACCGACCAAAAGCCCACAACAGTTGGCTACTATTCGGCTGTAAATCGATAATCTATAAAAACAGGCAATAACGGAAACAAACGTCTGAAATATAGGAAATAAACGCCATCTCAAGATTAAAAAAAATACAATCAATCTTGTAAGAACTGTGCGTACTGTCTAACTATTATTAATAAAAAATTATCATAGAAACGGAGCGAATAGTTAAAAAAATCAACTATACAACAACATGACAGTCGGCCAGTCGGTCAAGTCTATATTCGGCCCATCCCTAAATAATAAATGTACAGACTTTTACATTAATAATTTTAGTAGAGAGACGAACTCTCAACATGTATGAAAACGTTCCAATGTTGGAAGCATCAAAATCATATTTTCTTATTTAGGACATAAAAGTACGTGAGGATTTTTATTCTCGATGATATTATCAACACTCTCGAGATCTATCGCTTTTTATGGCTTTTGGCTCTTGTTTCCTCAAGCTCTATATCGTTCGAGATGGATTTTTTATGTTGATTTTAATGTTATAATGAACTGTCTAGTCTATTGATTTAAACAGAGTTTGGGAGGTGTTTGTTTAAGAGGCTTATGCACTAAGTTTTCAGCCCAATAATAAGCCGCAAGATCCACTGCTGGACATTCGCATACCATAGCGTTGCAAAATCGACCGGGCATGTGCATAAGTGCATCTTTTAAACAGTGGACTTCCGAGGCTCTCATTCAGTAATGGAACGACATGAATGGGTCAAGGCCCAAGGCTAAGGCTATGGCTAAGTAAAACATTTTAAAAAACCTATTTTTCAAGGTTTAAAGGACAGGTTAAAATTATACTATTAGTCAGTCCGCATAGTAAGAGGCCAATTGAAAATAAATCTGAAGTTGGAAAGGTTTCGACTGATGAAGTCTTTGCTCCACCCAGCACGGATCTAGATTCAAACTCCGAAAGCTTTCAGCTCGAACTTCAAGATCTTTTTGAGTGCCTAGGGAACTCCGTGGACGAATACAACGATAGTTTCGTGGAGACTATCTATGCGGTCGGGTCTAAGTTCATAAATAGTCGCCATATAGATAAGAACAAGAGGCTCTCTGATCCTACTCTCTAGCTCTTGAAGGCGAGGCGGGAGATGATTCTGCAGCCATCAACCGATGCGTGCAAATACCGGCAGCTCAATAGATGGATCTCAATTCTGCCTTTCAAAGCAACCTGCAACCGCTTTAGTACTGAAAACAATAAGACTTAATAGAGTGCCTAAGTTTAAAAGCTCCAAGTTCTGTCTATTGAGCAGAGCCAGTTCAAATCCGCCAAATTGGAGCTTCTGAGGGGGATTGAGTCATTCTATGGAAAATTATACACGTCAATGATTAAACCCGCAGCGAATCTAGCTAATAACCCAAGAGCTAGATTGACCCGGCACTATATCGAATATATGTCGGACGTCAGCCTGTATAAGATGTACCAACCTGAACCAGCCTGTCCCTTGCTGCCCTTCCTCAATGACCCCGCTAAGCCGAGGCCCGTGTCCCACAGCGGATGCCCTTAGCGAGGAGTCATTTAGCTTTTAAACCTCTTTTTTAACCCTGACTGGAGGCCTTAAATTCATTTGAGGTCACCACAGGAAAGTCCGGTTAAGCACTTACCAGCCTTAGAGTTCTGAACAGCGAGTGCGCAATTTTAAAAAAAATGCATACGATTAGGGATGGTTCTAAAGCAGCTTAAAAACAACAAGGCGTCGGGTGAGGACGGAATTGGGGCTGAACTCCTGAAGGGGGATGGAAAACCAGTCCTCTAGGCCCATCAGAAACTGTTCGAGGGTAAAACACCACAGACATGGAGCAGATATGTGATGGTACTCTTTTTTAAGAAAGGCAACAATGCCCTGCTTAATAACTACAGGCCCATCTCACTTCTGAGATGTCTACAAGCTGTTCTCCAACCTACACCTTAAATAGAACTTTCAATAGCCAATAACACCACATTTGGTTAATGACACGTTGATAATTATTTATAGGAACCGGGTGTCACTGTCTCAAACATCGTGGCTCGCTATCATTAGTGTATGTATGATTGAACCCTGAAATTCCGAGTTTGTAGACCATGGCCAAAGTGTCAAAGGAACTTAAATCCCGAGTTTGTAGACCATGGCCAAAGTGTCAAAAGAACTTATAATTTATTTTGGTCCTAATTGCTTGATGCAGGACTTCCTAGAAGACGTTGTAGTTAACAAATAATGCTTGTTTATGGTTATACGCTGAGAGTATTTATGAGACAAACCTTGGACCCTAATGAGAAAACACATTTTTGAAAAACTATATATTTGATTTTACATATTTTTATACCATTTTCGACCAGAAGATTTCAATTTAACTCGTCAATCATTTATTTCTACTTCCATAAACCACTCAATTACTAATCGACTTCCAAAAAATGAGGAGGTTCTCAAGTCGACTTTTTTGTCTTTTGCCTCACAGCATTTTACTGGGTGTACCGATTTTGATGATTATTTGTATATTCAAAAGCTAGTGCTTGTCCTATGGTCCAATTTGAATGACTTTTGATGACTAGTATTTGAGTTATCCCTAACAATGCGTGGAACGAATTATCACTTGTCGAAGTAAAATGAAAAAAAAAAAGAACTGTCTAAGATGGTTTGGAGGAACATCTTAGTATTTCGAAGTGGTCCCTTTTTAGTTTGGTGAAGATCTGCTGCAGAACGGAGATAGGAAACGGAACTCTTCAATAAATGATAGCAAATCTTCCGTAATTACTGATATCACATGTTCTTTTTTGTTTAGAAGTCAATTGTATTTTTTTGTCTTACATCCTACGTCGAATGTCTACAACAGTGAAACATACAGGTAAAAGGTGTTAAGTATAGAATATAAATAGGATTATTTACCGTGGTAGTGTGCTTGGTTGAAAACATCTTTACGCACATGCGTGAAGATGTTTGTTTGATAAACACTTTTACGCGGGCGAGCCGGTTGTGATATAAAATCACACTATTCATTGTCTGTATCACTTTTTCTATACCTCGTCTTGTTCATACTCCTTGATCGTCTAGTTTATACTCCTTGAATGAAACTACGCCCGATTTCCCCCATATCGATACTGGTTCCTTGGGGACTCACTAATAATCTATTCAATTATCTTCACAGAATAGAATTCGCGTATGTTTGTATGTTCCAATGGGATCCGTTACTAGGATAATGCTCAGGAATGACAAAAGCCATCCACTATTAGGTTAAATTTATTGGAACGCAGTAAAGTTAATTCCATTAGGGGTTGCTTTGGTCCTTTTCGTTCTTTATGTAACGATGTTGGTTAAGGTTTTACTATTGTAGTATTTTTTCTTTTTTTTTTCCCAGACCGAAGGTCCACAGAATTGTCTAAATATGGGTAATAAATAATCCAGAATCACAAACAATCCAATCCAAAAAAAAAGACATACTCCTCCGCAATGCTGTAATATGGAAACGTCTGCTGATACTGGTCAAAATCTATAAAAATATTAAAGTAAACAGTTTTCTTGAAAAATTAAAAAATATCATCCCTGTAGGTATTTCAATAGGGTAGTTGACTAAAAAAATCTAATTAGTCCGTCAGATAGATTTCCAAATAATATTGGACACGTATTTTTTCTTTTTTCACGTAAACAACAAATGAAGCCGATACAGAGCGTTGAAAACTCGTGTGACGTCACTACTCGCTACAATTTTTAGCGAGCCGTAACGTCACTAGCCCCCACTCCTGATCTTTGATGCTTTGTATCTTCGTCAGTTTTTATAGATTTGATAAAGGAAAAAATACGTGTCCAATATTTTTCTATAATCTAACTGACGGACTAAACATAATCATATATTTTTTACTCAGGAAACACCCCTATTCTACTTTATTCCTATCTTAAAACATTTCCACAGCCAGCAAAGCATTCGCAAAAAGCTCGGCCGTTTCAATTCGCCAAAAGACCGCCATTGCCGTCTTCAATTACCTAATCCTTCCCATTGTATTTTCATTTCGCCAGCCAAAAAGATTTTAAGATAATTATTATGAATTTATTCCCCTCATCTACATAATATCTCAAGCTAGGAACACACCTGCGAACTGTGACGTGTCTAGCATGAATTTATTTAGCGCATTAGCACCGCTACTGCTGTGACATGTGTGAACACGGGTGCACTTTGCATTTGAATGTTCAAAATGAGACGGTATTAATAATCGTGGAATCCTGCCTTTATGACCTTCGTTTGATCTTTGTAAGTGGATAGCACGTCCGAGAGGAATACGTGATTTTGGTGGTAAGCTGGAGTTGTGGCTGAGTGTTTTATTGACGTCAGCTGGTTTTATGGTCGTCTAAATAAATGAAAGCAGACTTTAAAATGACTGGTGCCAGTGAAAAACTAAAACATTTAAAGACCGTAGTTGAAGCATAAATAACATTATGTTTTACGGTCGGTAGCACACAAGTTTTAAATAAAAAATCACAACTAACAAGACCACAGATATAATATATTTTAGTATCATAATATGAAAACTTTATGGAGGTATTTTTAATCTGTGGTCCACTGTGTTCTTTATTCATTTAATTATTTTGTTCAGCGTAAAAAAGAAGTAAAGTAACTTTTTGTATCATAAAACGAAGAATAAAATACTAATTTCTTCACAAAAGTTACCTAAGAACTAAGAACTTTCCTAACAATGTAACAACCTGCACTGAGCTTACTAACACACGCAACTATACATATAAATACTTACCTTGCACAAACTACTTAGAATACTTTAAGCTCTCTTTGGTTCGAAGACAAAACTTTGAAAGTCTTTGTAGCGAGATCGAGTGTGCACACAGTTTTCCCAAAAGATTTTGAAGATCAACTTTGAAAGGGAGAACAAAATCGCGAGTTTGTTTCTTTTATATATCAGAATAAAAAGTTTATTTCAAGAGAGTAGGTTAGAATGGACTTTTGACTTTTTCGATACTGGCTCGAAGTGATTTTGATCTTATTTGAACCGACTGGGAAAAGTAATTAAATAAAAGCCTTCTTTGTGAAGTTGGAACTCCTTGACACCTTTTTTTAATTCAACTAAGAATGTTTTACACAGAAAGGTGATGTTGAAATATAACTAGCTGTTTTAGATGCGTCTAAACAAGAATTTGCTAAAATTATTTTAATCTACGCGCCACGATGTTTGAAATTCTTTCAGCGAATGATTTCGCGATATTTTTTGTTGCATAGACTAATATACGCTCTTTTCATTTCTGACCCACTACCACCCAGTTTATAACGAACATTTTAAAATGACTTTAAAATAAAACAAATTCCAGTCCACTCGCAGTAAAGAGCTCAAATTTCATTTAAAATATTGCAACCTGCTCTTATTTTCATGTTAAACATAATTAAATTACCTCTGAACAAACCAACTATCTGTTTTATGAGCTTGCAAATTGTTTTCATGTATTTTTGGTTCTGTCAACATAACCGGATAAGATTCAATCAAACGGAAAGTTGTATTATTTTTTTGTTGTAAATTATTTTGTATTTTAGTCTCTTATAAAAGTCATGAAGTTTATTTGTGATTTTGTGCTTTTGTCATTAATTTAATTTACTTTACTTTAATTTACTAACAAAACCTAAATTTATTTTAAAACTTAAATCTATTTTAGATTACAAAGATTTTTTATGCAATTTTTCGTTTATTACAGGAGTCAATCCCAACAACGTTTGGTACGACCATTTTCCAAAAAAAACCGATACTACATCCTAAA
Organism: Hecatera dysodea; assembly: GCA_905332915.2. Taxonomy (NCBI): domain Eukaryota; kingdom Metazoa; phylum Arthropoda; class Insecta; order Lepidoptera; family Noctuidae; genus Hecatera; species Hecatera dysodea. Next base: position 5,876,831 of record HG995294.1, on the reverse strand, counting down.
AACCTATGCCCAAACTAGCTTTCATAAATCACAGAAGACGATCGCCTAGGGGTTCGTCAATCGACAAGTGAAAGATAGCTCACATTAAAGAAGCAAATTACACCCTAACTTGTCCGTATAAGTAGCAATACATCTCCATATTTCACAGTCTAACATAATAGTGTTGATGATCAAACGCCAAAACGCTTACGTAACAGAGGAAGCAGTCCATTGGGACTTGTATATGTATACTGTGGCAAAAACCGAACGTATATGACGGTCTGCTCGTCATTAATCATATCTGCAGATCGCAACCGAGACCGCCGTACGCCAAATATATCCAGTATACCGCTTTACAATATGGTGCCCTATTTTTGGGTTATAAAATAGAAATAATAGCAAATAAAAGGTTCGGTTGTTATTTTTGATAGGGTTAACAGCCAATTGTGTCAATGGCGGCTTTGAAGCTCAAAAATGGTCTTGTACTGATTCTTTTTTTGGCCGAGTTAACGTCGTTTAACCGTGTTGCCATGTCTGATTTTATATTTTTATTTTATCTCTGAAATCTTTTCGCAATAAAGTGATATGTTTATTTTCATTTTGAGAGCATTGTGTTTATTTGAACATAGATCTTTTTTTGCAATTTTAGTTTAAAAATAAATATGCTTGGTACCTTGTTACTTTCTTTAACACGCAAGAACCGTTGCAGAATAATCCTTAATCTTTTCAGTACTAAAGCGACATGTTATATGGGACACTATGTATAATGTTCCACTTTAGCAGCGTGCCTTACATTGCAACGATTTTGTAGTTTAAAACGTGGTACTAAAAATAAATGGTGGTTCCTGCAATTAGTTTCATTATACGTTCAAAGGATAGCACATACGACTACACGAGACACATTTAAATAGTCATCCTCTTAATGAACCTATGTATTTGAATTTCAACAAAACCAAAGTAAATTTTGCTTCACAAAAGTCACTACAAATCAATTTATTGTATGCGTCAAACAAACGAAGTACACATTTAAATAAAAAATAACCCTCTCATAAACGAAGTACAAAAAAGGGTCGAAAAAATATTGAAAAGGACAAGACAAAAATAGCGGCAGTAAATCTCGATATTATTGCAAGGGAAGCACTAAATAACTACAAATCAAAATGCGTGGTACAACATAAAATGGTACAGAAGGTCAGGGCCCCAAGTCTGCTATTTTTATAAATTTGTCATTCCAACACGATCCCATTGTCATTTTGCTAAAAGTTCGTAATCTACTAAATTCATAATGGTCGATCGTTGGTCGGTCAATGGTCTTGTAATACTTTTTGATAACCAAGATATTAAAAGCAATGACTGCACAATGACGTTCTAATGGTAGGTCACTGATTTTGATCAGTGACCTACCATTAGAACGTCATTGCAACTGTCAAAATTGTAGCAAATTTCCGCATACACGTCTGTCATTCATTTGTCATTATGTACGAGATTACCATTCTATGCCATTTCATTCAATGGAGTGTCAGTAGTTGACCATTGGAAAGTCATATTGACGCTTTTATATTAGCAGATTATCAAACTTGTCAAAATCAGCCATTGTGACCCTGGTCAGGTTAATACTTTACGCACGAAAATGTACAGAGGCTTAATGCCTTAGGCATTTTCTACCAGTCAACCTTTGTGTAATTCAAATTCAAATAGTACCAGTATTTGAGTTTGAGTGCAATTTTAAATAAAACCGACCAAGTGCGAGTCGTACCCGCGCACCAAGGATTTTGTACCATCTATACTGATAGTATACAGGGAAAAGATTTTATTGATTGTTTGTATTTAATAGGCTCCGAAACCACTGAACCGATTTGAATAAATCATTCACTGTTGCAAAGTTACACGTAGTTGTGACCTACACTATCCCCGGGTGACATACCTAGGCTATATTTTATCTCCATATTCCCACGGAAACGGGAACTATGCGGGTAAAACCGCGGGACGCTGCTAGCTAAAATATCACGTTTTTTGTATAGACCACTCTTAAATATTATGTTTTATTTGAATTTAATTATTTATTTTCAAAGTGATTATTAAATATCCTGTCGATATTTCAAGCGTCTATCTATTGCCGTTATCAACATAGAGCAAAAACGAGCAAGAAGAGCCTTAAATATTAATATACTATATTTATATATTCTTGTTTTTAGAATTTATTGTTATAGCTTCAACATAAATATCTACATCATTTAAAAAAAAATCAACTATCTAACAATTACAATTCATGAGATGCAGTCTGACGACAAACGAACAGACAGACGGACGGACAGTGGAGTCTTAGTCATAGGGTCCCGTTTTGCACTTTGGGTACGGAACCTTAAAAATAAAAATAAAATCAGGATTAATATTAATAAACAGAAAACACAAATACAGAACGCTCAAGTTAGAAAAAAAAATAATGGGAAGGGAAGAAAAAGGAGTGAAGAGTTGCTACTACAACTAACATTGGAAAAAGAATATACATACAAACATTGAATATGTGTGGGCTTGTTTTGTCTCGTTATTTTAGCCAACCTTCTGTATTTAGGTATCTATTGTGCGACACACATAACCCTATCAATCGCCGTATATACGAACGACGTGTCGCCATCTAGCGGATCGTATGCGTATTCCAATCACGTGCGAATCATCACTTATGTTTTTGTTGGGGTGCGTTGTACTTGTTTGGAATTTCGCAATTTTCGAGTTTTGAAGAAAATTGTTGTGTTGTGTAAACGAAAACGACTGAATATATGTAACATTCTACAAACATACATAATTATAACACTTCTGCTACCTTTCAATGATGCGCCACTGGTCCATATTGGATATCCTACCCATACGTACAAATGTTTGGTTATTACTTTCATTATAAGGGTGTTCCATCGGCGTCCATATCATCGCTTTCCACCAGATTTGATTGTGGACGAAAGTGAACTTAAATCTCGACGTTATGTCTAGTTAAAATAAAACGAGTTAAAAAATGACTAAGCAATTTTGTTCTCATTTTGTAATAAAATTAAAAAACGCGAATTATTTACACAACTCAGTAATATATAAAAACACAATAATTAGTCTGGGACTCGACATTTCAAACACAGGATTCGTTCTAGATTCCATTTTACAGCATTTTGTTTTTTTTTTTGACACTAAGAATTTATCCTGTGTCGTGGGTGCGTACACACATACACAAACAGCCAGACCCGGAAAATCTATCCGTAGGCCATACAAATATTTGTTCCGCGCGGGAATCGAACCAAGACATGCAGTGCAGCAGCCAATCGTTCAACCACTGCGCCAACCGTGTCGACAATGAATACGCCTCTGAGAAAGTTCTAAGTTTAATGAGGTCTAAATCGAGCTTAAACCAAATATTATTATAATCTTAGATGTTTGAACTTTGAAGTGTTCTGGGTATCATCCATTTGAAATAACTTTATCCACACTGAGTTCTTAGAATGCCAAGACTTGTAGTATATATCAAATATGGCACAAATAAATTCTAGTGCCAATATTTAATCTACTTTGTAAACTAGGAAGTATGCTTGATATTTATGATTATTATTTTTTTTAAAGCTTTCATTTAAATGCTCTAAAAAGAAGAAAATAAAATTTTCCTTTAAAATTTTAACTATAAACTTATAGCCTCATTATACAAAATTTATATGATCATAAAAGGTTTAAAGTTGTTTGTGCTTTTGATTTACTTTTTACTTATTAGTTATTTAACCTGCATTTTTATTCTCAGCAAACCCTTTCATTTAATACCCATACTATATGAAAGCATAAACACTTCAATTGCATTATGAGTGATGTCAGAATATTTGTTTAACTATTTTCGGCTAGCCTTTTCATTTGATACCCATATTGCAGAAGTACATATTAATAACAATAATGAATCATTAATAATTGTGATGTTACCATCCCACATGACGAGAACTTCGTCAAAGCTGAGAAAGAGAAACAAATCAAGTATATCGACTTAGCACACGAGGTTGTCGATATGTGGAATGTGGACTCGGCTGTTATTGTGCCGATTATCGTTACGGCTAATGGTCTGATGGCCAAAAGCTTCGACGACCATCTGTCGAAGCTGGCGTTACACGGTTGGTTAAAGGATACAGAAGGCAGTACTCCTCGATACGGCTCGTATTGTGAGGAGGTACCTTTCTCTGGAGCCCTAACCACCGGAAGCTTGGACCCAGCTCCCGACACCGGCGGACTACTTTTGTACTTTTAAAATGTTTTTTTTTTGTATGTGTTAAGAAATATTTAAAAATATAAAATTATATGAATAGTAAAATAAATAGAGAAATAATAATAATAATATTTTTCGAGTTACTCTCAACAAGCCTTTTCATTTGATACACATATTGTTCCTATTCCACCATCATGGATGATCTGCCATATTGGATTTAGAATGACATCACATAGCTTATCGTGTATTGTCATCCAAACTAAACGCGTTTACAAAATTTCAGCTCAATCGGTTGAAGATTATCTGATTCAAAATTGAGTAGCAAGATTCCACCCGAACAAATATACATACAAACATTGCTTTTAAAAAGCTTTTAAAAACCTGCTAGGGTTTGGGAATTTGTTTGAAAGAGTCACCGCGGCCCTGGAACGCAAAATGTATTAGGTGAAACGTCAATAGCGCATAGGTTTTAGCCAGTAAGAGTCTGACACTCTCTTCCGCTCCACCCAAAACCAAAAGAAGTTGAAAGAAAATAGGGTGCACACTCCCGAAAGGTAACGTTATCAAAAGATACCCCGGTAAGGTATTAGAAGGTAAAAAGGTAGTGACGATTTCACACATAGACACACATGACAATAACACATAATAAATGGACAGGGTGGATGAAGAAACCACCATTTACAGTGTAAAATTGATTGAGTCCGGCGTTACTTTGCGGAAATCCATTTTAAATTTGAAAATGAAAATAATATATCTAGTTTTAATTTCCGCGAATATTAGTGGATTGCAGGTATGCACCTCCCTCCCGCCCGCTATATTATGCAAATGCAAGATTACAAGGCAAATGCAAGGATTTTATGCACATGCAGGAAGGCAAAGCAAAACCCAACACCATTACCGACACGTGTTTTGCCTCTCCACGAGGCATCCTCAGGGGACGTGTTGACTCGCTGACCCACCGTTGGTTATTTGTGTACAACTACCCACAAACATTCGCAGTAAAGGGGAAAAAACTAAATTCGTCTGGTCATTCAACAGTGCAAAATTATTATTATTACTATGTTTTCAAATCTCTAATTGTTCCAAAACACAGCCGGAAACCCTTATCACAAACATGTAGTCCGGCTGTGTGTTTTGGTTTCAAACTTAGTGTATTTTTTATTTAACAAAAATAAAAAATACAGTTCAGATTACAGATCATGATTTTAGATAATTTTTAAATAAATTCTAGATTTTCTAGTTAAATTCTAGTTAAAAAGTTCAGATTTCAGATTCTAGATAATCTGAATAGAAAACCTAGTATTGAGCTCTATCCAGACACATAAACGTGTCTGCAGAAAATTAAGGCATACAGCCGCAAATTAGGTTTTTTGTTTAAATATAGATTTCCGGGTTCTTGACCTTACAGTGCTACCAACCATAAAAAGGTAGCTTTTACAGTTGTGTATCTGGATAGAAGCATGATGCACCTACCCTGAGCTATATTATTAGGTCATTATATAAGAAATATCCGAACCCATAATTAATTTGTTTTTACCTCTTTTGTATTTTTTCTTTGCGTCACTGTTTACAAAATGGAAAACTTAAAATATCGCGTTATTTACGAGCACGAGTTCCACCGTGGCACCAGTACTGCAATTCAAACGGCTCGAAGGATTAATGGTGCGTACGGCGGCGGTATCGCAAAAGAAAATACTGTGCGTTTTTGGTTCCAACGTTTTCGTTCCGGAAATTTAGACCTGCAGAACAAGCTCCATGGACGGCCAGAGACCAAAGTTGATAATGAAGAATAGAAGGTTATTGTAGAAACAGATCTATCGCAAACCACGTCAAAGTTAGCTGCAGGCTGCCGGCGTATTAATGATGCGGGTCAATGGCGAGTCGTGTTCCACGCGTGCCTCAAAGAGCTGTCAGCAAAGAAGACGGGGCCCCATCAGTGCCTGCTAGGATTGCGGATTTTTTTCGAAAGAGTCACCGCGGCCCTGGAACGTAAAAGGTTATAGAAGGACCACGGGTGGGTTTTAGTCAGTAGCCTGCTCTGGGCCAGAGCAGAAGAAGTCATTTGACGATTTCCCATCCAGAAAAAAAGGGATGATTTTCACCCTATTAGACGGAGATTCCTATGAACTTTACAAGGAGGTGCATCAATACCTATCCCGACTTAGAATAGTCTTAAAACATAGAATTTTGTGATAATCCTACCTAAATAAAGTGAAAGTGGTAGCGACAAATTCCCGAAATCGCAAGCTGCAGTGTAAACCATATTTTCTGCATCTTCATTTGTCCCTGGTATGCAAATATTCTTAACTCCAAACTATTCCGAAGAAAACAAGCGAACATAAGAATAAAGAAGAATGATTCACGAGAAGTACGAGAACTCGTACTGATACAGGACGGGCGTCAGCACGTTTGGACGCAGTCGGGTTGGTCCATAGTCTACGTCAACGGATTTCACGAAAGATAGACCTGCCCCTAACACACACCGTTCCAGTCGACCACGCCCGTCCGGTACATATTTGCGGAATTGGAGAGCGCCACTCAAAATTCTATTTGGTCTAAATGCTTACAGGTATTGCAAAGATTAATTACCTGAATGCAGCTATGTTACGCTCACTTTTCCTGAGTTCTACATTAGCAATTGTACATGGAATATAAATAACTAATGAGTTATTCATATTCCATTTAGTATTGCTTTTACGATTATTACAATTTTAAAACAAACCAGCAACTGTTCGACCATATGTTTGCTAGCAGGGCTTTTATTTAAGCTTTCTAGTTGAATAACCAATTCTTTCTAACAAAAAAGAAAGATTGTGCCTCTCAGATATTCTATTTTAAACGTACCCTAAGCTGCAAGGGTAGGCATGCAACGAGTAAGGGCCTTTTGTATGTAACGCTACACCTTTTTCGCGGCTCCGAGCACAGCCTCCGGAGGTATTCCTCAAGGAAACATTTTTGGGCCATTATTATCAAAAGGATGCCTTCTTGTTTTTTTTTTTATTGTTGTACCCTCGTATGTTGTTTGAGAAAATTGAAAGACTTTTACGAGAACGTATATCTATTTTTATATATATATACATACTATTTTTAGTTAGTTACGAGATTTTATTTATATAAGTCTATATATAGTTTTCTCAGTAAGTAAACAAACAAAGATTTTTTTCATTTTGACACAAGGATAAAATATTGCAAACAAAAATTATAGTGTCGTTCAAATCGAAGCTACCACAGTACCTACGGATTCTACGAAACCACCAATGTTTATCAATTAAATGAAAGACAACCTTATTTTTTCTTTCGAAATTGCTTAGACGGGGAAAATTAATCAAACAGAGGAATATATACGCCGCGTAACAAGTTCCAACGTACAAGTTTATAAGGAAGAAAAAAACAGAGCTAGGAGTTGCTCTGTTTGTTACAACGTGAGCATCACCTTTTAACATAGAAAAATATGGCTTCCAGATGTTCTAGAGTGGCGGCCGTGAACTGGAAGACGAAACGTCGGTCCGCCTTGGATCAGTCCTTACTGATCCAAAGCGGACCGATGAACTAATGAAGGCTGTGGAAATCGGCTGGATGGGAGGCCTATGTCCAGCAGTGGTCGTTCTTCACCTACAATGATGATCATGATGAAGATTATTAGTTATGTTGCATTAACTTCTCAAGTTGTTCCCACAGTACACAGTAGGTATTTACATTTATTCCGTGCACTGTGGACAAAAAGGATTCCTTTCCCGCGCAAGGCTTAAGACAAAAAGAACCAGTTGTGTATATAAAGAGGAATGAAGCAAGGAATCCTTTTAGTTGTCTTACTTTGTACTTGTATGTAGGTTCTTAAATTAAAACTATGTTATTTTCTATTTAAAGGGAGGAGTGTTTTAATGTTGCAAATTAAAAATAAGGTAACAATGTTTTAATAAACGTTTTTAAATCAACTAGATCGTAGCCACATGAAGAGATTTAACTTAACAAGTTAATTCATGCAAAATTATTATTGTAGTGTATTTTAATGTAAAGTATAATAATTGAAGTCGGAATGAAATTAACACTTCACGATAACTCACACAAACGCCATTTAATGACACCAAAATAATTTACTCTGTACAACTTAAAGAGGCCTTTTTATTATAATAGCTCTTAATTATTGGTTAGCACAACAGCGTAAATTATGAATACTTCAGCACACCTTCAGGTCACTATGCAGTAATGGTGTATAGCATGCAATTTCTTTAAGGCTTGTCCATAGCACATTGGTGATATTCCATAAAGATCTCTTCGTGATAAATTAGATAAAGTGGAGATGACGTCAACCGTCAAACTAATAAAATTGAACGTCAGCTCACTTCAAGAGTGATCTTCCGCCGATATTTTCACGGTGAGATAATTACAGAATTGACCCCTTGGTGGAGGTTTGTGATGGAGAAAACAGAGAAATGGCACAAGCGCTAACAATTACTGATTTGATCATACCTTATTAGAATATTGAAGGCTATGTTATTCCGCAATCGCTTGGTCTGAATATGAGAATAGTAAAAACTCACTTTGGGTTAAGAAAATTGCTAACTACTGCAGACACGTCATATAAGAAACTATAGTTCTGCTTGGGCGGAGCAACGCCGTGTCCTCGTCGAGGAGATTGGCGGTGGCGACCTCTCGCGTCCGGCCCTGGTTCAATCCGTTGTCCGCAGCGAGTATGCATGGGAAGCGGTCACCTCCTTGTGCGAAGCAGTAATGCTAGCGAAGGAAGTGGCAGATCTACTTCGTGTTTCTTGTTAATTTTGAATTGCCCCCTAAGAACTTCAAAACTCCATTCTTTCGTTTCGATGGATACTTTTGGAAAAAAAGAGATCTATTACAGTCTTTACTACAAGTATAATCTATACTAATATTATAAAGCTGAAGAGTTTGTTTGTTTGAACGCGCTAATCTCAGGAACTACTGGTCCGATTTGAAAAAATCTTTCAGTGTTAGATAGCCCATTTATCGAGGAAGGCTATAGGCTATATATCATCATGCTAAGACCAATAGGAGCGGAGCAGTCATGAAAAATGTGACACAAACGAAGTTGTGCGGACAGCTAGTAAGAAAATAAAAAGACGCTAAACCACGGATGATAGAATTTCCTGCCAAAATAACAACAGTACCAGCCACAATAACAATTTCCTTCTCACTATCAACTCGAAAGTTAAACAGATTCAGCGTTCTAGATTTAACTTTGAAAGTTTTAACTTTTAAATCCTGGGACGTGACCTGTTTCGGAAGGATAAGGCTAAATAAATATTGTTTATTCATTAAATGTTACAGTTTTAATTATAGAGGCAAAGTGTTGTTTGTCAATAGGGTACTATTTTGTAAAACAGTTTAATCATCTAGTACTAAAATCAGGAGCTTCACTATCAATGAAACGTTGTCATGGAGATTCACACTTATGAGGTTTTTTTTTACAATTCATTTCGATTTAGGAGCATAATTTTTCGTAGGACAAGCTTAATAAAGCCATAACATCAAAATAATAAGATCGAAATTGTACATAGGCTATATGTACGTACCCTTGCAAGCGAAAAAACTTAAGCAGTTTTAATAAAACAGCCTGATGAAAGTTCATTAAAAATAAAACGCCATTTTTAACCGTTCAGTAATAACAAGTATATATGATAAAATGTTTTCCCTTGCTTTCTGTCACGAACCATTTTGTAAGCACATGCGATTAGAGTAACTTTGCGACCTGAGCTACTCGGGTATGATTGATTATCACTGTATTTAGCTGAAAAGATTAACGATTACATGCATATACCTACATTTTGATATGTGGCATAAAACAATAAGAAAATCTAAGATTATCCCCTTATTATTTGCAGTTGACTATAATTTGTTTTACTACATGGCCTGAAAACCTATCAAAATTTCAAATTGCATATTTAATTCAGAAACCCACCATAAAAGAATGTAGCCTACTATAATTTTGATATGATACACAAAATATGTTACGTTTGACTGTATCTATAATATTACTAGTACATTGAACTTTCAAAATAAAAAATAAACATTTTATTTTACCATCTAGTAAGTATAAAATGTATCCCTTCTGACAATAAGAAAATCAAAGATTATCCCCTTATTATTTGAAGTTGACTATTTGTTTTACTACATGGCTTGAAAACCTATCAAAATTACATACTTACATTACAAATTGCATATTTGATTAAGAAACCCACCATAAAAATGTAGCTTACTATAATTTTGATATGATACGCAAAATATGTTACGTTTGACTGTATCTTTGATATTACTACACTAACTATTAATAATAAAAAAAAATTACCATCTAGTAAGTCGTATAAAATGTATCCCTTCTGACATGAAACAATAAGAAAGTCTAAGATTATACCCTAATTATTAGAAGTTGACTACTTGTTCAACTACATGGCCTAAAAACCTATCAAAATTTCAAACATTACAAATTCCATATTCAACTCAGAAACCCACCATAAAAAATGTAGCCTACTATAATTTTGAGCAATATTTTTTAAATCGTTGGGTTTTCTGCTACTTTTGAAATATCCGTTTTTTATGATTTTGATGTTGCAGACCCTATTTTTACTGACTCACCTCTTAAGTAGCAGATTCCTTAATGATTATGAAAAAATTTGGTTCGGCAGTGACTGGTAGCGCCATCTGTTTTGTGCACGGTGTTCTATTAAGAAAGGTACCTACTACCCGAGACAGTTGGTTACATTTGTTCTACGTATACAAACAGCGTGTCGCATTTTGGTAGTTCGACTGATGCTGGGTTTGTGCGTACTTAGTAAGTAGTGATTAAACGTGAATGATGTGTACAAAAAGGCCTTGGAATTCTGGACTGTTCAGAATCTGGTCAATTTATGCTCCAAGCGATTAGAGAGAGCTATACCAAAGCAACTTAATTTGATAAAATTGTCATACTGAAAACCTAATTCTTTTTTATCAACAATGGTAATCGCATCGGTGTAGTATAGTCACATCGCGCCGATCTACGAGAACCTTTTATTGACAGAATTTTTCAGCTCTAAGCAATTTTCACAGTTTACAGTTAAACACTGGAACTTTCATGTTGTTTTAAAAGAATACAATCACAAAAAAGCGTCCTACTTAACTCACGACTAAAGTGACATCGTCTCATTGAGAAATAAAAATACAAACAGTAAAAAGGCGATTTTCCATTTAACATATTTAAACAACAAACACGTTTCTCGCCATTTTACTCTCGCTAATCGTGATTTCAATCTCTTGACTAATTACCCCTTAGTAAGTAAATATCAAATTAGTCCAAAATTAATGAGGCACTCTTGTCAACATTCCTTTGTTTTTCCCTGACGGTTCTTTCAACGTAATTTAATTACATTTCGAGATACTTATTTGGTTACCTTTTTCCTTTACAAAATGAATTCTCTGTTATGAACGAAGACGAAGCAGTATAATTTTAAGTAATAAGAGGAGACAAAAAGGTGGTAAAAATTCATTGTGACGTTCATATAATTTTAACACTAATTTGAAGTATAAATATGGAGTATATGATTTAAACATGATGTATTCGAGAATACGTCGTTCCCTCGTTGATGATGGTAAGATGCAGGGAGTCGCCTATTACTAGATTAAAAATGCAGTCGATAGCAGGGCAAGGGGATCTTAATGATGCCTTTAAACATGTTTTGAAACTTGATTTAACTACTAGAGAATACTTAAGCGTTAATTCCGTCGTTAAAATTACGCAAAACTTTCTGCACGGATCTCGATTAAAGTTTGCAAACAGATAGTTTATAATTTTTACTCCTTTTTTTTTTTTTTTTCTGGATGGGAAATCATCAAATGACTTCTCCCGCTCTGGGCGGAGCGGAAGGGAGTGTCAGACTCTTACTGACTAAAACCCACCCGTGATCCTTCTTGTGCCCTTTGCGTTCCAGGGCTGCGGTGACTCTTTCCAACAAAATCCGCAACCCTAGCAGGCACTGACCCTATGGGGCCCCGTCTACGTTGCTGACGGCTCTTTGAGGCGCGCGTGGAACACGACGCGCCGTCTACTCGGGCCTGGTTGCTATCGGACGGCGAGCCACCCATAGCTCGCCATCCGCAGGCCCGCGCCTACGGTGGCCGGGAATCGCCCTGCGTTTCCCGACGCCCGGGGCGTCTTCTTCTGTTGCGGCGGCTGGGGCGTATAGGTTACCAAATTCTGCGGAGAAAACAAAAGCTCGGATATATAAATAATGGTTAAGACTCACGAATTACCGGGGTTAATAACTGTTCGGTTACCCACCCAAACAGCTGTTTGTACCGAAAATTATTACACACAAATTATTTACATAATAACTCATTTATCGTTTCTCTCCGGAACCAATTCTGAAGTTCGCATACGAAGTCACACGGAAAAGCTAGCAAATAAGTAGAACCCAAGAGGATTATGGAAAAAAATACTATGAAAAAAAGAAGTTTAAGTATAAAATAGGGCGTTTAAAATCGATCTACTATGACTAACTAGAACATCGTAGGTATGACTAATAACTGCAGTTTTTAGCTACCACTGACTCACCACCGCGGGGACGGTCGTAGTGACAAATAGTAACATCGCACGAAAAGACTGTCTCATTTGTTTCAGGTTTCAGTGAAATTATTCTTTCCTTATTTTCTTGTGACGCTAAAGAATTCACCAAAAAGTTTTAGTTTAAGGCTGCAGTATTCTCCAGTTGCATGAAAAATGTAGTTATGTTACTCAAGAGGTGGTTTCAACTTTCAAAACTTTTTCCCGATCATTTCGACTGTTAGATGAATTGTTATTTTATAGCGAGCGACTGCTTATCTGACCTAGTATCTGTACCTCAGAATACTCAGACGTAGCCGCTAGTTCCGATACTAATGGGTAGCACGTCTTGAAAAGTGTGTGACACGGTTGGCACAGTGGTTTGAGCGTTTATCTGCTACGCCACGTGTCGCGGGTTCGATCCCCGCACGGAAAAAATGTTTGTATGACCTACAGATAATCAGATCCGGGTCTGAGTGTCTTGTGTATGTAAGTTTACATGTTTGTGAATGCACCCACGATACTCAGTAAATCCTAGTGCGGGGCAACGTTTTTTAAATAATAAATAAATAAACCCCTTGACTAGCCGTAAGAAATATGTTCGTAATATTGTGAACGAGACATAATATGTATGTACGTTGAAGGTTTTTTGTTAATTTAAGAGATTATAAGTATTTCATTTCCCTTTTGCATAACCGCGAATACCTACTCATGTATAACCACTGTGTCTCTGATTCAATATTATATTTTTCACATTCCGATTCAATATGATTTGATTTCTTTCCATTGAAATTGTAGACGTCTCTCTAAAAGGATGAATATGACAACAAGACATTCCTTCACTTTTCTAAGAAAGTCTACCAAATATTTAGACATTTTTACATGTCAATACAATTTACTAAGCTTCAGAAAACCGTTTGGGTTGTGTACCCAGGCGGACAAAAAATATTATTAATGAAAACTCCGTACCTTTCTACAGTGCTGGTATATTGTCGTTGCAGTCACCGGCAAGCAGTTGTACGGTGACAAATTGTCGCGCAGCATGAGATGACAGTGTTGTATTCGCCTTTTATGGGCTCCTGGTATAAAAAATAGAGCTAGGAACTATAGTTTACGTTAGAAACTGAATTTCTGAAGAAATTTTCTTGTTTTTTCGTGTCAAATTGTGTTGGTGCATAATTTTTTAACCGACTTCTAAAAAAGGAGGAGGTTCTCAATTCGGATGTTTGTATGTTTTTTTTTTTTTTTTTTTTTTTTTTTTTTTATTGTTTGTTCGAGCATAACTCCGTCGCTTGTAAACCGATTTGAAAAATTCTTTTTTTGTTGGAAAGGGTATACTTCCCAAATGGTCCCATGAAAATTTTATCGAAATCAACCAAGCGGTTTTCGAAAAATCAACAAAAATCTAAAAAAAATATGTACATTTTCTACATTGATGACCTCTTAGTTTACTCTGCGAAGGAGCAGTACGTTTTTTTTACACCAATGTGATTGGTTCGTTTAGGTGGGGGAGGGGAGGGGGTGTAGGTACCACTAAAAAGTGAAAAATAAAAAAAACTTTTTACAAAAAATAAAACCGACTTCTAAACAAAAAAAACCAAAAAGTATAAAATAACTTTAATTTCGGAAGTCGGTGTGTTCAACAACAAAAAAGCAACCAAAAACACCGAGTTCCGAAATTAAAGTTATTTTATACTTTTTGGTTTTTTTTGTTTAGAAGTCGGTTTTATTTTTTGTAAAAAGTTTTTTTTTTGAGATTATTTACGGAAGTTTTAGAATTCACGTAATAAAATGATCATTACAACACAATGTGACATACTATGTATAAAATGCGCATGTATCCACAAGTTCATAAATAAGAGGATAACTTTCTAAGTCTTCAAGATCTCAGATAAAATACTTCGATATCAAAAGAGAAAGATGGCCTTCTTTTAGAAAAGATAATTTATATTGATGGAAAGCATCTGCATACTTAACACACATCTACATATGTATATACAACAGTTTCATAAAAATCTGGCAAGCAACTTAGTGATCTTTTAAAATAATCTATTAATTTTATAATGTATCTAACACAGAAAAACAATAGCAATTATTCCATAATCATTAGGGTAGTGTAATAAGATAAAAATCTTCATTTGAATTTTTCCAGCAGCTGATCAGAATTTATATACGTTTTCAGTTAGTAGCCAAAAAAATAATGCTCGTCACCTTTATGACATGGGCTTTATATAATCAGTCAAATGTGGGTATATAAAATGTATATCAGTAACGATATTATATCTATTTACTATACAGTGAAATCCGTTTACTATGACACCGCCTATTTTAAACAACCGCTTAAAATGAAGTAAATACAAGCTCATTTTGGTTTTCATATTAAAAACTTTACAAAAAGTACAGATACTATAACTTCGCTTATTGATATGTCGTTTATTATGACCTATTTTTTAGAATTTATGTTTGGTTATAGTGAGGGACATGATTCCTAATTATTTTCTGATTTTTGATTGATCTACAACTATCAACATACATTTTGTAGTGTTTCTCCTTGTTACACGAAATATCTAAGAAAGATGGGAATTTATTTCATTCCTAAGATTACGCTTTTTATGACATCCGCTTAGTATGACGTATTAAACAGTTCCCTTCTATGTCATTATAAGTCGATTCAATGGTAATTGCCAAGATTACGCATTTTATGACGTCCGCTTCGTGTGACGTATTTTTCAGTTCCCTTTGATTTCATTATAAGCAGATTCAGCTGTATTTATAATTATCAATAATTTAATTATACCTCATGATATTTTAAATTTAATTTAATTTTCCAATGTGATGAACAGATGTCAGGTCTATTGGAAACAATACTACCATTAATTTATTGGTAAATAATGTTTAACATATTAAAACCTCTTAAATATACCATACAAAGGAGACGGGCGAAAGTTCATAGAAAGTTGGGCCTGATGTTACAGTAACGAGTACTGCATTATTTTATTTATATACCAATATCATTTAGAAAAAACTTAATAACTTACGACTGCTCCATGGTAGAAAGAAAATATTGGATGTTGACGTTGTATTGGTTTGCACAAAAACAACCTCTAAGGTATTCATACATCATCAAATTATAACTTGAGAGCACGTTATAATTTGAAAAGAATTATTTCACTTTATTGTAAACTAGAATTAACCGGAATTTATTGAAGGAAATTCTCTGCCTACCACCGCAAACTCAAAAACAACGAACGAAGCAAATGATATGATTGACGTTTGAGTTTTTGACTTGACATTGACATGAGTTCCGCGTTGTTGCCTGTATAATAAATCATTGTTAATCGATTGTGAAATCGATTTACGTATTAATTTATTTTACGTCGTTTTTGGAAACGTTCGAGTGTCACGAGAAACGTTTCATTTAAACTTATATAAAGAATAAAACTGAACCACTTTCATAGTATTTTAAATAATTCTAATTATTATATTTTTGGAATAATATCGATTAAGTAACTTATTCTATTTGGCAACATTACTTCAAAGTGAAAATAAGAGAAGTCAGTATTATTTTGATTAAATATTTAATTCCTTATGCCATGATAAAACTGTTTGATATTTTATGATTAACCTTATAAAAAATAAATATTTCATTTGTGTAACGTTAGGCCCAGTTTCGCCCGGCTCCTTTTCGCAGGAGCGATGACGAAATAATAATGCTTTTAATCTAAGAAAACGCTACGTGAACTTGGATTTCAAAAAGCTTCAATCTAGTCAAACGTCCCTCATTATTATCGTCACATACAAGTAAATAATGTGCAGACAAGGCGGAAATTTCAGATGTTGTCAAGATGATTGGCAACATCTATACGCTTTTGTGGGCGCTCATTCATGCTGCTAACAGGCTGTGACGTCGCGTGGGAATTTTGAGTGAAACCTTCACGGGGTATTATCGATATTTTGTACTTTATTGCAGGTATTGTTGTGGTTTGAATCCAGAGATTTTTCAAGGAAATTAAGTATCATAATGCACGATTTTTTTTTTCAGGAAAAACAAATTTATTTATCAAAATGGATGAAGTAATTTTATGTTGGCCCTTGTTTGTCTTTTTCATTTCTTTTTCTTCTATTGTCTGGTATTGCGTTTTGGAAAAAACAAAAAAAAAAGTTAACCAGAACACACTATAATAGAACATACCGTTATTCAGTTTCAGATCTTACAATCATTTTATTTTATATTGAATATAATTATATTCATAAGCCGGCTTATATTCCTAGTATTAAAACCTGATTAACCTGGCAGGTTTCTTAAATAGTCACAAGTATTTAATGATCCTGCCAGGTTAATCAGGTTTTACTGGAATACTGAATGAATCCAAAAGTGAGTAAACTGAATAAGTTCCTAGGAATGCAATATGTATAAACGCTTAGTGCTTGAATATAGTGTGAAATAGGTCATCACGCTGACAAGTTTGTAATCCTCGAACACCATCACATCCCGAGTTTCACGGAAATGATAAATTAGGTTCCTCCGTTATGACACGAAATAAGTTCATCGCTGTTCATGGAACACAGGCCTTATTTCGAACTATTTTGCAATCGTGATATTGTTTGGTTTGAAGTAGTGTATGAATGCCTATAGCTTGCTGATTGTAGCTTGCGATCTGATCAATTGTTATTTTGCTGTAAGCACTGCATGTCATTAGTAATGGAGGTAGAGAGGAAACCGAATCTAAAATTGAATGGATTGTATTTATAACTAGCTGCTGCCCGCGACTTCGTCCCCGTGGAATCCCCGATTTTAAAACATTATTTATCGCTGCTCCGCTCCTATTGGCTTAAGCGTGATGATATATAGCCTAAAGCCTTCCTCGATAAATGGTCTATTCAACCCAAAAAGAATTTTTCAATTCGAACCAGTAGTTCCTAAGATTAGCGCGTTCAAACAAACAAACAAACAAACTCTTCAGCTTTATAATATTAGTATAGATTAAGTCGTTTATCATGTCTGTTATTTCCTGGAACAAAAAATGTCACCTGCCCCTCTAGCCAAGTTACAACCGTTTCGTGTCGAATTCCGTTTTCCAATCGGTAACGCCTCGGTGTCAGCAACTGTAGAAAACGATAACTTGGTAGCCATGTTGACGCGCCTGTGTTGGCCGCTCGTTCTACAATGTCTTTAGAAAAACAACCTATTCTTTAGTCTATGGCGAGCGTTCCTACAAACGTCAAACAGGTTGAAATTTAAACTCTGTTTACACAACATTTTAACAAAGGATGTATCGTTGAACATTGTAGAAGCGATAACAATTCATTCTATCATTTTGAGCGATATGAACTTTGCTACGAATGTTCTATTCGTTTGTTTTAGCCACGTGATTTAACGTTGAGATAATTTCATTCCCATATATTTGATTATTTTTCGACTAGCGTTAACGATTATCAACTTGGCTAGAGGGTTGGGCTTGGTTTGCGAAGCATGTTATAAAGGGGGAGTGAAAAATAGTCACAACATGATAACACTATAATGATTACAACTGGTTCTTCTTGAACACTATCGACTAGCGAGATGACATTATTAAACGACATTAGCTTTAATCTCTGCATATAAATATAAGACGAAAATGCAATGAACGTAAACAAACTCTCGAAGCACATGTTCTGAAAGCGTGTCGAGCTCGGTGCCACGTGAATCTCCGGTCATGAAAACTATCATAAAACAGATGCACTGAGTTTAAACGTGATATCCAGCAGCAAATAAAGTCATGATAGGTGCTACGCTTTTATTATAATTACTGCACACATACTAACTGTTTTATGTTTACTCTCCAAAACTCCTATATTCTCGATTAAATTTAATTTTGGGATCAGAACAGACACTCTGGTGTTTCGTATTTAAATGTGATTCTCATAACTTGAGGTTTTTATAAACTAGAAAATAACTTAAAAAGAAACGGAAAAATCCAGCGGTTTCGCCCACGTAAAGATTCGAAAGAAACATACATCAAAAAGTAAGATTCGAATCCTTTGCATGCGAATCCAACTTGCACTTTTGGCTGATTTTTTGTGTTCATCATTATTCCCTTACCCATAACCTAATTTATTTGATGTTGATGCAATGTATGATGTTTTTTCGCTCTTCTATATAAAACTTCATTTCCGTAGACCTCCCACCCTCTTTCAGCATCTTTGGGACATAATTTATTTTAACAAGCACTGTTACGGTATCCGAAACACTGAAGCATAATACGAGCGCCATCTGTTACGCGGTGTTCGAACTTATCGCAATAGAGATGAAAATAAATGTCCCAAACATTATATTCCAGTTTATTTCACTCATTCACTGATAGATATCGCACAGCCTATACCGAGTACTGAGTGAAATGAAGAACATTATACGAACTAAAAAGGTTTATTTTAAATGCTTCTTCAATAATATCTCTAATATACGGGGAGTAAGTTTATACGAAAAAATTGCCATTTATGCCGATAGGAAAATCGAGCATATAAATCACAATGATTGATACTCGAAGAAGTATTTCTGTTGAACCTCACTAAAAATATATGATATATGCAGATGAAAAAGATTTGAATGATGACAACATTCAATATTATATACATATTTCACACTTTTAAAAGATATCGTTTTATTGCAATCATACATAATTACTACGTCGAAAATTATTATTTTATATAAAAAATATATTCTTGACGTGAATAACCTGAATAATTCTTCATGCTTATTCATGTTTATAATGCAAGTACTAAGAACAGGTAACATAATAAAGTTAACAACTGTCAACATTTCTAACCTTTTAACATTAAACTCACGTATATCTCTCTATACGATTTAAGGGCCAGTTTCAATAAAAATATAACGAGATTCAGTGTGTAAAATGAAAGATTTATTTGTTGGCCAGAGACGGCGCAATATATAAATATATTCATACACTCCATTGAAAGTCGAGTCCCAAACCGGCTTTGAGTGTTTTTAAAAGAAACCTCTCCGATATTCTCAATGTAAGACATGTCAAATGCCGAAAAGTGAAAGTACTGAATGTTTATTCAAATAGAGGCTACGTAAGTCAAGGTTTATTTTGTTAGACAGGCTTTTTGCTGATATTGGCTTATTTTTATAAAGAGGATGAAATGAAATCCCTCTTCTTTTAATCAACGGTTTCTTAAGATGCGTAATGTAAGATTACGCTGTTTGCGTAATGATTGTGTTTATGGCAGACGGCGCTCGCGGTCTTACGTCGCCGACTCGATGTTCCCGCAAGCACCCCTACCCCATGATAGTGATGTGCCTCGCGCGGAACGGTTTGTTGTATAATAGTAAGGGTGCACACGATGGCTTGCACATCCTATACGTGAGCAGTTTTACTTATAAAAGGTGTTATTAAGATCAGCTTCTTGTTTTCGAGACAGACACATAAATTCATGTCTGTCTCTTTTTACTGTCGCTTCGTCTCATTTTCTTGAAGCCAAAATTTTTGAAGATTTCACTTATACCACGTGTGAATTGCACACATGTATTTTTTTCATAATAAAATATTTCGACTTTTGCCTCATTTCTGTAGTGTATGACCGAAATACTGAATATAAAGTATAATTATAGTGAATTGAAAATGTGGGTGAAGAATACCCATAACTCGCTGTTTGTCTGTAATTGTATTTTTATTGACTTTTGTGATTTCATTAAATTCTGTTATTAAATAAGCATTTTACGTATAAAAGCAATTCACTGAGTCTGTGACTTCGGAGCCCTGAATTTTCTGGTTTAATTAAAAAAAAACGGTGCTGACGGTTTATGTGAGACAAAGACTGATCAGGAATTTATAGGGCAAAAATTTTAAATTTCATGGATTATATTTACTGGAAAGAAACCGGTCATACCTGTCTTTACCTATACTATAATATTATAAAGAGGAAAGATTTGTATTTTTGTATGTAACGAATAAACTCAAAAAGTACTGGACCGATGTCAAAAATTTATTTCACCGTTAGAAAGCTACATTCATTTTGAGTAACATAGGCTATATTTTATCCCCATATTCCCACGGGAACGGGAACTACGCGGGTGAAACCGCGAGGCGCTGCTAGTAACCAATACTTTCGTTGCTCAAAATATTCTTAAAGATCTTAAATAGCTCAGGGCTATTATTGGCCAGACATTAATTTGGGCATGCTCGTGTACCTTTATACATGGGTCTGCCACTTAGATTGCTTTTGTTAGTGACTCAGACTTCAGTTAAATTGCTCTAATCAGTTCAGTATCAATTAAGTTTAAATTCTTGAAACTGAGGGTATTATAATAACGTCAAGTGCACGCAAGCCTTTTCGTTCCACTAATCGTTAGTTCATTGGAATCTGAAAACTATACTTAAGTACATAGATCGAGTGCACTTTTTACAGTATTTGATTTATTTTCATAACATGCAATTCATAATATAGGTAAATAAAACATAGGTGGTTATACCTTAGGTATTCTTTACCAATCAACGAAGGGTTTTGGAAACGAAACATGGCAGACGCATAGATGTAGATATTTTCCACTTTTTCATAAAGTTTAATTTTAGAGAGTTGTAAGACATCTTTTAATCTTCTATATCCCTTATTTTTTTTTTAATTATTGTAAACATGAAAAACAACATTGATTACTTTTCGCAGAGTTTTTCTAACGATGCTGATAAAATTCAGATTTTTTAAAAATAAAATGGTTGCACGGGGCATCCGCTAACAGTTTTTTTTGACAAAGTTTACTTGGTTTAAATTGTTTTTCAACACACAGCGCCACCGTAGCGCTTTTCAGGATCCGTTAAACAAAGGGATTTTTATTGGTTTTATTTAAAAATTTGTTTGCTTCTGCTGCAATGGCTTGTTTTATAAACCAGCAAGCAACACGCTGTATAAAGCGTAGAATGCACTACACAATGCATTTGGGTGCCAATTGGTGCTTATAATACGCACACTTATTAGCTATATAAACAAAGATAAAGTTATATTTCAAAACACTATTGTGTGACACACAAACAAACCCACAAGCTAAGGAAGGAGAAGTAAATAATTCTATTTGCACCGACTACTTGGGCTGTCCTTTAATAACGTCTGTGCAATGTGAATTATTAAGTTGTACTTGACACATTTTGGGTTACCTTATGAGATAGTGAAATGGCAGAAGTTGAACACAAAACCACTTTCTCTTAGTACACGATGTTTATTTGTTTAGACACATTCACTGTTGCCATGCTGATCGACTGTGAGAGAATCAGAGCCGAATAAGGTTTCTTTTTAGTAGGTATATTATTATGTTTGTAACTTCTTATGTTATTGTAAACTAAGACATTACAAACGCTCTCTAAAAAATGCGTTAGTTAAAGTTATTTAACTAACGCATTTATTACGCGTTATTTTTAGTTAAAGGTATTTTTATACCACCAAAATAGAAGTACCTAAATGAAAAAAAAAGGATGTATTTCTACCAATAATCGCGAAACGATTTTTCTCACACCATTCTGGGTTTATCCACGCTTCTTTATTTGTTCGGCGATCTTTCTTTGGAATACGCTGAACCTCAAGACGGCAACCAGTCGATTGACTTTTAAGGTGAAGGCACGTCGGGAGTCGTAGGGTGATTCCCGCCCACTGGCTCGCCGTCCGATAGCAACCAGGCCCGGGTTGTCGGCGCGTAGGGTTCCACGCGCGCCTCAAAGAGATGTCAACAAAGAAGACAGGGCCCCACAGGGTCAGTGCCTGCTAAGGTTGCGGAGTTTGTTCGAAAGAGTCACCGTGGCCCTGGAACGCAAAAGGCACTAGAAGGATCACGGGTGGGTTTTAGTCAGAGTTTGACACTCATTTCCACTCCATCCAGAGCGGGAGAAGTCAATTGAAGACTTTCCATCCAGAAAAAAAGGTGAAGGCACATCAGCACGTTCGCAAGAAGTTGGTAGAATCATCACAACGTTAATTCGTAATTTTATATGTATGTGCGTTTATATGTATTTCTGAGTGTATTTTTTACACGACTGCCCAAAAAAAGGAATGTTATGTTTTTCAGGGTTCATATATGTATGCATGTACATAACACTTACAACTTAAAAAATACCCCATATATGTACATATATTAAAACACTGCATCATACCTTTACTGTATATGTTTAATAGTTATCTCCTCGAAAGTTACCCCAGGTCCGATTAATCGCTGGAACGTCGCCCCAGTATTACACTGTCACAGTGCTGAGTATCATTCAGCGTGACAAACGGACTTGTGACGTGGGGCGCGTGAGCCCGAGATAACGTCCGAGGGACGAATGAGCGACGTCCTGAATACTCTACGCCGATAATCGCGTAAAATCGGGCGTATACGGGTCTATAATTTGTACAAGTACGCAGTAATTTTAGCATATAATCGTATTTGTAAAAAATATAATAATAATAATGTTTTTATTGACATAAAGAAGTTGATACATATTCCATTTAAGCCCTGACTCCTGAGCTAGGTGGTACCTGTGTTACAGGAGTCAGTGTCTGCACTCGTTTGTGAAACATTAACAATTATGTATGCAACAAACTTGCTGCAGTGTGTCAAGTGCATGTCGTATCTTGTGTGTTGTGTAATATGTAAGTCTTAAAACAAGAATATGATGCATTCTTAGGTTTGCTTTTAAATAATTTCATGGAATATCATTGAGCGTGACAAATGATTTTTATTTCGTTTTTATACCATTCGTAATTAGAAAAAAACTTTTACTTATGATTTGAATGTGACCGCAACAATATTTTGTTGAGTTTGAATGTGAGCTTAGAAATTGGACATTTTTAGGGTTCCGTATCCGTAACCGATCTCATTCGGCAAGATCACTTTGTTTTCCATCTATCTGTCCGTCTGTTAAGACCCCTTTGCTTAGGAACGCGCAGAGGAATGAAGCTGAAATTAATATTAAATACTTAGGTTTGCTGCCCCTTGGAGTAGTAAAAAAATCAAAATTCCGAGTCAAGGCAATCTATAGATAAAACCGTTTATTATCCATTTATGGCGCATATTTTGACGTTCGCAAGGTCATAACGCGAATTGTACAGAACAATAATTTTTAGTGATGTGTTATTTCTGAAAACACAATTTTTAGTGAAGTGTTATTTCCATCCTAACTGCATCCATAAGCTTGTGTGTCTTCAATCGAGTCATGAGAGTATACAGTCGAACAAATGACAAATAGTTGTTAAACTCTATATTAAAACGTAATTACTGCAGCGCACAAATTCCAGACCCATATATTTCCACAAATCACAGACTGTGAGTCAAGTTCGTTCACGTGGAAAGCTCTACAAAATTATACAGCAACATCATAATGAAAACCGTTCCTTTGAGGAAAAAAAAATGGCGAGATTATTGAAAATTGGAAATTGGAGGGCTTTGATCTGGCAGAATGTGATATGGCACAGAATATTACATATTTACGTGTGAGAGAGGAAATCAGAGGCTGATTATATAATTTAACATAATTGTAAAAATGAAAGACTTTTCCTGCAAGAAGCTGATACAAGGAATCAGGTTTTTGGTGACGGAATACCAGTACGGTAGTAATAGCCACCAAGATAGGAAATATAATGCCCATAAAATCCACTCTCAAGCGTTTTAGCAAAAAAAAAAAGTTCAAGTAAGGACCCTATACTTAACAATGTTTTCATTAATTTTATGTACCTATTCTATCTATTTTTTGCGTTGATGTATTTTAGAAGGTACGTTATTTTTTACCTCACTATCCATATCCATAAACGTAAGTAATTATTACGTCACCTCAATTTAAACAAACTTTCCGACGAACATTTTCCGTTAAAACATTATCGTTAAGTACAAAAGGATGGGTTGAATTATGAAACTCATTTTACTAACAAATTGGGAAAGGGCGGGCTACAAAGTTCTTCGTTCTAATCTAAGTCGGCCTTCCCGGTCACTATTCAGCCGCTGAAGGATAGAAAAGTGGTCATTAGTTATAGGCTTTAAGGCTGGCTGGACTTAAGAATAACGTGAAAAGGAAAAAAATATACGAAACTTGTTGTACCCGAGGCTCGATTGCGTGATAAGTTTTTATTAAAAGCTTTCCTCGGAGCTAAAATATATCCAATTTTAAGGGTGGGAAATCAACAAGTGACTTCTTCCACTCTAGAAGGAGTCTCACTCACTCTCACCAATTTCTTAATATTCTAAAGGTACAAAGTTTAACATAAAGAATGTAAGCTTTTGTCTTGACTATTGCACAAAATATCAGCAATATCGATTATCAAGGGGTTCTAAATGTCAGTGACATCGACTGGTCCTGTGACCATGTGACAAATTGTATCTATCCATCGAATTCCCACGGTCTTCACCGGGTCATGTGTCCAGTTTATGTAGGGCCTTCCAAGGCTGCGTCTTTCGGGATGCAATCACCACTTCAAAACCTTTCGATCCCATTGACCATTACTTCTACGAGCTGTGTTCCCTGCCCACTGCCATTTAAGGTTCAATTCTCTTCATAATTTAAACTTTGCATGTCTCTAACGCATTGTCCAATGCGAGATAGATTAAGTACATACTGAACCCACTAAGACACGAACATTGATTAATTGATACGTTGTCAGTTTACCTGGATACGAGAGAGCACACATGACTGAGTAGTTCAGAGATTCTAGTGCGAATGGGTATTCAAGGGCTGTTCACCTCGGTACAGTGACTAGTATAAACCTAGACAGCATTAGAAATGATATCCTACGGGTAACAATTTTGAGCGGAGGAATCATAATTAATTTCATATCGTGGATCAGGTTTAAGGTCAGGGGTAAACCTGGGTTTTGAGGTGGCCCTGTACAAGTCCAAGGCCATGTGCTTTTATGGCTTTCGGAACCGGCCACTATCGGGATACCGATATAATGGTAGGATGGGTTGACATCAGCGTCGGGTCGACGATGAGGTACTTGGGTCTCGTCTTCGACAACCGGTGGAACTTCGTGGAAAATTTCCGACTTTGGGGATTCAAACGCCTTCTGCCGGAGGCTGTATGCGGTGACCGTGCGCCCCATGGCCCTTTACGCGGCTCTGGTCTGGGCACTTACGTTGAAGTGACTGCCAGCGCGTCTGGTAGCATTCCAGAGGCTCTACCGACGGCGAACAATGGGTGGCTCGCCATCCGATAGCAACCAGGCCCGGGAAAACGGCGCGTCGTGTTCCACGCGCGCCTCAAAGAGCTGTCAGCAAAGAAGATGGGCCCCATAGGGCCAGTGTCTGCTAGAGTTGCGGAATTTGTTCGAAAGAGTGATGAAAATGCAAAGGGCACTAGAAGGATTACGGGTGGGTTTTAGCCAGTAAGATTCTGACACTTCCTTCCGCTCTGCCTAGAGCGGGAGAAGTCATTTCATGATTTCCCATCCAGGGAAAAAAAAGGTCAGGAGTAAATGATGATTCTGATTAATTATTGTCCTCTGAATAATGTGGTGTGTTTTTTTTGGACATTATTTTCTGGCCTACCCTAACTCGAACCACTGCACGCCACTGGTAGTACGGTATATATTATCTTTGATAACTTTGATTCGTTGAATGACATAATCACGATTATCATTCTTAGGTAGTCTAAAGCATAGCTTACATAATTATATTGCTATATTTTACTGTTACCTCAAAGCACAAAATGATTAATGTATTTTTTTATTAGTTTAAAATAAATAAGCATTGAAAATAATAAAAATATATCGCCTTTGATTTGATCACCACACCTATCTGCGTCCTTCAACTCACAAACAAGCGTTCAAATATCAAGACTGTTTCATCCAACACGTTTGCCTGTGACACTGCTCGGTGTAAAAGGAAAACTAAAAGCTCTTTATAGACACGACGTGCGTAGCTGAAGGAATTTTCAGCAGCTTTGAAACGAGCTACCTCGATGTTTTCGGCAGTCGTGGTACCTGCGAATGAAAACGTATATGTATGTATATATTATATTGACAGTGTATGGTGACGGTAGTTTATTGAGAATGTTTGAGGAATTTGATGCATGTCTACGTTTTTGTTTGATACAGAGGTAATGGACCTAGAAATTTAAATGAGAGCAGTTTCGAAACGCTGTAAGCTCATTCAATATTATGCACTCTTAGTACCTGTGAATTATGACAGAATATAGATTTACATTATAGAATAGTGACAGTAGGTTATCGAGAAAATTTTTGAGGAATTTGAACGATGTAACCGTTTTACTTTGTTACATAAAATATTAAAAGAGCAGTTTTTAAACGAGCTCCGTCGATGTTCTGCACTCCTGGTACCTGTGACTGACATAATGAAGATATATAGTGTATAGCCACGTTAGTGTTTTTTAGAACTTTTGCGGAAATTGAAGGATGTGTGTGTATTTTGTTTTTAAAATAAATCATGTCAAAAAGAGCACTTTTGGTACGAGCTTCCTTGATGTACTCCAGTCTTAATGATTGAATATATATTATATGTATATTGTAAAGTGACAGTAGTTCATTGAGAACATTTAAGGAAATATAAGGGAAGGGGGTGTGGGTGCGTTTTTTTTTTGGTTTGTTTGGGAATATA
Source organism: Hecatera dysodea (assembly GCA_905332915.2). NCBI lineage: Eukaryota > Metazoa > Arthropoda > Insecta > Lepidoptera > Noctuidae > Hecatera > Hecatera dysodea. Next base: position 5,849,513 of record HG995294.1, on the reverse strand, counting down.
CAAAAAAAAATATCAGTTAAGGTTTATTTGGAGCAGCTTCGAAGCGAATATGTATAAGAGTTGTTTATTGCAAGCGTTCAAGGAATTTGAAAAGTATGTTCTTATAATTTATTTTTTGTAATAAATCATGTGTACTGAATTATTTAATTTTATGTTTGCCTTGGTGATATCACCACATTTCCATATGTAACTCACTCCAAAAAATTAGATAATACTGAAACTAACTAACGTAGCTTAGAAATACAGATTATATTAGATAGAGGTAAAATGTTTCAACTACAAGTGTAAGCAAGTTATGATGCTTAAAATATGTCCAATCATTTAGATGCAAAATGTGTAAAAACAGTGCTTTCATTGAAATTTGTCAGATTTGGAACACAATCTTAAGATTACCTCCCTCGTACTTATATTATGTAAATAAATACTACTTAATGAATGTGGGCGTTCATTTGAGATACAACAAAATTAAAACGTCTAATATACTAACATTAAAATCACCATTTTAAGGATCAACAAGATATTTGCGAAACCTGAATCGCTCAGGGCAGCATCTTTTGATTCCCAGGAAATGGGTTCTCCTACAAAATTTATCTCAACAATTTCGTGACAAAAGCCCGAGATGTTCTAGATATAAACAAGCTGTTCAAGCTCTTTAGTCCGTTTTAATGTATTTCCTTTGTGTCTAGAATCTAGCGGGGAGAGGCGTCGTCCGGTGATTGATTTAAACGTTTTCGTTTTCAGGGCTGTTTACTCAAGAATTTCACAACTTTTGATTCTATTATTTATTTATTGTTTGTTTTTTAGAGCTGTCACTTTCCAACGAATTGTTACATTCAAAATTTTATTTAAATTACATCAGAAACATTCCTGCAAATAATAACTTTTCTTTAATAATTATTTTTTATTTCAGCTGTAGGATGAAAAATATGATGAAAAAAAATAAAAGAACTATAAATCAATAGATTAGTAAATTCCATCAAAATATATATTGTTGGTTGTTAAGTGGTTGCGATAGAAATATGTTACGTAACATTAGGATATAGAAAAAACGGATATTTAATCTGCTTTTCTCTCTCTTGAAGCGAGGAGGCAGGCCATTCGTTTCCTAGAATTTGGTAGTTGCTGTTTCAGGATATTAAAAACCAATTAAACATGACGATTCGAAGTTACCGTGTTGACTTTTAAATCCAGTCTCTATTAGTTCTAAGACAGTTACTAAGAACCATACAGAGACTAGGTTAAGTATATAGACAACAGGAACAAAGGAAAATTGCATTTTCTGCAAAATGTGTCGTAAAATATTTTCAAAGCCAAATTGAATTTTGTATCGCAACAAAACGATTTCGAGGATTTGAGTCGATTTTGAATTTGCGTCCATTTGTATTTAATAGAAAAGTCTACCTGTAAAAAGTAAGTAGTAGTAGTATTATTTTTGTGGGTTTATTGTTGACAGTAGACACTACTTGATTTAATATCCTATGTCCCCTAGCAGAGGCATAAGGCATCCACAGTAGTCCGCCATCGGGAATGGTCTTCACACGAAAGCCATCTTGCTCCTTGCGTAGTATTGGTTCCATGGCTTTCGACAACCTATCCAGGATTATGTTGCAGAAGAGTTTCGCTTTTCTTTACAGTGGATAGACCTTGCTTACTATTCGTTGTATATAATTTTTCTTGGAAGTATAACAATTATAATATAAAAAACAGCTATAGTACCAAGTGATTCTTGTGTGGCTTGTGCACTAGGTCCGAACTCCGTTCATCCAAATTGACCAATCTAAAGTACGTATGGATTTTGATTACCATTCAGGAACCTATGCGTTTTTGTCGGTTTTAAACGAATCGGTTTGTTAAACAAATAGAATACTTCAGTCGCAGTGTTTGTAGTCAAATCATGATTGTTAGATACATTTACTTTAAAGTCTCGTATCCACTAGGCAACATTTGACGCACAACATGCACGCGCGACGTTGCCAGCAGACACGCAAAATTGACAATGTTAAGCAATATTTGACGCGCAACACGTGACGCCCATCTGCAACGCCAGCAGGCGCTCCACATTGACAATGAATATAAAAAACTTTCTCGTTGCCGTTCAACATGATGAGCAACATGTTGTGCATCATGTCGCGCGTCAAATGTTGCCTAGTGGATACGAGGACAGCTTCGGAACAAATCACGTCGTATAAAGATACGACGTGACTTTTTATCAGTTTCACATTTTTTTGGTAGATATAAAAGAGGAGGTATTAATAAAAGATGATTAAAGCAGTACTTTAATCTTGTAAAATCTGCTGTCAAGAGCTTTTTTGCACGCACAGCCCCAAAATATAGGGAATGGTTCTTTTTTATTATCATACTGTAGATTTTATTTCGATTAAATAATATTTCATGGTTTTCTGAAAAAAAAAAATGTGATCAAGTCCATGTATGTACACGCGCAAACGGAATTTTAAATTAAAAGCAGGTGATTCATGGTTCCAAGCAAATAAACCCAGCTCTGGCAATATCTCATTTATTATACAATAAAAAAAATATACTAGCAAAATAATATACCATCGCCATCGCCTTTACCTTTGCGACCACCAGCTCTAAAACAAGTAAGTCACCTTTTTCTGGTGGCTTTCATGTTTTAAAGCTGGTAGAAGTTTGTCAGTAGGCTTTAGCAGTAGGTAGGTTTAGAAGTAGGTCAGTAGCTAACAAATTGATGGATTTTAGAAAATGAGAAATCATTAGATTCACCTTGAAACAGACAGGATTTAAGGATTAAAAAAAAACAACTTGACGGAATGGTAGTTTTTATATTTTAGTGAGGTATTAAAATAAAATATTCCATGTGCCGATTTTCAGTAGTGTAAGTCACTTTACTGGTGAATATAAAAATAAAACTTGTGTTATGACATGTGGTAAGCTTTCAATTTTTCATACATGCTGTATTATGATTATTTGCCACGTACCTAATAAACTTCTTCGGGCATTTTTTTTTAGTATAATGTATTAATAGTCAACCTACTCTATAATGAGATATGTATAAATCATTAGCGCCGGAGCTGTATTCATTTCGAACCGTGTCCTTTATTAAAAGGAGAAATCATTGTACCTGCATATTACTACCATCAAAATAATTAGGATGTGAAAGCAAGATTAACAGGCCTCTATAAAGATAATGAAAAGGGAAATACCCAAAATTATTAAATCAAAAGTGAAAGACAAATTTAATTGTGTTCAAATTCAAGTGAAATGGATGAATAAGATCCTTTTAGATACTATCGAAGGATACAAAGCAAAGAGACGTTGATAGATCGGTCCTATCGATAATGTAGCGATCGCTCGATATCAATCGTCTGTGCTGCAGCTGAAATGATCAGAACTGTCGAATGAAAATGAAGAAGGAAAATCGAGTGGTTCGAATTTTCGAAATTCAAAAATATTCAAAGTAGAAGGTTATGTTTTTTTTCATTCTGCAGTCATTTTTCATTTTGTTTGCGTGTGAGTTCTCGTTGTCGGAAATATATAATCAAGTATCAGACACGACCAAAAATCCTAACAGATCTTAGTACTCTGTAAACTGAAAAGGCATTTCAATTAAAGCGAAAAATCATTACCAAATAATCGCTGACATGATTAAAACTGTAGAATGAAAATGAAGAGTGGAAAACGTGGCATTGGAAGACCTTCCACTATGGGGACGATGACTTGGTGAAGTCCTCGGTTATACAATTATTGCATTTTAGCATATAATGTATTTTATTAGTATTTATAAATACAAATTATTATCATTATTTACATTATTATTTATTTGCATTCTTTTTTTACAGTATTATTATTTTATTATTATTTGTAATTTCTTTCCCAAAAATATATATTTTGTATTTTATTTTTTTTGTTGTACACGAACTACAGTGTTGTCTTTTTAACTTAAAGGTTGACTGGTAGAGAATGCTTTGTTGCATTAAGTCCGCCCATGTACATACCACTATTGTACATAAAGTTTAAATAAATAAATAAATAATCAGTCGATATAGCTTGGCAGTTGTCTACAACGTGAAATAGAATAAACCCAATACCTCTTAAAGAGTCATTGTACTCATCATTATGAACAACTTTTACTATGGGACCTAACCCGAAATCGCGAAAAAAAATGTGTTGCAGTACATTTTATCAGGTTATGTGGTCGGAAATGGGCCAGTCGATTTTATTTTCGCGATTACATTGTTGCTTCCGTAGTGAAAGTTGTTCATAATGATGAGTACAATGACCCCTTAAGAGGAATTGCACTTATTCTGTTAGACGTTGTATTTACAGCAGGATGTCTTCCTGCTGAAATATGTATAATAGTAATTATTTTTATTTTAATCACTTTATGGTGTGATAAACAGGTAGACGGTCTTTCTGATGCTATGGTAAGTAAGGTTGCGCCTGGCCAGACTTTTTCACTGTGTACTACATGTGCGTTGCCTACCCTTTTTAAAGAGCACTTCTCTTAAAACCAAAGAGTTGATATAGAAATAATTAATCTCTCCGTTTGAAATACGTATATTGTATTCTAGTCCCGAACATACATATAATTTTAATCATCAGTTCCCTAATTCTGAGAATTTCTTTATTATTTAAATAGCAAGGTGGTAATATAATCGTCTCATATGTTAACCGCGACAAAGAATTTGAGATACATTTTTTTCTGAAATTATTGATTTCTTTTTCCCGCTCTGGGCGGAGTGGGAGGGAGTGTCAGACTCTTACTGACTAATCCGTGATCCAATCCTTCTTGTGCCCTTTGCGTTCCACAGCCGCGGTGACTCTTTCGAACAAATTCCGCAAAATGATTGATTACCTGAATTTAATTTTCTTACTATACCCGGAACTAACCATTACCAGCAGGTGTCATCGCTATTCATGGCAATTATTCAGTATCACTGAATATCAAGTTAATCAACCAGTCAAGGGCTGCACTAAAACAAGGGCAATAACGTCCTCAATATGGTTACAGAGGATTACAATTACGTAGTTGTCACGACACGGACTGGTGGCCGCTCTAATAGACTAACGCTAGCCGATGTGACGTAGGCATGAAATTGTGTGATCTACAGCGTGTTGTCTTCGTCTTAAATTTTGTTTGGAAATTAGTAGCAAAAGAATTTTCACTCAATCATTTAAGATAACAACGTGGACGGTGTGCTGAGGGAAATACATATATGGGTTTTCTCTGTGATTAATCAACTTGTCTCCTTTTGGCTTTAGCGACACCGAATCTTGATGTTCAGTCCTGTGGCTACTTTTACCCACGTCCGCGGCATGTGGCAGGTATGGCCTGCCCAGTTCTATTTTAGTTTTTATCAATGAACTTGCATGCCAATAAAAATACTAAAGCAAATAATGATGGAAAGAAGAAAATACATAATATGTAACTATTAATAAAAAATCATTCACATTAAATAAAAAACGGCGATACAAATCGTAGAGAAAAAAAAACAATTGAGTTTAGTATCAGATTTTGAAAATAAATAACAACAACAATATTAAACATTCTAATATTCAGTTAATTTATATCTAGTCTATTAGCAAAAATACTGCACTAAAATTTTGCTTGGTAAATTTCGTTTACATTACACAAGTGCATCAAATAAAATACCTGTTCAGACACCTCCGTTGCCGCTAGGGTTAAAATAAGCGAAACTATCTAACAAAACTGTACCAGGTAGGAGGAGAAAATTTCACACAAGTTACATAACATGAACTATGAAGTCTTAGAGCGCACTTCCTTAATTTAGAAGTTTCTAGAATTTGCAGTTATGAGCTTCTAAATTTTGCATAAAGTTCTTTATCGCTTCCATGTTTCTGTTCTTAATTTTATTTATGAAGTAAGAAACTTTATGTATTTACTGGTTGGTAACTGTAAAAGCTTGAAATATTTTACCGTTTATCTTCACATGCACAACTTGCCCTGACTACGCAACAAAATTTTTTGTAACGTCAAAATGCTCTTTTTTAGAGCAACTTTGGTTTAGCTCGGAAGTACTGTTATTGTAATAACTCTCTTAGACCAAACCTCACAAAAATACTGGTACATGCGTTCCAGCATCGCAACATTTCATCTAATTTCACCCGGAGTATCATCACAATAGGTCACTAAACTTAAACACCGGCAGTAGTGCAACCAAATTACAGAAATAAAAAAAATCAATTACGGTGACGAGTTTATCAATAATATTTTTACTATTGAATAAAATTATTTCCAACTAGCTGCTGCCCGTGACTTCGTCCCCGTGGAATCCCCGATTTTAAAACATTCTTTATCGCTGCGCCGCTCCTATTGGCTTAAGCGTGTTGATATATCCTTCTAGCCTTCCTCTATAAATGGTCTATCCAACACAAAAATAATTTTTCAATTCGAACCAGTAGTTCCTGAGATTAGCGTGTTCAAACAAACAAACATACTCTTCAGCTTTATAATATTAGTATAGATAATCGGGCTGGTTTTCGCAACTCCACAACCAAGCGCGTATTTTGCCTACAGAATTAAATTATTACACATACACACAGAATATTTTTTGCAGTTAAATTGGTTTAAAAAAGTATTCGATGAGTGCTGCGCTACGGAATGACACTTCAAATGTTTTTACGACTTTAAGTGCGTGCAATTCAAAAACTATTTTTTTTAGGGCATGAGTGATCATTTTCAGTGAAATAAAAAGCTTTTTCGTGTATATTTCGTTTGATTTAGAGTTATCACAAATAGATTGCTAAACCATCAATATTTTAAAACGTTGTATTTTATCGTACATTTTGCTTTAAGTCCGTTTCACCTGATGAGTTGTAACGTAAAAAAAAAACTAAGTTTTATTTTAATAAGTCTGAAAAAAAATCATATAGCTATTCATAAAGCTAGTTTTCATAATTAATGTACAAAAACGAACGAATACAAAATCAGCTATACTAAACCTGAAGCAAATAAAAACAACATTCTGTATAAAACAACCGTAACGCCTGTCCAAGTCGAAGACACAAGTTCGTTAGCGATTCCATAGATATAGTTACATGTAGCTATCATCTTCATTCGCATGCCCTTATCCCAACTATTTGGGCTATTTCATCCATATAATAATATCTTTATTAACCGTCATTTAAATAGTCATTCTATTTTTTTTATGTGGGTGGGATGTCATGAAATGAGTCCCGCTCTAGGCAGAGAGAAGAAGTGTCAAAATATTGACCAAAAGCGAGCCATGTACCTACCATGACCTTTGCGTTTTTAAATAATTAGTTTCTCAACCCTGGCTTAATTACCACGTCACTAACCACATTATCACAAAGTTTATCCATCATTTATTAGTGCTACATTTAGCGATATTGTTGCTGAACACGACAGTAAATTCTCAAATTTGATCAACTATATAAAGTTTTATCGTCACTGCGGTATTAATTTTTAACTCTCTTACCTGCAATAGATGACATTAAACTGTGGAAAACTGCAGTGAAAATATGTCATGGTAGTTTTGTAGTATTATTTATTTTATTTGTGGCGATTTTCACTTACTAGGCCTTGCCTGCAGTTTTGCTTGGGTCTTAGGGCCAATTATCAGCGCTGTGGTTTTTTTTTTAATGTCGCAACATGTGCTGAGATAAGGGCCTCTTTTGCCTTGCACAGTTTAAAATTATTAGCTTTTATTTTTATACATATCTGTTTGTTTTGATTTTTTTTTGCTTAACTTGTTTGAGTCCTAATTAAACATTTTCTTTCCTTTTTTTATAATTTATCTTTCAGTGCTCGTGAGGGATATCTCGTAATCTGCGCTGAGATCGAGTTTGTCCAGATGACCACACTAATGTTGTACGCATAAATGAATATGGTAAGGGTAAGATCATTGCGGGTTCAGTCCTTAGGTATCTAAAATAAAGCTCCGTTCTTACCAATTACAAGTTATCGATGGGATTTATATACCCCTCTAAATACAAAAGAGGTCTAATTCAATAATCCGGAGAAAAGTATTGTAGGGATTTAAGCAGGGGTAGTAGGACGTTGACTCTGTATGCAAAGTTTCATTTAAATCTCTTCAGCAGTTCATGGAAAAAACAGTCACAAATGGCTTCACAAACTTTCTCATTTTATTTTATAAGAGGTTGAATAAGTAGGTTTCAGAAGCGTGTTTTATTTTATCTCTTCAGTTTGATTTTCCTCATTTATTTCTCGAGTGTTATTAGGAACGGAGGCAGAAGCATGTTTTTCCTTCGGCTTTGCGGCTTACCTGTCGATGTGTTCATTATTGCTTAAGGTTAAATACTTTATATTTAGTCTGTTTAAAATAAAATATTTTTAGGAACTTGCTATATCTCCAGGCTATATGGAATATTTACAATATTAATATGTATTTTCTTGAATTTAATCAAACCAAAAAGGCTTATAATATTGACAAGTATTATATAAGTAAGCCTTTTTGGTCAACATTGAATATTTTTTGTTAAGATTTGTATCTAAATAAGTTATTTATTATGAACTAGAATAGTCTAGAGTTCTAGACGTGTATTAAAACTAACTTTTGAGAGATATTAATTAATTAATTTAGTGGACCTTTATTTTACGATTTTATTTGAAAATAACCTTGACCTTGGTTTTCTGGAAAATCTTCTGATGAGAACTAACCCTAACTGAAACTAAATTACTTTAATCAGTAAAACAAATCCAATTAGTTTTAAACTATCATCTCAATGACGAAATAAACTTTCTAAACATTGTTTTATTCTTAAAACGATTTTATATTACAAATTATGAATAATAAACATAATGTAGAATTATCAAATAATTGGAATTGCAATTGATTTGTGCTACGCAATTACCCTGCTAAGCTCAATTGACAATTAGGTAGCAAAGTGTACCCAATTCAATAGATTCACAATAATCTACGATATGTGCCAACGATACAGTCAAAGCCTATCTATGATGACGCATGAGCACATAAATAATCCAATATCATTAGCAGTATCAGTGACGTCATAAATTCACGTCACAAAATTGAAACGAGCATGAGATTCCATTGCGAACAATAAAAGAAAAAAATAACTGGTCAGGTACGATTTGGACTTACACACTTTGGTTCCGTATTTCACAAATGTCCGTTTGCTAAATAATTATGTAAAAATTTCCTCTTTTTTGGATGGGAAATCATTAAATGACTTCTTCCGCTTTGGGCGGAGCGGAACGGAGTGTGAGACTTTTTCTGACTTCCAGCCGCTGTGACTCTTTCGAACAAATTCCGAAACCCTAGCAGACACTAATCCTATGGGGCCCCGTCTTCGTTGCTGACAGCTCTTTGAGGCACACGTGGAACACGACGCGCCGTCGACCCGGGCCTGGTTGCTATCGGATGTTTAGCCACCCATAGCTCGCCATCCGCAGATCCGCGCCTACGGTAGCCAGAAATCGCCTTGCGTGGCGGCGGCTGGCCCCTTTGAATAGGAGTTGTTGGTTTCATTAATATTTTCGGGCACGGTTATCCTGTGTTAGCTTCATCTGCCTCTAACGGTTCTGATAGACCAATGGACGGTCATGTCAATCCGTATCGTGTTATGCAGTAACTGGATTGTAGAAGTCAGATAGGGAGCTGTTCCCTGTAAAATACTGGTATTCAACAAATTTGGGAAGTAGTTGTAGTGCAGATTAATTGATTAATCGATTAGACAATATACTTCTGTTGGCTCGTATTGAACACTGATCCCAAAAAATGTTCTAAAAATATCTTTTAACAAGGAATATTTTCCCAGCAACTTTATTTTTCAGCGTACAGCTTGCAAATTACCTCGGGAGGTGAACAGCCGAATTTTACTCATTCACCAGGCGGCAATAATTCATAATCGTGTTAGGACGTCGACAGCGAAGCGTTGGGGTGGGGACTGAGTGGAGGAAATTAATATTTTCTTTGTTTATTTTGCGTGGCAGCTTGTTAGTGTTGCTGATCATTAAAAAGTTTTTTGTGGGTATCGAAAATTCAGAACCGGGATTTATACGAAGATTATTATGGTTAGTGTTTTAGGCTACCTAAGTGTTTACTTTGATGCATGGATTTATTACCGGATGCATTAAAGTTCTGCCAGGTAAGGCGTATGGGTAAAAGGCGCATTTTGAGAATGATCAGTCAGTCATTCTGTTTGGGTGTTAAGAATAATTTCCAAAATCATCTGCTATCTCAAAATTATGCAGTTTATACTGCATTAACGAAAAGTATTTCATATTTAAAAGTAAAAGCCTGCCACATTTGAATTATAAAGTAATATAAAAAAAACCGCCAAGTACAAGAATGATTCACGTGCAATTTCGGAGATGATCTAGATGGAGAGGAAATGGTCAATTTTCACACGAAGTAGTTGGAATACTTTATTTTAATTTTTCCTCCAAAAATTTGCACATTTTCAAAATGTATGTATTTTCTTAATGAACCCGTATTTGGGTCACAGGAGATTATAATGTGTACCAAATTTCAACTGAATCGGTCTAGCAGATTCACAGAAAATCGGCTGTAACAGACGGACAACCTAAAAAGGGGTAATATTGTACTGAAATAATGCACAGTTCTTGTGGATCACAGCACCGAAGCCACGGGAAATATCATTCTTTCAATAAAATGTCAAACATTATTCTTTTCAAAATTGGTTACTGTTGTAATAAAATATTGTAATCCGCTAGTCGCTCCTTCCATACAGGTCTTCACCTCAAAAACTTGCACCACGTAAAGTATCGATCAGCGTTTGAGAGGTTTCCCACTGAATGTGGTTCGTTAGGTCTGTTAGTGTTCTGTGTGAGGAGCTCGAGCCACTTGTTTCTTCACCGCACACCCTTTGCCACTGAGGTAATATTGAATCAAATAATATTTGATTAGGGGCCCAGGTGTTCCCGTGTTAGTGTTTTGTTTAGCCTCGGGAAGGACTTGTATCTTTGTGTTTGTTACGTGGTTTCTTAGTTCTGGTTCGAGTTCTCTTGGTTTCCTTGAAAGTTATTTTTTTTTTGGTTCCTTTGTTCAAGATATGCGTTTTACTAAAAGCTCTAAATTTATTGGGTTTTGCACTTAATTTAACCTTATTTTTTCAATAAACAGTTTATTTGTTTGGGCTGTTTTTAGTAAAAGTGTTGACTGCAATACTGAATTGTTTGATAGATTTTCTATTTGTACCTCGATGTATAAATCCATTGCACGTCAAATATATTTTATCTGTTAGCTGGTTTTTAAAAGTAGACGCTTTTATATATCGATCATCGAGTTCGGACCACTAGAAAATATCTCCCAACTAGCAAAAAATCAGTCAAATCGGTTCGCCTATTCACAAGTTACGCCTGGATAAACGTTTTGAATCGTTTTTTAACGAAACTTTTGAAATATTCAGTACAGTACGCACTACAGACACCTACAAATTGCTGTTAAAATGGTTTTTGTTCATTTCAATTTGTTCTAGTTCTGTGAAATACTTTTTATATGTACTAACAGAATTCCATTCAAACTATGTTGTACTTAATTATTTTAATCGATTTTGAATAATCCGCCTGCAGATTATATTTTGCAGTTTTTTTTTTATCCAGAAACACAAAAATTACCAATTGAAACGATGATCCGACATTTGTCGTTTATTGTTATAGATTATGAAGAAAAGTAAACTTAATTCTGGGACATCTAAGAAAAAGAATATCAAAGTAGAAGAAAAAGAAGCAGAGAACACTGAAAACGTTCCTGTTAAAGTTGATTCTTTGGATGATGAAGAACAAGGCTTTGGTGGATGGTTAAGGTAATTATGAGCATTATATGTATGTTACAACAAAGACCAGAAATAACAAAAAAAACGGTAAATGCAGCTATAACTTATTTCACAATTTGAATGGTAAACAAAAACATCTAAATATGTTCCTATGTACATTTGGCCACATGTACACACGATATTAAAGCCTACGACGACATTCAAAATATCTGTAAATGTATGGAAATTCTTTTTCCAATCTTCGATAAAAATACTTCGAAGCTGTCATACCTTTAATATACATACTCTTGATGTTCGAAAAATTAAAGAAATCTTCCTATCAGATCCAAACGAGCCTTTAATGTTCCAGCACTTGGAGTAACTTGAAACTCATCCACGCGAATGCTAATGCTTTTGAACGAACGCGTTCGGCTGTGATCGTTTAAAATCGGTTATGGTGGAGAAGTTATTTGCTGCGATTGGGTATAAGCACGTTCGAAATGTAAATGCAATAATATTTGAAATAAGGATATTTAAAGTACCTACTTATTGTTATAAGGAAATTGGATATCTCTGTTGTTTGGCAGCCTTGTTGATTCTCTGTTGTTTGTTTTATTTTACGTCTTCTGTTATTTACAGCTTTTATGTTTATATTTTAAAAAAATCCTATATTATATTTTTTTTATAATAACAGATTGTGTGATATACGATATAATAAACAATTTGCGTAAAAGAAACAACATTAATCATCTACATTTAAGTGATGATAGAATATTTGACAGCTTTGGCATAAAAGAGAATATGATTAGACCAAATTGCTTGAATGTATTTCTGAATCAGAATCAAGAAAATGGTCTTAATTATAATAACAATTTCTGAGAAATTGAAGCAGGATTCGTAAGATCAGATAAGCAATCTTTAAAATTTGGATTCGCTTTTGTGGTAAAAACCCTATGAAAGCTGAACAATATAACGAAAGATCCAATATCGTATCTATCAACCCAGTCGTCACTCAGATCAAGAATCCGCTTTCACCAAATGACCCAATAAAGGGTCCATACAAAAGTTTTTATTCGCTATTGAAGATTCTAACGGTACTTTTACGATTGACTTGCCATTTTCAGATCATCAGACGGCTTGGAGACTATGAAACTGTTTGTGATAGCAAATAGCATTGTGATGCTTACGACTATCGTGTACCCGCACGCTCACGCAGTCTTCGATATCGTATCCGACATGATTTATGGAACCAACTATATGTACGACGATTGAATTGATATAGTAAACTTATTTACGCGAATCCTCAAGGGATCTGCGTCTGGGTCTGTATCATCGGATCTGCGTATTCTTTAGTATTCAGAATTTTTATATTTATGGAATATTGTATTTGAATGAATAGTGAGAGTAGTTTGAATTTTTTCACTATTGTATTTATATTGATTCTTATCTGACCACTGTCTGCACTGGGGAGCTTACGTTTTAGTTAATATTCAAGTACGTTTCTGCTAAGTTTAAATTCAAAGTTAATTTGAACTCAACTACTCAGATTTAATTTACACACATAAACGTGGACCATAGAATATATTAAACACTCCATTTTTGAAGTATCTTCAACACTTCGCTACTTCTAGCACATTGCAAAAACTTTTGTCTAATAACTTGAATTTCTTTGTGCGCTCGCTACTTCTTTTCTCTTGCGTTTAAACTTAAGTGGGCGATAAGTTCTCGGTTGAAACGTTTAGGTGGAAGAAGCTTGTAATTATATTATAAAATATAATTCTAGGTCGTTCGTGACATCGGCCATAAAGGCAAGTCAAGTAGCAGTTTATTTCTTGGTAACTATTCTATTGCATTGTCACTTTTTCGAGTGAAATAACCTACGTAAAGTATTATATTTGTGATATTTAAATGTATTTTATGCCTATAAGCCAATTATGAAGGATTTTTAGATTTGTTAATTACACTGTTTTCTAATAACCAATTGTTATATCTAGATTTAATATAGAATGATAATAGTCCCTGAATGACTGTCATATTTATTCTTGAGTACGGCTATCGACCGATTGCATTATAGATATTAAAATAAATTGGATTGAAGCATATTTGTGAAAATGCTAGGTCTACTATTTCGTTTGATATTTTCACTTAGCGTACTTGTGTGGTATTCAGTAAATGTATGGAACATGATTTCAGATTATTTTAACAAAGAATTTCATAGGTTATTGAACGACAATGAAACCATTATCAATGATCTGATAGAAATCGACCACTATGACCATGAAGAATTGTGATTTGTATGCCGTGAAATGTTATATTAGTTTATTATGAAATAGAAAATCAATTACATATTGTGGCTCTAGTTTTCTTATTCCCTTTTACATTTTGGAAAATTTTTAACATTCATTGTAACGAAGACAAATGTCTTATCACTTATGCTGGATTCATACTACATAAACAAACTAGAAAAAAGATTTTGAAGTTGATATAATTACATTTTGCTGTTTGAACTCCACTTTAAGTACCAAACCTATTTGAAATGATTACGAAACTGTAAAATATTAAAACAATGCACATAGTTTACGTATAAAACCAAACAAAGCTCTTGCGTGATAATACTAGATCATGCTTATTTTCATTATTTCTAAAAACAAAATGTAAATAAAACATAAATAACGATTATCAGGAAAACTCCTGTATCTAAAACTGATTTACGACTTTTGGTCATGCGAAATTACAATTTTAAGCACGAAATGATGGTTTTGTAATGTATGTGGAATTACGCTGAATAATTTATCGTTCTTCTTATTGTAATTGTTGAATGTATTCAGTAAGTTTATTATTCCTTTTTCATCAGGAATCGTTGGGTGGAAAATCTATATTAAAATTATGCATTAGCTACCTCGCGTTCGGGGTTGATGTACTTGCCTCCCTTTTTTCAGTATTTGTCTGAGAATAATACAGAAATTACTTTCTTATAGCAGTCAGTTAGTGAATGATCTAACAACGTTTAAAAAAAACTGTGTCAGCATGCATAAAAGTCATCATTTCAGAACAATCTATACTAATATTATAAAGAGAAAAGATTTGTATTTTTGAATTTAACGAAAAAACTCAAAAACTACTGGACCGATTTCAAAAATTCTTTCACCATTAGGAAGCTACATTCAGTAAGTAAACCTGAGTAACACAGGCTATATTTTATCTCCATATTTCAACGGGAACGGGAACTATGTGGGTAAAACCGTGGGGCGCTGCTATTTTAAATAATAACATACAAAACTTGTCCTGACAAGTAAGTAATCATTTTTTTTTATTTAATTGGAATATATAGCTTCAGTGCAATGTAAAAGCCAGTCATGAAGCATTTTACAAAAGAACAAAACTTCTGGAAGTGCCAACAAACTTAACCGTTATTCCAATTCGCTTTGTATTGTAGCTTTGAACAAAAAGAGTGCGAATACACTTAACCTAATTTAAACTGGAGTGGCATTAATGAATCTCAGCTCGCTATTGGATAAAAGTCTAAGTTTTAGTAATTAAGTGCGTAATAATTACCTGCAGATACTAAGACGGAAGGAGTTTTATCGTTAAGACCTTTGTTTGATAAAAAAAACGTCTTTAACGATGCCACTAAGTCAGGTGCTCATCTCAATCGTATTAAAGTTTTTATTGTAACATCTTGAGTCCGTAATATTTAGAACGAGCCTCAGTTTAAAATGGGTATTCCTTTAGATAGCCCGGAAAGTGTTTTTGAAGACGCTTTAAAAGTTACGTTTCGATTTAGAATTTAAACTGTTTTTGTTTGACTTCTTTCTTTTGAAGTTCCATTTAGTTTTGTTTGCAGTAGCTGTTTCAATACAATTGTGTTATTCAAATTGAGATGCGATTTGGTCATGCATATATTTAACTTTGCTAAATGTCGGTTTAAATCTGGTGAACAAATTTACGTTTTCAAATGAAAATTTGATGCTGTAATTATAATTAACTTTGTCATTATTATTTTTGTGATTATGTATAGGGAACATATGAATAATTTGTGACAAGCAAAACTGAATCTACCACTTTGGAAATAAACAGAATCGTGAACCTGTAACAACCCTGAAAGCCTGTAGCTCCAAATTTCATATTGTATACGACATTGACTCCGAGCAATAAATAACACAAATTGTTTATCCTTGCCAAATGCTTAGCCTTTAGGTGAACGAGCTTTACACTAAAGAATATAACAGAAGTTCGATTTTATAAAAGGAATAGAAACGCAAGCACACATGGAAAAGTATCACGTACAGCGAATGAAAGTGATCTTGCGACTGTCATTTGTTTTAGACCGCTGATTGTACGCGTCTGTTTCAGATCATTGTATGGAGTTAGTCCTCTGTATCTGCTTTTATATGTCAGCGCTACCAAATCGATACATACAGGTTTTCTTACTAACTCTGGCTAGTCGCCAAATGCAGTTGCATTTCGTACAAACTCTGCCTTGCTTCCGCGACAATTTATTAAAGTTCTGGCGGTTACGAGTAACTGTTAAGTAATTATTTCACTAAAGGCAGCAATTACATTGTGTATAGTTTTTATGTTTGTGATGGAATGAAATCGGGTGACAAACGCACTAGAACTTGGAATTTAATGAAAACTGATGTCGGAATTTAATTCTTTAGAATAGTCTGTACTTTCATCAGTATTGTTGGTTTTTAGGATATCTGTTGTTGAGATAGGATCTTTGTAAATTAACGTAAACACTAATGTCTGAAATGCTAATTTACGACATTATCTTAATGAGCCAGAAATCAAAGGTTACATCTAATGAACAATATTAAAAAACATGGATGGAAAATTAATTAATTACTACAACGATTGACGTTGACAACGGTCGATGCTTAATGCTCTTTAAAAATTCAATGTGTCGTTCTAACTTTACGATTACTGTCTAACAAATCAGATAATTAACATTTTCTAGCAAAAACTATTGAACTAATGAATCCGCCTCCACATCGTACTTACAGACCGTCACAATAACAAACAGAATCAATAGTACACTAAACTTACATGAGCTGGCGATACGCCAGAATCATCTGTTTTCCATCAGCAAACACTGAGAAATACGTGTGCTATATAGCATTAAAGTCCTTTACTAGGATATGCAGTATGCGTACTCGGTGCATCATCGTGTGTTTAACCGAAACACAGGTGTACAACACCGGCTGTCACCGCTGCTGCCTTGGTAATATGCAAATCCGGCCAAGTTGGACGTGGGGCATAATTGCCACCACACACTACTGGCCAATTACTTTGACACGTTGTTATATTGTGAATCGTGACGCCGAAGCCACAAGGCATTGCTAATATACTGCAGCAAAGCCTAATGTAACGGGATGTGTATTTGAGTACATTTCTGAAATTCAATTTTGATGAGGAATCGTCCAACATTTGCAGCTCACTAGTACTTAGGTCAGGGCCTCAAGTCTGCTATTATAATAGTGTCAGAATGGTCTATCATTGATTTCATAATCGTTGATTTTTACAAGTTTGGTAATCTACTAATATAAAAGCGTCACTATGACTTTCCAATGGTCAAGCACTGACACTCCATTGAAAGAAATGGCATAGAATAGTAATCTCGTACATAATGACAGACGTATGCAGTAATCTGCAAAAAAATTGACACTTGATTTGATCAGTTACCTACCATTAGTACGTCATTGTGCAGTCATTGCTTTTAATTGGTTGGTTATCAAAAAGCATAACGAGATCATTGACCGACCAATGATCCTCCATTATGAATTTAGCAGATTACGAATTTTTAGCAAAATGACGGTGGGATCGTGTTGGAATGACAAATTTATAAAAATAGCAGACTTGGGGCACTAGGTTCTAAATGAAAAATTTAGAGTTAAGAACGGATGAAACAATACTTTATTGTCAAAGCTTGTCAGGTTTTCTGTCAAAAGTAGAGTTTTAGAAATACTCATGACATCGCTTCTGTTTTCCCTGATGGACAAGGTAAAGCCACCAGTTGTGTTTTGAGTTCCACTGATGAGCCTATTGTCATCAAGAGCTCCTATGTCCGGACTTCAGACTTGAGTCCAGCTCAAAGAAATTTTAGAAAGAAGAACCCAATAACTTTCGCTTCGTATCCCGGGAATTAAATCCAGAAACCCATGCCCAGCAGTGGCACTAGCAACTATTAGACCAACAAGGCAGTCAAACAAATCGTTTTGATATTAGTATGATTTATTTACAACTATTCCTGGAACGACTAGTATCGCCTATAAAAGCCAATACTGTAAATTTTTCTAATATTATAAAGTGGATTTTTTATTTATTTGTTTGATAGTTACGATTTGGCTCAATATGCCATAGTCATTAGAAATCTACATTATTAACTAAATTATTGACTATATTTCATTTTCGAAAAAAAAAATGAGATCCCTACAAAAATTTCAATAATGTAAACAGTAGCAATATTTTGTCCAGTAAATATATTATTTGGCGAGCGCTGAGAAAACTATTGAAGATAGAAATAAAGAAGAAGAAAAATAATTTTGCTATATGATAAGAGCAATCATTATTACGTATAAAAATGTTCCCACTGCTGGGATTTAGGCCTCCTCTCTAGGAGAGGGAATGGGCCGTAATCCACCACGCGGGTTGGTGAATGTAACATGTTCTCGAAGTTTTGGTTCTAGGACATGCCAGTTTCCTCACGATGTTTTCCTTCACCATTTTGAGAGCATTGGTGATGAAATTAATTACACAAAGTAATGCGCCTAGCTAGGATTGAAACCGCGACCTACAATTCGTCAGTCGGGGCCGTTACCTCTCGGCCACCACTGCTCACTTAAGACACAATGACCGCTTTTTGTTAAAATTATTCAATCAACCCGGGTTGGGTAGAATAGAATGGTGGGGATTTTGGTATCTTGATATTAATTCTTATCCATTCAAAAGGTTTGAAAATCAAGGTTGATTCGCACACGTTAATTAGGTGTACTATAAATTATGCAAATCGGATCTTCGATAAGTTACGACGGGTATAAAAATGCTTTAAGTAAGAACAATGTTGCGGCTTGAGAAAGAAAGAAAAATGTATATTTGGAACTCGCACAAAACAAACAAAATAGTCGTCTGTATCGTAGTGTGCGTTAAAAAACATTTAAACTCACATACACAACCAGCCAGACCCGGAACAATTATCTGTAGGCCATACAAATATTTGATCGCTTTTCAACGGTATTTTGTTATTCGAATTTAGAGACTGTTTTTCAATATCCATTTGACCTGAATTAGGATGGAAAGTTAGAAAAAAATGTTGTTAAAAGGGCTTTCATTTAATATAAAGCTGAGTAATTAACAATCACATTTTGATAATTTTTCTTGAACCATTTTATTCCTTCATTTGAGTGACTTACTATGACAATGGCTGCGTGACCGTAATAAAGATCTCAAAGATAAAGCATCTCTATCTGTATCGAAGATGGTCTACTCCTATTCCAAATTTCATCCAATTCCGTTTTGACGTAATAAATAAATAAATGATTTATTAACATTTAATATATTTATTTAAATAGAAATCTAATCTAAGAAGCACTACTATATATACATTTAAATAAATAAAAAATAAAAACACTTAAACTAAAAATAGTCAAAAGAGGCCACTGATAATGTACCCAAAAGGCTACATTTAGTTAGTAAATATGTAAGTCTAAATACTTTTGCACGAGTTTTTTCTCAGAAAATCGTGTTTGATTAGCAAACACCCAACCCACACTTAGTAAATAGATAAATAAATATACATAAAGTATATAATAGGAGTAAAATAGGGAATATTTTTTTAAGTACTCGTTTTCTTTATTTATTCCACTTTTATTGACAGAAGAGGTAGGTGTCTGTATACAATAATAGATGTAGTATTTCTAAGAAGGTATATTATTTTGTCATTTAGGTAATGGGATATGTGTGATCTTGCCAAAAGACCCACGTTGGAAAATACTTGTAGAAGTTTGTTGTATAATGTTATTGGACACAGGTGGGTGCTGCGATATCATAGACGCTCTATTAAAAATAAATCTTAGGTTTTTAAATGTGTTGCGGAATTTGTTCGAAAGAGTCACTGCGGCCCTGGAACGCAAAGGGCACCAGAAGGATCACGGGTGAGTTTAAGTCAGTAAGAGTCTGACACTTCGCCCAGAGCGGGAGAAGTCATTTGATGATTACCCATAAAAAAAAGGTTTTTAAATGTGAAACAGTACTTAGTTAATATCCAATCGTTTAAAGAAGAGCTAAATTTACCTAGATGCACCGGAAGGTTTTTAAGTTAGCCGTTAAATATTATATCGTGACTTTAAAATTCCGCGCCTTTTCAACTGAATGGATTTATATGAAAAAACAAGCACTTGGTTTAAAGAAGGACCAAAACCAGAAAATCTACCAGTATGTTCTTGTGAGATAATGAAAATGGTCTTTTCAAAATCTTACGATCTCCACGTATGTAGGTGGAGCCGTGATTAAAAGCTAGCTATTTGTCAAAAGTACAAAGACCTTCGTATCACTAAAATATTTTCCATTCAGAGTTGTGTTCAGTCCACTGAAACATTCAAATTGCACGGCATTCTTTGCAACGCAATCGTACCTACTGCTACTAGTACTGATATGTAAAATGTATGCACACAGGAATCCGCTTTCCAACTACCTACGTACGAAACATTTCTCGAGTTATTTCATTTATTCTGTAATTTCTCTGGAATCTGAAATTTGCAAGGAGTTGTTTATGAAACTAGGTACTTGTTTCAAATTAATTTGTTGTAAGTAGCTGTGTATGTGAAACTAAGTGTGAGCTTATTTCAGTTGAGTTTATCATGAGATAGTTAAGAAAATGTAATGTATCTTTTAAGTTATGTAATTTTAATTAGTATTTTTTCTGCGAGACTTGGATGTCTTCCTTGGGACTTGGCAGGATGTGGCACAGGATCGGGAAAAGTGGAAGGGTTTGAGAGAGGCCTTTGTCCAGCAGTGGGAAATTTCAGGCTAGCTATAATTATAATATAATATTTTTTCTGCGGCTCCACTCCAAGCCCGCAGTATGGAATAAAAGTACCCTCACTGCATTCAGCGATATTATAACTTTCATTAAAAAAAAAATCAGGTTTAATGTTTTCCTTCGCTTTTGCATCATCGAATTAGACAAGTATCTCTATTTAAACTTTTTGTACAAGAGTGGCAAATGGGTGGACTTAATGCACCAAGGCATTCTCTACCAGTCAACCTTTGTGTTAAAAAGATTACACTGTGGTCGGTGTACAACAAATAAAGTAAGTACAAGTGAACACTAAGTTGAAGTTAGCTGACAATCTGCTATTAACGAGCAATTACAGTTCACTTCGAGCTCGCTTCGCCTTAGTTTTCACGGTGAGCTTTTTACGGAATAAGCCGGCTGCTTAATTTTTGTTGTGTATATGTATTGCATCAGTGGATATATTGATGACGGATAAATAACGACCATGTACTCAAAGGCTTGATTTTGGCTTTTAAAAAAAGAAAGCTAGTCACACGCGAAGCGACACAATATAGTGTCATAATTCCTATAGGGGACGCCAATGCTCATGCGACTGTTTTCAATACAAATATACCTACTATATTCTTCATATTATTATACCAAATGTTTTTTTAAATCACTATTATGTAAGGAAATAAATAAATAAACACATAAACAAGATTTTTTTTTAAATATCTATTTATTTCATCTGACACAGATATATTGAAAAAAATGTTAATTGAAAATGTATATTATAATCTTTATGAGTTTTTTGATAAAAAATAATATGATCATGTCGAAATTGCTAAAATACTATTGCATATCCGACTTGGGTAGACTGTTGAAACTAAAAATGTAATTTTTATTATAAGACCTTAATGTACACAGTTAAGCAATAAATTTATCTTTATCTTTATAAAGTTTGATGATTTTAAAAATACTGTGGAAATCAATTTTATTTTAGCGAACAGTTTAATTAAAATAAAATCAAATTCAAATCGCAGTATAAAATACAATAAACTCATGAGTTTATTAAAACCGTAGAAAAACAAAAAATGTGTACAAAGGTTTTTTTTATGCTAATCGCTTATTTTTATCTTTACCTTCTGAGGGTCACTGTACCCATAGTATCGGGCTAATCCAGAGTGGAGCGTCAAACGACATGAATAATAGATGTATCTTTCATAAACAAACTGTGCTTAATAAGCGTTTTAATCTCAGCTTTTAAAGCTTTGCAACTTACAAAGGCAGATTGGAAAAGTTTTTTCTTGTGAGAGTCCAATTAAAGTTGTTAAAAGCAATTTCCTGCGGTTCTATGTGTGCACGGACGCAACGGAGCGCGTATGCCCCTAATCTCGCTTAATTGTTATTTTTGGATACTTTCCCGATATTTTCTTTAGAGGTTAGATGCTCTTTTTTATCTTTTTAACCTCTTTGTTCAGTCAGAACGAAGAGAGTTGGAAGCTCAAAGTTCATTCGTCAGAGTTTTAATTAAATATGCGCGCATCTCAAAACATATACCTACCTAATTACGTAAACTCACGTATTTTTCCTATGGTTTTAGGCAGAAACTACCTATCCTTTCATACGCCATTTTCCTCGTTTGAGTTCTTAAGTTAAGCTAACTGTTGGTCACTAAAATTTCTTAAGAAAAGTCGGTAGTCAAATTCTGGTAGAAATTGATTTGCTTAACGTTGTCCTAACTATTGGGGGACTGCAGTCTGCAGTTCAGCTGAAGCTGAAGATCAGTATTCTATAAGGGTCGCTTCCTGTATGTCCTTCACAACCCAGTAACTGGGTAATATCTCCTCAGTATTATCCACTGCAACAAACAAGGCAAAGGACAATTACCTCTCTAAAGTAACTATTACAATCAAGTGATAACGCTACTTGGACACCTAATTTAGCACCGTTTAACGCTGAATCAGCAAACCGCAATAGTGCGTTTGAGGTGACACATTGCTAGCTCATTAACCATTAGCACTTCTGATTACATACTACATTACTTATGGGTACTCTTCTACAGGGTGTTTCAGAAGAATGGGATCTTTGGAGATTTTAGTCGTATTTTTTTTGCATTATTTTCTTACTGTATATCAGATATAGAACATCACCTTAGATATGATCACGCACTTTTGAAACACCGTGTATAAATAAATAAAGAAAGAAAAAGAAATGAATAAAAATGTTTATTTAGGACTTGCACAAAAAAAAAACAAAAAAAAATCTTATTATTAGTTTTAAACTATGCGAGGCAAAAAGAGAAGAGGAGAAGAGTAGGAGAGAGAGAAGACTAATGTAAACGTTTATTTTTTCTTTACGTTAAGATAAACAAGAAGTAGTACTTTAAGTTGAATGTAGGCAATTTATAAATTATTGGAGCTTTAATTATTACGTAGCAGTTAGTAACCTACACCGTTTTATTTTTTTCATAGAAAAAAATACTTTCAGCACTGTTTCTTGGCTTCACTTGTTTTCAATGGGTACAAGGATTTGAAGTAGTGGATCCAGTTTCAGTGCCTTTAGTGCGAGTTAGTGCAAGCCATTTAGGTATGTCAATTCATATAGAAAAAGTTAAATTGCGCATTAATTATACGAGTATAAGATTATAATTATTATTTGCTAAATTTTATAGTTTTAGGTTAACGGAAAGTACCCTATACATTTCAAAGTCAAATCGATACCTCCAGGCATTTCCTAAATAAAGGGTCTTGACAGTCAGATGGACGGACGGACAGACTACAAAGTAATCGTATAAGGATTCCGTTTTTTTTTTGTAAGGCACGAAACCCTAAAAAGTGGTTTACCATTAAAGCCACTGCAGAAAATACTAGTATTCATTTTACGAGTATATTCCTCCCACGCACACATACGCCTCGGGTTTTTGGAAACCTTTAATATTATTAAAGAAAATACTTTTCATGAATTAAACCACTTTCACAGCTTCACAATTAAAGTAAACCCACTTCAAATAAAATGTAAACAAAGATCCAACAAAAAACTGTAAGCAATACCAGGTAACAGGAAACGCACTCGCGTGTTACGTCCAAACTCCTATTTTCACCGCCTTTACCCAAAAACATAATGGCTAATTTAGACGTTCCTCGCTTCGCCTGAAATTCGTTATTACAGTGGCTCATTACGTCAAACATTGAGCACGCAAAACCCCGATTCATAAAATTGAGTGACTACGTCGGCAGCTTGAGATATGAAGATGAATTCCATTTGAGTAATTGAGTTACACACTTATTGTCGACCCCTGGCCGGGGTCTTGCAAGCCTTAAGAATTTTTAATTTAGGGCCGTTTTCTTCGACGGAATTTAATGGAGTATTTGGTGATTTTGATGCGGGGTTTCGAATTTAGGAAGGTGAGGTGTATTGAGTTGAGGGCCACACGATCAAACCAGAATCATTTTGAGTTGTTAAAATCTTATTTACAACGGGAAAAGCTGTGTGATTAGTAATCTTGATCTTCCTGATTCAATTTCCGTTTATTTGCGAACGACTTCGTCCGTGCGAATGTTAAAAATGATCCCAAGGGAACATGTTCCCGTTTCATTTAATTCTGTTTTAAAAAAGGAAGAGGTAACAAACAGACTGAGTTAGATTCGCAATTATTATATTATTAGAGAGAGCGTCCCACGGTTTCACCCACATAGTTCCCGTCTTCGTGGGAATATGGTGATAAAATATAGCCTATGTCACCCGGGAATAGTGTTGCTTCCCAACAGTGAAAGAATTTTTCAAATCGGTTCAGCTGTTTCGGAGCCTATTCAATACAAACGAAAAATCAAATCGATCCTCTTAATAATATTAGTAAAGACTACAGCACTGCACGGCGCGATTACTTATACTTTCAAGTTATTGTTCAAATCCAACTCAACTGCAAATCTTTATTACAGACCAGCCATTGCAATATGAGGATGTGCTGGACAATATTTTCCGAACGATTTTCTCTGCGACACGAGCACGGCTGGTTAATAGCCGACAGCATAAGATCAAGTGATCGTGAAGATTCTTTACGTGCTCGCTGCGCCACCGTCGCGTAACCGTCCCGCGCCCGTCCCGTCCGAGTGCACAGCGTGGAACGGAAATGCGATATCATGAAGTTCGTATTGTACGCTGAATATCTTGGAAGGAGCTTTAAGAATTTATTCGCAGGTAAAGTGGTATCATATGTCATAGATTAAAGAGCATTACAGTAGGTTCATAATCTTGGAGAGATAAGATGTTTAAGTTCTTGGAGTTTATAATGATGTATTAAAATGAGGTACGTTTGTCTAGTCTATTTAGGTTTGAAACATTAAGAGTTCTACATGCTGATTTTAACGGAAGCTATCCAAGATGTCTTGCAATGCTTCTTAGTCTGCTGTGGACGGAGAGCAAAGTGGAAGTAATAGGGGACAACATTACACTCCTGGTGAATCTATCTCTTAGACAGTCCTTTCACGAGGAGTGGGGTATTTTGGACTGAAATAAAAAGGATACTTTATTATGATTGATAGTGTACACAAACATTGTTGTAATACTATCTGTCTAAGGTTATTGTGGTTATCTGTTGTAAAACAATATAATTAGATGAATCTCAGTATCGTAATCAACAGACTGAAATCCATTTCTGTTACTTAAGGGTTATTTCGAGAGGGTCAGTGCCTGCTAGGGTTGCGGAAGTTGTTCGAAAGAGACAACGCGGCCCTGGAACGCAAAGGGCACAAGAAGGATTAAGGGTGGTTTTTAGTCAGTAAAAGTCTGAACACTCCCTTCCGCTCCGCCCAGAGTGGGAGAAGTCATTTGATGATTACCCAAGCAAAAAAAAGGTAATATTTATAATGTTTCTCAGGATTAATTATTTATCATACGTACATAAGTAGATTTTAGTTTGTATCATAAGTGCAATAGCTTTCATGGCATAGATACCAGAATAGGGTAGTTGACTAAAAAATCTAATCAGGCCGTCAAATAGATTTCCAATAAATATGGGACACGTATTTTTCCTTTTTTTCACGTAAACAAAAAAAGGAAGACGATACAGTGTGTTGAAAGCTCATGTGACGTCACTTCGTGGCTTCGTGCTACGGTTTTTATCACGCCGTGACGTCACAAGCCCCCACTCATGATCTTTGAAGCTTGTTATCTTCGTCAATTTTTATAGATTCGATAAAGCAAAAAATACGAGTCCAATATTTTTTGATTACCTAACTGACGTACTAAATAGAATCAAATTCAAAGTCAAAGTCTTTTATTTCTGGTCATAGGTTAACAAAGATGGTGCTTAATACTAAATGTATCACTATGTACTGCTAGTAAAGCATACAAATATTATATAACCATATTTTTATTCCTCAGAAAACATCTCTATTATACTCGTAACGAATATCAGGTAGTTGCTTGTCTAAGTTAGATCTAACGATGACCTCCTTGTACAGAATTGCTTGTTAATCTCAAACCCCTCCGGCCGTATTTGTGTTGATGAGATAACTAAGTAACAATACATTTGGGGCCGAATTAATTGTAGTACTAGTGAGCGTTGTTTGCTAAGCATTTACCCAACACCATAGCTTTTTGCTTCTCCTTGGGATTAAAATTAACTTTTATCGCACTGTCATTATCCTTGTGATGTGTGTTGTGGTGTGGTGGCCAAGAGGGCAGTGGTGGCGAAGTGGTAACGGTCCCGACTTACGAATTGTAGGGCGCGGGATCAAACCCAGCCAGGCGCATTACTTTGTGTAATTAATTTCATCACCACGGTGAAGGAAGAACCAAAATTCGTTTTTTAAACTCTCGTGCCTAAATTGCCAAACTGATTTTGATAGATTTTGAAACAGAGACAGACTTAAAAAAGAGTGAGTGAGTGTGAAAGTGAGTGAGTGTGAGTGTGTGTGAATCCTTCTAGTGCCCTTTGCCTTCCAGGACCGCGGTGACTCTTTCGAACAATGTCAGACACAGGAAACCGGAAAATACTATAAAACAAGGTATATTGCAACGATAAATAAACTTTAAATCTAACTGCATACTTAAAATGAGAATAGGTATATTTATCTAAAACTAAGTTAAGTAAGTACATTTGGTTTTAAAATTAATACTGGCTTTCATAAAAATGTGCTAAATTCCAAGATAAATAGGTACTCGAAACATTCATATATGTAGATAGGTTCTCAACGAATTTGCATTGTGGTTGTTCGTATTTAAAAGCCAGATTTTTTTGTCAAACTTTTTGTATTTAGGAAGTTCATTGCGATATTTATCCAATAGAATTAGGTACTTCCATGTATTTTCTGAGTAAAGGTTCAATTTGTTATAAGAAATGTAACAAGGCACTATTTGCTATAATCAATTGGCTACGGAAAATGGTGGTTTCTACATAGATAGGTTTTGTCCTTTGTATCTATAAAATTAAACCGAGACTCTTGATAAATATAAAATGCTAGCTTTTATCCGCGACTTCATTTGAACATATCCCGCTTTTTCCTGTGATAATTTCGGGAAATCCCTTAGTGCTTGAGAGCACTAAGAGAAGAACGGAGTACAGTTAGGTTACAAGCTGAATTTCAGCTGTACAATGCCTGTCAGTTACTCAGTTAGTCAGTAACGGAAGAGTTTTATATACCTTTATATTGATTGATAGACACTATAGACAGGCAGCCCTTTTGTGGAGTTATAATAAAAGGAAATGTCCTTTTATTATTATTCAACTGCCAATACTATTCAAGTTTTCCATTTGTATAGTTCCTTTAAAATCTGATGATATACAGTATGTTAACTAACAGAGGGCGTTCCCGTAAACCCGCAATAGTATAGCATCCATATATGATAGAAAAAATATTACCATTCGAAAACAAAATGTTTTTATTTTTTTTAATATTAAAATATTCACTAAAAATGTTAAATTGATACGTTAAGGAAACACTCTGTACACGCGTACTTGCCGGTTTGGGCATTGCTACTACGAGTACTATTCCGCGCTACTATTTTGATTATAAATCGGATGTTTCGAATTTATTGTCAATTAATTATTTTATTGAATTCAGATTATTTTTCTATGCTGATATTTTTATTTTAATCTATTAATGATATAGATTAACAAGTTTAAGGGAACGCCGTCTGTTATTTAACATTGTAACGCAGCACGACAACCTAGGATCCAACGCTCATCGAAAAAGCAATTCCTTTCAGAAACATGGCATACGTTACGTTATTCGGTCCGTTCAGGCTGGAGTGTCATGGTGTCAAGTATCCTTTGGTAGCCGGTCCACGCTTTGGCTACAATTACAACGAACAGTTAGGGTCCGAGCTGATAGGACAGAAAAATGCTACGACATCGCCGCCACGCAACGAAGTGACCCGAGTCTCATGTCTGGCACTTCGACTGTCTCCGCCGGTATTGTAAAAAAGGAATCATTTTCAATACATATAAATTACATAAATTTAATCTATACTTAATATTATAAAGCTGAAGAGTTTGTTTGTTTGTTTGTTTGTTTGTTTGTTTGTTTGTTTGTTTGTTTGAACGCGCTAATCTCAGGAACTACTGGTTCGAATTGAAAAATTCTTTTTAGGTTGAATAGACCATTTATCGAGGAAGGCTTTAGGATATATGTATATCATCACGCTTAAGCCAATAGGAGCGGAGCAGCGATAAAGAATGTTTTAAAATCGGGGATTCCACGGGGACGAAGTCGCGGGCAGCAGCTAGTATAAAATATACAGCATTTTTAAAATAGTAACCCTTTTTTTTTTTTTTTTTTTCTGGATGGGAAATCATCAAATGACTTCTCCCGCTCTGGGCGGAGCGGAAGGGAGTGTCAGACTCTTACTGACTAAAACCCACCCGTGATCCTTCTTGTGCCCTTTGCGTTCCAGGGCTGCGGTGACTCTTTCGAACAAATTCCGCAACCCTAGCAGGCACTGACCCTATGGGGCCCCGTCTTCTTTGCTGACGGCTCTTTGAGGCGCGCGTGGAACACGATGCGCCGTCGACTCGGGCCTGGTTGCTATCGGACGGCGAGCCACCCATAGCTCGCCATCCGCAGGCCCGCGCCTACGGTGGCCGGGAATCGCCCTGCGTTTCCCGACGCCCGGGGCGTCTTCTTCTGTTGCGGCGGCTGGAGCGAGGGGCTTCCCTCTCTCGCACGCGCTCCGCCTCCTCCTTCGCTAGCATTACTGCTTCGCAGAAGGAGGCGACCGCTTCCCATGCCTCCTCGCTCCGGACCATGGCCCGAACCAGGGCCGGACGCGAGAGGTCGCCGCCGCCGATCGCCTCGACGAGGACACGGCGGTGCTCTGCCCAAGCAGGGCAGACCTCCACCGTATGCTCCACCGTGTCTTCCGGACGATCCACACAGTGATGACACCCGGACGTGTCCTCCCGCTGGATCCGACACAGGTACCTCCCGAAGCAGCCGTTTCCGGTGAGCACCTGTGTCAGGCGGAAGGTGAGAACGCCGTGACGTCTCTCCAGCCACGCCTCAAAGAGGGGACTTATCGCCACAATAGTGGCGTGCCCAGCACTGGGTTGCGATAGTCGCTGTCTCCAAACCTCCGTGAGATCCCGCCGGAGCTCCGTCCGCTGCGCAGCAATTTGCCGCGGCAGCAGCGTTTCACCCCGGCTTAGCGCCTCCACGCGCAACGCGTAAACGTGCGCGAGGGCTCTCGCCTCCAGATCCCACGGCAGTAATCCGGCAAGGAGATTCGCCGCTTCGCCAGAGACCGTGCGGTATCCACGGACTAGCCGAATGGCCATGACCCTCTGGGCCGAGACCAGGTGGCGCGCTGGCAGTCGCCTTAGCGACAGCGCCCACACTGGGGCCCCGTAAAGGGCCATGGACCGCACGATCCCCGCGTACAGCCTCCGGCAGGAGGCGTTTGGTCCCCCCAGATTGGGCAAGAGCCGCTTGAAGGCAGCCCCAGCCCGCCCCAGTTTGGGTGCCAAACGTCGGAAATGCTCCGCGAAGTTCCACCGGCTATCGAGGACGAGGCCCAGGTACCTCATCGTTGACCCGACGCCGATGTGAACCCCTCCTACTGTTACCTGGGTTCCCGGTGGTGGCCGGTTCCGAGGGCCATGAAAACACATGGCCTCGGACTTGTGTAGGGCCACCTCGAGACCCAGTTGCCGGATTCTGTCAACGACTATCGCAACCCCGCGTGTCATCAACTCAGCCGCCGCCTGGTGCGACCCCCCTTGCGCTAAAACCAGCGTGTCGTCAGCGTAGCAGACTACGCTGACGCCGCGAGGGAGGTCGGCGCGCAGCACCCAGTCGTAGCCGATGTTCCACAGGGGCGGCCCCAGAACCGAACCCTGTGGAACACCGCACGACATCTCTCGCCGGTTCCACTCTTCCCAGTGACCGGGGTAGATGACGGCTCTATCCGTCAGGTAGTCCTCGACCACGCGACGGAGGTAGGTTGGCACCCGGTGATACCGGAGTGCCTCCCTGATGCAACTCCAGGGCAGGGAATTAAAGGCGTTGGCGATGTCAAGGGACACCGCCACGACCACCCTACCCCGGGAAATCGCCTCCCCCGTCGTGAGGGCTCTCACAAAATAGTAACCCTCTGGGTATCGCTTTGTTACTTAGGGCTCTTGAAAGAAGAATCTCCTTAGTATGTGTTGCGTCCAGGAGTCTCATATTTTTAGATTCTTAATACAGCAGCCTAACGAGAGCTACATCAGGTATAGCTCAAGGATCTTGGCTAATATATTATTTATGTATTTAATACTTTACGCACACAAATGTATAGAGGCGGACTTAATGCCTTACCATTTACTGTCTATTAATAGCTTTATTGTTTCGTTACCTATTAATTTAATTAAAATATTATACAACACTAATTATAGTAATAGAATAAACGCAATACATCTAACAAGGTCATTGTGCTCATCATTATGAACAACATGAACATTTTATTTTGGGACCAAACCCGTACATTTTGTCGAGTTATCCACACAAAAATTTATGGGGGAGCCAATTTTTTTTTTGCGATTTTGGTGTCAGTCACCCAGTAAAAGTTGATCATAATGATGAATACAATGACCCCTTACGAAGTATTAGGGCCGGTTGTATCAAACAGTTGGTTAACGTAACATACGTACGTCAAAAAGTAACGATTACGAAAGATCTTTAACTTTTGTTAAATACGAAGCGTTGTTTCATAGCATAAAAAACTGGATGTTATAGTTAACAGGGTTGCCAGTAGAAAGCAACATGTTTTCCCAATAAAAATCGATGGGAGATTTATCTAATATGGCAACATTTGACCGTTCACGTCAAATTTTGTGTGTCCTGTCAGTAAAATTGTTGTGTTATTGTCGTAAACTTATAGTACGCTTTGGTTATTGTGTACGTTTTTCTATCGCGTGTGATTTTAGAGACTGACTTCTTCAATACTGAAAAGTATTAGTATATTCTGACGTAAAATGGTTACTTTTTCACCTAAGTAAGTAATATTTGTGAAACGTTACAATCTAACAAACACTCGTTTGTTATAATTGTTGGACTTCACGTGGTTTTTTATTTCCAGAGAACGGGCTGTAAACTTTTCCAAACACGAAAAGGCTCGCTTTCAGTCATTCTTTTTCTTCCACATTTTATAACACTCAATTAAATAATACTCTTTGCTATCAATTTTTTTTAACTATATTTTTTTTATTTATAACCATCAATTAAAGTAAATAATATCAAAAAAGTCCATGTGGCACGACAAAGTTGACATTTTGTTGAACAGTGTTATTAATACGTGTTTTAAAGACTTTTTTCTTTCTTTCCACACTATTTGAATCATCATCAGATGAAGAACTATCGTCGATTAAAGACCAAACAGGCGAATACAAAAGAGAGTCCATGTTGTTTTACTATTTGACGCAACTAAAGTTACGTTAACCAGTGCTCACACCATCTGTTACCGTAATCGTTAATTTTTTACGTACGTTAACGCTGACATTCTGTGAAACAACCCATTTTTTGCTTTAACAATGATTAGCGCCTTTTTTGACGATTACGCGTGCGTTAAGTGTCGGTGAAACAACCCGCCCTTAATCTGTTACACGTTGTATCACATTTGGCAGCTCCGTTTGCGCAAACCCTTAGTCATAGTGTTCTGTAAGCTTCTCTAGTGTCTGCTACTGACGTGCCTATTTGAGATGCAGAGATGATGAAATATGGCTAGAGAATTGAATTAAATTAATTAAATAACACTTAATACAATAATACATTCGTAGTTAAACCATCGGTAATGTATTAAAATGAAGTGTAATTCTATGGGATTCATCTTTATCTCTTTTATCTTTTAGATTAATCTTTATCATGGCCCAACTACTATTGTACGTAGACCTCTCAATAAATTGCCTCATTGACGTGTACTGGGACGTGTATGGGATGGGTGACTGAAATTCGCTTTAAATTGATACATTCATGTTTGTGGTAAAACAACTGAATTCAGATATCAGAAACCTATTGAACCGAGATAGTCGATGAGAAATCTATGATGTCAAGTCGAATTTGATTCGGAGGCAGTGCATCAAAGTTAAGTTAGGTCACACAGTTTGTTCTCGGTATTCAAACCGGACGCAGTGCTAAATCGTCTTTAGTCAAAAGCAAACGGAGATATATAGGAACAGTATTTTATAAATGTTGTAAATTCAAATAATTCTTTGGTATTATTTACCTTTGATGTTGGCTATCTTAACTACAATATTATAAATGCAAAAGTGAGTTGGGTTGTATATTACGCACTCACGCTTTCTTCGCTGAAACGATTTCGGTAATAGACATAGATGCGAATCACCAATTAACTTCTTTCGCGTGGAACATAACGTGCTTTCGATCCAGGCCTGGTTATTATTGAACGGCAAGCCATTTAACTCTCGTCATCCCCACACCCGCGCAGTCCACGGTGGCCGGGAATACCCTGCTATACGATCGAAACGACGAAGAAACGGCGATGCTCCACCCAAGTAGAGCAGACCGTATGCTTCTCCGTGTTCTGCGGGCGAACCACTCATTGGTGATACCTGGGCTTGTCCTGCCGCTGCATTCGAATTAGCTAGCTCCCGAAACAACCGTGTCCGATGAGTGCCCGCGTTAGGCCGAAGGGAGGACGTCTTGGCGTCTCTCTAGCCACTTTTCAAAAGTTATCGCCACGATAGTGAGCTTGCCCAGCGCTGAGTTCCGTTGCGATTTGCCGCGGCAGCGAAGTTTCACCCCAGCGTAGCATCTCCATGCACCACGCGTAAACATGCGCGAATGTCACCTCCAGATCCCATGGTGGCATTCCGGTAAAGACGCTCGCTGCCTCATCGAATATTGAACAGATTAATGCGACCCTGGGGTCGGTTATGGGCTATTTTCACGCAACCAAAGCCCCAGGAAAATGCCAGTTTAATTCATTGTATTCAAAACATGTCTCTTCGAAAATTACTTGTCATTTGGGAACTTCTCAAATGCAATAATAATGTCGAAACCAAAAAGGAAGGGACCTGAATTCGACTAACCTAGGATTTTCTCGATTTTCCACTATTGTGTACGAGATTAGAAGTTTACTACAAAGTACTTTTATGTAAGGCTCTAGATTATATTAAATAAGTGAGTCCTTCTGACTCTATGTTATGACTGGACATCAAAATATTGGTGTTTCCGACAGGCCCAACATTCAACAATGACCCAGAATTGTATTTTGCTATATTTTTATTGTATTCCAGTGTATTCTTATTTTATTAAATCTTGCATTAGTTATTGCCAGATGCTTCTGCTTTACATAAGACCTTCTGCCTAGTATGTCTTTGAAACATATGATTTTAAACAGAGGTTTCATATAAAAACAGCTGTTTTTTGATAAACGTAAATCAAAAGTTTATTTCCTAGTAATGTGTTTGAAGTGAGAAACCAAAACTTACAAGTAACATTACAAATTCCTGCATATTCAGAAACAGTTGTTGCAACATGAAACTTCATTTTAGCAAGAGCGAGATAGCAACAATATAATTGTAGAATGAGCAAGACAGATATAGTCACATAAGAGTTTACAGAACTATGCACTAAGTTGTGCATCCCTTGCTTCCTCGCGTAATAAAACGATAACACTTATAGTTAATATGGTCCCAGATGTTCGCAAGTGCCTTCAGTAATACTAGAATATTCCGAATAGGAGCGTTACATTCCTAAAAAACTTCAAAGAATGTATAGTCAAACGTATGTACGTACGTGTGTATGTACGTGTATGTGTGTGTTGTGTTTAAATTTGTTGCATACCACGTTTTGTTGATCTAGTCGTTGGTAGCGTTAATTATTAGATAGGCACAAGTTTCGGGAAGGAATCCTGGGCGATGTTATCGGTTTTTCCGTTAGGGAAATCTCAGTAACCGCCCATCAAGACCCGATTATTTTAAAGCTAGGATTATTTTAGCGGCAAAATAAATTTGCAATAAACGTCATTGACTATTTTACACTTATTAATATTCTGAATTAAAAAAAAAAACAGGTATAAAGACAAAGCCGTCCTTAATAGGCAGCCACGTGACCCTTTACGTTTTCTAGTAACTCATTATTTATTCATCGGGTACCTATGAAGATATGCTAGGAAAAGGTATATGTACTTTATTGCAAGTTTATTTGACGCCTACCATAGTATTTACGTTTGCCCTGAATATTTGTACTATTAGTAATCAAAAGGAGGTGCATTTAAAAATGAAACTCCTTCGTACTAAATAATTTGTAGTGGTTTGTGGCCTAGTTGACATCCAAATTATTATGGAAATCACATCTTAGAATCCTGAACAATTATAACGTTTCCCTCTTTCTTGAGATGTCAAGGAAAGTAGAATAACTCTTTATATAATGCTACTCGAGAGCCACTGCAAACTTAAATTGTGCGATAAATCAACTTAAACCTAAGGAACTTCATGTTCTTATCTCGGTTTATCTACTTTGTTAGTTTTAAGTACCCACCCATAGTTCAATGAACGATTCAAGCAAAACCCGAAAAGGGGTCATTGTACTCATATCTACGCACAACTTTTACAAGTTGACTAACCCTGATATCTATAAAAAATGAATGTCTCATAAGAAGGTCACAATTGAGATTTATGGTTGGCCTGTACATTAGAAATATTATCAACATAAAAAAAATAAAAAATAATAGATCATCGGCATTTAAATCATGTGAGAACCTATATTTTGGCATGAAAATTTAGTTATTAAGCACCTATTGGACTATTGTTCATAACCTCTTTTAGGTTTTGAGTTTAATCTGTTATACATACCTTGTAAAGCATTAAGCATATACAGCAAAATCCATGGCACTAAGTCCAGCACTGTTCTTTTAATGGCTTCGTTTGCATCTGCCATGTTATGTCTCTGCGCATGGATGGAAAATTAGCAAACGATTTCTTTGGATCTGGGTGAAGCGAAAGGTAGTGTCAGACTTTTACTGTTTAAAAACCATCCGTGTTCCTTCTAATGTTCTTTGCGTTACAGAGCTGTGGTGACTCTTTCGAACAAATTCCGTAATCATGACAGGCACAGGACCACCAGGGCCGGCTACTTGGGCTTAAGCTGTTACACTTTGTAAAGCATTAAACATATGCAGCATAAGTTAGGGCACTAAGTCCGGCTTTATACATTTGATGACCACGATTGCTTCTGTCATGTTACTTCTCTGCGCTACCCGAAGGTAGGTCGGTCGATAGAAAATGCCTAAGGAATTTTTAATTAAATAATCATTATTATTTTAATTTATAAAATAGCTCACATTTTTTTATTAGTTTTTAAGCTATTGTATAGCTTCTATCGCGGGCCTTAAGCGTGGCAACCGAATCCAGAAATTCCGTAACGAAAATAACCTAACACCGCTACGTCATGCGATTAGGCCCCGCCTTTTTAAAATGGTCGCTCGCCGTCACCGAGCCGACCCGAACGTCTGCGTTCGGAAACAATCGGTGGGACAAAGTTAAGTGAAACGTATGTGATTTACATTAGTACAGTAACCCGGGTGAACGAATCGAGACCATATCACAATGACGCAGAGTACTAAATATATAATTGCATAAGTTGATAAAAAATGCTATGCAATAGCTTAACCGCGGCAGTCCCCGAGTGCCACATGTATTTTTTTTATTTTTTTTTATTCCAGAAAAAGGCCTAGTCATGATTTAAAAAACGAATTTAATCAAACAAGTGACTTGTCTTACCAGCCAGGTATTAATCTTCAAATCACTTGAGATAACTCGACGGATAAGCTTCTCTATGTGATTACCTGTCTAAGGAAACGGGCGAACAATCACTATTACATTGTTAACCACCCTTACAGTACTATCGTTAACTTTTATGTGTAGGAGCCCATGTTCTGAGCTTGCCTTGTGTTTGGAGGTACTTTAGCGCCATCTAGTTAAGTAGTGTGGAAGCTGTTTCAGCGTGTTCTCATTTGTATTATTTACTTTTGACGGTTTATGAGTGATGAAAACTTTGTAAGTCCCAAAATAAATAAAAAATGTGTTTTTTTTTTGCTGTTGAATTAATAAATTCAATCGCTGTACGGTCCTAGAACCAAAAATTCGAAGACATTTGAAATTCACCAACCCGTACTGGGCCGGCGTGGTGGATTACAGCCCATTCCCTCTCCTAGAGAGGAGGCCTGTGTCCCAGCAGTGGGAACTTATGCTTATGCTGTACGGTATTCATAGAAATATTAGTATTATGAAATAAACGACCATGTGTGTATTGCAACTAGCGAAATCCCGTGGCCGACACTTTTGACTTCGGTTCACCAGACCTTGTATCCATTCTAGAACCTTGCGACATAGACATTTAATATCTGTATTAAACAATTAAATCAATCTGCCTAGCCTTTTTCAGATTCCAGTCTAACCATATGCAGCTGAATCCCAGGTCTGACTGCCTAAAATATTTTCAAAAATCTTCGACCAACGGATTTATTTGCTTTCGGAGGCATGAAGGAGCCCCGGTATGTACCTAATGGATGGTCACCCACAACTATATTATTGCACGCCACAATTAATGCAAAGAAGATAGCGCTTTCGCTACCAATATTGCCATCTAGTATCGAATAGCAGAACTACTAGAGTCAATAACTTTCGAGACTCTTCTGAGAACATTCTAGAATTATCGAAACTGTCCAATCGTGACCGAAATGTACGTGAAATTTCTAGGTCTTTCTACAATGAAAAGTTCTGGAATGAACCATACATAAGGCCTGCATTTACACCGAACAAGTGATTGCACAACCGTTAACTTCAAAAGCGATCTTCAACTGCGAATCAAAGTGATCAGTAGTGGAATTGTGTGTTATAAATTAATGTTTAAAGTTGTAATTATTATTGTGGTTTAATCAAAGTGTCTATTTTTGGTTATTAAATCAGCTGTTTTACCATTACGAACCTTAATCTCGTAATAATATCTAATGTTTACAAACTAAAACTATGTCCCTTTTCACAGTTAACGAATGTCACCACCTCTCTAAGTAGTCCAGTGCCAACCCGATAGTTCCAACTAAACTAAGGGCAGTGGCACATTGTTTGCATGTCAAACGCAGCCGGAAATCCGGGTATTTTAATCATTTTGAGCGGTATATGTCTGTACAAGCTTAAAGCACACTGTTGTGCTTTAAGCTTTATCTCCACGAATTGATAGTAAATAGGTACTTTGAGTGCTTGCTTTGGGAATTATGTTTATTTTTAGGGGTTTCGAACGACTGTATGAAACAACAGAATCTTTGTAAGATCACCTGGTTTAATTAATTAATTTAGGCAAACCAACTAAATACACACAAAAGACATAATACATATAATTTACCATATAGTTAAAATTAAAGTATGTTGGCCCAGTTCGAATGTTCTGCCGTGACTACCCATGGGTGATTTCATTGACCATAGGAATCTACATAATCTATCAACTTACCTAACTTCGCACTCATTTATAGACGATGACACTTAATTTGTATAATGCCCAAAACGTTTTCCCATTACAATTTAATAAAGAGAGGATAGGTCATTAGTGCAACATCAAAACTTGCTTGAAGTTGGAACTTTTCCTGAACAAAACAAATTGAAAACAAATAGGAGTATAGCGTGCTTTGTATTTTTGTGGTCGGCTTGAAGACAAGTTATGTAGTAGATCTGAACAATGCGACAAAAATGGATACTGCAAAGAATGAGTATACAGTATGTTAACTAACAGAGGGCATTCCCG
Organism: Hecatera dysodea; assembly: GCA_905332915.2. NCBI lineage: Eukaryota > Metazoa > Arthropoda > Insecta > Lepidoptera > Noctuidae > Hecatera > Hecatera dysodea. The sequence continues at coordinate 5,811,560 of HG995294.1, read as the reverse complement.
TTAACCCGCAATAGTATAGCATCCATATATGGTAAAAAAAGTAGGGGAGACCGGGTCAAAATCGTATAGCTAAGGGTTTAGGGTTGTAGGTCTTTCATATTAAAACACAAATTTATCTATTCAACAATTATAATTAGTCAGTCTCATAAGGAACATAATCAATTGCACATATTTCGAATAATTCAAATACCAAACAATAAAAACGAAAATTATTAAACTTCTTCTAATTACGATTTTGCCCCGACACATGGGCAAAACCGTACACTATATACGATACGAAAAAATCGGTTTAAATCATCCCAAGCCTTTGCGAGTGGAACTGTCCAGATAATTATTCTGTCTAAATCGGTTTATTCGATCTTGTAATGTTGATTTTGGTACCTCAAAAGTTTTGGCAGCTTTCAAGTAACCCATGGTGCCATCAAATACGGCTTGAACAGCTTTTTTATGTTATCCGGATCCTATTCTTGTCTAGAAGTAGTCCTTTTATAATTACGTGGCATTTTAACTGCACCTAAAATAAAATAAAAATAAATAAGTTTATGTTCATTCATACGGGTCAAAATCATATAGTAGCCGGTTTTGCCCCGTACGGTTTTGACCCAAGGCTTAATGTATAAATATATCACTCACTACTAGATACGCAAACCAAACTTACCCACTCAAATATTTGTTAATTATGAGTAAATATACACACTTTAACATAGTTGATTGGACACTTACCTATTATACACGTAAATTACACTATTATTGATTGAATTTTTACAAAAATAAGATCAAGTACGCCGAAAAACAATAAAATCGAATGTTTTGATAACGCGCGTATCTGTAGCGACAAGTTTTTGTTGACAAATAGCTCCCATTGGTTTACGAAGCTGAGCAGTTTGCGCGCGGGAACTTTGAATTATTGACAAGAACAGACATGCTGTACTGTTTTACCCCGGTATACGGTTTTGTACAGGTCTCCCCTATTACCATTCGAAAACAGAACAAAGTGTTTTTTTTTTTAATATTAAAATATTACTAAAGATGGGAAATTGATACGTTAAAGAAACACTGTACACGCGTACTTGCCGGTTTGAGCATTATTGCTACTACGAGTACTATTCCGCGATACTAAATATTTTGATTTTAAACAGGATCGAGGAAAGGTTTCATATTATTTTTTTGTATTCGGATTATTTTATGCTTATTTTTCTATGCTGATATTTTTATTTTCATCTCTTTTTTTTTAGTTTAAAGGAACGCTCTCTGTTATTTAACATACTGTATATGCTGTGAGCTACGCCGTAGTACTATTAAAACTACGACGTAGCACAGTGCTTACTACGCCGTAGCAAAACTCGACAGGTAATGTTTTAAAGTGACAGAAAAGCTGACGAGTAGTGGATTGTCTTAATCTGAAAAAATCTTTAAAAAAATATCATATTCTATCTCTAGCCAACCGCCGCATAATTCTATTTAAACACTCCCAGAACGTCTAAACGACTGAATCCACCTTTACATGTGCACTTTGCATCATCAAATTATGCAGAACTCATACATTGACCGTCCAACCAGAAATTTAAACAAGCTTTGTAAACAGCACGATTTTGATCCATTCACAACTAGTGTCTCCTCAGTCAGGAAGTTCTTATGCCGAAACTTTTTCATATAAGTTGTGAAACTTTGATATAATGATTGTTATATGTTTTTACATTGCAAGCAAATTAGTAGTAGAAATATTAGTTACTTAGTAACTTGCAGTAAACATCCATAGAACTTACTTCTTATTCCTGTGTTTTATAAGTGGAGACTTTTAAATGGCTGGGCTGCCTTATTTAGTGAACTTGATCTGTTTTTCTTCCATAATGCTCAAATAAGTAAATAAATTAAGATGAAGAGCATGTGATCAACATTTAAAAAAAAGAATGTCATATTTTATTTATTTGTTGTACACTTACCATAGTGCGTTTTAACCCAAAGTTTGACTGATAGAGAATGTAATGATGCATTAAGTCCGCCCGTGTATCACTATAGTACATACAGTTTAAATTTGTAAATAAATGTATATATATACATATAATATATATTATGTATATGTACTTGCATAAAATGAATCCATCTTGGCCTGCCATATCACTAAGAAAAAACCAATTAATTAACCAATAGATTATGGTTAAGAAAGAAGTGATCACTGAGAAGGAGAACTAAAGCAGATGAATAAAAGGAGATTCCGGGACCAACAACATACATCGAGGAAGATTGTGTTCAAAGATATTTACTATATCTGCCTAGCCTTTTCCCAACTATATCGGGGTCGGCTCTAAGTCAAACCGGGTTCAGCTGAATACCAGAATTTTTCGTGGAGCAGCTGCCTACCAGACGTCCACAATCCATTAACTCGTTAACACGGTACTTCTTGGCAAGACTGGAGTCAGATTCACTGGCTTCAGACAATCCATAACAACTGTCAAAGATCTACAAATGACAGCCGGGACCAACGGTTTAGCGTGCTTTCCGAAGCGTGGAGGAAACTCGGTACGTTAAGATGGTCACCCATCCACAGGTCGACCTTGGCAAGCGATGCTTAACCTTGAAGATCGACCCGTGCGGCTGTTGTCTTTAGCCACGAGCTCCTCAATGATATTTACTTAATTCAAAGCAAATCTATGCGGTTACGTTCAAATCCACAGCACATTATTGTTAGTGTGTCAGATATAAAATGAAATGTCAATAATTGAATTTATAAACACGCATGATGAATAATAAATGTGACACTTTATAGTAGTTAATAAATGTGACACGTTAATAACGATTTCAGTGGTTTAGCGATAATTGATTTAAATTTAATGTTAAACCGGAAATCAGGGACATTTAATCATTAGTTTTGCACTGAAACCAATCATGTATCCACATCAACAAACAAAGCAACGTATACGTGTGTATGTACAATTGTACCAGTGGCATGCAGTGGTTCGAGCTAGGGTAGGCGAAAGAGAAGATGTCCAAATAAATTTTAAAAAATAACCACATTATTCAGGGTTGATTTTTAATGAAATGAGTTTTTTTTTGTTTTTTTTTTTTTAAATAGCCTATTAAAAAAAAAACACCACATTTCAACCCTGAATAATGTTGTGCGTTTTTTTTTGGACATTTTCTCTGGCCTACCCTAACTCGAACCACTGCACGCCACTGAATTGAACATACATGTATGTATATGATATTTTTTACCTTTTTCTGTAAGGCTCAATGTGGTTATCGAATACTTTCTAGGATTTTTTTTCAGCTAGATAAGATTCAGTCTGCTGATTTATACGTATATGGAAATGGATTTATGAATTCTGAAAATTTATCAACGAAAAGTGAACGAAAACACGAGTTCAATAACAATATTAGTAAGTAAATTACAACGTACGTATTTTATAACTTAAAACTGTTATCATTACAATTTAAAAATAACTTTTACGTTGACGATTTTTACGTTTTATGGTATCAAACTTAAATAGCGAAAAAAAAAATTAAGTTCTTTAGTACATTTTGTCGAGTTATGCCTACGATCACTAATAAAGGACTATTCACACAGTCAGCAACAAAAAAAAATCCTAACCAAATAAGCGTCAAACACAATATTTCATTGCGTTTTTAATCTAGTACCATTCGAACGCTTCGACGGTATACGAGCCTCAGTGTTCATTTAAAAAATTGTAAACTCGTCGACTTAGGTACTCGAAACATGTTTCGCTCCAGGGGCCGTATTATGACTTCTTAAAACCATCATGTTTTCGGTGTGAAAAAGAGACGGAGCTATACAGGACGAATAGCACTATCCTTTTCTCACACAGAAAACATGATGGTTTTAAGATGTCATAATACGGCCCCTGGACAGTGAATCTTCAATAGATTTCGAGATAGATAAGAGATCTCTAGGAGAGGAAATGGGCCGTAATTTACCACGCGAGCCAAGTGCGGGTTGGTGAATGTCACATGTCTTAGAATTTTTGGTTCTATCTTTTTGGCCCTGGAAGGAGCGGTCGCAGGGCTCCCTCTACTCGTCCGCCTCCTCTCGACTCCGACGACTTGGAGTCCCCGGGAGAGGTAGCTCCCACTGCCGAGGAGAAGAGGGCTAAGCTGGAGGAGGTCGTGAAGGCCGCGATCCGCGCTGTGGCCTTTAAGAGGAAACAGTCCTCGAAGCGGGAGGCCATCAGCGCGACCAAAGCCTCCATTATGGCGGCAGCGGCGGCCAACGTCAGCAGTTCGGGAGAGGCGACAGAGTTGCGGGTGGAGGTCGCCCGCCTCGCGGCCGTTACGGAGCGACTCATAGCGGAGAATGAGTCGCTCCGGAGGGACCTGGTAGGCATGGCCAGGGCGGCCTCGGAGGAGCCGCAGGGGGGGCTGCGTCCAGCGGCGCTAGAGGGGAGCCAGGTGCTGTGCCAGGTACGGAGCCTGGTGCGGAAGGGGCTGGCTCCCTTCCAGAAGCAGTTCTCCGTTTTGGAGGACATGATTCGGCGTCCCCAACTAGCGGCAACACAGGGGCCCCCGGGCCGGCGGAAGGCGGCTTCGTACGCGGCCGCCGTGGCTACCGGCCCGGGAACGTCCGGCCAGGCGAGGGCCAAGGCGGGAGCCGCGCCAGCGCCTGTGGCGCCGGCGCCTGCGACGCTGGCGACGACCAAGTCGGCCCCGGCGAAGAGGGGTAGGAGGAAGGCTGGAGGAGGAGCGGCTAAGGCTGCAGCGCCAGTGGTGCCGCAACCGCCCCCACCCCCACCCTCGGACCCTCCTGCGGCCGAGGCCGAGTGGCAGGTTGCTGGCCAGAAGCGGAAGGCCAAAGAGGCGGCCAAGAAGAAGGCGAGGAAGCAGCGGCGGAAGGCCAACACCATTGCGGCGAGGCTTCGCGCCCCGAAGTCCGCGCGAGTGGCCCGTTCGCGGACGCCCTGGCCGAAAGGCTGAGGGGGGTCTTACCCGCGGACGAGGTCCGGGTGTCCAGGCCGACTAAGCGCATCGACATGCGCATAGTGGGCCTGGATGACTCCGTGACGGAGGAGAAAGTTGTGGCCGCCGTCGCCAGGACTGGGGGGTGCTCTGCCGAGCTCGTCAAGGCGGGCACCATCCGTCCTGACAACACGGGCATGCAAACCCTTGTGGTGAGCTGCCCCGTGACGGCGGCCAGAACTGTGTCGGAGGGTCGAAGGCTCTTGGTGGGGTGGGTGTCTGCGCGGGTAAAACTGCTGGAACCCAGGCCTCTGAGGTGCTACCGCTGCCATGTGGGCAACCACACGGGAGCTATGTGCCCCTCGGAGGTGGACCGCAGCGGACTTTGTTTCCGCTGTGGTCAGCCCGGTCATCGGGCCGGCTCGTGCGAGGCCACGCCGCACTGCAGTGCATGTGCGGCTGCTGGCAAGCCGGCCGAGCACTGGGCTGGGGGAAGGGCCTGCGCGCCATCCGCCCCGACCAAGGGCAAGAGGTCCGCTGCCGCTGCCGCCTCTGCCGCCGCCGCGGCTTCCGTCGCCGCTTCTGCCGCTTCTGCTGTGGGTGCTGCGACTCCCGGTACTCGGGAGGGGGCTGAAATGGAGTGCCAGTAATGGTCCCATTGCGGCCTCCTCCAGAGACAAGTCGGCCGCTGTGCTATTGCGCAGTGGCTGATGCCTGTGGACGGTGAGCGTGGCTGGCTCGCCGTCCGATACCAGGCTGAGTCGATGACGCGTTGTGCTTCACGCGCGCCTCAAGGAGCCGTCAGCACCAGAGACGGGGCCCCATAGGGTCGGTGCCTGCTAGGGTTGCGGAATTTGTTCGAAAGAGTTACCGCGGCCCTGGAACGCAAAGGGCACATGGAGGTGCACGGGTGGGTTTTAGTCAGTAAAAGTCTGACACTCCCTACCGCTCCACCCAGGGCGGGAGGGGTCATTTGATGATTTCCCATCCAAAAAAAAAAAGGACGTTAAGGTTTTTGAAGAAATTGCATTTTTATTGAAACTCCACTCTAAAGTAATCGCATATGTTCAGCAACAGGCAATGAATGGAGCATTCCTTCGAAAACCGGTAAATACGGATATAAAACCCTCTTAAAGCACATCCCAGCTACAGGTACATAAAACTTATCTATATTCACAAGAAATACCTCATAATGAACAATATCTATCCTCTCGTTTGGAGGCCCCACACTTTATTCCTTAAACAACCGCCATTTGATTTGATTTTTATATCTCGCCAGTTTTCCTTATTTTTTACATAAATATTTTCATAAAAATATTTTAGGTATGGAAGAGAAAATGTATTCAACGTATTGTTTATGGCGAAAATGTTTTTAACCGACTTCTAAAAAAGGAGGAGGTTCTCAATTCGGATGTTTGTATGTTTTTTTTTTTTTTTTTTTTTTTTTTATTGTTTGTTCGCGCATAACTCCGTCGCTTGTCAACCGATTTGAAAAATTCTTTTTTTGTTGGAAAGGGTATACTTCCCAAATGGTCCCATGAAAATTTTATCGAAATCATCCAAGCGGTTTTCGAAAAATCAACAAAAATCTAAAAAAAATATGTACATTTTCTACATTGATGACCTCTTAGTTTACTCTGCGAAGGAGCAGTACGTTTTTTTTACACCAATGTGATTGGTTCGTTTAGGTGGGGGAGGGGAGGGGGTGTAGGTACCACTAAAAAGTGAAAAATAAAAAAAACTTTTTACAAAAAATAAAACCGACTTCTAAACAAAAAAAAACAAATAGTATAAAATAACTTTAATTTCGGAAGTCGGTGTGTTCAACAACAAAAAAGCAACCAAAAACACCGAGTTCCGAAATTAAAGTTATTTTATACTTTTTGTTTTTTTTTGTTTAGAAGTCGGTTTTATTTTTTGTAAAAAGTTTTTTTTATTGTTTATATTTTTTACGAGTTTTTCATAGTAGTACTACTTTGAGTAGTTCTAAGCTTGTTTTGTGTGATTACTATAATGACTGACTTTTAATAGTGTCGTTAAACTTTTTTCTATGGTTTTGGTAGACATTACTTGAATTTGATAAAAGAAAAAGACAGTGCTTCACCCATCGCTGCCATACCAACCAGGGGCTTTACCTGTTAAAGCTATCATTGACCCAGTGCGAGAAAAAGTCGAGGCAAATTGCATTATCGCTTTTTCAATCTCGAACAACACTTAGAATGAACCCGGGATGGCAGTAATACTGTTTGTTTATCTCGACGACGAAAACAACATTTCTTCTAAACTGTATGCATAACTCAGTGATCGTATTAGTCCACCTATTATCACCAAGCAATGCAAGATGTCTTACCTGCCTAACTGTGCTTGAGTTCTAAAATTAGTTTTTAGATCTCCGAGACTTTGTTTTGAAAATTAATAAGGAACAGATTAAATCTCGCAAACCTTTCGAAAAGCGCGTTTCTTTTTTTTTGCAGCATAATTTTCCCTTCACTATTTTTTTCTTATGGCAACTTTGATGCTGCTACATTACTCTCCTGTGGAGATTGGAGGTCGATAGTGGACGAGTCGTCCATATATCTTTGAGATGCATGCCAGACCAATGGAAGGTTGGTTCTAGTGAGTAGGAACCAGAATTCGCAGAGTTCACGCGTGAATTGGAACTATCTGCGGTGATGCCCCAGTCGAAGTGTCGTGTGAAGTGTGTGTGTAGTGGGTCGAAGCGGTGTTGTGTGACGTAGTTACTGACATCGACTTCTTGAAAGCTCTTAATATAACTGGCTGAAGGTGCAGTTTACTTGCCAAGGTCACTGAGGTTAAGGGGGAAGATAGAGGCTGAGGATGCTGACTAGGACTAGCTAGGAATGCGCGTCGGCTGCATGCTGGTAGTCAGGATACCCGTAAAAGACTTGGGTACCAGCTGGTTGAATGAAGCTGCTCGAGGGCTGGAAGTCACAATGAGGAGAAGTGATGATGACGTCATGATGGAGTAGTTGCACGAAGGCTGCACTGATGTTCTATAGACGGATGTGGAACAGGAGTATAGTTCCGCAAACTTGTCGATGAGATGGCACTGCGTTTCTTTTTGTTGTGGTACATATTTTGTTTCATTAGATTTTTTTTTTGTATTGGCAGTGTTGCCGCTACACATTCTATTCATTTTAAATGGCAGTATTGGATGACCCGATATCTCGAGTATAGTTTAGGTACTTTATTTGCCAAAAGTATAGGTACTAGTTTTGGATATTATTTGCATTCTCATAGATGTATACATACATATGTATGCATATATCGAGCTCATACCAAAATACAATAACAAGTTCTACGTGTACCATTTCAATTCAAAACTAGATTACCTATTCGCTTGAAACTCGTGGAACGTTTGTTGAAATGTTGTAGGCAGGTAATAAAACTAGCCAACAAAGGGCTAATCCATATTACGTATTCAGTAGACAACAATAACATTTATTGGGCCTAATGTGAAACACATGTGACCTGTCTGGGCATTACACGTTATGTCAAATTTATCGCAACCTACAAGAAACATGGACATTACTTATTATTTGTCAGTGTTACTAGATTATGTTCATAACTATATATTTACTACCCGAATCATCCTATTCCGAACCCTAAACTTTCAAGCATAAAGTTGAAAATAAGTTAATTAAATTTTGAAGAAATATACCTACATTTGGAGGCATATAAATGGTACCACGTGGTACGATAGTGTCTGTCACTTAGCTGACTTTGCATATCGGTTCTTATCTTTACCAAAATTAAGCTGAAAGTCGTATTGTTCGTATGTAATTATAATAGTGTGGTTTAGATAAGGGAAGGGGTGAAACAACGTCTTAATTTGATCATTATAGCCGAGAGTGTTTGGAAAGGTTACTTTGAGTTTGGTATCTTTAACCTGAAAGCTTGCCTGAAAAGACATAGATTAGAAGAGATGATGGTTTAATTGAAAAAGCTAAAACGAAGTTATTTTATTATTGTTTTATCTTCAATTCAGTACACATCATTAACAATTTACTATACATAGATTACCTAAATTATTTGGCAATGATAAACAACTGTACTAATAAATTTACGAAAACATAAAAGCATATTAAAAAAACAAATGGGAAAATTGCCAGAACACTAGCAGCGACAATACTGATATTAAAGATCTCAAAGTGTCTCAAAATAATTTTTTTTTCAATATTTTAATAATATTTTATTCCAAATTATTAAATAAAATTGAGCAGTCCCCCTCATCTCCTACAAAAATAGCATACAATTTTGAAAAATAAAAAATACAGAACGGGAACTTCTGTAATTTGAAAGTAACATATTAAGAAAATATTATTCGTTCAGAACCATTTGCACGCAAGTCGGACTCGCACTTGGCCGTTTTTTTAAGTTCTTAAGTTCTTGAAGCCCCAGCAATTGATCAAGTGATTCATATATGTATAGGCGAAAATTTCTTAATTCAAGATTCATCTTTTAAATTTAAGATTTCAGTTGTTCTGTAAACTGTTTTCGACTACCAAATTTTTTTACTCAGCTGCAATTTTAGACGAGCGCAATTTCATGTGCAGCAAACGAACGGTTAACCACGGATATAGAAAATAATTTTATACTTCGATACTGATTTAATTGAAAATATGAAACCATCAACCTAAAATTATTAATGAGATTTCTGTTTATTCAATCACGAATTTTAAATAGTTATTTACAGTACCTATTAGTTTGTCCAAAACATGTTTTCGACTATATTGCGGTAGTAATTTCATCAGCATTGACAGTATTTATGGTGGCTAACTAATAATGTAGGTAATTATTTCATACGTTTACCTAGAGCTAATTAAAGTTTAACAGCGCAGCATTTTGTCTGTGCCCACCTATGTTTTCTTTTTTTGGATGGGAAATCATCAAATGACCCCTCCCGCTCTGAGCGGAGCGGTAGGGAGTGTCAGACTTCTACTGACTAAAACCCACCCATGATGCTTCTAGTACCCGTTGTGTGCCAGGGCCGCGGTAAAATAAATTCCGTAACCCTAGCAGGCACTGACCTTAAGGAGCCCCATTTTCTTTGCTGACAGATCTTTTCGTCGTCACGGGCCTGGTTGCTATCGGACGCCGCCCATAACTCACTCTCCGCAGGACCGTGCCTACGGTGGCCGGGACTCGCCATGCGTTTCGGAGATAGGAAACGGAATTCTTTCGATTGCTGAAATTGCGTGTCTGTTTATTTTTGATACGTAGCACTAAAAGGTGAAAAATAACAAAAAAAAAGTTAAAAAAAAAATACAACCGGCTTCTAAACAGAAATCCAAATTACAAATTAACTTTTATTTCGGTAGTTGGTTTTCAAAAAACGAAGAAACAACCAAAAACACCGAATCCCGATTTCTTTTTTGCATGAAGATTTTAAAACACAAAAACTATAAAAGCCGTCCCCCAAATCTATTAGGTTTTTTAAAACTAAGTGTTCTAGTAAAACTAAGTGGTACATTTGTTATGTTACAAGAAACCTTATGCTTGACTTATTAAAGTACTTCAAGGACCATCTATTACCAAAAGCGCTAGTCGAACAAAACCAGACAATTTCTGTCGTCTCATTAATTTGCCACGGCATCGGCATCATTATCAACCGGAAGACACTGCTTGAAACAGTCCCATAAACTGCACTGAACAACTTTGTCCTTGCATTCAACGACTCCTTGCTCCCAAATACAAAACCTTTTTGAATGGGAAAATGTTGCGCCTTCTCTATATAAAACGTTTTTTAAAGAAACTTACTTCTGTCAGTGACTTCACCCACGTGAAGTACCAATGGATGCAATGAACTAACCCAGGATCGGAAATACATATATAAATAGAATCGGTTCACCATTTAAGGTGTGACTGATTACCAAACATTTAAGCACACAGAATCTCAGTTTATATCTTATCTTAATCATTAGAATAAGACAGGATTTTTTGCTATCATACGAACGTAAAAATCTGTTCGTGACCCGTTTTTGACCATTATACCCTTCCATCCATTCCATACGGATATTATTATTTATGGAATAGATGGATGGATGTTTGTTACTCTTTCAGCCAATAATAATTTAGCATTTAGATGAAAATAATGAAAAACAATATGATGAAAGACAGTACTGTAGCTTATACGTAACTAGCTGCTGCCCGCGACTTCGTCCCCGTGGAATCCCCGATTTTAAAACATTCTTTATCGCTGCTCCGCTCCTATTGGCTTAAGCGTGATGATATATAGCCTATAGCCTTCCTCGATAAATGGGCTATCTAACATTGAAAGATTTTTTCAAATCGGACCAGTAGTTCCTGAGATTAGAGATTAGAGAGTTCAAACAAACAAACAAACAAACAAACTCTTCAGCTTTATAATATATACGTAATACGTAATAACACATGAGTGTGTATGTAGAAGTGATAGATGAAATTCATGAAGATATTGTGGAGAAAATACTAATTCCTCGCGAGTAGAGTCGCAGGCAGTTGCTTGTGCAATAATAGTAGGTAGGTACAATATTTTTCCTTATTACTGTGACTTCAGCTTCACTCTGTAGTTCCGTCCGTGAAAATTTCGAGTGATCGTCTAACATAGAAATAACGTTTCATTTCATGGACATGTGGTTCCCTTGGGTTGCCGTTGGACTAAAAAGTGCGATAAATTCTGGATTTTATGGCAGTACAGTCGTTTTGTAACGTTACGAAATACATATGTACATATATTTATCACACTGCTTGTGTTCGAGGTCTTTTTGGAAGTGTTTGCATTTTTATTTTGAACATACTTTCTTCTCATTTGGTTTTTAAACTACTCGTATCTATACTAATATTATAAAGCTGAAGAGTTTGTTTGTTTATTTGAACGCGCTAATCTCAGGAACTACTGGTTCGAATTGAAAAATTATTTTTGGATTGAATAGACCATTTATCGAGGAAGGCTTTAGGCTATATATCATCACGCTTAAGCCAATAGGAGCGGAGCAGCGATAAAGAATGTTTTAAAATCGGGGATTCCACGGGGACGAAGTCGCGGTCAGCAGCTTGTATTGGATAAGATCGAAATTAAGTATTTTAAAGGGCAGTGTACATACAAGGCCTTGCTAGGTCAGTTGAACAATGTTTGACTAGAATAATTTGTAAAATGTGATTTCTGGTGTAGAATGCCGTTAAATAAGAATATTTTCCGAAAACATATCATCAGTATGAATGTCAATGAACTTTCTTTCAACCAGAAGTATTCTGAATACTTTTTATACACATACCTAACAATACCATAAAAACCCAGTTTACCTAAAAAAGTACCGCGGTAACCATAGATTGTAACAACAATACATCCATAAGCATATTCGCCGATACAATAGAAAAACTTATTTCATTATTTTCTGGCAAACGACCAATACAAGAGAAGCTTTATTATTCGCCAGCAAGAAGTATTTAGTAAAGTTTCAACAGTTGGCAAGCTTCGGATTGGTAAATAAATTGAAACTTGAAAATGTGACTAAAAGTTTCTCTGTTATGTTATGTTTGGTTTATCCATCATAATTTGTCTTTTCGTAATTGTAGCATTGTTAACAGTAATAAAACGTGAATTGGTTCTAAACGATCCGTCTTTTGTTAATCCTCGATTGATGGACCTAAATCGAATTTTGAATGGTGCTTTATTTTCAATGGTAACGTTGATTTTGTGGTAACTAGTAATTGATTGACTTCTAAATAGAACCGTTTTCAAGATGATGAAGGTTTTTACAAAATATTACCAACATTTTTACAGAATATTGTCTTTTCCCAAGGTTTCGCTCGCATTGGGATAGATTTTATTTATTTATTTATTTAAACTTTATGTACAATAGTGGTACATGGGCAGACTTAATGCAACAAGGCATTATCTACCAGTCAACCTTTGGGTTTCACAAAAAGTTACCTATGACAGTCTTCAGAGTATCATCTATCTCTGTGCCCAAATTCGTCAAAATCGGACCAGCAATATATGAGTGAAAGCGTTACCAAAGAAACATAATCACTTTTTTCATGTTATACCTATATTATTAGTAAGATCGTTTGGATAAGAAGACCCGTACTCCACAGTTTACGTGTATTAAAACACAGTTCAACCTGTCTCTATAGTTTATCGAAGACCGTAAATTCTAAATTTATTTTAGAATGAATATGAAATAAAGCCCTATACTTAATACCGGACCAGATAAACTGAAATCGAAAGCATGCCATTTAGCCTACATCGCATAAATACTCGAAAGGTTCGAAAATTCAATTTCTGTAACCCTATTAGCTAAGTCTAGCTAACAGCTATCCGGGCCAAGTTTCACCTAATCACTATATTGAGTGGCCAATCTAGTAGAAGCTTGAAGGACTTAATTCACATTCTGAAGTTTGCATTTTAACAATTCCACAAGGCAATTTGGATTTAAAGTTTCAGCTGAAATTAGAATTTGATTTAGAATCCTTAGAATGGACCAAATTGAATGTAAAGGAATTATCTTCTGTGATTAATGTAATTGTTTTAGTTGTAGTTTGTAATCTTCATTTAACTAATTCAAATTCTAAATAGTTTATTTCATGTAACTATACCTTTTTTATGGATGAGAAATCATCAAATAAATTTCTCGAAGTAGAGCAGACCTCTACAGTATGCTCGCTCGTGTGCTACTGGCGATCTACATAATATTGACACCAGGACGTGTCCTCCCGCCCCCACCGAATGTGTCTCCACGTTGTCGTCGTGGTGGGGCTTGAGCGTCCCAATGATCTTGCGAGCTTTCCCGGTAGAGCCACTCATGCCGGAAGGTCGCAAGTGAGGGATCAGACCAAGAGAGACACACACACGCTTGCTCGCTGCTCTCTGGTACGCGTCTGATCATCAGACGTGACTGTGGGAGCAGCGAGCAAGTGGAGAGGTGAGGTGAGGAGAGGGCCCTGAGAAGGGGCGGAGCGAACAGGGACCGCACCCTTAAAAGGCACATAATATGAATCAAGACGCTTGCAAAATGAGTCCCCAGGTGGGTCCCGACTGCTCAGCGGTCGGGGAATCCCACCCCGCTTCGGCGGGCTGCCCTCCGTACTCTGGGGTGGGCACCAAACGTCTTCCGCTTGCCAGTGGCAACAAGAGCCGAGGAGGCTCCGAGTCATCGTCGTCATCCGGATCTGACTCCTTTAAGGAGCTGATGGCGTACGAGTTTGGAGAGGAGGGTTCGCCTGAGCGCCGGGGTGGTGCGGAGTCGGATTCCGGCTCCGCCCCAGACCTAGTAACGGTCAGCTCGGCGGGCTCTGGATCCGGAAGAGAGGGGGCTGCTGCGGAGAACGGCAAGTTCTTCCGCAAGCGGCCCAGACGGGAGGATACCGGGGGGTCGTCCTCCGAGGGCGAATTTGCCTCCGCCCGCAAAATCCCCACCGCAAGGCGGGGCAGGGGCTGTGAGGCGGGGAGGGGGCTGGCTCCCTCTACCCGGGAGGTGGAGAGTCGGGCCGGGAGGCTGGTGGAGGAGGGGCGTCGCCCTGGAGGGAGCGGTCGTGGGGCTCCCTCTACTCTTCCGCCTACTCTCGACTCCGACGACTCGGAGCCCCCGGGAGAGGTGCGTCCCACGGCTGAGGAGAAGAGGGCCCAGTTTGCGGAGGTCGTGGAGGCCGCGATCCGCGCTGTGGCCTTCAAGAGGAAACAGTCCTCAAAGCGGGAGGCCATCGGCGCGGCCAAAGCCTCCATCCTGGCGGCAGCGGCAGCCAACGTCGGCGGGTCCGGAGAGGCGACAGAGTTGCGGGCGGAGGTCGCCCGCCTCGCGGCCGTAACGGAGCGACTCATAGCGGAGAATGAGTCGCTCCGGAGGGACCTGGCTGGCATGGCCAGAGCGGCCTCGGAGGAGCCGCAGGGGGGGCCGAGTCCGGCGGCGCTGGAGGGGAGCCAGGTGCTGAGCCAGGTGCGGAGCCTGGTGCGGCAGGAGCTGGCTCCCTTCCGGAGGCAGGTGTCCGCCTTGGAGGACATGATCCGGCGTCCCCCGTTGGCGGCGGCACAGAGGCCCCCGGGACAGCAGAAGGCGGCTTCGTACGCAGCCGCGGTGGCTGCTGGCCCGGGAACGTCCGGCCAGGCGAAAGCCAAGGCGGGAGCCGCGCCAGCGCCTATGACGCCGGCGCCCGCGACGCCGGCGACTACCAAGACGGCCCCGGCGAAGAGGGGAAGGAGGAAGGCTGGAGGGGGAGCGGCTAAGGCTGCTGCGCCAGTGGCGCCGCGGCCGCCCCCACCCCCAACCTCGGACCCTCCTGCGGCCGAGGCCGGGTGGCAGGTTGCTGGAGAAAAGCGGCAGGCCAAAAAGGCGGCCAGGAGCAAGGCCAAGAGGCAGCGGCGAAAAGCCAACGCCATCGCGGCGAGGCTCCGCGCCCCGAAGTCCGCGGCTGTAGTTTTAACACTGCAGCCGGAAGCGGAACAGAGGGGCGTGACGTACCTCGCCCTCATGAAGCGGGCGAAGGAGGCGGTGAACCTCCGGGAGCTGGGCATCACTGGGGGCCTCGGGATCAGGAGAACCCTGACCGGTGCCCGGAAGCTCGAGCTCGCCGGAGCGGAGAGTGGCCCGTTCGCGGACGCCCTGGCCGAAAGGCTGAAGGAGGTCCTCCCCGCGGACGAGGTTCGAGTGTCCAGGCCGACTAAGTGCATTGACATGCGCATAGTGGGCCTGGACGACTCCGTGACGGAGGAGGAGGTTGTGGCCGCCGTCGCCAGGACTGGGGGGTGCTCTGCCGAGCTCGTCAAGGCGGGCACCCTCCGGCCTGACAACACGGGCATGCAAACCCTTGTGGTGAGCTGCCCCGTGACGGCGGCCAGAACAGTGTCGGAGGGTCGAAGGCTCTTGGTGGGGTGGGTTTCTGCGCGGGTAAAACTGCTGGAACCCAGACCTCTGAGGTGCTACCGCTGCCATGTGGGCAACCACACGGGAGCTATGTGCCCCTCGGAGGTGGACCGCAGCGGACTTTGTTTCCGCTGTGGTCAGCCCGGTCATCGGGCCGGCTCGTGCGAGGCCACGCCGCACTGCAGTGCATGTGCGGCTGTTGGCAAGCCGGCCGAGCACTGGGCTGGGGGAAGGGCCTGCGCGCCATCCGCCCCGACCAAGGGCAAGAGGTCCGCCGCCGCCGCCGCCTCTGCCGCCGCCGCGGCTTCCGTCGCCGCTTCTGCCGCTTCTGCTGTGGGTGCTGCGACTCCCGGTACTCGGGAGGGGGCTGAAATGGAGTGCCAGTAATGGTCCCATTTCGGCCTCCTCCAGAGACAAGTCGGCCGCTGTGCTATTGCGCAGTGGCTGATGCCTGTGGACGGTGAGCGTGGGTGGCTCGCCGTCCGATACCAGGCTGAGTCGACGACGCGTTGTGCTTCACGCGCGCCTCAAGGAGCCGTCAGCACCAGAGACGGGGCCCCATAGGGTCGGTGCCTGCTAGGGTTGCGGAATTTGTTCGAGAGAGTTGCCGCGGCCCTGGAACGCAAAGGGCACATGGAGGAGCACGGGTGGGTTTTAGTCAGTAAAAGTCTGACACTCCCTACCGCTCCACCCAGGGCGGGAGGGGTCATTTGATGATTTCCCATCCAAAAAAAAAAAAAAAAAAAAAAAAAAAAGGACGGGTCCTCCCGCCGAATATGAAACAGGTACCTCCTGAAACATCCGTGTTCGGTAAGTACTTGCGTCAGGCGGAAGATGAGAATGCCGTGGCGCCTCACCAACCACTCAAAGAGGGGACTTATCGCCACAATGCTGGCGGGCCCATCGCTGCGTTGTGTCAGTCGGTGTCTCCATAGCGCCATGAGATCCTGACGGATTTGCTCCAGCATATCGCCTCTCTGGACTCAGGACTCTCGCCTCCTGATCCCATGACGGCAAACTGGCAAAGAGGCTCGCCGCCTAGCCTCGTCTCTCCGCCTCGCCTCGTCTCGCCGGTCGCGAAACCGTGCGGTATCTCCAAGCCAGCCGTAGAGCCATGACTCTTTAGGACACGTTTAGGTGGCGCGCTGGTAGTCGCTTCCGCGACAGCGACCACATCGGGCCCTCATAAAGAGCCAAGGACCGCGAACCTTGATCCCCGCGTGTAGCCTCTGGCAGGAGGCATTTGGATCCCGTAGATTTTTTGGTTTTTAAAATCGTTGCCCCACACAAGGATTTACTCCTGTATCGTGGGTGCGTTCAGAAACATGTAAACACACATACACAAGACACCCAGACCCAGAACAATTATCTGTAGGCCATACAAATATTTGTTCCGTGCGGGGATCGTACCCGCGACACGTAGCGCAGCAACCTAACGCTCAACCACTGCGCCAACCGTGTCGTCATTTAGATTGAGCAAGAGCCACTTGAAGGTAGGCCCGGCCCACTCCAGTTTGGGAGCCAAACGTTGGAAATGTTCCGGGAAGTTGAGAAGGCTATCGAGGATGAGGCCCAAGTACCTCATCGTTGACCCGACGCCGATGTGAACCCCTCCTATTATTATCTGGGACCCCAATAGTGGCCTGCCATGACACTTTCAAAGAGCTTGCCCACCTCATTGACTGGCGCGAAGGGCTGGTATGCGGACGGAGAGTCCGCAGGACGCCCCGGCTTCCTAATAAGGACCTGTTTTCATCCCATCCTGTGAAGTCCCATCAATCCCATCTTGCGTCGAAGTGGGAACTGACCACTCTCCTCAAGCATGCGAAATAACCATATCTCAGCTATTTCATTTCGTTTCATGATTCGACCAACGGCAAATGCTTCATCTTTAAATTTTTCGGCACTGAAAATTTTATGTCTGCTCTAATCTCATTCCAATTATAATTTTTGATAAATTATAAATGAGGTATTCATCATAATATTCATGATAGGTAACAATCAATCAAATATTAAATTTGATTTGAAGTATATGCCATAAAATCATGCAAATAAAATTCACTATAAAACTTTGAAGATGTCTCAAGTGTACATTTTCATTCATTCTAATTGCTTTTCATAGTTGAACTAATAGAATCATAGAAATTCGTAAATTCAGTTCATTACTCGATCAAGAAAATTTTCACCTAGGTACGTCCGAAGAAGTGGTTGCAAAACTTTTCAAAGTATTTCGCAAAGTCAAGAAAGATTTAAAAAGATAACAACATAAGAACGTAGAGTGACAAAAAATACACGGAAATTTTATTTATTTGCCATCAAACAATAATGTTTTAGCCTCTGAAAATAAGAAAGTTGGTTTATAAGTTCATTTCGGCGCGAGATTCTTCATAGAAAAAGTTTTATTGACTCCTACGGGCTCCCTGAAGAATCGGTTAGATAAGGCAAATGTTGGATTACTTTGACAACTTTTGTGGGCAGATGATAGGTATTATAGTATTATGTGGATTATTTGTGCATTTCAGGCGGTACCTTAAAGAAGATAAAGCAACGCAAAACTAGTGTTTGAAAGGGAATAAGATGCATCGGTGTGTATTTTGAAAATAAATGACAACAAGAGACAAGGTATGGAGGCGGAAGATGAAAATTATTGAAACAAAAATGTGGACATAAAAGTGAATGCAGGAAATAATATAATTAGTTCCCAGTCCGATCACGTTATTTGGCAAGCTGATCCCCTGGGTTGAGCAAGCTAAATATCTAGGTGTGATCCTCGATCGAAAGCTTACTTTCAGAGAGCACATAAAGACGGTGCGCAATCGTGCCGTTTTCGCTCTCGGTAGGCTTCATTACATGCTGAACGTACGCAGCAAGCTATCCCTGAAATGCAAACTACGCATTTTCACCACGTGCATACGCCCGATAATGACTTAATATGCGTGTGTAGCCTTCGCACACGCTAAGCCATAGGTTGCAGGCCCCGCCAGATCCATAGGTTGCAGGTTATCCAAAACCGGTTTCTCCGAAAGGCTACGGGAGCCCCGTGGTACGTTAGAAATGAGCGTCTCCATGTCGACCTCCGTATCCCCACCATCAAACAGTTCATGAAGCGTTTATCAAAGCGTTTCATAGAGTCCGCTGAAAAGCAGAACCCCCTTATCGTATCGGCTACCCGATACACGCCCTCCCAGATCAGTAAGATCCGCCGACCGTGGCATACCCTTGTTGAGCCCGATGACCCCATCACCCTGACCCAAGAGAGTAGTAGGGAAACCAGCACTCTTAGGAAAAACAGACACAGACCGCGTTCCGTATACCGACCTCGCCGACGAGGTCCATCACGACGCCCCCGTCAAAACCCTCCCCGACTTTTGCCTAACGAGCCAGCCCACGCTGCTGAGCCATTAGCGTTAAATCCCCTAAATAATATCAATCTGATCCAGCCTGTCCCTTGCTGCCCTCCCTCAATGACCCCGCTAAGCCGAGGCCCGTGTCCCACAGGGGATGCCCTTAGCGAGCGGTCATTTAGTTTGTAAGTAGTTTTAAGCCCTGGCTGGGGGCCTTAAATTCATTTGAGGCCACCACAGGATTGTCCGGTTGAGCAGTAACCAGCCTTAGTGTGCTGAACTGCGAGTGGTCCATTAAAAAATATATACTATATATAGTCTTGTACAAG
Source organism: Hecatera dysodea (assembly GCA_905332915.2). Taxonomy (NCBI): domain Eukaryota; kingdom Metazoa; phylum Arthropoda; class Insecta; order Lepidoptera; family Noctuidae; genus Hecatera; species Hecatera dysodea. The sequence goes on along the minus strand of HG995294.1, from coordinate 5,792,117 downwards.
CGATTGTGATCACTTCGTCGATGTTCAAAAAAGTTTAACTCACTGTCCACAATACCTACCCTTATATATGGAAGTCAATGCCGGGTGTGGTTAGTGAGTAAAGTAGAAGTATAGAGGCATGCGGAAAAGAGAGTAAAGTACCACAAACGGAGTCATGGGAGACAGTCACCTCCTTCAGCAAAGCAGTAATGCTAGTGAATGAGGAGGCTGACCGAAAGAGTGGCCGCGGCCCTGGAACGCAAAAGCCATTAGGAACCCACACGGGTGAGTTTTAGTCAGTAAGTGTCTGACAGTCTCTTGCGCTACGCCCAGAGTAGAAGAAGTGATTTGATGATTTCATATCAATAAAAAAGTGTGGTATTTATTGAACTCGAAACGTTTCGTGTTGAACGACTACGAAAATTAATATTGGTGAAATTGATAGTATATTAACTTCCGCAATTTTGGACTGATGCCTCTGTTGGCTAATACCTGATAATTTTCATGATAGCAAATACAAATTATATGCGCTATTTTCTGTGTGTATCAGTATAATTATTATTATCTCTCCATTCCGAAAATTAATATGATACTTAAGAATAGTTGGTTTGGTAACATTCTGAGAACAGTGTTATTTGATAATGTTTTACATGATTAGTTGTAAATTCGAGTTTAGATTTATCCTAATCACTAAACAACTACTTGTTAACACTATCATACATAAATAACATTCATATTACAAATAGGTTATATGTACGTAACTCTTTTATAACTGAATCTGCTGACGACCCTGAGAGTAAACATCGAAGCAAGTTCAGAACACAAAATTTTAAAATCTATATAAAAACATATCGAGAATCCATTTAGGTGTAGGCATTATCTGAAGTACCCAGTTTTTGTAAAACATATTTCTCGTGTAAGTTAGTGACTGTGTCTTTTATGAGAATAAAATTTTCTTTCAAACGAAATGTCTAGTGTGGTTTTTTGAGGAATTTTCCAAACAGCACACACTCCTCTGGTCTATACCATAAAGTAAAAGTAGTCTATAACACTCGGCTATAGCGCTGCTATCTTCCTGGGATACTTATTACAAATACAACTTTATGTCTGTAAACTATTCACATGTTTAGATAACAAGAACACCATAAATATTTTGCGAAACCAGGTTAGTTGTACAGCCCACGTCAAAGACAAATGACCACCATAACCATTCCTTAGTTGTAACTTTATACAGACGCATTCCCGCAGAACTTCCCACTGCTTTGTCTACAATTTAGAAGTAACTTTACTGGAACTCAGGGTTGGTTCTGCTACACAGCATTACCTAGTCTAACATAATTATGGGTGGATGGATTTTCTTAATCTACGTCAACTTAGCCATATCCTAACGTAATGAGTTTCAATTGTTTATTTGTTTGCAGGAGTTTATGTCTTGTACCTACTAGTAGTTGGTGTTTAAAATGCTTTCATTAGAAAAAAAAATAGTTTAAACAGCCGTTATACATAGTTTTTTTTTTCATATCTTTCATGATATCTACTTCGCCAAGGCCAAGGTTAAATGAGGTCAATTGAAAGTAGTATTACTTTCAATTGATCTCATTTAACCTTGGTCCAGCCTAGTGTGAGCAGCAGAGCTTGCGTCGAAGCGGGCGCGACAATGTAAAACGCATAACCTCCCGTTTGCGTCTGTACCGAAGTGACTATGGCGAACGTTTAGCGTTATGTGACGGAGGGGCCCGGGCCTGGCTAGCGTGCAATCGTCTTTTGTTTATTCTAAAGAAACATGTCTAGGCTTTCGTCACTCTAAAACAAACGGAATATTCACTGTGGCCACAATAACCGCGAATGCTTCTAGAAGCATAGCATTTAGAAAAGATCTAAATGCTATGCTGTGATGCTACCAAAGTCCACGATGAAGCATGTCACGAATTATGCTGCTGGCCGTAACAGTTTGGACGCATGTTAAATGAGTAGGTACAAATAGCCAATGTCCTGACAGTGCAATCAAGCACCGTGAGATTTCAATTTAAATATTGCTTTTGGACGTTTTAATTAATATGATTGTATCGTCAATAGCATTTTTAATTCCAAAACTAAGTTTCGTATAGTCTGTAGATACTTTAGTGCAGTTTAGCGATATTTCTATTATTTTTTTTTTGTAAAAAGTTAGTTTGTAGGTTAATTTTCCTAGAAATCTTTGAATGGCTCAGTCGTCGCATACAGGTTAACATTGTCGCGATTCAGACGGTTAAAAGTTTCTGGGGAAATTTGATTTATTAATGAATAAAAACTCCTTGAACGTATTGAAATTAATATAGAAAGATTTAAAATAATAAAAAGCGGGGCCATGGCCCAGCAGAGGGACACAAATCAGGCTCTTAAAAGTTTAAATGCAAATCAATTTATAACAAAGCTAGCCAAAGTTGTCAAAAATCAAAGAAAACAACTTGTTGAACAGAAACATTCCGGAATCAATTGTTCAACAGACAGAATATTTTATTTCCTCAAACCTTATCTTAAACAAAAAGTTATTTCGCAAAATAGCGCAAAGTTGATATTTTGTTATGAGAAAATGGTTGATCTTTTGTGGACTTGCATTTTTTAAAGATAAGTATGAATTCAAGGAAAATGAGAAATGCTACAGCTGATGTTTTCCCAAGTGGTAAGCTAAATAAGTTTTTAATAGAAGAAATAAAGCGCATAATAGAAGATGGAGGACCGTTTGTTGTGGCGTAACTTGGGCTCTGCAGTGGACATGAGATAGGATGAGTTCAAAGAGCATAGAACTGTCAAGTGAGATAAGTGAATATATATTAAGATTTTAGTGCTTTAATAGTTACACTCCGGTCATACGTTTCATGCAATTGATTTTCTAATTTATATATTCTAGCTAGCCTGCTTGGGAAAGGTACCTCTCTACCTTATTCACACCAAGCTACTGACACTGTATTATCAATTAATTTAAAGGGGTTCGAACTTTTTTCTATGGAAGCTGGCATATAGACCTGCCGTCATATTTATTTTTTTTTCGAAGTCGCGGCGCACAATAAAAGTAGTATGTATGGGTATGTATTGGTGGAGGAATGTGGATGGATGGAAAGGAATAGGTTAATTATTATAATTAGGCTATTAAATTTAAAAGGAAAATTATTACGGCTAAGAGGGCTTCACAAGTTACTGACTAATAGTCGATCAACTAAAAAAAATGTACTCGACTGAGATGACGTTGTTAGTAGCGTAAAACACGTTCTAAATATAAATTCATTAACCATACAAAAATTATCTAAAACTAGCGGTTTGTCACGGCATCGCACGCGTTGTCAACGTCGTTGTTTTTCAAATTAGCCTGTTACTCAAGGATAATGTACCATTCCTTCTAATGGTGTTAGAATTTCTGAAATCGTTCCAGTAGTTTTTGAGTTTACCTAGAACTGAAAATGGTCACAGTATTAAATAACCAAAATAGTTTTTAATTAAGTTCACATTATTATGGGCAACTATAGAACCCTCTACTGCGCGTGGCCCGACACGCACTTGGCCGGTTTTTATAATTCTTTAGGCTAAACAAGTTGCAAATCTACGAAAGCATAATATTCGCGCAAAAAAAGCCATCGCTTATATAATAAGAAGACTAGTGTGAAACGGCTTGTGCAACTGTTTTGAGCGACCGCTGGCGTTGATTGTAGTTTTTTCACTCCATAGCTCATTTGACATACAACAGACATACAAAGCCAAATCTCACTCATAAGTACTCATTAAGCAACTCTTCATTGACTTAATCCATAACTTTGTCCTCTGAAAAAATAATTCAAAGACGCAAAGTAGGTAAATTCTTCACTAATTCGATGAAAAAATTATAACTTGCTTTTCAAACCCACTAATTTTCATTATGACAAAATTTTAGTACAGCTAAAACTTTCAAACAGTAATTTATAAAAGTTCAATCAATTTTAATGAACTTATAATTTTATTAGAACCCTTATTTTCATCAAGATGGGAGAAAATATAGTTTCTATTATGATTTACGTGGACGGAATTTTTTGATCTGATATAATCGTACAATAGGCTGCAGGTGAGTAAGTAACAGGTAATATAAAAGCTGGCCTCACATAGCATAAAGTATAGCATAATCAGCCTTTTTAATGTACCCACTGCTGGGACTCAGGCTTCCTCTCTAGGAGAGGGAATGGGCCGTAATCCACCACGCGGGCCCAGTTGATGAATGTTACATGTCTTCAAATTTTTGGTTCTAGGACATGCCGGTTTCCTCATGATGTTTTCCTTCACTGTTTTGAGAGTAGTGGTGATGAAATTGATTACACAAAGTAATGCGCCTGGCTGGGTTTGAACCCGCGACCGTTACTATTCGGACACCACTATTCTCTCAGCCACAACTGCTCGGGCCTCACATGTATTATACATAAACGTATTGCCACCAACGACCAATGTGCGAGCTAATTGTAATCTACTTTAAACGATACCTAAATCAGCCTTCAAAAAAATTGCAGCCTAGTCATTTTACTTCGTCTTGAGTCATTTTCAGAGCCCTTCAAAAACTTGCAAATTTCATAGAAAAAGGTTAAAACCAAACTTTAGTTCCACTAGTAGGAAGATGTTTTACCTACAAATCAGAGCGCAAATTAATTTTAAAGTTACGTTCGCATCTCAGTTGCAATCTGTCAAAAAACCCTCCTTTTTAGGGTTGCGTATCCAAAGGGTAAAAACGGGACTCTATTACTAAGACTTCGCTGTCTCTCCGTCCGTCTGTTCGTCACCAGGCTGTATATCAAGAACCGCGATAGCTAGACAGTTGAAAATTTAACAAATTATCTATTTCTGTTTCCGCTATAACTTAATTCACGTTTTTTTGTATTTCCCATACAAGAAACGTGTTTTTTTGCAATTTTTATAGATAATGGTACGAAACCCTTGTTCTGTGAATAGTCCGACTTGCACTTGGCTGGCTTTTCATACATATTTTTATTGATAGAATGCCACTAAGCAGCAAATGCGAACACTGCTTATAAATAGTAGAATTGACTCTATCTTCCTCCGGTATCAACTTCTACAAACGAATGTGCAGTCTTTTTAATTAAAATAGTTTACCGAACTTAGTAAGAAAAAAAAAACGTACAGCTTCTACTTTGTTAGAGCGCTTGAAAAAGTTACAGACTTACAGTATTTTCAACGGCTGAAAAACTCAGTACTTTTTTTATTGAATTTCAAAATGCAACAAGAATAAAATCTATGAAGTTATGGTTCCTAAAATATAAGTTTAATATATTTTTTTCGGTTATAGATTCGTCCCAGTAAAAAAACGGCTGCATAAAAAGGATACGAAAGGACAGAAACATCATTATTTATCTACTTTGATGTTATAAAAATAAAACATAATTAACAAGTGTCTTTTCGTTATCAGTTTTCTTTAGACCCATTGCTGGGCAAAGGTGTCCCCATAGCTTTCCACTCTTTCCGTTGTATTATCCTCTTCTCGATATTATACACCACATTTATATAATCCATTGAAAACATTACTCAAGTGTGCAGTCGTTTATTGAAACACACATTCAACTTTTCCACTTACTACAGCACCGTGGGCGAGGCTACCTAATGTTATACTAAAGATGTACCCTTTAGCATTGTTTTTGCATCTGCCAACATTAACCTTCCTGAATATTTATCCGAAACCACAGCCCAAGTCAAAACTAGGTACCAACCCCCAATTATCACAAAGAAACCAACCTACAAAACTGTTTACAGCTTCCAACAAATTCTTTCTATTTCAGCAACCTAGCCAGGATGTGGTCTAAAATATCGGCCACGTATCTAGCTATATAAAAGGGTCTAATCTTCGGACCGCAGACATCTAAGAGTCTATAAAGCGAAACGATGAGTCTTGGGCTCTTTATAATAAAGAAAAGAAAAAAAAAAGATTCCAATATAACGAGTAGGAACAAACGAGGCGTAAAGGCAGCTCCTGATTTGTCTATTCGACCATGAGTTTGGGCCCCGTACTAATAATATTTTGGCATTCATCTGTCACGGTATAGTGGCTATCTGGTTTAATGAACGGTTCTTACTCCTTCCTTATAGAGTAAGGTCCCAGACCAACCAGACATTTTATTTTCTTTTATTTTTATTATAGGTGTGCGTACGTTCAAAGCACACTCACATTACTCTATCACATTTTTTTACTCAGAAAGTTACTAACGTCTAAGGCAGGGATGGCAAACCTATTTAGGATTTTGTGGCATTTTTTGTAAATATGAATTATGATTTGGCAATGGCGTGCCAATAACGAATCTTACCTTAAATTATGTAATGGAAAAAAAACCTAAAATAATGTGGAAAGAAAGAAGAAACAAGTTGAGATATTTGGAAACATGTTGATATACCACAATTTTCTTTCTTAATTTAAGAAAAAGGAAAGCTGATCTTGACTCAATCAATCATTAATTTGGTGTGCCCGAATTATTTTGATGCGTGCGGTGACACAAATTAAAACAATCAACCCAACCAACGGCACGGGTGCTATCTCTAGTTTAGGGGCTCTGGGGTCTTGGACTATTATTTTAACAAGAGAACAGCGTGTTTTTGTGATACGCAATATCACGACAACACGCTGCACCTTTTTTTTGGGAAATCATCAAATGACTACTTCCGTTCTGGGCGGAGCGGAAGGGAGTGTCAGACTCTTACTGACTAAAACCCACCCGTGATCCTTCTTGTGTCCTTTGCGATCCAGGGCCGCGGTGACTCTTTCGAACAAATTTCGCAACCAACACGCTGCACCCGTGCGCCTAAACTGTTTTTTTTTTTACTTCTGGCGAGGTTTTTTTTACCTTGATTGAAATATGAATCATCACCATGGAAGATCGCGGGTCAGATAGACTCTTTTTTTACTATTTATTTGATTGCTATCTCTGGTAAACTGTATTACTCGTATAATTTATGTAATTTTTGACACAAACGCTAAATGCTTGTGAAGGCAGAATAGCTGAGGCATAACTGATATAAATAGAGGTTTGGTTTCATTATTGGTATGTATGTACATAAATCGATTAGCCTAATTTTTTTCCAATGCAATGCAATTATGTAGATGTATCTTAATACCAGTTTTTTATTTGGAACGACTGTTTATTGTTGCACATTGATGTGATGTGAGAGAATGATGACATGCCATTGGTTATTAGAATGAGGTACACATCGGCGATCGCATCAAATACTGTTTTTTCGTAACTGAAAGTCAACCAGCATACACAAATTCTTATGCTTTCCGTAATCACTAAGTATCTTGAAAAGACGGCACTTCTCTTTATTGCTCTATAATACTCTTTATTATGGTGTACATAATTCCATTCCCTTCCATTCTATTCTATTCTATTCTATTCTGTTCTGTTCTGTTCTGTTCTGTTCTGTTCCGTTCCGTTCCGTTCCGTTCCGTTCCGTTCTGTTCCGTTCCATTCCATTCCATTCCATTCCATTCTATTCTATTATATTCTATTCTATTCTGTTCTGTCAATCCTAGTTGCAAAATTTATTTACCTAGCGATGTGTTGAAAAAAAAAAGTTGTCCTGAAAATTTTGTTTAATGTTAGTTACGTATATATTTGTGATACCTATGTGTGAGTGATGTTAAATTCAATCAACCATCATAAAATCAACATTTAACATACATACTATGCATGTAGGTGATTATTCATAGACAAAAACCTCAAAATGAATCAGTCTAAACTAGACCTGATCTAACATAGCTCGTTACTGAAAGTTTCATACTACAACATGAGAGCTTGTGAATATATTTGCAGGAACATTATTATAGATAGTTACTACTATACGAATATTACTCATCCGCTGGATACTTGTAATATCAGGATCTCCTTCAAAGGGTTTCCCATGTGAATCATAAAATAGAACGAATAGGTAGATCATCTATAGGTACTAATAAACTGGTTTATACTGACTGTTAATTCTACTGTGTTCGTATAGTACACAATTACACATAGCCAAAACTACTACGTCTGGAAAAGTGAAATATGGATTATTGGTTTATTTTTACACGACTGCCCAAAAAAAGGAGTGTTATGTTTTCAAGGTTCATGTATATACATACAGACATATTATGTCTGTATGTATGTTTGTGAGTTTCTTTATTCCACCATAACTTCTTAACGGCTTAACTGATATCAATGTACATATCATTAGAAGCGTTGAGTTATCCCGGGTAATATAGGCTAGTGAAAATTTTCAAAAATAATAATGGGGCGCCATAGTTGAACAATAAAAACGAAAGTATATTTTTTTTATGCAAATTACGACTACGTATACGATCATCATCCCAAGCTTGCTTTTTACATAGCTAAATAGTATAAAAAAAAAAAAAAAACTATTGATTTAAAAAAAAAAACATGATGCCATGTCAAAAATTGAACAAAAAAATTAAAAACAAGATACATATATGTAAAGAAATGACATGCCATTTCATCAATTCGAATTTGCCGCGCTTCGCGACTTTGTAAGTTGTCTGTGGAATTTGTTAGAGGGCGCACGAGAGTGACGCGCGATTCAATGGCGGATGATGTTCAGATTAATTTGGGCATTTTATTGTTATAAAAAAGGTTGCAGACAGATAAGTTAAAGGATATATTTGAGGAGGCGATATTAGTGAACTTTAATGTCGTTTCTTTGTATTTTCAGGTGAGTTTTTAAGAATTAAATTGGTGTTATATTGTAAAAAAGCATGATAAATAAAACAAAACTTTGTATTTTCAGAGACACAATTTTTGGTTTATTTTGAAACTCCTTAATAATATATCTTATAAAACGACATTTTCGTTAACTAAAAGAAGATGGACCGGCTGCAATTTGAATTTACGATGATAGCCTCAAATGACGGCAAATCAAATGTATTAGCCATAACCTCAATATCTACAGAACAAGGAAAATGTTATGTTTTACCCGACGAACTGAAGCCGGTGATTAATCATACATATATTGTTAAATTGAACACTTTCACAAAAATAAAAAATAGCATAAAAAAAAGGCACCAAAGTAGAAAAATATGGATAAAATTGGATGAAGATCTAAAGAAAACATATATAGATGAGGAAGGTAATATGCAATTTTTAGATCAATATCTAGAAGAAATGAGCACAAAACAACCAAGAGACAAAGATGACAGTTTGCAACATATCCTGGAAAAACTAATAGAATCTACAACAGAGAAAGAAAACCAACATAACCTGAAACATGTTTCAGAGAAATTTATTATTGAAAAATTCACAAGCAGGAATCCTAATGCAATGCAATGGATAGAAAATTTTGAAAAGGAGTGTGAGCGCTTCAATATAACAAAAGATGAAACAAAAATAGATATACTGAGGTTATTTTTAGAAAAATCTTGTTTGGATTGGTATAGCTCGATGGTGATAAAACTGACAGTAAAATCTGAATGGAATGAATGGAAAGATAAATTTTTAGAAACTTTTAAAAACCAAGGATGGGACATAGTCACAGCTGCTCTCACATTGAAGTATAAAGAAGGACTGTTAATTGATTATGCTATAAAAAAAGAACGGCTTATACTAGATATAAACAAATCGATAGATTCCAAAACAATGATAGATCTTATTGCAACAGGTTTACCTGGGTTTATCTTGAATAAGTTAAACAGGGACGAACTCAACAACACTACTGCTTTGTTCAACGAGATAAGAAAATATGAAGGTATGATGTACAAAAAAACAACAACTATAATAAAGAATAGTACATTTCCTTATAAAAACAAAACTAATGAGAAGAAGCCATGTAAGACTTGTGAATCTTTGAACAAAGGAATTAGATATCATCCGGAGGAGACATGTTGGTTCAAGAAAAAAAAAAATGATGAATCAGAAAAGGTATACAAAACTAAAAATGTAAATAATAACTCCATAATTGAAGTAGATATGAATACTGATAAAAAAAACGAGTAAGTACACCATTAATCAAAATCAAGTTATTAATAGAAAATAAATTAGAAATAAGTGGCATCTATGATTCAGGCTCACAGATCTCTTTAATAAATTCAAGACTGATTAAAGTAAAAGAAAAAAAAGACAGTGTGAATACAGCATATATGAAAACGGTTAATGGTGTGAAGAAGACAGATGGCTTGATAACAATAAAAATAAAAATCTTAGATATAGAAGAAGAGGTGGATGTATATGTTGTAGAAAATAAAGATTTTGAAGATTTCATAATTGGATTGGACATGATAAAGAAATTCAAATTAACCCAAAATGAGGACTTGCAGATAAAACAAAAGAAAATAACAAATAAAATAGACAGGTTGTCTAAAGATAACACAAATGAAGATAAGAATATAAAAACATATGCAATAAATTTCAACGAACACATAGAAACAGAGGAATTTGTAAGTAAGATAGACCATTTAGATAATGAAAAGAAAAAAGAGATAGAAGAAATTATAAATGAATATAAAACAATTTTTGCTAAGGACAAGTATGATATAGGATCAGTCAAAGATTATGAAGCTCACATAGATTTACAAGTAAATAGATATTGCAGTAAAAGACCATACAGATGTACAATAGAAGATAAATTAGAAATTGAAGAGCAAATATCCATGTTACTAAAGAATAATTTAATAGAAGAATCATACAGTCCTTTTGCTGCACCAGTGACATTGGCACTTAAAAAAGGTGAAAACAGAAAATCCCGCTTATGTGTAGATTTCAGAGAACTAAACAAAATTGTTGTGCCACAAGCTCAACCTTTCCCATTAATAGATGATTTGATTATTAAAACTAGAAATTGTAAGTATTTCACTACACTGGATATAAACTCAGCATTTTGGGCAATACCACTACGGGTAGAAGATAGAAATAAAACAGGATTTGTCACACAAGATGGCCACTTTCAGTGGACCTGCCTTCCTTTTGGTTTGAAAACATCGCCAGCAATCTTCCAGAGAATTTTAAGCAATATTCTAAGAAAGCACAATCTCACAGGATACTCCGTAAACTATATCGATGATATTTTAATATATTCACCCACCTTTGAGGAACATATAACACACATAAAAAATGTACTAGAGGCAATAATAAAAGAAGGCTTTAGACTGAAGTTTAAGAAATGTACCTTTGCTTCAGACTCAGTAAAGTATCTTGGCCATGTAATTCAGAACAATTCGGTAAGACCGCTAAAAGACAATTTAATATCAATAAGACATTTTCCAACTCCGAAGACGCAAAAGAATATCAGACAATTTTTGGGAAAAATCAACTTCTACCACGAATACATACCAAGAAGTGCAATTATCTTAGATCCATTACATAATTTATTAAGAAAAAACGAAAAATTTGAGTGGTCAGAGAAGTGTGAAGAATCATTTAATCAAATAAAAAGATATCTATGTTCTCAACCAGTGTTGGAAATATATGACAAAGACTTACCAATAAAAATCTTTACAGATGCATCCTTAGAGGGTATCGGGGCAATACTAAAACAAACACAACTAGACGGTAAAGACAAACCAGTGGCATATTTCTCAAAAAAACTGAATGAATCTCAAAAACGGAAAAAAGCTATATACTTGGAATGTTTAGCAATGAAAGAAGCTGTTAAATACTGGCAACACTGGCTCATCGGAAAACAATTCACTATTTATTCAGACCACAAACCTCTAGAGAACATGAACATTAAATGCAGGACGGACGAAGAATTGGGTGATCTCACATACTACCTGTCTCAATATGACTTTATAGTAAAATATATACCAGGTAAAGAAAATGTAGAAGCAGACTGTTTGAGCAGAAATCCTGTATTAGAACCAGAAGATAACAAAGAGGAACTATTGAAAATAGTTAATTTAATACAGATAAAAGATATAGTTGAAGACCAAGAGAAAAATGATACAATAACAGAAAAGAAACAAAATCTAATACACAAAAATAAAATCTATTATAAAAAAATAAAAAAACACGAAAAGATTATACTCTCAGAAGAATTTAGTAAAAAACTTATAAAAAAGGTGCATGAGGACTTATGCCATATTGGGATCAGACAATTGCAGAAAAAAATAAGTCCAATATACACAGCTAAAAACCTAACGAAGAACATCATAAACATTTGTAAAACATGTGAAATATGCATAAAAAATAAATCAAGATGTCAGGGAAAATTTGGATTAATGTCACAACTGGGACCAGCAAAAAATCCATTTGAGATAATGTCAATGGATACTATTGGTGGCTTTGGAGGATCCAGGTCAACAAAAAAATACCTACACCTTTTAGTAGACCACTACACAAGATATGCATTTATTGCAACTTCAAAAACACAGAATGCAAATGACTTTATAAAACTAACAAAGAATATACTAGAAACAGATGAGATTGGAATAATTTTGACAGATCAATATCCAGGCATCAATTCAAGAGAATTTAAACAACATTTGCAGGAGAATAATATTAAACTAATTTTTACAGCCGTGAATACACCATTCTCGAATGGCTTGAACGAAAGATTGAATCAAACAATAGTTAATAAAATAAGATGTAAAATAAATGAGAAAAATAATAAGAGAACATGGACAACAGTAGCAAGAGAATGTATACAGAAATATAATGAAACAGAACACTCTGTTACAGGTTTTGCACCAAAATATTTACTGGATGGTACAAATGTCAGCATTCTACCAAAAGAATTAAAAACAATAGAAAGGGAGGACAAGTGGATTGCTGATAAAAGACTGGCATTAGAGAATACAATAAAATCTCACAAGTACAATAAGAAAATATTTGATAAAAATAGAAAAATGCTAGTGTTTAATATAGGAGACAGAGTATATGTAGAAAATGGAAATAGACTGAATAGAAAGAAATTAGACGAATTAAAAATAGGCCCTTACAAGATAGTAGAGAAAATATCGAACTCCATTTATAGGATCGAAACAGGCAACAGAAAAACAGAATCAACTTTATTCCACATAACAAAATTACAACCTGTCACAACAGAAGTTGAAGAGGATGAAGTAGCAGAGAACGAATATGAAGATATGTAATAGGTACAGTGTATAGATATATTATTAAGAATTTTCCCTCTTAAGGGGGGGAGATGTAAAGAAATGACATGCCATTTCATCAATTCGAATTTGCCGCGCTTCGCGACTTTGTAAGTTGTCTGTGGAATTTGTTAGAGGGCGCACGAGAGTGACGCGCGATTCAATGGCGGATGATGTTCAGATTAATTTGGGCATTTTATTGTTATAAAAAAGGTTGCAGACAGATAAGTTAAAGGATATATTTGAGGAGGCGATATTAGTGAACTTTAATGTCGTTTCTTTGTATTTTCAGGTGAGTTTTTAAGAATTAAATTGGTGTTATATTGTAAAAAAGCATGATAAATAAAACAAAACTTTGTATTTTCAGAGACACAATTTTTGGTTTATTTTGAAACTCCTTAATAATATATCTTATATATATATAACCATCTTTTCATTGCACTCTGGGGACGGTTCCTTTGAATAGTTCTTTACAGGTCCCCGACTGCAGTGAAAAGATTATACTTTTTTTAAATTATTTGTTTTTATAATTTAAAAAATTATAATTTAAACTAAGATGACACAATTTATTATGGGCTGTATTATTTTTCTTCTACAATTACTCGAAGAATTGTTATTGTTCTATTACCACAATTTGATACATATGTACAGAAGACAGAAAAGTAAATAAGATCGTGTAAGATTACCGCCCGTGTGTTCGTATCACTTAAAAAGAAAATAGCTTGAAAGCCCTAGTTTTTGTAAGGAAAACCTCTTTTCTTTTTTCTTTTTTATTTAAATAAAAGGTTAAATAGAGATGAAAACAGGGACAACAACCCTGTCATGCTTTGTTTAATTAATTTCTTAAAATTTGTTATTACTAATACATAGTGTACAATAAAATGTCGTAACTTTACATATACATAACATGTTTTTTTTTCCCACAATTTCTTCAGTTTTTATTACAATATTTATAAAAACTTTTTAAGGAATAATATAGTTGAATTTATAATATTTCTAGCTCTTTATTTACGAATAGCTACATTTTAAATAAAACTAATAAAAGTCATATTTTTCTTAGACATATTCTCATAACAAAGTTGAATGTAATTTTACGCTCACATGAGAATGAAAGAACCAGAGAGTGAGTTACGCTGTAGAGGTCACAAAAGGAATATTAAGGGGTCCTCTAAAATTAGTTTTGATTAATGTTTGCGAAGCTTTCTAAGGACGTAAGTGGGTTTGAAACAGGTAAATTATTTTAACAGCATTTTTAATATCACTATATAGGAGTATTTGAAGTGCATTTAAGTGTAATCAGTATTTATGATTGTAATCAATGAGTCGCCAAACTTATAAACTGATAAGTATTTTTGTTTAGGGTATAAAACGATAGCAGTGATTGATTTAAATCCAAAAAACTATACGCGAGTCGATTTTTTTATAAATTAATTTAAAGGTACACGTTGAGTGATGCTTATGTGCAAAAATTAAAATATTGAACAAGATAACGATGCAAAGGGGATCTCCCAACAACTATTTGCTATAACACCAATCTTGGAAAAATGCATTAGGGTTACACCACTCACACCTGAGCCTCAAAGTTTTTTTAAAAAGGGGAGCATCTTCTGCTCATTTAAAAATATTTTTGGTCCCATGTGAAAGGGGGCGACTTTATCATCAGAGCCAGATACTTCCTGAATCAAAATTCAACCACATTCACCCTCAGCTAAAGGGGTCGCTATCGGGATCAAAATATATCATTCACAGCTGTGGTTCCTGTTGCTAGGGTAGATAAACTTAAATAAAATAATACTGGCTGGTTGCTTATGATGAAAGTGGAACACGATGATAGTGAAGCGAGAAATAGACGATATTGAAGAATGTACAATGTTCATACATATGAACACATATGTATACATACATAGTAGTTCGGTCTCATCATTGTTTTGCTGTAACCACAGGCTGTAAAGCCATATAGTGGAATTTGTTCAAAAAAGTCACTTCGGCCCTGGAACGTAAATGGCCTTAGAAGTATCACGGGTGGGTTTTATTCAGTAAGAGTCTGACACTCTCTTCCGCTCCGCCCAGAGCGGGAGAAGTCATTTGAGGATTTCCCATCCAGAAAAAAGGGCTGTAACGCCATCGTTTAAGAGGAATAGATATAGAATAATGTCACTTATCCTCTCCTCTATTCTTATATATAAGAATAGAGGAGAGGATAAGTGACGCTGTTATACATGATATACATATGAGTACATTAGCTCTCGTCTTTTTCCATAGAGACACATAACTCACACCCTTGGAATGAAAGGGACCTAACTCAATAATAGATTTTTTTGTTGGCATAGGAGCAAGAATTAAAATCTTTAAAAAAAAGCTATCCCTTTCCCAATTATATTTTGCAATCTATTTCATCACTGGGTTATAGAGTATGTTTTTTAGATTCAGTTTATAGCAAAATTATAATTAATAGGAATTTTGAGTTAAGCCGCTTACATTTTGAGAGTGCGACATGTACGTCGGCTGGTTGCGAGTACTATGTTCCTGACCTTTCTGAATATCATTATTAAAAAGATTGACCAGAAACTAGATAGATTTAGCACTTAAAATGTGACGTAAATAAAACAAGCCTGGTGAAGAATTGCTACAAAAAAAATTATCAAAAAACACATTAAAATGACAGTTCTTAAAATACAATATTTGTTGCAAGCTCATCCATACCACCTTTTGACCACTGTCTCAATTTTGTTATATACAATGTGGTCGATAATATATGTCTTTATCAAATGATTCCTTTGAGAAATTATACATAATTCAACCCATCTCATGTATTACCAATTTACACATGTAGATTGTGTTCAAGAAAGGTTTCTCGCAAACGGGCAGCTGTTTACATGAATTTTAACACATTTTGTATAGATACCGCTCCACACGTGTGGCGGCTATCCGAGACTTAGTATCCATGACATGTCACCGGTGGCGGCCATTCGCTACTTAAAAACGCCAACACTCGCCACTCATGGGCCGTCGCTGTACCCTTCTCTTACCTTCCTATTATTCGGTCATCCGCTTATCTAAATACCTTCCGTCTTGGAATCCATCGTGAGATTATGCAGCTTGTAGTATTACAAATTGTAGCGGCTAACGACTGCTAGTGGGACCTTAATTTGCGCCATACCACTTTTGGTACCGCCAACAGTCGCGCCACGACTTTACGTGGCGCGACAGTCACTAGTGGCTGTGGACAGTGGTCCGTTTGCACGGAGCTTTAAATATGGGCGTTTCAAATAATTAATTTTGGTAATTATTACCTATTCTTGTGAAATTAGTTAAGATGTATAAATTATATATTTGCTCCAATCGCTTACTTTATGGCCTAGTGGTGCGTGAATATTGGTAAACATAATTAGTGTTCGATCTATTTTATGGTCCCTAATTTACATCATTTAAAGTTAATGTATGTACATGTACACGCGTTTATTGAAATGTTCTGGGCTATTTATGTCATCTTCAATCCTATGAGATAAATCTGACTTGTTGTAAAGGTCTTTTTTTTTAAAGATCTTTTTATCGATCGACTAAGAAATATACTGATAGATAGTCGCTGATTCAAAAAAGTTACTATGTTACGATTACAGCTTTAGGCTACTGCAGTTAGTGTACAGTTATAGCTTTATAGCTGCAGAACTACAATGGTAGCTATGTAGTACTTCAAAAAAAGACGACGCCCGGTCGTCAGGAGTCGCAGGGCGACTTCTGGCCACCATAGGCGCGGGCCTGCGGATGGCCAGCTATGGGTGGCTCGTCGTCCGATAACTAATAGGCCCGGGTCAAAGGCGCGTCTTGTTCCACGCGCATCTCAAAGAGATGTCAGCATAGAAGACGGGGCCCCATAAGGTCAGTGCCTACTAGGATTGTGGAATTTGTTCGAAAGAGTCACCGCAGCCCTGGAACGCAAAGGGTGTTAACAGGAACAAGGGTGGGTTTTAGTCATTAAGTGTCTGATAGGGAGTATCAGACACTTAATGACTAAAACCCGCTCCGCCCAGAGGTAAAGAAGTCATTTGATGATTTCCCATAAAAAGGCAAAATTAAAAATTTTGAAAAAACTCACGACCGTATAAACTTAATTGAAAAAGAATTAAATATGCATGCACCGATCAAACCTTAACCCATCACTGAAAACTGCATCAAAATTGGAATAGTAGTTTGCAACATTGGTTTGTCCAAATATCCTTGACTGCAGTACCCCCTGGTGAGTTGTCACCATAACACCTATCTAAGAACATGCTCCAATCAAATCCGAACCCATCACTGAAAACGGCATGAAAATCAGACTAGTAGTACTGGAGATAAATCGAAACATTGGTTTGCATAAACAAACAAACATCCTCTCACCCCAAACGCACCGTCGTGGGTAAAAAAAAGAATCATCAATATCAATTCACCCAGTCAAAAGTTATGAGGTAACAAACATAAAAAACCTACAGTCGAATTGAGAACCTCCTCTTTTTTTTGAAGTCGGTTAAAAAGGTCTATAACATAAAGACTATTCACCTACCAAACCGGAAAGCACAAGGCACACAACTCACCAGAAAACCGCTTTATTTTCCCAAAAACGCAATTCACTCGAGAAAAATGAATCACTTAAGTGCTAAAAGGCGTTATTCCAGACTAATCTGCATCTGTGATTCATTAAGAAACATACATCCATCCAAAAATCCAAACTTTCGCAATTATATTATAGTATAGATTTAAATTTATTCTGGAAATTCCAACTTTAAGAAAAGTAAAATGTAAATGTTTTTCTACTACTCACTTCGATTTTGGTTCTATTTATTATTTTATCATCTTCGACATAGTCTGATCTATCCATCGCTTCTTTGGTCTTTCCCAATGTTTATTTAAAAACATATCACTCTTATGCCCTGTCTCAGAGAAATAAACTATAACATAATTCGAAAAAAAAAAACAACTAATATCCAGACGATTACAATCAAGTTTACATATATTATGTACATATCGTATACCAATAGAATCACAATACAACCAATCAAGAACGTTAATAACGTCACCATCGTAAACTATTACTATTCGGTCGAATGGTTTCTGGTCCGCACTCGGTAGGTATATAAATCCTTTGATGTATTGCTGCAAGATCCTGCTATGTATTTAGTTTCAAATAGGGTAGTTGACTAAAAAATCTAATTACTCTGACAGATAGATTTCCAAAAACGATTGAATTCTTTTTTTTTCTGTTTTCACCTAAACATAAAACGAAGACGATACAGTGCGTTGAAAACTCGTGTGACGTCACTTCATGCTACGATTTTTACCATGCCGTGACGTCACAAGCCCCCACTCATGGTCTTTAAAGCTTTTTATATTCGTCAATTTTTATAGTTTTGATAAAGCAAAAATTACGTGTCCAATATTTTTCGATAATCTATCTGACGAACTAAATAGAATCATATTTTTATTCCAAAGGAAACATCCTTAATATTTGACTCATTGTGGTTTAAAAAGATTAAAACTAATTTATGAGTAGAGACCAGAAAATAATAATTTAATCAGCCTATTACGTTCCTACCAAGTGGCTTAGGACTGATCACAATCATATAGAAGGTGGACATTAGGGAACACCAAATGGAAGGGTCCAGCAGGTAAAAGAAAAGCCGGCAATCAAAGCAGAGAGGTAGACGACATCGTGTAGGCTGTGGAAAGAGATTGGACCGAACAGGCCAAGGATAGGGAAATGTGGAAAAGGTTGGCGGAGGCCTTTACCCAAAATAGGGAACATATCCTATTATATTGAATTTAAACCTTTTTAACTTTAACTACACATATGAAATTTATATATTTCATACCTATACATAGCATAATCAGCCTTTTAATGTTCCCACTGCTGGACACAGGCCTCCTCTCTAGGAGAGGGAATGGGCCGTAATCCACCACGCGGGTCCAGTGCGGGTTGGTGAATGTCACATGGCTTCGAATTTTTGGTCTTGGACATGCCGGTTTCCTCACGATGTTTTCCTTCACCGTTTTGAGAGCAGTGGTGATGAAATTAATCGCACTAAGTAATGCGCCCGGCTGGGTTTGAACCCGCGATCTAAAATTCGTAATTCGGGGCCATTACCACTCGGCCACCACTGCTCCGATACATACATATAATATACTAGCTGACCCGCGCAACTTTGTCTGCGTCACTTAAGAAAGAGTGAGAAAATAAACCATTTTTTGCAACATCCTTCATTGGTACTCCGCCCCTATTGGTCTTAGCGTGATAATTATATAGCCTATAGCTTTCCAAGACAAATGGGCTATCTAACACTGAAATATTTTTTTTTAATCGGACCAGTAGTTCCTGAGATTAGCGCGTTCATTCTCTTCAGCTTTATATATTAGTGTAGGTATACATAATATATCAGATATATGTATATCTACACTAATATATAAATCGCGTTTCATCATATAAGATATATTATATCTTATAATATGATGAAATTGTAACGGGCCGATTTCTGTACATTGAAGATATTGAAAAAATATATATGGGGAGTCTTTATTAGAGCAACAGAAGCCAAAACAGCAATTTTTAGAATTTTTTTTTTGTCTGTCTTTCTGTACGTATGTTTGTACGCGCATCACGCAAAGACTACTGCATGGATTTGAACGCAGTTTTCACTGCTCTACTATTAAATGTCTAACTTAAAATATATGGTACATTTTAACATTTTGTAATACTAGGTTCTAATTATCACGCGTACAAAGCGTGAGCAAAAGCATCTATCAAAATACTAGCAACATTTGAAGTGTAAAACTTAAGGGTTATGGAATAAACGACTTTATTATTATTATTAGGTACCTACTACTAGCGCAACCAGCCTTAACTCTGTGAGAGCGAGTGGGCCCTAATTGACAACGCAGTCGGCACTAGAGTTGGTGGATGTCATATTTCTGTGACCTAAGCATAATAATAAATCTTTAAATAATTAGCTCGTACTCTCCCACTGCTGTGAAAATGCCTTACTTTTCGTTCCGACGGACACGATTTTCCGCCTCTTCCATCCAATTCATAAGGAAGACATCCAAGTCATCCTGTTATCATCTTCGCGGTCTGCCGGGACCCCGTATCGCTGTTAGGCGTAATAATAAAGCTAAGACTTTTTTTTTTTTTTTTGAAACAAGTCTTTTTTGTTCGCATATTTTGTAATATAGTAAAAAAATTGGCGAGGTTTTTTGTTAAGTTACCGCGATTTTCATGAAACAAAATCTTTAATAAACTTGCGATAGTCTATCATCACTTCAATATCGTGCTAACAGTTTAAACTTGCCACCCACGGGGTACTACTAGGTGTAATTGAGTACAGTGCGGGGATTAATTGAAGCAGAAATGTATCAGGAGTGCAGAGCCGGTGCGCAAAGCTACGCAGGCGCGTTGCGTACCCCACATCGCAGTGGCAGCCCTACTGACGCCGCGAACACTCGTAGTCGCGTACCACTCACAACCTTCGCGATACGATCACGTTAAAAAGATCACGCGAAAGTGCACGTTGAGTTACAACCCTATTTTAAAAAGTTTGTGTGTTAAAGTGTTTTTTTTTTAATAGAAACCAGTGTTATAATTTTAAAGTGCTGTCAAATCAGTGACTAGAATTAAGTGTAACTTTTTCTTTGTTGGAAACTTTGTGTACGTTTTGCTTTTTAATTCTTATGCAGTACTGTTTTGTTCACGAGTTTATTTTTAAAGCCCGAGGAGTTTGGGAGTCTACTTAATAGGGTAAGATTTTTTCCTTTTGTGTACTTACTAAGTAGTTCTTTTCATCACAATAGCTAGATTCTTATCGATATAATTCGTTCCGCGATTGAATCGCGGACTAAAAGGGATTGTTGATTTTATTTCGAATCAAATTGCTGGCCCTAGAAGGTTTATCGTTTTTCCAATAATGACATTAAATCGTTAAGTCATTTTAGGCTAATATATAGACGATATCGGTACTTTATTGATATCGTTAACTTTACCTTAAATGTGAGTTTGATTAGTTTTATATGCAAGCAGTAATGGCTGTAGTTCTAGAAGTGGAATTTCGTAGCTTTTACATGTTGTAAAAACTAAAAAAAGACTGTGCTATGAGATGTGCAACATTGAAAGTTTTAAGAGACGTGTCATTTTTTTTGCTTCTACACAAAAACAAACAAAAACATAACCATAAAAAAAATCTACGCCATATCAATAACATAATAAGGAATCCTTATTATTTTTTGATAATTATACTATTTTTTTTTACAAATGGAAAATAGTGTAGTAGGATAATACAGTGGAGATATTTTTTTTTCGAATATCCATTTTACAGAGATATTACTAACTTCATACCATTATTCTTCGTAATAAAAAGCCGATGAAAAAAGTGCCTTCACATCTTGATCTCCCTTGTGGTCCAAAATGATTTATGTCAAATCACAAAGGACACACATCACTCTGGTTACCCTGCGTGACAAATTGACTTTTGGCGTACACATAGTGTGTACTTTTTTATGCTCGTACGTGTAATTTATAAGGCAGTGTAGGTAATGTATTGTGTGTAATATTTTACGAGAGTGCACATAAAAGGCGTAATGAAAAATTCATTTATTTAACGCTTTGTGGACAATGTGCAGTGGAGGGTTATTTACTTTACTTATAGTGATGTCTCTCACTTTTGTTAGGTTTTTGAGGTTTATGCAGGAAGTAGTATTGAGTGGTTACTTAAATAATAATAAAAAAATGTAAAATGAAGAGAAGGTACAAGACTTCTTTAGAACTACACTGAACCTTTTTTAAACAAATGGAAAGTGTTTTCACTTTTGTAAAAAATAACACAAACTACAATTTCACAGTCTGAACATTCCTAAAGGTAGTTAAATAATAAAAGATGGTAAGCTAGCATTATGAGTGACAGTTACGAGGAAAACTAATGTAATGTTGATGCGTGTTTTATTTATTTGTTGTACACCTACCACAGTGTTATCTTTTTAACCCAAAGGTTGACTAGTAGAGAATGTCTTGTTGCATTTAGTCCGCTCATGTACCACTATTATGCATATAGTTTAAATAAATAAATCCTCCGAGGGCTCCGCGGGATAAGTGTGATCGAATTGTAGTGTAATTGATGAAAACTTGACATATAACCTGAAATGTTTTTTTATGGATGGGAATTTATCCAGTGACTTCCTCCTCTGGGCGGAACAGAAAACTAAAACCCACCCGTGTTCCTCCTAATTCTCTTTGTATCCAAGAGCCACGGTGACTCTTTCGAACAATTTCCGCATTTTTTTGGATTGTAATAATTTGACTAATTAATAAATTTATAATTAATGGATATAAATATTAATAATAAATTAATAATTATTAATTTTAAATTTGCAATTACCTATTTTGTATATTTGTACGCCGTTAAGGCAAAACATAACTGTAATAAAACATTTTAGTAAAATCTTGCATACCATGTGTGTGCATACTCATGTTTTTGATAAATAAATGATCTTTATCTTTAACCCTGGAAGACTTAGGTTGGATTGAAAAGGAATCAATCACAGCAATGGAACATCAAACGACCTTAAATATTAGGTTGATTATTTACTTATTCACAATACTAATAGCTCATTATTATTTCTTATAAGTGTAAAATATATCATGTGCTCTAAATTGTATAATTGTGGTGTTACAGTCAGAATAATGTATTTTTTTAGTTGACATAATATAGTTTGACTTAGTCTTGGTAATTTTTTAAATATTTATCGCAATAACTATCCCATTATATATGACATGACTTATTATAAACCTGAAAATAAAATATAATAATAATTTGAATAAAACCGAAGCCGATGCTTCTGGTGTTGTTTTATTCGTTTTTTGAAATGAACTTCCACTTCACTTCACTTTTTAGTGCTGTAACCCCCCAATATTCAAACCAGTATATATCAATTTAATAAAATTATTCATCTCCTAAATTCTTCGTCAGATCTTTACGAAATTTAAATGGGATCACTTCGCAATAAACCTCTTTCTTACAAAATAATTTTGAAATATTATCTAATTATGAAGGAGTTATGTCGGAACATTTATAAAAAAAAAATATTTAAACATAAACATCCAAATAGGTAACCTTCTCCTTTTCTGAAGATGATTTAAAATAAAATAAACATAATCGATAAATGTGTGGAAAAAAACAGGTTTGCGTATAATTCGAAAACAATCCCGTTAAATGTTTCGAAGTAACGTGATCTTTCACACAAAGATATCAATGTTATTTCTCTCGGCTTTCAATTGAATAATTTTGCGTCTTTGTGGTCGATAAACACTTCATGCTTATTTGTAGAGACTACGTCTCAAGTATACCGTTTATTCATACTGTCACTGTGTATATGTTATCGTAATAAATAAATAATATAAACGAATAATACAACAAGCTCTCTATTTTAATAGGTATCCATGTTTAATATTATGGAAGTGTGTATCTAACTAATTACTGGATCTACAGTTTTACTTTTATATATTATTTCTTTTTGTGCTTTTTATTAAATAACGTTTTATTTTTATCTTTTCGGCTTTCTTATTTCGAAAACTAAAATAGTCGAGTGTTTTCCTCTGGAGCAAAATTATTGAGAAAATTTGTTTCATGTGTGTTTGTTCTTTCTGTGATTGATTTGTATCATTTTCAACAGACGGTAACTAACTAGATTTGCTTTTATTTTTTGTTGCGTTGACTTTCTAAGAATCTCTACCCCTCTCTTTCGTAAGAATCGGTTGTTAGTACTGAAAACAAAATGAAATGATTGATTAAGTACATTTTAGATTGAGTACACCATGCATATGCTGCACGTTTGGTACCTGACAATATAGTCAATCCGTAATTAAATATTTACATCTAAAATAACAGACTCTGAATTTAGGATCTGAAAATCAGTCTCGATTTAAACGGATCATATTAATAGTAAATAAAATTGTATTCAATATAAAATCGAAAATAAAACCAGCTATTTTATATTAAACTCGTAATGCTGTTTTATTCTCATTCTGCTGACATTGGAATAAAGAAAACTGAACTCATTCTGCGTAATGCATATCATTTAGGTGAAGAACACGGAATAATCGCCATTCGTGTTGGAAATAAGCCAATAACTCACAATAAACTGGGCTGTTCTGTGGCTCAGCATAATATTAATCTCATTTCACACTTCACTGTGGATCCTGCATGATATCGTAATATTTTAGTGACGACCTGATGACGCTGGCGTTACGCGTTTGGATTAAGAGCCTGATACAGGAAGCCATACTCCTCGATACGGCTGGTATTCCTTTCTCTGGAGTTGTTAGAACTCCAGAGAAAGGAATACCAGCCGTATCCGTAGCCGTATCACCAGTAGCTTGGACCCTTTTTTTTCGTTGATGGGAAATCATCAAATGACTTCTCCCGCTCTGGGCGGAGCGGAAGGGAGTGTCAGACTCTTACTGACTAAAACCCACCCGTGATCCTTCTTGTGCCCTGTGCGTTCCAGGGCCGCGGTGACTCTCTCGAACAAATTCCGCAAAGCTTGGACCCTGCTCCCGACTCCGGTGGACTACTGTTTTTTTATTTTTTTAAATTAACTTTTTTGAGTGTTTTTTAAGAAATGTTTAAAAATATTAATTCGTATGTATAGTTAAATAAATAAAGAAATGATCGCAAAAAGTGGATGGAAAATAAATTCATGGAACTAAAAATTCGAAGACAAGTGACAACCCATATTAATCTCGAGTGGTAGAGTACAGCCGAGTCCTCACAAAATGGTTGCCTTTCAAACAGGAAGCCTCTTTGCAGTGTAAAAATTAAGGCCGATTATGCAATACTAGCAGCGCCTCGCGTTTTCACCTGCGTAGATCCCGTTCCCGTGTGAATATGGGGATAAAGTACAACCTATATCACCTGGGGATAGTGTAGATTCCCAAGTGAAATAATTTTTCAAATCGGTACAGTAATTTCGGAGTCTATTTCATGCAAACAAACAATGAAATCTTTCCTCTTTATTATTATTATGCATTATGAAGAATCTGCCTGTCTTTTTCCAAACTATGTGTATTGGGGTTGATTTCCAGTCAAGCCCGGGTGCAGTTAAGTACTAGTATTTTATATGAACCGAGTATCTATCTGTCCTTCACCACGTTTAACTGGGTAATACTAGTACATTGGGCAGCTCTAGGCAGGACTGATCAGATTATTCTGACTTCTGACATTCTATAACGACATTCAGAGATCTTTCATGACAGGACTACTAATAATGAATCCCCGCATTCCCTACCAGTCAATGATAGCTGGTTAGGTATATTAAATGTTAGAGGGAATAGCACTTACTCACACCAATATTAGGAGTGTTACCAAACTACGCTTAGCATAAGCATAAGCATAATTACCCTTGTAACGTCCCCACTGCTGGAACACAGACCTCCTCTCTAGGAGAAGGATTGGGCCGTAATCCACCACGCGGGCCTAGTGCCGGTTGGTGAATGTCACATGTCATCGATTTTCAGTTCTAGGACATGCCGGTTGTCTCACGATGTTTTCCTTCAGGATAAAATCCTTCACTTGTCTTTGCTTTACAAACAAACATAGATATAAAAGGACCACTCTTTTAGTATCTCTATACTATGACTTGAAAAATGAAAAGCTTATCCACAAAAATAAAATCCATAAAGCCGCATCGTCTTTGAGATTTAAATAAATTCAAGACCGCCGCTCGACCGTGAAGATACGAGCTAGGTACTGTCAAATATTGAAGTGTTAGGTGCTGATAAGAAATCTTATATTTTATGAATCCTTAAAGTTTTATAACTTCTGTGAATATCATCTGGTGATAAATTCTAACAGTAGTTTATCTTTTTTTTGCATGTATAAAGAAATGTATATTTAAAAGAGATTGTGAATCTATTATCTCCAGTTCTTCTTTGTTTAGCCAGTCCTAAAATAAAATATTCTTATCTTGGAACATATTTTTTTTTTGGAACAAAAATAAAAAAATGAATTAGTATTCGTCGTTTGATAAAAATGGCTGTTTGACATGTATTTTCTTAATATAAGCTCTCAAAACCTACCTTACTGCGGGTTAAAGTTCTATTGAAATATCAGCCCTTAGTTACTTATCCTTCAACAAAAGTCCTAGTGCGTGTTATTTAACGTACTCGATCACGTTAAAATAAACGTTTGCTTATGTCAAATTGTATGCAGAAAAAAAGATGTCCGTTATTGTCACCAGACGGCGCTTATTTCGGTTCAATACAAATAGACGTTTACACTAACGCGATATAGATCGTTAAAAGCGTCGCCTTAAGCCCACATATAGAATTACTTTATACGCAGAAAATAATGCTGAAGTAACAATTTTACTTCTGTAACAACAATGGAAAATTTCAATACTTCTTGTAACTTTAGTGAGGAACAAACCTTATTTTTAATGGCGACCTATTTAGCTATTTAGTTCCTAGCTCCTCTTACTCAGAGTAATTGCTTGGCCGTTCATCAGCAATCCCTTAGGGAAACTAGGTTATGGCTGGGTAATGGAATCACTGGACCCATTGCTAGTGACTGTACTGACCACAGGTTATACTGGGTACAGAAGACGGCCAAAAAAAAAGAAAATGTTGTAGTTTTCGAAATTTTGTGAAACGGAACTTTGGCCGTAAAGGTAAAATTAATATTTTACTAGCATGTGCTTATATACTATGTAATTAAACAGATTCTGTGTAATAAAAAAATATGTAGACGAAAATTCGGATATTTAAAACGATGATCTTATTGTTGGAGTAACGACCAGAGCGGAATAAATATTGCAAAGCTTATTGTCAAACTGTGCGTTACCGCTTGTGATTGCTTTTAATTTGTTACCCTTCGATAATCTATAATTATACACAAAACGGTGTTAGTATTCATCTCACTTTCAAATTACTTAGTTCCTGAATATTTACGAGTACCTACTAAGTAGCTATCATTTTGAAAGTGTGATGATTACTAAACCCCGTTTTGTGTATAGAGATTATCGAAGAGTTACAAATTAAACGCCATGTATGTACATACTTTGTACTTAAATAGACATGTAATAAAAAAATGATGCAGACGAAAACTCGACACTATAAAACGATGGTCTTATTGCTGGGGAATCGAACAATTGCGAAAAAAATATAGCAAAATTAATATAGCTTATTGTTACAGTTTGACAATAAGCTATATTAATTTTGCAATATTTTTCGTTACGAGGGCAGCCTTTTAAGTTGTGTCGTTTGAAATAAGTATAGACGATCTAATATATTATTATTACCTTTTCCAAAGAATTCCTCGCGATACACTTTTTTAAAACATTTATTCCAGTACGAACTCCAAATAATTGCAAAATTAAATACATAAAACGAGGGTTAGTATTTATCGCACTTCCAAACTGATAACTACTTAGTAGGTACTCGTAAATATTCCTATGATTCGTTCTCTTGAATAATATTTCATAAGAATAATTTTATGGGAATAAACGCTAAATTCCCATATTTTATGAGACGTTAAATATTCACTGATAAGCTGAACTTGTTCTATGATAATTTACTCTCATGAACCTCTGTTTTATTATCGGGCCACAGGTTAAAAGTAGCAGGAATAAAATAGATTTGCAGCACAAAAGTTTCACCGCAAAACACTCAGTACTGAGATTTTCAATTACTTTTCTCTTCGACCGTCACTGCAATGAACGGACTATCACGTTCACACTTTGCACTTTTATTTTCTGTAGAAAAAGCAGCAAAATGGTAGCTACATACATCTATACGTCGGATGTGTGCCACTTTAATGAATCAAAGTGAATGAAAGGAATTTGTACCGTAAAGCAGGACACTATTCAAATTCACTACACGAATGCGAATGCGAAAAATGTTTGATACGCAAAATGCGAAAAAAAAAAAGATTTCGTCCGTTGTCACGTTTCTATAGTTCGTTAACGTTTGATTCAATCGGTTGGTGCTGAATCGAGTGTTTGGTAAAAAGGTAGAGTCAATGACTAACGCCTGACGTGCTTGAGTTCATTTTTTTCACGTTTGAATTTCGAAATCATCACTTTTTTTTGTGCGGTTTTAGTTTTAGGGTCCAGTATTTTTTTTGTTGTAATTTGGTAACAGATAAATTGTTTATAAATGCTATTATAAAGAGGAAATATTTTTTTTGTTTGTATCGAATAAACTCCGAAACTACTGGACCGATTTTAATTATTTTTTCACCAATAGAAAGCTACGTTATCAGCGAGTAACAAAGGCTATATTTTAAAATCCCTATGTAAACTGAAGCATTAAAAAAACTTATTAATAAATTGCATCCTCGCATTCCCACAGGCACAGAAACTACACGGATCAAACCGCGGGGCGCTGCTAGTTCTTAAATATAATCGGCATTTTTGGTACAACAGGTATTTGTGTTATGTCAGTACTGCTAAGTAATTTATTTAATTAAGAAAAAAAGTCTCTAAAATGTGACTATCATGATACATTGAACTTCGTGTAATGATTTACGAAAAAAAAAAAATGTAGGTACATTAGAAAGATTGTTTTAGTCAGTAAGAGTCTGACACTTCCTTCCGCTTCGCCCAGAGCGGGAGAAGTCATTAGAAGATTTCCCATCCAAAAAAAAACAGGTACATTAGAAAGATACTATTATTTTCCAAGTAGCCAAGACTAAGATCGCAAAATTTTAAGTCCAACAATTAATTCGTCTTCTTATTTATGAAACATCTCCAGTGGCATTTTCCTCAAGCAAAATCTCAAGTACGTTTTTGCCTGTTCAGCATACCGACTAACTTCTCTATGACTTCCTTAAGAGACTTATATAATTACTTAGTTGAAAAAGTTTCGGTGTCTCGATCACTGGCATCGTTGGTAAGGCGAACTTTATCAGTTTTCTAGAACGAGGTGTTAGATTCCACTTTTATAAACTACTACAGCACTTAGCTCTCCAGTGTTAGAGTAATTCTTTATGTAGTTTGATAGTTGGGTTAATGTTTCAAGATCGCGTAGACACTATCAACTTTGGTAGTTCGTTTTTTAAGTTGATTTTTAAGTGACAATTTGTGTTACAATGACCTAAAAAAGGATTTGTTGCAGTGGATTAAGAAGTTTGTTACGTCTTACATAGGTTTTCAAGTTCCAAAATTTAATTATTATCTAGAAATCTGTGTTCACCTACATACATGTAGGTTGGATGGTTGTGTATTTGATATATGGTATGAGTTTCAACTTAGTATGCCTGTTTATGTGTCATGTAAACCTAGTAACTATTAGATAGTCAGAAACTATACTTTTACTTAGTTTTCATACAAGTAGGTAGTTAATTCAGAGTAATAAAAAACCTTAGGTACGTATTTTATCAACATAATTGGATTTTTTACTACACGCTAATTTACAACATATTATGAGGTTTTTCTTGGTTTGTTGCATTTTAGTTGAGCTCACATCGCTAAATGCAATCATTTGTCGCTAATTTAACTAATAGCACGTAATTCGTGTAAAATAATGATGTATAATGTTGACTTACATTCAATACTAATAAATTAACGATATCGAATCGATTTAGTATTAACCTGTCACCTTCGCAATGATTGATAGTGTTAAGACCGTATTTTACGAGACTCAATCAATACATTATTAAGTTATCTCAGTTTTATCAAAAGTCTGGTTCTACCAATTTTCAATAAAATTCCACGTCAGATAAAGGATCTTCATATTAATATGTAAAAAAAAATATACTAAAACATTTTTTACACATAAAAATCACTACTCTGGGTGTTCTGTGGAAAGGGTGCAGGAAGCCCGTAATCTGGGGGTGATATTTGATGAGCAACTGCATTTTGAGACTCACATCACGGAGGCTGTACGCAATTGTTTCTATCGACTCAAACTCCTGTACCGTGTGCGTCCCTACATAAGTGTGGATATGCGTGTCATGCTCTGTGAGTCACTAGTTTTGTCCAAGCTGAACTATGCTGACACTGTGTATGGGGCGTGCATTCTTGGTAGGAGCGAAAGGCTAATCCAGCGCGTACAGAATGCTTGTGCAAGGTTTTGTTTTAATGTACCCCCTAGGTCTCACGTAACTCCTTTTTTAAATAAGGGTAATTTGATGAGAATGTCAGACCGGAGAAAGCTTCATCTGGCTACCCTACTATTTGGCATAATTCTCACAAAAAAACCAGACTATCTGTATAGCAAATTAACCTGGTCGCGAGATGTGAATAAAGTCAAAACGAGAGCGTCTGCTTACCTCTTATTGACCTTACCGCATAGAACTGCTGCATTCCGGGGAAGTTTTAAATTTGCAGCTTCTCGCTGCTGGAATGACCTGCCACCGCCGTTTCGTGCTATAAAAACCGTTAGTACATTTAGTTATAAGTTCAAGCAATACTTACTACGTATTCAAAAAGAAACGACATAAACTTACCCGGGGTCTGCACGCAGTTTGTAATGGTGACATTGTTCCATTTTCGCAGCATAACCCTTTCTTGCAATAAAACACTACACTACACGTCAGTTACTATACAACGATATTTATTTTTGCTATCTAGCGCTGTTTTAGATAGATACTGTCGAAATGGCTTTTTGTTTCGTTTTATTTACTTAGTTTATTTCCATTGTCTATTATTTTTGACAGCCGACCATAGTACCTCCAATGCGCCCGCGCGTTCCATCATTTGTCTATGATTTCGACAAATGATACTGGAGCAATGGGCCATTGGCGTTGGTCGATGTTAATTTATTAATTTGTTGTATGTGTGTCTTTCATTATTAGTTTTTATTTTTTATTTCATATATACATTATTTTATATCCATTTATTTCATTTGTATTTGTACATTTCATGTTAGTAGATATGTGTTCCGTGAGTGTATCCGTGGCATCACAGGCCCTGTCAGAATACCAGCGCTGTGGTATTTACTAAAAAAAATATTTTTTTAAATATCGCAGCATATGCTGAGATGGGGACCTTTTTTGGCCTCGCACAGTTTTAAATTAATAATACTTTTATTTTATTTTTCTTTGTTTAATGTGCGAGTCCTAAATAAATATTTTTCTTTCTTTCTTTCTTTACTCCACAAATGAGTTTGTGGAGTAGTGATACACACAACTTGCTTTATACAATATGAAATTTATATTATTATTATTATTTATCAAAACTATTCGAGTTGTCTTATTTTAAATGTGTGTCTGTTGTTTCGACACCACCAACATTTTTATTATTTGTATGCTCACGAGTAAACTGAAGTGAACTGACTAGCTTACATCATATTCTATTAAAACCTATGAACATTTTATTAGATTTAAGTAAATTAAGTTGAACTTCTGCAGCTCCTCAGAGAATCCGTCAAAGCAATAAAAAGAGAAGTTTAACGTACTATAAAATCTCCTAAGCACCAACTAAACTTTCTGCTTAAATTATCAAAAACTGAGAGTTCATCTGAGAGCACATTGCACACGATTAGACTACTTTAAGGCAACACAGGCTGAAAGCAATTCGGTACAGAAAAATAGAGATTTCACGAAAGCAAAAATATGTATATCCTCTATTCCGCAGCCAGTTGATAGCTAGAGTCGATTCTCTTACATTTCAGCTTCAATACATTTTTTTCCGAACAAGATTTGAAATAAATCGGAGGAAGTCCTCGGTGTGAACGTTTTCATTGTTTTCTTTTTCCAGAAAATGTTACTTTGAAACATGAATCTCTAGATATTCGCAATTTCAGCATGGAAACGGTAAGATTCCGGTCATTGTAATTTATCTTGCTATTTCTCAAGTACCAGGAAAGTGGATCAGGCCACTTTTTTTTTTGTTTCTGGTGGTAAATAATAATCAAACATTTTCGTGTCATATTAATTCTATACTTCTTTTTAAAACCGATGTAAAAAAGGAGGAGGTCGTCAATACAGATGTTTTTTATTTGGAAAAGGTTTCTTCCGAAATAGTGTATTATTTTAATTACGTGAAAATTAATGCAGAAATTGGGAGATCGACAACGATATGGACTGTTGTAGACAGTAGCAATTCTTTTTTACAACTACAATCTATATAATATAATAATCTAAAACTACAGTCGATTTCCAAATAAAAACTACAACACTTCCAAATTTTTTTTGTGCCTTTTTACAATTTTGATTAGCAGATTTTCAATTAAAATTTTCCACGGAGAATTTACAATTTTAAAATAGCGTTTTAAGTTTTTATATTACTAGAAATGGATAACTTTTGTAATATTTCGACTTTTATTTGTTACTAGCAGCGCCCCGCGGTTTCACCCACATTGTTGCCGTTCCCGGTCCCCTTTCAACGTCACAAACTCACAAACGTTACCTCTTTATAATATTAATATAGATTCAATGTATTGTTTTTTTATAGTTTTACGAGGTTGCTAATGTCCTCATCAGGGTTTTTACACATACTGTCCTGTATCAACCATACACGTCTATCTCCTACATTGACTTCAATACGTTTATCCACATACACACAGTAATATGTCCACGTCCCAATACGTCATTCGACGGTGTTATCTCGGCGACATGCTCCGTCGCCGTCAAAGCGTCGATGTCGGGCCGCAGTTACACGACTAAGCTAGCGTTAGCGCGACAAATGTGTGGGTCGCCAGGGGACGGTGGGCTTGGAGACCTCGTTAACAAGGTAACGTTATGGCAATTTGTTTATGGAGTAGCAGTGGTAGCCGAGTGGTAACGGCCCTGACTTATGAATTGTAGCTCGCGGGTTTAAACCCAGCCAGGCGCATTATTTTGTGTAATTATGTCATCGACACTGCCAGGCCTCCGTCACTCCATGTACTTGCGCGCTATAATTACCTACCGCACGACCGAGCGGTCTCGGGCCGTTAGCGGACCAAATTCAGTGCGGTTTTCGCAAGCGAAGCGCACGCAAGTTGTTCAATTTTAATTGTTCCATTCGTTTGTATGATGCCGTCTGGTGCCTTAGGTGCAGTAGATGAGTGCAAATCAAGTAAAAGAAGAGATAAACACCTAACATTTTTCCATTTACCTGTCAATGAAGACTACCACTACCTACTATTTTTTGTCGTTTCAAAATTATTTGTAGGTTTACTAAGCATTAGCTTGCCTTTCAGACACAGATTTACATATTTTTGTTACATAGAAACGTCATACTTAAAAACTATTTACTATATTACTATTTACTAAAAAGCTATTTTTATTGGAATAAAAGGGTTCATTTCCCATGATATCGTCAAAGAATTCTTTAGCTTGCCCCGTGTTATAGTTAATAACAAATTGATAAATATTAATAATTATTCAATGTATTTATAAGTAGGTAGGTGTTTTTTTTTATTCATAATTATACATTTTTGGGATTGTCTAATTTTGGGACTATTATAAATTCGTCATATCTGTCTGTCCGTCTGTCTTATCTATATAGGCACCGACCTCCTTCCTTAGGCCTGTCCCGGCTGAGTTGATTGGCAGGCACGATTTAGCAAGGCCAGACACCAAGCCAAGAAGTCATTAGGTATGTGTGTTGTCTTCATTTTGATAAGTCGATGATTATGTATAAACCACAATTACGACCTGACTCTTTGCCTACAAAACTGCTTCCATATCTGCCAACTACCACAGATTACTAAATAGTTACTACCAACTACTTGAAGTACCAATACTGAACCAGAATCTAAGGAAATATCCTCTATAATTATGTTTTAGATGCATTGAACAGTCGGCACAATTTTATCGAAGAGTCAGCCCTGCGATTGCTGTGGGATCGCGCGGCGTGAAGCAATCACAACTATACGTTTGAGCATTTAGGCACATTTTAGCATGCAGCGGTTGCTGACGCGACGGAGTAGGCTATTATAGCAGTAGGTATTGGAAATTTTCTACTGAGTGAAGTATCTGTTACGTAGTAACTATTTAGTAATCTGTGACACTGCTCTCCAAACGGTGAAGAAAAACGTCGTGATAAAACCGGCATGTCCTAGACATTCACCAACCCGCACTGGGCCCGCGTGGTGGATAACTACCCATTCCCTATCCTAGAGAGGAGGTCTGTGTCTCAGCAGTGGGAACATTAAAAGGCTGATTATGCCTTATAATTTGTTTAAAACCGTTGGTTTGGATGTTATTTTTGGGTATGAATGCTTGGTTTAAATAATGTCGTTGTTTTTTTGTGTCACTTCTTTATTAGGTTTATTGTACTGATACGCGGTTTGCTTAACGCCTAGTAAATATTGACACCTGACGAATAATCGTCTACAATGTTCGCATCCAGCTGCACTACGTGCTTGCGGTTTCGGTCTTAGATGCCATTAAGGTTGATCCAAACATTTCAGGTGTCCGGGCCATACCTAGTACACATCGCACCACGTTGTGAAGGGCCATGGCCAGGATATGTGTTTTGCAACCTTTAACCGACGTTGTGGCAGCAGTTATCCGCAACGCGAAAGTGTATCAACGATTGTAGTTCAATCTCTAGATAAAGTGATATTCTATCAGATATGTTCACACACATCTGTATTCGGGCCTTAGACAGGACGTGTTGTTAACGTGTGAACCACGTTGTGTCAAACTACTCCTTGGCCCGGACACGTCAACGCTTAAAAACTAAATCTTCCTATTGATTATGAGTAGGTATATGACTGGCCACCAGCCTGTAAGTTGGCAAGTGACCAAATAAGAAACAAAGTCATATTTGTCTATTGAGGTTTGGTCAATTTATGATGATTTATTGAAACCGCGGGGTTTAGCTAGTCGCAAATATATGTATGCTGACTATTGTTCCGGGTCTGACTGGATGTGTATGTGAGTTTATATATTTGTACGAGTACACACATCAACGAAACAAAGCTAAGTATTGGTTTTCACACAGCATACACAAGAAAAAGTAGATACGTTAGCAAAATCTAATAACCCGAGTATTTGTATGGCGTTAAGTAATTCGTTTAATTTTCTGAGTGGATTTTGAGGGTTGTACGTAATTTTTCCATTACCACATCCATTAGGATATTGAAGTGAAAGTTATGTAATCTTAAGTAATCACCTGTATGTGGATGATGTGTTTTGTTAGCCATGATTAAATAGGACCGCGCAGAATAAGCTTGGTTGGTCAATCTAAACTGTTTATTAAGTGTAAATACCAATTATATAGTTGAATAAAAATATCATCTATAAAACTGAACGTGGGCGGTACTTTTCACTGTTATAATATCTATACTTATATAAATATCTATACTAATATATAAAACTGAAGAGTTTGTTTGTTTGCTTGAACGCGCTTATCTCAGGAACTGCTGGTCCGATTTGAAAAATTATTTTAGTGTTAGATAGCCCATTTATTGAGGAAGGTTATAGAAGACTAATAGGAGCGGAGCGGACATGAACAATGTGACACAAGCGAAATTGCTCGCGTCAGTTAGTCTTATATATGCAGGTGAGCTAAATCCAGAATTTGTTTCTGCAACAACAAAGCTCAGAGCTATAAAGATATTTGCAAATACGACTAGTAAATCTTCTTTCAGGAATTGGTTCCCGCACAGAGACCTCATGGTGGACCATTATGGCCAACTCTAATGGTCCACTCATAATGGTCCACCATATGGTTTCATTCTCATAATGGCAGTCATTCCGATCAGTCTACTTTCATCTAGAAGTAGATTAGGCTTCCCAGTTTGTGTAAGATGTCTGTAAGGGAATCGGGTGATTCGATTTATTTTTTTCTGTATTTTGGTTACGCCTTTGCTCTCAAGAAATACGTGAGCGTGTGCGTGTGCCACTGTTTTCTCAGGGACTAAGCCTAAAACCAGGCCATTCCAGGCCCTAAATTAATTAGAGATGCTACCTCTATTATGTAGATATCATTATTCTGATTACTGACGGTTCATCGTCTTAAACTTTTGATAAGCCTTGGAATTTTTATACATTTTTATTGTTTAGAGGTTATTTTGGGTCGGGTCTAGTATCGTTTGGCAGTTGGGGTGTAAAATCAATTGAATCAGGAAGAGCTTGAGTCCCTGATTATAACGCTACCACTGTTATTAAAAGGCAATGCATATTTATCGAGAAATTAACAAAATAATAACTCCCCTTCTCCCCCCCCCCAATCCTGCCAAACGATACTAAACCTTTACCGGTATTTTTAATTTTATTCGGTCAAAACTAAAATAGTTATCCTTAGAGATCTACCGATATAGATAGAATTATCTGATTACTGACGGTTCATCTTCTGAAACTTTTAATAAACCTTGGTTTAATAAAACTTTTCTATCTTTTTAATTGTCTCTATCTATATATATTTATATCTATCTATCTATGTATCTAAACCTGAAACTAAAGGTTATTTTTAATTTTATTCTATCAAGACTAAAATAGTAAGCCTGGGCACGTCACAAAGAATCCAATTACGTCTGCAAAAGATTAACGTATTTAAAATAAGCTTTAACATGCCGTTTGCCATTATTTCTACCGAAATCATGTCTATATACGTTTTTCTTGTTATTATTTCTGCTTTAAAAGTTAGAACGAAATTCAGATAAAAAATCCACCACATTTTTGCAAGGCTAATCCTCCACGTATCTCACCGTACAGAAGTAATAAATTTTCAAAATGGCGTCTACGAGTACCTACGTCATGTATATTTATAGTTCAAAACTAGTTTAAACTAGACAAGATGAGTATATTATAAACTATTTACTTTTACGACGAGTGCAACTCTTACATACACGTCAGAGGATGAGATTTCTATCTAAATATTGTGTGATTTTAAGGCGCAGACGTGCATGATGCGATAATGCGACAAATATGACCCGTCTGCATATACATAATTTTTTCTGCGGATAATTAACACATGCAGATCATCTGTCGGCTTTTTGTCAAACTGGATTTAGCTGAATACTTATTATATTTTACGTGGAGCGGTGCTTACCAGACACATCCATCCATCCACAATCCATTAACTTGCTTCTTAGTAAAACTGGAGTCAGATTTACTGGCTTCTGGCAAACGAAACTGGCTTAACGTGCTTTTCCAGGTACAGAGTCTACGCGGTATGTTAAGATAGTCACCCATCCGCAGATCAACCTTGACAAGCGTTGCTTAACTTTTAAGATCAACCCGTGTGGCTGACTGTGGAAACGCTTTCTCGCCACACGCCTGACTCAAGGGACCAAACTAGATAAATATTATTACGTGAATAAGCGACTGCCTAGCAATATACATGTAGGATCAGGGTAGTCGAGCGGTACGTCGTCAGGGTTTGGAGTTCCCATTTTATTGGGATAGACAAGTCAGAATAATAAATTACAAGGATTTATTAAACAACAGTGATAAATACACGCACACGAAATATAAAAGAAAATAATAACAGTAGTCAAATAGCAAAGCTATTACTAGAAAGTCGAACAGACCTTTAAGATCAATGTTCTAGCAGCATAAGCCACCCAAGTACAAAGCGTATCATACAATACAGCAATGTGAATATACAGCAGCGCTGTACCAAATAAACCGACAGTTTTGTCGGGAGCAAGAGCTCTGTAATGAGTCGATTCCGAAGAACGACTGGTTAGCAAACCAAGTGCACGCTCTTTTAAAGGACGCAGTCCCCACTCTACGACAACTCTGCCCGATGGCGCACGGAAGTGCCTCATCGTGTTTACTTGATACAAAACACTAAAATTAACAGAATCTAACAAGATTAATATTGTAAATCTGCTAAATCTCACAATAATAATTATCATAAAGCAACGATACTGATTTAATAAAGTAAACAGATTTAAAAATTAAAGATCATGCCAACATTTGTTTTAAAGAAACCAACAGTCAATATTATCAGAACTATTATTCAAATAATTAGCTAAAAATCACATTGTGTGTACACAGAGTACTCAATAAATCATGATTTGAATTATTAGACAGTTATTGATACTTAAAATCACTAAATTAACATTTAGAAATAAACAAAACAATTCTGTTTGCAGAAATACCAAATTTGTTAGTCAAGTACCCACACTTGCAAAATATAAACTCCGACATACATATTATGTATTACACGATTCAGGTTTATTTGACATAGAAATCATAGACTACTTTCCGGTTATCAGCACTTAGTTTAGTAATTTACCTTGTTCCTAACCTACCAGTTCGCAAAATATTCCTAGCTAGTTTCATGAACCGGCTTTGTTTACATTCTGTTTTGAATATGCTTGCTTAGAACAGCTTTGCCATGGTCTGAGTACAATGTTCTAGCTTATGGATATTCATAGTTCTAAAGCTAACGAAATGGTTTTATGATTAAAAACAAATACTGTGTTGAAAGCTTGCTATACTCAGCGTAAATTCAATATGCATATACGTATGAACCTATTTGTTTGCAAGACCTTGTTTGAATTTTCTCTTTCATTGTAACTCCTTGAATCTAGAAGATTAGTTTGCTATGCAGAGAGCCATTGAAAGTTCCATGCAAAGTCGAGATCCGAAGGCATGCGAAGATTTTCGACGTCAGAAAATGAATTACGGAACTCGGACTCGGCTGGCTCGGACTAGGCGCGGTGATGATCGGTGGAGTGAGGTGGTAACCGTGTGGCGTCAGCAAATTTGAAGAAAATTGCCGATTTTCCGTTGACAATATTGGCTGACGATATTGTTGCCTTCGACGATAAAACGTCGATTATGCTGGTACAGGAACCTGACAACTAGCACAAGAAAAGACTAGCCGATGCTCAGCAGTCAAAGACGTCTGGTTATGGATTAATGATAGCCATGAACAAAAAAACTATACGAGTCGACTTGGAAATCACTTCCTATATTTCGTCGATTGAAAAATTGAAAATAGTCGTCTTCGATTAAATATAAATATCTTGGTACAACTCACACACGGCTATCTGATCCCAAGCTAAGCAGAGCTTGTGTTATGGTAACCAGACAACTGATATACATACTTATATAATTTATAAATACATACATATTATAGATAAAATTATAGATTGTGCAAGTCACAAGCCTCTCAAGTCTGCTATCATAATAGTGTCAGAATGGTCTATCATTGATTTCATAATGGTTGATTTTGACAAGTTTGGTAATCTACTAACATAAAAGCGTCATTATGACTTTACAATGGTCAACCACTGACACTCCATTGAAAGAAATGGCATAGAATGGTATCCTCGTACATAATGACAAATGAATGACAGACGCATGCAGTAATCTGCCAAAATTTTGACAGTTGCTTTGATCAGAGACCTACCATTAGAATGTCATTGTACAGTCACTGTTTTTACTAGCTCGGTTATAAAAAAGTATTATGAGACCATTGACCGACCAATGATCGACCATTATGTATTTAACAGATTACGTTTTTTTACCAAAATGACAATGGGACCGTGTTGAAATGACGAAGCAAATAACAGACAATAAATAAAAAATAATAAGAAAATAGCAAACTTGAGGCCCTGGAATGGCAGTTATCCATAAGTGTAGACAACTAGATATAATTTTTTTACTGAATCAAAATTGTTAGACCTAAAATATGCCTATAGATACTTGAACTTAAAATTCAAGACAATTTGAATCCATTTTCAACAACTTAAGTAGCACTTTTAGAGTTGGTTATTTGAAGTTGATTAGGTGCTGAAAAAGTATTAATTGCAAGTGGCAACGGAATTTGAACTGAAAGTCAGTTCAAATTCCGTTGCCACTTGCAATTACTGCTCTATGTTTTTCTAAATTTGATAATTATCTCGACTTCTTTATTCAAATTTGCCTACGTGGGACTCTCGAGGAAAACCCTTTGAGCTCGTTAAACATTCTAATGAAATGTTTCAGTTAGAACAGGAATATGAAATAAACGACAGGTAAAACACCTTCCACCCAGAAAAATAAAATGTAAAATTTTACTGTCGTTTTATGAAACTTACATAACTTTAACGTTAATTACATGAACGACGACCTTAAAACGAATCTTTCACTTCTGTACTTGACAAAATAAGTACTTGACTTAAATGTCAATGAGGTGATGTTTAGAAAACTAGATTTTCCAATTCTCTCCTTTGGTCGATTAATCTAATATAAAACCATTAATTTTTTACTAAAAATTTTGCCTGTAGTATTGCATTCCGATCTTAAGTCGTATTATCAAACCATTGATTACCACTTTCTTACATATACATAAAAAAATTCTCACAACGATTTTCATAAAATAACGTTCTGTATTTTTTTTTTAATTTTGAAGAGAAATGAATATTTTATTTGTTCAATGAATAAAGACTATATAAGGATACACCATCATGTCGCTGCTATCAATTAGCTCCACATGGTGTAAAGAAAAGTGGTGGCTAAGAAAATAAATACAGTCTACCAAAACAACTTATAATGCAGTGATGATAAAGTTCATGTACAGAGGCGAGCTTCACCCCACGTGGAGTTTTCTCCCAGCAAAGGTTTGAGTGATAGAGATCATCATAGAGGGTAAAATACTGGTGATTGCTGTTTATCTTTAATTACCTTGAGAGTGAGTTCATAATGCGGAAGGGGGAAATAAATTATCACTATTCCGAAAAAGCCTGGGGGGTGTTAGAGCCGATGTTTGTGTTTATACGGTTTCTTTTTGAGTCTTTAATGTGTTTCAAAAACAATTCGTTTTAATTTCTTTTCTTCCCCCATAATCTTAAGTGTGCTGGTTAAAGCTACGCTTTTCTCTTAACAGTCAAAATTCCATTTTTTGTGTTAGTAACCCAGCTCGAAGTCAAAGTGCGATTACCGACGAGCCGTCGATCATAATACTGTCCACTTATATCATTATGTGCTCATTGTAAAAATAATATTTCCTCAATTCTGTCGAAATTACAGAAAAGCTTAAACAATATTTTTCCCACTATCAAAAGACCCTAGTTTACTGCTTCGGTCATCACAGCATTGTTCGAATTCTTGGCATCTTTAAATACTCCGCTGCCAGCTATTTTGGGAAAAGTTCCAAAACTCTTTAATATGTATGGTCTTACTTTTATATTGGTGAATTCTTCGAATAGCGTTTTTAATGATACTTTCTTTCTGATTTAGATATAGATGAGGAATTGTAATTGAATGGAATGATCACTAGGGAATTTGTAAGGGACTAATACGGTATATATGTACTTTATATATTTTGATCCACGATAAAGTACTGCCTGTGGTTGACTGGTAGAAAATGCCTGAGGCATTAAAACCGCCTCGGTACACTCGTGTGCGTAAAGTATCAAATAGTTGAAGTGGGGGTCACTGGCAAGAATTGCCTCTCATTAGAAGACCATGTCTGAGAATCGTCCCGACATAGCCGTGACACGCACCTTTTGCAGTTTTAATCATTAATATCTTCGTAACTTTTTAGAGCATGTGTGGTTTCCAATTGCAATACCTATCTAGTTTAATGCCTAAGAATTTGGTTTCAAGCTTGTTTTGATTTTTCTTGGAATTGTTGTATTTCGTATTGCAGATTTTTTGTTTTAGATGCTATCAATAGATATCTGTGTTGTCTGGTACGGAGTTAGTTGAGGGATATCATTTATTTACATAAAGAAAAGCTGAGGCCTTAGTAAACTTCCCTAAGGTACGCCGAACTTATTTCGTTTAATGTTAAATCTGGATGCGGTGACAAAAGTTGTTCATTTAATTGATTTCTTTCAACATTATTATCTATTGCCTAAATAACTTTACATTCAATCGATTTCCTATAGCTCCAATTTTGTAGTACAATTTTATGATCTATAAAATCCAATGCTTTGCTCGTGTCAAAGAAGCTAAGTTTTTGCCTTTGTTTTAAAATGTTCATCAGCTGATTCCTTTCTTAGATTTGTTTTTTTCAAAAGCCATTAGAACACTTGATTCAATTTTCTGACTTCGCAATCATAAACAGGGCTTACTACTTAAGAGTCTAAAACCATAGTCCCGCACAATGTGTGACCCTGTCACTTTAGCGCTAAGTTGTGATGCGTCATCTGGCAACCCTCTCTCGTGGTCACAATAAACCCGGCCTCGATTAATTTTCTATGAGCTATTATTTTCGCTATCTGTTATGAGATGTTAGACCATGTTTTTTGTTGGTGATATTAATTTAGTGAGTGAGAGGTAATTTCGTGGTCACGCAATCATTTCCTAGGTAGATATTATTATCTTGTGGTAGAAGATATTTTATGATATCCAGCAAATTTATTTCTTTAGCATTTTATGTGTTACACTAGAATTATATACTTTTACGCTTTTGAACGTGCATTGTGTTAGTTTCATTTCTCACACTAGTCGTCTTTTTGGCAGTTTAAAGGGCCTGTAAACGTTTTGATTGAAAGAAATTATTTAAGTATGAGTTTAATTATCTATACTTATAATAAATCTGTAGAGAGGTCATTTCTGTACAAGGAATATATTTTCAAAATAACTATCAGGGGCTGATTAATGATCGATACTGGTGCCAAAAATGCAATCAGTAAAATTTTTGTCTGTCTGTCTGTCTTTCTGTCTGTCTGTCTGTCTGTCTGTCTGTATGTCTGTCTGTATGTTCTTTATAGAAACAAAAACTACTCGACCGATTTTACCGAAACTTGGTGCAATTATTCTTCATACTCCCGGGCAGGTTATAGTATACTTTTCATCACGCTACAATCAATAGGAGCAGACCAGTGAAGGAAAATGTTGGGAAAACGGAAGAAGTTACTTCATTTTTTAAGCTTCCGTTGCGTGTGTAGCCTTAATGGTTAAAGTTGCATAGAAATCATGTATTACGGAAATGTTCTACATAAAATTATCTAAAAAATATCCCGAAACAGCATGTCTATCTTTTGTCAATTTTAAACCGATCGGGCTGAGAGTTTCAAAATCGGGGGTAAAGTAACTATTCCACGCGGACGAAGTCGCTGGCAGAAGCTAGTTTAAAATAAACTAGCTTTGCCCGCTTTAATTCCAGAAATTATCGCAAGGGCACATACTCTCGGGAAATTTCTTCAAGATCCGTTCTGAAGTGATTTAATGGCAAACATCCATCCTTCAAAACATCAAAAGTTTTGCATTTATTGGTATGGATTGCTAAAAATCGATGTATGATTTGTAACTGAAAATTAAGAATTGAGATGTTAATTGGATCACAAATTGGTCGTCAATTATATTTTATGGTAAAATTCT
Source organism: Hecatera dysodea (assembly GCA_905332915.2). Classification (NCBI taxonomy): domain Eukaryota; kingdom Metazoa; phylum Arthropoda; class Insecta; order Lepidoptera; family Noctuidae; genus Hecatera; species Hecatera dysodea. Next base: position 5,748,911 of record HG995294.1, on the reverse strand, counting down.
ATAAGAAATCATTAGTATTGTGTAACTGTATAAGTAAATCAAAGTTCAAATCAACGGACCACTTGACCAAAATGTATAATCACTGGCAAAATTTGAAAAGAAGAAAATAGTATAATTAAGAATGAACCGAGTTTTCTAAATAAAAATAATGTTTATTTTATAAAGCCAACCAATTTTCATCTTTAGACCAGAATTCATAGTTTAAACCAAACTAAGCAACATACACACACACACACACAAACAATCAGAAATTAAAAAATACATACCGCAAAAAGTGTTATTTGACATAACAAAATGACGCACGATGAATTGACACATCCTTGGGCTATCTACTCTGTCGGCCAAAATCGAGCTGTTGGAGCCATCGTGCACTCGCCATACCAAAATGCTGGTCGTACCCGCATAACAGAGTAAAAATCAGTCACTGCGAACATCTCCAATGCATGATTGTAATTAACATTCCCGATGCATGCCGTATATCTTCAACAGCTAGCTCGCACATATCGAATCACGAACGCACTTAGCAAATTGGGCTGTAAGCGAAAATTTGTTTGTGATGTGTTGTTACAACGTGGAAATAATAAGAGTTTCCAGAAAGATCAAACAGAGAAGTGAGGTTACGAAAATTAATTACACTTTACAAACCTTCGACATTGTATAACTTTGTAATTGATTGTAATTAACAACATTATGTCACAACACAGCAGTTTCGTCACGCGTGTATAATATTAATTACTTTATACATAACTTTGTTCGTCTTTGAGCCTTAAAAGTATCTGACATCCTTTATTTTGGGCAAAAATTTGAAGAAACCTTGACATGGGCGTAATTAGTTTATTTTGAGTTTTGGTGCCTAGAATGTGTCGTATAAATATCTATTTTTGTATGACTCCGCGTAGAATGTCAGGGTCTTACTGACTTAAACTCATCTGTGTTCCTTCTAATGCCCTTTGCGTTTCAGGGCTATGGTGACTCTTTTGAACGAATTCCGCAACCCTAGCAGACACCGGTCCAAGCGGGCCCTGGCTATTCTTTGTGGCGCGCGTAGAACACAATGCATCGTCGACCCGGGCCTGGTTGTTATCGGATGGCGAGCGACCCATCGCCCACGGGCCCGCGCCTTCGGTAGCTGGGAATCGCTCTGCGACTGCCAATGCCCAGGAGGTCTTTTTCTGTTGTGGCGTGAGGTTTGCATCTCCCCCACATGGTTTGCTTCCGCCTTCGCTAGCATTACTGCTGCATAGAAGGAGGTGCCTGCCTCCCATACTCTCTTGCTCTGGACCATGAATTGAACCGGCCGGAAGCAAGAGGTTGCCGCTGCCTAATCCGAAACAGGTAGTTCTCAAAACATCCGTGTCCGCTAAGTGCCTGCGTCAGGCAGAAGGTGAGGATGCCAAGGCGCCTCTCCAACCACTACCTACTGACCGAATACCTACATTTTTTTTTGCCTCGTGATGTATCTGTGTAAATTAAATCTTTTTTCACTGCTGAAGTTCGCGACCACGTACTTTGCCCCTTTTATTGCCTCCAAAAGCCTTCTTATTATGTCTGACTATCTTTTTGGTACTATGCCTTGAAAATAAATCCAATTGCACGTAAAATAAAGTTTTAATCACAGAGTTCTTTCATATCTCATAATTAATTTTGTGCCAAAAAAGTGACAAAAACACACATTCGCATCATAAAACATAACAAAAGAAACTGAATAAAACATATCTTCAAGTTATGCTGTGAATTGATCATAAGTTTAGGTTCTGAACAAACTTAATAACAACTAAAAAGTGAAGGAGCAAACTTTTCCAAAACTTTACAAAAACGTTATTCGAATCAAATTTTACAAGATGGTAAATTCCAAAGTTCAAGGACACAATATACACGCAGCTGTTTCAAGAATTTGAAAATTGTGAGCAGAATTATAAAGGAATAACCAAAGATAAATTAAGAAATTAATTCTGAGAATTCAAGAAAAATAAATCCTTTGTTTTATTCTTGTTACATTTTACCCTCAACTCACAGCGAAGGGTTCACACAATTACAAATCTCTGGTCATAATATTTCAAAGACACAAAACGATTTCGTTTACCCACGAATGAACGTTCTGATTTCAAACAATAAAATTTAAAAGCTCACAATTGGTTTAAAATCGTACATATTGCTTTCGTTCCGTATTTGTATTTTGAAAAAGGCAAATCCCCGTAACATGTACCGTAATTGGCTCATAAAAGAGCTTATTCAAATATAAGGTCCGAGTTTGAATAGGGACGAACATGAATAGTATATTTGGGTACATTAACGGAATGAAAGAACGAATTGCCAACCACTAAATGAGACAGTAACGCTGAATTATGAGGAAGCGGTTTACCTTTTGTGTTTTTATTGGTTTCGTTTGCCCTTGCGGGTAGGAGTGTAGTGACCAGGTACAATACAAAAACGTCTATTTAGGATATTTGTAAAACCATACGTTACACTCGACAACACGCCAGCATTAATAAAACTAGTACAGAGGGCTAGTTTATATCCTACTACGAACGTCTTAAAACCAACATGATTTTAGTGTGGAGGAGAGACGAAAAAGACGCTTAGCACTGTTATTTTTTACCACAGAATCATTATAGCTTTATAACGTCATAGCGTCATATTCAATTCAGGCCAGACTTAGTTCTAAGTGTAACTGCTTCAGTCGACTGCACTAAGGCACTTTAATTAAAAGGCCAAGAGTTTGACTATTATTTGCTATTTACCCAGTTAATGGGTTCTAGAGGTCTGGTAGGGAATAAGGAAAAAGAACAGACCTCAGTTGGAACACTATACATTTCTTAGTGACCTTCTTAATTAGATTCAAGGGAGCTTAGGGAATTTTAATGGATCGCAGCGGTACCATTACTGGTAACGTCTGCAGTTATTTTTGGAAAATATTAGACCTGTTTTTACACACCTACTGACTGTATCTAAAAACTATTACTATCTATATAGTCCCTTAATTTTCTCTCGGTGGTGGTTTGAAGACAGATATTTTCCTATGTATAGCTGAACAGTCTTGGTGTCGGCACTTTTCTTCTGCTCTTAGTTTACAGTGCCTGAGTTTAATGTGAAGTCTCCTTCCTGGCCATTCACTCTTCATGATGGTATGCCATCTCCGGCTAACATCCCATAAACTCTTCTTAATCTTCTTGCAAGTGTTTCTGTTGCTATTAACCTCATCTTCAGGCTCCAACTAGCGGTCATTTTGCAAATAAAACTCACCCAATGTTACTTCGACTTATAGCTCACATTTCCGATTAATTTGTCGGGCTTAACCACCATAAAATGTTGCATGCAAAACTATATAATTTATTTACCTCCGTATCAAAAGTCATTAATTCTAAGCTTACTTAGGCCCAAATGGTCGGTAAACGATTCAATTGGCCATGTTCAAGTCACGCATTAAACATTATAATAGTATACGATTTGTCGTCCCGAACATTAATATTACCTTTACCGGTTTCTCTGACTTGTATGGCAAGTAAAGCACACAATTTATTGCCGTATTTGTACACACTAGGAACACGCCCCGGCGTTGCTTGGCTGGTGGAAATATTGCGTTTCAAACCACAAGGTACGGGGTGAAATTGTAAACAGAATGTCATGAGCGGAGGCGTTGTGTGCTCTCTGCTTTACGTTCACAAACTTCTGTGAATTTTAAAACCAACTTCTTTGTGCTTTTGGGATTAAAGTTTTTCAATAAATTGAAAAGAACCTGTTTTCCTTGCAGAGAATAGACACACTTTTCCTGCTGGGAGATGAGTTTTAGCTGAGCAAGCGCATTTGCTTGCTTTTCTTTCGAGTATGAAAACGTCATACCTATATTCTCGAAATCTAGTTGTACTCGAGTTGAGTTTGAGTTTACGTATTTGCGTGATGTGGGCCTATATAATTAGCCTACATCGTTGCATTTTGTATCATCATCAACAGCCTGTTGCAGTTCACTGCTGAACATAGGCCTCTCCAATTGCACGCCACTATTTTCACATTTTGTATAGGGCAACGAAATGCGACGGAAATGAGTTTTGGCCTTGTTTTGTTTGATACCAACGTTGGTGATTATGACCTTATGACCATTTGTGGTGGATGGAAACGCTATATTTATAACTGAACTTTTCTGAATAATATTATGATAAGGAATTCTGCGAATAACGTTTATGAGCTTAAAATGTCAGATTTTAATAAAACTTTAAATCGACTATAGTTTATATTCTGTTTGAAATAAAAAACTCGATTATCCAGTTGGATGAGTGGAATAATTGAAAAGTTAAAAGTATTTATGGCTTCATTTCACTAGATTGCCGTTTAGTAGTTTTAAAGATATTTTTATCCACATTTTGAGATTAGCTGATTTTTATGCTATTAAGTCTTGAGCTTTATTAGACTATTATTTTAATGTTTATTTTTTATTGCTTTCATTTTATATTTCTAAATAACATTATTTATTCGTATTCAGAGCAATTTTATGTTTTTTTGGAATCTGATATAGACTTTTAGCTGAAAATATTGAAAGGCACTACTACGAATTATTCTCCTTGTAACTTAACCGACTAATAAATGTAGAAGACAGGCCGCAGTTTGAAGGTTTATTCTACCCCGCTAATTCATTAACCGACTTCTACAAAAGGAGGAGGTTCTCAATTCGGATGTTTGTATTTTTTTTTAATGTTTATGTTCGCTCATAACTCCGTCGCTTGCCAACCGATTTGAAAAATTCTTTTTTTGTTGGAAAGGGTATACTTCCCAAATGGTCCCATGAAAATTTTATTGAAATCAAACAAGCGGTTTTTTTGTTAATTTCAATAAATGATAGCAAATCTGTCGGGATAGCTGAAATCGCATGTTTGTTTATTGTTTACACCAATTTATACCACGTACGCTGTGATGGGTATGTTTAGCTGGGAGTGAACCACTAAAAAGTGAAAAATAAAAAAAAAATACAAAAAATAAAACCGACTTCTAAACAAAAAAACCAAAAAGTATAAAATAACTTTAATTTCGGAAGTCGGTGTGTTCAACAACAAAAAAGCAACCAAAAACACCAAGTTCCGAAATGAAAGTTATTTTATACTTTTTGGGTTTTTTGTTTAGAAGTCGGTTTTATTTTTTGTAAAAAGTTTTTTTTTAGTAGGAATGTACTCTGTTACTCACAAGTCATAATATCTTTAGCCCCTTGTTATGGATGGGAAATCATCAAATGAATTCTTCCGATCTGGGCGGAGAAAAAAGGAGTGTCAGACTCTTACTGACTAAAGCCCATCCGTGTTCCTCCTAATGCCTTTTACGTTCTAGGGCCGCGGTAATGCTTTCGAACAAATTCCGCAACAATGTATTTTGCCCCACTATCAATCTTTGAATTAGGTGATCTTGAGAATTTATTTATCATAGGTAATAAGTATATACCTACAAGCGTTTTCTACAGTCTCGTTCCCGGGGCTTATTCCAAAGGAACCCTGTGGGTATATTTCTGAGATAAATGGAGGAAAACTCAGCGAGACAGCTATCGTTCCGACCTAGACTCCTGGATTAGGCAGCACGCTATCTTTAAATTATTGATGCTGAATGATTTAAATTCACGAGATTGAAATGACAGCTGATAGAAATAATTGATAGGAAATGACATAAAGTGATAACTCCGAATAAATCGTAATAGGGCCAAAAACTCTGGAGACTTTTGTTCATACTAATAAAAATAACAACAGGAAAACTAGGCAATAATACTCAACCAACAGAATAATTCCCTTCACGTCCCATTTGGCAAAAATATTCCCATATAATTGATAATAATAGTTCAGCGAGACTAAAGTGAGGTTAGGCGGGCCACATTTATTGGATGCACGAAGATAAATGGGCCAGGTTCGATAGCAGTGGGTGCCTGAAGATGGACGTCGCAATCGAGGCAGGCTTAACAAATGCTGGCTTGACGATTATTTAGGCCCGGCACCCACTATCGGCATCGGCACGGCTGAGGATTTTAGGTGATAAAAAGCATTGTACTTTAACTTCATGGCAATAAAGTAGAAGTTAGCCTCAAGCATACCGAAGCGGTATTTTTGTTACTACGATCATATATCATGGAAATTTCTACTTTATTGCCATGAAGTTAAAGTACAATGCTTTTTATCACCTAAAATCCTCAGCCGTGCCGATGTCGACAGTGGGCGCCGGGCCTTAGGACTCATTCCTTATAGGCTGGCTGGAATTTTCCGGCTAGCGTGTCAGTTACTTAACACAGCTTTATACAGCTCAATTTGTAACTTAAAAGATAGATTTTGCTGAAAGTATATGGGGGTATATTCCTTCAACTAACTCTTTGGGACAATACAGGATAACAAAAAAAAGAAATCTTTTTACAAAAAAATACAAACGACTTCTACACAAAAAAAAAACCAAAATGCACAAAATAACTTTAATTTCGGAACTCGGTGTTTGTGGTTGCTTTTTCGTTTTTTGAATACCGACTCCCCCCCCCGCACCTAAACGTATTGGTGTAAAAAATAACCAAACATGCGATTTCAGCAATCCCGAAAGATTTTCTATCATTTATTGAAGAGTTCCGTTTCCTATCATCTCTGTTTTTCATCAGATCTTCACCAAACTAGAAAGGGACCACGTTAATATACTAAGATGCTCTTCCAAACCATCGTATTCAATTTTATTTTTCATTTTACATCGACAACATAAGAATGAAATTAAATGGGACACGACAAGCACCACCTTTCGAATGTAAAAAGAATCATCAAAATCGGTACACCCAGTACAAAGTTATGAGGTAACACATACAAAAAAAATACAGTCGAATTGAGAACCTCCTCCTTTTTTGGAAGTCGGTTGAAAACCGTTTAGGTCCGCTAAAGGGTCCATCCACATGAGCATGATGTATTGCTCAGTTCGTTCAGTCGTTCTTCTTTCGTTCTCGTCAAATTGTTACATTTCCATCCTTCACTACCTACGTACATATTAACAAGTTAGTAACGGTAAGATAAAATTAAAAATAATGAATGCATGTTAACTGAAACTGAGCATAAGCTTCAAAGGAAAACAAAATACCGAATACAACCTATTATATTAAACCATTTTTTTCAACCAAAATATTCTATAAATATTCATGACTTATCACGTAAAGCGATAACTTCTCTATATAATATATATAATAAGGCCAACTACTATTAGTAGTAGATTTCCTACTTTGGGACTAATAAGGATTTGAAAGTTTTTGCAGATGGATGGATTTTTGTTTAGTCTTGGATACTTTTACCTAAAAACTTAACTGCAATATTATGTAACTAACATTAGAATAACAAACTGTCTTAACTATTTTATTTACCCGTTTATTAAAGCGCCGTAGCACTACTATAGCGCGTAATTACTAAGTAAAATATATATTACATTAAATATAAATATTAATATTACTAATTAACTCTTGAAGTAGGTAAGCTCCTTACAAACCAGAATTACATCGTTACGTATGACATACTTCAAACACCATCGCTCTTGTTTACTAAAGAAGCCTTGTGAACGCAGAGCACGGAACACCGCCGCACCGCTTAGAAATGCCAACTTCAAAATATTTGTGGTCTGAGCACCAGTGCTTCTCAACTGAGCACAAGTTTCGAATTTCTTAGAACTGGTTTGAGTATTTAGAATTAGAAACGTGTGTAACTAATGCAGAGTTTGATAAATTTACGATTCTGAATCTAGAAACACGCACTGTGTCAGGATCTCCAAGTTCGCAAAGCAAAGGGGCGACACACCGGCCTATACTGTAACTTAAAATCCATTCAATCTACACTGCCGTTTATTACGCGTCTAGTAACCAAATTAAAAGGAAAACCTTTTTACCATTCATGTAATAATTACGTCAATTTTTCAATTTTTATCATTCACTTACTCTTCTAGGTGTCTTGAAAAGTTGATAATTGGTGTGGAAGTGGTTTTTCATTGAACGTATAAAAAAATATAGGAAAACCTTACACATGCCATCAATAGCAATGCAAGAACTACACGCATTGGTTTTAAATACGGAAAGTTTTAGTCGTTTCCAGGAGTGGCCACCGATGCTTCTCGATGCTCTGTGGTCACGTACGACAAATTATTTCATTTCCCTTCCACCGCTGGCGTAATGGGGCTATTGTTTGACACCGAACGTGTAGGCATGGCCTTATTTTTTCGGTCAACTTTCTTCGGTGTTCGGGCCATCTGTTGTTATCTCGAATATGTTTCGGTATTACGTTTCTGAAGCGCTTTTAGAGCTTGAGGGTCATGTTACTTAAAGAATAAGCAACTGGATATATGGTTTTAGGATGTTGTGGGGCTTTTATATTGAGTGTTAGTGATTTTGGAGTACCTGTTTAGTAGGTAATGGTTGAAATTATTTCTTTTGAAGATGTAAGCACTTCCGATAAGTATAACCTATTTGATTTGTTAGAAAACCAAAGTCTTTTTCAGTAAACTGTAAAATATTTCAGCAAATAAACGATGCTTGAAACGATGAACTAGTGAAATAAAAAGTAACATTATTTTTTTAAATAACATAACGCTTAAATCTTTAAGGTTGGTAATATAACTTTGTAACATAAATATTCTATGTTTAAGAAGAATTGAACGCTCAATAAGGAAAATTATATCAATAACCAATTTCTCCCTGTTGACTTAAGCTAGAACGTTTTCATCATTATTTTTCCATCAAAATCATCTTTCATGTATTATTATTATAACATTATAATACAAATCTACTTAATATATTTATACCAAAATCCCAATACGACGATAATTGGCGAACGTTGCCAAAAGAAATTGTGTTACCGTTTGCCAATAATAACAATCTCGTTGATAGGACGTCTCATGCCTTCCGGATATAACAGATTTGCTACAGATCAATACATTTTATGTTCCAACGCGTACATTATGTTCCAACGCACACATTCCGATTTCCAATATCAAAGAAAATTTGGGACAAGGAGTGGAGCCTATACAGCCAATATAACACAAAGCCTTGACAATAAAGTCTTGAAGCCTACCCCGTGCCAATGTTGATGCTTTCATCAGAAATCAACGAACCAGTTCGTTTTAAGCTTATTGCTTTAGATTTGAAATTGGAACAATATGGCACTCAAAAGTTTGTTAAGAAATTTTGAAGGGCTTTGGACGGGATATTGATTCTGTACCAGTTTTGTAATCAACAATCTGTAATTAAATGGTAGGAAATATTGAAACTTTTGCTGGCGTTTTTTTTTTTTGGAATTTCATTTCTTTGATTGTTTTTGCCATGTCCGTCTGTCTGTCCGTCAGTCTGTCTGTATGTCACAGCCATTTTACTCGGAGACTATCAAAGCTCCATAAATAAATTTTTTATTAGGTATTTGCAACCTTTGAACCGCTATTCAGTAGTGTAATATTATGGAAAAAATATAATTTAAGGTTAGCACTCCATACATGTAACTGAGGGATGAAAAAAATAATTTCAACAAACATAATCGTATGCGATATCATCGACAGCTCTTTCAAAATGAAATAGAGGTTTCTAAAAAAGTTCTTTTTTTTCATTTAAGGCATTTCATTTACGAATTTGGAAACTTATCTAAAAAACTATTTTTCAGATAAGTTTCCAAATTCGTAAAAAAGTGTGTGAATTTTGAACTTCATAGTTTAAAAGTTAGAGGGGCCTCTAACGTTTAAACTGTGAAGTTGAAAATTCTAAAAAAAATTGAGCAAATAGAACATCACAGATGCTTCATCACAGCTTATATACTTTTAGAGATATGAGAGGTTTCCAGTAACACGCTGAAATTTTTATTTTTATTGTTGTTTTTCAGATTTGACTTTGTAAGATCAGAGGCTGTCTTATTACATAAACATGGTTAAAACAATGTCACTGTTCGATTTTCAATAATTAATAATTGCATTTCTAGAAGGTTTAATAAATACATGTGCGCACTTATAAAAACCACATAAATTTTTTTGATTAAGTTGAAACTAACGAATTTGCAACAGGTGTCTACTGAATAATTAGTTTACTAGTTATATAAACCAAAGTTACCTTCAAATTGCAACATAAATTATGGTAAATACTGTTCATGGATGCAAATTTTTAAAGAATATTTTCAAAGAGCTGCATAATTTTGGAGGGGCAGTTTAAATAGGTGTATTTTGGCCAATTATTTTTCTTACAATAAAATTTGTTCTTATTAAAATAACGACGTAACATTAAACAAATACTTTACGTATGTACTTTAAATCAAATAACCAAAACGACCTAAACAGGAAAATTAAAAAAAAACAATAAATATTACAGGAGTCATTGCTTTTTTCCTAATAACCCATCTCAGGATATTATTTTCGTAAAAATATTGAGGATCACATTACATATCTATTTTGGTACGGATTTATACCTTTATCTTTTTATTGAAAGCAAGCCAAATGTATGTATGTACATATTTAGATGGATCAGTGACCGCTTGCTGAAACAAGATATATATGTAGGTGTACCCTCTTCATTTTGGACTTTGTAATCATCAAGTCGTTACTGTTATCGTGTCTCAAAATCTCAAATAACGCACATAAAGATTATTTGAACAGCTTCATGGAATCTTAGTTAAGATATATTATGTTATCACAGAGTCCAAGCATCCATTATTTGTTCTATTGTCTCAAAAGCTGGTGGAGCGTCTGGCTAACAAAGGGATGTTGAGTGAGATAGAATAGGAGATAGACAAACTATCTAACCATTCTGATTCGAAGAGGTATTGTTTTAAGATAAAGTTGGAGTAGTGGAATCATGAGCGGCCAAAGAAATATTTGTTTAGAGCGCTTTAAAACATTTACTCAATTTGTACAAGTTGAATTGTCGTGGATAACACACAAAATGTTTTTCGAATGAAACTTAAACGTGTAATGTATGCGGACATTGCACGATTTTCTGAAAAAAAGAGCTTCTAGCTATAATTTCTAAGCTATCAATAAATATAAACTCTTCCATTACTGAGGGACTAACAGACAACGCACAGCCGAAACTACGGATCGTAGAAAGCTAATATTTGGGCATGTAAGTTCCTTAGAGAGGGCAGGGTAGCACTAAAAGGATTTTAAGAAATTTCCACGGGAACGGGAAAAACGGGATACGCGCATACGAAGTAGCGTGCAAAAGCTAGTTCCTGTCTCGAACGGTCTTAACGACTTCAAATAAAATCACATTTGTATGTCCCGACAGGTTAGTCACGAGTTGCAGTTGTACACCCACAATTCATCCATTAAGTATATTTTTATGTCCCCTGTGATAAGCGGCAAACCTTTAGCCATTTAAAAATAAAAAATAAACTTTGACCGACCAGGGAATGGACCCAGGAACTCATGTTCCATGCTAGGATAGCGGAGTTTGTTCGAAAGAGTCACCGCGGGTCTGGAACGCAAAGGGCCTTTGGAGGAACACGGATGGGTTTTAGTCAGTAGGTGTCATTTGATGACTTTTCATCCTAAAAAATATAAAAGGATCTCATGCTCAACAGTACTCCTTGCGATTATTCCGTAAATATGTTGGTAAAAACCACATTAAAACCTAACTAATTTTGATGTGCTGTCTAAAAGGACGACTCGACCCTACAGACAAACACAAAGCAACTTATCTTATAATGTGATTAAACATACGAGCAATAAACTGGAATCACTTCGAACTTCTTTGAGCTGCTGCTGAATGTCCACGCTGGGCAGGTGTCAATTTCGGAGAGAAGAATTGACAGTAAGTTGGTCATCTCTCACCGAAGTGCATTGCTTGATCGCTGGAAAACTTTCAGTCTCCCTGAACCTCATTTTTACCTTCGAGACACAAGACTGGCACAGGTGAAGCTGTCGAGCGATGGTGAGACAATCCCTGCTGGATTAGCATGAAGACTTGAGCGGCTTCTTTAGGTATTGTGTGCATTTTCATGTAGCTTCAGTGTTTCCAGTAGCGTGAAACACTGGAGTGATGACCACTTATCAAAAACACCCACTTGTTATAGGGTTTCAGCAGTACCAAACGATATGGTGTTCTGTTTTAAAAATCAAATCTCAATCGCAAGTGTAGGTTATCCGTTATAGAGCCAAACATGCTATAAACAAAATACGGAACCATACATATTTTATGGAATACCTTTTTTATTCATAAAACAGACATCGTTTGACTATATTAACCTTTCATGGCAGGACCTGGCATATTGTAATATTTTCCGCTGAATGAATATCAAATGAACCGAATAATTACAGTATGGAAACTGGACAAATGTTTTAACCTGTACGGAAAACGCTTCATTTTTTACATTTGACCTTTTGTTACCAATTTAGTATAATGCAAACAAGATGTAACTGACGTGGAATACGTGGATAAGAAAATAAATGAAAAATATAAAACATTAATTTCTGAAGTCAGTGTTTCTGGATTTTTTTGCGTTTACTGAACACCGACTCCCGAAATCAAAATTATTTTATATTTTTTTGTTTAAAATTCGTTTGTATTTTTTTTTTTTTATAGAAACGGTTTTTATTTTTCACTGTTTAGTGGTGACATCCCTTAATTAAATGTACCCATCACAGCGTACGTGGTACTTTTTAGTGGTCAACTCGAAATACACTTGTGAGAATGAGAACATCGTCAATGTAGACGGAGCCACGTATTATTGGGGATACCTTAAATACTAGGCGTCAGATCTTACTTAAATGGGACCGCATGACAAGCACCAATTTTGGAATATAAAATGAATCATCAAAATCGGTACACCCAGTAAAAAGCAACACACACAGCAAAAATACAGTCGACTTGAGAACTTCCCTTTTTTGGAAGTCGGTTAAAAATGCGTACGTTTTTTATGAAAGCAGGCATTATGAGAGCTCTATATGTCTCTTTTTTTAAACGGCATGAATTCCACCAGCCACCCATCATTTTGACGATGACAACCGGCGTTTTTTGTAACAATACAAATAAAAACGTTCTGGGTTTATTCACTCCTCTTTCTTTGTCCAGGCAATCTTCCTTTGGAATGCGCTCCCTCTGAACATCAGGACGGCAACTAGTCGGTGGTCCTTTAAGGTGAAGGCACGTGAGCACATTCGCAAGAAGTTGGTAGAATCATCACAGCGTTAATTCGTAGGATTCGTTTTTCTCAATGTCGTTGTTAATTTTATTTGTATGTATGTATACATGTATATTATTATATGATTGTAATTTTCCCTCTCTGTTTGTCTTTATTTTATGTTGCACCTACCATGTTGTCTCTGCACTACCCTAAGGTCGACTGGTAGAAAATGCCTATGGCATTAAGTCCGCCTTTGTACAGTTATTTTTACTAGTGCATAAAGTTTTAATAAATAATAAATAAATAAATAAAAAATAAAAACATAACTTTCAACATTTAACAACGTGTTTATAAAGGAAGACAAGAAATCATGTCTACAGATACCATCAGTGAAGATATTTTTTTATTACCTACATTAAAAGATGGCACTTCAATAAAATGACAAGTTCAATTATATTTTCCATGTGAAAGCGGAATAGTTTCAACCTAGGTAAAGCTTCAATTGATTTACATAATAATTGACGAACTAAAATCTATACTAATATTATAAAGCTGAAGAGTTTGTTTGTTTGTTTGAACGCGCTAATCTCAGGAACTACTGGTTCGAATTGAAAAAATTTTGGGTTGAATAGACCATTTATCGAAGAAGGCTTTAGGCTATATATCATCACGCTTAAGCCAATAGGAGCGGAGCAGCGATAAAGAATGTTTTAAAATCGGGGATTCCATGGGATGAAGTCGCGGACAGCAGTTAGTTACACATAAAATCTCGGTTGGTTAACCCTAGTTTTAATAAAGATAATTCGTTTTTATTCACGTCCTTTGTAACGGTTAGATCCAGGCAGAGTTTAATGTAGGCAAAAGAAATTCATGGCAAATATCCGAGGCACTATTTAGAGCATAAACTTTTATGATCAGTATATGCCTGGCTTATGATATTATGTTAACGTCCTCAAAATTAAAATTTGGAATATAACCATGTTAGAATTAGGGATGTTTCGAAATCTATCTTAGCGGAGGCGGTGGTGAATGAAAAGTTTTTCTTTGTGTAAAAGCATCGACTTATTCGTAATCTCGATATTTCTCGTTTCAATTTTGTCATGCTCTAGGCGATTTCTTTTTGAATCGCAAAATAAAAGTCTCGACTAAACAGTTGCTTAATTAGAACTGAACCTTTTTTTTTGGATGGGAAATCATCAAATGACTCCTCCCGCTCTGGGCGGAGCAGAAGGGAGTGTCAGACTTTTACTGACTAAAACCCACCCGTGATCCTTCTTGTGCCCTTTGCGTTCCAGGGCCGCGGCGACTCTTTCGAACAAATTCCACAACCATAGCAGGCACTGACCCTATGGGGCCCCGTCCCTGATGCTGACGGCTCCTTGAGGCGCATCCACAGGCATCAGCCACTGTGCAATAGCACTACTTAGAACTGAACCTGGCATCAGAATTGACGTGGGAGTATAACATGAAAGTTGCGGTTGGAGCAGTCAGTCTTCTGTATCGCGGGTTCGATTCCCGCACGGTACAAATATTTGTATGGCCTACATACAATTGTTCCAGGTTTGGCTGTTTGTGAGTTTGTATGTTTGTAAACGCACCTACGATACAGGAGAAATTCTTAGTGTTAACGTTTTTTCAGAAAAACAAAAGAAATCAAGAGGCAAGAGTTGTATCTCCGCCTTATTTTTATAGGATCTCTGCTACAACTCCGCTAAAACTTCTGCTACAAATTTGCGGCAAACCTAGTTAGAATATATCAACGTTAGAATGTTTCTGTTAGAACGTTAAAATCTTTTTTAAGGGAAAAAGGCATTATTAATATTGAAACTAACTATAAAAATTTTAACTTAAAAATAAACTATAAGAAGTTCGCTATTAGAATAGATACTCGGAGATGATAATTATATCGGATCCAACTCGAGAGGTTTGATTTAAATTCTCCCTAAAGTATACAGTTTTAGCACAAGACAGTAAATCAAGTTAAAATAGGGGGATTTGTTTAGATTAGATTTTAAAAATAAAATTCATTTGTTTGTTTAATTTGAAAAAAAAAATCCACCGGTTATTACGAAACAAAACTTATCAACTAAGGGTTAGTAACTATTAAATTATATCATTCAATCAGTACACACTATTATTCATCCCGGCCGCACGAGCAACCGGACAGAGTGTTTTAATACTCGTGCATCGTAATATTCAGCTAGGGATTCTAAAAGATAGTTTATTATATAAGAAATGATGTAATTATAAGTGTCTAACACATCTGTTAAAATTTATGTATAAAATAATTCAAATAAGCCTAAGAGTGGCAAAATCTGCCGTGGGATCTAGAGGCGAGAGCCCTCGCGCACGTTTACACGTTGCGCGTGGAGGCGCTACGCCGGGGTGAAACTCTGCTGGTGGCAGCAAAGTTTCACATTGCGGCGATAAGTTCCTTCTTTGAGGAGTGATTGAAAAGACGCCACGGCGTCCTCATCTTCCGCCTGACGCAGGTGCTCACCAGACACGGCTGATTAGGGAGGTACCTGTTTTGGATTAGGACACGTTCGGGTGTCAACATTGTGTGGATCGCTCGGAGGATACGGTGGAGGTCTGCCCTGCTTTCCAATTGGTGGCGGCGACCTCTCGTGTCCAACTCTGGTTCAATCCATGCCACGCTCCAGCGCCGCAACGGTAGAAGGCGCCCTGGGCGCCGGGAAACGGTCAATTCCCGGCAAAAAGGTCAATTCCCGGCAACCGTAGGCGCGGGCTTGCGGATGGCGAGCTATGGGTGGCTCGCCGTCCAATAGCAACCAGGCCCGGGTCGATGGCGCGTCGTGTTCCACTCGTGCCTCAAAGAGCTGTCAGCAAAGAAGACGGGGCCCCATAGGGTCAGTGCCTGCTAGGGTTGCCGAATTTGTTCGAAAGAATCACCGCGGCACTGGAACGCAAAGGACACTAGAAGGATCAGCGGGAGAAGTCATTTGATGATTTCCCATCCAGAAAAAAATAAAATGGGATGGCAAAATCTGTAAGATCAATACATATCGTCTTCAGACAAGATACCATAACATCACCAAGAGTGTAATGTGTAGTATTCTTTCACATTATCAGTAGGTACTTGAGACTGTCAGGTTAAAGACTTGTTCTTTGTCACGATGTTAGATTAGGGTACACAAAGATTCCATTAGTGTTCTTTCATAAGTCATGTTCTGCAATTGATGTTTGATAAGTTTCTTGTAAATATTAGAATGGTTCTGGTCGTAGAAAACTGAAATTTAGCAGGTTGGTTCCTTGGGGAGTACCTATAGGGGAGCGCTAACAGAGAATTTCTGAAACTCCAACGGGAATGCGGTATGCGTGTAAAACTTCTTACACTGGCAATAGCTAGTTTCTATAAACTTTCAAAACTTTAATCAAGGATATGGAAAATGTCGTTACGGAATTTGTACGAAAGGGTCACCATGGCTATGGAATGCAAAGCGCACTAGAAGGATCACGGATGGATTTTAGTCAGTAAGAGTCTGACACTCCTTTCTGCTCTATCCAGAGCGGGAGAAGTCATTTGATGATTTCCCATTCAGAAAAAAAAATACGGAAATGGAAATAACGTATTTTAATTTTATTAATCTTAATACACATGCGCAAGATACTTAGGTCTTAAAGTTAGTTAAGGACTTTTTCAAAAAAATACATGTGGCACTCGGGGACTGCCGCGGTAAAGCTATTGCATAGCATTTTTTATCAACTTATGCAATTATATATTCTACGCTTACAGCTATTCACTGTTGTATATAGATGATAGATACCTATACACCTATATACTTTTTTCACAAACAGCTGCTTACGTATTCGTCCGATTTCGGAGCAAGCCTGCTGGGTGTTGCAGGGAGGTGAGTGCCTACGGTGAGCCCTAAGCTTGTAAGCCCGCTGCCAATCTTAATGTGCAGCGGGGCCCTATGGGTCTTGCAACCGAGCTGGTGCCTATGAGGCAGACACACCCAATCGGCACCAGATACAGCCTGGAAGAGAACGGGGTTAAGCTTTTGAGTGCGGCGGGGGAAGTCTGAATGGGCCCAGCTGTGTGTCGGGTCCAGACCACTTGGATTCGTTGGCACCGTAAGGTTTCCCCCAAGTACCACGAAACTGTGGTATTAACCCTTAAAGGGCCAAAAACGTGAACGTCGACCGACTGCGAGCACTTACGCACTCATAGTCGATCAAACGTAACTTAACCGGCAGTGATATGCGGAGCGTAGCGAGTTGTAGACAATTTCGTAGCTCCGCGTAGCACTGCTACGAGAAGGCGGGGCCTAAACGAATGGCGTAGCGGTATAAGGTTATTTTCGTTACGGAATTTCTGGATTCGGTCTCCACGCTCAAGGCCCGCGGTAGAAGCTATGCAATAGCTTAAAAAACTATTTGTTTGTATGGATAGTTATGTTTCACCTTTAGTTGAAAAACTTAAAGTTACTCTTTTCATTTACAAGTATAAGTATTTAAAAGTATGTAGGTAATTATGAAATACCGTGATAAGTAAATGTTAATATTATTTGATAAGGCTGCAAAAAGGGGACATCTTGTAAGTTTAGGTACCTAAACAAAGTCCAATTAAAAACGTAAGTCCCGTAGTACTAACCCAGCGAGTAATAAAGACGGCAACAGAACAATATAAAACACACAGTAAGAGAGCCTACTCAAGAAAATTGACGCCTTTACAAACCCTACCGTTTTCACCGAGCATCCAAATGCCACGTCCTATTTTAGAGACCATCTAAAGCTGCGTGCTCACTGTACAATACATGGTGTGATACGTAATTAAATAAAAACATCGTTTCAATGATCACATTGTCAAAATAATAAAATACTTTTTAGGAAAAAATACAACCGACTTCTAAACAAAAAAAAAAGAAACATAAAAATAAAAAGTATAAAAAAGACTTTCGTTTCGGAAGTTGGTGTTTTTGGTTATTTGTTCGTTTTTTGACACCCACGTCGTCGGATTTCACTCAAATATAAATGAGACCACATGAAAAGCACCATTTTTCGAATATAAAAAAGAATTATAAAAATAGGTACAATCAGTATAAAGTTATGAGGTAAAACACAAAAATGTCGACTTGAGAAAATTCTCCTTTTTTGAAGTCGTTTAAAAATATATCAGTTCGATGTAATAATGAAAAAAAAAAAGAGATCACGAACTTTAACAAACAATGAAAGAGGAATGAGAGAGTTTACACATCAATGTCGAATTGTAAGATTGTTCGTTTGTTTTCAGTTCCATTTCGGTTTGTCCTATCGTCGAACTACATAAGACGTACGGCGCCGGCGTTACGCCACCGGTACACAGTGGACTTGCCTTTCCACCAATACACACAAAACGTTCTGTGGGTATCATTCATGTGCCTAATGTTAAGAGTGCATATGCCGAACGGCATTTCATACAAATTTTCAAGTCGTTATTTTCAAGTAAAAGAATATTCTTAATCGGATTAGAACTTGGTACTAACCAACAAGTTGACGTTAAATGGGTAATTTGCGACAGTCTCATTTCTTGGCAGTATAAAGAAAAGGGCAAGCTCAAATTTAACCTAAAAATATCAAACGAGGTCAATATTTAGTTTATTGTTCGTGTTCCGAACAAATCAAAACCTAGTAAGTTAAAGTTAGTACGTAAGTCAGTCACCGTTTTATAAAAATATGATTTTAACATAATCGTTAGCAATCTGCACATCATGTCCCTATGGAAATGTTGTAAAGTTGCTGTTTAAATATAGGATTGATTTAATGTCAAATCCTATGAATACACAAAATAAAAGACACATGCATTATAATGAGTATTTTTATTGTAATTTTAAATTATGTGAGTACATGAAGAAGTTTTGTCAAATTAATGTCTTCTCTTCCTTATTCTCACATTTCCAAAGACCAGTGAACACTCAGCCTAACACCAAGAGTTACGGAGGTTATTAGCGCATTCTTTTGTTTCCAGGAGCGATGACCCCTCACCCCGGGGGGGCCTGAAAGATGGCGCGTGCGGCTGCCGTATGCCTCTTCACAGCTCATTTCCTGGGCTGCATTATTGGTAAGCGTTTTTGTGATGTTATTTTGAGTGCGTAGGAGGTTTTTTTCTTTTTGTATTATTACTTATTTGTATTTTCGGTTTGTATAATGGATGGATCTTCGATATTTTTGTGTTATAAAATATTAGAAAGTGGACAGAATTTCAATTAGTTACAGTGTGCCTAGAAGTATTTATGTAGGTTCGCTTAACTTTACATAAAGTTGAAATAAATTATTTAATTTTGAAATTTAGTTTCTTTTATTTATTTATCGTAACGTTTAGGCACGGTGTTCCAAAATATACATATAAGTGAAAATAATAAAATATTACTTTCTACACAAAGTTTTTAATAACTGAGGTAAACGGCCCAATAACCATGAAGTTTTGAACTTCACTGACTTTGCAGGTCTGCTATGCGTAAACTAGAAGACTTACAAAAAAAATGATTACATAGCTAGAGAGATAATTTAAGCTAGTTTTAGTGTAATATTCTTTTTTTGTATTAATATGAATTTACTTTAACAATAATATAGAAAAAATAAATAAAGGGCTAATTGTACCAGTAACCGGTAGATTTGTACGAGTAAACGTTAAATTGTCCCTGAATCCGGTAATTTTCACCGCGAATTTGAACTCTATTACTTTACGTTAAAGTTCACAGAAATGCTATTTTTGCATTTTGGTGTAAAATAAATAAATAGATCTATTGTAAAAAATATTGTTTCATATAAAAAAATGATAATAAACAGAAAATAGTAAAAAAATGTACTGTGACGTTGCAAAACAAGAAATGTAACTCGCAGCGACATCTTTAGCGGACAAATGGAATCACATTTGACAGAGCCCCTAGTTTAAACAACAGATGGCGCTAGAGATCGATCGTCTTTTTAAAACTTAATAAATATTATCAAATAAGTAGATGTAAATTAATCAAAACACATAAAAATTGCATAAACGCATAAAGTTTAATAAATTAAAATAATTAGGAACATGTCGGAA
The DNA here is from genome assembly GCA_905332915.2 of Hecatera dysodea. Classification (NCBI taxonomy): domain Eukaryota; kingdom Metazoa; phylum Arthropoda; class Insecta; order Lepidoptera; family Noctuidae; genus Hecatera; species Hecatera dysodea. Next base: position 5,728,802 of record HG995294.1, on the reverse strand, counting down.
TCGAGAGTATTTAGTCTGTGGCATGGAAGCTTCTCGCAAAGGACTTTATGACAGAGTGGAGAATTGTGGCGTCCTTTTGCACCGCAGAGGTCACAGAGAGACGAACAAATGATATTATAAAAGCACTTGTTTTTACAACGGTGACCCGAAACCCGAGGGGTTTTCAAGTGCATTAAAAGGCTGAACCCTGTGAGTATTTCGTTCTCCATTTGTTTCCCATTCTGAAAGTCCAAAGGCACGTGTATTTGACTACGGAGATTTTGTTCCAGGTCTGGCTGATTTACTAGCCTGGATATTTGAGGTCCGGGATTGATGAATGCCTGAAGCCATCCGGAGAACGTGCATCGTTCAGGTTTGGCTCGACGAGATTTGAGACAGTGTGGCCGTCCATGGTACAGGAAGGCCTTACCAATCCGAAACCTCGTTGAGGAAACATCGCCGTTCCAGGTAACAGCAATCCTGCTGGACTTCTCCCGTAAGCCGCGTCTGTTCGTGGGTACCAAGGTTTTTAATCTTGGTGCCATGCCGAGGGATTCTGTTCCACTAATTGAGTAATTGAGTAGAATTGAGTAGTTATTAATTATTATGAGGGAGATGCATTAGACCTGTCTACTGGGTTTGTTTTCATACAAAGAGTTAGGCCTTTTGTTAATGTGTTAAGTAACAAGACCAGTAATAACTTCCTTTTGTATTAAGTTGTGTCACGGGTATACTGTACCATAGTGAGTAGGTTTCTTAACGTGCACAGCCCAGGTTGGTCAATACCTTGCGATTGAGCTAGTGGTATTGAGGTGTTCACCTCGCGAATCCTTACAAGCGACCTGAGACTTTGTTTTGTAATATCTCATGTGGTGTACCTCTGTTATACCTTGGTACGGAGACAGGGTCTACACATCTTAGTGTGTAAGTCTGGGAGGTATTATTTATGATTAGTTGCCTCATTCACTGTATTTCTATGCAAGGTGATACTTCTTTTTATAGTGAATAAACTTTGTATGTGTATTGAGGTATGTCTTTAATTTCAGTCTTTCCAGATATTTATGTATATATACCTTTATAAATTTACTTTCACACGGTTGGAAACTTTAGGTTTCATCTACAATCCATAACCCCTATAGTGGGGAACTGTGACGGGACCGGGTGTGACAGTACTTCTTCAAGTCTCAATTAAAACATGGAAAAAGGATCTAGTCCATCAGTTACTATTATTAGGTAAAATCAGGTAGGTACTTTTTCTTTTTTTTTCTGGATGCAAAATCATCAAATGACTTCTCCCGCTGTAGGCGGAGCGGAAGGGTGTGTCAGACTATTGCTGACTAAAACCCACCCGTGATCCTTCTAGTGCCCTTTGCGTTCCAGGGCCGCGGTGGCTCTTTCTAACAAATTTCACAACCCCAGCAGGCACTGACCCTATGGAGCCCCCGCACGTGTGAAACACGACGGGCCGTCGACCCGGGCCTGGTTGCTATCGGATGGCGAGCCACCCATAGCTCGCCGTCCACATGCCCGGGCCTACGGTGGCTGGAAATCACCCTAGGTTTCCTGACGCCCGGAGCGTCTTCTTCTGTTGCGGCGGCTGGAGAGTGAGGTTTCCCTCTCCCGCACGCGGTCTGCCTCCTCCTTCGTTAGCATTACTGGTTCGCAGGAAGTGGTGACCGCTTCCCATACCTTCTCGCTCCGGACCATGGCTTGAACCAGGGCCGGACGCGAGAGGTCGCCGCCGCCGATTGCCTCGACAAGGACACGGCATTGCTCCGCCCAAGCAGGGTAGACCTCCACCGTATGCTCCACCGTGTCCTCCGGGCGATCCACACAGTGTTGATACCAGGACGTGTCCTCCCGCTTCATCCGAAACAATTACCTCCCGAAACAGCCGTGTCCGGCGAGCACCTGCGTCAGGCGGAAGGGGAGGACGCCGTGGCGTCTCTCCAACCACTCCTCAAAGAGGGGACTTATCGCCGCAATGGTGGCGTGCCCAGCGCTGGGTTGCACACAGTCGCTGTCTTCATACCTCTGTGAAACCCTGCCCGAGTTCCGTCCACTGCACAGCAATTTGCCACACCACACCGGGACTCCGTAAAGGGCTACGGACCGCACGATCCCCGCATACAGCCTTTTTTTTACGGGGGGAAATCCTCATGGATGTCCTCCACCCTGGGGCGGGCGGAGGGGTCTGTCAGACTCTTACCGACTAAAACCACCCCGGTGTTCCAACTCTCACCTACGCCGGGGATCGCGGGAACGTATGCGACATCCGTAATCCCCGGCTGGTGCCAGCCCGCCGCTGCGGGCCACCTCGTGTCAGCGGAGGGAGTGAGGTGTTTGACTCTCTCCGCGACGTCAGAGAGGGGCGCACGGGAACACCACGCGCCGCCACCTCGGATCCGGATGAATGGGGGGCGACAGACGTCCCCAAGTCCGCCGCCCCTGGACCCAGTTAGGGGGGCCGGAAATGGGCAGCATATCCTTCGACGCCCGGTGCGCTTGCTGCGGATGGGGAAAGAGGTCAAGATCTCTCTTTCTCGCTCCGCAGCCTCCTTCTGCGAGATAACGGTTTCGCAGAAGGAGACCACCGCGTCCCAGGACTCCGGGCTGGGAGACTTGAGCTCCGCCGACCATAGATTGGACTATGGCCGGTAGCGAGAGGTCACTGCCTACCACAGAGATGAGGACACGGCGCGGCCCCTCCCAAGCGGCACACTCTGCCAGCGTATGCCGCGCCGTGTCCTCCCGACAGTCGACGCAGTGGTGACACCGAGCGTCCGGCTCCCTGCCTAGCGACACAGGAACCTCCCGAAGCAACCATGCCCCGAGAAGACCTGCGTCGCACGATACGTCAAGGAGCCGTGCCTTCTCCCGAGCCAAAGGTCGAGCACTGGCCGGATGGCCTCGACAGTGACGAGGCCGGCGGAAGGGCGTGATAGCCTGTCCCGCCATTCCACCACTAGGACCTCGCGCAACTGCGACCGACACAGCTCAATGTGTCGCTGCATCAACCGCTCGCCGCGCGCCCGCGCGTCCTCGCGCCACCGATACAGTGACGCGAGTACTTTTGCCTCCAGGTCCCATGGCGGAGATCCGGCCAGTGCGCAAGCCGCCTCGTATGAGATCGTGCGATAACCCCTGATGACTCTGACGGCCATCACCCTCTGCGGCCTCCGCAGAACTGTGATGGTACTGGCCGTCAGGTCAGCCGCCCAGAACGGGGCCCCGTATAGGACCATCGATCGCAAGATCCCCACGTACAACCGCCTACAGGCGGTGCTCGGGTCCCCCAGATTGGGAAGCAGCGTTGACAGCGCCCTAGCCGCGCCCATCAACTTGGGCGTCAGCCGCCGGAAGTGGGGGCCGAAATCCCACCGGCTGTCGAGCACCAATCCTAGGTACTTCATGGTGGACTCGACAGCGATACGGCCGATGACGGAGCGATGTGTGATCCCGGCGGCGGTGCCCGCCGGGGGCCATGAGAAGCTATGGCCTCCGACTTGTTGAGGGCCACCTCCAGGCCCGCCTCGGCCGTATGTGGCTCACCACCTGTGAGACCGCAGCCGTTTCCAGCAACGCTGCCTCCCTGTACGAGCTCCCCCAGGCAGTGACCAGCGTGTCGTCAGCGTAGCGTAATACGTCAAGTCCACTCCCGGCTGGAGCTCGCCCCTCAGCACCCAGTCGTACCCGATGTTCCACAGGGGCGGGCCCAAGACCGAACCCTGCGGAACGCCGCACGACATGGGGCGCTGGTGTTCCCCGCATACAGCCTCCGGCAAGAGGCGCTTGGACCCCTTAGGTGGGCAAAATTAGTCGGGTATCCACAGATCGACTCATGTAAGTTTGCCTGAAGTTTTCTTTAAATTACTGCCTGGTTATCAGTATCCATACAGAAACAGCAACACGCCACCTGACCAGAAAAACCTGGTTTCAGAACAGCTGAGCAGTATTATCCGAAATGTGGAAAAATTAGGAAATTATTAAAAAAAAACTTAAAATGCAACCGAATCCAGATGATTACAACATAAGTAAGGAAAATAGAAACTGTATTCTATTGATTTGAAGGAAAAGAGCACATAACACAAGGAAATAAGAACGACGTCGGTTTAAATGCAACTGTCAATGCTGCCGGCAGGAATATATTCTACAGTATTGAAGGAAAATGAGACCTATTTCAAGGCAATAAGTACACAATAACGGGTTTCTGTACAACGTGTCCTACAGGGTTGATCGTGTACCAAAATCCGGTAAAAAAAATACGATTTTAACGGGTACTAGGTCAAGTTGGGGTTTGTTAGTACCAATAGATGTAAACGGCAATATTATTTAATTCTCAATTAGATACACCTCAATTTATAGGTTACATCGCAAAATAATATACTTAAATATTTTATAAAATTAACTCTGTCACTTTAACGTTATCCGTCGCAGTATGGCTAGCTGATCAATGCGACATGGTGGTTTCGTAGTTCAGTGACAGAACTTTAGACTTACATAATATTTTCTTAATGCAAACTTTTGTAATCTCTCAGTTATGACGCCATTAAACTTTTTGAACAATGTTGACATTACAATTATACAAAATATTACCGAGAAGGTATTGCGATTCGCAAACTTTAATTTATTATTGTTAAAAAAGTGCAATAATAAAAAAACTGACTTGTTAACGGGTATTGGTACACTAACGGGAATACGTACTTCTACCTTGTATGTAAATATTAAAACGAATGCGTAAGGTTTCTTTTTGTATGAATAAAATATTTGCCTTTGTACATATAGTAAAATAAGTCCTTGCGATGTTCTAACATTATATTTTTAATCATGTGTGCAATAGAAAATAAAAATAATATACTCGCGTTGAAAAGAAAGTAAGTAAGCTCAAGTAATTTGCATACCACGAGTTTTATCACTTCAATAAATCTGTTTCTAAGTACTAATTTTTATAATAACAATTATGAAGGATGATTAATGATTCTAACTCACGCTTTAGTACAACAAGCCTTGTAACGAAAGTTATCAAGTACATACGTAAGTACAGTGTACAAAAAGTAAACTAAATAAAAAAAAATATGTGGAAGTTTCAGAAAAACCTTTTAACGTTACAAGAATAACGTGCTGTTGAAAACTTTATTCATTTTAAAATAGTATAAAAATGAACAACGGCTCCTAACTTTTTTTTTCGCGTGCTTAAAATGTTAACCTTAAATTACTTTGTTAGCACAAAGCTTGGTACTTCAACTCACCCTAACTATAAACCCAAAAGATTTAGGTAACTCCCGAAATCTCAAACCTAACTTATTTTATATTTTTTTAGCCAACAATACTTCTTACTGAGAAATTACAGTGTAAGAAAAAATAATGGTTCGAAAATATCTTACAGATGAGCAAAACTTGTAAGACATTAATTGGCATTTACCATTGTACATAAGACCGTAATTGTCGTGGAATACTCGGTTGGAATTGGAACGAAGTTTCTTCCGTAGTATTTTACTAATGTATTGAAAGAATGGTAGTAAATTTAGTATATATTAATATTATAAAGTGGAAAGATTTGTATTTTTGTATGTAACGAATAAAAACTACTGGACCGATTTAAAAAATTCTTTCACCATTAGAAATCTACATTCACCCTGAGTAACATAGGCTATATTTTATCCCCATATTCCCACGTTAACGGGAACTACGCGGGTAAAACCGCGTAGCGCTGCTAGTAATTAATATATATTTTCGGGTTTTTGTGAAAATAAACATTTAATTTTACATCACTAAATTAATTATTAAGTTCATCAGTATATTCTACAATTGTATTTCCAATCTTAGTAATAATTGGTTTCGCGTGCGTGTTATGACTGTCAGTGGTAATGTAAGTACCACAGTACAGTACAGTATAATAAAAAAACTACCTGATTACCAGTACAATCGATAAACGAGATCGGTATGATGTGTCTATCTGTAGTTAAATATTTGTCAAACTATAATTTAGCCTGAAAACTGAGTGCAAATTCAACTAATTTTCAAGCAACGTTTGCATTCGCATCTCAGTAGCAATCGCTCAAAAATTTATGAAAAATGGGGTTTCTTGACAGATCGAGACGGATGCGAATGTTGCTTAAAAATTGTAGAATTACCCTCTGGTCAAAATTTGTCATTAAACGGGTTTATTTACTTAGTGCCATAAAATATGGGCCATTCGCTCAGTCTATGACACTAAATAAATGGTAAACTAACACAAATTAAAATTCAAAAACAGAAGCGACAGTGCTCACTTCCATCAGACAAATGACATAAAAAATGACAAATGACGTAAAAAGGTCAATTGAATCAGCCGCTATTACTACCAGTCAAGATTTTTATCATTTCAGTTCGAAACAACCACAAAAACACGCAATGCAGGTGCGATTTATCTACTTGCGACAGACGGGGCATACATTTTTCATGTGCGTAATAAAATGGGTAAGGGGGTAGACAGACGGCCGATTATTATTTGTAAAAGTCCAAATATACTATTGAAACTTAAAAATATAGACATGACACTATAATGACATGAGATGGTGTTTAAGATCGATAGAAAAAGTTTAAGTTTTGACGACTTGTAATTCTCATATAACAAACTTGATTCAGCCACCGGCTTTGCCGCTGATAAAAAAAAGAGAAAAGATCACCACAGTGTAGTGTGTGCTTCGAGATTGTACCAAATGTGAATGCAGCTCAGAATGTGTCAGAAAAAGAATATTGGACACTGAGATTGTACTCAATCCCTGTTGGAAAACGGACGTCAAGTATGTAGTTGTAGAAAAAAGATCGTTTGCGTATAATGTGTGTTAGTGTTATGAGGGGAGTAACTTAACTTCAATTTATTTTATTTGATAATATTAATTAATGCTGTAACGATTATACAGATATTAAAACGGTAACAAAATTTTCCACAAATCGTTTTCAAAGTGAAAGATAGGTCAGCGTGCTCGATTATTTGATATACATACATTAACTATAAAGTAAACTTTTAATATAGGTTAAAAATAAATTTGGAGGTCTGCTGGTCAGCTGAATCCAGTTTGACTGGAAGCCGACCCAAATATAGTTGTAAAAAAGCTAGACAAATGTAGATTATTTTGTCGAACACAAATCGGTCGTCTGCACCCACCCTAATAGATTCTACAAGTCCTTTGCGTAACCAACTCTCTACAGCAATAAACCGTCAGTTATAAATCCGCCAACAAAGCTGAGGGATCATAATTTAAAATTTAGCACTTAATCAAGCTTCAGCTGACAATCACGATTCATGTCTCCTCTGTGAACGTTTCATTTTCTACTCAATTACTTTCATCTGGTCTTTAAGAGATAATGTGATTATTTTTTAATCTGATCCGAGGGTATCATTAATCTGATGGGGATCGTGCCGGTCCGAAATGAATTAATGAAGTTATTTCTTGTTTATTTTGTAGCTAAATATTATAAATCCAAATGGGAACCATTACCAACCATGACCATGTTCTCATGTGTATGTCCCAACTATATTAGCACAAGACTAAGAAGAGGTTTTTGTAAATTAAATCTTTAAGGGGCTAAAAGGGCCAAAAATCCTCTGCACTAAATCTTAGTAGACGTAGTCGAGGGTAAAGTACTAATTTACAATAATTACTCCTGATTTGTGTACAATACTAGTAGTGGACTTAATGCAACAAGGCATTCTCTAATCTTGACGGGTTCAAAAGTACACTACACTGTGCACAAAAAAAGAAATCTAATTTAAAATTCTTTAACCATTAAGTTTTACTTTAAATATATTCAACTAAGTTGGCACTTTAAAAAAAATAATCTTAATATTTACAAAATACAACTAAACAAGAAATTATATAGAACATATATATACTTATGTACAAGCGCAGTAAAAAGGAGAAAAGACTCATAGAGGCATCGAAAAATTCGTCCACATCGCTGTCAATGGGGAAAGTGCCCAGAACACTGGCCGGATTGCTACGTTGAATGGCAATGCTGATTCGTTGACCAAAGAAAAGGCCAGCCCTCTGGTCACGTGAAGAGTCGACAAACTGCTTACTGGTTTCACGAAATTTTAAAATTTAATTTTGTTACGGAAACAATATAATATGTACGAATAATATACATCTTCCTCTTCTTTGAGTGCCATCTTCTATCGAAGGTTGGCGACCATCATGGCAATTTGGACCCTCGTAACAATAGCTCTAAATAGAGAACGTGTGCTTTTGTTATACCATTGGCGTAGATTTTTAAGCCAAGATATTCTTCTCCTTCTTGGACTTCTTTTTCTTCTTTTTTTATACATCTATACTAATATTATAAAGCTGAAGAGTTTGTTTGTTTGTTTGAACGCGCTAATCTCAGGAACTACTGGTTCGAATTGAAAAATTCTTTTTGGGTTGAATAGACCATGGCATTTATCGAGGAAGGCTTTAGGCTATATATCATCACGCTTAAGCCAATAAGAGCGGAGCAGCGATAAAGAATGTTTTAAAATCGGGGATTCCACGGGGACGAAGTCGCGGGCAGCAGCTAGTCTATAATATATCTACTAATTAAATACACATAAAATAGACTAAAATAATAAACGAGTAAATATGATATTTTATAATAATCTTTCTGATTAAGAGAACGCATAATAACTATGTCGAAGACCAAACTAAGAATGACAGGCTTTTAAGTAATGTTTTCGGATTTACGCCCAAAGAAAAATTTAGACTGAGCCTTCTTTACGTCAAAGGGTAGTAGTATATTCCAGAGATTAAAAAAATTGAAATAGCGTGGGGATTAGACAAAAACCCAGTGTGCTGGGAAGGAATATGAAGAAGTAAGTTTTTGGATACTCGAAGGATAAGACTGTGAGAATTGCCCAATACTTTGAAATATTGTTTAAATAATCAGAGGCCCCCGTTTCTGTAGCGCATCAGAGATGTTTGCTCAGAACCGAACTGATGACTTCCATGCAGTAGTTCGCAAAAAAGTCGCATCACTGATGCGTAGATTGCGGAGCAGTGACAATAGCATTCTGAAGACAGTTGTAGAGAGTCCTTACTCCCCTATTCTGAGGCACTATGTGGGGATAATGGTCAGGTGACTTATTCCTTACGTTATCGTTCTCTTCACATCCTGCCTCAGATACTTCCTTTGTTGTTATCATTGTTTTTGTACTACTAACCCTAGTTATAAGATACTTTACTAACAAAATGGACTATACTGTTGTCCGGATTTTGAAAATTAAATAAATAAATAAATAATAAGAATCGTTCATTTAAGAGGGAGGCCCTTCGGGTCCTAAAATAATATTGTTTTCGATAGCGAGTCTTGTTTTGAAGTCATTGTTTTTCGAACGTGTTTTATTTACTTGTTTGATGAGTTGGTTGCGGAATTAATTATTTATTATTTTGTAACAAAATTATTATTTCGAACTCACTTTTCGTCTCGGTGTGAATTGAACCTTATTCATAATATGGTTCATTTTTACTTTCTTATTCAATTATTTAATTAAAACTAAAACATTGTCATATAATTAAACCAGTAATTTCATGACAGTTTTACTATAGCTGTGGGCGACAGAATAATGAGTATCGCGTGATTATATGCTTGTTCATGAAATCTAGTTTATTTTCCATATTTGTTTGAAATAGCAACGCCCCACGGTTTCACCCGCGTAGTTCCCGTTCCCGTGAAAATATGGGGATATAATATAGCCTATGTTTACCGGAGATAGTGTAGCTTCCCAACAGTGAAAGAATTTTTCAAATCGGTCAAGTAGTTTCAGAGCCTATTCAATGCAAACAAACAAAAAAAAAACAATAAAATCTTTCATCTTCATAATATTAGTGTAGATAACTATTTCAACACGTTTGCGTTTGCCTTGGAAAGATAACTGCATTACTACGTAGCACAGCGATGTTCTGCTACGGTTGCGTAGCTGACGTGACGTCAGCGTCTATGAGCCGTAGCCCGTAGCGGTTACGTAGGGAGTTCCTTATCTATGGTGGAAACATTGCACTGTCGGATTTCCAACTGTCGGTGCTCAGTGAAAAGTTGAATATTCAACAGATACCATAATAGTTGTTCTTTTAAAATAGCCAACGATTTCTGAAGCGGTCTTCATAATCTTTTAAATAATCTATATTGAAAGGTTTAACAAACATTGTACTTTAATATGACACATTCTGACCGATAACCCATTTTTCGAGGAAGGTTCTAGGCTGTATAACATCACTCTACGACAAACAGGAGCGGAGTTTCAATGAAAAATGTAACGCAGAGGAAGTTGCGCAGGATAGCTAGTTGAATATAATTACAACAATAGTGTACTCACGTGACCGCAATGAACGCGGATCTTCACAAAGAAGATTGATCGCGTAAGTCACATGCGAGCACAAAAACGGCAACTACAGGGGAGCTGAAGAAATGGCCTTGGCCAAAATCGGTCGGATCATATCATCATCATCAATATTACAAAAACAGATATATAAAATCTAAGTGTTTTAGATGAATTAGAATCTATGAGAAACAGTTTGCTAGTCTTAAATAAAACCTCTAGTTGGTATATTTGATCTAAAGTATACACTTAACAGCTTGACCTATTAAAGCTTATCCTGAATATTTATGTGTCCTAAAATATATTTCGATGTTTCCCTAATCCAAACTTTTGATGAGTATTTTTTCCGCTGAATTTATCGGAGCTACCAATATTCAGAAACAAACAGAACAACAGCTGTTAATACACGTCAAAATCCTGCTTTTTTTTAGTGTAAATAGTCTAGTTCATTATATTTTGCTTACCCGGCAAATTAATTAAAAGAATCAAAAATCTTTTGTCTGTATCTTCTGCGAAAATTAACGTTAAAATGGAATTCTTTATTTTTACGTTTGAATTTAGGGTTCAGAAATGTTCTCAGAACTTTAATTAATCAAAGGAGATCTGTTAATCTGATTTAAAATGTTGGTGGTTGGTATTAACGGTCAAAATACGAAGAAAAATTCTACTATTTTGGATGATATTTCCTTCTGTATAACTTGATGTACGCCGTTTACCTGTTTTACAAAAAAGGTTAAATAGAAAGATGGCTTATGTGTCATGTGATTATTTATTTGGTATAACAACTATTGTTTACATATTAAGTTTACAATTTCATTTTACCTTCAATATTTATTAAATAAAAGATAAAAAGCAGTCTCAAAACAATTGTTACTTTCCGTTAATACAATTTAAAACAACTTAGTTGATGAAAAAAAGAAAAAAACACGATCAGCAGCCCTACCATGACGCATTAAGTCCATCATGATTCCTGTGTCAGAGAGAAACGGAGTTACAGAAGACGAATAGCACTATCCCTTTCTCTCACACTGAAGCATGATAGCAAGATTGGTACTTCGTAGTACGGCCACAGGTGATTAATTGGCAGTTAATTTGCCTACCCTTTTCTCAACGATGTTAAGGTCGGCAAAAAAAAAGTGTCAGATTTGGCATCTGATGATAGTCAGGAGCCAAGAAATTGACATGTTTAGCTTTGACAGTCGTAAGGTATATCTACAAATAACAGCCGTGACAAACAGCTTAACTTGATTTCTGAAACAGATGAATCTAGGGTTTTTTAAGATGGCTGCCCATCCACAGACCGACCTTGCCAAGCGTTATTTGACCTTTTTGTGTTTGATTGACTCGCGCGGCTGGTATTATTTAGTTGTGTATTTAGTTATTTATATGTATATAATATACATATATTTATTTATTTGTATCTCCAACAAATACAATAGTTATTAAATCAGTCACGTGTGCTTCTTCAGTTATTTGTTTTTTTTTATTTAGCTGTGGTGTCCACCACCGCTAAATTAAAAAAAAAAACAAATAACTTACATTTCATTAAATTTAAATTTTATTCGTGAAGTAAGAAGATTTTTTTCCCTTTCAACAGAGAAAATGTATCTTCAACGTTTAAATATTTCGCCTTGAGTTCCTGCAATTATTATCTGAGTCATTCAAAAAAAGTTTCATTTCAATATCGTTCCGATCCAATAACTTTCATTTCTTGTTCCTTATTTCAATGAAATGATTGCTGTTTGACCTCCACAAAGCGTTAAGAAACCATAATTGTACTCGTAGCAAAATCTGTTCATCTGGAATTACTGTAGTATTTATTTGTTTTTTAATATCGCAGCATATGCTGAGATAGGGACATTTTTTGGCCTCGCCCAGTTTAAAATGAATGTGAAGCTTTTTTTTTTTGAATTTTTTTTATGTTAGCTAATCTAAATAAAAAAACTTACTATTTTTTCTTTCTGTTAGTACTTGGAAATCGAATAAATGGATTTGTGCAGCGCTATGATACCGTTCTATGAGATACTTGTTTACTTACTACTACACTCAATTCTCTTAGAATTAAGTAGATTTGAATGATCTACCATTATATTTATTAAAGTTTAGGTAGAAAATATATATTGTAAAATGTAAAGTGCACCAACGGAAAATAAAGCCTGGATGATTAACTAACTTCTGTATACAGCTTCACTCTCATGAAAAGGGTTTTATAGAACGAACAATCCAAAAACAAAAGTTCAATGTCTGCCAGATCTGCCTCCAAACCCGTTTCAACATTTACACCTAATTGATTTCTAAAAATCAATATTCATCTTACATGCAATATTTTGAATTTAAATATGTATTATAAATAAAAACAAGAACATATTAAAAAAAAAGAAAATTTTAAGGAAAAAATATAGACACTACATATTAACAATAATATTTTGTCCACAGTATGCCGTCAAGACAGCGGTAGCAACAAGCCTCGAGACCAGAGCACAGTGTCAGAATCTTCTAGAAGGTTCCGGACAGAGTTCCTTGAAGACTGGCCACAAACACCTGGAGCCCCATACTTTGACCCTAGCACGCCGGACAACGTGACCGGCCTTGTGGGACACCCGGTCTTACTGCTGTGCAAAGTAAAGAATTTGCAGAATAGAACCGTAAGTAGTTTATAATTAGTAATCTTGACCGTTGAGTCTTAGATTCAGGTTCTTATTCAATGTTTCAGCATTTAATAGTAGCATTATTAACTAATTAGCTAGTTTATCCTACTGCAACACAACTAAAAATTCATTTGAATGCTTAACATTGTTTTTCTTGACGTCGTTCCTCACTACTTATTCTTGTAAGTTCTTCCAAAACACAAAAATAACTATCATGAAAAATTACTCTTTATCATGTTCATCATGTAAGTTACAGAATACATAGATGAAGAATACATTACATGAGGTGATACAATGGGCGAAGTTAGCGGTAAAAGCGATACGCATCGATCTTAATGTGAAAAGGAAAGACAGTACTGTAAATTTTCTACGAAAATCAATTAAAAGTACTCAGAGCACATTTTGAGTTAGATCAAAAGTTCCATAAACCGATAAGTCGACCTTAACAACACAAAAGAATGGTAAATCAAAGGAAAAGCACGTACATACCACAAAAGGCTAATTACCAAGTTCTATTTCCGATTTAGTAAGTGCTCAAACTGAATGGGGACCGTTGCTTAGAGCGCTAAAGTCCTATCCCTCTATTTCAATCACAGTTTCCGTTGGTACTTCTGTATGAATAGAGAGCTAGCCGCGTTGAGGTCCGTACTAAACTCTAGTATTACAGTTATTAGCAGATTTAATGTACCGAATGATTGGTCTTTGAATGTAGCTCAAGTTGAAGTTATAGCCGTAGTACTTTGGCAGTAGCGAATATTGAATTAATTAATACGTATTGTAACTTTTTGTTCATTTTTAGGAAGAATAAAATGTATTCTACAGCATGTATAGTTATTCCACTGCTTTAAGAAACTTGATTCGTTGGGTACAATGGCGCTTTCTTCCATCCAAAGGTTGTCTAGTCTTAATATAGACTAGACAACCTTTGGATGGACTTAGAGAAATTAAAGATGGGAGAAACAATGGTAAAAAGCACAACGATCGTACCTACTTCTACGGACTAGAAAATCATTGGTAGACAATTAAACAAACTGTTGTAATTAAAATAACAGAACTTTTTGGAACAACAAAGCATACTCAAAATTCACGACACGAATCCATTATTTTCATATCCAAATTCCAGTAATTCGAACAAAACTGCACCAGAACAGTTTGAGTTAGCAAAATTTGTCCAAGTGTACAAAGTTATGATAACGTTCTAATCCGAAACAGGTGTCGTGAGATTGTTTGCTTGTGTGGAAACGCTAATATCGAGCTTGGATATACTTCGAACTCAGTTTGCCTTGACTTTACAATAGGCAATTTCCGATTCGTGTAGAACTCATTTTTGCAACGGAGCTCAAAGCGCTTTGGAACTTGAAAGGCAGTTGTGAAATGACCCATCTGAAATACTTGTTACCTGTTGGTAAATAGTGGGATTGATATAGACTTTGGAAATGCCTTGAGAATTGTTACCAGCAACATGACAACAGAGTTTTCTGCTTTTTAGCAGTACTCAATATGTTTGATAAAAACTGCTTTCTCTTGTGAAACGATAACTTCTTTTGAAAAGAGTACGAATATAATGTTTTTAAACTTTGGTTCCCGTAATTTAGTCTTAAAGTAATAGTACTTGCCCAGCGGTGGGATGATATTAAACAATTACGTGATTCACTGATCATTATCACTAACAATCTATCTTCAAAGCCTGTGTTACTTTTTTTTTCTTTTTTTTTGGTGTGGCCCCATGTTGTATCAAATAATTCAGTCAAATACCATTTCTTTTTTCTTTAACACTTATCGAGTTTAGATTTAAATTGTCATCGAAATGTTTTTTCCCTTTTTAATAAAACATTTTCAATTTTAAGTATTTCTATTTGCTCTATGCCTTTCGATTCCATTGTCATCATACAAGTTTAGTTATACCTACGAATACGTATTTTCTTGTTATCATTGTTCGACCCATCTCAAATAAGTTAGACAGGGCAATCCACTGGATTAGTTATCGCGATGCCATTTTGATTAACCCAACGGTATTTCTAAGGTTGTACGGTAAGTTTCATGTACTTCAGTTTCTAATGTATGTTTGAATGAGTAAGTTGAGCGTAATAGTGTTTGAGTTAGAATTGAGGTTCAGTTTATTATCCATCTATCAATAATTGTTTTACGCTTGTACGTAGCTTTATTTAAGTACCATTTGTCTCGTCCAGTATTACTCCACACGTGCTTTTTATTTACACAAATTGGTTCGAATCCCTGAAATACTGAATACACAAGCGGTTGGATCTGCTGCTGCTGTACATAAAATGTTGAGTTACTCTTATTTCTCGAAATGGAAACCTTTCATTTTTATTATATCTTTTTTGGTTTCTCATGCTTATATGTTGTATCTTGTAAAAATTCTGCTAAGGTCAGATAAGGCGTGATGGTTGATTTAGTCATGTATTTCTCCTGTCAAAACGTTTCAGCAATCGTATTGCTGAAACGCTTTTTATTTAATTTGATAATTCAAGTGGTTTTTACTAACCAGGTATCGTGGGTCCGTCACCGGGACATCCACCTGCTGACGGTGGGGCGCTACACGTACACATCGGACCAGCGCTTCGAGGCGCAGCACAAGCCGCGCTCCGAGGAGTGGGCGCTGCGCATCCGCAGCCCGCAGCGCCGCGACTCCGGCCAGTACGAGTGCCAGATATCCACCACGCCGCCTATAGGACATGCTGTCTTCCTTAACATTGTAGGTTAGTACATATATGACTAACTTAGAGGCGCCGCACAAGCCACGCTCCGAGGAGTGGGCGCTGCGTATCCGCAGCCCGCAGCGCCGCAACTCCGGCCAGTACGAGTGCCAGATATCCACCACGCCGCCTATAGGACATGCTGTCTTCCTTAACATTGTAGGTTAGTACCTGTATGAGTCAAAGTAATTTAAGAGTCCGCACTGTACACAGACACTGGTCACATATAAGAGACAGATGTTGAAAATTTAACCATTACATCTTACGACCACATTTTTCACACAGTCTTGCCACACACAAGGTTCAATCTCAAGATCTCCTGTGTTTGCTAGCCTTAAATTTATCTAATGCCTTGTTTTCGTCTACTAAAAGGTTATCACGACCATGAATAACTAGAACAGTAACTCCCACTTCCAAAGTACTTTCAAAATACTTACCCGCATGCATTCCTATTTGGATAAGTTCCAATTACACTGAATGAGGTCCATTCAGAACTTAGATTTGGCCGCCAAATTCAGGGCCATTCGAAACTGTCCAAAGATTGTAACAAGCTACATTACTGTTCCATATTTTTCACAAGAATCTAGAAAATATTTTGCAGCCAATAGACGTCTGTGAATTGGAGAAATTCTTGGCACTAAACTTGGTTCGACACAAATAGCTTTATGTCACGGTTGATCACAGAGGAAGAAAGAATGGAGTGTCTATGTGGGTTAACGGTGGTTATTCTTGTGATCATTAAAATATTTGACCATCAACTGGCTAAGATAGTCTGCAATCGATGTGTTTGATTTCACTCGTTGCAGTAATCTGAAGAGTTTGATATAAAATCCAAAACTAACCGCCTTACAGTATGCGTCCACGAGCAGCATGATTGAAGCCTGCTACCATCATAAAAATAAGCATTTAGGACTCCATTTGTAAGACTTATTCAACATGGAAGTACGAAACACATATTGTTGCTAAAATATAAAAAAAGCAACTTGAGATAGAATATAACAAAAGTTAAATAGAACACGTTTGTAAAGCATTTTTTGGCATGGCTTGTGTTTCACAATCGTCTTCTAAGTTCTGTTTAGACGTGCCGCATCCACACCACAGCAACAAAAATAGTACTTATGTTTGTGGTCATCCTGAAGCTGATGAAATCGCAGTGTGGCAGCAACAAAATGCAATATATTATGGTCACTATGTACAGAATTGCGGCAACAGCAGCGACTGATGGACTGAACTAGCCATGAATGAGTGTCTTATTTATATTTTTCCCACAAAATTTGGATTTTATTGCTATAGTCGGAGCCCTGAATTTTTATAAGTAAACTTTCGTACGCTTGTTTTATATAGAAAGTTTTGAGAAGATTGTGTCTAGCAGCCATCGAGAAATTTTGTGGTAGCTTGTTTTGACTGGTTGCGTTTTTGATCACGAAGATGGTATTATAATCAACGTTCACAACAGCTACCAAACGTGTCGAGAGTATAATTTTGTACTCAGCATTACATTTTTGTGGTGCGGTTGTTACCCGTCTGCACAGACCCTAAGAACATAATATACCGTATGTTGACTTTGTCCGTTTGTTGTTCTATTATTATTTCATTCGATATTAAAGTTAGCACATTGTTTGTTTGCTGTTAGTTTGGAAATGGTGAGTCGATATTGTTTTAGGCTATCGAAAGTTTATTTAGTGTAAGGGTAAGGGGATATATTTTATGTTTTCTGTTGGTTTTAGAGAGATTAAACATGAAACGCGGAATACTTATAGGAAAAGTTAGAATCATTCTATACTGATATTGACTTTTATAATATAGGTATGTTTGTCACTGGAAAATAGCAAACTTAGTAAAATTATAAAATATATTGAGATATTGTAAACTTTCTGTAAACTGTCAACAGAACATTCGGAACTCTTTTATATGCATCGAAATTTGGTAGTCTATAAATAATCTATCGCAGTAATTATAGAATAGCAAGTAGTAACAAAACGAAAAGTATTAGAATTTCAATATACTAACCGACGACGGAGCCCCGCTGCGTGGTGCTATTTATTTCTTGAAGGTTTAAAAAAAACGGGAGTATCGTATATATTGTAGGTATATATATATATATATATATGTATACAGGGTTATTTGTAGAACACCAACAACCTCTTAAGAGGTCATTGTACTCATCATTATGAACAATTTTTACTATTGGACCAAACCTGAAATCGCGAAAAAATCAGCTGTCCCCTACATTTTGATGAGTTATACGAACATAAATGTATGTATAATGTAAAAGTTGTTCATAATGATGAGTACAATGACCTCTTAAGAGGTTATTGGTGTTTTACAAATAACCCTGTATATATAGCTACCATCATACCATTCGAAGCCGACCTATGCTAAGTTCCCTGTGACGTTATTTACTTTTGCTACTATGCTAGCCCAAAAAACCCGATAAATTGTAGAACCGTACACTGACAGGTCACCTACCTACATGTCGTCAGTTTATGTCGGTTCACAATTATAAAATGTTAATTTGACTATTTATCGAGAGTTTACAATCTCTTAAGATATTTTATAATCGTACGCATTATACAATTACCCGGTGATATACATATACAAATAATATAAATAAACACTTTCAAATAAATTCAACTCATTCTGCACCATAAGTCACTTAATGCATGTAAAATAGACGTATTTCAATTTAATCTATCTCTGTCGACTTATAAAGGATGATACAATTATAATGAGGATTTAAATTCGTGTACCGATAAAGTTACAAAAATCATATATCCATTTAGTGATTTTTCAGGCAAATGGGCCATAAAGAAAGCGAAGACTTAATTTTTTGTTAATTAATATCTTGTCAAATATTGAAAAACACAGACAAATTATTAAAAATAATAATTTTTGACATGGCAAGGCAAAAATCGGTTAAGGTGTTATGAAGTTATGGTGGAATAAAGAAACTCACAAATATACATACATACATACATGAACGCTGAAAACATAACACTCCTTTTTTGGGCAGTCGTGTAAAAAACACTTGCCCACATTTCTTTTATAATAAAGCTCAAATATTACTACCATAAAACACAACAATGAATATCATTCAAGCCTCTCTAATTCTTTCAAAAGAAAAAGAATAGAGAAAAGAAAGTAGCCAGAAAAATGTGCTTTCGCCTTTTTCCCAAAGTGTAATGGAACCTTTATGTTAAGGAACAGCTGTCTCTCAGAAAATGTCAAAGTTGCCTTCGGAGTAATGAAGCAAAATTTCATGGCAACTATTTTTTGCTAAAGGTTATATATCCTTCGCGTTATTGCGTTTTTGTGAGTGACGGTTATGTATTGAGCTGCTAGGATACGTGTTTCAATGTGATGTGTTTATTGTTTGGCTCTTTGAGAAATTTCAGTTGGAAAGGTTATTGCTCCTGTTGACTCGTCGAGTAACGTAAAATCTTGTTTTAATAGCGAGAAAGTGAATTATCTAATAACTGACTGTCTAATACGTTAATATATTTCTTATATTTATTCACGAATCAAAAAAGAATGTAATGAAATGGTCTTTATTATGTAGGTACACCATACCTATAAGTTACAAAAAATATAGATGAAATAGTTGTTTTAGAGGACACTAGAATAAGCATCTTTTATCTTTAGGGTATTAGAGCATGTTACGGAATTTGTTCGAAAGAGTCATCGCGGCCTTGGAACGCAAATTGTATTTATAACGAGGAACATGGATGGTTTTAAGTCAGTAAGAGTCTAAAACTCCCTTCCGCTCCACACAGAGCAGAAGAAGTGATTTGATGATTAAACAATTTAAACATCCTTAAAAAATGGTACTAAAACAAATATGTATATAAAAAATAAGAATCTTCTCTAGCTCCCTCGGATATTTCAGGATAAATAGCAAATTTAAGCTTATGATTCTCAGTGATATTGTAGCTTTTTATCAGCAACCTGAACCGTAATCCTAGTCTAGTCTATTTTGAAAATCATATTTAAATAAACAAACTCAAATTTTGATTTATATAATGTTATTGCAGCTTGAATTAAAAAAACTAGTTTTAAGTTAGATTTAGGCACATATTTATAAACATTTTTCACAGCACGTGTGATGTTTTAAACCCGTCAAAGTGTCATCCATTGTAAACTTTGGCAGAAGTTTTCACCCGCACGTGTTTTCTTGAGCAGAATTTATTTATTTCAAACTTAGTACAGTTTGCACTTTGCAGTTTGTAATAGTTTTACTTTTATTTGTTTAGGGAATAAGACAACTACCAGTTCAAAGTTCTTAAAGATATTTCAGCAGTTTAAAAGCCACAGTTAACAGGCGGGACCAAGTGTGGAAAGTTCTTAGTTTTATTTTATAACTCCATAAAATTTTACTTTTCTATATAGAAAACGTTTTGTTCAAGCTAGTGATAAAGAAGCTGTTTTATTAAAATGTTTATGTGACGAAAGCACACGCCATACTATGTGTACGTTTTTATGCCATCGTGATTCCTTTGCGGAAATACATAATGCTACATATATCTATATTTGTATAAAAGTGAAATAACACTCACTCACACTCACTACACCTAGAAAATTAAAAATTGGCAGGTAGGTTCCTTATAGGGTGTAGACAACTGCTAAGAAAGGATGTCACGAAACTCCACCCCTAAGGGGGTAAAACACGGTGGAAATTTTTTGTACTGAATCTGCGCAGACGCAGTCGCGGCCGAAGTGCTAGTCTCTTATATAACCCTGTTTCTCTCACACACCTGAACCATTATCACTTTAAGATTATTGTAGTAGGTATCCAGAATTCAAAGACGGATTCAGGCATTGAATTATTAAATCGGCGAACAAAACAGCGCCTTGACAAATATCTAAGACAAAATTAATACTCGCTTAGGAAAACCGGACGAATACAAACCGAACTTGCACACGATTGCGTACGTACGCACACATTTCTTGTATCTTTATTTTATTTTTGTTATTTTTTGTATTAGCGGCAACTGAAATACATACTTATTAAAAAAAAAAATACAACTATCAATAGATTATGGTTCGTGAGAAATTTCCCAAGGGCAGACAGATGGGCATTCAGCGGAAACTTATTAATAGGGTTCTGTTGGTGATATTTCTGGTACGGAAAATGTAAGTCAAACAGTCGAAAAGTAAACTAAAAGGAACTTGCGGTCAAGCGGCTACTTCATTTTGAAAATGCTTAGTAAAAAAGTTACAGGAGCAAAAATTACACATCGTATCGTAGCGGGAGACACAACAAACCTTAACCCCAATAGTTTGCATTCAACTAGGATCTTAACGAGCCATTCAAAACCAGTCTCAAACATTGTAACTACATCAACTACACGCAGTCTCCAAGTACCTTCAATTAACGCCAGATAATTACTCATGTATCTAACATTCAACTCACATGTACCCCTTGTTCACAGAACCTGAGACAGAGATCATGGGAGGCCCAGACTTGTTCATTTACGCGGGCTCTACGATAAACCTGACTTGTATTGTAAGACATACGCCAGAACCGCCCAATACTATAAATTGGACGCATAGAGGGAAGGTAAGAAAGTTTTTGAATTAATTTTTATGTTAAGTGCTTTTTAGACACGTTTCTTTTATACCGGCTATTGCAGAAGGAATGTTTTTTGAGAATATAAATATATGTTGTGTGTATAATAAATGTGTAAGATTGTAAAATATCTTAAGAGGTTGTAGACTCTCAACAAATTGTCAACTGACCATTCGGAATATTTTATTACGCGTCAGCATTTTAAAGTCAATAATCTCTCGATTATCATTTGCTTTCCGATGCTTGATACAGTGTACGGCAATTTTCGAACGCGATTCAAGCATTTAATAAGTAGCAAAACGCCAATCTCCAGTCATAGTCTACTAGGACTTCATCAATCATCATCATCATCATCAACAGCCTGTTGCAGCCCACTGCTGGACATAGGCCTCTCCAATTGCACGCCACTCGGTGAGGCCTATGTCCAGCAGGGGGCTGCAACTTCTAGATCTATTTTCGGCTTCTCGCATCCAGTTTCTGCCAGCTGTCCTGTGCAACTTGTTACTCCACCGTGCTTGAAAACGTCCTACACTACGTTTGGTGAGACGCTAGTAGGACTTATGAATAGCTTTTTGATTTCGTCGATAAAAGAAATAGTGTTATTTGTTCTGTATAGCTCCGTCTCTCTCAGAATGGATTCATTTTTAAATTGACACGTCAAAGAAGGTAATTCAGTAGCTGAATGTATTTATAGCATGCCTGATAAGATATCTTGAAAGACTGTTAATTCAACGTAGAAATGTTTTATGAATGTCGTTACTGTTACGTTAATTAACTTTGTGAGATCCCGAGTTAATTTTGCAAAATAAGTAACTTAAGTGGGTTTAAATAAATTATTATGGCTGGCACTTTACTTTTTACTATTTAAATGGCAAACGTTAGCTTATCTAAAGACTTGTGGAAAAGAAAACGACCATCTGTATTTCAACAGTGGTTTTGATTTCAAGTTAAAAACTACTTAAACACTTCTATTTATTTTCTGTATTACTTTAATGTCACAACTGCAAGTTAAATGGATTTCTCTTTGAAATACTCAGAAATATGACATCGCAATAGAAATAGTGTAAGGTTGGAAATAAAAATGCTGAGATGTGATAAAATGCAAACAGTTTTCGTCGCAAAATGCGATATGAAAATTGCTTAGGTGCTGTCATGTTCAACAGTATTATATTTTCTTGAGTCTTGCTATGTATTGGACAAAGAGGGTTTAGGTGGTAATTGTTATTAAATTAGTAAATACAACCCAACCCGTTTTACTGTCGGTACAAAACCTTCAGGTCAAGAAGGACAATGGTAAAAGCCATGTCTGTGCCTGCATTTATGGGAAAGATGCGTTTCCAACTTTAGTGTAAACGCACGCGGTTTTAATCGGAAAAAAGTTTTTAAACGTGTTGGAAACGTTACTATGGACGTTTCCGTGATATCATCTACATGAGTATGAGATAGGAGGTTTCCTATGAATGTTCAATTTCAAGACAATTATCTTCTCATGTTTATAAACAAACCTTTTCAGCTGTTGAGAAGTAGCTCATTAATAAGTATCCAAATATATTCTACATTAGAAGGTTTTATATAAAGAGAGAAGATGCTAGAGTTAAATAAACAACTCCTTTTCGCAATACGAACTTTTTCAAAAATAAGAAAGTGATAAAAGCCCAACAAAAACTCAATAAAAAGTTTGATTATTATCATGAAAGTTGTTTCTTCACAAGTAAATAATAATCAGTTTTTTTTTTCATCCACAAACGAGATTCCCCGAAATCGGAATCGAGATGTTTCATTCATGATTTATGTTTGGGTTCCTATTAATCATGAATAATACATTAAAAGGAATGAGATAACAAAATGTGGGTTTTATTTTGTCTTGGATAGGGTTTTTGTACACATTGTTTTATTTAATTATCTTCGTCTTTTAAAATCAATTGTAAAGTACGGTATAGTCTGAGTAGCTCATGTTTAAATAAGAACAACCGCACAGGTGATCTTCAAGGTTAAGCAACGTTTGCCGAGGTCGATCTATGGATGGGTGACCACTTTAACGTACCGAGACTCCTTCATGCCCCAGAAAGCATGTAAAGTCGTTGGCGTCAGCTATTATTTATAGATCTTTGGCAGTCAGTACGGATTGACAGTTCATGGCTTCGGGAGGTCTAGTATGCAGCCGCTCCACTTTGAAATCGGTATTCGGATGAATCCAGTTTGACTGGAAGCCGACCCTAATATAGTTGGAAACAGACTAGACAGGTGATCATGGAAAGTATGGTCTGGAAAAATAACGTGTACATTTTTTTTTCCAAAACGTTGTTTTAAAAAAAAAAACATAGAAAGTTTTAAAAAGTTGTAATTTTTGCTACGATTTGACATTCAGGGATCAACAGGAACAACAGTAATTTCCCTGACCGTACTTTCTTGTATTCATTTTTTATTATTTTAGAAGTTAAACGTGGAGGTGGTCAAGTCTTGCCAGGGTTGCGGAATTTATGCGAAAGAGTCAGCGCAGCCCTAAAACGCAAAAGGCATTAGGAACACGGTTGCGGAAGAAGTTACTTAATGATTTCCTATCCATAAAACAAGGATGCCAAGTCTTTAGCGGACTTAATGCAACTAAAACTAACACTGATGGGTATATAATCAATACTAATATTATAAAGAGGAAAGATTTGTATTTTTGTATGTAACGAATAAACTCAAAAAATACTGGGACCGATTTCAAAAATTCCTTCACCACTCGAGTACGCGAGTGAAACCGCGTGGCGCTGCTAGTAATAAATACAGGAAGATTGGCCGGTCAGAAGATTGGTCCCCTTAGAATTGGCTACATCGTCAAAAGAAATATCGCTTGAATGTCACTATTGTAAATATACTAAATATATTATAAAATTTCTTACATTTACAAGTACGTAACAGATACGATTTTTTTATCACGTCACCAAAAGTATGAAGACGATACGGAGCGCGTAACGTTATACGTAACAAGCGATGCGTTTTATCTTTGACAATTTTTATTGCTTTGGTAGAGCAAAAATATTTGTCCAATATAAAAACATATTGGATAATTTCACTGTAGTTCATAATATAATCAAATTAATGTAACTAGGAACTATGCACATTATTACCAACATTTCACTAGCGTTACATTTGCGTATTTTACTAGATATAAAAATCGTAATTCTATTTAGTGCACCCGTTGGATTTTCAAAAAAATTTAGATACGTATTTTTTTTCATTTCAAATCGTAAAAAAATATAAAGATAAAGCGCCTCAAAGTTCCAGAGTTGGGGCTGGTGATGTCACAAAAATTATAAAATTCGTAGCACGTAGTGTCGTCACGCGAGTTTTCCACTCACTGTATCGTCTTCATTTTTTGTTTACGTGAAAAAAGTAAAAATTTGTGTCCAATATTTTTCTGGAAATTTATATGACAGACTAAGTAAAATAAGTACCAACCCTATTAACTAAATTCGATCGGTAAAATAATAACCATAAACCATTGTTTTAAGCTAACATAAAACGTCACTTTACATGCTAAGTCGGTCGGTAGTTCGAGAGCTAAGTGCATGAATTCAGTTCTAATTCCATCTAGATTCTAGTGCTTCTAACCGGTCTATTATATACCATGGGAGCGGAATGCTATTCCCGAAATCGCAATTAGACGTAAACTCGACGCATCCACATGTGAATACCGCTGGGTATTAGGATTAAGTTGATTTTACACTGGCCTGTTAACACCAAATTGGGTCGGGAATAATAGCATTGCCTTGGGCTTTAAACTTGACTCTCACAAGTTTGCAGTGTTTAGTTCGAAGCTGATTATGTTGAGGCAACTTTGTACTCGCTGCTTCTCCTACTAATATTGAAAATGTGAAAGTCTGTACACAGGTTTATTGGAATCTTTGTTAATCAATCACACCGGCGGCTAAACTGATTTTTCATCGACTTCATACAGCAAGAGGTTATCCATTCGGTGGTTTATATATTTATGTATGTATTCTTTTTAGAGATCCGTAGCCAAATGGCAAAAAACGAAACCCTTGTGGATTCGTCATGTCTATATGTCTGTCTGTCTGTCCGTCTGTATGCACACACAGCCGTTTTACTCGGAGCCTATTAAAGCTACATAAATGTTAAATTGGTAAGTAGATGCAACCTGTTAACCGCTTCAATAATGCTGAAATATTATGGAAAGAAATAATTTTAGGGGTGGCACTCTATACATGTAACTGAGGGATGAAAAAATAAGTTCCGACAAACATAATCGTGTGGGGTATTTTTGGATAGCTCTCCCCGCTTTCAATACAGGTTTCTAAGATTTTTTTTATTTAAGGCAGTAGTTTTTGAGATTTGTGCTTCCGAATTCGTAAAAAATGTGTCCCTCTAACTTTTAAAATATAAAGATGAAAATTCTAAAAAAAATTGAGCAAATAGAATTTTACAGACACTATCAACGAAAATTGATTTGAACATTACAGCTTATATACTTTTTATGTATGTATGTTCGGGCATAACTCCGTCATCTAAAGATGGATGTCCAAAATTATTTTATTATTAGAATACGATTTATTCCGAAATCGTCCCATTAATTTCTTAAAGTTTAGTTTAGAGCTTTGGAGGTAGACAGTTAAATAGATATCGATGAGTTGTATTTTTGTGGGTAGCACTAAAATGTGAAAAATAAAAAAAAAAAAACATTTTTATTTGTAGAAATGTTTTATGGTTTCAAATCAGTTCAACTATTGAGGCGAACAGAAAATAATTTACTACAAACTATATTTTAGGTTCTGACAGATGCTAGTTTGATTTAAGTAATTATTTTTTTGAAAAACAAATGCGTAGTTTTTAAAAGTTTATATTTCAGGAAGACTGTACACTGTACAGGCAGATGTCAATGCTTATTTATTTTAATCTATACTCAAAAAGATCTAATTTACTTGGTTCTTTCACACGCCTCTGGATGTATGAATCTGTACATTAATAGATTAACCTTTACTGTCCCTGAAGATGCAAAAAGTTTATATATTAATAATGTTTTGCCTTGCACTAGCTTCCATCCACTCAGCATAAGTTTTCTTGCACCGTTTAATCTCGAAGTTGTTTGCCAAGTCAGCACGTCTAATTTCATACTTGGCGTAGCGAGAATTATGCAGTAACAGTTATTATCTTCTATTGTAAAATAGATTTTTAGTGTCTTACTTTTGACTTTTGTTTGTTGGAATTGGTTTTTACTGAGATATCAGTTCAATTAAGAATCAGGTTGAACTTCTTTTCTTTTTTTTTAATAAATATGTATACACCCCTAGTTTTTAATTAGTACAAATACTTTAAGGGCTTATTAGAAAAGGTCTTGTTATTATTTAAGAAAAGTCTCAAAAAATTATGTTCATAAACAGCAAAGTTATTAGCGTTTTTTATATCCTAAAATGCCACTCAACTTATAAAAATATTGTACAGGCTATTGATTTATGAATGAATAAATGACGATTAAAATGGAAAAACACTGTGCGTAGTATTTTCTAGTAGCAATTGTTATGAATGTTGATTCTATTATGAATTTACCAATTATTAAAAAAATCCGTGGACAATTTTAGGTTTTTATTTTTTTACTTTTGACTACACAAATATGATCAGTAACGGGTACGGACAGAGCCCTGTTATTTTTTGTACTAATTAAAAACTAGGGGTGTATATATTGTATATCGTTAGTGAAATGCGTTTTGGCCTAACATTAAACGTTGTATACGGGTACATAAAAATACTTTAAGAAAAAATGTTTTTTATGTACCTAAAGGTAGTTAGGAAGTTTTGTGTTTTTTATTTTTCGTGATTGATAAAAAGCCATCGCAATGCTTATGTTAAATACTTAAATATGAAAATCAAGGTTTTCTATATCTAAATCTCAAGAGTTTTTCTTGTTTGATTTTTAATAATCAAACAAGAAAAACTCTTGAGATTTAACGAACAATAAAAATACGTCTACTAAACTACGAAGAATATTTTATTTTTTGCATTTTTGTTTTCTCCCATGTACTGTTCACTTAACGAAAATACATACCATATCATCTACGTGATCATTCGTCTTTTTTTTGTAATGTATTGTTTGAAATGGCTACTTTCTTGCTAACTGTACCTTTTATTTTTGAAAATCTGTGAATGCGGATCCGTAGCTGAAATCCATAAAAAATATGGATAGCCTCCTAAGACCATTTTCATGTCTCTGCAACCAATAAGGTACTTCCCCTCACTGCCCCACTGAAAGTTTCCACCACGTATATTCTCTATGACATTGATCCCTCTCACGACGACTACAGATCGGCGTATCTTGAAGTGCAGGCGAGGCGTTGAAATAATTACCGGAGTCACAGTACTCTTGGACATTATTTTATACGAGAATTTCTCTGTTACTGGTTTGACATTAAACTTAATAACTATGTCCGGGTTTTGCGGGGTTTGAATTGCGTAAGTTTAAATAAATTATATTTACGTGCACGGAGAAAAGGGTTTGTGGATGTTCACATCCTAACCCTTTTCTCCGTGCACCGTAAATTGACCATAATGCTTTATTATCCACATTTCAATGTGGATAATAAAGCATTATGGTCAATTTAATTACGGCACTTTTAAAAACATATTAACATTAAAATAGACACTACCTATTTACTTAATGCATAATGCATTGAAGCCATGGTCAAGAATCCTTTGAGTGGCTGCTTAAATGGTCCTTTAATTAGGAATGCGGTGTTACGGATCCCATGGGCTCGCATTCGAGGACATTCTCCGAACTGCCAGTAAATTTTCACCCTTTAATACATACACTCGCACCATCTCATAAAACTCGCGGTTACAACGGGGGGAACAACAAAATTCTTTTTAGTACCCTGCTTCAAAAATAATCCCTTAATTAACGTACTATACAACATTTTACTATGATGAGCTAATTACATCATGAATCCGTTTTGATACAAGGATGGAGCTATTCGTTATGTATATCAGCCACAGCAGAATAATTATTGAATATTTATAGCAAAAAATATACAAATTGTTGACTCTATTTGATTATCTCTTTAAAACTCATGCTATAAAAATAACTGACCAACACATAATACTATTGACAGAAAAAAAAAACGCGTCTTTCAGCATCTAGACAGTCACAAATGCTGTAATATTTCTCAAGTAAACTTTGAACGAACAATGTAAACATCATTCAACTTTGACTCGCAGTTTCTTACTCTGATTAAAGTCTTTATTGCGTCAGAAAATAATATTACTCCCTCAAGTTTTTCTTACAGTATTAGTGACTTTATTTTAGTGGTTTGAGAAAATTTGCTAAACATGATTAAAAGCTCGATTACTGAAACATTAAAAACTTAAGCAGCTCTTCTTTTTTGACGGGCAATGGTCTTTTTGCTCAGTTTACTTCATGTCTGCGTATCCATTGCAATTGAGACCAACATATAAATTCATCAAAAAGATTACAAAAAGTATCCATGCAACTTTTGTATCAATGTTATAAAAATAACCAATCCCTATACTTAGTCATTCAACAAGATTCTAAATTCAAACAAATCTTGAGAGCCAACAGAAATTCAAATTCGAAATAATTCGTACTAATCACATGGAAATGCTAAAGCTGCCAGCATTTCAACATGCAAATAGGTCTTTACTCGTTTAACGTTTGCCAGCCTGATTAAAATGTCCTTCCGCAGTGGTATTGGCGAATTGGCGGTTTATTATGGTACCTACAGTAAAAGCTTGAACTGTGACATTTTCTAAGCTTTTTGGTAAAGTTATGACGGGTCTAGCTGAAGTAATGATTTAATTTACTAACAAACTAACTTTCCCCATTTTAAATTACAGCCGATGTCTAATTCTGATTTAAAGTTTCATCAAAACCTGTTCAGTGAAATAGTAACAAACAGACGTCCATCTTTAAAAAAATGTGTACGTTTGTAAAATAATAGAGAAAAGATTTTTTTTTCTTTGAGCATACAGATGTATAGTAAAAAATCGAATCGAAACGTAACAGTTAACCTCGCGACAAGCTTTTGTGATCATATAAATTATGAATATAAGTTGATAGTTAAAATTTGAAAGGAAAATTGTATTTTCTTTTTAGAGCATTTAAGTAAAAGTATTTTTTTTTCATAAAGGTGTTTTTACTTTTATTTTTACTTTTTAGTTATATAACCTGCATTTTTATTCTCAGCGAATCCCTTCATTTAATACCAATACTATAGGAAAGCATAAAAACTTCAAAAGTGCGCCATATTGGATTAAAAGTGATGTCAGAATATTTGTCTAATTATTCTCGGCAAGTCGTTTTATTTGATACCCATATATTGCAGAAGTCTATAAAAAATAACTTTTCCGCCATCTTGGATGTTCCGCCATATTGGATTTACAATAACGTCATACAGCTCAATTGGTTGAAGATATCTGCTTCAAAATTGATTAGCAAGATTCACTCGAACAAACATACATACAATTCACAAAAGCTTAAAAAACAAAACAAAATAAAACATATTCACTGGTTCACTGCTCTACATCAGTATTTTTATTATATGAATGTATATTTCACTCGCTGAATCTCAACATACCTACCTCTTAAAATTCATAGTTAGCTGTTGTTGGTAATTTATGCCATGATAATATCATGGCGGATAGCTCGATTCGATTCATCATGTTAATGTTAGTTCAAAATATTTAGTGACTAGCCACGTGAATTTTGTTATTACTTATGCGTTAGTGGTGCTTAACGCTGTGATTTTTTTGCTAGCTGCAACGTTATATTTTCTCAGTTTTTTTCATAACTAACAGTTTTAGCTTTTTGGCAAAAATATAGAGTTTTTATCGTGCCACGTAATTGGGTAAACAGGGCAGAAATTTACTTAAAATTATCTCGGCAACGTGACATTTAACAGCAACAGCTTGCTTATGTATATTTTTTGTTTTAGTCCCTCTATCCATAATTATATACTTAAAAGTTTAACCGTGTGCTGCTATTTTGAAAATAACAATATGGCGACCTTATGCCAAAAAAGGTTATATTCCCTTTACTCTCAGTTTTCTTAATGAATCCAAGGTCTACAACTTTTTTTGTACTAACAGTTACTGTAATAAGTTTTCTGATAGTAGAGAGTTAAATTGTAGTTATACCTACCACGCTTAACACTGAATATCAATACCTGAGCATAATAAACATACAGTTTATCGCACGATTTTTTCTATTCAACTTTCATGGCTTCTGCTAGCATCTTCCCTCGCCTGAATGTTGGAAATTATGTCAATGTGCTTCCGAGATAAATTGTATCCTATCTCTTTTTCCAAGACCCAATTTATCTCTATACCAAACAACATCATAAAAAGCTAAGCAATTTAGGCGTGACAGTAGAACGCATAGTCCGAGATAAATTGTATCCTATCTCTTTTTCCAAGACCCAATTTATCTCCATACCAAACATCATCATAAAAAGCTAAGTCGTTTAGACGTGAAAGTAGAACGCATAGTCCGACAGACAGTATAACTTTTGCTTAGTAATAACAATAGAATTTATTGCGCGAATAGATGTTTAGAAGCGACTAACACAACATTCTTGAAAGTAGCTGTCTTGCAGGTTTAAAAATATGGAGAATAAATGTACTGGAATTTACAGATTTTTAACAGCTTCGATACAAGCAGCGCCATCGTGACACATACCGACATTTTTCGAGTCGATTTATAAAGACGGCAACTTGGCCACTCGGGTGTCTCTGCTACCCGTCCACTGTTACCTGTCACTTATTTCGTCCTCCATCTCCTTGATTTTTAATCAATGACGTATTATATATGTAGGTATAAATGCGTCGTGCACCAACATTATGGCTTTGTAAAACAGCGCAAACATTTTCGGTACTAATTGGTAGCAAGATGCTACTTGTACGCGCGCGGGGTATAAGGTCGACGTAGTTACCTTTTATAATTTTGTTGCCATTTCTGAGTGCAAGTAACGCATCTATTGTTTAAATATTTTATTAGCTTTAAATAAATGTTCTTCTTCAACAGACGATAAACTTCGACTCGACGCGGGGCGGCATTTCCTTAGTTACCGAGAAGGGGATACATAGTAGCAGTAGACTGTTAGTGCAGTCGGCTAGGACGTCGGATGCTGGCACATATCAATGTGCGCCGGATAACGCGCAGTCAGCGACTGCAAGAGTACATGTGCTCACTGGTAAGTTCTTAAAACTTGTACCATTGACTTTATTAATGTCCATTTTCACCGGTAGGTGAAAATTTAAGTAATATCTTAATTAAGGCCAAATTCTTGGCTTGAGTTGCAAATCCAATACTTTACAATATTGGACTGTTGTTTATGAAACTTGCATTATAACTCGTTATCATATAAAACGTTAATAACGTCATTTGCTGGCATGATAACCCGTTATGATATAAAACGTCAATAACGTCAGTCTTGCTTCGGTCTTCTAATGGTCGCATTACAAGACCTAAGCAAATGACATTTTTTTAAAGTACGTGTTATGTTCACGTGCTTTAAAAAAATGTTAATGTGTCTTTCTAGGCTTGAAAGAGTAGCGACACGAATTGCGTATGCATAAAAGTGCATCAAACAGAACAAAAAAAAACTCTCGCTGAGGCCCTTATTAACGACCCAATGCAAGGTTTTTTAAGTTTTAAAAGTCTTGCACGAACTACCTCAAACATTTAAATAAAAACTGGAAATAATTTCAAGAAAAACTTCATTTCTTTTGAAGTCTTCACGTCACACATACTGATTGAGTAGGTAATATTATTTGAAATATGTTTACTTCTTTTTAGAATTTGTCCTCTATGCAGAATTTGTCTGTCTGTTCGCGGTTTCTCAGGCACCCTTAGTACTAGGAATTTGGAATTGTTGTGAATATACATAATTATAAGTCATACCGACAAAGTGATGAAATAGAACCTTGGAAAAATATAGGAAAACTAAAGTAGCGATGTTTTTTTTTTTGTCGTTTATCCTATCGTCTGGGGTGTCGTTCGATAGGTCGTTTAAAAATATTGAGGGTGTGCGAAAATAAGCTTTAAAATGTTCATTTTTGTACCAGTAAAGTATCTGGTTGGCAAATGACCCTCTGCTATCTAAATAATTGTTTTTGGAAACGTGAAAAGCATATAAAATGAACTTAAAAGGAAAACTATCTCAGCCAGGTAGGCTTGGCCGGCTGGGCCAGTGCCGGCAATTGTACTACGGAACCCTACATTGCGCGTGGCCGACACACACTTGGCTAGCTGTAATTACAATTTATCCGTGCATACCTAATGAGCATATTGTTCCTAAAACACATTAATGTGTTACCTTAAAAAAATATTATAAATAAAACAAAACAAAATAAAGGCGTGACTTACTTACGCTCTGGTAACCGTATAAACATGAAATAAAACAACGCCGTCTTCCTAATTAACTTCAAATTAAATCTTTTGAAGTTAGC
This sequence comes from Hecatera dysodea, assembly GCA_905332915.2. Lineage (NCBI taxonomy): Eukaryota > Metazoa > Arthropoda > Insecta > Lepidoptera > Noctuidae > Hecatera > Hecatera dysodea. The sequence goes on along the minus strand of HG995294.1, from coordinate 5,696,093 downwards.
ACTTTTGATAATGACAGAGTAGGTTAATTTGTTAAATGCTATATTAGTAGTATATAAACATATGTATGCAAGAAAGTTTCTCAGGGGTTAAATTTATGGGCCATTTAATAAAATCGGCACGTTATTAGGAGGTAAAAATATAAAGGATGTTTTAGTAAAAAAGGCAAACAGGGTAAATAGTGAAACAATTGAAAAATTAAACATAGCGTCTCGCTGAAAAGTGGTTCGGTTTTCACGGTCACGAGTCTACTAAAATATACGCTGGAATCAATCGCTTAAGTATAGAGTTCGTAACGCTATACTACACAAATAAAAAATGTGTACTCAGTAGTAGTTATTTGAAAATCTTTGAATACCTTTTTAATTACAATTAAATCGTGCAACACCGTCGTAAATAAACCAAAACCTAATGATCACAGTATTACAATAACATATTTAATCTACTGCCTCAAACAGTCTTCTTAATAAAACAAAAGCAAAATAAAGGCGTGACTTAACCTACGCTCTCGTATCTGTATAAAGATAGCGACAGCGATAAATCAGCGCCATCTTCCTAATTAAGGGCGTCTCGGAACGTCTAGTAGTTCTAATTAGTTAGACAATCGTCAGGCGTTGTCGCTGGATGGAATTGGTGTGGATTTAATCAGCTGAGATAAACGACGATTAGTTTAATTGTTCGCAAGCATTTGCTTGTTTTTGCTTTTCTATTTTTGAAAGTTTTCGTTCTGTTTTTATTTTCTTCTTCTTTGCTATTTGCTTTAGTTTATTAGTTCAGATAAGGCGCTGCAAGCTTATCTAGCCCAGTCATGGCGGCGTTATTGGGAACAAAAGATGATTGATCCCATAGGTAAGGTTAACAATATATCTATAATTGATCTTGTTGTTCTGACAGTGATCTCTGTAGTTTAAATTAAAGCCATCAGGCCAAATAAATTGCTGAATTATAACTTCACTTCTTTCGCAAATGATATCAAGTATCAACTGAGTTGGCCACTAAAAGCCATCGGCCATGTAAAGCCAGCAATCAGCAAATTTCGAAAGTTATTAATTGAGACCATCAATGAAACTTACGTACCTAGTGTAATTTAGTACTTCTGCAGTAACACTGCTTTAGGAAGAAGTTAAATATTTTTTTAAGAGAAAACTATGTATATACAATATTGTCGTTTTTTACGAGCAATTTTGAATTATGTAAACTTTTGTTTGAAATGGTAACTAATATGTAACTTCAAAGTGACTAAGCCATGTCATTCATTTTTCACAGTCATTCACAGATTTTTTTTACAAAAAATAATTCTAACATCACCCATAATGGTGGTGCAAGCATACAGTATTTTATGGATAATTTGCTCCATTCTGATTTTTATATTTGTTTCCATTTTTATATTCGATTATATTATATTAATTATATTATATTGCTCCAAATATACCGCCATACGTCAAAAGGCTCATTAGAAAACCAGCGTCAGACAGCGTCAGTCTCTCTGGCATATCGCTGAAATGGACCTTTTTAGTACAGCCGTGAGACACTCACTAAGTTTTTGGTATGCAGCCATTTTTGTAATAAATGTACGGGGCGTGTTTCATGTATGTTATTTAAATTCTTTCTTTTTTTCTTTTTTTTAATATTAACATCACCTATTTGGTGCGTTGGTGGTTTATATTTTTACTCCCTTTGTCACGTATTAATGACTTGGCATACTATTAGTAAAAATCAAGCTCTTAAAACACAACAGATAGATGTATTGCTGGAGAGAATGTTGCGCAGCTTTTTCTTCCCAGCTAAAACACTATAGGAAGTGGTGACGGGTGGGCGTTTTGGGGGACTATATTTATGTAACATTTGACGCTCAAAGTGCTGGGTCTCAGCCTAGTTTGAATAAATGACTTTTGATTTTGATTTTTGTAAAAATATTTGATTTTAATTCACAACTAACTCATTGCCACTACTCTTGCAGTTCTAATTAGTTGTCAGTATCTGCAATGCGACAAGCGTCAGGTACCACAAGATTTTACCGACGGAGTTTTAATTGGCTAATAGAGCTGTGACCACAGAGTCGATAAAGTTTTCTTTATTATATCTCAATGGATTTTCTTTAGTTTTGCACTTATTAAACAACATTGTATATAGCATTGTACATGCTATATATAAGATAAGTTCATGCAAACGATGAATAATGCAAAATAATAAATAATTTATTATTATATTTTTATAATAATGTTTTTAAAATGAAAGTTAGCATTCCTGGCTCAGTTAAACAAAACTATTGTATGCCAAAAGTCGGCACAGGTTTGATATTTATAAATTTATAGTTAAGCTGTTTAAAAAGCCACAGTGACGCAACAAGAAATAAAAAACTATTTTTTTGTAAAAATGTTTTTAAACAAAAACAATGACGGTGTTCAAATATAAAGAAGCCTCTAAAACACCGTATTCCGAGATTAAAGTTATTTTATATTATAGTATTTGTTTAGAAGTCGGTTGTATGTTTTTGTAAAAAAGTTTTTTTCAATAAAATTTATTTTTAAGTGGTTTTATTTCACTTTAGTGTAAACTTACCCATCACAGCGCACGTATTATAAACTGGTGTAAACAAATATGCGATTTCAGCAATCCCGGAAGATTTGCTGTTCGTTTCATCACGAATGCACATCAAATCTTCACCAAACTAGAAAGAGACCACCTCGAAATACTAAGATGCTCTTCTAAACCATCTTATACAGATTTTTTTTCGTTTGACATCGACAAGTGAGGCGACGCATTAATAGGGATAACTCAAATACTAGTCGTTAGATCTAACTCAAATTTAATGGGACCACATAACAAGCACCAGCTTTCGAACATAAAAAGAATCATCAAAATCGGTACACCCAGTAAAAAGTTATTAGGTAACGACACAAAAAAATACAGTCGACTTGAAAACCTCCTCCATTTTCGGTAGTCGGTGAAAAAAAGACAAATATAAAGAACTGTCCACGCTCAAATCTTTGTTTTATAAATTCGTGGAACATGAAATTTAGCTACTTTTAATTCCAGAAATTACTCAATTATGTCTCAGTTTCAAAATTGTGGCAAGTTCCACAAAATCTACAAAGCAAACGCATAAAGTGGATTAGTACCTGTGCTTGTGTGGGCGTGGATTTAAACAGTACCTAGTCGTCCATTAAAGGTGAAAAGCATTCAGTGCAGTAACAAAGCAAAGAGGTTTGACAACAGTGTGCACAGTAAATTCAAAATCCTTATGCCCGGTTTCCGAATAGATAATGCAAAGTTGAGAATTTTTCAGAATTTACTTTAGCATCAAAACTAGTCGAACATAATCATTAAAATAAAGTATCTCAAGTGAGCTTCAGATTCTGAATATAGAAAGACATAAACAGAAAAGAAATTTTGCTCAAACTTAATGAGGTTTCATGCGGGTTTACGTGTGCATGCCAATGCCATAATTTTAATCATACAGCGATATTTATAGTGTCTTGGTCTACGTAAATGCGTCTATGTTGAGGGGATTTCCCATATCTTGAAGAAACGATCGTCGCGTAACACCTCTTATTTCCCTACATTTTGAAAATGATTATCGATGAGACAATATTGCAACTTTAATTTAAACGTATTTGCTGTATGAGATTTGACCTTTACGTCTACGCATAGCTTTAAGTCAGTGCACAGACTAGAGAAAGAGAGAAAAAAAAACAAATTCAAGTTTGCAGGACCAAGTTAAAACAATACAATATCACTTTGTGCTGTGAGCAATATAATATCGCGTTTGACCGCTATCTTACCTGAAGGAAAGCAATAATGTTGTCTATAATGGAACAAAGTTGTCTTGAAGCATTCTATTAATTCATGACTTAAAACACAGATACATACAGCGAAACTCTTTAGCTGTGGCACAGTGAAGATAGTCCAAACTCATTTTTTGCATAGATATTATGATTGTTATATCAACCATGTACAGTGCCCTATGTCTTGTATTTCGATGATAGAACGGGCTTGGCTGAAATAAATTCCGCATACCACACGTATCAGTGAGACCGATCCCTATTTCTAAATGTCACGTACCTACTAAATGTACATCTGTATGTGGTAACCAGGACAATGACGTCATTCTAAAATAAAACATTTTAGTTAAAACGACAGCCAATCTTGAACACTCGAACTTGACTCGGTCTGCACACAGCCTAAAATGGACTGTGACGTTAAACTAATGTATTCATTACTTGGTGCCGGCAATGTGCTCCAAATTACAGCATTAGTCCTTCCTCTAACTCTCCTGTGTGGCATAGAACGGGTTTGGACAAATCTATTGTAATATTTTACTTCAGAATGCTTTGTTGGTCTTGTGGTTGAAAGTGCTACTGTAGAGTGTTGGGTCTTGGGTTCTAGGGTGAAAAAAAAGGCAACAAATCCGGGTATACACCCAGGGTGTTATTGATGGCCACCTGCGTACTTAGGAATTCAATAACTGCTTCGTGGTTGCAAGCGCGAATTCCGAATGTGTGTGATTTTCACCAAGAAATCGGTCGGAGCAAAGTCTTACTGATTATTTGTCCAGTAGAATTTTTGATTGCATTGTGACCGTATCTGATTGCCGTCCCACCGGATTTTGAAAGAACAAGTAGAGGATCTATATTAACACACTTAATATTATAATATTTCCATTCGTTTTAGACTGATTTCCCCCTACTAATCTTCTGCGGGGTTATTACTTGAGAATTATAAATAAAACGCAATACAATGATGCCTCACTCAGGATGGATGAAATGGCGACAGGTCACAGGAACAGCTTGCGAACCACGGATGCCGTGAAAAGGCCTGTCGTACGGTATGGATCAGAATGTTGGACTGTGAAAAAGGTGGATGAAAATAGATTACATATAGCAGAGATAAGAATGTGTAGATAGATGTGAGTAGTACCGATGATAGATAAAGGGAGAAACGAGTACATTAGAAGTAGTTTAAAAGTGGTACTGGGGAACCGCTTGTCTTGGTATATAACAGTGATGTGCAAAGGAGGAATGAAACGCATGTAACTCAAAGAGTTACGAAGATAAATGTGGATGGAGCGGGAAGCCAAAAAAAATATGGATAGATTGTGTGAGGAATGATATGAAAGAAATGGGAGTTAGTGATAGCGTGACAGCTGACTGGACAGAATGGAAGAAAAACCGTGTTGCACCGACCCCAAGTAACATGGGATAAGAGCAGGAAGATGATGATGATAATAAACCGCTGCTTACCGCTCCGGGGAAAATAGGCGTGATATTATGTTAAGTTACTTTACCACAAACTTTAAATTTATTAACAGTCTTTTATATTGACATAATTATTGTACTCATAAGAACGAGTCTTACAATAAAATTTAAATCTAGAACAAAATTTTGTGAAGACTTCTTTACTTTATATCTTTCTAGAGCAGACTCTTTCACATTATAACTGTTACATCTTGTTTGTTTGGTCCAGAGACAAATATAATTACGTTTTTGTATTTAATTACAGCAGATAGGTACTAATGACTATCTCACTACAAGTAAAAAGCCTTTTGACAAATAGAGAGAGAATGATAAAGTGAAACCGTAATTATAATTACCTTTCTTTTGTACTTACCATTTTTTCAATGTTTATTTTACTTGAAATCTAGCTATATGTACACTTAAACCTAAAAATAAACTAATATCCTCCTAACTACAAAATAGCATCAAAAAACTCGCTTCGCTATAGACTGGCGGTATTGCCACGTTGTATAGCCATACTTATCCTCTATCCGAAGTAAAAGTCAGCCCTTGGATCACGCGAAGTGTCAACCAAACGTTTAGCAAGTTCTTTAAATAACGCCTGAGCACTTGGACCCTACGGTCCAAGGGTTTCAACTCGCTCAAACATATAATTGCCGACTAGGTTATTATATTTCCGCCGTTTGAGGTTCTCAGCAGCCGCAGCGGTAGCACCAGCACAACACGACGAGTTAGGAAGATGGGATGTCGCAAGAGTATCGACACAAGTAGTATCCCACACTAAAGGCCTACCCATCTTCCATGGAAATAAAGACATACCGTCCGGTCGCTTGCCATCGTCACGTGCCAGGCCATTGGGTTAAATCATGTATTTCAGTGCTTGATGGAGTTAGACATCAGCAAAAATTAAATAACCATCAAATTCCCAACGACCGATGTCCCCTCCTCCATTTTAGGATTTCATAACGGAAGGGTAACTAATGGATTCCTATTAAAAAGTCTCCACTGTCCCCCAGTCTGTCAGCGTGGTGGGTCTCATGAACCGCTAGATGAATTCCAAATTTGAATTCCTAATCAGGAAACCATATGTACATATGCGGCTGGTGTCACAGGATAAAAGAACAAGTTAAATAATTATGTTTTGAATAAGTTGGATGTGTTTTGCATGTAACTACAAAGAAACTATTAGCTTAATTCACTGAATTTAGCGGACAAGACTCGTTTTAGTCATTGACTTTGACCAAGAAAAATTCCCTATTACCATGAAAATTTCAGCCATCTAAAAGGAATTCAGCAAGCAATACATATAGTTTCGTATACATTGCCTGCTTAATGTACGAAGCCAAGAGTACAAATTACTGCATTAACTCACTTGACTGGCATTGGCTTTATGTTCCAGTAATATCGTTACAGCGAAGTATAATGCATTCTTAAATATAGTAGTACCGATCTTAGTTTTCATGTTTAAAGATTAAGAGGAGAAATGGGTTGTGGGTTATGGGTTGTGCTTAGAATATTGCCACGTTAAAGTGTTGAATTCTGAATGATGTTTTATTCTGGAGTTAGAGATATTTAAATCTTCTTTTTTTTTTGCTTCGGATTGCTCGCCATTCGATAAAAACCAGGCCCGGGTCCACGGCGCGTTGTGTTCCACGCACACTTCATGGAAATGTCAGCATAGAAGCCGGGGCCCCATAGGGCCAGTGCCTGCCAGGGTTACAGAGTTCGAAACTGTCACCGCGGCCCTGAAACGCAAAGGGCATTAGAAGGAATACGAATGGTTTTTAGTCAGTAAGATTCTGATGCTTTCTTCCGCTCCGCTCAGAGTGGAAGAAGTCACATGATGATATCCCATATATAAAAAAAGTTACGTTGCAGGTTTGATTCTGTACGTTATAAGATATTTAAGCGATATTTTACCGGTTTTAGTAGTTACTAGCTGCTGTCCGCGACTTCGTCCCCGTGGAATCCCCAATTTTAAAACATTCTTTATCGCTGCTCCGCCCCTATTGGCTTAAGCGTGATGATATATAGCCTAAAGCCTTCCTCGATAAATAGTCTATTCAACCCAAAAATAATTTTTCAATTCGAATCAGTAGTTCCTGAGATTAGCGCGTTCAAACAAACAAACAAAATCTTCAGCTTTATAATATTAGTATAGATAGGAATATTGATAATGAGCTCTATAAGTCTGATAGCAATAACATTCCAAAACGAAAATAAAAGAATATCATTTCACTAAATTGTTGGAACTACACGCCGGAATATACCCGCAAATGAAATAAATAAATCGTCAATTCATCTGTGAACATTTCGTAATTAATTCTTTAGAACTGTCAATCTGTTCCGAGAGCTTTAATTCAAAAAGTCGTTTGACATTTGTATTCGTACATTTTTTAATTTGAAAAGGTCGAAGCTGTCATTCATTTCCCAGTCTGATCGTTATGTCATCTGTTTTATTATTATGGGTGATGTTTTGCCTTTTGCAATATTTTTGCATGAATTGACAAAATTACATCCTAGACTTATGTCTTTAATGTATTTAAATCAATTTTCATAAGTCAAGGCCGTTACCACTCGGCCATCACTGCTTAAGGATATACTAACATTACATTGGCGTGGATAACGATCGCGATTCACACGAAACAAACAAACAAACTCAAACTCGTATCATGTTGTACTTGTCAAACCTCACTTTGCCCAGGACCTCTGGTATGAAAATCTCGTCCATCACTTCCACTAGGCATACTTGTAATACCATATCGAACCGACTACTCAGATGGTCGCATTTTGCAGCACTTAATTTCCTATAAACTATGGGCCCCGGATGCCAGTGAACATGATTAATATACACGATACAGTCCAGCTTATGAATAGAGATATGTGCATACATACATTCAAAGTATGTTCATAATCGTATAATAATATATAGAAAAAAAAATACAGTCGAATTGAGAATCTCCTCCTTTTTTGGAAGTCGGTTGAAAATAAAGCCTCGTTTACGTTAATGTAAGAGATTCTATTTATGCTGTCTTCTTCCTCGTTTATTTATTTTTCGATGTCCTATATTATTCAAATGTGGAACAAAAAATGTATAAAAAAATATATCTATTTTAAAATTGTATCCTATCTTTTTTATTTTATCTGCACGAAAAATGCCTCTTTTTTCTTTGGCCACGTCGCGTTCTGGCATCTCTCCGTTAGTTTGCCACGGCTATCAGCAGCTATAAATTCGGTAGTATGCTATTTGTTTTTCCCTATTTATATGGAGATAACACGGCATGAAAGTTTGAAAGGTGACTAAAAAGTATAATTGAAAACAAGATTGCTCGTATTTTTAGCTCTGCCCAATTTTTAGAATTCAAAGTTCGAATCGATCTTTCACAAATACAAGTACCGTATAGTTTACATCTGAACAAACAAAATTTTACATCACATACAATTACTTGCAGTAAAATCACATACGAGCTGAAGGTAACCGTAGTTTCGTGCTCTGTTTAGCATGCAACAGCCATTGTACTCGTACTCTCCCGCTATTTAGCAAGTCGTGCATTTGTTGAATTTTACCTGCGATCGAAACTAGCACGATCCCATTCCGTCATGTAGTTGAATCATGGACTCCGTAGTTTGTGTACTGGCTAAGCAAGTAACAAGAGCTTTTAATTGTCGGAAATAATTGGTTATCTAGTTAACTTGTTGTTCAGTCTCTCATTAATTATGTAATTTGAAACTGCTTCAAGTAAAAATTGGGCTTGCCTTTTAGGATAAATTGATCGGAGTTTTCATTCCAAGGTCTCAATTTATTTTATTTGGAGGTCTAAGAACAGCACTGCTGTAATAATGTTATTGGTTGATTGGGCGTGTTTAACAAAATAAAATTATCTATGGGATAGTCATAATCATAAGAGGAAGAGGAAAATTAAAAAAATAAATACTACGAGAAACCTTGAAACTTATGCTCGAAACTTTTATATGCCAGTAACTGATATTAAACGCAACACTATGTCACGCAAGTTACATGAAGCCTTTTGACATTAAGATACTATGATGTTTTATGGAATACAAAATTATGAACATGGAAAAGCTTTATATAGATACACTCTGGTTGGTTGGCAGAAAAATGTACAACCTCTTATAGGAATTGTTTTATGAGAGCTACTAAAAAAAAACACTTTCGGTTGCAACTACGGAGCATCACGACTGTGTATTCATCTAGGGTTAGACAGAAGTTCATTTAGGATTAAAATAATAATAAAATATGTTATTGACGTAAAATAGGTTGTACATTTCCATTTGGAACCTTGACTCCTGAGCTAGGTGAGACCTGTGTCCAGGAGTCAGTGTCCTCAAATAGGTACTCCCTTTCTTCACATAAAATTGTTTGTCCGAAAATCATTATCCATAACACGTTTGCTATAAACTGCAGTAACCATAATGTTCAAAACCCCGAAATTTTGTTCAGCATAATTATCTTTAGTTCTAAAAGTATTCTGTCATAATATCGAGTACCATAATTGAATCTCCTAATTTTACATGCCCTAAAGTCATATGTCCTAAGTATTGTGTTGAATAATGTGTATTATTCCGAATGTTCATTTATAATAAATATTTTAGTCCTAAAACATTTGCTAAAAATAGGTTTTAGTGACAGAAACGAATCGCTGTAAATCCGACTCCACGCAGTCTTGTCTGCCCTACCCCTAGAGTGTAATTTAAAATCGCGTAGGCGCGGAGGGGCGAGGCGGCCCGCGAGTTGAGGAGCAGGTGGTTGTAACACTCGCCGCCGCGGCTGAGGCTGGCCGGCGTAGCCGGCCAGCAAGCCGAAGCTGCGGTGGAGAGCGTTAAACCCATCTGCGACGATAAACTCGCGTGGGACCGCCGGAGCCCCGCAGCGCCGGAGCCGTGACAGAAACCATGCCTGCTGCATGTTGCATGCTTGCTTGCATGCTGCATGCTTGCTTGCATGCTGCATGCTTGATGGCATGCTGCATGCTTGCCTGCATGCTGCATGCTTGCTTGCATGCTTGTTTGCATGCTGCGTGCTTGCTTGCATGCTGTATGCTTGCTTGCATACTGTATGCTTGCTTGCCTGCTGCATGCTTGCTTGCTTGCATGCTGCATGCTTGCTTGCTTGCATGCTGCATGCTTGCTTGCTTACAAAAACCACATGTTCACAATCAACTGCTTTATTGAGTACATGTATAATATATTTATTTACGAACAATAAAATATTATAGAATAGAATAGAATACTCTTTATTATGTACACCATATAAGTTACAGAAAATATAGATGAAGATTATAATGCATGATCAGATATTTTTAATTATAACAAATGAGAGAAGCTCATAGCAATTGCTTTGTTATAAGATCTAAGAATATTATTATTATAAATAAACATTAAGTAACTTGAATTTAGGAATTATAACTTTTATTGAAAACGATTTTATAAATTATGTATATTATTGATTGTAATATTTATGACAAACGAATTTAGGACATATTATATTTAGGGATTTCAATTTTATGGCATCAGATATTAGGTGATATTAAGTTCGGGTAAGTTATCATTCGGACAAATGATGATTAGGACAAAAAAAGTTATGGCTCTTTAAATTATGGATAAAAAAGTTAGGTGACACAATAGAGAACCCCTCAAATAACTAATAGGGCGACTTTATTGTCATCAACCGTGCTCAAATTCTATATCTGGACTACTGACTACTGGGAATCTGGGAATTCAATCATTTTTAACTTCCATAGACTAATTTATAAACATATTTCAAATAGGTATTCGTGCCTGTAGATTTTTGAGTAGTCAGTACCGTAGGTTTGTGAAATCAATCAAAACAACCGGATAAACGTTATGAGCATAAGGAGAGGCAATTGATGATACGTAAACACAGAAAAAGATACCACATGTGCAAAATAAAACAAAGCAGTAATATCAATTAAGTTTTGATCTCAGTGAAAACATATAAAAGGCACGTACAATGCTTTTGTCACAATTACGAAGCGTGCTATTTTGAAAAATAAATGTTACTCGAATTCTGGATGAACATGCTCCGGATTCCAATCAGGACGTGCTCCATATGAGAATGTAAAACAATGGATTTATTCACTGTATTTTTTCCTGTACAATTTTGATACCTACAGACTGCGAGACACACCCAAAAAGTCATAAATCATAGCTGTTGGTAATCAGTGCGTGGATCGCTGAAGTGAAATTCAAATAAATGACGTTCGATATTTAATGGGTACTTTCGTGTGTAACCTATAATTTATAATTATCATTTTCAATTTCACTAACCTAAATTATATTATGGCTTGATCATGGTTTAAATCAACGCGGATGGTATCACACCTATTTTTGGAATAAATAACTTTAATTATTCCGTTAATTCACTCAATTTAATTTTACCACCGGAAGCATAAAGCCGTACACTCACTAAGCTGCTTATGAATCACCGCTGGCAACCGAAACGTTTTTTGTTGCCTGACATTAAACACTGTGGGCAGAATGGTAAGAAATGAACCCATAAAAAATAATTTTACATTGGCCTGGTAGAGGTTGTCAAAATGTGTCTGTGTTTTTCCAAATTCGAATGTTACTTAATTGATTTTTAGAGTTGTTTTTGTACTTCAGTCATGATATTGATGCTTCTTTTCAATTATTACTAATGTGCTTGAGTGAGAATATACAGTTTAAATATATAATACCGCATATTTTGATCCGAAAATGGGTATATATGGTAAATGCTGAAGAAACTACCCCGAGTCAATCACTCGTCAGGATGATAGTATATTATTATACTTAATTACTATCTTATTATACTTCTACACACTTAACTACTCTTCCTACTTAACATTCTGAGATATAACAAAACCCTTATTTTTCTATGTAAATACCTAAATTACATTAACTAACCATTGAAAATATTTGCAAATTTAATTTCCATAACAACTTTCTATTAAATATTCAAATTCGACTCAGTACATTTTATACCGCTTGAAATTGTGTGCAACTAAGTTACTAAACATTGCGTCGGCTAGTGGATGCGCAGCCTTACAAATTTCGAGAATCGTGACAATAACCCATAAAATAAAGTAAATATGGTCATATCGCGCGGTAATTATGTTTATTTTTATAATTATTTTCTACTATTTTTATCATTAGCACCGTGGTTAAGCTATTTTTATTTACCTTTTTATTAGCTGGGAACCTGACATTTATTATTAAAAGTGTTTTTAACACGAACTTTCTGTACAGTTGATTATTTTGTAAACTATCACTGTTGGCATTTATGCTGACAGTTGATTTTAATCGTAAAATATATTTTTTTTGTTTCGTTGTGGCAGGTGACATTTTTCTACCATTTACGATAGTTAACATATGTAAGTGGCATCGCTGCTTTGATGAGCGAGTAGTTTAAAAAGAGATCGCATTCGATCGGGCGAATATTATAAAATATAGTTAAAAGGCAATGTATCAACTTATTACACATAAACACAAACAACAGCCAAATCAACTTTGCTCTTACAAACATTTTTTTATCAAGTTATATCAACGAAGGTTGATAATAACATCGACCGTTCGACCCTACTTAATCAAGAGGAAAACAGACCACAAAAAATGATCTTCCTCTTCCAATCCTAGTCGGTATGTATACCTTTGAACATTCGTATTTTAGAAATTATATTATACAATAGTTAATTTAACACACACACACTGACATACGTTAGTATTGTTTGTGACCAACACTGGTTACTCAAGTCATTTATAATATGCTTTTAATAGCGAAGTGGAGCACCATTTTTTTCTATTACTTGTGGCAAGCGGTCCCGCATACCGCGCACCATATCCAACAACAATCACTTCCTCTCATGAATGGTTTTGGTCCAGGACGATCTTTTTGAATATTAAAACCACACGTCAAACGTCTTAGCCACAATCTGACTGTATTTCTCTGAAACAACAGAATAAGCATAATTTTAGTAACGAATAGGTAAACATAATTTATCGATTAAGTTTGCAAAAATACGTTTATCAATTTAGATAATATAAATCAAATTAGACCTATAAATGATCTCAAATTAGACTCATAATGAAACATAATTGTCTATTATTCTACATTCACCAGCTTTTAAGCCAACTAACGAATAAAGGAATAACTATAATTATAAATGAAGCATAAAATAAGAATACACTTACCGCTATTTATTATGTTTCGTAGCAATCGCTTTAATACCAACATTCTCCTCATGCAAATAGATTATTTTGTATTATAAATAATCACTCAACTCAACTTGGACATGACGATTAAACTATCAAAACTGATAACAATTAATAAAAAGGAAAAAAGCGTGGATTTTTACAATTTAGTAAGGCAAGGTAAAAATGTTCACGCGTATTCACTGCTATTTGTGCATAGAATATCTTGTTCAATTTATTCTTCTACCCCATATTCCTAATGTCATATCTATAGCAGTTTTGGTTGAATACGCATATTGACGTCTAACTACCCACTTATTAAAATAGGTGAACAGCTATAAATAAATGACCTAATACCAACCTCTTAAAGCTCAAGTTTGCGTATCAAAATTATTTATTGTTTCTGTTCAACGAGTAGTGTTAGTCTGATAAACTCATACATATTGAATATAACGTTTAATGTTATGAGCATAGGGTGTAAAATCGAGTAATTTTTAGGGGGGTCAGCTAATTGCTATCACCGACTGTACTTACAACTTGACTTTTATGAGAAAACGGAACAGGCATCGTAAACAAGCAAACTTATTTATGTATTCTAATCTAATGCCGATAAGCGCTCAACAATTATTTATTTAATAAAATTACTATGGTTGAAAGTATTGTAAATAAATAAAATTACTTTTGATGGACATTCTCAATGTGCCTTTTTTATGGATGGGAAATGATCAAATGACTTCCTTCACTCTGCGGAGCGGAAGGGAGTGTCAGAATTTTACTGACCCAGCTATGTTCTTCCAAATGCCCTTTGCATTCTCAATAATCTCAGCAACCCTAGCAGACACTGGCCCTAGTGTGTCTCGACTACTATGCTGATATCTCTTTGAAGTGTGCGTGGAACACAAGGTACCGTCGACCACTGGTTGTTGTTGTTTTTTTTTTAATTATTTTTAGGGCTACTTAAAATGTCAACCAGTCTATATCAATTTAATTGTCTATATCCAAATTTTTTCATCTAATTTTTACGACTTGTGTGTAACCTCTACCGAACAAAATAAGCATTATGCAAATTTGTGGGTGTCTTGTGTATGTGAGTTTTCATGTTTGTGAACGCACTCACGATACAGGAGTAAATCCTAGAGTGGGGCAAAGTTTTTTTTTTTTTTTAATAAAAAACAAAAATCACTCCATATACAGCATCATCATCATCATCTGTCTACAGCATTTGTCAATTTATTTTCTAGTAGTTTTGTTTTTTTATTTTTTATTTGTTTTGTGTGAGACCCAAATAAACATTTTTCTTTCTTCTATTATATGGCCGAGTAATGTCCGAACATACATAAAAAATGTATGTATGTATGTTCACATTCGAATAGATCCTCCTCTTTTCTTGAAGTTGTTCAAAGTAATCCAACCAAAATGAATCTTCAAAGCTTCAAATAAAGTAATGCCTTTACAAATCACGTGAACTTTTATAACCATTGACAGACGAAAATATCACATAATAGACCGTCATATTACATGTTTTATCATAATAAATAACGTCTTGCTTTTCCTCATACGTTCAGGGAACTGTCAAGTTTGTTCGACAATAATTTTGTAACGTGATTTCTTCTGCAGCTTTTTATTGAATTAACAATTATGTTTTGATTCGATGTAATACCTCATTTAGGCGTTTTGTAGTGCGGGCTTATTTTTTACTATTCATATAGGCGCGAGTTTGACCTCTTTCTTACCTGTGGGTAACTGATGAAATTATCATCGGCCGACAAGACGATGCAGCATGATTGACAAGAAATAACATATTCACTATTAGTTACGTTATTTCTTGGCAATGATGCTTAAAAAAAGGGTTCTTTTCTCATCTCAATGTGTCACTGTCACTAGACAGTGACACAATGACATGAGTTCTTATTGCATGCTTTAGAATGAAGTCAGCACTGTCTGATCCACTCTTTTGCTTTGATTTTATATTGGACTTTTCTCTTTTGGATTGTGAAGAGAAAATCCCTGAACAATAAATCTTGATAAAAATAACCATCAAAAGAGAGTATTACACCACCCAATCCTTGTACGTACTGAATCTTTATGTGACTGTTTCAAACAATGGATGTAACATTGACCTTTTCCACGTCACGCTACGCCATGTGGGTCGTTATTAATTATAACACTTTCATTACAAAGCCCACTTAGATGGTTCTGTCGAAGTAAAAACTGTATTTTTTGTTTGTGCTCATATTCACTGTAGAGAAAAATGTAGTTGAACAGTTGTTGAACCCAAAAATAATGATATACGACTTTGGTACATTAGGTAGGGAAGGACCAGTCATAGTAGCATATAAATACAATAAAATAAATATAAATATTACTCGTAGCATGTGAATAAATGAATAAATAAATACAGATCCATTACTTCATAACTAGGCCATTCTCAAAACAGAAACGCGTTTATTACAATAAAAGCTAAGAAATCACGATAAAAATAAAGACAAAATATAAAAAAAAATACTGGATGTTTTTTTTATAATTTAGTCAGACATGGCTTATACATTAAAGTTTGACCCAATTAGTTTCAGTTTTGTTTTTTAAATTACTTGTGCTGACAGAAAATTTTCAATTTTGTTGGTAAGCGAATAACATTTATATATTCAACCAAAAAACTTTATGAAAAGAAAGTATATAGGATGAAACAAATCGGAGTGTAGATATATGACTTTGTTTCATCCCCATTTCAATTTATTTTCCAAAATTTTGCCGTTTTTTTATGTCTATAATAATAATAATAATAATATTTATTTGCAAAAAACATGGTATTTATAGGTGTTACAATACAAATTGAGTCATCATTCAAATAAGTCATTTAATTACAAAATTCTTAAACTCTTATTTCAGTGAACGAAATGAGATTTGCGAAAATAAAAAATAATAACTGATAAAGGAAAACTGAAGAGCAGTCTTTGCTGACACTAGCAAGATACGTTATCCACTTTGACAGACTATTAGGTGAAGTAATTTTACGATTCTTCTTTAAAGAATGGCAGGTTACTGTGGGTAGTAATCACTACCGTTTTGAGAATTTCATTTTTGAGTTCATGAAATTAATCTGTAGAGCTAAAAACATTGGTTCTAATAATGACGCCACAAGCCCTGCATTATAATACACAAGTGGAAGTTTGGGACGAATTTTTTAAGCGTTTATTGACCTCCACAGATTCCATAGACTCTGATTTTGTCTGTGGTGTTGTGTGTATGTGAATGTGTATTTTAACGCGAAAATTAAAATTTAGTAGATGTAATTTACCACAAAGTAGCAAACATACAGGGTAGGGTATTAAGTCACCCTGTAGCCAGTTTTAAATTAGAAACAAAACAAACTCACTTTTGCATTAAAATATTCCACAGGATAATGTACAAGGGATAAGAATATAAAAGTAAACGAAAAATTCAAAACATTACACAAATCGATTATATTATTAATCTTGGCCCACTAAAGTCTTCTGTGATTTCTAAGGATCACGGGTTCAACTTTAATCTAAACAGTCATAACCATACTTCCCTATAAGCATTACAGTATTAATTTGCTTTTTTTTTCACAGGTGAGACTCCAGCAGCAATGCAGGGAAGCGCACAGTGGGCTAGCAGTTTTGACTTACACACGTTAATAGGCATCGCTAATGTTATATATTTATTAATAATGTAAATAAAGAAGGACATTTAAACAAAATGAGTGAAGTTTCAAAAACACTTAAAAGTCAGTTTGAAAAGTGAATTCGAAATATAGAAATGGGTATTTTACTAGTAATCAAAATCGTAATTCTATTTTGTCCAACCGTTGGATTTCCAATAAATATCAGACACGTAGTTTTTGTCTTTTCAAACTATTCAGGATCGCCTGAACGCCGTAAATAAAACGCGCAGTATGTACTTATTTTGGAGGCAAACGGTGGCAAGGACTAATGGGGAACTTGGCACTACTTATTCACTTGTTTACTGTATGACGACTGGAACTGAACTGAACGCAAGGTTTTTTTTTTTTTTTTTTTTTTTTTTAATGGACTACTCGCAGTTCAGCACATTAAGGCTGGTTACTGCTCAACCGGGCAATCCCGTGGTTGCCTTAGATTCTAAGGCCCCCAGCCGGGGCTTAAAACTACTTAAAACTAAATGGCCGCTCGCTAAGGGCATCCCCTGTGGGACACGGGCCTCGGCTTAGCGGGGTCATTGAGGAGGGGCAGCAAGGGACAGGCTGGGTCTGGTTGATATTATTTAGGGGATTTAACGCTAATGGCTCAGCAGCGCGGGCTGGCTCGTTAGGCAAAAGTCGGGGAGGGTTTTGACGGGGGCGTCGCGATGGACCTCGTCGGCGAGGTCGGAATACGGAACGCGTTCTGGGTTTGTTTTTCCTAAGAGTGCTGGTTTCCCTACTACTCTCTTGGGTCAGGGTGATGGGGTCATCGGGCTCGACAAGGGTGTGCCGCGGTCGGCGGATCTTGCTGATCTGGGAGGGGGTGTATCGGGTGGCCGACGCGATAAGGGGGTTTTGGTGCTTTTCAGCGGACTCTATGAAACGCTTGGAAATACGTTTCATGAATTGTTTGATGGTGGGGATACGGAGGTCGACATGGAGACGCTCATTTCTAACGTACCACGGGGCTCCCGTAGCCTTTCGGAGAAAACGGTTTTGAATGACCTGCAACCTATGGATTTGGCGGGGCTTAGCGTGTGCGAAGGCTACACACGCGTAAGTCATTATTGGACGTATGCACGTGGTGAAAATGCGTAGTTTGCCTTTCAGGGATAACTTGCTGCGTGCGTTCAGCATGTAATGAAGCCTACTGAGAGCGAATGCGGCACGATTGCGCACCGTCTTAATGTGCTCTCTGAAGGTAAGCTTTCGATCGAGGATCACGCCTAGATATTTAGCTTTCTCAACCCAGGGGATCGGCTTGCCAAATAACGTGATCGGACTGGGACGGGGGGGGAAGAGACGAGTCTTGGGCTTGTAAAACAAGATCGCCTGACTCTTCTCTGGGTTGACTTCCACTCTCCATTTCCGGAACCAAGCGCCTAGTGCGTTTGCGGATCTCTGGAGGTGGCCGGCTATTGCCTTCTCGCTATTGCCGGAGCAATATATCGCCGTGTCGTCAGCGAACAGAGCTAGCTGTGTCTTAGAGCTAGTGGGAATATCGCTAGTAAATAGCGAGAACACTAGGGGGGAGAGAACACCGCCTTGGGGTACTCCGGCGCGAATGGGATGTGGGGACGAAAGTGCACCTTCGATTCGGTACTGAAAGGTGCGGTTCGACAGATAATCTCGTAAGATGAGCACGAGACGATCCGGCACACCGAGCTGGTATAGCTTGTATATCAGCCCGTTGTGCCAGACCTTGTCGAAAGCTTTCGCTATATCGAAGAACAGGGCTCCCGTAACGAGACCGCGCTGGTATTTGGCGCTGATATGTTCAACGATACGGTAGACCTGTTGGACGCAAGAGTGGTTTGATCTAAAACCAAACTGCTCATTGGGGAGGAGGCTCTTTGCTTCGACAAAATCCTTGAGACGCTTATGAATAAGCCTCTCGTAGATCTTACCTAGGACTTTGAGCAGACTGATGGGACGATAGCTGGACGGAGAGGACTTGGGTTTTCCAGGTTTGGGGATACCGATGACGGTAGCCTCTTTCCACGTTTGTGGGAACATGTTGTTGGACAGAGCGCCATTGAAGATGGCGGTCATTAACATGATCAGAGTAGCCGGGAAGAGACGAACCACTTTGTTGGTGATTCCATCGGAGCCCGGGGCTTTTCTGGGTTTGAGACGGCCGATGATCTCCTTCACCTCATCAGGTGTGACGGGGGGGAGGGGATCCTCGGGGTCCTCTACTGGTGGGAGGGAGGCTCTACGTTCGACTTCGGCATTCACCATATCGAGATGAGCCTTGTCTACTGGTTGGGAGCTGGGGGAGCATTGGGAATCTAGACTGTCGGCCAGGCATTCGGCTTTGTCCTCGTCATCGAAGGCGACGGTGTTGTCGGGACGCGTGAGCGGAGGCATTGAGGCAACCTCTGAGGCGCGTAGTTTCCTCTGAAGTTCCCAGAATGCCTGATGGGTAGGTTCGAGGTTGCCCAGCAACTTATCCCAGCGACTTTCACGCAGTTCAGCGATGCTGTTACTTACTTTACGCTGTAAGTAGCGCATGTGAACCTTGTTGGCTTCGCAGGGAAAGGCGCTGTAGGCACGGACAGCCGCGTTCTTTTCAGTCACGAGCTCACGTACCTCGTCCGGGAGTTTCCAGTGGTGATCGCTCACCACCGGAGACTCCTTAGAACATTCGTTCAGGACAGATTGCACGTGATCCGTGAGTGAATTGATCGCGGCTGTCGTGTCTGCGACAGACTCGATTAGGTCGGGGATCTGGTCGAGATGGGGGGACGTGGTAGCCTTCAGCTTTTCGCTTACTTGGCGCCAGTCAGTGGTCATTCGGGTGGGAGGAGGCTGGGTAGGGTCCATCGGCCCTGATCTAGGAGCAAGCTCCAGAATCACGGGTCTATGGTCCGAGTTTAACTCGTCATGCGTTTCCACAGAATGTAACCGAAGGTTGACATTTTTGAGGAGGGCGATGTCGAGTACATCGGGGGAGTGGGAAGGTGAGTGCGGGTAGTGGGTGGGATGCATTGGAGCGATGACATCGAAATTCAGGACGCTGCACAGTTCGAACACTACCTTGCCTCTCGGGTTGGTCGTGTGACTGTTCCAGGAAGGATGTTTGGCGTTGAGGTCCCCCGCCAGTATGACGGGAGTCGCTCAGGCCAAGAAGTTTGGTCAGGTCATCTCTCATAGCGGGAGTGTCCACGGAGTTGTTGGGTGGGACATAGGCTGAGATGATCGTGACGGGTTGGTGTCCTGTCATACCTAGCCGACAGACTGAGACCTCAAACTTTTCAAGGGAGGGAGGGTCCATAGGAATGCAGTATAGGGACGATTTATAGTAAATTAGGGTACCTCCTAAGTGGCAGCGGGTCCTATCATTGCGAACCATGCGATAGTTGGCAATTTTGGGGTCCCGATGGGTAGGCTTTAGGAAGGTCTCTTGTATTAATAAGATGTCTAGGTGATGGTCGCGGAGGAATAAGGCGATCTCATCACGTTGGGCTCTAAGGCCATTGGCATTGAAAAACCCTATCCGGAGGGCTGTCGGTTTGAACCTACACGTTACTCGGGACTTATCCATTATGGGTGGGTAAGGGTTGTGTAGATTTGGACGTGGTGAACTACGTCACCGAACTCGCGGAAAACTGCTGAGTGGTCACCTCTGCAGTTTTGAAGCGCCTCGGCCATGGCTAGGGCGCGGGGGGAGTAAAAAGCTTGGTATGTGACCAAAATGATGTTTTTGGACACATCACCAGCTGGAATAGTGGCGGCTTGCGCTGAGGCAGGGGCAGGGGCTGGGGCTGTGGCCCGGGTTGCCTCTGTCAAGGGGGGGCGTGGGAGCGCTACGTCCATGAGGGCCGGGATGGTTTTGGTGGGCTGGGTGGTAGGGGTGGCCTTAGGGGCCTCTGTGGTTTTGGGGGCAGGAGCGCTGGTCCTCAAGGCCGGAAAGTGGGCCTGGTGATTAAGAGCGCTCCATGGGCTGGGGCGTTGTGGACTGAGGGCTATGGTAGTTTTTCCTACCAGTTGAGGACATTCCCTCTGCTGGCGATCGCTTGCGCGCTTGGCTAGCTTGGGGGCGGTGGGTTTGGGCGCTTTTAGGCAGCCACGGTAGTTGGCCGTGTGGCCAGACTTGCCGCATAAGACGCAGCTGGGCGGCTCAGCGCACTGGGACGGGTCTTTGGGGCGAGTGCAGTCTGAGGTGCCGTGGTCACCCAGGCATTTCACACATCGTGCCTTCGCAAAGCAATTCCGCTGGGAGTGGCCGTACAATTGGCAGTTGTGACACTGGCCAATGATGCCACTCCTGCGGGGCTTTTCGATGGATAGGCCCGAGAGGCCACAGATGTGGGAGATGTTAAATATGGGGTGATGACCGTCTGTCGGATCGCAGACGACCAGAATCATATTGTATGATTCTCCACCTCGGCGGTGCATTCGGTGCACCTCTGCTACGGGGATACTCTGCGACTGAAGGTCGCTGAGAATTTCAGCCGTGGGGATTTCGCGTGGGACGTTTTTGACCACCACGCGTGTCTGACGGTCCTCGGGGAGAGTAAAAGAGTGGAAGGGGATTTTCCTGCCCGAGAGGAGTTTGTGCAATTCTCGGTAGTCCTTTGCGGTCGGGACAGTGACTTTGATGCCCAGCTGAACAGCTCGGGCATTGGTATAATTAATTTGCCTGGCCTTGCAGACAGTGGACACCTCAGTCCATTTGGCCTTGTCGTGAATGAACACGGGTGGCGGAGGTTGGACCTTTGGGGCTGAGGTTTTGGGGACTGAGGCCTCAACCGCCATCGGGCTGGCGGATCGGCTTGCCTGCTGGGAGGACCCAGCTGCCGAGGAGGGGCGGGATTGGGGGGCTGAAGACGGGGGGGAGGGGTGGGTGGGGGCGGCCTTTTTGAGGGCCTGCTCAGAGGGTGGGGACTTCTTCTTCTTCCTCTTCCCTCCGGCTACGACCTGGAAGTCGTCTTCGGAGGAAGAGGAATCAGATGGCTCAGAGGGCGCGGCAATGTCCATTTCCTCTGGGGAGGGTGAACGGGAATCGGTGGGGCTCTCTGGTTCCCGGTAGCGGGTTGGGTGGTGGCGGCGCCGACTGTTGTTTTGAGGACAACAGCCGGTTTCGCGGAAGTCGTGGGGGCTGGGGCAGGGTTTTTGGTGATGGGTACCTGTTTGGGTACCCAGTTCTTAGATGCCTGCTTTTCAGTAGGCGGCGGGGAGAGAGGGCTCTCAGGGACCTGACCTTCTTGCTGCATGCGGGCAAGTTCGCTGCCAAATTTGGCAACCAGGTCCTGATCCCTGCAGAGCGCCTCTGCTATCAGATTGCCATATTTGGCAGTGAGTTCGGTGTCCTTGAGGACGGTGTCCTTGACGAACTCTAATAAATCAGCGTCCGTCATGGTGGGGGGGGGGGGGGGATTTAGTTCCTATCTAGCATCCGGGAGCAACGTTTCCGCGACTCCCAGCGCTTCCTACTTCCTAACTCCCCGGGTGGGATATCCCGGGGATGTGTACCCTCCCTGTCGGGTGTAGACAGGGAGGTGAGTGCCTAGTTTTGTGTGCCCTAAGCTTGTAAACCCACTGCCGATCTTATTGTGCAGTGGGGCCCTAGGGTCAGAAGACCGGTCCGGTGTGAAGGGGTTGAGACACCCAACCACACCGGGTGATTGCTGGAAGAGAACGGGGTTAGACAGATGGCAGCGACTAGGGAAGCCCCCAAGGCCGCGTACCAAAGCCCTTCCGATTTGACTTAGCCCTGAAGGGGCTTGGGCCGGTGTATCGGGTCAACACCCCTTGGCTTCGTTGGCACCGTGAGGTATCCCACCAAGGACCACGAAACTGTGGATTTTCCCTGAAGGGGCACTACGTTTCAACGACCTCCAAAACAGAAACAAGAAGTCGTCCACTGCCTTGAAAAAGGCGGCTTCGGATCAAAGTTGTAGTCGGCGACCACAGGTGACGTCACGACTGGAGCGTGACGAAACGAACACACACGACACTGAGCACGATACGGGAGGGCAGCGGGGAGCGGCACGTCCGTCGCGGGCGGGCGTCGGGAGCGGAATGTGAACGCAAGGGATAGTTGCCCTCTATTTATACTCGTGCCACTTTGCTGGCCAGCGATCCTTTTTTGCTGGCCCACGATCCATTTCCTCACCCCCGATACCATTCATTTATTATATATCCTAATACATAAGCCTTGAGCTGGCGAGTCTTTTATTTTCTTAAAGTAACATCTTAAACCTACTTAATAACATACAGATCTTACCTCTGCGACATTTCATTTCGTTATGATGTGAAAAACCAGTTCGCGCCATATTTATATGGCCCCGTCCCCCGCCTCAGTACTATAAATATGTGCGGTCGGGCCGCAAACTTGTTCATTCGTTTTACGGACGTCGCAGAGGTAATATGAGGAAAAACACTATGATATATTATTCTAACAAGGTAAATGCACTAATATCTAAACACCTAATTACTATAATAACATAAATAATGAAGATATATCGTTTTAACTATACGATTTCTGCTACTTTTACATGTTAACTTACAAATTATAGCTAACTTATATTAAAACATTCTTATTCCTTACTTTATGAATCACATGATAATAATTTTACAGCTATAAACATAAATAAAAAATAGAAAACAGTAATAGAGTGTAAAACATGTACATACGCAATACTAATCCTATGTTTGATCTACGAATCTTATGTTGTATTCGTTCGCAAGAGTTTCTTGATAAATCGCCCGTATCACTACTTGCGCCCATGAGCGAAGTGATGTCAGGGCGTCGTGCACACAAACTGTAAAAAAATATAAAGATACAGCGAATCCAAATTCAACAGAGGGGGCTGGTGACGTCACGTCGCTGTTGAAAATTATAGCAATTGTATCGTCTCCATTTTTTATTGACGTGAAAACAATAAAAATACTTGTCCAATATTTTTTTTGGAAATCTATCAGACAGAATATAAAATACCCTATTGTTAGAAGGAAGATGTTCGATTGGTCAATCAAAAATTCGAATTAAGAACTACGGACCTACGGAAAATGACTGGTGTAAAAAATGTTTGTATAAATTGTAATAGTGTTGTACAAAATGTTTGAAAAAAATCCAATCCCACGATCCTGATCGTCACTTGTCAAACGGACGCCAATATTTTAGTAAAACTGGGGTTATGTTGGTGAAACGAATTTTCACGTTCCACTTATTTTTGACAAGCATTTTATTTCGTGTATTTTTTTCTGTATTGTAAAACACATTATGATTCTTGCATATATTTCGCGTTATTTTTCTCGTCTATGTACATAACATCACAAATATGTATCCAAATATTTAGTTGCCAGTAATAAAGGGTTTTCTGGAAGACATGGCTGTATGGTTTTGGTTAACAGTAGAACTGGGCTGTAATAATCTTATTGTCAAAATTTAGATGGACTGTTAATTTCTCGGTCAGTCAATTGGTAGCATCGAGAGAAATGATGGGTCACTTGAGGCTCACTTTGTCTAAATTTATTCTTCTGGCTAAATTATTAACATGATTTCCGAGGATTTCATTTTTTTTGTTGTATTTTTCCTGACAGCATAATTCAGGATCAAAACAAGCCTGAAAGGGAAAATCTGTGCCAACGTCGCATAGAAAATATCCTAAGTATCAGGGTAATGTTAATAAAGCTAGCTTAATACTACATTTCAACAAGTCACGTTTCTAATGTTTAAATTCATAATTTTAATAGTAACGACCAAATGATTGTCAATCTAGCGATTGAAACAGATTGATATACGATAGATTCATTGACTGATGATTGTTAGCAATGTGAATCGAGATTGACAATCAGCTGGTCATCTAAGATCGAACGATGTAAAAATAGTACTTTATCATATACATAATAATACATAGGAATAGATACTATTGTTTATGAGATTTAAAGGTTGATTTAAATAAAAGACCATTTTTTAAAGATTTGACGGTTTTTCCTTGCTGCATTCTTGTATACAGAAGAAACGCTTCAGGCTTAATGACGACATACGCACATTTTTATACCTGAGTTACATACCTTTTAATAACTACAGAAAATTAAAATAACCACCCTTTTTTTCTGGATGGGAAATAACCAAATGACTTCCGCTCTGGGCAGAGTGGAAGAGAGTGCCAGACTCTTACTGAGTAAAACCCACCCGTGTTCCTTCTAGTGCAATTTGCGTTTCAGGGGGGCAGTGACTCTTTCGAGCAAATTCCGCAACCCTAGCAGGCACTGCCCCTATGGGGCCATGTCTTCTTTGTTGACATCTCTTTGAGGCGCGTGTGGAACACGACCCGGGCCTGGTTGTTATCGGAGGGCGAGCCAAAAATAAAAACCCTGGTGATCATCTGAAAACCATTATGATAGTTATTGGTCAAACAGCTGCAGTGCAAGTTACATAACCTTTTAATGAAATCATCAAATGACTTCTTCCGCTCTGGATGGAGTTGAAGGGAGTGTAAGATTCTTCTGGCTAAAACCCATCCGTGTTCCACCTAATGCCCTTTGCGTTCCAGGGCTGCGGTGACTCTTTCGAACAAATTCCGTAACCAGGTTACATACAACTGCCTTCGCTTAATTAGGTAACGTATCTCATATAGAATTAATAGAACACATAGAACAAAAAAAAAAAAAAACTATTGACTTATGTTTACCACAATGTTTCATAAAATAGAGGTCGACTGTAATGGCACTCATTTTAAAAATTGCAAATATACTGCTACTAGCAGAAGAAAATCCGATATCTTAATCTTAGCGAGGACAGCATGGAAGAGTACCTACATAAACTTCCTTAATCACATTTGTTACACAACAGGGATTTACCAGGTAAAGTAGCGTTACCAACTAAAGTGGAAGGTAAACTAAGACGCTAAGCTGTGAATAAATCTTGTAACACTATTATTTAAAACAAGGAATTAGTGGAAGCTACTAGTCTTAAATCAACATGGTGGGTATCAAATTTTTGTTCTACAAGCCTACCTATTGTACATGCAATCAGAAAGCATTCGCAATGGTCATAAAAATAGTGTCATATATAAAACATAATACTGACACTGACATAAATCATAAGTGTAAAATAATTATTTAGGATAAAATCTTGTTGGGATATCCCATCTTACCCCATGTATGAGGCAACATGGGAGGGCTATATACACATTTATATTTTAATGAAGCAACATATGTTGGCGGTTGTCTATGGCGGAATAAACGAGTTTTCTTTCTTTTATGTCGGTTCCAAAAATGACTTGATTAATGATCAAAGGATTGCGTTGAAAAAACGTAAAATATCATTATTTCAGTTTTATCAAGCTTCACAAAATGAAAGTATCTTAAGTATTAAAGTAAAAAATATATATATCGTCGTGTCTCTTTTTCCCCAATTTTCTAATTGACAAATATAATATTTTGGCACAGCATGAGCCTGCCGTTACTATTACTACATTAAATTAATGGTAATGAAAAGTAATTCAATCACGTATCACCCTTTCACAAACCACAACGCTTTCTTTATCAATTTCTCACAACCCGCTGATTACAAACTCCTTGGTAATTCTTACACTCAATGGTTTGATAACACGAAACATAATTCAGTACCACGCTCAGTTTGGCACCATTCAAAGTTCCGGAAAACGACTTCCATACACGTGTTTTCCTTCCTGCCTTTTCATACTGGTACTTGAGAGAACGTTCACGTCAGCATGTCTATTCAGAGGTAGACTCATTCGGGTTTTATTTAAACCTTTTCATTTAGACGAATGTAGTTGACGGGGTACAAAAGTCTGTGAGTGCCTTAGGCGCGAACGCTTCACTGGGAATGAAGCCAATAGTAACCTAGTCTGTTGGAAAATTATTTAGTAGGGGTTACAAAAAAGGCACCCGCCTTTTTTGTCTCTGTGTTTTTGAGATAAAATTAGAACGGGTAAACCAAGGTAGGTACAATTTATTACAGAAACAATTCACGTCATTCGCTATCCTTCAAGAATTAAAACAAAGAAGTCAAATTGACAAACATAAACTAACTCGGAAACTGCTTTGGCATCTCGTTATATAAATACTAATCTACTCCTTCTTATGAATAAATCAGCTAAGTTGGTATCTGAAAAGTTGGAATATATCTTAAAATTTGGTGAACTGTTTTGCATTATGATGACACTTAGCATTCTAATGGTGGAAGTCTCATCGTGGCGGAGAGGTAGAAGGTAATGCTAATTGGCCCACGATACGTGGCGTCTCGAGCTAGTGCCTAACCCGTTTAAGTACTTGTAAGCCGACATGAACGAATTAGCTGTCGAACGGCTCAAGATCGATCTTCTCCTAAAACGACGGCTAGGCTGGGATAAAACGAAACTGGTATATAATTGGCTTGAAAGCAATCAATTTTCAACGACAGATTGTGCCACTGTACCTATGGTTTTTTTGTGCTTCAATGCGCAGTTACCTACTTAGTACACATAGGTAAAGTGTACTAAAACCATATACAAGTGTACTAAAGTCATATAATTTGACTTCAAAAAACGACTACAAGATTCCCAACAAATTAATTTTGTCCACTGTATATCAGGTATAGAAAACCACCCTTAAATAGGACCAAGCTGTTCCAAAACACCATGTTCAGGTTTAAAATTAAATATTTATTTCAGGCAGTATACAAGCTATCGCTATCGGAAAGCTCCTCATTATACCATTGGACCTGGAAAACTCTAAGTACATCACGCACTCAGGGCGATTGCAGCATAGACAATCTCCGCAGGTTGATTCTCGGATGGCTCAGTGTTGGTTTGCCGTTGCTACGTATTTCATGATCCATCCTTCATTTTGCCCCGTCTTGATGTATGTATGAAAAATACATGTGAGGACCTCATTTATCATGTGTATTTGTAAAATCCGATCACAGTCAAATTGCTTGGCTACGCAAATATGTATGGACTTCTATAGCTTTCCTGGACTAAATTATTCAGAAAGAATGTACTTAGCTTTTTAAAAGGATAGAATACGAGTAGAAAACATTTATCAGGCACTTAAACGTACAGCAAAAGTAACTGAAATAATAATAGGTATAGAATTACGCTGAAGTGAATTTACCGAAAGGGTAAATTCACTTCAGGGTTTATCTTAGCATTTTCTAGGCATCAGACCCCTAGCGCCGATTTTCAGTAAAAACTTCAGAATATGATGACCAAACAATAAGACACACACAGTGGTTCTTATTACAGACCAAATAATAAGTCATCACGTGCTCCAATTTCGTTTACGATCCAAAACAACCAAGTTTTACTTACTACGCAAAACTATCATAGTGATGACCATAATAATTTGATTTATTTACTCGAGTTTAGCTTTCTAACCATAAATCCAAGTCAAAAGTTTTGTAGCTATGAGTTATCGATAAATTTAATTCTGAGCAAAATGAACGAATTTATTGAAACCTTTGATTCACCTTTTGAGATACGGTACAGTTTACAATTGAATTAGACTACATTATAATATATTTCGTCGGCAAAATATATTTTATTTCTGTCCGACTTATGCTGGCTTATGATTTAGTTTGGGTGCTTCCCAATCTTTGACTATTTTTTTTTGTGTGCGTTACCTCATAACTTTATACTAGGTGTCCCGATTCAGCTATTGCTTTTCGTGTGGTCCCATTTAAATTTGATTGAATTCTGACGTAATTGAGTTATCGCTAATAATGCGTGGCTTCGACTGTATTTATGATTTTCAAATTCACTCATGCCGATACGTTAAGCTTAGCAGGGGGGTGGGGCGGTGTACCACTAAAAAATAAAAAACTTTTTACAATAAAAAGCAACCGATTTCTAAAAAAAAACGCAATATGTAAGTATAAAATAACTTTAATTTCGGAACTCGGTGTTTTTGTTTCTTCGTTTTTATTTAGAATTCGTTTGTTTTTTTTTTTTTTTTTTGTTAAAAGGGTTTAGTTCTCTTCTTATGCTTAAGTTTTTTAACGTATTTAAAAGGCCTCTATTGCTGAATTTTAATACACATTTATTTATTTAAGCTCATTATTTAGTAAACTATGTATTATTCTGTACATATTTAACATTCTTATAAAAAGATGTTGGGGTTTTGGACGAAGTGACATTCTTTCAGTGATATTTGACTACTTTGACTTGTGGGAAGTTTAAAATGTTAAAGTTTGTGCCTAATCTAATCTATCTTAACGACCTTAATGCAGGGGTGCATAACATATCATGACATTTTGGTAACACACGTCAACCACCATTACTGACTTTTTGAAAATCTTTAACTACAGCAGGAAATAATATCCCCAATACCTAATTAGTAATTTACTCGAGATTCCAAAAGAGCTTAAATATTGAAAATATCCAAGATATTGTGTAATTAATTAGTACTGTGGAACCCACCAACCTTAAACATTGATTCTCCAATTTTCATTCACTGGAAATTAATGTTCGATCATAAAAACCGATCCGTTTAAAAATGATATAACGGTTTAAGTACGATTCAACGGATTCCATTACAAAAGTCTCGCTTTTACTCAACCAACTTTTATTCCGATGGACGTTTTATTAATTACTGAGAATCTTTAACCATTACATTACAGGAAGTGGATTGAGAGAAAAATGATTGGTCTTAATTTTTCATTGAAATCAGGATTTGTAAATTAAAATTTCTTCTTTTATCTTAAGACATAAAATTGTTTGTAAAAGTTCTTTTACTGACGGAAAGTTACAGCCGAGTGATTTCAATCTTTGCTTTTTGTTTTATAAGATACACAGGCCGCTTCACCACTATTATTAACAGATGGTAAGTAATGAATTTTTTCTGCGATGGAGGACGCTTGCCTTGAAGAAACCTATTCACACTTCACTTAAAGGCCAGCGTCTTTATGTTAAAGAGCTTCTTAACAGAAAAAAGAGAATAGGGATGTTTCCTGAGGAATAAAAATATGATTCTATTTAGTCCGTCAGTTAGACTATCGAAAAATATTGGGCATGTATTTTTTGCTTTAAAAAAATCTTCAAAGATCATGACATGGCGTGTTAAAAATTGTAGCTCGAAGTGACGTCACACGAGTTTTCAACGCACTGCATCGTCTTCGTTTTTTGTTCTCGTGAAAAAAAAATACGTGTCCAATTTTTTTTTTTCGAAATCTATCTGACGGACTCATTAGATGTTTTTAGTCAACTACCCTATTCCGGCAGGAAATTCCATTCCAAACAAAAGTATTCCTATAACATTTGATGCGTATGAATGGAATGTCCGTCTTGTACTGGTGGAGCATCGCTGCATGTCTTGTAGTCGTATGATAAAACGCGGCGGAATCAAATTGTGCAATTCCGAAGTCCACTGCCCCGAAACGTAACCTTATGTAACCATAGATTTAAATATAACATGTATATAAGAAGGGGTCATATCTTGTATGAGGTCCTATTCTTTCACTTACACACTTGTCTCGTGAATTTCGCAGACTATGAAAAATTTTCGCTTATTCAACGTCCAAACAAGATTTTAACAATAGGTATTTGGTTGTTTGGGTGGTAAAAGGTACTATTGAAATTCTCATTCAGAAAACTATCATAATGTATTCCCAAAAGATCATAGAGGTCAGATATAGCAAAAAAAGAACACAAATGTAATTATATTCATGTAACCTAGAATAAGCCCAACCGTAGCTCCTGAATATTATAACCAAAGACCATTTTTTACTGTAGGTACTACTGAAATAATGAACATTCAGGTATGACATTCAAAAATCCTTTCAGCTAGCTCTTTGAAACCACTTAACCGCTAAAGATACACTGCCTTTGTATTTTAATTCGAGTAAGGAGATTAGGGTTATTCTCTGTCTATTAAATTGAATTTCTACAAAAATGGTAGCCAAGATCTCATTACCAAAGTAACTAGATAACTTTAAGGTATTTATCTTATATATATAATTGTCGTTTTATGTTAAAACTAGCTTCTGCCCGCAGCTTCGCCGATGAAAAGTTTTCATGGGTTTTATTTTTTTTATCACTGTTGTAAAATGAAAGTTCCAGTCGTTTCGGAGATTCGCTGGAATATTTAGACAGACAGCCAAAAAAATTAACAAGTTGTATTTTTATTATAAGTATCGTATAGGCACTTCAATTTTATTTATATATATTATATACAATAAATAAATTGATTAAAATCATTTAGTAATACTGCAAACATATAAACGAGTACTACATCATAAACGTATAATGACAATTACTGATTATAAAATTCTAGAGCTGTGAAAATAATAGTCGTAGTGTGAGTAGCGTTTTTTGTTTAACATGTTCAATTCATTTGGGGCTTGTTTCCGAAAAAATAGCTCTCCAACTACCCGCCTTACAAACCCCAACCATGTGTTTATATAATATAAAACATTTTGTTTTTTTTTTTCTCAAAATTTCTACATTTGCATACCTACTATTATGTGATAAGTTATAGTTATCTTTTTTGACTTGAACAAACATGGCAATTGAGCGCATTTTATGCTCACACAAATATCTCGCTGATTGTGGCGCGTGTGTTGCATCATTCAGTTCATGTTTACAAATGGGCGCTGTCAGCTGAGATTGGTCATCTCTTAACAGCCACTGGTTTATTTTAAATCTGTATCTATATTTTCAATTGTTTGATGCAATTTCTCTTTTTTCTTTGCATTTGCCTCACTCATATAGAAGCAAAAAGGCTAATTTAACCATGATTTTTGAATGCATAACATTTTTTAAATAGTACCTATCCGTGGAGTTTTTTGCACGTTCTTCTGCATAGAGATCTACGCTTTCGAATGTGCTTCATGTTTTTGAGTGACCGACCTTGACAATTCAAAAGGTAAATGGTTTATTTGAAATTAATATTACTTTTATTTTTGCTTTTGTCTGTGACACAGTATTATACTAATGCAGTTGTTATCGAACACAAAGGAAAAAAATATTATTATTATTAAAAAAACGCTCCGAATCTTGTATCCAAAAATTTACATGGTAAATGAAATAAATGTTGCCCACATAAATTAACTGATTGTAGGCAGTTAAGGCATTGAAAGGCGTCAGCCGGAATTTATTTGGTCAACCATCTTAATTCATGCATTTAAAATTCAATTTAAAGACAAAACAAACAATTTAAATGGCCACGAACTGTTGCGTGAGCAAATGTATAATTAAATTCATTCCGAAAATGATCAAATAGGCGTTAATTTACTGCGAGTACTGTTGCGTGCAAAAGTGTTTTACTGTGTAGATGAGCAAAATGGTTTGAATGGAAAGAGACTTCACGATAGTTTGTATAGTGGACGTAATATTGCAGGGTTATTTTATGCCAAGAATTAATGTATCTCTATTATAATCCACGGGCTATTAAAACTACACATGTCACTGTGCGGACTGTGCCTTCTTATAGAACCACAAATATAATTTCTGTTTATCTAAAAAGCATGTAGTTGATAAAGTACCAACTGGGTATTACCAAAACATATAGAATAAGTAATGCCAACCATTTACCTACCACCTGGTTAGAAAGTTGAACAATAATTACTTACAAAGGTAGTTAAAAACAATAAAAAAAAACCTAGCTAGCACCAAACTTGCAGTTGCTTTATTTAAATTCTCACTGTTAAGCCGCACATTGCTCTTTTTGCCAACAAAACCTCATTTTTAATCGCTGCGAACTCTGGTCCTCTTTCCTCGACACAAAATCCGCCTTTATAAGCTTAAGGAAATTTTACGCTGCATTTTATTCTATCACTTTAGGTTTAAAGGTCATGAAGCCCAAGCCGCATCGACCCGGATTTCTCCAAGAGCCTTTGTGGTGCTGCAGCTTCGTGCAACCCTAACGAAGCAAAAACAGCTCAAAGTAAGCGTAGTTTAAGCCTTTGCTGTTGAAATTGCATTTAATTTTGCTTTATTATTATTTTATTCACTCCAAGATGGAGTTGAAACAAGACTGTATCTCCTTTGGTGTTATTTTAAATATATAAAATAAATTTTGAATAAGAGAGCTGTTAGAATAATGCTTCTTAGATGTGGTCTTGGTTTGATATTCAATGAGTCATTTAGTTAAGTGAATTCGCATTTCGCCGGGTTGAAATTTCTGTTTATTTTTTCCGTAGTTTTAAACAGAAAAATACAAGCTTTTAAAAATGGTATTCTTCCTTTCAATAACAAATTGTGCCAGTGTGTTCATTTCTTATGATAAAAATAACCAAATGTTTCATAAATCCTAGTATGGGACAACGTTTTAATTAAAAAAAAAAATCACTACAAATTCTATTTTTTTTAAGATACATAATCACACAAAATTTTGTTCACGTACTAAAAGAGGCTAAAGAAAAATGCTTACCTTATACACAAAAAAACGTATAATGTACTCAAATGAAATTTAAAACAAAACTACTAATTACCAGGAGCAGAATTCTTAATCATTTCGTGTTGTGAATAATTACAACTGGTAAGAAGAGCGAAACAAGTTATTTTCTTTCAAATAGTTGATTAAAATACCGTAAACTTCATAATTCTAGTTAATAACTTAGCAAGAATGTTGTTATAAACAGAAGATTGCTTTCAAAATCGTTTGATGACCATAGTGTTATAAATTGCACGCTCAATTACTGCGCCCCCGATTTTAATCGAAGATTTATGAGTTGGAAAAGACATTTAGCACCCCATCCGCACCCTTTGCCTTCGCTAAGGGAATTCAGTATTTCCCTTGTCCAATAATGTCGATCCCACTTCCTTGACAGATACTTGGAACTTGAAATTTCAAATGCTTGGGTAATTTATTTTTTCGGTAAGCATTTTGTCGTGGACTGTACTTTTTGTAATTTTATTTCGTACTCGGAATATTCTTTCTTTTGCATTTTGTTTGTTTCTCGTTGAAATTGAACCACAATTTATATTCTTTGACGAATATAAAACTATTAATTGAATGGTTTAATTTACTTTGCTTTTTAATTTACACTGTTCTCTGTGTTTGGCGTGACATAAAATTATTCTGATGTCTGGAAAATTGGGATCGGGTTATTCCAAATAATAATTTGAAGTTACAAAACAAACTTACTCTAATAACAAACTTAGTAGATACTACGGGCCAACACTAGAGGTTCATTTCATTCGCCCATCTCACTGTATCTACCAGGTATTAAATTACTTAAGAGCTAAAAGCCGAAATTGGGGATCACATCATTAAATTTAATCTATATTCTAAACCATTTAGACTTGCCCGGGTGCGTTTGTTCGTGGATTATCCCGGATTATAACTAAGTGGTGGTAATTTGGCTGTATCCACTCTTTTGGCCCGACGTTGACGTCGTGAATATTGTAGTTATTTCAAGTGAAGAAACTTTATAGTTGTAGTCTGAAGTCTGACCTTTTATTTTACATTAAGTCCTTAGAACCCTGAATCCTTTATGCTCAAAATACCTTATATATATCTTATACTCCTTTGTAAAATTTTGAATTGAAAATAGTTTTCTTAGTAAATATTCTTGCGGACAAAGAAATATTAAAATGAAGTCGAATAACCTCAAGTTTTTTTTTTTCTTTTTAAGCCTAAATTAATATTCTCTGACTGCGAACATTGATATTCAATTGTTTTTATCTTCGTGTAAAACTAAGGATTGAGTTTGGCAGATACTCCGAAACGTAAATTCCAACTCAACTCGAACTACTTACCGAGACGAACAGAACTGGCAAATGTGGCGACTCTTGGGAAATGTCCAGCAGCGGAGATTTTACGTCTAAAATAATAATGTTGAATTATTAATTTGAACACAATATTATATAGACAGGTAAATACATTTACTAACAATAAAGACTATGTTAAAATTAGATTTGTTTTAGTGAATCACAAAAAAGCCTTTGTTTCATTCTAATCGTAATAACATTTTTTATTGTAAAATCAAGCATTTATCTGAAAAATATAAAGTAATTTGTAATGCTATCAAAGGCATTATAATATTTCATCCAAAGTGATTGAAGGTGCGAAACCTCAATCTGATTTAAAATTTGCAACCTCATATTTGTAAATGGGTCTCGATGATAAGGGCGCTTTTAGAAGATTACTGTAGGTAACAATTGGCAAAAATATGTATATTATAAAAATATGTATATATTTTTTTATAAATATGTATATATTTTTTTCATTCACGAAATTATTTATCTATTTTCGCTTACATATTATGTATATGGTACCTATGTATGTATTTGATTAGAAATGAAAATCATTCTCTGCCAAATCCATTCAAAAGGTCGATTCTGATTCTGATCTGTTAAAGATCGATTTTAACTTTGATTTTATAGATGAAAATTGTCAAATATCTTCTTCAGCTCTAGGTGGCGCAAGAGGAGGTTCAGACTCTTATTGACTAGAGCCCATCCGTGTCCCTCCTAATGCCCTTTGCGTTCCAGGGCCGCGATGACTCTTTCGAACCGATTCCGCAACCTTGGCAGATTTCGCAACACTGGTAGGTTTGCCGCTAAGACCGCCCATCGTCCTACCCTATTCTGCATAAAGTTGTCATAGGCATGTGATGCAATAGTAACAGGAATAAGTCGTAAGAAAAGTTTTGAGCGTAAAGACCAAAGAAACAATGGATTGTATGAAGTAAAAAGAAATGCTATAGTCGCAAAGGAGGTGATTAATAAGATACAAATAGAGATGTATTGACGACATAAATCCGTTTTCTTCTTCCTTCTGTTTTTTTTTTTTTTTAATTTGGGAATTTCTCACGTTGCAGCTCGGAGTTTGGAAGTAGTTCGTGTAACAAGAATATAATAGAACCACTGAGTTCTATGAGTCAGACTGCCATCGTCGGTCTTATCGCTATCGCTAACAGCGATTTATACCAGACAACCTTTGAATGGACTGAAAAAACTTAAAATAAAAACAGGTAAATAAATATCACAGAAATATTATTTTCCATGTGATGTCGATTATAGCTTCACAAGGCAGACGGTGAAGCCAGATGTCGTGCCGATACTTCATGAGTCGTAAAGAATTTTCGAATATAAGGCACATATTTTTATCAAATAGATAGCTATAATACCTTTACTATTTAAAATGTATGCACAGGCACAGAATAATATGCCAGTCAACCTGTGCGTTATAAAAACTCCAGTCAATGATGGACTCATCTTGTTTTTATTTTTTAAATATCATGTTGAAATGAATAGCTTTAAAGGTGAACAATATTTTATTTGAGAATGAAATATTCGTAATATTTTCGCAATTTTTAAATTAAGGTTGTGATGTTTATTTGTTATGAGAGTTTATTGTCATATTTCAACTGCATGTGACTATGAAAAATATTCGTACAGTATCCACTTTTAAATTGTTCATGAGATTTCAGAAAAGTATCAGTTTAATATTCAGCAAGAAGAACAAACTCGACAAAAATTAAAAAGGAAACGCAGTACGAAACCTATCAACTCGTAAAATTCTTGCAAAATATTAATCATCTCTTTTTAACCAACTGCAAAGAAAACGAAGGTTCCACACCAAACAATTAATTCCGGTTAAAACGTCCGTATAAAAATACTGTTTGCAGAAAATATGTATAACTCTTATTTTTTTTTCTTAAGCTGATTTTCGAAAGAAACTGGAAATCCTAGTTTCTTATCAGCTTACACAAAAAAGGGTATCGTCTAAGGAAAATACGGTTTTATTGTTCTTAACATTTTATTTCTACGTCTAATAATATTATCTGTGGTACTTTTATTTTATTTGGGTCTTTTTCAAATTGCACTGTCTTTCGAGTGAAAATAGCGCCTTGTGTTTAGTGTTGAAACGATAAAACAAAATTATTTGCTTTAGCAATTTAGCAAATAAACAGTGTCTGTGGATGAAAAAATCAAACATTTTCCCAAATGAGATTTAGCAATTCACAACTAGGCACATCTTCTGAATTTGCTTGTTACATAGTATGCCCCAAACATTGTTTTCTATAAGGTGAGGTCGAGGTAAGAGCTAACATAATTAAATAAAAAATATTTTAATTTTTTTTTTGCGCCAGATCTTACTCGAACTGTAAACATAGAAACAATCCTAATTTGTACTAGGAGGAGCACGGGTGGATTTTAGTCTGTAAGAGTCTGACACTCCCTTCTGCTCCACCCAGAGCGGAAGAAGTCATTTGATGATTTCCTATCCAGGAAAAAAAGGAGCAATCCTAAGTTTACAATTTAAACATATGTATGTTAAGATTAGGTGTGGAAAAATGTTAATAAAATAAATTACACGGATAAAATAAAGGTTTTCTTATCATTATTATCATTACCTGCCGGACAATGACTTTGAAATTGTGGAACCATTTTGCCATAATCCAGTATCTACCCTGTTTAATCCATAGGGAAAAAGGTTTCCAAGATAGCTATATCTACATATTTGAGCAACCCAAAATTATCTTAAACATATTCCTAACCAAACTCCCATGTGTCTAACAATGAATATTTAACTTGGATCCCTTAAAGAGCATCCTCCTCGTTTTATTTCCTCCTACAAATTAAGGATGACCCTTTTTATATGTATGTTGAGATTTTGTAAAATAAATTGCAAAAGACTTGCATGAAAAACATTATCTGTATTATTTTCACCAGCATCCGGAATCTAAAGCTTTTTAGTTACTAGTTTTCATTGGTGCGTATTTTTTAAATATAAGAAATTCTTACAGAAATTCTTTCATACATTAACATCGCCAATCGCAATGACCTTGAAAATACAGCTACAAAACAAACACATACAGACAAAAACGATTCCTTAAGTACTTAATAGCGTTGTTAGGGAATGATAAACCTAAAAATAAAAAAGGACTAGCACATTATTTCTAGAATTAATATTTCTCCTTATCATTTCACAGTAACATAACATTCTAAAAACGAATACATACACATATGACAACATCCCTAAAGGGATGGACAATTGATTGTATACAAAACAAGAAGGTCTGATATGTAAGGCAACTGCCTAGTTGTTACTGCCAAGCCCCGGCGACTGATGTTGCATACGTAATCAAGAAGGAAAGTCCGGATGTGTTACTGGCAGTGGAGTACACGTCAACAAGATTCTTTGTAGGTTCATAGATGTTATTTATTTTATCGTGGGAAGGCGGAATAAAGAACAGGAGCCTGTTTTACTAAAGGCGAGTTTTTGATTCGTACTTACTTACCCATTGGTTAAAAACTATGGGCACCTAAATTACGCTAAAGTAAGTTTTTCGATCAATATTCAGGTTAACCAATGATCAATAAACGATTACTTAATATTTGATAATCGGTAGAAAAACGCATTTTATCGACATCTTTATTACAATGATTGTAACCTTGTTAACTATGGCTTAGAACCTCTCCCTAAGTTTGTTTTGAACGATTCTTAAATTATAGTGTATTGCAGTTATTACCCATTGATTTATTCTCAAAATAATTGACAAATATGAACAATGTCAATATTTACGATGAACAGTAATTACATAAAATAATATCAGACCAATATAGTAAAATTGTTGGCAAAACTTTCTTTAATTTAGTACAAATTTGGACGACAAAAATAAACTACAAAAATGAACATTCCAGATTTATCAAAGAAGGCAAAAATGTTATTTAAGAGCCGTTGTCCAACTAACTGTAAAATGTATATTATATCTTTCACTTCATATTACATAAACGAATGTAGGGTTTTTAAATATATAAAATTCTGTAAAATGTGAACTACATAGTTATTTAGCAAGAATAATTTATTTGCTACTTTGAAAAGTTATCATTCCAAATATGTCTCTGAAATCCGAAGTCTTATCTTAATTCTACTCATGTTTTAAACGATTTTTTTTTCAAGTGTCTTGAAAGTACTTACGCAGTAAATAATGTGACACGTATTGAATTATAGTTCGCTTTTTACATTACTTTATATTTCATGGAGCTTTATGATAAAGAAAAAATAAGTTAACAAAGCAAGATATAAGATTTTTGTTATTTATTTATTTACAAACATACATACAGCTCTCATTGAATAAGACTTTATTGTAGGTTGTTATGAACTAATTTAGCACCTCAAGATTTTCGACGACTTAATATCAACTATCGGGCAGTTACCCACCGGACAACAACCGTTCGGTCGTAGTATCCTCCCTATTCAATTGAAGTTTGCCGGACTCTTTACCGTATGATATTTCCTTAAACGCGAAGATGAAATTAGGTCGCACGTAAAATTAACGACACGTGTATTGCCACATCACAAATACAGAGCAAGTCGAGTGAGCACTATTGAAAATTCATGTAATAACGCATGTCGTGCTTTTGATCATTTGACTCATTAAAATCCAGTCAGACAGGATTGTAGGCTTTTGTAAGCACAATAAGCCTTGATCCCTCATATTCAGCACTTCATCGTATACAGGGTGATTAGTAATTAAGTGCGTTCCATGACATGCGTTAAACTACACCTGATTAGCAACGATGTTGACCCCGAAAACTTGATAAACTGACAGTTTCGCTTCCTAATACTTCGGCAACGGGCGTGGTACATAAGTTAATTTTCAGACCAAAAAAATATGTAATATTTTAATCGCTAATAACTACTAGTCTTCTTCTTCAATATATTTCTACCAATGTTGAAGAAAGATATAATTTTCGTATGAAGTCACATCACTCAATCAAAATGACGCGTGACACTCTATTTTTTACAATTGCTTGAACAGTGGTTTTGGAAATCTTTAGTCATTTACAAGTTTTTTTTTTTTATCTTTTACAGCCAAGTCGACTAGTTTGGATATTAAGCGATAAATGTATAACGGTATACTTAGACTTGCTCAAGAATGCGAACTTTATCGCATCCAGCTCTCGTATGTGTTATTCTTTGTACCTATCAGATCTTTGGGGAATTTAGCGTTCCTGTCTACGTTAAGACTTTTTGTCGTCCATCAAAGATTCAAGGTTCAAGACATCAGTCTTTGACGCAGTACTTTGAGTATTTTACAATACTCTCTGAGTATGATCTAGTGTAACTCGTCATGTCGTCTCTAATTTGGGCATCGTTATATAATATATTTGTGCAATTATTTGTTTGATATGAATAATTTGAAATTGAATATTCATCTAAAGAGCAACCACAAAAGTGTTGACCGAAATGGGATTTAAAATATTTATCACTTTCATATCATTTTATAACATCGTGGATACGACGGCATCCTGAATATACGCAATGGTAAGGGGCAGGGTAATGTGGAAGGCTTAAATTTATGATGTAAAAAAATCATAAAACAACGTTGTTTAAATCTTTTAATTTAATCAGTCGTAATAAAAAATGTCTAATTTAAAATAAATAGAAAATCGGTTAAGACTCATGAAAGGAAAAGGTAAAAAATAACATCTTTCCCTCACCCTGAGGGCAGAACGGAAAGCTTGTTGGAGCATTGTTTATTTAGTCCAACAACCCCAATTGCTTTTCCTTATATACTTTTCCATTATCTGAAAACAAAAACAACTTCAATTATTAACAAAAAGTGAAAACCACAATGCGCGGGCAACATGGAAACTACCCCATATTGCCTTCAGTTTAACATTTTCCATCGTGCCCATAGGTGTCAATAATAATGTTAATATTTTAAAAATCCTTATTTTTTTCCTTCATACAATCTATCCCATTAGAATGTTAGCTATTAAGTTTTGTATATTACAATTATATATTATTATATTACTTACGTTACATAAATAATGACAGCAAAAAGAAGTTCGTGTAGCCGTCGTTAGGTGGTGTGAACGGGACTCAGTCACTGTTTTTAAATACTGGTTGAGTGTTTTTATGTGCGTGGAGACTCGGAAGCTTCGTTGCATGGTTTGGGATAAGTAAGAAATTTCCGTCTTGCCTAACCCTTCAATCTTACCCCTTACCTTACCCCTCGTCCCCCCCCCTCGTCTAACTTGCAATGCTATATATTTTATGGTTTCAGGTTCATTGCCGGTTCTAGGCCAAACCGATTCCAGTTAATTAGGCATTACGCAACGTACATTACAATAAATGATACAACAAAATACCTTGGAACATATCTATATACATATATTAAACAAAGAGGGGTTTGTTACAACACTTATAACTCGAGATCTGCTGGATCAATTTTCTTGGTTTATGATTCGTTGGATTTGTCTCCACCCCGAATAGCAGAATACATCTTTAAAACAATGAAAACTCGACGAATACATAATTATGAAAGATGAATCGTTTTCTCTTAATGTTCCTTTGTTTCGTACCTGTCAAACATTTGTGAGTAAGGATTCACGTGTACCAGCAGACATTAAACATATCGAAGCATTTCTGGGGCTGGAATTGTGAGTGAAGACTTACAAATACCAGGATACCCAGAACCGTAATTATTTAACATCAATCTATGATCCTTAGGAGACGAAAGAAAGAACACTAAGCCAGAAAGAATAAATGGCGTAGGCAGGTGAAACCGCGGAATACAGCTAAGAAGTATTTTAGCTTAAAGTTTTCTATTTTAAAAATTATTTCACCAATAGAAAGCTACATTTCACCCGCGACTTTCTTGTATATATATAGAACATCATTCATATCCTAAATATTGTTTTTATTTTATATGGCAAAACAACGTTTGCTGGGTCAGCTAGTTAGAATTATATGAAAGAAAATTTAAAACTTTAATTAAAACCACCCTTTGTCAACAAGCATATTACAAATTAGAAGATTACATTCAGGATAAGAATGCTTGGAAACATGCTGGTCTTGCTGCATAGGGCAATCAAGGGCGTAGACAAAAACTTTTTACAAAAAAATACAACCGACTTTTACACAAAAAATAAAAAAAGTGCAAAATAACTTTAATTTCGGAACTCGGTGTTTGTGGTTGCTTTTTCGTTTTTTGAACACCGACCTCCGAAATTAAAGTTATTTTGCACTTTTTTGATCGTTTGTGTAAAAGTCGGTTGTATTTTTTTGTAAAAAGTTTTTTATTTTTCACTTTTTAGTGGTACCTACACCCCCTCCCCTCCCCCACCTAAACGAACCAATCACATTGGTGTAAAAAAAACGTACTGCTC
Source organism: Hecatera dysodea (assembly GCA_905332915.2). Lineage (NCBI taxonomy): Eukaryota > Metazoa > Arthropoda > Insecta > Lepidoptera > Noctuidae > Hecatera > Hecatera dysodea. Next base: position 5,653,937 of record HG995294.1, on the reverse strand, counting down.
CTTTGCAGAGTAAACTAAGAGGTCGTCAACGTAGACAATGTAGATATTTTTTTTAGATTTTCGTTGATTTTTCGAAAACCGCTTGGTTGATATCGATAAAATTTTCATGGGACTATTTGGGAGGTATACCCTTTCCAACAAAAAAGAATTTTTCAAATCGGTTAACAAGCGACGGAGTTATGCGCGAACAAACATAAAAAAAAAAACATACAAACATCCGAATTGGGAACCTCCTCCTTTTTTAGAAGTTGGTTAAAAACAGACTGGTTGATTTATATAGGTATGGTTAAATTTAAGAATCCATTTTTTTTGTCTTGTACTTTTTTTCTCTTCGCCTACTGGTTCAATATTTCTAAATATGTGAGTACCATGAGCTTATTTAGAAGTTTACCTCTGCTCGTAATACTTGGTTCTATAACTAGTATACTGCTGAAAATCAGCGCCATTGATTGTTGGACTTGTCCAGAGTCGCGGCACATGCTGAGCAACAACCGACTCTTGCTTGGATGCGACGCACAAACTAGATTATATATATTTTTTTTTTCAAGTGGACAGTAAGTAAACAGTCTACAAGGACTTTCATTTGTTTGTTGTTATATTGTCACTGTCTGTCAATGTCGGTGCCGGATGTCACGCCATAGACAGAAGTTTAAATGTGTTATGTTTTGTCTGTGGTGTGACCAGAGGCTCGTGGTAGTCGTGCCCGGTCCTGACATTGTTTTTAGATTTAAATGAAACGTTTATTTTCTGTTTGTTTTTAAGTTTGTTTATTTCATTTTTTTTTTGGTGCCTAATCTATGGCGGAATAAACGAGTTTTCTTTCTTTCTATACTTGGTGCATTGTCCTCACATATATGAATAATTTTTTGTATACCAAATATTGTAAAACATTTATTGGAAAAGAGTAACTATGGAATTTCTTGTCCGTTCTTCTCCACAAGAATCTACCTTTGCGAATGGATGCTAGAGTCACTTAATTATGATAACGTTTAATGATGACAATCAAAAGTGCCGTTTAATGGCCTAATTGAAATAAACATCTTGACTTTGACTTTGAATGTTACTGTTTTTACCGTAAAACTCTATAGAATAGTTACAAAAAGCATGATAGTTACCACTCGTGACGACTGTTTTGCATTATTTAAAATATTTGTAAAATACTTAACTTTAAAGAGTTGGCACTATAGTTTGCGCTTACACAAGTATAATTACTATTACAGAGATCTCTGCGACGAAAAATGGACATCTTTTGCTGCTCTGAGTTAGAACAGCGCCTTAATGTTGGTCCTACTTATAAGGATAAGGAAAATGAATAACTTTATTATTTCATTAAAGACAAAATTTATTCGAAAGCATATTATTATGGATATCTTTTGATGAAATAACTAGATGACTAATGTAGATTATGGAATCGGAAAAGAAAAACGTTGTTTGCTCAGAGAATTTTTTACTGTGTGACCAACAAACCAATGACACACGTCAATTATCAAAACGTACGATATTTGAATAGCAAATGGCTTTCGCTGTATCTAAAAAGTTTCAACACTTCCCCTCAAACAACGTCCATCCATTTATCAGATATCCTCACATCCTCACACTTTACCACACACACCCAAACTCAGATCGCGCACACATTTACTAAACGCCACACGACCTAAGGGTTTTGTCAACACATCTGCTGGATTATCTTTTGAACATACATAATCCAAACACACAACATTCGTTAAAATGCAATTTCTGACATAGTGCGCCCTTATATCAATGTGCTTCGTCCTCCTATGTGCTACAGGGTTGTACGCAAGTTTAATGGCACTCTGATTGTCAACAAAAATACGAATAGTCACTAAAGATTCACCTCTTATAAAAGCATTTAGCTGCCGCAAGTGTACTGCCTCCTTAGTTGCCTCCGAAAGAGCAATGTACTCTGCTTCCGTTGATGACAGTGCTACACAAGTTTGCTTACGGCATTCCCAGTTGATCAAGCAGTTACCGCACCTAAAAATAAACCCAGAAAATGATTTTCTGTCTTTGACGTTCCCTCCCCAGTCAGCATCTACGAATTCCGCGATGTCTTGCACCGGCGACTTGGGAAATATCAATGAAAGACCCTTTGTACCCTTAAGGTACCTCAAAACATGTTTAGCTGCCCTCCAATGGCGTTCCTCACAACAGGAATTATACTGCGCCAAGAAATTTACCGCAGCTGCAATGTCCGGGCGAGTGTTACAAGCTAAATAGTTCAGCGAGCTTATGAGCGCTTGAAACCGACGAGAATCTTGGCAGGACAAGAGCTTACCTCCTTCCCCTTCCGCCAAGGTTTTATGGAAATCCATTTCCATCGGAGTTTTCACAGGTTTGCAGTCGGCCATACCGTATTCGTCCAAGATCTTCGAAATTAACCTCTCTTGATTCAAATATATTGCGGTAGCCGTTCTAGACAAAAACATTCCCAAAACTTGCCGTGCTTCCCCTAAATCTTTTATGCTGAAATGTTTCCGAAGATTGTCTAATAAAACTTCCTTTTGCCGTCTGTCTTTGTAAAATAATAAAAAATCATCGACGTATAAAGCAATATAAAAATTATTATTTTTGTAAAGACAGTTGTCAAAATCACAACGTTTGAAGTTCAAAGACAATAACACTTCATTTACTTTTTCATTCCACGACCGAGAAGCTTGTTTGAGGCCGTATATCGCTTTTTCTAGAAAGCAAACTTTTCCCTTCGAGTTTTCTTCTATGCAACCCTCCGGCTGTTGCATATAAACTCTTTCATGTAAATCACCGTTTAGAAAGGCGGTGTTCACATCAAAATGACTGATGAACAAATCCTTTTCAACAGCCAACGATAGCAGCAGTCTAACTGTCGATCTTCTCACGACCGGTGAATAAGTTTCGAAGTAGTCGACGCCGTAGGACTGAGTAAAACCCTTCGCCACAAGTCGAGCTTTATAGGTCTTGTTACCATCAGCATCAAGCTTGTACTTGAAGATCCACTTATTTCCCACGATCTTAGCTCCTGGTGGCTTGTCGACGAGCTTCCAGACTTTATTTTTGTACATAGAATCCATCTCCTTCTTCATGGCTTCCTTCCAGTAATCCTGGTCTTTCCGACTCAAGGCTTCCTTAACTGTCAAAGGTTCCGCATCTTCTGTACAGCATGCCAGTCCATGATGATTTCGATCACGGATTCTACTACGTAGAGGATAACGACATTCACCTTCGTTTGATTCTTCTCTTTCAACAATCTCTTCAACTCCAACGTTGTCCACCACGACATTTTCTGCTCCGCTATCACCCGTTTCTCCCAACTCCATTTCCGCATCTTCGTACACTTCAGCTACATCTGTAGAACTCGGCCCTTGAGAAGCACTACCAGGTGTTGAACCTGACTGACCTTCTACCCTCGTGAGTTCCCATATCACTTCAGCACCTTTCTTACCGCTATCTACAAGCTGACTAGGATTCTCTGAAATCGCTGCTGTAGAATTCTCCAAGAAGACTACATCCCGTGCTCTAACAATGACGCGTGGATTACTGGGATTTATAAAACGGTAACCCTTGGTTTCTTCACAGTAACCAACAAAGATATGTTCTACCGCTTTAGGGTTCCATTTCTTCCGAGTTTCCTTAGGCACGTGCACAAACGCTTTCGTTCCAAAAACTCTGAAATGATCAAATGACTGAGCCTTCCCTGTCCACAACTCCTCAGGAATCTTACCATGGTTACCACTGTGAGGCAGCCTATTCTTCGTGTAAACCGCAGTACTACACGCTTCCGCCCACAGTTTCACACTCAGACCCTTTTCCGCCAGCATAGCACGAGCCATCTCCACAATAGTGCGGTTTGCTCGCTCCACTACGCCGTTCTGCTCTGGAGTGTAGGGAACAGTCAACTGATGTTTTATACCCTTCTGACGTAGAAACTCATCGAACTTCTTGTTCACAAATTCTGTTCCATTGTCCGTGCGTATGCACTTCACCTTCAACCCGGTTTCAACCTCTACAGATACTAAAAATATTTTAATATGATTTAAAACCTGATCTTTTGATTTAAGGAAAAATACAAAAGACTTACGTGTATAATCATCTAAAATAACTAGCATGTACCGAGATCCACCGTACGAGGGTTCAGACATGGGACCACAGATATCTATGTGAACTAATTGCAGTTTCTCGACCGCCCTGTAAGCCTCACCAACTGGAAAAGGTAAACGGTGTGCCTTCCCCTTAATACAGGCAACGCAAGGCTCCATTACACTTTTCCCAAAATCCATACCCGGAAGCTTACGTAAATCTTGCTCATTTACGTGTCCAAGCCGCCTGTGCCACAACATCAAAGGATTACCTGCTTTCACTGACGCCAACGCAGTCCCATCTACAACCACTTGACAATCTTCAAGTTTGTAGATCCCCGAGACTTCACTTGCGGTAGCCAAAAGCTTTCCTTTGAAATGGTCTGGAACCAAATGGTGAATTAGCTTACATCCATCTCTGTCAAAACTCACTTTCCATCCATTCTCTACTAATTTGGAAACAGATAACAGATTAACACGCATACAAGGTACATACATGACATCCCTCACAGCAAGCATTCGTCCTTTCATACTTACCATGATGTCACCCTTACCCGCGCATTCCATCTTGTCATTATTCGCACATGTCACGTTACTCATAGAGACATTCATAACCAAATCTTTAAACCAGTGTTTATTGAATGACATATGTGAAGATGCCCCGCTGTCAATGTACCACTCCGTCGGATTGAAGGAGTCCCCGGCGCTGAACGAAGACAGGCTCACGACGTCCTTCGGCTTGGAGGTCGAACCCGCTATCCTTCCTTCAGGACAGTCCGGCTTCTTATGTCCATTCTTTCCACACTTAAAGCATTTTACCTTGGTTATATTCTTCACTTTGTTCCCGTTCCGTTGCTTACTCTTAACAGCAGCCAATGCCGAGTCCGCTAAAGACGATATGCAACCTTGACGTGGTTCTTCTTGCAGTAATTTCTGCCGTACATTTTCTGAAGTAAGTTTCATACCAGAATGTTCCAGTGCCATACGCATGGGTCGGTATTCTTCAGGTAGTCCTCTCAGTAATACAACAGCTACAAGATCATCGTCAAATCCGGTGGCAATATCCTTCAGCTTTTGAGCAAGAGACATAACTGTAGCAACATATTCATGCATAGACGAGTGTTTCTCTAACTTCTCGTCCAGCAACGCGTCCATAAGGGTAATCCTACGATTAACGCCTTTATCCTCGAACGCTTTTGCTAAGCTATCCCAAGCGTCTTTGGCATGCTTTGCATCTTGTACGTACGCATATAGTGTAGGTTCCACATGCAGACAGATCAAAGCCAGCGCGTCTTGGTCCTTCTCGATGGCAGTAGAGTTGTTCGAATCAGGATATTTCGAAGTGTATGCGAACGACTTTTCTCGAATCAAAATCATTTTGATTGCGAATTTCCACGTAGAGTAGTCATCAAGGCCGCAGAGATTCTTGATGGCGAATTTCGTGGATAGGGCCATAACCTTTTGATGAAATAACTAGATGACTAATGTAGATTATGGAATCGGAAAAGAAAAACGTTGTTTGCTCAGAGAATTTTTTACTGTGTGACCAACAAACCAATGACACACGTCAATTATCAAAACGTACGATATTTGAATAGCAAATGGCTTTCGCTGTATCTAAAAAGTTTCAACAATATCCTCCAAAAACAAGAAGGTAACATTTAAATTACCTAATCAAATCGATAGATAAAACAAACCTATTAACAGTAAAGAGCCACAAAAAGACAAACGCACCCTCTATCAATTCGAAAATCTCTATTAAGGCGTCTGGTAACGTGACGAGTAAATCTCATACTTCCGGCTTTTAAATATACATGAAAAAATAGTTTTATCGATTTATCTAACTGTCCTGACAAATCTAGTTGCGCTTGATATAATTAGGTAAGGACATAACTAACTGTTTTTAAAAATCTAGTTGCACTTAGATAGAATGAGATAGTCACTGGGATGCTTAATTAAAGGGTAGAACGATTCAGAAAAGAATTGAGGTCACTATGGAATGATTTGCCGACCAAAATCAAAGCAAACTTCTTCGAAGAAATTCACAGCACTGAAAACATTCTAAACAGAAGATTTCTACAACATTGTAAAAGTTATCGTGGCAATGGTTGAAGGAAAAAACGGGTATCAAAATCGCAATGTGAGATGCCCGGTGCCTCTGCTGGGGTTGCGGAATTCGTATGAAAAAATCACCGCGGCCATTTGATGATTTCCCATTAAGAAAAAAAAAGGTACCCTGTGCCTTAAAAACCAAAATCGAAAAAGTTTTAAATTAATTCCTACTGAAAACGGAGTTGCGTGAGAAATTATTAGTCTTATCAACCACGAAGGGAACTTTATGGCCGCAAAAGAATGTTTGGAAACTATTAAACTGTTGCGAGAATGATTAGATAATAAGGGTGGAGCGTAAATCTATGTTTGTAAAAGTATGGTTAAGGAAATCGACTAAGCTGTGATGATGACTGGGTCGCATTATGAAGAAGAGACAGAAGTTTAATTTTGATTAAATATTATTATTACAGAGCAGTGGTGGCCAAGTGGTAACGGCTCCGACTTACGAATTGTAGGGCGCGGGTTCAAACCCAGCCAGGCGCATTACTTTGTGTAATTAATTTCATCACCACTGCTCTCAAAACGGTGAAGGAAAACATCTTGAGGAAACCGGCATGTCTTAGAACCGAAAATTCGAAGACATGTGACATTCACCATCCCGCACCGGGACATTAGATTACGGCCCATTCCCTCTCCTAGAGAGGAGGCCTGTGTCCCAGCAGTGGGAACGTTATGGTTATGCTTATTATTATTACAGTCGCACAGGTCGATCGAAGGATAAGTAAAGCTAGTCGATTTTAGTACGAACAAAATACCGAGACACGTTTCGGTATCAGTTTGTAGATCTATGACACTGAGAAAGCATGCCAGAGGGTGTCGGTTCGTATATTGGGTTGTGAAAGTCAGTTTGCCGGTTGGACCATGCAAGATAGTCAGCTGCATCCGGTAAGACTTGACGCTGACCTCAATAAAGCTGGGAAAAGGCTACGTATGTATATTGGTCGAATATGACGGGCTGACAGCCGACGTATTTTTTTTTTATTTTTTTAAACTTTATGTACAATAGTGGTACATGGGTGGACTTAATACAACAAGGCATTCTCTACCAGTCAACCTTTGGGTTAATAAGACAACACTGTGTTAGGTTTACAACAAATAAATATATTTTTTTAATCTAAGTTTTGGAGAAAAAAATATATATATACATACATGTAAATAATAATAATAAAATACATATATGCTAAAATAATAAACTGATAAATGTATGTTTTATAATAAATCTTTATGTATACAAGTAGGTTAGAGAAAGACGTATGAGGAAGCGAGGTGAGTTTGAATGAACGGTCATTTTGATTGGCTCTGCCGATTTAATTTTGGACAACACCTCTGGACAATCAATTTACTCCTAGTTATTGAAAGTATAAAGAAGAGTTTATATTGAAAGTTATGACACAAGATCAGATTTTGTAGAAAATTGTGACAGCTAAATTCCATTGCTACTATACGGAATTAAAGTGTGATAGTTCACAATAAACATTACAGACGAATGACGGTACTAACCACAGAACAGATACTAACTCAATTTAGATTAAGTATTTAAAATAAATTGATAGAGTAATTAACAATTGCTGGTATTTCAATTTGATTAAACTGTTATTTATTAATTTTTCCCGTTTATTGTGATTCATGTATTTAAATACTTTTTCAAGAGGTAGTTCTAGATTCAAACTTTTGCAAAACTACACAAAGGCAAAGTTATTTTGAAGATATTTCCTAAGCTCAAGCTCTCGTGAAAAATTTTGAAAAAAACCTGTAAGTAATGTTTTAAGTGGAGTGGAACTTGGTGGACTTCAAACATGCGGGTAAAACGTATTCAAAAGTCCACACAGGATATCTAATTATGCACTAGCCCCACTTTATTATTCTCCAGAGCTATTAATTAACGCGTAGTTAACTTAGTTTACGATTATAGTTAAATGAAAATAAAATAAAAAAGTTTACGATTACAGTTAAATGAAAATAAAATAAAAATGGATATTGTAGCTATACACCGATACAATAAAGACTTCGGGAACTTCTGGAAAGAAACCAATAAATTAAATTATAAATCTAGTCTCCCTTTATCTATAAATGGTGAGCAGAACCCTTGTAATATTGCTAATATGTTTGTAAATAAATTTAATCCGCCCCCACCGCCACCTCCGACCACTCCTGACAACTGTTCGAATGTGTCGCGCTCGGACCATGGTGGCGCGGGGACCCCGTCGTCGTCGCCGCCGCGTGCGTTCTGCCGTCTTCGAGCGCGGCGGTGACGCCGTCCACTGAACTGATTGAACTGAGTGAGTTACACGTCACAGCTGAGGATGTATTTCAGTGTGTGAAAAGTATGAAGCGCGGCAAGTCCCCGGGTCACGATGGGCTCAGTGTCGAACACGTTTTGTTTGCACCTGCATTGTTGTTTGATAAAATAGCTTTTTTATTCAATTCTTGTATTGACCACAGCTACTTACCTCAAGAATTTATGAAAACCACCGTTGTGCCCATTGTTAAAAATAGAACCGGTGATGTGTCCAGTTTGTCCAATTACCGCCCAATATCACTAGCAACCATATTATCAAAAATTTTCGAAAACCTGATTATGAAACACTTCAATGAAACGAATATTCCGCTTAATAACGCTCAGTTTGGATTTCGTCGGGGTCTGTCCACTGACTTGGCTATCTTTGCTTTAAAAAATACAATATTCAAATACATCAGTAGAAATACAACAGTATACGCATGCTTTTTAGACCTCAGCCGAGCTTTTGATACAATTAATTACAATATACTCTGGAAAAAGTTGAGACAAACCCGTGTGCCGAGTAAAATAGTAGACCTGTTTGAATATTGGTATGGTAATCAAAGTAACCAAGTCAGATGGGATAGCGCCTTGTCTGAGACGTATAGGCTAACCAGTGGCGTGAGACAGGGTGGCCTGACTTCTCCGGTGCTGTTTAACCTGTATGTCAACGACCTGATCGAGGAACTGAGCAGCACCAGAGTCGGATGCCATATTGGCGGTGAATGTTTAAATAACCTCAGTTATGCAGATGACATGGTTCTGCTTAGCCCCTCGGTCAATGGCCTCAGAAAACTCATATCCCTTTGTGAGAATTATGCAGTTCGACACCAACTAACCTATAATGTGAAAAAGTGAGAAGTAATGATTTTCAAATATGGCAATGGCCCTGATAAAGTATTGCCAATTACTTTGTGTGGCTCAAAATTAAATATAGTAAGGCAATTTAAGTATCTTGGACACATCATAACGGAAAACTTAAAAGATGACGATGACATAGAAAGACAAAGACGTAGCATTGCATGTAGAAGTAATATGCTAAATCGACGCTTCTTCCATTGCTCGAAGCAAGTCAAAATAACCCTGTTCCAGGCTTACTGTCAGTCGTTCTACACCAGTCAACTTTGGTATAAGTACACGAAGAGTGCATACAACACTCTTCGCGTGCAGTACAATAACGCGTTTCGGCTCATGCTCAACCTGCCCTGGCGATGTAGTGCGACTGAGATTTTTGCTGAGAGCAGAGTTACCGACTTCTTTGCGCTCATGAGAAAGCTCAGAGCGTCGTTCTTTTCGCGTGTGGTAGAAAGTAAAAATGTTATAGTAAGAGCTGTGTTCCATACGGTGCATTTACTGAGGGAGACAAAATAAATGTGCTCACCAATTTTACGTGGTACGTTTGTTTTGGCTTCTTTTGTGTGAACTGGTGGGTGGTTTTTACCGTCATATCTTTTATTTTTATTGTTTTGAAATTTACTGTTTGTTTATGTGTGTAGTTTTTGTGTGTATAGTTTAAGTCCTGTTTTTAGTATAAGTTTCAATTTCAATTTTATGGGTGATAATGCCTGAAATAAACATTTATTATTATTATTATTATTTATTATTATTATTATTATAGTCCGCGATAAAAACCATAATTTCTTAATACAAATTAAACTAATGAATACTAATTTGTATGTAATCCTTTCGAAGGCTTCCGTTACTTAGCACTTTTAATTTTAATCCAGAAGAAATTCCAGTCACAAATGTAGTTAAGTGAAGTGGTCGCGATAAGCCTTGTTCGAGCGCGGCAGACGTTTGAAGTAAGCAGTTAAATTAGCATAAGTGGGAACCACTCAGGATTTGCTAAAACTGTTAGGTATTTGTCGCAGCCATTCAACTATGTTTTTATCACCTGCACGGCTTAAAAGAATTTGTAACGTTATTTAAGTAAAACAAAAAAAATACAATTTATATTTAACCATCTGCTCGCAAACTGGCAGATTTGGTTGACAAGTTCTGTAGGGGCAACCACTAAAAGCTCGGAAGTTCGGTTGAAGCCAGCTTGGAATAGGCTTCTTTAAGCAGGGCAAAGGTCCAGCCGTGAACACCTCAACAGTGATAATGATGATGGAATCAAATTTTGACAAAACATAAGTCATTTTTATAACGAAGTTAGAAATAACTTTACCTGTTTTTTTAAGGCTAAAAATGGAAAAGGCGACAGGGTATCGATTATTGGCTACGACGCGTAGCTTGCGGCGTAGCGGTGAGGGCTACACGACAGCTACGAGCTACGTAGCTCGACAACTACGCCGTAGCAACGAGCAATGGATTTGTTTGCTTCAGAACATCGCTGCATCGCATTTGGATGGCTTACCTCAAGTGCTATGACAAGAGACTAATAATGACATGGCTGAACCAAACCACAGATTGTATAGTTTATACTATGGTTGAACTTGTAAAGACTAGAGGAGCTCGTGGTTAAATAATTACAGCCGTAGTGAGGCAACACTTGTCAAGGTTAATCCGTAGACGGATGACTCACGCACGTCAAAACCACCGTATGTTATTTGTGCATCTTTGACAGTCAGAAGAAATCAGAAGCTAAGAAATCTGACACCAGTTTTTCCAAGGGCATCGTGTTACCCAGTTACTGGTTTGTGGAGATAAGATAGTCAATGCTTCATGTAAAATAGTGGTACTCATTTGTATTCGGTTAGCAGCAAGCAATAAATTAATTCTAGCTATCCTAATCTGTTTAGACTGGATTTTGAACCACAATAAAAGGAAGAAAAGACACTCGATATGTGTTACCATCCTCTATAGTTAATAGTAGGTACTTACGTGTTTTCACCAAAAATAAGATATTTGACTCAAAAAATATGACACGTCCATCAAATAGATTTCCAAAAAAACATTGGACACATATTTTTTTCTTTTTTATCGTTAACGAAAAACGGAGACGATACAGTGCGTTGAAAACTCGTGTGAAGTCACATTGCGTGTTAGTTTTTACCACGGCGTGCCGTCACAAGCCTTACTCCTGATATTTTATGCTTTTTATCTTCGTCAGTTTATACGATTTGATAAAAATAAAAATACGTGTCCAATATTTTTCGGTAATCTAATTGACGGACAAACTGAACAATATTTTTTCACTCAGGAAATATCCCTATTACAAAGAGTAATTAGTCAGTTGAAGCTGCTGATGATATTTCAAGTGAACTTTATTATTATTTGAAGCAGTTATTAGAGGACTCAGATTTAATCTAACATTATTGGAATTTGAACACAAATAATCTTGGCAAAATATACACTTTGAACTACTAGACTTACCTGTATCACGATTTAATGGGCATCATAAACGGTTACTATAACATTCAGCAGTAGAGTAACTGCGATACAAACCTACATGAACGTGTTTATATCGTTTTTATGAACCTTCAGGAAGTTTTCAGGTAAATTTAAGGTAAGCAATTAAAGTTTAAATGCAATGGCTTAAATAGGGTGCTTTGAGATAGTAAAATTTAAACTGAAGTAGTAAACCTCGCAGTAATACTGGAACATACGTTTTTTTTATTAGTGTGCCTAGACATAAGTTGTAATTTACCAAAAAAGATGGGTCACAAAAGTTTAAGAGTAACAATGTACCATTGAAATTGTCCGCTGTATGTCAGTTGAGCTCTTGGTTAAAATAACCACTTATTGCGTCCCAAGACAGTTGAAGTTTGAACAAAGTAGAGAGTTCTACTTTATTCTTACTGGAAAGAACTCTTCTTCTTTTTTTCGAGTCGATAGTTAACTCCTTAGATCTTAGAAATTATTCTAAGTCCCTGTTTCTGTTACAAAAACTCATGGTTGAATGAATTTTCAACAGACAATTGCATCACAAACTTGAGTTTAATTTGAATTCTATAATTTCTTTCCACATCCTAGGTGAGAATTGTACTAGTAAGTCACTGTCATCTTACTACAATGATAAATACAAAAGTTTGGATGGATGCTTGTTACTCATTTACGCTGAAACGGCTGAACGGATTTTAGTAAAATTTGGCGCAGAGATAGACTAAAGTGTCTCGTTTTGCAAGCACATTGGCTTTAGTTTATGAAGGAGGATGAATTATTCACAGGCTAAGCCGCGCGCCACGAGGCAACTAGTGAAGAATAAAGTTCAAGTCCTCTGTTATTTAGGCGTGTATAATTTGGGGTTCCATATTTCGCTATCCTCATATTGTGTCATTCTCATTTAACCGTCTGAAATAAAATTGTAGACCCAAAATTCCTCGTTTTTAGTTGAACACGTGTCGGCAATTTGACGTGTAGGATAAGTGCCTGCTAAGGTTGCGGAATATGTTCGAAAGAGACAGACACCACGGCCCTGGAACGCAAAGGGCACAAGAAGGATCACGGGTGGGTTTTAGTCAGTAAGAGTCTGATACTTCCTTCCGCTCCACCCAGAGCGGGAGAAGTCATTTGATGATTTCCCATCCAGAAAAAAAAGGTGTTCTAGAAACCTACTTCCTTTTCCACATGTGTACAATTTCCTGTAACACAAACAGACAAAACAAAATTTGCTACAGTATAATAATTTAAGACAATGTCAGAAGCTTTGAGTTTCATTGGACAATAGATAAATCTAATTCTTCCGAGAGACTTAACCAAATACTTTCAAATCAAACAATCCTGTGGTTACATAGTAGGCGTCGGTAAATAAACAGGTGTGGTCTCTACACATATTTAAATAGATAGGTATGAAACCTTTTGACCTATTTGAAGAGAAACATTTATATATTTTCACGAGTAGCAGAGCTAGTAGAATCAAGAACTATCGAAACTTTTCTGTACTAGAACATTCTGGAGTTCTCAAAACCTAGTCAGTCGCGACCAATATGTACGCGAACTTTCTAGACCTATCTACAATGGAAGGTTCTGGAATTAACTGGCACCCTATATAAGGCCTGCATATAAATACATCGATCGAGTTAGTATTGGATTAGCAATACGTGCGATAACATCGAGAGAAATCTTCAACTGCGAATTAAAGTAATCAGTTGTAATAAGTGTTATTTAATTAAAGTCTCTAATTTTGGTTATTTAATCGGCTGAACCCGAAAGTCGTAACAGTATACTGTTTAACTCTTTAAATAGGTCAACTCGTGAAAAACTTAGTAGTTTAGTTTGTAGTGGCCCTCGTCTTATCATCATCTGCCTTGCCTTTTTATCAACTCTATTGGGGTCGGCTCCCAGTCAAACAGTATTTTACGTGAAGCTACCTACCAGACCTCCACAACCCATTAACTGGGTAACACGGTACTTATATGGCCAAAATCTTTTATGTATAACTAGCAACCCGCCCCGGCTTCACACGGGTGCAATGTAGATACTAATGTTTCCTCTACTATAATATGCATTTATAATACATAGATATAATCCTTCCTCTCGAATTACTCTAGCTATTAAAAAAACCGCATCAAAATCCGTTGCGTAGTTTTAAAGATTTAAGCATACATAGGGGATATAGGGACAGAGAAAGCGACTTTGTTTTATACTATGTAGTGATTTGCAAAATATAGTTCATATTAAGTTCAGTTTAAATGGATAGATATGGCTTCTTTTAGGCAGTTCGATGAGTAAAATTGTACCTAGTCAAATGTATCGTATCACCAATATAATTATCATATCTTATCTACTTAGGTATTGGACAAGTAACATTTACAGGATGCACGAAAACAAATGGGCTAGAATCGTCTCCCCTGGGTTCTTGAAGATTATAACCAAGGTAGGCCTAAAAACGCTGTCGTGACAATTTGGACTTTTTCTTGTAATTTATTATAAACTAGCTTCTGCCAGTGACTTCGTCCGCGTGGAATAGTTACTTTACCCCCGATTTTGAAACTCTCAGCCCGATCGGTTTAAAATTGACAAAGTTTCATACAAACGTTCATCTTAAACGTTCATTATTTTATCCCCTTGGGGGTAGAATTAATCAAAATCCTTTCTTAGCGGATGCCTACGTCATAACATCTACCTGCATGCCAAATTTCAGCTCGATCCGTTCAGTGGTTTGGGCTGTGCATTGATAGATCACTATGTGATCCCGTTTTCCCAACATTTTCCTTCGCTGCTCTGCTCCTATTGATTGTAGCGTGATGAAAAGTATACTATAACCTGCCCAGGAGTATGAAGAATAATTGCACCAAGTTTCGTTAAAATCGGTCGAGTAGTTTTTGTTTCTATAAAGAACATACAGACAGACAGACAGACAGACAGACAGACAGACAGACAGACAAAAATTTTACTGATTGCATTTTTGGCACCAGTATCGATCACTAATCACCCCCTGATAGTTATTTTGAAAATATATTCCTTGTACAGAATTGACCTCTCTACAGATTTATTATAAGTACCTATAGATGTATAATATAACAAATTGGCTGAAAAAGGCAGAAGATAACGTTACCTGGAAAAATATTATCTGAAACGCAAAGGTTATGTAAAACACGGGTGAGTAACAGTTTGACACTTATTAGACCGCTCCACTCAAACCGTGAAGAGACATTGGATGAATTTCCTTCCAAAAAAAAAACTTTAAAATACGGGGAATGCCTTTGCCCCATCAGTGGTTGGTATAACCCAGTTAGAAAACTACTAAGTGGGTATAAGGTACTTCTCAAGAGCGGCCGCGGACCTCAAGTAACAGGCCCTAAGCTGCTTCTCGAATACACAAAGATACTTAAAATGACCTAGGTACCCTTTAAAAGCGTTTTCTTGTACACTAGATCACGTAAACGTGGTTTTAGGGAACCCCAACCGCAGGACGTGACATTCAGAAAATATAGGATAACACACAAAATATTTTAAATTCTGTTTACATTTTTAGTACATGATGTTTACATTTTTAGTACATGAAACTCGGATTTAGTGCTGGACAATAAATTTTATAGAGCTTACTGCATCATGGATTTCGGGACTTAGTTCGCATGGTATCTTCGTTCCAGTCGTGAAAGTTTTAGTTTTCAAACTGCATTATTTTGCTGTTACTATCAAACTATTTTTAAAATACCTTTAGTATTTTTGATTTTCTAATGGTCAGATAATTTTTAACAGCGGAATAAAAGGGGCGGTTTGGCAGCATTTATTCTGCTGTTTGTTTTATGTACATATATTCAGGCATAACTCCGTCATATTAAAACGAACTTGCAATTACTTTTTTATTTTTTCGAAAGATGTTTCGTCCGAAATGGTATGAACTGCACTAAAAACTGAAAAAAAAAAAAACAAAAATAAATTAAAACGTTTTAAAAAAAAAAATACTACCTACTAAAAACCACTACAGAATACAATATAACTTTGACTATAGAAAACGGCGCTTTAGCTTTTTTTTTTTTTAGAAAACATTGCCATTCAACAATTCAACATTCCATTATTTGATAATTGAACTCCAGCTTTTAGATACTGAAGAGGGACAGATTTTGAAGTGTCATCCAATTTAATAGCTCAAAATAAATTGCAATGATTATTGTAACAGTACTAGCAGCGTCCCATGGTTTCACCCGCGTAGTTCCCATTACCGTGGGAATACGGGGATAACATATAGCCTATTTTAGTTACTCGCTGATAATGTAACTTTTCATCGGTGAAAAAATGGATAAATCGGTCCAGTTCTTTCAGAGCTTATTTGGTGCAAACAAACAAAACCCAAAACAATATATAGATAATAAGAGTTAGTAAAAAAAACTTTTTACAAAAAAATACAACCGACTTTTACACAAAAAATAAAAAAAGTGCAAAATAACTTTAATTTCGGTACTCGGTGTTTGTGGTTGCTTTTTCGTTTTTTAAAAAGTTTTTTATTTTTCACTTTTTAGTGGTACCTACATCCCCTCCTCTCCCCCCACCTAAACGAACCAATCACATTTGTTTAAAAAAAACGCACTGCTCCTTTGCAGAGTAAACTAAGAGGTCGTCAATGTAGACAATGTAGATAATTTTATTAGATTTTTCGAAAACCGCTTGTTCGATTTCGATAAATTTTCATGGGACCATTTGGGAAGTATACCCTTTGCAACAAAAAAAGATTTTTTCAAATCGGTTGACAAGCGACGGAGTTAAGCGCGAACAAACATAAAAAAAAAATACAAACATCCGAATTGAGAACCTCCTCCTTTTTTGGAAGTCGGTTAAAAATACTTTCGATTGAATTACAAAGTTAAGAAAAATACCAAAAAAGAACACTAAACATTAATTATGAAAAGAGGTTTCATGTTTCTTTGATGGTTCTAATAATAGTAGGTAATGATTCGAAGTAGTGGGATCTTATTTTAATTAAATTATATAAAAGACGTTAATCTATTAAGTATGTATTGTATTGAATCATGTAAATATAAAAATAAATACATGGTTATGTTTTAGTGAATTTGTGAGTCTCTGAAAAAGCTTATTAATTTAGAGTCCCTAAGGGCTTTTCACTAAGCCTAATTTTATTAATTATTCATCTTCATAAAAACCTAATTACTGAGATAAATCGTATCATCTCTGCTCATTGTCAAGGGAATAGAAGCGAAAAATATTTAAATATGTTTTTTAATTAAAGTACGTACTTCAAATGGAAACGTGCTTTTTGTCAGGCACATAATAATAAAGTCATTTTTTTTTAAGTATAGCTTAGTAAAACGATGAGAGAAAAAATACTGGAGTGTCGTAACGCCATCTTCAAATTAGCATTTCTCGAAGCGGTGGCGAAGGAAGTTATCAATGTCGTTGTAGGTAGCCACGTAGCTGGAAAAATGCAGGACAAGTATGAGGAAAATTATACCATTCAATTTAAAAAGCGTAGAATATTCATTTTTGTTATTTCTTTAATCGTGAAATGGATTTGCTCTTGATTCTAGTCTAGGTCACAGGTGATAGAGACAAAGTCGACGATGGAATGAGCTTACCCAAAAGAAGCCTGTTCACTCTAACTTTGAAAGAATTAGGGTTGAATGCGTTCGGAAACACAGATGCAGACAGAGAGTTCCACTGCTGTGCATAATGTATTGGTGGAATAGCAACAAGGTAAAGATGGTAATATAAAGTGCGTCTAGATGACCTATGGTAGAAGAGGGCCGGTGGGATGAGGACGTGGATCTTCATGGGCACACTCACCGACGTACAATTTGTAGAAGACTGACAAGCAGGCGACCTTGCGGCGATGACCCAGGCTGTGAAGCTTGGCATTGACCAGTTTTTCGTCGCCAATGAGCTCTACGTTCCATCATGTTTCTAAAATATGTAGAACGGATAAAAATATGGCATGTATTTAATGCAGCAACTAAGTAAAATGAATTTAGGTTTTAAAAAGAAATAGAGTGGGTACCATATATAATGGGTTGGCAGCTAAAAAGGAGTATCGTAATAAGTAAAAGGTAGCATATTAATATATCAGTTATAAGCTCCGTTTTAATTTAAACTAGCATCAAGGTCTTCTTTTGGGAACTGAATTAATATCTAAGCGAAAACTTAATGATGAAAATAAAATAGAAAATGGGCATTCATAAATATTACAAATCAGATTCTATTTAAAATTGTTTGTATGAAGAATAAATATAAAGTAGCTTATATTATACATATATTGTGTGACTTTTAATAGCTTTAAATAAACTCTAAAATGACATGAAGAAAAAATATTTTGCGGCTTTTATTTTCAAAATTATAGGGGAATAAATTAAAAACATAAAAAGAGTAATTACTTTTATTTATTTTTAAAAAGTCATAGAACACAGTAGTTATACCTAAGTATTAAAGTTACACAATAAAAAGTTACGCAGGTAGACACAATTAAATAAATAAAAAAAAATATTATTACTGTATTATTAGGGCAGGTTTAGATATGGTAGGACGCCCTCGCTTTCTTTTTTGACCAATTGGAATCAATTTGGCCTCTAAAGGCGGAGTGGCTAGTTGCAACCTTATGGCAAGGCCTATTATATGTTGACATATCCAACCATCGCACCTTCCGCCGTTTTCATGAAATTATGATAAAAAAATATTAATAATTAACTCTTATTCCTTTTTATTGTACTCGTTTTAACATTTAGAGCTGCCCGCAAAGCGAAGCCTGAAAGTGGGTTTTTAGACGGCACGAAATAGTTGGTAATATATTATCTTTGCCACCCTACCAACATTATTAGTCGCCAAGTCATTATATATAGCTCCTCGCCTAATATTTCAATTGACTGGTATAGTTTATTTGCTACCTAAACGCAGCTGCTAGTTTTTAGTTTTTATAAAACCCTTAAGTTTGAACCTTACATAATATAATAGTCGCGAAAATATTTAATCGCTGGCAAGTTATTTTATTTGTTGCAAACATTTAGTCGACTTTTAAGTTATTAGTCACTCGGAAAATAATAAGCTTAAAAATATTTGTTAGTCAAGATCGTGATCAGGTAGCCCATGCCGTAGTTCACTTGCTCCATTTTTTCCTTAATGGTAAATCATTAAATGATTTCTCCCGCTCTGGGTGGAGCGGAAGGGAGTGTCTGACTCTGACTGACCAACACCCATCCATGTTCCTTCCAATACCTTTTGCGTTCCAGGGGTGCGGTGACTCTTTCGAACAAATTCCGCAACCCTAGCAGTCACTGACCCTATGGGGCCCCCGTCTTCTTTGCTGACATGTTTTTGAGGCGCGTACGGATTATGATATGCCGTCGACCCAGGCCTGGTTATTATCGGATGGTAAGCCACTCATAACTCGCCATCCACAGGTCTGGTCTACGCCTACGGTGGCACACCGTAAAGAGCGAACGCTCTCAGCAGTCTAAAAGCGTTTACTCTTCACGGTGTTTCATACAAACTTTTAAGATCCTATTGTTTAAACGATTCAACCGAATGAAACTTGCTCCGCATACGCAATATGACTTTGTCAATAATAGTACATTTTTTTTTCGAATATGAGCTGAGAGCGAATCAGAGAACAATTTTAACTTGTCTATAGATTGTGGAAAATCACTTTTTCTTTCCCTCTGAATTTGTTGTTGTCAAAGATCTACACTATTTTTTAGATCTTGGTATTTTTGTATGCGTATCATTAAAATCGGGTAATTACCTACATATACATACTATATTTACCTATATAATGGAGCTCTACACTCCACACGTTTATCGACATAATTTGTTATTCCGCATTTATCATTTTATTTATTTATATCATTACTTTTATAAAAATACTAGTATTTCGCTTGGGGGCGCGAGTTGCAAGCAACCCGCGGTGTCTTTTTAGTATTTTTAGTAACAATTATTATCTCTACAATGTCAGATTTCTGAGTTACGCAAAGGGGTTGAAAGTAGGGGGTTGAAAAGGGTTGAATTTTTTTTGGCCATATGTTCATCCAGATGTCCTCTATACAACCCCGAAGACCATTTTTCTCTACAATGTCAGGTTTCTGAGTTACGCAAAGGGGTTGAAAGAAGGGGGTTGAAAAGGGTTGAATTTTTTTTAGCCATATTTTCATCCAGATGCCCTCTATACAACCCTGAAAACCATTTTTCTCTACAATGTCAGGTTTCTGAGTTACGCAAAGGGGTTGAAAGAAGGGGGTTGAAAAGGGTTGAATTTTTTTTGGCCATATTTTCATCCAGACACCCTCTATACAACCCCGAAGACCATTTTTCTCTACAATGTCAAGTTTCTGAGATACGCAAAGGGGTTGAAAGTAGGGGGTTGAAAAGGGTTGAATAGGGTTGAATTTTTTAGTGGCCATATTGTAACGTTGTTCCATATTTTTAACATAATAAAAACTTAAACATATGAATCGTAAGAAAAAAATTACTAAAATCGTTATCACGCCTTACTAAAGTCATTGTAATATAGTTCCAACCCTACATATCAATTCGCTCCTACCTCACTCGCTCACGTTAGTGGTAACCGGTTACATACTCGGCGACCCATTCGCAATCGCGGCGGGTCATTCGTCAGTTGCCAGTGAAGAAGCGCGTTCACGTTTACTACTGTGTAGTGCGTGACGTCAACCGTGCATCTTCAATACATTTATTTATTTAAAGTAAAACAACTTCATTTCTTTCCTTTTAAAGTTAATAAGTTTTACCAAACAATAGTAACCGTTTTATCCCCGTATTGGGTAAGTGTTGACTATTTTATGAAATGCTATCTCATGTGTCATGGTGGACAATGACTTGCAAAGAATATGTGATTCATCATTTTTTCTCTCATTCCAATTTTATATTTTTTATTGAACCACATTTTGCTTAACCTTGCTTTTTATGTTTAATACAATTATTATATATACATTATATTAAATGTGTTAGTGCTTCACACTCTTTTCTTTTAGTGGAACATAAATTGTAAACTCCGATTCTGAAGGTGACCTCTACACACATTCGCCTTAAGCGCAACTGTACGCACGCCTTACGCTTATGCTTACGCTGCCGTGATCACCGTCAGAAGAGGGTTGGCAGATGATTTCATATTTAACCGCTGACCGTTAATTCCAGGGTTCAAGGTTACGGGCACTTTTTGCCGAAGTACCGCCAACACATACTGCACACCGGAGGTCTGCATCACAGGGCCTGCGCCGAAACCACAACCCTCTCCATCCTACGGGTCATCATCTACCGGCGTCTACACCCTGGCTGCTGCAACGACACCAGCTTCGCGTTAAGCCAGGGCAGTACATTTCGCGCCTACCTCCATAGGTCATATATTATGACGGGCCATTGAACCAACGACCCATAAATAAATATTTTGAAAGCTTTTGGTGTCTTTGATTCTATTTAGTTATAGATCTAACGCCCTACGCATCATTGGCGCCCTTATCGTGGTTTTTAAATGGTCATATTTTTTTTCTGATTCTATGGAGGTAGTAGTGTTTTTGGTGTTTTGTGTGTTTTGTGTTGTGTTTATAGTATTATTTTTGTGAAACGTTTCTGTTTTTTTTTGGTTGCATTGTAACTAACGTGTACGTTGCAAAATTTTAAGTGCTTACAAAGTACAGTCATGCTCATGGAGTTGTAACAATTTTGATGTACAGTCAGTTCACGAGATAAGTTGCACATTGTTTTTTTTTTTGTTTTTTTTTTATACCAATTTATTTTCTTACATTTTGTTATTGTTTAATTAAAAACTAAGTACAGTCAGCAACATAATTTATTTGTTTTTAAACTTTTTTTTTTTTTCGTAACGAGTTTTATTTAAATTGTTCGTACACATTAGTTGCGTTTTTATTTAGAGCTTTTTATTTTTTTGTTGCATAGATTTATGCTTGTTTTTTTTTTGTTTTGTGTATTGCTTTCTTATAGTGGAAAAACAACCAAGGCGTTACTTAGATTCTTTTTTAATTGTAACAGACGGAGTATTTAGTATTTGTTTTTTTTTCCACCTACCCGCTAAAGTCATTCAACACTTACCCAACTTTTTAATTTTTTTTATCATTTTTTAAATAAATATATACTATAATGGCTTATCCAGTTAAGTTCATGTCGCTTCAAAAGTCTGAGCTCGAGTATGAAGTTACCATTAGGGGTGAGTCACCAGCTTCCACAGTGCAGGAGTTGCGCAAACAGATAGCCAAGTGTGGACCATTGTTTCCTTCGGAAGACATTCTCACTAGTCCTTATGAACCAGCGGACGACTTACATGGTGTTGTAGATGTTCTTGAAAGGGTTAATGTTAGTTTAGAATCTACGTCACTAGATAAAAACACATTGCTTCGGACTCAAAATTTATTAAATCATTTATACCACCGGCTTAACCGCATTGCATGTGATGATAAATTAAAGGATAATTATGATCAGTGTGTTAACCTTTACAAGAGCACTACAATCAAGGTTGCTTCGCTTACAGATACAACTTTTGATCCCCTAGCCACTACTAGTAGCGATACCTCATCATGTACTCCTTCGACACCGATTAATGTCACCGTTACTTGTGATGGCAACGTAAACAGATTTTCAAAATTAAAATTCGATGGCAAGTCCTGCGTCCGGGCGTTCATTCAACGTTGTGAGGAATTTTGTCAAGCTAAGAATATCTCACTTGATAAAATCCTGACAAACGCTACCGACATATTTACCGATGATGCACTACACTGGTACAGGAGTATTAGGGATACGGTTTCGGGTTGGAACGATCTTGCAGTGGCTTTGAGACGTGATTTCGATCAATCTGATTATGACTACAGATTGCTTTCTGAAATTAGATCTCGTACACAGGGAGAGACTGAAAATATTATTATTTACCTTTCCATTATGTCTGGACTTTTCTCGCGTCTAACGAAAAGAGTATCAGAGGAAGATAAATTGGAAATTATACTCCACAACATTCGTCCAATCTACGCTAACACCCTTTCTTCTGTGTCGGAGATCAAATCTATTAACGAATTACGAGCCTTATGCCGTAATTATGAGGCAATTCAATCAAGATTTTCTCAATTTAGGGAACCTCCTAAGCCGTGCTCGAATACATTAGCACCTGAGTTTGCATATTCAGGGCAGTCTCACAGTAAAACTTACTCTAAGTATGATAACAACAGTAACTATAATAATAAAAATTACTCTAAACAAAATCATTACCAAAATAAACCTAATTCTAATAATAATTCAGTACCTACCTCCGTTCATACAGTTGACACGTTAAATTCAAATGTGAAACAGCGTTACTGCCCCCGTTGTCGTAACAATACACATAATCTGAGGCAGTGTACTGCTAACAAGGATGAGGTGGTATGTTTCAAATGTGGTCTCAAAGGTGTAAAAACACCAGACTGTCAAAACTGTAATAAAACCAAACAACCGAACCCAAAAAACTAGTTAGCGAGAATTGTGCAAATAATAAATTTGATAGCGAAGACTGGGAAAACTGGCTACAAACTATTAAATTATTCTTTAAATCGTATAACATCTACACAATTCTCGACGATAAGAGTGATTTGGATGACAGACCTTACGTATCTGTTAACATTAACGACCTCACTGTTTCAGGACTTCTAGATTCTGGCTCTGCGGTCACAATTTTAGGCAACGGTGCTCATTTAGTGCTAGGACCTCTTGGCTTGCCACTTGTCGAATCTGATCGCATTACAGTAACAGCTGCGGGAGGTGAAAGGATAAAGAGTTTAGGTTATATTAATGTTCCAATTAATTTTGAAAATCAATTTCATATATTAAAAGCATTTGTCATCCCACAAATTAAACGCAATCTTATTTTGGGTATAGATTTCTGGCGTAAATTTGAACTGTGCCCAAAGTTTATTGGTAGCATTTGTATGGCCAAAACCAATAATTGTTCTTTGGTTTCTTCTAATCCAACCTTCATACAAGGATATGAAAACCTTGATCAATCACAAAAGCAACTGGCCGATAACGTCATTAAGCAGTTCGAAGATATTTCTTATCAGAACAAAGGCTTGGGGGTAACAAATCTTATCACGCATCGCATTGACACGGGTGACTCCGAACCAATTCGGCAACGCTACTATCGTTTGTCACCAGAAAAGCAGCGTATTATGGTTGAACAGGTTGACGAGATGCTTTCACTAGACGTGATCGAGCCTTGCGAGAGTGCCTGGTCATCTCCTGTTCTGATCGTTAACAAGAAAAACGGCCAACCTCGTTTTTGTCTGGACAGTAGAAAACTCAATTCCGTCACAAAACGAGATGCTTACAATCTCCCTTACATTTCGGAAATCCTAGATAATCTACGAGACGCGCGCTACTTAACTAGCATTGATTTATCTAAGGCATTTTGGCAAATTCCGATTGCTACTGAGGATCGCGATAAGACTGCGTTCTACGTTCCTGGTAGAGGCACATTTCGTTTTAAACGGACTGCTTTTGGCCTTACAAATGCACCAGCTACTCAGCAGCGACTGGTTGACCTACTATTTTCTAAATTTGACCTAAAGGTGTTCGCTTATTTAGATGACATTATCATCATTTCTGAAGACTTTAATAGTCACGTGACACTACTTTTACGTGTACTCGACAAGTTAAAAAAAGCTAACCTAACGATTAACCTTGAGAAGTCCAATTTTTTTAGTTCTCAGTTAAAGTATCTTGGTTACGTCGTGGATGGCTCTGGCTTACGCACTGATCCAGCCAAGGTCGAGGCCATACTTAATTATCCCACACCTAATTGCTGTAAGGACCTCAAACGTTTTTTAGGAACTGCAACGTGGTACAGACGTTTCGTTCCCAACTTTAGTACCATCGCGGGACCCCTAAATAAATTAACTTCATCCAAGAAAGGTACCCCTTCTTTTAAGTGGACCCCTGAAGCTGACGATGCGTTTCGGAACCTAAAAGAGTGTCTAGTTTCTGCACCTGTTCTATCTTGTCCAGACTATACTAAGCCTTTCGAGGTGCATACGGACGCCAGTAGTTACGGTATCGGTGCAATGCTTACTCAGTCGATAGATGGAAAAGAACACCCAATTGCTTACATGAGTAGGTCACTAACTGCTGCTGAAAAGAATTATAGCATAACCGAACGCGAAACCTTAGCCGTCCTTATCGCTCTCGAACATTGGCGCTGCTACATCGAAAACGGTCAACAGTTTACTGTCTATACGGATCACAGCGCACTTAAATGGTTCCTGTCCTTAAATAACCCTACCGGTCGACTAGCTCGTTGGGGGGTACGACTTTCGTCCTTCAATTTTGTCATTAAACACCGACGAGGTGTTGATAACGTTATTCCTGACGCGCTATCTAGAATCGTTCCAGTTAGTGCCATAAACATCTCCAACTCGTATTTAAATACTAAGGACTGCTGGTACAAAAACATATTTAACGGTTATTCAAATGATCCGTCAAAATTTCCAAATTTTATAGTTAAAAATAACTCATTATTTAGGTTATCCAAAAATAAACACGAACTTACATCAGAATTTTCATGGAAAGAGGTCGTGCCTACTGAATTCCGCGAGACCGTAATTCGTGAAAATCATTCTGAGCCCACAGCTGGACATATGGGTATTTTTAAAACATACCGGCGTCTTGCTTTACGTTACTACTGGCCTGGTATGTACCAAGACGTCGTAAAATTCATTGGTTGTTGCGAAAAATGTTTAGCTTATAAGTCCCAAAATCATCAAATTTTAGGAGAAATGGGACGTCCCAAGCATTGTTCGCGACCGTTTCAAATGATATCAATCGATCTCATGGGACCTCTTCCTACTTCAAGAAAGCAAAATAATTATATTTTGGTCATCACCTGTTGCTTTTCGAAGTTTTGCTTAATTTACCCAATCAAAAAAGCTACTGCTGAAATAATTACAAAAATTTTAGAAGATTCAGTATTCCTAACTCACGGCATACCTCAAACCGTGTTAATGGACAATGGCACTCAGTTTACTGGCAAGGTGACTGAGGCACTGTTTAAGAAATATAATATCCCTAATGTTTTCTATACACCTAAGTATACTCCTCAAGTAAACTTAGTAGAAAGGTATAATAGAACCATTATCACCTGTATTTCTACCTACGTCGATAGTGATCATAGATCATGGGACTTATTTATTCCCAAAGTGCAGTTTGCAATCAATAACTCCGTAAACGAGGCTACGGGATTTACACCTTCATTTTTAGTATTTGGTCGTGAGCTTGTTACATGCGGTACACATTTTACTGATAATGACCTCGGTGACGAAATATTATTCCTACCACGAGAAGTATACGCAGAAAACTTGGGTTGTCTATCTTCTGTCTTTGACAATGTACAGGCGAAGTTATGGCAAGCGCATGTTAAAAATACTTCGCATTACAATTTGAGACGCAAGTTTGCCGAATTTGATATTGGAGACGTAGTAATGAAACGCGCTTATTTTTTAAGTGACAAAGAAAGTAGATTTTCAAAGAAGCTTGCTCCAAAATTTATAAAAGCCAAGATCATTGAGAAAAAGTCCCCTCTTGTCTATGTTTTACAAGACATGTCAGGCAAAAATTTAGGTTCCTGGCACATAAAAGATTTAAAACTCGTAGGTAAAAATAAATAGCATTCATACATAATATAGTTATTCCATAATTAATATAAACTTGGATTCAACAACCCCTCTCGCTTTTGTTCCACGTCTAACATCTATTTGTAAGGTGTCAAGTTAGAGAAAACGAGATACCTATAGTTGTGTTATTGTGCGTCAGTTATTTTTTGTATTCGTGATATACAATAACTGTTGCTAGTTTATGGTAGAAAGAAGTATGAAAGAAGATTTTGTAAGGTAAACAAATAGTTAAGCTCTAGTTTATATGCGGATTTTTTAGTTCATTTTAAGATATTACAAAAATCCTTGATTGCGCGCGGGGGTATTGTAACGTTGTTCCATATTTTTAACATAATAAAAACTTAAACATATGAATCGTAAGAAAAAAATTACTAAAATCGTTATCACGCCTTACTAAAGTCATTGTAATATAGTTCCAACCCTACATATCAATTCGCTCCTACCTCACTCGCTCACGTTAGTGGTAACCGGTTACAT
This sequence comes from Hecatera dysodea, assembly GCA_905332915.2. NCBI lineage: Eukaryota > Metazoa > Arthropoda > Insecta > Lepidoptera > Noctuidae > Hecatera > Hecatera dysodea. Next base: position 5,627,013 of record HG995294.1, on the reverse strand, counting down.
ACTCGGCGACCCATTCGCAATCGCGGCGGGTCATTCGTCAGTTGCCAGTGAAGAAGCGCGTTCACGTTTACTACTGTGTAGTGCGTGACGTCAACCGTGCATCTTCAATACATTTATTTATTTAAAGTAAAACAACTTCATTTCTTTCCTTTTAAAGTTAATAAGTTTTACCAAACAATAGTAACCGTTTTATCCCCGTATTGGGTAAGTGTTGACTATTTTATGAAATGCTATCTCATGTGTCATGGTGGACAATGACTTGCAAAGAATATGTGATTCATCATTTTTTCTCTCATTCCAATTTTATATTTTTTATTGAACCACATTTTGCTTAACCTTGCTTTTTATGTTTAATACAATTATTATATATACATTATATTAAATGTGTTAGTGCTTCACACTCTTTTCTTTTAGTGGAACATAAATTGTAAACTCCGATTCTGAAGGTGACCTCTACACACATTCGCCTTAAGCGCAACTGTACGCACGCCTTACGCTTATGCTTACGCTGCCGTGATCACCGTCAGAAGAGGGTTGGCAGATGATTTCATATTTAACCGCTGACCGTTAATTCCAGGGTTCAAGGTTACGGGCACTTTTTGCCGAAGTACCGCCAACACATACTGCACACCGGAGGTCTGCATCACAGGGCCTGCGCCGAAACCACAACCCTCTCCATCCTACGGGTCATCATCTACCGGCGTCTACACCCTGGCTGCTGCAACGACACCAGCTTCGCGTTAAGCCAGGGCAGTACATTTCGCGCCTACCTCCATAGGTCATATATTATGACGGGCCATTGAACCAACGACCCATAAATAAATATTTTGAAAGCTTTTGGTGTCTTTGATTCTATTTAGTTATAGATCTAACGCCCTACGCTTCAATATACTCATCCAAACACCCTCTATACAACCCCGAAAACCATTTTTCTCTAAAATGTCAGATTTCTGAGATACGCAAAGGGGTTGTAAAAAGGGGGTTGAAAAGGGGTAGTTTTTTTTTTCGTTTTCTACTCATCCAAACACCCTCTATACAACCCCGAAAACCATTTTTCTCTTCGACGTCAGGTTTCTGAGATAAGCAATGGGGTTGAAAGAAGGGGGTTGAAAAGGGGTAGTTTCAGATTTTTCCCATACTCACCCCGACACCTTCTATACAACCCCATAAAAAGTTTTCCCCTCCTAGCACGGCAAGTGGGAGAACAATTATGTCAATCAGTCAGTCAATCAGTGGTTTTTTAATTATATATAATATAACTAGTATTTCGCTTGGGGGCGCGAGTTGCAAGCAACCCGCGGTGTCTTTTTAGTATTTTTTGACTAACAATTATTATTTCCCTGTGAAAATAATAATTTGTGTCAGGTTTCTGAGATATGCAAAAGGGTTGAAATTAGGGGGTTGAAATGGGTTGAATTTTTTTTGGCCATATATTCATCCAGATACCCTCTATACAACCCCGAAGACCATTTTTCTCTACAATGTCAAGTTTCTGAGATACGCAAAGGGGTTGAAAGTAGGGGGTTGAAAAGGGTTAAATTTTTTATTGGCCATATACTCGCCCAAATACCCTCTATACAACCCCGAAAACCATTTTTCTCTAAATTGTCAGATTTCTGAGATACGCAAAGGGGTTGTAAAAAGGGGGTTGAAAAGGGGTAATTTTTTTTTCGTTTTATACTCACCCAGATACCCTCTATACAACCCCGAAAACCATTTTTCTCTTCGACGTCAGGTTTCCGAGATAAGCAATGGGGTTGAAAGAAGGGGGTTGAAAAGGGGTAGTTTCAGATTTTTCCCATACTCACCCCGACACCTTCTATACAACCCCATAAAAAGTTTTCCCCTCCTAGCACGGCAAGTGGGAGAACAATTATGTCAATCAGTCAATCAGTGGTTATTTAATTGTATATAATATAACTAGTATTTCGCTTGGGGGCGCGAGTTGCAAGCAACCCGCGGTGTCTTTTTAGTATTTTTTGACTAACAACAAAGGGGTTGAAAAGGGTTGAATTTTTATTGGCCATATACTCATCTAAATACCCTTTATACAACCTCGAAAACTATTTTTCTCTACTATGTCAGATTTCTGAGATACGCAAAGGGGTTGAAACAAGGGGGTTGAAAAGGGTTGATTTTTTATTGGCCATATACTCATCCAGATACCCTCTATATAACCCCGAAAACCATTTTTCTCTACAATGTCAAGTTTCTGAGATACGCAAAGGGGTTGAAAGTAGGGGGTTGAAAAGGGTTGAATTTTTTTTTGGCCATATATTCATCCAGATACCTTCTATACAACCCCGAAGACCATTTTTCTCTACAATGACAAGTTTCTGAGATACGCAAAGGGGTTGAAAGTAGGGGGTTGAAAAGGGTTGAATTTTTTAGTGGCCATATACTCATCCAAACACCCGCTATACAACCCCGAAAACCATTTTTCTCTACCATGTCAGGTTTCTGAGATATGCCAAGGGGTTGAAACAAGGGGGTTGAAAAGGGTTGAATAGGGTTGATTTTTTTATTGGCCATATACTCATCCAGACACCCTCTATACAACCCCGAAATCCATTTTTCTCTACAAAGTCAAGTTTCCGAGATACGCAAAGGGGTTGAAAGAAGGGGGTTGAAAAGGGTTGATTTTTTATTGGCCATATACTCACCCAGATACCCTCTATACAACCCCGAAAACCATTTTTCTCTACAATGTCAGGTTTCTGAGATATGTCAAGGGGTTGAAATAAGGGGGTTGAAAAGGGTTGAATAGGGTTGAATTTTTTATTAGCCATATACTCACCTAAATACCCTTTATACAACCTCGAAAACTATTTTTCTCTACAATGTCAAGTTTCTGAGATACGCAAAGGGGTTGAAAGTAGGGGGTTGAAAAGGGTTGAATAGGGTAGAATTTTTTATTGGCCATATACTCATCCAGATACCCTCTATACAACCCCGAAAACCATTTTTCTCTAAAATGTCAGATTTCTGAGATACGCAAAGGGGTTGTAAAAAGGGGGTTGAAAAGGGGGTAATTTTTTTTTCGTTTTATACTCACCCAGACACCCTCTATACAACCCCGAAAACCATTTTTCTCTTCGCCGTCAGGTTTCTGAGATAAGCAATGGGGTTGAAAGAAGGGGGTTGAAAAGGGGTAGTTTCAGATTTTTCCCATACTCACCCCGACACCTTCTATACAACCCCATAAAAAGTTTTCCCCTCCTAGCACGGCAAGTGGGAGAACAATTGTGTCAATCAGTCAGTCAATCAATCAGTAAATCAGTCAGTGGTTTTTTAATTGTATATAATATAATAACTAGTATTTCGCTTGGGGGCGCGAGTTGCAAGCAACCCGCGGTGTCTTTTTAGTATTTTTTGACTAACAACAAAGGGGTTGAAAGGGGTTGAATTTTTATTGGTCCCTTTATACAACCTCGAAAACTATTTTTCTCTACTATGTCAGATTTCTGAGATACGCAAAGGGGTTGAAAGAAGGGGGTTGAAAAGGGTTGAATTTTTTATTAGCCATATACTCATCCAGATACCCTCTATACAACCCCGAAAACCATTTTGCTCTAAAATGTCAGATTTCTGAGATACGCAAAGGGGTTGTAAAAAGGGGGTTGAAAAGGGGTAATTTTTTTTTTCGTTTTATACTCATCCAAACACCCTCTATACAACCCCGAAAACCATTTTCTCTAAAATGTCAGATTTCTGAGATACACAAAGGGGTTGTAAAAAGGGGGTTGAAAAGGGGTAATTTTTTTTTTGTTTTATACTCACCCAGACACCCTCTATACAACCCCGAAAACCGTTTTTCTCTTCGACGTCAGGTTTCTGAGATAAGCAATGGGGTTGAAAGATGGGGGTTGAAAAGGGGTAGTTTCAGATTTTTCCCGTACTCACCCCGACACTTTCTATACAACCCCATAAAAAGTTTTCCCCTCCTAGCACGGCAAGTGGGAGAACAATTATGTCAATCAGTCAATCAGTGGTTATTTAATTATATATAATATAACTAGTATTTCGCTTGGGGGCGCGAGTTGCAAGCAACTCGCGGTGTCTTTTTAGTATTTTTTGACTAACAATTATTATTTCTCTGTGAAAATACGCAAAGGGGTTGAAAGAAGGGGGTTGAAAATGGTTAAATTTACTCACCCAGATACCCTCTATACAACCCCGAAGACCATTTTTCTCTAAAATGTCAGATTTCTGAGATACGCAAAGGTTTGAAACAAGGGGGTTGAAAAGGGTTGAATATTTCATTCATCATATACTCATCCAAACACTCTATACAACCTCGAAAACTATTTTTCTCTACTATGTCAGGTTTCTGAGATATGCAAAGGGGTTGAAAGAAGTGTGTTGAAAAGGGTTGATTTTTTTATTGGCCATATACTCACCCAGATACCCTCTATACAACCCCGAAGACCATTTTTCTCTACAATGTCAAGTTTCTGGGTTACGCAAAGGGGTTGAAAAGGGTTTAATAGGGTTGATTTTTTTATTGGCCATATACTCACCCAGATACCCTGCTGCCTGTTTCTGCTATAATGACGATATCGTCTGCAAATCGCAAGTGAGAAATGTACTCGCCATTGATGTTAATGCCACGTTCTTTCCAGTTCAGCGTCTTGAACATATCCTCCATTGCATTAGTGAACAATTTCGGGGAAATAACATCCCCTTGTCTCACTCCTCGATGCAACGGTATGGTACTTGTTTGCTGATTCTGTACTTGAACGGACATGGTGGCGGCCTCGTAGAGACATCTCATCACTTGGATGTATCGCCAGTTTACTTGGCAGCGCTGCAGGGACTCCAGAACAGACCAGATTTCAACAGAGTCAAAGGCCTTTTAATAGTCCACAAATGCTAGACACAGGGGCTGATTGTACTCTTCGGTCTTCTGTATAATCTGCCGCACTGTGTGGATGTGGTCTATGGTGCCATATCCGCTCCGAAACCCAGCCTGCTCCGCTGGTTGGAATTCGTCGAGTCTTCGCGCAAGACGGTTCGTGATCACTCTTGAAAACAGCTTATAGACGTGGCTTAGAAGGGATGTGGGTCGATAGTTCTTCAACAGGGTCTTGTTTCCCTTTTTGAAGAACAAAACGACCATACTTCTACTCCACGCCTCTGGAGTTCTCCCTTCAAATAGGACAGCGTTAAAAAGCTTCTGGAGCTCCCTAAGTACGGGGTTACCTCCAGCTTTCAGCAGCTCTGTGGTAACGCCGTCTTGTCCAGGGGCTTTTCCATTTTTAAGCTGCCCAAGAGCGATCTCGATTTCGCCAATACTGACTTCTGGCAGGTCTTTAATGGCGTGTCAATGTGGCTTAGAGCCACATTGACACGCCATTTCACCGAAGACCCTCATTTTCGGGATCAGGACGAGATGCATGCGATGCGTATAACCGGCTATAGAAGTCCTCCACTTCCGAAAGGACTGCTGGCTTCGAAGAAACGAATTCTCCACTTGCTGTGGTCAACTTCGTCTGGTGGCTTCTTCCGAGAGATTGTACGAACACCTTTGACCCCCGATTCTGCTCGATTGCTCTTTCAACCGAAAGAGCATTGAAGCGCCGGAGGTCGCGTCGTACGTGTTTGTTGATCTCTCGGTTTAGAAACCGCTTTGCCGACGAAGTGGTGGGTGGGTTTTCACGTCGTTCCTTCATTAGCCCTAAAGTTCCTTCTGAAAGCTTGGACTTCTTGCCCTTACGCTGCATATCACAGAATCTTTTACCTTCTTCCCTGAGGATCCGAGTCACATTTTCGAGGTTCTGGTTTACGTCTCTTGTGGTTTCCACGGCAGCGAATCGGTTTACCAGGTTTGCCTGGAACGTTTCAGATCCTGCCATGGTTTAGAGCAGAGTTGGTCGGAGTCTGGACTTCATCAGATAGACACGTTCGGCCTTGAAGTTAATATTCAGAAAGCCTCGTACAAGTCGGTGATCGCTACCGGTATTGAACCTATTGATCACGGAGACGTCTCTGAATATATGCCTCTTGTCCGTTATGATGAAGGCAATCTCAGTTTTGGTCATAGTGTCGGGGCTTTGCCACGTCCACTTCCTAACACACACTATACAACCTCGAAAACTATTTTTCTCTACTATGTCAGGTTTCTGAGATACGCAAAGGGGTTGAAAAGGGTTGTATTTTTTAATCGCCATATACTTGTCCAAATACCCTCCATACAAACCTGAAAACCGTTTTGCTCTACTATGTCAGGTTTCTGAGATACGCAAAGGGGTTGAATAAAACAATCCATACATGCTCTGTGTGACACAGATGTTCACAGAACTGTATTTGTTCATAAACTGTATCTCAAAGTGTGTGTACCCTAGAAACTAAGATGTATTTTTGCATGCAAAATAAAATAAACTTATTATTATTATTATCAGTTATCTTTTTTTTCTCAGCTCTTTTTTGGCTGGATTTTACAAAAATTAAAATTTTAAATTTTCTGATAATTCTGCATGTATTTAGAATCGCAGCCTTTTGCAATGTTATGTAGAGGGTTTCTGTAAGATCTAATAATTTTAAACTATGGAGGAGATAATTTGGGATAACACCTGTGGTGGAAAGTACTATTGGAACTACATATACTTTTTCTTGACGCCAGATTCCCATAACTTCATCTTTGAGTTCTGCGTATTTACTTATTTTTTCAGTGATCGTCTTCTGAATGTTATGTGTATTGGGCATTGCAATGTCTATCAAATAAGTTATTTTATTTATTTTATCCTGTAATGTTATATTCGGTCTATTATAATGTATGGTTCTGTCGGTGAGAATGGCACGGTCGTAGTAGAGCTTATGTGTAGTACTTTCTAAAATGGTTTGTGGTGTATAGTTGTAGTAAGGGGTTTTAGTGTTTTGAATGAGTGCGTGTTTGAGAGCTAGTTTTTGATGGATGACGTTTGCTACTTGGTTATGCCTATGAGTGTAATCGGTCTGCGTGAATGTTGTGCAGGCGCCAGTAATATGCTGAATGGTTTCAGGTTGGGTGTGACACTTGCGACATTTATCGTTTGTTACTGTAGGATCTTTAATTATATATTTTCTGTAATTTTTTTTGTGTTAATGATCTGTTATTATTATTATTATTTCCTTTATTCATTACATAAATACATATAAATTACATTTTTAAATATTAAAATACAATTATATAAAAATATTTAAAAATATAAAAAATAGTAGCCCACCGGTATCGGGAACAGGGTCCAAGCTACCGGCGGTCAGGGCCCCAGAGAGAGGAACCTCCTAACAATGCGAGCCGTATCCAGAAGTACCGCTTTCTGGATCAAGCCCTTGATCCAGCTGCCTAAAGAGAGCCTCTTAAGGTGTTGGTCGAGGCTCTTGGCTATTAAGCCATTGACGGACACGACTATCGGTACAATGATTGCTGAATCCACATCCCACATGCCGACAACCTCGCGAGCCAAGTCAAGATATTTAATTTGCTTATCTTTCTCGGCTTTCACGAGGTTCTCGTCATGTGGAACAGTTATGTCTACAATCATTGCACGCCTCACAATTCGGTCCACCACCACTATATCAGGCTTATTGGCAACAATAGTCCTGTCAGTGATGATGGACCGATCCCAGTACAATGTGATATTGCCATTATCGAGAACTGGGTCGGGCACATACCTGTAGTACGGCACCTCCGATTCCACAAGTGAGTATTTTAGAGCAAGTTGCTGGTGGATAATCCTGGCTACGAGGTTGTGCCTATGCAAATACTCTCAATACTTATTATTGTTATTATGTAATCCCGAAGACCATTTTTCTCTATAATGTCAATTTTCTGAGATACGCAAAGGGGTTGAAAGAAGGGGGTTTAAAAGGGTTGAATAGGGTTGAATTTTTTATTGGCCATATACTCATACAGACACCTTTTATACAACCCCGAATAACATTTTTCTCTAAAATGTCAGATTTCTGAGATACGCAAAGGGGTTGAAAGAAGGGGGTTGAAAAGGGTCGATTTTTTTATAGGCCATATACTCACCCAGATACCCTCTATACAACCCCGAAAACCATTTTTCTCTACGATGTCAGCTTTCTGAGATGGGTCTACCCTTTATAGCAGAACTTAATGTCATAATATTATTTTGCATAACAACGGATAGCATAATCTTCACTTCGCAGAAAATTGTTTGGTGTACCCTCATTTATCATACATTAAAAAGTCATAATTTTGTAAGTCAGAATCATCTTTAGGCATAAATTTCATATCCATAATGGTTAAAAAGTAGAACCATCTTATCGCAGAAAGTTCACAGTCAGAATTGTCTTTTGGCAAACATTTCATATCGGTAGTCATTAAAAGGCAGAACTGGCATATTTCCGAAAGTTAACAGAATCATCTTTTGTCATACATTTTGACATCCATAAATAGAAAGACACATCTGTTATATTACAGAAAATTCAGTTACAATAATTTTGCATTTCTTACCAGAACAATAAAATTTGTACAAGCAAGCATGCAGCATGCAAGCAAGCACGCAGCATGCAAGCAAGCAAGCAGCATGCAAGCAATCATGCAGCATGCAAGCAAGCAAGCAACATGCAGCATGCATGGTTTCTGTCACGGCTACAGCGCTGCGGGGTTCCGGCGGTCCCACGCGAGTTTATCGTTGCAGATGGGTTTAACGCTCACCACCGCAGCTTCGGCTTGCTGCCCGGCTTCGCCGGCCAGCCTCAGCCGCGGCGGCGAGTGTTACAACCACCTGCTCCTCAACTCGCGGGCCGCCTCACCCCTCCGCGCCTTCGCGGTTTTGAATTACACTCTAGGGGTAGGGCAGACAAGACTACGTGGAGTCGGTTTTGCAGCGATTTGTTTCTGTCACTAAATTTTTAGTAAAAAGCGTTTACTGTTAAGACAATGTTTAAATTTTAATATAAGTACCTAAGATTAGATACAAATACTTTTTTTATGGAAATGTTTAAAGAGATTCATCCCAGGTGAAATTCTGCCATCTTCATAGTATGCCATGTGAAATTATGCAAAATGATCGTTGTTCAAAGTAAACATTGTGCTAAACGAAATTATGCGATGTTTTAACAATGCTAAAGGTAATTATGCCAAATAAAATTCTGCCATCCTAATAGTATGCCATTGTAAATTCGGGCATATAAATATTCGGCCAAACAATAGTTATACTAAATATTTTTTATGCCTTACAAATACTGGTTTAAAAAAGACTATGCCAAGTGTGTTATGCCAAGTAAAATTCGGAGCAACAAGATTCTGGCAGATAGAGGGAACCCTTCTGAGAAACGCAAAAGGATTTTTTTAAAATTTACAGTTCATTACCGCGGACTTGGTGGTCCGCGCCTTTTTTTACAGGTTAAACTTGTTTAGATTTTTTTTTACATTACATATAGTATGTGCTTCCACATAGGACACTTTTCCTTAATCTACGCACAAGTTATTCCTGTGAGCATACAATAAAAGCATTTCGTAGCTTATGGTCTATGTGAGTCCATCATTTTTTTTTCTTTTTTATTTTCTTTGTGTTTTTATTTTGTTTTTTTTTAATGTTTCTTTTTGTTTTTTTTTTTTATATGTATAATCTTCAGACTTTTGTTCTAAATGACTTATTACTATATTAGTTAAAACACGGATGTTTTGACACACTTAAAAAAATGGATATACATAAAGGGGTGATGCATGGCAGTTTGAGCCGGCCAACCTCGACCTTGCGGGAACGTGAGTATGACAGACTCACTCTGCCATGCAGCTTTACATAATGGTATTTTATTTAACATTATGGAGAATACAGAGTTTGGGTGGAGTTTATTATTGGGGACAGGGATTAGTTTAGGTGGGCCTAATGACCAGGGACTTCGCTAGTTTCTTCTTTCTTCGCAGAGAAGGAGAAAAGCTGGGTATAAGCTTCTGCATAGGCTCAAGCCGACCTAGAGCCCGAATACCTATCTCACCTTGCCTTGCAGCTCTGATCAACGGAAGCACCAGCAAAACGACCATAAAAGGTAGCAAGTATGCTGCACTGCCCCAAATGGTAGTTGCCACTCACCGATGCCGTATAACGCGAACCAAAGGGAAGACGATCGCATTATTCGAGTGGAGAGAGGAGACTCCATTTGCCCAGGCGAGCTCACTGCTCTAACAAATCAGAGAGGCAGGAGAACACACGGTCACAGCTCGCACTATAAGTGTTGACGCGGTGGTGGTCGGAGGGGAAAGAGGAGACGTCGCAGACCGCTTCGGCTGTTTAAAAGCCTCAGAACAGCATGAGTTAGTCGTCTATGAGGACAGAGGAGAAAGTTTGAGCTTTCTCAGAGCCCCAAGAGACCCAACAGCCAGCGCGACGAGCTTCAGAACGAGTCCGACCACTCAAAGTGGATCCGAGAGGGCCCAGGAGAAGGCAGCCGTCGAAAAAGCTGCAAAGGAGCAGAGCAAAACTACCAGCCCAGAGGACCAAGCCCGGTCGAGGAGTCGCCTGAAAGCAATCGGCACTTTCCTCAGTTCTCTACTCCCTAGCACCAGCCGCAAATCACAAGCTGATAAGCAGGGGGAAGCAGTGGAGAGGTTCTTCAGAAAAACACCAAGAGAACCATCACCGAAGAAGCCCACACCAACAAGAGCCGACAAAGGGCATGTTATCCCACCGACCCTCGCAGCCAATTCAGGCACTACGGACCACGTGAAGAGCGCTTTCCTCGAGTACATAGCAATCGTGAGAGCGACCAGGGAGTTTAATCTCGTGACATGCAAGAAGATCCTGCAGACCTTCCAGAGAAACACTGAAGGACTGCTAAGGGTACTGCTCGAGGAGGCCGAGGCGGCCGTATACGACAACGTCAAATCTCAAGTCATCATAGGAGAAATGACGGGGTCGTATATGGCAGCTTTCAGCGCGGAGAGTGGCTTTGTGACCCTGTACGAGGAGGAAACGGGGCGCTCAGGCAAAATAAAATTCAGAGCACCGAACACCGACCCGATACTGATTACCGCCAAGTGTACCAAAATCATGCTGGATGACAAGATCCTTGAAATGGCTCAGTCCATTCTGGGGACTTCAGACATCCAGGAGCATTGGGCGGTACCCAGTATCAGGTGGGTAAACGGCAGTGGCGTGCAGTGGTTCGAGTTAGGCTAGGCCAGAAAATAATGTCCAAAAAAAAACACCACATTATTCAGGGTTGAAATTTGGTGTTTTTTTTTTAAATAGGCAATAAAAAAAAAAGAAACTCATTTCATTAAAAATCAACCCTAAATAATGTGGTTATTTTTTAAATATTATTTGGACATTTTCTCTGGCCTACCCTAACTCGAACCACTGCACGCCACTGGTAAACGGAGTTCCGGGTTGCGGCAAGACAACCTGGGTGGTGAAACACTTCGACGAGGAAAAGGACGTTGTGGCCACCACGACAACTGAAACTGCCAAAGATCTTAGGGAGAAGCTTGCGCACCGCTTAGGAGACCGAGTAAAGACAAAGGTGCGCACTATGGCCTCAATCTTAGTAAATGGGTTCAGGAAACAAGAGAAATGCTACCGCCTCACGGTAGACGAGGCAGAGTGAACCTATTCGAGTTAAGGTATACCCGTCCATTTATGGTGGCTGGCATCACCCAGGAACTCCTCTGCACACATCGCAACCCGATGGATGGGCAGTAACGCGCGTTCTCGCTGATGTTGCTCGCGAACGGTGCTGAATTCCGGGATTCGCTAGGGGCCAGATTTTAGGGCTCTTTATGCCCTTTCAAACGACACCAATCTCGGTCTTCTAGCACCAGGGGTTACGAAGATAACTTGCGGGGGGGGTGAAGTAGTCCCGAGGGGGGAGGGGGGGAGGGGGAGGTTTCATGGGGAGACGATAGGCGGTGGGGTCTTGGGGGTCTCGTGCGGAGGTAAGAGGGTGTGGGGTCTTGGTGGGGGGTCTTTGGGGGTCTCGTGGGGAGGTGATGGATGGTGGGGTCTTGGGAGTGGGGGTCTTGGGGGGTCTCGTGGGGAGGTGAGGGGTGGTGCGGTCTTGGGGGGTCTCGTGGAGAGGTGAGGGGTGGTGGGGTCTTGGGAGTGGGGGTCTTGGGGGATCGTTACTCGTGTGGTGGTTTGGAGGTTTAAGTTGGTGGGGGTATTCCCAGGTTGAGTGGGGGTGGTTGTGAAAAGTAAGGGGGGGGGGGGTAAAGCTCGCGAACGGTGCTGAATTCCGGGATTCGCTAGGGGCCAGATTTTAGGGCTCTTTATGCCCTTTCAAACGACACCAATCTCGGTCTTCTAGCACCAGGGGTTGCGAAGATAACTTGCGGGGGGGTGAGGTAGTCCCGAGGGGGGAGGGGGGGGTTTCGTGGGGAGACGATAGGCGGTGGGGTCTTGGGTGGAGGTCTTGGGGGGTCTCGTGCGGAGGTAAGAGGGGGTGGGGTCTTGGTGGGGGTCTTGGGGGGTCTCGTGGGGAGGTGATGGGTAGTGGGGTCTTGGGAGTGGGGGTCTTGAGGGATCGTCACTCGTGTGGTGGTTTGAAGGTTTAAGTTGGAGTGGGTATTCCCAGGTTGGAAGGGGGTGGTTGTGAAAAGTAAGGGGGGGGTAAAGCTCGCGAACGGTGCTGAATTCCGGGATTCGCTAGGGGCCAGATTTTAGGGCTCTAAATGCCCTTTCAAACGACACCAATCTCGGTCTTCTAGCACCAGGGGTTGCGAAGATAACTTGCGGGGGGGGTGAGGTAGTCCCGAGGGGGGAGGGGGGGGTTTCGTGGGGAGACGATAGGCGGTGGGGTTTTGGGGGGTCTCGTGCGGAGGTAAGAGTGGGTGGGGTCTTGGGGGTCTCGTGGGGTTGGGTGAAGGGTTCAGGAGTTCCCTCAGGACTTACGTATGCGCTGGTGCGGAGCTGGAGCGGATTCTTCACGTCGGTCCGCGTGATGGCTGGTGTGGTAGAATAATTCTTCGGCCGGCTTCGGAGTCTTCACACAAGGCTAATATATTCAAGAAAAGCACGTGGTGACAAAAAGTGTGGTTATACCACGCGGTTTGAAGTTGTTTTTTGGTAATAACCTCGTGCTATTTGGCAATCTTGGTACCTTTATGTCTTTATTGGTTTCCCTCCGATTTCCAAGATTCTTACGCCGTTGAATTTGCCTTCGCCTCCTCTCTCTGGGTGAATGTGGGAGAGGTAATCCGACTACGCAAAGGGGTTGAAAGAAGGGGGTTGAAACAAGGGGGTTGAAAAGGGTTGAACAGGGTTGATATTTTTGGCCATATACTCATCCAGACACCTTCTATACAACCCCGAAGACCATTTTCCTCTAGAATGTCAGGTTTCTGAGATACGCAAAGGGGTTGAAAGAAGGGGGTTGAAAAGGGTTGAATTTTTTTTGGCCATATATTCATCTAGGTGCCCTCTATACAACCCCGAAAACCATTTATCTCTACAATATCAGGTTTCTGACATAAATATGCCAAGGGGTTGAAAGTAGGGGGTTGAAAAGGATTGAATAGGGTTGAATTTTTTAATGGCCATATACTCATCCAGACACCTTCTATACAACCCCGAAAACCATTTTTCTCCACAATGTCAGGTTTCCGAGATATGCCAAGGGGTTGAAACAAGGGGGTTGAAAAGGGCTCCCAAATGTCAGATTCCTGATATACGCAAAGGGGTTGAAAGTAGGGGGTTGAAAAGGGTTGAATAGGGTTGAATTTTTTAGTGGTCATATACTCATCCAGACACCTTCTATACAACCCCGAAAACCATTTTTCTCTACAATGTCAGGTTTCCGAGATATGCCAAGGGGTTGAAAGTAGGGGGTTGAAAAGGATTGAATAGGGTTGAATTTTTTAGTGGCCATATACTCATCCAGACACCTTCTATACAACCCCGAAAACCATTTTTCTCTACAATGTCAGGTTTCCGAGATATGCCAAGGAGTTGAAATAAGGGGGTTGAAACAAGGGGGTTGAAAAGGGTTGAATAGGGTTGATTTTTTTGGCCATATACTCATCCAGACACCTTCTATACAACCCCGAAGACCATTTTCCTCTAGAATGTCAGGTTTCTGAGATACGCAAAGGGGTTGAAAGAAGGGGGTTGAAAAGGGTTGAATTTTTTTTGGCGATATATTCATCTAGGTGCCCTCTATACAACCCCGAAAACCATTTATCTCTACAATATCAGGTTTCTGACATATGCCAAGGGGTTGAAAGTAGGGGGTTGAAAAGGATTGAATAGGGTTGAATTTTTTAATGGCCATATACTCATCCAGACACCTTCTATACAACCCCGAAAACCATTTTTCTCCACAATGTCAGGTTTCCGAGATATGCCAAGGGGTTGAAACAAGGGGGTTGAAAAGGGTTGAATAGGGTTGAATTTTTTACTGGCTATATACTCATCCAGACACCCTCTATACAACCCCGAAAACCATTTTTCTCTACAATGTCAAGTTTCTGAGATACGCAAAGGGGTTGAAAGTAGGGGGTTGAAAAGGGTTGAATAGGGTTGAATTTTTTATTGGCCATATACTCATCCAGACACCCTCTATACAACCCCGAAAACCATTTTTCTCTAAAATGTCAGATTTCTGAGATACGCAAAGGGGTTGTAAAAAGGGGGTTGAAAAGGGGTAGGTTTTTTTTTCATTTTCTACTCATCCAAACACCCTCTATACAACCCCGAAAACCATTTTTCTCTTCGACGTCAGGTTTCTGAGATAAGCAATGGGGTTGAAAGATGGGGGTGGAAAAGGGGTAGTTTCGGATTTTTCCCATACTCACCCCGATACCTTCTATACAACCCCATAAAAAGTTTTCCCCTCCTGGCACGGCAAGTGGGAGAACAATTATGTCAATCAGTCAGTGGTTATTTAATTTATTATATATAATATAACTAGTATTTCGCTTGGGGGCGCGAGTTGCAAGCAACCCGCGGTGTCTTTTTAGTATTTTTTGACTAACAACAAAGGGGTTGAAAGTAGAGGGTTGAAAAGGGTTGAATTTTTTATTCGTCATATACTCATCTAGATACCCTCTACACAGCCCCGAAGACCATTTTTCTCTACAATGTTAAGTTTCTGAGATACGCAAAGGGGTTGAAAGAAGGGGGTTGAAAAGGGTTGATTTTTTATTGGCCATATACTCATCCAGATATCCTCTATATAACCCCGAAAACTATTTTTCTCTTCAATGTCAAGTTACTGAGATACGCAAAGGGGTTGAAAGTAGGGGGTTGAAAAGGGTTGAATTTTTTATTGGCCATATACTCATCCAGATACCCTCTATACAACCCCGAAAACCATTTTGCTCTAAAATGTCAGATTTCTGAGATACGTAAAGGGGTTGTAAAAAGGGGGTTGAAAAGGGGTAATTTTTTTTTTCGTTTTACACTCATCCAAATACCCTCTATACAACCCCGAAAACCATTTTTCTCTTCGACGTCAGGTTTCTGAGTTAACAATGGGGTTGAAAGAAGGGGGTTGAAAAGGGGTAGTTTCAGATTTTTCCCATACTCACCCCGACACCTTCTATACAACCCCATAAAAAGTTTTCCCCTCCTAGCACGGCAAGTGGGAGAACAATTATGTCAATCAGTCAGTGGTTATTTAATTGTATATAATATATTATATATATAATATAATATAATAACTAGTATTTCGCTTGGGGCGCGAGTTGCAAGCAACCCGCGGTGTCTTTTTAGTATTTTTTGACTAACAATTATTATCTCTACAATGTTAGATAACGCCGAAAACCATTTTTCTAAGGGGTTGAAAGTAGGGGGTTGAAAAGGGTTGAATTTTTTATTGGCCATATACTCATCCAAACACCCTCTATACAACCCCGAAAACCATTTTTCTCTACAATGTCAGGTTTCTGAGATACGCAAAGGGGTTGAAAGAAGGGGGTTGAAAAGGGTTGATTTTTTTTATTGGCCATACACTCACCCAGATACCCTCTATATAACCTCGAAGACCATTTTTCTCTATTATGTCAGGTTTCTGAGATACGCAAAGGGGTTGAAAGAAGGGGGTTGAAAAGGGGGTAATTTTTTTTCGTTTTATACTCATCCAGACACCCTCTATATAACCCCGGAAACCATTTATCTCTTCGACGTCAGGTTTTTGAGATAAGCAATGGGGTTGAAAGAAGGGGGTTGAAAAGGGGTAGTTTCAGATTTTTCCCATACTCACCCCTACACCTTCTATACAACCCCATAAAAAGTTTTCCCCTCATAGCACGGCAAGTGGGAGAACAATTATGTCAATCAGTCAATCAGTGGTTTTTTAATTATATATAATATAACTAGTATTTCGCTTGGGGGCGCGAGTTGCAAGCAACCCGCGGTGTCTTTTTAGTATTTTTTACTAAAAATTATTATCTCTACAATGTCAGATTTCTGAGTTACGCAAAGGGGTTGAAAGAAGGGGGTTGAAAAGGGTTGAATTTTTTAATCGTCATTTTCTAATCCAAACACCCTCTATACAAACCCGAAAACCATTTTTCTCTACAATGTCAGGTTTCTGAGTTACGCAAAGGGGTTGAAAGTAGGGGGTTGAAAAGGGTTGAATTTTTTATTGGCCATATACTCACCCAAATACCCTCTATACAACCCCGAAAACCATTTTTCTCCACAATGTCAAGTTTCTGAGATACGCAAAGGGGTTGAAAGTAGGGGGTTGAAAAGGGTTGAATTTTTTATTGGCCATATACTCATCCAGATACCCTCTATACAACCCCAAAAACCATTTTTCTCTTCAATGTCAAGTTTCTGAGATACGCAAAGGGGTTGAAAGTAGGGGGTTGAAAAGGGTTGAATAGGGTTGAATTTTTTATTGGTCATATACTCACCCAAATACCCTCTATGCAACCCCGAAAACCATTTTTCTCTAAAATGTCAGATTTCTGAGATACGCAAAGGGGTTGTAAAAAGGGGTTGAAAAGGGGTAATTTTTTTTTTTCGTTTTATACTCATCCAGACACCCGCTATACAACCCCGAAAACCATTTTTCTCTTCACCGTCAGGTTTCTGAGATAAGCAATGGGGTTGAAAGAAGGGGGTTGAAAAGGGGTAGTTTCAGATTTTTCCCATACTCACCCCGACACCTTCTATACAACCCCATAAAAAGTTTTTCCCTCCTAGCACGGGAAGTGGGAGAACAATTATGTCAATCAGTCAGTGAGTGAGTGGTTTTTTAATTATATATAATATAACTAGTATTTCGCTTGGGGGCGCGAGTTGCAAGCAACCCGCGGTGTCTTTTTAGTATTTTTAGTAACAATTATTATCTCTACAATGTCAGATTTCTGAGTTACGCAAAAGGGTTGAAAGAAGGGGGTTGAAAAGGGTTGAATTTTTTTTGGCCATATATTCATCCAGATGTCCTCTATACAACCCCGAAGACCATTTTTCTCTACAATGTCAGGTTTCTGAGTTACGCAAAGGGGTTGAAAGAAGGGGGTTGAAAAGGGTTGAATTTTTTTTAGCCATATTTTCATCCAGATGCCCTCTATACAACCCCGAAAACCATTTTTCTCTACAATGTCAGGTTTCTGAGTTACGCAAAGGGGTTGAAAGAAGGGGGTTGAAAAGGGTTGAATTTTTTTTGGCCATATTTTCATCCAGACACCCTCTATACAACCCCGAAGACCATTTTTCTCTACAATGTCAAGTTTCTGAGATACGCAAAGGGGTTGAAAGTAGGGGGTTGAAAAGGGTTGAATAGGGTTGAATTTTTTATTGGCCATATACTCATCCAAACACCCTCTATACAACCCCGAAAACCATTTTTCTCTAAAATGTCAGATTTCTGAGATACGCAAAGGGGTTGTAAAAAGGGGGTTGAAAAGGGGTAGTTTTTTTTTTCGTTTTCTACTCATCCAAACACCCTCTATACAACCCCGAAAACCATTTTTCTCTTCGACGTCAGGTTTCTGAGATAAGCAATGGGGTTGAAAGAAGGGGGTTGAAAAGGGGTAGTTTCAGATTTTTCCCATACTCACCCCGACACCTTCTATACAACCCCATATAAAGTTTTCCCCTCCTAGCACGGGAAGTGGGAGAACAATCATGTCAATCAGTCAATCAATCAGTCAATCAGTCAGTGGTTTTTTAATTATATATAATATAACTAGTATTTCGCTTGGGGGCGCGAGTTGCAAGCAACCCGCGTTGTCTTTTTAGTATTTTTAGTAACAATTATTATCTCTACAATGTCAGATTTCTGAGTTACGCAAAGGGGTTGAAAAGGGTTGAATTTTTTTTGGCCATATATTCATCCAGATGTCCTCTATACAACCCCGAAGACCATTTTTCTCTACAATGTCAGGTTTCTGAGTTACGCAAAGGGGTTGAAAGAAGGGGGTTGAAAAGGGTTGATTTTTTTTTAGCCATATTTTCATCCAGATGCCCTCTATACAACCCAGAAAACTATTTTTCTCTACAATGTCAGGTTTCTGAGTTACGCAAAGGGGTTGAAAGAAGGGGGTTGAAAAGGGTTGAATTTTTTTTGGCCATATTTTCATCCAGACACCCTCTATACAACCCCGAAGACCATTTTTCTCTACAATGTCAAGTTTCTGAGATACGCAAAGGGGTTGAAAGTAGGGGGTTGAAAAGGGTTGAATAGGGTTGAATTTTTTATTGGCCATATACTCATCCAAACACCCTCTATACAACCCCGAAAACGATTTTTCTCTAGAATGTCAGGTTTCTGAGATACGCAAAGGGGTTGAAACAAGGGGGTTGAAAAGGGTTGAATAGGGTTGATTTTTTTATTGGCCATATACTCACCCAGATACCCTCTATACAACCCCGAAAACCATTTTTCTCTAAAATGTCAGATTTCTGAGATACGCAAAGGGGTTGTAAAAAGGGGGTTGAAAAGGGGTAGTTTTTTTTTCGTTTTCTACTCATCCAAACACCCTCTATACAACCCCGAAAACCATTTTTCTCTTCGACGTCAGGTTTCTGAGATACGCAAAGGGGTTGAAACAAGGGGGTTGAAAAGGATTGAATAGGGTTGAATTTTTTAGTGGTCATATACTCATCCAGACACCTTCTATACAACCCCGAAAACCATTTTTCTCTACAATGTCAGGTTTCCGAGATATGCCAAGGGGTTGAAACAAGGGGGTTGAAAAGGATGGAATAGGGTTGAATTTTTTACTGGCTATATACTCATCCAGACACCCTCTATACAACCCCGAAAACCATTTTTCTCTACAATGTCAGCTTTCTGAGATATGCCAAGGGGTTGAAACAAGGGGGTTGAAAAGGGTTGAATAGGGTTGAATTTTTTATTGGCCATATACTCATCCAGATACCCTCTGTACAACCCCGAAAACCATTTTGCTCTAAAATGTCAGATTTCTGAGATACCTACGCAAAGGGGTTGTAAAAAGGGGGTTGAAAAGGGGTAATTTTTTTTTCGTTTTATGCTCATCCAAACACCCTCTATACAACCCCGAAAACCATTTTTCTCTTCGACGTCAGGTTTCTGAGATAAGTAATGGGGTTGAAAGAAGGGGGTTGAAAAGGGGTAGTTTCAGATTTTTCCCAAACTCACCCCGACACCTTCTATACAACCCCATAAAAAGTTTTCCCCCCCTGGTACGGCAAGTGGGAGAACAATTATGTCAATCACTAGATCAGTGAGTGGTTTTTTAATTGTATATAATATAACTAGTATTTCGCTTGGGGGCGCGAGTTGCAAGCAACCCGCGGTGTCTTTTTAGTATTTTTTCTCATCCAAACACCCTCTATACAACCCCGAAAACCACTTTTCTCTACAATGTCAGGTTTCTGAGATATGCCAAGGGGTTGAAACAAGGGGGTTGAAAAGGGTTGAATAGGGTTGATTTTTTTATTGGCCATATACTCATCCAGACACCCTCTATACAACCCCGAAGACCATTTTTGCCTTCTATGTTAGGTTTCTGAGATACGCAAAGGGGTTGAAAGTAGGGGTTGAAAAGGGTTGAATAGGGTTGAATTTTTTATTGGCCGTATACTCATCCAGATACCCTCTATACAACCCCGAAAACCATTTTTCTCTACAATGTCAGGTTTCTGAGATACGCAAAGGGGTTGAAAGTAGGGGGTTGAAAAGGGTTGAATAGGGTTGAATTTTTTATTGGCCATATACTCATTCAAACACCCTCTATACAATCCCGATAACCATTTTTCTCTAAAATGTCAGATTTCCGAGATACGCAAAGGGGTTGTAAAAAGGGGGTTGAAAAGGGGTAATTTTTTTTTTCGTTTTATTCTCACCCAGGCACCCTCTATACAACCCCGAAAACCATTTTTCTCTTCGACGTCAGGTTTCCGAGATAAGCAATGGGGTTGAAAGAAGGGGGTTGAAAAGGGGTAGTTTCAGATTTTTCCCATACTCACCCCGACACCTTCTATACAACCCCATAAAAAGTTTTTCCCTCCTAGCACGGGAAGTGGGAGAACAATTGTGTCAATCAGTCAGTCAATCAATCAGTCAGTGGTTTTTTAATTATATATAATATAATATAATATTATTACGTTACGTCGGTTATAATTGCACAAAATCAACTTTTAGTTATTTTGAGAGTTCTTTGTAATCTGGAATCACATTGTACGTTCCAACAATTCTTATGTTTGGTTTTGTGTTTTTCTAAAAACAAAACAATTTGGGTGTAGTATTCCGATCGTATCCCTAATTTAACGTAACGAAAATACCTTGTAGATACTATTTCTAGTAAAACGACCGTTGCCAATTGATTCTAGCCTAAAGGTATGGTTCGAAGTAAAGGGTGGAATACTGAACAATCTGACGAGTTTTTTGAAACTATGTAGGTACCGTTTCAGTCTGGTAGCAGCTGATACCATGGAGCGACTAACTAACTGTTCACAACCCAGTATCTGGGATTACACCAGTTATAAACTTCTCTTGGTGCCTGTTGCCCTAGTTCTTTTCTGTCTTTTGTTTGAAGTGTTAGGTTTTCTTACTACTCTAGAATTCTGTCAGATTAATTTGGTTGCGGGATCCCAGTTAGTATTATAGAATCGTTTCTCCCGGACTCATCAAGCTTCATTGACTCGGCATAGTCGTCGGTAATAGTGTGGCGGGGCCACAGCCACTAATTGCCAAAAATGCTAAACTTTTTTTTTTCTGAATGGTGAATCATCAAATGACTTCGCCCGCTCTGGGCGGAGCGGGAGGGAGTGTCAGACTCTTAATAGACTAAATTCAACCCGTGATCCTTCTTGTGCCCTTTGCATTCCAGGACCGCGGCGACTTTTTGTTAGGAATTGATACACGGAAAATTTAAGAAAACTTTGACGTAAATAATATTTATTGGTAATATCAGATAAAAAGTAAGAAAGTAAAAAAATGTTTATTTGGGACTTGCACAAAAACATATAGCATTTCTTTGTAGTCGCAGTCTAAATTTGTGCCTGGCTAATTTTCAAAAGCTCAATATTACATAGGACTTAAACATAACTAACGAAATGTTCCCCTACCCTATGAAGTATGTTTCAATAGATGTAAATAATGTTATTGGGTACACTATAGTTCTTCGCTGTATTTTTTATGACAAACAGGCGACAGAAAAAAAACCCAAAGATTCTGACTAAAGGAACAGGTTTTAAAAAAGAAGGAACGGTTTTATTATTAGAAACATTACGATACACATCATCTATCACCTTACATAAGCTTATAGTTTATAAGTACGTTCAATGTAATATCATCCCGTCCTTTCATTTCCCGTCCTCGTTTACCCAAATAGCGTGGTTACCCTACTGGACCCGAACGAACGTTGACGCCTTTATACTCAACAGATATTAGGTTTTCAGAAGTTCCGAATTTATTGATCGAATACATAGCCGAAGTCATCAGCATTCTTGTAAGGTACATATTGAAAGATGTTCTAACTTTGATTTTTTTATCTCGAAGTTTTTTGTTCGCATGTCTACCGAGTTTTTTTTTCTGGCTTTGAAATTGAGCTTGAGTGAATTATCGTAGAGTAGACGTTTTTGTTGGAACTTGTGTACTTATTTATTTGGTCTAAAAGACGAATGGCGCATAAAATAAGATACGGATATAAATGCGTTTTTTTGTTTGTTTTTGTTTCAGAATAGGGTTTCTTGCCTATATACTTGAACACCCACATACGATAAAGTGTGTTCCATTTTCTCTGATGTTTTTTCCCACTATTTGTGACTTATTTAGCTTTCCAATCCAAGAAATATCGTCACATGGCATCTGTGATCTGCCAAGCCGTTTTCCAAAGTCCATTTCAGCTTCAACTGTTACCAGATGCGGCTGAATATCAATATTTTACACGGATTGACCTCGGTGACCCAGGAAAATAAGATGTTAAGATAACTCTTCTCGCCTTATGACACCAATGGGGATTTGGTTGTATGACCTAAATTTAGCTAGGAAATGATAATATTTCAGATGAAAACTTGCCAGATATTTACAATGTATGTATGTATGCATACTGAAAACGAACTAACAGTAAAACTGGTAGTGATCACAAAACGTACAATTTTTCGTGTTTTTTGACATATCTTTTGTGAAATATTTTGCTATACTTATCAATTTACAAAAAAAAAAAAATGCTTCAAATACACATCCGTAATATCCTTGTATGCAACTCTTGTATCGCAACCAACCACTGTATGCCCATACAGTGCCCATCGTATCCAGTAAAATGACGTGTTCCGGGTGGTCCGTTTTTGCAGCGCGTTAGGTATGTTCACGATTGCACGCACTGATTGTTTCCACGCTCCTATGCGTAAGCGATGTGCGTCCCTGGTGTACCGGGTGTGGGCCAGCCCCAAAGCAATTCTGGCTGTGATCACCAACAGGCTGGACTGCCCTTATGTTCGGCATTGCTGTGGCAGGTATGTTACTGTTCCGATGCCGGTCTGAGAATTATAATTATTGTAAAATTGATTGAGTCAGGCGTTACTTTGCGGAAAAAAAAAACTTTGCGGAATTTAAAATTATAATTATTGTGTTATTATTGTGACCAATAATGTGGGCAAATGTGAATGAATAAATTTAATTTAGTTGAATGTCTTGTATGTTTGTATTTTTATTGTGTGCCTAATAATTAGTACGAGTCTTTCGTTTTTTAATTATGAATGAATTTTATAATTATTTATTGATACCAATTTTTAATAGTTATCTGAACATCATTTCTTCACCGTTATGTGGACATGTCCGTTCAATGTCCGACCTAGTATGTATGAGTATGTATTTGTTTATGTACAATATTTTCTCAGTTTTGCGTTCAAGTCTAAACACACAGATGTTCCACGACACAAAAACAAACAAACACAGTATGCTCTTTAACTCACTTTTTGTTGCAAGCAACGCGGACAAAAGCTAAGTACGATAATAAATTATAACAAAATCCAGAAGTAATGTCGCAAACCTCGGCAAAACAGTTTCAACCTCTGATAAACAACCCTGTTGCATTTGTTGTAGGAATATAAGCTTTATTGCTTAGAGATACGCATTGTAGCATTGCTATCACATGCCATAAGCAAATTAGAGATTGTGCCGCCTGATAGGGATGTTGAACGAAGATTCGTTTGTGTTTTGAAAAGGAGGAAGACCTTTTCTGTGATGGTTTGACGAGTTGAAGGAAAAGGTATAGTAATCTTTTATGGTAATATTTAAATCTGCGAGTTTTGTGTTATTCATTTTAGATAAGTGAACGGACGTTTTTCTCTTATGCTAGAAGATAACTACACTGCAAATTTAGTATACGTTTTTCATTAATTTATCTCAAAATGTTTTCAGAGTTGTCGATTTTTTGTACATTCGAAAATACCGCATAACATAATCGTCTCTCTTGCGAGCTAGCGACCACAAAAAAAAATATAATCATGATATTAGGTACTTACCCGAAAAATAACACACACATTCTACAGAATCAATTATTCATTTAGAACGTAACGGAACTGGGATTGGCCTATACTACATTTACCTTAATTTCAGCTAGCACTAAAAGTGTGTCCTAGAAAATATGCGAGGCACCTGTGATCGTACTAACCTAATGGCCTGCTCAACCGCTTTCTAGGTACCTCCATTTCCTTCCTATTTCATACCTCCATTTCTCTATTTAGAAAATATTCTCAAAATTTTTGTGGTCGAGGAAATTACATAGAAAGTTCCCTGAAGTATATTGTAAGGACCCCTGGTTATATTTTCAGTAATTTGATTGTTATAGATTCATGAATAGGATTTAAGCTGGAAGCTGCTTGTATTTTACTACATACTTGTGTCCATGGCTTTGTTTGTGAATAAATCTTCAGATTTTACACTGAAGTTTTAAATAATTTATTTAGGATTTTTCAGGTTCAGATTAATCATCGCACCGTAACTTTTAATGAGCTATTTTTTTATAAAACTTTAAGCTAGTGTAGTATACATAAACTATCCATAATAGGAAGGTATTGCATGAACAGTTCTTTTAGTATTTTGCTTTTACTGTCCCACTGCTGGGCAAAGGCCTCTCCTAAATTCTTCCAGGTATTGAACCACTATTTTTGACGTGAATGCGTCTAAAAATGGCTTTCATAGCGGGAGGTAGTTCAAAAAGCTAATGATAACAAAATCGGGGGAAACAGTTTACTATTGCAATTTCATATCTATCATCTCGCCGCCGTTTTGAGGTAATTTTGCTGAGTTTCGTGATACCATTTTGTATAACTTTTAACTCAGAGAAGCTACGACAGTCGTTCCAGTTTATATCGTCAGCTTTCTTCAAAAACTAGAAATTGCATAATTATATAAAGCATTAGTATAAAATAGTTACAGTGAATATTTATAAAACATGGAATCAAATATATAAAATTTCGGCCCATATGCGTAAAAAGTCAAATATAAATACAAAGATTGCATGCGGTTGGAAAGGGCCCCCCCCATATGAGCGAGTGAAGCACTGCCGGAGACGTCTTAGAATGAATGCGGTTGAGCGGATCAACGACGATGCCAGTACATCTGCAGCTGAGGCGGTTGAAATCATATTCGTTACGTACACGTATTCATGTACAACATACGGCCGTGTCCATGACACAGCCACACCCCATTTTTCTTATAGTGAGAGCTTAACAAATACTAACCCTTCTAAACAAAAACAATATTACCAACTATACTCCATTCACAATAAGATTAGACCTTTAAACAAAACTTTTTACAGTCCGTTTAACCTATTTTTACTTCTATTCCGTATGCATAAGGATGGCATTAAAAGCAAAAACGTGATTATCATCCCAACTTTTTACTGCAGCAGTCATGCCACCACGCAAAATCTGTTGAACGGACTGTAAAAAAGATTTATTTCAATGTCTAATCTTATTGTGAATGGGGTGTAGGTACCTCCTAGACATTACAAAAAACAATTGGCATCTACATCCTCCGGCTTGTTATTCTAAACTAGGTCTACTGCTCGCTTTTTGTCACATACATACCCCAGTCTACAGAGCAACGAAACGCCTCGATAACCGCAGCTAAAGACGTGACTATCATAGAATCCAAGTGTGTAAGTAAGTATCGAGAATAGGATATTTGACTGATTTTTATAAAATTTCTCAAAAGCTTTTTTCATGGATGGGAAATCATCAAATGACTTCTTCTGCGCTGGCCTGAGCGGAAGGGAGTGTTAGACTCTTACACACTACAACCCATTCGAGTTCCTCGAAATTTTACGTTCTAGGGCCTCGGTGACTATTTTCCACAGATTCCGCAAACCTGAGATTTCTCAAAACCTAGACTAAAGACGAGAAGCGGTAAAATTGTTGTATAAAAATCTCTAAGAATGAAGCGTATTTATATTTATGACTAGCTGCTGCCCGCGACTTCGTCCCCGTGGAATCCCCGATTTTAAAACATTCTTTATCGCTGCTCCGCTCCTGTTGGCTTAAGCGTGATGATATATAGCCTAAAGCCTTCCTCGATAAATGGTCTATTCAACCCAAAAAGAATATTTCAATTCGAACCAGTAGTTCCTGAGATTAGCGCGTTCAAACAAACAAACAAACTCTTCAGCTTTATAATATTAGTATAGATTAACAGAGACAGCAATATTTACTTATCCCCATAAGTAAATATTGCTGTCTCTGTTAATCTATACTACTCACACCATAGTGAAGTTGCAACTTGACAAGTATAGAAGAAATGCCTTCAAAAACGTGTAACTTTACCATTTTTCCACTTGTTTTATTCATTTTTTCACAATTCACGTATTTTTTTCTTTAAATTACGTGAATGCTTTGTGATTTTTGAGAGAAGTCAGATTACTCTGAAATTTGAGCTCGGCGTACATTGCGTGGGCACGAATTTTATTAGTACAGAACGGCGTCTCTGCTGGTTCAGTTGTTCCATACTCTGTGATCCGGTCCCAAGGCTCGTTTTACAGATTGCTTCTACCGACTGCTTTACTCCCAGTCTAGTAAATTTGCTAGATTATGATCTGGCTAAATTATGCGCACTAGGGACTCATTGTGATTACCTCTGTTAGATTACGTATTGAGCATTCAACTATAAGAATGGAACCTATTGTTTTTAGAGACTTTATGTTACAGGAATTACTACAGTCATTAGAAAAGGGAACGCAGATCATTGGCGGTTCGGTGTAACATGCTGGCCTATCGGTTTGCACATTGTACAAAAGAGGTTAGAAAAGAAAGCCACCCTCTTTAGGGCGTACTGCCAATCTATGTGCACGTGCATCACCTATACAAAAATTTCTTAAAATGCTTTGCGTATCCAACATAATAACGCCTTCAAAGTAATGTTGAGGCTATCGTGCTTTTGCAGTGCATCGGGGATGTTCATGGAGTATGGCATGTTAGTACTAGTATAATGACTCACCGTATGACGTTCAGTTTAAATAGCTCCGCTTTTGTATGAACATATATTTATAATATGTAGATACATATTTAAGTTTACTATATTCTTTAAGTTTCTGATTGTTTGTGTTTGTGATGTTTCTGAGCTATGGACTCTGAAAATAAGTGTATTTTATTATGATATTATTATTACTGGTTCAAGCTGTATTGTAATTGTAGCTTATATGAAATTTAATTCATTTATTAACATGTTATGCCTGACACAGCAATGAGTCAAATGGGCAGTGCTCAATATTTGAATATTTAGAGGGATATATAAGATAAAGACACTTCTTTTTAATAAAATAGATATTATTACAATAGACAACTTTATTTTCAGTTTAAATGAGAAAAAATCCTAAAGTACTGATACGACTAAGAAAACCTTTCAATAGTCGAAAGCTACAATACTGCCACATACCATATGATAGTGTACATATATTAAAACAAGCTCATAACATCGTGGGCAGAAGAATACATATTTTTTTAAATAAATATTCTAGTAAGTATATTGTTTTTATAATGTTGAGCATTTCCCTTCGAAAAATGACATTATTAAAGCTTATATTTATACCTTTTGTTATGAAGCTAATAAAGATAAAATGATAGCGTTAGTGATACGCAATAGACCCAAAACGATTCATTATGACAGTCTTTGAGACGGCCTGTGTTCCGTAATGGACATCTTCCTGCTGACATAACAGTAATGAATATTCTGATATAATATTTATTTTCTTTAGTAAAATCTTGTTCTAACATTTTTATATATTGGAAGCATTTTTAGTGAAAGTGTCTTTCTTTATCAGTTTGCATATCTTCTGCGTGTCATGATTAGTTGCTATTGCGAGCTACCAGGATTACAGAAATTGAATACAACAACAACAACAGAATTGAATAGAATAAAATACTCTTTATTATGTAAACCATGTAAGTTACCGAAAATATAGACGAAGAAAACATTACATAGGGTGACAGAATGGGCGGTCTTATAGCTAAAAGCAATCTTTTCAAAACAACCTTAGCATGGGTTTTAAAAAGTAAAGGAAATACAGTACTGTAGGTAGTCTTAGGTGTACATAATAGATAAATATATAGGAATAAGAACTATGACAAAAAGCATAGAATCCAAATAAAAACGATTAAAGAGAGAGGTAGTGATTTTTGACCATTGTTTACCTTTGTTTACCATTGTTTATCATTGTTTACCATTGTTTGACCATTGTTTTAGGGAATTTCATTGGATGAGGATGGCACAAAAACGCGTGGATAGGCCCAAGAAAAGAGAGGCTGTACTCAACAGTGGGTGAAGTCGGGCCCGTGGAATATAATGATGACGTTATTATAATACAAGCAAGTCGCTTTCTCTCGGAAAATAAATAGTTAACAACGTGGAAAGCTTTATTATGTTTATTAACTGACTTATATATCCTGGATAATTTACCTTTTTTTTTGGATGGGAAATCATCAAATGACTTCTCCCGTTCTGGGCGGAGCAGAAGGGAGTGTCAGACTCTTACTGACTGAAACCCACCCGTGATCCTTCTTGTGCCTTTTGCGTTCCAGCGCCGCGGTGACTGTTTCGAACAAATTCCGCAACTGGACAATTGACCTAAGGCTATAAAACATTTGCTAACAAAAGTGTCCCTTTGCTTATTGGTATTAACGAAAATTAAGACAACTGACGAGTATAACATTTGTATACATATATTTTCTATATTATAAGCTTTTCTGCTGCAATTTAGTAATAGTCCAAATAAACGTACATGATTGAATTTAATTATTTAATAAGAAGATCGTAGTATCTATGGTAATTTGCTATAACATTTTATCGTGGCTATTCCAATCTACGTACTTAATATAATATATATCAAAGAAAAAAAAAAAAAATTCAAGCAAGATACAACTTTACAGTTTATTTTTTTTTTGTGTGTGTAGGTATGTGTTTTTTTTTTAATTTGCTTTAACAACAATTTTCAAAAAAAAAAAACACATACAGTTTCACTGAAATTGCGTCTAAACTAGATATTAGCATAACATAGGAGTTTTGATGGAATTATTCTGTTGAGTTTCGCTTGTTATAATTCTCAAGTAATCTAAGGGCTTCCGTTCAGTGTGATACCCTATAATTTAAGGCCACGAGCGTAACTTAAGAAAAACGTGGGTGGTCTAAATGTTTTATGTTCAAATAATGATTTCTAAGTTATTTTTGACAAAAGGCGAATAAAAATACAAAGAAAAAGTAACCTTGCGCTATTTAATAATTCTATTCATATTTTAAAACTATGGTGGCGGTTTAAAAATACGTTGAGTTGTTTCTTTGGTAGTCGGCTCCAGATTAGATGGATTTTCCAAATCCGTCTCACGTAAATTTCCCATATCATGTTATTTTATTGGACTAGAGAAATATTATAAGGAAACTCAAACTCATGTTACTTGATGTTGGTGCATTTTTGAATATTTTATAATGCGTTTTAAATACATGCATGCCAAGAGAACCAAAGTCTTCTCAACAAAACAACAGCCACATCAGAATGCGCAGTGGTAACAAATTCAAATCATTTATTTCAATTAAACCCTATACAGCTATCTGCACATCTGTTATCTGTTACATTGCTTAAATACAAACATAAGAGCACTATCATACCTATAGAAGACTGGTATTATAATTAAAACAGAAAATCAATCATTAATCTTTGTTTCATAACTTTACCACTAAACATGAAAATTAACGTCAAAATTCCATTACAAAACGGTACTAAAATGCAGCAACCAGTTTTAATTACCCAATCAGTCAACCACAAAATAAAAATTCTTGAACGAAATTCTCTTACCAACATTCACTATAAATCCTTTATTATTTCGCCGGAATGATATTATAGCACGATTTAGAATTTCATTTCCTGCGCTCTGGGCGTCATATGCAGTTCACTGCGTCTCGTTTTGCCGTCGTCTGGAAGCACTTCTTTTTTTATTTAAAATGGTAAAGTATACTGGTATTTTTGTAAATATGGACTAAGATTAGTGAGGTAAATTCAGAGAGCGTGTTGAGAGGCCAAGTAAACACTTCCAACGATGTTTTTATAACAATTATATTAAATAGGAATTACATATCCGCGTCCAAGTCTAAAGGACTTAGATGAACGTAGAATGCTAATTGCACACACTCTCTTCACAACGTAAAGTAAAGATGTCTGCTGTCTTGATTGTGCAACGTTGTCTATTTCGCCGTGTCATCGCCGCGCTGCGTTCCTTCCGGTGTTGCCACCTTGCACCCACGCATGATGGTCTTTTGTGTATTTTAACCTACTAACAAATATCAATCTGAAAGTTTGTATATTTGTTAATTAATCACAGCCGGACGGATGTTGATGACACAAGGAGATTTTCTATTTTGGTTTAGATTTCAGTGTAATATTTTTGTTAATATTACAGGCTTTTGGCCTAGCTTAGGAGGCATCAGTTCACCCTTTAATGTGACTCTGTTGTACAATATTTTCCTAATCCTTGTGTACTTAAGTATGTTTTTCTAAGTGTACAAAAATATATATTATATTATAATACAGGACCAATCACGTTAACATTTGCATTACAGTCTTACATGCACCGCTAAACACAAACTCAAAGCATTTATTTAAATTAAAACATTTACAGGCACTTTTGAATTATCAAGGTCAGTCAGTCGAAAGAGGATGTTTCAAAGTGTACATCTCTATGAAGAAGAACGCGCAAGAAACTCCACAGACACTCTTTTAAATCAATAAATTGTTACAAAGTTGTGGATACATTGTTGTTGTTGAAATTATTCCTATATTTGAGAGAACGATGTATGATACAGAAGTCTGGAGGAAAAGGAACAATTCAAGGTACAAATAATTAAAATAAACCGTGGCAGTTGAGAGATGACCCGTCCCAGCTGGCGGAGCCAAATAAAATGAATGAAACACATACGTCCATCAGAGAGACTTTTGAGTGAACATGCACTCGCATGCACTGCACTCGCATTACACCACTTTCCATTAATTGCCACATAGATGATATTGAAATTTGTAATAAATTGTGAAACAGCTAGTTAACACTTCCAGTGACTAAGCTGGCTTCCACTTTGGCCAGAGTCTAAATATTGCCATTCAACGTGGCTAGTGGCCAGTCTCTAGCGTGCTTTTTGATGCTACATTTTATTTTATCGTTGTTGTAGTTTAGTTTTTTAAATACATTCAAGTGGATTAGTTCATTAGTTGTTACATTATTGTTACGTTCTTTTTAAGGACAAGAATCAGCCTAGTGAGCACGGTCAAAACCTCTGGCAAAAACACTACATTAATTTTGTCAAAACGTTAAATTTATTTCAAACTTAGTCAATATATGAACATACTGTACACGAGTATAATACATGTAAAGCTTAGTTTGACCATGCTTTGTAGGAACATATACACATCTTTACGAAAGAACTTGAATTTAATAAAGTTTGTCAAAAGTCACTCGGAAAGGGACTGAAAGGAAAAGGACCAAGGTGACATTGACTCCAACGGCTAGAAACTTTTCAAGTGGACAAAACTTTACTTGGAAATGAATATATTTATGACATCTGCTAGTGATGAGAGTAGATGTTATATATAATAAATTGTCCATTTATGTCATTTCGGGGTGACAACTTTTATTTATTTACTCATTGAATTATACTATTACACCTCAACAGATACACCCAAGGCGATGTTATAACATACATCATTTAAAAAAAATTACCTCTACCATATCAATAATTTATATGCTTTACTTTAACAAATCTCGGCAGGTTTTGGCTATTTATCAAATGTATGGTTCATTTCATAGGGGTAAACTTGAGTAGATTAGTCCTGGCCGTCAACAGAGCGGGGCAAAGGCGTGCGCCTACGCACCCGTCCGCAATGCTTCCAATACGTTAGCCATATTATTACATTTGACTAGTGTAAGTCTCTTCTAACAGCCAGCCTGGGCCCTAAGTCTGCTATTTTTATAAATTTGTTATTCCAACTCGATCCCATTATCTCTTTACTAAAATTTCGTAATCAGCTAAATTCATAATGGTCGATCATTGGTCGGTCAATGTTCTCGTAATACTTTTTGAAAACCAAGCTATTAAAGCAATGTCTGCAAAATGACGTTCTAATGGTAGGTCACTGATCAAAGGAACTGTCAAAATTTTAGCAGATTACCGCATACGTCTGTCATTCATTTATCATTATGTACGAGATTACCATTTTATGCCATTTATTTCAATGGAGTGTCAGTGGTTGACCATTGGAAAGTCATAATGACGCTTTTATATTAGAAGATTACCAAACTTGCCAAAATCAACCATTATGAAATCAATGATAGACCATTCTGACACTATTGTAATTGTAGCAGACTTGAGGCCCTGGTGTATCCGACTATGCCCAGACAGAGACATACTCGGGTACATGAGGGGATAAAAGAAGTAAACATAACAAACATATTCTTTTAAATACAGAAACCTCGCAGACTTGCTTTGTATTTTCTCCAACATGAGGCTGTACTTTCCCTCATGAGAATGTGGCTCCTTACAAGTGCATTGTACAAAAGTTTCACAGCAGCCGTATTGCCAAAATCCTTACATTGTCTCAAGGAAAAATCTGCGTGTTGCTGTTGCGTTTGTGTCGAACATTTTTTTATATTCTATTTTACACTTTTTTTATTTGATGATTTTTTGCAGTCAATTTGTATTTATGTTATATGGAGTCGGCTAAAAATAGATCATGGTGGAGTGAGATTGGACAAGAGGAAAGATTTGTATTTTTGTGAGTGTGTATGTTTGTAATGAATAAATTCAAAAACGACTGTACTGATTTCAAAAATTCTTTCACCATTAGAAAGCTACATTCACCCTGAGTAATATAGGCTATATTTTATCACCATATTCTCACGAGAACGGGAACTACGGGGGTAAACCGCGGGGCACTGCTAGTCAGTTACATAATTGAGGTAAGAAAAGCGTTTATGACTTTTCTCAACACCTCTTCGTTCTTACGAAGAGTTGCGCGAACAATAAACTCCGTATTAATTCAGAGAATCACGATGGTTCTCGATTCAGAACATTTTCTTCTTGTACCTAACCTAGTTTTTCCCCCTGGTGGTAGAAATTTTTCCCTATAGCTTTCTGACCTTCTTAGTATTTTACCGTCTTTGAGCGATAGAATGAGTACAGATCGTGCGAATTTATTTGGCATGCTTTTTTTATGACATCCATCCTCAGGAGCGTGACGATCTTGACTCTTTGTTGAAGCGTCCTATAAATGTGACACAACATACCCAGCCAGCTTGCCAGTGTCTCAGAACATCAGTCTTTATGCATATATAGTTTTTTTTTAATTGAGAATGTCAATCAATTTTTAACCGACTTCTAAAAAAGGAGGAGGTTCTCAATTCGGATGTTTGTATTTTTTTTTTTTTTATGTTTGTTCGCGCATAACTCCGTCGCTTGCCAACCGATTTGAAAAATTCTTTTTTTGTTGGAAAGGGTATACTTCCCAAATGGTCCCATGAAAATTTTATCGAAATCGAACAAGCGGTTTTTGAAAAATCAACAAAAATCTAAAAAAAAATATCTACATTGTCTACATTGACGACCTTTTAGTTTACTCTGCATTGGAGCAGTGCATTTTTTTTACACCAATGTAATTGGTTCGTTTAGGTGGGTGAGGGGAGGGGGTGTAGGTACCACTAAAAAGTGAAAAATAACAAAACTTTTTACAAAAAAA
Organism: Hecatera dysodea; assembly: GCA_905332915.2. Lineage (NCBI taxonomy): Eukaryota > Metazoa > Arthropoda > Insecta > Lepidoptera > Noctuidae > Hecatera > Hecatera dysodea. The sequence goes on along the minus strand of HG995294.1, from coordinate 5,593,412 downwards.
TACAACCGACTTCCACAAAAAATAAAAAAAAGTACAAAATAACTTTAATTCGGAAGGCGGTGTTCAAAAAACGAAAAAGGAACCACAAACACCGAGTTCCGAATTAAAGTTATTTTGTACTTTTTTTTATTTTTTGTGGAAGTCGGTTGTATTTTTTTGTAAAAAGTTTTGTTATGTATTGGTAAGTATTTAACGACAGGTGTGGCCAACTCAAGAGCTATTAAAAGTTTGATCAGTGTCAAAAATATTGACCGAGTAAAAAATCATGTTTTTCCAACAACAGTATGACCTCATTCAGAATTTTATTTGCAAGATAGTTATGACATTATGTCCAATTCGCTGTTTTCCACTCTGCATCGGTAATTTTATTCAGGAAGAAATTGTATACAGTTTGTAGCACAATGGAGAGCTAACTCGTTGTGTCGATGATGAAAATGTTTAATTATTTAGGAGTTTTTTTTTGTAAATGTTCCATATCGAAATGGGTATACAGATTAATATTTTATGTGTTTGATAGACCCTACCTCGCCGTTCTGACCATCGCCTTCACCACACTACCAGTGCTACCACTGAAAAAATGTCACTTGACTAGAGTATAAGGACACGCCAATCGTCCGCTGTGATACGCGACTTAACTTCTCGCATCACACTCATCTGAAAACATTTTCAATTAAACAAATATGAAACGGTTTCTTTTTGTGGTCACATGACCACAAAAAGAAACCGTTTCATATTTGTTATCTACAATTTGCGAGGATACGCTAGACGGAAAAAAATAATCTGCGCCTGAATATTATCGTTGCAGGTGACTTGCAGTGATTCACTCGCTCGTGGAGGTTATACTTCATTTATGTTGTTGTTTGACGTGTCCTATAGATCATAATTAAAAGCAAAATGAACTTAAATGGCACAGCTAAACAAAGCGCAACAATATGCAGTGATCGTAGGATATATTAATGCCAATGTGGATTTATTTGTAGCTTTACATTGCTTACAGAATAATACTATTTGGTTTAACGATTTCCAAGAGGCTCATCTTAATCAATCCTTTGAACAACATTGCAGTTCAGATATTGCTAAAGTTGTCAATATTAATTTACCAGAATAATCTTATGACTCTGCTTGTAATGTTTGCGGAACAATCATGGTATATAGCACAATATTATTAGTTTCAGACCGTACTGTGTGTCAAAGACCAGAATTGCTTTGATGTAGTAATAATTGTATATTTGCAATAATATATTGCTTTGACAGAGGTATAAATACATATTTGGATTGCAACTGTGACAATAGATAGATTTTATTGATAGTTAGACCTAGTCATGGAGCAAGCAATGTAGAAAAAAAAATCCTTCTAGAAAGAGAACAAAATATCGAAACCGAACGAAATTTTATGCCTTCGGGAAGAGGGATACTTTTTTTTTTTTTGTATGGGAAATCATCAAATGACCCCCGCCCTGGGTGGAGCGGTAGGGAGTGTCAGACTTTTACTGACTAAAACCCACCCGTGATCCTTCTTGTGCCCTATGTGTTCCAGGGCCGCGGTAACTCTTTCGAACAAATTCCGCAACAGGGAAGAGGGATACTGCACCGCTTCTATTTGTGTTGAGTAAGTAACATCTGACTAACTTATCGAGGAAATGGCCTATGAAATTAATATTTGACCCAATGGTAGCCAAGGCTAGTCAAAATCATGAGAATAACTGTATGAGGGATACACAAGCTCAAGCTTTAGGTGATTTCAATGATGATAATAAAACCTTCGAATAACATAATAATGACAAGTTTTTTCTACCTTCTAATTGGTTTGTGTAAAATCTGCAGCTATGTAAAATGGATTTCATCACAAGGCTTAAGTCACCCAAAAGCCAATTGCAAGGGCAATACTCGGAGATTCTTAGCGTGATCGAATCAGGAATGATGATAAATCTGCAAGAGAAGCAAGGTCACCGACAAAGCCCGAAACATTGGCAGACTGAAATGGCAGTGGGCACATTGCTCGCAGAACAGATTGTCGATGGGGTCGAAATGGCGATCGGTAACATGAAGACGCAGTGTTGGAAGGCTTTCCACAAGGTAGACCTATTACCCTCATCGCGGGTAGCCGAAGCATGCGACACAGGACCGGTTGTTATGGCGATAATGGGGAAGGCCTATGTCCAGCACTGTCTGTCTTTTAGCTGATATGATGATGATGTAAAATCTAACTCGATTCTATAAAATCACAAGACAACTTCACCAAATTATTATAAATATCTGTGTTATAAATCAGATCCATCAAAATTATTTTAACTGCAATATACAAGTTAATTTTATGATTTTATCAAGGGGATTGCTTATCTGAGCAATTTATCAGTTGTTCGGTAGTAAAACATGCCTTTAGGGTATGCAAATATAACAACTGTATCAGCTTGTTTGGATAATCGCCGGTGGTGGTCGGTAGTTTTGAATAATATTTACGTACATAAATTGTGAACAAAGTGGAAAATCAGATATTCAAAAACTTGAATGTCTGCGAAGTTGAATATCAGTGTGTTTTAGTTGAAGGGTAGGAGGAATATTAGGTAGTAAATTAATTGGAATTAACGAATGATGGATTTACGCGAAAAGATAAAATAAGAAAATACCTATATATCTTTTTAGAGATAATTTTTCTTTTTCCGTGAAATATGGCTGATTCCCAGCCAAGTTAAAATAAATGACTTTTGATGATGTCGTAACGCAATTATTTGGCGTAAATGTGGATAAGATCAGCCGAAGACCAAACAAACGATGGATGAACTGATATGATATGTATTCCGCAGCCAAGTGGCTCAATTATCAATTAGCGGCCTAGCCTTTTCATTGAACGGCGCAAAGATCCTACTGACATGACGTCAAATATAGAAGTATAAAAGAAGGCTTGTTGCGATGACCCCAAATAGATTGGGATAGCTTAGACAATGTCTATATTGTCAAAAAGTAGATTTTACACAAACTTAGAAGTTTCACAGTAATTTCGATTCAGACAGGGTAATCTGTGTTTATAGTAGACGATTAACAACATACCATTGTGACGTTTTGATCAATTTCCCTGTAACCCAAGTACTTTAAAGACCCATTGACACGAAGCTTTTCGTGATTAAATCCATTCCATCTGAAATGCAGACAAAGCCAGGGGAAAATCCATTACATCATAAAATGGAATCGTTTTAATTTATAATTTCATCAGCGCGTTTCGACCACCACATTGTGAAATGTACGTAGTTTTAATTAACTTTTTAATAGATTAATGAAAGAAACGTTAATGAAGTTTTTGCCTACATAACAACAATATCTTTTGTACTGACGGAGTAATTGGAAACTACTTTTGTTATCAGGAATTGGAGAAGCCTTTTTAGTGTTTGTACATTGATTCAGGAATGAAAATTTTACTGAGCAATTATGATGTACAGAATTTAGATTCTTATATAAAGAACCGGTCAAGTGTGAGTCGGCCTTACGCATGTAGGGTTCCATAACATCGAGAATAAATGCATAAACTAAAAAATCAACATCGTCTTACTACGAACGTAACATAACCCAACAAGCATTGAATTTTAATTAATATTTATTTGTAGTGGTAATAGAAATACACACTCTGAAAATTTCAACTATTTACCTGTTAAGGGTTATGAGAATATGGCCCGCTGACAGACAGACAGATGGACGGACAGCGGAGGTTTAGTAAAAGGGTCCGTTGGCCTTTGGGCACGGAACCCTAAAAACTACGCTCAGTCATTCCAATTTTAAAGTCTCATTGACTATATTGTTATTTGTTATTTTTGTTAGTATAGATTTATTACGTTTTTATTTTACCATTTATTCTGGGTTCAAATTTGTCTCAACAGCTTCAAACAATTGCAACCTAAATAACTAATCAAATGTCGAACTTCTGTGTTGTAACAGTACACTGGTACATGAAATTAGTAAGTACCCATCATCGGTAGCTCTATTACCAGCCATTACATTGTAACTTTATTCAAATAAAACTTTATTTCTCTCAGTACAAAGTTGCAACCTAAAATGGCCGCCAGTAATTTAAATGTTCTTTTGTCAGTAGCACACTAAAATATATGTACTTGTATGTGTGTATGTTACGCAAAGAGGAACAGATGTGGGTGAGGACCGCTTTGTGCATTTTATTATTTACTTTTTTTCTGGTTTTAGCGTGCTTGGGTGACTGTAAAACTATAAAATTGTAGTAGGTATCAAGAGTAGCTGCTAGCACAAGAATTTTATTTATAGGAAAAATGACTAAAAATTGGCTTCACTCATATTATACAGGTTGGAAACTTTCAGTGGGGCAGTAAGGGGAAGTAAGTACCTTATTCGTTCCAGCTACACGAAAATTATCTAAGGACACTGTCCGTAATTTTTTATGTAATGTTGATCCCCATTAACAGATTTTCAACAAAAAAAAAAACAAAGGAATGGTTGTCAAGATATAAGAGAATAGCCATTTTACACATTTTTTTTTATGCCCAACTTGAGTACTACGTCATTGTAGTCCTCAAAAAGTCACAAATCGCAAAAAAGACTTTTCATTATAAGTTTTTTTAATGACGATTGGGATCTTTTTGTTGACTGAACAAAAATATAAGATTAAAAACACTTAATATTTCGAACTCGTTATTATTAAATAAAAACCTATCTTGACAGTTTATTGCGCCAGAAAAGCTCTGAGTGTGTTGTGAATTTTACAAGTACTTGAGTGCATAATTTAATAGCTATTCATTAGAGAAAAATGAGCTCCAATTTAGAAAGTTTAGCCTTTGCTAGAAGCATATTACGTAAACAATAAAAATACTGACCCTCTGAAAGTTTCTAACCGAGAGTTCACAAAAAAAGTAGCATATAACCGACTCCAGATCGATCGATCATAATTATAAGAAATCGATCTTTAATTATAAGTAACTCAGGTCTGTAATTGGCTAACCATCTTAACAAATCGAGATTCCTCCGTGCTCGTTAAGCCGTAGGTCCCGACTGTCATATGTAGATCTTTTGCAGCCGTTTTGGATATTCAGAAGCCAAAAAATCTGACTAGCTTGAATCTGAGTACCGTGTTACCCGGCCGATGGGTTGTGGAGGTGTGGTAGGCAGCTACTCCACGTCAAATACTGGTATTCAGCAGAATACGGGTTGACTGGGAGCCAATCTCAATATAGTTGGAAAAAGGCTAAGCCACCGATTCCAAGGTCACATCTAAATGTTTTTGTACCAAGATCCATTCAAATCTGTTCAGGGATTCAGGTGTGGAAACGAAGCAAGCAAACTCACAATCGATTTTTTTTTAAATATTAGTGAAGTTTTTAAGTTTAGACACATTAAATGCTTTATTTATTTAAACTTCATGCACATTAGTGGTTAACATCAAAAGCTACTTCTTTTATTTGATAATAATTTAAAAATCAAAAGAGTACACTTGATATTATCATTCACTTTTTACTTTATCTCATTCGAAGCAACGAGCACACAAACAAAAGAATAATATATGAGATCTAATGAGTTATTACAGCTCTTTTAAATGATGTTCTAACTTTTTTTACTTAGTTTTCCAGTTAGCTGCGGATGGTTTTCAATAGCTCACTGAACCATAATGTGTTGAAACGGGTTAAGAATGAAGCTTTTTTTTAAAATTATTAAAGATTCTTATTTTTCGAATTTTATACGGTACTGGTGGCACATGAGTATTTATGTTTTTTTTTTTTAATTTTTAAAGTAAGACTCGCAATTTGGTAATGGAATCGGATAATTTCCGTTTAAATCCGAATAAGATCATAGATTTTAAGATAATTCTTGTGAATATTATGTTGACAGTTCCAAAAGTCTATCGATAACACTAGAATATCATACATATATCCCTTCACGACGACGCGTACCATATTCTCTACCTCCTCTTCTTTGTAGTTGTGTGGTTCTAAATTAATTATTTGGAAGTGCAAACCAACACTACCACAAATAGGTCAATAACATATCAGCATATAAGGAGGAAGCATGGAGAACACTTACTCGAGTCGCCGATCTATGTATACTTCTATCTACTACTTAACTACAATAAAAAATGCGATCATGATCTGTTTTTCTTCTTGCTAAACTATGTGCAAACAGTTAAAAATGTATATTTTCACACTGTCTCAGATTCATAATGTACTTACTCATACGCGGACTAATATTACAGCTTTTAATTAATTCTGAGAATGAGAAATTCTAAAATTTCAACTAACATTCTGTTTTGATTGTTGTTTAATTTTTTTATACAAATACACATGAATCAAAAAGACAGAAGCTTTAAGTGTTAAATTGTGTGGTTAAGGGGGTCCCTTGTCGATCAAAAAGTGAGGATGTACATAATTATGTTTAATGAGGATTTCATGGGAATCATATTTATTTCCAGTAATTTACTATCGAGAAACATAACAAAAGAAAACATTACTTTTTAAAAATCCCATGGCCTAATTTTACTAACACAACATTCCAGTGAGAATATCCAAAGTAAAAGGCATCTACTCCATATTTTTACGGGAATTTATTTTTAAGTCCCACTCACCTACATCCCAGAAAACACCGTTGAAATAAATAAAAAAGCAATCCGCGGAAAAACAGTTATGCAAATATTCACTCGTTATAGATGACATTCCAAGGTTTGTTATGCATAGCTCCCATCCAATCAGGATTCCGTATTATTTATGAGATAAAAACCCATGCAGCGTACAATGGTCTGTCGGACAATGAATGGGCATAATCATCGCCAAACAAATGAAGATCGCGTTGAACCCTGCGGCAGTAAAATCTCATGCAAAAATATGGAACTGCGCACACTGGCGTTTCCAGTTTTAATTTAGGTCGTTTGAATTTTTGTGAAAAACTTGTTTTTGTGTATATTGTTATATTTGGGTTATTTTGACTGTTATAAGTTTGTAATGTGAGGTGAAATATTATGACCATGCTTTCGGAAATAAATAGGGATGTTTGAAAGGCGGTATGGAGAGAGCGACTGTCACAAGCCAGCTCCTGGGCACGCCACCTTTGTGGCGATAAGTCTCCTCTTTGAGAAGTGGTTGAAGAGGCGCCATGGCGTCTTCACCTTCTGCCTGATGTAGTTACTCACTGGATATGGATGTTTCGGGAGCTATCTATTTCGGATCGGGAGGACATGCTCGAATGTCAACACTATGAGGATCGCCCGGAAGACATGGTGGCGCATACGGAGGAGGTCTGTCCTGCTTGGGTGGAGCGTCACCGTGTCCTCGTCGAGGCGATCAGTGGCAGCAGATCTGGAGCAAGGGGGCATAGCAGGCAATTATATCCTTCTGCAAAGCTGTGATACCAGTGAAAGACGAGGCTGAACGCGTGAGTGAAAGGCAAACCTAACGCCCCTGCTGCAGTACCTGCCAAAACGGAATTTGTTTGAATGAGTCACCGCCGCCCTGGAACGCAAAGGGCATTAGGAGGAACACAGGTAGGTTTTATTCAGTAAGAGTCTGATACTTCCTTCTGCTCCGTCCAGAGAGGAAGAAGTCATTTGATAATTTCTCATCAATGTTTTATGACGTTTGCGAAAATTGAAAAAAAAAAAACACGAGTATAAGTTCAGGAATTAATAAAGCTAATATAATTATTTTACATAGCACAAACATTTCGTTTTAGTATCAAATTCAAGCCCAGATTCAATACGAAAAACTCAACACCTAATAATTTAAACCAACCTCAAATAAATCATAAAGTCCGAGTTATGTTCACCGGAAAAAAAAATGTATTTTTATTAAATTTGCAAGTGAAATCGCACGCACTATAAAAATAATAGATCCGTTTATTTCGTGAGGCACGCAATATTTGGTCACGTGAGTTGGTCATATTTAGGCAGTTTCCTGTTTGTCTTTTACTGGGTAATTAAGTTGTACCTGTACTTTTATGCATCAATTAACATTATTATTGCTTTGTTAGCTGAAGAACGACGCTGATGATTGATTCAAGTTTGGTCGTAGAAAAGTTCTTTTAATCTGCCAAGCCTTTTCGCTGCTTTATTGGACCGCCAGCATAACTGGAGGCTGACTGGATTCCTGCAGAATACGAAGGGAGACTACGTATGTGAAACCTGTAACTAGTTACCGCGTATAATGATACCTATCCCTTGTCAAGACGGGATTATACATATATTTTCATACTACACGTAACGACTTTCAAAAATCATAAACACTGCTCTTAAAACGTTGAAGGAAATCACTGGGCAGCACTGAGCCATCATAGTTGATAATACATTTATATTCCTAATAAAAAAGGCATAATATATTCCTTAAGTGGAAACGTTAAAGGTTGATAAATTTATAGCATATGGATTATGTTAAGGCACACATTTCAAGCAATTAAATGAATGAATGTATCGATTAATAAGAGGATGTCAGCAGAATGTAAAAGTTACAATCTTTGAACACAAAGTATTCTATGTTGGAACTGAACTTATATCATCGGATTATTATAACAACGAAAGTTTATAATAAATCTCGTCTCATCACTGTTAAGTCTCGATAAATTATTGTGGATAGAACTTTTAATCTTTTTGCGATACTCCTGTTACTGATACATTATGTAGCTAAAGTTTAAATAAAACTGCGAAAAACTCTATTCGATTCATTAACTTCAATGATTCCCCACCCTGAATATTATTGTAGTCAGTATAAACAGCTTACGCGATAAGACTAAATAAATTTAAATTAAAACCAGCTGAACAAACTTTCTCTTTGTTGTAAGATAAAATTTATTTCATTGTTTACTGCTATTCTCCTGTATTGTTTTTATTCTGTTCAATATTGTTTTGTGTGGTTTCCGTAAATGTTCCATATTACGTGTAGTGTATTATTATTGGCACTAATACGGCGTATATTAAAATAATAAGCATTACCAGTATTTTAATGTTCATACTGCTGGCCTCCTCTCTAGGAGAAGGAATGGGCCGTAATCCACGATGCGGGACCAGTGCGTTTTAATGAATGTCACATGTCTTCGAATTTTTGGTTCTAGGACATGCCGGTTCCTCATGATGTTTTCCTTCACCGTTTTGAGAGCAGTGGTGATGAAACAAAGTAATGCGCCTGTCAGGGTTTGAACCCGCGACCTACAATTCGTAAGTCGGGGACGTTACCAGTCGGCCACCGCTGCTCTTCAATACAGGGTATTTATCATTTATTATCAAATATGTCATAAACGATAAGAGGTAAGCCCGAAGAACTACTTTCAGTGTCCCATTCAAAACGCCATTACGGTAGATTAAAACTATGGTGGATAGATGAACTTGATTCTTATCGGAAGAGCAGAGAAGAGACATAGTTTGTAGAAGAGGGAGCGCAAGGTCTTAGCCTTGGGCTATTTTGGGCTAACCAGAAAATAAGTAAGGGATAGACTTGTCTATCTTTCTAGATAGATAAGTGTTGGACTATTTATCTATCTATGTAGATAACTGATGGGCTATTTTATGTCTGTTTGAGGACAAACTTAATTGTTTTCTTAATCTGAGCTAGTTTTTATTTTGTCGACAGCTTGCGCCTGCTCTTTTTCATTACCACTATGTATGTAAAATGCAAAACGCATTTTGATGAAACAGAACGCATCAAAAGTTGACAGGCGAGAAATTCCGCGACTATTTCGAATAGGAGAGAATTTTAGTTGCATTTATTTGCTGACTCCGGTGTTCGTGAGATATCGCAGTGGCCATCCAATATTATGCAAGTCGAAGATTTTATACGACTTCATTTTTCAAGAGTTATGGAAGCTTAAGTCTTTTTGGCTTTCTTATTCCGTAGGTAAATCGAAAATATATTTTCTCCACTGTGAAAGAAGTCTTTTACACTTGTAAAGACAATTTTCGAGAAGATTTAAGAAAATTTATTTAAGAGAATCAAAATTTAGTCTGCCATGATGAAGTAATTATGTAAATTATAACCTAAAGTAAATGAAAAATATATTTAAACAAATGATGAGAATGAAGAATTTTAATGTAGATAGGTATTTTTAGTAAAGTTAACGAAGAGTCACCAGTAATTTACTAATGTATTAAGCATTATTCATGCATTAGCACGACCTACTTACTAAACCGCTTCCACTAAATTGATTACAGTTTTAAATTTGATTCAGACAACATGAAGCCCTTTTAACTAAGTTTTAATTAATTCGAAACTAGAGGTTGTAACACTCGTAACTGGCGGAACTGTAGCGACGAAGTAAATTAGTACGAACATACAAATGGTTCACAAATCTTAAGAATCTGGAACTTGTATACCGGAATTAATGACGTTCTGGAACCGTTTCATGTGCTGTGACGGGATTGAACTTGTATAATTGTTCAGGATCTACTCAGATGCTAGACTTTTTGTTGTTATGGTTGTTTCATATTCATTCACACTATTGTTATTTCTGATGAATTCACAAACGAGAACTGCGTCTATCTGTTATCTTGTATTCAGGCGTTGCCTTAAAGCCAAGCGTATATTTAAATATTATGTGTGTATTTATGTATATTTTAGCTTTTGGTGGGAACTTCGTATGCAAACATCCCGTTCCCGTAAGAATTCTTAACAATCCAATTCTACACTACACTACCCAATGCTAAAATGCTGTAATATCTACATAACCAATTATAGCTTTCTATGACCAGTAGTTTCGGCTGTGTGTTGTCTGTCAGTCAGTCATTCATCAATGGAAGCGTTTGTGATATTATTTTTATATGACTTTATTTATGTGCAATAAATCACTTAACTTTTACATTTGCACCAACTGCAACCCCATTTTGGCATACAGGCTCTTTCTACCTGCCGCCAATTCTATGTATCTTAGTTTCTATTGCGTGAGTACGCAATATTCGCGTTAATTAGTTAGGCAAAACTAGGAGGACCCTTTTTTCCGCGACGACGCAATCGGGTTTTCCGTACAAAGAAATACAACGATCGCAAACATCGCTTTGCATTAGGACGATGCTTCAAGGTTAGCAGAGTTTCCCACGGCATTCGTTTATGACAGCATTGATCTCAATGTGAATATTTATTTTAAGAAACAACAAATACAAAGCATCGCCCATTCCTATTTTCTTTCCTACCATGATTTAGAAACAAGAACTTATCTGCTTTTACAGTTAACCAGTAAATAGTTACTGATCTTTGTTACATCACTATTTACAACGTTAACGTAACTTAAACAGTACAATATCTCACATAACACCGTTGCCAAAAGCATCGCGTTTATTACATTATTACATTTACGGCGTCGGAAAATCACTACAAATTGGGCTAGTGATCCCAAGTAGACGAGAGCCAAACTACAGTGAAATTCGTTTGAAAATCTGCCAAAAACTTGATTAGCTACCTTACATTGAAACATAAGGCATGTCGACTAAAAACGTTGGAACATATGTAGTTTTATAAGATGACTAGCAGCACCCCGCGGTTTTACCCACGTAGTTCCCGTTCCCGTGGGAATATGGGGATAAAATATAGCCTATGTTACTCAGGGTGAATGTAGTTCTCTAATGGTGAAAGAATTTTTGAAATCGGTCTTGTAGTTTATGAGTTTATTCGTTACATACAAAAATATAAATCTTTCCTCTTTATAATATTAGTATAGATTATAGATTAGTATAGATAGAATTTGTTTATGACGTCTGCTTGACTAACGTTATGCGGATATTGTAAATGCCGTGCACACCTGTAAGCATTGATAATAATCAATAATTTATAACTGCTTAATGTATAATTGGTGACAGTTTCGAAGTTACATTTTTTGAGAGTGGTCATTTTGGATTTTTTATATATCAATGCCTGTAAGTGACAAATTCAACCTAGATTCTAAGTTTTATTGTTACAGTACCCCAAAATATTTATTAATGAATAAGTCGTTGGAGTCCCATAAATAAATAAAAGACATTCGAGAAAAGATTGTCCTGATTGGCGACTTTGATAAATTAAAGCCGCAAGGCAGGGCCAGGGCAACATAATTATGTAGATAACATAAAACCCAAGCGACTATACGTTGTTTACTGTAGAGTGTCGGGTTTGTATGTTCATCGTAATAATTGGGATTTTAATTTATTCATCATCATTTAACAAAACGGCAACAAGTAAAATATAAGGACGAGTGAATTCTTTAACATATAATTTGACCACTTAGCATAGGTCGATGGCGCTTCGTGTTTCAAAGATATGTCAGCAAAGAAGATAGGGTCAGTATCTGCTAGGGTTGCGGAATTTGTTTGAAAGTGTCACCGTAACACTGGATCGCAAAGAGTATTAGGACGAACATGAACGGGTTTCAATCAATTAGAATCTGACACTCCCTTCCGCTCCGCCCAGATCTGAAGAAGTCATTTGATGAAGGTAGCTTTTATGTTAATAAAATCTTTTTTAATTAATCCCTTATTAAACAACTTTTACCTTACAACATTTGAACCTTGTATACGTAGAGAGGCAAAAAATTATTACCTCCAGCTAAATATTAACACAAATGCGAATTAAGAATCGGTTTGAATCTGAAAAAAAAAAAACTGTGTCGATTGTTGTGCATTCAAATACGAACTAAAGTCACAAATGCACTGCTGACTTAATTAAAATACGTTTTCATTAACTCAGTCAGTGCATTTCTGCATTGTATGATTCGCTTATGATCCAGCACTGTGTAGTGTGTCAGCACAGTACTTCCAAAAGTAAAAAAAAAAACATATAAGCATAATCAGCCTTATAAAGTTCCCACTGTTGGGAGAGAATGGGCCGTAAGTTACCATCACACGGGCCCAGTGCCGGTTGGTGAATGTCATTTGTCTTCGACTTTTTGGTTCTAGGACATGCCAGTTTCCTCACGATGTTTTCCTTCACCAATTTCAGAGCAGTGGTGATGAAATTCATTACACAAAGAAATGCGCCTGGCTGGGTTTGAACCCGCAATCTACAATTCGTAAGTATAAAAAAAAACATGTGTCTTGTTAAATTTAAGCAGCTCTTACTCTCTGAATGATCCCTTTTACTGCGAAAAGCCATCCCACAAGTCTCCCAAACATTTCTGTTCAAAGGAAAATTGGACTGATTTGTCCCGTGCGTCCCGCCATTTCCGTCGTGGTTTCCCACAGCTCTGGCTGTCTGTGGCAAAGGCATGGTGCGGTCTTGCCTACATTCCATGATTAATTTCTTGCTTTTACGGAATAGTAATTAAACAACTGACATTAATTAATAAGAAAACATGAGGCAATTAAAATAGAGTCTCGGTACAAATCATTGATGAACTTACCAGGATTACTTTGCAATATTAGTTCCTGCAAACGTAAACTAAATTATAATGTAACCCTAATTATCCTTACTTTTTATCCTAATTAATATTATAAATGCGAATGTGAGTTTGTTTGTTTGTGTCGCTTTCACGCCTAAACCACTAAACCGATTTCAAAAATTATTTCACGACGGAAAGCTCAGCATCAATAAGTAACATAGGCTATATTTTATCCCTTTATTCCCACGGGAACGGGAACTACGCGGTTGTAATCGCAGGGTGCTGCTAATAATATTATTAACTCTTAAGTTTGTTCGTTACCTCTTGACGTCGAAACAGCTGAACAAATTTTTATGAAACATGGCAAGTGGGTAGACCGGGTTTTAGAATAGGACATACGGTTTTTCATCTCGGGAGTTTGATCCCTCGGGATCAAACTCCCGAGACCCCCGGGGGGGGGGGGTCCCGGGGGATTATAGACATTCACGGAAGCGAAGCTGCGGTGATAATCTAGTAACGAATAATTCCTAAATGCGACCAATTATAAAAAAAAAACCTTTTTATAATCAATTGCGAGCGTTGTGGCGACACGCATATTATCTTGCTATTCTGTACAGTCCCACAGTGGCTGGACTTGTCTAGTTACAGCCTTAATTTTGTGGCTCATTCGAAACTTAGGTTAGTAGTTCAGAGTAAGGAATAGAAATTAGACAGTCGGCATTAACTTGGACGTTTAAAACGCGAACAGTTAAACAGATACAAACTCTTCAAGTCGTTAGGTTTTCAATCTAAATTCTTAGTCGTAAAGATAGCCATTACCAGGTGGGCGATAAAAATTTAAGGGTTATGTTTTGATAGGATTTGGCTGTGTAACGTTATTGCTAATTTTATTATTCTATTATTCTGGTTTATTATTATAGTTTAGGTAGTCATAAGGTTGGCTTGCTTTTTCTTGAAGTACCATTGTATTTTAATCTAAATTTAATTCGATGTTTCTTCTCAGCGTGGTCAGCAAGGAAAGGCTGACCTCATCTAGCTTAAAACTACCAAAAAAAGACTGAACGTGTAAAAATGTTACGTTTAACATATACTACTACATACAAAATAAATATCATGTAGTTTTTGCCTGGAGTTGTTTCGCTGCTTTTGTCCCCAAAAGTTCTGCTTCAACAAGTTTAAAATGTTACACAAAGATATAATGAACTTTATCAAATTAAAACCTGAAAATAATAAAAGCTAAAACTTTTTATGTATCATCTGCCTAGCCTTTTCTACACTAATATTATAAAGAGAAAGGATTTGATGGGTTTTTTTTTGTTGGTTTGCATTGAATAGGCTCCGAAACTACTTGACCGATTCAAAATTTTTCACTGTTGGGAAGCGACACTATCTCCGGTGAACATGGCTTATTAAATTTTCAAAAAAGTTAGGGATCCATACTAAAACTTCAATAATGTAACCCAAGGTGTGAAAAGATTACCAAAAAACTTTCTAATATCGCGTGCGCTACGAAAACTATTGATTATCTACAAAAAATATCGCGACAGCATATTATGTCTAACTATTATAGTTAAGTCACAATGAGTGTAATTTCAAAAAAATATACCTATATATAAAATGTCATCGCTATAAAAGCTTAATGGAATTAATCTAAATGAAATTAATCCTTGTCAAAATAAATAAAATATACGTATTTAAGTCTGCTTCAAAACCATTATATAACTTTTTGAATTATTCAATTTGGACATTCCATTCGAAAGATATCACAAGTTTAAAAATGTAAGTTATTTGAAAAATGTCGCATGGTCGCCGCTCTGTTAGACGGCACCATCCACGCAAAAACGAGAAAGTACGTATGTATGGGAGAGTGTGTGTTTATAAAAAACTAGCAGCGCCTCGCGGTTTCACCCGCGTAGTTCCCGTTCCCGTGGGAATATGGGGATAAAATATAGCCTATAGCCTTCCTCGATAAATGGGCTATCTAACACAGAAAGTTTTTTTCAAATCGGACCAGTAGTTCCTGAGATTAGCGCGTTCAAACAAACAAACAAACAAACAAACAAACAAACTCTTCAGCTTTATAATATTAGTATAGATTATAACTTTTGAAATGTTTGTTTAATACCCGTGCGAAGCTGGGGCGGGCTGTTAGTCCCACTCCCAACTATATTGAGGCTGATTCCAGTCTTACCGGACTCCCGTAACAACTGCCAAAGATCTACAAATCGCAGTCGGGATCAACGGCTAAACGTGCTTTCCGTGGCATGGAGGAAACTCGGTATGTTAAGATGGTCACCCATCCACAGACCAACCTTGGCAAGTGTTGCTTAAACTTAAAAACCAACTCCATGCGAGTGTTATTCTTTAGCCACGTGCACTTCCTAAACTTTTCACGTATAAAGAATCTATTTCTACTTAAATCAGCTCTATTAAAGCTATGTACATGCAAAAACAATGTAATAAAAACCTTACAGCCAAAACACCATCAATCATTTTAAATACGACCAAACATTTCACCATAAAAATTTTCCACAAAGCTGCTCTAAGTAAAATATTTTAAAAAAACTTGAAACAATACAGTACCATTATTTTCACGATGGAACCACCACATGTTTTGCTTTAAAAAGAACGGGTATATCAACACGTTCTGCAATGTGTGTCTTTAAAATTTTCTTTCTGTTACAGCGAAATGTGACGTTGTGTGTTTGGATGTAGAATTTCAAGAAGTGATTTGAATAACCTATCTTGCTAATATTATCAATTAAAAAATTTTTGTTTAGACGCCCATGACCGAAAATAACGTCTTAACAAAGTTACCCTAATTTTTTTTAAGTGGGGAGTAAAAAAAAAATCAAAAAACTTTCAATGCTTTGGGTGCAGGGTAAAGGAGTGTCAGACTCTTACTGACTTAAATCCATCCGAGTTCCTCCTGACGCCCTGATGCCGTTTGCGTTCCAGGGCGGCGGTGACTCATTCGAACAAATTCCGCAAACTTGGCAGACACTACAGCAGAGGCGTTAGGTTTACCTCTCCCTCTCGTCCTTCGCTAGTATTACTAACTCCGTAAATGAATTTTAGTTCTTCGGTCCCTTGCTATGTATGTCATGTTGACAGTTTCGTATGATTCTATAGTATTTTTTTTTTTACTTTTTATCAATCATTAGTTTAATTTAATAATATTTCAAACTAAGCTTATATGAAACTAGCTGCTGCCCGCGACTTCGTCCCCGTGGAATCCCCGATTTTAAAACATTCTTTATCGCTGCTCCGCTCCTATTGGCTTAAGCGTGATGATATATGGCCTAAAGCCTTCCTCGATAAATGGTCTATTCAACCCAAAAAGAATTTTTCAATTCGAACCAGTAGTTCCTGAGATTAGCGCGTTCAAACAAACAAACAAACAAACAAACAAACAAACAACCAAACAAACAAACTCTTCAGCTTTATAATATTAGTATAGATTAAATAATATGTCGTGGATGTAACAAATGAAAATTGTATCAAACGAAATTATATCGTTCGATATTAAAATAGTTACGTATACCAAATATTACACAACCGATTGTAAATTTTATTGAAACCCATTTGAGCACATATAAAAAGTTTCAACAAAATCGGTCTAGCAGTTTAGCAAGATTTGGATGACGCACACACTCCCTGCAGAGGTATTATAATAATATATAAAGAAAGGTCTACATGGTCACTTACAAAATGGCAGAAGCATGCGTATTTCGGTAGTATGTACCAAATTTCTGTATTTAATAAGTAACAGTGGACAAAATAAAATAAGTAACCTGAGGTATTGTAAGCGAAGATTTACTCGCTGAAGATGCAAGTACTTCCATTATTAACTTCAATTTAATGGAATGGAATGGAAATGTTTCCAAATACTCGTAATGTTTGATCTAGTCTCAGGAAATAAATTAAGCTGCTCGTTATAAATTAAACGGTGGTTAAATGATGCAATTGGCTGTAGGAGTTTAATGTAAATGTAAACAATCCATCGGGAAAAGCGCGTTTGTCAATTTTACCATATTAATTTTGCGTTAATTTAACATAGTTTATCGGGATATAAAGCATATTTTGCTACCAAGACTAAACTTTAAACCTCATAAGAAAAACCAACATGATACATAAATAAGTAGTAGAGACATTATTTATAAATTAGTATTTATCATTGAGTACTATATTATATTCAGGTTTAGACTTATTCAAGTATGTTTTTTATATTGGATACTGGATCGTACCCTCTAATGTTATCTCTCTCAACGACTCAAAGGTGTTCTTGGTAAAACTCGGCTTATATAATAAGCTCGCCTTTGTATATTAATTTTATTATACCGATAATGAAACTGTGTACATGTTTGGTGTACAATAGAGAATTAAGTTACAAAATGTGCCGAATTAAATCCTTTTTGTAATTTTCTTCTTCGAGTTAGCGCTATAAATCCAGAATTCTTAAACCTGGCCATTTTTATTTCGATCAGAAAACTAAGTACTGATTTAAAACCAATCCTAACAGAGAGATTAACAAAATCCCACTTTCAATTCTTGACTTTTCGCTTCAACAATTAATAAATCGTCCGAGCCGAACCCGACAAATCCTGAATAAATCCTCTATAAAATGTTAAACTCGCATCTTGCAGCACTAAGTCTTTGTTCACCCTTTTGTATGAGTCGAGTCACGTTATTCTACCTATTTGAAGTAGTACAAAGTAGGTATCTATAGCTTACAATGTTCTTCGCCTATTGGTGTTTATTTCGGCTTAGAGAACAAGGTGTATATTCTCGATAGATGTTTATTTTATGCTAGGTGTGCGACTTTTTCATCAATGGCGTTTTTTAAAGTTGGAACTGAGACAGATAGACAAAATAAGTCATGGACAGTTTTATTCTACACTAATGTTCTATTCTACAGTTGATATTTACCCACGCTATTTTGAATTAACGACAACATTATATGTTTTCGCAAAACGTTTCACCAATAAAAATGAAAATAAAAATGTATTTTAGTATCTAATAAAAAATAAAGCCTAGATAAAACGAACCAGGCATACATGTTGGTATCTAATTTTTTTTTGGTAAAAGAGATGAGAGCTTGGAGACTAAAAAACGAAAACTACGACGTGGTTGAAATGTGAGACTCCATCTTGGAAAAACATAACTTACACTAACACGTCGTTTCACGTGCGATTACGTAAAGCCTTTACTTAAAATGTAACCTTTGTTTTACGTATGAAACACAGGTGTAATACAAAACTGCAAATAGCAAAATTCTGTGGCTTTGAATAATAAAAGTAAAAGTTATTCTATTGAAATTGGGGATCTGTGATTTTCAGACAAACAGACGCATTATTGTGTGAAGAGATCTTTGTGTATTATTCTCACTTTGAGATTTGAAATCCTTAATTATTATCTTAAATCTTTATTATTATTTGAAAGGTTCTGATGTCTGATGTCAAGCAATAATTTGCTTAACGAAGGAGTATGGTTATCTAGAATTAAGTTCATGTCGCTTTGAAACAAATACGGACAATCATTTTTTTTTCAACAGTTTATGCCTGACACATGAGCTATTCTATTCGTAAATTATTCGAATTTCCGCATTCAAATTCTCACACCGGAATATTCCGACAGGATTTATGATGTATGGACTGACCAAAATGGTAAGCAGGAAATTCTCCATCGCACAATCGATGTAACTTGTAATTTTCCGCAGAGTTATTTTATTTATATTCGTCATATAGAAGACAAGAAACTCGATTTTTTGTAAAGTATTTTAAGATTGTCAGCGTAAAACTCAATTAAAGGAAATGAAAATATTATTAGTAAAATTAATTTGACAAAGTGTCAAAGACAAAATAGTTGCTATGAATTCTTGAATGATTTAAAATTTAACAGCCAATAAAATTATCTCTTGGCTTCCGTTTAATCTGTGATGCGTCGACCATTGAATTCCAGGAATGAGGAACGGCAAAACAAATCTTGTTAATGATTTAATCGTTCTATACGAGTATTGTTTAGCTCTTTCAATTCTGCTGATCGAAAAGCTTCTTCACATCACCAGTTCGACAGATTTTATCTGTCAATAAACTGGCAGTTGAAACTTAAAAGTGAAACTTGCTAACAACTCCTTTACAACTGATCATTAATTAGTCAGTGTCAGTCTCTGTAAACTAGCAGAGACAAGAAATGTATGGAATTGAGTTTTTTTGACAGATTGAGACTGAATTACGAATGCAAACATAGCTTGAAAATTAGTAGATTTGCCCCTAAGGCAGTCAACTCTTGGGCACTCCACCATTGCGGCCATAAGTTCCCTCTTTGAGAAGTGGTTGGAGAGACGCCACGGTTTCCTCACCTTCCGCCTGACGCAAGTGCTCACCGGATATGACTGTGGGAGGTACCTGTTTCGGATTTAGCGGAAGGACATGTCCGGGTATCAACACTGTGTGGATCGCCCGGAGGACATGGTGGTGCATACGGTGGTGGTGTGCCCTGCTTTGAGCGGAGCAACGCCTTGTCCTCGTTGAGGCGATAGGCGGTGCCGATCTCTAGCGTCCGGCTCTGGTTCAATCCATGGTCCAGATCGAGGAGGTATGAGAAGCAGTCAACTCCTTCTGCAAAGCAGTAATACTAGCGAAGCCGCCCAAACAGAAGAAGACGCCCCGGGTGTCGGGAAACGCAGGGCGATTCCTGGCCACCGTAGGCGCGATCCTACGGATGGCAAGCTATGGTTGGCTCGCCGTCTGTTAGCAACCAGGCTCGGGCCGACGGCGTTTCGTGTTCCACGCGCGCTTCAAACAGCTGTCAGCAAAGAAGACGGGGCCCCATAAAGTCAGTGCCTGCTAGGGTTGCGGAATTTATTCGAAAGACACCGCGGCCCACGAACTCAAAAGGCACTAGGAGGAACATGGGTGGGTTTTATGACTAAAACCCACCGTGAAAGTCTGACACTCCCCTCACTCAGAAAATATTATTCTATGTTTATGTTGTTCATTTAAAATTAATCGAAAATAAATTAAAAACGTAGCTTCAATTAAAGAAATTTATAATCGGAGTAATACTTTTAATATGAGTGACAGTGAATCTGAACACACCGCGTCGTCGCAGCCCGGCGACCAAGTTACACACCGTGCGCGCAAGGCTAAGCGCCTGTCGGGTCCAAAGGTCGAGCCGGCCGAAGTGTACCGCGTCGCTTTGCGCCTACCGCCGTTCTGGCCCGAGGAGCCCGATATCTGGTTTGCGCAGATTGAGGCGCAGTTCGAGAATGCTGGGGTGACGAATGACGTCACAAAATATAATTACGTCGTCGGGCACCTCGACCCCCAGTATTCCAAAGAGGTGAAGGACATTATCATGTCCCCTCCCGCAGTCAACCGCTACGGGAAGCTGAAGACGGAGTTGGTGCGAAGACTGTCGGCATCCCAGGAGCGGAAGGTCAAGCAGCTGCTGATGCATGAAGAGCTCGGAGACCGGAAGCCGTCGCAGTTCCTCCGCCACCTGCAAGGGTTGGCAGGACCAACCGTGCCTGAGGACTTCGTGCGCACCATCTGGTGCAGCCGACTCCCCACCAGCATCCAGCCCCTCCTGGCATCGCAGCCTAACAGCACCCTGGAGGCGCTAGCCGAGCTGGCTGACCGCGTCCAGGACATCGTCGCACCGGCCAGCCACGTCGCAGCAACTTCAGCAGCAGGACCTACCGTCAGCGAGTTGGCAGCCGAGATCTCCGAGCTGAAGCGCGCCTTAAAGGACCTGACGCTGCAGCTGCGTGACAGCCGTTCGCGCGACCGCTCCCACAGCCGTGGTCGAGACGCGCGACGGCACTCACGCCACCGCTCCACAACCCGCTCGGCGTCCAGCTACCGGCAGCATCCTGTGTGCTGGTACCACAAGATGCACGGCGAGAAGGCGAAGCGCTGCGTCAAGCCCTGCGACTACCAGCAGGGAAACGCCGCGGGCAGTCGGTGATGGCGACAGACGATTGCCCTCGCTCGTCTGGTCGTCTATTTGTGACGGATCGGAGCACCAAGACGCAGTTTCTGGTCGACACAGGAAGCGACCTCTGCGTCTACCCCCGCCGTCTACTCAGTGAACGTCGTGCGTGTACAAACTATGAACTTGTGGCCGCGAATGGTACGCCCATTAAAACATTTGGATACGTAGATTTAAGTTTAAATTTAGGACTCCGTAGAGACTTTAAGTGGCGTTTTGTGGTTGCCGAGGTAACCAAGCCTATAATTGGCGTAGATTTTTTATGTTTTTACTCGCTAGTCGTTGACTGTCGTAATCAACGACTAGTCGACAGTAGCACCAATGTCTCCACCGTAGCCTCGAATCACTCAGACTCATCTTTATTTTCTGTAAAAATTTCTTCTGGTGATTCGAGGTACCACAAAATTTTGGACGGGTTTCCCGACATCACCCGACCCGCCGGCACACTACGCACTACACCACACAACACAGTACACCACATTCGCACGACCCCAGGACCGCCAGTCTCATCACCTTTTCGGCGACTAGCGCCAGACAAATTAAAAATTGCCCAGCAGGAGTTCCAGCTGATGCTGTCCAATGGAACTGCTAGGCCATCGGAGAGTCCATGGGCATCTCCACTGCACCTCGCTCCCAAAAAGGACAACGGTTGGCGACCTTGTGGTGATTACCGGATGCTCAACACCCGGACCGTCCCCGACAGGTACCCGATTAGGCACATCCACGACTTTGCCCACAGCATCTCTGGTTGCAAAGTCTTCAGCACCATAGACCTAGTGAAGGCCTATAATCAGATTCCTGTCAGTCCGGACGACATTCCGAAGACGGCGATCACCACACCGTTCGGCCTGTACGAATTTCCGTACATGACGTTTGGTTTGCGTAACGCAGGCCAAACATTTCAACGTTTTGTGGACGAGATGACCAGAGGTTTGGACTTTTGCTATTGTTACTTGGACGACTTCTTAATCTTCTCAAGGTCACAGGCAGAGCACGAGGAGCACCTTCGCATTATCTTCGGCAGGATGAAGGAATTTGGCATGCTGGTCAACACAGCCAAGTGTGTTTTCGGTGTTCCGGAGGTAACCTTCCTAGGCTACCATATCTCCGAGAAGGGCACCAAACCGCTTGACTCCAAGGTCGAGGCGATCAACAGTTTCCCGCCGCCCAAGGACGTCCGTCAGTTGCGCCGATTCCTGGGTATGATTAACTTTTACAGGAGATTTATACCCCACGCAGCTCAGATCCAGGCGCCACTTCATATGCTTTTGACCGGCAACGTAAAGGGCTCGCAGCCTATATGTCTTGCGGAGAATACTTTGCAAGCATTTGAGGACTGCAAGGAAAGCTTAGCTAATGCTGCTCTATTAGCTCACCCCGATTGCAATGCCAATCTCGCGTTGGCTACTGACGCGTCGGATACAGCAATCGGCGCGGTGTTACAGCAGCTTAGCGATGATGGCTGGCAGCCATTAGCTTTCTTCTCTAGGAAGCTCAGCCCTTCGCAAACGAAGTATTCTCCCTATGACAGGGAACTGCTGGCCATTTACGAGGCCATCAAATACTTCCGCCACATGCTGGAGGCCCGACACTTCGTTGTCTACACGGACCACAAGCCGATCAGTTTCGCATTCCACGAGAGGAAGAAAAACTGCTCGCCCAGGCAATTCCGGTACCTAGATTTCATTGCCCAGTTCACCACCGACATAAGGCACATATCCGGCAAGGACAATGTCGTAGCCGACCCCTTATCTCGCGTGGATGCGCTACATGTACCGGTCAGCTACGAGACTCTCGCGGAAGCGCAAACTTCGGACCCAGAGCTGTCCAAGCTGCTCCAGGAAGGCTCATCGCTGGTCTTGGAGAAGGTGCAGGTTGCAGGGGAGCGTACTTCTGTGTACTGTGACGTCAGTACAACGCCACCCAGACCATTTGTGCCTGTAATGCTGCGCAAGCAAGTCTTTGACAGCTTGCACTCCCTCAGCCACCCAGGTGTCTCAGCGTCTGCCAAATTAGTCGCAGAGCGCTTCGTTTGGCCAGGCATCAGGAAGGACTGTAGGGAGTGGGCACGAGCTTGTCTTGAGTGCCAGCGGGCCAAAGTGAGCCGACACGTTTCTGCGCCATTAGGGTCGTATCACCTCCCACGTGCAAGGTTCACCACTGTCCACATCGATCTTGTGGGCCCGCTTCCAATTTCGCAAGGCTTTAGGTACTGTCTGACGGCAGTCGACCGTTTTACTAGGTGGCCAGAGGTCGTACCTATTGTCGACATAACTGCCGAGACAGTAGCTAAAGCGCTGCTATCCGGATGGATTGCCCGGTTTGGCTGTCCCACCGACATTGTCACGGACAGGGGTCGACAGTTCGAGTCGGCCCTGTTCGAGCAACTGTCCAAATTGGCTGGCTTTCAGCACAAGCGGACAACGGCATACCATCCGGCATGTAACGGCATGGTGGAGCGTTTTCACCGGCAACTCAAGGCGTCCATTACGTGCCATGCTAACGACAAGTGGACAGAATCATTGCCGTGGGTATTGCTTGGTATACGGAGCGCATTCAAAAAGGATGTCCAAGCGTCGTCAGCCGAACTTGTTTACGGCGAATCGCTAAGGCTCCCAGGTGAATTTTTCGCACCTAGTGACGAAGGAACGACCGACGTCACAGACTTCACCGCGCGCATACGCAAGTTCGCCCAAAACCTGCAACCAACACCAGCATCCCGTCACAGCAAGACCAGCATTTTCGTTTTTAAGGATCTGCAGACCACTGATCACGTGTTCCTTCGTGAAGACGCATTACGTGGCTCGCTACAACCAGCGTACACAGGTCCTCACAAAGTACTGCAACGGGGAGACAAAGTCTTCCGAATTTTATTTAAGGGCAGAGAGGTCACGGTCTCAATTGACCGCCTAAAGCCAGCCTACACTTTGGCAGACAAAGCTGACCCAGAAGAAGTCACTCCACCTAGCAGTAGCAAGGAGTATACCACTCGCTCTGGTCGTCATGTCAGGTTCCCTGATTTTTATCGCCCTTGACGGTCTCTGGAGGGGGGTGATGTAGGGTTCACCCCTACCACATAGTTTATTTATATTTATTATAAACACACACACGACAACATAACTAAACACATACATAAACACAAACACATTATTATTATCATGTATGTTTATTGGTAACACTACTAAAATCATTCACGGCATTTATAATGTTTACATTATGATGTCGGATGGTGTCGGCGATCTGCTCATGCACACCTGGGCATAGCGGTGTGATAGCGTGACGTCAGACACGCGTCAGCCGGTCGTGGAAGGCCGCGCGTCGACGACATCAGTTTTAGAGGTCAGTCGGTCAAGGACTGCGCCGCTACCTGCCTGCGCCCGCGCATTGTTTACGAAATTTATTTTCTAACAATTACTTTGTGATTAGACATTGTTTTATGTGAGCTCATGACTCTTAAGTGTTGTGTCTATTGTGTGTGTTCTACTGTCCGTATCTACTCCTTCTGTGAACGTTTATTAAACCGTAAGTGTGAACATTGACTTTTTATTCGTCCACCGTCCACTTACTTCGCGTATTAACTATACGCTTACTAAACTTTGTATAAACAAACAATTTTTTATTTTCTTTGTAACTGCCACACTACCACCAAACAATTAGTAGAATAATTTACATTGTGGTTTTGTTTATGATCATCAAACTCGTACTAAACGCAGGATAGTGTTTAATAATCTGTAGGATCTTAAATGGCTATTAATAACGATTGTATTTTACTAAAGTTTAATTATTCAACTGAGAACAAGACCTTTACAACTTGGTTGTTCAACAAACACACTAATAAAATCAATGAAACTTTAATATTGACTGAAGTTTCCAAGTGGAAAGACCACAATTAAATCCTTAATTAATTTAATTTATTAAATCTAATAAGTCACTTGAAACTTATCTGGATGCAGCTAAATAGCAGTATTTGTAATACTTGACCTTCCAAACCCATTAACTGGGTTTATACGGCACCCTATTTAAGAGTACATAATACAGAATTTCTGGCTTCTGACGACCCTTACGGACTGTTAAAGATCTTAAAACGATTGCGGGGATCAACTGCTTAGTTGTGTGTGTGTACTTTTCGATGCTTAAAGGAGGCTCCGTTAGAAGATGGTCACCCATCCACTGACCGCCACAACAGGACACGAACCTTCATTGGTTTACTATTGAAGATACAAGTGTACAAGTTCGGGTTGTGTATTGATTGGGCAAAGTTAGTACATTAATTTGTTAGGTTGTTTTCGATATAATGAAATTTTAGGCTTTTAAATTAATGTATATATAACATACCTTTTGTGGGAAGGTATGGCTCGGCAATTAATGTGATTTTGCTTCAAAATAATATAAAAGAATTTCTTGTTACTGAATTTTCTTTAATTCTTTTATTCGTAAAACACATTTATGTTCGTTCAGTTTACTTGGTGTCGTTGCCAGGGGTGCGGAATTTGTTCGAAAGAGTCACCGCGGACCTCGAACGCACAAAGCACTAGGAGAAACAAGGAAAACTGTAAAAACCTCTTATTTCCGTAAATTTTGACATTGGTCGTCGTTAAGATGTTGCGACTCGAATTTTAACCTTTTGTAGTACGAAAATTAGCCATTTATTGTCACTGAAGATCATTTCAGCAAAGAAAACATGCATTATTAAAAGCTGTATTAACAGACTTAAAAAAAAAACTGAACTATTTCAAGATAGAAGTAGATACCTTTTTTTCCGGATGGGAAATCATCAAATGACTTCTCCCGCTCTGAGCGGAGCGGAAGGGAGTGTCACACTTTTACTGACTAAAACCCACCCGTGTTCCTTCTAGTGCCCTTTACGTTTCAGGGCCGCGGTGACTCTTTCGAACAAATTCCGCAACCCTAAGGAAGTAGATACCGAAGGTTTTTACATCAAAGAATTTATTACAATTTGAAAATATGGCTATCCTCCTTTACTAAAGCGACGGTAGCACGTGACATTTTTATATGACACTCTACTTTTATTATTATCTTGCTTTTGGGAATTTGTAAGTTTGGAATACTGCCATCCTTCGAAAGATAGTTCCTAAAATATCATGTTAGTTGTAAAAATTACGTCGCAAATACAATTTTTTACTTTTTTAATGATAAAACTGTTGGGTTTTCCAGTAGTGTTTTTGAAAGGAAGAATTTAATTAATGTAGTTTGAATCATCATCTGCCTAGCCTTTTCCCAACTATATTGGGGTCGGTTTCCAGTCAAACCGGATTCAGCTGAATACCAGCATTTAACGTGGAGTGGCTGCCGACCTGACCTCCACAAACTATTGGCTGGGCATCATGGTACTTCTTGGCAAGACTGGAGTCAGATTTACTTGGCTTCTGACAATCCGTAACGACTGCCAAAGATCTACAAATGACAGCCGGGACCAACCGCTTAACTTGCTTTCTGAGGCACGGAGGAAACTCGGTATGTTAAGATGGTCACCCATCCGTAGATCAACCTTGGCAAGCGTTGCTCAACCTTGAAGATCGACCCGTGCTGCTGTTATCCTTTAGCCATAAGCTCCTGTGTTTTGAATATTAACATAAATTAACTATGTATGCGTTGGTCTAACGTTGGACTAGAAATCTGCAAACGAAAAGCGGGTTCAAGTTTGTCGCTGTAGACCCAATTAGACAGATGGGGAATCATCCATTTTCTGTTTATTGACACAGTGAACCAGGCAGTAGAGCCGTTATTAGACCACAGCCTTACCTACCTCCCACCTACAAGAGGTACCAAAAAAAACTCACCTTCGAGGACTTACGTCGTGAAATTGATACAAAATAATACGAGGCAAAAGAAAACATCGAACGTCGATTTCAAATTATACTACGAGTATACTATAGAATGAGACGGACATATGTATGTATATGCTATATCTGTACATCAATAGTGAAAAGTTTAGATAAAAGAAACTGAAGCGATTTTTTCATAATTTTCCATTGAGATTACATGGTATAATTTATCGACTCACCAAATAAATTAGGAAATAATTATTCCATCCACCCCACCAAATAATTTTAAAACAAAACATAGAATTTGTATCCATTCCGTCTCTTGAATAATAATTAATCGATAGTCACTCCTGAAAACTGACTTTGAACCTTACTGTTGTAAAAATAAAGTATCATTTAAAGATGATTGTTATAACTTTGCACATCATTGTAAGAAAATTTTAATGTTCTCCTAATATTTCAGTGACTTGACAAAATTTCCTTGTGTATACTTTATTTTGTTTGGGTTACATAAAGTTTTTGTTCCTAGCTTAATAAAATATTGCCTAAATAACTACTGAGAACTACTGAAAACCGGTTTCATGTTTTTGTTCGATGTTGAAGTAATTAGTCAGCCCTTGACGCAAAACAGAGAGGGTTAAAAGTTTAATGCGTGTGACTAAAAAGGTCAGAATAGAAGATAAAATACAGTTCTAGTTCCTTACGTTAATTATTTCAGGTTTTTTTTTTCATTAACTAATTCACCAACAAAGAAAGAAAGAAAAAGAAAAATGTTTATTTGGGACAACGACACACGACACGACACGAGAGAACCAGCTGATGAGGCGTTACTTGAAAACAATTGGACAGTAGTGATGGTTTCATCTCAATCGATAATTATATTTTTACATATTTATTCTATACTTCATAACAGTCACAGGAAAAAACATTTATAAAAAGCAAGGCGCGCAAGGTTTTATCGCACGGGGCCATCTCTTACAGGCATCCTTATTATATTTTATGTTTTAAAATTACCCTAGTTATAAGAAAACTTGCAATTTTCTGATTGAGCTCCAGACCCTTTTTTATGGATGATAAATCATAAAATGACTTCTTCCGCTCTGGGCGGAGCGGTAAGAAGTGTCCGACTCTTACTGACTAAAACCCATCCGTATTCGTCCTAATTCCCTTTGCTTTCCAAGACTGCGGTAAATCTTTCCAACAAATTCTGCAACCCTGGCAGGCATTGGCACAATCGGACCCCGACTACTAGCTAACATCTCTTTGAAGGGCGCGTGGAACACCGCACCGTCGAACCGGGCCTGGTTATCATCGGAGCCACCCATAGCTCGTCATTCGCAAGCCCACGCATACGATGGTCGGGAATTGCCCCGCGGCTCTCGTCGCCCGGGACGTCTTCTTCTGTTGCTGTGGCTGGGGCGTGAGGTTTTGATCTCCCTCACGCAGTCTGCCTCCTCTATCGCTAGCATTAGGTACTACTTCACAGAAGGAGGTAACCACTTCCCATGCCTCCTCGCTCCCTGCGATGCCATTTGTCAAGTCCAGCCTTGGTGAGTTAATTTGTATTCATTGCGATATTAATATATGAATTACTAGCTTCTGCCAGCGACTTCGTCCGCGTGGAATAGTTACTTTACCCCCGATTTTGAAACTCTCAGCCCGATCGGTTTAAAATTGACAAAAGATAGACATGTTGTTTCGGGATATTTTTTAGATAATTTTATGTAGAACATTTCCGTAATACATGATTTCTATGTAACTTTAACCATTAAGGCTACACACGCGACGGAAGCTTTAAAAATGGAGTAACTTCTTCCGTTTTCCCCACATTTTCCTTCACTGCTCTGCTCCTATTGATTGTAGCGTGATGAAAAGTATACTATAACCTGCCCAGGAGTATGAAGAATAATTGCACCAAGTTTCGTTAAAATCGGTCAAGTAGTTTTTGTTTCTATAAAGAACATACAGACAGACAGACAGACAGACAGAAAGACAGACAGACAGACAAAAATTTAACTGATTGCATTTTTGGCACCAGTATCGATCACTAATCACCCCCTGATAGTTATTTTGAAAATATATTCCTTGTACAGAATTGACCTCTCTACAGATTTATTATAAGTATAGATGATGAATAAAGTCTATGAATTATTTTTTCAACGAACCGTGTTGTTTGATTTGAATAGAGTAGAGTTAGGATTGAAAGGATTGTTAAAACTACCTTTCTCGCTTTCTACTTGGTACATAGAAACGCTTTCAACTCAAATCCCTTCAAAGTTAAAGCGGTTCCTCCCATTTTACACAAAAGCTATTGCGTCACTGTTCAAAATTGTAGAATGTCTATTTCCAAATAACAAAAAAAGCATAAGTCATGATAAAAAAACTCATAAATTCTTAGATTTTTTGTTCGTCATCATGTTTCCGGCTTTTCCCTCGTTCCATTGTTCTTCCACAAAATGCATTCCTAGTTTTCAATCTATTACATGTATATCCAGTCAGAGCACTATTTCAGTTACATCATTATCTAATCAGTTTAATTACCAAAAGATATGCTTAAAAAGTATGACAATTACGAAATTTCTTAGAAGTTATTCACATCAAAATCTTTATGAAGTTTTCGAAGAAAATCTGCAGGATCTGCAGGAGTATTATTGTGGTTTTTGTATAAATTGTTTATTTTTGGAATTTTGAGCAGCTTTAGGCCTGGATTAGGTAAATCTTCGTTAGATATTTTATTTACTTCATTTTTTTTTGGTACTAAGAACTTCCAATCTTATTTGTACTGTGAATGTAATGTCACTAACATAACGAGACAGGCTATTTTATCTGCAAAACTAAATTCGTCCACGGCTTCACCCACGTCGAATTATTACTTCCAACTATATTTTTATAGAGTTTTTCAAGCAGTTCAAGCAAATTCTAATCCAAATACAGCCCAACACAAATATCTGCTGCTCAATCACTTTACGTACGATTTAATATTACAAATAAAAAACTTTTTACAAAAACAAAACAACCGACTTCTAAACAAAGAAAAAGGATAAAATAACTTTAATTTTGGACGTCGGTGTTCAAAAGACGAAGAAACAACAAAAAAAAACAGAGTGGTCGGTTGTTTTTTAGTCAAAAGTTTTTTATATTTTTCGCCTTTTAGCGGGCCACCTAAATATACCCATCACAGCATACACGGTATAAATTGGTGTAAACAATAAGCAAACATGCGATTTCAGCAATCCCGAAAGATTTGCCATCATTTATTGAAGAGTTCCGTTTCCTATCTCTGTTCTTCTTCAGATCTTCACCAAACTAGAAAGAGACCACCTTGAAATACTAAGATGCTCTTCCAAACCATCGTATACAATTTTGTTTTTTCAGGTTACATCGACAAGAATGAATGAGAAGATCATCAATGTAGTCGAAGTCACGCATTATTAGGGATAACTCATATAGTACGTATACTAGTCGTCAGACCACAATCAAATCTAAATGGCACCACACGACTAGCACCAGCTTTCGAATACAAAAAGAATAATCATAATCATCAAAAATATCGGGACACACAGTACAAAGTTAAAGTTGGAAATCGGTTAAGAAGTGAGTTTATTCGTTCACGGCTAAAACACAGAACTTCTAATGGTGCTGATACACATAAATATCCTCATTTATGTGTATCAGCACCATTTGAAGTTCTGTGTTAACTGTAACTTTTTTTCTAAAAATCTATACTAACGCGAGTGAAGCCGCGGACATAACTAGTATAGTCCATATTGTTTTTCAGTATATTATTAGATTATTTTTTCATCTATTTTGTTCTTTGAAGTCTTTAGATATAATAATGACTAAATAAATAACTTTCATTGCATTATAATCGCAAACAAAACTGCTAAGCTGATTTTAAGCGTCAGTCCTTTATTGAAAATAACGAGCAAGGGTTGTCAGCTTCAGAATAGACAAGTGCGGAGATAGGGCTGCGGAATTAACTTTTAAAATGACGTCTTTGTTGAAACGTCTTGTTATGATGAATAATGGTTCCGGGTATCGGGTTTGCATCTAGAATATAGTAGCACAAGACTTTACCCGCGACTTCGCTCGCGTTACTATACGCTATTTTGTAACCATCCCATCTGTCACCGTAACAAAATTCAACAAAATCGGTTCAGCGTTTGAGATGTGAAAGCGTAACAAAAACTACAGTCAAACTCGCATTTATTTATTTATCAACATCACAAACAAACATGGACAAGGACATATTACATTTTAGGAGGTCGTATACTAGCGTTTATGTCGATCAGACGTACACAGCATTTACATCTTACTTTCTACACTTTTTGACACGGCTGGCGCAGTGGTTGAGCGTTCGGCTGCTGCGCAACATGTCGCGGGTTCGATCCCCGCACGGAACAAATCTTTGTATGGCCTACAGATAATTGTTCCGGGTCTGGGTGTCTTGTGTATGTGAGTTTTCATGTTTGTGAACGCACCCACGATACAGGAGTAAATCCTAGTGCGGGGCAACTTTTAAAAAAAAAAAAAAAACTACACTAATATTAGTGTAGATGTAAATGATAAAGAGGAAATATTTGTATTCTTGTGTATATGTGTGTGTATGTTTGTAATAGGACGTCCTCAGGCATGATGGAGTGACGATTTGCGCACACGGCTGGCAGAAACTGGATGAGAGAAGCCGAAAATAGATCTAAGTGGCGTGCAATTGGAGAGGCCTATGTCCAGCAGTGGACTGCAACAGGCTGTTGATGATGATGTTTGTAATGAATAAAATCAAAAACTATTGTGCCGATTTTCAAAAATTCTTTCACCGTTAGAAAGCTACATTTACCCTCAATAGCAAAGGCTGTATTTTATCCCCTTATTGCCACGGGAACGAGAATAACGGGTGAAACAGTGGGGCGCTACTAGTAAAGATAAAGTAATATTACAGTATTTAATTTTTTTAGAGTTTTGTAGCAGTCCTAAGCGTGTTACCGGGGTCTTGTAAGGAATGAGGTCTGACTCAGTAAGTTTGTATATTTAGTTGATAGAAAGAGGAATGAAATGAGTGTCTTTTTATAATTCTTTTAAAAAGCTTCTTTATATGAATGTATTAAAGACTCCTTAGACTCATAGATTCTGCGAATTGTTGATAATTTTATAATCAAGTTGCTTTTGCCTGTGACTTTCTACGGGCATATCCCGTTTTCCCGTTCCCATTAGTACTCTCCTATAGTCCCCAAGTTAGCTACAAGCCATATTATAGCTTTCTGCGATCGTAGTTTCGGCTGTCTGTGCGTTGTCCGTCAGTCAATGAATCACTTGGTAACGGAAGAGTTTTACCCTTTCGGTATGGGCACGCTCAGCACAATGTTAACCTTCATTATTGTTATTTTTTACTTTGTTGCTGTTGTATTGTTTCTGTGTCGAATAAATGTTTTCTATTAAATTTTACTTTCACCAACCCGCACTGAGCCCCCATGGTGGATTACGGCCCGTTCCCTCTCCTAGAGAGGAGGCCTGTGTCCCATCAATGGAAACGTTAAAAGGCTGATTATGCTTATGCTTATACTATGCTATACTAATTATTTTATGGAAATATTGAAAAAAAAAATACTGAGTAACAATGTAGTTTCTTGCCGGTCTATCTCCATAGGAAACGACTATTAACTTTTCAAAAATTTCCATATAATCTATACTAATATTATAAAGCTGAAGAGTTTGTTTGTTTGTTTGAACGCGCTAATCTCAGGAACTACTGGTTCGAATTGAAAAATTATTTTTGGGTTGAATAGACCATTTATCGAGGAATGCTTTAGGCTATATATCATCATGCTTAAGCCAATAGGAGCGGAGCAGCGATAAAGAATGTTTTAAAATCGGGGATTCCACGGGTACGAAGTCGCGGGCAGCAGCTAGTTTTAAAATAAAACACCACCTTTACACAACGTTAACAAGCACCTTGCCCCCATTTCCTAAAAACCATATCGCTTAACAAATTACCTATATACTGCGGTTAAATTCTTGTCGACACCTCTCCCAAAGAGGCGCTGTAAACATACATTAAAAACAGAAATTCAATTTTAATTTCTAAGTAATTATTTTCTCATTACTGTTAGCAACTGAGGTTGGAGGTTCAAATTGTTGTCAAAACTTCCACGCACATTCCACCGGTTTGAATGGGCTTATTTAAATTATGTTTTGGTTCTGCATAAATTAGGGTACCAGGTACAATAATTTAGCTTATTTATCAAAGTCTCTCAAATATTAGGGCTTCAACATAGCTAAATACAATATCACGCATAAATTTCTTGAAAGGATAGTACAGAAAAATAATGTGTACTTAAAAGTTCTTCAGTGAGAGACAATAAGCAAGAGTGTCAACTGTTCCATGTTACTTTGTTGTGTTATTTAATTCATTCAATCAATTATCGTAATCATTAAGAAATAATCTTCGATTTGTATACAATTAACTTATACTAGGAGCTCGTGACAAAATTATAATAGCCGCACGGGTCGATCTTCGAAGTTAAGCAATGCTTGCCGAGGTTGATCTGTGGATGGGTGACCATCTTAATATAACGAGACTTCTCCGTGCCTCAGAAAGCACGTTAAGCTGTTGGTCCCGGCTGTCATTTGGAGATCGTTGGCAGTCGTTACGGATTGTCAGAAGCCAGAAAATCTGACACCAGTCTTACCAAGAATTAGTATCGTGTTGTGGAGGTCTGGTAGGCAGTAAAATACTGGTATTCAGCTGAATCCGGCTTCTCTGGAAGCCGACCACAATATAGTTGCGAAAAGGCTAGGCTAATGATGATACTGTGTAACACCACCATTTGTGGTGCGTAGTACCTTGTCAGTTTTTGTTTTTTGTAGTGAACTACAAAAAAAAAAAAAAAGAAATAAAAAAAAAAAAATAGAAGAAAAAAAGATAGAAAAAAAAGATTATTTATAAAAGTACTCCCAAATTTCGCTGGTCACGTTTATGTCCAGTGAATAGCAGCGCGCCAATTTTGCTACACAATTGAGCTACACGATAACTGACAAATGCTTGCACTGTTTGGACAGGTCCACTCAAATCTGTGTGGTACTGTCCTCAAAAGACCACTTCAGACACCAACCTACATGGTGCTCATATGATTTGACCTGTACAATTGTATGGACTTCAAAAGAAACCTTGACCTCCGAGTTTGTTTTGGTGTTTCTTCTCAGGGTAGTCAGCTAGGAAACACCGGCCTGATCTAGTTTTATAAGGGATAAAAAGTTTGACGTGTAAAAGTGTTTTTTTACAATCTAC
This sequence comes from Hecatera dysodea, assembly GCA_905332915.2. Classification (NCBI taxonomy): domain Eukaryota; kingdom Metazoa; phylum Arthropoda; class Insecta; order Lepidoptera; family Noctuidae; genus Hecatera; species Hecatera dysodea. The sequence goes on along the minus strand of HG995294.1, from coordinate 5,559,080 downwards.
TTACAAAATAAAAATCATTTATCATTATTTATCAATGGTCATCAATCAAACGGATAACCGCTTTGACCGACCTGGGAATCAGGCCTCAGGATCGGCAGTAGCCCTTAATAATAAATAATAATAATAAGTTTATTTGTTAGAATAACCTTACGACCACTTGACTAGCGAGGCAGTTGGATTCAAGTATTCCGTTTTCATATACCTACTGTGTTTAGTTGAAAACGAATTAATAATTGCCTATAGACTATAATACTCTTTATTTTGTATACCTTATAAGTTACAGAAAATATAGATGAAGAAAACATTATATAGGGTGGCACAATAGGCGGCCTTATCGATAAAAACGATCTTTTCAAGACAACCTAGTCCCACCCATTCCATAATCTTTAGACGAAGTAAAATTCTATCAGCGACAGCGGCTGTCAAAAATTTTAAATGATTGACAACGTCTCATTTCGTTTACGCATGTGGAATCCTAAACATTGCTTTCACAAAAAAACATCAAACGTTTAATCAACTGAGCATTTTGGTTTGTTAATAACTTCAGACTTTTAATACAAGTGAGTTTTACGAAAGTTTTTCAAAACTAGGAAAGATAATATGGACTTGAGCTTCAAGACGAATTCCGTGTACTTTTCTAAATTAAAAAAAATAAACACACATGATAACTTCTCATCCATTCAATCACAAACGACGAACATCTTCAAAAAGTCTATGGACTTGAACAAAACATCTTTCCCGAACTCGCCAGGCCCAATTTCCTGGACAGCAAAAATTCACAGTAAGTACGCGAACCCAAGCACAAAACTTCAACTAAAGGAATTATATTAAGTTAGAAGTTCATTAAACATTTCCTCGATACGCTTCGGCTTTAGAAACTTTTCGTAGTACCCTCGTAATAGGGTAGTATCGGGGTAGTAGGAAATGTTAAATTTCTATGGGACTCTTAACGTGGCGGGAATATGAAGAGTATGCCTGGCCTGATTTTTATTCAAAACTTGGTTCAAGTATTTTTTATATTTGTGACACTTAAATCTGGCCAACATTTTTCATACTCTATACAAATATTATGGTGTAACACATCGACCGTCTATAATTTATGTCAGCTTAAACTTTTACTCATATTGTTTATGAGTACTAAACGACGAGTGGATTGATCGAGTTGTTTTCGTTTTATGAAGGCTAAATAAAATACGTTTCAATCTATTAGATAAATCAGTAGTTAGGCTTTGAACTAGATATTAAACTATCATATTTCTATAAATCTGAAGGAGGAAAGTTAATAAAATGCTTGTAGGGTAACATTCAAATCACACGTTTATTATCATGATCCCTAATAACCATTACACTTGTATTAAACACAATAGGTACTTATTATGTTAGAATATAAAATGTTGTACATACGAGTACTTCCTACATAAATTTACAGGCTAACAATGGTAACAAAATATAATTCAAAGTTAAAACAAAATAACGGCCACAGTTTATAACTTAGTATGATATTTAAAGAATAAGTCGGTAGTTATTAGATCAGATTGACTTACAGTAGGTCCTCCACTTGGTACTGTACTTGTTCTCCTGGTGGTCCAAACTTGAAATGGGCCAGAGCCCCGATATTCTGAACCTTTTATGTGAGCATTCAATCCACAAACAAAAGTTACAAACTATCGTTGTCAGGTGACAGGCAAGGAAATTTATTCATTCAGCCAATATAATTTTAACAAGATTAAAAATGTAAGCTGAATAATAATTTAATCGTGGAAATGTGTTAAAATACAATTCTAATTCCCTAACAGACGGCCGTCCTGAGAAAGGAATGACCCCATTGCTTTTCGGCCATTCGAGTTATTTTGTGTGTCTCTATACAAAACAGATTCCTTTGAATAATTAACACCTTAGTTATACAACTCAAAATACAATAATAATTGATAAGGCACTTTTTTTTTAACAAATACAACATACAACTAGTTCAAATTACAGACAATACAATAACTTCTAACATAGTAACCAAGATCATGAAAATATAAAACTATACACTGTATTATCAATTCAAAATACTGTAATAAGAGAAATGAAAAGTAGAATTGTTCAAGTAAGTAGGTATCATAAATCAGGGTGATCCTGTTAACATTCATAATAAATAATAATAAAAACCAAGCAACCAACCAACCAACCAACCAACTTATATCTAAGTAACAAAAAATATGAAAATATAACAAATATGTTATATTTAGGTATAGGTTACACCTTACCTACATTGTATAAATATTTTTATTGGGAATCAATAAGTTTAATAATTCTTAAAGTAATTGATTAAATAGGTACCTATTTATAATTAACAGTAATCCCGTTAGGTCATCGCACACTCATCAACCTGGCATCGGGTCATCATCGGCTCGCATCATCTGCTATCCGACAACGACGTCAATTAGACGTAGCGGCGTCATCGGAACGGCTCTCGTCGTCTCTGGTGGTATCGACGTGGCGATCGATGCGCGACGCTTCGGAGGGTTGACCGTGCCTACACGCTTACGGATGAGCGTATGTTTGTGTAATGAGCACTAACGTGATTGTATCGGTAGTGTAGAAACCTGGAAAACAATAATATATTGGTAGAGTTCTATTACGTTTAGTCCAAAAACAATTTGTTCCATAGTTCACGATTGAAAATAAACGATGAAAAGATTACGAAGAGATCAGATTACTTTTTAAGGGGGCGTGAACACCACTTGTACTTCAGCATACGTCATTGTTACTGACACCGCTTGTACTTCGGCCTCGGTCCACTTTGTAAAAGGGGGCGTGAACACCGCTTGTACTTCAGCATACGTCATTGTTACTGACACCGCTTGTACTTCGGCCTCGGTCCACTAATACTTACAAGCAGCTCCAGAGTAGCTAGATGCAGCCCGTCAGTCACATAAAATTAATTCTGTAATCATATAACTGGGAAGGATTTGGGAAGGAAAGTCCGTATTTGTCATGAGTGTAGCAGATAGAGTTTAAAAAGGCAAGTCGGTATTAGTCATAACTTAATCATTGTATCTTAATTTGAATCGGAAGAGTAACTAACTTTGTTGTTAACTTCGTTACTCGCAACGTCATTGTCTTCGCCGTCAGTGTCATTACTAGGTGCGAAAGTTATCCAACTTTTTAACTGGTCTGCTGGATAAATACTTTTATATTTACGTTTTGAGTGTCCTTTAATACTAGAGACTTCGTACCGATCGTTTTCTAGAACAGCAGTTATTTTCAACGGACCCCGAAACTTTGGACATAACTTTTTGCTTTTTCCATCTGCTGGATTGTGGTGATTAGGAATCATGACTAAATCATCTATTTGAAAGAATTTTGTTGGTGCCCTACCGCTATCAAATTTCTTTTTCATATATTGTTGACTCTTTGCGGTGTTCTCAAGAGCAGCCGACCGTATTGCATCTCTAGATGGACCCGATTTAGAAGCATCTACTAAATCAGCTAGCTCGTTTAAAATAGGGCCCTCCCCAGGACAGATTGTGCGACGTCCAAATATTATTTCAGAAGGAGATTTGCCCGTGGTTTTATTGGTTATATTATTTAAACTCCATTGCAATTTACCTACTCTGATATCCCAGTCACGCTCCGACTGATCGTAATTGGTCGCGGCTAAAGAATCAAGAATTGTACGATTATATCGTTCAATCTGCCCATTGGCTCGTGGTGTTGCGACGGCGTTCAGTACATGCCTAGCACCTATTAATTTTACGAAGCTTTTGAATGCCGCTGATGTGAAACTAGTACCGCGATCGGTGATTATTATGTTTGGACTACCAATTACGTCAAATATTTCCTGCAGAGTTTTGATAGTGGTTTTAGTTTTGACGTCTTTTACTGGTCTTATAAAAATGAATTTACTGAAACCATCAATTACACCCAGTATGTAAGAATTTCCCTTTTTACTCCTAACGAATGGTCCAAGATGGTGGTCCATGTGAAGAGTGTGAAATGGGACGTTACCTTTTGGGATTGGATGTAAGTAACCAGTAGGTTTACTGGTAGATGCTTTATTGTATGCACAATTAAGACATGCTTCCACATATTTGCGAACGAAACGCTTCATTTTTGGAAACCAATAGTCTTGTTTAATTTTATCTAGAGTCTTTTCAACCGCAAAGTGTCCCATCTCATCATGACATAACTGACAAATACGCCATCGTGCCCCATTTGGTACAACCCATTTTTTTTTTATCCCCTACTATTCTGTAGATCTTATCATCCTGGAGGAGGAAATTTGTGTGAATATCTTTAACCTCCTTTTGGTTACTTTTTAAAATCAATTTGATGTGTTGTAATTTAGGATCAGACATTTGAACGGTTTGAAGCCAATCGGTGGCACTGATATTCATGATATCATACTCCCTAGCATCCAACGTTTCTCGCGAGTCACGATAAGCAATAGGATTTCGACTTAGCGCGTCAACGTGTTTCATGTTGTCGCCTGGCCTGTATTCAATGGTGAAATCGTATTCTTGTAATAATAACCACCATCGTGCAATTCGCGGCATCAAATCACGCTTTGTCAGTGTAGTCCTCAAAGCGTTGCAGTCCGTGAACACTTTGAACGGTATACCAATTAAATATATACGAAACCTCTTTAGTGACAGGACAACCGCAAGAGTTTCCAATTCATAGGAATGGAGGAATTCTTCCTCTTTGGTTGTTTGTTTGCTAAAGTATGCTACTGGTCTAGGGGGAGATTTTTCGTCGGGTTTTTGGAGCAGAATCCCGCCTACCCCTAATTTGCTGGCGTCGCAATGTACCTCCGTTATGTAAGTTGTATCATACAGAGCCAGTATGGGGCGTTCTATTAACTTAGTTTTAATTGTATTAAATGCTTCATCTTGAAGTTTACTCCAAACCCAAGGGATATTTGCTTTTGTTAGAAAAGTCAAAGGTTTAGCTATACTTGCAAAGTTGGGAACAAATCGCCTAAAGAAACTTGCAAGACCAACGAATTGACGGACCTGATGAACGCTGCTGGGTGTCGGGAATAAAGCTACTGCCTCGGTTTTTTTTTTTACCGGGCCTCAAGCCATGTTTAGAGATTTCATATCCTAAGTAATCTAACTTAGTTTCAAAGAAGAAACATTTTTCAATATTCAAAGTCAATCCGGCTTTCCGAAGGCAACTAAAGATTTTCCTTAATTTTTCCATACCTTCTTCTACGTCAGTAGATGGTGACAGAATGTCATCCATATAGGGTAAAGCTAGGTCGAATCTATCTTTCCCTAGGGTTTTATTTATCATATTTTGAAATACCGCTGGTGCATTGACCAAACCGAATGGCATTCGCGTATATTCAAAATGTCCGTCTGGAGTTACGAATGCTGTCATATGAGTCGAATCTTGCGCCATCGGAATCTGGTAGTAGCCCGATTTTAGGTCTAAACTCGTAAAGAATCTTTTCCCGTTGAGTCTGTCTAGTTGGTCATCTATAACTGGCATAGGGTACGAATCCTTGACGGTCTTTTTGTTAAGTGCCCTATAATCTACGCACAAACGATAATCGTTATTCTTCTTTTTGACTAAAACTATTGGGCTTGCGAATGGAGAATTAGATTCTTTAACGATATTATTATCAAGGAGCTCATTTACAAGTTTTTGAACTACTATGCGTTCGCTATATGGTAATCTGTATGGTTTGTAAGAGACTGGAGAGTTATCAGCAAGTTTAATATGCATTTCTGAAATAGTCGATGTTCCCAGTTCGCTCACGTTTAAAGCAAAACAATCACGATACTCATTAACCAATTTCAAAAGAAGTTGTTTCTGTTTGTCAGTAGTCTCAGAATCAATTTTTAGCATGTCCATTGTCAGCGGATCAGGATTTTTGTTGCTAGGTTTGTCAATCGTGAGTTTGTATATCCCTAATTTGTCAGCCTTTTGGAAATCCGTATAAATGTCAAGTGAGATCGGTAATAAGTTAGCCCTTGCAATAAGCTTTCCCTTATGTAACAAACGTGTAACGCCAGATATATTTATAACTAATATCTTTCCTAAGCCATTCTTAACTGCATATAGACCTTGCGGAATAAAAATTTCTTCCCCCGTCTTAAAACAAGTGTTTCCTAGTAAATATATAAGCCCTGTGTGTTTACTTCCTAACTGTATATCTACACCGATTAACCCATTAATCTCCACATCAGATTTAATGTAAACTTCAGACTTCTCTGCGTCGGCCACCGCTGAGTATAACACCAAACTACTATTCGTTTTGTAAACCCTAACGTCAGGTAACTCAGTAAGAGTCTGACCAACCAGTACGTCCGTATTAAGGAATTCATTATGCACAATAAACACTTCTACTATAGTTGTAACAAAGTCCACGCTTATCTCCGCGGATGCCCTACCTAAAGGTAATATTAGACCAGTTGCAAAACCTTTTAGTACGGGGAGTCCCACTGTCGAGGTGTCTAATTTTAATTCGTCCGCCGTGCTCTGTTTGATAAGCGTGCACTCGCTACCGAAATCAACAAATGCAGTTTTAGATATGCCATTTACTGTTATATTTTTTGTGTAAATACTGTGAGTATTTTTACTGGTCTCGATCAACTGTACCTTATTGACGGGAATTGAACTATGTTTATCTTTATCTGCATCTCTCTTGCAATATTCGGATAAATGACCCGGGTCCGGGACCTTCAAGTAGCGGGTAGAAAATTGTTACTTTCAAAATATATTTGTATTAAATATGGGCGCTGAATAATCCCGTTTCTGATTTATTAGATAAATCAGTAGTTAGGCTTTGAACTAGATATTAAACTATCATATTTCTATAAATCTGAAGGAGGAAAGTTAATAAAATGCTTGTAGGGTAACATTCAAATCACACGTTTATTATCATGATCCCTAATAACCATTACACTTGTATTAAACACAATAGGTACTTATTATGTTAGAATATAAAATGTTGTACATAAGAGTACTTCCTACATAAATTTACAGGCTAACAATGGTAACAAAATATAATTCAAAGTTAAAACAAAATAACGGCCACAGTTTATAACTTAGTATGATATTTAAAGAATAAGTCGGTAGTTATTAGATCAGATTGACTTACAGTAGGTCCTCCACTTGGTACTGTACTTGTTCTCCTGGTGGTCCGAACTTGAAATGGGCCAGAGCCCCGATATTCTGAACCTTTTATGTGAGCATTCAATCCACAAACAAAAGTTACAAACTATCGTTGTCAGGTGACAGGCAAGGAAATTTATTCATTCAGCCAATATAATTTTAACAAGATTAAAAATGTAAGCTGAATAATAATTTAATCGTGGAAATGTGTTAAAATACAATTCTAATTCCCTAACAAATCGGTAAAAACAATAAAATCTGTAGGCGGTAGGTACCTGGTACTAACCGCAATTTGTTTTAAACCAGGTCAATGACCGACATTCCCGGCCACCGTAGGCGCGGGCTTGCGGATGGCGAGTTATGGGTGGCTCGCCATCCGATAGCAACCAGGCCCGAGTCGACGGCGCGTAGTGTTCCACACGCGCCTCAAAGAGCCGTCAGCAACGAAGACGGGGCCCCATAGAGTCAGTGCCTGCTACGGTTGCGGAATTTGTTCGAAAGAGTCACCGCGGCCCTGCAACGCAAAGGGCACAAGACGGATCACGGGTGGGTTTTAGTCAGTAAAAGTCTGACACACCCTTCCGCTCCGCCCAGAGCAGGAGAAGTCATTTGATGATTTCTCATCCAGTACAAAAAAAGGTCAATGACCGACATCTTCAAAATTTTGGTAACATAGCACGTGGCATTCTCGTACATACCCTCATAAAAATTCACGCAATTCACTAATATTTTTGCAATAAAAGATAAAATTACTCTGAGTCATAGCTACAACTGTTGATAGATTACATTATTATTATCTTTGAGCTCACAAATGAGCTCAATCTTTTTAAAGATGGCGGCTATTAAAGCTACTTCAAAGATAAAATGTTTTAACGCTGGAAACGTTTACGCGACGTTCTGCACTGGGAATAAAAGAAAAAGTATGATTTTATTAGTGGCTTGGGTAACCAAGTGGAGGGATTTTAAAGTTTATAGTCACGGCTGTGTTATTTTGTTTTTATTTTATGAGTAAAACCGGTGACCGGCCATAGCTAAAGCTTCTAGTGGCTCGAGATGTATTATGTACAAAAAAATAGCCCATTTATACTGACTGGTCTCATTTGTTTATTGCGATGACTTATGATTTAAACGTTTTACAGCTCCAACGAACTAAAAACCTTGATTTTTGATAATTATCAATTTGACACCTCCCAGCGTTCCTCAGAAAAGGGTCTTAACAGACAGACAAAGGAAAAACAAAATGATCCTATAAGAGTGTTTCTTTTTCTTTTGGAGACACATAACCTAAAAAGAAAGAATAAGATTTATGTTAACATGCAAATATAAATAGCTTCTACAAAAGATTTTAAGTGACATAGAAACCAAAACGTTCTTAGCATACTACATTATGCTAACATGCAAATATAAATAGCTTCTACAAATGATTTTAAGTGACATAGAAACCAAAACGTTCTTAGCATACTACATTCACGAATAACAAAAGAAAATCTCGGAATAAAGCTATACGTGTTCTTATTTTCTATTCATGCTCCCTGTGGCTATTTCTGTGAAAATGACCAACTTTCTCTTATGCATTTGACTGTAGTGTTCTTGGTAGTGTTAGAACTGCAGCCTTTTACGGATGTTGTGGTCTGAGATTAGATTTTTACTATAATATTGTTACCATTTGTGGGGTCCAATTTCGAATGGAAATGTAGCTGGAAGATAGATAATAACCGTAATATATTGGATAAACTTAGCCTCAGTTTCTGAAACGAGATAGAGTGTGACATTCTTCAAACGCAACTTACACCCTGAGAATTCATTTAATTTTGGTGACACATCTTTCATTTCTTTCCGGAAAACAGAGGTTTGAACTCATTTTAATGACAGAAAATCCTACCTCATCACAGACAACCCAGACTTTCAAAAGATTTCCTTGCAAAACATAATTTTGCAATCTCCATAGTAAACCAGACAATGTTTATTTAAGCCGATCTTATGCCGCACAGAGGCTAAGCGCGTGCCTCCACATTAAGCCGACTCTAGCGAAAACCTAAGCATGTGCGAGTGCGAGTTTTGGCTCCGAACCAAAATGCACGTACCGTGTAATTAAATGGACCACCGTTCACCAACTTCAGTACAATATTTTAAAAATTGTACAGATTTATTTGGGTGGAAGTTTTCGTGTAGTGATTTAAAGAGGAGCGGGTTTTTCATGTCTGTTTTTCACGCCCGTTTTTCACTTCGCTGCATTGGTGAATTTTGGGAGTTAGAGGCATATTGGATGGATGAAAATTTGAAGTTAGATTGATGAAAGCAGTGAATAGAGAGTATGTTGTGAACTAAAGAGAAACAAAAAATTGTAGGTATAATAAAATTAACAATTTCGTTACAAATTATGGCTCGGCATAAACAATATTGGCTAAAACATGCATACCTACATATGTATGTGTTAAATTAAATCCAACTGATGTTGGCAAATGAAACGATATATTAGTCAATTTTCTTAATAAAAACGTTATGTTCAAACCAAATTTAAAAGATCATTTGTCAATCTTGTTATTCAGATAATTACGAACTTATACGACTGTAATATGCTATAGCTGTAATGAGCTAAATAAATAAATTTTCTATTTATTTATTTAGCTCAAACTTGATGACAAAATTTGAATATCTTCTTCTAATTAAGTAAATAAAATTGATTTATTTTAGGCTATACTAACTCATAAACCAACTGAAAAGTAGATAACAATGGCAATTAATTATTAAAATCCCAAATTTAAATAATTATAATGACGAATTACACAGTTTCATTTAATATTTTGAATAGAATATAATATAAAATATTACATTTAAAATTGGTTGAAAATTGTGTCAATGGATTTAAAAAAAGAAACTTTTATTTCCAACCAGTGCTTTTTTATGCATAAAAATAATCGAAAAAATCTTCGAAAGCAGACTGTAACAGGCTTAATAGGATTAGCAACGGTTTTCAATGAGAGTTCAAAGAGGGATTGCGTCCTTCTTTGCCGCATTCTCTGTAATGTCTGTTTCTATTATTAATTACTGCAAATGGGCACAGTCATCTAGATTCTGTTATAGTTTGTATTATTTTCAAGTTTTGCAATGTCATCGTAAAAAATGTTTGTACTTTTTGTTTTTGGCCGTTTTTATTGTGAGGAACATTTTGTAGTGAAAAAGCTTTTTATTTATCGAACGTATGGAACGCACTGTCGGAATAAGGATCCTACTTTTGAATCCAAAACCTAGACCAGTGGCCGAACTACGAATTGCCAATGCTATCATGATTCATAGTGAGGGAAAGGGATAGTGCTATTCTTCTTGTCTAACTCCGTCTCTCTCTGACATAGGAATCATGATGGATTTAAGACGTCATGGTAGGGCAGTAGGTTCCATGTTTCAAATCCGTTCAGTCGTTGAGGCGTGAGACTTAAAATCGAAAGGTAACATAAAAAATCATATTGGTTTAATTTTACAGGAGGTAGATTTCATAACTGGTATTATATCACTATCAAACTTACGATATTCTGAATGTGGCACTAATACAAAAATCATTCACAAGAGGTTTTCTGATCGAAATTGTTGAAAACGGAACTGTTTCGAAGATTACTACGCTATTAGACGATTCACGAACTAGCTCTAGTTGACGCCTTATTGACCAATTAAGTTAGACTGTTTTGAGTCATTCAGACAAAAGGCCCTGAACAGGTACAACTGGAACATTTGGTTGCATCACGTCACTACCAAAAGGCTGAGATATTATGCGATTTACTAGTGCGTGTTTCACGTTTGGGTTTTCGGAATTGAGTTCAGTCCTCCTTTATGTTTTCTACCTAATGAAAACGGGTGCCACTACGTGGCAATTTGAGTTTAAGAAAAAAGAAGAAGTCGGCTGGAGACATAACTGGTGATGGTCGGTGGTATTTGTTGAGTTCTTGGTCAAAAATTCGTTCACAATGTATGTGCCTTGTGCGAAGGCGCATTATCGTGGTGCAAAATCCAAGAATTTATTTCCGTAAGTATGGCCATTTTTGTCTATGTTGCTACCTTAAAAATAATATTCTTTACTTATCGTTTGACCTTATCACCGCAATAGTTCCAAAAAAACAGTCAACAGGACTTTGACTTTTGAGCGACTTTGGCGTGGTTTTTCTAGTTTCAGTTCAGTTGGTTGGTTTCAATCAAACTCATAAACTCACGTCTCATCATCAGTAATAATGCGTTTCATGAATGCTGTCGGAATTGACCCGTTCTAGCTTGTTCTCAGCGACTCTTATGCGATTGAGTTTTGGAGAAAATTTCCTTCACTTTTGTGAAGTTAACTTCAGTTGCAGACGTTGATGGCCCACCAGAGTGAGGCAAATCTTCCATTATGCTTTTGAACGCTTTGGACCACTAACAAGCTCGTGTTTTTGATAAATTCGATTCATCGTAAGTCTTCGATATCATTTTCAGTGACTCCGAACACGAAATTCTATTGGCGATGCAAAATTTAAGACCATGTTTTTAATTGTACATAAAGAAATTCGCAATACACACTAGATATGATATAACTAAAAACAGTACTGCATTTAATGTAAATAACAGATTTAACTCAAACTCCGCGCCAAAATGGAAAACAGTTGTCAAAAAAGCAACAAAAACAATTTGAATGTTTTTGACTGAATTTGTACACTAAATCTCGTTTCCTCGATATTAAACGAGGGATTTATTTCCATTGAATGAAGATTTCTACCAAAGGGCTAGGTAAGATGCCCCGGGCATCGGGAATCGCAGGGAGATTCCCGGCCACCGTATATGCGGACCTACGTATGGCGAGCTATCGGTGGCTGAAAGAGCTGTCAGCAAAGAAGACCGGGCTCCATGGGGTCAGTGCCTGCTGGGGTTACAGCATTTATTTGAAAGAATCACCACGACCCTGGAACGCAAAGGGCACTAGGAGGAACTGGGATGGGTTTTAGTCAGTAAGAGTCTGACACTCCCTTTCGCTCTGCCCAAAATAGGCGAAGCTATTTGATGATTTCCCATCCAGAAAAAAAGTTTATGACAAATAAAAAACAGCGGGATCTATATCGGAAATTCACGAAATCGAAAAAAAAAAACCTCACTACGGATCACAACGATAAATATTTTACGAGGATAACGTGCGAAATTTTCATTAATTTTAAAGCAAAACATAATCAACATGGATTTTGCAACAATTTGATAAAAAAATTTTTTTAAAAATTTTTGATAAAAAATTAACCGCCCGCGCGCGCAATGAACACGATACCGTCAGCTCTGTGATTTAAAATCTTTTGTAAATAATATAAAAGTATTTTAGTGATAAAAATAATTGAATCAGTGAAAGGACACACAAATACGTATATGACAATGTTATTGTGAAAATATAATTATCTTCAGTGAAGTGATAAACAATATAAAAAAACGAGTTAAAAAGTTAAGAAGTTTCTAAAAACATTAGACTTTTTATAACTTAAAATGTGCATATATGTAAATTAAAACGATTACTAGTGATAATGTGAATGTTTATTGACCGAACTCAAACCAAACCCGTAAGTGAAAACACGATAAAAAAGACTATGAATCACGTCTATTTTAAATCGTAACAGTCGTAACTCACGTCTCTCTAACAAAGAAATGAACTTTGGACCCACTAGACACTTGAATCACATTATATTATCAATAGTCAAAGATCAAGAATCAACTAGCTACCAATTTCAACCATATAATCAATGCACGTTTGGCGTAGCGGCTCGGCAAGATAATATCCATTCTGCTAGTCCCGAGTTCGAGTCCCCTAAAACTGATAGACTTTTTTAACGATTTCGTATAATTGTAATACAATAATATGAATCTCTTCGAGAATATCACACTACGTAGTCGTCGTCGAAGACGATCTGATACAGAAATATTAACGTTCGACGAAAGTAGTTCCAATGATTCGACAATAGAGGGCGCCACAAATAGCAGCGTACCAAATATCATAGATGAAGACAATGAAATAATAGAGGACCTCAAACGTCAAATCAAAGAACTAAATTCGCAATTGCAAACTGCCCACGACGAAATAAATAACCTGTCAATTGAAAACACAGAATTGAAGAAAACTATGGAAAGTATAAACTCAAAACATAAAATAATTGAAAAGGCAACAAAAAGGTTGGCTTGCGAGATAAGAACGCCAAATAAAAAATCCACGCTGTCTACACCTGTTAGAGGAATCTTACAAAAACAACGCAGAGGAAACTTAGAATTCGCAACTCCGGAGCTATTTACTCCCACGCAAGCTACCCCTCAAAAGAATGTGGATCAAAAACATAATCAACAGAAACTTCGGAAGGCATCTCAATCAACTCGGCAGGAAGATAGCAACAAATTGTGCATAATAAGTAGCAACCAAAATAACAAAATACTAGCGATAGCTGAAAACACTTTTCCCTCTCACCAAATCTGTCACTACCTTCTACCTAATAGTGGAATAAAAACATTGTTAAGTAGTATTCACTTAAAAGTAGCTGATTACACGATGAAGGATAATTGTATTATATTCATAGGTGAAAATGACTTTCGACAAACAAATAACTATTTTGACTTAATATTAACTATACGCGAATCATTGTCGGCTATAAAGCACACAAATATAATACTTTGCTTACCAACATATAAATATGATTATTATGCAACTGTGTATAATTTCAGAGTAGAAATGTTTAGTGGTCTTCTGTACCAGGACATACAAAACTATAATTATGCTGCATTATGTGACTCGAACTTAAACTTATCGTGCGACTATACCATGTTTGTAAAACGTAGTGGTCGTATTAATAATTATGGAATCAGAACTATTTTCAATGATTTAAAAAGCTACGTCTTTGCTAACACACACGAAACATTATCAATGAAAGACCCTCTTTCATGCGATACTCCTAATTCGTATTGTTCATGTAGTAATACTGATATTCCCAATCAACAGTTTTTTCGTATATGATAGCTTATGCATATTGCATCAAAACATAAATGGACTTATGGTCAAAAGTGATTTGATAACGGTTAATTTAGACTCACTTGCAACCACTGGTAAGCTTGTTCATATTCTCTGCTTTACAGAACACAATATGAAGCAGAGTGACGTTGACTTTTTGAACATTCCTAACTATACTATGGCGGCATGTTTCACTAGAACTAAACGTAATGGTGGCTCTTGTATACTGGTGAATAACTCCATTCGTTTCACAGAAATTGAATCAGTAAAAAGTGTTAACATTCCAAACGTGTTTGAATGTTGCGCAATCGAGATAGATGACCATAAAATTATAGTACTATGTATATATCGAGTTCCAAATAATAAAATTAATATATTCTTTAATAATTTGACATACTTATTACAACAATTTTGCTATAAAAATAATCAAAAAATTATAATATGCGGCGATTTTAATATTGACATTCTTCAAAACAACAAAAGTTCTACGCTTTTCAAACGTATTTTAAAAGAGTTCAATCTTAATGTTGAAATAAAACAACCCACGCGTCCTAGTAGTGGTACGTGTTTGGACAATTTTCTTCACAATATACGTGGCTGCAAAAGTGAATTGCTAGAGTTAGGTGTCTCTGACCACACAGCGCAAATTATGAAGTTTCCTGTACAACGGACATGTGTCCTAAAATACTATTACGTGAATAAACGCGACTACAGTAAAGACAACATTAGCTTATTTAGGAGGTGTATTTCTAGTCTTAGTTTCTCTGAGGTATACGAAACGGATGATGCAAATGAAAGCTATGATACATTTTTCGAACTATTTAAATTATTTTACGATCTATGCTTTCCTATTATCAAATGTAAAATTTGTACAGTTATAAGACCAAAATGGATAACTCGTGGTATAAAGTGCTGTAGTAAAAAGAGACGAACTTTATTATGGCAATACAGAATAAAGCGAAATAGTGAAACAAAAGCGGCTTTCAAATCATTCTCAAAGAGATATCAAAAAGTGATCAAATTGACACAAAAGGCTCAAAACAGCTACTTTATAGGAACTAGCACTAACAAGTCTAAAGCAACTTGGAAGGTAATCAACTCTATGAAATTCAATATTCCTAAAACGACTATAGATGTAATTAACGTAAATGACAAATGCATAACAAATCCCCAAATGATAGCAATACATTTTAATGATTATTTTATAGACTCAGTTCAATCGAATGACGAAAATTTGCCAAAAATTAATAATACTAAAACGGACACATTATCAGGATCATATAAATCTATATTTATGCAACCAACCATACCAAAAGATGTAATTACAATAATAAACAATCTTAAAAACACCAACAGTACAGGTTATGACGATATTGACACAAGGGTAATTAAATCAATAGCGCCTATTATAGCACCCATACTAAGTGATATTATTAATAAAATTATTCAAAATGGTGTTTTTCCACAAAAGTTGAAGGTCTCCATAATTAAACCATTACATAAAAAAGGTGATAAAACAAAAGTCAGTAACTACAGACCGGTAGCGCTAATACCTATTTTCTCTAAAGTAGTTGAGAAAGTCATTTATAGCAGTGTTTATAACTACCTTGAAAAAAATAATATTTTTTGTAAGGAACAGATGGGATTTAGAAAAAATAAAACCATTAACATGGCCATATATAATTTCCTTGAAAAAATACATTACAACATGGACAATAGAAAACCAGTCATGGCAATGTACATGGACATGACCCGAGCTTTTGACTATGTTAACCATAAAGTGCTACTAGCTAAGCTCTCTAGATTTGGCATCAGAGGTAACGTACTCGGGCTCATACAATCCTACTTGCAGGATAGAAAACAAATTACCCAGATAAGCCAAGTGAATATTAACACAAAAAGTGAAGTAGTGTATTCGTCTGACTCTAGAGTACTTCATTACGGTGTTCCGCAGGGGTCTATATTGGGGCCTTTGCTATTCGTTTGTTACATAAATGACTTTCCCCAAGCAATTTCACACCAGATGTCTTTATTTGCAGACGACAGCACAGTTATATATAATAGTGGTAGTAATAAAGAAATAGAAAATGACATTAACGCCAGTCTGGTTACGATTATTGACTGGCTAAAAGTTAACAATCTTAAAATTAATCTTACCAAAACTAAAATTATGAACTTCAAAATTAGACAAAAAATACAATCACAACTTCAAATCAATTATAAAGGAGATCCAATACTTGAATCAAATGTAACAAAATTTCTTGGCCTACATATTGATAACGATATGTCTTGGAAGACGCAAATTGACAATGTGTGTGGGAAACTAAGTAAGTTTTCCTATGCTCTTTGTATGCTAGGTAAAATTGCAAACATGACCGCTCTCTTAGCAGCTTATCATGGTTACGTTGCCTCCACTTTGCGATATGGCCTGATATTTTGGGGCAATTGTGCTAAAGTCGAGCAAGTACTTATAGCACAGAAAAAATGCATTCGAGCTATATGTAAAATAAAACGGACGGATTCATGCAAGCCACATTTTCAAAACTTAAAAATATTGACTGTACCATCACTTTATATCTATGAAGCCTGTATTTTTGTAAAAAACAATATGCATCTATATAGACCTGTTGAAAGTCAACGTCGTTCAAATAAGTTGCACTTGCTATACACAAAAACAAAATTTTTCCATAAAAGCATATATGCAATGGCTCCAAAAATATATAATAAATTACCAACTCAAATTATATTAGCTAACAACGTAAGCAATTTCAAACGTCAGCTTTTTAAATTATTGAATGACAAGGCATATTACTCTGTCGATGAATATCTTAATGACAAGTTTTGATAAGATAAAATTTACAATTTATTTTAAATTCGACAATTTTAATTTGTACGACATAGTAAGAGATTTTGGTAAGGTTATAGTTTTAATTTATTTTTAATTATTGAATTATTTGCTGACATTGTATTTTTTAATATTTAATTTTGACAATTGTAATGACATTGTATTTTATTTTATTGTATTCATTTCATTTACTGACATTGCATTTTATGAGATTTTGTATTTTACTATAATTAATTTTGATTGTATTAAGATTAGCGACACTATTTTGTATGCCTTGCGGCGGAACATAGGATGGACCAAACATTTTTTTTTATATATACTTAACATCTTTGTACCCTGTGTTCACAAAATTTTTATAAAATAAAATAAATAAATAAATAAATAAACAACCAATCAACATCAGACAAAACCTCCTCGGAGGCCGATCATCATATAAAAATTAATTGAATGAAAATGGCAACAAGAAAACACCTTTCTTGACTGGGGTTGTTAGTAAAATGCCATTTTTGTCCCTAAAGCCACATAATACTGCGCCATACAATAATGTTGTGTCGTCAGTATTATCTCTTTCAGAGGCTATGAATAATGTAGTAGAAAAATAATGAGCTCTGCCAGAAATCTGTCGTGGCACAAATGGGTTAATGGTCACCCAATGACATTATGTATCATGGTCTTAATTAGACCCTAGAGAGTTGAGGCTATTTTCTTGTACGATGTTGAATTTTACTGGGACTTTCGCAATACAAAGAGGTTAATTGGCATCAATGTTCTATCAATCATTTCCTAGAATGTTACTCATAAGTTAACTAGCGGCCCGCCCCGGCTTCGCACGGGTGCAATGTAGATACTAATGTTTCCTCTACTATAATATGCACGTATTATACATATAAACCTTCCTCTTCAATCACTCTATCTATTAAAAAAGAAAATCGCATCAAAAACCGTTGCGTAGTTTTAAAGATTTAAGCATACATAGGGATATAGGGACAGAGAAAGCGACTTTGTTTTATCCTATGTAAAGAAATTATTATATTTATAGGTATTCTGTTGTTCAATCATCGAATCCAGTAAAGTAAGTATTATATTAGAAGTTCCAAGAAGAAAGGTAGGTTTTATTACCCATTCATGTCAAACATATAGGTGTATACCATTTTTTTATTGATGGAAAAACATCAAATGACTTCATCCGCTCTAGGCTTAGTGGAAGAGAGTGACAGACTCTTACTGACTAAAATCACAAGGGCCGCGGTGATTCTTTCGAATTCCGAAACACAGGTGTACATGGATCCTATCTATTTTGTTATAAAAAGAAGCTATTTACCGACGGAAAAATTGGTCACAAAAGGGCCGGTTTTTGAATTGAGTACTTTTAGTTAAGAACGTGTCAAACCCTACTTTAGTGCCAACATTGAAAAAGGTGTTTAGGGTAAAGTAGATTTTGTAAAAACCTCTACTTCAAATCCTTAATTCAGAAATTGAGGGTCTCTCTACTTTTATTTCTGTTGTTTGCAGTCTACATTGCGGTAGACCAATTTTATTTAAAGAATAGGTGCAAAATAAAGTATAAATGCTACATTTAATTTGAAAAATACGACATCGTCGTGCGTCGGTGTCAAAAAACAACCAAAAACACCTGGCTTCCATCTTGTACTTGTATATTTTTTTACAGCGTACCGGCTTCTTATATTTTTTTGTAAACAATAAACAGACATGTGATTTCAGCAATCCGGGAAGATTGCTAACAGTGTAAACAGGATTGTAAACAGGTGGTTTTCAATTCGACTGTATTTTTTTTCAATCACTCTTTCAGAAAGATTGTTCCAATTGTAAAACTACTCAAACTTTCAACCGTAAGTGGCTATAAATCTGTACCATTATAACAATAACTCCACTTCATTATTTATTATTATACCCGACTTTCCCTCGACCCCTAATTTTCCTCACTTATACCTCATTTCCGACTAATTCCATAAATCGTACATAAACTCGAGAAGAAATAAGCATAATGCGTAGATATCAATTTGCGATAAGCCATGCTTGGAACGTATTAGACACTGATTACGCAACGAACCCAAAATGTGGGAAATTGAACCGTCCTGTATCAGCTAAGTAGGTTTTACGCAGCTTTATTCGAGTAGCTGGGAAAGGAGGGAGTGAAGTGTAATTGAAATCAATTGGCCTGGATTTTTTACTGTAACAGTTTCACATGAGATCAATTTTATATATTTTGCAGTACTATAAAATGCTTCAGCTCGGCTCTCAGCAGGTTTCAGCAATCGTAAAAATACCAATATAAGCTATATATATGACGTCATGTTTAGGATGGGGCTTATTTTGGAACTCAATGTTATGACACTGCAGTCATAATATTGAGAATTGATTTCAGTGGCCTTAGAGGTCGATAAACGTAAATGAATATTTACGTCAGGTAACAGAATACCTGAACACAAAAACTGAAAAGGGCACTTGAAAAGTTTAAGGGCAATTCGCTTTTTGCGATTTCGGGGTTTATCCTTCAGTAAAAGTTGTTCATAATGATGAGACAATGGTCCTTTTTTTTAGGTATTTCATATATAATTCGAAAACATGTGACATTCACCAACCCGCACTGGGCCCGCGTGGTGGATTACGGCCCATTCCCTCTCCTATAGAGGAGGCCTGTGTCCCAGCAGTGGGAACATTAAAAGGCTGATTATGCTTATGCTTATGCATATATTCTTATACACGTAGTATAAATATATACAATACTAATGTGGCGAAAATTTGCATATTCTTTTCGTACTATTTTATTTAGTACAGATAGTCATGGCCTGAATGTAAATTGTATATTTCGTTTTCCTATTCGCAACATTCCCGAATACAGTTCTCAGAAGAGACGTTAGAGATAAATTATTTTGTTATTGTATCATTTTTAATAACTGGGTGGAGTTTTAAGTCTTGCGGTGTAGTGTATAAACACGGCGAGTCCCTGGAGACATGCCGTTTATTTAACGTCATACACTCGTAACACTGCTGTATGCTGGCATAATAAAAATCCTTATTTTTAAAAGTATGTACGAATAGAAATGTAATGCGGTTTCAGTTTTTTTTTATTTCACACCGATTTTGCCTGGAAGCTCATTTATTTATTTACTAGCAGCGCCCAGCGTTTTCACCTGCATTAGTTTCGATTCCGTGGGAATATCGGGATAAATTTTTTTTAATGTTAATCCTGGTTATAAGCCATCTGTGTGCCAAATATCAACCAAATCAGTTCAGTAGTTTTTGCGTGAAAACTTACAAACTTTCGCGTTTATAATATTAGTAGGTTTATTTAGAAGGCACATCAATAACTTCTTTACAAATTCATTATTATAAATTGTGAGATATAGGGTTCTGTGTAAATAAGTCACTTACAGGAATGCACTTTCGATGCCAATGTATACATTTTTATAATAAACTTCCTGGCCGCATTCAAGAACTAAGCATAAATAAATTCAAAGTATTTATAAAACGTAAGCTATGCCAGAAAGCTTTTTACACAGTTAAAGACTATCTGGAGGACAAGAAGGCTTGGGATTGAGCTGCTTCAGTTGTGTACATGGCCCAATGTTTTATGTTGTTGTTTTGTTTCTGTGTTTTTCTTTTATATTTTTACACTTTAACATGTTTTAATTTTCGTTTAGTTTACTTTTGACATGAATGTTTACTTTTTAAAGTATTCTTTTTATTTTATTACAATTTCTTATTTTGACATAAATGCTTACTTTGTAAAGTATTATATTTTTTAATTTATTTACTATTGTGAATATGAGGACTATATGGGTTATTATTGCTTTTTCCTCTTCAACTATTTTTTTTTCCTTTTTTTTTTAGCGTTGTCTGGCTGTTTGAGTTTTTTTGTGGCCTACCCAAATGTCCTTTCATTGGCATTGTTCGTCGAGTCGTTGAGCTCCTTATTGGTTCTAAGTTGAGCTACTCGACTACTGACCAAGGCTTGCAATGAATGGACAGGTCCACTCAAATCTGCGTGGTTCTTTCCTCAAA
This sequence comes from Hecatera dysodea, assembly GCA_905332915.2. Lineage (NCBI taxonomy): Eukaryota > Metazoa > Arthropoda > Insecta > Lepidoptera > Noctuidae > Hecatera > Hecatera dysodea. The sequence continues at coordinate 5,538,108 of HG995294.1, read as the reverse complement.
AGACCACTTCAGACACTGACATGGTCCTCATATAACGTATTGTGAATGTGAGGACCATGTAGATCGCTATGTTAGGGGTTCATTTCTTGTTAGTCTGGCGGTTTGAGTTCTTTATGTGGCCTACCCAAATGTCCTTACTTTAGTATTGATCGTCAAATCGACGAGCTCCTTAAAGTTCTAAGTTTGAGCTACTCGGTAACTGACAAATGCTTGCACTGTCTGGACAGGTCAACTCAAATCTGTGTGGTACTTTCCTCAAAAGACCACTTCAGACACCAACCTACATGGTTCTCATATGATTTGACCAGTACAATTGTATGGACTTTAAAAGAGACCTTGACCTCTGAGTTTGTTTCGGTGTTTCTTCTCAGGGTAGTCAGCTAGGAAACACCGGCCTCATCTAGTTTATAACGACCAAAAATATTGACGTGTAAAAGTGTTATTTACAACCTACTTACAAAATAAATATCATTTATCATTTATCACAACTTTTACAAAAAAGAGTTTGATACTGCTGAAAGAGCCGTCAGCAACGAAGACGGTGCCCCATAGGATCAGTGCCTGCTAGGGTTGCGGAATTTGTTCGAAAGAGTCACCTCGGCCCTGGAACGCAAAGGGCACAAGAAGGATCAAGGGTGGGTTTTAGTCAGTAAGAGTCTGACACTCCCTTCCACTCCGCTCAGAGCGGGATTTGATGATTTCCCATCCAAAAAAAAGGGTAACACAATGGGTGGCCTTATCACTAAAAGCGATCTATTCAAGAAACCTTTGTATGGATTTTAAAGAAAAAAGGAAATACAGTACTGCAGGTAGTCTTAGGTGTACTAATTATATATGCAATAAATACATAATAGATACATTTAAATAAACATGAATAATTATGAAACAAAAAGCATATACCCTAAATAAAAACGATTAAAGAGATAGGTAGTGATGTGAGTATGTAGTTCGTTCCAGTAGAATATATTAATACTATTACGTGTGTGAAACCGCTTTCAAAATAGGTAAATAAAAAATATATCAAAGTCAACGTTCCATTTGAGGAAAAGTATTTTTTTTAAGTTAAATTTATAAACATAAAACATTTCCGCGTAGTAACAAAGCATGTTTTGATAATTCTTTGACAATCAATTAATCATACGTAGCGTGACTACTAATTACATGTACTGCCTACTGATTTGTAAATTTTCACTTTTATTACTCATAAAAACTGTTAACAGGACCTAGTAATTAATGGAACAATATTATTGCTAGTAAAATTTAATGCTCAGTTTATTTATGAGTCCGACATGGGAACATTGACGAGTACATCGGTTACTTTGACGTCGAGCCAATATCGTTGCGTATGACATACTGATATAATGTTGCCAAAGAGGAAAATTTATGATGATATATAAATTGATGGTAAATATTTTAAATTTCGATGAAAAGATTGAACGCTGTGCCTGTCAGTTTCAAGTGACAAGCCAGTGACGTATAAAAGAACGGTTTAATTACGATGAAATTAATATAATGTATTTATTGCGTTTGAGCAGGGCTATAGTGGCCTTAAAATAAAATAAAATTAGGGACAAGTTACTATAGTTGATACATTACTAGTTGAACCGGCTGCTTTGGTACCTACGTAATGGTAAGTTCTAATATATCGCTTCTGCTGCCTAGGCTTTTCCCTTAAAATTGTAATCGACTTCCAGTTGAACCAAATACAGCTAAATACGAGTATTTTACATTAAGCGATTACCTTTCTGACCACCATAACCCAGTAGCTGGGTTGCCCCCCCCCTTACCCTAACCCCTTGGTAAGTCTGATCTCATATTTCTCGGCGCCTGACTATCCGTAATGACTGCCAAAGATCTACGAATTACAACGAAAACCAACAGATTAACGTGCTTTCTGAGGCACGGAAAAATCTCGATTTATTTAGATGGGCACCCATCCATAGACTGACCTTGGCAAGCGGTGCTTGAACTTGAAGATTGCTGATTGCAGCTGGTATTATTTTGACACGAGCTCCTCAAAAGGTCGATGGTAAAAAAACGCTTTTCACTACCATATAGCTCTGCTTTTTGCCTGAGTGATAATAATATGTAGTATGTTCTTAAAAAGATCGCTGACTCCAAACTACTCACACCAACAAAAAACTACCAGTCAAAACCCATGAGATACTTATCGACAAAAGGGATTTATTTCGACCCACAGATGAGTTTTAAGCGTTAGATTTTCGCCACCATTTGATCTTGCGCAGTCAACTTCTGAACTGTGGTTCCCTGGAGTACCCTTAGCCCACTCGGCCTGAGGTCATTTAGTGAAGTAGCTTTGAAAAATATCAACGCGGAATAAAACCTCTTACTGGCGTGACTTTGTCTGTGTTATGTTATATTTAATATGTTGTTCAACGCCTTCCGGTCACAAATTTGAGCCCCTTCGTTCAAATAGTGAAATGTGCAATATAATAAAGTTTTCCGGCTGGCTATAGAAAAAACTTTAGCCTGGATAATGAGATGAGAAATTGAAAATGTGAATATTCTAGAGTTCTCTCATGCATTAGTAATCATTAAGTTATAAGATAAATAAATATATATGTATATATAAATCTCACAAAATACCTTGCCTTCTAAAAGATCAAAATGTATAACAGTACCGACAAAGGACTTTCATGGCCATTCAGCTATACTCATCCAGGAAATAAAAAATTTATTCACTGAAAAATTATCAATCACTTTCCATTTCTGTTTGTGGCAACAAAATGATTACCCAGCGGAACCAACAGTATTTTTCTTTTTCGAAAAAAAATACCTCATATTAATCTCGTATTCAAACTCTCTCCTTTCATAACGAAGTCCCGACATTCCTCCCTCGGGAAAGCGTTACCGTCTCACAGAAGGATTTCCTCGTAAAAGCTCTTGTCAACCAGACGCTTTGGATTTTAAATGTTATCGCGTATTTCTTTGGCCCCAACAAAAGATAAGCATCTTTTATTTCAATGTCGTAACAAAAAAAAAAAAACAAGAGGAAGATTGTAATTGGTACGCTAAACAAAAGATAGTATGTACTTTTTTTAGCACAGCAATCGGTACGGTTGAAGCTTCAGCGGAAGCGGAGCTAAGCGGCTGCCTACCAGACCTGCACAACCAATTAACTGGGGAACACGATACTTCTTGGCAAGAACTGGTGTCAGATTTTCTGACTTCGTACAATCCGTAACGACTGCCAAAAATCTCCAAATGACAGCCGGGACTAACGGTTTAACGTGCTTTCCGAGGCACGGAGAAGTCTCGTTATGTTAAGATGGTCACCCATCCACAGACTAACCTCGGCAAGCGTTGCTTAACCTTGAAGATCGACCCGTGCGGCTGTTATAATTTAGCCACAAGCTACCACGAGCGAACAATAAATAATATAGTTACAAAATAATAACCATTAAGTTTGGAATACGTAACTTAATATAAACACGACGTTTGAAAAGATCCCTCGCTCCTCTTATGAATTCTGTCTTACGATTGTCCCAGAAATCAACGTGTAGAATATATCTTTGAGAATTCTTTTATGTTTCATTTCTACTCCCAAAAATAAAAATATCAGAACAGATATTACAGTTTTCATTCCACTTGATCATTAAGCACTATCTTAGGATTTATTTCTATACAATAATATAATCTATTCTGGCAGTAACTGTAGTATCATCAATCTCTCGAGGGTAGTTTCAAATGTAAGCTTTAACTGATCAACTGTCGCTCCTACCTGGTTCCTTTTTACATTTCTCTTCATTTAAAATGTATTATTTCTTGGCTCAGGTAAATCCTGAAGAGTTAAATTGGATTTGGTTTATAATTGCAGATCTATTTTTTTTTTTGAAGAAATAAATTTCGAGCTTTAGGTCAAAGTTTTCTTTAATCTTTTCTAGACGTAATTTATTTTTTATTACTATGGTCTATTTCACATAAAACATCTAGGATAAAAACCTATGGCGTTCAGCAATTTTTATTGTAGCTTCATATCAGTGGAATATTTGTTATTATACGAACAGTATTTCCAGAATTTAACTTTAATAAAAAATTGAACTGACACAATTTTACATGACTGTCATTATGATAACATGAAGATTTTCTGTTATGTGTTATAAAAACTTATTCATATTAGTTATGTAACCAATAACCTAAGTATACAATTGTAGTACAATTTACGATACGTACATTTATGAACCATTTCCCAAATCATCGGATTTAATGATCACTAACCTTGGGCAATGATAAATTACTACAGCATACCAACCTGTGGAGCAATAATCCGCTGAATAGGGTAAAACCGGGACAAATGCCACACTTTTAGAAATCATTTTATATCTCCCAGTACAAAAATCAAAATATTTTAATTGTAAAACTGGTAAGTACTTTGGTTTTTTATTTACAAATTTTTGAAACGTAAAAAACATTATCTTTGATATATCGCGATTTTCGCAGACCTCTACGTTTTGGGACACCTATAATATATTTGGGATAGTTACCTAATCCATATAAATTACTTTTAAGATAGACGACTCGCTGGAAAACAGAGCATCTATCCCAGAAAAACTTTGATCACACTTCACGTTCCGATAGATAAATAAAATGCCTCGAAACTAGAGTAATTACAATCAGGGCATGGGGGGAGACGCCCCAGTAGTAGGTATAGGTGCCATACCTACTACTGGGGCGTCTATCCCGGTTTTACCATATATTAACAAGCACATTTCATTATACCCTCACTTGTTTTGCTTCGTTTGTGGCAAACATTATTTTGCTTGCTGTTCTTTGATTTTATTTGTTTAGTAAAAAAAAATGTTCCTAAAGTTCACTCGATCAATGTGACTATGACCTGCATGCAACTATGATGTACATGATTCCATCGTGAAAAAGGGACAGTGTTATTCATTACGTAGTCTCTCTCTCACAGCGGTATCATAATGGCATTAACAGGTCATAGTAGAGGAGCTGTTGTCAAATCGGTTTGATAAACAGACAGACTGTAACCTGAACTGTTAATTATTTCACATACATATTGCGGTACACAAACATGTAATTTTAATATTTTAAATCGTCGTTACATTCATATTTCATACATCAGTAATTATGTGTATTTACCTGTATATCATCGTTTTAAATGATGTCAACATGCAAAGTAATCATGAAGCTATTTAAGTACTTACATGAAATGAAAAGCAAATTAACCTTTCATTTAAATTTAAAGCTTTCCCCTTTACAGGGTTTAAAATTAAGCGGAGTGAGGGCAGAACACTAAGTATACAATTTCGTGACGTCATGGAAAGTAAAATATTTTTTTTTTTCGAGTTAGCTAAAGTCAAATACTGGGTTACCGTTTATTATATGTCGAGGTTTTAGCTTAGGGATTACGATGCCGATGATATTGTATTTTCATACAATATCTGCAAAGCAAAAACCAAGCAAAGACTGAAATGCTTTGTTTAGTTTTTTGTACCGGCCGTTGACTTATATTGCACTTACCACTGACATTAGGAAAGCAGTTCTGTGGAGCTGCCTTGCCTATTTTAGTAAACAACTACGTGAGTATGAAGACTAAGCAATGCTTGAAAGTTGACCAGCCGAATTGATTGTTCAATGCCCTGGATGGGAAATCATCAAATAACTTCTCCCGCTGTGGGTGGAGCGGAAGAGAGTGTCAGACTCTTATTAACTAAAACCCACCCGTGTTCCTCCTAGTGCTCTTTGCGTTCCAGAGCCGCGGTGACTCTTTCGAACAAATTCAGCAACCCTAGTAGGCACTGACCCTATGGGGCCCCATCTTCTTTGTTGACTAGTCACCCACCCTAGCACCAACACTTCTTTACAATGAATAAAATATATTAATCTCTCAATGCATTATGATTTTTATATTTTTCTTTATAAACTTTTTTTTTACTTGTTTTCCTATTACGTACATATATACCTACTACCAGAACCTTTATAATTTACATTCAGCTATAATCCACACGGAACTTCAACGTATACAAGTATGTAATTAATATCGTATCGATTGAATGAGTGAAAGTACCTTACAGTATCCTTCTCCAACATATTTACTCATTTTGCTTTCTGTTTCATAATGAGTCCTGGCTAATGCACAGTTTAAATGAACGCAAACATGAAACGTCTGCTGTAAATATGTGAGAGTGGGGTATTCTGTAGATTTCAGGTCGAGGTTACTTATCTATCTACAATCTGTACATTGATACCATTTCAGTGAGCACAATCACGGTACCTCTGCTGTATTTAAGTGAGAAGTTGGGTATGTTGCAGATCTCTGGTCATGTTGCAATATAAGGCCAGTATTAATTTGTTCTTGCAATATAATTGAAGTAACAGAATACCATATTTAGAATTGATCAAAATTATAGAAGTGGCTCACATCCCTTCATCAGTTAGAAGAGTTGATGATCTATAAACGGCTGAAACGAATAATATATAAAATATCTTGAATCATAGCTAAGAATAGACTCAATTAAATCAGGTTACAAAAACAAAATAAAAAAAATACATTTTGTTCGTTCATTTACTAGAGATACGGTGCCACAGTAAACACGCAGACACACACACATATTGGTCAAAATTAAAACACCCCTAAAAATCTTCTAGCATCGGGAATTAAAACGGAATATCCAAGATTTTCATGCTTCATATCTTCGTTTCATCGTAATATCATAAGCTAAATTGGTTATTACTGTAAAACTAGTTCACTTAACTTAAAACTATTTAGAAACAAGATCGCATCGTAACTTACGCCTTAACTTACCAAGCTGTCGCCTAACAAATGTGTTAGGCATAGATTATATAAGTGTATAGACGCGAAACTAGTAGGAACTTTCCATTTAGCCTGACTAACTGCAGCTTTCTAGATCTAATTATGGCAAATGACAATGTCGTCAAGGTGATACAATATTTGACTCATTGGTAGATCATTCTGCCTAGCCTTTTAGAAAGTATGTTGGGGTCAGCTTCCTGTCTTACTGTATGTAGCTGAGTATATCAATATTTTACTTGGAGCGCCAGCTTGTCTGACCTCCACAACCCAATAACTGGGTTGGTGTCATGGTTCCCCTTGACAAGAGGGATATCAGATTCTCTGGCTTCCACCTTTCCGTAACAACTGCCAAAGATTTACAAATGGCAGTAGGAACCAACGGCTTACCGTATTTACTGAAATACAGAGGAGTCTTGATATACTAATGGATGGTTACCTATTCATGGACTGAACTTGGCAAGCGTTGCTTAACCTCGACGATGGGCCCTTGTTATAGTCGTGCTGCAGTGAATTGTTGGCCCAGCGGCTACTCAGGTTAATTCACTGGTCTAGAAAGGTCATGATCCACTTCTTCATTCTCGTTAAGATTACTGGATAGTCATGTCTTCTAATTTTAATTCTAGGTCCCTTGCGATTTACCGATTCTGTATCAGTGGTGCCAAATATATTATAATACTAGACTTCATCTGCATTCAGTAAGAATGCTTGGTCCAATGAATTTTTCAGAGGTAGGCTGCGGAATTTGTTCGAAAGAGTCACCGCGGTCTTGGAACGCAAAGGGCACAAGAAGGATAACGGATGGGTTTTAGTCAGTAAGAGTCTGACACTCCCTTCCGCTCCGCCCAGAGCGGGAGAAGTCATATGATGATTTCCAAACCAAAAAAAAAAAATGAGATGATACCACATGCGGTGATTTTCACTTCTGTACCTTCATACTCTATGTACGTAGCCAGACGGCGTATTATTTATGACGTCACATCCGCATTACGCTATCGTTATTGAGATACGCCAGTTAATAAACAGAAGCGTTTATTAGTGACATCTGTTGTATGATTATCATTGAACTAGTTTACGAGGTACCTAAACTTGTGGTTTGGTTGAATTTGCTTGATTTTTAATTGAAATTTTTTTAATCTAATATTAAGTCACCAACACATATTATCACGGACAGCGATAGCGAAAAAAATCTAAATTTCAATATGCTTGGGATTGACCATGTGACATTTTAGTACCGAATGGCAAAACCTTTGACCATCTTTATCACTGATAGAACGTTATTTTGTCTGGGCATTCAACTTAGCAATATAATGAACCATCGAGAACCTCAGGGTCAACAAAGTAGTCTCCGCCCAGACCTCAAGCGCGCCGGTCCGACAGACCCCGAGTGGTCCGCGGTGGGCGCTGAAGCAGCTGGACCGGGAGCTTCTCCTGGAAGCCTCGATCGTGCAGGCCTGGGTGTCACCACCGGACAGGCCTGCTGACATAAACGACGAGGCGGAGCGGTTCCGGGAGACCATGTCGGAAATATGCGACGTGGCAATGCCCCGGGTCCAGCCAAGACGCGCCCGCCGTCAGGTGTACTGGTGGTCGCGCGAGCTGACGTCGCTTCGAGAAGCGTGCGTTGCTGCGCGTCACCCGTACTCCAGGCATCGCCGGCTCCGCATCCGCCCTCCGGATGCGCAGGCCAGGGAGGCGGAGCTGTACGAGGAGTACAGAGCGGCGAAGACCGCCCTCCAAGCGGGGATCTTGCGGGCCAGGGATCTGGCTCGCAAAGAGCTGCTGGAGTCTCTGGACGGGGACCCGTGGGGAAGACCCTACAAAATGGTGCGGAACAAACTCCGCACCTGGGCCCCCCCGTTGACGCAGAGTCTCCGGCCCCAGCTGGTGGAGGACGTGGTGAGCGCTCTGTTCCCTACGCGAGGGGACCATGCTCCCCCGCCTATGGCTCCGCTACCCGTGGTGCCCGATGCGGACCACACCGACGACGGCAACGACGACGACGATACTCCGGAGGTGACCGAGGTAGACCTGAGAGCGGCGGTTAACAGGCTGAAGGCCAAAAATACCGCCCCAGGACCCGATGGCTTACCTGGGAAAGCCTGGGTCCTGGCCTCGGAGGCTCTCGGGCCTCGACTACGTGGGCTCCTAAGCGCATGCTTGGAGAGGGGCCAGTTCCCACGTCGCTGGAAGACGGGGAAACTGGTCCTCATTGCGAAGCCAGGGCGCCCTGCGGACTCTCCGTCCGCATACCGGCCCATCGTGCTGCTCGACGAGGTGGGCAAGCTCTTTGAAAGAGTCATTGCAAACCGCCTCGTCAAGCACTTGGTGAGAGTTGGGCCGGATCTGGCGGAGAACCAATTTGGTTTCCGCGCGGGGCGCTCGACGGTGGACGCCATCATGCGCGTGAGAGCCCTCACGACGGGGGAGGCGATTTCCCGGGGCGGGGTGGTGGTGGCGGTGTCTCTTGACATCGCCAACGCGTTCAACACCCTGCCTTGGAGTTGCATCGGGGAGGCACTCCGGTATCACCGAGTGCCAACCTACCTCTGTTGCGTGGTCGAGGACTACCTGACGGATAGAGCCGTCATCTACCCCGGTCACCGGGGAGAGTGGAATCGGCGAGAGATGTCGTGCGGTGTTCCACAGGGTTCGGTTCTGGGGCCGCTCCTGTGGGACATCGGTTACGACTGGGTGCTGCGCGGCGACCTCCCTTGCGGCGTCAGTGTTGTTTGCTACGCTGACGACACGCTGGTTCTGGCGCAGGGGGGGTCGCACCAGGCGGCGGTCGACCTGATGACACGCGGGGTCGCAGCAGTCGTTGACAGAATCCGGCAACTGGGTCTCGAGGTGGCCCTACACAAGTCCGAGGCTATGTGTTTTCACGGCCCTCGGAACCGGCCACCATCGGGATCCCAGATAACGGTAGGAGGGGTTTGCATCGGCGTCGGGTCGACGATGAGCTACTTGGGTCTCGTCCTCGACAGCCGGTGGAACTTCGCGGAGCACTTCCGCCGTTTGGCTCCCAAACTGGGGCGGGCCGGGGCTGCCCTCAAGCGGCTCTTGCCCAACCTAGGGGGACCAAACGCCTCCTGCCGGAGGCTGTACGCGGGGATCGTGCGGTCCATGGCCCTTTACGGGGCCCCGGTGTGGGCGCTGTCGCTGAGGCGACTGCCAGCGCGCCACCTGGTCTCGGCCCAGAGGGTCATGGCCATCCGGCTGATCCGGGGATACCGCACGGTCTCCGGCGAGGCGGCGAACCTCCTTGCCGGATTGCTGCCGTGGGATCTAGAGGCGAGAGCCCTCGCGCACGTCTACGCGTTGCGCGTGGAGGCGCTAAGCCGGGGTGAAACTCTTCTGCCGCGGCAAATTGCTGCGCAGCGGACGGAGCTCCGGCGGGATCTCACGGAGGTGTGGAGACAGCGACTGCTACAACCCAGCGCTGGGCACGCCGCCATTGCGGCGGTAAGTCCCCTCTTTGAGGAGTGGCTGGAGAGACGCCACGGCGTCCTCACCTTCCGCCTGACGCAGGTGCTCACCGGACACGGCTGTTTCGGGAGGTACCTGTGTCGGATCGAGCGGGAGGACACGTCCGGGTGTCATCACTGTGTGGATCGCCCGGAGGACACGGTGGAGCATACGGTGGAGGTCTGCCCTGCTTGGGCGGAGCAACGCCGTGTCCTCGTGGAGGCGATCGGCGGCGGCGACCTCTCGCGGCCGGCCCTGGTTCAAGCCATGGTCCGGAGCGAGGAGGCATGGGAAGCGGTCGCCTCCTTCTGCGAAGCAGTAATGCTAGCGAAGGAGGAGGCGGAGCGCGTGCGAGAGATGGAAGCCCCTCGCTCCAGCCGCCGCAACAGGAGGAGACGCCCCGGGCGTCGGGAAACGCAGGGCGATTCCCGGCCACCGTAGGCGCGGGCCTGCGGATGGCGAGCTATGGGTGGCTCGCCGTCCGATAGCAACCAGGCCCGAGTCGACGGCGCGTCGTGTTCCACGCGCGCCTCAAAGAGCCGTCAGCAAAGAAGACGGGGCCCCATAGGGTCAGTGCCTGCTAGGGTTGCGGAATTTGTTCGAAAGAGTCACCGCGGCCCTGGAACGCAAAGGGCACAAGCAGGAACACGGGTGGGTTTTAGTCAGTAAGAGTCTGACACTCCCTTCCGCTCCGCCCAGAGCGGGAGAAGTCATTTGATGATTTCCCATCCAAAAAAAAAAAAAAAGGGTCAACAAAGTAACTAATCCTAATCATAATGAAAATGTGCCTTATGACCTAGTCATTCTTTGAGACTTTTTTATTATGTGGTAAATTCACTGTCATTTGTTTCTCATTCCATAGACCCAAATGTAGACCCAAACACTTTCATCTTCCAGAACTGGTCACATTGCCAGCTAGAGGCCGTGTTATCTTCAACATTCACCGATCTACCTTGAAACCGAACAAAGTTCAGCAGTATTTGTGCGAACAAACATAAATAAATACGGTAACTTAAAGAAATCTCTACTACAACTGTCTTCGACTTGACATAAAAATGATTATAATATAATAAATATCTTTTTCTTCATTTTCTCATGCTAGGTAAGCTTTTGAGTATAATGCCTATTTAAGCTTCTGATCTTGACGGCCCGTTGGTCTTAGTCCTGAGTCCTGTCAACTCAGTTTTCCGTCAAGCGTGTTTTTTTTTTCTATTAATATTACTATCTCGACGAATGAAGGAGAATAAAGCACTGTGTGCAGACGAACTATCAAAAAGACTGATGCTGATGGTGCACGGGATTGAAGTGGCTCATCGTGGTTGCTTTTTCCGGGAACTTAGTACAAGTGCAGTGGTATTATTTTTCAGTTTCTAATAGGATTGGTTCGAGGTAGCTCATTACAAAAATATCTGGTAGGAGTTCTGGCAGGCTTTTGCCCAATGTGACACGATAAGCTGTAATAAAAAAAAAGTAGTGGCCATTGGGAATTGTTTTCTATTTTACCAATTTCAGCAACGGAAAACTGCTATCGATCTCAGAAATTCGCAACTATGCTGCTAAATCTATCTGCAGTTTCTTCATATTTTAAACATCATCAACGGGTAGTTAACGGTAGTTACCGGATAGCTAACGGCTAGTTAACGGGTAGTTAACGGGTGGTTAACAGTTATCGAAACTGGGAGATAAAGTTTATCCGTCTGTGAAGCGCCGAATGGCAATTTTTATAAAGAATTTCAAGTTTTGTTTTAAGGTTGTCTGAATCCTATTTGGCTTTAACCTTTCAGTGATACGTGATACTCCTACTTAACGTTTTTGAGTGGGTAGATTTATGTGGTGGGTATTATTTATTATCTGTGAGGCATACACGTATTCGGTTTCTGTATTTTTATATAAATATTAAAAAAAATAACCCGCTACGTTTCACGTGACCTGTGACGTTAAAGTGGGATCAAAAAAAATAATTGAATAAGCGAAAACCTCTTCAAAGCTCGTTGAATTGCATTGCATTTTTCTAGGTATTTTTCTTGATCTCACTGTATTCTTATCACACTAATAAATATAAATAGAAAGCTTTAGTAAAAATAAAAAACAAGATGGCAGCCGTCTTTAAGTATGTGTAGCCGTATTTATTTATTTTGTATATGATTTTTGAAATATTTATTTCAAAAAACCATAGTCAAAGCAAGTAATTTTTTGAATTTCATCTTATCTCTGCACGTCCTCTCTGAAATATTTGCAGTAAAGAAAAGATTACGCTGAAAGGAATAAAGAACAATACAGTTTCGAATCTTTTGGAAGATAAAAGACCCTACAGATTACTCACTGATATAGATAATATAGTAATTTGAAGCATTCACTGAGCTATGCTTTTGAAGATACAAGTAATGGGGGTTTCAATTTAAATTATTCTAAAATGATGATCCGCCCGTGATTTGCTAGGATTCAGTATTTACACATAAATATTTTTTTTAACGAAATAAAAAAAATAAAGTCGGTTGAATTTTAAAGTAGAAAAGTTTTACTTTTTAGTGTGATGCTCCACATCTATACGTACCCATCACAGTGTACGCGTTATAATTTATAAATGATAAACGAACATGCGATTTCAGCAATCCCGAAACATTTGCTATAATTTATTGAAGAATTCCTATTCCGTTCTACATCAGATCTTCACCACACTTGAAAGGGACCATCTTTAAATACACTTTGAAATACAAGCCATTGTACACAGTTTTATAGTTCATTTTACATCGACATGTGAGAATAAGAACATCATCAATGTAGTCGTCCGTATAGTCGATAGCAACCCATTATTAGGGATAAACCAAATAACAGTCGTCGTCAAATCTAAATGGGACCACATCACAATAAGCACCAGCTTTCGAATATAAAAAGAATCATCCAAATCGGTACATCCAGTAAAAAAATATGAGGTCCACTTGAGAACCTCCTCCTTTTTTTAATTCGGTTAAAAAACATAAAAATCGATGCTGTAAATACATATAAACCCTCTGAAATAAATGCTTTGAATACACGTGATAATCAAAATCCATAGATTGGTTAAAAAGATAAGTCGTCAAGCCAAGACACGACAAACACCAAAAATTGTTTTTTTTTTTTGTTTGAAACATTCTGTTCTAATAGTGCACATTTTGAACGCGACTGAATGAGGTCATCCCAGGTACTATTGCTTTTCAATTTTGCAGTAATACAGCACTGCAGTGTTCCAGTTTTGGGATATGGGTTTTGGGTTTTGGGAGTTTTGGTTTTGGATGGTTTTGGTCTTAAACTCGTGTAGAATATTAACGTGTCGAAAAGATAAAGATCTTAAAACACAACTCTATCCATACTATTCTCAAAACACTGCAATTAATTACAAACGTAACAAAATCTCCACACACACTCAAAAGTATACATGTTAGTATCATTAAAATTAATGAAAAAGCAGAATGAATTTCCTTTGATACGACAAGATGTTGACACCAAACTAATGATGCAACTACACCACATAAAAAGCAACAGAGTGCATGGAAACTTGAAAAATTAATTAAGTATACACGACTCTATGGTTCTCACAGACCTTACGCACAATAAGACTGGAGTCGTCTGTTGAAAAATTTTGTTCAGGTTGTTTGTAGAGAAAATTAAATGTGTCATGAAGGGCTTTTCACGTTTTGAGTTTTTAATTTAATATGACATCTTTTTTGTGTCAGTTGTGTTTTATTTGTTGGGGAAAATTAATTACTGTTTATTACGAACTTACGTAAGATTATTTTTTTGGAAAATCGTGTTCGGTTGAAGTACTCGAGTAACTAGGTTATGAACAGTTGTATTGGGGAAAATTTGCACTTGATTCAATTTGAAAATAAATGTGGCTGACAGAGCTATTCGTAAAAATATTACACCATCTTAAACAATAAACAGGTTCAGCCAGTAGTTTTCTTTACAGAATAACATTGATTTAAAAGCAGAAGTCACAAAATGATTAAAATCTTCTTTATATATAAAAATGAAATAACACTCACTGATTATTCACGAAATCTCAGAAACTAGAACGAAAAAAAAGTGCTAGTTTTTGATATTCTTTAACTGCAAACTATCGTCGTAAGTTGAGTTCGACTCAAGATTCAAGAGTTATGAATAAAATAAAAGAAATCTCTTGACACCCGAAAAGTACTCGAAACGCTCTAATGTACCACGTGTTATGTTGGAAATATTATACAGTTACGGCCATTAAAATGGCGGGAAGGTGAATATAAATTGTAAAACGCTGAATGAAATATATTGAAATGAGGGTTGGAAACTTTTGGTTTACAGTTTACTGGTATTCTAAAACTGAGTTGAAGTGTGAATTACAAAAATCTTACTAATATCCTATCCTAAATGCGAATGTGAGTTTGTTTATCACGCTTTCACACCTAAACTGCTAAACTGATTTTAATAATTCTTTCACCAATGGAAAACTCTATTATTGGCGAGTAGCATAGGCTATATTTTATCCCTGTTTTCTACGGGAACGAGTTATACTACTGCTAGTTCTGTTATTAATTTAAAATTTTGAATGGATGTTTGTTACTCAAGCACGCCAGAACGATTGAATGAATCTGGATGGAATTATGCACGGAGATAGATTTTAGTTTGGAAGTATGCTTCTTGGGACAGTAACAGATCATTATTATGCTAGCGAAGTCGTTGGCAAAAGCCAGTCTTGTATAAGAGAATTCGTACACAACAAGTAAAAATTCATAATAATCATAATCAGCCTTTTAACGTTCCCACTGCTGGGACACAGGCCTCCACTCTAGGAGAGGGAATGGGCCGTAATCCACCACGCGGGCCCAGTGCGGGTTGGTGAATGTCACATGTCTTCAAATTTTTGGTTCTAGGACATGCCGGTTTCCTCACGATGTTTTCCTTCACCGTTTTGAGAGCAGTGGTGAAGAAATGAATTACACACAGTAATGCGCCTGGCTGGGTTTGAACCCGCGACCTACGATTCGTAAGTCGGGGCCGTTACCACTCGGCCACCACTGCTCTTGAGTCTTTCTCTTTGAGTAAAAATTGATAAACATAAATCTTATTAATTCCTGAATAGCCCGTGCCAGCATTACTTAAAATGACCTTACCCATTCCACATAAGCCGTCCCTCAAGTTTGTAAGAAAGTAATCAAGTTGCAAGCACTAATTAATGCCAGTAGCGTGACCTTAGTTTGTGCATTAGGAGCCAACTTCAGGACACCAGGAAACTGACATGAAGTAGTTTGGCAACAGATGGTAGTCAATAAAGATAAGTGTAGCCGTAATGGGTTGAAAGACTCTTAGAAATAACAAACAGAGGGTGGAAGAGAGCCGCGAAGCTAAATTGGAAATTAGATTGTTTTTGAGCTAAATAATGGCGTAAAGAAAAGAGTTTAAGAAAAACACGGAACTTTAGAGATCCTATTTCTTTCATCATCCAAAACTATTTAACTCCTAATGTGCAATTAACATCCAAATAGTCAATTTCTTCAGTAAGTTTGGATGTTTATCAAATAATCAAATCTCAATGGCATTTGTCAATAAGACTATATCTGTGCCACATTTCATCCAGATTCGTTTATACGTTCCAGCGTGATTGAGTAACAAACATACTTAAAACCAAATATTTGCATTAATAATAGTACTTATAGTGGCTACTTCCCGATATGTCACATGAAATAAAGAGTTTAGAGATCCAACTATACTGTCATCTATAGCCTCATCCAGAACCGTTTAACTGTTGATGTGCAATTAACATCCAAATAGTCAATTTGTTCAGAAAATATGGATGTTTACGTATTAATCAAACCTCACTGGAATTTGTTTATAAGACTATCTCTGTGCCAAATTTCATCCAGATTCGTTCATATGTATGTACGTTCCGGCGTGATCGAGTGCTACACATACATCAAACCAAATATTTGCATTAATACTATTTATAGAAGTATTTATAGTACTTATATTGGCTACTTCCCGATATGTCACATTACCGATTTGTCAATATGTCAAAAATTTTAAAAACGGCTGTGTAGCAGTAGCGTTTCATCAAGATTTTGGTCTTTATACACCAAGTTTCATAACATTTTTTTTAACTAGATTTTTGTACAGTACGATCAGCTACAAAAGCTAACAAACTGCATTTTCACGCATTTTTATCACCCGACTGTTTCAGAAATTGGTGACTGTTTTTATAGTTTTAAAGTTCACGCTCAAAAATTATGAACCAGTTTTAAAGTTCACGCAGACGTCGCAACAGATATAAATGAAAATAAATAGGATTTCAGAGGGATAACAATATTCTGGTACCAAGTAATGAAAACCAATTTAAAGAACATGTCCGAAACACCGCGAGCGAAGTCACAAGCCAAAGCTAGTACGAAGATATAACATAAGGGAGTAACAAGAAATTTCTTTTAACTCCTGATTGTATTAATGCTATATACCAAACAAAATGTTGACCAAAAGGGAATGTCAGGCATTCTCAAAAGTTAACGAGTCGGAAACGAATGTATGCAGATTAAAATCTTGACAAAACGCCACTTCTTTTTATTTTTTCTGGATGGTAAATCATTAAATGACTTCTCCAGGGAGTATCAGACTCTTACAAACTAAAACCTACCCATGATCCTTCTAGTGCACTTTGCGTTCCCGGGCCGCGGTGACTCTTTCGAACAAATTCCACAACTAACATCTAAGACCTTTTTTTTTTTTTTTTGGATGGGAAATCATCAAATGACCCCTCCCGCCCTGGGTGGAGCGGTAGGGAGTGTCAGACTTTTACTGACTAAAACCCACCCGTGCTCCTCCATGTGCCCTTTGCGTTCCAGGGCCGCGGTAACTCTTTCGAACAAATTCCGCAACCCTAGCAGGCACCGACCCTATGGGGCCCCGTCTCTGGTGCTGACGGCTCCTTGAGGCGCGCGTGAAGCACAACGCGTCGTCGACTCAGCCTGGTATCGGACGGCCAGCCACCCACGCTCACCGTCCACAGGCATCAGCCACTGCGCAATAGCACAGCGGCCGACTTGCCTCTGGAGGGGGCCGAAATGGGACCATTACTGGCACTCCATCTCAGCACCCTCCCGAGTGTTGGGAGTCGCAGCACCCGCAGCAGAAGCGGCAGTGGCGGCGACGGAAGCCGCGGCGGCGGCAGAGGCGGCGGCGGCGGCGGACCTCTTGCCCTTGGTTGGGGCGGATGGCGCGCAGGCCCTTCCCCCAGCCCAGTGCTCGGCCGGCTTGCCAGCAGCCGCACATGCAGTGCAGTGCGGCGTGGCCTTACACGAGCCGGCCCGATGACCGGGCTGACCACAGCGGAAACAAAGACCGCTGCGGTCCACCTCCGAGGGGCACATAGCTCCCGTGTGGTTGCCCACATGGCAGCGGTAGCACCTCAGAGGTCTGGGTTCCAGCAGTTTTACCCGCGCAGAAACCCACCCCACCAAGAGCCTTCGACCCTCCGACACTGTTCTGGCCGCCGTCACGGGGCAGCTAACCACAAGGGTTTGCATGCCCGTGTTGTCAGGCCGGAGGGTGCCCGCCTTGACGAGCTCGGCAGAGCACCCCCCAGTCCTGGCGACGGCGGCCACAACCTCCTCCTCCGTCACGGAGTCATCCAGGCCCACTATGCGCATGTCAATGCACTTAGTCGGCCTGGACACTCGAACCTCGTCCGCGGGGAGGACCTCCTTCAGCCTTTCGGCCAGGGCGTCCGCGAACGGGCCGCTCTCCGCTCCGGCGAGCTCGAGCTTCCGGGCACCGGTCAGGGTTCTCCTGATCCCGATGCCCCCGGTGATGCCCAGCTCCCGGAGGTTCACCGCCTCCTTCGCCCGCTTCATCAGGGCGAGGTACGTCACACCCCTCTGTTCCGCTTCCGGCTGCAGTGTTAAAACCACAGCCGCGGACTTAGGGGCGCGAAGCCTCGCCGCGATGGCGTTGGCCTTCCGCCGCTGCCTTGCTCCTGGCCGCCTTTTTAGCCTGCCGCTTTTCTCCAGCAACCTGCCACCCGGTCCCGGTCGCAGGAGGGTCCGAGGTTGGGGGTGGGGGCGGCTGCGGTGCCACTGACGCAGCAGCTTTAGCCGCTTCCCCTCCAGCCCTCCTCCTTCCCCTCTTCGCCGGGGCCGACTTGGTCGTCGCCGGCGTCGCAGGCGCCGGCGCCACAGGCGCTGGCACGGCTCCCGCCTTGGCCTTCACCTGGCCGGACGTTCCCGGGCCAGCAGCCACCGCGGCTGCGTACGAAGCCGCCTTCTGCTGTCCCGGGGGCCTCTGTGCCGCCGCTAACGGGGGACGCCGGACCATGTCCTCCAAAACGGAGAACTGCTTCCGGAAGGGAGCCAGCTCCTGCCGCACCAGGCTCCTCACCTGGCTCAGCACTAGGCTCCCCTCCAGCGCCACCGGACTCAGCCCCCCCTGCGGCTCTTCAGAGGCCGCTCTGGCCATGCCAGCCAGGTCCCTCCGGAGCGACTCATTCTCCGCAATGAGTCGCTCCGTTACGGCCGCGAGGCGGGCGACCTCCGCCCGCAACTCTGTCGCCTCTCCGGACCCGCCGACGTTGGCCGCTGCTGCCGCCAGAATTGACGCTTTGGCCGCATTAATGGCCTCCCGCTTGGAGGACTGTTTCCGCTTGAAGGCCACAGCGCGGATCGCGGCCTCCACGACCTCCGCAAACTGGGCCTTCTTCTCCTCGGCCGTGGGAGGTGCCTCTCCCGGGGACTCTTCGTCGTCAGAGTCGAGAGGAGGCGGAAGAGTAGAGGGAGCCCCACGACCGCTCCCTCCAGGGCGACGCCCCTCCTCCACCAACCTCTCGGCCCGACGCCCCACCTCCCGGGTAGAGGGAGCCAGCCCCCTGCCTGCCTCACTGCCCCTGCCCCGCCTTGCGGTGGGGATTTTCCGGGCGGAGGCAAACTCGCCCACGGAGGACGACCCGCTGTCATCCTCCCGTCTGGGCCGCTTGCGGAAGAGCTTGACGCCCTCCACAGCAGCCCCCCCTCCTTTGTCTCCAGAGCCCGCCGAGCTGACCGTTACTAGGTCAAGTGCAGAGCCAGAATCTGACCCTGCACCTCCCCGGCGCTCAGGCGAACTCCCCGCATCACAACCGAACGCCATCAGCTCCTTGAAAGAAGCGGATCCGGATGACGTCGATTCTGAGCCTCCTCGGCTCCTGTTGCCACTGGCAAGCGGAAGACGTTTGGTGCCCACCCCAGAGTACGGAGGGCAGCCCGCTGAAGCGGGGTGGGATTCCCCGACCGCTGAGCAGTCGGGACCCACCTGGGGACTCATTTTGCAAGCGTCTTTTATCATTTTTGTTCCTTTTAAGGGTGTGGTCCCTTTTCGCTCCGCCCCTTCTCAGGGCCCTCTCTTCTAACCTCCCCTCTCCACCTGCTCGCTGCTCTCTCAGTCACGTCTGATGATCAGACGCGTACCAGAGAGCAGCGAGCAAGCGTGTGTCTCTCTTGGTCTGATCCCTCACTTGCGACCTTCCGGCATGAGTGGCTCTACCGGGAAAGCTCGCAAGATCATTGGGACACTCAAGCCCCACCACGACGACAACGTGGAGACACATTCGGTGGGGAACATCTAAGCCCTTAGATTATCGTTTGGGCCACACACATTATAAAACTTTATTAAAGTAAATTTTGAAAAACTGCTAAGTTTAATGAGTTCATCCATCTAACCTTTATTACCTTATTAAGTGAAGATATAAAATATGTAATGTGTGGTAAATACATAATAGTACTTTTAGTTTCTAAAAGCCCTCTAAAACTTAGATTTTTTAAGCTGCTATAAAAATATTCTATCTTGAAAATATACCTATCTTGAAATTGAAAACACTAAGCCAAATTTCAGTTGTGCTTCCATTTGTTAGCATTAGATTAGAATATAATAAATAACAACAAATAAAGACCATTAACCCCTTTACTTCTTGAGCAAATAATGTTGAAGATAGGGTAAAAAAGCGGTCGGATAATTTCGTAAATCCACATTTTCTTGGATTAATTTTCACGTTTAACACTTTCTGCTTGACTGTACGGTCAATACTAATGTAGAGCCGCGAAAAAAGTGGTTTTAACATTAATTAATTATTCTTGACATACATACATATATCAGCGCCTAGTACCACCACCCCGTGGTTTTACCCGCGTAGTTCCTGTTCCCGTGGGAATACTGAGATATAATATAGCCTATATTACTAGCTGATAATGTAGCTTCCCATCGGTCCAGAAGTTTCGATGCAAACAAAAGATGTTTCCTGTTATAATGTGTGTGTGGTATGTGTGTGTGTGTGTGTGTGTGTGTGGATACAGATAAAATCGCCGCTCGACCTACAGAATTAGCTGTAGGTACTATAACTTAAGTGTACAAAAGATCCGAAAATTGTGAAATTGTTTTAAATTGTTGACGGCCTTTTGGTGCATTTAAACCAATTTTGTAAAAAGGATCACAATGAATCTGGCAAGTACGCACTTTCGTTTTTCTTTCGGGTATAATTATTATTTAATATATGTATATACTGGAGAGTAAAATATCCATCGACCAAACCACGACCAAGCCTCTAATAATAAAATGCGGTGGCAGGAGTGCAGTGTATCACTGCAATCCTAAATTCTTGCCATATCTTTATGCAAAACCTCAGCAAAAAAGCCTAATAAAACAGAGCATGTTCTACATTCTTCTGCATGTTGTTCAGTCCTTTGTAAAACATAAAGCCACATTTTCCCCACAAACTCACTTGCCCGCTCATTTTGCGGCCCCAACCTAAGTGGTGGATTCGCAAGAGCGTCGAGTGGTTTTCTAAGTGAAAACAAATGCTTGCCACCACCCGCGAAGCGAGCAATTTATTCAAATAAAACAAAATAGCGCCCACTCCAACCCACAGGACTTTTGAAACGGAATTTTCTGGATTTTGACTTTCCTCCCACATACGTGGTACGAAATTGCCTGGTCTTGGTAAGTTTATCGTGGAACGTGGTGAGTGTTCTAGGAACATTTTTTTTTTATTTAGGTGACATCTTATTCACACTTTAGAGAGGAGTGGGTCTTAGAACTGCAGTGGCGTGTAGTGGTCCGAGTTAGGGTAGGCCCGAGAAAATGTCCAAATAAATTTTAAAAAATAACCACATTATTCAGGGTTGATTTTGAAAATTTTAATGGAATAAATATTTGGATTGGATTAAAGATTTACTTAACGCACACATTTCCCCTACGACTATAGCTGAAACCGTAATAATTATAAATCCAGTTTTAAGGTTTCGTTTTTGCCATTTGGCTACGGAACCCTTATAATTTCGTCATGTCCGTGTGTCTGTCCGTCCGTCTGTCTGTATGTTAGTCGTTTTAGTTACATAAATGAAAATTGGCAGGAAGGTGCAACCCGTAAACTGCTATTCAATAATGTTGTGATATTATGAAAAAAAAAATAATTTTGGCGTGGCAACTCCATACATGTAACTGAGGGATGAAAAAAATATATTCCAACAAACATAATCGTGTGGGGTATCATTGAATAGCTCTTTCAAAATGAAAAGTTTTTGAGATGTGATCTTCCAAATTCGTAAAAAAATATGTCCCCCCTCTGACTTTGTTTGCCATTGCTAATTTTTATTACAACACAATATCTCTTATTTACTTTTAAAGAAAACAGAACAAATCCCCGGAAGGCATCTCTTATTGACAGACAGTAAAAATATTGAACCCCATAAATTTTTCACCAGTCTATTTTGACACGACCTTACGAACATGGGATCTATCGGGTATCAGCTATTCAAGATGATTGACACAATTTTAATATCTTCCAATCCCAGCGGATACCTAATAGACTTAAAGAGCAATATTTCCTTTTTCAAAGGAAATTTTTAGCAAAATATCTTCAGATGTTTCTTTTTCGGATAATTAATCCAGGTACTTGATCGGATATTGATAAGGATATCAAAATTTAATGTCTCCTCACTATCTATTAGTGACCAATTTATATACGTATGTTTAATGGATATATTCGATCACTCACTAGATGTTTCTTAAAGAAAAAGTTAAAATTAGTCATTCGATTTTCCCTCAAATAGTTGTAGCAGATATTTCTTTGATGAAAGGGATGAAACTTTATCGTAGTAAAACTAGCAAAAGAATGGAAATATTTCTAAAGCAAAAAATGACTTTCAATGCGTGGATTCATTGCTAAATAGAAATATGATAGGTGACGAGAAAACTAGAACAGAAATTATTTTGAAGGTTTTTCAAAGTTATGAGACACGTGTGGGCGATGATTTGACGTAAATTTGAAGGCCTTAATGTTCTTAAAGTATGTTTTCGAATTTTCAAAGTCTGTTGGTGTTGAGCTATCTATAATCTTGTATGAAAACTTATAAACTTCTGTTATAGATCAAAGACTTATGAATAGAACATTATGATTTTCACAAAAGAATGTTACTTTGAATCAGATCCAATCGTGTAAAGGAAAGAAAAATATTTAAAAAAATATGCGTTATTTTATTTTCAATCAATTCATTGTCTGTGAGTTCGGCAGCGGAAATTATAATCAAACAAAAGCAATTACGGTTGGCTTTAATAAGTTTCAATTTAAGATAATATTGAATCAGCAATTCGAAATTCTTTAACGAATTCGTATATTCTGTAACGAATAAGAATTTCAAAATTCTTGAAATCGTTTTCATACAGTCTTCATCATAATCATAATACAGAGTCATAGTTACTTGAAATGAATTGAAATTGAATTGAATATTAACATTATAAGCAGCTCCTAGAAATAGACGTCCCTCAAGGGGCGCCATATAGACAAGTACTGTCTTCTTGTTATCTAGTCAACTTATGCGGTCCTCACCAGGACATTTAACCACGTTGTAGGGAGCCACCAATGCTGTGTCACACTTACCTTTCAGTTTATATTGCAGCAGCTCTAGCAGCTCTACCATGACGTCTTAAATCCATTAAGATTCCTGTGTCAGAGAGAGACCGAGTTATACAAGACGAATAGCACTACCTCTTTCCCTCACACTAAATCATTATAGCATTGGCTCTTCGTTGTACGGCCACAGGACCTCACTAAGAGTTGCTACTACAAGGAATTGATTTTCAAGCAAAGGCCGGAACCTGAGCCAAAATGCTTTCAACCAAAGATCAGTCCTCCAAAAACTATATGAAGTTTCGCTACCGGCTGGCAATGGTCAATCAAAGTCCTTGATAGTAATAATAATAGCAGTTACGTACTGAGTCCGACCCGAATCAGTGAAAATACGTTCCAAAGTAGTCATAGAACTATATGTATTTACGCATTAGAGAGTCACCAATTCGGAAGAAATATTGATGAATCGAAGTAGCCGTAGTACTGTTTGTATGAACGCTTTCGTATTACCTCGGATTCAAATCGGTCATATCCAAAGATGACCCCTGAATAGCTTGGATTTGGAGAGATTGGATTAGCGCGTAAGCAATATCCGTATTCGGTCGGAGTTTTTATATCCGTATTCTCACGGATTCGAATAGAGTGTAGTGCGTAACCACTCTAACAACTTATCTAGGATCTTAGAATGTTATTCGATACTTTTGCCTCATTTTCTGCGACAACTTGCGACGATAAAATGCGTTTTGTCGCAACAATGACACATTGTGTTTGTGGCTGTTAACTGTAACAAAATCTCTGACGTAAGACAGAAACGCTTCATAAAAAATGTCATCTGTTCGTGATAACTTTTATGACTAAACCGCGGTTGTTGTGAACATAAATAAAAAATAACTGGAATTTTTCGAGCGTGAAAAACGTGAGTTTCAACTTAGTACGAGAGGTACCTGTACCTTCGAAGTAATGAGTATGAAGGTCTGAAAAATATTGTTTAACAAACTTTTAAAGGGAAGGGAATTAGGGATGATTTTTGCTTGAACGTCACCGTCGTACATGGCCCAAATCGTAATGATCATAACTGTATGGAGTTCACAAAAGCAACTGAAAGGACACGTGATCAGTTCCTTACAATTTAAGTATGGATATAGTGTGATCACTGATAAAATGTTACTTTGTATAGAGCCTCTTTTAAGCTCAATTTGTAAGGACCGAGACAAACACGTGACACGGATGCCGCACAGTGAAGCACGAACTTCTCTATATTGTGCTTTGTTCCGTCACTCCGCCCTCAAGAGTTCATCATACAAGATCTGTCACGAATCATTGCTGAAATTAACTCCTTTGGCGTAACCAGTGTTATTGCATTTTTTGTTTCGTGTCACAACTGTGTCAAATTAATGGTATTCTTTATTTTTTTTCTTTTTGTGATATTTTAAAGTCGTACTTGTTACACGTTTTAGACGTGGGACTGTACGTGCCCGGGGCATAACATAACTGGGAGGATACGTAAATCGAATAGCAGTAGTCGAGGACAATAATGATGCAAATCTTCCCAATAATATTCTTCGAAAACGACAAGTCGTCGGCACGTCGTTGGTAATTATTTAAATTTGAGCTGCGCTAATATGGAGTTTTAATTAAATAAGAGGCTAACGTGCAATTTTTGTATAACAGACTTACGGTTTACCGTATTTATATGTATTGCATGTACGTAATGCTATTTCTAAATGTAGGAAGGTGGAAAGGGAAAACTAATTTTGCGTAAGTAGCAACATAGGCATATTTTAGTACCTAATATTTTATAGTAGTTTTATTGATATATCCCTCACCAATATATTCTTGATAAAATTGGAATATTTCATGAACTCTAAGATATCTTACGTAAGTTATCGTAGGCACTCATAAATAATAAAATTTGACAAACAATAAGATTACATCTCAAGAAAATCACTGAACAAAATCTTGTTCAAGTACTTTCGAGACAATATTGAATTTTAGTAAACTAACTTTGAATTTCAATATAACAGAAGAACATTTAAATTAATTAATTCTGCTGAATTTAGCTACATTCAATAAATCGGTACTGTTATGGATATTATAGTATTGAATCTGCGTTTTATTGCGTTGCTACGAGCGTTGTAACTTCTATAAACAAACAAGTTATTATGTCAGTCATCGATTCCTGATGCCAAAGTAATATAAATACATATTATGTATGTATGTATTTGTGTTATTCAAACATATTTTACCAACATTATTTTAGCTGAAAAACGTCCATTGCAAGATAAAAGTACAAGTCGACAGGTCCCTTTTTTGTGAGGTTTCCCTCTCCCGCAAGCATTTTGCCTCCTCTTTTGCTGCTTCCCATGCCTCGTTGCTCCGGACCATAGATTGAACCAGGGCCGATCGTCTCGACGAAGACACTTTGTTGCCCAAGCAGGGCAGACCTCCACCGCCTGCTCCACCGTGTCCTCTCGTCCTGTGTTATTTTTATTAAGGGCCTGTTATTTTCATTAATTCCTAAATGTACCTTATATTCATACTTAACTATGCCGGGAAAATAAATTGCTATTGTTTGCTAAACGATCCTCTTCTTAAAAGGATAACTATACATCATTCAACTCCATTATCATTGTAACTGACAAAAACAACTAAACTACCGATATTGAGAAAAAACCATCCGTTTCCCGATCCCAAAAGTTTCTCAGCCAATTTCTTAGGTTCTACTTGGAAAACTATGTGTTCATTAGTACATTAGTACTCCCAAATTACTGCAGTCAAGACTGGAAAAATATTATCAATTCACAAAAGAACCTTAATACATATTTTTGTAACGTGAACAACTAAATTAAAAGATAAAAGGGAGCGAAAATTACGTCAGTAATCAACAGCCTTTTGTTTTAGTTTTCAGATAAAGTCCTTTGTCCGATACGTCTTTAATTAGGATTATCGGATCATATTATGCGATAATTATACCTATTTTCTTACGTTCAAGGTACAATTTTCAATTACCTTAGATATTATTTTAGTTAACTTCTGCTTTTCTGTCTAGCGTTGGTACCTTACAATAAAATAATAAGCTGTCTTAGGTTATGAAACTACTCCTGTTAATTTTGCTGGCATTATTAAAGCTGTATTTTATGTCCCAGGATAAGTTAAAAATATTATCATATTATGGGAGGAAAATTGAATAGAATTAATGCAATATAAATTGCTACCGGTGGCTTCGTTCGCGTATATGTCCGGTTTAAAGAACAAAGTATTTTATACAAAATTTCCCCTCCCTTCAATGTCATGAATTTCTAGAGTTAGGTTTTTTCGGCTATGTGATAATGGTCAGTCAGGATAAACAATTTTGTTAGAATAAATAAAGATAAAGATAAATTTATTTCTTAACTGTGTACATTAAGGTCTTATTAATAAACATTACATTTTTAGTTTCAACAGTCTACCCAAGTCGGATATGCAGTAGTATTTTTAGCAATTTCGACATGATCATATTATAAAAAACTCATAAAGATTATAATATACATTTTCAATTAACATTTTTTTCAATTTATTTTTAAACATGTTTCCATTTAATTGCTTAATCGCTGGCGGTAACTGATTGTATAGATTTAACAATAAATACTTAAATGTTAAAAAGGGTATAAATAACATTGCCGAAAAGCTACGCTACATCAAACACGATTCTACCAAATTTATAATATCTTCCTTATACCTACTTTTAATTAAGACATAATTATTCTGCTAACACGATAGGGTTGCCACCTTTACTCGATCAACGGCTAATCTCAATTAATTTCTCCCAGCTAGCTAACCAGTTAAGACCGTCACTCCACCAAGCCTGCGGGAAGTCTACTTTATGCTTACCAATTAAGTCGCTTTAGTTCAAGAAATGTAGACACATTTTTAAGGAAATGTAGACACATTTTTAAGGTTTCAAACCTCTGGATAGAAAAACGGAAACCTTATAGGATCACTCGGTTGTGTGTCTGTCGGTCGGTTTGTTTTGTGGCTTACCTCGTAATTCAGTGCCAAAGTGTTGGGACCTCAGCATGAGTTCCAGTTATGGAAGTTTCTCACTTATCCAGGTCCCACTTAACCAAGTTTCACTGTATTTGTATATAATTCTTTAGGAACCCTTTGCGCGCGAAGCGACTTGCACTTGACCGGATTGTAGTTAGTTTTCGGGGTAATGCATAGGCTGTATTAATATAAAGTCATCAGTATCCGTGTTTGCGTGTAAGATTGACAAACAGACATCCATTCATCCATACATATAGAATACGATTCAATCTTAATCGTTTTCTTCCGTTTTCTCAACGCGAAGGGCATTTGGAATACGGATGGGTAACAGTAAGAGTCTAACACTTCATTAAGAAGTCATTTTATGATTTCTCATCCATAAAAAAGACCTTTTATCCTTTTACATATATTAGTCCATCCATCTTTTATTGGGTCTTCTCAGATTAATGTATCTATCATATTACTATGGATGCAGAAATTAAATTAAGTACTACAGTTAATACATAACCGTTATATATCGCTATAAACGGATCGCGTCAAGTCAATTGCGATTTATATAAGATAAATAGGGGCCAGATATGGTAATGCGAACATCAATCATTATTACGACCCACGCTACCTTTGAAAGCTGATATTTGAACTGGTTTAATTTATAGACGGAAGCGATAAACTGAGGCATAATATTAATACTAATCAATAGCACAAAGCACAGAAATCTTAATAATAAGGCAATGCCTTATTATTAAGATTTCTGTGGTACAAATTGATAATTTAGAGGTTATGCGGAATAAGGTAAAAAGTCCCGTAAACTTCCATTGAAAAGAAAGGTCCTCCGACCAGACGGTTGTTGTTTCTGGTGGACAAGTGCCCGATAGTTAATTTACAAGCAATAATTTATAATAATAACAATTTCACGAGCTTCACTATAATCTAAATCAGCCAATAATCAAATAAAAAAATAAGAAAAAAATAAGTGTGGATTAAATAAGTACAAAATAACAATAACAACACAACAATTACAAAAACAACACAAAAAACAATAACAATTTCATGAGCTTCACTATAATCTAAATCAGCAAATAATCAAACAAAAAAAATAATTAAAAAAGTGTGGATTAAATAAGTACAAAAGTTTAAATTTAGAAACTGTCACGCTTTATTAAATAGGATATTTGCCTCCAACGAAATCAATGAAATCAATCAATCATCTAACTAAACTGCTATTCTAACAACCAATAACTGTCCATTTATTTTCATAAACTACTTAATGGTATCGTTCATACTATTTGTAATTTAAGCAGCCTACTTTAACCGCTCCCCCAAAATGAAAAAAATACCATTTTATAAGGATTGTTATTATTTTTAGATATTACATCAACTACATAAGCTAAATGGCTCAAAATTCTTTATCCTGACGTCTCTCCTGTACCTCGCACCACGTCCTAAAAGCATTATATGGCTCATAGGCAATCGTAAATAGTTGATAATGTATGTTTGCACTAAACTTAGTCGGGTTATACAATAAGCTGTACATTTATCTCATTATGTCACATAACTTCACCGCGCTTGTCTATTGTATATTATTTAGTAAGAAAAGTTATGGTTTCGGGATGAGTTGTTTGTCTAAGAGGTATGATGTCAACGTGGAAGGCTAACCAGTTGCACTAAGGTCGTGTTTCCACCTGCAAGCAACTCGCATGCAAGATGCGTTACATTACAGAACATAATCGAGTGTTTCCCATAGTGTAATGTTACTTGCATTCGAGAGGAGACGTGGCCTCAGCTGTAGTACACTGACTTGAGTTGTTGTTTTTTTTTAAAGCAATAAAATTAACCTTATTAAACTCGTATCCATTTGTGGAAAATAGATGGATTAAAAAGAGATTTAGGTATGAAAGTAAACATTTTCTAGGAAGGTCAACTTCATCGCAGCACCGAGCTGCCCTTCATAATAAAACAGCCATTTCACTAACAACATTGTAATGAGTTCACAAGAAGATTAGCTACTATTCCTAATTGAATTCCGTGCGCAATCAAATTTAAATTATCCGCCATCAAACTCAAAGCGATGCTTCTATTGAATCAGAATTTCACGAAACCTAAATAATTCCATTTAACTCTAATTACACAGTTGCTTTAAACGTACAACAGAACAAAGCATTTAAAACGTAAGGCATTGTGATACATAGTACATCTAATTACCACTGCATGTCGACAAAGGAGCGTCCCCAAAGAATAAACGAGGAAACAATCGCTTTGTTTCAGAGGCTCTAGAATGTACTCTAGATTTGTTATGTCGTGTCGTTCTGTTTGAGGAACAAAAAGTTGGCCGCAGGCGAATAGATGCGGGAGATAAAAGCTCTGGGCTAGGAATTAAGAATGAAAGGATTCAGAGTTCACAGAAGATAAATAACATTTTTAGACTTAATAACCGCATTTTTTTTAGGAAACTGTTAGTGTTTTTTCTCGTTGAGGTGGGATTAGCGTGTGAACAAATATTTTATGACGACGACTGCCACAAGAGAATATAGAAAACTCCTAACTGAGTATTGTTGTGCAACTTGAAAGCTAGCTCCAACACTCATTACAGAAGTTAACGATTAAATTCATATGGATGAGGTTTTTTAACATATTTGTTTGCAGAAAGAGAATTCACTTATTTTTTGTCTTTATATATGTGTCCTATGTCCCATTGTTGTATGTAAGTATGTATTTTACTTTTTATTTGTTTCATATAATATGAGCATACGTTTATAAACATTATTTTATTTGTGTATATATATACAATTATACATATATTTCATTTTAGAAGGTATGTGTTTCATGACTGTATCAGGCCTTGTCGGAACACCAGCGCTGTGGTAGGTATATATTTTTTAAATATTCTGAGATATGGACTTTTTTGACCTCGCACAGTTTAAAATTAGTAATTAGCTTTTTTATTATTTCTATTTTATTTTTGTTTCTTTTGTGCGAGTCCTAAATAAACATTTTTCTTTATTTCTTTTATGCATTTGCATCATAGCCGTGTAGCTGGCCTCCCTTGAGTGTTCAACTACGTATGTCGTTGTAGATTTTAACATAAATTTGATGTTTCTTTCAATTTACATCGACAATGTTCTATACTAGTTAATACTAGAACCAACAGAAAGTTTTCCTCATTTATGATGTGGAAAATTATATGACAACTTCTGTAAATATTTACCTTTTTATTAATCCATGTTGCATGCAAATTGATGTTTGTTTTGTACTATAAAATATTTCGCTCCGTTTTTGCCCACTGTTCGAACTTTTATGACGATTTTTCAAACGTTACTTTGAATATAAATGGTGATTGTTAGTGTTTCGTCTGAATCCCGAATTCAGAATACATGGGATAATTGCAGTTCTCGTCTGCCCCGGGCTTTACATCTTTATTTCGTATTTTAGTTTCCTGTACAAAAATGAACCTATTTGTGACATGGAATGAACGAGATTGTCATGTTTATATCTTACTGCTTAAAAATAAAATAAACTGAGGCTTACATTAGCGCGAACAAGTATTAAAAGTTGTAATAAAGCCATCGATATCTGAATAGGCTGTTGCTACCTAGATATGCTTAACTGATACATTTTACCTGATATATTTTATGTAAGATAAAGTAGCTACGCTTAGGGGAGACCTATTCCCTTTTTTATGGGAAATCATGAAATGACTTCTTCAACTCTGGGCGGAGCGGCAGAGAGTTTTAGACTCTTACTGACTAAAACCCACCCGTATTCCTACTAGCTTCTTTGCTTTCCAAGGCCGCGGTGACTCTTTCGAACAAATTCCGTACCCATAGCAAGCACTGAACCTATGAGGCCCCGTCTCCCCCGGGCATCGGGAAACGCAGGACGATTCCCGGCCACCGTAGGCGCGAGCCTGCGGACGGCGAGCTATGGATGGCTCGCCGTCCGATAGCAACCAGACTCGGGTCGACGTCGCGTCGTGTTCCACGCGCGCCTCAAAGAGCTGCAAAGAAAACGGGGCCCTATAGGTTCAGTGCTTGCTAGGGTTGCGGAATTTGTTCGAAAGAGTCATCACGGCCCTGGACCGCAAAGAGCACTAGAAGGATCACGGGTGGGTTTTAGTCAGTAAGAGTCTGACACTCCCTTCCACTCCGCCCAGAGCGGGAGAATCCATTTGACGATTTCCCATACAGAAAAAAAAGTGGGGCCCGTCTTCTTTGCTGTCATCTCTTTCAGGCGCGCGTGGAACACGACCCTTTTTTTTTTTTTTTTTTTTTTTTTAACGTGGG
Organism: Hecatera dysodea; assembly: GCA_905332915.2. Taxonomy (NCBI): domain Eukaryota; kingdom Metazoa; phylum Arthropoda; class Insecta; order Lepidoptera; family Noctuidae; genus Hecatera; species Hecatera dysodea. The sequence continues at coordinate 5,506,670 of HG995294.1, read as the reverse complement.
GAAATCCTCATGGACTATTCCCCGTCTGGGGAAGACGGGGGGGTGTGCCGGACTCTTACCGGCTAAAACCACCACGGTGTTCCGTCACTTGACCGTAGGCCGGGGTCACGGGATTCGCAAAAGCACAAGTGGAACACGACCTGGGTCTGGTTGTTACCGGACGGCGAGCTAAGCAGCGGGTCGTCTTCTTCTGTTGCGGCAGGCCTACTATGTCTATCTGTGAGCGTCTTCTGGCTGAAATTAGGACAGTGACGATGGTAAGTTTCCAGTAATAAATAAAAGAAAACACACTTGTAGTCGTATCATAAAATATCAAAATTAACTTGGTAAGCGACAAAAAATACAAACGTTCTTAAAACAAAAGAAAAACCTATCAAACGTATTTCAATTATCAAAAACAAAACACAGTGTTCCAACTACAATCGAAGCCTAGAAAAAATCTCGCCTCTATAAAACCATAAATAGGTACCTACTTCTCTAATCAAAGCGGGTATTTTTCGTTTGTAGTAGCAAATCAAACACAGTCACAGGTGTGGAATACGGTGCACAAAACAAGCTCAGTCACTGACTGTAACGGAGTTTTGTGCCGAAGTGACGAAGAAAATGAATTATTGTGCAACAGCGTAAAAGTTTGCTGTAGTGACATTTTCCGGAATTAGGTCGTCTTTGAGAATTAAAGATTTTTTCTATTGATACTTGCACATATGGAATAAAGATATTAAAACCATCCTTTATGAAAATAATATAAACTGGTAAACAGACTAAGCGCTAGATGTTTTGTTGGTGTTAATTTCTATATTCTTACATTACTTAGGTGATAGACGATGAGATTAAAAATTAGATAGAATGCCTATCCGCAGGAATTAGTTTTTAGAACTTGTTTAAATAGGATAATCATAACAAAAATAAAAGCGGCACAAAATCAGTCTCTGGAATGAAAACTAATGGGGTGGACTCATCCAATTTCGCGATAAAAAAGATATAATAAAACTTCGATATTTTAGGAAAATCTTCTTTTTAACCGACTTCTAAAAAAGGAGGAGGTTCTCAATTCGGATGTTTGTTTTTTATGTTTGTTCGCGCATTACTCCGTCGCTTGCCAACCGATTTGAAAAATTCTTTTTTTGTTGGAAAGGGTATACTTCCCAAATAGCCCCATTAAAATTTTATCGAAATCGAACAAGCGGTTTTTTTTGTTAATTTCAATAAATGATAGCAAATCTGTCGGGATAGCTGAAATCGCATGTTTGTTTATTGTTTACACCAATTTATACCACGTACGCTGTGATGGGTATATTTAGCTGGGAGTGAACCACTAAAAAGTGAAAAATAAAAAAACTTTTTACAAAAAATAAAACAGACTTCTAAACAAAAAAACCAATAAAGTATAAAATAACTTAAATTTCGGAAGTCGGTGTGTTCAACAACAAAAAAGCAACCAAAAACACCGAGTTCCGAAATTTAAGTTATTTTATACTTTTTTGGTTTTTTTTTAGAAGTCGGTTTTATTTTTTGTAAAAAGTTTTTTTTTTATTTTAATTTGTCACGTAAATCAGTCTTTCATTTACTATAATTTGCATAGTAAACTTATTTATGACTACTATTATATGATAGAAACATCGTTGACTTTGAGAATTTCGTGATGATCACTTTAAGTCTGTGATGAATACCCAGCTAATTACATTATCACGGAATTGCATGAGCTTTTTAGTAACGCCAATCCACAAATCACAATCTGCACTGATTTATCTCTAAACTGTGTAAGTTTCGTTGCAATCTATGTAAATACCTATAGGTACTATTTATTTTTAATTATTTACCAAGACGCAAATGTTCCGTGGCTAGTGACTACGCAGCGCACAAAACTAAGCGCGGGTGGACAGAATCTGTCATTTGTACTATCTCTCTCGCACGATACGAACCAAGTTTTTTCAAGAGAAAAATAAGACTTATTACTCTAACTTACGGATCATATTAAAGGATATGTATTTGTCTCACTTAACTAAGTACTAGCTTCGAAACGGACTATCACGAAATTGGGATTATCACTTGTTTGTGTGAGCTTACTATACGTTTAATTTTATGTAACAAATTGACAAGCACACCTAAACTGATGTGTAATTGGCTGTTGTTGATTCTATCAACTAATATCAGCAAACAATCGAGTTAGAACATTAGTTTAAAGATCATTTGAAAAACTATGCCATAAATATTGGCACTCTTTGATTGCCTTCAGAAAAAAGAAGCCTAAAATGCACCAAAATAATCTAGCTCCATAACCTAAAAACTCTTCTTTCACTGTGTAAGTTTGCTAAAGACGACGTCAGGGAAATATCGTCTTGTAAACACTTTTTCGTAGCAAGGCCAACCATATATTTAGCCCTCAGGGAATGCTAGCGGCCAGACTAGTGGTCAATAAAAACACCAACCAATAGAGTTTGATGTGTCCTAAAGGAATTCACGTGGTCCCGAACCACGTAAATTCTTTTCGGACAAATCGGAATTAACCAGGACAGAAAAGTGCTGAATATTCTACTGAACTAGTAAAACGTTTTAACAAAAAAAAAATACAACCGACTTTTACACAAAAAATCAAAAAAGTGCAAAATAACTTTAATTTTGGAACTCGGTGTACCTAGTGGTTGCTTTTTCGTTTTTTGAACACCGACTTCCGAAATTAAAGTTATTTTGCACTTTTTTGATTTTTTGTGTAAAAGTCGGTTGTATTTTTTTGTAAAAAGTTTTTTATTTTTCACTTTTTAGTGGTACCTACACCCCCTCCCCTCCCCCACCTAAACGAACCAATCACATTGGTGTAAAAAAAACGTACAGCTCCTTTGCAGAGTAAACTAAGAGGTCGTCAAAGTAGACAAAGTACGTATTTTTTTTAGATGTTTCGAAAACCGCTTGGTTGATTTTGATAAAATTTTCATGGGACCATTTGGGAAGTATACCCTTTCCAAGAAAAAAAGAATTTTTCAAATCGGTTGACAAGCGACGGAGTTATGCGCGAACAAACATAAAAAAAAAAAAAAATACAAACATCCGAATTGAGAACCTCCTCCTTTTTTAGAAGTCGGTTAACAAACGAATCAATTACATGTGGGGTTAGTCGGGCGTAATAAAATAAATAAACTTTTACGGGGATTTGTATAGTACCTACATGTCATGTCTGTTTTTACAAGACTAGTCGGCGCATCGAGTTGTGACATAATGATTGTATTTTGTTTTTAACATTATGATATTAATTGCTAAAACATGCAAGATGCTAACTATTATGACAAATGCAGAACAGAGTTTGTTTGTTATGCTTATAACAAACAAATTGCTGATCAGATTTCAGATTTTGGCAAATATTAGTACTGAGATACATGGGGATTTATGTCAGTACGAACAGGATAGGTACGATTGTTGTTGTTGTTGTTAGAAAATCTATTATATAACCGCGAGCAAAATAAAGAAAAAACTCTCGTAGTTTTGTGAATCTAAATAGGTATCGTGCAAATCAGAATATACAAGAAAAATAAAACAAAAAGTATTGTCCAATAAAAATTGTAACTAAAACATTGGAAACATGACCTGGTTCCCGGTTTCTGAGTACACGATGTTAAAAGTCTAGAATAAACTCAGAAACGTGTCATACTTCATCCCGGTTAGTGTGTCCCTAGACTTTGCTGTCATAACTTTCATGTCGAGTTTCAGAGCTAACACGAATGTTTGTCCTGTGAAGTTTAGTCTTAGTCAACAAACATAAATCTAGATCATTTAGTTTTAATTAATGAGCAAGACAGGATACTATCTTAAATGAATTCATTAAATTGATAGAACACTCCTTGTTATGTCCATCGTAATAATCGATGCATGTTCATTTGTACAAGTAGAAATATGTATGTTTACTATGTATGTAAGTTTTATTTCATTCTGTTTTCTGAAATTATAACAAGGCGACTATTCGAGTCTTTATTGCTTTTCGTTCCAATATATTTCATGTTGGTAAGATTAGGTAACAGATAAGAACAATATAAAATTTGTTTAAAGAAAACAGCCAACCAAACAGGTATCAGATATCTTACAAAATTCAACAAGCAATTTGCTAAAAAATTCAAAATAAAACTTTTTACATGCCAAAACCGTCTTAGGGTATCTACTTTCACGCTACCCCGAGACGGTTTTTGAGAGTTTGGGGATTTGATCACCTCCCTATGTAACTAAATAGGGAGGTGATCAAATCCCCCAACTCAAACGAGTCGATACAGCCAGGGATCGAGTAAATACGACATGTTTGCCAAAAGCCTCGAGAAATAGGATTATTCAGACAGACTGCCTTCAGGTGTTACATGGTGTCAATACTGAAAAATTGAAAAGCATTTCAGAGGAATGTTTTTATTTTTCTTTATTTATTTTTAAGATATCCGAGTATTCTTGTACAAAGTGTTCTATGTCAATGAGAAATGGTGCAATTTGAGCTTATCTACAAGCGCCATGAAATGTTAGTATGTCGCATTTCTTGGGTATGGAAACTAGTGTGTCGAGGGTAAGGAAAAATGTGGCTTGGAATGTAAGAAACTTTTGCAATTTTATGACTTTCCATCGTTGTATCTAGCGCATACATTGTCTTATGGACTTTTTTGTTTGTAGCATAACAAACATTTTTACTTGTCACATGGCGAAATTAAGACGAAAATTGGGATAGCCACGGGTTTAGTCGAATAGAATAGAATGCTCTTTATTATGTACACCATATAAGTTACAAGAAATATAGATGAAGAAAACAATCGGCGACCAATACTACAGGAGGTCCTCATTGGCTAGATTCAGAAAATGTTAGTTCTGGACACTCTAATATATTTATTTATTTGTACTAATATATAAAGCTGACGAGATTGTTTGTTTGTTTGAACGTGTAAATCTCAGAAACTACTAGACAGATCTGAAAAAATCTTTCATAGTTAGATAGCCCTTTTATCGAGGAAGGTTATAGGTTAATACCGTCATGCTAAGAGGAATAGGAGTGGAGCAGTCATGAAAAATGTGACACAAACTATGTTGCGCCGGTCAGCTAGTAGTATGAATAAAGGAAACACACAAAATCTATACTAATACTAGCTGACCCAGCAAACGTTGTTTTGCCATACTTATATAAAAAAATGAAAATATATTTTCCCGCTTTTCTGTTGAAATTTTTCCTGAATTTTCTTTGTTATAAACCTCACGGAGCCCGAGACCTTTCCAACGAATGCAAAACCGTGGAAATCGGTTCGTGCGTTCTGGAGTTATAGCGTCAGGAAGGAAAACCCGACTTATTTTTATATAGTAGAAATTTATCGCTGATAATATGATTTAATCAAACCACGTCCAAAATGAATTGACGGCATGAATGACATAACAACGTGCTTGTCCTGTCAACAAAACTTCAAAAAAGTTTCTGTGAAAAAAGTTTCTATTGAATTCATTTATTACAAAAAATGTGACAAATGAGGAACCGCTCGACCGATTTTGTGCAAACTTCACATAAACCATCTACTAAATATGCCGACCAAATCCTAAGCATTTGGTTTGGATAGGTGAGCCCGTTCTTGAGTTATGGAATTACAACGAAAAGTGGCATTGATTTTTATATATATAGATTATAAAGCTGAAGAGTTTGTTTGTTTGTTTGTTTGTTTGTTTGTTTGTTTGTTTGAACGCGCTAATCTCAGGAACTACTGGTCCGATTTGAAAAAATCTTTCAGTGTTAGATAGCCCATTTATCGAGGAAGGCTATAGGCTATATTTTATCCCCATATTCCCACGGGAACGGGAACTACGCGGGTGAAACCGCGAGGCGCTGCTAGTAACTAAATATATGTCACTCAGGTAATAATAATGAAGTAAAATGTGCGTGTGTTATAGTAATATTTATGTATATTACGCATTTGTCGCCTACTCCAGAGCACTTAGATATTCCAAGTATAATTTATTAGTGTAAGCAGATGCCGACATTATCCTTGATAACGAGCGACGAAACAGGACGGCGTGGGTATTTTTATCTCATTTTCAGCAGTTATGAAAAAAAAGTTCGCGTTATTATCGTACCAAATATGTCAACAAAATAAACTTGAATCTGAAATGCTGATTGTTATCTCAACTACTGAGGCGTAAATAATAACAGAGATATATATGGTTTCTTAATATTTGCATGTAAAAAAGTGATTATTGATTTGAAAACGCAAAAGTATCATAATACGAAAAAAAAACGCCTCTTTTTGTTCTGCACCGCAGTTGAAAACACATAGAGCCATTTATATATTTGAAAAATTATCTCCCAAAAAAAAAAACTGGGCATTGGGGCACAATTTCATGACGAAAATTGCTATTTCTAAAATCCTCACATAGCAAAAGTATATCTCCAAAAGCTGGTTTCATTTTTGCAATCTTTTCGTACGTTCGCCTCGGGGTGAAAATCTCGTAAAAACCTAAAAGCATTCTGGTAGAAGCGTCCATACGCAGTAACAGATGAACTAACCGGTAGCCATGACAGAATATGCTCGTATTCTTCTGTTGCCATGGGAACAATAACAACTACTGGCAAACTTGGAAATATTTTATGATCTTCCTTGCATTGTTGGCGTAAATAAAAAAGTAGAATGAACTTACATAATTATGCTGGTTAAATTTCTTATAAATCTGGAAGTTCAAGCACATAAGGTTAGATTATTGGCTGCACTTACAAATTTCGTGCAAGTTATAAGTATATAAATACACAATATTGAACATCACTAACGTTATCTATACTAATATTATAAAGCGGAAGAATTTGTTTGTTTGGTTGAACGCGCTAATCTCAGGAACTACTGGTTCAAAGTATTTTTTTTTAGTTGGATAGCCTATTTAGCAAGGAGCCAATAGCCTAGGCTGTATAACATCAACCTGCAGCCAATAGGAGCGAAGCATTGATGAAAAATGTAACGCAGGCGAAGTTGTGGGGGTCAACTAGTACATTATAAAATGACTACGTCATTTACATAGACAATATCAACCAGAGTCAATTTAATGTATTTTTTTGTCAAAAGTGGTACCTATTTAATATTTCCTTGACTTTACAAGAAACGTAAATTAGTTCCCGTACCCGTGGGAATACTGGGATAAAATATGAACTTTGTTACTCGGTGATAATCTAACGTTCCACTGGTGCAAAATGGTTAAAATCAGTCCAGTAGTTTCGGAACTTATTCGGTACAAACAAACAAACAAAAATTTTCCTTTATATAATATTAGTATTAAAGTAAAATCATATTTTTATATTTGTCTATCAAATCCATAAACTGAGCCTAAATAAATTCCCACATTCGGAATCTGTTTGAACATCAAATCCTTACAAACAAACAAATTATTTTTGTACACAACACACGGTGGATTTGTAACGAAATAGCTTCACTAGGTTACGTAAAATGTTGCCATTTATTTTGTAAAAGCCGTCGCTCTTTTTAGAAGCCAATTCCTAGACATTTTAGTTACTGTAGCGAAGTGGAAAGAACGAATTGATGAATTGTTGGAATATACTTACAAAGTTTAAGTCTACCAAACGTGTTGTTCATCGTTAAGATTCATTATTTTATTATGTAATGACAAATTTTGGTATGACGTAGTCATTCTAGGATTCCATGGGTTCTTTTTTGTCATTTGTGATTAACAGTTTTACATACCTAAGTGCCCATTGCAAGCGTACCGCGTACTGAACGCTTGTTTTATTAATGTCCTGTGCTTATTATGGGCTGTACAGTAAAATAAATAATAATATCATGTTATGTTGTTCTGAAATTATTTTTGAAACGTGCTAAAAATAAATTATAGACTATTTTATTCAATGATAAAAAGCTTTCTACTGGTGAAGTATTTATAAATCGGCCTACTTGGCTGATTTATAAATACTTCACCTTTTGTTTTGGATTGTTTTGGAGCCAATAACAAAACAACAAATATACCAAATAACAATTTTTTTTCTCATTGTAATATTAGTGCAGTTGTTTGAATGTGTCTGTAAAGATAGTTTATAAAGATAGAAGGGCCTTTAAAAAAAAATGGTCAACACAAAATTGCGTGTCCTTGCCTTGCCTGCCTTTAAACCTCTATCTTCAGGCAAATACAGTTTGCACTTCGTGTTTTAATCTGGAAATGACTAATACATTCGTAATCCATACTATCTATACTAATATTATAATAAGGTTTTGTTTTTTGTACCGAATAAGCTCCGAAACTTCTGGACCGATTTTAACCATTTTTTTCACCAATGGTAAAGTACATTTTCAGCGAGTAACATAGGCTATTGTATTCCCGTATTCTTATGGGAACGGAAACTACGCGGATGAAACCGCGGGGCACTACTAGTAATATTATAAATATGGAAGTAACTCGTCTGTTTCTCAAGCGTTGGGTGGCTCGCCGTCGGATAACTACCAGCAGCCCTTTCATGACGTCTTAAATCCATAATGATGTGTGTGAGGGAAAGGGATAGTGCTATTCGTCTTGTGTAACTCCGTCTCTCTCTGACACAAGAATCATGATGGATTTAAGATATCATGGTAGGCCAACAGGCCCCCGTTGTGTTCCACGCGCGCCTCAAAGAGATGTCAGCATAGTAATTGGGCCCAAAATAGCCAGTTTTTGCCAGAATTGCGGAATTTGTTCGATACAGTCACCGCGGCCCAAGAACGCAAAGAGTATTTGAAGGAACACGGATGAGTTTTAATCAGTAAGAATTGGACACTCTCTTCTGCTCCGCTAAAAAAAAATAGTTTTTGTAAATTTCCGAACTTAAAATAATATCAGAGTTATTCGTTTGTTTGTTCGATAATGCTATGTAAATTGTGACGGCTATACTATCTTAATCGAATAATAAACTTAATTCCTAAAGCATTACAAAATAATTTCAAGTTGGTACACTTTTTATCATGTCTCTCCAAATAACGTGTGGAAAATTCCACATAGATACGATACATTGTTTTACTGAAATTTAGTATAAAATTAATTTAAGTTTTTTTTTAACGTTTTACAATATTTTAGAAGGCTACTACGTAAAGTCCGCCAACAGGTTAAAAATGACAGCAGTTGCGTCTGTAAAACGTGAGTAAGCGATCAGGCTTTACGAAGTCTTTCCACTACGAACTTGATGAGATAAGTAATATTTATTGGACCTAAGTATAACTTATCAGGATTAATTAGAAAAAAGTGTCTAGAATCGAAATCACTTGCAACATTACGTTAAATTATATTATTTCTATTGATTTCTTGAGTTTGTTTCTGTGCCAACATAATACACCACGTAAGTATTGTACTAGTAGAACGCCTTTTTAACCCCCGACGCAAAAACGAGAAGTGTTATAAGTTTGACGTCGATGTCTGTCTGTGTGTATGTGCCTGTCTGTGGCATCATAGCTCTCAAACTGATATACCGATTTTCATGCGTTTTTTTTTTTTCTAACCGACTTTAAATCACTACAAAAAAGAAACTAGGTATATTCCGGAATGCTCAAAAACAAATATCGTTAAATTGAGTATATAGTTTATTGTAATGTTTCATCAGAAAATAGAATGTTTAGAGGCGGGTTGTTAAATATTTTGAATTGAAAAATATTTAACAAGCCGCCTCCATATCATCTCGATAAACATTTTTTTAATTGGTTTTTTACGGGTGGAATTCCATTACGCTACTATTTTTGTAGCCCACCCAGAAAACCGATAGAGATAGACTATAAAAAGGACTAAGTGCGAGTTTTTAATGTACTTTCGCCACTGGTCTTAAAAAATCATTACAACCAAACAAACGTATTTTAAAGTTTAGTGAAGCGGTATCATCAAAATCTGTGGCCACACTGATGTGAACCATAAGTGCCATTTACAGATGAGATCATGGCTGTTTCACAAATATTAATATGAAAACAATTTGCAATTCTTTGTAGAGCTGCAAATTGCTAAATGCACCAAATATGTACATTCAAAAATCGAACTTCACGTATAATTTTAAAATATTAAAGCATTGTCTTTTTTAGATGATCTCCCTAATTTAATGAAAATCCGAATCATTTACGAGGAAATCGTAGCCCATTTATCTGTTTCAAAACATCCAAACTATGTTCATACTCGAAGTGATGGTCTGCGGTTTCCCTGTAACAAATCAACTGGTGCTGTTATATATCATTTGCAGCATTACTGTTTGACAGAATCGGGTTTGGTACAAACTAGCATAGCAAAGATGTGATTAGGGACAATGTTCTAGGGTTAGTCAGATGCGACGATAAGTTGCGTCACCAATAATTCATTAAAGACAAAAAGCATTTGTTTATTTTGCAGTTAGCTTTTGATAAGAAGTTCTAATGTCAGACAAATCGTTTACTATTTTTGGTCTAGAATAGAAAAACCCGTATCAGTATAAGCGTCCATCTATTTAAGTATAGCTGCCGCTCGCGTGAAAAGGTGAAAATTATCTCATGGGAACATACTCCAGGGATAAAGATTATTTTATTTCGTAACCAGTCTATCCACATTCACAAGTATACTAATATTATAAAGAGGTAACGTTTGTGAGTTTGTAACGTTGTAAGGGGCAATCTCTGGATCTACTAAAATGATTTTTAAAATTATATCTCCAATAGATAGCTACATTATTGTGGAGTGTCATAGGCTATATTTTATTTCTGTATTGCCAAGGAACAACGGAATAAAAACGCGGGTGAAACCGCTGGGCGCTGCCAGTTTTATATAAATCCACTCAGATGAAGACTTATGAAGTGTCAGTAAACAAACCTGCTACGCCGTAGCTTTTTATTTTTAATACACTTCATACCAAAATAATTGACCCTTCATCAAATATTACTTACGTACGCTATTCGAAATGATACTCAATAAATTCCTACAATACTCTTTAGTCAAAAATAGGTCTATCGAGTACTTAGTTCAAGCTCGATATATTGCTCAATACGCCGACGAATTTTCATTATACGCCCTTCCACTCGCGAGATTCTCATTCCATCCTCAATAGACCGAAATCTCAAGAGTTTTGAAGAGTCTGGCGAGAATCGTAGGGGTGCAAACACCGTGGGCCCTTGGCTCACTCGTTGACGCTGAATATACATTGAAACCTATAAATAAATTCAACAAAAGTGGTTCAAGTTTGCCATGGATAACCGAGTTTGTATAGGGTGACTGTCGTGGTGGTGATGGATTAATAATGTGTGTCAATATTTTGGGTGAAAAGTTCGCGATGAAGTACATTATATAAATTTCGAATGTTTCACCCATGTGCAGCCTGTGGGCTTCTGAAGAGCATTAGAGATGTTTTCTGATAAGCATGTACATCTACATATATACCCGTTTTAATGCGTCAAAAGTACGCTGCCCTGATGCACAGGATATAGGACAGCACCAAGAGTATCCTAATCATGATTGGGAATCGTGAGTGGACTGTAATCCACTATTAATTTATTTTTTAATTTTCAGTGCTCAGGGACATAGCCGTTAGATTGAGTAACCATTTAAGAGTGTTGAATATTGTAATGAATGGGTAGGTACTACTAATTTATCGAAATCTCATTTTTTAAATATTTCAGCTTTTGGGTAAAAATCATCAGAATAAAAGTGTTGTTAAAAGTATACTACTTACATAAAATTAAGTTAAATGAGTACTAGGAAAATTGGTTGTATCATCTTCCAAGATGCTACATCACCGTACTATGGTAATAAACTCGTTCGCCAATAATTTGTGAATTTTGCATTTTATACCATAAAAGAACTCCTGTCTTTTGTCTTGTTTTAAAGTAGACTATTATTTATAGATGTTTGACATTACGTCTACAAAAATAAAACCTAGTTTCTGGAACATAAGTTTTTAAAGAGCATAAAAGATCGTGCTTTTTAGACCGCGCATGTACCACTATGGTACATAAAGTTTGCATAAATAAATAAATAAAAAAATAACGTTTAAAAGTTTGAATTTTATGCAAGCTATAAACCATGATGTAAGTAGTAAATATTTTATTTGCAAAGGTAAAGAAACGATGATCCGGCACTATTTTATGGATTTTAAATATAAAACGAGGGTTTTAAAAGCAAAGTAGTAAAATACTTTGGAGATATCACCAACAAGTACCTACTCACAATACTGACGTAACTCACTTAAAAAAAACATATAAGATAGCGTACACATTTGATAGGACAGCATAATTATTTTTAGATAAAAACGAGACACCTTAAACAATTTTAATGGTGTCAGCAATTTCTCTAAAAAATAATTCGGCTATTAAAACGAGTTTTAGAGAAAATATTAATTTCACAGTAAATCTGTTAAAAACACAATAACTTGCAGTATTTGTGTCAGCATTAACAAAAAAATCAAATAACGTTCATTCAAATGATTCTCACGCACCATATTTTCCCTGAGATTACATTTAAACAATCACGTACGCCATTAACTGATCGGGCACGTTCAAAAAACCTCCTTATACATTTCACCATCTGCCGACATAAACTATTCGACATAACTCTACTACGCAATCTGTGTAATGTATTGCAATAAAAGCCTCGTGATCTGTGTTTATTCGACCATTTAACTCTTATCTCCCCACTGTTAGGCAATGTCGCGCTAAAATAATAGTCTGTTTCCCTTTGAAAGTGCAAAATTATCTAGCGAGGGGCTTTGAAAAGATTTGGTCAATTTTAGTGACCGGATTTGTAATTTTTTTGTCTGATCTTGAATATGTTTGTTTGATATTTTTATTATTTTCGTCAAATTAAATATGAGGAAACGTGAGAATTTATTTTAAGAAGTTTTAGAGTCAATATTTCCACTAGGTCTCAAAAAGTTAAACGCTAACTTAAGTTTTTAGGGCAACGATACAATCCTGGCGGGGTTACGCAATTTGTTTGAGAAACTCACCGCGGCCCTGGAACGCAAAAGGCATTAGGAGGAACACGGATGGGTTTTAGTCAGTAAGAGTCTGACACTACCATCCACTCCGCCCAGAACTTAATAAATCATTTGATAATTTCTTAAAAATATATACATTTATATAAAAAAGAATAACGTTACCATTCTGAGACGACAGTGTTTAAATGTATTTTGACCCAGTTTTACGATTGTGCACGCCTACAATGTTTCAAACTCCACAAACTTAGTACATAAATTCATTTACTTTAGGATTAAATGAAACATTAAAAAGGGTGAACAAAAGTATGTCTTTTTGTTGATTTAAATACTGCTGTTCTGTGAAGCGGTTGCGTTAAAATTGTTAAAAATAGCTGTCGTTTTTAGCAAAGGGTTCTTTGGTAGTAAAATGTATTAATATCTCACATTTTTACTGTATTCTAATAAGTATGATGCATTGAATTACTTTAACTTAAATAATTCTATTTAAATATTTTTCCGTGTTTTCATAGGCAGTTATGTTAGCGTTTAGTGCTATCAGTACGACACTAAATGTACACTAAATTTCAGTGCTTTGCATTCTTTTTATAAATATTTAAAAAATGTGTAACGTTTTAGTAACACCCACTAAACTTATTATGTATATTCATTACAGAACCCCAAAGCGAGTTGTTCTCAAAAACTTTTTTGATGAAAAAATAAAAGCTTTGAGTTTCAAACAAAGCATTTGGGGAGGCATTAACAGCACTGAAAAGGTGCAAATAATTTTGTCAGCACTTACTGCTACAAGATAATGTTCTTAACTTTTATTTAGGTTCCAGCGGGCGTACCATGAGGTGTTAAAACGTGAGTCTTCCGAGCGAGAAAGAGGGATAGAGTTATACACCCTATATAGCTCCATCCCTTTTTCTCGGTCGGAAGACTCACGTTTTAAGACGTCATGGTACGCCCGCTGTAGTGTCTTGTTGAACGTTTGCAGTATTTCTTTTTTTTAATTATATTATTTAATACGGGGTTTTTTGCAGTATTTCAAAAGGATAAAAAAAAAGATCAGGGACGGTTTAATTGGCGCTGGGAACAAGCAGCAAGTGGATTAGAGTCCTACAGATATGAATCATGATTCATGACACATTATGCGCATTTGTATAGTTACAAAGATTTCTTTGTTTCATTTTTACGGTCTCTTATGCGCAAGAATCAGGCCAGTCAATACAATGTTGGACTTCACTACAGGCACTTTTTAACTGTAAATCTATAAGTTCATTGGTCCTATTAATAGTCTAATTTAAATCCATTTTTTTCTCGTTTTCTTTCAAACAGTTATAAATACGGGACGGCATCTTATAACATTTCTTACAAGATGCAAAATAGTTCCTATTAAAAAATTGCTTCTGCCACTAAAAATATCATCACACCACAGGAAAAATTACAAGTTTAAGTTTCTCGTTAACTATTCCCTTATTACATTTTTAACCACAAGCCTTATTACGACATGCTTTGACCTACTTACAGTACTAACTACTAAACGTTGAGGAAGTGTAATGCTGCGGTGTCGGGAACTGACTTGAGACATGTTTCTAGTTAAGAATAGAACCACCCGATCGTTTTCCGGCGGTTTTCTTACAGAGTATTTCCTGTACCAGGAAAATTTGGAGGAAATTTGGAAGCTTTAATCGAGACTTCATCTACTTGAACTTCAGAATTGGAACCAGTGTGAAATGGGAAATTTTTAATCTTACAAATATTGTAAACTAGCTGCTGCCCGCGACTTCGTCCCCGTGGAATCCCCGATTTTAAAACATTATTTATTGCTGCTCCGCTCCTATTGGCTTAAGCGTGATGATATATAGCCTAAAGCCTTCCTCGATAAATGGTCTATTCAACCCAAAAAGAATTTTTCAATTCGAACCAGTAGTTCCTGAGATTAGCGCGTTCAAACAAACAAACAAACAAACTCTTCAGCTTTATAATATTAGTATAGATAAAAAAACTTTTTAACAAAAAAATACAACCGACTTTTACACAAAAAATCAAAAAAGTGCAAAATAACTTTAATTTCGGAACTCGGTGTTTGTGGTTGCTTTTTCGTTTTTTGAACACCGACTTCCGAAATTAAAGTTATTTTGCACTTTTTTGATTTTTTGTGTAAAAGTCGGTTGTATTTTTTTGTTAAAAAGTTTTTTATTTTTCACTTTTTAGTGGTACTTACACCCCCTCCCCTCCCCCACCGAAACGAACCAATCACATTGGTGTAAAAAAAAAGCACTGCTCCTTTGCAGAGTACACTAAGAGGTCGTCAATGTAGACAATGTAGATAATTTTTTTAGATTTTTCGAAAACCGCTTGGTTGATTTCGATAAAATTTTCATGGGACCATTTGGGAAGTATACCCTTTCCAACAAAAAAAGAATTTTTTAAATCGGTTCACAAGCGACGGAGTTATGCACGAACAAACAATAAAAATAAAAAAAAATAAAAAAAACATACAAACATCCGAATTGAGAACCTCCTCCTTTTTTAGGAGTCGGTTAAAAATAACATTTACCAAACTTCGAACAAAACCAACTATTTATGCTTAAAATAAAATCTATCAAGTAATGAAATCACAAAATATGGAGAAAAAACAGCTGTCAACTGGTAATATGCCCAAAAGACTGAAGGCCAAGTTGTGTGGCAATGTAAGCCAAAAAATGCCCTTTGCTATTAAATCATAGTTCGGGAGAAATGAATGTTGCAAGGATACAGTGCATTTCTGTATTTAGAGGAAGTGGAACATCCCCACCATTACGTACGTCGTAACCACACTGTGGATGATAACATTATTGAACCAAGCTGACATTATGAGGTTGGTGGCCATCAAAGCTACACCAAAGCCCAAAATTATTTATTCAACCAAAAAAAGGCAAAAAGGTAAACATCAGTAAACTTCGTAAATTGTAGGCTCATCTAGTCCTTTGTTTTTAATTATGGCCTCAAGTTTTGACCTCACAAAATGCAGGTGGCCAGATACTTTTGAATGGCAATGCACATATTATGTAGCAATGTCAAAGCCATTGCGTTGCTTGACGTCTTATCTACCGCATAGACCGCGTACTACGCTTCACTGTACTACGCTACAAAAGTAGCGTATTACAGTGAAGCGTAGTACCGTATCTACGCAACTAATAACCCAAATCCAACGGTTACAAAACACCTATCGGCGAGGCAATTAGGATATTAGTACATTTATTTGAATTGCCCTGTTGAATGTAAACGTTTACATTTAGTCCGTGTGTTAAAATATTCAAACGTGGAAATGCAAATACAGGGCACACAAATTTCGTATTCACTTTATACTTGTATGAATATGTACGTAGTTTCACACAGAGAATGAAGACTTGAAAAGTTTACTTCCAAGAACTTAAATCATAGGTGAACAAAGTTCACATTGTAGATTAAATAATTACATGAGCTGAACTCAGTAATGTTTTAATTTTCCGCGACAAAAAACACGTTTCGTTATTTGGAGTGGCAACGCAACTGCCGACAAAAATAAATTTAGTAATTAGTTTACTATGGTACTGTACTCGAAGAGTAACACATGTAGTATATTACTAAGCCTCCGCTATCCGTCCGTCTGTCTTTCAGCGGTAACTCATAAACTGTAATTACTTACTACAGTTGAAATATACGGTTGAAATAAATATAATTATTGTGTATTTTTAGTATCGTTATAACAGCAAATAATATTTAAATGCAATTTGAATTTAAGGGGCCATTCGAGAAATAAAAGAAAGTATATAAATGTATTAGGTACATACAGATACACACAATGTAGATACAAATAAAAGGAAACTTAATTTTAGGACAGCAATATTGTGTAACTCGCGGCTGCGCGAAATAGGTCCAGTTAGCAAAATGCCAGACCACTAGGAGCTGCCTGACGCTGGTTTTCAACTGAACCTTAACTGAACTGAACCATGTTGAAGTGTACGGATGTAAAAAAGTTTGGTGGGTGGTTTGGTTGGTGGGCGGTTGGTTTGGTGTTTGTTTAAAAAGTTGCTTTTTGACTACCTGTCCGACTCGCTCTTGACCTTTTTTTTGTAGAAAGGTGAGGCTCAGATAAATTAAATATACCAGTGAAGGAAAGTTTACAGAGTTGGAGTTTCTACCCAATTCAATAAACCTTACAAAGTAACGATACTTCAGTATGTGAAATTAATAAGGTAGCAAGTATCGTTTATGATCACAATGTAAATTCTTTCTTAATAGCTCAGCCCTCATCTGTCACAATTATTACGACTGTCATTTTTTTTAGTATACGAAAACCCTTTTACTTTTATTAGTCCATGAAAGAAAAAGATGCTGAGAAGCCGGTTTTTGAATGACTTAATTGCCAAAATAAATGTTAAGGGGGCTAGTTCAGAGTTTGACAAATAGTTTACTTCAAAATTCTAAATGCACAGATTAGGAGTACGCCTACACTTCATAAATAAAACGATCCATGTAACACGTGAATAATATAAATAGATGCATAGTTAAAAATCATACTAAGAAGGTACACTCACCAAAAAAGTGCATTAACAACCCGCACTAAACGGGTACAATTAGATTCCATTGTAGGTACAACTTTTACAAAACTCCAAGAAGCGAGTGCGTCTGTCTGTACGTCAGTATTCTTTGTAACAAAGACGCGACCCTTTGAAGATATGAAGACACTTACTAAGTTCCGTCTCGAGTAAAATAAGAAACTGGCAGAATGAAGTTATTGAATAACAGAATGGAATGATGAAACTTGAGTTACAAGATGGAGAGAAATGAGGAATGGATTATTATGCTGTTAGTTTTGTTTTGAAATAAAATTATTTGGACATTTTGATAAAAGATAATGTGTGATAATATTTAATGTGGTACAATTAATTAATGTAAAAAAAGAAGGGAGAGGAAAAGAAGATTCTTCAGAAATAACAAATTTCGTTTTTTTAGGGGTAACTCGTGACTCAATTCAACTCTCACTCAAGTCAACTCTGTTAACAAACAATAAATTAAAAAGTCATTGGCTTAACAAAATGTTTCACCAACAAGCCTAAAACTCATAACACACAAAATCAATACCAATAAAAACCAGCCAGTATACCGACTTTTAATTTGAATTAAACCGTCGTTTATAACTGTATCCGAACGCTAACACGCCGTTAGGCGTAGCGTAGGCCCAATTTGTTTGCGGTTAGGCCAGGTGAACACGGTCCTGTGCCTAATTGTACTAACTGCATTAACTTCCACAGTTAGTGCACTAATGAACCTACCGATAGTACATTTGCAGTCGACGTAGACCTACCTTTTTGCTGTTTTTTCAGCTATCGACAAACTGGATACCATATTAGTGTGAGTCTCGTTCTACGCTTTTGCGTTTAAATATCGTTAGCTGCTTTAAACGTTGTGATGATTGCATGTGTTATTTAGGTATTTGTAAACAATCTGCGCAAGCGCAAGATCACTACTAAACTTTTCTCGAAACGCTTTGTCGTTATTTTTGAACTTTCATAACTTTGGTTTGGATGCTAAATAGCATTCAAACCAATTAAAAAAAATCAAGTTAAAATACCATCAGTACAATCATTAAACATAAAAAGTTTGAATGTCGTAGCTATTTTTTTACTTTAGATTTTATTAATATCTCAAAACCCACGATTTCGTCACTGACTCACTGATCATAAAAACTGGAACTTGGTATACAAGCAAATATTACTACAAACACAACAAAAAAACGAAAAAACCTAACCTAACCTATCCCCTGGGAATAGGAGGTGGAAGCACAGATGAGATAATAGTAACTACTACGGTGAAAGTTTGTATGAGACTTGCACAAAAGTTTATGCTACATAAGTGAAAATTAATTAAAATACTTATTCAAGAAATACACATACAAAAAAAAAACATTAACCAACTTACAAAAATAAATGAAATCCCACCAAAAACATTTTCATACAAAAATGTTGCCAAGACGAGTCTACGTAGCTTACCCAGTGAAAAAGTTATCAGATCTCGTATAAAGCCTAGCTCTAAACCTACAAGCTCTACATTACTCCTTACTCAAAATATATGAAAACGTGGCCGTTTTGCTACCGTCACGAAGATTTCATAGGCATTCGGTCATTGGGTGTGAAATAAAACGGCCAAGCCACACGTTTTGACTAAAATGTAGAATTTGTGAAGGTAGGCCTGGTAAAGTTAGGGCGCATAGATCAAAAATCTTGGCTCTACATGAGATCTGACCACTTTTTCATAAATTTTGAGTAAGGTGTAGTGTAGAGCTTGTAGGTTTAGAGCGTGCAGTCTTTAGAGCTTGGCTTTATACGAGATCTGATGACTTTTCACAGGGTAAGCTACGTAGACTCGTCTTGGCAACATTTTTCATGAAAATGTTTTTGGTGGGATCAATAATTAGCTGCACGATAGCAGAATCAGAATCAAGTAATTATTATGGTCAGTAGGTAGCTGCAGCAGCTTAGAAATTAAAGTGTATTTTATACTATCACCAGCTTTTCTACTATCACGCATGGAATCGGATCAGTACTTACACTCAAAGTTTATAAAACAAACTAGCTGACCCAGCAAACGTTGTTTTGCCATACTTATATAAAAAAATGAAAAAATATTTTCCCGCTTTTCTGTTGAAATTTTTCCTGAATTTTCTTTGTTATAAACCTCACGGAGCCCGAGACCTTTCCAACGAATGCAAAACCGTGGAAATCGGTTCGTGCGTTCTGGAGTTATAGCGTCAGGAAGGAAAACCCGACTTATTTTTATATAGTAGAAATTTATCGCTGATAATATGATTTAATCAAACCACGTCCAAAATGAATTGACGGCATGAATGACATAACAACGTGCTTGTCCTGTCAACAAAACTTCAAAAAAGTTTCTGTGAAAAAAGTTTCTATTGAATTCATTTATTACAAAAAATGTGACAAATGAGGAACCGCTCGACCGATTTTGTGCAAACTTCACATAAACCATCTACTAAATATGCCGACCAAATCCTAAGCATTTGGTTTGGATAGGTGAGCCCGTTCTTGAGTTATGGAATTACAACGAAAAGTGGCATTGATTTTTATATATATAGATATACAATCTAAAAAATCCTTCTTAAAATCTCTCTTGATTGTTCTCACATTAGGTAGGCTAGGGTTGCGGAATTTGTTAGAAAGAGTCACCGCAGCCCTGGAACGCAAAGGGCACAAGAAGGATCACGGGTGGTTTAGTCAGTAAAAGTCTGACACTCCCTTCCGCTCCGCCCAGAGCGGGAGAAGTCATTTGATGATTTCCCATCCAGAAAAAAAAAAGTATTTTCGTATTTCCTTACGAATCTATGTATATAGCCGGCATATTCACTAGCACCATTTTCAAATGACATTTACAACTGTAGTAGAATTGTACCCAAACTATCTAACTTCCAGAATTTTGTTAAGAGTTTACGACTGACGATAAACTAGTATACACACGTTTGAGATAAACATAAAACATGGGCGAGGCAGTAAAATGAATCGTATGGGGTTAAGGAGACATCTTGTTTATCTAGCAAGATTAAGTTTTTAAGCGGCTTATCTCTAACTGCTAGTTCACCATAAAAGTACTTTTTAATGCGTGCAAAACGAAGTTTTTTTTTTTAAAGATTGTTCATAGTAAAAGTTGTTCGTAATACTGAGCGTGTACAATGACTCCTTTTCGTCCAGAATTTGCATTCAACCAGTTACCTCTTGTCAAGTAAACGTCGTACGACACGAATAGCTAATTTCCTTAAGGCGCGTCCCCGAGCAAAACGCAGCGGTAGCCTTTTTTGTGTAGTTTTTAGGAGCCATCTTCTCATTATCCATTAGAAATATCAACAAATAAAAAATACATAAAATTTCTACATAATCTTGACTCCAAAATGGTAGTTTTATTTTTTTATTTTTAAGGCGTAATGTTTAATTATAGAGTCGCAAGGAAACGACAGAAATGAGAAATAATTATTTTTAACTTGCATCTCCTCGTAAAGTAACCATTATTTTGGTTTGCTACTTAAAGTAATGGATAGGTAATTTAATAATAAACATTTTGCTAGTTTTATTTTTTATTTAACTCGAACATTTGATTTTATATAGATTTTTCTATAAAATCTGATCGTAATCGCTACGAATCTTGCGGGTGCGGCGAAGTGGGAACGAATGCTCAAGGTTATTTGGTCAGGGTACCGCCTTAATAAATTAAGGTAACATGTACAAGTAGAACAGGGTGAGGGTCATTCTTCCGCGAAGAATCTTAACACCGCTATTTCTGAATAGCGGTCTCAGTTTCTGAACTGAGATCAAATTAAGAACGTCATCTACCGCCCGTGAAGTTGATTTGTCAAACAAAATATTAATTCGGACGCATATAAAATAAAATGATCACTTTTCCGATGCTATAAATCAAAAATATCATAAATAGCTCAACAATATGTTCTGGTGTTATTTTGTTATTGGTAATACTGTTTTTGTTCAATACATAGCATTCCGTGTATTTTTACGTACGTAATGATATTATATAGATATAGATGATTAGTTTCTTCTTGAACACTTTAGATTCATATTCCGTTTTGGAGATAGAACAGGATGGGGTAAAACAAAAACTAGGTTTACATTGGTTTTGTACTTTCTACGTGATGCGTGCTAAATTAAACAGAAAAAAATATTTTTTTTAAATACTGGCAATGGGAATTTGTTAGTTATCGCGGTTATTTTACTAGGACATATTTTTATTTTAAGTACCTACAATAACTACTCTTTTACAAAAATATACTTATTTATTATTAATCATTTTCGCTTGTTTATTAACCATTAAAACATATTGGCAATGTGCTCGTCCATACCTGTCTTTTGATACTAAATATCCCATGATTATCTCAATTTCTATTTAGGGTCAGAAGTTTTAGTGTAAATGCTCACGTGTTTAATATAATAAAAATTTACGGAACCTATGTCACCTTTTTACGAATCGTTGATACCACAGAACAGTATCTGTTCTGTGGTTGATACCCTATTCATCAAAGTCAGTTCAGCAATTTATGTGCTAAAATCATAACCCTTCCATTTGGCTTAGCCTTAGTCGGATAAAAACAAATACAAGCAAAGCTTTCAATTCATCCAAAAACTTGAAAACGAACATTCTAAAAACAAAAATTGATCATTTCAAAATATAACTTTCTTCCGTATTTCCTCAACACACAATAAATACAACTTGTGACAAAAATAACAACTTCGCAATATGACATCCGCAGCCTTCCCAGTGTATCACTGAGTTAAATACCTCACATACGAGAGCTCTTCGACATTTACCTGTACCTTTTCAATCCTAAAAATAAACACGGTAAACAACATGGAAACTGTATACATGTATGTAGCTATTTTCAGTATAAAGTTATGTTTGCGGGTAGAAAATAAGCATATTATACCTACTATGTTTTGTTGCGGAATTTTTTCGAAAGAGTCACCGCGGCCCTGGAACGCAAAATGCATTAGGTAGAACACGGAAGGGAGTAGAAGACTCTGAGAAGTCATTTAATGATTTTCCATCCATAAAAAAGGTACCATGTTTATGTTCTACTAGCAAACTTAACGCTTATTCCCACATTCAAAACAGCGACGTCAATTTATTACTCAGCATAATAACAGTCATGTACCTATAATTAAATACATTACTGATTGGCTTTGAGACTCGTATCTATGTGTCTAGGCTTTTTTCAACAAAAGATACACTCGAACCCAACCCCAAAGTAACAAACGTTGGGGTTGCCCAATTTAAAATACTATCTAATATTTTACATAAAGCTACATTAACATCTACATTTCCACAACCCAGTAACTGGGTAACATGGTACCCTTTGGCAAGTATGGTGTCGGATTTTCTGGCTTCTAATTATTCGTAATGACTATCATACGTCTACAAATGACAGCCGAGACCAACGGCTTTACGTGCTTCTGAGGCACGGGAGTTAACGGTATTTAATGGACTGATGGATCACCCATTCTCGGACGGATATCTGAACGCAACTCTCGTCTAGCTTAACTTTGAAGATTAAACCATGCCATCCATATCGTGATTTCAAAGTACAATTAACATAAAATATGATGTTTTTGATGTTTGTGCGGTGCAAATTGCATTCGCCATTTCCATTCTATCAATTTACGGCTACGGAGTTATGCATGTATATTTGGTTGTCCGAGTTTGAGTAACGTGTGAGTGCCAATTTTGTTTTTCGCCTTTATGTATCTACCACTTAGAAGTACCTAAGTGAATTCCAACATATAATCTGCCTACAATATACTCACTGCTAGCATAGAGTCCTATTGCAGGGCGGGAATTTTTGTTTCTAGATCATGCGTTTTCTAAACAATTTTTTCCTTCAGTGATTTGAGAGCAATGAAAAAAAAATTCATCGTTAATTATCTGCATGGGTTAGAACGCACGAATGGTTAGTTGGGTAGGTTAGTAATCTCAAATTTCTGGAGACATTACATTTAAAGTTATTTAGTCAATGTGCATTACAAAGCTTGATTCAAAACAAACCAATGTTTTTGACTTTTCTGTAATTACAGCTTATTGCAGACCGAATAGCTGGCTGCAGTCTAGTGAATTGCACGTTAATCCTGAAACTATTGGTCTCCTAAGTAACATTGAGTTAAGTTATTGCCCACTAAATAGCCTACTCTATCGATGCTTTGTGCCCGGAGGATTTTGGATCCAATCCTTTTTGGCTATTTGACTTGATGGCATAAGTATAAGTTCTTGAACGCGAGCGAGGAGTTGTTTTTTACTTAAACTGAATAAACACAATGACATGATTATGTAAAAGCCAGGCTTTTACACTTTTGAGCACGCCACAATTGCGGCGATAAGTCCCCTGTTTGAGGAGTGGTTGGAGAGACGCCACGGCGTCTTCACCTTAAGCCTGACGATAGTCTTCACCAGACTCGGTGGTTTCGGGAGGTACTTGTTTCGGATTCTGAGGGAGGGCACGCTCGGGAATCACCACTATGCGGATCGTCTAGATGATACAGTGGAGCATATGGTGGAGGTCTGCCTTACTTGGGTCGAACACGGCCATACCCTCGTCGTGGCACTCGGCGGCGGCGACTTATCGCATCCGGCCCTGATTCAATCCATGGACTGGGGTGAGAGGGCATGGGAAGCAGTAATGCAAGCCAAATAGGAGGTGAGACGCATGAGTGAGACGCAAACTTCACGCCCCAGCTACAACCAAGAACCAAGGCCACCATAAGTGCGGTATCCCTTTTCCGCTCAGCTCAGAGCGAAAGGACTCATTTGGCGGTTTCTCACTACAAAAAAAGGCTTTACATCATTCTTCCGGCTTGATCAACAAAGTAAAGACTACAAAGTCTAAGACGAAACGAGTTTTGTTAAGTCAATATTCGTATGCCAAACTAATTAGTCCTAAGTAGTAAATCTGTAGGTTCATGAAATTTTAATCCGTAATTATATGCTTAATATTTAATTGTATCGCGGTGCCCGATATTAAGCAGAAAAATATTGCCGTTAACTGCTAGCACAGACTTTTGAAGAAAGCATTGTATTTATACAAATGATGAACAGGGATAACCCAACACCAATAAAATGATCATAACGTTTATCCAGTTTTTAAATTATGCTTAATGAACAAAATGAACGAGCATTCCACTGACTTCCTGGATTGATTTATTTTTATGTTCGAGCTATCCGTAAAATTGAAACAGATAGCCGTTAATCTCTGAATTTATGGTGAAATTATGAAATGGCATAAAACGGAATATTATATCCCTTCAGTGAGTGCAGACAGAGAAATACAGGTTAATCATTTGATTGAAACTTTGATTCAACATTTTTATTTCTCTGAATGTAGTAATGAAAAATGAGAACCTAAATGAACGCTTCGTCATTAATATTATTATTACAAAATATTTAAGGGATTCAAGCTTTGTAAGAGTTATGGTAACGTTACATTTTGTTAGGGAGGTGTTAAATCGTTAAATTATACAAAGCAATCGTAATGATTAATGTTTTGTTATTGTTTAGTTTATGTTTATTGCAAACTGATATAGCCTTTAGGGTAGATGAGTGGTGAAAATTGTTTATTTGTTTGTTGGAGGTAATCTCTCTAGTAGTACTGATTCGATAACGAGTATTCTTTCATAATGACCTTACTCATTGTTATTGCTATTGACGCATTAACATTAATACAGTTCCCTAAGCGCCCGTCACTAGTTATTTTGTTTAAGGTGTGGTGTGTGGTGTCCCGGTAAGGAAGTGGCGCAAGTGCAACAAGCTTCTTAGCAAGACGAAATTGTCTGCCATTTGCCGCATAGTGGGACATAACCGGCCTCGTATTTTTCTATTTTTCTCTGTCAATTGCAATATCTGACCAATCCTTCAATTATGGGCAGTTCCAATATTTGTAGCTTGTGAGATGAAGTATTTCAATTCTTCAACAAAATTTGGTACTTAATAACTAAAATACCAACAAAAAAATGAATGATCCAGTTATCACACGAAATCACAAAACCCAATATAAATTCAAATTCGTTGTGAGTTTCAAAGTATATTTTTGAATTTATTGCGCAAAATTCAAACTAAAATGTTTAAAGCACTTAACTTAGGGACTAAGTGCACTGTTTTTCTTAACAAACTTTGCTATCGCCGACTGCTGTCTAAGACTAAAGTTTTACTGCAGTTACATTGAACTATGCGAACAGAACTTGCTTAATTTGTGAGTTAGTGTCACAAGGATTGAGTGATTTGGTGGAAGCAATTTTCTAATTGCATAATCATATTTTTTAGTTTCCCTGAGTCATGATTTGTATTTGGTTCATGGCAATTTACATTTTTACTTTTACCTCATGAACTGGGATTATTTTGATTTCATGGACTCTTCATGATTCCAAAACAAAAAAAAAATACCTACACTAATTTCTGTAGGCAAGCAAGACTTAAAAAACAATATATACGAAAAAAAGTGTTTTTTTTTTATCGACTTCTAAAAAGTATAAATCGGAAGTGTCTTCCGTTTCCGAATTAAAGTTATTTTATACTTTCTGTGTTTTTTTTTGTTTAGAAGTTGGTTATATATATATATATTTGTTTTTTTGTTAATATTTTATTATTTAAATAATTTAATAAAAATCGGGAACGCTACTTGTAGGCAATGCTGAGAACAAAATCTATAAATATGGCAGCACAATCACTTGTTACTAAACATAGAAATTTCTGAAGCTATTCTTGGTTTTTGTCTAGCATAAGGCTACCCCGCA
The DNA here is from genome assembly GCA_905332915.2 of Hecatera dysodea. NCBI lineage: Eukaryota > Metazoa > Arthropoda > Insecta > Lepidoptera > Noctuidae > Hecatera > Hecatera dysodea. Next base: position 5,480,468 of record HG995294.1, on the reverse strand, counting down.
TTTTACGCATACATTATGGGTAAAATCAACATACTTCGGGAACTTGAGACTAGAGATGCCAATGCATTCCACCGGCTTATACGACAAATCTTTTATAGTGCAAGCGGTGTGGTTATCAAATTCAAATATCATTTATTTCAACCCCTTAGGATCATATCATACATTATTTCATTCATTTTGTTACAATAAAAAATAAAATTTTCAAAATAATAAAATAAAATAAAATAAAATAAAAATGGTTAATAATACGCCTGCCTCAGAGTCATTTGCTTGTTTGTCATTACATTAACCATACAACAATGGTTAATGTACTGACAATCAAACCTGTTCGCAAATATGCCCAGGATGGTGTTGGAGGTGGTCCGGGGCCTGCGCCCCAGAGATGTGCACCGCTTTCGCATCGTCGTGTAGAAACAGTCGACACGAGCGTCGGCGAACATCCCCGACGCGCTGCAGTGCCGGGGCAGCCCCAACAACACCCTGAACGCATTATTATACTGAACACGGAGAGCATTGTACTGCTTCTGGGTATATGACACCCAGAGGCCGGCTGTGTACAGGGACGTACAAAACGCTCTGAAAAGAGTTATTTTGACCGCCCCCGAGCAACGAGCAAACCTGCGGGCGACCATATTGGCCCTCACAGACAACGCTCTCCGCTCCCTATCGATGTCCGCATCGTCCCTCAAGTCAGAGGTCACAATATGCCCGAGATATTTAAACTGTTGAACTCTGTTTAACTTGATACCATTCAATCTCAAATATTATGCACTTAAAAAAAAATGGTCAAAATCACTACCATTTTTTCATTATTATAATTGGATATATTTATCTATTACGTATTTATTTATATAAAATAGTACATCTAAGACTACCCAGACAGCACTATCTTGAAAATACCGCTTTTAGCAATAAAGCCGCCCATTGTCTCACCCTACGTAATGGTTTGTTAATCTATACTTTCTGTTACTTATGTTGTGTACATAATTAACAGTATTCTAGTCTATTCTGAATTACTTATTGCGGCCCGTGCCCAATCTGGTGTTGTTGGACTGATTTCAGAGGCTTATGCTAAGCAAGTCATTTATGCTTTTTGGCACGGATCTCACCCTCAGCGACTGCCGACTGGATAAACTAGGTTTTATACCTATTTTCCAAAGGATCACAGCAAAGATAAGCAGGCTGATAGAAGACTTTTATACTTAGCAACCCTTTTGTAAAGTAGCCATGCAATGGATATCGTGATATCCAAATAATTATAAAACGCTTCTCAATATGAAGACTTTATAACGGCACATAAGAGGTTTATTATTATTTAATGGACCACTTTTACTCGTCCTTACAAAGGTGCTCTTCCAATGGAAGTAGGTCTTTACCATGTCTCATCCAAAAAGTCCACCACTGGACATATTTTGTTAATTCGATCATGATCAGCGGGCGTACCATGACGTCTTAAAACGTGAGTCTTCCGAGCGAGAAAAAGGGATAGAGCTATATAGGGTGTATAACTCTATCCCTCTTTCTCGCTCGGAAGACTCACGTTTTAACACCTCATGGTACGCCTGCTGGATTGCTCCTACGAAGGTCTTTGCTACTGTCAGGTGAAATGTAATATTTGACGAATTTTATCGCATTGTTCAACGTCAGTGTTGCGCGTATAAAATATGTTCTAAGTTTGGGACTCCAGTGGTTGGTAACTGTAGGTAATTGACCGATAAACATTATATGGGCCACACACCTACAGATTGCCTGATATCCTTCTTAGACATCCGAAAAGCGCTATTGTAATCTTTTAGCTCTTGATAGAAATTGATCTTTTCAGAAATTTTCTTAATTAGAATAAAAATTTCGCTTCACCCAGAGCGGAAGAAGTAATTTAATGATTTCCCATCCCTAGGACATTAGTTAATGTTTTTTTCAGGCAAGTTTGAGATCAAAACGAGTTCATTCACTATTTTTGGCACACAAAAAAAAACTTACATCAAACTTACGACAAACAAAACTAATAAAACAAAGGAAACAATAAAAATCCAGACAAAAGCATTTAAAGACGTCTGAATCAAAAGAGCGTTTCACAATAAGCTCTCATTCCGTCTGGCGACTAACTTATGTTTGTTGGAACGAAGCACCCGTCTTCAATTACTAAGTGCTTTGCGCTAATAGAGCTATTATGAAGATTCTATTGAGACACTGATAATGTTGAATAGTTCTTACTGTTTATTTTTTAAAGTTGAATGTTGTTGACGATAAGTTTCTGAGGCTGGGACTAGGGGAGTAATATAGTGCATTACAGAGCACTGTGATGCCTCGATGAAAAACCTGTAGAGAATATTGTCAAGACCTTTCATAAAAAAACCAAACGTGTCAGTGAATGTTACCGGTTGTCATAGCTTTTAAGTCTTCTGCTATTATGCGGTTTTGGTTACGCGTCCAGAAATTAGCGTGGATTGTTTTTTAAAATAATTTGTACAAAATCTATGCAGAGAAAGTCGCGGGCGGAGTGCTAGTACTAAATATAAGTAAAGTTATTTAACCAACAATATTTCCCTGTAGTATTGAAGTATCCATCATGTTTTGAAACATGTCGCACACACAACAGTGACGAGCTATTTTGCTTCTGTTATAATATTCAAGAATTCATGGCTGGCGTTCGGGCAATAGTTACGTCTGTAGCAACGTATCCGGATAAGTATGACAGCTATCACAACTGCCGGCAAATGTCACCCGGTTAAGCATTGAATCGCAGTAAAATATGTTTCAGGATCGAAAGTTGACAACGTGTCAGAATAATGCGCTCGGTTGTTGAAATTTCAGTTAGTAAATCTCTCTAGGTAGTTGTGCCAGCGGTGTTTTAAATTTATTTTTCTAATTCATGTACTTACCTATATTTTTTCCTAAAAATTGTGAAGCGTTTGATGTTAGAAATAACTCAAAACCATGCAAGAAACTATTATCTACAATCATGCTTAGAGTAAGAGAGACTCGAGACTCGCGTAATTAAGATTACTGTATTGTGTGTTATAGTTTTTTATACTACCGTAGATTAAGGAATACTAACAAAGTTTTCTACCTGATTTAAAGTTAAATAAATAAAGTGCATAATGGAATTCTAATAGAAATGATCTGCTGGAATGGGGATTACTTTTTATAATTCTTGCAATAATGTTTTTTTTTTTTCACATTACTATCTGATTCATAAGGATGTCCTGATACTAAGTATCTCAGGGGCACTCAACGTCACGTAATTCATACGATGAGTCATAGATTCAACTCAACTCCATCACTCTCCTGTGTATACTTTTGCTTTCTACTCCAATTTCCTAGATCTGAGTCGGTATTTGTTCTTTGTATTATTTTTGCTTCGCAAGTATCTTTATTTTTCGTTTTTTTTTTACGTGATTACGTGGCACGAAATGTAGTGTAATTAGTCAGTTATTCAATATTTCATTATTATTACGCCTCTAGCCTCTCTCTATATCTATATTTCGTTTTTTTTTAGTTATTTTATTCTAAGTTACTTTAATCTCTTTTTTCCCAATTAATTACTGTCAACTACTTACCTTCTGTTTAGAAATAAAAGGTTTTTTTTTATTTTATTTATGCGCTATCCTGATTTATTTGATGTCATCGCAGCACGTACTCTACTCACCTCCTTTCTAGCCATACATTACAGCGTTCCTTTCGTTTTCCATAACCCTTAAGGTATCATATTTAATCCACTTCCACAGTTGATGTGTATCCCTAAACCAAATAACTTTCTGAAGGCTTCTTTCAGTCACACGTCTAACACTTCGGCCCACACTGTTCAACTAACGTTCCTTCCTATCATTTGATTACAATTTAACTAGAACATTGACCCTTTTTTATGCGAAATCATCAAATGACTTCTCCCGCTCTGGGCCGAGCGGAAGGGAGTGTCAGACTCTTACTGACTAAAACCCACCCGTGATCCTTCTTGTGCCCTTTGCGTTTCAGGGCCTCGGTGACTCTTTCGAACAAATTCCGCAAAGAACATTGATTGCAACTCATCAAGTCATTTGTTTCTGTCTTTCCTTCTCACAATAATACCAGGGCTTCCTTTTAAATCGCGTCGTTTGCTAACCTCCCGTAATTAAAAAAAAAACCTTACATATGTTATAGTATTGTTGTCTAGTATTGTTTATGTTTCATGAAATGTGTAAGCCATAAAACCAGCTCAGAAACGAGCCGGAAATGTTCCGCATTTTTTAATGGCAGAACCAAAATGTTAAATTTCAATCAGCCTTGAATATGACAAAGGCATCACGAATTTGTTGCCACGTTTTTAGGAAGCTTCCAAACTGTCAGGAGCAGTGTAGTGAAACTCTTTAGGGATTTACGCCACATTTATGGTTATCGCACATGATGGTGGCAGGTATATTGCCGACATCGTTTTTATGTATCGTCGGTATTCTGTTATATTTTTCGTAATGGTATTATGACTGTTGGGAGTTATATCTGGCAGTTTGGAAAAACGGCGACAATTTTTGAAAACAGCTCTTTTGAATGGTTAGTAGAAATTGTTACATTTATAAAACAAAATAACAGCTTAAACTTTGGATACTTGAATTTCAAAGCAATTACCCATTTATTTATTTCTAAAGCATTATGAGGCAGACTACTCAGGCAGAAATTTGTTTCTTATAAATTCTACCCTAATTTCCCATATCCGAATCGAAGTGCACGCAGACGAAGTCACGGGTAGAAGCTAGTTTAAACTATATATTTTACTTACATGCTTTCTCAATTCGTAGAAATTCGTCACTAAACACCACACTATCATCAGCCTTTCCTTCCAAAGGTGTATAAATCCCAGGACGTAAGCCTAATTTAACTAACAACTGGCATGATGCATCATTGGTTCAGCTCACAACAGATTTCTTGTTCGGCTGGACGAATAATAAAACGAGAACTCTAATTATGTGGAATACTCATACCTACACATACCGACTCCTATTGCTTTTCTAACTACATTAATGTCTGTTTTAGCAATACATTCTTCCACTAGAACCATTTTAAAACACGTTAAACCGTTTTAGCTTGAATGAGTATCTCATGTAAAAGATAATACGTAAGATCTTGATAATACTTAATCTTAATAAATAATAGTGATGTAAAAGCAGCAACATATTTATATCATTTTGGCAACTTTGAATGTAGTAATAAAATTTTATCGAAACTATCAGTATCTTATACTTAAATAGTAACGCCTCGTGGTCTCACCCGCGTAGTTCCCGTTCTCGTGGGAATTCGGGGATAAAATATAGCCTATGTCACCCGGGAATAGCTTCTCAACAGCGAAATATTTTTTCAAATCGGCTCAGTAGTTTCGGAGTCTATATTGAATAGGCTCCGAAACGCAAAGAAACAATCAAATCTTTCCTCTTTATAATATTAGAATAGATAAACATTTTAAACTTAGGTTCATGGGAAAAATAGCAACAACCATACTCTTTTTAACCGACTTCTAAAAAAGGAGGAGGTTCTCAGTTCGAATGTTTGTATGTTTTTTTTTATTGTTTGTTCGCGCATAACTCCGTCGCTTGCCAACCGATTTGAAAAATTCTTTTTTTGTTCCAAATGGTCCCATGAAAATTTTATCGAAATCAAACAAGCGGTTTTTGAAAAATCAACAAAAATCTTAGAAAAATCAAGTTTACTCTGCATTGGAGCAGTGCGTTCTTTTTACACTAATGTAATTGGTTCGTTTAGGTGGGGGGAGGGGAGGGGGTTTAGTACCACTAATGTGTTCCAAAAATGAAAAAGGAACCACAAATACCGAGTTCCGAAATTAAAGTTATTTTGTACTTTTTTGATTTTTTGTGGAAAAGTCGGTTGTATTTTTTTGTAAAAAGTTTTTTTATGGTACCGTCATGCAACGTCAAATAAAAAGTCACCTACCGCCTTTTCAGCAAAAAAGGATGTTGTTGTCTTTGCTTTATGTGACTCATCTATTCGAAATCTTACTCCACACACAATTTTAAAATAAAAACAAAACACTACTTATAAAACTACCAGCTATTTAGCCAAGCTCCGTATCTTAAGGCTCATATTTCGCAAGCAAACCAGTAGTAAACTTTAAACTTTTAAGTAGACTGTCGTTCAGCGTTCTACCGTATGCCGCCTTGGCACCTGCATGAGATTACCAATCGTTATTATTCAAAAGAATCGCTTTGGAACTGGAATATTACTTGGGCACTTAAATTGGAATTGTTAGTCGTATTTTTGTGTAGAAAGATTTTTAAAAACATAATATTTGCATGTTATTTAAGTTAAGCTATAGTCTAAGTTGTATATTGTTTTTTTTTTATATTCGTATATAGTTTGTAAAAGGTAATATCTGAGATTACGATTCTTTCACTGATAGAAAAAAAACGATTGTCCTGAAAAAACATCAAGTCAAGCGAAACCGCGGGAAAAATAACTAATTCCTATATAAACGCAATCCTGCTTTTACGTAATTTCATTAAGTAAATCACGCATAATAAGTTAAATAATTGTTTGAATGGTTCAATGATAAATGATATTTATTTTGTAAGTAGGTTGTAAATAACACTTTTAAACGTCAATCTTTTTTGCCGTTATACTCGTAAACTAGATGAGGCCGGTGTTTCCTAGCTGACTACCCTGTGAAGAAACACCGAAACAAACTCAAAGGTCAAAGTCTCTTTTGAAGTCCATACAATTGTGTCGTAGGTTGTAGGTTGCCTCGTAATATTCTAAGAATGTTTTTTTTTAGTTTTAAAAACGTGTTCTCAGGTCAGAATGTAGTTGTTGCAGAATTTTTTCGAAAGAGTCACCGTGGCCCTGGAACGCAAATGGTACTAGAAGGATCACGGGTGGGATTTAGTTATTAAGAGTCTGACACTCCCTTCCGCTCCGCCCAGAGCGGGAGAGGTCATTTGATGTTTTCCCATCCAGATAAATAAAAATATGCACCGAATGAAATATTTTTAGATGGAAAACCATGTTATAAATCACTTAATAAAAAAAAAAAACAAATGAACGAATGTGCCAAAAATATCACTCAGTTATCGCTACCAAAATCCATTTATCGGTACCAAAAATTCATTTTGGTACCGAAACGAAGGGGCATAAATTTAAAATCTAGGCTTTGAATCGGAGAGAGTTATCACTCGATTCTTTGTTGCTAATGTGTTCTATCTATCATTTGAATTCTGACGTTATTGGATTTCCCCCTTTATGTTATGAAAGCCTGGTACATTTTTTGGTCAAAAGAAGAATCCACAAATTGTATATATGATGATATTGATCTCAAAGAGTAATTATTAATTCGCCAAACGGTTGACAACCAGAAATCCAATTTGACTTATCACTAAATAACGTTAGATAGAAATAAAACATTTATCCGCAAGAATACAGAACACAATACACAAAAGCACAATTACATAATCATAACACTTGTAGTTATTATTATTAAAATTAAAATACGTTAAAAAATAGACAGAATTTGTGGCAATCTATTGAAGTGCCAAACTACATTACCGACTAGATAACCGATATTAACAAATATATACACATATATGTATATTTGACACCAAATGGGAACGCAGCTCAGAATGTACCAGGCAAATATGCCTGACGCTGGTAATCTGCTGGATCCCAGTAGTGACATACGAACGTCGAGATGATGCAGAACCGTTAAACGTTCGCATTCACATCTCGAAAATGTATTGAAATTGAAGCTTGACAGATTGTGACTGACATTTGAATGGGAACGTTGCTTAAAAATTTAGAGAAGTGTCATTCTGTTTTGTAACTGGTTTGTGTTGATAGTCGCTCCACGTAAAATTCTGGTATTCAGCAATTTTAGCAGAGTCTGTTTACGCTGAAAAGCAACCCCAACAAAGTCAAGAAAAGGCTAGTCAGATTTTAATCCGCAAAATGTTCATATTTTTATTAATTTACAAGAATTGAACTGCTGAAAAGACAGCTATCCAATATAAGTCTCAACTTTAAAAAAAATAACATTACTGGCAGTCCAAACTCAGAGTTGTTTTCGATCGTATAAGCTAGCGGAAGCAACCACTGTGACTGGTCTAGGCTACCTAAGTACCGATAGCGCTTAACAAACGGTCTTGTCTCGACTGCAGATCTCTAAACATAAAACGTATTCGTAGAAAGTAGTTCTGACAATTATAATGAGATTTTTTCACGTATTAGCTCCCCAATTTTATACTGGTAAATTACTCAATTGTATCAAATTAAATCTAAGGGCAAACGAATTAAGGAAAAAACGATAAATCTATCAGGCTTTTTTTTTTTTTTTTTTTGGATGGTAAATCATCAAATGACCCCTCCCGCCCTGGGTGGAGCGGTAGGGAGTGTCAGACTTTTACTGACTAAAACCCACCCGTGATCCTTCTTGTGCCCTATGCGTTCCAGGGCTGCGGTAACTCTTTCGAACAAATTCCGCAACCCTAGCAGGCACCGACCCTATGGGGCCCCGTCCTCGGTGCTGACGGCTCCTTGCGGCGCGCGTGGAACACAACGCGTCGTCGACTCAACCTGGTATCGGACGGCGAGCCACCCACGCTCACCGTCCCCAGGCATCGGCCACTGCGCAATAGCACAGCGGCCGACTTGCCTCTGGAGGGGGCCGAGATGGGACCATTACTGGCACTCCATCTCAGCACCCTCCCGAGTGTTGGGAGTCGCAGCACCCGCAGCAGAAGCGGCAGCGGCAGTGGCGGCGACGGAAGCCGCGGCGGCAGAAGAGGCGGCGGCGGCGGTGGACCTCTTGCCCCTGGTCGGGGCGGGTGGCGCGCAGGCCCTTCCCCCAGCCCAGTGCTCGGCCGGCTTGCCAACAGCCGCACATGCAACGCAGTGCGGCGTGGCCTCGCACGAGCCGGCCTTATGACCGGGCTGACCACAGCGGAAACAGAGTCCGCTGCGGTCGACCTCCGAGGGGCACATAGCTCCCGTGTGGTTACCCACATGGCAGCGGTAGCACCTCAGAGGTCTGGGTTCCAGCAGTTTTACCCGCGCAGACACCCATCCCACCAAGAGCCTTCGGCCCTCCGACAAAGTTCTGGCCGCCGTCACGGGGCAGCTCACCACAAGGGTTTGCATGCCCGTGTTGTCAGGCCGGAGGGCGCCCGCCTTGACGAGCTCGGCAGAGCACCCCCCAGTCCTGGTGACGGCGGCCACAACCTCCTCCTCCGTAACGGAGTCATCCAGGCCCACTATGCGCATGTCGATGCGCCTAGTCGGCCTGGACACCCGGACCTCGTCCGCGGGTAATACCGCCCTCAGCCTTTCGGCCAGGGCGTCCGCGAACGGGCCACTCTCCGCTCCGGCGAGCTCCAGCTTCCGGGCACCGGTCAAGGTCCTCCTGACCCCGATGCCCCCGCTGATGCCCAGCTCTTGGAGGCTCACCGCCTCCTTCGCCCGCTTCAATACGGCGAGATACGTCACGCCCCTCTGTTCCGCTTCCGGCTGCAGTGTGAGCACCACAGCCGCGGATTTCGGGGCGCGAAGCCTCGCCGCAATGGCGTTGGCTTTCCGCCGCTGCTTCTTCGCCTTGTTCTTTGCCTTCTTGGCCTGCCGCTTCTTTCCAGCAACCTGCCACTCGGCCTCGGCCGCAGGAGGGTCCGAGGGTGGGGGTGGGGGCGGCCGCGGCGCCACTGGCGCAGCAGCCTGAGCCGCTCCCCCCCCAGCCTTCCTCCTGCCCCTCTTCGCCGGGGCCGACTTGGTCGTCGCCGGCGTCGCAGGCGCCGGCGCCACAGGCGCTGGCGCGGCTCCCGCCTTGGCCTTCGCCTGGCCGGACGTTCCCGGGCCGGCAGCCACGGCAGCTGCATACGAAGCCGCCTTCTGCCGGCCCGGGGGCCTCTGTGTCGCCGCTAACGGGGGACGCCGGATCATGTTCTCCAAAACGGAGAACTGCTTCTGGAAGGGAGCCAGCTCCTGCCGCACCAGGCTCCGCACCTGGCTCAACACTTGGCTCCCCTCCAGCGCCGCTGGACTCAGCCCCCCCTGCGGCTCCTCCGAGGCCGCCCTGGCTATGCCAGCCAGGTCCCTCCGGAGCGACTCATTCTCCGCTATGAGTCGCTCCGTAACGGCCGCGAGGCGGGCGACCTCCGCCCGCAGCTCTGTCGCCTCTCCTGAACTGCCGATGTTGGCCGCCGCTGCCGCCATAATGGAGGCTTTGGCCGCGCTGATGGCCTCCCGCTTCGAGGACTGTTTCCTCTTAAAGGCCACAGCGCGGATCGCGGCCTCCACGACCTCCTCTAGCTTGGCCCTCTTCTCCTCGGCAGTGGGAGGTACCTCTCCCGGGGACTCCGAGTCGTCGGAGTCGAGAGGAGGCGGACGAGTAGAGGGAGCCCTGCGACCGCTCCCTCCTGGGCGACGCCCCTCCCCCGCCAACCTCTCGGCCCGACGCTCCACCTCCCGGGTAGAGGGAGCCAGCCCCCTCCCCACCTCACAGCGGTGGGGATCTTGCGGGCGGAGGCAAACTCGCCCTCTGAGGTCGACTCCCCGTCTTCCTCGCGTCGCGGCCGCTTGCGGAAGAACCCGACGCTCTCCGCAGCAGCCCCCCCTCCTCCGTCTCTAGAGCCCGCCGAGCTGACCGTTACTAGGTCTGGCGCGGAGCCGGAATCCGACTCCGCACCACCCCGGCGCTCAGGCGAACCCTCCACTACGGAATCGTACGCCATCAGCTCCTTAAAAGAAGCGGATCCGGATGACGACGATTCGGAGCCTCCTCGGCTCTTGTTGCCACTGGCAAGCGGAACACAATTGGTGCCCCCCCCAGAATACGGTGGGGCAGACGCTCTTGCAAGCGTGGCGGATTCCCCAACGGCTGAGCCGCTGGAACCGCCCTGGGGTAATATTCTTTCCTCATGTGTTTTACCCATCTTTTCCTTTTAGAGGGTGCGGTCCCTTTCTCCTTCGCCCTTTCTCCATCACAGGGCCTCTCCTCCCACCCGCTCACTGCCCTCACAGCCACGTCTGATGAGCAGACGCGTACCAGAAGGCAGTGAGCGGGATTCCTCACGTGTGTGTCTCTCTTGGTCTGATCCCTCACTTGCGACCTTCCGGCATGAGTGGCTCTACCGGGAAAGCTCGCAAGATCATTGAGACGCTCAAGCCCCACCACGACGACAACGTGGAGACACATTCGGTGGGGTAATTCTATCAGCCTAAGGTAATATTTAGGGTACGAAGGAAATGGATTGCATTTAAAAAAAAACCTCGAAATACACAAATTTCTTTAAACATATCTTGACATCACGTTCGGAAATTAAATAAACCACGGTAAACCTATCAATCACCGTTAAGATCTACCCGAAAAGTCAGTAGCTCTGTAATCAACTCACGATACGTTACTTGGCCAGAAAATTATCCAGGGTTAGACAAGCGGCGACAGCTTAATTACAACTGATAGCATTCACGCTCCAAGCCGACTAGTGGATCACAGAGCTATTTCTATGCTAATATCCTTGCGGGCAAGTCCGTTGTAATACTTAATACGTACCCTGGATTGTTGTTGTTGTAGGAAAATTGTTTAGAAGATAGCATATCTTTCGAGTTACCGATATGTAATTAGGGCCTGTTAAAGGGTAGGTCAAGTATTTGGGTGTTTCTAATTTTGGATAGAATTTCGTATCGGGTTTTCGGATGGCTAATTTTAGGAGTTGAATTTAATTAATCATTTTCTGTGAATGCTGGACAAAGGTCACTCCCACAGACTCTTTTCGCTTCTAACGGCTATTTTCTGTTGAGGCCCAATATTTCATGGAGCTTTCTAGTTTTTCCCATTTTCGTCACGCCTTCACTGTTAGTTAGTAGCCAACCATTAAAATGTCCAGTTTGTACAGCGATAACATTGGGCATACATGGCCTACTTTAGTTCGGCGGCCTTTTGTCCTTCGAAAATTTGTATCGACAAACTTGTTTAACGTATTATTTTTCATATTGCGCTCCATGTCTCCCTGACAGACTACGTAATCAAGTGTGATGAAGTCTTCCAGCCTTTTGAAAATAGCAAAGGCAAATACCTGTGGAAAATACAAACAAGCCCATTTATTCTAAAAATAAAACTCTTTTACTTGTTTATTTTTAAACAAAAACTTAATAAATATTAATACTGTTGTAGTATTTGCCTAAAAGAATCGTCGAGACGAAAGCAATATTAGTTCAGGACTAACAAAATTCATGCATAATCGATCAAGTAAGACTTTCTTGGGAAATTCTAGGCAAGACCAATTGTGCGTGAAGTTAATGAAAAGCACTTTATATTAAAAAGTTTTTATGAAGAAAAAATAGGCGATGAAAGTGTAAAAATAATAGTTTAACTAGTTTACCGGCCTTTGTGCGTTAAGAACTTATTTTATATGTAAGCCCACGTTGTCTCACTGTAGTCAGAGGGTCGTTGTTCTATTTTTTTCTTCCACACGACCTTACGGTTTAGTAAATTGATAAATAAGCCATTTATTTCTTGCTTTTACATCTTAAATATTACAAATTTAAATGCATTGTGAAAGTATCTATATCTATATAAGAAAAAGTATAATGTATGTATTTGGTTAGTAATTGTAATTTTAGTATTTTAAACTTCAGTTGATAAATACGGAGTCTTTAATAAAGTCTAAGCAAAAGTGGTGCGATAAACCAAAGCTTTTGTTCAGTACCGTTTTCAAGTTACCTGAGCGGAATCGTTGTGACCTATTTTCTAAACTCGCCGTAAGACATCGATTTCGAATGTAATCCAAATACTAAGTCGACAATTATATTATCTGAGTAGATAATAAAACAGGCCAAAGAAACATTATGTAATAAACTGCACACAACGGTCAACAAATCAGCATTGCCATATTCAACGAGGCAATGCGGCCAGTGTTCTGGGCACTTTTCCCGTTGACAGCAATGTGGACGAATTTTAGATGTCCTATGAGTTCTGCCGCCTCCCCCCCTTTTTACTCCGCTTGTACATTTATATAATTATATTTTCTATATTATAGATTTTCTAGTGCACTGTACACAACATAAGATAGATAAAATGAAAACAATATTGCCCACGTTATTTGTCAAAGTCGATATTATGAAGTTCCACAATACTATTATGTAATATGTCTATGAAAAGAACAAAGGTAAGCTCTTCCACGTCCAACAACCCAGCCGATATTAATGCTCCAAACTGAAGATATGCTATAAAAATCCATAGATTTATGGGTCGTAACTATTACCGCTGTTACCTATTGATTTACACCGCTATTTTAGTTATGTCTGTTAAACTGGGGTCATACTAAATTTTTTAGACAATTTTACGAGTATGAGCTACGTTATAGATAAAATAAATCAACCTTTTTGCTTCTGGAAAGTCCGGAAAGTTTGCGAGTTGGTAAAATGATGACATCAGAGGGCTGATTCTACAAATTTTGAAGCAACGCTCATATTCTCATTTAAGCAATCGCAATCGGTTCAATACTTCTACTTTCACTTTTTTGCAGAATGCAACTGTAACGCGACCATTTCTAAAAACTGAACCTTAAATAAAAAGCAAAACGAATTTATGTGGAACGATGGAAATGGGGAAAAATAAAGAATAAATGCCTATAATATTATAATTCAGTTGATATGTAATATTTATCGCCTCACCTCGTCAGTTCAAAGTGAGGCGATGAATCCACGCATTAACACTATTTAAAATCGTGCGAGTTTTATTTGCAGTAAAAAATAGATATGCATTAAAACTAGGTCTGTGATATATTTTCCAAAGGAGAGATCGGTCCATCTGAACGAAACCTGAATCGAGATAAATTCATTAGCGGTTGCTTTACGTTTCAGATAAATTAAACCACGTTGTCCGAGTAAAACAACCTATGAATGATGATGACATCGTTGTTGACGCTCCGACAATCATCGCAAGTACATAAACAACACACGATCGCATTTGCGCCATGTTTACGTGAAATAAACATGACGAAACACAGTAGAATTTCCATCAAATGAAGAATGCACGTCCAAAGGAAAAACATTCCTCACTTACTTCACACGAGTCCTCTCACAATGAATGAAAAATTCATCATAAATTTCACTTTCAAGAAACTCACGAACATTGTCAAGATACTCTCGAATTCACACATGGAGCCAAGACGTAGTTGAAAATGCTTCCAGAGTTAATATTGACATTAATGAATGTGCCAGGCAAATACCTGAGAGTCAAACGGAATCGTGAACGAAGGGTATCTCGAGTGCCTAGGAAATTTGAGGATTGTGGCTGAATTAAATTGAATGTATTTTGCGTTGAAGTGACTTGCCTATGTGGAATATTCACACTCCGAGTGTAAATTTGATTGACGTCAAAGATTATTTTGAGTTAAGTTGAGTGTAACGGCGTTTATCATTCACGTCAGAGGTTGATGAAGGTTTCACAACTTCAATGCCTTTTTTGGAAACCTTCGTCATAGGTATGTAGTTTAAGTTGAAAAAAGGTAAAGCTGTTTTCTTTTCTTCTGTGAAGGAAATTACAGATTGCAAATCTAGTGAATATCAAAAAATTTGTACAAGAGCGAGTCGACCTCGTGAGCGTTTCCAAACGGATAATAGTTTTTTAAAAATTTATCAACTTGTTTTATGCAACTACTTTATTAAAAAACTTCAAATTATTAAAATCTTGTTGCCTAAAAGTTATCCCATACAAACATTTTATTTATTTGCTGTATGCTTCCGTGTTTGGGACATAGAAGTATATTTTTAGGTAGGTACACATATGCATTTATGTGTATTTGTTTGTGACGTATATGAGTTTCTTTAAATTGAATCGGTTCAGTAGATTGGCTGTGACAGACGACAGACTACACACGAGTGATCATACAAAGCATTCCGTGTTTTCATATGGCCTTCGAAAACCCAATAAAAATCTAACAGCAACAATTCAATTTTCGTTCAACAAAACTTTCATTTATTCAAACACATTATTCCTTTCAATACTCGACATCCATTCTCCCATTTCATTCCCGTACATTACTTCTATGCACCAAAGTGTAAATACAATACATTTTATCTAATAAATCGTCTAACACGGAAACTCGCCCGATTTGCTTTGAAGCCTCATCACACACAATACGAGTGGTATCGACCGATCCCATTGACTGAGGCACTCGACAAAAGTAATTCTGTTTATTAACTTTAGCTTCAGGGAAATCAACGATTTCTATTGTTCGAAGGAGATTGTAGGCGTTATTAAATGATATTATAAGTCTGTTGGCAACTGGCCGGAATTAAGTTGGTATCGCTGAGATGTTGAGAAAATGGTGCTTTAGTTATTTCTACTCATAAAAATGGATATGTGGCACGAGAGAGCCAATTGACAATCTATTAGCGATGAAGTTATCTAATTATCAATATGTTTCGGATTGAAATCACGACATTTTGGTTGCGCACTGCGCAGGTACTCTATTTTTTTAAATCATATGCGCTGATTGAATGCTACTAATTGTGTACGATTTTCAATCGGTCTTCAGAAGAAAAGGAGAAAAAAATCGTAATTTTGAATTTGAAACCATTGGCTATCCTACTATAATTTGATCCACATAATCAGCAAAATATAACGTTATTCTATATAATGAAAATGCAGAAAGATAAGAATCTGTAAAATAACGCTAGCACACAAATGAGGAGTGTAGGAGACAACAGTGATTATAAAATTAAGCATGCCTCGGCCCTGGAACATACGCCGATGGCTGGCACGTTGCGTGACTACGGCGCGTGACGCTGGCGTAGATAGAAACAGTAGACTCACTCGGAGGCAAGTAAATATAAATATTATAAAGAAAAAACGTAATACAAATCCTAATGCAAAAATCAGAATGGTCAATAAAGTAGCCATTTTGTGTGAGTTTCGAGCTAAACAGCTATCAATTGATGCTTTTTAGCTGCGTTTCTGATGCTGTAATTAAAAAGGAAAAAAATCAAGCAAATCCTTTTTATTAACCGACTTTTAAAAAAGGAGGAGGTTCTCAATTCGGATGTTTGTATGTTTTTTTTATTTTTTTTTATTCTTTGTTCGCGCATAACTCCGTCGCTTGCCAACCGATTTGAAAAATTCTTTTTTTGTTGGAAAGGGTATACTTCCCAAATGGTCCGACGGTTTTTGAAAAATCAACAAAAATCTAAAAAAATATCTACATTGTCTACATTGATGACCTTTTAGTTTACTCTGCATTGGAGCAGTGCGTTTTTTTTACACTAATGTAAGCGGCGGCGACCTCTCGCGTCCGTCCCTGGTTCAATCCATGGTCCGGGGCGAGGAGGCATGGGAAGCGGTTGCCTCTTTCTATGAAGCTGTAATGCTAGTAAAGGAGGAGGCGGATCGCGTGCGAGAGAGGGAAACCATGCTCCAACCGCCGCAACAGAAGACGCGCCGGGCGTCGGGAAACGCAGGGCGATTTCCGGCTACCGACCGTAGGCGCGGGCCTGCGGATGGCGTGCTATGGGTGGCTCGGGTAGTGGTCTGGTAGCAACCAAGCCCGGGTCGACGGCGTGTCGTGATCCACGCGCGCATGCCTGCTAGAGTTGCGGAATTTGTTCGAAAGGATCCTATTTTACTATGAAACCATAAATTCACGAGTATTCCTTACCTTTGCTACTTTTAAAGTTCACTGTGCCTTCTGCATGTTTTTACGTTGTGTCACGCCCCCACTCGTATTCTCAGCACGATCTCCTCATCAGTTTCGACCGCACAGAGCTTGTCCTGCACATTTAAATAATAAACTTTAACTAAAAAACGAAGCTTTGAAGCATATTTCTTTTTGCTTCTGAAGTTAGTTCGGAAGATCTGGGAATGGGACATAAATTGAGAATATAAATAATACTCAAGTTTGGATTTAGTTTCCCCACTAGGTACCTAGTTGCGAGAATTTTTATACCGATTCTTTTTTATTTTTCCGGTAATGGAATAATGTGTTAGTCCTTATTTATTTATTTATTTATTTATTTTATTATTTATGTACACACATACAATAATTAAGAGAAAACATTACAAATGTTAGTACAAAGGCACTGCTTATTTCAAACGAAATTTCTTCCAGCAGACCTGCGAAAGGATAAACGAAACAGAAATGTAGACAATAGTGTGTAAGAACAAGAGAAGAAGAGAATATGAAGCTTTAAACTAAAGTAACAAATCAAAATATGTTGTGTTGTATGTTGTTGTTTGTTTTCCTAGCATCGAATTGTTACAAGTCAAATCAAAATAATTTTCCTTAAAAACTAACAAAACTTTAGGAATTCAGACTGGTTCAGATCTCAAAACCTGCCAACCTGAGCAAGATAAATTCAGTTATTATTTGTATAAAACCTTTTTCTACCTAACTTCAAGAGACCTTCCAAAATTAAGTCATCTTACCTTTTGCTCACAGAAAGAACATATTAAATTATAAACGACTCTTTCAACATCGATTTCAAATCAAGATC
Organism: Hecatera dysodea; assembly: GCA_905332915.2. Taxonomy (NCBI): domain Eukaryota; kingdom Metazoa; phylum Arthropoda; class Insecta; order Lepidoptera; family Noctuidae; genus Hecatera; species Hecatera dysodea. Next base: position 5,463,011 of record HG995294.1, on the reverse strand, counting down.
TCGTAAATTTTGGAACTTTTGCCTTATAATATTACTGAGTTTTCAGTATAATCGAATTATACTAATATAATTTAGCCCACCTTAGGATAATTTTCAGGGTTGACGACATATCCTCATTTCCTGGCACAGAATTTTACGACATAATTTCCTTATCACAACGGAACAGGCTGAAAATTCAAAAAAAAAAAAAAATATTCCACGATTTGTAAGCAAAGTCGAGGTATAATATAAATGTATTAAGTAAGATAAGAATAGTAATGTTTTTCACGATATTTTCTGCCGGTGAAGATTAATATTCGAGTTCTCTGTGGTGAATTTAATCTGATTCAATTCCACTTATTTTATATAATCATAATTTTATGGTAGAAGATTACATTTTAACACAGGTACTTATTCCATGGTTCAAGATATCATGGTTGGGATGAGCGTGGTTTAAGATGAAGGCGATAATCATGTTTTAAGGTAACAAAAGCAAGCAAATTGACAAGGAAAAACTCTTAACATTGAAATAATTAAAATGCTAGAGAGTATCTAAACGTGCCATAATAATAAGGTAATTAATGTGATGCTTATAATGTATTTACCTACAGCCCTAAATATATCCCTTTTCGTTCAGTCCGTTCACCGGTTTTCTGTAAAAGATTACCCTGTGTGATAACACCGCCGTTTTTTTTTATGAGTAAGGCATCTAGCAGTAGAGCGGTGAAAACTGCGTTCAAACTATGCAGTCATTTTTGCGTGATGCATGTGCAAAGTCAAACATACAGACAGAAAGAGAGAAATTGTAAAACCTTATGCTTTTTATTTTATCATCTTTAATGTCTGTACATTCATATAAAGTCCTGTTACAATTTTTATATAGGTACCTATAGTTGTTTTTCCTGTAGTTATAATGAAGTGTACAATAAATAAGGTACATTATGAATAAACATGGGGGTGGATTTCAAACAGCCAGTCCGCCATCTTGGGGAGGCCGCCATATTTAATTTGTAATGACGTTTCTTAGCTAGTCATGTATTGTCATCAGAACTCAGAGCGTGTGCAAAATTTCATCCTAATCGAAGACCGGGAAGTGGGTCAAATTAAGATTCCAAGATTTTCTTATATACATAGTTAGTTACAAGTCAAGCTAATAAAAGCGAGTTAATAAATAATATTCAATGCCAATGCTAAGATATTATTATGTGTAAGAAGGCTAAAAGACAAGAAGAAACATAAGCACATGATGAATTTCTTTTTTTTGCAACTACCCATACATACATAACTACAACTATATAACATAGATAGATAACTGTATGGGTAGTTGATACCTACCTACATACGTGACCTACGTCATTTTCATGTATCAGTGACAACTCGTACTTTTCCTAATAGGTAGTCAAGTGAACAACACTTATCCATCCATAGTCCACAATAGATAAGTATTTTATAGTTTCTGTGCTAAAATATCAATTGAATCCGCACTTACATAAAGTTGTACTATTTCGAGAGCAATCAAATCATTAACTTTAAACCTATTCTATTCAATTCTCAGTTTTTCACCGATTTTGATAGCTCAAATTGTCGAATTTAAATCTGTAATGCTTCCGAGTTCAATTATTTCAAGGCTGTGATTACGGTCAGGTCGTTTGCGAATAAATCTGCTATTATGTACAATATTGAATGTGGTAAAAAAAATAATATAATATATATGTAACTTTAAAAGAGGAATTTAATACTATTATTTTACCTCATAACAATGAGGTAAAATAATAGTTACATTGAGGAACATAGGCTAATCAATAAATTGCATATGGTAAACTTTTATATTTCTAATCGAGCAAGCATTGTTTTACTCGATTTAACTTGTTGACATAATTTTTAAAAAGTTTATTTCTATTCTTTCAGTTATATTATTCTGCACCCTTCTTCCTAATATTATTTTGATTGTAATCATACTAATAAACACACTGACGATAAAGTAAAAAACACATTACAACGTTCTGTGGTGCTAATCGTTCTACAATTTTCTGGTTGTTGGACATCGCTGTCAATAGTTATATGGATTTATGTAAGTATAAATATTATGCCCATGATTATATTTTTCATTGCCAGCATCAACATTTTGATCAACATGTATCGTTTTGTTATTTTGAGCTTTTTTTTAGGCAAAGCATTGGTGAGATGTTTTGGATTACCAACAAATAATATTTAAGAAGTATAGGATTATGGAATGCAAGGCGTTTGTTCAGGAGTAATACAATTGAGACTGACAATAATCAAAGGATTATATCATAGAAATGAAAAAAAAATACACGTACAATGCACAAATGTTCAATATAGGCATAACTTGAAAACATTGGAAATAGCAGATTGTTTTTTTAAGATCTCAATTTTGATCTCGTATCGATTCGAATTAAAATTCAACCTCTGTGTTATAATTTACAGGCTGATACTTTGGACAAGAAACAATGCAGCAGACTTTTTCAACCTGTAAGTATTTACACCAACATAATTAGATCGACTATGGTGATATTTCAACTTCTACTCCCAAGATAAAGAACTCTTTTAGTGTTTTTCAGCAGGTTTCTGGGAATAAATTGATGAAGTGACACAAATTAAAATCCAAGTCAAGCGATGCGATTGGCTGTTAAATATTCAGTCAGCATAGCAGCAACACGCGTTCGACAATTTCTCACGTTGAAATTGCGAAAATTTATATTACAGAAACTGGATCTTAGTCAATCATTCCTGCACTTCGAAACACTCGAGAGGCAAAATAGATAGCATAATCCTATTTTTCTGAGGACCATCATAATGTAGATAGGTGTGTTTAAATAAGTATTTTTTCTTTTCAGAGTATAATGCGGTGTTGCCCGAAGAATTCTGACACAATTTACAAACTCATCATGTCAGATGAGTTGAGGGAATGCTTTCAAGTATCGAAGAACCCCGTTTCAGTCAGTGTAATAATATCGAAGTTATTTACAAGTAGCTTTTGCCAACGACCGAATAAATTATGGGAATTATACTAGAATATCGTATTACTGGGAAAAAATGTTTATCCAATATCATCCAGCTGGAGAAGCGTTATTGATGAACAAGCATCTTGCATGTTTTTACCGTAAGTTGGATCAAAAGATGTGGTGTTTGTACAAGCAACGCAGAAAAAGCCCTTTACTCAAATTATAAAAGCACCATAATTATCGTACATTCAATATTACTTTTCAGTGTGAACGTGAAATATGCATAGCTAAGAAGAAAGGTTTTGCTACAGATGATAACAAAATAGACAAGACTAAACTAGAAGAACTTATGAACAAAGACTTTGCGTCTGATTCTGAGCTACTGGCTGATGTGAAATCGAATTGCCTCATTGGACATTTCGACAAGTATGCACCTGCGGACTTTTGTGATTTTATGAAGATGAGGCACTGTGTTTCTATACAAATGCTTAATGTAAGTAATCATTCTTCGAATGTAGCAATAGCTGTTTCCTTTTTATTTATATCCTAGTAATCATCGTACTCAATTCTACCAGTTTTCGCCACTGCTGGATGTACTCATTTGGAAACGGCTGGGCCTTAGTACACGATTGTCAATCCAGAAAATTTCGACCGTATCTTCTTCTTCTGAGAGAGATGAGTCCTAATTAGCCAATAAAATTTAGCGATTCTTCAGGTTATAACGGCAACCTTGGTTTTCCCGCGGAACTCATCAAATTATGTTTCGATCACGCAAGGAATCTCCAAAAAACATCCATTACACTTTGGGTGACTTTAAACTTTCTGATAATTCTTTCATCATCATCATCAACAACAACAGCCTGTTGCAGTCCACTGCTGGGCATTAGCACGCCACTTAGATTTATTTTCGGCTTCTCGCATCCAGTTTCTGCCAGCCGTCCTGCGCAAATCGTCACTCCATCGTGCCTGAGGACGTCCTACTCTACGTTTGCCAAGACGCGGTCTCCACTCTAGAGCTCGTTTACCCTCAATAATAATATAATTCATTATCCCAGTAATATTCCAAAATACTCAAATATCTGTACTAATTTATGTCAATGACTCTCGTTCGCAATATCATACCAGACATTTCACAGTCATCATCTTATTTCATTTCCTTATTCCTCAGTATATATACTTTATTTAACATCTTTTTCATATATTCTTATTCCAGTGACGTTACTAATTTTACTTTTGATCGCAGCACTGCTTGGAATGGAACGGAAACGCCGAATGCCAGGAAATTAAAGGCTTAGTAACAGAATGTGTAAAAATGATTACGCGAACAATGTAATTTGACGGAAAAAAGGCCATGAAAAGATCGAGATCGTTGGAAGTAACTGATTTAATGAAACTGGATCAATTCAATTTTGTTTTATTTCTGACTATTCTAGAAAAAAAGTAGAAATATTAGTGACGAAAACGGTACTTACCCGGTCTGAAACTTAATTTATCATGTACATTGTATTTAAAACATAAACATGCTACGCAATTATGATCTATGGCTGTAGTGCGTGTAACTCTCTCGATCACGTTAGCGTAAAAGTCAATTTGTATAGAAACTTCATAACCGCCGTCTGGTGACAATAACGGAAAAACTTTTTATATATAACTAGCAGCGCCTCGCAGTTTCACCTGCATAGTCCCCGTTCCCGAGGGAATATGGGGACAAAATATAGCCTATGTTACTTACTCAGCTTGAATGTAGCTTTCTAATGGCGAAAGAATTTTTGAAATCGGTCCAGTAGTTTTTGAGTTTATTCGTTACATACAAAAATGCAAATCTTTCCTGTTTATAATAATAGTATAGATTGGGCTTAAGCGAACGTTTACGTTAACCCGATCGAGTACGTAAAAAAAGTCACACTAAGCACGCACGCTCGCACGTATAGGTATGATGTAAAATATTACACACTAGCTTTTCTCTCATCTTCGCTCGCGTGACCTGTCATACAGGAGTACATTTTTCTGGGATAAATAGTTAAATAGTTTATGACACCCAGTGATAATATTGCTATCACTATAAGTAGATTATTTTTTCAATCAATCAATCAACAGTCTGTGGCAGTCCACTATTGGACCTAGGCCTCTCCAATTGCACGCCACTTAGATCTATTTTCGGCTTCTCGCATCTAGTTTCTGCCAGCCGTACTGCGTAAATCGTCACTCCACCGTGCCTGAAGACGCTACACTACGTTTGCCGAGATGCGGTATCTACTCTAGAACTCGTTTAACCCAACGGTTGTCGGTAATATGAATAATATGGCCGGCCCACTGCCACTTCAGCTTACTAATCCTGTGGGATGTATCGATAACCTTGCTTCTCTAACAGATCACCTCAAACTACCAAACCTCACTTCAAATGATTAAACCATCCTTACAAATATAATATTAAACGAACTATCCAACTCTATGCCACATACAACAGTTCAACTTCAATTTATTACAAAAGGTATTTTAAACATCGAAACAAAATAAATAAGTCTCAATTCGATACCTAAGTTACTGACGATTGAAAAACATTCCTTTAGTTGGAAATAATAATTATGAGCTATGAGAAGGAAACTGGTTAAAGTTCATTATTTTTGTGAACGCACAGACAGCTAGAATCACATAACCTTCAATACTAAGACATGACAATTTGTTTCTGCAATGACTCAAAGTAATTTAACAATTTTCTGGTATTTACATATGTAGCGCTGAAAATAATTAAAATTATGAACTTGTCGTATATATGCCGGATATTTTATCTCTCAGTGTCAGTATTAAACCTATTCATGGTACAGCATGTATCGTTTTCTGATTTTGAACATTCTCATAATTACAGCAGCTTTGGTAAGATGTTTTTTTTTTTTGTTTTTAATTTAAGCCCTCTAGCCACTCAAATCACAGATTATGTAGCGGCATCTCATCCAACAGCGAACTACTGAACGAAATCCTGCATCGCGGTATCAGAGTTTTTCGTGTGATTTGAACATGTACTACAGTGCGAATATCAACTATCGGGCAGTACCCTCCAGACACAATATCATAGTTGGAAGACCCTCCCTTTTTAATGGACGTATGCGGTACTTTACTCTTCGTACCGCATAGGTACCTCTACGAATGCATCTAACGCTAAGATTTTTGATCATTTTCTTAAATATAAGGTGAATTAAAGGTAATTAAAGGTAAATAATATAAATCTATACTAATATTATAAAGCTGAAGAGTTTGTTTGTTTGTTTGTTTGTTTGAACGCGCTAATCTCAGGAACTAGTGGTTCGAATTGAAAAATTCTTTTTGGGTTGAATAGACCATTTATCGAGGAAGGCTTAAGGCTATATATCATCACGCTTAAGCCAATAGGAGCGGAGCAGCGATAAAGAATGTTTTAAAATCGGGGATTCCACGGGGACGAAGTCGCGGGCAGCAGCTAGTAATAAATAAAAAAATTAAAGGTAAAATAAAATGAAAGTAAATATGAGGTGAATTGTTAATCTAGACAAGAAAGATGAAATGACGGTTCAGTTCATGCTGACTAACGGCCGAACCCAATAACCGATCTATCACATACTGGAGATAGAAAAACAAATGAAACAACAGAAAACCTATATAATTTTTCTTGATTTTTCTGTTGTTTCATTTGTTTTTCTATCTCCAGTATGTGATAGATAGGTTATTGGTTTCGGCCGTAAGATTACATGGTGAGATGTTAAAGAAGATCGGTTGGTACTCAGCTGTACCTGATAAGACTGGTATCTGAACTCGATATTGATGGGAATCGCTTTGGTAGATTGATGATATGACACACTTTGAATAATTATCAATCTAGTGACGTTTAGTGGAAGTAACTGAAGTCATCTAAAACGTATCTACTCAAGCAAGTAACATCTATACTAATATTATAAAGCTGAAGAGTTTGTTTGTTAGTTTGTTTGAACGCGCTAATCTCAGGAACTACTGGTTCGAATTGAAAAATTCTTTTTGGGTTGAATAGAACATTTATCGAGGAAGGCTTTAGGCTATATATCATCACGCTTAAGCCAATAGGAGCGGAGCAGCGATAAAGAATGTTTTAAAATCGGGGATTCCACGGGGACGAAGTCGCGGGCAGCAGCTAGTAATTAATATGTATTATTTACTTTTCAGGCGGAAGTAGACAAGAAAGAATGTGAAAAAATATTCGATCCTGTAAGTAATTTATAACCGACTTCCAAAAAAGGAGGAGGTTCACAAGTCGACTGTGTTTATTTTCTTGTGTGTTTTAACCTCATAAGTTTTTACTGGGTGTACCGATTTTGATAACTATTTTTATATTCGAAAGCTCCTAATAATGCGTGGCTTCTACACTACATTATCACTATACAATTACATTATCACTATACAATAAAGTTATCTTATACATTATGTTTTATTATTTAGAAGTCGATTGTATTTTAATGTAAAAAAGTATTTGAGAATTACGAGTATTTAGACAAATTATCACTTCAAAAAGATTTTGTTTTTATTCTTACATCTTGCGTTATGTTCTAGCGTGCAACTCGTTGTTGCAAGAAAACTTCGGCGCTTTTGGATAAATTCATGAAGTCGAAAGACATACAGGAATGCTTTCAAGTTATCATGGACCCTGCTTTAGTAAGTAAACAAACTTTGAAAAATATGATATCTACCAATACACAACGACTTGAGAGGTGGATCAACGTAATCCACCTCTCGAAGAGAGGAGCTCAGTTCAGGCTGTTTTTTAGCCAAAGGCTCTATTTGCACTACCTACTACATTTGGGAGTGTTGATCAAAATTGAGTAGTAATGTCGACATTATATAAATAATCTCAAGGTCATCAGTTAGGGGCACATCATTTATGAAGTAATTGTTGGGGATGTTCGAAAAGGTTACATTCAAATGCAGATTCGTCCGAGTCTCTTCAAAACATCAAACTTGATCAAGTGAGTTTTTAATAATTAAATCATTGATGTGATTTTGATTTCAGTGTGAGCAAGACCTTTGTATAGCCACAAAGAGGGGTTTTGCAACAGATGACAAAAAAATTGACACGAGAAAGTTTGAAGAAATTATGACAAAAGGTTTAGGACCCGATGCCAATCTGATGAAAGATTTAAAATTAAATTGTTTAACTGGCGACCTCGACAAGTACGGACCACCGGAATTTTGTGATTTTTTCAAAATGAGGAAATGCTGTTCCGTGCAAATGTTGAAAGTAAGCTGTAGAATTAGAAATAATGTACAATAGCAGATTAGATTATATTCATTGGCCTGTTTTATTTCGCTTTGACAGATTTTTAAAGGCCAACATTTCTTTTTTTTTTTTGACGTCTCGCGGGCGATGCTCAAAAAGCCGCAAACTTCACTTAGGACTGCGTTGGTCAGATCTGCCGATTCCCAATGAGCTGTGGGCCAAAATGCTCAGGGTGTGCAGCCGAGATACAACAAAGTATTGGAAAAAAGCACGTTAAAGACTATGGACCCTGCCAAAAAAAAAGACATAACGAACTTCAGATCCCTTGATTGCTAATCAAGGGATCGTACCATGATTTAGTAGTTCCTAACCTGTACCTTGTTCAGCTAGATTAATTAATTTTATTCGTTTGATTGCAGCACTGTCCAGAATGGAACACCAATGATAACTGTACCGAAATCAAGGAATTAGTACAAGAATGTGGAAAAAGTCTGATGTGATAGATACCCTGGATGTACAAGGAGTTTTACTGTGTCAAATCATTAGTAAATAATTAAGTGATATTATTGGACTGTAATGTTCCCAATAATTATTACCCTTAAAATAAAAATAAACTGTTGATATACAATATCAGCGACCTTTCTATATCATCAAGAAAACACGGAATTAAGTTTCCAAGCTGACCCCACTCGCTATTTGTTTCGCGGTTAGATGAAATGTTAATCACAAAATAATAAAACTACTATAAAATAAGGTTATACTAAACAAATGTTATATATTAGATAATTTTGTGATTGTATAAATGTTGTTATATAAAAGGACACGGAAAGACAAGTGGTTTTAATCAGTAAGAGTCTGAAGTATCAGACTCTTACTGACTCGTATATTGTTACGAAAAAAAATACCATTATTGTTAATTTTCATGAATTAAATAATAATAACGACAGCTGTGCTCAGATTTGATTTACTAACAATGTATGGCATGTTTTTAACAAAGTAACGTAACAAGTCATTGATAATTGCGTTGTTTTGCACGAGGTTTAAGGAATCCCTATTTTTTTGCTTCCGCTCTGGGACGAGTGAAAGGCAGTATCAGACTCTTACTGACTAAAACCCACCCGTATTCCTCGAAGTGCCCTCTGCGTCGCGGTGACGGTTTTGAACAAATTCCGCAACCCTGGCCGGTAACTAGTAGTTCTGGAGTTCCTGATAGTTTTTGGATTTCCAAAAACTACAACAAAAAAAAAACAAATAATTAACAAAAAAAAACACGTCCGCCATGTCAAAAAGTGAACTAAAACAATTAAAACAAGATAGACAATAATCTTTTATTGTTGTCGGGGTCCTGTAAGTGACAGGTGTGTGTTTTTTTTTTAAATTATTTGAATTTTATTTCATATCTTTTTGCTATGGACTAAGCAAGCTTTAGACGATAATAAATATTATAAGCAGTTAAATTTTCATAAAAACATAATATTTTCATTTTTATTTATGAACCATGGCTCCCCCTTTTTATTTTTCATTATCCTATGTTACGCGGGATAACTCAACCCTTCTATCGATAACCACATACTCGTACATTAATATCGATTAACCCGTTCAGAAGCTATGATGGAATAAAGAAACTCACAAACATACAGACATACATGAACCCTGAAAAAATAACACTATTTTAAGCTATTGCATAGCTTCTATCGCGGGCCTTGAGCGTGGCAACCGAATCCAGAAATTCCGTAACGAAAATAACCTAACACCGCTACGTCATTCGATTAGGCCCCGCCTTTTTAAAATGGTCGCTTCGTTACTGAGCTATTATGTCGCCGTCACCGAGCCGACCCGAACGTCTGCGTTCGGAAAGAATCGGTGGGACAAAGTTAAGTGAAACGTGATTTACATTAGTACAGTAACCCAGGTGAACGAATCGAGACCATATCACAATGACGCAGAGTACTAAATATATAATTGCATAAGTTGATAAAAAATGCTATGCAATAGCTTTACCGCGGCAGTCCCCGAGTGCCACATGTATTTTTTTTTAGGCAGTCGTGTAAAAACTTATTAAATATATAAGAGGTTGTTTAGCACCACCTCACATTATAGCCTCCACAGTACTTAGTGATGTTAATTGACCCATTTCAAAGCTATTGTTCATCATCGCTAATCGTCAGTGGTTTGTTAACCACCTAATTTGAATGGAAGGTGGCAATCAAAAGCACGTTAACCAATGATTGTTATAAAACGTGCTGAATTTCAAATCTAAAATGAAATCTTGTATAATATGTATGAAGTATTTTTTGTATACCCAATATTGTAAAACATTTTGTTTGAGGAGTAACTATGGAGTTTCATGTCCGTTCTTCTCCATAAGTGCCGTTTAATAGCCTAATTGAAATAAACGTTTTGACTTTGACTTTGATAACTTAAAACTACTGAAGCTGTTTATTTTCAAATGTAACATACGTTTTAACAACTGAGAAACAAACGCGCGTGTGAAACGATGTTTCACAAACCTTTTGAATCATCTCAATTAGTCAAGACATCTTTTAGTATTGGTGAACAAACATAAAAAATACGTAACTCATGCTCATCTTTTTACATTTGTCAAGAGGTAGGTTTGGCTAGGAGGAGACTTTTCGTGGGATAAATTCAATTGAAGGTTCCACTGCAATAATGATGAAAGTCCATTTTTATAAAAATCTAAGTAAGCACGTCATTCAGCCACTGGATATCTGTAGTTGGTATTCAAATGAACAAACTTAGCAATATTACTTAAAATCCCTATATTTTAGACAGTGCATACTTATATTAGATAAAAGGACGGTACTCAATAAAGTCCTGGTTTTAAAAAATAACTTTAAATAATATATTTCTACTTAGTTCTTAAATAAAGCTTGAGTAAAGAAACAATATAATATCAATAATAAAAATGTGCTGTAACAAATAATGAATTATAATTTAATCATACTTTTAAACACGACTATTGAAACGCAATTATCTCAAAACGGACATTTATCGTTATTGCAGTGGACCCCTCAATGGTTACTAATAAAAAATTGGTTTTTGTTATTCAATGGCAAAAGTCATGGTTCTCATAAACATAGTGACGGAATAATTCAAATTTTTTCCAATACAAACTTGACAATAATTATTGTTGTTATTACTCAATACAGTGCTACAATTTTCTGGTAGTTAGACAAGCCGGGCAGTAAATTGCAGATTCATCCAAGTATAAATATATGTTCATGATTACATTTTTCAGTGTCAGTGTTAAACATTTTGTTCAATATGTATCGTCTTGTTATTTTGTGTTTTGTAGCCCTTACAGCTTTGGTAAGAAATTTTATTTAAAGGGTGCAAAAACGAATGAAAAAGGAAACGTGTTTTGTATAATTCTATAATTATTCATTTCACATTTGGAAAAAATATGGATGAATAAATGCAGTTTTTTTTTTGTATTTCGTATAATATATAAGTATATAAAATCATCGGTAACAAATACCTGTGTAACTAAGCACCGATTTTTTTATCAATAAGATAACTTTTAACTGAGAAATAAAAAATGGCAGTCTGATGGCTTTTGTATAGAGTAAGTCAATCAGCCCAAAAAAGATAATTTAGCTACAAACTATACGACTATTGACAAATCATACCTAATATTATTCTTATGTTCTAATCCTTAATTAGTGTTAGCTCTGCATTACTTCTTTTCGGATTTCCACTAATTTATAGAACACACTATTTTATTAAGTGGTCGCGGTCTGCGACTTCACTCGCCTCTTGTGTGTACTAATTTTGTTTTTAAAAAATAAATGATATTGCTTTTGTAAGTGGGTTAAACATAACACTTTGACACGTCAAATATTTCTGGTAATTTTAAGCTAGATGAAACTGGTGTTTCCTAGCCGACTACCCTGAGAAGAAACAGCGAAACAAACTCAGAGGTCAAAATCTCTTTTAAAGTCCATAGAATCCGTACTGGTCAAATCATATGAGAACCATGTAGGTTAATTTCTGAGGTGGCCTTTTGAGGAAAGTGCCACACAGATTTGAGTGGACCTGTGCAGACAGTGCAAGCATTTATCAGTTTTTTATTTGACGTTTGATAATTACATTGATATATTTTTTAATAATTTTACAGGGTGCGGATTTAGAGAAGAGAGATTGTGCCCGAATGTTTCACCCTGTAAGTAGACAGCTTTTTTTTAATATACATAATAACATTTACAAATATACACAATATCTACTTAAGGCATAAGCAAAAAAAAAACCGGGACCAAATGACAGCAATTATATTATTTTTTTATGGATTATAAATCAATTTAACATTGCTAGTGTCTGATTGAGAGAGAACAGATTAAAAGTTTATAGAAGAGAGAGAGAGAGAGATTTTTTTTCCATTTTTATTTAAAACTTATAATTGCTATCTTTGTTTCTCTATAAAATCGGTGACTCGTTTCCAAGAATTTGCAATGAAGAGTACTCGTTAGAAGAAAACGCTCTTAAGCATATATTTTCGCAGTGCGGTTTTATTTGAGAATGGCATTCATTTTTTTTTTCTAGCATTCGTTACGCTGTTGCAAAGTAAGCGCTGAAGTTAAGGAAAAAATGATGATGACTGATGGCTTAAAGGAATGCTTTAAACTACCTAAGGACCCAGTTACTGTACGTATCTTTGCTAAAACGCTCTTATTTCAACGCTAAAGGGTTGGAGCCTAAAAACGAAGCAGAATTTTATTTTCTTTAAATAAAATAGGTAATTTTCTTTTCCAGTGCGAACTCGAACTATGTGTGGCCAAAATGAGAGGTTTTGCAACGGATGACGACAAATTAGATTTGACAAAATTAGGAGAAGTGATGACCAAGGATATTGACGACAAAGACCTATTGGCAGATTTAAAAACGAACTGCATCAATGGAGACATTCAGAATTATGGTCCTCCTGAATTCTGTGATTTTATGAAAATGAAGTACTGCGTCTCTATGCAAATGTTGAACGTGAGTAAAAATTATACAATTGGCTCTTAAAAAGTCCAGTAAACTGGACAGTTATCTCACGGTCGTTAAATTTTTTTACGACCTACCTTAGAGCACTAGGTGAGTGTTCTGCGAAGCAGTAATGCTAGCGAAGGACGAGGCAGACTTCGCGAGGGAGAGAAAAACCTCACGCCCCAGCCGTCGCAATAGAAGCAGACATCCCGGTCGTCGGGAGTGGCAGGGCGATTCCGCGCCACCATAGGCATAGCATGCAGATGGCGAGCGATGGGCTCGCCGTTCGATAACAACTAGCCCCGGGACAACTCATCGCGCCTCTTAGAGATGTCAGCAAAGAAGACGGGGCCCCATAGGGCCAGTGGTTGATAGGGTTGCGGCATTTGTTCGAAAGAGTCACCGCGGCCAATGGTATTAGGAAGAACACGGGTAGATATTAGTCAGTAAGAGTCTGACATTCCTTTCTGCTCCGCCCAGAGTAGAAGAGGTCATTTAACGATTTCCCATCCAGAAAGAAAAGGGTTAGTGTTAAAATGTTAAGTAAAATAGAAACCTGACCTTCACATGCAAACATGCGATGTTGGTGTTTCAAGGTGGGCTTAAGTTAAATAAAAAAAAGTTACAGTTACATCTTAAAATGACTTGATACCCTTAGTTCTTTTACCAAAAATATATACTTGACACCAGAAAATTAAAGTCTAAAATTACAATAGTACTAGCTATTTTAGTCACGACTGCACTTCAAATTGTATTCGAACACCCAATGTAGTAAATGGTCACCAAATCTTAGCAAGCAAATTAATGCGCAGTACTAGTGTTACAAGGAGAACTTAGGATGCAAGAGCGAGCGAAGCGAGCTCGGGACATGGGACACCCCGACTCGAACAGGTTAGGTTAGAAGGAAGGAAGGAAGGTGGCGCCACCTCCTTCGTGGTTATTTTTTTTTTAATCCCACACCACCCACGCTTCCGACACGCTTTTTAAGTCACTTTTGAGTGTTTAAAGTTAGGTTACTAAAAGTCGATTTTACATTAAAGTGCTGTTTTAATTTTGGTGATCATTTACTACTTTTGGGTTATCAATGATTTATTTGGAGTCATTTTGCATAGGATAGCGAGATATTAAAATTTTGGTTATAATTTTATATTAAAATGCGGGTTTAATTTTGGTGATCATTTACTATTTTTGTCTGTTATATATTACTATATCTAGTGGTAAGTTAAACATAAGCCTTTAACCTCTGGCATACAAGGTGGGGCCTTCATTTGGTCTTCAATAATAAATCAACTTTATCGTTGCAACTTATCAAGACGATTGAAATGACGACGCTAGAATAAATGTACCTATGTCCACCAGTTGATGTCTTTCGGCTGAGATTATGATGATAGCGATATCTACCAATGACATCACTAAATCTGTGTTTTTGTTTGCAGCATTGCACTGAATGGAACGACGCCGGTGACTGCAATCAACTTAAAGGAGCAGTCGGAGAATGTGTGAAATTACTTGCATAAAGTTTTGTTTTCTGTTCGAAAAGACAAGAAGTGATGATAAGGAATATAATAAAATTGCACTATATGGTACACTTGAAGATTATTTCACTCGTACTCGTACAGTTAATTCTTGATTTAAAAGTTGTGTCCGTGATCCATGATGATACTTAAACATATTACTATATCCGCCCGGAAGTACGAACACATAGCGAAGGAGCTAAATAATAAAAATAAAATACAAATCTTTATGACACAATTTTCAAAATTACATCCTCACACACAACACTACAGTTCCTAATAAATGATCCCGCAGCAATTTCCGCTGTGTCACTTAAAAATTGAATTACACCCAAGCACCATTAAATTCCCGAGCAAGTCTTCATATCGAATTCAACTTCCATTACCAAGCTTTAATACACAGCTACGTGAATTAGTTACCAGAAACGATAATTAAAAGGAAAGGAGTGACAAATGGGAAACACACGTCATGCGAAAACATACCACTACTGCGACCGGATCGCCATAAACGAGTCTAGTTGTGGCATGTCGATGTTGTGGCAAAAAAGTTTCCACTCAGCATAATGCCGTGCCGTAAGGGAACTTCGGCACGGCGCTGATTTGCAGTGGTCGCCTAGGATATGACGTACGGAAACCACAGTTTGTTTATTTACCTTTAACCTACTACTTCTGCAGTTTTAGGATGAGGTGTTACTTCTTTAGACGGGGCTCCATAGGGTCAATGTCTGCTAGGGTTGCCGAATTTGTTCGAAAGAGTCACCGCGGCCCTGGAACGCAAAGGGAACTACACTCGTGTGGCGAACAATGAAATCTTGTTCTGAAAGACACAAAAAGTATAAAGTAGCTTTAGATTCGTAAGTCGGTGTTTTTAGTTATTTCTATGTTTTTCAACGCCGATTTCCGAAATTGCACATCACTGCATACTTGTTATAAACTGGTGTAAACAATAAAAGGACACGCGATTTTAACAATCCCGGAAGCTGTTTGTTAGTTAAAGGTAAATCTATTTTTTTTAACAGACAGTGGGGCAACCACACTAGGATTTACTCCTGTATCGTGGGTGCGTTCACAAACATGTAAATTCACATACACAAGACACTCAGATCCGGAACAACTATCTTTAGGTCATACAACCCGCGACACGTAGTGCAGCAGCCGAACGCTCAATCACTACGCCAATCGTGTCGTCGCCAATCTGGATGTGAGAACAACGATTAAGTAACGTCACTTATTCTACGAGTATGTTTCTGATTGCAGCATTGTACTGAATGGAACGACTTCGATAACTGCAGTGAAGTAAAAAAGATTTGTAGCGGATTGCCTGAAATTATTTGCTTTATAGTATTTTCTGTTGGAAGCGATTACGTTAAAAGACGGCGTGATGGAAATTTTGATTGAATAAAATAAATAATCTCCAACTGAATTCTATTTTATTCTTGACAGTCTTTTAGTTTTGGAATTAAAGATTTTGATTAAGGTATGAAAGAGCACGATTTCCACGTTCCAAATAGTGACTAACACACCCAAACGTCAACACTACAACTACAGCAGGTAACAGCATATTTTTTGGTTTCTTAAATAAGCCATACACAACGCCAAAAGAGCTCAAGGCCCTGTATTTAGTTCAAATCTACCGTACAAAACCCCAAATTACAAAGACTCAGTACTTAGCCACATAAAATAGATACCAGAAACGTTAATTTGAAGGGAAGAAGTGAACAATTGAGGTAACAACACACGTCATGCGAAAACTTTCCGCCGTTGTGACCCGATCGCCTCAAACGAGGCAAGTTCGTTCAATGGTACATTTACCCTACTACTTCTGCAGTTTCAGGGTGAGGTGCTACTGAAACTTACAATGTTGTGTCTTATCTCGGTTTTGGTGTAGAGAATAAAAGCTAGGTTAGAAGCAACGACTCTATGTTTGTACCTAAGGTTTTTTTTTTCTGCATGTGAAATCATCAGACAACTTCTTTTGGTCTGGGCGAAGTGGAAGGGAGTGTCAGACTCTTACTGGCTAAAACCCACCCATTATCCTTCTTGTGCCCTTTGCGTTCCAGGGCCGCGGTGACTCTTTCTAACAAATTCCGCAATCTATGTTTGTACCTAACGTTTTTTTTTTTCTGGATGTGAAATCATCAAACGACTTCTTTCGCTCTGGACGGAGCGGAAGGAAATGTCATACTCTTACAGGCTAAAACCCACCAGTGTTGTTCCCTTTGAGTTCCAGGGCAGCAGTGATTCTTTCAAATTCCGCAACATGTTTGTAACGCTTGGAAATTTAAACTTAACGTACCTAATAAGCGAACGACGGCAGATTCTATAAAACTGTTCTGTTTAACTGATACCAAACCTGTAACAAGACGGTGACTTTGAAGAACCTTCAGATTCAATTTATAGATATTTATAAATTTATTTTTTTAAATATTAAAATCGCCACAATCACCCGGATGTTGTTCTCGTCTTATACAGATCTTGGTTGTTTTAACCAAGTTGATACATGTCGCTAAGATGATGAGAAGAGATAACATAACTATCTACAATAAAAATAAAAAAAACTTAAAATAAAAAATATTTTTCTATTAGTTTCATTTCATTTTTTTGTTTACTATTTTTTTTTTGTTTTGTGCGAGTCCCAAATAAACATTTTTCTTTCTTTCTTTTTTAAAATCGTTACATTTTATTAAACCTATATAATTTTCTCTGCAATTGCAAAATGTGTATAATATTCTTCTACATAGTATTAGATTCAATATCAAAAAATACAAAACAAATACTGGACCGTGAACTGAATCTCTCTCACCCTCAAAGTCAACCCCTCGTCTGCTCTAGCACCCCACCTTTTGCGTTTATTAAGAGTAGGTGAGCTTTCATTAATGCATTAAAGGTTTTGTCTTGACACGACACTTTAACTTAGACGATTATGTTCGAGACCCCCGGTATAAAATAGAGATTAACTCCCAACTCAGGTAAGGAGACTTAATTATAGTGTTATTCAAATAAAGTTTTAAACTTTAGTGTTCATTAATTACTTGCCTAATTTAATTAAGCAGTTTTTCGGTTTTAAAGCAGCGTTGACATTACAGTCGCAAACTGTCAAAAACTACTCTAATTCCCCCTTTATATTTTTAGGGTGCCCAAAGGCTTATTGCCCCCTTAGCCAAGCTGATAATCTGCAATCGTTAACGCTAGTCGAAATCAAATCAAATGTATGGGAATGAAATCATCTCAACGTTAAGTCACGTCGTTAGAACAAACGAATAGAAAATTCGTAGCCAAGTTCACATCGTTCAAAATGATAGAATGAATTGTTATCATTTCTACAATGTTCAACGCTACATCCTTTGTTAAAATGTTTGAACCTAATGATTATATTTGATTTTAACCTGTTTGACGTTTGTAGGAACGCTCGCCATAGATAAAAGAATAGGTCGTTTTCTGAACATGACATTGTAAAACGAGCGGCCGATTCAACCGTGTCAACATGGCTACCAAATTATCGTTTTCTACAGTTGCTGACACCAAGGCGTTGCCAATTGGAGAACGGAATTCGATACGAAACGGTTGTAACTTGGCTAGGGCTACTACTAAGTCTCCGCTCTCCGTCCGTCTGTCTGCAAGTGGGCTGTATATATACAGCCCGCTCATGAACCATAACAAGTAGAAAGTTGAAATTTTCACAGAGTGTGAAAACACATTTCTGTTGCCGCTATACCACGAATAATAAAAGGAGATATACACAATTATTGAAAAAGTACATAATTTTCAACCTTATACTTTGCTACGGAACCCTTCATGCACGAATCTGACTCGCACTTCGGTTTTTGACCTTAATTAAGCGCTGAGATGACATATGTACTTACATACATGACTTGAACTTAAGCACAAAAATCTGACAGCGTTTAATGACATCAGTGTTAGTTTTAGTAAGAAATTGGGCTTTAGATTGTGAGAAATTAAGTTCCTTTTTTAGCATTGTTTTTTTAGTGAAGTACATTTGAAAGAGGCTTTTAAGTGAATTCTGCCGAAATATTTATAAATATTCATGGGCTTTCTCTCTTTGCGGCTGGTGGTGGTTTTAGTTCTAAGGAAATAACAGGTCACTGACTGTGATTTCACGTGTGCTGTATTGTTGCGGAATTTGTTCAAAAGAGTTATCATGGCCCTTGAACGCAAAGGGCATTAGAAGGAACATGGATAGGTTTTAGTCGGTAAGAATCTGACAATCCCTTCCACTCCACCCAGAGCGGAAGAAGTCATTTGCTGATTTCTCCTTCATAAAAAAATGGTTGGGTAAAGAAACTATGAGTTTGTAAATGAAAATAATATATCTAGTTTTAATTTCCGCGAATATTAGTGGGTTGCAGGTATGCACCTCCCTCCCGCCCGCTTTATTATGCACATGCAAGATTACAAGGCAAATGCTAAATACTTGCATTTGATATATTATTTTCATTTTCAAATTTAAAATGGATTTCCGCAAAGTAACGCCTGACTCAATCAATTTTTTTTTTTTTGAAACTATGAGTCATCAGTACTGTAATTTTAATTCTGGCTACTAAAAGTTTCACATTTTCCCTTTTCCGTGGGTCAAATCAGTTTATTTGGTAAAATATAATATATAATTCGAGGCCGTTATTTATTGAGTGTCCGTCTTTTTGTCAACCGCAAAATAGGTCTACATAAATGAAAACTTTTAATACAGCAAAAATATATGTTTTGTAGAGAAACGATACAAGGTAGATTATAGAATCTACCTTGTATCGTTTCTCTACAAAACATATATCCCGATTAATAATCGCCCACTGTACATAGGTACCTACAGTGGGCGATTATTAATCGGGAAGGACACCCAACTGAGACTCAGATTACGATATTTTAATTTTGATAAGCTAAGCTCACTGTTTCGTAACAAATCTGCAATAAATCAAAAACTCTTGAGCAGAAAACTAATTTATCAATAATTTACACCACCAAAATCTGTATTTATGCGAACAAAGTTAACCATAATCCTGCTAAACTGGGAAACTATTTAGCCTTGTATGAAAAACTGCATTAGCAAATTCAATTATAATGCAAATTTTGCTAAATTTTGTACGTGGGGACAAAATGATAGTGGCCCATTGTTGCCTGATAGCTCCAGGCAATTCTCTAATGAAAAACTTCATGCTTTGTTCACTTAATCACCCTATTAACACAATAGAGGGCGTTGTACTCAACTTATTGTTCGAATAACGGTTAATTTGAACGAGTTAGTTTATTTTCGAACTTATTTTAGAAACTGTTGTGAGGATTATTTATAACGAAAGCTGTGGTTTTGACAGTTTATAATGTTCTTTTTTTTTCAATTGCTAAGGTTTCAATGTTTTGGATAAAACTGTTCTCGGCGTTCCTCGGCTCCTCTTATTATTTCACTTTGTACGTAGTGTAGCACGTACCGGGCCGCTAGTATAAATATAATTTTTGTTTATTTATTTCAGTTTAATTACGTTATAAGCTGCTCGAATCAACGCTATTCTATGAACGTCGGAAAACTAGCGCTATGGCTCTGTCTCGCCCACGAGCTGAACATTGTATGTATTGGTACTGAAAAAAAAAAAGAAAGACCATGACGCATAGCTTTCCAACCTTCATAACTTTCTCTTCCTTTTTAGTTTAAGGTGTAGTAGTAGAATTATATGGCGTTTTTAGATGAAATTCCTGCCTTAGAATAGAATACTCTTTATTATGTACACCATATAAGTTACAGAAAATATAGATGAAGAAAACATTACACAGGGTGACACAATGGGCGGCCTTATCGCTAAAAGCGATCTTTTCAAGACAACTTTTGGATGGATTTTAAAGAGAAAAGGAAACAACACACATAGATGCACACTACATTCAGAATCCGAAGTATGTGTATACTTCGGATTATGAATGTATGAGGCTTTGTATGTTTCCAGTGTGCACCTCGTTGAGTCCTTATTATGCCGATCTATTGTGCGTGTGCCCTTACATTTGATTATTTCTGTTCGTAAATGTGATGTTGAGCTGGTCATTTTATTTTGGGTGTAAGAAATGTTTTGGAATATCATTTTAGCGGTGTATCTTAATTGCGTTAACATTAAAAAATTCTTCAGAATATTACTTTCTCCATTCATACTCGTAAATTTATCATGTTACCATCGTTATTGTATCACCAGCTGTATGAGGTCGAGGTTATTTCTGTTTAGTGACCAATAATATCTCAGAGAAAACAAATTTTTAACCTGCTTTATCGTCAGTTTCTAGAACAACATTTACATTTACAGAAAATACATCCAAATTATATGTAAGTACTAAATACTAGGTCAAATGGGAGAAGTCATTCGATAATATCCCAAAAATAAAAAAACGGTACCATTATCTATAACAAGTAGAGCAACGTGAACGTCATGTCTCACAATGCCGTAGTAAGGGCCTACGCCTGTTGGTCTAGTAGTTAGCGGCCCTGACTGCTAAGCCGGAGGTCGTGGGTTCGATTCCCACCCAGGACAAACTTTGTGTGATGAGCATGATTGTTTGTTCTGTGTCTGTGTGTGATTTATCTATAATATGAATGTATTTAAAAATTATATAAGTATGTATATCAGTTGTCTGGTTACCATAACACAAGCTCTGCTTAGCTTGGGATCAGATAGCCGTGTGTGAGTTGTCCCAAGATATTTATTTATTTATTTATTTATTTATGTGCCATACCGCGGGCGGAATTAAACTAAAAAAATAATATCTCCCAAAATGTTAGAAATTAGCATTGTGTGCTTATTGTTTCATAAAATATTCATCTACAAACCGATTCAAGAAATTTATCATTGGAATCGAAAAATATGTTCTCCCACACCTGCAAATGTAAGTTGGTAACACGCACAATATTGAGTAATTTACCATGTTGTTTTAATATCATGGACTTCTTACAGATTTTCCTATAATCTATAAGTAGACAACTACATTTCTGTATTTATTATTTCAATTTATTTATTTTTATTAGTTATTATTTCAAAATTTTTGGTTCAGTAGTTTCGTAGATGCGTTTATTTTCTTGAATAACTTGGCACCATTTATTTTAAAATTACAAATAAATACATTTAAAATCTTCACAACAAGATCTTTCATTTGATATGCTACACGACGCAGTTTTTTTTTTTTAATTTTCTACCTTCCCCCTAAAACTGACCTCCCATATGCAGATTTCATGTATTCACGTCACACCGTTTGGTTCACAAAAATTAATATTAATACCAAATTTCAACTTAGTCGGTCTAGTATATTCGAAGGAAATTGACTGTAACGGAAGGACAGACGGACACACAAGTAATCTTATAAAGGTTCCGTTTTTTTTTTTTCAGACGTACGGAACCCTAAAAAGGTACTAAATAAACAACTCTGTATTCATTTCATCAACAGCCTGTTGCAGTCCACTGATGGACCTAGGACTCTCCAATTGCACGCCACTTAGATCTATTTTCGGCTTCTCGCATCCAGTTTCAATTCATTTCAATTAAAAATAAATAATACAGCTCCGTAAGTAATTCAGGAAATTTGTTGGTACTAAATGATCGCGGCAAATATTTAATAAAAATAGTTTAACATTTTCTCATAGGTACTGCTTTGAAGTTAATTGAAAATTAAACAGCCTGGAGAGAAGTCAATCTTGCAATAAAATAAAGTGAGCCGCGCTGGCTGGGTTTAAAAGAAACATGGAATGTAATTAATTGGTTTGGTATTTTGATCAAAGGGGCACACTATCGTAATTTTAAAGAGCGTCCGCTTTCGAAACGCATTCGCAAACTGTAGAAACACCTAGTACAATTTTGTTTTTTTTTTTTTTACATTGCTTGTTGGTGAGATGATGTAGTGAGTAGTTTGTGCCATGAATTGACTTAGATTTTCGTCATTTCCACGATTTTATGTAGCTACTAATTTCTGGCAAATCAATCTTTTCGCTGCTTAAAAATACCTTTTGGTTGTGTTTTTCACAAATTGTTTGCAATATTTTTTTACTTATTCTTTTGATATAATAATTAATTTTTGATTTTAGTTTTTTAAATTTTAAAATCTCTTGATGTTGGGCGTCAACGCTTTCTATTAATTGCACAGAAAAATCGGCTGAAACTTCAACTTGTGTATCTATTGCAAGTAAAAATCAATGGATTTTTTAGCTCTTCAGATTAATTTGACGAAGTCACATATTGAAAATGTTGTTTTCTAAACGGTAGTAATCGCCACCCACAGCAACAGAGTAGCACCTGCCGCGTGAGCTCTTCAAACAAGAATAGTGTAATCACTCATCTGATTAGTCGGTCAAAACGGACTAAGGGATCTAGCGTAGATAGGAAAACACTGGTCTTCACTCCAAAAGTGTTTTAGCCAATCTTATCGCGTACAATGGAATTTGTTAAAAAAAATGTCATTTCACCATCTGCTAAGGAACTTGAAATAAATTACAGAAATAAATACAATAGATCTGGCTGTAAACTGTCCAAAGAAAAATCGTAACTCTTTAATTGAAATGAAATTGAAATGCAGGCGAAACAAATTTGTATAAATCCGTTTTCGCCACCCTATATGATAGATAGCGCATAAAATCTGTACGGTTTGAGAAGATTTTTTTAGTATCCCGCCAGGTGCTTTTAGATCGCACATATTTGCCTTTCAAGATTGCAATAACATACTACCAGGTTTATAAGCTTATGCAAAATATCCCCGCTCATAATTTCCATGTTATTAAATGTATATTCACTTGTTCAGCCAAAGTGTACTGTAGGAAATTGCATTAGTTTTTCAAGTTTTAAATTTGATTGGGTTTACTTTATTTTATTTCTACATAATGTCTTTGATATTTCCAACACAATATTTTGCATTATCAATATCACAGGCAAAAAAAAAATTATATTATTTTTCACGTTTTAATGGTGACATCCCTCACCTAAACGTACCCAATACAGCGTACGTGTTATAAACAGGTGTAAACAATAAACAGACATGCGATTTGGAATCGCATGTTTGTTTATTGTCTACACCAGTTGATTTGTTTTTGCATCACCCAAAAGTTAACCGGTAGAGATTGCCTATGGCATTCCCGCCTCTGAATATATAATACTAGCAACGCCTCGCGGTTTCACCCGCGTAGTTCCCGTTCCCGTGGGAATATGGGGATAAAATATAGCCTATAGCCTTCCTCGATAAATGGGCTATCTAACACTGAAAGATTTTTTCAAATCGGACCAGTAGTTCCTGAGATTAGCGCGTTCAAACAAACAAACAAACAAACAAACTCTTCAGCTTTATAATATTAGTATAGATGTTTGTGTGCGTAAAGAGTTAAATATTGAACACACTGTATTGGAACTAAGATCATGTTACGTAGTACGACCATGTTGGCACGCGACGACTGGATCAAGATATGTTTCATGGGACATAATGGCGACATGTTGAGGCCAGGTCAACTTGTTTGGCAAAACATATGTATGCCTATACACACCAGACGTGAATTTACAATGTTGACGTGTCGGTGGTCGTTTTGTGTGTCACAGTTGGGGTTTTTTGAGACCTGCTTGTGACATACATACACATACCAGGGGAGCAGTATAATGGAGAGTAAGCAGTAACTCATTGTGTTAACGATGATATTGACCAACAAATTGAAATAACCGCATTAAAAATAGCTAAGTATGCTACTATGTCGCTATCAACAGTAAAAGTGTGACTAGCTTGTTCAAGGAAACTGAATCTATAATGATTTCACCAATACGAGCAAAACTGTTTGCTTCTAGAAGCGGATGAGCATTCAAGTTTATCGAAAAACCGAAGCTTCGTCGTCGTGACAGCGCAGAGGATGCTTGGATAGCATGGTTTAGAGAACACAGGGTAGGAATTGCATGGTAGTTCCACATCCACCCTCTGCTACCTTTCCACCAAGTTTTAGTTTGCGAGGTTGCAGGTACGTCTTTGTTCGCTGATTCAAGTTAAACCAGCCTTTTAATTTTGCCATCGATTTTTCTATTGTATTTCTATTGTCCCTTTCTAATTTCACCAAATGTGTTCTCTCTGAAAAACCTCATAAAAAACTGAGGCTCAAATCACAACGTACTCGATTAATCGTTGTAATCTTGTTCCGGTCTACATAAATATCTGCTGTGGCCATTTGGCTTTGTGTGTGTGTTGGGTAGTGTGCCAAGGAATCTAATGGCTCCGGATAAGTCATGGACTAGAATGTTTCTGTAAACGGTTGTAGGTAATTAAAATAGGGATGTTTCCTGAATTAAAAAATATATGATTCTATAATTAGTCCGTCAATTGGATTATCTAAAATATATTGCACACGTATTTTTTTATATATAAAAAATGACGAAGCTGAAAAGCATCAAAGATCAGGAGTGGGGGCTTGTGACGTCACGCAGTGGTTAAAATTGTAGCACGTGGTGACGACACACGAGTATTCAACGCACTGTATCGTCTTCGTTTTTTGTTTACGTGAAAAAAGAAAAATACGTGTCCAATATTTTTTGGAAATCTATCTGATGGACTAATTAGATTTTTTTAGTCAACTACCCTATTGGAATGGCTGTCAGGAATGGGACGTAATTTTGTTAGTTACTGTTTCATGTTTGCCTAGATGAATCAATGAACTTTGAATAAGGTTCATAATTCGGTAACACGATATTTCTCGACAAGACTGGTGTCAGGTTTCCTGGCATCTGATTGCCCGTATCAAATAATAATAGCTGGGAGCCCGCCTAATGTGCTGTCGGGTGCTCGGCAGAATCTCGGTACGTTAAGATGTTAACCCATTCAAAGTCAAAACCAAAAAGTTCATTTCAGTTATGCCATTAAACGGCACTTTTGAACGTCATCATTTACAATAAAATAATAAAGTGACTCTAGTGTCCATTCGCAAAGGTAGATTCTTATGATGGCGAGAAGCGCTTGTTCATCATCTGCCTAGCCTTTTGCCAACTACATTGGGGTCGGCTCCCAGTCAATCTGGATTCAGCAGAATTCAAAGAAACCAGTATTTTACGTGAGGCGGCTTGCCTACCAGACCTCCACAAGCCATTAACTGGGGAACACGGTACTTCTTGGCAAGACAGTTGTCAGATTTTCTGGCTTCTGACAATCCGTAACGACTGCGAAAGATCTCCAAATGACAGCCAGGACCAACGGCTTAACGTGCTTTCCGAGGCACAGAGAAGTCTCGTTATGTTAAGATGGTCACCCATCCACAGACCAACCTCGGCAAGCATTGCTTAACCTAGAAGATCGACCCGTGCAGCTGTTATAATTTAGCCACGAGCGCCGGCGAGATGCGCTTGTTAATATACAAATATTCTTTTGAAAACCATCCTTAAAAATACCAACTATGCACTACTTCGCTCAAGGATCAGTGACAGCTGTTGTCATAAGTACAATTAATAGATATGTAAAGTCATTCCAGTAGCACAAGCAAGTAAGAAATACCCACCCTACCCGAACGCAAATTACATAAAAAAACTAAACCATAATGTTCATACAGCCCTGCAACTTCTGGCAAATTAATGAATTCGCCAAAACATGATTAGCGCTGCTCACATAATTAATGATTCAGGGAATCGTTAATCATTCTCATCGTACATTTTCCTTGCATGGTAAAGAAACTATCCCCTAAATAAATAATTTATAAATATTAAAATTCTACTAAAATGACTTAAAAACTGAATATTATTTATGTAGTCTCTGGCAGGAATTAAGCGTAATATTCACAGAAATACCTTAACGACTAGTCTGACATAAATAAACTGATACTAAGACGTTTTCAGAGCAGTTATTTTGGTAACAGTTAATTAAGTTCTTACCTTGATTGTCCTAGGTATTATACAAAATTGGATAAAAAAACAAATAACGCTTGAACAAATATAAAATGGGCTACCCACGTACTATAATACTATTACGAAAAAGTTCAATTCTCTGATCATCCAAAGGTCAGCTGGTAGAAAATGTCTAAGACATTAAGTCCACTTCTGTTGGATCTGGAAAGTAATTAATGAATGAATAAACTTGCAAACTAAAACTCGATACGATTTTTAGTTGTAAAACAAACATCATATTATTTTTTTGGCGTATAAAATGTGACAACCAGATCATATAAGTATTATGTAATAAATTTATAAGCAATCAACTAACATCTTTTTTATTAGATGGGTAATCATCAAATGACTTCTCCCACTCTGGGTGGAGCGGAAGGGAGTGTCAGACTCTTACTGTCTAAAACTCACCCGTGTTCGTGCTAATGCCCTTTGCGTTCTAGGGCCGCGGTGACGCTTTCGAACGGACTCTGAAAACTGACACCTCGTAGATAAAAGGGCACGGTATCGGTACGATACTATATGTACACATATATATGTATGTGCTATGGTGCGGTGGATACAAAGATAAGCTTTTCTGCTTTTGAAAACTGTATTTGGGTTGGCTTCCTACCTAATGGGATGCCACTGAGTAGGTAGCACTAGCATTTGCATGGTGTGATTGCCTAGACAATCACATTAATAGGGTAGTAAACTAAAAAAAAATTATTAGTCCGTCGGATAGATAAGATAGATTTCCAAAAAATATTGGACATGTAATTTTTTTTGTCACATAAACAAAAAATCAAGACGATACAGTGCGATGAAAACTCGTGTGACGTCACTACTAGCTACAATTTTTACCGAGCCGTGACTTCACAAGCCTCCATTCCTGATCTTTGATGCTTTGTATCTTCGTCATTTTTTATAGATTTGATAAAGGAAAAAATACGTGTCCAATATTTTTCTATAATCTAACTGACGAACTAAACACAATCATATATTTTTTACTCAGGAAACATCCCTTTTATGTTGAACATTGAAAATGAATTTCTGAGTAACGTAAATATCTAAATCAAGCCGTCTCGTCCGTGAAGATTTAATTCATATTGCAAATGAAAATGCACTCATTTCCTTTATTTTATTGAAGAGAGAACTCCTTAGAAAGAAAGCCGTCTTCAGTGACATAAAAAAAAACATTACAATAATTCTGCTTAAGCATAAGCATAATCAGCCTTTTAATGTTCCCAATGCTGGGACACAGGCCTCCTCTCTAGAAACGGAATGGGCTGTAATCCACCACGCGGGCCCAGTGCGGGTTGGTGAATGTCACATGTCTTCAAATTTTTGGTTCTAGGACATGCCATTTTCCTCGCGATGTTTTCCTTCACCGTTTTTGAGTTAAGTCTGCTTAATTAGCGTTATTTCTAATAAATAAATTTCGAGACAAGGGTTCTTTGTGTACTGGTATAACTGTGTCTAATAAACTTGAAGTATAATGGGCGTAAGTAATGTGTCTGCTTGTTGAAATGGCTATCATGCATTTCATTGTTTCAGGTCGAGGACCTATGATGGGCCATTAGTTGTAGTAATTAGTTCTTAACAGCTGACTTCCATAGTTAAGGGATGAATACATTTGAAGAATAAATATACTGAATGCTGTTTATTTGTACGTAAATTAGTTACTAACATAATGTGTATTTTTAATAGAAAATTATGGATCACTGATATCTAAATTAATTAAATCTAAATAAATTTAGTTGGTCGTTATCCGTTTTTTTTCTTAACTTTCAATTCATTTTAGTCAAATTACTAGGTATTTAAAACATAAAACTTCGCTATCGTACTGAACGATAGCGAAGTTTTATGTTTTAAATAAAAAATATAAAATATGTCTGTGAATATTACCCATGATGAATTTGTTTTCATAAAAAAATTCAATCTTGTGACTACTATTACAAATACGATAGTTTGTATGGATGTTTGTTACTCAATCACGCCAGAAAAGCTGAACGTATGAAATTTGGCACAGAGATAAATTATTTTCAGGGATAGCACATAGGCTACTTTTAAGATCGAAGTCGCGGGCAATAGCTAGTAAGTAATTAGTTAGTTTTTGTTTTCCGGTTCTTCGATCCGGGTCTTGTAACTTTAATTGCTGACGGAAAAGTACCTAAGAAAATTATTCTTTCAAATATTAGTTCCAAAACTACTAGGTATTCTTAATAAGCAAAAAGAAAAAAAAATGAACCACAATTTTACCTCACATTAACTAATCAACAAGTATTTAAACTAAATAATTAGGTTGCCCAGAATATGGTAAACTCGTCAACCAACGTAAGTACATACGAGTACGTGGAAGGGTGACACGTTTTCTAAACCAAAATTAATTACTTCCATCTAATTGATTTATTACGGTTAATTAAGCGTCTTAACTCAATGTGAGCGGTAGCTTATTTAATTAAGTTTCTGAGGTGTGAAATAGACTCAAGTGTGAAAAGAAGCGAATTATTTTTCCATTTGAACAAGATTGCTACTACAGGAGTGCCTCATTCAGAAGAAGACCCGGGCGTCGCGAAACGCAAGGCGATTTCCAGCCACCGCCGCCGCCGTAGGCGCGGACCAGCTAACGGCAAGCCACCCATAGCTCGCCGTCCGCAGACCCGCGCCTACGGTGGCCAGAAATCGCGATACAGGCCCGAGTCGACAGCGCGGCGCGTCGTATTCCACGCGCGCCTCAAAGAGCCGAAGACGGGGCCCCATCCAAAAAAAAAGGAGTGCCTCATTGGTCTAGTAGTCGTTTGCGCTACTGCTTAGCATTACGGTTTTGATTTCGTTTCCCGGGTCGGATAAAGTGTTGTAAAGTTTTTTTACGGAACTTTTCAATAGTTCCCTGCAAAATGGCAATAAACTCGTCTGTTGCCAATTGCATCTATAGCAACACATGAGTTACATTAATAGACATGACGATACACAATTCCTTTAACGTGCTATCAAAGTACTCCACGTGATTCGAACTTTGAAAAACAAATCATTAAAAAAAACATGCCTGCCAAACTAAAAACTAAAAAACAAGATAGATCATAATCATTAGATTGCAGTCGGGCGACCAGTAAAGAACTATTCAGAGGAACCGTCCCCCGATTGCAATGAAAAGATTATTATCTACCTTGTTTTTTTCTGGTTTACTTTTCGATACAACAGGCGTGTTTATTTTTTATTTTTTGTTTTTATTTCATACTTTTTTGGCCTATGTACCTAATAAATAAGCTTTAAACGATGTCAGACATAATTCACACATTTAATGAAAACACACATGCATCTTAGGCTAGTGATTTAATGAAATCACTAGCCTAAGATGCCTGGGATAACTCAACACTTCCAACGATACCACATACATTGATATCGGTTAAGCCGTTTAGAAGTTATGGTGGAGTAAAGAAACTCACAAACATACATACATGAACCCTGAAAACATAACACTCCTTATTTGGGCACTCGTGTAAAAACCCGACAAAACCTATCGGGCAGTTGCCCACCGGACACAACACATGTCCAGCTGAAAGATTTCTGGCCCATTTCAATAAAGGTTACGTGGCAGTATACGCTCTCTGACAGTGGCGTGCAATGGTTCGAGTTAGGGTAGGCCAGAAAATAATGTCCAAAAAAAACACACCACATTATTCAGGGTTGAAATTTGGTGTCTTTTTTTGTTTTTTTTTTTTTAAATAGGCAATTTCAAAAAATTAAAAAAAAAGTCATTTCATTAAAAATCAACCCTGAATAATGTGGTTATTTTTTAAAATTTATTTGGACATTTTCTCTGGCCTACCCTAACTCGAACCACTGCACGCCACTGCTCTCTGATACATGCGACTAAAATATAACTGACCCAATGTTGGTATATACTCCTCCTCTTACTGAACCTTTGGCGATTACAGTATGATTTCCGGCAAGAAGAAAGTTGGGTAGGGAACCCTTTTTATCCGTAAAGTAAAGCCAAACAAATGTTTTTTTGCCCCGCGTGATAGGATTTAAGCCTATGGTTAATCATTGGGCTTACATTCAAATTTCTACTCGTAACCTTTTCTGTTTAAAAAAATACAGCACGGGCATGTTACTAAAAAGGTTATTTAAATAAAACCTACTCTGAACTAAATAAAAGTAAGAAAGTACTTGTACAGATAAAAACTATGAAAATACTGTTTAATCTTTTACGAAGCGAACTACACAATATTATGAAATAAACTAATATTTGGGAACAACAACAATTTATAACAGTTTCGTCTTATGAATTCAAAATTAATGCTGTAAACTTTCAGTATAAATTGACAAACTGAAAGTATTATTCAAACAAGCATGTATTTACTGATAAAACTACTTATCTCGATTGGTTTCTTAGCAGTTTGCTAGTTTCAAGACTGGTGATAGATTAAAGTGTCTTTTAATTGTTAAGCTTTTCAAAATATGGTTTAAACTTCTGTAACTCATGTTTCTTTGAAAAATACTTTCAATCTTTTAAACACCTTTTTTTTGGATGGGAGTTCATCAAATGTCTTCTCCCGCTTTGGGCGGAGCGGAAGGAAGTGTCAGACTCTTACTGACTAAGATCCACCCATGATTGTTCTAGTGCCCTTTGCTTTCCAGGCCCGCGATGACTCTTTCGAACAAATCCCGAAACCCTATCAGGCACTGACGCTATGGGGCTCGTCTTCTTTGCTGACAGCTCTTTGAGGCGCGCGTGGAACATGATACTCCTAAGATATGAACTTTTTAGTCTTTAACAGTATCATAATATTTTAAAGTTCATGAAGTTTGGACGTTTATTGATCAATTATGACTCAATTGCAGACATAAGTAGACCCAGGCCACGGATTAAAACATAATAAGGTGGATACTTTACCCAAAAGACATTTTAGTTGGATAACTTTCGACAGTTACTCGGTCAACGACGATGGCTGCTTACAGTACTAACATCCAGTTAAAAAAAAGAAACAAACGCTATCCAATAAAAAATTACACTCCGTAAGCAGATAACAATGTTAATTAAAATGTAGCTCCACCCATCTGGAAAACAATTACACACGACATGGAAGTACAAATTTGAACGAGTCACAATAGGCAACGCCTTTTCCTTTGTGTCCCTCAGAGGTCACTTTCTTTGATCGTTTGACGGGCAATATTGACATTGTCCTCTGTGACACTGTGCTCTGGTTTTTTGTATCTCATTTTCATCTCTTTAGGGAAATTGGAGGTGTTGAGGTAAGGTGTTTTTGTAGATAAAGGTCGATTTTTAACAACTTGCTGACCTTTTCGTCTGTTTAAACAGTAATTGTAAATTACTTTTACCAAAAACGTCTGATTTTTGCAAAAACAGTACTCTTTAACCGTTTTTAGCGTCCCATTTATCTCTGCCAAATTTTGTCAAAATTGGTTCAGAGATTAATAAAGCCTTTCGGATTTATATAATATTCAGGAATTCGTTAGGAATACCATCGATGAAAATAAAACAATAACTTGGCTATTTCTTTGTGAAAAGCACGTATAATATGGGAGTCTGAAGATATAAAGTTGTTTTAATATAACTTTAATATTTTATATTTCCTTTAACATCGAAAAATATTTGCGTTGAATTTAACCCTACACGTTTGGATTATTTTTACCTCTTAGGTCATAAAGAGAACTTTCATGACACGTCACAATACCCCAGAATATAAATTCGCTCATTAACACACATAGTCATCATTAATGAATCTTCTAAGCGTCGAATAAGTTATGAAGCGGCTGTAAACATAACACGGGATTTAAGCGCTTTTACAGATGAGGCAACGGTAAAACCAGTAGTAGTGGTTGAAAAGCCTGGCTTAAACATTTTCTTTTTTATTATTATTATTAATTTCATCCGCGTAGTTCCCGTTCCCTTGGAAATATGGCGATAAAATATAGCCTATGTCATCCGGGGATAGTGTAGCTTCCCAGCAGTGAAAGAATTATTCAAATCGATTCAGTAGTTTTGGAGCCTATTAAAAAAAAAGCAATCAAATCGTTCCTCTTTATAATATAAGTATAGATACCGTAGGTAAATTAAATAAAATACAACAAGAAAAACATTAAAAGCATCAAAATATTTTTAATTTGACATTTGTATAATTCTGTTCATTTCGGAAGATAAACACATTTTATTGCTATGTATTTAACATAGCAATATAATATGTTTATCGTGTGAACTTTTTTGTATGATTAATACCCATCCTTTGGATTAATAACTGTTTCTGTTTGTTGTAATTTCTGCAAGGTTACCAAAAAAAATCATTCTCATTACTATTTCAGCCGTGTACTTTCGCAGTAGCTGGCCATAGACCTCCTCCAAGTCAAACCATATCAACCGATCCTGAAATTCTTACATTTTGCAGATTCCCGCAAAAAATAAAATACTTTATGAGATTCACAAATTTACAACAAAACCTTCTCAGACGATAAATACCACGCGCTTAACTTAATCAGTGCATAAACATTTCACAACCACTGAAGACTAATGTCAGCCACTAATAGTCGCCTGCAGTTGCCAAGTCAGTAAGAGCGCTTACAAAAGGTAGGTAATTAAGTGACCGCTGTACCCCACACGAAATAATGAAGGGTCGTTCGTAAAAGGAGTTTCCATAAAGCAGCTTATAGTGCTATAAGTCTATTCATGTTTCATTTTTCAATACGCTGTTAGCGTTTCCAGGCGTTAGAATTATTATGTATCTGAGTCGTATAATAAGTAAGGTTGTATGTGATCGTATGTGAATTCGGTTAAGCAGTAACCAGCCTTAGTGTACTGAACTGCAAGTGGGCCACACAAAAAAAAAATTCGTATTTTATTCCTTAGTTTAGATTCATCCACGTATTACCCTGTCAAAAGAAGTATAATGTGTATAAATGTCCTCGTTATTTCTCACTGTAATCTTATGCTATTATTTTGTATTCACCATCATCATCTGTCTAGTCTTTTCCCAACTATATTGGGGTCGGCTTCTAGTCATCAGCTGCTCATCATTCAGCTGAATACCAGTATTTAACGTGGAGCGGCTGCCTACCAGACCTCCACAACCCAATAAATGGGGAACACGGTACTTCTTGGCAAGACTGAAGTCAGATTTTCTGGCTTCTGACAATCCGTGACGACTGCCAAAGATCTACAAATGACAGCCGAGACCAACGGCTTAGCGGAAACTCGGTATGTTATGATGGTCAGCCATACACAGGCCAACCTTGGCAAGCGTTGCTTAACCTTGAAGATCGATCTGCGCGGCTGTTATTCTTTGGCCACGAGCTCGATCAATTATTTTGTATTCAATAGATACAATATACATATGTATTTTGTACTAGAGGGTTATCTTTCTAGTTTTTCTTTATTTAAAGCTGCTTCGTTGGTCTCACGGTCGCAAGCGCGATTTCTGATTGGGTCCTGGATTTTTACCCCATCAGGATTTTCAATGTGTCGGTATTTTAAGTCGATGGTGTGACACCTCTGTTCCTCGAAACGCACACTGATCTCTCTTCAGTCTTCAGCCGTATAAGATTGTCGACCCATCTGATTTTATTTAAAAAAAAAACAATAGATTGATAAAAAAAAAAACGGCGTCGTGGTAGTATGAGGTGGTTTTCCCTTTCTAATTTGGTGAAAATCTGATGAAGACCTTCGGAGATAGGAAACGCAATTCTTCAATAAATGAAGGCAAAACTTTCAGGATTGCTGTGATCGCATGCCTGTTTGTTGTTTACACCAGTTTTATACAAGTCGGTACGCTGTAATGGTGTACGTTTAGCTTGGGTTATCAGACTAAAAAAGGAAAAATAATGAACTATTTATATTTCTGTCAATCGTTTAAAATTGCCAATGATCATATTTTTATCTGAAAAATGATGTTCTAATTACGGACGTTTAGCATTAAATTAATTTAACGAGTTGTGTTGCAAGTGGGCCTTAGGGTTGTGAAATTCGAGTAAGTAGGTATCAATGTGACTCGTTACGTTTTGCTGTTGATGTTTAAAATCAACAACTTATAGGTCAGCCGTGGCAACCCTAGCATTTATCAGTTAACATTTTCCCGAGTATATCCGTCATAACTACCCTGAAAATGCATGAAGTTCCCAAAGCTACGTATGCAGCCGCAAAGTCTCGGGATTTGATTAGCATAAGGTTACTAAATCCCTCGGTTTGGCCTGCACATTTTATTTGCATAACCACCAGGAATGCACGCCGCTTGAAACTGTTAGCATTAATATCGTTTTAAATTGTTTTGTGAGGGGTGTCCGTTTTAAATGGGTTTTGCGGATTTATTTTGGGTGTAACAGTGAATATTTTTAATTTTTATTTTAGGTAAAATACAGAATTCTTAGAATAATCTATTTTTAGCCTTAAAGGCGGACCAGGAGTTAAACTTTAACTTAATACTTCCATAAAACAAGAGATATCTACTGCAAGACATCCGAAATACGGATTTACTTACCTGAAAAAAAAAATGTGGATGATTGAATTTCCTCGCTCTGGTAGGCCATCAACGTCAGTTAACATCACAAAAGTGAAGAAGATAGTAACTGTAAATCCTCATTCAAGTTTGAGTCGGTCTGTACTATTCTAAATAATCTAAAACTTATAACTATGAACCATGTTACCGCTCGGTTAGTTCCAAAATATATAAATTTTCCTCAAAATCACAATTGCATAAGAGTCGTTCAGGACAGTCAACAAGCTGCGGAGTGGCGCCTTCCATCTGAGTCGAAACCGAAAAAAAACACGTTAGTTTGCCTATTTTCTTTGACTATCGGAATATTTTCCCGGTACTTTCTTGACAGGGTAGTATTGATCCCTGACTGACGTCTTTTTCTGGTCAATGGTATCATAAGAAAATTGTTACGGACTGTGATTGGTGACTGAAGTCTAAAAACCATAACCCCACCACCTTGTTTAAAACACCCTTATATAAGGCATTTCTCATGTGTTTTTTTTTAAGTATGTTAAACATTCTCAAGCTGTTTAAACAGTATACTTGCCAACATACATATCACTCATGCGAACACCGGGCTTAAAATCACAAGCGTCATTTGGAATACGTAGATGTAAACTTATTTAGTAACTATAAAATTATAGCTGAACATTTTATGTACCAATGAATATGTACATATGTTTTCTTATTATAAAAGCAACATTAACGTTTTGTCTTACTGAAATACAATATTGGCACATTTAGAGCATCATTTATAAAGTTCAAAACAATATCTTTAGTAATCTATGAAACATTGCTTTTTATG
Organism: Hecatera dysodea; assembly: GCA_905332915.2. Classification (NCBI taxonomy): domain Eukaryota; kingdom Metazoa; phylum Arthropoda; class Insecta; order Lepidoptera; family Noctuidae; genus Hecatera; species Hecatera dysodea. The sequence goes on along the minus strand of HG995294.1, from coordinate 5,427,211 downwards.
CTGTTATAATAAGTTATTCGTAGATTTACAATGATGTGCATACAGTAACTTTATATAACAAAGTAATATCACAGCCACTAACCAATATGTTTTTTTTGTAATAAGTTGCTCTATTATTTTTGGTAACAATAATATATGATGGTAATATAATGATGTGATACCCAATTTTTGGCTATTTTTATAGCAAAGGTACGGGCTACAGTAAAATTTGAAAAATACTTTTCTTAATTTCGTCTTTCGTTTTTCGTCTTAGTATTCGGAATACACGTTGTTACAGGTATTGTATTATCTTAAATGCGCACTTATTTAAAGAATTAGAAAGTAGGTACTTAAAATTACCTAGTTCTGTTTAATTAAAACTTGAATTTATGATCTTAATCATTCACGTTAAGTATGTTTAGTATCTAAACGTATTTTTTATTATGCCTTAATAAATTTCAGCGTACAGTTTACTACTTTTATATTAGGTCGACTAAAGCAAATTAGGTGTAAAATATTTATACTAGCTTTTTGGAGATCCTAAATGTAAACATTTAGTTTTAGTTATGTTGATTATGATGCCATTATCGTAAGCCCATTTGATGATATTAGTAAAATCCTCCTGAATATTACTTCAGTTAAATTCAAATCTTTATCTGTATAAATTAGGTATATATCATCCGCAAACACATATATGCGACACTTACGAGCTGCATTGCCCATGCTGTTGACATGCATGATGTATACAAGAGTACCAAGCGCGGATTCGGTTGGCACACCACATGTGACATGTCTGGGATATCCGACGATGCCGTCAAACTGTTTGCAGTGTCTGTGAGGTGTGGTCGAAGCAGCTCGTGGTGTTCCAAAGCGTCAAATGCTCTTTGAAATCAATCTAAACCATCACCACCGGCTTCCGCTGCCACTGATAAACACTCAATATCCGCTTTAGTAAGCTACCGGGATTTTGTTGAGGCTATCCATTTGTCGCGGGTAGCCCGTGGCGTGGGCTGTGCCGCTGCGACTTCTCACGCATAGCCGGAGTGATAACAACGGGCCGTGGTTTTTTCTCGCGACTTACGACAACTTCATGCCTTTCATTTTTCTCGCAACTTACGACAACTTCTTGCCTTTCATTTTTCTCGCAACTTACGACAACTTCTTGCCTTTCATTTATCGCGACTACGACAACTTCTTGCCTTTCATTTTTCTCGCAACTTACGACAACTTCTTGCCTTTCATTTATCGTGACTTACGACAACTTCTTGCCTTTCATTTTTCTCGCAACTTACGACAACTTCTTGCCTTTCATTTATCGCGACTACGACAACTTCTTGCCTTTCATTTTTCTCGCAACTTACGACAACTTCTTGCCTTTCATTTATCGCGACTTACGACAACTTCTTGCCTTTCATTTTTCTCGCAACTTACGACAACTTCTTGCCTTTCATTTATCGCGACTTACGACAACTTCTTGCCTTTCATTTTTCTCGCAACTTACGACAACTTCTTGCCTTTCATTTATCGCGACTACGACAACTTCTTGCCTTTCATTTTTCTCGCAACTTACGACAACTTCATGCCTTTCATTTATCGCGACTTACGACAACTTCTTGCCTTTCATTTTTCTCGCGCCTTTCATTTTTATCCCATCCTCTTTCTTTCACATATCAATCCACCTTCTTCTCTTTGCTTGCAATTTCAATTGTGTTCTAAAAACTTTCGCTTTGATGTTCCTCTAGTCCAAATATTTATATTTTTTTTCTTTTCCTTCTCACCTACTTCCAAGTAAATTATCCTTTCGTCCAATGCCTTATTACAAGTTTCCAAATGCACTTGTTGTTGTTTGTTTTTATGCTCTAATATTTTAGTCTATTTTTTCCTTTTCTTCGATCAATTCCTGATAGGTACTTATTAACGAAGAAACTTATACAGTCATCGTCATAACTTTTCTGGTGGCCAACAGCTTTTCTGGTGTCGTTTGGGTCATGTCGATTTTATGTTTGGCTAGTGAATCTGCCACGTGGTTTGGCATTCATTGCAAAAAACAGTGTCAGTTAGTGCCTTGAGTTTTGCAATACAGTACCGTAAACATTAAATAATACTAAACGCGTCACAGATGTCGCGTTTGCAAACTGTGACGAGATTAGGTAAGTACGCCTGTTGATATATTATATTCTTGCAATAACTGAATATTTTTATGAACGACTTTGCTGTCTATCTTAGGAAATGGTAGAATGGGGAAAATGGAGGATTTTGGCGAGCAGTGGGTCAGTTCAGGCAAAATATAATAATAATTCATCCAAATATGATTCTACTAAAATTGTAAAAAAAAAATCCTACTAGTCAAATTTTAGCTTGCATTCCATCTAAACAGTACCGAATATATTCGTGTGTGTTTATTAGGGGAATTGATTGTTATCGTGAGTTCGCAGAAATCAAGAAGTAATAGCTAGGTAGGCAAGAATCATTTCACGCTATCTCAATGACTGACAGCTTAAAAAACTTGTCCACACTGTCATCAGTATTAAACTACATCAAAGTAATATTTCTAACTGAATTATATAATGTTCTAATCCCAATTATTAGAACATTTTTTTCATGTAAAATGGTCTTCTCAGTAATGGAAGATTAAGATTTTTGTCATGATAATCATGCCGTTAAAGAAAATAATCTTGAGAAAATGCGTAATATTCTCAAAAAAATACTCCAAAAACATTTTTACATTTATATGTAAAACATTCCAGCCAATGAATATTTGAGTGCCCCGAAAGATTCATATAAAAAGCGACTCTTCGATTAACAACGTAGCGATACTAAGCGAAAGCTTTCAAAAGACCATCCCTAACAAAAGATACTCTTTTAAAAACGACCCATTATATTTTCCCGACATTTTATTAAAACTAAACGCCGTGGAACTGCGTAAATATAAAGAATAAGAATAAATGCTAAGCTTTAAATTCTTAGAGGCTTATAAAAATGGCCAGTTTTCCATTATTTCGAAGCAATAAAAGAGCTCTGTTCCATTTTTAAATTTCTAATATAGTAGGTATTGCGAAACTTTTTATTTATGGCCATTGTTATTTCGTTTAACGAAGAGGAGTGATAGTGAAGGAGCGCACTAAATTGATTTTGGAATCTTATTTTTATTTATTTTATGTACTTACTGCCATTCGAACGAATTTCTATAGTGGGTCCTACTTCAGCAAATAAATTTGATGCAAAAGATTTCATAGCACAAAATATCTGTGCACTTTCCCTACCCTCTGATGGAATGAGACAGCTGCAACTGGAGTCAAGTGTATGACCAACGCGGCACGTCTTAACACGCTTTCTGATAAACGACTAGTTATCGTACGCTAACATCAAATTGTGCAAATATATTTTCTGAGAAATAATTTGACGATTATTAAAATTTGTGGTCTTAATAAATACGAGATAGTTTAGGTACCAACCGGAGCGGTCAATATTGGTATATTCTTTACTATCATCACAAAAACATTGAACTTTGAAACTAGAACTCTGATAAAAGCTGGCTATTTCCTCGCACTGGAAATTGGATGGACACGTGTAGACAGGCCATGTCAGCTATATGTCACAATTACTTAGGTACAGTCTGTCGAATATCTTTCCAGTTTCTCAACAATATTGGTAACCTATATCACTCAATAATGACAGCAATGAACACGCGTAGTAGGCAAAGTGGGCGAAACATTTAATAACTGTAAAATCTATTTCATGTTCTACGAGTAGCACAAAGATGAACGCAACAAATTATGATGGATATTGTTTTAACATACTAGTAATTTCTCCTGTATCGTGGTTGCGTTTAGAATCATATAAATTCACATATACAAACATCCAGACCCGGAACAACTATCTGTAGGAGAAACAAATATTAAAATATCAAGCACTAGCTGCTGCCCGCGACTTCGTCCCCGTGGAATCCCCGATTTTAAAACATTCTTTATCGCTGCTCCGCTCCTATTGGCTTAAGCGTGATGATATATAGCCTAAAGCCTTCCTCGATAAATGGTCTATTCAACCCAAAAAGAATTTTTCAATTCGAACCAGTAGTTCCTGAGATTATCGCGTTCAAACAAACAAACAAACAAACTCTTCAGCTTTATAGTATTAGTATAGATTGATCATTTTTTATAAGTTCCTCACACCATTTAAATTTTAAAGTTTTTGGAAGAGTAAGCTAAGACAGCGGTGAATTAAGATGTCCTTAAAACAAAAATAGTTTTTGGACCCAACTTTTATCATCATAAGAGAAATAAGCACTTCTTTCAGGACTGTCACCCAGTGTGTAACAGTCCACTCAGAAAAACGAAATCGTCTATACAAATAAGGCCTTCAATTCTAGTTCTACGTTCATATTCCAGAAGAAAAAAAAAGTTATACCGATATACAGGAGCTGAAATATTCATCGAACACACACGATGTTCTTAAATCAAAACAATTTCCACTTCCAATTTATGTAAACGAGCCAAGTTCGTGTTAAGCACACAATTACACGTAATATGTAGCCCTAAGAACAGTAATGGGTACTAAGAAAGAGATAAATAGACACATAACCTTGATTTAAAATACAGGGATAATTTCTCTTCTTAACATTGGGGTAAATTACCCCACCTGTGAAGTGTTCGGGGGAATTAGGAGGAAAAAGTGTTTGGTTGACCCAAAAAGCCGTTTAACAAGCGGTGTTCGGAAGGTACCTGCTTGAATTCTTATTTTTCCTGAACCTACTTAGGAATACGGAGGATAAATTTTAGTTAAGTTTGTTTTGCTGCTTTTTAAGAGGAAACAATTGTTATGCTAGTAAGTTTTTCGTAATACCTTTATGTAACAGTTGACTTTATTGTAGTCAACAATTTTCAACTGGGAAACCATCTGGTTTGAAATAAGCAACACATGTTCAGCACTAGTTTTATTGTTTTGTGTACTGTGTTATAATAACAGCTGAGTCTGTACTACTAGAGGGCAATGACCTCCTTTTCCTCCTTCCATGCCTTGTTTGCTTCTGTCCCTTGGTGGAGCAAATACAATACTCTTTTAAAAAATTAAATTCATGCTTTAACTTCATTGAAACAAGCCATCTTCGACGAAACATTAAAACAATGACAACAGAATAGAAACAACCCCTCCAATATCAACCCTCAAACAGTCTCGACATAGTTTCAGTGTTACTAATTATGTAAATAATCATTGTGAAGCGACGGTGCTTGTATAAACGTATGCTAATGTAACCAAAGCCACGGCCATCGTATACCAGTTAGTTGCTGCCTATTCCATTGCCAAAAGGATATATGACCCCGCATAATAGGTTGCCGACGCTGTTAAAGAGCTATAGTGAGGCTAGGGTTAAAAGCGTTTATATGAAGGTGCGGGACTTAATAATGGTTCTAAGTTTCAGTAGGTACATTGTGTACTCTTCGAGGGGATATTAAGAAGTCTAAACAAGTGTCATTTTAGTCGGCAACATGTTAGTATACTCACGTTCTGGTGATTTAATAATATCACCCTGTGTATTGAGGTTGTATGAAACTGTTTTGGCGTTAGAGGAGGAAGATTTTTGTGTGGCTATTTATGTTTGTGTTGCTGATTTGTAAGTGGCTAGTAAGCACTTGGATATAAATTTTTCCTCCGGCTTTTGGGAAGGAAATGGCGCTTTACTAATTAAATACAAGTCAAAAAATGTGATGCTGTTGAAATTTATTCCAATCACAGTAGCCAACATGTGTTAAATTATGCGTCGCATTATTTTGGCTAATTATAGAAAATAACCAATACGAACGGTGATAACTAGTTCTAGAAACTGAGCATCAGTCTGTAAGACTAAAATTGTGTTTCATTTATAAAACTCCTCTTCCTTCCTTCTCATTGGTGAATATGTAATAAATCAAAATCAATTCCAAATAAATCCATCATCCATTCAAAACAGCTATCGTTCTCACGAAAAAAATAATCTAGCGAAACATTTTATTACCCTGCTCATTGAAAACGTTAAGAAATTGAAACAAAGCAACACTCGAAGAACGCGACGCGCGTTGTTTCTTTTTTCCATCTTCCGGTACACGCCGACAATTTCCCATTTAATTATGTAATAAAAATTACTTCGGCAACCATTTTTCAAGAAACTGCAGTTTTCATTCAGCTGAAGTTATCTTCACGCTCAATGACTTTGTCGAGTGGGTGTTATTTCAAGCTATTTAAAAAGGGTTGTCTCTAGATGTTTTGCTTTTCTCGAAACTGTCGTAAACGAAGTCTTATTTGAACTTATCTAACAATGTTTGACTTGACTTTGACTTTTTTTTTTTTTACTTGTTTTGACATATTGCCAAGCAATATTGTATTCATATTGTCGCAGGCTATTTGTTCTGGAACTATGTAAAGTACATCCGTAATGCTTTTAAAAAAGATACTCAAATAGTGAAGGGTTTCTTAGTAGACTAAATCTTATGAACCTAAATAATTGAAACTACGCAGTCAAATGTCATTTAACATAACATTACATACCACTCAACAACGACAACAACACAACAACATTACATTTATTTTATAAAATATTTAGCAATGCGTGATCCTGGATTAGCATATAAAGTTAAAACATTATATTATATAGCCAACATTCCACATGAGATAACACATGATTAGTAAATAGGCTAAGTTTTTGTGTGTATTGGGGCAGAATTTACAGCGTAAAGGGTAACTACCCTTACCCGTCGAGCTACCCAAATGAGTTTTCCAATATTAATTCTGGTTCGAGACTCGATTCATTACTTTTAGTGTTCAAATTTCAGTTCCACTTGTGCGCCTCCATTTATAATAGAAATAAGCTAATTTGAGCGTGTAGGCACATTCATTTGAGCCTTAATATTTATTTGTTTGCGGTTACTACGCGGTTGTAAATAAATTAATAAGTTAGTATGGTTACTTAATTGCTTTCAGAAAGGTTGATTTTCGCGTTTAGCAAAGTGTAAATTCAGAAAAGGCACTGTGCAAAATTGGATGTAATACCTTAGTAGTGACTAAGGACCTTAGGGTTCTAAGTAACTAAAAAAGAAGAAGAAATAGATTCAAACCCAATATAAAACACTTAAAGAAAAACTTTATGAAATACATAATAAAGTACAAACATTCATATAAAAGGTAATGTTAATGACAAAAACAAATCTAGCTAATTAATTAACGCAGCATGATTCTTCTAACTTTTTGCGAATGTATTTACTTGCCTTTAACTTAAAGTAGAACCGATTTGTTGGCGTCCAGTAGTGTTATTCTGTCAAAATCACCCCGTGAAAACTTTGCTTAAATAGACATGACAGTTCGCGTTTACTTCGATTTAGTTTTCACGATGACTTAAGGAATATACTGGCCGGTTCGAAAATCGAACGCCAAAAGATAAACACGTAAAATAACCAACAAATCAGCGACCCACATCAATGTTATGACCACATCATCTCATCATTTACTCAACATCAAACATCACAGGTTCGAATAACAACATAAATTACGATTCGAAAATTTTGAATTATTCATATCCTATTTTACCGATTCCGAGAGAACGTATTCTGATAATTCGGTTCGTAATTCTGCAACGCTCTTACTTTGATACGGAGCTCAACTTCCATGGCGTTTAAAAGCTTTTTTCGAAGTATTATCGAACTTTCAGTGAAGGTAATTAGATTCTTTTCTCAGTTACGGGAATTGCAGCGCACAGTAAAATGATTACTTTTGGCAATTAGGCGTTCTCTTCGGAATTTATCTACTCACAAACACATGCGTCATTATGATCAGCTTGTTCGACACAATTAGCTATTATTATTATATGTAACACAAGCATAATCAGCCTTTAAATATTCCAACTGCTGGGACACAGGCCTCCTCTCTAGTAGAGAGAATGGGCCGTAAACCACTACGCGGGTCCGGTGCGGGTTAGTGAATGTCACATGTTTCGAATTTTTGGCTCTAGGACAGTTTCCTCACGATGTTTTCCTTCACCGTTTTGAGAGCTGTGGTGATGAAAATAACACAAAGTAATGCGCCTGGCTGGGTTTGAACCCGCGACCTACAATTCGTAAGTCGGGGCCGTTACCACTTGGTTACCACTGCTCACATGTATGTATCATATATTTTAGATTTTTAGTAAAGATAATTTTAGGCTTTTTATGTAACTCTAAATGTGTAATAATGTCTAAACAATATGAATTCATCCCGCCTTCTAAAAAAATAACTGTCTCCAGGGTACCATGTATCTTTGTACTAACATTAACCAAGTGCGGTTCAGCGACTAAATGATAAATGATATTCATTTTGTAAGTAGGTTGAAAATAACATTTTTACAGTTCAATATTTTTAGCAATTTTAATGACCAGGATTTTGGCGTGAACCGTAACAAACTAAACTTTGCATTTACAACACTACTTTTACTACTGATATTTTAGGAGTATTAAAAGTAGAAAAACACCCGTCGTTTAATTTGTTGGGAAACTACACCAAATCTCCCACTTTCAACACACACCAGAATAAGCTTCCAACGGAATCTTACCAGTTTATGAATTACACACGTATCGATACGACGGGATGACTAATCGTTATGTCCAGACATCTCCATCCATCAGTTGGAACGTGATGTGTCATAATCGACCATGGAATCGGTATCCGTGATTGAGAGTCTATGAATCCTTGATATTATTGGTTACTTTTAATGTAGAATAAGGATGTGATATAGAACTGAATTATGCAGTTACACAGTTATAGGCTGTAAAAAAAGAATGTTATAACATTATATATATATTGTTACAGTGAGTATGGTCTACAGGTTGTCGATTAATATGTAACTATATGAAACTAGCGACCCGCCCCGGCTTCGCACGGGTACAATGTAGATACCAATGTTTTCTCTACTATAATATGCATCACTACATAGTATAAAACAAAGTAGCTTCCCGCTTTTTCCTGAATTTTCTTTGCTATAAACCTCACGGAGCCCGAGACCTTTCCAACGAATGCAAAAGCTTGGAAATCGGTTTGTGCGTTCTGGAGTTATAGCGTCAGGAAGGAAAACCCGACTTATTTTTATATAGTAGATTGACATGAACGTTCGTTTGTTTTCATGGATGGGAAATCATCATTGACGTGTAAAAGTGTTATGTTTAACCTACTTACAAAATAAATATCATTTATCATATTTCAATCGTTTCTCCTCTCAGGAATGTCAGACTCATACTGATTAAAACCCAGGTGGGTTTTAATCAGTATCAGTATCACCACGACCCTGAAACACAGGTGTGTTCCAGGGCCGTGGTGACTCTTTCGAACAAATTCAGCAACCAGGATCAACCTACCTCTGTATTTATAACACTATCGACGATCATTCTCCTGAGTTCAGGCAGTTCAGGCTGACTCAAGCGATTGATTAACACGTAAGTGACAGTTATGGTATGATATTCTGTCAGTGACAGCAATTGTGTTTCCGAACGCATTCAACCCTAATCTCTTCAAAGTTAGAGTGAACAGGCTTCTTCTGGGTAAGCTCATTCCATCGTAGATTTTGTCTTTGTCACCTGTAACCTAAACTAGATTCAAGAGCAAATCCATTTCACACTAAAAAAAGTTCAAAGTATTTGGGACTGATCACGTGACATTGCATGTCAATGACATACTTTTGTGACATTCGTTATTGCAGGGAATGAAACTTTTGTTTAAAGCCTCATGAGTATCGTCGTCCGATAACAACCAGACCCGGTCCAATAGTGCGTCGTGTTCCAGGCGCGCCTCTAAGAGATTTCAGCAAAGCCCATAGGGCCCATAGGCTAAGTGCCTGCTAAGGTTGCGGAATTTGTGGGAAAGAGTCACCGCGGCCCTGGAACGCAAAGGGCACTAGGTTGAACACGATTGGGTTTTAACCAATAAGAGTCTGAAACTCCCTTCCGCTCCGCCTAGAGCTGGAGAAGTTATTTGATGACTGCCCATCCAGAAAAAAAAGGCCTGAGTAACTTTCACTTCTATTAAGATTCTTATTCTATGTCTTACCTATATGGTTTGGCAGAATCGAGGAGCTATTGAATATGTTGGTTCAAGATTTGCATATTTATTGGGAAATGCGTGAATAGTGTGTTGTTGTTTTAGATAGCAATGAGAGTGAGCAATTAACATTTGTGGTGAGACTGAAATCTTAAACCAGAGCAATAACTTTAATAATTATGCTATTGATGTATAATTTGAACGTAACATTTTTCTAATAAAATACTAAATGTAGTGTACTATGTAGTTACTGACAACTTTTATTTTGTGCTAATACAAAATAAAAGCGCCACACGATTACACTCGCGTAGTACCCGTTCCTATGGGAATATGGGTTTATAATATAGCCTATATTATTTACTGATAATTTAGCTTTCTATTGGTAAAAAATGGTTTTGGAAAAAAAATAGTCGGTAGAAATAAACTAACAAAAAATCTTTTATTAGTACAGTTTACGCTTCTGTCAACCATCACCAAGTTTTTCAATCGGGGCTGGCGATTCCAAACTTTTGTATATAGTATTTTCAAGCTTTTACTTTTAAAATTATCTTTGATTATGATAATGGAAGTTACTTAACAAGAAAACATTATTTGTGTAACCTAAACCATGTCGTAGTTCGCCCGTGTGCAAAATTTAAAAGAATCTGTTTAGCTGCTATATAGATAACTATATTATGGTGTGGGGAAAAAAAGTATCCACATTTACGTTACGGTTGGCGTAAAGATTGAGCGTTCAGCTGCTGCGCTATGGGTCGCGGGTTCGATCCCCGCACGGAACAAATGTTTGTATGGACTATAGATAGTTGTTCCAGTTCTGGGTGTCTTGTGTATGTGAAAGTACATGTTTGTGACCGCACCCACGATACAGGAATAAATCTTAGTGTGGGGTAAAGTTATTTAAAGGAAGAGAGATTTACGTAGCACTCAAATGAAGATAAATATTGCACCAAAAAATCTTTAAACTTAATGATTGGGTTGAAATGGTCATTAACTCTCAGTAATGATATATTTGTAGCCAGCATGTTGTTCAGTGCGCTTTTATAGATTCTTTTAATGACTTTTTCACTGCGAAAAACGAAGCAATTTATCTTCACGTTTAAATATAACCAAAATATCCGGCGATTTTACGTTCATTAAATTCTACTGAACATACGATCTTTTCTCATACGAGGGAAAAAAAAAACAAAGAAAAAATCTTCAAAAAATTATGAACCTTTAACTCATTCTCCCCCTAAAAGCATAAATCTACCAATATCATTACACGAACACACACGCACATCTTATGCAAATCGGGGTCCTCAACGTGCGGTTATTAAAAACATGAATTTTACAAGCTAAATATTACTTGACACGTACGGCCACCGTAATCCCTGGAGTAACAGTACTTCGGCTGTCGGATTTAAATATGATTACTTTATATTACCGGTTTTCGAGGGAAAATGTTGACAATCTGGCATTTTGTGAAAAGGGTTTAAGTTTTTTTTTTTTTATTGTCAGAGGGATATTATGCCCTTGACTCTAGTCTAGGTCGCAGGTGACAGAGACAAAATTGACGATGGAATGACCTTACCCAGAAGAAGCTTGTTCACTCTTACATTGAAGAGATCAGGGTTGAATGCGTTCGGATAAGATTTTCGTGGAAATTATTTGATGAATGTGTTGGAGGTATACAGTATATAGTAACACATAATATTGGATCTCTTTTTGCTTTCCCGGCTTTGTTTTAGTGCCAGTTATAAACTCTAAGAGTAGTTTATAATTGGTAGCAAAACAAAGCCAGAACTTTAACATAGGTAGATTCAAAATATAATCTGTTACAATAATCGTGAAAATCTTAGACTATACACACATTGACTTTCTGTCAGTGATGAAAGATAATTGTTTACATTCTCAAAATGTATTGATAATAGTAATTGAAATGATATCGCTGCCTTTGAGAAAATCGATATCGCTGTTAAATCGTTATCAAGAACTACTCGATTATCATTTTATTGCAAGTAAATACTTCAATATAGTGTTGGTAGATATATGTATTTATTCTGTTAGTTTTGCAAATTAAAATAGTGTTACGAGCTTCGGGTTCGTTACAATTAAAATCAGCCGATTAAATAAACAAAGATGACACTTTAATTTACACCACACTAATTACACTATAAACTCACTAATCACAAAACACAATCGCACTATTAATCACTTGAGTTCGCAGTCGAAGATCGCTCTCGAAGTTATCACTTGTATCGCAATTCCAATACTGACTCGGTCGGCTCACGTGCCGGCCTTATATAGAGCGCCGAGTATAACTCCAGAAAGTTCGCGTACATATCGGTCGCGACCGACTAAGGTCCGAGAATTCTAGCATAGAAAAATCGCGAAGGTCCTTGACTTCAATAGTTCTGCTACTCGATACTAGATGGCGCTAGTAGTACCGAACGCAACCATCTTCGTTGTCTAATTCTGGCGCGCAACACTGCCCCCTCCTAAGACATGCTCGTCCCGAGCATTATCAGCGCCATAATAACGCGCCAGACGATCAACATGAACAATCTTAGGAACGCTTCTTGTACTTTTCTGTATACGGTAGGTTACGTCATTGATCTTTGTCACAATCCGGTACGGTCCGTCCCACTTAGCTTGAAGCTTAGGAGATTTCCCTTTGCTGCGAACTGGATTGTGCAACCACACTAGTGAACCTTCCTCGAACCCTTTATTGTTCATTTTGCGGTCATAGCGGGTTTTCATCTTTTCAGACATTTGCTGGCCCGATTGTCTGACGTGCTCATGAATGTCGTTCATTTTGTTCCGCAAGTCATTCGCATAATCGGTTATACTGCGTGGGGCATCAGGTGGTATTCCGGTGATCAGGTCTGCAGGTAGCCGCAATTCTCTTCCAAAGTTTGCGAAAGCTGGTGTCACTGACGTGCTTTCATGAACAGCACTTCGGTATGACAGCAAAAACGGTTGTATGTGCTTGTCCCAATCTCGTTGCCGGTTTTCCACAACTTTGGCCAGATATCTCTCCAATGTCTGATTAAATCGTTCCACCATTCCATCCGATTGTGGGTGGTAAGAAGTTGTCCTCGTTTTATGAGTACCCATAACTCGGCAAGTTTCCTGGAATATTTGGGACTCAAAATTCCTTCCTTGATCGCTGTGAATCTCCAAGGGTACTCCAAAACGACAGAAGACTTCATGAACTAGTTTATCCGCAACTGTTGAAGCTTCTTGGTTTGGAATGGCGAAGACTTCCGGCCACTTAGTGAAATAATCCATAACCACCATGAAATACTTGTTACCACTTTCACTTTCCGGAAACGGTCCCGCAACGTCTAGCGCTATCCTTTCCCATGGTGCACCAACATTGTACAATTTCAATGCACCTCTGCTACGAGTCTGAGGTCCTTTTACAGCCGCACAACTTGTACACTTGCGACACCAGTCCTCAACATCGTCACGGCAGTGGACCCAGTAAAACCGTTCCCGTATCTTCAGTAGAGTCCGTTTAACTCCCATATGGCCTCCTGAACAACCATTATGGTACAGCTGTAGAACATCCGGTACTTTAGCTTTAGGGACAACCATTTGCAAATGACAGCTGTCTCCGCGAGCATTTTCCCATTTACGGCACAGGACTCCATCCTGAATCACTAAACTGTCCCATTGGGCCCAATAGCTTTTTGTGATTGAACTCATCGCTGAGACATCACTCCACGTAGGCTTCGGAGCACTGGCCTTCATCCACTCCAGGATCGGCTTGATGTCCAAATCATCCTGCTGTGCACTTTCCAAGTTTTCCTTCCACTCGTTACTAAGGTCTGTCTTGATCATCATCACAGGTACGACTTCTTTACCCTCTTGCCGAGTACAATGCTTGCAGTCTTCAGGGCAAGGTCTTCTTGATAATGCATCTGCGTTGCCATGAGTTTTCCCGCTGCGATGTTCAATTACAAAGTCGTATTCCTGAAGTAGTTCAATCCATCTCGCAACTTGTCCTTCTGGATTTTTGAATTGCAATAGCCATTTCAGCGCAGCATGGTCAGTTCGTAAGTGGAATTTCCTTCCCAGCAGATATTTGCTAAAATGCTGCAATGACTTGACCACAGCAAGTAATTCCCGTCGCGTGACACAATAATTCCTTTCTGGCTTCGACAGAGATTTGCTGAAGTACGCTATCACAACCTCTTGATCGCCATTCCGTTGAGATAACACACCGCCAAGTCCTATGTCGCTTGCATCTGTGTCAACTATAAATTCCTTGCCGGTATCAGGATACCCCAAAATAGGTGTTTTGCACAGACGTTCCTTGAGCTCCTGGAATGCAATGTCGCAACTCTCATCCCAGCAGAAATGACGCTTCTCCTCGGTTAGCTTGTGCAGGGGTTTCGCTATGTCAGCAAAGTTCTTGACAAATCGCCGATAGTAGGAGCACAAACCCAAAAATGCTCTGACCTGCGTCTTATCTTTAGGAATTGGCCAATCCTTAACAGCGGCGATTTTCTCTGGATCAGTGCGGATACCTTCTTCCGACACTACGTATCCCAAAAAGCTAACTTGCCGTTTGAAAAATGAACACTTCTTTGGACTTAACTTGAGGTTTGCACTCTGGATCTTCATGAGCACGCGTTCCAGGTTTTGCAGATGTTCATCAAACGTACGGCCTACGATGATGATGTCATCCAAGTAGACCAGACAAGCATCGCCAATTAACCCGGTTAGTACTAGTTCCATCAACCTTTCAAACGTTGCCGGAGCGTTGCACAAACCAAACGGCATGACTTTAAATTGCCACAGACCCTTTCCTGTCGAGAACGCAGTTTTCTCCTTGTCCTTAGGATCAATTTGGACCTGCCAGTAGCCACTTTTAAGGTCCAACGTGCTAAACCACTTTACTCCAGTAAGCATGTCCAGCGTGTCATCAATTCTTGGCAACGGATAGCTGTCCTTCTTTGTAACGTCGTTCAGACGACGATAGTCAACACAAAACCGCATGGTGCCGTCCTTCTTTCTTACCAGTACAACAGGCGAACACCATGGACTTGATGAAGGTTCTATGACACCATCCTTCACCATTCCCTCAATCATGGTTTCCACTTCCTTTTCACGTGCTACTGGCAATCTCCTTGGCCGCTGACGGATAGGCAACTCATCTCCTGTGTTTATTTTGTGTTGAACTAAATCAGTCTTCCCGATGTCAGCATCGTTTGAAGAGAAAACATTGGCGTACTTCAGTAACATTCTCTTCGCCTTGATCATTTCATTTTGAGACAGAACGCCGCGACAGTCGTCTAAAAGTGTGGTCACTTTCGTTTGTGCATCCTTGCTAAGGTTCCCAGTCGATACATATTGGCTTCGACGTAACCAATCCACTTCCTCACATGTACCAATCAGGGTGCCCTTATCTATCGTTTGTTCCTTATCACAGAGGTTCAGCACAGGTACTCTTGCGATGTCGGTGGCTCTGACCAAAGTTCGTGCCACTTTCCACGGAACGTGATTATCTATCCTCTCCACGAGTACACACCGATGAGTCTGCCCAGGATTTCGAGGAAGCCTAACCGGTACAATCGTTTCCGATCTCGGAGGAAGAACAATCTTCTTGAGGCTGTACACATTTCCTGGTAATGCCCCTTCCATGAAAAGTTCCTCTTGTCCACATTTCAAAACTCCTTGCTTAACGTCGATCTCACAACAATTCTTCCTCATAAAGTCTAGGCCCAGGATGCAATCGTCCATTATATCAGCCACGATAACATTGTGAAGATAGATCCTGTTTCCTAGCTTCAACTCCATCTCTTTCTCTCCGCGGACGGGTATGCGCTGACCGGTGGCCGTCACCAAATTTATGCGGTCTCGGTTGTATGCGGAGTCCCCAAGGAACCGACTTACTAGTTGGGAACTGACAACCGTGCGTGAGGCTCCAGTGTCTATTGTCAGCTTACATGGCGTTCCGTTGACCTCGCCCTTGATGATTAGGCTGTTCCCGTCATGGGTTTGTGAGATCGAAATCCTTGGGGCTCTCTGAACATCAGCCAGCACCCGCCCCGCAGCCCTGGCTTTTACTCGTTTCCCTGCAGTTGCTGGGCGGTGCTGTTAACCGCCCTACCCTCTGGAGATCGACTATCTTCCCTATCTACAGTTCGCTTAGGGCAACTGGACCGTAGGTGGCCCCTTTCCCCACAGCCATAACATCTAGGGCTGTATCCTTTAAACCGGTCGCGAACAGTAGCCGCTGCAACCTCCCTGACGCGATGGGAACGATGATCTTGCCGCACAGCTTCCACCTCTAGTGCATGGGCCAACGCGTCTTTAAGTTTCTCGTGGTGCCCGAGCCTCACGGCAGCTCTAACTTCAAGGTCGCGGATGCCGTCAATGAATGCCTGCACCAGGTTCCCTTGAATGAGCGCAGGTACAGACTGGTATGCTTTTCTAACAAGCTTCTCCACCTCAAGGGCCCACTGCTGCAGGTTTTCACCGCTGCGTTGCACGCGATCCTTTAGCTGCGCCCGAAACACGTGTTCCAGATGAGCGTCGCCATACCTTGCTTCCAGTGCCTCAATCAGCTGCTCGTAAGTCACCTCGTTACCGAGGGCTTCCAGGATAGTGAGAGCCTGGTCGCGGAGGCCTAGGGTGAGAGCAGTCATGGCCTGGTCCTTACTCCACCCGTTCGCCTTCATAACAGCGTCAAATTGCTTTTTGTATGCCGACCAGGAAGATGTTCCATCGAACGGCGGCACTTTGAATCCACGTAGAGAAGGTGTAGTAGCTACAGAGGTTGCGATTCCATCTCCTATTTTAAGGTTGTCCAGCGTTTTCCTCACGTCAACTATCACGTTGTCAACCCGATGATTAATTTGGTCGATTCGTGATTCAGCTTCCGTCAGGCGATTCTCGTGCTGAACCACCTTTTCCTTTACAACCTTAATTTCTTTGCCGAAAGTGGCATGCAGATCCTTCATGAGGAACATCTGTTCTTCTTGGCGGCGCGCCTGCTCCTCCTTATCACGTTGGAGCTGTTCTTCCAACTGACGGGTCTGTTCCTCCTGGCGGCGGGCCTGTTCCTCCTTGTCACGCTGCAGCTGTTCTTCCAACCGACGAGCCTGTTCCTCTTGACGACGGGCCTGTTCCTCCTGACGGCGGGCCTGCTCCTCCTTGTCACGCTGCAGCTGCTCTTCTAAACGACGGGCCTGCTCTTCCTGGCGACGGGCCTGTTCCTCCTGGCGGCGAGTCTGCTCCTGCAGCATCATCATCAGAGCAGCAAAGTCTGGTGCTGATGATGATGCTGGAGCTACTGCGGACAAGCCGGCCTCCATGGTTGGCAACTGTCTCTCCGTCGTCTGCGGCGTTGCACCTCCAAAACGCCTCTGGTCCGTCTCTTGCTGGCGTTGACTACGGGTAAGGATACCCTCAGTGTCGTCCTTCGGTAGAATCGGCATCTTTTAAATCCACTCTTCTGACACCAATTGTTACGAGCTTCGGGTTCGTTACAATTAAAATCAGCCGATTAAATAAACAAAGATGACACTTTAATTTACACCACACTAATTACACTATAAACTCACTAATCACAAAACACAATCGCACTATTAATCACTTGAGTTCGCAGTCGAAGATCGCTCTCGAAGTTATCACTTGTATCGCAATTCCAATACTGACTCGGTCGGCTCACGTGCCGGCCTTATATAGAGCGCCGAGTATAACTCCAGAAAGTTCGCGTACATATCGGTCGCGACCGACTAAGGTCCGAGAATTCTAGCATAGAAAAATCGCGAAGGTCCTTGACTTCAATAGTTCTGCTACTCGATACTAGATGGCGCTAGTAGTACCGAACGCAACCATCTTCGTTGTCTAATTCTGGCGCGCAACAATAGCAACAACACAATAATTTCGAAGGATCTCTAAATCCCAAGATTTCACGAACTACTTTGAATTCCTACTTTCGTCAACATAAGTCTTGACATAAATAAGTGGACGTTCCATTTCGTCCACTTCCACGCGCTGCATTTGTCTTATCATTCTTTTCTAAAAACATTCTTTCAATATGTCCAACCCGTTGGAGCGTGCTCTTTTGGAGTCAGTTCAAAGATTGCAATTATGCACAGGAAGCGCCACGCCGGTACTCATATTGTATTGCTGAAATACTCCTAAAGGTAGTTTTTTTTTATGGAAAAGGTTTTATTATGTTTCAAAGAAAAGATGTAGGGTAGTGTGAGAGCTGAAGATTTATTTTTATTTGCCTGATTGCTACACATCATCTTAACTTTTTGTGGGTAGTCAATTTTTAAATTTCTAATAATTATACAAGTTGATTTTTAACTTATTTACTATTTGCTGTAGAGACATTTCTTAAATGCTAAATAATATTTATTTTGTAAATAGGTTAAATATAACACATCAAACTTTTTTGGTAATTTTAAAAACTAGATAAAGGCGTTTCAAAGTCCTCATCTTGCGAAAGAAGGAAACAGTATTCTGTTAAATAAAAAGATTATCTTTTTGGAGTACTTTTTCTACACTTCCTTATCAATAACGAGTTTTGCGAGAACGTTTATGAGACAAAGGAGACAGAATTCGTTTATCGTGAGCTGAACATAATCAAAATATTCCCAAAATGATTGCCAAGAATATGGCCTGTATGCCGTAGAAAATAATGGCCTATCATAAAAACTTTGATAATCAAATTGCGACCTTGCCACGCTAGCGTTTATTCGTGACTTCGTTTTTTTGTAAAAATATGCCACTTATCTTCATGCATTTCGTCTGCTTTTTTTTTTTTTTTTTTTGACAAATTTTGAGGAGGAGCCAAATTCTAACGTGCTATTCGTAGGTACATTAAACGCACAGTCTGACTTGTTGGGGTAAGGAAAACGGATTGATCTTCTAGTTTTTAACGTAACTTTAATAAAACGTTACCAAGTACTATATAATAATTTACAAATAATACAAAAGTATTATTTGTATACTATGTAAACTTACTTCTACGCGCTGCATCATTGCTTATCATTCTTTTCTAAAAACATTCTTTCAATATGTCCAACCCGTTGGAGCGTGCTCTTTTGCAGTCAGTTCAAAGATTGCAATTATGCACAGGAAGCGCCATGCCGGTACTCATATTGTATTGCTGAAATACTCCTAAAGGTAGTTTTTTTTATGGAAAAGGTTTCATTATGTTTCAAAGGAAAGATTTAGGGTAGTGTGAGAGCTGAAGATTTTTTTTATTTGCCTGATTGCTGATTGATCATCATCTTAACTTTTTGTGGGTAGTCAATTTTTAAATTTCTAATAATTATACAAGTTGATTTTTAACTTATTTACTATTTGCTGTAGAGACATTTCTTAAATGATAAATAATATTTATTTTGTAAATATATTTATATATTTATTTATATATTATATTTATTATATTTTATTATTATATTTGGTAATTTTAAAAACTAGATAAAGGCGTTTCAAAGTCCTCATCCTGCGAAAGAAGGAAACAGTATTCTGTTAAATAAAAAGATTATCTTTTTTGAGTACTTCTTCTACACTTCCTTATCAATAACGAGTTTTGCGAGAACGTTTATGAGACAAAGGAGACAGAATTCGTTTATCGTGAGCTGAACATAATCAAAATATTCCCAAAATGATTGCCAAGAATATGGCCTGTATGCCGTAGAAAATAATGCTCTATCATAAAAACTTTGATAATCAAATTGTGAGCTTGACACGCTAGCGTTTATTCGTGACTTTGTTTGTTGTAAAAATATGCCACTTATCTTCATGCATTTCGTCTGTTTTTTTATTGACAAATTTTGAGGAGGAGCCAAATTAAAACTAGATATATTGTTTTCATTTTCTAACGTGCTATTCGTAGGTACATTAAACGCACAGTCTGACTTGTTGGGGTAAGGAAAACGGATTGATCTTCTAGTTTTTATCGTAACGTTAACGTTTAAAACGTTACCAAATACTATATAATAGTATACAAATATTTTTTTTGTATCTCATCTGCTCATGAATTAAATGTTAGACTTATAACCCATTTTTTAAACCTTGCAAATGTTAGGAAGATATATTAGGAGATGACTCAAATTTCGTAGACAGACGTCTACGAAATTTGAGGCTTATGTCAACATCAGTCGCAAACAACAGTAAAAAATATCTAGGGTTTCATCTATCCGCCAATACATCTTTGTAACCCGCTAAAAGCGGCGCCGTTCGTTTGAACTCAAACATTTCGCTGTGCAATTTCTTTCAGCCGACCATCCAAAACTTAATACAATTCTGAAATCAAAAATCTGATTCCATCCACCAAAGTGAGGGAATTGTTTCACTCGGGCCGGGCAGATTTGATTTTCATTTGACTGAAGTCCACTACAAATGAAAAATTTTGAGTCTAGGGCCTGACGGGGTCTGTCAAGAGCAATATCGTCAGGCCCCCTGACGATATTGCTCTTGACATCGACGCAGCCTTTTCGTCCCAATCTTTTAATCAAAGGAGTTAATTGCTTTCAATTTTACGCAGGACGCGTTGGGTCGCATGACAGATGGTAACTCCCTTTTGACGTGCCGTACTTTTATGTACTTCGTTAGGTTCCATTGTTTTAATTTGTTGGCAAAGGTTGATATTAGATGTATTGTGACGTATGTGCTGGTTACGTAAACCTAATGGATCTAATAAGGAACAGGCTGCGTGGATAATGAAGTCAGCGTCAGTTTGTTTGTTTACGTTTTAATTTAAATGAATTAAAATCAAGATAATGCAGGTATTGAAATTAAAAATCGGCCTTTTTAATGTTCCCATTGCTGGGACACAGGCCTCCTCTCTAGGAAAGGGAATGGACCGTAATCCACAACGCGGGCCAAGTGTGGGTTGGTGAATGTCACATGTCTTCGTATTATTGGTTTAAGGACATGCTGGTTTCCTCACGATGTTATCCTTCACCGTTTTGAGAGCAGTGGTGATGAAATTAATTACACAAAGTAATGTGCCTGGCTGGGATTGAACCCGAAGTCTACAATTCGTAAGTCGGAGCCGTTACCACTCGGCCACCACTGCTCTTTTCACCGTGTGTATTAAATAAATTATACCAAGGAAACATACTCCCGGGATAAATATAACAGCATATTTCTTTTTCCAATCTTTCATCTATATTTGTGCCAAATTTCATCCAGATCATTTAAGACGTGAAGAGGTAACGGACAGTTTCTGCCACTTTTCGCCCGATTCGTTAAGCCGTTCTGGTGTGTTAGAGTAACAAACATTTGCATTTATAATAATAATATTTATTACTAGCAGCGCCTCGCGGTTTCACCCGCGTAGTTGACGTTCCTGTGGGAACACGGGGATAAAATATAGCCTATGTTACTTAAGGTGAATGTAGCTTTCTAATGGTGAAAGAATTTTTGAAGTCGGTGTAGAAGTTTTTGAGTTTATTCGTTACATACAAAAATACAAATCTTTCTTCTATATAATATTAGTATAGATAAACTATCTTACCAAATCTCTAATAACTACTTACATGACAAAAACTCCTGTTTTCAAGGCCCAACGGACCCATAGTAGTAAAACCTGAAACTTGCTACCGTAGAAACTTAATAAACAGTATAATTTGCGTGCACCGACGAGTTATCATTTCATAAAAGTCTCATGAAATTTAAATTTTGCTACCGCGAGCAAGTATTTCACAGTGTCACGTAAGTGAAATTGTCTTGAACTGGTTGATTCTGCATAAACTTTTTGAGGTACTCATTTTTTTTAAGATGCATTGTCAAACGTTTATGAAACGGATTTTTTTATGAGTTTTCAGAAAACTGTATCACTGAGAAATAATGGGATACGGTGTATGAAACATGTTTTGAAGAATAGTATAAACTTTTTTATGTAACACCACTGACTAGCAGATATAGAAAACATAAAGTCATTTAAAGCATATAATTATGATCATCGAATTTTTTAAATCAATTCTTTAGTTTTAAATGAAGTTCTCTATCCTACTAATATTATAAACGCGACAGTTTGTAAGTATGGATGGATGGATGGATGTTTGTTACTCTTTCACGCAAAAACTACTAAACGGATTTAGATAAAATTTGCCACACAGATGGTTTATAACCAGGATTAACATATAGGATTTTTACCCTGATATTCCCACGGGATCGAAACTTATGCAGGTAAAACCGCGGGGCGCTGCTAGTCATATATATGTAAACCGACCGTACGGCAGTACCGTACGGTCGGTTTCGGACATAAATAATAGCATCAGACCACTCACAAGCAAACTAATGCAGTCCAGTCAGGCCTCGGATGTCTAGTATATTTCTGGTATCTTCTCGGCATATCTTCGATAGATCTTGCTTTAGATGCCAAAAATAGAACAACATCCATGTCTGCTGCAAACTGGGCAGCTTGAAATGAATTTAATCACTCGCGTAGCTAGACTAAAATATTACTAAGATGTTATTAATATGATGCCCACAAATATTGGACTGGATTTTAACATGGATTTTTTTTTTAAAGAAAGAAAAATGTTTATTTGGGACTCGCTCAAAACAAACAAAATAGTAAACAAAAAATAAAATAAAACTACTAGTAAAATAAATTAACAAAAGCTGTAGATATTTTGTACCTAAAAGTAAATGTGCGAGGCCAAAAAGGTTCCTATCTCAGCATATAATGCGATATAAAAACAAAAAAAATATCACAGCGCTGGTATTCTGATAAGTCCTGTACAGATTACTTTGATACAAATTATACCACGGATACACTAACGAAACACACATTAAAATGAATAATAGTTTAACACAGTGCATAAAGGAAAAAATTATACATACAAACAATAAATAATTTAAAATAGTCCAAAGCCCAATGGCTCCTTACTCCAGTGTCATTTTTATGGTCCGTGCTTCCTGATAGTTACAATATGACCATTACGTGACTTTTTTACTCTTGACTTAAAGACCTTTTTAAGTCAAGAGTGAACAGGTTACTTCTAGGAGAGATGGTGGCTACACACGGACCTGTCAAATATCCATACTTTACAATTTTACATAATCCATACTAGTATTACAGAGAAGAAATAAATTCTGTCTACCTCTTCACGTGTTAACAGCTGAACGGATTTGGATGAAATTTGGTACAGAGATAGACTAGAACTTGAGGTTGGACATTGTGATTGCTCAACTCTGCCTTTTTGTTCTTTTCTTACATTTACAGATCTAATCCACTGTACCATTTCTAATGGATTGGTGGAAAACATAGGATAAGTACTTCTTTATCCCAGAAATCCGTTTCCTCCATATTATATTTGACTTTCATGTGGGCCAAGCCGCTGGCTATAATAATTAAAATAAAACAGCCGCTGTAAAGACCGTATCACCTGCGTTTACTACCCAGCATCTATCCAACTATAATCAACCAATTCACAAAACCATAGAAACCTCAATACCCCCCATTTACCGCAATGACAGTATTTCACACCAAAACTGATAGTAGTTAATGAGGACAATTCTATTTGGAATGTAATGGCCGTTTCCAAAACTAAATAGCGGTCGCGTAACTAATTGGCCTGGCCCGGTAATCTGGCCCATGGCCTTATTAATTGCTTTATCAATCGATTGGAGGGATATGGGAGGAATAGAGGCCCGTAATGCTTAGGGATAGAATAGTGACATATCTTTATTACCTCGACCTTTCTTGGGTGGATTGACAAAGATCAGTTGTCGATGGTCATTTGTACCAAATTGATTTGATTGATAGTTCGCTCGCAATGTCAGTTATTGGTTACATTCAATAGGGATTAATCAGTTTGCAGAGGGTCTAGATAAAGTACCTATTCAACTCCGTTCATTTTGGACTTTCGGGAAATAATCTTTGACAGACTGCCAATGTTTCTGCTGCAGACGTGTTTACTTGTGGCATTCAAACTCTGGTCACACTTTGGTATAAGGCCCAAGACTATACTCGGCTTGTTACCTAAACGGTAGCATTTAAGTGATAATTAACTTTAACGTTAATCTGGGTTGGACCTTATTAATAGCTTTATCCATAAAGAGGATAATAAAATGTAGTAAGGGGTAGAATATGAGATGGCCGAACCAAATTACCGTAGACTTTAAAAGGGAAAATTAGTGACCCGTATTATAAGCGCCGGTACCCTTTTATACCAATAATGAAACTAATGGACATGATTCGAAACTAAAAGGCATTATAAATAAGAAAGTCAAGCTTTCTTCAATTATATTTCTATCCTTACCCCGCTTTTTCTTTTTTTCTGGTTAGGAAATCATCAAATGATTTCTCCCACGAAGCGGAAGGGAGTGTCAGACTCTTACTGACTAAAACCCACCCGTGATCCGTCTTGTGCCCTTTACGTTCCAGGGCCGCGGTGACTCTTTCGGACACATCCGCAGCCTACCCTTACCCCCTTGCTTCGGACCATGGATTGAACCAGGGCCGGAAGCGAAAAGCCGGCGCCGCCGATCATCTCGACGAGGACATAACGGTGCTCCATCTAAGCAGGGCAGACCTCCATCATCATTTTCTCTGAGCAGACCAAACAGCGTTGACACGCGGGAGATTTGGCCCATAAACTTATCATATCTACTAACTACTAACAAGGCCAGCTAAACAACAAAACATATAAAGATCTTACAAATGGACAAAACAAGATTCCAGTCCTTCCTTAGCAGTAGAATTTTATCCCAAACACAATAGAATTCTCGGCTATACAGACGAAAGAGCCACTCTAAAAAGATACCAGTTTCAAAAGGGGCAGAAAGACATTAAAAGATATCTTTTCAGGTCATGAAAGATAAGAGTGAATATGAGCATGCAACGGAAACAGTACTCGAGTACAGTTTTCGTATTCACAGAGAGGAATTTCCTAGTTTTGAGTTCGTAGATTTCCGGCGACAGAATGGATGCTCTTTTATATTTTTGTGGTTGATATTTTTGCTGTTAGGTTTTCTTGGAATACATAATATAACTTTTGATATAAAGGTAGCTGGTTTTGTTTTGTTAGCCTTTGTAAGAAGGTTCCAGGTTGCCTGGAAGGATCCGTGGATACGATTGGAATGCTGACGAATATTGGCGAATGAAAAACACGCGAGTGGAATTGACAATCGGAAAATTTGCATACTTTGAATTCTGTTCGGCCCGCAGTCTATTCCCTGGTGAAGTAGACGAATGGTTGTAACTAAAAGTTGGAACCGACCGTCACGAGTGTCACTCAAGACAATGAATGAAATTAGTTCCGGAAGATCGCCCGGAGGACACGGTGGAGCACACGGTGGAGGTCTGCCCTGCCTGGGCGGAGCACCGCCGTGTCCTCATCGAGGCGATCGGCGGCGGCGACCTCTCACGTCCGGCCCTGGTTCAAGCCATGGTCGGGAGCGAGGAGGCATGGGAGGCGGCCGCCTCCTTCTGCGAAGCAGTAATGCTAGCGAAGGAGGAGGCGGAGCGCGTGCGAGAGAGGGAAGCCCCTCTATCCAGCCGCCGCAACAGGAGAAGACGCCCCGGGCGTCGGGAAACGCAGGGCGATTCCCGGCCACCGTAGGCGCGGGCCTGCGGATGGCGAGCTATGGGTGGCTCGCCGTCCGATAGCAACCAGGCCCGAGTCGACGGCGCGTCGTGTTCCACGCGCGCCTCAAAGAGCCGTCAGCAAAGAAGACGGGGCCCCATAGGGTCAGTGCCTGCTAGGGTTGCGGAATTTGTTCGAAAGAGTCACCGCGGCCCTGGAACGCAAAGGGCACAAGCAGGAACACGGGTGGGTTTTAGTCAGTAAGAGTCTGACACTCCCTTCCGCTCCGCCCAGAGCGGGAGAAGTCATTTGATGATTTCCCATCCAAAAAAAAAAAAAAAGGTTCCCTGGAAGAAATCGCGGAATGCGATAAGGCCGCCCATTGTACATTTGTTTAAGTTTGTAGTTTTCTTTTTTTTTTGTTAACCCCGGTGTACAATTAATTATATAATATATAAATAAATAAGAAGATTTAATTATTTTACGTAGCAATCAAGGGTTTCTTTATCAATCATGCTAACGTATTTTCAAGTGGAACGAATTTTTAAAGTTATATTATTGGTAGTTTCCGTGTAATTAGGGAAATGTCAAGTTATCCTACATTTATTTCAGAAGAAACTGAAACGTAATTTGAAAGCCTTGTACCGGTATTTCAACATTACCTACCGACTATTTCAGTAGAATTTAAATACAAAAAGCAAACTGGTATTCATTTATATTTTTTTTATTTCGAAGCACTCTTATAGCAAATCAAACAGAAATTCTTACCAGAAATATATCTGTGCCTGTATCTTTTCTCAAGCTATTAGCGAAATCGCAAAGAAAGGGTTTAATAATACCTTGGATTCATTTTCAAGAAAAATGGGAATGATTAATCCTTCAAATCGTCGTTCTTTGTGGCTTTGTTAATCTGTTGTTCAGATAGAATTTTTTCGTTTTATTCATTCACCTTTTCTTCGTTTCTGTTTCGACCAATCAGTTCTTTTTATTTGTTAGTGGTCAATTAAACTTCGGGTTATATTTTCATTTAGGTTTAATTTTTTGGGTATTGCTTAGATATTTTTAAATAAAAAGCTGCCAGTTTAAAGAATTCTTGGCATACGGGTAGACTTTTAGATTTTTCCTGTGGAGTATGTTACGACTTTACACAAGCAGTGTAAATGGAAAATACTAGGAATTATAAAAAAAAAAAACTGGTCAAGTGCGAGTTGGACTCGCGTGCAAAGGCTTCTGAGTGAATAATATAATTATTATTTTAACATGTACTTTAAATCCATAAAGTTCTTACAGGCTTTCCTCTTATCTATAGGTAAAACCATTAAATTATCTGTAAATTTTAGACTCAGTAGTATCGGAGATAAGGGAGACTGGTCTATTTCATATTTTGTTTTAATGACTTCAGAATGCAATATTTTAAAATAGTAAAAAGGTAATAAGAAAATATACAATGAGCCCTTTGCTGTGATATGTCTCACGGTACAGTGGGAAAGCTTTTATTTTTATTTTTTCATATCCTCCCATAAAAGTAACCCCATTTTTTTAATTTTTTTTGTTGCGCGTCCGTGTTTAGATCACAGAAGATTACACATAATTATGTATATTGTAGCATCAGGAAACCTCACCCCTAGTAAAATTTCTATGTTAACTAATTAAATACGGATTGGAATTTAACTTCGTACTTATTTAGGGCATCTGCCCATTATATTCGTACTTTCATAGAAAACAAAGCATATTTTCCACATTCATAATTCAAACTACTTTTTATTCTTTTGCCAGACACATCCAAAGTTCGATCGACAAACTTGTCCACCAGTGACCTGCGGACAAGTTTGTCGATAGAACTTTGGAAGTGCCTGCATATTGTAATAATATAACGAGGCTACATCGTCACAATATATATAAAATTGTAAATTAATCGGTTGAGTAAATTCATCTGCAATTTTAAGAAAATAGGCTGTGACAGATGGACAGACCGAAAACCGAGTAATTCTATAAGTGCTCCGTTTTAACAGGGATTTTGAACCCTAAAAAGTCTCACAAATTAAAAGGAACTAGAAAGGAGAAAATAAAACAAAAACGTTACTTACACTATCACACGCTTCGAACAATATTTGCAGCTGTCGCAGGTAACCACATTCCAAAGTTAATTAAAAATACTTTTAACTCATACATTTTCAGGTAGATTTTTCCATCGTAAATGATTGTCCAAACCGAGCTATTTACGAGCCGTCAACTCGTATCCGACTTGACGGATGACGGAATTAATTGCGTTCGATTGAAATCCAATTAATATTGTTCCGATTACCTGTTTACTAAGTTTTTCTATGATGAAGATGTTTGGAATAAGTATTGGACTAATTAGCTGAAAAGCTCTTCTGAAAGCCATAACAGCACTCTAATTGTATAAATAACAAAATCGCAATGTCATTCACATTTTTAAATAGAAGTAATTCATACAGAGCTCTGCATTTAATTACAATTTTATAGCAATGACGAGAAATATTATGAGCATGTGTAAATCATGTGTTTTTGACACTACACAAAATATCGTTACTAGTTACATAATTTAAAAATGAAGAATTCAATAAATAGAGTCTTCACTGTAAGTGGATGGGGTATAAGCTCACCTCACGACCAGGGCCCCAAGTCTGCTATTTTTATAAATTCGTCATTCCAACACGATCCCATTGCCATTTTCGTAAAAGTTCGTAATCTACTTAATCCATAACGGTCGATCATTGGTCTGTCAGTGGTCTCGTAATACTTTTTGATAACCGACCTATTAACCACGTTTTTTAGCCACGAAGGTTGAGGAAATCGTGGAGTATGTTCGAACGAAGACCAGCTGGACCTTAAGGGTAGAGAAGTTGGAGCCGAGCCATAACACGAATTTCAAGTCGTTCGTGGTGCGAGTTCCGACTCATCATATTGAGACCTTCTTCAAGGAAGAGTTTTGGCCGAAGGGTGTCGTGTATCGGCGATTACGCGGGAGACTACGTGACACCACGCAGCATGACACGACGCCGACACTTCGCGTAAAATAGTGTAATGTTTTTGTTTTATATAAATATGTATGATAGTCTGTAAGGTATATATCGCTGGCCCCGGGCAATAAAGCGGTAAACACCGGTTACGCCCTTTTTAATGTTATTTGATTTTTGGCTTCTCTGAGTGTCAGTCTATCACTCTAATTTTTTTCATATTTTTAATACAATATTTCAATGGAATAAATGACAATAACAGCTTTATTGAATGGAAAATTCTCTTATAACTAAATTATGTATTATTGCATTACTCTAAGAAACATTACACAAAAAACCGTACACATTTAATACGAACTAATCATAAGAGATTTTATTCTGTACAAGCTTTTACGCCTTTCTTCCCGGAAATTTATTGTAATATTACGAAAAGTAAAGGGAATAAAATGCCACTCTGTGGTACCCTAGCAGAAGTACTACCACGAAGATGATGTATCTCCGATGCATATACGTTGCCGGCGACCAAACAGGTAAGTACGAAACCAGTCAATCACCGATAGAGATACATTAAGAGAGCATAGGATGCTAAGAAAAACATCGAAATCAAAAGCGTTGTTGAAATCAAGTAATGCAAAGGCCGTTACATTACCGCTTTCCATGGCTGACCTAGTATCTTCAGTAACATTCAGAAGCGCTGTATTA
Organism: Hecatera dysodea; assembly: GCA_905332915.2. Classification (NCBI taxonomy): domain Eukaryota; kingdom Metazoa; phylum Arthropoda; class Insecta; order Lepidoptera; family Noctuidae; genus Hecatera; species Hecatera dysodea. The sequence goes on along the minus strand of HG995294.1, from coordinate 5,398,020 downwards.
GTGCTGTGACCAGGACGAAAACTGGACTGAAAGGGGTTGAGGAGATTATTTTTGGATAGTAAAATACTTGATTGTGGATTAACTGTTCTAGGACTTTGGATAGGAATGGTAACACGGATATTGGACGGAATTCAGAGAAGGATGTGGGGTTGGACTTTTTGGTCATGGAATAATTTGAGCGTCTTTCTACGAACTAGAAATGACACCGGTAGATACAGAAAAGTTGAGGATGTGGCAAATGACGGGAAGGATTAAGTCCAGCACGGACAGTAATATTTTGCGACTGATACAGTCACTCCCTACTGCATTCGAGGTAATCGATTGTATGCCGTATACAATTCATTATATTGACTCTTGTAGTGTTTTACCAACCCCCCATGATCTTAGAAAATTCCAAACTTTGGATGGGTCCCCATTTTGGACAGAGTTTTGAATGTGTTGGCGCTTTGCATTCCTACATACTTTATTACAGCGATTGAGGATTGCGGCTTATTTGTCCCTATTTACATCAGTGCAGACGTTTAAATTTCGACTTTGCCGTAACCTTCTTGATCATCAACTTTTTAATGTCATCTGTCAGCCACGGCGCCGGCAAATGCTTTTACCGCTCAAACAGGTGCGTGAAGGTCATAATAGCTGCACTAGTTGTGAAAATTTTACTTACTCGTCGACTGACGTGGATGCAAACAGGGGAGACCAATCTATATTTCTCACATCCTCGCAAAGACTGTCAATGTAAATCCCACCAAAATTACGTTGCATAAAAATTTAAGCTTTTGTGGCCGAATTTTATATGAAAGGAAAATTAGGTAATGGTAGGAAAAGGCTTCAGCTGAGCATTGACCATGGTTAGCGATGTGATCAAAACAAGAATCAAGTCAAGAAGTGAAGAAGTAGAGTTTTGAAAATGGCTCACCATTTTCAAAACTCTACTTCTTCACTTCTTGGCACTTAGTGGAAGAATTGAAAGATTATTACAAGCAGTAATATTAGTTAGAGACGAAGAGCGATGGGCCTTTTTGAGGAGGCAAGTATTAAGTCACCCATGATTATACTGTGACTGTAAGAAGGAATCAAGATTTCTAGGAGTTTTTTCAAATGAGGAAAAGAAGTTGATATGTAAAGGTTTTGACCATTTTATTTTTGTTTCCAAAGTATAACAGCTAATATAAATTATGTGATTTTATTTAAATTAAGGTTAAATCAATATTTTTTTCTTTTTTAAGTGGTTTTTGTGTTTGTTTCCAAAGTTTATTAATTAATAAAAAATATGGTAACTTAGTATTTTTCTTTTTTAAGGGGTTTTGTGTGATTGTTTCTTAATTATTTTTTTGTGATTTGTAAGTTTTTTTTATAAGTACAAAATATGAAACCTTCTACTGTTAGCGAAGTAGACAAAATATTGTAGTTAAACTATGGCGTCAGACCGATTCAGTCGGGGTTCACAGACGAAAGTATTCATTTAAAATTTAATGAAACAAAAATAAGGTAGTAGTAACATATTAATTTTGTAAAATACTGTCTAAAATGGTTAAAAATAAAAATAAATCACATTATTAGATCGGTCTGTTACAATGGTTACATAAAAATATGTTTTATTGATAAGATTCTAAAATGGCGATTAGTGAATGATACATCTAAGATTTGGCTATAAAATTTCCCTGAAGAAGGTGGTAATCGTCTAGTACACTCGAGATTTAAAGTAGAAATTACGTCGTATTATTTTCTTACATTCTTGAATCTCAATGGTCGATGTGTTTATAAAGACATTAATGATGTTACAATTGAAAGAGGATCGTCTATAATTTGTATTATACATTTTTACAATTATTTCATTAAATATTTATACTATGACAAATATTTTTAAAAGGTTATATTGGTAAAAAAATTAGCTTTCATTTGACATTTTGAACGCCCGTTTTGGATCACTGTACGCTGCACTATAAACAAATTAGCTTCTTTTATTTCTCCTGTAAAATTCGATTTTTGATATTACCGCTTTATTGCCCGGGGCCAGCGATATGTGTTATGGGTATTACTTACCCGAAATAAAAGATATATTATTATTATAAGGAATTACTGCACAATGAAGTTCTAATGGTAGGTCACTGATCAAAGGAACTGTCAAAATTTTCGCAGATTTCCGCATTTATGTCTGTCATTCATTTGTCATTATATACGAGATTACCATTCTATGCCATTTCTTTCAAAGGAGTGTCAGTGGTTGATCATTGGAAAGTCATAATGACGCCTTTATATTCGTAGATTACCAAACTTGTCAAAACCAACAATAATGAAATCAATGATAATTATGCATTCTGATACTATTGTAATAGCAGACTTGAGGCTCTGTCAATCTCCAGCATTGACTTCGGTTTGTAAAAACGAGGAAAATCCAATCTAATCCGGATGACCGCCGTACACAATAACTTAAAGGCAGAAAACTTACATAGATGTCTTCAACCAGCACAGATGTGTGAAGAATGACAAATAAGGCATGGCAAAGACACGGACATCACAAAAATTTGACGTCCGGTTTGTTTGATGTCTATTTGTATTTATAAAAATCGCAGCATATGCTGAGATAGGGACCTTTTTTGGCTTCGCACAGTTTAAAATAAAATATTAAGTTTTTATAAAGGTGTATTTTTTTTTTGTTTGATTTGTGCAAGAATTATGATCATTATCATCCACCTGGCAACATTGATAGGCCCTAGGCTATCTATGTTGCTAGGTTTAGCTTCAAGAAATGATTCAAAAACCAATTAACATACGATGGTTTACCTTAACAACAGTCAATACGTAGCACACACATGCCATGGTCGTTTGAAGCTGCACTACCCTCCATAGGCATAGATTCAAAGACAAATCCCAGTGGAGGCAATACCTTTCAATTAAACTACCTCAGCGACTTAGGTGTACTCCTCTGCAAGCTATCCTAAATGCTAGGCACAATTGCCTCTAAGGGTGTCTACTCACCGGATTTGATCGTTCGTAAAAGTAATTCGCATAAAAAAAAGAATATAAAATAATAAACAAATCGGTTAAAAACTAACAAGTTTAAACAATTTAACGAATATAATATTTTGTCCCTTTTGTCAAATCTATGTTTTCTATGGCACCTGTATGGACGCGTAACGGCTTTTGTCGTCAGAGACTCAGACACAGATAGACAAACAGACAGACAGACAGACAGGCAGACTGAGACGGAGATTGGACAACTCCGTTAACTTATAAAAGAGAAGTTCGACGTAATATTTATACAAACATAACGTAGGCATTGTTATTTCAGCCTAGTTCTGTCAAAAAACGCTAATATTATGAAGCACTAGCTAAATATACCAAGTAATGGGCAGTCACCTTAACTGGCAAGAGATAAACTTGCACTTGGTAAAGTGCATTCAACGCAATATTACTGAAGCGTAAATCACTTTAAGAGCTTGAGCTCTTAAAGTAAAACAGTATGAAGAAAAACAAAAGACAATTCCTGAACAGTGCATTGGGTTCCGCTGTAATGCACTAAAGCTGAAAAGTCTCTGAAAGCGACAAACATTAACTTTATTTGAAACACGAATGAAATTGGAAGGCGTTTGCGTGAAAAATGACACAGCCGGACATAGCCCAGACTGGTGGCCAAAACAGCCAGACTGATGGCCAAAAAAGCCATACTGTTGGCCCAAAAAGCTAGAAGTATGTTGACAAGACTGGCTGAGCAGTAACTGTACCTGGATAGCGGAAGGTACAATTATAAAATTGTGGACATCCCTTATACCGAATGCATAAAAGCAAAGGAATTTTATGAAAACATCTGCGGAATCCTGTAACTTTAAATGAGGTCACGGGTAATAGGCACCTAATCTTTGTTAAAGTTTTATTTTCTTCACTTATTAGAGTGGGTACTTATCACTCGCTATTTGTAATCACGTGGGTTTCCTTGCCTAATCCAATATTCCACTTTTTAGTTTTGTTTTACAGATATGTATCCATTAAGTTATTACCAAACTGCATTTATGAATGAATACAAATGTAAACCTAAAGCTAAATATTATGTTGCGGAATTATTTCGAAAGAGTCACCGCGGCCCTAGAACGTAAAGGGCACAAGAAGGATCACGGGTGGGTTTTAGTCAGTAAGAGTCTGTCACTCCTTTCTGCTTCGCCCAGAGTGGGAGAAGTCATTTGATGATTTCCCATCCAAAAAAAATCTTAATATTATATGTAACATCTTCATCATCATTATCAACTTCTATATAAATAAATTAAATTGAAATCTATCTGTTTGTTCCAATCTCTGGAATAGCAAGACCGGTTTTGATGGTATTTTAGAAGACGGGATTTTGGCAGATATTTCATGTTATAAAGAGTTACATAGTCTTCTTTTTGGGAAAAGGATAAAGATATCGTGCAAAAACCCACGACAAGCTTTGCGCGTGGGCACACCCGCATGCTGAAGCCTATTACCTGTTGCTCCATCTTCAAAAGATCAACGTTAATTAGGCAGAAACAAGTATTACTATAAAACAACCAATTCAACTAGCAGTATTAATATTACAAAGGCCTAAGTCCAGCAGTGAAAACAAAATTAGCATACTTAATTGATAGGAAAAGCATAGTCCCCAAGGTCCTAACATATACGTATATAACTTGCTGGACCTCTATAACTATTTCAAACCTTTCTCTAATTGTTACAGTGATGATAATGAAACAGCGTATTTGCATGTCAACTTTCATTGAAAAGGGATAGTTCTGTTAAGCCTTAGTTGTCCAGTGGGTTAAGAACTTAGGGATGTTTACGATACTTATCACGATTTTGACGGTGCATGCTTAAAATACCTTCATGCGGTAGCTGTATTTTAGAGAGGGCTTAAGTTAAATTCTACGGCTTTATAGAAAGTCCGAATTGTATTGGATAGACTTAATATGCGCTACTGAAATGTCACACGGCATTTCGTAAATATTTATGAATTGTCACTTTAGCCAGTAAACTGTTTATAGAGATTCTTGAGTGATCGTTCTTGAAAAAGTCCAGGAAATTTCTATGAAGTCTTCAAAACTATCAAGTTGTTGTAATGAACTTACATAACAAAGTCATCAACGACTAATAAGGTGTAGCATTTTCTTTAACCTAAAACAAACATTCGCAAAAAATACAACCGACTTCTAAACAAAAAAAAACACAAACAGTATTTTAATAAAATAATTTAGAAGACAATGAACACCGACTACCAAAATTAAAATTATTTTTCAATTATTAGTGGTGACACCCCGCAGCTAAACATACCCATCCAGCTTAAGTGTTATAAACTAGTGTAAACAATAAACAGACATGCGATTTCGGCAATCCCAGGAGATTTGCTATCATTTATTGAAGAGTTCCGTTTCCTATCTCCATTCTTCATCAGATCTTCACCAAACTACCTCCAAAAACTAAGATGCTCTTCCAAACCATTGTATAAAGTTTGTTTTTATTTATTTTACATCGACAAGTGACAGTGAGAACATCATCAACGTAGTCGAAGCCACGCATTATTAGGGATAACTCAAATACTAGACGTCAGATCTCATTCAAATTATAAAAAAAAAAAACATCAAAAGCGGTAGACCCAGTAAAAAGTTATGAGGTAACAAAAACACACAAAAAAGTAGAGTCAACTTGAGAAACTCCTCTTTTTTGGAAACCGGTAAAAATAGATTTTACCAATTAACGAAGAGTCCAAATAAAGAGAAACCATAATAAATAAAATTAAACATTAAATTAATCAAAATTTTCTGTTTTCGGTTGGCTATTTGACAACCATAGCTAAAACTATCTAGCTCGTAAACTATAGAATTAAGGACGACCCTTAAGTGATTTATTATTGTATTAAGATGGTTGTGTTATTGTCCTATTAGTCATATTCTGCTTATTGTTCAAGTTTCTGCGGAAAATGTTCCATTATCAGCGGACTTGAATACTAAATGCAAATGACTTGCAGATAAAAAAAATAGTGTTGTTATTCCAGCGAACACGTAACTGTTTGAACAAAAACACGCAGCATTATGCAGAAGGAATAGAATAGAATACTCTTTATTATGTACACCATACAAGTCCAAGGATGCCCGTTTTGCGCGAATGTGACGCATATCTTCCCAATTTGCATAACTTTTGTATAGGTATTTGATTATTATTTAGTTTGCGCCTTTTTGACACAAATATACTCCTTTCCTTAAACATTCTAGAAAAAAAAATTGATGTATTTTGAACATCGCTTCATGATTTCGTGGCAAAGAGTTGTTTCATTCAATCAATCATAATAGGAATAGATTATTTTATTCTGTGTACACTAGATACCTAAAAAAATAATTACTGTTACACTTGTCTTATGCCAGTTTATCTTCAGAAGGATTGAAACGAAAAATGATTCTACACAATGTTGGGATACACTGGAAGGTCCAAAAACTGACCTTATTTACGATTGAATTCAGAATGGCTGTAGCGAGCGATATGACGAATGATAACGCTGTGTCCCTCCACGGAGGGAAAGCGTATGTTCATGTATGCAAAATGTTACATTTCAAAATTAAGTATTATCATCATCTGCCTAGCCTTTTCCCAACTACATTGGGGTCGGCTCCCAGTCAAGCCGGATTCAGCTGAATACCAGTATTTTACGTGAAGCGGCTGCCTACCAGACCTCCACAACCCATCAACTGGGGAACACGGTACTTCTTGGCAAGACTGGTGTCAGATTTTCTGGCTTCTGACAATCCGTAACGACTGCCAAAGACCTACAAATGACAGCCGGGACCAACGGCTTAACGTGCTTTCCGAGGCACGGAGAAGTCTCGTTATGTTAAGATGGTCACCCATCCACAGACCAACCTCGGCAAGCTTTGCTTAACCTAGAAGATCGACCCGTGCGGCTGTTATAATTTAGCCACGAGCTAAGTATTATGTATAACCAAAATATTATGGGTCAATTTGTGTCACATTTTTCAAGACTGGTCCGCTCCAATTGGTCTTAGCGTGATTATATATATCCTATAGCATTCCTCGATAAATGGGCTATCCAACACTGAAATATTTTTTTCTGAGACTAGCGCGTTCAAGCAAACAACTATATTTATTACATTCTTTCTAAACTAACTTCTTCCCACGATATCGTCCACGTGGAATAGTCTTCTGTGGATATATTCCGATTTTGAAATATTCTTCATTGGTGCTCCACTCTTAATGGGCCAATCTAAACCAGTAAGTAGCTCCTGAGTTTGAAACAAACAAACTGTTCATCTTTATACATTAGTATAGATACTATAAACACCACATTATATTAAAATAATATCATATGTATTTTTTAGTTATTCGAAAAAAATCAAATAAATAAAACGATTTTATAAACCCGACCATTTCTTTCATTCACCACTAAGCTGCAGTTGCAATCAATTGCAGTTTCAATCCCGTTGTCCTCCCAATTGCTAACATTCTAGGCAATCAATCTCAAGCAGCTACGGCCAATGACATTTGAACAAAAGAAAAGTATTCATGAATTTTGATTGGTTGAATAATGTCTACAGGGGTCATTCTACAAGCTAAGAGTTTCAAAGGAAAGTTTCCCTTCAAGGTTGTCTGCGGCTAAAGATGTTAAGTTGAGTGTAGGATGAGAAGTACGTATTATGTTGGTTTTCTTTAATGTATAGTTTGGATACTTTAGGTAACATGTAAGATGTTCTCGTTGTTCAGCTATAAACCTGTATATCAATATGTATTAGAATATTTTACTGAAAAAGTCTAATTAATAGATAGATTAGATATCTCTCTATCTCCTCTCTATATCTCTCTTCTATTATCAGATAGATTTCCAAAAAAATATTGGACAACATTTTTTTCTTTTTTCACGTGAACAAAAAATGAAGATGTTTCAGTGCGTTGAAAACTCGCGTAACGTCACTACGTGCTACATTTTTTCCCAGCGCGACGTGACGTCATCAGCCCCCATTCTTGAACTTTGATGCGCTTTATCTTTATACTTTTTTATGATTTGAAATGACAAAAAATACGTGCCTAATACTTTTTGAAAATCCAACGCCCATTCATAATTGTATTATTATTTAAATAATTAGTAAAATACCCATTTATTTTTATTTACTCTCGTCCGTGTGTCACCATGGGCTTCTATCTGAAAACTACCTACCTACCAACCACGGGATGTATAACACACAACAATGCTTTTGGTACTTTTCTGTCGTAGATTAGATACAGATACAACGTCTGTGTCTAATCTATTTTAAATTCGAATTTCATATGACCTTCGCCCACACCTCGTGAAAAGTTGCTAACACTGTGTATACGTATAGACATCTGCAACGCTCAAAGGTATTCCTCTGACCTTATTCTGAAGCTATAAATATAATAGAACGTGTGAATTACTGAAAACCAATACGCTACAAAAATACGTATCGGAATATCATAAACCCAAATATTCATCGAGTTGTCTCGATATAAACGGCCCTGTTTACCATTTAATGCTCCATTTTCCTACATTATTCAGCATCTTGAGAAACTAGATCTTGTCCATCCATCCGGCAGAGTAGGGGAGAGGTGTGTCAATAGTAACAAAAAAAATCAATCCTTCATAATATTTTAATTAAAAATCACAGCACATTCATTTTTGGTCACAGCATAGTTTAGTTATCTAATTATAAAAACCAATACAGAAAAAAACAAAAAAAAAAACAACAACATTAACAAAAAGAAAATGGCACTTAATGAGATCAACTCATAGTGTTACTATTGCTGCACCAAGAGGGTCAATTGTAACAGCAATGAGAGTCAATTGTAACATACAGAAATTGTTAACGATAAAACAATAAATCTGACAAAGTCTTGTTAGCAGTTCATGCTTAACACTTTAAAAAACTTAAAATATTAAATAATAATAATAATAATAGTCATAGCGACAAACAGTTTAAACTCTCTCGCAGACTCGCAGTCTTGCAATATTGCGATAATTCTAGTCCTGTTCTGTAGAAAATACTTTATTATGTGAGGCATATCCAGTTTTAACTGTATAATCCTGCTTTTATTTAAGGACATACCTGGATAAGGTCACATGACACATGCCAAAGCTGGTAGCTACACTTCTGACGCTCTTCCCTTGCTTAAATACAATTTCACAAGCTACAGTATATTTTTCTAAAGGTACTTTGCCACGCAATGTCTTCCGAGATCGTTTATAAACCATTTTGTAAGAATTCTGAAAATAAAATGCTACTATTAAATAATTATTAAGTAATGTGAAAAAGCAGAGTGTCAAATGTAACATGTTACAATTGCCTCTCCTTGTTGTGTTACTTTTGCACCACTCCCGCCATTTTGCAATGAAGACTTATTTAACAAAAATATATGGTAAATTTAAACAATTCATATACCTTTACGTATAGATTGAATGATAACTTATCCGAAAACCACCACTGGACTATTGTAAAACTGTTTTATTTAATTAAAATAAAAAAAATGTGCCGAAAAAAAATTTTACTCAACTTGCTGTATCTCAAACTGTCATCTACTGAGAGCATACGCGCGAGCTGTTTTACTTGCAAGTTCGGTCGGTATTACAACACCAAATAATTCGAATACCGCCAAGAGCCTGTTACAATTGCCTCCCTGTTACTATTGACACACCTCTCCCCTACTTAATTTGAATCAGATATTCAAATTCCCATCTGAAGAAGTCATATAACACCGCTCAACAAGATTTTGCCACAAGAAATTTGCTTACTAATTTTGAATTATCCACGTACTCATATTGCAAAATCATATTTACCTTGTTTTGATCACGTCTACTTTTTGTGTTACAACTACTACCAGGAACATCATTTTCCTTTACCTTATCAGTTTATATGTTTTTAATAACGTAGGTTTTTTTTTAAAGTTTTCTTCTTCTTATATAATGTGTAAAAAGTCAAATAAGTCAAAGTTCAAATGATTCTGACAAGTTTCTTTACAATGTATGGTGAAATTGTTTTTAAAACACAAAAACTAATTCTGAATCATCAGTTTAAAACACAATGTAAGCTTTATTTTGGCATTTTTATTAGAAAAGGATAGTTGTAGTATCCTGATGTGCCATCTGCTACACAAATAATTCTTTAAGTTGATAATGTGCATAGGCATATTACCACCTGAAAACTTCAGTTTTAGCCTCAAAGCTACACTTCTAATTCAATTTACACAATTTATAAAATGATACAAAAGCTTGTTTGTGTGTATTGAATATAACCTGTGTATTGTACCTAAACTAGTCTTGCTTGACATAGTTATTATATGAAAGAAAATGTTTCCTATAAAATATGCAAATTTCGCGACAAGCTTTTATATAATTTATTAGTTATGATTGGGAATGATTCTAAGTCTGTGTATTTCATTTAATGCGTACATGCACTAAATTTATTGGTTTGATTTCATTCAAAGTTTTTTTTTGTTTTTTTTTTTTGTTTTTGGGACTTAAATTAAAACCTTGTTTATAAAAGTTCTTTTTTTACTATTAATTTATTTTATTTATGTACGACTCGATAAAATTTAATCAGGTCATTGTGCTCAACATTTGATCATTTTGATCACAGCTCAAAATTTTACTAATTAATACTTTCCCGTAAGAAAAAAAATCCTGGCCAACCACACAATACCACAGAACGTCAAACAATTTCATAAAAAGAAGATTGCAGCGCATCCGCGATACACCATAAAGTCGACAACGCCTCTCGTACTACGAGAATTTATCTATTGCTCAATAAATCCTTCAATAGCCCCAATATGGCGCGATGTTATTGGCGACAGACAGGCGTCTATTTTACACATAGACTTAGAGTACTGGACTGAGCGTTCTCTGTCTTGCTGTCAAGTCAATATGGTCAGAAAATTGTGAGAGAGAAAGTGATCGTGCGGCCACACAGGGTGACATCAGAAAATCGACGCTGTTTGCTCCGGGCATTTGACGCGTGATTACGATGGGTGGATCATGACTCCGCAGTCGCTTACCCTGACAGCTCAACGTACACCCCACGTTCTCAATCTGCTGAATTGCTGAAGTTAACTTATTTATGTGTACCTTATCATAAACTTACTTGCTATGTGGGTGAACTTCACGCAGAAGGCATATAGCGACCTGCGCATCCAATACAACAACGCTTTCCGGGTGTTGTTGGGGCTGCCGCGTTTTTGCAAATGTTGACAGCTTTTCAACCGTCATGCGCAAGAGATGTGCATCATTATTAAGTCGGTTTCGCGCCAGCCCCAACACTATCCTGAGTACGTTGGCAGACCGCTGGGACTCTCCGATTCTAGGACGCTGGATACGACTCCATGCTGTGAAGTAGATTGGGATGGGAGAGTCTCTAGCGGGGGACTTAGTTTAGAATTTATATTATTACCCGTTAGATTAGTTTATTTACTAACACTAGATATAAGGCATTTTATACTGGTACTAACAAATTATGGAACTTGTTTCTGAATTAAATGTTTTATTATTATTCCCTTTATTCATTTTACTTACTCACTAATTTACATTTTTAAATATATCTTAAAAAAAAAAAATTTAAAAATATAAACATGTAGTGGTCCACCGGTATCGGGAGCAGGGTCCAAGCTACCGGTGGTTAGGGCTCCAGAGAAAGGAACCTCCTCACAATACGAGCCGTATCGAGGAGTACTGCCTTCTGTATCAGGCCCTTTAACCAACCGTGTAACGCCAGCTTCGACAGATGGTCGTCGAAGCTTTTGGCCATTAGGCCATTGGCCGTAACAACAATCGGCACAATGATAGCCGAGTCCACATTCCACATATCGACAACCTCGTGTGCTAAGTCGAGATACTTGATCTGTTTCTCTTTCTCAGCTTTCACGAGGTTCTCGTCATGTGGGATGGTAACATCGATAATCATTGTGCGGCGCGCTAATCGGTCTATCACCACTATATCCGGCTTATTGGCAACAATAGTCCTATCAGTGATGATAGACCGATCCCAGTACAACGTAACATGGCCATTCTCGAGAACTGGGTCGGGCACATACTTGTAATACGGTACCTCAGAATCCACAAGTTTGTATTTCAAAGCAAGTTGCTGATGTATAATCCTGGCTACTTGGTTGTGTCTGTGCAAGTACTCGCCGTTAGCCGAGAACAGCCAGAGATAATATGTCTGATGGACTCACCCGGACGGTGGCATGCCCGACACACGTCAACCGTCCCGTCCTTCATAATATGCCTCCGGTAGTTGTTCGTTAGGATAACTTCGTCCATAATTGCACATACAAAACCTTCAGTTTCTCCGAAAAGATCACCGAAACGTAGCCAGGCCACGGACGCTGAGAAATCTACATCGGACCCATAGAGAGCCCGATAGAAGCGCCCGTGGAGCTCCTTGCCTTTCCATACCTCCTTGCGGTCATCTGTAGTATGTATCACAGGTTTGCGCCAGTTCTCGTTAGCCATGGACAACGGGGTGAGTCCTTTGTCAACTGCGACCACATCTCGGTGCATACCCACGTCAACTTTGAGAAAATATTCTCTGAGACTGCACATCTCGCGGTTGTGGAGAGTCTTAGCATTTAAAAAGCCTCGACCTCCACACTTCCGGGGGATGTACAGTCTCATCGCCGACGATCGTGGGTGATGCATCCGATTTGCGGTCAGCAGTGTACGGACTCTCCTATCCAGGGCGTCGAGTTCGGTTTGAGTCCATTTGAGTATGCCGAAAGAGTACATTAGTACCGGCATGACCCAACCGTTAAAGGCGCGCACCTTATTTCCGCCCGACAAAAGGCTGTTTAAAACCTTTTTCAGGCGTCCAAAGAAGCGCTCCTTCGACGATTGCTTCATGTCGGCAACATTAATGCCTAACGCTTCCGACATACCCAAATACTTGTAGGTTTCGGTCGAGCTGAGGGATCTAACCTGTATGGAATCTGAGAGTTGAACTCCCTCAGATTCCATAATCTCCCCTTTCTTTACATGCATGACTGCACATTTGTCCACACCAAATTCCATCCTGATGGCACTACTGAAGGTTTCAGTTATCTTCAGTAACTCCATCAGTCGCAATTTGTTGTGGGCAAAGAGTTTCAGATCATCCATGTAAAGAAGGTGAGATATGGCCTGACCACCTCTTCTCAACCGATAGCCTAGGCCTGAATCCTCCAGCAGTGTACTTAGAGGATTCAGAGCTAAGCAAAACCAAAGTGGACTCAAACTGTCGCCCTGAAATATTCCCCGTTTAATCCATACAGGTTCATCATTCCCTTGAATCGGTCGACATCCTGGATAGCAAAGAACCGTTTTCCATTGCCTCATACATGACTCAAGGAAGGTGCGCAGAGTTGCATCTATTTTGTACAACTCCAACACCTTCATGAGCCATGTATGTGGCACAGAATCGTACGCCTTCTTGTAATCTATCCAACATGTCGACAGATCCTTGCGGGTGCGACGAACCTGTTGGCTTATGGCCATGTCTATGAGGAGTAGCTCCTTAGTTCCGCGGGACCCCTTCCTACATCCATTCTGAGAGGAGGACATAATGGAGTTAGTCTCAATGTGTTCATTAATTTTCACTCTCAGGATGGATGTAAGAAGTTTATAGACCGTCGATAAACAAGTAATCGGTCTATAATTCTTGGGTTCCGCGGGACTACCTGTCTTATGGAGCAGGTGGGTAACGCCAGTTGTTAGAAACTGTGGTAGCGACCCAGACTCTAAAGATGACTGGAATTGAGATGCCAGGACCGCGTGTGCGCTGCTATACCACTTAAGCCAAAAGTTGTGCAGTCCGTCCGGTCCCGGAGATTTCCAGTTCGGTAACGGACGGACTGCTGTGGCTACATCTGTTGGTGTTATACTGATTTTTTCCATTTGTGGTATAGCTTCACACACGCGCTCGACACCACGCATCCAGTCACCTTCGGTATGACGGACGGGCACCGACCAGATGCTTCGCCAGAATGTACTCGTGACGATATCATCCGGGCGGCATACGTCCGTCACACTTTGTTCAGGTCGCTCCCAAGCTCTATATACCCACCTCTCATCGCTCTGCAACATGTGATTCTGCGAATACCGGTCAACCCGCCTCTTATACCGCCGAATACGGTTTGCCCATGCGCAAACGTTCTGCTTCAGGAAGTCGATGCGCTCTGTGACACGGGACATGTATTCTTGAGGGCTGATTTCAGTCCCCGAGAATGCCCGCCTCACAAAGCGCATCACACGTGGTCGTGTATTGCCCTCCCTGAAGCAGTATAGTTTGCCGATGAGTACCCTGGCCTCATCAATACGCCGCTCGATCCTGCACTGCCAGGCTGGTGCAGCAGTCTTTGGTCGCGTAGCTTCGTCACTATTTGTAAACTTGACGTTTGCTACACGACATGCCGCAACAGCCCCGCAATACAGGATTGAGTGCGTATCAATGAGGTTCTCGCTGCTTTCAAAAATGTTCTGAAGCAGCGAGTCCAAGGCACACACCAGCGCCCTATTCCTTTTGTGCATAAGCAAACGTGGTAGTCGGGGCCTAAGTTCGGTCGGGGTGGATCTGTATTCGCGAAGCGCATCCTCCAGCGCGCTCCTCAGTCGATCGTTGCATTGGCTACTTACCGTGACAATCCTATCATCCACATCGTCACAAACATTAATGGTCCGCGATGTGATTGCGCCACTAGGTGGCACCGGTACCACGGTCTGTGTCGAAGTCGAAATGATAGAATTGTCCAGTACCTCTGAGCGCAGCCTATCAAGTGCGGCATCGTCCAACCTGTGATTACGTTGAATGACCCGCACCTGATCCGACAATCGTTGGGCCGAGACGTCGACAGTTGGTTCCAGGTCCTGAAACAGAGACAGCATCCTAGCACGGTACGCAGTGAGGTTAGTTCCCCCCTCTGTAGACCCGTAATATGCGCGCATGACGTTCTCATTTATAGACTGAGTCCATCTCATGCGCTGCACACAACCACCGGCAGCGGGGACCCGGCTCGGGGCCGGTTGGCCCCTAGATCCCAAGCTTCTCGGTGGCCGGCCTCTCCCCTGCCGACGTACAGGTGTTGGCGACGTCGGCGGGGAGAAATACTCGTCGCTCGAGCTCGACGCGACTGCAGCCGCCGGTGACACTGGAGATCCGTTGTCCGGCGGCGGCGAGGCGGAGCTGAGCGACGGGTCCGGGGATGGTGGGCGTGCGCGTCGCGATGCTGCTCTCGTAATCATTCCATTATTTGTATAAAATCCATCGTAATTTAATTTTCATTTTATTACCATACGTGACATCTGTCATCTGTCCGGGTCGCATTATGTTTTTCTATTTTCTTCATGTTTTTGCCGTATAGGAGTTTTTAATATATTTGTTATTGCTTGTTATTTGGGTAAATGGAGACTATTGCGCTTATTACAGGATAGCAAATAGCTTTATATATATTTTATTTAAATAACGTGGATGAAGGATACGTTGACATGACTTAGAGAGTTGCCAGCTTATTATTATTATTATTATCTCCTTTATTCATTAAATAAATACATATAAATTACATTTTTAAATATTAAAATACAATGATATAAAAATATTTTAATATTTTACTATTATTATTATTAATTTTTGCCTTAAGTTATTATCACTTTTTTATACAGTTTGAAAGTGAGTTTATTTGTTGTTTTCTTGCTCTTTATTTAAAGACTGCACGGATTTAGATGCAACTTGGCACAGAGGTAGACCGTGTCCTAGAATAGGACGTTTAATCTCAGGAGTATGTTCCCATTATTTTCAACTTTGACGCGGGTGGAGCCGCGGGAAGTATTAAAGAATGTCTTCATTCTTCTTTTTTTTTTTTTGAATGGACCACTCGCATTTCAGCACACTAAGGCTGGTTACTGCTTAACCGGGCAATCCTGTGGTTGCCTTAGATTCTAAGGCCCCCAACCAGGGCTTAAAACTAAATGACCGCTCGCTAAGGGCATCCCCTGTGGGACACGGGCCTCGGCTTAGCGGGGTCATTGAGGGGGGGCAGCAAGGAATAGGCTGGGTCAGATTGATATTATTTGGGGGATTTAACGCTAATGGCTCAGCAGCGGGCGGGCTGGCTCGTTAGGCAAAAGTCGGGGAGGCGTTAGGCAAAAGTCGGGGAGGGGTCTTCATTCTTCCCAAATGCGCCCAATATATTGGGGCATTTCTGTTTTGTCTCTTTCTACAGCTAAGCAAATTTTGTGATGGTAAATTCTCAGTCCAGTTCACTATGTTTATGATTTTACGCTTATCTTGACGGACATCAAGGGTTCCGTTTGTGGAAAATCGATTTGAAGGGATGAATTATGTTTGAGGTCGGTTGAGGCAATTATTAGTTGGTTATGACCGCACGGAACAAATATTTGCATGACAGATAGTTGTTCCGGGTTGCTGTTTGTGTTATATAGGATTTATGTTGATTTAGCATGACACAAAAAATGAAGCCTTTTAATTAAATAGTTATATACTGAAGTTTTGTACTGCCTTTTGCCCGTATATCCATTAAAGGAATATTGGTAACTATCAGCTCGTATAATCCAACTGCTGTACAAAAGCCTCCCACCACTACTTCCAGATTTTTGGAAAAAGCCCGCCACACTATTTAATTCCTAACCACTGAAACTCTTTAGAGCTTGGCTCCTACCAGAGATACAAAATTCAAAATTCAAAAGTCATTTATTCAAACTAGGCTGATAGACAGCACTTTTTGAACGTCAAATTTTACATAAAGATAGTCCCCCAAAACGCCCACCCGTAACCACTTCCTAGTGTTTTAGCTGGGAAGAAGAAGTGGCGCAACAAACTCCCCAGCAACACATCTGTCTATTGCGTTTTAAGAACTTGAATTTATACAATAGTATGCAAAGTCATTGATAGATGACAAAGGTAGAAAAAAAAAATAATTATCCAACATGGAAATCATAAATCAATTCACTGCAAAACATTAAAAAGTAGTAGATTGAGTCAATAAAGTAAAAACAGATTGACCTACATAGTCATCAAAAATACGTAGGGTTTATTGACCCTTTTTTTGTGGATGGGAAATCATCAAATGACTTCTCCCGCTCTAGGCGGAGCGGAAGGAACTGTCAGACTCTTACTGACTAAAACCCACCCGTGATCCTTCTTGTACCCTTTACGGTCCAAGGCCGCGGTGTCAGGAAATCAGTTCATAAATGATGGAGAAATGCTCCATCTTTTATAACTGATTTGAAAACATGATTTGTTTTCATGTGAAAGGATATAATGATATAACTTTCGGATTCTTCCCATAGAGATTCCATCAAAATCACTTTAGAGGTTCGGTTTTTAATTCAAAATTACTGGGGAATATATGTCATCAATGGAATTGCATATTTTGGTTACCTCTGACTTTCCATTGGAGTTTACGAAATACGAAACATGATAAAGAACCAAAAAGCGTAAAATAAAAACAATATAACAAAAAAAAACACAGCTGCTTTGTTTCTGTACACCAATTTTCGATAGTACCTATGCGTTTTTTTTTATAGTTTTTGTAAATTTTAATAAGTATTTTTTTTTTATAATAGACGTTGGCACATTTGGAATTCTCCTGTATCCGGGAATTCTCCTGTAGGTGCATTTATAAACACAAAGTATCTCATGTACAAAAACTCCCAGACCCGGAAAACTGTCTTTTAGCCATACACATATTTATTCCGTGCGGGAATTGAACCCGCGATACGCGGCTCAGCAGCCAATCGCTGAACCACTGCATTCCTACTTGACTAGAATTTTAGGTATTTGTGCCCCATGCATAAATATATTTCCATTGACCGGGGGCTAGAGATGCCATACCATTTCAAGAAAAAGAACATGTGAACTTTAAAGTTTCACAAATCACGTTCTCACTTCAATGCCTACAATATAAAACTAATATTCCTATCTACTACAAATTCATATGTAGCGAAACGAAATCTCTTTCAAACATCGAAGGAATTTAAAATTCTCGGATACAAAGTCCTACCATATTTCAAATTCAACGTAATGTAGGTACGGAGTTTCTACCAACGATACTCAGATATGCCAAAAGTGAGTTTCCCTGTTCCCCGAATGGCAATATGTTCATATTATAATAGAAATTTTCCTATTTCTATGATCCCTTGTTCTATTATACGATGGAATTGTGTATGTACATAATATTATTGTACGGCATACATTTGGAATGTGCTATTGAATACGCTCGGATTATTTGCGCAGGAGAAATGTGGAGATTTAATGTTATTTGCCACGGAGGTGTACAAGAAACGAAATGGGGCGCGTAATAGCGCCTTGATATTAATATTTAAAGCATGAAATATTAAAGTCGATACTTGAGTAAATCGCAATTAAATTATATCCAATTAAAAAATATTAAGTATAGTGAGTACCTCTGAGACATTTATTTCTTTAAATGACTTCTTTCGCTCTGGGCGTAGCGGAAAGGGGTGTCAGACTCTTACCGACTAAAACCCACCCGTGTTCCTCTTAGTGCCCTTTGCGTTCCAGGGCCGAGGTGACTCTTTTGAACAAATTTCGCAACCCTAGCAGATACCTATGACACCTAAGGCTCTAGACAAGATAAAGTAACAATTTTATCAGCGGTAGCAAGGTTATGGCGATTGACACACATACTTAATTTTTGCCATACGCGTATACGCCCATTTGCGTGTTTTATGTATGTGCTGAATAAATATTATTCTTTTTTTTTTTCTAAACGCTGCTGTCGAAATTTCACGTGATCGATATCCGTTATATTGTAGCATAAGATGAAAACTAGAATAAACAAACAAGAGGAAAAAGTATAAAATAACTTTAATTTCGGAACTTGGTGTTTTTGACTGTTTCTTCGTTCTTGAACACCCACTTCAGAAATTAAAGTTATTTTATACTTTTTGTATTTAGAAGTCGATTGTTTTTTTTTGTTTTTTTTTTTCACTTTTTAGTGGTACACCAGTGGTTATTGTAGATGGCTTGGAATGCTGTATGGTTTGCTGTTGACATCCTGCCAAAGAAAGACACCTTTTACCTCTACCTATCAAAATATATTATTCCATTAGGTGTCAGTTCCTCTTAAGGAACATTCGCATCGCAGTCGCAAACCGTCAATAAAACCTCTAATTTTGCTACAGTTTCACATTGAGTGTCGCTGAGATATTACGAATTGAATTTGATTGTATTAAGTACGAGAATTGACCTTCTGCTCTCATAATAGACCTGGTTTTATAATTGCTACCTTTGTGAATGAAAATGTCGAAACTAGAACAAAATCTACCACTAAAATGCACCCAATGCTAACACGATTTGCACTCCATTCGCCCCAAAGCTAAAGAAACAATAAAACACATTAATTAGTTTACTCCAAACACATTTACAAGCTCCCTCCTCCGGGGAAAGTGCTAGGAATTTAAGTTATTTACTGTTAACACTCCATTCCACGAGTGGAACAAGGCGTGCCCCAGCTTCTGATTATTGCTTATTACGTCATAAATAATAGACATTAGTTCTGGCCACCTTCAATAGCTGAAGCTAGTATTCTTGAATTATAGTCAGCATCGCATGTGTTTTTGAAAATATTTTAGTGATTTTGGGGTACACCTGTGCCCTGTGCGAGCAATAACGTATAGAGCAGTCACCATTAATTGTACTTGATTTTTGAAATATTGTTAGGATTTTTAACATCGAAAGGCCTGTGCCAGCTGCGAGGTTAGGAGGCTCGGAAAGGATTTTAATTTTAAGTTTTAAGATGTACGTTTATTATTCTCCTAAACGGTGCATTCTATAGAGAACACAGCACACTTTTTAAGATGACGAAAATTTGCTACAACTTACTGGTTACAGCAGCTCTGTAGGTTCAATGATGTGTTGAGGTACCTAGAACAGTTCAAACAGATGTAATTTTTCTCTGAACAGGTAGAAATTGTAATTTTAGTGTTACAATCGGGGGAGATGTATCGCTAAGCTACGTTTTTTATTTGAAAAATCATCTGAGAGCACTTCAATATCTACATGAGAATGTATAAACCGTTTCTGTTGATAAATTATCAATAATTAATTCTTAGGTCACGTTATGATGACATATGAACACGATCGTATAAGTTCACTTAGACAAAAGGTATAATCTATACTAATATTATAAAGAGCAAAGATTTGATCGATTGTTTGTTTGTATTGAATAGGCTCCGAAAAAATTCTTACACAATCGGGAAGCTACACTATCCCCGGGTGACATAGGCTATATTTTATTCCCATATTCCCACGGGAAAGGGAACTACGCGGTTTAAACTGCGGGGCGCTGCTATTCATCTATAATCAGAATATATATACATACATATTATGTTACCGGAAAATTCTAAACTCCGTAAGATTGTAATACATCTTTATTAGATTATAATTTCTCGATATATGTATCATGGAAAAAATAGTTTAGTGTATCTTTTTCCACTAAATTTCATATGTTTTCCAATATATCCATGTCTTATTAAAAAAAATATAGTAGCCAAAATCTGATAAATGACAATAAAAAAAAATATACTCGTATGACCACGACGTTAATACGACAGCACAGTAATAAAAGTAGTTGGACATTAGAGGTACTTATGTATATAGTGATGATCATAGTATTGTTCTATTCGGATCGTATTTAGTAAATTCGGCAATTAAAATTGTAGCATGTAGTAACGTCACACGAGTAGTCAACGCACTAAATCGTGTAGGTTTTTTTTACGTGAAAAAAAAAATATTTATCCAATATTTTTTGGAAAATTATCCGACGGACTAATTAGATTTTTTTAGTCAACTCCCCAATGATCTTTTACTACGTCACCCAGTCCTGTTAATTTATCATGTTAATTTCAGTGCAGTGTTGTGTTGTTAATCGGACTCTAGAGATGCATGAATTTTCCCGCTTGGGGTGGAGCGGAAAGGAGTGCCAGACTCTTACTTACTAAACCCACCCGTAATCCTTCTAGTGCCCTTTGCGTTCCAGGTTCGCGGTGACTCTTTTGAACAAATTCCGCAACCAGCCGTTTTGACGCTAATATTATGTAGTTGAACAAGTAAGGATATAAAAGTGACAACAAAATAAAATCTATATCATAATTTTCCTTTTCATCAACATTCACTAATTCCACCAAAAAATAAAATAATACGCATCACAACCTACATTTCCATTAATTACACACATTAATCTTTAATGATGAAAACACAGCAAAGCAGAAAATTACCCGTGGAATATTTAATGATTTAATAACTGCAACCATGCCATTTGTCACTTTTCTGAATTTTCACTCACGTAGACAAAATCTCATTGCTTTACTCAATCATTTGTTAAATTAATTTTCGCGGTGTGTTTTAATCTCGTTGATTGACGGAACCATTTTGGTAGGAACAGTTTTTAATCAAGAATGGTTCAGCAATAAGTTTTAATGGTTGAAACCTTCTTGGATTTCAGGTGGACAAGATTCTCCCAGAGCCGAAACCGCAGATTTAATTTCCGAAATTCGAAAACTTTATTGCCTTCGCAGACTGTTCTTGTAAAACTTGTTCATTTTGGATATCTACCGCAAAATAAAGTTGGTGAGGAAATATTGTATTCTTAAGTTGGAAGCGAGCTTGTCTGCCAACTTGGATCGAGTTGAGACCAGTATTTTTATTCATCGGGGATGTCCTTCGGTGTGCTTCGAAAGTTTTGAAGTAAGGGTCTTGGTATACTTGTTACCCGATTTTTTCAGTGGGATATTATCATTTTGCATACAATATGAAGTGTTGTTACCTTAGTAAACATGATGTTTTATAAAGAAGTTATACAAAATTTATCTTATAATATAAAATTCTCGTCTCACGGTGTTTTTGGTTGAACTCCTCCGAAACGGCTCGACCGATTTTCGTGAATCTTAGCGTGCATATCGGCTAGGATGGCGAATCAGACATCTATTTTTTATCCCCCTAAATGTTAAGGCTGGTCCACCCCTATTTTTTATTTTTATTTTATGTGGCAAATCGACGTTTGCCGGGTCAGCTAGTTAGTTATATAAAAATGTATGGTTCAACAAAATAGGTCGTTTCGAATTCAACCTAATTAAATAATCAACACGTAACTAAAATACGCGTAATATGAAATCTAAATACGAATAACATATCTAGACGTACTGAAACCACATTTTAAATAAATCTAAGTCACTATTCTGTGAAGCAGGTGCAATTAATTCTAGACGGCGTGACACGTAATGGAGACACTTGAAGTGAAGCAATTCTTGGTAAAACCACGAGTTTATTAAGAACAAAGTGATACTAATTAGGCGGTATGCGCATAGTTGATTCTACATTAAATAAGTATACAACTAGGTATATCTGCAGTGACTTATACCAGCAGTGTCGATCGTATGGAAATAATCTCACGGGAACGTACTCCTTAGAATAAACTGATATAAAGTATCTGCCCCCTAGCCAAGTTACAACCGTTTCGTGTCGAATTCCATTCTCCAATCGGTAACGCCTCGGTGTCAGCAATTGTAGGGAACGATAAGTTGATAGCCATGTTGACGCGCCTGAGTCGGCCGCTCGTTCTACAATCTTTTTGAAAAAAAAACCTATGTTTTAGTCTATGCGAACGTTCCTACAAACGTTGAACAGGTTAAAATTTAAATAAACTCTGTTTATTTATTTGTTGTGCTTCTGGTTAAAGCATTTGCTTTAACCATTAAGTTTAAACATTTTAACACAGGAGAAAAACGAGAACAATTCATTCTATCATTTTGAACGATGTGAACTTGGCTATGAATTTTGTATTCGTTTGTTTTAACCACATGACTTAACGTTGAGATGATTTCATTCTCATACATTTGATTCGTTTTCGACTAGCGTAAACGATTGCAAATTATCAATTTGGTTAGGGGCCCTGGTCTCAGAATACATGAGCCAAACAACAAACTGTATAATTAATCAAGAAAAAAAAAACTGTACAATTTATCAAACCACTTATAAAGTTAGCTCATCGTAAATTGAAACCTAAATTATATAATAACTAATTTGACTAGCAATTTAGTTCTATTTACAATATACACAACACGTTACGCATCCCTATTACCTAAATTCGCAGAACAAGATACAGACATGGAACTCCAAGAATAAGTAAATGAATATTGTATGGAATCTGACGCGCCGGCAAGATCTTGCATCAGCCTTAGCCACTCATTTATTAAGGATCATACTTCAATGAATATACACTCTGTGTGTACTCATTTTGATCTAACATGCCGTCATACACACAGTCACTATAGGGATTTGAAGGGCTGCTGAATTTTGAGACGAACAGAAATGACTTGATTAAGGTTTATAGAAGAGCTCCTTCAGAAACGGGAGGTATTATTTTCACGTTTCTGTGTGGCATTGCTCTATTTTCGTTTGTAGGATTATGAGTGAAGTTACAGGCACGTGTGACTCGTTCGATATTGTCTTTGATGTTAGCAAATAAGTAAACTTTTTGGTATTAAATTGTTAAAACAGGAGCTTCCTATTAATAAGAAATAAAATGATTTTTTAGGTAATTTAATTTTACCAACAAACTCAATCATATAGTCTTACTTCTTTGTATATGTAGAAGATTGCAATGTGTTTGTATTCACCCACTAGATGTACATACATATGTGCTGAACCTTAGCAGTTTTTCCAATAAAGGGAACGTGCAGAAACTATAGGTGGCAGCACAGACGCGTCAATATCAAGCATATTTAATTATAAGTTTCAAATTTACAGCTCTAGTTGGTACAGTCTACTTCGTGCACGTTCCCTTAAAAGGAGGGTGCAGGAAGTGTAGGTGGCAGCACGGGTCAAATATTTACAACGTAAAAGTTTCAGATTTGCAACACTAGATGGCATAGTCTAAGCCGTGCACGTTCCCTATATCACCGCAAGGTGTAGGTACACTGTAAAATGCCCAAAGCAAGTTTTATTGCCGCCTGTAACCTACTAAGTTTATAAATACCTGTATTTTGTTTAGAGGCCACAAATACTGCATAGATTTCAATGAAAATTATAACACAGGTATACCTTGACCTAGATTAAAAACTTAGATTCCGGTCATGTATTCCCGTGGGATGATTATCGACCTTTCCACGACTAATGCCTCTGGCAAAAGCTGGTTATGTAATAGTCACCTACCTGCGAATATACCAAAACGAAAAAACTACTCGTACTACAGAATTTCTATACTAACATTACAAAGAGGAAAGATTTGTATTTTTGTATGTAACAAATAAACTCAAAAACTACTGGACCGATTTCAAAAATTCTTTAACCATTAGAAAGCTACATTCACCCTGAGTAACATAGGCTATAAATTTAATCCCAATATTCCTACGGGAACGGGAATTACGCGGGTAAAACCGCGGGGCGCTGCTCGTGTGCAATAAAACACTTCAGCCGACATCATAAGATAAGGTAAGATTTATTTATGTAAAACATGAGTACATTATACAGGTCTTAGAATAAAATTGAGGTGGCTACATGCTTTGCCATTTATGACGTGCAAAATTTGCACCAAATGCATCCATCAAACAATTAACGTAAACAGATCAATAACTACCGATTACAGATAATGTAGTTGGATGCGAAGCAATCGGATCACATCCATATTGATAGGCAGGTTAGTAATGCATTACATGCGTTCAATCAATTTCGTATAACAACTAAGTAATGTTGTTACCTAAACAATTGAACTTAAGCATAACTTAT
Organism: Hecatera dysodea; assembly: GCA_905332915.2. Classification (NCBI taxonomy): domain Eukaryota; kingdom Metazoa; phylum Arthropoda; class Insecta; order Lepidoptera; family Noctuidae; genus Hecatera; species Hecatera dysodea. Next base: position 5,373,268 of record HG995294.1, on the reverse strand, counting down.
ATAGGCATCATTTTGATGGTATTTGACAGAGTGGGCAGAAAAATATTACTCGGCAACTTTGTGAAACCTGGTGACCTATTATGACGTCTTAAATCCATCATGATTTCTGTGTCAGAGAGAGACGGAGTTACACAAGACGAATAGCACTATCTCTTTCCCTCACACGAATCATGATGGCATTGGCACTTCGTAATACGGCCACAGCCCGCCTTAGTTAGGGCTGGTTGCCTTCATGAATCCGTTATGAAAAAGGTTAGTGATATGTATTAGGACATCGCGGTAAGATGTGCTAAAACTGCCCCTTGATTTACGCTAGTTGTCATTGTTCCATCTCGCAACCTGATTCCTAGTTGTGGCATTTTGTAAGTGTTCATGCAAGCATAAGTGAAATTTAATATTTTGAATTTAAATTTCAACCTACAAATTGTACAAAACAATTGTGGTTTTGTTTTATTTTTTAAAATTATGGGGGTCAATTATATCGCTTATAGAATGACACTTTTTCAAGAGCTCGTGGAAACCTTGAAATGAACAGACTGTTCGTCTCCCACTGAGTTGCAGCCCAATTTTAAATTTAATATTCAAAAACCAAATGACTATCAATCGACATTATTCAAAAACCATTTTAAAAGCTTTAAAAACAAATACTACCCTGTACCGTAACCGTACCTATAAGCAGGAACAAGTACGTAACACAAAGTTTGAAGGCTTTATCTCAAATCGTTGACAACATTCCAACTCGTTTTGTGAACACTGCGATTTTAGGAGTTTGCCAAGCTTGTTTATTTGCTTTGTGATAGACTTGCGACAACTGTCGATAGGAAAAGAATGCGAAAAAGGTAGGGATAGAATAGCTGTCGATTTTGTTTTTTTTTTTTTGTTCGTTTATTTGTGTCAATTGGCAAGTGAGTGTACTGAAAGGTTGAATGGTATTTTGCTGTTCACACGACATTTGCATTTTATTTTTACTGTGGCATTCGTGAACTTTCTATGACATAGTTATTTAAATATGCAACAAGGTATTTCCCCGAATAAAAAAATAATATATTTATTGTTTATTGGGTCAATCCATAGAAATATAAAATATAGGAGAAGTGGCAAGGGGGCGTGTCGGTGTCCACGCGACATGGTCTGGGCGAGCATGTCTTACGCAATGGTCGAATCCGCGAACTAGTGCGCTTCCGACCGTGATCGTATTAAGATATAAGAATGCCGTGCTGTTCAGTGTTTTCTTGTAAAAACCGAAGCCTAAACCAAAACTTTGTTAATTATGGAATCACTTACCATATCAAAATACAAGTATTTTACTATATTTGTTTTTAAAATCATGAAAAACAACAAATCGTAAAATATTTCTTGCTTATACTATGTTACTTTTGTTTTCAAATGTCACAGCGACAATAACATATTACAATGAATACACTGCTCCTTAACCACTACCTAAGTTTGTCGCTAAGTGACTGGATGAGCAATGTAAAAACCACAAAACGATACTTTAGCAAGCCGATGTATCGCATAGTACGGCCGCTGCTTCTCGCCGCGAGTTAGTGATGTAATTGTGCAGATACACTGTCGACAATAATGTCGATTGTTGAATGAAATATTACAAAAGTGTACCAAACTTTCTTAGATTTCATTAAATTTTTGGTAAATAATTGTTCAAGTGCTTTTGGCTTTGAATTATCGTATTTATGCCTTATTCTCGTGCTACTTCCTTACTTTTTATGGTGATTGTATTTTACTTTCGATAAAATTTCGAATGCATTATAGTAATCGGCATGTTTAAGATAATATATTAGTGACCTTTGCTTAAAATTAGTAGTTCAGAAATGCGGGTGTGTGCGCGACTGCGTATCTATTGCTTTTACTGAAATGCATTCGTAGTAGTTGCCGGGTGGTAGGGCAAAACAGGAGACACAGGTTCCGATACATTTTCGGCTACAGGGCATATCTCCTTGTTTATTATATCTATGGGTCAATCGATGGGATGATAAAAAAAATACATATTGCCTTTTCAAATCAATCAAAAAATTTAAGTGCATCAGAGATCATAAGCTGGTGACGTCACTTTTTCATAAACATGTACCAAGGTGTCACAATTGATGACACATGAAATTTCATCACACTGTATTCATTATTTTTTATCTACGAGACAAGTGAAATAAATCTTTTTTTTTTTAATATTCTGTTTGCCAGCATAACTGATTCGTGTTTGATTCCATCAAAACTTTCGATATTCAAACTGACTCAAGTAATTAGGTATCTACTTACAGATTTTAATCCAATATATGATACAATTCGAATTATTAATTGGCCAGTATTATCAAAAGACAAAACGGAATCTTTAGAAGTTGTCAAATACGAAAAGTTCCATATCAAAGGAAGTATAAGTTGTTAAACAAGATCTCTTAAAGCCAACTCAGCATATGTGGTTCGAAAACTTTCAAAACTGCTTTGAAAATCTATCGCACTTCAAGTTCTACTATGAGATTCATTTGAATCTTTCTTCGTTTGAAATAAGATCGTTTTGAACTAGCAGTGACGTTCCATAACTTTCCACTTTTGAATTTTGAATCATATTGGCTTTGGAAGTTGATTTTAGTTTAAAGTGTTGTCTGACAAAAGGACGGAATGGAGCGCTGGATTTGAACGTGGTTTTATGTATTTATAAGTATGCTTTTTTGTCATTTAGTGTCCAGTATTCAATTTTTTGTCGACTTACGAATAAAATCCCTACACCTACGTGTTCCAACACCTACGTGTTCCAACACCTACGTGCCCATTTACTTGCTTGACAGATCTATTCGGACATTGTCAAAAAACTTTTACAAAATGCCTAATATGTCTTGAATGTCTAATTTAATCATAAACAAAAAGGGACGTGTAAAATCGCAAACAAATCAGTATTTTAAAAACACAGACTATGTCAAACAAACTCACATCAAAAGTGTCTAGGGATCAAGTACGTGTCAGAGTATCGGCGCAAAAAGGATTATTATTTTAACTATTTGGATCGTTAATTAAAGGCACCACGACCAGCACGGGAAGTCTACGGGGCATTAAATACATAAATTACGGCCATAACAGGAAAAAATATGAGCCCCAAACCTCTCTGCTCGAACATAACCCCAACTTAAGTTGAATAGACTCCAAACACTAACACGAAACTGTTGTAAACATACTAAAAACGAAAACTTAAACACGGCCAATTTCCCCTCAGACAAGTTAAACTGTACCTGATATTTACTCCGTACCTACCTCACGCTGAGAAAAATAGCAAGGAACGGGGATCAAAGCGGGTGAATAGGTAGCTGCTCAGTGAGGGCATAGACTAAGAAGATACAAGAAGTTACACTTCTACTAACAGTCTTTGCACGTTACTTAAGAAGGTTTTGGAGCAGTGAGAATAAATTTTCGCATAGTAAAATACCACTCACTGAGTAATCATGAAATCTCAGAAACTATATCACCTACAAACTTAAAATTTGGCGGTTGGTCCCTTATAGGGTGTAAACATCCGCTAACGAACGGATTTAACGAAACTCTATCCTTAAGGGGGTAAAACGGGGATGGAAATTGTTTGTACTAAATCTGCGCAGACGAAGTCGCGGGCGAAGAGCTAGTATATAATAATAAGAATGTTAAAGAAAAGAACGGATCATGTAACGACTTTTTCAAGTTATGAGCCTGCGTAATCTTCTTTTAATAGTGGCGATACAAAATGCGATGTAATGAGATGATGTAATCTAGCTTTGAAACCGAAAACGCGAAAAAAAAAACAGCTCTTCCTTATATTTATGTTCGTATAACTAATCAAAATGTAGGGAATAACTGATTTTTTTTCGCAATTTTAGGTTTGGTCCCATAGTACAAGTTCTTGATAATGAATTGTACAATGACTTAAGAGGTTGTTGGTGTTTTACAAATAATCCTGTATATTTATTTATTTTATGCGGCTGCATATCTATACAATATTACTCCCACTCATTCTTACTCTTCTTACGTCTGTGAAATAAACTTTTTTACACCTCTTCTTCAGAACTATCTCTACATGCACGCCTGCCAACCTACAGTGTTTATGGTGGGAGCGTGTCACTTCTATGTATATTTATTCTTTGGTAAAGGCTAGCCGATAAATAAAAGATTTTACCACACCCGCAACGCTTCTACATTACAGAAGTTAAGCGGTTATTTGTCAGACGTGGAATATCAATGCCGATACCGTTTAGGGTGCATGTGAAATATTGCATGCATTTTAGAATTATCTGAATATGAAACAGTGACCGATCGGTAGAAAATCCGTGTTAGTTTTACAGATCATTGATGCAACGCGTATTTTTCTTAAGAATTGTTATAATTTTGGTACTTTTTTGACTGAAGAAAATTGATTTTTATTTGATTTTTTATTTTTACTAGACGGCGAACCAGAAATGACTTTATTCACTTACGTATGTAAGTGAATAAAGTAGAGAACTTAGAAAAATATATTAATAACGTATCTCTACAATTTTCTGTCGGTTAATAAATAATAATTATGTTTTTATTTCTTCATTTATTTTAATACTTTTTACTCGCGATTAGGTTTTTCACTTGTAAAAGAACTTTGAGATCCTCCTTTTCCTTATATCCTTATCCTCAGTTTATGACCAAGAATGAAACATAATAAATTGTATGATTATTTTACTAAGTTAAATCAACCAACTCATAAATAAACAATCCAATTCAATTATTAAATTGCATTATTAGCATTCTATAATTAAAATTTTAATAATATCAACACAATGGAGATTAACAGATTTACTCTTAATTCAGCTACTATGGACCGATGCAGAATCTGATGATGAAACAATAATTATAGGTACTTATTTACTACTGAGTAGACTCGCTAGTGGAAAATGTATAATTTAGTAGATTGTTTTGTATTCATACGTATGTACCTACGCAATATCCTGTTTAAATATTTAAAAGGTTCGCAAGAGATAAACTGGTTTATCTAAAATAGGTTTTCAATTCTATTAAGGGACGACAAGGAGTGAGTAACACTTGCACTCCGGGAAGTTATCTTTGCTCACCTTTATACTTATATGTTTTCCGTACTTGACTGTGGACCCATAAAATTAGAGTAAAGACTAACACACTCCACTTCGACTGATCAACACATGCACGGACAAGTTTTTTTTTTATTATTATTTTTGAACCCGAAATAAAATCTAAGAAACTCCCAATTTATTTTTCAACCATCGCTCTTAGAATAATACACATATCCTAGTCAGCTGCACTTGAGAAATCTAAGCACATAATCTCATTTCATCAAAATGCATTCAGCTGTTTAGATGCCAAGCGAAAATAAATTCATCACAAAAGCGAGCATGCTGTATATCTTTGTGAAAAATTATACCCTTTTCCCAGGAAAATGGAAAAACTTAGAAGAATAACGTCTTATTCTTCTTACTTTATTACAGTTTTTTAATTGAATAAGCTGGTTTTAAGTTTGTTTTCTCAAGAACCGAGGAATACTTAAGCTTTGCAATATGAGCCGGCCACAGAACATGAAAATACTGTACCGTTGGCAGCGACTAGAATTGTCATTTTGAATAAGCTCATTACAATTTGATGATAGTCTGTGTGTGTGTCGAATTAAATACATCTCATGTCATCATCATGAATGTCATCACTATGCGGCTGAATGTGTTTATGCACTAATTTTACTATTAACATCTGTACCTACCACATTTTATGCAAATAAATGATTATGATTATGAAATGAAGGGTCCACTGCAATAATGATGAAAGTCCATTTTTGTAAAAAAAATAAGTAAGCACGTCTTTCAGCCACTGGCTGAAATCTATTGTTGGTAATCTCGTTACTAAACTTGGCAATATTACTTACAATCCCGATATTTTAGACAAATCACGCTTATACTAGATAAAAGGAAGCAGTGGACCCTTAAAATGTTACTTGGGGTTGGCGCATTATGATTTTACCTTCATTCTGTACTGTCAGCCACCACGCTATCACTAACTCCCTTTTCTTTCATATCACTCCTCACACATTCCATCCTTTCTTTGGCCTCCCTGTCCCTTTCCATCCATACACATTTATATGTATAACCTTTTTAATTACATGCATTACGTCCCTACTTTTCACACGACTATAGCAAGACAAGTGGTTCCCTTCTAACTTTTCCGTCACTGGCACCATTTCTATACTGCCTTTAATGAAGTCATTTCTCACTTCATCTATTATTATTACTGAACACATCCATCTCAACCTTCTCATCTTTACTACACGCTGTATTTTCATCTATCTTTTCATAAACTGTACAACAGGTCTTATCACGGATTTATTGATATTCCCCTTTAATTTGAGGGTCATCCGTGGATCGCAAGAGGTTCCAGTGTCCTGTCGCCATTTCATCTATCTGAGTTGATCCAGTACGGGACATCTCGTTCTACATCACTATCGCCCTGGCAAGCGAATACATCCCAAATATTTTTACTAAAAAATACAAGCAAACCGTAATCTAAACAAGATATTATCCACCCATTCATCAATCTTCTAATTCAAGAGGCTCCGGTCGTAAATGCAAGCAAAATGTAAATTTATATTATACTGCATCCATCAATATCTGCCCTTAGATGCCCATTACGGGACGCGGACCATCTCACTACGAGTACAATGGATGATCCAAGAGATATATTTACATAATGTACGCTTCCATATAGCATGACGTATTATGACTGCTGAGTAATGATGCTGAAGTTTACAGGTGAATGATAAATTAGCTAAAGAATGTTAAAATATTTTGAAGGGAAATGGTGAGCTATTGGGTACATAAAAACCAGACAATTTTGTGTCATTAACGCTAAATTGTAAACCTAAAAAACTCATGTTAGATATGTATGTAAGGCCCCTTTTTATTTTTTTATGTGTTGGAGAAGAGGGTTCCGTAACTGAAACATAACCCTTTAGTATACGGTACCATAAAAAATAAAGATGCACGGTAATGTAAGTGAGCAGTATGGTAAGCTTCATCTTTGATTAGCTGGATTTAAGCTGTATATTCCCATTATTTCATTATTTATTCATTCATCTATCTTAGAATACGTTCAAAATAAAAGCTGTTAAATCTTGTTTGAGAAAATATGTATGTGAATAACATGGCGTCACGGATAGATTCCCTTTATTTTTATTTATTATAATATGTGTTTTCATGCTTTCCATATTGTACTTTGTTATGACAAAAAAAATATAATTAGTCCGTCAGATAGATTTCCAAAAAAAATATTGAACACGTATTTTACCTTTTTGCGTTGCCTTGTACACTCATGTGACGTCAGTATTCGCTAAAAAATTTACCACGACGTCACGTCACAAGTCTTTAGACCAAGGCGCCTGATCTTTTATGATTTTTATCTTCTTCAATTTTTCATATCCCTCACACAGCAACAGTCTATTGTAAGCATATTTTTAACGATCTAAGCTGATAAGTCTTATTATTAATTGTGTTTTTCGCTCTATAGATATATACCTAAATAAATTCTTGGACTTTCCATGACTTGCTTTTCCGGTCCATTTTGACAACTAGACGTTTGTTTTGTCCAAGTCGTCCCACCATCTGCAATGCCCCTCTAATTCTATCAGAGTTAGAGATAGTTAGCTATTTTGACCCACACCTGATTAGATATTATATGACAAGAATGTAACCAAGGTTAAGTAATAGAGAATATGATGCCGCCCATTGTATATGTTTTAGTTTTAAGTCTACTTTTTGTGTTTCTTTTGCTGTACAATAAAGTATATAATAAATAAATTATTTAAAAGAGTGTCCGTGGAGTTTCTTGTACGTTCTTCTTCATACAATCCATATGATCTACGCTTTGAAACGTGCAGATAGCTTCACTTCTTTCGACTAACCTACCTTGAAAATTCAAAAGTGCCTATAAAGAGTTTCATTGAAATAAATGATTTAAGTTTGAGTTTGACAACTCTATTAAAAGAACCACCTTGAGTAGCTTAAAAAAGTAGTTCCGTATTCGCTCCATTTTTGCTCCAATTTACAAGGTTTTTTCGCAAGTGAGGAGAATTTGGTATAATAAACCCCTAAAAACAATGTATTAAAATTTACGTCACCTACTTTTTCTGATTAAATTGGTCCTCGGAGACGTAAAAGACAATATAAAATCATAAACATGAACATAAACTTCCCAGTTAGCTTAAAAAGTGATGATAGCTCGACGATATAAACAGAGAGTCGTTGGCAATAATCCGATGCTAGCGAGTCGTATATTCAAATTTATGCAAAAAGCATAGCTCTAGAGGAAAATACCGTTTGAAAACGCTGCCATAGGAAATCCAGTACAAGAAAAGAATATTTCATTTTGTAAATTGAAACTGGCCGGTAATAAAAACAAAAGAATAGGGGAGTTGACTAAAAAAATCTGATTAGTCCGTCTGATACCAAAAAATATTGGAAACGTATTTTTTTCTTTTTTCACATAAACAAAAAATGAAGACGATACAGTGCGTAAAAAACTCGTCTGACGTCACTACTCACTACAATTTTTACCGAGCCGTGACGTCACACTCTCCCACTCCTGATCTTTGATGCTTTTTATCTTCCTCAGTTTTTATAGATTTGATAAAGGAAAAAGTATATGTCCAATATTTTTCTATAATCTAACTGACGGACTAAACATAATCATATATTTTTTACTCAGGCAACATCCCTATTGGCGATACTTTGTGACTAAATTGCAAAATTGATTCTTTAGACAACGTTTGCCGATGAAGGTCTGTGGATGGCTGACCATCATAGCATAACGAGATTCCTCCGTGCTTCGGAAAAAACATTGAGCCGTTGATCTTGGCTGTTATTTGTTTGGCAGTCGTTGTGGATTATCAGTAGCCACAAAATCAGGCACCAGTCTTGCCATGGAGTACTTTTTTACCCAGTTACCAAGTTGTGGAAGCTGGTAAGGTCGCACCACGTACATTAACCGTGTTCCGCTAAATCCAGTCCGACTGGGAGCCGAACCCAATATATTTAGGAAAAGCCTAGACAGATGATGATCAGATACCAATGACACTGTTGCTACTGAAAACCTCAAATTCTTCTGATATATGTTTTTAACATACGAAATGGATTAGCGCAGCGATTTACCTCACTTCTTGTGAACTAAATGGTATTGCGCAGTGCGATTCAAATGTTTTAATAATGTGTCATACACACGTATGCACAATGTTGCCTTCAAAAAGTCCTATTTTCTGAATAAATGACGTAACCATGTACTCTTGCTAGAAATTGTGATCCATTTCAAACAATTAGCCACCTGTTCTTATACATTTAAAACGTTTCAGTAGGATTATAAAATCCTAATCATTTTATCCTATCTATACTTATAATAAATCTGTAGAGAGGTCAATTCTGTACAAGGAATATATTTTAAAAATAACTATCAGGGGGTGATTAGTGATCGATACTGGTGCCAAAAACGCAATCAGTAAAATTTTTGTCTGTCTGTCTGTCTGTCTGTCTGTCTGTCTGTATGTTCTTTATAGAAACAAAAACTACTCGACCGATTTTAACGAAACTTGGTGCAATTATTCTTCATACTCCTGGGCAGGTTATAGTATACTTTTCATCACGCTACAATCAATAGGAGCAGAGCAGTGAAGGAAAATGTTGGGAAAACGGGAGAAGTTACTCCATTTTTTAAGCTTCCGTCGCGTGTGTAGCCTTAATGGTTAAAGTTACATAGAAATCATGTATTACGGAAATGTTTTACATAAAATTATCAAAAAAGGTCCCAAACAGCATATGTCTATATTTTATGGTTGACTCACAATAACACGTGTAACTCCCGATAGCTTAGCAGTTCGGCGCTTTCTGATTATTTGTATGAAACTTTGTCAATTTTAAACCGATCGGGCTGAGAGTTTCAAAATCGGGGGTAAAGTAACTTTTCCACGCGGACGAAGTCGCTGGCAGAAGCTAGTAAATAAATAAGAATTCCTAGTTTCAAATCGTAAACCGTATTGCCAAAACAATAACACAGTTATTCTAACTAAAATCCATTTGGAAGTTAATTCTAAACTGCTTACAAACACACATTTACTTTTGAAGCAAACAGGAACATTTAGTTTACTTGGAGTTTGTCAGTATTTGTGGAATGTTCGGTTTCAGTTCGGAACAGAACCGCACCTGACTTGCGGTGTTGTGTGGTATGGAAATTGTCTTAAAATGGTAATACTTTTAGCAGAATTACATGTTTTTTGATAGGCATTTTAAAGTACTTATTATAATAATGACATTGAAAACGTTGCTTTCATAAAAAACCATGTATCATTAGTAGTACATCAGTAGTTATAAGATGAAATGTAACATATAAGATTGTTAATAAAGGCATTTTTATTATTATAAAAAATAACAAACTTCTTTTTGATTAAATTTTTATTTTACTTACTTAAATCGATTTAAAATGTAAAATACAATTTTAGCAATAAAAAAAGGGAACCAGTAGGTTTATAAGCCGTAAATTAAAATTCTTACGTAATGAAGAATAGCGACCCGCCCCGGCATCAGCTGGGGTGCAATGCTGTTACTAAATCTCTACTATATTCTGCATGTATTATACATTATATCCGACATACATATACATATCTCTTGGATCACTCTATCGATTAAAACCGCATCAAAATCCGTTGCGTGGTTTTAAAGATCTAAGCCTCAGACCTTGAGGGAGTTACACGTGCTTGGTATTAATATAAACTATTTCATTGTTTCTATAACAGCGCAAAATACTTATCTACAAACAGTCACAGGTAAAATCATAAACAGCTTATTGTTATTTGCAAACTCCTGGTCATAAAACCAAAATAAGTGTGACGGAATTTCTTCGAAGTTAATTTTTAAAGTTGCAGTCTTGTTTTAATTTAGTTATTGAGAAGTAAACATAACTAAAATATGAAGTAACTGCTACAATCATTTTAACGTTATCTGTTGTCATTTGTCGAGAAGACACAGTTTCCGTAGCTCAGTACTTAAATTCTACAAATTTATTTTTTAATTTCACTTCAGAGTTTAATGTTTTGAAGAAAATAAACAACTATTGTGGGATCAGCTGGATAATCAGGTGCGGAAACGAAACTTACATCTCAGGCAGCTCTTGCCCAATCTAGGGGGTCCAAACGCCTCCTGCCGGAGGCTGTACGCGGGGATCGTGCGGTCCATGGCTCTTTACGGGGCCCCAGTGTGGGCGCTGTCGCTAAGCGACTGCCAGCGCGCCACCTGGTCTCGGCCCAGAGGGTCATGGCCATTCGGCTAGTCCGTGGATACCGCACGGTCTCTGGCGAGGCGGCGAATCTCCTTGCCGGATTGCTGCCGTGGGATCTGGAGGCGAGAGCCCTCGCGCACGTCTACGCGTTGCGCGTGGAGGCGCTAAGCCGGGGTGAAACTCTGCTGCCGCGGCAAATTGCTGCGCAGCAGACGGAGCTCCGGCGGGATCTCATGGAGGTTTGGAGACAGCGACTATCGCAACCCAGTGCTGGGCACGCCACTATTGCGGCGATAAGTCCCCTCTTTGAGGCGTGGCTGGCGAGACGTCACGGCGTCCTCACCTTCCGCCTGACGCAGGTGCTTACCGGACACGGGTGTTTCGGGAGGTACCTGTGTCGGATCCAGCGGGAGGACACGTCCGGGTGTCATCAATGTGTGGATCGCCCGGAGGACACGGTGGAGCATACGGTGGAGGTCTGCCCTGCTTGGGCGGAGCACCGCCGTGTCCTCGTCGAGGCGATCGGCGGCGGCAACCTCTCGCGTCCGGCCCTGGTTCAAGCCATGGTCCGGAGCGAGCACCAGGGACGGGGCCCCATAGAGTCGGTGCCTGCTAGGGTTGCGGATTTTGTTCGATAGAGTCACCGCAGCCCTGGAACGCAAAGGGCACAAGAAGGATCACGGGTGGGTTTTAGTCAGTAAGAGTCTGACACTCCCTTCCGCTCCGCCCAGAGCGGGAGAAGTCATTTGATGATATACCATCCAGAAAAAAAGAAAAAAAGGCAGACTTGTGGAGAAAACTTCAAGACACATGGCAAATGGCAGAAGATAACCAAGACAACTTTGTGAGGCTGTTATTAAAAATAAAGGTGGACTGAAAACTGTGTTGTTGTTGTCTAAAAATGGCTAGTAAATACCTAGTTCAAATAATTATGAAGTAGTATCATTCTATCAGACTTTTACAAAATATATTTTACTAGGTTTTCAAATACTTTTGAACGATAGGTATATGCGTTTTCAATACAATATTTGCAGCCAAACAGCTCAGCACTTTTGCCTCCGTGCATTTTCATAAATGCACGTATTCTAAGTATTGCCGAGTCAGCGCGTGTTCGGATACAAATCATAACAAATCATCTTAGTGAGTTATCTTGCTAATTTAGCTTAGATTTACCATTTTAGAACCATTCGCAATAGAAACTTTAAGCCATATAATTTTTATAATTTAACCCATTTGTGTCACAAATTAACAACCAAACCATAACTTGTAGTAGTTAAGCCACTGCTTTCGTCACCATACAGTGGCGAAAGCAGTGCATCTAGAACTCTTCTCAGATTTAACCAGCTCAGCTTACCTAGCCACAATAACCAGAATGGCAGCGTGACGCGAAGCTCTATCGACGTCACATCTATAGCGACAATGGAACCAATTTCGTTGCAGTCAACATAATTCTGCAAGAAGAGTACGACCATTTTCAACACATTTTCAATATGTCATTCTATAAAGAGATAATAGAACTTCAAATTGAATGTTATACCCACTTTTGCCTATATACCTACTTTTGCCTGAATAGCCAAGTAATAAAAAATAGAAGAAAAACTCTTTACAAATTGGATCAATCTTTACATAGACTTATCAAAGAGGTTTCCCAGACGTTCAGACGGTGAATAAATACGCCCCAATTTCATAATATTTTTGTAGTCTACTTTCGGTTCCAAGCTGCCTATTTTGTATGAAATTTACTCCGAAAACTTCGTTGATGTGAGGCGATCGATGTGGTCCTGCGCTTTTCGCATCCATTTGACTCCAGCAGTCTTCACCAAATAAACGGTCCATCATCAATCATCATCAACAGCCTGTTGCAGTCCACTGCTGGACATAGGCCTCTCCAATTGCACGCCACTTAGATCTATTTTCGGCTTCTCGCATCCAGTTTCTGCCAGCCGTCCTGCGCAAATCGTCACTCCACCGTGCCTGAGGACGTCCTACACTACGTTTGCCGAGACGCGGTCTCCACTCTAGAACTCGTTTACCCCAACGGTTGTCGGTTCTACGACTAATATGGCCAGCCCACTGCCATAATAAACGGTCCAACTTGTGGGAAACTCCAGAACCTTCTCACCCATCTGTTTTGCAAGCAACGTGACATTCAAATAATAAAATGGATAGGACCCATCAGAATTTAAAAAACTCTCAACGCTGGTAGCGTTGAGAGTTTTTTAAAGCAACGTAGGTATTTTGATAGAAGAAACTTTTTGGCCTCACACTTATAAATCGACACTGCTATTGTTAATTTATTTTTTTACTACTTGTTTTAATTTCGTTTTTGTTTGTCTTGTGCAACTGTCAAATAAACATTTATTCTTTCTTCTTCCAGTTCTACCTAATGCTCACTCACCCACAATGATACTTTACAGAATAATAAAGAGCAAAACTGGCAAAAAAACTGCTCATTGTATTACCAAATTCATCTTACAGTATAATAAATGTAACCAAGACATATATTACCATAAATAGATTATAACGTGTAATTTTTTTCATCTGTCCCCAAAGGACCAGGATTAATAGCCGAACCTTAGGACCATTATTAAAAGCATATTTTAGTACCTAGCTAAACATTTTTATGACCTTCCGAGAATGTTCCGGAATACATGCCTTTTGGAGGGAAAGTGTGTTAAGTGCCAGCAATTTATAGGACCTATAAATATAGGGGGTGTGATATTAAAACACACGCCGCGCGTGAAACGGAATTAAGTTATATTTTTTACAGGTAAATGTTAGGTTTTCACGGTTACAGAAGCAGTTTTTAGGGATTTTGTTTATATTAATGAAAGATAAGTAAGTAATGTTTTTGTTTTTACTGAATTTTGGGGGTCAGATCCACAGATTGTTGTCAGTCATCCGGTTACCTAGACAAGAAATCGACGCTTATATAAGTGGTTTGGCTAGACTAGAAAATGTTTGATAATATCCCAAAGTTTATTGAATATTGATCTAGGAGGATTTTACTAAGAAAATATTCAGCGGAAATCTACTACTACTAAAACTTAACTTCTAATCGAAAAACCGTATCATAAAACACATCTCTTTTATATGGGTTAATTTCCAGCATTTATTTATTTGGAAGGATCACAATATAACATCTGCTTGTGATATGGAGGAGAATCTTTATTCTTAAGTTCAAGGGCATAAGGTTTTATTGTTATTGGCTCAACGCCTCTGAAAATGATTTGCAGTTTTCCGTTGTTTTCAATCGCCTTATATCTAAATTATAATAATGTTATCATCGTTCACTCTTTCGGTTTACTTTGCAAATAGGCCGTCGCCAAAATTGTATAGGACATTGAAATGTCTTATTTACTCATCTTTATCTATTTAGCTTTTTCCTAACTATACATGGGTTGTGTTATTCACACGCAGCTGAATACTAACATTTTACATAGTCACTACCTTTTTTATGGATGGGAAATCATCAAATGTCAGACTCTTACGGACATAAGCCCGTAAGAGTCTTAACGCAAAGGGCATTAGGAGGACCATGGATGGGTATTAACCCATCCATGGCCCTCCTAATGCCCTTTGCGTTCCAGGGCCGCGGTGAGTCTTTCGAACAAATTCCGCAACATTAAGTAACTATCTACCTACATATCTGATTTTCACAAACCATTGACTAGATAACACGATACGCCTTGATTAGATGCAATGGGAACAATAATAGCAGTGTGCGTCACAGCTGCACCTATTAGGACCAGTACATAGGGCGCCGACCTCTCGCTTCCGGCCCTAGTTCAATCCATGGTCCGGAGCGAGGAGGCATGGGAAGCGGTCACCTCCTTCTGCTAGCGACGCTGGAGGCAATTACACTCTGCTCTGTCCTCGAGATCAAGAAAACTATGTAGTAACGCGCAGGTACTGCCATCCAACCACTAAATTTGAAATCAACAAGACAAGCAAAAAAAAACATGAAACAACTAGAGCTGCCCTCTCTCGGCTAATCATTCGCGTTTTAGTGCTTCCGCTATCCACCACGTTTTTTCGTTCCTCTCAAAAGTTTAAGAATAATCTATAATTTCCAGTGTTTTTTGGATAAAGTGTGTATATCTATTGTAAACAAGGTAACGTGTAGTATATTTTTAATCATTATGCCGAAAAAACGGTACAGTAATGAAGATATTGAGGCCTACGTAAATCGAAAAATGAGTAAAATCAAGAAAAAGTTGAAGAAAAGACGCCGACAGAGCTCATCTTCACAAGATTCGTTAAAAACTATAGGTAAGTACAAATTAAATAAGAATTACAGTGAAATTATGCCTACTATTCTACATACAGGAAGAAATTTTTTTATTTTTTTTGCCAATACCCACATCATCATATAATATAAATCTATGTTGGTGGTGAACATTTTAAATATGGAATGTGTTCCCCATTTGATAATAACAAGGCTGTTTACAGTTTAGAGGGTATAATCCCAGTGTTATTGCATAATGATTGTGAGCATTACAATGGAATGACTCCGTCAGAATTTCTTTTAATTTATATTCCCTTTGTTTACGTTGGTCGTGAACATTTTTATGGAATGTGTCCGCCAAACTATTACAACCAGGCAGTGTACAGTTCATAGGAATTGATACCAGTGCTATGTTAACTGATTGTGAGCATTTGAGAGGAATGCTTCCGTCATGATTATGGTCGTAGTATTATTATTACTACAATTCAATGCATTTCGCGATTAGTCGTGGACTTGTATTATTGGCATACAAGCAGATCATAATACTGCCCGTTAACGTCCATTACAGACGAACCACCTAGAAGAAATATTTTTGAAACACGCTTATCTTCCCCCGAGCTACCCCGACAGTCTATTGAGACCACACAGGACACAACCCTTTCTAGTGAGATTGTAGTAGCGGTTCCGCACAACGATATTGGGAACGTATCGATGTCCCCCTTAGATGTGTCGTCTGAACCCGTTGCTACTGACACTGCCGTCACGGATCAGGACGTACAAATCGTAGGAAACAACGAAGCTGAAGACATTCTTCCAGATGATATTTTGGAAATATTAGGTGAAGCTCCTATAAGAGACAAAAGGTTTGGCCTAGCCCTTAATTCAAGTCTAGCTATCAGATGGGAGCATACAGCAACAAATGGCCTTTCTAAGGATATAAAAAAGACGTTTTTGAAAAACATGACATTCCAGAAAACTGTAAAAACATTGACGCTCCTATACTTAATCAAGAAGTTGAAGCAGCGTTATCAGAAGTTCTAAACAAAAAAGACAAGGCGATTGAAAATAAACAGAAACAGATTGCTTTGATAATTACTTGTTTAGGAGATGCTCTTTCACATGTCTTATCTACCGATAATACCAATTTAAAACTTGTTAAGTCGTTAACTGACGCTGGAAAGTTGGCCTGTGACTTGCAACATACGGAATCGATGATTCGCAGAAGTTTTGTTTGTTCGTCAATTAAAAAGGAGATAAAAGATCACCTGTACACAACTCAAATAGATAGCCACCTCTTTGGCAGCCAGTTGGGGGATATATTAAAAGCTGCAAAAGCAATAAACAAAACTGGCGCGGAAATGAAGACCGGAGCCTCTGCACCTGGCCCTTCAAGACGATTTGTGAACAAAATGCAAAATTTAAACACGAGACGCCCACTTCCGCACCATGGCAGGCAGACGGGAGCTGCGGCGAGACGTCCAGCAGTGCCTGCTCCGAACACTCGACCCGAGAACCAGCGCCAGCAGCGCCGCGCTCCGCCACCACAGCAGCAGCCGCGCGGACCCTACAGGCGCTCACAGACCCAAGCACCGCACCGCCGATAGAACTGGTGAGTCATGCGGGACGTTTGTCGCAATTTTACGATAGATGGCGTCTTATCACTAGTGATGCAGTACTTTTATCTTGGGTAAAAGGTTATAAATTACCTTTCAATGCATGTGTATTACAAAGTCACACGCCATCACTACCAATCCTAAACAGATGTGATTTGTTAGCCTATGGGGAAATCATTAATGATTTGTTAAACATGGGAGCTATATCACCCTGTCAATCATGTTACGGTCAATATGTATCGAGTACCTTTCTTGTACCCAAACCAGATGGAAGACAACGATTCATCTTAAATCTTAAGCCCTTAAACAGATTTATAAATACAAACCATTTTAAATTAGAAGATCTTCGCACTACGGTAAAATTAATTTCTAAGAATTACTATCTAGCTACACTAGATTTAAAGGACGCATATTTTTTGATTCCAATTGATATGGAATTCCGAAAATTTTTGCGTTTCCAAATACCGTCTATCCAAGGTTTGGAAAGCGATCTTTATGAATTTAACGTGCTTCCATTTGGCTTGTGCACAGCTCCATACGTTTTTACTAAGCTACTTAAGCCTGTGATGGCATTATTAAGAAGTTTAGGCTATTTATCAACTATTTATTTAGATGATATATGCTGTATTGGAAAAACATACAAGGAATGTTTAGAAAATGTTCAAAAGACCAAATTAGTTTTAGAATCTTTGGGATTTGTTATTAATAACGAAAAAAGTTCATTGATCCCGAAAACCAGTTGTTTAGGCTTTACTATAGACACTGAGTTATTTCATATCAGACTAACAGACACAAAAAAGACGCATATCACGAATGAAATTCGTAACTTTATGACCCTTAAACGTTGCAAAATTAGATGTCTTGCTCACCTGGTGGGTCTTCTTGTTTCTGCTTGCCCAGCTATTCAATATGGCTGGCTATACACAAAAGAGTTAGAGAGGTGTAAATACCTAGCGTTATTAAAGTCGGATAATAATTATGAAAGTTATATGAATATATCTTTACATATTCACAAAGATTTGTTTTGGTGGCTCAACGCTGTAAAAAATAACGTTAATCCTATTCGTGATGAGAAATATTTGCTTGAAATATTTTCTGATGCTAGCAAAACAGGGTGGGGGGTGGCTTGTGGCGAAGATACTGCAAATGGGCAGTGGGATACTGCAGAAAAGGACCTGCATATCAACTTATTAGAATTAATGGCAGCCTTTTTTGGCCTTAAGATATTTGCCAAACAACTTAAGAATTGTCAGATCCTTTTGCGCATTGATAATACCACAGCCGTATCTTATATAAATCGGATGGGTGGCATTCGATTTCCGCATTTGAATAGAATTACCAAAGAACTCTGGCAGTGGTGCGAGATAAGAAATATACACGTTTTCGCTTCTTATATTAGTTCAGAAAATAACGTAATAGCAGACGCGGAATCTAGGGCCACACATCCAGACATAGAATGGGAACTATATAAAAATGCCTTCAGCAAAATCGTCCACACGTTCGGTACACCAGCAATTGATCTATTTGCATCAAGAATCAACAGAAAATGCGACATATACGTGTCATGGAAAAGAGACCCTGACGCTTATGCGATAAACGCCTTTACATTGAATTGGAAAAATCTCAAATTTTACGCATTTCCACCATTTTCTGTCATATTAAAAACTTTCCGGAAAATAATCACGGACGAGGCTGAAGGCATCGTTGTTGTGCCACACTGGCCTACGCAACCGTGGTTCCCGTTGTTTGAAAGTCTGTTAGTGTCTGAGATTATCCTGTTCAAACCAAGTGACCAAGCTCTTTTGTCTTGTTCCAACAGACCACCACTACCTCGGCTTACCCTGGCTGTAGGCAGATTGTCAGGACGGCACTACTAAAAAGAGGCGTCCCTCCTTCTTCTATCGATATTATGTATGCTTCACTTTCCAACAATACTATAAAACAATATGATACGGGATTAAAAAAGTGGTTCATTTTTTGTCAGTCTCATAGCGTTGATTTTTATGAAGCTTCTGTTCCCAACGTTATATATTTTCTTACAATGCTTTTTAATGATGGAGCACAGTATGGTACTTTGAACAGCCATCGATCAGCTTTGTCTCTAATAATTGGATCTAAAATTGGATCTATGATAGAATGATTCGTTTATTTAAAGGTTTCTATAAACTAAGACCACCATTACCTAAATACAATGAAACCTGGGATCCGTCTGTTGTGCTTAATTACTTATCTAATTTATATCCCAACGATGAGTTAGACTTGGATTGTCTTACCAAGAAGACCGTAACCCTAATCGCACTAGTCACAGCGCACAGGGTTCAAACTATTTCAAAAATAAATATTAAAAATATTTGTATTGATTCAAACCATATAACTATTAAGATTCCAGATTTGATTAAAACTTCTCGTATTGGTTCAACACAGCCTTGTCTACATCTACCATTTTTTACTAAGCAACCAGAAGTTTGCCCAGCTAACGCACTTAAATCGTATTTATTAAAAACTGCATCAATTAGAGATGAGGAAGAATATCTTTTCATTCGCTTTAAAAGCCCTTATAAGGCTGTATGTTCGCAAACTTTAAGCCGCTGTATAAAAAGTGTTTTATGTGACAGTGGTGTTGATACAAGTAAATTCAAGGCCCACTCCACCAGACATGCGTCTACTTCAGCAGCCATTAAGTCAAGCGTCTCCATAGACCTAATCAGAAAAACTGCTGGCTGGAGTGGGTCTTCATCTGTATTTGCCAGGTTTTATCAAAGACCAGTGTTAACAGACAATGCCAATGGTTTCGCTTTGTCTGTTTTAAATGCATAAAATAATAATTTACAAATTAGTGATTGTACCTTAAAATACAGTTATCATGCAGAATTATTGTGTTTGTTGACTTAAGTTAATACTTATTATATATAAACAGCTAAAACATATTATTTTTTTATTAAAATCTTTACCTGAACTAAGTTTTTTAAATGTCATACTCATTAGATACTTACAATAATATTTCATTCCGTACGCACATACAACGCATTTTAAGGCTTTCAAATTCTACATAGTTTTCTTGATCTCGAGGACAGAGCAGAGTGTAATTGATGATTAAACGAACTTACCTGAAGTGAAGTTCAATCCCAATTACACGAAGGCTCTGTCCGAAGAGATCAACTCCCGCCCAGTCCCGTACACTCATGATCACTAGATCCATGAGACCCTTATGCGTTTTATGTACTTATGTCGGTGTTATTACCATGGATCCAGTTCCCTTTACTTTGAACTAAATGATTAGCCGAGAGAGGGCAGCTCTAGTTGTTTCATGTTTTTTTTTGCTTGTCTTGTTGATTTCAAATTTAGTGGTTGGATGGCAGTACCTGCGCGTTACTACATAGTTTTCTTGATCTCTTCGGACAGAGCCTTCGTGTAATTGGGATTGAACTTCACTTCAGGTAAGTTCGTTTAATCATCAATCCTTGCGAGAGAGTTCGAAACCTCGCGCCCCAACCAGCGCAACAGAAGAAGACGCCGCGGGAGCCGGGAAACGCATGGCGATTCCTCGCCACCGTAGGCCTGGGCCTACGGATGTCGTGCTATGGGTGGCTCGCCGTGCGATAACAATCAGTCGCGAGTCGACGGTGCGTCGTGTACCACGCGTGCCTCAAAGAGATGTCAGCAAAGAAGATGGAGCCCCACAGGGACAGTGCCTGCTAGGGTTGCGAATTTGTTCGAAAGAGTTGGTGGGTTTTAGTCAGTAAGAGTCTGACACTCTCGTCCCCTCTGTCCAGTGTGGAAGAAGTCATTTGCGTGATGTGATCAGAGACTCATCGGTCGGCCGTGAAACGTTATTTTCTTTTAAGTTTGTTTATTTTATTTTTTTGTGCGTCATCTATAGCGGAATAAACGAGTTTTCTTTCTTTCTCTTTTTCTATTTGATGATTTCCGATCTAGAAAGGCAAAAAAAACCAGTGCACATGTTAGATAACTTAAATAAAGACAGCAACTCTTCAAGGCGTTCTACTAGCATATAGAATTACATTTTACTCGAAATGTAAGATAACTTCTTTCCCAGAAACATTTAAAAGCAAGTATTGACATAGTGTTCACAAAAAAGAGAGAAAAAGTCTTAAAGCATTCATCTGTAAGTGTAGGATCAGATAGTTTTTTATTTTTGCTACCGACAGGTAGGAACAGAGTTCGACTAAGTACAATCTGAATACTTTTTACTATCAGAGGAAAATATCTAGACATGAGTTACTACTACCCGAGCGGGAATGTATCGTTTGAAAAATACATTTTCTCTTTGATAAATAATAAAAGTAGACTACACTAACTGTATTGTGTGATGGTTTTTCAATGTTTTGCGTTTTACTGGATATACACAATAGAAAATATCGGTTTGCTGTTATAATGTCTTATAGAACTGATATCTGAAATCAGTACCAGCGTGATGTTGTGTAATAAACTGGTGTAAACAATAAACAGACATGCGATTTCAGCAATCTCGGAAGATTTTCTATCATTTATTGAAGAGTTCTGTTGCCTATATTCGGAGTTCTTCATGAGATCTTCAACAAATTGAAATAGAACTAGTTTGGTAAAATACTCTTCTAAACCAAAAAATAATCACCAAAATCGGTTGACAGTAGGCACGATGGCGCCGCGACAATACAATAACCCGTTACTATAAAATTGTTCAGCGAAATAGGAGAATTAATTTGAGAAAGTGTCATCGCATTGTTGCGTCCCGCGTGTCTGCGGTTGCCTAAATTCGTATCAAACCCAAGAAACTTCAAACAACACACACATACACTTCCCTCTCTTACCCATATACCCACTTTAATAAATCAAGCTACTCCTTCATACAGATAACATTGTAAGGACAATGGGATGTTTTACCATGGTTAATGGTGCCTACACAATGGCCCAGGATAATCCCGTACGGTTAATAAAGGAGCCTTACGCTAAAGTAAACTTTATCACTTTATCGAAACTATTTTCATATTTTACCGTTGTATGGAGTAGTGTCTTTATTCGCTTATTCTTGATGGGAACAAAAAAAAAACAAATAGGGATGTTGCCAGGGTAAAAAAATATATGATTTTGTTTAGTCCGTCAGTTAGATTATAGAAAAATATTTGACACGTATTTTTTCCTTTATCAAATCTATAAAAACTGACGAAGATAAAAAGCATCAAAGATCAGGAGTGGGAGTGTGTGACGTTACAGTCCGGTAAAAATTGTAGCGAGTAGTGACGTCACACGAGTTTTCAACGCACTGTATCGTCTTCATTTTTTGTTTATGTGAAAAAAGAAAAAAATACGTCTCCAATATTTTTTGGAAAACTATCTAACGGACGAATCAGATTTTTTTAATTAACTACCCCACTGTGGTTTTTACTAGCGAGCCTTTTACTAACTATGTAGTGGTCAACGGGATGCAGCTGAATACAACAATAAAAAAACTTTTTACAAAAAAATACAACCGACTTTTCCACAAAAAATAAAAAAAGTACAAAATAACTTTAATTTCGGAACTCGGTGTTTGTGGTTCCTTTTTCATTTTTTGAACACCGACTTCCGAAATTAAAGTTATTTTGTACTTTTTTATTTTTTGTGGAAAAGTCGGTTGTATTTTTTTGTAAAAAGTTTTTTATTTGTCACTTTTTAGTGGTACCTAAACTCCCTCCCCTCCCCCCACCTAAACGAACCAATTACATTAGTGTAAAAAAAACGCACTGCTCCAATGCAGAGTAAACTAAAAGGTCGTCAATGTAGACAATGTAGATATTTTTTTAGATTTTTGTTGATTTTTCAAAAACCGCTTGTTCGATTTCGATAAAATTTTCATGGGACCATTTAGGAAGTATACCCTTTCCAACAAAAAAAGAATTTTACAAATCGGCGAGCGACGGAGTTATGCGCGAACAAACAATAAAAAAAAATAAAAAAAAAACATACAAACATCCGAATTGAGAACCTCCTCCTTTTTTAGAAGTCGGTTAAAAAAACACGACTAGTATAAAAGGTGAGTGGAAACTGAAAAAAAAGCCTTCCGTCTGCTGCGCTGAGCATGACACTCATTTCTTATCTCACTCCACAGTTATTAATGACAACACTGTCAGATTCCAGATTTTTTGCTATTGCCGATATAATATGTTATCTCTCGATCTATTTTAGCTAGCATAGTAAGTTAGTAGGGCCCGCTAGAATTACACAAAGTTTACATAGAGTATAATCATCGTTGAATGGGTGTCAGAAAAACAACTCAAACTATAATGACTAAATTCAACAAAGACCGAAACTTATTTAGATATACTAAATGCCATTTATCTATAGAGACACTTCAAGCCTCAGAAGCTGCCTTCAACACACTATTTGATATTGACTGTACCAGAAGACACATTTACTAACAATATCAATATCAAAGATATCCAATTCTCGCGCATAACTGCTAAGTGGCAATTGTTCCCTCTTGCCACCAGATGGCGCTAGCATAAACAAAACATTTTACAGCCAATGAGCTTCGGCTTGAAACTACCAATCTAATATAACGACTAGTGTTATTAAATTTTTGAATTAATTATTCAGGATTAGATTAAGTTAGGCCTGAGAGAAATTAGATATTATTGGGACGAGTAAATATTTAAAAGTTATCGTATTGAAACCATAATCAATTCCCCTGCATAAGAATAAGCATAATCAGCCTTTCAACGTTCCCATTGCTGGGACACAGGCCTTCTCTCTAGGAGAGGGAATGGGCCGTAATCCACCATGCAGGCCCAGGGGATTCCCCTGAATTCCATGATATTTCTTTAGATCCTAGCTTCGTTAAAGAGGCAGTTCTTAAGTAGCTATCGGATAGTGGAAGACGCAGTATAGAAAGGGTTCTTATAAGGGGAACTATGATTCTGTTATGATTCTGCTGGATGCAGAACAAATATTTGTATGGCCTACAGATAGTTGTTCCGGGTCTGGCTGTTTGTGTACGTGACATTGTATGTTTGTAAACGCACCCACGACACAGGAGAAATTCCTAGTGTGGGGCAACGTTTAAAAAAAAAAAAAAAAATGCTATAAGCACAGGACCGTTCAATTTAAACTTGGAGAAGGCCAATGTTCAGCAATTGACGTTTTTTGATTGAATACATACTAATATATAAAGCTGAAGAGTTAGTTTGCTTCCTTAAACGGGCTAATCTTAGGAACTACTGGTCCGATTTGAGAAATTTTCAGTGTTAGATAGCCCATTTATCGAGTATCGAGCATCGATAGAAGCGGAGCATTTGTGAAAAATGTGACGAAGTTGCGTGGGTCAAGTCATTGTTAATAATCTTAAAATAAAACGTTTTGGGAGCAGTGATGGCCAAGTGGTAACGGCCCCAACATACGAATCGTAGGTCGCGGGATCAAACCCAGCCAGGCGCATTACTTTGTGTAATTCATTTCATCACCACTGTTCTCAAAACGGTGCAGGAAAACATCGTGAGACAACCGGCATGTCCTAGAACCAAAAATTCGAAGACATGTGACATTCACCAACCCGCACTGGAACCGCGTGATGGATTACGGCCCATTCCCTCTCCTAGAGACGAGACCTGTCTCCCAGCAGTGGTCCCACATTAAAAGGCTGATTATGCTTATGCTTTATGCTAAAAAAGTTCAGACTGGGTTGAGTTATTACCATGCCTAGTAGTTGAAGAGAAAAACTGGTATACTACATTTTTCTTTCAGCAAAGGGTCCTCCGCTTTGAAAAAGCAAGAGAAGCTACGCAAATCACTTTTTTCTTTCAAATTCTCAACATTTCTTTTCCATTACTTACTGTTACGACAAGGAGACAAATAATCCATTATTCAATCCATTTATTTGCCAAAAGTTTATTCAGGCTTCACTCTTTTTTTTTCAGTGTAATCTAGTGGAGTATTCTCTAAAGTCTCGGTTGTCTATAGTTCACTGGCTCCACATGATAAAACCGTTTTATTTACGAGGCCAGCAGATGGCGCAAGCTATTTCGTTTGTCTGGTGCCCTGGTAACTGTGGTGTGAATTGTCTTATGTATTTTCATTGTGGTAGTTGGGAATTTCTGGCAATTATAATAAGTACAACGGGAATCATGGGTGTCATAAATATGTTTATGGTTTCTGTGGTTGTATGACACTCACTAGGTTTTTTTCTGTACTTTGCGTTGATTCGCTGCCAAATAGTAAGGCTGGAAAATAATATAATGCTGTACACAGTCGGCGACTCCCTGCAATTTACTTCGTGTGTCACACACTCTCAGTGTTTATTTGTATTAGAGTTAGAGCAAGGAAATTGTTTTGAATTTATTTAAACATGCTTTTTGCTATTGTATTTTAAAACTGCTCCATTATTTTCTTACGCAACAAAATTTTGTTGGATTCACTTATTTTATCTTGAATAGATTTTGTATGAATTGCGCATCTCTTATACAGTTAGGCCTCGTTTTCAGAGACGCGGGGCGTCAGGCGGTGCAGTGCGCGTGGCGGGCTGCAGGGCGTCAAGCGTTTTCACCATTTAAGGTCACAGCTCATTAGAATCCCCCGGCACCAAAGTGAACGCCGCGTGGTCAACGAGTGGACGTCGCTTGGTCCACGAATTTTCGAGTAGTCTGTTAACAATTAGCACTAGGTCTACACGTGTGTTTCGTAATGTCAAATATTACAAACTGTGAATTGGCACTCATAGCTATCGCGCTTTATGAAGATGAAAATTAAAGACGCAACAACAAAAAAAGAAAGCTTATTGGGTGCACGAAATGTTGAAACAAAGAAAAAAGAGGGCGAATATTGGACCGCCCGTAGGCATTTGTTAGCCGACGAGGAAAAATCATTTTCGTACTATCACATGCCGCAAAGTGTGTTTTATTTTTAGGTAAGCATAAGCGATACGTCCGACTCGTTCGAAAGAAAGGCTGGGAATGAAGGTAGGGTGGAGAGCTGCGCATCACCAAGTATCGTCAACGCAAGGCAAGCATGCGAGCAGCGAGATGTCACCGAGTTGTCCACCCGCTGTCCGCGCCTGGAGGGCTTACAACCGAGGCGATCCGGTGACGCTATGGAGTTGATGTAGTGAGCGCATACCCATACAAGTCCATATAAAAGGATACTAGCCGCAGTAGGCAAGGCGGTGGGGAGTGGTTGCCGGGTGGCTCTAATGAGCTGTGACCTTTATGGAGACGCAGCGCGTGCCATTGCCCTCCGCATTTCACGGGCAAAAACAAACATAATGGTCAGTAGGGCTTTCGTTTATGAAGAAGCGAGGAGTGCGGATACCGGTACCAGCCAGCTGGTTTCTTGTATCCTGCCAGTATAGTTCGAATATTAACAATAGAAAAACGTGTGTATTCAGTGTTTGTAATTATGATCGACTTCATCGACATATTGCTTGGAGATAATTATTGCTTAAAAAGTATCTTATTCACCGTTACACCCGAATCTAAATTTACAGCAGCCGAACGCGAACAATTTGGAGAATAGCTCTCTCTTTACTAATCAGTAAAAACAAAAGGCTATAACGGATTTCATAGATATACATGAATGTTTATAAAAGCCTTTTATAAACATTCACAATGTATGTGAATGTTTTATATATTAAATACACGCGAAGATGGCTACTGCATCAGCCACCGTTTTGCTAGCCGCAACGACCACTGCGAAACCCGCAGCGTCTGTCGCTCCGTCACGCCCCACTACAAGCCTCCTTTACGGAGACGTGAGTTTCGACGCTACAATTAAAACAAACACGTGTAAATCTCTTCTCTGTGAACTATTTCATACAACCTATGTTTGAATTTAGTGCGAGCGGAAAACAAACACAGAAGACTAGTGGGGCAACGTTTCATAAAAAAAAAACGTAGGTAGTTGATTTTAGATCGGCTCTGACAAATGTCAACTTGACGTAACACCGAGTATCCGCCAAAAAGAGACAGTCTGGTAAAATTGACCAAGAATGACGTTACTAATGTGACATTTTATCTCCCCGTCAGAAAACTCACGCATTTCCTGATAAATATTCCATGATGCCTTTAAGTCTCGGTTCGGGCACGCTCGGCGCATTCTGTACTTTTCTTCTCCTTTAATTTGTGTTTGTAACCGTTGTGCTGTGTCTGTCCTGAATAAAAGTTTTTCTATTCTATATACTGACAAAACAATAATTTAATATAAGAGAAAACTTTAATAAATATTACTAAAGCAGACACCCACGTTTTGGCACCGGTAAGCAATTCTATTTCTAGCTAACAAATTTATGTAAATGTATAGGCCGTATCTCTAGGGAAATCTGTAAAAAACCTTTATATTATCTTGTAGCATCGATGTTTTATACACAAATGAAGGTATTCTGGATGAAAATGTCTACAAAAATAAAACCACTGTGTCTCAAACACGTGAACGGTTCTTCTGAATGGTTCTTTACAGGTCCCCGACTGCAATAAAAAGATTATTATCTATCTTGTTTTTAATTTTATAGTTCACTTTTGGACATGCCAGGCGCGTTATTTTTAATTGTTTGTTTTTTTTTATATAAAAAAAATAAGCAGAGCCCCGTGGTTTCACCTGCATAATTCCTGCTCCGGTGATCAAAAATACGTACATGTTACTCGCTCATAACGTAGCTTTCCATTGGTGAAAAAATAGTTAAAATCGGTTCAGTGGTTTCGGAGCTTATTCGGTTC
The DNA here is from genome assembly GCA_905332915.2 of Hecatera dysodea. NCBI lineage: Eukaryota > Metazoa > Arthropoda > Insecta > Lepidoptera > Noctuidae > Hecatera > Hecatera dysodea. The sequence continues at coordinate 5,345,471 of HG995294.1, read as the reverse complement.
AATCAGGCAAACAAAAAAAAAACCTCTTTATAGGTGTCGATGAACACATATGATTAGTTTTTTTTAATACCTAATTAATCCTGGGTGTATTTTTTGGAGAACCCTCCTTAAACCATAACAAGGAAACTATCTTGTTCCTATTCGATTCCCTACAATATAACTTAATATATCAGATTAAACGGATATTGCTTCAAATTATTATCTACAAGTTACTACATGTACGGGGATGAATCCACATGGGATCAGTAGCAAACAACTGTATTTGTATAGGATCTTCCACAAGGGACAATCAAACCAGACTTGTGTATATGACCGTAACTTTATTACATAATATAACAGTGAAATTGGAGACATGAAATCAAACATATAATTGTGTATAAGTAAATACGTCATTAGTAGTTTGCTATTTACCTTAGGTGGCTGTATTATTAACAGAAGAAGACGTCCCAACAGAAGTAGACGCCCCGGGTGTCGGGAAACGCAGGGCGATTCCCGGCCACCGTAGGCGCGGGCCTGCGGATGGCGAGCTATGGGTGGCTCGCCGTCCGATAGCAACCATGCCCGAGTCGAGTCTTTGAGGCGCGTCGTGTTCCACGCGCGCCTCAAAGAGCTGTCGGGAGAAGTCATTTGATGATTTGACATACAAAAAAAAATTACGGTAGCTATATTATTAGGGAAGTTGCAGAGATTTTTGCATTTTTAATCTTAATTAGATTTTTCTTACAAATGGTTTTTTATAGGTCCATTGTGTTTCTTTTTCCTTTGTAGATCAGATTTACCTTTTATACGCCGTCTAGAGACTGAATAAGGAATAGCTGCTAAGATTTCAAGAAATAGGACGGTTTTAACACCTCGTTCAATTCTGAGAGTAGTTTTAATGTTTACCTACGGCCGAAACCAATAACCGATCTATCACATACTGGAGATAGAAAAACAAATGAAACAACAGAAAACCTATATAATTTTTCTGTTGTTTCATTTGTTTTTCTATCTCCAGTATGTGATAGATCGGTTATTGGGTTCGGTCGTTAGAGAACAAGGTAAATATTAAAACTGAAAATAGAAGAAGGATAATAATATCTCCAAACCTTTTGTTTATATTTCGAATAAAATGTGAATTTATTAAAATATCAGTCTGGCACTATCGATGAATCCTTAAATAATGTCGTTATTTAGCTATGGAAAAACGGTTTTTCAACATTTCCACTACACACACACATTAATCTGGCACTGACTGACTGAGGATATATGTACTTATGTATGTGATAATGCTTATGCGATTTTTATGGTTTGGAAAATCCGTAAGAAACGGAACCATTATAGGATCACTGTGTTTGTCTGTCTTTCTCTCTGTTTGTCCATCCATCACAACTATTTTTCTCCGAATCTGCTGGACCGATCCTGTTGAAATTTGGTTCACATATGTATATATTTCTTTGACCCAAATATGGACGTGTTACGTAAATATTATACACTAGCAGCGGTTTTACCCACTTAGTTCCAGTTCCCGTGGGAATATGGGGCTAAAATATAGCCTTTGTTACTCAAGGTGAACTTAGCTTTCTAAAGGTGAAAGAATTTTTGAAATCGCTCCAGTAGTTTTTGAGTTTATTCGTTACATACAAAAATATAAAAATACAAATCTTTCCTCTTTGCAATATTAGTATAGATATACATAGATTTTGAGTATGGGGGTCACTTCTGGGGGACAAAACAAAAAAATGATTTTCAATCTGCACATACCAAATGAAAGGGCTTAGGCTTAGCACGCACTGCGATTAAACGCCCGCGTTTAAACGCAGGTCTAAAACCGCAAAAAAATGTAACACGTAGCTTTCTATACAAGCGCACACTTTAGTTACTTTTTTCAGTGACTGATTTTAAAACGCAACTTGTTACGTTTTTACCGCGGTTTGAAAACGCGCGGTTTTTTTGTGTCCCATAGTAACAGTACTGTGGCGCACGCACGGCGGTTAATCGCATACGGTTTTTATTCAGTCTCGACCTCTAGTATATAAATAGTAGTCTATGGTCTCGACTGTGCGAGTGCGGAGGATAGACGTTTTTGCAGAGGTTTAATTCATGTCGTCCGACTCAGAAACATCGAATGTAGACTACGACAATTTTTTTTACGAAAATTTATCAAAAGTGCCAATCGACATTCTGTAGTAATTAAAAAACTTATCGGGATGTTGACGCACGTTGTTGTACATTTTGCAAAAGTATCCTTTCAAATGTCTTTGATCAGTTAGTGGATGTACCCAGAACCTACGGCGGCGGCGTTGTTTACGTTTTCTATTTTTTAATTTCAATATCAAAGCTACAACACATGCTGCTCGCCAGAAATCCATGGTGTAATGAAATAAATTTAAGCAAAACGCTAGCCGCAGTGCGTGTTGATGCGCGTTTTTGCGTTTTCAGCTATCCTTATTGTGAGGGTTTTGATTTTTCATAATTGTTTGTTTTTTTTTCCATAATTCTGAAACAGTTTTGAAGTTATTCAAGAAATTTCATTCCCACACCTTATCTCCGAAACTATTGGGTCTGAAATTTTGCAAAAATGCAGATAATATTTACAGGAAAACCAAGGAGTGTTACAATAACATATAACAAAAAAAATACAGTCGACTTGAAAACCTCCTCCTTTTTTGGAAGTCGGTTAAAAATGAAATTCGTTCGGAGCACTTTGCACGCGATACAGACTCGCACTTTCTTCGCCAGACTTTTTTAAACTGATCACGACCCTTTAGACGATATGTTTTATTTTGGTAACTTTGATTTTCAGGTTGCAGGTTCAAAAACTATATTATAAAAAAATTTCTGGCCAGTATTTTTTAATTGAAGTTAAAAACTTATCAGTTATCAATCAAGCGCAATAATATATTTTATTTGGACAAAATGATTTGATTACCCCAACTATCTTTCTAAACCTTCAAAATAAAGTATGTTCTATTGTTCATAATTTATTTAATGAATATCTCTTTTTTTTTTCTTGACATTTATTAACTTTATCAAACCCACACAGTTTACAACTTTCATTGAATTTGTTTACCCAAAAGGTATTTCAGCGAAAACAAAACTCTAACATTAAATAAAACCTTCTCGATTGAAAGAAGCAATAAAAAACTAAGTATTCCTTGATTTATTTAGAACTTCCATTAAGAAACATTTTTGAAAGCATGACATTTAATAAAGCCACATAGTTTAACAAGAAAGAAAATAACAAGAAACATTTTCACCAATGAGAAAATTAATTTCCATCTACCCGCATCGTGGTCGCTTTTATTTCGCCTTTACTTTGCTTCCACGAGGCCAACCTTAGGTACTGCCTACCTAATTTAAAGACCATTGCGCTATCTAATTAAAATGTAGCAGTCAAAAGTTCCTTTGTCTACACGTTGTGGGGCTTTCAGCTTTTGTACTTCGTGGAATTTTGTAAGTAATTCAATGAAAAGCGATAATGTTTCTGTCTAAGTTTCAGAATATTCTGCGTGCTATGTTTTCGGATACTCTTTGTATTTCAATGCTATTTTGAATATTAACAACAAGTATCTAACTATCCGTTTTGGAATGTATATTTAAAGAAATACTTAGAAATATAAATTGTTTTTATATAGAATGAATAAAGGAAATAATATTTTTATTTCAGAATATAATTGCATATTAAAATTGTTAATAACGCTTTAAACTATATTAGTACTTATACCTACTTATTATAATTAATATTATTGAATATTATTCGAAAAAATATATTTAAAATATCAGTTTTTTTTAATATTTTAAATCAAGTCTAATATCATCTCAGCGACACACAATGTCGATCTCGGGATATAATGCGCACGCTCCTTTAATACGAAAATTGCCACTTTGATTGCTGTTATTAGTACTCTTTAAAATGATTATAATAGGCTAGTTGACAAAATTTGGAAATTAGTTTAAAACTATAGCTTAGCATCTATTTCACCCCAAAAATATATTATTTTAAGAAAAATAGGTCTTTTACGTTAGTATTTTGAGACTTTTGAAATGAACTTGAAATTGACAGCGAAAAAGGCCAAGTCTGTCATGGCGTCTGTAATGACGTCACACCTCGCGAAACAGTCGTGTTTGTTTATAACACTCAGCTGTGTTTTTTAATAAATAATGAATTCCTCGTATAATAAATACTGTATAGTGCCCCAATGTAAAAGTACAACGATAAAAACGCAAAACAAATTATTCATATACGTTCCAAATAATAAACAAATACGAAGAAAGTGGTTAAAAATGGCAAGGTGGGAAGATTCTCTTACTTTATCAACTGATTCCACAATTTATTTCTGTGAAGATCATTTTGATGTAAGTATTAAACACAACTCTGTATCTATTTATAAATGTATAGTAAAAGAAACGAATTTTGCTAAATCTACCATAATATACCACACAAAACCTATTAAATTTTATGAATTGAATAGGGTTTTATGATTTATTTGAGTAAATAACTTGTTGTTTTTACTCTTCCGGTGTTAGAATACTGTTTTCGTAGCTAGTTTCACTCATATTTTACAATTATTTTAATATTTTTTAACTTTTCAACTCTTTACGCCAGCCACGAAAGATTCCAGCTCTTTTATTTAAATTAAGGTGTGTTCGGAAATAGCACCCATGATATTTTATTATTCAAAATATATTATGTAACATTATTGAAACTAGAGGTTATTTAGAGGTTAAATATCAGTTTTATTTGCAGTACTTAAATACTTATTTTCGTTTAAAATACATCAATAAGTTAAAAATTCAATAAATTACAATAAGAGAAATAATTATATTTTTGAAAAATTTCTTTAGTTAGTACCAAAATTCCGAACGTGTTTGTCTTTGAGGTCGAATTCAAAATCGGAACTTCGATAGGGCTAGTCTTTGCCTCTATCTCTTCCAATGGCGGGAAAGAGATAGGTAGTATAAATATTTCGAATTGTAAGTATGATTAACCAGGATTATCCCAAGGCTGAATGAGATATTCGCGGCTTTCTGAAAATAAATAATTTAAAAGTTGCTCACTGATTTCAGGCAGCAAAATCTACAATCATGTTTGAGCTACTGAAGTGAAAATATTATTTTCGTTTTATAAAATGTAATAATTTACACCTACTTTTCTTATTTTTTTAGTTGCCAAACGATATGATTAAATTATAAAGAGTATCATATTATTATGGTTAGTCTCTCAAGTGCGCATGAAACCAGGTTGTATACCAAAGAAGTTCAAATGCCAAGAATATAGAAATAAACGGACATGCAGTTATAAGGGACGACCATAGTTGAAAAAACGAAGGATGTCAATAATCGCAGAGTCTTTGAATGAGCCAAAGGAAAGTAGTACCCTAAGTTTATCCGTTCTTCAAAACGACCTGTATTAATTTAAAAACAATTGCTGAAAACTCACGAAATAACATGTTCACTTTATACAAAACAAAAATGCAAGCAACAACATAGCGTTTTGCGAGGTGTGACGTCATGCTTCCATACTCTTCTCTGATTGGTGTTTAATGTCACGTGATTAAACGCCTCATTTTGTCGATTTTATTTTGCAAAAATATTTTTAATCTTTTATTATATTAATAGAAAAGTTGTTTTTTTAATTATCATGGTTAATCATTAGAAACTCAAAGCCATCCGATTTATTCTTAGTGGAAACAAGCCTATTATCTATACTTACTAATATTATGAGCTGAAGAGTTTTTGTTTGGTTGTTCGCGTTTATCTAAGGAATTGCAGGTTCAAATTGAAAAAAATCTTCTAGGGTCGGATAGCCAATTTATTGAGAAAGGCTATAGGCTATTTAACATTAACTAACAACCAAAAGGAGCGGAGAATCAATGAAAATTGTTGCTAAATTGCTTTTTTCTCTCTTTTATCTAACGCAGACAAAGTAGCACGGGTCAGCTAGTAACTAATATTTGGGATGTGTAATTTGAATAGAAAATAAACCAGCTTTAATTAAACTAAACTGCATTCCACAAATGGTGCTGTCATTCGCTTACTACAACGCACATCGCTTATTTATGGGGCTTGTGCAAAGTCAGTTTGATAGAAGGACAGCCAAACTGCGTTTACCAATCAAAGGTTTCAATCTATTCTGTTTGTGTTAAGCCCTAGAGATAGCTGACCTCGTTTAGTGATAGGCAAGGAAAGTACAATGTATGAAAGAGCTAATCTATAAAATAATGACTAGCATTTTTGGACACCTGGCAGGGTTCTCTATGTAATACCGGATGAGGTATCGCGAAATTAAACTCAGATTGGATGATAATGTACTGACCTTTATTGAAGTAATTGTCTCCTTGTATATTAATTATTATTGGATTCATTAATAGGTTAATGGCCGGCTTTGACATGTAGGTATGTTATTGTTTTGCCAGGGTTGCGGATTTTGTTCGAAAGAATCACTGCCGCCTTGCAACGCAAAGGAGGAACACGGATGTGTTTTAGTCAGCATGAGTCTGACATTTCCTTCTGTTCCGCCCAGAGATGAAGTAATTTGATGATATCCCATCCATAAAATGCATGTAATTGTTTATAATTAATTACAGTTTTTAATTTGATTACTCTCCAAACAATCGCCTCATAAATATGGTTGGTTCCTATTACAGTTTTTTATAATTATTTTTATGACTATTTATTCGACTTATATGGAATATATTTAGTCTTCATATTGTCAGCTAATATTTAAAAAAAATACTGTGTAAAAATAATTTGGACATGTAGTTAGCTTGTAACAAAGAAAATGCGTAAATTGTTCCATCAAAGACGTGTTATGTCAGTAGTTGCTGTAGGCGTCAACAGTAACCACTCAGAATTATGTTGGTTGATCAACAAACCTTGTTTTGACGTTATTGTGGGACTGTGTAGAGTGTATTCCATAATTCCTTTCTCAGAACTGACGGATAGCTAGGCTAAAGAGAAATTTGGTGACGTGTTTGTGAGTCTTGGTTCTGCTTCACCAAAACTCGGGCGCACAAACTAATCCATTTGCATTTGAAAACATTGTTGAACTCGCTGAAGATTGTAAGACAATAAGTTTTTCATTCTATGGACTCCATCTATTTTATATTGTACTAGCTTCTGCCCGCGACGTCGTCCGCGTGGAATAGTTACTTTACCCCCGATTTTGAAACTCTCAGCCCGATCGGTTTAAAATTGACAAAGTTTCATACAAACTTTCATCCCCTTGGGGGTAGAATTAATCAAAATCCTTTCTTAGCGGATGCGGAATTTCAGCCCGATCTGTTCAGTGGTTTGGGCTGTGCGTTGATAGATCACTATGTCAGTCAGTCACTTTTGAGTTATATATATTTAGATAGATATATATTTAGATAATTTCATGCATTAATGGCACATGTGTGAGTACATAAAGTTAAACTATAATTTTTGGGTATATCTGACTTGAATATGCGCTGACGGTCATGAGTGTCATGCTCACTCAAAAGTCTCTCTGATGTTGGTTTATGTATTTCATTCGTCATTTGGCTCAGTCAGCTGGGACTGGTCCTATGAATAATTTCAACAAGAACAATGTATATACAACTTTGTAACAATTTATTGATTTAAAGAGACTTTAGAGTGTCCGTGGAGTTTCTTGCACGTTCTTCTCCATAGAGATCTACGCTATGGAACGTGCAATTGGCTTCACGTCTTTGAGTGACCGGCCTTGACAATACAAAAGTGCTTGAAAATGTTTAATTGAAATAAATGCTTCAGCTTGAGCGGTTACGTCAATGTGTTCATAGTTGAATTGGATAGAATAGTATTTGTCTTATGAAAGATTATTTCAATACAGCTTTTTGTATTCAGGGGTTTGATATTTAAGGGTTGTCAGAAGCCTGATAGTCTACCAAAATAGAGTTTTTCTTGTTTTTTTTTTTTTCGTTGGGCCACACTAGGAACTTCTTCTGTGTCGTGGGTGCGTTTACAAACACTCAAACTCACATACACAAACAGCCAAACCCGGAACAACTATTTATTCTGTAGGCCATAGGTACAAATATTTGATCCGTCAGGGAAGTAAGAAGGCTCAACCACTGCGCCAACCATGTCGTCAAAAAAAAAGTTAAATAATAATTATGTATGCACTTGAAGGTAGAAAGGCTGTTGCTCCATGTAAAATATAAGTTTTCAGCTGCAGTTCAAGCAGATTTTAGGCCGTCCCAAACATAGTTCGGAATAGGTTCAGCAAATGCGATGAACATGAGTACGTAATTACGTATTTTTTGTTGTTTTTTGTTTTGTGTGAGTCCTAAATAAACATTTTTCTTCTTTCTTTCTTCTTCTTCTTCTAACAAATTCACAGACTAAAATATTTCACTTTAATAAAAAAAAATACAGGTACAATATTCCTTGTGCCCTACAAACTTCAAGATCAAAGACGCTCAATAGTATCCATCAGTAACCATTAACTAAAGTTAAAATTAATGTCTATAACATAGGTACCTTTTAGTGAACCTAGCAACCCTGACTAAACCACTGCTCATCCAGTATTAATAGACAGTTACAAGTTTAAATTTAATTTAGGAAACGACGTACTGAACCCGGTTAGTAGATTAGGAACCAGTTTCAGACCAATTTAGTGGTCCCGATGCCTATCCTAGACACAACTTGATCAGGCTTATTAGACCTTTCTAGGTAATGGAATAATAAATTTTACAAAAGGTTTTATGTTGTTCAGAGTAATTTGTAGGAAAAGTACCTTTGGGAAACTAATTTAGATTGAAAGTAAACATGTGCATAAATGGTTAATCTTTATCTGGTCTAGATTAGGAAAAAATTGATCATTAAGAGCACCCTTTTGAAAATGTTGGTTCTATAAACATTTGAGTTTTAACGCAGCCTGACCACAATTGCCAAAAGGGGATCAGAATAGCTCAGTTTTTTTTTTAATACCTTTTGCCAGCGACTTCATACGCGCAAATGTCCCGTTATTTCCCGTTCCCGTAGGAATATTGAGGAAATCCTACTGCCTTACACGCCTCAAGGCACCTGTTTTTTATGGATGGGAAATCATCAAATGACTTCTCTCGCTCTGGGCGGAGCGGAAGGCAGTGTCAGACTCATACTGACTAAAACCCACCCGTGTTCTTCTTAGTACCCTTCGCATTCCAGGGCCGCGGTGAAACGCCCCAAGGCACCTAGTTACACGCTAAATTTCAGTTTTCTGCGACTAGTAGTTTTGACTGTGCGTTGTCTGTCAGTCAGTCAGTCACTTATTTCCTCACTCACTCAGTAGCGCAAGAGTTTAATATATTATATTGATTGGCTTGCGTTTGATCTAGAGTAATTCGTGCGGCTAATTAATGCTGATAAATGTTATCGACTGCTCCAGTTCTGTACCCGATACCATCCTGTTTGCTAGTAAAAAAAACTGGTTATAGAGGAAATCATAACATATTTAAGAAGGCAGAGATATTGTTCGCGACGATGCGTCTTAGCTACATAGTATAGATAGTTATAGGTAGCTATAGTAGTACATAGAATGTTGCAAATAAATAAAACCGCGACTACATAGTATAGGTAGTTATAGGTAGTTAGTTAGCACATAGAATGCTGTAACAGATAAAGCTGCATAGTATAGATAGTTATAGGTAGCTATAGTTGATACATAGTTTGTATTGAAATAAAACACATTCGTTACAGTTGTTTGCTCTCAAGAGGCAGTATATAAGCCCTTGGAGCCTTTATTTCTTCCAAGTAAATAGAATATAGTTAGGTAGGGTATCCTGTCCCTTACACATAACAGTAAACACATGGTAACCCTGGTAATCGAAGGTATATGAAGGTAATCAAGGTATATAAAGGTATATAAAAGGTAATCGGTGGTATATAAGGTAATCGAGGTATATACACACACAGACAGACATACATAGGTAAATAGAAAGGGCTTGGTAATTTGAGACTTGAAATATTAGGTCAAAGGTAGTCGCATAGCTAAAAGCGACACTGACCAATCACAGAGCAGGAGGGTGCTGGTACGTGATTGGTCAACAGTTTTTGATAAATAGCCCTGGTGAAGGTATGCACAAAAATAAAACACTTTGCATCTACCCTCTTCCTTTCCCGAAAATACAAGTCTAGATTCTAGACTTCTAAATGTCTGAAATAGAACCGCCTTGAAAAAACCTTTCAGGGGATATATAGATGTTTATAGTGTATGCAGGCATAAAGCCGTAATTTAGGTTTAAATAAAACTGTTTATTTTTATCCCCCTGAAACATATACGCTTATAGAGTTGCAACCCCTTAAGTGACAGGGTTGAAACATATGTAGTTTTGTAGAGGGTTGTCGTATCTATAGAGATACATATAGCTGTATAGCCCTCCTAGCATAGTTTTACGGTAAATTCACCCCAAGTAGGTAATAGCTTCGTGCCTACAATAGTTTTGTATAGTTTTTGGCATCCCACCCCTACATGGAGGGGGATGAAGGGGTGAATTAGTCTCCTCTGCATGGAGCATACCGAGGGCTATCCAGAGAGGTACGACAACCCCTACTCACATAGACCTAAGCCTAGATATAGTCTAAATTCTAGGATAGACATAGTGAAAATTAGTGTTAATAAACTTCATCACACACGGTGATTTTTTGGGTGTCGATACGGTACAGTTACGCCGTACAATAGTAAAATAGGAAGTTTATTAAATTTGTAGTCATTTGCAAGATAGTTTTGGATTTATAACTAAATGTAGAATCATATAGTCGCGAATTTCACCCTTCAAATCGCTAAGTGAATAGTGAACAAGTTAAATAGTGTTTTATTGTGACTTTATTGGTAAGCCCTCAATACCTACCCCTATATATTGTGTGAATAACAGCAAGTATAGCAAATAGTCAGCTAAGGGTTGCATCCTCAGGGCCCGTAGCTTATAGACGGAGCGTCAACGCGTCTGGATCATTTATACCTAGGTGGGTTGTCACCATACAGTCCACTTTCGAAGAATAGGATAACCTACCCTGGCCACCCTACAGTCCAGTCGATCACGTCCGCCCCGTACATTTTCTGGTCCATCGGAGCCGGATATTTTGAAGATAGCCTGATCTAGCTATTTGGAAGCTGGATTTATCGAACCACGCAGCTACCCTGAAGGCGCAACCCCTATTGTGAAGTCGCACCCCCTTGAAGAAAAAACTACCCTTCAACATTTCAAGACACGAAGGGCGTCCCTAGAAGCTAAATAGAAGTCGGACCTTGAAGAAATCATCCCTTCAAGAAAACTACCCCTAGGCAGATTGATGTTGAAAAATAGTGAAGCAACAACATAGAAGAAATTTAATCAAGCTGAACTTAGAAAATTTCGAACGACTTCACACTTTGAAAATTTTGAGGGGTCCCGACACTTAGAATATTTTTGAAGATTTTGAACTTGGAAAATTTTTTGAAGAATTTTGAACTTAGAAAATTTTCAACAATCCGGGACTTGGAAAATTTTTTGAAGATTTTTGAACTTGGAAAATTTTCAACAACCTGACACTTAGAAAAGTTTTGATCAAGCGGGACTTGGAATATTTTTGAAGAATTTTGGACTTAGAGAATTTCGATCGACTTCACACATAGAAGATTTTGAACAGTCTGGGACTTAGAAAAGTTTCAGTCAATCCGAACTTAGAATATTTTTTGAAGATTGGGGACTTTGAAGAATTTTGAAAATTTTTTGAAAATTTTTTTCTTTGGAAACTTGGATTGAAGTTTCACCTGAGGCTTACCAGTGGACTACCGAATAGTTTTGAAGATTCATTGAAGACTTCAACAATGCCGATCACGAGGTCGCATGGCAAATCATCCGAGGCGTGGACAGTTCCGATACAGGAACCAGCCGAGAGGGTTCCTGCTATCCATCATCAGGTGCCGCCGCGTTCGCCTTCATCGTCTGGGACGGCGCGATCGATGCAGCAGCGCAGTGAAGACGTGTCTCCGCCTGCTGCCGCTGAACGAATAGAACAGATAGAAGCTTCAGCAATAGAACGAGTACCTGCACCATTGCCGACAACAGTACAGAAACAGATGCCATCGACCTCAAGGAAGGGAACCCGCTTTGAGACGACTTCAGATAGTACAATGAAGCCGTCAAATAGAAGAGATAGCCGAGTCTTGCCAATGACTACCCGGGGTGACGCCCGTATAGAACATAGACGTCCGCCGTCGACCATTGACAGGTCACCGCGGTCATATAGAAAACTACAGAAGGCTCGCGAAGACTTATTGAAGATTAAGTTGGAGCTTGCCCAGTTAGCACTTCAGAGAGCCGAACAAGAGTCGGACGAAGAATATTTGGACGATAGAAACTCAAATGAAGAGTACGTGCGTTCCTGGCTGGAAGAGGCGCCTGAACCTGTTCCTGATCAGAGAGAGACCAACGCCGCCGAGGGGGACATCCGTGATAGTCGACAGCAACCGCCCCCCCCTGTGGACTTCGAACCAATAGTGGACTCTCGTCGAACGCACATAGATCCAGATAGTGCTAAACAGATAGAGCCACCACCTATGAAGAAAATAGAAGACGATAGGAGCGAGGATAATTTACGTCCATTCGTTACGGACCTTACGGCTGCTATAGCATCTTTAGTTGACAAAAAAACAGAACAGCAGTCACAGAATTCCTCCTCGGCGTCGAAGGTCATTATGACTTTACCGAACTTCAGTGGTGCGCATACAGAATGGTTGTCATTTCGAGCCATTTATGAAACAACTCGAAAATATTTCAACGATGTCGAGAATACAGCAAGACTTAGAAGAAGCCTGCATGGACGCGCTTTAGAAACAGTTAGTTCAGAACTCATCGGCCATGCAAGACCAGATGACATCATGAAGGAACTCGAGCTGCAATTCGGCCGACCAGATTCGATAGCACAGGCCGAAACAGATAGATTGCGAGGACTGACACGATGCAGTGAAAATCCAAAGGATATTTGCTCATTCGCAAGCCACGTGAGGTGCGCTATAGTAACGCTGCGAGCATTGAAGAAGGATCATTACCTGATCAACGCCGAGCTCATGCGAACCTTGACAGAGAAGCTACCGAACTCGATACGTGTACAGTGGTACCGTATATATACAGAAAAGTACCAGTCCTTGCCAGACTTGTCGCTGTTTAGCGAATTCATTACCGAACAAGCTCGATACTGCAGCGCTTTCGCTCCTGCTGAAAACATCAAGACAGAGGGCTCATCCAACCGACGCACACCGCAGCAGAGGACTCACACAACAACAGAGAAGTCAGCAAGCAAGTGCCGACTGTGTGAGAAGGATGGCCATATAGAACGCGATTGCTCAAAGTTCAAGAATAGCAATAGTAACAAGAGATGGGAAATTGCGAAGAATCTAAACCTGTGCTTCCGTTGCCTGAAGCCAAGAAGAGAGCGGCATAAATGCAACGCGAAGAAGTGTGACGTCAAGGGGTGTACAGCCACGCACAGTCGGCTACTTCATTACGACAAGAAGCCTGCTGCGGTGGCAGCCGAAAAGCCCAGACAGACCGAAGTCAAAAAGGAGCCCAAGGAGACAGTCGCCAGCTCAAGATCATCGTCGAATCACGCCTATTTAAAGATCATCCCGGTCCGGGTCATTGGACCGGCGGGAGAGGCATCTACGTTCGCCCTACTCGACGATGGATCGACCGTATCGTTGATCGATGAAGACATCGCCGACCAAGTCGGAGCCGAGGGCAAGATCGACCCACTGAAGATTGGTGCGATCGGTGACACCATGATCGACACTCCTTGTTCGAAAAGAGTCACAGTGACACTCGCGAGTCAGCATAGAAATAGGGTGCCGTTCAGAGCGTGCACCATACCGAAGCTTAATCTCGCGTCACAGACAGTCCGTGAAGAAGATGTCACACATTGCAAACATCTCATCGACTTGAAAGAGCAGCTAGTCTATGATGTTGGCGCGCCCAAGATTTTGATTGGCCAAGACAACTGGCACCTTCTCCTTGCCAGTGAAGTCAGAAGAGGCCCCAGGCACCAGCCAATAGCGTCACTTACAACGCTTGGATGGACGCTACATGGCGCGCACACTAGAATACTCGGTCAGCAGGTGCATTACGTCAGCGCATGCAGAGAAGATAGAGAAAATAGAGACGACAGACTGAACGAGCAACTTCGTGAATTTTTCGCACTCGAGTCCCTAATAGTAAATCCTCGGCGTCCAGATTCTGATCCAGAGAAGCAGGCTGAAGACATCTTGAAAAGACATACCAAACAGTTGACAGATGGGCATATAGAAACAGCTATGTTATGGAAAAATAACAACTTTGAAATGCCCGATAGTTATGGGACAGCACACAAGCGGCTGATCTCTATAGAAAAGAAGCTCGACAAAGATCCGAGTCTTCGAAATAAATATATAGAACAGATGGACTCGCTCCTTTCGAAAGGGTACGCAGAAAAAGCGCCCAAACAGACCACGCCAGGAAGAACCTGGTATCTGCCTCATTTCGACGTCTTCAATCCCATGAAGCCGGAGAAGTTCCGAATAGTACACGACGCCGCAGCTAAATCGAATGGAATGTCGCTGAACGACTTCCTACTCACAGGACCGGACCTGTTACAGTCGCTGCCCGGCGTCATGATGAGGTTTCGTAGACATCCGATAGCCATTTCAGGTGACATTACCGAAATGTTCATGCAGGTCAAAGTACGACCTGAAGATAGAGACGCCCTCCGATATTTGTGGAGAGGCAATAGAAGAGAAGGAGCCCCCGACGAGTATCGAATGACGTCAATCATATTCGGCGCGGCAAGCTCACCGTGCACGGCCATATTCGCGAAGAATTGGAACGCGAACCGGCACATAGAACAGCATCCAGAAGCAGTAGAAGCAATAGTGAAGAACCATTATATGGATGATTATCTGGATAGCTATAGAACAGCAGAAGAAGCGACACGTATAGCAACAGCGGTGAAGAAGATACACCAACAGGCTCGTTTCGAAATAAAGAAATGGGTATCGAATGACATCGACGTCATACAGAAAATAGAACCGTCGCTTATAGAGACAGACGTCGTCGACACCGGCGACCACATAATAGAAGCCGAATACCTCCGACAAGCGGAGAGGATACTCGTGCAAGCTGTACAGCAACAGATGTTTTCCCGTGAGCTGACAAGTTTACGAGGAAACGGAAAGATAGATAGAAATAGCGCCCTGCGACCGTTACAGAAAGAATTGAAGGATGACGTCATACGCCTCAGAAGTCGTATAGATAGAATCGACATAGTCATAGAAGACGTCAAGTACCTACCCGAGCTCCAACACCGGCGGGAGCCCCATAGCCGTGGCCCTAATCTGCAGGTGGGTGATCCCGTACTCATTGCAGGCGGCCAGCTTCCTCGCAACACGTGGCCGCGAGGCCGCATCATTACAGTTTTCCCGGGCGCTGATGGCGAAGTCCGGACGGCTGAGGTGCGCACATTCGGCGGCACCTTAAAGCGTCCGGTAAAAAAGTTTGCCACCACAGCTGGGCGACGCTGCCCGCAAGGCGCAGCTCGCCCCACTGCGGGCATATCCGGCCCGCCGCCGCCTTGCTTTGTGCAGGCGACACAGCAGGCGATGCTGCTCCCACAGCTCGCCAACCGATAGATGGGCGACGCTGCCCGCAAGGCGCAGCTCGCCCCACTGCGGACATATTCGGTCCGCATTCGGCTCGCATCAAGCGAGCAGTAGCCGGCGATGCTCTCACAGCTCGCCAACCATAGATGGGTGACGCTGCCCGCAAGGCGCAGCTCACCCCACCGCGGACATATTCGGTCCGCATTCGGCTCGCATCAAGCGAGCAGTAGCAGGCGATGCTCCCACAGCTCGCCAACCGATAGATGGGCGACGCTGCCCGCAAGGCGCAGCTCGCCCCACTGCGGGCGTATCCGGCCCGCCGCCGCCTTGCTTTGTGCAGGCGACACAGCCGGCGATGCTGCTCACACAGCTCGCCAACCGATAGATGGGCGACGCTGCCCGCAAGGCGCAGCTCGCCCCACTGCGGGCGTATCCGGCCCGCCGCCGCCTTGCTTTGTGCAGGCGACACAGCAGGCGATGCTGCTCTCACAGCTCGCCAACCGATAGATGGGTGACGCTGCCCGCAAGGCGCAGCTCACCCCACCGCGGACATATTCGGTCCGCATTCGGCTCGCATCAAGCGAGCAGTAGCAGGCGATGCTGCTCACACAGCTCGCCAACCATAGATGGGCGACGCTGCCCGCAAGGCGCAGCTCGCCCCACTGCGGGCATATCCGGCCCGCCGCCGCCTTGCTTTGTGCAGGCGACACAGCAGGCGATGCTGCTCTCACAGCTCGCCAACACATAGATGGGTGACGCTGCCCGCAAGGCGCAGCTCACCCCACCGCGGACATATTCGGTCCGCATTCGGCTCGCATCAAGCGAGCAGTAGCCGGCGATGCTCTCACAGCTCGCCAACCATAGATGGGTGACGCTGCCCGCAAGGCGCAGCTCACCCCACCGCGGACATATTCGGTCCGCATTCGGCTCGCATCAAGCGAGCAGTAGCCAGCGATGCTCCCACAGCTCGCCAACATAGCGAGTGATGCTGCCCACTGGCGCAGCTCACCCCCGCGGACATGTTCGGTCCGCATTCGGCTCGCATCAAGCGAGCAGTAGCGGGCGATGCTGCTCACGCAGCTCGCCAACATAGCGGGCGATGCCGCCCACGGGCGCAGCCAGCCCCCATTGCGGGCATATTCGGCCCGCCACCGCCTTGCTTTGAGCAGGCGATACAGCAGGCAATGCTGCCTACACAGCTTGCCACCGCAGCAGGCGATGCTGCGCACACTCGCAGCTCGCACAGACAGCGGGCCATCCGGCCCACAGCTCGCACATTTGCGAGAGCCTACGCAACAGCCTTGCGACTGCAGGCGACCCACAGCAGGGAAGCGGCTGACCGGCGACTGCACAGCTGCGTCGAGCACCGGCATCGAGCACCGGCGCCGCGCAGCGGGCGACGTGGCTACAGGCGTCGCTCACCGGGTTTCTGCAGCGCCGCGACGTCATCGCACCGAGTCATCGCTGCACTGCACGGCGGGAGAGATGTTCGCGACGATGCGTCTTAGCTACATAGTATAGATAGTTATAGGTAGCTATAGTAGTACATAGAATGTTGCAAATAAATAAAACCGCGACTACATAGTATAGGTAGTTATAGGTAGTTAGTTAGCACATAGAATGCTGTAACAGATAAAGCTGCATAGTATAGATAGTTATAGGTAGCTATAGTTGATACATAGTTTGTATTGAAATAAAACACATTCGTTACAGTTGTTTGCTCTCAAGAGGCAGTATATAAGCCCTTGGAGCCTTTATTTCTTCCAAGTAAATAGAATATAGTTAGGTAGGGTATCCTGTCCCTTACACATAACAGTAAACACATGGTAACCCTGGTAATCGAAGGTATATGAAGGTAATCAAGGTATATAAAGGTATATAAAAGGTAATCGGTGGTATATAAGGTAATCGAGGTATATACACACACAGACAGACAGACATAGGTAAATAGAAAGGGCTTGGTAATTTGAGACTTGAAATATTAGGTCAAAGGTAGTCGCATAGCTAAAAGCGACACTGACCAATCACAGAGCAGGAGGGTGCTGGTACGTGATTGGTCAACAGTTTTTGATAAATAGCCCTGGTGAAGGTATGCACAAAAATAAAACACTTTGCATCTACCCTCTTCCTTTCCCGAAAATACAAGTCTAGATTCTAGACTTCTAAATGTCTGAAATAGAACCGCCTTGAAAAAACCTTTCAGGGGATATATAGATGTTTATAGTGTATGCAGGCATAAAGCCGTAATTTAGGTTTAAATAAAACTGTTTATTTTTATCCCCCTGAAACATATACGCTTATAGAGTTGCAACCCCTTAAGTGACAGGGTTGAAACATATGTAGTTTTGTAGAGGGTTGTCGTATCTATAGAGATACATATAGCTGTATAGCCCTCCTAGCATAGTTTTACGGTAAATTCACCCCAAGTAGGTAATAGCTTCGTGCCTACAATAGTTTTGTATAGTTTTTGGCATCCCACCCCTACATGGAGGGGGATGAAGGGGTGAATTAGTCTCCTCTGCATGGAGCATACCGAGGGCTATCCAGAGAGGTACGACAACCCCTACTCACATAGACCTAAGCCTAGATATAGTCTAAATTCTAGGATAGACATAGTGAAAATTAGTGTTAATAAACTTCATCACACACGGTGATTTTTTGGGTGTCGATACGGTACAGTTACGCCGTACAATAGTAAAATAGGAAGTTTATTAAATTTGTAGTCATTTGCAAGATAGTTTTGGATTTATAACTAAATGTAGAATCATATAGTCGCGAATTTCACCCTTCAAATCGCTAAGTGAATAGTGAACAAGTTAAATAGTGTTTTATTGTGACTTTATTGGTAAGCCCTCAATACCTACCCCTATATATTGTGTGAATAACAGCAAGTATAGCAAATAGTCAGCTAAGGGTTGCATCCTCATGGCCCGTAGCTTATAGACGGAGCGTCAACGCGTCTGGATCATTTATACCTAGGTGGGTTGTCACCATACAGTCCACTTTCGAAGAATAGGATAACCTACCCTGGCCACCCTACAGTCCAGTCGATCACGTCCGCCCCGTACAGATATTCTTAATTTAATTTAAATTTTATAAGCAGTTTAATTTGCCAGTATCATCTAATTAATTTATTCACATAAGACCTACCGCTTTCTAGTTTTAGAACTATACATAACTAGCAACAAATTCTCTCTAATTAATTATGAATTTCAGCATTTTGAATAACGTTTAATTATTATTTGATTAATTTATGGTTAGCGCCAAAAGCTATTACCAAGCTAAAGTTGATACGGCACTCGATATTATAAAATAATATGAGAGTTTCACGAAAATACTACTAATACCTAAAATCAACAACACTAAACTGTTGCTCCGTTTACAGTCGGTAGCCTGCATAGTTACATTATTAAGTTTGATAGGGTAAATATGGAAAGCAATAAGCATCAGATTTTGTTTATAAAATTTCTAATCAGTGAATCTATCTACGTAAAACGACATAAACGTAGCCGTTACTGGGCCTAGTTGTATTGCTTTGTAGGAATATGTAATATACAATATCAAGAGAAGAAGTCGTTACGATATTTCATGCAGGCTTATTCTTTGAAAATAAATGAGATGATTTTAATGAAACTATATTAGTAAGTTGAGAACTTTTTCTAAAAAATGGTCGTATGATATTTTTAGTGAAAATTGCCATAGCCCATGTCATCCAGAGTATTTTTAGGAATCTTTTGATATTCTTCAGGATCAGTTCAGTGCTTTAGACGCTACGATGCAGCTAAAATCATAACACCCTTCCTTCTAGCTTTGCCGTGGTCGGGTGAAAAGTAAACTATGAAATGGAAACTTTACGGTTTCTATAGAAATTAAAACGGAATTATGTAGTTTTTGACCTCATACCAGTTCAGTTTATAACGGCTTTAAACAAATAAAACACGAAACATACATTTTGATTCGACAGTACGTAACTCGCGAAATAGAGTTGCGTTGCTATGATTTTGCATTCATCTTTTTTGCAGGCGTTCTTAAAGTTACTGTTATTCTAATAAAAATAACGCTAGAAACCATATCTTCCGAGTTGTCACCAGCATCCACTCGCTAGGCTCGAGTCCCAGCATTCTGCTGAGCGATCGCCGTTTTGAGCAGATGTGACGTACATAATATGTGACGTATGTTATCCCTATTTGTAAACGTAAGTTTATTTTATCATATGCGTCATACTTGGCACAGATAAAATCTATTTCTTTCTTCTATCCTTACTGTTGGATGTTAAAGGAGCAGTTGGTGTGATAACGCCTTCAACAGATAACAGGAAGTTGTCACTCCGAGACCCACTGATGCTCATTTTGCTGATCAGTGGACGTTATGAATGACTGCTTACTATACAAGGAGCATCGGAAAATGTGAATGCAGTGGCGTCCAGCCTGTATGGGCAATAACGAAGCAATGTGGCATTGGTAAGGTTTTTTTTAATATTCTACAAGTTTTATTAAGTTGCCAGGTAGCAGTGGAAAAAAACTATGGCCAAATAAAATTAAATTTCATCGTTTTTGCAGATTTTAATATGAAAGTTATTGTTTAATATTACAATGGTTTTAAAAGCCTTAACCAGGTAGGTACCTACTTCACAATCACCGACAGTATAGCACAGGAAACCGGCATGTCCTAGAACCAAAAATTCGAAGACATGTGACATTCACCAACCCGCACTGGGCCCGCGTGGTGGATTACGGCCCATTCCCTCTCCTAGAGAGACCTGTGTCCCAGCAGTGGGAACATTAAAATGCTGATTATGCTATAGCACCGCATTTCCTTAAATTTCGACTGATATAGTTTTTACGTCACTGTAATAAATCTCCTTATTCAAGGCCAAATAAACCGATGGCTTTATTTTCCTCCAAAAGTAGGAAATACTTAAACGTGCTACTATGATTCAACAGCAGTTGACACCCATTCAAGTTTCCTCTATCTAGTTTACAAATATTTTTACACTTAGTACTATGAACGACCTTCTATTAAAATAATTTGACTGCTGACAATCGTGCTTATAGGCATGTGGTCCACCGCCGCACTGACGGGAGCGACTATTCATCGACTATTTTCTCGTTTAAGAATCGTACAATAGACTAAAGTTCCATGTCAGTCAGAGAAATCATTGAGGAGTTCCTGGCCAAATAATAACAGGCACTCGGGTCGGTCCTATGTGGTCGACCCGTATGCCTGTTATTATTTGGCCAATGCTTGTAGAGGTCGGTCCGTTCGTAAACCTTCCGTGCCTCAGCAAGCAAGTTATGCTGTCAATCTCGGTTGTCAATTGCAAATCTCTGACAGCCGTCACGAGTCAAGAAGTCAAAAAGTCAAGAATTTGTGAATCAGTTACTGGGTTGCGGATATCAAATAGCGAGATGCTGCATGTAAAGTACTGCAATGTAGTTGTATCAAAATAGACTGGAAACCGGCCCCAACATAGTTGGGAAGACGCTAGGTGGATTGAATTATTTGTTACTAGTTCTAGGCCAATCTGATTTTTTTACATGTGATGCACAGATGACGGCAGTGTTAACAATGAGCGATCAACTATTTACTTTTGAGTTAGTAGTTGATTGCTTATTCTAAAACTGAACTGCCGTATGAGAAGTATCCGTCTTCACAATGAAAGACGAAGAAAACGAAGAATGCAGTGAAAGATGAAAGTTAAAATTCTGAAATACTCTGTCGTTATCCTAATACAAACCAAACTTTAAGTGGATACGCGATCGTCGCTTCATTTGTACGGCAAACCAAATCGCATCGTCGCACCAATAGAGGGCGCCTTCTGGTTTTGTTGAACAAATTAAATGGCGATCGGCATGTATTGGGATGACACCTCTCTTTACTCGTTTCTCGCTTATCGCCAGCAGTGGCACAGAAGCTTAAAATAAAATCGCTGGAGACGAAAGTTTATTGTACCTTCGTAGTTGCTATAATGTTGTTTACATACTTTAAAAGTAGATGTAAATCAAAAATGTTTTTGAGATAAAAGTGATTTGTGGAAGTGCTCCTGCAGTTTCATTCTGTGCTTATTTTAATCGAAAACATAATAATGTACGGGAATGTGGGTTTGAAAATTGGGTCAATGTTATTTTACAACAGACAAACACGCCCTGACTATATTATAAACCCACTAGTGACCTGTTTTGGACTGGCATTGGTGCAATTTTTGTACACAAACCTTCTTCGTTTATTGCACTTTATATTTGAGAAAACTGTATCCAAATCTGCTGCGGAGTTTAGAAGTAAGCGTAGGATGACAACTGAACAAGAACAGATATATAAAAAGTGTAGCAGTAAAATACTTAGTTATAATGTAAATTAACAATTATGTAAATAAAACTAACCAAGAAATATATAACAATATATAACAATATTTCGTATTGTTTAAGTTTTTGTTTTGTATCAGTATCGGCACCATTACAATTTTCAGTAAAGAAAAAATATGTTTCAATGAAGTTTGAATTTTCCCACTCAGTACTATGTTGGTTAATGGACATATTGAAAAATAAATTGCCCCGTTCAGTAATCAAATCTGTGTTCCATGAAACCATGTCCATTTTTCAGCGTCAACATTTTCGAGTACATACCAAAATACAATAATCCAACATTCGAATTATAAAGTCAACAAAATGTACGACAAGTGTCACCCACACATTTATATCCCAAGAGGAATCCCCAGTCATTTACATAAACTGTCTAATACCATTATCGGGCATATCATAAACTCAGGCTTTTTACGACAGTAATACAGATTGTGTAAAAACAACTCGATTTTTTACCGTGTTTTGTTTTCGTAATAAGTTCTCAAGAACATAATTATTAGGGTCACAGTTGAACGAGTTTCAGTATAGTAATTAACATTCCCTGAGATATTTTTAGCATCCCACTGGTGCCACAATATTCATTGCGGACGATTTAGCAAAAAACATGTAGAAAAACAATTTTCTATAACAATATCTAATTATAAGTAGATACTGTTATATCTTTATATGCAATAATCATTATTATTGCATAAAAAGAATGCAGTATAAAGCTTAGAATTCCATTGGCATTGACTCGCTGCAATTACAAACTTTCACATTCATGAATGAGCATTAGGGTCAGCTCACACCAAGACGCAACGCGACAAATCACGCGACAACGCTCGAGCCCAATGGTTACTCATCAAGATGCCATGAGGTGCTCATGATGCACCTTATGGTGTCTTGATCAGTTTAGTTCAGCCACGGAGCGTAGACGCGTAGCACAGATTGCGTCATTGCGGCGCGCTGCTCCTAGAAGCGTCTAGCAAAGGTGCAGTGCTACACCTTTTTGTAGTATATAAAGTTATATATCGTCACTTTAGAATGATAACCTCGTATGTCCAGAAATCCAAACTTCACAGGAAACGAAAAAAATGGTTAATTTCGTCTATGTTTGAAATATTTTTATGTGGTTTTGTCTCATGATTTGAATGATAAAAAGGACTTATTTATGTTATTAACTTCACGGTTTCGTACAATTTTTACAACAAAAAAAAAGATTTTTTGACATAACACGAGGTATTCATTCAACAGCGACGATATTGTATCTGTGTCCTACAGTGAATCAAGTAAATATATTTTACAGGTATCTTAAAAACTACGCGCAATATCGCGTCGCTTATCGATGTCAGATGACTTTTAATCATGACGCCAGCTCAAGATATATTTTTTTTAAACCAAATGCTCCTTTAAGCTTGTCACACATTAATTCCTTCACCTTAATACTCACTCTATTGTTTAAGAAAACTCAGTCGTTGCTAATTAGAGAATTAAACAGAATTAGTTTTATTGATAATTATTTTAAGATTTTAATTAAGTATCATAAGTCTGTTAAAATGCAATAATTACAATAAGTTTTAACGCATGGTGTTATTTTTCCCACACTTTGTATGTGCAATTATTTTAAGTTCCTAAAGTTTACAAGTCCATGAATGCATTTTTCATGTCTTATGTTTAGTTTATTTGTAATTTAAATAATAATGAAACGAGTAAGATAAAATATAGTTGTATGATTTGGTCTACAATATTTTCTAAATATTTATTATTTTAGTGTGTGTTGCGCCTTTATTGTGAAATGAGATAAAAAGTCTCATGTCTGCTTATGACAGAGATTTTTATCAAATTTTAGGGTTCCGTACCCAAAAGGTAAAACGAGAACCTACTCGTATTACTAAGACTCCGCTGTCTGCCCGTCTGTCACCAGGCTATATCTCATGAACCGTGATAGGTAGACAGTTGAAATGTCTATAGTTGATGTATTTCTGTTGCCGCTATACAAAAAATACTAAAAAACAGAATAAAATAAAATATTTAAGTGGGCTCCCATACAATAAATGTGTTTTTTTTTTTAGTTAATATAGTTTTTCGTTAATTTTTATGCGATTCTACAATATGGATATCAAATGATGGGATTGTTGAGAATAATTAGATAAATATACTGACATCACTCTTCATCCAATATGGCGGACTTCTGAAGTTTTTTATGCTCTCCTATAGTATAGGTAACAAAAAATAATGCAGGTTAAATAACTAAAAGTAAAAATAAATTAAAAGCAAAAGGCCTCTTTTTGAAAAGCTTTTATTTAAATACTCTAAAAAGAAGAAAATAAAACTTTCCTTTAAAAGTTTTAGCAGTCAACTTATACACAATTTATGTGCCCATAAAAGCTTGTCGCGAGGTTTGCGGAAGTACCTATAAGTATTTAATTAACCTGAAATAAAAAATAAAATTAAAAAAACTTAGCAAATTAACTTTTTAGTAATTATTAATATGTACTAATCAATACTAAAAAGTTAATTTGCTAAGTAATAAATAAACTAGTTCCTATTTAATTGAGAAACTATGTAGTTTCTCAATTAAATAGGAACTAGTTTATTTACACAAGTAAATCGCGTGACAAGCATTTAAAAAGCAAAATTTCTTTTTTTCTTTTTAGAGCATTTAAATAAAAGCTTTTCAAAAAGTGATACGGAATCCTTTGTGGGTGAGGCGTCGTACTTGGCCGGTTTATTAATGTACCTCTGCACTGAGTTTGTTATTTTATTTTTACTGCGACAAAAAATGTATAAGATATTCAAAGAAATATGATTTAATTGATGTTATTAAGTAGTAATAAGGTTGATTCACTAATATTATTTTTAACTGACTTCCAAAAAACGAGAAGGTTCTCAATTCAACTGTTTTTTGTGTGTGTCTTACCTTTGTACTGGGTGTCCCGATTTTGATGATTATTTTAGTTTTTAACACGATGAAGAACAGAGATGATTGGAAACGGAACGCTTCAATAAATGATAGCAAATCTTTCAAGATTGCTTAAATCACATGTTTGTTTATTGTTTACACCAATTTAACGATAAAAGGTACGTTTAGGACCTGGTGGGGGGTGCACCACTAAAAAGTGAAAAATAAAAAAAACTTTTTACAAAAAAAAAAACAACCGACTTCTAGTAACAAAAAAACATAAACAACTTTAATTTCGGAAGTCGGTGTTCAAAAAACGAAGAAACACCCAAAAACACCGAGTCCCAAAATTAAAATTAATTTGAAGAAGTCGCTTGTTTTTTTTATGTTCATCTCGTAGGTATCATAAAACGCTGTGAAAGTAGGTTTATCAGGATTCCTTTTGTCACTATCCTTTTATGCCAGTTTTATCAACAATATCCCTATTAAGGGTTGTAATAACAAAGGGCAACTGTGATAACAAAACAATATTGTAAGAATCTATACTAATATTATAAAGCTGAAGAGTTTGTTTGTTTGTTTGTTTGAACGCGCTAATCTCAGGAACTACTGGTTCGAATGGAAAAATTCTTTTTGGGTTGAATAGACCATTTATCGAGGAAGGCTTTAGGCTATATATCATCACGCTTAAGCCAATATGAGCGGAGCAGCGATAAAGAATGTTTTAAAATCGGGGTTTCCACGGGGACGAAGTCGCGGACAGAAGCTAGTATGCCATTACCTACATACCATACATGCCTATATACCATACCAACGTATTATAAAAAGTTGCCAATCATGTTGTATTAGAATAGTTGCTCCATTATCAAAACCTATAACGCTCAAATGCCGTAACTTTAACTGTATCTAACAACGCTTTTTATAATTTTCATTTAAATTAAGAATCAGTGTATTTAACAACATATTATGTTATGTACCTATGTATATCAATACTTTTACAAACGTTAATTTGCCTTTTTTGAGGCAACGTTTATTTGATGTAATCTATACATATAAATAAAATTGGAGCGTCTGTTTGTTATATTGAAATAACCGCTTTTTACTACATGCATATATAAATATTAATATACGGTACATACATCCAAATAAGATTTTTCACAATTTTGTCTGTCTGTTTGTTCCGGCTAATCTCTGAAATGGCTGGACCGATTTTGGAGGGACCTTTTATGAGCAGGTAGCTGATGTAATAAGGAGTAACTTAGGCTACTTTTATTTTAGAAAAAATGTTTTATAAAAATAATGTTGCAATGTCAAAGTACTTCCAGTACCGCGCGCAGCTCACGCTCATGCCTTTTTAATATATAATTGTTTATTTACCGAAAATATTTTTGACTTTCACATGGCTAAAGCCGTTAGCAAAAGCTATATTCTGAACGTTGTTTGGCAAGAGCATTACCTTAAGAACTACATTATGCAACAGCAACAGCAAAAACAAAATTAAACAAAAGACAACGCGATTCTTATTTCAAAATCTTTGTTTTTGCTCCTCAGTAAAGTTGTCGATTAAAACCACTGTTTATTGCGAACAGCACTTAGTAATCAGTACTATTATTACAAACTATGCAAACGGGTGAGTTCAAATTATAGTTTCTCTGTACAAATTTAATAATGCGGCGTAATAGTAATTTAGGTCTTAGTGAACCAGTGGCTTGGGAGTTAGTGACCGCTTTCCAACTGTTTCTGTGTTATGTAATGCTTGTTTGTTCTGCTAGTGGTTTTGCCCGGATATGCTTGTAAGGGGATAGTGTTAAAAGTTGGTTGTATTGTACGCTGTGTGGGTGTGTAAATACGATTATGAGGCATGTGAGTTGCTGTAGCATAGAATGTGTTATCTACTTATATTTTGTCGTCTACTTGTTACTTATTTTAGTAGGTAATAGTTAGGTACCAACAAGTTCTTCTAAGTTAAAAGACATATCGCAGCTCCGGTGCAACATTTTGAAAAACGAATTAAATGTAACATGAGTGTGTTGAAGTACTTCTGAACTTGATGCGGTAATGTCACTGATGTAGCACTTGTAGTTTCAACGAGAGGGAGTCAGTCAGTCATGAGCAATACCAAATCTTTAAATGGTTCTCTTGAAAAAGTGCGTTATCGCAAAAGTAGTAGTAATAAAGTAGTAGTAGTAGGTATTTTTGCCCTTCAATACGTGCTGATGCTTATCCTAAACCATGCCTTGGAATCATCCTTACTCTTTTACTTTTCGCTTTACTAAAATTCTCAATAGTTTCAGCACTCGCCTTCTTTGTTGCTTTTTAAAAAATACAGCTACAATTTACCGTTTTAATTTTAAAACATTTAATAAACACCACAAATTCATGTTAAACTAACTATTTCAAACATCCGCGTTTTTTTTCTTTTTTAAACGTTCGTAGAATTCTTTGTGTTTTTTTTTACAATCAACCGAGTTGATATAATTGCATAAACAAACATTTTATCAATAGGGTTCAAAGTCAAACGTGTATATTTAATAGTACGGGAAGTGGAACCGAAACAGAGACGTCCTTGTCAAGTTGGCCCTAATGCCCATTTGATTAGCAGTGAACCTTCAGAGCTTCCGACTTTAAGGCGATAGATTACCGTGGAGCTTGGTTATAAGTTAAATATGTCAGGTTTTTTCGTATAAAGAACTTAAAAATATTTTTATAAAAGACAGTCTAAATATTTAATAAAATCTATGCATTGATTTATTGCTTTTTCTAGGGAAATTTTTATTTAAGTAGAAACATGTATTTTTATATTTCAATACTAACCTAACTATATACACTTAAAGTAAAAATAAACTACTTAAAGTAAAAATCCCCCTAACTAGAAAATGGCATCAAAAAATTCGTCCTCACCGCTATCGGCTGGAAGTGAGCCCAAAAGAATGGCGGCATTGCCACGTTGTAGCTGGCTTATCCTCTGTCCGAAGTAAAAGCCAGCTCTTGATTGATTGTTATTTTTTTTTTTATTGTACATCCATAAAAAAAGAGGGAGAAGGACACTCAATTTTTTTTTGAGGTCTTGTATCTATCTATCGGGTTTTGGTTTCCAAACTCTGCCCCAGTATTAGACCATTGTGCGTGAGCCACGGCGGTCATCACTCCAACCAGCCAACCTCCCTCCAGAAGCAGATCATTCCACGCAGTGTGTTCAGCATTTCTGTAAGTGAATTCGGTGTCCCTATTGTTTGCCTCCGTATTTCGGCTACACCTGTGCAGTTGTACACTCAAGGAGCACGTGCGATACTGTTTCGTCCTACTCCATACATGCTCCATGCATAGCAACCAGACCCGGGTCGACGGCGCGTCGTGTTCCACGCGCGCCTCAAAGAGCTGGTGCCTGCTAGGGTTGCGGAATTTGTTCGTAAGAGTCATGGCAGCCCTGGAACTTAAAGGGCATAAGGAGGATCACGGGTCGGTTTTAGTCAGTCTGACACTCCCTTCCGCTCCGCCCAGAGCGGGAAAAGTCATTTGATGATTTCCCATCCAGAAAAAAAAGGATCCACGTGCGATACCGTTTCCTCCTACTCCATGCATGCTCTGCATCTCTGGTCCTGGTACTTATCGTGTTTAGGTGTTTGTTCAATGAGCAATGTCCGGTGATGATCCCCGCCACCAATCGCAGGCTGCCTTTATCCAGGCGCAAAAAACGCCTGGTTAGTTTCCGTAGGGTCGGCATAAACTGCTTGGACTGCCTGTAGCCCAACCAAAGTACTAAGTACCAAGGACCACCATCGTTCTGCTTGTGTGTGGGTGTGTTCTTGTATCTATGTGCGCAGCTGGGTGAAAGGGAGTGGAATAATGGGTTCCAGTCCAACAGCCACCGTCCTAGATGTTCTGGCCAGCTCATCGGCCGTATCGTTTCCAAGTGATCCGCTGTGTCCTTTGATCCACAGTAGCTTCACAGTATTGCGGTTGATCACTGTGACCCGTTCTAGGGCAGTGTGGCATTCTTGTATGAGTTTCGAGGTTAAAAGGAAACCACTATGCACGATCTTTCAATAAAAATAGTACCTGATTAAGGTACTATTTTCTCTATTAATGATGTGAAAGATTAAAACAGTATCTCGGTCACAAATTGAGAGTTATCTTCCTTGTATTACACCAAACATTTTGTTACCTGGAAAATCCATAACTGCTTATCATGAAAACTCCTTACAACCTATTTCAGTTTTTACAACGCAACGCGCCACGTAACGTTATGGTCTGTCTGTCATAAAACGTGTCTTTGTACGTTTGAAATAAAAAAAGTTAAGTGGCTGTCCAGTTTATAGCTAACGGTATTGTGCACTCGGGCCGAAGAAGGAAATTAAGTTGGACGAGTTTATTTTATTTAAGAGAATAGAAAGTTTGGGTAGGTTATATACTGCAGTGCTCGCCTTTACTACTACGTTCAGACACTTCAAGTGTGTTTTTCTCTTTGTCGAAATCTGGACCATATATTGCGTTTCGCTACAAGAAACTGTCTCATTAACACTAAAGATTTAATTTAGATATTTGAGATTAAAACTTCACAATGTACCTAAGAGATTGTCAATCGTTGTCATTTTGTACTATTTAATTTTAATTGTTATCACTGTTAGAACTTTTTTTTTGTTTTTGCATTTAAATAAAACTTTTGAGAATTTGCTATATTTAATGTTCAACTGATACTTTTTATTATTAATAAAGTGTTGGATTTTTTTTAGAAATTGTTAGGCACAAGTTTTAAATTGCTGCAGCATTTCCTTTCTAGAATTTCCTTCACAATAATCTTAAAACATTCCCAGTGATACTCAAAAGCTGTTGTTCCTTTTGCCCGCTCATTTCTCTCCCTAAGGACCATTTACCACAATCCTGAATGGTGTACGACTCACGAGTAGCAAAACACCGACTTCGGCTGCGATCACACCAAAGAGTATAGTTGAGCCGACTGTGTACCTACCTTTTTCTTTTCTTTTTTTTCTGTATGGGAAATCATCAAATGACTTCTCCAGCTCTGGAAGGAGCGGAAGGTAGTTGCAGAATCTTATTGACTAAAACTCTCCTGTGATCCTTCTTGTGCCCTTTGTGTTCCAGAGCCGCGGTGACCCTTTCGAACCAATTCTGCAACACTGTGTACGTACCTGCTATTCTTTTTAATACCACCTAATGCATCATGGATTAGGTTCGTCTGGACGTGGACAGGTGTCAAATTCTATACAGCGTGTTCCAAAAGTGCGTGGTTATATTTAAGGGTGATGTTGGGTAGCTGATACAGCCCAACATAAAAAAAAAAACGCAAATTCCGACTAAAAAGTTCCAATTAAATCACTTTTGAAGCAGTTTGATACAGTTGGTGTCATTAAATCTATGATTGAACTATACTAAATGCCAACTATAACAAACTGCTTGAAAAGTCATTTTTTCTTAATGTATTTGAGTACCCAATGTCATGATTGAATATGACCAGGCACGATTGGAATGCGCTGTATGAATATGTTTCTTACAATGTATGGAAACCGACAACCATGACAATCAACTCAATGGCACAACATTGATAAATTGTTTGTAAATAGGTAATATTTATGGTGTAAAATATTAAAAATAAAATGTATATTATTTCAGTCTTGTGAATGTCATAGTGTTTTTTTTTTTATAAATATGGGAAACGCCAAAAAGTACCTTCTACATTATTTAGAGAGTAAAAATACCGGGATAACCTTGATTCCTTTCAAAAGAATTGGTTCCCAGTAGCATACATACTTAACATAATAAAATTGTGGAAAATGATGGATAAAAATGCTTTTGTCTAGCAGTAACAAAACATAAGCTAATGTAAAGTAAGATTTAATGTATCTATAAAACTAACTAGAACTCTAAAACTCTAGCCGCTAAATGACTGAACGTTAGCTGTTTTTCACACATCTCCTATTTAAGAGTCAGATGCCGATTATGCGTAACTAGCGACCCGCCCCGGCTTTGCACGGGTGCAATGCTGATACTAAATCTCTACTGTAATATACATAAAAAAAATGTAAAAAACGTAGCATAATAATCAGCGTTTTAACGTTCCCACTGCTGGGACACAGGCCTCCTCTCTAGAAGAAGGAATGGGCCGTAATCCACCACGCGGGCCCAGTGGTGGATTACGGCCCATTCCCGCTCAGTATGACGCATATCCCTAAATAAACTTACGTTTACAAATAGGGAAAATATACGTCACATCTGCGCAAAACGGCCATCGCTCAGAAGAATGCTGGGACTCGAGCCGCAGTGCCAAGTGCATAGCAAGTGGATCCTGCTGACAAATCGGAAGTTATGGCTTCTTGCCTTATTTTTTCGTTGGTAGGTTGCCGGTTTCCTCACGATGTTTTCCTTCACCGTTTTAAAGCAGTAGTGAGGAAATTAATTACACAAAATAATGCGCCTGGCTGGGTTTGAACCCGCGACCTACAATAGGGTAGTTAACTTAAAAAATCTAATAAGTCCGTCGGATAGATTTCCAAAAAATATTGGACACGTATTTTTTCTTTTTTCACGTAAACAAAAAATGAAGACGATACAGTGCGTTGAAAACTCGTGTGACGTCACTACTCGCTACAATTTTTACCGAGCCGTGACGTCACAAACCCCCACTCCTGATCTTTGATGCTTTGTATCTTCGTCAGTTTTTATAGATTTGATAAAGGAAAAAATACGTGTCCAATATTTTTCTATAATCTAACTGAATCATATATTTTTACTCAGGAAACATCTCTATTCGTAAGTCGGGGCCGTTACCACTCGGCCACCACTGCTCTCTTATTATGCATGTTTTATACATAAAAACTTTCCTCTTGAATCACTTTATTTAAAAAAAACCGCAACAAAATCCGTGGTGCAGTTCGTGGTACGGTTAGCGCAGTGGTTGAGCGTTCGGCTGCTGCGCAACGTGTCGCGGTTTCGATCCCCGCACGGAACAAATGTTTGTATGACAGATAATTGTTCCGGGTCTGGGTGTCTTGTGTATGTTGCGATACAAGAGTAAAATCCTATTGTGGGGCAACGTTTTTTTTTTTAAAAACATAAGAAAACAAAGATCTAAGCATACAGACAGACAGCGGGGAACGAATATTTTATACTAGGTAGTGAAGTGTGAACGTAGCCTAAGTCACAGGACTTCCTTTGCTAAATGTATTTTTTTTCTACAGTCTTTGATTTGATAATTTACGATGTTTGCCTTTTGTTTCGGTACTAAATCAGGACGTTTTTTCTTACAAATTTTCTTTCCACCCTTTTATCATGTTTTTGTATAAAGTTAATCGTGTAGTGATAAAGTGAGTGCGGTTTCGCTTCGACCAGA
The DNA here is from genome assembly GCA_905332915.2 of Hecatera dysodea. Lineage (NCBI taxonomy): Eukaryota > Metazoa > Arthropoda > Insecta > Lepidoptera > Noctuidae > Hecatera > Hecatera dysodea. Next base: position 5,313,306 of record HG995294.1, on the reverse strand, counting down.
TTTTTGAGGTATTATTAATATTATAAAGAGGAAAGCTTTGTTTGTATTGAATAGGTTCCGTAACCACTGAATCGATTCCCGTTCCCGTGGGAATATGGGGATAATATATAGCCTATGTTCATTGGAAATAGTGTTGCTTCCCAATAGTGAAAGAATTTTTGAAATCAGTCCAGTAGTTTTTGACTTTATTGGTTACATACAAAAATACAAATCGTTCCTCGTTATAATATTAGTATAGATATAGATTTAGACTACATAACTAAACTAATAAAAGTATTGTTTTGCTAAAAGGGTTTTTTTTTTCTTTTCAATCATATTACGTTTGGTGTTGTCATTCGTGCACACCAACGGCAAGTATTACCCACATAACGTTTCTAAAGAACAAAACCAAAAAGATCTAAAACTAAATAAAAGCGTACGTGGCTACAGGGACTACTATCTCTTTTTTTTTTTCATTTATTTATTTACGAAAAGTTACAAAGAAAAACATACACACATCTTCTGCCAAACTCTTTGTCGGCAGCGTTCTCGCGGGTACAGCAGTGACATCCAAACACTTATTGGCTACTAAATACTAAAGGCACACGAGGACGCAAAGTCGAAACAAAAATAAAAAGTGTAAGGCATACCCACTAAATGCCTAAAGACGGGATCAGGTCGCATTGCCCTAGCTACTAGCTGCTAGCACGAGCAACCGGAGCAACGCACGCGCACGACCCAATCGTCCAACCATCAAAGTCAATTCATTTATTTCAACTAGACCATTAACGGCACTTTTGAACGTCAAAACATTTGAAAATAAAAATATTATAGTGACTCTAGTTGTCCATTCGCAAAAAGTAGATTCTTATGGAGAAGAACGGACAAGAAACTCATCGCCGGAGGGAGCCATGTAAGACAGCGCGAACGAGACGGACGAGAGCAACAAAACGGCGCGCCTGCCCCATTATTAGTTATCAGATTATATTATTTATTTATTTAACAATTTATGTACACACATATAATAAAAATATAAGAAGAAGGAAACAGAAAATAGGTACAAAGGTGATGCTTATTTCTACAGAAATCTCTTCCAGCATACCTGCGATAGGAGAGTCGAGTAAAAAGAGATGTAGACATTGTGTGTAAAATGATGTATTGAGTAGAAAAAATTAAAAACAATACAGTATAAATATAACATACAATACATAATTATTATACTAATATATACTAAATAATATTAAAAGGTAAATAATAATACATACATATACGCAACTAAGATGGGAAGGACAGATAGTGTTCTTTCACTCTTCTTTTAAAAACTATAAAAATTCATTACAATCTATATCTATACCATCTATACTAATATTATAAAGAGGAAAGATTTGTATTTTTGTATGTAACGAATAAACTCAAAAACTACTGGGCCGATTTCAAAAATTCTTTCACTAATAGAAAGCTACATTCACCCTGAGTAACATAGGCTTTATTTTATCCCCGTATTCCCACGGGAACAGGAACTACGTGGGTGAAACTACGACGCGCTACTATTTAATATAACTAAGTTCTTATGCTAAGGACACAAACCTAAATAGTGTTTACGCAGGACATTTTATAAAGGCATTTTTTAGAAACTGCTTTTTTATATAAAAGGTAGGCAGATGTCGGGTTGCTATCCTATCAAACTATGAAAACCGCACACAATTTTGCACTATAATTTCTCCGACAAACTGGGCAGATTCGCATTTAGGTTGGATTTCTAATTATATTTTATTGCGGTTTATTCTTTTTAATTGTGACCAAGTTTTTATAGCACGACCGTGAGATTATTTGTGCATAGTTAAAGTAGTTAAGTTATTCTTTAAGCGAAAACCAAGGTTACCGACAGAGCCCGTGGAAAACTTAAGTGGTACCTAGTTGCCAGACACATTAGTCACAGAACAAAGTACCAATAAGACTACGCATTTTAAGCAACGTGCGGGTTCGAAAGGTTCTGGAGTAATGACCGCGTACAGGAAGACGCAGCTTTGAGCGAAGCCTCCCACAAAGTGGACTAAAGACGATGCTAATGCCCGCCTGGTATTAAGGCTGAAAAAAAAAAAAACGAGTGGTCATAGATACATTTTCCTTTCCCGAAAGGGTCGGCAGAGGTCTTAGTACTGGGAACATTTCGTTAGTTATGTTTAAGTCCTATGTAATATTGAGATTATCAAAATCAGCCAGGCACAAATTTAGACTGCGACTACAAAGAAATGCTATTTGTTTTTGTGCAGGTCCTAAATAAACATTTTTTTACTTTCTTACTTTTTATCTGATATTACCAATAAATATTATTTACGACAAAGTTTTTTTTTTGTTATTTTCCGTGTATCAATTCCTAACAAAAAGTCGCCGCTGTCCTGGAACGCAAAGGGCACTTGGAGGATCATGGGTGGATTAGTCAGTAAGAGTCTGACACTCCCGTCCGCTCCGCCCAGAGCGGAAAAAGTCGTTTGATGATTTCCCACCCAAAACAAAAAAGGTTACATCATAGTTCTAAACAGTTATGACCTTCTCTAAAAACCTTCGTAGAGGTTAATATATACCATACCGGAAAAAAATAAATACACTTTTAATACTTCTATTAACCACTCTGCTCGACAAGATTATGACATTTGACACACTAGCTGAGTCGACGGGGTGTTGCATGTTACGTCATGAATTTCAGAAATTATCTCAACTTTCGGCATCTTAATTAACTATGATAAATTTATTTCTGCAGCAATTTTATACGATAAGTTATTGAGAAATATCTTAAATTACAACTTAAGATCGTTCAAATCACGTCAGTCAACTTAAAAATGCTTCTAAAATACGTATTACTACACCTTTCCAAAAGATAGTCGTCTTAGATTTGCTAAAATTATATATATAAACAACCTTCTCGCTTGCTGAAAAGAGGCAAAACCGCAAAATCAAGACATATTCATTATATTTGCGGTCTTTCTTTTTCATTTTCTATACGCAAGTTAATTTAAAATAGGGGTTCAATATTGACAAAAAATATTACTTTTCAACTTTGATGGCAGTGGTGTTCGACGCTAAAAAACATGAAAATTATGAATTCCAGAAACCCAAACTCCACTTGAGGAGTAGTGGTTTGTTCATCATTTGATTATTTGACGAATTCATCCATATTTCTAAGGAAATATGTAGCGGTAATGAAGTTTTTTGGTATCCAAAGTTAAAGTTTCGCGCCAACTGTGTTTGTTTACGTTTTTATTTCACACAAAAATCACACACTCACATGTAAATACTATTACAAATAGGTACACATAATATTATGATTCTAATATCGTGAAGAACAAGAAAAAGCCCAGATCTAAATGCAATAAACGAACACAGATCCAATAACGCGTAATATTCATTACCGCTAATTTATTTTTGTTTAAAATCGTCAGCCATTTTGATTTTTTTAATGCTAGGGTGTGGGAAAACGATTATTATAATCGATTGTTTTTTTTATTTCGTTCGACTCGATAAATATAAATGAGCAATTATGGTAAATCGATTATTAAAAATTAGCGCAAAATATTTTATTTATCATAAAATCCAAAAAGCATTTATAAAAACCATATTTGCGCTTTGTTAAGTAATTTAAATAGTTCTTTTTTTTGAAAATCAATCAATAAAATCAGCTGAACAAATTAATCGGACCCGTGCGGATTGCGCCAAAATTTCTATTTTATTCAAAATTCGAATTCAGAACCAGAATGCGTTCGTGATTCAGAAATATTTATTTTTTTAACATATTTTTTTTATCTCTATATTGGCTATGGTATGGTTAGATAGTGGATCGGTTTGAAACTTTGAACTTTGATATAATTTTATTTGAATTCGATATGCTATATAATGTGATAAGTTTACCTTATCTAAATATACTATATTATAGAATGTTTTTTGAAAGTATATACCTATGTATGTAAGTAGGTACATATACAGTGTGAAATCTTAATGGTTGTTTTCCCGCGGCAGGACGATTACCCATCAGTAGTACTATCGAAACACAAAGTTAAACTAAAAAAAAAAATGTTTTTTTTTTTTCAAAACATTAAAAAAGTGTTCATATACTCGAAAGAGCGAGAATCAATAGTAGTGCACTAGACATAAAGTAGGTAGATACCTACATGAGACGCACGTACCGCGCCGCGTACCTACATATCGCGCGATGCACTACTGTTGGTTCAAGTCGCTTTCGAGTTTTGTTTATCACAATTATTGTTAATCTGCCATTTATGGAGTCTAATATTTTTTATATATATAAATCGATTGTATTACCGATACAAACTCATTTCGCTTCGGGAAAACAACCATTAAAATTTCACACTGTATATAACTATGTACCTACTTACGTATGTATTTTTGTAGTTACGTCTATTTCTTTGGAACGTCCGGTAGCCTAAACGGCTGCATAGGTTTTTCAAATCAGGTATCATTCGATTAGTCTTAAATGCCAAACTGTCATAGGGCTATTCGAATTTTGAAAAATAAAAGGTTTTTTTTTTCGAGAAAAGAGAGCAGGAAAAGGCTAGGCAGAATGAGCCTTTTCCTTTTCTATGTTGGGTTCGGCATCTAGCCTAACCGGATGTAGATGAATACCATTTTTTTTACATAGGGCTATTGCTTATAAGACCTCCACAATCTAGTAACTGATTAGAACATAACTCTTGGCGATGTTGGGGTTACAGTTTGTGGCCTATCGACTGTCAAAGATGTCCGAATGACAGCCGGCATCAACGACATGCTTTCCAAGTCATGGTGGAAACTCAATCTGTATTAGATGGTCACCCATCCACTAGCCGATCTTGGCAAGCGTAGCTTAACTTCGAAGTTCGATTTGTGCGGACATTATTATTTATTTATTAAATATGTGCATTAAAAAAGCTCTATAAGCAAAGGACCACTCATGTCACGCATACTCACGCATTTGAAACGATTCAGATGAAATTCGGTGGGTAATAATTATGAATTCCCGCAACCCAAACAAGATTCCGGCACGCACTTTACCCGATTTTTTTCATGGATGTAGATCGCCGATTCGTGATTAGGATCCCTATAAACCATGAAAATAACACCCATAACAAAAAGCTAGAAAAACTAGTCGGTGCCATTTTCACTATAATACTTATTCAAATTTTTTGAGATAGGTTATTTACCAAGTAGAATTTGGCCTTAATAACCTTTTTTAGAAGATAGTTTTAGAACCATAATTTGAAAATATATTTTGTAGGTAAGTATGTGTAATTTGAACCGCCCAAAAGCATTTTCCGTGCCCTGCATGGACATATTAGATACTGGGTTTCAGGGGCAGGATGACAAAATCGAAAAGTATTTTATAAAGCAATATTCAATTTTCATAACATAATAAAAAAAAATATTTTTAAATACCAGTGTCAATTTGTCTAGTCCTACTTAACATACATAAACTATAAGCTTGGTATTACGTACGCAACCAGCTGAAAGTATCTAACATAAAACTCTCAGCAATTTAAAAGGAATAAAATATTTTTCATTCTTATTTTGAACTAGCTGTGCCCGCGACTTCGTTCGCGTGGTTGTCGAGAACAAAACAACGTCGTTTAGATAAGAGTATATCACCTTTTTGATGATTTAGATAAGAGTCCTGACTTTGGTATAGTTGATTACGTTAATGCTTCTCTATATACTATATTAGCGGTGGAATTACCCGGAGCATATACAAAAAGGTTGTTTGGGTTGCTAACACGTGATAGAGAAACATATAGTTGGAAGCTCAGCATTAAGCTGGGGAAAATTGTGATTTCTAACATTGAGCTGTTGCGTGTAATCGGATACAAAATAAATTTGGAGAAATTTGGGTTCATTTTCTGGCAGCAAAGATCCAATAAGGTGATAAACTTGACCTTGTACTTTGAAGGTTGGCATGAACGGTCCTTCCGTTATTTGTTTTGCCCCAAAGGAAGTCATTTGGAAAGCACTGTTATATAAACGAATATTATCCAAAAAATGTTTCGACTGGGGATGATCGCCATTCAGGAGACTTTTAAGTAAGTGTGGTGGATCTTGGAAATTTGGAAGAACAATTTTTCCATTTGAGCAGCACATTCCGTCTGTCTCTTTCCTCCATTTCAAAGCATGACAAAAATTACAAATTTCTCTCATGTCACCCACGGAAGTCAAGCCAGCATAATTAACTCTAGACGAATATGTGAACCCTGATTTTTCCCTATTGTCCCAAGGTAATAAAATATTTGCATCGACATTTTCCATGGACTCATCAGCTCCGCTATTTGTTTCTCTATTCATATGGTATCGAGCTCGTTCTATTTCTAGGCGAGATTGACGTTGTTCTGCTGTTCCTGCTCGTTTTAGTTCATCTATTCTTTCCCTTTCAGATGCAAGATAACTTTCATTGTTTCTTTGTACACCTACATAGTTATGTCTAGCTATTTGTAATCGTTCTTCTCTTTGGGAGAGAGATTCAGACTCGCGCGAGAGAGCGTGTCACTCTCGGTCAGATGACAGACGTGCTTGGCGTTCCTCGATACTCTCTTGAGAACGCAAAGTCGCGGTCCGAGTTCTTTGCGAACTTAAGCGCGACTCCCTTTCTGTGAAAGTCTCTGACTCGCGTGAGAGAGACTGGCGCTCCCGATCAGCAGACAGCTGAACTTCGCTTTCCAGGATACTCTCTTGAGAACGCAAAGTCGCGGTTGTGAAAGTCTCTGACTCGCGTGAGAGAGACTGGCGCTCCCGATCAGCAGACAGCCGAACTTCGCGTTCCTGGATACTCTCGTGAGAACGCAAAGTCGCGGTCCGAGTTCTTTGCGAACTTAAGCGCGACTCCCTTTCTGTGAATGTCTCTGACTCGCGTGAGAGAGACTGGCGCTCCCGATCAGCAGACAGCTGAACTTCGCGTTCCTGGATACTCTCGTGAGAACGCAAAGTCGCGGTCCGAGTTCTTTGCGAACTTAAGCGCGACTCCCTTTCTGTGAAAGTCTCTGACTCGCGTGAGAGAGACTGGCGCTCCCGATCAGCAGACAGCCGAACTTCGCGTTCCTCGATACTCTCTTGAGAACGCAAAGTCGCGGTCCGAGTTCTTTGCGAACTTAAGCGCGACTCCCTTTCTGTGAATGTCTCTGACTCACGTGAGAGAGAGTGGCGCTCCCGATCAGCAGACAGCCGGACTTCGCGTTCCTGGATACTCTCTTGAGACCGCAAAGTCGCGGTCCGTGTTCCTTGTGAACTTAAACGTGACTCCCTTTCGGTGAACGTTTCCGATTCACGTGAAAGAGCGATGTGCTCTCGGTTAGCAGATAACCGTGCTTCACGATCTTCTTCCGATTGCTGAGACCTACAAAGTCTCATCCTTTTCGCATTTCGGGTACGCAGCGAAAGGTTATTTTTTTTTCTTTGAGGCATTTTCAAGGAAAATTAAAGCAATAAACAAAACCAACAACACTTATGACTGAATAGCTTACAAACTTATAAGAACTACAGTCTAGTGTGACAACGTATCGTCTGTTCGTGGTCCTGACTCAACGAATTGGCAACACTAACTTACTTACTGTATAACGATTGGCTTTATTGGATTCAAACTACGAAGTAAATAAAATACAATCTTTACTTCGTACTTCAAACCAATGACCAAAGTTGACCAAACGAAACCAATAAGATAAGCCAATACTTTTTTTTCGACCAATTTAGAAAATCGATAAACCAAGCAACCAAAGAACTTTTACGACACACGCACGAACTTTTAAGACACCTAACGAAACCCAATTTGCCTAGTAAACACGGTGGACGTCATTCTCGCGCGGAAAATCTTAACACCGCGATTCAAAAAATGACGTCATTTCCACAACGCCATCTATCGGATTTGGATTTCAACTATCAACATTAGTTCTATTTTTAGTCTTAAGATGTCGTTGCAAGTACTATACTGAATTGCGTAATAACGTAATATTTTACTTCTTGAACTCACTAAATTGATCATATCTTTTGATAGAGTGAACCGATTTCGATGAAACAAAAACTAAGTTAAACCTCAAGTTGCGTATAATTTTTGTATATAAACATTGTCAGCATTGAATTCGTAGATTTTACGTGATGCGCGCACAAACAAACAGACAAACAGATAAACAGACAAACAGACAAACAGACAAACAGACAAACAGACAAAAATTTCAAAAATGTTGGAAATGGGTTCTGTTACTTATCTTTTCACACGCTGACTATTTTTTGTTTCAATTTCTTCAATGTACAAAAATGACTTTTCTACAGATTTATTATATGTATATAGATAACATAGACAGAGCACATAGCTGAGGAGCTCCTGGCTAAAGAATAACAGCCACGCAGATCGATCTTCAAGGTTAAGCAACGCTTGCCAAGGTTGGTGTGTGGATGGGTGACCATCTTAACATACCGAGTTTCCTCCGTGCCTCGGAAAGCACGTTAAGCCGTTAAGCCGTTAAGTTGGTCCCGGCTTTCATTTGTAGATCTTTGGCAGTCGTTACGGATTGTCAGAAGCCAGAAAATCTGACACCAGTCTTGCCAAGTACCGTGTTCCCCAGTTATTGTGTTGTGGAGGTCTGGTAGGCAGCCGCTCCAAGTTAAATACTGGTATTCAGCTGAATCCGGTATGACTGGAAGCCGACCCCAATATAGTTGGGAAAAGGCTAGGATGACGATTTTGAATAACATAGACAATTCTGCGTAAATTAACCTTGGGTCCGATAATCTGTTGAGTAGATTTCTTTCTTTACTGTAGAAAATCCTATTTGAATTACATAAGAAAGCATAAATAATAATTATGATTAATGCTTATTGTATTTTATGTCTTAAACGTATTTTTTCCTAATATTTTAGTAACGAATTTAAATTAATCGATTAGGTTGAAATAAAAAATAAATCGAATCGCATAATCGTTTTGGTACACCCTAACAATAAAAAAAAAACAATAAGAATGATGGTTGATGGCGATTATCACATTTATGCACTTCGATTTTATTTATGAAAATTAGTAAACTTGTAGGTTAAATATTAAAGAAATAATGGCGCTAAGATATGAGCATTTTATCTAATTGTTTTAATTAACGCCCATACATAAGATTTTTTAAGCGGCTTTATCAAAATGCAATTATAAATTAGGATGTCGTATGACGTAACTCTGAGGTCCAATTGGTACTACAACCGAGCCGGCGGAGGTTTGCATGTCTAGTACCAATTGGTACTACTACCGAACTATACGGTTAATATGCTATAAAACCTTTTTAGAGGTCAGGTACGAAACACTCTTGTTACAAAATCTTACGAGTATACTAACTAATATTGTCATTACTTAGCCTATAGTGACCCAGCCCAAAGACAATCAATATTATCAAAGGATATTGTGTTTCTCAGTTACTGGGTTATGGAGGTTACATAGGTAATAAGTCTCTAACTTGACCTGTATCCATTGATACTGCAAAAACGATCTCATCACAGTTTGATAAAGGCTAGACGGATATTGAAATGCCTTTACTGTCTCGCTGCAGGGCAAAAATCATAAATATTATCTCCTTTTAGCCTCTTTAATATTGCCATATGATCAGATCTTTCAGTTTGGGTCCAGAACATCCCCTTTTTTCTATTGACACTACCACGAAGTCTGTCAGTTCACAGCTGTTAAGGAACCTAATTTTGATAAGGGTTTTTTTAATCGATAGCTCAATCTCCCCAGCGACAGCAACCTAGACGAAGTGACATTATGCTTTTAGCAGAATAAACTGTAAAACAGTTAAAATTAAAAAAAAAACACTATAGCATAAAATATGCGAATAACGTCATATTGGAAATCGATAGAACGTCACTTGTCAGGAGATCATGTTCTACTTGAAACCTGCAAATGCATGGCCTCTTTCCTTAATTATTTTTTAAATTTTTGTGAGGTCTATTTTACACCAAATTCTTTTAAATGAAAGCAAGATGAAAATATTGCATGTTCCCCCATTTGATATCTACAGATTTTGTTAATTTATTTTTCTATTAGTTTTATTTTATTTTTTTGTTTACTATTTTGTTTGTTTTGTGCGAGTCCCAAATAAACATTTTTCTTTCTTTCTTTAAGAATGGCAAATCATCAAATGACTTCTTCCACTCCGGGCGGACTGAAAAAGAATGTCAGCCTATGCATGTTCCTCCAAATGCCCTTTGCATTCTAAGACGGCGGTGCGGTCTTTTTAACAAATTTCGAAACCTTGGCAGACACTGGAACTAGCGAGCTACGTCACGGCGGTGCTCTGCCCAAGCACCGTGACTTCCACCGTGTCCTCCAGGCGATCCATACAGTGGTGACATAAGGGTTTGTCCTCCAGCAGAATCCGAAACTGGTAGAACTGAAACAATCGTGCCCAGTGAGTGTCTGCGTCAGGCGGAAAGTGACGACACCAGGGCACTTCTCCAACCATACTTCAAGCTGCAACATAGCTGCATAAGCATAAACCAGTTTAACTTTGAACGCTTTTTCCCACTGCTGGGACACAGGTCTCCTTTCTAGGAGAGAGAATGGGCCGTAATCCACCACGCGGGCTCAGTGCGGGCTGGTGAATGTCACATGTCTTCGAATTTTTGGCTCTAGGACATGCCGGTTTCCTCACGATGTTTCCTTTCACCGTTTTGAGAGCAGTGGTGATAACATTAATTACACAAAGTAATGCGGTTTCAACCCGCGACCTACGATTCGTAAGTCAGGGCCGTTCCCACTCAGCCGCCACTGTTCTGTTCACATTGTTGATTTATGTTTAATCGTTACAAAAAGCTAATAAGACCTTCTAACAGCCCTTAATTATAAATAAATATATATGGATAATAGAGGACACGGTAAATAATTGTATAGGTACATTTAATGAATGGGCTTCCGTTTCAAGGAAAACAAGTTACTTTATCATTGTGTCAGTTTCCTACAATATATACAAGTGTAAATGGATTTATGGTGTTTTTATATGATAATTATATATTTTTTGAATATATAATAATGCTCGCATTTATATGGAGGTATTGTGTTGACTATTTATCTGTTTGTATAATAGAATGATAAATATATCACTATCTGTCATTCGGTTGTTCCATCTCTTGGACTGTGTGACTAATGTATTTATTTCAATTGGGTACCTGTGCGCGGTCGTAATTGAGGTCTAAAAGATTAGGAACAGGGCACTTTTTCCCAGCTATGCGACATAGGCTAATAAAATGATTTGATAAAACTTATTAATGTAACAAAGTATATTTTGTAGAAAACGGGAAATGATCAATGAACAACCCACACACAATGGTGGAATGTCGGTTCTACTTTGTTGTTGGATTTGTGTTCCAGAGAGCTACAATTTGGGGATCTTATTTCAATAGGGAACATGCAATTAAAGAATTCATGAACATTTTGTTATTGAAAAGAAAAAATAGTAAGTATAAAAAAGGGCCACTGCAATTTTTTTACTGTAGTAATATTGATTTTTAACAACTATTACGAATTAAAAAAAACCAACGTGAAACGGAACGTAAACAATCAGCGTCTAGTGACGTCACTGGTGTTATGACAACGAAAAGACGAACTTAAATTTTAATACACGACAGTTCATGATCTCTGTGCAGACAGGAGTCTTTACTTCATCGTCCATTTTCACGGGAAAGCAAAAACAGTTAGTTTATAATCGCAATTTTAGCAATACATTAATTTTTGTATGGTCTGTTTTACACGGAATTCTTTTATATGAAAGCGAGATGAAAATATTGCATAATTCCCTAGTGTGAATTGGTTTGGTAAGCGTGTTCCATTGGTTATTTCATCGCTTACTATCAGATAAGATATCCACCGCACTGCAAAAAATTTGCATGCGAAAACACAGGGCCCCAAGTCTGCTATTTTTATAACTTCGTCATTCCAACACAATCCCATTGTCATTTTGCTAAAAGTTCTTAACCTGCTGAATTCATAATGGTCGATCATTGGTCGATCAATGATCTAGTAATACTTTTTGATAACGACGAGCTATTAAAAGCAATGACTCCATAATGACGTTCTAATGATAGGTCACTGATCAAAGGAACTGTCAAAGTTTTAGCAGATTACCGCATACGTCTATCATTCATTTGTCATTATGTAGTTTGGTAATCTATAATACTAATATAAAAGCGTCATTATGACTTTCCAATGGACAACCACTGACACTCCATTAAAAGAAATGGCATAAATGTTAATCTCGTACATAATGATAAATGAATTACAGACTTATGCGGTAATTTGCTAAAATTGTAACAGTTCATTTGATCAGTGACCTACCTTTAGAACCTCATTGTGTAGTCATTATTTTTAATGGCTCGGTTATCAAAAAGTATTACGAGACCACTAACAGACCAATGATCGATCATTATGAATTTAGCAGATTACGAACTTTTAGCAAAATGACAATGGGATCGCGTTGGAATGACAAATTTATAAAAATATCAGATTTGGGGCCCTGGTCCGGTGTATGTGGCGACGCGAAAGAGAGTTGTATGACCAGCAGTAGATAGCTTTCGGTCAAAACGATAGTTAAGTCTACTATGATGTAATTTGTTTCACATAAAGAAAATTAAATATTTTTCCTAATTAGCGGCGAACATAACATGACACAAAAGCATCGTGTTTCTTATTTGCACAAAACGCAATAACATTAACAATTTATCGTTCGACAAACAGATATTAATGAGAAAAATCATGGATTTTCCGACAGAAGTATACATTACATTACTTATTGCCTAGGTTTTTAATGTCATAGTTAATAATATTAACTTATTATTGTTATTACAAAATGTCTGTTGTTTTCTTTTTTAACTTTTGATATACTGACCAGATGAAATTATTTTATCTTTAACTAGCTAAGCCGCGCTTCGTCTGCTTTGCATAAGAGAGAGAGAGAGAAAGAGAGAGAGAGAGAAAGAGAGAGAGATAGAGAGAGAGAGAGAAATAAAAAAACCCTTTTACAACATTTGACATTGACATTTCAACATGATTTTTAACCGACTTCTAAAAAAGGAGGAGGTTCTCAATTCGGATGTTTGTATTTTTTTTTATTGTTTGTTCGCGCATAACTCCGTCGCTTTGAGAACCGATTTGAAAAATTCTTTTTTTGTTGGAAAGGGTATACTTCCCAAATGGTCCCATGAAAATTTTATCGAAATCAACCAAGCGGTTTTCGAAAAATCTAAAAAAAATATCTACATTGTCTACATTGACGACCTCTTAGTGTACTCTGCAAAGGAACAGTGCTTTTTTTTTACACCAATGTGATTGGTTCGTTTAGGTGGGGGGAGGGGAGGGGGTGTAGGTACCACTAAAAAGTGAAAAATAAAAAAACTTTTTACAAAAAAATACAACCGACTTCTACACAAAAAATCAAAAAAGTGCAAAATAACTTTAATTTCGGAAGTCGGTGTTCAAAAAACGAAAAAGCAACCACAAACACCGGGTTGTATTTTTTTGTAAAAAGTTTTTTTATATTATAGCCTTTCTCGATAGATGAGCTAGGAAAGAAAGAAGAAAGAAAATGTATTTTATTGCTTCAAAACGACATACATTCATGGATGTTTCAGTTAAACCTAAACGATGGTATTAGTATTAGTAGGTAGTACTTAATTAAATTATGTTAGTAAAGACAAATTATCCGACACTAAAATATTTTTTTCATTTCGAACCAGTAGTTCCTGAGATAGGCGCGCTCAATACAAACAAACTCGTATCATATCAGCTGTACTATATAACCTAATTCTAAAAACTCCCCTTATTGTTGAGAGGCCATTATATTAATATCGCCGTCTTAAGGATTTTTGACAAGTTTTATTTGTGTGTGTAGTGCGAGTAGATATATAAAAAAAAAAAAACTATTTCATGAGAGAATCTTTTGATATTAATAAGTCTTTGGGTATCTTAAAAAAACAAAGATATTTTTATCCAACTTGCTAAACAGGTTAGTAATGGTAAGGTGCCTGTTGTATTAGTGGCACTACGGTCAAGTGTTTTAGATTGGAATGTGATACATTTGTATGCAGGTAGATAGTGCTTTGAATCTGTTAGTTTTATTGAGTTTCTTTAACGATCACTGATTAAGCTCCTTAAAAACTTCTAAGTTTGAGCTACACGGTTACTGATAAATACTTGCACTGTCTGGACAGGTCAGCTCATATCTGTGTGGCACTTTCCTCAAAAGGCCACATCAGACCTACATGGTTATCATATGATTTGATAAGTACCTACAGATTGTGTGGAATTTAAAAGAGACTTTGGTCTCTGTTTTTTTTTTCAGTGTTTCTTCTCAGGGTATTCTCACCAGGGGACGCTGCGGTCAAGGATATTTGGGCAAACCAATGTTGCCATTTATCTTCAAAACTACTATTCCAATTTTGATGCAGTTTTCAGTGATGGGTTAAGCTTCGGCTGGGAAACTCCGGTGTCATCTAGTATAAAATTACCAGAAAATATTGGACGTATAAAAATGTTATGTTTATCCTAGATACAAAATAATACTCGTACATCAATATTAGGTTCGGCTCAAGGACTTTGTGTAGGCTCACAGTCTGAGTAGGGTTTTCATTTGTAATTGAAAATTTGATCTATTATTTCGTTTAATTGCTTCGTTTGCAAAAGTTTATGAGAAAGAGGGATCAGTTTGGAAGCTTCTGATGTTTTTTATAGTTGTTGGATTTTTTTGTTTGTTTTATCTCCCGCAAAGGGATGAAACAGGGTATGCGAGTTTGTAAGAAAAATCATAGTCTTAGGGCCCATATACTTGAAACTTGGTATGAATACTGAACTTAGTGAATTATGCAGGTTTTTATTACTTATACATTTTTCAGAAATTCCTCCAAAAGAAAATTCAGGGGGTGTTAAATTGTTATGAAAGAATCTTCTTTCTTATGTTGTTGAAACTTGGCAATAATACTGTTTTACGTTGGTATATAATAAATAATGGCATTATTTAATTGGTTTATCAAAACTCTTTAATGGGGGTCAAAAACTTGAACTCCCCGTGTGTTCAAGTTCATGACCTACTACCCTCCTTGACATATGCTTGTCAAACATGGAAGTTTACCAGCCGACTAAAAACAAAAATAACATCATGTCAAAGAAGCACGGAAAGAAGTGTCATGAAATAAGTAAAATCCAGAAGATACCTAAAATGGCAATGAGCTGGACACATTGCCTCAGACTCAATAACGACCGCTGGACTTCAAGAGTCACTTCATGGACGGGACCATCAAACCAAATGAAAAGAGGAAGGATTGTAGCTCGCTGAGCCAATGACATTAGTAAAGTCGCTGGAACTCTTTGGATATGTACAGCAAAACCACTGGTCAAGTGGTCATCCCTGGAGCCTCCTCCAGGAATGACCAGTTGCCCTATTATGACGTCTTAAATCCATCATGATTTCTGTGTCAGAGAGGGACGGAGTTACACAAGGCGAATAGCACTATCTCTTTCCCTCACACGAATCATGATAGCATTGGCACTTCGTAATACGGCCACTGTGGTCTCTATCTTTTGCTTATAATTCCAGCGACTTTAATGTTGTCATCTATCCAGCGAGCCATAGACTTTCCTCTTACTTGTAAAAATGAAAAATGCATGAACGTAAATAAATGAAATATATTATTATGCTATTATTATTTGTTGAATTAAAATTGTAAGTATAAACTTTGTTGTAATAATGTGATATGATTGTATGCAGTATCTACAATATGTTTCTATTGTATTTTTTTAAGTAAGAAATAAAAGGCTATTTTATTTTATTTATCTATTTAATTACCTTTTTCCAGGCCCTTAGTGGGTCCTACGCGCGACGTGAATTAGTTACTGTCCGCATCTCTGGCTGTGTTTTGGTGACCTCTTTGGGAAAGCCGAAGGTTTTATCTGTGCAATTATGGACGAAGTTATCATGGCGAATTACTACCGGAGATTTATTATGAGGGATGGCACAATTCACATAATATTTCGAACATCGTCACCAGCCAGGAGTATCAATTCGCTACAATGTCTCTGGTTATTTTCGACTTTCTAACGGTGAGCATTGCCATAAAAAAAAACAACCTTTTAGCTAGTATTATCCATAAGCAACTTGCTCTAAAATACTCTCATGTGGAATCGGAGGTGCCGTACTACAGGTATTCGGCCGATCCAGCTCTCGGTATGGGCAAAATCACATTGTACCGATAATAATAACAACTAATTGGTTAACAGCCACAAGCTGGACCAAACGCTCGATTCAGGAAGCAGTACTTGTGTACTTCTGAACACGGCTCGTATTGTTTGGGAGTTCCACGCTCTGGGGCCGTAGCCAGCTTGAATCCTGTTTCCAACCGATACCGCCGCGTTCTTTTCTTTTTTTTTTTTCAAAAATTGATATAATAAGTTTTGAATATTTAAATACTATAATTACAATATTATTGCTAGCTTTTCCTCTCGACTTCCATTTTTTCTTGTTCCCGTAGGAATTCCGAGAAATTCTGTCTTAGTGCTTGCTTGCACTCGCCAAGGAACCTACTAATTTTTTGGATATTTTTTTTTCTGATACAGCATACAAACATACATACAACTCT
Source organism: Hecatera dysodea (assembly GCA_905332915.2). Taxonomy (NCBI): domain Eukaryota; kingdom Metazoa; phylum Arthropoda; class Insecta; order Lepidoptera; family Noctuidae; genus Hecatera; species Hecatera dysodea. The sequence continues at coordinate 5,296,701 of HG995294.1, read as the reverse complement.
AAATTTTCACCCCTCTATGATAACACTAAATATTTTTTATTTTATTTTATATGGCAAAACAACGTTTGCTATGTGGATAAAACTAAAACATGATGATGCAAAATAAAAACAATAAAAAAATAATAATAACCCTTTCATCATGAAGATTAAAACAAGACCAAAAAAATTAGATAAATTGAAAACATAATGCTTAAATCACTTTATCAAACAGCTATTTTGCAATGTTTATAATATAAATACGTAAAAGTATTTTATACAAGAAAGTGAAAGCACTTTCCTTTCAGTTTGAAACAAACGATATATATATCTTATAATGTGTGGCACCTACTTAAATTTAAAAATCAAGTTGATAAGATAAGCTAAAATGTTTACACAATATTATATCTTTTGTTTAAAAAGCAGATACTTTTTGTCCTCACTATGTACCTACTTTCACTCTACCGTAAGCCACAGATGATAATATAATATTACAGCGTATGCTATATAAAAGGCAAATAACGGATACGGTCCATCAAGATGTAGTATTTTAGTGAAAATCCCAATAAAGGTTTCGTTTTAATTCACCCCTTGATTTCCATACACCCCGTTTTACGGTAGTTAATTTTGAAAGGGTTACTGTTTGTCACACTATAAAATTTTCATTCGAAACAAAAATTTTATTAAGTTAAAAAATATATATATCGATATTTAAACTGAAAATAACTAATAGTAGAAGTAATAATTTATGTCAGTTTATTGTAGACTAGCTGCTGCCCGCGACTTCGTCCCCGTGGAATCCCCGATTTTAAAACATTCTTTATCGCTGCTCCGCTTCTATTGGCTTAAGCGTGATGTTATATAGCCTAAAGCCTTCCTCGATAAATGGTCTATTCAACCCAAAAAGAATTTTTCAATTCGAACCAGTAGTTCCTGAGATTAGCGCGTTCAAACAAACAAACAAACAAACAAACAAACTCTTCAGCTTTATAATATTATAGTATAGATCAAAGTATTAGTAAAATAATATTTTGGTCTACTACCTCTTCTCAACTTGTTTAACACATTTTTACTACAATAAGGTAGAAATAAAATAAAATGTATGTCGTATAATCCAGATAATATAATCTAGATGACCCCAAATCCCAAGCTATTAAGTTTAAAGGTAACAGGAAAAACAAATATAAAAATATTGGAGACGATTAATAAATAATTAATCTTAATTGATAGGATACTATAATCACTTTATCATTATTCTTAATTGCATCGGCATAATCTCTAAAGCCGATTCTTAATGATCCAGTAGTGCTGCGCCACTGCTGAACTGCGCACGCGCGAACCGTATCGCGACTCCCGCGCAGCGGTGCACGAACTTTGTATTTTAAATTAAGAATCGAAATTCGAAAAATAATATATTTGCGGAATTTACTTCTTATAATAGTAGATACGATTTGTTTTATTGCATTTTGATTTTTTCAGCATAATTTATATGATAATTTCATTTTGTTTTAAATTAGACATTGCTAAAAATCGTTTATGATACGCTGAAGTAATTGAACTTTAACCAAAAAATAAAATCTTTACTAAAAGTGAGTTTACTAATTAGTGTCGAACTACATACATGACAGAATAGTGTAAACTTTTTCTCAAAAATGGCAGCAATACCATTAGTTCGTAAAGCGATTGTGGGGGCCGCGTTGGCCCATGCCGCCCCATCGTCCCACCCTAACCCTGTACAGTGTGAGGAGGGTCAGGAAAGTCAATGGACCCCGGCTGCGCTGGAAAGGGCCGGATCCACTTTGAAGGCTTTGAATCGCATGGCTAAACGACCACCGGTGCATATCGTTTTTGAGGATATCAATTACACTGTCAGCTCACACAAAGGTAAGTTTTTTAGTTGTTGAGTAAACACTCTACAATTTTATTTATTTATTTTATTATTTATGTACACACGTACAATAAGTAGGAGATAACATAACAATTTTTGTACAAAGGAACTGCTTATTTCAATTTTTTTTTTTAATAAATATTAATTTTCGTCTGAATCAATTTTGATGCGGTGTGATTAAAATTAAAAGGTGTTAATCCTAGGTATAGAGTTTTTTTTTCATCTAGTTGAAAAATAGGCATATTACAACTCTACGTACTACATGAAAATTTAAAAAAAATACAGGTCCTAATTATTGCTAGATATTAATTAACAAGAATGAATTTGTAATCAAACAATTAAATGTGGAAAATAATTATTCATGCGGTCTAATATATTATTATTGTCTTAAATAAATTAATTTGCACAAAACATAAAAGATAAAAAGGTGTAAATACTGATTACTGTTAGCCTGCATTACCTTTCTACTCAAAAAGGTCTTTTGATATGACATCCAGACTTTGAAACAAGGAATGGCTCACAATACCTAATCTTTGCTCAAAAATAAAAATAAAAAAACTTATAAAAAGTCCGAACCGTTCAGAAACTTGAGTCCTTTATCGTAAGGAACGTAAAGTTCAGTTTGCTTACGTAAAAACAATACATTTATTTTGCATATTTATAAAGACATTGTACACAACATACAATCTCAAATTGTAAGAACAATTAAAATCGTATCGAATTCGTGTCAATATTATCAATCAAGATACGTTTGTTATCATAATAAATCATCGTTTCAGCTCAACACAATAGGAATGCATAAACAAAGAGTCAATATCAGTCCGTTTGGTCGTCCAGTGACTGTAGTTCTATACAGTGATTTTTTTTAAGAGACTATCGATTCTGAACGCCCCTAGGAATAGTGAAAGACTCTGAGAAGTGCCTTGGGCCCGATTTTGATAAATAACTGCGTGATCTGATTGATGAGCCAGAAATTGAACCCGTCGATTTGGTAAAAAAAAGCATACTCATTTTATTAGACCAACCGATAGTGTTGCTGATAAAGACTTTATTCGGGAAAGTAATTTAAGTATTAATTAACTTTTTTATTTCAAATCGTTATTTGAAATAAAAAGGTTGTTTATTTTATTTTGTGTATAATGACGTCAAATATGACGCAAATTAACGAATTTGCGTCATATTTGACGTCATTATAAGCTCTATTAGACGCCACAAGTTTCTATTAGCGCGTTTTCCGGGCCATTGAATCCTTGGACAGAACCTGTACTTAAATTGATTACATGATATTATTATAATAACCAGTAAATAAATAGCATGTGTTCATTATAATGCAGGTAGATGTTTTGAAATATTATGTAGTATTTATTTCCAATATTTCATGTGGACAGAAGCGGTTTTAATTTTAGATTTTTTTACTACGACTTTATTTTTATGAATATTGTATAATTAGTAAAAAGAAAAATAGTTTTGATATAAGGAGTATTTCTTATTTCATTTTTTTATTGAAATTTTTAATAAAAAATAATAATAATAATATTCACAACACTTCAAATAAACCAACGCTATTTATAAATTGTAAACTCTGTAAAAATTGAAATGAAGAAATAAAAACAATTTCATTATTTTTCAATGACGCTGCTCTGAATTTTCATTCTGTGTTCATTTCTGTTTAAAAAAAAAAATTTGGAGGACTCACCCATAACGAAAGATCTATTTATTTCGTAACTCTAGGGCGTATATGTACGTACATCATTGAACAATGAGGGGCAAAGTTCCCAATTTTACTACAACATCACATCGGACAAATTGTAGACCTGTATGCTGATTGGTTGCTAGTTAATTTTAGTTCACAGTTTCTCGAAACAATATCCAGAGTTTATAGAATACAAGATTTTGATTCGAATCCTCATCGTACAAGAAATGGTCAGTTGAAAATTTATCGAGACTTTACAATCTCTCAAGATTTTTTATAATCTTACGGATTTTGCAATTATCCGGTGACATGATATTTAAGATACGCACAGAACATTTTATTCTGAAAATACAGTAGAATAAAAGGCTTGCTGCGTACAAAAACGTCATTTTATTAAACAAAAAATTAAAAAACAAAATATACATTGGTAGTCCAAATCCATTCTTTTATATAATGTGAGTTGTTTAAATGTTACTGTATTATTTTAAAATAACTACGCATTACGGGTGAGGTCGGTGATATCAAGTTGTATAGTGAAACTAGCTTTTCAATAAAATTAAATAATTTTCATAAATTGATAGTTTAATTGATTGCGTTTTTTGTTTCCATAATTTTTCACCAATATACTTATCTTTTTTTTTTCATTTCTTTATCAATGGAAAGCCACATTATATAAGCAAGTAACATAGGCTATATAATATTATCTCCGTATTTCAATTGGAACGGGAACTACAGCGGGGCGCCGCTAGCGATGTATAATTGGTCGTTGATTTCAATATTTTAAATGTAGGTAGACTTCTAAAAATGCTAAACTTATAAACAAATTGAATTAATTTATAGTTAATTAAAAATAGGAACAAATATGAGTCACATGTCAGTTCACATGTTACTAATCAGGTTTTTAGTATTAATTAAAATTTCCTGATTTGTAACTAAAAGCTGACGTTATTTTCATGTCACGTGCCCGGGAAATGCAGACATCACATGTTTATACATAAATGCTTTACTTTTATATATTTTCCGTTCGGGTTTTTTTACATAGTCTTCTTTTGTTTAGTTTTGATAAGAGTTCTCACTCTTATCAAAACTAAACAAAAGATGACTAAATGACACGTACGGTAAAGACTTATTATAAAAATATTTATGTAAATGTATAATTTCCTCTTCAAGTCCGAAGCAGTTGTTATAGCGGTCCAGACCGCTGGCAAATTGAAATTAATTTAATTAAAAAGCACTTTTTAACGTCATTATTTAAAGTTTATAAAATAACTAGCAGCGCCCCGCGGTCTTACCCGCGTAGTTCCCGTTCCCGTGGGAATATGGGGATAAAATAAAGCCTATGTTACTCAGGGTAAATATAGCTTTCTAATGGTGAAAAAATTTTTGAAATCGGTCCAGTCGTTTTTGAGTTTATTCGTTACATACCAAAAAATATAAAAATACAAATCTTTCTCTTTATAATTTTAGTATAGATGTAGTGACTCTAGTCGACCATTCCTAAAGGTAAGAGAAGGACGGATTAGAAACTCCATAGTGTTTTATTTTTCAGTTTTGCAATCTATACTAATATATAAATGTGAATGTAAGTTTGTTTGTTACGCTTTCACGCGAAAACTACTCAACCGATCGTCATGACACTTTGTACACATATTCTTGAAGGTGTTAGAAGTAACATAGGATAGTTTTTATCCCGGGATTATGTTCCCTTGGGATAATTTCCGACATTCACGCGGGCGAAGCTGCGGGCAGCAGCTAGTATTTAAATAATAAAAAGAACGGTGCACCCAGGAAAACACCACTATTAATTATAACATTTGCTGTTAAGGTATATAATGTTATATACCTTAACAGCAAATGTCACACAGTGACACACAACTCACACAGTGATCTTAAGTTGTTAATCAAAGATTGCAATACTTATAAGTATGTACTTATAAGTATTGCAATCTTTGATTAACAACTTTAGATCACTGTGTGAGTTAAATAAAATAAGAAATTCAATTCAATTCAATTCAATTACAAATGCATATTTTTTGCTAGATTATTACTGCGATTATAATTATCACACATTTGCAAACTAGCTTTAAATAAGGTTCGCAAGTTTGTTTTGATGTTTAAATAAATTTATCACACAATGATAGATCCAGTTTTTTAGAGTAGGTATTCCGGTTTTATTATTATGTGAAAAATAAAACAAAATCTGCCAAGTGCGAGTAGGTATCGATCCGTTCCAAAAAACCGTAAAAATCACGTTTGTAAATTTAATTAAGTTTAATCACATTCCTCTAATTTTATTTTTAATATTAGCTGTTATAGCGGCAATAGAACAGTATTTGTAAAATATCAACTGTCTAACTATTACAGTTCATGAGGTACAGCCCGCTGACAAACAGACGGACAGCAGAGATTTCTCTTGCCTACAAGCAACCTATTCACTCTTAAATAAAAATCTCCAGTTTGTAACAGTCCGGAAACACATCCAGCAGGGAATTGTTACGCCAATAGTTTTAATATAACTTCAAATAATTCTCAAAATGAACACGACTAACATACCGTCATACTAATGAACTTGATTAAAAATTAACATGCCATAATGGAGCGGACAGTGGCCGTAACCACAACGTGCAGTATGTGACCAACGTCCAACGGCCATTGGTCGTATGGTCGCCAGCTCGTACGGAAAATCGAGCCTAGAATACAGTTGCGTTTTAGCATTGGTATTGTGAGTGGGTTCTACTGGACCAGTTAATAACAGATAAATAGGTTGGAACATACTAGCGCTTCTCCACAACTTAGGTTCCTTTGCAAAACCACAGGAAAGCCGATGACACTCATCGATAATTTTGTTTTATATCAGCAAAATTATTTTTGTAAAAAGAGTGCTTCAATTCCCAATGACAAGTTGCGACTGACATGCAAATGAGAACGTTGTTTTCATTAGTGCTAAGATCTGTACTTTAAAAAATTAGGTTTCTTTAACAAACAAAATTTTATCTCAATGTAATATTAGTTTAGATTTTTATTTGAGTTTTTTTTTTTTCACAACATTGCGTCACTCTAGGAATTTCTCCTGAATCATGGTTGTGTTTACAAACATTCAAACTGATATGCGCAAACAGCTAAACCGAGAATAACTATCTGTAGGCCGTGTATGTTCTGTGCGGGAAACGAAACTGTGACACGACAGCGCAGCAGCCAATCGCTCAACTGTACGTACAGACTGATTTTGCAGCTAGCTCTTCATTCTGACAACTGAATTTGGCTTGCTAATTAGTTGAAATACAGATTGAAAATGGTTTATTATCAGTTTCTAAAAAAAGTAACTTATTTTAAGATAGTAAAATTCCACAAATACGAAACACTTATTATGAAAATAAGGTAGCTTTGTTTACTTCGGTAGTAAAATACTGGTGAAAACAAATAAGAGGAATTTCCACGTTAAAAAAATTCGTGCGTCATAAGAATTCTTGTATCTGGTCGCTATCATCGAAAATAAATAAATTAATGTTCGACAGTTTAGCTAAAAAAGGTCATAATTACGAGCTGACAACGTTGGGGACGAATTTTGTATCATAAATTTTAGTTTGTTTTTACACGACTGCTAAAAAAAAAGGAGTGTTCTGTTTTCAGAGTTCATATATGTATGTTTGTGAGTTTCTTTATTCCACCATAACTTCTGTTAGGCTTAACCGATATTAATGCATGTTGTATCTAGAAAGAATAAAAAATAAATAAAAAGGGGGAGCTCATAAACAAAAAAAAATACAAAATATTACGTTTTCATGAAAATTGTACAACATAAATTGACATCGTCTAAAGCTTGCAAAAGTAGTATGATATAAACAAATAATTAAAAAAAAAAAAAAACACGCCTGCCATGTCAACAAGTGAACTAAAAAATTAAAAGATACATAACAATCTTTTCATTGCAGTCTGGGACCTATAAAGAACTATTCAAAGGAACCGTCCCTCGACTGCAGTGAAAAGATTATTATCCAGGGTTATTTGTAAAACACCTACAACCTCTTCAGAGGTCATTGTACTCATCATTATGAACAACTTTTACTATGGAACCAAATCCGAAATCGCGAAAAAAAAACAGCTGTTCATTCAAAAATCAGCAGATATTTTGATGAGCTATACGAACATAATATGTAAGGAACAGCTGATTTTTTTATATATATTGAGTTATTGTGTGTATCTGTATGTGCCAAATAAATTTATTTTTCTTTCTTCCTTTCTATTTTTTATTTCTTTTTTATGACACGTTAACACAACGTCAACAAATGTGTGCCAGAGATAGTTTATTTAGGCCAAATGTTGCAAGCTGAACTAATTCAGCATATACATATAATAAATAGGAAATGGTTCTAAAATCACTTCCTATTTATCCTATAGAGTTGAAATTGTACTTTTCAACTAATAGCTTTTATTTAACTTGCAATGTATCTTTGATGATTGTTAGGGTGGAATATTGCTACTCAATTTTGAAGCAGATATCTTCCACCGAATGAGCTCAAATTTTGTATACACGTTTAATTTGAATGACAGTACAAACAAGCTATGTGACGTCATTCTAAATCCAATATGGTGGATCATCCAAGATGGCGGAACAGTTATTTTTTATGCGTTTCTACAATATGGGTATCAAATGAAAGGGCTTGTCGAGATTCTGAAGAAAGGGCTCAAGGAATTTAGGGCTCCCCGACACGGATAGGCTTGGTTCGAAAACTCTGCAAACAGAAATTTGTGTCGTTCGTTATTTGCTATTCTACAATTTCTCGGAAAGATTTCGAGAGATTTTAGAATAACACAATTTTAACGCGTGAAAAATACCTATTCCATTTGTTCGGTTTTCAATTTATCGAGATTTACAATCTTCCAAGATATTTCGTAATCTTACTGAGTTTTCCATTTTCCGATGACACATACATAGACCATCAAACACAGAAAACTTTACAAAGAAATAATAAAAACACCTATGAAAGAAGGGACGGTCACGTTGCCGCAATAAAACTGGACATAAACTATTTCTGACTCCACCCACTTTTGATTGCACCCTTGTGTGAGATTCATGGGAAAACTTTGAACCGTTCCCAATGGAAACTTTTTCATAGTATTCTTTTCTTAAATTTATTGTGAAAGTAATTTATATGTCTTTTTCGTAGTTTTAAGGGACTGAATTCGTAGTTTGTAGTAAAAAGTTACAGTTTTCGATTTCAAATTACATTCAATGAAAGTACCTAAGTATGTCTTTTGAAATCGAAAACTGTAACATGTGAAAATTAAAAAAAAAACCGCAAATTGTTATAAGAAAATTTAGTAGTAACAAAACATTTCCAATTGATTAAAATATGTGAAAATTCATAAAAATGGCAAATTTTTTAAAATATTTCATATGAGCTACTGTTTTTTTGTTACTTTTTCATTCGTTATAGCTGGTAGACCTCACTTAATCTGCGTGAAATTCTAAATGAATAACATTATTTAAATTTGAACAAATTGGAATAAAATTTAAAAATATTTAAATTTTATTCCAATTTGTTCGTAAGAGAACCAAGAGAATCATCACGAAATAGTTTGTCAAAACTATCAACGGCAAAACTTTAAAAAAATATTTCCTTTAAAGGTAGTTCACACGCATTAATATTTTAATTAATAATTCGCAACCACAAAATAATGATATTAATTAAATATGCTACCCAACGAACTGCAACAATGCTGTTTCATTTTAGAACACGTAATGAAATTTACAACGCATGATTAATAAAATTACAATTCAAATACCTAAATTTGCATTGCAACTAAGAGTTTTGGTTAAACATAAAATCTGATAAAAACAAGGTACTAAACCAGAGATGCTTGATTTGTACGAGTCACATAGCAAAATTAAATAAAAACAATGTTTTCGAGCAGTTTGGAGTTGAAACTCTTGGGTCGTTAGATCGCTTGTAAAGATTTAATTAAAGAGCTAGTTGAAATTTCGCGTGACCGATGGGCTGGTTTTTACTTTGGACAGAGGATAAGGCATTGCCATACAACGTGGCAATGCAGCTAGTCTTTTGAGCACACATCCAGTTGACAGAGATGCGAAGGATTTTTTTGGAGTCGCATGTTACAGTCTACTATATAAAAGTTGATATTTGGTATTAAAGAGACAACATTTTGATCTTTATGTAAAATGGATAGAATAGAATAGAAAACATTTATTCGACACAAATACAACACAACAGCAACAAAATACAAAGTAAAAAAATAAGAATAAAAAGACACGGGTACGCTCAGCACAATTTTAATCTTCATCATTGTTGTTCAAAATTGTGCTGAGCGTACCCGTGTTTTTTGCCCATACCGAAAGGGTTACCATCTCAGCATTTGCTGGGCTTCAAACACCCAGCGCTGGTTTTCAGTTGGCACCCTGCAGCGACAAACGGACGAATAATTACTACTGCATGAATTGTTTACGGACAATTATTCGATATTATTAGCTTACCTATCCTACGTCACACTAAATAAATAGATTGTTACTGTGTTGCAATTGCAGTTCAAGTAAATAGTAATTACCTATGGAAAAAGCCGTGACTACTGCAGCCTGTAATTTTTGTAGTGCACTACTACTAGGCTTCTTCTCATTGAAAATTATAAGCATAAGCATAAGCATAATCAGCCTTTATAACGTTCCCACTGCTGGGACACAGGCCTCCTCTTTAGAAGAGGGAAAGGGCCGTAATCCACCACGCGGGCCCAGTGCGGGTTGGTGAATGTTACATGTCCTCAAATTTTTGGTTCTATAGGACATGCCGGTTTCCTCACGATGTTTTCCTTCACCGTTTTGAGAGCAGTGGTGATGAAATTAAAATTATTATTGAAAATTATAATTATATTTTACTAGCACTTCACACGTGACTTCGTCCGCGTGAATTTCGTGCTAACCTCATGAACTTCAAACTTCTTTCACTCGTTTCTAAGAGTACCTACTTAAAACCAACTGCCAGATTTACAACCTCAATAATGACGATATTCTATAATCGTTGGAAGTTTCAAGCATATTGGCCCAAGGAATATGATTTTACATATAAACTCCCACCCCTTATTTCACCCGTTTTAGAGGGGAGTTTTCCTGAAATCCTTTCTTAACGGACGTCTACTAACTATAAACTACCTCCCTACCAAATTGTATCTTTATACGTCAAGCGGTTTTCGATATCTCGTGATGAGTGAGTGATATTTTGCTTTTATACATTTAGATTCGTGTAAATATGGTTGTATGTGGTGGTAGCACACAAGTTGTTCATTGTTCAAGTACATTGTCAGATTATTCAAATAGCCATGCCACTCAGTACTTCCTCATGTGATTTAAAAGCAAAACTAGATAAAAAACCGGTCAAGTGCGAGTCAGACTCACGGACCACGGGTTTCGATCGAGTCTTAATTTTTACCTACGGAAGTTTAATACTATAGACGCAAAATATAGCACGTAAGACTGAAGGACAAACTTAACTTTTTTGCTGAACAATGTTTTCTCCCATACAGTAAGTAAGTACGTCACGGTCAATTCTTCAACCGAAAATATAAGTTTGTAATCACAATAAATTATTTTTTGTATGATAAAACTTCCTATTTTTACTGTAATTGTAGTGTAAGATCAATCTTTTTGCCAAATTTCATAGTTTTAAGTCAACGGAAGCGACCTTTTATTTTTTTACATTACATTATTTTTTTGTGGAATTTCCTGACAACATAAGCATAAGCATAATCAGCCTTTTAATGTTTCCACTGCTGGGATTCAGGCCGTCTCTTTAGGAGAGGAAATGGGCCGTAATCCACCACGCGAGACCAGTACGGGTTGGCGAATGTCACATGTCTTCGCAATTTCTCTGACAGAGTCTGTGATAATACAGTCGGGAGTCTTTAAATGATTTAATTACTCCTTATTACCTACAAACAAGTTCACGAGGGAACTGCCTGACTACGTAACCTTAGAGGTATCGGAGAGTGTGTGGTGTAGTTTGTAAAGGAAAGAATGTAAATCCGCGCGGATGAAATCGCGGGTGAAGTGATAGTAGCATATAATATACTAGCTTCTGTCCGCGACTTCGTCCCCGTGGAATCCCCGATTTTAAAAAATTCTTTATCTTCCGCTCCTATTGGCTTAAGCGTGATGATATATAAACTAAAGCCTTCCTCGATAAATGGTCTATTCAACCCAAAAAGAATTTTTCAATTCGAACCAGTAGTTCCTGAGATTAGCGCGTTCAAACAAACAAACAAACAAACAAACTCTTCAGCTTTATAATATTATTATAGAATTATAGAATTATAGATTATAGATTATAACAAATGTACTTAATAGGAAAACTATCACAGCACAAATTGTACTACGGAACCCTAGACTGCTCGTGGCTTTCTAAAACATTTTTGTGTTCCAGTTGCTTCACGGCTACATAACAACTTTCAGATTTCAGAAATCGCATGTATGTAACACTAGGTTCTGCCACCGGCTTCATCCACGTGAGAGTTGGGAACAATCCCAAGAGAAGGTACCCCCGGACTAGAAGTACGAGTATAACATGTCCTTTTTCAAAATCTATCTTCATGCCAAAAATCGATGCCATTGGATCAGCATTTTAGCGTAAAAACCTTTTTAAAAAAAGAACAGAAAGTAATGTATGTCTGTTAAAACGTTTTTCCTTTCGCATTTTTAATTAATGTAAGTATGTATTTTTTTAGGCCAGATCAAGTATTTACAAGCCAATGAAATCACATGACCTAATGCGCATATCGTCACGCTTTGCACAATGTTTATGTCATCTAAGTTAACGCATCGCTGGCTCCGATGAACAAAACTAGTAATTGCATGTACCTAATTGTTTCCGTTCCATTTGAAGTGAGCAGGAATGGAAGGTTTTTTAAGTGGGTAGATGTTTCGCTATGTGTTAATCATTTTATGTTGAAAAAGAGAATCATTTTTAGCCTTCTACATTATGCTAAAATTATTCTCAATGTCTCTCTATCTCCCTACACAGTTTCTTGAAAAAGTTTTCGGTTTAATCAAAAGTACCGGTGTTTTTAGGGTCCCAATCTTCAAAAAGACGAAACGGATACCTTATTGGATCAAACTGCTGTCTGTCCTTCCATCTGTCTGTCTGTTAATACCCTTTATCTCGAGAATACGTGAAGTTATCGAGTTCAAATTAAAACCATATACTCAGAAACTGAAACTGTAAAAAAATCGAACTTCTAAGTTTTATTTTTTATTACTGATAGGTACACGTTTGACCACTATCTCACCTAATGGTGAGCGGTGATGTGGTCGAACATGAAGCACGCTTACCTACAAGTAAACTATTTAATCTTGAGTTAATAATAGTTTTCTCAGCGCACGCCAAATAATTAATTTTACAGGCAATATTTTGATACATTATTCCATTTTACAAAAGCTGTAAACGATACAACTTTATAAACGCTAATGCCACGCAAATTCTAAGGATGCATGTTTGCTTAACACATTCGATATTTAACTGCCTTTAAAGGGAAATCATCAAATGACTTCTTCCCTTGTGGATGGAGCGGAACGGAGTATCAGATTCTTACTGACTAAAAAAAGCAAGGAAGGGTTTTAGTCAGGCTTTCAAGGGCTATGGTGACTCTTTCGCACAAATTCTGCAAATTTAATTACCTACTACCATTTTAGGAACGAAAGAATATTAATCTATACTAATATTATAAAGCTGAAGAGTTTGTTTGTTTGTTTGTTTGTTTGAACGCGCTAATCTCAGGAACTACTGGTTCGAATTGAAAAAATCTTTTTGGATTGAATAGACCATTTATGGAGGAAGGCTTTAGGCTATATATCACGCTTAAGCCAATAGGAGCGGAGCAGCGATAAAGAATGTTTTAAAATCGGGGATTCCACGGGGACGAAGTCGCGGGCAGCAGCTAGTGAATTTATAAAGATAAATAACACTATGCCATATTGTTTTTTTTGCCTCATTGAATACCAAGATAGGATCTCAGTGGTCAAGATTTATTCCAATTACATTCTTTAGGTATAGCAAATTTGATTTAAGCATGCATTTATTGCAATTAAAACTACATAAATAACCCTACTGAATATTATGACGCAGATTGTGCAATTATCTCATCAATTCTTAGGTATCACGTGTAAAAGTCGTGAATATAAAACCATAAAATCAATAATAGTCATAGCGAATGTTACCTTAATTTATGCATTCGATTTCAAGTTTACCTCAGTCAAAATGACAGCCAGAAAATGTTATGATTCTTACAAAAATTAGCGTTTGTAGCGACTTCGTACGTGCATGACCCATGTGTCCTCTTCCCGTTACAATTCGCGAAATCCTCTCTTAGTGTTGCCTTAAACTCCCCTTCTTTTTTTGGGTGGGAAATCTCAAATGACTTCTTCCGCTCTGGGTGGAGCGGAAGGGAGTGTCAAACTCTTACTGACTAAAACCCACCTATGTTCTTCCTAATGAGCTTGGCGTGCCAGGGCCGGCCGGCTTTCGCAACTCTGGTCCCCAATGAACCCTCATGCCAAATTTTACCTTTTTACGACCAGTTTTGGCTGTGTCTTGTTTGTCAGTCACTCAGTAACGGAAGAGTTTTATATTTATACATAAACATGGCTTTTCTTTCAATTGAAAAAAAAAAAACATTTACCGTCAAAAGATGCTGGCAGTTCCATGTGCATGAAACCCAAATAAAAAAGTACCATAAAGAAAACAGCTGATCAGTGAATTTTGACGAGTTATGCGCATAGAAATGTATGTATGGGACAGTGGTATGTTTTTCAGTGAGTTCAATGTTTGTTTCTCAGTAAAAGTTGTTCTTATGATGAGTACTGTGATCCCTTTTTAGGTACCTTTTTTTTTTTTTTTTTTTTTTTCTGGATGGGAAATCATCAAATGACCCCTCCCGCCCTGGGTGGAGCGGTAGGGAGTGTCAGACTTTTACTGACTAAAACCCACCCGTGATCCTTCTTGTGCCCTATGCGTTCCAGGGCCGCGGTAACTCTTTCGAACAAATTCCGCAACCCTAGCAGGCACCGACCCTATGGGGCCCCGTCCTCGGTGCTGACGGCTCCTTGTGACGCGCGTGGAACACAACGCGTCGTCGACTCAACCTGGTATCGGACGGCGAGCCACCCACGCTCACCGTCCCCAGGCGCCAGCCACTGCGCGATAGCACAGCGGCCGACTTGTCTCTGGAGGGGGCCGAAATGGGACCATTACTGGCACTCCATCTCAGCACCCTCCCGAGCGTTGGGAGCCGCAGCACCCGCAGCAGAAGCGGCAGTGGCGGCGACAGAAGCCGCGGCGGCGGCAGAGGCGGCGGTGGCGGCGGACCTCTTGCCCCTGGTCGGGGCGGATGGCGCGCAGGCCCTTCCCCCAGCCCAGTGCTCGGCCGGCTTGCCAACAGCCGCACATGCACTGCAGTGCGGCGTGGCCTCGCAAGAGCCGGCCTTATGACCGGGCTGACCACAGCGGAAACAGAGTCCGCTGCGGTCGACCTCCGAGGGGCACATAGCTCCCGTGTGGTTGCCCACATGGCAGCGGTAGCACCTCAGAGGTCTGGGTTCCAGCAGTTTTACCCGCGCAGACACCCATCCCACCAAGAGCCTTCGGCCCTCCGACACAGTTCTGGCCGCCGTCACGGGGCAGCTCACCACAAGGGTTTGCATGCCCGTGTTGTCAGGCCGGAGGGTGCCCGCCTTGACGAGCTCGGCAGAGCACCCCCCAGTCCTGGCGACGGCGGCCACAACTTCCTCCTCCGTCACGGAGTCATCCAGGCCCACTATGCGCATGTCGATGCGCTTAGTCGGCCTGGACACCCGGACCTCGTCCGCGGGTAAGACCGCCCTCAGCCTTTCGGCCAGGGCGTCCGCGAACGGGCCACTCTCCGCTCCGGCGAGCTCGAGCTTGCGGGCACCGGTTAAGGTCCTCCTGACCCCGATGCCCCCGCTGATGCCCAGCTCTTGGAGGCTCACCGCCTCCTTCGCCCGCTTCAGTACGGCGAGATACGTCACGCCCCTCTGTTCCGCTTCCGGCTGCAGTGTGAGCACTACAGCCGCGGATTTCGGGGCGCGAAGCCTCGCCGCAATGGCGTTGGCTTTCCGCCGCTGCCTCCTCGCCTTGCTTTTAGCGGCTTTCGCGGCCCGCCGCTTCTGGCCAGCAACCTGCCACTCGGCCTCGGCCGCAGGAGGGTCCGAGGGTGGGGGTGGGGGCGGCTGCGGTACCGCTGGCGCCGCAGCCTTAGCCGCTCCTCCAGCCTTCCTCCTACCCCTCTTCGCCGGGGCCGCCTTGGTCGTCGCCGGCGTCGCAGTCGCCGGCGTCACAGGCGCTGGCGCAGGCGCCGGCGCGGCTCCGCCCTTGGCCTTCGCCTTCGCCCGGCCAGACGTTCCCGGGCCGGCAGCCACGGCGGCCGCGTACGAAGCCGCCTTTTGCTGTCCCGGGGAACCCCGCGTCGCCGCCAACGGGGGACGCCGGACCATGTCCTCCAGTACGGAGACCTGCCTCCGGAAGGGAGCCAGCTCCTGCCGCACCAGGTCCCGTACCTGGCTCAGCACTTGGCCTCCCTCCGGCGCTGCCGGACTCAGTCCCCCTCGCGGCTCCGCAGAGGCCGCTCCGGCCATCCCCGCCAGATCCCTCCGGAGCGACTCATTCTCCCGAACAAGTCGCTCCGTAAGAACCGCGAGGCGAGCGACCTCCGCCCGCAACTCCGACGCCTCCTTTGAGGCAGGTCCACCAGCGTTGGCTGCCGCTGCCGCCAGGATGGAGGCTTTGGCCGCGCCGATGGCCTCCCGCTTTGAGGACTGCTTCCTCTTGAAGGCCACAGCGCGGATCGCGGCCTCCACGACCTCCGCAAACTGGGCCTTCTGCTCCTCAAAAGTGGGAGGCACCTCTCCCGGGGCCTCCGAGTCGTCGGAGTCAAGAGGAGGCGGAAGAGCAGAGGGAGCCCTACGACCGCTCCCTCCAGGGCGACGCCCCTCCTCCACCGACCCCTCGGCCCGACGGCCCGCCCCCCGGGTAGAGGGAGCCAGCCCCCTCCCTGCCTCACTGCCCCTGCCCCGCCTTGCGGTGGGGATCTTGCGGGCGGAGGCAAACTCGCCCTCGGAGGACGACTCCTTGTCATCCTCCCGTCTGGGTCGCTTGCGGAAGAACTTCTCCGCAGCGGCCCCCCCTCCTCTGTCTCCAGAGCCCGCCGAGCTGACCGTTATTAGGTCAAGTCCAGAGCCAGAATCTGACCCTGCACCTCCCCGGCGCTCAGGCGAACTCCCCGCATCACAACCGAACGCCATCAGCTCCTTGAAGGAGGCGGATCCGGATGACGTCGATTCTGAGCCTCCTCGGCTCTTGTTGCCACTGGCAAGCGGAAGACGGTTGGTGCCCACCCCAGAGTACGGAGGGCAGCCCGCCGAAGCGGGGTGGGATTCCCCGACCGCTGAGCAGTCGGGACCCACCTGGGGACTCATTTTGCAATCGTCTTTTATCATTTTTTGTTCCTTTGAAGGGTGCGGTCCCTTTTCGCTCCACCCCTTCTCAGGGCCCTCTCTCCCAACCTCACCTCTCCACCTGCTCGCTGCTCTCACAGTCACGTCTGATGATCAGACGCGTACCAGAGAGCAGCGAGCAAGCGTGTGTCTCTCTTGGTCTGATCCCTCACTTGCGACCTTCCGGCATGAGTGGCTCTACCGGGAAAGCTCGCAAGATCATTGGGACGCTCAAGCCCCACCACGACGACAACGTGGAGACACATTCGGTGGGGTTTTTAGGTACCTACTGCGTTTATTCTGATACACTTTGTATGTGTCCTAATTAGGCTAGATCACAACACACCTGTATTCCAAGTTTTATACCAACTGTGGCATGAAAAGGACAAACTAATTGACAAATATACAGACCTGTGTTGCAATCGCATTTATATATAATACACTAGCAGCGTCCCGCGGTTTCACCCGCGTAGTTCCCGTTCCCGTGAGAATACGGGGATAAAATATAATCTATGTTACTCAGGGTGAATGTAGCTTTTTAGTGGTGAAAGAATTTTTGAAATCGGTTCAGTAGTTTTTGAGTTTATTCGTTACATACAAAAATACAAATCTTTCCTCTTTATAATATTAGTATAGATAATTTTAGGCAATAACTTCGTAGTGGATATTTGTTGTGCGATAGGTTTGTGTCCAATGACAATAAATAAACAATAATTATAATAATATTGTTACTGTCAAAAAAAAAATTGCTTCGAGCCAGAAATACACAGCAATCTAATAAAATGTTTTTCAAGTGGCTGCATTAATTTCGAACTATTGACATTGAATTAATAATAAGGCAAGTTTATACTACCTGCTTCAATAGTTGAATTAAAGTAACACATCATCTTTTAAAAACTTCCGTTTAGTTGTTAGATATAAACAAATATACAAACAATGTCAAGGTTTGTCATTAAGGGCAATAACACTGAGTTTTCTTGGTTGACTGACTATCAAGAGGCAGTGAGTTTTTATTTGCATAGTACTTAAATAAAGAATAACAATGACATCTACTTGTAGCGACACCTCAATTGCGTAACATACTTTCCATCAATAATTACACTATTATTTACTTAAAGAAAATTCCTAATCCGGTGCTTCATGATTTTTCTGCTAGACAGAGTAAATAATGCAACATTTTCTTTTTATGTTGGTACCTACCGTTCTTGACCTCGATCGCAACTGACAGAAAGCGTTGTATGAGGAACGCAATAGAACGAGCATATCCAGCCGGCTTGAGTGTGGAGTGAGAATGAACTAAACTGTCATATCATCTTCATAACCTAAGCGTATACTGAATCGCACTGCAGAAGATGCCTAAATGCTCAGTCTTGGTGTGAAGGAGGTAGAGGGGACATAAAGGTGGCAAAGAGTACCACACTGGCTTTGCATTTATTATGAACTAGCTTATGCCCGCGACTTCGTTCGCGTGGAGTTCCATACAAAATATTAACCCCCTTTTCACCCCCTTAGGGGACGAATTTTCAATCCTTTCTTAGCGTATGCCTACGTCATAATATCTACCTGCATGCCAAATTTCAGCCCGATCCGTTCAGTGGTTTGGGCTGTGCGTTGATAGATCACTATGTCAGTCAGTCAGTCCCTTTTGAGTTATATATATTTAGTTAGGAAATAGAGCTCTATGAAATGCCCATATTTTTTTGTGTTATGGCTCCATCGTTTAAATATCGATGATTTTGCCAATGTCAAGGTTCAGAGAGGTAATGATGATCAGTTTTTATTTATGATTGTAAAGTTGAGTCAGTTTTTGTTGTGAAGCGAGGTTCAAACGAACATTTTTTTTTTACATTTCATAGAACATGACTATTGTTGAACTTTCAAAATGAAAGGCGTTAGTTGTGTGTCTGGCAATAATTAGCCACAAAATATAACCAACGCTTTTAAAAAACCTGATATGCGAGGTAACTACGTAGCTGGTCCGGTTTTTTCTAACTCTTCCGCTGTTCTCTTCCTGACCAATTTTTTGCGGGATCTAAGACAGTTCGATCGTTTCTACGTAATTGGGCGAGCTTTAGCTTAGTATTTTGCTCAGTTACATTCTACCTAGCCTTTTCCCAACTATATTGGGGTCGGCTTCCAGTCATACTGGATTCAGCTGAATACTAGTATTTAACGTGGAGCGGTTGCCTACCAGACCTCCACAACCCAATAATTGGAGAACACGGTACTTCTTGGCAAGACTGGTGTCAGATTTTCTGGCTTCTGACAATCCGTAACTACTGCCAAAGATCTACAAATGACAGCCGGGACCAACGGCTTAACGTGCTTTCCAAGGCACGGAGGAAACTCGATATGTTAAGATGGTCACCCATCCACAAACCAGCCTTGGCGAGCGTTGCTTAACCTTGAAGATCGACCTGTGCGCCTATTATTCTTTAGCCACGAGCTCGTCTATTATTTTGCTCAGTTACAGGAAATAAAAAGTCCGTCCAGCGTAAATCAAAATGTACCTTATATGAAAATGTCGGTTAAAAGAGTATTAGTTATATTGTGTTAACTTCGTTACCTACTCAGACAGGCAAGGTTACCAAGCCCTGCGTGCGCACATTGCTATACCTAAACCTAGAAACCGTGACCCAGACAATTACAGGTTAGTTACTTATCTACCTACACAGAAAAGTAAGTACGTTCGACCTAGTTTTTCAAATAACAATCAATGTTTAGGTATACCTACCTATATTCATTTAAATAGAATTGATTTCATAGTATCTCGTCGACTCTTCGCGTGACTAGAGGGTTGCGCTTTTCTTCGATGAAGAATCTAATTAGTCCGTAAAAAATTAAGACGACAGAGTTCATTGAAAACTCGCGTGAAATCACCACGTGCTACAATTTTTAGAGGCGTGACGTCACCAGTCACCGCTCTTGAACTTTGATGCGCATTATCTTTAAAAAAAAAAAATACAACGGACGGACTAAATATAATTATTTTTATATCTAGTAAAATACCCAATATTGCCAGTATTCTGGGCATTTTTCCAGTTGTCAGCGATGTGGACGAACTTTTCAAAGCTCTGTGAGTTCTTGCTGTCTCCTTTTTATGCCACTTGTAAATTTATATGAATGTTTTATTAGCTTGTACATACAATTTAATAAGTTTGTATGTAGGTATATATTTCATAATTGAAAAAACAGGTAATTTGTTTTAATAAGTGCAAATTAAGTATGAGATATTTAAAGGGGGTTTGTCAAAGTTTGACGTAGTAAATAATAGGTACTGTAAGGCATTCGTACATCATTGATATAACAATTTATTCGTAACTTTCTAGTATGGCCTTATAAACCACTCGCATCATCTTGATTCATCTCGGGTGGTCTACCACAACACATTAACTGCGTAACACGGTACTTCTTGGCAATACTGGTGTCATATTGTCTGGCTTTTGTCAATCCGTAACGACTGCCAAAGTTCTAAGAATGACAGCCAGGAACGACGGCATGCTTTCCGAGGCATGGAGTAGTCTCGGTATTTTAAGAGGGTCATCCACCCGCAGACCTTGACAAGCTTTGCTTAACCTTGGAAAGCGACCCAAGTGGCTCTCTTCATCTTGATTATAAATAGGAATGATTATAATGCAAGAGCCCCATTGTGGGTGAAGACCGCTTCCAAAGATGTTATTGTCTTTGTCTTATGTGCTATTTATAGTCTAGTTAGAGCCAGCTAAAAATAAAAAGATAGAACTAACAAAAAAGATGTCTCAGATGACTTTGAATTAATTTTTCCGTAAACGGGTTTTTAGTTTTTGGACTTACTTTTGTCGAGTAAAACTTGCAGGGGCATACTTGGAGTTGCGGTTTTTGTTCGAATGAGTCACCGCGGCCCTGGAACGCAAAGGGCACAAGAAGGATCACGGGTGGGTTTTATAGTCAGTAAGAGTCTGACACTCCCTTCCGCTCCTCCCTGAGCGGGAGAATTCATTTAATGATTCCCCATAAAAAAAGGGGACATACTTGGAAAAATAAACAATATTATTATTATTATTATTATATAGACGTATTTTTTTACTTATGCTCAAGCATACCTCAATATTAGACCTTTTGGGTTTGTCTTAGCATGCTAAGTCTGAGAATTAATGAATAAGCGTATTCGATCGTCAACTTTGTCTCTGTCACTCCTGGCCTAGACTAGAAAAGCAAATAAATGCTTCTTTTTTTATATGGACCACTCGCAGTTCAGCACACTAAGGCTGTATTCACGGTTAGTTCTTATAAGACGTCTAGATACATACAATCGGGTTGGTGTAGTGTTCTTTCAGTTTGCAGTTTATGTTTTAACTGTTCATTGTGTCTTTGGAATTAATTGGGTATTCTGAGAGATGCTATGCGTTTACAGTTATCCTTATTTTACCGTGGATTTTGTTTTGTCAATCAATATGAACGACGAGTCAAAATATCACGTCAAACGTACGATTTTTGTTAGTCTGATAGTGGACTCCTGACCACAGGACACCCATCTGGAACTTTTCAAATGCATGTATTCTAAGCGTCCGCTTAGCAAGCCGCATGTACTCAAATTTTCGGCCTGAATATGGTTGCTCAAAAACCGTCCCAGTCGGCCTAGTCTTGTATTTGTCACCGAAAAATGACAAAATCCGTAAGGTTTTTACAACCTTACGGATTTTGTCATTTTTCATATCTTGAAAGAATTTCTTAGAATGACTCCGAGAGATATAGACTATCAAATTTTGGCGCATAAAAGGTATTCCAAATGTTTTACAACCTTTCAAGATATTTTACAATCTTACGGATTTCGCCATTTTCCAGCGACATATTCAGATCATATAATTATATATAACAGGATCTTAAAATATTATTTTATTCTTTGAAGACCAAGTACTCAGCGCGGGCTAGAACTTTGAACAGGTACCACTAATTACTATACATACAATTCTCTCGGTATTATGTTTTTGTGTTTTCGTAATTGATCCAGTTTTAAAGGCAGATTATGATCAAATTGCGAGTATTATCAAGAAGACATTATATGAGCTACAAAATAAGTACAAACCTTCAAAAAAAGGAAAATATAGAAACCTATCCCCCTTTAAACTAACATCCCCATACTTTTCAACGTACCCCTGATCGCCAAAGAAACAAAAGGCACCCTTAATACTGAAGTACCTACCCTTTAGTAACAATAGCAACTTTCAACTTAAAGTACTTGACGATAACTAATGAATAAAGTTTCCCAATTGCCTTCGAGCGTTAGTCTTTGAATGTATTTGTTCGGCATTCGGTAGTTTGGTTTTCGGTGTTCGGCCTTTTGGTTATTCGGCAATTCTATACGCCTTACAAGATAAGACTGAACTGAGTCTGTGACCGATAACGATCGTCGAAATGACAAAATGTTCAGAATTCTCCACGTGACTTTTCAGTATACCAATCTCATACGTTGTTT
This sequence comes from Hecatera dysodea, assembly GCA_905332915.2. NCBI lineage: Eukaryota > Metazoa > Arthropoda > Insecta > Lepidoptera > Noctuidae > Hecatera > Hecatera dysodea. The sequence continues at coordinate 5,274,179 of HG995294.1, read as the reverse complement.
TTTTTTTTTTTTGACAGTGGCTATTACTGATACATTGTCACTTTGTCTATCTACAGCCTCTGAGTTAACTATCTTTTTTTTTTACTTTCTATTTCCCACGGTTTCATTCTCGAGTCTTTATCCCTCAGTAACGTAAGTAGTGTGGCTTTTTAACAGTAATGTTTTTTTTTGCCTTAGGTTCTCAGCGATAGTGTGGCTTTTTTACAGTAATGAAATTTTTAAGCCTTTGGCTCTCAGCGATAGTGTAGCTTTTTAATAGTATTGTCATTTTTCTGTATACTATTTAATTTTCAACGAACTGGTGGTGCATATAAATAACTAACTAACCTGTGCAAGCTCGCCAGCGTTACATAAAAGAGAGAAAAAAACCGTTACTACAAAATTGTTCATTGATGTTTTGCTCCTATTAGTCGTAGCGTGATGTTATTTAGCCTCTAGCTTTCCTCGATAAATGGGTTGTCTAACTAACAAATTTTTTCGACAAGAACCAGTGGTTCCTGAGGTCGCGTTCACCCAAACGAACAAATTCCTCAGCTTTATAATATTACTAGCTGATTCGACCCGGCAAACGTCGTTTTGCCACATAAAAAAAAAATAGGTGTGGACCACCCTTAACATTTAGGAGGATGAAAAATAGATGTTGTCCGATTTGCCACCCTAACCGATATGCACGCTAAGATTCACGAAAATCGGTCAAGCCATTTCGGAGGAATTCAACCACAAACACACGAGAATTTTATATTATGAGATTATAGAAAAACTTACAAGCTATTATTTCTTAATTAAATTCGTGTTAGTAACATGATACACGGGTCGTACAGAGTACATAAAAAGAAACAACCAAGTTATGGCTAAACATAAATAAAATAAAAAGATACATTCAGACGAATACAGATTTTTTTTCCTTTTTTTATAAATCACATTTATGGTAATATGTTGAAAAAATTAATTATGGTAATTATGGTATGCAAATTTAACTTAAAACCTTAATGAATAATGGAGATTATTGGTAATTTGGATGTTTATCTATAAATAGTGACAATATAATTAGATAATAATTATGTACAAAAATGGAAGATTTATTGACGGCAAATGAGAGATGTTTTTTTTTTGTGTATCAAATTATAATATACACGAGGACTGATTGTGTTAGTAACAGAACCATTCTGTTAGTAACACAGACAATATGTTAGTAAAAATATAATGATAAGTTCATACGGAAGGGTTCATCAGTACAAACATTAAACATGTAGTAGCAAATCATTGTTTATACAACATTTATATTTATTATGAGCAAATCTATGTGTACCTAGTAAATAACGAAAGAAAAATGTTTATTTCGCGTGCGTAGACGGTGCATGACTGTTTCACTCCATTTCATTTTGTGGAATAATGCAATACTTATCAATGACTCTCGATTTTATACTGAAGACTGAGTTTTACTCATTTCTGGGATCTGTAGGACCTTGGAATATGTTTGATAAACGAAAAGTATTCATGTTTCTTACTTTTGAAGAACTAAATTGCCTTCCACAGGGTTGCATTAGGTTACCATTTGAAGTTGAGAACTTATCAACTTTTAGGGTATTGGTCAGAATTGGTTGCTTGGTGCTTAAGTACAGAAGTCATAGTGAATATTATAGTCTGGATATTTCTTATTAGCATTCAAAGGAAGTTTCTAGTAGGTAAATCACGCAAAAATGTTATAATAACAGATAAAATCTAGAAGAAAAACGGCTTGTTATAATCTTTTTTTACCTTATAAAAGATCTGGAATGTAGATGCACTGAAGTAAACTTTGTCTGTTGCCAATTGCACGGCTAGTAGCCACGACTTTCTTGAGGTCATTGACTTGTACTGTCATTTCTCTTTTACTTTGTAGTTTGTACTGATGAACTAAAGTTAGCCGTTTGTAATTTCATTGAATACTTTGGTTATATTTTTACTTTAAAAGTGATAGTTATTTTCTTAAATTGTCAGGTTTATTGATCAGCGGGAAAATCTATGTCTTGGTTTTAGTTTTAGCCATGAATAAAATAATTAGGTAGTTATTCCTCTCTGTTATAGGATGTATGTATGTACCGAGTAAAGTCACCGCGGCCCTGGAACGTTAAGGCCATTTGGAGGAACATAGATGGCTTTACGCAATAAGAGTCTGACACTCTCTTCCGCTCCATCCAGAGTGGAAGAAGTAATTTGATGAAACCATAAGATCTTCTCCAAAGTATCAAAATTTCTATTTGTAATAAAACCTGTAATAGCTAGCTGATGCCCGCGACCTCGTCCCGTTAAATTTTTAAATCACCACAAACGACACGGGCTTTATTTTTTGCTAGGAAACTTTATTATTTTTCTAAAATGAGAGTAGCCTAAATTACTTCTTGTAACGTTAACTATCTGCTAGTGATGGTCTGTTAAAATCAGTTCACCGTGTCGGAGATTACTCAAGCTAAAATAGACAAACATTTGTTTTTATTTTACTTGTGCAAAAAATCCTCTGACAAATTAAATAAAAATCTTTTATTTTTATGACAACCACTTAACAACTTTAATTCACTGTCTAATACAATTCGCATAATTTATCGATGCGTATTTTACATGATGATCCTATAATAATACTATGCACACATGTTTATCAGTCAATTCCCCGGTCAGTCCCCTGGTTTCTTAATTTTATAATCCATTTGATTTAAAAAAATATCGATGCACATAAACACAGAATTAATGACAACATAATTATTCTGCGAGTCATTAATGCCTTCTTTGTATGATAATTTAATGGCATAGTTCAGCAATGTGTACAATAAATTAGATTGTTGTTTTTTTTTTTGATAACTGATGCAAGATAGTTTGAATTCAAGAATTGTTTATCTAAAAGTAAGTGCAAGTAAAACAACCAGGCAAGTGCGAGTCAAACTTCCGCTGTGTGTAACTAACATTTCTTGCAATAAACATTTGTATTTTGATTTGCAGGGTTTCGTTTTATCATTTGGACGTGCGGAACCCTGAACGGGCCTGAGTGTATTTCAAACTCAAACTCAAAACGTTTATTTCAATTAGGCCATTAACGGCACTTTTGAACGTCATCAATAAAAATTATCATAAATTAAGTGACTCTAGCGTCCATTCGCAAAGGTAGATTCTTATGGAGAAGAACGGACAAGAAACTCCTATTTACATAAGCCTTGCTACCAACTTACTCATTACCTAACTATCTACGTAAAGGTTCTCGTAGACAGGTGCGCAGCAAAAACGATTCAAAGATGCGTTTATGCAGTAAAAGAATCGCACTGCAGATAAAATGATTTCCTTGAAAAAGCGTAAATGCATCGTTTTTAACCGACTTCTAAAAAAGGAGGAGGTTCTCAATTCGGATGTTTGTATGTTTTTTTTTTTTTTTTTTTATTGTTTGTTCGCGCATAACTCCGTCGCTTGTGAACCGATTTGAAAAATTCTTTTTTTGTTGGAAAGGGTATACTTCCAAAATGGTCCCATGAAAATTTTATCGAAATCAACCAAGCGGTTTTCGAAAAATCTAAAAAAAATATCTACATTGTCTACATTGACGACCTCTTAGTGTACTCTGCAAAGGAGCAGTGCTTTTTTTTACACCAATGTGATTGGTTCGTTTAGGTGGGGGAGGGGAGGGGGTTAAGTACCACTAAAAAGTGAAAAATAAAAAACTTTTTAACAAAAAAATACAACCGACTTTTACACAAAAAATCAAAAAAGTGCAAAATAACTTTAATTTCGGAAGTCTGTGTTCAAAAAACGAAAAAGGAACCACAAACACCGAGTTCCGAAATTAAAGTTATTTTGCACTTTTTTGATTTTTTGTGTAAAAGTCGGTTGTATTTTTTTGTTAAAAAGTTTTTTTTGTATTGAAACTGTCTGCTGAAAACCAGGGCTGCTTCTAGATGTAAATTAAAAAGCTTAGATAATGAGAAGACCATCGATGTTTTTCGTTTCAATTATTTTTAAAGTTTACGATACGAATTGATCAGTAGAAATACCTTTTCATACTTTAATTTCATATATCTGAATTATTGTTCAGATACCTCGGCTTGGTGGAATTAAATTTAATCTGTAGTATAATTCCAATGCAAGCGGCATACACCGCGTACAGTTTGCACCTCGTAACGAGTGAAAAAATTAATAAAACCTACCACTGCCAACGGTAGTCACATCCGAATGCGTTCAGCGGACACATGGAATAAGCTTTGCTAGAAGTGACATTGCCTGAATTGTAAACAAACAACTTGGACTGTGTGTAATAATTCTACACGCGATTAAAACTGTCGAAAAGTTTCTTTTTGTACGGGGCGGACGTGATCGACTGGACTGTAGGGTGGCCAGGGTAGGTTATCCTATTCTTCGAAAGTGGACTGTATGGTGACAACCCACCTAGGTATAAATGATCCAGACGCGTTGACGCTCCGTCTATAAGCTACGGGCCATGAGGATGCAACCCTTAACTGAATACTTGCTATACTTGCTGTTATTGACACAGTATATAGGGGTAGGTATAGAGGGCTTACCAATAAAGTCACAATAAAACACTATTTAACTTGTTCACTATTCACTTAGCGATTTGAAGGGTGGAATTCGCGACTATATGATTCTACATTTAGGTATAAGTTCAAACTATCTTGCAAATGACTACAAATTTCTTCAAGTTTCTATGTTACTATTGTACGGCGCAACTATACCGTATCGACACCCAAAAAATCACCGTGTGTGATGAAGTTTATTAACTAAAATTTTCACTATGCTAATTCTAGATTTTAGGCTATATCTAGGCTTAGGTCTATGTGAGTAGGGGTTGTCGTACCTTTATGGATAGCCCTCGGTAAGCTCCATACAGCGGAGACGAATTCACCCCTTCATCCCCCTCCATGTAGGGGTGGGATGCCGAAAACTATACAAAACTATTGTAGGCACGAAGCTATTACCTACTTGGGGTGAATTTACCGTAAAACTATGCTAGGAGGGCTATGCAGCTATATGTATCTCTATAGATACGACAACCCTCTACAAAACTACATATGTTTCAACCCTGTCACTCAAGGGGTTGCAACTCTATAAGCGTATATATTTCAGGGGGATAAAAATAAACAGTTTTATTAAATCCTTAATTACGGCTTTATGCCTGCATACACTATAAACATCTATATATCCCCTGAAAGGATTTTTCAAGGCGGTTCTGTTTCAGACATTTAGAAGTCTAGAATCTAGACTTGTATTTTCGGGAAAGGAAGAGGGTAGATGCAAAGTGTTTTATTTTTGTGCATACCTTCACCAGGGCTATTTATTAAAAACCATTGACCAATCACGTACCAGCACCCTCCTGCTCTGTGATTGGTCAGTGTCGCTTTTAGCTATGCGACTACCTTTGACCTAAATATTTCAGGTCTCACATTACCAAGCCCTTTCTATTTACCTATGTATGTCTGTCTGTGTGTGTATATACCTCGATTACCTTATATACCACCGATCACCTTTATATACCTTTATATACCTTGATTACCTTTATATACCTTCGATTACCAGGGTTACCATGTGTTTACTGTTATGTGTAAGGGATAGGATACCCTACCTAACTATATTCTATTTACTTGGAAGAAATAAAGGCTCCAAGGGCTTATATACTGCCTCTTGAGAGCAAACGACTGTAACGAATGTGTTTTATTTCAATAACAAACTATGTATCAACTATAGCTACCTATAACTATCTATACTATGCAGCTTTATTTGTTACAGCATTCTATGTACTAACTAACTACCTATAACTACCTATGCTATGTAGTCGCGGTTTTATTTATTTGCAACATTCTATGTACTACTATAGCTACCTATAACTATCTATACTATGTAGCTAAGACGCATCGTCGCGAACACTTTTTTTACTTGACTTACTGTTAAAAAAAACTTTTTACAAAAAAATACTACCGACTTCTAAACAAAAAACAAAAAGTATAAAATAACTTTAATTTCAGATCTCGGTGGTTTTGGTTCTTTCTTCGTTTTTTTAACACCGACTTCCAGTCCTGTCGGTTGTATTTTTTTATTCTTCACTTTTTAGTGGTGACGCCCCACACCAAAACCTACCCATCACAGCATATGTGTTATAAACTGGTGTAAACAAAAACAAATACGCGATTTCTGAAATCGCGAATAATTTGCTATTATTTATTGAAGAGTTCCGTTTCCTATTTCGGTTCTTCATCAGGTCTTCACCAAAATAGAAACCGAGCACCTCTTAATACTAAGATGATCTTCCGAACCATCGTACATAGTTTTTTTTTTCGTTTTACATCGATAATGAGAGAATGAGTACATCATCAACGTAGTTGAAGCCGCACATTATTAGGGATAACTCAAATACTAGTCGTCAGATCTCACTCAAATTTAAATGGGACCACATGACAAGCACCAACAGTATCACCAAAATCGGGACACCCAATAAAAAGTTACAAGAAAAATATGGTCGAACCTCCTCCTTTTTTGAAAGTCTGTTAAAAATACATGTCAATCCTCCAAAAGTTGGCATTTTGACAAGTGTTGTTGTACACATTGCCATGTTTCTCTCATCTCTAACATTGACAAGGCTTGTCAAAATGTATGGAAATGCCATACACTATCAATATGTAACAAAAATTGCTTTAGCTGTGAAAATATCACTTGGTCTACAGCACAAGAACTAATGGGTCTGACTAACATATCCTGTTTGAATGACGAAGACTTCTTCGAAATAAACATTAATATTTAATACCAACTTCCCAATATCAAATTCCTGAGGATGAAAATAATATTTCCTTATAAAAAGGTCTATCAAATCGTTGTTATTGTTAACACAAAATATGACGGCTTGTTAGAATCTCATTCCTATATTCAAGGGCATAAGACACATCATTTCCGTATCAGTCCAAGCCTCTATGATTAAATTAATTAAATTTATGGTTTGAGAACCGGAACATATAGGTTGATAAAAAAAAATATGTAGGTACATCATCTGATGATGATCTAAGATGGTCATTAGGTATTTCTGGCATCAATCAATTGAAGAGAAGTACTCAGATATCCGTTTAATAATTTGCTTTTTAATAATGAAGTATTTAATTTTAATGTTCTGTTTAATTTTATTTGATGTTGATTATTTAATTGTAATGTTTTTATTGGCTTTTAATTTCTATTTAATGTATGGCCTATGTCTGAATTAAATAAATTATTATTTATATATATATATATATATATATATATATATATACTTCAAAGCTCAATGGTTTTAATGATTATACATAATTTCGGACGAAAGTACGAACGGAATATGTAGGAAAACACTGGCCCGTACAATATGGGCTAGTAAGTGTTCTCTTATGTATTCCGTTAGCAAAATATAGAAACAATGATGAATTAAATTACCTACCATAATTTCCTATATTCTTCTTGTATTTAGTTGTCTATTCCAAATATACAAGAAGCTATTATTATAAAGGCCATTTAAAAAAAAAAGCTCACTTAAAATGTGCCACTTCCAGTCACCTTAGATCTTGGTAGACCGTGTATTCATATCGATATGCAATTTGGCAGTTTCGCGGCAGCCGGATAGGAATATGCGATATTCGGCGAAGCCATCGCGATTCTAGCCGATATATATCCCGAACGTGACAGAGATTCTGTGTGTTCGCGCCGTGATTCTCCTGCCGTCACGTTTTTTTTATGTTGCTCGCTTGTTTGTTCGTGTTTGTGGATAATGTTTGGTTGAAAAGTTGTAGGTAAAAGATAGTTTTTAGGTATGGATATGTTATTAGCTTTACGTGGCAATGTAGTATAGTGATAATGTGACAGTAAGGCTTGGAATTTTATACATTTGGAGAAGGAAGGATTGTACCATAAAAACAGCAACTTGTAGAGAAGAAAATTCTGCTGTCAAGTAGTATTTTTTTAGGTTATTTATTCTTCGAAGCTTAATGCTTTGCATGTTATGTTCAGTTAGTACTCTACTGTACTATAATGCGCAAATTTGAGTTTGGAATATAATCTACTAAATACATAAATCAGATTTTGGGCGTTTACCATTTTCAGCTTGTCAAAAAGATCTTGATGACTATCATCAATAATCCTAGAAGATCTGGGTGATGACCCAGATCTTTTGCCCCATGATGCCCACCAGTGGGCCTGTTTTCAACAACCAGACTCGGTCGATGGCGCGTGCTCCTCAAAGAGATGAGAAGATGGGGCCAGCACAGGGCCAGTGCCTGCCAGGGTTGCGGAATTTATGCCAAAGAGTCACCGCGGCCCTGAAACGCAGTGTATTAGGTGATACACGGATGGGTTTTATTCAGTAAGAGTCTGACACTCCCTTCCGCTCCCCCCAGAGCGGAAGAAGCCATTCAATGATTTCTCATCCATAAAAAAGCCGTTACTTGTCCAAAAAAATTATGTAATAACTCATATGTCTGACCTCAAGAAAAACTGTTAATCAATTAATTATTATCTCTTCACAACTTAGCTCTAAGTTGTGAAGACATAAATGTACTAATTGATTAACAGTTTAAATTATTAGGCATTACCTATATTGAACGAACGGTTATTGACTCCTTACGAGCATTGACCTTTTGACAAGTTTTTTTAGAAGAATAATTTGATCAACAATATAATAGGTATCACCATCTATAAGTAAGTACTAATTTTATAAAGAGGAATGGTTTGTATTTTTGTATGTAACGAATAAACTCAAAAACTACTGGACCGATTTCAAAAATTCTTTCGCCATTAGAAAGCTTCATTCACCCTGAGTAACATAGGCTATATTTTATCCCCATATTCCCACGGAAACGGGAACTACACGGGTAAAACCGCGGTGCACTGCTATTATTATTTTATAACCCTAAACCATGATGTATTTAATACATTACCAAACTTATTTAATACATTTCTATAGTTGGCATGATGTCATGCCTTATTTTATTTTGCCTATAAATTCTATCATCGATAAGGTTTTTTAAAAAAATGTCCACTACCCTTTCGCAGAAAAAAAATCGATATGGGTAAACCGGTCTGTTGCGGAATTCGTTCGAAAGAGTCACCGCGGCCCTGGATAGCAATAGGCATTTGGAGGAATATGGATAGGTTTTAATCAGTAAGAGCCTAACACCGCTACTTCTAGAGCGGTAATACTTCATTAAAAAAAAACATAGGTAGACTTCCCTACCAAGGAACCTAGTATTAACCAGTTATTAGATTATGGAGGTGAGATAGGCAGTCACTATATAAAATACTGGTATTCAGACGCAACCAGCTAGACGGGAAGTCAATCACGAACATAGTTGGGACAAGGTTAGGCAAAATATGATAGAAACATCCCAAAGCTAAATCAGACGTGTTCGGTTCTACAAGTTTCAACACGGAACCCTAGACTATCTGAAAGATTTAATTATAAGTTATTAAAAGCCATGATATGTGTCATTTAATCAGTCGTTAATGACACTATGAAGCCCTCTCAACGTCGATGTAATTGTATAGAAGGTAATAATGCAACTATGAGAGGTTATCTTGTATGAAAACGATTAGTTGCACTTAATCACTTAAAATGTTACGACACCTTGTTTCTATTTATACGAAGACTAAGGTACAATTCTGAGCGACCCAGCCGCGCGTGATCTGTAGCGTGCGGCAGATGCGGCAATAATCAGAGATATGAAAATGTATGGTACCGTATCCGTAATATGCGACAGACACGTGCGGCCAACGTCAGCCGCACACGTTCGATCGCTCGCGGCTGCGATTGGCCGCGATGCAGCCTTTTAATGTTCCCACTGCTGGGACACAGGCCTCCTCTCTACGAGAGGGAATGGGCCGTAATCCACCACGCGGGCCCAGTGCGGGTTGGTGAATGTCACACATGTCTTCGAATTTTTGGTCCTAGGGCATGCCAGTTTCCTCACATTCTTTTCCTTCACCGTTTGGGAGCAGTGCGTCTGTGCGAGACGTCGCACACGTGAAGGAGAGGTGAAGGAAAGTGCAACAGTCAGAGTATGAAAATGTATGACGATACATTTTCATACTCTGACTGTTGCACACGCAGCGCGCGTCAGCCGCGTGCGGCTGCGATTGGCCGCGCGCGATGTACGGCATTGTACCTTAAGTACACAAGCTACACCAATTTCTGTGAGTTTTTATTTTTAGGTGTTTGACAGCCGTAACACAGCGGAAGCCAGAAAATCTGATAACAGTCTTACCAAGACTTATATTAAGTACGTACTGTTCGCATTTTACAAGCATGCTACTCCGAGTGTTGCGGAATTTTAATCGAAAGATTCACCGCGGATCTGGAACGCAAAAGGTACTTGGAGGAATACGGATAGGTTTTGGTTAGTAAGAGTCTGACACTGTCCTCCACACCGCCAAAAGCTGAAGAAGTCACTTGGTGATGTCACATCCATAAAATAATGCCACACTGAAGCCACGTTTCGATCGGTAATTTTCGATATCAGAGCATAGAGAGTTGTGACAGTAATGTGTAAACAATTGTTAAAAGTGAAAATGGTCACGCATCCGCGGATCGACCTCGACAAGCGATGCTTCACCTTGTCCATCAGAAGTACCTCTTAATATTATGCCACAAGCTCCTGATATGTTTCGCGTTTGTGCTAAGGCCGGATTCCGGACGCTTACTTAAAAAAAAAAACTTGATTAAGTTGGGCTTTCTCAACTTTACCGTTTGATTCCAGGGCTAACCTGGAATCAAACGGTCCTTATTCTCAGCAGTAGCATTTGCAGCCATTAGACCAAAGTATTTTTAATCATTCTATCTCATCGACAATTGATGTCTTACTATTGTAATGTATATTTTTAAAGAATGATTACAGTTAAAATCTTGTTTTCCCTTAACATGTTCAAATGCAAATGGCATCGACATTAAACATCTTAACTATTTTCTATAAAACTGGTTTTTTTTTTGTTTACTTTAAAAAAGAATTTTAAATTAAAAATTCAAACGTTATTGAGAATTTTATGACCGGTTTGAAATCTATTTTTGGCAGTCAGATACAATTCCGTCATAAAAAAAAATACATGAGTGCGCTGGCTAAGCCAAGGACACACACGTGTGAGAACTTTTTTTAAATTCTCATTTTATTGTACTTTAAATTACAATGTAGGTTGCACTGCAAACTAGCCTAACTTCTGCCAGCGACTTTGCCCGCGTCAAAGTAGTAAAAGCCAAATACCACTCACTGATTAATCACCAGTGGCTGGAATAGGTAGATTGATTTGGGGTCAATAACCTGAAACATAGATATATGGACATGTCTCCAAGATTCCGGAATCTTGAAGTTTTTTCCGGAATTTGAAAATTGTTAGATTTCTAAAAAAATATTTCATACAAGTTTGTAGTGGTTTAAAAATCCATAGATTCAAAAATATTTAATTAAATCCCGTAAGCACGGAAATGAAATCACGGGAAAAAGGTTTATCCATATTATGATTTCTATGACAGTTTGTGATACAAGTACATAAAATTAATCTACCTATAATACCGGCCACTGTTAATCACGAAATCTTAGAAACTATAACATCTATAAAATTAAAAGGCAGGTAGGTTCCTTATATCCGCTAAGAATCCGGATTTTACGAAACTCCACCCTTTTTTTTTGGATGGGAAATCATCAAATGACTTCTCCTGCTCTGGGCGGAGCGGAACGGAGTATCAGACTCTTACTAGATAGAAATTATAATATGGATCAGCCTTTTTCCCGGGATTTCATTTCCGTACTTACGGGATTTAATTAAATATTTTTGAATCTATGGATTTTTAAACCACTGCAAACTTGTATGAAATATTTTTTTTTAGAAATCTAATTAAACATTTTATTAATATGGTGGGAATAGCTATAACTTTACTTTATCGAAATGCACGTGTGCGAAGCCGCGGGCAATAGCGAGTGCTGGTATGTCTTCATCCTACATGTTCCTAACAATTTTCAAATACCGGAAAAAACTTCAAGATTCCGGAATCTTGGAGGCATGTCCATATATCTACGTTTCAGGTTATTGACCCCAAATCAATCTACCTATTCCGGCCACTGGTGATTAATCAGTGAGTGGTATTTGGCTTTTACTACTTTGACGCGAGCAAAGTCGCTGGCAGAAGTTAGCCTAGTTTGCAGTGCAATCTAAATTGAGATTTATAGTACAATAAAATGAGAGTTAAAAAAAAAAGTTCTCACACGTGTATTTTTTTTATTATGGCATTATATCTGACGGCCAAAAATAGATTTCAAACCGGTCATAAAATTCTCAATAACGTTTTGAATTCTTAATTTAAAAATACTTTTTTAAAGTAAGCAAAAAAAAAACGTTTATGATCGGATACCAGTTTTATAGAAAATAAACAAGATGTCTAATGTCGACGCCATTTGCATTTGAACATGTTAAGAGAAAACAAGATTTCAATTGTAATCGTTCTTTAAAAATATATGTTACAGTAGTAAGACATCAATTGTCGATGAGAACGAATGATTTAAAAATACTTTGGTCAAATGGCTGCAAATGCTACTGCTGAGAATGAGGCCTGTTTGATTCCAGGGCTGGGTACAGTTGGGTAACCCCTAAATAACTTAAACAAGAAGCTAGCTTAAGAAAGCTAGCTAAAAAAAAAGAAAAGTTAGCTTTATCAAGTTTTTTAGTAGCAGTCCGGAATCCAGACTTAGCGCAAACGCGCAAATTATCAGGAGCTCGTGGTATAATAATAAGAGGTACTTCTTATGGACAAGGTGAAGCATCGCTTGTCGAGGTCGATCCGCGGATGCGTGACCATTTTCACATACCGAGATTCCTTCGTACCTCGTAGCCGTTGATTCCAGTGGTAATTTATAGAACTTTGATAATATCTTTACGGTTGGAAGCCATGAAATCTGAAACCAGTCTTGATGAGAGGTTCGGAATTGTGTTGCTTTAGTTACGAGGTTGTGAGGTTCAGACACGTAGTTGCTTCATGTAAAATACAGGCTTTGCAACTGTCCTCCGGATGCGTGAGCCCGGGATACGGAGCTATACGAGGAAATACAGAGCGGCGAAGACCGCTCTCCAAGCAGGGATCCTGTGGGCCAGGGTTCCGCGAGAAGATGCTGGAGTCTCTGAACGATTGCCGATCTGGGGTTAGTTACTTGGGAAAAGGTTGATGAATACGGGCGTGAGTGATGTCATGTTAGGTACAAAAAAATAATAGTTTCGAATAAAGTAAAAAGCATTTTATAAACGTTACAATGAAATAATACCTGCACAAAACCTTTAAAATTTCCAACTCAATTGATGCTAGATTTCAATAGAGTGAAAGTTGTGAAAGTGTAAATAATTCTCCATTTTCCATGATCCATTGTTTCGGTTTAAGCTGTTTGCAAAATTAAATATCTGGATATTTATGAAACAAACACAGATTTATGTAATATTTAGACTAAATTCCGTCCGCAGCTGTTTTATCTTTTGTGAGTAGAATTAGATCATCATCTGCCTAGCCTTTTCCAAACTATATCGGGGTCGGCTTCCAGTCATACTGGATTCAGCTGAATACCAGTATTTAACGTAGAACGACTGCCTACCAGACCTCCACAACCCATTAACTAGGGAACACGGTACTTCTTGGCAAGACTGGTGTCAGATTTTCTGGCTTCTGGCAATCCGTAACGACTGCCAAAGATCTACAAATGACAGCCAGAATCAACAGCTTAACGTGCTTTCCGAGGCACGGAGGACACTCGGTATGTTAAGATGGTCACCCATCCACAAACCAACCTTGGCAAGCGTTGCTTAACCTTGAAGACCGTGCGGTTTTTATTATTTAGCCACGAGCTCCTCAGGTTAATATTTATTAAACACGCTAAATCCTTGTAACTACTCAACTACAAAATAATGGCAACAGTGCCCCGGTACGTACGTTTTCTGTAACATTTTTACTACGTCTATTGTTTTTTTTTTATAAAATAAGCATTTGAAATCAAAAGTCCAAATAACCCGTATCATTTCTTCAAAAACTACGCATAAGCGTGCTAACATCTAGAAATATATATAACGGGTTCTTCATCCTAACTGTATAAAATGAGAAGTCTCAGCCATAAACAATTCGCAAGAAAAAATATCCCGTTGTTGAAACAAGATGCATAAAAAATCTGACGTTAGTTTTTAGTTTAGCAAAAAATTTACTAGATTCAGTCACTAATCAAAGATGACTTCTATGCTGGTTGAAAAAACAACATTGCAGGGAAAAATATAGCCAAACACCGTTATAAAGATGTATGCCAAAATTTAAGTCAATATGAATTTTTCCGCAGATTGGAGTTCAATAAAGAAAAAAAAAACAATAAAGGTCAAAATTGAACATTAATGTGCTAATCATAAATTCTCGGTTGCTATAAAATAATGGTAAATGGCCGTATTCTAGAAAATTCGACAGACTAATTTTAACGAAACGGATCCTAATTAAATCTACCCAATTCTTAACAAGTTGAGGTTTTCAAATTGAAATTTCTTGGAATCAACGTGGAACAATTTAAAGTGGCAAGGTTTTAATTAGTTTCACAAAATGTTGAAGGAACTTTTAGTACATTGGTGATCTCACAGTCACCGTTAAATATGGAAATGGGAGTGTATATACTGTGTGTATATTTTGTTAATTTATCAATGTCTAGACAGCGGTTTTGACGAGCTTCTTGTTCAGTTCAAGTTCAGTGTTTCGATTGCATTTATTTTGATTAAATTATTAGGTAACTCAATTCATAATACCTTCATCAAAAGGCTCCGTTTTACAGTCTATCCCACAAAATGATTGTATTTTTCTGAATACATGTTATAGTTGATACCTACTAAGCCATTATAGTGTAGTTTTCAATTTTTGAAATGATTTTCATAACACCTGTCAAGTGCGAGGCAACTCGCGCTCCGAGGGTTCCGATCGAAAACTACCTACTGTAGTTTATAAACCATGAAAACACTCTCATTACTCTGACAAAAATATAGCAAGTAGGATTTTCGGACTGGCTTAACTACATGTTGTTGAAAATAAAAAATACATCAATATACGCCATAATCAATCTTCGACCGAAAATGTAAGTTTGTAATCTTAAAAAAAATATATATTTTAATATTTAAAAGAACACATTCCCAATTTTTTAATTCAATTTTCCTGTATTGTGTACTGTAAACAGATTTTGGTTCTCTTTCGAGCGTCAAAATATGCACCATAAATGGAGCATAAACGGCCTTAGCTTTAGATTGATCTAAGATAACGACTTAGAAAGTGTATTTTTTTTACTGCTCCAAGTGGTAGCTGAGTATTTTATATTAATTTCAGCTCAATTCCTTCACGTTTTCCTGAGAAAAAGGGTCTTGACAGATGCACAGCAAAGTGATCCTATAAGGGTTCCGTTTTTATCGAACTAGGTACGGAACTCTAAAAACTGACAAAATATAAACTTTTCATAGTTTGACGTAATTTTATAAATAACACACAACAGAGTAGAGGTAACAACCTTGAACATGTCACACAAAAATGTAATTAAAACTATAAAAACCAGACCAAAAAGTCGATCGGATACTAATCGATTACATCATCTGCCTAGCCTTTTCCCAACTACATTGGGGTCGGCTCCCAGTCAAGCCGGATTCAGCTGAATACCGGTATTTTAAGTGAAGCGGCTGCCTACTAGACCTCTACAACCCATTAACTGGGAAACACGGTACTTCTTGACAAGACTGGTGTCAGATTTTCTGGCTTCGATACTAATCGATTACATAAATCAATATTAGTACGAAGGAGCTATATACTTATTGCTACATTATCAGCTATTTATTTGATCAATTGACTAGCTTAATCAATTCACAAGATTTTAGCATCAAGAACAAGAAAGATATTATAAGAAAAAAATTAAGATCAATATAAGTTCATCATCATATTACAGATAACGTCACAATACAAATAAAATAAATATTTCCTTTAAATAATAACTCTATCGCGTTGAAAAGGTCAATGTTCTGCATAAAAAAATAAATTAATAAAATTCAGTATTTATCATATATAATATTTAATAATAAGCTTGAATGCAATTATTTTGAGCTAAATCCATTTTTTATGCGTCCGCGCCCATTCGACCCGCTTAGGTTCGACCCAAAAAATAATAATACTAGATTTTTTATTCAACAAATTCTGTGTCATTTGTACAGTCAGGCACAGTGATATTTATTTCTAAATAACTTATCATACATAGATATATTTAATACTTTGATATGATACATTTTATCTTAGTTGTCAATGGTTTCGTTTCAAAATGTATCTTTATAAAGATATCTTCTTGGAATTGAAATGGATATTTCTAGATATGGTAGAGCCCAACGAAGGTAAATATTGTATACAACATTTTATTCATTATTTACATACTAGAATTACAAGTACAGTTCTTCTTTTCAAATTCCGTCGAGATCGTAACACATCGATCAGCCAAAGGAAGAAGAAAAAATATTGAAAATGATAATAAAATGTTATCATTTTCAATACCCTTTTCTTCTTTAAAAAAAATACAACCGGCTTTTGTTCTTACTCGGATGTTGATTATTTTTTTTTTTAAATATTTTTTCTGTTGATTTATACAAAATCACCCGTTAATATATAAACAATTTGTATAAAAATAAATACTTTAATTGTGTGTACAGATGCAGAATAAAAGTATTCCGAAAACATTGTTAACGCTCTCATTAAATAATTTTGAAACAGAATAAGATTAGTGTTAATTTTTTTGCCGCTGCATGAATAGGTATTTAAAACGTCCATGTAGTTATTTCCCTGATAAATGACTATAATGACCTACTACAAAGGGAGCTCGTTGCACTAAAACGTGTCTTTAGTCACTAATTAACTGCTTATGACGCTGTCGCCTTGAAATGTACCAATTAGCAGCAGACGCTATGAAAAAATTCTCTTAGATTTATAAAGCGAACAAAATGTACGAGTAGTGCAGACATTTAAGTGCTGGTGGGGCTCCCACGCTGCTGTATCTGTATTGCATCTGCGATGTTTGCGCTTTGCGCACGCGCACATAGGCGGCTTTCATGCTGTGTTGTGGCGCCGCATCGCTTCGCTGATGTTCCGTACGCGTGGGAGCACCAACACCATCCTGAACGTGCTCAGCCACAAGCTGGACAGTCCCCTTCTGTGGCACTGGGTTCAAGCGCAAGTGCGTGTGCCTGGGGCCCCTGATGGCGCCAAATACTTAAATTAATTTCTTATTTCTTTTAACATAGTTTTTTAAGTCTCACTAACAATATTATGGAACTGTTTTTTTGTTTTGAATTTAAACCTTCTATGAGCCCGAGGATATACAAAGTTGATACGACGGAAGGGCTTTCCTTTAAACTGCATATACTAGGTACCATTTACAAGCTCTGTACCAAAAATCAATTAAATACGAGCAATAGTTTAGTCGCAAATGATTTTTTAAGTTTTTGCCCCGTTTGAACACGATGTATATTCCTATCAGCTGATTATGTCTATAGGTAAATTAAAACGATAAATCTGAGTAAAACCTACAATGCGTTATTGCCGCTCTGACGCAAGTCACAAGTACAACAAAACGACGAGTCCGCTTTGTCACCTAGGTATCTAAAGTCAGTTAAATTTATTTACACAGGGTGGTTGCGTTTTACTCTGATTTGTAAGCTATTTAGTTTGTTCGAAAAAAAAAAACTCATTTTTGATGCTTTTTATTTTTATACCGTATCGAGTTAATACTGAAAACGTATAGTATACATACGTACCTAGTGTAATTTAACGCCCCTCTGTCATACCAACTCTGTATGATAAAGCTGCTTAAGTTTAAAATTAGAATTAGGATGTTATTAAAGTTACTCAAGACAAGACGGACTAGTATGATTGCATTGATTGTAATTTGATTTATTGCTACTTCCTACCACATATTTTTAAAACTAAATTGGTCTTTGAAACGTCAAACGTTCTTTTTTAAGTTATAGTTATGCTATCTTGTTTTTTGCGGTACTAACATAAATATAATAGCCACAAAATATAATAAGAAACAAATAAAAGTCCAACGTCAAAGACATCATTAAAAAAGAGTAGATAAGTGCCATTTGCTGCAATGAAATATCACATTTTTAAACGAGTTTGTAAAAATCATTATTTACGTACCAATACGATTGCGTCAAGAGAACTCAACAGGATAGAGTTTTTGTTGTAAGTTTTTTTTTAGATACAGATTTCTATTATGATTATAGGTTTGAAAATACATCCTGCTAGATTTTATAGCCTCCCAAGAATCGCGTCGTTACATCGACCAATCTTGTACTTCAAATCTAGCCTTCACCATGCAAGTCTTACTTGAAAAATGAAGCCGCTTATTCGTAAAAAATAACCAACTTAATTTGTATGAAAGGCTCTTTACCCACCCAGAAAATTCATAAGCACAGCTAAACGCACACCGCAGCCAAATTTATTCCCCTATTCAACTTGATAAATAGATATGGTACACGCATATAAGTAACACGTCATCAATCGCCACAAATGGCAAAACGAAGACGTAAGAAACGTAACAAAATGGAAATTGGTGTAATTTGTTCTGGCCACACCGTGTAACACCCGTTTCCTCCTGGCTTACCCTTAATATCGGCTGTGTTGCCAACTTGCCAATATTTTTTACATAGACTTCCCTTGACATGAAACAAATCTTTTGGGGAGATGGATTTGAGTTGTGAATATTATGAAAATAGGACACGAGCATTTTCAAGTTTGAGTAAGGGTGGGTAACTGTTACAAAATGTGTTGATTTTAACCAACACATTATTATTCAAAAATATTACATAATGTGTTCAGGATTTCGCGCTACTATAGTGCGTTCTTATGTTCACGGAGGCGGGGGTTGATGGGTTTCGCGCAAAAATAAAAACCCAACAGCATCCTGAAAGCCACAGTGGACTATTGGAATAGCCCCATGCTGAGGCATTGGATGTGCCTGCATACCACTGTGGCATAGGTATTTTATGTGTTTTTTCCAGTAGATTAGAATAGAACAAAAAACTTTTATTGGGCTCACACACATGTATACAATTTAACAGAAATAATAGTAAGTTCAATATTGCGCTGAGCATGGCCCATTCCGAAAGGCTTACTATTTCAACATTTGCTGGGTGCCAGACACCCAGCGCTGCTTTTCAGTAGCTATAAGTACTAACACTAGTTTCTAAGGTCATGTACCTATATTATACAATCAGTGGACTCTGTCTGAAATATAAGACAAAAAAAAACGTTTCCTATAGGTAGTAATTTTGGCTACTTCCCGTTATGTCACATTCCCGATTGGACAACATGTCAAAAGTTTTAAAAACAACTGAGCGCTAGTGGCGTTTGGTCACGATTTTGATCTTCATACATCCATTCTCGTTTTGTCACCTTTTTTTTAAACTAGTTATTTGTACGGTACAGTCAACTACAAAAGTTACCAAGTCCTTTTTGACGCTCTTTTTATTACCCGACTTTCCCAGAGGTGGGGGTATATTGTTTTCTTAGCATATATAAAATCCTAAATTATATACGTTACATGCATAGGTATGTACCATGGCAATAGGTTTGATTGCCATGTGCAGCTTTCGTCTATTTAACTTTGAAAACCGATAGTCCTAACCTTACTGAGATTGAATCAGACTGCGGAAGTGCAAAAATCCAAGTGGTCAAGATAAACAATACAACTACCAGGAGACTAGAAATATGTCGAAGTATTTTCGGGGCTGGAATTGTAAGCGGTAAAGACTCACAAACTACCAGGATACCAGAATCATGAAGATATATATCCGGGGCTAGAAGTACGAGTGTTAAAAACTCAAAAACTACCAGGATACTTTACTTGTTTTTTCTTGGGGCTGGGATTAATTTTTAACATCAAATTCAAATTCAAAGCATTTATTTCAATTAAACCCTTTACAGGCACTTTTGAATTATCAAGTCGAAAGAGGTGAAGCTATCTGCACGTTCCAAAGCGTAGATCTCTATGGAAAAAAACATCCAAGAAACTCCACGGACACTCTTTTAAATCATGTTCTTTATTACATAACTTTTGTTACATCCTTTGGTGCTTTGGTGAAGCCAGTTCTAAAGTTCACGCAGACGAAGTCGCAGATAGAAGCTAATTTATTAACAAAATACAAAGAGCTCACCGGGATAACAATATGCTAGTATCACGAATTCAATACTGATCTAGAGGAAACTGAAAGTTATAATCAAAACACTTTTGACGCGAGCGAAGCCGCGGGCGGAAGCTAGTAAGTAGATAGAACATGAACGGAGACATTTCTTTTAGCTCCTGATTGTACTTTCCAAACAAAAGGTTGACCAAACGGGAAAGAATATAGGCATTTTCAAATGTTGACGAATCGGGAATGAATGTATGAAGATCAAAATCTTGACCAAACGCCATTTGTGTTCAGTTGTTTTTAAAACTTTTGACATGTTGTCGTATCGGGAATGTGACATAACGGGAAGTAGCCGTAATTTTTTGTGATCTTTTGACTTGACAACGGTTTAAAAGATACCTAATTTAGTTTTAAGTTAAGTAAACATCATTTGATTTTTATTCCACCTTTTCTCAGAACGAGAGTTCAGATCTTTTGTTGCTATGGATAATAAAAAATGAATATTTCCGTCTTAAATTCCATTTCAGATCGCTCCTTATCTGGGTGACATCGTAAAGTTAAAATGAAACAGTGAAGAATTTAATAACGCAGAAAGAAAATAAAGATCTAACAAAGAATAATAAAATACGTATCTTGGGCTCACTGATTGATTCGGGTTTGTTTTTTACTCTGATCGTACCGGATTTGACGAAATCGCGTCAATCTCCCTTTGAGGTCAGGGCCAAGCTTCACGGCTCCGATTTTTAGATAAAAAACTGTATTGTATTGTATTCTAGATCTTGGAGATTGCATGTAAGAAAAAAAAGCAAGTCTGTTAGTTTTTACTTTGTCTTTTTTGGTAACATAAATACATACATAATATATTGTACATACTCGATGCTATACAGGATTATTTGTAAAACACCAACAACCTCTTAAAGGGTCATTGTACTCATTATTATGAACAACTTTTACTATTGGACCAAACCTGAAATTACGAAAAATAAATCAGCTGTTCCTTAAAATGTTCGTATAAGCAATCAAAATGTAGGGAACAGCTGTTTTTTTTTTCGCGATTTCCGGTTTGGTTCCATAGTAAAAGTTGTTCATAACTTTTTATTTTTTTTATTTTATTTTACTTTATTGGGACATAAAACAGTTACACATTACAATTTAAGTGTGACATGATAAAGTAAAAAACTAGGTAAACGTGTAACCCACATCAATGCCCGCAAAATAATGGTGTTTGGATTGGTTTAATGCGTGCGTTGTTCTTACAGTAAATTACGAAGTACGAAGCTATTCTAAAGATTCAATAGCCAACTTTAAGCGCGAATATATCCAAATCAATGAAGTGGGTATTATACGTATCAACAATGCGTCGTAGAGGTGCCCGTGTACCAGCGTGAGTTCTGCACCTTACGGTGTGGAAAAGCTGGCACACACGCGCCTCTCGACGCATAACAGTTCTAGGTACAATGTAGCATAGGTTATTGGTGATATCTGGACAATCAAACTTGTTATTACACAATCCATGAAGCATCATGACCATCAGTAGGCTGCGTCTTAGTCGTCTTATAATGATGAGTACAATGACCCCTTAAAAGGTTGTTGGTGTTTTACAAATAACCCTGTATAGATTACGTGAGGTACCTACTCTAGGTATGTTCCTACATGTTAATGACTGCCTTGATGTCGTTTGTCATTTTGGTTGCCATATATATATTTATATGTCTTTTTCAGTGTTGGGTTCTGCGTTCAATTCCTAATTCTAAAATAAAAAACATGATTATTTATAAATTCAGATTTTTTTAATCAGGTCGATATTGGTCTTCTCATTTAATAAAGTAGTTATTTCGTTATGTAACAATATTATGTAACACTAGCAGCGCGCCGCGGTTTTACCCGCGTAGTTTCCGTTCCCGTGGGAATATGTGGATAACATATAGCCTATAGCCTTCCTCGATAAATGGGCTATCTAACACTGAAAGATTTTTTCAAATCGGACCAGTAGTTCCTGAGATTAGCGCGTTCAAACAAACAAACAAACAAACTCTTCAGCTTTATAATATTAGTATAGATAACTAGCAGCGCCTCGCGGTTTCACCCGCGTAGTTCCCGTTCCCGTGGGAATATGGGGATAAAATATAGCCTATAGCCTTCCTCGATAAATGGGCTATCTAACACTGAAAGATTTTTTCAAATCGGACCAGTAGTTCCTGAGATTAGCGCGTTCAAACAAACAAACAAACAAACAAACTCTTCAGCTTTATAATATTAGTATAGATAAGTAACAATCTTGTACACAAAACATGAGTTTCAAACAGAGTAGGGGCAAAAGTTTGTGGTCAATTTAGTTTGATTTAGGTAGAAAGTTGGTGTGAGAAAAACCTTAGTTGGATTGTGAAAGCCGATATGAAAGCCTGACTTTTTCTGCGGTCCACAGATGCAGATGACGATCTCATTTAGAAAGTGGGTTCCTATAATTTTCTTTTATAGAAAATGGCATAAAGTGACGAGGTATTAAAGTGAAATCAACACAGAGAATAGCGAAACTGCACGATAGTAATAATAGTTCTTAGAATTGAAACTATTTTCCTCTAAACAACAGTTAATTTGAATGTAACTGAATACCTACAAATAAAAAATATATTTAAGTACTGGAAATACTATTTTAAACGAATGTATTGAAACTTTCAAATAAATTGTAGCATCGAAATTAAACAAGAAATATTGACTGTATATAACAACTAGAAAATACCAAACCAGACACTTTTCGAGCACTTTGAGGCTTTTATTTTTGTTCAACTAAAAATTTCGTCGTCGACGATCGAAGAACTTCTCTACTGTAGCAAATTATTTACTTCAATGAAAACATTTGAATTGAAGCAAGCAATACTTGATGAAATCTAATAATTTTACGTTTACGTTGTTCTATAACAGCGTTTGGTTGAAACTGGACAGAAACAAAAAAAAAACAATAATTTTTTTTTTTAAAGTATTTCCGGAAACTATGCTGCCAAATAGGTAATTATCCTGATGAATATTATTAAATTTGAATGGCGGATACCTAATGCAAACTAAATGTTACCTATCCAGTTTTTCTAGAACATACAATAAGTATGTTTTACATATAAATTAGTACAGGTTTTCGGCAAACCTGCAGCATTAGGACCACTAGCGTAGATCCAAATAAAGTTTATCATTTTTGTGCTGAGAAAAAAAATGCATTGTAATTAAATCTACGTTTTTTTGGAATACATTATCATACTCGTAACATTACATTAGTGTATCACTTTAATTTCACAAAAATAATAATGCGGTGAAATTATATGTACATACGTATGTATATATTTAAAAAAAGGAAAATATCTAGTGGTATATGCTAGCAATGATAGAAATTCACAGTATCGCTGAGTCTTATAGCCTACTTTTTATATATATAAATTTAATGATATTTTTTAGCATTCACTTCACACCTGGAAATGTATGATTACGTACTGTGTTGAGCAATAAATATTGAAAAAGAATAACACAGCTTAAGTAAGATAGACCACGAGAGCGAAGCTGCTGTAAAAACGCAAATTTAGTAACAAGTAAAAGTATATTCAGAAATCTGTTTTTTTCTCAAAAAATAATGAAAACAAAGCGAACGTCCCTTCGGGGACCGCTACAAAACGTTCCGAAGGTATCAGGAAGCCAGCTGTACGTCTTATGGAGAGACACGACCGGTAATGTAGGTCGTATATCTTGGAGAATCTCGACGACTATTGCTGAAAATAATATGCTCTCTTTGAAAAATACTTGTGCACAGTACTGGGCTAAGATGAAAATATAGAGTACTAGCACCGCCCCGCGGTTTCGCCCACGTAGTTCCTGTTCCCGTGGGAATTTGGGGATATAATATAGTCTATGCTCACCGGAGATAGTGTTGCTTCCCAACAGTGAAAGAATTTTTCAAATTGGTCAAGAAGTTTCGGAGCCTATTCAATGCAAACAAACAATCAAATCTTTCCTCTTTACCTTCTACAGACCAGTGAATTCACTGGTCTGTCTGATCTATTTTAATAGGTACGTATTATAAAGAAGAAAGATTTGATTGTTTGTTTGCATTGAATAGGCTCCAAAACTTCTTGACCAATCAAATATTTTTACTTAATCGAGTCAAAAACTCATAAACACCTCGACATAAATGAAACGTGAAACCTTTTTTTAAGGTTTATTTTTACAACATAAAAATGCGACACGAAATGTTTACGCCAAATGCATACATCAAAGTATTGCTACCACTCAAAGCATTTTTTTTTGTTTTCACACCGTTTTAGGTAAAAAGCATTTCATTTCCATACGCATAGTGATAAAGGATTTTTTTTTTTAATTGTTATTTACTTAACTCGTTGTAAACGAATTGTTTCGGCCTAGGGAATTTTGAGTTTTTATAATAGGTAAACATATACATAAATATAGAAAAAAAAATATTTAGAAACATGTACATATGTATATAGAACGTTGTGCATAGACATATGTCACCAGAAAATTACTAAAACCGGAAAATTTTAAAATATTGCGTGAAATTGTAAACGATTTGTCTTACAGGTTATTAGGGACTATTAAATTTGGATGGAATTTATTCTACACAAAACGATTTTTTCATAATATATCGAAAAGTCTGCAATTTTCCGGTGACATTTATTTTTTACAGAAAAACTGTCAAAATCTGGCGGAAAAGAAGAGGTTGATGACCTTCTTAAGCACAATTACTAAATTCAGAAACCGGCCTTACCTAATTAATATTTTGACAATTTTGAATATGCTTTCTTATATTTATTAAAGTATTTTACAAAGTAACACAGTAAAAGTGAAAAAGTGTATTTACACTTTTACTCTGTTACTTTGTAAATCCTGACCAGACTTGACAGTCTTGATGTGTATGGAACACACATATTATGGTGATGAAATATATCATAAAATAAAAAGTCATATTCATAGGAAACTAAACTAAGCTTGCCTGGTAATGCCTATAGACACCGTAATCGCAACGCATATTATCGCTTTCTCTAGACCTATTACTTAACGTAGCTAGGAAACCATTGTTCTTACCTCCGGAGTTGCTTATGCTTAGAAAACTGTTTCTGGGCGAAATTTAACTGACCTATAAAATGGAATTTCCTGAAATAAATGGTGGTGAAAATTCTTGGTGATTTATTTTAATTCGAGGAGGCCGTTCTTTTAATTAGTCTTCGTGTTGTTTAAATTCACGTTAGGTATTTAGTGTCGCTGGGAAATATTATTTCCTCAATGCTACAAGAAAGGAAAGCCATCTGTTTATGTTTTTTATTTATGTTGCTGTTATTTATACTACCCATTAATGATGAATATACCTATATTTTAATTAGCTTTATTTTATTTTATATTTTGTTCACTATTTTGTTTGTTTTGTGCGAGTCCCAAATAAACATTTTTATTTTTACTATATTATGCATGTATTATACATATCAACCTATGTACCTCTTGCCTCTTTCCTACAACTTACCTCACTCTTCACTATATATTTAAAAAAACCGCATCTAAATTCATCCAGGTTTAAACATACCTACATACGGATCCACAGACAGCGGGATGCAACTTTATTTTTTACTATGCAGTGATAATGCTTAACCGATACATAATATATGTGAATAACTAGCGGCCCGTTCCGGCTTCGTACGGGTGGATTTTACTCAAGGATAATGCAACATTTTAATGGTGAAAAAATTTTTCAAATCAGTCCAGTAGTTTTTGAGTTTGTTCGTCATAACCATATAAAATACAAATCCTTATAATATTCGTTCCCTGTCATTCCTCTTTATAATGTTATGTAGATTGGTAAGAACATCCAGTTTTATAGTTTATTTTCCTCATACTGGGACACGCTTGGCCAGATTTTTTATGCCATTTTTAATTACACCGTTATTGCAAATAAATGCTAAAATTACAAAATCACGTAACAACAAAGACAATGCTGTGGTTCAGAAATAAAACTCAAGATCTTTGAGGAAAAACTGTATTACTTCAAGGATTAATAGCGACAAGTCATCATTAAGATTGTTATTTCATAATGAGATTCAAATTATAGAGAAACATTAATCTTTTAATCGAAGATGGCATTAACTAATGGAAAAACCACAACTAGCAGAAAAATCAAAAGAATTTTCCTGTATTATGTACCTCTAGTGAATGGTAGTGATAAATGATAATTATAGGTACAAGTTTTAACTTGAATGTAAAACTCTACCTCTTCATAAGATCAGAGTTTTATTATTTTTTATGTGTTTCAGTCCATCCACAGATTGTTTATTAGAGATTACCTTACGCGATAAAACTTCCCATTGAAATCCTCGCTTTTATAAATACTTGGACTGTTCTTATCAAGAAATGCTCTCAATATGCGTCGACCTATCTGACTTCCACAACCCAGTAACTGGTTAAAACTCAAACCCACGGCAAAACTGAAGTCAGATTTTCGAGCCTCTGAATATCCGTAGCGTCTTAATCTAATAAAGTAGTCATAAAATGTACCTACAAATGATAGCCGGAACCAACGGTTTAAAGAGCTTCCTGAGGAACGCCAAGATTCCTTGACTTGGTATGTTAAGATGATCACCCAGCAATGGATCTACCTCGAGACCTATGCGGCTATTATTATTTAGCCATTTACTGAACGACAGTAAAATTATACTATTAGGTACCTACTAGAACTTCGCCCGCGACTTCGTTCGCACTGGTTTAATAGGTATTCCACGAACTTCATCTCTATTATACCCTCTTCATAAGGTACGAACGCCCGCGACTTCGTCCGCATGAAGCTTTGCAAACAGCTTATTACACCCGCGTTTTCCGTTACTGCCCTGCTCCCGTGGCTGATAGCGTGATCTCATAGGCTTTTTTTAATGAACATACATACATTATTCTTCTTCATTCAATTATTTTATTATTAGTTTACAAAAACGTATATGTGTTAATCATTTTTATATACTCGTATCATAAATAGTTTTCTCAGCGCACGCCAGATAAGGAATGAATATTATTAGGCAAATTTTTGCTACTTTGGGTTATCTTATAGCAATTTAGGAAGGGATCTCTTTTTTTATAAAAATAAAATAGAGCCTATGTTTTAAGTTAGTGATGTAACTTTATAAAAGTGAAAGAATTGTAAAATCAGCTGTATAGCTTTTGAGCCAAATTTTAAGAAACAAAACGATGGAATGGATATGAATGAAATTACGCGGAATTTGTTCGACCCTGGAACGCAAAGGGCATTAAAGGATCACGGGTGGGTTTTAGTCAGTAAGAGTCTAACACTCCTTTTCGTTCCACCCAGAGCGGAAGAAGTCATTTGATGATTTCCCATCCAGAAAAAAAGGTATATTCCGTTGGAATAACTTAAAACTAACTTGAAACGAAATACACGCGGACGACACCGCTGGCTGGAGATTAGTAAAAAATAAAGGTAAAAAATACTGATGTTGTTTAAATTGCAATCGCAAATACCTACGTAAACGCATTCACTCGAGTTACAGTTACGCAGTAGGTGTAAAAGTGACTGCAGCTTCACTTTCAATTCAGACTTGCAACACAACTTTCATATGCCGTTGACCGATTCAAGGCGAGCAGAGCAATTTCTTTTGTTTGCAATTATGCATTTATCTTGTATATGCGAAGAAATTTTAATTCATTTCCTTTGTTTGCGAGAGGATAAAATGTTATCCTCATTAAGTGGTTTTTGAAGTGTGAAGTAAAGTTTTATTTTCCTTATTAAGTGGATAATTTCATTGTAAGAATGCTTCTTCGGTTATAGCTTGTGATGAAAAATTGAACGTGCTTTATTTTAAGCAGCTCATTCATTATTATAGTTCTTTTTTATCTGTTCTGTTTCTCATGACTGAGAATTTCTAAGCAACAACAGGTTGCAGCCAGTTCAAATAGTAAGGTTTATAGTGAAATATCTTCATGTCTAGTTCAACCAGATGCCAGTAGATTCCTTTCAATATTATATTACCAGCATCGGACATCTGACCTCGCCATTTTGACAAATCGAAGATATCGGTATTCCAAGCAAGTGCAGTTGTTACAGATTTTTCAGACGAAACTACCTGAAATGAACGTCACTGCTTCTGGAAATTTGGCGTATGAAAATGACCATCAATTCGAGAATTGAATAAGCCAACGCATTGAAGCGTTATCTGCATTTTACGGCTCGTGCAGACGCAACAATACGAAAACGAGTTTTATATAAGAGTTTAGATGAAATTTAACATTAAAGTTTGACATCCAAGCCGAAAATGTATGTAAAATTTCAACTCAATGGGTTGGGGATTCCTCGTCGAGGCGATAGGCGGCTGCGACCTCTTGCGTCTGGCCCTTGTTCAATCTATGGTCCGGAGCGAGGAGGAATGGGAAGCGGTCACTTTCTTCTGCGAAGCTGTAATGCTAGCGAAGGAGGAGGCGGAACGCGTGCGAGAGAGGGAAACCTCACGCCCCAGCCGCCGCAATAGAAGAAGACGCTTCGGGCGTCGGGAAACGCAGGGCGATTCCCGTCCACCGTAGGCGCGGGCCTGCAGACGGCGAGCTATGGGTGGCTTGTAGTCCGATAGCAACCAGGCCCGGGTCGACGGCGCGTCGTGTTCCACGCGCGCCTCAAAGAGCTTTCAGCAACGGAGACTGGGCCCCATAGGGTCAGTGCCTCTTAGGGTTGAGGAATTTGTTCGAAAGAGTCACCGCGGAACGTAAAGGGCACAAGAAGGACCTCGGGTGGGTTTTAGTCAGTAAGAGTCTGATACTCCCTTCTGCTCCACCCGGAGCGGGAGAAGTCATTTGATGATTTCCCATCCAAAAAAAAGGTTTGGGGATGGCTGTTTTTAAACCCAATTTGAACCATACATATGTAGATATACTAACAAACTAACTAACAAGAGGCAAGTAAAATAAAATACTGAAGTACAAGAAAATATTTAATAACTACGCTTGCACTCCAGAAATCTATCCCATACTACTAAACGAAAACCTTAACGGGTTTGAAATATACCTTCCCTTGGGCCATTCATTACGAAAGAGGATCTAAATTTGAGGTAATCAATAAGGACTCACAGTGGAGTGTTTTTACTTTACAACTCTTGCTCGTGGACCAAAGGTTAGCCCACGCATATTCAATCTTTGTATCTTAGATATTCTGCTAAATTACATACGATCTTGTATTATTATTTTCTATATCTTGTATTTATTGAACTAAATAGAGAAAAAAAAAGTTAAATAGAAAATCAGATGAATAGAATATTTAAAGATAAATAGGACCAAGAACTTCGTATATCGAGCGAATCATGGGCTACATTTTGGGTCCCAGAAAATGATTGACGACAATGCGCCGGGCGAAGGTGGTATGAGAAACTAGATTTTCGAACAGGAATGTTCTCACACACTCGCCGATACCCAAGAGAAAAAAAGAACAACGGAATGCTGTTGTCCACCAGTGGACCAACATAGCCATGCTCCATAATAATATTGTGCCATTCCTTCTGCCTTTGTGTGACACTTCCACGCTTAAACCGCTAAGCCAATTTTGATTCTGATAGACTAGTTGTACCTTGGAGAAGGATGAAGGATATCTTATACCCCGGAAGTACACAATTTACAAAGGATTCTTCTGATAATTTCTTCCCACACAAGGATAAAAATAACGACGAGAAATAACAATGTTCAAACGAAGAAAATACAAGTTGTTTTTGTACGAAAAATAAACAATTTTCCCGGAACTCTCTGTAAACAAAAACAAAGAAATCTCTCATTATATCTTAAATTAAATTGCAAATTATTGGAGATAGCGTCAGTGTTGCTGGAATGCCAATTTTAATACGCCACTTGCGCCTACATGAGACTTCCGTGTCAAAAAACAAAAGATCTTTAACAAAAATGGTTGATTTATGATTTTGACATGTCATGCCATTTAAGTTTTTATTATATCTACCTACTAGCTGCTGCCCGCGACTTCGTCCCAGTGGAATCCTCGATTTTAAAACATTCTTTATAGCTGCTCCGCTCCTATTGGCTTAAGCGTGATGTTAAATAGCTTAAAGCCTTCCTCGATAAATGGTCTATTCAACCCAAAAAGAATTTTTCAATTCGAACCAGTAGTTCCTGAGATTAACGCGTTCAAACAAACAAACAAACAAACTCTTCAGCTTTATAATATTAGTATAGATTATATTAAAAGAATAAATAATTGAATGGTAATATGAAATACTTAATAGGACATAAAATAATCCAAACTGAGTATGAAGAAAAATTATAAAAGCCTCTTTGTATTTCAAAATTTGCTGTGCCCGACAGGGTCCATAATTGCGTCTATTATTTTGTATGAACCACCTGTATGTGGATATTATGGATTGCAATAAACAATTCGACATTTGAGGCGTTTACTAAGCGAGGAAGAACTAGTTTCATTCGGTAGTCACTACGGGCGATAGCTAGTGCCGTTATAAAAATAATAATTTGAACATTACTTACGTCTTGTTCAACCAGTCTTACTAACTTTTATTGCCGTTATTTAAGCACATGCGTAGGTATTTATTTTCATTCGATTTAATAATGATTCAATCATAGCAGCTTTTAACATTGTAACTCTAATCAATATGCAAATGTTATTCAAATATCATTGACCAAATCTATTTTTAGACTAAGATCAGCGATATGAACGTCACGATAAGGAAAGCTTTTTAGAGTTCCTTAACTAATGTGTAACAACCGGAACCCTGTGACTAAGCCTACGCTATTCATCTGTCCATCTATCAGCAACACAGAAAAAAATAAAATATACAGAATTAATACTAAAACTTATTATAGAAAAGCTAATAATCGAACAAAAAGTTAAAACAATAACAAATGAATATGAAAAACACGTTGAAGTAAGGTGACATTATGCCGAACCGAAAAGACCAACCATAGTGCGGTGTGTGCTTCAAATTTGCAGCAAATGGGAGTCCACTTCAGCAATATATCAGAAAAATATACCCGAAATTCTGTTTAGTCCGGTTAAATTTTTAGAAGAATAATTGTGTTTTTGTGTAATGAGCTTTATGTGAGAAGTGAGTGTCGTAAATAAAACTACTACAAAAATATTAAATTATACTCAGCGGGCTGTATATTTTATTTAAAAAAGGCTTTGTTAGAGAATATTGATATTTTTATCTTTAAAATTGCACTGAAGCTCTGCAACATCTTAAGTTCGACTGGTTGAAAATGTCTAGAAGACAAAGCCTTTTTACGGCGATTTTTACTCGTGCATTAAGATTTAATAAATAAATACCTGTTAATCGGTTTCAATAAGATAGAGACAGAGCAGTTCATGAATGTCTGTATGATTTATGTCTTTATTATAAAAATTATAAAAGTCAGAAGGTGGTGGCCAAGATTAGATGTTACTTGGTCTGTTCTGTAACATTTCAGCAACCAATGGGATATCTCACTATATCTACTTAGGGATCTATTATAACATATAAATACGATATATTGTGTTCCTACTAAACTTCTTATTTACTAAGCGACCAACCCCATCACACCAATGCAATTTGCAAGTACAATTTTAATTTCCGTTTCAGTTTCCCAAAAAATTATTCCTGTAACCTTGTTTAAAAAATTAGTTATATACCTAAAAAGCAGCCAAACTGTTCATACATGTGGACATTGTTTTTATTTATTTAAATAAAAACAATGTCCACATGTATGAACTTATATACCATATTTTGCACACCAGAAAAACAGGTAGTCTCTACTACCTGTTTTTCTGGTGTGCAAAATATGGACACTTTATTATGCAATTAGTTATATATAATAAACTGTGCAAAGTGTGCAATGATAAATTGATTTTCAGGACCTATTCTGTCTTTGAGCTGATAGTAGTGATCATAATTTGAAACAACGTGCTATCATTGATAACATCTTTAAGGCGGCATAAGGTCTCTGAGAACTACCTGTCTTTTATGAACGGTGGTTTCCCAAACTGTGTTCGTCTGTTTAAATATTTATAACATATTGTTACGAAGAATTTAAAGAAAAATCTAGACGTGGGCCAGGAGCGGAGAGTGTTGGCAGTAGGAAGTAACATGTTGATCTGAAGGTTCTCACGCTGCACGGGTTCTGTTATAATAACACTTTTTACTTATATAGCCTTCGAGCTAACGTCACTCAAAAACCCGTTAACGCTCTTCGCGTAAAATAATGCATTCAGGATGCTATTGGGGCTGCCACGATTCTGTAGTGCCTCGAAGATGTTCGCGGATGTCCAGACTGATAGTTCTGCTCCGGTCAGGCGCAAGCGAGCAGCGTCTTTGTTGCACCGGCTGCATGCCAGTACCAAGGGTCACCTAAGTGTCATTGCCGACAAACTGGATGGTCCTTTTATCTGGTACTTGAGTCAGCTACATGTTCCTGTAAATACTGTGTCTATTAACATAGTTGTGAAGATATTATGCTACTAACATCTTTTTATTTGTGTCCAAACATGTTTTTTTATGTAGCAATTGTTTTGTGTATGGATGTTGTGTTGTATTGTGCGTCTTATTTCTGAAATAAATAGTTTATTTATTGATTACTTTTTCTTTTATAAAACATAATACCTACACACGTTTAGCAGTAGACCTTCACCTGCACTTATACCAGTGTTTAAATAGGTACGTCTACACCTCTCATGCAAAACAAATTACCTTCTCAACTCGAGACTTAAATTATATTTATCGTGGTAAGGCAATTTGCCGCTAATGCAGCTGTATAATCAGAATTATCCATGGTGAAATGCTGCTTTGCCGGAATGCATTTACAACATAACCCTTGCGAGGCGAGGCATGAATTTTCATGGTGTAAACATACTTGGTGGTATTTTGAAGACGAACGTCTGAATGCATGCGAAAATGCTAACGTAATAACTAAGTCCATGACAAAATATAACGTGACAAATTTAATGTGTAACAAAAAAGAAAATAAACATTTTCCGCCAAGCCAGTTCCATCATCAAACCGCAAGACATATAACTTGTGGGTCATTTTGTCACCCGTCATAACAAATTTTAAACAATTCGTGTTATACATATAACAATTCGGCTTATAACGACGTTTTATAAAAATGTATGTGCATATCGGGTCTGAGAATCGGCCAATATCTATTTTCCATACCCCTAAATAATAAAGGGGACCCCCAACCCTAAATATTTTTTTTTTGTAATTTATATGGCAAAACAACGCTTGCTGGGTCAGCTAGTTTCTTATATAGTTTCGTGTAACTTTGGATCAAACCTTTTTATCGGTCGTACTTGGAAACGTGTTGCTCGCTTATTCACTACTTCGTATATTTACATTATCTTTGCAATATCCGACCTGCTTTCCCATTTATGTAATCTGATCCTACGTGCTTTTATATTTCAACAGTGTTCTAGGAAACTTTGCTGAACTTGGCACCATAATGTGTCGGTAATGTTTGGATTTAGATGTATAAAACAGCTTATAATTTGCTATTGTTTTTTATTTTAATTATTATTTAATTTAATTGGCTCACTAATAATTGAATACACGTATATACGAGATACATCAAATAAACTTACAGACTAGTATACCAAATTCCTTAGAGGTAAGCACATAATGTATTACATTATTGGTGACTATTGCTGAGTGCCTACTTAAAACTAGATGAGTTCTGAGTTACTCACCGACCATAATTATGACTTATAACTACACTATTTAAATTTTAAATTAAATTAACATGCAAACCTAATAACTACTATAATACCTAATTCTAAATTTAACAAGTGAGTTAGAGTACATATTGACAAGAATACTGCTGTTGCTCACGCTAATATATCTGACTAGAACCGCCCCGCGGTCTCACCCGCGTTGTTCCGTTCCCGTGGCAATACGGAGATAAAATATAGCCTATGACACTCCACAAAAACGTAGCTTTGTGTTGGTGAAATAATTTTGAAAATCGGTTCTGTAGATCCAGTGACACCTCTTACAACGTCACAAATTCACAAACGTTACCTTTTTATAATATAAGTATAGATTAACATGTTCTATAAAATGATTAAATTCATTAAATTGTCGAAGTGTACGGATATTTCGAAAAAGTGTTAAAACTTGTGAATGATTCATTTAAAATATTTATTTTGACTGATTTATTTATTATTGAGCTGACTGACATTGGTTTGTAAAATACGAGTTGTATTTGCGTTGTTTCCCAGCAGAATGATGTACTCGTTTTCGAGACAGACCTCTGATTTTTTTATGGAACTAAAATAAACGCCTCCAAATATTTATATCAGAATTCTCGAAAAGTTTGTTTTTTCCTGAGTTATTTCTTATAAAGGGTGTTATACACCCTTTATAGGAAGGCCAGACCCAGGACTTTCCCACGTTATTCAAAGAGTTACAATTTGTACAATTGGACAAGTACACGACAATATTTACACGTGGAAGCATTTTGAGCATTTATTAATTCAATTGATTGTAAGTTGCAGCAAAAGGTATCCTATTCATTTCTTTTAATATCATGGTTTTACTTTTATTTTAGATGCTATGCTACATAGAAGAAATAAATTCTATGTAGCATAGCATTAATTGGTACAGAAAAATTACAGTTTTATTCGTTATTTATACCTTGTTTGTTTGATTCTCGATCCAGATGGGCAATTATAGAACACCCTGTATTTGATCTGATCTTAGACATCACTTTGCCAAAATTATGTTCTATCTACAGAACATATTTTTTTATTAATAATGTGACTTCACAGTTCTAAAACTGCCTATACATATATGTATAGCACGGTAGGTATGTAAATTAATGTGTTTTTATATACACATTACGCAGTCTTTACTACTTCCAGTGAAGTTTGGCGTCGCTTAGAATGTTTGAAACCCACAAATGGTATGTAGGAACCGGATATTTTCAACATAAGTATCGTTAAATGGCTAATTAGTCTGAGCAAAGTTCATACGGATTGCAATCTCGTAGTTGTATTTTATAAGAGCTTGTCTAAATACATATACATAAATCTATACTAACATTATAAAGATGAAGAGTTTGTTTGTTTGGTTGAACGAGCTAATCTCAAGAACTACTGGATCGAATTGAAAAATATTTCAGTGTTGGATAGCCCATTTATCGGGAAAGGCTATGTAACATCACGATACGAAAAATAGGAACGGAGCATAATTACATAACATAGCATAATCAGCCTTTTAATTGTTCCCACTGCGGGGACACAGGCCTCCTCTTTAGGTGAGGGAATGGGTCGTAATCCACCACGCGGGCCCAGTGCGGGTTGGTGAATGTCACATGTCTTCAAATTTTGGGTTCTAGAACATGCCGGTTTCCTCGCGATGTGTTCCTTCACCGTTTTGAGAGCAGTGGTGATGAAATTAATTACACCAAGTAATGCGCCTAACTGGATTTGAACCCGCGACTTATAATTTGTAAGTCGGGGCCGTCCAACGGAGCATCAATGAAAAATATTGTAAAAACGGGTTTTGTTTTTTCTCTCCTATGTGACGCAGACGAAGTTGCACTGGGCGAGCTAGTGCACACATAAAATATGTAGGTATGGTGAAATATACTACATAATTATTTCGTTTCACTTAGGCTATGTTCTAAGGCCAAAAAAGCTTTAAAAATAGACATACTATGAACAATAACCAGCACGTGAGATTTATGTAGCGTTTATCTATCTTATAAAGGTTTGGCGTCTGTACCCCAAACCTTTATAACTTTCTATCATGTGGTAGAAAGTCCTGAAAACTCTATTGCAACGGTAGAATCGATGGTTGTTGAGCCTGGCGAGCCCCCACACTCAAAAACAACTATCGGGCATAGTTGTTCTCGAATTGCTGTAGGTACCTATATGCTCAAATCACATAGAGAAGTATGTTTTAGCGATGTAAGATTAATGGATGTGGCAGTAGATGAATGTATATATGCTATTATTTTCATATTTTGTAAGACTTACTTTATTTAAATCATTAAAGATTTTGAGATTATAGTTAGTGATCTGTCACTATAATCTCAAAATCTTTAATGATAGACTACTGCGCATAGCCCTTTAAAAATCCTATTTTAAATTTCCTACTTTACACCATGATAATAAAACACATGTTAGTATTTGTCACAAAAGGTCGTTCATATATTTACCTACATAGTAACCTAATTTGCACTATTACGTGGTACTATTATCAGCTTGGGGGTGTTTTTGTAATTGATCACGTGTCAGTTTTTCGCGAAATGCGATTATCATAGATCATTTAATGCATTTATCATCAAATGATACAAAATATGTATATGTGCCTTTGTTTAATAATAATTAATAAGGAGTGACGCAGACGATTAATCCACTGCGTTTGTACACAATTTTCCATAAAATGCTCATGAATTAATTAATCTAAAGGCTAATTTATAGCAATAACACAATTGTCTTGTCATAATTATTTATAGGCAGATACATAATTTATTGCTCAGTAAAAAAAATCCATAGAATATTTATTCTCAACATCATACAACGATTGCATGAATATCACCTTAAGATTAGTTTTTTCTTTTGTTAAAACATACATAATTATATCGTTGCAATTATTCAGGATATGTGAAATTGTTACGCGATTTTGTAGTAGGGTTTACGAAATATTTTGATCAGAATGAAAATAGTTCAAAATCAGCGGTGGCGAAAAAATATAGTTACTTAAATAACTAACAAATATGGCTGAAAATAAAAGCTCTTAAGTTTTCTGACCCCTCCTCGCCCATGTGAATTTTTTATCAACCCATTTTACAACACCATAAGGCGTGAGTTATCTTTATGGCTCATATATTTTTGCCTCCTAGAGCCAGTCTCCCTATCTAACTAATATTATAAACGCGAAACTTTGTAAGTATGGATGGATGCTTGTTACTATTTCACGCAAAAACTACTGAATGGATTTTGATGAAACTTGGCACAGATATAGATCATAGTCTGAAATAACACACAGGATACTTTGTTCCCGGGATTATTTTCCCTTGGGATAATTTCCGACATTCACGCGAGCGAAGCCGCGGGCAGCAGCTAGTATCACTATAATCTCAAAAAAAAGAACAATGCGTGGGCACTTCATCTTAATGAAAATGTATTAAATTGCCCTTTCAATTTTTTTCAGGTGAACGCAAAATTCTTCACAATGTCTCCGGGGAGTTTCGTTCTGGAGAGCTGACATGCATTCTTGGACCGTCCGGAGCTGGCAAGTCTACACTCTTGAACATACTGGCAGGATATAAGTAAGCTTAATAGATCTTAATATATAAACACACACATATATGTATTAACATAATCAAAATTACTTCTTTTACGGAATAAGAATTAGCGCAGTGATTTTCTCTAAGATTTCATATTACTGGATTATTGCAAACACCGTGCGCTGGCAGTTCATAATAAATCCTTGTTCTCGATACAACGTAATAAAATAAGTATCGAAATTGTATGGGATACATTGTATTCGAAATTATCTATCTGTTCATATTGTTTAGACAGTTTATAAACTAGAAAACTAGATACTTGCACACACATAAACAACACGACAACACATTAGCTGATAAATTATTCAGAACTAAAAGTGATTTTAGCCATTAGCGCAAATGGGTTTGCTAAAATCTATTGAATATTTAAAAAAAGAAATTACACATGGTCAAGGAAAATCAAATGATATTCTTAGTAGTTATCTGTAGGTATTTGCATATTTTCCTATTAAGTTAGTTAGATAACGTGAGAATAAAACTCTATCCTGTTCTGTGTTAAAACTATTATTACTAGTTCCATCATTATTAAAAACTGACAATTATTTATGATAGCTATAGATTATTCTAACAAGTTATAAAGAAACATGACTATGTCGCGTAGTTAGAGCACCATAATAATTTTATTTAATACATCTTTTATGACTTACTGTAGTTAAATCTAACTGGATGTTTAAGATAATTTGTTTTCGCGCTTATTGTTATTATAAAATAACAAGCGTTTTCCCTGGACATGGGACCTTGGTTAGTAAAAATACCGGTCAAGTGCAAGTCAGATCACGCACGAAGGGTTCCGTACCATTATCTATAAAAACGGCAAAAAATATATATTTCCCCCTGTGGTGTATGTAAATACTCTTTGGATAAGCTATCTCTAGGATGCCATTTAATTATTTGATAGGTTGTCATGTAAACAATCTGACTTTTATCTAATAAAATATTTTACACAAATGGCAGGATTTGTTACTGGCGACGAGAAAAAAAAGTGAAATAAACATTGTGTAAATGTGTAAATAGACATACAAGATGGACAAACTAAGAAAGTATCGCGGCACCCTACGCGGGATGCTCACACGACTCGACACATATTGTTGGCTTAATAATATTTAGTTGATCTATTTCTCACGTAGGTAACATATGAAACGATTGTCTGTGATGAAAATTGTCAATGGTGATGTCAGTGGACATCAATGTGACAACTTACCGGCGATAGTTTTGAATGGGATTATTTTACTGAATGTTCAGCAGTCGGATTAAATTTAATTATTCTACGCAATCAGTATTTTA
This sequence comes from Hecatera dysodea, assembly GCA_905332915.2. Classification (NCBI taxonomy): domain Eukaryota; kingdom Metazoa; phylum Arthropoda; class Insecta; order Lepidoptera; family Noctuidae; genus Hecatera; species Hecatera dysodea. Next base: position 5,235,392 of record HG995294.1, on the reverse strand, counting down.
TTTGAGTGAACCTGCATTGATCTTTCATCTCAGAAGTGGGATAAGACAAACTGGCTCTATATTTCTAGCAAAACGCCCACATTTCAGAATTTTTGATATACGTGCGTTCTCGATTTTTGTAATGCAACAAAATGGAGGATGAAAATGGGACACCGACCGAGATATTGGACCATCACAAATCTCCTTCAAGAAAAAGGAAACGACGCAGGAGTAGATTAAAAATTGTAGATGAATCGGCAACGGACTCGAGTGTTCTTATGCGAAGAAGTCGCGCACGGAAGCGTCGTGAGCGTCGTCGTCAGCGACGTAAAACTGTTAGCAGCCAATGCAGTGATCGTGATTCTCACAGACGCCGCCAGGAAATCAGCAGGAGCCGAAGCAATCACCGTGAGCGTCATGGGCAGTTCCGTAGGCGTGGAAGCAGTCGTCGCAGCCGCAGGCGAGTTAGCAGGAATGCGGGTGCACGCGGCAGCAGCAGCGACTCGAGATCGTCGCGTCATGGTGGACGCTCATTTTCCCCAGTAAGACGTTCCAATAATAGTTCTGAAAACGTGACTCATTTACTATTGACTAAATTAGTGAATACCTTAGTAAATACTCGTCCTGAAGGTAACAGATTTCCAATGTTAGGTAATGTCATACCTGATTTTGATCCGATGGTTAAAGGGCAAACTATGCAGGTGTGGCTCGGTAAAGTAGATGAGTGTGCGAAATTATATAAATGGGGCGATGATCAGGTTATACATTATGCCTTACCTAAATTAGCTGGTGTCGCAAAAACGTGGTACCAAGCTTTACCCACTATGTCATTTTCGTGGCCTGAATGGAAACATAAATTATTAGAATCATTCCCTAGTAGTGACGATTATGCAGAGTTGCTTACAGAAATGTTGTCTAAACGCGTAAAATATAATGAGTCACTAGAATTATATTATTTCGAAAAAATCAATTTGTTGAATCGTTGTAATATTGTAGGTAAGAGAGCAGTCGATTGTTTATTGTACGGAATCGAAGATCGTTCATTGCGGTTAGGCGCGAAAGCTTTGAAGTGTCAAGAACCAGAACAAGTATTAGAATATTTTCAGTCTATCAAACAACAACCGCGCGAAACAGATAAGTCGCGTTCTTATGGAGATAAAATAATTAACGCTTTATCGAACGCAAAACCTACAAGCAATGACGCAAAGACTAAAAGTAGTAGTAATTCTATTATTTGCTACAATTGTAACGAACCAGGACATTTTAGCTTTAAATGTACGAAAAAAATACTCAAATGTAATATTTGTAACAAACTTGGACATACTACATTAAATTGTTCAAAACTACCCTCCGATAATAAAAATACTGATAAAGTGGGTCAGGGTCAAAGGGATATTTTACGTATCGACGCCGAGAGCACCGCCTGAAACGATTGTAAGTACATCATGCAGTTGATGCTCGATGGACAATCAGTTGTAGGTTATTTAGATCTAGGCAGTCAATGCACTTTAATTCGTTGCAGTGACGCAGGAAAACTAGGAATTAGTTGGTCGAATAACTTAGATCTCCCTACGATGAGAGGTATTGGGAACAACATAGTGCTACCTTTAGGGCTCGCTACTGTTACTATACAGATACAAAATGTCATGGAAAAAGTAGATGCCTTGATTGTAGAAGACCACATTATTAAATATCCTATATTAATTGGACACAGTTTTACTGAAAAGCCTGGTATTATCATAACTAAAACTTACAATTCCTTGATATTTACGCGGGAACTTACAAACAAATTGAATCTCGAATTAGTATCAGAAACGTCAATACGGGCTAAGCAAAATATGTGCTTAGTTGAAGTTATTTGCACTGGCAATTATTCAGGAACCGTGTACGTGCGTGGTTCACTTCGCGGAAAGTTTGAACATGAGTTTTACCTTCTACCGGGAAAGTATGAAATAGATAATGGTCGTGGTCGTTTATTGATTCAAAATATATCTGATAAAATAGTTTTACTAAAAAAGGATTCATTCATAACTCGTGCTTTTAAAACAAATAGTTGCGTTGACGTAAGTATTTTGAATATCAACGCCAGTAATTTTTGCACAGAATTTAATTATGACTTGAACTTTACTAATGACCAAGTAGATCTATTAAAAAGCTTATTAAATAAATTAAATGAGGTGTTAAATTAAGTTATATGTCGTGTTAGTGATAATGTAAAGATAAGGACAGAAGCTAAATCTAGAATAGAAAAACAACAGTCTAATTCAAAGAAGGCATTTGATAGGCAAAGAAAAAGGGTAACGTTATATAATACCGGTGACTTGGTTAGGGTTGAAAGAACAATAATAGACAAAGAACATGTAGGTAAATCAAAGAAGCTTATATCCAAGTTTCATGGTCCACATAGAATAAAGAAAATTCTAGAAAATGACAGGTTTGTGATTGAGGATACTCCTCTGACTAGGAGAGGTAATAAAAAGTATGAAAATGTAGTAGCAGTGGATAAGATACATCCCTGGCTAAATTATACAAATGTGTCCTGTGACGGCAGCGAAAATGATAACAGTGGCGATGAATAAAACTTACCAGAATATAATCTAAGTATATAATATGGTTACTATACCTTAAGATTGATTACATACAAATATTATACGGAATTTATTAATATTAATAAAAAAATAAATGGGTATAAAACATTTTTTTGAAACTAATAAGATAATTAGTAAATATGAGTTATTGTTAACGAGAGTTTTTTTTGATTAGCAAAGGATGATTAGATTTACTAAGTTATTGACTTAAATTATGGACTAGATAAGAGACTTGACGACGCGAAGCTTAGGCTATGAGCAATCAGTGCAGAAAGTGATTGATATTGGAGACCAATATTGCACAGATGATTGTAGATTATAGCAGACTAAGTATCGTGAAATCTAGGTGCATGGGCTATGAGCTTCCAGTGCAGAATGCGAAAAGTGATGAAAATCATTGCACAGATGGTTGCAGATCATAGCAGACTATGCAAATAGATGACTGAGATTTAGAGCATGGGTTGTGAGCGGTCAGTGCAGATTGCGAATGGTGTCATGTAGTTGACATCGCACAGATGACCGTAGATCACAACAGACTGTGCAGATTGATGACGATAATGACATGAACTGAATTGGATTGGAACCACTGATTAAATATTTTCTTTCTTTTATTTTATTTAATGTTTAATGATCAAAGTGAGAGGACTCACTTCAAAAGGATGGCCGAGCTGTTGGCTTAATAATATTTAGTTGATCTATTTCTCACGTAGGTAACATAATTATGAAACGATTGTCTGTGATGAAAATTGTCAATGGTGATGTCAGTGGACATCAATGTGACAACTTACCGGCGATAGTTTTGAATGGGATTATTTTACTGAATGTTCAGCAGTCGGATTAAATTTAATTATTCTACGCAATCAGTATTTTATTTGAGTGAACCTGCATTGATCTTTCAATATATCAATCAGAGGGAAGTAATGTCTAACGAAGATATTACTGCTCGCTCCAATGGCCTGAGGGAAACGATCGTGGCTCTACGGGAGGTACAAGAAAAAATTGAGAACAAGACCGTTGACGACGGAGACGATGATGCCTATGAACAAGAACAAGACTACAGGTATGAGTTCGAGGAACTCCACATAACGATTACAACTAAACTTTTAACAAAACAGACACAGAACGGAGGTCAACATCAAGGCCAACAACAGCACCAACAAGTAAATCGAAGTGAATCTAGCCATAGGAACACACCTAAAATTCAATTCCAACCTCTACAATATTCAGAAACATTCAAGAATTTCAAAAAAAGACTAGAAGTATACTTGCAATTGAACGACATAACGATACCGCACATGAAATCGAATATCCTACTGTCAACATTATCACCAGAGCTCCACGAAAAACTTTGTGATTTAACATCACCGGAAGAACCAATGAATATGTCGTATGCTGATATTTGTGAAATGCTTGACGAGTACTTAGACCCGAAGCCTAGCAAGTGGGCCCTACAACATAAATTCATAACAAGAACCCAAAAATCCGATGAAACTGTAGCACAGTACGCCGCAGAGTTGAAGAAACTTACCACGAACTGTGAATTCAATTGCCAGCACTGTCAGAAAAATACATCAGAAAGCTTTTTATCTCTACAATTTATAAGAGGATTAAAAGATAGTGATGCACGTACAAAAATCTTACAAGACCGAACCGTACATACATTCAAGTCACTAACTCAGATTGCGATATCCATTGAAATGGGTAAGACAGAAAACGCAATAATGATTTCAAATGAACAACCAAGTACCAGTAGTGACCACATTAACAAAATCACTTCCTACAAGAGACAGGGCGGACCAGGACCAAGTCCAAGACAAATTACAGTTCAAGATTTAAAAGGAAAATGCTTCCGCTGTGGTATGAATCACGAATCAAAGAAATGTGGCGCTATTAACGTTAAATGCAATAAATGCAATAAAGAGGGTCATCTAGCCCGTGTTTGTCTACAGCGCCAATTTAATGCGAGTCTTAATAAGACTAAACCGAATACGAACTTGTTAGAAGACTCAATGACAAGTGACCATGATGATTGGAATGATATTAATATCATATCTGGAGAATCATCAGAAAGGTATATGATAACGGTACATATTGAACACGTTAAGATGAAGATGGAATTTGACACTGGAGCTACACTAACCTCTATCTCGTTACGAGACTATCAAAAACTAAACATTGGGAAAAGAATTTTTAAGACAAACCTGAAACTTAGAACTTATACGGGAGAAGTAATCAAACCAACAGGAGTGGCATACGTTCAATATAAATGTCAAGGAAAAGAATTCCACGGAAAACTGTACATTATCAACGACAACGTTGACCCCATTTTTGGCCGCAGCTGGATGAAAGAACTCAAGACACTTAATTTAGCGGATATAAAAGCCGTACAACCTACTGAAAACATAGAATTAGACCAACTCCTGGAGCTCTACAAGACATCAGTCTTCAGAAACGACCTTGGCGAAATACCCAATTACAGAGGACACCTAAACCTTAAAGAGAACACTAAGCCAATTTTTATTAAACCGCGCAGAATACCTTACGCTTTAAAAGCCAAAGTGGATAAAGAAATCGAGCGACTATGCGCACTAGGTGTCATCACGAAAGTAGACCACTCTGAGTGGGGTACTCCAGTAGTACCAGTTGTTAAACCTAATGGGAGTATCCGATTATGCGCTGATTATAAAGTTACCCTAAACAAAATGATACAAGACGAACAATATCCAATACCTATGATTGAAGACATTTTCGCGGAAATGAATGGAGGTAAACTGTTTTGTACACTTGACATAACTCAGGCTTATCTGAACATGGTCATGGATGAAGAGAGCGCAATGCTACAAACACTCAGCACACACAAAGGAACTTACAGAGTAAATCGACTCATGTTCGGAGTTATGGTCGCTCCGAGCTTATGGCAGAAATTCATGGACAAATTATTACAAGGCCAAGAAGGAGTTAAATGTTTCTTTGACGATATAATTATACAAGGAGCCAACCAAGAACAGGTACTACAGAGACTCAAACTCGTACTCGATAAACTAAAAGAAAATAACCTTCGAGTAAACAAAGACAAGTGTCACTTTTTCCAAACAAGTATAAATTACCTTGGACACACAATCGACAAAGAAGGTCTACACAAAAACAGAGACAAGATAAACGCAATTATGAAAACAGAACACCCAACCAATACAGCAGAATTAAGAACATTTCTGGGAATAGCGAATTTCTACAACAAATTCATACCAAATCTAGCATCGATCACGAATCCAATAAACAATTTACTGAAGAAAGAATCCAGTTTCCGATGGTCTCCAGAGTGCGAACAAGCTTTTATACAAATTAAGAAAGAAATTCTGAGTGAAAGAGTACTGATACACTTTGATTCTAAGAAGACGCTAGTGTTGGCAACCGACGCATCGCCACTAGGACTCGGTGCAGTACTATCACACAGACTTCCAGATGGGTCAGAAAGACCTATTGCATTCGCTTCGAGAACGCTGACTGATAGCGAGAAGAATTACAGTCAAATCGACAAAGAAGCCACAGCGATACACTGGGGATTGAAAAAGTTTTTCTACTATTGTTATGGACGGAAATTCATCCTCGTTACAGACCATAAACCACTGACCGTCATTTTCCACCCACATCAAACGCTACCAGCAATGAGTACGATGAGGTTATTCCACTACGCTCACTTCTTATCTGGATTTGACTACAATATTGAATACAGAACTTCAGCGAACAATTCAAATGCAGATTATCTATCCAGGTTTCCAGTAGAAAACACCAATACCCACAGAACTGACCAGAATTACAGCTTCCAATTTCAGCAAATCCATACCAATAATATTAATCCAGATGTCATAGCGACAGAAACAAAAAACGACGCCGACTATACATCTTTGTTGCACGCATTGGAAACTGGCCGATCGCTAAACACACTCGGTTACAAGGACAATGAATATACTTTGCATGATGGATGTTTATTGAGAGGATCACGAGTCTTAATTCCAAAAACACTGCGAGAACAAGTGCTAAACGAACTACACTTAGGCCACCCAGGCATGGTAAAGATGAAGCTATTGGCGCGTAGTTTTGTATACTGGAAAGGAATTGACAACGATATCGAGACTAAAGTCAAGTCATGTAGGAGCTGCAGATTACAACAAAATGAACCAGAGAAAGCACCACTGCATCACTGGGAACAACCAAACGGCCCCTGGCAAAGACTCCACATTGATTTTACTGGACCTGTGCTCGGACACCAACTTTTAATTGTCGTGGATGCATTCTCAAAATGGACTGAGATTATACCAACCAAGTCAACTACAAGCTCTTGGTGCATACAAAAATTGAAAGAGTTATTTTGCACCTTTGGGACACCCCACGTCTTGGTTTCAGACAATGGCCGACAGTTCGTTTCACAGTAGTTCGAAAAGTACTTAAAAGATTGTATGATCCTTCATAAGACTTCCGCTCCATACCACCCTGCAACCAACGGGCAAGCTGAGCGTTTTGTGCAGATAGTCAAGAGAATGTTAAGAAGCCTAGAGGGGGAAGGGGGTAACCTAGCCGAGAAGTTAGTGACAGTGAGAACTCGCCTCCGACGGACACCAAATGCTATTGGGCAGACCCCGTACCAACTCATGTTTGGCAGAGAAATACGCACAGCACTACATGCTATGTTTTTAAGAAAGGACAAGGAGACTGCACCAAATCTTCGGGAGATCCATGTCAGAGTCAGAGAGTTCACCACAGGTGATCGGATACAGGCTCGAGATTATGCGAGCGCCACGCAACGTTGGCAGTTTGGGACCATCACTAAACGCTTGGGCCGACTGCACTATGAGGTTCGCACCGACAATGGTGATATCTGGCGCCGACACCTGGACCAGCTCTTGGCTGCACCCATGGTCCGCAGCAGCTAGGACGGGGAAGCTGTGGTGTATGTAAATACTCTTTGAATAAGCTATCTCTAGGATGCCATTTAATTATTTGATCGGTTGTCATGTAAACAATCTGACTTTTATCTAATAAAATATTTTACACAAATGGCAGGATTTGTTACCCCCCTATTTATATCCCCTTAAATATTTGTAAGCATAAGCATAATCAGCCTTTTAATGTTCCCACTGCTGGGACACAGGCTTCCTCTCTAGGAGAGGGAATGGGCCGTAATCCACTACGCGGGCCCAGTGTGGGTTGGTGATTGTCACATGTCTTCGAATTTTTGGTTCTAGGACATGCCGGTTTCCTCACGATGTTACTCCTTCACCGTTTTGACAGCCGTGGTGATGAAATTAATTACACAAAGTAATGGACGCTAGAGTCACTTAATTATGACAAATTTTAATGATGATGTTCTAAAGTGCCGTTTAATGACCTAATTGAAATAAACATTTTGACTTTGACTTTGAATGCACCTGGCTAAGTCGGGGCCGTTACCACTCGGCCACCACTGCTCTCGTCGTTTTTTAGTTTTTGTTGTTATTGCGACAACAAAAATATATTATCAGTAAACATTTCAATTGTCTAACTATCACGGTTCATGTGATACAGCCCGGTGACAGACGGACGGATGGACAGCGGAGTCACCTTTTGAGTACGGAACCATAAAATAATTAAAATTGGTGGTATATTAAAGTGAAGATGTTGATGTCAACAAACTATATTTTATCCTAATAAAAGTAAATGATAAAATATTATCAATAATACTCTGTATACCTACTGTTAATCTTAAACAACTGCAAAAAATTAGTTGGACTTCCGAGGAGTTTACTTTAAATAAATGAAATGATTATTTTTGTTAATGTACATTTTGTATCATTTTTTTAGTTTCTTAGTTCATAACAAAGTAATGGTTAATGGATTTTTAAATTAATAAAAATAATATCGTATATAACAGTAGATTCTATAATTATTATTTTTACCAAACAAAAATAAATTATTCGTACTATGAACTAGAAATACTTTATCAGACCAAATAAATAATAATATAGCACATAGGTACGGCCTTGTCAAAGTTTTTTTTAAACTGCGTAACTGAAGCTAATGAACATTAATCTTAATTGAATTTAACAAAAACAATAATTCACTGCTGTAAATAGGACATTCTGATAACACTTGAAGTGTTGTATGATTCTGTGGTAGGTGTAAAGTTAGTTCCGGTTATTCAGCAAAAAAAACGATGTAGGTATCTAAAATGAAAAAAATACTTTAACAATAAGACATAAAAAACCGATAGAAGTGAACTTTTAGTATTAAAATTTGAAATATTACATAATGTTTGAATCAAAATAATAATCAAACAATAACACTCTTTCAACAATGCACAGTTATTACAAATTGAACTTTTCATTAAATACATCAATTTCACTTATTATACATGAGTTATGAGCATGAGAGGAGCTCGCGGCTAAATTGTAACAGCCGCACGAGTCGATCGTCTAGGTTAAGCAACGCTTGCCGAGGTTGGTCTGTGGATGGGTGACCATCTTAACATAACGAGACTTCTCCGTGCCTCGGAAAGCATGTTAAGCCGTTTTTCCTGGCTGTCATTTGGAGATCTTTGGCAGTCGTTACGCATTATCAGAAGCCTGAAAATCTGACACCAGTCTTGCCAAAAACTACCGTGTTACCCAGTTAATGGGTTGTGGAGGTTTGGTAAGCAGCCGCTTCACGTAAAATACTGGTATTCAGCTGGATCCAGCATGACTGGGAGCCGACCCCAATATAGTTGGGAAAGGCTAAGCGGATGATCTGATGATGACATGAGTCATGAGCATGTCGGTGACGCGACCCTTAATGATTTTCCCCTACCAAGAAGTGCCCAACGCGCGTCTCAAGGAGCCGTCAGCACCAGGGACGGGGCCCCATAGGGTCGGTGCCTGCTAGGGTTGCGGAATTTGTTCGAAAGAGTTACCGCGGCCCTGGAACGCAAAGGGCACAAGAAGGAGCACGGGTGGGTTTTAGTCAGTAAAAGTCTGACACTCCCTACCGCTCCACCCAGGGCAGGAGGGGTCATTTAATGATTTCCCATCCAAAAAAAAAAAGAGGTCACTTACTCATACAAAAACATGAATAGGTAGGTACTTGAACATACCCAAATAACGACAGAAAGCAAACGAAATACATATCGCTGGCCCCGGGCAATAAAGCGGTAAACACCGGTTACGCCCTTTTTAATGTTATTTGATTTTTGGCTTCTCTGAGTATCAGTCTATCACTCTAATTTTTTTCATATTTTTAATACAATATTTCAATGGAATAAATGACAATAACAGCTTTATTGAATGGAAAATTCTCTTATGACTAAATTATGTATTATTGCATTACTCTAAGAAACATTAAACAAAAAACCGTAAACATTTAATACGAACTAATCATAAGAGATTTTATTCTGTACAAGCTATTACGCCTTTCTTCCCGGAAATTTATTGTAATATTACGAAAAGTAAAGGGAATAAAATGCCACTCTGTGGTACCCTGGCAGAAGTACTACCACGAAGATGATGTATCTCCGATGCATATACGTTGCCGGCGACCAAACAGGTAACTACGAAACCAGTCAATCACCGATAGAGATACATTAAGAGAACATAGGATGCTAAGAAAAACATCGAAATCAAAAGCGTTGTTGAAATCAAGTAATGCCAAGACCGTTACATTACCGCTTTCCATGGCTGACCTAGTATCTTCAGTAACATTCAGAAGCGCTGTATTAGTGCTGTGACTAGGACGAAAACTGGACTGAAAGGGGTTGAGGAGATTATTTTTGGATAGTAAAAGACTAATTTGATTGTGGATTAACTGTTCTAGGACTTTGGATAGGAATGGTAACACGGATATTGGACGGAATTCAGAGAAGGATGTGGGGTTGGACTTTTTGGCCATGGAATAATTTGAGCGTCTTTCTACGAACTAGAAAATACACCGGTAGATACAGAAAAGTTGAGGATGTGGCAAATGACGGGAAGGATTAAGTCCAGCACGGACAGTAATATTTTGCGACTGATACAGTCACTTCCTACTGCATTCGAGGTAATCGATTGTATGCCGTATACAATTCATTATATTGACTCTTGTTGTGTTTTACCAACCCCCCATGATCTTAGAAAATTCCAAACTTTGGATGGGTCCCCATTTTAGACAGAGTTTTGAATGTGTTGGCGCTTTGCATTCCTACATACTTTATTACAGCGATTGAGGATTGCGGCTTATTTGTCCCTATTTACATCAGTGCAGACGTTTAAATTTCGACTTTGCCGTAACCTTCTTGATCATCAACTTTTTAATGTCATGTGTCAGCCACGGCGCCGGCAAATGCTTTTACCGCTCAAACAGGTGCGTGAAGGTCATAATAGCTGCACTAGTTGTGAAAATTTTACGTGCTCGTCGACTGACGTGGATGCAAACAGGGGAGACCAATCTATATTTCTCACATCCTCGCAAAGACTGTCAATGTAAATCCCACCAAAATTACGTTGCATAAAAATTTAAGCTTTTGTGGCCGAATTTTATATGAAAGGAAAATTAGGTAATGGTAGGAAAAGGCTTCAGCTGATCATTGACCATGGTTAGCGATGTGATCAAAACAAGAATCAAGTCAAGAAGTGAAGAAGTAGAGTTTTGAAAATGGCTCACCATTTTCAAAACTCTACTTCACCACTTCTTGGCACTTAGTGGAAGAATTGAAAGATTATTACAAGCAGTAATATTAGTTAGAGACGAAGAGCGATGGGCCTTTTTGAGGAGGCAAGTATTAAGTCACCCATGATTATACTGTGACTGTAAGAAGGAATCAAGATTTCTAGGAGTTTTTTCAAATGAGGAAAAGAAGTTGATATGTAAAGGTTTTGACCATTTTATTTTTGTTTCCAAAGTATAACAGCTAATATAAATTATGTGATTTTATTAAAATTAAGGTTAAATCAATATTTTTTTCTTTTTTAAGTGGTTTTTGTGTTTGTTTCCAAAGTTTATTACTTAATTAATAAAAATTATGGTAACTTAGTATTTTCCTTTTTAAGGGGTTTTGTGTGATTGTTTCTTAATTTTTTTTTTTTGTGATTTGTAATTTTTTTTTTATAAGTACAAAATATGAAACCTTCTACTGTTAGCGAAGTAGACAAAATATTTTAGTTAAACTATGGCGTCAGACTTAATGAAACAAAAATAAGGTAGTAGTAACATATTAATTTTGTAAAATACTGTCTAAAATGGTTAAAAATAAAAATAAATCACATTATTAGATCGGTCTGTTACAATGGTTACATAAAAATATGTTTTATTGATAAGATTCTAAAATGGCGATTAGTGAATGATACATCTAAGATTTGGCTATAAAATTTCCCTGAAGAAGGTGGTAATCGTCTAGTACACTCGAGATTTAAAGTAGAAATTACGTCGTATTAATTTCTTACATTCTTGAATCTCAGTGGTCGATGTGTTTATAAAGACATGAATGATGTTACAATTGAAAGAGGATCGTCTATAATTTGTATTATACATTTTTTCAATTATTTCATTAAATATTTATACTATGACAAATATTTTTAAAAGGTTATATTGGTAAAAAAATTAGCTTTCATTTGACATTTTGAACGCCTGTTTTGGATCACTGTACGCTGCACTATAAACAAATTAGCTTCTTTTATTTCTCCTGTAAAATTCGATTTTTGATATTACCGCTTTATTGCCCGGGGCCAGCGATATTATGTAGCCTAAATTAATGTCTCTAAAAAAAAACATGTACGTTAATACTTTACACTTAATCGTGTTTCCAATTTAAATGAATTAGTCGATGGATTAATTTAATATTAAGATACCATTTAAATTCCACAAAAAATTTAGACATCGTCATACTTTTTTCATCAGCAACATCAGGTTCTTGCTCAAAAACAACACTTTTTGTGATATAACAAACATGGTCTTAAAAAAAAGTTATCTAGTGTAATCTTATATTAGATGAAGCAACCAAATTGAATCTAATTTAAAATAGAATAATAAAATTCGAATATGTCAGGAATACTATTCATTTCTATGCCTTTTTAAGTAAAAACATCTGAATCCACTTTGGCAGTGATACTGGCAGAGACGTGTATTGTGCTTTAAAAAGTTATTATGTATAAACAGACAAACAGGCAAAAGTTTTAAAAATTGTATTTTTGCATTCTATTTCGTTTTTCTAACGTTTCCGACCTGTCTCTCTAACCCGATATGTCTACGATTTTACTATAGGTAGGGAAAAAGAAAATAAAATTAATAAAAATTCAACTTGCGGTCGAATGACGCATTCGCAGTTTTTGTGATTTTATAAAAAACGACTTAACATTTTTACAATAACAAGATCTGTTATAAAACCAGATCATTAATTTATTTTTCGTCTATTATCAATATAGATATACATATTATATAAAATTCTTCGGTTACTGGTGACTCAGTGTCTGGTATACAACGCACAGCTGAAACTATTCTCAATTCTTTATTGCGTACCATAAGTTACAATAGTTGGTAGGGAAGTAAATAGTAGTCACAGCTATGGACCCTGTCGGGCACAGCAAAGATTAAGTAGGAGAGAGGATGAAGACACTGTTTGTTTTACTTATTACTTAGTAAAAAAAACTAGCTAAACTTTGGCAAATTTGGGTCCTTGGGGAGTGCAAGGTAACACTAACGGAGGATTATAAGAGAATTTCCCAAAACGCCCACGGAAACGGGAACCTAGGAATTAATACCTATAAATACTAACCAGTATTGTTTAAATTTAGACAATAATCTTATTTTATTTGTGTGACCTACAGATAGTTGTTCTGGATCTAGCTGTGTGTGTATGTGAGTTAATATTTTTGTAAACGCACCCACGATATAGGAAAAAATAATAGTGTGGGGCAACGTTTACTTAAAAAAAAAAAACGTTGATTTTTTAAATTAATGTACTGTGGTGTGATTATAAACATGGATGATGGTATAGTCTATATACATATATCACTAAATTTTGCCCACAACTTCGCCCCGTTTATTCCCGTCCCTTCGTGCTGCCTTAAACTCTCCAAGAAACACGTATTAATATGCCGAATTTGAGCTTTCTACGCCCAGTAGTTTCGACAATGCGTTTTCCAGGCACTCAATCACTCAGTCACTCAGTATCGCAAGAGTTTACTATATTTCCGGGAATAGGTTGTCTTGGAATAATTTCTGACTTACACGCGGGCAAAGCCGTTGACAGAAGCTATTATAGAAATATGATGTTTAAAGTTTAGATCTTTTTTGTATATTATGTTCCTAATGCGGTAGGTTACAATTTTTTCTGTAACTTATATAAGTATGGCGTTTTTTGTAAACTCTCTCAAAGGTCAACAGATACGTTCACGCCACTAGCGGAGAGTGTAGAATTCAGGCGTCTCCGGCGCGGTAAAATAAATACTCATTTATCATTTTGGCCGCCCAGATTAAAAACCTATCTCTGGTTCCACTAGTTTAGTGGAATCAGAGATAGGTTTTTAAAAATACACAATAGACCTTTTTGTTCAGAATGGGAAATCATCAAATTACTGCTCCGCTCTGGGCAGAGTGGAAGGGAATATCAGACTCTTACTGACTAAAACCCACCCGTGATCCTTCCAGTGCTCTTTGCGTACCAGAGCCGTGGTGACCCTTTCGAACAAAATCCGCAACCCTAGCAGGCACTGACCCTATGTGGCCTCGTCTTCTATGCTGATTCGACGTCTGCTATGCTCTTTGAGGCGCGCCTGGAACACGACGCGCCTGGAACACGACGCGCCGTCGAACCGGGCATGGTTACTATCGGACGGTGAGCCACCCATAGCTCGCCGTCTGCAGGCCCGATACACAATAGACTTTGGATGCCAGATAAAGTGACCATCTATCAGTGATGAGGGTTGTCAAAAAGCTAAAATGTTTTATTTTATACAACATGACAATTCCAAACACAGCAGCGCCTGTTGATCTCATACATTTTTGACTTTTTGACAAACGTTGCGCTTATAAAGTACAACATTAACTAGACTCTTTCCTTGACATATCGAGTAAATTAAATTAAAGAAAGCATGATTTTACAGTAGGTACGCGGGTATGGATGAAAAACACATCGATTACTGTCTTGTGCATATTGAAATTACATTTCTTGGTCTTGTTGTGTAGGTTCTTCTTGTTATTTAACGAAAATGTATAAAATAGCATCTTGTTTCATTGAATGCAACTTAACTTTTTTTTATGCATGGGAAATCATGAAATTACTTCTTCCACTCTGGGTGGAGTGGAAGGGAGTGTCAGACTCTAACTGCCTAAAACCCACCCGTGTTCCTGCTAATGCCCTTATTCTTTAGTCCAGGGCCGCGGTGGCTCTTTTGAACAAATTTCGCAACCAATAACAAATACCTGGAACTCTTCAAAGTGATTTTATTATTAACTAGCGGGCGCCCGCGGCTCCGTCCGCATGAATGTCGAATATTATCCCAAGGGAACATACTCCCTGGATAAAACGTATCTTATGTGATAATCCAGACTATAATCCAAATCCAATGTCTCCGCACGTCATCATCGCGTACTCATCTATACTAATATTATAAAGCTGAAGAGTTTGTTTGTTTGTTTGTTTGTTTGTTTGTTTGAACGCGCTAATCTCAGGAACTACTGGTTCGAATTGAAAAATTCTTTTTGGGTTGAATAGACCATTTATCGAGGAAGGCTTTAGGCTATATATCATCACGCTTAAGCCAATAGGAGCGGAGCAGCAATAAAGAATGTTTTAAAATCGGGGATTCCACGGGGACGAAGTCGCAGGCAGCAGCTAGTCTAATATGATTGAGTAACAAACAGCCATTTCAAGCTATAGTATCCTTACTAATATCATAAATGTGAAAGCGTGGATGTTTGTTACGCTTTCACGCAAAAACTCCTTGACGAATCATCATGAAACTTTGTACACATATTCTTGGAGGTATTAGAAGTAACATAGGATACATTTTGTCCCAGGATTATGTTCCCTTGGGATAATTTTATTTTAGTTTCTGTTTTCTTAGCCACCACATGATCACTGCTTCCTTAAATAATTGTCCTCTATTTAATATAATTATGGCTTTGTTTGTAACGGAGAATCACTGACTCCTAAGTTACAGGCCCACACCTAGTTTAGGAGTCAGAGTACATACATATTTATGACCATGTTATAAGCCATATAGGCTTATAACATAGTTCATGATGATAGTTTTATGATTGATAGTTTTATGATGGAAATGTATTTTTTTTGTGTGAAATAAATTTATTTATTATTATTATTATTATTAATTAATTTCCGAGATTCACGCGGGCGAAGCTGCGGGCAGCAGCTAGTAACTTATAAATTTATTATTTCTTTCTCACAGTACAAATGGCGTGAACGGCAGGATCACAGTGAATGGTCATTCCCGCGACATGAGAGTGTTCAAGAAGCTGAGCACCTACATCATGCAGGATGACCTGCTGCAGCCCAGGCTTACAGTCCAGGAGTCCATGTTAATCGCCGCCGATTTGAAGCTTGGAAAGGAACTCGGAAAGGCTGAAAAGGAACTTATTGTAAGTTGATCTTTAAGTTTCTTTTACCATGGAATTATCAAAACTGTAAAATATAAACAAGATTCTAGCAGGTACATATATTTTTTCGTAAAACCAAATGAAATGTTGGGCTCATTTGATTTTAACCGACTTCAAAAAGGAGGAGGTTCTTAATTCGACAGGTATGTTTTTTATTTTCTATTTATGTACAGCGTTTACGCCGAGATTTCTGATCCGATTTACGTGGTTGTTTTTTTTATTCGATGAAGAGCTGCCATTTTTAACCGACTTCTAAAAAAGGAGGAGGTTCTCAATTCGGATGTTTGTATTTTTTTTTTTTTTTTTTATGTTTGTTCGCGCATAACTCCGTCGCTTGTCAACCGATTTGAAAAAATCTTTTTTTGTTGGAAAGGGTATACTTCCCAAATGGTCCCATGAAAATTTTATCGAAATCGACCAAGCGGTTTTCGAAAAATCTAAATAAAATATCTACATTGCCTACATTGACGACCTCTTAGTTTACTCTGCAAAGGAGCAGTGCGTTTTTTTACACCAATGTGATTGGTTCGTTTAGGTGGGGGGAGGGGAGGGGATGTAGGTACCACTAAAAAGTGAAAAATAAAAAACTTTTTACAAAAAAATAAAACCGACTTTTACACAAAAAATCAAAAAGTGCAAAATAACTTTAATTTCGGAAGTCGGTGTTCAAAAAACGAAAAAGCAACCACCAACACCGAGTTCCGAAATTAAAGTTATTTTGCACTTTTTGATTTTTTGTGTAAAAGTCGGTTTTATTTTTTGTCCCATAAGAATTTAGTTCAGTTTCGTCGAGTAGTTTTTATTGTATGAGCATTTTTGTTAATTTCAATTAATGATAGCAAATCTGTCGGGATAGCTGAAATCGCATGTGTGTTTATTGTTTACATCAATTTATACCTACTCTATGATGGGTATGTTTAGCTGGGAGTGAACCACTAAAAAGTGAAAAATAATACTTTTTACAAAAAAATACAACCGACTTCTAAACACAAAAAGTACAAAATATCTTTAATTTCGGAAGTCAGTGTGTTCAAAAAATAAAAAAGCAACCAAAAACACCAGTAAAACATAAAATAAAACTTTAACCAGGGGAAGGCTTCTGAAATATTGCCCATTAATTAAATTCAGCCAGCATGTGACAGTTTCTTTTAAATAACTCGTTATATTTTATCAAGTTAATGCTTCGAGTAAATTTATGTAGGAATAAGAGTTGAGTAGTTGAAGAATCTCAACGTGCATTCATCGGCGGCATATCAGACAATTTTAAACACCCCAAATTAATCTTAGGAAAATCGCACTTAAGTAAAATTAAATTGGTTCTTCCCCTGTCTCCAATATGATTCTTAGACAAAGATTAATCGCTCAGATTTAATACCAGGAAGTTCAGAAAAAGAGTTAAATTGAACGAAAAGATATCTATAGAATCAATTTCGTTGATTGAAGCACAAAGTTAATTCGTCACACTTTGATGGATCTTGATGTTTGAGTTTCGGTTTTAGGTGAGTGGAATCGGGTTTCTAAACTAACTGTTTTGAGTTGAGAACGTGTCTTTCTGCTATGCCAAATTTTGTATGGTTTCTAGGCTTAAGTAGTATTTAAGAACCTAATACCACTTAAATATTATGAATTGAGAACACATTAAACCAAAACACAAACGAAAAAAAAATCTATAAGTTTAAATCAATATGAGTTCGTTAAATTTACATACTATAAATTAAGAACACATGAAACCAAAAAGCAAACGCATAAAAAATATATACCTATACAATTTATGAATTAAAAAAAATATCAGTATCATAAATGATCGGCGGTCTCCGAGACTATAGTAAGTATACACAAGCAAATGAACGCATACAAGAACTATTTTACTAAATAAACACATGCATTAGTTCGCTTCTCGTTTTGTCTTCCTCACAAATTGAATATCTACTTCACAGAGCATACTGATCTACTTATGAAGGTACCTTTGTGTCATATTGGCCCGCTGTACTAACTTGTTTTAGATGTAACTACCGACACTTTTGCTTTGTTTTGTTATTATTAAATATAATTTTACTTATTCTAAATCTGCATGCTTCGTCATTCGTCAACGATAAATTTATGTTAAAATTATATTTCATATAAGTGAACTGTATCATGAATAAAGATTCTTTATACCCAATACTTAACTTCAAATGCTAAACAAGAAATCGGGGGTGAATGACGACGTTTTGGAAGTCCTTTATAATCAAAATGGAAGTCTTATTTCGGTGTCCGCTTGGATCCTTTTTAGAAGTAATTCAAGCAAATATCCTCCTTTTCTATAGAAAGATAGTACTCAAAAGGGACCGTATAAAGAGATAAAGTTTTGACTTAAGAGGATGAACATTTGAATATTTTCTTGTGCACTGTATTAAACTAACAGAAGTAGTTGTTGTAAGGTTCCCTATGTATTTAAAGGGGTGTACATAAAGCAGATAAGCTTTTTACTTCTAATCATTTGTTATACATAATTCCCGCCTCCAGAGTTTAAGCAATCGCCATCCGCTGGACATAATTCCAGAATCCAGCTGCTACTCAGAAATTTGAAATAGAAAAACCTAACTACCTGGACTTTTCAGAAAAATTCAGGATCCCATGTGTCAGTTACCTACTAAAAATCAAGGCGGTCGTAGTAATTAAATAACTAGCGGCACAGTTTTACCCTCGTAGTTCACGTGTCAATATGGGCATAAAATATAGCTTATGTTACTCGCTGTTAATGTAGCTTTCAAACAATAAAAACCTTTACCCGTTTTGTATTTATTTTTTGTATACATAAACAGCCAGACCCAGAACAACTATATCGGTAGGCCATACAAATATTTGTTACGTTCACGAATCGAACCCACGACACTGCGCAGCAGTCACTTTACCACTGCGCAAACCATGTTGTCAAAATAATCGTGTCGTATTAAAAAAAAATATAAATTATATACAAAAATATAAGTATAGAAGATGATTAAAGGTAAGAACGCAACCACGGATACGAGCTCTCTTAATGCCATACCGAACGTCAGAAGACATAATTAAGTATGTGAAAATTATACAGGAAGAGTTGAATGCCACACATTCCTTTTAAATACTGCTGCCCTTTTGATATTGTAATCGATGAAAGGTAATTTCGCTTACATTCTGGTAATTATCGTTTATGTATTTTCTTTTTTATTTTCCTTATAACAATGAGGCGGAAGCAGGAATCTATCTATACTAATATTATAAAGAGGAAAGATTTGTATTTTTGTATGTAACGAATAAACTCAAAAACTACTGGACCGATTTCAAAAATTCTTTCACCACTAGAAGGCTACATGTAATATAGGTATATATTTTATCCCCGTATTCCCACGGGAACGGGAACTACGTGGGTGAAACCGTGGGGCGCTGCTAGTCATTTAATTTTTTTTGGATATGACGGTTACTTCAGTTCAAATAATAATAAATACTTATGATGATGATGATGATGACTTCATATTTTTAAATTAATTAATTAAATTGTACTGTAATTCTTTAGTAGCCGTATTGTGGTTTAATAACGTTCTGTTTTATGAATTATTTACTAACTATTTCCCGCATAATGATTCATTCAAATGTACAGCATCTCAGCTGCCTAGTTAAAAAGAGCGAACGCTAAGATTCCCACAACCATTTGATTAGTTCAGTCACAAAAGGTTTCACCTCCGGAAAAAAGACTTAGTAAGCTCAACACTGCACAAGAATATACAGTAATATTATATTCTTATTCTAATAATAAATTTAAAACTATAACTTCATAAGCAACAAAATTTTAAATTAGCTCTTTATTCAAATAACTTACATTCTCAAAATCAGTTTTTCCGTTCTGTTTTTCATTTATTTGATTAATCCGTGGACAATTAGTGTCGGTTATAATATATGTTTATCTATTTATCTAAAGAACCTTATTTTACTGACTTAACGTGTGAGAATTAAAAAAAAGAAATTATAACAGTATTTTAATGACAATTTCAAAAAACAACGTTAATATCGCGCCGGCTAAAATAGTTATTAAAGGTCAAAATCAGTTTTTTCGAATATATCTCGCGTCCTGTTGCTTGTTATTATTCTGCGTCAAAACTAATTTAAGCCAAATAATAAGATGGAACTGATATCGAATTAAAGAATCAGTCAATTAAGTGTTCTTTGAGGATCCTCTTAAATCAGATTAGATCACGTTTGCTTTATATTGGACCATGAAAACTTTTAGATTGGCTACTTGAATATCCACCTAGAGTATCTACGTATTAAATGATAAAGGTATGCACATGATTCAAAGTAGTTCACACTAATACTTTAAAACAAGTACAAAATATATGTATTAGTATAAAAAATCACCAAAGACCAATTAAAACCAGATGTCGATGTATTTACGTGCAGTCAAAGATCAATTATAAAAATATATATATTATTAAAATATTATATTATATTTATAGATATTATTAAAATTGTGTAAACTTTTTTAGTTCTTAAGAATAAAAAAAAACTTGCTGGCTGGCTATACGCTTTAGTATAGTAAGCAATTGATAAAAATAAATAAATAATAATAATTAATCACTAGATCGCAAACAATACAATGAAGCATGAGGTCAGCGGTAGGATACCCAGCTCAGGACAAGTGTTAATGATTGATTAAAACATAGTATTTACACAGCCTACAGATTCTGGAATAAGGAAACTACTTAACCGTGACTTTCTTTTTTCAGGTGGAAGAAATCCTTCAAACTCTTGGCTTATGGGACCACAAGAACACAATGACCGAAAAACTATCTGGTGGCCAACTGAAGCGGCTCTCCGTTGCTTTGGAGCTGGTCAACAACCCACCCGTCATCTTTCTTGATGAGCCAACAACGTAAGTTTTATTTGTTTTTCTTCTTTGATTAAGAGTGCGTTGAATGCTTTAGAATTACACGACTTAGAATTTCGGGAACTTATACAAAAATAAACAATAGATCTTGAAGATTATATTGGCGGATCAATCTGAGGTACGATGGCAGCGGGATCTAAACAATAAAATCGGTGTCAAGGTGCGGACGGCATTTTGTTTTCTAATCGAAAGAAAGACGAGGCATGCCTGGTAATGCTCTATCGATCTAGCTCATTAGCAAAAATCACGTTTATTCAAAGAACCAATTTTTTCATTGAATTAAATCTTATGATTCAATCGGAAAAAGACCTTCCGAGACTCCTCCATGCCTCAAAAAGCACGTTAAGCCGTTGTTTCCAGCTCTCATTTGAAGAATGAGCAGTAAATCTGATACCTCGCTTGCCAAGATATTTTATTATACAAACCTAAGCAGTCCATCCATGTAAAATACTGATACTGAGCTACATCAGATTGGGCATGCTACTATCGTAGCGATAAGTCCCTTCTTTGAGGAGTAGTTGGAGAGACGCCACGGCGTCCTCACCTTCCGCCTGACGCAGGTGCTCACCGGATACGGCTGTTTCGGAAGATACCTCTTTAGGATTCAGTGGGAGGACACGTTCGGGTGTCAACATTGTATGGATCTCCCAGAGGATACGGCGGAGGTCTGCCCTGCTTGGGTGGATCAACGCCGTGTCCTCGTCGTGGCGTATCTGGTTCAGGTTTAATCCATGGTCCGGAGCGAAGAGGCATGGGAAGCGGTCACTTCCTTTTGCTAAGCAGTAATGCTAGCAAAGGAAGAGGCAGAACAGTTGCGGGAGAGGGAAACCTCGTGTCCCAGCCGCTGCAACAGAAGAAGACGCCCCGACGCCGACGATTCCCGGCCACTGTAGGTGCGGACCTGCAGATGGCGAGCTATGGATGGCTCGCCTTCCGAAAGCAACCGGCCCGGGATCGACGGCGCGTCATATTGCATGCGTGACTCAAAGAGCTGTCAGTAAAGAAGAGGGAGCCCCATAGGGTCAGTGCCTGCTAGGGTTGCGGA
This sequence comes from Hecatera dysodea, assembly GCA_905332915.2. NCBI lineage: Eukaryota > Metazoa > Arthropoda > Insecta > Lepidoptera > Noctuidae > Hecatera > Hecatera dysodea. The sequence goes on along the minus strand of HG995294.1, from coordinate 5,213,284 downwards.
ATTTGTCCGAAAGAATCACCGCGACTCTGGAGGCGGCGGGAGAAATCATTTGATGATTTCTCATACAGAAAAAGAAAGCTACATCCGATAGAAACTATGGAAAATTATAATTATATCCAACCAGAGAAAAACGGAAGTCTTCACCACCGAGCCATCAAAGCAAAAAATATGACTAACAAAATAAACCATCCCACTCTTAGAAACACAGAACCTTATTAATAAAAACACCTCAATTAATTAACAGTGTTAGAACAAAGGGGCCCAAAAATATCTCCTATTTTTCCACGACGATGACGTTTGTCTCATTACGAGGGGAGGGTTAAAAAAACAATTAGAGAAAACCTCTACGAGTATAACAAGAATATTCCGCACGTTTGAGGAAAAGAATAATCCTCGGATTAAACATGAGTAATTGGTGTCATTATGGCCGACTATGTGTTCGTGTTATAATATTTTTCTGCTTTCTTTCGAGGAAGGAAAAGGCGGTATTTAATTTAACCCTAATCTGGTAATGACGGACCCGTGTTTCCTTGCTGGCCATTTCGGAAATGTGAAATGAAACAGGATTTTTAAGGATGTAATTGTCGTATCCTGCATCTTTGGAGGGCATGGAAACAAGCATTCTATTTTATAGTGGTGATTATTGTTGTGTTTGGGGAGCATATAAGGCCTGTGCCCTACGATCCCCGCCGCGCGACTCTCCGCCAGTTACATAGATCATTCTAGAGAACACACATATATAAGTGTGCAAGCGACAAACGAGTTTTGCTGACGTGCATCCCACAACACGTGGCGTATGCCAGGTGGTCGAGCAAAACCATTTTGGCATGCGCATAGCGAATAAATAAATTTCGCCTCGATGAAATCATCATCCTATTGAGTTGTACCATGTTTTTTTTATCAAACAGTAGTTTTTATTTTTTTATTTGTGTTAGCCTAGCCTTTTCACAACAATTTTGGGGTCGTTTTCCAAACGATTGCCTGTCTTAATTGAACAACCAGTTACTGGGTAATAATAACCCACTTTACCTATTAACAATTCCCTAGAAACGGCTGAAATAAACGCTTTCAATACGAAACTATTATACTAATCAGTATTCTCCCCGAATTTGAGCTGAACAGCAATCTTTTGAAAGCACGAAATCTTTGGAGCAATTCATTTATATCTATTGCCTAAAAGGTCCGTCCCAATCGGAAAGCTAAACAGAATTATATAAGTACAATGGAGGTAATTGGCTTAATCACTAGGTCCTCCCCATAACCTTTTATTGGACGTTTAACCTTAAGCGTATTTACAGAATCACGGCGTGTACTTAATCCATTGAAAGAGGCTATTTTGACAAAAATTGCTCGTAGGCCCCTGGATGCTGATTTGTGGGACCTTTTTGAAGGGATCCCTTCTGTGCTGCATTAATTTGTACTCGATCCTTCGAAACTGGTTTTGGAGTATGAATAAAATAACGCATTCCGATTTACCTGTTTTTGTAGTAACTTCAAGTTCAAGGTCGATATACTGCTTTTGTTGTACAGTCTTTTTGCCTCATGTACTCGTAAAATACTGGTATTCAGTTGATTCCGGTTAAACTGCAACACAGTTGAGAAATTGCTGCTTAATGCAGCAAGTGAATAACTTCAGCTTGGTTATTGTTTGTGATTGTGGATTGTTGGATTCTTTTTGGTCTCTTAATAGGTTACGCTTTATTTTATCTAAATGGAGAGAGTTCTTGCCTAGTTAATATTCTTAAACAAAATCCACGAGGAAAAAGACAGGTGATTGTAATTTGAGGGAGATAAGAGCAGATGCGCTCTATAACGTCTTTTTGCTACTCTAACGCCTTCATCTAGAATGCACTAATTTATTATTTATGTTGGTACCGCGTGGGATTTATGGTGACAGGATTGATTGAGGACACGTTTGGCCAAGTTCAATAAAACAAAATGAAAGCAATTTTACTTGGAAGTTATTGACATATTCCATCCTTGATTTATGTTCTGATAAATTATTGTCATGTCTGAATGCCATGAGAAAATCGAATGGGCCAAATTAAATCATTTCAACAGAAGTTGACATGCCACGTAATAAGGATTTCTTTCACTAACGCCAAATCTGAGATGTGTTAAATATCTACCTGTTTTTCTATACAACAGCAGTCAGATATAAACTTTATCTCTTGGATGAAAGTTATCTGACATTAGTTAAACAAAACCCTTATTCGAAAAAATATTCCCAACAAGCTGCCTAGCCTTTTTCCAACTATATTGTCGGTAGGTCGGCTTCCAGTCAAACTGGATGCGGCTAAGTACCAATATACTACAAGAGGCGACTGCCTATCAGGGCCCCAAGTCTGCTATTTTTATAAATTTGTCATTCCAACACGATTCCATTGTCATTTTGCTAAAAGTTCGTAATCTGCTAAATTCATAATGGTCGGTCAATGATCTCGTAATGCTTATTGATAACCGAGCTGTTAGAAGCAATGACTGCACAACGACGTTTTAATGGTACGATACTGATCAAAGGAAGTATTAAAATTTTAGCAGATTACTGCATACGTCTGTCATTCATTTTTGTCATTACGTAAGAGATTACCATTTTATGCCATTTCTTTCAATGGAGTGTCAGTGGTTAACCATTGGAAAGTCATAATGACGCTTTTATATTAGTAGATTACCAAACTTGTAAAAATCAACCATTTTGAAATCAATGGTAGACCATTCTGAGACCATTGTAATAGCTGACTTGAGGCCCTGACCTCAACCTTACCGAACCTAATCTTACCTTAAACACAATTTGATGCCGCTTGTCAAGACTGACGTCAGATTTTCTGTCTTCTGACTACAGTAATGTCTGCCAAATAATATATTCATGACAACTAGGGCCAACGGCTTAAAGTACTTTCTATGGCACGTACGAGTACGTTGCGGAAGTTGTTCGAAAAAGTCACCGCAACCCTGGAATGCAAAAGGCACTAGAAGTATCACGGGTGGGTTTTAGTCAGTAAGAGTCTGACACTCCCTTCCGCTCTGCCCAGAGCGAGAGAAGTCATTTGATGATTTCCCATCCAGAAAAAAAGGCATGGTCAAATCCCGGTATTAAGATCACCCATCCACGGTCTTCACAATGCGTGGCAGAATTGTAAGACTTACCTGTTCGGTTGTTATTTTTTAGGCACGAGCTTCTCCAAAACGAAACTATATAATAAGACAAACCATCAGTTGAATAGTAACGTTATAACAAAAAAGGTTTATTTATTTATTATATACTCTATTGTACACCAAAAGGGAAGAAGAAGGAAGGAGGAGGGAGGGGGTGAGGGAGACGTGTGAAGTGAAGGAGAGAGGGGGAGGGGTATTTGCGCTTCATTGAACCATCTCGTATGATCTTCAACATATTAAGTTAAATCATTGCGACCTGTGCTCTGCGACTACAATCAATTACATAACCTTTCGTTAGATCATGGTCGAAATAATTGCAAGTATGTAACCAAGATTAGCAAGAAATCTAATATGTTGTCATACAATGTTAACCTTCAAAGTTAATACAGTGCACGACAAAAAGATAGGGGCAGTGTATACTTTGAATATTACTTACTGATATTCATTTATTTCAAAACAAGATACTTCTAAATAATGTTTAAATCAATCAAGTGAATTATTTAACAGACACATGATGTCTGAATATTCGTATAAATTTAATTTTTTTAAATTATTTGGATCATGTATGCGACAAAAAGATAGGGGCATTGAAAAAATATTTATTTATTTTCAATATTAACTTTATTAAAAACGGGTACTTTTTCCATTTAATCTAATTGTTTCAAATATTCTTTCTGGAATATGGTCATACAATTCTTTAATATAATTTTGACGTATTTGAAGCCATGCATCCACTATAGCCTTTTTCAAATCATCTACACCAGAAAACTGTCTTGAATTTTCGTAAACTTTTCTTGCAAGTAGTCCCCAGACATTCTCGATGACATTTAGATCCGGAGATCTTGGCGGCCAATCCAACACTTTTATATTATGCTCCTTGAACCAAGAGGAAACAACTCTTGCGGTATCCGCTCTAGTATTGTCGTGCTGAAAAATGTACTCACGTCCTGTCATAGATTTGCCATGCTTTAAAATAACGTTAGTTAGGATATTTACATATCCTTGTGCATTAATGATTTTTGTCAAAAATTGGATATCGGTTTTTTTCAGGTACCCAATTGCGGCTCATACCATGACTGACCCCCCCCCTCAGTATGACGACGCGAGAGAATTTTCTCTTCCTTTCTTAAATCATGATAGTAATACGAGCAACCGTCAGGACCATCTAAATTAAACTTTTTCTCATCGGAAAAAATCACACTTTGCCATTCTTTTGTCCATGACATGTACTTCTGGGCGAACTGTAATCGAGCATTAATATGTTGGAGAGTTAATGGAGGTTTTCTTTTTAATTTTCTTCTGCAAATTGTAGAAGAAGCTTTAAGTAATCTCTGTACGTTTCGTACTTTGGTCTGCACACCTGCTTCTTTGGCTATTGCCTATGCAGAAAGCAAAGAATTAGAGGCAACCCTTAAAATCGCTCTCTCTTGACGTTTAGAAAGTGCTCGCGGGCGGCCTGGCGACTTTTTACTCCCGTAATTTTCCTTATTTTTAACAAAATTATCAACAACATTTGAACTTCTTTTAATTCTTTTTGCTATCTCCCGATTGCTAAGACCTTCATTTTTTAATGCAATAATTTGTCCTTTTTCCAATTCTGTCAGTCTCTTGCCCCGACCCATTAGGGAAAAAAAAAGAAAAAATATTGCGTCACAACACGTAAGCTTTGACAAACACGTCCGCACATGTAGCGTACCAAATACCAACTGTTACGCAATTAAGCATCGCGTATTATATAGTGCCCCTATATTTTTGTCGCGTCACAGAATGATCTTGAAGGCGTGATTTAAGGAAATTTAACCGGAGAAATTAAAACAATGTATTGTAACAACTGGAAATAAGGAGTGTTTTAGTAATATGGCATTTGTGTGTATCGTATTGAATTTTTATATATTAAAAACACATTAAATTTGGTTGCCCCTATATTTTTGTCGTGGTCTGTATATTTCTAGCGTGCGACCTAATGAGTAGTGATCCTTTGTAATATGAGTAGTTACACCATTAACTACACCTCGTAAGTAGGTACGAGTAACTCTAGGATTGTTTAATTATATTATAATTATGTGAAATAATTGATATTTTATGTGTATAATAACCAATCCTGAGATAGCAAGGCGATATGATCTTGACGTAGGTAAGTAAGTGTTTACCCAATAGGCAGAAGGATAACTTTGCCATTGGCTTAGTTTATATCATTATGGTGGTTTTGCCTGCTGGCCAGGAAAGATGACGTATATCCTGTTAAGGGTCTTCACGCTGGTATTTATCTCTAGTTGATTCAAAGATTGGACTAGTGGCCGTACTACGAAGTGCCAATGCTATCATGATTTAGTGTGAGGGAAAGTGATAGTGCTATTTGTCTTTTGTAACTTCGTCTCTCTCTGACACAGGAATCGTGATGGATTTAAGACGTCATGGTAGAGGTGCAGATTATTAAAGTACCTACAAGAATTGGTATAACGTAAGCCAATTAATAACGTGAGGACACGGTTGGCGCAGTGGTTGAGCGATCGGCCGCTGCACTGCGTTTTGTGGGTTCGAGTCCCACACGGAAGAAGTTTTGTATGGCCTACAGATAGTTGTTCCGGCTCTGGCTGTTTGTGTATTTGAGATTGTGTGTTTGTAAATGCATTCACAATACAGGCGAAATTCCAAGGCTGTTTTTTTTTAAGGAAAAAAAAGATCCGAAGAACATTTCTAAAAGATTTCGTATCAATCGGGTCAGATGACCTTCATTGATTTCGAAACCAAAAGTTTGATATTAAGAGGATAATTTCCGGAACAGTTCCGTGTCAATTTCAATAACCACAGTTAGCAAGTTCCGGGAACTTAAGTGTTATCATGTAAAAGCTTTTGCTAGCGCCTTGGCTTGCTTGTAATTTTGATATTACAGAATGTAGTCAGATATCAAGACAAAAATTTAATTACCTATGTATGTATGTTCTAAAACCAGGACAAGTTTTGTTCTAATCAGACGAGGTATGATCGTGTGATTGATAACCGAACACAAAATTCACAATTAAGTTACGAATCTTCCTATATTATACAGGCTTTAACATTTTATTGCAAAGATCCTACTAATATTATAAACAAGAAAGTGTGTAAGTTTGGATGGATGGATGGATGGAAGTTTCTTACTCTTTCACGCAAAAAATATTGCACGAATTTGGATGAAATTTGGCACACAGAAGGTTTATAACCAGGATTAACGTATAGGATACCATGGGTTTTTACCACGATATTCCCACAGGATCGAAACTTATCGGGTGAAACCGCGAGGCGCTACTGGGATTATAAAACAGTCAGGAAGGCCACTTTCTACACAATAGAACCCTTTTTTCAAAGATCCTGGCAGGGATTGATTAAAATTTTCTCCTTGTCACGTTCCACGGTAAGGCAGTCATGAAACCATTTTATGCATGCCAAATCCATAGATTTTCAGGCCATTTAAATTCTAAAACGCCAAAAATTACTTATCTCTTGCCCATTCCGGTTCTCATAAAATTTTGTAAAGGGCTTTAATTTTAACAGTATGTATTTAACTTTATAGGGTCATAACTCAATTTTATTTATTTAGGAGCGTCAACAAACCATAACATTTTAGGATAATAAAACAATGGTCATTTATTAGTGTAAAGATCTGTTATTCTGCCTAATTGTAAGTTTACATATATATCTTTAAAGGACGTAAACAGATATCGGATTATTTTTTGGTCTTCATCAACATCATCATTATCCATTAAAAATTCGTCCACTGCTGAGCATGATATAAAAGAGTGTCCGTAGAGTTTCTTGCACGTTTTTCTCCATAGTGATCTACTCTTTCGAACGTGCAAATAGCTTCAAGTTTTTACTGAGCAACCTTGTTAATTCAAAAGTTCATATAAATAGTTTATTTGAAAAAAATGCTGAATTTAAACTTGAATCATGGGCCTCACTGTTTTGTGCCAATCCTCACGTTTCTGACCAGCCACAACCAGATGAATGGTCTTGGTAGAGGGGAAAAGATGAAAGGGCACTCTTTGTCATCTTTGAGAGGAGGAATGAAAAGGCATTGAGTTTTAATAATCTATATATATAAAAATCAATTGCTGTTCGTTAGTCTCGCTAAAACTCCAGAACGGCTGGACTGATTTGGCTCATTTTGATTTTGAATTATTTGTGGAAGTCCAGGGAAGGTTTAAAAGGTGAGAAAACATGAAAAAATGCTTGGAATATAGTAAAAACAACAATTTTACTTTCCCTTAGAAACTATTAAGTTTTTGATTTCTGAATGACGAACATCAAATGTTTGACAGGTAGTCAAACATTTGATGAAAGAAACATGTCGAAGTATTTCGGGGGCTGGACATTTGAGTGGTAAAGATTTACATGTACCAACAGACCCTAAACATGTCGAAGCATTTCCGAGGCTGGAATTATGAGTGAAGACTCACAAAATACCAGGATACCAGAACGATAATTATTATGATCCTTAGGAGACGAAAGAAAGAACACTGAGCCAGAAAGAATAAATGGCGCAGGCAGGTGAAACCAATCTTGAAAATCCCTGTTTTTCACATGGCCTGTTATATCTACATTCATACTTAAGACAGGACAACGGCTGTCGGGTCCGCTAGTTAAGAATATAAACATGGACGGGCGAGTAGGGAGAGAAAATAAAAAAAGATGAATGGGGGCGATATGTGAGTTTCGGCTATCTACGTAGGTACTTATGTTAGAACTACATAGTAACACTACTCTATCACACTCATTTTGCTACTGATAAAATATGTGAGGGCTCTGGGAACTTAGCCAATAACGTAGGTTCGAAAGTCAGTAGGTGAGAGCAGTGGTGGCCGAGTGGTAATGGCCCCGGCTTACGAATTGTAGGTCGCGGGTTCAAACCCAGCCAGGTGCATTACATTGTGTAATTAATTTCTTCACCACTGCCCTCAAAACGGTGAAGGAAAACATCGTGAAGAAACCGGCATGTCCTAGAACCAAATACTCGAGGACATGTGACATTCACCAACCCACGCTGGGTGGATTACGGCCCATTCCCTCTCCTAGAGAGGAGGCCTGTGTCCCAGCAGTCGGAACATTAAAAGGCTGATTACGCTATTACGAAAGTCAGTAAGGAACAGGACAAAAACCATGTTTTATGAGAATCGATTCACTATTTCATCAAAATCATCAGCTCTTTTCTAGTTAGTAAAGATATATATGACCAATTTCCACTGGTTTTATCGATGCAAATTTGGTATATTGCAAGAATAGAGTAACCTTGACCTGATGCTGCAGTATGACCGGTGGTCAGCAAAATTCAACTCCAAAATCAAAATTAATTTATTTAAACTAGGCTGAGAGACAGCACTTTTTGAACGTCGAATTTTACATAAATACAGTCTCCCAAAACACCCACCCGTCACCACTTCCTAGTGTTTTAGCTGGGAAGAAGAAAATGCGCAACAAACTCCCCAGAAACAAACTCCCATCTTCTAGTTTACTTACATCAGAGGTATCATATACGGGCTTTTTTTTACTAATAAAAATACGGTCTCTCGACACTTGGGCCAAAATATTCGTACCTACATATATATAAAAGTAAATGAATAAAAAAATATTATTTTTAAACGACTTCCAAAAAGGAGGAGGTTCTAAAATCAACTGTTTGTTGTTTTTGTGTGTTACCTCATAACTTTGTACTGGGTGTCCCGCTTTTGATGATTCTTTTTACATTTGAAAGCTGGTGCTTGTCGGGTGGGCCCATTTAAATTTGATTGAAATCTAAAGCCTAGTGTTTGAGTTATCACTAATAATGTGTGGCTTGGGATACATTGATGATGTTCTCATTCACTCTTGCCAATGTAAAATGAAAAAGTAAAATTGTATGAGATGGTTTGAAAGAACACCCAGCTTAGTATTTTAAGGTGGTCTCTTTGTAGTTTGGTGAAGATCTGACGCAGAACAGAGATAGGAAACGGGGGTTCCGTTTCCTATCTCTTTCTCTCTCTCTTTTAAGTATTTGATAGCAAATCTTTCGGGATTGCTGAAATTAAATTGCATGTTTGTTGTTATTGTTTACTCCAATGTATACCGTGTACGCTGTGATGGGTACTGTTAGTTGGGGTACCACTGAAAAGTGAAAAATAAAAAACTCATTATTTTATAATTTTTGTGTTTTTTGTTTAGGAGTCGGTTTTTTTTTTTTTGTAAAAAGTTGTTTTTAGAGTATTTTCACTGTCGAGGGATGTTTAAATTTTAAAAGTATTAGTTAAATTGACAGCGATGTTTTTTATTAGATAAGAGTTCAAGACTTATAATATATATCTTAAATGTTTGCCTTTTTCATTTATAACAGAGGCCTGGACATCGTCTCCATTCGACAGCTGGTAGTTCTCCTCCGCCTCCTGTCTCGACAAGGCAGGACCATTGTGTGCACGGTACATCAGCCATCGGCGTCACTCTTCGCGCTCTTCGACAGAATATTCGTGCTTGCTCGAGGAATGTGCTGTTATCAGGTAATGTTGCATGTTCCATTAAGTTTTTTTTTAAAGTAATTATTTGGGGTCTGCCTATCTTCTTTTCTTCTTCCATCGGTATGCGGCAGACCCCAAATAATTACTTGACGATAACTTTTGCCACTAAGACTACAAGTAGTAAGTCTCCACTGTAGTCTTAGTGGCAATAGTTATAAGAATACGCTGTATGCATTTCATACAAATTTTAAAGTCCTAATTTTCCGAAATGACTAAACCGATTTTAATGAAACTTTACACACATAAGCAGGATACATAAAGTTAGTTCTAAAAAGTTAGTTGAAATTATTTTCGATAAATAGTGTTACAGTTAAATTAGACCCATTTTCAATTATCCATACAAACATAAATTTCCAGTTATCTTTTTTAAATAAGACATTTCGAAAATGTTTTTAACTAACTTTTCAGACTACTATTTATCCTGCTTATATATGTGAAGTTTCATTAAAATCAGTTCAGTATATCGCAAAATAGTTACTCGAAAATTTGTATGAAATGCTATACGGAGTACACGCTCTTAATGACATGTGTCAACTGAGCCTTTGAAAATACGATAAACCATACAGTATACGAATATCAAAAGTAGCGTTTAACTTTTGGAAATAAGCACATTAATACTTTCCAAAGAAGAAACACAAAATAAAATAGTTAAGTTGAATTATTCCGCTATTTATGTACTCAACACTCCCTACCGAGTGTCAGACTCTAATTGATTAAAACCCATCATTATGCCTCCTAATGCCCTTTGCGTTCCAAGGCCACGGTGACTCTTTCGAACAAATTCCGCAACGCACACAATATGCTTACAAATAGCCATACCACTACCAGACTTAGATTGTCTCACAAACTAATTATCCAACTTCCTATCAGGAGAGTTGTCAATCACTCTAAAGTTCGTGAAACCCGAATCAAATGACTTGTTCATTAAAATCATCGAGTTACGTCACCGATTTAATTGGTTTGTCTCCACTTTCAAAAGGCTTAGATTTGAGTTTTGTGTTAATTCTTAAAACTTGTTAAGTTTGTAGTATTTGTTTTTCAAATGATACCCTAATTGCATAATATTGGTACCCACAGCGGCAAAAGTATTTAATTTGACGGCGCAAAAATAATAGACTCTTTAAAGCACATTATGTATTTTTCAAAAAACCACTTCAGACATCATCCTACAGAGTTCTCGTGTAATTTGACAATTACACGAGAACTATGTAGGATGATGTTATTCGGTGTACCTATCTTCTCAGGGTATCTTGTCATTCACTGGTTTGGGTGATTAGCCTGAATTCGGTTAAAAAGCCTTCGAAACAGACTCAGTCAATGCAAGCATAGAACATTGACATGTTCGCATACAAAATATTACTTTTTATTAAAAACCTTTCATATCTCTGTTCCTCATGCGTCGATACAGCGCCTGACCATCATCAACAATCTCGCAATCCTTTGCGATGGTTTCTTCTGTGCGATATTTAATGCCTTGCACACGCTATACTACGCGGTATACGTAATACTATGGTGTATACCCGGCACCACCACCAATATGTAACACTAAGGACTCAGGCATTTCTTTTTTCTGGATGGGAATCATCAAATGACTTCTCCCGATCTGGGAGGAGTGTCAGACTCCTACTGTCTAAAACCCACCAGTGATCCTTCTAGTGCCCAGTGTTCCAGGGCCACGGTGACTCTTTCGAACAAGTTCCGCAACCCCATGTTACTAATTATTCAAATGAATAAAACACCGATTTGGATTTAACATACTTTTACGGCATCTGCCTTATAAGAGTGGTACTACATGACTGTCATATATATAACAAAACATATTTTACGTATTATTAATTTTTGAAAATATTTTTTTGCCAGACTCTTCCAAATTTCTATCGACAAACTTGTCTGCCACTGACCCGCAGCCAGAGGCTACCATCGTCACAGAGGCAAAAGCCTCCCACTCCCTTTTCTACAAAACTCTGTCATTTTCTATGTCGAGCCAGTCCTGTCGTTAGGAAACAAGCTCGGCCTTACACATCTAATGAAAATCTTACAAAATAAACATAATTTACTCGTTTTTATTTATGTAACACCTCGTCTTCATAACGAGAGACGAATTATTAGAACTGTTAGTTGAATTTAAAATTGTTTATAATAGTCCTATAATACAAATATTTTAAACAAAATTATTTTGCTACGCTGTCTTGAATCGAAATCAATATCTTTGCTTTTTTTATTTAAACTTTATTTCAAATTGACATGATAAAAACAGCTTGTACTAAGATAATCTGAATATTTTTAGGCAAAAACTTTTAATTTAATTAAAATTTTCATTCTAGGTAATCATTACAATTCAAAGGAGAACTTCGTGCACCTGATATCCACCATTTTGTAAATTAGAAGCCCAATAGTTTTTTATTAGATTAATGTTTTTACTACTTTTAGTTCTAATCTCTTAGCTGATTTGCTTTATCTTTGGGCAGAGCGTTACATCTTCGTTATTTTAATTTAGATGGCTTCCAAGCCTGTGCGTTATTGGATTTTTATTTTGGGAATATGTATCTATTTTTGTCTAGGTCACATACAACGTACTTACATCTAATCATAAGGGACTAGGTTGTAAATTTTAACACCAAAGATTTCGATATGAAATAACTGGCTGTGTAGAAAATAATATCTGTGTAGCAAAAATATTAGACATTTGTCCAGGAATAAAGTTGAATTCATTGATAATTTGAAAAAAAAAAAGGAACTAAGTGAAACACTTGTATGCAGCCGTGACCGTAAAAGCAGACGTGATCTATATATTGTATGTTTTACGGTCAGTAGCATAGACTTCAGTAAAAATCGTAATCCTACGTAATCGACCAGTATTTTTTATTGAGTAGACAGTCGCTAATCTGCACTCCTCAATCAAGTTGTTAGAAAACACGACGAACGTAAGCGTGGTTGTTAAAACAAGAGTCTAAAGTCTTGGATTACTTCATAACGATTGTTAAAGCTCTACAAATGACTGATGGTACCAACGGGTTAATCTGCAGTATAGACACAGGGGATCAGTACTAAATGGATGATCGCCTTTACACATGAACATTACCCAATATTTATTTTTGGCCAATGATTGTAAAGATATAATGTTCTACATAAATGTGCCATGAATTAAGCATGTATTGAGTATCGGATATAATGAACTGAGGGTCATAGATACTTGTATGTTTAGAGTCAATAAATAAACAAATAAATTTCTGAAAAAAAAAAACCTATAGAAAAGAGCTACACGTACAACACTTTTCACAAAAGCCCTCGCTTCACACAAAGATGAGACAAACTAAAAGCGTTGCCATAGTCTTACTTTCGATAAGGAAGTAAAATACGAATACTCGTATTGCTCCAAAAAAGTAAAGAAAGTTTAAGAGGATCTTTCTGTACTTGGAGAACTGATTTTCATAACCGATATTTAAGAGGCAAAATTTTGATAAACACTTGTTAATTTTTCTCGGGAATTTGGTAAGCTATTTATGGGATACTGATTTTGTATCGACTTCGTTTACTAAGTTATTTTCATACGTGTTGTTATTTATTGTGTGCTGTTTAAATGTGTAGGTTACTAATAGATTTAGAAAATATTATGTGTCAAAAATGACGCACTACCTTAAAAAATCCAGAAACGATTTAAATTCATTGGGACTTAGTACTTTTGTACCTCGATAAGTAAAATTTTATTTGAATATTATACTAGATTCTGTCCGCGACTTCGTCCCCGTGGAATCCCCGATTTTAAAACATTCTTTATCGTTGCTCCGCTCCTATAGGCTTAAGCGTGATGATATATAGCCTAAAGCCTTCCTCGATAAATGGTCTATTCAACCCAAAAAGAATTTTTCAATTCGAACCAGTAGTTCCTGAGATTAGCGCGTTCAAACAAACAAACAAACTCTTCAGCTTTATAATATTAGTATAGATTTAGCATATTATATAATTCTTGAAGCTTTCTGATCTACTGGATTGTTCTTAAGACACATTACTAGTAGAACAATTTCTATTATAACGCGCCGCCCTGCCTGTACGAGCCTTCAAAGGCTTGAATTGATTTACAGAACAATCCAAATCCTTCCAAATAACATAAAATACTTAACATGCCTTTTCACTACACGATGTTTGATTTAAACATAAATCGTTTGACTAACTGCTTATTCATGAACTGTGAATTTTATGACGGGATCAGAACTGTAATTGACATCGCTCGGAGTAAGCTCAAAGGGTTTTTAAATCAAAGGTTGGACGTTGTCAACAGATGTAGCGTTGAACTGAAAGGTTTCATTGTTAGTCTGTTAGACAGATATTTTTATCAGTATGATATAGTATATCTACACTTAGAAGTATTTTTCATAACATTACATCTGTAGTAGAGGAGCTCGTGGCTAAAGAATAACAGCCGCACAGATCGATCTTCCAGGTAAGCAACGCTTGCCAAGTTTGGTCTGTGGGTTGGTGACCATCTTAACATACCGAGTTTCCTCCGTGCTTCGGAAAGCACGTTAAGCCGTTGGTCCCGGCTGTCATTTGTAGATCTTTGGCAGTCGTTACGGACTGTTAGAAGCCAGAAAATCTGACTCCAGTCTTGCCAAGAAGTACCGTGTTCCCTAGTTATTGGGTTGTGGAGGTCTGGTAGGTAGACGCTCCACATTAAATACTGGTATTCAGCTGAATCCGGTATGACTGGAAGCCGACCCCAATATATGTAGTTGGGAAAAGGCTAGGCAGATGATGACATCTGTAGTCGCCGACAAGTTAGGTACAGGCGTGGTGGCAGATATAAAGGCCGAGCCTGTATTATCATCAATCATACGAGAAACAAGTCTCCAGGGCCCCAAGTCTGGGCACGCCACTATTGTGGCGATAAGTCCCCTCTTTGAGGCGTGGCTGGAGAGACGTCACGGCGTTCTCACCTTCCGCCTGACGCAGGTGCTCACCGGACACGGCTGTTTCGGGAGGTACCTGTGTCAGATCCAGCGGGAGGACGCGTCCGGGTGTCATCACTGTGTGGATCGCCCGGAGGACACGGTGGAGCATACGGTGGAGGTCTGCCCTGCTTGGGCGGAGCACCGCCGTGTCCTCGTCGAGGCGATCGGCGGCGGCGACCTCTCGCGTCCGGCCCTGGTTCGGGCCATGGTCCGGAGCGAGGAGGCATGGGAAGCGGTCGCCTGCTTCTGCGAAGCAGTAATGCTAGCGAAGGAGGAGGCGGAGCGCGTGCGAGAGAGGGAAGCCCCTCGCTCCAGCCGCCGCAACAGAAGAAGACGCCCCGGGCGTCGGGAAACGCAGGGCGATTCCCGGCCTCCGTAGGCGCGGGCCTGCGGATGGCGAGCTATGGGTGGCTCGCCGTCCGATAGCAACCAGGCCCAAGTCGACGGTGCGTCGTGTTCCACGCGCGCCTCAAAGAGCCGTCAGCAACGTAGACGGGGCCCCATAGGGTCAGTGCCTGCTAGGGTTGCGGAATTTGTTCGAAAGAGTCACCGCAGCCCTGGAACGCAAAGGGCACAAGAAGGATCACGGGTGGGTTTTAGTCAGTAAAAGTCTGACACTCCCTTCCGCTCCGCCCAGAGCGGGAGAAGTCATTTGATGATTTCCCATCCAGGAAAAAAAAAAAAAGAGCCCCAAGTCTGCTATTTTTATGAATTTGTCATTCCAACACGATCCCATTGTCATTATGCTAAAAGTTCGTAATCTGCTAAATTCATAATGGTCGATTATTGGTCGGTCAATGGTCTTGTAAAACTTTTTGATAACCGAGCTATTAAAAGCAATGACTGCACAATGACGTTCTAACTGTAGGTCACTGATCAAAGGAACTGTCAAAATTTTAGCAGATTATCACATACGTCTATCGTTCATTTGTCATTATGTACGAGATTATCATTCTATGCCATTTCTTTCAATGAAGTGTCAGTGGTTGACCATTGGAAAGTCATAGTGAGTTAGTGACACTTTTATATTAGTAGATTATAAAACTTGTCAAAATCAACCATTATAAAATCAATGAAAGACCACTGTGACACTATTGTAATAGCAGACTTGAGGCCCAGGCTGCAAACTAGAAATATCAAACAAAAACCCAATAACATTGCCGAACACAGGCATCAAAACCAGGAATTAGTGTTAATTTATAAAACAACTGCAGCAAGATGTAGAAAACCTGAAACGTCGCAAATATAACGAGCTTTTGAGGACTTTTATTATGATTGAGATTAGAAGTGGGGCCAAAAATCCGAGTACCATCCGAGTTTTAGTGACATCAGCAAGCAATTAACTCTTCCCATGTCCAACAAATCGGTGGGGTGGGTACCAAACCCTCGAATCTCGAACCCATTACAGCAATCGGATTCTTGGCCCCACTCCTAATCTCAAACATAATAAAAATAGATAGCAAAAAATCTAAAAAAGCCAGCTCTGTGATAATTGTGATGATGGTGATCATCACAATTATCATATAACTGGCTTTTTTGGCCAAAGAATCAGATTGCCATATTGAAGGGCAATGTTTTGGGTACTGTACCCAGACGAATTTTTCCACCCCTTTTGTATCGTGCTTGTACATATTTTATTTTTTATTTTCTATATACTTCCATACTAATATAATAAAGAGGAATGATTTGATTGTTTCTTAGCATTAAATAGGCTCCGAAACTACTGAACCGATATAAAAAATTTTCACTGTTTGGAAGCTACACTATCCCCGGGTCACATAGGCTATAATTTATCCCTGTGTTCTCACGGGAACGGGAACTACGCGGGTGAAACTGTGGAGTACTGCTAGTCTGTAAATAAACATAAAAACATATCAGAGAGTACCTAGTAGAGTATAGGTTAAGTTTATCGCTACGCTTTGACCTAAAACATGATTTTACGAGCTAGCAAGAAACAGTGTTAACATGATCAGTTGAGTCTTAAAATAATAAGGCAGACTAAAAAATATATTACTACGTATATAAGTATGTAAATATAAATCCATATAATCTAAAAACTGGATCCTACCCTCTATGCTGATCTTTCTCTATCACTCAAAGGTTTCCTGGAAGAAAACTCAACTTTGAGTTAAGCTCCCCTTTGTACATGCAATTTGTAATATTTTTTTTAATTTGTTTTTTATGTTGCGTGTGTTTGGTGTATAATCAAGAATTAAAAATAAACACATCAAAAGTATCTAGGGATCAACATATATTTTTGCAATAACTTTTCTCCTGATTGATATTAATTAAAATTTTCTTTAAGGATTCATCAAATAAAGTGTTTTCGTTTGTCACAGTAACGATAAACCAAGTCACCTTTGCATTAATAAAGAAATTTGCCATTTTCCTAATAAAGGGATTTTTGACATTTGAACCACTAACATTAAAGTTCGAAAAAAAGACTGAAATAACAGTTTTCTTTAAAATTTTATTGGGTAACTTAAACAATTAATAATCCGTGTTTCTACCGCGAACACTAACAACACAAGAACATCGGTTTGGCATACTCAAAATGAGTCCATCCAAATCACGCTGTGGAATGGCCGCCCATGTTCGTTGCAACAACAAAAAAAGGTCTTCTTGCGACTGGATACCCTCCATATTCGGCAGAGCTCTTCTCTGTAGCATATCCCATGCATGCTCAATCGGGTTCAAGTCTGGCGACTGAGCAGGCCAGGGCAGGACATTGATGTTAGCTGCGGCGAGAGTCTGTCTTACAACTCTTGCGGTGTGCGGTCGTGCATTATCATGCATTAACTGAAATAAGGGACCGATTTGCACTTGTAGAGGAACGATGACGTCTGATACAATCGTCTCAGCATAAATTTGAGCGTTGAGGTTGCCTCTGATCCAAATCAACTCAGTTCTTCCGCCGATCCAAATACCCGCCCATACTATGATGGTTCCACCACTATAAGGATGGACTTCCTGGCAGGATTTTAATCGCTGTTGGCGTCCAGGGGTTCTCCAGTGTCGTATACGTCTTGTATCCGGTCTCATACCAAAACGAGACTCATCAGAAAAGCACACGAAACGCCATTGTTCTTCTGCCCAATTTCTGTGTTCAAGAGCCCATTGATATCGAATCCTACGATTGTGCATTGCTATAGGTGGTACCCGTAGCGGTCTTCGGGAATGAAGGTTCACTTCATGCAAGCGGTTTCTGACTGTTTGGTCGCTAATTAAGTTCCCTGAAGAGTGATGAAGCCTCACGGCTAACATCATGGCGGTTATTTTTGGAGCTCTTCGAGTTAAGATTTGAATGTATCGGTCTTGTCTCCGTGTGGTGCAGCGATACCGTCCTCCATGGCGCTCAGCCAAGGTAAGCGAAGAGCTCTGCCGAATATGGAGGGTATCCAGTCGCAAGAAGACCTTTTTTTGTTGTTGCAACGAACATGGGCGGCCATTCCACAGCGTGATTTGGATGAACTCATTTTGAGTATGCCAAACCGATGTTCTTGTGTTGTTAGTGTTCGCGGTAGAAACACGGATTATTAATTGTTTAAGTTACCCAATAAAATTTTAAAGAAAACTGTTATTTCAGTCTTTTTTTCGAACTTTAATGTTAGTGGTTCAAATGTCAAAAATCCCTTTATTAGGAAAATGGCAAATTTCTTTATTAATGCAAAGGTGACTTGGTTTATCGTTACTGTGACAAACGAAAACACTTTATTTGATGAATCCTTAAAGAAAATTTTAATTAATATCAATCAGGAGGAAAGTTATTGCAAAAATATATGTTGATCCCTAGATACTTTTGATGTGTTTAGTATTATAATTCAAAAATTGATTCGGGAAGACGGAAATAGCTATTAATACAATTAAAAGTTTTAAAAATTATTAATCCGACAAACCCCACATTAAAAATATATTTATTTATTTTTAAAGTGGGATATGCTGATCATATATATTCTAACGCCAGGTCCGGTATCAAGTAGTCAATTCATAGTACCTATCCGTTTGTATGCTGATGTATTATTTAACCTTTATAGGGTTAAGATTGAGTAAATAAATAACCGCACCCACCCAAAGGTCAAGATCCTATGCAAATCCTGCGACTATCACATTTACTTAGGTAACATAATGAGTTTTTGGTAAGGGTGGCGACGACATAAACTTTACGGCGAAGATACGTGTTTAACCCTAAAATGATGTCTCGATAATAGTCTGTCATAACTTCGGAGTGTTTCACTTAACCCTCGCATGAGTAATGGCTGAGATATAAAACGCTTTTACGGCGATTACTTTAAACTCTATTTGATTTTGTCACATGAATTGAGATGAATCATGTGACAAAATGAATATTTTTGGGAGGTATTTATTGTGAATATCGGTGTAGAAAAACCTCGCTAAAAAGCAATAAAAAAGAAAAGAAAGTATTTAATTCAAAATTCAAATCATTTGCTTCAAATAAAACATTTATAGGCATTTTTGAATGTTCAAGGTCGGTCAGTCAAAAACATGAAGTCACTATGGAGAAGAATGTGCAAGATACTCCACGGTCACTTTTAAAGCATGTTATGTACATATTATTAAATGTCGCATAACTTAACTTGAATTTCGAAACGAGAGTATTAGTAGCACATCCAGACACAGCGTGTAGTTTTAGTTGATAAGGTATTTGCTTTTAAGTTTTTTTTTTTGCGTTTTGTCAGTCTTGGCGGAATAAAAATGAGTTTTCTTTCTTTCTTTCTTTCTTCACATATTTTCAAATTGTTAGACCAACAACAAGCACTAAGTCTAATTGGTACATGATTACCTACTCTCACAAAAGGAAGTACGAGTATGTGGCTTAGTAGTGAGAATTTTACAGGCATTATTCTAATCTTAAGTAATCGTATGTATGTTACTTGCACGAATGATGTTAATACTGGTCAAGCAAAAAGTGTTATTAAGTTCTTCTATTAAGATTTCATCAATCAGCGCTGAATTTGAAAGTCGGAGGTGTGTCAAGCTGCCGTGCATCTGATCTCTCCCAAGCCGTTTCAGACTGACATCCTATTAGAATATTATGGAAAAGGAATAGATAGTACAACTATGAATGCGGGCACACTTTCTTCCAAAATATCTCCTGCTTACTTGGCTAATTACTCTTAAGTTTGGCTACCGTGACCGAAATTTGGTCGGGAGGATTAATGTTACTAAAACCTACAATTAAGTACCAAAGTCGGTAATTTTGAAAATTTAAAAAATCAAAAAGTTCATTTCAAGGGGCTGTTGAAATCCTTAATGTCTACATGTTACAGACCCCGCAATGTACATGTTACATGAGTAACTTTTACATTAAGACCTTTACCACAAGTCTGTACACCGATATTAAAGGGTTAAGTACTCTTGCTTTAAGTATTTAGCACCT
Organism: Hecatera dysodea; assembly: GCA_905332915.2. NCBI lineage: Eukaryota > Metazoa > Arthropoda > Insecta > Lepidoptera > Noctuidae > Hecatera > Hecatera dysodea. The sequence goes on along the minus strand of HG995294.1, from coordinate 5,193,260 downwards.
AAATAAGTATTAAGTATTAAATATCTTGATGCTCAAGACTTAAGTTTGAATCTGCGATATAAACTTACATTGCGAAACAAACTTAACACCTTAGTTATACTATAAAGCGGGAGGATAGCAGAATATATTAATATATACTTCTATACTAATATTATAAAGAGGAAAGATTTGTATTTTTGTATGTAACGAATAAACTCAAAAACTGCTAAACCGATTTCAAAAATTCTTTCACCAGATGAAAGCTACATTCACCCTGAGTAACATAGGCTATATTTTATCCCCGTATTCCCACGGAAACGGGAACTACGCGGGTGAAACCGCGGTACGCTACTAGTATTTAAATAAACTAAAATATGTCACTATTACCTTTATCACTGCATGTCATATGTTACTTTTTACTGCAGAAAAAAGAAGTGACAAGTGAGTGAAATCAGGAGGAAATGTTCATTAAGTTATAAGTAGGGATGGCATAAATTTAGAGGTAGAAGATTGGACCCTTTTCACCAACTTTGTCCCAAGGGTTCGTCCTCTGGTAAACATGGGCCTAACAAACGGTCAATAGGGCAAAATCTCAATGACCAATTTAGAAAAACGGATTGGTGTTTGTTATTTATTATCAAGCTAACGAGTTCTGTTGCCCATAAAATAGATGATGGTTAATTTTATCGTTTTGACATGACCAAATAAAACTTTACTATGATCTTCTCCCCGTATTTTTGCATTCAGAAGCGTAATAAGTAATTAAGTATGTGCCTATCAATTGTTATTAAATCAAAAATAATCACATACTGAGTAAGATTTTTAATAAACTTTCTATATTTCTCCAAAACTGAACCGTAAAGTACGTAAAGACAAACTGGTTTTGACCTATTTTTTTTTTTTATAAATAAGAAGCAAAGGTAATACAAATACAGGCTACTTACATATGTATGTAAAATATTATAAAATGTATCAATTAACAATATCGATATGAAACACTGACTGAAATGCTTACTAATATTATAAATGTGAAATCATCATGAAACTTTGTACACATATTCTGGGAGGTACTAGAAGTAACATAGGATATTTTTTATCCCGGGATTATTTTCCCTTGGGATAATTTCCGACATTCACGCGGGCGAAGCTGCGGGCAGCAGCTAGTAATTACATATTATTGTAAAATTACCTAAAATGTGATTGACGACAGTACGAGAGACGTTTTTGTGCGGATTTCCCAGTCAAGTCTTGAAGTATCTGTTTTAAAGTCTTTGTTTCAATGAAACAAACACAATATACACTTTTTCCATATTCTTGGCAACTATATTTATGTCATACCCATTTGTCATATTTTTCACGAGTATAATGTAATCTCTGCAGGGTGCACCTCAACTATTAGTGCCGTTTATGGCTGAAGCTGGCCACATATGCCCCAAGACCCACAATCCTGCAGACTATGTGCTGGAAACTCTTGTCACTGATATAGAAACAGCTGCTCCACTGTCAGAACTGTGCCAGAATGGGAAACTGTGCAGAAGACTGGACAGAATGCTGGCTAGAGGTGGACGGTTAGTAGCTTATTCATATTTTTCGTGATACTATTTAATTATTGATATGTTTAGAACATTCCCTTTTTCCTTTTTTTTTTTTGCCAGTAAAACAGTCCATGCTCGATGAAACCGTAAAATGTTTTTGCACGCTCTTGACATAGCCAAAATTTGCGGAACATACTATCTTTAGACTTAGGCCATACTCTATTGAATTGCTTATAATTAATGGAAAATAAAACTCTATTAAGCTGCGGATTTTAGCAATACCATTTATTTATACATCATTATTTTTGCTGTTCCAGAAAACCCGTGCTACATTCCGACGAGTCTGTACAGAGAATATTCACAGAACACGTTGCAAAAGACCAATCCTATAAAGTGGAGTTCCCCACAACATTCTGGTCTCAATTTCTTATATTGAGCAGCCGAATGTTCTTGCAGAACAGAAGGAATTCGGTATGTCACCACAAAATCCTACTACACTACCTACTCTTCTGCCAGCACCCAAATTTAGTATTTAAAAAAAATGATTGAGTCAGGCGTTACTTTGCGGAAATCCATTTTTAATTTGAAAATGAAAATTATATAATATCTAGTTTTAATTTCCGCGAATATGTGTGGGTTCCAGGTATGCACCTCCCTCCCGCCCGCTATATTATGCACATGCAAGATTACAAGGTAAAAGCACGGATAATATGCACATGCAGGAAGGCAAAGCAATACCCAACACCAATACCGACACGTGATTCGCCTCTCCACGAGGCATCCTCAGGGGACGTGTTGATTCGCCGACCGTTCGCACATATTCGCGGAAATTAAAACTAGATAATTATATAATTTTCATTTTCAAATTAGTATTTTTTTTTTAGAAATTTGAAAGCTGACATCACTAATATCTTAAATCGTGTAAGCTGAATTATCCGCTGAATGAATATAATACAAAAACCCACCAAATACCATCGGGCTATAGTAGCTACACCAGACACCAATACCTACTTGTCTGATCAATGGTTCCATCCTTAGTGAGTGAGAAAATTAACACTCATGTTCTCATTCCCCTTCACCTCCATTTTTTTCTGTATACCCGTTGGATTCAAGGTCAGATTCAAATTCATAATATTGCCCATATTATGAATTTGAATCTTCGGATGCATTCTCAGATATGACAATATCTTTATTTGCGTTTACTATTCAGCTTTTATGAGCAAGTCTTGAATTATGTCCCGTTTTTCTTCCAGGCATCTCTTTGGATCCAGTTGAGTCACCATTTAGTATCTGCCGTACTTCTGGGCAGCATATTCTTCAACGTCGGAAACAATGCGGCTGTTCCTGTGGTCAACTTTAAGTTCTGTCTGAGCTGCCTCGTGTTCTTCATGTATACGTATACTATGATACCTGTATTGATATGTAAGTATTGCCTAGCTGGGTCTATAGGTTATCTGAGGCAGTGGCTAAGGAAACTTGCGGGGCCAGGGGGAGGGGCGTGACAAAATTCGTGTTCCAGCACATTTGTTTCCTGAGTCGCGGGATTCTGCATCGCGCGGCTTTGTTAAATATTATTGATGGGCTCGTGTTGACCCACTATCTCCCGCTTGCCTAGAAGTGACATAATCAGCTATCAGAAAAAAAACAGACAACTGCAGGGAAATTACTTCGCTGTACGAACAATGAAAGTACAAGACATATCGCATTATTATGACTTATTTTCCAGAAATTATGCTTGGCGATCTACGACTATCAATATACAATTTCTTGTGTCTCTCCTTATTACAAAAAATACCTAACAAAGATGAGAATTTGTTTAATTCCTAAGATGACGCTTTTTATGACGTCCGCTTAGTATGACGTATTTTTCCCTTCCTTTCGATGTCATTATAAGCGGATCCAACTCCCAAAACGTTTTGTTCGTACCTAGTTAATGTAGTATCTTAATAAACCGTGTGCAATATATTAAGCACTAAGCCGTTATCAGGAATCCGTTATGCAGTGAGCTCTGCTTGGTGCTTGTGATTCATAAATAAAGACTTAAACAGGTTTGTACGTTACCTAGATCCTACTTATTTGTTAGTTCATAAAAATAACTGTATTGCAAATGAATCATCACAAGCACAAAAAAAGAGCAGTGGTGGCCAAGTGGTAACGGCACCGATTTACAAAATGCATATATAATTAATTTCATCACCACTGCTCTCATAACCGTGAAGGGAAACATTGTGAGGACACCGGCATGTCGTAGAACCAAAAATTCGAAGACATGTCACATTCACCAACCCGCACTGGGCCCGCGTGGTGGATTACGGCCCATTCCCTCTCCTAGAGAGGAGACCTATGTACTAGCAGTGGGAACATTAAAAACCGGATTATGCTTATAAGCACAGAAAATTATGGGATCCTCTCACTTATCTCGATTATCCCTTTATTTTTTCCTGTTCCTATTCCCATATTTATTAGGGTATCTTTGAGTCAGATGACCCTTCCGTATATAATATTTTTTCTCATTTCAGTTCCTTTCCAAGTTCGTTTACTTCGACGGGAGTATTTCAACCGATGGTACAGTTTGAAGGCCTACTATGCGGCTCTAACATTCTCTAGTTTGCCTAGTATGGTAAGTGCTCAAACCATAAGATATATGACCATATTTTCTAAGACCCAATTCCTAATTTAAACATGTGAAAAAATATTGCTTGATTCTGTCAAGTTTCAAGAAAGAAATTCTGCAACATGTGTTTACAAAAAAACATATGTGTTCTTTATTTTGGCATGTTTTATATAAAAGGATAGTTGATTATCCCAACGTAATGCGCATGTACTAGAACCACTTGAAAACTTCAGTTTTCGCCTCAAAGCTCCACTTCAAAACCATATTACAGGAAAACTGTGCATGTCTTATTTCAGTTCTGTAACACTTGAACTTGTTCTTATCATAAAGTTAAAAGTCTTCTTGTTGCACACAAAACATGTTTTTTTGTTAATCAGTGTTATTAAACCAGTTCAACTTTGTACAAGTATCTTAAGTAGGTATACTGGGGCAGGGCTGATCTATATCACCCCTAAACTTACTCGTGCAAAACTGTGTTGCGTTGGAAGTAAGACCAGCGGGCGAACCATGACATCTTAAAACGTGAGTCTTCCGAGCGAGAAAAAGGGATGGAGCTATATAGGGTGTATAACTCTATCCCTCTTTCTCGCTCGGAAGACTCACGTTTTAACACCTCATGGTACACCCGCAGGGGCCGTACCACGAAGTGCTATCATGATATCTGTGTTAAAAAGGGGATAGTGCTATTCGCCTTGTATAACTCCGTCTCTTTCTGACACAGGAAGCATGATGGATTTAAGACGTCATGGTAGGACTACAGGGGTTATAATCGTGTTTTTCAAGCTACTTATAATGTGAATAGAATTTCTCTTAACTCCGGTAATCTATGACTCAAAAACTGTTAGTAAAACTTACGAGTTACGACTATGTCAGTAAGTACTGACACTTACAAAATAAAAATTAACAACATAAACCAATAACCGTGCCGTTATAAAAGTTCTTATGAAAATCTTCCTTTTTGTTTGTTACAGCTCATACTGGGATCAATATTCATGGTAATTGCATACTTAATGTCTGGACAGATGTTGGAATGGGACCGATTCCTGTTGTTTGCCGTCAGCGGGTTCCTAACAGCGCTGTGTTCTGAAGGTCTTGGATTAGCCGTTGGATCTACTTTTAGTGTTACTGTGAGTATTTATTTGATTTTATCCTCTATTTTTTTACTTCCTATTATAGCTTCATTTGGCTTGAGGATCGTTTTGGTCTTTAAGAAAAGTAAAGTTCTTAATTTATTCTTGCTGTTTTCCCCATTCCATTTATTCGAGGTTGGTGCATCATGTTACTTTTTCCATACTTCTCTTTTAAAGATCATCTTCTTTCTAGTTTTCTCTAAAACCTATCTGTTCCATTCTCTCTTAAAAATCGTATCAACTACAAAGGGGATTGAACCTTTGTGGCACTGGTACACGGCCGCCACTTTAAAAAATCGTCCCACTTTTTCAGGGACAGATTTTCTAACATTTTTTGTTTGTTTAAGTATCTTCTATCTACAGTATTTACCGACATGTTTAAAGTGCGCCGCGATTTTGAAATAATAAAATCAAAATGGTGGCTAGTGGCTAAGCTAGCTCTCATACAAAAATGTTGTAACACCTATTTGCTCTTCTTTTCAGAACGGCTCCATAGTAGCTCCAGCAACTGCGGCACCACTTCTCGCCCTCTCCTGCTACGGTATGGGCTTTGGACCCTACATCGAAGGAGCCATGCGAGCCCTCATGTCCGCCTCTTTTCTTCGCTACGGAGTTACAGGCTTTTCAATTGCACTTTACCAAAATCGGAACCTGATGGAATGCAAAGAAGACTTCTGCCTTTACTCGGATCCGAAATTAATATTAAGAGATTTGGGTATGGAAACTGATAGCTATGGTATTCAAATAGCCGGCCTATTAGCTTTTACCGTCCTTCACAGAATTTTAGCATACCTAGCGTTAAGATATCGCTTGACTGCCGAATTTTCGAATAAGTTCATGTGTTATGTGAGCAAATTTTTGAAACATAGGTAAATAAAATGTATAGTTTAGGTGTCTGATTGATTTTAGATAAAATAAAGTTTTGAAATTATGTATAATTTATGTTACGATCTACTTAGATCGTTGATATCTTGCCAGGGTATTCTTATGAAGCCGCACGAAAATGAAAAATGTGGGGTAGACAGATAGGTATACTTATTTAGTTGTAGGAAAACCCTTTTTGACACAGTATTGTAGGTAGCAAGAGTAACAGGTGTTAAACCATACTTTAGTTACATTATAAAAGTTAAGTAATAGCTTAGAAATAAGAAAAAAAACATGACTGAGGTACTAAAATGTTGAATTTTAAAAATGTGAGTGAACAGTCAAATCCAAAACTATCGTGATATATGTATGGAAATATGAAATAAGCTATGAAATGAACATATATGAAAATCATTGAAGGGTCTCCATCAAGATGAACACTATAACTGCATCATTGGTTTATTGTAAAATCGTTTTTCTTAGCCAGGAATAGAACAAGTTAATAGGTATTTAACAAATAAAAAAGCGCACCTTTCTATAATATACCATTCGAAAGGGCTGCTACTAAGGATTATATACCGGGAAATACTAATAACACGGTGGGAAGGAGGGTTCTGTGATAGTTTGAAATAATCCCACTATTTAAGTTATATGACTAAAAATATCATCTTATAAGCTGAATGTAGAGAATAACTTAGAAAACTTTTGTTACAGCTTGGTTCAGATTGAACGTTTATATTAAGTCATAGTTGTTTCCAAATCGTCTTTATTTTCAGTTGATTTGAAGTTTTTTTTTAACATTCTTGCTCAAATAGATTTAAGGCAATATTGTTGCTAGCAAATCAGCAAACTTAGCAAAATAATGTTTGCTTGTTGAATGTGTGTATTGGAAACATAAGTAAAAGTCCGTGTGATAATGATTTTCAAAGTGCTGATATTTAAGAAGAGATTTATTTGAACTGTGAATCAAAATTGGAATGTTCAAATCTACTGTATTATTTTATAAAACTTTATGAATAATATAAATGTAAAAAGACGAATTTATTCATTTGTTGGCTGGGGTAAAAAAATATATAAAATAATTGAAAAAACTTTGATTTGATTTTATTTAAATAGTTTTTAACACAACAACAAAAATAATAATAGTAAAAATATTTTAGTAACAATAATAATATCTTTAAATGATTCTTAATTTTATAAGAGAGAATAATGTTGTTCCTTATTTATGGACAACTAGCAGCACCTCGGGGTATCACGCACGTAGTTCCCGTTCCCGTGAGAATATGGGGATAAAATATAGTCTGTTACTCAGGGTGAATGTAGCTTTCTAAAGGTGAAAGATTTTTTTAAATCGGCATAGAAGTTTTTGAGTTTATTCATTACCAACCTACACACACACACAAATTAAAATCTTTGCTCTTTATGATATTAGTGTAGATTTACAGAGTTTGTCAACAGGTATATGAAGTTATCATGGTGCTTATTTATAAATACAAAGGCTGCTTTTAAGCAATACTATCAGACTTCAAATAACCTACTTAACTAAATTAAAATAACCCGTATTTTTTAAATTAAACATCTATAATTTTGTTTTCTTTTCTTCAATTAATTCTGGTTCCATTATTTTTGCAGCAGGCCGCTTTGGCCCTGAAAAAAAAAAAGTTTTGACATTGGTGCAAAAAATCGATATCTTGACTAAGCTGTAAATATCTTATTCTAGCTGCCGCCTGTGGATCCGCCCGCGTGTATTTCGTAAATTATCTCAAGGCAAAATACTCCCGGGATAAAAGTATTCTATGTGTTATTCCAGATTATAATAATAATAATAATATATCTTTATTTCAGACATACGTCCATACATTTTTAACAAATGAATCGTTAGTAAGGTTGTTAGTAGAACACATAAAAATACAAATAACATAATCATATAACACTCATAATCTTCTCACACAACCAGCTGATCGAGTGATATTTTTACAGTTAAACGTTGCTAGGTATGTCTTCTTAATTTTCGTACCCATTATTCCGAGATGCATTTCCATTCAAAATCCTAACGTCTATCCTATTCTTAAAATGTATAAATCGTCTGAAAGCAATACCATATAATCTACCTCTGTGTCAAATGTCATCAAGATTCATTCAGTCTTTTTTGCGTGAAAGAGCAACAAACGTTACACGCTAATTGACTCAACCATGCAACATTCAAAGGTGGTATCTCTCCCACCTTTAAATCTAGCTGTGTAACTCGAAGTTACGCTTTAAAGTATGTGTGTGGTCACATCCAAAATTGACAATTCAAAGGGTTTCTATATAAGTTTATTATTTTTTTCTTCATAATTACAATATTTGAACGCCTCCAAGTCGTCTTTTTAAGTCGTCTTTTCTCATTGAAAATTACAGAAAATTGTTTTTTTTTTTTAAATTGAAGAATCAAATTTATTCATCAGTTTTTTAGCTTAAATATAACGAGTAGAAACAACCATTCGTTCGCAATAGTCTGCTTATTTCATGAATGTTAATTCGAGGTAACAGGACATATGTATTTGGGTTGTTTTTTTTTTTATTTGAATTGGAAGAAGTGATTCAGTCAGCGCCCTACATTACCGTCCTCCTATTTTCTTAATTATTTTAGGGATCAGGTTGTGCGAGGTATTTACTGTACAACTGTTTACAATTTAGCTGAAGTGTTTGTTTGGTTGAGCGCGCTAATCTCAGGAACTACTGGGTCGAATTTTAAAAGTATTTTAGTGTTGAATAGCCCATTTATTGGAAGGTTGGAACGGAGCATCAATAAAAAATGTTATAAAAACGTTTTTCTTTTTCTCTCTTACGTGACGCAGTCGACCTTGCCCGGGTCAGCTAGTTGGTAAATACGTATAATGCCAGGACCACACTAACGAGAAATGCCATTAATTATTGCGATAATGGACGTTAACCTTAGGTGTAGCCACGACTTAACGCGATAATTTGACAACGGCATTAGCGTTGCCGTTTGGCGTTAGGCGATTGCTCAAGTGGCGGTAAATCAAAGAATAAAGTAAAATAAAAGAGCAAAGAGTAAATTCAAATAATAAAAATATACACTCATGAAATACAGAACATTGTCAATGTCCATCTTGCTTCAATTTAAGGTAAATTAACGCCGTTTTTAGCGCCAATGATGGGCATTCACGTTGATATTTCAAGTGTAGCCACCCACTATAGCAAGTTATTAAAAAATTATCGCAGTAAATATCGCGCTAGTGGGCATTGGCGTTAGCCGTTAGTGTGGCCCCAACATAAAGAGAAATAAATAATGGAACCTATGGGTCACAGCAAAATTTTCAATGGATAGGAGGATAGAAGAAGTGCCTCTTATAATGTTTCTTGTGACTAAATAAAGAGATTAACTATTTGTTTCCTTCTGCTTTTCAAGGTCAGTATGTGCCTATTAAGTAGTTTATCATCATCATCTCCTTGCCCTTCTCATATTATTTTTTTAATTTAATTGAGAAATGGATTTGCTCTTGATTCTAGTCAAGATCATAGTGACAGAGACAGTCTACGATGGAATGAGCTTACCCAGAAGAAGCCACTCTAACTTTGAAGAGATTAGGGTTGAATGCGTTCGGAAACACAGACGCAGGCAGAGAGTTCCACACCTTTGCTGTGCGCATTATAAAAGATAATTGAAAACGCTTAGTGCGATCATTCATTCATTATTCCTCACACAATCTTTTCTTTGGTCCAATTAAGCCTTTTGATAAGTTTATATTACCACTAATGTAAGTATGTAATCTGTATCTATACGTATACAAAAGATAGAACTCACCTCCACCCATGAAGTGTTTGATAAGCACAGAACACGGTGCGTCAACAATAATAGTAACAATGTAGGAAACTATTACTGCAAGTAAGAAGTCAGCTAAGAACTGGAACAGCTGAAGAATATAAAATAAAAATAAACAATTTGAAAAAGGAATTTTATAAAAGTGACATCTACAATAAATTGTTTGAACTAAGTGTGATTGGTTAAACGCCAAGTGATTGTGAAACATTTTGGTTACGAGACTTTGAATATATTTGATAAAAATCTGTTAGGGGGAGCTTTATGATGTTGAACGTAAGATTATTATTAAAAAGCTTGTCTTAATTATGATGGTGATCTGATTACTAAAAGAAAAGACTTGCTTAGTCTTCTTTCACAAAAACTCATGAGGTACTAAGGGAATTTCCTGGCAATCAATTCATTTTTTAATCATATAAAAAACTTTTTACAAAAAAATACAACCGACTTTTCCACAAAAAATCAAAAAAGTACAAAATAACTTTAATTTCGGAAGTCGGTGTTCAAAAAATGAAAAAGGAACCACAAACACCGAGTTCCAAAATTAAAGTTATTTTGTACTTTTTTGATTTTTTGTGGAAAAGTCGGTTGTATTTTTTTGTAAAAAGTTTTTTATTTTTCACTTTTTAGTGGTACCTAAACCCCCTCCCCTCCCCCCACCTAAACGAACCAATTACATTAGTGTAAAAAAAACGCACTGCTCCAATGCAGAGTAAACTAAAAGGTCGTCAATGTAGATATTTTTTTAGATTTTTGTTGATTTTTCAAAAACCGCTTGTTCGATTTCGATAAAATTTTCATGGGACCATTTGGGAAGTATACCCTTTCCAACAAAAAAAAAAGAATTTTTCAAATCGGTTGGCAAGCGACGGAGTTATGGGCGAACAAACAATAAAAAAAAAATACGTACAAACATCCGAATTGAGAACCTCCTCCTTTTTTTAGAAGTCGGTTAAAAACAGCACAAATCAGCGATCAAACTTAGCAGCTGCTGCCATTAACGATTGCATAATATTTGTATTCATTTGATTTTTTGAGCATGCTGAGAATATCATGATTTATACGAAATTTCATTTATGATCCTATTATCCTCTCCACGTTGTATACAAAGAAACAGTCCACCTTAACATTTACAGATACTGATGATAGATTTATTAGAGGGTAGAGGTAATGTAATGACGAAAATATAAACTTACCGAAAATCTGACGTTGAAGTAGATGGGTACGACTGGCATTGCATTGATGACAAACATTAGAGGGTAGTGCACTAAATACATAGCGTACGATAGACGACTTAGAACTTTCCATGCTTGAAGTGATAGAATCCAGTTCACTGGCCCTAAAAAAATAATTCAAGTACTTAATTGAATGTCAACAGTTGTTGAGTTTTTAGCTTACTAATCGTTTGGCAAAATATAATAAGGGCATTTAAACTCGCAAATGGCATATTACATTTGGCATAGCACTGGAAAAAATAGGCTTTTATTACAAAAACTTCACAGGCTGATTAATCAATTTAGTTCTACAATTTCACTCATAAGCACAGCGCATTATTTATCGTTACAGATAACCAGTGGTCGGAAAAGGTAGATTGTTTTAATGTACTTGTATCACGAACTGTCACAGTAATCATAATATGGATAAACATTTTTCCCGGGATTTCATTTCAGTGTTTACGGGATTTAATAAATATTTTTGACTATATGGATTTTTAAACCACTACAAACTCGTATGATTTTTTTTTTAAGCTAATAAAACATTTTATTAATATGGCTGGAATAACTATAACTCTACTTTTTCGAAACGCACGCGGGCGTAGCCGCGTGAAATAGCGAGTGCTGATATGTCATCATCCTACATATTCTACATGTTCTTAACAATTTTGATATTCCGGAAAACTTTGAGATTCCAGAATCTCGGAGGCATGTCCATATTAACATCTACGTTTCAGGTTATTGACCCCAAGTCAATCTATCTATTCCAACCACTGCAGATAACACAAGAATAGTTTTCGGTTGAAGGAGCAATACAATAACAATAAATAAGTATTTTTTAAGCTGTGCATACCACCATATCCGTGCGCGCAAGCAAATATCAGCCATCCGACAAACACAGCCCACGCTGGTCTCATGAACGAATTGATCATACTGTCAGCGATCTGGTTGTCCCAATCCAACTGCATGATAGGATAGGAAGAGTATATAACAAGGAGAGCGATTACTGTCGTGCAGATCCAGAGGAGTGATGATGTGATCTAGAAAGTGAAAAAATGAAAGAAATATATATCAGCTTGTTTTAATGAACGTCTTTTATTAAAGGGTTTATGAACGAGGAGACATTTTTTTCTGGTTTTCCGAACACATTAAACCCCACTACCTACTACTCGGGCGTAGATCGTTCATATGCGGAATTGATAAGAACATTGAAAAATACGCGTGTATTTAATTAAACACGCTGCGCCGCGCGGTGTTCACAACCTATGCAATCTCCGATCTTGTTCTAACACTATATAAAAGAGGAGATATGAGCTATAAGGCATATACGGGATACTTTGAAACGTTTATAAAATAAACTTCTCAAAGTATCCCGAAATCTAATGCCACTTTCACTACTACTACTACTACTACAAATATTATACCAACTAGCACAGTGAAATTCAAAATTCAAAATTCAAAAGTCATTTATTCAAACTAGGCTGATAGACAGCACTTTTTGAACGTCAAATTTTACATAAAGACAGTCCCCCAAAACGCCCACCCGTCACCACTTCCTAGTGTTTTAGCTGGGAAGAAGAAGTGGCGCAACAAACTCCCCAGCAACACATCTGTCTATTGCGTTTTAAGAACTTGAATTTATACAATAGTATGCAAAGTCATTGATACATGACAAAGGTAGAAAAAATAATAATAATTATCCAACATGGAAATTATAAATCAATTCACTATAAAACATTATAAATAGTAAATTGAGTCAATAATGTAAAAACAGATTGACCTAAATAGTCATAAAAAAAAAAAACACAACAAACAATATTATATGAACTCATATAACCCGTGAGTATTGTGACTAGTACTTATGTATGATATAAATTATAATTTCAACAATGTAGGTACTTAAGGTGATGTCCAAACACATAATTATGTAAAATAACATAGAGAATTGGCATTTAGTTGTAACAATTCCCTTTAGAGATTATTATTGTTATGATTTTGAGAGGTGAGTGTATAGTAAGCATTGCACACTTGCAATCCAAAACAATTAATAGAAAGAAAAATATGACTTTTTTGTCAACTGGCGATCGTCGAGCATGAAACTCGCGTGTCACTTTTATCTATTTTTTTTTGTCGTCAACTCGCTCGCATATATAAAGTACAGTCACATAAAAACAGATTGAAACCAATAACTATAAATTACTAGCTATTGCCCGCGGCTTAGCCTGCGCTGGCTGGTTCGGTTTAGTACCGACTATCTCTATAACTCGAACAAGTCTAACATACATACATAATAACTTACAAGATTTAAAGTAACTTTCTTCCCGCGGTTGAGATGTAACAGGTAGCCAAATATTAATCCAACGAAGAACGGCGAGGCTCTGGGTAGTGTGTTTACGTAGTAGTTCGTTAAGTATTCTGCTGCATCACGTGGACGTCTGAAAAAACAAACAATTTCATATTTACTGTGCCGAGTAACAATTTTGTAATTGTGTCGAAATGTGTCAGCATTGTTGTTTGCAGGCTATTAATATATATTCACACATTTTTACATTGTTGTTGTTTTGTTGTTTTTATTTTTCATTTATTGTTATTTTTTACAGTTTATTAAAATTATTTCGCTACAATATGTTACTCGCGAATAATGTAGCTTTCCACTGGTGTAAAATGGTTAAAATCGATTCTGTAGTTTTTATTCAAAACAAACAAACACATCATTTTATCCTCTTCATAATATTAGTATAGATTAATTTGTTTCATAATTAATTTGAGATACCATTATTGCACAAAATGTGTCCAAGTCAAATTTGGATGAATATATTTTTTTCAGTATCAAGTTCAATACTCACGAAGGTATAATAGGACCTGACTGGAACTCTTTGATAAAATTGTAAGTAGTCGCAGCTGCCAGAACTGCTATTAAAGCACCAATGAGTGCTGACCAGGCAAGTTTTCGTTTACCAGTGAGCACCCACACTAGGACGAGAGGCGATAGGATATGGAGCTGAACGTCAATAGCCAGGTACCAAGAGTGGGCGAGACACTGAAATTAAAAAAAACGAGTGTGCTTTAGACCACACAACTGAAGTAATACATATAATAACAACATATAGTAATAATATAAATATATACATGTATATCATCATATGCCTAGCCTTTCCCAACTATATTGGGGTCGGCTTCCTGTCATACTGGATTCAGCTGAATACCAGTATTTAAAGTGAAGTGGCTGCTAAATATATACATGTAGTACATACATATACATTTATTAATTGTTAACAACTATTTAAATTTATTATGGTATCAGATACATCAGTAATTAACAGTAATTACTGTGCATGAGAGGAAGAGAGAAAGAACTCTCTTGCTTCTACTGTGTGATAGTCCAGCGTGTCCAGCGACCACGCCACATTATGAAGGCTTGATAAATGATAAATGATATTTATTTTGTAAGTAGGTTGTAAATAACACTTTTACACGTCAATATTTTTGGTCGTTATAAACTAGATGAGGCCGGTGTTTCCTAGCTGACTACCCTGAGAAGAAACACCGAAACAAACTCAGAGATCAGTCTCTTTTAAAGTCCATACAATTGTACTGGTCAAATCATATGAGAACCATGTAGGTTGATGTCTGAAGTGGTATTTTGAGGAAAGTACCACACAGATTTGAGTTGACCTGTCCAGACAGTGCAAGCATTTGTCAGTTACCGAGTAGCTCAAACTTAGAACTTTAAGGAGCTCGTCGATTTGACGATCAATACTAAAGTAATATTTGGGTAGGCCACATAAAGAACTCAAACCGCCAGACTAACAAGAAATGAACCCCTTTTTTTTTTTTTTTTTTTTTTTTTTTTCTTTTTTTTTTTTTTCTGGATGGGAAATCATCAAATGACTTCTCCCGCTCTGGGCGGAGCGGAAGGGAGTGTCAGACTCTTACTGACTAAAACCCACCCGTGATCCTTCTTGTGCCCTTTGCGTTCCAGGGCTGCGGTGACTCTTTCGAACAAAATCCGCAACCCTAGCAGGCACTGACCCTATGCGGCCCCGTCTACGTTGCTGACGGCTCTTTGAGGCGCGCGTGGAACACGACGCGCCGTCGACTCGGGCCTGGTTACTATCGGACGGCGAGCCACCCATAGCTCGCCATCCGCAGGCCCGCGCCTACGGTGGCCGGGAATCGCCCTGCGTTTCCCGACGCCCGGGGCGTCTTCTTCTGTTGCGGCGGCTGGGGCGTGAGGTTTCCCTCTCACGCACGCGTTCCGCCTCCTCCTTTGCTAGCATTACTGCTTCGCAGAAGGAGGCGACCGCTTCCCATGCCTCCTCGCTCCGGACCATGGCTTGAACCAGGGCCGGACGCGAGAGGTTGCCGCCGCCGATCGCCTCGACGAGGACACGGCGGTGCTCCGCCCAAGCAGGGCAGACCTCCACCGTATGCTCCACCGTGTCCTCCGGGCGATCCACACAATGATGACACCCGGACGCGTCCTCCCGCTGGATCCGACACAGGTACCTCCCGAAACAGCCGTGTCCGGTAAGCACCTGCGTCAGGCGGAAGGTGAGGACGCCGTGACGTCTCTCCAGCCACGCCTCAAAGAGGGGACTTATCGCCGCAATAGTGGCGTGCCCAGCACTGGGTTGCGATAGTCGCTGTCTCCAAACCTCCGTGAGATCCCGCCGGAGCTCCGTCCGCTGCGCAGCAATTTGCCGCGGCAGCAGAGTTTCACCCCGGCTTAGCGCCTCCACGCGCAACGCGTAGACGTGCGCGAGGGCTCTCGCCTCCAGATCCCACGGCAGCAATCCGGCAAGGAGATTCGCCGCCTCGCCAGAGACCGTGCGGTATCCACGGACTAGCCGAATGGCCATGACCCTCTGGGCCGAGACCAGGTGGCGCGCTGGCAGTCGCCTTAGCGACAGCGCCCACACTGGGGCCCCGTAAAGGGCCATGGACCGCACGATCCCCGCGTACAGCCTCCGGCAGGAGGCGTTTGGACCCCCTAGATTGGGCAAGAGCCGCTTGAAGGCAGCCCCGGCCCGCCCCAGTTTGGGGGCCAAACGTCGGAAATGCTCCGCGAAGTTCCACCGGCTATCGAGGACGAGGCCCAGGTACCTCATCGTTGACCCGACGCCGATGTGAACCCCTCCTACCGTTACCTGGGGTCCCGGTGGTGGCCGGTTCCGAGAGCCATGAAAGCACATGGCCTCGGACTTGTGCAGGGCCACCTCGAGACCCAGTTGCCGGATTCTGTCAACGACTACCGCAACCCCGCGTGTCATCAACTCAGCCGCCGCCTGGTGCGACCCCCCTTGCGCCAGAACCAGCGTGTCGTCAGCGTAGCAGACTACGCTGACGCCGCGAGGGAGGTCGGCGCGCAGCACCCAGTCGTAGCCGATGTTCCACAGGGGCGGCCCCAGAACCGAACCCTGTGGAACACCGCACGACATCTCTCGCCGGTTCCACTCTCCCCGGTGACCGGGGTAGATGACGGCTCTGTCCGTCAGGTAGTCCTCAACCACGCGACGGAGGTAGGTTGGCACCCGGTGATACCGGAGTGCCTCCCTGATGCAACTCCAGGGCAGGGAATTAAAGGCGTTGGCGATGTCAAGGGACACCGCCACGACCACCCCACCCCGGGAAATCGCCTCCCCCGTCGTGAGGGCTCTTACGCGCATGATGGCGTCCACCGTCGAGCGCCCTGTGCGGAAACCAAACTGGTTCTCCGCCAGGTCCGGCCCAACTCTCACCAAGTGCTTGACGAGGCGGTTTGCAATTACTCTTTCAAAGAGCTTGCCCACCTCGTCAAGCAGCACGATGGGCCGGTATGCGGACGGAGAGTCCGCAGGGCGCCCTGGCTTCCCAATGAGGACCAGTTTCCCCGTCTTCCAGCGACGTGGGAACTGGCCCCTCTCCATGCACGCGCTTAGGAGCCCACGTAGTCGAGGCCCGAGAGCCTCCGAGGCCAGGACCCATGCTTTCCCAGGTAAGCCATCGGGTCCCGGGGCGGTGTTTCTGGTCTTGAGCCTATTAACCGCCGCTCTCAGGTCTACCTCGGTCACCTCCGGAGTATCGTCGTCGTCGGTGTGGTCCGAATCGGCTACCGCGGGTGGCGGAGCCATGGGCGGGGGAGCATGGTCCCCTCGCAACGGGAACAGAGCGCTCACCACGTCCTCCACTAGCTGGGGCCGGAGACTCTGCGTCAACGGGGGGGCCCAGGTGCGGAGTTTGTTCCGCACCATTTTGTAGGGCCTTCCCCACGGGTCCCCGTCCAGAGACTCCAGCAAATCTCTGCGAGCCAGATCCCTGGCCCGCAAGATCCCCGCTTGGAGGGCGGTCTTCGCCGCTCTGTACTCCTCGTACAGCTCCGCCTCCCTGGCCTGCGCATTCGGAGGGCGAATGCGGAGCCGGCGATGCCTGGTGTACGGGCGACGCGCAGCAACGCACGCTTCTCTCAGCGTCGTCAGCTCGCGCGACCACCAGTACACCTGACGGCGGGCGCGTCCTGGCCGGACCCGGGGCATTGCCACGTCGCATATATCCGACATGGTCTCCCGGAACCACTCCGCCTCATCGTTGATGTCAGCAGGCCTGTCCGGTGGTGACACCCAGGCCTGCACGATCGAGGCTTCCAGGAGAAGCTCCCGGTCCAGCTGCTTCAGCGCCCACCGCGGACCACTCGGGGTCTGTCGGACTGGCGCGCTTGAGGTCTGGGCGGAGACGTCGAACCGGATATACCGGTGGTCGGAATAGGTCTCCACCTCCTCCACAACACGCCAGTCGACGACACGCGGCGACAGAGCGGGGCTGGCGAACGAGATGTCCACCACGGAGTCACCCCGCATCCGCACACACGTGGGGACAGAACCCCGATTAAGGACGACCAGGCCTGTCTCCAGAGCCCAGTCCTCCACCATCCTACCCAAGAAATGAACCCCTAACATAGCAATCTACATGGTCCTCACATTCACAATACGTTATATGAGGACCATGTCAGTGTCTGAAGTGGTCTTTTGAGGAAAGAACCACACAGATTTGAGTGGACCTGTCCATTCATTAAAGAAAAGGAAAAAAAAATACTTGAAGAGGAAAAAGCAATAATAACCCATATAGTCCTCATATTCACTATAGTAAATAAAATAAAAAATATAATACTTTACAAAGTAAGTATTCATGTCAAAATAAGAAATTGTAATAAAATAAAAAGAATACTTTAAAAAGTAAACATTCATGTCAAAAGTAAACTAAACGAAAATTAAAACATGTCAAAGTGTAAAAATATAAAAGAAAAACACAGAAACAAAACAACAACATAAAACATTGGGCCATGTACACAACTGAAGCAGCTTAATCCCAAGCCTTCTTGTCCTCCAGATAGTCTTTAACTGTGTAAAAAGCTTTCTGGCATAGCTTACGTTTTATAAATACTTTGAATTTATTTATGCTTAGTTCTTGAATGCGGCCAGGAAGTTTATTATAAAAATGTATACATTGGCATCGAAAGGAACCACCTATTTTCTTGAGCCTGGTTTTAGGAACAACAAAATTGTGTTTGTTCCTAGTATTTATGCTATGGATATCACTGTATTTTTTAAACAGATTAATATTTTTATGTGCGTACAAGAGATTCTCATAGATATACTGAGAGGGCACAGTCATTATATTAATCTCTTTAAATTTTTCTCTGAGTGAGTGTCTGGGATTTAATTTATAAATCGCACGAATAGCTCTTTTTTGTAAAACAAATATTGTCTGCATATCGGCGGCATTTCCCCACAACAGAATTCCATATGACATCACGCTATGAAAGTAACTAAAGTACACTAAACGGGCCGTTTCTAAATCAGTTAAGCCACGAATTTTCCTAACGGCAAATGCTGCAGAACTGAGTTTTTTTGACAGTTTATCTATATGGGAGCCCCACTGAAGCTTCGCATCCAAAGTGATGCCTAAGAACACTGTGGTATCTTCGGGTTTCAACTCTTCACCCTTTATTGTTAGAACAGTATTCACTTGTCTTACATGAGGTAAAGTAAACTTTATGCATTTCGTCTTCTTCTCGTTAAGTAGAAGATTATTAACATTAAACCAGTTAACTACAGTCGCAAGGGCACTATTTATATTGTCAGTAACCATCTGCTGACGTTTTAGTTTGAACAAAAGCGACGTGTCGTCTGCAAACAACACTATATCATATTTATCTTTTATGAGGTACGGCAAGTCATTAATATATATCAGAAACAGGAAGGGACCTAAAATTGAGCCTTGGGGGACCCCCATCCTGACTACCGATCCAGGAGACCTTTTACCATTGACATCAACTCTCTGAATCCTATAAAATAGTGCAATTTCCTGATTAACGTCTCATGGAGAACGCAATCGAACGCCTTGGACAAATCGCAAAAAATGCCCAAAGCATCGCATTTGTCCTCCCATGCATTGTAAATGTGTCCTAGAAGTTCAACACCGGCATCGGTTGTTGAACGACCCCTCGTAAAACCAAACTGTTTGTTATGTAAAAATTTATGTTTATTAAAATAACTTTGCATTTGATTTAAAATAAGTTTCTCAAAAATTTTACTAAAAGTAGGTAGCACTGATATTGGTCTATAATTGGAAGGGTCTGATGTACTCCCCGATTTAAATAACGGAATTATTTTACTATATTTCATTAGATCAGGAAACTCACCACGGTCTATACAATTATTAAAAATAACAGCTAAAGTAGAGGCTACAATGTGTATAATGGACTTAGCAAGGTCGACAGAATTACCCCATAGATCGGCAGTCTTTTTAACATTCAATGAGTTAAACGTTTTTACGATATCATTAGAAGTGACATGTTGGAATTTGAATTCGGCATCACAAACTGGAACGTTTTCTTTAAGTAATGCTTCTTCTTGAGAATCTATATAGAAAACTTGCCAACAAGTAAGTCGGAAAATAGAGGTGTTGTTGACTGTTTATGACTTTGATACAAATGCGAACGCTCTTTGACTGACATACGGGATTTTGTCCTGTGAAATAGTCTAGCGCCCGTAGCACGTAATAGTCAGGATCAAAGCAAGGCAAACTTTCCTAATAGCATCAATCAGTAAAGAGGTAACGAATGTCATTAGTTTAGTTCCAGAATAAAAAAAACCAGCAAAGTTCATGAAGAGCTCGTGGCTAAAGACTAACAGCCGCACGGGTCAATCTTCAAGGTTAAGCAACGCTTGCCAGGGTTGGTCTGTGGATGGGTGACCATCTTAACATACCGAGTTTTATCCGTGCCTCGGAAAGCATGCCGTTGGTACCAAATAGCTTACTAATTGGTACCAACGGCTGTCATTTGTACATCTTTGGCAGTCGTTACAGATTGTCAGAAGCCAATAAAATCTGACTCCATTCTTGCCAAGAAGTACCGTGTTACCCAGTTAATGGGTTGTGGAGGTCTGGTAGGCAGCTTGTCCACTTAAAAAACTAGTATTCAGCTGAATCCGGTTTGACTGGGAGCAGACCCCAATATAGTTGGGAAAAGGCTAGGCAGATTTGCTCTAAAATCGATAGTTTTGACAAAGATCATATTTTAGTCAGGTTCAACAGGGTAAAATCTAAATGTAGTTAGTATTAAGTAGATAAATACTTGAATATGGTGGTATTCGTTTATTTGAATACCTGTGATATGAAACTTACCATATGGTTAGGGTTGATATAGTTTTGAATATACAGCAGCGTTGACCACCAGTTCACTCTACATCTTTGCGTATGGGTCGATATTACTGTCCAATATGGGCCATCAGAAACACGATTCAGAATTGAGATTTGAAGCAGGACTACTGCAGCAAGCACAGGAAACATTCGAAGAAGGCGATTGAGATAGAATAGATGGAGACTTTTGACTAATTTCACTGGAAAGAAATATATCAGTGTTATCATCAGAGTACGGCGGCATTGAAGACCTACCAAAGTGAATATCTGACAAAAAAATACTTGTATTTATGTTATATTATTTAGGAAAGCAATCTCTTGACATAATATTTTTTGAACGTGCCAGATATATGAAGGAGAAAATATACTCACTGCTTGTCAATTTCCCCGCTGTAGTATATACTAGTAGAAGACCACTCAGCATGAAGAAAGTATCCACTGTGATCGGAGCTGCAGTAATCCATATAGACTGCAATGACATCATCCACTGGAAAGAAATGAATAAATTGGTTAGTTAACCCGGATCAAAAAATGGATGAAGAAAATGATACGCTTGGAAACTTTGCGTTACGAATGGTGCCAGGAACTTAAACCTCTTCAGAACGAATTTCAGAAATCGGTGTTTTTGGATGTTTATTGACGATAGAAGTTATTTGAACACCGACTTCCGAAATTAAAGTTATTTTATAAAAAAAAATTGTTTAGAAGTGGGTTGTTCTTTTTGTAAAAATATTTTTTTATTTCTCACTTTTTAGTGGTACACCCCCCTCCCAAACGTATCAATCACATTGGTGTAAACAATAAACAAACATGCGATTTTAGCAATCCCGAAAGATTTGCTATCATTTATTGGAGAGTTCCGTTTTCTATCATCTCTGTTCTTCATCAGACCTTCACCGAACTACTAAGTTACGCATTATTAGGGATCACTCTGTACTCAGATCTCAATCAAATTGGGACCACACGACAAGCACCAGCTTCCGAATATAAAAAGAATCATCAAAATCGTTACACCCAGTACAAAGTTATGAGGTAACACACACAAAAAAACAAATACAGTCGAATTGAGACCTTCTCCTTTTTTGGAAGTCAGTTAAAAACCTTAGCTCGGATAAAACTGTTATGGAATGAAAGTAAGGGGATTGATAGCATGGCAACTGACGGGGAGAATGGAAGAGGTAAAAGCTGCGATAAACAAAATGTCATGGGAAAAGAGCAGGGCCTCAAGTCTATTACAATAGTGTCAGAATGGTCTATTATTGATTTCATAATGGTTGATTTTGACAAGTTTTGTAATTTACTAATATAAAAGCGACATTATGACTTTACAATGGTCAACCACTGGCACTCCATTGAAAGAAATGGCATAGAATGGTAATCTCGTACGTAATGACAAATGAATGACAGACGTATGCGGTAATCTGCTCAAATTTTGACAGTTACTTTGATCAGTGACCTACCATTAGAACGTCAGTGTGCAGTCATTGCTTTTAATAGCTCGGTTATCAAAAAGTATTACGAGACCATTGACCGACCAATGATCGACCATTATGAATTTAGCAGATTACGAACATTAGCAAAATGACAATGGGATCGTGTTGGAATGATAAATTTATAAAAATAGTAGTCTTGGGGCCCAGGACGATGGTGATGATTATTATAAAGATTCAAATACAAGGAAGAGTACTTACAGTAAAAGCATCTGCAGGATTAGCCATAATTTCACTTGAAGTCTGAGTAACGAATGTATGTCCAATGATGACCCACATCATAGCAAATGATCTGATACCGTCCAGGCATTCCAAGGCTCCAGGAACCGGAGTATATGTGACGAGACGACGAGTGTTGGTGTAAGCAGAGAAGGCTATGAGCAGTTTGTTGATTTTCTTCGGATCTGTTAAGTTTTGCGAAATAGTTTTTATTTTATGAATATTTTGCTAAGATGGCCCATAAATCCTGAACTAATATTCTCACAGTACCTACGGCGTATAAGAAAATATATATTAAAAGTAGATATTATTATGAATGTATGTGTTATTTTGATTAGATGTTTATCATTATGGTGGACATTGGATTCAATAATAATTATCGAAGCAAATTAAAACTACCTAATAGGATTTATAACACTATGATAACTATAATTTATCATCTAATAATCATTGATAAAAATGGGACAAACAAATCACTTTAATGATTGAAATATGATAAGATTTTCAAAATAGGACTTAATTCATAGATTAAGTTTTAATCGCATTTATCTAACTACGTCTATATTTTGGAATGTACGATTTTTTTGCGTTAAAGTGAAAATAAAAAAATGTCAGTACCTTCTATGTTTTTTTTAGGATTTTCGAATGCAGGAAGAATGGAGCAGCTTGTGGCTAAATAATTACAGCCGCTCGGGTCGATCTCCAAGGTTAAGTAACGCTTGCCGAGGTCGTTCTGTGGATGGATGACCATCTTAAGATACCGAGACTCCACCGTGAAGAACATTAAGCCATTTGTCCCGTCTGTCATTTGTAGATCTTTGGCAGTCGTTACGGATTCTCAGCAGCGAAAAAAGAAGAAAATCTGACTCCGATCTTGCCAAGAAATACCGTTTTAATGGCTTGTGAAGGTTTGGTAGGTCGCCGCTTCTCGTAAAATACTGATATACAGCAGTGGCGTGCAGTGGTTCGAGTTAGGGTAGGCCAGAGAAAATGTCCAAATAAATTTAAAAAAATAACCACATTATTCAGGGTTGATTTTTAATGAAATGAGTTTCTTTTTGTTTTTTTAAATAGCCTATAAAAAAAACTTAAAAAAAAATAACACCAAATTTCAACCCTGAATAAATGTGGTGCGTTTTTTTTTTGGACATTTTCTCTGGCCTACCCTAACTCGAACCACTGCACGCCACTGATATACAGCTGAATTCGGTTTGACTGGAAACTGACCCCAATATAGTTGGGAAAAGGCAAAATTTGAGCCTCAAACAGCAACTTATACACTCACTCTATTGCTTGTGGGTTTACCTGTCTACCCGTCTGTCACAGCTCACTTTCTCTAAATCTACTGAACTAATTTAGATTCTTTACATAATGTCAATAAATCCAATTTAGAGTATGATCACTTTAGGGCAAAAAAAAGCCTATCTCCGAAGGTCTTCTTCAGATCTTCACCAAATTTAAATTGACAAGCATTAGCTTTCGAAGGTAAAAATAATAATATCAAAATCGGTACGCCCAGTAAAAAGTTATGAGGTAACACACAAAAAAACATACACTCGAATTGAGAACCTCCTCCTTTTTGCGAAGTCTGATAAAAAAATATCATGACAAATTCAAATTAAATTTCGAAATTAAGCCGTCGTTCGATGAGTTTGACGTTCAGTTTGACATTTTATTAAAAAAAAAATAGAAAAAGGATGTTACCTATTGTTTAAATTAAATATTTACAATCTACAGCTTAGGAAAGCACGTGGAAAGATAGTGCACGACACTTACCAGGTGTTAATGATTGATTGCATGGGAATCTATCATCTAAAGATAAGCAATGGCAATGGATAAATTAGTGCCGTTATCTGAGTTTTGTTGCACATATTTTGATATTTTTACGCACCGTCAATAGAAAATTGATTGTAATTGCTTTCGTTTGGGTTTTGTTAATACTCGTATGTTTATAGTTTGTCAGCTTTTGAGACATTACTATAATTTATCGCTTTGTAAACTTACTGTTTTGTACATTATCATGTTCGTTGGACACTACTTTTTCTACTGCTCGTCTCTGATTGATACTATCAACATCTTTTGTTTGATGGCCTTTATTTGTCGATTTAAAGGCATTTTACTCAACAGCTGAACCTTGAATTCAGGGTTGAAGTACTCGATTAATTTTCGTTACTGTGCTCTAAAATAAGCAAGAAAAGGAGGTTAAAGGTCACAGCTCATCAGAGCCACCCGGCACCCACCCCGCACCGCCTCGTCGCAAGGTGTCCATTCGTTGTCGACAGGTGGTCTATGGGTGGAAGCCGCGTTAACACCAATAAACGTCGCGCGGTCAACCAGTGGACGCGGCGCGATCAACGAGAGAACGCCGCGTGGTCAACGGTTGGACGTCGCTTCGTCATTCGAATTTTCGAGTAATCTGTTAACAATTGGCACTAGGTCTACACGTGCGATACGTCCGACTCGTTCGAAAGAAAGGCTGGGAATAATGGGAGGGTAGGAAGTCTGGGAATCGGCTCATCACCCAGTATAGTCCTCGTGTGAATCATTCGCGGGCAGCGCGCGGTGCACTCGGGACCCGCGAGTTGGAAATGCTCAGTCAACGCAAGGCAAGCGTGCGAGCAGCGAGTTGTCACCGAGTGGTCCACCCGCCGACAACGCGTGGAGGGCTTACGACCGAGGCGATCCGGTGACGCTACGGAGTTGATATAGTGAGCGCATACCCATACAAGTCCATATAAAGAATACTAGCCGCAGGAGGCGAGGCGGTGCGGAGTGGTTGTCGGGTGGCTCTAATGAGCTGTGACCTTTAAACATGAGTCCAAAATGCTTCAAGATCATCTGCCTTTAATGAACATAGGAAAGGAAGTCTTTCGATAAAACTCAAAAGAAAACTGCTCATGCAGTGTGCAAAAATTTTGGCCATATACCTACTGAACAATAAAAGTCCGAATTCAGGATTTGCCAATGGGCTATGGAGCGCAGAATAATAGGTGCTTAGCAAACCGATTGCATTAGAAACAACACACACCATAGAGAATAAAGTAAAAGATGTTGGAGAAATAACAGCCAGGCTGAAATGAGAGAGGACTAGATACGTCGCGCGGTACAGTGGGCGAAGATCGTCACTTACTGGACCTCTGAAGAAGGACATTGTCATTGAGGCGAAAGTGGTGTGACGGTCTCATCATGATTGCGGGGAAAACTTGGCCAGAGATCGCTCAAGACAGACAGATTTAGAAGCACAAAGTGGATATCTTTGTCCAGGAGGGGGACACAAGTGCAGGATTACAAAAAAAAAAAAACGCTTATACTTTTAAAAGGACTTTTGGAAAAGACTGTTTGTTATTTGATCATATGCAGATAGGGCCGATAGCAGATATTGTTATTTTTTTTAATGCTATTTCATTGCAACAAACAATTACAGGAGGTACCTACGTGATTCATCAATTTAATATTGATAAATTAATCCTTAATGTCATTGTAAAAACAACAGAACAGATTTGTTGTGATAAGTACGGAATATCGTATTATATTTAAATACATAGCTGGATGTCTATCAGCGTTTTTATAATCTGAGTTGAATTTTAATTTATAAAACTGGAGAGCACGTTTACTCGCTATTTACACAATTTTATTAGTTTCAGCTTACAATTCATTCGGATTGTTGGTGTTGAATTGGCTAACCTTAAAGAATGCATAATAGAGTTGAGAATTCCATAGAAAGGTGCGACTCTTGTCAATGGTACAACGTTGCATCATTTTTTTTTTTTAAGAAATAGTCGAACGTGTATAGTCACACAGAAATGGTACCTGTCTACGGGATTCTTGAGGACTAAAATCTCATTGATCTTCAAATGACATTTCAGACTCTAATCAATTTGCCTAGCAATTTCAACCATATTGGGGTCGGCTTCCAGTCAAACTGAATTCCGCTGAAAACCAGTATTTTTCATGGAGCAACAGTCTATCTGACCACCACAACCAAATAACATGGTATACCTTGGCCAATACTGGTGTTACATTTTCTAAAACTGTCAAAAATCAACAAATGACAACCAAGAGCAACGGAGCAAGGCCCCAACTCTGCTATTTTTATAAATTTGTCATTCCAACACGATCCCATTGTCATTTTGCTAAAAGTTCTTAATCTGCTAAATTCATAATGGTCGATCATTGGTCGGTAAATGGTCTAATAATACTTGTTGATAACCGCGCTATTAAAAGAAATGATTGCTCGACATTCTAATGGTAGGTCACTGATCAAAGGAATTGTCAAAATTGTAGGAGATTACCGCATACGTCTGTCATTCATTTATCATTATGTACGAGATTACCATTCTATGCCAATTCTTTCAATGGAGTGTCAGTGGTTGACCATTGGAAAGCCATAATGACGCTTTTATATTAGTAGATTACCAAACTTGTCCAAATCAACAATTATGAAACCAATGATAGACCATTCTGACACTATTGTCATAGCAGACTTGGGCCCCAGGAGTCTCGGTATCGAATGGATTATGACCCATCCACAGATTGACTTCGGCGAGCAAGTTGCTTAACCCCGAAGATCGATACGTGTGATTGTTATTACTTAACCATGAGCTCCTCCTGATGATGAAATATCTCTCAAATCATTCTTACCTTTATTTTGATAGACGTTGTAACGAATATCGTATCCAGTACTTATCACGACGAGAAGTATGAAGAACCCAAATATTGAACTGGAAGAAACACAAGTTTTGTATTTTTCCACTACCATGCGGCTATCAGAAGAACTGAATATAATTATTATATAGATACAGACCTGTCGAAATCTGTTTGGAGCATGAATTTAGCAGAATGTAGGTTATTATGAGAGGCAGAAAAGAATATTAAGCTCAATTGCGATGCTAAGCTTAGTACTTGGCTAAAGGTCTCATCCAGGGCCAAGTTTACAATTTTACAGAAAGTCCTTTTTTAAGAAGCTAGTGCTAAGCAGAGCAACGCAAGTAGGCCTAAGTAATGTATACCTCATTCACGATAAGAATAGACATTGAAATACATCTTTTTTACAGTCAGTTCATCCGATTTTGGCTTCTATTGGGTTGGTGGCATGACACATGGCAGCTGCAGTAAACTGTTGGTATTATAATCAGGTTTTTGCTTTTAATGCCATCCTTATGCCTACGGAATAGAAGTAAAAATCGATTGAACGGACTGTAAACAATTTTGTTCCAATATCTAATCTTATTGTGAATGGAGTATAGTGTATTTTGAAATTGAAAACCAAGCAAGTTTGTGACAACAGCTATATCTATAACACTGAGGAAACTGTGTTTAATGTAAAAGAAGCACCAATAATAATAATTGCTCCAGATCTGGACCCTTTTTCCACTCAAATAAAAATAGTCACATGATATATTTTTTAATTGGTTTAAAAGAACACTTTCAGATATTCATATTTTCCCGATTTAAACTTTATAAAGTCGCAGACTTTAAGCCTACTACTTTAAACAAATTTAAAACTCATGTTATCATAAATACATGCCAATACTTACAATGCAACATATTCACCAGTCACCCAAAGTTTATCATTAGGCAGACGGCAGTAGGCTTCCTCAAAATCAATTGCCAATATCTCCGATCTATTGAACAAAGCCTTCAGTGCCGTACGTGGAGTGCATGCCTTTGGTATGCAAGTACCAAGACGGAAGGTGAGGGCAGCGAGAGGAGTATCGGCAATTCTGGAAGAAAATGGTGAAAGTTAAAACTACTTTCGAGAACAGATAAAGATAGCAGTAGGTACATTTGGCAGACTAATGCTTCAGAAAGCACGGGTTCCTTGCTTAGCAGAGACATAATATAGAGATACGGTAGACATGCTTATAGATTGACTGAATAAGAAATGTAAGTTAAATTAATGTATAAATATCCATCTAGCCTATTTTGTCCCACTGCTGGGCATTGATTTTACCTTCGACTTTCCACACAACTTTTTAATTTGCTAGTTCGGGCTCGTTATCTTAACAGAAGTAATTTTTTATCACCGGATTAGTATGCGACGATATGAAACTACGTGAATAGTTTCATGCACTTAGAAAACTGATTATGGAATAGGAGTTACTCTCAAACTTTCGTATCAATAAACACACATGTAGTTTCCCTGAAAGACTCGCTATTTTGCAATTTATTTTAGAAATAAATAAATTACTCCACATAGCCAGGCTTTAGGGACCGCGAGTTTTATGGTATTTTAAAAAGCTATCTTTAAATTGAGAGAAGGAAAATCGATGTACCACTATTATAAATATGTGCATAAAAGGTATACTGTAATAGTTATTATATGGTTTTCTCTTACTCGCCATTTTAACAGTTTGAATAGATAATACTTAACGACATAAGACAGTCTAGCAGCCGATACAAACACGTACAACGCAATCAAATAAAACAAACAAAAAAAACTTAAAATCTTCAGTACGTACTCGTATGATGCCGACAGTGAAAGGAAAAAGCTCTAGATAATAAAGCAACAAAAATAACAAAAAAACATACACAGCTGCAGTTCTTAGTTCTTATTCATTTTGCCAACCCAATAGGTACCTACAGCTTACTGTCAAATAATATCACTTAAGCTTATTAAACAGGGAAGTTTATCGTGTTATTTGAACGTCAATTGACACATTTATTTTGAGTAATTTTGATTGAAGTTCGTGCAATCATCAATCATTGACTACGTCATCATCATTGTACGTCGATAAAATTAAGTACCGTGTTGCACGTGACCGCTAAAAATGAGTCAAATTTTCGATAATTCTATCAATTAAAAATTAGTCATGTTTAGATAATACTTTGTTTGAATATCCGTCCGTGTGAACTTCTTTGTAAATCCGATAAAGGCACGCAGAGATAAAGTAATTAAAGTATAATATATGTGAATCAGTAGCTAAAGTAGGAAATAATAATTTGCCGACTAACAGTGACAGACATCAAGGCTGTTGTTCAAGGACTGATATAAGGAATATTAGTCCGTCAGCGTCCGGCATGAGCAGTGGTGGCCAAGTGGTAACGGCCTCGACTCACCTCACCTAGCGGGTTCAAACCCAACCAGGCGCATTACTGTGTGTAATTAATTTCATCACCATTGCTCTCAAAACTGTGAAGGAAAACATCGTCAGGAAACCGGCATGTCCAAAACCAAAAATTCGAAGACAAGTTAAAAGGCTACTCATGCAGCGTCCGGCAGTGAGATGGGCAGGCGACTGTCGCCTTTGCGGATAGAACCTAGATAGAGTGCAGTGATGGAGGCAATTTAACAAAAAAATAATCTTTACTAACTGACTTCACTTTCGACTTTAATTTCGGTAGTCAGTTTAAAAAAATGAAGAAACAAAACCAAAAACATCGACTTCTGAAACTAAATTTCTTTCAAACCCCGTTGTATTTATTGTTAAAAGTTTTTCTGCTCAGCAGTGGACGGAATAGGACCATGGATGATGATGGTGAAAATGTATAAAATGAAACCAAATAATATACTTTACCTTTTATCAATATTATCAGCTCCATTAAACGCTTTAAATTCTGCTGTAGCTAATTGATAGTCTCTTGAGCGTCTTACAGCATCTTCTTTAATTCTAAACCTCCTTAGGTTTTGTCCAGGCCACGGTATATCAGGCCACTCATCAGGCCATGTTGGTATTGATGGCAAACTTGGCCAGTTTTGGTCCAATGGCACGTTTATCATACAATATTTTCCTTCAACTACTGAGTTTGTTATTGGCCGGTGTATGCCCAAACATTGGTAATAGTTTCCAAGATCTATTACGTTTCCAGTAAGTATACCTCTTGGAGTACGGACCCCAGCATCAAGAACTGCAAATAAAGAAAAATCTTTTAGAATTTGCGCTTTGCGTCTTTATAGGGTTTCAGAGTTTTTTGTAAACTGCGACATATGTACCTGGGCCCCAAGTCTGCTATTACAATAGTGTCAGAATGGTCTATCATTGATCTCATAATGGTTGATTTTTACAAGTTTTTTAATCTACTAATACAAAAGCGTCACTATGACTTTCCAATGGTCAACCACTGACACTTCATTAAAATAAATGGCATAGAATGTTAATCTCGTACCCTAATGACAAATGAATGACAGACGTACGCGTTAATCTGTCAAATTTTTTACAGTTCCTTTGATCGGTGACCTATCATTAGAACGTCGTGTGCAGTAATTTCTTTTCATTACTCGATTATCAAAAAGCATTACGAGACCATTGACCGAATAATAATCGACCATTATGAATTTAGCAGATTATGTTTTAGCAAAATGACAATGGGATCGTGTTGGGATGCCAATTTATAAAATAGCAGACTTGTGGCCCTGTTCGACAAAAAAGTGACTCCTAAACAGATATCAAAAAACCTTTATCCTTTTCTTAGAGCTCATGTTGCTTCTATACAAATCAGTTTAGCCTTACAAAGATACGGAAGAATCTGATAAATATCCGCCAGTCTAGACAAATATCAACTATTTCGCGATGATAATGATTAAATACGGCTTTAACTATGAATTAAATTCTATGTAGATAAGTATTAGCCTTCTGCGATTTGGAATTAAAATAAAAAGAGATTAAAGTATCTTATGGATTAAACACTTAAACCTTTTATTACATGATAGCGATTGAATAAAAAACGTGATTGCACAGTGCTTTTTCTGAATTTTAAAAACTTGTGCAATGTATGAACTATAAATAATAATGTATAAAAAAAAGGTTTATCGGGTCATAGATTATATTTCTATGTATCGGGTTAAAAGTGGGCGGCAAGCCCACTTTTAACCCGATAAACCTTTTTTTTTGTTTTGGGTGAAAAATCATCAAATAACTTTGAGCAGAAGGGAGTGTCAGACTCATACTGACTAAAACTCATGGGAACACTTAATGCCCTTTGCGTTCTAGGGTTGCGGTGATTCTTTCGAACAAATTCCGCAACTCTAGCAGGCCCTATGGGGTCCCGTTTTCTTTGCTGACATCTCTTAGAGGCGCGCGTGGAATCCGACGCGCCGTCGACCCGGGCCTTGGTTTTTATCGGACGGCGAGCCACCCATAGCTCGCCATCCGCAGACCCAACCCGATAAACCCAGGTTAAGTTTACCAGGTAAGTGACATTAATATCAAATCAATAATGACAGCAGGTGAAGTTTTTTAAGGAAACTGAATATGTAGTTGAAGTGGAATGAAGAACGTGGGTAAGTGGAGATATTTTTTTAATGGAACGAACTTGAAAAATCTGCATGGTTCGTGAACATCTGCGAATCTACGATGGCTTCATGAGAAATGGAGCGCAGACGATGTCAATAAATGAAAGACAGAAAATGAAAAAGAGACGCGAAATATCCTCGATGGTATTATGTTGATATTTTGATCAAAAATTTAGTGGAGGACAGTTATAATTTAAGGATTATAGGTGTAGTTAATCCATGGTTTACTAAGGAAAACGGTATTGAAAATGCACACAATCAAGTAACCTAAGTCTCATGATTCCATTATATGTAGTATGCGCTAGCATAATAATAGGAAATCTATACTAATATTATAAAGCTGAAGAGTTTGTTTGTTTGTTTGTTTGAACACGCTAATCTCAGAAACTACTGGTTCGAATTGAATTTTTTTTTGGGTTGAATAGACCATTTATCGAGGAAGGCTTTAGGCTATATAACATCACGCTGCGAGTAATAGGAGGAGAAAAAATGGAAAATGTGGAAAAAACGGGGAAAATTATTCATCTTTGAGGGCTTCCGTTGCGTGCGCTGCGAAAACGGTTCAAGATACCAAGAAAAATATGTAGGAAAGAATTATTCCTCTTAAAATGATATAAAAAAATGTCCGCGACAGATATGTCTATCTTTTTAAGATTAACTCACTAGAACCGTTTTTATGGTAATCAAATTTGGTCGAAAGGGATGAAAGTTTTTATTAAACTTTGTCAATTTTAAACCGATCGGGCTGAGAGTTTCAAAATCGGGGTTAAAGTAACTATTCCACGTAGACGAAGTCGCGGACAGAAGCTAGTTTTATATTAAATAGCATTTCACCCGCAACTTCGTCCGTGGGGATTTTGCGGGTACTCTAGAAAGGTTAACGTCCCGTTTAGGGGAACACAGTATTCCGGTTTTTTTTAAAATTAATCTTAACTATATTTTATTATAACTAACCAACCACAGGATAAAAATCCTTTGTAATATTCAAGACTATAATCCACCTCTGTGCCAAATTTCATCAAGATCCATTCAGAACTTTTTACGGGTCAGAGTAACAAACATCCATCCATACTTACAAACTTCAGGTTTATAATATTAGTAGGATACAAATCACGCCTATGCCAATGTCAAAGATCTTAGATATAAATTAATTTACCTGTAACAATAAGAATAGAGATACACGTGCTTTCTGAGACAAAAGAGGGTTGTACCAAATATGTGAAATGCATAATATGTATTCTTTTTTAAATAAATGATCAGCATGACTGTTATTTAGCAACTAATCTCGCGAACACATTATTTTTTAACCGACTTCTAAAAAAGGAGGAGGTTCTTAATTCGGATGTGTGTATGTTTGTTCGCGCATAACTCCGTCGCTTGCCAACCGATTTGAAATTTTTTTTTTGTTGGAAAGGGTATACTTCCCAAATGGTCCCATGAAAATTTTACCGAAATCGAACAAGCGGTTTTTTGTTAATTTCAATAAATGATAGCAAATCTGTCGGGATAGCTGAAATCGCATGTTTGTTTATTGTTTACACCAATTTATACCTGTGATGGGTATGTTTAGCTGGGATTGAACCACTAAAAAGGGAAAAATAAAAAAACTTTTTACAAAAACTAAAACCGACTTCTAAACAAAAAAAAAAGCAAAAAGTACAAAATAACTTTAATTTCGGAAGTCGGTGTGTTCAAAAACAAGAAGCAACCAAAAACACCGAGTTCCGAAATTAAAGTTATTTTGTACTTTTTGGTTTTTTTTGTTTAGAAGTCGGTTTTAGTTTTTGTAAAAAGTTTTTTTTGTAGTTTAATAAGCATATTTGATACTTACATTCAATCAAAAGATCAGGTTCATTTTGCTGGATATATCTAATTTGTTCTTCACATAACTCTTCGTCTAACACAGATTCATAGAGATTCAAATCAAAAACGTTTTTATGATCAGGAACGACCATATCAAAATGGCCATTGACCATATTCCCATATACGGAAATTATAAGAAATAAATATGTGGTCTTCATTTTGTTTTTTTATTCACATTATAATTTTAACTGTTACCGAAGGCCTCGTGTTCTTCACTGAGCGATTTTAAGATTTCAATAGTTTTATTGATTATATCTACTAAGTGTATAATATTGATTAGATTGCACTTATCAATTTCATTAGCCTAGTACTTTTAAAAAGAAAACGATTATCATAGTAGGCTTGGACAGATATATCATAAAAATGTCAATACAGATAAAAAATGATCATTCCGTAATTTAATCTATATTGGAACACGGATTTTCCTTCTGCTAAAATGTTTGTCATTTTTGTCATTTCTATCTCTGCAGCCTGTGAATATATTTTAACGTAGAGTCATTGTTCTCTTTCCATCAAATTTTTAGATTTAATGATGATTCATGTTTCTATAATTTATTTCTATCACACCTTTAAACATAAATGACAACTTAACTAAATCAAAATTGTAGTATTTTTCTTTGTTTTTCCCAAATAAAGCAACGCAATTTTCTAATAAATAACATTTTCTTGTTATTTTTTTAATCCTTTAACCAATTTATTTGCGACTGATTAAGCAAAACTGAATAAAACTAGGAAAAGGAAAAATTAAAAACACGACACGTTCGTATCACATCATGTCAAGTTAAGGGTTCCGTAAGAGGAATACGTGTGTACAATATAATTTTACTGACTGAAAAATAAGTTTGTTATTCACATAAAAAGTTGTTTTTAATTTATTTGCAACGTTAAAAAAACATATTTACAACACGTCACAAATTAACATAGCTGTGAAAACTCCGGACTGACAGGACAAAATAATGAACGTTCCGCTTTTCCGACTTATTTACGGAATGTTAAAAATACGATAATTAATTTCAATGGCCTAGGTGCATTTTTACGTGATTTATGTATTATTGTCACCAGATTGAAATTTATTCATTGCATTGTATCGTGATTGTGTTAGCACATTTACATCGATGGGAATTTAGAGAAAAATAAGAGTCTCTTGTCCAGTAACAAAAGTAATTATTTATCACAGTAATCATCTACACTTGTATTTGTGTGTATGCATGTAATGAATAAACTCAAAAACTACTGTCCCGATTTCAACAACTATTTCACCATTAGAAAGCTACATTCACCCTGAGTGACATAGCTTATATTTTATCCCCTTTGTCCCAAGAGAATGGGAACTACGCGGGTAAAACCGCGGGGCGCTGCTAGTCTAGTATAATCGTCCAGTCTTTAATTCAAATCACCTGCGCTATAGGTTCATACTCGGCTTTTCTTGCATTATATTATGGCATACATATTATACAGAAAATCACGCCTCTATTCTTCGAAGGATAAGGCAGAAGTGGATGCATGCTGACGTAAATGAAGGAGGAACTAATTGATTTATAAAGCACTAGCTGCTGCCCGCGACTTCGTCCCCGTGGAATCCCCGATTTTAAAACATTCTTAATCGCTGCTCCGCTCCTATTGGCTTAAGCGTGATGATATATAGCCTAAAGCCTTCCTCGATAAATGGTCTATTCAACCCAAAAATAATTTTTCAATTCGAACCAGTAGTTCCTGAGATTAGCGCGTTCAAACAAACAAACTCTTCAGCTTTATAATATTAGTATAGAACTATAGATTAGCAGCGCCCCGCGGTTTCACTCGCGTAGTTCCCGTTCCTGTAGGAATATGGGGATATAATATAGCCTATGTTCACCGGAGATAGTGTAGCTTCCCAACAGTGAAAGAATTTTTCAAATCGGTCAAGCAGTTTCGGAGCCTATTCAATGCAAATAAACAAACAAAAAAAAAACAGTCAAATCTTTCCTCTTTATAATATTAGTGTAGATAGTATATGAACCTATAGAAGTACTGCTATTTTATGATAATCTCAGCTTAATAACTTACATAGAAGTGAAGGTTTAAAATCCCTAACAGCATAATTGGCATGAGAGCTCACTTCACCTAAGTTATCACGGTGATTTTTTACCAGAATCAATCGGCAGTTTTTCATTGACAGCGCTTATATCCAAGCAATTTGTGGTTTTGTAGTACTATTTGATAGTGGCTACTTATTTATCTATCTATACTTATAATAAATCTGTAGAGAGTTCAATTCTGTACAAGGAATATATTATCAAAATAACTATCAGGGGGTGATTAGTGATCGATACTGGTGCCAAAAATGCAATCAGTAAAATTTTTGTCTGTCTGTCTGTCTGTCTGTATATTCTTTATAGAAACAAAAACTACTCGACCGATTTTAACGAAACTTGGTGCAATTATTCTTCATACTCCTGGGCAGGTTATAGTATACTTTTCATCACGCTACAATCAATAGGAGCAGAGCAGTGAAGGAAAATGTTGGGAAAACGGGAGAAGTTACTCCATTTTTTAAGCTTCCGTCGCGTGTATAGCCTTAATGGTTAAAGTATAGAATATAAGGTTAAATGATGTATTACGGAAATGTTCTACATAAAATTATCTAAAAAATATCCCGAAACAGCATATGTCTATCTTTCACAATAACACGTGTAACTCCCGATAGCTTAGCAGTTCGGAGCTTTCTGATTATACTTGTTTACTTTTACGTTTATAATACTCTCACTCATCCTTAATTAAAAAAAGTTAACATTATTACCTATTCAGTAAAAAAAGAATCATAGAAATCGGTATAGAAACACCAAACTTATACATGAATACAATAATAAGCCATCGCGCCGTCGCGCTTTAATATAATCACAATAACGTCTTACAGCATGATTCAGTATCATGCTGTAAGACGTTATTGTGATTATTTTTGTGTAACTTTTGTTGCTATTTTATAAAATAGGTACTTATTAGTTATTGTGTAAATATTCGTTCAAATTACAAATTATTAATAGTTTCAATTTTATTTATTTTTAGGTGAAGTAGTATTAGAAGTGGGAGCATAGATTTTTAGATACCGATAGGTTAGTTTTGGCTAATTATTTATGTTCTGTTTTTTTAGTATTAAGTAAGTAAAAGCGTAGATACTTTTATTAATTAGTAGTTATTTTATTAATTAGTTATACGTAGTTATAGGTATTTATTTTTAAGTGAAGTAGGTATAGGTTATTATAATATAATTTTGCACGGGCATTTCAGCTTTACTTTCATTTCTTTTTTTGTTGTAAGTTATACATATTATTTCACACACACATAGTGATCTATCAATGCACAGCCCAAACCACTGAACGGATCGGGCTGAAATTTGGCATGCAGGTAGATGTTATTACGTAGGCATCCGCTAAGAAAGGATTTTGATTAATTCTACCCCCAAGGGGATAAAATAGGGGATGAACGTTTGTATGAAACTTTGTCAATTTTAAACCGATCGGGCTGAGAGTTTCAAAATCGGGGGTAAAGTAACTATTCCACGCGGACGAAGTCGCTGGCAGAAGCTAGTTTATTTACTAAACCTCCGATCTCTTACGAAGATAGCTGTCCAACGTATGGTCTGTTAACACTCCAAGAAGGCGTAAAGTGATGGACATGTGTCTGCTCTATGACATACTCAATGGACGCTTTGATTGCCCGGAGTTGGTCGCACAGATAATTTTTAACACTCCCCTATGGCGCACTCGTCACACACCAATGTTGCGCGTTCCTAGGCACTCTACTAACTATGCCAAAAACTGTGTACTGACTCGCATTGCTCGAATTTATAACTCGGAGTTTTCTGAAGATTGTTTTATTAAACTGTAATAAACTGACATTTAAAAACCAAATAGTGAAAACTATAAAGGGAGATGAATGATAGGCAACCAATCTTCTTCTTCTACTGTGTTTTATAATTCTACCCCTTTTTTATTGTTAAATTTTTTAAAAAATTTGATATAAATTTAACCTTATGTAGTTTTATTTTGTTGTTTAATTGGAAATACCTAGCATTAGTCCGTTTGCATGTGTTATACTTATATCCCAGTTAAATAGGGAAACGTATAGTTGGCCATAAAAACTGTAACACACATATTTTGTAAAATATTTTTATGTATCGCTGTTGGTTACCTAAATAAATAAATACGATTTTACGAACACAGATGTACAGAGGTGGACTTAATGCCTTAAGCATTTTCTACCAGTCAACCTTTGGGTAATGCAGATTTATAGTGCTACTTGAAGGCGTGCAGTGGATCATTACGTATAAAAGCCATCAATCCATCTCAAATACTTAGGTACATCTGTTTCGTGAGACTTTCCACAGGTTATTTTTTAATATAGGAATAATATGTTAGGAACAATAGGGATGTTTCCTGAGTAAAAATTTTATGATTATATTTAGTCCGTCAGTTAGATTATAGAAAAATATTGGACACGTATTTTTTCCTTTATCAAATCTATAAAAACTGACGAAGATAAAAAGCATCAAAGACCAGGAGTGGGATCGTGTGACGTCACGGCTCGCTAAAAATTGTAGCGAGTAGTGACGTCACACGAGTTTTCAACGCACTGTATCGTCTTCATTTTTTGTTTATGTGAAAAAAGAAAAAATATGTGTCCAATATTTTTTGGAAATCTATCAGACGGACTAATCAGATTTTTTTAGTCAACTACCCTATTGTAACACTCCGGAGTGTTACAATTATTCCTAACATGTTATTGTTTACAATTTTATTAGAATTCTTAAAAAAAAGTACAAAATTAAATTTGTCGAGTGGTTCCATTTTGCATAAATACGGACAATTATTGAACTATGTCATAGATTATGCAATTCTTAACTGATGGGCTTGAATTTCTTATTGAACTACAATAATAAATTCAAACCCCTCAGTTACAAGTAAAAATGAGTAAATACCTAGTACAACCAAGCAAAACTTAATGCTGTATGATTGCCAGTAACAAATCAAATACAAATTGGTATACCCGAAACAAAACAAATAGTACCTATCAGTTGTAAACTTTAAACAGTGACATCTGTTTTAGAAGTGATGTACTATTGAAAGAGTATTTGGGCGAGAGTGCGACGAAGAGAAGGTATCATTATTTGTTTTAACAATAACCGGTGTCTTAAGTCGTTTCGTATGTGATCGATAGATGGCCCTGAATTATCATTCAAGTTGGTAACATCCAACCACGTTCCGTCGAAGAATAAAACGGCCAATTATACCAATGGAATGTAGCGTTACATTAGCTCTTATACGTAGGCAAAGGTCCTTTACCACTTATCATCTTTGTCAGCTTCTACAGTAAAAGCAGAGAACGGCTTTATGTCCTGCATCATGAACAGACGTATATTAGACAAATTATATTTGCAGTATTTGTAAAAAGTTGGTTATATACCTAGCCAAGTCTTGATTTCAGTAATTAAAAACCGTAAAAATATTATTAAAGTGACATGGAATAATATTAATAGAAAAAAGGGAATAATAATTATCTTGTAATATTCTATTTTTATTAACAAATTAATATTGACGACAATATAGTCAACCGCATTCCCAAGACGCCGCTTTAAAAAAATTGTCTGCAGCTATTTCCATTCTAACTACCTACTAAATCTTTACATTCATCATCCAGTGCTGCATAAACATTAGTTTAAAGATAACGTTTCCGTTTATTGTTCCGAATTGTATTTTTTTAAGAACACTGGATATCTTGGGGTTGATTCTATTGATGTTCCTAAGTCCGTTATAAACATTGTAGTACCAACTCGAGCTGTTATTTTCAATTATTATTTTATCCCATGTTAGGTACTTGAGGTCGCCGCAACACGTTTGTTTCTTCCATTAATTTGACATGTCAGCCTTCTCGCTAACACTAACTCCCTTTTCTGTCATATCACGTTTATTTTATATGTATTATATATTATTTGTTTATTGTATAAGGATTTATCAGGGCCGATAAAATTGAACTATTTTTGTATGAGTACCATTATAGATTTTTATCTTTGAACATCTACAAGTCACTACTGTAATTAGGATTCAAACAGCTCATCCATCTTTTATTTGACCGCCCTCTCCCTCTCCATATATCCACATTTATATTCATAACCCTTATAGTTATACCTATGCGTTCCATCCCTCCTTTTCACATGAATGTACCAAGACAAGCGGTTCCCTTTCAACTTTTCCGTCACTGGCACCACTTTTAAACTACCTCTAACTAATTTGTTTACTCTACTTTATGTCATGTTTACTATAGTTTGTCCTTAAGATAACTTACGAATTCTTACGCTGCCATAGTTTGATGTAGGTAAGTCTGGTACGAAAAATACAATAGGCTTTTTGGATTAATTCGGATATTATAATCTATTTAATCTTTTAAGCTTTGGAAAATTCTAATTACATTAGTGGCATTTACAAAGATAAAAAAAACTATAATGGTACACACAGAATAAACGTGATAATCACAAAACACAATATCACGAAATTTAATATCTAAATTGTTTAAACAGTTTACTTAAGGGTTCTGTTCCTATTTTTTTTTTCTGCATGGCAAATCATCAAATGACTTCTTTCGCTCTGGGCAAAGTGGAAGGGATCCGAGTGTCAGACTCTTACTGTCTAAAACCAACCCGTGATCCTTCTAGTGCCCTTTGCGTTCTAGGAGTCTCGGTGACTCTTTCGAATAAATTCCGCAATCTTAGGAGGCACTGACCCTATGGGGCCCCGACTTCTTTGCTGACAGTTCTTTGAGGCACGCTTGGAACACGACGCGCCGTCGACCCGGGACTGGTTGCCATCGGACGACAAGCCACCCATAACTCGCCGTCCGCAGGCCCGCGCCTACGGTGTCCGGGCAGGGTCCTGCGTTTCCCGATAATCAGACCAATCAATTTCCAAAACGTCCGACACCTACATTATGCATTCCAGTATATGACACGTCAATGCCATCATACATCCGTTGTGAAAAAGGAATAGTGTCATTCGTAATGAATAGCTTCGTCTCTTCCTAACAACGGAATTATAATAATGGCAGGCTGATTTTTCGTGACGTGGTAATATAAAAGAAAAATATCAATTGTACATTCGATCTGTTGAGTGAATACCTAGCTGTACATATGTACATTTTTAACTAAACACTACTTGATAAAGTTGGGTACCACGAATTTACAGCGTACAACCGAAATATTGAGAAGTCAAATGGTGCGGAAAATTCAATCTGAAGTTATATCTGTCCAATTTCAATGAAAGAATGATAGACAGTCGCGTAAAGAGGCGATAAATGGCCACCACGTAATCGATTCAATCAAATTTTACAATTGATGCATGAATGGAACACACTTCAATATTAGAGATAGGGTAAGACTATGTAATACGCCCTACTTTTTAAAAAATTGTTATAAAAAAGAAATCTTACAAGATATAATAAAACTTTTTATTTTGGAACAATATTTAGTCTTTTGACAATACTGACACGAGTGGTAATCTTAATAGGAACTGAGAATACAATAATATTAATATTTTATTTTAATTTAAGGTGGGGCGTTTTGTAATGTGGTCGTTGGCTAATACGACTCACTCTTATTATAAAATGCCCCAGTGTATTAATCATATTTTTTTTTTACTTTTGAAATATTTTAACAGTTGTTATGACAGAAATTAACTCTTAAATCTAAATTAAAATAATATAAGGCACTTTGTCAGTCTCTTTATCAAATCAGGCCTTTTTAAATAAACATTTGAATAAAGCTGAATATGCACCTTTAACAACTTAATAGATTATTATAAAGAAAAACAAATAATAGGTAAACTAGCATCAGTAATCAACACAATAAAATAACATAACATTCGACTTCGGTTTGAGATTCAATCAGTCTTATAAGTTTTCATTTGGCAATCATCTTAAAATTAAACAATAAAAACTTACACTCTATTTTTGTTAACAGATTCCTTTTTGGCTTTCCGTCCACAACGATTACACATTGGGTTATACATAGTGCAAAACTCATGCAACCATGCTAAACAAGACGGGCATTGAATCCAATCTTCAGTGGATTGTGTGTCATAATAATTTTCAGTGCATTCAACGCATCTGTTAACGTCATCATGTTCGTCTGAGATTTCTTCTTCAGAAGTATCTACCCTTACCTCGTTTTCATCATTGCTTTCAGAAGACGATGACCAGCTTACTTTTTTTTTATTCTTATTTCTGACGACACCTTTCTTTGGCTTCTTTGTACCCCCATTTTGTTTCTTTTTTACACCATCTTTTTCTTTCACAGTTTTAATTTTTTTTGTGGTAATACTCTGCTTTAATTGTCCAGAAGCTGGTTTCTTTTTATCAGCAATTCCTTTCCGTTTCTCTATATTTTCATCAGAAGTTAAAACAACAGCTTTTTGTTTTCTCTTAGACAATACTTTTGGAAGTTTAGGCACTGGATGGATTTCACTCAAAACTTTGGATGGTGTTGCTTCAGACTCAGTAGATCCTATTTGCTTTTCAGGAGTTTGTTCATTCAAATCAATAAGCTTAGACTTCGCGATAGACAGACACGCCTCACTCTCGATACGAGATTGTATCGGATATTTTTCTGGTGTTTTTGACAAAATGATATTCATTTGGTCAAACTCTTCTGCCACAGGTAGATCTTGCACAGGCAATGTATGTTCAGTTACTACTTCCATCAAACTATATTCTTCGTAGTTTGGATTAGTTAGATGTAGTCCTGAAGGTCCTGGCTCAGGTTCTCTCTCAGTCACAACGACAGGTGGTGATCCTAATGTCCTGGGCTCTAAATGATTTTCGACCTGCCGCGGTGAGGAGTGGATTATATCAAAGGCACTATCGTCATAGTCATGAAGTAATG
Source organism: Hecatera dysodea (assembly GCA_905332915.2). NCBI lineage: Eukaryota > Metazoa > Arthropoda > Insecta > Lepidoptera > Noctuidae > Hecatera > Hecatera dysodea. The sequence goes on along the minus strand of HG995294.1, from coordinate 5,150,705 downwards.
ACAAAGACTCTCTTGAAGTCCCATCTTCATCTTCAACAACTAAATTTTGGTCTCGAAGAGAATCAGATAGTGAAAAATAGTGATCAGGAATGGCACTTGGATCAAAAGGATAAATTCCACATGATTTTAAAGCTGACACACCATTGGAAACAGTGGCAGCTTTTCCCCAAGCTCGTCCGATTAACTTAGACACGTCATAGCGTGTCAACTTCTTCTCTTTGTTCCTGACCATCCATGTCTTCGCTTCCTGGGCAAAGTATACCTTCAATGGCCTAAAAAAGGCTCTATCAAGAGGCTGCAGAGCATGCGTAGTGTGACTTGGTAGACACAAAAGAATAACATCATTTTCTTTAGCCACTTCCAGTAGGCGAATATTGTTACTGTGCGAGCTATGACCATCTAATATTAATAATGTTTTTCGAGGACTCTTGTGACGCAGAAACACTTCTTCAAACCACTGCATAAAGAGATCTGTATTTATATAAGAAGATTTTTTGTTCATGAAAACCTGTGATCCTGGAGGGAGACCTTCGGAAAATTGTGGTTTGTTGTAAGTACCCTTATAGATTAAAACAGGGGGAAGGAAGTTACCTTGAGCATTACAACAAGCAATCACCGTTACGTTTTCACCCTTTTCAGAGCTAGTGAGCGTGTATACATCTTTGGCTCCTTTTGTGGCAATTACTCTTCCTGGCTTGTTGTTCACCTGTATGCCGGATTCGTCCATGTTGAAAACATCTTCGGGGTGATTTGCAAAATCATTTTCTTTGTAGAGTTTGGATAATAAATCAAAAAAATCCTGTACATCTTTTCTATTAACTCCATAAGCTCGAGCAAGTGACAAACCTTCTGATTTTCTTTGACTTAATTCAGAGTTTCGAGCCATGAATCCCGAAAACCACACATTTCCAGCCGACTCTGAACTTGCTGAAAATGGGTTTTTAATATTAAGTTTCTTAGCTAGTTGAAATGCCATTTCTTTTACATCTTTTCTGTCAGGCGCAAATCCAACTTTTTCCAATTTCTTTATATGGGCAACCAGTTTTTTTTCGTATTCTACAGAAAAAACTGGTTTGCGTCCTAGAGGGCCCTTTGATTTTCCTGATAAAATGTGTCTTCTTAGAGTTCGAGACGGTATGCCAAAGTTTCTGGATGCCTCATTAACACCCATTACTTTGTTTAGGACACTACGCATGGCTTTTTCCAAGTCGTCCGCACTCCATGATGCTCGTAGTGTCGTTCTTTCATACTTCCGAGACATTATCTGTAATATTAACACGCAGCAAGGTACTATAACACAGTTCAAATATTGGGGCATTTTAAACAACTAGCTTCGGGGCTTATTGTCAAATTCGATTTTCAATATGCCCCACTGAGATCAAAACACAAAATTCAAGGTTATAACGGTCGACAAAATAAAAAGAGAAAGGTGATTTTATCTATTTTACGATAGTGTGGGTCATTTTAACACAAAATAAAAAAGTATCAATAAATATGAATTTCTTGGAAACTCACCACAAATTGTTTCACGCCAATAAAACCAGAATTTGAAATATTTTATAAACAGACATCACAAACTACGTGCACACGTCGGCCATGTTGCCCGGCTACTAGTGGCTCCCCGCGCGTCTAGTTACGAGCGGCGTGGCTTTGTTAGTGTGAGTGCTGGAGTGGTGGGGCGTTTTGTCACTTGGGGCGTATTACCAAGTTTTACCCTACAATATTCGAGAATAGTCTTTATAGTAATGTTCTAAGTCATTTAATATCTTGTATTAGATATCATTAAAATATATATTAATTTAGAATATTGTAAATTCTTTTTCTTTGCCTTTTTCACTTGCATGAAGATTAAGATATGTAATAAAATTGTTTGTAACATTTTTCTTTTTTTTTAATTCGGTTGTCCTTGGCACAACCTCAAACAAATATACATATGTATTGTAACGAAAACAGGAAGTTTTCCCTTGTTTTTTGTAACAAATAAACTGTATTTCTTATAGTCATAGTTATGTAACGCATGCCGTGGCAGCGTTTAATTAGGGCTACACTATGACATGTACATTTTTTTTTAGTGATCCTTAACATGTACAAATATTTGGTGTATGCTTTGTTGGTTGTCCTTCAATAAATAAATCATACCCCTACGTTACCGGCAATGTATGAATCAAATATCTGCTCGCATACCTAAAATACATATCATGACACACTATTACACTAGACACTGCAAAAAGGTCGAACAAAAAAAAACAAATTCAAAAAGCGCCATCAATTAATACTATAAAAACAAGAAGCTATAACTTAACTTGGCTGTGCAAATCGTCCGGCCTGGTAATTATCGGCAGCATTACTCGTGAATATAATGTCTCATTGTTAATTGTTAGCCGGGGTATATCTTTGGCGGATCTCTTTAGTCTTTGCTCCTGTCCACGTTATCTCTGTGAGAGGGGCCGCTTCTTGTAAGGCGGCCTGTTCAGGTTTCGGATGGTTTGTCGTGGGTAGTTTAATTTTAAAGTTGGGTGATAGGTACTATGGAAGTGAATGGTGAGAATACTTGAATTGTTAGACTTTCTTTTTTTTCTTAAAGGATGTGAAATCATCGAATGAGTTCTACCGCTCTGGGCGGAGCGGAAGGGAGTGTCAGACTCTTACTGACCAAAACCTATCCGTGTTCTTCCTAATGCCCTTTGAGTTCCAGGGCCGCGGTGACTCTTTTGAATAAAATTCGCAACCTTGGCAGGTCTGAAATTATGTTTCTTTCTATAACCCACATTCAGACATATGTATTTAATTTGTGTTGACTATCCAGTAATTGGAATCTGAGTAAATTTGACAGCAGTTTTGTTTATTCTGTCCCATATTTCCAGGACCAGGGGCCATATTATGACCTCTTAAAACCATCATGTTTTCTGTGTGAGAAAAGGATAGTGCTATTCGTCCTGTATAGCTCCGTCTCTTTTTCACACCGAAAATATGATGGTTTTAAGAGGTCATAATACGGCCCCTGATCTTTACAACTCTTGTTAAACGAGTATATTTTCTGTTGTATATATATTATCGTTTGTAAGTAATGTATGTAAGTTCAAAGTTATCAGGAAAAAACAAATAACTGTATTATATTGTAATTGGCTATAAAAATATGAAGTCAAAGCGCAACTATTTATAGCATACTAGCATCGCCCCACGGTTTCACCCGCGTAGTTCCCGTTCCTGTGGGAATATGGGGATATAATATATCCTATGTTTACCAGAGATAGTATAGCTTCACAACAGTGAAAGAATTTTCCTAATCGGTCAAGTAGTGTCGGAGCCTATTCAATGCAAACAAACAAATAAACAAAACAATCAAATCTTTCCTCTTTATAATATTAGTGTAGATGAATTTTGTTACAACAAATATATTAATGTGTATTAAGTACCTCAAATATTCCATTCACTGCCTATATTGTCCAAATGTTTCCTACACATTCATATTACTTATAAGGAAAATTAATGAACGATACAATTTTATAAGACCGAGTCGTCCTATGAATGGGCATCGTTATCTGTTCGTTTTACTTGCAATTAGCACCCCATGTAGTAAGTGAATTTCTAAAGAATATCGGCATTATAAAAGGCTGATAAACGGCCAAGTCGGTGGCTTAAGTACGGGTAGCTATTGTGTTGGTAATTATGTAAAAAGGTTTTATAGCTTCGCGACCTTACAGGACCTCTGGTTGTACTTCCTGCGGTTTTGATAGCCTGATACTTATTGTACTGCTTAGTATTTATAGGTGGAATACAGATGTTTAAAAACAATAACTGTTTTTAACTCATACAGGCTTATTCATGTAATAGGGTAGTTGACTAAAAAATCTATTTTTTTTTAAACTAAAGAAAAAAGACGATTCAGTGCGTTGAATCTCGTGTGATAACACTACTCGCTAGAATAGTTTACCACGACGTGACGTCACAAGTCGACCACCCGATCTTTGACGCTTTTTACCTTCGTCAAATTGTATACATTTGATAAAGCAAAAAAATATGCATCCAATATTTTTCGATTACTAAAGGAATAAATAGAATCAAATTTTTAAAAGGCGCTTCGACTTTTATGGAAAAGGCTGTGTAGTGTGGAATTTTACTCTACTTAAACTACCTGAATGATCACCTGCATCAATCGAACAGTCAACTGAATAAACGGACTAGGATTTACAGTTGCATAGCACTATGAATATATTATATATATCTTGAAACGTCTATGTGAACTGCCTATGCAGAGTTACGTTCATAATCAACTTGTTTCAGGGTAAAGTAAAAATTGAAGCCATTTAAAACAGTCTAGTTTAACGCTCATTATTGTAAAGCATCAGGATTTCTAGTGCAAAAATACGGATATCCAAAATTGTATAAAGACGCACAACCAGGCCAGTTCTACAGACTTAATAATTGAACTTGGAATAATTCGGATACTTGAAAGAAAATATATCAAAGTAATCGTCAAGAGCAAGATCACTTGAATGAGATCAGCACAAAGGTTGCTCTACATACAAATAGGAGCTACTTTTCCCGTTTGATAATTTGTATAGTTTATTTACTTATTTTGAACTGCAGCACACTTTTAGTACCTACCTTTAACTTTAAATTTTCAATTAAGTAGATTAGATTACATACCGCATAAGGGCTTGTTTCCACTGAGACGGATCGTCTGTTAAACGGTAGGTGTGAAATAAGTGGAGACCGCGGGATAGGAGGGCGACGGTAGATTCACTCGCACTATATCCGATCTGGGAGTTGAGTCGGTTCTTCTTCTCTATTTTGAGTTAAAAATGTGCCAAACTCTTAATATCAAAGGTTTTCAGGCTAAAGTGGAGTTTCACAAATTCTCAACACCAAAATCATAAGTCGAAAATCGAGAGTCCATGGATTACTTACAAAAATGCTGTTTAGGGGCAAGTTGCTATCTTATAACTAACAGGCGTTTTCACTTCTATGTTTGTGATACATGAGTATAATCTAGGCCAATAATCGTATGGAAGTGCATTTACCTCACATATTTGAAGTGTTTTTTGTAGCTTGTAAAGAATCAGACTTAAAGGTCGAAAGATGAGGTTCTTTGTCCCATATTTATAGGTTTGAACCTTTAAATATTTCGAATTTAATCACCAGAATAATAAAGACATAGATTTTCTCGTAGCAAGAAATATGTTTTTTAATTAAGCAATAACATAAAAAAATGCAAATGAAATAGACGCAAAAATAAATTTGCGCCTGAAGCCTCCTGCTTTCCGTTCCGTTTCACGCATATCAATTTATTTGCAACGCCCAATACTTTAGTATTGGGCGTTGCAAATAAATTGAAAATGAAATGAAATGAATGAAAATGAATGAAATGAAATTGAAAGAATCAGACTTAAAGGTCGAAAGATGAGGTTCTTTGTCCCATATTTATAGGTTTGAACCTTTAAATATTTCGAATTTAATCACCAGAATAATAAAGACATAGATTTTCTCGTAGCAAGAAATATGTTTTTTAATTAAGCAATAACATAAAAAAATGCAAATGAAATAGACGCAAAAATAAATTTGCGCCTGAAGCCTCCTGCTTTCCGTTCCGTTTCACGCATATCAATTTATTTGCAACGCCCAATACTAAAACACTGCCTTTTTATCATACAAAAATTTGCTTATAAAATTCATTCCTTTTTCAAATCTGATCGTCCATTACGAATAGAGGTGGCCAATTGCGGTAATTACTCGATTTTAATTCAATTCGATATGCCTAGTATGAGTTGATTTGTGTTGTTATAAATTACTACCAACTATTTTAACCGTTTTAGTCGGTAGGTTAGTTGTATAAAAAGTAATATCGGAATTCGGAAAGAATTTACCTATATAAAGGAATTTTTCATTGATAGGTATTATTTATCACTGATGATACTGCTGTTTAGAAAATATTTTTCTAAGGATTTTGTAGGGAAGATGCAATTACAGAATTCATGAAAATTTTGTTATTGAAATGATAAAATAGTTTAAAGTAAAGAAGTATAAAAGAATATAATTAAAATCAAAATTGTCAATCAATGTTATAAATGATAAATGATAATGATAAATGATTTATTTTTTGTAAGTAGGTTGTAAAAAACACTTTTACACGTCAATCTTTTTTTTTTGGCCGTTATAATACTAGATGAGGCCGGTGTTTCCTAGCTGACTACCCTGAGAAGAAACACCGAAACAAACTCAGAGGTCAAGGTCTCTTTTGAAGTCCATACAATTGTACTGGTCAAATCATATGAGAACCATGTAGGTTGGTGTCTGAAGTGGTCTTTTGAGGAAAGTACCACACAGATTTGAGTGGACCTGTCCAAACAGTGCAAGCATTTGTCAGTTATCGTGTAGCTCAAACTTAGAACTTTAAGGAGCTCAACGATTTGACGAACAATACCAAAGTAAGGACATTTGGGTAGGCCACCTAAAGAACTCAAACCGCCAGACTAACATGAATGAACCCCTGACGTAGCGATCTAAATGATCCCCATATTCACAATAAGTTATATGAAGACCATGCAGATCAGTGTCTGAAGTGGTCTTTTTAAGAAGGAACCACACAGTTTTGAGTGGACCTGTCCAGTCAGTGCAAGCCTTGGTCAGAGTCGATAAGCTCAACTTAGAATCAATACTTGAAGAGGAAAAAGCTAATAATAACCCATATAGTCCTCACATTCACAATAGGGAATAAAATTAAAATTTAAAAATATAATACTTTACAAAGTAAGTATTCATGTCAAAATGAGATTGATATAAAATAAAAAAAAATATGATACTTTACAAAGTAAGTATTCATGTCAAAATAAGAAATTGTAATAAAATAAAAAGAATACTTTAAAAAGTAAACATTCATGTCAAAAGTAAATGAAAATGTCTAAATATAAACAAAAAGCGCACAAAAGAGAACAAAACAAAAACATTAAAACATTGGGCCGTGTACAAAACTGAAGCAGCTCAATCCCAAGCCTTCTTGTCCTCAAGATAATCTTTAACTGTATAAAAAGCTTTCTGGCATAGCTTACGTTTTATAAATGATTTGAATTTATTTCTGCTTAGTTCTTGAATAGGGCTAGGAAGTTTATTATAAAAATGTATACATTGACATCGAAACGAACCACCTATTTTTTTGAGCCTGGTTTTAGGAACGACATAATTGTGTTTGTTCCTAGTATTTATGCTATGGATATCACTGTATTTTTTAAACAGATTAATATTTTTATGTGCATACAAGAGGTTTTCATAGATATACTGGGAAGGCACAGTCATAATATTAATCTCTTTAAATTTGTCTCTGAGGGACTGTCTGGGACTTAATTTATAAATTGCACGAATAGCCCTTTTTTGTAAGACAAATATTGTCTGAATATCGGCGGCATTTCCCCACAGCAGAATGCCATATGACATCACACTATGAAAGTAGCTAAAGTAAACTCCTAAGTAAGTAAACTACTAAGATCCAGGAGATCTTTTACCGTTGACATCAACTCTCTGAATCCTATCACTCAAGTATGAAGTAAGAAGATCCAGAGAGGCGTTCCTGATTCCGTAATAGTGTAATTGTGTGTGTGTTATTATTGCGTCTAGTGACGTCATTGGTGTTATGACAACGAAAAGACGAACTTAAATATTAAAACATGACAGTTCATGATCTCTGGCAGACAGGAGTGACTCATCGTCCGTTTTCGCGAGAAAAGAAAAACAGTCAGTTTATAAGCGCAATTTTGGCAATACATTAAAACGTATTAATTGTTATGGTCTATTTTACACAGAATTCTGTTAAATGAAAGCAAAATGAAAATATTGCATGTTTTCTATTGCTGCACCTATAAAGTTTTTTCACCCTCACAGCTAGCTCATCAATCGATAAAGTAAGTTTGGACTAGTATTAAAAGGAGTCAATAAATACAAAGATAGATGAATGAGAATGTAACAATGCCCTGAACATACGTTCTTCATTAAATGCTATAATACTTAATAAAATGTGATTTTATAGTTTTCTTCATAGACTGTGCCGACTGTGTTATCTGGTGTTGTTAATATTTGAATTTTATATATACTTGACACTCACACTTCTGTGTTGCCACCTCAAAAAACTTGTTATGAGATATACCGAATTTTTTGAGGGGCAACTTACGAACACAACCGTCACATAGCTGCTGGCTAGGATCCTAAATCACTCTGCTTGACGTATGCCGTAGGCACTTACTCTCAATTAATGCAAGGGCCTACCCCTTAAGATTCCTAAACATTCATTTAAAACGAGACAAGACATGTCAGATTGACAATTGGCAGAATCTTTGAATCAACCATATCGATTTCAGGCAACTTAGTCCCCACCTCTACTCCTTCATCCAAATTCAGTCGATTACGAATACGCACAACAGTAGTCATCATGGTATTGCTTCTAAATGATAGCTGCCATTCCCTAACCGTAGGCGGTATTCAAATTGCATACAGACTTAATATTCGTCTGGAAACGCCAAATGGAATTCTCTAAACGTTCGAATGATAGCTCTCGTTTTAAAGACTTGGGGATCGTTGCGAAATTCGAAATTTAAAATTCATAAAAGTGAAAGTTTTGAATTTTGTATCAGTCAAGGGCAAAAATTCATTGCAAAAAGTACCTATATCATATTTTCCAGTAGGAAAACAAAAAAATAACCAAAGGAAAATTAGCAATAGCGAGTCTCGATGTAGTTATGTTTACTGAATTTAAACGTAAAAGAAACACAAAGGTTTGGCTATGTATTTCTTTGAGTATTTTTAATTTAGTAAAAAACTTAACAGTGACAGTAGAACCATAAAGAACTTGTAGTGACAATCATGATGTCAAGAGTGTTAATATTTTGTGGTACGTCAAAGATAAATTGTAACCATCTTTGTTTCAGTTCAGTCAGAACAAAATATTACATAGGATCATCGATACTCATGGATTTGCCGGATATTTAATGTGACCCTGTGAATCACATTAGACGGAACAACATCTTTTTACGTAAAAAATAACATAAAATAATCTCAGCTCCTAGCCTCTAGCACAAATATTTAGAATTCTGCCCTTCTGGGCTTAAAACGTTTTCGTCTGTTTCAAAGAAATATTAATTACAGGCTTAAATGTATTCTTTCCTGTGGCTACCGACCATTTTGCGTTCTAATTTTATATTTGAGAATGCTAACTTAAAATCATGTTCACATTTAGAGAGATAAGTTTTATTTTTCAGTCACGACTTAGACGATTGAAACATGGTATCCTGCAATCGTGTATGGGTCTTTAAAAATATAAGTTAGCATAAAGTCTAGACTGATTTAAAATCTATTCAAGAGTTTGATATTTGGTTTGCATTTTGATTTTTGGTTTTGAGAATAATTGAAGTGAGTCCGGCTGGCATGCTCAAATTGGATTGAGCCTGTATTATCATTGTGACCGTTGGGCAAGAGTCCACAAAATGGGTGCACGAATACAAACGCTATCGAGGCCTGCCCAGAAAGAGGTGACGAGACCGCGAGATCTGGTAGGTGGCCCGTGAAAAATATTTCATGACGGAAAAGAGGCAGGACATTGTCCAGTAGTAAGACATTATAGGCTAAAAAAAAAAAAACAAAACGTGGCGTTGGCTTTTTATGATAAAGTTCATAAGTAACGTTTTTTCCGTACTTCTGAGCTTCCAGTTATTAACAACTAGCAGCACCACGCGGTTTCACCCGCGTAGTTCCCGTTCCCGTGAGGTCACGGGGATAAAATATAGCCTATGTCACCCGGGGATAGTGTAGCTTCCTAACAGTGAAAGAATTTATCAAATCGGTTCAGTAGTTTCGGAGCCTATTCAATACAAACAAACAATCAAATCTTTCCTCTTTATAATATTAGTATAGATATAACTGACCATCAACCATCTGAAAATAATTATGTTTCCTAGTCACTATCGTCATTATCGTCTACCGCCTTTTTTGGGTAGTCCCTACAGACCAAAAGCCTCCTCACAAGTCGTCATTTCTGACTGCTACAAATCGACCATTTATAACCAACACCACCCATCCATTAAAGAACACAAGAAACGCGTGCCAGTACACCATTCCTACAAATCTAATCACCACGTTCTATACGATTTTAATGAGCCTCCCCGTACACTATGGTTTGAAAAATAGGTACAAGTAGACCGACAATTACTTTAACAAGACTGCCTTAGGCGGCAGTTGTACAATTAATATCTTGTTAGAAATATTCTAGCTACTGGAAGGTCGGTGACCTTTTGAACAACAAACAAATTGGTGGCTGTATGTGATGATGAATTAGGATATGGAGGCGTTAAATTTGTTTATTTATTATCTTTAGTAAATATTTTATTTGTAGTAGAAGATACAACGCCTGCGTTTGTAACATGTGGATTAAAATAATCACATTGAATAATTTAAGAACGTTGCACATAAAGATACGAATCAATTTCGCGTTTCGAGTACTGTGAAAAGTTTATCTGCCATTATAAACGTAAATGTGGTTTCTTTTCCCAGAAAAACCTGGCTACTGTAAAGTTTCTGACTGGGCTGATGTCTTTTCAGCATAATATCAAGCCATGTTATCATCATTCAGGTATCTTGCATGGATTGGTTCTATAATCATCAATATGCGCTGTTGAGTTCCTATGTGAGACTATATAAATATGTATAGAATTACAATCTGCACCTACCTTTATCCAAAGAGTAATACACAGGTCTGCTGTGTGATAAAACAACAGTCCCGTAGGTGTTAATAAATAATGATAACAATCATTAAACGTTGTCGCTCTATTATTACAAGCAGCTTCAAATTCAATTAAAAAACTAATCAAAATCTGAACCAACCTCTGATATTTATTACGCTTTAGACAAATTGCATATTTTGACAGTATATTATTGGACCACATTGACAATCGCCCACGTACACATTCATTGACGAATGTACACTATATACTCCCACGTGGTTATTTATCATTCTGCTCAGCCTTTTCTCCATGACGGGGTCGGCTTCGAATCTAACAAGATGCAGCAGATTTCCAGTATTTTACATGAGGCGACTGCCTTTCTGAACACCACAACCCAGTAACTGGGTATCACGATGCCCCTTCGCAGGTCTGGTTACAGATTTTGACGCTTTTATCTACCACTGGCAGCGCCACGCAGTTTCATCCGCATTGTTCCCGTTCCCATGGGAATACGGGGACAAAATATCCCCGTATATCACGACACTCACAAAGAATGTAGCTTTCTAGTAGTAAAATAATAGAATAGAATACTCTTTATTATACAACACCGTATACGTTACAAAAAATATAAATGAAGAAAACATTACATAAGGTGACAGAATGGGCGGTTTTATCGCTAAAAGCGATCTTTTCAGGACAAGCTTTTAAAGAGAAAAGGAAAATGTAGATACAGAGAATTACCCTCTACAATCTCATAAACTTCATCTTTTTATAATATTAGTTTCCCTAGCACCGTCCTACTTTGTCCCTAGTATACTTACTATTCTAATTAACCACTCTGCTCGACAAGATTTTGACATTTGACACACTAGCTGAGTCGACGGGGTGTTGCATGTTACGTCATGAATTTCAGAAATTATCTCAACTTTCGGCATCTTAATTAACTATGATAAATTTGTTTCTGCAGAAATTTTATACTATAAGTTATTGAGAAATATCTTAAATTACAACTTAAGATCGTTCAAATCACGTCAGTCAACTTAAAAATGCGTCTAAAATACGCATTACTACACCCTTCCAAAAGATAGTCGTCTTAGATTTGCTAAAATTATATATGTAAACAACCTTCTCGCTTGCTGAAAAGAGGCAAAACCGCAAAATCAAGACATATTCATTATATTTGCGGTCTTTCTTTTTCATTTTCTTTAAGCAAGTTAATTTAAAATAGGGGTTCAATATCGACAAAAAAATATTACTTTTCAACTTTGATGGCAGTGGTTTACGACGCTAAAAAACATGAAAATTATGAATTCCAGAAACCCAAACTCCACTTCAGGGGTAGTGGTTTGTTCATCATTTGATTATTTGACGAATTCATCCATATTTCTAAGGAAATATGTAGCGGTAATGAAGTTTTTTGGTATCCAAAGTCAAAGTTTCGCGCCAACTGTGTTTGTTTACGTTTTTATTTCACACAAAAATCACACACTCACATGTAAATACTATTAGAAATACACATATTATGATTCTAAATATCGTGAAGAACAAGAAAAAGCCGAGATCTAAATGCAATAAACGAACACAGATCCAATAACACGTAATATTCATTACCGCTCATTTATTTTTGTTTAAAATCGTCAGCCATTTTGATTTTTTTAATGCTAGGGTGTGGGAAAACGATTATTCTAATCGATGGTTTTTTTATTTCGTTCGACTCGATAAATATAAATGAGCAATTATCATAAATCGATTATTAAAAATTAGCGCAAAATATTTTATTTATCATAAAATCCAATAAGCATTTATAAAAACCATATTTGCGCTTTGTTAAGTAATTTAAATAGTTCTTTTTTTGGAAATCAACGAATAAAATCAATTGAAAAAATTAATCGGACCCGTGCGGATTGCGCCAAAATTTCTATTCTATTCAAAATTTAAATGTAGAACCAGAATGCGCTCGTGATTCAGAAATATTTATTTTTTTCACATATTTTTTTTTATCTCTATATTGACTATGGTATGGTTAGATGGCGGTTTGAACTTTGATATAATGTTATTTGAATTCGATATGCTATATAATGTGATAAGTTTACCCTATCTAAATATACTACACCTATTATAGAATGTTTGTTGAAAGTATGTACCTATGTATGTAAGTAGGTACAATAATATGTATTTTTATAGTTACGTCTAATTCTTTGGAACGTCCGGTAGCCTAAACGGTTACATAGATTTTTCAAATCAGGTATCATTCGATTAGTCATAAATGCCGAACTGTCTTAGGCTATTCGAATTTTGAAAAAAAAAAGTTTTTTTTTTTTCGAGACACACGTCAGCCTAACCGGGTGTAGATGAATACCATTTTTTTCTCTACAACAACAATCTTCTCTTTACAATCTAGTAACTGATTAGAACATACCTCTTGGCAATGTTGGGGCCTATCGACTATCAAAGATGTCCGAATGACAGCCGGCATCAACGACATGCTTTCCAAGCCATGGTGGAAACTCAATTTGTATTAGATGGTCACCCATTCACTAGCCGATCTCGGCAAGCGTAGCTTAACTTCGAAGTTCGATTTGTGCGAACATTATTATTTATTTATTAAATATGTGCATTAAAAAAGCTCTATAAAGCAAAGGACCACTCAAGTCACGCATACTCACGCATTTGAAACGATTCAGATGAAATTCGGTGGGTATTAATTATGAATTCCCGCAACCCAAACAAGTTTCCGGCTTGCACTTTACCCGATTTTTTTTTCATGGATGTTGATTGCAGATTCGTATTAGGAACCCTATAGACCATGAAAATAACACCCATAAAAAAAAAACTAGAAAAATCTAGTCTAATACTTATTCAAATTTATTGAGATAGTTTATTTACCATGTAGAATTTGGCCTAACCTTTTTTAGAAGATAGTTTTAGAACCTTAATTTGAAAATATATTTTGTAGGTTAGTACCTATGTGTAATTTGAATCGCCCAAAATGCATTTTTCCGTGCCCTGCATGGACATATCAGATACTGGGTTTCGGGGGCAGAATGACAAAATCGAAAAGTATTCTATAAAGCAATATTCAATTTTCATAACATTATAAAAAAATCTCGCTCTAGATAATAAATATTTTTTAAATACCAGTGTCAATTTGTCTAGAACTCTAGACCTACTTAACATACATAAACTATAAGCTTGGTATTTCGTACGCATTGTACGCAACCAGCTGAAAGTATTTATTTATTTATTTTATTATTTATGTACACACATACAATAATTAAGAGAAAACATTACAAGTGTTAGTACAAAGGAACTGCTCAAAACTCTCAGTAATTTAAAAGGAATAAAATATTTTTCATTCTTATTTTGAATAACATAGACAATTCTGCGCAAATTAACCTTGGGTCCGATAATCTGTTGAGTAGATTTTTTTCTTTATTGTACAAAATCCTATTTGAATTACATAAGAAAGCATAAAAAATAATTATGATTAATGCTTATTGTATTTTATGTCTTAAACGTATTTTTTCCTAATATTTTTGTAACGAATTTAAAATAATCGATTAGGTTGAAATAAAAAATAAATCGATTTACATAATCGTTTTGGTACACCCTGACAATAAAAAAAAAACAATAAAAATGATGGTTGATGGCGATTATCACATTTATGCAATTCGATTTTATTTATGAAAATTAGTAAACTTGTGGGTTAAATATTAAAGAATTAATGGCGCTAAGATATGACCATTTTATCTAATTGTTTTAATTAACGCCCATACATAAGATTTTTTAAGTGGCTTTATCAAAAATGCAATTATAAATTAGGATGTCGTATGACGTAACTCTGAGGTCCAATTGGTACTACAACCGAGCCGGCGGAGGTTTGCATGTCTAGTACCAATTGGTACTACTACCGAACTATACGGTTAATAAAAAACGGATTGGGGTCTAAATTTATGTTTATTTACGGCATCTGCATAATAAGAGCGCTACTATAGTACCTTTTTTGTATATGAAACCAAGCATAATTATTTTCCGTGTTCATAATTAAAAACACTCTTTATTTTTTTGCCAGACAGGGACTTCCCAAGTTCTATCAAAAAACTTGTCTGCCAGTGACCCGCAGTCAAAGAGGCTATATATTGTGATGATGGTAGGTATAAATTAATTATTGCTGACATTTCGCCTGTTGTTTGTTGATCTTCGATAGTTGTTACCAACGGCTTAACATTGCTTTCCGAAGCACAGAGCTGGAGGAGACTTGGTTTGTAATGGATGGTCACCCATCCACAGATCGATCACGGCTTAACCTCAAACATCGAACTATGTAGGTATTATTATAAAGCTCCTCCACACCCACACTTTTAAAAATGCACGTACCTAACTACACGCACTGCGGAGATGAAAAATCTCCATTGCCGCCGGTCGAAGCTCCCCATTAATGAATTTATAATTTGCGCCGACCGAACAATTAGACTCCTGCATCGCCTCGGGAACAAATTTAAATGTTAAATCCACCGTCGTTCATAAGAACAACCCACCGGCCGCTATGGGTTTTTTGTGAGACGACCATTTAGAATAATGCTGGTACATTGACGTTCTTAATGTCTGTTTCCCTTCCGGCAATTAAGTAGTTAGTAGAACGTGGTTTCGTTAGTCCTGTCAATTACTATTAGATGGTAAGGAGAATAGTTTAATTTTACATTAGAGGCGATGCAAATAATAAATTCATCAGCTGGTGTCAGAATGGTCTATCACTGATTTCATAGTTGTTGATTTTGACTAGGTTGGTAATCTACTAACATGAGAGCGTCATTATGACTTTCCAATGGTCAACGATTGACACTCCATTGAATGAAATGTCATAGAATGGTAATCTCGTACATAATGACAAATTCAATACAGACGTAAGCGGTAACCTGCTAAAACTTTGACAGTTTCTTTGATCAGTGACCTACCATTAGAACGTTATTGTGCAGTAATTGCTTTTAAAAGCTCGGTTATCAAAAAGTATTACGAGGTCATTGACCGACCAATGATCGACCATTATGAATTTAGCTGATTACGAACTTTTAAATTACGAAATCTATGCGACGGACAAATTAGATTTTTTTCGCAAAATAACGTATGCTAATTTTCGTACAAAGCGTTCAAATTCAAGTAGTAAATCTCAACAACCATCAATGAAGAATGAAGGCCTGGAAAAATGCGGAGAAATTAGAGATGTCTGACAGCTGACATTGACTTCGCAACGAATGCTCTGAGAAAAACGACAAAGCTACAGTGACTACTGTAAAGCAGTGATGATACCTATCTATTCATTGCTACCACCCAAAAGGTCTATCTATAAATGAAACCTTTGCCAAAACTTGCACAGGCTATAAATGCGACAGCTTGCTAGTCAGTTAAGCGCCTTTGTGCCAATGTTGCAGGGAGACAGCATGTGCGGTAATGTATTGGCCATATGGCGATACGAATTGCCTTATTTGCATGCATGTGTATGTGCGTACTAAGTTTTGTCGACTGGTTTCAAGTCTTGGTACCGAAATAACCAGCCCTAAGAAACCCTTGAATGTAAATATTTAAACTTGCTGATGCTTGTCATCTAGCATTTCCTTTATTGAATTCTTCGAAGGTGTTTTAAAAAGGCTACGCAGAAACCTGAAACAAATACACCACCTTGTGCGTCAATATGAGCAATGAATAACATGACTACCAAAAATGTTGCGATTGAGTCTTTGTAATCATCGTTATCAAGTGAATCTATTTAAATAGGTATAAATTTAAATAGTTTGACAATATTCTACGAAACTAAGAGTTCAGAAATTTCAAATATTTTCAAAAATTGCAGCTGTGTTGATTGACACGGTCTCGCTTATCACGCTTAATTAAAACAATATCTCCGATATCCATTTCATGAACTCTGATAAAAACATTACACTGACAAAGATCTAACAGCCATCCACCCAAAAATTGCCGTTCAACCGCTAAACGTGCCATAGCGTGAAGGAATGCATCGAGACTGCGCCTCGGGCCCGGAAGAAAACTCCAAATTAAGTGGGAGTCGATCGTTGCATGCAAATGTAGGTATGCGTAATAGCAGGAGCTGTCCCGACGCTCTTTGTTGCCTTTCTTTTGTTGTTGTTGTATCGCTTCATGCTAGAGTAGGCATGTCTTGGGTAGATGTTTTACGTAAGGTGAAAGAACCAATTTCTCTCGATTTTTTCGTTAAGTCCTTGAACGACTAAAGCATTTCTCTTTAGATCTTCATGTACGTTCCCTAATGTGGGTTTTATTTCAATACGACTTCGTCCCCGTGGAATCCCCGATTTTAAAACATTCTTTATCGCTGCTCCGCTCCTATTGGCTTAAGCGTGATGATATATAGCCTAAAGCCTTCCTCGATAAATGGTCTATTCGAACCAGTAGTTCCTGAGATTAGCGCGTTCAAACAAACTCTTCAGCTTTATAATATTATAGTATAGATTACTATCTATATGTATTTTGTATGTGTACTTATTACAACTTCCTTGGTCGCAGAGCACCGAAAACCTGCGACGAAAAAAATGCCAAAATATTTTCACCCGAGGTGATACCCAAGAGAACCCAATGGATAACCAAGACTTAAAGTTATTAAAAAAAATTAAACCGACTTCTTGTGGTTGTTGTTTTAGTAGTTCTTTGGTTCAGGGAATTAAGCATAATCAGCCTTTTAATGTTCCCACTGCGGGTCCAGTCTGGTAAAACCTTACTTGCCAAGTGAGCCAGTAACTAGAATGGATAGGCATTGCCTTCTTGTTAAAAACTTATCTTGAGTTGGTCAGATCAGAAGCTGATTATGCGGCAGGGTAAGGCAGATCATTAATCATATAAGCCTTATAATAAAGTATTTATTTATTTTATTATTTATCATACAGAAAATCAGTGATGCATTAGTGTTAGTAATTAAATGTTTTTTTTTGGATTTGTTTGCTTTGGGTGCTCTTGACTCTAGTCAAGGTCAGAGGTGACAGAGAAAGTGTTTCTCTTTCTTTCTCTTACTTTCTCTTTCTTTCTCTTTCTTTCTCTTTCTTTCTCTTTCTTTCTCTTTCTTACTCTTTCTTTCTCTTTCTTTCTCTTTCTTTCTCTTTCTTTCTCTTTCTTTCTTTTTCTTTCTCTTTCATTCTCTTTCTTTTTCTTTCTTTTTCTTTCTTGTCTCTTTCTCTTTCTTTAAATCGTAGTTGATAAGCTGGGTAAGCTTATTAGCTTACCCAGCTTATCAACTGCGATTTAAGGGAATTGGTTGGCTCCATACTCTTAAATCCCAAGCTTATGGACATTTGTATTATCCCCATCTTTATTGCAAGTTTGGTCTATTTTTTTTTTTCTGGATGGGAAATAAAATGACCTCTCGCTTTGGGCGGAACGGAAGGGAGTGTCAGGTCAGACTCTTACTGACTAAAACCCACCCGTGTTCTTCCTAGTTCCCTTTGCGTTCCAGGGCCACAGTGACTCTTTTGAATAAATTCGGCAACCCTACCCTTGCTGAGATATCTTTAAGTCGCGCAAGTTTTGTGTTTGACTACATAACATCCAGAAGTTTCAGCTCAAGGTCTGCCAAAGGGTGAAACAGCATTCTTAATGTCAAACTGTCCGACTGCATTAAAAAACCAAATGCCACTCCAAAACGAAAATTCTCGACGTAGCTCACACAGCAGAAAAACTGAAGTGAGACTGGGCAGGCTACGACTTTCGGATGCCATGAAAGAGGTTCAACAGCTAGATGGGGTCGTGGCAGACGGAGGAGATGGCTGGACGCCTTCAATTGCTTCTTAGTGAATTGGTGTGAAGTAGTCCGATAAAGAAGTAAATGGAAGGAATGGGGGGGGGCTTTGAAAACTCTGGGGCTGTTCAGGATGACAAAAAAAAAACTGCAGATTAGTGCTCTCATACAGATAAATGACGCCATTCTTCTTCTTATCTTTATAATGGAGACGATCCTGGCTGCAGCTCGGGATTTTTATTAAAGTAAACACATCAAAAGTATCTAGGGATCAACATATATTTTTGCAATAACTTTCCTCCTGATTGATATTAATTAAAATTTTCTTTAAGGATTCATCAAATAAAGTGTTTTCGTTTGTCACAGTAACGATAAACCAAGTCACCTTTGCATTAATAAAGAAATTTGCCATTTTCCTAATAAAGGGATTTTTGACATTTGAACCACTAACATTAAAGTTCGAAAAAAAGACTGAAATAACAGTTTTCTTTAAAATTTTATTGGGTAACTTAAACAATTAATAATCCGTGTTTCTACCGCGAACACTAACAACACAAGAACATCGGTTTGGCATACTCAAAATGAGTTCATCCAAATCACGCTGTGGAATGGCCGCCCATGTTCGTTGCAACAACAAAAAAAGGTCTTCTTGCGACTGGATACCCTCCATATTCGGCAGAGCTCTTCTCTGTAGCATATCCCATGCATGCTCAATCGGGTTCAAGTCTGGCGACTGAGCAGGCCAGGGCAGGACATTGATGTTAGCTGCGGCGAGAGTCTGTCTTACAACTCTTGCGGTGTGCGGTCGTGCATTATCATGCATTAACTGAAATAAGGGACCGATTTGCACTTGTAGAGGAACGATGACGTCTGATACAATCGTCTCAGCATAAATTTGAGCGTTGAGGTTGCCTCTGATCCAAATCAACTCAGTTCTTCCGCCGATCCAAATACCCGCCCATACTATGATGGTTCCACCACTATAAGGATGGACTTCCTGGCAGGATTTTAATCGCTGTTGGCGTCCAGGGGTTCTCCAGTGTCGTATACGTCTTGTATCCGGTCTCATACCAAAACGAGACTCATCAGAAAAGCACACGAAACGCCATTGTTCTTCTGCCCAATTTCTGTGTTCAAGAGCCCATTGATATCGAATCCTACGATTGTGCATTGCTATAGGTGGTACCCGTAGCGGTCTTCGGGAATGAAGGTTCACTTCATGCAAGCGGTTTCTGACTGTTTGGTCGCTAATTAAGTTCCCTGAAGAGTGATGAAGCCTCACGGCTAACATCATGGCGGTTATTGTTGGAGCTCTTCGAGTTAAGATTTGAATGTATCGGTCTTGTCTCCGTGTGGTGCAGCGATACCGTCCTCCATGGCGCTCAGCCAAGGTAAGCGAAGAGCTCTGCCGAATATGGAGGGTATCCAGTCGCAAGAAGACCTTTTTTTGTTGTTGCAACGAACATGGGCGGCCATTCCACAGCGTGATTTGGATGAACTCATTTTGAGTATGCCAAACCGATGTTCTTGTGTTGTTAGTGTTCGCGGTAGAAACACGGATTATTAATTGTTTAAGTTACCCAATAAAATTTTAAAGAAAACTGTTATTTCAGTCTTTTTTTCGAACTTTAATGTTAGTGGTTCAAATGTCAAAAATCCCTTTATTAGGAAAATGGCAAATTTCTTTATTAATGCAAAGGTGACTTGGTTTATCGTTACTGTGACAAACGAAAACACTTTATTTGATGAATCCTTAAAGAAAATTTTAATTAATATCAATCAGGAGAAAAGTTATTGCAAAAATATATGTTGATCCCTAGATACTTTTGATGTGTTTATTTTGTATCTTTACTGTAAATATTTACACGAAAATACAACTTTTTGTGAACATCTATATTACATTACAGTGCTATTAACCGTTGAAGAATGTCCTCGTAAGGAGATAGTCAAGGCAGCTGAACCAAATCTTGTAATTTAGCTATCAAAACTGAACGAAACGGAACCACAGTACCATTATCCGTCGTGTTGTTTTTGCGTTTACAGACGATCTTAGCTGCACCTTCTAACATTGTGGTTGCACATTTGTTTCTATATAAAAGTGAAAAATATTTCCAACCCCATTTTGGTTAATACTTTTTTGGTTTCTCTATAAAATTAATTCGATACGAAGATTTCAAAAGAGAAATCGAAAAAGCAACCAAAAACACCGAATTCCGAAATTAAAGTTATTTTGTACTTGTTTGGTTTTTTTTTGTTTACAAGTCGGTTGTATTTTTTTGTTAAAAGTTTTTTTTACAAACAATAGATTATGCAGCAAGTCAAGTAGAAATAAGTAATATTAGCTAATCCTATCATGACTCACTAAATCAACTACAAATTAATCCCACGACACAAGAACAAGACGTGAGCATTACCTACCAACGTAACACGACACCTGCGCTTGCGCATTACTCAAATTCAAATTATAACTAGGTTCTATTACCGACAGAACGTCAATTGTAAACCACAGACAGCTCAGTGAATACGTCAAAAAATTAAGATATTTATCTTTTGATGTATTAAAATGAAAATCGGAGCGACTCGGGGGTATTCGGGACATGTCGGCTTGTCACCGGACCTTTGATACAGATTAGAGACAATCCGATTTCGGCGTGCCCTGTTTGGACGTTACGCTCTTTCGTATTTGTTTTTTTGGGGATTGCACGCCCTTAAATTATATTGATGTATTTATTAAAATTAAACAACTCAAATGTTTTGTAACCGTTGTTTGTCCTTCAAATGTTTCCATTAAATCTTTTCCTATATTTACTTAATTAAACTAGAAATTATGTAACAGCTTGTTTATTATATATATATATATATATATATGTATAGCTAACTAGCACTTCGCCCACGACTTCGTCTGTGCAGATTAATTACAAACAATTTCCACTCCCGTTTTACCACCTTAGGTAGAGTTTTGTAAAATCTTAGCGGATGTCTACACCCTATAAGGAACTTACCTGCCAATTTTTAAGTTTGTAGGTGTTATGGTTTCTGAGATTTCGTGATTAATTAGTGAATTATATATCGCTTTTATATACGTAGGCATATAGAAGATTTAAGGCGAAATAACTACTTACTCACTTTAAAAATATTTGTAACTTTTATCTCTATTTCCATTTTGAAAAAAAAAAACCGATTGGTAATAAAAATTAAATAAAAAATCTATGATGCTACGTGACTTCTAAAAATCTCGCGTACATACATTTTTAATTGCACGGAATATAAATAAATTCAATGTAGTAAAAAGAAAACGTAATATTCAAATTAAATCTTTAACTCACTTAACCCTCCAAAGCGGGTGGCTCGATCAAAAACAAACGTCAATTTTACCGACCCACCTCTCCGATATTATAAAATAAATTCTTTAAGTCGAATAAAGAGAATAAAAAGACTATAATAACGTACAATACCGCATCGAAGGCGACGTGTTACACCAACTTATCTGCGTTTGGAACACAAATTGAGTTGAATTTAATGACAATTAAGCCACATGGATGTGTGACGGGTTGAGCCCGCTTAGTGTCTGTCCGCTGCGGGATCATCGGTTTTGGAATATACAGGACGAGAGTTTCAACGTAGACGTTCGAACCTCAAGTTGAAATGTACTCGTGAAGAAAAGTTAAGGGAAACCAAAAATATTATTTAAGGAGGGATTTTTTTAGAGGGGATATTAATAAAAAAATCGAATTAGTCCTCAAAATGTTAGACATATGTATATTTTTTCTTTATTTCACGTAAACAAAAGTTTTTTTGTTTATCTCGCATGACGTCACTAAGTGCTACAATTTTACTAGCGTCGTTGTCACTTAATAGCCACAGTACGCGTATGCGGTAGGCCAAGTTTGTGGCGTATTAAACAGTACCTACTGGTACTGTTTAATACGCCACAAACTTGGCCTACCTATTGAATACTTGCATAGATAGATTTTTTTTATTCTTCATTTTATAAATTCCAGTTGTAATTGCCTACTTAGAAAGAATAACTACTTAATCTCTCCGTTATTACTCTATCTATTATACATTATTATACATGAAGTGACGAACACACGACTACTTTTTAAATTCTCAATCCAAACTTTCAATAAAATTATTTAGCTATTGCCTAATGGCATGCAAACATTGTAGAATGATGACATGTCTTAGAATTACCCTGTTAAGCAAAACGTACCTACGTTTTACTAGTGACTGAGATACATACTTAAATCTTTATCTCAAAAACTATAGAACCGATTTTGATGAAAGTTGCACTGTTCCCTGAGTTGAACTATACCGAGCTGAACTAAAACAATAATTATGTACATATGACGAATTATCGTTTTTGAGATATGCGTGGACAAATATACTTATTTTCAACTAGGGGACATCTTTCGTTTCTTCCCAAAAGGCAAGCTGCTCAGGCAAGCGCGTTTACCTACGCATTGCTTGTTCATCTCTTCGAGCATAAAAACTTCAATTTATGACAAGCTTTATAGACAGTTTAATGCTCCGATTTTGTGTTCGAGTTTATTTGGAGATTACGTTTTGTAATATGGGCCTAGACCTTTCAACAATTTATTGTTATCGTTGGGTTAACCCCTACTTATTGTGAGTTAACCTATACAAGTTTACACCTTGTAACAAGGTGTAAACGTGTTCCATATATACGTGTATATGGTAGGTTGCCAAATAAACGGATAACCCTTTGAATAAAATGTTGAGTTAAATAAGCAGTTAAATAACTACGTATGAAAGTACAGAATAAGAAGCCGTGTATTTTCTAAAGACGTTTGACGGGTATTATAATAAAATGACGAATAAGTAAATTCTTCTTGTGAATGATTATTATTGACATAAAAGTTTTATTATGAAATAATAAGCTAGGTAAGAATCACATTTTTTAAAACTTTAATGATAATTAATAAACAAATAATGAAATGATGATTTCATAATAAATTACATTATGTGATGACACGTTAGTTTGTCAAAATAAAGTGAACAGTAAAATTTAAGTATTATTTTTCGTCGTATGAATAATTTATAATATATCACGTTTAGAGTTAGATATCTATTGCTATGGACAAATCACGATAATTCTCCAACCTTTGTTCAAACAAACAATTCCACGACCCAATCACATTGAGTAGGCGTACCTAAGTACCTACACTCGAAACGTCAAAAAGCTTCTAAAACAAACATTAGTCCGACTGACAAATAAAAATCGTCGGTCGCGCTAACAATAGGTCTTGCGCACCGGTAACGCACGGCGCAAGGCGGGCCTTCGGACGCCACGCCCCAAACCCCGCCCCACTGCGCAGGCGCAACTTATTCGGATTATCAATATTTTGATCGGATTTTTGTGAGTCCTGATTTTATGCTAACTTTATTATTTTTGTGGCTTATGATTTTGGTTATTAAGGTTGGAGATTTTCGGGTTGCTATTTTAACTACTGTGTGTGATGTGTTTATACCTGTGTATTGATCATACAAAAAATAAAAATAAATAATGATTAAATTGACATGTCGATTACCCTATTTATTTGTTAGTGGCTATTTAATAATATTGTCATAAAAAATGGTGCCAATTACATACCAGTTACCGAGCGAAGGTAATAAAGTCACTCATTACATGAATTTATAAATACATAGATACCTACAGCCGGCATCATAAGTTAATTACTTTTTTTATCACACCATGAAGTATTTTATATTTTTGTTATAATTAATAATTGGCGACGACATAACCGTAAATATTCGAAAGAAATTTTTGTTATTAAAAATCAATTTTATTTTTGTAATTTTGAATGGGTTCGACAGTAATTTTAGAAAGTTAGCTAATTCGACTTAGGTAGGTGTGTATTCTATTCAATACATCTACCTATACTAATTGCCTTTTCTAAAAACAGCCCTTATTTCAAAAATGTCAAATGCCCAGGAGTCACGTTGCATGCTGGTAAGTAACACGTTTTTAAATTCCTATAACATACCTAATATAGTTCAAGTAGGATTGCGGTTGCGGCAGGTGTGTTCAGGTCGTCGACATTTCGTATCATGTGTAGTTATTATAGAACATAAAAAAACAACTCTGTAGCTTGATACCCAAGGTTGAAATTCCTTTGGTAAGGAGGCAGTTTCAGAGTTAAACCTGCGGTCTTCCATGAGGAAGATCGGATATCATAACACCACGGTTATGGGCAATATCGATCAATTTCATTTGATTATTTTCTGAAAATACCACAGCGGATTCGAGGATACGGTTAAATGTAACTGACAGTTTTTGAATCTGATGTGTTGATTCAATTTTATTTTCTAGGTAACTTTGACTTAAGGTTAAAAATAATATATATTGGTAATAAGTATCCACTAATATTTCAGAATTGATTGAATTTAATCATGCCAAACCAAACTAGTACGACCTTCTTATTGACAACATAGCACATTAAAATACGCTAATAATAAATTTGAGGACCACACTAATTTATTGTGCTCTCCACACAAACTAACTAAAAACCAGGCGCGTGGTTCGAGTTAGGATAGGCCAGAGAAAATGTCCAAATAAATTTTAAAAATAACCACATTATTCAAGGTTGATTTTTAATGAAATAAGTTTTTTTTAAATAGCTTATTTAAAAAAAAACACCACATTTCAACCCTAAATAATGTGGTATGTTTTTTTTTTGGAAATTATTTTCTGGCCTACCCAACTCGAACCACTGCACGCCACTGCTAAAAACAAACTGTGGAGCAGCTCTCCAAAAACAACCTTACATAACAAAGCTTAATTAGTCCAATTTATTCAACTTTCAGTTGCCATAAAGATAAAACATTGATGTTTGCGTACATTTTTTCCGTACTATACACAATGAAGACATTTGAACTTGAAGACGTTGTGAACAATGCCTTAGTTAAGCGTGCGAAACGCATAAAGCAGTACCTACGAGGTTTTTATTATAATACACTGACATGTCATTTAGAAAAGTCACGTAGAGTAACATAAGTGTCGACGAATAATTGTGTTTTATTCCGGATTTCTGAATGTTAGTAATTAGATCCGTCCAAAAAGATATATTATTTTTGTTAAGGTAGTAAACACTATTGTTGCAAATCATAAAACTGTTTTCAACTAAGCATAAAATATAACATAATAAGGTATATGCCACATGCCACAAACATGGTATTACCTACCTAATTTATTTTAACTGGTAGATGATTTGTTTTACTGGAAATAACCAAGTAGGTATATTCTTTTCTATGGGCTTTCGGCACAAGTGCGATTTACACGTGGCTGTACTGAAATTTTTTGAAGAATAAATAAAGGTTTTTATTGAAATTTTTCATATATTAAATAAAACCTTTTCACATTATAAAACGAATTAACCTGGAAAGGAATAGGTAGTCATCTGTTGTTAATACTGTATATTATGTACATTAAATGTATAGTTAAAGAATATTTTTATTTGTTATTTAGTTATAACTATAAAATAAATTAAAACCACTGACTGTACCAACATGATCAAACTAATTAGTAATTTATGCATTTATTTAATGATTTATGTATTCAGCCAAATTCAAAACCCTAAACCAAATATTTTTATAACAGAGAAAAGCTACTCATAGTACAAATAATGATAGTTATATTAGAGGGCTGGCTCATAACGCATCTAACGCGGTCTTTTGTAGACAGAAAATAAAAAATTGTTTAAAAAAAGGTTTGTCTAAAGCATACAGGTGGATCAGGTGCGCGCACACCGCACCGCGCTCTACCGCGACTGACGGGCGGCGCACGGTCAAGCAGGTGACGCCTTTGGAGGGGAGCACCTTACTATACACCTTACAAACTTGCCTTTACATCCACATGCATCTTAGGCCACTAAAAATAAGGTTGAGATTAGCGCACCATGGTTAGAATATTTGTTGTAGGGCTCTACTCCTCTCCTTTTTATCGAACAAAAAATGAACTGTAAACGCGATCACGGCCGCGGCTAAGGTCAATGTTAGCGCTTCCTTCAGTGCACGTTCAGAGAAGAGCGCGTGCGCATCCTACCGCGCATGCGCCGTACACTACCCGCCCAGAGCCGTAATGTAATATTGTACCGAATTACCGGACTCACACCACAGACTTTTCGTTTCGTTCGCGCATTTTTTTGAACTGAGAACATTTTTTTGTCTCGAGTGTGTGCTACACTATACAAACTCACGCGCAGTGATTAATACATAACGACATTTCACCGGACGATCGATCACGGACCGCCGATATTTCGTTGGCGACATCACCGACCGATAATCGAAGAGACGTCCCGACATTTTTTTTTTTTCGTATACTAATTTATTTATCCTCATTAAGTGTGATGGACGAGACCGGTCACATTTTTAAATATAACTCATTTATGTGGTGACTGTGGGTGGAACTTTGGAGAAAGACTGAAGTGTTTTGAAGATGGAGACTTTGGTGTTGATTCCTCAAGACTTGAGCCTGGCTTTAAGGCCTGGAGGTGCGAGGGGGCGCGAGGCATCAGTCAGCGTGTGGACCTCCGCTGAGCTTCCTCGAGGGTCACTGCTGTATCCCTTCCAGGGCACAATAAGGATCGATAAGCTGCATGTTTACACTTATGTTCCGGATCATGATGTAAGTAATCTTTTCCTCTACATTTCAAATCAATAATTTGTGTGAAGTTCCTTCAAACTATTTGCGTTGTATTGCATGTTGTTAATTATCCGCCAATGTAAATACTGTGCAAGTATCAAGCATTTGTAAACTTATTACACGGTCAGTGGTTACGTAAAGGGTTGATTGCATTTAAGGGTTAACCGTACTTCCGTTGATAAGAACAAGGGTTAATCGTATAATTATGGTAAATTGAAACGCTCAGACAATGTTTAATAATGTGTTTTTATATATTTACAATGACAATGAACTTCACTGAATATTGTTGTTCATAAATAAATCTGCAAGTATCTGGTCAACTACTTATAGTTTAGTTTTCAGAATTAAAAAATTAAGTAAATAAGTATTTTGTTTAGAACCAAAAATTCGAAGACATGTGACACTCACCAACCCGCACTGGGCCCGCGTGGTGGATTACGGCCCATTCCCTCTCCTAGAGAGGAGGCCTGAGGTGCTTATGTATTTAAGTATTTTGTTGTAGTGTTTTTGGCTCTATGCTTTTTTTCATTTGTTATGATATTCTTTGAGAAACGGTTATAAAAGCTTTGTAACTAGCAAAAAATATATATGTATATATGAGCAACATAATATTTTTACAATCAGTTATTAGTTACATCGTATAATTGTATTACTCAATATGATTTAATTTCTCACAGTCATAATTTAAATATATTTTTAAATCAAAAACCTTTTTCCTCCGACTAATAATTTGTAGGCATTTAAATAATGGACCTAATTAAGTCAGATACACATTAAATTAATATCACCAGAATAGGTGCTCAGAAAAACTACAAACATTTTTCAAATGAGTCGTTTACCTATTTTATGGGTATTTAAATTAATTTAATATTTGCATTCTCCATTCATCGTTTTCGGCAAATTAATTTAAAATCTTCAACCTCCACTGATTATTATAGCAACCAAATAGTTTAAAATATTAATGTAGATATATTTTTATAAAACAAAACTTACTTTTGTAGAAACTTAAGCAAATCAAATTGATGCTCACATATAAATCCGTCACGGCATTTTCAATATTATTTATTACTGAGATATATTAAGGGAGTTAGATTAAGATAAAATTTACAACTAATGGGAAAATACGTAATTATAATGATAACAAACAAATAAAAATATTACAATAAATTATGATGACGTCTTTTCGTTTTTATGAATATAAATAATTGATAATTTTATGAATAAGTAGTTTCACGACCATTGTTACATTATGGTAATTTCATGGATCTTTTATGCTGAGAAAAATCAGTGAGGTATGAATTCAGCTCTGTACTGTGGTTGGCGTTCCGTTTTCCTTTTTGTTGTATAACTTATAATATAATAAAATAATTTGTATAAAAGTAATCTGTGCAGGACCTATCAGAATACCAGCGCTGTGATATTTTTTTTTTTAAATATCGCAGCATATGCTGAGAAAGGAAGCTTTTTGGCCTCGCACATTTACATTTAGGTACAAATTGATAGGAAATTCTATAATTCTATCTACATCATTTGTTAATTTATTTTTCTAGTGGTTTTATTTTATTTTTTGTTTGTTTTGTGCGAGACACAAATAAACATTTTTCTTTCTATAAATAGTATAGGCAGATGAGGTGTTCATATAACTAACAATACCCACTTCTGGCTAGTACTATAAGCCCCATGTAATACAGTGACCTAGGTTATTGCCGCCAACCGGGCTTAAATCCTAACTCTGGGTTCCTTTGAGAAGTCGTGATGAAAACCTAAGATAACAACAATTACGGCAGATGCGTAAACAATCATGTTACTTAAAACACTGTAGGCTATTTTCTATATTTTTTATCATTTTGTTTAAGGTTAAATATTTATCCAAAATAGATGCAAATGATATTTTAATTTCACAAATTGCATCTGCAAGCGCTTTAGTATAACTACCATAAAAGCTTTGCATATTAAAATCTAGATAACAGCCTGCTGATAGCAGGTCCGTGTAGACTGTAGAGATTTCTTTAACTAAAACCCCTTTAGTAGGATAGAAGGTCAATGCAATTAAATATTTACATTTTAAGTAGAAGGACGAAATTATTTGCCGGCTAATTTTGTAAAAAAAATAGAACTGGTACGTGAACTGGTATTTTCCGTTTTTGTATGGCGCAGAAATATAGTGCATTAGAAGTCGCGAAATGTGAATTGTGGGTTGTGCGAGGACTTCTTCGAGTCCATACTGTTGGAACACAACGTCATCAAACGCCTTTCTGTAATAGGCCAGGAGCGCGACCTCAGTCTGTTTGGATAAATCATGCGTTCATTCAAGCATAGTCTGGAAAGGCTTATGATACTAGTCCGGCTTGAAGGAAATCGAGCTCAAGGAGAGGACCCCTTTTCTTTTTTTTTTGGATGGGAAATCATCAAATGACTTGTCCCGCTCTGGGCGGAGCGGAAGGGAGTGTCAGACTCTTACTGACTAAAACCCACCCGTGATCCTTCTTGTGCCCTTTGCGTTCCAGGGCCGCGGTGACTCTTTCGAACAAAATCCGCAACAAGGAGAGGACCTCTGCAAGATGATCCGACGTAATTAATAAGGCTTTTGAAGGCAGGTACATGCATTGTATGTAGTCACGATCCTCAGCAATGAGGGACAGAATTATATTTCGGAAGCCAACCGAAGTTGTAGAAACCTTTGAATGCCTTTTTAAACTGTATACAGCGAAAGATAAAAATATCTTTTCTATCAACGTCATTCGTCAGCTTGCAGGGGGCCATTACTTGTACGATACGCCCGGGAGTCACCGTTGTGTGGATCTCTCGGAGGAGGTGGACGTTGCTCTGCTCGAGCTGAGCATCAACATGCATATTGTAGTGGCGATCGACAGCGGAGACCTCTCGCATCCATCTGATCTAATCCATGGCACGGGGCGTCGGGATTTTCAGGGCGATAGTAGGTACGGGCCTGCGGACAGCTAGCGTTGGCTGGCTTGCCATCCAATTACAAGCAGGCCAGAGTTGGCGGCGCGTTATATTGTGAACACGCGCGCCTCAAAGAGATGTGAGCATTGCAGACGGGGCCCGCTAGAACCAGTAGGCCAGGGTTGCGAAATTTGATCGAAAGAGTCACCGCGGTCCTGGATTGCACAGGGCATATGGAGGAACACGGTTGGGTATTATTCTGAGACTCCTGATTGCGCATCCTTAAAAATAAAGGGATGCGTTGCTCTTTCATTGACACACAACTGAAAACTGAAGTATAAGTTGCTTGCCTATTACCCAGCAACCTAGCAACTTAACAATCTGGCGATCGCTTTCACAGTTCCTTCAACAGTTGATCTTTTAACCCAGCACGTTTTTACTGAACGTTGTAAACGCACTTTGAAATTGCTTCTGTAGTCGTTTTCCTGGTCAGGAAAAAAAAAGTACACAGTTTTTTCCAGGCAGCTTACAAATCAACAGTGATTTGATTTCTATACTTAGAGCTTTTATACGATATTCGGACGACTGATCTCGTACTCACGACGATGTAGCATACAATGTGTCATAGCCCTAACCAAGAGTTTTCCTCGCTTTTTCCAATAACCGTACAAATACAACAAATGTTAAAGTTTGTGTTTTTTTGTTTGAACGTTAGATGGTAGAATATCTATCAGTCAATCATCAACGGCCGGACCATAATTTGGATTATGTAAGTCGTAATCCAAACAGTATTTTTTTTTTACCCTGTAGAACTTTTCTGGGGGAATATTTTTAATTAAAGGTGATTTGACTGAAAACTGTTAGCCTAAATATTAGGACGGGTCTTTCTTGCTGAAGGATTTGTTAGCGAATGACTCGAAAAAAAAATACATATATATAACACCGGTCATCATTGAAAGCTACACTTATTTGTAATGATGACTAACAATCTAGTTTCCAAACAGTAATTGATATAATTGTTGTAAAAAAAACTAGTGTTCCAAACCAAACGATACAGATAAAATCTAGACATTATTGTTCTTGACACTAATGTATTTTTCCTAAAGATGATACAGTGCGTTGAAAACTCACGTCACTACGTTGCTACAAATTTACCAGCGACGTGACGTCACGTGAGTTTTCAACGCACTGTATCGTCTTCATTTTTAGTTTACGTGAAAAAAGAAAAAAATACGTGTCCAATATTTTTTGTAAATCTATCAGACGGAATAATTAGATTTTTACGGTAAAATAAAGGCGAAAGAAAATATGCATTGGATCTACCAGACAGAATGGTGAAGAATATGCAACTATTCCTATTACAGAAAACCTTCTTCTGGTTACAAAATCGGCGTTAAATAACTGAGCACAAAAACCGAGTGTTTATTTAAAGATGGTCCATTTTCAAGTCTTCACAAAAGCCAGTATTCTATTGTTACTCATAATGCATAATAAATTATAAGAGAAACAAAATTACACCTAGTAGCCGCTCTACTGGCATACGACGCTTTAGTTTTTAATCTATCAGAACACCTCTAATCTTTCAAATAAATGGAAATAAAACAAGCCACCAAAAGATGAACCTTAAACAAATACAAAAATAACTATATCATCTACGAATCCAGTTAGAAGCAATACTGGACAGTCACGAACACCGTCGGTTACCAGATGATAGTTTTTATAAACAATCGTACAAAAACTGTATCATAATACAGACCGCATGATTGTACGCTTTCCCTATTGCAGGGTTGGTACGTGATAAAGTTTTCGCAGTTAGAAACAGTACTGGGGTTTTGATTCTGAATTATCTTGTTCAGTGCGTCATTGTCTTGTTGCTGATGCGGTCTGACTATACCTCTATTGAATCTCTAATACGTTCAAGATATTGTTAAAAGACTTTCAGTATGTTATTTAGTGCAAACTAGCAGCGTCCCGG
The DNA here is from genome assembly GCA_905332915.2 of Hecatera dysodea. Taxonomy (NCBI): domain Eukaryota; kingdom Metazoa; phylum Arthropoda; class Insecta; order Lepidoptera; family Noctuidae; genus Hecatera; species Hecatera dysodea. The sequence goes on along the minus strand of HG995294.1, from coordinate 5,118,696 downwards.
TTTTTCTCCCGCGTAGTTCCCGTTCCCGTGGGAATATGGGGATAAAATATAGCCTATATTCACCGGAGCTTCCCAACAGTGAAATTTATTTTCAAATCGGTCAACCAAAAAAACAATCGAATCTTTCCTCTTTATAATATTAGTACTACTAAAGCTCTCTGCTAGATTTATCAACAGCTTTTTGATAGCTACAAAATCTCACAACATGAAAACAATGATATAATTTAAGTTAAAGCAAGATGACCTCGCAAAGTCATATACGGTGACAAAACTAAATCAAAATCCAATATCCCTTTTATGAAGCAAGATACTCAAAATCTTAATACCAAATCCGGGAAGTTACCCAACCACGCCCTTCAAAGAAACTCAAACGAAACTAGATCGATCAACAACATAATTTATCGCATTACATTCGGCGATTCCGGCATTAAGCATCTACCTAATAGAAAATTATTTCATATCAGTAATTATATAGAAAAATACCTTGGGGCCTCGACCGGAAGCTTTCGCGTTTGGTTCAGGTGTTAGAATGCACAAATATAACTTTCACTCTGAACTGGTTTGGTGTCGGGTCCGTGCTGGGTATTGTAAAAAAGCAATTGCAATGTTTGTTGTCTGAAAGCCGTTAATATGTGAGCTGTGTTCTATAAAAACTTAGCTAAGTGTCTAAGAACAAGTGCTAACTACATGACAGGAAAGATTTCAAAGCTGCAGAAAAAATGTATCCGTTATGTAATGAAAGTTTAAATGGAAAACCTGGAAGGGGAGCAAACAGACTAAACTAGTGATGAGATAGTGTATTCTTCTAGAAGAAGTCTACATTAAATGCCACAAAAACAAAGACATTCCGAAAGTGTATAGAGCCTTTGACCTAGTCGATATCGGAAAACACATGGAACAGAAGTCTTTCATCGAATTTACGAAAGATGAAGTAGTTCCTGACAAAAACAATAACAATTCGATAACAGTTCATATTCTAGCAGACTTAGATTTGGAAGCCAGAGAAAACAAACAGTAGAAGACATAATTAAAGCACAAAAATCTCTTTAAGGTAAGCAGGCTGCTGGGTAAATGCAAGAATGAATGTACCACTTAGAATATTAAGTATTCCCTATGGTAATAATATAGAGTTTAACAGAGGTAATGGCAGATGTTAGTATTGATAACAGCATTGTGTTTATAATTAATTTAACTTCGTTAGCGTTCATTGAGCTCGCTGTAACAAAATATGGTTTAAACAAAGAGCGGGACAACTTTATTTAATTTTGATTCTTTATTTTTTCATGATCGTTTTGAAATCTTTGTATGTTGGTAAAAAGAGTAGCTTCAATTACATTGTGTATGTCCCTCATTTTCATAAGTTGCTAAAACAACAACAGCCTACATGACATTTGCATTGTCATCTTCACTCAATATTTAAATTTGGCTTTTCCTTATATCTATTAGCTTCATCCGTGATATATGTCGACTCTCCATGATTTTGTACTACTTGATGCTAAAAGCGATCTACAACATAAACAACTTCATAAAATAAAAATATTCCGTCCGCTCCTAACTTGCACCACACAAACTAGTAGCTTTTTGTGGCTTTCAACGCACGCGCCTTTATAAACCATACCACTTTTGTTCATTACAAGAGCCTAATTACGACTGTTTCATATATTTTGACAACACCAATTTATAATAGCGTTTATATCAAAGTTATTGGAGCGTGAAACTTCTAAATTATTCCAAATCGAGTTCTAATAAGTGTATAGGTAGGTAGTATGATTGCTTGTACGATGGAGTTCTTAATTGTGAAGTTGTTAACGGTATAATTAACACGTTCGCGTGAGCAACCTCATTTCTGAATGTTCGTACTGAGGCACACCTTTTTCCCATACAAATTTAAGCAACGTCTAAAGACGTCCCGCCGTAATACGTACGTCTTAGACCTGTGTTATGTGGCGCAACGTTATTTCACGTCCAACGTCTATATATATAAATATATACGTTGCCGCCACCACGTAGGTCTGACTTACCATGCTAAACGACACTACGTTCATAGGCGTGAACTTAAATTAAGGAAATTGAAATTATACAACTGGATATGTAGGAATAAGTATAAGTTTAATCAAAAACTTTTAACATTCTTCTTTATATGAAGTAATAGAATCATGGTAACTACGTGGAACATTTTCAATTCGTGTCACAGCTTGACATTCTTCAGAATCAGTCTGTAGAGATTCGGTTTAGTCCACATCAGATGATGACGATGAGCTCGAGCTAGACGTACAATTATGCATTGGAGCTGTACTTACGGGTTCATGATACGTTCTTCCTTATCCATCGATAACAATGCAATATTACACCTATACTAAAGCAAATAGCAATGTAACTATATGTTACGTTATTATAAAAACCATAACACCATTTATTTTATGATTATTACCATATTCTCACTGTTCAAAATAAGCAAATGCAAAAAAAGCAGAAAAACCGTTACGAACTTCTCTTTCGAAATTATATCAAATTCATGTTAGTTATGACATTGTTTGTTTCTCAAAAACATGTGGATACTTATACCAAGTAAGTGTAATAAATAATTTTATAATATTTACTAACCTTTTATGATAAAATATTACGTAATCCAGATAGGTTGCACGGCGTTCACAATACACAAACGTTAGGTCGTGTCACTGCGCGCAGGTCTGCTAGCAGTGGGGTTAGCGGTACAAGAGAGGGCGTCATAAGACGTTGTGAGTTTGTGCGCGCTACCTTTGCATGTGTGCGTACAAAACTAGAAAGATGATTTTTTTTTTGGTCATGCGGCAGTGGTGGCTTGGAAAATCGAACGTATTGCGGCGCTAAGTAGATGCGCCATAGGAATTTGCCCATAAAATAGACGTCCAAAGACGTTCCATCAAAATAAATGTGATAATCTAGAGGCCGTCATATGACGTTGCGCCATTTCATAATTATATCAACACGACGTTATAAGACGTTGCTCACGCGAACGTGTTAAAGCTGAAAGCTGTGCGCTGATTCATTTGGTTGAGGTTCGATATGGCCGGCGGATTATTGCACAGTGCATTCTTTGAGAGAATAAATAGGTAGTATCAACTTCTGTGGTGAAAAGATCCTTTGGTCTAAAATATCGAAGATGAAGTGAATTTGGATTGAAGGATTTTATGAGTGGCCATTGAACCTGATATCAATTTTATTACTGGTCCGTACGAAAACACTGGTCCGTACTTGCAAAAGATACATAGAGATGTGTGGAAAAAAGGGGGTTTATGTCCAGCAGTGGGAAAAAATAGATTAGATAGATAGTGGTTGGTGATTAACCGCTGATCTGAAAATCTGCTTTAAACATTTTTTGTTTATACCAAAGCAAATTTTGAAACATAGTTGTCTCTAATTTCGTAAGATTTAAAAAAACGGTTTTAAAAATTAACAACACTTTATATTCCCAACAAAGGAACATCAACTTCAACCATAGCATAGCACACTCATAAGGAAACAAATTTGATTCGCTTCGTTATTGCAACAATGAAATAAAACAAAAGACGAGCAAACCGTGGGAACAACGTCTGTATTCAAGCAGTGACAAAAATGAAGCAATTACCTCTGGGGACGTTGACATTGCATGGGTTACCTTATGACTTGTGACCAGGAGGTGGTTGAGGAAACTGAATTGTTATAATAAATCCTTACATTCTTGCTTGATGGGTGCAAACTTTATAGTAACGAAGAGAGTAGTCATGATTTTCAGGGTGAAATTTGGGATAGGACTAGGTCGTTGAATAAATAAATATTTTAAAGTGAAATTAACTACAAATGTTAACTTATAAAGGCAAATGAAAAATTTAGAGAGAAGCTGGTATGAAACCGCTTAGCCAAGCCAGAAAAGCCAATTCAAAATACAAAAGCCCAAAAACATGAACGCAACCAGTTTGACAGCTGTCACAATGACAGTTCCCTTACCGTACCGTCAACACATTCATCAGTGAGATTAGAAAAAAAAAAACTTCCGACAGAGCACAGAACAATGGCACGCGTGGCAATTTTTTCCATACACACAAGTTCAGTGTCCAAACAATCGGTGAAAAACCGTCGTGTGACGCAATAAGGTGAAACACCTAATTATCTCATAGCGAATGAATGAACTTTCGCTTTTGTGCTCGAACAATGAGCCCAACACTCTCTTCTAGTGTGGTAATGTGGTTTTTACCTGGTATTATGTGTATGAGGGTGTATGATAAAACATAGTTCGCAATAGGCAATTGTCTTTTCTTTAATTTCCGTGTTAGGTCAGCTAAGTTGTGACTGATGATGGGAATATTAATTTTACAAGTAGACAAGGGAAAACGGTTACCAACTCAAATTGAGTGTCATTTAAAAAATTGCAGAAAATAATTTAGGTTGTCTTAATGTATTTTTTAAATATGAAAAGTAATGACTGCTTGTTTATCAGAAGCACAGTTGCGTTAATAATTAGGATCTAAACTAGCCATACAGTTTATTGAGACGTAGGAAAACTCGCGTAACTTACAGACAGAAAATGACAAATATAATATTCATCACAAAATAGTTTCGACATAATTAATTAAAAATATAAATACCTTAAACTGAATAAGAAATAAATAAAGACGTTAAAACTAATAAACCACGTAAAAAGTCCTTATCAGCCGTCAATCATGCTTAAATGATAAATTATTCACACAGAATAAGTTTTACTAATAAGAACATCATTCAAACATTCCCATTAGAAATTCATATTCATATTATAATTAAAAGTGCTCATAAACACAGCCATATAATTATTGACGTACTTCTAATTGATAGACCACGAAAAAGTGATTTGTTTGAAATTTATGTATGTATGTTTGATGGTCTACAGCAGGGATACCAAACCTTTTAAACTGTGAGCGTTATCAATTCTATAACTAAACCATAAGCGACCCAGATCTAACTCCTAATGTCTGAAGATATAAGCCTCTATGCTGTAAATTTCTTGCAAGTAATTATTAAGGGGAAAAAGCTTTAAATGAATATGCAAGTTTTAATGTATTCTATATCTCCATAGCTAAAAGGCAGTAGCTAAAAATGACAATATGGATGTTGCCTGAGTAAAAAATATTTGATTATGTTTAGTCCGTCGTTATCAAATCTATAAAAACTGACGAAGTTACATAGCATCAAAGATCAGGAGTGGGAGCGTGTGACGTCATGGCCCGGTAATAATTGTAGCGAGTAGTGACGGCACACGAGTTTTCAACGCACTGTATCGTGTTCATTTTTTTGTTTATGTGAAAAAAGAAAAAATACGTGTCCAATATTTTTTAGAAATCTATCTGACGGACTAATTAGATTTTTTTAGTCAACTACCCTATTTTAGTTGTTATTTTTCCAGAACTTATACCACATGCTACCAGTAGAACTATAACTTTAGGTTCATGAACCCTGGTAAAGAGCACCGTACAAATAGTAGTTACGTCGTGCGTGGCTAATGTCAATCAATTCTGATGTGGAACTTATGAGGAGGTTGGTTCCTATCACATTTGGCGATACGGTTTCTTTAGGTAATGGAGTGAGAGTTGAAACATGTAGAATGATTATGGAAGTTTTAATTAACTGGGTGCTTAGTATGGGTAAGCTATGTTTATGGATGGTCTAATTTAGGACAAACCAAATACGATCGAAAAACAGACATGTAGCGAAAATTATAGAAGTTTCAATAAATTTATGAATAACTCTATTTGTAACTTTCTACACCCTTTCAAGATCGTCTTTTTTGAGATTGTTCAATCTAATAAGCTATCAAATTTTCTTAATTAATTGGTCATTCTTGAACTATGATCAAATTTCGAACCTACTCGTCTTCCTTTGATGCGTCACTGCCATTTCAATAATTATTATGGATATTTCAACTGCATTACACCCTATTCAACGAGTTAAATCAATTTCTAGAAAGCATCCTTCAATTTAATTAAAATAGCGACCACCTTTTACTGCTTATTACAATTTCGCAAAAACAAAACACATATTCAACTCCTTCTAGATTCCATTCTAGAATACAGCTTATAGCTATTAAAATAAAGTGTGCAGTTGCTTGTAGAATACTGACAGATGCCGGTCACCACTGTATCTTGTGACTAAGTCTTCAGCTTGCCCCATTGTCAAGCTATGACTGATTTATGTGAGGTACAAGATTCATTTCATTCACATTTATTTAAATGTCCCTCGACGATTTACGTTGTCTTGGTGAAATTTCAATATTACAATGAGACTACTCCTCACTACTAGACGTTTGTTCTTTTGAATATACATGTCTTCACGGTAGGTCTCTAGTGGGATGAGCAGTTTCTATAGATCTAGGTTTTGTATAGATTTCACCTCATTTAATACATCTTGCAAAATTTGCAATTCATTCTAAAAATATTCTCCAGTGTATTAATCATCATCATCAACAGCCTGTTGCAGTCCACTGCTGGACATAGGCCTCTCCGATTGCACGCCACTTAGATCTTTTTTCGGCTTCTCGTATCCAGCTTTTGCCAGCCGTCCTGCGCTGATGTATTCAATTCATCAATATTAAATTGGTACTTATTCTAACAAACCAAATTGGTTTTTATGCCAAATATTCAAAATTGTTAGGTGTTTCTCAAATTTCAATCACAATAACGAACTACTGCATTGAAAAAGCAATAATGATTGTTAGTACGAACGTTCATTATTTAGTTCAATATTGATCACAATTGTGGAAAGCACTTACAGCTTAGAATATTACTCACTAATAAAACATAGATTTATTTTATAAGATTTCAAAGTTATTCAACGTTTTCAAGCCGCAGGCGTCTATAAAATTTAATTAAAAAATCAACTACCAGTCTAGTATTTAAAATTGTAATGTTATATCGAAATCCATAAACTGCTATCTATAAACAAGTCGGTTTTGCATAATACAATAACACATCAAACTGAGTTTATGGTACAGGGTTTCAGAATGGAAAGCGTTATGCGAAAAGAAGCCAGGAGCGGTGCAAGTGTCCACTTCTTAGTATTCATGAGGATGGCGTTATGCAGAACATAACCATTAACATTTAGATCACGCGAGATGAATAAAATCTATATTAATACGGAAGCCTACATACTTATTTGAAGTTCGATAAAAAGCAATCGATGAAAGAAAATCGGAAATGTTAATCGAATAGAATTGGGAATAATACCATTATCAAACGTGGGAATTGTCGTTTAGATTGTAATTAACATGCTTGTTATGTCGTTAATCTTGTTAGTTTATTTGTGAATGTTAATTTATTCTAATAGATTCATAAGTCACGAGGGCGATGGTCCATAGTTTATTTGTTACGGAAGGCCGATCGGAAATCGTCTTCCCGGTAAACTGATGACATTTCTGAGATATCAGATCAGAATGACGCAGGTTGTATACAGTTAGATATATCAGAATCTTTTAATCACCCGTGAAAAAATTATTAATTGGATCAATTTTATGCAATAAAAACGTGTATTCAAATACCTAACCTGCTATTTGACAGAATTTGTTAACGATTTAAAATCATGCTGAGAGTTAAATCATAATCGTTTATTTGCTAATATGGGTAAATACATAAAGTTGTTAAAAACAAAGAGCACTGTCCAACCATATTACGCCTTGAGGCATGCAAATACCAAACTATTGCTGTATCGCAACATTTTTATACAAAATTATATGTACATGCACCATAAAAATGATTAATAAATAAAACAATTTTGGCATTTTCAACGCAACAAATAATATTGAGTAATTAGCAAATATTAATGTCATAAGAAGAATTAAAGATTAAGATGTCATGTATTAAGTTAGAAAGTCAAGACTTAGTTACTTTCATAAAATAAATTCAAACCCGCCTAATTATTTCATTGATTCATTAACGATCAGAACATTTGTTACTAATCTAAAATACAGCTCATTATAAACTAACACCTTTTCCAACTAAATTTCATATTCAATTATTAAAATTTATTATTGATTTGCTTAGGCATGAAGCAATTCTATCCCCGCAGGATATTCAAACATTTGAATAACAGATCGTTGCGTCGTCTGGACACGGTTATTAGATGTTTGCTGATAGGTGTCTTAGCCCATAACGCCGTTGTTATCACATATTTTATAGACTCGAGTAATGACTACCTTGATGAAATACTGGAATGGTTTGTTTACAATGGTTTTTTCGAAATGAGAAGTAAGTTTCAAATTAATTTTTATGATGTTCAATTATATAGGCAATTTTTTTCTTGACTTTTATTTTATAACACTCTCCATTGCAATTTTAGAATGGATTTGAAATTAGTCATGGAGAAGGGTTGCATTTGAGAATTCGCAATCGTTTATTTTAAAACAAATCTGTAATTTATAATGGAGACTCAGGGGCTCTGGTAAATAAACTAATAAACCGTTATAATTTAGTGTTTGTTAAAATATTTCATTTATTTCCTGATTTACGGTTTTCTTCACCATTTCTAAAGTACATGTAAAGGAAATGGATATAATATGCAACGCTATCGATGATTGCCTTTAAAATATTAATAGTGATTGAAATATGCAATCCTTGGGGCTAATATTAATTGGCATACAAATAAGAGAAGCTTTGCTCATGGTTATCTACCTATCTTGTTGTCTATAATTACCATCTGGAGTTTCAAGAAATTCAAATCTAGACTAATTAGGAAATCTTAGGTTCTGGGATTAGCTGTCGAGAATATCAGCAATTTTCGAATTGCTTGGTAAGCCAACTCTTGAACAAGCATTCTTCAATTTATTCAGGCGGTCTGTTCTGTTAACCTACCTTATAAACTAAGATGGAGTGAGCATGAAGTGGACCACCATTCTATTTTATTTGTATGCTTTAACAGCGCGCTTCATATGAGTTTATACGATGACGAACAAATTAATAAAAACAACCTTATCTTAGAAGTGACACGGACCTATTTTGCTGGCCGAAAGAACCAACTCGTAGGACCTTTTTGGTATAAACAACTTATTGTTGACCATAATGTGGGTCCGTTAACAGAATTGTACTCCTGATGGACAAGCTAAAATCCTACTGAAATAACAACATTAGAGCATTATTATTTTTTCATTCTAAAATCACAATGTTCGTGCGCCACAGTGGACACAAACATTTATTTATCGGGCCAAAAAATGTTTCATTTAATATATTTATAACTTTTACTAATTAAAAATGTTTTAACGTATTCTATCGTTTCCTACACAAGTTTCGCATTATGCCGTAGAGTGAGCATGTCTATCCACTTGTTCTGGTCAACATTATCATTTTATGTTTACGATCCAATACGTTTGCTTGTTTATACCTGCGTTTTCATATTCAGTTTACTCGGTTGCCTGCATAACGTACGTAGATTAGATATTAGAGGCGGAATTGTGGATACATTTGCCAGTTGATTGCGTAGACTGCATAGAGCACATCAAGTACTTTTGAAGCATGAAAGATGTAAAAAATATACTATAAAAAGGGTCTTAAAGTCAATATTTGATGGATATTATACAAGATAATTGTATATGTAGCAACCAACTAGCTAAATCAGCCGTTTAGCTGGCCCAGCCCTTAAATTAATTGTTTAACTATAAATATCGTATGCGGTATTAGCCTATAAATAATTGTTACATTTCGTTCGCATTTACAATAAATTAATTGGAGATATATAAAAAAAAAATGTTGCAAATGCATTGTGTAAATAACTTTTGGCTGACCGAAATAAATTTATTAATTAATTGAATGGCGCCATATAATCAGCGGCCAAATCCCGATAGTTAATTGACCTGCTAGGACTTGGTTCAATATAGCTTAATGACTTGCCTAGCCAAGTAGCGGAACATAAGGCACAATACTTGGAAACGGATAGGTAAGGTTCGAAAATCCGGCGAGTGCTACCCATGACTGTAACATTTCTAACGAGAGTTTATAAATGCAAAACAAGCGCCACAAACTCGACACTCCATTAATCCGTCGCTCAACAAATGACAGTTGCACAAAACCGTTTAATAATCGTCTACACAGCCTTTACATTCAATTACAAAAACACTTAAAGATTGACTTGCAGCGATCTCCTTTTATTCGTGCTTTAATTAATTGAAAACAGATGGTTCCTTGTTAGCCTGCGTATAATACAGTATCGATATCTTTAATTGAAAAGATAGTGAATCCATCGATAACCTGACTTCGTCGAGCAAATACAATGATCGCCCCGTTGTGCCCGCAGCTTTCTACAATGCCATAATCACCTATTGTTCGTAAAGTCACAAATAAGGACAATTAAAAACCTTGTAAGCGTCATGCGTTAATATAAAGTTATAAGTAATTCGCTTTCGTAAGAATAATGAGAAGAAAGTAGAAAAAAGAAGATATACAAATCTAAGAAGATAAAACAGAATGTACGTATGTGCGTATAGATGGTAAGTATCGCTTTTGTTTTTTTCTAGACAAAAAAAAAATAGTTTCGAAGGTGAATTAGATCTTATCTTCTATTAGATAAGTGATCACTGATTTATGTACCTTCTAAAACCTACAATGCCGTTCAAATAACTGAGTGCGTATTGAGTTAGGAAGTGTCAGTGATTGTCCTCATTAATTTTCAGTCCACGGATTCATTTCATCAATTAATTAACTTAGAAATTTAAACTTTACACCACTGTGAAAAGTCTAAGTAGAAATTCAACAGTCGTTAATCAATCACACATCATGACTGTTTGCGAAGACTTTATTAATCCAATTCCCACTGGTCAAACACACAAAAACGCTAGAAAAAAATACAAACCAGAATTAATGAAATCTGACATTTATTGATACTATTTCATATCCCCTTTAATTCAGGTGCCATAATAAAATAAAAACAAAGCAATTTCGCGATAGGCCCATCAAACATCGTAAATAAGCGAATGAAAGAACCTGACTCTTTATAGCGTCCATTTTATATGAAAATTCATTGGAATCATATAAATTTTAGTCATTATGTCTCATTTTTCGAAGTTCTCAGAACGATTAGATCACGATTTGAATTTCATTACCGAAGATTACAGTGTTTTTTTATTGGTTTACTAATAATATGAGCTATTAGAGTCGGCGCATAGAGGCTTATAAAACGGAAAGATTTCTTGTGCGGTAGTCATGGATTGTTTACCAATGTTATTTTAGATGATTTATTTGTATGTTTATTGATGCGTATGAAAGTTTTTGGTGTTGTTGACTTAATAGGTATATGTATACTCAACAAAAGTTTTTAATTTTTAAAATAGCTTCTAAGCTATTTTAAAAACTAAAAAGTTGCTGGGACACACTCTCTAGGAGAGGGAATAGCTTCTAAAAAAAGGCGAATTACTACAACCGAGTACATTGTAGAGCACGTGTACTTATTTAAAAGGGTCCAAACATTTTCGTCGTCGTTTTTTAGTGACTTGGAAACAGGAAACTGTTATCAAATTAAAGAATTACGAAGATAATATTAAAGCCCGAATAAAAAACTGGATCAATAGGAACTGCTATTTCTTAATGAAATTCACAAAAAGGCGGGCTCAAAGACAGATGGCGACCAATGAAATAAAATATCGTTCGAAAACACTAATAATAATGCTTTATGGCTATTTTTTCTATATATTGCAAATAACTTGTTTCTATTATTAATGAGAAAGCAGTAAAAATAACAGATTAAGATGCGTGGGAACATAATATAGTTAAACACGGATATTGGGCAACTAAAAAGTCGCTCGAAGCTAAACACAGTGCTCCATTATACCTTATTTATAGCCAAAACCTCAAAATGTTTTGTTGTATTGTAAATTAAATCCCGCTTAGCTTAGGCACGGTTGGATTTAGAAATTATCACGTCATCAATCAGTAGATGTTAATATGTCTTCTACTTTATAATGGAGCAGTAAATGTAACCGTTTGATTTAATATACCAATGTTTTATCTGGTTGATTTTCTGAATAAGTTGTTTCATCGTATTTATTACATAGCATTTTAATTATGGCTTTAGAACATTGGGATAGTCACAGAGTATAAAAAGCTTCTGTCTAAAAGGACAAAAACTAAATAGGTACAAAATATAAAACAGGCTTTAAGTCGATATTAGTTAGTAGAAAATTCAATTACAGCTCGGTCATCGCAATGAATGCTTCATTAGTGATATATTACTAGTCATATGAGTTACATGACAAGCAAAATCTAGTCAATTTCTATGGTATAAAATGGTATGGTATAAAAAGATTTTGCATAATTTAATCAATAAATTAATTATTTTAGTATCTCTAAGAGTAAAGATAATTTCGTCTTTTACATGGAATGAATTTAAAGATTAACTTATATGAAAGGAAGTGAGAAGAAATTACCGAAGAAAGTGAGACTATTCACTTAGCTACAATCGTTATAAATAATGTACGATTTCCAACAGCCCTATTCTTACAATTTCAACAGCTTGTTTATTATAAATTTAACAATAAACAAACACAAAGACATACCTCACACGCTCAGTGTACTGGCTAGACTAGTTAGTTAGTTCCGCAGAGTTATGTTCGCGCTGCTATCGCTAGAAATGTTTGCAATAAAATATAATTATTTGCTGGAAACCAATTTGTTCTTTGCACTATTGAAATTGTGATTTGTGGTCATCAGAAACGGCGTACCGGAGCACTGTTATAAATGTTTAATGCTGAGCCTTGAACAAACGAATCCAGATTTTATTATGCAGAGCTACAGTTACTTTTTCAATAAACTTGAGGTGGGTAGCTGAAAAAAAAATTAAATAAGTAATCAATTATTAGAAATCATATTATCAATAATGCTCTTTTTTAATATTCGCAAATAAGTTATTAAACTTCATATCTTAATAAGTTATTACGGCCATTTTACGTGCTTATATAATCTAAATGTCGAATCGATAATAATTTTAAAAACATCTATTCCATCGATTATCCTTGTAGCTTTATAACATATGGAACCAAAAAAAAAAACATATTGAACAGGTTTCACAAAGGTGCCCGGAAGTGTACAATCAAACGCATCGTTAGTGGAATTGCGTTAAAACCATAAAAAAGGTGCATTATGTGAAGGTGCAAATTTGAAAAAAGTTACCTCAAGAAATTACCTGCTCAGTGGGCAAAAAATATATCAATGGCAAACGAATTGACATGCGGATAAAAAAAATCTTCCTAATGCGCGATATTGGGGCCGGTGAATGGTTTTTTTTTGCCCAGAAAAAATAGCTTTCGAAACAATGTGCACTCTTTTTATACAGGCCTTAAGAAAGGAAGAGTAATTAGTAGAAATTTATTCCTAAAGTCCAGTTATTGATTGCTATTTTTTGTGTTAAATTATCATGCATAGTTTTTGTAAGCAAGAACGAGCTCTCTAATAATCAGGAAGTGTAGTAGTTGAGTTGCTAATAAATGAGATATTTATTGCATTAGATACCCGTGAAATTTTAGCCGATTTCACCACTCTACGTCTCTCGAGAATTTCTTAACAATGCTGCTCTATTCGACATCTCACCGTGTAAGATTAGGTGGAGTTATCATGAAGTAAACTACCTATCTTGTTCATACAGATTCTTACAGATGCACTGACAGAGTAATAGTAATCGTTGAATAAAATTACTTAATATTAAATGTCCACTTTTCAATCACCAGATAACTTTTACCTGAATATTTATTCGTGTCTTTTGTGAGTTATCTAATGACTGAAAATCATTGGCCCACAAAAATTATGTCGTTTGTTTGAACTGACTCTTTGATGTACTCGTGTCAGAAGGTGTTGATACATATCATACATTAACAAAACCTTTTCTATAATAGAGTGACAAATATCTCAATCAATGGTCAATCTGTCATCTTCATTATACCTATCTTCAAACCCATACAGCGTGTTAAAATACGCACAGACAGTCGAGACCATTGACCCATATTTCTGGACACATCACACTTCGAAATGTATCACAGTTCTTACAATTTCATTCACTCAGCAATATGATCCGTTCATCTGACTATACGTTTTGATACCCTTGATGGGAAAGCTATGGGAGCCTGACCGTGACGGCTTGAGTTACGATCTCGTGGATATCAAGTCTCATATCTGTTGTGTGGGAGGACATCTATGTGAAAAAAATAATGCAGAAGTATGTGGCAATCTATGCTCAGATGTTTATTATTTATTTCGAGCAACAAGACTCATAGGTGTTAGTAACAATGTACTTAAAAACTATATTAGTAAAATACAAGGACGTAAATAAAAAGACAGAATCAGATCGTGACATCACTGCTGCCAGGTGACAGGCCCAGGCGAAACCCTGGTTCATAAACTCACAGTCAAGCCTGCTAGCTATCATAGATAGGATGCTGTTGGCGCTGGCCCATGGACCCACGCCACCCTACGGACCAAGGATGCGCACTGCTTCCACATCACCGCATGGAAACAGTTCACGTGGGCTTCAGCAAACATCCCTGATGCACTGCAGTATCGAGGCAACCCCATCAGCACCCTGAATGCATTATTATATTGGACGCGAAGGGCGCTGTATGATTATGATTCCTAATTCAAATATTTAAATGACCAATATGTAGATATGGTACTTGAATTGGTAGAGGAGAATAGAAGTAAAGACAAGGGCAGGAAGATGATGATGGAATGATTCAATGCAATCAATATATACACATATATGTATATTAAACTCTTTGGTTACTGATGATGACTGGCTTAGTAATACACAGCTAAAATTACTGGTCGTAGAAAGCTAAAATTTATCATGTAGCTTCCTTGGAGGGGAGCACCAAGTTTTTCCCTAAATATATACGGAATCGGAAGAAACGGGATATGCGCGTACAATGTCGCGGAGAAAAGGTAGCAGGTTATAAGTTTTAAAAATGAGTAAAAGTATGTACAGCAAGATTTGTGTTTTAGTTAATACTACAGTGCTGATGACATAAACGCAAGCAAAACTTGGGTAAGCACACTCTGAAACGGACTGAAAGAAGGTATAGTACCAGCTGCCGCCCGCGGCTCCACCCGCGTGAGTGTTGAAAATTTCCCAACGGAACATACTCTCGAGATGAAAAATATATTTTGTGTTAATCCTGACTTTAATCTACCGCTGTGATAATTTCATTCAAATCCACTCAGTAGTTTTTGAAGAAAGAACAAACATCCATACATACAATCCATACATAATATTACTAGCAATTCTTCGCCCACGACTTCGTTTGTGCAGATTTAGTACAAACTATTTCCATTTTACCCCCTTTAAGAGGTCGATTTCGTGAAATTCTTAGCGGATATCTATACCTTATAAGGAACCTACTTGCCAAATTTTAAGTTTGTAGGTGTTATAGTTTCTGAGATTTCATGATTAATCAGTGAGTGGTATTTCGCTTTCAATATATAATATATACATACCTATATAGATTATAATAAGGATGTCCACGTAAAGTGGATGTTGCAAGAGTTCACAACTTTTAATTATTATCAATCATAATATCTGTACTAAGTTCGTACGTGCGAATCCACTTCCATTATTAATTTTTTGTTTACGAAATGGTTGATCATTGATGATTTATTATAGATAAACAACAATTTATTATAATGCGCATATTTAGCGTAATAAAGAATGCAGTTACACAAACTTTTTTGCTAACGATGCCAACTATAGTTATGAAATACAAAATACGTATTATATTATCTACCTGATTTATCTAATGACGAAGTTGTTGATAAGTTTTTGATAAATGATCAAACTAATTTAGTTTGACGCAGATAACACTTCAACTGAATGCCAATCTTCTTTTATGTTATGAAAATCAAATATTTGTATCTATAACTACGATGCATCAAAAGATGTTTCAAAAACAAATGAGCATCTATTTAACTACTGACGTCATTAATGCCTGCTCTAAAATTTAAGCGGGTCTTTTCATATCCATCGAATCATTTACTGATTTAATGATTTAACTAACTCAATATCTTGTCTATAATAGGCAACATCCAATATGCAAATTTATTCGTATAAATTATATATTTTGTAATTTATGCTAATATCCCTGGTGAACTAATAGAGGACGTCCGTTCAAATGATTCTATATCAACTGGAGCCAAGTTTCTAACTGCTATGGGAAGATTTCGATGTGAATTTGGGCCCTCTTTATCGAATTAAATCAAACTATTTTAAGGTATTTATTAGTGTAATTTTGCTTACGGTAGGCTTCGATCGGATGTAGTGTGATTTGGAAATAATAATTAATGGGCTATTTAAATTTGTAAAGGAGTGAGAGGAAATATATCAGCTTCTCTTTTGCTTACATTGGAAGAGACCATCTAAGGAGTAGTGACTAGTAATACTGTAATACACAAATACAATGTTGTTATATTCTTGAGCTCTACGATCATCATACAAGATATTAACCATAAAGTCTATACTAACAAAATAGATTTATGCTGGCACATACATACATACGCCTGAGAGCAAACTGATGTGTAAAGCATTAGTAGAGTGGTAAGAACTTCCCAAAAAACTACTTAATCAAGAAATTATTGATAAATAAGTTACAACCAATCTCTTTCTAAGTAGGTATTCAATTAATAACAAAAAAGTCAAGTACTGATATATATTAATTGAAGATCTTGAAATAAGGAAAGATTTTAAAGTTAATTAAAGTATAGACTTGCCAAATACGAATTTTATTATGTTCATGATTTATATTCCAACTACCATTCGTCAGCAGCTAGCAAAAATTAGGACACAGTTGCTTTCAGAAGATTCAAAACCATTAACTTTCATCTTTGATGCATCATCTTCAACACATCGACCATTTATATTATTAGCACCATCATATATAAAAAAGCGTTTTATAATCAATTTGATAATTCGATTTATGTTGTTACTATATAAAATTGACGCAAATATATTCAAATATAGCCTGTTAATTGTGAAACAACGAACGATTTTATAGATAGCTGCTTCTTGCACCACATATCAATCATGATAACGACTGTTCCTACAAAACTTGTAACCAATAACGTGTCGTAACCGCATGAGTATTTCTCCAAGCAAACAAAAACGGTAATGGATGTTGTGTTGTATAAATATGTGTGTGTCAATTGATAGATAGCTGTTAATTCTAATACGATTTGTCGTGACTATCGGGTGATAGGTGATGGGAAAAGGTTCTAAGTTGATTTGTGGTTGAGCATTAGGAGTTCAAAAGCTAACACGAGTATATGTGGGGTCAAATACATTAGCCACCTAGCGGGTATGAGTACATTTGTGTAAACCTTTATTAATCAAACTCATTGGTGTTTGTTGGCCGACATTTGGTAGCTTGAGAATTATTTTTGGTAGCAATTTTACTGAAGAGAAATTTAGCATCGAGTATAAATATTTTGATCAATGATTTTTTATAAGTTCGTTGCTAAATAATAACAGTTGCAAGGTTCAATCCAATGTCGGTCTGTAGATGAGTAACAATACATTAAATATCGAGAGACCTGTCTCAGAAAAAATCGAGACCCTTGGAAAGCACGTTAAGCGGTCTCGGCTATCATTTGAAGATTTTCGACAGTCATTAAAGATAGACAGAAGCCAGATCCTAATTTGGTCAAGGGGTATCATGTTACCCAGTTACTGGGTTTATTAAAGCCGGTTAGACCGGAAGCCGACTTCAATATAGTTTGCTAACTCAATAGAGGTTTTATTTAACCACTTTAAATTGAAGCAGTCTTAGAAGTCACTGTCGCTAATTAATAATTATACTTTTCAATTAAGATGCTCTAAATTAGCGCCTTGCATACGTAAATAAGACATCAAAAAGCCAATTTTATATTTTAATAGTCCATTAAAATGCAATAGAGTCGGAACCAGAAAATATTTATCGGCAAATCAAAACAGAAAATTGGATGAAACGTTACTTTGTCGCCATTAAAAAAGCCTAAAATATAAAAAACTTTTACTTTTTACCGTAGCATTAAATTAATTACTTTCCTTATATTTTTCATACGTCGGAAGCTGGAATCTCGTTAAAAATTGATAAATGTGTGAATTTTAGCATTTTACCGTAATAGATAAGTGTTAACTGACAGCATGGGATCCCATAAATTAATGGCCTCTGTTTCACATGTTATCGAACTGGTGAACATACTAATTAGCATGGGTTGTCAACTATACAAGATTTTGTTTTTCTACGAGAAAATTATGGCTGTGTTCGTTAATAAATTAGATTAATATATTGTAAGCGTCAACTTTGGTTGCTAATAATATGTAATGGACAAGTTGATTGTTTTTTGGTGAATTTTAATTCCAAGTTATATATTAATATGAAATTAAAACTTTTTTTAAAATACTGCTGCTATACCAGTCAACACGATGATATTTATTATACATGCATTTTGGCCGTCTTAAGGCGTCTTAGCTATTATTTGACAACTAAATTATCACTCAGTGAATTTTTATCAAATGTAGTTTTCTTATATTCTCCACAGCTGGTCACTATTAAGACCGAAATCAATAAAATAAACTGAATCAAACAATTAATTTAATCAGTCAACGATTTCCAAAAAAAATATCAACGACCAAATGAAACCAGATCAAATTGAGAGCAAAAAGCACCTAACCCTATGAACGGAAGTCATCCGGACAACCATTACTGGCAGTACACAATCCAGTTCTGCTTTTATTGCCCACACACATCCTCACTTACGATCAAGAGCGCCAATGGCATCGGAATTTATTGATAGACTCGTTGCGTACGCCGCACCTCGACCATTTGGTGCCAAAACGTTTGTTTTACGAGTTACGACTCGTTTTGGCAATTAAAAGAAATCTTACGAGTGGTAACAAGCTAACTGCGACCAATTAGTTGTTGGTTAGTCGGTTATGTATGTATGAATGGTTGGAGCAGATGGTAGGTTGAATGAATGTCTATAGGTGTTTAGATTTGTGCGTAAGTGGTTTGTGCTGTAGAGTGCTTGCGCGCACGGCTTTAGTCACCGATTATTTAAACATGACTCAAGAGAAAGAAGTGGAGTTACATATTTTGGCGCTTAGAAGCGTTTTGTTGATCTTTACGAAAAGCTGAATTCTTTAATAAATTCAGAGAAACATGTAATTTTTCTTTTTTAAAGTTTGATGTTACAAGTTGTTACAAGGACCTACAAATCTCCGAAATATTTTAAAAGTTATATTGTTTTCTAATCACATTATTGCCCGGGTTGATGATATTTAGTACAATATTTTTGGTGGGGCAGCTACGGACGTGATACCAGCTCCGAGCAGTGGAGGCTAGGGCGTGAGTGGAGCTCGCCGCTCTGCTCGCGCCCTATTGTTTTCACCGCAATTTTCTCGCAGTAGGTGTGAAAAGTAGAGTATGCTCCTCGAGAATGAAGTTGTATTTGCCCCAAGGCCCCTAAAAGCAGCTTGTATCCCACGCTGCATTCAGGAGTATTGTACTAACTAAATTAAGTCGTAGATCCACAATTAAGGAATTTAACCACATTTAGCCACATTTATTCCATTTTTAGGGTTCCCTACCTCAAAAGAAAAAACGGAACACTTATAGGATCAATTCGATGTCCGTCTGTCGATTTATCACGATCCATTTTCATCTATAGTACCTATCATATTGAAATTGATATCAAATACAGAGCAACGACAAAAAAACAGAACTCACTCACTGACTCAGAAAAAATCGAGATTTAATTCCCGTAATAGACGAACTATCTACATATGAGTTTGTAGGTACGGAGCAATCGCTGCGCGTCTGACTTGCCCTTGTCAGGTTTTTTTGTAGAGAATCAAGTAAAACACGATCTTGTCCCCTTGGCTGCTCATCCTCGCTTGTAACCTTCTCGTTTTCATATCCCACCGCATGCAGCACTCGAATTTCACCGCAGAACTATACTAATGACATATGAGAACGCGTAATCACTTGCGATAGACATCTGCTTTGTACGTGGACAATATCAGTTTATTGCTCAAGTATTTTTATATCGTGGTTCGAATAAAATATGCAAATGGATCAAGTTTATGAAATTGATATAGGTAGGTAATCTATCAGGAAAATCAGCAAGAGACTTGCTTTAGTTTTACTGAAACTTTAACCTCAGAGGTAATTCTCATCTAGGGTTGCGGAATTTGTTCGAAAGTCATCGCGGCTCTGGAACGCAAAGGGCACTAGAAGGATCACGGCTGGGTTTTAGTCAGTAAGAGTCTGACTCTCCCTTACGCTCCGCCCAGAGCGGGAGAAGTCACTTGATGGTAACCCATCCAAAAAAAATCTCGTATAGTTCTCTCAAAAACATCACTAATTTCCCAACATTTTGGCAAATGTTTGTCACTGCGGTGATATTTAGACTTTAGAATTTAAACGCTTTACGTATCGAGATTGGTCTTCAGCCGTTTGTTAGATAAATCAAAATCTATAACTCGAAAATTGAAAGTTAGATTGATCAAGTATAAACAGTTACTTTCTGAAGAGTTCAAATTTTTTAATCTCCTGCACTTTGACGCCCCTTATTAGTAAAATTTTTGATCGTTTCACATCAGGCAAGATCGAAGATCAAACTTATCACCGATCGTTGACCTAGTCAATATACTGTAATATTCAAAAACATATATAAAAATGATCAGTTTATAGATTCTTGATATATTCTCTAATAAAGACAAAGTTAATAACAGCTCGCCAGTTGTCTAGTGATTTATAGCCATATTTAAGAACATTTGGCAGAACTAACTAAGTAACTATGAATCCTCAATAAATTATTACAACAACTCCATCCTAAACAAAAGTATGGTTACCAAAAAAAAAACAGGCAAAACCACAAAAATAGCAAGTCCAATAATAGCATCTTCTACTATTAGAACAAGTAACAAAAAAAAAGAAGTTCATTTGTCTGCCACTGTTTTTGTTTAACACCTAAACGGTTATATAACGGCTTTTTTACCTTAACTAAAAACTGTAAACACAGTATTAAATTGACAGCTGAAATCAATTTCGGTAAGTAGACTCATCATTGTGTATTTAATTTGTGTGATGAGCTCTACGAATAAGCCACGCGGTGCGACTTTACGAATAACGACCTTATATATATGTAGGTAAAGAGAAATAACTGTGCCCATATACCTATAAGCTGTCTCCTTTAAAATTAAACTGGGATAATGACATCAACAGCCTGTTGCAGTCCACTGCTGGACATAGGCCTCTCCCATTGCACGCCACTTAGATCTATTTTCGGCTTCTCGCATCCAGTTTCTGCCAGCCGACCTGCGGAAATCTTCACTCCACCGTGCCTGAGGACGTCCTACACTTACGACTTACTTGTCTTTAACTGACAAGTTTAGAAGCAAAGGATCTTTTCAACAGCTTCCAAGTTAATAAATAAAAATTCACGTAAAAAACATTAACAATTATAATTGGGTGGTCACTAACACAAAACACTTCATACACCTTACTATGAAATAAAACTAAATTCAAAAACGCAACCCACAAACCGTTTAAAATAACCGCTAGCTGAATATTGAACCAGCAATAAAATAGCTTTTAAAAACTAGTAATTTTCAATAGACTCAGGTCGTGACGAGTCTGCCCGTAAATATTGTGGCCAGTAATCGAACCTGGGCCCGAACGCATCTAACTACCGGTTAATGTAATACGCTCCGTGCCGCATTAGTTCTGATAAGAATTCCAATGGAAGCAAACACCTTTTTTCTATAAATTGATTAAATAAAAAATAACATTATCGGTTACAGTCCAAAAAATATTTGTCATACGTTATCAACCGAAATATATCACAGCTCTATAAGGAAACTAACTCGCAAAATAAGCCAAAATGCTCAAGTAATATTTTTTTTAATGTGTACTCTACATATCAATAATCTATACTAATATTATAAAGCTGAAGAGTTTGTTTATTTGTTTGAACGCGCTAATCTCAGGAACTACTGGTTCGAATTAAAAAAAATCTTTTTGGGTTGAATAGACCATTTATCGAGGAAGGCTTTAGGCTATATATCATCACGCTTAAGCCAATAGGAGCGGAGCAGCGATAAAGAATGTTTTAAAATCTGGGATTCCACGGGGACGAAGTCGCGGGCAGCAGCTAGTTTTATATGTTTTTTTTTAAATGTTATCAATAATTATGCGTACCTAAATACAATTCACACAATTCAATAAGACATGCAATGTAAACAAAATAGCAACGATTGCGGGCAGTCAAAGGATCTGGTCCAAAATAATATCTAGTCTATAATAAATAATTTAAATAATAATTACATTAACTTCAAGCCATTCGATTCTAAGCGTTCCCTCCACATCTTTTAGTTTTCTCTTTTTCCAAATAATATTTCAAAACAATCAACACCTTATTTATGTTTTAGCACCAAATATGCAGACACATTAATATCAAATCGACACTTACTATGCGAAACACCGATATGTCATTGGTTAACAGTAAAACGATTGTACAAACCAGCTTATATAAAACATATATCCAATTTGGCAATATAGCCATTTGGTGAAATAAATGTCGAACTCATAAATCTAGCCATAAATAAGTTGGAGACTTATATCGGCGGTGACATAAAAGAAATATTCTAGTTTTAGACAAATGAGAGCTAGAAGTCTAAGTTCGCTTGGTCTTTCAAACACAAATCTAATAACTTCATTATTCGTCTAAGTTTGCCTTGCTTGTATTGCAGGCTAACATATAAATTCTGTCAAACAACAAAAGTACAGAATTTAAATGTTAATGGAACGTTCGGTTTCCAAACGCAATTTTTCAAAAGCAGCTCAGCAAAATTTCAACTTTGATAATTGCAGATATGATATTATTGCGAAATGAATTTTAACGAATTCAAAGTACGAGAATTCTCACCTTCAGGTTATGTAAAACGAAAATGAGTTTAAATACTGAGTCTTTAAAAATATTCTACAATAGAAATAATACATAGTCGATTTAATTTGAATAACACTTTGTTTTTGGTTCGAAAAAATATGAAAAGTAATCTTATCTTATGAACTATGTACGCAAAAGTGTATAGCAGTAGGCGTCCCTCCCTTTTTATAATCAAAAGCCTGACAGCGTCAAGATAAACAGAAACATTCGGATAGTGTGGGACACAGATAAAAAAGTAATATATTCGGAATTTATCACTTCTTCTCAAGATTTTAAATAGTTGACTTACTGCTTTATAATCTGTGTAGTGGGCGACTATATAGATAAAATAATTTATCAATTTCCTCTATGTTTTATCGTAGTGTAAGTCGGTGGGTCTTTAACAAGTTTTTATTAATTATTTTCTAGTTTAGATTTGGTGCTAGAAAAAGCTTTTGTGGATCAAAGAATTACTGACTCAGATTGTTTCTTTAAAGATTTATGGTAATGAATCTGAATGGCGACGTTTTGTGAGAAAGGTGATTATTGAATATTATGTGTGAGTTGATTTTACAACTATATAGATTTTAAATTAAAGACCGGTGTTTTGGAATTTGTGTTTTTGTTAAAATAAAGATGTATTATTATTAAAATTATAATTGAGTGCCTTTGAATATGTTTTTGACATTGTGATGTTATATTTACTGTGAGATAAACGTTGTTTTAGGTAACAACATAACTTACTTCATTATTGCCTCGTTAGTTATTCTTCGAGGCGCTTATGCTACTTGACTAGGCAATTAATTCAAATTATTTGACGTGAAAGAAAATAAAGATAAAAAATCCTATCAAATTAGTGTTATCTTGTGTACAGGAAACATCTGTAAAATAGTCGCAAAACCAGTTTTTCTATTCCTGTTTTCTGCTTTCATTCATAAAATACGATAAATGTGAGACCGAAAAGTTGTAATAAAACCGAAATTTTGCTTGCTTGTTAAAAAAATGAGGTTCAAAATATTTATGAATTGAGTAGTTTCAATTAACAAACGGCAAAATAAAAAACTAGTGTTTTGGATATTTTTGCTCAGTCCATTTTCAAACAAAACTGTTACAACAAAATAATAATAATTAAGAAACACGTCATTAGAAACAGATTTATTATTATGTTTCCATAGTTTTACGAAGGCGTGAGAAAGCATTAAAACATACGTCAACAGGCCATACCTCATGATAATATTATTTAAAAAAAACAGGCTTCTGTTCACATAGTAACTAACGAATGTATACTAATTTGATAGTTTTAAACTTTTAAGATTCACATCTGGGAATTAGCTTCCTGATATTGGCTGATTTAATGAAAAATAGGCAAAATGTTGACCGCGTCACTGGTATTTTATTAGTTAACTACGTCATCAGAGATAAATAACTAGAATCTTTAACGTGTCGCATCTAGTCTAGAATTTAACTCTGTGTCTCTTTATATTAAAATGCTCTAATTTCAAGTTCTAAAGAAGAATGGTCGCTTCCAGTCTTAAGTATACTGTGTTGTTATATTTTTACTGTAATTTAATAAAGTTCTGTGTGTGCAATCGAAGAATAATAAAATTGTAAACGCTTTGCACGTGTTGGTTATTATTAATAATAGAATATTTGAAAAAAATAAATGAGGTAAAACTTTGTTTTTCTTTTAATTCCTAAATTTATAAATACAAAACACGTTTTACAAAATCCATAAGACAAGTTACACTCTGAAGAAGGCTCTGTGCCTTGAACTCTCAAAATAATTTTATTTCAATAAAAAATTAAGAAACAAAAATTCTTCAGTATATCTTGACCATCAATTACATCACTACTTATGTAATTCATTACAGGCAACTAGCGTGATTTTTCTCTCAAAGATAGAATCAAGCAATTCAAACAGTAGTTTAGGAATTTAACCATGAATTTGACCCAACAAAACGACCATTAACTAAACAGTCTGATAAAATTGATTACTATTTTGACGGTATTCGGATTTCGTTTATCTTTTACCAACATCTAAGGAACCGCGTAACTGCATTAGCCTTAACAATTTATTGGTACAGTCGCCGACACAAGTTTTGTTTCTTTTTTTTATAAATATCTTTTTAGTTTATTCAAAAACGAAATTGACTTTTTCGGGCTAAATGGACAATTTTGCAATAAATTGTTCATTTGCAAACTGGATTGCGCCTACGGCTATATTTTATTGCTTTTATAATTGTTTTTTGATGATTTGGAGTTCAAAACTGCGTAAATTAAAAAAAAAAGAACACTTCCTGATTAGAAATCCTGAGAAAAATGTTTGACTTGTTCTAAATTATTGGGCAATAAATCGCATAAGCAGAACGAAGTGCGAGCAAAATTATGATTTCAAATTTTTTACTATATTTTGTGATAAATATATACAATTTTGTAATATCAGAAAAGTATATATCGTAAGTATATATTACATACGATTTGAAAAATTATTTCACTCAGTTGGGAAGCTAAATTACCTCCGGGGAACATAAGCTTATTATAAAAAGCTAGTAATAGAAAAAAAGCTAGTAATTTAGAAACGATTTATGACTATTAATTAAATATAAAAGTCGTTTTCGAGAATTTTAACAGACTGTTCTCGCTCATTACTTTTTCCTCCATTACAGTTCTGTCACCAGTAACACCGCTATCAGAATTATTTGTTGTTTCACATTAACTCAACATCACAAAGTCTTAACTGAATCGGTAGCTTAATCGACTGTTAATTTGTTAGATCCGAGACTAAAAGTGCCGCTCTTCTATATTTATGACTTCATTCGAGTCACCGTGTTTATTTAAAATTCTTATTTTTGTCTAAGAGACTATCATTTATGCTCCTTGAGTGAAGTTTCACTGATAAGGATGCAATTAAACTTGTTTTGTTTATCTTTTAGGTTACTTTATTGGTGTGTGTTTTTTTTTTTAAATTTATTTATGTTGGTATGTGTAGGAGTGTTTTTAGTAGATTTTAGAGAAGGAATTAGTGAAAAAATTGCAGTAATTTGTCAAGGATGTGAATAGTTGGTTTTATATTTAGAATACCTAAATGATGATTTAAAAAATATATTGCTTTTAGGAATATAACTAGTTTTGATGCCATATAACATTATCGGCAACGGTCAAAGATGTGCACTCTGCAATAGCTAATAACGTCCATAAATCTTTCAAAAATAATCTCCTTGATGCATTTAAAGAACTAAGTTAATAACCTGGTAACCCAGTCTTTGAAAATTACATATTTGTGACTTAGAATCTTACGTGAAATTTTATTTACTTACAAAAATATATTTATCTATCATGTATTTATTGTATATATAATTAGTACACCTAAGACTACCTACAGTACTGTATTTCCTTTTTCTCTTTCAAATTAATCCAAAGGTTGTCTTGAAAAGATAGCTTTTAGCGGTAAGACCCTGTTGTAATGTTTTCTTTGGCTATATTTTCTGTAACTTGTATGGTTTACATAATAAACAGTATTCTATTCTATTCTAAAATCACGCTGAATTGAGACAAACTTACAAAGAGAAACTAATATGATGTTCGATCGCATTTGATTTACATTCCTTGTTAATTATGAACGCATAAACAGACAACGTATTAAGGCGTACACCACTTGTTTAGGCATGCGACGGCCTGGTACAGGGTTGCCACTCATGAGAAAATTTGATCCTAGAAAATTTGGATACTTGTCGACTGCTTGGTGAATTTGGTTGCTTACAGGGAATTTAATTGCAACTGTCTCAAAAGATTTAGTTCTCGCTAGTGTAGAGATCATACTGGCGTAAGATGTCTTCTGCTGGACTTACGCCTCCCTAAGTGTTGCCACATCGATAAATCCTATGTTTCTCACTTCTAGTGGACTCATGTGACCCTCATCAAGATTGATACAAATTGTGGAAAGCTTAATTTGCTTTTATAACAAAAATGATGAATCACACGTCAACATTAAGATATTTTTCATCTACCTAGCTTTTTCCCAGTTTCAAGTCTATAACACATGGTACTATTAGTCTCAAACTCAAACTCAAACTCAAACCGTTTATTTCAATTAGGCCATTAACGGCACTTTTGAACGTCATCAATAAAAATTATCATAAATTAAGTGACTCTAGCGTCCATTCGCAAAGGTAGATTCTTATGGAGAAGAACGGACAAGAAACTCCATAGTTACTCTTTTCAAATCAATGTTTTACAATATTTGGTAATACAATAAATACTTCATATATGTGAGGACGATGCACCAAGTATACTAGTTATAGAACAAAGTATTACCAGCAGAGGTAAACTTCTTAATAACTCATGCCCATGGTACTCACATATTTACAAACATTGAAATAATAAAAAGAAAAGAAAAAAAAAGTACAAGACACAAAAAATGTACCTATTCATAAATATAATTCACTCATAAATCAACCAGTTTGATTTTGTCTACACCCTTGATTGCCCTATGGAGCAAGACCAGCATGTTTCCAAGCATTCTTATCCTGAATGTAATCTTCTAATTTGTAATATGCTTGTTTACAAAGGGTGGTTTTAATAAAAGTTTTAAATTTTCTTTCATTTAATTCTAATATGTTACAAGGTATTTTGTTGTAACATTTAACACAGTACCAGTAGTCAAGAGTGGAGTCAGATTTACTGGCTTTTGACAAAGGCCAAATTCTACAAATGACAGCCGTGGCTTAACGTGCTTTGCGAGGCACGGAGGAGTCTCGGTATGTTAAGATGATCACCCATCCACAGACAGACATCGGCAATTGTTGTTTAAATTTGTAGATGGACCAGTGCGGCTATTACTAATAAGCTGCGAACTTCTCAAAGATATAATTATGATATCTTTGTTTAACAAAAAAGTATCATAATCTAATCAGTAGCCGCTTTTAGTCGTTAAAAATCATAGCCTAATTTTCTGGATATGCTACTCAGTCCTCCACTCAATCCGTACCAACAAGTGACAGCCCTACTTATAGATAAAGTTTGCCCGATGTACTGATCGGATTAGCATACATAATACCGTTATCCGTTACGAATTCTTTGTCGGTCTTATTAATAAGCAAATCTATGAAACTTGTCGCTGTACCTGCGCCTGGCTTTATCTTGCATGCCTGCTTTGAGTATTGTCGTAATAGGAGCAAGATGGCAAGCAGTGAATGAGATGAGGAGAGATGGGAATTGTTTAAGGGTTTCAACACAGTGGCGGATCCAGTATTGTTGTTTGGGAAGTGGAAGGGACTTGAACCCGCTGAGAGTAGGTTTCAGAGAAATGAACACATAACATTTTATTTAGTTTAACGTATAAACTAGTGGGAGTTAGCATGGTGTTTTGAGCAAACATATTCAGGGAAAAAAGTTGGTATCCAAGTAGGTGCAACTTGCTGAGAGGACTCTGAGAATATATGCGAAAAGTTTGAGATAGGAAGAATGTTTGCATGTTTGCGGTACTTGACACCATGTTCCACTCACCTCTATATTTTCAGGGCATATAGATTCAACATAGAATAAAAAATATTCTGTGCAATAATGTTACATTTCTTGATAGTGAATTTATTCATATCGGGCGGGATGATGAAGCCATCATAAAGAACAACTGTCAATCATTCTTCATTTTTGACATTGTTTTTTTTGTTACTTGATTGGGAACAACAATTAGCCTTCTATATTCCATAACTAAAATCTTAACCAGCCACTTTTTTGCCCTTGTCAAATAAACAGGTAGGTCAATAAACAAAGTGCCAATAAGGACTACTAATTTTCGAGCAACGTTCAATCTGACAAAATGGATAAAAACATGTCTTTTTTTGACAGTTTGTGAGATGCGAACTTTGCTTAAAACATTATTTGACCCTCTGGTTTAAAATATAATTATTTTGGTTTTTACTCTGACAGTTTTCTCACTATATAAACTTGGACAGATCTGTCTCTCTGCCGATCTGTAGAAATAATTTTTCTTACACCTAATCCATAAGATACTAGAAATCCATCAGTGTATGTTTTTTATTGTAATCTTTAGTAACTTGAGGTACTTATTAATGGAGGTTTTTACCAAAACCCTAGTACCTACCTTATTTACGCCAATTCAATTATCTGCTACTAAAACCAGGTTTTTAAATCAGTATTCTTAGGTACCTATTTTTTGTTGTGTTATCTTTCAACGTTATGTTTCGGACGGTAGCAGAAAATTATGATTTATTTTATCAAACAAAAAATGGTTTTTGAACGAGTTTTTTAAATTTATTGCCTTTTTTGTAAGGGTTGCTACTTTGCTAGATGCTAGTAGCCACAAATTAATTGAATCTCTTCAAAATTCTTAAGTGATTATTTTTTAAGTAACCTGAATATGACGCTTTTAGTTCTAGAAAGAATCTGTCCATTTCATACTAAATTAATATTGCAAAAATATCTCTGAATCAAGGTTTTAGTGTGGAGATAGATTGATTCCCTGAGGAACAAATTAAGCCCACTTAAAAAAAATGTGTAGTGATGTTTATGTGGAAACAACTGAAATCAACGCTGTCAAACTGGTAGTATAAAAAACTTGAAGTTTCTTATTTATTTTCATTTTAAGAGCAATATTTTAAAGTAAATAAACCTCTTTAGTGGACATCCTATCTAAACAAAGGGATAAACCAATAAAGTCCCAGTTTAATTGTGCGTGTATCAGATTTGGTACATGTTAACTGTCCTTTATGCAATGTAACGACTGTTCTTAGCGCAACATGGATGTTTAGCGCTAAATGGATCGTAAATTCTTGGGTTTTGGATATAATATTGTTTCGATAAGGACTGAATTGAAACCGACCTATTTCTCCAAGGAAGAAAAAATAAATTGATATGTGTTTTTGTGGTGTCAGCAATAAATTAAGAACGTAAAAAAGTAAGTATTTATTTCTGAGGTACAAAGTTGGCAGAGAAATGAAATGTACTAAGCTTCCCAGTCAAACTATAGGTTAACAAATTAGGTGTCATTTGTAACAATATCGATGATACAAAATAATCGTGACAAATACTTAAATAATAGCTGTTGTAATTAATTGAATGAAGTATTCCCATTTGGGTATAGATTTGATTTTTCAGAAGAGCACCAATGCTAATAGCTCTAAATGTAATAGGGATCGCTTGGATGCTCTTAAAACGGGTCCTCAAACGGGAAACTTTGATTAATTCAATTTTAAATAGCTGAAATTGCAATTTAATATCAAAGAATCTTTCTATAGACCTCCTTTAAAAGCTTTATGAACTAAAACAGCTCGAACATTGATGAGTTTTTAATTTTAAAACATGGTTCTTGTAGTAGTATAAGCAAAGAGCTAACGTCGGCTTGCCATCTGACATGTAATTACTTCATGTAATGTCTATATTGTTTATTAGAGACTAACGGCTCTTGGACTAACTGGCGCACTTTTTATGCGCTCACATGAATTTTTGATGGGCGGTAATGTTCTTAAAAATCGTTTACATATATCACGTTTAGCTTATTTTTTTTTTAGACTATGAAGTACTCGGTTAAGTTTTATGAATTTGGTGTTATGTACAGTTATTTCAAGACTATATATTTTATATCAACTTTGAACAAGATTATTGCCAGGAGGTCACTTTATTCCTCGTATAATTTGGTCACACAACTCTAGATAAAACGTGAGTGTTATATACTTCATTGACTTCCTTTACTTTCCAAGAAAAGCCTTCCTAAAGGACCTCAAGAGGTCTCACACCAATCAATATTTTCGGTAGCCCAAAATGCCCTTCGGCAACTTCACATATATAGCACAATTAATTTGAAACAACATCCCTTAACGAAGCCGCGAACTCCGAAAAGGCATAATCCAAAAAAAGGTCCACAATCATAAAGTTCCAGGTCCAAATCAGTAATATATGGTCCAATTTGATCTTATCTCAACTACTGGAAGCATTTCACCCAAAAAAGGGAACGCAGAAGCCAAACAATCAAGCTGTCACAATTTTAATCAGAGCCCCGGCGAATTCTATCGCTTTTTTCACTTTTGGATTCTCGCGCGACGTAATAATTGCGCCAAATAACTGGCTTGGGATGCTGTTTATGTGTGTAGCTTGATGTGGTACTGTCTATTATATTTGAATCGTCCTTTTGGTTTTAAGGGTTGCGATGGTTTATGTTTTGTAGATAGAAGAACTCTGTGTTGAGATTAGATAGGAACGGATATTTCAGAGATTATGGATGAAAGAAATGATAATAATATCTATTAATTTTTTTTTTTGTAAACTTATCACTGAGCACTCCCATCTGTTTTCAGTGATAACATAAAAATATAGCACATAAAACCACTATGCAGGTAAATCAAACTTCATCTGCAACATAACATTGAGCAACACCATGAGAGTCGACCTACGAGTATGATTGAAATCAAAACAATTTACATACTATCACAAACTCCATCACACAACAACAATGAATGAACGCTAACGCTACAGAACTTTCTTTCTGCCTTGTTACATGACTGCAAAGAATGCGAAATCGTTAAATATGCAACTACAAAAAGTATACACCGCACGAGTATTTTAATTCCGGCCGAAGCCGTAAGCTTTGTAATTATCCCGTAATTGGTGGGCCGGACAGGTCAGTAGCAGATATATCACGGGAGCCTTAGAATTAAACTGGAGCATATTGTGAGCGGATTTAAAATCATATTTATTAAAAACGGGTCGAATGGTTTTTTTTTAAAGGAATATAAAGCGACGCGTCGATTCTACGAAGAATAAAAAAAAATACACAATGATAAGCATATTCATAATTTCAGTCGAAAGACTTCAACTGGTATACGTAGGACTCACCCAATTTTCACCTCAATGACTCGCATCCCGAAGATTCGAGAGTTCACCTTGAAGAAGGTCTTCCAACGCTACCGCGTCTTTTGGTACGCGGTCACGACACTAGCACACTCACATAAATATATGCAAAAAACTGCAGGTTCTCGAAACAAAATCGCATCAGTCTGTGCACTTCCGCCCTCAGTTATAGGTGCTCGATCCATATCAAATCGCAGACACTCCAAGCAACATTCGTAGTTAATACCCAGTAACTAGAACCGTTTCAAATAACAGCTATAATTTAATTAAATTCCAACAAGCCTTTATACAGTTTTCGTGAATGCGCATTGGGCACCCAGACAGAATCACGACTCAATGGCGTCGGAACGTGAGACTACAAATAGATTTACTTGTAACACAATTTTAACGGTCTTCAAGAGATAAAGTTTCTGGCTAACTGTGGGGAAGATGAAAAGCTGAGGCTGCTTTGTCTGCAGTTTTGTTAATTTTTGTATTTGTTAACTAAAAAGATGGATACCTATAAAGTGTCTCAACTGAAATCAGTGTAAGAATTAGGACCATAAGAGAACTGATAGGCGTGAACTATGATCGCTCTCGAAATATGAAGAAAGAAATGCGATGTAAATGTACACAGTTACTTTGGCTCTATAACTTCTAAGTCAATACATGAGACCGACTATTCATCATAGTGCAGTCAATTTACTCTGACTGTAAACAAATTAAATTGTTTACGTCCACCACTTTACATCAATCAAGCAATCATTCCCCCTTGCAAATGGTTTACAAACAGAAGTATCATTAATTCATTATTTGTTAAATTAAAGGTGTTGACAGGTGTGACGTGGTCTGCTGCCTACCCCTCTACAATATCGCACGTGGTATACTCGACCGTGACATATGCCTGCTTTCGTCACGCTACGCTGTGTTTGCCACTATTGTAGTGCACATTCAAAAACTATTAGTGCCATAATTGTTACGGATAAATGCGGTTTATGAGGATTCAATACCTAATTATTATTTTGTCCTAAGCCGATTTCACTTATGGATTCACTAAGCCGATTTCACTTATGAATTGTATGATTTTTGTTTCGCTAGCGTTCGTTATTAAACAGAAGTGCGTTCCATATATGGCACATTGGGAAAAATTAAATTTGCTACAACAATTAATAAAAAAAAATCCTCACGGATGTGTCTATACTTTTTGCCCATTTATAACACTAATAAATTTTCTACAAATTATACTACAAGAAAAAACAAAACAAAATCGCCTAATTAATGCTACTTTGTTGATAAAAATATATTCAAATTGACAGGGTGCTTTGAACTGCCTTTGAACGTCCTTTACCTTAACAGGTGTGCTATATGGTCTACTGCTTACCCCACAATGATATAGCACGAGGTATACCGAAGCGTGACATATGAATACCTCTTCGTCACGGCTCAGTATGACACACAATTTATACTGTGTGAATAGAGAAAAGCAGTTTATCTATACTAATATATAAATCTGAAGTGTTTGTTTGCTTGCTTGAACGCGCTAATCTGAGGAACTACTGGTCCGATTTGAACATTTCTATCAGTGTTAGATAGCCTATTT
Source organism: Hecatera dysodea (assembly GCA_905332915.2). Taxonomy (NCBI): domain Eukaryota; kingdom Metazoa; phylum Arthropoda; class Insecta; order Lepidoptera; family Noctuidae; genus Hecatera; species Hecatera dysodea. The sequence goes on along the minus strand of HG995294.1, from coordinate 5,085,342 downwards.
ATCGAGGAAAGCTATATATCATGCTAAGACTTATAGGAGTAGAACACCAATGAAGATTGTTTCAGAATCGGGGGAGTTAGTAAATATTCCACGCAGACGAAGTCGCGGGCAGAATCTAGTTGTAACATAATTGGTAGTTATTGTAATTGGTAACAGAGAGGTGATACTACCTAATTGCTCTGTATAAACGATAGTAACAAAGAGAGTTGGAAAATAATTTCATCGATTACATGTATTTAAAACACTTAGCATCTAGTTAACCAAACTGAACATTGAATTGTAAATAATTTTATTTATTAAAAAAAGTATTTTTTGCCTGGAAAGATAGTATAGACTATTAACCGGCTTTAAAATGAGAATTTGGAGTAAAAACGTCTCAAAGCCAACTTAAATGCCAAATTGACAGGTTCCAAGGCTGAAGTCGAATTAACACCTCTGAAGCGAACCACATTATGTATCACATTTGCACTTATCTATATATTTAGAGAAGACTGAAAAAGTTAGGGAAGAGTTGGAATGAAGAATTTAGTTTCTGTTGGAGTGCAAGTACCAGCCATAAACACATTGACAATTCAATTTCAGTGTTCAGCAAACTCGTTCACCTAATAAAACCTAAAAAAATACTAAAAAACACCTTTTTATTTTTCGCTTTTAAGTCCTTATCAATTTAATTGAATTCATCTCATATTGATCAAATTTTGTAAAGTTCTTCATCAGATCTTTACAAAATTTAAATGGGACCATTTTGAAATAAACCTCTTTCGAACAAAGAAATCATTTTGCAAATCCGTAAACATAATTGTATAAAAAAAAACGAAAACTACTTCCAGTAAATCACCTCTAATTCAATTACAACATTAAACTCCCAATTAATTAAAGAACAACACGCTAATCGCAAAGGATGACAGCAATTACATGGTCTGTCGCCCACCCTGTCAGCATGCCGCAACGATACCGCGCCGTCACGCGTGCGATACGCCTCCGTCACGCTCGGTACGGCACGCGATTACCGTATAAACGCCGGTAACGCGTGTTAACAAGCAAATTGCGTGTTTTATCGCCACTTAATTGAATTATTGACTTTTATGATACGGTGTTTGGTTTTTTTGGTACGAGGGAATAATATATTTTTCTTGCTTCTGTGTAAGCTAGCAAGTAGCTCTGGCTGTTTACCTCTACAGTCTTAACGGCTGAAAGGATTCTGATGAAACTTTGGCACATGGTCACAAAATGCTTTTTATCCCAGTAGAATGTTTCTTTAGGATTCTTATCGACTTACAAGTAGGAACTAGTTTTCAATTAAGCACGATTTTATTGAATTAGCGGGGAACACGTTCTTATGGATATTGCTTACACAACAAAGGCAAAAGCCTCACTCATTACAATTTTTTTAATTACTTCCATATAATATCCAGGTGCGATTTTTAAGCTACGTAAATTGAAGAATTAAACACCTAAATGCTATGCCTCTAATACGGCCATTATTAGTCATAAATGAACCAGACACAGCCACATCATAATCCTTTTAGGCATTACACCTTAATTACTACACATTAATTTTGGCAATATCTAACAAAATCAAGGTGTAGTTAGGATTTTGTGATAGAATTCGTTGGAAAACGTCACCGCGGCCCTGGAGCGCAAAGGGCGTTTGGAGGAACACGGGGTGGGTTTTAGTCAGTAAGAGTCAGACACTCCCGCTCCGTTCAGAGTGGAAGATGTTATTCAACGACTTCACATCCTTGAAAAAATAATAAGAAGATTACACAGAACTGCATAATCGCTACTATCAATCTTTATTTTGCATACCACTTTCCGCAAATAGTGGTATCATTCATAACAGAGACAGGTCATTTTAAAACACTGTCGAAAGTGGTACAGACAAAGTGGCAAGCTCACAATCATTGCAACCGGTGGTACTGACGAAATGAGATGCAATTTGAGACCATGACTGTAACATTTGGGACCTCAGTGCTAGCCTTTAGGCTATGTGTGGAACGAGTTGTGAGCTGCTGGCGGGTGGTGATGGGGATTCAAGGTGTCGTTTAGCTAGCAAAAGATAGGTACAAGCGGCTGTGAATTTTCACAAAAACTGTGTTAAAACATTCTGTTTCGCTACAAGTCTGACAAGACAGCTCATTTGTAGTATGTAAATTATTGTTCAGACTTTGCAAATTTTAAATCGAAAAGCGTACTTAAACATTTTACAAAAAGACAGTTTAGATGCTCCTTGCCTTTGTTTGATTATTTGTCTGGAGTTTTAATGAAATATTAGAACATCTCTACATCATTCAAACTAAACCCCTAATTTTTTTTTATAAACCTTCACTGAACAAACCCTGTCTTTTTTCCTCAAAAAGTCTCTTCCAGAGTAACTGCCAATTTTGGAGCTAAATAATCTACCCAAACATAATTAAAAACTCATGCAAGAATAAGTTGCTTACATAAATCCTTAAACCTAAACCAAACTAAAGTTTTTTAAGAATTTGTACTACTAACTAAATATGGACTTTGTCCGAAATAAACGTTATTATTATTATTATTAAACCGTAAAGACTAGACACTCTCCATCTTATAACTTGGACCACACCCCGTCCCTATGTCCAGTTGCAGTAATACGATGTTATTACAGTGCACCCGCGGCCTTCACGAACTTGTACCATTTTCGCAAATTGTTTCCAGTGCTTATCTAGGCACGTGCTCTATCCGCTCTTAAATTGTAGTTTTCCTTGAATTTGCGCATTATAATTGTTTGAACTTTGAATTTTTACGTGAATAGCTTTACAACTTGATTTTAAGCTCGCTTGGTAAATAAGTATGATTCACTACTCAGGAAAGACCTACCCCCATACCTTCCAGCACCATTTGCTATGATTTATACAGCAGCAGTTTCAAATATCATGAAATAAAGTTATTTTTAAGGAACGTTCACATTGCAGTCACTTCCTGTCAAAATGTTTGGTAATTAGAGCTTAGTGCAAGTTTTTTAACATACTCGATTGCATTAACTTAATGTTCGCTTTTGTCAAATTGTATAGGAAAAAAACGTTTTCCTTCACTGTCAACAGACGGCGCTTATTCAGTTTCAATAGAAATTGACGTTTACGCTAACGCGATCGAGAACGTTATAAACTCCCACTAAAGCTACTGTTTTTGACTGATGCGCTTGAGCTGCATATAAGAACGTTTCATGTTAATCTGGGAATTGTGTTAATCTGGGAATTGTTCCTCTTTTGTATGTAGTAAACTAGCTTCTGCCCGTGACTTCGTCCGCGTGGAATAGTTACTAACGCCCCGATTTTGAAACATTCTTCATTGGTGCTCCGCTCCTATTGGAGTAGCGTGATGATAAGTATAGCTTATAGCCTTCCTCGATAAATAGGCTATCAAACGCTGAAATAATTTTTGAAATCTCACCCGTAAGTTCCTGAGATTAGAGCGTTCAAGAAAACAAACAAACTCTTCAGCTTTATATACTCGTACATATTAGTGACTGATAACATAATACGATTATATGTAAACTAAAAAAAAATGATTCAAAACCTCTATCGTACTAAAACAGTACGTACGCATGACTTTGGTTTATGTAGGTACTATTTCTCAGAAGCACTTAATTTTTTCCTTATATTGAGACCACGACATACATGAAACACTTATATAGACGCCTAATTTTTTGTTAGGTTTTATTTGACACCTATTTTCTAATATTAAATTGTGTGCAAAAACTATGTAAAGGCACGTGCTAAGTGGCAGACAAAAGGCTATTTGGCTTAACTCATAGCAAAAACTGGCTCTAAATAAGAGTCCAACTTTGCTATTGAGTAACAAAAGTTGGTCTAAGTTTCAATTCAAATAGCAATTTGTGCTTTTTGTTACATTTATTCAGAGATAGGAGTACAATGAATTGGCTATATAATAATACATAATAGAAACAGTTACTTGTTTTTTTTTTCTTTTTTTTTTTTGTTTTAAATTAATATAATTTGGCTATAAAAGAATGTACATATAATATGTACATCGTTTCTTTAATTAAACATGGATGTTTTATACATAATCAACCCATTAAATATCCATGTACAAGTATTCGTTTATTATCACGATTACAAGACAGTAAATGTATAATTATTTTTTATTAATAAGGTTTGATCGATATTTTTTTATTAAAAAAAAATCTCAACTCCGACGCAGAACCCACCAGAATCCTACCTACCTCGACGAAAAACGCGTGAACGCAATCCATTAACTTCAAAAATTTTGAAATTCAAATCATTTGATAGTCTAACGAGCTTTTTTACATGCTTTCTTTAGATATAATGACTTGCGCGCACGAACGCATTGGCGTGCAATTTGGTCGGCGTGCGGCAAATAATCGCTACGGGCGACCGCGCGTGCAATCATGCCTTTATATAAGGTTGGTTCTTACTGAACGTGCGGGTAATAAATTCGAAATTTATGTCGGCATAATTTTAATGAAAATATGGGCTTCCAAATGCACTGACCAGCTGGCACAAGTCTGGAAATTATAAGCTACTGTTTAACCACAACTACGTTCATAATGTAATTGTGGACTTTTAGGATTCGAACTACAAATGAGTTGATGTCAGGATCAAGGAGTGTCAAGTTTTCCAAAACGAGTAATATCATAGTTTTTCACAGAGAGAAACATATTTTAGGATTCTCCTGGCTATAGTAGATAACTACCTAAAATAAAACACGACAGTTTAACTATAATTTTGTCAATCTATTCAAAGCCTTAGCCATCACACTACCATAGTATGCCATTAACTACAGACGCTCAGTTAGTGGAACCCAACCCTATCTGCAAGTGCCCAACATGTGCTGTCAGAAATACGCGCCCGGGGCACGGACGCGCGTTTTGGCTTCTGTTTAAGAACTCTTTTGAAATTAGTGTATTATTTTTGATATATGCAGTTCATGCATATTTTTATATTGGAGTGGCTTACCAATAACAGAAAATGCCGTGAGCTACTGGAAGTAATTACTGATTGGTTGAAGGAAACTTCAGTTTAAAGCATTCCTTTACTCGAAGCACGAAGAGGTCTTAATAATTAGCATTTTCATTTATTTTGTTTCAAACTTTTAAAAATATATTGAACTGAGCCTATTGGAAGGTCCAATATTTTTTTTATAATTTTCAAACATAATTATTTGAAAGGATATGTACGGGGCGGACGTGATCGACTGGACTGTAGGGTGGCCAGGGTAGGTTATCCTATTCTTCGAAAGTGGACTGTATGGTGACAACCCACCTAGGTATAAATGATCCAGACGCGTTGACGCTCCGTCTATGAGCTACGGGCCATGAGGATGCAACCCTTAGCTGAATACTTGCTATACTTGCTGTTATTGACACAGTATATAGGGGTAGGTATAGAGGGCTTACCAATAAAGTCACAATAAAACACTATTTAACTTGTTCACTATGCACTTAGCGATTTGAAGGGTGAAATTCGCGACTATATGATTCTACATTTAGGTATAAATCCAAATTATCTTGACAATGACTACAAATTCTATAAATTTTCAATGTTACTATTGTACGGCGCAACTATACCGTATCGACACCCAAAAAATCACCGTGTGTGATGAAGTTTATTAACTTAAATTTTCACTATGCTAATTCTAGATTTTAGGCTATATCTAGGCTTAGGTCTATGTGAGTAGGGGTTGTCGTACCTTTATGGATAGCCCTCGGTAAGCTCCATACAGCGGAGACGAATTCACCCCTTCATCCCCCTCCATGTAGGGGTGGGATGCCAAAAACTATACAAAACTATAGTAGGCGCGAAGCTATTACCTACTTGGGGTGAATTTACCGTAAAACTATGCTAGGAGGGCTATACAGCTATATGTATCTCTATAGATACGACAACCCTCTACAAAACTACATATGTTTCAACCCTGTCACTTAAGGGGTTGCGACTCTATAAGCGTATATGTTTCAGGGGGATAAAAATAAACAGTTTTATTCAAACCTAAATTACGGCTTTATGCCTGCATACACTATAGACATCTATATATCCCCTGAAAGGATTTTTCAAGGCGGTTCTATTTCAGACATTTAGAAGTCTAGAATCTAGACTTGTTTTTTCGGAAAAGGAAGAGGGTAGATGCAAAGTGTTTTATTTTGTGCATACCTTCACTAGGGCTATTTATCAAAAACTGTTGACCAATCACGTACCAGCACCCTCCTGCTCTGTGATTGGTCAGTGTCGCGTTTAGCTATGCGACTACCTTTGACCTGATATTTCAAGTCTCAAATTACCAAGCCCTTTCTATTTACCTATGTATGTCTGTCTGTGTGTGTATATACCTCGATTACCTTATATACCACCGATATACCTTTATATACCTTTATATACCTTGATTACCTTCATATACCTTCGATTACCAGGGTTACCATGTGTTTACTGTTATGTGTAAGGGATAGGATACCCTACCTAACTATATTCTATCTATTTGGAAGAAATAAAGGCTCCAAGGGCTTATATACTGCCTCTTGAGAGCAAACAACTGTAACGAATGTGTTTTATTTCAATAACAAACTATGTATCAACTATAGCTACCTATAACTATCTATACTATGCAGCTTTATCTGTTACAGCATTCTATGTGCTAACTAACTACCTATAACTACCTATACTATGTAGTCGCGGTTTTATTTATTTGCAACATTCTATGTACTACTATAGCTACCTATAACTACCTATACTATGTAGCTAAGACGCATCGTCGCGAACATCTCTCCCGCCGTGCAGTGCAGCGATGACTCGGTGCGATGACGTCGCGGCGCTGCAGAAACCCGGTGAGCGACGCCTGTAGCCACGTCGCCCGCTGCGCGGCGCCGGTGCTCGATGCCGGTGCTCGATGCAGCTGTGCAGTCGCCGGTCTGCCGCTTCCCTGCTGTGGGTCGCCTGCAGTCGCAAGGCTGTTGCGTAGGCTCTCGCAAATGTGCGAGCTGTGGGCCGGATGGCCCGCTGTCTGTGCGAGCTGCGAGTGCGCGCAGCATCGCCTGCTGCGGTGGCAAGCTGTGTAGGCAGCATTGCCTGCTGTATCGCCTGCTCAAAGCAAGGCGGTGGCGGGCCGAATATGCCCGCAATGGGGGCTAGCTGCGCCCGTGGGCGGCATCGCCCGCTATGTTGGCGAGCTGCGTGAGCAGCATCGCCCGCTACTGCTCGCTTGATGCGAGCCGAATGCGGACCGAATATGTCCGCGGTGGGGCGAGCTGCGCCTTGCGGGCAGCGTCGCCCATCTATGGTTGGCGAGCTGTGAGAGCATCGCCGGCTACTGCTCGCTTGATGCGAGCCGAATGCGGACCGAATATGTCCGCGGTGGGGCGAGCTGCGCCTTGCGGGCAGCGTCGCCCATCTATGGTTGGCGAGCTGTGAGAGCATCGCCGGCTACTGCTCGCTTGATGCGAGCCGAATGCGGACCGAATATGTCCGCGGTGGGGTGAGCTGCGCCTTGCGGGCAGCGTCACTCGTCTATGGTTGGCGAGCTGTGAGAGCAGCATCGCCCGGCTACTGCTCGCTTGATGCGAGCCGAATGCGGACCGAATATGTCCGCGGTGGGGCGAGCTGCGCCTTGCGGGCAGCGTCGCCCATCTATGGTTGGCGAGCTGTGAGAGCAGCATCGCCTGCTGTGTCGCCTGCACAAAGCAAGGCGGCGGCGGGCCGGATACGCCCGCAGTGGGGCGAGCTGCGCCTTGCGGGCAGCGTCGCCCGGCTATCGGTTGGCGAGCTGTGTGAGCAGCATCGCCTGCTACTGCTCGCTTGATGCGAGCCGAATGCGGACCGAATATGTCCGCGGTGGGGTGAGCTGCGCCTTGCGGGCAGCGTCGCCCATCTATCGGTTGGCGAGCTGTGTGAGCAGCATCGCCGGCTATTGCCCGCTGAATGCGAGCCGGTTGCGGACCGAATATGTCCGCGGTGGGGCGAGCTGCGCCTTGCGGGCAGCGTCACCCATCTATCGGTTGGCGTGCTGTGAGAGCAGCATCGCCTGCTGTGTCGCCTGCACAAAGCAAGGCGGTGGCGGGCCGGATACGCCCGCAGTGGGGCGAGCTGCGCCTTGCGGGCAGCGTCGCCCATCTATCGGTTGGCGAACTGTGTGAGCAGCATCGCCGGCTATTGCCCGCTGAATGCGAGCCGGTTGCGGACCGAATATGTCCGCGGGGGGCGAGCTGTGAAGCGTCACCCATCTATTTGGTTGGCGAGCTGTGAGAGCAGCATCGCCGGCTATTGCTCGCTTGACGCGAGCCGAATGCGGACCGAACATGTCCGCAGGAGGTGAGCTGCGCCGGTGGGCAGCATCACTCTCTCTCTGTCCGCTGAAAGTAAGTTGGTAGCGGGCCGGATATGCCCGCACGGGGGGCGAGCTGCGCGTGTTGGCAGCGTCACCCATCTATCTGTTGGTTGGCGAGCTGTGGGAGCAGCATCGCCTGCTGTTGTCTTACTTTGGTAGTGGGACAAGTTTCTTCACTGGACGCTTTAAGGTGCCGCCGGATGTGCGCACCTCAGCTGTCCGGACCTCTCCATCAGCGCCCGGGAAAACTGCGATTATGCGGCCTCGCGGCCACGTGTTGCGAGGCAGCTGGCCGTCTGCGATGAGTACGGGATCACCCACCTGCAGATTAGGGCCACGGCTATGTGGCTCCCGCCGGTGTTGGAGCTCGGGTAGGTACTCACGTACCCAGCGGCGCCAGAACTGGTCGGCGAGTGCTTGTGAGCGCCGCCAGTGGCGCTTGCTGTCGATGTCGTGCTCTGTGAACACGCCAGGCGTCGGCAGCCGGGCTGAACCACCCAGGAGGAAGTGGTTCGGCGTGATGGACTCGTCATCGTCACTGTGAACTGAAACATGGGTTAGTGGTCGACTGTTGACCGTATATTCGGCCTCACACAACAGTGTGTGTAACACCTCTTCATGTGGGTGTTTTTCGTGAAGTATAGTCTGTAATGCTGTCTTCACACATCGGACTAGGCGCTCCCATGCGCCACCCATAAAAGGCGCTGACGGAGTGATGAAGCGCCATACTATGCCTCGGCGACTTGCCTCTTCTTTGAAGGCGTCTCGGAGCTCTTTGTCGGCACCGTGCATGTTGGTGCCGTTGTCTGAATGTATTTCTGTTGGACATCCTCTGCGTGCAGCGAAGCGGCGCAGTGCTAGTATCGCGGAGTCTGCGCTGAGGCTTGCGGCGATTTCCAGGTGTACCGCTCTGGTGGTCAGGCACGTAAATAGAGCCACGTACCTCTTCTGATGCTGGCGACCGACTGTAACGGATAGCGGACCGAAATAGTCGAGTCCAGTGAATGTGAACGGCCTCTGATGATGAGCTAGACGCGTTCTGGGGTGGTCGCCTGTAGCTGGTACTGGTGCGCACGCCTTCCTAATGCGACACGGTAAACAACGTGTCACTACCATCTTCGTTGTGGGTCTCATTCTGACGACCCAGTAATGCTGTCGGACTTCATTGATGGTTATCTCGGTTCCACTGTGTTGTAAGCTGCGGTGTGTCCAGTCTATGTAGAGCTGAGTTATACGATGGTCGCCATGTAATATGGGTGGGCGCTTGACGTCTTCTGTTATTTTGTCGATTCTATCTATACGACTTCTGAGGCGTATGACGTCATCCTTCAATTCTATTTGCAACGGTCGTAGGGCGCTGTCCTTATCTATTTCTTCGTTTTCACGTAAACTTGTTAACTCGCGGGAAAACGTCTGTTGCTGTACAGCTTGCACGAGTAACCTCTCCGCTTGTTGGAGGTATTCGGCTTCTATTATTTGACTATATTTTGACGTAACTGGGGACGTCACTGATGCTGCAGGAGGGGGCACTGCCGTCTTTGTACGTTTCCTCCAATCCGGATCCGCTTCTATATTTTTCCTCGTTCTTTTATAGAACGTATTTTCTTTGGGCGGCCGACATTTGGCGACGAAGCGTAGTACTGTCGCCGTCGCTCTTAACAGTCGTTCCCATTTTGAAAATCTTGCTGGATCGGGTATGACTTCTGTGAGTCTTCTATCTATATTTTCTATAGCGACTAAGGTTCGCTCCTCACCCGTCTGTTCCTCTAGTGGAGGCTTTTCTATTGGCCATGTTGTCGACTCTTCATACAGGAAGCTGGGGCCACAAAACCACTCGTGTCTCGAATCAAAGTGCTGTGGTACGTCACGAGTGGCTGCGTCTGCTATATTTTTCTTAGTGGGCACCCATCGCCAGTCTTCGACTCTACTATGCTCTTCTATGGCAGCTATGCGGTGCGCGACGAACGGTTTGTAAACTCGAGCTCCTCTTCTGATCCAGGTCAGCACGGTTTTGCTGTCTGACCAGTACGTCACGGAGGCCGGCTTGACTCCGTGTTCTCGGATGACAGCTGCAGCGACGCGGGTCCCCATCACCGCGGCCTGCAGCTCGAGTCGGGGTATCGATTGGAGCTTGAGTGGCGCCACCTTTGCCTTGGCCATGACGAGGCTCACGTGAGTCTTGCCATCTTCTGTAGAGATACGCCAGTACACCGCTGCGGCGTACGAAGTTTCGCTCGCGTCCGTGAAAACGTGGACTTGCGTTTCTATGGCGTCGCTATATCCTAGGTAACATCTTGGTACTGTGACTTGTGCAAGATTCTGTAGATGCTGAACCCAACTTCTCCATGCTGTGGCCAAGTCTGTGTCGAACGGCTGGTCCCAGTCGACTCCTCTTCTCCATGCTTCTTGGAGTATCTGTTTGGCGCGAATCGTTACGGGTGAGGCTAGGCCGAGTGGGTCGTATAGTGACATCACTATTTTCAGCGCCTCTCTTTTCGTGGGCACTTCCTTCTGTAATACGCCACTCGGTAATCGGGCTAGGCTCAGATTGAAACCCAGCGTATCTGCTCTTGGTCTCCATATTAGGCCAAGAATCTTTTCTGTATGGTCGCCGATGTCGACGACTTCTGTCTCTATAAGCGACGGTTCTATATTCTGTATGACGTCGATGTCATTCGATACCCATTTCTTTATTTCGAAACGAGCCTGTTGGTGTATCTTCTTCACCGCTGTTGCTATATGTGTCGCTTCTTCTACTGTTCTATAGCTATCCAGATAATCGTCCATATAATGGTTCTTCACTATTGCTTCTACTGCTTCTGGATGCTGTTCTATGTGCCGGTTCGCGTTCCAATTCTTCGCGAATATGGCCGTGCACGGTGAGCTTGCCGCGCCGAATATGATTGACGTCATTCGATACTCGTCGGGGGCTCCTTCTCTTCTATTGCCTCTCCACAAATATCGGAGGGCGTCTCTATCTTCAGGTCGTACTTTGACCTGCATGAACATTTCGGTAATGTCACCTGAAATGGCTATCGGATATCTACGAAACCTCATCATGACGCCGGGCAGCGACTGTAACAGGTCCGGTCCTGTGAGTAGGAAGTCGTTCAGCGACATTCCATTCGATTTAGCTGCGGCGTCGTGTACTATTCGAAACTTCTCCGGCTTCATGGGATTGAAGACGTCGAAATGAGGCAGATACCAGGTTCTTCCTGGCGTGGTCTGTTTGGGCGCTTTTTCTGCGTACCCTTTCGAAAGGAGCGAGTCCATCTGTTCTATATATTTATTTCGAAGACTCGGATCTTTGTCGAGCTTCTTTTCTATAGAGATCAGCCGCTTGTGTGCTGTCCCATAACTATCGGGCATTTCAAAGTTGTTATTTTTCCATAACATAGCTGTTTCTATATGCCCATCTGTCAACTGTTTGGTATGTCTTTTCAAGATGTCTTCAGCCTGCTTCTCTGGATCAGAATCTGGACGCCGAGGATTAACTATTAGGGACTCGAGTGCGAAAAATTCACGAAGTTGCTCGTTCAGTCTGTCGTCTCTATTTTCTCTATCTTCTCTGCATGCGCTGACGTAATGCACCTGCTGACCGAGTATTCTAGTGTGCGCGCCATGTAGCGTCCATCCAAGCGTTGTAAGTGACGCTATTGGCTGGTGCCTGGGGCCTCTTCTGACTTCACTGGCAAGGAGAAGGTGCCAGTTGTCTTGGCCAATCAAAATCTTGGGCGCGCCAACATCATAGACTAGCTGCTCTTTCAAGTCGATGAGATGTTTGCAATGTGTGACATCTTCTTCACGGACTGTCTGTGACGCGAGATTAAGCTTCGGTATGGTGCGCGCTCTGAACGGCACCCTATTTCTATGCTGACTCGCGAGTGTCACTGTGACTCTTTTCGAACAAGGAGTGTCGATCATGGTGTCACCGATCGCACCAATCTTCAGTGGGTCGATCTTGCCCTCGGCTCCGACTTGGTCGGCGATGTCTTCATCGATCAACGATACGGTCGATCCATCGTCGAGTAGGGCGAACGTAGATGCCTCTCCCGCCGGTCCAATGACCCGGACCGGGATGATTTTTAAATAGGCGTGATTCGACGATGATCTTGAGCTGGCGACTGTCTCCTTGGGCTCCTTTTTGACTTCGGTCTGTCTGGGCTTTTCGGCTGCCACCGCAGCAGGCTTCTTGTCGTAATGAAGTAGCCGACTGTGCGTGGCTGTACACCCCTTGACGTCACACTTCTTCGCGTTGCATTTATGCCGCTCTCTTCTTGGCTTCAGGCAACGGAAGCACAGGTTTAGATTCTTCGCAATTTCCCATCTCTTGTTACTATTGCTATTCTTGAACTTTGAGCAATCGCGTTCTATATGGCCATCCTTCTCACACAGTCGGCACTTGCTTGCTGACTTCTCTGTTGTTGTGTGAGTCCTCTGCTGCGGTGTGCGTCGGTTGGATGAGCCCTCTGTCTTGATGTTTTCAGCAGGAGCGAAAGCGCTGCAGTATCGAGCTTGTTCGGTAATGAATTCGCTAAACAGCGACAAGTCTGGCAAGGACTGGTACTTTTCTGTATATATACGGTACCACTGTACGCGTATCGAGTTCGGTAGCTTCTCTGTCAAGGTTCGCATGAGCTCGGCGTTGATCAGGTAATGATCCTTCTTCAATGCTCGCAGCGTTACTATAGCGCACCTCACTTGGCTTGCGAATGAGCAAATATCCTTTGGATTCTCACTGCATCGTGTCAGTCCTCGCAATCTATCTGTTTCGGCCTGTGCTATCGAATCTGGTCGGCCGAATTGCAGCTCGAGTTCCCTCATGATGTCATCTGGTCTTGCATGGCCGATGAGTTCTGAACTAACTGTTTCTAAAGCGCGTCCATGCAGGCTTCTTCTAAGTCTTGCTGTATTTTCGACATCGTTGAAATATTTTCGAGTTGTTTCATAAATGGCTCGAAATGACAACCATTCTGTATGCGCACCACTGAAGTTCGGTAAAGTCATAATGACCTTCGACGCCGAGGAGGAATTCTGTGACTGCTGTTCTGTTTTCTTGTCAACTAAAGATGCTATAGCAGCCGTAAGGTCCGTAACGAATGGACGTAAATTATCCTCGCTCCTATCGTCTTCTATTTTCTTCATAGGTGGTGGCTCTATCTGTTTAGCACTATCTGGATCTATGTGCGTTCGACGAGAGTCCACTATTGGTTCGAAGTCCACAGGGGGGGGCGGTTGCTGTCGACTATCACGGATGTCCCCCTCGGCGGCGTTGGTCTCTCTCTGATCAGGAACAGGTTCAGGCGCCTCTTCCAGCCAGGAACGCACGTACTCTTCATTTGAGTTTCTATCGTCCAAATATTCTTCGTCCGACTCTTGTTCGGCTCTCTGAAGTGCTAACTGGGCAAGCTCCAACTTAATCTTTAATAAGTCTTCACGAGCCTTCTGTAATTTTCTATATGACCGCGGTGACCTGTCAATGGTCGACGGCGGACGTCTATGTTCTATACGGGCGTCACCCCGGGTAGTCATTGGCAAGACTCGGCTATCTCTTCTATTTGACGGCTTCATTGTACTATCTGAAGTCGTCTCAAAGCGGGTTCCCTTCCTTGAGGTCGATGGCATCTGTTTCTGTACTGTTGTCGGCAATGGTGCAGGTACTCGTTCTATTGCTGAAGCTTCTATCTGTTCTATTCGTTCAGCGGCAGCAGGCGGAGACACGTCTTCACTGCGCTGCTGCATCGATCGCGCCGTCCCAGACGATGAAGGCGAACGCGGCGGCACCTGATGATGGATAGCAGGAACCCTCTCGGCTGGTTCCTGTATCGGAACTGTCCACGCCTCGGATGATTTGCCATGCGACCTCGTGATCGGCATTGTTGAAGTCTTCAATGAATCTTCAAAACTATTCGGTAGTCCACTGGTAAGCCTCAGGTGAAACTTCAATCCAAGTTTCCAAAAAAAAAAATTTTTCAAAAAATTTTCAAAATTCTTCAAAGTCCCCAATCTTCAAAAAATATTCTAAGTTCGGATTGACTGAAACTTTTCTAAGTCCCAGACTGTTCAAAATCTTCTATGTGTGAAGTCGATCGAAATTCTCTAAGTCCAAAATTCTTCAAAAAATATTCCAAGTCCCGCTTGATCAAAACTTTTCTAAGTGTCAGGTTGTTGAAAATTTTCCAAGTTCAAAATTCTTCAAAAATTTTCCAAGTCCCGGATTGTTGAAAATTTTCTAAGTTCAAAATTCTTCAAAAAATTTTCCAAGTTCAAAATCTTCGAAAATATTCTAAGTGTCGGAACCCCTCAAAATTTTCAAAGTGTGAAGTCGTTCGAAATTTTCTAAGTTCAGCTTGATTAAATTTCTTCTATGTTATTCCTTCACTATTTTTCAACATCAATCTGCCTAGGGGTAGTTTTCTTGAAGGGATGATTTCTTCAAGGTCCGACTTCTATTTAGCTTCTAGGGACACCCTTCGTGTCTTGAAATGTTGAAGGGTAGTTTTTTTCTTCAAGGGGGTGCGACTTCACAATAGGGGTTGCGCCTTCAGGGTAGCTGCGTGGTTCTATAAATCCAACTTCCAAATAGCTAGATCAGGCTATCTTCAAAATATCCGGCTCGAAGGACCAGAAAATGTACGGGGCGGACGTGATCGACTGGACTGTAGGGTGGCCAGGGTAGGTTATCCTATTCTTCGAAAGTGGACTGTATGGTGACAACCCACCTAGGTATAAATGATCCAGACGCGTTGACGCTCCGTCTATGAGCTACGGGCCATGAGGATGCAACCCTTAGCTGAATACTTGCTATACTTGCTGTTATTGACACAGTATATAGGGGTAGGTATAGAGGGCTTACCAATAAAGTCACAATAAAACACTATTTAACTTGTTCACTATGCACTTAGCGATTTGAAGGGTGAAATTCGCGACTATATGATTCTACATTTAGGTATAAATCCAAATTATCTTGACAATGACTACAAATTCTATAAATTTTCAATGTTACTATTGTACGGCGCAACTATACCGTATCGACACCCAAAAAATCACCGTGTGTGATGAAGTTTATTAACTTAAATTTTCACTATGCTAATTCTAGATTTTAGGCTATATCTAGGCTTAGGTCTATGTGAGTAGGGGTTGTCGTACCTTTATGGATAGCCCTCGGTAAGCTCCATACAGCGGAGACGAATTCACCCCTTCATCCCCCTCCATGTAGGGGTGGGATGCCAAAAACTATACAAAACTATAGTAGGCGCGAAGCTATTACCTACTTGGGGTGAATTTACCGTAAAACTATGCTAGGAGGGCTATACAGCTATATGTATCTCTATAGATACGACAACCCTCTACAAAACTACATATGTTTCAACCCTGTCACTTAAGGGGTTGCGACTCTATAAGCGTATATGTTTCAGGGGGATAAAAATAAACAGTTTTATTCAAACCTAAATTACGGCTTTATGCCTGCATACACTATAGACATCTATATATCCCCTGAAAGGATTTTTCAAGGCGGTTCTATTTCAGACATTTAGAAGTCTAGAATCTAGACTTGTTTTTTCGGAAAAGGAAGAGGGTAGATGCAAAGTGTTTTATTTTGTGCATACCTTCACTAGGGCTATTTATCAAAAACTGTTGACCAATCACGTACCAGCACCCTCCTGCTCTGTGATTGGTCAGTGTCGCGTTTAGCTATGCGACTACCTTTGACCTGATATTTCAAGTCTCAAATTACCAAGCCCTTTCTATTTACCTATGTATGTCTGTCTGTGTGTGTATATACCTCGATTACCTTATATACCACCGATATACCTTTATATACCTTTATATACCTTGATTACCTTCATATACCTTCGATTACCAGGGTTACCATGTGTTTACTGTTATGTGTAAGGGATAGGATACCCTACCTAACTATATTCTATCTATTTGGAAGAAATAAAGGCTCCAAGGGCTTATATACTGCCTCTTGAGAGCAAACAACTGTAACGAATGTGTTTTATTTCAATAACAAACTATGTATCAACTATAGCTACCTATAACTATCTATACTATGCAGCTTTATCTGTTACAGCATTCTATGTGCTAACTAACTACCTATAACTACCTATACTATGTAGTCGCGGTTTTATTTATTTGCAACATTCTATGTACTACTATAGCTACCTATAACTACCTATACTATGTAGCTAAGACGCATCGTCGCGAACAGGATAAATAACAAGAATTAGTACTTTTTACAAAAGATCTTAGGGTAAACAAAGTTGTGAACAGTTTCATTTTGGCAATTGAAAAGGATCCTCCATCGCACATTATAAACATATTGTACCAACTTATTATATACATATAGTTCGATTTTACGGCAGCTTACGAACTGCCAAAATGTATGCAGCCAGTGTGATTCCATTTTTGAAACCATCCCAACCTTAATTTATTTTTTTCTATTCTTTTTCCAAATTCAAACGATTAAAAACAAAAAACGTATCACATAGAAAGTCGTGATATTCATAGGTAAGAAACTACGAGGCAATTATTAGTTAAAAGGTTCACGGTTAGCAAAAGCACTCTGAATTTAAAATTTAAAACAGTAGTAGTGAATGGGAGTCGTTACTGAGATAAGAATTCAGTGCAACCAATCGAGCTGACATTACTGACGGCACACATCTGTTATACTATTTATTTGTTAAGGGACTTGCAGAATGGCTTTTTTGTGTGTACTTGCGTTACAAAAAAATTGGTACAGCTAAGTTTTTTGGCATGAATTCGGTTAGGTAGTTGAAAATCCATTGGGAAGAGAATGAGTTATGTATATACATACATATGTATATTATTGCTGTCTGTTTTTGAAGAAAGATAGGTTAAATATGTTTCTTACTAAGCTCCAGCTTTTTTCTGAAAAAATATTTTTTTTTGGAATTTGTAAATACTTTACATGAGTATGAAATCTAACAATATTTCCCATTAAGGTAGAGTTAGTAAGATATTTATTTCAAACTCTCAATTCAGAAAACGGTATTGAAATTATGAAGGACTTTGTCAATTATTCAATCAAATCAAATCTTGCTACTTTGTGTAGAAATTTGAGATTTTTAAAACCACTGAATGCTTTTGTGTAAGTCTTTATATTTTGTATTAAATATTTCACCAAATCCTAAATTTTAAACTAACTTCATTCAAAATCACCATCACAAAACCCATCCCATTTCAAATTCATCCCGCCAGATAAAATCGCAGCTACCGTCCGTTCAATGTGAAAGGTACGTCATACAGAGCGTGCGCGAAGCGAACGATTTGACGCCTCGGGCGCTGCCGCTTCTGTAGATCCGATCGTGATCGCTCGCGGTGCGCCGGCGCTGCCGAGTTCGAGGTGAGAATAGCACCGCGGTAATGTGACAGCGAAATTATGATATTGTTTATTGAGGATTAAGGTGGTTAGGTAACAGTTCCTGCCTATTATGGCTTGATGTTTGATCTCTTACATAATATGGAAAAAACACAATTGATGGAATATTCTATACAATCATGTCATGTAGAAAATTGATGAGGTGTATCTTTGCTGAATTCCTAAATTCCAATTTTTTGTCACCTAAATGAAATACGTAGTCAAAACGGCACATTTTTTCTCATATTTCTGAGAGACCACTAATCAGAAATAAACCAAATCAACTGTCAACAAAATGTCACCAAGACATAATAATCATTTCGGTACTTTCAATACTTTCTCAATGACCATTCCAGGCCGATGAATATACGAATGCTTTTTAACTTCCTCACGATTGACGTCAATTAAATTTGATAGAGACCATTTAGGAGATTGATTAAAAATCGATACAGAAATCGATTGCGGCAATCGGTAATGAATTCGGATCGACTGACGACGAGCCGTACGGAATTTTAAGTTCTATAACGATTCGTAGGGTTTATTAATAAAGGTTATTTTATAGCCATAACGAAGGTTTATAAACTTCGGTAACTAACAGTTTTTATCATAATTCACCGGTTGAGCATTTTATTTTTTATTTTTCACTAATTGATATTGCAAAGATATCGATTGAAATAATAACCTTGTTTTCTTTTGATGGATTTGATATTTGTACCAAATACTTGAATTGGATTGACTTAACGGTGGATTTCTATTTCCATTCAAGCCCTTTTTACTTTCGAGAATTGGTTGTAATATTTCTTAGTGATAAATGCATTGCATTTGACTTTGATAAATATTCATACGATTTTTTTACATAAATTAGTAAACCGATTAACACGTCTATTTTGTAAGTAACTTCATACCGGGCAAGGTAATCAGTGTTCAATAATTTATTTGCCCATCTTTCTCTTGTCAATCTTGGTTTCTTTCTTCGAATATCGAATGTTTTTACTCATGATAAACAGGTATATATGTAGGTAAAAAGAAGTGGTATTTAATGTTAGTTAGTACGTGAATTTATAATATGTACGGTGAGCGGCATGTACAAATACATTCTGGGCAATAGTCTTGAGAAAATGGTTACCTGAGGATGGACGGTACTCCAGATGGGGATCACGGAAGTCGTGTACCTACATCCCGGCGTAGGTGGGAGATGGAACACCAGGTTGGTTTTAGTCAGTAAGAGTCTGACAGGGAGGAGGATATCTATGAGGATTTACCCCTGGAAAAAAAGGGATGGGGGGTGCTGCTGAGATCAGGCTATGAAGAGGTAGCGAAATGACCTAGAACCACAAGGATTGGTTTGAGGTGGCCCTGGAAAAGCATACCGGGAAGGATTTGGTGGAAGGAGCCCTTTGCCTACTAGATGGACAGCACAGGCTGAATAAAAAAAGGTTGATAATTATTGCCCGTTTTTCACAATCAATTTGCCCATTGAGTCACACTGAAAAAAGTGTGGTCAAAAACTTCACCCTGTATTTATTTGGTTCCCATAGCCAGCGGTTAGGCGTGCATCAAATGGACAAAAACCCGACGTCACAAAGGATTGCAGACGGTTGCAATTTATTCTAAATAACGGGATCACAGATTTATGGGGACCACTATGCGAATCCGAGACAAAAAAGCGGCCGATTGACGTTTTGTTTTCGAACTGTAATCCGGTGTTTAATAAGTCGGTTTTTTCGTGAGCTGTGGCACTGAAATATTTTTAAGTGTTTTTTAATCTGCTTTTTGTAAACGCTGTCATCATGGAACGAGGTGGAAGGAAAACTTAAGTTTAATTTTATCAATTGGTAAAAAAAAGTTTTGGGTTCTGCTTTTTTTTTTGAGCCAGTTCTGAATGAAACGTCAACAAAGGTTACAGTAATACCTAATTGGGCTGGAAAAAAAGAAATGAGTTATACTCGAATCCATCTTGTTTGAAGCTAATTGAAACGGTTGCTTATTCCGCTAGGGATCATAAACATTTTTTACGTTTGCTTTTTATTCCCAGATCGGCAAAGAAATAATAAAACTCCCATAAATCGATTTATTATCATTTTCCTATAAAAAAGTCAACACCAATCAATTTTTTTCGATAAACATTATTAAAAACCAACAGTTGTCGTTCGTTCAAATGAGATTTATATACAAAATCATATATTAAAAATTAATAGACCAATCGGAGTACAATCTCAGCATAAATTTACATATTTATTGTACTTTAGCATAATTATTTTGTGGCCATATCTAATTTAAGTATTGCCAGTTGAATATTCATACTTATTAATGTCATAAAAGCTTATTACAGTTACATAAATTGTGGCTAAATAAATATAAAACGACGTTGTTTACGTGTCGTTTATATTTTTACTATGTCGTTAGGGACTGTTAATAAAAGTCAGATTCGTTTAAAGTTGAATGGTGAAGAGGAAATTGACATTTTACTGTTAAATTGATTCAGTAGAGTTAGAAATGCCTGGTTTCCTGTACTTATAAATGGGAGATCTACCGGACAATTCTACAAAAGCTTATCGAATAATCTTTTAAAGGCCCAAATTTCACTACATTTTCGACGATAAGATGTGACTGCGTTGTTTAAAAAATAGTAGAGTTTGCATCCAGTAATTATTTGGTAGTGGAAAACTTTTTTGATCAAAAACCCCTATTTTAACTGTCTTTTATAAAGTCCGGCAAAGTCCAAATTAACCAACCCAAATACAAAATGAGACATCCCACAAAATTCCTTCCTCTTCGATTGACTAATTTTGCGCAGCTAGCTGTACTTTATCTCATTGGCTGTATCAGGTCCGTTAATTGCAACATGGCGGATTGAATCTTGCGGCTCCGAGCATGCGCCGGCGTTCATATTTGTTGTAATTTTCACGTCATTACGCATAACGTAGCGTTGGCGGTTTGTTGAAAGCAAACACAGAACAACTGGAGCAGATAGGACAGTGTGAAAGTTTTAGATGTCAGGGCACGATTATCTGCTGTGGATATTTAATTTAAGATTATGCCCGCATGCATGAGTTGCAATGTTGGCATAATTGTTTTTCCAAGTTGTGTTAGTAATGATCTCGTTAACGTTCATTCGTTAAAGAAGCTTATTTTAATCCATTTGATTGTAGGTATTGGTAGTATTGGTATATAAAATAAATTTTGAATGTGCAGACACCCATGACATAATTACATATATGAAGACATACAGTGGAATACGTATATTATAACTGCAATATATTGACCAAATGCTTCGAGCCTATACCTACACCGTACGGCATTTCCTACAAACATTCAAGTCCTTATTTTTCGAAATGACTAAACCGATTTTAATGACACTTTACACACATAAGCAGGATAAATAGGTCTAGAAAGTTAGTTAAAACATTTCCGATAAATAGTGTTACAATTAAATTAGACCCATTTTAAATTTTCCATATAAATATAAATTTCTAGTCATCTTTTTTAAATAAGACATTACGAAAATATTTAAAACTAACTTTTTAGACCTATGTATCCTGCTTATATGTGA
Source organism: Hecatera dysodea (assembly GCA_905332915.2). Lineage (NCBI taxonomy): Eukaryota > Metazoa > Arthropoda > Insecta > Lepidoptera > Noctuidae > Hecatera > Hecatera dysodea. The sequence goes on along the minus strand of HG995294.1, from coordinate 5,064,082 downwards.
GAAGTTTCATTAAAATCGGCTCAGTCATTTCGCAAAATAGTGACTTGAAAATTTGTATGAAATGCCATACGGCGTACACGCTCCTAATATGAAGTCAATACAAAGCGAGGTTTAGATTCAATAGCAATTTTTAAAAAAAGTTCGGATATAATGTTTTCGCTTTTTGACAATTATGACCTGTTTTTAAGAAATTATGTTGTTATAGTGAATGACCTTCACTCGTTTTCGTAGTTCTCCGCAAGTTTCCACCTCTTTTCTGCGACGACGTTTTGTGCAATTTGTTCTCTAGTTATTCTTTATTACACTAAATGTCTCCCAAAACAAATATATTTAGTGAAAAAGTTGTTTATTTTAAACTTACCTCTAAAAAAGGAGGAGGTTCTCAAGTCAACTGTATTCTTTTTCTTAGACTATGCTTTCTATAAAGTCCGCTTAGTATGACGTGGTTGTCACTACCCTTCGATGTTATTATAATCGGATTTAACTAAAATATGTGACCAAAAAAGTTTCTCGAGAATTTTACATTGTCGCCATGTCGACGCAGACTTTAATTAAGTCACAGATTATAAACAACAAATTTAGGACACAAATTAAATAAATTAGTCACGACTGAACTCATAATAATTAATCAAATGTTTGGATCATTATTAATGATATCTTTCTCTACATCTGATGATATCATTTCTTAAGCTGACGGTATTTAAATCTGAGTAGAGAAATTGGAAAATATATTCAGCGGAAGGTAGCGGTTTAGTCCGGTAATATTTTTCCATAAAATTTCAAATGTACACCTTTTTTATCACCTATCTAACTACCTCTGCTTACTTCAAAAAAACAACTCCTACTTGGATAATACTGTATTCTTTTGTACAAATGATAAATGATAAACAAATAAAAAAAAATCTGAAGAGTTTGTTTGTTTGTTTGAACACGCTTATCTCTGGAACTGCCAGTCGGATTTGGATAATTCTTTTTGTTTATCATAGCCAACATTCATGAAGGAAATACGCGTTCAAAGTCGCAGGAAAAAGTTAGTCACAAAATATAGGAAATGATTTTTTTAATGTTGTTGTAATTGTGTTCAATGTTAAAACTATATGATATTACTAAAGAATACAGGCAAAATTCGGTCGAAAAACTCGCAAAAAGAATAAGAACCCCAACAGGTTCCATTTACTATCCAGTCCGCCCACAAGGTCCAAAGATAATACTTACAGTAATCTTAAACAGCCCCCACATCAGGTCTTTTACTACTGTCCTATCTGCACGAACAAGTTTTAATCTTTGACGCGTAGGATTAGAGAAATGCACGGGCAATTTTCATCGCTTTTATGATAATGTGGTTACGAGTATTGCGCTCAGAACATTTTACTACTAATGCCTTCTGATATGGATGACTGTTATCTTAAATTGAAATCCAGGCTAGATGCGAAGAAAGTTTAATTTAGTGTTCGAGGTTTTTTTGTTTATGGTACCTTGAAAGGAGCCAGTTTGCATTTCACGCTTGTTTGAGTTGTGGGTTGGATTGAAGTAGCAGTTTTATAAGGTAATTGTTTGGGTTTTACGAATTAAAGATATATTATGGTTATGTAACGTCACGACAAGTTGTTAATAAGAGGGTGGTATAGATATAGACTCTACAGGGTATTTCAGAAGTGGGTGGTCATATAAGATGGAGTGTGGTGGGTAGCTGAAATATATTAAGGATAAATACATATATAATAGCGAAAAAATCAAGTGGCTTTTTTCAAAAAATTCGACCGCATGAAAAGGCCCAAACAAATATTTTTTCATCAAGTCTGATGCAGATTTCAGACAACAAGTCTGTGTTTGAATTATAAAGTAAATGACACTAACTGTAACAAGCTACTTGAAAAGTCATTTCTTCGGAACTTTTTAGTCGTTTTTTGTGTTTTTTTTAAATACTCTTTTTTTTAATTCCTTTGTTAATGTTTATCAGCAACCCAATTGAAGCCTTAAATATGACCACACAATTTTGAAACAACCTTTATAACCATCCAACACACTGTGTATCTATAAATTATACACACTCCACTTAACACCCTGTATTTATACGAGTATATATTATACATTCTATATATCCACCTAACATCCTGTACAACTATATATTATAGAGAGTCTATAAAAATACTCCATTTTTAGTTATTTATTGAAGGGTTTTCATTTGACAATAACTGTGTACTTACTAGTTTTTTTAATAAAAAATGGCGCATTGCTGGCTATATTTTGCGTGGTTAAACTAAAAGTCTATAAAGGTGATAAAGGTTATTTATACATTTTATGAGTTTGGTATTAGTGGTGCCTTATTGGTCTCGTCTCATCTCAAACGTGAGGGTCAATTCCCTGGTCGGGCCATCATCATCATTCGCCTGCCTTTTCTCAACTATATTGGGGTCGGCTTCCAGTCATACTGGATTCAGCTTAATACCAGTATTTACCGTGGAGTGACCTGGTCGAGCCAAACGTTTCTTATTCCTCTTACTTAGTAGTCTAAAAAAAATCCGGGTTTGTAATTCGATCGGGAGGGTTATTTTATTATTTGTGTTAAATTATTTCTCTTTTTGTCACCAGATCCGACACCGGTTCGGGCTATTCGATGAAGTATGCACGTCTGGTGGAGTTCAAGTGCGTCACTGCAATTGGGTTCGATTCCTGAGGGTGTCTGATAACTATGGACCACAAGTAAGTGATTTCCCAAAACATGTATCCCCAGAGTCCTATAAAACTAGACCTGGTTTATTTCCCAATATTGCGGAATCAATTCGAAAAAGTCACCGTGGCCCTGGAACGCTAAGGACATTTGGAGGGACATTGGTGGATTTTAGTCAGTAAGAGTCTAACACTCGCTCCCGCTTCACCCAGAGTGGAAGAATTCATTTGAGGATTTCCCACCCATAAAAAAGACTTAAATAAAAAACTTGTCAGTGGCACAGATAATATAATACTACAGTATCAGTGGTTATCATAATTAAAAAAACATATTAGTAATCTGGATGTGGACATGCCTTAGCCTAGTGATACGTATTGTTTATTCAAAATAAATATCGAGAGGGTAGTATTTCAAACAATTGTACACACGCTAATCATTAAAGCTCTCGCAGCATCGTGCGATGATTCATTTTCAAAGACATTTTTTTTTAATACTTCCCGATTATTTATGAAAAATGAGGTCACAAAGTTGTCGCATTGTCATCTTTAAAAATGAAGTAATTGACTTCAGTGTTATCTTACCAGGTAAACCTAGTCTGCACAAAGGTGAAGGGTGAGCCGGTCTACGAAGCGGTGAAGCCAGTATCTGCCCACACAGAGCTGGTGGTCTACTACCTTCCTGAAAGACCTGAGGAGATGTTTTTTGTGAAGATGAGGAGCAACCTTTATAGACAGACGATGGACTCTATACTAGAAGGTAACTTCATTGGAATATACGATTACACTCTTTTTTCTAATCGGTTTTTTAACCGTTTGGTATATCCATGTGTAACAACGACTTTTTTTTAAGTCCGAACTTTCCCAATTATGGGCAAAGACAAGTCCTTCCGAGAATACTTTAGCCCTCATGGTACGCGTCCAGAGCCCCAAGTCTGCTATTTTTATAAATTTGTCATTGCAACACGATCCCATTGTCATTTTGCTAAAAGTTCGTAATCTGCTAATTCATAATGTTCGATCATTAGTCTCGTAATAATTTTTGATAACCGAGCTATTAAAAGAAATTACTGCACAGTGACGTTATAATGATAGGTCACTGATCAAAGGAACTTTCAAAATTTTAGCAGACTACCGCATACGTCTGTCATTAATTTGTTATTATGTACGAGATTACCATTCTATGCAATTTCTTTCAATGGAGTGTCAGTGGCTGACCATTGAAAAGTCATAACGACGCTTTTTTATTAGTAGATTACCAAACTTGTCAAAAGCGACCATTATGAGATCAATGATAGACCATTCTGACACTATTGTAATAGCAAACTTGGAGCCCAGGTTGTCTCGCAACGTCTTTCTGGGCTGGCCTCGGCGGCTCCATCTTCAGCGACCCATTATGAGGAGATTTTTGCCCAACGAGGACCGCACCTGCGGCTAGAGTGTCCGACCCAATCACATTTGAGCCTGGTACCCTTCTTAGCCACACCAATTATTTTAAAGTCTTTCAAATTGTTATTCTTAGAAGATAGACAATGTATTAGAATAACATGGTAGCCTTATTTTTCATCACGAAATTCTGTTATCAGTCTTGATTAATCAGTGAATTCGAGAAAATCGAAAGTGAACAAACTGTGTGAGTAAATCGGTCCACACATCATGGGAACCATAAATCATAGCGAGACAGTTATTATGAGTATGACGCACGCTGTGTAAAAATATTAAATTATACCTACTATATATATTTTTCTCACCGATAGAGCGTAGTAAAGGTTGACCAACAAAACTGTGGAGACTTCGTCAAAATAAAAATATTGTTCAAATTGCACTAACTTAGTAACGTAAAAAAACGCTCACTATTTCTAAAATTACAAAATAAATCTGACCAAATAATTATTTCACAACCTAGTTAATGTTATGCTTGTGGCTTTGCTCGTACTACGGTAGCCCGTCTCTAGCGTATAAGTAACGAATTTTGTGGGGCTATTTCAGAAACCGACACAAACGAACTCGCTATCCCGTTAATAATAACTTAGGATTAAAGAATAATATTTACTGTATTCCAAAGAGTATAAAATGTACTACAAGCACCCAGTACAGCAACATCTTCATCTCATCTTTGAAATGTGGAAATTATCAACAATATCAACTAGACAGAATGCGTCTAGAATTAACCGTTTCACTTATCGGGCAGTCGATAAACCGGCCCTATTTTTAATTTTTATCCCTTTTTAAAATATAAACAGCTACGTTATCCAGATTAACCCATCAATGGTAAAGCTACTAAGTTTATATGATAATTATTATAGTTCACCATTAAACTACTATAAAACTGAACTGCCATTATAGATATGATCATGTTATCAAAACGATAAATAGTAAAATATAATTACATTTCGTAATAACTACGCATTTTAATATCTCGAACTCAATTTTGTACTAAGTTTGATGTTAAAGTGGACGAACTCAGATTTCGCTAACGCGTTAGTTTAATTACTCGGTATATTAACATGGTCACCCATCCACACACCAACCTTGGCAAGCGTTGCTTAACCTGCACCGACCCCTGCAGCTGTTATTCTTTAGCCACTTCTCTTATTCTTTTAACATCTTTCAACCACATATAGACATAAATTTCACGAATTTACTAACAACTCTATTTTCTACAAATTACATCAAAGCAACACTATCGTAATTATTCAATATTAAAACGAAGTATGATTATTTTATTTCATGAATAAAATTTTCATACTGCTCATAATTACCGATACTAAACTGGTTTATTATTACAGGAACTCGATGTAGAAATTAATTCGTTCGAACTGATAATGAATTTCTTGAATTTTTTGGTGGTCTATTTTATTTTAAAAGCACTTTGCGTACTGTACCCATATGTCAGCACTATTATAAATTTGCTAGTAAGGGACATAGTACTCACATATTTACAAGTTTTTCAATCATTATTTTATATTATTAACAACAATGGATCAGTGTGTGTTAAATTAAATATAACAGGTCAGTAACTACACCTGTATACATACTAGTAGTAAAAAAATCAACACATACAGACCGATAAGTTTGGCTTTGTCTACTACGCCCAATATTGTCCTATGGAGCAGGACCAGCATGTTTCCAAGCATTCTTAACTTGAATATAATCATCTAGCTTGTAGTATGACTGTTTACAAATTGTGCTTTTAACATAGGTTTTAAATGTCCTTTCATTTAATTCTAATATGTCACAAGGTATTTGTTGTATCATTTAACACAGTACCCCATGAAAGATGTTCGTACTTTGGCTATTCTATAAAATGGCAACTTACCAAGCATATCTTATGTGTTTAATAACATGATGAATCGATGCATCTTAGGTCGTCGCCCCACTGACGTTTCAACCGTGCGAACTATCAATCTGAGGTATAAATCAGTCTGCATAACACTTTTTATCTACAGCAACATTCACAGAAACACGTCAAAGTGAGATGCTCAATTGCTCAGTTTTAACACTTAATTAAAAAAACAGTACTAAGTCACTTAAGTGGTTATTTTCACACGATTGTAAATTAACGCGTTTCGTTAGATTTTACGGAAATATTTTATTTATGTTATAAAATTAGAGTTGTATCGATGAAGAGTGCTGTACACTCATTGCTAAATGTCACATTAATTGTAATTTCACGGAAAAGTAATATGTAGATATAAAAGTTACAATAAATTGTGCTGTTTGTATCCAATTAAATAAAAAGTTGTTGACAAGTACACAAATATGGAAATTCTAAAAACCTTTCAACAATTGTTAAATAGCTAGTTCATAAGAATAAGTTCCAAGCAATCACACCTAATTGATATAAACATAAAAATATTTCAATTATCACCACTTAACTATACATACAGAAACATCACCAACACGGCATTATACCAAAACAGTTCCATAAAACACACACACACACACAAGCAAAACGTCGCGACATTATTCCAAAGCGCGATACAGTCGGCAGATCAAAGAGAATTCCTACTTGGATCGTGTCGCGGTTCGGTAGTCGGCACTCCTGATCGCTTTTTTATAGTTAAGCTGTGCACATCGTGCTGAAATAAGTTGCTTTCGTATAATAAAAGTTATACGGTATTTGAGGGTTAACTTGTCAAACTAATGTTGGTACGTATTTGCGAACTTTATTAGTAACTGGGACGACTTCGACGACACGATTGGCACAGTGGTTGAGCGATTAGCTGTTGCGCTACGTGTCGTGGGTTTAATTCCCACACGGAAAAATATTAAATGGCCTACAGATAGTTGTTCCTGGTCTGGCAGTTTGTGTATGTAAGATTGTATGTTTGTAAACGCATCCACGACACAGGAGAAATTCCTAGTGTGGGGCAAAGTTTTTAAAATAATAATATTTTTTATCAGCAAATTAGAATAATACAAATTTAAGTAATAGAAGCCATAGCATTAATTAAATATAACAAATAGATCGAATGCAAAGAAGATTTTGATTCGAAATCCATAATTAAGATCTTGGTGTACCCCAAGGCAGCATTTAGGGCCTCATCTATTCCAAACTCAAACTCAAAGCATTTATTTCAATTAAACCATTTACACAGGCACTTTTTAATCGTCAAGGGTGTCATCATTTATAGTAATGATCCCGCTTATTTGATGATTATTTACTTCGTGATCAAATGTTCACTATCATTAACTTGATTTTTTAAATATTTATTTCTCTTTCTTTGTACAAATTTAAAAATTAAATTACTTAAATATATTTTCCATGATCGGCGTATCTTCGTTCAAATAACTAAGAATATTATTATTATTTACGATAGTTATTACAGAGATGCCTTTTACAAATTCATGAATATTCTCAATATAAACGAAGCCTTATACCAGTTAAGTTACATACAGTTTGATAACGCGGCGGCTTCGTTTGTCCCTATATTGATCAGATCGCACAAGACCGTATTATGAATACTGATCTAAATAACATCTTTGATTTATATTTTTGTCGTGTTTAAAGGTGATAATTTGGGTAATTTTGCTGTCCTGTTATATTATTTTTCAAATTAGATTTAACATAAACGAGGTTCAGAAAAAAAACAGCGTAACATTTTCTTATGTATAGTTTGTAATGATGCTGAACGTTTTAATTTATTTTTCTGTATGTAGTTCAAAACCCCAGTTAACTTATCTGCAAGTACAGTGACCTCGTTTTGTATTATACAACTTATCGTATTCTATAAAAAGCCAACAATTTTCTATCGCAGACCGCGTAATTGAATAAATAAATTAAAATCCTATAAGGCTGTACATCACTAGGCAAATAAAGTAGGCAAAACGAAGCGTAGACAGTCGACCAGCAAGAGATATTATCGTCCCCCCATCTGTCCGGTCGCCGCTCCATATCTAGCATTTTCTATCCTCCCATCTTGAAATACACCTACCCTTACAACGGATAAAGAAACAAACTATCCTTGATCTAGAACACAAACAAGCCGCTAATTAATACATGCCATTCGACGTCACTATCAGAGATTTATTGCAATCCATTATAATTCTGCGGAAACTTCAATGCGAACAACTGAAGATCAACCTTCAATAGTAAAAGTCGGAATTGGGGACGCCAATTAAATCGTATCAAAGAAATTTTAGAGTCGGGTCTCAATAAACATAAGCTGTCCAAAGATCCATAGCGAAATTTACGGTTGTCAATAAAATTGGTTCATTAAAAATATTTGCTTGATTGGAATTATATAAAAACATTTGATCTGAATTATAAAAAGCACCAACTGGAATCTAATCACCGTAAAATTCGTTCAGAATTTTATCGATGGTAGATTTTCGAGAAACTAATATCAATAAAGAGAAAATATTCAATTTTGTGGTATTATAATTATGATGTTGTATGTAGTCAGTGAAGATTTTATGAATTATGACGTAGAATGCCTTAAGGAAGCCAAGTTTAGAAGATTTGTTGCTTGTTAGCATAAAAATATATTTTAATATCTGATAATGAAGCCTGATTGAGTGATATCTATAAAATTGATTGTTGTTGACGTATCAACCTGTTTAATGCGTTCACCCTTCGTGAGAAAAATATAGCTCTATAAATAAAGCGGCGATCGTGTCTGTCCGTTCGTTGGAATAATTTTCTATTTATCTGATGTGCCTCGATAGTTTGAAGAAAGTATTGGTGCGTTATTCTTTTTATTGGAACCAAATAACTTGAGTATCGACAGACGGTTGACAGATCGTGAGTTGAAATAACTTTGCCCTCATTGAGCAAAGTGAAACATTTTAAATGATAGCCGTTGTATAGGAACTGTGCCATGAATAAAAATTCTAATTTATTTTTGTTATTTTTTTCAGATTCACCACTAGATCTATCTACATCCCTCCTCTCTAGGGTCCTTCTTCCAATCTCCCCTCCTTCAGGTGCTGAAGATGAGCACAAATCCGTATCAGGAGACTCGTTAACGTCATCATCAGCCGGTTCTTCAAACGAACTCCTGGATATGACTCCTAAAATCCAAAGAAGACCAGCAAAGTCTGAAAGAGCGTTGCTACCCTGTGAAGTTTGTGGGAAAGCCTTTGACAGACCTTCGCTGTTGAAACGCCACATGAGAACACATACTGGTAAGTATTATTTGAATGTACATCTATCTTTCATCATACCTTCTGTTAAGAAGAATGATGAAAGTTGGATGACCTTGACAGTGAAAATGATTATTTACTGAACAAAAAAGGTGAAAACCTTTTTTTTTCATATAAACCATGATCACTTATAAAACATAAAAAATACATGGATTTTAAGGCAACTGTTAATTATACATTGCATATATTGCTTTGGTTTTAATCTTAACAAGGTAACCAATGGCGAACTTAATAGTGAAAACCCAATTTCATAAAATGATTTGCTAGATCATCTATCCAATGAAGAATTTGCATCCAAAGCCTCAGTTGCTTTTCTCACACTTCATATCCACATACATTAGGTGTAATAATACGTTCTACGTATTCAGTTTACAACAGACTCAAAAAAACAGATTTTATTCTCCCCCAACCCAATTAGTTGTGTCCAAGTCATAATTCAGAGTATTTTAATCAAATTGATTAACGTACATAAATATTGTATTAATGAATCCTACCAATAGAATATTTTAAATGAATGCTTGTTTGTTATTAAAATAGAAAAACTGTTTCTGGAGAATCATATTTTTAGATGCAACAAGCAAAACGGCAGACAAAAGCTAGTTTGAAAACGAATAAATTAATAATTCGCGTTTAAATTGTTGCGATTCTTAATTAAAATAATCAAATCTCTATGGATTCATCGTAAATCAAATTTTAACGAACAAATCGACTACTGAAATATACTGGCATGTCGTACTGGTTACATAAACAACATCTAGATTTGTAGACTTTTATTACATCTACGTTTTATTTATAACTGTGTTTAGAGAGCTTGATATTTGCAACTTTATTGCTCTTTGAGAAATAACGTCTACAAGCTAATCTGTCATCTGTCAGTTTTGTCGTTAGCATTAGTAATTAGTCGATATTCTTCCTGATTATTTCTACTCTATTTTTATGCACTACAGTGAAACGTTTTTTTTTAATCTCTAGAATATTTTCGAATAAAAATTTGGATGTTTCCAGATAAGTCAGAACATCATTTTATCAAAGAGAATCCATCCATAATGAATTATTATTAACAAAAGTCCTTCACGTTTCCTAATTTCTTAGGTGAAAAGCCCCACGTGTGTATGGTCTGCAACAAAGGCTTCAGTACTTCTAGCAGTCTGAACACCCACAGAAGAATTCATTCAGGAGAGAAGCCTCATCAGTGTCAACATTGTGGGAAGAGATTTACTGCCAGCTCCAACCTCTACTACCATCGAATGACGCATATAAAGGTAGGTTCCTCAACTATGCAGAACTATTGCCCGTTTAAGCAGTAACCAGCCTTAATTTGCTGAACTGCGAGTGGTCATGTCAAAAAAAAAAAACTATTCAGAACTATTGCCATGCAACGTGGCAATTCGGCCAGTGTTCTTTCTTTTCCCGTTGACAGCGATGTGGACGAATTTTTCGTGCCCTATGAGTTCTTTTCTCTTTTTTTTCTTTTTTATTCCGCTTGTACATTTATATAACATATTTTCTACTAGCATGTGTATACTATCTAATAAGTTTTTATGTAAATAAAATAAATAATATTACACACAAAAATATATACAATTCAATGAACTCACTTAACATAACTTATCTCAATTCCGTTTAAAAATTTGGATGCTATGAAAGCATTTTTTTACTACTTTTAGCATTCTATTCCCAATATTAACAGTATTATCAAAATCATTCATACTTATTTTAAACATGCATCAACAATACCTATAGGCTCATGTAAGTCATACCAAAAGAGGGTATGTATATATTTATGTTTTGAAAAAATAGAAAATACAAACTAACATTTCAAAAAAGGTAGAAACGGTTTTGTTACTCAAACTGGTTATTTTATTTGGAAATACATATTTTCGATGTACAAAAACTAGTCTTATACAGATTTTTTATATCTCTAAAAGATATAACAATAACCGAATATTAATTTAAATAACCTGGAGAACAAATTACCACAAAATTACTGTTGCTTATATAGCTGTCCAAATAAAATAGGTATACTCTAATTGTTATCCACTCGTAGCCTATAGGTTTTTTTTAATTTTTATTTTACCAGTATAAGACAATGTTCATCAAACCGTCTAAAATTTAAAATAATAGTAAAGATGTATCACTTGGCTGATCTCTAAAAATGTTTGCCAGCTGTATAACCAGTGATAGAAAGTCATTTAGCCGATCTACCTTTATCGAAATATAATAATCCCAGATCAGTATACCCCATCCCTTTGTTATGTTATGTTATGTAGTTCACACACATCTCTTCTGTGCGTGTGGGCATCGGGCCGTTGAATTCATGCCCACCGGACCATACCCGTGGGAATAGGTCGGAGGTTGCGCTGATTCACAACATGAAAATCACTCCATTTTTTATATTCGATTTTATGTTCGATTTTGCTTAGAAATAAGTCTAATTTGTAGTGTTTGCTCTTTCTGTTTGTGCTTTGTTGGCTAGTGTTTATGTTTTTGCAAAGTTTGAAATGCTAAAATGGTCTTTCGGCACCGTCCTTTCTTCCTTCGGTAATTATTCTTGTGAGTCCTCACAATTAGATAGGCAAAACCGGTCAAGTGCGAGTTGGACTCTCACAGGAAGGATTTTTGTACCATAAACGAAAAAAAACAAGTTTCTTGTACTATACTTTGTTATACCAGTGATAGAAACACATACTCTGTGAAAATTTGAATTGCCTTCCTATTACGGTTTTTGTGACACACACTTGAAACAGCTTGCTGACAGACAAACGGACAGACGGCAGAAGCTTAGTAATAGGGTTCGTTAGTTACCTTACCGATACGGAACCCCGAAAATCACAATAATGTGTTGTTTTAAACTTGTAACAAAATTCACATTTATGATCTTTTAACCTTCAGCCTGTTTTTGCAGCGAATAAAGACAAGGTGACTTATTAAAATAGTTTATTAAAAAAAAAAAATTGTAGATATTTTTGTTTCCATTCTTCAAATATTTAAAAGGTATCAGCATTATCTTTAGTTTGTTTATGAAATGACGCTTGTGATTGTCAAAGCTTGCCTACCGTAATATAATTCATATTAAAATACATTTTATTCGATTTTATTCACTGATTATTTTGTTAATTAATTAAATATATTGTATTCAATGTTTTAATGACCGATAAATTCTGTTAAAGTATATTTTTATTATATTATATTACAGAAAGGATAATTTATTGCCATTTATTTTTGTTCCCAACAATGGAGCTGTTCATATAAAATTAACATATTTTTTGTTCATATTGACGTCAAATGGTATTGTTTGCCTTAAAGACTGAATTGGACAGGTATTCATAATTTAGAAGGACAAAGTTATCTACCAAAAACTTATACGATCATTAACTATATTACATCAGATATCTAAATAAAAACATAAATAGTCGATCTTTATCCCTCTCACATCTAAAATCATCACCTATAACGAGATAGGTACAATAGAAATAATGATAAAAATAAAAGTTTGGACCTTGATGAGTCTGGAAAAAGTAATAAATATTATTTAAATTGTCATATTCACTCCAGACAAAAACTCTTCCTAATTTACTACAGCAATTAACAGGATTTTATAGGATAATGTCGACAGAATGAGACTAACATTAGATTTTATTTTATAAACAACTAGCAGCGCCCCACAGTTTCACCCGCGTAGTTCCCGTTCCCGTGGGAATACGGGGATAAAATATAGCCTATGTTACTCGGGGTGAATGTAGCTTTCTAATGGTGAAAGAATTTTTGAAATCCGTCTAGTAGTTGGAGTTTATTTGTTACATACAAAACAAATATTTCCTCTTTATATTATTAGTATAGATAAGCTCACGTGGAGAAGCTCGTAGCGTAATAATAACAGCTACACGAGATCACCAAGGTTAAGCAATGGTTGCCAAGGTTGGCCATAGGTGGGTGATCATCTTAACTTACCGAGTTTACTCCATGCCTCAGAAAGTACGTTAAGCCGTTGGTCCCGGCTGTCGTTTATAGATCTTTAGCAGTCGTTACGGATTGTCAGAAGCCAGAAAATTAAAAAAAAAAAACAGAAGAGACACAAATAATACTGGTATTCAGCTGAATCTGGTTTGACTGGACGCCGACCCCAATATAGTTGAGGTAAAGCTAGGCAGCTGATGATGATAGGCTAACGTGTGACAGCGATGATATGATCGATGATGGAACACGCTTGATTAGACATAACCTTTTCACTTATGGATTAAAAACTCCCAGGTATTAATTTATGTACGGGAATAGTTCCTCTGATATAACTTATATCAAAGACTAGCAGCGCCCCGCAGTTTCACCCGCGTAGTTCTCATTCCCGTGGGAATACGGAGATAAAATATAGCCTATGTTACTCAGGGTGAATGTAGCTTTCTAATGGTGAAAGAATTTTTGAAATCGGTCTAGTAGGTTTTGAGTTTTTTTGTTACATAAAAAATACAAATCTTTCCTCTTTATAATATTATTAGAATAGATATAGACTAGTATAGATATAGATTGGTACTTGAAATACATCAACAACGAAGCAGTCAGTACGTATTATTACAACAATTACGGAAACTTACATCGATTGCAGAGCATTTGCGAAATCCAATAAAAAAAAATCGTTTTATCCTTGAGATCAAAACAATGAGGTTTATTACAGTTTTTCTAATGATAATTCACATGAACGCATCCTTTTTCATTACGTTGTAGCTCGGTGAGGGAATTAATTGTTGTTTTTTTTTATGTACTTGTCATGCAATGTAGATATTGCTGTACGAGTATCATCTTAAATAGTTCCGTGATGGATTAATGGCGTAATGCACAATAAGATATTAATTGCTATAGTAGAAATGTTGTATAGCTGGGTGATCTGGTTTGTATCCTACTTGGGTAATGTCACTTAAGAACTAAGCTTAGCATACGCATAATCAGCCTTTTGATGTTCCCAATGCTGGGACACAGGCCTCCTCTCTAGGAGAGGGATTGGGCCGTATTTGGCGCGTACGTTGGAACTACGCTTAGAGTTGCGTACTAAAGGACCGACATTTTCAGCTGTCAATGACGGAATACCTTTTGAAAATATTGATTTTTTTTTTAGTTGCTAATGTTTTTGATGAATTTTAATGAGCAGTGGTGGCCGAGTGGTAACGGCCCCGACTTACGAATTGTAGGTCGCTGGGTTCAAATCCAGCCAGGCGCATTACTTTTTGTAATTAACTTCATCACCACCGATCACAAAAAGGTGAAAGAAAACATCGTGCGGAAACCGGCATGTCCTAGAACCAAAAATTCGAAGACATGTGACATTCACCAACCCGCACTGGGCCCGCGTGGTGGATTACGGCCCATTCCCTCGCCTAGAGAGGAGGGCTGTGTCCCAGCAGTGGAAACGTTAAAAGGCTGACTATGCTAATGTATTTTACTGTTCAATGTTTAAAACAGTGTTTCTTCAAAATAAAACCGATTGCAAACAAATTAAGAATTCTAATTACACCAAGAAAACATTCTTGATTCTTCGACGTAATTAAGCATAGTTCTAAGTGATGGTAATACACCAAAGTGCTACATTACGGCTCGGTAAAGCCTTACATTATACCGTGGAGTTACCGTGCTCAGTTCCCATAACGCCCCACCTTAAGTTTTTACTTATTTAACTATGACCTCATGTGTCCGCGACTTAAGAAAATCACACAAGTGTATACGGTCAGTGGGCACAGGGCTGTCGCGAACTACTTCAGGGTACGAAAGTAAAATAAAAAAAATATTCAAATATTTTTTTTATAAGTTTGTGATTAAAATTCTAAGTTGGAGTGTTTTGTGATAGTTGAAACTGATATGGTCACATTATTTAAGGGTAGACTTTTCAATATTCAGATAATATAATTTTTTAATGAAAAATTAAGTCCGATTTCACATATTTTCCGCACAAAAGCTGTCAAACTTGTAAAAAGTAGACTAGAGATATTTTGAGTACGCCAACAGAAAAAAAAAATAATAAAAGAAAAATGCTAAAATCTGTTACACAACAAAAAATCGAAATGCAATTAAAAAATAACCAAACATAACAATAAAAAAAATAAAAATAAAAAGGGAACACTCCCGTGATCTATGTACATCCCTTATTCCTTGAGACGCACCTGCGGTCACAGGTAGTTACAGTTAAGTAAGGGCCAATAAATTGCAGGTCAACGTGGGAACTGCTTCAGTCACAGACTGTGACGCATAAAGTGATGTATCGACGATATGAGACAATGCTGAAATCATTAAAGGCAATCGGATAAATTATGCTGAATAGCTTAAAGTCATACTTTCTTCGATGTTGTTTTGTTTTTTTAAATTTTATTTATTATTCATATTATTTTAGAGGTTTTAAACATCACAATTTCAGTTTAACTATTCATCTGATAAGAAATTGTTACCAATGTATAAGTTTTATAAAAAAATGATTCATTATGTTTTTTTAATTATTTTTTTTTGCTACGTTTGCGAAGGTATTTATTTTTCGTTTTATTAATTTTATTATTCTGCACCCTTTTGGTTCTGTAATTTTAATATCTTATCGAGATTTCGTTAAAATAAAACAGTAATTAATTTGATTTGAGATAAAAATCTGGTAATAAAATCATACGTGCGTATTCATAAACAAAGACTCGATTAGTGTTCGATAGTAAAGCGATGCGTGCTAAACAGGCGTAAGTTCGTTTGCTGTGATTTGGAAATATAGCCGCTAACATTGTTAAAAACACATTATTTCTACACTTTGGTTAAAGATAGCTAAAACAATCATTTAAATTATTATTTTTTTGCATTTGTTAAATAATATAAGTTAGAAACATATAACGCGCCCGGTACCTATTTAAATCCGAATATTCACGCACTTACGTCCTTTTGATATGGTCGTGTATATAGAGGTTCACATACGATCGTGTGAACCATATGTCCACGGTCTGGTGCCCGTGGCGTCTTCGGCAACGTCTTTTGCTTACGACACGGTCCTTGCACTCATGGGAACTTGAATTTTGGATGTCTGTTAAAAAACGTTTTCCTACGACCCAAGTAGGTACGGTTTTTACATGAGTTAAATATTTGGATATTTTTGTGTGACAGCCCTGGCTGAAAATAGCATATTTTAGTATTTTATTTTTATTTTGATGAAAAATACAAATGTAAAAATTAACGTTATTTTTAGACAAATTTATAGTGTATAATTACCTACCCACTGTTTAGAACAGAATCTATAAAAAGTAAATAAATTATGCATCACAATTTAAAACAATTCCTATAAAAAGTCGCTAATTTGTCCATTTAAAAAAGCTAATTCACCGTAATCAGTCCCAATATCAATAAACATATAATTACGGACAGATTAACACTAATTTATTTTATCGGTCCGAATTAAATTAGTTTCCTAGTTCATTTATTTGAATCAAAATCTAGATTAGCCGTGCGTTTGAAGTAAAGAAAATTGATAGAACATCCTTTATTCGTTCGTCTTTGATCGATCGGGCATTCTCCGTCGTAAAATGGATCTTTTCAGCTGTCACAGAGCTGAGCTGTAGAATTAAACTGGACAGTATGGAAGGCTAGTTAAGTATAGGAAAGCTAAATAATAATGCTGCCTTCACAATAGCTTGATGGAATCGAGTGATACACAATAGCCAGGATTTGGTAGGTATATTTTATGGGCCAGTTATGGGATGTAATGTATGGGGCTTTCAGGATTTTATTTATATGTTGCGGTATGAAAGTGGAGTGCTAGGTTCTCTAGTTGGTGTATTATTATAGGTAGAAAATGTCATAGAAGATTCTTTGTTCACGCCGCTTTCTTAATGAATACTAAAATACCGGTTAATTGCGACCCGGACTAGCTCACAAAGGATTCAGAACTAATCATATTTTGTTAGCATGCCACTGTAAAACCATGTATTTCTTATAGGTTTTCCTGCAATCTATAAGCGACAATCTGTATTTCATGAATTTTTGAGCTAGATCATTTATGAACTCATTCGGTCCACTTTTCCGGTTTTGTATGTTTGTGATGAAAATACTGATTCGATTACAAATATCTTTAACAGATTAAGCTCATCAAGCTGATACGGCTTCACTATCGCTAAGCATCAAAGGCTTTTTTACATAAGAAAGAAACAAATTTTTTTGAGGATACAACTGGAACGAAGCCGCGAAAGTTATTGCTATTAATAAATGTTCAAAGAAGTTGTGTTCAAAGACGAAAGAGTAAACGGAGAAACACTCACATTAAATTATATTCTAAAGGTGTATAATGTCGTCAGAATGTCGGCAACTCGTATCACCTGTCATAGCAGATACACGAATATCTCGACGACCGACAAGCTATAACCGACATCACCTTTTTGACAAAAAACTTTGAGATTGTCGCCTCATTGGTTGACAAGCTGTGATATACAGATTTTGGGCATAGATTTTTAAGCACAGTTAAAAAGAAAAAGAAATTAAGAACTTTTTTCGAGTCGTGGTATTATTAACTTATCAATTACCGAAATAGTATTATGATCAATAGCTGGGCAAAAACTTTTCAATTGGTTATATTTTTTGATGTTACATACTAAGTTGCTGCCCGCGGCTTCGCCCGCGTGAATGTCGGAAATTATCCCATGGCAACATTATTCCAGACTATGATCTATGTATATATGTGCCAAATTTCATCAAGATCCATCCAGTTGTTTTTGTGTGAAACGGTAACAAACATCTATACTTACAAACTTTCGCGTTTATAATATTAATAAGAAGTAAGATTTTCTTAATACAATTTTTTGTCACATGGCGATATTAATTGGAAACCAAAAGCAGACAAATCATTATATTTTTTTCTATTTCAACCCCAAGCAAAAGTGTGCAACCTTTTATGTATTCTTTTTAAAGCACATTTAAATTAAGAACTAAGTTTTCAATACGGCGGTCTTGTATTTTACACTACCAATTCGATACCTAACTCTGTCTTTACCACCGTTGGTTGAAACGGTCCTTCCTTACAACCAGCGGTCATCTGCGCGTGCGCTTGACACTTTTCCACTCGTTAGAGGTTCGTTATTTGTTTGTTGTCAGTCTGTCTGTTCGTCTGTCACACTGTTGCGTCCCTACAATTGGTTGCCGCACAAAGAGGCAATATTGTGGTCCATTTGATGGTTTATAAGCGAGTAAGTTACAGGAGCTGTGCAAATTATTGTACGTTATTTTGCAAAACTCAATGGACAAACATGATTAACTCGAATGTTACCGTAAAATAATTAAGTTTATTACTATATGTACAATAGTGTTACATAGACGGATATGCAACAAGACATTCTCTACCAGTCAACTTTTGGATTAAAAAGACAAGACAGCGATAAGTAGTGCAGTACGATTAAAAAATGAACCGATAATTCTAAATCTCAATATTTAAAATATCGCTCTATCAATATTTCCGCGTAATTCTGAAAATAGTTATTAGCTTAGTATCTACATTTCTCTTTTCAAACAAAATAAGCCCTGTAGTTAAAGGACCAACTATCGCAGAAGCTAAATCGGTCCTTCTCGCAAAGTGATACAACTTGGACCACACAATTTGAGTAACAAGGAGCCAATAAGATTGGTGGTTGTCTCAAATCAGAATGTGATTTGCGTTTGTCAGTACCAGCACCGCCTGACACTTGGTCAGCCATTCTGCACTTTATTTTATAGGAAATACGTTTAATTATACTTCCTTCACTATTTACCGTAAACAGCTACACATATCTGAAACAGGAACTTTTCTTTCCGGGAGATTGAGAGAGTCGATTGTTTTTTTTTTTGTGGGCAGTGGAGTGTTAGTTCTGTTAACTCGCTTTGTGGAGTTAACCTTATTAGGTACCTAATAGGTATTGTTAAAAGGCTCTGGTTTAGTCTTTTATTAATCCCTATTAAAAAACCAAATCAAGCCATTTAAAGTCATAATAGGTCGAGGAGAGAGAGAGATGGCAAATTCATTGCACGTTTCCTTTACTTCTTAGATATTTACGACAGGTAATAGAAGCAGCTGAAGAAACTGATACGCCATCTTGAGTTTGTTCTTTCATTTACGATCGGTAGAGATTTTATATTGTCACAAATTAGAGATTACATTTTCGTATTTTTTGCGTGAGAACGTTTATTTCTACTGTGTGAAGATATTTTAAGAGATTTAATACAGATTAATGGATTGTAGTAAATTAAAAGAAACTCCAACTGTATACTTATAATAACCGCAATATATCTTCAAATCAAAACAATGGAAAAAACAGGTCAGCAAACGGATCTAGATAAACGGCAGGTTTTTAAATCAATTAAGCGAATCAAATTAAATTATTAAGAAGAATAAGGATTAAGATTAATATCTGTCATAAAAATGTTCCTAAATAAAGTTGTTCGTTTTTTTAGCAATTTTTAACCACCAGACATCCTGTATAGGTCCTAATAAATTATTGTAACAATGCGACATAATGTACAAAGGTCGAATAAAATATATTTATCCGGAATAAATTGATACAAGCTTTTACGATACCATATTGCTTTTATAATCTCATTAAAAAACTTATTGGTGGCCGGTGCGTGTGCGCCTGTCGTGTGCACCTGCCCTAATAGGGGTTTTAAAAATCGGTTAAAAACGGCCTTCGTTCGCAATTACGGGTTAGATAGTGGAAGACATTTTGATAGTAGTTATTTCTGTGTAAATTTATGTTTCTGTTCTGGTTTTAGGTCGCTTTGTTCGATACTTTTCAAAGTCAAATCCAATTCATTTATTTCAACTAGACCATTAAAAGGAACTTTAGAATAGGCAAAACAGTTCGAAAAAAGGAAAAAAAGAAAGTAGATTCCTATGGAGAAGAACGGCCTGGAAACTCAATACATCTTTTCAAGTATTATGTTTTTTCGATCAGTTTGTTTTTTCCAGAGAATAAAGACTAATCTGCAGGTATTACAAGGTAACTGTCGTTTTTCATCCGTAAATGTGGTTAGGAGACTGTTAAATTTTAAATAAAATCGTATTTTATTTAACAGACATTTCTAAGATTTACCTATTCCTTTTATGTCTTTTCTTATTCAATTAGCGACTTATTGTGGTATCGATTAAATGATGTAGTAAAACCAAAGTTACTATAAGTATAGTATTGCTTACTATAAACATATATCTGAAAGGAGAAGATACATAAAAAAACCTTTTTACAAAAAATACAATCGAATTTTAAACAATAAAAAACAAGAAGTACAAAATAACTTTAATTTTGGAAGTCGGTGTTCAAAAGATGAAAAACCAACCAAAACTACCAAGTTAGAAGTCGATTGTATTTTTTGTTAAAAGTTTTGTTTTTTCACTTTTTAGCTCCCAGCTAAACATACTCATCACAGCGTACATACGTGGTATAAATTGGTGTAAACAATAAACAAACATGCGATTTCAGCTATCCCGACAGATTTGCTATAATTTATTGAGATTAGCAAAAATGCTAATAAAATAAAAGCTACTCGACGAAACTGAACTAAATTCTTATGGGCCCAAATGGCAACTATTTTTCATCGAATAAAAAACAACCACGTAGGTAAATCGGATCAGAAATCTCAGCGTAATCGCTGTGCATACATAGAAAAAAAACACATACCTGCCGAATTGAGAACCTCCTCCTTTTTGAAGTCGGTTAAAATTAGCCCTGCATTGGCGCTAATGATTTATTTCTCAGGTTGTAAAGTAGGAAAAGTAGTAATAGAATATACTACCACCTCTTCTCTATCTGGTGACTATCATATTTTTTTTTCTCAGAGTAGTTTGTTAGGCGTCCTTCACAAAAACTCATTTTGTTTCAAAATATTCATCAACATGATAATTTATGTTAACTGACTATATACGACATACATAAGTCAAACACAATTCAAAGTTGCATTAGAACCATCTTTAAATATTTTGATTAAGAATTTAGACCAGTTTTTATTTATAGTAGGTATATGTATTTATTTGTACAGTAATAGAAATCAAAATCGAACGATAGAAAGAAATGATTTAGTTAATTGAAATGAAAACAAGCCGCATTAGTTTGGCGAGTTACATTCCGACCGACATAATTAGGCCCACATAATATAAATACACAAGTATCAAAACCATAATTCCACTTGTTTTAACAGGAAGTTGGTTTAATGAAATTTTATTGGTTATCGGAGACTTTCGAATAATGAAATCTGGGCGTTATATGACGGCTAGTTTATGTCTATATCTGTCGTCTTTGACGTCAGCCGTCTATTTCGATTTAATATATTATACCTAGTCCAAGAGACAGGGGCGTCAGAAATTACGATGTTAAATAAGTGATAAATGATTTTATTTAATAGGATTTTTAATACGTTCAAAACGGGGACTCTATTACCGAAATTAAATTAAAAAGATAATTTTCGCCATCTTCACCACGCCTGCAAATTATATGGATAGTAATAGCAGACGGATAGTTACACCGAGCTATCACAACAAAAAAGTAAGATGCTTATTAACTTTAGTAACGGATTTCTCAATTCGTTTTTAAATTGAATAGCTGTTTTTCAAACGTAACATCCAAAAGCATCATAATGCATAGCACATACCTATTTCAAAATTAAAACTGTCTCTTATACTCGAAAGCACACACCTACTAATCTTTGACGGATTACGTCGATAACACGTTTTTTTCATCTGCCCGTCTCCGGGCCTACACTCAAATAATTAACAAGGCCTGAAGTTGACAATTTAAACTGGTACATTTTTTTTATATAGCGTCGGTGTTGTGGACCAATCACCAATCGTTTGTATGTATGCATATAAAACAAGCTTCGGATCAAACCGTTAGAGTAAACGTCTTAATAAATATTATACTTATGTCGTAATTCTATCGTATTGAGGCTCTTTGTGGGGAATAGTATCGATATTCAATAGGTACCCGACGATATATCGAGTTTGTAATTTTGAAATCGTATAAAATGATACCTAATTTTCTTATTGCGTATATCGAATATGAGGTATTCTCGATTCTACTTGAATCGATAAGGTATCGAGTGCAAATATTCTAAAAGCCTGTATAGATAAGGCCTTTCAATCTTATCTTTAAGATAAATTCAGTAATGGAGTTTAATTTGTAAGAAATGATCTGTCGAAAAAATTAAACAGTACCAAAATGATCTGCAAAATAAGTTTCGCAGGAAGTGAAACAGGGCATTGTAAACAAAGTATTCATATCGATACTCCGCAACAGGTATGGATAGTGAATATCGGTATTCATACTGATACTTGCGTACTCATATCGATACTCGTTTCAAATTCCCTATTTCGACGGTTAAAAGGAAATAGGGTATAAGCGACAAAAAATGAAATGTTCAGGAGAGCCGTTCAAAGTTTTAAATTTTAGAAAAACTGACGTAATTTTGTCATTTATTAAAATATCGTGAAAACTAAAACAGTTATAAAATCAGAAAAAAATGGAGCATTTACCGGTATTTTTAGTTTTAATGATTTGACGCTATTTAAAGTGGTTTTTGTCGCTTATAACAATAGCTTTTAATTTTCCAATGAGGAAATATGGCATAAGATACAAATGACAAAGTAAAATATTAAAGGATAAGAAGCCTAAGCGACATACTGATTTCTCACACAGCAAGGTAAAAGGTTATAAGAGACTAGACAGTTCAATAAGTGTTATAGGAAAAGAAGGATAAGGTACTTTTCACAGTGGTCGTATGGAAGCTAATAGAGCACAAGAAACAGTCGGCTTTCAAAACAATACCAGGATATAAGACATTAGTGACGCACAATGTCGCTTGAAAGCAAAGGAAAAGAAGGATAATCAACATTTGGCATTGCGTGAGTCTATGGAAATATGGATGAAAAGACACCCCAAAAATAAGCACATCCAGTACATCAGATGACCCGATTCCAGGGTTATCCCTGGAATCGGGTCATCTGATGTACTTCCGAGAGGGAGACCAACAATCCCAAGGCGGCGTTGGGTTTCTGGTAAACAAGTCCCTATCTAACAACTTTGTGGAAATGTCAATTGTGTCGAACAGGGTAGCGTACCTTATTGTGAAGCTCACCGAGAGGTATAGCCTCAAGGTAGTGTACGCACCGACCTCGACACACTCGGACAACGAAGTGGAAAATATGTTCGATGACATATCGAGAGCCCTCCACTTCACTACAAAGACATAGTACATCGTTGTCATGTTGACTTTAATGCCAAAGTGGGAGTACAGTATTGCTGCGAATAGGTAATAGGATACCATGGATTTGGAAGCAGAAATCATAGGAGGCAAATCCTCGTCAACTTCCTCGACCAACCCCTCCCGGGTTGGTCTTGATGAACTCCTTCAAGAAACAGACCCAAAGGAAGTGGACGTGGCAAAGCCCCGACACTATGACCAAACATGAGATGTCGATCTCATGTTTGTTCATCATGAATGGCAAGAGGCATATTTCAGAGACGTCTCCGTGATCAATAGGTTCAATACCTGTAGCGATCACCGACTTGTCCGAGGCTCTCTGAATATTAACTTCAAGGCCGAACGTATCCGTCTGATGAAGTCCAGACTCCGACCAACTTTGCTCCAAACCATGGCATGATCTGAAACGTTCCAGGCAAACCTGTAAAACCGATTCGCTGCTGTGGAAACCACAACAGACGTAAACCAGAACCTCTAAAATGTGACTCGGATCCTCAGGGAAAAGGGTACGAGATTCTGTGATACGCAGCGTAAGGACAAGAAGTCCAAGCTTTCAGAAGGGACTTTAGGGCTAATGAAGGAATGACGTGAAAGCCCACCCGTCACTTCCTCGGCAAAGCGATTTCTAAACAGAGAGATCAACAAGCACGTACGACAGGACCTCCGGGGCTTCAATTCTCTTTCGGTTGAAAGAGCAATCGAGCAGAATCGGGGGTCAAAGGTGTTCGTACAGTCTCTTGGAAGAAGCCACCTGATGAAGTTGACCACAGCAAGTGGAGAAGTTGTTTCTTTGAAGCCAGTAGTCTTTTCGGAAGTGGAGGACTTCTATAGCCGGTTATACGCATCGCATGCATCTCGTCCTGATCCCAAAAATGAGGGTTCTATAGCCACCTTGACACGCCATTTAACCGAAGACCTGCCAGAAGTCCTATGGCATTAAGTCCGCTTTGTACAGTTTTTTTTTTACTAGTGCGTAAAGTTTTAATAAATATATAAGTCAGTATTGGCGAAATCGAGATCGCTCTTGGGCAGCTTAAAAATGGAAAAGCCCCTGGAGAAGACGGCGTTACCACAAAGCTGCTGAAAGCTGGAGGTAAACCCGTACTGAGGGAGCTCCAGAAGCTGTTTAACGCTGTCCTGTTTGAAGGGAGAATTTCAGAGGCGTGGAGTAGAAGTGTGGTTAAGATAACCACACTTCTACTCCGTTCTTTAAAAAGGGAGACAAGACCCTATTGAAGAACTATCGACCCATATCCCTTCAAAGCCACGTCTATAAGCTGTTTTCAAGAGTGATTATGAACCGTCTTGCGCGAAAGCTCGACGAATTCCAACTACCAGAACAGGCTGGGTTTCGGAGCAGATACGGCCGCATAGACCACATCCACACAGTGCGGCAGATTATACAGAAGACCGAAAAGTATAATCAGCCCCTGTGTCTAGCATTTGTGAATCATGAAAAGGCCTTTGACTCGGTTGAAATCTGGTCTGTTCTGAAGTCCCTGCAGCGCTGCCAAGTAGACTGGCGATGCATCCAAGTGATGAGATGTCTCTACGAGGCCGCCACCATGTCCGTTCAAGTACAGAATCAGCAAACAAGTCCCATACCGTTGCATCGAGGAGTGAGACAAGGAGATGTTATTTCCCCGAAATTGTTCACTATCTAATACAATGGAGGATATGTTCAAGACGCTGAACTGGAACGAACGTAGCATTAACATCAATGGCGAATACATCTCTTACTTGCGATTTTTAGATGATATTGTCATCATGGCAGAAACGCTGTAGGACCTACAACAGATGCTGAATGATCTGGCTGACTTTTCTGTAACATCAACATTGTACACTTAGTTCGCAGTAAACGTTTTGACTTTGACTTCGGATAAAACCAAGGTCATGTTCAACGAAAATGTTCCACCATTCACGGTGCAATTCTTGAAGTTGTTCAAAAATATGTGTACCTCGGGCAGACAGAAAATTAAAGTCGCTCAGTGGGCTATGGAAAGGGCTATGCTCGGTGTGTCTCTGAGGGATCGCATCAGAAATAAGGTGATCCGTCAGAGAAGCAAGGTCATCGATATAGCCTATCGGATTAGTAAGCTGAAGTGGCAGTGGGCTGGCCATATTAACCGACAACCGTTGGGGTAAACGAGTTCTAGAGTGGAGACCGCGTTTCGGCAAACGTAATGTAGGACGTTCTACACTACGTTTGCCGAGACGCACGGTGGAGTGACGATTTGCGCAGGACGGCTGGCAGAAACTGGATGCGAGAAGCCGAAAATAGATCTAAGTGGCGTGCAATTGGAGAGGCCTATGTCCAGCAGTGGACTGCAACAGGCTGTTGATGATGATGATGGGTAGGTAGCTAATACTGCAGCTAGCAGGTAGGGAACTTAAGAATTAATTACGAACACTTGGTATGTATCCGTAATATTAACATTTAAAAAGGTAACAAACATAATAGTAAATAATAAAAAGCTTATTGGGTATTGTAGTATAAGTGACTAATAAGTATGATTGTAGAACGTGGAAGTAGGTTATAATGTGGTTATAATCGACACTATGATATCTAATTTAATTTAAGTAATAAGATATTATCGACAGAACTGTATTTATATTGTACGCGGAAGTAAGGTATAACCAACAGTGTGATATTAAAATAAATTTAGGTAATAGAGCATAACCTGCATAGCTTCCATAAAGTACTGAATGGTAATACGGTATAACTGACAGAGTAATATGAAAATGAATTTCGTATATAGGGTACAAGCGCCATAGCTATGTTAAAATACGAAATGGAAGTAGGCTATAAACAACGTTTGTACTTTGTGAGGGAAAAGCTTAAAAGGCATAAACAACCGAAAGCTCGACACCCTTATGAAGTAAAAAAGCATTAACGACAACAAACACAAAATAAATCATTTTTGTAGGGGTACAAGCACCTTTGTAGCAAAAATTACTTGAATTTTCGTCGGTTACGAAAACTAATACTATGAAAACGATTTTTTTTGTAAGGGAATAAACGCCAAAAATCTCATCGTAGAGCCATGAGAGTAAGCGCATTCGAAAGAGCGGAAAATTTTACGTAGGATGGCATATATAACTCATTTTTGACCAAAATGTCGCTTATGCCCTACTTCCTTTTAACCGTCTATAGCGTCGGTGGGGAGCGAAGTAAGACTCACACGTTCATTATAATATCAGTTTATTGTTAAGAACACAGCACAGCAAGAACAACTCACATATTTCTACTTTTTACTTATAGCGCGAGCGAGCCGTTACCGCTCGAACTTTTCAGCCGTACGTCAACTAACTAACTCAGCGCGCTCTAGCGGACGGCATTCAAGAATGGTCGGGTTGCCACGCTATACACTCCCCCTCGAGTTCCAGAGAACGTCCTCGCTCGTGAACTCGCACTAAGGAACACTTAAATACTAACACTTATTATTATACTCTTTGACTAACACTAAACTTACACTTAACACACAGGACAAACATGCTTTCGAGGACGACCTCTCTGACGTTTAGGAATCACGGGACGAGGAGGCGAACTCTCCCTGTTATGAAACCGCGTAAGATCTGACACATGATACTTGCCTAATGCGTTTTCAGGCTTATCTAAACTCGCGATAACGTAGGCTGTAGGACTAATCCTTTTTACAATCACATAGGGACCATCTTTCTTTGGAACAAACTTAGCTGTTATGTTCTTTGCAGCATTGCTGAGAACATGTGACTTTAAAAGAACGTGATCTCCGACCTCAAAGACTTCGGCAGGGGTTTTGGTCTTGTCAGCACACTCCTTACGTCGATCCTGCTGTGTTTCGACTCTTTCCCTAACAGCGGTAAAATAATTAACAAAACGTTTCAAATAGGGTGTAATTTGAGGAACGAAATTGTCCTTATCAAGTATCGACCGGATGTCGTGTTGAACGTCGACTGGTGAGCGAAGCTCTCTAGCGAACGTTAGATATGCTGGAGATACACCAGTAGTCTGACAAACAGCTGAATTCATGGCGAACCGTATTGCAGGTAGGTGATGCGGCCATGACGAGTGATCTGTTTCAACTAAACGTGACAACTGAAATTTCAAATCCCTATTTTTACGCTCAGCTGGATTCGCTGACGGATGATACAAAGGTAACAATTCTTGACTAATACCTAAAACGAACATGCATTGTTGCATTACGGCGGACACAAACTGGACGCCATTGTCCGACACAATGCGTCGAGGGAGTCCATAGCGGAGAAAATACTCCTCGATCAAGGTGCGTGCACACATCTCTGAAGTTGCCTCTTTCAGAGCGTACAATTCAGTCCAACGAGTTGCTGTATCTTCTACCAACAATACCCACCGTTCCCCATTGTCCCCTATGGGAAGCGGACCAAACAGGTCAATTGCTAGCACTTCTCCTCTTTGGTTCAGAACAGGAGTCTGTAACAGCCCCGACGGCTTTTTGTTTGAAGACTTATACCGTTGACAAATCGCACATGTTTTGACATACTCTGTTATAGCTCTATACATACCCGGGAAATAGAAACCTTGAGCGACTCGATTGTACGTTCTATCGACCCCATGATGACCACCTAAATCAGAGTCATGACATTCTTTTAGAATTTCCAGGCGCAGTGAAGCCGGAACAACCAGTTGTGCCTCTTCAGTGTCCACATCGGGATTATACCTGTATAAGACACCGTGCTGGATGAAATACCCTCTTTCGGACCACCGCTTAGCACCTATAGACTGAGCATCAGATATATCTTCTAGCTCACCAATGATTTTTTTTAGGTCTAGGTCATCGAGCTGTGCGCGCCGTAGATCCGAAGCACTTCTGGCAGGTAAGTCTACGATAACAGAGCAAACACCGCATTGTTCCTTATTATCTTCTTTACAGGTTGGGCGACTGAGCGTATCAGCTATAACATTAGCCTTTCCAGGCGTATAGTGAAATTTAATATTAAAACACTGCAGCTTCAAAGCCCAACGCACGAGTCTACCGGACGGCGACTTTAAGGTAAGAAGCCACTTTAACGGCTGATGATCGCTGCCTATTACAACCTCATGCCCTTCTATGTAACCTCTGAAACGTTCGACAGCCCAGACAACAGCAAGAGCTTCACGCTCTGTAGTACTGTAATTCCTTTCAGCTGGAATGAGAAGACGGCTGGCGTATTCTATAGGACGTTCATCTTTACCTTCACCTTGTAGCAAGACCGCCCCAATGGCGTAATTGCTAGCGTCTGTCCTTAACACGAACGGCTTGCTGTAATCCGCTTGGATAAGAATCGGTGCCGAAGTCAAGCGCTTCTTTAGCTCCTGAAAGGCACTGTCCTGGTCTTTACCCCAAGACCAAACCTGATTCTTCTTCAGTAAGCGTGTTAACGGCTCAGCAATTGCAGAAAAGTTTGGAATAAACTTCCTGAACCATGAGCAAGTCTGTAAGAAGGTTCTAAGGTGACGCAACGACGAGGGTGTCTTCATCTCTAGGACTGCACTAACTTTGTCATCATCTGGTATGACGCCATCTGGGGTAATGACATGGCCGAGGTATTTTACTTTATCCCGTGCAAAAACACATTTTTCTCTGTTCGCGCGCAACTTGAACAACCGTAACCTTTCAAATACAATATTCAAGTCAGCAATATGCTTCTCGAAGCTACCTTCAGATATTATTAGCAGATCATCTTGATATGCTAGAAGGGTCACGTCCTTCAACGAAGCGCCTGTACGAAGTCTATCTATCAGACGCTGGAAGGTTGATGGCGCGTTCTTGAGACCAAACGGCATACGCTTAAAGCGAAATGAACCAAAAGGCGTTAAGAAGGCTGTTTTATCTCGGTCCTGATCGCGTACGCGAACCTGCCAAAATCCACTTCGCATATCAATGGTACTCATGAAAGAGTGCCGTTTCGTTGATTGAATAAGCTCGTCTATCAAAGGCATTGGATAGACATCGGTCTTAGTAACCGCATTGAGCTTCCTATAGTCTACACAAAAACGTACCTTTCCGTTTTTCTTTGGAATGAGAAGTGCCGGAGAACCCCACGCAGACTCGCATTCCTCCACAATGTCATCAGCCAACATCTTGTCCAACTCAATCCGCATGACCTCTTTCTTAGCAGGGGTCAACCTATACGGAGGGACAGCAATGGGAGGGTGGTCGCCGGTATCAATTATGTGTTCGGCAAAAGGAGTCGCTTCTCCCCCTGGCTCGAAGATATCTTGATTCGCGACAAGGAGTTGTGCCAGAACTTCGCGCTGACTATCGCTAAGCGAGGTCGCCTCGTCATCCCGGAGCACTTCTACAGCGGCACACGAAGACACAGGTGACACACCTTCAAACTGTATTTCGAATTTACGCTCATCATT
This sequence comes from Hecatera dysodea, assembly GCA_905332915.2. Lineage (NCBI taxonomy): Eukaryota > Metazoa > Arthropoda > Insecta > Lepidoptera > Noctuidae > Hecatera > Hecatera dysodea. The sequence goes on along the minus strand of HG995294.1, from coordinate 5,034,183 downwards.
TTCAGCAAAGTACCAGCTGCTGTTACCAAAATTAAAAACAAGATTGAAGATAGTAAGAAAGTCTATGCCTAACAAGCTCTCATTACTGTCTGCTTCAGGAAAAATAATAAACTTAATGGCTCTAGTTTTATGTTGGAGTGTCACCTGTACCTCCGCGGTAAGTACATTCATCTCCCTATTAACACCATCCGCTAACCTAACAATTTGTGTTGACGGCAATAACTGGTGTCCTAGCCTTAATAGGAGAGCGTAGAGCGTATGGCCGGCAATACAAGTTTTAGCTGCAGAATCTACTAAAGCCGTACCACAAAACCCTAGAATGCTTATATTTAACACGGGGCGGCGAAAAGATGCACAGTCATTAATATTATTGACATACTCACAACTATTGTAATTGTAACCATTACAATCGTAAAAACTAGGCAAACTTGTGTTTACATTAACAACATTATTGTAATCAAAACATTTGTCATTTTTAAAACTATGCTCCGAAATGTTTACATTACTAATATTTCTGTCATACGATAAACAGTAACTGTTATTCTCACAAGTACTTACGTTACGAACATTATTGTTATGATAATCTCCTACAGCAAGTGTAGGGTTACCTTCTGTCGACACTGGCATGGACGGGTTGACTAACGACGACTGCTGCGCGGCAACGGGGGTAGGGGCGGCGGCGTCGGCGGCGTCGGCGGCCGAGCCGCACCGACGATACCTACAGCCGCGCGACCGCGCGAATGCGCGGGAAACTGGAATTTCACTGTTTACTGACGTACTTAGTACCCCATCATGCGACGAAATGTTCATGGAATAAAACGACGACTGGCCTTGTGGTGAACAGTTTTTACACTTTGATTTTATGACGTTCGCGGCACCGCAACCGTAACATTTCACTTCACTTTCCGATTTTTCTCTATCGACGCTCTTATCACACTTATCACTAACACGTTTAAGCTTCTCACACGTTTCTTTACGGTGTCCTAAACGCTTGCAGTACGAACAAAACGGCTTCTTTGACTTGACAGCGCCACCTCCGCTGGCGCCAGCAGACGACTCGACCGACGACGCGCGGCCTGTGGTACTCGACGCATTGGCGGCTGTAGGTATATCCCGTGGTGACGACGACGATGCATTCGAAGCTGTGTGCTTGTTGTTATGCACTTCTTTTAACGAATCTTCGACCTGTCGAGACTTGTAGAGCAGCTCGTCGAAGTTATTCACACACTCTCTCGTCACACGTTTTCTGATGCGTGTATTAAGTAAACCGTATGCCATATCCAATTGGACCTTCTCTGAGAGGTCGTCCTTTGGGAATTTAGCTAATATTGCACGTACCTTAGCAATAAACAAGTCTGTGTTTTCATCTTCTTGGTGAATAAGATTAAAGAGTTTACGGTAAAGGCGATGTGGCGGGTCATGTTCACCGAAGGCGCATTTTATTCTAGTAACGGCTTCCGACCACGTGCTGGTTGACTGCTTTACGCCTTGCCACCAAACTGCAGCAGGTCCTTCAAGTAACATCGAAAAGCCGCGGAGAGCATTCACGTCAGACATATTTACGCATTCTTTGTAAGTAATCACGGCGTCCAAAAAATTGTCCAACGACTCGTCCGCGCGTCCGCTATAACGGGAGGTACATTTCGCGAAGTTTCCGTTCGCGCCATAAACAAACGATGCTTGATGGGTTTCGGCCTCGGAGATGTTATGCGGCGTCGATGAGCGTACTTCTCGGATCAGCTGCTGGCAAAAGTCATTCTGAGTTTGTTGTATCGATGCTATAAAGCTAGCGAGAGTTTCTTGAGACATTGTAATGTTCATGGCGGCCGCGCTCGCGGCGCGACTTGAGTCTGAGTTTTCTTCTGACCGCGGTTTTGGCATTTTGGCCACTGAAGACACAGGATAAACAAGAAGAACACACTGCTAGGTTCGATAATAGTCCCCTACGGTCACTTTTTGCGATCGTTGTAAGTTATTTCGCGATCTGCACTCCGTAATACACAACACGAAACACCTACACACGTTGGGCAGCCACTTATAGCGTCGGTGGGGAGCGAAGTAAGACTCACACGTTCATTATAATATCAGTTTATTGTTAAGAACACAGCACAGCAAGAACAACTCACATATTTCTACTTTTTACTTATAGCGCGAGCGAGCCGTTACCGCTCGAACTTTTCAGCCGTACGTCAACTAACTAACTCAGCGCGCTCTAGCGGACGGCATTCAAGAATGGTCGGGTTGCCACGCTATTTATTATTTATTATACTATTTATTATTTATGATTTATTCAATGTCGGTATTATAGAAGTGTCAAAGAGTGTTTTTATTGACACAATTCTCTGGATTATGTTTGTGAAAACGATGTTAACTGACGGGTTTTATCACTAATTGATTTTGATCTACATAAAATCGATGTATCTATATCGATTGATCAAATTAATTCTTTTAGGCGTTAGTCTTCTAAGAAATAATCAGTGAGTAGATTACACTTTATTGTGATGATAATAGTAAAAAAATAGTGAATAGAAAGGCTATTTCTTTTTTAAGCATCGTAAGAATGTTTTTTAGGAAAAAGAGGTTTCTATTTGCATGTCTAGTAGTTCTTTTTTTTTCTGAGTCTGACACTCCTTTCCGCTCCGCCCAGAGCGGGAGAAGTTATTTGAGGGCTTCCCATCCAAAAAAAAAAGGTATATCGGACTGGGCTTGCGGATGGCGAGTGATGGGTGGCTCGCCGTCCGATAACAACCAGGGCCGGGTCGACAACGCGTCTTGGTGGACCCGTGCCTCAAAGAGATGCCAGCAAAAAAGACGGAGTCCCATAAGGTGCGGCCTGCGGCCCTAGAACGCAAAAGGTATTAGAAGGAACACGGGTGGGTTTTAGTAAGAGTCTCAACACTCTTCCGCTCCGCCCAGAGCGGTAGAAGTCATTTAATGATTTCCCATCCAGAACAAAAAAAAAATCGGAATTTCTTCGAAAGAGTCACCGCGGCCCTGAAACGCAAAGGGTATTAGGAGGAAAACAGGTGGGTTTTAGTCAGTAAGAGTCTGACACTCCCTTCAGCTCCACCCGGAAGAAGGTATTTGATGTTTTCTCAACCATAAAACAGTTATATTGGATAAACTTTCATATTTGTGATACAAAATCCGTCCCAGCATTATCTTGTCAAAGATAACAAAAGTTATAGTTCAATTGTAAAATCGTTGTAATCACAGAATCACTAACTTATACATTTTAATGCTTAACGAAATGAAAGAGGACACATGTTTGTATGGGACTGTTTACGACCTGATATTGAATGTATGAGAAAAGGCCAAATTTATGAGTATTTGTAGCAATATTTGCAGAATCGGCCCGTTTGATGTCGTAGGAAAGTCGCATGGCTTTATGTATTACAAGGGTTTTATCGCGACTCTATGATCTAAGCACTTTTATGTTTACGCTGTTTACCGCTTACAGTACCGTATTAATAAATGGGTGTAATTTAATAGTTTCTTGAGTGTCGAGCTAATGTTTATTGGGATGCTGATTTTATTTAATTTATTTATATCTTTTAAATGGGTGTAATTGGTTGTAGAAAAATACAGTCATTACCGGTAATCAGAAGCCAGAAAATCTTACACATGTCAGATGATCCATCTTACTAATATTATAAACGTAAAAGTTTGTAAGTATGAATGGATGTTTGGTACTCTTTCACGCAAAATCTACTGAATGGATCTTGACGAAATTTGACACAGTGGTAGATTATAGTCAGGACACTTTTATTCTCGTGAGTATGTTCCCATGGGATATTTTTTGAAATTCACGCGGGTGTAGGCGCGGACGGCAACTAGTATAACATAATGGTATCCAGCTGTATCTCGTAAGATTGGAAGCTGACCCAAAAAAAGATTGAAATGACTAGGCAGATTGATTGGTCGTAGGAAAAGACGGTAGGTCTATTTCTGATTTCCCACTACTGAAACTATACTGATGGTATATTGAACATAATTTTGTAATCTTTTGTCGAGCCACGGCCTGACATAAATTGGTAGCAGATTAGTAGTAGAGTACAGACAAAGAATAATCCAAATTATACACCGTCGACATTAAAGTGGCACAAGGCAAAATCCAAGCCGAAAAAAAAATCAAATCAAATAACAGATGTTCAAAACAATTTCACCTTACGATCATCAGTAGCTCATTTCATTTACATTATAATTGCACAAACGATTCAGGTGCATTTTTTCTGAACTACACTGTACACGTTAACTGCCGTACATCGCGTGACAATTGTCAGCCAGCAATACACTTGATTTACAAATAATTGACCCAATGTTGTAAGGAACAATCATAATTCATTTTAATCAACCACAGACGCGTGCGCCATCTTGGATTTCTATAGGTTTTTATATGTCGTAAAGAAATGCGTGCAGCTAATATTTTCCGCTTCAATTGGCTGTAGTGTGTAAAAAACCTTTTGCAGATGTGTCAATTATGGTGATGATTTTCCTTGTATTGTCATTTAGTGATTATGGCCTATTGTTAAGGTTTTCTGTCACGGTAGATTGACATTACTTATGCAGCATGTACTTGGGTGTCGTTGGTATAATTGCTACTGTATAATGTGGAGTAAGTACATAATCAGTAAAGGTCACGTCATGATCTCAGTTGCATCCGGATTTATATTAGCTAATTGATGATGTAATTTGTGTGCTCATTTGTTTCAGTAACTGCAATTGTCTATATGATTTTTTATAATATCATAGGTGTTAAATAATGAAAAAACATATTCAACTTTTTTTTGTTAGTGTTTTTCACGATCCCCAGTGTAACAATCTCTTACGGTTGCAATCAATACCTAAAATTTTTACTAATCTGTTAAGTTACGTCTCTATCAAATTTCAAATCATTTTGTAATAAGCGCATGCTTCACAGTGGATAAAACAAACCTTCCAATGCCACGTATTTGTAACCTACGAGTAAAACTAGTGCAGGGACCATTTATGTCACAAATGTCATCAAGACTATTAATAAAAAGCTAATAATTAATAATACCACAAGTCTCGCTACAGATAACTCGCGACATCTCCGAAATGAATATTCAAGAACTTGTTAATACCTCTGGCTGCCATTCTATGTGCCTAAAATGATTTATACAGGCCAACATGCCATACGGAATCCAACTCTTATTTCTAACAATAAAGGTTGGATTTTGCCTGAGAAAATTTACTGAACCGCCCTTATCAGTAGCCCACGCAAGTATTAATCTTTTTTTTTTCAAATTTGATGTCGTAATTATGGGGTTCTTTTGATATTAATTTATTGGAAGGCGCAGTGTTAAATTATTGGTGGGCTACCGTTGCTTACCTTGGATAAAAACTACGATTACAATGTTACCATAGAGCTTTCAATGCTTAAAACATTGGCTATTTGATACTAATTACTAAAAACAAATAATACTTGTATGTCCGTATAACTTAGCATAATTATAATATAATATAATGTTGGTAATTGCAATTGACTTTTTAGTATATTGATAAGTATCAAGCAGCAATTTTATTACTTGGACACCAATATCAGAAACGAAAAATCAACACATATTTCTCAAACCAACTTCAGCAATTCATAGATTTACTAAGTAACATCCATACCCGTCAAAACCCTTTTGGCTTTACTGCAGATCGATCAAAACTAGTTCCACCTTCGTTTCTGCCTGCCCCATGCGCCATACACGTACAGAAACAAGTCCATTCATTCCAGAGATTAAACGTTCATGTTTAAAAAGAAAAATAACGCGGGACCGGCACAGCGGCAGATTGCATCTGTGGACCGTCTACACTATCAATCATTCTTTATCGTCCTTTTGCTGCGGACTGTACTGATTAAATTATTCCACGGAGGTGACTTAATGAAATAGCCTGGTTAGGGAGGATTCACATTGAGGTGGTTCGGTCTTACTAACTTACGCGGGTTGCGATAAACTGCGATATTTCTTTGCACGAGTATTTCTACTTATTTTTTTTATAGTGCAGCAATTACCTAGTATGCCGTACTGTTCCATTCTCAGTCTGACCATATGAAAATTCCCGAGTTTAAGTCACTGTGAGTTTACTGCATTATAAACAAACATTAACTAACTCACAAACTAACAAACCATGACCATTCATACACCTATTCATTCATAAACAGCTTAAATCATCTTTTGTACAAAATCTAACAGTATACCTAATAAATACTGGCAATACTCTAGCCACAAATCATGGCCCGCAGTGTACCTTATTACGTCAAGTTATGAACACGCAAAGACACAATTGTGCACACTGCTACATCGCACATCATGGTGGCTGGGCCAATAAATATGCATACATTGTCAATTAATAGCCTATATTAAATTAATGGACGCTTGCTATTTAGAAATGAAACGGTTAAAGGATTAAAGGGATACACGGTTCTGCACCTGTTAAAGATTGATAAGTTTTTTTTTTGTTTTTATGTGAGGATTTGCGATACAATTTTAGTGGATCTTTTTTATAGTGGGAACTGTTATGAGATAGATGCATCCAGTTATTATTTGAGCTTCGTTAAAGTCTGGCTTAGATATCTAAATTTTCTGGACAAAAAAAACGTCTGCAACTCCCCATTTTTATGTTTAATACTGCACTGATACAAATGTAAATGATTATTATATAGATTACTATTTAAAACATAGAAGTAATTCTAGAAATGTGTACAAATTACAGTTGACACTTTTTTAATCTGTTTGAAATGATTCCGAGTTCTAAACACGTGCGGAACCCAAAACCGTCAGCAATAAACTAAGTGAGCCCGTTTCGAATCACGAATAAGGGAGTCATAATAACAGAGCCCTCTAAGATATACTATGTACCAATTAGTTAACTTCTTGTCTTGACAACGGATTGGCCGACACCACAATATTGATTAACTGAAGCCCCAGATAATTGGCTATGTGGTTATTAATTAGTTCCCCTTTGAATATATTAATATTTATAAGTAATTTAGTGATAGTACTGAGATCATAACTCTGTTAGTTCATTTTTGAAATTGGTTTCGCTTTGGGTTATTCGATTAGGGAATTGATCGTCTAGTGGTAAATTATACGAGACTGGTATAGGCTTCTGTGCATCGGGTTGAAAATAAGTGAGATATATTGGACGGGAACGAAAATCTTTTTTATTAAAATAAAATTATTAAAGATTCTTTATCTCAAATTGATCCGGATGATCCGGAGCTCGTGGCTATATTATAACAGCCGCACGGGTCGATCTTCGAGGTTAAACAACGCTTGCCGAGGTTAGTCTGTGGATGGGTGACCATCTTAACATAACGAGACTTCTCCGAGCCTCGGAAAGTACGCTAAGCCGTTCGCCCCGGCTGTCATTTGGAGATCTTTAGTAGTCGTTACGGATTGTTAGAAGCCAGAAAATGTAACACCAGTCTTGCCAAGAAGTACCGTGTTCCCCAGTTAATGGGTAGTGGAGGTCTGGTAGGCAGCCACTTCACGTAAAATACTGGTATTCAGCTGAATCCAGTTTGACTGGGGGCCGACCCCAATATAGTTGGGAAAAGGCTAGGCAGATAATGATCCGGATGATTAGCAATTGCTTCGGTTTGAGATAATTTAGACTTTCAACTGATCATCATCATTTGCCTAGCCTTTTCCCAATCATATTGGGGTCGGCTTCCAGTCATACCGGATTCAGCTGAACTTTCAACTGATGTGAAATAAAAATACAATGACAACGATTATAGATCACAGTAGGTTGTGAAGTATTTTTCTGTATTACTATTACACCCACATGTATTCAGACTACCGAGAAACAAACGTTAACGAGATCAATACCGAAATACCTTCTCATGTTATTTCGCAACAATTTATTTAGCTAAATTAACCGAAGCACATCGTATTTGCATTCGATTTCCATAACGTGGCACAGGCGTATCGGGGGGCCATACGTCACTGTAACCACGAGATATAGCCCGTACAGCCGAAGCCTGCTTGATCGATTGTGCGATTCGGTCATCGAGAATTTTACGGTATTGAAACGTTGTTAATTTTATTTTGTTACGGTATGGTCACGTCTAAATATGGAATGTAATTATGTTTGTTTTTAAGGATGATTGGAAATCTTTGTATTTTTGTGGGTGTAGTGATCTCAGATTTTAATGGCTTTACCATTAGTTGCTTTTGTTTGATTTATTATGAGACAGGTAGAGAATTAGGTGACATCGATCACTAGTAGTTTGTAAATTATTCTAGTAAATTCACAATTCTGTACTTATTGAAATTGAAGTTTTAATTATCTCCTAGTTTATTAGGCAGGTTTTATAATTTTAGTTATATATTGTCACCTAAAAATTATCATGTCTGCATAAACTAATACGATTATCTACGACCATTATCATTTATCTGTGTCTATGTACTTTTGGTTAATAAAGAATTATTATTTTTTAAAAATCTTCAGCTACAGGTTGACCGTTTAGTGCGACGTCCAATCTAGCACAAAAATAAAATGACTTCATTCGTAGACAAATTCCATAAGAATAATTCCTTTTTTTGCCATCAATATTTTCACTATACAATATCGTACCAATATCGTTTGTCATAAATAATCCCAGCTCCTTCATTATCGGAGTTCAGATGAGACGGCCGGTTTTTGCCAACATCGTGATTTATCCAAAGGAAATTGTCAGACAACTAATGGCTCTTTGTTTATTGATTTATATGTTGCAATATTCGGTAGCGAGAAGGGTCGGTATAATATCGGTACTCGTTTTTTTCCCCGCCTGATTGAGCTACTGCGTAATCCGCCCACAAAAAGATGGCTATTTCGATCGCTCACGGCCCAACCCATCGTAGTCCTTTTAATTTGGACGCGTAATCAAAATTATAGGGTTCGTAGATTGGTGTGAATTAGCGAGTAAACATTTAATGGGAAGGCTTCTAGGATGTGTCTTTATTAAGTTTTTTTTTTTTGAGTTGGTGTACAGGAAATTATTTTAAAATTAATTAAAGTTTTTGATATATTGTTTTGAAAAGACGATAATAAAGTTTGGAACAAAAAGTTTTGATAGCTTGGTTGTTTGGTAGCAGAGTTTTATGGCACATAATAGTCAAATGATTCACGGTTAGATGGAGATAATTGACGATTAGGAACAGAAAAATCTAGACTTAAACGGTCATTTACAGCAATTTTGAGTAATCATTTTCAAACTCTAAATTTTGCATGCTACCTCAAACACTAATGAAACTAGAATTTTAGATGATCTTAAATAATTACTGTTTTTGGAACAAATACAAGTGTAAACAAACTTTACATTTCACGATTTCAATCCAATATAGAGCTACAGCTCTATTTATTTAGTCACGATCATTTGAATGTCGTGCGAACATTGAATTTTATATCTAATGATTTATTTTCATCAAAGTATAAAGTAATAAAGCTCCTATCATACAGATGTTTACGATTCTTATATTAATTGATTGCATTTTAAATACAGTTACTTCAAATTTTGTGTTATATAAAATCGTGGGTTACTACTTTCTCTTGTCGTGAACTCGTGACAAATGCTCTAATAATATATTAGTAAATGTTGAAGCAATTATCGAAAAAGATAACGTTGTAGATTAGGAAAAAGGAAGTTTAAGTCCAGTTTTTAAGTTTTATACCAATTCTGAAAGCATGTGTACCTAATGAATTATTTGATTCACAAGCTGATTCGAACGATCGATTGTATCGTTGTGATAGATCTCATTGTTTCTTAGTTATTAGAAGAATTAGAAATAAAAAAAAATGAATGAAAATGAATGAATGATTTTTTTTTTTTTTGTTTTATAATTTCATCATGTTTTTTAAGAACAATTGCTCGCGCTTCACAATGCATGAAGAAACTTATCATAAGTATTCGAAACTTTGGCATAAGAGTTCTAGAAGTTCTTTAATTCTTCATATTCATTCAGGAACGGTTTTTGTTGCCTGACGGTTTGAGAAAAATCAAAGAAACCGTTAACTTGCTTCATTTCTCAACAGCACCGGATCAAATTCCTTCAGTCAATTTGATACGCTGTTCCCGAATCCAACATACGAAAGCGTCAGAGTCCAACCACAAAATTAAAGCCGTCCACAAATCCACGACTAAAAGTATTTTGAACGTTCAAATTGAATGTTTTGGTGACCACAAATTATTTTAACCGTTCCTGCCATAAAAACAAATGCTCATTTAGTAGCATGGGAAGCATGGAATGACGATATGGTATTCAATTTATTCTTCACGCTCACTGTTTTATGGATCATCAGCAGTGTGATTTGGCTTGGAGTCTTTTTGTTTTGTTGCGGCTACATTGAAAGGGGTTACGATTTGTTCGCGGCGAGCTGTTCTAGTATTTTCAGCGTTTGGTAGCGTTGAATATTTTGTAAATGATTAGTAACTAGCTTCTGCCCGCGACTTCGTCCGCGTGGAATAGTTACTTTACCCCCGATTTTGAAACTCTCGGCCCGGTCGGTTTAAAATTGACAAAGTTTCATACAAATTTTCATCCCCTATTTTATCCCCTTGGGGGTAGAATTAATCAAAACCCTTTCTTAGCGGATGCCAACGTCATAACATCTACCTGCATGCCAAATTTCAGCCTGATCTGTTCAGTGGTTTGGGCTGCGCGTTGATAGATCACTATGTCAGTCAGTCACTTTTAAATTATATATATTTAGACTAGTGTGACTTGATGGAATTATTTACCAGACGGTCCACCGGCTGTCGATATTTTGACCAATATATAAAATAAAGTTGGGTGGCGTTTATTTAACCTAATATTTGTCGGTCACGTGTTGAACACTGCATTGTGTACTTGTGTATGTCAGTGTCGGTATTCTGAAGAATCACTATGAGGATGTCTCTCTGAAGGTAGCTTATAGAATAAGGACCAACGCCAGTGCAGCGTGATTCCTTAAATACACCTAGCAATAGTTACCCAGCCAGTAATGACTGTTGCTTAATATTTTTATTTTATTTTTTTGAAATGAGTTTGCTCTTGACTCTAGTCTAGGTCAAAGGTGACAGAGACAAAGTCGATAAATCAATTTAACAAATCCTGATGTTTTTCAGTTGTGCAAATTATTTGTAGAAGTTGAATATTTGATAGTCAAGTCAACAAGCATCTTCTAGAGCTCACTCTAAAATAGACCTTATTGAACACTTGCGACGAACACATTTAAAGTCAGAAAATAATAATACTTGACAAGCAACAATAAGAATTTAGAATTCGTCCATTCTGAAATTGATGGCTATTGAATTCATTATCTCATTTTAAAAAGTCTTCGGATTCTACTTTAACAGGTGGACTTGTCGAACTTGAGCTATAGTGAGGAGAATGAAAGGTCATCTTGGAGGTTCATATAAGTACCTACGTAAAATTATATCAAGATTAAACTAGCATATAAAATGGGACAAAACCCAGGATATTTATTCTTCTTATTCTTAGCATCCCAAAAAGAAGAATCTGCATCTACATTTCTTTTATGAACGTCATTCATGTGGCGACAATCATGTCGCTCGTGCGCACATTACAACCGAGCCTAATGTCACGTAATGACTGCTTCGTAACGCGTGTTAGGCCGCGCGCACACTGGCGACTTGCGACTAATGCCGCCGTGGTAAGTGACGGGATCATTATGAGTGCGACAAAAAGTAGTAGCTTTATTGTGAGTTTGTGCTTCTGAGTATAAAGAAGTAATTTTTGGATTTTAGTAAAACTTAAGTTCAGGAGCTAGCTTCAGAGAAGGACGAAGCGTCCTTTTAAAACGACTTCCAAAAGAGGAGGAAGTTCTCAAGTCGATTGTATTTTATTTTCGTGTGTGTTACCTCATAATTTTATACTGGATGTACCGATTTTGATGATTCTTTTTATTTGAAAATGAAAATAATATATCTAGTTTTAATTTCCGCGAATATTTATGGGTTGCAGGTATGCACCTCCCTCCTGCCCGCTATATTATGCACATGCAAGATTACAAGGCAAATGCAAGGATTTTATGCACATGCAGGAAGGCAAAGCAAAACCGAACACCAATACCGACACGTGTTTCGCCTCTCCACGAGGCATCCTCAGGGGACGTATTGACTCGCCGACCATTGAGTTGCGACTGCCATTGTGTTGCGATTCAGTCAAAACTAGTTCAGTCAAAACTAGATATATTATTTTCATTTTCAAATTTAAAATGGATTTCCGCAAAGTAACGCCTGACTCAATCAATTTGATTCTTTTTATATTTGAAAGCTAATGTTGGTCTTGTGGGCTTTGCCAAATTTGAGTGAGATCTCAAGACTAGTATTTCAGTTATCCCCAATAATGCGTGGCTTCGACTACATTGATGATGTTTTCATCCTTACTTGTGGTGACCTCACCTCAGATCGACACACCGAGTTCCGAAATTAAAGTTATTTTATACTTTTGTGTTTTTTTTTTTTTATTTGGGAGTCGGTTGTTTTCTTTTTTTTTAAGGTTTTTTTACTCCTTCTTCCATCACACAATAAATTATTGTTGATTGTTCACTAAATATCGATGATAGTTATTTTTAAATCTCCGTACACCATTTTTGTGTCAAAAAATATTTTAACTGTCTGTTACATCTCTCCTTTGTATACTCAAGTTTACCGACTGCCTATCAAATATCAAGACTCATTGAACTACCATTGGCTGAACCCAACAGGTTTGAGCCAGCATCCTCCATAATGAATTCATTTGCGCGCAATGTGCGATGTCATGACTTTGATTATTTCCCGTGATGAGTGTTATTAGGTCTTTCATTGTTTAAGAGTATTGGTTTTCTTTTTTTTTGGATCTGTTTTATTGTGGGTCAGAGTCAGAAATAGAAGCATTGATTTGCAATCGATATAGTAGTTGTATCCAATCGAAAACAGAGTCGATTTGTCAGTGCGACATGCATCTTGCACCTTTTGTATCTGATGGTGCGCTAATTCGGATGGCTATATTCTGGGTACTTTATTTAGCTGCTCGGTTTTGACTAGCTAGACAGTATTCAACACGACTATCAACTGATGCACAGCATCGTAATTTTATAATTACGCTTATTATTAAGCGTTCAAATTCAGGATAATTATTATAATAATGTCGTCTGTAGATGCTCTGAATCCCGTTTTCTTTTTCACAATTTTCGATTTCTACATACCTAGTGAATTTCATAATAGTATGTAATATCCTTCTACATTACTTCCTACTAATCCATCCTGACATTACCTATGTCTATGACTTGCATTTCATGTAATGGCTTTCCTGGACACTTGAAGGACGTAGCCCGCTCTAAGACATGCCTGTTCCTTAGCAGTCATTCCATAACGACTGGAGATGTTACGTGTATTGACTTATCGGCCTATCTTTGATGAATGTGTAACCTTTTTTTTTGGATGGGAAATCATCGAATGACTTCTCCCGCTCTGGGCGGAGCGAAAGGGAGTGACAGACTCTTAATGACTAAAACCCACCCGTGATCCTTCTTGTGCTCTTTGCGTTCCAGACTTGCGGTAACTCTTTCGGACAAATTCAGCATCCCTAGCAGGATAAATGTGTACCCTGTGTTTATACTTAGGTACTCATGAAGACTAAATAATATTTTTTTAGAAGGGTCAAAGCGACTCTGCCCTCTGGAACGCACAGAGCATTCGGTGGAACGCGGATAGGTTTCTGTCTGGTTTCACTACCTTCTGCTCCGCCCAGAGCGGGAGAAATCATTTCATGTTTTCTCATCCTAAAAAAGTATATTTTCCAGTAGGTATAAGCTGTATTAGTTTTTTTCAAAGAATAAAAATTCTGCTTATATCTACTAGCTAAATAAATAACTTACACATGTGTCCTTCGTTATGTGTACTAAATGATATACTTTTTTTATTTACTGACTAGGAAACATGAAAAAGTTGCCAAAAAAAAACATGCATATTTCATCTTTTTTAACCGACTTCTAAAAAAGGAGGAGGTTCTCAATTCGGATGTTTGTATGTTTTTTTTTTATTTTTTTTTATTGTTTGTTCGCGCATAACTCCGTCGCTTGGCAACCGATTTGAAAAATTCTTTTTTTGTTGGAAAGGGTATACTTCCCAAATGGTCTCATGAAAATTTTATCGAAATCGAACAAGCAGTTTTTGAAAAATCAACAAAAATCTAAAAAAAATATCTACATTGTCTACATTGACGACCTTTTAGTTTACTCTGCATTGGAGCAGTGCGTTTTTTTACACCAATGTAATTGGTTCGTTTAGGTGGGGGGAGGAGAGGGGGTGTAGGTACCACTAAAAAGTGAAAAATAAAAAAACTTTTTGCAAAAAAATACAACCGACTTCTCCACAAAAAATCAAAAAAGGACAAAATAACTTTAATTTCTGAAGTCGGTGTTCAAAAAACGAAAAAGGAACCACAAACACCGAGTTCCGAAATTAAAGTTATTTTGTCCTTTTTTGTGGAGAAGTCGGTTGTATTTTTTTGCAAAAAGTTTTAAAATAAAATGCTAAAATTTAGCCCTCATGCCAAAAGTCAGTACCAATCTAACAGTGTCTTTTCTTCTACAGGAAAAGCCCCACAAATGCAGCCTCTGCTCCAAGTCGTTCCCGACTCCTGGGGACCTCAAGTCTCACATGTACGTGCACAGCGGCTCTTGGCCCTACAAGTGCCACATCTGCTCTCGAGGGTTCTCCAAGCATACCAACTTAAAGAACCATCTGTTCTTGCATACTGGTAAGTTTGAATACCTAATTATTCAGGGTTATCTTATCATTCTATTACAATCTTTTTTTATTTTATCTAAGCTATCTAGCTGATATACACAAAATGGGCAACTCCAATAAAAAAATAAAAACATTTATTTGTGTATTCAGAAATGGTTTACAATGTTAAAGGATATTTTTTTAGTCAGATAATATTGAGGAATAAAAATGGGGGTTTGACAGTTTTTGTATAAAAAAAACGCCATATTTATTTGCAATAAAAATATCGGACCATTAAAAAAATTGCCACTAGGTAGATGAAAAATATTGGCCTTCCGTCTGTATTTAGCGAAGATAAAAATAATATGTGACACTATTTTAAATATATCATTTCTTTTGTTGCAGCTAAACATCAAAGGAACAGTGCCAGAGATGCCACCTGAATTAAGAAGATAAAATTCATGATTACATCTCATGATGTAACTTTACATAGCTTTTTTCATTCATTTAAGACTTTTTCATGTCTTACAAAATATAAAAGTGTGATATTAGACTAATTAATTCTAAGTGTTATCTATTTAAGTTGTATTTATGATTTGCTTATTTTACTTAGGATTTTTTTAAATAAGGGATTTACGAAAACTGAAGTTTTGGGGACTTTTTTAATTACTAAGAACTTTTTATACGTGTATATAAATTCGATTTTATTATACGGTTTTATGGACTTAATTTTGGGGTGTAAAGTATTTTAAATTAATTTATATTATTTAGCGTTTTGGACGAAATAAATAAGCAAAATCAATTTACAAAAACGTTGCTAGGATAGCGGTTGTATCATTAGGATAAACTATTGCTATTTATCAACAAAATATATTTAAAGTCAAAATTATTTATTTACTATTTTTTTTATGTTGACTGTTTAAGAAGTAGCGCTGACTAAAAATTGTTTCCGATACTTATGAAAAAAAAAAATATTATGAAAAAATATTATCATAGACACATACATAAAGGAATTATGAAGAATGAACACCAGTTTTGTGTATCGATAAACATATTTATAGGGACGATTATTTATACATCGAATAAAGAGATGTTCTGTATACATTTAAATAAGATCACATTTTCTTTGGCTACACAGTAGTTGACTTACCGGAATTACTACATAGTTCTATGTAGAATTAGTTTTATTTGTAAATATTAATCTTAAGGGCTAATGATATACCTACATTATGTATGTGTATTGTGATTTACGTCTCCATCCATTTTTCTTGTAAATATAGAATAAGGGTGCTTACACGCTACGAATTATTAAATTATGAATATTATTTATATTTTTAGATAAGTATTTCAATAAATAAATTACTATAAATTAACTCGCATTTGATTCCTTCATTCAACCTTCTTCAACCAACCTTTTCAAATGATGTGCAGGTAATCTAGAAATTACAAGTATTTAAAAAAAAATATTCGTTCATAATTTACTATTGAGAATAAAATTAATTGGTCTATTTTTTTCTTCAACTATTAATTATTTATTTACAATCTTCAAGCAAAATCACTCGGAAATCTGTACGATACCTTTTCCAAAATATATTATATCAGACGCAAAGATTTTAGCCACTTTGAAATCCATAGTTTCTCATCTACCGAATCAGGCATCTATCGACGAGTGGTCCATATCTGAACACTTCTAGAATTTCAAAAATACTAGTTTAATTTCTCTTAAATTAATTTGTCCGAACCTAGTTATTGGTTACATTATTGTGAAAAACATAATGGCCGGTATATCAAAATATCTACACTAAGTTGCAGCTAAAATCAAGTCCATACCTTTGCAACAAAAAAATACGAAGCTGCAGAAATGGAGAGCCAACGTTATAAACTGAGAACCAGAATTGAGCCAAGTATCAATAAACCAAAACTAAAGTGCTGCTTCCACTAAATGACGTTACCTATAGATTCCCTACAACGCACATCGATAAACCTGGACAACTACACGCATTGGTCAACCGATGCATCGAAGAGGCGTAACAGGGTCCTATAAACGACAGGTAGCTTATCAATCCCTCTAGACAGGACAATAAACTGTCTCCATCGAACCAGCTTACGTCATCCAATACACAGAACCCTATAAAATATGACTTAATAACGTCATCTGCCGTACATCATTATTGCAGTTTAGAAAACATATGGTGGAGGAGTCATGTCAACCAGCGTGAAACCGGCAAAACTAATCGCAATTTAAAACTATCTGCTTTATATTTAGAAGTTTCTCGAAGCGAGTAGGCGGCGTACACGCAAGCCCTCGACTGATTTGCATAAAACAACTCCAGTGGAGTGTATTAAGACTTAATTGTTGCTGCCGTGGAGTGTCCGTGCCTTGTGGGACGCTACATGAACCGTGGACTCGATAAAAGCCATACCAACATTTCATTGGCGAGGAAATTCAATGTTGAACGTTATTTATTGTTAGATTTTATTATTATTTGGATTTTATTTGGTTTGCGATTGTGTGATGTGATTCATGCTATAGTGCTTGCACATGCTGATGTTCGAACCAAGATTAGTAAAAGCGCAAACAAGTTGGAGACTATTTAGAATTTAGCGGGAGATAATCTGATAAGAGATGAAAAACGTAAATGGTTTGAAGTGTTTATTCAGTATAATCACAATAAAGTTACATGTGGAAATGATAAACTTTTGATGTTCAAAATTGCCAAAATGTTTAAATGAGCTAGTCTAGAATTTCATCAGAAGAGAACAGAGAGAAGATCAGCAGAATTGTTACGTTAAACATCGGTCTGAGTATGTACTGTAAGTGTGTTAAATAAGTCTGGTTTTCACACATTAAACATAACACAAATAATAAATACGATTGTGATTGACTGTTCGAAATTAATTCACCCAATAATGGCAGCTAACATACATTTGACAATTTGTTACGTTGCCTTAACATAAGACTGTTTCGCTTACTACAGTTTTATTCAGATCTTCTTCTCCAAATAGAAAAATACAAAGTATAAGGTAACTTTAATTTCGGAAGTCGGTTTCAAAAAACAAAGAAACCAAATTAAAACCCTGACTTTCGAAATAAAAAAAGATTGTGGAATTTGTTCGAAAGAGTCACCGCGACCCTGGAACGAAGAGGGCACAGGAAGGATCACGGGTGCGTATTAGACAGTAAGAGTCTGATACTCCCTTACGTACCCATCACAGCGTACACGGTATAAATTGGTGTAAACAAAAAGCAAGCCCAACCATAGGGAATTGCTATAAATCGTTGAGGAATTTCCTCTACTGTCTATAGTCTCCATTAGAAATGAAGTAAGTCCAAACACCGGTCGGATTGCTGTAAGTCATTGAGGAGTGCCCTCGACTGTCTTTTGTCTTCATCGTCAGAGCAACTTTAAACTTTCATTAAATAGTAGTACTTTAAGATAATTAGTGAAAAAAATAATAAACGCAGTAGTCGCCACTACGATTTTCGAAGGCTCCCATCGACTTCTCTAGGAAGCCATATCAAATCCTGGTTTCCTTATCATGAACCTTGGGATATCTCTTGTACAACAAAATAAAAATCATCAAAATCGGTTCATAAACGACGAAGTTATTATGTATTAGTTATTATACGGTCGAATTGAGATACCTCCTCCTTTTTTGAAGTAGGTTAAAAAAGTACCCGAAACGCTTCAAGTCTGCCTATAAAGTTTGAAGAGTTTCTCGATTTCTTCAAGGTCACGTCATCAGATCCTGACCTAATGACCACTGGACCACATGGCGAGTATACTATTTTCAACCATTCCCAAAAAAAATCCCTGGAATTCTAGAGATCATCATGATCAGATTCCGAATTGCTATCACTGGGACCACCTCAAAATCGGTTTACTTTTGACGGAGAAATCGGTTAGCACACGTAAAAAAAATACAAACATTCAGAAGTTATTCTTGTATATTTTACGTTTTGGCTTAAGTCAGTAACATACCTAGAACTATCAATTTAATAATAACTCAGATTTCCGGTGTCATGGTACACCCCACATATGTATGTATGTAGGTATATCTTGCAATCTCAATACTCTTTAATAACAAAAAAAGGAACGAATTGCACAAGTAGCAGAATCTCAATTAATTATATAAATTGGATGGTAATATAAAATGTTTTACATAACTTGGTCTAGTAAATAGTGACTGACATAATCACTTAACTTTCACTAAGTCAAAACCAATAAATTAAACTTATTGATTTATTTATAACGATTCTCTAATGACGATGATAAATGCTATTGACTTGAGCAGCTACGTTTTCGTGAATTTATACAGTGTGTTTCTTTTAATAAACGAAATATTTATTATTAATTTATTTGTAGATACAAGAGGCTTCTTTGTTGCTTTTATGGGCACCGAACAAAACTCAGGATTGCTAGTTGTTTATTGTATGACAGAGTTTAATTGTGAGTGTATTTACTTCTAGGGATGCGGAATTTGTTTGTTTGTGTTTGTGCGGAAGAGTCACCGCGGCCCTAGAATGCAAAGAGCATTAGGAGGAACACGGGCGGATTTCTGTTAGTAAGAGTCTGACACTGCTTTTTGCTTCGCTTGACCGTCATCCCAAACAGAGAAAAGTTTGGTTTCATCTTTTGTTGTATACTCTAAAGATGAAACTGAACACATAATTTAACAAATGTGTTTTACAACTCCTTCTACTTATCGCGAGGCCACGCTTCCTCCTTCTAGTTCTGGCGAAATCTTTACAGTTTGTCTCACTATCTTCTTCTTGGTCTGCTGCCCTCGTGTGACCGTCTCAAGAGCTAGCTCTGAGCAACTTGGGCTCGCAGTTCGTCCAATGATAGACATGTTCTGTCCAAGCCTTTTAAATTGGGCAGCCACTTGAGCTTGAGATCGTACTTTTTATTTTGTTTGATGAAGCATTGTTTATTGTACATGAGCTCGTGCCTAAATAATAAGAGCCGCACGGGTCGATCTCCAACGTTAAGCAACACTTGCCAAGGTCGGTCTGTGGATGGGTCACCATCCTAGCATACTAGGTCTCCTCTGTGCCTCGGAAAACACGCTAAGCAGGATCCCGGCTGATAGTTGTTATGGATTGTCAGAAGCCAGAAAAATTTGACTTCAGTCATGCCAAGAAGTACCGTGTTACCCAGTTAATGGGTTGTGGAGGTCATATGGGTCTGATAGACCGCTCCAAGTAAAATACTGATTTTCAGCTGAATTTGGTTTGACTGGGTCCAACCCTAATATAGTTGGGAAAAGGCTAGGCAGATATTACTTATTTATTAACACTTCATGCAACACACAGGTCCTTCTCCATATTTATAAACTTTAAAATATCCTTTAGTAGGTACAGTTAGAGTGGAGCAGCGTTGTTTTACACTCCTGCCTACAATATGCTTGAAAGCTTTTTTTTTATTCAGTCATCAAATAAATTCTGATTACTTTGTTGTAAGTCGGTTCATGTGTATCAGTAGCTTCCTCAGAGGTAATGTGAATGCTAATGTGGGCAGTATGAATGTGAAGGTAGTTCTGTACGCCCACCGTTCGTTTGAATCGGCGAGTATTAGTTCTCAATGTGATAGTGGGCGAACCCATTGCCCATTTAAATTTGCAATCCTGTGCTATAACAGATTTCTTTAGAAAACCTTAATTGCCTGTTAAAGATCTTGGAGATGATCTCAGTAATTGGGAGTGGAAAAAGCGCTTGCGCATATTCTGTACTAAATTGTTTTAGTATCTGACAAACCGAATATAGTTCCTAATTTATTAGATTGAAACTAGAATAGAGCTTCTGAGACAATGTAGATTATTTTTCTATTCGATGTGACGCTTGTCTTTACATGAAACCAGAAAAAAAACATGTTTTTAAATATATCCGTTATGAATGGAATATTAGTGATATAATTAATGCTAAACTACTGGGATTGTTCCGTTTTGTCTTTTCCCAAAAAAAAAAAAATGCAAACCATCGACTTGACAGTACTGATGTTTGAAAATTTTTTGCTTTCCTTTTTTTTCATCAAATGACTTCTCCCGCTCTGGACGGAGCGGAAGAGAGTGTCAGATTCTTACTGAATAAAACCCATCCGTGTTCTATTCTTAATGTCCTTTGCGTTCTAGGGCCGCGGACCACGGTAACTGTTTAGAACAAATCACGCACCCATCTTCTACTCTGACATCTCTTTGAGGTGCCTGTATAAGATTGCGGAATTTGTTGGTTGCGGAATTTGACCGAAAGAGTCACTACGGCCCTGGAATGCAAAGGACACAAGAAGGATTACAGGTGGGTTTTAGTCAGTAAGAGACTAACACTCCCTTACGCTCCGCCCAGAGCGGGAGAAATCATTTGATGATTTCCCATCCAAAAAAAAAGGTGCGTATGTAACTTAATGCCCCATCGACCCTGCTATCTTTACTTCTTGACTGACCTATTCTCCTGAGAACCGGACCTTTACTTTTCGTGCTCTCCCATGACCTCAAAATTAACCAGACTACTTCTTGGAATAATTAAAACTCTGGTTTAGTTCTACATACCATATAACCGGCGATTGATCCAACAAGACACGTCAATCGGTAACATTATAAATCTTGTATGATGATACAATTATTAACTTAAAAACGACCGGGTGGTCCATTGCTATTGGACCCATTAGACCACCAAAATGATCGGGACCAGTAAACGATCACGATGTTATATTAAAACTATTTCTTATTAACTATTAGTACAATATAATTTGAAAGGTTTGCCTCATTTTGTGTGGGCCGTCTTAATCATTTGATTTAGTATTGAGTTGTATTAAGTTTCACAAGAAACTGAAGTATAGAGCATTCTAGTTCTATTTTTAGCTATAAATATAAATATGGGACACAACGAAAAAAGGCCTTCAGTAACTGTTCTAGAATAAAATTTTATTGAACTTCTAAATCTCTCTCTCTTTTTTTTAATTTCATCAATGATCAATTTATTTCATTATTGCCATCATTAAATGTTCAATATTAATAAATAATTAAAGCTCTTATTTATCTTTGATATGTTTAGTTCCCGAAAAGCATAGCAAAGCTGGATAGTTCTTGAATCATCATTTTTTATTAAAAGTATGAAGTTCAAGTCGCTGAATTGTGCAAGCAGAGATATTTTTTTTTTCAAATTCCATTTCGCTTTTTACTGAACTTTGGACGATCATTAGAAGTATTGCATTCACTATCCAAATGGTGATAGCAAAAAGCTCCATAAAACTAACAATTGAGATAGGCGCGGCCGTACAATGCCATAGATCGCGCGACGGGAGTCGCTGTACCCACTTCTTCAACCACCAAGCATAAAATGACCTGAACTTGCGATCTGAATGTCAGCAATGACGGTTCGATAGATACTAGACGTTTACACAGTGCTATCGCCGGAACAAAAAATCTAATAAAGCTAAAGCAAAATAGAAGAGATGTTTGGATCAATATGGAGTGTTGTTCCGAACAAACTGCATTGTCATAGACCATAATCGAGGTGAGACGGTGGCGGCTTTGTGCTCGGCCGTCATCGGCTTTTTGTAACGCTATCTGATGAGTATTGCTCCCATTTTGGTCGACAAAAAACTGATCGGTCGCCGCAACGATCGATGAGGTATATGCACCTACTATGACTGGGTACCGATACAGTAGTGCGCTGTTGTGTGGTTTTGGGGTCTACAGAAAAACATGTTCTCGTAAAAACATCCTGCATTAAAACAGTAAGAGAATCGAATCAGAAATTCAACATCCGCAGTTTTTGATTAAAGAAAAACGGAGCAGTATTTTTGGGTGAACCTGTGGTGGAGATTATTTCTATAAACGGGGTCATTATCAGTATAATGAATGGTGTAGTGAGAAGTGTTTTGGTTATCTCTAGCTTATTTGTTTACATAAAGATACATTTAAAGCCACAATACCTGAAACAGAAAATTATTGTAAAGTAAAAAAGGTCACTTTGCAACAAAAGGCAGATGAGCTGCTCAACTTCGTCTTAGTAAGCAGCCATCCAACAATGTATCCCTAAAAATTTAGCTTCCACCATCCTAAGTCAACGTCTTTTTCATAAATGGAAAACCACCCAACAAAAATAAACCCAATACAAAACGAAAATTCAATAACATACATATTCAAATTCATAAAACGATTAGCGGAGTGTTAATTGAGGAAGCTCTAGAGCCATCAGATGATTTAAGCGCCGTCGCTTTACTCACTCCGACCAACTCCTTAATAATCCCGATTAAACTTACGACCGCTGCTTGAATTAATCGATAATTGTTCATAAATCATCGATGTTCGATTTGCACAAAGCAGCATCAGGGTGCGAAGATATAAATTTATCGCTTGAGAATAATATGCTGGATAGCGTGCTTAAGGAACATAAGTTCGGAATGAGCTGCAATCTTTGTTTATGATGTTGGCGCGAGAACCGGGCTTGGTAGGCTATTGGGACCTAATTGTGTGACTTATTCATGCGTTGAGCCGAGCTAGTAGCTGAGCAGTATCTTCGTTAATGTTTTGTTGTAGCTGTCATTCTTAGTCTGGTGTAGGGGTAGAAGAAAAATCTTTGACGTTCTGGATACTATCAGTTTTCAAAAAACATGAAAATCTTAATGGAGAGATAGAGCCGAACAATATTTCAGTATCGTTTATTTTATTGATTGTTCCAAAATTCTGGAAAGCATCTCTTGCATTCTATAGTACAGTCAGTATATTATTATCTTTTCGAAGTTTTTTTTTTATCTTTCCAATCATATTTTTTCCATTTCATCATCATATCAGCCAAAAGACGTTCACTCCTGGACCTCCCTCAAGCATAGCCACGACATCCGGTCTTGTGCATCTTGCATCCATCGGCTACCTGCGAATCTCACCAGGCCATCGGTGGAGTGGCGACCGCGTACCTGAAGATAAGTCTTCGGGTACGCGGTCGCCACTCCAGAACTTTTCGGCACCATCGACCTTATGTTCTGCAAGCAATGTGGCTTACCACTGACACTTCAGTTTGGCGATCCTTCCGGCTATGTCTGTAGACTTGGTTCTCTTGCGTATATCATCATTCTCTCTCCTCTCTTAAACTCGGATCATTGCCCTCCCCATTGCCCTTTGGGTGACCTTAAACCTTTTCATGAAGCCCATTGTGAGCGCCTACGTTTGTTCCCTTCATGACTATCGAAAACATTCCTCTAACTTTAAACCACGAATGAACTTTGTGATACTATTTCACGGATAATTTATTTCCCTTTTTACGAAGGTAAATAAGAAATCAATCTCAAAACGAAATTGCTTCCGATCCAAATATTAACACTAAACAAACAAAACCGAGAACAATACGCAGTATTATTGACGGGCAGTCAATATTATTTGAACCACAAGCAAATACGATAGAGGTGTAATTTCATCTAATGCTGAAACAAAAACTATTACGATTGACCATCGCCTCATCGCGCCAATCATTCCAGCACCATTGGAATAGGGGTGTAAGCAATAAAAAAGGATTTTAGTTTAGTCTATTATTTAATCAGGTTTTGAATGTAAATATTTTCTGGGAATTGGAAAAATTTAATTGTAAATAATATTAATGTCTTGCAAGAACTTGATGCAATTTAGGGTTGTAATGAGACTAGCTGACCTGCGCAACTTCGTTTGCTACACGTAAGAGAGAGAATAAAAATCGTGTTTGCATAATTTTTCATTGATACTCAGCTCTTAGTGGTTGACACGTGATGGGTTTATAATCTATGCCTTCCGTCATAAATGGGCTATCCAATACTAAAATATTTTTTCAATTAAATCCAGTAGTTTCTGAAATTAGTGCGTTTACCAAACAAACACTTCAGCATTAATCAAGTAATCTGAAAACGAAGCAAAAAAATTTAAAATAAGTAGATTAATTACAATAATAAAGTATGAAATCAATTAGAATTAGAGCAAAAGTAAGTTAAGTACTTACCGAGGTTGCAGAATTTGTTCGAAAAAGATACCGCGGCTCTGGTTTCGCAAAGGGCTTTATTTAGGATGGGTTTAAGTCAGTAAGAGTCTTACACTCCCTTCCACAGCTTCCACTCCACCCAGAGCGGATGAAGTCATTCGATGATTTCCCATCTAGAAAAAAGACGACATCATCTGTCAATTAAATTCTGTGTAATGTTTACACTCTTTGTCCCTGCTTCTGGGTTTAAATATACCTACAATATATGTGTATAACGAACACTGAATAGATTTGGTAAAGAATTCTAACTGAAGTTCAGAGCAATACAACGACGGTCCTTGTCCAAAAAAATTGCCACTCAACAAAATCAGCACCTGGTTCGACTGTCCAGAGGTTGCCAAATATACTTAAATATCGTTACTGACTTTTAATATGCCTCCTCATTGGTACAAAACAATGCAGCTTGTTTAGCAACCTCTTTACCGTTATTTGCATCTGTTTCACTGTCCACATTTCAATAAGGGTCCGATTTACATTTACCAACTGAACGAATTCCTACTATAAACCTTTTTATATATTAAAATACCCCACAATTCACACCGTAAAATAAAAACGTGCGTAGACTACAGACAAAAGATACAAACACTGACAGTTACGACATCACTATGAAAAAACTCGATAACAAAGAAAGCACAGCCCTACGAACTGATCACCCTGAAGTAGGCTAGGCTAGGAGTAGGAGACGCGTGCCAGAGCAAAAACAATTTTGCCGGAGGAAAACACCACGATAACTTTACACTTCCGTACTGCTTAAGCTAACGTGTCAAGGTTGAGTTTCCTGAAGCAGGTATTCAGATGGATTGTCTTGAAGATAGCTCACGTTCGAATCGTTGTTTGTAGTGCTGATTATTTTACAAGTGGTGTTTGTTGCTGTGTTTTATTTTCTTTTTGTAACTTCGATCTTGTGTTCTGGTTTATGATTTAGGCATTCAAGGATACTGTTTATACTTCCGCATTTATATTGGAATTTTATCATAGGTATTTTAGACAGGAAGTTACTTTTCCGATAGATCGATAGAATTCAGTGCGGTCATGACCGATTCATAAAATCAGTCCAGTGATATTTTGCACGACGTTACCAGCTCCCACTACTCAACTTTGATATGATTTGTCTTTGTTATTTTTTATTGATTGTAATGAAACATTTTATATATCCTGAAAACATCATTACTACATAATTTAGGTTCTTTAGGAATACCCAAAGTAGCTTTCGGTTGAATTGACCAATTCTTCGAAACACCGCTGTGAATAATCTGGAATATTCACAGCGCCTGCATATTAAATTCATTTATAATAGACAATTTTGTACAGAAACCAAGAGCACGAAGGTATTGTTTATTTCAATAGAAATTTCTTCCAGCATCAGCAGCTTCATAATATTATGATTTAAAAAAATTCTCAGCAACCAATTAACCTAATCATAATCATAATCATAATCATTTATTCATTTGCAAACATGGGTATTTTTTACAGGTATTTGATTTATATTAAGTCCTCCATATTCTACCGTCACATGGGCATGCAAATAACATTAAATTTCAAACTAAATAAATTAAACATTGGCATGAAATATTAAAAAAAATAATAATAATAGTTATGTCAAACGGAAAAAATGTCATATAGTACAAATAGAACAAACATGTCAAACAGAACATTAACTTCAATAGTAAAATAAATTAAATGCAAAAATAATAATACATAATGTCAAATGGAACAAATGTCAAATAGCACTTATGACTTATCATTCAGGAAGTCGTCAATTGTGTAGTAACACTTTTCAGCCAAGATACTTTTTAGCGTCTTTTTGAATTGTAATACAGTCATATTTTTAATATCATTAGGTACTTTATTAAAAATGCGTGGGGCAATACCAAAAAAGCTTTTTCGCATTAGCGCGGTTTTACATTTAACTTGACACAATTCATTCACATACTGAGACCGTATTGGATTTTTTCTGGTTTCTGCCAATTTATGGAAAAGGCCCGGATTATTTTTAACAAACAAAGCTGTTTCCAATATATACAAAGACGGAAAAGTTAAAATTTGTAATGATTTAAAATAAGGAAGACAGCTATCTGTTGTCTTAAGACCACACATTGACCTTACGCATCGCTTTTGCATTCTAAATACCAGCTCCCTATCAGTAGACTGCCCCCAGAAAATAATACCATATCGTAAAACAGAGTCAACCATACCGTAGTACGCTGTTAAAAGAGCTTGACTGTTGACTTTCTTCGATAGTTGAAAGAGAGCATATGCCGATTTATTAAGCCTTTTACATAATTCTTCAATATGAGGTTTCCATGTTAGTTTATCATCAATTACTATACCTAAGAACTTAGCCGTGTTTGCTTCTTCAATAGAGCAACCTTGGTAGGCAAGACTAACGTCTGGGTTTTTATAGCGTTGATGGAAGTGCATAACTTTTGTCTTATTTAGGTTTATAACTAGATTATTATTATGTAACCAATTTATAATTGCATGTAAACAAGTATTCACATCATGCTCATAACTGTTTTGGTTTGTACACTTTATTACAGCTGTACTGTCATCTGCAAAGAGAATCATTTTGTTCGCAGTTACTTTTGGAAGATCGTTTATATAAATTAAAAAAAGTGGCGGCCCAAGTACGCTACCTTGTGGGACGCCATATTTTACATACCTTGGTTTTGATACGTAAACGGTTTCTAATTTACTTTTTGGACAAATTCTTGAAATTTCTGTGCACTGAAGCCTATTACTTAAGTACGATTCTATTAACTGCAGTATGTTCCCTCTTATACCATAACTGTGTAATTTCTGTAACAGAATTTTATGGTCCACATAATCAAACGCCTTGGTCATGTCAGTGTAGATTGCACAGACTGGATTTCTCTTGTCTACAGATGACATTACATTAGTTAGTAAGTCAAATAGAGCCATATTAATCGTTGTGTTTTTACGGAACCCCTTTTGTTTTTTGCAAAATAAATCAAATTTTTCAAAAAAGTCATATAAAGAATTACAGATAACTTTCTCAATAATTTTTGAAAATATAGGAATTTTTGCTATAGGTCTGTAATTTTTTAAATCTGTTTTGTCATCTTTTTTATATAAAGGCTTTATTATAACTTTCTTGAGACTGTTCGGGAATGTGCCTTTAGAAATACACAAGTTGATTATATGAGCTAATGGTCCTGCTATTACTTCTTTGGTGAATTTTATTACTTTTGTAGAAATGCCGTCATATCCAACAGTATTTGTATTTTTTAGGTTGGAAATTATTTTTATTACGTCGTCAATTGTTACAGGTTGCATGAAAAGTGAATTTGAAGTCTGATTACTTAAATTAATATTGTTCAATCTGATGTCAGCTTTAACATTTTTTTCAATCTCATCAATAAAATAATTATTAAATTCATTAGCAATGTCCACAGGGCGGGTAAATGACAAATTATCTCTGTTTATGCACATGATAGGCTCTGGTGGCAGACACAATTTTGATTTATTTATTATTTGCCATGTAGCTTTAGATTTATTTTCAGCGATATTTATGTAATTATTATTTTGCGCTTTTTGTGTAAGTTTGATAATTTTTTTATAAAGTTTTGTGTAGTTTTTTAAAACTATTTTATTTTTTGAGTCTGAATTTAGTCTATATGCCCAAAGTAACTGCCTTTGTTTATTACTACACAATTTTATTCCATGAGATATCCATTTTGTTTTCTTATTAGTTTTAATAGTAATATTTTTTTCTGGAAAACACAATCTATTTAGAAGAGAGAAATCCTCTATGAAATTTTCAAAAGCTTCGTTTGCGTCCTCTGCATCAAGTACTTGCATGAAAGAAAGACAGCCTAAATGTGTTTTAAATTTAATTAAATTTTCAATGCTTAAGTCCGGCTTTTTAGTTTTCCAATATTTCAATTTACAAGTTTTGTTAACCGGCACTCGAAGTATTTGAGATGTATGATCTGAAAGGACTAAATCGACAATCTCAGCTTTGCACCCTTTCCGGTAGTTGTGTGCAAAATTATCAATACAGGTGTGACTACTTAACCTGGTTGCAGTATAAAGAGCTAATTTTAGATTGTATTTCGTAAGAAAATATTCGAGTTCCAGTGTAGCTTTGTTTCTTTTCAAAACATCAATATTAAAGTCTCCACATAGGACGACTTTTTTATTCGGTGAGAGACAGACTTTTGTTAAAATATAATCTAATTTTTCATAAAATATTATATAATTATGTTTGGGGATTCTATATATACAAATAATAATAATATTGTAATTTATTAACTCTATAGCGCAGCACTCAAAAATGCCAGACACTGATTGTTTTGCTATGTCCGTTAATTCTCTAAATTGCAGACCTACTCTTACGAAAATACATGTTCCTCCTCTCTTTGTATTTCTAATTATTTTCGTATTAATATTGTATTCCTAATTACTCTAATCACCGAACAATAACTCAAACACGAACATACAAAAAACCAAACAGAAACACAATCGGAATTTACACTACCGTCCAATCAAGCAAAAAACGAGCATTCCCCCACTATTTATCTATACAGATCCATAAGTCTAATCTACCCATCGTAATGTCAGTCGCATAAAGGAAGCGCCCGACCGTTGGCAGGTGCGTAGTCACCTGTTTCACCCCCCCTCCCTCATGCGCCCGCGTCTCTTCTTCACCTCCGCGACCGTTAAGTAATTCGGATACATTGACGTAACGTCTCATTATCAATGAAAGGGTGACCGGAAAAGGTGGTAATGATTTTTGTTTAGGATTATGGTGAAATGAAGTGTTTTACGGGTTCGTTGCAGATGTCACCCTTCTTGTCTTTGTAGGATTATTCTTTATGTATGCATTGAAGTTTAAAACTTTTAGAAAAATGTTTAAAATTGTAGAAAATCAAGTCAATCAACATCGAATTAGATTAATTACTGTCAGTCGTCACTTCTGTAAAACGACTGAAACTATAGTCTATCAAAATGTTAACGATAACGTTTACTGAAATATGAAATTTTATTTGGTAGGTAAAGTCGAGGAAGATTTGGCCAAACTATATTCTTTATATAATATTATAAATAACACCATTTATTTTGAACTAGCAGCGCCCCGTGGTTTCACCAACATAGTTCCTAAACTCGTAAGAATACGGGAATAAAATATAGCTTTCCATTGCTGAAAAAAATGTTAAATCGTCCCAGTAGTTTCGAAGCTTATCCGGCACAAACAGACAAAAAATCTTTCCTCTTTATAATATAGTGTAAATGATTGCGTTGAACTCTTTTGTATGAGGCATTTGAATTCACGGCTAACACATTGGGGACTGAGATGCAAAATTGAGTCTTGCTTTTCGAAATGGCGCCTGAGCTACGGGACCTTTGTTATTGATTTTTGGAATTTCCTTATATATTACAAGGTTATTTCTTGATATGAATATAATTAAATTGTAAAGTTTTTCAGTGTTCAAATGGGCAATCTTATTTTTAAATCAGTTGCTTTCAAATTCATATGTATCTAATCCAAATATTTGGCTAGACAATGAACCTTCAGTTACTATGTTACTGTTGATAGCGGCACCCTTTGTCTTCAAGGACTAAAAACATAATTATCTCGCTTGAAAGGTGGCGCTTATGACTCCTTAAAACGTTGACAATAAAAGAGGGAGTAGCTTCTTCTGAGTCACAGACCCCACCGTAATGACAACACACGAACTTTATTAACTTCGTGTTCAAGTATTAAATTCTAACAAAAGGTTTTAGCAAAGCGTTTAGTTACAATAGTCTTCAAAATGACCAAACAAAAAAAGGTTATATTTTCAAAACAGAAGATACAGCTACCTTAAAATATCTATCACGACTTAGAGCTTTCTAACAACGCAAACTGTAAAATCGAATCAGTGTCCCAGCATCGGGTTTCTCTTTTAAATTGAATTTGATGCAATAAAAAACCAAATTTTATTTAGGCTTTCAGGCTATCTGAAAGGCTCTATTGGCCGGTCAAATCTATTCGACTTTGTAATCAAACAGGAAAATAGCTCCGTGAAATAACTGTTAAACTGTAAATTGGATTAAAAAAATAACTTTAGCTTAAAATGTCAAAGGTCATTTTAATTTCAGTATTCAATACTCCATCTTGATCGAATATTTTTTCGTGTAAAAATTTTGATTGTGGTCTTTCCGTAGTTTTGGAATCGTTTGAGCGATATGAAAAACCCGGATGCAGTTGCATTATCTTCTGTATTAAATACAATTATTTATGTACTATTAACTTGAAACTGATCTTTTGTAACAATTTCATGCAGTTGCTATTTATATACGTTCCAAATGCGCGTGTAACCATATTGTTGTTGCTTGCTGCTTTTTCAAGACCTCATCTTAAATTGATAAGCGGTTCCGTTTGAAATTGATTTATTAACTAGATCTGAGGCGATCAGTAAAAGCCTTTATTAAATAATGCTACAATTCCCGGTTGTCATCTACCTGAAACAACTTTTTCAGGCTTAGCCTCTATTATATTGAACTCGTAAAGCATAGTCATCATTACTGGAACTGAAATTATTTTAGAGACATACTGAGATTTTCTTATAAAACATAAGTACAAAAAAGCACAGTGGTAATAGTCATGCCTTCATTGTATTGTACTCGT
This sequence comes from Hecatera dysodea, assembly GCA_905332915.2. Lineage (NCBI taxonomy): Eukaryota > Metazoa > Arthropoda > Insecta > Lepidoptera > Noctuidae > Hecatera > Hecatera dysodea. The sequence goes on along the minus strand of HG995294.1, from coordinate 5,002,827 downwards.
AAAGTCATCATTATCGGAACTGAAATTATTTGAGAGACTGACCGAAATTTTATTAAAATTGATTGAGTCAGGCGTTACTTTGCGGAAATCCATTTTAAATTTGAAAATGAAAATAATATATCTAGTCTTAGCCTGCATGTGCTTAAAATCCTTGCATTTGCCTTGTAATCTTGCATGTGCATAATAAAGCGGGCGGAAGGAAGGTGCATACCTGCAACCCACTAATATTCGCGGAAATTAAAACTAGATATATTATTTTCATTTTCAAATTTGAGATTTTATTATAAACTAGCTGCTGCCCGCGACTTCGTCCCCGTGGAATCATTCTTTAAAACATTCTTTATCGCTGCTCCGCTCCTATTGGCTTAAGCGTGATGATATATAGCCTAAAGCCTTCCTCGATAAATGGTCTATTCAACACAAAAATATTTTTTCAAATCGGACCAGTAGTTCCTGAGATTAGCGCGTTCAAACAAACAAACAAACTCTTCAGCTTTATAATATTAGTATAGATCATACGCACAAAAAAGCACAATGGTTATAGTCATAGCTTTTCATTATCATCTATACTAATATTATAAAGCTGAAGAGTTTGTTTGTTTGAACGCGCTAATCTCAGGAACTACTGGTCCGAAAAAATCTTTCAGTGTTAGATAGCCCATTTATCGAGGAAAGCTATAGGCTATATATCATCACGCTAAGACCAATAGGAGCGGAGCAGTCTTAAAAATGTGACACAAACGAAGTTGTGCGGACAGCTAGTTATGAATAAAGCCACCACACAACATATGAGCCTTCCTTAGATACCCACATACTTGAAAGGCTGTTACAATTGTGGACCTAGGATTGAGCCCTGTAAAACACCAAATACTGTTAAAAACACAAAGAAATATAATCTTTATGGCAAAAAGTTTTTTTTTACAAATTAAAAAAATTGAGTAAGACTGTACTTTTCTCAAGATCAAAGAAATTTCACAAATCCCTAACAATTTTTTTGTAAATACAGAAGCACCTAAAAAAGCACATACACATTTCAACAAAAACCTGTCTAGAAGCCTCAAATACGAATGTAATGAAACAACATAATGTTAACCACACGGGCTGGGGTCGCGGGACAGGTGCGGTGCGCACGCGCCGACCGTTAGCAGTAGAAAGTACGCGACCGCGTCGGCACGCGAATACTGTGGCTATGATGTTACAATTAAAATATAGATATTTCGTGCAATGCTCTTTTCGATAATGAAAGTTGTTAATGAAGAAAGCTGCTTTAGGTTAATTCATTTTGATTCTAGACTGACAAGTGGTTTTACTTGCCAAAGATGATAAGTGATTTGTATGTTTACAGAAAAAGTTATAAGGGACAATTAAGAGAAAACAGATTATTGGAAAGTCAAAAATAAAACGTTTGGACTTAACAGTCCGAGTGCAAAATATTAACTATAATTAAGGTATTTGGAACTCCATGTTAAATTAAGTGTACAAATCGTAGTCCACATTTTTATTTCACCTAAAGTTCCGAATGTAAATGAAGGATCACGGGTGGGTTTTAGTCAGTAAGATGCTGACACTCCCTTCCGCTCCTAGAGCGGGAGAAGTAATTTAATGATTTCCCAACCAGAAAAAGAAGGGATCTGATTTGAAAAATTCTTTCAGTTTTAGATAGTACATTTACTAAGAGAGGCTATAGATATATCGTCCAGACCAATAGCAGCGGAGCAGTCATGAAAAATGTGACACAAACTGAAGTTACGCGGGTCAGCCAGTAAATAATATAAGCGATTCCCAAACTGCATCTCAACATGCGGTCATGTCCATGGAATTTCACCTGTGTAAAAATACATGCAAAAAATATGATTTCCAAGTACTGCTTTGTAAATTAACTACTGGTCGTGAGACCAACCACCCATAACGTCCTTGTCAAGGAAGCTTGCCTTTTTAAGGGTGGTGAGAGGAATGAGGGGTGCCATTTGGTCACGTGCTGATTCACTTGAGTTCCCACATGATTTAAATTTTGTAGGGTTATGAAAAATTCTAGAATGCGATTAGAAAAATAGCTATGATCAACGGTTAATAACTTTGTTTGGACAATAATTTGATATCTATGCTAATATTATAAAGAGGAAAGATTTGTATTTTTGTTTTGTTGTATGTAACGAATAAACTCACCGACCGATTTTAAAAATTCTATCCCTGTTGGGAAGCTATACTATCTCTGGTGAATAGGCTATATTTTATCCCCATATTCCCACGAGAACGGGAACTACGCGGGTAAAACCGCGGGGCGCTGCTAGTTTCAAATAATATGAAAGAGGATATATTTTTTTTGTAAGAGATCGTATCTCGGGAAGTATCTACCTACTTATTCTATTACGCATAACTGCCCAATGGCATTTTTTGCAGTGTTTTAGACCACGGAAACAAAACCGCCACATACGTATCAATTTTCCATAACACTCAAGTCAGTCACAGACAAGAAAACCAGTCGTACTTTCTTAACCAAACTTAAAATGACATTTTTGAAGTCTCATCAAACCTAAAGCCATGGCCACACTACCGGCTTACCGAACTCACTAGTGTGATTAATGTCTGGAGGAAATTTGACGGGCACTGTTGTTTCATCTACTTAACTGCACGCCTTCGCGTTTTTTGTAACAGCCCAACGCAAATGTGGAGCAGTCGTTAATGCTACTTGCATTATGACGCTAGAGGGATTAAATTGGTTGTACTTGTAGAGGCGACATGTCTGATCATTGACGAGAAGATTGTGATGTCTGGGATAAAGTGTTAGCAGTACACAAAATTGATTCATTGACCGCAGTCTTCGTCAGTTTGTCATTTTCTTCTGTTGAATTTTATCATACGTTCAAAAGGAGTAGGCATGTATATGAATAAATTACATGTAGGTACATGCTCATGTCGAACAGAGGACAGATCGCTGATAGATTTTAGTTATGATCATCTTCCATATAATAGTCTATTCCATCTAAATATGAGCTCTTTAACTTTTGCAATTATTTTCTTCACACTTTTGTGATCGTACCTAAGTAAAGCAGTGGTGGCCAAGTGGTAACGGCCCTGACTTACGAATTCTAGGTATAGGGTTCAAACCCAGCCAGCCGCATGACTTCGTGTAATTAATTTCATCACCTCTGCTCTCAAAACGGTGAAGGAAAACATCGTGAGCCAAAAATTCAAAAACATGTGACATTCGCCAACCCACACTGAGCCCCTCTTAGAGAGGAGGCCTGTATCCCAGCAGTGGGAACGTTAAAAAGCTGATTATCATGCTTATGCTTATACCTAAATAAAGAGTTTATATATGTCATATGTATGTGTGTCGCCTTATAGATAAGTTTCCTCTCAAAATCACAAAAATACTAAAAAAAATTGTTTACAGATCGTTGATCTAATTATGCCTTTCAATGTAACAGGTTCGGCTAAAATGTCCACCCTTTAAACAACAAGCGTATTTTAAGTGGTAGTAAGTTAGTTCCAATTTCTTAAAGATAAGAGTGAATACTATTACACAAAAGAGAATAGTTTCAATTGATATCTAAAATCTCTGTACATTTTTATAATAACTGCTCCAGATTCTAAACAGTCTGAACAGTGCAACGGAGTCTGAAATTAAAATGATATTTCGTATGCAAACATTCGCTACCTATCATTTTAACCACTCCCTCATTATAAGCAAGTCTTAGCTTCTTGTAACGGTTGCGTTTTCATGGTTTATTTGCGTTGTAATGGACGAACGTAAATTATTTTTTACTAATAGCCACATTCTATATCTTCATCTTCTTTCTTCATACAGTTCATTTCATTCAGTTAATCATCTTTCATTAATGGATGAGATATATCTATGTATACTAATATTGTAAAGAGGAAAGATTTGACAGTTTGTTTGTATTAAATAGGCTCCGAAACTACTGAACCGATTTGAAAAATTCTTTCACTGTTGCGAAGCTACATTATCCTTGGGTGACATAGTCTATATTTTATCCCCATATTCCCACGGGAACGGGAACTATAGGGATGAAACTGCAAGGCACTGCTAGTCTCAAACAGTTAGCAATGGCATTTACGAAAAGAGCAATACAAATACAAAAATCATCCCCAAAGCCAGCATATACGATAGTCAACGCAAAATGCTTGAAGCCGTTATGAAGAGAAACAAACAGCTTTTCTTGTTTCTGAATATATATTCAGGTTTCGTTAAGTACTAAATTTTAACCAACTTTCGCATACGCATCTCAATCCCAATCACTATAAACTTATTGCCCTTTTTTTGTATGGGAAATCATCTCCCGCTCTGGGTAGAGCGGAAGGGAGTGTCAGACTCTTACTGACTAAAACCCACCCGTGATCCCCCTTGTACCCTCTGCGTTCCAGGGCCGCAGTGACTCTTTCGAACAAATTCCGCAACCCTAGCAGAAACTTATTACCCTACATTACGATTGAGACGCGAAAACAAACGATCCCTAAAGTTACGAGAATCGTACGCCAGGAATCAACTAGGTCCCTACACTATTGAACCACAACAAAAGCTATAAAAGCACCTTCGAAGTCAGAACTGGCAAGTGTATTACAATGGGGTGGAACAAGTGGCACACTCAGTAATTTATTAGAGGCAAACTTCCTTTGTCTTTAGTAACGGATGAACCAACTGTCCAAAACCACAAGCCTTGTTTTGCTGACCCTCCTTTCTTGAATGGAGTATTTTGGTATATTTGCCCTGTTATATATTATGTGACGTATTTGTTCTAGTAATATAATGTCTTGTATAATGTTTCTGCCGTTTTATGGCCTGTCTATATTTTCAAAGCTTGTTATAGTTTACTTTCTTGAAAAAAAAAATATGCATCGTAATATCGATACTATACCGAACCGATCAGATATGGACAATGTTTTTTTAACCAAAGACCTACGACAAAGCGACGAATTCAACAAAAATCTAATTAAATCGTAACCACGATCTTTTTGGTGTTCAGAATACGGCGTAACGATTTTTTTCCGAGTCATTTACGCCGCTCGTGCCAGGACCACAAAATTTCCGTTCGTCACCGTTCAATGGGTGATCTTTAGTGTTCAGTAGGCTTTGGTTGGAAAGACCATTTTGAGTTACTAATAGTACTCTACTTTGTTTGACAATATTTTGGTAATTTGTTTTAACACGAAAATAACAACTCTGTAATTTTCAAGTTCACAAGACAAATGTCCAACTAACAATTTCAATGCCCAGAGATCTTAACAAGAGAAATTTAGGGAAGCTGCGAACAATATCTTTTCACTTTTATTTAATGCTAAATAAAAAAAAAATTGATTGAGTCAGGCGTTACTTTGCGGAAATCCATTTTAAATTTGAAAATGAAAACAATATATCTAGTTTTAATTTCCGCGAATATTAGTGGGTTGCAGGTATGCACCTCCCTCCCGCCCGCTATATTATGCACATGCAAGATTACTGGGCAAATGCAAGGATTTTAAGCACATGCAGGAAGGCAATGCAAAACCCAACACCATTACCGACACGTGTTTCGCCTCTCCACGAGGCATCCTCAGGGGACGTGTTGACTCGCTGACCGTTGAGTTGCTGGGCAAATCCTTGCATTTGCCCAGTTATCTTGCATGTGCATAATATAGCGGGCGGGAGGGAGGTGCATACCTGCAACCCACTAATATTCGCGGAAATTAAAACTAGATATATTGTTTTCATTTTCAAATGCTAAATACAAGTTTGATGTCAATAAAACTGCAGAGATGAATTGGCTGGAATTAGTGCAAGACCGGGTTAGATTGTGCAATCTGAATAATCACACCAAAATATTTGAGAATGGCTGAAAAATTCTAAACAGAGGTGTTGTGAGCCACCGAAGAAGCTACAGTCAAAAATAAAATAACGTAACTAATATTTTCATCGGGCATTGATCAACCAGAGGGACTTCGTGTAAAGCAATAAATCTACGGAACCTCTCCAAAAACCGACACTATTATCTATGCAACAAAAAACGCGAAACACAGCAAGGTGCGGTGCTGGCACGCGGCTGCGTGACGGACCACGGCCGGGGTGCGCACGCTTCTACCAACCAATCAACCATGGAGAAAAAAGTAAAGTACCAGAGACACTGAAATAGTTTTGTGGTTGTTGCAACGGATGATCGGGACATAACAACAAAAATACTTGTTCATTGGAAGGTTAGGTCATTTGATCCGCGGATCATATTTTTGATGTCTTTCTGAAAACAGACACACACGCACATATATCATATCGTATTTAATAAAAAAAAACTCACTTTTTCTCATTTTCAGTTCTTTCAAGCCATTCAAAGATGGTCTGGTAGATATCGTCGTAATATGACCTCCATTGTAACCTTAAAATAAACATATCTTTTATAACAGTTTTGTTACTATTTTGATGTTAAGTAAAGAGTTTTCTACTCTGATCAGCATATCAATTATTAACATCAAAATGACACTTGATATTCTCCTGTTTATTGCATAAGATATCATGACAATCATGTCATTGCATGATTGTATATTCTAGTAAGGAGTCAGTCGCATATAAGGTCACTGATCAGCCTAATTCTACTGTACCTACTATTAGACAAAATTAAGAAAAAACCACAGGTGAAACTTACTCTGCTATCTACGAAATGACAAAAGCAAAATATGGTGTTTATTTTTACCTTACCCAACATCGGTAGACTCTTAAACAAACATAACAGCAACATGCTACCTACCAAACATTAAAAAATATACAATAATTTATCCCCAACAAAAACTCTCCTACGATATTTATCACGCGATGAATAAATAAAATATTTGTATCAATAGGACCTTATGGTCCATTGAACATGTGTTCTGCATATGGCTTGTACCATAATGATACATACATATTCATAACAACCTGGTAATTTTTACTCTATAACACCTTTTGTCCCATTTTTTAGTTCACCCTTTCATTCTGAATGGTAGCGAACAGTGGTTGAATTGGAACACTGGTCCAAATTGAACAGTGGTCCAATTAGACCTATTGTGGGGAAAGATGGATTAGATCAGCTTTTTTACTGGGTTTTAGATATGAATGGTGTTTTGTAACCTGTCGATGTGATGGACAAGTGTGTTCTTAATTTTAGTGGTAATGTGCGCATAGTGCTCTGCTTTTGATGCCTTATGGATATTGAAGTTAGCTTGCTGTAAATATGTTATTGAAGACTTTATTTATTGACTTGATTCTAAAAAAATCCAGAAAACCAAAACTTTATTCGCTTTTTACAGGATTGTCAGAAAAGGAGTGTTATTCAGTAGGAAGATTGGTTCCATTCTAAGAAAATCAAAATCTATTAAAATATCCGGAATGCTTTTGTTTTCTTTGAGCAGTCATGCAAATTAAAATACTTTCCCGTTAAGTTGATAAATTGCTATTATTACTCAGTAGTATTCTAATTGCAAAATAATAATTCAAAGCGTTTGTCAGGCTACATAAAAAATCGATATTGTACAAACGAATATAATTTACGATCCTTTTCTTTTCTTTCATTCCGACAGGAAATTGTTTCTTAGCAAAAAATAATATCAGAATAACATTTGAGTGCTACCAACTCAAAAGCTACCTAAAAATGATCACAATAAAACGATCCATTCTCTTAAGAACTTTGTACAATCCATTACCGGTTTTGTGTAGGAAATTTTAAGATTTGTCTATGTGAGCCGGTAATGTTCTTAGTAAAATTTCTTTCAAACGATGATTTGTGCATTTTGAATGTTTCTTATTAGTTTTAAGAGTAACATAAATTGTTCTTTCGTGTGAACTGACCACGCCTGCCAAATGATACATACTTCAAGAGATCGGTAGGTAGACAATAATTATTTTATTAGTATACAACACCTTTTCGCCTATTTCCCTGAAATGATTTACTGTTTATTTGTAATTAATATCTTTTAAACGATTTTGTGGTCGTTATTTTAGATTACTCTTTTTTCGGTCTAGATTTTTAATTATGCCAATTTAATGAGCATCCTACAGATACTTTAAAAGAAAGGCAGTTGTAAATCATTTGGCGTAAGCTGTATTTATGTTTAATCAGTGATTTCAATTAGTAAATGGACTACCTACTAACATGCCGCGTATCTAAATTTATGTATGCGATTCTTAAATTATGAATTAAATTAACGTCAATGGAAAAGACTCACTAATAACAGTACGGGGTTAAATTAAATTTAAATAATTTTTAAATTTAATAAAAAAATGTATAAACAAAAATTTAAAAAAAATCTCGATTGTATTCAAATCACACAAAAAAATAAAAAGGACTCTATTGAGTTTAACGTTTAATACCGTCATGTAGGACAAAGATAAATTAAATTAAATTTGATTCAAAATGCCAGAAGCTGCAGAAATAAGACAGGCAAAAATCTACAGTTTCTAGCAAGTTTTTCTTGAAACTTTCATAATATTAAGTAAAATGTAAATGTATGAAGTAAAATCAGCGAACTTTGTATGGATTTAGAAAAGAGAAGAAAATAAAAACGTAGAACGTAGATCAGGGTTCGATCTGCAAGGTTCGCGAAATTTTTTTGAAAGACTCACCACGGCGGGCAGCCCTTTTTTTTTTTTTTTTTGGATGGGAAATCATCAACGGCGGGCAGCCCTGGAACGCAAAGACCGTTTTGAGGAGCACGGATGGGTCAGTAAGAGTCTAATATTCCCTTCCACTGCACCTAGAGCGAAGCCGATATTGAACATTGGTATCTTTTTAACCGACTTCTAAAAAGGAGGAGGTTCTCAATTTGGATGTTTCCTCCGTCGCTTGCCAAACAATTTGAAAAAACTTTTTTTGTTGGAAAGGGGAAAATAGTACAAAATAACTTTAATTTCGGAAGTCGGTGTGTTCAAAAACAAAAAAACACCGAGTTCCGAAATTAATGTTATTTTGTACTTCTTGGTTTAGAAGTCGGTTGTATTTTTTGGAAAAAGTTTTTTTTTTACTTTTAAAAAGATATCTGCATGAACCGACTGCAAAGAGACGGCTTGCGCCATGCCTTCTACGCCATCTATGCGTCGAAACTGACGCGTTCTTTGCCAGCACCCACGGTCTACATGAGTAGACAAGTACATTATGCAGTTAAATACACTTCTCAATCGCCGTCAAAGGAATGACGATAAAAATAAACACAGAAAACAGGGTCTCGGCGTCACCGTGATCGATTTCATATAACGTTTTTCTTAATTACAGACTGCCTACGCAAGACGCAACACAACCGGAATTTACCGCCCCGATTATCTTACTAGAATTATTGATTTATTACTTTGCTTCAAAAGTTGTATAATAAAAACGTTAGCGACTAAGTTACTTGTGTTTGTGTGCTCTCGTTTATATAGTTTCAGGAATCTGTTAATATTTATGATACAAATGTTGTTTATTGATAGACTAGCTGCTGCACGCAACTTCGTCCCCGTGGAATCCCCGATTTTAAAACATTCTTTATTGCTGCTCCGCTCCTATTGGCTTAAGCGTGATGGTATATAGCCTAAAGCCTTCCTCGGTAAATGGTCTATTCAACCCAAAAATAATTTTTCAATTCGAACCAGTAGTTCCTGAGATTAGCGCGTTCAAACAAACAAACTCTTCAGCTTTATAATATTAAGTATAGACAGACGATGATGCTATCAAGAACTCTGCCGGTGATTTCATTAACCTTAACAATCTTTGTTTTAGGTATAGATTCGATTAGCATTTTTCATCGATTTCACAATATTTTATTTATGCGAGACATACCTAGCGAATGCAACATATCTTTACAATACAATAGGGATGTTTCCTGAGTAAAAAATATATGATTATGTTTAGTCCGTCAGTGAGATTATAGAAAAATATTGGACACGTATTTTTTCCTTTATCAAATCTATAAAAACTGACGAAGATACAAAGCATCAAAGATCAGGAGTGGGGGCTTGTGACGTTACGGCTCGCTAAAAATTGTAGCGAGTAGTGACGTCACACGAGTTTTCAACGCTCTGTATCGGCTTCATTTTTTGTTTACGTGAAAAAAGAAAAAATACGTGTCCAATATTTTTTGGAAATCTATCTGACGGACTAATTAGATTTTTTTAGTCAACTACCCTATTATTTTTTTCAAAAGTTAGTTTTGCATTAAACCCGCTCAAGGACCGTGATCGACACTACTGACTGGAAAACTAGAATTATCGAGCTTCGACTCTTGCTTGGAAACTGATAGGTTAATTATTATTGTTAAGGAAAACAGACGCAGGTCATGAGTTCAAATTATGAATGCTTCTAGAAACGAATTGTAGATTATGCCTATTATAATCTTGAAAACTATATAAACATACTAGCGACACAGCTACGAGACGGCTACTTAATTGCTTTACCAAACTCAGAATTACATAAATGTTCAATTTCTTCATAGGTGGTCACCAAATTACTGCCCATCAATACTCAGCCAAAATTTCCGATCAATATGAGTATGAACCATTTCTAAAAATAAACGAAAGTGGTATCTATTTCGATTCTACTCTCATTTTAATTGAAACGATCAGTAATAATGATTTTACGCGAATTATTTTATTCAATTAATTGATTTCTAATGTCGATCATCAAAGATGCGCGCCGGCATTGAATCAATTAAAAGTTTTTTGTTTAATTTGAATGTTTGGTCGTAACCTGTGGTCGTAACTTACTGGTCTATTAATTAATAAACAATTTGGGTTAATTTTTATGGTGGTATCATCTTGTTAATTTATAAGCGCCTCGTGCTGAAGACTTCATTAATTTACCTACTGCGTCACTACATAAAATAATTAACTATATACTAGCCCCTGCCTGCGGCTTCTTCTGCATAATACAAACATTATTAACCTCTATAACCCCTCGGCAAATTGTAGCAATATATCAGTGATTTTCAATTGAATCGAATAGTACTTCTATCCAGATATATATCCTATATTACAGAATTACAAATAAATTTTACCTCTTTAAAAAATGATCGTTTTGGTTTACAGGAATCTGGATATAAATGAATATTCATTACTTCGAGTAAAGAAAACGTTAATCTTAAAAGCTAACTGAGTAATAATAAATTGATGCATCGAGTCACACAGCAATACAAACACAAATTATAAATCGATCAACAAAAATGCTAATACAACAGAGTGCCCACATAAAAAGTACTCATACGGCACGCCGTCATTTAAAAGCCAATATGGTTGAGCTTAACAGAGCTGACTCATGCATTAAACCCTAAATCATTTCTAATATTATAAAGGCAGCGTAGTTTTGTCTGTACGTCTGTTTGTTGCTTCTTCACATCTTATCGGCTGACCAGATTTTAATGAAACTTGACACACGGGTTCGGTTATAGGACTACCTTTACTAACCCTAAATTTTATCCTAAGAGTTGTTTTATCTTGAGATAATTTCCGACTTATACGGCACGGCGTTGGCAGAAGAACTTTTTTTTTAAGGTAATGTAAACGTCAAATGACTTCTTCCGCTCTAGGTACCGAAAAACTGATAATTTTAGAGGTTTCTCATGTAATTTTGTAAATAAACATAGTTTTTTTTTTCATAAATGTCGTGAATGTTGTACATTCTGTAGTATATTCAGTACCAGCGTTGCACCCGTGCGAAGCCGGGGCGGGTCGCTAGCTTACAATAAAATAAAAAATATTTTCTAATATCTTCTCCAATAACCAGATATCCAAAAATTACTTTGGGGCACACGACTATAAACGCGGGGTTTCAAATCCCTGCGCATATGGTCGTGTAACTTTTACATAGTTGCGCATGGAATGGAGTAGCAAAACATATAGGTAATAATATACTAATTAAAATTACCCAAATACAAAATATTTTTAAAACAAACTTTCCCTGAGCTGTGACATGGTGCAATATTGCTTGTCAATATCCAATGAAGCCAACTACGATGATACTTTCTTAGTTGTTTGTGGAGTTCCTAAAATCAAAGTTCTATTCGTGTCCCAAGTGTAAACTAAATCGGTAGCCAGGGAGTGCTTAAAAAATAAATAGCTAATTTTTAACCGGGCAGATATAAAACGGATCAGGTTAATAAAATGCTTGTTAAAACAAAAAAGACATAAGGCACAGCCGTGCTTAAAAACCAATATGGCTGAGTTTTACAAAGCTGACTCATGCATCAAACTTGTGAACGGATGCTGTCCGTCCCGACCGCCATCTCATCAGCTCAAAACTGCAATGGCATGTTTATTTAAAAGTCAAATTCGGTATTGAAATTACAGTAAGCAGGTAATTAATATTTTTAATGAGGATCGTGGCTTGGTAATATAACGAGTGTTGTTATGAGGTCTTAATTAAGTTGCAGCAAAGTTGGAAACTTTTATGTTTTCAACTAACATCCTTTTCAAATTTGGAGTTAGGGAGGGACGTTTCAATAACTTTATTGCAAAACAAAGATTTCGAGCTAAAAAAAATTTTGAACTATGAAATCATCTAGAAAGAGATTTCTTATGTATTTTTTTTTAGCCTATTAATATATGTTCAATATTTTTTTAATTAATTTTGAGTAACGAATATTTAAGTGCTTAAATACAAGGCATAACAGAAGGGTATATTTAAAACCCTAAGTGTATAAAAGTGAGGTTACGTACGAAACACCAAGGGAAGTAGGAAAATCAGTTTACTAACTGGCATATACTAAACTATATTTACTTTAGCAAGAGCATTATCACCATCCCCAGCCTGAATAAGCTTACCCGAGAGCATAAGCCTTTCTTTCCTTGAAACAGACTCACCCACGTTGTATTTGGGATGGCAACAATATCGTCTGCCCATATAGACTATAGTTCGAGCCAATATGAGAAAAGAAGAACTAACATTTAATACCTCAGAAATGGATCCAATTTTTATGTTACACCGGTAACATATGGACATATTCTTCATAAATATATCTCCAAACCTATAAATCTGTTGACAGTGTGGGCATCGTAAACCGTAACTACCGAACTATTTCTCTTCTTTTTCCTTTATTTCTTTTCTTTTTCTTTTTTCTTCTTTCTTCTTCTCTTCTATTACTCTTTCTCTTTTTCTTTCTTCTATTTCTCTTTTTCTTTCTCTTTTTCTCTTTTTCTCTTTTTTTTTCTTCTTTTTTTTTTTTTTTCTATTTCTCTTTTTTCTTTTTTTTTTTCTCCGTTACTATTTTAGCCAACAACTACAAATTTATTCTTCCATATGGACGGGCGTGGTGGTTACTATAAGGTAGGATCTCACCTGCCATTTGGTTAACAAATGGTCCAAGGGATAAACGAAGCGCGGTTTTAGAAAGCGGATTTCAAAGTCGGGATAGACGTCAGGAAGATGCGTACAAAGTTAAAACGTCTTCTCTCGTCTGGGAACGAGCTACATTAGAAATGAGACTAAATTTCTAGTATTTAGGTTAGCAGCTCACATAACTGACTTATAAGATTTCTAAACGGAAACCGTCTCCTACTTATTTGATTTAGAAAAACGCGTGGCTATAGAGTAACAGCTTCATATTTCAATAGAATAGAATACTCTTTATTATTTACACCATATAAGTTCAAGTCAAGAAGCGCTTGCCGAAGTCCGTCGATGGGTGTCCATTATAATATTTCAAGATTCCTCTATCTGTTACCCAGTTACTGGATTCTGGAGGCCAGATTATCAGTCATTCCATTCTCCGTTCAAAACTGGTACTCTGCTGCATCAAGTTACACAGGAAGCAGACCCAAACAAATGGTGTTGGGTAAAGGAAGGTAATTGTTTGATGAACCTGAAGAAATAGTACCAAAAGCATCTATTTGTAAATTCTCAACTTCCAAAATCTCGTAACTTGCACCACACGAAAAGCCCGCAGGCCGACAACACCTGAGCTGATCTATAGCCGCAACGGTACTGCGGGCCAAATTGTTACTTGCAATAGTGTTTTAGTTTAAATAATACTTGTACTACCAACATTGTTTATATGCCATTCCTATTGACATTTTTTATTGTATATTTCTACAGAAATGTAAGACTGCGGGCTAGTCACGCAAGGTATGAGCGAATGGTAGTTGGAATACATAACATAATCAGCCTTTTAACGTTCCCACTGGTGGGACACAGGCCTCCTCTCTAGGAGAGGGAATGGGCCGTATTCCACCACGCGGGCCCAGGGTTAAAAGTGACCAATTTCTTGCAACAGCAACAAATTGGTCACATTTATGTTGGCGTTTGTTAATTTTTTGGTAAAAATTATTTGTGTATTTTTAAAAAAAATAAGTAGCCCGCTCTGGCTTTGTAGGGGTCTATTTTTTTCACACTTCCTTTCATACAAACAAATCAGTATGTTCAGACAAATTACGAAAAGAACAAAAAACGAAAAATCTCTTACAGGACTCCTATCTAAGTCTGTATGTTCACAGTTGATCTTCAAAAACAATTATTATTTTTGCAGTAGAATTTAGCTTTCTCGAGACTTAACAGAAGCTAAAATATTATAAGCTTTAATTTTACATACAATACAACCAAAAATCAAAACACTCCTCACTTGTTCCCCAATACCGTACCACACATAAAAAAAACAAAACCGATAATTCCAAAGACCGTACGCGATAACATCTGGTGTGCGTACATACATTCCGAAATAATTCTAAGTCTTGGCGCGTGCGCAGGTATCGACTTTCATCTCTTAGTAATAACTACTCATTGTGCTTCATAAAAAATCGTATCTCCACATTACTGCTTTACAGTAATAGCTGGAAGCTGATTTCGGCATCTATTTATTAGTTTTCTTTTTTTTTCTCTTAACTATAGGTTTGACCATATGGCCGATTTCGATGGACGTAGGCGGATAAGTATTGGGCTTTTTGTCTTAAGAGTTTTATCCTGTCTGTTAAGATTGAGATATTGGGATAAGGTAGATATATTATAATTAATAATACTATGGCCAGTATTGGTCTGTTGTAGTATTATTCTGCACAAAAATGTTGGTGAAATGAGCTGTCATCCCTTCACACCACCAGTCAGCGTCACCTTTTTTTTGTTCTGTATGGGAAATAATCAAATGACTTCTCCCGCTCTGGGCGGAGCGGAAGGGAGTGTCAGACTCTTACTGACTAAAACCCACCCGTGATCCTTTAGTGCCCTTTGCGTTCCAGGGCCACGGTGACTCTTTTGAACAAATTCCGCAACTCTGGCAGAACTGTCATTCCTCAAGTGAATTGACAGCTCCCTTTAACCTTGCTTTACCTAAATTTCCGCAGGTAAACCGTCAGGTTTATTTTATTTACCCATGTAGTTCTCGTTCCCGTGGGAATACGGGGATAAAATAATAATATAATCTTTGTAACAAGGCGATAATATAGCTTTCCATTATTAAAAAAATACTTGAAATTGGTTCAGTACTTTCGGAACTTATTTGGTATAAACAAACAAACAAAATTTCCAGTCTCCATAATCATAGCGAAAAAGTGAATAGTTATTTTTATTAGAATGGCATTTATGCTTATAGGTTCATTTAAACCATTATACACGGTACAGTATTAGCACAAGTAAACACTCGAAATAATAATAGTAATAACAATAAACCATTCCTAGGATTTTTAAAGACTCTAGATTTATATAGCATACGCATAATAAGTATACTAGGGCCTCTTCTTTATGAAAAGGAGCTGATCATAAATCATGCTTGTGGTAAATTGATTGATGTACTTTTTTACGTTATACAGCAAAACATTACGATTATTCTCGGAGATAAAAACAAATAATTCGAGGGGACTATAAAGAACTTTTCAATGGCACCAACCCCCGACATGCAATGAAAATATTACTATCTATCTTGTTTTTCATTTTTTGTTTACTTTTGACATATCAGGCGTTTTTTTGAACATTGATATCGGTTAAGCCGTTTAGAATTTATGGTAAAATAAAGAAACTCACAAACATATGTACATACATACATGAACCCTGAAAACATAACACTCCTTTTTTTGGGCAGCCGTGTAAAAAGAGAACACAGAGCAATATTTCTTCAATTGTCTTGATCATAATGTTTACATTTTATAAAACCTATTAATCAACAATTTTCCGTTACAAAAACTCTCCACATCTCAATACCGTCATAATTCACTAAAGAATGAAGACTTCTGATGCGTCCATGTACCTTTGTCTAATTTGTGCCATCAAAGCATCCATACGACCATTTATAAATTACTGCCTCTAGCAAAACTCTGTGACCGGATAACGTACCTTAAACCTGTGCAACATCTGAAAATGGACCTTCAGATTATTGTTTCAAGGCAGATTTTTGATTGAGATGTCAATAGCATTTGCATTCACAAAATCATTGACCAAAATTAAGGCAGTTTCCGATTAAAAGAACCATAATAATTTCGCCTCGAGCTTACTGCGTCTTGGTCATTATTAGATACTTCCTCTCTGTATTTTATTATATTTTTTATGACTAGACTAGCACACAGTATAACTGCATTAGCTGTTAAATGTTTTGACATCGTTAGACGCGAATTATTTATTCGCGTGATTAACTGGACTTGTTCTGGTCGATTGGATTTTTATTTCTTTGGTATGATTGTTTTTATATGGAATAATTGGAGTGTCCGTATAAGTCAAGTATTCTTTTTTGTTATCTGGTTTATAACAGATAAAAATAATGTTCTTTACTTTCTTTACTTTGTCACTGTTTAGCTTCTGTTGAGGACCAGCGGCCATTTCGAATAGAAGAGTTTTTCTCTAAGTTAAAATACAATCAGAGGTTTATTGCTTCGCTAAAATTGTTTGATTCTATGCTCAGCATCTCATATAAACCATACTGAAAAAAGAATACTTGCGTCAGTACTTATCATGGACACCAAATAAATTTATTTATTTAAACTTTATGTACAATAGTGGTGGCGTACATTGGCGGACTTAATGCAACAAGGCATTCCTCCACGTACCAAACTAAAACAGAACAAAAACATATATGTACATAAATATCAAAATCCTCATTGCGTACTGCATTATCTCTATCATTGCCACAACAAACATTTCATTACAATAACAGCCTACAGAAGCCGGAGGGATGTAATGACAGGATTCGTCAAATTTTATTGTTAATATCGACTGTATTGCCTCCGATCAAAGCCGAGAGTCATATGGTCTCCGGTTCCTATCTTATAATTTAATGTTCCCAGCAAATTGCATACGATGATGAAATGAACCTCGGTGGCTGTCACGTAACGTCATAATGAATCCCTCCCAATAATTACACTCGGGGTAATATCCTGTGCAGGGATGGACTAGGGATGTTCCCTGAGATGTGGATCTGTTTCTGTTTCAGTAATTGAAGATCCGTAATCATGTGATTGGATTGAACAATACCTTAAAAGCAACTGTTTTCATTTTTTACTCTCTTTTACTGCAGCTTCACTCGTGTAAAATCGTATATCAGGGTATCTATGTATCTCTGTGCCAAAATTCAACAAAATTATTTCGGCAATTTTAGTATTACAACATAAAAATTAGACAAATTTACTTTTTCAGGTATAATATTAAACATAGATACACTTTTACAGTACAAAAAAAAATGTTTCATTCTGACGCTCTATAATCATTGTTTCATCTCAGTCTTTGGCATGCTTGTAACTTGCCAAAACTGAGATTTAAAATGGCACATTTATGAAATTTTATGTCACAAGCAATCCTGTCAAAAGCCAAAAAGTGATTTCGGATTATTTATCAGTATAAGAGTATGACTTCCGAAACAGGTTCGGTTATAGATGGGGCACAAATAAAATGCACCTGAATTGACATTCAATGTAAATGGGAATTTTGAGATTCATCCCTGCCGTCTGAACAAAAACCTGTTCAGCCATATTGCTACTCATTCATATAAGACTGATAACATTCTCGCTTATTGAATAGATCCTATCGATGAGATCTATTCATGATTGCCTTTTGTACGGGAGGATCTAATTTTACAAAATTAAAAAAATTGGTATTCAACTATATGTTTAAGTATCTAAAGAAACAGTAGCTTGCCCACTTGATACTCACTCTATACTAATATTATAAAGAGGACAGATTTTTTTATTTGTTTGTTTGTACCGACTAAGCTTCGAAACTACTCGAACGATTTTAACCATTTTTTCTGCAATGGATTATCAGCAAGTGACATAAGCTAAATTTTATTCCCGCAATCCCACGGGAACGGGAATTACGAGGATGAAATTGCGGGGCGCTACTAGTTATTGCATAAATTAGGTAAAACAATAAACAGTGAGCTCGAAAGTCTCATTGATCTTGATTATGTTAGCGCCTTTTATATCCTGCATTCGACTTCCAAGGAAAGAGTTATAGGGTTTTTCTAATAATTGTGAATATATCATCTACTTTTAGCCTGTACCTATTGGTGTCTGGATAATTTTAATAGGCTTTCCTCTTATTACATGGGCTTTAAACACAATGTGCGAAATATTAACGTACCTATTATAAGCATACCTACCCTGTCTTCATCATAATCAGCCCACTGCCACTGCTGGGACACAGGCCTCCTCTCTAGGAGAGACAATGGGCCGTAATCCACCACGCGGGCCCAGTGCGGGTTGGTGAATGTCACATGTCTTCGAATTTTTGGTTCTAGGACATGCCGGTTTCCTCACGATGTTTTCCTTCACCGTTTTGAGAGCGTCCCCCTCTCAAAACGGTGCGTATCCCTGTCTTACCCTTTAGAAAACTCAAACGTATTTTTTATTCCAAGCAACAAAATTATTAGAGCTATCAAAACAAAGAGTTTATTTCGTATGTCACAGAATGGAACGTGTGGCTACATAGTATGAATCCACTGGTCTGGAAGGACCGGTATACCCGGTTTGATATCCGGAAGCAGAACATATTTTTGGAAGATAATTGGTTCTGTCATGTCCATCAGAAATTCTGAAAGTATATTTTTATGTGTCACTTGAGATTGATTTGCTATGTTTTCGTTAGAAAACTTTTTAAAGATTGTTCCATCATCGTATCATTACATATGTATACCATAAATTATTTTTTACAAAAAACTCATCGTGCGCAGAATTTTAAACTATTAACTTAGGTTGTAACAAACTCATACATACAAATGGTCTTATTATTCATACCATACATCCAAAATTCGGTTGCATTATGGTAATGACGTAATAATTCGCTGACGATTTACTATACCCTTGTCCAATGGTAAATTGGTCCCATGGCCCATAAATTTGTACCCAAAATGCTTTAGGTTATGAAAAATGATGTTATGGGACGAGTAAGGATCCAGTTTATTGGTGATTGATTCTACCAAAGTAATAATACATCGCCGAGTGCGGTGTTGAAGTTGAGTGAAGAGGTTTTTGCTCTTAGAGTGGGTGTAAACTAATAAAGAATATAAATATAGCCTTCTGGATTTTGGTGCTACATCCAATCTTTGCTTATTGTTTTCTCCGTAGTAGCTTGCAGTCTTTTGCCAACTCTGCTGGCATCCATGAAAATGAAGAGACAAAATTACTCTCATCTTTAGTTTGATAGCTAATGCTGATTTAAAACTCCTTCAATTGCACCATCCACGTCTCACTATCAATATAAAACAACTAACAAAAACAACCTCATCTGACTAATTGGCGTTCAAATTAATAATGATTGAGACAAAAAATATTCCGAGAACTACATTTGAATCCCCAATTAGACCATAAAGGCCTTATCATGGACCCATTAACCGACAACGGACGCATAGGGAGGTTTATGAGTTTTACTACACAAAATCGTTGCCGACCATTTTCAACAATCCGAGCTCGATTTACAACCAATTAGCTAAGTAAATATATAAATGGCTTGATTGTGATGTGGGCGATATTAGGCCCAGGAAATTGTGAGTAAATGTACTTCCTACAATTACTTGGATTAGCTGGTTTATGGAGTATTGTGCGAATATTCAATCTAGAGATGTAGGAATGTATTAAATTGCTGCTTCACGAATCTTTATATATATATATGTCTTTTTTCTGTGTAAATGATAATTGTGGTTTTACAAGTCGATAAATTCTACAAATATCTGCCCGGAAAAACTTATTTGGAGGATGCTTGAAGTGAACGGTCAATACCTTTTATTACTACAGAATAGCACAGCTGTCAATTAGTAGCTTAAACTGGAATGATTGCTCACTTCACTTAAGTTTGCGGAATAGCACTGCTTTAGTCTTATTCTGCAAAGAAATTAGGAGATTAGGAGAGAGGATTGATCTGTCGATTCCTAGCATTTGGATGAGTTTATAGTTTCACCAGGGTCCCTTCAACTAAGAATCGATTTATATTGAGAGATTTCACTGTAAGATTTTTATAGCATATACTAAGAATAGCACTAAACTTCTGATTATTGTGAAAATGTCCGCATAAACATCGCTGATGTAGCGTAATGGTACGCTACATAAGCGACTGATGTTGAATGATGCTTTAATTAGAAATAAATCAATAAAAGTAGTTTAAACAATAATCGCGACAATAGTTTTTTAAGTATGTGTTTAGTTCTTTCTGGTTCTTACTTTAGAACTTCTCATACCTTGAAAAAAATCTTCTTTTAACAAGTAGTAGGTCACCTTATGTTTTGAGGACGTTTTTATTTGTAAAATATTAATTTTATGTGTTTCAGTACCCCATGGTTGCAGAATTTGTTCGAAAGTGTCACCACGGCCCTAAAATGCAAAGGGCATTAGGAGTAACATGAATGGGTTTTACTCAGTAGGTAGTAGTCTGACACTCCCTTCTGCTCCGCCTAGGGCGGAAGAAGTTATTTGGTGATTTCTTATCAATATTAATATATACATAAATATATATTATTTTTGTTAGTTTCAGTAGGTATTTTAATTATTATATAAGGGTTATATTTGATTGTTTATGATAGATAAACAATCATTTTAACTGAGAGCCTCCATAAAATAAATATAATCCAGACAAAGTCACAGCTAAGAGCCAGTTTATTGGATGCCCAATGATTGATGGTTGACAAACAGTAGCATTTTGACTTGTTCTATTAAAATTTAAAAAGCTTTCCGATTTTATGTTCCAATAATTTTTAATTAACCGAAAGATAATCCATAGATAGACCGCCTTTTAAGTTGAGCGACAATTTTGAATTGATTTTTTTATTTTATGGGAAGAGCTGAATCTGATAGATTACCTCATTAGCCTTGTAGATGACATTGACCGCTTGCACTTTGAGGTTCATGACTCGATATTTATTGTAAATTAATTTAAAATAACTTATCGAGGGTAAAATCCGGATAGTTGATACACTTTTTGAAATTACTTTATATCTCTCAGTACAAAAAGCACAATATTTTATTTTTAAAACGGGTAGGTACTTCGGTTTGCTATCTTAAAATTTGTGAAAGTAAAAAAAAAACATTTATCTTTGATATTACTACAATTATAGCGATTTTTGCGGACCTCTAAATTTGAGACATCTATCCCATATAGGGAACTGTTTCCTAATCCATATAAATTACGTTTAGGATAGTTGCCTCTCCGAGAAAGAGGACTTTTATCCCCCAAAAACTTGGATTGCTGTGCCTTCACATGCAATCGCACAGACCCATGCAACTCGGTCAACTTAGTGGTCGTTGTCGAGTCTCTCGATTCTCGAAACTAGAGTACCTACCTAATTAAAATCGGGGTAACCATACCCATTTTCTCGTAGCTCGCCGTCCGCAGGCCCGCGCCTACGGTGGCCGGGAATCGCCCTGCGTTTCCCGACGCCCGGGGCGTCTTCTTCTGTTGCGGCGACTGGGGCGTGAGGTTTCCATCTCTCGCACGCGTTCTGCCTCCTCGCTCCGTACCATGAATTGAACTAGGGTGGACGCTGACCAGGGCCGGACGATAAATATTAAATCCTTTTTTTTCTGGATGGGAAATCATCAAATTACTTCTCCCGTTCTGGGCGCAGCGGAAAAGTGTCAGTCTCTTATTGACTAAAACCCACCCGTGATCCTTTGCTTTCCAGAGCCGCGGTGACTCTTTCGAACAAATTCCGCAATTCTAGTTGTTTTTGTGCTAAACAGTGGACCATTGTTGTCAAATTAAATGAATATATTATATTATAAGAGGTATTCCATGAAGCACACCCAAATGAAGCACACCCAGACGAAGCACACCTAAAGTATTCCACTTAGCACACCCGTAGGTGGGCTTCAAATAAAAATTTAAAATAATTAATTTCCTATTCCACGAAGCACACCTACGAATATCACTCGCATAGTGCGGGGACTAAGAAATAAAAATGTCGATAGAAGAAAATATTTATTATTTAAAAGACTAACTTAAATTTCTAACATCATTCAGTTTCATTATAATAATGTGACACAATATTTGACATTTTTGTAATCTTACTATTTAAAATCACAGATTGTTTCATAATTATCTTTCCAAAAATTTTTTTTAGTTTTTAGCTATTTTTCTATTATTTTCCTTTTTTGTGCTCTTAATAAAATCACAGATTGTTTCATAATTATGCAATAAAAACTTGGACAAATATCAAAAACATTGTAAATATAGTTTTCCATAGAAATCTATGTTGAAGTTTTCTTAAAGCTACCTGTTTAAGAAAACTTAACATAGATCTCTATGGAAAACTATATTTACAATGTTTTTGATATTTGTCCAAGTTTTTATTGTGATTATGAAACAATCTGTGATTTTTTATGTTAATGTAGAGTATTTTTATTATTCACTAAACAGGTAGCTATAAGAAAACTTCAACATAGATCTCTATGGAAAACTATATTCAAGATTCAAGATTCAAAGATTCAAAGCATTTATTTCAAATAAACCCTTTACAGGCACTTTTGAATTGTCAAGTCGAAAGAGGTGAAGCTATCTGCACGTTCCAAAGCGTAGATCTCTATGGAGAAGAACGTGCAGGAAACTCCACGGACACTCTTTTAAATCATGTTCTGTATTACATAACCTTGGTTACATCCTTGGTCGCTTCTATATGTGAGGACAATGCAAAGAAAAAAAAAATAGAAAACTATAAAAACAATTCAAAGTATAAAGATTAAAACAAGTCAGTGGCAGTTAAGAGGTGACCAGTCTCAACCGACGGCGCCCGTTCACGAACTTGACGCGTGTATTGGCACCATTTAGCTCAACCATTTTGAA
Source organism: Hecatera dysodea (assembly GCA_905332915.2). Classification (NCBI taxonomy): domain Eukaryota; kingdom Metazoa; phylum Arthropoda; class Insecta; order Lepidoptera; family Noctuidae; genus Hecatera; species Hecatera dysodea. The sequence continues at coordinate 4,979,662 of HG995294.1, read as the reverse complement.
GGGAACCGAATGATCCAACACACACGCCACCATCAGCGAAACATTTGAGCGAGCATGACATGCTCTCAACTGCCATTTTAGTTCAAGTCACAAGGTAAACTATAACTTATAACATGTAAATGGCTCCATGGTACTCACATTTACAATATTTGAAAATAAAATGCTTCTACATTATACAAAACTATGGTTTACAAAAACCAAGCAACTACAAGTAAAAAAAGAGAAATTATTTATCATCAAACTAATATTATATATAAAAAAAAGAATAAATAAATGAGATAAAAAAAGGCGAGCATCTCTTCCAAATATAAAATCCTAACTTGTTTATCCAAGTGGTTGAGGCTGTGGAGCAGAACCGGCATTTAGCCAAGCATTATTATCTTCAATGTAATCCCCCAACTTATAATATGCTTGCCTGCATAATGTGCGTTTAATACAAGTTTTAAATTTCGTTTCATTCAGTTCTAATATATGGGGAGGAATTTTATTATAACATTTTAAACAATACCCCATGAAAGATGTGGCTACTTTAGCTAGTCTGAAACCTGGTTGAACTAATTGATCCCTATTTCTAGTAGCATAATTATGTCTGTCGCCTCGCTTACTAAAGAGATGTAGATTTTTTCTAACGTGCATAATGTTTTCATAGATATATTGACAAGGTACCGTCATGATGTTAATTTCCTTAAACAGTTCCCGTAGAGAATCACGCCGGCGGAGATGGTAAATGGCTTTGATGGCTCTTTTCTGCAGAATAAAAATTGACTCGATGTCTGCAGCCCGTCCCCATAACAAGATACCGTAAGACATTATACTATGAAAGTAACTGAAATAGACTAGTCTCGCGGTATCAACATCAGTAAATTGGCGGATTTTCCTAACAGCATATGCTGCTGAGCTTAGTCGTCCTGCAAGAGATGCTAAATGAGGACCCCATTGTAGCCTTGAGTCAAGCGTAATCCCCAGGAAAACCGTTTTATCGACGAATTCTAGTTTTTCCCTGTTCAACACTATATCACAATCACTACTTTTGACATTTGGTAAAGCAAATCTTATGCACTTCGTTTTTTTCCCATTTAAAACCAAATTATTAGCAGTGAACCAATTTTGGACCTGCAAAAGGGCGTTATTTACGATGTCAAGATTATTACTACGTCTATTTATTTTAAAAATCAAAGAAGTGTCGTCAGCAAACAAGACCATGTTTAGCTTGTTTTGCATTTTGTTTTGTATTTACAATGTTTTTGATATTTGTCCAAGTTTTTATTGCGTAATTACGAAACAATCAGTGTTTTTATTAAGAGCACAAAAAAAGGAAAATAATAGAAAAATAGTTAAAAACTAAAAAAAAATTCGGAAAGATAATTATGAAACAATCTGTGATTTTAAATAGTAAGATTACAAAAATGTCAAATATTGTGTCACATTATTATAATGAAACTGAATGATGTTAGAAATTTAAGTTAGTCTTTTAAATAATAAATATTTTCTTCTATCGACATTTTTATTTCTTAGTCCCCGCACTATGCGAGTGATATTCGTAGGTGTGCTTCGTGGAATAGGAAATTAATTATTTTAAATTTTTATTTGAAGCCCACCTACGGGTGTGCTAAGTGGAATACTTTAGGTGTGCTTCGTCTGGGTGTGCTACATTTGGGTGTGCTTCATGGAATACCTCTATTATAACACGTATGTACGTAATGATGGGTACGTTTAGCTGTGCGGTGTCACCACTAAAAAGTGAAAAATAAAACTCTTTTTTACAAAAAATACAACCGACTTCTAAACAAAACTCATTAATAAGTATAAAATAACTTTAATTTCGGAAGTCGGTGTTCAAAAAACGATGTCTGGGTGACAAAAAACACCGACTTCCGAAATTAAAGCTATTTTATACTTTTTGCGTTTTTCTAGATAAACAAGATTATAGCAAGCTTGCTAAAACGGCATCTTATTAAAAACAGTTATTTTTTACATTAAGCAACATAGCGCAAGTAGGTAAGTCATTACCAAAATAACTTATAATCTAAAAAACATATGAAATTGGAATATTCTTTCCCACCTTTGTGTCGCGCTAATAATTCTCGCGACAAAACATTTTGTTTCGAGTTAAAAACACGAATAGAGCATTTCTTTCTTAATTATACATACTCGTAAGGCTACGGCGCGATTTTACATCGGTGCTTTTAAAGTAATGGTGCAGCTACATCCATACGCGACAGCGATTCCAGAAGAAGAGCGATTAATAGGTACGCAACATTGCAACCCTCTCTGCAACCATATATCTATACTTATAATAAATCTGTAGAGAGGTCAATTCTGTACAAGGAATATATTTTCAAAATAACTATCAGGGGGTGATTAGTGATCGATACTGGTGCCAAAAATGCAATCAGTAAAATTTTTGTCTGTCTGTCTGTCTGTATGTTCTTTATAGAAACAAAAACTACTCGACCGATTTTAACGAAACTTGGTGCAATTATTCTTCATACTCCTGGGCAGGTTATAGTATACTTTTCATCACGCTACAATCAATAGGAGCAGAGCAGTGAAGGAAAATGTTGGGAAAACGGCCTTAATAGTTAAAGTTACATAGAAATCATGTATTACGGAAATGTTCTACATAAAATTATCTAAAAAATATCCCGAAACAGCATGTCTAACTTTTGTCAATTTTAAACCGATCGGGCTGAGAGTTTCAAAATCGGGGGTAAAGTAACTATTCCACGCGGACGAAGTCGCTGGCAGAAGCTAGTTATACATATAAGGCAAATATGAAGGTCATACAATATAGGGGATTGACTAAAGAATCGATTTCTGACCTTGGACTCTAGCCAAGATAATAAATTCTGTTGATCAGCTTAAATCTATACTAATATTATAAAGCTGAAGAGTTTGTTTGTTTGAACGCGCTAATCTCAGGAACTACTGATTCGAATTGAAAGATTCTTTTTGGGTTGAATAGACCATTTATCGAGGAAGGCTTTAGGCTATATATCATCACGCTTAAGCCAAAAGGAGCGGAGCAGCGATAAATAATGTTTTAAAATCGGGGATTCCACGGGGACGAAGTCGCGGGCAGCAGCTAGTTAATAAATAAAAATTAAAGGGTGACAATTCGATAGCATATGTAAATCGCGTATCTAGTTTGTACTTTTTGATGAAATCTTTGATTTTATAGCGTTTTGCTAATTTGACTTCGATATATTTTAATGTTATACCGATAACATTGAAATAAATCGAAGTATCTCTCTCGAAGATTATTCTTAATATCGAAAACCGACGTTTTCAACATTAAGAATAATATATCAAAACAACTTAATACAGGTCTGTAATGTATCGCATGCTAATAAGACTTTATTAGTGTTGGTGAAACCAATACGACAAGTATTTTATTCAGCAAAATTATTAATCATGTTTGTTTCGCACTATAATCAAGTTTTAAATTAATTATTCCAGCACAGCATCACACGACTAGTAACATGATGATGATAACTAGTCAGATGTCCATGTTTGCACCATGTTGACTTTGGCTTTATGACATTTAACTACCTTCCAAATTGAAGTCAACGAATGATAACATTCAAGTTTTTCTTTAAAACAGTTTTGTCCATGATAATGAGAAATAACTCTATTTAAAAATTCAACGTTTCGGTATACATTCCCACTGTAGCATACTAACTTCTCAGCAACTTGGTATCCTAGCATGTGTAAGCTAGCGACAATTGACCGAATCATAAAGTGGCTTGGGGTTGATCGACACATATCAGTGCCATGCCTGGAACGTAGACAGTGTTCCGTCAATAAAACAAAAAAAAAAAAAATCGGTGCATTCATTTCAATCGAGCTCGTACATCGAGGTTACGTCCCGGGCAAGTTTCAGATATGTATGTGTGGATGAACCTTTATTTGAAGTTTGGTTCCGTTATTAATCCAAATTTAACAAAATATTAACTAATGAAACGCTAGGTCAGGATTTCAGAAAACGCAACTGGCTGCTGAGTTTTGAAAAACTGATGAAAGCCAAACTTCACAGCCTGGCTCATCACCGCAAGGTGGCCTGCTTATCGGTCTCCTACAGATTGTAGTTCGGAGAGAGTGCCCATGAACTCCACGACCTCATCCCGCTCCCTTTTACTATCAGACGTCTAGAAACACTGGAAGCTACCATCTCTACCTTGTTGCTATTCCACAAATTCACACCAAGCCTTTCCAATCGTCTTTTATAATGCGCACATCAAAGGACTGGAACTCTCTGCCTGCATCTGCTTTTCCGAACGCATTTAACCCTAATCTCTTCAAAGTTACAGTGAACAAGCTTCTTCTGGGTAAGCTCATTCCACGTTCGTCTTTGTCTCTGTCACCTCTTGACTAGGGTCAAGAGCAAGCCCATCTCAAATAAAAAATACATTTTCGTAACGTTAAAATCGCTTTTCCAACCCCACTATGGTCTTAACTATCTCTCATTGAAGTTAGTGATACTGAAACGTATGCGTGATGTTGATGGTCCAAATAGACCAGATGCTGATGAATGTCGGGGACAATTATTGTTTTGAAAAAACTACTATTACCTTGTGTCACTGTTTTGTTTATGAAAGTTGGGTTCCGTATAAAAAACGAAGAATTTTAAGAAATATATCTTTGTAGTCAGCTATCAATGTTCAGTTTAATGTTGAACCGTATTTTAAATATCAATCATACCTTTACTTTCATTGTTAAAACAGCTCATGATATTCAAATAAAGATCGAATGTTGTGGATACCTATGTATATATCGTGAAGAACTTTGTCACTTCAAATCGTCTATGGGCCAAACTTGAGTGGACAGTATTTTCTTATTTTTTTTTTTGGCAAACACATAAATTCAATAGGTCTAGTCGTATGACTGCATAAACTAAATTTAGACAAATATAATCTATAATCACTAGTCATGTTCAGAGATTAGCAAAGGCCGGTATTCCTCTCAATACGATAGCCAAACAACTACAATTTTCTACAGACTTTACACCAAAGGTACCCTAAAAACCAGTGGCTTGCATTGGTACCAGCAGTGATTACCATAATTTCATCGCTCCACGTGTCTGAGGACTCCACAAAAACTGGTAATAATCACAGTACAGCGGTACTGGCGCGCACTAAAGTGTTATTGAGTCTAATAGATTTTAATAATATGCTCCAGTTCAGGCTTCGCAATTTAACGTGTCGACTAGTTAAGAAGATTGAGGAAGGTGTGGACATTATTATATACATATAGTAATTATTTTTCGGATCCGGTTATAAATATTATTTTTATCAAGCGGTCTCGAGTACTGTGCTTTAAAATATCAACAATATGAAATATTTTTATGGCTTTTCGGAAAAGAACACCTCATAGACGTTTCAGCACGGATACAATTTTTTCGCACCTAACATGTCATATTATAGAGTATCCCAAAGTAAAATCAAGATTGGAATTTGCCGTCGTTTTGCAGTTAAGTGTTGGCTATCTCAAAAATATAACAGTAACAGACTGTTACATTTAGCTGTCATTTTTAGTTTAGACTTTGTGAAAATGTAGTTAAAAAAAAAACACATTAATTTTGGTAGTAAATTTTCAGAAAAACTTTAATTTTAGATAATGTGATTTAACAGCAATGGTTTTTTTTTCTAAGTTCTTTGAAATCAGCGGTACATAACCATTGCAAACAAGTCCACAACCATTGCAGGAGGAAAATCAACGCTGAATCGATTTAGCCACATTTATGCAAAATGGTAATGGAAAAATTCGATAACATAATGAGTATATATGCAAGAGATCATTTTCCTTTTGTGCTATTCCTTATCTTATTTATTTCATGAATTAATAAAAAACAAAATGAAAAAAAAAATCTGTTTTCTAGTTAAATCATATCTTGCATTAATTTTGGGACACTCTTTACAAGACTGCCTAGCATATTACTATTGCCTGCTATGTACATACTATTATATTTGCTAAAAGCGCAAACCACTTTAAATCTCTAGCAAAGAAAATTGTAACTGTTGTGTCTCCACTTGTACCATACTGCAGTATTCTTCACCGCAGGGCAAACGCAAGGGCTACTGTATGGAATGATAGGTTTTTTTACTTGTATACAATGTCTTCAAATCAACTGTCATATTATTTTGTTACCAAGTAAACACAGGGCCAGAAGGCATTCTTGAATTTTTATATTCTTTACGCGAAGCGGGTAATCAGTTTTTGTTTTGAAACAATAAGGCAACCAAAATAATTATATCGAAAGTAGAAGAACAGAATTTCTTTCTATTATTTTTACATTTCTCTCGGCTCGAATCTGGACCAGAGCAGAGGCCTCATTCTAGAGACTTTTAATTTCATCAGGCACCATAACATTACCTTTTAATATTAAGCAGAGTGTCTTTTTCTTCTCTTTTGACTTCTGTTGAAGCTGTACGAGAATTGCAGCATCGATAAAAAGATTTGAAAATCAACTTTGATTTAACGTAGATGCGTAAGGAGGTACAATGACTTGAGAGATTAGTAATTGTAACGTGTTGCAAAAATATGAAATACAGTTCCATAATAAGTAAATTACCAAATCAAACCAAACCACCACCAAACCATATCACCACCAAACCAAACCACCACCAAACCAAACCACCACCAAACCAAATCACTATAACCAATTATTTTATCTTTCTTTGCTTCAACTTGAACTACCCTTTACCTTATATTCAGTTTCCTCCATCCCCCTCCATCTCCACGCCCTTTTAACCAGTTCTGGGCTTTCCATATCCAACTAATTCGTTGTTTAGATCATCAGTGTTAATGTTTTGTATCTTGCCTCCATAATAACGACCAGTTTTGAGTCTTTAATACTTTTTTATGAACAGGAAATCATTGAATGACATATTCCGCTCTGGACAAAGCGGAAGGAAGTGTCAGAATCTTACTGACTAAAACCCATCCATACTCCTCCTACTACTCTTTGCGTTCCAGGACCACGGTGACTCTTTCAAACAAATTCTAGAACCACGTCAACATCTAACGATCACGGATCACCTCACGATATCGAATTAATTATAATTAAATTCCTCACACCTTTTACATATTTAACGCTGTACCAGAGAATATAATCACACTTAACACACTCGATCTACGGATTGAGTAAAAGATCTCGTAAGTGTGAGCGATCTCCAGCCTGCCATTAACGGCCGAACCCAATAACCGATCTATCACATACTGGAGATAGAAAAACAAATGAAACAACAGAAAACCTATTTAATTTTTCTTGATTTTTCTGTTGTTTCATTTGTTTTTCTATCTCCAGTATGTGATAGATAGGTTATTGGTTTCGGCCGTTAGTCAATGACTCGACTTAGTATACATTTACTTACTTTAATACAGACACATTATGACGGTAGTGTGAAAACGAGCGTGCAATGCATGTAAATCATTCAGCTTCAGCATACGAAGTGTTGACTTACTTATGCTAGTATTGCTCTTGTGAGAGTTGATAGCGTTCATTTCAATGTAAGTTGACAAATATTACAAATCTTTGGAAGATTTTATTTTTATTTATATTATTGCTAGCAGCGCCCCGCAGTTTTACCCGTTTCCGTAGGAATATGGGGATAAAATATAGCCTATGTTACTCAGGTTGAATGTAGCTTTCTAACGGTGAAATAATTTTTGAAATCGGTCCAGTAGTTTTTGAGTTTATTCGTTACATACAAAAATAAAAATATTTCCTCTTTATAATATTATATTATAGTATAGATAGACAAGTGTTTGACCACTATCTCACCTGATGGTAAGCGATGATGTGGTCGAAGATGAAGCATGCTTGCCTAGAATTTACCTATTCACTCTTGACTTAAAGACTCGACAGGTTGTTTCTGACGTATCAACGTTTTCAGTATTCTGGTTGTATTACTTGACGGAGAAAAAATTGCGGCTAAAAAGGAGCTCACGGCGAAATAATAACAACCACACACCAGTCGAACTTCAAGGTTACATAATAAGTTGCTTTTTTTTTCTTGATGGGATATCATCAAATGACTTCTCCCGCTCTAGGCGCAGCGGAAGGGAGTGTCAGATTCTTACTGAATAAAACCCATCCGTGTTCCTCTTAGTGCCCTTTGCGTTCCAGAGCCGCGGTGTCTTTTCTGAATAAATTCCGTAACTCTGGCAGGATACCAATTAGCTACTTTATTTATTATCAACATACTACTATTGTGACTATAGCACTGCAGCTGGCTGCCTACTACTACTATTGCCCCTTTGAACGTCTTTGGTAGTTGTTACGGATAGTTTGAAGCCATAAAAATTGACATCAGTCTGGGTTGTAGAGATCAGATGAGAAATCTCTCCAAAAAGGCTAAGCATATCGATTGTTGTAAGTAGCTTATAAATAGTTTTCTTAGGATGACAAACTGTATCCCGAGTTTTCTGATTAATTCGAGTAATTGAGTGGGCTTACCGTTCATTTTTAAAACAAATAAACAATAATTCACCGGAAAGCTTTTCATATTCACCCACTTTGTACATCAACTGCCTTGTAAATGAGTGTGATTGGCCCCCGTAACTAGCCTATCATAAACCTCAGCTCCAGTGTATTGTCCAAGCGTAACCAAAATCTAGAACCTCAAAGCCTCAAAGGATTAAGACAGACAACTCTTCACTAACAACTACGAAGTTAGAACGTTGGTTGCGTGTAATGGCACGTCGCTCGCAGCATCGGATGCTACCGATAGCGAGCGGGCCCGGGGCGCGGCATTAGCGCAGCCCATCTCGCTCCCAGTTATTACAATCACGTTGACAGTGTGTCCATGGGTTTGGTATCCTTTAGGATTTCGTAAGTCACTTTTTTGTCCTGAGGGCGGCTAATACTTAAATTAATTTCTTATTTCTTTTAACATCGTTTTTAAGTCTCACTTACAATATTATGGACTGAAATAAAAAGTTTTTTTTTTTTTATCAGAATTTTGCATTTGCTGGGAATTTGAAAACTTTTACTTTGAAAGGTACGTTGAAAAAATGTTTGCCATCTTTGTTAAAAAGTTAAACGTGCTCTTGTGTATTTTATTTTTGCGTGAGTCGTTATTTTTTTTTCTTCAACCTACATATATCGTCCCGCTGCTGGGAAAAGGTCTCTCCCATAGCTTTCCACTTTTCCTGGTGTGTTGTCCTCTCCGACGAATCTGTCATAAACGCTGTCACACCAGCCTTTCTTAGACCTTCCTCAGCTATGGCTATATCTGTCCTGATGCATCTTACATATATGACGTGACCAATCACACGTCAGTCTGACATGATATTTATTTTGTAAGTAGGTTAAACATAGCACTTTTACACGTCCAATATTTCTTGTCATTTTAAGCTAGATGAAGCTGGTGTTTCCTAGCCGACTGATGTACGTTATTTATATTGTTAGTTTCTTAATATTTAATCTCAGTTTATATTACTTTTTCTTTACCAAATAACGCCATAACAGAACAATATTTGCACACGCGTTATAAAACAGGCCAATTCTTGTGATAATAATCAATAAAAAAGTGTAAAGTGTCCTACGTTCTGTAGAATCCTGGCCATCACAAGGAGCGTACATTATGATTATACCGGGAACCGAGCGTAAAAAAATAAATGTTGTTTCTTTGATTACTTCACAACTCAGGCGCGGGATGATATTGTTAATTCCATTCGATATGTTCGTTAATCGCGGTCTTCGCTTCTTTTAAAAAGTTTTTATGCGTAATGCAGGTGCATAATAATTACAGATAATATTTATGAGATTTTAGAATGAGTTCAGTTCTTTTTTTTCTGTAGATAAATCGCATTGATTAATTCATTCTCCAAATCTCCACAAAAATCTTGGGCTGATTGTTCAGGAAATGGAAAATCGAAGTCAACCCTGATAAGAGTCAGGTGTTTCTAATTTCGACACAGCGGATTCTTTTGAACCTCGCTTCACAACAAAAACTGACTCAACTTTACAATCGTAAATGAGAACCGATCATCATTACCTCTCTGAACCTTGACATTGGCAAAATCTTCGTTAAACGATGGAGCCATAAGACAAAAAAAGCAACTCCCTTATTTCATTGGCCGTTCGATACAAACCCTTCCGTATCTCCCTAAATAATAATCCTTGCTCAGTCTAGCTCGTCTCTAGCTATTCTTCCCTCTTCTGACTTCTTGCGCTCTGATCGAAACTGAAGGGAGTGCCAGGCTCTTACCTACTGACTAAGACCACGACCCTGGATCGCAAAGCGTTCCAGTTTTGTGGAGACTCTTGCAAACAAATTCAGCAATCCTGCCAGAGCGACGCTCTAACCCCGGGACCGTACCCCGCAGGGAGTGCCCTTAGCGTACAGTCGCTAAGTATTTTATAAGCCTTGTCTGGAGATTTTAATATTTTATGAAGACCGCCACAAGCAAGTCCGGTTAAGCAGCCCACAAGCTCCTAGGAAGATCAGCGAGAAGCCACACATATATATAAAAATAAACAAATCAAATTGATTAATCTAGAGACCTATACGGTTGACAAGGAATATTCCTAAAGACCTTTTGAGCTTCAAGATATCAATTTTAGATTATGGTCCTTTTAAGAATCGTCAACTTTAAAATACCATCAGTGCAGCCTGATTACTTGCGATAGGATAAAATATATGATAAGTATGTGGCCTCGAAGCAAGAGTTTAAAATCTACCGAAGAGGAGACGTGATTTCCAACGAGAGGCAAAAGATCATATGGCAATAAATCTGCCTAGCTTTTTTTACTCAGAAGGTGGAAATGTTTTTCCAACTATCTGTTGGCTTCCAATTTACTTGGATGCAGTTGAATGCTAGCCAATATTGCATGGGACGATTGCCTATATGTCCCTAACAACTCAGTACATTACTTGGTAGTGCAATATCCCTTAGTATGATTGTAGTAAGATTTTGTGTCTGCTACCTACCCGTAACGACTGATAAAAATCTAAAATTGACAACGAGGACCAGATGGCTAAACGTTACTTCTGGAGTACGAAGGAGTTGAGCATTTTCACGCCATGGCATGACACTCTAATTATCTCTTCTATTCTCTTATTTCAAAAGATATATTCCAATTCCTCCCAGAATATGTATGTTGCGCATAAATGAACGTAGAAAGATTCCGTATAAAATTAACAGATTCCGTGGAGTACCTTTTACGAATTCTGGTTTTAAGCACACTCAGTGATATAACCACCTTTGGTATATCTTATGACAATACCTTGTAGAAAGGAGGAAAAACAAACTGACACAAATAACCCAAAAGTAAAAATAAAACACCCACTATAATATTTTCAACCACATACTTTATGGCCAAAAGCGTAATCTCATTCAGCTTGCTACAAAGTAATCAGGCGTCAGGTCTTTGGAAGTAGCTCCACAGTATGATACGAGCATATCTTCAATTATCGTGCCATACTAAAACACACCGCAAGCCGACTGGTTTTGCAAAGAAGATGTTGTTTGCAGAAGGTACAGTCCTCTTTATTTTCAGCTGAAAAGCAGTCATTTTTGAAAAAGTACAGCGTTGGAAGAAAATTCCCTGATGGCGTGTGGTTCCTGATTACAATCTGGTGGCATTCTTACTATATAACTATTATTTTAATAGAGATTAAATAGATTAGTAAGTCCTCCATATCACTGTTAACACCCGGTGAGATTGTAGTCAAGCTCGAGCCTTTGAATAATAATAATAAATAGTAAAATAGTGGTAAAACAATGGACAAACTACCTACCGACCTATCGCTTCAACTCTTTCACTTTATGCCTTTTTTTGCATTTATAACTGTTAGTTTACATTTAAACAGTCAGTAGAAATAATTGCAAAAACAGAAAACGATATAGAAAACAGAATTCATACATAAACAGAAACAGAATAGATACATTAATGATCTTAATTGTATATACAAATTCATATATCTAGACCATAGATATCTATACAATATATTATTGATAAACTCGCGTTAGACCGCAGTGTCATCTGGTGAAAAGCGAACATGTGATCGACGACGTATACAAATCATCTAATAAAAATCGTGTCGTATCTGCAAACCAAGCTCATAATCTTTGCAAAACTTTTTACGTGCGCTCAACCGTCAATGATCAACTCCTCACTAGATGTGATAGGTGATCGGTGATCGGCGATCGCTAATCACCGCTACACTGACGGCCTAAGAAGCCACATCCTGTGTTACCGTCTAATTTAAAGATCACTTCGCCTTTATAAGCCAGTCGTACGTATGGTTCAATTTTGATGAAATCATATAGCATTTGGTTTTATTGAATCTTGTAATTGATTTGTAAATGTTTTAAGAGTTGATTGTTGGTTGGAGATTAGTCAAGAATTGATTTGTTCAGGAGTGTAATTAAACTTAAATATAAGCTTTAGTCAGTCCTTCTACGAATCATACTGTCCGATGAACTTTTTTGATTTTGTTTTCGGATTGTGAGAAGATATTACAATGTATAGCGAATGATTTCCAGTACGATTTGAGACTTCTCAAATCGTACTGGAAAATATTATATATAATCTGCCACTTGAATTAGATTCTACTTATTCACATTATAGAAATTACGTATAAGTAGATGCACCATCAACATATAAAGTCTATATCATGTTAAATCAATGAAAAAATGCAATTGCAACTTCTAAAATATAAAACTAAAACAGACTATAAAACGTCTTCTGTACCGTTTAAGCCACACACATAAGTAAATTAATATCTAAAACTGCAGTCCTGTACCCCTAGTGACAGGTTTAGCCCATGGTCTATTAGCAGCAGGCTGGAACCAGTTCTCCTTCAATTAACTCTTACATGATGTTGAACGGGAGGAACTTCCTGATACAACCTATATTTTTGTCTCACTTCTAGTTCGTAATTTCTAAGACTTTTACTAGGTTTATTTTTTTTAGTATGGAAATGAAAAAGTGTTGAAGATTGCTTTATTGCTTTTATGACTTTTCAATGGATCAAGGTTTGTTAGGTTTGGGAATGTAAGGAATTGAAACAAATTGATGAGCCTGCTTCCCTGAGCGGACCCAAAATCTCAGCTGATTAGGTTTTTGCCTATTAATCTACTATTTTTAAAGCTAATGTTATAATTTAATCGTGTTTTCATCGTATTGTATGAATTTAATGTTATTTGTTAAATTAGAACTTTATACGTTACCCAATTCTTGCAGTTTTTTTCAGTTTGTTTTCAAATAATCGATAAGTGCTTTATACTGAACTAGCTGCTGCCCGCGACTTCGTCCCCGTGGAATCCCCGATTTTAAAACATTCTTTATCGCTGCTCCGCTCCTATTGGCTTAAGCGTGATAAAAGCTATATTTTTGTCTCACTTCTAGTTCGATGCACATTCCCTGCAATATGAAGGAGCTGTTTAATTTCTAAGACTTTTACTAGGTTTATTTTTTTAGTATGGAAATGAAAAAGTGTTGAAGATTGCTTTATTGTTTTTATGACTTTTCAATGGATCAAGGTTTGTTAGGTTTGGGAATGAAAGGAATTGAAACAAATTGATGAGCCTGCTTCCCTGAGCGGACCCAAAATCTCAGTTGATTAGGTTTTTGCCTATTAATCTACTATTTTAACCCACGACGGAAAGGAGACAGTATATTTGGGGTGAGAGAATGTTTGTTTGTGCAAACCAATGTTCCCATTTATCTCCAGTACTACTACTCCGATTTTCATGCAGTTTTCAGTGATGGGTTCGGAATTGATTGATGCATGTTCTTAGATAGGTGTTACAGTGACAACTCACCAAAGGGCGCTGCAGTCAAGGATATTTGGGCAAAACAATATTGCCATTTATCTTCAAAACTACTATTCCAATTTTGATGCAGTTTTACGTGATGGGTTAAGGTTTGATTAGTGCATGTTCTTAGATATGTTTTACGGTGACAACTCACGAGCGGGTGCTACAGTAAAATATGTTTTGCAAAATGGGTTTGTAGTTGTATCTATATGTAGTACAATGTTCATAATAAAGTTCTTCAGTTCTCTCTAAAAAGTTTGAAAAAAAGCAAATGTTATAATTTAATCGTGTTTTCATCGTTTTGTTTAATATAATATCATTATTAATATAAAATAATGTCATTGTTAAATAAGAACATTATACGTTACCCAATTCTTCTAGTTATTTTCAGTTTGTATTCAAATAATCGATAACTGCTTCACACTGAATAAGAACAGAATAGAATACTCTTTATTATGAACATCATATAAGTTACAGAAAATATAGATGAAGAAAACATTACATAGGGTGACACAATGGGCGCCCTTATCGCTAAAAGCGATCTTTTCAAGACAACCTTTGGATGGATTTTAAAGAGAAAAGGAAATACAGTACTGTAGGTAATTTTAGGTGTACTAATTATTTATACAATAAATACATAATAGATAAATACATACAATAATAGTTATGAAACAAAAAGCATAGAACCCAGAGCATATATACATATATATAGATAGCAGAAGCATAGAATTCTTTAAATACAGTTGATACAGCTCAACAACGTCAAAACGATGGTTAACATTATCCACTATAAAATATGCTAATGTTAAATGAATAGCTTAATTCTCTAAACTAAGTATGATTTCTCCCACTTACTCCTTAATAGAGCAATTAAAACAATATTTACTAACATTGGTTTATCATTAGGAACACAGAACTTGTTTCAGGAATGCGCCTAAGTAAGTACTTAATTTTTATCAAGTCTTTGCATTACAATATTATTTCGCTTTAGATAACACCGATAGCTTCTGTTATTGTTAATTATGTAGAACATTGTTGCAAATTCTGAAGATACTTGAACAAAGTTGCTAACCTGTGTGAACTAATTATATAGATTTATACATTAATACTGGTACTTATATGATTTTCTTTTTTAACTACTTTCATCATTATGTTCATTATTGTATATCAATCTGTACGAAGCATGTATGTCACGTAGTTTATGAAACAATAAATAAATAATTTTACGAAATAGATTTATTTGGATGATTCATCGTATTTAGAGACAGATGTCAATTTGACTTAACTCCAGAAGGTTACGTTAAAAAAATCTTAGGTTAAAAAGGAAATAATGATCGATTCTATCAAGAAAGGACGATACTGATTTGTAATTAAATTGTTAAAGTAAAAGTATTGTAATTAAACTTGAAGAAGAAGAGTGAGCGTAAGTAGATATTCGATGCTCATATCCCATGTGATTGGTGGAACGTTTCCAATACGTAAACACCCACGCAAATGAAGTTTTCTGTCAAAGACAACAAAGGATTCCGTACATATAAAAACGGCAAAAAAATAATGTCTGTTGTATGGGAGCTCCACTTATATATTTATTTTAATCATTCGTTTTGAAAGTGAATATATGTATAACTAAATATTCTGTAAATATTTCAAGCGACTACCTGTTGCCGTTATAAGTGTCGAGCAAAAACGAGCAATAAATCACGTTTGTTGTATTATTACTATTTTTTAGTATTTTTTTTTTTGTTATGCAACAGAAATACATCATCTGTGAAAATTCTAATTGTCTAACTATCACGGTTCATGAGATACAGCCTGGTGACAAACGGACAGACATAAGAGGGACGGACAACGGAGCCTTAGTAATAGGGTCCCGTTTTTCCGTTTGGGTACGAAACCCTAAAAAATCACAATAAAAACGAACAACACAGGAAAAGTACAAGTACTATCTCTTTGAGACACAATACCTACTACCTACATCTAAAAACTATTCCAACAACTCAATCTTCAATTAATACACAATCAGAGCCTCGGGCAATAACCATCGTAGAAGCACGCACGTACTGAATATTGGTGATCATTTTACATCGTACGAATACAGTGCCCTAATAAAGTCGACTCCTGATAATCACATAGAGATGCTTCGCCTGACGCCAATAAAACGGTCAATCAATCAATCGATGTCTGCGCATGGGTCATTAATGTTGCTAGTACTTCGAGTATTGAGTTTTGAGGCTAGGAAGTTAGCGGTGAAAGCGATGTTGATTTGGTGTTTAGCTGAAAACGAGCAGTCTTTAGCTATGGCTTTAGTCATTCATTTCTCATGCAGCGCAATAGTAGCTGCAAGATCGTGAAGGAAATAATCTAGGTGGGTACTTTTTTTACTACGATCTTATGGATGCCTTTTAAAGTGTGAGTAGAAAGACAAAATGAAAAACAATTCATATGAAAACCGGGTATTTGTCTAATTTATCAATTAAACTCTTGAATATTCTGGGTAGCATGCTTGACGTCAAGAAGGCTGGGGCTAAATTTTCCTTTAAGCGTAAACTCCGAAAACGTGACTTAGCTTGTCATTCTTAGTTTGGTCTTCAACATAGTTATTATGAGTTCCCTTGATCAGAAAGATGAAACCTCATATTTATTAGTTGTTGTTGTAGTTATTTGTTGTGATATATATTGTTCGTTTAAACTTTTTCAATTTTTATTTTTTGTTGTAAACCTACCACAGTGTAGTCATCTTAACCCAAAGGTTGACTGGTAGAGAATACCATGTTGCATAAAGTCCACCCTTGTACCAGTATTGTACATAAAGTTTAAATAAATAAAACGAAAAGACAAAATGAAACTTCATGAAGCCATAAAGCAGATGACAAATTTGGAAATCCAGAAGCGGACATCATGCCGGAATTATACGTTGAATGATATATGGCAACTCTGGAAACTACGAGTACTCTTAATCTCTTTATTTCTCGTTAAAGGGAGACTTGTGCGGTAAAGATATTCGAGGGAGAAAGATATTATGTTATGGATGAGCTATAATTTAAGTTCACTTCAAAAAGTAACGTTGTATTTTCTGCCACCTTTAAGGCCACACCAATACCACCACCTACTCATTGTAATTACTACTCTAGTTACAAAAAGTTTACACATACCATCCGGCACGTTTTATTATAAAAATCTGAGCCTATCTAATGAAATCGATACCGGCGCAGTATCGAGCAAATGGCTACTCAGAACGTGGTAGAATTACTATAATCATGGATGCGACTCGATCCAGCTACCGTCTGCTTGCGTCCAATTTTGAGTTTACTAGTATGGCCGCCTGATTATATGGTTTTGTCACTTTATGGTTTAGATTGGTCTTCTTTTGGAAGGCAAAAGATTAAAGTACATTTCTGTAGTTTTATAAACTTGACTTTGACTTCCAAATCTTGACTTTGTCAGTCAAGATTTGGTTTAGTTTTCGATGAGTTTCTAATGTTATTCAAAGCTCTAGACAAAGCTTCAAAAGCGAAATATGATATTTCGGCGGTCGTTATCAATATTGGGGAAATGTAAGGTATGGGCCATGTGAGATTTCAGAAGCTATTGTCAATCCCACACATTTCAAACTTTTTGAAAATCTTTCTGCTTAAATAACCTCTTTGTTTTTTTTTTTATTTAATACAAGGATAAACTAAATTTTAATCTATTTAGTACAAACACTGAAAAGACCTGACCAGACATTGTTACACAACGCTATTGAATTTTTGATGTAATTGAAGAAGCAATATCGACGCAAAAGCAATTTAAGATTTAGATCAAAAAACCATAAACTAGCGACGATGCGGTGCAGCTCTGTAGACAGAGGTTACACTAGTGATGGGCAAGTATTGTGTAACAGTAGCTGTAGCTAAGCCTTTACCAGTAGCTAAAAAACGAAACTGTGCTATTGTTATGAAAATCACAATGATTTATTAATTTAGTTAATTGTTTAAACTTGATGTACAAATTGTACAATAGTGGAACATGGGTGGATTTAATGAGCCACGACATTCTCTACCAAGTCAACATTTGAGCTAAAAATACTGTGGATAACGATAGGACTGTTAGCATACAAGGCAAAGACAATATTAAAAAAGAAGAGGAAAGGTTTTCTTTATATTAATGAAATCTTATAGTATATGTGAAAGTGTAAAAGAACAAGAAGTACATATATGCCGTTAATTATCAAATTACAGATGACCAACGGAAACAAGAAGCTATAGCCGGAGATGAATGTAACCCTAAATTAACTAAAAATGTTAATTACTATATTAACTCTGAACGTCAAAGGCAATTTTACGGCCGATACCTTATTGCAGAGTCAGTACATAATTAAGAACTGTTAATTTAACATCAGTTATTTGATTAGCATAATTTAATAGGTGTAGTAGTAAGTGTGTTCAAAAATCGGCTGTTTTCGGTAGATCACTGTTAGAGACTAGTTAATTGAAAGAGGTGAGAGCATAGTTGATCAGGGGGAGTGGCGTTTCTAATATAACTAAACCAACGTTATAATTAGCGGCTATCAAAAATAACAGTGAAAAATATCAGTTTTACAAGCAGTTCTTTCGTAACGCGTTCCACAAGAGATTCAATTACGATACTATCCGTTTTATTTTACTCTCGCAGACGGGAGCCGATCATTACAATAATAATTGTATCACGAACGATTAATTTATTAACTTGAGTGCCCATCCCCATTCATACGTCTGATGGGCACTAGATTTATGGACAGACTATATTGGAACTGACCAAATTGGGATGGTTTTAATAAGATTTTAACTATCAAGCTGAAATAGCTGTTCAGTATTGGCGATGAGTATGCGTGGAAGTTAATTGGTTGTTTTATAATGCAAAAAATATTTATTCATCTTGTGGTTGACAAATGTCTGACTCTTCAATGAATAAAAACTGTATATCTCGTCGATTTTTGCTAATTTTGACCTCAGTACAGGAATTCATGGCAATATATTATTGACTAGCAGCGCCCCTCGGTTTCACCCGCGTTGTTCCCGTTCCCGTGGCAATACGGAGATAAAGTTTTTAGTTTATTCATTAGAAACATGCACACACACAAAAGTACAAATATTTTCTGTTTATAATATTATTAGTATAGATTTGTGTAGATTGTACTTTGTGCTTTCAAGATGATTCCTTATTTAAAAAAAAAGATAGAACCATCTTTTCGTTTTAAATACTGTTTCTGAAACATTTTTGACTACAGAAATAAACTCTTTTAAGATATTTTGTAAAATTTTAGATCGATCTACAGTTAAGATAATTATAGAATGCTTTGTAAGTATACCACATTTTTTTTAAGAGTTGCGGTATAAAAAAGCCTCCTTGTCTAAAATATATTAGCTATAGAGCTGCATATTATCACTGACACATACAGACATACAGATCAAATCTCCATTTACCAGTACAGTATTCAGGTAGCCAGTATGAATAATAAATACCACCTCATCAACTTACACCTGACTTCTTAAATCTTTTTTTACACCACATATCTGTTGCATATCACCTTGATAATGACGCACCGATGCGTGTGCGTCGCTAATACGGCCCAAATCTTGTGGCACGATAACTGTAGAGGCTTCTAAACAAAAAAAAAACTCGGCCCTTGGTCCCACAGTTATATTTGGCTGGTAGAAAAAATGTGGGTGTGTATGTGTTTTTGGAGACATTTTCAATTACAACAAATGAATGACGTATTTATTTGATATTTTTTGGTTTCTGTCTATCTCATCAAGTAGGGATGAATAAATATGACAATATTTTCTAGGAAAACTTGTTTTTGGGAAATTTCTGTAGGTAGAACTTTAACGCAAAGATTGCTCTAAAAACGAGACAGTCATGCAGCTGCGTCAAAAATATTCAAACTTTTTACAAACTCTTAACGCAAATTCAAATTATAATAACAACAATGTAACCAACAATAATTTCAATACGAACTAAGAAAAAATTAAACGAAAAACAATTCACCTATTCGATTATGCGAACAGAACCGGCTGGAAGGCTAGTTATTGAAAAAGATTCCAAATTCTTTTGTGGTCTGCCGCCCTGGCAAACAGTAGCAACATTGAATACAATACAACACTTATTTATAGTCAAAACTGTCTTCGCCATAGCGTCCCGGCGAAACCTGTTGGGAGGAGTATACACTGGATCGGTAATGCTTAAAAAGGAAAGTTTTGTTCGCTTGTCGTGGGTAAAAAGTTTGTGAATTTTATTTGTTTTCAATTATGGTATGCAGGATGGTGGATCAAGACTTGACTAGCTGTATTCAGTAAGGGGTTGTATTGCTGATTTTACTTAAAAAATCCTTTGTAACTCTACAAAGGATTTTTTAAGGTCTACAACAAAAATCTTCATAAATCCGTAATTTCTGAATATAAAAAGTTTTAAAACTTTAACCACCTGTCATTTGGCATTAATAATATATAATATCTTTGACACGTTCCGTTCATCAATTAAAAAACTCGCCTAAAGTCTACAGGTAAAGATTACAGATAGTCAAAATGTAATTTTACCGTAAAAAATGTCTTTTTGCAGTTTCCTAACAGCAATTGCTAGAAGCAAGCAGTTGTGGTTAAAAAACTTCAACAGTCAAATCAATTATTTTACCATTAAAAAAATAGGATTGCAAGATTAGAAATGAAATGGCGGCGGTAAAAGTACACAAAACTTTAGTCAAATAAACCCTTTATCCCAGTGTATTCGTTCCCTATAATGTTTATATCATTCGCTCCTTTTGCGTTTAAAAAGATCAGAGGAATAGCTGCGCCCCATGGCTTTGTGGCAAAAAAAGGGATCAGTATAACGGTCCCAAAGACCGCAAGGTCAGGTCCTAACAATTTTTGCATTTTTATTTGGTCCTTCGGCGTCCGCCCGTAATATAGTAATAAATATTTGTTCCTTTCGGATTATTTTGGAAGATTTGTAAGGTGTTTTATAAGTAATTAATTTTTATTGGGATTTAATGACTGTTTTCTCAACGTAAAAGTTATCATGTGATAAGATCAGGAATTGTACTTAATTGTTATTTTAAGAATTCTGGGCTAACTAATAACAGCCTTATTGGTCCATATTCAAGGTTAAGCAAAGCTTGCCGACCCGTAGGTGGGTGACCATCCATGACATTTGGAGACTCCTGATGAAGATATTGAGTCCGGCCGCCATTAGCAGATCTTGGACAATCGTTACATGTAAAATCAGCTGCATCGGTTGGACAGGAAGTCATCATCAACTTATGTATGTAATTAGGAATAGGCTAGGCAGAATAATAAAAAATATCTTTTTTTTTAACAAACAATCTTGTGCGCATTGATGGCATTTTAGTAAAGCCACTTGGACTTACCCTTTTCGAAACATAGATTAATTAAAGAACAAGAGAATATCCAAACACCTCCCATTTGAGATCAAGTCTCCATTCAACGCACTACGCAAGCGCGGTGATCTCGTGCGCATCGCCACACAGCTTACGAAATTACTGGCGCCGTCAATCTTACGATATCGTCTGTGACGTATCTATCGCATGTTCATTTGATCTCTTTTAATAACTGGTGCCCTGGTACTGCTCCATTGATTTTGGTAAAATGATTTTAGATCTTGTCGATTTGAATTTTTTAGATGTCAACATTTTATTGGTTGGCCTTTCTTAGGTTAACCTGTCAGTCTTTTTACAGTTTAAGTAAACTTTAAATATAATTTTCAGGGACATTACTCGCTCCGCCAATCTAACGCTGTCATCTATGACGTATGTACCTATGTATGTATCTATCGTGAGTACATTTGATCTCTTTTATAACTGGTGCCGAGACTACCAATTCCTCTAATTTTCTAGCAATGTTAGGTAAATGCAACCTAAATATATGAAAAATAAGGTTTTTTTTGGCATATTGCAACTGAGGTGCAGATGCGAACATTGCTTAAAAATTAGTCGAATTGTCCTTCTGGTACTGCTTCATTAATTTTGGTAAAGTGATTTTGTATCTTGTTGATTTGATTTTTTTATGTCAACATTTTTAGCGTTCACTCTGGCCATATCTTCTTCAATTATTATATAGATTTTTTCAATTATTTTCAAGAAATTTATTGGTGCCGCCAGTCCAATGCTATCGTATGTTCGTTTGATCTCTTTTTATAACTAATGCCCTGGTTCCGCTTCATTGATTTTGGTGAAGTGATTTTGAATCTTGTTGATTTGAATTTTAGTATGTCTAAATTTTTAGGTTACTTCTTCAAGTTTAAGTCTGCTGTATAAATTATTTTCAATTGATTGAGTCAGGCGTTACTTTGCGGAAATCCATTTTAAATTTGAAAATGAAAACAATATATCTAGTTTTAATTTCCGCGAATATTAGTGGGTTGCAGGTATGCACCTCCCTACCGCCCGCTATATTATGCACATGCAAGATTACAAGGCAATTGCAAGGATTTTATGCACATGCAGGAAGGCAAAGCAAAACCCAACACCATTACCGACACGTGTTTAAATTATTTTCAAGAAAATTACTTGATTCGTCAATCGATTCATCATTAATTTTTGGAAAATTTTCTTTGTTGTTAGTTGTTGCGTTATATAAATTCTCAAGAATGGACTGTGTCTAATGTTAGGTTATTGGTTATCTCTTGGTTAAATGAGACTAGCATGTCAATGGTGAAATACTTCACATTGGTAGTTAAAAAAACGAAGTTCATATTATGTGATTGTCCATTGGATTGTATGATAAAAGTAAATCAGTGGTGACATCTGAAGTGTTAATCGACGCCATTTATACTATGTTAACATAATGATGATGTTTCCCAAACAATAATTCATACAAAAAATAATTCATGCGTGAAAACCCTAACCGTCTATTTTCAATCGATTATCCTAATATCAGGATCATTGACCATGCCGTAACTCTAAATCCCTAGTCCTAGACATATAATTTGTACCACACTTATATCCAAAAACAGCTAATATGACCTTATAAAAAACTCGTTACCTTTATTAAGGGTAATAAACAAGGGTATGGTCAGGTACCATAATGCTGTGGTCATTAGGGTAATGTGCAGGATCTCCGACTTTGTGTCGCCTCATATTCTTGTTTTATTAATGATTTGAAAACTGTAATTTTGTTGACGGAGCGATATGGCAAAAAATTATGGTCGTATAATAAGGTTTTATAGGATGATGTCCAGTTAGTAAAAAAACTAAAGCTCAGCGAATTTTGCTATCGGAACATGAAGGTTCTATGTTTAGTGAAGGAATATCGTTCGAGGAGATTTCAGAGGTGGTCCAAAGGAAGCGAAATTTATAACTAAATAATGTGAAGGATAATCTTCTATCTAAAATGATTATAAATTCTTTTGCACTGACTGACTATACGTTACAGCCCAAACTTACTAAGTTTAAAAAGCTGAAATTTTGAATTCATTTTATAACGTTAGAATCCACTTATAAAGGATTTCTGGAAACTTTGAGGGTGAAATGGGAGGGGGAATTTTAAATGAAAGTCTTTGAATTTTGATACTGATTTCCTTGATAGAAAGAACGAACGAGAAAGGGTTGTTTAGATTATATTCGTCCGGGAAAATGCCAAGTGGGTCGTGTAGAATAAAGTTAATTAGCATTTGACATAGGAATATCAGGAAAAGCTTTTCACAAAAGAAGTTCATGTTTTGATGCGTCACGAAATTGCAAAAAAAAATAATCTATTAAGTACCACGTGCCACCAAAACCCTTTGTGGTCGAACCTCCACGGCCGATTTAAAATCAACAACCGTCGAATAGATCACTCTCCCGAGCACAGTGAGAGATCGATCAGTGATCTATAGATCTTTTGTTGAATGGAATCGATCTCGATTTTTGATTACGTCGCAAATGAAACGGTCACCAGCACTATAGATGTGATTTTTTGTCGTTCTTGGGGTCACTGGGTGTCTGATTGGATTTTTTATAAACCAGACTATTTGGAATCCAGAGGTCTATCAAAGGATCCTATTATGTTTTTTTAGGAATTTTTGTCCATGTGTTTGAAGTTTTGCTCCTTATATATATAATTATGTGACTTCCTTGGCTGATGGTTGGGCTTAAGTTGAAAGTTTGTAACGGGATATGGATCCCTTCCACTTTTCCAAACGTGGTTGTGAGATGATAAATTTAGGTGTAGATTTACGTTGTTTATTAGAACAACTTAAACAAATGTTTGTACGTAAGCAATGATACTGCTAATGCTGTAACTTTAAAGTTCATAAAATAACACAATTCTATACTGGGCGTCAGATACCTATACCAGTTACACCAGTCTAACAAAATTACCGAATACATTCCTCACGTTTATCAAAAATCTAAGGCACTAAAGTAAGCGCAAGAACCCGAAGTGATTCATTAAGTCCTCGAAAAGATAAAGCTAACAACAATTAATAAGGTCTAACAATTAAAGTTGTCATAGAACATTTGTTTGATCATCCAACGGAATGAGTAATGATCGACCTTGCAAGCGTGGTTTATCAAGATTTGTGGTTAATGTCATTTGGTGTTAGGGTTGAGCTAATTTTTTTTTTACACCCTCGGAAAAAAAATCTCAAGTGTCTCAAACATAGCCGACTTCATTATCTTCGTCTATGGTGAATTTCTTTCCACGAAGCATATTTTTTATGTTAGAGAACAAATTAATAATAACCACAAGCCTACATCTGAGTAGATCTAGGAACTTTGTGATTAGGTAGGGAGGGTGGTTCAGAGTTTCGTGGCAACCATCGCAACGTAACTCTTGTGAACGTATGACCAGTTTCCCCTTCTTTTTTCTTGAACTGCATTTTTTGGTAATGTAGCATAGTATTGCTCCGTGATTATGACACCTTTATCTTTATAATCAATCATCAAAATACCCTCTGAATCCCAAAAAACAATAGCCATAATCTTTCTGGCCGATCGTGACACATTGAACTTCCTGGGCGGCACTGCTCTCTTTGTGCACTGCATGGACTATTGTTTTAATGAGTCAAATCAGAGAACTCCTAGGTATTTTTAAAGAAACTTGGGTCCATTGTCAGTCAAAAATCGGTTCATAATGTAATCCTTCTCGTCAAACTCGCGAGAACATTCGATGCGCTGCTGTTTTTGCAGCGGTGTGAGCATTCCCGGCACCCATTTTGTATTGACACATGTCCTGATAGTCATGGAGAATCCTCAAAATAGTGTAGACGTTACTTTTATCATATCTGTGATCTGTTTATTCTTCAGACGAGCATCTATGAGAACAAGTTTTTCAAGTTTTAGTTGAACAACTTGTCTGAAGACGTTGACTATCCAATATATGCCAATCGGCCGACCAGGGTGTTGATCATCTTCGATCTAGTCTCTGCCTTGCTTGAAACGACTATGTCGCTTATACATCATCGATTTTCCAGTGCAAGTGTCCACGTAAACAGATGACGTATTTTCTATAATAATTTTCGAGTAACAGAATTCATAGCATGGACTTTCTAGATTTCAGATTACATCCGTGACAACCCTACAGGACTATGAATCATGCGCACGCGCATAGATCGATGATAGAAGTGATAGATTAATATGAGTTACTTTGTGACTTAGTTTAGTTTTAAAGTAAGAGCCACACCATTAGGTACCATACTTAAAATATATAATCATTAAAAAACTCGCAATACAGATGTATGTATGTACTTCTTTTCTTGTCATTCCAAAATAAGGTGTAAAGGTCTTGGTAACCTATGCGCATCTTGAGATTACATAGCAACTCGCAAGCTAGTTCAAAAGACAAGGATTTAACTGAGCGAGTACATGAAAAAATTACCACTTACATAGAAATCTACTGTCACCGCAAATCAAATTAAATAATATCATCTTCTTAGGCTTTTACCCAACTATATTGGGGTTGGCTCCCAGTCAAACTGGATAAAGCTGAATACCAGTATCTTACGAGGAGCGGCTGCCTACCAAACCTCCACAACCCATTAACTGGATAACACGGCATTTTTCGGAAAGACTGGGGACAGCTTTTCTGGCTTCTGACAATCCGTAACGACTGCCAAAGATCTACAAATGACAGCCGGGATCAACGGCTTAACGTGCGTTCCGAGGTACAGAGGAATGTTAATGTTAAGATACTCGTAGTAACCCATCTACAGACTAACCTGGGCAAGTGTCGCTTAACCTTGAAGGCTCCTAAAATCATCATAGATGTAAAGATATCAATATTAAATAGAAGTAATCTATAGATTAATATTTCCCATCCATATGACAGCCTTAGGGGACAGCCAAGTATTGCGTGCTACTCTATTTGTAGGTAGCATGTGAGCTATTTTTAGATACGACAGTACTACATCTTCATTTAGAGGAAAATAAATTGCATATGGCCGGTGCATTGGAACAAGACAGTTGCATACATACATTATGTGGCTACTTAGAGTCCCAGAAAGCAATTTGATAGTTGTAAGTCTTTACTTATTGGATGATAGTAATAGACTTCTATGATGTAATGGCCATTATCACAGTCCGGGTAGGTATATAAAAACCAGCTAAACTTAACCTCGCCATAAAAAAGTGGATGTGTTGGAATTTAGATGGCTCCTGGCTCTTACGGCAGCGATACTTCAATACTAAGTCAACTACATTCTGGGAACTGAATCAATTTACTAAAATGTAGCCTTTAATATTGGTAAATAGATGTTTTTGTTATAAAAGCTGAATTTGTTTCGTTACAAGCAAAGACGACTTTTTTAGCTGTCTCATCTAAGACTTTTTGATCACCTATCAGGAAGCATTTTGTAAAAACCATGCAAAGCCATGATACATTTTCACCACCCTTGGTTGGCTGGTAGAAATAGGTCCCGCCCGCATTCACCTACCTGCATTGGGCCCGCGTGGTGGATTACGGCCCATTCCCTCTCCTAGAGAGGAGGCCTGTGTCCCAGCAGTGGGAACATTGAAAGGCTGATTATGATTATTATTATATTTCTACCATTTTGCATGAAGTTTAAATAAATAAATATATAACGCAATCGATCCACACACATCAACCCGTTTCAAGCCAAACCCTACTTCACTGTACTTACTGTCGGTCATCAGAACCATGCACAGCTCCTTAGCCGTTAAGAAAATGCCGCTTCGTTTCTGCCATTCTATATATTAAAGCAATTTCGAATGAACAATTTTATGACCCCCTACATGACTAAAGGTTTCTCTGCATCTGTATGTAGCCCTTGAGGCTAGGGGCGACAAATAAGTTCGCATAGCAGTATGTGCTGCTTCGCTCCTTATGATTACTGACCACTGCGGCTCCAAGCCTCGAGTATGGAACTGATTAATACGTCAGTGTAACTCGGTTTAAATAATGTGGCTTGAAATTTATACTCGAACATAGGTATCATCAGTGCTTGCTTGCTTAGCTTTAGTTTAAAATATTATTTTGTATATTCAACTGAATCAATTATGAAAAAATAATGGAAATGGAGAAAACTGTGCCAGCTAGTCTTCTAAGTTGATGAAACTAAGAAACGAGATGCAATATATAATTGTTGCAAAAACCACATCCCCAATGCATTGTTCTTTAGATAGACTTTGCCTAAAAGGACCAAATTATTTTATAAATGTGACAATGATGCATGTTTGATTCTTAAGTATGTCAAAAAAGCAAAACTGACCTGGATGAAATTTGGCACAGATATATGTAGATTTATAATCTGTTACTTTTTATTCCAAAACTATGTTCGTTTGGTATACTTTCTGACTGACTCGCGTGAACGAAGACGCAGACAGGAGCCAGAATTTTGTATATGTTATTTTCACAATATTACAAACACCTTCATCCAACGAATCACAAAGAAATTAATCCACTTACGTACCTCCAAGAGCTACAATATCTGTACCGTGGCGTCCCCTTAGGGTGTCCCTACATTTTGTCTCAGATTAATATGTCCTACCTGTGCCGTAGTTACTACTGTGTGGGACTGCACCATGAATAATGACATTGTAACTACTACTAGTACCTCAATGTAGATAGGTATAGACATTATAACTAAGTACTTGTGGTTTATTGACGATGTATCGGTTGTTAGTCTGTGATTTGCATAAAAATATATGGATTGTTATTTTTTTTTACTGAATGTAGAGGGCATACCTACAACATAGGTATATCGTACTAACAATGGCCTGCGGTTTCACCCTAGTAGTTCCCGTTCCCGTGGGAATACGTAGATAAAAATATAGCCTAGGTATTTTACACGCTGATACCTATCTATGTGTTGATATAGATATGTATTTATTATGTATACAGGAGTTGTTAATGATGTCTTATAATCACTTTACCACACACAGATCCGTAGTTGGTAATTATATTAAAAAAAATATTGCAAAATTTGTGATTGTGTGAGTACCTACCTACTATGTCTCTTACTGGCAAACTTATTAATTTTACTTCTGCTTTTATTATTTTCTTGTACCAACTGTACTAATTGTACTATTGTACAGTAGTGTTATTTTAAGTGCATAATCCTCTAGCGTTCGAAACTTCCGAAATATTTCTAAAACTCCAGTAATATTCAACGTATACTTCTCTAATAATATAAGGCGTGTCAGTTATTGGTTGGTTGGTTTGTGCGTGTAAAATAAATATTTAATCATCATATTAAAATAATTGTCAACCAAAACACCTACAGTGGGTTGGTTTGATTTTATACAGAAATCTAAACCATACTTATAACGCCATCTAGTGAAAACTTTCTCAACTAGCTAGACAGCATGCATTTACATTATGGGTCACCAATGAAAGGTCTGCCTCGAGGTCATAAAGTACGTTAAGATTTGCATAGATGTCGCTACTCTAAAGCAGCATTGCGTTATTCTTTCCTTCAATAAAACAGTTCAGCATTTAAAAGTTAGATGGCGTTAAAGCAAAGTACTACTGATTGAGTTATTAAAATTCTTCAAAACAGTCATTCGGTAGCAACAAAGTATATAAATATTCCATTGATATTGAATTTTATGCTTTTGTAACTTCAATAAAGTATTCTTTAAATTGGTGTTTTGGTTGTGGTTATTGTAAAAGGATAATAAAGGTAATACAAAATTGAACCAGTTTACTAATTTATTTATTAAAAACGAAGATGAACTACGTTGTACGGGACGGGTGTTATCGATTGTATTTGCTATAGGTTTATCCTTATGAATCCCTGCGATGTGGACTATGAGAAACCAGCTGCGTTCAGACGCGTACGGGTTCTCGTACTTACTTCGTATGAACCGTTCTGTTTTCTTGTTGTCTTCACTTGCTGTCTTCAGGATAGATTTGGGGTTAAGGATTTGCTTACTAGGGATAAATGAAGACGCAGAAAATATTTGTTAACACTACAGCAAGCGATTTAGGGAGCTTTATCGCGACTATTTCAACTATATTCATAAATTCTAAATATTTCTTGCCAATAACTACAAATTCTATGATTTGAACTAATTACAATCGCAGAACTTTACCGTAACGAGGCCCTAAAATCACAAACTAATTCAAGACTTATCTTTAAATTTAACTGTAACACATTATCGACTTTATTTGTTAAAACTTTAAGCACTGCAGCAAAAAAAGGTATCTAAGTAATAAGCTATTTGGGGCTATATTTCCGAAAATTTGAGCCTCGGTGGCTGTTATACCATATACCTACTTCAGGATAGGTATATGGAACATTAATGTTCGAAAGAGTCATCGCGGCCCTGGAACGCAAAGGGCGCAAAAAGGATCACGGGTGGGTTTTAGTCAGTAAGAGTCTGACACTCCCTTCCGCTCCGCCCAGAGTAGTCATTTGATGATTTTCCATAAAAAAAAGGATAGGTGCTCTTGTTGTGAATATACATACAATGTAGACATTGTAAATTTTATGCGAGGTCATACTTACAACGAAAGACCTACCTAGTAATGGACAGGCAACAGTTTGCATTTATCGGCGTGTAGATAATATCTCATTAAATTAATGAAAGGAACCAAGATGATCTGCATAATTATTCTACATTATGATACATAACTAGTACCAGATGCAATTAGGTAGATACTGACTTTAATTTGGTAATTAATAATATATTCATATCTTAGTATACTAGTACGAGTAGATACCAATCCGTACAGGCATCAAACTCATGACCCTACGCACCGAAGGCTCTAATACTGCGTGACAGCGGTCATCACGAATTAAAGCCAAACAAACCGAATCATAGTCAGTACCGATTTGAAAATGACAAAAACAGTCAATTAAAAACACTAAATCGTTTTTGTTTGTCATTGGTAGGCAGTAAGATGAAATTATTTGTGCAACAGGCAACACATAGATACCTAGCTAAGTTAGAATGAATTCTGCTGCATAATATTAGTAAAAAAATAATGAATGAATGTTTGCGAGAATAAAATTTAATTAATCTACCTACAACTTGTAATTTATAGGTGTCTTTGTCGTTAGTCATCATAACACGCAGAGCCTTTTATTTGCTTCTAAAACCTAGAAAACTAGTATAACAAGTTATGAGAACAGTGAAAATATAGAAATAATTTTAATCAACTGAACTGTCATAAAATACAAGTGCGTTTAATTACAGCATCACAATGTTAAGTTCAATGCCACGAAGATGAACGCAATGGCTCTTAGATTACTCATAGTACCGTAGGCGACCTACTTAGAGAGGCTCTTGCAACAAGCTTACAGTCTCCGACGACAGCTCACCGCGGCCGAACGCAACATGTTTTTCGAAAGTTTCCTCCTAAATCTCACCGTAATCATCGTTCTTATAATCGCGCTAATCATCGACTATGTCACCAAGTTCTTCAGCTACTGGTACGTCAGACACGTACCCTACAAGTCATCCGTCCCCTTCTTCGGAGGCGACTACCACCGCGTCCTCGGAATCCGGAGCAGCACCGACGATGTCAACACGCTCTACTCGAAATATCCCAAAGACAAGTATGTCGGCCGCGTGAAATGTAGGATTCCCGACCTAATAGTGAAAGACCCCGACACGGTAAAGAGGATGTTGTCAACGGATTTCGCGAATTTCCATAGCCGAGGTCTCTGCTTGGACAAATCTCAGGATGTTTGTTTACGAGACAATTTGTTTTACGCCGACGGAGAAAAGTGGACCTTGTTGCGCGAGGGTTACGAGTCTTTATTGAGCAGCATGGACTGTGAATTGGAGAGTTTGAGTGACTGTTTGCCGGGAACAAATGGTGATGTTAACGTTCAAGAGATTTTGTCGAAGGTATTGGACAAAGTCTTCGAGGATTTGCTCCTCGGTAGCAGCGGAGGGTCAGTTGTAAACGAAGTGAGATCAGCAATACAAAAGCGTTCATTGATAGAAAGATTCAAGAGTTACTTGAAGGATATTTTCCCTTCTTTGTACATAATGTTTGGACTTGCTACTATATTTGGGGAGCCCTCTGCAAAAACAAAGAGTGAAATCGAAAAGTCAAAGCTTTTGGCGCAGATAAAGAATTTAGGAAACGTGTATCAACTTGGAATCAAAGAGAAGAATAGGAAGCGTCATTCGGATGTTGAATTCGCCTATTCAATAATATCGTCATTCATAACTGAGGGGTACATACCTTGTCTGAATGCGTTAACAGCATTGATCTTTGAACTAGCATTGAATCCGGAGGTGCAAGAGAAATCCAGGAATTCAGTTTCGATGCACAATAGGGATGAATATTTGGACGTAGCTATAAAAGAGGCATTGAGGCTGCATCCCCCATATTCAATCATTGCAAGACAATGCACCAAAACTTATCATCCCGAAGGTGGATTGTTGATTGATAGGAAAATAACAATCAATGTACCTGTAATGGCTTTGCATAGGGATGAAGAACACTACGTAAAAGCTGAAACTTTCAATCCTGATAGATTTTTGGATGACGAAGGAGCTTCTAAGCATTGTTATGCTTATCTGCCGTTTGGAGCCGGACCTCGGAAATGCATAGGTAATGTTTTTTTTTTTTTTGCTACATTTACATAGAAATTTGACACAATATCAAAGATACAGACAGATAAAGATGATTTATTTGACCAAAACATGAGTATATACGTGGGGTTTGACATGCAGGATGCTACTATAAAATTCTATGACTGTCATGTTTTGCCTTAACTCCGTACAAATATAAATAGGTAGGTTACATAAACATAAAAAAATATAATAGGTATATAAATTTATCCACTAATCAAATAATTAACTTTTTTAATTTTTAAAAATATGTATGGTCAATGTATGGCACTTCCTGTATATGGTTCAAGGTTTAGTAACATTATTGCAGCTTTCAACATTTGTCATTATATTCACAGTTAAGTATCTCTAACCCCGTTGATCTTTAACCCCATGTATACGCAGTAGGCAATTATACATATGTACGTACAGTAATAATAAACGCCAATGCAATTAAGTACGAGTTAAATATGTTTGTTCTAGAAAACCTCAGTTCAGTAGAAAATTATTTCTTTATGCGTAAATCATCTATGTAGGTATGTCATGTACGACGTCTATCTAAATGCTGAAGTAGCAGTTGTTTCAAAGGAATTTATCAATTATATTCAAGAAGCTATGATGTTTGTATTGGTCTGCGTTATTCTCACATATCTTCACTATACGACCTTTTTGAGTTATCAAATTTACCTATTCCCAACTACCTATGTCTATATCTGGATAGCACGGTACGCCTAGACTGTCGTCAGATTTTTTGACTGCAAACTCCTCTAGCAACTGTCTAAGGTTTACAAGTGTCAGCCACGGTTAACGGATTCAACGTGCTTTTATTAACAGCTTCAACAAATTGTCTTCCGTGGTACCCAGTGAGTCCCGGTATGTAATAAACGCCCACCCATCCACAGATCGACCTACGTAAGCGTTGCATACATTTAAAAATACAAGACTGGTCACTCTTCCGCTAATTGTAATAAATGACCATGAAGTATTTCGCCTGGTCCCGACTTAGAAATCTAAGGGACAAGAGGGGGGGGGGGTGAAACAGTTTATACAAAACTAGCAGCACCCCGCGGTTTTACCCGCGTAGTTCCCGTTCCCGTGGGAAAATAGGGATAAAATGTAGTTTAGTGTTCTCAGGGCACAGATAATATAATACTACAGCTCAGGGTGAATGTAGCTTTGTAATGGTGAAAGAATTTTTGAAATCGGTCCAGTTGTTTTTTGAGTTCATTCGTTACATACAAAAAAACTTTTTACAAAAAAATACAACCGACTTTTCCACAAAAAATCAAAAAAGTACAAAATAACTTTGATTTCGGAACTCGGTGTTTGTGGTTCCTTTTTCATTTTTTGAACACCGACTTCCGAAATCAAAGTTATTTTGTACTTTTTTGATTTTTTGTGGAAAAGTCGGTTGTATTTTTTTGTAAAAAGTTTTTTATTTTTCACTTTTTAGTGGTACCTACACCCACTCCCCTCCCCCACCTAAACGAACCAATCACATTGGTGTAAAAAAAACGTACTGCTCCTTTGCAGAGTAAACTAAGAGGTCGTCAATGTAAGTAAATTAGATATTTTTTTTAGATTTTTCGAAAACCGCTTGGTCGATTTCGATAAAATTTTCATGGGACCATTTGGGAAGTATACCCTTTCGAACAAAAAAACGAATTTTTCAAATCGGTTGAAAAGCGACGGAGTTATGCGCGAACAAACATAAAAAAAAAAAAAATACAAACATCCGAATTGAGAACCTCCTCCTTTTTTAGAAGTCGGTTAAAAATACAAATCTTTCCTCTTTATAATATTAGTATAGAAGTATAGATTAGTATAGATAGGGTTGTAAATTCGTAGGTATTTTCTTGTCAATTGTGAAAATTATAAGAATGAAAGGAATACAAAAGCTGTTTTTGTTTAACTGTTCACATAATTTTATCTGAAAATCATACAAAGAAAGAATAATGACTTGGTAACAGTGTGTTTGCGTACTGTGTAGTATTTAGCAACGCATTCACTGTTCCGTGGCTTATGCTTTGCTTTGCCTAATAAGTGTTGGTACCGTATGAGTAACTAAGGATGAATATATAAGTCGGAACGGTAAAATAATGCCGGAAGGTTCTTACCGCTATTAAAGCCGTTGTATATTATATAGTCCAACTAAAAAAATGTGATGATCAATTTAAATTATTCAATTGCTTGCATAGAGCAATGACCTAGGAACGGTCATTCAATTAACTGAATGCCCGCGTAAAACGATTAACGTACCGAGAAAAACTATTGAAATACGAATCGTTTTTCTTTTAAGTAGTAAGTTATGTAGAAAGGAAAACTAAACGGTATCTGG
The DNA here is from genome assembly GCA_905332915.2 of Hecatera dysodea. NCBI lineage: Eukaryota > Metazoa > Arthropoda > Insecta > Lepidoptera > Noctuidae > Hecatera > Hecatera dysodea. The sequence goes on along the minus strand of HG995294.1, from coordinate 4,945,571 downwards.
ATTATGACCAATAACGGTACCAAAAGTTCTTGTAACTAACTGATACTATCCTAATTTAAAATAAAAGGAGCCTTTATTAAAATTGTATCATGTTAACAAGCAATAAATAAATATATTACAATAATTAATCAACACTAATCTCTTCAAAATTAGAGTTAACAGGCTTCTTCTGGGTAAGCTCATTCCATCGTCGACTTTGTCTCTGTCACCTCTGACCTAGACTAGATTCAAGGCAAATCCATATCAAAAATAAAAAAAAAATAAGTTATTGACCGACTATCGGTCGTAATTCATACATATGTTTTAATATATTATAAACGATAGGCGACAGCTTGTGTAGCGACAAATTTAAAGAGCGTATACGCCAAACGGCATTTCATACAAATTTTCAAGTCGTTATTCTTCGAAATGACTGAACCGATTTTAATGAAACTTCACACATATAAGCAAGATACATAGTTCTAAAAAGTTAGTTGAAAACATTTTCTATAAATCGTTTTACAGTTAAATTAGACCCATTTTAAATTTTCTATACAAACATAAATTTTCTCTTTTTTTTTAAATAAGACATTTCGAAAATGTTTTTAACTAACTTTTTACACCTATGTATCCTGCTTATATGTGAGAAGTTTCAGTCATTTCGCAAAATAGTGACTTAAAAATTGTATGAAATGCCATGCGGCGTACACGCTCTTAAGATAAAAAATATTTCACGCGGGCGGAGCGAGCGGCGGTAGCTAGTTATAAATACCTTTTAACGTTAGTATAAGGCTTTCTCCATTTACATAGTCATCGAGGCCGCAAAAGTTATTATGATAAATAGCACAATGTTATTGCAAGTGTTTACTCCTCAACATCTCTTGGAGTTGTCAATGATTTAGAAAGTATGTTTACTGTGGCAGTAACCCTGTTTTCTGTATCGTAGCAAAGTAGGTGAAAATTGATGTGTGGTATTGGCACTTTCATTAGACTTATTTTGTGGCTTAATAAAAACAACCGCTCGCACATTAAGCCTTTGGTCCCGGCTGTCATTTGTAGATCTTTCGCAGTCGTTATGGATTGTCAGAAGCCACAAAATCTGACACCAGTCTTGCCAAAAAGTACCGTGTTCCCCAGTTATATTGGGTTGTGGAGGTCTGGTAGGCAGCCGTTCCACGTTAAATACGGGTATTCAGCTGAATCTGGTATGACTGGAAGCCGACCCCAATATACTTGGGAAAGGCTAGGCAGATGATGATGAAAAACAGCCACTCGGATCGATCTTCAAGGTTAAGCAGTGCTTGTTGCGTGGTTGATCATCCATTCTATAGCGCGAACTTCCGAAAACAGTTAAGGTTCCGGCTGTTATTTGTAGATTGAATATCTTCAAATGACAGCCGGGATCCATACAACAGTAACAGTTATTTATAATGTAATAATAATATAATATATATTTTACTTCGGGTAACAAAGAGCCATAACACATACTCGTATACCTTACAGACTATCATACATATTTACATATATAAAACAAAAACATTACACTATTTTACACGAAGTGTCGGCGTCGTGTTACGTTGTTGTCGTGTCGTGTTGGATCCTGGTGTTAGGCAGATAGGTACTAGAATATTACTTGTCTACTATTCTTATTAACAACTTTTGCAGGATTGACACAAAAAAAAACGACCATGAGAAAATAATAGTCATCGTCAATGCAGAAATTTCTGTTTCAATAAATTGTGACTTTTTGAAAATTATTTTATTGAGCTTAGCACATTTTTTTTATATTAATTGTCTGCATATTGTTGTGTTTAATATTTGATTGGGCATTGTTGTTTACTAGATAATGAACAATGCCCAATCAAATAATGATTTGACAAAATAAGATGCATTCTAAAAGAAGTATAATATAAGTTAGCAAAAGAAAAAGACAGAATAACATAGACTTATAAAGAATAAATAATAATTCCTCACTCTACAGTTGTATAAAATAAGAAACATGATATTTTTCTTATTTTATACAAGTACAAAAGAAGAATCCATCTCTGTGACTTCCTAATTTACCCTGGGCTGATAAAATTTTCGTTCTTCCTAAATAATCCTAGATTTACTAGATGGGTCGGTTTCCCCTAAGGGAAAAAAGCCGCAACCCACCATCCACGCTGCCTCGTGGAGCTATTCCCAGATTGGTCACTCTCCTGTTAATTGTAATGAATTACCAAGAATTATTCCCCGGGATCCCGACTTAGAAAGCTAAGGGACACACAAGAGGAAAGCAATACAAAAGGGTAATTGCAATAGGTGTGAGTTAAGTTAGTAAATTGCTTTAATAAACTAGAAGACCCAGTGACGTGGAGCCACGTTGTAGCGACTGACATGTCATGCGTGTATCACCATTCCTAAGGTGCGTAGAACTAGAGAGAACCTATACATCCCCTACGCTCAGGCAAGTCTTACACAATCCTAAAGCAGAGGAGCTATACAAGTTGCCAGAAATACTAGAAGCGCGCTGTCGAAATTAGCTCCTTATATCGGCCTTACTGAGACAGTACAAAACTTAGCACCAGCATACCGTATATACGCTAAAGTGGTTTGGAACTCGTCACCTTTCACTTCCTTAATCTACCCATCAGGAGGATCTCGCTATGCACCGTTGCTGAAGGCCTACTCGGCAACGGTGCCACGTCTATCAGCCGAGCGTTTCATTTGGGCTTGAGTGAGTGGTCTACGGGGGCCGGATGTGATTTATCGAGATACGATCTCTAGCGTTCTTTAGAACAGCTATCAATTCAATTTCGGGCACTTGGAGAATGAGTAAACCCCATGTATTCTAAAAGGTAAATCCGAACTCGGTTCTAAACTAGTCGATCGCTCGCTATCGTGATACCAAACGAGTGTCCCATCATCTTGGGGTCGATTCCACTCCAGAAATTCCATAAAAATACCATATTCGGGTGTCTTCTCACACATCCGTAGAACCGTTCTTATTTATGTTTTTTGCTTGTCCCTCCGCTATGATTACCAGATGGGGCACAAGTATTGTGAGTTTTATTTAAAATCAGATATTCTATTTGTTTTTTAGTTTTGTTAAAATAATACTTTCAGTCTACGGCTGCCTGGTCCTTTATCATTAAAAGAAAAATGTATCATTTTCTAAGTGGTCTGACACCATGTGAAGCGTTTCAAAATAAATATTATGATAATATAAGCCTTTATTCGTGCACCAACATTTTTTTTTGTAATAGTTTTAATTTTAATCTAACGGCTCTCGTGAGTCATTGACACCAAATTCTCGGTCTGTTTGCCCAACTTTGGCAAAGGCCTCCTCAATGTTTTCCAGTCTGTTCTATTTTGCGCCCTCATAGTTCATGTTTTCCCTATCTTTATTCCGTTTTCCCATCTTCTGAACTGTCTGCCTCGATTTGTTTTCATATTTCTTGGGTACCAAAATGCTATCTTTTTGTTCAACTTACCAATGTCTCTTATTAGATGCCCAGTCTATCACCACTTTAGTTTTCTTATTCTCTTACTTACGTCTTCAATTTTGTTGTTTATTCTGTCAGATTTCCTTATATTCAGCATGCTTCTTTACTGTGTGACATGTTCACAATATATATTTTGTAGTAGGAAATTATATTCATACACAAGATGATCGGTAAAAGCTAGTTTGCTTTTACTTTCGTAGAAGTCATTCCGGTTCGCTGCCATGTGCTTTCGATATAAATATTTATGCAAATCGAATTGATCTTTGTTTCTTTTTTTTTGCTTTGTCTATGTTTGGCATTCATGTTTTTTAAAGCATAGGGATAGAGAAAGTACTGTACTTTACAAGTTTAGAGATTTAATGCGAATAAATTGACTATAAAAGTCATCCCCTGTCATTTTATAGCCATTGTCATTCAAGTATTCAATAATGTTGGTCAGGAAGGGTTCACATTTTTTTCATAGTTTTATGTCAGTTTACTAAATCACCCAAACCTTTTGGGATTTCATCTTAGTTACAATATCTCGCAATAGTACTGAGTACGTTTAAACTGCATAAACATAAATACATACATACATATATGGATAACCGTCCGTTGCTCCTTCTACATACCATAAAATTAAAAAGTAATGATATAGGGATATTTGTAACTGCCTCAAAAAAAATCAAATGAGCACTATTAAAGCAAAACACGGTAACTCGAGTTGCAGTGTATAGATATATACGTCAGTGGTGCCCCATTCCATTTGAGATGTCTAACGGTGTTACTGCGAGTTGATTTCGGTTCCTAACATCCTAAAGACCTTCTTAATAATAAAAATATTTCTTTTTTTTTTTTGTTTCAGGTGAACAACTAGCTTTGAAAATAATAAGAAACGTAAGCAAGATGTTATTGAAGAAGTATGTAATCGAACCTTGCGCCAAAACGCCGCCAAAGTTGTCCATGGTGGACCATAACTTTGGAAGAGTGGTGGACCGGGACATTTGGCTTAGGTTTACACCACGAGCTTAGTTTAACATGGTGATTTATTTTTAACTAGTTTTTTTTCCAGCGCCACCGCGTGCAGGTCTGTTTTTTTTTTAATTTTGTTCGACTTTGACCACGGTCACAACAGATGAAAAGCGACGCCGTGGACGATGATGGAGCATGCTTGCCTAGACATAACCTATTCACTTGACTTGACTCTAAGACCACCAGTGGCCGTACTACGAAGTGCCAATGCTATCATGATTCAGTGTGAGGGAAAGGGATAGTGCTATTCGTCTTGTGTAACTCCGTCTCTCTCTGACACAGGTATCAGGATGGATTTAAGACTTCATGGTAGGGCTGCAGGTTGAAACTAAAACAGCGTATGAAGGTTATGTTTAAAACCGTCATGTGATGGTCTGTTGCATCTTACCGAGGCAGTCCTACGGCGAAGTAACGGATTATTTTAAGCATGCATCCTATTTTGCCAAGGCGACACTCTAGAAACGGGATGCATGCTTCTTCAATTTTTGTTTTTTTTTTTTTTTAAACGTAGCAGGAGATTTACTCGTGTATCGTGGGTGCATTCACAAACATGAAAACTCATATACACATGACACCCAGACCCGGAACAATTATCTGTAGGCCATACAAACATTTGTTCCGTGCGGGAATCGAACCCGCGACACGTAGCGCAGCAGCCGAACGCTCAACCACTGCGCCAACGACACCGTTGGCGCAGTGGTTGAGCGTTCGGCTGCTGCGTCATCTCATCAATTGTTAGGTTATGTTTAAAACCGTCGTGTGGTGGTCTGTTGCATCTTGCCGGGGCACTCCTACGGAGATGTAACGATGACGACGCTGAAAAAAACTAGTTTTCAATATTATTAGGATATAATTCGAGGAAGTATTATATATATTAGCAGTGTAAGAAAATTTCTGCTCATGAAAAAGGGACTTAAGGTACAACAACTGTTATCTTAGAATTAATCATTCGTAATTTATTATATCCACAAAAAGGTATACAATTTATTAAATTTATAATATTATATTGGTGTCCAGTTGAACAATTTTTTTGTAAATTGTAAGTTAGGTTAGTTTTCAAAATGGTTTTCCAATTTTCGCTCAAGTAGGTTCTAGGTAGTGTTAAGACTATTTATTTTTATGACCTGTGTATTTAAATTTGCGTGTTGAATCTTCTTTGTCGTGTTTAAAAAAAACCTGCATTTTGTAAGATAAATAAAAAAAGGAAAATTAATCATTTGAGTTTTATTTCTTTCTTTAGTATATTGCAAAAACACATAGAGATAGTGAAAAAAATTGAAGAAGCTTCTTTGTCAGACCAGACAAAATTCAAATTCCATTGCAAGCCAAAACACACTGAAACACAGAAAAATTAACAATTAAAATAAGTTCTCAACGCTAAAGACGGCGTATTGAGTAGATGTGCGATGGATTCAAATTGTCTAGAATTATAAATTCAAGTAAAGGGCAGTTAGTGTCACAGAGAACAGAATCAAGTATAAGAAGTTAAGCATAGTGCATCTCCACATCCAGTAGCGTACATAATCAGCCTTTTAACATTCCCACTGCTGGGACACAGGCCTCCTCTCCAGGAGAGGGAATGGGCCGTAATCCACCACGCGGGCCCAGTGCGGGTTGGTGAATGTCACATGTCTTCGAATTTTTTGGTTCTAGGATATGCCGGTTTCCTCACGATGTTTTCCTTCACCGTTTTGAGAGCAGTGGTGAAGAAATTAATTTATAAAACAATAATTTAGGTAAACCGTAGTTTGATAAACAAAACAATAATCAGTGAATCAATAACATTACTCTTTAATGAGTAATCTTACACAAAGTAATGCGCGCCTGGCTTGGTTTGAACCCGCGACCTACAATTCTTAAGTCGGAGCCGTTACCACTCGGCCACCACTGCTCAAATAAGAACAAATACTATTGGGGAATATGATAACGCCGCCCATTGTATGTTTTAGGTTTTCTTTTTGTGCAGATACTAGCGACTCGCCCCGGCTTCGCACGGGTGCAACGTAGATAATAATCTTTCCTCTACTATATATGCATGTATTATACATATAAACCTTCCCCTTCAATCACTCTATCTATTAAAAAAAACCGCATCAAAATATTTTGCGTAGTGTTAAAGATTTTATCATACATAGGGGATATAGGGACAGAGAAAGCGACTTTGTTTTATACTATGTAGTGATATTAGTGTACAATTAAGTACCTATATAATGATAAAAATACATTTATACTTTAAAAAGTCTTATAATTTAAAACTGATATTTCCAGCTTTTACAGGCATGCAAAACTCGATTTAATTTTCGGTCATTTTTTAATCGCTCAGGAGCGGCTTCTGAAAATCAATACAATTGACAATGACAAAGGGGTTCCTAAAAACGGCCGGCGTCCAAAGGGGTGAAAGGGACATATTTCCCGTAGGCCATTGGCGGTGCCTGATAATGGAGTCTGTCATAGAGAGGCTGCGACTATAAATGGTGGGGTATTGTGGATATATTTTGGAGGGTTTTTCACCTGACTTGTTTATTGATTGTCAACGAGATAGGATTTTTGCTGTTTACTGAGTTTTCGAGTAGAATTCGATAAATAACTGTGGCGTTATTTTAGAACATTTATTATTCGATTTATTTTAAAATATAATTAATAATTACAGGTAAAAAAATTATATACAAAAAACAATATTTTAAATTTTATTTATTTGTTGTATACCAACCACAGTGTTAACCCAAAGGTAGAGAATACCTTAAGTCCGTCCATGCACCACTGTTGTACATACAGTTTAAATAAATAAATAAATAGTAAATAAGTCATTTGGGATTAGTCAAAAATCTGATCATCTGATTCATACGTATTACCGTCATTGAAAACTTTTTCAATAGTTTGTAAAAACCTAATCGTAATGAACGTTGTTCCAACATGTTATGGTATTTCGATTTTTAAACATAATACTCAAAAACCAAAAGCCAGTAGTACCTACTAACCTAAGCAAATTCTAGTTGATGATACCAGTATTAGTAATTTCTATCTCTGTTAGTGCCATGCACAGATAATAATAAATCTACCTATGTTGGTGCTATCTATAAGTACTTAAGTACTTACATATATTATAAAGCTGAAGAGTTTGTTTGTTTGAACGCGCTAATCTCAGGAAATACATGATCGAATTTAAAAATTCTTTTTGTGTTGAATAGACCATTTATCGAGGAAGGCTTTAGGCTATATAACATCACGCTGCAAGTAATAGGAGCGAAGAAAAAATGGAAAATGTGGAAAAAACGGGGAAAATTATTCATCTTTGAGGGCTTCCGTTGCGTGCGCTGCGAAAACGGTTCATACATACATACCAAAAAAATATGTAGGAAAGAATTATTCCTCTTAAAATGATCTAAAAAAATGTCCGGGACAGTATATGTCTATCTTTTAAGATTAACTCACTAGAACCGTTTTTATGGTAATCAAATTTGGTCGAAAGGGATGAAAGTTTGTATTAAACTTTGTCAATTTTAAACCGATCGGGCTGAGAGTTTCAAAATCGGGGTTAAAGTAACTATTCCACGCGGACGAAGTCGCGGACAGAAGCTAGTTTGAACATAAAAACGAATGCGCGTAGTGTTGACCTACATAAATATAGTTTCTATGTACACACACCATGAACGTAGTACCGTTTTCTGAGTTTATAACGCGTCAAAATGCGTCTGAATGCGTCATTTTTCACATACACATGTAAGTGTTCTTTTCGTATAAATAAAAGAAATGATTCTTAATTGTTAATAGAGAAAGGTGTGTGCTGTCTATCTGATTTGAGATTAGTCAGCTAAATTGATTGCTGGGCTGGCTTTCTCTTTTATGGAGGTCAAAATGAAGTCGGTCAAAACCTCGGATCCCGTCAGCGTCTATTGAAAATGTAGATAGTATAATGTCCCAGTTTGACTCGTGCAGCAAGTGTCGTTCATAATAATATTGATTTGGATGCTATTAAAACGGTATGACTATAAAGAAAAGCAATTTAAGCTGGGTAATAAAATAATGAAAACCATGACAATGTACACAAGTTCGTTTATTTCATACTAGCAGCGCCCCGTGGTGTTACCCGCGTAGTTCCCGTTCCCGTGGGAACATGGGAATAAAATATAGCCTATTTTACTCAGGGTGAATGTAGCTTTCTAATGGTGAAAGAATTATTTAAATCGACCCAGTGGTTTTTGAGTTTATTGGTTACATACAAATATACAAATCTTTCCACTTTATAATATTAGTATATATTATAGTATAGAAGTATAGATTAGGTGTAGCAGTGTTATCAAATAGGGTTACTACTTAGTAACCCTATTTGATAAAACTGCTACACCTAATCTTTACTTATAGTACTGTCTAATAAGTATTAGACAGTGCTTTTGATTAGGCGTAACCAATTAAGTTCTACTGTTATTAGCATAAGTAGGTATCACTGTTAACTACTGAACAAGGAAACTTGGCTAAAGCAACAAAACAAAAACTGGATTCTGATGGACTCACGTCTGATCCCTAAATCTTCGGGCTTAAACATAAAGGCTTAAAAAGTACTCGCAATACAAGAGTTTGATAAACAAGCGCACACACCCTCCTTCCAAGGATTATAAACCTTCAGGAAACATAATCATAAATACAAATTAGAAAACAAGCACCAGATATCCCATAAAAATTTGCAGACGGGATTATCCTCAGTAATCTCATACTTTATGGGGAACACATGCAAACATGTCCTGATTTATGTCCTCCATTTTATATAACTCACTTTCTATATAATACTATGGATCCATGAGTCATGGTGCCGATATCATCTTAGTGGTTCCGTAGTCCAAATAAACAAGCTATAAAAAGTCTCATAGAAACTCTCAGCCTCTTTTTTTGTGTGAAATGGGGTAGAAAAGCGATTTATTTATAACTAGCTGCTGCCCGCGACTTCGTCCCCGTGGAATCCCCGATTTTAAAACATTCTTTATCGCTGCTCTACTCCTATTGGCTTAAGCGTGATGATATATAGCCTAAAGCCTTCCTCGATAAATGGTCTATTCAACCCAAAAATAATTTTTCAATTCGAACCAGTAGTTCCTGAGATTAGCGCGTTCAAACAAACAAACAAACTCTTCAGCTTTATAATATTAGTATAGATTTCCAGAACTGCCCAAATTTCAAAAGTGTATGTGCATATGTATGTATGTTTTTTCTTCCATTCTGTCCTGTCAGCCGTCACGGTATCACTAACCCCCTTTTCATTCATGTCACTCCTCACACAATCCATCCATATTTTCTTTGGCCTACCTCTCCTTTTCCATCCATCCACATTTATATTCATAACCCTTTCATTTACATGCGTTTCATACCTCCTTTTCATAAGAACATACCAAGAAAAGCGGTTCCCTTTCAACTTTTCCGTCACTGGCGCCTCATTTAAACTGCCTCTAATGTTCTCATTTCTCACTTTATCCATCCTTGTCACTCCACACATCCATCTCAACATTCTCATCTCCGCTACATGTAATATATTTTCAACCATCTATTTAACTGAAAAAAAAAGCAGTAAAGGAACAATACCAAAATAAACAAATATTGATGTTAAAAAAAGAAACCTTTTCCAGCAGTCCGATGCTAACTACACAAACACCTACCAACTGCAATAGAGAGGATTCAAAAGTTTTTTTTTTTTTTTGTTGGCTCCTAATATTTTTGGCGTCGCCCTCCACCAACCTTATGCAGTCGACTACCAGTATTTTACAAGGCGCGACAGCTTATCTAACCTTCACCACCCATTAACTTCGTAACACCATTCCTCTTGGCAAAACTGATCTCCGATTTTCCCGTTAATTTTAAAATGACTGGAAACCATATTTTTGTCTGTCACTCTGACTTAGAGGAATCTCATCATCATCAATTTATATATGTATACATATTTAGGGTAGGTACATATAATTTTGTATACCTTCATGAAACTACAAAAAAGTACACCGAAGGCTCAGCAAAGGATCAGCATCTCGCTTCCGGCCCTAGTTCAATCCATGGTTCGGATCGAGGAGGCATGGGAAGCGGTCACCTTCATCTCCTTCTGCATAGAATTATTGCTAGGAAAAGGAGGTGGCAGACTGCGCGAGGGAGAGGGGAACCCCACGCCCCAGCCACTGCAACAGAGGAAGACGCCCGTCGATAGGCGTCGGGAGTAACAGGGCTGGTCGTCCGATACCAACCAGGACCGGGTCGACGGCGCATTGTAGGTATTCCACGCGCGTCTCAAAGAAATTTCAGCAAAGAAGGCCCTATAGGGTCAGTGCCTGCCAGGATTGCGAAATATGTTCAAAAGAGTCATCGCCGCCCTAATTTTTTCGCAAATTTTTTCGCTTTCAAACTAAAGTCGTTCAAATGGCAGCTGCAGTGGTACAGTAACAGTAGTAGTATGTTGATAATCAATAAAGTAAATAATGGGCATCCTGCCAGAGTTGCGGGATTTATTCGAAAAAGACAGCGTGGCTCTGGAACGTAAAGAGCACTAGAACGATCACGGGTGGGTTTTAGTCAGTAAAAGTCTGATACTCCCTTCCGCTCCGCCCAGAGCGGGAGAAGTCATTTTTGTTTTCTTTATAAAAACGTTGCCCCACACTAGGATTTACTCCTGTATCGTGGGTGCGTTCACAAACATTTGTAAACTCACATGCACAAGACACCCGGACCCGGAACAATTATCTGTAGGCCATACAAATATTTGTTCCGTGCGGAGATCGAACCCGCGACACGTAGCGCAGCAGCTGAACACTCAACCACTGCGCCAACCGTGTCGTCTGATGATTCATTCATTTGATGATTTCCCAACCAAAAAAAAAATGCTTATCAAAGGATTCCCATCGGTGCGCGCTGTTAAGTGTCTGTAAAAATTACCTAAAATTCCGATTGTACCGACCATCTTTTCCCGATCAGACAGTGCTCTGGAAAACAGTCACAGACCAACAAAATTCGCAATACAATGTTTTTATGTGCAACTTTGGGTCAGTGATCTTACTACATCATCTCGTTGACAAAGGAACACGTGAACGAACTGTCAGACCGATCAGGGTCACCGTCCGAACAAAAACTGATTCTGAACTATTCACAGTTGATTTGTATGTGCAATCTCTGTAATTATAAAAAGGAAATTTTAGTTTGAGCGTCTAGAAAAAGTCCTTGGATGAATTTGCTACAGTCTGGCTGGTTATAGCTAACTAGTTATATGTGTATTGTAATTACTGTCGCCGAGATATCTGTTAGATAGAAATTCTAGAATTTATATCCTTCGAATAAAAGATAGATGATGTGTTACTTAGTAAAGTATCACTCACGTTGTGGTGATCTGATGGATTTTTTTTGCATTTTTAAGGAGCATTCACATTAGTACTGTTCGCGAAAATTCAAAAAAGAAACCTCTAAGTACCTTTTATATTTTGTCATTAATTGCCATTTAGACGATATGGCGACCTGTACCTATTTGAACACTTTTCTACGAGAATTGGCCTTCAGATAGGCTGTCACTTCATTTATACCTAACACAGGTATTCAGCTGTTTCTGGATAAACTGAAAGCGCACCGCAATATTCTTGATAAAAGACTAGGCAGAAAGATTGACAAGAAAACTATGATGCTTGCCTATCTTGCCACTTATTCCATAGTAGCTTAAAAATTCACACAATTACATATTTGCGATGCTAATAATACTAAGTATTGAAGTGTGAATATTTTTGACATTCAAAGAGTGCTAAACTGATTATTTTTGTGTCAAAGCGTTTAATGGATTAGTTCAAATAGCTCATGAAGGTTATGTGCAAAAACTTAGTGATATTTCCCTATCTCTGGTAAAGTTACGCGTGTTATTTTGAATCATCTACAAGTTAGACCAATGATCTAGTGAACGCCTTGAAAATTCTTTGGATTTGAAACACAGGGGCGGTGTATGACATTTGGAAGAGACCAGCCAGAGGCCGGAAAGTAGTGGTGGCCAAGTGGTAACGGCCCGGACTTACGACTCATAGGTCGCGGGTTCAAACCCAGCCAGGCGCATTACTTTGTGTAATTAGTTTCTTCACCACTGATCTGAAAACGGTGAAGGAAAACATCGAGAGGAAACCGGCATGTCCCAGAACCAAAATTTCGAAGACGTGATCATTCATCAACCCGCACTGGGCCCGCGTGGTGAATCACGGCCCATTCCCTCTCCTAGAGAGGAGGCCTGTGTCCCAGCAGTGGGAACGTTAAAAGGCTGATTATGCTGACACCAGCAGAGAGCGTTTTTGAACGACTGAGATAATGATGATGATGATGAATGATAACATATACACCCAGAGGTTGATTATGTATCAAAAATTAACTAATAATATACGTTTGGTGACTTCCTAAGTGACCTCAATACACTAGATACCATTACTCGAGGAAATTCATAGTAACTAATTTTATGTACCCAGCAATGGATTCACAGTAGGTTAATGATCTTTTATTACCATTTTTTACTTTGTTTCAAACACCTTGAAGTTATAACATATACTTCCGCTATAATGACCTACATTTTGGACTATAAAAAGTAAGTACGACAAGTAAGATCAAAGTGCTCAAAATTAAAATCTCGACAAAAAGCCGTCGTCTAACGGCGCTTGAATTATTTACATTTGTTTCCTTAAACAAATAATGTACACAAATGAGCAATCCTTGTGGAGAACGCTTGTGTATATATATGTGCGGCATAAATAACAAGACATGAGTGAGTAGAGTCTATTGGCCATAAGTTTCTCTTATGTAAACTGCTCAAACTCGGTCCGAAACTTCAAGCTCAAACGTCATTTATTCAAACTAGGCATAAGACCAGAACTTTATAAATGTAGTTTTACATAGTCCCATAAAGCCGGTCGCATACGTACGGTTTCCTGTTAAGTAATTCAGATTTGAAGACCTAAATGCTGGTCTTAGGTAGGTATATAAGTCATCGGAAAATAGCAAAATGCGTAAGTTTAAAAAATATCTTGAGAGATTGTAAACTCTATATCGTCAATTTATGTCGGTTCACAATTTGTTGGAATGATTTTGAGTAATTATTTGATTATCAAATTCAGATGAGTAAAAAAGTATTCCAAATTTTCAGTTGACAATTTATCGAGAGATCACAATCTCTCATGATATTTTATAGTCTTACACATTTTACAATCATCCAGTTAAATATACGAAATGTTCAACACACAGGCAAACACATTTGTTTATTTTTAGTAAAGGCAAATACCAGCTAAGCAGAAGAATGGATAATCGAATGACTTTCGCAATTCCGAAACGGAAAACTGATCAGCAAACAGCACGTATGTGGTTGTTCTAAAACGCCCTTCAAACTCGACTGATGCAAAACAGTGTACATACCATGTCTCTGACAAAGACAAAACAATATATAGTATAATAAGCGTAATCAGCCTTTTAACGTTCCCACTGCTGGGACACAGGCCTCCTCTCTAGGAGAGGGAATGGGCCGTAATCCACCACGCGGGCCCAGTGCGGGTTAATGAATGTCATATGTCTTCATTTTGGTTCTAGGACATGCCGGTTTCCTCACAATGTTTTCCTTCACCGTTTTGAGAGCAGTGGTGACGAAATTAATTAAGTACACAAAGTAATGCGCCTGGCTGGGTTTGAACCCGTGATCTTCCATTCCCACCACCACTGCTCTCTGCAAAAACAATGTATGATGACATGTAAAAGGTTGACATTATGACTATCATAGAAAAAACTGATTACCTATACAATTTCGCTATTTACATATACTGTGAAGTTTCACGGATTAGGAGCAGCATAGGAATCACTGACGCTGGCTGGGACTTCCACAGCTCCCAAAAAAATTTATGAAAAAAAAAAATGTTATTTTTGAATATGTAACTCAGACTTAAATTAATCTTCCATAGTGTTTCCTACATCAATAAATCCGCTGCACTCTTTCACTCCAGACCACGCCCCACCTCAACGGCAGTAAAAATGGCGTCGATCATAAAAATATTTGATTAGCCCGCTCCCTACACTGGCAATCCGCTAGTCTGCAACATTTATCAGCCGTACGCTCATCTACTGCATTATTTAGTGTCATGCAAACGTAATTTATGAAGTAGGTTGATATGATGAGATGAAGAGTGGTGCAGAATTTTGTTTTAGGTGAAGGTGAAAAACAAAGGACCATGTTGCGTCAGTCATTAATAAAGTATTTCCTGCTACTACCCTACCATGACTTCTTAAATCCATCACGATTCCTGTGTCAGAGAGAGACGGATTTACACGAGACGAATAGCACTATTCCTTTCCCTTACACTGAATCATAATAGCATTAGCACTTCGTAGTACGGCCACTGAGCATAAAAACGTTGGATGAACTACCTACAGAATTGATGATATTATTATAGGAACGCTAATGAACGCTATTCTCTTTTATATATACCTATTAATTAATACCGTAACATAAAAAAAGGAATTATTATAGTTTTACGGGAATATCCGTGGAGTTTCTTTCCGGTTCTTCCCCGGTTAGCCGGGTAACCGATTTTGACTAACTAGGTTTTCGGTGTTTTAGCCAGCTGTGAACACTGTTGGCTGATGATTAATGCAGAGTAATTTTAGTATCTTTCTATCCACTGATATTAGCTTTGAGAACTTCACACAACGGGTAAGCTGGCTGTCCTTATGGCTTATTTACTGGAATACTGCGGCAATGTAACAAGGGACCTACTAAAGGCTGTCGCAATTCTCGACCATTTTTTTCGATTGAATTTTTTCGAATTACTGGTAGCTAAAAGAAAGAAAATTACCTATTACACACGTGAACGCTAAAACCAAATTGAATCCTTTGAAAATATATTTTTAAGGTGCGTGTAATAAAATTGCAAAATAAAATTTTGACCTTCGATTGCTCGTGATTCGTGAAATACGACATAAAATTCTTGATTGCTTATTTTGAACGTTTCGAAAATATATCAAGTTTTATTACATTGAATTTTACTGTTTCTAGCTAATGTAAGATTCAGATATATCTTCAATATTTATATATCGTTGGTCGTAAAATTGGATCAATCGAACTTAAGTATATGTTGCTTTCATAGGAATAAGATAGGAATAATAAAATAAGTAGTTGCAAGTTTGAACTAAGTCGAAGTTACTTTGAAATAGGCCTTTATAATGTCAGAGATATTTAGGTCAAAGAAATGATTTGATAAAATATTACCAAAACCAAAAACCAAAAAACCAAAAAAACCAATGAAAAAAATATAATTTATGTTACAGACAGGATGTGTGATTTTTTAAAGAGATTTTCGTTTCTCATTACCTATTAATCTATTTTAACACTCTCATTTCTAAGCTTCCGAACATTACCTACAGTGCGTTCAATAATTTTGCGTCTAACAGCAACCTTATCTCTAAGAGAATAAAATTCATTTCGATACAAAATCAGAAGTAAAATAACTGTAAAAAAAATGTACGTACTTTGTAGTAGTTAATATTTTATTCGTACTCTTTGCTTAGCGCCTTCGAAAATAGTTACAATGTGGGTCAAATGCGTGAGTGAGTCATGAAGTGGATGATGTAGCGCCATCTCTTATTTTATTTTTGAACTTTATTCGCTGTGTATCTTGAGGCGATGAGAACATAAAAAGGTTCCAACGATAGTTGTCATAACTCTTCTTTTCGAAACGTTGGTGACCTTTGAACAGATTGTGCCCAGTTTGTAGCCACGTGTATAGCAGCATCAGTGGCACTTAATTAGTTGATTAATGAAGCTGGTGTAAGCATTTCGGGCACTCTAAAAAGTGGGCTATATTTTGGATCTTTAATCGCAATAGATAAAGATAGAACAGCATATAACCAGAAAAAAAAAAACATACCTACCATAAAAATACGTTTTCCATTGCGCATAAAAAAATCCCGACCCATGCAAACTGAAACCGTATATAGAAGTTAGATAGACAGCTACTTAAACAATAACACAGACGATATCACCCGCATCACACCACAACAAACACGGCACGAAAAACAAAAGGTGCGAACGCACTGTCGAATAAAACGAAAAAGTTTATATAAACCTCAGCACACACACGCTGGGATAAAACGCGGCGTTGTGTACACGTGCGATATCCCTCGCTCTCTACAGGTGGCACGTATTCTGTAAAGTGCACTTTATTTCATTGATTAGGGTGTAAGCACGTATTTGACGAGGATTGGTGTCTTTGAGTTTTGGGGTTTGTCTTAGTAAGGCATTCAAGGTAAAGATCGTTTAATTAGCATATCAACCCGTTTTTAAGGTCTTAAAAATATGGTTGTTGTGGTTTAGTTGTTGCGGAATTTGTTCGAAAGAGTTACCGCGCCCCTAGAACACAAAGGGCACTAGAAGGATCACGGGTGGGTTTTATTCAGTAAGAGTCTGACTCTCCTTTCCGCTCCACGCAGAGCGGGAGAAGTCATTGGATGATTTCACATCCAGGAAAAAAAAGGTTGGTTTAGTTTGCCTGGTCCAGCATGTCATTGAAGATTACTAGCGGATCTTGACTATGTTTTTTTTTTTTTTTTTTTTTTTGTTTTGTGGCTCCATCGTTTAACTAACGATGATTTTGCCAATGTCAAGGTTTGGAGAGGAACTAATGATCGGTTCTCATTAATGATAGTGAATTTGAGTCAGTTTTTGTTGTGAATCGAGGTTCAAAAGAACAAAAAGTTTTTGGATTTTATAGATAACAGCACTTATTAGTGTTAAGACACGAAGGTAAGTAAACAAAAAAAAGTAACAGATAATATTAGTTATAACTGGATTTTATTAATATTAATAAATTTAAAAAGGATTTTAACTGCGGAGGAATGGGCTAAAGATAAAAGGAAAGGAATGTTAACTGGGCGAGGAATATCAGAAGGGAGTAAATCATAAAGGGGAATTATTAAACGAGGGCAAGAAAAAAACATATGCTCCAGAGTACCTTCCTCCAGACCACATTCACATAAGGAATTGTCTCTCACGTGGATTTTCTTCAAAAAAACTGGAGTGCAAACAAACCCAAGGCGAAGTCTAATTATAACTGAGGTAGCCAGTTTATTTGAAAATTTAAATTTACTGAACCAGCATTTAGTAGGGATAAATGGTTGAATGGAGCCAAAAAATTTACCCTTCAATAAACGGGTCTTTTGCCAATGTGAATTCCAGCAGTTCATCATCTCGGGTTTAACAAGACAGCGCAAATCTCGGGGATAGCAGGATGTATGTGATTCGGTACCAATCCGAGTAGCCGACTTGGCGATCGAATCTGCACTCTCGTTACCAACAATACCAGAGTGGCTAGGGATCCAAGCTAAAACAACGTCTATGCCTAAACAGTGACAACTAAAGAGGATTTGTTTGATCTGTAAAATAAGGGGACAATTGTGACGAGATCGAAAAGGCGATTTAACTAGGTCTTGTAGGCAACTAAGGGAATCCGAGAAAATTATGGATTTGTTTAGACCATGCGATTCAATATAAGATACCGCTTCCAAAAGGGCTATTCCTTCCCCAGTATAAATGGAGCCATATGGAGAACTACGAAAATTCAGGATTATTTTGAATTTTGGGATCCACACAGCAGATCCGACATTGCTATTATCTGACAACTTCGAGGCATCTGTATATATTGTGAGCCAGTCCTGCCAGTCCTCAGATAAAATCTTTTTGAAGCTATCATTAGCAGCAGGGTCATGTTTCGAGATACCAAAGTTAAATATAATTTTAGGTTGGAAGAGTAAGGAGTTAAAATTTACTTCAAATAAGGGGTTCAAATTTGACTGGACTAAAGAAATGTGCATATTATTAAATTTACTGAAGCTATTAACGAGGAGGGGAGGATTTTTGTGGGTCCAATAGCTGGACGTTGGTATTAACTGATGAAGTGAACGAAGAAGAGGAAGAAGGGGATGAGATTTAATCTGAATGACTTTATAAAAAAATCTATCACAGAGATACTGTCTACGTAAGTGAAGGGGGGGCTCCAGACATTCTACCTGAAGAGCATTAATAGGAGAGCATTTCATAGCGCCCGTGATGATGCGCAAGCATTTGGATTGGATCTTTTCCAATTTAGCAAGGGCTATTTTGTTGCAAGGTTCTAAAAGAAAACTTCCATAGTCAAAATGGCTACGAACTATGGCATTGTAGAGAATTTTCTGGGAAGTGGGATGGGCTCCCCAGCGAACTCCAGAAAGGGCACGAAGTATATTGACACCATTTTCACATTTCTTAGAAATGTAATCCAAATGATAAAGTCCAGATAATTTGGAGTCAAGAATGAGGCCAAGAAATTTAACTTTATCAAGTATACGAATGGGTTCATTTTCAATAAATAGGTTTATAGGGGGGATATTACGTTTGCGCGAAAAAATAACTGCATTGCACTTAGGTACAGACAGATTTAAGCCGTGATCGATCAGCCACTGATTTAAGTAATGAAGGGCAGAGTTTAAGCGAAAAGAGGCATCTGAGAGGGAAGCTGAATTAAAGTAAAGAGCAATGTCGTCAGCGTATTGTAAAACTTTGCAGAAACAGTTCACTGATGACTCCAAATCGTATGTGTATAAATTATAAAGCATAGGGCTTAAGACCGACCCTTGAGGAAGACCCTTCCACACAAGACGAGATGAAGAAAGTGTGTTTTGATGACGAACATAGATGGAGCGGGACATAAGAAGATTGCAAATGATGTTGACCATCCTCACAGGGATACTCAGCTGTAGCAACTTTTGCCAAAGTATAGGAAGTTGAACATTATCATAAGCTGAGGCAATGTCTAGAAAAACACTAAGAACGCTTTCATTGTTCGAGAAAGCAATGCGGACATCGGATAGGAAAATACTGAGGCTATCTAAAGTGCCCATGCCTCTTCGAAAGCCGAACTGAGACTTGGCTAAGATGCCTTGGGTTTCTAAAATCCATTCAAGCCGGTTCTTGATGAGATTTTCCATGATTTTAGCCAAGACAGAAGATAGGGCTATAGGACGGTAGGAAGAAGAATCTTTTGGATCTTTCCCAGGTTTCAGAATGGGGATAATAATTTGGGATTTCCAAGACTCTGGAACAAGGCCAGAGGCGAAGAAGGAATTGATAAGGTTGAGAAAGAATAACTTACAGTTTGAAGAGGATTTGGAGATAAAGGAGTATGGTATTCCATCAATACCAGGAGCAGTATCACGGAGATGATCCAAGGCACATAATAATTCTGAAAACGAAAATAGTTCATCAAACCTATCAGAAGAAGCAGAAGAGGAGTCTATAGTGGGAAGGCATTCAAAACTAGGAACAAAGGGAGGAGCTAACCTAGTTATAAAGTCTTCTAACCAAGAACTAGGGTCATTAGATGAGACTGCGGGAGACTGATTGTCACATGCTCTGCGATATGATTTAATTTTTTTCCAAACGAAGGATACTGGAGAACGTGGAGACAGTGACTCGCAAAACTTGAGCCAGCCAGATCTTTTCTTTTTTGCCAATATCCTACAGACACTAGCAGAAGTCCTTTTAAAATATAAGAAATCTGACATATCTAAACTAGAGGAGAAAATATTTTCAGCTTCTTTACGTTTACGAATGCCATCAGTGCATTCAGCATCCCACCAAGGGGGGGAAGGAATAAAGTGACGGGCAGAGTTTTTCAAGGGGATAGAAGAATCAGCCGCTCTTAATAAGCAATCAACGAACTCATTGTAAACGGAAAGGGAATTTGAAGAGTTAATTGGGGGAATGGTTTGAAGTTCTGAATCCAATTGGGAGGAAAAATTTGACCAGTCAGCTTGTGAAAGAAGATATTTTTGTAGGGGTTGAAGGGGAGGAATACGAGGATGATTACTTGGAAAAGAAATTAATATAGGAAAGTGATCACTCCCGTAAGAATTCGGAAGAACAGACCAAGAGAGGGTTGAGACTAGGGAAGGGGAAGCGAAAGTAAGGTCGGGAACACTAATGTTTTGGGTAGGAGAAACCCTACGGGTAGCAGATCCATCATTAAGGACGCAAAGGTTGCGATCATCTAAAAGATCTAACAAGAAGCTCGAGGACGGGTCATTACAGTGAGAGCCCCAAAGGGTGTGTCGGCAGTTGAAATCACCAAGCACAATCAAGGGGCATGGGATAGAAGAAAGGATAGAGTTGAATTCAGACAAAAGATCAGCATTGGGATAAGGAATGTAAGCAGATACATAGGATATGCGCATGGCTCTAACAGCTACCACATGTAGCCCAGGATCATGGCGAGGAAGAGAAATTTCGGAGAAAATAATAGATCTATTTACCAATAGGGCGCAGCCTGCCCATCCGTCCTCTCTATCGTCCCGAAGACATGAAAAGCCAGGAACCCTAAAAAGAGCTTCGGGCCTGAGCCACGTCTCCGACACTGCAAAGACGACGGGAGAGTAACGATTAATAAGATAGGTCATTTCATGCTTTTTCCTGCGAATTGATCTACAGTTCCACTGAAGGATTGTATCCATTTTGGCGAGTCCAGGATTCCAGGAGTTGTTGAACTAAAATTACGACATTGTTCGGTATTGCGTCACTAAATTTAGATAGCATGTTAATGAGGGAGCATGCCAGGAGCTCTATCAAGTTGTCATTAGGAGTAGGAAGGGGTGTGGATTCCACATAAGGGGAATTCAGAGCACAGCCATTAGGTTGAGAAGAGGAAGGGGAGTTAACCATTGACCTATGGGCTTGGGCATCATAAGACTTGCCTAGTTCCGGTTTAGGTCTTGGGGATCGATAAACAGTTTTGGTGTAAGAATTCTTAACTGGGGTTGAATACATAGAGGACATAGGACTATTAAAAGCTGGGAGAATAGGATCATGGGATGAAGATTGAGATGGTTTCATAATGGAGGGACCTGCAGTTACATTTGAGTATAGCTGTTTAGGGCGGGGGAACCTAGCTGAAGCTTCACGGTAGCTTAGGTTTTCTTGGGACATTACCATTTTAATCGATTTCTGTCTTGAGTGTTCAGGGCACTTCTCGTCAGTAGCCTTATGGCTTCCCCCAAAACACAATAGACATGTGACTAGAGAATCTGGGACATTGCAGCTGTCACCAAGATGTGGTTGAGCGCATCGGTAGCATCGGGGCTTGGATCTACAATGAGAGCTTATATGACCAAAACGAAGACAGTTACGACATTGGATAGTGGGAAGGTGGTACACAGAAACAGGAAGGGAAGCATTGTAACAGAATACTTTTTCTGGGAGCATTTGACCGGAGAAAGTTAGCACTACCGTCGTTGAAGGAGACCAAGAGACGGAATCCTCTTTTCGAATTTTAAAATTGAGCCTCCTAGCTTTAATAACTTCCCCGCAATTACGAGGGGTCTCTATGCCTAGAACCAACTCCTCGAGGGTCCAGTCAGTGGGAACATCCCGAACGACACCCATGCGAGTAACATGGAAGCGTGGAATAGTCGCCAAATATTTGTTATCTAACAGAATAGGATTGTTTACAAATTGATTGGCGTCATTAAATGTATTAAAATCAACTGACATCCTGTTACGGCCCAAAGATTTGATACTGCCCTGAACAACACCCTTAAACCCTTTACTATGAATAAACTGTGCAAACCTCAGAGAATTTAGAGTTAGACCTTGCTTAGGGTCCGTTTCCATCCTAGAAACAAAAACAGTGAAGGGAGCTCTGTCACGCTCACTATAAAGCACTTTGGAGTCGCTTTCAAAACCTGGAATGGTGTAAACTGACTGAATAGAGTCAGACGGCGGCTTGTTCCTTTTAGCATCAACACAGATCTCAGATCCTGCGTGGCGTTTTCTAATGTCAGACCTTACGCAACCATCATCTGAGTATTGCGAACACTCCAAAAACTCGATATCTGAAGGAGTTCCTCCACCCCCGTCAGGGGGTTCTTCTGCACTCATTTCCTAAGAAATGAGTGCCTAGAAAGCTTTATATACTAACTTTATAAGTAGATTCCTACACCAAATAACACAAAACGATAGATTCGACAACAAAAACCGATTTAGAAAGCCAAACAAACTGTGAAGTTAAAAATGGCGTCCTTAGTCTCACCAAGACACTAGCAAAATCCTTGACTATGTTAATACCCTTAATATTCTGACATTAAGAAAAGAACTTCATAACTTACGAGTAATGTCACTCTGACTTGGCCTTTTTGACCCCGCCTCAGACAGTTTCCATCTATCTATGCCATAGTTTCACGTGATAAGTGTATAAAACAGCATAGTGTCCTATGCATGCATTTGAAAGAATCCGCATGGCAGATAAATAATTCTTTGGTCATTTAAAATAATCTTCGGGTGGTTCCAATCTTTAGTTTTTGTGCGGCGTCTCTCCACAGTACATGTCCCACCTTTTATCTTGCTTCTTATTTTTTTCAGACTCTTAAATATTTATCTAAGGACTTTTATCTTCATCTGCCTAGCCTTTTCCCAACTATATTGGGGATGGCTCCTAGTCAAATCAGATTCAGCTGAATAACAGTATTTTACATGGAGCGGCTGCCTACCAGACCTCCACAACCCATTAGCTGGGAAACACGGTACTTCTTGGCTAGACTGGAGTCAGATTTACTGACTTCTAACAATCCGTAACGATTGCCAAAGATCCACAAATGACAGCCGGGACCAACGGCTTAGCGTGCTTTCCGAGGCACGGAGGAAACTAGGTATGTTAAGATGGTCACCCATCCACAGACCAACCTTGGCAAGCGTTGCTTAACCTTAAAGATCGACCCGTGAGGCTGTTAGTCTTTAACCACGAGCTCTTAAGGACTTTATGGTGTAATAATGCTACTATAGCTAATTACTGGACTAAACATATTTAAAAGCTGTATTTGTAATCGACCCGCTAAGAAGAACAATGTTAAATCAGACTATCAAAATTGGCACCGACTTTGTTTTCCTGCATTATCACGCTTATATCCTGTTAATATCCCTCCCCACCAAATATACCTTTATCTTCCAAGTTACTTCCATTAAGTTATACAATGCCCTCGAGGGCTAAGTTTGGCAAACTTAGATGGTGCTCTCCGCACACGGGGCGATTTATGGTTACAGCTTGATGGGGCATTTTTGATACTTGCTCTTATGATTTGCATTGTTCAGGTAAGCTTAGAATTTCTGGAGACTTGAGGTGGATTATTATTTATGTAATATTCTTAATAGAAGTGGAAACTTGTGACAGGTAAGTTTTTTTTTTTTAGAAACGTTGCCCCACGTTAGGAATTTCTCCTGCGTCGTGGGTGCGTTTACAAACATCCAATCTCACATACACAAACAACCAGACCCGGAACAACTATCTGTAGGTCATACAAATATTTGTCCCGTGCGGGAATCGAACCCACGACACGTAGCGCAGCAGCCAATCGCTCAACCACTGCGCCAACCGTGTCGTTGAAAGTGCTATGATCGTGCATAACTAGGCGATTATCAATTAAGGTGTCCATACTGTAGCTGTATTTTGATCAGTTTAGAAGCTTATGTTCATCTACAGTTGCAAATGGTTTTTTTTACATAAAAAGAAGATGGGATGAAAAGAGGGGATGGGGAACTAATTTTAGTATAGAGCTAGTAAATTATACTAAGCACCTTCCTGTTTAAAATCCTATACCTTCCTGCTGGCATCCATATATGCCATTCTAATTCTATATTTTTCTAATCATTTTAAAATCCACGATAAATTTCTTTTGCTTTCAATTTGATGAAAAAGCTACGTTTACATCATTGCCCAAAAGCCATTGACTCATTAGTTAACAATATGTATCAGGCCGCTTTAGTACCTCGCTTGTGACTAACAATATATAACGTAAACGATGAATTTAACGCCCTATTTCCAATGACCTTTGTATCTAAACGCAACGGTTCAAAATCATTGTAACTTGCCCATCATTAACTGTGGTTTAACTGTGAGTGACCACAGTTGAACCACAAAACTACTGTGCTTATTTGTGGGTACTCCTCAATGCCGCATTTATTATGTTATTGTACTTTTTATTAGTTTTTGACATTATAAAAGATAGAATGTTATACCTTTGCTTTGAAAATTTGTTCGTTTTTACATGGTTTTTACTAATGAATTGACTGAAATATCAAAACGATTATTGCAATATTTAAACCAAAAATGTTGTCTGTCTGTAAAAATATATACATAGTTTTAGTTAAGGAGGTAGTGTTCTCTCGTAGAAAAGCTTTTAAGAAACCATTCACAAAGCACAAAAACTGTTTACTTTTTGAACTCGAATACGCACATGCGCGAAAGTGTTCCATCATCATCATTACCTTCGAGGAAAGACGTCCACCCTCCGCAAAGGGTATACCGGTATACCGTTAGTTTTTTTTTTTTAATTTCTACGTAATGGATGTCAAACCATTTTTATTTTCTGGATGAGAAATCATCAAATGACTTCTCCCGCTCTGGGCGGAGTGGAAGGGAGTGTCAGATTCTTATTGGCTAAAACCCACCCGTGATCCTTCTAGTGCCGTTTGCGTTCCAGGGCCGCGGTGACTTTTTCGAACAAATTCCGCAACCCTAGCAGTCATTGACCCTATGGAGCCCCGTCTTGTTTACTGACAGCTCTTTGAGGCTCGCGTCGTCGACCCGGGCCTAGTTGTTATCGGACGGCGAGCCACCCATAGCTCACCGTCCGCAGGCCCGATTCAGCAGGTACCTGCGGCCTTTACCAGGTCATCGGTCTACCTTTTAGATGGCCATTTTACGCTGCGTCTTCCGATACGCGGTCACCACTCTAGAACTTTCGACCCCATTGAAAAACTATTTTGCGAGATCTGTTGTACCCACTGTCACTCAAATTCGGTGATTCTCGAGTCTATGTCAGTGACCTTGGTTCTTCTGCTTAATTTCTGATTAAAGGATAAATGATAATGATAAATGATATTTATTTTGTAAGTAGGTTAAACATAACACTTTTACACGTCCAATATTTCTTGTCATTTTAAGCTAGATGAAGCCGGTGTTTCCTAGCCGACTACCCTGAGAAGAAACACCGAAACAGAGGTTAAAGTCTCTTTTAAAGTCCATACAATCCGCACTGGTCAAATCATATGAGAACCATGTAGGTTAATGTCTGAGGTAGCCTTTTGAAGAAAGTGCCACACAGATTTGAGTGGACCTGTCCAGACAGTGCAAGCATTTGTCAGATACCGTGTAGCTCAAACTTAGAACTTTAAAGAGCTCAACGATTTGACGAACAATACCAAGGTACCAACAATAAAAAGCCGCAAGAATTACTCATTAGATTCTATACCTACAGTTTAAAACCTCGAATAAAGCAAAACAAAACGGCTTAAACAGGCTAAACGTACCGATACGATTACCGACTCCGTACGTTAAACAGTCCATAGGAGACTACAAAATGTGCATAAGACTTACAGTTTTATAACAAAAGCGATTTGTATTCCAACTCCCTGGGCTTACTGTAATACAACTATCGAGACATCGAAGTATTCTCATTGATGTTGCTTGATTTGATACAATTGTTGTAGGCACTAAAAATGTAGCGTACAGTTGGTCTTGCGTGTCTATAAAAAAGGTACTACTAATACTCTTGTTAAAATAGGTTGTTTGTGAATCGAATTGAGTATAGGTACAAGAAGTTGGAAAGTGGCACGAGTATCTGAAAAGTTGTGTAGAAATGTTACTTGTTGTGACATGTCAGGTGGAGGCATGGGGCAAATATCGCGAACATAATTTTGATTACAAATGAGCGAACAAGCAGACTCTATATTAAATCAGTTTCAATTAAATCATATTTGGAAGAAATATTGCCTCAAACAAATTTTTAAAAATTGAATACTTAACTGGTTCCACTTAAAAGCTCACTTAAATAAAAAGTCAAATTAGCACATCAGCGGCTAAAGCGATGTACTAAACGCGAATACTGAAAAAGTGTTTCGACTAATACACGAGAAACAGCAATAGGAACAAATATCGGAAAAGTAGTTAACTAGTGATGCAGTTCTGGCCACTTAACTCTATTGGTTTCAGACTACTGTCTGTAACTTATACCGATTTAATTAGTGTAAGAGTATTAAGGTTCTTTGTTGTACATAAAAAGGTTTATATATTTATGGTATCTATAATTACTTAACTAGTTGCATTTTTCGTCGAACAAAAAATCTATTGAATCTAATAGCAATAAACAGTAGTAGACAAGAATTTATAAGTATCAAACAAAAATACATTTGAAATTTTATAATTTTCAGTATCATCCAACACAATATCGCACGTTCCAACAACCCGTGCATACAACACCGCGATTTCCTAGAAATCGTACGACATCACAAACAGACATATAGTGCACCTGATATTAAAGTGACGAACCAATGAGCAAAGTGAACGCACTCAAAGGATACGCTTGAACGATGCTTCATGTTACTATGACACCGTGCATGCCATGGATCAGGCTCGGGATTATTGTGGTGTAAGCTAGAAGCGGTAAGCGGGTTGTGTGCGCTGCGATTAGTCTATCTAGCTTAAGTTTTGCTTACGTATATTTTCACCCATATAGTATAAATATAATACTTATAATGTATGTTCGTTTTAATTACTTCTTTTGCTCCGACGTCATTCTGTAATCTCTGGCTGTCACTGAAAACTAGTGCTGTGGCTCTGTTTTATTGTACATGTGTCCCAGTACTACACTGAGCGGTGGCCGTTTTGCGTGTGAAGCATATTTTCGCAACATGCATAAACTTTCGTATTTTTGGTACGCATCATGCTTTACTCTTTTTATTTCTTTTTTCAAATATAATTGTACTATTTTCATTCCCATGTTTTAAGGTCACTGCAGTTTTAATCTTTTTCTCAGATATAAATTTTCAATGTTATGGATGTTTTGAATACCTGCCTAGTTATCAGGCCTTTCAATTTATCTTATAAAGCGGGCATAGATCTAAATTATTATGCAACACAATAACCAAATTTTGCTTCCATTCTGACCAGTTATAGCTGAATACACACAAGGTGGTCTGCTAAATTCATAATGGTCGATCATTGGTCTGTCAATGGTCTGTCATTCATTTGTCATTATGTACGAGATTACTATTCTATGCCATTTCTTTCAATGGAGCGCCAGTGGTTGACCATTGGAAAGTCATAGTGACACTTTAATATTAGTAGATTACCAAACTTGTCAAAAGCAACCATTAAGAAATCAATGATAGACCATTCTGACACTATTATTATAGCAGACTTGAGGCCCTGGTGAAACCGTCGTGAATCCGTTGAATGTGAGACGCTCGGCACCGGTCGGTCCAGTAGTGCAATTTGAAAGCATTTCGGTTGAAATATTAATGATCAGAGTTGAATACCCAATAAGCAATATTTCATTTATCTCCTTATCTGACCTCTTCAAACCAATTACCTACTGGATAAAAAATAGAGTATATATCTTAGAGTTACCCGTATTGCGGCATCCTTAATTTAAAATTTGCTTTCTTCAGCTTATGGCTTACACCACAAAGCGTATAAATGGGTTCGCGAGCCGAGTGTAATATGACAGTCTTCAGTATTTCACGTGCTATTCCGATTTGCGTATGTCACAAGGAAATCACTGTGTCCAAATGTAACCAATTAGTAAGGGAAATTCCTTATTTACTCCCTTATATTTTTGTAGGATTTATCTATACTTATATTATTAAAAGGAAAGATTAGATTGTTTGTTTGTATTGAATAGGCTCCAAAACTACAGAACCGATTTGAATATTTCTTTCACTGTTGGAAGTTACATTATGCCGGGTGACATAGGCTATATTTTATCCCCGTGTTCCCACGGAACATGACGGGAATGGGAACTATACGGTTGAAACCGTGGCATGCTGCTAATATTTTGAGTTTCTAATAGATAATTTTGAGTAATTATGGCAGTACTTACATTTTTAAAACAGCTGTAATTTTGGTTTTGTGCAGATAATAAAAAAAATATAATGTTCGTAAGTCAAATAATTAAGATTAGATTTTTCTTAATATTTGTATTGCATGTGATGAGGCTGTATAAACATCTACAATATTCGATAATAATCATCCGTTCGCCACATTTTGTGGTCAAAGCTATTCAGTGACTTTTGTTGTTTAAAAGTGTTGACAACTTTTGGAATGTTTAGATGCTCATCTATTTCTGTCACTTACACTACTTATTTAAAAAAAAAACGACGACGAGACAACTTGATTAAAACACATAAAAAATATCAGTGTGTTTTAATATATTTTTCACTTGTTGCTTGATATCGAACCTCAGTCTACATAATTCAAAAATCGTGACTCTCTGCTAAATTATTTTTCAGTTTCAGAAAACAAAAAAACAAAATAAATCAGCAATCGAATTCCAACCTCACAATCTAAAATTGTGCTGTGATTTCTGTGCAATTAAATATACTTACAACATTGCTAAAGTGTGCACTACGTCACTAGAGTTAGGGTCAAACATTAGCAGTTACTGCCAGCAAATGGGTGAACTTGGCTGGAGACTTCTCTATATTAGTTTGAAGGTGGGTCGCGAGTTGGAGCGGGGATTACTTTTTGGAAATTGTAAGATAAGATAAGATAAGACATTTATTTTTAGAAACATGAGTATACATATAGATAAGGCATGCAGGTTGTTCATAAATAAAAAGATCCGTCATGTACGGCCTTCGTGGTATACAAATATACAGGGTTATTTGTAAAACACCAACAACCTCTTAAGAGGTCATTGTACATTTTGATGAGTTATACGAACATAAATGTAAGGAAAAGCTGATTTTTTTTTCTCGATTTCGGGTTTGGTCCCATAGTAAAAGACCTCACAATGACCTCTTATGAGGTTGTTGGTGTTTTACAAATAACCCTGTATAGGTAGAAAAAGTCATTCATTGGTATTTAAACAAGGCTAAAAATATTATTAATTTTTCACACAAACTAAAAATTAAATTTAAACACTAAATTACAAATTTGAATTAAATTGTCCTTCTAATTATAAATTGCCAATATGATAAAATGTCAGTTAATATTTGTTAAATTCGTAATATTATACTTTGTCATTTATAAATTGTAAAATACTGTAATATGCTTTCCCAACTAGACATAATTTTAGCCGCTTTTTTAGTATGTGTGCGCTAAATTCCCTCCATCCCTTAGGAAATTTATTAAATATTAAAGGCGCCATGCAAAATACACTCTTTCGCATTAGTGCTGTTTTGGAACCATGTGAACGAAGCATAGTGTTATCGTGTCTGACGCGACTGATTTTGTCTGCCATGCGTGGAAATAGGTGCCGATTACATTTTACAAATATGACAACTAATATATAGAAGGAACAAATATATAGAAGGTGAATTTTATAGAATATATTATTTCAACCAAAAGACTGCTAGACATAGAATGAAAGATCAATCATGTAACGATTTAGCAAAAATCAACAGTTGAATTAATGTTCACACCATAGGACGATCTCGTGGCTAAATAATATCAGCCGCACAGGTCGATTTTCGAGGTTAAGCAACGCTTACCGAGGTTGGTCTGTGGATGGGTGAATATCTTAACATAACTAAACTTCTCCGTGCCTCGGAAAGCACGCTAAGCTGTTGGTCCCGGCTGTCATTTGTAGATCTTTGGCAGTCATTACGGATAGTCAGAAGCTAGTAAATCTGACTCCAGTCATGCCAAGAAGTACCGTGTTACCCAGTTAATGGGTTGTGGAGGTCTGGTAGGTAGCCGCTCCATGTTAAATACTGGTATTCAGCTGAATCCGGTATGACTGGAAGCCTACCCCAATATAGTTGGGAAAAGGCTAGGCGTATGATATGATGTTCACACCATAGACACACCCAAAAGATTCGAGCGATATTGGTATGACGTGTGTGTGTGTGCGTTTCTGGGTTCAGATAAAGTCGAAGATAGACAGAGATTGAACTTGACTATGCTTGGAAAATCAGTGGGTCATATCAAGCTGCTAAGAATAGATTGGAATATGTAAAATATTATTCCAATAACTGTATCCACTCGTAATTGGTACCACAACTCAAATAGGGGGAGATCTAGAATAATGTAATATGTATTTAAACGTATTGTATTGTAATCTTCGCCATGTCTGCAACGTTATTTTAGCTTAGAGCCCTTACTCGGGCCTCTATCAATTTTGCTCCAATCTATTTTCTTAGGATCTTGTTAGTAGACATCGAGTAATTGGATAAAGAGCGAATTATTGGATCGACTCTTAAGGCAATTAGTTGTTAGTTACTTAGAGAATATTGAGAGGAGGTAACGAAGCTTTTGGATATTGATTGTCTACTGCAAATAAGGTTAGTAGTCGCTTTGAAAGTTGAACAAATTTAGAAAATATTTCAACTAATTTTATGCATTTTGAAATGTATTTAAAAAAATGACATGCAATTTTTCATTAAGAGAATCTTATGTCTGGTTGGGAAATCATCAAATGACTTTACCCGCTCTGAGCGGAGCGGAAGGGAGTGTCGGACTCTTCCTGATTAAAACCCACCCGTGATCCTTCTGGTGCCCTTTGCGTTCCAGGGCCGCGGTGACTCTTTCCAACAAACTCCGCAACCCTAGCAACCACTGAATTTTGCGCCTATACCTCACAATTTTGCCGGCACATCTCGAAGCCGAACCAGAGGTGCTTTTCCTAATCTTCTTAAAAATTCCATCTTCAACTTGTAACTATCCAGGTCAGACTCAAGATTTAGCCTGTTGCACATTTTATGTTCTTTATGTACAAGCAAATAATTCGCTTTTACATGATTTTACAAGTGAATTATTGATTCATTATTGCAGAATGGGATACTAACGGAAAGGCGTATAGCCGTCGTAACAATATAGCTTCTATTGTGTCTCACAGTGAATACGGCACGTAGCATCCCATGGTACTGAAAGATTGAAAAGGCACTTCATAATTATCTACACTAATATTATAAAGAGGAAAGATTTGATTGTTTTTTTGTTTGTTTGCATTGAATAGGCTCCGAAACTACTTGACCGAAAAAATTTTTTCACTGTTTGGAAACTACACTATTTCCGGTGGACATAGGCTATATTATATCCCCATATTCCCACGAGAACAGGAACTAGGCGGGTGAAACCGTGGAACGATGCTAGTATAAAATATGTTATAATAATTTAGTATCAAATGATTATAAAATATTTTAGTGGATATTTAACTGCTAAAAGTCTCACTAGCATAACCGTTTGTTTAATGACTTTTACTGACCTCTCTTTTCCTTATTTTTTGAAATTCTCATTGGAAATCTTCCTACGATCTGCCATTAGTGTTAGGTCTCTTCCTCACTTGAATGCTCATAATAAACTATCATCAGCTCAAATCAATCCACAGCTGTACATAGGCATCTCCAACTGCAAGCCATTCATCATGATTCACAGCAACTTTCATCTAAATTCCACCCGACCTATTAATTCATTTTCGACCCACCTAGCCTGAGGGTGTCCCACGCTGATTTTTTCGATGTAGGTACATAATGCTCGTGCAGTAATAGAATGTAAGGGGTTAATTCGCAAAATCGGTTGAGATTTTCGGCAGGTGCAGAAAATCTCAAACGGCGCAAATACAACAACCCTATTGGGAATTATGTATTTGAGCCGATTCGGTCCGAGTGTTCATCGACTTTTCCGTGAAATCAGTAAGCAGTTAGTCGACTCTTCACGTGACCAGAGGACTGGCCTTTTCTTTGGTTACCGCATCAGCATTGCCATTCAACGTGGCAATGCGGCCTGTGTCTGTTCTGGGCACTTTTCCCGTTGACAGCGATGTGGACGAATTTTTCGATGCCCTATGAGTCTTTTCTCCTTTTTACTCCGCTTGTACATATATTTTCTATATTATATCTTATTTAGTCGTATTTTGTAAATACAGAGACGTTATGTATATTTAACATATTGAGACCCTGTATAAGAAAAAAACAATTAATGTCTGTGTTATGTCAATATTACATTCGCAAAATACCTCAGAATTCAGTTACGACCCACTTCAACCGAGAAATAAAAAGATCCCATAAAAATATCCCCAAATCCAGCTAAGCATACAACTGCCCAAGTGTCCGTGGGACATAGTCATCTGTTACCCAGGATTTGAAATTAGCCACATACGAATTCCCCTTATTAATCCGAAGGGACAGGTGATCTCTTTCGCAAGATTGATTACGGTCAGCATTTTAGGAACGTAATTATGTGGATTCAGTTTAATTTTCAAGTTAATTATGTTTTAATTTGCAATTTATGTTTGTTTTGAATTTGGAAATGCTGAAAGAAATTTATTTGTTTTCTAGTAGGTAACCTACCTAATGTTATGTGAAAACGTTTAAGACTCATTGACCTTAACATGAGCCTACAGCGATTTATTCAAATCGGAAGTTATTACAATATAAAATTATGTCAGCAAGTAAGAGTAATTATTAATTCAGACACTATTGTTTCAAATGTTGAAACAATAATGTTTGTGTATGATGCTATGCTGCCTAACATTATTTTCTTAAAGTTTTATAGATAGAATTATCAAATCAATTTTAAATCTCAGAAAACTCAGCGGAAGAAAACCAAAAACTTATGCTATATTAACTTTATTCGCACATTTTTGTAACGATGCTTATTCAATAATTTATAAAAAATCAACGATAACACGTAACAAAAATATAAAACAATATCACAGTCTATGTTTGAAATATCAATGTTTTCCATGGTGGAATCCCCAGTCTTTGTGGCCATCATGACCCCCCTTCTTGCCATGATCATGATGATGATGATGGTGTTCTTCATGGCCGTGATGACCCTTGTGGCCGTGATCGTCGTGGTCGTGGTGATGTCCGTGATGGTGACCATGCTTGCCATGATGACCTTCGTGATGGCCATGTTCGTGATGACCACCCTTCTTGTGGTGTCCTCCCTTATGCTCATGATGTCCGTGATGATGGCCATGTTTGTGGTGCTTGCCTTCATTGTGGTCGCCGTCATAGAAGTGGTGGTCCTTGTGGAACTCATCCTTATGGTACTTCTTGTGGTAGCCGTCGGTTTTCTCACCCTTGTCGTGGTGTTCGTGGTGGCCGTGTTTTTCGCCCTTGTGGTGATGACCATGTTCGTGATGATGCCCGTGGTGGTCGTGCTCATCCCAGTGCTTCTTGTGGTGGCCGCCATGTTCGTGGTGATGCTCTCCCTTGTGGTGCTTGCTGTGGTCACCATGCTCGCCTTTGTCGTGGTGGTGATGGCCTTTGTGGCCTTTGTGTCCCTTGTGTCCGTGCTCGTGATGGTGGTCAGCGTGGTGATCATGACCGCCGCCTTCTTCGTGATGGCTGCCACCACCGCCGCCACCTCCCTTACCCTTTTGCGATGAGGCTGCAGCCACAAGATCCTTCTGCTCCTCGCCTAACTCCCGAGCATAGGACACTGCTAGGCACAGAAGTGCCAATACTACTATCAGTTTCATGATTGCAGGTTGACTGTGCTGATCTGCTATTGTAGAAGCTATTTATAGTTTTAATTTAGGTATAGATGATGAGGAAAGCGTTGTGTAAGCGTCGCGGCATTTCAGGGTCAAGAGTAAATGGCTTCCGCGCGGCAAAATGAAATTAGCAGTCTTCAGTATTTCGCGAGCTTTTCCGATTTGCTGATAATTAATAGTGTTGAAAATTTAAAATAAATTGTTGAAAATATTTAGTTATTTTTGTATGTGTAGCCAGCGGTAGATGCCAAGTTCATACTGTAAAAACACGTCTCCACAGTGTATCCATACGTTTCATTGTTAAGAGCCCATTTTCTTGTAAATTTATTTACAAGATTTTTATTTTTCAGTTTTTTTTTTAATTTTGATGTAAACTAAGCAATACGTAGGAATCCACTTATTAAGGTTTTAACTTTTTTTTAAAGGTGTGAAAAGGTTATGAATATAAAATGTGGATGCACGAAGAGGGAGAGGGAATCCAAAGAAAAGAAGGATGGATAGTGTGAAGCGTGATATGAAAGAAAGGGAGTTAGTGATAGCGTGATGGCTGACAGGACAGAATGGAAGAAAAAGAACAATGTTGCTTTGACCCCAAGTAACAGAGGGGTAAAGGCAGGAAGAGGATGAACCTTTTTTACGGTGGGCAAGAAAATAAAATAGTAGATATTTTTTTTTTCTTCTTTTTACCGTTCGTATCGTTTTGTTATTTGCAAATAAGTACGATGTATGTATGTTAGCATAATTACGCATCACTCAACAAAATAGTCTAGAGAGCTCTATTAGTAGTATTTGGAAGTTTTCCAAATTTATTCTTGTATAGCTAACAGATCTTGTAAGCAGGACTAATTAATCAACGTAGTTATTGCAATTTACGTTTATTAGTATTCAGACTTCGTTGACTTGTTGTTTGACTGTGAAAGCGTGATCTGAAAAATATTTACCTTAGCGTTACAGTTTTACATATCAGTCAGTTTCCCTTTAAATTAGTTCGTTTTAGTCAGTTTCGTGCGTTGATTTTATAATAACGCACAGCCAAAACCACTGGTACTAGGGATATTAAATTTTACCACTATGCTCTTTTTATCATAATGAAGGTGGGCACAAAGAGGGGATTTTTGGAAATTAAACCTTTAAGCGGTTGAAATGAAGGATGGATCATCTACGTTTAGATGATTGGATGGATGGATGGATGTTTGTTACTCAATCTCACCAAAACGGCTGAACGAATCTTCATTTCATTTGGCGTAGAAGTAGATTATAGTTCATAGTGGATTATATTTTCTATATCTTAGGATAATTTTTGACATTCAAACTGACGAAGCCGCGGGCGGCAGCTAGAAATATTATAAATGCGAAAGTGAGTCACTCCTAAATCGCAGAACAGATTTAGTGCAGAGATAGATGCAGCCTTGGAGACGGTAAACATACAACTAGTCTTCAATAGTGTAAGAATAAAAACGCAAAAGATATTTGAATAATCACGAGTGGGTTTCAGTCAGTAAGAGTTTGATACTCCCTCCCGCTCCGCCCAGGGCAGGAGAATTCATTTGATGATATCAAATCTACGAAAAAGGGGTCTTGACATAGTTGAACAGGCCCTTTTAGATATCATGCCGAAGAATAAGCAAAAGATTATAAAACACCCAGAAAATTGGTGTGAGTGGAAAAAAGGTTTTAAAATCAGAAATTGCTCAAATCTTAAACTTAGGATTTCACAAGTCTGTAAAGAAGTTGCTTTGTGTATTTTCGTAGATCAATTCTAGATCAACTTGTAGTTAAATTTCTACTTTGCTTTGAAATTGACAAAAAAGTAACAGTATCTCACTTCGCTAAATTTTATAGATTTTTAAGCTGGGGAGGTCACTACTTTATCTTTGAAGTCCAACGTTCAAAAAGAATACTAGTCCGATTTATACATTTTCAAACAAAAAAAAAAAAACCAAATCGGTTGATAACTGTTCAGAATATCGCAGAACAAACATGCCTAGTAAAAAAGTCAAATTTAGCGACTCCTCCTTTTTTTGAAGTCGGTCGGAAAAATAGGGATGTTATTAAATAACAACTTCTGCTCTCGACTTCGTCCGCGTAGATTTTTTTAATAATAAATAATTGGGATCAGAGTGAAATAAAAATACTTCTTCATGATTTTTTTTTTTTGTACGTAGGTTGTAAAAAACACTTTTACACGAAAATCTTTTTTTTTTTGGCCGTTATAAAACTAGATGAGGCCGGTGTTTCTTCTCAGGGTAGTCAGCTAGGAAACACCGGCCTCATCTAGTTTTAATTAATTTAAATAAAATAATGAGAAGAAACACCGAAACAAACTCAGAGGTCAAGGTCTCTTTTGAAGTCCATACAATTGTACTGGTCAAATCATATGAGAACCATGTAGGTTGGTGTCTGAAGTGGTCTTTTGAGGAAAGTACCACACAGATTTGAGTGGACCTGTCCAAACAGTGCAAGCATTTGTCAGTTATCGTGTAGCTCAAACTTAGAACTTTAAGGAGCTCAACGATTTGACGAACAATACCAAAGTAAGGACATTTGGGTAGGCCACCTAAAGAACTCAAACCGCCAGACTAACATGAATGAACCCCTGACGTAGCGATCTAAATGGTCCCCATATTCACAATACGTTATATGAGGACCATGCAGATCAATGTCTGAAGTGGTCTTTTTAAGAAGGAACCACACAGTTTTGAGTGGACCTGTCCAGTCAGTGCAAGCCTTGGTCAGAGTCGATTAGCTCAACTTAGAATCAATAAGGAGCTCAAAAACTCGACGAACAATGCCAATGAAAGGACATTTGGGTAGGCCACAAAAATATTCAAACAGCCAGACTACGTTAAAAAAAAATACTTGAAGAGGAAAAAGCTAATAACAACCCATATAGTCCTCACATTCACAATAGGGAATAAAAATAAAATTTAAAATAAAAAAATATGATACTTTACAAAGTAAGTATTCATGTCAAAATAAGATATTGATATAAAATAAAAAGAATACCTACTTTAAAAAGTAAACATTCATGTCAAAAGTAAATGAAAATGTCAAACTGTATAAATATAAACAAAAAGCGCACAAAAGAGAACAAAACAGAAAAACATTAAAACATTGGGCCGTGTACAAAACTGAAGCAGCTCAATCCCAAGCCTTCTTGTCCTCAAGATAATCTTTAACTGTATAAAAAGCTTTCTGGCATAGCTTACGTTTTATAAATGATTTGAATTTATTTCTGCTTAGTTCTTGAATAGGGCTAGGAAGTTTATTATAAAAATGTATACATTGGCAAAATTAAGCGGTCTCCTGGTTAATGGGTCTTTGATTTTGACCCGTCGCTCTATCTATATAACTCAAAAGGGACTGACTGACTGATATAGTGATCTATCAACGCACGCACAGCCCAAACCACTGCACGGATCGGGCTGAAATTAGGCATGCAGGTAGATATTATGACGTAGGCATACGCTAAGAAAGCATTTTTGAAAATTCGTCCCCTAAGGGGGTGAAAAAGGGGTTAACATTTTGTATGGCACTCCACGCAAACGAAGTCGCGGGCATAAGCTAGTCTCTCTATAATGAAACATAATTTGAATGACAATTAGGTGACTGCACAACATTTTACGTAGATATTAAAGACACACTTTTATCACCTCATATCTAAATGAAGTTATTTATTTCTGGGTAAATCTCTTTATTATTTCCGTACTGTTTACGCGATATGATTTGCAAATTTTGAGAACGGAGGTAGATACAAACCGCGTGGAAAAATCGAGAAGAAGCGGTTTGTACAATAAGAAAGGGTTGCACAATACCTTTCTTGAAGCCAGCGATCCCTGGAGCGACGACAGGTAGGTTTGAAGAGGTTCCTCAGGGTTTTTCTGATTTTAAAACACACTGAGAGGCACACGCGACACGACACAAATTGCCCGGGACGCCATCTTGTCTTTTTCGAAACGAAGACACTTGAGTAGATCGCCAACCGATGTTGCCGTCTCACTCACACGTGGACGAAAGTAATGTGCGGGAGGGGAATGGAGATATAGGAAGTTGCAAATCATTCAATTTATCGATATAATATTGCCAACGTACAAAAAAGGTGAAATATAGAATTATTGTGATGGTAGTCGAAATCAGCGCAAACACGTACTTCCCAGCTTTTTTCATCCCTACATGAACGACCATGATTTGGTACAATATCACCACTGTTTATAATGTATCGATATTCTTTTTTTCCAACCTCGGTCAATGTTCATTTTGGAAATTGAGTAAACTTTTTATTTAACACTGATTCATCTAAATTCTGAGCCTGTAAAATATGCTGCACCTATTCGTTATAATAATTGTAATCGTTGTGACTCTGTCTTCAAAATTATTATTAGTATTTGTACACAACTACCCAAACCAAAAAAGTGTTGTAATGTATGTAAGTCTCTTTATTCCACCGTAACTTCTAAACGGCCTAACCGATATCAATGTATGTGGATCTTTAAAGCCTCATATCAGTATTTTCATCGAAGTCGGGGGACTTGTAAATCAAGCTATGGGTGGCTCGCCGTCCGATAACAACCAGGGCCGGGTCGACGGCTCGTCTTGTTCCACGCGCGCCACAAAGAGCTGTCAGCAAAGAAGATGGGGCCTCATAGGGTCAGTGCCTGCTAGGGTTGAAGAATTTGTTCGAAAGAGTCACCGCCACCTTGGAACGCAATGGGACTAGAAGGATAACGGTTGGGTTTTAGTATCCACAAAAATTAATCAGGAAAACTCAGGTAGAATGTACCCGGCTGACTATATTTTAAAAGAAGTTAATTGTACTATACCTATATTCTATGCGAATAAATGATTTGATTTGATAATTTAAACCTGAAACAGGACAAGTTATTGAAAATACATTTATTTGAATTGAATTGAATAGGTTTCGCTGTGTTTATGTACGTTAATTCTCTTTTTTGTCGTACCTTTCCACAAAATGCTCACTCATTAGCTGAAAAAATTTGACTGGAAGCTGACACCAATGTAGGTGGGAAAAGGCTAGACAGATGATGAAACTCGCACCACGTACTCGAAGCAGATTTTTAGGTGATACCTACACTTTTACCACGTCTGTAGGACGCCATATTAGTGTCACAGTACAGGTTTTTATACCTACGTGAATAAAATATTGTAATTTACTATGTTTTCACAGCAATATGATATGGTGTATCATGGCGGTTTTGTTTGTGCTTGTGGCGTCTTCTAAGCGGTGTTTTGCGG
Source organism: Hecatera dysodea (assembly GCA_905332915.2). Lineage (NCBI taxonomy): Eukaryota > Metazoa > Arthropoda > Insecta > Lepidoptera > Noctuidae > Hecatera > Hecatera dysodea. Next base: position 4,906,356 of record HG995294.1, on the reverse strand, counting down.
AATGTTCCCTATAATAAGTTTTAGTTGGTGCTTATTTTCTAATAACATGAGTATTTCCTATTATTAAACTACTACTTTACATTTAAATGGAAATGTATAATGTTAAGAAGTTTAAACTAAGGTCGCGCAAATGCGCATGAGTATCTTTATTTCATTTTGAAAGTAGAATTGTGCTTCATCCTCCTTAATAAGCTACTTTTTTGTCCGAATCAATTCACATAATTTAAGATTTAGGTTGTATGGTGGTTAATTAATAGCGTAAACTTTTCAACAAAATGTCACTTGATGTCACTAAGTGTGGTTATATTGACGTGTATATGTATATTTTTGTAGTTGTTCTGTATGTACTACGAGTTAAGTGACAAGCTAACATTCCCTACTAAAATATGATAGTGTTAAGGTAGGTAATAAAAACCAATTATTACAATTATAACAAATTTATTCGCACATTTTTGTAACGATGCTTATTCAATAATTTATAAAAAACTAACAAAAACCCGTAACAAAAATATAAAATAGTATCACAGCATATTTTTGGCAATTCAGTGCTTTCCATGATGGAATCCCCAATCCTTGTGGTCGTGATGACCTCCCTTCTTGCCATGATCATGATGATGATGATGGTGTTCTTCATGTCCGTGGTGACCCTTGTGTCCCTTATGGTCCTCATCGTGATGATGCTTGTCATGGTGCGCGTGCTTGCCGTGATGATGCTCATGGTGACCGTGTTCGTGATGACCTCCCTTCTTGTGGTGTCCACCTTTGTCTTCATGATGTCCGTGATGGTGTCCATGTTTGTGGTGCTTGCCTTCCTTGTGGTGGTCATCGTAGAAGTGGTGGTCCTTGTGGAACTCGTCCTTGTGGTACTTCTTGTGGTAACCGTCGGTCTTCTCACCCTTATCATGGTGCTTGTGGTGGCCGTGTTTGCCTCCTTTGTGGTGGTGTCCGTGCTCGTGATGATGTCCATGATGGTCGTGTTCATCCCAGTGCTTCTTGTGATGGCCACCGTGCTCGTGGTGATGTCCTTCTTTGTGGTGCTTGCCATGGTGACCGTGGTCGCCTTTGTGGTGATGGTGGTGTCCTTTATGGCCTTTGTGTCCTTTCTCGCCGTGTTCATGGTGGTGATCGGCGTGGTGTTCCTTGCCACCGCCTTCTTCATGATGACTGCTCTTGCCACTGGCTGCTGCCACGAGGTCCTTTTCCTCTTCACCCAACTCCCGACTGTAAGCCGAGGCTAGGCACAGAAGCGCCACTGCTACTAACAACTTCATGTTTGTTGGTTGACTGTGCTGATCTGCCGTCGTCGAAGCTATTTATAGTTTATTCTTAGTTTGGATGATGAAGAAAGCGTTAGGCAAGCACAGCAACACTTCAGGGACAAGATCGAGACAACCGGTGGAGCGTTACACCGATTGCTGGGACAGTACAAATTACATTTCATTGTGATTTGCTACAGTTGTGTACACTTATTGCAATTGTATTGGAAATTAGAATTAAGTTAACATATGGCTCTCGAACTACTTGACATTGACTTTCACGTTTACAATATAACCAGTTTTGATTTGTGTGTATTTATTTTTTGTTTTTATTATATGTAAAAGAAATCGATGAACCGTTAAGGCGCAACCGTTATTCTTTTTTGTCGTAGTTATGCTCAATTTAACTAGGTCTTATTTTAGATAGCATGATGCGTCTATAAGAATAAGTGCCGTATGATTTTGATTGTCATTAGAACTGATACTTTTTTCATGCTTATGTTTTTGAGGCTTTATGCTTTTTTTATTTCTTGTTTATAGTTAAATAAGTCGGTACAGTGACTAAACTTTGTTACATAGTTAACATTTTACAAAAATACTTTTAAAAAATACGAAACTGTTTTAACTGAACAGAACTTTTTTCTTCTTTTTTTTTTGGATGGGAATTCATCACTTGACTTCTCCCGCTCTGGGCAGAGCGGAAGGGAGTCTCAGACTCTTACTGACTAAATCCCACCCGTGATCCTTCTTGTGCCCTTTGCGTTCCAGAGCCGCGGTGACTCTTTCGAATAAATTCGGCAACCTCTTTCTTCTTCCATTTAAAAATGCTTCAGATCATTGGGCTGTAAATTGCGCTTTTCACACTCGTTTACACTCAATTTCCCCTATTACAGATTGTGCCATGTAAAAGCGCATACAGTTCCACAAAAACTTAAAATATTTGAAACGGCTGCATTAAATGGTGCTCTCAAAAGGTAGGTACAGTCAAAAGGGGCGTCAATAAAAATATTTCTAGCTCGGTCCAGTTCAATTTTTCCGGTGCTGCATAAAAAGAACAATCTGCATTTCTCTGTCAAAATTTAATCAAAACAGCAATACGATTGTCCGCAGTCGGTACCCGTTCAGAAGGTTATTCTGCAGAATACTGCCTTTACTACGAGAGGGTATTTTTTGGGTCTGAAATAAAACAAGACAAGAAAATGATATATAAAATTGTTTTGCTACTTATATCTAAGTTGTAAGATGGTAAAAATTTAAAAAGTTAATTTTAACATCTTTAAACAAATGAAAAATACATTAAAATTTGTGTAGCAAGTATATTCTGACAGCATAAAAGATTTGCAAGGTTTTTGATGACTGCTCAGAACCTTTTTCGTGTTACAACCTACCAATCAAATAAAATGCAAAATATTTTGTTGAACAGTATTTTCAATTCAAAATGATTTATCTAATCTGTCTTTATGTAAAATATGATGTTCAAAGAGTGCTGGCTTTCAACCTAGTTTGAATAAATGCCTTTTGATTTTTTTTTTTAGATAGGAGTTCAATGTAAGTGTTTAACTTTCATATCAAAGCAATGAACTTGATATAATTAGAACTTGCTTACGCTACTGACGTACCGAATTAACCGATTGACGTCATCCAAGCAATAACAGTTTGACGTACTCGTATGTGATAAACAGTTTCCATTACAGAAGAAATTTGGTAAGCCAGCAAAAAGTATTAGGAGGAAATGAATAACTGTTCAACAGGTCATTGGCCCGATCATGGTCTTGTTCTTTGACGTTTTTATTATAGAGACTCCATAATTGTCTCATTGAACAACATATGACTAGAGGGGCTGGGCTTTTCTTGGGCCAAAAATAAGCATTGCCATTCAACGTGGCTAAATTACTTTAAGTTTTATTATATACAAATTATTTATTACGTAAAATAATAGGTATCTATATAATATAGATTACATTTATATATTATTTTATGTATCTTATTTTTTTTTTTAATATTTCAGATAGTTTGTCTATGCAATGATAGATCGAACTGCATTTATTAGGTGTTTGACCCTGATCTACTAAACCAAATGAGCAAGTCGTTTTTGATGAATTCCGAGTAGGAAAAAACATTTAACACTTATTTGGTTTCTTCCGTCAGATTTGGTGTTTCAAGGTCAGTAGCATTCTGAGTTAGTAGTTCAAATAAACCAGTTAGTAAATAGTGTTGTTGAACTATTACTTACGTCATGTCCGTTCTTCCTGCTAGCAGAATTTTCTACCTTTTTTATGGATGGGCAATCATCTAATGACTTCTTATGAATGAGTTTTTGAGTTTGAGTTTGAAATACCCTTTTCATTCAAGGGCCATTGTGACTCTTTCAAACAAATTTCGCAAAGCAGAAATTATACCTGGAACTATTTTTTTGTGTTTACTCTATATTTATGTATTACTCTGTATTGTTTTTTACTTCCAGTCCTCAGACGCCATTCGGTCAACATCTGCACCTATTTTTTTACACCCTTTGCAAGGCGTGCTGCCCAGCGCAGAAGTGTCAGATGTCCCTAGGAGAAACAGGCGTACGACATTGTTGCAATCACGGGAGGAACTTTAATGAGGCCAGTCCAGGAACATTGAGATTGGCAAAAGAAGAGATGTAAAAAAAAAATATCAGTAGTGTGGGCGAAGTGGGGTTGTGAATGATTATAATGGTTGTCTTTTTAAGATTCCGCCGATTTTCAAAAGAGTTCCGGACAAAAACACTTTCTCATCTAAACATTTCGCGTTTTTTGGTCTAATCGAGTCAAAACAAGACTTGTAACTTAATTAATTTGGCTTAAAATATCTTTAAACATTTCATTTTTAAATTAATTTGCCGAAGTCACAATCCATTCTCTCATAACAAAATATTCTTCCTTTAACAAAAAGTCTAGAACATACACAACCGCTATACCGCTCAGAATACGGCCGCCCCTCAAAGAGGTATTCGTCCAACGACCCTTTCGGGACTGGGGACACTGGCCCACCTAGCGAACAAATATTTTTATACTCTCACTACCGTTTGTATTCCTAACGAGTACTACAAGTTAGGTGAAGTGGCTCCTTTATTTTCTTTAATCGAATATCCGATTAGTACGCGTTAGGATGATTTGGTCGAGTATTTGTGTATGATCAGGAAAAGGAGTTTATTTAAGTTGTTGAGTACTCTTGTGTTGTGTAAATTCATGGTTTATTGTTTTGGAGAATGACACACTGAAGCAGTAGTAACCGATTGATATCTGAAGACTGAAGGAGGCAGTGTTGATCAAAGTCAAAGTCAAAACGTTTATTTCAATTAGGCCATTAACGGCACTTTTGAACGTCGTCAATAAAAATCTAGCGTCCATTCGCAAAAGTAGATTCTTATGGAGAAGAACGGACAAGAAACTCCATAGTTACTCTTTTCAAATCAATGTTTTACAATATTTGGTAATACAAAAAATACTTCATATATGTGAGGACGATGCACCAAGTATACCTACTAGTTATATGACAAAGTATTACCAGCAGAGGTAAACTTCTAAATATCTCATGCTCATGGTACTCACATATTTACAAATATTGAAATAATAAAAAGAAAAAAAAAAGTACAAGACACAAAAAAAAATCGTTCGTTGAAAGGGTTGGGGTAGACGAGTTCGTTCCCATCGTTGCCATAACCTGGATGAGGCTGGCACAAGTACGTGGGGATTGGAAAAAAGAGAAGCATCTGCTGAGCAAGACGAGAACTCACATTGTGTACGATGAAGTGTTATTAATGTAACAACTACATGACGTAAGTTTTGTACCTAAAATATAAAAAAACATTTCTGTTTCAATAGAACCAATGGAAAACAATATCAGTCCGATTGATTGGTTAAGTGGTTGATTTGATTGCAATTCCACAAGCATGATTTGATTAATAAAATAATAAGGATTTAGGTAAGTATTTAAGAAAACAAAAGGTAGTAATTCAATTGTAAAAGTGGTTGCACAATACATTAAGGCTTACACATACCTCTGTAAATCTCTCATTTCTGTAAAGTAGTAGGCCATATCTGGAAAAGAACTTCCACTACTTTTTCGGTCAATACTTACTACCTTATTTGGAACAATAGGGTAATTAACTTAAAATTTTATTAATTAGTCCGTCAGATAGATTTCCAAAAAATATTGGACACCTATTTTTTCTTTTTTCGCGTAAACAAAAAACGAAGACGATACAGTGCGTTGAAAACTCGTGTGATGTCACTTCGTGCTACAATTTTTACCACGCCGAGACGTCACACGCTTTGAAGGTTTGTCAATTTTTATAGATTTGATAAAGTAAAAAATACGTGTCCAATATTTTTCGATAAAATCTAACTGACGGACTAAATATAATCATATTTTTATTATTCTGGAAACATTCCTATTGTGAATTATAAGTTGCATACATCTTTTAAAAGTTACCAAATGGAGCTAGTTCTATTTTTAAATCCTATTGTAGGCACTAAAATCACGAATCAAAATTCACAACCCAACATTTTTATGGATCAAGAAAAAACCTGAAATTCGCAATGGTTAAGTTTGATCGCCTATAAAACGACCGTAAACCTGTCTGTTTCGATATATTGAAATAATAAAACCGTTAGCAGTACTATAAAGGTATAATTTTGCGCTTTTTTCTGTGAAACGTTGACAGATAGCCTGAAATATGGAATTTGTACTACTAAAGCTTTTTTTTAATATAAAATTTGCAGTTGTTGTACTTCGTTAACAATTACAACTTTTATCATGCGCGTGTGCGTCATGTTTTAGGACTCGTGTCTATTTGGAAAGAGTCACTCTAAGATATTGCCAGCTTCTTTATAAGCCTAAAATATGTAGCTTGTGCGCTATGGGCTAACGACCTAGTGATGGCCACGAGATTTCACTGGATAGCACAAGAACGTTTGATGTGGAGACTATTGCGTGATTAAGAGAATGTGTATCAAGCAAGCAATTTTGCTTTCTAGCAAATTGATAACGCATTTTATACCCACTAGCTGCCACATACTGCCAAAGCGAAATAAATGTTGCAATTCTTTCTCCAAAATCTTCATTTATGCTAGATAGTGGCTTTCCACGAAACTGGTATTTGCGTGCTCAGATTTTAAACTCTGAATTAAAAAAAAAATCAACTGTTCCTTACATTTAAGTTCATATAACTAATCAAAATGTAGGGAACAGCTGATTTTTATAATGACCTCTTAAGAGGTTGTTGGTGTTTAACAATAACCCTGTATATTGAGAGAGACGTATGGAGGAGAGAGAGAGGAGAGAGAGAGGAGAGAGAGAGGAGAGAGAGAGAGACGTATGGAGGACGGAGGAGCTCGTGGCTAAATTATGACAGCCGCACGGGTCGATCTTCTAGGTTAAGCAACGCTTGCCGAGGTTGGCCTGTGGATGGGTGACCATCTTAACATTGCGAGACTTCTCCGTGCCTCGGATAGCACGTTAAGCCGTTGGTCCCGGCTGTCATTTGGAGATCTTTGGCAGTCGTTACGGATTGTCAGAAGCCAGAAAATCTGACACCAGTCTTGCCAAGAAGTACCGTGTTCCCCAGTTAATGGGCTGTGGAGGTCTGGTAGGCAGCCGCTTCACGTAAAATACTGGTATTCAGCTGAATCCGGCTTGACTGGGAGCCGACCCCAATGTAGTTGCGAAAAGGCTAGGCAGATGACGATATTGAGAGAGACGTATGTGGTAAACACAATAGATTATACACATCAACACTTGTCAAAAGTGCAAAAAGTGTTAAAATTAAAAAAAATACATGTGTGCAATTCACACGTGGTAGAAGTGAAACCTTAAAAAATTTTGCCTTCAAGATAATGAGACGAAGCGACAGTAAAAAGAGGCAGACACGTGAATTTATGTGTCTGTCTCTTTTTATTGTCGCTTTTTCGTTTCATAAACTTTCAAATCACAACGATGCTAAGCAAGTTTATTACACTGACACTTGTCTGCATAGCTTTGTTGCACAGGCAAAATTCTATAGAAGTTAATGAAAGTATATATTGTGTCGACGCTCCTTATGATACGAGCAGTATCTTTATCTTTCTCTGATTATCTACAACTTTTCACTGACAAAACTGTTAATGATTACGTAAAAGAATGGATAAAATCATCATAATATCATCTTTAGGGTACACCTTTTCCAGCTACGGCCTACTACTATACAGAGGTGAAAGGTTCACAGAGTTCTGCAAAAGCCTTAATGTATTGTGGAACCACTTTTATAACTGTGAAAAATACGTGGCAGTACTTACATCAAAGTTAAAATATCAAATGCACAAATACTAGAATGTATGACAGCCACGTACAAGTATGCTCTGGGATTTTCATTGCAGTTATTCTTTTAAAAAATTCCAAACATATTGTACCTATTGTAAGTCTTTTCGAACTTGGAAAACTCGATCGAAAAGTTGTGGAATTTAGGTGGCCTTTTCTAAATGTAGAATTATTTATCTATGTGAAAGGTACCTCAGCCAATGTAGGCTGAAATGGGATTAGGTGGGTGCACACCGGCCGCATGTATATACTGCTGGGAAAGTCTCCACGTAATGGCTGCCAGAGGATGGACGGCATCGTCGAAGCCGAACCCAGAAAGAGGTGACCTGGACGCACATCGCGAATTCTGGTTCGAGGTGACGCAAGAAAAGAATGTCTGGAAGGATATGTGGGAAGGTGATCGCTTTTTGCGATAAGGCCGCCCATTATATCGCCTTATGTAATGTTTTCTTCATTTATATTTTCTGTTACTTATATGGTGTACACTAGCTGCTGCCCGCGATTTCGTCCCCGTGGAATCCCCGATTTTAAAACATTCTTTATCGCTGCTCCGCTCCTATTGGCTTAAGCGTGATGATATATAGCCTAAAGCCTTCCTCGATAAATGGTCTATTCAACCCAAAAAGAATTTTTAAATTCGAACCAGTAGTTCCTGAGATTAGCGCGTTCAAACAAACAAACAAACAAACAAACTCTTCAGCTTTATAATATTAGTATAGATTACAAAGAGAATTATATTCTATTCTTTGCTCAGCACTAGGACACAAAAGGACATAAATCTAATTTAGGTTCGGGGGAAATAGAAAAAATGTAAAAAAGGGTTTTTTACATCAAAGCCTTATAGTGAAATTAACATTACCACCAACTTACACTTGACTAACTGTTTTAGAATACTCATTCACCTCATGGCTAGGTTGATACAGAATACCCTTTTTAGGGTTCAAAGGAAAACGATTGCAGCTCAGTAGAATTTGCAAGTTCACGAGTATTAGTTGACCAACCTATGGAATTTACGTGAAAATTTAATTTGCAATGTTTTCGTCATGGCAATAACAAAAATGGCCTCGATATCTTTTAATTTGACGCCAGTGATTCCCATTTCTGGATATGGGATGGGTGTCATTTACTTGGTTATGGAAGCAACTACAGAACCCTATAGTGCGCGTGGCCCGATATGGACTCAGCCGTTTTTTTTCCGTATATAATGTACTAGCAGCGCCCCGTGCTTTCACCCGCATAAGTTTCGATCTCGTGGGAATATTGGGGTAAAAATGATTCTATATGTTAATCCTGGTTATAAACCATCTGTGTGCTAAATTTCATCCAAATCCGTTCAGTAGTTTTTGCGTGAAAGAGTAACAAACATCCATCCATACATACTTACAAACTTTCGCGTTTATAATACATATAAGTAAAAGTAGGATCTTTGTAGTAAGGTACTGTTGAGTGCTGCAAGTAAAAATATTAAAAAAAAAAAAAACTATAAGCTGCATTCATCTTACACAATACCAATATACCTATTATATTGTTTACTTTCGGTTTTATTTTGGATTTAATATTATTCTATTATTTATAATTGTAATTTCCTTATAATTTAATGACATTGTTAATTTCTATTTTATTTTTGATAATTTTAATTTCTATTCTATTTTTTAATTCGGTTAGTTTTCTTCTAACTTTTTATTTTTGTACAGACCAGTAACTTGCTTGTGTGGTTTTTAACTATTAAGGCAAGTTATTTATAATAATAAATAAATAAAATAAAAAATACCTCCACAATTCGTGTACCCCACAGCAGAACTCAGGAGGATAACATTTTGTCGAACCCGCTGTCGAGTTTAGAAATAAATTTAAAAGCGTGCACTAACTTCAAGCCACGTTTGTTTGAAGGAAACTCTGCCACTATGGAGGAGACGTGCCTTTTTTGATAATTTGTACTAGTAATGTAACAGTTTTCAAGAATTTGAAGAGGTAGGATGGTGATAAATGAATGTTCTGAATGTTCTGCAACAGTATTCATTATTTTAAGTAAATCTGCAAGTTTGCTATTATATGAAAAAATATAGAGTTACTAGCTTTTGTTGTTGATTCGCTTGCATTGAAATGGCCTATAAACGTGTCCAGGTTTCTATCTATCTCTGTTTATGGATTTATGAAAATCAGTTTTGCGATTTAGTGAAAGTTTAACAAACAAACTCAATTCAGCATTTATAATGTTATTTAAAAAAATCTCTGCTCAGCTGGCTTAATCAAAATCGTACTTCGAGCCCACAAATATATCTTTAGCCTTTCTTGATTTTATTTATATACACCGTGCCACAGAACAAACGCAATACCTCTTCAGGGTCATTGTACTCATAATTATTAACAACATTCACTGTAGGACCAACACTGAAATAGCGAAAGAAAAATCGACTTTACGTCCCATAGTAAAAGTAGTCAATAAAGATACAATGACCCGGAACTATTGCGTTTAATTTGTTACAAGTTGTATATATTTCACACCGCCCCGGTTTCGCACGGGTGCAATGTAGATAGTTAGATACGAATGTTTTCTCTACTATAATATACATGTATTATACATATAAACCTTCATCTTGAATCACTATATCTATTAAAAAAGCCGCATCAAAATCCGTTGCGTAGTTTTAAAGATTTAAGCATACATAGGGATATAGGGACAGAGAAAGCGACTTTGTTTTATACTACATAATGTAGTGATTAACAATTTACTTACAAACGTACTAAAAGACAGTCGTTCAAGCAATTGATGCTATTATAAAAGTCTTTTTCTTTTAGTAAGTGCCACCACACCTCCTTGTTGCAATATCACAAGGGTGCTTGCAACCCTATAGATAAAAAACAAGGTAAAAAACTTCGTAAAAGTTTTACACCCCGTATAATTGATCTCGGCCGGTCGTTCAACTCGGGAGGGTCCGCAAACAAAATGTTCACGTAAAAAATATAAGTTGATGCAAAAACTTGGTCTAACATTCTTGATAGGAACCCCTTTCTTCCAAGCCATAAAACTTTTATATAGGAGGTGACGTCCCGATCGTGTAGTTTGTACAAAGATGATAAGAAAAGGGGGTTTTAAAATAGACTACGTGTAAATAAGCGTTTCCTTTTGTTTTGTTTTTTTTTTTTTTTGATATAAAAAATGGCGCGTGCGAGATTTCTGCTTTTCCGTCAACATTTCTGAAAATCATTTTATCTTGTTTTAACATTCCTATTTTAGTTTTCATGACTTATGCCAATGACAATAGTGATTGTGGTGGGGGCGTTTTATTTTGATTTTATTCGCGTGGATATCCCTCAGCGTTTTTTATGATTTGTCAATTAAACATGTCTGTAGGTATATAGACTGCATCCATGTGCTTAAATAAATCTGCAAAACTTAAACCTATATAAAAATCACACCGCTTTCATGAATAGCTAATACTGTTTTTTTTTTAAATAAAAAACTTATAAAAAATAGATACCTAACGCTATCAAAATATCTTTCAATTTATTCATAGTATAAGACAAAAAGAAAAGTCGTAAAACAAAAATCTCTATTTATAATTCAGTGAAGGCTTGTCATAAAATGTTCATTGTCTCCGCGTCCCCTCGACTTAACACGTAAATGTAAGTTTTATGTTATAACTCTTGAGAAATAATCATTTGACAGAAAATTTATCAGAAGTTCTAGTTCAAACACGTGAGACTGTCAGTTGTGGCAATAATTCTAAAACTCATTAGCTTAATTAGACAGATAGCGAATACGAACCTACTGTGTTCGTATTTGCTATCTGTCAAAAACACACCAATTTCCCTTACTTTAGTTTCATATTATGAGATGGATTTGCTCTTGATTCTGGTCTAGGTCACAGGTGACAGAGAAAGAGTCGATGATGGAATGAGCTTACCCAGAAGAAGCCTATTGATTCTAACTTTGAAGAGATTAGGGTTGAATGCGTTCGGAAATACAGACGCAGGCAGAGAGTCCTTTGCTGTGCGTTGTACAAAAGACAGTTGAAATGCTTGGTGATCCCTAAATTTTTGACATTTAGTAGAAATGAGCCTAGTTTGTTGTTCAGAGGGCTTTCGAGAAAACGAAGCTATGTTTTAATAGCGCCAGCAATTGACAAAAGGCTAAAATGTTGGGCACATCATGGCATTTCCATAGTGCATGTAAATGCTAAACAAATACTCGATTTTTCGACAATCTTTATGGCTGTTAGCATGTTACTATGTCTGTTGGTTTAGGGGTCTCCTATATCATCTTACAACGTGCGAATGAGACACACAACGGAGTTGTAGGTATTGGCGAAATGCGCCCCCTGTTCTGAAAAGCTTTTTTTTGCAGTCAAAGCTCAGCGTTTTTCTCACGTTCGGTAAGAATTTTATTAAATAAACTCATGCTACAGTTTTTGCTAGTTCATGCTAGAGTTTGAAGCCAATAGCGAGGTAGTTAGTAAGATCTTACTTCACAGCATGCGCCCTACCTACTTTGTGTAAGTTAAGGCAGGCAACACAATTACAGGTAAAGTATCTGCACGAAGGTTGTAATGACGTTCAATGTCGAGGGTCACCGCTTTGAAGGAATGTGGAACAGAAAGTCCCACAAACCTCTATTAAAAAGGAAAGATCCTCCAAACAGATGGTTGTTGAGTCCGGTGGGCAACTGCTTGATAGTGAATATTTGTTCTAATTGCACGGAAAATTCTAATACCACGATGCAGGATTTCGTTAGTCATTGCTGCTGTTGGAATAGATGGCGTTGGGCGTAATTTTGCTGCCGTACAAATTTTTCTTCGATAGCGTTTCTTAGATACAATTGATGCCGCTGAATGTACTTATTAAATGAACGTTGACAAAATATTTGGACATGACATTATTCATTGCATTTTCAATTAACTGATAAATTTTCATACTGTATACTGATCACTAAATTTGGCGGGTTTGTTTGTGTATGCGATGAAATGTGTTTTGTTTCACTGTTATATATTTTTGCTAGTTGTTGTGAGGTTTCTGTTACTATCTTTTCGTTTTGCAAAATAATGAAAGTCACGTTTAAATACTGTAGTAAGTTACTCTAAAACATTAACGTTAAAACCTAGTACTTTAAGATTAATATTTAATATCTTACACTTTCTGTCTTTACTGACAAAACTGCTTTTGAAACCAGAATTAGAGTTTGTATTTGACAGCACTTAGATGATTTCAGTAATAAATTACACATTCATATTGCACATAGGGATAATCGTCGGCAATTGTCCTTTTCTATTTAATTATGCCGAATGGGCCTCTGCGATTTGGCTTCAGCCTACGGAACGTCTTTTAAAGATCCGTGGCATCAGGTGCATTAACCAGTCCAGAAAACTACTCGTACCCTTTGCTTTGTTTCCATATCCTGCAATAACAATGCACCAACAAGGCCTTGGGTTCATTTGCATGCATACAGGGATTTTGTCGGCTAGTGACCAATCCATATCCTAGCCAATATTGTAAATGCGATATCTGGTCCATTTGATTATTTGTTACGCTTTACGCCTAAAAAGCTTAACCAATCTTGATGATTTTTTGTGCAGATGTAGATGGGAACCTGGAGGTACTAGCGGGAAACTTTATTTCCGAAAGTCTACATACATATATAAAAACGAATGAAGCTGCTGACATAAGCTAGATTTGGCCCTGTAACACGTTTAAAGGTCCAGGTCCTACAGGTCTTGTGATGTTAATCATCATCTGCCTAGGCTTTTCCCAACTATATTGGGGTAGGCTCCCAGTCAAACCGGATTCAGCTGAATACCAGAGTTTTACGTAAAGCGGCTACCTACCAGACCTTCACAACCCATTGACTGAGTAACACGGTACTTCTTGACAAGACTGTTATCTAATTTTGTGGCTTATGACAATCCATAATTACTGCCAAAGATCTACAAATGAAAGCCAACCGCTTAATGTGCTTCCAAGTCATGCAAGAATCTCGATATGTGGAGATCTGATCTGCTTGGGTTACGCCGTGTGCTCGTCGTGCCTCGCTTCCAGTCCTGGTTTAATCCATGGTGCGGAGGACAGGAAACCAGTCACCTCCTTCTGCGAAGCAGTAATGCCAGCACACACGGGACGCAGACCGCGTGAAGGAGATGGTATTCTTACGCCTGGAATGCTGAAACGCTGGAACGCTGTGGAATTTGTTTGAAAGAGTAACCTCGGTCCCAAACGGGTTTAGTCAGTAAGAGATTTGATGAATTACGATCCAAATAAAAAAAAATAACTCGTTGTGTGATCGAGAGTCTGCTCCTGTGAGTATTGTGCTGTTGAAAGACATAAAAATATACACCGAAGCATCACCTCGTACTATCTAAAAAAGGCCCAAGTAAAGTCCATCCATAACAAACCTTAAAAACATCTAATCAGATCACGTTTTCTAAACAACAAAAGCTTTTAGTAAATATGATTTTTTAATGAAAATGGCGCCAGTCTTTGTGGTCACAGAATAGCACTTTATTAGGTTAGGTTGGGTAAATGAAAATAAAAGCAACAGGCTACAGGGTTACAGGACATCGTAGGAATGGGTTCCGAGCAACCCGCTGAGGATTTTATTAGTTTAAATAAGCTCTGGTTAGGGTGTGTGTACATCTGAGGTCGAGAGAAGTTTGTTGTTGTTTGTTTGTGTCCTTAGCTTAATTTAGGGTTTAAGCAAAGTAAGGAGTAATGGTGACGTGTGATCGTAGGTGAATCGTCATCTACAATGATAAATCTTTATCTCTATACGAATGGATGGATGGATGTGGTTGTTGGGTTATTGGTTAAAAGATTCTGTAACGTCGTTTGTATTATATGGCAAATCAATTTTTCAGTTCATATATTTACTTTTTTGTTTAGTTACTACTGAGAAACAACAATGCGTATTGTGTTCTCTCATTATTGTTAACTCGGACTAAATTCCTCCTATACTTATAAAACTAACTGTGTAAAAGTCTGCGATTTCCGCGTCAAACTCGTATTACAACCCAAATGACTTTGCTTAGCTTAGTTGTCTTGGATACTTGCCGGAATGTAACGCAAACTAGAGATAATCCATTAAATAAATAGCTGGTTATGTTGGGTAAAAAACCTAACCTAACCAAATGTTATTTATTTGTATGGAACATGATTTGCAGTGCGTTACTCGTGATGAAGTATGTAAGGTACTCTGCAGTAATCTTCTAAGTACATATATCATTTTAACAACCACGCACTCAACACAACCCGTCTTATCTGACAGCTACCAAACAAAGGGGAATTTTTAACCGTCAAACCAAATCGTCCGGTTTACCCACACTTGACGTAATGGCCCATTTGCCAGTTAAAGTGCCGGTGGATTTGACGTAATGCGGTAAAGGAGTGCCGTATCTTTTTCACCTGTCGAGCTGTTGGCACCCAATAGCTTGTTTATTGAGATCTGCGTTTTAGTGGGTGGTGTAAACAGGCTCTTAGATGAGGAATGTCGTGGTTCTTTGAATGTTGTATGGCTGAATCTAAGTCTTTGACAGCATATTATACACTTTGTACATATCTAGTTATAGTTTTTTCTTGTTAAACGTCTATACATATAAATATAATTGGAGCGTCTGATTGTAATATTGAAATAACCGCTTTTTACTACATGCATATATGAATATATACGGAACATATATATACACCAATTTTTTTTTTCAATTTTTATCTGTCTGTTTGTTCCGGCTAATCTCTGAAATGGCTAGACCACTTTTGACGGGACTTTTATTGGCAGGTAGCTGATGTAATAAAGAGTACTTTATTTTAGAAAAAAATCTTAATAAAAATCTCATAATTGTATATGGTCATTTAAAAAAAACCCACAGCCAGCCAAAGCACAAGCAGCCTCACAGCCTCCTGAGGAGCTCGTGGCTAAATTATAACAGCCACATAGTTTGATTTTCGAGGTTAAGCAACGCTTGCCGAGGCTGGTCTGTAGATGGGTGACCGTCTTAACATAACGAGACTTCTCCGTGCCTCGGAAAGCACGTTAAGCCGTTGGTCCCGGCTGTCATTTGGAGATCTGTGGCAGTCGTTACGGATAATCAGAAGCCAGAAAATCTGACACCAGTCATTCCAAGAAGTACCGTGTTCCCCAGTTAATGGGTAGTGGAGGTCTAGTAGGCAGCCGCTTCACGTAAATACTGGTATTCAGCTGAATCCGGCTTGACTGGGAGTCGACCCCAGTACAGTTGGGAAAAGGCTAGGCAGATGATGATTTTAAAAAAAACCCACCTCGCTCAACCTCAAAACTTCATATCTTTACTATACATGATAATTCGTCGCAAAAATTTCAAATTTCTGCGACAAATCCTTTTAGACCTCCGCATAATATTTCAAGAGCGCAGGTGTCCAAACGTGGGACCCTCGTCAGGGCGATTACCTGGCCTTCAATGGCTTTGCACTTTTATACAACGCTTTGTCAACCTGCACGCGTGGGGGAGTTAAGGAAACAGCAGAAGGATATTGATTTTCGTTGGGTTTTATTGGGACTTTTAGGAGTGTTGTCATTTCAATAGGATTATGGCGGTAAGAAAGTGAAGTGAAGGAAAGTGCAAGATTTAATGGAAATAGATTTTTTTGTCATGTTTTGTTTTGTAAAAGCTGAGTTAAGTGATGTATGAAAGTTCCCAAAGACGACGCTTAATAAATTATGCCTAGAGAAAATTGAAAACAGTTTTGGTTATCTCGTAAACAATGGTGATAATTTGACCTTCGCTTAATTTACGCGGCAAGATAACAACCAATCTGCTTAGCCTTTCCCCAAAAAATTTGGAGACGGCTTCCACTCGAACCAGATCTAACTCAGTACTATTATGTTAAACGAATCGACTGCCTATCTGAATTCTGCAACTCTGTATCTGTGTAGCTCTTGGTAAGACTGGTGTTAGATTACTCCAAGTACTCGTGCTGTCTATAAGTGTTTTCCTAAGCTCGAAGGAATCTCTGCTTGTTAAAATGGACACACTTACACAAAATGGGCTTGAAAAGCGTTGTTTAAACTTATGGATCGATATTTTGCCACGACAAAACAGCAGACTAACATAACAGCGTAAAAGGGACCTCGTGAATATATATAAAACTAGGATTCCTATTTTTGTTCCTTAAAATCATGATTGTTAAGACTAATATTTTCAATGTAATATTTGAAGATGTGCTTAGGTATGTTACCGTCTTCACAAACTGCTCATAAGTTTCAAGATATTAAGATCAAATATGTTTTCCACTAAGTGGAAGCATTCGTGACTAATCTCTTTAAACCAGAAAATATCTCAAGATTACGGCAGTTTCCCGCAAAAAAGATCAATTTTAAAAGATGCGACTTGTCACTGTGTTTTTCTAGTAAAACTACTATCTCCTTTTTTTATTAAAATTATGAAAAAAAAAAAATCTTTTTGAACGTGAACCAAGTTACATCCGAATCCGAAGGAAGTTGAGGTGTATACTTATACTTGAACACCAATCTTCTTTTTGTGCGTGATTTCTGGCGGAATAAACGAGTTTTCTTTCTTTTTTTCTTTGAGAGTTCAAAGTAGAATTTTGACACTATATAAAATTCACCTAACTCGAACTGACAAATCCTAGTGTTATGCATTTAATATTATGGTTGAATAGAAAACCCATTTCTGGCACTGAGATCCCTAACACCCAATTTCAAAAGTTGCATACCAAAGTGACGATACATTGCATTCTCATCTTTGTAAAATCTTTTCAATTACCTCTGCACAGCGACCAAATTTTGAAGTAAAAGTAGTCCTTCAATAATAAAAATCCGGGGATTACCTTCATCAATATTTCTGTATCTAGTTATTTAACCGTCGGCATGAAATTCGCAGAACACTTAAAACTGGAGGCTCAAAGCTTTCGACACTGCAGTGTGTTGAGTGTCGACGTACTACTTGAGTGCGCGCGTTGCTCTAATATAATATGTATCACGTGTCTTGCGTTTAGGCCTCAAGGAACGCGAGATAGAGGTACTCACTTAATGTAGGAAGTGAGGAGTTGAGGGAATGTATAAGTGAATCCTGAAGATTTTAGAACTATTTTCGAGGAACTTAGGTATCAATTGTTGAAGCTGGTTTTAAACACAGACACCAACGTTACTAGTAAATGGAAATACATATTTATTATAACAGTATTATTTTGATAATATTATATTTTCTTAAACAGCAAACACCGCATATAAATTCAAATAAGTACAATGTTTTAAAATGTTAAATCGCATCAAGCCCAAGCTATAAATTAGAAAAAAAAAACTGATTTTAATTAATGATTTCCAAAAAAAAAAGTAATGATTTTGTACAGTGTTTTTACTTGTACATAAAGTTTTCATGTAATAAACCAGCAGCACCTCGCAGTTTCATCCGTGTTGTTTCCGTTTCTGATAAAATATAGCCTATGTCACCCGAAGATAGCGTAACTTCCCAACAGTGAAAATTTTCAAATCAGTTCAGTAGTTTCGGAGCCTATTCAATGCAAACAAACAAAAAATCAAATCTTTCCTCTTTATAATATACTAGCAGTGCGCCGCGGTTTTACCCGCGTAGTTCCCGTTCCCGTGGAAATATGGAGATAAAATATACTAGCCTATGGTACTCAGGGTGAATGTAGCTTTCTAATGGTGAAATAATTTTTGAAATCGGTCCAGTAGTTTTTGAGTTTATTCGTTACATACGAAAATACAAATCTTTCCTCTTAATAATATTAGTATAGATAAGTAAAGTATACATAAATAAATAATTATAACTCACCTCATACTAGCCTTCTTCCAAACAAAATTGAATTATTAACATTACAATTTCAAAATCGCTGTTCTAAAGGCCCACCTTAAACATCTCCTCACCTTCACCCACCGGTTTCGAGCTTCAGAATAATGTCAAAGTAAATTGCCATGAATTCTTAATAAGCAATACGGGATTAACACTACAAATGCATTAGGGAAGCGGTTGCTACGAAACCGTACTAGCTACAATTAATTGGCTGTCCGTACTTGTAACGGGTCATTTTCTAATAGGCAAGAAAACGAACCGTCTATTTCCGATATTCTTCAACACTAACACGTATAACGTTGGACAGATTAAATATGCAAGTTTTACTGCGCCTGTGTTTTTACAGTGATTAACTTCCTGGCATATTTTTCTTTGACTGTATGGAAAATTAACTGTAAAAAGAGATGAAAATACTTATTGCTACAAATGTCTGTCCACAGTTGTGAGGGATCCCTTTCAGAGCCATCATTTGCGAATACTGAAGAACTTTTCAGTTGCATAGCCTATTTAATTTTAATAAAATGTTTCAACATGCAGTTTTGGATATACCTAGTTTGGTTCTGGATATAGTTTTCTTAGAAAACTATATCCAGAATCGAAATGCATGACGAATCCATAAGGGTTCCGTTTTTTGCCATTTGGCTATGGAAACCTAAAAACCCTAAAAATCCTCAAAAAGGACAAAAGTGGTCCTAAAAGATTAAAGATACATTTCGCAGTCTAGGCTAGTCAACATTGGATTTGTATATGTTACCTTTTAATCAGTAAAGCAAATAAAACATGGAAGCATTCCTAACTCAAAAAAATGAGACAAAGCACATTGCGCCGCGGTAGACCGATTGCGCCGCTCACTTGTTTAGTTCATCCGCAATAAGCGACAGTGGCGTCACAAAAATGTCGTTTACGGTCTATTCGTTACATGGTAATTTAAACCCAAATTTGGGAAATAAGGTCAATTTTTAACTGTGCATCGTATTAGCAATAATGTTGTTGGTGTGGTTCGGCGAATAATCAGCGACGAGGTTTCGATGTGTGAGTTTGTTTGGATTGGGTCACGATTCGCGCTTAGATCCCTTGAAGTAATGCTTCCATGTTTTATTTGCGTTCACTGCTTTTAATTGCAAACGCCGTAATATTGTAAAATATCGCGTGAAATTGTAAACTATTTTTTCTCAATAACAAACGAATAGATTGAAGACTAATAAATTTGTATGGGATTTATTATACTAAAACACCTGTTCAAAGTATATTAAGAATTATAATCTAACAACGATTTATTACAATCTAATGAAGTATGCAATTTAAACAGCCGAAAACCCCTTTACAATAAGCAATTAATAATTCCTACATTCCCCTTGAATACCGCAAAGTAACAAGCAGTACTCATGGTCTTACTTAATTAATTGAAAAGCATTATTTAATTGAATTATCTCTACTACATTGGCCTCGCATAGTTCACGAGTATTAACTAATAAATGTTTGAACAAATATTTGTTAGTGCCTAAGTGTGGTATTGAATATTTCTACACTATTAACATAGATCACTTAATTAGTAACTTGTAAGCGTACATAGTTTTGTTTGTTCGTGGTTTCTGACAAAAATTAATTAAGAGTGAAATTGTTTGCAAAAACATGCTAATTTGATTAAGCTTGCGTTGGAAAATTATGTTCTAGTTGCATTGTTGTCTGATGTGGAAAGTTTTGGTAGTGTTCTATAGACTGGTTATTTTGATAGTGGCATATACATATATTAATCTATATCATAGAGAATGTAACCATAGAGAATGTGGTTATATTGTCTTTGATCTATATTAATATAATTATAAAGCTGAAGAGTTTGTACATATGTTTGCTTGAACGCGCTAATCTCAGGAACTACTGGTCCGATTTGAACACTGAAATTCTTTCAGTGTTAGATAGCCCATTTATAGAGAATATCATCACGCTAAGACCAATAGGAGCGGAGCAGTCATGAAAAATGTGACACAAACGAAGTTGCGCGGGTTAACTAGTTCAACGGATAAACGGTCAAATAGAAAAGAATAGTATTATTTATTGTTCCTCGTAACACATCGTAATAGAAGCTTATAAATAGTAGGTGGTAACAATGGGCAGTCTCATCGCTTAAAGCAACATTTTGCAGACAACCTTTGCATGCATTTAAGAGACTAGCGGAAAAAATATTTCCTTACTATAAAAATGGTAGCCCCTGGTTCTAATGAGATGATATAAAAACATGTCTATGTTTTTTTATTTATTTAAAAATTTCTGTTAGTCTTACCAACACGGGCATAGCAATCCCTAATCGTGTTTTAACCTGTGAACTTAACGTAGAAATAGGTAAAATTATACAAGCCATTCCAAGTTATAGCAAAGGTTATTGCACGAAAATTATTAGACAAATGAGGCTTAACATTATCCTAATCTAGGAAATCATGAAAGTGATTCGCGTTTGTTTTGTTCGACAACATGTTTTATTGTATAATAATATATTCGAACGGACTACGCGAAGGTACCGAAAACGCTTACCCGTTTAAGGGCAACACGACGCGCAGAATCGTCATATGCGTGACGAGTTATTATAATATTCATATGAAACGAAACGCAATGTGTCATTTGATTTCACAATTTGACCCCCAAATCCGTAAAAACAATGCTCTATCTTTAATTTTTCACTAACATTACGATTGAGGTATAATTTCATTGCTTGCTGTGTAGACTCAAACATTCTTCTTATTTTTAATGGTTTATTCTAAACCAAAAAGAGTTGTTTTTGTACGCCATAAATGGCAAAAAATGCAAATCTACCTCTTATTTTTATGAACTTACTCATATTATTTTGTGAATCATAATCAGCCTTTTAACGTTCCCACTGCTGGGACACAGGCCTCCTCTCTAGGAGAGGGAATGGGCCGTAATCCACCACGCGGGCCCAGTGCGGGTTGGTGTTTTGTGAATACTCATGTTTTACAATAAATATATTCTATTTTATTTTATTGAATTGAAAGTATCAGTCCAAGTTTTAGCACCCTCTGCTACTCTCACCAGTAAAAATAGCGTCAACTTATATGTACTCACCTCGTATATAACTTGATTTTTAACGTAGTTTTCCATTTCAAAGTTTCGTCTTAAGGTTTTAAACTTTGTTTTCAGAGTGTTGAGTAGTAAACACGAAAGTGTCGCAAGTTAGAGAACACTTCTTTGAAATGTTGTAAAAGATTAATGACTGAGATCTCGCAAGTAGTGGTGAGAGTGTTAGAAACCTCAACTTTTGAGTAAGTTCGCCAGTTTGTGAAGCTCAATCTAATCTATAAGTCTATAAATATTTAGACACAACGGTCTTGACTCTTTTCTAGTTGATTTGCAAGAAAGTAATCGAAAAACGAGGAAGATTTCGCACTTTTACTGGTATACTGTCCTGCAGAGAACCATCAAATAGATTACACGCGGGCGGAGCCGCAGAATAATGGTAGTAAACTTATAAGTTCAATTTTGGAAGTGAGTTTATATGAAGTAGTTCTCATGCTGCAAAGTTAGTATAGGTCTTTCGAAGCTACAAACTTGGATATACTTTTAAATTTTATATTCTCCTTTTTGTACAATTTTCATTTTACATTAATGTTTACTTTATAAATTATTCTTTAATTGTTTTGTTGTTCAGAATATTTCCTTTGTAAAGTAATATATTTTTATTTTATTTATTACGTTTGACATGAATACTTACTTTGTAAAGTATTTATATTATATTTTTACTAAATTAATTTTGGTGAATATGAGCACTATATAATATTATTTTCTTTTTTCTTTCCTTCTTTAAAGTATATTTAACGATGTCTGGCAGTTTGAGTACTTTTGCGGCCTACCAAAATTTCCTTTCTTTGGAATTGTCCGTCGGGTCGTTGAACTCTTTATTATTTGAGTTACTCGACAAAAGCTTGCACTGAATGGACAGGACCACTTAAATCTGTGTGGTTCTTTCCTCAAAAGACCTTTTCAGACATAAAATCTGCATGGTTATATATATATTATTTGTGAATGTGAGGACTATGTAGATCGCCATATTAGGGTCTTATTTCAGTTAGTCTGGCAGTTTGAGTAATTTATACGGCCTACACAAAAGTTCTTAGTCAGGTATTGTTCGTCAAATCGTTGAGCACCGTATAGTTCT
The DNA here is from genome assembly GCA_905332915.2 of Hecatera dysodea. Taxonomy (NCBI): domain Eukaryota; kingdom Metazoa; phylum Arthropoda; class Insecta; order Lepidoptera; family Noctuidae; genus Hecatera; species Hecatera dysodea. The sequence goes on along the minus strand of HG995294.1, from coordinate 4,883,815 downwards.
AAGTTTGAGCTATACGATAACTGACAAATTCTTGCACTGTCTGCATAGGTCCTCTCAAATCTGTGTAGAACAATTCCTCAAAAGACCATCTCAGAAATTAACCTACATGGTTCTCATATGATTTGACGAGTACGAATTGTATGGACTTTAAAAGGGACTTTGACCTTTGAGTTTGTTTCGGTGTTTCTTTAAGAATAGTTGCCTAGGAAACACCGACTTCATCTAGCTTAAAATGACCAGAAATATTTGACGTATTAAAGTGTTATGTTTAACCTACTTACAAGATAAATAATTATCATTTATCATTTACGCTACAGGTTCTAACAACAAATGAAAAAATAAACTCAGAAGTAGACGTTATTTTGCGAGTTCAGCTATTTCCTGTGTCTATATGTTAAATGTAAACGGCGTAAATGGTGAGAAATCGAACGTATACTATTACATCTGTCTTTGACAGCTAAACTGGTTTCCCGAAATCGTTATGGTTGTCAAGTACTTTGTCAATCGCATGTGTTACTACAGTTAAACATAAACGAATTTTAGCCCCATTTAATAACAATTAAACTTGTCTATAATCGCCGATGAGTCATTTAAAGTGATTAAAATCATTACAATCACACTCAAACTCTAACACCAGCCTGTAAGGAAACCTTTTTTTTCTATATAACACAATCTAATTCACTTACCCCACACAAGTATAACGTTACCAACCCTGTTGTTATTGCAAAATTAATTGGCGTATAATTGGCCCCGCCCGGCTGGGTTATGTCTGAAGGCGTCCTGCAATTGACTGCTAGTTAATTAGAGTCGAACGGCGGAACAAACGGTGCACCTAGCCGGAATAAACGGAACTAAGGTGGTAGCGAATGATTCTAGAACATCATGGATTCATGGCTGATGATTTAAGGCTTTTGACGATAATTCAATCTAAGCTAATATAAGCTTGATGAATCTCGCTAGTTATAATATCTATCGAATAATATTGGAGAGCGATGGATTTATGTCAATATTTCAAATTGCAACTAGGAACTTCAACGAAAAGTAAATAAATACTGTTAATGTCATGAAATCTTTTGCCATCTATTTTTTTTGCACCTAAGCAAATTTGTACATGTAAGTCAGACAATCAAATTAAAGTCAGTCTTTATCACCCAATGTGGTATGATTTTATAGTTTTTATGAATATTGTCCAAAAATCACAAAAAAAATAAACTACAAAACAATATTGGACCTATGACAAAACCTTGGTGAATCCTTTGCTTTAACAGCTTCGATAATGATGATTTCACTTTATTATTATAATAATATTATGCTCAGATAAGGATACCTAACTATTGACCTAAGTTATGAGGATTGAACGTGGAACAAACAATGTAACTAGGCATAAAAATGTGTTCAAGGCTGTATTGAATGTCTCTGGTACATCAATATTTTCGATGTAAACATGTTTGTCACCACAAAAATCAAGTCATTAAGTTTTCAATGAAATGGATCAATATCAAACCAATTAGAAGCATTAAGACTAACGGTAATTATAACTTGAGTTGATCAATTAATTAGATAATTTAAAAAGGGGTGTCTGTTAACGTACTTGATTTGGCAGACATAAAAACAAAGGACCATAAAGTTCTTTGAAAAATCTCATCTAAATTGACCAAACAATGGGATGAAATAGTAGTAGGTATCTCATTATCAAGTTTATTTTGGAATCTACTTGTCAGTTAATTCGAAAATGACTGCGCGATAAAAATCTATACGAAATAAAAAAATCAATGAATTATCAGCTCAGTAATGTTCCAAAGCAAATGATTAGCTTACGATGTATCCCTTTGCTCCAATAACTGATTTAATTAATTACCGTAAAACAATAAGCTAATAACAATAAGATAATTAGCCTAATAGTTCAATTAGGACATTTCTCAATCATTTTATGGCCCAGTGGAGCCAACTGTACATACATGGTCCACTGTTCACGTTACATTGTTGCTAATTAAGTCTAACATTAGGCCAATAGCTAGTTTGAACATAGCACTTAAGCTGATTACATTATTGGAGTATTTGGTAAGTTGATAATGCTATTCTGATTTATTTTGTTGGAAATAGTTTGATTTAGAATGCACTAGCGACTCGCGCTAGCTTCACATGGGTGAAATGCTGATACTAAATATACTGCAGAATGTCTTTACATACATCGTAAATAACTCATTATTTCTGGTAACAAGTAAAGGATAAAACTGGTTATTGTGGCTTATCCCTAAGATATAGACGTATTACATTTCACTTTTTTTTTTAAGATTTTTCAAAGTGTATAATACTGTAGCACATTGTTTTGATCTATCTCGTAAGGTTCAGCCAGCGTTTGAAATATAAGCGCTAAAAATATGTTTATTTACGACATCACATTAGAAACCTCTAACATTGTATTATCTGTGTTTCTCTACTATTTGTATTATACATAGAAACCTTCCTTTTGAATAACTCTATTAAAATATTATCAAAATTGCGTAGTTTTAAAGATCTAAACATACATGGGCACAGACAGACAGCGGGAAGCGACTTTATTTTACACTATTTTGTGATTTCACTAAACGGTAGATTATTACTGAAGCTTTAATGATTTAGTATTACGGGTCTGATTTTATCTACTAGATACAATTATTTTTTACATAAAAGCAAATACTTTTTGATCAGGGTAATCAATCTGTCAAGCCTTGTCCTAACTACATTGTGGTCCGATTGGAACCGAGTGGAACTGGGTGGAGCAGCATTTTATATGAAGTGACTGCCTATCTGGCTTCCACAAGCCAGACTCAGAAACTGATGTCAGATTTCATGCTCCAAAGGTCTCCAATAATGATGATACGGACCAACAGCTTAACATGCTTTCCTAGGCACGAAGGAATCTCGTTATATAGTGAATGGTCTCCCATCCACTTACCGAATTCAGCAAGCATCACTTAGTCACGATGATTGACCATGTAGCTGTTATTGTATAGTCATAAGCTATCTTCATACAGAGCAATCAATTTTAAAAGCAGATGTGCAAAATTTTGCATATACAAAACTATCAGGCGCTCCATATTTCAATAAAAGCAACAGAACGTGTAACAAATTTCTTGAATTTTTCCATTTTCTGTCAGTAACTTTCAACCAATAAAATAAAACTTAAAGGTAGTAAGCAAAAAAACCAGAAGGCCCCACCTCGCACTTTCCCATTTAATGTAGGACCACTTATTAGCAATCTGCCCACCCATAAAATAGAGCGAGCGTGAAGCTATCAGACATTACCGCTTACCCAATCTCCAAGAAAAAGGGTCTTGTTAGTGATCGCGGCTAACTGCGGAACCGGATCAGGTAAACGTATAGAATTAATCACACGAAGCCGTGTGATAGCGCTGTAGTCAGCGTTTGGTTATGTTGGGCTAGGAAAGTAGCGGGTAAGATAGCAGAGGGAGAGGAACTTTTGCTCTTATTACGACCTAATATGTTGTAGTGGAAAGGTTCTGGAGTAGAGACAGGGCAGAGGACGTCTTTCGGTTAAAATTATGGTGATGATGACAGTGGGGTGTTTTGGGGGAAGCATACGTCCAAAACATAGTTAATGTTTTACTGATGGGTTTTGTTAGTGATCGCGGCTAACTGCGGAACCGGATCAGGTAAATTTATAGAATTAATCACACTGAGTCGTGAAATAGCGCTGTAGTTTGGTTATATTAGGCTAGGAAAGTAGCGGGTTAAGTAGCGTAGCGAAGAGCTTCAGCGACGAAAAGCGCAACTTTGAAAGGCCTCCCACAAGATAAATCGATGACCTAGTGAAGTTCGTGGGAATCCACAGCATGCAACGACACAGGAGCGGTCGAGTATACGTCTAATTTATGAAAACAATTGACTTGTACACTATTTGCTGTTAGGTCCAGTTGCTAGGGTTGCGGATTTTGTTCGAAAGAGTCACCGCGGCTCTGGAACACAAAAGGCATTTGGACGAACACGAATGAGTTTTAGTAAGTAACGGTCTGATACTACTTTCCCCTCCGCCCAAAGCGAAAGAAATCATTTGATGATTTCCCATAAAAAAACGCTAAGGTACAGTGCAGAAAATATATACATATGTATATCAACAGACGCTGTTTTCCTGGCCCTTCCGCCACTCACTCGCTTCGGACCTTTTCTCAGTCAGAATAGATTCTCATTCAATTATCTAAATGAAATCCGGATAAAGCTTGTGATCTCGCGACGTTAACACAATTTGCGCCCGTCCAACGCTGGAGGAGAATTAAGAATCAAAGTTTTTGGACTTAGTAATCTAATAAATGAGCTCAAGCGTGACTTGGTAGTTTTTTTTTTAATTTTTGTGTATAGCTTCTATTGTTTTTGGTAGCATTGATTTTCATTTTTTTGGAACAATTATCAACCTCACTCTAAGTTGTGGAATTTCTATTTAATTTGCCAGAGTATGTAACAACCTGAATACGTCTTTATGTCAAAAAGGAATAGGTTGCTTTTGTGGAAGCATGCTAAATCGTCGACCACATCATCACTCACTAGTTAGTGTTTCTCATGAGATATTCAACGATTATTATGATATTTGTTTTGGTTGGTAAGATTGTAAATAACACTTTTATATATCAATAGTTTTTGGTTGTTATAAACTAGATGAGGCCGGTGTTTTCTAGCTGACTACCGTGAGAAGAAGCACCGAAACAAACTTAGAAATCAAAGTCTCCTTTGAAGTCCATACAATTGTACTGGTCAAAGCTTACGTGAGATAAGTGACAATTTATGTCTATGGTTCGATTTATCGTTGATATTATCTTTCAAAATGTTTTAATCCCATACATTTTATACCTACTTGTTGGCAGTCGTCACTGATAGACTGTTATTAAGTGTAGGATCTTGTCATTCCCTAGCATTATGACTTTTCATATTATCTTATTAGGAATGACCCTTGGTGTTTTTTATTTTTTATTACAACGGTAGTATTTGAATACTACAAAGTTAGACAAGAAAAAGTCTGAATCGTAAATTTAACTTCGTCATTATCAAAAATAATAAAAGACTATGCATGATAAGTACATAACTTACAATAAACACAACCCCTAACGTAACCACCACAATAATTTACCCAACCAAAATAAGGTATCAAAAATAAATCCAACCTTTGCTTACGTCACTCGCATCGCGCCTTAGCGCTTTACGCCGGAAGTGAGCACACACGGCCGGAAGCTGGCGGTACACACCGGATATGATGTACAAATTCCTGATATCCGCCACACCAACAGCGCTTATGTTTATGTACTATATTTCTAAGTTAGGGTGAGATTTTTCGCGTATATTTAAAAAACTTACCCAAAGCTAAAATACGAACGCTTTTAGCTGAGAAATTAAACTACGTCACGAAGAATTTTAGTCATTAATATCTTCTATCTATTTTTGATACACGTGTTTCGGCTTTCGAGAAGTAAGAAGCAATGTAATCCCGTTATTGAAGGTCGAACTTATTAAGTAGATAAAATATATCTTTGGATATAAGCTTATAGAACTTTTGGTCCAGTGTAACTATTATTTTGCTTGATATAATCTAATCTTAGAACGCAATATAAATATTGAGTTCTCAAATTACACAAATAAAAGGAGGCGGTAAATAGTATGTTATCAATTATGTAGTCTGAATTAGGTATCCCACTGCTGATCGAAGGCCAAAAAACAGTTCCAAAAAAAAGTTCATCAAAAAATTTGTGATTTTTTTATGTTAGTTTAGGTTACCCCATCAACAAAGTGCTTTAACTCCTGACAGTGTTTCAAACAATCTAGCAAAGTTCTTACTCTTGGAAGTGAGTGAACCAATGTTGTCACAAATTCAAAAATTCTTAGTTCCAAAATATTGTTTACTTTTTTTTTTCGAAAAAGGTGTGAGAGACAATTAGACCAGTTTTTATTTTTCTAAAGAAAGAGGAAAGTCATTCTCTTACCGTTTCGAAAATGGTCTTAATTAACTTTTTAGCCCTAGTTATATTCCGTTTGCGTAACAAGTTTCATTCCGCCAGGATTGCGAAATTTGTTTGGAATTAAAGAAAAAAAAATTCACCGCGACCCTGGAATGCATATGACATTTGGGGAAACACGGGTGGGTCTTAGTCACTAAGAGTCGGTCACTCCCTTCCGCTCCGCCCAGAGCGGGAGAAGTAATTAATTTGGAAAATTCACAAACTTATTGAACAAAAAAAAAACAGTTTTCATAAGGTATACGAAACAAGCTGAGACAATCCACTAGAAAAAATCAATAGACTTACTTTCAAATATTTAAAAAGAAATACACATTTCATAATAATGGGTCTACAAGACAAAGGTTAACATAAAAATATACCTACCTATACCTGTACAACCTGCCACTTAATTTTAACCCCTCTAGCAAACGGAAAAATAGAACGGACGAGTAATAATTAAATCCTTTGAGCGTTTCTAAGAGGATATAAATGTGAAAAAAGAAGAATTTAACTGAACATCGTTAGACAAGAACGTTAATTACCGGAACTGTGCCTGGATTAGTACATCGATGGGACAAAACGATCTGCGTTTAATAAAGCTGCTTTGTAACTGCGTATATTTTTATGGTGCTAGTTTTTGCTGGATTTCGATTAGATTGGAGAAAGTCTGAAGAAGTATATGTATACCTACACTACAGACAAAAAAGTTGTGGTTGATTTTTGAGGTGTTATAAAATATAAAATAAGGTGAAAACTGTGACTGACACATCAAGCTTTGTTTTTCGTTCCCATAATTTAATCCCTTAAATAATTTTACCGGTCTCATACACATCCACAAATTGAAAATACACCTTTGCGAAATCAGTTTATAAGAAATAAATACTTCACAAATCTGAAAACCAGTTAATATGCATCAAGAAAAAAAAATATGCGGCCGACAAAAGACATGTATGTATGTCACCAAAACGACTTGAAAAAAAAATGGCTTGAACAAAATAATGCTTTGATAATGATAACAACAGCAGCAACGCAACGCGCACGCCCACCACCCCCGGACACGTCGCTCAGCTCCGCGTCGACGTCACCGCACCTAGCTCCGGCGGATGCAGCTGCGTCAAGGTTGAGCGACAAGTATTTTCCTCCGCTGACGTCGGCCGGCCATCGAGGAGCTTGGGACCTAAAGGCCAACCGGCCCTGACCCGGTTCACCGCTACCAGTGGTTGTGTTCAGTGTATGAGATAGACTCAGTCATGTCATGTGCGCAGGACCCGCGCAACACTTGTAATCTATACTAATATTATAAAGCTGAAGAGTTTGTTTGTTTGTTTGTTTGAACGCGCTAATCTCAGGAACTACTGGTTCGAATTGAAAAATTATTTTTGGGTTGAATAGACCATTTATCGAGGAAGGCTTTAGGCTATATATCATCACGCTTAAGCCAATAGGAGCGGAGCAGAGATAAAGAATGTTTTAAAATCGGGGATTCCACGGGGACGAAGTCGTGGACAGAACCTAGTAAGTAAATAAAGGGTGGAACTAACCTCCCTACCGTACCGTGGCTCTCTCTCTGTCTCTCTTCCAGGACTTAGAATTAACCGTGAACATCTTGGTGGAACTTATATATAGAATATTCTTCTTTTATTCTTCTCGACCCTATCACAGACCACGGTTCAGGCGCAAGTCAGTGGCGCAATCACACCGCGACCCAATATCGTTGGTGATAAGTTAGATGATAAGGTTGTTAAACATACTATCATTCTTGCTAGTATAAATTTTACTAAAGGTCACACGGCTGCAGAAGAATACAGATATCTTTGGTTTTTAACCGACTTCTAAAAAAGGAGGAGGTTCTCAATTCGGATTTTTGTATGTTTTTTTTTTTTTTGTTTGTTTGTTCGCGCATAACTCCGTCGCTTGCCAACCGATTTGAAAAAATCTTTTTTTGTTGGAAAGGGTATACTTCCCAAATGGTCCCATGAAAATTTAATCGAAATCGAACAAGCGGTTTTTGAAAAATCAACAAAAATCTAAAAAAAATATCTACATTGTCTACATTGACGACCTTTTAGTGTACTCTGCATTGGAGCAGTGCGTTTTTTTTACACTAATGTAATTGGTTCGTTTAGGTAGGGGGAGGGGGTTTAGGTACCACTAAAAAGTGAAAAATAAAAAACATTTTACAAAAAAATAAAACCGACTTCCACAAAAAATCAAAAAAGAACAAAATAACTTTAATTTCGGAAGTCGGTGTTCAAAAAATGTAAAAGGAACCACAAACACCGAGTTCCGAAATTAAATTTATTTTGTTCTTTTTTGATTTTTTGTGGAAGTCGGTTTTATTTGATTGTAAAAAGTTTTTTATTTTTCACTTTTTATAATTTCTTATCAACAACAGTTTTCCGTTCTTTTCCTGCATTTACTAAGCGATCTTCATAGTTCCGCAAAAAAAAAACACAAAGCATTTATCTTTATCCTTCTTTCTTCAATGTCCTAGTTGAGGGACATGAAATTATTCTGAACTTTTTTCTCTACTACACCAATTAGTGTTTGTAGGAATAGAAAATTCCGCTTCACAATTTTATAGCCACAATTATTTCATAAAACTAGATATTATTATTATTATTCATAGCACATCGTTTGAAACAGTTTGTCTGTGACACACCTATGATAAATCGCTCAGGGGTAAATCATTCGCAGACAGTTATATTTTAGGATCACTGTGTAATAATATATTGCTCAACTTTGATACGAATAATAAGAATTTCGTTTCGACGGAGTATATAGATTTGTTACTATGGAGATGATTAAGATCCAGAATAAAGTCAGAGAAGCCTTTATTCCTATATAGGCTTTGAAACTTTTATACGAATATTTAGAAAACTAATAAATGAATACAAATATTTTGAGCTTGTTACATATTATTTTTGATTCACGAAAATATACCACCTATACGTATTTATAGTCATCGATATTGGCAAATGAAACACATTGGCTACCTATCCGTCTTCACAGGAACACAATATTGTGTCTTCTTTACAATATCATACCTGAACAATCGTTTCTTACACCGATACGCGCGCTGTGTAGATCCCACAGAATAAAAGAGTATCTGTTCGGTGGTAGATCCCACCTAAAACATCATCTAAACGTCCCATCTCATAAAACTCATGCCTATTCCCACTCCATCTCTTTTCTTGCATTACGGTTGTGGAACTCACTCCCATGTAACATACGTGAATGTGAAAATATTTCCCTCCTCAAAAAAGCAGTCAAAGAGGCAGTTTTCTCTCTACTGTACTGTACTTTTCTGTATGTTATAGTTTTTTATTTCATTTTTTTTATAATTAAGTCTTTAGATAAATCGAATTGTACAGTATATGTATATTTGTTTGTATGTTTATTGTAGTTTCATTTGCATAATCAGCCTTTTAATGTTCCCACTGCTGGGGCACAGGCTTTCTCTCTAGGAAAAGGGAGGGAATAGGCCGTAATCCACGACGCGGGCCCAGTGCGGGTTGGTAGTTAGTAGTTTCATTAATATTTATTAATAAATAATAATATGTTTAAGTCAAGTTAGTATAGTCTGTTTTAAGTTTCCTTCTTTGTCTCTATAAACACTGTTTAAGTTTCTTATTTCACTGTTATGTCGCAGGTCTGCTGAAAAAAAATTACTATTGAAATAAGCAGTACCCTTTGTACTCTTTTCTCTGTATACGATTTTCTTTTTTAAGGTATAATGTGTGTTCGTAAATAAATAAATTGGTTGGGAGTAACCTTAATTTATATGTATCCTAAAAATAATTAACAGATTGTACAAATAACATATATGCAGTTCACAAATGCAATAATAACGCTTACATAAGAAAAAATAATTTATAGATAAAAATAAAAATATGCTCATGTACAAAATACATCATTAACACCACAACACTCCCCATTCGCAACCAGGAAAACAAAAGTCAGAACCACAAACTGTAAACCAGGTGCAGGCAAAAAAGTAACGCCACACAAATCCGACCTTTTCTAGCTAGTTTTTGTACCACAGTGACCGCTCGCAGCATCATGAACTAAGCACCGAATACTCGTATAACAAAGTTAACGAACCACGAATGGGTGCAGGGGAATAACCCAAAATGTTGGATTGCAACAATCGCGCAAAACGCAGTAAATTTTGTCAAAGTGAACAAGTTGAGGACATAAGCGAGCGGCGATTTTCCCGTTTGTGCTTTTGTTTTTTTTTTTTGTTGGGTGCCTTTGTTGACAGTTAAATTGGACTGACAATGTGGATTAAAGGGTCAAAGGAGATATTCCTACGTTTTGTGGATGGTTGTAGATGTAGTGTTTTTGTGAGCGATAAAGGTCGCAGAAATCCGCTGGATGTATAAGGCATCGGATCGATCCTACGTCTAGACATAGGTCCAGTACGTATCCTTTAACTGAAAAACGTCCACTGCTGGATGATGATGACCACCACTTATAGAGAAGTGATTATTTGAGTTAACAATCACGAGAATCATCATTATTTTTCAGAAGATACGTCGGTATTCTTTCTCTGCGTAAGATTGCAGAATCAAAACGTAACGATATTCATGATGTATCTTGCTACCTATTGGACATTGTAGTCGATTATTTGGTAGAATCGATTAGATATATTTAGTCTATGCTAGATTTTAAGTGGCAACGCTGTTTCTCTTCCTGTACTACTGCCATGTTGTAATGGCGTGTGATAACATAATGGCGCTTTTCTTCCACAACACACTCAACGATAACCAAAACAAGTTATTGTATATTCTACCTGACTAATCTAAAATGATATTTAATTACTAGATGCGACATTGGTGGAAAAAATATGACCACCCCAACATCCAGCAGCCATTAGCCCATTTATTTCTCTTAACTCCCATACTTCTCTGTTTTCTACCAACATTAAAGGCGGACAAATTAGTTTCCTGGAGTGACTTTCCCAATTAATACTGTCACTTATAACTTGTTCCGTTTGTAATACGGCATCCACCACGCCATTTGTATAAAGTTGTACGGTGGAACTTCGAACGAATTATTCAGTGCCATAACGGATAGAACGGGTCATGGTGCTGCGTTTAGACTAGCTTAATGATTTGAATTTTAATATTTATTAGTTATTTATTCTTTGGAAGTTCAGGAAATAAGTCTACGGTGTGCGGTTTTCAAAATATGCTTTGAAACCCTAAATTGTTTATAAAATATATGACTGTTTCATATATTGCGCTTTTCTAGCGCTTCTGGGATGTTTTCCGAGGCCAGGGTTGATGGTTGCATGCAGATGCGGCGCGCTTCTGTTCTCGGTAGAATACGTGCTAGCAAACACAGCATCCTGAGTGTACTGTGTGATAGGTGGGACAGCCCCATGCTGGCACACTGGATACGGCTGCTCACGTAACCAGTGTTAGTTGTTTCAATATTGTTTTTATTTTTTACTAATATTAAGTTAAGACTTTTACTAACAATATAATGGATCTTGTAGTTTGGTGTGAAATAAATGTTTATTATTATTATTTTTTTTAATAACACAAGTTAAACTAGTTTATCAAATATAACTTTCTTGTACATTAAAACATATTAGTATTTAAACGTTTTCATTAAGTACAAAGTTTAATTTGAGTCATTAATTTCGTGCAAAATATTGTTATTACTGCCTGTCTATTAGTTTACCGACTCTTAAGCTAATCAACACAGATTAGAGTTTAGTAAAAAACAGAGGATTCTACGAAGTCCACAGTATAATCGTATTTCATAGTAACAAGATTAAGTATCAATTAATCTAGCCTTAAGATTCACTAAGTTCTTAAATTCCACGCTGACGATCGATAAGATATCTATGTTTTAAACTCTATTTAGAAGACCTATCAGAATTACCTAATAACTAATACTTAATTAATTGAGAAATACCTCTATTGTTACTTGCTTGATTTATTTCGAGGAATTTGAAGTAGTAAGCATAAATAATTTTATCTAAAACATCTTATATCCATTTCATTTTCTTGCTAAAATATGTAACCTAACTAATAATTAATTTCAGCTGAAAAAGTGATGCTTTCACTTTTGGAATGACGGGCCTGATATCAACGTTTAAAGAAAAAAAAGCTATCATAGCCATTTTTGTGATGAGAATCACCACCAGTTTATACTCCCCAATGCCATCACGATTCCATTGTCAGCGATGGAGCTATACTAGCTATAGGGAACGTGCACGGTGTAGACTATGCCATCTAGTGTTGCAAATCTGAAACTTTTACGTTGCAAATATTTGACCTGTGCTGCCACCTATACTTCCTGCACCCTTCGTTTAGGGGAACGTGCACGAAGTAGACTGTGCCATCTAGTGTTGCAAATTTGAAACTTATAAGTAAAATATACTTGACATTGACGCGTCTGTGCTGCCACCTATAGTTTCTGCACGTTCCCTATACTAGACAAATAGCACAATCTTTTTGCCGGAATGGGTTCATGATATAGAAATGACATGTTGACATGACACTAATGACAGCGAGACCTTCACTAGGTCATCGGTGTATTTTTTGGGATGCCTTCCAACACTGAATCTATTGCACCGCGATTGCAGAACCTTTCGGTCCATCTACTGTTCGTCCTATAACTACCGTTCCTTGCATGCCTATTATCATTGATGTTCCACAATTCTTTATGCTATTTTAGTTACATTGATTCACCTCTCCTATAAATTATCTCGTATAAGGTTGAATTATTTATTTCATATCTCATCAATATTGGATGTTAAATTTTCTTGACGTACAGGACGTACTCATTATGTAAACGATTACATGATGAGTACGTCAAGAAAATTTGACTTATCGTGGCGTATTATATTGCATGCATCTCGTCTTAGTTTCCAAATCAGCCTTTTAACGTTCCCACTGGCTGGGACACAGGCCTCCTCTCTAGGAGAGGGAATGGACTGTAATCCACCACGCGGGCCCAGTGCGGGTTGGTGAATGTCATATGTCTTAAAATTTTTGGTTTAAGGACATGCCGGTTTCCTCACGATGTTTTCTTTCACCGTTTTGAGAGCAGTGGTGATGAAATTAATTACACAAAGCGCCTGGCTGGGTTTGAATTCGTAAGTCCACCACTGCTCTTTACTGCCACGACTATTCTCAAAACAACCATCCACAAAGACCCACCCAAGAAACTCCACGTACTACCTACACCTCACATAGAGAACGCAGAACTTAATACAAAACACCAACATCCAGTTATGTCCATAACACGGGTAAGTTGATAGTTACATAAATTACGCCTGTTGCCGGACCAACTTTAATAAGGAAGCCACCTGTCTGCCTAGCTCGGTTTCCCTCTTAATTGCTGTTCACCATTTTACCTGCAATATATAAGTTTGTACGAACTTAGTTCTTAAGTTAAACGCTTTGCACTTTGATTAAGGCGTTAATTGCTTGGCCTCTTATTTTTCATTGCGGAATTAATGTTGTTTTTTTGACCAGAGATCCTAGAATATTGAGTTTCATTGTAGACTAAGTCTTTTTGTATTTTTGATGTTTACAAAGAACACTGAAGCACGCTATTATGCTGATGTAAAATATCGTTTCATCCATATTAATTAAGAGCATTTCAGAAATGATACAAAGGCTTTGATATATAGATGATTTTACCCACGTAGTTCCCGTTCCCGTGGAAATATGGGGATAAAATATAGCCTATGTTACTCAGGGTGAATGTAGCTTTCTAATGGTGAAAGAATTTTTGAAATCGGTCCAGTAGTTTTTGAGTTTATTCGTTACATACAAAAATATAAAAATACAAATCTTTCCTCTTTATAATATTAGTATAGATAGGTAGATGATATATCAGTAGATCTCTACCAGATTCCGACAGTGCACTTCATATTTACGAGTACCTTCTCCATTCTAGCTAAATGATGACCCTTGTTATGAGAAGTGTAACTTCAAGATTGTCAGTACATGAGTCGAGTACATAATATCACGTAGTTACATGTTATGTACTCGACTCAAACACAAAGGCAGTCCATTATCACTACAATTTTTCCGCGATGTAATCTGAAGTAGGTACGTAATTTATCACAAAGTTCTTACACACATTTTAAGTTAGGACGCCTATTTTTGCTAACATTATGACATTTACCCGACTGCGTACAAAAAATGAATGGAAGCTTGTCCGATATGATAAAAACGGGCAAGAAAAGAGAGGTTGTTGGGAATTAATAGCGACTAATAATGACTTTATCTGGAGGGGCGGTAGAATGGCGCTTTTGATGTGACATAATAATCTGATGGTAAAAAAATATTTTTTGTAAAGTTCATACATTTCGATTGTTTTAGAAAATATGAGAGCATCATTCCCGTAAATGAACCACTGTAACATTTCTCAGCCATAAAATTTGTACTATTGATTCCTATTGGTCTCTTTGTATTTTGAAACAATTAATGGTGGATAAAATGAGCAGTAGTTTAGTAAGCGCAATATAGAAGTTGTTAGTTGCAAAAATTCCAAACAATTAGGCATTGTCATCGGATTTTTTTAACCGGAAATTACTTTGCTGAATCATGAAGAAAAAACTTTCTTCATCTATCGAGTATAGCGAGTCCCAAAAGATTGTGCGAGCGAAACGAGTTCGAAAATGGTTACTTCGCGCCTGGGATACGTTCGACAGGAGTTCGTCAGAAGCTAGTTCAAATTAAAATGGGCCGTTTTCTATGGAGTGCGAAATTACATTGTAAGTACGTGTAATGTGACCCCAAAACGGGGACCTATGCACGTGCCGCTCGGGTCGTTATGGAACTGGCTTTATTGTAGACTAGCTTCTGCCAGCGACTTCGTCCGCGTGGAATAGTTACTTTACCCCCGATTTTGAAACTCTCAGCCCGATCGGTTTAAAATTGACAAAGTTTCATACAAACGCTCATCCCCTATTTTATCCCCTTGGGGGTAGAATTAATCAAAATCCTTTCTTAGCGGATGCCAACGTCATAACATCTACCTGCATGCCAAATTTCAGCCCGTTCCGTTCGGTGGTTTGGGCTGTGCGTTGATAGATCACTATGTGTGTGTGAAATATGTACAACTTACAACAAAAAAAGAAATGAAAGTAAAGCTGAAATGCCTGTGCAAAATTATATTATAATAACCTATACCTACTTCACTTAAAAATAAATACCTATAACTACGTATAACTAATTAATAAAATAACTACTAATTAATAAAAGTATCTACGCTTTTACCTACTTAATACTAAAAAAACAGAACATAAATTAGTCAAAACTAACCTATCGGTATCTAAAAATCTATGCTCCTAGTTCTACTACTACTTCACCTAAAAAGAAATAAAATTGAAACTATTAATAATTTGTAATTTGAATGAATATTAAACATTACCAAAATAACTAATAAGTACCTATTTTATAAAATAGCAACGAAAGTTACACAAATATAATCACAATAACATTTTACAGCATGATCCGGTATTACAGCGCGACGGCGCGATGGCTTATTATTGTATTCATGTATAAGTTTGGTGTTTCTATACCAATTTCTATGATTCTTTTTTTATTGAATAGGTAATAATGTTAACTTTTTTTAATTAGGGATGAGTGAGAGTATTATAAACGTAAGAGTAAACAAATACATATAATCAGAAAGCTCCGAACTGCTAAGTTATCGCGAGTTACACGTGTTATTGTGAGTCAACCATAAAAGATAGACATATACTGTTGCAGGATATTTTTTAGATAATTTTATGTAGAACATTTCCGTCATACATTATTTCTATGTAACTTTAACCATTAAGGCTACACACGCGACGGAAGCTTAAAAAATGGAGTAACTTCTCCCGTTTTACCAACATTTCCCTTCACTGCTCTGCTCTTATTGATTGTAGCGTGATGAAATGTATACTATAACCTGCCCAGGAGTATGAAGAATAATTGCACCAAGTTTCGTTAAAATCGGTCGAGTAGTTTTTGTTTCTATAAAGAACATACAGACAGACAGACAGACAGACAGACAGACAAAAATTTTACTGATTGCATTTTTGGCACCAGTATCGATCACTAATCACCCCCTGATAGTTATTTTGAAAATATATTCCCTGTACAGAATTGACCTCTCTACAGATTTATTATAAGTATAGATTTTTTTCCTACTTGGCTTCTGTGTTACAATACTGATGGTAAACAAACTGGTCAGTTTTCTATTTGAATATTTTAAACAGCATCGTTTGAACAATCAAAAACTTAAAAAATCGTGAATGTTCCAAAAGCGTATTTTTAGAGGCCCAACAATCAGATAGGTGGGTCACACGACAGCGACAAATGTGGCGGTAACTCACACAGCCTCCCGAGATTTCTTATACTCTGGTTATTACGGGCATTACCTTCCTTCCACCGTGCCCTGGATGGCCGGGCTTCCTTTTACATTTTTATCTGCGATATTAAAGTAATTATTTAGCGTGTGTTGTGGCTTGTGCTGTAATGTAAGGTTCTTTAATAAAGTTACTTGGAAAAGTGATTTCGTTCATAAATTGTATTCTTTTCTTATGAGTTGGCTTAATCGTATCCAGATCTAAAGTGATTTTTGATCAGTCAGTTTGTCCAGTATGAAAAGAAAAAGATATTTAAAAGAATGCCAAGAACCGTTATTCTATTATTGTCAGTTGACGCTTATTCAGGTACAAATAGAAGTTTAAATACTTGCACTCAAGCCACACAGACCCAAATATTTTTTCACTGACAGAGTGCAACACAGCCACCGAGTATGGGTTTATTTTTTATTATATATTATGTAAAAATGCACGGTTAATATGGGAACCAGCACGGGAGCCAAGCCAGTGGCGAACACTATCATATTATACATAAAATTCTCGCGTCACATTATTAGTTACCATACTCCTCCAAAACGGCTTTACCGATTTTTATGAAGTTTTATATGCATATTATTTTTCATACCACCCCAAACATTTTATTTTTTGGCCATCATGTTTTTCTTTTATTTTTTTTTTATAATGTGGCATTAAAAAACACACGACCCTAAGTTTTCACCCTTTTATCACCAACCCCTATTTTTTAATTGTCACTTAAGTAATTTAACCATTTTTCATCCCGCTCGATAACTGATCAATTATCACTGGGTAAGTTATCCTCGCCAGTTGAGCCTAACATTTAATTTAAACTTTTGTCATGGTAACATTCTATCAATGTCATTTTGTCGTAGGGCAATCAAGGGTGTAGAAAAAATCAAACTGGTTGATTTATGTATGGATTAATTTAATGAATGCATTTTTTTGTGTCTTGTATTTTATTTTTCTGTTCGCCTACTCGTTCAATATTTGTAAATATGTGAGTACCAAGAGCTTATTTAGAAGTTTACCTATGCTTGTCTTGGTTCTATAACAAGTATACTTGGTGTAGCGTCCTCACATATATGAAGTATTTTTTGTATAGGTATCAAATATTGTAAAACATTAATTTGAAAAGAGTAACTATGGAGTTTCTTGTCCGTTCTTCTCCATAAGTATCTACCTTTGCGAATGGACGCTAGAGCCACTTAATTGTGATAACTTTTAATGATGACGTTCAAAAGTGCCGTTTAATAGCCTAATTTAAATAAACGTTTTGACTTTGACTTTGACACCAGTCATAACAAATTGCAAACATTTCATATACGGAGTTTAATAACATTTTCTGTGGATATCGGGTAGGTCTAAGAATCGGCCAACATCTATTTTTCATACCTCTAAATGATGAAGGGGACCCCCGCCCCTAAATACATTTTCATTTTATATGGCAAAACAACATTTGCTGGGTCAGCTAGTTTATCTATAATATTCCTGAACATACCACCTACCAACTCTTACGGATTTTATTATTATAACTGAAGGTGGAAGATTTGGCATGCAGAACATCACTCAGATTTTCTTATTAGATTTTTTACCATATTTCTATCAATCCAATAAAAGAATTTCCTTATTACAACAACTTATACCACACACTTTCCATATCGATTGTGCAAATCGATATTTCCAATTGAAAAACCCGATGTAAGGAATAGCCCGGTCGTTATCTAAGGGCATCTATCTTGTTCGAGACGTTGGGAAGCGATTTTTCCCTATGCCTCCGACATGGAACAAATTATCATTCAATTTATATCAGTCGGTCTTTTATCGGTCCCATTCCAGACGTTAATAAGAAAATTTTCGCGTGAATGTTTGACGCGGCGTCTTTCTTTTTTGTTACTTTTTTTGTGATATAAAAGGCTAATGTGTGATGTGTGGTTAGGGTAGTGTAACTGTATATAAATTATGTTTATTAGTCTTTACAAAGGTAGAGTTGTACCCACCCGTCACTCTGATTAGTCTTTTACGAAGTTTGTTAGGTTCGACTTCCAGTCTGCGTTTAAATTTAAGGTTCCTTTTATTTGTATCTACATTATGTGTATCTGAATGTGCCAAATAAACTTCCTTTCTTTCTTTCTATGAAATTGAGAACGAGTATTTCACAGAAAGCAGCTGCTTATGTGACTTCCACAATCTAGTTTTCAATCTATCAAGTTTTATGAATTCATAAGTATCAATTCCTGTCAACTGAATAATTTGAACAATGATGGCTATCCAATTTTCAGTGTCCTACTTGACTTTTCCTACTTCATGCTGCATAATTAGCCTTTTAATGTTCCCACTGCTGGGACACAGGCCTCCTCTCAAGGAGAGGGAATGGGCTGTAATCGACCACGCGTGCCCAGTGCGGGTTGGTGAATGTCACATGTCTTCGAATGTTTTATTCTAGGACATGCCGGTTTACTCACGATGTTTTCCTTCACCGTTTTGAGAACAGTGGTGATGAAGTTAATTACACAAAGTAATGCTTCTGGCTGGGTTTGAACCCGTGACCTACAATTCGTAAGTCGCTACCACTCGGCCTCCACTGTTTCATGCTGAGTCGATGGTAAACGTTATTTAACGTTATTTGAGCTCAGTTAATGGCATGTTTATAAGCACCATCCCTGGTGCTCATTAGGTCCCTAAAGGTGCACATATAAGCTAGTGATACTCACCATATTTGATCACTAGCAGCACCCTGCGGATTTACTCGCGTAGTTCCCGTTCCCGTGAGAATATGGGGATAATATATAGCCTATGTTACTCGTGGATAATTTAGCTTTCGAATGGTGAAAGAATTTTTAAAATCGGTCCTGTAGTTTTTGAGCCTATTCATTAAAACCAAACAAACAAACAATCAAAGTTTTCCTCTTTATAATATTAGTGTAGATAATCTGGCTAGGCGCACTGCACTTAAATTTGGTGTCAGGTAAATGCTGACTGTGACAGTAAGGGTTTAACAGACCCGCGATATGTTAAATATTCAAAACACCTTGTTTTTATTGGTTAATCGAGTCAATGCTGTTCTACTCTTTATAATCTTTCCTTCGTATAGATACGAATATTATAAAGAGGAAAGATTTAATTGTGTATTGATTAGACTCCGAAACAATTAAAAATTACTGAAACAATTTGAAAAAATCTTTCTCTGTTGGGAAGTCACGCTATCCCTGGGTGACACAGGCTTTATTTTATCCCCGTATTTCTACGGGAACATAAACTAAGCGGATGAAACCGCGGGGTACTGCTAGTTACTCAAGTCCTAAGCCAAGTAAAGCCAAGCCTCCGAGGAACATTCCTCGTCGCCTGTTTTTCTCAAAGCCACATAATTATTGTATCAATTTCCATTAGAAGCTGTCCCAAAATGATGAAGAATATGATTAAGTAACCATAATTCGTCACCAGCTGTGTTCAAGAGCGGTTATCAAATAAATTCTCATTTACTGCGAGCAAGATATTGAAAAATTCAGGCATCTGGTAGCGCGACCCTTAATTTTATATTATCTGTTTAAGGACTGGTTTCGTTAATGCGATTCACGAATACGCTGATGGACTGTTCTGAAATCTGGAAATGTCGAAATAGATTGTTTAGTCTAGTAAAGAAGCCTATAATCATGATTTCACTGGATGTTGGTACGTGATCAAATTAAAATAAATGTTGCAAGGGGTTCGAAGTTGGTTGTGGAATTTGTTCGAAAGGGTCGCCCTGAAACGCAAAGGGCACTAGAAGAATCATGGGTGGGTTGTGGGTTTCAGTCTGTAAGAGTCTGACAATCCCTTCCGCTCCGCCCAGAGCGGGAGAAGTCATTTGATGATTTTCCATCCAGAAAAAAAGGGGTTCGAAGTTAGACTTATAAACGTGCACCTTACTTACATTGGAAAAGGGCAGGAAGATAAATAAAGACGTTGATTCATTTATTAATTATTTTCCTTGCTGACTAAATCAAATAATAACTTAGAAACAAAAAAGTCATGTAAAACGATTTAAGAACGAAAAACAATCATCATTAATTATTAATACACCTTTACTAGACGTAGGTACACAGCGACGGAACCACACCTTAAAGCTATACTGTGATAAACTTTATTATTTTCATTAAAGGCAGGTGATTCAATTAAATTAGAACTCAAACGCTGCGCCACGCGTGCCTTATCATTTAAATTGCCAACTAAGGCGAGTGTATATTGGCCTAAATAATACAGGTATTTTTGTTGTTATATTTTGTCACATTTTTTTAGCTTATCTGAAGAAATAAATTAACTGAATTAATGATACTTTTGTCGTTCTACTTACATGTTGAATTACCTGTATTTATTTATCTGATTGAATGATGAAAAAAAAATGTGATCTTAAAATATACCTACTATGGAAGTATGTTTTTAGACACACATGTAGATATTACTGAAAATACTTACACGCGGCAAACGGCTCACAAAACATTACCTTGTTGACTTATTCTACTTCTATTATATAATTATGATTATGAAGTTTTTGGAGTGTAATAGATTACGCTTACACTACAAAAAAAAGATCACCAAATACATTAATAGAAGTTGTTCTTGTTATCTAAAAACATATATCTATAGAACCATGTTACACTCAAACCGAGGGGCAGGATTCTCACAAGTAATACTTTTCATACTTTTTGTCCGAGATTTATGTTAAAAAGTTCGTCCATTTCTCATTTTTCCCCCCATACCCGTCTCTCACTGTGTGAACGATTATCATTCTCTTTATTCTTAGCTCGAAAAAAAAAGTTTATTTTGGCAGTTACATCCGCGTGGTCCTTTTCAAAAAAGGAACAACGTAACGTTCTGCATTTAGATAATTATTATGATTTATGTAAAATCGTAACCTTGTCTCCAAAACATTGTTTATTCTGATTCTTAATTTGAATTTATTGCCTTTGTAGTCGGGTCTGCATTGTGTGGTCTTTGCCTAAGAATTGATCACCTTCTCCCTTTATTTTGTTGCATCTAAGTGGCTGCCCCCACTATCCTTAGGGACACCGTAATTTATTAGTGGTATTTATAAAAGTGTACAATTGGATTCGCAAGATATTTTAGTATACGTCAATATCACTTTTCAGTACTTAGTAATGCAGTACAAGTATTCTGCTCTAGTCTGAAGGGTTTTAGAATACTAGGATTAAGAGAATACAACACAAAAAGATTTTACATTTTATTAAACATCGCTCCAAGTGCTCAATGCGGTTGCCATCACAACCTTCCCATACATTTATTTGTTCAAGTGTTCACATAATTTTAAATAAATAATTCGACTAGGTTACTTTCGTTGTACGTATTATAGACTGGTAGTTACTTCATTGCTCCTCAAATCTGGAACGTTAAGTGTAAAATGTCTGTTACAGCTACATTCTATGGGACCTCCTAATTTACCTTTGGCTATACAAATGTTTGGTGAGCGATAATTTTCATCTGTACTCTTTTTCTTACCTCTGGGTAATGTGTGAGTACCGTATATTGATCTTATGCCTCCGTATACATGATTATCATTATTAATAACTTCGTTTTTATTATAATTATTATAGGTCCTTTGGTAAAGATCGTTTTGATAGAGTTGTTCTTGGTATTTTTTGTCCATTTCTTTGTTGAACATTATAGTTGCATAGTTGTTTGGTTCGGAATTTGACTCGTTGTCAGCGCTTAGTGTTTCGTTGACGTATCGTTGTGACATCCATACGTATCTCGCCATTGGTTCTTCGGGACCCCATAATCGGGACGGGCGGAACGCTGACGCTAATTTCTGTAAATGGAAAAATATGCTGTTGTAAATTCATGTTTCTTAAAAGATAAATAAGAAGGTTGTTGAGAGTTGTTTCACTGTTAGCATCATCTCCATGGCATTTAGAACCTTTAAATTTGAATGAAATGAAATTAAGCATACTCGAAATGTAAGAAATAAGAATTATCAGCGCATCACAAATTAAATACAAGAAGCAATAAGCTATTGAAAACTTATTCAATCAATTACGGCAGCTTTCGCGCGTTTGATTATTTTTTGTCAATTTAAGTATAGCGAACATTTCCGTCTCAGAAACTGACTAAGCCTTATGCACCTAGTAATGGTAAATTTCTTAATCTATTAAATTAAAAACGTGGTGTACTCACTGTAATTAAATTAAACTGCTCCTCCTTAGCAACAGCCACTGCTGCCAACATGACCATGACCACTAATATAACTACGAATACTGCCAATAAAGGCCAGAGTGTGAGGCCGTTGCCCCAGGATGCCCTCAGCAATGACCGGAGCCACCAGCCCGAGACTCCGATAAAGAGGGCTGGGGTCAGCCACCAGGTGGCCACCCAGAAGTATGGGAGTCTTACACCAGTGAGGAATTCTATGTCTACTGTGAGGTAACACCAACCTGAAATGGGAGAACAATTTAATCTTTAGTCCTGTATATCCCGGGAAACACTGACCGATTGACATATTAACGCACTAAACAAACTACTGGGACTAGGAACATTTCAATTTGCACAAGTTTTCCTTTTATGGCGTAGGTGAGAGCTAAGAAGAGAAGGGACTAAAAAGGGGTGCAGAAAACCTCCCAGTGGGTCCGTGGTCTGGAAATCCCTTATAAGATACTTCCGGCGAGAAGGCCAGTTTGCGGGACGGTGTACCCAGGGGTGCTAGCAACGACTCGTTGCCTGTATCTTAATATTCTATCAGGTGGGAAGAAATCTACACCGCCAGCATAATTGACGGAAGCGATAGGTACCAGTATCTGTCAGATTTGCGAAATTGTTCGAAAGAGTTACCGCGGCTCAGGAACAAAAGGGCATTTGTAGGGACACAGGTGGGTTTTTGTCAGTATTTGACACTCTTATCTTAATAACCTTATCTTTCTCGAGTCGAGTCTTTTGATGATTTTCCACCATACAAATAAGATGACATGACAGCTGACCTCATTCTTACTCCACCAAATTTACTCGGTGATACGTTGACAGAATAGACCGCAGTGCTGACAAAGTCACTGGTGAAGTACTAGTATTGTAATAATTAGGTGCGAATCATTACATGATGGGGGATTTGTCATTCCCATGGCGTTATCCCTTAAAGGCATTAAGTAATTCCATTAAACCATGTAAATAGAACAGTAGTATGATTAATACACCATTTACCACCAGTAATTGGTCTTTTAAGGAGTGAGACGATATATGCATAATTATATAACCGTTGTTTTTGAAGATGCTGGTATAAATATTATTTTCTTTGGATGAGACAGAATTTAAAATTGTTAACATAAATTCAAGAATGTAATTCAACGAATTCAGTAGTCAATCAACACGACAACTCATGTCATTTACAAGATATAACAGGTTCAATGCAAAACCATTAAGTAGTAAAAGTTGTTCAGAATCATGAGTACCAAGACGGGTCATTGGACTCATGCTTATTAACAACTTTTACTATTCATTCTGTTAGTCTTTGACACCAGTTTGAGCAAACATTTGAAGATTGCCCAGTATATGTATTCCACCAAAGTGACTTACCATAGATAAACACGAACCCAACAACCTCAACTGCTGTCGTAAACACTGCCAGTACTGGAACCACCAGTTCATCCAATATGGTGGCTACTTCCAACCCTCGGGCCAGTACTGCCACGGTGAGGGCAGTGCCAACTGCTGAGGTTGCGCAGGCGAACACTCGCCAGTGGTCGCCTGTCGTTCGATGGAGCTTGTCGTAAACTGGGTAGAGGAGTATCAACTGAAACGTAAAAATTAGGCGGGTTAAGGTTTCAATCAATCAACAGCCTGTTGCAGTCCACTGCTGGACATAGGCCTCTCCAATTGCACGCCACTTAGGTCTATTTTCGGCTTCTCGCATCCAGTTTCTGCCAGCCGTCTTGCGCAAATCGTCACTCCACCGTGCCTGAGGACGGCCTACACTACGTTTGCCGAGACGCGGTGTCCACTCTAGAACTCGTTTACCCCAACAGTTGTCGGTTCTACGACTAATATGGCCAGCCCACTGCCACTTCAGCTTACTAATCCGTCGGGCTATATCCCTTAGGTTAAGGTTTGAGTTCATATAAATACATAACAGAAGTTACTGTTTTAATCGACTGTTTGAACTGCGGTGAGAAATTATTATAACAACACCCAAAGGCGTCGTCCTGATATAAAGTGACGAAATACACGATCGTCCAGTGGCCGTACTACGAAGTGCCAATGCTATCATGATTCAGTGTGAGGGAAAGGGATAGTGCTAATCGTCTTGTGTAACTTCGTCTCTTTCTGACACAGGAATTATGATGGAATTTAGACGTCATGGTAGGGCTGCTGTAAGGCAAACTCGATGGCGTACCGAGCACATGAATGCGCCGAACTCGTATTTCATATTACTTTTTCATTTTATTTTTCTTAGAAGCCGATCATGTTCATTACATTTGGCTGACAAAATAGCTTTTCTAGTGGACATATTTGAAGGATCTATCGGGAGGTCTTGATGACCTAAATCATGTTTGTCATAATTATGTTAAATTTTAGGTAGGTAGTTGTCCAAGCTGCAATAAATTATATTAAGCCTCAGTCAAAATGAAATGTGCATTTACAAAATGTTTTTTTTTTAACTTACTGACTGCGTTGTTAAAATTTTATGGTAAAAGAACATACATACCACACTAATAATACCAGAAAAGAAAACTACTCCAAAAGCAAGCAGCGGCCACTCCTTATTTCTTCTCTCAGACACAGAAGATTGGTATATTAAGACTAGAATTGATATGAAACTGGTGTCTTTTCTATTGTTTCCTCCGATGGACTCCCAGAGTAGCACCCACAGCCAACCAGCGAATATGCTGGTCATTATCACGAGCGCTGATGTCCTGTTTCACAGAAATGACAATATTGCTTTTAAGGGGTTGTCTTCTTTCATATTTTTTCAGGGCACAGTCTACATATCATATTAGTTTCAGAATATATGTATGTTTCTCTAACCCTGTTTTGTTAACATATTTTGGACAAATATTTTTGAATTATATTATTATAATATACCAATAGGTTCACCTTTCAAATAATTATTCCAGAAAGGTCTTCCTGTTTACTTATGCGAAACAATTCAAGATAAATCAAGCTTAACAATAGCACAAAATCTCATGTAACTCTCCGAGATTACAATTTTCATAAAAATAACTGCATAATATATGATGAACAAACACCTAAGTGATAATTAATATGGTAAATAAAACCTACAAGTAAATTAATCTTACCATCTAACATCAGAATGCCTGTAAACGGATCCACCCGCGCTGGTCAAGTATCCACTGACGATTTGTGTTGACATTAGCGCCTGTACCAACGTACTGTGCCAAATATAAGGCTGCTTTATTGACGTCCATTGAACGCACGATTCGAACATCGAATCAAGAAGTGTAGTCTTAGCCAGAAATGAAGTCAACAATATGGCGATAACTACAACGATTATGGTCAAGAAGGCGAGTGTTGTTTTCAAGGTTTTGTGAAGCCGGTATAAACTGAAAAAAAAAAAAAATATTTGTGTTTTATAAGTGAGCTGTCTTATTTTTTCTTTGGAATCAAAGTATCGTACAATACTAATGAATATTATTTTTTTATGTAAATTAATCTGTCTGTCAATCGAATAATATGTTTCAGTGTACATACATATTTTTCAAAGAAAGTTGCTGAAGAAACTGGATATTATATAACTAGTAGTAGGAGTAGATCATTTTATCACCAAGCTAAATGCGTAATCCTCATGCTATTGCACAAAAATCTAAAGAGTTCGTCTATTTTTTTTTAACAGATGGAATGGAGAATAATTTTTCACATTCTAAAAAAACATTTAATTCCTCTCTTTGGTACGAGTATCTTGGAGCCCGCTAGAGCAAGTGCGTGCCAGTGTTGCGGAATTTGTCCGGAAGAGTCACCGCGGCCCTTGAACGCAATGGGCATTAGGAGGAACACGGATGAGTTTTAGTCAGTAAGAATACACTCCCTTCCGCCCCGCCCAGAGTGGGAGAAGCCATTTGAAGATTTCCAATCCTTAAAAAATATATACGAGTATCTTGTCTGTGCCCATAAAGTTTAATTAAAATCGATTAATTCATTTTCAAAACTAAGGACTTGCTAGTTTGTATGAGATACCATGAAGAGTCATTGCTAACTAATATGCCCTTGAACGCAATGGGCATTAGGAGGAACACGGGTGGGTTTTAGTCAGTAAGAATACACTCCCTTCCGCTCCGTCCAGAGTGGGAGAAGCCATTTGAAGGTTTCCAACCCTTAAAAAAATATACCAGTATATTGTCTGTGCGCATAAAGTTTAATTAAAATCGGTTAATTCATTTAAAAAAATAATGACTTGCTAGTTTGTATAACATACCATGAAGAGTCATTGCTAACTAATATGCCCTTGAACGCAATGGGCATTAGGAGGAACACGGATGGGTTTTAGTCAGTAAGAATACAGTCCCTTCCGCTCCGCCCAGAGTGGGAGAAGTCATTTGAATATTTCCAATCCTTAAAAAAATATACACGAGTATCTTGTTCGTGCGCATAAAGTTTACAAGAAAAAGAAGTTTATAATCATTAACAAAATAAAATAATAAATGCAAAAAAGATAGTTTGATTAAAATAATGCCCATCCATCTATATATATTCCCAACAAATATCTATTCTGTTAAAAGGTTTCACGTGCACATTGTTCAAGTCTACTTTGACAGCAACGTTACGTGAAAAGCGTGGATTGTATGCACAATAGAGGTATTTTGACTAATCCTTCTTTGTTACGAGCACAACATTCATATAGTATTCCTAAAACACGTCATGAAATTGATGGAACTTCATATTGCACGCGTTGATTGAAATGGGTTTCCGAGAAATATGCTTGGAAAATATAGTTGAATAAAAGTTGGCGTAAACTTTTTTTTATGTAACTATTTTTTCATTGGCTCATTCTGGGCCCCAAGTCTGCTATTTTTATAAATTTGTCATTCCAACACGATCCCATTGTCATTTTGCTAAAATTTCGTAATTGCTAAATTCATAATGGTCGATCATTGGTCTGTCAGTGGTCTCGTAATACTTTTTGATAACCGAGCTATTTAAAAGAATGACTGCACAATGTGGTTCTAATCGTAGGTCACTGATCAAAAGTACTGTCAAAATTTTATCAGATTACTGCATACGTCTGTAATTCATTTGTGATTATGTACGAGATTACCATTCTATGCCATTTCTTTCAATGGAGTGTCAGTGGTTGACCACTGGAAAGTCATAATGACACTTTTATGTTAGTACCTAGATTACCAAACTTGTCAAAATCGACCATTATGAGATCAATGATAGACCATTTTGACACTATTGTAATAGCAGACTTGAGGCCCAGGATTATCGTTAAGTAAAACTAGGCTCAATATTATCAACTAGCTTCTGTCCGCGACTTCGTCCCCGTGGAATCCCCGATTTTAAAACATTCTTTATCGCTGCTCCGCTCCTATTGGCTTAAGCGTGATGATATATAGCCTAAAGCCTTCCTCGATAAATGGTCTATTCAACCCAAAAAGAATTTTTCAATTCAAACCAGTAGTTCCTGAGATTAGCGCGTTCAAACAAACAAACAAACTCTTCAGCTTTATAATATTAGTATAGATTTGTATTTTCTTGTTTAGTTGTTGGATCCCGATATTTAATATACAGGGTTATTTGACACCAACAACC
The DNA here is from genome assembly GCA_905332915.2 of Hecatera dysodea. Classification (NCBI taxonomy): domain Eukaryota; kingdom Metazoa; phylum Arthropoda; class Insecta; order Lepidoptera; family Noctuidae; genus Hecatera; species Hecatera dysodea. Next base: position 4,855,720 of record HG995294.1, on the reverse strand, counting down.
TCTTAAGAGGTCATTATGAACAACTTTTACTATGGGACCAAACCTGAAATCGAGAAAAAAAAAAACAGCTGTTCCTTACATTTATGTTCATGTAAGTAATCAAAATGTAGGAAACAGCTGATTTTTTTTTTCGCGATTTCATGTTTGATCCCATATTAAAAGTTGTTCATAATGATGAGTACAATGACCTCTTAAGGGGTTGTTGGTGTTTTACAAATAACCCTGTATATAAAACATATTTTCAGTTATCAACTTCATTCTGACGAAACAGTTTATTGTGTTCAAGATGTACGATGTAAATATACAAAAAGCCAATTGACACACGGAAAACTCGTCCCAATTTATATAAATAGACACATGTATATACATACTTATTTAGCCGAGTTTTAGCACGTTTAACTTCTACAAATTATACTAATTGAGCTAAATTATTGTGAACTTGTTATTTCGTGTTTGTTACAAAACAAAATACAGACGAGACTACTTATTTTAAAACTGGATGTTATTTGACTGCTTTTAAAAATAATTACAAATGTTTATGTAAACTGGTATAAACAAGAATAATTTGTCTGCTTTGTGAAGTAAACTGGATTTGTGGCACTTTTTCTACATAATTTGGTTTTCTAGAATGTTGTATTAAAATGTTTAGCCACGTTTTGAGATTACTTCATTTATTTATTAAAATGTTATCATGTTCCAGTCTTGTTTCTAGATTGGAGGAACAAAAAACCGTGCGTTTTTATACGATATTAAAATTTAAATCAGTTTTAATTAATACTGAGAATAACTAACTAACTTATCCTCCTGCTGAAGTAAAACCTTTGTTTCGAAAAAAATCTGTAGACGTTAATTTTATGTAACAATCATAAAGACTAAGAAATTTAATTTTGAAATTCTTTTGAAATAATACTGAATGTACATTCACAAATTTTCATTTTAAAGCCTAAAGAAATTCTAACGAATGGCTTATTACGAACGAATAAGGAAATATTACATGTAATAAGAGTATTATTACTTACAGAATGGGCACGAAGAACCATAGAAGAAATATTAAAATCGCCATTATGCCAAGATACTGTGGATATTCCGTGAATGGCGCCAAAAATGTTGAACTGAAAGTTATAAAATAATATCTGTTAGATAGGATAACGAGCGCTAATCTTGTTCTAAAGGAATACGCTTTACACGTGTTGAAAATTACAATATTTGTAAATGGTATAGCAGGCCTAGCAGGAAAATGTCAGAACGCATACAACTTTTGCCTAAGAAGTCTAATTTATTTGAATAAGTGTTCTTATTTATGTCGCAATATCATCTCAGCGACAATCTATTTTAAAACTTGGCAATATGTACGGAAATTAGACGTATTTTTTACAGTTTGCTTCAGTGATGTTAATAAAATACGAGAATGCCCCCCAGATTTCGTCAGTTGATAGGAGAAGAAACACGAGATAATGTACTACAAAAGGGAACTGACTTCTTGTCATATACAACGGATAACAAGTGGAGTTTAGTTTGCCTGCTATTATTTTGTTGCCTGAAGTTTTACTTGTAAAATTTTAGAGATTCTAATCTCTAAAATTTGACAAGTAAAACTTCAGGCAAGAGTAACTAGGATGGATATTACGTAAAGAGGAAGAATATCCGGCTTTTTTATCACTGATAATACAGGATGTTCCAAATTGTTCAAAAGTGCGTGGTCATATTTAAAGATGTTGTTCTGTATCTGCTATACAACAAAAAAACAAACATAAAATATTGATTTAAAAAAAAGTTGACCTCAAAACACGACTTCAAAGTTCAATAAAAATCAATTTTCAAGCACGCTGTTACAGTCAGTGGCAACTGGCATCGAATCTATAATTGAACTACAGTAAACGCTACCAACTTTATCGGACTGTTCAAAACCTGTTTCTTATTTTTGTAATATTTTTTTTATTAATAATTTAAGAAATAAAAATAATTATATTCATTTTGTTTCTTAACTCTCTAGCAGATACAAAACAATATCCTTAAGTATGATCACGCATTTCTGGAAGTCTCTGTATAGTACGTTATATATTTCAAGCAGTAGATAACTGCCGATTTATCACCTATAGGATATTTCATGATGACATAATTATTTTTTCTAAGACAAAAGAAATTATCCTGGATTTATTTACTATATATTATGCAATAGAAGCAAATTGAAAAGAGCTAAGTAACACATATTTTATGATCAATTGATATACATACTTGAAACACTCGGTTGCGTTCATTTTGTTTTCATATCCGTTCTGAAACATAAAGCAGTAGATATGAGAAAAATTTTAAAACTGACAAATTTAAATCTACAATGCATCCACGGAAAGTGGTCTGCGAAAGTCGTACCAAAAAAAATTGATAATACCTATTTTGAAGTCATGATTGCTAATAATTTTGGACATCAATATTTGAAGTCCATTAAAGAAAACTTTACGGGAATAATTAAAATTTGGCGCCAAAATGTATTATTTAATAACAAGAAGTTTGCCATAGTCATCTTCAAAGAAACAGGACGCACAACCGAGGCTGAAAACTTTAATAAAAAAAATCTACTTTAAAGATTATTAAAGTATCCCTCATTCCACAAAGTAATAGTTAACAAAGGCTTACCGGAGTTATATGCAGTTTAGTGCAATCCCTCAAAGGGAAGGACCCCTTGCCTATCCACACGAGGTAAGCTGACGACAGAGCGACGTACATCATATAATACATGCAACATACATATGACGTCAGAACTTTTAAATGGCCGACACCTGTAAAATTAAGTACATAGATTATGTTGCTATATATTTATGACCACATTAATACTGATTTATTTTATCTAGTTTTGAGGAGCTCGTGGCTAAAGAATAACAACCGCACGGGTTGTTCTTCAAGGTTAAGCAACGTCTGCCAAGGTTGGTATGTGGATGGGTGACCATCATTACATATCGAGTTTCCTCCGTGCCTTGAAAAGCACGTTAAGCCGTTGGGCCCGGCTATCATTTGTTGACCTTTGGAAGTCGTTACGGATTGTCAGAAGCCATTAAATCTTAATCCAGTCTTGCCAAGAAGTACCGTATTACCTAGTTAATGGGTTGTGGAAGTCTGGTAGGCAGCCGCTCCACGTAAAATACTGGTATTGAACTAAATCCGGTTCGACTGGGAGCCGACCCCAATATAGTTGGGAAAAGGCTAGGCAGATGGATTCTATCTGGTTTTGAGTGCCGACTGTGAGTCATCGTAGGTACGAAGGTTATAGATATTGTAAATTATTTCAAAAATTGTGTTTGTTATTCTTGTAGCATAACAATAATGATTTATTTGTTTAGACATCGTGCACACATGTAGGTCCAAAGGCGGACTTAATACCTTGAGCATTCTGTACCAGTCAACCCAGGCGTGGTGAAGAGATAACATTGCAGGTGCATTGTTTGATCAGTTGGAAACAAATAAATAAATAATAATGATATCAGAATTTAATAATCCAGTTACTAAAAATAGGAAAAACGATTATATTATTTATTACATTGAGTTTATCGCTTCCTGAAGATGTAATAATGATGACGGAAGTATCCTTAACGCTTATTTTGCTTAAGTTTCAGTTTACACAAAAATATTTTTTTAAATATTGTTTCAAATACTTTTTCAATCTGAAAGCCTTATTTGTCACTCATGAAATTGACATAAAACAGCATACCAGCATGTTAAAAAGGTTTCAAAGCTACAAACTAATTTTTCAGCAGATAAACTATTAGAACTCTTGGTAAGTTCGTGCTTTTCTTTAAGCATAATCAGCCTTTTAACGTTCCCACTGCTGGGACACAGGCCTCCTCTCTAGGAGAGGAAATGGGCCGTAATCCACCACGCGGGCCCAGTGCGGGTTGGTGAATGTCACATGTCTTCGAATGTTTGGTTCTAGGACATGCCGGTTTTCTCACGATGTTTTCTTTCACCGATTTGAGAGCAGTGGTGATGAAATTAATTACACAAAGCGATGCGCCTGGCTGGGTTTGAACCCGCGACTTACAATTCTTAAGTCGGGGTCGTTACCACTCGGCCACCACTGCTCTCTGCTCTTTTCTTTATTGAGGTAAAAATTACAAAGAATGAGTATTTCAGAGTGCTAAACACATAAGAAATATCACTGCAACTATGTGAACATTATATTCGGATTTAACGCCGTACATACAAGGTTGGGAGCTGAGTTTTATCTACATGTAGGCTTAGCTTGATACCTGTGTATACTGTCTACTTGTTTACATGGCATACATATTTGAATACTACGTGGTTTTATACTTAGACTACGGTTTTAGTTTGGCCAGTTTATGTCAAAAAGGCGAAGATTAGTCTTCTAATAGTTTTGAATTTTTGGATTTAATAAAGAATCTATAGCTTGAAAATAACCCAAACCATAAATATAATCATTCGTTTCTGTATACAAATGGTTGTTTATGCTTGCAATTCGTGCTTATGACAAGAACCATCAACAAGACAGTAGGCAAAAAAAACGTTTTATTATTGCTTGTATATTGGCCACAACGTCAAAACACCGACAACAATCTCGCGTCCACAGATTATGACTTTGGATTACAAAATTTGCATTGGAGTTCCCAGAAAAAAAATCGTAGCAGAAAAATATTCTTTTACGATGACTACAGTTCAAGAATTAATAAAGAAATATAAAGAACTTGACATAATCAACTCTCACCTCTCAAAATAGGTACAGCTCTCCACACACCCACAGGATCCTGCTGACTCAGTTGCCCCATGGCAAGCTGCAGCAGTGTCGTTGGCAACCCCGCAGCCAGAAGCCAGAACGAGTAGACCACCAGGTAAGGAACTGCTCCATATCTGAAGGCCTCCTTCGGGAGGCGGACTGAGTTGAACAGCGTTAGAGATATTGCTATGGTGCATAGCTGTGTTTTGATGAACTCGCATGTCGATTTGAGTGACTGAAACGAAAAAGTTTGGGATGAGTTTCCATAGTCATACACAAAAAGATTGAAGGCCCCAAATATTTTGTAAGGTTTTTGACTGGGGGCACACCCAGTCAAAAACATGATACAAAATAATTTAAATTATATCATCATAATATTTTTTTTTGAGATACAAATGGTACCTTTGGGCCAGGGCCGTCTGTTGCCTATTTAAGGAACCCATGGCAGACAAAAATAGGAGCCCCGAGCAACATGGCTCCGTCGTCGGAAAAAAATAATTTTTTTTACAGTGTCAAGAGCACAAAGGTATTATTTCAATAGAAGTGGATTGTTCTTTGAATTTAGAATTCCCAAAACTAAATATTCCAAATATGTTCGTAATATGGTTACCCTATTCTATGCACGGCCCAAGTATTTGACAGCATGCTTGCTCTAGAAATATTGTGTTAGTCGCAGTGGCTGGATGTCATTGAGGTCGTTGATTTAACGGCGCCGTTCAATGAAAGGACATGCAATTGAACGACTAATTAAGATAGTTGTTTATTAGTCTACAGATCTAGCAGAAACTTATAGGCACCCGCAATCACGGCGCCCTGGACAATTGCCCAGAGTGACAAGTGATAAATTGGAGCCTTCCTGGGGGTGGATAAAGGCTATATAAACGGTTATATTTTAATCATCTGTATAAAAAACAAATTTAACTTTAAAAAGGTATCATTTGTGTGATTGTTTGGTGCAGGAGGATCCAAAAAATAACTAATCAGATTTCGATTTTACTCATAGAAAACTTCACCATCGCCGATTGCCTGCACGGTACTGGTAGAATATGTTGATAATCTTTCCTTTTTTTACTAGCAAAAGAAAAATAGGATAAACCTAGATTTTGCAAGTTGTTCAAATTATCAAAAAACCCCTAGAGTTGAAATGTTTTCAACAAAGTTTTGAAGGCCTCATGACTTTTTTTTATTCAGAAGAACGTCTCTTTTATCCCGGAACTTTAACACATTTATGTCAAGTTCTTAACATTGTGATAACTTGAACTTCCTACTTTGTAGCACAAGCCTCTAATTAGAGCGTAACAAATCTCTTTGACATCTCTAACAGGCATATCTTTTTAATTAGTCAAATGCCATTGTAATGGAGAGAACTCAGGTAACCGGTCTTTAAATATTTATATGACTGACTGTACTTTTACAGTGATCCTTATACATTCTTCTTTCAAATATTAAAATTACAACATGTATCTTAAAGGTTAAAATAGTTTATGGTTCCATAGATTACTTTGAAATCGATAGTTCAAATGACAGATCGTATACTGAATTATGTTCTTACGCTGAACGAGTAAGCTGTTCAGTTTTAATGACAGACCAAGTCCCATCAGTCAGTGACTTGTCACAATTTACTGGACTGATTATGTTCATGAATAGTCAAACGTCTTGAGAATGTGGAAGCTGGAGTCTCTGGTCAAAACCCAAAATGTGGTCGGCCTCAGATCTAAGGAATGTTTCTTACGAGTCTTGTATTTTTTTCATTGCAATTTATGCAAGCACGGTCGGTGTAGGTATGGCTATTATGTCCTGCTTGTTTTATGTATCATCATCATCAAATTACTCCTTCCACCCTGGGGGAAGTGGGAGGGAGTATCTCTCTTACTGATTTAAACCCAACCATGTTTCTTCAGATGCCTTTTGCATTCAAGGACGCAGTAAATCTTTCGAAAAATTCTGCAATACTGGCAGGTGAGCAATTCCGATGATTCTTTCAGAGATTATTGCTTACTTTTCACCAGCCATCTCGTGTCCTAACCTTGTTATTAGAACCTTTTTTCTGCTTCACAACTCTTACATCACAACTCCGGTTCTCCAGTCCAGTGGTTCAAATCTGTCAGTCTTTTTACAACTTTGTAATGATCCTATCGTTTCGTCATGGTTCCGATGACAAGTGGTTGATTACGTGAGATCAAACAAGTGGGTAGTTGCATAATGCTGACGATTTGGAGTTCAAGATTTTTTATTAATTCTCGGATTGATTTAAAAGATTTTGTTTGTTTTTCCAGCAATGACAAAAACCTTATTTTTTATGTTAATAGATGCTATATTAGTCCTGCAATTTAGAGATAATATCGAGGATAATAAGGAGAATTGTACCTAGTAACTTGTTATTAAATTAATTTAATGCTAGACGGTAAAATAAATAACTCGTATTATAACTAAAATATGCACAAGAATTTTTATGCATCGACTACATCCTGTAATTTCCAAACGGTATAGTCAGCAAGAAAAAAATGCAAAACCGTTTGTTTACTAAAAAAAAAAAACAGAAACATTCTAAACTAAGTAAACACTTATTTTAATTAATTAGTGCAGTGGCGTGTTTTTTTTTTGCTAATGACTTTACATAAAAAAGTTGCAACCGTATTAATAAATTGGATTTGTAGCCAATTTATTACAACATAAAATAATTAAAAGGTAGCTTCCAGTACCTAATTACAAAGAGAAATAAAACTTTGTAAGAATGGCTTACAAATAGTTAAAATAGTAGCTAATATGTATGTATTATTATTATTAAATATATTTTCTTTTTTTTATTTCTCTTTTCAAAGGTCTGCTGGAAGAAGTTTCTTAGAAATAAGCTATCCTTTGTACTCATAATAATAATATCATCGAATAGGTACTGTTTTTTGGTGTAAACATAAATAATTAAAAAGGGTTCGGACAATCAATCTTCCGCTTAAAATTCAAGAACATTTTATTTATTAACTCTATAATATATATATATAGTATAATGGTATAGTATTTATAACCGACTTCTAAAAAAGGAGGAGGTTGTCAATTCGGATGTTTGTATTTTTTTTTTTATATTTGTTCGCGCATAACTCCGTCGCTTTTCAACCGATTTGAAAAATTCTTTTTTTGTTCGAAAGGGTATACTTCCCAAATAGTCCCATGAAAATTTTATCGAAATCGACCAAGCGGTTTTCGAATAATCTAAAAAAAATATCTACATTACCTACATTGACGACCTCTTAGTTTACTCTGCAAAGGAGCAGTACGTTTTTTTTTACACCAATGTGATTGGTTCATTTAGGTGGGGGAGGGGAGGGGATGTAGGTACCACTAAAAAGTGAAAAATAAAAAACTTTTTACAAAAAAATACAACCGACTTTTACACAAAAAATCAAAAAAGTGCAAAATAACTTTAATTTCGGAAGTCGGTGTTCAAAAAACGAAAAAGCAACCACAAACACCGAGTTCCGAAATTAAAGTTATTTTGCACTTTTTTGATTTTTTGTGTAAAAGTCGGTTGTATTTTTTTGTAAAAAGTTTTTTTACTTTATATTATCTTAGATCAAACACAACCAAACATTTTTTTTAAACGTTGCTCCATTCTAGTGTGGGGCAACGTTTTTATAAAAACGCACGATACAGGATATCGTGCGTTTGTTCCCACTTGTTCTATTGAACGGTTCTGCGGTAGAACTAATGGGTTTTTTTTTCTCACTATTAATACGATATTAGGTATAATAAAATAGTAGAACTATTGGTATTCTCTATTTCCCACCTGTTCTACCTGTTCCATCGGTAGAACTAATGGGATATTTTCTTCTCACTAGTACTACGTTTTGATAGGTTTTAGAAATGGAAGTAAAGTACCAAATATGCTAGTCGTATCTCAATACTAGGTATAAAAGAAACTTGTATATTAATGGAAACATTACAACACTATTAATGCACTTTATCATACTGAGTATCTCTGTTAATCAAACTACAGAACATTGATAGCTACCTATGTTTTTAAAACCATATGACAATATACATAGGTATATGCCTCGTAAACCGACCACGGCCGACTGACAGCGGCGGTTGCATTCGTGGTCGCGACAAGAGTTAATGAACTTTACTCACAGTAAATACATAATAGTTTATACCCACATAATTTACTTTTCCGTTAGTTCTGCTGATTTATCGAATGGATATGTTCGTCGGACATACCTTACGGCTTACAGAGTCTGAAAAACAGGCATCTGCCCGGAACCGTAGTTCAACAGCACGATATATGGTTTTTGTTCGTTATTTAATACGTGGGTATTTTTTCCTTTTATTCTAGGAATTCTTTTTAGTAAGTTGAAATGTAATTTTCTTCAGTTACTGTGCATCATATAAATGTCGATGACTTTATGTGATGCCCAGTAGAAAAAAACGTCTTTTGTTTAATTTTATCGTAGTATTTTTAGATTTAATGTAAGGTATTTATAACGGTATCTTTGAATAATTGTACGAGTATCATGACACAAATTAACTGAAAACTACGTGGTACCAGTTACTAATACTGTAATTTGTTTGTTTACTGTCTGCTAAAAAGTGTTCAAAGTTTGTCTATGAAAAGGCTTATTTCTGAATGAGCAGAGTTATTATGGGATCTAAGAAACAGATGGCAAACTAACAAATTAGTAATGAGGTAACACACAAAAAAAATACAGCCAACTTGAGAACCTCCTCCTTTTTTGGAAGTCGGTTAAAATTAGTATCTCTCAACAGGCATAAGCCTATTAATTACTATACTATACTTGTATACTATACTATATTTGACTATACTTGTTATCTAAAACTAATCATATCATCATGTAATTGTAATGGAATGTTAGTGTTAACACGCAATATAAAAACATACATACATTTCATTGTTGAATACTATTATTAATAATAAAATCCAACATTACAATTGTTATAACATGAGGTCTAGCACGACTTGGCTTCAAAATTGCACTTTACAATATTCAGCTAAATAATTAGGTATATAAATGTACATATGAACATATTTAAAAATCTGTTATGGTTCACATGTGGTTTATTTGAAATGGTTTCACACATTTCCTACGTCGAAAAACGAATACGTAACTAATATATCGGCGAATTCGTTATAGTTCTGGTCAATGTCAAAAAGTCAAAGTCAAAACGCTTAAAGGGTATATTGATGTAATTACAGGTATCTCCATAAGAGTTGAGTTTGGTGTTTGGTATAGAAATGCACCTGTGGAGTCTGTGAAATTGTGGAAATCCATTATTGGCAACATAATGCCAGGTTATTCACCTTTTTTTTAAGCAAGGGAAATAATCAAGTGACTTCTTCCTCTCTGAGCGGAGTTCCTCTCGTGTTGGAATGACAAATTTATAAAAATAGCAGACTTGGGGCCCTAGTTGCGGAATTTGTTCGAAAGAGTCACCACGACCCTGGAACGCAAAAGGCACTAGAAGGATCACGGGTGGGTTTTGGTCAGCAAAAGTCTGGCACTCCCTTCCGCTCCGCTCAGAGTGGGAGAAGTCATTTGATGATTTCTCATCTAGAAAAAATAAAGTCTATCCACCTGCGAGTATTAAAACAACAAAATACTAAGTGCTATGTTTAACAAGCCATAACTTCTGTCATTTGTAGGGCGGAATAACTTTGTCCCATCAAATTGGTACTTAGAATTCGATACAATCCACTTTCCGATTGATTTTAGAATCACATGACGCCATTTTACGTTTTCACCGTAGTTATTCACAATTCACAAGAATATTGCGATGGAGAATGTAAACGACAATACGTGTTACATTGGACTGTCAACAACACATTCTTTGAATTACTGGGCTGTGATTAACTTAGATTTTTGCAATATTTTAGCAAACAACATATTCTCAGAAAAATCTGAGGATATTTTTCAGGTGGTTGCGGAATTTGGTCGAAAGAGTCACCGCGGCCCTGGAACCTAAACGGCACTAAGGGGATTACGGGTGGGTTTTATTCAGTAAGAGTCTGACACTCCCTTCGATTCCACCCGAGCAGGAGTAATCGAAAAGGTCTAACATTTCTTAAAGAAAGATGAGTTCTAATACCAATGTTTATGAATGGCTTAACGATATTTATTTGTTGAAGAAATAAGTCGCCAATCTCAAAGAAATGCATAATGCTGTAACAGCGAAAAACAAACGTAGCTTTTCCAAACTATCAATTGTTTTTGCAATTAAAAAATAGGTTATGGTTTTAAACGAAAAACAGCCTAACAAGTAAAATAAATCAATATAACACCCATAAAAAACAAAGAAAATTAACGAAGAAGAACATTCAGCTGCAGTTGCAATGCAATACTTATAAAACTATGTTAGATTATAACATTTTATTACATTAACAGCTATTTTCCTAGCACTAATTATTTGCATTACTTAGTCATTTGGAATAGTTAGGAAATAAAAAGTAATGGTCTAATGGTTAGAGAGTGAATTGACTGCGCACGCGATCTTCTTTCGACAATCACTCATTAGTAAGTATAGACTGTAGATGATTTATACTTTCTGTTGTAAGTAGGGTTGCTAACAATTAATTTGCGCTACCTTTTATTTGGTGGTCAGCTTCCCACTGAATGCTGCTGAGTACCCATATTTTATACGAGGCGGTGGAACTACCTACTTGACTTCTATACATGCAGTATGTTAAATAACAGAGGGAGTTCCCTTAAATTCGTTAATCTATATCATTAATAGATAAAAATAAAAATATCAGCATAGAAAAATAAGCATAAAATAATCCGAATTCAAAAAAATAATTAATTTAACATGAATTCGAAACATCCTGTTTAAAATCAAAATAGTTAGTAGCGTGAAATATTACTCGTAGTAGCAATGCCCAAACCGGCAAGTACGCGTGCACAGAGTGTCTCTTTAACGTATCAATCTAACATTTTATGGTATGTCTTGAAGAGGTGTGATTCCTGAGATGATGACGAACAGAAAAGTATGGAAGAATAATACAATATGTTGCACGGTCCCCGAATGAATTGGAATAAGATCTCGAAACTGATGATGTTAATAATTATTTTTGATCTATTAACCCCAGTTGTACTTGTATTAACTGATATTTTAATGCACATTTTCGGATAAGAAGACTGTTCTATGCGTTATTCTAGACTGTAATCCACTTCTGTGCCAAATTTCATCAAGATCCGTTCAGGCGTTCTGATGTGATTTAGTAGTGAACATCCATCCATCCAAACCTCAAAACCTGTGCATTTATAATATTAGTTTAGATAGCATAGATTAGCTGTAGCACAGATAATATAATACTACTGTAGCGTTACTGGTATGCGTAACGTCATTGTGGTCTTTGTAATTATTTGCATAGAAGTGTGAACAATGGTGGTTGGCACATACGTTTCTGTGAAGAAGCTCGTGGTTAAGTAATAACTAATCTAAATCTAATGAAGGACAAACCTGTCGAGTACTCTACGTTATTATTGCAGCTGTCATTGATAGATCGTTGACAGTCGATACGGATCCAGAACTAGTCTTGATAAGAGAGTTGAGCCTAGGAAATTGATATTCTGCCGGCGGTAGTGTAGCGAAAACGCCAAAAAATGTTGTAGGATTGACAAACGCTTTCGAAATTTCAAGTGATTAATCTATACTAATATTATAAAGAGGTAACGTTTATGAGTTTGTGAGGTTGTGAGTTTGTGACGTTGTAAGGGGTAATTCTGGATATACTCAACCGATTTTAAAAATTATTCCTCCGATAGAAAGCTACGTTATTGCAGAGTGTCATAGGCTACATTTTCTCTCCGTATTGCTACGGGAACGGAAAAAACGCGCGTGAAACCGCGGGGTGCTGCTATATATATATTTTGGTATTTCGGCACGTTATCTAGAAAAAAAAGTGATATTCTATTAGCGATGACCTAAGGGCTGTTTATGTGGGTGGGAAATCATCAAATGACTTTCCGCTCAAAACGTATAAATGGCATGGATACTGATGTAATTACAGGGCGGCAACTTACTGTCAGGCTATGCACCTTTTTAGTTGTAAGCGAGGACAATTATTAATTGACTTCTTCTGCTCTGGGTGGCGTGGGAGGGAGTAGCAGACTCTAACTGACTAAAACATAGTCCCGTCTTTTATGCTGGCATCTCCTTGAGGCAATGATCTAAGGCCTAAAGTCTTACCCAACAACTAGGTTGGGATAATTAGATAAGCAGTCGCTCTAATTTAAAAAAAAATACAAAAAATAAAACCGACTTCTAAACAAAACAAAAAGTACAAAATAACTTTAATTTCGGAAGTCGGTGTGTTCAAAAACATGAAGCAACCAAAAATACCGAGTTTAAGTAAAAAGTTTTTTTAGTTTTCCGTTTTTAGTGGTTCACTTCCAGCTAAACATACCCATCACAGCGTACGTTATTACGTCGTCGTACGTAAATTAGTGTAAACAATAAACAAACATGCGATTTCAGCTATCTCGACAGATTTCTATCATTTATTGAAATTAACAAAAAACCGCTTGTTCGATTTCGATAAAATTTTCATGGGACCATTTGGGAAGTATATATACCCCTTCCAACAAAAAAAGAATTTTTCAAATCGGTTGGCAAGAGACGGAGTTATGCGCGAACAAACATTAAAAAAAAACATACAAACATCCGAATTGAGAACCTCCTCCTTTTTTAGAAGTCGGTTAAAAACACTGATATTCAACTGCATCAGACTGGAAGCAGAACCAAACAAAGTTTGATACAAGGAGTGCAAATACTGATGACTGTGACGTCATTACTTATATCATTGCTATAATAATTTGCACCTGCGAATTTCAAGTCTTACTAGATTATACATATTGTATTTATATATATTTTGGATGGGAAAACATCAAATGATTTCTCCCGCTCTGGGCAGATTGGAAGAGAGTATGAGACTCTTACTGACTAAAACCCACCCGTGATCCCTCATGTGCCCTTTACGTTCCAGAGCCGCGGTGACTCTTTCGAACAAAGGAGATGGAAAATGGTGGGCTCAAATGTAATGAGTTGAGATATGATCTAAAAAATTTGTCATATTTTTTTATCTTACTATGTGAAAAATCAGCTCAATTCTGAATCTGGGAGCGGAGAAATAAGAAAAAGATAGGTTTCGTGAGATTTTCGATTGACAAATCGATTACAAAATTGCAAAAAAATAATCTCAAAACAATTAAATGCACTACATGCAATACAGTACATTTTTTACAGTTATATTATACAATGAAATATCAATTAATGACTAATAAACCGATAAAATGACTATTGATTTTATATCGATTAAAATTAATCTTACATTTTTAGTCTATGTCACTGGCATGACAGCTGACTGACATTGACACTAGACAATAATTGCCGGCTGCACACTCGTGTTTTCCGATGCGTTTTGAGTGCTTTCCCGATTATTATTCATTTTCAGCGACCTGCTTAGTTTTTTTTATGGATTCTGACCCTGCCTACCTTGTACGACCCTTGCTTTCACTCTGGACACCGAAGATCGCTCATTTACTGCCGACTTGTGGATTGGATATTGTTGAAAATATGGATCACTGTGAGAAGTGTGGGATAGCAACTACCCGCTGCAATGGGCCGACGACCCCTAAATGATGAAACAATTCTCAATCATGTGTTAGATAAAGATTGTACCATAACCTTACTTTTACTAAACCTCTATTAACTCGGCTCTCAGATTGTCAAAACTTATAGAATTTTCAGAGAGGGACTGACAGGTCTAAATCTATTAATTCATACCATTTTCATCTCTTTACATTTAGGCCCAAAATTGTATGTAATCGTTTCGGTCTCCTTTCGTAACCTTAGCAGGCACTGACCATAAGGAGCCCCGTCTTCGTTGCTGACAGCTGTTTGAGGCGCGCATAAAATACCACGCGCCGTCGACCCGGGCCTGGTTACTATCAGACGACAAGCCACCCATAGCTCGCCGTCCCCGGGCTCGCGCCTACGGTCGCCAGGAATCGCCCTGCATTTCCCCACGCCCGGGGCGTCTTCTTCTGTTGCGGCGACTGGAGCGTGAGGTTTCCCTCTCTCGCACGCGGTCCGCCTCTTCCTTTGCTAGCATTACTGCTTCGCAGAAGGAGGTGACCGCTTCCCATGCATCCTCGCTCCGGACTATGGATGAACCAGGGCCGGGTACATAGTAGACCTCTTTTTAAAGATGTACTCAATATTGGTGAATTACTAAAATGAAAGGGATGGCTGATGGATGCTTAGCATAGTACATGTTTCATTAACTGAAATAAAAAAAACTAATAATAAGGAATTTAATAGCTATGTCTATGAATAATATGTATGAATTTAATATGTATGTGTGTGTGTCCTATGGTTGTAAGAAAAACAAATTACCGAGACGCTCACGTGTAATCTTTAAACATCTGACACCTGTGTTTCTTCATTCTCATTCATGCATTTTTTTTGCTCTGCGGACGCACCTGGCATTACATATACAATGACGTAACTACATATATTATTTATATATTATAATTTCGCGTATACAAAAAAAAAATAAGTTCAACAAAATGGCCACTCAATGTTTATAATTTTGCCTTCAATCTGCTCGGCTAAATAGGCAAACGCGTAAGATATTTGTTTTTGGGGATCTTGTCTGAAATTTCTGTCTGGATTCAGAATAACTAAAGATTATGATCTGATAGTAAGTGGTTCGTTTAAGATTTATTAATTAAGATGATCGTAGTCATAAGGGATTTTCTATGTAGTCATAATAACAAATTAAAAATGGTTTTTTTTAATCAATAACCAGTATGTACGAGTATAATGGGGGTGTATGAAAATATTTGGTACCAACATAGGAAGTCCGCCTTTTTGGATTTAGAAAAACGCCTCTAAGCTGAACGTATATTGTCATCCATAACAAACATGTACAGCTGTATACAAATATTTAGCTCAATCGGGATGGTGATAACTATTTTAAAATCCAGTTGCAATATTTGACCCATACATATAATACATACATATATTTATACTATTTAACTTGCTTCCAAGGCATGTTATATATAAACCTGTAAAATCAGCTGCTGAAACGAAACTGAGCTATGCTATTTTAAAATTGATGATGTTTTTCGACTTCACGCTGCAGACATAGGAAATATATTTTTTAATTATTTTTAAATAATTATATAGAATATGTACCCAACTGGGGATGTCACTGCATCTTCTTACTTTTATCAATAAAAATGATTAGATCATACGTTTAAATAGTAATATTGTTATTGTTCCTCTGAGAATAAATAATAGGTGTAAAATCAACTGAGGTAGGTACATGTCTCACTAATGCACCATTGCAAATTGTCCGCCTGGCATTGCAAAAAATCGTGAACAGCAAATTAAAATTATGTGCCATCACTGCAAGGAAAATCAGGTGCCGTGCCGTTAGATATTTTAGTTAGATATACCTTGAAAATATTATTTTACCTTACTTTTCAAAAAGGATTGAATAAGCCTTTTGAAAGTGATTATATTATTTAAATATTAATATTTATAATCATTAACGCGTAATTAATAAAAATACAAATAATGAAGTTTTTAAAAAATACCGTCTTTCGCGTAATCGTGTTATCGTTGATTCGGCGACATGAATTGGAAAAGTATAGGTCTAATAGGTATTACCTCTGAAACCGAATAACACTTTGGGGACACAGTCATCTTATTTTTATGTTATTTATCTTTTTTGTTATATGAAAATTATAAAATATACTGCATTTTATCTCGCACAAAAAAAAAAAACATAAAAGGAAACCCAGACCACGACTTCACATTAAGACGAGGTCAAAATTAAGTACTCACTTACAGGAAAAAGACACGGGTGTGGTTTGTAATGAATTTTTGATGGCACTAAACTGAAATGTATGTGTAATCACTAAAAAACCTTGGCCTTACTCTTAAGACAAGCAAGAAGGACCTTGGGGATTCCGGAATTGTAAGTCCTCGAGCATGAGACATCCTTTACAAAAAGGTGCTATATTATAATGCACTTAAGTATATTGCTAAGTTGCTATTGTCTTCAAGGAACCACAAAAGATAAAGGTGTCACTGAGATCATGCAGTCTCATAAAAACTTACCGTATTCTAGTCCTACTTCAGAAAAAAATAAAATTCAAACCAGCTTTAAAACTATGTATACTGGACATTGTTTACACTGGCCTGCAGCCTTGTTGCATTATACAATACTAGCAGCGCCCCGCGGATTCACGCGCATAGTTCCCGTTCCCGTGGGAATACGGGGATAAAATATGGCCTATGTTACTCAGGGTGAATTTAACTTTCTAATGGTGAAAGAATTTTTGAAATCAGTCTAGTAGTTTTTGAGTTTATTCGTTACATACAAAAATACAAATCTTTCCTCTTTATAATATTAGTATAGATTATATTATACAATATAATGTTGAGTCGAATTTAACACTTCATATTCCATATTTTTCACCCTGCAATGAGGGAGCTAAATGTGTTTATTTGTGTGATTTTATTTTTTCTCATATATAATTTGAGTCTACGAAAATTGTATCTCCTTCTTTTTAAATCGGCTCAAAAGTTTTTATTTGACCCTTTTTGGTACTTCATATCATTGTTTTTCGTAATATTTAAACACCTGGAAAGTCTTAGGAAAGGAAAACACTTAATTTCGATTATTTGGATGACATACTCCAGCTGTTTTGATTTAAACAACAACTGACCCGTTCTTGATAAAATTTGTATCGGGAAGTATGTAAATACTTACTTATTCAAATCGTTTCATAAATGACGGAGATATGATATTACAATATTCAGCTTAATTGACACTAACCATAGAAAAATTCAGCTTAATTGATAACCTCCTCCTTTTTTTTAATTGGGTTAAAAACTTAGACAATTCAAGGCTAAGCAACGCTTGACGTGGTGGGTCTCTGTTCAACATGACTTTTGTGAGAAAATCACGACTGAGTTCTGTTTTGGTGATATTATCATAGACAAATATAAAGGCTTGTCACTGACCATTAAGACAATGGGCTTAGAAAAACCTACTCATTTCGTAGAAAAATTGAATGCTCCAGCAATGATAATATTAGCAGGTTCACAGAAGATAATTATGCTTATATTTATATGTTAACCTAATTGGAAAGTGCGACATCTATGACCGAAATCAAATAGAATTTTAAGTGTAGGTCCTTTATTATTTTAGGTTTGCTTGAATTTATTCGAAAGAGTCACCGCGGCCACAGTAAAAATATGGAACAGTATGGAAACTAAGCCCATTTGTTGAAATAATTACCTACGCTCCAGTAGAGAGTTAGGGTTGTCACTTTTAATGTTTGCAATAAGTGTTTTATTGGAACGAAGTTCTTTAACACGACTTGCGGTAGGAGTTGACTGGGAGAAATAGTCACGCGAAAATGCGTTAGTGCATGTTATTCCATGCGACTTTCTTCTTTGGTCAAAATGTAAATAATGCCATTGTAAAAAAAAATACAAACTGAATATTGTTTATCATTTCTATGCCATTTTATTCCATTTCAATTATACCTAATATCTGCCCTAAAATTTTGATGAAGGATTTCTGTATGTTAAATAAAAAAACTTTTTACAAAAAATACAACCGACTTCTAAACAAAAAAAAAACCAAAAAGTACAAAATAACTTTAATTTCTGAACTCGGTGTTTTTGATTGCTTTTTTGTTTTGAACATACCGACTTCCGAAATTAAACTTATTTTGTACTTTTTGGTTTTTTTTTGTTAAGAAGTCGGTTGTATTTTTTAAAACAAAAAAGCAATAAAAAACACCGAGTTCCGAAATTAAAGTTATTTTGTTCTTTTTGGTTTTTTTGTTTAGAAGTCGGTTGTATTTTTTGTAAAAAGTTTTTTTATTTTTCACTTTTTAGTGGTTCACTCCCAGCTAAACATACCCATCACAGCGTACGTGGTATAAATTGGTGTAAACAATAAACAAACATGCGATTTCAGCTAACCCGATAGATTTGCTATCATTTATTGAAATTAACAAAAACCCGCTTGATCGATTTCGATAAAATTTTCATGGGGCCATTTGGGAAGTTATACCCTTTCCAACAAAAAAATAATTTTTCAAATCGGTTGGCAAGCGACGGAGTTATGCCCGAACAAACATTAAAACGACTAGAATATAATGTTGTCGTAAAATTATGGTCATTTATTTTTTCATACTCATAAGGATTAATTTATTCCATATGTTATATAAATTATAATACCTACAATATAAATTAAAATTAGTCTTCGGTATAAGGATTTAATACTAGTATTAAAAATCTGTGCTTGGGTACACAGTTTTTGCAAAACGAAAACCTGAGTGGTCCACCTATAGCCATTATAATAGCGTAGGTATTATCTATGAACACGGCACTCGCCACTGAGCGCACCGCGAAAGTCCCTTAGGGGCCTCGTAGATGTGCGCGTCTGTGTGAGTGTGCCGTTTCGACCGTTTGTTCGTAGTTTCTGTACTGTTCCATATTTCTACTGTGCCGCGGCCCTGGAACGCAAAGGGTATCAAAAGGAACACGAAAAAGTTTTAGTCAGTAAGAGTCTGATACTCCCCTTCAGCTCCGCCCAGAGCGGGAGAAGTTATCGTTTGACGATTTTTCACCGATTAATAAAAAAGATATACCTATTCTGTCATAGATAATTCCCACTCACATATTTTCCCCCCTTTGATCAACATATCTTGTGGGTCATTTCATATTGAGCCTAGTTGGTCTAGTCGCCGTAAAAGTCCTTCAAAGCATATCGGGCAACAGTTATTGGGATTTTCCATCAGGTATTTTTCAGTATCAGCTCAGAGACTGAATGACTGACACGCACTGGGCCCGCGTGGTGGATTTCGGCCCATTCCCTCTCCTAGAGAGGAGGCCTGTGTCCCAGCAGTGGGAACATTGAAAGGCTGATTATACTTATGCAGAGACTGAATTAGTGATAGCATGATGATTATAGGGTCACCCTCTATATTATTTAACTTGGAACATAACTGGAAGAAATATGAGTTTAGGTACTTTCGATAAAACTATACCTACATACAAGCTGGACGTTCGCTCGTTTTTTTTATTTTTATTTACTTTTTTTTCTGTCTTGTGTTTTTTTTTTTATTTTTATTTACCTTTTTTTCTGTCTTGTGCGAGTCCCAAATAAACATTTTTCTTTCTTTTTATTATTTTAATATTTAAGTATCTAATTATGAATGATGCCTACTTCATCCGAGATATACAAATCTACCGGAAGGTAATAAAGCCTCTTTCTGATTAGCCAACATGTTGAATAATGGTTTGTAATGACTGAGGTACATTCTGCAAATGTAATCGAGGCGCTTATGATACTTGTGAGATTAGGTAAAAATCATCACGTAATCGAGTCGGTAGTTATTTTTAGCACTCTGTGCAGAATTGCTATGGAATGTTAAAATTGTATATTTGATCATTTTAATAATACAAAACAAGAGAGTGAAGTAAGTCTGGAGTCAGGAATGTGGTTTATCCTATCGATACACCTGCCTAATACACAGTAAAAACAAGTTTTTACCACGGATCCATACTACAAAACCATACTAATATTATAAATACAAATTTACTCTGACTTTCTGTCTGACGATTTATCTGTTTGTCACATTTTCAAATCTTTTCATCACACTTATTCTCTGCATCACCCAAAGGTTGACTGGCAGAAAATGTCTAAGGCATTAAGTCCGCCTCTGTACATTTGTTTGCGTTAAGTGTTAAATAAATAAATCTTAACAGCTAAAAAGATTTGAATAAAACTTTGTACACGGGTAGACCATGAACTGAAGTAAGACTAAGTATACTTGTTATAACCTATAATTTTATTTGTATTTTATATTTATTTCATTTTAGTTGGTATGTGTTCCGTGAGTGTATCCGTGGCATCACAGGTCCTATCGGAACACCAGCGGTGTAGTATTGTTTTTTAAATATCGCAGCATATGCCTTTTAATTACTATTTTTTCGTTTGTTTTGTATTAGTATCTAGTAGTATAAATAAACATTTTTCTTTCTTCATCCCAGGAATAATTTTTGCTCGGGACAATTTTCATCTTTCATGCTAAATGCTCGTGTTAGTATAGATGGTGTACCGGAAGTTTAAAGAGCAACTCTGTTATTAGTCAACATGTTGACTAATGGTAAATAATGACTATATTTCGAAGTAATTTTGCGCTTATGATGCTAGAAAGAAACATTATATCACATAATAGAGTAAGATACCTAATCATTTTATTAGCACTTTGAATCGTGATATTAATGTCTGTACTAATATTATAAAGTTTGTTTGTACGGTTGAGCGCACTAATCTCAGGAACTACTGGTTCGAATTAAAACATTATTTTAATGTTAGGTAGCCCATTTATCGAGGAAGGCAAGGAATATAACATCTCGCTACAGCCAATAGGAGCGGAGCTTCAATGAAAAATATTGCCGTTTATGCAACATTTTTCCTTGATGCTCCGCTCCTATTGTTTTCTCTCCCTTGTTTGACGCAGGCGTAAACTAGTCTATATAAATATTATAAAGAGGAAACATTTTTATGTTCGTTTGTAATACATAAGCTTCAAAACTACTAGACTGATTTTTACCATTTTTTCACCAATGGAAATGTATGTGTATGATAAAAATGTACATCGTATGTACTTAGTTCTTATTTAGGTTTTAGACATTTCCTGTTTTTGTTTGAGAAACGGTTTTGACTGGTTAGTAACACCTGGTTTACTCACTATTAGGTACATACGACTTAAACAGAACTAGCGATATCTATAGCGTACACAGTAGCTGGTACACCTCTGCCTTGCCTTTGGGGAATACAGACGTGGCGTGTGTGGTTACTCAAAACACCAGCACGTTATTGTCTCTGTTACCTGATAAAATAAAGACCTGTTCTGTTTCTGCGTATTTATGGAGAGTTATAAGTTTCTATAATAGCATTGTTTTCATTCACGAGAATTCTTGAATGCGTAGGAATTACTTGGAAAATATATCATGCAAAAGGTATCTATTGAATTTGTGCCTAAACCTTTAAAATTATTTATGTTTTTAGGGTTCCGTACACAAAAAAAACTTTATTACTAAGATTCCGCTGTCCGTACGTCTCTCTGTCTGTCAGTTTGTCACCAGGCTGTATCTCATGCACCGTGATGGTTAGACAGTTCAAATGTCCACAGATGATGTATTTCTCTTGACGCTTTAATAAAAATACTGAAAAACGGAATATAATAAATATTTAGGGGGCGCAAATACAGCAAACGTGAGTATTTGCCGTTTTTTTATAGATAATGGTACGGGACCCTTCGTACCTGATTCATCCTCGCACTTTGCCGGTTTATTATCATAATCAGCCTTTTAACGTTCCCACTGCTGGGACACAGGCCTCCTCTCTAGGAGAGGGAATGGGCCGTAATCCACCACGCGGGCCCAGTGCGGGTTGGTGAATGTCACATGTCTTCGAACTTTTTGGTTCTAGGACATGCCGGTTTCCTCACGATGTTTTCCTTCACCGTTTTGAGAGCAGTGGTGATGATATTACACAAAGTAATGCGCCTGGCTGGGTTTGAACCCGCGATCTACAATTCGTAAGTCAGGGCCGTTACCACTTGGCTACCACTGCTCGCGAGCGTTAACGATTGCAGATTATTAACTTATTTCGCGGCGGATTATTATATTCATAGTTAAAAATATCTTCACCTGTCTTGGATACGTCGATACGTTATTGTAGTCTTTTTATAAAAAATAAGGAAATTAGAATATTTTGTTTACCACAGACCAGAATTCCAATCCTACTAATTTTAAAGCAACCTTCGCATTCGCAACTCAGTCCTAATCTGTCAAACACACATGTCAAACATACTGTCGAAATACATTTAACCAATAAACATTTGCTAGAAGTCCCTTGTCTATGATTGACCT
The DNA here is from genome assembly GCA_905332915.2 of Hecatera dysodea. Lineage (NCBI taxonomy): Eukaryota > Metazoa > Arthropoda > Insecta > Lepidoptera > Noctuidae > Hecatera > Hecatera dysodea. The sequence goes on along the minus strand of HG995294.1, from coordinate 4,833,012 downwards.
TTTACCGTAAACTTTAGTTCTTATTTTTCACGTGCTGAAATTTAAATTTGCACACGTTTCTCCCTATTGCTGTCTTGTTAAAAATATACTAAACGTAACGTTATTTATTAAATATCAAAAGGAAGATATAAAAAACAGTTCTTTATAATAAAAAAAATATATAATGATTTCCTTTTCGAAGGATCGTTAGGTAAGGAATTTGGTGAATTGGACAGGTGATAATGTATATTATTTATAATTTATAATTATCAGAAACACTAAAAAGGTCCTCAAAATTACAATGCCAAAGGTCCACTTATAATATTTGAACACACACATTTCGCTCACTTAGGTCTAAATCACCAAATCATGTAATAGGGGTGTTTCCTGCAGAATAAAAATATGATTCTATTTAGTCCGTCAGTTAGATTATCAAAACATATTGGACACGTATTTTTTGCTTTATCAAATCTATAAAAATTGACGAAGATAAAAAGCTTTAAAGATCATGAGTTAGGGCTTGTGACGTCACGGCGTGATAAAAATCGTAGCACGTAGTGACGTCACACGAGTTTCCAACACACTGTATCGTCTTCGTTTTTTGTTTACGTGAGAAAAGAAAAAATACGTGTCCAATATTTTTTAGAAGTGTATCTGACGGATTAATAAGATTTTTTTAATCAACTACCCTATTGAGTGCAAGCCTCTATTACTATCAGAAGGGTACAAATCCAGACTACTGAGGAATTTTACCTTGAAAAACCGTATTACGCTTTGCCTAACCTGGGGATAAAATCCAGGACCTCATGCTCGTCATTCATCACTGGAACAAGGAAAGGAAACAAGGCAATCCAAATGCTTTCAACCATTTTTTCAACCAAATAAACCTAAACAGCTGGCCAAAGATTATAATTTTAGTGTGAGTGGATGCAAAACCACTAAATCTATCACAGTTACAGGTAACATAGTTTGGTTACTACAATAACTTTTGGTTAGTTGTAACTTATAAGTATCCCTTTTCATTCAAGAATAGTCAACAACATTACACACAGGTAGATAGCAATAAACACAGAATTTGCATCACTATGTACATAGGTAGGTACTTGCAGTAGAAACGTATAATCAGCTTGAATATAACCAACACTCTGTGACAGAGACCTCGTCCCACAAACGACGTTTTTCATAGATCAATCCACTAATCACATTTTTTTTACCATTTTTTCGTAAACTCGTCTTTAATTACAGACTCACAGGTAAACATCAAACAAGGTCAATGATATAAAGACATAACATTACCCAGCCAGGTTTAGATGTCCTTCCCATGCATGATTTGCTTCTAACACAACGGAATTCACCATACGGTCGGGTCACCACTGCCATATAAAAATATTTTATTAATTTAATTTAGAACACAATCGCGCGCATGCGCTTAGCACGTAACACTGAACTGAGTCGGAAGGTGCGCTCGAGTGATGCGCGATTGTATCGATATTATTTTTTATAGTGACGAGGTGATTCGTGAGTTGTGTCGGTTTTTATTGTGCTGTTAAAATTCGGTTGTCACGGTTGGTTGTTAATAGTAAAATTGTATTACATACCCGGTAGTTTATGTTGAATTGTTTTTGAGTCCATTCTTCTTTAGTTTATTTTTGACGTTATCTTATTTCTTATAATTATCTTCAAAGGAATATTATCATTTTTTTCTATTAAGGCTAAGTATATAAGTAAATTTGAGAACTTGAAGTATAAATGTGTTAAGTAGTCTTGATGTTCATCGATCAGTAGAAAAAACAACAAAAATAAAATAGCCATAAACATAGCCATATACGGACATAAAAAGTCAACAGATGTACTAATCTATATCGACTATTCCCAACACTAGTGGCGTCAGAGCATGCCACGGTACACCGCGCACAACACTACTCAGTTATGGAAATTTACTTCGGACTGGTAAAAATAAAAACACAGAGTAATTACCATCGATATGGTCACTGAACATCACAATATCTCGAAAGGGTCTTCATTTTGTTAAATTAGCAATGTTTAAAAACTTTCTGTCTACTTCTGGAGGAAGAAAATCTAGACTAAAGTCCATTATCTATTGTAAGTTACAAAGATTTAAATTGTTTTTAACATCATAATCAGCCTTTTAACGTTCCCACTGCTGGGACACAGGCCTCCTCTCTAGGAGAGGGAATGGGCCGTAATCCACCACGCGGGCCCAGTGCGGGTTGGTGAATGTCACATGTCTTCGATTTTTTTTTGGTTCTAGGACATGCCGGTTTCCTCACGATGTTTTCCTTCACCGTTTTTGAGAGCAGTGGTGATGAAATTAATTACACAAAGTAATGCGCCTGGCTGGGTTTGAACCCGCGACCTATAAACTCGTAAGTCGGGGCCGGTACCACTCGGCCACCACTGCTCTCCCTCTGTTTTTAACATAGTTACGAAAAATTCCATAGCCGTTTTCTAACCAAAACTCTTTATTTTCCACTATTTTGAAATTGCCATTTTGTTGAAATTAAATTCTCCTATGAAAATCATTGGCACTTGCTGAGGCCTGTTTTTGTGCGTTTCATGTTTTATCAGCAAATTAACAGGAACTGCTGAACTCATTTCAGTAATTCAAATGGGTCGAATTCATTAGGCAATATGGATCTTATATCTTGTAACTTTTAGAATACGATGTTTTATTTGAAAAAAAAAAATTCAAACAGAATTTACTAAATGTAAAAAAATGAATAAAGAATTAAGTTGAAATCACTATTAAATCGATGATCATTTTGACCTATTTTTATTGGGGCATTAATTCAGGTGTCACCAAATGTTTGTAGAAAGTACCACCCAGCCTTCTAGAAGATTGCATTTGATAATACGGACTTACATATTTATGAACAGGGGAAGACTTCTTTGATATATGTCATCGGATCATTGTAAAATGCGTGAGATTATAAATATCTTGAGAAATTGTAAAGTCTCGATAAATTGTGAACTGAACAATTGGAATACTTTTTAACACATCAGAATTTGATAGTCAATAATCTCTCAAAGTCATTGACGACATATTGGCGACTTATTAGTGTATGGTTCTACAATTTATCGGGTTTTCTGGCCTAGCCAAGTAGCGGAACACAGGCCATAGGTTACTTAGGGTGACCTTTTTTTTCTAGTATGAAATCGTCAAATGACTTCTCCCGCTCTGGGCGGAGCGGAAGAGAGTGTCAGACTCTTACTGACTAAAACCCACCCGTGATCCTTCTTGTGCCCTTTGCGTTCCAGGGCTGCGGTGACTTTTTCGAACAAATTCCGCAACCCTAGCAGGCACTGACCCTATGGGGCCCCGTCTACGTTGCTGACGGCTCTTTGAGGCGCGCGTGGAACACGAAGCGCCGTCGACTCGGGCCTGGTTGCTATCGGACGGCGAGCCACCCATAGCTCGCCATCCGCAGGCCCGCGCCTACGGTGGCCGGGAATCGCCCTGCTTTTCCCGACGCCCGGGGCGTCTTCTTCTGTTGCGGCGGCTAGGGCGTGAGGTTTCCCTCTCACGCACGCATTCCGCCTCCTCCTTCGCTAGCATTACTGCTTCGCAGAAGGAGGGGACCGCTTCCCATTTTCACTTAGGGTGCCCTGACACTGATGTGTTACATTGTTTTAAACCCTGCAGACAGAAAACGTAGCGGGGCTCTGTCATCGGTTAGAATTTTGAAATTGTATCTAATACTTAACGTTTCTTTACTTGCTATTCTACAATTTCTCGGAATGATTGGTTTTGGAGAGCCAAGTGGTAATGGCGCCGACTTACGAATTGCAGGTTCAAACCCAGCCAGGCGCATTACTTTGTGTAATTCATTTTATCACCACTGCTCTCAAAACGGCGAAGGAAAACATCGTGAGGAAACCGGCATGTCCTAGAACCAAAAATTCGAAGACATGTGACATTCACCTGCCCACATTGGGCCCGCGTGGTGGATTATGGCCCACTCCCTCTCCTAGAGAGGAGGCCTGTGTCCCAGCAGTGGGAACATTAAAAGGTTGATTATGTATGGATGTTATGTATTGGTTTTGCACAGACAAGCACAGATATTTTGCACCGATAAGCAATGCAGACAGATGTCGTTGTGATTTATATTTTTACACAGATTTCAAAGTGTATGCAGATAAAACTCAGCATCTTGTGGACGCAATATATTCGCCTGTGTGATCACACTTCGGTGACCTTACTTAAACCTTGTAAACACCGTTTAGCACTATAATCTTTTTGTTTTGAACTGACTTCATAAACTTCATTATCTTGGTAGTTACTGATGACCTCACGAATACACACGGGTACGGTTATTTCATGACAAATAACCATACAGTATTTTTTTTTATTTTATCGATAAATTTTTGCTATTTAGAATTTATGAGCAATGTAAGGATACCATTTAATCTTTATATTTACATATGTGGATTGTTATGATGCAGTGGCTTGCACGATTTTTATATTAAATTAATCTATGCAGACTTCTAGGTGTTAAAGAAGCGGGTTGCATCAATATTTTTTCTAATAGTTAAAGATAAATCTAATAATAAAGAGCTAAAACCATTATACTATCCTTTTTTTTCTGGGTGGGGAATCATAAAATGACTTCTCCCGCGCTGTCAGACTCACACTGACTAAAACCCATCCGTGGTCCTCCTAATTCCCTTTGCGTTCCAGAGTCGCGGTGACTCTTTCGAACAAATTCCTCAACGTGCACTCTTCCCAGCGCCTGATCTCTCCTGGCCGTGTAAAATTGACATTCCAAGCCATGAGACCAAAGATTTTGATTTAAAGTACACTCGTATAATACAAACATTTACTTAGAAACGTGAGTATGTGTCAACATCGTGTTGCAAAGTGACGGAAACCAGCCATTTGTGACAGGATTTACGTACTAGAGAGGTACTTAGATGCAGCTCTTCTACATAGTCATTATTGAAATATTTGGTTTATTATTATATAGGTACTTAATTGTACACCGTGGTTAACAAAAAAAAAGAAAACTACAAACTAAAACACATGTACAATGGGCGGCCTTATCGCATTCCGCGATCTCTTCCAGGCAACCTGGAATGGACAGTAATTGCCTGGAAATAAATGGGGTTGTAATCGGTGCCACACTACTATAAATAATTCAATATATACACAGATAAATAAATAATCTTAACAATAGATACATATATACCAAATACATAGGCAATAGATAAATGGCGAACATCGATATCACAACGACAAGTAATGCTCCTTCACGAGCTTTTTGAATACAGGTAACGATTGAGCGCGTCTTACTGGCACTGGCAATGCATTCCACAAACGAGCAGCCTGAACAGTAAAGGATTTATCCAAAAAAATTGTGGAATGCATTGGGGTTTGTGGGGTTTAGTACACATTTATAGAATACTAGCAGCGCCCCGCGTTGCTCACCGGTGTTGTGCCCGTTCCCGTGGGAATACGTGGATAAAATATAGCCTACAGCACTTCACAATAACGTAGCTTTCTATTGGTGAAATAATTTTGAAAATCGGTTCAGTAGATCCAGAGATTACCCGTTACAACTTCACAAACTCACAAACGTTACCTCTTAAATAAACGGTTTTTCTTTCTTTCTTTCTTTTCTTTCTTTCTTTCTTTCTTTCTTTCTTTTCTTTCTTTCTTTTCTTTCTTTCTTTCTTTATAATATTAGTATAGACTAGCTGCTGCCCGTGGCTCCTCCCACTCCGTGTGCTTATAAAGTTCCTTTAAGGATAATGTTATTCTGGGAGAGTACACACCCCCTGGATTAAAATTATATTCCAAGTTTAATCGAAAACCAAAAATCTAAACAGACCGACACGTGAAACTATCTTCCCATTTATGATATTAGTATGGAAGTTGAGATATGATGTCTATTATTTTGAATTCCATAAATCTGTTGAAGTAGCAGTTTCTATGATGGTAACTAAAAGCATAAAATAGAACCTATTAAAAATAAATTCAAATGTCTGTAAAAACCATTTTTGTTCCCATAATTATTACGTACGTGTTTACGTTAAAAAAGAGCTAGAATATTCAGTTGAGTTATATCAAGATTCTTATTCACAGGTTTTCATTGAGTTTTTTCTTATATTTTTTGTGTAAAATTTTAACAGTGGTTTAAGTCGTCATATTCATTTATGAGAACATTGACCGTCGCAAGAATAAAGTCATCGTAATGAACGCTTTGAGAGCAAATTTAATTTTATACTTAATTAATACTATGAATTAACTGAAATGTCAGAATTCTATTTTTTGTAACGAAAGATACCTTTACACAATCTAGTTTTGCAAGTTGACAGAAAATTGATTTGATTAAGTTTGATTTGGTTTTTGGGGTCCCGAAGCTGAAGCCGAAACTGCGTGTGGAAAAACAGATTCCTTATAAGACCATTCGTGTGTCTGTCTGTCCGGCTGTCACAGCTGATTTTTATCGATTCAACTGAACCGATCCAATCGAGATTTGGAACATAAATGAACTTCTGTGACCCAAACACCGACGCGTAATGAAATGACTTTGTTTTTTTTTTACAAATTTCGCGGTGATCTATGAAACAAATATAAATGGGTAGAGGACAGTTAAAAAAAATACTAGCAACGTGCCCTAAATATATTTGATGGTGAAATCGTCATGTGAGAAAAATGAAAACCGTTAAAGTGAACTAATCACGCGTTTATATATGTACAGTGGATTGTATTCTAATAAAATCTGAGTACTGAAGACAGCCATGGTCTTAGATAGGCAGTAGCTCCATGTTACATATTGGCACTTTTTTTTCTGGAAGCGAAATCATCAAGTCTGGTGCCCTTTGCGTTACAAGGCCGCGATGACTCTTTCGAACATATTCCGCAAGACATATTGGTATCTACTCAATTGCATCTGGCTAGACCGTAATATAGTTAATAGTATATAGCAGAAAAGGCTAGTCAAATGGATTTCAGATTTAATTCATCTGATAACAATTCAGGCATTACCGTAAAATGTCTCATAGCTGATATTTTTTCATTATTACATCTTCAGGATCGATCAAATTAAATATAGTCTGCATATTAAAAATGCATTCCTGAATCAAAGATTCAGATCAACCAATCAAGATCAGATCAATGGTGTGATGATTTTTGAGGAATTTGTTCGCTAGAGTCACCGCGACCCTGGAACGCAAAGGGCACTAAAAGGATCACGGGTGGGTTTTAGTCAGTAAGAGTCTGACACTCCCATCCGCTTCGCCCAGAGCGAGAGAAGACATTTGATGATTTCCCATCCAGAAAAAAAAAACAAAGATTCTTTGACACCAACACCATGATATAATGCCCAAACGTCTTGGTTAATGTTCGTGTATTCATTGTATTGTTTTATGAGAAAAGGCCTTTGTCCTGAAGCGGGGTCATTGTCCATAGGCCAATTGGCTGCACGTATCAGGTATATTATACTTATATTACGAGTATGTAAAGACATTGATATTATATTGTCGAAACAAACTAACTGACCTTTTTTTCTTGACCTAGATTTAATTTATTATTACAACTCGTTGTGTGACTTTGACAATGTCGAGATTCTACTGTTTTCGGTCCTTTGATCCGGTTTCGATCCTACGAGGGGCGAAGTCAACTCGCATCGGCCCTGTTACACATTTCAAATGGAATAGGCCATCAACTGATGATTATATATGCAACTAGCAGCACCCTGCGATTTCACTCGCGTAGTTCCCGTGTCCGCGGGAATATGGGGATAATAGCCTATTTCACCCGGGGATAGTGTAGCTTCCCAACAGTAAAATATTTTTTCAAATCGGTTCAGTAGTTTTGGAGCCTATTTAATACAAACAAACAATCAAATCTTTCTTCTTTATTGGGGTGACTCTTTTAAACAAATTCCGCTACCCTAACAGGCACTGACCCTATGGGGTCCATCCGGAAAAAAATAGATCACTATGTATCTGAGATAGTGAGTTGATTCATAAATCTGCTCAGATTAGACAAATCTTTTAATCACTATTATTCTAAGAAAATTAAATGACCTTGCATAATGTTTTCCTTCTAATCTTGGTCTTTATCTATACTTATAATAAATCTGTAGTGAGGTCAATTCTGTACAAGGAATATATTTTCAAAATAACTATCAGGGGGTGATTAGTGATCGATACTGGTGCCAAAAATGCAATCAGTAAATTTTTTTTGTCTGTCTGTCTGTCTGTCTGTCTGTATGTTCTTTATAGAAACAAAAACTACTCGACCGATGTTAACGAAACTTGGTGCAATTATTCTTCATACACCTGGGCAGGTTATAGTATACTTTTCATCACGCTACAATCAATAGGAGCAGAGCAGTGAAGGAAAATGTTGGGAAAACGGAAGAAATTACTCCATTTTTTAAGCTTCCGTCGCGTGTGTAGCCTTAATGATTAAAGTTACATAGAAATCATGTATTACGGAAATGCTCTACATAAAATTATCTAAAAAATATCCCGAAACAGCATGTCTATCTTTTGTCAATTTTAAACCGATCGGGCTGAGAGTTTCAAAATCGGGGGTAAAGTAACTATTCCACGCGGACGAAGTCGCTGGCAGAAGCTAGTCACCAATATGATGTCAGATGATATATAGCATTTGACCTCAGTGCAAGTTTTTAAAGCTTCATAGCTACTACATTTGATGCACGACATGTAACACAACATGTCATGTGAAACGGCAGCGAGGAACATTTTTGTACTAACAAAATGTTGCGCGCCTGCAACGTCGCACGTTGCACGTTGCTGAATATGTTGTGCGTCACGTGTTGCGCGTCGAATGTTGCCTAGCGGATACGAGGCTAAATGTACTCAATCGTTTAAACATAAACTTCAATTTTTACTTAAACTGAAAAAGCGCCGTCTAGAGGAAAACGTGGAAAACTTCTTTTTCAATAAAACATTTATTCATTTATTAGAGGCCTCTGTAAACTATCCTCGTGTTTACTATAAGTGGAGATGCCCACACAATGTTTGATAATTTAGTTACAGTTATTATATAACATGATCTAATATGCGCGTACTTTGTTTTTAAGACTATTATGTTATTTATAGTGCTGTCATCTTGTTATGACTTTTTAAGTACGACTAAATCATTGTTACATGTAAGTACATAGTCACCATCAAGACGCCTCGATGCCCCTTGCTAGAGCCGCAATGGTTGGCACTTTCTATACAAACTAAATTTGTCAGTTTGGGAGTCATGCTTTTTTTAAACATTACGCTGCACTAGGAATTTCTTTCGTATCGTGGGTGCGTTTACAAACACATAAAGTTACACAAACAGCCAGGTCCAGAACTGCTATCTGTAGGCCATACAAATATTTATTCTGCGCAGGAATCGAACCCACGATACTGCTCAATCACTGGGCCAGCTGTGCCGGCAGGATAACATAGACTACCGATATAGACCGAAGAATCGGTAAACTTTAGCGCAGTGGCCGGAGCACATAATATTGCTCGCAGAACAGATAGTGGGGGTTGAAAGTTCAATAACTGCGTGCTAAAAGATCAAAAATTGAAGGTTCTCTCACGAGGTCGACCAGGTAAAGGCCACGGGAATCTGATTCTACCTTCTGTACCCCAAACCATGCAGCCTAAGTAACCTCTGCGCTGCCACCGATTACACCGTTGAAGAATATTATGAGCAAAAAAGATGATGTCTTTTTTATGTTTGTCATCAATATGCATATTTCATTGTTATTTCATCCATTTCGCGCTCTATACGCAGGCAAAGAAATGAGTCCAAGACCGTTATTGATAGTAAATGAAACACACGGAATTACTAACATCCACTTCTAAGCCATTTTGCAATACATTCACATTGTGTACAACATCACATTCTCCGTTGTAAACAAAGCAACAAACACAATAAATATTTACTGTCAGGATTTTCAGAACATAAACGCGCGCATTTGCGTTTGAACATTTTTTTGTATGCGTAGATAATACAATAGAATCTACAAACAGCTACTGCGTGAGTCACAAATAAAACATAACGTGGTGTGTAATGCTATGTTAATCATCTGTGCAAATATTTGTGTCGTAAAGTGTACGTACCTACCTACTGAAACGATTTTGTTCCTATTTAGCGATTACGTGAAGCTAGAAGGCTGGGTTATGCTTCTCTTTATATAAGCATAATCAGCCTTTTAATGTTCCCACTGCTGGGACGCAGGCCTCCTCTCTAGGAGACGGAATGGGCCGTAATCCAATGTCACATGTCTTCGAAGTTTTGGTTTTAGGACATGCCGGTTTACTCACGATATTTTCCTTCGCCGGTTAGAGAGCAGTGGTGATGAAGTTAATCACACAAAGTAATGCGCCTGGCTGGTTTTGAACCCGCGACTTACAATTCGTAAGTCGGGGCCGTTACCACTCGGCTACCACTGCTCTGAATGTTTGTTATTTCTGTGCGTACTAGAAGTTTTGACAAAACTTTTTTACTGTAATTATTTGTAACTCACAATCTTGATCCCATCAATATAAGTGTTCGCGACGATGCGTCTTAGCTGCATGGTATGGATAGTTATAGGTAGCTGTAGTGGTACATGGAATGTTGCAAATAAATGGAACCGCGACTACATAGCATAGGTAGTTATAGGTAGTTAGTTAGTACATAGAATGCTGTAACAAATAAAGCTGCATAGTATAGATAGTTATAGGTAGCTATAGTTGATACATAGTTTGTTATTGAAATAAAACGCATTCGTTACAGTCGTTTGCTCTCAAGAGGCAGTATATAAGCCCTTGGAGCCTTTATTTCTTCCAAGTAAATAGAATATAGTTAGGTAGGGTATCCTATCCCTTACACATAACAGTAAACACATGGTAACCCTGGTAATCGAAGGTATATAAAGGTAATCAAGGTATATAAAGGTATATAAAGGTGATCGGTGGTATATAAGGTAATCGAGGTATATACACACACAGACAGACATACATAGGTAAATAGAAAGGGCTTGGTAATTTGAGACTTGAAGTATTAGGTCAAAGGTAGTCGCATAGCTAAAAGCGACACTGACCAATCACAGAGCAGGAGGGTGCTGGTACGTGATTGGTCAATGGTTTTTGATAAATAGCCCTGGTGAAGGTATGCACAAAAATAAAACACTTTGCATCTACCCTCTTCCTTTCCCGAAAATACAAGTCTAGATTCTAGACTTCTAAATGTCTGAAACAGAACCGCCTTGAAAAATCCTTTCAGGGGATATATAGATGTTTATAGTGTATGCAGGCATAAAGCCGTAATTTAGGTTTAAATAAAACTGTTTATTTTTATCCCCCTGAAACATATACGCTTATAGAGTTGCAACCCCTTGAGTGACAGGGTTGAAACATATGTAGTTTTGTAGAGGGTTGTCGTATCTATAGAGATACATATAGCTGTATAGCCCTCCTAGCATAGTTTTACGGTAAATTCACCCCAAGTAGGTAATAGCTTCGTGCCTACAATAGTTTTGTATAGTTTTCGGCATACCACCCCTACATGGAGGGGGATGAAGGGGTGAATTCGTCTCCGCTGTATGGAGCTTACCGAGGGCTATCCATAAAGGTACGACAACCCCTACTCACATAGACCTAAGCCTAGATATAGCCTAAATTCTAGGATAGACATAGTGAAAATTAGTGTTAATAAACTTCATCACACACGGTGATTTTTTGGGTGTCGATACGGTACAGTTACGCCGTACAATAGTAACATAGGAAGTTTATTAAATTTGTAGTCATTGTCAAGATATTTTGGATTTATACCTAAATGTAGAATCATATAGTCGCGAATTTCACCCTTCAAATCGCTAAGTGCATAGTGAACAAGTTAAATAGTGTTTTATTGTGACTTTATTGGTAAGCCCTCAATACCTACCCCTATATATTGTGTGAATAACAGCAAGTATAGCAAGTAGTCAACTAAGGGTTGCATCCTCATGGCCCGTAGCTTATAGACGGAGCGTCAACGCGTCTGGATCATTTATACCTAGGTGGGTTGTCACCATACAGTCCACTTTTGAAGAATAGGATAACCTACCCTGGCCACCCTACAGTCCAGTCGATCACGTCCGCCCCGTACATTTTCTGGTCCATCGGAGCCGGATATTTTGAAGATAGCCTGATCTAGCTATTTGGAAGTTAGATTTACCGAACCACGCAGCTACCCTGAAGGCGCAACCCCTATTGTGAAGTCGCACCCCCTTGAAGAAAAAACTACCCTTCAACATTTCAAGACACGAAGGGTGTCCCTAGAAGCTAAATAGAAGTCGGACCTTGAAGAAATCATCCCTTCAAGAAAGCTACCCCTAGGCAGATTGATGTTGAAAAATAGTGAAGGAACAACATAGAAGAAATTTAATCAAGCTGAACTTAGAAAATTTCGAACGACTTCACACTTTGAAAATTTTGAGGAGTTCCGACACTTAGAATATTTTTGAAGATTTTTGAACTTGGAAAATTTTCAACAACCTAAAAGAAAGAAAAAAGAAAGAACAATATTTATTCAGCACATACATGAAACACGCACGGTACATGGTAAAACAAAAGATAGTTATGACAAGAACTAAGTGTGTGTCCCACGGCTGCACTAAATAGGTCCATTTCAGCGATATGTCAGACAGACTGATGCTGTCTGACGCTGGTTTTCTAATGAACCTTTCAAAGGACGAGTGGCGGTTCATTTGAATCCTTATAAAAGAAAATATATATAAACAGGTATTTATCATCGAAATACAGTAAATTATGTAATAGAATAAATAGATATACTTGAACGTGCAATTATAGTAAACATAAAAACAAAGTTATAATATTATAAATTTTCGTATGATGTGCTTGTGTACGTGTATAGAGGTAATAAGTACTATGTTAATATAGTATAGATAGGTAGGTAGGTATATATATACAGTAACAGTAGTTTACTACTAAACAACAAGCTATTCGGCTAACCATAACAATAACTAATCTTCCTCACAAAAACCTGTTAAATACTTATTCCGCACGGTGCAATCTCCGTTCACAGCGATGCAGACCGCCGCGCGCGGCAGACATACCACCGACATATTTTATACTCAATCAAAGTAACCATGACGGTAGCCCGCATTTTTGAATTTTGCTGATTTAAGACTGAAGATAATTGAACATGTTTCGGAGGAAGTGTAAAGTGAACGAATGGTAAACAGTAAAATAAAATAAAAATGGAATGGAAGGTAAGCGTCATTAAATATTTTTATATAGGTACATATAAATATGTATATGTATATTTTCCTTTAGCTTTTAACTGTTTCACAAGACCTACTTTTTTTTTTTTGTTCCAGTTTTTATAATACCAAACCCTGTATACACAAACAGAAGTTTGTATTCCATTAATTTCAAGTGTGCTGTGTCAGACCTGACACTTAGAAAAGTTTTGATCAAGCGGGACATAGAATATTTTTGAAGAATTTTGGACTTAGAGAATTTCGATCGACTTCACACATAGAAGATTTTGAACAGTCTGGGACTTAGAAAAGTTTCAGTCAATCCGAACTTAGAATATTTTTTGAAGATTGGGGACTTTGAAGAATTTTGAAAATTTTTTGAAAATTTTTTTTTTGGAAACTTGGATTGAAGTTTCACCTGAGGCTTACCAGTGGACTACCGAATAGTTTTGAAGATTCATTGAAGACTTCAACAATGCCGATCACGAGGTCGCATGGCAAATCATCCGAGGCGTGGACAGTATACCGATACAGGATCCAGCCGAGAGGGTTCCTGCTATCCATCATCAGGTGCCGCCGCGTTCGCCTTCATCGTCTGGGACGGCGCGATCGATGCAGCAGCGCAGTGAAGACGTGTCTCCGCCTGCTGCCGCTGAACGAATAGAACAGATAGAAGCTTCAGCAATAGAACGAGTACCTGCACCATTGCCGACAACAGTACAGAAACAGATGCCATCGACCTCAAGGAAGGGAACCCGCTTTGAGACGACTTCAGATAGTACAATGAAGCCGTCAAATAGAAAAGATAGCCGAGTCTTGCCAATGACTACCCGGGGTGACGCCCGTATAGAACATAGACGTCCGCCGTCGACCATTGACAGGTCACCGCGGTCATATAGAAAATTACAGAAGGCTCGCGAAGACTTATTGAAGATTAAGTTGGAGCTTGCCCAGTTAGCACTTCAGAGAGCCGAACAAGAGTCGGACGAAGAATATTTGGACGATAGAAACTCAAATGAAGAGTACGTGCGTTCCTGGCTGGAAGAGGCGCCTGAACCTGTTCCTGATCAGAGAGAGACCAACGCCGCCGAGGGGGACATCCGTGATAGTCGACAGCAACCGCCCCCCCCTGTGGACTTCGAACCAATAGTGGACTCTCGTCGAACGCACATAGATCCAGATAGTGCTAAACAGATAGAGCCACCACCTATGAAGAAAATAGAAGACGATAGGAGCGTGGATAATTTACGTCCATTCGTTACGGACCTTACGGCTGCTATAGCATCTTTAGTTGACAAGAAAACAGAACAGCAGTCACAGAATTCCTCCTCGGCGTCGAAGGTCATTATGACTTTACCGAACTTCAGTGGTGCGCATACAGAATGGTTGTCATTTCGAGCCATTTATGAAACAACTCGAAAATATTTCAATGATGTCGAGAATACAGCAAGACTTAGAAGAAGCCTGCATGGACGCGCTTTAGAAACAGTTAGTTCAGAACTCATCGGCCATGCAAGACCAGATGACATCATGAGGGAACTCGAGCTGCAATTCGGCCGACCAGATTCGATAGCACAGGCCGAAACAGATAGATTGCGAGGACTGACACGATGCAGTGAGAATCCAAAGGATATTTGCTCATTCGCAAGCCAAGTGAGGTGCGCTATAGTAACGCTGCGAGCATTGAAGAAGGATCATTACCTGATCAACGCCGAGCTCATGCGAACCTTGACAGAGAAGCTACCGAACTCGATACGTGTACAGTGGTACCGTATATATACAGAAAAATACCAGTCCTTGCCAGACTTGTCGCTGTTTAGCGAATTCATTACCGAACAGGCTCGATACTGCAGCGCTTTCGCTCCTGCTGAAAACATCAAGACAGAGGGCTCATCCAACCGACGCACACCGCAGCAGAGGACTCACACAACAACAGAGAAGTCAGCAAGCAAGTGCCGACTGTGTGAGAAGGATGGCCATATAGAACGCGATTGCTCGAAGTTCAAGAATAGTAATAGTAACAAGAGATGGGAAATTGCGAAGAATCTAAACCTGTGCTTCCGTTGCCTGAAGCCAAGAAGAGAGCGGCATAAATGCAACGCGAAGAAGTATGACGTCAAGGGGTGTACAGCCACGCACAGTCGGCTACTTCATTACGACAAGAAGCCTGCTGCGGTGGCAGCCGAAAAGCCCAGACAGACCGAAGTCAAAAAGGAGCCCAAGGAGACAGTCGCCAGCTCAAGATCATCGTCGAATCACGCCTATTTGAAGATCATCCCGGTCCGGGTCATTGGACCGGCGGGAGAGGCATCTACGTTCGCCCTACTCGACGATGGATCGACCGTATCGTTGATCGATGAAGACATCGCCGACCAAGTCGGAGCCGAGGGCAAGATCGACCCACTGAAGATTGGTGCGATCGGTGACACCATGATCGACACTCCTTGTTCGAAAAGAGTCACAGTGACACTCGCGAGTCAGCATAGAAATAGGGTGCCGTTCAGAGCGCGCACCATACCGAAGCTTAATCTCGCGTCACAGACAGTCCGTGAAGAAGATGTCACACATTGCAAACATCTCATCGACTTGAAAGAGCAGCTAGTCTATGATGTTGGCGCGCCCAAGATTTTGATTGGCCAAGACAACTGGCACCTTCTCCTTGCCAGTGAAGTCAGAAGAGGCCCCAGGCACCAGCCAATAGCGTCACTTACAACGCTTGGATGGACGCTACATGGCGCGCACACTAGAATACTCGGTCAGCAGGTGCATTACGTCAGCGCATGCAGAGAAGATAGAGAAAATAGAGACGACAGACTGAACGAGCAACTTCGTGAATTTTTCGCACTCGAGTCCCTAATAGTTAATCCTCGGCGTCCAGATTCTGATCCAGAGAAGCAGGCTGAAGACATCTTGAAGAGACATACCAAACAGTTGACAGATGGGCATATAGAAACAGCTATGTTATGGAAAAATAACAATTTTGAAATGCCCGATAGTTATGGGACAGCACACAAGCGGCTGATCTCTATAGAAAAGAAGCTCGACAAAGATCCGAGTCTTCGAAATAAATATATAGAACAGATGGAGTCGCTCCTTTCAAAAGGGTACGCAGAAAAAGCGCCCAAACAGACCACGCCAGGAAGAACCTGGTATCTGCCTCATTTCGACGTCTTCAATCCCATGAAGCCGGAGAAGTTTCGAATAGTACACGACGCCGCAGCTAAATCGAATGGAATGTCGCTGAACGACTTCCTACTTACAGGACCGGACCTGTTACAGACGCTGCCCGGCGTCATGATGAGGTTTCGTAGATATCCGATAGCCATTTCAGGTGATATTACCGAAATGTTCATGCAGGTCAAAGTACGACCTGAAGATAGAGACGCCCTCCGATATTTGTGGAGAGGCAATAGAAGAGAAGGAGCCCCCGACGAGTATCGAATGACGTCAATCATATTCGGCGCGGCAAGCTCACCGTGCACGGCCATATTCGCGAAGAATTGGAACGCGAACCGGCACATAGAACAGCATCCAGAAGCAGTAGAAGCAATAGTGAAGAACCATTATATGGACGATTATCTGGATAGCTATAGAACAGTTGAAGAAGCGACATACATAGCAACAGCGGTGAAGAAGATACACCAACAGGCTCGTTTCGAAATTAAGAAATGGGTATCTAATGACATCGACGTCATACAGAAGATAGAACCGTCGCTTATAGAGACAGAAGTCGTCGACATCGGCGACCATACAGAAAAAATTCTTGGCCTAATATGGAGACCAAGAGCAGATACGCTGGGTTTCAATCTGAGCCTAGCCCGATTACCGAGTGGCGTATTACAGAAGGAGGTGCCCACAAAAAGAGAGGCGCTGAAAATAGTGATGTCACTATACGACCCACTCGGCCTAGCCTCACCCGTAACGATTCGCGCCAAACAGATACTCCAAGAAGCATGGAGAAGAGGAGTCGACTGGGACCAGCCGTTCGACACAGACTTGGCCACAGCATGGAGAAGTTGGGTTCAACATCTACAGAATCTTGCCCAAGTCACAGTACCAAGATGTTACCCAGGATATAGCGACGCCATAGAAACGCAAGTCCACGTTTTCACGGACGCGAGCGAAACTTCGTACGCCGCAGCGGTGTACTGGCGTATCTCTACAGAAGATGGCAAGACTCACGTGAGCCTCGTCATGGCCAAGGCAAAGGTGGCGCCACTCAAGCTCCAATCGATACCCCGACTCGAGCTGCAGGCCGCGGTGATGGGGACCCGCGTCGCTGCAGCTGTCATCCGAGAACACGGAGTCAAGCCGGCCTCCGTGACGTACTGGTCAGACAGCAAAACCGTGCTGACCTGGATCAGAAGAGGAGCTCGAGTTTACAAACCGTTCGTCGCGCACCGCATAGCTGCCATAGAAGAGCATAGTAGAGTCGAAGACTGGCGATGGGTGCCCACTAAGAAAAATATAGCAGACGCAGCCACTCGTGATGTACCACAGCACTTTGATTCGAGACACGAGTGGTTTTGTGGCCCCAGCTTCCTGTATGAAGAGTCGACAACATGGCCAATAGAGAAGCCTCCACTAGAGGAACAGACGGGTGAGGAGCGAACTTTAGTCGCTATAGAAAATATAGATAGAAGACTCACAGAAGTCATACCCGATCCAGCAAGATTTTCGAAATGGGAACGACTGTTGAGAGCGACGGCGACAGTACTACGCTTCGTCGCCAAATGTCGGCCGCCCAAAGAAAACACGTTCTATAAAAGAACGAGGAAAAATATAGAAGCGGATCCGGATTGGAGGAAACGTACAAAGACGGCAGTGCCCCCTCCTACAGCATCGGTGACGTCCCCAGTTACGTCAAAATATAGTTTTTTAATAGAAGCCGAATACCTCCAACAAGCGGAGAGGTTACTCGTGCAAGCTGTACAGCAACAGATGTTTTCCCGCGAGTTGACAAGTTTGCGAGGAAACGAAGAAATAGACAAGGACAGCGCCCTACGACCGTTGCAAATAGAATTAAAGGATGACGTCATACGCCTCAGAAGTCGTATAGATAGAATCGACAAAATAACAGAAGACGTCAAGCGCCCACCCATATTACATGGCGACCATCGTATAACTCAGCTCTATATAGACTGGACACACCGCAGCTTACAACACAGTGGAACCGAGATGACCATCAATGAAGTCCGACAGCATTACTGGGTCGTCAGAATGAGACCCACAACGAAGATGGTAGTGACACGTTGTTTACCGTGTCGCATTAGGAAGGCGTGCGCACCAGTACCAGCTACAGGCGACCACCCCAGAACGCGTCTAGCTCACCATCAGAGGCCGTTCACATTCACTGGAGGCGACTATTTCGGTCCGCTATCCGTTACAGTCGGTCGCCAGCATCAGAAGAGGTACGTGGCTCTATTTACGTGCCTGACCACCAGAGCGGTACACCTGGAAATCGCCGCAAGTCTCAGCGCAGACTCCGCGATACTAGCACTGCGCCGCTTCGCTGCACGCAGAGGATGTCCAACAGAAATACATTCAGACAACGGCACCAACATGCACGGTGCCGACAAAGAGCTCCGAGACGCCTTCAAAGAAGAGGCAAGTCGCCGAGGCATAGTATGGCGCTTCATCACTCCGTCAGCGCCTTTTATGGGTGGCGCATGGGAGCGCCTAGTCCGATGTGTGAAGACAGCATTACAGACTATACTTCACGAAAAACACCCACATGAAGAGGTGTTACACACACTGTTGTGTGAGGCCGAATATACGGTCAACAGTCGACCACTAACCCATGTTTCAGTTCACAGTGACGATGACGAGTCCATCACGCCGAACCACTTCCTCCTGGGTGGTTCAGCCCGGCTGCCGACGCCTGGCGTGTTCACAGAGCACGACATCGACAGCAAGCGCCACTGGCGGCGCTCACAAGCACTCGCCGACCAGTTCTGGCGCCGCTGGGTACGTGAGTACCTACCCGAGCTCCAACACCGGCGGGAGCCCCATAGCCGTGGCCCTAATCTGCAGGTGGGAGATCCCGTGCTCATCGCAGACGGCCAGCTGCCTCGCAACACGTGGCCGCGAGGCCGCATAATCGCAGTTTTCCCGGGCGCTGATGGAGAGGTCCGGACAGCTGAGGTGCGCACATCCCGCGGCACCTTAAAGCGTCCAGTGAAGAAACTTGTCCCACTACCCAAGTAAGACAACAGCAGGCGATGCTGCTCCTACAGCTCGCCAACCAACAGATAGATGGGTGACGCTGCCAACACGCGCAGCTCGCCCCCCCGTGCGGGCGTATCCGGCCCGCTACCACCTTACTTTCAGCGGACAGTGAGAGAGTGATGCTGCCCACCGGCGCAGCTCACCTCCCGCGGACATGTTCGGTCCGCATTCGGCTCGCGTCAAGCGAGCAATAGCCGGCGATGCTGCTCTCACAGCTCGCCAACCAGATAGATGGGTGATGCTTCACAGCTCGCCCCCCGCGGACACATTCGGTCCGCAATCGGCTCGCATTTTGCGGGCAATAGACGGCGACGCTGCTCCCACAGCTCGCCAACATAGCGGGTGACGCTGCCCACAGGCGCAGCTCGCCCCTCCGCGGACACATTCGGTCCGCAATCGGCTCGCACCTAGCGGGCAATAGCCGGCGATGCTGCTCACACAGCTCGCCAAATAGATGGGTGACGCTTCACAGCTCGCCCCCCGCGGACATATTCGGTCCGCAACCGGCTCGCATTCAGCGGGCAATAGCCGGCGATGCTGCTCACACAGCTCGCCAACCGATAGATGGGCGACGCTGCCCGCAAGGCGCAGCTCGCCCCACTGCGGGCATATCCGGCCCGCCGCCGCCTTGCTTTGTGCAGGCGACACAGCAGGCGATGCTGCTCTCACAGCTCGCCAACCGATAGATGGGTGACGCTGCCCGCAAGGCGCAGCTCGCCCCACCGCGGACATATTCGGTCCGCATTCGGCTCGCATCAAGCGAGCAGTAGCAGGCGATGCTCCCACAGCTCGCCAACCATAGATGGGCGATGCTGCCCGCAAGGCGCAGCTCGCCCCACCGCGGACATATTCGGTCCGCATTCGGCTCGCATCAAGCGAGCAGTGGCAGGCGATGCTCCCACAGCTCGCCAACCATAGATGGGCGATGCTGCCCGCAAGGCGCAGCTCGCCCCACCGCGGACATATTCGGTCCGCATTCGGCTCGCATCAAGCGAGCAGTAGCCGGCGATGCTC
Source organism: Hecatera dysodea (assembly GCA_905332915.2). Classification (NCBI taxonomy): domain Eukaryota; kingdom Metazoa; phylum Arthropoda; class Insecta; order Lepidoptera; family Noctuidae; genus Hecatera; species Hecatera dysodea. The sequence continues at coordinate 4,812,562 of HG995294.1, read as the reverse complement.
CCACAGCTCGCCAACATAGCGAGTGATGCTGCCCGCAAGGCGCAGCTCACCCCACCGCGGACATATTCGGTCCGCATTCGGCTCGCATCAAGCGAGCAGTAGCCGGCGATGCTGCTCACGCAGCTCGCCAACATAGCGGGCGATGCTGCCCACAGGCGCAGCTAGCCGCCATTGCGGGCATATTCGGCCCGCCACCGCCTTGCTTTGAGCAGGCGATACAGCAGGCAATGCTGCCTACACAGCTTGCCACCGCAGCAGGCGACGCTGCGCGCATTCACAGCTCGCACAGACAGCGGGCCATCCGGCCCACAGCTCGCTCATTTGCGAGAGCCTACGCAACAGCCTTGCGACTGCAGGCGACCCACAGCAGGGAAGCGGCAGACCGGCGACTGCACAGCTGCGTCGAGCACCTGCATCGAGCACCGGCGCCGCGCAGCGGGCGACGTGGCTACAGGCGTCGCTCACCGGGTTTCTGCAGCGCCGCGACGTCATCGCTGCACTGCACGGCGGGAGAGATGTTCGCGACGATGCGTCTTAGCTGCATGGTATGGATAGTTATAGGTAGCTGTAGTGGTACATGGAATGTTGCAAATAAATGGAACCGCGACTACATAGCATAGGTAGTTATAGGTAGTTAGTTAGTACATAGAATGCTGTAACAAATAAAGCTGCATAGTATAGATAGTTATAGGTAGCTATAGTTGATACATAGTTTGTTATTGAAATAAAACGCATTCGTTACAGTCGTTTGCTCTCAAGAGGCAGTATATAAGCCCTTGGAGCCTTTATTTCTTCCAAGTAAATAGAATATAGTTAGGTAGGGTATCCTATCCCTTACACATAACAGTAAACACATGGTAACCCTGGTAATCGAAGGTATATAAAGGTAATCAAGGTATATAAAGGTATATAAAGGTGATCGGTGGTATATAAGGTAATCGAGGTATATACACACACAGACAGACATACATAGGTAAATAGAAAGGGCTTGGTAATTTGAGACTTGAAGTATTAGGTCAAAGGTAGTCGCATAGCTAAAAGCGACACTGACCAATCACAGAGCAGGAGGGAGCTGGTACGTGATTGGTCAATGGTTTTTGATAAATAGCCCTGGTGAAGGTATGCACAAAAATAAAACACTTTGCATCTACCCTCTTCCTTTCCCGAAAATACAAGTCTAGATTCTAGACTTCTAAATGTCTGAAACAGAACCGCCTTGAAAAATCCTTTCAGGGGATATATAGATGTTTATAGTGTATGCAGGCATAAAGCCGTAATTTAGGTTTAAATAAAACTGTTTATTTTTATCCCCCTGAAACATATACGCTTATAGAGTTGCAACCCCTTGAGTGACAGGGTTGAAACATATGTAGTTTTGTAGAGGGTTGTCGTATCTATAGAGATACATATAGCTGTATAGCCCTCCTAGCATAGTTTTACGGTAAATTCACCCCAAGTAGGTAATAGCTTCATGCCTACAATAGTTTTGTATAGTTTTCGGCATCCCACCCCTACATGGAGGGGGATGAAGGGGTGAATTCGTCTCCGCTGTATGGAGCTTACCGAGGGCTATCCATAAAGGTACGACAACCCCTACTCACATAGACCTAAGCCTAGATATAGCCTAAACTCTAGGATAGACATAGTGAAAATTAGTGTTAATAAACTTCATCACACACGGTGATTTTTTGGGTGTCGATACGGTACAGTTACGCCGTACAATAGTAACATAGGAAGTTTATTAAATTTGTAGTCATTGTCAAGATATTTTGGATTTATACCTAAATGTAGAATCATATAGTCGTGAATTTCACCCTTCAAATCGCTAAGTGCATAGTGAACAAGTTAAATAGTGTTTTATTGTGACTTTATTGGTAAGCCCTCAATACCTACCCCTATATATTGTGTGAATAACAGCAAGTATAGCAAGTAGTCAACTAAGGGTTGCATCCTCATGGCCCGTAGCTTATAGACGGAGCGTCAACGCGTCTGGATCATTTATACCTAGGTGGGTTGTCACCATACAGTCCACTTTTGAAGAATAGGATAACCTACCCTGGCCACCCTACAGTCCAGTCGATCACGTCCGCCCCGTACAATAAGTGTTAATTTATAACCATGGTGCTTGGAAAATGGGCTTGCCCCCGTTGTAAGCAGTATATTTACTTAGCTCTATTTTATCTCTGGAAACTATGTTTTTCTATTCCTTTGCTGTTCTTGTCGAATTGCGTTTTTTTGGATGGGAAATCATCAAATGATTTCTCCCGCTCCCCAAACCCACCTGTGATCATTCTTGTACCCTTTGCATTCCAGGGCCGCTGTGACTCTTTCGAACAAATTCCGCAACTTGTAGAACTACCTTAGTCACGGGATGCAAGACAGTTGAACCCAAAACTCGTCGAGCTTCATTTGACTTGCCGTTTTTCCGGTGGTCACTCGCCATTGTCAATTCTTGCTTTCAAGATTTGCAATAGTTGAGTACTTTGGCCTGCGGCCTTATACACTTAGTATGACTGTGTTGAACCAACGACCTACTAACTGGTTAGGTACCTACTGCATCTCAAAGATTAATTAAATCATCTTTACCTAAAAAGTATACACAGGATTCATACAACGTAGCGGCTTTATGCAAAAACAATAGCTAATGTTAAGAAAACAATTTGTAGTTGTCATGATAGTTTTTCTTTGTACTGTCGATGACAATGGTATTGTAAATTGTAATGTTTCGAATTGTAAATAAATTGGTGATGACGTGCAAACTACTTATATACCTGTAATTATTTATTTAATACTAGCTTCTGCCAGCGACTTCGTCCGCGTGGAATAGTTACTTTACCCCCGATTTTGAAACTCTCAGCCCGATCGGTTTAAAATTATTATTATATTTATATTTATTATAAGTATAGATTTCCGCGTATCAGCTCAAATAACAACGAAGAAGTTCTATTCGACCAAGTATCTTTATGGAACTTTGTTGCGTCCCATTGCAAGTTAAGGAGCGGTTCCTTCTTTCCGGTTCTTCTGTCTATGACAACCTGAATTCTTAGGTAGAAATCTAATAGTCGGGTATCTTTAGGTCCAGTGCCTGTCAGGGTTGCGGAATTGGTTTGGAAGATTTACCATGGCCCTGAAACGCATAGAGCATTTCTAGGAACACGGATGGGTTTTAGTCAGTAAGTGTCTGGCGCCCATAAGTCTAACTCAACTCAGTTTTCATTATCTTTTGGGGCTGTATAGCTGTTATTAAAAGGAGTCTACCACCCACGTTAAAAGTGTACCTACACTGTTTTTTGGTTACAGATTATTTGTGTTTTGTCGGCAATCAATTTTTTTTGCACGACTGCCCAAAAAAGGAGTGTTTTGATTTCAGAGCTCATGTATGTGTTGAGGAATTTGTTCGAATGAGTCACCGCGGCCCTGGAACGCAAAGGGCACAAGAAGGATCACGGGTGGGTTTTAGTCAGTAAGAGTCTGACACTCTATCCCGCTCCGCCCAGAGCGGGAGAAGTCATTTGACGATTTCCCATACAAAAAAAAAAGGGTTCATGTATGTATGTGTAAATGTATGTTTGTGAGTTTCTTTATTCCAGCATAACTTCTTTATGGCTTAAGCGATATCAATGTATAATATGTATTTTGGTATCGTTAAAAATAAAAAGGCGGAGCCAAGATTTACAAATAAAAAAACCAAAATATTTTGTTTTCATGAAAATTAGACTACATGTACTTTCATCGTCTAAAGCTTGCCAAAAAATATGATAAGTAATTCAAAAACCCTTTCCATGTCAAAAAGTGAACTAAAAAAATTAAAAACAGATAGTAATCTTTTCATTGCACCTATAAATAACTATTCAAAGGAACCGTCCCCAGATGAGGTGCAATGAAAACATTATTATCTATCTTGTTCTTAATTTTTTAGTTAACTTTTTGACATGGCAGGCGTGTTTTTTTAAAATTAGTACCTAGTTTTATTTTTGCTGCAGGTATTCGAAAATCTAAACTCTTCTGTTATTGGTATAGAGCTACATATACATATGTATGTATCAAACTAATAATAAGTTTATAAGACTAAACATTTGGAGTTCCTTGGACAGAACGCCCGTGCCTGTGAAGAATCTTTTAACGAATTTTCTTTTTTTAAACATATTATTAGCTGTGGCATACAGAGGTCGTAACTAACTACAGCAAAAACACAACACTTGCTGTATTATGTTGATAATATATTAAAAAAAATAACTCTCTAATTCGATCAGCATATTGAAAGTCATATTGAGACTCAGGTGATGTAAATATATAGGATAATAGACCCACCGCATGCAATGATGTCATAGAGCCGATGCAACAAGATTAGCAGATCAGGTGCAGCAGGGTGGGCGACGAAGCGTAAAGTTACTAGTCTATGTATAATGCACTGTCTAGGAAGGCGGCGAGTTAATTCAGGCGTGGGATGTGAATGCGAATAATCATGGCAAGAATAAGATATAGGTTAATCGTAATTTCTTGATTACTGACGACATTTTTTTTCAGATGAATTAAAATATAACTTGTCCTATCAAAAAACTCGACCGCAGAAAACAGCTAAGAATCTATAAACAAGTTGCTTTTCAAGTATGCTGATGCAATTGGTGGAATTTATTTTAGTTCAGTCACAGATTGATGCCATAGTTTAGGTACACATATACATATCATCAATTATGCCACTAGGAAAAAAACGAAGCCAAATTTGTACGGCAGCAAAAAGAAAGGCAACGCTATCTATCCCGTCAGCAGAGAACTAACTGAACGAAATCCTGGATCGCGGTATCAGAGTTTTCAGTGCGATTTGAACATATACAACATATCAACTATCGGGCAGTTGACCACCTGACACAAAAGCCTTTCGGTCATCCTTTTCAATGGAGATTTGCGGGAATTCTCTTTGTACTGCATTCCTCTATACATCTCATACATGATGCTCTCCAAAACCATTACCCTCCATGTAATAAGCCAGGTTTTGTAAAAACATAAAACGAATAAATAGACACCTTTAAAGTGGCGATTGGACCAATTATATTCACCTGTTCCATTGAAACGAAGAAGTTGAATAGAATAGAAAGTCTTAAAGTTGAAGGACACGAAGATTATAAATTTGGTTATGATGGCGAATGTATTCAACTTGGTATTATGTTGTGAAGCAACTTCAGGAAAATTACATAAGAAAAAGTCGATAGGGATATTAAATTGCAAGTAAAGGAGCATTTTTCCTATTAATGAAGTGTGTTCACATTCGCAGAGTTTTTGACATAGATTGTGAATTCTCATCTATATGATAAACCGCCTTTGATTTAATCGCTTTGTTTGTACATCCTACTAATATTATAAACGCGAAAGTTTGTTATTATGGTAGACGTTTGTTACTCTTTCACGCAAAAACTACTGAACAGATTTGGATGTTTGGCACACAGATGATTTATAACCAGGATTAACATATAGAATTTTTACCTCGATATTCCCACAGGATCTAAACTTATATGTTTGAAACCGCGGGGCGCTGCTAGTACATACATATGTAAGTGCGAAAATCCGTCACCACAAGACGCTGGCAGTATAGTCCATGTTGGGTCAGTTGCCATAGAAGGAAAAAAAGTATGAGAATTGGCCGGCTGATTAAATCAAGGGCCCAGTTAGTTTATTATACTTACCAGTTACTTGCAAGCACTCAAAGCGTGTCAATACGTTATTTGCTCATACAACCATAGCATAAAACACATAAAGTTCTACAAATGCACTTGGATAAGAACCAAAATGGTTCAATCAAGCCCATTCCCTTGCATGACACTTAGTTATAAAACTAAAAGTCCAGTCTAAGCACTAAGCATAAGAAGTTTAGTGCTTATTGTAACTTATTATCGACTAAGAGGCAATTTACACGCGATTGTTTCATTAAGTCGCGATAGTTTTGTATTTTTCTAATATTTTTGTAGGATTGAATTGGAGTTGCAAAATTTAGTCCTATTTTAAAGCATTTATGGTAGGCTTTAATATTTAAGGTAACTAGTTGTTGGGTATTCACGTGAATAAAAGCACAAAAGCTTAATCAGTCAGTAATGTTCCCAATAAATGGGAAATCGCCGTTCTGGCCTCGAAGTAAGAGTGGGCTGTTATCCTTCAAGAGATGGATGATGATGATGATGGATGGATGTCACATCTGTTTGAATGTGTGTTCCCAGAACATAATTGTCTGGTTTCATTAAGATGCTTCCTTAACCGTTTTTAGAGCTAGATTAGCAATAATTAGCAGAAAGTAAAATACTTGCCTGGATTTTTATACACGATTTACTTATGTAGATCGTGGCATTAAGCATTAATAAAATTAAAAATAAAATTACAAAAAGAATCAAATTTAAATCAAATCATATAGTGGCTTTTTTAATTACTTTTCTTTTCAACCATTATAAATTTAAAAAACAACAGTGTAAACATATTTACAAAAAAAAAATAGTTATTTTTTAAACTCTAGTTGCTTGCTCTGTCTACTTACGTAACGAGTATGTAAACTGTAGTCAACTTGATACCGACATCAAAAATGTGTTTTAATAACTCATCCTCTTAGCTTAAGATAATTTGACTCGTATTCAACTATTTTTCACTTACATTAAACCATTCATAAAAGCGATAGCTTGTTTTTTTTTTTAATCTCACGCAAAAACTTAGGTAGTCGTAAGTACAAAACACAGAACATTCAACGATATTATCAAACCGCGTGACCTCGATGACCTCGTCACGGTCGAACACTATTGTCTGACCTCGGAATCTCCCGTGACATTACGCGTGAGATGGATGTTAGGTGTGTCTATAAGACATTACACGCCTCTTTACCGAAATATTCTGTGATAATTTAGCATAAAATTACACAAAATTTTACAAGTTTTGATGCTAAGAAAACTACTATTACTTTATTATGTATGCGAGCAGATTAATATACCAAAATCATCAAATGTTTTAGAAAGAATTTCATTGTTCGTACAGCTAAGAAATGAATTTGCATTTTTGAGGTCTTTAAGTCAAGAGTGAATAGGTTACTTGTAGACAAAGTGTACTCCATTGTCGATCTAATCATAGCCTACAAAGTGAGATAGTGGTAAAAAGCGCAAACTGTTTGTTCTCTATCAGTAACCATGATTGTCAAAAGCCATAATCCCATAAATATTTAGGTTTGACCCCGTGACATTTTGATAATGCGTGCCAATTCTATTTTGAACGTGTGGACCACAGTTATCGCTTTTAAAATACCCCTTTTCCTAGGCCAAGAGGTTAACTTATCCTCATACTTGTTAACCTAAAGAGGAACAACAGCGCTTAGTCTAGACTTCTGCAGAAGCAACACGTATTTGTCTGCTGCTTTACAGAGTCTAAACGGAATAAGATTGTAAACTTCAGCCAAACTCAGATAAGACTTCATAAATCTTTTATTAGTCCGGGTTCAGCTATTATGACCCGTCTTTTCTAAAGATCAAGTATTTACTATGATATATAGGTAAGGTTCCAGTACCGCGACCAACCTGACTTGAATTAAATCAAGCTCTCACACAACCAACTCACAGTTTTTCTTTCTTAATTGAAATTCAATGCACCACAATGTTTCAAGAAGTGGTTTCTTGACACCTTGTGCAGCAAACGAAGAAAGAAAAACTCATTCCCAATTCAAAGCACATACCACAAATCCTTCATACGCCAATACTCATGAAACATAACGCTGCACAGTTTTAAAAATCGCCCCAACTAACGTCCAGAGAAAGTAAGGCGCCACACCTGAATACAAATTTTCTAACGTTGATTCACGACAGCCTCCCAATCCAATCGGAAACTTTCCTTAGGGGGATAACCCTTGGATTTAATCCATTGGTAATACGAAAATTGATGTAAAAGCCTTAGCCGCACCGTTCCTGAACACGACAACCCCCGATCCATACAAAGTGTACAGCACAGGAAGATTTTCAGATTTTCTTGGAGAATCACTGCGTCGACACGGCTCGTGCCAAAATGTGGCGTGTTACGAACCCAAAAAGGTTTCAATTCAATTGGTTTACGAGATTATTGGAAGCAATTCCGTTCAGAAAGAAGTATGGGACGTGACCGGAATGCTTGGGGCTGGGGGCAAACGTGGACGCTGGAGGGCTCCCATCGACAGTTTATTTACCTTTTTTATGAAATCTACGGCCGGAGTGGAGTTTAATTATTCATAAACGGCTTCTAGTTTCGGGAGTCTTTACTTAGTAATTTGGTCAGTGTAATCAAATTGTTTGTAATTACTTCCAGACTGGCCTTCCAAAGAATACTAATGACAACAAAAGTAATATCTAAGATAAGGTTCGGTCTTCGTCATTTCTTAAATGGGTTTGTTCCTTATTCACAATTTCAGCTAAAAAAAAGTCTACTCCTGATCATAGGCCCGAACATTACCACATCAACCAGTACTGTGGGTATAGGGACTTCTACCCAAAGTCTGTGTTCTATGACAGCATTGGCCGTTTTGCTACCGTCACGAATATTTCATAGGCATTTGTTCATTGGGTGTGAAATAAAACAGCCAAGCCACACATTTTAGAATTTGTGAAGGTAGGCCTGGTAAAGTTAGGGCGCAGAGATCCAAAATCTTGGCTCTACAAGAGATCTGACCGCTTTTTCATATATTTTGAGTAAGGTGTAGTGTAGAGCTTGTAGACTTAGAGCGTGCAGTCTTTAGAGCTTGACTTTATACGAGATCTGATAACTTTTTCACAGGGTAAGCTACGTAGACTCGTCTTGGCAACATTTTTACGTGAAAAGGTTTTTGGTGGGTTTCATTTTTGGTATATACTTAAAAACGATTTTAGTTTCTAATAACTAAAAAAGACTTAATCTTCTGTGTGAGGCTCCACACCATTGCACCAGTGGGATGCCCAACTTATTGCCTATTACATTCAGGATGCTGTTACTGCTCCCGTGCACTCTGCTCAGCAGTGAGGCTTCTTCTTGTGCCAGGTGGCATCAAAACTGTCTGCTCCATCGTCGACCACAACATTACTTTCTAACAGGTGATATTGTGATCGGAGATGAGCGTAACAATTATTAAAAAACCTTCGCCAAGTCGTGTTGGTATAAACACCACAACAGTAATTTTACCCACGGCTGCCCTTTACAAGGGTATAAATAACGCACCAGAATTACATAACCTTTATTTACAAACCAACCACACAGGAAACACTATTTATGTAAAATGAATAAAGCTCTCCGGATTTTAGTTTCAACCGGATGTCCGGTTTCCGGTTGTTCGGCCGAAATGTCTGTTGCATCTCTAATTAATATTTCAAAAACTTTATTCAATTACGGATATTGTAGGATGGAACTTCACATCAAAGTAAATCGAGAAGAGAGATATTTGTATTAAGAGTTTTGTTATCTGAATTATAAAATGCAATTAAATAAATTATATATTTTATTTTATTAAAATGATATATACTGACAATATATAAAGCGTTTTCTTTTTTGGATGGAAAATCATCAAATGACTTCTCCCGCTCTGGGCGGAGCGCAAGGGACTCAGACTCTTACTGACTAAAACCCTCCCGTGATCCTTCTTGTGCCCTTTGCGTTCCAGGCCCGCGGTGACTTTCGGACTTTTCGCGACCCTAGCAGGCACTGACACTATGAGGCTCCGTCTTCATAGCTCTTTGAGGCGTCGAACCAGGCCTGGTTGCTATTGATTAAAACCCACCCGTGTTCCTCCTGGTGCCCTTTGCTTTCCAGGGCCGTGGTGACTCTTTCGAATAAATTCCTCAATTCTGATTTCCCCCTCATGAGCTTTTTCAAACGATTAAGGGGAGAACGAGCTTTTATTTCATCTACATAAATATGGGACGTGTGCAGACACCCTACATTTAGGGACATTATTAATGTTAAAGTCACGTTGTTACTTCTTCAAGGCAGAATGCCAAATCGATTAGATGATATTCCACTGAAGAGGCCCTAGGGGTTTTTATCACAGAATTGCCATAAAGATTGTAACCAAATTTTTCAAATTGGAAATCCTGTTTACTTTATACAGGGTGATTGGTGTTAAAGTGCGTTCCTTGAAATAGGTTTTACTAAAGGTAATTTGCAACGATTTTAAGTGTTCGAGTTTTCGAATATTCGACGTTTTCAAGATTTTTTAGAAATTTTCCGCCTCACGACAGAAAACTACAAATGGTGAGAAATCCATTCTACTCTGTATAGTCAACTGATACTTTTCGGATTGCTCTTGAATTAATGAATCCGGCTAATAAAATGAATTAAATGAAGCGGCAGAAAGTTATAGCTACGAATATTTCTTGCAACATCTCTTGGTTATTAAGGCAGTTTACATGGAATAAATGTATGTCACTTGATATAAAACTTACAGGAGACATTTCCTTCTTCTATAATCATATAATCATATAATCCTTCTAAAATTGTATAATAATACCCGCTTTTGGTATGAACTACAAAAATTAACTCAATTATTCCTGATAAGGTAGTACTTTGATGGTACTTGGTAGTACTATTTTTTTGATGTACGCCTTGCTTATTACGGATTTCTTAATATCCATTTGTGACGATAACTGTTTGACTCACTGCAACGGGTTCTGGTCGGTTAGATCAGACAAGATCTGTCACTACCAGATATTTTACCTTATACTATCAAACTATGAAATAAGTAGTTTCGTATAACACTGTCACTATTGCAAAAACGCAAATTTTCAGGAGAAGCAGTTAAAATTTTAAAATCTTTAAAATTCAAAATTTTTTGAATTTTGAGTTTTAAAGATTTGGAGTCTTTTATGGCACCCACTTGAAACTATAAGTATTACATCAGTGACATAATAGCATCAAGTGCAGAAGTACCTACTTTAAGTCACTTTAAATTGTTATGTTTTGTTCATTTTTTAAAATATTGTAACAGTGACAGTGTTGCACCGGCGGTTATTAGGAGGTATTCCATGAAGCACACCCAAATGAAGCACACCCAGACGAAGCACACCTAAAGTATTCCACTTAGCACACCCGTAGGTGGGCTTCAAATAAAAATTTAAAATAATTAATTTCCTATTCCACGAAGCACACCTACGAATATCACTCGCATAGTGCGGGGACTAAGAAATAAAAATGTCGATAGAAGAAAGTATTTATTATTTAAAAGACTAACTTAAATTTCTAACATCATTCAGTTTCATTATAATAATGTGACACAATATGTGACATTTTTGTAATCTTACTATTTAAAATCACAGATTGTTTCATAATTATCTTTCCAAAAAATTTTAACTATTTTTCTATTATTTTCCTTTTTTGTGCTCTTAATAAAATCACAGATTGTTTAATAATTATGCAATAAAAACTTGGACAAATATCAAAAACATTGTAAATATGGTTTTCCATAGAGATCTATGTTGAAGTTTTCTTATAGCTACCTGTTTAGTGAATAATAAAAATACTCTACTTTAACATAAAAAATAACAGATTGTTTCATAATTGCAATAAAAACTTGGACAAATATCAAAAACATTGTAAATATAGTTTTCTGTAGAGATCTATGTTGATGTTTTCTTATAGCTACTTTGATGTTGATGTTTTCTTATAGCTACTACTTAACTAACAATAAAAAAACTTTTTACAAAAAAATACAACCGACTTTTACACAAAAAATCAAAAAAGTGCAAAATAACTTTAATTTCGGAACTCGGTGTTTGTGGTTGCTTTTTCGTTTTTTGAACACCGACTTCCGAAATTAAAGTTATTTTGCACTTTTTTGATTTTTTGTGTAAAAGTCTGTTGTATTTTTTTGTAAAAAGTTTTTTATTTTTCACTTTTTAGTGGTACCTATATCCCCTCCCCTCCCCCCACCAAAACGAACCAATCACATTGGTGTAAAAAAACGTAATGCTCCTTTGCAGAGTAAACTAAGAGGTCGTCAATGTAGTTGTAGATAATGTAGATCTTTTTTTTAGATTTTTCGAAAACCGCTTGGTGGATTTCGATAAAATTGTCATGGGACCATTTGGGAAGTATACCCTTTCCAACAAAAAAAGAATTTTTCACATCGGTTGACAAGTGACGGAGTTATGCGCGAACGAACATAAAAAAAAAATACAAACATCCGAATTGAGAACCTTCTCCTTTTTTAGAAGTCGGTTAAAAATACTCTAGTTTTATGTAAAATTACAGACTGTTTAAAATCACAAATCACAATCTTTAAGATTTTTAAATAATCCTGAAGAAATGGGCAATTTAGTATCTAAACTTATCAATTAAATAAATTATTATTAATCAGAATCTTAATTTCTCTAGACAATGTCCAACTGAAATTAAGCCATTTTTATAATCTTTTATTGTGTTTTCGATTATATTATTTTTTATTTCAGCATGTTTTTGATGATTTGAATAACCCATTTTTACTCTAATTTCGGCATAATTATTGCAATTTTATGAAACAATCTGTGATTTTTAAAGTAGAGTATTTTTATTATTCACTAAACACGTAGCTATAATAAAACTTCAACATAGATCTCTATGTAAAATAATATTTACAATATTTTTGATATTTGTCCAAGTTTTTATTGCATAATTATGAAACAATCTGTGATTTTATTAAGAGCACAAAAAAGGAAAATAATAGAGAAATAGTTAAAAATTAATAAAATTTTTGGAAAGATAATTATGAAACAATCTGTGATTTTAAATAGTATCTAAGATTACAAAAATGTCAAATATTGTGTCACATTATTATAATGAAACTGAATGATGTTAGAAATTTAAGTTAGTCTTTTAAATAATAAATACTTTCTTCTATCGACATTTTTATTTCTTAGTCCCCGCACTATGCGAGTGATATTCGTAGGTGTGCTTCGTGGAATAGGAAATTAATTATTTTAAATTTTTATTTGAAGCCCACCTACGGGTGTGCTAAGTGGAATACTTTAGGTGTGCTTCGTCTGGGTGTGCTTCATTTGGGTGTGCTTCGTGGAATACCTCGTTATTAGAATATACATATTAAGAAAATCTGTAGGAAAGTACTTTGTCATGTACTTTTTTAGTTTGTCGGGGACAATCGAGTTATTTTTTTAGTGTATGCCAATATTGGGTAACGTGAGGCGGAAAATTTCTTAAATATCTTAAAACTTGAATAAATCAAAAACTACCCAATATGGCCCCAACTTTTTAGGGTCAAAATCGTTACAAATTACCTCTAGTACTCGTTTAACCCATTTCAAGAAACTCAAATACTAATCACCCTGTATATGCAAAATTGGTAAAACAAATTCCACAGGCAAATTAACGAGTATCTCTAATTCAGCATACACGTTGTAAAGAAACCAACCCCCACGTTCTGTTTAATTAAACCCCTTCATAAAGAAAATGAAGTTCAAAACCATCCCGCAAATCCCACCTACGACGGGTACACTCTGAGCCAAACCGAAGGTAATTCGAAGAACGCCGGGGCAATTCCGATTTGATTTATCATTGTTCTTGGCCGATAAATCAGGGGTACAATAGGGCTCCAGGCCCGGGCTGAACGTGGAAACTTCTATTAATTCTCCTTAGAACAATCTCCAAGTTACCGCACAATGGAGTTTTAGACAATACGTCTCAAACGTGAGATGGTATCATGTGATAGCACGCAGTTGGTTCTGGGATCGATAATTGATAATGGGTGTTGATAGTTTCGTCATTCGTGGGCGATTGTTTTTGTTTTTCATTTATGGGGCAGTCTTGCAGGTCAGTGGTTTCAGACGTAGGAGGTAGGTCAGTTTGTCATTAAGAAGACACCGTTTGTAAGTCGAATGTAGAAATGTTTCCTGAGTAAAAAAGAAGGATATTTAATTCATCAGTATTATCGAAAAATATTAGACTCAATAGCAGTGGTGGCCGAGTGGTAACGCCCCCGATTTACGAATTGTAGGTCGCGGGTTCAAACCCAGCCAGCCGAATTACTTTGGTTATTTATTTCATCACCACTGCTCTCAAAACGGTGAAAGAAGACATCGTGCATCGTGAGGAAACTGGCATGTTCCTGGAACCAAAAATTTGAACCCGCACTGGTGCCCGCGTGGTGGATTACGCGGCCCATTCCTTATTCTAGAGAGGGGGCCTGTGTCCCAGCAGTGGGAACATTAAAAGGCTAATTATGATTATATTATACTCGTATTTTTTGCATAAATCTATAAAAAATAAAAAGCATTAAAGATCAGGAGAAGGGGCTTGTGACGTCACGTCGCCGCGTTGCTAGTAAAATTTGCAGTGACGTCACGCAACGAACTGTATCGTCTTAATTTTTTGTTTATGTGAAAAAAAAAATACGTGTCCAATATTTTTTTGAGTTCTATCTGATGGACTAATTATATTTTTTTAGTCAACTACCGTATACCTAATTCTGACACACCATTTTATGGCGGCGCAAATTTAATAAAAATTAAAAGAAAATAGCCGTATTTGATAGTACTATTATTGCAGCAGATAGATAATTTATAGGTCCTCTTTTTTTTCAAGTTTCAATATTACATTAGGATTTCTGACTTTCATATAAGGTCAGAATTCGTCAGTATCCAATAAAAAATCTATTATTGTATTTTTTTCATCCAAGGGCACGATACAAAAAGTAACTGCCGGGTGATCAATTTACTGATCACATATATTTTAAAAATGAAATTTCCGAAATTATCTACCCCGAACAATGAATTTCACCTACCACCCCAGGGTAATCCCGCTCTTCCAAACCATACGGCTCCAACCTGTCATTACCAGCTTAAGCGTTCAAAAAACAATGCATTCACACAATAAATCACTAAGTCTTGGTCAATACTGAACATTGATTGATGTACTTCGGGATCCAATTTGCTAATAGCCCCGACCCCGATCAAACGGAGACAGGGGAAATTCTTCTACTCACGTTACCTTTATAATGGAGTTGAACTTTTGAGGTCTCTAGGTCCATATTGTTTTGTTTTTGATGATTCATTTGTTTTTATTACTACCTTAATTTTTGCTGCGTGACTGGACACAAACTAAAAGAAAGTTTGAAAATATTTGTAAACCTTTGGAACACTTGAATATCATTATAGATTCATGGAACTTTTAATCAATATTCTGACTTGGGTTTATGGATAAAGCATTGTTTAGTTTATTATCTCTTTGATTTAATTCTTGGTCTGGTCCTTTGACCTTTGAGACGAATGTTTTAGTACAATTTTGAATATTTGCAATTATAGTGAGAATCGTATGTAAGAAAAGCATAAGAGAGTTGCATAAAAGTCCAGACCTGTTCCTGATACAGAGGTGGATGCAGCTTTATGTTAGCACCTCTCCTCACATTTATTTGACATGATTACATGATTTTATTAATTAATTAATAATTAATTTAATCGGTGACATTGATTATGTAATTGTAATGTATTTATTTAATTTAATTTATTGTTGAATATTTAATTGTTATATGTTTATTGTCTCAATTAAATAAATTATTATTATTAGGTATGATAAAAACGGCAGGATGAAGCGTGAACCTTGGGACCATTCGTGATGGTGAACTGCTGTGAACGCCCTCTGTCTCATTGATGTCATTGATTTAATTCAAGCAAAGTTATTATAAGACCTTCACGGTTGAGTAGGTCTGATGAACTTCAGAGAGTATAAGTCCTATTGAAAATGACAGTCAAATTTTTACTCAAACTGTATATAAAGAAGATCCAAAATGATTAAAAGATAACCATTGACACCACAACCTGAACCAGTGCCCTAAATCTGTCACCACATTCGACGTAACGTATAGTTAATTCTGATTGATCGCTCTGGTCGAGAGTGATGACGTCATCAACGACGTATGTACACACGCGCCATATTGTCACGTTATTATGTCCTGGCATTGTTGTGGCTGGTCTAGTTCTAATTAGTTTCTATGTGCTGTGAATGTATTGTCGACAGATTTGAGTTGTAGGTATGTAATTAAGCGAATTGTTTGGATAATTGCAATAGGTAATAATTATTAACTTCTCTACCCAAAGAAACACGCGGAACGTAAATGAATATATTTTGGAATGTTTAGCCACTTGGGAAAATGAAAAAACTAGCATCGTCCCGCAGTTTCACCCGCGTATTTCCCGTCCCCGTGGAAATATGAGGATATAATATAGCCAACACCGGAGATAGTGTAGTTTTCAAACAGTGACTGAATTTTTCAAATCGGTCAAGTAGTATCGGAGCCTATTCAATACAAACAAATAAAAAAACAATCAAATCTTTCCTCATTATAATATTAGTGTAGAAAAGGCTATGTCTGGAAATGCTGAGTCTATAATTTTGAATTACTTTCATGTCCTACAAAATGGAAACCCTATAAGATGTTCGTGGACTGTTACAAATACATGCATTGTAATTAAGCTAAAGACAGTCCTCACATTCATGTTCGATAGTCATGAACCCCTTAGGTATACTGAATCAGTCACCGCGGCCCTGGAACGCAAAGGGCACAAGAAGGATCACGGGTGGGTTTTTAATCAGTAAGAGTCTGACACTCCCTTCCACTCCACCCAGAGGCTGAGAAGTCATTTGATGATTTCCCATACTTACAAAAAAAAGGTATACTGAATCACTATTTTAAGTAGGTAAATGAAACACGCTATCTCCTCACAGAGACAAATGAAGCAGGAAACTTAACACGAACTAACGAATTCTCATTATTTAAACATAGATCCATACACACTTGAGCTAATCCTACAAAAGCTAACAATTTAATACAAAGGTTCACACGTTAAGACTGGCATTATGAGACAAAAAGCAGTCGCGTGTGGGTCTTATCTTACGAGAACATTCGCATTTCAACGTTCAAATTACTCTAGTACTGGAAGAGGCATTCAAAAAAATCAAGTGCATTGTAATTCTCGTGTCAATCTTGTTGTGAGTTTAGAGCGTGTGATTTTGCATTCGATTCTCCTGTCGAGTACTATTGGGGACTCCCGTTATAAAATTCTCAGAATGTAAAGCTTGAAATGAGAATAGGATTGCCCTAATTAACTACTTTACTGATTAAAAGATCCATAGCAATTCACGAATGATGGATTATAATAGCTATTCTTAACAGGAAGGCGTACAATATTGCGAGATGTCAGTTACTAGATTTGCTGAGTGAGAAGAAAAAGATGTTATGTAAATAACTTAACTTAAACAGAGGGCGTTTTCTTTAGCCAAAGAAACAGCACTGAAAAATGGAATTCATTAAATTGTTTGTTAAATCACTTGTGAAGTAAGTTCCAACGGATAAAACAATGATTATGTATATTTTGCTAATTTTTTTCATTAAATGTACTTATTCGTAAATAACTAGTATTATGATGACGTTAGGTACATGTTATTAGAATCTTCATGTGCAAAAACAATGATTACATTTGAAAGTTTAGTCAAAAAATAATGTAAAATATTTATTTTTGTAATTAGAAATAATATCTACGAATTTATAACAAAAAAATTGAGATCAAATTGGAAAAACAAGCAAATTCTAAAAATCTTACCGTGCCACACGTGTAACACGTCGATAGTGTTTTTTATTTTACACAATTTTCAAATATTCCATTTCGAAGTTGTTAAAGAAAATAATTGAAAATTGCTCTTATCTTTTCTACTAAATCTACCTACGCTACTGAGACTAAAAATTGAAAAAAAAAATTTGAAGTCTTTAATTTTAAAATAACATGTTAAAAATATATTATTGATTGGAACTCTATGCACGCGAGTCAGACTCTAGGCGGTTTTTTTTAATAATTGTAATAACTTATATCAAACTACACAAATTGCGCAACCAAGTACAATTCATGCCACTTCCATTTCCTCTACATCCACGTTAATCGTTTTTAGTCGAAGGGGTAAATTTCGACTAATTAATCTAAGCTTAAATACGCCACTTTATAACGCACGTACTTACAAGTGGGGTGCAAAGTTTCAAATGATTCCCCGTGTACAAGACAAATATTTTACTAAATCTGTAACAGGAAATTTTGACGTATATTTGAATTTCATACGTAAAACTTGATGTATTTATAAGCTTCTTTGACTTTAATATACTGAAGCTCAATTTTCAGGTTCAAGTTTCGCAGCTTTCCAAATGTGTACGCGGATACAAATAAATCGTAAAATACCATGACCAACACAGATATTATCATTACGTTATCATTTCTGACAAAAGCGTTCAAGGCCGTCGCCAGATGGACCGATCGTGTACATCTCACGTTCAGTGGTTTCCTGCTGCCTTCACCACATCATCAGTCCACCTTATGGTATGGATCTATGTCTTCCAATGCTGTGTTTTCCACCAACATAAGTACAATAAGCATTATTATCAACTAGCGACCCGCCCCGGCTTCGCACGGTTGCAATGCTGATACTAAATCTCTATTATATTATGCATTTATTATACATATAAACCATCCTCTTCGATCACTCTATCTATTAAAAAAAACCGCATCAAAATTCGTTGCGTAGTTTTGAAGATCTAAGCATACATAGGGACAGACAGTTGGAAGTGACTTTGTTTTATACTATGTAGTGATTTGCAGAGCAGACAGACAGAGATGCTCAACTCTCTAAGTCAACTGCTCATGATCAAGTGTGGACAGGTCCAAGTTTTCTCGAAAATACCTAATATTACTCCGCAGAAGTCGACCCTAATACAGTAGGGAAAAGACAAGACATTTTTTCTTATCAATAAAATCATTTCAAAAAGACATCGACAACAGAACGTAGTTTTTCAAGCTGAACATTTGGGCAATAATAATAATAACTTTATTATCAGACCAGAAATTCATAGTTTTAGTTACAATTAAATTGATACCTAATTACTAACTAAAACACAAATACTACCTACTATCCTTTCACATGACTAACCTAACAAACAAAATTGTACAGTATTAACCACTCTTTAGGTTGTCAGTGTACAAATACATTACTTAATAAAATGTATAATTTTGTAAAAGGGCGGAGACCTGATGTCCCGGCCTAGAGCTTAGTTTAGGCACCATTCTCCCACAGTATTCAAATGTTGTCTGACTCTGTTGCCATCAAATATGTATTTTGTAATATTGGGGTGAGAAAATATTTTTTATCATTATAAATTTATTATTACTATGTCATCAAAATATCTCACATGTTCAAT
This sequence comes from Hecatera dysodea, assembly GCA_905332915.2. Taxonomy (NCBI): domain Eukaryota; kingdom Metazoa; phylum Arthropoda; class Insecta; order Lepidoptera; family Noctuidae; genus Hecatera; species Hecatera dysodea. The sequence goes on along the minus strand of HG995294.1, from coordinate 4,793,385 downwards.
GCGACCACATGATATCCCTTCGTAAATACATACATATACAAGCTTAATCCAGTATCTCAGGTGTGAATTCGTCACTCAATAATTAACAGCTGATAACGTCATATAGGGGTCACTATTCGGTAATCTGTCTGTCAGTATTGTGATATTGATAAGGCAAGCCGTAATCAAGTCATACCTGCCTGTATTATATACTTTAATAATGACTGATGTTTAAACAATGAAGATTCATTGTGGTTATTTGCTCAATAATTTTAAAATTGATTGATTGATTAATTGGTTGTTGATTGATTGATTGGTTGTGATTAATTGTTGATTGATTGAGTTAATTGATTGATTGATTGGTTGAATCCTTGCATTTGCCTTGTAATCTTGCATGTGCATAATATAGCGGGCGGGAGGGAGGTGCATACCTGCAACCCACTAATATTCGCGGAAATTAAAACTAGATATATTGTTTTCATTTTCAAATTCAATAATTTTAGTTGGGGTCGGTTTCCAGAGGAATCAGCATCAGTAGTTCACCAGTAATTTGGCTGAAGCGACTGCCTATCTGACATATATCGCCCAGCACAACATTAATATAACCCTTGGCAAGTCTGGTAACAGATTTACTGGTTTCTGATCATCGCATCTTAACAACGCTTAGGAAAGTTAATTGATTGAGCGTTGTTAAACTTTTAAGATCGACGCGTATTTCGTATCTTATTTTGAAAGACGTCCATCTTAATAAAACGAAACTAACAATTGGAAACTTATTTTATTCCAAAGTAATAACTTATTTTACTAGAAGAGTTGTTAAATCACTTCCAGTATTTGAAATCTATACTAATATTATAAAGCTGAAGAGTTTGTTTGTTTGTTTGTTCGTTTGAACGCGCTAATCTCAGGAACTACTGGTTCGAATTGAAAAATTATTTTTGGGTTGAATAGACCATTTATCGAGGAAGGCTTTATATATCATCACGTTTAAGCTAATATGAGCGGAGCAGCGATAAACAATGTTTTAAAATCGGGTATTCCACGGGGACGAAGTCGCGGGCAGCAGCTAGTTGTCCATAAAATAACACTCGTTATGTCCAAACTAAACAAACAGTACACATACCCATCCACCTACTTAAACATCCGACAGATTTTCAATATTCCACCCCTAATTGCAACGGGTTCGATATAAGCCTCTTATTTATTGATTCTAAAACTACCCTCTAAAAGGGGTGAAAATAATGATGAGCAGGGGAAGTCATTCAGGGATTCGAGTGCACTCCTATTTTCGGTATCCCCACTAATTAATGGGAATCCTTAGAAATTATTTCGGTTTGTATTTGTGCTTTATTTATTAGTATACAGTAAGTCTGTATCCTGGGCTTGCGGTACTGGGTATTGTGTGCCAAGTTTTAGAAATTAAAAAAACTAGGTAATTACTTATCTTTTGGTATTTTAAAATACATAGTGAAGTAGTGTATTTGGCTTAAGTGATTCCAACATTTTTGATGATAATATTTGTGCTATTAATTTTGTTCAGTCTTTTGACAATAATGATCACGGACAGAATATCAAGTTTTTTTCGCCCTTTTATTTACAGAGAAGCTCTTACTCTAATTTTAACTAAGTAAAAACGCAAAGAAAAACATACAACTCCTGTACTGACACCTCTACAGTCAACAATAAAATGTATCAAAAGCTCACATAAGATGCAAGCTGCCATATGTCCCCATAGGTAACCAGTATTAATATTAGAAGCGGTGAATTCATATAATTTCTACTCAGTGTTTGTTAGAAACCTTGTTAAGGGAGCGCCACAAGCTAGAGGGTGTAAATTTCACCAACTACCCTGGGCTGTGGGGCCAGGAGCTTAGTGCTTGGATTGTTTTTTTGCAAAGTGAAATATTTTGTTTGTATGTCATTTGCAGCTTGATACTTAATGCCATTGGGTAAGAAAATTGAAATGAAGAATACAAATGCCACATTTATTATTTTCAGAAAATGTGCATATTTCAACAAATACACACAAAAAGAAAGCAGTTAAAGTCATAGTTAATTTAAGTTTTAATTATACAGTATGTTAAATAACAGAAGTTGTTAAAAATATCAGCAAAGAAAAATAAGCATAAAATTATCCGAATTCAAAAAAATAAATAATTAACAATAAATTCGAAACATCTTGTTTAACATCAAAATAGTAGCGCGGAATAGTACTCGTAGTAGCAATGCCCAAACCGGCCAGTACGCGTGTACAGAGTGTTTCTTTAACGTATCAATTTAACATTTTTAGTGAATATTCTAATATTAAAAAAAATTAAAACATTTTGTTTTCGAATGGTAATATTTTTTATCATATATGGATGCTATACTATTGCGGGTTAACGGGAACGCCCTCTATTAGTTAAAATACTGTATAGTAATTGATTCATTTATTATTTTAACTCCACTCAAAGGATTGACAGAACATCTTAAAAAAGATTATTATTTGATATCTGCAGTACAACGAGCGATCCTGCGGGCAAAGATACTCTTCCTCACTGACAACGCCCAGCGCTCCTTCTCTATATCTATCTCATCTCTTAGGTCACTAGTGACAATGTGGCCAAGATACATAAAATTTTCCACAACATTCAGTGTTACGCCGTTAAAATTTATGGGAGGAACACTGCGCGGCTGCTGCTTAGATACTTTAAATACAGAAATCTCACTTTTCTTCGAGTTGTCTATGCTCCTCTGCATAGGCCTCTCAGGTCGATAAAGCCCTTTCAAGCCGCACATCGAGGGACTGAGAAGCACCATATCGTCTACATAGCTTATATTGTTGCCATGACTCGTTCCATCAATGTAAGCCGGTTGATAAAGAGGTTAAATAGCAGAGGCGAGCTTAACCTCCCCTGGCGACCTATTATGACGTCTTAAATCCATCATGATTTCTGTGTCAGACAGAGACGGAGTTACACAAGACGAATAGCACTATCTCTTTCCCTCACACGAATCATGATAGCATTGGCACTTCGTAATACGGCCACTGTCTGACTTCGCATTCCAGCCTGTACTTGTCCGACAGAGTACCCACCCACCTCACTTAGTTATTTTGGTTAGAGTACCAATATTTGGGAAGGGACAATAATTATGTACTTCGCCGATACATCCGCGTCCCTGAACTTGTATCACAGCACGTCATATGCAACTAGATCAATGCCGTTGATGCTTTTGACAAGTCCAGGAAACACACAAGTACCGAAGTTGCTGTGTAATACATGATAGTTCGTAAAGCGAACTATCATGTATTATACAGCAACTTCGGACTGAGAATAGACTCCTGTTTTGAACCCGAATTAGTGTTAGACCATCGTGCAACTCACCTGTGCTATATCGACTATTCAGCAAACTGTCAAGTACCTTGGCTGCTGTGGGAGTGAGAGAGACGGGTCGGTATCGGTATAAAAAAAACATCTTATCAAATAGGTCTTCCTTTCTTTCCTGAAAAAAGAAACAATTTTTCAGCGTAGAATTAACGATGGAACGAGAAATAAAGCATAATTTCCAGAAATATCGTTATGGCATAAATGTATTATTAAATTATTATATACAAACCGTTTTCCTCAAAAATCCTAGAATATTCTTACCTGACAGTTTTATTAATCTTTCAAATCGCTGCCTCCTCCACCTCCGCGGTTTCCACGGCCCAACGGTCCTTAAGTGCTGTCTAATAAATTAGCCTGACGCTATTGTGTGGGCTCACTTACTGGCAGACTTATTTACCTGACTGTTGTGCTAGCCAAAATTCAGACGACATCATTCTACTCGGCATCAGTCCAACAACTAGATAGGCTTCCGTTTTCTACCTCAATTTTAAGACTCAAGTAATAAATTGGGAAGCTTTGTATGATAAGATTGGTTCTACTTCTTGGGCTTATCGTCTTTTAAAGAAGGGTTTGTTTCGCTAGAAGAAAAGGATGATAATTATTAAAAATGGATTGATGTGTGTTTCGATGAGATACCGTTTTTTATTTTATAAAGTTCGATTGTGTTTTATGATTTTACAATTGGCACAGTCTCTTAGCCCAGTTTTTGTCCAATCTAGACGCACGCCGGTTACAAGAACGACGAATCGCAACTGCAACTTTAATTTACTGAGCATAATTACCATTTTAAAATATTCTTTCATTGTCATGGTCCTAAACTTCAGATGATTTCATATTATTAATAGATACTTAGTAGGAAGTAGCTCCAAATTATACAAACGCAGCATGACAAATGTTTTTTTAGATCTTAGGTTACTTAAAGCATCTTAACTTTGTAGTAATCCGTTCATGCTGAATTAAAAGTTGTCTTTAGCATAACTTAAAAGTTTAAAATTATGAACTGCATAGAGTTTGGGCATACATGAGTAAAGTTGAGCTCGGTTCACAGAAAAGTTTAGATATTACCCTCCAAGTATTAGCTAAATTCTGTGTTGCCAGTTACTAAAATCTGGCCAGCTGAGGCCAGATTTTAGTAACTGGCAACACAGAATTTAGCTTACTTTGTTTGCGGGCAAGTAAGCCGGTTCTGTAACTTTTTGTTGAGACTTTAAATTAATTAGAGACTATATACACGTACCTTTGATATGAGCCAGATTTTGAACTAAAATTCACGTTCAACTACCAGTTCGATATTCTTGCTGCTGAAACCAGCTACTCGTATCAGTATTTTCCTCACCAGACGTACGAAAATTGTTATTGCGGTAGCTTAATGATACGAGTAGCTCAATAATGACAATAGATGGCGCTGCTTGTGACGTCAGATTTATGATAACGTCTATAAATTTATGAGTGCTTTTCATAATTTATTATGTTCAAACAAGACACAGTTTACTTCGAGTCATCTCGGCAAACTTCGGCAACTGTCGGAATTTCACCAATTTGGTCTTTCCAGTCGTATTTAGCAGATTTCATTGCGTAAATAGAACTTGGCCTTGTGTAATTTTATTCGACATCAAGGTTTCGAACTCACATTAATTAATATTTTGATCGTTGACATTGACGTATTTATTTACTTGCTTTGATCTTGAAATTACCAACAGAGATACATATATCTCTGTTGGTTCAGACTGAAACTTTCCTTCATATAGCCTCAAATTATTTTAGTCATCATATAGCTACTACCCACACGATAAAATAAAGTTCAAGGTACACCAGACTATTGATATGCTCACAATTTTCGCGAATAATAAACGAAATGAAGAGTCTGAGAATGCTTCTATTTGGTTTTGCAATTAACCATGGCCGCGCCGACAACTCAATTCAGATCATACTCGCCCAAAGAAGAGAAAATTACATCAGTAAAACAAAAATAGACCAGTGAAAAGCCTGTACAGTTGCACAAATATGTAGATTAAGTTCACTCCGACAAAATAAAAACGGCAATTGCGAGAAGAAAATTTGCAACGAGGGGGGTACCCGGGTACCGCTAGCAAATCCCCCATGTGACCACTCGACGGAATATAACCCCGGGAATATACCCAAAAATATACCAACGAATACCGGCTAGCGATACTCTTTATCCCAGGATTAAATTTTGCAGAGGACCGGGTTTGCGACGGCGAGATGGTCTCAACTGAACAGATAAAAACGGGCTTGGGGTGGCCCGCCGACTTTATTTGGACATTTTTTTTCTTATTGAAGATTATGCTTGCGAAATTTGTACTTTGTTTGATTTATTTTGTGTGGCTGTGTTGGCTGGGATTCAAAGTATGGTAAAGTTTAAATTAAAGGCGAAAGAAGGTCTGTGTTTTTTGTAAGACTGCTCATTTTGATGGCCACACAAAAAGAATTGTTCATTCACTTCACAAAAAAGTTTTCCAGGGAAATGTGTTACTTTAAAAAGAAACCTACCAGTAATAACACCCTTCAACTTCTCAACCAACCAACATAACAAAGAAGATATGCCAGTAATGCTATTATATATATACAAACAATAATATTAAACGAACGTGGATGACTAAGGGTCTGAAAGTATGTTCTAAAACTAAACGATCCTTACGATATCAATACTATAAGAATAAAAATATAACTAACAAGATTAAATATAAAACATATTCCAATTTATTGCAAAAATGTATACATAATGCGAAACGGAATGCTAACATCAGGTTTATAAATAACAATAAAAACAAATGTAAAGCTACGTGGTCCGTTATAAAAAACGAAACACACAATAATATGAACTCAGGGGACAATATTGAATATATACAGATTGACAACGCTATACTCACAAAACCTGCAGAAATAGCCTCTGCCTTTAATCATCATTACATAAACGGCTTTCCAGTACAAAATCACATAAAAAGTCATCGTAATGAAAACATCACTGCTAACTCGATGTTCCTAATGCCAATGTCTGAAAGTGAGGTAAAGCAATATATACTGACATTAAATAATACCAACTCTGAAGGCTACGATGAATTAAACACCAAAATCATTAAAGCATGTGCCAATGAAATAAGTAAGGTGTTGACATATTTGATTAACTTATCTTTTTCACAGGGAGTATTCCCAAATGCTTTGAAATTGTCTATTGTTAGACCATTGTTCAAAAAAGGTGAAAGGCATGATATAAACAATTATCGCCCTATAACGCTAATACCCATCTTGTCAAAAATATACGAGAAATGTATGTATCATAGATTAATAAACTACTGCGAAAAATTTAATATAATAAGAAAAGAACAATTCGGTTTTCAGAAGCGTAAATCTACTACATTAGCCATCTTTTCTCTTTTGAAAACCATACTAAATGGTATAAATAACAACCAGCTTGTAACCGGACTATTTTTTGACTTGTCAAAGGCGTTTGATTTGGTTTCACACGTTAACCTATTACAAAAATTAGAAGCTCTCGGAGTTAGGGGACTGCCACATCAATGGATATCTTCATACCTAACTGGCAGACAACAGTGTATCACTGTCACCAAAGTCGACGGAAATGGAGATATGTCACTGTATACATCTGAGTATAAATGTATAAAACGCGGCGTGCCCCAGGGTAGCATATTGGGGCCCATCTTATTTATCCTCTACATAAACGATATTGTTGATGTGACTAAGCACAAATGCTTTCTTTATGCTGATGACATTTCCATAATCGTAACTACTGACAAAAAATGTAAATCGATTACTGACCATGAAATTGACATAAATAATACAATTGATGACTTAATTAATTGGTTAAATAACAATAATCTAGCTATTAATCTTAAAAAATCTGTATATATACAGTTTAATAAATATTATAATAATAAATTTAATTTCAACATGGATATACCAAAAATTAACCAGGTGACACAAACGAAGTTTTTAGGTGTAGTAATAGATGAACATTTGGACTGGAAGGCACAGGTTGAGCATGTATGTAATAAAACGAATAAATTTGTATATGCCCTTAGGAAGATTAAGAAGATAACCAATATAAAAACGGCTGTAATGTCATATCGAGCGTACGTGGAATCCTCGTTGCGGTATGGAATAATAAAATGGGGAAATAGTACCGACTTTAATAGAGCATTTATCGCACAAAAGAAATGTATACGAGCCATATCTGGGATTCCATCAGACGAATCATGTAAACCATTATTTAAAAAGCTTGGTTTGCTACCATTACCTTCATTGTATATATATGAAGTATGTATGTTTGTACAGAAACATAAAGAATTGTTCAAAACAGCGGAAGAGGTATGTTCACGAAGTCGGCGTGACCAATTCAGGCTGGTAGTAGATGAGATGCCCAGATGTGCCAAATATAATAAAAATTGTGTGGCTATGTGTGTGCGAATATTTAATAAATTGCCAAATACATTCAAAGTATTAAATAACAGACTTTTTAAAATTAAATTGTATAACTGGCTGAACGAAAATAGTTTCTATTGTGTTAAAGAATTTCTCGAACATAAACTGTAATGTTGACAGCTAACATAATTTTGCATGCTTTAATATTAAGCAAAACATGTTTGGACTCAATTTGTATTGTAACACCTATAAATACCATGTTTTTTGCAAATAAATATTATTATTATTATTATTATTATTATTATTATTAAAGTAGTCTATATTTTATTTCAGAATAAGGCAAAACCCAAATCCCAGATAAAAAAAAAACCTTAATCATCCCAAAGGACCAACTATGGGCGCTATCTGCCCTAATTCCCATATAATCATGCATGATATTAAAATTTACGCAACAGAAAAGTTGCAAACAATCTCATTCAGGCAAGTTTTACTTGCGACCCTGATATTGACATCAAAACATCCCTAAAAGAGGGTTGACAATGATTAGGGCATGATAACATCTATGACAAAACCCAACCCTACTGGGTTTAATAAGGTTTATTATCTAAATTATCTACGAATATGTTACACTCGCACCTTGTAGGGACGGGATGACTTGACTGTTGGCAAATATGGCATGGGTGAAAAGATTTTGATTGATTTAACACGAATCGGACACCTCAAAGCCAGCATTCTTAGTATTTTCTTCAAAGTAAAAATATTGATTTAATATTCTCAGTTTTGGTCTCTTTGATCTAACTTAAACACTTATAAACTTTGAAAAGTAATTATAAGTTACTAGCGCATAAGTTAGGTGTCTTATTTCTTCAAATTAAGTTAAAAAAGACGTTACCCTCATTTAGCGGGCGTGGAAAAAAAACAAGTGCCTGTGTATGTGAAGAAAACAGTGAAAAATACAACGACTGTCCTTAATGAATATTATAATCGAATAATTCAGTCGTTTCCCATCCCTAAGTCGATTGGGAGGGAATATTAAGGGATGGAGTATATTAAACAGATAGTATGCGTATATTAATGATACGACACTATTACAGAGTTCACTACCACTTGGCAGGAAAATACGCACCTACTTGCTTAGTTTAATATTAGCAGCTTGTAACTAATTTTTTAACTATAGATTTCATGTTTTTGTAATGCCAATTCTAAAAAAGCTTGTATCGGTAGTCTGTGCTAGTCCCATAATTTTATTCGTGTTATATTATTACTAAATACTACACTGGATGCTGTGTCCATATCGTGTTGTCTCTCTGACAATTTTTCACTAAAAAAACTGAACGTCCAAGTAACCTCACTTTTCTACATCATAGTATCACTGTATTATAGAAGAAGAAAGAAGAAAATAAGAAGAAAGAAAGGAACATTTATTGCCAACACTTTAGTTTTTATTTATTTATAACATTATGAAAAATAAAGAACAGATTTTTATAAAAATAACAGTTTTCAGTATGGCAAAAGGAGCGGGCTCAGCAAATGTTGAGCAGTGAGTAGCATAGCTACCACGCTGGTCCCATTACTGTAAGCTTGCAATAAAAATATAACAACTTATCACAATAAAAATGTCTTAACTAACCAACATGAAAATTATGAAGTATAATTTATACTCGATACTCTATTTGGAGAATAATTATAAGCACGTCATAAAATCCATTATTCACCAAACTTCTCCAAACGTTGACAATAATTGAAATCATAAAATAACAAAACAAAATGAGAACAAGCATTTGACCTACAGCGTCCAGTAAATTTAAACTTATTTTCATAGAAAAAGGGGTACCCAACATTTATTATGGCGATAAATTTTAAAGAACATTATTTACACAAAGCCCCGTAGACGTTAAAGACCATTTTCGAAGGCGCACCGAGCGAAAACGATTTGTGTTACAATGAATTTATGCTGGAGGTAGACCATAACGACCTCTGCGTTTCAAATGAACAAATGTTTCGATTTTGAAGACATATTGTTTTGTTTAAATTGCCCTGAAATGTATTGGTGTTTGTTGGTAAAAGTTATTAGAATTTGGGAAAGTTCAGGGGTTGAGATTACCTACTGCAATTTCTGGATCGAAAAATTGGGTGGCGTTTACCTTTAGGCGGATACCTGTAAAATACATAAATCTTGACTCATTATTGTTTAATAATGAGTTTGATCCTTTGACAAAAGGATCAAATTTCTACAATCATTTTTCTTTGTATGTGGCTTTGAAAAAGTTCAAAATAAAGAGTCAACACTTAATGAAAAAGTAAATTGCCACTGTTTTTGTTTTTCTTTTGAATAAATTTAATCTAAACAATTAAAAACCGGCCGAGGACGAGTTAGACTTGCGTGCAAAGGGTTCCGAACAAATAATATTTTTGTAACAAATCAAAAACTTCTTACAAGTTTTCCTGTCAACTACAACAACAACAACCAACAACACAACACACACACAACAATAATAAAAAATAAAATAAAAATAGTCTTTTAATCAAATAGTCTTTTTATCTATATGGAATCTATTACGTAGCTGATTTCTTTTTTAATGTTTGTTCAAATTTTGGAGTTGGAGATAGTCAACTTTCGTCTATTTTCTTTAATAAACGAACGTCATGGATTTTTAAAATTATTATTGTTAAAAATTATTTATGAGATCTATACCACACGGTACAGATGTAAAATATTTTTTGTACACAAAAAGGGACCCTTTTAATGTTGTTACCCTTCGTGGTTGAGTCACAGAATAATGTATTAGGTTATATGTTAACCAAATTTCAAATAAATCGGTCTAGTAGATTCGAAGGAAATCGACTGTGATAGACAGGCAACCGAGTGATTCTATAAGGGTTCTATTTTCCCATACCTATCATGGTACGGAACCCGTAAAAATAATACTTAGATATATTTATAGGGCTGTCAGTACCTAATTAATTAACATCAAAATTTAAAACGAATAATCACTATTTTTAGGTCTACGTTTCGTTAAATTTTATTTAAGAGACAGTTAAACTCCACTCTTAGGTATTAATAAGTCAAGAGGCTTTATACAATAAGACGTTCTATCTGCGATAGCAATTGTGCTAACGTAAAATTTGTAAAGCAAGCGTTTACTAAATGTCGCAAAAATTATGACGTATCAACAACCGCTATCCCCGGCAGAATGTATTTTTCCATTATTTCTGTCACTCGACTCAGATCATCAGCTATAGTTTAATTTAATACTATTTATATTAAGATGATACAATGCGCTGAAAACAAGCGTGACGTCACTACGTACTATAAACCAGCGACATGACGTCATCACTAGCCTCGACTCTTGAACTTTGATGCACTTTGTCTTTATAATTTGTTTTTTTTTACGATTTGAAATACCAAAAAAAATATACGTTGGACACGTATTTTTTGTCACTTCAAACCGTAAAAATCAAATTATAAAGACAAAGTGTAACATTTTTTTGAAAATCCAACAGATGGCCTGAATAGTATTATGATTTTTATATATAGTAAAACACCCAATTCTATTATGGCGCATCCACACATGCTGACTGGCACGGCCGGCGGCCAATCCGGCGGCCTGGCTGCAGGCAAGCGTATCTTTTATATCAAGGCAGCCTAAAATCCGGCGGCAAACCCGGTGGCATGTGTGGATGCGCCATTAACGAATGAGATTGTTAAAATGCCCAAAAATAAGGAAATGCTCACGAGACATTTCGACAGAATTTGTCATCCCCATACATTGTGACGTTTTCCCCACGCTATCGCCGACTGAATTTCACTTATTTAAGGTATAATTAAGCCCAAGGGAAATCCTACTTTGATATATAAAAAAATGTAGGTACAAGCGTTGAAAAAAGCTGAAAAAAATAACGTTTCTTTCCAATTTCGTGGTTTTTGTTTCAATGTTTCATTCGAAAGTTTCAAATAATTTTGCCAGTATATATCGAATATGAAAATTATGGTATGAAACGGGAAACTTTACATGTTTTTTCTTTTTCAAATACGTAAATACTTACTATATTTAACTTCTATGTATTAACTCTTTCCATATTAAACAGTACTAGTAAAATGGATGGTAGAATGAAAAAAAAATGCTTTATTTTACCTATTAAAATATATTTTAATTTCAATAAAACTCGTTTTTTTTTTTTACTTTTCAACGTATAAACCGAGACATTCGAAAGAATCCTGTTTCTTTCCAAAGGATTCCATCTGTACATTTTCTACGTAACACGCGAAAAAAAAACGGAAAAAACCACAATTTAATTTTTTCGTGAAAAAAGAAAAAACTAATTGTTATTTTCGGCATTTTCACTGGTAGGTACTAACAACTGAGGAGTTTTTGCACGTTCTTCTCCATAGTGATCTACGCTTTCGAACGAGCAAATTACATACATATTAAAAGTAAATTACTACATATTTTTGACAGACCGACCTTGACAATTCAAAATTTAAGTGCCTGTAAATGGCTTATTTGAAATAAATGCTATGAATTTTGAATCTTTGAATTGTTTCACAAAAAAGCATTACATTCAAGGCATCCGAAGAACGATTATCCTCTAGACTGGGAGGACTTTATAAAATGGCGGCGCACTCACGCCCTCTTGCCGCCACTCAATGGTTATTTACGGCAATTTCCATCTTCAAGGAAAATGTGGAATATTCCTTAACTTATTCTATTGTGAATAGCATCGTTATAACGCCGATAATTATGTTCTTGAGTTAAGTAGAACAAAATTAATTGAAGATTTCAAAATTGGGTATTAATAACCCCTAATTTGATAGCGTAATACTTGAGAATAGTCTACTAAAGAATATAGGTCACCACTACTTGTCAGTTTCCAGATTGAATGCTTCAAGATATGTTAAGTATCAATCGCCATTTTTCGCTAAGTTAACTAAAATGAATATTAACAGGTAACTGTAGTAGTTAGTAGTAGTAGTGCGTAGTAGTAAGGCTGATAAAATGGTATTTTTACAACTTGTTAGTTGTAAAAATACCATTTTTTTCACGCAGGCTCATTATTAAATAAACCCAGTCTTCATAGACGCTGACCTTTTACAACCGGTTGATTCTATATAATTCTCACTATGATCTAAAGTAAAGTGAGTTGTCCCACATTTATGAAGGAGTGACAGCTAACTGCAAGATCACTTCATTTCAATTTTTACAGTTAGAGGGTTACGGAATCAGACTGCAGCAAGCAGTCAAGTAGCAAGTAATTTACAAGTGTGATCGGTAAAGGTAGTGCTATTATCGGGTGTTATGGTAAATGTTGAGTAGAACCCTTCGATGGAACTGTGGCCATAGGCGACCTTAAGTCAAGCACAATCACGGGAAAAACTTCTTCGCAAACATTAATACTGTCCGCGGACGTCCCTCGTTTGTTACTTAACACTTCACTGAATTGATGAAAGTCTTCATCTGGGTTTTGGTACAACATTGTTCATTTATAATATAAAGCCGGCAGAGGATCGCACGCGCCATTTTTTAGTTGAGTTCTCGAGTGTGTTGTTAAAGGATTGAATTGAATGCAGAAGGAAGGAAATGAATGAATGAAATGTAGGAATGGTTTTGAATGATGAAGTTGTGTGATTGTGCGTTAGTCAATTGAAGGTTTCTTTCATATACATTTTTTTATTTATTTTGATACTTTAACACCGGGTATCAGTGACATTTATCTTGACAATGATATGATTACTGAATCCCGGGATCAGTAAGTAATATGGCAAACAGCACCGCGTGGGACCAGCTTATACCGGAAATGATTAGTTTGATATGTTGTTGTGCTTACTCCTGGTATGTCCGTGGGATATTGGGGCATGTCCAAATTAACTTTTTTTTTAAACATTGCCCCACGATACAGGATTTACTCCTGTATCGTGAGTGCGTTCACAAACATGTAAGTTCGCATACACAAGACACCCAGACCCGGATCAACTAAGGTAAGCCATAAAAACATTTGTCCCGTGCAGGTATCGAACCCGCGACACGTAGCAGCCGAATGCTCAACGACTGCACCAACCGTGTCGTTCAAAATCACAATATCATGCAGGTTCATTGATCTATAATAGAATAACCTACGCCAATCACTGATGATCATTCACTGCCAACGGCTTTGCCTGCATGGAAGTCAAAAATTATCCAAAGAAAACATACTCCCGGGGCAAAAAGTACACGGATGTAAGATTCTATTTCAGGTAATGGTCTCCTCTGTTCCAAGTTTCATCCAAATTCTTTCAACCGGTAAGACATGAAGAAGTGTTCAGAAACATATAGACAAAGTTCACAATATATAATGTAGGTAGTAGCCGTCAGTTAGCTTATATCGAAAAATATTGGACACGTAGTTTTTGCATCAAAAATCAGAAGCGGGGCCGTCACATCGTGGTAAAAATTGTGGCGAGTACTGACGACACACAAGTATTATTCACGCACTGTTTTTTATATACGTGACAAAAAAACCTGTCCAATATTTATTGGAAATCTATTTGACGGACCAATTAGATTTTGTTTAGTCAAAAACTAGTTCTCTATTGCAATATTAGTATGCACTAATGAGTGGGGCAGAGCAGACTTTTAAATTGTGACCAGTCTATCAAATATGAAAATCATCAGTCTAAAATATGGTTTTCTGTGTTTTGAGAGACTGTGGGAAAACACAGATCTTTCTATACAAAAAAGCTCATTTCTTTTCTTCATTCATGTAACCCCTTAAAACTCTCACTACCTCTGTATAATTTATCCCTACAATCTGTGTTGTGTCTTTCTTTTCTACAGCGAGTGTTAAGCGTGTTTGAAATAGAGCCTTTGCAAAAGGTGTTCTTATCCTTAGATGAAACCAAATTCTATTTCAACACACTTTCAGATGCTTATTCTTGGAATTCCCTGAAATACAGAATATGAAACACATAACCGGTGCGTTAAGAAACTACACAAGAATAATTTTAGTTTTCTCCTGAGAATTTATTTTACCGCGGTAAAATTTCTAGTTGCTCCTTTGTTTGAAACACAAACAGTAAACAAACCGTCATGATGCATCATGTCATATTAATTCGTAACAAAATGATCTGTGAAAACGTATTAAATTATAATAGTTTTATTATTTTGGTTATTTCTTTTGACAGCGACTTCCGAAATTAAATTAATTTTGTACTTTTTGTGTTATTTTAATTTTTATGTAGAAGTCGGCTGTAGTTTTTGATAAAAAAAAACCTTTTTTATTTTTCACTTTTCAGTGGTGATTCCTCACAGCATAAACGTACCCCATCGCTGCGTGTTATAAACTGGTATCTATACTAATATTATAAAGAAAAATATTTGATTGCTTGTTTGTATTGAATAGGCTCCGAAACTGATTTGAAAAAATCTTTCACTGTTGGAAGTTACACTATTCCCGGGTGACATAGGCTATATTTTATCCCCATATTCGCACGGGAACAGAAACTACGCGGGTGAAACCGCGGGGCACTGATATTAAACAATAAACACACATGCAATTTCATTTTTCCCGGAAGATTTGCTATTTTTTATTGAAGAGGCCCGTTCCGTATCTTCCAATTTCTTCATCAGATCTTCACCAAACTAGACAGGGATTACCTCAAAACAATACGATGCTCTTTCAAACCATCTTATACAATTATTTTTTTTTACATTTAACATCGATAAGTGAAAAAAAAGCTTTAGTATCTATGTTTCTCTCATGTCAATAAATTTTAACTGGATCTTAGTAATATTTTGTGTTGTTTTTCAATCGAGCATACACTTGTGAAATGTATTCTTCGTTCTGAAATCATTATTGATCGTTATCATGGCAAAACAAGACGACACCAGTTCGGGAAACATCTTCCTAATTTCTGTGACACATCTGCCTAATTTCTATGATCACAAGTGATAATAATCTAACCAGAAGAGTGTACCTACCTCACTCATTCGCAATCGAGTGTTGTTTGGCTTCCCGCCAAAACGGCCCACTGTCACAAATCAGTACATACGTTTGTTGACAAAAATGTATCACACATAAACTAGGCTCAACTTCCACGATCTAGCATCTAGATAAAAATAAAAATGGCGCTTAATATTTGTCAGGTTGAAGTATTATTGTCTGAGATATTTTTAACTAGCTGGTGCCCGCGTTTTCACTCTTATAGGATTGTAAGGGCGCGTGTTCATGAGACTTGTATTCGGCTGGGCACCGGAAACTCGGACGAGTCAAACCGTGTAAGTGAACGTTGTGAGCAAACCTACGATGTATTTCATACGTAACTAAAGATCGGATTCGCGCCGTATCGGGTAAAACCGTCTTGTGTAAAATTCCCTTCGAAGTATCCTAGCAAGTATAAAAGGTACCAGCATGGCACCCGTTCTTTGACAACTAATTCACTTCCATGATTTGGTGTAGTGGTGTCTGCTTAGTTACACTTATTATGGAAAAGCCCCCACAGTAATAAAGAAGTATATTAAGGATTCTAAATATATATTATAACTCAAAAGGGACTGACTGACTGACATAGTGATTTAGGCATTTCAGCTTTACTTTCATTTCTTTTTTTATTGTAAGTTGTACATATTTCACACACACATAGTGATCTATCAATGCACAGCCCAAACCACTGAACGGATCGGGCTGAAATTTGGCATACAGGTAGATATTATGACGTAGGCATACGCTAAGAAAGGATTTTTGAAAATTCGTCCCCTAAGGGGGTGAAAAAGGGGTTAACATTTTGTATGGAACTCCACGCGAACGAAGTCGCGGGCATAAGCTAGTAAATACATAAAAAGTAACGAAGCGAAATTTGTACGGCAACAAAAAGAACCAAAACGCCATCTATCCCGCTGGCAGCGAACTAACTAAACGAAATCCTGCATCGTGGTGTAAGTTTTCCGTGAAAGAAAGAAAATGTATTTCATTGCTACAGAACGACATACATTTATGGATTTTCCAGTAAGACCTAAACGATAATATTAGAAGTACTTACGAACAACGAGCGATTGCGTGCGATTTGAACATTTGGACACAACTATGGAGTATCTTTGCATGCTTCACGGTAGAATGTACTATATCCTTCTCTCACTTAACTCTTACTTGCCCACTGGACACAACAACCGTCCAGGCGGAGGATCTTCCCTTTTCTATGGAGGTTTACGTGACTTTAAACTCTGTACGTCATACCATATGACTAGACATAGATTTGTAAACAACACATTATCGGCTATCAATAAAAACCAACTTACACAAACCTAGTGGGCTAAAATAATTTCGTTTCCAGGCAAAACTCGTTCGAAACGTAGAGGTAGGTATTTTACAATTCTAACTGAAGTATTTATCAATCGAGATTGTTGGCCATCTGCCAAGAGGATGTTGTTCCTCCTGATCGCTATGTCCCGTCTCCCAATCGTTTTTCAACCACTCCGTGTTTCCTCGAAAAGTACGTGTGTGTTACGGAAAAAATATTAGATGGAAGTTTTTGGCTTGGAATTTTTTGTTTCTCTCAGTATGCGGAAAGTCATTACATGAAACAGTGTTGTAATATTTTTCCTTAAAGGTCAATTTAACTGTGTTCATAATATGATTAACTTTGCGATAGTCACTTAAGTCTGGCCCCTAACTATGACTTGCCAGTGCCAACATGATCCGTTGTGACAAAGAGATAGTGCTATTCATCCAGTATAGCTTTGCCTCTCTCTCTCACTACAGTTTAATGATGATATCAGTAAAGAAAATTTATCTACTTCTTTATCCAGTTGGTTTTTACTGTAAATGCGTTCGAAAGTTTTTGCGTGCTCTGACTTAAGCTTCTCTGCTGTTCTGTCAGTAATGCACTGTTTGGACAGCTCCACTGAAATCTGTGTGGTACATTCTTCACAAAAGACCACTTCAAACACCAACTTACATGGTTATTATAAGATTTGATCGGTACAATTGTATGGACTTCAAAAGAGACCTTGACCTCTGAGTTTGTTTCAGTGTTTCTTCTCAGGGTAGTCAGCTAGGAAACACCGGCCTCATCTAGTTTATAACGGCCAAAAAAGATTGACGTGTTTTTTTTACAACCTACTTACAAAATAAATATAATTTATCTTACCGAGTGATCATGTATGTAAGGATAATTATCAATTTAATTCATGTTCACGTCATTTATGTTTACACGGTGAGTTGAATACCGAATTACGAAGCTTATTATGTTACTGAAATATTATTCAACCTTTATCAAAACTGTAAAACCAGCCATATACTATTATTTTTTTAGAAAGGCCTACGAAGTACAATTTTATGAAATGTAAGCCAGCAATTCATTTTATTCTAGCATTCACTATTTACTTACTCCGTATATTACATAGTATCATAAACAAACACGCGACATGCAGTCAAAGACACATTTTGTTTTCCTATATCAAAAAATGCAAACACAGAGCGCATCAGCTTTATTTTAAGTTGATACAGAACGTTCATGCAAATATCAGTTGCAAATATTCAATATTGTTGCAATGAAATTCTGTTATGAGCTTCAAGAATGTTATCGTATAGTATTGTAATGTTTTCGGGTATCGTAAATTATATTGCAATGTAATTTTGTAGGCTGTAATTGAAATCATTTTGCGATTTTATTGCGAGACCATATGGTTCAATATTTCATTTAGTAATTCCATTAATTGTGTTTGGTTACATAGACAAATATAATATACGCCGTTCCGTTAGCGTATTCCGAATATGTACACATTGATAAGAATAAATGACAAATATTTTACAACATGTTCTTGGGCTAGCGCCAGAAGAGTCCAACACTCATCTCGGCAAAAAAATAAATGACGAAGATGAGATAGCATCAAGTTGAAAGGTACCTACCTGGAAACAATTCAGATATCGGACCTATTTTCAGGAGTAGGTTGAACAAGATTTTTAGATTACTAGAATAATTCAAATTTTACTGAATTTGAAAAACAATAGTCCAGTATGTAACAGAAATGATGAAACACACATAAGAAGTGAACTCTCATGAAGTTAAAAACCGTTCAAATTCAAGCCACAATATCGTATTAGCGACTTTGGCTGCAAATACTTGTCAAAATGTAAGGAATTTCTTTTTGAAAATTTGCGACTGTGATGAGAATGTGAACGCTTTTTAAATTACGAGTAATGCCTCTCAGATCACAACTGATATCAAGACCACACACATACAGCGCACCACATGAACCAACACTGACCGTTCGCAACGATAGCATTCAAGATTAAATCAAGGTTATTTTTTTTTCCAGCTCTTGATAGTTTCCGAGATGCCAGTTATAAAGTGACCATGCACTGACACACTGCTGGCTTACAGCCAAATACTGCAGAACAAAATATTCAAGCAATATAGGCTAAATATGAATGAATTATTTACGGAGTAATAGCCCGTAACGACATTAGCAAATGACCTAGTTTCGAGGTTATTTTTAATTGCACATTCATATGTACAGGATTTAAATTATACGCGTAGGTAAAGTGTTAGTTCGTCTGTACATCTGTAGCGTATTAATTAATGTTGTACGCTGTGCCACTAGTATATTGTAACTGAATGGTCACCAAACAGGAGACATCGTTTATTTATTAAAAAAAAAAAACAAAATGTTAACCTTATGATTAATTTCAATACTGATTTGCATATTTTAAACCTGAATAAAGAATTAATTTCATCACCACTGCTCCCAAAACGGTAAAGGAAAACATCGTGAGAAAACCGGCATATCCTAGAACCAAAAATTCGAAGACATGTGACATTCACCAACCCGCACTGGGCCCGGGTGGTGGATTACGGTCCATTCCCTCTCCTAGAGAGGAGGCCTGTGTCTCAGCAGTGGGATCATTAAAAGGCTGATTGTACTATGCTTATGCTAAATAATCTGTTGATTAGTATTTAAACTAAACATACACCTAGTTGTTGTATTTTTATGAATTAGCTTGATCATCCGAATCACGCGTAGGTATTTAAAAAACAGATTTCACGCCACAGTAAGTAGTTTGATTGCTGATATTGACAACGAAGATGATGCATTGCTTTTTATTCAGTTTGTCGGCTTTCAGGACACTAATCCGTAAGGATCAGCAATAATTTACAAAAGGAAAAGAAGTTTTCAAAATGTAAAGAAAACACAAACACAAATTAGGAACTCCGAGCATAGTGCTAATTATTATCTATGCAATTGTTATTCAGTTTTATTTATTTATTTAGTTGAATTACTCTTTGCACTAACAGTAATTAACAACACGTGCAGAGAGTCATAAATTACAATTATAAATTATCATTATTAAATTAAAAACCAGAATACAATATTATTAGAGACCAATAATAATAATAGTCCAGATAGTCTCACAGTAGTCTCACTTACTTCAAAGAAAACTGATCGTGATCCTATGAATCATTCATCATCAGACAATCATCATCATATACTGCAATATTCACAATGTTGTGAGCTAGACCGCAGTTATTGCGGTCAGATTAAGCCGCATACGGAAACTCCCCACATACGAGTACATGGTCATTTCATGATTAATTTCAAGCTTTGGTCGAAGACATTGATTGGCAATCGATGAATGTCTGTAAGTCGACATGCATGCTTCGGAGAATCTATGTAACATTTTTGACCTTTACATGTTCAGCCCTTCCTTATTTCTTTGTAAAGGGCAAGTATAACACATACATATAGTATATGTAAGGTAAAGTTTCAGTTCATAAATTACTTCCCATATAATAATAATGTATGTCATATTAACCTGCAAGGTTCCAATAAAACTGAAATTTCAATTTTTCAGCAAGCTTTAAATTACTAAATATTAAACCAGGGGTAGCAAAAGTTACAGACATTTCATCTCATTATTATTATCTTTATACTGAACTTCATGATTCTAAAAGGTGTTTAATTAATATAGTCAAATTTAAGTGCCAATTCTACAAATTTACAATCAACGTTTAGTCGAAATCTGATGTGTTGATATAGTGGTGATACCTCCCACTGCTAAATTGACATCATGCCATAATGAGTGGATGTGCTATTTTCCGTTAAGGAGTTACTTTGTGTGCCCTTGTAGCTCATAGTTAAATATCTATATACTTTGCTTTGGGATTGACATAAACCTAACTATAGCTTACTTATTGATTTTACAGTTTATCTTTGAAATTCAACGTCCAATGCAAATCCAATATATTTAACTAAACTCAACGCAAACAGAATCATCAGGACATTTTCGTAAACAATAAAGTTATGCGCCAAAACATGGTTGACTTGTACTCATCTGCGTAGGTACCCTTTCACAACATACCAGCGTGATGTTTTGTTATAAACTCGTGCAAACAATAAACAGACATCGATTTCAGCGATCCCGGAAGATTGCTATCATTTTTGTAACCACTAAAAAAAGAAAAAATATGAGATAACTTTAATTCCGGAAGTCGGTGTTCGAAAAACGAAGAAACAACCAAAAACACCGAGTTCCGAAATTAAAGTTATTTGATACGTGTTTGTGTTTTTTTTGTTTAGAAGTCGGTTGTATTTTTTGTAAAAAAAAAGTTTTGTTATCACTCTTCTACCTAGTCCAAGCTAAATACTCATTAAAAAAGCTTCAAGAGCTTGTTACCTACCTACATTTCTAGTCATTCCAGCAGCTAACTTAACACGTCATGCTATCGGTCTTCAATAGTAACAGACGCTTTTATTCATTTCTGTGTCAACGCATGCCCTATAAACATGCGAGGCGTCTTACCCACCGTGCTCATTGTTAGAAGACCGTAGAATGCAACTCGCGTAGTGGCAACTCTATTTATAGAATTATCGATACGAATGCGAACAACCCTTTTGTTTCAAGAGGACAGACGGTCGATATGACTACTGTATTGACCGTTCCTTTAATGAAGAAGTGATGAATAATAAGCTATCGTGGTTTATTGAAAACTAGCGGCGCGGCACGGCTTTGCACGGATGCAGTGTAGATACGAATGTTGCTATAATATGCATGTATTATACATTTAAACCTTCCTCTTGAATCATTCTATCTATTAAAAAAACCGCATCAAAATCCGTTGCGTAGTTTTAAAGATTTAAGCATACATAGGGATATAGGGACAGAGAAAGCGATTTTGTTTTATTAAATACTATGTAGTGATGGAGTTAGTGACATTTAGATAAAGAATGTAAATGAAGAGTAAGCCTAAGCAAATTGAATTAACCAGTTAAGAATGACTAAGGAGCGTGTTGGAATCTAGATTTACGTCCAGTTAATGGAAATAAGCTTGCTACCTGATACAAAAAAACTTATGAACATGAGTGAACTATTAACTTCACCACTGCCTGATCTTTTACAAAATACAAGATTAGTATTATGGTAATAATCTTGTATTTTGTACTACACACATAAAAACCTAACATTAATTTACGATTTGAATTTTCACTACTATATCGATAACTGTGTAGGTTTTTCAAAACTAAAGTTGGCTGATAGAGAATACCTTTTTTTTGGATATGAAATCATCAAATGACTTCTCCCGCTCTGCGCGGAGCGGAAGGGAGTGTCAGACTCTTACTGACTAAAACCCACCCGTTATCCTTCTAGTGCCCTTCGCATTCCAGGGCCGCGGTGATTCTTTCGAACAAAGAGGGGACTCCCCACAATGGTGGCGTGCCCAGCGCTGGGTTGCAATAGTCGGTAAAGAAAAGGCAATAAGTCCCTAAATGTACCACTACGGTACATAAAGTGAAAATAAATAATGTATTTTATTTGTTTTCACTTTATGTACCGTAATAGGAAAACTTTCAACCTCGTCACCACCAACCTCTTTAAATCCAAACAATAAAACAAAAGAAAAACCAAAAGCTATCCACAATTATCGCCCTAAAGCCCTCTTCCCACGATTTCATCGAACCCATCCGATCGATAAGACGTGTAAAAGTAAATTCTGAGTTCGACGTCCCACAGTCCTATTAATTATTAAAGGCTGTATCGATTTGGTCATTTGCTTTTAGCTAGCCTTACCTTTGTTACGGCTGAGGTACACCGCCTGGACATAATTACGTGAACGGCTTTTTTGTTTGTTTGTTTGTTAGGGTGAAAAATTGGACGGTCCTGGATTAAAACTGTCTACTTCAATTTTTGGGGTGTGTTGGAAATGGCGGGAATTATTTTTTACTAGCAGCGCCCCGCGGTTCCACCCGCGTAGGTCCCGTTCCCGTGGGAATATGGGGACAAGATATAGCCGATGTCACCCAGGGATAGTGTAGCTTCCCAACAGTGATTTTTTTTCAAATCGGTTCAGTAGATCTAGATATTACCCCTTACAACGTCACAAACTCACAAATGTTACCTCTATACTATAATATTACTAGCAGCGCCCCGCGGTTGCCCCGCGTAGTTTCCGTTCCCGTGGGAATACGGGAATAAAATATAGCCTATGTTACTTAGGGTGAATGTAGCTTTCTAGTGGTGAAAGACTTTTTGAAATCGGTTGAGTAGTTTTCGCGTGAAAGCGTAACAAACAAACTTACATTCACATTTATATATTAGTAGGGATAGTATAGATTAGCATGCGTTTTCTGATGACAATTTTGAAGCTACCAATAAAAGAGCTACAGCATTTTATTATTTAGGTTTACTTAAGTTTTTAATTTTTTGTGAAATGGCTTTTCTCCTTTGATTTTCTGAATGGAAATTAATTATTTTTTTACTTAGCTAATTTGTGTCTCAGTGCTGGGCTAAAGAATCTTTTTTTTTTTGTCTTTCAAATCTCTCATTTTTATCTGGAAAAACTTATATTGCAAATATGATCAGAAATATTAAATCTTTAAAATAATAACGGAGTAACTGTGACCTGTCTAATTGCCGATGTAGGTACTATAGATAGCTTAATTTTTTACAAGCTGTTTTAGCTATATCTGTCAGACATGACAGGTTAAAGTCCTGTTAATAAATCAAGTATTTTAATTGTTATACTCTCGGTGTGCTTCTATGCAATTAGTAAATATTTATACAGTGCCAGGAGATATCAAAACAACACAATTTAATATCCTAGACACACATTTACTCATTAGGTACTGTAAGCGAAATGAGAGTTATAAAATTTGCTTGAGATACCTCAAGCAAATTTTATAATATATAATAATAAAAATAATATAATGGTTTTCCAAAAATGTTGTTAGTGTCACAAAGTAAATTATGTTGAGTTTTAGTTACAGATTAAGATGATAAATAAATACATAAGTTTTTTTTTCCACTCAAATCTCTCATCGTATATGAAAAAACCTTCCTCCTTCCTTGAGAAAATAAGTTTTCATAATAGTTAAGTTTCAAAATAGTGTGTTTTAAGAATACACTATTTTTGAAGCTACACTATTATTACACTTTATTATAGCGCAATTTCTATTAGTACTAAGAAAAAGCACTTTTTTATTAATTTGCTGATATAATATGCTTTTCAATGTACAGTCAACCAGTCCTGTCAAGAACTCCATCCACCACACCACTTCCATCGTAAACTTTGTCTTTGTCACCTGTGACCTAGACTAGAGTCAAGAGCAAATCCATTTCACAATTAAAAAAAAAAAGACTACCGTGTTACCCATCGTGCTACTGTGTTAATGGGTTGGGGAGGTCTGGTACACAGGCGCTCTACGTAAAATATTGGTATCCAGCTCAATCCGGTTTAAACCGAAACCAAAAATAGTTGGGAAAAGGATAGGTAGATGATGAATCTACATTGTACAGTGTATAATTGCCTAATACCTACCTCAAAATAAATGTAAACATACATGTAAACATATTATAATACTTACGACAAAATCTTCTTCAATGACTGAATGATGTCTGATATGACTGTTATTAGAACAAGCGATTTTTGAGGAAAAAAGCTTTCAGACACTATTCAATGTGGCAAGAGCCTTTTTTAGCCATTAAGTGAAAATATTTTTCTTTTTGTCATTTTCTATAAACAGGCTGTTTATTGTTCAGTCGATATTAAACAATAATGTCTTCTGTTGTTACTTTTATTGTTACACTGGTAATGTGCTCTTCGCGTGTTTGTGTGTCCCTTTCTTTCGACAAAAGCTTTTGTAATAGACCCCCTTTTTTGATGTATGTGACAATTATTTTTACTATCAATATGGTTTACAGTAATAGTGGTTTATATTGTGCCACAAAAATCAAAATACAGCATGTTTACTTTTTATCATTTTTTCAAATCGCAGCTAAGCAGTTGTGATTTTTTTTTGACACAATGTTTGAACACATTTTTTTTTATATATTTGTTTGTCCATGCTTGATAACTACTTGAACTTATTTATTACAGAATTGGAGTAACACTAAAAAGCCAGCTTTTCTAAAGACACGGTTTAGGTAATAATTTAAATGTTCAGGATTTGAGCGAAAAAAATTGTATTATGAAATTCATCCAATCCATCAAAATTTCCTTTATAATTGCATTAAACAACAATCGATCAAAAATAATACACTTTTAACGTTTACAAATTTACGATGGTGAGATTTATTACTTTGCAAAATTCATGCAAAAAAATTCACAGTCAAAAGCTTCATCACTGAAGTCTTGATTTTAGTAAAACTTCGTAACTGTATCATTTAATAAATCTGTCATAAGAAGTCATCACACTCACCTTTAAAACACTAATAACCTACTTAGTAAATGGGCCGTAATAACTCTTAAATCTTTCGCGCAAACTCCAAACCGATACTGTCGCGTCATTAGCAAAACGAAATTAGCCTCATCATTTCTAAAATCAAAAATCCGACGCCGCGTACATTAGTCGCATCGATGCGCTATGAAAATAAATTGTTTATATGTATATGTACAAGAAAATACGGTCAGTCAGTTGTCAGTTACTAGCGGGAAAGAAGGCCGAGTGGGGCGTCCGACGCTCATGAAATAAAATTGTTTTTCCGTACGAAAGTGAGCAACACGTGGGCTCTAGGACGAAAGTTTGGTAACAATCCGGTTGATTAGCGAACTTTTCGACACAGTTACCATTCCAATTACGTGCAGTGAGTGTGTGGTTCAATTTGTGGTGTGTGCATGTTTGATGTCTATCAGATCCGACCAGTGAGTGTATTATGCTAATTTTTACTATTATTTTTAATTGTTTATAGTAGCACTTTCACCGTATTATGTATTTTTATGAGCGATATTGACGTAATGTCTTGTATTTCGGACGATGATGACTCTTTATTTTAGTTTTTATTGCCAATGTGCTGTTGAATTTAACTTTGAATATAGGTAGATGTCAGTATTACCTACATAAAAATTCGGATCAACATTCTTGGGAGTTTTGATACGAGTCTTGGATTCTCGTTAAATAGTTATCTAAGTTAGCAAGTTTTGATAGAGTATCGTGTAACTTTGAAACGTTCTTATGATTCAAAAAGTAAGGTAACTTTTACTTGACTTTTTTATGAAATTGTTATGAGTATTTTATTGGGTCCAGATGTCTCATTTCAGGGTTTTTTACTTAAGCTGAAGTTTATTTGAACTCAAAATACTATGCTGTTACAAATAATGAATATAGATAGTAATCGCACTATATGACATTAATGTTGAATTTATAGACTATAGTGTTGAATGTATAGACTTGTAATTTAAACAAAACTCATGGAGTTGATTAAATTCATCATTAGGCCTATACAAGCTGCTCGTCAATATCTATTTTTTAATAAAATTGCTAGTTAATAAGTGACCCTCCATCGACCTTTAAAAATTAACACGGCGTATCTAATGCATACTTACACAGTTATTAAGGAGCATACATACTTATTGCAAAAACATAATAATTCATTATGTCACAGTTATCATAAAACGTTGACCTACTTACAGTAATAACAATAGCACTGTCAATATCATGCTTACCTTCTTACATACAAGTGGAAAAGGGTCCTTTTACGTATCTTCTTGTAGAATATCTCCACCTTCTCACATATCTATACTAATATATAAAGCTGAAGAGTTTGTTTGTTTGCTGGAACGCGCTATTCTCAGGAACTATTAGTCCGATTTGAAAAATTCTCTCAGTGTTAGAAAGCCCATTTATCGAGGAAGGCTATATATTATGTAGTAGCGACCCGCGGTTTCATCCGTGTAGTTCCCGTTCCCGTGGGAATACGGTGATAAAGTATAACCTATGTCACCCGGGGATAGTGTAGCTACCCAACAGTGAATTAATTTTTCAAATCGGTTCAGTACTTTCGGAATCTAATCAATTTAAACAAACAAACAAAGAAAATCCACTAACCAACTTACAAAAATAAATGAAATCCCACTAAAAACATTTTCATCTAAAAATGTGACCAAGACGAGTCTACGTAGCTTACCCTGTGAAAAAGTTATCTGATCTCGTATAAAGTCAAACTCTAAAGACTGTACACTCTAAACATACAAGCTCTACACTACACTTTACTCAAAAATATATGAAAAAGTGGTCAGATCTCATGTACAGACAAGATTTGTGATCTATGCGCCCTAACTTTACCAGACCTACCTTCACAAATTCTACATTTTAGTCAATACGTGTAGCTTGGCCGTTTTGCTACCGTCACGAAGATTTCATAGGCATTCGTTGATTGGGTGTGAAATAAAACGGCTAAGCCACACGTAAACGATATTTTTTGTAAATCTATCTGACGAACTAAATAAATATCGAAATCTATCTGACGAACTAATCAAATACCCTATTCATAAGTCGAAAGAAAGTTAAAAAAGAATACATCTTAATAGTACTGTTTAATAAATTTCTACAAATCTACGTCAATTTCAAAACAAACATAATATCAACTTAAGTACATAGTCTACTAAAATATTGACAACATTAATGACTCGAAGTAAATTATGTACTAGTATCACGATTAACTTCAATTTCAACATACTGTACGGTATACGCCTTAATTATCCACTTCGATATTTAGATTTGCTAGTTATGTGAGAAAGAACACACCTGACGTAACCCCCTTTTATAATAAACTGTGAAATATTCGATACAGTGTGTCCTACTATAACCTAGTACAAAAACTTTTAAGTGTGTGTAATTATTCTACTAAAACTATGATAAAGTTTAGGCTAGGCTTTACGAATTTTAGGCCACAGGTTCAAAATTTCAAAACCCATTTATTTTTATTGTGTATTTAAGCAAATGGCTTTCCTAAATCCTTCCAGTAACTCTTTTGACGAGCCATCTCGGACCAGTCTTGCATCTCGGATGCATCTATTTCGTCTCACCACCTCTTTCCAAGCTTCTTGCAACATTCTTATGCACCCACTTTGTGAAAATTATCTGCCCAGCCATATTTGTGCAAGCGTCTGACGTGACAACCAATCTCATTTTGACTATCTTCCACAGCATTCGAAACAGTGAAGGAAAACATCGTTAGGATAAATATGATAATGAGATCCACCTATCCGCACTGGTTGATAAAGACCCACTCCCTCTTACAGAGGAAAACCATTTCCCAGCAGTGGCAACATTACAGGCTGGCTGTACTCTTCCTTCACTAATCTAATGTTATTCAATAGGAACGATATAGAACAATTGTAACTTAAAGGTAGACCTGAATTTTACCTCTTCAATAAGATATAACCGAAAAATTAATTGGTGTCAATTTTAGGTTGTATTTTACTTGCGTATCAAAGAGGAATAATGCCGTTTGTTGATGTGGAATTTAGATTGTTTTGACCTTAGTGAATTTTAAATTTTCTGGTCAATGTCTTCTCCCCACATCTACATCAACAATAAAAGTTTATGATTTTATGCAAAAAAGATAGAGTTGAAACACACGCATATTTCAATTATGATTCATCCATTTTGTTGTCTTTGGCTAATCACCCAATCTTAAACCGATTAAACAAAGCTACGTCATTCATTTTCCGGCAAGAAGTTTGTGACTAAACTGTTCGTCATACACCTTTAAAATATAATTTAGAGAAACATTTGCACTATACGTATAAACTAAATAACTGGCGGCCGCAACTTCGTGTGCTCAGATGTGGATTTAAAAAAATAAAGGCTTCAATACTAAGTTAGAGTACCTCTCTCATTCATACCCTTAAAGATGAAATTTCACAAAAGTCTTTTCATAGGTTTTCATAAAATAAGCGTTGTTTATGAAACCTACGTATTTTCCTAATTTCTGCTTTATAGATTTCGTAGTTTTGGCTGTGCGCTGAAAGACAACAATTATGGTATAGTTAAGGAAAGAAAATATAACCCTTTTGGCTTCACCATAGTTGGATGAATGGTGCCACTACGTCGCTGCAAACAAAATTATTCACTACCCAATACGCCTAGATATTGGATGGCCATTTCCAGTGACTACTACTTACGTTACAACATTCTAAGAAATTCTAAAACAAGCAGTTTTATTCCATAGTATTTGGATTTTCTATCGTCTAATAATCTGGCCGGGACCGTACTATGCGCGTTGTATAATACTTTACGAATAAATATATCTGTGACGTTCTTCAGAAACTTGCATATTTAGAAAATTATCATTTTCCTAGCCTTTTCCAAATATATTAGGGTCGGTTTTCAGTCAAACTGAATTGAACTGAATACCAGTATTTTCCGTTTTGCGACTGCTTATCATACTCCTTAGCAAAATGGGTATCTTTGTTTTATTATTTAGCAAGCATTCATATCCGCATTGCTGGGCGATAGTGTCCCTCACTTCAATTTTAGCTGCCCTTTTCATCTCGTTTAAATGAATGCAGTAAAATTTAACATTTTTCCCCCTGCAGGGCAAAAGCTCTCTTCCTTCCATTCCTCCGGGCTTTTGGCAAGTTTGGACCAATCCTGTTGATAGACGTCAAGCTCTTCCCGCCACTTTCTTTTGAGTCTGCCACGACATCAAAGAAAGATTTCAGGGACCTACATGGTGGATAATTAGGCCATAAACCGTTTGACAGCAGACGACACAGAAAACAGCCATGGTACATTTTTACACGCACTGTGTTCCTAACGCGTACCGTTATCTGACTCACAGAATGTCCATTTTTTTCATATAACCATAACAAAATAAAAAATGAAATTACAAAAATATGCAAACGGCAATTGTGCACGCTCTATAAGGACGAACCAAACGACCTGTGGGTTATCGGCACCCGTCGCATAGGTCAACGCATTTCTGTCGTGCCCGTCTAACTTTATCTTTATTCCTTGATCGTTGGTTATGATGTTATATCATAATGTTTGTATAATATACCGTATTGATAAATAAATTGCTGATAAGGGGCATGTGTACGAATCGCGATTGGGCTTTTTGCATGCACTTATACAATCAACCAGGTCGAAGAGCAATGTTCTTGATGCGACTTAGGATCGTTTCTGAATTGTGGATTTTGAGCACAGAACGCGTACAACCCTAACTTTAATGTCATTCTTTCAATGAGTTGCACGTTTAAGTAGCGTTTGATGAATTCTCTATTTGAAATTGTTTATTCGGAAATTTTATTCTATATATTGTCATAGTTGTCCTGAATTTTTAGTCTGTAGTCTATCACTAAGTACAGTGGCAGACTAAAGACTAAAAAAAAATTTAAATTTATTAAACTCTGGTATCCGCAAGTGAGCCAATGAAATCTTTTGTTGAACCCCATGTCAAGAGTGTGAAAGCGTATTATTTCATTGAATATACCAAAGTAAGGCATGCCATAGTAAATAATCTATATTATTTTCGGTGTTCTCGTCTGTCTTAACCAGCGCAAATATACTTCTTTTTTTCTAATACTAAATCTGAAAATCTCATAAACAACTTTCTAAGAATATCCATAATCTGTTGTGTATTACTTTTATAAATTCGAGTGGTTGCGGTCACATTGAAAACAATGAGTTTCAAGAAGCACCTGCCTCCATAATTTTCTTTATAAAATATTGTATGTTTGTTCACTTCAAGACTTCATGAAACAAAAACTGGAATTAGTTGGGATGCATTTAATTAAAACGTTTCGGCAAAGTGACCGAATTGTTGGCTGAGTACCAAATTCTTAATCCTGTGGATTTCAAAACATTATTAAAGGCATAAAAATGTATGCTGAAAGTGTAGTACTGAAAAGTATTTGTGTCGCAAAAGTTCAATGTATCGTATCATTGTCCACTGTTGGATAAAAATATGCACCTTACCCATGTTCCAAAGATTTGCCACTGTTTTTTTTTTTGTTTTCCGTCTTTCGTATTTTCATATTGAAAAACATATACAAAAATAAGAATCAGCACTATTTATTTGAAAACCAAAGGCACACATTTGACGACACAGTTGATGCATTGGTTGAGCGTTCGGCTGCTGCGCTACGTGTCGCGGGTTCGATCCCCGCACGGAGCAAAAGTTTGTATGGCCTACAGATAATTGTTCCTGGTCTGGGTTTCTTGTGTATGTGAGTATTCATGTTTGTGAACGCACCCACGATACAGGAGAAAATCCTAGTGTGGGGCAAAGTTTAAAAAAAAAAAAAAAAAACGAAAAATTTCTGAGAACTTTTTAAAAACATAATACCTATGAGCCGTCTATGTGCCGTACGGCTGCGTCAATAAGGTCCGTATGGACACTGGTGCCCAATGAATGTCCATAACAATATAGTCCTCATAATAATGTCCTTTGCTGTTGCTATGGTACAGTAGGTACTTACCTTATTTTAACCTAGTCTAGTAAATTATTCACGTCTATTTTTGAAACTGCGTCTGCAAAATATAACAGTTTATTGATCTCGACAACTGTCGACTCTAGAAAGTGTTCTCTCGGCTAATTTTATTATTACAAAATGACAAATGAAGTCGAATAGTTAAATTAAATTCAAACTTTGTATCGTCTTGGAATACCTCTCTACAATTAAAGGCTGGCCTGAATTTCGTAATTATGTTCCAGAAACTTTTGACTGGTCTCTCGCCAACTGAATCAAGTGTTCGACGGGAGAAAATTATAATATTCATTTAATTTAATCTTTGAACAGTTTTCTGAGATAACGGGGGTTATTCACCTTTTTGACAAATCTGTTGTGATGAATTTCGTTTCAGCGTATCGTCGTGCTGGTGTCATCGAAGTAAATAACTGCATGGCAAGAGGCCGAATATGAGTAATGATATAAGTCACTCACCTTTTGGATTTGGATAGTGAAACTTTAATTTACTGGAGGCAACAAAATATAAACCAGAGGGCTACTACTACTCTACTTATTTTCCTATAGAAATATTAACAGATTTCTACTGACATCAGAATTAAAACGTTGAAACGAGGCTTAAAATAATAGAATTGACTCTCTGGTTGGCTATTTCTTCCTCCAATATTGAAGACGAATGCACTGAAGACTCCGAGATCCATTGGCATAAGAAAAGAGTATTCCCCAAGCTGAGAATATTCGAAATTTGAGAAACTGTCTTTCCGGAAATCTTCCTTTCCAGACCTGAAAATATCATCGTCTTCTTGACATTCGAACAACGTTATTATTTGAAAATCGTGTCTCAATAAGAAAACACAAGTACACATATTATTGCAGATTTACCTACTCAACGATGCACAGAAGAAAATAAAATGCGTAGTTACGTAGGCAGTGACCTCGGGAGTGTAATTATTTCGGGCTTGCAACGCGAAACGTGCGCAGTGCACGACCATAGTGCTGTCACCAAGCGGCCGGTTATAAAATCTTTTGTTAAGAATAACATTCTTTTGAACACATGGCTGTAAAAATTTTATGTGTTTGTCTTTATTTTTTGACCCAGTAACCTAGTCTATTCCTAAAGACTAAGTCTTTAGGAATAGACTAGGTTACTGGGTCTTTTCGTGTGTGTCAGAATTGAAATGTTTGTATTCAAGCGGCCTCAAGTCTGCTATTACAATAGTGTCAGAATGGTCTATCATTGATTTCATAATGGTTGATTATGACAACTTTGTATATATAGTCTACTACTATAAAAGCGTCATTATGACTTTCCAATGGTCAACCACTGATACTCCATTGAAAGAAATGGCATAGAATGGTAATCTCGTACATAATGACAAATGAATCACAGACGTATGCGGTAATTTGCTAAAAGTTTGACCTTTTGATTAGTGACCATTAGCACGTCATTGTGCAATCATTGCTTTTAATATCTCGGTTATCAAAAAGTTTTACGAGAGCGTTGACCGACCAATGATTGACCATTATGAATTTAGCAGAACATGAACTTATAGCAAAATGACAATGGGATCATGTTGGAATGACAAATTTATAAAAATACAACAGACAAAGTGTATGTTCTATCAGTGAATGCAACTGTCGAAATGACAAAATATAAGGAATCGATCATGTAATATTTTGACATCGTTTGTCAATCTCATACATTTTTGACGACTTGTAAATCACTTTCGCCACGCTACTACTGACAGAATATCATTTATCTAAAGCGGACTGTAAATTAGCAGAAAAATGGTTCAAAATCATTACCTATCAATTTATATTAATTTATGTTCTAACAGCAAATTCTTATCATTGCTTTGTAAAATTAGTATTCCAACATTATGTCTAAATTGTACATACTACTTTCCATCACAAGTTTAACTATTTAATTTTGGACCGATTTATCAATAGTCGTAAATTTTACACGACGAATAAACTACCGATTTGACTTCATGTACAGATACTATACTATATTTCAGTTAAAAACTAAGTCTTATTTTGTTTTTACTCTTTTCTAAGTTTTTTTTAGGGAAAAGGTATGATACTTCAAATGAAAGACGTCATCCTCACAATATTCGAAATCATAAAACAAGTTTATTTTCGTAAACGCAGAGAGTTGATTGACAAAGAGTCCAACAAAAATATCACTTGAGAGTAAATGTCAGTAGTATTTCTGATGCTGTAAATATCCTCCCGAGCAGTCGTGGGCGTTAGAGGTGACAGAGGAAATAAGATAAATGATCCATTTTTCTATGACCTGCGCAAGAATATAACGTTTTACTAAGGCTTGGTGTAAACACGGTACATAATAAGACAACGTCAGAATTAGTAGGTGTAGGCAGAGGCCTATCTGCCAGGGTTATGAAATTTGTTCAAAAGAGTCACTACGGCTCTATGGAATTAGGAGGAACACTGATGGGTTTTAGTCAGTAAGAGTCTGACACTTTCTTCCGCTCCGCCCAGAACAAAAGAAGTCATTTGATGATTATTTCCCACCCGTAAGGAAAAAGCTTTCTTGAAGTGCATTCCTAATACATTCGTTAATTAGTTTAATAATGTGCCGTATTGACCTATCTATATCGACGCTGTAAAAGCAGTGAAGAGCTTTCTGAAGCCGGCGAGAATACGTTTTATCTTCCATATCAACCTGTCAATTGAGGAAAAAAATGTATGCTTCTTTATAATAATAACTTCCTGCGTTTTTGGGCAATTTTCCCATTCACAACGTTAATGCATAGCTTATCGCGTTGATGCTGCGAAAACTGTCAATTTGTTCGATTGGTCTCGAACAGAAGGACCTAAAACTCATACACTACTATTTGAACCAGCAGGATCATCTATCCCTAATCCGGCTATCGTAGAATTGGTTCATAAGTTTAACGCGTAGTTTAGTTTAACTCCACTGTGCTAAAGCCTAACGACCCGATACAGAATGCGACGGGTACCATGAGTCACTTTACTACGTTATATTTTATTTCTAGCTTTGGAAATAGGCTGTTGTGCCGAGGTGACTTTTTATTTAGTTTGACGTTCCAAAGATTGCCTGACCTACACGACCTATTCCGTCCGTTCATTTTAGTAATGTGTCCTTTGTGATTTTTCTACGAATTATTTGGTAACGGGACTCTCCAATAAATGATAGCAAATCTTCCGGGATTGCTGAAATCGCATATCTGTTTATTGTCTATACCAGTTTATAACACGCAGTGATGGGGTACGTTAACGCTGTTGAGTATCACCACTATAAAGTGCAAAATAAAAAACTTTTTACAGAAAATAAAACCAACTACCAAATAAAAAATAAATAACTACCTTTAATTTCGGAAGTCGGTGGCAAAAAACGAAGAAACAATTTAAAACACCGACTTCTGAACTTAAAGTTATTTTATACTTTTTTGTGTTTTTATTTTATTATTTAGAAGTTGGTTGTATAATTTTGTAAAAAAGATTTTTTTAAACAACCTATCAGATTGCAGCAGAACCTAAAAACATTCCACGGTCACTGTATCAAAACGAGTAGATAAATGCTTATATGTCATGTTTATTATCAGTGCAGGAAGGACCTCGTCTCTTGCTGATTTGCTAGACGTTTTAATATCCAATTCAATATTTTATGCTTATATTATGTAAGCTGCTATTTAATTGTAAATTATTTCCGTACTATCTGAATGACACATAAATACTTACATCAACAATTCCTTGCTGGGAATAAATAGGTCAGTGTATCTCGTCATTCCTTCCAAAGCTTGGTCGTCATCGTTTGCGTTAAATGATAAATGATATTTATTTTGTAAGTAGGTTAAACATAACACTTTTACACGTCAAATATTTTTGGTCATTTTAAGCTAGATGAAGCCGGTGTTTCCTAGCCGACTACCCTGAGAAGAAACACCGAAATAAACTCAGAGGTCTCTTTTAAAGTCCATACAATCCTTACTTGTCAAGCCATATATGAGAACCATGTAAGATAGATATGTAGGTATATATGTATAATACTTTTATCAGGACACCATCTAATTTACGCAATGTTTAATCTACACTAATATTATAAAGCTGAAGAGTTTGTTTGTTTGAACGCGCTAATCTATGGAACTACTTGGTTCGAATTGAAAAATTCTTTTTGGGTTGAATAGACCATTATTCGAGGAAGGATTTAGGCTATATATCATCACGCTTAAGCCAATAGGACCGGAGCAGCGATAAAGAATGTTTTAAAATCGGGGATTCCACGGAGACGAAGTCGCGGGCAGCAGCTAGTTAACAGCTATTACCTGAGCAGTACAGCTAAGTCATGAGTACTCATAACTTAGGTTGTTTCGGGAACATGCTCCGTATTCGACCACAATATCTTTTACCATCAGAATAAATACTAGTCACGTACATACATGAACGAAACAGTAAAAAAAATATATACCTACGCTAAATTTTGTCTAAATTCTCTGCCTAGCCCAATAAGTCCAAGGGTTTGTGTAATGACAGTATATTCATTACAGGAAACTAAACGACGTATAAGCAAAGTCTTGGATGGATTTTCAGCCAAGTTTTTGCACGCTAAAACTTGGCTCCTCTGGGGAAACCCCAGGCTCTTTTGAACCTCAAATAAATTAATCCCGAGGCAATTGACAACAAGAAACTTTGAAATACAGGATATTTCATCTACCCTCCTCCGGTAGTAAAAACAATGGCATAAATCCAGGTTGGTGTGCCAGCTTTTTGTTAAGTCTCAGAATACACAAAGAGGCCTCAAAATGGGATCAGCTGCAGATGATGTGCTTATAAATTTCAATAAATGTAAGACTATAGACATTAATCTTGCCTCCACTATATTACTGAAACAATTCACAAATGCACCGTGTTACGAGTGAAATTTGGTAAGTATATATTTTGGATCGACTCCAAAACAATTAGTGCAGTTTGTGCTGTGCCCCGAGGGTTGTCGAACGCTCTGATTTAGCTGAGACCGTATAGATTTATGAGGTATCTTTATTTTTTACCAATGAAATTTCTGAAGGTTTATTGGATGGAAGTGGGTCACTTATTAGCACGTACTACGCCGTATTACGAAGTGCCAATGCTATCATGATTCGTGTGAGGGAAAGAGATAGTGCTATTCGTCTTGTGTAACTCTGTCTCTCTCTGACACAGAAATCATGATGGATTTAAGATGTCATAATAGGTCGCCTGGACTGTTTTGTCAGACTGAGTGAATGACCAATGCATGATAGGTTTAGTAACTCAAAATGGTTTTCGTTATCACTGCTAAAACCCTAGTTACTTTAAAGACGCTACAAAAATCAGATCCATCCACGATTGTTTCAAACATTTCGATGATTTCATTTTATTTATCTAATTATGCTAGCTTTCGTTCCCAAATAAGTTGGTATTTAGACTAAAAAATGATGCAGAATCTTAACTGCCATTACCGCTGCCCTATTAGTTTTTTTTTGCCCCAATTGTAAAAAAACTCCAACTCAGCGACTACTTAGCACAGATTTTAACGCTGGCCATTTTATAAAACATTTCTGTTCCAAGTTTAAAAATAGAGGAGACATTAAAAAACAATTTTAGCACTTGGCAACCCTGAGTACCCGCCAACGGCTTGGCGAATTGAGGGAAAACGCCTCCAAATGCATTTAGTGCAGTCTAGTTGAGCATTTTAACACTTGATTTAACTACTGGCTTATTATTGTTTTGGCCGGAATAAACATGGTCATGCATTCTGAATAGATGGGCGTGGTAGCCAGTGGCAGGAAATTTCGTGTGGCTTTGAAAGAGTAAAGTACTTAGGACCGTTACCTATATTGGAATTTTAGAGGAGTTTTTTGGGTTCCGTGTATGTTAACTAATTATGTTCTTGATATTATATAAGAGTTTGGCTAAAGAGTAGTGAAAAAGAAAGAAGTAGTGGACGGATTGTGTGAAAGACGACATATCATCATTCTATAGTTTCTCTAGAAGTTTCTTCCACCTGAGGAAAGCAAGATAGTGACAAATAAAGTTGGGAGACGAAAGCATGTGCCAATCAGGACGATTATCTATGAGATCTGAAGGCCTTTGAATCTATCCCTTTTAAATAAAATTGCAATTTTAAATACAGATAAAATCGCAGTACGGATATAGGTAAACCACAGTTGGCATTAATTTATTAAATCGGTAATCAGTAGTCGTTAATCAAATTTTGTTTGAGCCAAAATTGTTACCATCCATTAAAATAATTTTCCAGTACTAATTTACTAATTATTTTTTGTTTATTTTGTACTTGTTTTTCCTACAGCTTCTTTCATGTGGCCTGACCCACAGGAGTCGTTTAGAAGGACTTTTAAATTGTTAAGGTCGGACAGTCATAAAGATGAAGCTTTTGCAGGCAAGTCCACTAATTCAATTTTTATGGAGCAACCGTTCAATGGAATCCACGGAAACTATTATAAATTAGTTACTGTTTATAATGTTTATATTCTTTTTGAAGCTATTTTCATAAATCAGTAAAAGAGACCAGTTATAAACAAAAAAAATTACCTGTTTTATCATATTATCAGTTTAGACTATTCTATCATATACTAAGGTGTACAAAAACAAACTGCGTACTGAAAAACCTGAATTTTTGTTCACACATACACTTGGTATTACAAAGCCTTCTTACAACATACGTACCTATATTATTTCCATCACTACATAAGCTAAACGCTTATACCAGACCGGAGTATGTTTACCGTAACTGGTCTTTCGGGACATATATAAGCTCTCGTACCATTGTCCACACTTACCGACTATTTCCTTCTGAATAAACAAATATTGTACCGTAAAACTTATACAGGGTTGAAATTTGAGCAGGGCTCTGGAGGGTGCCCTAAATATTGAAGTTACAATTTTTTTAAAGGACACTTTTAATTATCTTCATAATGAAGTGAAAAAAAGAAAGCCATTTTGACATTTGCTAAAACGTCAGTTTGCTCGATTCCTGACACGATCAAGCTGATTAAAAAAAATGCTGGCAGCTTTACCATATATGCTAAACTTTAAAATAATAGTTTAAAAAACACGCTTTTAGCATGCACTAAAAATTACAAAATAATTCGGACATTTAGTTTGATGACTCAAGAGTTTTCCCTTTGCCAAATCTTCATTAGATTGCAGGTAAACATAAACAATTTCAGTTCGTAATGAATGATAAATAATTACCTATGCGAAATGGTTATAAGTAGGTAATCATCTTTATTGAATATTTACTATGATTTATTATGAAAGAAAGCGTGGAGCGTTTATGTAATATTTACTCTTTTTTGGACAAAACGAGAAAAACAAAAAAAAAATCGCATAACTCTTCGAAAGCATCAATAAGTATTTTGCTATGGTTATCGAGAAAACCGTTTCGACAAATAGGCGCGTAGAGTTGGGTTAGTTATTCAAACTTAAAGAAGTGAGTTTTTATTTTTTTCGCTAATATTAAGTATGTGCATATATTATACATACCATACTTCCATAATAATATCTAATCTAAGCTAATTTATAAAGTTGAAGAGTTTGTTTGTTTGCTTGAATGCGCTAATCTCAGGAATATTCGGCTGATTTGGAAAAAAAAATAGTATTAGATAGCCTATTTGTCGAGAAAGGCTGTCTATTGTCACGCTAATACCAATAGGAGCGGAGTACTCATGAAAAATGTGACATAAACGAAGTCGCGCGGATCAGCCAGTTAGTTATAGGTGAAAGTAACACTCTGTCAGTATTTCACCTCTTCACATCTTAACGACTGATCGGATTTGGATGAAACAAATACTTATTTGATATATCCCGGGACCATATTACTATATTAACTTGAAATAACTTTGACTTTAACGCGGGCATAACCGCTCAGAGACAGAGAGAGACTTTATGTGCTGTTTTCTCAAAACCTCATTTTCTAACTTACAGTTTTTCATTTACCACCGCAATATTTACTGTCAGCCTTTATACTAAGGCTCATAACAACATACAACCTTCATAATATGCATCACAGGACTTGCCCACCAAAGCCCGGCTTAACATTCCACCCTGTATAACGATATTCTAAGCGGTTACAGACTTTCTAAGCAGTCTGGGGAACGATTTTTGTATTGGGAACAAAATCTTTCTAGTCGTGTTTATTGAGGACCGCATTGCGTTCGACCTATCTTTAAATGGTCTTTATTTACTTTGTGGTTTAAACTTTGATCTTACAGATAGTGGATGGTCGAGATTCAGTCAGGTGCCTTTTGTTATTGGAAAAAGGTTAAGAAATGGAATGGATTTTTGTAGATATATTTGAACAATAGAGGTGATTTGACCGAGAAGGCATTGACCTTGTTTGTGCTGCTTGATATGATATTATTTTAACATAGAGTTTGTCGACAGAATGTCGCTACTTGAAATTAAAAGTTATGATTTTTATAACAGTTTTTCATTAAATATCGATACTGTACCCATGATGTCAGCTGATCCCTGTAGTTAATTTAATTTGTCCAGGTGTAAAGATATTGATATACATTAATATGTTTTAATAGGATAGAAGGTTCACTTTGATATTAAAATTAACATACTTGATGAAACCATTTAATCAGAGAGAAGCTCTAACCAATAAATAAATTTATTTGCGGCGAATATTCGCGAGAGTGTTCTGTCCCTAATGCGCCACATATGAGGCAGTTCCAAAAACTACCTTCAGTTGTTCGCCTGGAGGATGGATTTGGATCTGGATTGCCCGATAACGCGGTACTGGATCAGCCTGCACGTTGAGCACTCCGGATCCAAACCCAAATTTAGGCTAAGATAAAATATGTGTGTATATTTTATTTTATTTAATCATTTTGTGTATTTTAATTGTAATTTATTGTGTTTTTATTAATGAAATGACATT
Organism: Hecatera dysodea; assembly: GCA_905332915.2. Lineage (NCBI taxonomy): Eukaryota > Metazoa > Arthropoda > Insecta > Lepidoptera > Noctuidae > Hecatera > Hecatera dysodea. The sequence goes on along the minus strand of HG995294.1, from coordinate 4,753,067 downwards.
ATTGTAACTTTGTGTTTTTGTAATGCGATTTAATTTAATATTATAATAAATGAATTTTAATTTTAATAAACGAATAGTAAGACATAATAACCGTTTATGACGTGCATTAGAGTATAATGGCTCAAAAATGAAGAACTTTTAAGGCCCATTCTAATGAATGTATCTGGATGTGTAAAGGCTGTAAAAGCAGCATGCATACATAATTGTTTGTGCTCTAAAATATGTACACGCAATATTTGAATGACACAGTTGTATCATACTAACATAATTATAATATAACCACTATAATAGAAATTTGTGAAATGGAACCAACCCGCACTGGGCCCGCGTGGTGGATAACGGCCCATTTCCTCTTCTAGAAAGGAGGCCTGTATCCCAGCAGTGGGAACATCAAAAGGCTGATTATGCTTATGCTAATAAAAATGTATTTAATGAGGAACTAACTAATAAAGCTTACTAATAACAGCCTCACAGATTGATCTTCAAGGTTAAGCAACGCTTGCCGAAGTTGGTCTGTGAATCGGTGACCATCATAACATATCGAGAATCCTCCGTGCCTCGGAAAGCACGTTAAGGCGCTACGGATTTTCAGAAGCTAAAAAATCTGATGCTAGTCTTGTTAAGAAGTAGCGTGTTATCCAGTTAATGGATTGTTGAGGTCTAGTCAGCTGCTCCACGTAAAATACTGGTAATCATCTGAATCTGGTTTGATTGGGAACCGAACCTTATATATTTGGGACACGGTTGGGCAGATGATGAGGTATGAATATATTGTGTACCAGACCACAGACGATGACGTGACACCAGAGTAGGTGTGGCATTCGATAATACAACCCACATCAAAAGTCACATGAGACATCAATGAACATATTTTTTTTTTCAAATAAAAAATGTCTTCAGCAACATATTTAACTTGTCATCGGCAACATTAATATATTTCCTCTTACATAAGATAATCTGTATAAATTTTATAATAGAAAGAACTTTGTGAATGTCTGCCAAGTGAATATATGCTGTATTCTCAAAATTATATCATTTTGTGGTTTTTTATTAGAGTTATACAAGCTCATTAGAATCTTTATGTGAGTTAATGATATAATAGGTGACATACATACCTACTGATATGAATAAATGAATGGGCTTGCATACGTTTAATTGGCAAGCAGCCGACTCATATTATTTGGTGCGTGTATTTCCGAATGTGTAAGTTTGGTGTGCCTAGTATCTAACGAATCTTCTTAAATGTTACCAAATTCAGTATCTAAAGGAAAGTCAAGTCCTTTTTAGGGTACTGTAGCCAAAAACGGAACCTTTATAATATCGTCATGTTCATCTGTCTGTATGCCACAGCCGTTTTACTCGGAGACTATTAAAGCTACATAAATCAAAATTGGTAGGTATGAGGTGCAACCTGTGAACCGCTTTTCAATAATGTTGTGATATTATGGAAAAAAATTAGGGGTGGGACTCGATACATGTAACATAATCGTGTGGGGTATCATTGGATAGCACTTTCAAAATTAGGTTACAGTTTTTGAGATAACTCTAACTCTCTAGATCTCTAACTTTTAAGCAATGAAGTTGAAAATAAATAAAAAATTGAGCAAATAGCACATTTCAGACAGTTCTAACGAAAATTGGTTTGAACATCACAGCTTATACATGTCATATACTTTTAGAGATTTGAGATTTTAACAGTGAACTACGTCCGATACGCACTTGGCCGGTGTTCGTGTTTACCGATCTGAGTCAATCATATCTTCTTTGTACCCAATTGCAAGGTTTAGTTCAATTTGCCCCTTACGTGTGCCACTTCCCGGGTATTGTCAGTGGTAGCGCATAAGGTGGCTTTGACTACAGGGTTTTTGGGCACAAAGAGAAAGAATGTATAAATATGATTATAAAAGCCACAGTAGCATCCATATGCCATTGTGGTTTTTACAGTGCCAAGAAATACACACTTGTAAAATAACACGTTTCTTTCTAAAAACAAAGCCGATGATTTGTGAAATAGATTTTTTTACTAACTTCCTGTGTCTACATACATATTGAGATGACTCAGTGTATCTGAGAATTTTCTTTATTACCTGGATGACCTGATTTTTTTGCGCGTTATTTATTTTATATGTTAAGAACTAGCTACGCAACTCGGTTTCAGCCGCGTTGTTCCCGTTAAAGTGCGAAAACGGGAATAAAACATAGCTTATGACACTTACAAAAATAATGTGACTTTCTATCGGTAAAAGAATTTTCAAACTCGGTTCAGTAAATCCAGAGATTACCCCTACAATCTCACAAACATTACCTCTTTATAATCTCAGAAACTAAAAAACCTACAAACTTAAAATTTGGCAGGTAGGTTCCTTATAGGGTGTAGACATCCGCTAAGAATTTTTTACCCTCTTAGCGGTGGGGTTTCGTAAAGCGGCGGATTTTACGAAACTCCACCGCTAAGAGGGTAAAACGGGGGTGGAAATTGTTTGTACTAACTAGCTGTCTACACAGACGAAGTCGCGGGCGAAGTGCTAGTATTGTACAAAGTATACATAAGGTAAAAATGTTGATGTTGGTAATTAGACTGCGTAACTGAAATGGAAGCGACAACATGTATTTGCAGGGTGCATTATAGACAGCTGGGTCAGGATTGTGACGCAGTCGCTATCTGACGATGGCTATCAGGACTTCACTGAGATAGTCCAAAACTGCTGGCCACACGAACTAGTTTCGTTTGACAGATAGGTCAGAAAAAGTGGTAATCGGCGATAAAATTTGTAAAGATATTTGGGGACCTTTTGATTCGGTCAATCAATCTGCTCAGGCAAACAAATGCAGCCGACTTCCAAAATCAGAATACTGTCTATACGGTTACGCGTGTTTTCTGAGGTACGGAAAAATCTTGATCGATGGGAAATGAAAACTGCATTGCAACGGAGGCTCGCCAATCTGCAGATAATAATGCTTTCCAACAATACGTACAACGAGAACAATATTACTGTGGAACAGCTATTACAGCCGTAATAGTTACTGGAATGGACTGTATTCAGCGGCCGTTTGTGGTTGGAAAACCACCGAACGATACTCAATCGACTGTGTTACAAGTCTCTAGTTAAAATTGAAATAACTTTAGCATATCTCACAGCCCTTAATGTGGAGCAATATATATTTTTCTTAATCTCTCTTGTTTTCAAAAAAACAAGAATTTTCTAAATCAGTTTAAAATGTCGGAGTTTGAACTTTAGAGATAGACACACAGTTACGCTTCATGAGTCATGGGGTCTATCTAGCTTTTAGAATAGAATAGAAAACATTCATTCGACACGGACACAATAGCAACAAAATACAAAGAAAAAAAAACAATAAAAAAATATAACAATGATAAAGATTAATATTGTGCTGAGCGTGCACATACAGAAAGGGTTACCATCTCAGCATTTGCTGGGCGTCAGACACCCAGCGCTGGTTTTCAGTTGGCACCCCGCAGTGACACACGGACGTGGGTAAAATAAAAATATATAAATACATACATACTTAAAGATACTTAACTTAATAAAATAATAAATAATGTTTCGTAATATTTTAATAAATATTGTAAAAGAATTTTTCTTTTTTTATGTTTGCTACATTGTCCAGATATTTTTGTTTCTAAAGTACCTACAAATCTGCAATATAAAATAAAGCAGGCCGTTCGATGCGGGGACGCATCATCCAAAGCAAAAACGAAGTGAAGGAAAATACAAATGTGCCTTTCATAAAATATTTCTATGTATATTGTAATCGGAAAGAGAAGATAAGTGATCGACGCCTTTTTCCTGGACCATTCTGTGACCACATACCGCATCACATCCAGTCCAACATAAGGTTAGTTTATATACTAAGGTTTAAAAAAAAATAAAACAAAGGAATAATATCTATTTAAATTGGTGATTGATTGAACGTAGGTACATTATATAATTGTGTGTACATAATTATTGGATTAAATAAAAGGATTATATAAAAGTCTAGCTGACCCAGCAAACGTTGTTTTGCCATATATAAAAAAATGAAAAAGATTTTCCCGCTTTTCTTTGCTATAAACCTCACGGAGCCCGAGACCTTTCCAACGAATGCAAAACCGTGGAAATCGGTTCGTGCGTTCTGGAGTTATAGCGTCAGGAAGGAAAACCCGACTTATTTTTATATAGTAGATTTATCCATGTCGATGTCATTAAATTCGATTTGTGAACTCAAAACAAATTTCTTAAGTCTAGATTTAAATGAACTAATATTTTTTAGGTCTCTAATGGATGGGGGAATATTGTTCCAACATTTGGAGGCCGCGTATCGAAAACTTCCTCGGAAGGCTGCAGTACTGTGATGCGGGGTAGCCAGCTGCTGAGCACATCGCCTGGCCTTGCGCTGCCGGTGACTATTTACCCACAGAAGCTTCGATTACAAGTATGATGGACATTTATACTTAATGACACCGAAAAGAAGACAAGCTAAATGTAATTTCCGACGAGATTTCATTTTAAAATATTATTTTTGTTTAAAAAAATTGTATAAAAATGTTATGTGGCTCCTTGGTGGTTGGACATTAAAGCAAAACCGCGCGCAAGCATTTTGAACCCTTTGAATTAGTCGTACGGTACGTGCTAGTAGTCAAGGTCCCACCACGGTATCGGCATAATTTAACTTGGATAGAACCAGACTTTCAACTAGCTGTGCACGCAGGTCTTCACTTAAAAATGGACGCATCTTATACAAGACTTTAAGACGGTAGAAGCAGTTTTTTACACAACTTGCAGTATAAGCCTCAAAACGTAGATTCTGATCCATTAGTTAAGAGGACGCAATATTTTAATAAATGATAACTTCCTTCCTTTTTTTTCACTAGAGACGCAGTCCGAATTATAACAGGCCGACCATTACTATACATATTATTAAAAAAAAACCGGCTAAGTGCGAGTCGGACTGGCGCACGAAGGGTACCATACCATTATGTATAACAAGTAAAGCAACGAGAACGTCATATCTCACAACCATGACTCACAATGTTAAGGGCCTGTGTCTTACTAAGCATTTACTTGTTATACCGCGGGCAGAATTAAATTGAAAAATTAATACCTCTTAAAATATTTGCCGCAGAATGATCATTGTGGGCTTATTTTTTTCATCAAATATTCATCTAAAAACCGATTCAACAACACTTAACGTTGGAGTTGAAAAATATGTTTACTACACGCCCACACATTCCACCTGCAAATGTAAGTTGGTACGCACAATATTGAGTTATTTACCATGTTATTTTAATATCATGGACTTCTTAGTTTTTCCTATAATCTATGAGTAGAAAACTAATTTCTGTAACACGAATGATTCTATAAGGATTCAATTCAAATCAAACATTATTATTATTATTTTTTCAAACGTACGGAACCCTAAAAGCCAAGCCCTCCACTACTTCTGTCTGTCTGAACACGATAAATGATCCCAATGGACATTTCATAATGGTTTTGTGAAGTCAGATAAAGTCATGCAGACCAATGATATATGTATTAACTACAGATGCGTTATATGCACTCGAAAATGGCAACATAAAAAACCGACCAAGTGCGTGTCGGACCACAATAGTGAAGGATTCTGTAAAAATGTTCACTGTTAAAATCTCATATCTCTAAAAGTATATAAGCTGTGATGTTCAAATCAACTTTCGTTGGAAGTGTCTCGTCGTATCCTACGAATAGGGGCGTAACTGCATAATAGCTACTTTTTAGGAGACACTTTTTTGTGTTTAATTCAAGTAAATATGAACAAATATGTATTGGTTGTTTCAAATAATATGTATTGGTATCTTCTGGTTGCTTTAGGAGTATTTTCAATAAATTAACTTAATATTTAATACGCATTTTGTCCCTTAAACCCTTATTCTCTGTTGTGTTACGGCGACGTACGGCTGAACTTGAGTATTAAGTTACATTATGCCTTTTATCTCCGGAAATGTTGAGGTCACAATCGCCTTTATGTCCTTTTCATACTATTCTGATGTGGGTATTTATTCGTATATGATAAGAATTTCTTTATGATAACTATTTATTAATTACTGGGAACATGTAAATTTATTTAAAAAAATTATAATTATATAGAATTTTAATATTTAATTGCAAACAAACTGAATTATATGAATAAGCTTCACTTCACTAATATGAATAAGCTTTCGTAGCATATTTGTTTAAGAAAGTGAATCGAAATTAACAAAAAGAAGAAGTGTCGAACACAGAATAAAATCGCAATCAGTCATTAAATCAAATTAAAGATAATGAACGGAACAACAACATTTTGTGACATACCATAGATTCTTTTTTGAGATCTATTGGAACCTTCTACTTTAATTTTCTTCGGATTATGGCTCTTTACTTACTTTAGTATAAGATCCCACTGTTTTTCGAGACTTCCCATTTCCCAGAAACAATTTAAAAAAAACCTTCTACTCTCATTTTAATATTTACAACAAAATTAACAAAAACTGCAATATCAAAGACCTGAAGAGCTTTTCCTGTAAAAAAACTTTAATTAAATATCTTACCCTTCTATCATACTAATATACAGAGAAAATTATAAACTAATTCAGATTATATTCCTGTCAAGCGATAAAAAAAAACACAAATTCAAATAAATATCTCAAATACCAAACAGAACACCTGTGTAACTCACGAGTTAATTACACACATCTTTATGTTAATTTATTTGTTTTTTTTTTTTGTTAATTTGTTTGTTTTTGTTATATTTTCATTCTTATTTTAAAACTTTTTTATGTACCATTGTTTACAGCAACCTACATACTCATTAATTAACCGACTCAAGACATGTCCACACAATTGTTACTTCTATTGTTTATGGAATCACAACTCAGGACCCCAAGATACAGGTTCTACCTAGTTTGGGTCCCAACGTCCACAAGATACTAATATATAGTTACTATAGTATAATTATGTTTTAGTCGTAATGTTATCAATGTAACAATGAATGAATAAACTTTCTTATTTTCTTCCAACTGTTCAAAATTTTTTTTGGACAATTGCATGATGATTCCATTTTCTTTTCGGGGACAGTTACCTATTTATAAAAGCTTTGCCCGAAGTTTTCAGCGCCTTTCGTTTTTAAGTCTTTCCATTCTGCAGGATTTCTCGTTCGTATATTACCTGGACCTCGTTTTTAGAACGAACTTACAGCTGATGACAGCGGAGTGGGAGTCGTGAAACTCGAAGTCGTACTATCTAAAACTAAATCAGCCGTTGCAACGAACAAATTTTCAGCATAAGGTGTGAGTTCATTTTATATCGTTTCTAACTGGCAAATAGATAAATGCGACAATTATATCAGTAACAATTTCAGGTTTGGATGGAGGTTCTTTCACTTTTATTTGGTTCCGGGTTTTGTAAATTATTTTTTCGGAAAAAAATACAATCTCACACTTGCGCTTTCATTTTGGTTAGGTTGGTTCATGTTGTTTCAACGTCCTGAAACTAAGAAATGAGATTTTAAAACGTTAATTTATCATGCTTAACTAGTTTTGCAGTATTGTAGGTAGATAAAAGTGAAGAATATTATTAAAAAATGATTTACGGTATTAAGCTCAAGGTGGTTATAATATTTTCTTAGATTAAAAATTCTGTCTCTTTTTTTTAAAAAGTATAGGCTGAAAAAAAAAAACTGTTATCAGAGAAAACTGCTGAAATTCCGTAATAGCCTATTTATTATATGAATTAGATCGAACAGATTTGCTTAAATTATTACTTCGTGATTAACTTAACATAGCCATAAAATATTAAACAGAATTCTTCTAAAATTTAAGGAAAAAAGTAAAGCAATGAAATAAACGTAAGTATCATTTTCGTAGGAAATACTACGAATACGGCCACAAATGCTTTTATATCAGTTTTCAAGCAGAAGAAAAAAAGCCTAATTGCATTTAAGCCCTATACCAGCAAAAACATAAAATTGTGTACTAAGTGTTTAAATTTGTACAGAAGGGTTAAGATCATGAGAGCATAAAATATTGTCCTTAAAATAACAATGTGCATATTTCAAATGCATCACAGAAAGAATAAGAGACAAAAACATAATTTGAACGTAGAAGAACGACACAAACGTAATTAGGCGTAGTCTTTTTTATACATACACAATTTAGCCATTCCATAGAACACGGCCACAAACACCATGGGGGTCTTTTTCTATGTATGTATAGAAAATAAAATGAGTAATTAAAATCACTTAATTAAACAGTCTTATTTTCCAACCAATTCCACCAACGTAATTATAAAATATAACGGTTAATTTGTTAATTGATATTCAACTTTATTGGTATTGACAAAAATATTATTTATTTAGAAAACAAATTACTCTCGCCGCTCTTCATGCGCCCGTGCACCCTCGCTACTCGCGCAGAAAAAGGGCGCGGCGACGATTGTGACTTTATTCTTCGTTAAGAACTTAGTGCTTCAATTTGTGGCTTTTTAGAAAACCTAATTATTTAATAATCTGTCGCGTTTTTAATTGTTCTGTTTAACTGGTTATATGTGGTATGATGAGCAGAATTTAATTATGAAATAAAAAAAGAAAGCCCTTATGTTCGTTAGGGCACTCTTCGTAGGATACGACGGTCTGTGAAGTTCTATTTGCTCAATTTTCTTTTAGAATTTTCAACTTCATAGTTTAAAAGTTAGAGGCGGGACACATTTTTTTACGAATTCGGAAGTACATATTTCAAAAACTATTGACTTAAATATTTTTTTTTTTAGAAACCTCTATTTTATTTGGAAAGTGCTATCCAATGATACCCCACACGATTATCATAATCAACCTTTTAACGTTCCCCCTGCTGGGACACAGGCCTCCTCTCCAGGAGAGGGAATGGGCCACAATCCACCACGCGGGCCCAGTGCGGGTTGGTGAATGTCACATGTCTTCGAATTCTTGGTTCTAGGATATGCCGGTTTCCTCACGATGTTTTCCTTCACCGTTTTGAGAGCAGTGGTGATGAAATTAATTACACAAAGTAATGCGCCTGGCTGGGTTTGAACCCGCGACCTACAATTCGTAAGTCGGAGACGTTACCACTTGGCCACCACTGCTCTCACGATCCTCACGATTATGTTTGTTGGCAATTATTTTTTCATACCTTATTTACATGTATGGAGTGCCACCCCTAAAATGATTTTCCATAATATTACAGCATTATTGAATAGCGGTTAACAGGTTGCACCTACCTATCAATTTTAATTTATGAGTAAAACGGCTGTGACATACGGACGGACAGACAGACATGACGAATCCATAAGGGTTCCGTTTTTTCCATTTGGCTACGGAACCCTTAAAAGAAGGTAATTACCGCGATCCTAAATACTCGTACTAATTCAGGGTATACGTTGCTATTTTGATACTGGCTAGTAGCGTTAGTGCTTACGCTGTTTTTTACAGCTGCGATTTTTGTGCATCTGTATATATCTGTGCGTCTGTATATAATACGTCATTAATGCTATTTGGGAGCCTCACTCGCATTAGCCGCATAAACCAATAGAATAGATGTTAAAATGTCGGAATATGCTATGCCTGCCGAGCGAAATCGAAAGTTCAGTTTTTATACTGCCATGCTTCGTTTCTATGAAGATCTTTGCCTATAAAGTCAACACATTTATTTCAATGAGATCATTAAAAGGCATTTTTGAACGTCAACACACACAGTAAACAAAAAAAGTTATAGTGATTCTAATTGTCAATTCATAATAGAAGGTTCATATAGGTAGAGTAGAAATTTTTCGTAGTTTCTCTGTATAAATTAAAGTTTAAAAAATATTTGTAAACTTAGAGTAATTTCTAGCCGTAGCTGAAAAAACCTATTGGTGTGATCCTTTAGTAGACAGTTGAATGCAATAGCCACAATATCTTGAGCATGCACTCAGATGCTACACTACAATCTACTACAGATAGCAATTATAATGCAATGGCTTATTAAAAGTACAATTAAATTTACCAATTGCGGTTCACAAATATCCTGGGCTGAATTATTCTGGTGGGCATGTATGGGCAATTCCGTTACTATGAGGGATAGCGAAATAATGTTCTTTAGCGGTTTTATTTATTTATTTAAACTTTTTCACATTTCGGTTAGTAAGACTACACTGTGGTAGGTGTATACTCCGTGCTTAAGTAATTTTCATTACTAACTTTTCTTTCTTCCAAAAGAATCTAAAATCAAGTAACAGATTTCAATTAAATAGTAGGCGCTAAAAATATTGTATTTTATCAGATATTTTTTTTTAATTATCCTTAACTCAAATTTAGCAATGAGAAAAATGGTTTAGTTTGAAACTTCTCGGTACATATGTATTTAGTATTAGATTGCTTATGTTGTTTCCATATTGACAAAAATATAAGTCTAGTGGTAAATAAAACACCTAATATACTACTTCTAACATAGTACTACAAACCTAAAGCAAAAAAATCTACTAAACTATAGGTACAAATGATTTTTCACCGGCTCTCTAGTGCACTGTGCGAGATTGTAAACTGTTTTGAAAATTACACTTTTTGATGCACTCTCCCATCAGAGAATACATTGTATGATGTTTAAATTCAAAATTTTCATAATTATTTATTTTGAGACAACTCAATCCACCGATTAGTATACAAAAAACTTAGAAACTATTGTTAGTACCTACTTAAATACAACAACAAAGAACAACACTCTCATCTTATGTTAGATGCTCGATCAGTTTATACACTCACTGCAATATTTACGAAAATTAGTATGCACATCATTGTTACGTTCCTGCACATAATTTTAAAATCAAAATCAGTCACATAACTCAATCACTAATTCAATATGACACTCGCTAACACCCTATTAGCATGAAAATGTTCACTAAAACATAAAATATTGAAACACTAGGTACATAGATTCGCAGTGCGACGATATGCTATTATCTATTTCGGACTGCAATATTAATTATCCTCTTGTGTTCATACTGAATGAGTTTACTTGTCATAGTTGTACTGCAATATATCATTATGTTTCAAGGTTGTAAAATTATTATCGTACGTGGATTTAGATGTATTGATTCAGTCGTGTAGTTAAGTACTTTTGGCAGCCGTCGTAGAATTGTCGCTTGCTTCGTTGAACTTGCGACGGCACATGTGGTAAAGATAAAGTGATTTGCCAGGTTTATATTAATTATTAATTTGTAAATTATTGAGGCGTCGGTGACTAGAGACAATAGAGAGTCGTCAATCAATGATTGACGACTGTACCAATAATATTACACCAATCCTAGGCGACTCTGCGTTCGGTCAAAATGAACACAGAGATTCTGAAAAACGAAATTTAAAACCAATAACTGAAGTAATGTAATGTTAAGAACAGATAAATGAACACAAATAAACATCAACATAATTGTTTTACAAGTTACATTTGAATTTGGGATAAGTACACAAATATTGAAGCAAATATTGGACATACATAATAAAATTACTCTAGAAACCGATTCGGCGTACCATTTTGCCCGACACAATATACGATCATTGACATGATATTATATCTACTATTATATAGAGAAGATGTCATTGCAGCTTTATTATTAGCCCATTCATAACTATTCTGAAGCTCTTTGTTAATGGATGATTCATTGGCGTGTATTTTATATTGCGTACAAGCGTGTCTTATTAAAACATTAATCAGTTACCTATTATGTTAAGCGTGAATGGTGCCATTGTGGGTACAAGTATACAGTGTCTAGCAAAACGATGACATGGTAAAATATGGCGTGTTTTCAAGAAATGGAAATGTCATTTAATGAAAGGAAAAAGGAGATGAGTTGTAAAGCTAGAGAGATGATATACACATGAAAATAGTAAGAGTTCTCGCTAAAAGTATTTTGGGACACATTCAGAAAGAGGTTAGGCTAAGACGAGGCGTGACAAAAGAGGGAAGTCTTTTGATATCATCTTGCAGGGGCAGTTCAAAAGTATGATCCATACTTATGATATTTATTTGTCTTTTTAAACTTTTCGCTAGTCATCTACATCAATTTACTAGCTCTGTAAGCTATAGGTAATATTACATAGGTTACTAATCAAAATACATTTATATATCACATTAAACATCGACTGTCGTGAGTTAGTCTAGCAAAAGATTGTTTGTGGAACACTGGTATAATTAAACAAAAACAAGCAAAATTAAGTTTAATTGGTACTAAGTTTTCCGGGTCATTTTGTACATTGATTTCATGATAAAAATGTAGTTATATGTTTATGTAGGTACCCAGTCCAGATCTAGTCTTGATTACAAAATACTCTTAGAATATAAACTTCCACCTCTTCAAGTACCAGAGTGCATAGACATTTGACTATATAGAGCGATCACATTTTTATGATTTATGCGCGTCGGTGACTGCGGCGAATGCTTGGCAGCCAATCATAACGCTGCGACGGTAACTCATATTTTATGGGACAGGTGGCGCTGTTAGCCATTCTTAGATTTAATAACTGTTTATTTATGTTACGTTTAAAGTATTGAAGTCAAACAAACTGGCATTTTTATGAATTATCAGGCTTATTTATAATGAATTGTCAAGTTTAAATACGATTTAAGATATTCTAAATTCAAATTATCTATGGAAAATTCTGAATAATGAATCTGTTAATCGATATTTAAAAAAGCAATGGTTAAAAAGTTTTAGAAAACGGCCGTAAACAATCAGTGACTTCACTGATCTGTGTTTACTCCCATTTATAAACGCGGTGATAGAAGCGATATTGAAAATTATCGCCCTATTTCTATACATCCAAGGTGAAGTTAGTGACTGTATAGAACAGATTGAGACTCGTTGGTCGTGACGTCACTGACATTATGACTATGTTCCATTAACGACTTTTGACGTAACAATCTTTTTGACGTGACTGATTGGTAACTTTGCAATAACGTGGAAGATGTTTGTGTCTTTAAACATTTAATGGTTCTTTTGAATGTTCTTACCATTATTGCAAGGCCACGATTCATAAGTAAGAATTAGAAAAATAAAGATCGTACCTCTACATTGGGTTAGTTAATGTTATAGGCGTGACAAAATTAACTGGGATACTTCTTGGAAATATCAATAATTCATTTATTGCTGTTGGCTCCGACTTAGCAGCGAGTCCAAAGTAGGTTTTTAGGGTTCCGTAGCCAAATGTCAAAAAACGAAACCCTTATGAATTCGTCAGTCTGTCTGTCTGTTCGTCCGTATGTCACAGTCGTTTTACTCGGAGACCATTAAAGCTACATAAGGAAAATTGGTAGGTAGGTGCTGTTAACCGCTATTCAATAATGCTGTAATATTATGGATAAAAATATTTAAAAATGGATCCCCCCTCTAACTTTTAAACAATGAAGTTTGAAATTCTAAAAAGAAAAATAAGCAAAAAGAACTTCACAGACACTTCCAACGAAAATGTGTGGTTTGAATATCACAGCTTATATACTTTTAAAGTTATGAGATTTTTATTGTGAACTACGGAATCCTTCACTATGCGTGGTCCGACACGCAATTGTATTACTTTGTGAGTTTTGGGTGTACTAAAACCTCGCATGCATAAATGATTTTAGCCATAAACAATCATATGTTTTTGCCTATATGGAAATAGAGGAGCACTTCTAAGTTTCTTTAGTAGAAAAATACCATATCTGTGAATCATAGCGAATCCTCTTCTTCTCCTTTTTGAGTAAGAAATATAGATAAAATATTGAATGCAGGTGTGTTAGCACTAAGAGGTCCGTCGCCGCCGCCACCTCTGCCGCCGCAGCGGCTTCCGTCGCCGCTTCTGCCGCTGCTGCTGTGGTTGCTGCGACTCCTGATACTCGGGAGGGGGCTGAAATGGAGTGCCAGTAATGGTCCCATTGCAGCCTCCTCCAGATACAAGTCGGCCGCTGTGCTATTGCGCAGTGGCTGATGCCTGTGGACGGTGAGCGTGGGTGGCTGGCCGTCCGATGCCAGGCCGAGTCGACGACGCGTTGTGTTCCACGCGCGCCTCAAGGAGCTGTCAGCACCAGGGACGGGGCCCCATAGGGTCGGTGCCTGCTAGGGTTGCGGAATTTGTTCGAAAGAGTTACCGCGGCCCTGGAACGCAAAGGGCACAAGAAGGAGCACGGGTGGGTTTTAGTCAGTAAAAGTCTGACACTCCCTACCGCCCCGCTCAGGGCGGGAGGGGTCATTTGATGATTTCCCATCCAAAAAAAAAATGGTGTGTTAGCACTCAACCAGGCCCGGGTCGACGGCGCGTCGTGTTACAGGCGCACCTCAAAGAACCGTCAACAATGAAGACGGGGCCCCATAGGGTCAGTGCCTGCTAGGGTTGCAGAATTTGTTCGAAAGAGTCACCGCGGCCCTGGAACGCAATGAGCACAAGAGCCTGACACTCCTTTCCGGTCCGCCCAGAGTGGGAGAAGTCATTTGATGATTTCCCATCCAAAGTAAAAGGTGTGTTAGCACTGAAACTTAAAATGTAACTTAATTGAGGACTTAAAATTCTTCAGGTGGACCACGGCTTGACTACTGAGAGTGTATGGATAGTCATCTGGGAAACACGTCATCACATATAAAATGTACCAAAAAAGATTAACAAACAACAAGCTATGTTTAACCTATTTACAAAATAGCGATGGGAGGGGATGGGTCTATAATCCAACTGTCTAGAATTAAAAAAATAAAATGTATCGAATTTCGTAGCGTAAATTAGAACTTTAGACCAGCCCCCTTCTAAGAAATCAATACAAAAACTAATAACACAAATTACCATAGGTATCGTAGACAAGTGTGCCGGTCGATACGGGCCGGTCAATAGTTAATGAGTTCGACAGTTACTTGGATACGGCCATACAAAGCGCGTATTGACCCAGCTATTACTGGAATAGGGCTTTTATAGTGTTCTACTCATAATCGGGTCGGAATCGTATCGTTAGTGATGAAGAGTTGGCTACGATTGGAAAGTAAATAGGAAATTATCTGTAAGGGATTGCTTTGTGTGGTCAGACCGTTATTGTAAACTTGTTACATATTTATAAATGTTTGTCCTGTGTTTATAATGAGGTGTAAAATAAACAGGAAAATTTGGAAACCGAATGTATGTAAAACTTTGATGATCAAAAAGCGCTGGCTCTCAGCCTAATTTGAATAAATTAATAGATTTTTTTATTTATACTAATATTATAAAGGTGAAACTATGGATGCCGCTTTCACGTCAGAACGGTTGAACGGATTTTGATGATATTTGGCACGGAGGTAGATTCTGGTCTGGAAAATCAAATAGGATACTTTTTATCTTAGAAGGATATTCCCTTGGGGCAATTTACGACATTCAAACAGGACATCAACTTGTTGATTTATCACTACATAGTATAAAACAAAGTCGCTTCCCGCTGTCTGTCCCTATGTATGCTTATATCTTTAAAACTACGCAACGGATTTTGATGCGGTTTTTTTAATACATAGAGTGATTCAAGAGGAAGGTTTATATGTATACTACATGCTTATGCATGTAGTATAGATATTAAATCTCTGCTATATTATTATAGCAGAGATTTAATATCAACATTGTACCCGTGCGAAGCCGGGGCAGGTCGCTAGTACCTAATTAATAAATGAGTCAAAATATCATAAGTAAGCAATTCAAAATCAGTCTATGATGGGCCATAGTGCTGGGACCGGGACACAAACATCTTCCCTGCAAGTACTTCTCCAGGGCTTTAATTCCCCATGCTCTCCATTAAATAGAATACCTATTTAATTCTAGGAAATACAAGCTTTCTGTAGAAGTTTTCCTATACCGTATAGAGATTGAAGACGATGAAATAAATAGTTCAATACCTGCCGTGGATAGTGATTATGAATTAATATCAAAAAAATATCTGTAGAATTGAAGTTATTCATTTTTCTACTCTTGTTTAGACTGAATAAGTAGGGCCTAGTTCAAACCTTATCTTATTGACCGATACTTAAATATTTTATTTGAACGGTATTGCAATCAATCAACCTAAAAAATATTGTTTAAGTGCTTCTGAACGTCTAATAAGTCATAATGCTTTCTTTAGCCATGCTAAGTAATGAAATAGATACGAGATTGAATAAAAATCCAACTTTGATCCTCTCAACTAACTAATTCTTTGAAATTCAATCAGTTAAGGATCAATTTCTAATGTTATTAAGTATTAATAAAAAAGTTGTAACCAAGCCTTAGGATAAAATACTCCAAATTTTATTTACCTACGACACGACTGCGATCCGACATGACTTTTATACTTGACGATTCCTGATGACTCCATAAAGAAAAGAGACTGAAATATAAGAAAGCTAGCAGCGCCCCGCGGTTTCTCCCGCGTAGTTCCCGTATCCGTGGGAAGACGGGGATAAAATATAGCCGGAATTACTCGCTGATAACGTAGCTCTCCATTTGTAATTTTTTTTATATTGGTTTGGCGTGAAATTGTAACAAACACACACTTAGCATTTATAATATTAGTTAGGATATTTAGGATGAGGATGTGCTCACTAAAACATTAATTCTTGTTTTATTTTTGGACGGGAAATCATCAAATGACTTGTGTCAGAATCTTACTGACTAAAACCCGCCCGTGATCCTTCTTGTGAATTAATGCTATCGTATAAAGTTAACAATATAATAAGTATCAGTAGGTATTATTTATATAAAAATACAGTCATCAGTGTTGAAATGTTCTGGAATAGCGACTGCGTACTGGAAGATGAAGTGTTGGAGAACCTTTAAAAATGTGAACCGATGACCCATTGAATGTTGTCGGAATCCACAGGATGACCTCTCTCGACTAAAATGATGATGACGATGATATACCGAACGCCAGATAAATGTGCAATAAAGGTCATTGCCCTTTCCTTGATATCTCTTCGTAGGTACATGGACAAAAAAAATGAATCGTTTTCCATTACTAGTAAATATAAAGGATCACGATGGATGTCGATTCAATATAGCATTAATTCATTATTTCTGTTTTAAGAATTAAGGTTGTCAATAAATGTAGGTGGGTCAATGACCATTATTGCACATTTATCTGGCGTTCGGTATAGTCAACAGCAACCAATAGTCAAGCTTAAATCAAGTTAAATGTATTCAATATAACTATAATTATGCTTTATAAGTTAGCATAATAAGCATAATCTGCATTTTAATGTTCCCACTGCTGGGACACAAGCTTCCTCTCTAGGAGAGGGAATGGGCCGTAATCTACCACGCGGGCCCAGTGCGGGTTGCTGGATGTCACATGTCTTCGAAGTTTTGGTTCTAGGACATGCCGGTTTCCTCACGATGTTTTCCTTCACCTTTTTGAGAGCAGTGGTGATGAAATTAATTACACAAAGTAATGCGCCTTCGTAAGTCGGGGCCATTACCACTTGGCCACCACTGCTCCTTGGCCACCACAGATCCTTTATACGTTAAAATGCTACTATTACCAACCTGCAGCTGACCGCTTCTTGGAAATGCTTATGTCTATTCGAGACATTTAAATTAGAAGCAGCTAGTATTTATGACAGTCATGCATGAAATTCATAGACTAGCATGTTGGTTGCATTACCACCTCTTCAATAATTCACCAGGTCTTCAGAGGTGCCGTGGCTGACCCATCTAAAATGAGAGTTTTGTAGTTAATATTTATTGCCTTTTCTATTGAAATCGTTGACCATAAACAAAAGAAGATTAAAAATAAAATGTTTTCACCGAAAAGATCTGTCCAGCTATTGTCTGTTTACAGTATGATAAAATGTAGTGTCATTTATATAAAGATATTTTTATTAGCATAGATATTGTTAGTCGTCAGTAGTAAGTAAATGATAGCAAATCTTTCGGGATAGCTGAAATCGCGTGTTTGTTTATTGTTTGCCCCCATTTACGAGTATACCGTGTACGCTGTGATGGGTATGGGTATGGGATGGAATAAAATAACTTTTATTCCGGAAGTCGATGTTCAAAAAACGAAGAAACAACCAATAACACCGAATTCCGAAGTTATTTTTTAATTTTTGTTTTTTTTTTTTTGTTTAGAAGTCGGTAGTTTTTTTATTTTTGTAAAACTTTTCGTTGATCAAGTTAGTGTTTCTGTACCCACATGATAAATACCCACATACAACTTTGTTGAAATTATCATGTCTAGTTTGGACATCAAAATTTGAAGCAGCTCCAATCTATGACAGCCAAGCGTGAGTTGCATCAAACTAGCATGTTGGTTCCATTACAAACTCTTCAATAATTCACTAGTCATGCCTGGGCTGGCCGGTCTAAAATAAGACATTTCTATTCAATATTAATGTTACGACGGTTTTAAATTGAATTCTATAAAGAGTTATGTTTTACGTTGGTAAGCTAATTTTGTAGGCCTACCTGTCCCGGTCACCGTGGGCGCGGGCCTGCGAATGGCAAGCTATAGGTAGTCCACCGTCCGATAGCAACCAGGCCTGAGTCGACGGCGCGGCGTGTTCCACGCGCATCTCAAAGAGCTGTCAGCAAAGAAGACGGTGCCCCATAGGATCAGTGCCTGCTAGAGTTGCGGAATTTGTTCGAAAGAGTCACCGCGGCCCTGGATCGCAAAGGCACTAGAAGGATCACGGGTGGGTTCTAGTCAGTAAAAGTCGGACACAACCTTCCGCTCCGCCCGGGAGAAGTCATTTGATGATTTCACACCCAGAAAAAAAAGGTACCATCCATGCCTGCAAAATGTACACTGTGTGGAAACATTTTAGCTACCGGCCGTAGTCACGTCCTAGTAACGACCAATTTGTAATATTCGGACTCGTGTTCCAGAGATTGCCATTTACAAAACTCGAACTTATTATAGTATTAATTTCTGCCCGCGACTATAATGTTAAAAATACTATAATCTCTAATCTGAAGACCTAATCTCTCTGTGCCCAATTTCATCCAAATCCATTTACCCGTTCTGGTGTGGTAAAGTGAATAACATCCATCCATCCAAACGTTCGCAATTTCAATAGTATTAAATACATATAGTGAAATAGTATAAAGTAAGATTATCACATTTCTAGAAGTTACCTATTTACATTTCTAGAATTTTTAACTGACTTCCAAAACAGGAGGAGGTCCTCATGTCGATTGAATTTATGATTTGTGTGTGTGCTCCTCATAGTTTTTTACTGAGTGAACCGATTTAGATGATTCTGATATTGATGGTTTTTATATTGGAAAGCTAATGCGTGTCCCATTTAAATTTGGGTGAGATCTCACGACTAATATTTGAGTTATCCCTAATAACATGTGGCTTCGACTATGTTGATGATGTTGTCATTCACTCACTGTCACAAAAAAAAACCTGTATACGATGGTTTAGAAGAGCATCTTAGTATTCCGAGGTGGTCCCTTTCTAGTTTGGTGAAGATCTGATGAAGAACCGAGATACTTTCGTATCTTGGTTCTTCATCAGATCTTAACTCTTCAATAAATTGTAGCAAATCATTCGTGATTGCTGAAATTGCATGTATGTTTATTGTTTACACCAGTTTATAATACGTACATATGATAGCAAAACCCACTCGAAAATATTTTTGATTTATTATTATTATTAATTATATATTTGTTTTCTTTTAGGTGTAAGAGGTTTTTATATTTAAAGTAGCTTATACCGGCGATTTTGTTCGGGCATATCCCGTTTTCCCGGTTCCCACAAGAATTTTGGGAAATTTCAGCTCTCTAGAACCAGTACTTCTAGCTGTGCATTGTCACTCATCAGTAATGCAAGAGTTTTATATATATTAATAAATAATCAAACAGGCCCTTCAATAAATGAGATTTCGTTATTGTGAAATAATCCTCACAAGCAATTTCCCCAAAACATTTTAAAACTGCCTTAATGGACTACAAAATGACGAAAAGGATCTGTTAAAAGCTTACATTTTCTCCTATATATAAAATAAAATACGTTAAACGTTTCAAAGTAAAGAAATTACGTTATACTTATACACAATCAGTTTTGTTGGAGTGATTCCCCTTAAGTATACTGTCTCGATATTATTTATTCATGAACAATTTGCGATGCAATCAGGTCAGGTGGAAGCTATGATTCCAGTGCTAGCGAAGCAGAGCTCTGCTAGGAAAAATATGATATATCATCTGATCTAGGAGAAGGGTGGAAAGCTCCGCATCCTCCATTGAAAAGGGAGTCTTTGACCTGACCAGTGAGTTATATTAACCCGATTGTTGATGTCAGGCTGTTGTATTTGTTAAAATCTTGCGAAAAACTTTAATTATAGGATTTTTCTAATGTCAGATCCATTTTTTACTTCTCTCTTTATCATTCAAAAAAAGAAAGAAAGAAAAGGTTGAAACTGATTCTCTACTTCCAGCACGAAGATGGAAAATTGCGCATGCTTTTGTGAAAATAATTCGGTATAGCGATAGCTGGTCATTCTTGTGGCTGTTCTAATCGTACTTTCTTTTTGTGTTTTCTGTGTGCCTGTATGTATGTTATTTTTTCCGGTTTTGTTCTTCTTGTAATGGTTTTGTCGTTCTCTAATCTACAGCATAATAAGTGAATTTATGCTCTTTGATACGACCGTACTTGAAGGTTCAAAGTTACGCAAGTAACAAGGAAATACAATAATATCAAGATTCGCACACACACGCACATTCGCTAAGCTCTACGAAAGTAGATAACCTATGTTAATCCACTTCACCTAAACTTTCTTCATAATTCCAATCGAAACATGACTCCATTAACTGATGCTTCTCGCATCCAGCTGACTCACCTGACGAGAATCAGGTCATCGCTTCACCTTTTTTTTCCGGATGGGAAATCATCTAATGACTTCTCCCGCTCTGGGCGGAGTGGACTAAAAGCCACCCGTGATCCTTCTTGTGTCCTTTACGTTCCAGGGCCGCGGTGACTCTTTCGAACAAATTCCGCAAGCCTAGCAAGCAGGTTTGCCAACGCTACATCCTCCAGGACACGGTCACAACTTTAGAACTTTTCCGCACCATCAGCCATCTTTTCGGCTATGAGGGCTTTGGACAACGTCGGTTACCTTTTTTCCTTAAATTTAGCAAGTACTTCAAAAATGCGTTAACTCACTCGCGTAGCTTAGCTCATCTCTCACTACTCCAAAACCCAAGCCTTCACAATGTCGAAACACGATTTGACTTTGATAAAATACGATTATAAACTTCATGGTACGTTTTTGCATTTTTATAAAGATGGGTACGTCCGATTTGCATTTTCGTGCGTTGAAAAAATCGGGCTCTTTTTTATTTAGTCCCAATATAGACGATACTGCTGAAAATCTGTTCAGGGGATTAGTCTACCGTATTGGAAACACGAATGAAAATAGCTGCTTTTGCTAGTTTTTTTATTTTTATTTTCTATTTGGTTTTGTTTAGATTTAAAAGATACTAGTGCTTTGAAAATAATGATTTAGTATTAGTAGTTTTATTTTACCAATGGGTATCGGGTACTTATATATTAGTAGTTTTTGTTTAACAGTTTTAAAATAAATAGTTTTATCAAGACTTTTCATCGTCTGCCTAGCCTTTTCCCAACTATATTGGGGCCGGCTCCCAGTCATACCGGATTCAGCTGAATACCAGTATTTAACGTGGAATAGCTGCCTACCAGACCTCCACAACCCAATTACTGGGAAACACGGTGCTGCTTGGCAAGACTGGTGTCAGATCTAGAGATCAGAGATTTTCTGGCTTCTGACAATCCGTAACGACTGCCAAAGATCTACAAATAACAGCCGGGACAAACGGCTTAACGTGGTTTCCGAGGCACGGAGGAAACTCGGTATGTTAAGATGGCCACCCATCCACAGACCAACCTTGGCAAGCGTTGCTTAACCTTGAAGATCGATCTGCGCGGCCGGGCCGTTATTCTTTAGCCACGAGCTCCTTAGTAAAAAACTTTATAGCTATTATAACAAGACTTATTAATCTGATTAAATTCTTTGTACAAAAATGTCACTGGCATAAAACAATGAAACTTACTCATCGAATCACAAAAAAAACCGTGACTTTTCTATGTCATTATCTTTTTCTCAGTTGTGAGACAAATGGCCGAGCAATGTGACTAAAATTTTAGTTATTACATATTTTGTGTTGTGTGTTTTTTTTATATATTTTATGTAGTCTTTTTTATTTCGATTTTTATCTTTGATTTTGTCCGAAATTTTAGTGTTTGATACGTCGCGTTGATTTCTAGTAGATTTTACCGTGACTCGCCATTCTATCAAGCAGGAGACTTTGCCATCTAAACAACTTATTTTTAATTCAAGAGGTAAGCAGAATTTTGAAGCTTTTTATTCTCGGTAGGTAGACTGAATGTCATCTATCATAGTAGACTTTTGTGTTGACAGTTCGGACATAATTTTATTGGAAAAGCTGACTACTGTCTCTTTTTTTTTTGTTAGCTTACACTTGTGTCCCACTGCTGGGAACATGGCCTCCAAATCTCTCTATAGCCTCTTATTATATTAAAATCAACAGTATTCATATATTTTCCAAACTTATCCACATATTCATTATCGAGCATCAGTTTCTTAGTTTTTGATTTAGATGTTTCAAGAGAATTAAAATCATAAAGAGAGGTCCATGGAAAAATGAAAGTAAGGCCTACTGAATTATGATGAAATGAGAATTCAACTTAGTATTTCTGGATTTACAGCCTCTTCTACAGTACGTACCACGAAAGATACCATAATTTCTTGATTTTATCCGGCAAGTACTTCGGCTACCGTTTGCCTTTGTTCGAATCAATAATATATCAAAGGAATACTTAATCATAACTGATATAAGTTTGATTTAGGGTACAAAGTTCCCCTAAGTATTCAGAATTTATGCGTTATAAAATAGGGTTTTATACAACTATGGAAGCAGAACGGTTCCATCTCAATCTGTGTGACACACGGGCTTATAGTTCGTCCAACTTTACATAAAGGATATATATATTCACTGTACCATAACAATCTAGTTCCATTAGGTATTTATATTTTACCAATACAGTAAATTATTTCAAACAAAAATTGATTTATTTGGAAGACTTTTAATTTTGTTATACTAGACTAAATTGAAATGGGTGTATGAAGAGTGTGGTCTAAGAGCAAACTTACTCATTAATTTAGAATATAGTAGTTATTTTGGTAAGATACATTTTGTCTCAAAATTATAAAAATTAAATACATAAACGTAAATTCTAAACTCTTTAGGTACTATGTACGTGTACATAACTTGCTGAAAATGTTTACGTGGAGAGAAAATTATAACGGCATTAAAACTTCGGAATGGTACTTTTGAACTTTGCATTTTTGCAGAACATTGCACTTAATTAATCTTTAGTTAGTTTTATCTGTAATTTGTGTTTTAACTTTTCAAACAGTTCTCATAAAAGAATAATATAGCAGTCTGTTTCACTAAATGTTTGAGTGTCTGTTTGGGTAATAAAATCCTACCTAAGTGAAAACCTTCAATCTGAGTTTTTTAATGTTTGTATTATGTTTTTCATAATTTACTCATAAATTCTTAGCTTTTAATAAGATAAGTAAAATAGTTTGTCAAATTAAAGCTAGGTGCCAAAGCAACGTCCAACGTCCTATAATAAAAACTTTATCCTAGTAGTATTTGTGTTTAATCATCTTTTTCAACTCTAATTTCCACTTCCTACAATCCCTGGAAATCAAAGATGAGAGCAGATAAAAAGAAGAGAAAAAAAACATTGTTCATTACAAACGCCGTGTGTCAGCCCATATAAGTCTCATTGGGGATTTTAATCGGCTTACTGCTTCGCCGTCGCAGCATTCACTCGAAAAAGCTTCCTACTTAAGTATTATTACTAATTCTCACTTGAAAAATATTTTTGAAGCTAAATTGATTAAATGCGTCCTTTCGTGAAGTGTGTATTTTTCGATCTAACAATCCATTTTCGAATGACAATTTTTATTTGTAAAGGCTGAATGTTCTAGTGTGATTTCAAAAAATAATTTACCTATAAGAAGCTACAAAATTTATATCCAATGCGCGGCTTATTTGGAAGATATCGCAAGAGCATAGCCGCGGGAGCGAAATCACAGATCACAGCTAGATAAGATAATAAGAAAAATCTCAATACAGCAATATTGCTGAAGCCTTATTTCAAAATGATTAAATACGAATAAACTGGTTTCCTATCACTCGTTTACAAAATCCCAGCTGTAGGATCATTAACGATTTCAAATAAGTTGGATGATATCAGTATATTTACTCTTACTATTTGGAAATTTGTTGTTTTCCACAATCATAAATGTCATAGATTTTTGTTGCGGATTTTGTTCGAAAGAGTCACTGCGGCCCTGGAATGCAAAGGGCACTAGAAAGATCACGGGTAACCCGCCCGTGATCTTTCTAGTAAAAACTTAGTCAGTAAAAGTCTGACACGTCCTTCCGCTCCGCCCAGAGTGGGAGAAGTCATTACATGACTTCCCATTTACAAAAAAAATGCTTGACAATTAATTTAATCTGAACTTAATTTAATTAAGAAAGCTATTTAGATATTGTTTAGGCAATAGACGATGGTACTTTAAAGTAAAATCGTAATGAAAAATATAGTTTACCAGCTTCTTGGAGGTTTATATTATTTTTGTTTTTCGTAAAACAGTTTGAAAAACAACAAAATGAGGATGATTTTATATATTTTTTTTTATTGATATTAGTGTAAAATTGCCGTTAACATGAAGTATCCAAATCAGAATTGTCATAACCTCAACCGCAGTAAAATTGATTCAAAAAATGAAACCGCATATTATTTGGATATTTTTATTTTAGCATCGCACACCTCCCACCACTTGCGACATCTTGCGATGAATCAACAACACACTTATCATTCCGCCGGTACTCCAACTATAATTACTACGATTGTTACCGCACAGACAGACAGGGAGACTTGTAAGGGTGTCTGAGGGGATGGATAGACAAAATGATGCTTAACTATAGTGGATATACTTTGGAAGGCGGTGTTTATGCATTTCAATATTGTTTTAGTCAGTCTCTTACACTGACGGTCTACCAATGTATTAGACTGACTAAAACCACCTGTAATGTTCATTAATTCATGCAAATGAAAACTTGACTACAAGATATTTAAAAAAAAAATTAAGGCATTCAATTTCGTTCGGGAGTGAAACCAAAATTTTGGCATTTTAATCGAATTTGGCAGTATAATCTCAACACTTTTTACAAACGGGATATTGGTAACAGTCAAAGAAAGGAATGGAACCTTTGGATCAATTTTTACTCGTACTTAGCAAGAATTGTTCTGTAGTAAAAAATTGGTTGTCTGTAAAGTCAGTTTACGGACGATAGTTTAACGTGACAACGTCATAACAAAACATTCATGACATGATCGTACATTTCGTTTGCTTGCGCAGCGCTCTCACTCCGTTCGTAACGTTATAATGAGCGTAACGTTACAATGAGTAATACTTTTTCGTACGTGCAGCCGGCGTTCATCGATTTATTAGACGTCACGTCAAAAATTATATTTTTTTTTATCATCTAAAGGCCGTTTACATAAACCAGAGTTATCTTTTTAACTCCAAGTTAGTTGCTAACCTTGGGCTATTATTTGTGAAATATTTCTTAAGGTTACTTAACCTCGTGTACAATTGGGACTGAGGCACAAATTGTCCAAGGTAAAGCCTCTGACACACTATCAACTGCGGTCACAGACTTTCAGCGGCATGTAGACGCCAATCAACATTGTGTTGTCGAAACTGGACGGCGTGTTGACAACACGCGACAAGCCACTAACTGGTGTCGACACATGACACATGCTGATTACGATGACATGTAGCGGTTGACAGTTAGAAAAGACTGGACTAAGTAGGCTTTGAAGGCAGTACTGACCTATTTGAAAATATAATTATGTCACTGCATAATTGTAATCTGCGTTAGAATATAAAATATCTTGAGAGATTGTAAACTCATTAAATTTTTAACTGAAAATTTGAAATACTTTTATGCATCAGAATTTGATAGACAATAAGCTCTCGAAGTCTTTCAATCCGAAAGTTTCGCGCTGTACTATATTTTATTATTTTAACCGAGACCCAATTATCATATTACAAAATTCTCGTGTCACGGTGTTTGTGGTTGAACTCCTCCGAAATGGCTTGACCGATTTTCGTGAATCTTAGCGTGCTATCGGCTCGGGAGGCGAATCGGACAACATCTATTTTTCATCCCCCTAAATGTTAAGGGTGGTCCACCCCTATTTTTATGTGGCAAAACGATGTCGGGTCAGATAGTATTATAAAGTCTGATTGGGTACCTGTAAATAAGAGGCACATAGGACATTATTTTCATCTTTATTTCTGATGACAGCAACAATGTAAATTGTCTTCTAGTGTTCTTACGATGGGTGGTACCCATATCCAATTGTTAGACCGTCGTCAGTCAGCTTTTCAATTACCAAACCTAAAACAAAAGAAAAGCCTCGGGCTACACTATCCACACTCCTCAACGTAACTACACCCAGCTTTAATTAATACAACCATCCCAGAATCCAACTACACACCACAATGGGATATCCTACACCCGTCAATGGACCGCAAATCAAAATCCGACTGTGTACAATGAACAAAAACGGGCCTTAAATTTTGAACAATAACTGATCGCGTTTCCAACATTTCACAATGACGTGTACGTACGTTCAGATGGGCGGTGGTTTTAATTTCACGTCGGCAATTGTGCTCTAACGAGGCAGATGAACTAGAAACGCTGACAGTCGCGAGCGGCAATTCTGTATGAGTCTGGCGTGTAGGGTGATGAGCGGAGCGGGTGACATTTCATGTATGTATAAGAAGAGAGCTTTAAAATCTATACTAATATTATAAAGCTGAAGAGTTTGTTTGTTTGTTTGAACGCGCTTATCTCAGGAACTACTGGTCCGATTTGAAAAAATTTTTCAGTGTTAGATAGCCCATTTATCGTGGAAGGCTATAGGCTATATTTTATCCCCATATTCCCACGAGAACGGGAGCTACGCGGGTGAAACCGCGAGGCGCTGCTAGTAAGTAATAAAGCTGAAGAGTTTATTTGTTTGTTTGTACGCGCTGTCAAGAAATAATTTTTAATTTAACAATTGTTTGCTTGTGATGCAATAGGCTAACATTACGATACGACCAACAGGCGCGCAGCATCGATCAAATATGTTGCGCGGGTCAGATAATATTTTATAATTATATATGTGAAAGTCTCTGTCTGTCCCTGTACGTGTAACCTCTTCAACGGATTTATCGCTGAATAGATTTGGATGAAACTAGGTGAACGTTTAGATCATGCTTTGGCGTGAATAGAACACCTCTCCAAAGGGATATTCAACTATGCTGCGGACGAAGCCGTGAACAGAAGGTAGTTTTCCATATCTGTAAAAATCACATTTCATTCGCTCCTAAATTAATGGAATGTAAAACGTTTCCAGAATTTTTGTTTATGTGGAAAAGTTTCGTCACATATAATTTTCAAATCACTAACTTCATTTAGCTTTTTAATGAACGACACATTATATGAAATGATTCATCAAAATAAATTGCAAGTTATTGCTGTGTTATAAAACCCTGCTGGTAGAGTAGATACTAAACATAAGTCAAGAACATATTTTTTTTAATTTACTAAGACATATTCGAATATAATTAAAATGTTTTTTGAACTAAAACCGCTTTCGCGCACCACCAAAACCGCTCCTCCAAAAGAGTGAAATTTGCGGTTCGGAGCGTATCAGCCAAACTCAACTTTTCTCGTTAGCACGGGGGTGAAAACCGCCTTAGTCTTGCGTTTTATTCATTATTTGATCTCCACTGAGCATCTGTCATCGCTTTTCGCAGTCAAGCTTTATATAATATGGTGGCGGTGACAATAATAATTGCTGGGTGCTCCGAGCGACATGTTTGACGCGTTGACAGGTGACTGATTTTTAAATTAAAATTTTTGGCTGTAATTATGCGTGCAAGCGTGGAAATTAAATGTTGTTCCCGTGTCTGTGTTTTGAATGTGCAAGAAGTATTAATTTGTAAAATACTGGTATTCAACTGCATTAAATAGGACTGGAAGCCAAATTACAACTTAGTCGTTAAAAAGCTAGGCAAATGCTGAATGTGATAAATGAAAAATTGTTTACGTATCAAAATTAATGAAAGCCTCAAGCTGAATGGACCAGAAAATGTTTAGTAGTAGGTAGTATTATCTGTTTCAATGAAATTAAAAATTTATGTCAATCCTGGATCCCATATCTGACTGCAAAATAAAACTATATAGTTGGTTTCAAAGAACTCAAATATGATGATACTGAAAATTTATTAACAGTTTTAACATAAACATCATTATGCACATATGCTACGATCAAAACAAAAAGCACTCACTGCCACACACACACACACAATACTGCACACGCTTCTCTAACAAAAAACTACATCATACAAGCAGTACACACTCAACCTCACTCCCACCCTGATACTGGATAAAGAATGTTTACATGTCATACCTGCATACCGTTTGGTACGAGTACATAATTTGTTAAATTTAAATGAAGGAGTCCTAGTGACCTGAAATACAGGCCTTGATCCTAGTTTAGGCACCATTCTCCCACAATATAATGTCCCTACTACATGGCACCGTAGAAATAAGGTAGCACAACTAAGAGTTTTTATTGTGGAGAAAATAAACAATTTATTATTATTGAGCAACAGAGATTTATAACAAAACACTTTCTTTATTTTTCAGGTTTTTAAAGTCGGCAAACTGGCGCACATAAGTAAGTCTCTCATCATGCACTTTTTAATACGCTCATAACTGTGACACCACAAAATTTTATGTGGCATGCCAAAAATTTTTGTGCCTTATATTTTAACAGAATTCATAACTAAAAGTAAATTTTGTTCAGATCCAAAATACTTAATTTATTTACCCTTATAAAGTTTACTAAACTAACATAAACACAAAGAGCAACACGAAACATTTTCACCAGAATTACCATACACTTATAATACCATCTTTTCGATCGTATGCCTACGGGGAAAGTTTTAATTCATTTGAATAAAAATTCCTGGTAGAACCGAAAACTTTGTTTTGGGCCACGTCGCGAAGTAATTTATAAAACGTAATATCTTCCACGAGATATTAAAGTCGAATACTATTTTGCATAAAGTTGTGAAAAAGGGGGACCACCTGTGTATAAGTAGCAGTTATGGGCGGCCGAACGAAATCAAACCTGGATTTTAAGTTTACATCTGCGGTGCTCAAACTTTGATAGGGTTAAAAAGGACTAGACTTTGGCCGCCTTAAAAAACATATACAGGGTTATTTGAAAAACACCAACGACCTTTTAAGAAATCATTGTACCTACTCATGATTATAAACAACTTTTTCTATGGGACCAAACCTCAATGAAATTGCGACTTAAAATTAGCTGTTCCCTACATTTATGTTCGTATAACTCATCAAAATGTAGGGAACAGCTGACTTTTTTTTCGCGATTTAAGTTTTTCAACAAACCTGTATTACTTGAAAATTCTTAGTACAAAATGAAAAATCACAAGGAAGGCTGTTAGTAAAAATAATTACCGATCGGAAGCAACCAACAAGTTGCAGTCAGCTACCAATTTTACAGACAGATTGTGTATGTTTATTATTTTAAGCATGCATGGGAAACGGAAAGGTTACGGATTTTTTAAATTTTGGAATTACATTATCGTTTAAGTGAGTTTCTCTGGCTGTAAACAAAAATAACCCGTCTTGCAGACATGACAGGCTTTGCTATAAGTAGCCCTTCGTCCTCCATCTTCTACTTTATTCCCAAGAAAAGCTCAGCCCGCTTACACAATATGTTTACAGCCACAGGTTGAGTATCTCAGGCTCAGGCGATCATGCCGCGAATGAAAAAACTTCGAGACGCACCCCACGCCTAGGAATTGTCGCGACACTCTGAAAAAACTCGCGGATTTCGTTATTCTAAGCCTCTTATATTCTTAATGCGGACGTGCTGCGGAAGTACCAAAATATACCTTTTTTTACTAGCGCGACGAAATGTAATTTTGCTTCTAACTTTTCACTTAGGTGGCAAACTCCGCAGATGGGAATGTAAGTTCGGTTATTTTGGAAACTTTTTTGGAGTACATCCAAATAAAACGAGCGGTATAACCAAGCTTGTTCCGCATACAACTAGGCTTGTTCTACAGCTTCGTAGCCCTTACATTGTGGATCTCGTTTTGGTTGGTATTTCATAAAAATACTCACTACCCCTACCTGCTTTGTAGAAATTCACGACGGGTTATGCAATATTGCTTTAAAATGTTAATATTTTTTAATAAAAACCTCCGGGAGTTTTATTATAATGTAGTTGTTTATTGGTTTTAATAAAGTTGCGTTTAAAATATTGGATTCATTATAATGATGGTTTGTAAAGTAGGATGATTATTATTGAGAAGGCTTTGGTTCGGTTCGAAAGGCTGGTAAAATTGAGTGTAGTTATATATGTATTATAGATACCTATGTTCAACACTGGGGTTCATTGAGGAGTATACTATATAGTGTTAGTTCATACAAAAAATACCTTAAAATGACTTTAGGATGACCTGGTGTTGGTACATGCGTTTACACAAAATATTTTTCAACCAAACTAATCAGCCATTGCAGGTAGGTACTCTGCGATTGCAATATAACTGTTGCAACTTATTTAGAGTGGATTTACAGCCAACAGTTAATGCCCAATGCGTGTCAAAGCTACGCGCCAAATTACAACACGGATAGGTACATATAAGCAATAGATAAATTGTGCCGGTCCCTGACGTCACGTCAACGTGTAGTCATGACGTTGATTGACGTCACTAGTGTTACAGCATTAACTGGTCTAAAAGGGCTACTATGCCAGCTGAAGTTACGTAACGATATATACATACATACGTTTTTTTCTTTTCTAGTTACATATAAAAAAAAAATTCTGGTTAGTTTTATGTAGTTTGCATACTGCGAAAAGTTTATGGATTTACACGAGCTTGATTTTGATAGTTATTTAGTGCTAATCGTGGTCGTATTTATTGTACTGGAGTTTTCAGAAGTGCGTGGTTATATTTAAGACGAAATATATTGGTAATCAATACCTGATAAGTAGCGAAAAATTAAAGAAAGAGAAATAAATTTGACATTTTTCAATAGACTCAACCGCAAAAAATGACAGTATAGTTCGAAAGAAATCACTTTTCAAGCAATCTGATGCGGTTGCTTGTAACCTTTTTAGTATTTTATTTGCTGTCAAGATTTATTACATTTTTTTTTGTAAGTAGATTGTAAATAACACAAGTCAATATTTTTTGGTCGTCATAAACTAGATGAGACCGGTACTTTCTAGCTGACTACGTTATATGAGGACCATACCGATCAGTGTCTGAAATGGTCTTTTGGGAAAAAACCACACAGATACAGAAAATCATCCCTTTGACCACGTTCTTCTGAAACAAGATAACTTTGATAGTATTTTGAAGGGCGTACGTGTTGTTTTACGTATGTGTTATATAATGAGACAAAGCCCGAAATTGCTAAAATAAAGTCAGCCATACATGTCGACTTTTGTTATTTTTTTTGCAACGCTATTATGGTAGATTTTTTGGTCCCAGACAAAGCAAAAAGTTATCAAAAATATTCGTACAAATAAAAAGACCAAACTATAGGTCAATTTAATTAAAACCCCCAAGACTTGGCTCAAATAATTACTGGAACGTTTGAAACGGTCAAAAAGAAACTATTAAACGATTTCTACGGAACTTGAGCGAGCGTTTCAGAGGTTGGTTTTCAGGAATTCATAATTAAATTTCAGCAGCAAGTGAAAATTTTGTGATTTCATTACGGGGGACGATGAATTCATTATTCGCTTCTTGGTCGGTCAAAATCCGAGAAGAGAAGAATATGTAATCAGAAATGAAACTTTGCTTAACTTAGAAGGATTTAATGGTAGAAACACACGGCCAAATTTTAGAGGACTAATATAGGAAGAAATGCAAAAAGAAAATAAATGTATAGCAGCCAGGCCGACGATTTATTTATATTTATAAAAGCGGTTACAACAATACGATAAACATTAAAGAACCAATTCACATCAATACTAACACTAATTACTGGCATCTATACTAATATTATAAAGGCGAAATGTTGAATGGATACATGGATGTTTGTTACGTCAGAACGGCTGAATAGATCGTGTTGAAATTAAAATGAAATTGGCACAGAAGTAGATTATAGTCTGGAATAACACATAGAATAGTTTTTATCCTGGGAGTATGTTCCCTTGAGATAATTTTGGCCATTCACGCAGGTGGAGCCACGGGCAGACATAAAATAAAACAGTAAATGTTTAGGACAAAACATAAAAAGTTAACAACACTTTAAGGAATTTTTCTCTATAAGTAACTGCTGACATGGCAAAAAAATATCTTGTATTATATCACTTACATAATTGGGTAAATGTTCTTGTCGAGTAAGTATTCAAAAGAAAGCATTATTTTGGGACCCGATTGCGTTTTTTTTATTTGTGAGAGGTTTAAACGGCTCACGCAAAAGAGTTAAATTAAAATTTTAAAAAGCACCCGACTCAAAAACCTAAGTTCCCTTTAAAAAGTAAAAAATAATAAAAAAAACTAAATCTTAAAGTACCAAAGTATGTATATAATTCTAAAAAAATACGCCGCATCGGGGGTAATTTAAATTTTTATTGTAATTGTTTATTTTATACTTTTTATAGGTACATACTTATAAGAACACTCTCTATTAAGTCATCATCAATGTTCTTTTTCAGTGCGCCTTCATTTGAGACCCCACTCGAGTATATTTGCAAACATTCAATTATTCTTCCCCGCTTTCACCCTCCATAACTTTTAAACAGCTCAACCGATTTTCATCAAACATGTCTAAGATTACTCGCCCGTAACTCACCTTTCATAAAAAAAAACTAAATTGAAATCGCTTCATCCGTTCGCGAGCTACTGAGCCACAGATATACAGACAACACCCCTCTTTTTTCGTCGGGGGTTAATAAACACATACTTATTTGAAAATAAGCTACTAAATTTTAGTGTTGTGTTGTATTAATAAGATCTATCAAAACAATACTCTTTTTTGTCAAATCAACAGTACTATTGTATAAATTCACGCGTACAGTCAACAAAAAAGTCGTAAAGTACAGCCACGTCTATAAATGCCAGATGA
The DNA here is from genome assembly GCA_905332915.2 of Hecatera dysodea. Taxonomy (NCBI): domain Eukaryota; kingdom Metazoa; phylum Arthropoda; class Insecta; order Lepidoptera; family Noctuidae; genus Hecatera; species Hecatera dysodea. Next base: position 4,719,803 of record HG995294.1, on the reverse strand, counting down.
AATTCTGCACCTTTATTTATTTGCGGGAAACATTTGCCCGACTTTGCGAGCTTACCACGAGTGCTCGAGTATTATCCTTCAAATTGTATTAAGCTCAGTACTTTAGGGTTTTATTTTATTGCGATTTAGCTAACTCGTTACGGATATTTTTTTTGGCATTTTTGGAAGGTAATTCTGATTACATAAATGGTATTTTTTTATGTGATAATATTTGTGTCTATTCGTATTTAGCTTATGTTTTTTTTTTGCATTCTATTTAAATTTATGCACTCAGTATTGAGTTAGTCAGATCGAGGTAGAGGTAGCAACTTCAAAAAGTAAAATTTATAAGTACCTGCAATGATATTTTATTCATTACGGGTTTTTAAAATCACCATAGTCCCAGTTCTCACAAATATTATGAATGCTATAGTGACTTTGTATATTATGCTTTCATGCCGATGAACCGATTTTGATGGATTTTGGTATGGTGATAGGTTTAGGCTAGTATTTTTTTCAAAAATCTATATAAGCGCATGCGAATTTGCGCGCAAAAAGTAACTCAATTTACATTCATACTAATCGACAGGCAATAGAAAAATAAAACGCCCAACAGTTTCCTTTTCTCATAGAAATTAATCAATACACAGACATACAACACAAAGCTCGCGATTATGATCTCAAAAAAAAAAACACGGAGAACAGAAACAAAGTCGATCTACTGCTTCTTAGTAAGGCCGACAGAGGTTGCAATAAAATTGCAAGTTGCAATCCCGAGGGATTGCCGAGAACAATCAATCGCAAGCTGGAACGTAATTTACTTTTGCCGCCTTGTAAATAAGAATCAAACATGGAAGGAGTATTTGAGCTTAGAGCCCCGGGGCACGAACGAAATGAGCGACTCTGAAAAAAAGCAGAAGTTATTTTTGAATTTAGAATGAAGTATAGAGCAGGAATGTTGTGTTGAGTAGTTTTATATTATTATGTTGGCATTTGTTTTTTTATAACTTTTTTTTAAATCTATACTTACCTTCTATCACAAGAAATTAACTCAGATACGGTCCTTTCTGGCCGGGAGAGAGCGTAAAAAAATGCAAAATTACTCCAGCAACCCCGACAAAAGGTAGCTCCAGAACATCATGTGGTTTTATCTAGTAAAATCTTATAGTACCTTATAAGTTTCGGCACAACCCAAGGCGGAGCACGTGTATGAAGTTTCAAAAAAGTTTTTTAAAATCGATTAAAGCTCTCATGAATCATAATTATACACTTTTCGCTGATCTTTGACTAATGTCTCTGTTGTGCAGACGATAAAAGCTGTTAATTATTATTAATCAGTTTATTTCAGATTAAAAGACAATCCATACAGTTAAACATTTAGAGAAATAAATTACAGAATTTAAAATACAAATTATTAAAAAAAAAAATTACAATTGTGTTAGTAAAAACTTATTCTCTATGTTAGTCAGAACCCATCATAATACGCATCCATTTGTTCTGTATGGGGCAATCCACACGAGATACAACCATCTGCAGGATACTGTTGCTACTGCCTCGCACGCGCTGCAACAACGAGGCCACTTTCTTTCGTACAACCGCGTGAAAGCCGTCCGTTCGCGCCTCTGCAAACATTCCGGACGCACTACAATAGCGAGGCAGCCGCATCAGCATCCTGAAAACGTTGTTGTATTGGACACGCAGAACACTAGCAGCCTGGCGAGTGAAGTTTACCCACAGACTACTCGAGTATAACGATTGACAGTACGCCTTGAAAAGGGTAATTTTCACTCCCCTCGAGCAGCGAGCAAACCTGCGCACAACCATATTCCCTCTGACTGCCAATGCCCTGCGCTCCCTATCTATGTCTGCGTCGTCCTGTAACTCTTCTGTCACTATGTGCCCCAGATACTTGAAGCTGGTTACCACGCGCAAAGCCGAACCATTAAGCATAATAGGCGGAACATGCACTGGACCGCGCTTTCCACTCTTGAAAACGAGCACTTCGCTCTTGTTCGAGTTATACCTCAATCCATGTTCCGCCGCGTACGCCTCACAGATTGATATAAGATTACGCACCGCCCCCACCGACGGGCCCAGCAGTACCATATCATCTGCATAACTGATGTTATTTACGCTTACTCCATCTATAAAACAACCAACATGAGTACTGCTGAGCCCACCGATGAGGTCATTAACATACAGGTTGAATAACAGAGGAGAGGTTATTCCCCCTTGCCGCACGCCAGACTCCATGCTATATGCATCAGATAGTGCACCAGCCCATCTCACCTGATTCCTCTGATATTTGTACCAATGGCGCAACACGGAGATGACTTCAGCCGGCACACCCGCACCTTCCAATTTGGCCCACAGCTTATCATATAATACCCTATCAAAGGCCTTGGACAGGTCCAGGAAGCACGCATACACCGGCGTCTTCCTCTCCGTGTAGTACCCGACAGCTTGCTTAAGACACAAGATTGCGCTCTCTGTTGACAGCCCACTCCTGAACCCAAATTGGGCATCATTCAGCTTAATGTGCTGCAGGAGAACGTTGTTAAGCAAGCTGTCAAGCACCTTGGCCATTATCGTGGCCAGTGAAATGGGCCGATAGTTTTCTTTGTCTGACACATCACCAGTCTTATTCTTGACAATCGGTACTACAATTGTTCTCGTCATCTCTTCAGGCAAGTAACCGTGACATAAACATAAATTATAGAACATAGAGAGCACATGCGGCAGATGAGTACCAGCAAACTTTAGATGCTCAATGCTGAGGCCATCATGCCCAGGTGATTTACCCCTCTGCATACCAAGTATCACTTTCTGCACATTACGAGCTGTAAATTTAACAACGCGCTCCTGGTCGATAGCCCCAGCATCATCATGTCTGCTTGTGTCAGTCGGCAGTGGCTCCACATTAAAATAATCTTTAAAAAGTTTAGCTATCTTAGTATGATCACTAATACCATTTACACTTCCAGGGAAGCCAGACTTCACCTTCGTTTTGTCCGTACATTTCCAAAACGTTTTAAAATCTCTGGCAGAGTGGTGTGATGCAAGAATATCCATTTTTATCTGATCCTGTCTATCCTGACACCATTTTAGTCGTTTTTTGAAAACCCTTCTACTCTCACACATATCTACATAAAGATGGCCAAACTTACCAGCTTGAATCCATGCCATAAATTTTAGCCTGGCTTCCCTGTGAAAATCTGCCACATACCTATTCCAACCAACAACATAGCCACCTCTCCTCCGTGACTCGCTCTGCTCATTAGAACTGGTTGCAGCTTCAGACATGATAGAAACTAAATTTACATACATATTTCTCAGTATGGTCCTGTGTTCTACATTGCTACATCTACCATCACAGCAAGTCGAGAGCTCTGCTGGAAAATCTATGTCCCTTAGTTGAGAATGATACCTCTTATGATAATGTTCAATTTGCCTACTCGTGCGCTCGCCCCACAGAATCTTATTAAAAATCGGCGTACGGATCACCTCCCCCCTACTACTAACCTGGCCCAGGTCACATTCAATAATAAGTAAGAAGAAAAAATAATGGTAAGAAGGAAATTAGGTAGTGTCTACGCAACGTCACTAGATCGGGCTGCTACTGTTGGACGACTCAGAGGCGGAGTGCGGGGTATAGTACCAAAATCTCACGCGCGCGCCGCCACTTTTCTTTGTATCGGTCGATAAAAACTCACACGCATTATTGTAAAACTTAAAATTATTGATTATTGCACACCTAAAAGCTATCGAAGAAGTATTTTTATTTATCACCAAACAGGTAGGTACTTATTTTAAATGTATACCTATCTCAATCTTTACTGATTTTCCATCAAAAACAATACGTAAATTGTGAAATAAAAAAAAGTTAAATGAATGCTGAATTTTTTTCAGCAAAATTTTCCTGTGTTTTTAGAAAACAATGTATCGTTTTCTTTTATACTCTCAGCGCAAACATGGCGTGTTCAGGCCAACTTCTTCTTTTTGCTAGGTGTACGGGGCGGACGTGATCGACTGGACTGTAGGGTGGCCAGGGTAGGTTATCCTATTCTTCGAAAGTGGACTGTATGGTGACAACCCACCTAGGTATAAATGATCCAGACGCGTTGACGCTCCGTCTATAAGCTACGGGCCATGAGGATGCAACCCTTAGCTGAATACTTGCTATACTTGCTGTTATTGACACAGTATATAGGGGTAGGTATAGAGGGCTTGGTGGTCATGTCAAACAGCATAAACAGAAGAATATCAATAGACAATGAAACGTTAAAATATACAGAAAAATACATCTACCTTGGGAAACAAATTAGCTTCGACAGAAAACAGAATGAACTAGAAGTAGAACGAAGGGCACAAAACACTTGGAATAAGTACTGGTCATTAAGTGAAATATTTAAAAGCAACATGCCAATAAACATTAAAACAAAAGTTATGACGTCATGCCTCCTACCATGCTTAACCTACGCCTGTCAAACTTGGAAGTATACATCCAAAATCAAAAACAAAATCATTACCTGCCAACGTGGAATAGAACGAAGCATGCTTAATATTAAAAAAATACAAAAAATTCGTCACATAAAAATTAGAAAAATCACCAAAGCCAAAGATGCTCTAAGTTATGCTAAAAAATTAAAATGGAAGTGGGCAGGTCATGTAGCGAGGCTAGAGGATGACAGGTGGACTAGCAGGCTGACAAAGTGGAAGGGCCCATATGGCAAACGTCTCAAAGGTAGACCATTTTCAAGATGGGAAGACGAAATAATCAAAATAGCGGGGCCCTGCTGGACGCAAATAGCCCAGGATAGAGACAAATGGTGTTCTTTAGAGGAGGCCTTCACCTTCGCCTAAGGAGGGGTTCTTGCACATAAATAAGTCCCAGTTTAATTATTCAATAGTATTGTGTAAACATTAATATAAGTAACTTTACCTTTTCTTTTTTCTTACTTTTTGAATAATTATTATGTATTTGTAATGCAAGAAATAAAAGGCTTTTTTATTTTATTTTATTTATTATTTATAGAGGGCTTACCAATAAAGTCACAATAAAACACTATTTAACTTGTTCACTATGCACTTAGCGATTTGAAGGGTGAAATTCGCGACTATATGATTCTACATTTAGGTATAAATCCAAATTATCTTGACAATGACTACAAATTTAATAAACTTCCTATGTTACTATTGTACGGCGTAACTGTACCGTATCGACACCCAAAAAATCACCGTGTGTGATGAAGTTTATTAACACTAATTTTCACTATGTCTATCCTAGAATTTAGGCTATATCTAGGCTTAGGTCTATGTGAGTAGGGGTTGTCGTACCTTTACGGATAGCCCTCGGTAGGCTCCATACAGCGGAGACAAATTCACCCCTTCATCCCTCTCCATGTAGGGGTGGGATGCCAAAAACTATACAAAACTATTGTAGGCACGAAGCTATTACCTACTTGGGGTGAATTTACCGTAAAACTATGCTAGGAGGGCTATACAGCTATATGTATCTCTATAGATACGACAACCCTCTACAAAACTACATATGTTTCAACCCTGTCACTTAAGGGGTTGCAACTCTATAAGCGTATATGTTTCAGGGGGATAAAAATAAACAGTTTTATTTAAACCTAAATTACGGCTTTATGCCTGCATACACTATAGACATCTATATATCCCCTGAAAGGATTTTTCAAGGCGGTTCTATTTCAGACATTTAGAAGTCTAGAATCTAGACTTGTTTTTTCGGGAAAGGAAGAGGGTAGATGCAAAGTGTTTTATTTTGTGCATACTTTTTTTTTTTTTTTTTTTTTTTTTTTTTTTTTTTTTTTTTTTTTTTGAATGGACTACTCGCAGTTCAGCACATTAAGGCTGGTTACTGCTCAACCGGGCAATCCCGTGGTTGCCTTAGATTCTAAGGCCCCCAGCCGGGGCTTAAAACTACTTAAAACTAAATGGCCGCTCGCTAAGGGCATCCCCTGTGGGACACGGGCCTCGGCTTAGCGGGGTCATTGAGGAGGGGCAGCAAGGGACAGGCTGGGTCTGATTGATATTATTTAGGGGATTTAACGCTAATGGCTCAGCAGCGCGGGCTGGCTCGTTAGGCAAAAGTCGGGGAGGGTTTTGACGGGGGCGTCGCGATGGACCTCGTCGGCGAGGTCGGAATACGGAACGCGTTCTGGGTTTGTTTTTTCTAAGAGTGCTGGTTTCCCTACTACTCTCTTGGGTCAGGGTGATGGGGTCATCGGGCTCTACAAGGGTGTGCCGCGGTCGGCGGATCTTGCTGATCTGGGAGGGGGTGTATCGGGTGGCCGACGCGATAAGGGGGTTTTGGTGCTTTTCAGCGGACTCTATGAAACGCTTGGAAATGCGTTTCATGAATTGTTTGATGGTGGGGATACGGAGGTCGACATGGAGACGCTCATTTCTAACGTACCACGGGGCTCCCGTAGCCTTTCGGAGAAAACGGTTTTGGATGACCTGCAACCTATGGATTTGGCGGGGCTTAGCGTGTGCGAAGGCTACACACGCGTAAGTCATTATTGGACGTATGCACGTGGTGAAAATGCGTAGTTTGCCTTTCAGGGATAACTTGCTGCGCGCGTTCAGCATGTAATGAAGCCTACTGAGAGCGAATGCGGCACGATTGCGCACCGTCTTAATGTGCTCTCTGAAGGTAAGCTTTCGATCGAGGATCACGCCTAGATATTTGGCTTTCTCAACCCAGGGGATCGGCTTGCCAAATAACGTGATCGGACTGGGACGGGGGGGGAAGAGACGAGTCTTGGGCTTGTAAAACAAGATCGCCTGACTCTTCTCTGGGTTGACTTCCACTCTCCATTTCCGGAACCAAGCGCCTAGTGCGTTTGCGGATCTCTGGAGGTGGCCGGCTATTGCCTTCTCGCTATTGCCGGAGCAATATATCGCCGTGTCGTCAGCGAACAGAGCTAGCTGAGTCTTAGAGCTAGTGGGAATATCGCTAGTAAATAGCGAGAACACTAGGGGGGAGAGAACACTGCCTTGGGGTACTCCGGCGCGAATGGGATGTGGGGACGAAAGTGCACCTTCGATTCGGTACTGAAAGGTGCGGTTCGACAGATAATCTCGTAAGATGAGCACGAGACGATCCGGCACACCGAGCTGGTATAGCTTGTATATCAGCCCGTTGTGCCAGACCTTGTCGAAAGCTTTCGCTATATCGAAGAACAGGGCTCCCGTAACGAGACCGCGCTGGTATTTGGCGCTGATATGTTCAACGATACGGTAGACCTGTTGGACGCAAGAGTGGTTTGATCTAAAACCAAACTGCTCATTGGGGAGGAGGCTCTTGGCTTCGACAAAGTCCTTGAGACGCTTATGAATAAGCCTCTCGTAGATCTTACCTAGGACTTTGAGCAGACTGATGGGACGATAGCTGGACGGGGAGGACTTGGGTTTTCCAGGTTTGGGGATACCGATGACGGTAGCCTCTTTCCAGGTCTGTGGGAACATGTTGTTGGACAGAGCGCCATTGAAGATGGCGGTCATTAACATGATCAGAGTAGCCGGGAAGAGACGAACCACTTTGTTGGTGATTCCATCGGAGCCCGGGGCTTTTCTGGGTTTGAGACGGCCGATGATCTCCTTCACCTCATCAGGTGTGACGGGGGGGAGGGGATCATCGGGGTCCTCTACTGGTGGGAGGGAGGCTCTACGTTCGACTTCGGCATTCACCATATCGAGATGAGCCTTGTCTACTGGTTGGGAGCTGGGGGAGCATTGGGACTCTAGACTGTCGGCCAGGCATTCGGCTTTGTCCTCGTCATCGAAGGCGACGGTGTTGTCGGGACGCGTGAGCGGAGGCATCGAGGCAACCTCAGAGGCGCGTAGTTTCCTCTGAAGTTCCCAGAATGCCTGATGGGTGGGTTCGAGGTCGCCCAGCAACTTATCCCAGCGACTTTCACGCAGTTCAGCGATGCTGTTACTTACTTTACGCTGTAAGTAGCGCATGTGAACCTTGTTAGCTTCGCAGGGAAAGGCGCTGTAGGCACGGACAGCCGCGTTCTTTTCAGTCACGAGCTCACGTACCTCGTCCGGGAGTTTCCAGTGGTGATCACTCACCACCGGAGACTCCTTAGAACATTCGTTCAGGACAGATTGTACGTGATCCGTGAGTGAATTGATCGCGGCTGTCGTGTCTGCGACAGACTCGATTAGGTCGGGGATCTGGTCGAGATGGGGTGACGTGGTAGCCTTCAGCTTTTCGCTTACTTGGCGCCAGTCAGTGGTCATTCGGGTGGGAGGAATCTGGGTAGGGTCCATCGGCCCTGATCTAGGAGCAAGCTCCAGGATCACGGGTCTATGGTCCGAGTTTAACTCGTCATGCGTCTCCACAGAATGTAACCGAAGGTTGACATTTTTGAGGAGGGCGATGTCAAGTACATCGGGGGAGTGGGAAGGAGAGTGCGGGTAGTGGGTGGGATGCATTGGAGCGATGACATCGAAATTCAGGACGTTGCACAGTTCGAACACTACCTTGCCTCTCGGGTTGGTCGTGTGACTGTTCCAGGAAGGATGTTTGGCGTTGAGGTCCCCCGCCAGTATGACGGAGTCGCTCAGGCCAAGAAGTTTAGTCAGGTCATCTCTCATAGCGGGAGTGTCCACGGAGTTGTTGGGTGGGACATAGGCTGAGATGATCGTGACGGGTTGGTGTCCTGTCATACCTAGCCGACAGACTGAGACCTCAAACTTTTCGAGGGAGGGAGGGTCCATAGGAATGCAGTATAGGGACGATTTATAGTAAATTAGGGTACCTCCTAAGTGGCAGCGGGTCCTATCATTGCGAACCATGCGATAGTTGGCAATTTTGGGGTCCCGATGGGTAGGCTTTAGGAAGGTTTCTTGTATTAATAAGATGTCTAGGTGATGGTCGCGGAGGAATAAGGCGATCTCATCACGTTGGGCTCTAAGGCCATTGGCATTGAAAAACCCTATCCGGAGGGCTGTCGGTTTGAACCTACACGTTACTCGGGACTTATCCATTATGGGTGGGTAAGGGTTGTGTAGATTTGGACGTGGTGAACGACGTCACCGAACTCGCGGAAAACTGCTGAGTGGTCACCTCTGCAGTTTTGAAGCGCCTCGGCCATGGCTAGGGCGCGGGGGGAGTAAAAAGCTTGGTATGTGACCAAAATGATGTTTTTGGACACATCACCAGCTGGGATAGTGGCGGCTTGCGCTGAGGCAGGGGCAGGGGCTGGGGCTGTGGCCCGGGTTGCCTCTGTCAAGGGGGGGCGTGGGAGCGCTACGTCCATGAGGGCCGGGATGGTTTTGGTGGGCTGGGTGGTAGGGGTGGCCTTAGGGGCCTCTGTGGTTTTGGGGGCAGGAGCGCTGGTCCTCAAGGCCGGAAAGTGGGCCTGGTGATTGAGAGCGCTCCATGGGCTGGGGCGTTGTGGACTGAGGGCTGTGGTAGTTTTTCCTACCAGTTGAGGACATTCCCTCTGCTGGCGATCGCTTGCGCGCTTGGCTAGCTTGGGGGCGGTGGGTTTGGGCGCTTTTGGGCAGCCACGGTAGTTGGCCGTGTGGCCAGACTTGCCGCATAAGACGCAGCTGGGCGGCTCAGCGCACTGGGACGGGTCTTTGGGGCGAGTGCAGTCTGAGGTGCCGTGGTCACCCAGGCATTTCACACATCGTGCCTTCGCAAAGCAATTCCGCTGGGAGTGGCCGTACAATTGGCAGTTGTGACACTGGCCAATGATGCCACTCCTGCGGGGCTTTTCGATGGATAGGCCTGAGAGGCCACAGATGTGGGAGATGTTGAATATGGGGTGATGACCGTCTGTCGGATCGCAGACGACCAGAATCATATTGTATGATTCTCCACCTCGGCGGTGCATTCGGTGCACCTCTGCTACGGGGATACTCTGCGACTGAAGGTCGCTGAGAATTTCAGCCGTGGGGATTTCACGGGGGACGTTTTTGACCACCACGCGTGTCTGACGGTCCTCGGGGAGAGTAAAAGAGTGGAAAAGGATTTTCCTGCCCGAGAGGAGTTTGTGCAACTCTCGGTAGTCTTTTGCGGTCGGGACAGTGACTTTGATGCCCAGCTGAACAGCTCGGGCATTGGTATAATTAATTTGCCTGGCCTTGCAGCAGTGGACACCTCAGTCCATTTGGCCTTGTCGTGAATGAACACGGGTGGCGGAGGTTGGACCTTTGGGGCTGAGGTTTTGGGGACTGAGGTCTCAACCGCCATCGGGCTGGCGGATCGGCTTGCCTGCTGGGAGGACCCAGCTGCCGAGGAGGGGCGGGATTGGGGGGCTGAAGACGGGGGGGAGGGGTGGGTGGGGGCGGCCTTTTTGAGGGCCTGCTCAGAGGGTGGGGACTTCTTCTTCTTCCTCTTCCCTCCGGCTACGACCTGGAAGTCGTCTTCGGAGGAAGAGGAATCAGATGGCTCAGAGGGCGCGGCAATGTCCATTTCCTCTGGGGAGGATGAACGGGAATCGGTGGGGCTCTGGTTCCCGGTAGCGGGTTGGGTGGTGGCGGCGCCGACTGTTGTATTAAGGACAACAGCCGGTTTCGCGGAAGTCGTGGGGGCTGGGGCAGGGTTTTTGGTGATGGGTACCTGTTTGGGTACCCAGTTCTTGGATGCCTGCTTTTCAGTAGGCGGCGGGGAGAGAGGGCTCTCAGGGACCTGACCTTCTTGCTGCACGCGGGCAAGTTCGCTGCCAAATTTGGCAACCAGGTCCTGATCCCTGCAGAGCGCCTCTACTATCAGATCGCCATATTTGGCAGTGATTCCGGTGTCCTTGAGGACGGTGTCCTTGACGAACTCTAATAAATTAGCGTCCGTCATGGTGGGGGGGGGGGGGGGGTTTAATTCCTATCTAGCATCCGGGAGCAACGTTTCCGCGACTCCCAGCGCTTCCTACTTCCTAACTCCCCGGGTGGGATATCCCGGGGATGTGTACCCTCCCTGTCGGGTGTAGACAGGGAGGTGAGTGCCTAGTTTTGTGTGCCCTAAGCTTGTAAACCCACTGCCGATCTTATTGTGCAGTGGGGCCCTAGGGTCAGAAGACCGGTCCGGTGTGAAGGGGTTGAGACACCCAACCACACCGGGTGAATGCTGAAAGAGAGCGGGGTTAGACAGATGGCAGCGACTAGGGAAGCCCCCAAGGCCGCGTACCAAAGCCCTTCCGATTTGACTTAGCCCTGAAGGGGCTTGGGCCGGTGTATCGGGTCAACACCCCTTGGCTTCGTTGGCACCGTGAGGTATCCCACCAAGGACCACGAAACTGTGGATTTTCCCAGAAGGGGCACTATTCGTTTTATTGACCCTCCGAAATAGAAACGGAGTCGTCCACTGCCTTGAAAAAGGCGGCTTCGGATAAGGGTTGTAGTCGGCGACCACAGGTGACGTCACGACTGGAGCGTGACGAAACGAACACACACGACACTGAGCACGATAACGGGAGAGCAGCGGGGAGCGGCACGTCCGTCGCGGGCGGGCGTCGGGAGCGGAATGTGACGTTTTGTGCATACCTTCACCAGGGCTATTTATCAAAAACTGTTGACCAATCACGTACCAGCACCCTCCTGCTCTGTGATTGGTCAGTGTCGCTTTTAGCTATGCGACTACCTTTGACCTAATATCTCAAGTCTCAAATTACCAAGCCCTTTCTGTTTACCTATGTATGTCTGTCTGTGTGTGTATATACCTCGATTACCTTATATACCACCGATATACCTTTTATATACCTTTATATACCTTGATTACCTTCATATACCTTCGATTACCAGGGTTACCATGTGTTTACTGTTATGTGTAAGGGATAGGATACCCTACCTAACTATATTCTATCTATTTGGAAGAAATAAAGGCTCCAAGGGCTTATATACTGCCTCTTGAGAGCAAACAACTGTAATGAATGTGTTTTATTTCAATAACAAACTATGTATCAACTATAGCTACCTATAACTATCTATACTATGCAGCTTTATCTGTTACAGCATTCTATGTGCTAACTAACTACCTATAACTACCTATACTATGTAGTCGCGGTTTTATTTATTTGCAACATTCTATGTACTACTATAGCTACCTATAACTACCTATACTATGTAGCTAAGACGCATCGTCGCGAACATCTCTCCCGCCGTGCAGTGCAGCGATGACTCGGTGCGATGACGTCGCGGCGCTGCAGAAACCCGGTGAGCGACGCCTGTAGCCACGTCGCCCGCTGCGCGGCGCCGGTGCTCGATGCCGGTGCTCGATGCAGCTGTGCAGTCGCCGGTCTGCCGCTTCCCTGCTGTGGGTCTCCTGCAGTCGCAAGGCTGTTGCGTAGGCTCTCGCAAATGTGCGAGCTGTGGGCCGGATGGCCCGCTGTCTGTGCGAGCTGCGAATGCGCGCAGCGTCGCTTGCTGCGGTGGCAAGCTGTGTAGGCAGCATTGCCTGCTGTATCGCCTGCTCAAAGCAAGGCGGTGGCGGGCCGAATATGCCCGCAATGGGGCTGGCTGCGCCCGTGGGCAGCATCGCCCGCTATGTTGGCGAGCTGCGTGAGCAGCATCGCCCGCTACTGCTCGCTTGATGCGAGCCGAATGCGGACCGAATATGTCCGCGGGGGTGAGCTGCGCCAGTGGGCAGCATCACTCGCTATGTTGGCGAGCTGTGGGAGCATCGCTGGCTACTGCTCGCTTGATGCGAGCCGAATGCGGACCGAATATGTCCGCGGTGGGGCGAGCTGCGCCTTGCGGGCAGCGTCGCCCATCTATGGTTGGCGAGCTGTGGGAGCAGCGCTGGCTACTGCTCGCTTGATGCGAGCCGAATGCGGACCGAATATGTCCGCGGTGGGGTGAGCTGCGCCTTGCGGGCAGCGTCACCCATCTATCGGTTGGCGAGCTGTGAGAGCAGCATCGCCTGCTGTGTCGCCTGCACAAAGCAAGGCGGCGGCGGGCCGGATATGCCCGCAGTGGGGCGAGCTGCGCCTTGCGGGCAGCGTCGCCCATCTATCGGTTGGCGAGCTGTGAGAGCATCGCCGGCTACTGCTCGCTTGATGCGAGCCGAATGCGGACCGAATATGTCCGCGGTGGGGTGAGCTGCGCCTTGCGGGCAGCGTCACCCGTCTATGTTGGCGAGCTGTGGGAGCAGCATCGCCTGCTGTGTCGCCTGCACAAAGCAAGGCGGCGGCGGGCCGGATATGCCCGCAGTGGGGCGAGCTGCGCCTTGCGGGCAGCGTCGCCCATCTATCGGTTGGCGAGCTGTGTGAGCAGCATCGCCTGCTGTGTCGCCTGCACAAAGCAAGGCGGCGGCGGGCCGGATATGCCCGCAGTGGGGCGAGCTGCGCCTTGCGGGCAGCGTCGCCCATCTATCGGTTGGCGAGCTGTGTGAGCAGCATCGCCTGCTGTGTCGCCTGCACAAAGCAAGGCGGCGGCGGGCCGGATATGCCCGCAGTGGGGCGAGCTGCGCCTTGCGGGCAGCGTCGCCCAGCTATCGGTTGGCGAGCTGTGAGAGCAGCATCGCCGGCTATTGCCCGCTGGATGCGAGCCGGTTGCGGACCGAATATGTCCGCGGGGGGCGAGCTGTGAAGCGTCGCCCATCTATTTGGCGAGCTGTGTGAGCAGCATCGCCGGCTATTGCCCGCTAGGTGCGAGCCGATTGCGGACCGAATGTGTCCGCGGAGGGGCGAGCTGCGCCTGTGGGCAGCGTCACCCATCTATCTGGTTGGCGAGCTGTGGGAGCAGCATCGCCTGCTGTTGTCTTACTTGGGTAGTGGGACAAGTTTCTTCACTGGACGCTTTAAGGTGCCGCCGGATGTGCGCACCTCAGCTGTCCGGACCTCTCCATCAGCGCCCGGGAAAACTGCGATTATGCGGCCTCGCGGCCACGTGTTGCGAGGCAGCTGGCCGTCTGCGATGAGTACGGGATCACCCACCTGCAGATTAGGGCCACGGCTATGGGGCTCCCGCCGGTGTTGGAGCTCGGGTAGGTACTCACGTACCCAGCGGCGCCAGAACTGGTCGGCGAGTGCTTGTGAGCGCCGCCAGTGGCGCTTGCTGTCGATGTCGTGCTCTGTGAACACGCCAGGCGTCGGCAGCCGGGCTGAACCACCCAGGAGGAAGTGGTTCGGCGTGATGGACTCGTCATCGTCACTGTGAACTGAAACATGGGTTAGTGGTCGACTGTTGACCGTATATTCGGCCTCACACAACAGTGTGTGTAACACCTCTTCATGTGGGTGTTTTTCGTGAAGTATAGTCTGTAATGCTGTCTTCACACATCGGACTAGGCGCTCCCATGCGCCACCCATAAAAGGCGCTGATGGAGTGATGAAGTGCCATACTATGCCTCGGCGACTTGCCTCTTCTTTGAAGGCGTCTCGGAGCTCTTTGTCGGCACCGTGCATGTTGGTGCCGTTGTCTGAATGTATTTCTGTTGGACATCCTCTGCGTGCAGCGAAGCGGCGCAGTGCTAGTATCGCGGAGTCTGCGCTGAGGCTTGCGGCGATTTCCAGGTGTACCGCTCTGGTGGTCAGGCACGTAAATAGAGCCACGTACCTCTTCTGATGCTGGCGACCGACTGTAACGGATAGCGGACCGAAATAGTCGAGTCCAGTGAATGTGAACGGCCTCTGATGATGAGCTAGACGCGTTCTGGGGTGGTCGCCTGTAGCTGGTACTGGTGCGCACGCCTTCCTAATGCGACACGGTAAACAACGTGTCACTACCATCTTCGTTGTGGGTCTCATTCTGACGACCCAGTAATGCTGTCGGACTTCATTGATGGTCATCTCGGTTCCACTGTGTCGTAAGCTGCGGTGTGTCCAGTCTATGTAGAGCTGAGTTATACGATGGTCGCCATGTAATATGGGTGGGCGCTTGACGTCTTCTGTTATTTTGTCGATTTTATCTATACGACTTCTGAGGCGTATGACGTCATCCTTCAATTCTATTTGCAACGGTCGTAGGGCGCTGTCCTTATCTATTTCTTCGTTTTCACGTAAACTTGTTAACTCGCGGGAAAACGTCTGTTGCTGTACAGCTTGCACGAGTAACCTCTCCGCTTGTTGGAGGTATTCGGCTTCTATTATTTGACTATATTTTGACGTAACTGGGGACGTCACTGATGCTGTAGGAGGGGGCACTGCCGTCTTTGTACGTTTCCTCCAATCCGGATCCGCTTCTATATTTTTCCTCGTTCTTTTATAGAACGTATTTTCTTTGGGCGGCCGACATTTGGCGACGAAGCGTAGTACTGTCGCCGTCGCTCTCAACAGTCGTTCCCATTTTGAAAATCTTGCTGGATCGGGTATGACTTCTGTGAGTCTTCTATCTATATTTTCTATAGCGACTAAGGTTCGCTCCTCACCCGTCTGTTCCTCTAGTGGAGGCTTCTCTATTGGCCATGTTGTCGACTCTTCATACAGGAAGCTGGGGCCACAAAACCACTCGTGTCTCGAATCAAAGTGCTGTGGTACGTCACGAGTGGCTGCGTCTGCTATATTTTTCTTAGTGGGCACCCATCGCCAGTCTTCGACTCTACTATGCTCTTCTATGGCAGCTATGCGGTGCGCGACGAACGGTTTGTAAACTCGAGCTCCTCTTCTGATCCAGGTTAGCACGGTTTTGCTGTCTGACCAGTACGTCACGGAGGCCGGCTTGACTCCGTGTTCTCGGATGACAGCTGCAGCGACGCGGGTCCCCATCACCGCGGCCTGCAGCTCGAGTCGGGGTATCGATTGGAGCTTGAGTGGCGCCACCTTTGCCTTGGCCATGACGAGGCTCACATGAGTCTTGCCATCTTCTGTAGAGATACGCCAGTACACCGCTGCGGCGTACGAAGTTTCGCTCGCGTCCGTGAAAACGTGGACTTGCGTTTCTATGGCGTCGCTATATCCTGGGTAACATCTTGGTACTGTGACTTGTGCAAGATTCTGTAGATGTTGAACCCAACTTCTCCATGCTGTGGCCAAGTCTGTGTCGAACGGCTGGTCCCAGTCGACTCCTCTTCTCCATGCTTCTTGGAGTATTTGTTTGGCGCGAATCGTTACGGGTGAGGCTAGGCCGAGTGGGTCGTATAGTGACATCACTATTTTCAGCGCCTCTCTCTTTGTGGGCACTTCCTTCTGTAATACGCCACTCGGTAATCGGGCTAGGCTCAGATTGAAACCCAGCGTATCTGCTCTTGGTCTCCATATTAGGCCAAGAATTTTTTCTGTATGGTCGCCGATGTCGACGACTTCTGTTTCTATAAGCGACGGTTCTATATTTTGTATGACGTCGATGTCATTCGATACCCATTTCTTAATTTCGAAACGAGCCTGTTGGTGTATCTTCTTCACCGCTGTTGCTATGTGTGTCGCTTCTTCAACTGTTCTATAGCTATCCAGATAATCGTCCATATAATGGTTCTTCACTATTGCTTCTACTGCTTCTGGATGCTGTTCTATATGCCGGTTCGCGTTCCAATTCTTCGCGAATATGGCCGTGCACGGTGAGCTTGCCGCGCCGAATATGATTGACGTCATTCGATACTCGTCGGGGGCTCCTTCTCTTCTATTGCCTCTCCACAAATATCGGAGGGCGTCTCTATCTTCAGGTCGTACTTTGACCTGCATGAACATTTCGGTAATGTCACCTGAAATGGCTATCGGATATCTACGAAACCTCATCATGACGCCGGGCAGCGACTGTAACAGGTCCGGTCCTGTAAGTAGGAAGTCGTTCAGCGACATTCCATTCGATTTAGCTGCGGCGTCGTGTACTATTCGAAACTTCTCCGGCTTCATGGGATTGAAGACGTCGAAATGAGGCAGATACCAGGTTCTTCCTGGCGTGGTCTGTTTGGGCGCTTTTTCTGCGTACCCTTTTGAAAGGAGCGAGTCCATCTGTTCTATATATTTATTTCGAAGACTCGGATCTTTGTCGAGCTTCTTTTCTATAGAGATCAGCCGCTTGTGTGCTGTCCCATAACTATCGGGCATTTCAAAATTGTTATTTTTCCATAACATAGCTGTTTCTATATGCCCATCTGTCAACTGTTTGGTATGTCTTTTCAAGATGTCTTCAGCCTGCTTCTCTGGATCAGAATCTGGACGCCGAGGATTAACTATTAGGGACTCGAGTGCGAAAAATTCACGAAGTTGCTCGTTCAGTCTGTCGTCTCTATTTTCTCTATCTTCTCTGCATGCGCTGACGTAATGCACCTGCTGACCGAGTATTCTAGTATGCGCGCCATGTAGCGTCCATCCAAGCGTTGTAAGTGACGCTATTGGCTGGTGCCTGGGGCCTCTTCTGACTTCACTGGCAAGGAGAAGGTGCCAGTTGTCTTGGCCAATCAAAATCTTGGGCGCGCCAACATCATAGACTAGCTGCTCTTTCAAGTCGATGAGATGTTTGCAATGTGTGACATCTTCTTCACGGACTGTCTGTGACGCGAGATTAAGCTTCGGTATGGTGCGCGCTCTGAACGGCACCCTATTTCTATGCTGACTCGCGAGTGTCACTGTGACTCTTTTCGAACAAGGAGTGTCGATCATGGTGTCACCGATCGCACCAATCTTCAGTGGGTCGATCTTGCCCTCGGCTCCGACTTGGTCGGCGATGTCTTCATCGATCAACGATACGGTCGATCCATCGTCGAGTAGGGCGAACGTAGATGCCTCTCCCGCCGGTCCAACGACCCGGACCGGGATGATCTTTAAATAGGCGTGATTCGACGATGATCTTGAGCTGGCGACTGTCTCCTTGGGCTCCTTTTTGACTTCGGTCTGTCTGGGCTTTTCGGCTGCCACCGCAGCAGGCTTCTTGTCGTAATGAAGTAGCCGACTGTGCGTGGCTGTACACCCCTTGACGTCACACTTCTTCGCGTTGCATTTATGCCGCTCTCTTCTTGGCTTCAGGCAACGGAAGCACAGGTTTAGATTCTTCGCAAT
This sequence comes from Hecatera dysodea, assembly GCA_905332915.2. Taxonomy (NCBI): domain Eukaryota; kingdom Metazoa; phylum Arthropoda; class Insecta; order Lepidoptera; family Noctuidae; genus Hecatera; species Hecatera dysodea. Next base: position 4,701,909 of record HG995294.1, on the reverse strand, counting down.
TTCCCATCTCTTGTTACTATTACTATTCTTGAACTTTGAGCAATCGCGTTCTATATGGCCATCCTTCTCACACAGTCGGCACTTGCTTGCTGACTTCTCTGTTGTTGTGTGAGTCCTCTGCTGCGGTGTGCGTCGGTTGGATGAGCCCTCTGTCTTGATGTTTTCAGCAGGAGCGAAAGCGCTGCAGTATCGAGCTTGTTCGGTAATGAATTCGCTAAACAGCGACAAGTCTGGCAAGGACTGGTACTTTTCTGTATATATACGGTACCACTGTACACGTATCGAGTTCGGTAGCTTCTCTGTCAAGGTTCGCATGAGCTCGGCGTTGATCAGGTAATGATCCTTCTTCAATGCTCGCAGCGTTACTATAGCGCACCTCACGTGGCTTGCGAATGAGCAAATATCCTTTGGATTTTCACTGCATCGTGTCAGTCCTCGCAATCTATCTGTTTCGGCCTGTGCTATCGAATCTGGTCGGCCGAATTGCAGCTCGAGTTCCTTCATGATGTCATCTGGTCTTGCATGGCCGATGAGTTCTGAACTGACTGTTTCTAAAGCGCGTCCATGCAGGCTTCTTCTAAGTCTTGCTGTATTTTCGACATCATTGAAATATTTTCGAGTTGTTTCATAAATGGCTCGAAATGACAACCATTCTGTATGCGCACCACTGAAGTTCGGTAAAGTCATAATGACTTTCGACGCCGAGGAGGAATTCTGTGACTGCTGTTCTGTTTTCTTGTCAACTAAAGATGCTATAGCAGCCGTAAGGTCCGTAACGAATGGACGTAAATTATCCTCGCTCCTATCGTCTTCTATTTTCTTCATAGGTGGTGGCTCTATCTGTTTAGCACTATCTGGATCTATGTGCGTTCGACGAGAGTCCACTATTGGTTCGAAGTCCACAGGGGGGGGCGGTTGCTGTCGACTATCACGGATGTCCCCCTCGGCGGCGTTGGTCTCTCTCTGATCCGGAACAGGTTCAGGCGCCTCTTCCAGCCAGGAACGCACGTACTCTTCATTTGAGTTTCTATCGTCCAAATATTCTTCGTCCGACTCTTGTTCGGCTCTCTGAAGTGCTAACTGGGCAAGCTCCAACTTAATCTTCAATAAGTCTTCGCGAGCCTTCTGTAGTTTTCTATATGACCGCGGTGACCTGTCTATGGTCGACGGCGGACGTCTATGTTCTATACGGGCGTCACCCCGGGTAGTCATTGGCAAGACTCGGCTATCTTTTCTATTTGACGGCTTCATTGTACTATCTGAAGTCGTCTCAAAGCGGGTTCCCTTCCTTGAGGTCGATGGCATCTGTTTCTGTACTGTTGTCGGCAATGGTGCAGGTACTCGTTCTATTGCTGAAGCTTCTATCTGTTCTATTCGTTCAGCGGCAGCAGGCGGAGACACGTCTTCACTGCGCTGCTGCATCGATCGCGCCGTCCCAGACGACGAAGGCGAACGCGGCGGCACCTGATGATGGATAGCAGGAACCCTCTCGGCTGGTTCCTGTATCGGAACTGTCCACGCCTCGGATGATTTGCCATGCGACCTCGTGATCGGCATTGTTGAAGTCTTCAATGAATCTTCAAAACTATTCGGTAGTCCACTGGTAAGCCTCAGGTGAAACTTCAATCCAAGTTTCCAAAAAAAAAATTTTTTTTTTTTCAAAAAATTTTCAAAATTCTTCAAAGTCCCCAATCTTCAAAAAATATTCTAAGTTCGGATTGACTGAAACTTTTCTAAGTCCCAGACTGTTCAAAATCTTCTATGTGTGAAGTCGATCGAAATTCTCTAAGTCCAAAATTCTTCAAAAATATTCTATGTCCCGCTTGATCAAAACTTTTCTAAGTGTCAGGTTGTTGAAAATTTTCCAAGTTCAAAATTCTTCAAAAATTTTCCAAATCCCGGATTGTTGAAAATTTTCTAAGTTCAAAATTCTTCAAAAAATTTTCCAAGTTCAAAATCTTCAAAAATATTCTAAGTGTCGGAACCCCTCAAAATTTTCAAAGTGTGAAGTCGTTCGAAATTTTCTAAGTTCAGCTTGATTAAATTTCTTCTATGTTGTTGCTTCACTATTTTTCAACATCAATCTGCCTAGGGGTAGTTTTCTTGAAGGGATGATTTCTTCAAGGTCCGACTTCTATTTAGCTTCTAGGGACACCCTTCGTGTCTTGAAATGTTGAAGGGTAGTTTTTTCTTCAAGGGGGTGCGACTTCACAATAGGGGTTGCGCCTTCAGGGTAGCTGCGTGGTTCTATAAATCCAACTTCCAAATAGCTAGATCAGGCTATCTTCAAAATATCCGGCTCCGATGGACCAGAAAATGTACGGGGCGGACGTGATCGACTGGACTGTAGGGTGGCCAGGGTAGGTTATCCTATTCTTCGAAAGTGGACTGTATGGTGACAACCCACCTAGGTATAAATGATCCAGACGCGTTGACGCTCCGTCTATAAGCTACGGGCCATGAGGATGCAACCCTTAGCTGAATACTTGCTATACTTGCTGTTATTGACACAGTATATAGGGGTAGGTATAGAGGGCTTACCAATAAAGTCACAATAAAACACTATTTAACTTGTTCACTATGCACTTAGCGATTTGAAGGGTGAAATTCGCGACTATATGATTCTACATTTAGGTATAAATCCAAATTATCTTGACAATGACTACAAATTTAATAAACTTCCTATGTTACTATTGTACGGCGTAACTGTACCGTATCGACACCCAAAAAATCACCGTGTGTGATGAAGTTTATTAACACTAATTTTCACTATGTCTATCCTAGAATTTAGGCTATATCTAGGCTTAGGTCTATGTGAGTAGGGGTTGTCGTACCTTTACGGATAGCCCTCGGTAGGCTCCATACAGCGGAGACAAATTCACCCCTTCATCTCTCTCCATGTAGGGGTGGGATGCCAAAAACTATACAAAACTATTGTAGGCACGAAGCTATTACCTACTTGGGGTGAATTTACCGTAAAACTATGCTAGGAGGGCTATACAGCTATATGTATCTCTATAGATACGACAACCCTCTACAAAACTACATATGTTTCAACCCTGTCACTTAAGGGGTTGCAACTCTATAAGCGTATATGTTTCAGGGGGATAAAAATAAACAGTTTTATTTAAACCTAAATTACGGCTTTATGCCTGCATACACTATAGACATCTATATATCCCCTGAAAGGATTTTTCAAGGCGGTTCTATTTCAGACATTTAGAAGTCTAGAATCTAGACTTGTTTTTTCGGGAAAGGAAGAGGGTAGATGCAAAGTGTTTTATTTTGTGCATACCTTCACCAGGGCTATTTATCAAAAACTGTTGACCAATCACGTACCAGCACCCTCCTGCTCTGTGATTGGTCAGTGTCGCTTTTAGCTATGCGACTACCTTTGACCTAATATCTCAAGTCTCAAATTACCAAGCCCTTTCTGTTTACCTATGTATGTCTGTCTGTGTGTGTATATACCTCGATTACCTTATATACCACCGATATACCTTTTATATACCTTTATATACCTTGATTACCTTCATATACCTTCGATTACCAGGGTTACCATGTGTTTACTGTTATGTGTAAGGGATAGGATACCCTACCTAACTATATTCTATCTATTTGGAAGAAATAAAGGCTCCAAGGGCTTATATACTGCCTCTTGAGAGCAAACAACTGTAATGAATGTGTTTTATTTCAATAACAAACTATGTATCAACTATAGCTACCTATAACTATCTATACTATGCAGCTTTATCTGTTACAGCATTCTATGTGCTAACTAACTACCTATAACTACCTATACTATGTAGTCGCGGTTTTATTTATTTGCAACATTCTATGTACTACTATAGCTACCTATAACTACCTATACTATGTAGCTAAGACGCATCGTCGCGAACACTAGGCTTCAGCGTCTTTGTGAACATTGAGTCACATTTCAAAGTTTGCGGTGTTCGTTTTAGATAGTTTAAGGTTAAAGGTACATTCTGGAAGTTTTGTCACGTTTTTCTGCTGCTTGTTGAGAAAAAGAAAAATAAATTATTAGGGTGTGACTTCAAAATTGGAACCCTTTTTGAGGCAGAAAATTGTGGTTAGTTTTTGTTTGTATGTAACTGAAATAATAATTAATTTAAAACGGTCCCGACAGACGTTGTCCTGTCCGATTGTTGGTCCACGTTGGGTTTCGGTAGGTAAAAACAATCTATAACCCCAATCTGGTAGATTCTAGTGCCACCTATCGAATCCAATTGTAAATCTAAACCGTCCAGAAACCAACTCCTCAAATTAATAAACATAAAAACTAAACATTTAAATCGATACAGCCGTTTAGGAAGAGCTCAGTGACATACAAACGTATAGAAAAATCATATAAAGATAAATAATGATATCAACATGTGTGCCAATGATATGGACCTAACCCAGTGCGTATGTGGTACTCCGGTTCGGATTTTGTCCGGAAAATTGCTTACCTGTACCGTAAATGAACTGAGTGGGCACTGGCTACAACAGTTGGCCTCAAATAGTAGGATTAAATGTACCGTCGAAATGAAAAAAGAAAAATAAGACCAGGGCCCCAAGTCTGCTATTTTTATAATTGTGTCATTCCAACACGATCCCATTGTCATTTTGCTAAAAGTTCGTAATCTGCTAAATTCATAATGGTCGATCACTGGTCGGTCAATGGTCTCGTATTACTTTTTTATAACCGAGCTATTAAAAGCAATGACTGCACAATAACGTTCTAACGGTAAGTCACTGATTAAAGGAACTGTCAAAATTTTAGCAGACTACCGCATACGTCTGTAATTCATTTGTCATTATGTACGAGATTACCATTCTATGCCATTTCTTTCAATGGAGTGTCAGTGGTTGACCACTGGAATGTCATAGTGACGCTATTTTATTAGTAGATTACCAAACTTGTAAAAATGAACCATTATGAGATCAATGTTAGACCATTCTGACACTATTGTAATAGCAGACTCAGGGCCCTGATTCATAGCTCTTATGTCAAAATTCTAAATTAATAGAAAATGGGTTTGAAAAATACTATAATATTTTTAATAACTTCTTTTCAAAATTAGTAAAAGTCTATATTCAACGACGTCGAACAAATATTATCATAATTCGGGTCGAAGAATTTTTGACATTCCATTTCGTCCCACCAATTTTTAACGCCATGTCACAGCCACGGTACTCTTCACTTTTATTTTGAATAGCAAAAATAAATTAACCTCGCTGCAGTACTCGACTGTACCATAAACAAGCGGCTGCTTCATTACTTACCTCGAAGCCTTAGGAAGTACAGTCGGGCGCAACGCAACGGGGTGAAGCCATACTAGCTGGAGTTGGAGTGCGGTAATGGCTAATAGTCGTAGCGGTGCGGTCAATGTTTTTGCAAAATTGTTTTTATTCGACGGAATTGCGGTTCTGAGTTTTCGTTCGTTACGTTTCTTATGTAGGGGTTGAGATTGTTAGAGGGTGCGAAGTAAGATTTTTGAGGTTATTTGTAAAACTTGCTGTATCAAAATGCTCTTGTTTGAAAAACTGTAACTGTTAAAATAAATAAGTTGCGAGTTAAAACAAAACTGCTTTGATTTGTGAGCTTTTGCTAATTACTTTCGTACAACCTTTCTGGATGATTCCTCTGCAAGTCATAGCTGTGCTTCTTACTGATATTTATATACAGTGGAAATTGACATACCGATCGTTTATATGCATTTAAAGGCCCTTGATTTAACCAAATCTGCCGAGCCCTGATGCTATACCTGCTGTCTTCATATTTAAAAGTGCTGAAGAACTATCTTTATCTGAATCACTTTTATTTAAAAGTTAGATATCTGAAGGTGCCTTCTTTATGTAAATTTGCTTTTATAACACCCATCCATAAGAAGGGTGCTAAAGACAACATTGAAAATTGCTGGCCAATTTCAAAATTCTGTCTGCTGGCTAAAGAATTGAAACGCATAGTTTACAGCCAAGTTGTACAGCGGTATGGTTTCTACCTTTTGTTTTCAACAACACGGGTTTCTACCCATGTTGTTAGTCGGAAAAGAAGAGAACTGAGAAGAAAAGGAAGTTCTACAGTGTCTAAACTAGAGATTTTGTTACTGCGCAAATATTGTATATGATTGATCTGGATTATACTGATTATAATAAAGCTTTCGATAGGATTGACCAAGACCTTGGGCATCAGGGGAGACCTATACATACGGTTTAAGCTTAAGTGCAAAATAGGACACAAGTGGTAATCCTTAATGGTCTTGGGTCCAATTAATCAACCATTACCTATGGTGTACCGCAGGGCTCCCTATTCGGGCCGTTATTATTTGCACTTTTCATTAAGGACATCAGTTAGTTCTTCAAACATTCTAATTTCAAAAATTCACACTCACAAATACATATATAAATACTATATTATTATTGTGATAGAATAAAGTTATAATACCAAATATTTTTATTTTTTTTGCTTTTAATGTGAATATGAAGGTTGTAGGATTCTCCTCCTTCAATAGTGGTTGCGGAACTAAACATTCTGTTCAATAACGATGCCTCCCACGTAGGTAAGACACAAAATCATAATTTTGTGGGTTATAACAATTTACGTATGAGGAGTCAATATTATACTAAGCACCAATACGCATAATCTTCTTCTTTTTCTTGATTGTAATCCCTCACCAAAACCGTTCTTCTATGTATATATCAGTACCTATAACATCCCCACTTACATTATTTTTCCTTTTAGTCCCCGATCACCACCAACATAATCCTACTCTCAAATGTCCAAATAGTAAAGGCTTATTAAGTATTTATAGACCCATGGCTATACAATAATAGTTTCAGGCTATTGCTTCGGGCTGTCATTCCAATGCATCTGGGCATTCCATAGCTATGAAGCTATATGGCTTGTTATAAGGTCTGGTATACAAGGAGTGGTGAAAGACCTAGGAATATGATAGCTCCTTTTAAAATGATTTTATCAGGAAGCTGGTATGAATATATTAAACGTGAATATCAAATATAGAATAAATATTTGCAAGTATCGATTAAAAATATTATAATTTTCTGTTGGTTTAACACACGTCATTTTTTATTTTATTATTACATTTATGTGATTTTTACCTGGTGCTGGTTGACAACCAACGAAAGCCTGTTATTAAACCTTCGCTGTTCGTCTGTCTGTCAGCGAGCTGTATCTCCAACACCGTAATAGGTGGACAGTTGAAATTTTCACAGAGTATATACTCGTATTTCTATTGCCGCTATAACAACACACCGGTTCACCGGAACACGGGTGGTTTATTTTTTTTATTCAGCAGAACAACTAGCGTATATTGAAGAACATAAAAGCTTAAATCGCTGAATTATAAATACATTGAGTGTATAGTCAATATTATCCTACTTGGAGACACACACAAAAATAAACTTTATTTGCAGCTTTCAAACAAGAAAGCGATGGTGTATTCCCAGCCTAACATTTATATCGCTAAGCTATATTTGCAATAATCGTAATATCGAACCAAGCGGTGTATATTTGCTTACCTAGTTGCTTATTGACGGGACTGTGTAAATTGATATATTCAAGTCTATTGCATTAGCTGACATTGAAAGCAGGGCCTGAAACAAACTACACTCATAATATACATACCTATATCACAAAAAGGGCTAAAAGTTAGTTGAAATAATTTCCACTTATTACAACATAGGTCTAATTATATATAAGACTTTTATCAAAAAAAAAAAAAAATCCAAAAGCAAGTGTGACTTGCGTACCGAGGGGGTTCCGTACAAAGTCGTACAAGTTCGTTTATTTAGGGAATCGATTCTCGATTTCTTCGAGTACATATTATATATTACACACTGAATTGTATAAACTATGACAACATTGTCATTACTCTGACAAAAATATAAGTACGTAGGATTGAAGGACAAACTTAATTTTCAGATGAAAAATTGTTTTCCCATAAACATTTCTTCAACTGAATATATAAGTTTGTAATCATTAAAAGTGGTTTCTATGTGATAGAGCTACTTTACAATTTTTCCTTTACTTGTGCTGTACGCAGCTGTAGACCTTGCTTCTTGCTTAATTTCATGATTTTAGTTTATATTAAGAGTTTAGTTATTGGTCAACGAGATGTGAGTTGACTTAAAAGCTATTTTCAATTTTTTCAGAGTTACAAGCGGTTATACGTTTAGGTATTTGATACTAATTTCAACATGATACCTCCACGTGTTCCTGGAAAAAAAGGGTTGTGACAGACCGACTGACGGATAACGAAGTGATCCTATGAGGGTTCTGAACATCCGTAAAAAAATGTATTATAAGTGCATCACTCCTTTGTCCGTCCGTCTGTCACAGCCAAATTGTGTTCAAATCTTGGGGGAAAATGGGGGTAACTTTCTGTCGGGCGAAAACTAGAAAAAAAAAATTATACAAACCGTACTGTGTGACATAATGAATGAAAGGGACGTACTGTGAGTTTCTACAATAAATAATTTAGAAGTTATAATTCCAGAAATTAGCTGAAAATTGGCCAATTGTCCCAACATTATTTCTGATATTTCTGAGCTTAAAATTGCAAGTAATAGTTCTTTACCCTAAAATTAAAGGAAAACCTTTAAGAAGTCTATAGTTTTAAAATAACATGCTACAAAAATCAGATTCGATCGAAGTTCTTTGCAAGGGAGTCTGTCTTGCACTTGGCCGGTGCTTTCTTTTAAGATACGGAACTTTAAAAATGAAATTTGATCTGTAATTGATGGTCAAACGGATGTACTCTTTTAAAGTTTCAGTTGCTGGTGACAGTCTTTAATATTGTATCTAGTCAACAAAATATTATGTACCTAATTTATAAATAAAGAATATTCTATATGTATCTTAGTCTTTGTTTTAACGTTACGAATTTCTCTCCAGCCATCGAAATAATGACAAAGGAGCGCGCATTGCACCCATCGACAAAATTAAAGGTAATATCTCTATACCAACAAATGGTACAACCCCAAAAAATAATAATAATATGGGGAAAACTTTTGAAATGAAGCTTTGCCGCGTTGTTTGGCCACATTGACTTAGAGGAATGAACTGAGGTTTCCCTTACGAGGTCAGCACTTATCGTTTTTCTCATATTTGGACTGGTCCACTTCACATGCTTCATTAAGCACGACGACGCTACATTTAGCGTCGTCGTTATCAGTAGAACTTGCAGAATAGAGCACTTTGCTCAAAAAACTTGAACATATCTCGTCTTTGACACCGGCCCGAGAAAGCGCGAAATGCCCTTTTAACCGTTACCGGCGTAAACAATGGAGTGAAGAGAAAAAAATTGGATGTCTCAACGACCTAGTACACAGGCACGTCTGGCGATGAATGTCTGTAATGATGAATGACGTAAAGGCCTGCCAAATTACAACCGTTTGTGTCGAATTGCGTTCTCCAATCGGTAACGCGTCGGTGTCAGCAACTGTAGAAAACGATAAGTTGGTAGCCATATTGACGCGCCTGAGTCGGCCGTTCGTTCTATAATATCTTTAGAAAAAGACCTATTTTTTAATCGATGGCGAGCGTTCCTACAAACGTCAAAGGTCAAACAGGTTAAAATTTAAACTCTGTTTAAATGCTTCAACCATTAAGTTTAAACATTGTATGAAGAAACGATAACAATGCAATCTAACATTTTGGACGATGTGAACTTGGCTACGAATTTTCTATTCATTTATTCTAACCACGTGACTTAACGTTGGGATGATTTCATTATCATAAATTTAATTCGTTTTCAAATAGCGTTAATAATTGCAGATTTATAACTTGGCTAGGGGGCTGATCCTAAATAAAGAGATGAGTTTGGGTAGATACAGATGGTAAATTTTGTAATAGTATTGCTCAGTCGATTCCTCTATGTGGTCGGTCGACCACCCCAAAACGCAACGTCAAAATGACGGGTCGTATGATTGATTGCGTCATTTTTTGTCTCACTCCAGCGTTTTATTGAAATTGATGGCTTGTTCACCAAGAACGGACTATAGACGTTCGTTCAGTAATCATTCAATATTTGAGTGTTATTAATGATTTTCTTTTTATTTTATTATATGATTGGTGATTTAACGTTTTGTAGATTTTACTAATTGCTAAGTTTGCTGTGGGTGCTTTGTTTTGTTGTACCCATTAAAGTATTTGGCAAATGGTAGCAATATAAGAGGTGTCCAGTCGAGTACCCATGGGCCATCACCACGTTTAACTGTTTACCCACATGAAGAAAACTGCAAACTTAAATAAATTGAATTCAATCAAGAAAGAATATTATCTTTACTATACAATCATCATCATCCACTGAAAGCCCGACATGGCCTTCTGCCAGGAATAGGCTTCTCTAAGTCGTGTTCTTACACAATCTCCTGTTTGTGATGGCAACAATGATATTTACCACCTCTCCCATCTTATCACTAGAAAATCAACACTTCTTTTTCCAAGATTACTTAATCAACAGTAAAATATTTTTTTTTTCCGAACTTAGTCTTTCCTCTAATCTTTTTTTTTAAATTGTATTTTATCCCTTCTTCTTACTCCCAATACGCTTCTCTCAATCCTGTTCTGGCATATATTTAATTTACTTTGTTGTTGTTCAGTTAAGGCCCAAGTTTGGCATCCATATGTAAGACAGGGCAGTATGCAAGCATTGAAGACCTTCCGTTTCTCTGTCATAGGCATTTCACATCAATCAATATGTAGAAAATTAAAATGGCGTTGGGCAGGTCATATGCTGAGAGAAAAGAAAGAGAAATGGACCAGAATAATAACGGAGTGGTACCCTAGAGAAAGCACAAGAAGTAGAGGAAGGCAGCCCAAGCGGTGGGAAGACGATTTGAAGCAAGTAGCTGGACCAGAATGGTTACGTACAGCAAAAGACAGAAATAAATGGAAATCCTTAGAGGAGGCCTTTGTCGAAAGACAAGCTGTCAAGAAGAGAGATAAACCGAATGCCGAGAATATGTTTTAACTTATTTATTTTTTAAGTTTTCTTACCTCTATTTTTTTAAGTTTACTACCTTTATCATAAGTAATGTTTAGTTTTGTAAGTTAAAAATTTAACAGCAATAAAGGCTTATTTTATTTTTTATTTTAAAATAAAAAATGATGCAAAACATTCCTTTGGATGCATATCTGTACCTCACAATGTTCCATTAAAATTTAATAAAGAAGAGAGCAGCATCCGTCGAATACTGTACCTACATACATATTGGAGCCCAATTATTCCGGTTCGATCAATACATACAATTATTTGTCGATGAATGTCGCATTTGATCTTTAACCTGAACGGATTGGACTGTTCTGAATGCCAATTACACTAGTCAACAAGATTTTGCAACAAGGAATGTGTTTACTAATTTTGAATAACCTATCTACATAATCAGCCTTTTAACGTTCCCACTGCTGGGACACAGGCCTCCTCTCTAGGAGAGAGAATGGGCCGTAATCCACCACGCCGGCCCAGTGCGGGTTGGTTACTGTCACATGTCTTCGAATTTTTGGTTTTAGGACATGTCGGTTTCCTCACGATGTTTTCCTTCACCGTTTTGAGAGCAGTGGTGATGAAATTAATTACACAAAGTAATGCTCCTGGCCGGTTTGTACCCACGACCTACAATTTGTAAGTCGGGGCCATTACCAGTCGGCCACCACTGCTCTCACCTTACCACCCTTATTGCAAAATCATATTTATTTTGTTTTGATCACGTCTAGTTTATTGTGTTACAATTACTATCGGGAACATCATTATCCCTTTACCTTCTTAGTACAGATATTTTTATTTTTCAAAAAAGTTGCTGACAAAACAAGCTCAAATGATTCTGACAAGTTTATTTACATTTATGGTTAAAGTATTTTTAAAACATAAAACATCAGCTTATAAAAATTGTGGGCTTTATTTTAGCATGTATTAATACAAAAGGATAATTGAGTATCCTAACGTGCCATTTGCTACACAACCAATTCTTTAAAAAATACTGGAAACACCTGAAAACTTCGGCATTCACCTCAAAGCCACACTTTAAAATCATATTACCTACAGGAAAACTGTGCGTGTCTAAATAATTATAATTACTGTTTAACATAGTTTGTTAAAAGTTTTCTTGTTGCACACAAAAAAACGCTTTTTGTGTTCAACAAGAATACTTTTAGAAACCAGTGTTATCATTTACTACGATCGCCAATAGGATTGAAAAGGCTTGAAGCGCAGGATTTTAAAAGCGCAAAAATGTCAAAAGACCAAAGATATAAATATAAAATAAAATCAGTTCAGTATATTCTGGAACATATAAGTCGCCAAAATGTAGGGAACAGCAGATTTAAAAATATATATTTTAGGTGATTGTTCCATAAAATTGATGGTTATAGAAAAATAGCCCTGTAATTTATATAGGTAAATCTGGAATATAAGATGTAACCAGACTCGCATGCAACTAAAGTACAAGAGTCATTGTCAGCAAATATTTATTTTCAACTCAAATCTATTTCAAATTCAACACGAGACGGCAGCGAAACACAAACAAAACTTTTTTTGTTTATAAAATAAAACGGACCTCTTGCTAAGAGCCGCTAATTAGCCTGATAAACAAACACTAATTAAAAGTAAAAATAAAGTACCGCCTCTTATTTTTCTTGATACGCTCTTTGCAATGTAATTTTTAACCGACTTCTAAAAAAGGAGGAGGTTCTCAATTCGGATGTTTGTATTTTTTTTTTTTTTTATGTTTGTTCGCGCATAACTCCGTCGCTTGTCATCCGATTTGAAAAATTCTTTTTTTGTTGGAAAGGGTATACTTCCCAAATGGTCCCATGAAAATTTTATCGAAATCAACCAAGCGGTTTTCGAAAAATCTAAAAAAAATATGTACTTTGTCTACTTTGACGACCTCTTAGTTTACTCTGCAAAGGAGCTGTACGTTTTTTTTACACCAATGTGATTGGTTCGTTTAGGTGGGGGAGTGGAGGGGGTGTAGGTACCACTAAAAAGTGAAAAATAAAAAACTTTTTACAAAAAAAATACAACCGACTTTTACACAAAAAATCAAAAAAGTGCAAAATAACTTTAATTTCGGAAGTCGGTGTTCAAAAAACGAAAAAGCAACCACAAACACCGAGTTCCGAAATTAAAGTTATTTTGCACTTTTTTGATTTTTTGTGTAAAAGTCGGTTGTATTTTTTTTTGTAAAAAGTTTTTTATTTATTTGTCGATGAAGGAAAAGGGAACAATTTAATAAAAGACGCTTTAAAATGCAAGTAATCTATACTAATATTATAAAGCTGAAGAGTTTGTTTGTTTGAACGCGCTAATCTCAGGAACTACTGGTTCGAATTGAAAAATTCTTTTTGGGTTGAATAGACCATTTATCGAGGAAGGCTTTAGGCTATATAACATCACGCTTAAGCCAATAGGAGCGGAGCAGCGATAAAGAATGTTTTAAAATCAGGGATTCCACGGGAACGAAGTCGCGGGCAGCAGCTAGTATTAAATAGAAAGGCTCTTTTTTAAAGAAGTTTTTTTTTTTAATTTCTTTATAGTTAATGGAAACTCTATGAAAAGTTGTATAGCTTGTTTTTGTGAGGCTGGATCTAACATTTTGCTTACTTACACCGCTTGCCGTCTAAGTTACAAGCTAGGTAATGCTACATATTTCAACTCGCGATTGCGTCGTAAGTTTAATGGCCGCAAAAGCTAATCTTAAGCGTTTGATTCGGGCAAATTCGGTTGCCGGTTCGGGGAGAATGATTCAGCAATCAATGCGGGCCAAATTTTGAAGACAATAAGGTTCTAATAGCCATTAGTGAGTGCAAGAAAGATAAAACAAAAAATAATAATACCTTACAACAGGCAACAACGCATATTATTATACGATATTTTTACTTGAATTTGAACACTTTTCTTTCCGACTGTATCTTCCATTGTTTACGTAGAATCAAATAATTATGTACATAGAGGGACTAACCGTAAATGACTATAGTTTCGGTTCCTATTTATGATAACACATGACTAGGTAATTGTATCTACCATTCAGTAGTTATATTTAAGTCTATGGGGATAGATGTGATATGGGAGCCACACTCAATCTTAAAACCAACAATTTTGATAAACTTGTGAAATGCTATGGCATACGCAAACGTTGGTAATTAGTCAAATCGTTAAGGAGTGAATTAGTAGTCCCAGATTAAGTATGTCTTCTGCTCACCTCTGTCTTTTCCTTTCGTGAATGCAACCTTCAAGTTATATTATGTTTAAACAACATATAATATATTTCTAACTATCCAAAGCACTATCCCAAAATCAGTAATCACCAAAAAGGGCCCACACAAAACAATATAACATAGGGTCACGCTTGAAATTTTCGGGACGTAACTCACTTACGGCAATTCAATTTGACGGTATATTTTTGAATCAATTTGCCGCATGAGCAACCATGTTTGGTCCATAGAGTGATGTATTCGTGCGTATAGTTTTTTTTTTTTTTAATATCAAGGTTAGGGGTTTCACTTGCCCGAAGTCATTTAGATTTGGCCTTTTTATGTTTGGAGGGTAGTCATGCTTATGTTTTTTTTTTGTGGTAAAAGAGGGTATTTAGTCGAGTGTGAGGTCTGGTGGTGATGGTAAGTTAATCGATGTTGAATTTGTTACTAGTTTTTTTTTATATATTGTCTTCATTTTTTTTGCAGTATTTTCTCTGAATCCTTTTATTCTCAGAGATACCCCTAAATTGAATTGTTTCTGATTGAGACCTTTCTAACATGATGTTGTCTTGCATCCATATGGTTTAATTTTTTTATTATTTTTTTATTAAAATTCATGTTAGATATTCATGTCTGTGAACGAATTACTGTCTATAACTGACTTGTTTACACAGGATTTGCTTGTAAATAATAGTAGGTATTTAATACTCAGTTCAATACTAAGTCTGTTTTTTGTGCTAGTCTTTATATACTTATATTATAAAGGGGATAGATTTTCTTGATTCTTAATTCTTTATTGTACACCAAAACAACTTATATTATACAAGGCATAATAAAGGGCATGTATAAAGGCGAACTTAACTCAAAGTTGAGTTTTCTCCCAGCAAACCTGATTTGATTTTTTGTTTGTACGGAATAAGCTCTGAATCTACTGGTCCCTGCTTTTAATTATTTTTTCGACAGTGGAAAGCATCATTATCAGCGACTAACATTGGCTATATTTTATACGGAGCGGGCACTACGCGGGTGAAACCGCGGGGCGCTGCTAGTTTTAAATAAATAAAACAAATAAATTCTGCTCAAGAAGGAAATAAGACTTTAAAATAATGTATTGCCTTTAATCCTACTCATAAAATAAACACCTTAACAGCACGTGTTACAGATAATATTTTATACATAAACTTAGATTATCACTCGAGATACATGTCCCCAAGTAATACCATATTGACTATTGACAACGCACCCCTAGTACCAAACCTCACCAACCAGAGGGTTGGCAGAAATCAATACACCTTTGGAAATTTTAAACGGCCGTTACCAAGGATTTTTGAAGGGTAGATGGCACAACATAATAGGTAGGGTGTACGAACCGGCATTAACTGGTTTGAACTGCTTTAAACTTGATTAAGGAAGACATTTTGATGTTACACTCGTTTGTATCGTTCAAGTAAAGATGGCGATAAGATTGGCGCTATTGAAAAGGGGTAAAGATAAGGGGTGGAAACGAGAATTTGGTTTTTCTTTTTTGGGTTTTAAATAGAATGATAAGCAAGACAGATGTTTTGTTGATACTGTTTATTGAAAAAGGGCATGTGCTTCAGTTCCCGGGTCGGTCAAAATGTTATCAGGCAAAACCTTACAGACTATTATACATATTCAGAAACACACACACAGTTAAGAATAAGCTTAACGTAAAAGAAATTAATACTATTTACGGTGTACTATCAGGTACTTGTGTATACCCTTCAGTTCCTTTCAGTAATACGGCCATAAAGTAAGCAGGATATTTGTATTTTTACTGACGTGTTTTTTTTTTAAGGAAGACCGTGTTCTACTCCTATTTAAAAATGTGAAGAATGTGAATGCATTTTTGTTGCCGACTGTCTACGACTAAAATTATTTATTTATTTACAGTAGTTTTATATTGGTTGTTTCTACCATAAAACGGATTTTGATGAAAATTCACAGTAAAATAGCATAAAATATATCGGAATGACGGAAAGGCTAACTAATTCATGTACAAGCTATGGGCAGCAGCTGGTTAATAAATAAAAACATTTTGCCCCTAAACAAAACTGTAACGCTATTTATACTGCGATGCGTGCAACATCATCTCATTATGACGTGTATCTAGCTTACTATTTCTTGTAAACCTAATTAGCTACATGAAAAACCACACCATTTTCGATTTTTAATCTGGAAGCGTGGTTCAATAGTGAGAAGTTGTATTTGATCGAGCACCAAATAACGATCACATAATAAAAACAACTTTAATTCGTGTGATGTTTTTCAACAAAAGCTCGCTTATCTAACACTAGCTGTCCGCACAACTTCGTTTGTGTCACATTTTTCATGACTGCTCCGCTCCTATTAGTCTTAGCGTAATGATATATAGCTTATAGCCTTCCTCGATAAATGGGCTATCTAACACTGAAAGATTTTTTCAAATCGGACTAGTAGTTCCTGAGATTAGCGCGTTCAAACAAACAAACTCTTCAGCTTTATAATATTAGTATAGATATTTATGTAGTGGGCGGACGATATCAGCAAAAAGGCTGGGCCAAGCTGAATGCAAACAGCCCAACATAGAGAGAAAATTATTTTGTATTAGGTTATGATAAAATATTGCATAAAATAAAAGGCTTATTTAATTTATTCTTATTAAATATAAGGCTTATTTGACTTATTTATATGTACATATGTACTGTGTGTTAGAGAAAAGTAAATAATTTTACTCAGCAGTTTTGAAAAAAAAAAACGAATGCATTAAATTGAAAGCAAAAATAAAACCGTACACCAACTGATCTTATCGTTTTATAATTTACGAAAATCGTTTGTTTTATAACGAGAATTTTACTATATTTTTCCTTGAGCAGTCAATGATGCTATTGAACTTACTGATTCTATACCGTTAAACGGGGTATAGATATGCGAGTGAATAAAAACGAAACTTTATTGGGATTTGTACTTAAATACCATATTAACCTACCAACACCAACCTACTGTGATGACACCCGCGGCCACAAAACTCTCCGTCTTATAACAAGGAGGTGATTAATGAGCAAGCTCCTCGTATTGTGATGAGCGTCTTCCCGGAGCCGAGTGGCGAGTAATGGTTTCACACAGAGCATCATAAAAAATCCAAACAAAGTTTTATTAATCCTTTTATTTCTATACACCCCGTTTAACCCCGTACCAATCTGTTTTCACTGATACATAAGCCCTTTTTTTTTTTTCAAAAAATCTTTTTTCTTCTTCTCGAAATTTGGTTTCATCAAATGACATCTTCCTCTCAAAGCGGAACGGAATGGAATGTCAGGCTCTTACTGGCTAACACCATACCGTGTTCCTCCTAGTGCCCTTTGCGTTCCCCGTTTACTCATTCAAACTAATTCCGTAACCCTAGCAGGCACTGACCCTATGGGGCTCCGTTCATACATAAGCTCTCTATTCTCTCTAACGGCCGAAACCAATAACCGATCTATCACATACTGGAGATAGAAAAACAAATGAAACAACAGAAAAATTATATAGGTTTTCTGTTGTTTCATTTGTTTTTCTATCTCCAGTATGTGATAGATCGGTTATTGGGTTCGGCCGTAAGTCTATTCTGTAAACATCACAGAGAAATGAGCTTGAAGTGAACTGTAATTCCACCTCAATCTGATGGATTGATAGCTCACTTCAACAAAAAAGCATCACTGAAAGCTCACTTCCCCGGAGAAGAACCACTGATAGCTCACTTTCCTGAAGAATTACCACTGATAGCTCACTTCCCCGAACAAGCACCACTGATAGCTCACTTCAACAAAAAGGACCACTGATAGCTCACTTTCCCGAACAACCACCACTGATAGCTCACTTCCCTGAAGAATGCCCACTGATAGCTCACTTTCCCAAACAAGCACCACTGATAGCTCTCTTCACCGAAAAAGTACCACTGATAGCTCACTTCCCCGAACAAGCACCACTGATAGCTCACTTTCCCGAAGAAGCACCACTGATAAAAAAAAACACCACCACCACCACCACCACTTCCAAGAAAAAACATTAGAAGAACAATAACAGCACAGTTATGTACTCCACAAAAGGCTAAGGTTGTTTATTCTAAATATAGATAAGCTTCTAGGAATTTTCTGAACAACAATAATAATAATTCATCTGAAGCCAAAGAGCAGACCAATTAATAACGAATAATCTTTTATGGTGGACAAATTAATAATCATCCTTCGGATGGCTTCACAATGCCATGGGTCAGATTCTTTCACTATAAGTACGGTCAGAAAATAAATATTTGATATAACTGTCATCAATTTTATTATATTCTGTTTTTTAAATTTATTCACAAAATGCAAAGTGCTTATAAAGTGCTTTTACTACGTTAAGAATTGACATTGATCTTACTTGAAAATTGACAGCAAATTTAAGTCATATTTGCATATCAAATAGGCTAGAAAGCTTTAATATTACATCCAAAAATAAAACAGAAAATTTGGTTTGAGATCAAAATTTATTTGGACCTTTTTTGTACTTACACCCCTATAAATAGCAGGTCTGATATTTTTAAGGAAAATTTACATTTGAGTCGCAGTCAAAAACATTCATAAACATTTATAATTTCCTTGAATTTTGGCAAATCACATAACAATACATAAATTGCCGCTCTGATGATACGCGAGTTGCATTTGATCGCTTTTAAGTATAATAATTCGCATTCAGTGCTCAATTTTATAACAGAAAAAAAAACAATCATTAAAAACCATCTTTGCTTTGCTACGATTACACCTTAACTAATATTTCAAAGTTCAGTAATATAACTTTTCTCATTCTGACTTAATTACGTCTTATGGACGAACATTTCTGAAATTCGTACTAAAATAACTATTCCCTATTTTTATCTTGCCAATATTTTTGCCAACCATACCCGTACTACTGAACATGAATAGGCCATCCCCTATAGAACTGAATTCTATACATTCATCCGATATTGGAATTCTACGACAAAGGATTGGTCAACCTTTTTAGGGGTATCTACCCTCTAATATCTATGACTGAGTTTCTATAAAACTATTGTGTATAACGAATGATAAGGGATGAGTAAATTTTGTATTATGAGTAAAAAAATTGGATTTATTTTTTGGAATAAAAGTTTTTATGCCAAAAGGTTGATAGGTTAACCATCTTTTGCTATGTATTTTTTATGTTTGGGACGGATTTGGGTCAGTATAGGAGCAGGGTTTTTCGTTCGATGAAAACTACATAAGTAGAAAGTGTTCATTGTTTGTGATTTCATACAGTAATAAATTGGCTTGATACTTTTCGTTAAGTGTTCATTTATACGTTATGAAAATCTGTTGATAAAAATGTGTAAAAACTTTCCCTGCGGCAATATTTTAATAGATAGGTAGTTTATTTTAGATTATATATCTAAAAACTAGAACACTAAACATAGAATTGAAACAAAAAAAAACAGGGTAAAGGTTTAATCTATACTAATATTATAAAGCTGAAGAGTTTGTTTGTTTGTTTGTTTGTTTGAACGCGCTAATCTCAGGAACTACTGGTTCGAATTGAAAAATTATTTTTGGTTTGAATAGACCATTTATCGAGGAAGGCTTTAGGCTATATATCATCACACTTAAGCCAATAGGAGCGGAGCAGCGATAAAGAATGTTTTAAAATCGGGGATTCCACGGGGACGAAGTCGCGGGCAGCAGCTAGTATAATATATTATTTCTAAGACATCAACAAGAAAAATCCTCTGGTCAAATCGCACATGTGCTAAAAAAAGCAGTTTAGTGTTTTGTGTGTAAATTAATAAAATAAAAAAAAATCGCAACTAAATTCACCGAACACATTCAAGACCAAGACACGTAAATCTTCACCTCTAATGCGGCACGATAATGCCTGTCAGTTTGTACGTCAGTCCACGTCACCAGGCTTGCAAGGCTTAAATCATGACACAACCAATTAGAAGATATTTATTAGGGCTTTATGTTACCCCTCGAATACTAATTACCGTCGAACGATGCTTTTCAATTCCCGTGAATTATTGCCGTTTTAGCGAACCAATCGAAATTGCCGAATTTTGCTCAAACTTTGTTTTCGAATTGTTTTGTCTGGGTGTTGTATGTTAATGTTTTTTCGCAGTTACTTTTTTTAAATAACTTTGCCAGAACGACACGGTTAGCGTAGTGGTTGAGCGATTAGCTACTGCGCTGCGTGTTGTGGGTTCGATTCCCGCTCTGAAAAAATATTTGTATGGCTTACAGATAGTTGTTCCGGGTCTGGCTGTTTGTGTATGTGAGATTGTATGTTTGTAAACGCACCCACGACACAGGAGAAATTCCTAGTGTAGGGCAACTTTTTTTGTTGTTGTTAAAGTTAAAAAATTGTCGCCATTTCGCCACTGATATTGCCACAGGGTACTTCTACTTCTTCTTAGTCGTTACCTCACTGCTGAGGATTGCGACCATATACGACGCGTGTCCATACCATGCAGTATTCTGCACTGTGAACTGCTCTGTGCATGCTGCCTCTAACAGCATTCTTTAAAGCATCGGACCAGCTTGCTGGTGTTCTAGCTTGTGCGCGATTCCTTTAAGCCAACCCAATATTATGAGCCTTTCCAGAACATCAACACTAGCTACTCGGTAAAGTCCATCATCATAATCTATCTGCTAATAGCCGTAGATCAGCTGAATGGTGATCCATTCAGCCAATTTTGGATATGACAGTTTCCAACTGGACTAGATCGTAACGGTTCAAACTTGGTGCTAGTAATTTCTACTTTGATTTTATAGTTAGAACGTCTATATTCAGCAATGCCTTAGATATAATCCTAAGTCCTCTGCTGATGAACTTTATTTAACACTAGCTGCCGCCCACGACTGCGCCCACGTGTATGTTGAAATTTATCCCAAGGGAATATTTCTAGGGATAAAAAGTATCCATTGTGTTGTTCTAGACTATAACCAATCTCTGTGCCAAATTTCATCAAGATCTGTTCAGCGATTCTGACGTGATTGAGTAACAAACATACATCCGGCTACCCAAACATCCAAACTTTCGCATTTATAATATTCTAACAGTGCCCGCGGTTTTACCCACGTAGTTCCCATTCCCATAGGAATATGGGGATAAAATATAGCTTATGTTACTCAAGGTGAATGTAGCTTTCTAATGGTGAAAGAATTTATGAAATCGGTCCAGTAGTTTTGGAGTTTATTCGTTACATATAAAAAACAAATCTTTCCTCTTTATAATATTTGTATAGACTATTAATAAAATTGAGGTGGTCGATAGTTCTTTCAAACACATTAGTCTCCAAGTTATGGGCACAATTTACGTGTTTTATATTAACCCGGGTGAAGCTAGGAGCCACACCTAGTTCACAAATAGGGTCGCGGTGTGACATAGGTACGACATTTTCATTTGTAAAGATTCAATGCAATCGATTGCCTTTATATGGGAACGTTTATGGGGCATTCCTATTGAGTTATTGTACCTTATTCAACCATAAAATTGTTTTTGTTTCAGACGAAATGTACTTGATGCCTGGAACCCAATTAGGTATTGAAATTGCTTATTATGTGTTGATTTTTGTGTAGTTTTATACTTGTAAGTGTCTTCTTTTTATACTTGTACCTATCTTTTGTGTATGAAAAGGAAGACGGCAGTAGTATTTTGTAAGAATATCACCTTGAAAACATGAGTAAAGTGAACATGAATTGAGCTATCAATCTATTCAATCAAGATGACAGTTCAGCTAAGTTTTCATGTTGAGATATTTACAGACTAGACCGAGAGTGATGTTTCAGATGATATTGCAATATTTCTGAATGGCAGTTCATGATCCAGTCGATGAATTCTGTTAACATCTCACAGTGTAAGTGAGTTGAATTCACTTTTGTTCGCTTCACCTAAGTTTCCACTGTGAGATTATATACAGAGTCGGCCGTCTGGAATCTGCCAACCAGATGTTCTTGGTAGTGGAAATTCAGAAGCCTATTTCCAGTGGTATTAGAGTTTGGGCTAATAGTTTAAAAATAGTTTCACTGATGGTATAAGTGGTTTAAGTAGATTAATACTTTACTGTTTATAGTTTTCTGTAAAAAAACTACATTAATCGAAATCGATGTATAGCTTTTTAGAGTAACATAGACTTTTTTACGTATTATTACGAGCTTCGGGCTCGTGACAATAAAATCAGCCGATAAAATAACCAAAAATGACACTTTAATTACACAACACTATTTATAAAACACAATCGCACTACTAATCACTTTAGTTCACAGTCTCGAAGTTATCATTTATTTCGCTAATCTAACACTGACTCGGTCGGTGTATGTGCCGATGGGCCTTATATAGGGCGCCGGTTAGTTCCAGAACCTTCTATCGTAGAAAGATCGTAAAAATATTTTAAGTGGTAAAACCAAACTGTAAATAGTTTTTTATGAAGGTTTTTGTTTTGTTGTCTTATTTTGTTCATTCAAAGTTAGATCTATGAAATTTTTACGTTTAATCTCAACACTTATTACGTCTTATTGCAGACGTAAACTTTTTATACCTCAACCTTTCAAGCTTCGTAAACAGACCCATCAAAATATCTGCCATTTTATAAAACTACAAGTCGTAAGAAATTCATTTTGTCCAAACTAACTTTTATATTCTCGATATAAAATGCGTCAATATTAAGACAAAACTTGAACTAAAATAGTAGTTTTAAAAGCTTGGTCGTCGTGAAGTTTCTTAAATAACTTGAGGTGCTTTGCATATTTTTATTTAAAGGGGTTTCTACACTTGATACAGTCAAACGTTGAGCAGGTAACAAAATAAAAGAAATGCAAAATAAAATATATAAGAATTGAAAAATAATTGATTAATATTTTATTTTATTTTATTTTAAAAAAACGTTGCCCCACACTAGGATTAACTCCTGTATCGTGGGTGCGTTCACAAACATGTAAACTCACATACACAAGACACCCAGACCCGGAACAATTATCTGTAGGCCATACAAACATTTGTTCCGTGCGGGGATCGAACCCGCGACACGTTGCGCAGCAGCTGAACACTCAACCACTGCGCCAACCGTGTCGTCATTAATAAACAATCCCTTCCAATTTCTCAAGAGTCAGAAAAATAAAAACAAAATAGGTACATGTTATGTAATAAAACCTTAAACGTAATAGACAAAAAGTACTTTTATTTTGATATCAGAATGTCACACGAAAAATCTATAGCAAAAATAAAATAATAAAGAAAAACATTACTTTATTTTCTAGTCACAGACTCAAAAATATACACTCGCGAGCAATAAATGGGTATCACTTTATCGCGCTTCGTTGAAATCAATTTTTTACTATAAACTATTTCATTATTAAATTCATTTAATCTTTTCGTATTACTTCATTTAGACGTCCACAACTTCGATCCATTGCAATAATTCCCTAAATTAAATATTTTTGATATCATTTGAAAGCTAACAAAATTAATATATACTCGTACCTTACTTACCTTACTTTAGATATTGACCTTTGAAATGATATACCACTATAGTTATTATTTTATATACATGACAAATCCTTTTTTAGCAACGCGCGTTGAGGTGATTCTAGTCTACTGTTCGAGAGTGTATTATGCAGCATGTAAAAGGATAATTTATGAATACTTAATAAATACTGTCTTTTGTTATTACTATTCCACAAATCTTCTTCCTTGGTCTATCCTTTAATCTCACCACAAGACTTTTACCAGCACTCCCCAAAAAAATTATCAAATAAATTACAGAAGAAATGACGACCTCTATCTTAGAAAGACAGTTGTACGTATTCATTCGACATTCAAGTCACGGTGCGCCGGGGCAATGATTACAGTTCGCGCCGTCTTTATGCTAATCTAACAGTCGGAAATTCACTTTTGCGTTGATTTTTTTCTTCGTATTTCTGAGTTTTGACTTTTTGGGGTGAAAATTGTGTGGCGGAGTAGTGGTAGAAAATTGTGTTCCTTAAGTTCGCGTAAAAATATCAAGAAATATACATCAGCTTTTCAAAGATTATGAAAAGCAAAACGAGTATGTAAGGGTCACGGGTGGGTTTTAGTCAGTAAGAGTCTGACACTCCCTTCCGCTCCGCCCAGAGCGGGAGAAATCATTTGATGATTTCTCATTCAGAAAAAAAGGATCATACCAGATGGCTTTCTGGAGTTTCTGCCTACCATCATAATCGTACGATAGAAGTGTGATTTGAGTTTATGTATGAATGTAAAACATCTAAACACCTTAATTTACAAATTAAAACAACCGGTCTTCGTCGCCCCTACGGTTATTTTAAACCTCACCATAAAACTTTATATAAATGCATTTTTTGAATAAAAACTTCTGAATTCGTCCTAAAAAGTCGATCTCGGTAAACTGTCGAGGGTTCGTGATTGCGGTGGGAGTAGAATTTAAAAATTTTGGGACGCGCCGTGGGGTGTGTATTGAATACGAATGGGAAGGGTGCTTGCACTTTCTTTTGAACGGCAGTGTATAAAACCAAGTACTGTTCAGGTTGGGGTTGTAAACTAGAGAGGACGTAAACGAATCTTGTCTTTGGGACTTTGTATTCGCATTTTACTCTTGGCAAGCGTATCCACCATCGACCATATCACCGCTTACCATTAGATTCATGGCGGTCCAATGCGAGCATATTTATGTTATTGTTAACAACAACAAAAAAACGTTTACAGGCTAACTCCATTCTGCAGACCTGGGCCCCAAGTCTACTATTACAATAGTGTAAGAATGGTCTATCAATGATCTCATAATGATCGATTTTGACAAGTTTGGTAATCTACTAATATAAACGCGTCATTATGACTTTCCAATGGTCAACCACTGACACTACATTAAAAGAAATGATATAGGTAATCTCGTACATAATGGCAAAGTTACAACAGACGTATGCTGTAATCTGTTAACATTTTGACAGTCCTTTGATTAGTGACCTGCCATTAGGACATCATTGTGTAGTCATTGCTTTTAATAGCTCAGTTATCAAAAAGTATTACGAGACCATTGACCGACTAATGATCGACCATTATGAATTTAGTAGTTTACGAATTTTTAGCAAAAGGCCAATGAGATCGTGTTGGAATGACATATTTATAAAAATAGCAGACTTGGGGCTCTGTGGTATTGCCTTTTCTATCATTTGATCAGAAAAGTCATGCTAAGTAGCGAAGATATTGCTATGTTGATGTCATTGAGTGTGTCATTTTCATGGCTTTTGGATTCGCAATAACTAAAATAGGCTCGGAATCCCCTGTTCTTAAAATGAATATTGGTGTCATTTTCATGGCGTGGCCCGACTCGCACTTAGCGGGTTTTTTAAACCTAACGATGCATATCGATCGTAGCAGCAGCTTACGTTTCCTTTTACGCATGGCCCAATTCTGCCCCCTCGGTACCTTATGATTGACATATCTGTCAATAACATTATTCCGCTTATCAAACCGTGTCAGTAGAGGATACTTATTTACCTGACACAACCTTTCCGCAACTTTATTTCAGGAGATAACAATGTTTTTATATTTTTTACTCGTTTTTAGCCGTTGCTTTGCTATGGTTAGGCAACGGGCCTCCCACGCCGTCTCAAACTATCTTTCATTATATCCATCGAGACATGATGATATCGCAACCTTTAACTGGGCAGCATAATAATATTTTAAAATTACTCTGTGCTTCACTATAAAAATCTAACCCCAGTAAAAAAGTATGGCAGCATGACCCCCATCAAACTTATGAAGATCCGTTAAACTTATTTATATCCACCAAACTAACTCCTTTAACCCCTCAACCACTTATAAATCCCAAAATATACATCACCCAATTTACTTAAGCCTCCATACACTAGCGTTAACCTTTTATCCTTAAGAAAAATCCAACAAGATTCTACCTAAGCACCTTAGATAAAGTAGTGGACCCACGTAAAATAATGCAGTCGACGTAAAAAGATTAACAGCACACCCGTATTGTGCTTTGGACAGGGGATCAAGAAATATAGCCGGGAAGGGAACTTGAAGGTACAATTTGGACGAATCGTAGTGCGGGTTGGAATATTTCCTGGGTTGGGAGGTTCGCGTGTTTTGTCCATTGGATTAGCTGAACACCAAGTTTAGCTTTCGGGATAGGTTTTTTCTTTATCCAGGCTTTGCTTGATATGGATATATACACGTGGCACTCCAGGTTGGCGATGATTGCATAAACCTGCAAGAAGTAGAACTCGACGATGGCACGAAAATGGGCACAGCAGAACAGAAGGACAAAAAAAGCTGATCACAAGTATCTGAATGAGACATACGATTTAAGAGGAAGAAGAATATGATACACACGATGTTATGAAAATAAAACTTCAACTGCAAGCCGTCCCATTTATTGTATAATTTTATTTGATTCTTATCATGTGTTCTGTGTACATGTGTGTGTATCTGACGGACAGAAGGACGAAAGGGTGGACAGTAGAGACTTAGTAATAGGATTCCGTGGTTACTTTTCAGGTACCGAACCCTAAAAAGAGAATCAGTCTGTGGGTCTGCTTTGTGTAACTTCGATCATAAAATCGAACTGATATACTATATTCATTGCACAATCCCCACTAAAACGATTTTAAACAACCCATAACTGCGTCACCATTTACATCTTATTTTTCTCTATCCAAAACACCCCTATTCTTCACATTAATAACGATATATATCTGAATCTTTTCCAACACCCCAATAAAAACCATTTTTCGTAATCTCGGCGAACCCGCTCCCAAACAAATAATCTTCATATGTCCTAAAGTTACTATAATACATTGTAAAGAACCCATTTTGTGCCATAATAAACATGACTTGGGACGTGATAAGAACGGCAGGATTTCCTGAGACTGATGAGTTCAAAAATGTTTGGTGAGTACGGTTTTTTGTATATTTATTTTTTTATTCATTTCAATGGCAATTGATTTAAACTAGTTTGTCGAGTTTTACGGTATAGAACACTTAGGCGTCGTCGTCCTAATGGAAAACGGTAATTGCGCAAATATGCTATAATAAGTGCGTAGTCGCCTCCAACTTTGCCGGGCAAATGACCACGTCCTTTTTTATTTATTTGTTTTATTTTAAAGAAGGCTAACAGAGTAATCAACAAATAATACAAAGACTGTAATATTAACAAATAGCTTATAACAAAGCCTCCACATATAAGGAAAATAGCCGATATAAAAGAAACTACATACAAGTTACTATAACCAGTTAAGAGAGCAGAAGATAAATTAACTGTCCTTAAAAAATAACTGTGCCAAAAGCCGTCTTAAGGTCGCCACACTGGTGCAAAACAAGTTGATATTAAGGTCCCTAGGAAGCGACTTTCTCTCCGAATATCAAGCCGATGCGTTACTTAAGACTATCAACAACAAAAATTCATTGTGCAACGCAAATTTTAATATACTGAAAAATCAGATAAGATATGGATTTGACTTTGCCAGCTGTTTTAGAAAATATTGAATTCTCTTTGGCTATAACTTATAGCAGTACACATGTATTAAATTAACTATGGGCCAACATTGGACTTGTCTATCAAGGATGTCTTTGCAGAATTATTACTAGATTTATGGGTATATTGTAGCAAGATAATAACGTTATGTTCAATATCCGCCAGCCAAACGTGGTTATTGCATAATATTCTGACAATATTCTGCAATATTTTCTTTTTGTCACGGTATCACGCATGAACGGATGGACCAATTTTGCGAATTCTTTTTTCATGTGTTTATTACTGTGAGAAGTTCAGTTGTTAAGAAAGAAAATTCTGAAAAAATAAAATCTTGATTCTAGCGAATACTAGTCTTGATCGCACATTATCGTGGAAAATGGATCAAGTCAGCAGTCAAAATCGAAGGTTCATATATTAATCATTAATAAAATTGAGGCGTTACTTTGCGGAAATCCATTTTAAATTTGAAAATGAAAATAATATATCTAGTTTTAATTTCCGCGAATATTAGTGGGTTGCAGGTATGCACCTCCCTCCCGCCCGCTATATTATGCACATGCAAGATTACAAGGCAAATGCAAGGATTTTATGCACATGCAGGAAGTTGCGACTGTCGCAACTCAACGGTCAGCGAGTCAACACGTCCCCTGAGGATGCCTCGTGGAGAGGCCGAAACACGTGTCGGTATTGGTGTTGGGTTTTGCTTTGCCTTCCTGCATGTGCATAAAATCCTTGCATTTGCCTTGTAATCTTGCATGTGCATAATATAGCGGGCGGGATCAGGGAGGTGCATACCTGCAACCCACTAATATTCGCGGAAATTAAAACTAGATATATTATTTTCATTTTCAAATTAATCATTAAGGTATATAAAAAAACAGAGTACATCACAGTTTCCTGCTAAGCATAAGCCTTTCTTATTTTTCTTTCCTGTAATTTCTTATGGATTGTGTAAAATTTCATACATCCGTGGAACAAATTAGATTAAGTGGGATCATCCTATGAGACAAAATAAATGGCATTAACTGTCATTTGTCAAAATGACAGACAGCATGCGACTGTCCACCTTTTTTATCTGGATGGTAAATCCTCAAATGACTTCTCCCAATCTGGGTGGAGTGAAAGGGAGTATCAGACTCTTACTGACTAAAACCCACCTGTGATCCTTCTTGTGCCCTTTACGTTCCAGGGCCGCGGTGACTCTTTTAAACAAATTCCGCAACACTAACAGGCATTTTGTCCTTTGGGGCACCGTCTTCGTTGCTGACAGCGTGGTGCACAACGCGTCGTGGACTCGGGTCTGGTTGCTATCGGACGACAAGCCACCCAAAGCTCGCCGTCCGCAGGCCCGCGCCTACGGTGGCCGGGAATCGCCCAACATTTCCTGACGCCCGGGGCGTATTCTTCTATTGCTGCGGCTGGAGCGTGAGGTTTCCCTCTCTCACACGCGGTCCGCCTCCTCCTTCGCTAGCATTACTACGTCGCAGAAGGAGGTGACCGCTTCCCATGCCTCCTCGCTCTGGACCATGGATTTAAAAAAAAAAGTAATAAACCTTTTTATAAAACAAGCTTTTACTTGAATAATGAAAAAAATACTGTTTTACTTTAAAACTTTTACTATTTTCTTATGAAGTCATTACATAATTTATATGATTTAAAAAATTGTCGCGGGTACAGTCTATTTGACGAACTCCTTCTGTTTTGGAAGTCGGTTAAAAAATCTCATTATTTGCTTTTAAATTATGCAAATAAGGAAATATTTTGAAAGCATTTGAGTTCCATTAACTACTCCGCTACTTCCTTAGTCGCTATCACCACAGAGAGCAGCAATGTTCGCTACATTGGGGCCTACAAATTATTTTCTTTTACAAATTATCCACTAAATTGCCAATTGCCAATTTTTCGAGTTGACGCGAACATCGTTACAAAAGTTATCCGTACCGCTGCTTTGCAATTTATAAAGGGGCACATTTCACTCGAGAAAAAATTCATCGGCGCGGTGTGAAAAAAAAAAACAATTTCGCAAGAAAACGTAGGGGAATTTAGAAAGTTTTCGGTGCCACGGATCCGAGACTGCCGTAATTTCGCGGTTACCTAAACATGTAGACTTGATAACTCGAGTTTCTGAAGTCTAACTAGATAAAAAACGTGCAATAAAGTATGACGAGGCGAAAATGCGCCTTTATTGTCAATAAAATAAAAATACAATTGATTGCTCCAAGTCTTTTGTAAAGTGATTGATAAAGCGACGCGGCGCCGCTTCAAATATAATAAATGGAGTTAAATTGATTGAGTATAAGGCTGACATTAAATAAATAATGTAAAAAATAACCTACTTTAAAATGCAATTGAATGCGGCTTAGTAATATCAAACAAATGGCTTTTTAATATTATTGATAAGTTGATCCTACTGTTCAACGAAGGAGAAAGAATATATTTTGACAAATTACATGCAGCAGTCTAACGTTCGATTAAATTGTTTTCGCTAAACTGAAACTAAGTCTCTTGGGGCTATTTCTCAATAATCAGACCATTTTTGAAAGTCTAGGTCAATAAATAATTACTGACAGTGCGATAATTACGAAGTATCTTATGCCCGAGCGCCACGCACACTTTTTTTATAGTGAAATGGATTTGCTCTTGATTCTAGTATAGATCACAGGTGACAGAGACAAAGTCAACGATGGAATGAGCTTACCCAGAAGAAGCCTGTTCACTCTAACTTTAAAGAGATTAGGGGTGAACGTTCGGAAACACAGACGCAGGTGCATAGTTCCATTCCCTTGCTGTGCGCATCACAAAAGACGATTAAAAACGCTTGGTGCCAATGGTGGAATAGCAACAAGGTAGGGATGGTAACCTATAGTGCGTCTAGATGTCCTATGGTAGAAGGTGGACGCTGAGATGTGGACGTGGAGTTCATGGGCATACTCGGCGAAGTACAATCTGTAGAAAATTGACAAGCAGGCGACCTTACGGTGATGACCCAGGCTGTGAAGCTTGGCATTTTCCAGATTTTCGTTACCAATGAGCCTTTTAGCTCTGCGTTCCACCGAGTCAAATACGGCAAGTTGGTATTTAGCTGAGCCATCCCAAAGGTGGCTGCAATACTCCATGCAGGACCGGAACTGTACTTTGTAAAGCATTAAAAGCTGTCCGGGCGTGAAGTATCGCTTTAGGATGCCCAGCTTATTGGCCGCAGTTTGGGCTTTGTACTCAATGGTGGTGCCGAATTTAAGACTGGATGCCATCTCCATGCCTAGGAGCTTGACTCTCTTCGTATTTCCACGCTGAAAGTTAAAAAAAAAATCAGTGTTGCCCGGTCGCTAATTATAAACATGTATTTATGTTTATAATTTGCGACCGGGCAACACTGTATTTTTCGGGATCGGTACTCTTATTATAACAATTTTTTTGAAGATGTAGATAAATAATATCCTTATTCAAATTTCTTTGCCACCATTTCAATGTAAGGCTAACATTTCGATTTGGACAGTTTTCAAGATGTGGTGATCATTATCTTCGGTAGCTGTGTTAGAAAGCCACTCATCTTTACGGAATCCTACAAACAGACATAGAAATGCTATGTAATGTGTAAATGCATGTGAAAGTGGTGACTAAGGGTTGTTTTTTATCTTTTATTCATTGGTGTGTATTAGTCCCTATTAATAACCTGTGAAATGAATCCATGGTCGCTTTCAGGGGTTCCCAACCGTTGAGCTTTATTCTATTTGTTTTTCAACTCGTACCATTTTTACACATCATTTCAATGTTAACAAGAATAGAAAATGATTATATATTGATCAATGTCAGTAGAATATACACGGACACGGTGGAAATATTTTTAAAAGACTAATTAAAAAAAAAACAACTAAGCTGCAGAACTATAAAATACTTAAAAAAAAAAAAAAACTGACAGCTCGGATCTGCAAAAAAGTGATATAGGTCATAACTACGCCTCCAGCAATGTGCCTTAATAGCCATTGCAGTGAGGTCCGGAGTGGTCTTAAGAGATACCAGAATTTCCATGTGCTGATGGTGATCACTGGGGTGGTTTTAGTGAGGTAAAAATCCCACACTCCCTGGTGTTTTTCACCAAAAGAAAACATGGTCATAACGACGTCGAGGCTCACGGACCACCTGAAGTGGTCTGAATCGACAGTGTTGAAAATAATTACATACTAAATAGAAAAAGGCAAAATAACAGATGGCGATAGATTGAGGGTGGCGGAACGGTACTCCCTTTCTTCACATAAAATTGTTTGTCCGAAAATCATTATCCATAACACGTTTGCTATAAAGTGCAGTAACCATAATGTTCAAAACCCCGAAATTTTGTTCAGCATAATTATCTTTAGTTCTAAAAGTATTCTGTCATAATATCGAGTACCATAATAATTGAATCTCCTAATTTTACATGCCCTAAAGTCATATGTCCTAAGTATTGTGTTGAATATTGTGTATTATTCCGAATGTTCATTCATAATAAATATTTTAGTCCTAAAACATTTGCTAAAAAATAGGTTTTAGTGACAGAAACGAATCGCTGTAAATCCGACTCCACGCAGTCTTGTCTGCCCTACCCCTAGAGTGTAATTTAAAATCGCGTAGGCGCGGAGGGGCGAGGTAGCCCGCGAGTTGAGGAGCAGGTGGTTGTAACACTCGCCGCCGCGGCTGAGGCTGGCCGGCATAGCCGGCCAGCAAGCCGAAGCTGCGGTGGAGAGCGTTAAACCCATCTGCGACGATAAACTCGCGTGGGACCGCCGGAGCCCCGCAGCGCCGGAGCCGTGACAGAAACCATGCCTGCTGCATGTTGCATGCTTGCTTGCATGCTGCGTGCTTGCTTGCATGCTGCATGCTTGCTTGCATGCTGCGTGCTTGTTTGCATGCTGCGTGCATGTTTGCATGCTGTATGCTTGCTTGTATGCTGTATGCTTGCTTGCCTGCTGCATGCTTGCTTGCTTGCATGCTGCATGCTTGCTTGCTTGCATGCTGCATGCTTGCTTGCTTACAAAAACCACATGTTCACAATCAACTGCTTTATTGAGTACATGTATAATATATTTATTTACGTATAATAAAATATTATAGAATAGAATAGAATACTCTTTATTATGTACACCATATAAGTTACAGAAAATATAGATGAAGATTATAATGCATGATCAGATTTTTAATTATAACAAATGAGAGAAGCTCATAGCAATTGCTTTGTTATAACAAAGAATCTAAGAATCTAAGAAAAGATCTAAGAATATTATTATTATAAATAAATATTAAGTAACTTGAATTCAGGACTTATAACTTTTATTGAAAACGATTTTATAAATTATGTATATTATTGATTGTAATATTTATGACAAACGGATTTAGGACATATTATATTTAGGGATTTCAATTTTATGGCATCAGATATTAGGTGATATTAAGTTCGGGTAAGTTATCATTCGGACAAATGATGATTAGGACAAAAAAAGTTATGGCTCTTTAAATTATGGATAAAAAAGTTAGGTGACACAATAGAGAACCTGGCGGAACGAATAACGCATGTATGTGCCAAAATAAATTTTCGTATTTTATCACATGAAAGTATAATGAAATCAAAATCTGATGGGTTTTATTTAGCATCAATCATAATGCATAACGTCATGAAAATGAAATTGGTTAGTAGACAGATCGAACTATGTAATTTTTTTCTATCGAGAATTTTTTTTCGCACCGTGTATTGCTTTAGAATTAAGGGAGTTCATAAAGTCAAAAATCAAACCAAAATTTCAAATCCCTATTACAGGTACTTTATGAGAAAAAAAATATTCTCAAAACGGCCTTATTCCCCGTTTATCGACTTAAGAAAAAAAGTGGCTTCTTGATACAAGTATCACTATCACCATCACTACATAGTATTAAACAAAGTCGCTTCCCGCTGTCTGTCTGTCCCTATGTATGCTTAGATCTTTAAAACTACGGAGCGCAAAATTAACTCCGTAGTTTTAAAGATCTAAGCTTATCTAAGCTTAGCTAAGTTTTAAAGATGTGGATTTTTAGTAGATAATGTTTTAAGATGAAGGTTTATATGTATAACACATGTATAATATAGTAGAGAAATACTCATAATTTTTGAGGTTTCTAAGGTCGTATCGTAAATAAACACATTTTATCAGTATTGATCATAATAGCATTAATACAAATAATTTGATAAACAAAACATATATATTTTCTGACAAATTTGGACAAGGTTTTGGTAGTGTATTTAATCAGTGTTCGTCACAATATGTAATAAATAATTGTTTACCCGGCGCCAGTTTTAGCCAGTTAATTAGGCACATTAAATTGTCAAAAATAAATTCCAACTCAACTGTTATATTACTATTTGGGGATAGTTTAGCTGTAAGTAAAAAAGACATAATTAAATCGCTCAATTTAATGTTACATCTAAGTGAGACCAATAATTGTAAATTTATTTTCTGTGCCTTGCCCTATTCTCAATATTTATCTGAGGGGCAAAACAGGTACATTTTTGATTTAAATATGCTTATTTATAATAGGACCTATCGTCATAGTGACGCTATTTTATATTTTGATTGTAATCAATTTATTACTGATTACAAACTGACTAATCGTAAGATGTATTTACCACCTAGTTGTAGGAGACATATTGCTAATCTTTTAGCATTCAATATACAGTGTGACACCGGTACATGTGTACCAACACATACTGTTAGTAATGGTACTAACATTTCTATTGACACAAATAGTAGTTTAAACTATTAAGCTCGACAACGGAAAAGCCTCATATGTTGAATATTGTACACCAAAATATGCAGGGTCTGTCCGGCAAGGAACTTGAGTTAAGTTTATTTATAGAGAACTATGATGTTCAGGTGTTATGTTTAACTGAGCATTGGTTGCAAGAACATGAAGTAGATTTTATCAATGACAATTACTACACTGTACAAAGTGCGTTTGTGAGAAAAAATGCCATTCGCGGTGGATCATTAGTCCTTGTTTCAAACAAATTGAAATGTAAACAACGTTTAGATTTAGTTAATCTGTCGGTCGAACGCACTGTTGAGTTGTCTTGTGTTGAACTCGAGCGATACGTTATAATCTGCGTTTATCGACCGCCCTCTGGTGATTTTGGTCTTTTCGAATCGGTAATGGAAGATACACTTAATAAATTAAAATCAAGTAATAAAAGTATAATTTTATGTGGAGATTTTAATGTTAATATTTTAGAAGTTACTCCATTAAGTGTTAGACTTCTGAATCTATTTAAGTCTTATAACTTAGTTAACTTATTTCATGAACCAACTAGGATCACGGCATCTTCATCGACTTGTCTAGATAATATCTTTAGTAATTGTGATGCCGAAAATAAATTAGTGTTAAGCGATTTAACGTCTGACCACTGTGGCCTATTAGTTAGCTTTCCTATGCCACTAAGCAAAAAGCCGCATAAAATTGAATGCAGGCCTTATACAGCTAGTCGATGCAGTAAGTTCAAAAATAATATAGCTAACAAAATTACACCTTCTTTGATAGCACATGAGGACCCTAATAAAATCTATGGAGCCCTTTTTGATGTTGTGCAAAAAGAGTACCATTCCACGTTTAAGCCTAAAACCATAAACATTACGGGTACCTCTGTTGGTTTCAATCAATGGGCTACTGCAGGTATATATAAAAGTCGAGCGAGATTGTACGAGTTATATGGTTTTAAAAGATACAGGTTCGATTCCCCTTTTTTAGAGTACGTCAAAAAATATTCTAAATTATATAAAAAGATTTGCGTTGTTGCTAAATCAAAATTTTTAAGCGAGACAATTAAAAAATCTAATAATAAAGTAAAAGCCACTTGGAAAATAATTAACAATGAAACGGGCAAGTCGGTTAAACGAGAAAATCAGTTAGAGATCATAGTCGACAACAAATTAGTAAGTAAACCTGCTGACGTAGCTCAGGTATTTAATGAGTTTTTTCTCCAGTATACCTATTACTACAACTCGCTCCTTGAATTCGTCCCCTTCTAACGCTGAAAATCTTTTACATAATAGTGTGCCTAAGTGTAATCAATTATTTCGTTTTGAGCACGTAACACCACTTGATGTAGTTAACGTTTTCAATACACTTAAATCTAAAAACACAGGTGATTATTGGGGCATCTCCATTAAACTTTTGAGTAATATAATAGACATAGTAGCGCCCTATCTTGCTTTTACTTTTAATAAATGCGTAGATTTAGGAACTTTTCCTGATCTCATGAAGAGTAGTAAAGTCATACCTTTATTTAAATCAGGTAATAAAAATGACATTGGCAACTTCCGGCCTATCTCCATCTTACCTGCTTTTAGCAAAATATTTGAAAAGTTAATACTGAAGCAGTTGTTAAAACATTTTAATTTAAATAAACTACTTCATAACGAACAGTACGGCTTTACAAAAAAAGGACGTTCGACTACAGATGCGGGTGTTGCTCTCCTGAAACACATATTTAATGCATGGGAGAACTCGAAAAATGCAATTGGAGTTTTCTGTGATCTCTCCAAAGCCTTTGATTGCGTACACCATGACACGCTTTTGCGTAAACTACGTTATTACGGTCTCCAAAGCGAAGCTCTTAACGTTATTGATTCTTATTTACATAATAGGTTGCAATGTGTGGATATCAATGGCGTGAAATCTTCCGGACTACCAGTGCATTTAGGCGTGCCTCAAGGCTCAATACTGGGTCCATTCTTGTTTCTAGTGTATATAAACGATTTACCATTTTTCTTAAAGGGTATCTGTGACGTAGTATTGTTCGCGGATGATACCTCTCTTATCTTTAAAGTTGATAGGAATAGACAAGATTTCAGTAACGTAAACAGCGCTCTCTCAACGGTTACGAATTGGTTTACGACCAATAATCTAGTTCTAAATGCCAAGAAAACGAAATGTATAAAGTTTGCTTTACCAAATGTTAGAAATCTAGGACCCAATGTCACCTTAAGTGGCGAGGTACTTGAAACTGTGGATTCGGCAGTTTTTTTGGGAATAACTGTTGATTCCAAACTACAATGGGGCCCACATATATCAAGTTTATCGGGAAGGCTCAGCTCTGCCGCATACGCTGTCAGGAAAGTGAGACAGTATACTGACGTTGAGACAACTCGGTTAGTCTATTTTAGTTATTTCCATAGCGTTATGTCCTACGGTATTCTATTGTGGGGAAAAGCTGCTGACATACAAAATATATTTGTCCTACAAAAACGTGCTGTGCGAGCAATATATCAGCTAGGGCCTAGAGTTTCATTAAGAGAACTTTTTAAAACCATTGGAATTCTTACAGTAGCATCTCAATTCATTTTTGCAAACATTTTATATATTAGGCAAAATATACATTTGTACTGTAAAACGAGCGACATCCACAACTTTAACACCAGAAACAAGCACAAGCTACATGCTCCTTCCCACCGACTTCGTAAGGTCCATGACTCATTTGTGGGGCTCGGTATCCGTTTTTACAATAAACTTCCACTTTCTTTTCTTGACCTGCCTTTTAACTCGTTTAAAGATAAAGTTAAATCTAACCTTTGTTTGAAGGCATACTATTCTATTAATCACTATTTAGACGATAAGAATAGTTGGTCGCTGTGTTGAACGCAAGACAATATCTTATTTAATTTTATCATGTTCTTTCTCTATAAGTTAGCTTCTATAATTTAGTGAATTGATTTATGATTTCCATGTTGGATAATTATTAAATTTTTTTCTACCTTTGTCATGTATCAATGACTTTGCATACTATTGTATAAATTCAAGTTCTTAAAACGCAATAGACAGATGTGTTGCTGGGGAGTTTGTTGCGCCACTTCTTCTTCCCAGCTAAAACACTAGGAAGTGGTGACGGGTGGGCGTTTTGGGGGACTGTCTTTATGTAAAATTTGACGTTCAAAAAGTGCTGTCTATCAGCCTAGTTTGAATAAATGACTTTTGAATTTTGAATTTTATCAGCACTGTTCACGTGCGAAGCCGGGGCGGATCGCTAGTTATTCATATGAAAGCTTCCAAACAGATATTTTTATTTTTCGGGCATTAATCATATGCCTATTAAAACATTGGCCTTTGTTTATACAAAAAAATGAATAATTTCAATCAGTCTTTCGTAATTCAGAGTCTATTTAATAGCTAATGATGTCACTCGGAGGCAAATTGAAAAATAGATGAGCAATATAATTTCAGTCCAATAATGACTTTGTAACTGAAACTTGATTTTATTTCGCCCTAGAACATTGCCTATTACCTTGCACAAGGCTAAACTTAAACAGATTTGCTAAAAGCTAAAAATTTGTACATTTAAGTAACAAAGTACAGAGACAAATAGTCGGAGAGATTTATTAAACAGGCTCTCTCGAACGCTTAAGTAATAACTTGATGTCAAAATGAGGAGAAAATAAATTTCGGCAACGTCATTATTCATCGGCAGTGTATACTCTTTCTATGGGAGGATAGATGGGGCCATTAAATGGAAATCCAAAGAAGCGTTTAAATATTTTGACTTACATTATATTATATTTAAGGTATATTTTTAAGAGTCTATTTAGTATTGATTTATTTTTTTTAAAGCGTTGCCCCCACACTAGGATGTACTCCTGTATCGTGGGTGGGTGCATTCACAAACATGAATATTCACATACACAAAACACCCAGACCCGGAACAATTATCTGTAGGCCATACAGACATTTGTTCCGTGCGGAGATCGAACCCGCGACACGTAGCGCAGCAGTCAGACGCACAGATACTGCACCAACCGTGTCGTATTTGCTATGTTGTTTTTTTTTCTATTGTATTGTAATTTTAATTATTTGTTGTTATTGGGACAATAGAAATACTCTGTGAAATTTTCAACTGCCTACCTATTACTGTTCTACCGTATCACGCTGACAAACAGGCGGACGAACGGACAGCGAAGGTGTTTTCTTTGTTACAAAGTACCGTTATTAACTAGTTGCTTGAAATAAGTGTAGAAAATTGTTAAACAATATATTTACTTTATGCTAATCACGAAGAGGATTGTCTAGATGCTTTAGTAATCGGCTTTGGTTATTCCCAACTATGTTCAACTATGTCCGATTCCAATTCAACCAAATGCAATTGAATGTCAGTACTTCATATGGAATGACTGTCGGTCACATCCCCACAGCCTGGTATCACCACATGCTTTGAAGGAACTGTTTGCGAATATTTTGGCTTCTCATATATTATATATTTTTTTAATCGTAATTATTGTGTAAAATCTACGAAATTATTAGTTTTGTAGAATCGTTTGACCTACTTAGGTGATCACCGTTGTTATTTTCTTGGTAACCTAGCCATTTCATATTCCATAAGAAGTGTGTAACTAGTTCAAATTCCACCAATGATACCATATTACTAGCCCTAGCTGTCCTCTCATCCGTCCGTCTGTCTGCCAGCGGACTGTATCTCACGAACCGTACTAGTTAAACAGTTGAAATATTCACTGAGTATGTATTTCTATTGCCCCTATAGCAACAAATAATAAAAATTAAATTAAATTAAAAATTAAATATTTAATTATACAAGAACCGTGTTTATTTTGAGTCTATGGTACGGAACTCTTCGTGTGAGTGTCGACTCGCACTTGACCCGTTTTTGTTTCCACGTGTAGGATATTAGGGTTAATGCCAAAATATTAAAACCGGTTTACACATAAGGTATGACAGATAACAACCTAATGATAAAGACGCCCATTATGCTTAGGCTTTGTTCTCATCAAAAATGTATTAACATCTAATATAGTTGATGCGTACTAATTATAATTACTAGCATCTGGCCTTCTTAAAACAGATGCTGACCCAAGGCAATTATGTATGAAATATTTGTTGTTTATCCTCTTGTTAGCAAGTAACTCTTATTCCGAAAAAGTTTTGTGCTTATAGGTGAGATACCAAGCATTCGCAGTTAAAAGATAACTATGGTTTGCGGTGTGCCTAACTGCTTAAACATACCGCGAGATTTATGCGTTTGAGTATCGGGGACAAAGTGTGCACACAACTTAAAAAAAAATGCGCACCGAGGGTTCCGATTTAGTCTTGATTTTTTCCAAGTATACTTTACCTACGGAAGTTTATCAACTACGTAAACATATTATCATTACTCTTAAAAACATAAAGCAGGTGAGATTGAGCGAGAAAAATAACTTTGTAGTTGAATTTTTTTTCTCTCATATATCAATGTAAGTCACGTTTAATTCTTCAAGAGAAAATATAAGCCTATAATCGAAAAAATATTTTTATATCATAAAACTACAAATTACCAATATTCAGTCACATTTCTGTACTGCTAGATCTATCTTCTTGTCAAATTTCATTATTCTAGGTCAACGGTAAGTACCCTACAGGTTTTGTTTCCCTTGCGAGCGTCAATACGTGCGCCATAAACGGCCTTATCTTTAGACTGCGTTGACTTAGAAGTTTGAATTTTCATTGCTCCAAGAAATAGCAGACTTCTGAATTTCTCCACGAGTTCTTGAGGAAAAGGGTCTTGACAGACGGACAATTAAATAATCCTATAAGGGTTCCGTTTTGACGACTGCAGAACAAAAAAATCGACTCCTTCACACGAGTACCTTTCAGAATAAAGCCCATTACCTAAATGAATAAAAATGTTCTCCTTTTAAAAGCACAGCCTCATAACAAGCCATAAACAGGCCATACAGCCCACTTACACAGCACAATTCTCATAAATAAAGTACTTTTTCAGGCTAAACTTTCAGTAGGCCATTTCCCATGGGCTTGGGTCGAACAAGAGAAACGTCTGTGCCCCATTTAGCTCTGCAAAAGTATGTTGCGAGAAGCTCGCTCCCAGTGGAACGAATTAGTAGTAACTGTCGCTGGAAATTGGGGATTGTCATAAAATTCCGAAGTTGAGTTTGTGTTACTTGCCTGCAGTATTAGGTTAGCGTGTAAATAGATTTTTTGGCTACTTTTTGTTTCTGTAGGTTCCGCATTCGTGTCGTGGGTTCGGTATAATGATTTTTTCATAATTATTAAAGTTTTCCTATATATAAATATTTATAAAACATTGATTGATTATTTTAGCATCCATGTATGCATTTTGTTAGTATTATATACATACATTATTTGTAATTTGTTTCCCAAAAACAAAAATATTTTATATTTTATTTCTTTGTTGGTTTTTTATTTCCCTATGTTTTGTCTTTTTAACCCAAAAAATTGAGAGAATCCCTTGTTGTATTATTATGTATATTGTGCGCCTTATTTTTTTAATGTATAGAGCTTATATAAATAAATGATAAAACTAGTAAGTTGGCAACACCAAAGTTTTTTCTCTGGCAGCAGTCATACGAAAGAAATAAAAATTCTAGTTTGAAGTCTGTCTAGTTTGGGGATCACCGTCCACCAGGGCATGGCATAGTAAATAAAATAGGCATGACATTAGACTTTTTTTTGACGGTTTAATTTCGATTAATAAACGTAATTTTATTTGAATAAATGGTTATATTAATACTTAAAAACCAAAATATACTGTTCCCAAAATATCTTTCTTACCTCATTGTATTAGGTATTATCCCTCCAAATATGCTAAAAACATCCACACAGGTATTAGTCGACGAATACTAAAATGACCTTCTTATTTAAGCCTTCAATATCTAAACGGATTTCCAAATAAAAAGGTGTATATATGAACATTACACGCTCAGAAAAGGTGCTTACTTATAATAACAAAATACCTGTGTACTTACTAAGAGGAAAATTTTCGCGTAAGTTTGTTATTGACTTAACTTTGTTTACATAAAGTCTCAAGTTAAGCTGTCTTTCAACAACAACAACAAAAAGCTTTGCCGTTTCTTTATTTTTTGTTTCTTTTTTTTTTGCTACTAATTTATTGTGTATTTTTACACTTAATCACTTAAGCATTTAGGACTTAATGACATTATTTTTAGATTTCTGTACCTATGGGGTAAGCAACGAGCGGGTCTGTTGGAGACCTGGGTGGTTTGTCGTCCGATAGCAACCAGGCCTGGCCTAAGAACGGTGACCTATACCCGGGCCTGGTTGCTATCGGACGACAAGCCGGGTGGCTTGTCGTCCGATAGCAACCAGGCCCGAGGCGACGGCGCGTCGTGTTCCACGCGCGCCTCAAAGAGCTGTCAGCAATGAAGGTGGGGCCCCATAGGGTCAGTGCCTGCTAGAGCTGCGGAATTTGTTCGAAAGAGTCACCGCGGCCCTTGAACGTAAAGGGCACAAGAAGGAATACGGGTGGGTTTTAGTCAGTAAGAGTTTGACACTCTCTTCCACTCCACCCAGAGTGGGAGAAGTCATTTGATGATTTCTCATTAAAAAAAATCAAGCTAAATTCTCGGTGTTTGACCGATTTATGTTTGATTTTCAACATGGTAATGCCATAAAAATATGAAAAAATAAACAAAGCATCTGCATCTTTTCCCCCACAACGACAACTGGCGGCCTCTCCACTTTTGTCCGTCCATTAAACATTTATCAAAAGTATTTCACGCCTGCCATGAAATTCTTAAAGACGTCGCAATATTACGATACGGAGTCAAAACCGTCGCTTGTCAACGACGCCATTACTCATAGAAATAAGCAATCATCTGGAACACCCCTTTTTAATTATGCAAAATCTGTGCCATTCATTAACCCCCTCTCTTTTCTTCTCCCCCTCTGCCCGCTACATTATCTCTGAGGAATGGACAAAATTATTTACTTGAAAAATTTGAAAAATATATAAGATAGATTGCGCAATCTGTTTCAATTTTTTCCGAGTGGAAAGTGTTTGCCATTGTTACGCTGTGTTGTGGGTTTAAATTAGACAGGTGGGGGTAGGAGACATTGTTTTCGATATTTATCATGCTTAAGTTTTTGTAAGGAAAAGTTGGCGATAGTATTACTCAATTCATAAGTTTTCAACTTAAGAGAATAGATAGATGCATTTGAGTCAAACTCTACTGATAAGAATTTATTAAATTTTTATTTAACAGATTATTAAATATCTTGACTTAATAATATTTAAACCTTGTAAACGTTAATTCGAATTTTATTTTTGTCCTCTTTCTTTTTTGCTAAAATACTTACTGGTAATGAGAGCCTTGCATAAGAATCTTTATAGAATCTAGTTCTGGTCCGTACTATGGTCTGCCAATTACATCATGATTTCGTCATGAAAGAGAAATACCTATACTATTTACCTTTATATCTCCATCTCTTTCTAACAGCGGAATCATGGAGCTGGTTATGAAAGTCTTCAATATCAAATGACAAGTAGGTACATTTAAACAAAATACATCATCACCACTATCGATCACATCATCGCTATCCATCAGGTGAGACTGAGGTCAAACAAGGTCATTCATAATAATTAAAAAAATCTTGAAACAATCTTCGCCTAGCAATCGTCAGATAACAATTCTTTCTTTTTTGTTTTAATGGGAAATCATCAAAATTACTCTTACCCATGGCTCACCACCATCCGTGTTCCTTCAAATGCCCTTTGCGTTCCAGGGCCGCAGTTACTATTTCGAATAATTCCTCAACTTCAATCAACACCTCATATGTATGGTTTATACCTGCCCATAAATTCAGCTGTGCCTAAATTCTATCCAACTACGGTCATAAAACATTGCTCACAAATTAACTTCACACCAACAAAATACTCTATCACCACCCGATTATCAATTCAACCCGTTTGCTAGTGGGATGTCAATATTCATTTAGTGGCCTGGCCACAGTGTGCGCGTGATTTGTCGCCCCCTCCGCCCCGCCGTCGATGCGCCGAAGGGAGGCCCCACGTGGTCCGAATACAAAATCGCGACGAATTTCGCCCAGGGCCGCCAATTGATGTCGAAAATCGTTTGCGTTATTAATATTTCGGCATTCGTCTCGTAAATTTCGCCTTGATTTATATGGTGATGCGCTTGTTTTGTCTTTGTGTATCAAAATTATGATAGATCGAGGGAAGAAACTGTGGGAGGCACACAGTAAAGAGACGAACAGTCTGTGGGCGGGTTTCTGAATTTAGTATTGTGAGCTAAGTACGTGGGAAGCCCTATTTTAATACCAAATTTGGTCGGTTTATAAGCTAAACAAGAGTTTGAGAAATAATCGACCTCAAATGTTTTATTCAGATCTCTCGTTCTTAATTTTATTGAGCTGCAAAGCGTTAACGTTACCTTGACATAACATTCACCTGATTGATTTGCTTTTTGTATATATTGATAGCATGAAAATAATAGTTTTTTTTTAGTGTAATTTTTAAATGGTTGTATTTTTTACTTAGGCTCATATTCCTAAACATAAACAATTCCAACGTTAGCACGAAAATGTCAATGAAAGTTTTTCTAACTGACGTTTTCGTGCTCGAGTGATGAGAAAGCAAATGCGTAAATGCGCTTGCTTAGCTAAAACGCATATCTCGAGCACGAAAACTTCAATTTATAGCAAGAACCGATAGAGATTCGAGTTGAGTTAGAGTTTAAGTTTTTGAATATGGACCTTTGATTTGTAATTAATATAATGTGTATCTTTACAGATTTCTCTCAGTACATGGGCGACATGGATATACAAGATTACAAGGCAATGGCCGGTGGAACTGACAGGTAAGTGCATTATTTATTAAAAAAATTTGTACAACTTAATTTCTGAACTTTTAACGGTCATTGTTTTCGTATCCGTCTTTTAGACGCGCGGCTTAGGAATGATCCAACTGTAGCATCTCAAATAATGATGCCCACTTTAGAGTTATCTACTGCGATTAGACACATTACGCTACAACATTATTTGTAGACGTCAACGTTTTTAAAAAAGAAAGAGTTAATAAAAACATTATAACTTTAACTTTGATTTACCCGTTTATAAAAAGATTACAGTTGACGAGTTCATAAAAATACAACAAATAACACATTCGTTTTGAATTTCATATTCAAATTTCTTATTTTCAATCGCTTAATTCTACGTTCTTGGAGAAATCAAAACTACAGAATAATATTCATGATTGAGATGTCGACATCTATCTGTTGATAGATGTCGACATCACACACACAACACAGCGAACGACACTAAAGAGTGCAGTTTGAAAATATCAAACGTAGCAGAAGTAACAATGATCTTGTCAACAATAAACATTTTAATCAACAAGAAAGCTTGTAAAAAAATATCAAAAACTCTTCAACATATGCTTTGTAAGGTCTCAAGGACCCTCCAATCTGTTTCCATTCATTCGCC
Source organism: Hecatera dysodea (assembly GCA_905332915.2). Classification (NCBI taxonomy): domain Eukaryota; kingdom Metazoa; phylum Arthropoda; class Insecta; order Lepidoptera; family Noctuidae; genus Hecatera; species Hecatera dysodea. Next base: position 4,656,910 of record HG995294.1, on the reverse strand, counting down.
AGTCATCCATCTTGTTTTTCTTTTTTTTTTTGTTGTGTATCCTCGCGTTGGGTGTTCGTCAAAGTGCAATATCATCAAATCACTGTAAAAGAAGTTTCATGATTTGAGGGGCGCAGGGGGATGAAATATTACAATGGGAAAGGTTCGTTTCCGAAAGAACGAGGGGTGAGGCATGTTAGGTAGGGCAAGCGAGAATATGATGTGCTATGTTTAGTGACTAGGTAAATATCAACTCCAGTCTAGTCTGTGCACACTAGTTCTAACGTATATGAAATGTAATTCACTGTTTATAAAGCACTTTTTGCTTTGTATATTAAGAGTAGGTACAATCAAAATTATTCAAATAAGTTATTGTAATTTGATAATTTTGTGTATTACCTAAATGGAGAAAAAAAAAGTAAATAGCGAAAGTAATTGATTTATAAAGTTACACCAAACGTTTACTCACACAAACCATTAACTGGGGAACGCGGTACTTCTTGGCAAGACTGGTGTCAGATTTTCTGGCTTCTGACAATCCGTAACAACTGCCAAAGATCTCCAAACGACAGCCGGGATCAACGGCTTAACGTGCTTTCCGAGGCACGGAGGAGTCTCGTTATGTTAAGATAGTCAAAAATCCACAGTCCAACCTCGGCAAGCGTTGCTTAGCCTCGAAGATTGACCCGTGCGGCTGTTATAATTTTGCCACGAGCTACTCAATAAGTTCAACAATTTATATATGTATATACTAGCTGACAAGGCAAACGTCGTTTTTGCCACAAAATAAAAAATTAGGGATGGACCACCCTAACATTTAGGGGGATAAAAAATAGATATTGTCCGATTCGCCACCCTACCCGATATGCACGCTAAGATTTACGAAAATCGGTCGCGCCGTTTCGGAGGAGTTCAATCACAAACACCGTGACACGAGAATTTTATATATAAGAAGATATATGTACATCCCGAATTGATAACCTGAACAAACAAAATCTTCAGCTTTATAATATTAAGTATATATTATAAAAACAGAATCAAGACACAACTATCCAATCTCTAACAATTTCACAAACAAAACACAAAATCCTTTTTTGAACTCAGTTTAAAATATATCATAGCTTCCACTACGGCACAGTCATAACTTTCTTAGTGTCGGCGTCTTGTGCCGACTCACTCAGGGTGTATTTCATGCTACGTCGACTCGCGAAATGATATCGTCGGGATTATGATTCGTGTGTAACAAATGTATTATGTACTCGACCTTTGGGTACGTTGGTTCGGTTCTCGGACGTTGAATGCGATGTGTTTATTTATTCAATCGTCTGCTATAAACAGTTTTGTTGGTGTTCGTAGAACTTGTGAGTTGGTTATCGGTTTTGAGCATTTATTGATATTTGTAGCGTAAATAGAGGTAGACCTACCAGGGCGTGGTAGTTATTCAAATATGCTTAGAAATTGTTGAATCCGAATAGATTTGAGTGTGAATTCTGCGTATGTATATCGGCTTTTGTGAACACCGTCGTTGGTCCGATTGTCGAGTATATTTTACAAACAATAGAAAAAGCAAAACAAAAGTCATTTATTTACCTAAATAAGGTACGGAATGTTGGTATAATTTAAAAAACTGTCCCCTTATTCTGCCTTTAATTTGCACGTCATATTTTGCGCGTAGTCTGTATTGAGCAACGTATGTGTTATGTGCTTTTCCCCCTATTGCTTTAGGGAGTACTGGTGTAATGCCATGTTTATCTATGTATGTAAAGGGCCTTAAATACTGAAAAATGAAAAAAGACAACTGAATGAAGACTTCGTTTTTATTTATAAAACAATAAGAACTGCATTAACAGAACATATAAATTATCGTCTGTCTGAACCGGGAATCGAACTCACAAAATGTGAAAAAAGAACCTATAATTTTAGCGTCCTGCGGGCGTACCATGAGGTGTTAAAACGTAAGTCTTCCGAGCAAGAAAGAGGGACAGAGTTATACATCCTATCTCCATCCCTTTTTCTCGCACGGAAGACTCACGTTTTAAGACGTCATGGTACGCCCGCAGATCTAAAGCTTCAATCAAATACTTTTATTACTTCCAATGACATGGAGTCTGATATAAAAGGAAGACCATGAAATTTAAGATTTACTCCTACTAAAAAAAATCCAGATGTAAAAACCCAAAAACACTATACCCGACCCAGTATTTGAAACCAGGATCTCTTGCTCGGTAGTAGTACTTGTGGCTACAAAACCAAGGTGGCTATTAGTAAGACATAACAATAGATCAATGAGAAATCTTGTAATGGGCATTTTAACATGAACCCTACTTTTAAAATATTTTAGAATTTTCTAAAAACCGTAACACATTAATAAACAATAAATGTTGCACCTAAATATGGACTATAGGAGATATTTTTTTAGTTTAACTTTGCCCCACATTTGAAATTTGTTCCGTTCGGGAATCGAACCTACGACACAACAAAAAAGCCAATCACTTACCACTGCGCCAACCGAGTCGTCACCCACTCACATTAAAAACAAATGCGGTTACAAATTGAGCAATGATACATTATTAAGATGGTTCTAAAATAGTATCTTAACGTGTTACAATACCACTTAAACTCAATAACATTCTTATCAAAACATAAAACCAGACTCACATTGTATGCAACATACTACTTATAAAATAGTGATACCATTCCAAGACGTTATAAAAGTTTTAGTGTTCGTAGCAACTCGTAGCCGCGTAGCTGACGGCCGCCATTAGGGCTACGCCGTAGCAAGTAGTCGTAGCCTTCGCTAAACATAAAGTAGACAGACACTGAGTGAAGATTTTAACCGTTAATGTTTAAACTAGTGATTTTTTTACGTAGATGTTTTGAAGGCGTTTTCTTAACAGGAATATACTTAAAAAAGTCGAAAGTTTTAATTCCAGGCTTTTTTGGTCTAGACACTATCACGTAAGGATGAAAGCAAATTTCTTAGTTATTTTTCAAAGAGTTTTAAATTTGTCAGTAGTAGCGACTTCAGCTCACCAAAACTTTAAAGTGAAATTCTCCCACAAGTTTATTGTTCTGAGCTTATCCCTTAAAGGTCGTCTTGTTAGGCCCAGGCTACATCTGCAATCAACTCGCATGCAAGTTGCATATCCTTACAATGAACGAAGGTAGTTGACTAAATAAGTCTAATTAGTCCGTTAGATAGATTTCCAAAGAATATTGGACACGTATTTTTTTCTTTTTTCACGTAAATAAAGACGATATGGTGCGTTGAAAACTCGTGTGGCGTAATGATGCCTCGAGTTTTCAACATGTTGTAGTAAAAATTGTAGCACGTCACTACGTGCTAAATTTTTTACTACGAATTGTAGTACGTCACTATGTGCTACAATTTTTACCATGACATAACGTCACAAGACCCCACTCCTGATCTTTTATGCGTTTTATCTTCGTCAATTTTTATAGATTTGATAAAGTAAAAAATATGTGTCCAATATTTTTCGGTAATCTAACTGACGAACTAAATAGAATCATATTCACTCAGGGAACATCCCTATAGATCGATTGTGTCCCGCAATGTATTTAAACTCACATGCGACTTCTTTGGCTGGAAACACCTACATACATAACACAGAAAGATAACTCAAATGCTTGAGTAGACCAACACCTTGTTTCAAATGATCCTAGGCTAACATAGCAACAGGCAGCGCTTCTTTTAAGAAGGAGCCTATATCCAGCATTGTCCGATATAGCCACATCATGGTTGAAGGCTCTGATGGTAGGGAAGGTACTGACGAGCGCGCCCGTGTGTGAACGTGCGGCCAGTGACACATCTGCCCTGAGCTTAGAATATTATGTTGCTATATTGCTGATAGGACCTTCAAGGTATAGGCGGAAAATAGATAAATAAATCTTGAGGGATAATAATTATGTTAAGAACATGAAATCTGTGGCGATGAGTGGCAATTTGAGAAAATTGAAAATTGATTTTAGTGAGTTACGAGAAATACGTGCAGTTACAGTGCGATTACACGACTGCCCAAAAAAGGAGTGTTATAAGATAAGATAAGATATTTTTTTATTTGTCCAAAACATGAGTATACACACACATAGCATGCAAGATGTTACATCAAATTATAATTATGTTAATTAATTATTATAATTAAGTTATGTTTTCAGGGGTCATGTACCTATGTGTTTGTGAGTTTCTTTATTCCACCATAAATTCTTAACGGTTTAACTGATATCAATGTATGTGGTATCGTTAGAAGCGTTGAGTTATCCCGGGTAACATATTAACAGAAAATTTAAAAGAATAAAAAGGGAGAGCCATGATACACAAATAAAAATATATTATTTATTCATGAAAATTAGACTACATATACAGTCATCGTCTAATGCTTGCAAAAAAGGTATGAAATAAAAAGCAAATAATTTAAAAAAAAAACCACACCTGCCATGTCAAAAATTAAACTAAAAATTTAAAAAAAAGATATATTATAATCGTTTCATTGCAGTTGGGGGATCTGTAAAGAACTATATTCAAAGGAACCGTCCCCCGACTGCAATGTAAAGATTATTATCTATCTTGTTTTTAATTTTTTAGTTCACTTTTTCCTATGTGTTTTCAGGATATTAAATTCGATCGAAATTTGCATATTTGGTCTCCGTTTTATACTGGATAAAACTTGGCACATTCCATTCCCCGAGTCATTTCGCAACTCAGGTCCATAAACTAAACTATTTATTCCTTCCCCTCCTTTTGAATTACATGTCACTATCACCATCAACTCAGACGAAAGGCGTCCACTGCTGGACATAGGCCCCCCAAGTGTCGCAAAAATTTGACAGTTCCTTTGTTCAGTGACCTACCATTAGAACGTCATTGTGCAGTCATTGCTTTTAATGGCTCGGTTATCAAAAAGTATTACGATACCATTGACCAACCAATGATCGACCATTATGAATTTAGCAGATTACGAACTTTTAGCAAAATGCTAATGGGATCGTGTGAATGACAAATTTATAAAAATAGCAGACTTGGGGCCCTGGTCCTGTGCGGCCCGCATCCATCGGCTACCCGCGACCCTCACCAAGCGACCTATTATGACGTCTTAAATCCATCATAATTTCTGTGTCAGAGAGAGACGGAGTTACACAAGACGAATAGCACTATCTCTTTCCCTCACACGAATCATGATAGCATTGGCACTTCGTAATACGGCCACTGGTCATCGGTCCATCTTGTGGAAGGCCTCCAACGCTTACATGAATTACATATACATACCTCTTAAACATTTAAAAATATTTCCTTGAAACGTCGTCGCCACCGCTTGTGACTTGCGCCAGATATTAATACTCCGCTCCATTGTAGGTAACTTCATGCGTAAGATCATTGTTCGTTGGCCTATTAATCAGAAAGTCCGCTTCACCAGTATTATGTATAAATAGCTTTTTGATCTGTGTACCAATATTACATGATATAACGCTTCTCAACAGCGGAACGGGTTGAGTTTTTTTTTGTTTTGTTTTTATAACATCAGCATAGACTTTACGAATGAGTTTAAAAGTCATTGATATGGAAATATTTATTTCATGGTTATAAACTTTTCATTTTTTATTTTAGTGCCTACGCTATTGACATAAATATGAAGCTAGGAAAATAATGATGGCGATGACTTTAAAGTACATGAAATATACAATCAGGAGAAGTTCCTGCAGTAGCCAAAAAAAGTCGTTTATGTATTCTGGCATTATAGAATATCCCTTAATATGATGTTGTATTGAAGTCAAATAATATAAATATTTTAAGTAAAAACCTAAAATAATAAAAGTAAAAAAAACAATCTCACCAAAAAATAAAAACATGGAAAGTAACGTCAAGATGAGTACACACATATTGCTTGCACTGTAAAAAAAAGTTATCAGATCTCCTGCGCGTTGTACTACTACCGTGGCCCCAGATTTCAAACGCCAAGACACAAACTTCAAACACCAGACTTTAAAGAACATCGCTACTCCTAATTTCAAAGTAGGTACGTACGATTTGAAGACTGCAAGTCTCCTACCAGGCGTCCATCAATAACAGAAACTATATTTAGCCAAGGCAAGGCAAGGATGCAGACGGATCGATATCCAATCAGCTGCTTCCTACAGCCGCTAGAATTACCTGGGCACTGATTAGGTACTTGCGATCTCTGTAACTAAGCTAGACGGTCAATACACTCAAGATGACGTCCCGGCTCTTTAATATTTTCTCTCGATAACTATTAGGTGTTAACTTTGACGGTGTTTTGTCGAGTAATGTTTTGATGGCAAGGAACGGTGTGTAGTGGAGATGTTTTTTATGCTGTAAAGTTATCAATGGTGGCTATGATTATGACTGGGTATTGGCGCGTGATTGGAAAATGTTAGTTTAATAAAAGAAATAAGGTTTGTGCATACAAAACAGACAGTCTTTTTGGGGTTACATTTTCAATAGTCAGATATTTTTAGCTGACTAATAAAACAAATGGTTGGATTGATTTTTAATGGAAAATAATCATTTTTCAGTTTAAAATATTTTCCGATTAAAAAAGAATCCCTAAATAAATAAAAAGTATGAACTGTTGATGACCAAAATGTTTTCACTTTTCCTGCTCAACATCGTCAATATAAATGTATCTAAAATTAGACAGTGCTGGATATTTTCTGATGTAAAAACTTCTTGAATGTGTATATGTATAATATATACCTTCCTGCTTACGTGATCAATGAGATACCTCTACAGTTACTGTCTATGGCTATACCACTCAGACACTTTTGAACATAATCCCCCTCGCCATTATCCGTAGCAAATCCATCTCACTTGCGTGTTAAGCAGTTGGGAGACTCACACATTCATTGGCGATTCCTTGTGATTGAGGTTACAGAGGGGTGACTTTTGTTAGTCAATCAATGATGGGTGTGCATTGAACAACTTTCTTAAGAATTCTGCTAATGTGAAACTAGTTGTTGGCAACTTGCAGCCTTGACAGTGAACAAAATAATTACAGATTTAGCATAAGCATAGCATAATCAGCCTTTTAATGTTTCCACTGCTGGGACACAGGCCTCCTCTCTAGGAGTGGGAATGGGCCGTAATCCACCACGCGGGCCCAGTGCGGGTTGGTGAATGTCACATGTCTTCGAATTTTTGGTTCTAAGATATGTCATTTCCCTTACGATTTTTTCCTTCACCGTTTTGAGAGCAGTGGTGATGAAATTAATTAACACAAAGTGATGCGCCTGGCAGGGTTTGAACCCGCGACCTACATTTCGTAAGTGGGCCGTTACCACTCGGCCACCACTACTCTATACAGATTTAGATAATGACAGATTAAGTAAATGAGTAATTAAAATTTAAATAATTATAGATTTTTTAAGTGAGTATATGCTATCGCAGGTATGTTTTTCTGCGTTATATGTTGAGGTCTATCATCACCAAACACATCTACCAGTGTTTTACATGGAATATCTGACTTACAGGTACAGAGGAACCTCGGTATTTTAAAAACCTCTCTTTAAAATCTTGAAGACCGACCAGCAGCTCTACCATGACGTCTTAAATCCCGTCCTGTGTCAGAGAGAGACGGAGTCACACAAGACGAATAGCACTATCCCTTTCTCTTACACTGAATCATGATAGCATTGGCACTTCGTAGTACGGCCACAGTCGGGAAACGCAGGGCGATTCCCGGTCACCGTAGGCGTGGGCCTGCGGATGGCGAGCTATGGTTGGCTCGCCGTCCGATAGCAACCAGGCCCGAGTCGACGGCGCGTCGTGTTCCACGCGCGCCTCAAAGAGCCGTCAGCAAAGAAGACGGGGCCCCATAGGGTCAGTGCCTGCTAGGGTTGCGGAATTTGTTCGAAAGAGTCACTGCGGCCCTGGAACGCAAAGGGCACAAGAAGGAACTCGGGTGGGTTTTAGTCAGTAAGAGTCTGACACTCTCTTCCGCTCCGCCCAGAGCGGGAGAAGTCATTTGATGATTCGCCATCCAAAAAAAAAAAAGGTGCGGTTATTACTTCGTCATGAAAATGTACCGTGTACCATAAAATGTACACAAAATCATATTGTTTGCAGTACATCTGTCATCGCTGAGGTAAGCAGAGCAGTCTAGTTCACTCACTTTCGTATTATGACTTCGTTGAGGGCGCTCGGTAGCCCTCTGATGGAGGACTTATGCGGTAGCGCTCTGACGAAGTACTTGTTGAGGGTCTTTGAAGAGACATGTTGAGTGACATTTTGTAGAAGTCTTGCAATATATTTTTGTTGTAACCAATCAGTGTTCATATTATTCAAGATTTTTTGTTTTTTTGTAAGAAGATCGGATTTAATTGTAAATTTTGAAGCGCTTATGAATACAAATTTATTTCTCACTAGGTAGCAGCGCCCCGCGGTTTTACTCGTGAAGTTCCCGTTCCCGTGGGAATATGGGGATAAAATATAGCCCATGTTACTCAAGGTAAATGTATCTTACTAACGGTGAAAGAATTTAAATAAAAAAAAGAAAAATAAAAAAAGAATAAGAAAAATATAAAAATACAAATCTCTTTATAATATTAGCATAGTTGTAGGTACTACTCGTACCAAGGAGGTACGAAAAAGAATACAAGTAAAACATACTTATTTCTCAAACAAGCAAAAAAAAAATGCTCCTGTTAAAGTTACAAGCCCAAATAGAACAAAGTAAATAAATACATCATCACTTTTCCCACTAAATCAGCAACAAAAATAATTCGATCTTACCAGGCTGCCATAGATACAAAAAGTTGTCAGAAACTACGTCCCCAGTACGACTGTTCGTAGTACCAGGCGCTCAACAACGTAGACTATTGTTATTCGTTATCGTGACATTTCAATTGAAACTTTCCGCCAACATTCGAGAAGATGGTTTTATTTGTGGCGGGACAAACTGTCTTTGCTGCATGAGGTTTTAATAAAACATGAGATGAAGATCTTTCGTTGGGGAGTTATGGAAAAGGGGCTGGGATAGATTTTTCTTAAGAGATTGGGTAATGTGGTGGTTTGGTCAGTTCTGATATTATGGAGAAGACAAATGGCATTATTTTAATAATGAAATTAAATACATATTTAATTCGTAAATGCTGCACATACTGTCCTGGATTTGAAGGTTATAAAATACAGTACTTTTGCTACTACCGGGTGTATTATGTTCGACTGACAGATCGCTGCCTTATGAATCTTGATTATAAAATAGATGACTCGATAAACTTCATAACTCATAAAATTGAATTAATTGTAACACTTTGTTTTCCTAAATCACTCCAAGGTTAAGGCAAAAAAAAAACAAAAGGTTCCTAGGACATAACTTTATGTTGAGAAACGCATGACGTTCCATAACATGTGTTAAAACAAACAAATTGAGCATGAAATCTTTGTCTAGTCAAAATCAAAAATAAAACGTTATTCGACTAGCTCAAAAAGAACTTTTAAATATTAAATTCAGTACTCAATTTAAGTAACGATGGCACTAACAAGCATACACTCTTAAAAACATAAATTATTAACATTCCATTGAACCCGTACCCAAAACCGCCAGTAATCCAAATAAAGCCATCGGCCGAAGACTATAGCCGTCAATGTTATCTATTATTAAAATCAAGGCATAACCTAAAGCCGCTGTAAGGACAGTTTTCAATTAAGGTCGGTTTGCAGCTCTATGTATAGAGGATGTGTTAGATACATAGTTTTTGTTTGGGGGAGATAAAGGTGTAAAATTAACTGGAAAGGTTTTCTAGAGAAGGGTCCACGGTATCTACGGTTTTCAAATTGGTAGATGCTAATTTCATGTTGTAATGTTAACAATTTTTAAAGGTTCTGTACTTTCGAATCTAAAACCAGAAGCCTTGTAGGATCATTCGTTTAATCGTCTGTCTGTCCTTATGTCACAGCCGATTTGCTGCGAATCTACTGGAACAATTGTTTTTTTTTTTTGTATACAAAATTATGAAAATAACTGACCCTAACACGGATGTAGGGCAAGTTTTTTTTTGTTTAAATAGTATAAAGCCATTTGCTGAAGACTATGGCCGATATTTTTCATCTTTAATTTACAGTTTCTTCACTTTTTTCTTTTCTTTTTATGATGTTGTATCACGCGCTACCAAAGCTGTACCCCAGCAGCAGACATTGTCACGATAGTCCCAATTTAAGCTATTTCCCATGTGTGATGTTTCTGTGACTATGTTGTTGGAGTGCCATAGTAAATAAATAAATATACTGGGACCGGTGCACCATCACTGACAGGACTATTGTCCGTGCTTTTACCTTGTAATCTTGCATGTGCATAATATAGCGGGCGGGAGGGAGGTCCATACCTGCAACCCACACATATTCGCGGAAATTAAAACTAGATATATAATTTCCATTTTCAAATTAAAAATGAATTTCCGCAAAGTAACGCCTGACTCAATATTTTTTTTTTTAGTACTATTGTTGCTAATAAGCCTGATTGTGCTGTGGTGGACCGAATCGATAGGCGTGCAATGATTATCGGCACAACCGTTTCGCATGACGAGAACCTCGTGAAAGCCGAGAAAGATAAGCAAATGAAATATCTTGACTTGGCTCGCGTGGTTGTCGATATGTGGGATGTGGGCTCAGTTTTAAGCATTGTACCGATAGTCGTGTCAGCTAATGGTTCAATAGGCAAGAGCCTCGAACAACACCATAGGAGGCTCTCGTTAAGTAGCTAGATCAAGGGTTTGATTCAGAAAGCGGATCCTAACAATGCGAGCCTTGTCCAGAAGTATCTGGACAAGGCTCGCATTGTTAGGAGGTTTCTCTCTCTGGAGCCCTGACGCCGGTAGCGTGGACCCGGTTCCCGATACCGTTGGATTTTTATTTTTTAATGTTTTCTTATAAAAATGTAATCAATATGTATTTAAAAGAAATAAAGGGAAAAATAAATAAAAGGCATAACCTAAAGCCGGTGTTAGAACAGATTTCATTAAGGCAGGTATAGAGTCCTGTGTATACAGCTCGTGTTAGAAAAACGGGTTTTTGAGTGTGAAGTGCAATAATATGTCATTAGCTAAGGTTTTCAAACTATGATGGAGTCTCACATCCTTTTATTTTGTTGTTGAAAATCTAAACTTAACGTGGGCAATGGACACAAGGTCTGCCAATCAATAAATAATGTTGACTATTTACAAAGGTTTTATGTTGAACATACTAAGACAGAACTAATTAAACATTTAGTTCTGTCTCTTTCATAACTCTCCATAGTAACTCCAAAATTGAACGTTCGGTTGGAAAGTAAAGGTCGCTCAATAGCATAGGATAAAGGGGATAAGGGGGATCTGTATTTTGCTACTGGCTTGGAATCTTAACCCGTTTGATGGCAATAGGTTTCCATCAAACAGTATATATTATAACTGTCGAAACGTTGTGTATACTAATATTATAAAGGGGTAACATTTGTGAGTTTGTCACGTTGTAAGGGGTAATCTCTGGTTCTACTGGACCGATTTTCAAAATTATTTCACCAATAGAAAGCTATACGTTATTGTGGAGTGTCATGGGCTATATTTTATCCCCGTGTAGCCACGGGAACGAGAACAACGCGGGTGAAACCGCGGGTTGCTGCTAGTATATAATAGAGCACAAAGTATACCTCTGCATAACCCCTCGAGGAATACGAGCAAGATGTTATGTTTTAACAAATAGAGGTGGACCAAAATAACGAGATCCTATTATTCCCCAATCATCATCAAGCCCTCGATTCACTACAGGACAAAAAGGCCCCAGCTTCTATTATTAAATGTAGAGAATGCTTCAACTTATTTTTAGCGTTGGGAACCCGGAAAGTGATTTGTTTGATAGCGGGCAGGAGGTTAAAAAGGAGACGATGTGGTTAGGGAATTTTCCTTTTAGTAAAATGCTTAGCATGTGGGTAGGTGAATTATTTATTGTGTACATCCTTATAGTGAGATTGAATTTCCTTTGTGATTTTTTGTATAATGCGTTCCTTAAATGAGATATGTGGTTTTAGATACTACTGAGGTCATTTACGATGACAGATTGTAAATCTCCATACAAAGATGGTTACTTAAAATACTCTTTATATTTTCAGTTGATTATTTACTTCATACATAATATTATGTATATCGGCCTCATATAGTTTAAAACAGCCAAAAATTATTGACTTGTAAAAGTGTTTTTAACAACCTATATACTTACAAAATAAATATCATTTATCATACATGTTATTGACATATACTGATGACAAAAGGTTGTGAAATATCATATTTTCCTCTATATTTAGCTGCAGTTAATATAGGAATATATGTAAAGAGTAAATTAGGTACATTAGGGTAACGCCACGTGTGATTTTATTAGCTGCATTTAAATATTATCAATTTCTCTGATAGATTCTCTTCTGATAGTTGGATAGTTGAAGATCGCGAAACGTGCCACCATTATTTTTAAGGTTTTTTAGTTAAGTAAGGTTAGTTTTAACCCACTTCCAAAAAAGGAGGAGATTCTCAAGTCGACTGTATTTTTTTTCTGTTTTTGGTTTTGTACCTTACACTTTTTTACTGGGTATACCCATTTTGATGATTTTTATTATATTCGAAAGCTGGTGCTTGCCATGTGGTCCCATTTAATTTGAGTGACATAATATATGATGACTAGTATTTAAGTTATCCCTAATAATGTGTGGCTTCGACTGCATTGATGATGTTTTCATTCTCTCATGGTCGATGTAAAATGAAAACTATATACGATGGTTTGGAAAAGCGTCTTAGTATCTCGAGGTGTTCCCTTTCTAGTTTGCTGGAGATCTGATGAAGAACCGAGATATGAAACGGAGCTCTTCAATAAACGATAGCAAATCTTCCGGGTTTGCTGAAATGTCGTGTCTGTTTATTGTTTACACCTGTTTCTAACACGTACACTGTAATGGGTACGTTTAAGTGAGAAGTGGCAACACTAAAAAGTGAAAAATAAAAACTGTTTGTTCACAAAAAAAAAAAAAAAACCGACAACTAAACAAATTATAATAAAAAGTATAAACTAACTTCAATTTCGTAAGTCGGTGTTCTAAAACGAAGATACTGCCAAAACAGAGTTCCGATAAAGTTATTTTATGTATTGTATATTACGTATTTTAAATAAACATTTACGGAACCATTAATGTAATGTAAGAAAGTGCAGGTATAGTTTTATTAGGTAAGTTTCGCATAAATATTAAAAATTAAAAATGTGATACTTTGAATATAAAAGCATCCATTTATCAGTGCAGCCTTAATTACTTGTTACGGTATAGGGTCGCTCAAAGGTAACATTATGTTGAAATTTTAATTAAACCGGAAAACGTGCGCTATTGATTCACTACTCGCGTCGCGTCAGGGTTGCTACACTTTCTAAATTTTGAAACCCACATAAAATTTAAAAATAAATCCGTAAAAAGAAACTAAAAAATTCGGGAATTTCATTTGAAATTGAGCACTTGTCCAACACGACTTTGGCCTTGAAATCTGATAATCTTTCACATTCAAGTAGAAATTGACACGTTCTAAAGTCCAAATATTAATGTCGCCAAAAACTCAGAAGACAGCCCTAATTCCTACAGTCGATGGAAGACACTATACAGATATGCAAAATTAGGCTTGCTTGCAATTATATTTCATTTAAACATTATTTTACAACTCAAACCTTTTAGCTTTTTTTTTAAATGACAGCCCTATGAGTGTTTGACGCTGACAGCTTGTAATACATTAATTAAAATGTTGTCGGCTGTGCTTCGATTTTATAGTTTTCTATAAAATAATATAGACTAACTTCCATTTTACTATTTCTTCTGTACATACATAGTTACTGCGTTTGATTGGAAATGTTATGTTATTAGAGGTTATTATAGACTAGCAGCGCCCCGCGGTTTCACCCACGTAGTTCCCGTTCCCGTGGGAATATGGAGATAAAATATAGCCTATGTCACCAGGGTGTTTAGTTCGTGTAGTTTTCAAACAGTGAAAGATTTAATCGGCTCAGTAGTTTCGGAGCCTATTCAATGCAAACAATCAAATATTTCCTCTTTATACTATTAGTATATACTATTGTATATTGTTGGCGAATTATGCAAAAAACATTACCTATTAAATAATTCTGCATTGTTGCGCTGTTTATGTTTAGTCTATGGTTTTATAAGTATTCTTTTGATTAATTGAATATAAATATTCAAACGGGTTGATTCTTCAAGGTTAAGCAACGCTTGCCGAGGTTGGTCTATGGATGGGTTACTAATTTAACATACCGAGACTCCCCCGTGCCTGGGAAAGCATTTCAAGCCGTTGGTCTCAGCAGTCATTTCAGATCATTGGCAGTCGTTACCGATTGTCAATAGCCAGAAAATATGACTCTAGTCTGAATCTAGTTTGACTGGAAACCAAACTAGTTTCAGAAGCCGACCCCAATATGGTTAGGAAATGGCTAGGCAGATGATGAGTTATTTTGAGTAGAAAGTTAGTTCATAAACTACACTTATATGACCTAAACGTATCACAGACAAATTATATTATCTGATCCGATTAAGTTGAGATTAAAGTCATATAATTATAATCAATTTCAAATCAATCGATCAAGTAACTTCGGAACAAATTGACTGTGACATAATATGGACAGATGACTGTTTCTATGCGGTTCCATTTTTTTAATAATAAATATCAAAAACGGAACCGTATAGGACCAGAGAAGTAAGGAACCCTAAAAAGGTTAACTGTGTTGAATCTTTTTTTTAATTTTCCAGAAAATCTGTTTCATGATGAAAAAATAAAATTTAAAAAGTGGAAAGCCGTACAATGGGGTAATTAATAGGAATATTTTGACTTAAGTTTAAAGACTTAAGTATAAACTAAGCATTATTATAGGTCCACGACAGTAGAGTGGAGCGATATGACAGAACAACAAAGCAGAAATGCGTTGTTCCATAAATTTCTCAACAGTTGCTGAACGTAAGAAAGTAAAGCGTATTTTCATATAACCGATGACCATGAAACAAGCTTGTTTCACGATATAAAATCGCATATGAAACTACGTGCATGTAAAATTTACGCGACTACGCAAAATTAAAAAAAATAATCTCAAAGCCTAATGACGGTAAAACTCCACTCTCAAAAGTGAAGTAAAAAGATACAGAAATCCCACTTATGTTTACATTGTCGGAATAAATAAAAATCTGTACTCTGTATAGCATTTTGCGTTCTTCCGTATTAATGAATCGGATCCCGACTGCGTAGTTTTTAATATCTGTAATGAAAGCTGCAAATATGATGAGAGAGGTGCGCCTCGCTCTGGGTGGCGAGGAGTTCGGGTCAGGACATAGATGGGAGGATAGCGAAAAATATGGTATAGGCGAGTTTCCGAAAAATAAGCAGTATAATGCTGTCACTTCAAGTCCCTTCTGTAGATTTCATGACTTGCAAATTTATTTATTTTGCAATACATAAATAAATGTTTATTATATTGAACTTATATTATCGTATGTTTTGACACGATTGGCGCAGTGGTTGAGCGATTGGTTGCTGCGCTACGTGTCGTGGGTTCGATTTCCGCACGGAACAAATATTTGTATGGCCTACAGATAGTTGTTCCGGGTCTGGCTGTTTGTGTATGTGACATTGTATGTTTGTAAACGCACCCACGACACAGGAGAAATTCCTAGTGTGGGGCGTCGTTTTTAGTCCTCACCTCCAAAATGGGTGTCACCCGCTGTCACGCACACTTAAAACAACGAGCCTACGTCTATGGTGAGGATCCACGAGATGATCTATGAAGACGTTCCTCACGCCCTTGAGATTGTACACAAGCACGGCGGCGTTGGGCATGAGTTATAAATATCCCTCCTTCTTGCTTTGCCGTAGTCTGGTAACAAACAAACAAAGAAAAGAAAAATACTACATTTAAAGTGAGTTTTGTTCCTTATGCATTAAAATAGTACAGTTAAATTAAAATAATCGAGTTAAACGGCAATAAGTTAACCCACGTTCGAAAAAGATTAGCGCGACCGGCCTTATGCAATAAATCTTCCCCATTAATCGCTATCGCGCCCTCTCCGCCACTCCCAATCGCGGCCCGCCACATTTCATTCCCACTGCGATACGAAAGTGCGACGTCGGTGCATTAGTAAATTACTCACGTACGTAAAGTCCGTACTTTTCAAAACTTGGAATTTGTCGCCAGATCGTACAACACTCTGGTAACTAATTTGTTTAATTAGAATTTGGCTGGCTGTTAGATTAGTCTGTTGTTTTGCAAATTTCCTTAATTCAATTTTGCAGGAAATATTTTTGTCTGCGTTTGGGGTGTGATGATGTTTCGCAGTTTTTGGCGCTTGGGGGCGAGTATATTAGTTGGTTTTGTAAAAAAAATTATGAACAGCGTTTTTAGGAGTTGCTGCTCTTGTTCTGTTTATAATATATAGCAGGCTTGGTGTTCATGAAATTGTTCAATGAAGAACCTTTTTTAGTTTAAGATTCTTCACGACTAAATTCATGATAACTATGGTTATTTTTTATACCGAAAAGACAAGTATTCAAGTCTATTTATTTTTTTAAACTTTATGTACAGTAATGGAACACAGGCGGACTAAATGCAACAAGGCATTTTCTACTAGTGAAAAGTCAGTTGAGTTAGCCACTCGGTCCCCTTTTACCTTACGGTTGAAAGATTCAAGATTCAAGATTCAAAGCATTTATTTCAATTAAACCCTTTACAGGCACTTTTGAATTGTCAAGTCGAAAGAGGTGAAGCTATCTGCACGTTCCAAAGCGTAGATCTCTATGGAGAAGAACGTGCAAGAAACTCCACGGACACTCTTTTAAATCATGTTCTGTATTACATAACCTTGGTTATATCCTTGGTCGCTTCTATATGTGAGGACAATGCAAAGAAAAAAAAAATAGAAAACTATAAAAACAATTCAAAGTATAAAGATTAAAACAAGTCAGTGGCAGTTAAGAGGTGACCAGTCTCAACCGACGGCGCCCGTTCACGAACATGACGCGTGTATTGGCACCATTTAGCTCAACCATTTTGAAGGGAACCGAATGATCCAACACACACGCCACCATCAGCGAAACATTTGAGCGAGCATGACATGCTCTCAACTGCCATTTTAGTTCAAGTCACAAGGTAAACTATAACCTATAACATGTAAATGGCTCCATGGTACTCACATTTACAATATTTGAAAATAAAATGCTTCTACATTATACAAAACTATGGTTTACAAAAACCAAGCAACTACAAGTAAAAAAAAAGAGAAATTATTTATCATCAAACTAATATTATATAAAAAAAAAGAATAAATAAATGAGATAAAAAAAGGCGAGCATCTCTTCCAAATATAAAACCTAACTTGTTTATCCAAGTGGTTGAGGCTGTGGAGCAGGACCGGCATTTAGCCAAGCATTATTATCTTCAATGTAATCCCCCAACTTATAATATTGTTGCGCGCCACAATTAAGTAAGGAAGATAGCGGCATTCGGTACTACTAGCGCCATCTAGTATCGAGTAGCAGAACTATTGAAGTCAAGGACCTTCGAGATTTTTCTATGCTAGAATACTCGGACCTTAGTCGGTCGCGACCGATATGTACGCGAACTTTCTGGAGTTCTACTCGGCGCTCTATATAAGGCCGGCACATGTGCCGACCGAGTCAGTATTGGATTTGCGATACAAGTGATAACTTCGAGAGCGATCTTCGACTGCGAACCCAAGTGATTAATAGTGCGATTGTGTTTTATGATTAGTGAGTTTATTGTGTAATTAGTGCTGTGTGTTTAAAGTGTTATTTTTTGGTTATTGAATCGGCAGTTTTTATTGTAACGAACCCGAAGCTCGTAACAATTGGTGTCAGAAGAGTGGATTTAAAAGATGCCGATTCTACCAAAGGACGACACGGAGGGTATCCGTACCCGTAGTCAACGCCAGCAAGAGACGGACCAGAGGGCGTTTTGGAAGTGCAACGCCGCAGGCTACGGAGAGACAGCTGGCGACCTTAGAGGCCGGCCCGTCCACCGCCGCTCCAGCATCATCATCAGCACCAGAATTTGCTGCTCTGATGCTGATGCTGCAGGAGCAGGCCCGCCACCAGGAGGAACAAGCTCGTCGTCAGGAGGAACAGGCCCGCCGCCAGGAGGAACAGGCCCGTCGTCAGGAGGAACAGGCTCGTCGGTTGGAAGAACAGCTGCAGTGTGACAGGGAGGAACAGGCCCGTCGACAGGAGGAACAGGTGCGTCGCCAGGAAGAACAGATGTTCCTCATCAAGGATCTGCACGCCACTTTCGGCAAAGAAATAAAGGTTGTAAAAGATAAGGTGGTTCAACATGAAAACCGCCTGGTAGAAGCTGAAACCCAGATTGCTGAAATAAAGAAAGCAATGGACAACCTAAAAGTAGGAGATGGAATTGCAACCTCTGTAGCAACTACTCCTTCGCCACGGGGATTCAAAGTGCCGCCGTTCGATGGAACATCTTCCTGGTCGGCCTACAAAATACAATTTGAGGCCGTTATGCAGGCGAACGGGTGGAATAAAAATCAGGCCATGACTGCCCTCACACTAGGTCTGCGGGACCAGGCCTTAACTGTTCTGGAAGCTCTCGGCAAGGAAGTGACTTACGAGCAGCTCCTTGAGGCGTTGGAATCTAGGTATGGCGACGCTCATCTGGAACACGTGTTTCGTGCGCAGCTAAAGGATCGCGTGCAACGCAGCGGTGAAAACCTGCAGCAGTGGGCCCTTGAGGTGGAGAAGCTTGTCAGAAAAGCATACCAGTCTGCACCTGCGCTCATTCAAGGAAACCTGGTGCAGGCATTTCTTGACGGCATCCGCGACCTTGAAGTTAGAGCTGCCGTGAGGCTCGGGCACCACGAGAAGCTTAAAGACGCCTTGGCACATGCATTGGAGGTGGAAGCTGTGCGGCAGGATAATCGTTCCCATCGCGTCAGGGAGGTTGCAGCGGCTACTGTTCGCGATCGGCTTAAAGGATACAGCCCTAGATGCTATGGCTGTGGGGAAAGGGGCCACCTACGGTCCAGTTGCCCTAAGAGAACTACAGACAGGGAAGATAGTCGATCTCCAGAGGGTAGGGCGGTTAACAACACCGCCCAGCAACAGCAGGGAAACGAGTAAAAGCCAGGACTGCGGGGCGGGTGCTGGCTGATGTTCAAAGAGCCCCAAGGATTTCGATCTCACAAACCCATGATGGGAACAGCCTAATCATCAAGGGCGAGGTAAACGGAACGCCATGTAAGCTGACAATAGACACTGGAGCCTCTCGCACGGTTGTCAGTTCCCAACTAGTAAGTCGGTTCCTTGGGGACTCCGCATACAACCGAGACCGCATAAATTTGGTGACGGCCACCGGTCAGCGCATACCCGTCCGCGGAGAGAAAGAGATGGAGTTGAAGCTAGGAAACAGGACCTATCTTCACAATGTCATCGTGGCTGATATAATGGACGATTGCATCCTGGGCTTAGACTTTATGAGGAAGAATTGTTGTGAGATCGACGTTAAGCAAGGAGTTTTGAAATGTGGACAAGAGGAACTTTTCATGGAAGGGGCATTACCAGGAAATGTGTACAGCCTAAAGAAGATTGTTCTTCCGCCGAGATCCGAAACGATTGTGCCAGTTAGTCTTCCTCGGAATTCTGGGCAGACTCATCGTTGTGTGCTTGTGGAAAGGGTAGACAATGACCTTCCTTGGAAAGTGGCCCGAACTTTGGTTAGAGCCACTGACATTTCGGGGGTACGTGTGCTGAACGTTTGTGATAAGGAACAGATGATAGAAAAAGGCACGCTGATTGGTACTTGCGAGGAAGTGGATTGGTTGCGTCGGTGCCAAAATCTATCGACTGGGAACCTCAGCAAGGACGCCCAAACGAAAGTGACCACACTTTTAGACGACTGTCGCACCGTTCTGTCTCAAAATGAAATGGTCAAGGCGAAGAGAATGTTACTGAAGTATGCCAATGTTTTCTCTTCAAATGATGCTGACATCGGGAAGACTGGCTTAGTTCAACACAAAATAAACACAGGAGATGAATTGCCTATCCGTCAGCGACCAAGGAGATTGCCAGTAGCACGTGAAAAGGAAGTGGAAACCATGATTGAGGGAATGGTTAAGGATGGTGTCATAGAACCTTCATCAAGTCCATGGTGTTCACCTGTTGTACTGGTAAGAAAGAAGGACGGCACCATGCGGTTTTGTGTTGACTATCGTCGTCTGAACGACGTTACGAAGAAGGACAGCTACCCGTTGCCAAGAATTGATGACACGCTGGACATGCTTACTGGAATTAAGTGGTTCAGCACGCTGGACCTAAAAAGTGGCTACTGGCAGGTCCAAATTGATCCTAAGGATAAGGAGAAAACTGCGTTCTCGACAGGAAAGGGTCTGTGGCAATTTAAAGTCATGCCGTTTGGTTTATGCAACGCTCCGGCAACGTTTGAAAGGTTGATGGAACTAGTACTAACCGGGTTAATTGGCGATGCTTGTCTGGTCTACTTGGATGACATCATCATCGTAGGCCGTACGTTTGATGAACATCTGCAAAACCTGGAACGCGTGCTCATGAAGATCCAGAGTGCAAACCTCAAGTTAAGTCCGAAGAAGTGTTCATTCTTCAAACGGCAAGTTAGCTTTTTGGGATATGTAGTGTCGGAAGAAGGTATCCGCACGGATCCAGAGAAAATCGCCGCAGTCAAGGACTGGCCAATTCCAAAAGACAAGACGCAGGTCAGAGCATTTTTGGGTTTGTGCTCCTATTATCGGCGATTCGTCAAGAACTTTGCAGACATAGCCAAACCCCTGCACAAGCTAACCGAAGAGAAGCGACATTTCTGTTGGGATGAAAGTTGCGACATTGCATTCCAGGAGCTCAAGGAACGTCTGTGCAAAACACCTATTTTGGGGTATCCTGATACCGGCAAGGAATTTATAGTTGACACAGATGCAAGCGACATAGGACTTGGCGGTGTGTTATCTCAACGGAATGGCGATCAAGAGGTTGTGATAGCGTACTTCAGCAAATCTCTGTCGAAGCCAGAAAGGAATTATTGTGTCACGCGACGGGAATTACTTGCTGTGGTCAAGTCATTGCAGCATTTTAGCAAATATCTGCTGGGAAGGAAATTCCACTTACGGACTGATCATGCTGCACTGAAATGGCTATTACAGTTCAAAAATCCAGAAGGACAAGTTGCGAGATGGATTGAACTACTTCAAGAATACGACTTTGTGATTGAACATCGCAGCGGGAAATCTCATGGCAACGCAGATGCATTATCAAGAAGACCTTGCCCTGAAGACTGCAAGCATTGTACTCGACAAGAGGGTAAAGAAGTCGTACCTGTGAGGATGATCAAGACAGATCTTAGTAACGAGTGGAAGGAAAACTTAGAACGTGCACAGCAGGATGATTTGGACATTAAGCCGATTCTGGAATGGATGAAGGCCAGTGCTCCGAAGCCTACGTGGAGTGATGTCTCAGCGATGAGTTCAATCACAAAAAGCTATTGGGCCCAATGGGACAGCTTAGTGATTCAGGATGGAGTCCTGTGCCGTAAATGGGAAAATGCTCGGGGAGACAACTGTCATTTGCAAATGGTTGTCCCTAAAGCTAAAGTACCGGATGTTCTACAGCTGTACCATAATGGTTGTTCAGGAGGCCATATGGGAGTTAAACGAACTCTACTGAAGATACGGGAACGGTTTTACTGGGTCCACTGTCGTGACGATGTCGAGGACTGGTGTCGCAAGTGTACAAGTTGTGCGGCTGTAAAAGGACCTCAGACTCGTAGCAGAGGTGCATTGAAATTGTACAATGTTGGTGCACCATGGGAAAGGATAGCGCTAGACGTTGCGGGACCGTTTCCGGAAAGTGAAAGTGGTAACAAGTATTTCATGGTGGTTATGGATTATTTCACTAAGTGGCCGGAAGTCTTCGCCATTCCAAACCAAGAAGCTTCAACAGTTGCGGATAAACTAGTTCATGAAGTCTTCTGTCGTTTTGGAGTACCCTTAGAGATTCACAGCGATCAAGGAAGGAATTTTGAGTCCCAAGTATTCCAGGAAACTTGCCGAGTTATGGGTACTCATAAAACGAGGACAACTTCTTACCACCCACAATCGGATGGAATGGTGGAACGATTTAATCAGACATTGGAGAGATATCTGGCCAAAGTTGTGGAAAACCGGCAACGAGATTGGGACAAGCACATACAACCGTTTTTGCTGTCATACCGAAGTGCTGTTCATGAAAGCACGTCAGTGACACCAGCTTTCGCAAACTTTGGAAGAGAATTGCGGTTGCCTGCAGACCTGATTACCGGAATACCACCTGATGCTCCACGCAGTATAACCGATTATGCGAATGACTTGCGGAACAAAATGAACGACATTCATGAGCACGTCAGACAATCGGGCCAGCAAATGTCTGAAAAGATGAAAACCCGCTATGACCGCAAAATGAACAATAAAGGGTTCGAGGAAGGTTCACTAGTGTGGTTGCATAATCCAGTTCGCAGCAAAGGGAAATCTCCTAAGCTTCAAGCTAAATGGGACGGACCGTACCGGATTGTGACGAAGATCAATGATGTGACCTACCGTATACAAAAAGGTACAAGAAGCGCTCCGAAGATCGTCCATGTTGATCGACTGGCGCGTTATTATGGGGCTGATAATGCTCGGGACGAGCATGTCTTAGGAGGGGGCAGTGTTGCGCGCCACAATTAAGTAAGGAAGATAGCGGCATTCGGTACTACTAGCGCCATCTAGTATCGAGTAGCAGAACTATTGAAGTCAAGGACCTTCGAGATTTTTCTATGCTAGAATACTCGGACCTTAGTCGGTCGCGACCGATATGTACGCGAACTTTCTGGAGTTCTACTCGGCGCTCTATATAAGGCCGGCACATGTGCCGACCGAGTCAGTATTGGATTTGCGATACAAGTGATAACTTCGAGAGCGATCTTCGACTGCGAACCCAAGTGATTAATAGTGCGATTGTGTTTTATGATTAGTGAGTTTATTGTGTAATTAGTGCTGTGTGTTTAAAGTGTTATTTTTTGGTTATTGAATCGGCAGTTTTTATTGTAACGAACCCGAAGCTCGTAACAATATGCTTGCCTGCATAATGTGCGTTTAATACAAGTTTTAAATTTCGTTTCATTCAGTTCTAATATATGGGGAGGAATTTTATTATAACATTTTAAACAATACCCCATGAAAGATGTGGCTACTTTAGCTAGTCTGAAACCTGGTTGAACTAATTGATCCCTATTTCTAGTAGCATAATTATGTCTGTCGCCTCGCTTACTAAAGAGATGTAGATTTTTTCTAACGTACATAATGTTTTCATAGATATATTGACAAGGTACCGTCATGATGTTAATTTCCTTAAACAGTTCCCGTAGAGAATCACGCCGGCGGAGATTGTAAATGGCTTTGATGGCTCTTTTCTGCAGAATAAAAATTGACTCGATGTCTGCAGCCCGTCCCCATAACAAGATACCGTAAGACATTATACTATGAAAGTAACTGAAGTAGACTAGTCTCGCGGTATCAACATCAGTAAATTGGCGGATTTTCCTAACAGCATATGCTGCTGAGCTTAGTCGTCCTGCAAGAGATGCTAAATGAGGACCCCATTGTAGCCTTGAGTCAAGCGTAATCCCCAGGAAAACCGTTTTATCGACGAATTCTAGTTTTTCCCTGTTCAACACTATATCACAATCACTACTTTTGACATTTGGTAAAGCAAATCTTATGCACTTCGTTTTTTTCCCATTTAAAACCAAATTATTAGCAGTGAACCAATTTTGGACCTGCAAAAGGCCGTTATTTACGATGTCAAGATTATTACTACGTCTATTTATTTTAAAAATCAAAGAAGTGTCGTCAGCAAACAAGACCATGTTTAGCTTGTTTTGCAATAAATGGGGTAAATCATTTATATAAACTAAAAATAAAAAAGGACCCAAAATTGAGCCCTGTGGAACGCCCATTTTCACGTTTAAAGAAAGAACAGTTTATCTATGTATGTATGTTATGTTCCATTCTAGCGCCTAAACTACTGATTTTGATGAATGAGGTATCAATAGATTAGTTAAAATATTCCGGGTGACATAGTTCATTAATCTAGCTATTGTTCTTTTCTCGTATGAGTTGAAACTCGAAACTCAGTTCCCAGCCCAACAAACAGCAAGTCAGTTCTACATCAAAAACAAATGCATAGTCACGTTTTAGTTACACTGCAGTGCAAGTACACACTAAAAAAGTTAACGGAGTACAGAAAAGAGGCAAGTTAATATATCACTTTTGTAGTAACAGGTGGGTTAAATAAATAACTCGCTCGCCCTGTTGACTCTCGTAATTTGCGAGGCTTGATAAGCTACTGAGATATAGTCGGTTGTATTTTTAGATCGGATGGAAAAGATTTTGCAAGCAGTTCTTTGAATTTTCATAAGCATTCGTGAATTTTGTGATAAAGTTTCGGTTTTTTAACGACTGATTGAATAATAAGTTTAATGTAGAATTCACCTTAGAATTTCTTTGTAAAAATACATCTGATATATTGATAAGTCAATATATCAGATGTATTTAGAGAGAGAGAGAGAGATGTACGGCATGAAAGCGTGAAAAATGTTATTCCACTTAAAGGCAACATTACTAAAAAATAAAAATTGGTGCATCCAGAGAAAACCAGAACCAAATCCAAAAGCCCAGAAGGGTAAGTGTCTTGTAATGAATACTTGAATGATCTGTAATTATTTGTTTGGATGTTTGTCTATTGTTTTGTTAGACAACTGACTATCAGCACAATTTTTAAGCATGAGTAGGTAAGATATTTGCAACTGGGTAATAAAAGAATAAACAACAACCTTCACGAAACCGATATTAGAAAGAAATAAAAACCCCAGGAGCATACCCAACAATAACGTATTGTAAGTATCAACTTGCCATTGTTTTACTTACAGAAAACACATTCGCGTGTTAAAATAAGCAACGCTGCTGGTAAAAGGCATTACCTATAGCAATACGTTACCTTAACGACAGCCGCAGGGAACGTAAACCTGCGGGTACATTCGCGGTGTGGCCTAAAGTAATGGAATAAAAACATAAAGAGCATTAGAGTGAGCCGTGCGAAGGACGCAAGATAATACAGTGGGTACCCGACCTTATCGACCGCGGTAGGCGCCCAAGTGATGTTTGATAGGGTAAAAAACCTCAGTTGAAATATTACACAACCCTTTTTTTTCTGTTTTAGCTTCAGGTACGACGAAGTTAACTAACAAGATTTTGTTCGTGTTTTAAAGGGTGCTTCGTGACTTTGTGAGTGATTTATTGGTGTTGCAGATGAGGTTGCATTTTAAGTGTTCTATTGCTTTTTTGGTCGAGTGGGAGACGGTAAACAATAGGTGTTGTAATCAACTAGAAAGTACAAAGACATTCATTATTCACATTAAAATTTAACTGAAACGGGTAGACAAATATCGGTGAAAGGCTATCTAGCTTAACTTAAAAAAAAGGTATTCAGTTTATAGCCTTAATCACGTGGACGATATCATGACCGGAAGAAAATTTATAAAATCCTACTCTCAATTTTTCGTCCCACAATACCTTGTTAACATATCGTTTGAAAATTTGCCGTTTTTTACATTTGGAAATCTGAGTCTAGAGATAAAAAAGTGATTTTTAAATTTCTTTAGAAAACTTATAACTTGTTTCTCGTTTTCTGGAAACTCTGCATCGGAAAAAACACTGACCTACCTTTTTTTTTATTTACTTCATTGTTGTTGAATATTAATAAGGGCATTAATTAGTTGATAATTTTTAGAATTACATAATAATGTAGGTCTAAATAGTACTCTATGTAGGTCTTGCTCATGTATATTATCAACTTTTATTAAATAAGTTTATTTTTAAGAATAAATACTTGCGATTTTGTGTGGAATAAAAGAAAATGCGTTTAATATACAAGAGTACTAACATAAGATAGTTTATTTATTTGTATAAACATGTTTGTTTATGATAAGATAGAGATAAAGTCAATACAGTTCAACATATTTTGCCTTTACCATTGCACAAAATTATTAAAAAACACTCGGGGACTGCCACGGTAGAGCTATTGCATAGCATTTTTTATCAACTTATGCAATTATATATTCTACGCTTACAGCTATTCACTGTTGTATATAGATGATAGATACCTATACACCTATATACGTTTTTCACAAACAGCTGCTTACGTATTCGTCCGATTTCGGAGCAAGCCTGCTGGGTGTTGCAGGGAGGTGAGTGCCTACGGTGAGCCCTAAGCTTGTAAGCCCGCTGCCAATCTTAATGTGCAGCGGGGCCCTATGGGTCTTGCAACCGAGCTGGTGGCCTATGAGGTAGACACAACCAATGGGCACCAGATACAACCTGGAAGAGAACGAGGTTAAGCTTTGAGTGCGGCGAGGGAAGCCTGAATGGGCCCAGCTGTGTGTCGGGTCCACACCACTTGGATTCGTTGGCACCGTAAGACCCCAAGTACCACGAAACTGTGGTATTAACCCTTAAAGGGCCAAAAACGCGAACGTCGACCGACTGCGAGCACTTACGCACTCATAGTCGATCAAACGTAAACTAACCGGCAGTGATATGCGGAGCGTAACGAGTTGTAGACAATTTCGTAGCTCCGCGTAGCACTGCTACGAGAAGGCGGGGCCTAAACGAACGGCGTAGCGGTGTTAGGTTATTTTCGTTACGGAATTTCTGGATTCGGTCTCCACGCTCAACGCCCGCGATAGAAGCTATGCAATAGCTTAAAAAACATTTGAAAATATTTAAAAAATCAGTCATATCAATACAAACAATTCAATTACAATCAATATAGAAAATAAATAGAAATAGAATAATAAAATTAAATGAAATATTAAAATTTCAAGATTCATGTTTTTTGTGTCTTGTTTTTAAAAACTTCGCAACGGTACTCCCTTACTTCTCATAAAATTGTTTGTCCGAAAATCATTATCCATAACACGTTTGCTATAAACTACAATAACCATAATGTTCAAAACCCCGAAATTTTGGTTAGCATAATTATCTTTAGTTCTAAAAGTATTCTGTCATAATATCGAGTACTATAATAATTCAATCTCCTAATTTTAGATGCCCTAAAGTCATATGTCCTAAGTATTGTGTTGAATAATGTGTATTATTCCGAATGTTCATTTATAATAAATATTTTAATCTTAAAACATTTGCTAAAAATAGGTTTTAGTGACAGAAACGAATCGCTGTAAATCCGACTCCACGTAGTCTTGTCTGCCCTACCCCTAGAGTGTAATTTAAAATCGCGTAGGCGCGGAGGGGCGAGGCGGCCCGCGAGTTGAGGAGCAGGTGGTTGTAACACTCGCCGCCGCGGCTGAGGTTGGCCGGCGAAGCCGGCCAGCAAGCCGAAGCTGCGGTGGTGAGCGTTAAACCCATCTGCGACGATAAACTCGCGTGGGACCGCCGGAGCCCCGCAGCGCCGGAGCCGTGACAGAAACCATGCCTGCTGCATGTTGCGTGCTTGCTTGCATGCTGCTTGCTTTCATGCTGCTTGCTTGCATGCTGCTTGCTTGTTTGCATGCTGTATGCTTGCTTGCATGCTGTATGCTTGCTTGCATGCTGCATGACTCCTTGCATGCTGCATGCTTGTTTGCATGCTGTATGCTTGCTTGCATGCTGTATGCTTGCTTGCATGCTGCATGCTTGCTTGCATGCTGCTTGCTTGCATGCTGCTTGCTTGCATGCTGCTTGCTTGCATGCTGCTTGCTTTCATGCTGTATGCTTGCTTGCATGCTGCATGCTTGCTTGCATGCTGCTTGCTTGCATGCTGCTTGCTTTCATGCTGCTTGCTTGCATGCTGCTTGCTTGCATACTGCTTGCTTGCATGCTGCTTGCTTTCATGCTGCTTGCTTGCATGTTGCTTGCTTGCTTGCATGCTGCATGCTTGCTTGCATGCTGCTTGCTTTCATGCTGCTTGCTTGCATGCTGCATGACTCCTTGCATGCTGCATGCTTGCTTGCTTACAAAAACCAAAAATTTTCACAATCAACTGCTTTATTAAGTACATTATAATATATTTATTTACGTAATATATAATAAAAAAAATATAATGCATCATCAAATATTTTTAATTATAACAAATGAGAGAAGCTCATAGCAATTGCTTTGTTATACGTTCTAAGAATATTATTTGTTTATTTGTAATTTGAATTTAGGACTTATAACTTTTATTGAAAACGGTTTTATATATTTTGTATATTATTGATTGTAATATTTATGACAAACGGGTTTAGGACATATTATATTTAGAGATTTTAATTTTATGGCATGAGATATTAGGTCATATTAAGTTCGGGTAAGTTATCATTCGGACAAATGATGATTAGGACAAAAAAAGTTATGGCTCTTTAAATTATGGATAAAAAAGTTAGGTAATACAATAGAGAACCCTTCGCAACATTATAATAACCCTTAATATAATGTAGTCTCTAATACCTAAATAAATTCAATAGACTGCAAAATGCAGACTGATTAATTAAAATAAACACGCTTGTTTCAACTCGACCCACCCCAACAAAAGGTTCAATTCCAACCTGCCCACATATGTTATTGCTGAGAGAGCCCCATCCGAAAGATTAGTGCCAGACAAAAGTTTCCCCATCGAACTCGTTTGGTTTTTCAACCTATTTGGTTTTTCAACTCGGTCGGGTTTTAATCAGCTGACGTTGGAAAATGTCCAGTTTGCCAGTTATTGAAAAGAGTTTTTAATCAGAACTTTGGCATGTGTGGTGCCTCTCTGGTATTAAATCGATAACGGTATTTAGCATATTAAAACGATAGCTTTACTTTTTGTTACGGGTCGCTAATTAAGATTATATCCTCAATTTTTAAACCAGTCTATAATGTCCTACGGCTGACAAAAACCTCCCTAAAATCCTTCCTAGTACAGTTTTTCGAGCCACTTCAAATAATGTGTAAATGAAGATTGCTTTTTTTTTTAATGTATTGTTTTCATTTTACTTACTTATTACTTTTACACACAATGACTACATTTTATAGAAATAAGACTCACCTTTGTTTCTATTTTTCTGTTTCCTTCTTCTTTTCTTTTTACCTGCTGGCTCATGTAACTTCGTCTGCGTCACATAAAAGAGAGAGTAAAAATAAACCCATTTTGCAACACTCTTCATTAGTGCTTTATTCCTATTGGTCCCTTAGCGGGATGATATACAGTATGTTAAATAACAGAGGGCGTTCCCTTAAATTCGTTAATCTATATCATTAATAGTTTAAAATAAAAATATCAGAATAGAAAAAAAGCATAAAATAATCCGAATTAAAAAAAAGGACAATTAATTCGAAAAATCCTGTTTAAAATCAAAATAGTAGCGGGGAATAGTACCCAGTCATAGTAGCAATGCTCAAACCGGCAAGTACTTGTGTACAGAGTGTTTCTTTAACGTATCAATTTAACATTTTTAGTGAATATTTTAATATTAAAAAAAATAAAAACATTTTGTTTTTGAATGGTAATATTTTTTTAACATATATGGACGCTATACTATTGCGGGTTAACGGGAACGCCCTCTGTTAGTTAACATACTGTATAACCTAGCCAGCCCAGTATAAATCGCCTTCCTCGATAAATGGGCTATCTAACACTGAAATAATTTTTCAAATCGGACCAGCAGTTCCTGAGATTAGCGCGTTCAAAGAAACAAAGTCTTCAGCTTTATATATTAGTATAGATTAAATGTGAATAGATAAATTATTAAATAAATATTTTTTTAGCCAAATATGAAGGTCGTTCGGGTAGTTTGCAAGTGGCAGTACCCTGTAATCTTCAAATCATTTAGTAAAAAACTACTAATACTAAACTAACTAATACTAATAGATAGATAGACAACCAAATCAAGCTGGTTTTGCTTACTATTGAAATTCTATTACTACACAAGACCGGCTAAACGTTAAAGCATTATCACTGCCGTGTGGCCTTCTGTACCTATAAAATAACCAACGTTTATGATAAAGTCAGAAAACCAAACGAATACAAAATCGAATTCTGTCTAATGGAAGGGTTTCAAGTGCTTGAAATTATAACTATAACAATTTCAAAACTTATTAGCACGTGCTCTTTGGGTGCATAGAAGTTGCCGGAATACGGACGCAAACAATAGGGACACCGAATTCTCTTATAGATATCCTGAACATACTGAGTGGACTGATCTGCTTCTGGAGGGAGGTTGTCTGGTTGGATTGACGGCCGCCATAGCTCACGCACAATGGTCTAACATCAGAACTAAGGAGCAGACACCAGAATAGAAATAGAAGCTTGTTAGCAATTCAAACGTTCCTTTAGTCTCGAAGTTCTATCAAACAAACACAGGTCGCTTACCTGTCGAAATTCATTTACAGTTCGTTTAAATATCAAATTCAAACAATTGATCCTTGAATTAACAATAAAATGAGATTACACGAAGTTCGGAAGTTTCTTACGATACCTATTTACTTTGGTAAAGCCTTCGACATACTAACAGCTATTTGTAAGATATCTATCGCTATTAGCGGATAGTGAAGTGCATTAAATTGCATCCACGAGTAAATGGGTAGGTACCTACTTAAATGTATTGCTGGCGCTCCTTGAATAGTGAACCTCAACATCAACTTGATAGTTTTCATATACGGCCTAGACATGACTTGTTGTTTTTTCTTGCTAAATCAAGACGACTAGTCGATTATACATTCTGAGGATAGATGTTTGAAATTACATAATTTATAATTATTTTTTAACCGAGTTCCAAAAAAGGAGAAGGTTCTCAAGTCGACTGTATTTTTTTTTTGTGTGTGTTTTACCTCATAACTTTGTACTAGGTCTCCCGATTTTGATGATTCTTTTTGTATTCGAAAGCTGGTGCATTGCATCTAAATTCGATTAATCTGACGACTAGTATTTGAGTTATCCCTAATAATGCGTGGCTAAGACTACATTGATGATGTTCTCATTCACTCTTGTCGATGTAAAATGAAAAATAAAATTATATACTATATAATTATATTGTTTGGAAGAACATCTAAGTATTTCAAGGTGGTCCCTTTGTTGAATTTAGTAATTAAAACGATTAAAGTGCTTTTAACAAACGTGGTTTTATTAGAGATTCACCAGAGAGTCAACCGGGGAAAAAGAAATTATCATAGACAAGTTCATAGACACAGGTATAGAGAAGTCCATTTCAACTATACTATTATAGTGATGTTCTGAAGTAGAAGAAGGGACTAAAAGTTATAATTACAACACTCTCACCAAATTGTGACCCTTCTTTCAAGGCAAACTAATATGTTTAAACAATTATAAACAAGTAGACACTTAAAACTACCAAGTTAGTTATATTTAGTAACACAGTATGGATAAAGTTTCAAATTCTCAATATACTATTCATAAAATTTACAATTGAATTCTCTCACCTCAAAGTAGTTTTACAGTTGAATTATCCCTATCTTATTTCTTAGATACTGAAATTTATCTCTTGGTAGAGCCTTTGTAAATATATCAGCATATTGCTCTTTGGTACATACATACTTTAAATCTATTTGCTTATCTGTAAATTTCTCTTTTATAAAGTTATATTTAACTTCTATATGTTTACAACGTTTATGATAATCTACATTTTTAATCAAAAAAATTGCACTTTGATTGTCTATACATAAAGTCACAGAATCTTGATGAAAACCACATATGTCAATTAACAGTTGTTTCAACCACATAGCCTCTTTTGTAGCAGCGCATGCCGCCATAAACTCAGCTTCTGTGGTGGATAATGCAACACTCTGCTGATGCTGAGTTGCCCATGTTATTGCAGCTCCATTTCTGATGAAGACATATCCGGTCAAAGACCGCCTTGTGCATATATCTTTGGCGTAGTCTGCATCACTATATGCTTGCAATTCATTATTATTTGAAGATGTATAACACAAACCATAATGTTTGGTTTCTTTTAGATATTTCATAATTTTCTTGACAACATTCCAGTGTGTGTGGTCAAAACTATTGAGATATCTACTCACCAGACTGACTCCGTACATGATATCAGGTCTGCTTACTATTGCCAGGTGCATTAGAGAGCCAACTGCTTGTCTGTATGGGATACTCTTGTCTGGTACAGCTGAGCTCTTTTCCAGTGTGGTATGAGGATCTACTGGAATGACATTACAATTTGCATTCTGCATATTAAATTTACACAACAGTTTTTCAATATAGTTAGCCTGGTGAATAAAAATACGTCCTTTGGATCTTTCCATTTGTAAACCAACAAAATTCTTTGGTTCACATTGTTTAATATTAAAATTCTTACTTAACTCACACATGACAATATCTAAGGATTCTCTTGAATATGACATTAGGAGCCCATCGTCGACATACAGCAACAAGTACACTTTCTTATTGTTTATATTACCTATGTAAACACATTTATCAGCATGACTATTTTTAAAACCAAATTTCTTGAGTAGACTATCAAATTTGTGATTCCAGCACCTGGGTGCTTGTTTGAGGCCATAAAGTGAACGATTAAGTTTACATACCAGATTTGATGGAGCTTCCAGACCTTCCGGTGGAACCATATATATATATCTTCCTTTATGTCTCCATATAAGAAGGCGGTTTTTACATCAAACTGGGCCATGGCGAGATTATGTTGAGCAGCTTCTGAAAGTAAAACTCTGACAGAGTCATACCTAACCGTTGGTGAAAACGTTTCGGTGAAGTCTGTGCCTTGTGTCTGAGAGCAGCCTTTGGCACATAGTCTTGACTTAAATAGCAAGCCTGATGGCAGGTCTTTAATTTTAAAAACCCATCTACAGCCAATTGCTCGCACTCCTGGTGGTTTTTCCACTAATTGCCAAGTATTATTTTCTGCATGTGCCAACAATTCATCTTCAATTGACTGTTTCCACTTGGCTGCATTCACATTTTCTGATGATATTGCCTCACTGTATGTCTCAGGGACATCCTGCTGACTTGTACTATCATTTGTACATATGTAAGTATTTCCTTTCATTTCCCTTTTTGATCTTGTTGTAATGAATGGATGAATATCTGTTAAGTCTATTGTTTCATCTGGCTCATATAATGATCCCTCATCAGAGTGAAAAGACTCATCACTTGTTTCATTTTGTTCAGATGATTGTGTTAATTCACTATTAATGGATTCATTGTTATTTATGACAATATCTGAGGTAGATTCTGACAGAGGTAACTGAGCATAATTTCTCATAACTGAATTTTCCAAAAATATCACATCTCTGCTAATCAATACCTTTCTTGTCTTGGGATCAAACAGTCTATAGCCTTTGGATTGTTCGCTGTAACCTATAAATATCATTTTGACTGACTTGGAGTCCAATTTCTTGACTTTTTCTTTAGGAATATGAACCATGGCTTCACAACCAAAGATCTTCAAATGGCTTATATCTGGCTTATCACCACTCCAGACTTCTTCAGGTGACAAATATGCCAGCACTCTGGTTGGGCAGCGGTTGGTGATATATGCCGCTGTGGAGACTGCTTCTGCCCAATACTGCTTCTGCAATTTAGCATTTAATAACATGCAACGAGCTCTTTCTAATATTGTTCGGTTCATTCTTTCTGCTAGCCCGTTCTGTTGGGGTGTGTATGGCGTAGACGTTTGATGAACAACTCCACAATTTATTAAGAATGATTTGAACTCATTACTCAGGTATTCTGTACCATTGTCTGTGCGAAGAGTCTTTATAGATAAATTAAGTTGTTTTTCGACCATAGCTTTAAATTCTTTAAATTTATCAAACACATCTGACTTATTCTTTATTATATAAGTGTGTACTTTCCTGGAAAAGTCATCAATGAAGGTGACAAAGTAGCGTGCACCTCCCAGGGACTGCACCTCCATGGGACCGCAGACATCAGAGTGTATGAGTTCTAGCAATGCTTTTGCTCTGGAACCTTCTGTAGGGAAAGAATTTCTTGACTGCTTCCCCTCTAGACATGATATACACACAACTTTGTCTTTATTTTCTATTTTTGTTCCTGTGCTTTCAGATAGTTTATTAAGGTCTTCAAAGTTCAAATGAGCCATTCTTTGATGCCATAGATAACTATCAGTTTCCTTCGATAAGGTTCTGTATGCTGGTACACTGTGTATATTCAGCCGGTACATATTATTTCTCAGTTTTGCTTTTGCCACTTGTTGACCAATTTTGTTAAATATTCTGCAACCTTCTTTGTCAAATTGCACATGACAGCCGTTCTTTATTATTTGACTCACTGAAAGAAGATTAGTGGCCAGCTCAGGAACATAGAGAACATTCTGCACTGCAATCACTTCGGACTTGCCATTTTTATTCAAAACATGTAAATTTACCTTCCCACATGCTTTCACAGGTAGTTTCTTGTCGTCAGCTACTCTGATAGTGTTAATCGGAGGTGGTATTTCGTCATAGAGCCAGTCACGGTGCATTGTAAGATGCATTGATGCCCCTGAGTCCACATACCAACCATTGTCATTGCTGGTTGACGCAGAAAATACAGCCACATAACCGGAGCTCTCATTAGATTTTTGTTCCTTCTTCTTTCTACAGTTCTTGCTTATATGCCCGTATTTATTACATACATAGCACCTTGGACCTTTACTCAGTTTATTCACTTTGTCGGAAGCTTGTTTGACATTCTGCGTATTATTTTTATTTTTGTTAACATACAGGGCAGTAGTCTCTGTTTTTCTAACATCTTGAAGAAGTTTAGTTTTAACTGAATCAGCTGTTATAGTCAAACCTGAGCTTTCCAATGCCATAATCATGGGTTGATAATGATCTGGTAACCCGGCAAGTAGTAAGGTTCCCAACCATTCATCATCCACCATAAACCCTATGTTTCTCAGTTTATGTGCAGTAGTCATAATTTTATTGACGTATTCTTCAATGTTTTGGCATCCGTCCAGTGTAGTGGTGATCAGAACTCTTAACAGTCCTACTCGGCGACTCAGTCCGTTATCGTCGAAAGCTTTCGCTAAATTATCCCAAACTTCTTTTGCCGTCTTCGCTTCTTGTACGTGGATATAGATGACAGGATCAATTAATAAAATGATCTTGGACTTAGCTTTAGTGTCTCTTTTCTTTTCGTATATGTCATCCGACGCCGGTACGACACAATTCCACAGTTCCTCGTGTTCAAGGTAAGTTTGGACAGCAAACCTCCAGGTAGGATAATTGTCTCTTCCGGTCAGCTTTTCTATTATTGCCATTGTGTTGTTTGAAGACATTTTTTGCTGATGAAGACGCTTTCACTTTCCAATAGGACGACCACGTTGTTACTTTTTAGGTTAGATTTTATTTTAGCACTAGTTTCTTCTATTTTTTATTGCAATCGATTTTGACTTTTATTTTGGAAGTATTGCGTGGGTCTGGGCCCTTAACCTGTTGAATTTAGTAATTAAAACGATTAAAGTGCTTTTAACAAACGTGGTTTTATTAGAGATTCACCAGAGAGTCAACCGGGGAAAAAGAAATTATCATAGACAAGTTCATAGACACAGGTATAGAGAAGTCCATTTCAACTATACTATTATAGTGATGTTCTGAAGTAGAAGAAGGGACTAAAAGTTATAATTACAACACCCTTTCTAGTTTGGTGAAGATCTGATGAGGACTAGAGATAGGAAACGGAACTCTTCAATAAATGATAGCAAATCTTTCGGGAATACTAAAATGGCATGTTTGTTTATTGTTTATACCAATTTATACCTTGGATGCTGTGATGGATACGTTTAGACGGGGCGGGGCGGGATGTGTACCAAAAGTGAAAAATAGAAAACTTTTTACAAAAAAAAGTACCTACTTCTAAAGAAAAAAGTATAAAATAATTTTAATTTCGAAAGTCGGTGTTCAAATAACGAAGAAACAACCAAAATGTATGTGTCAGTCCGCTACAGTGTACACAATGCGTAGTTCACAACGCTTGCGTCTCTTTTACAGTGTACCAAGACCCTAAAGGACTTCGGCAATTCCATTAAACAATACGAAAGACTGATCACCGCTGCCATGAGCCATTTGTTACTGTCTTGAAGATATTGAGTTTTCAATAACATAAATAGGTGCATTAGCCGTTATGTCCGTCTTGGGGACACCTTTTTTTTTTTTTTTTTTTGGATGGGAAATCATCAAATGACTTCTCTCGCTCTGGGCGGAGCGGAAGGGAGTGTCAGACTCTTACTGACTAAAACCCACCCGTGTTCCTGCTTGTGCCCTTTGCGTTCCAGGGCCGCGGTGACTCTTTCGAACAAATTCCGCAACCCTAGCAGGCACTGACCCTATGGGGCCCCGTCTTCTTTGCTGACGGCTCTTTGAGGCGCGCGTGGAACACGACGCGCCGTCGACTCGGGCCTGGTTGCTATCGGACGGCGAGCCACCCATAGCTCGCCATCCGCAGGCCCGCGCCTACGGTGGCCGGGAATCGCCCTGCGTTTCCCGACGCCCGGGGCGTCTTCTCCTGTTGCGGCGGCTGGAGAGAGGGGCTTCCCTCTCTCGCACGCGCTCCGCCTCCTCCTTCGCTAGCATTACTGCTTCGCAGAAGGAGGCGGTCGCCTCCCATGTCTTGGGGACACCTGGGGCGGCACTTAATGATTGGCGGATGTTTCGATTTGTTGCGTTTACAATGCGTGGTTGTTATGAAAAATTGATGGAGGATTTCAATGGGGTGGTTCAATGGATTGCGAATTTTTGTATGGTTGGTTTGAAGAGAGTGTTTAATATTGGTAATGTTGTTGCTATTTATCTCAGGGTGTAATGGATTTCATAAGAATGGGTTTCGTTGGTAGATAACCAAAATCAGACAGGAAGTTTATAACAATTTCATTAAAATTCCGAGTCCAATGTGTGAGAATGGTAATCTACATTGGTAAGACATTACGGATTTAACATAACGTCAAGTCTGTATTCCGGGAGGTTAGGCAGAGTTTTACTGACAGTTTTACAGACAAAGCAATGGTCACTTAAATATTTATTATAAATCATTAGCAACACCCCGTGGTTTCACCCGCGAAGTTCCCGTTCCCGTGGAAAACAAAGGGATAGCCTATGTCGCAAATCGGTTCAGGTGTTTCGGAGCCTATTCAATACAAACAAACAATCAAACATTTTTATAGAATTAGTATAGATAAAAACTTGTCTATTTAAAAATGAAGAAAAGGTCATGTTTAAAGGCGAGCTTAACTCAAAATTGAGTCCCTTTGAGTGACAAAGAGACGTCACCATAGAGGATAGGATCCAGTGCACATTAAAGTACCTACTACATATTTTATAAAACATAAATATATACACATACATTCATTCACATTCACATTTCATGAACTTTCCAGCTAAAATAATCGCTATTTTAAAGTGATTGAATATGTTTTTAATGACAGCAAGGTAAAGTTAAGTATACATATATTAAATATATTTAATATGCTGGTAAGAAACCCTTTAAGTGCAAAAGTCCCAAGCAACAACTTAAAAAAAGCAACAACAAAAAATACGTCTCCAATTTTCTTCCACAATAAACTCAAGAAAATCATAAACCATATCCCACGAACGCTGCTTTAGTATTCGAGTCACGAAGCTCAGTACTCAAGGGGCGATGTACGTCAAGCTTGCAGTAATCACCGTAATGTCTCATTACTCGGGGGGTTCTATATTGAAATATGATAGGGTCCCAGCTGTGGAGTCCCTCAGCACTAATTCAAGCGTTTAATCGACCGGCGAATGTCGGGAAGTCTCCAGGGCTTGACGCGTGAAGTATGATGGAGTGGTGTCGCGATTTTTTTTTTTTTGCTTTGTTACTGTCGCATTGATTTTATTAGTAATGGTGCTGTTGATTTAAACTTGGAGATTGATCAAAAACTCTACATTGGTAAAATAAGCTCGCGTGGAATTAATACTTCACATGCTTCACCAAATTGTCTTATTATGTCTTTATGATTTAGCCTAGATATAGCAAGAGAAGAGGAAGTTGTGGTGGCGTATGAATTATATTACATAACTAGCTGCTGCCCGTGACTTCGTCCCCGTGGAATCCCCGATTTTAAAACATTAATTATCGCTGCTCCACTCCTATTGGCTTAAGCGTGATGATATATAGCCTAAAACCTTCCTCGATAAATGGTCTATTCAACCCAAAAAGAATTTTTCAATTCGAACCAGTAGCATCCTGAGATTAGCGCGTTCAAACAAACAAACAAACAAACTCTTCAGCTTTATAATATTAGTATAGATAAAAAATATATTAAGTATTTTATGTATGAAAAAGTAACACAAACTTCCGCGTTTCCTAAACTTAGCAGGATTTTTCAGGTAAAACTGATTCTCAGTAGATTAAAATTCTGTTTGACGCTGTGGAGCGAGTCAAATGCATCTGTCTGGCTCTCATTACTTGAAACGACGAAAAATTTGTGTACCTACTCACTATTATGCTTCTTAAATTTACGTTAGACTGAAAGACCTTTAAAGAAAAATACGAATCTTATTCATACATGCTAGATCAAAAGTACTAGTAACTAAATACAACATTATATTTTATTTTGGAAACGAAAACTATATCTTCTCCATCACATAATTCAATAATGTTGTAATCGTATCAACCTTTTATCTATTACGAAATTCATAAGACACGTAATTCGACGCAGTCTATCAGAGGTATGTACAGTCAGCCTCAAAATATGTGAACACGTACCATTGTATTAATTTTACAATTATGATAGCCTACAATTTATTGTTTTGCTATAATATTTAATCGATGTGTAGTTCGATGTTTGATCTCTTTGAAGCTGACGGTACCAACCGGATCTCTGTCAAAACAAACCTCAATCAGGGCCATGATCGTATAAATTTTGATTACAACCTCCGTCGCTAGAATACAAAATGGCCGGAATACGGGATCAAAGTGTTTCGCTTTATTTTTTCAGCGAGAAAGGTGTGTACATTATCAATATTCCATCAATTTAGCAATAATAAGTTTCGTCAAAGAGAATCTTTGGATTTGGGGCAGGAATGAACTGAGCGGGTTTTTTTTATATTTATAAGGCGTTTCTCTTATAAAGTTTACTTGAGTTGATTTTATGAACAGGATCGAATAACTTGAATTAATACGTTCAATTTTAGTGTAATGCTGTAGCTATGTAAAACATGCAATTTCTTGGTATTCAAAATTCGTGACCTTCGTTCTATTGCAGTTTTGATCATTTCAATGGCTAGCAAATTTCGTGCTGAACAAAACTATTTCACTTCAAAAATACAAAATGAATATCTATGACAATTTTTCTACCTATTATACTTCCGTTATCGTCATTATAGTTGCGGATTTTGTTGAACGCAAATTGGGAACATGCATGAGTTTTAGTCAGTAAGAGTCTGGCACTCCCTTCCGCTCTGCCCAGAGCAGAACAAGTCATTTGATGATTTCCCATCCAAAAGAAAAAAATATGTAAATCGTCGTTATTCTATTCCCTCATATGCTTCTGTCATTCCTCAGACAGAACTAATCTTTGTAGGATGTCCATCAAATGCTGAGTCATGATTATAATGTACTGAGACTCTCAAGAGATGTTTACTGACACTTTTCACATCTCTGTTAGCCATGTGTCATGTTAGAAAAATATGCCTTTTCTTTATTATTTTTTAATGTTATCCTTATGCGTAACTTTTGGGTGTTGCGTAATTTTTATATGACGCTGTTTTTCTCTTATGGGTAGAGTAGTATGTGAGTTTAGTACCATTTTTTTCATAATAAAATATATACATACATGTTTTGGTTATAATAATATTTGCTTATCAAGTTCGAAGACAACAAAATCACATTCTAGAGCTGGCTGGTATTGTCGTATAGCTGATTTTACGTACCGGGAGGTAGGTAAAATTAATAACTACTTACTAGTACACGTAGTTTCACTGTTATACTTAGAAATATTTTGACCCATAGTAAGTAGTTCTGAACATTATACCGCTTTCAAATTAAACTAAACATACTCGTTCTTTACACTAACTACACCAACACTATTCGAGCTCGAAAAAGTACGAAGTTCTTTTCCTCAACAATATTTCACGTGAATGTTAAAACTAAATCTGTTCGTTTTAACGATCTGCACGTCGGGCGACGGAGCGGACGCGTCTTCTCCACAAAATTTACATAAATCAATTTCAATACAAACACCTCTTAGTGAACTCTGTCCGCGGTCTTCATAAAAGTGTGGTGCCAGTTGTCACCGAGAAATATTAAAAATGTGTACTGAAATTCAGAATGTGAAAATTTTGGTGAAGTGAGCGTGAAGTGAACTGGCATACACAAGATTAATTCAATCTCGTTTTACTTTCTGGTGAGTTTTTATTACAGAATCGACTGGTATCATCATTGATCACCGATATGCGTGTATAAACGAATCAAAAAGAGCATGTAAGGATCAGGAAGAGGAGGAAATTGCGTTCAGTTTTTACGTACTATCCCGTAGAGAAAGGATTTGTATTTGTGTGTCTATATGTATTTTTGATCATTCTTGTCCTCTGATGAGCATTGTCTGAGCAAAACAGCAGATTTTTCTAGAATTAGTTATTCAGATGATAAATTCATTCATGATAGTTAGTTTCTTTAAAACATACTTTTCGCTATCACATACCTAAACACTGATAAACGTAGTCGAAGCTTAGACAACTGTTGTCAGCCGTTTTGTTTCAATATTCGCTCTGAATATTCTTTTCACGATTCTTAAGAAAGCTTTAATCCTTCGTGACTGTTTAACAAAAAATCCTACCTAATGATACCTACAACCTGGGAGTCTGTACGTCCAGAGTAAAAAGGGTACTTGTAGGCAAGCATCATCGCTTTCCATCAGGTGAGATTGTGGAAAAACGCGACATTATCCTGCGTGCCTAGCCTTTTCTCACTATATTAGGGACGACTTAAATAGAAAAAAAGTGAAACGGCTGCTTAGCAGACCTCCACAACCCATAAACGCA
This sequence comes from Hecatera dysodea, assembly GCA_905332915.2. Classification (NCBI taxonomy): domain Eukaryota; kingdom Metazoa; phylum Arthropoda; class Insecta; order Lepidoptera; family Noctuidae; genus Hecatera; species Hecatera dysodea. Next base: position 4,615,838 of record HG995294.1, on the reverse strand, counting down.
AGATTACCATAATTATTAAAAAAAAATAACTTCGACATATTTTCTCCACCGCCCCCGCTGTCACAACAACCGCACCCAACTCCGTGACTTGGTTGGCGAACGGGCCGCGGTTACTGGGCGACAGTTGGAACGCAGTTATACTGATCAAATTGAGTCAGTCGCTGCTGAAGTAACGTCGATGTGCGGTGCGACGCGATTTATATCGCAGACATTGGCAGCTCCCCACCGAATGTGTCTCCACGTTGTCGTCGTGGTGGGGCTTGAGCGTCTCAATGATCTTGCGAGCTTTCCCGGTAGAGCCACTCATGCCGGAAGGTCGCAAGTGAGGGATCAGACCAAGTGAGACACACACGCGAGGAATCCCGCTCGCTGCCTTCTGGTACGCGTCTGCTCATCAGACGTGGCTGTGAGGGCAGTGAGCGGGTGGGAGGAGAGGCCCTGTGATGGAGAAAGGGCGGAGGAGTAAGGGACCGCACCCTCAAAAAGGAAAAAGATGAAAAAAGGTTTTTGTAAAATGAGTCCCCAGGTGGGTCCCGACTGCTCAGCGGTTGGGGAATCCCACCCCGCTTCGGCGGGCTGCCCTCCGTACTCTGGGGTGGGCAACAAACACCTTCCACTTGCCAGTGGCAACAGGAGCCGAGGAGGCTCAGAATCGTCGTCATCCGGATCCGCTTCATATAGGGAGCTGATGGCGTGCGATCTTGCAGAGGAGGGTTCGCCTGAGCGCCGGGGAGGTGCGGAGTCGGATTCCGGCTCTTGCCCTGACCTAGTAACGGTCAGCTCGGCGGGCTCTGAGGACGGAGGAAGGGGGGCCGCTGTGGAGGGCGTTAAGCTCGTCCGCAAGCGGCCCAGACGGGAGGACGACAAGGAGTCGTCCTCCGAGGGCGAGTTCGCCTCCGCTCGAAAGATCCCCACCGCCAGGCGGGGCAGGGGCAGTGAGGCTGGGAGGGGGCTGGCTCCCTCTACCCGGGAGTCGGGGCGTCGGGCCGAGAGGTTGGTGGAGGAGGGGCGTCGCCCTGGAGGGAGCGGTCGCAGAGCTCCCTCTTCTCTTCTGCCTCCTCTCGACTCTGACGACTCGGAGTCCCCGGGAGAGGTACCTCCCGCTGCCGAGGAGCAGAGGGCTCACCTTGAGGAGGTGGTGGAGGCCGCGATCCGCGCTGTGGCCTTCAAGAGGAAGCAGTCCTCGAAGCGGGAGGCCATTAGCGCGGCCAAAGCCTCCATTCTGGCGGCAGCGGCGGCCAACGTCAGCGGGTCTAAGGAGGCGACAGAGTTGCGGGCGGAGGTCACCCGCCTCGCGGCCGTAACGGAGCGACTCATTGCGGAGAATGAGTCGCTCCGGAGGGACCTGGCTGGCATGGCCAGTGCGGCCTCGGAGGAGCCGCAGGGGGGGCCGAGTCCAGCGGCGCTGGAGGGGAGCCAGGTGCTGAGCCAGGTGCGGAGCCTGGTGCGGCAGGAGCTGGCTCCCTTCCGGAGGCAGGTGTCCGCCTTGGAGGACATGATCCGGCGTCCCCCGTTGGCGGCGGCACAGAGGCCCCCGGGACAGCAGAAGGCGGTTTCGTACGCAGCCGCGGTGGCTGCTGGTCCGGGAACGTCCGGCCAGGCGAAGGCCAAGGCGGGAGCCGCGCCAGCGCCTGTGACGCCGGCGCCCGCGACGCCGGCGACTACCAAGACGGCCCCGGCGAAGAGGGGTAGGAGGAAGGCTGGAGGGGGAGCGGCTAAGGCTGCTGCGCCAGTGGCGCCGCAACCGCCCCCACCCCCACCCTCGGACCCTCCTGCGGCCGAGGCCGAGTGGCAGGTTGCCGGTCAGAAGCGGCAGGCCGCGAAAGCGGCCAAAAATAAAGCGAGGAGGCAGCGGCGGAAGGCCAATGCCATTGCGGCGAGGCTTCGCGCCCCGAAATCCGCGGCTGTGGTGCTTACACTGCAGCCGGAAGCGGAACAGAGGGGCGTGACGTATCTTGCCGTACTGAAGCGGGCGAAGGAGGCGGTGAGCCTCCAGGAGCTGGGCATCAGCGGGGGCATCGGGGTCAGGAGGACCCTAACCGGTGCCCGCAAGCTCGAGCTCGCCGGAGCGGAGAGTGGCCCGTTCGCGGACGCCTTGGCCGAAAAGCTGAGGGCGGTCTTACCCGCGGACGAGGTCCGGGTGTCCAGGCCGACTAAGCGCATCGACATGCGCATAGTGGGCCTGGATGACTCCGTGACGGAGGAGGAAGTTGTGGCCGCCGTCGCCAGGACTGGGGGGTGCTCTGCCGAGCTCGTCAAGGCGGGCACCCTCCGGCCTGACAACACGGGCATGCAAACCCTTGTGGTGAGCTGCCCCGTGGCGGCGGCCAGAACTGTGTCGGAGGGCCGAAGGCTCTTGGTGGGATGGGTGTCTGCGCGGGTAAAACTGCTGGAACCCAGACCTCTGAGGTGCTACCGCTGCCATGTGGGTAACCACACGGGAGCTATGTGCCCCTCGGAGGTCGACCGCAGCGGACTCTGTTTCCGCTGTGGTCAGCCCGGTCATAAGGCCGGCTCGTGCGAGGCCACGCCGCACTGCAGTGCATGTGCGGCTGCTGGCAAGCCGGCCGAGCACTGGGCTGGGGGAAGGGCCTGCGCGCCATCCGCCCCGACCAGGGGCAAGAGGTCCGCCGCCACCGCCGCCTCTGCCGCCGCCGCGACTTCTGTCGCCGCCACTGCCGCTTCTGCTGCGGGTGCTGCGGCTCCCAACACTCGGGAGGGTGCTGAGATGGAGTGCCAGTAATGGTCCCATTTCGGCCCCCTCCAGAGACAAGTCGGCCGCTGTGCTATCGCGCAGTGGCTGATGCCTGGGGACGGTGAGCGTGGGTGGCTCGCCGTCCGATACCAGGTTGAGTCGACGACGCGTTGTGTTCCACGCGCGCCTCAAGGAGCCGTCAGCACCGAGGACGGGGCCCCATAGGGTCGGTGCCTGCTAGGGTTGCGGAATTTGTTCGAAAGAGTTACCGCGGCCCTGGAACGCATAGGGCACAAGAAGGATCACGGGTGGGTTTTAGTCAGTAAAAGTCTGACACTCCCTACCGCTCCACCCAGGGCGGGAGGGGTCATTTGATGATTTCCCATCCAGAAAAAAAAAAAAAAAAAAAAAAGACATTGGCAGCTGCTGGCGGGATCTGCTTCCCTGGTACTTGTTTCCGAGTTGGGTGTGACAGGTGCGTTGGGTGATCGTTATTTGTTAATGGGTAGGGTTTATTATTGGTAATTTAGGACCTTAGGACCTTTATTTATGTACACACAAGATACCAAAAAAAAAAGAAAATTTTGTACAAAATCAAGAGCCTTTGTACTCTTGATTTTGTATGTGTCTTCGTCTGTCTGTCAACGGGTTGTATCTCATGAACAGTGTTAGACAGTTGAAATTTTCAGAGATGTATTTCTGATGCTGTTATAACATCAAATATTAAAAAAAAAAACATTCGATCAACAACAAACGTGATTGATAACGGCAACAGGTCGACGCTTGAAATATGCACAGAATATTTAATACATTCAAAAAAAAAAATAGTTCAATTATAACAAAATTTTGTTCATAGTTGTGGGTTCAGTTTTATATAAAAACGCACTCATATATTTTCCACACAAAATCCACTCAAATGTTCTGGCAGATATTTTGCATACAAATGATAGTTTGCGTCATTGACACACAAAAACGTTCAATCATCCACAGCGGTCAGTTTGATCCAGTCAGAATAAAATTTTACATCGAAAACTGGGAATAGGCTAAAAATATACTCGGCTGGTTCAGTGGTTAGGAACATTTTCAAGAGTCTAGAGCTTTTTAGTTGGAACTAACTAGTTACAAAAACAACTTTCGTTTTGCAGCTTTCGAAACTGCAAAACAAGCTTGCAATCATTTTGGAAAAAAAACTGTAGAAGACACAACACGCATTTAACTGTAAACTACGACAAAAGCGTTGTATTTTTATTTCGTATTTTTAAGTTTAAATTGTACCATAAGTGTTCTTGTCTTGTAAAAATCAATCTTGAAAATGTTGTTGATAGTTTTATTCTTTACTAACATCGTCCCGCGGTTTCACCCGCGTAGTTCCCGTTCCCGTGAGAATATGGGGATATAATATAGCCTATGTTCACTGGAGATAGTGTAGCTTCCCAACAGTGAAAGAATAGGGTAGTTGACTAAAAAAATCGAATTAGTCCGTCTGATAGATTTCTAAAAAATATTGGACACGTATTTTTTCTTTTTTCACATAAACAAAAAATGAAGACGATACAGTGCGTTGAAAACTCGTGTGACGACACTACTCGCTACAATTTTTAGCGAGCCGTGACGTCACACGCTCCCACTCCTGATCTTTGATGCTTTTTATCTTCGTCAGTTTTTATAGATTTCATAAAGGAAAAAATACGTGTCCAATATTTTTCTATAATCTAACTGACGGACTAAACATAATCGTATAATTTTTACTCAGGAAACATCCCTATTTTTCAAATCGGTGAATTAGTTTCGGAGCCAATTCAATGCAAACAAACAATCAAATCTTTCCTCTTAATAATATTAGTGTAGATTTTGAGCTACAGAAAAAAATATTACTCAAAAAATAAGATATAATATTCTAAAGTCCTAGCCTAACGGGTGTATTTGACTCTCCCTGAACATTTTTCTCACATTTAGCTACAAAGGAGACGACAGGAAACTTGTCAAGAACAGGTGAGTTGGCTACCGTATTCATAATTTGAACAAAACTTTGCTTCACAAAAATATTCCACTTTGATTTATTTGTCGCAGAGAGGTACACTCGTAAATGTACTTCACTTTTCTTTAAGACAAGATATTTTCCTTTTTGGGTTCATTTAGTGAAAAAAAATATTGGCTATTATGTTGAGTTTCCAGTCTTAGGTACTTACAAAACTCAGACAGCACGTATTCAGACCGCGATATCAGTTTCCATGTGCATAACTGGATTTAATACGAATTTTGGCTGTTCAATCAAAACTAACATTCTCGTGTCACAATGTTAGTTACCATACTCCTCCGAAACGGCTCGACCGATTGTCGTGATTCTTAGCGTACATATATCGGCTAGGGTGGCGAATCGGACAACATCTATTTTTCATCCCCCTAAATGTTAAGGGTGGTCCACACCTAATTTTTTTTTAAAATTTTATTTGGAAAAGCGACGTTTGCCGGGTCAGTTAGTTTATAGTATAATACTAGCTTCTGCCAGCGACTTCGTCCGCGTGGAATAGTTACTTTACCCCGATTTTCAAAATTCTCAGCCCGATCGGAACTTCTCCCGTTTTCCCAACATTTCCCTTCACTGCTCTGCTCCTATTGATTGTAGCGTGATGAAAAGTATACTATAACCTGCCCAGGAGTATGAAGAATAATTGCACCAAGTTTCGTTAAAATCCGTCGAGTAGTTTTTGTTTCTATAAAGAACATACAGACAGACAGACAGACAGACAGACAAAAATTTTACTGATTGCATTTTTGGCACCAGTATCGATCACTAATCACCCCCTGATAGTTATTTTGAAAATATATTCCCTGTACAGAATTGACCTCTCTACAGATTTATTATAAGTATAGATTATAAAGAATACCATTTTTCACCAATGGAAAGCTACATTATCAGCGAATAGCATAATTATATAATTAAGTTATATTTTATTTCCGTATCTCCGCGGAGACGGGAACTGCGCGGGTGAAACCGCGGGGCGCTGCTATATAAAATAAAATCAAATATCGTTCTTAAAGAAGTCTCAAGTAAACCCTTTTTAATTCATAAAATGTCAATATTTTTCACCTGTCTACCTCAGAAATTGGTTTATTTTTGCCTTAAACTTTCAATTTATGTAATAGACTGGAATCAGTAAACCTCTTTTAAACCGGCTGCGTCTAAACCAGATTTTTCTTCGAACTGCATTTTTTTATATTATTGCCTGATTGGTTTAGTCTGTCTAATCTGCAGACTTTAAAATTGAGGGCGCAGGAAAAGCAGTGATTACATTTTTATCCAGAATATTCTATAATAGAAAAATAAAAGCTACTTGACATAAAATTAGACTGATGTAATCGTATCGTATCGTAGAGGTGCATATTAGCAATGGTCTGTTCAGTCTTCTGCTTGATAAGTAGAAAAGTGGAAACTTTGTTTTCCTAAGTCCTCTGCTATTCTTCTTCAGATTAGTTTCGGAATTTTTAACCTTCCTGACTGGGTGTCATTCTGTTGCTCCCCGGTTTATGTTGACTCTTAAGGAGGTGCAGTGGACGGGTTAATTGGTAAAACGGGATTGTCCCAAAATTCAAAGCAATCATTACACAACAAGAAATCGTGAATTGGTCACGATTTATTGTTGTGTAATGATTTCGTTGTATTTTGAAACATTTAATTGCGTCTCAAACACACTAGGATCGTTTACTATTTTACACGAAAAACATTTTTACCTTTTATTAAAAACAAGACGACACGGTTGTCGCAGTAGCTGAGCGATTGGCTGCTGCGGGTTCGATTCCCGCATCGATTTTTTTTTCCATGGCCTACAGATAGTTGCTCCGGGTCTGGCTGTTTGTGTATGTTTGTGCACGCACCCACGATACAGGACAAATTTCTAGTGTGGGACAATGATTTTTTCTTTAAAAGAAAAATAATAATAGTTGAAAACGTCCTCAGCTTTATATTTCTTCACAATATTTCACCCATACCCTCAAAGTATAGCCCTCAAAACACTTATTATAACCACAAGAACAAGATTTTCGTTTTTCCTTAAAATATTTTCTGTACTTTTTTCAGTGAAGTGTTTCATCATATTTTCTTAAAGCCTTGTTATATTTCAAGAGAACTTGTTGCTAGTAAAGTGGCTGTTTCATAGGACCTTGGGTACAGGTAAAGCCCAAAGCATCGTGTCCCGAATGACTTGATCTTTTACTTGAGCGGATTTTTCACTTCTAGGTGTGGTTATGAATTCTTGAAGCTTCTTGTAGACGTTAACTTTGTTTTTGAAACATAGATAGATAAACTTGACATATTTCCTACAAAAGAAATGGATTCATAATGCTTCCATATTTTATGGTTGGTTAATACAGCAGCCGTGCAGTGCGGTCATCAGTGGTAGCCGAGTGGTAATGGCCCCGACTTACGAATTGTATGTCGCGGGTTCAAACCCAGCCAGGTGCATACTATATGTAATTAATTTCATCACAACTTCTCTCAAAACGGTGAAGGAAAACATCTTTAGGAAACCGGCATGTCCTAGAACCAAAAAGTTCGAAGACATGTAACATTCACCAACCCGCACTGGGCCCGCGTTGTGGATTACGGCCCATTCCTCTCTCATAGAGAGGGGGTCTGAGTCCCAGCAGTGGGAATATTAAAAAGCTGATTATGCTTATGCTATTTGCCTTTGTGATTATTTGTAGCTTTATAGCAAATTAAATTATATTTTAATCTTTGTGTTCACTAATGTGGTAAATAACTCTGATTGAAATACTTTAACACTCGGTATACTCGTAATTTAATTACAAACTTATTTTGTTTTATAAAATTCGTTTAATCCAATTCGTAGCCCTAAGATATTAATCCAACCCACGTTAAAATCTAAATTGATACCTATTTCAATGTCAAAAGCAGGGCCATAATCTCGGCTGTCCATCTCACTGATGGGCATAGGACGAGCCTGATAAACAAAATTCAGGGGTATCCAATCAGAAAGTTTTACGAAATAAATTTTGGTTTCGCATGAAGTTTAATGTACAAAGGCCTATTGTTTTATATTTATGTATTGCCTTCCAAGACTAAAGGGCTCCGTAATTTAGCCTACCCTATGGGACGGAACAAAACATTCAAGTTGAGAGTGAACAGAATTTACCTGGCGTTCTTATGTATAGGTACTGTTGGCATCAAAAGTGTTACTAAATGATAAATAAATGATAAATGAATTTTATTTTGTAAGTAGGTTGTAAAAAACACTTTGACACGTCAATCTTTTTTGGCCATTATAAAAACTAGATAAGGCCGGTGTTTCCTAGCTGACTGAGTAGTATTTTCTGTTTGTGCTTTTTGCGTTATGTTTTGAAGAAAGCTAGATGAACGACACATTTTGATAGGCAAGGGTTGGGAGCCTCAATGTTTAAATGTTAGTCCAAAAACTCAATACTATGGAAATCACTATAATAACTTAGTTGGTAATTACTCATAAAACGCCAATTCAAAGCATCTAAATCAAGTAAAATCCAATGTTTAATTTAATTACGCAAAGGCAAAATAATAAATTTCAATTACTTTCTCTGGAATACATTTTAGCTTCTTGTTTCTTTTCTTTTATTTTAGCGTCTTATCTTAAAATAAAGGGAGACGCTGTTATCTCACATCTTGAGACTACAAAAACAAGAATAGAAATGTCGTCAGGTTCCAATTCCGATAATAGCCTTCCAAAGAACTTGGACATTAATCAAGATGGAATTGTTATTAATTACGTTAAACTTACATCTTTCTCGTAATTAGTATTACGTAATTGGATTGAGTTTGTCCCTTAAAATAATAAAATTAAATTACAAAATTGGGGTTTGTGAAAATCTCATTTTAGAAGTCGAATTTTCATAATCTGTATAGGTATGTATATATAAATATTAAACAAATTCTAGTTAGTTGCACGATTTATAACTCACTCGTAAACGACTAGACTGATTATGAAGATCTTTGGTTTGATGAATTTTCTCTACTCTGATTAACAGAACAATGATTAAATCATCAGAAAAATCACGAAAAAAACAAAACGACGGAGAAAAATATTTTTCGCATACCATAATTCATATATGGCAAATTAATTTTGAGGCCATATGAAGTTCTCCGGGCGAGTCAGTTTGTAAAATCCCGAAATCTCTTTCGTTGGTGATTGTACAAATCAACCCGTTGTTTGTGACCTCATAGCGATTTACATACACGCACGTAAATTTCCGAGAGCAGACGAGGTCCGGTATCTAACATATGTGGACCCAAAGAGGTCCATAACTCGGTCGATATAGCAATTTATTGCTAACGAGATTTCTTTTGGTACACTGATGCCTGAAATGAAGCGGATTCTTGCAAACTCATGATATTTTGTGATTAAGTCGGAGGGAATAGAGTTGGTCAGTTTTTTTTTTGTTTGTTTTCTAGTATAAATCATAATTAAGTTCCTCCTTATCAGCCGTTTTGAGCTATTTCTGTTTAACAGCAATAAATAAAACTGGTAGATTAATACAAGTTTCATGATATTGCTGTCTGTGTAATCTCATCTATGTATCTGTGAGTATAAGACTTGTGTCAGATTTTCTGGCTTCTAACGACCTGTAACGACTGCCAAAGATCTTTAAATGATAGCCAAGAACATCTTTATATCTGAGGCAAGGAGTAGTCATGGTACGTAATAGAAGATTATTAAACCTGGAATGTTAATTACATTATTGCTTCCACGCTTATTTACATCGTTCAAACAAAAGGTTTTATTTTTAGATTTTTTTCAACAGATACAGTAAATGGATTTTGATAGTTGTTTTACTTTATTTATTTTACTACTGCTACTGGACTAATGTCTCGGGGTACAGCCCGAGACATTAGTCCCGAAAAAAATATTTTGTCGTAAGGCGTCTCCACGTTGTCTCTGTTCTATTTTTTAAATTTAATTATTTTAGCTCACCTTTTTCCGATCAATGATGAGTGGGGACATCAATGATCAGTCAAGACACAACCTCACACTGACCTCTGTAAGGGTTTTGTAACCTAGAAGGTGAACTATGAGGTTGTTGTTATTTATACACGAGAAAACAACACTGATAGAAAGCATCATTTCTATATTTAATTGTATAAAATGCACTGCTTTCGTAGGATGGCGAGATGAAAATCTAGGACCAAATATACATATTTAATTAAATACGCTCCCCCGAATTAATTCCAGTTCGACTCTAGCCCTACAATTAAATAGCAGAATTAATCAATCAGCTAAAGCTACCGCCTGATTGATTGAAAAAATAGCATACCAAAGGCCCAATGCTAATAATTCCGTAGAGGGAACCTAGATTACTCTTGATTGATTAAACCAGCAACAGGTTGAAAAGGGTTCTTTACAAGTTAAATTTTTCGGTCTGGAAAATTATCTACTTTGAAAAGTTGATTTTGAAATGTTTAATGAGTTTTTTGTTTGAGGTTTTGATTGGGACTTACCTAAATACATTCACTGGCTTTGGGTTTGTTACGATAGTTTGTTACGTTAAATTAAGATGTTTTATTTCACACGATTTTGTTGTGACTCTTTTAATTTCACCTTCACTATACCCCATTCACGATAAGATTAGATACTGAAATACATCTTCTTTACAGTCCGTTCAAACGATTTTGACTTCTATTGCGTTGGTGGCTTGCCACATGGTAGCTGCAGTAAACAGTTTTTGCTTTTAATGTCATCCTTATGCCTACGAAATAGAAGTAAAAATCGGTTGAACGGACTGTAAACAATTTTGTTCCAGTGTCTAATCTTATTGTGAATGGAGTATTGGTATATTTTATATATTTTATTCTAGTAGATAAAATATATAAAATAAAAATATAAAATATTTCGCTCGTTACGCTTGCGTTAAAGTAAAAATCAGTTCCGTGATTTAAGCATGACAGTGTATTAAACACACCAATTCACTTTAGCATCTTCAATATTAAATAGGATCGGCTCACGTCTGACCTCTTAAAACCAATTTGGTCTATAACATACATGTTCACCCATGGCCCAATCATAAAGAAATATAATAAAGTTGTTGAAATATTAATAGTATTATTAATATTTCAACAACTTATTTCTTACAGAACGATTTTATTAACTTTATAGCTGCAACACCATGCAAGCAATATTGCTTTTCAATTACAACCGTCTATAAAATAGACTTGTGTCAACATTTTACCATCAGCAACAGGTTTTTTTTTAACAACCTGTATTGTCCCACTAGTGGGTAAAGGTCTCCCCCATAGTCTTCCACCCTTCTCAGTGTGTTCTCCTTTCCGACCTATCCATCATGAACGCCTCCAGGTCGTCACGCCAGAGTTTCTTAGGCCTTACTCGGCGCCGACATCTGTCCTCTGGCTCCCACTTTGTGACGACTCTGTCCCATCTATCTTCTCCTTCTCTATTCATCCTACATATGTGACGCGCCCAATCCCACTTCAGCTTAGCAGATTTGTTGCCAACATCGGCGCTCCCTGTTTTGGAGCTAGGCAAAGGCTTTGCTCCATCGCCCTTGACAAAACCTTAACAGGGTTATATGTATTGGTAATCGGGCCGGTTTCCGCAACTCCACGACTAAGCGCGTATTTTGCGTGCAGCAGGGTTATATGTAACGAATAAACTCAAAAACTACTGGACCGATTTCAAAAATTCTTTCACCATTACAAAGCTACATTCACCCTGAGCAACATAGGCTATATTTTATCCCCGTATTCTCACAGGAACGGGAACTACGCGGGTGTGACCGCGGGGCGCTGCTAGTATACTATAATATTATAAAGTGGAAAGATTTGTATTTTTGTATGTAACGAGTAAACTCAAAAACTATTGGACCAATTTAAAAAAAAAAACAGCTTTAGAAAGTTACATTCACCCTGAGTATCATAGGCTATATTTTATCCCCATATTCCCGCGGGAACGGGAACTACGCGGGTAAAACCGCGGGGCGCTGCTAGTGTTCAAATAAAAAAAGGTTTGCGGTCCTCAGTGTTGCTAGTGATGAAGCAATAGCAGGATGGCCAAACTAATTATTGGACGCCGAGGACAAACGTAGACGAGAATTTCATAGACTCTGCGGGGTTTTCGCTATAAAATTCGAGGTCCTTGGAATTAGGCTTGGCTTCTTGTTTCTTTTAGTTTGGGGAATCGTGGGGTTAATTATGTTTATGTGATTTATTTTCAACATATGTACATACCTTGACACCGTATTTTACTACGTTATTTTTTAACTACTTTTAATTTTACTTAACCTACTGGCGTTTTGTGGGTTCCGTGGATTTTATCAGGGTTAAAAGCTTTTCTAACTGTCAGTGAAAAAATATTCATAATTTGACTTTTGACTTTGTGCTATCGTATCGTAGCAATTTTTTATTGTTTTTTTTTTCAATTCATTGGTTGCAAGATTGGCGAAGGCTAGAATAGATTCAATTGATTGATGTTACATCCCTCTGCATGGCACAGTAATGTGAATCTTCTTTCTAAACAACGCAGTGGTGATTATAAAGTTAAAACCTGGCCAAAATAAATCAACATAATATTTTCAGCAGCACAAAACAATAACACTGCAATACTTTCCACCAGAGATCAGAAACGATTAAACGCAGAAACTCCAAACAACACGTCACGTACAATCGAGCACAGAATAGTTGTAGATAGCAAACTATCGGGGCACAGCTGAGCGTATATTACCTACTGTCATACCGCGTTATTTACGACTGTACTCAACTGTATCACACGGCTTCCTTTGTGAAGATCGCACATTGGAAAACACGTGCTTTTATAGAAATGATATGTGACATTATTGTGATATTTTTTTTTTGCTGTATTATGGAAGATTTCATTAAAAAAGACATTGAAATAAATATATAGAAGAACTATACTTTCATAAAAATAGGACTATGAAGTCCTATTTTTGCGATTGTATTTTACCCCAGTTAATTAATCAGTGGACAGAGTATAAATCTATTGTTGATCGTCATTTATTTATTGCCTATATATTTAGTATGTACATATATTATGTATATAGCATAAAGCATAACCAGCCTTTTAACGTTCCCACTGCTGGGACACAGGCCTCCTCTCTAGGAGAGAGAATGGGCCGTAATCCACCACGCGGGCCCAGTGCGGGTTGGTTAATGTCACATGTCTTCGAATATATGTATATATTTTAAAGAATATGAATTTATCTTTTAAATTTATAATAATATTGCACCGATAACAGCCCCATTCTATGTCCAGGCAATTACTGTACATTCTAGGTTGCCTGGAATATAACTCGGAATGCGATAAGGCTGCACATTATACACTGTTTTAGTTTGGAGTTTTTTTTTTTTTCATTGCACAGGTATGTATATGTACAGTTATATGACATAAATAAATAAATAAACCTTTTATTTCATGAAATTTAAACATTATTTTAAAATTATTTAGCTTTTCACAATTATAATTTGATATTCTTCTCGAGTAAAAATAAATTTCCAGTTATGTACATATGTGTGAATTTATAATTGTTGCCATTTGTTAACATCTAATATTGTATGATAATAATATTTAAAATTCTTTATATATTTCACATTTAGTTATATTCATGCAGATATTTACTGAATTTGTTATATGTATGTATATCATATTGGCAGATTAACTGTAAGAATGTGGCCATTCTACTTTGCCCCACTGGGGGTGGCTAGTGGGGCAAGATAGAATATTACAAATATTCTATGAAAGTTTATTTTATATACATAAACTAAATATATTTAAATAATTGTTTTCTCTATAAAAATGTTTGTCTAAACACGACTGGCTGAAACATGACAAAAGCCACTAAAACAGTTACTTACGAACGTTTTATAAAATAAACTTTTTTGACAATGAGCTACTAAAATAATCACAAAACTGAATCGTTAATGCTTTAGCCTCGCCTGTGTAATAAAAGTGTTAATAAAAAAAGCTGTTAACCGGTTTAATAACTCACAGACTGTTTCTAAAAATAGTTCATTCAAATATTCTACAAAGATAGGTACTGAAAACTCGCTTCTGCCCGCGGCTTCGTCCGTGTAAAAAGTATTCTTTGTCTAAATCATACAGATCATTCTTACAAATCCGTCATTGTTCGTAATAATCCGCAAAAATGAGTTTGTTTGTTTACTACCCGTTTACGTTGAAAATCAAAGGATCGATTTGAATGAATATCGCTACAGATATATTATGGGACGGGACGGGGGTGGGAGACAAAACTAAAAATCTATGCTAACGCAAGTGGAGCTGCGGAAAAATATATTTTATTTATTTGTTGTACACCTACCACAGTATTGTCTTTTTAACCCAAAGGTTGACTGGTAGAGAATGTCTTGTCGCATAAGTTCCGCCAATGTACCACTATTTTACATAAAGTCTAAATAAATAAATAAAACGTAACAAACATGCAGACGGGCAAATTTTCACGCATTGAAAATGAGTAGTATATTCACGCAGGTATAGATTCTCTTCAATAGCTCTTTGACTGCTGCCCTAGCACTTTGAGTTCCTCCCGTCCCTTTGTCAAGACGTGTCTGTCTGTTGAAGCACCTGAACCATTGCACTAGGCTAGACAGATCAAACGTAAAATACGCTAGATATTACGTATCGCGTTCAACTTCACAGAATAGTTGTCACGGTGTAGCGAGTTTCATATTGTATAGCGTTGTTCATTATTCTGTGTGATGGGATGTACATATAAGGTACACAGGCATGCTGGAAGAGATTCCTATAGAAATAAGCATCACCTTTGTACCTATTTTTCTGTTTCCTTCTTCTTATCTTTTTATTTAATGTTTGTTCATATTTCTCTTATACGATTGAATTCTTGACTACTGATAGAACTCGAAGTGCACAAATCAGATTTTATTTTTAAATCTTTGTTTTTATTTAGGGGGTTTTTTTTTCAATAAGGATATGTCAACCCCGTCAGACCTTATAACAAATTAAATACACTTAGTAATATAATACACAAAACAAGAGGAACTTAATTATAGTAATACTAAAGAATTACTGCTCACTGCTGAACGACTAACACTAAACTACATAATTTTTCGCTACCTCCGATTTACGATTTGAAAAAACTTTTTACAAAAAATAAAACTGACTTCTAAACAAAAAAAAAACCAAAAAGTACAAAATAACTTTAATTTCGGAACTCGGTGATTTTGGTTGCTTCATGTTTTTGAACACACCGACTTCCGAAATTAAAGTTATTTTGTAATTTTTGTTTTTTTTTTTTTTTTTTGTTTAGAAGTCAGTTTTATTTTTTGTAAAAAGTTTTTTATTTTTCCCTTTTTAGTGGTGGTAGTGGGTGGTATAAATTGGTGTAAACAATAAACAAACATGCGATTTCAGCTATCCCGACAGATTTGCTATCATTTATTGAAATTAACAAAAAACCGCTCGTTCGATTTCGATAAAATTTTCATGGGACCATTTGGGACGTATATACCCTTTCCAACAAAAAAAAAAGAATTTTTCAAATCGGTTGGCAAGCGACGGAGTTATGTTATAAAAAAAAAAACATACAAACATCCGAATTGAGAACCTCCTCCTTTTTTAGAAGTCGGTTAATAAAATGCTTTGATACATCCAGCCTATTTAATTTAAATTCATTCAGAAGAGAATCGCGAAAATTATCGCGAGTATGATGCGAAAAAAAATGATTGATTAATGGGGGAAACAAATCCCCCAAAAATCAAATCGCAAATTCTGCCTAATTGGTTACTCTGATTATAATTTTAGGTCAGAAAAGAAAAGAATACTCTTTAATTATGTATACCATATAAGTAACCAAAAAGATAGATGAAAATACATTATACAGGGTGACTTTTTTGTTTGATCGAAATTGCATGTTTTTGGACAATGGTGGATGATTTTTTTTAGTTTACTTTCACACAAAACATCATGGACAGCTCTTGCGTTACAAAACAAAAAACTGGATTCGCAAAGATAATACAAATAAGAACAGTCTTCTCTCACTTAATCTATGACCATCCACTAAATGACTGCGGAACCCAACCCGCAGCGCATTGCAAAGCTGTTCAAAAAACACGCTTCAAAGAGACGATTCTTTTATACTTTCAGCTTTGACTCTAAGCGCATGACATCGTTCTTAAAAAGCAGGGTCGTGTCAAAATATGGTAATACAGCCACTTAAACGCGTGCAGTTTTTCTGAGTAGCTCAAACAAGTGGCAGAATTCTATACAAAACTTTTTGCTTAAAAGTATTTTGTATGACACTGAGTTTTAAAAAATACCTGCAATTACGAACAGCTTTTAGTTTAAGGCGATATTATTTTATACTTTTAGTGCAGATGTTTTTTTTTTATGTTTGCTGATGGTTTGTGAATTATTACTGTCTCGTTGCAGGGCAAATGTGCCTCTATACCCCAAACCTGCTCCAATCACTGTTATAAGATTTATAAATGAAAAGAAAAAAAAAGTGTGCCAAACTCTAAGTGTGTCTGAGACTGCGCTTTAAAGGTCCATTTCAGCGATTAATCAGACAGACTACATAATATTGCTATCTGACGGCCGGTTATCTAATCTCATTTTCACCAACTATAAAATCTTTACAAACAATTTATTCAGAGCATACTTGACTCATTGAGACAGTCAAAAGACGTTCAACACAAACGCGAGCACCAACAGTCGCATCTGTACATGCCTACTCCACACTACCTGCGCCCGCCATTTTGTGCTCTCACAAAGGTGGCGACGCATCGAACAATTAGGTCGAACAGCATGTTACTAGTGTTGCACGCACGACAGACGGTCCATTCATGTGATCGTAACAAGGCTTTGACGGCTTAGTATGGAGTAGGTGACGGTGCAACACGATCGTGATGGACCACTTGAAATAAATACGAAGGTATGTGGGATCGAGTGGACGTTTCAAAGGGAGTGCTCTGTGGAAGCATGCTGGAATATTTTATGCTATGTGGCTGACGTGGTTTTCTATTTCACCCACTGACTGATACGAACGATACAAAAAATCCAATTAATGGCTTAGTTGGAATAAATGCTTTGAGTTTTAAGTCTGAATAGCAAAATTAATTGTGATTGTGAAAAAGCGGCGTTGTTTTTCTTTTACAAATGGGTTTCCCTTTAGATTGTAGCTCATTTGAAGCTTCTTTTTGTGAGCGAAGATGAATGATGAAAAATGATAATGATTAAACGTCAATATCCTAAATGAAATATAAGGATGTAAAAGAAAGAATTCACTAAAGCATGTGTATAATCCTATGGGTAATGTAAGAAGACCTATAATGCTCCTTTTTTTTTGTCAAAAACTATCTTTAGTAATGTGACTTACTTTTTATCGTCCCGAATTATTGAAGACCTAAGCATTTATTGTGCATATTGCAGAAAGGAGGTACACCTGTCCCTAATTCTTCGAGGAAATACTGGTCTTATATCTATGCTAATATTTTATAGGAGAGAGATTTGTTTGTTATTTGTAGCGAATAAGCGATATTCATTTAATCATTTATTCACCAATATAAAGCTACAATATCGACGAATAACAGACTATGTTCCCGTATTCCCACAGGAACGGGAACTACGTGGATGAAACCGGGGTATATTTCAAGATGTCATTTTTAATTCAAATGAAATGTAAATTCTTATACTACAGTTCAGACTCAGATTTGTACTCATGACCTGATTCTTGATGCAACGTCACAGTGATAATTAAATTAGATTCATAAGCCAGCTACTCCCCCGCCACCTTACTCTTTCATCCCTAAGATTTAGTTCCCCCGAATTTGAATAATTTCCCCTTGAGCTCTTTCTTTGCTATCTGACACAACAAAGCAGCGGAAATGAAGATGATTCCTCATTCATTGTGGTTTAGTGTTTTTGCACGTGTAGACGTGCAAAAACAAACCGTACGCGGTGAAAGTTTAAAATAATTGGTTTTAAGTAAGTGAAAAATGAGCAGTGGTGGCCGAGTGGTAACGGCTCTGACTTGCGAGTTGTAAGTCGCGAGATCAAACCTAGCCAGGCGCATTACTTTGTGTAATTAATTTCATCACCACTGCTCTCAAAACGGTGAAGGAAAACATCGTGAAGAAACCGGCATGTCTTAGAACCAAAAATTCGAATACATGTGACATTCACCAACCCGCACTGGGCCCGCGTGGTGGATTACGGCCCATTCTCTCTCCTAGAGAGGAGGCCTGTGTCCCAGCAGTGGGAAAACGTTAAAAGGCTGATTATGCTTTATGCTAAGTGAAAAATATTGTACATATCAATGTGCTTATTCGTCACTCACGGTAGCACTTTACCGGTTCGCAGGGTAAATTGTTTTTAACCGACTTCCAAAAAAGGAGGAGATTCTCAAGTCGACTGTATTTATTTTTTGTGTGCTTGTTATGTGGTCCCATTTTTTGAGTGAGATCTGACGACTAGTATTTGAGTTATCCCTAATAATGTATGGCTTCGACAACGTTGATGATGTTCTCATTCTGTTATTATCGATGTAAAATGAAAAAAAAAAAACTGTATACGATGTTTAGGAATAGCATCTATTCTCACCACCACGGTGATTTCTAGCTTGCTGAAGATCTGATGAAGAACCAAAAGTTAAAACGTTTATTTCAATTAGGCCATTAATTAAACGGCACTTTTGAACGTCATCATTAAAATTTATCATAATTAATTGACTCTAGCGTCCATTCGCAAAGGTAGATTCTTATGGAGAAGAACGGACAAGAAACTTCATAGTTACTCTTTTCAAATATGTAAAATGTTTTACAATATTTGGTATACAAAAAATACTTCATATATGTGAGGACGACGCAACAAGTATAATAGTGATCAAAGTAAGACCAGCAGAGGTAAACTTCTGAATATCTCTTGCTCATGGTACTCACATATTTACAAATATTGAAATAGTAAGCAAACAGAAAAAAAGTACAAGACACAAAAAAATGCATTCATAAATTTAATCCATACATAAACCAACCAGTTTCATTTTGTCTATACCCTCGATTGCCCTATGGAGCAAGACCAGCATGTTTCCAAGCATTCTTATCCTGAATGTAATCTTCTAATTTGTATGTGCTTATTTACAAAGGGTGCTTTTAATAATGACTTTTAAATTTTCTTTCATTTAATTATAATATAAGGTATTTTGTTGTAACATTTAACACAGTAAACCGTAAAAGATGTATGTACTTTAGCTAATCTATAAAATGGTCTAATTTGTTTTTATTTCCAGTATTAAAATTGTGCCTATCACTAATTTTATTAAAAATATGTCGATTTTTCCTTGAACCGAGATAGAAAACGAACTCTTCAATAAATGATTGCAAATCTTCCAGATTTCCGCGTGTTTGTTTATTGTTTACACCAGTTTTTAACACGTACGCTGTGATAGGTACGTTTACGAGTAGGGTGTCACTACTAAAAGAAAAAAAAAAAAATAAAATAAACATTTTATTTTTTGGAATTATATTTCTGTTTTTGAAATTTCCAATTTATTAAAAATATTTTTTTTTATAATTTTTTCCAATAAAATCGAATGGGTGATAAAACCTCAGGTCAACCGATCATTAAGAAAACCAAAGAAAAAAAGTTATGTAGATAGAGATATTTCTTCCAATAAAATTTCCAATTAACCCAATCCTGAGCAAAGACTACTTACCACTTGTTCCACTGTTAGTGGCCATTTATTTAAAAGAAGATCCAACTTTAATTTTCAGACTTTTTCTGTCGCAAAATCTCGCTTACAAAACGATCTACATTTTACATTAGCATTACTTTTTATAATGAATACAGCGACTGTGTGGACTTCAAATTGGCGTATAAGTGTGCCGGCCCACGTCCGTGCCTGTCTTGAATATTTTAAGCTCATTCTACCCGCAATTTGAGCATATTATAAGCGGAACGTCCGAAATTAGGCGTAGCCACAATGTTGGCTTGAAAAAATGTGTTCTGCGGTATGCTTTTAATTGGGACTTCGTTTTTTTATTTTTTATTGGATGAATGTAGACTGAAACTCTGTGCAGTAACCTTTTATTCTTACCCGCAGCTAAGTTATTGCTGAAATTATTGAGTTTTGTTGGTTGTTTATTTAAATATTAAGGATAACCAGGAGAACAAAACTACTTTTATATGTTTGAATCTAAATGGTCGTTTAGTATGCCTCCGCAACAGAGGAACACGCCCCGGACGTCGGGAAACGCAGAGCAATTCCCAGCCACCGTAGGCGCGGGCCTGCGGATGGCGAGCTATGGGTGGCTCGCCGTCCGATAGCAACCAGACCCGGGTCGACGGCGCGTCGTGTTTCACGCACGCCTCTAAGAGCTGTCAGCAAAGAAGACGGGGCCCCAAAGGGTCAGTGCCTGCTAGGGTTGCAGAATTTGTTCGGAAGAGTCACCGCGGCCCTGGAACGCAAAGGGCACTAGAAGGATCACGGGTGGGTATTAGTCAGTACGAGTCTGACAACCCCTTCCGATCCGCCCAGAGCGGGAGAAGAAATTTCATGATTTCCCATCCAGAAAAAAATGGTCGTTTAGTATAATTTTGAAATTGGTAACATTAATCATTTATTAATTTTAATAACATAAATTTTGTAACACACATTGTTCCGTTACTGTGGGTATTCGATGAGGATTAATTTTATATTATTTATTGTATCTGAATGCTGCATTTTTCAACAGAACAGTAATATACATTTAGCAAACCGACTGATAAAGAGTTGCATATTATTATTATAGCTAGCCTTTACAATCCCATTCCTGGAAAAAGGCTTCCCGCTATTCTGTTTCTCTTATATAAACATTATATACCTAGAAGTAGGCACCTACGTACATATTTATTATGTACCAGTTCATAACAACGTCCACGCCAGAGTATTTTATTATAGATCGCAGATCATCAATCATTTATGTCGATATCAATAAGTTGCTACAGCTCACCACACGGGCTCGAATTTATTTGTAAATATCATTTTACGTCGTATTTTATTTACTTTGTTCTATTTGCAGAACATGCAACTGCATGTGGCATTGTTTATTAAAGCATAAATTGCAGTCAAGACTACAGCTTCAAAGTAAGAAAAGCTATTATAGTTTAATCCTTCACAGGATTGCACTTTTGTAAAGTTCATTTTACAATAATGTACTGGAAATTTACCAGATATCTCAAAAATGGTAAGGGGCTATTATCTGCTTAGGATTCCTGAGTATCTACGATATTTGTAAATCGACGTAAAACGTTCATACCTACAAGCTCCTTTTAATTAAATTTCACTAATTAGCTGAGCATAGAGAATACCATGTCTTTATCATTATATTTTCAGCTAATATGCTACGCTAATTACCCATTACCAAAAAATTCTGGGGGCACGGTAGTACCGCCGCCAAGACGGGCGAAGCGAAGCTCAAGGACACTACCTACGAAGCGATTCGAAGAAAGATAGGCCTTTTCTCGAATCGCTTCGTCGTTTTTTTGTTGAACTCTCATAGGCATTTTGCTACCATCACGAAGATTTCATAGGCATTCTTTCATTGGGTGTGAAATAAAACGGCCAAGTGACAAGTTTTGACTAAACTTAGCTTGTAGATTTAGAGTGTGCAGTCTTTAGAGTTTGGCTTTATACGAGATCTGATAACTTTTTCACAGGGTGAACTACGTAGATTCGTCTTGGCAACATTTTTACATGAAAGTGTTTTTGGTGGTCATAATAGATGATGTTTTCGTTTCAAAACTGGCGAGGAAATTTATGCATAGATACTAAGCTCGCCTATAGTTGGGACGGATGCAATGCCCAAGGGCATCCTAAGGAGCTTGGCCCCTTGTTTCAACTAAGTCCAAAATGGATGGAAATACCCTATAGGGTAAGCTTACCGAGAAGGCATGTTTTCAACTTCCTGAGGGACGGGTGTCCGTTTCATAAATGGTCAGTTTTGAAAGATATTTATCAAGAAAGTTTTGTTTTACTTTTGCAAGTCGCCTGAAGATTTAAAGCTTTGCGACTGTTTTTGAGTTTATGTGAATATAAGTCCTGATAAAATATTCTGTAAGATTTCGTCAGAAATTCTTTTTGTTACTCAAAATGTCTGGATAAAAAGCAGTATGTATTCCCAAAAAGGCTAAGGTGCTGCAAAAATAAAGCTGTGAAATCATTGTGGATGCGAATGAGACCAGAGTTTTGAATTTATATTTCGGTTTATGTTCATTTCAGCCGAAAAAGCCTATTAACTTCACACCACCTTGTCTGATGGTATCAAGTAAACAGTTTTTTTTTTCGGCTCGTCATCGGTCATCGGTCCAATGTTTTGGGCCCTGTCCATTTTTGTGCAAGTAAAGAAAAAAATCCTCACTATCCGTACATTCCATTTAGGCCACCACATCCCCGCGATGACATAAGGCCGTCTACACATTTGCGTACACGAGTGACGACGCAACGTCCGCGGCTCGGCGGTAATCGATCGCACGCCATCAATCACTCGTGCCGCATCGCACTGTTGCCAGAGACAGTTTTGTGCGTTTTATTAGCCGCTGTCCATCGGCTATGAATATTAGCATAGAATAAGGATGTGTAGAAGTGATGTCCAGGATTTTCAAATGTGTTTAAGTCACAGGTTTATCCATACGGATGTATGGATAAACCAGACTTGCTGCTGTTGTTGGAATTAATCTTTTTTTTTTCTGAAATAAAACGTTGACCCACGTTACGAATTTCTCCTGCATCGTGGGTGCGTTTACAAACTCATATATACAAACAGCCAGACCCGGAACAACTATAGTTCCGTGCGGGCATCGAACCCGCGACACGCAGCGCAGCAGCCAAACGTTCAATCACTGCACTCACTGTACCAAAGATTTACTGTGGCTTAGAACGCAAAAGAGATTTGGATTCCTCCACGGGTGGATTTGAATCAGTAAGAATCTGACGCCGCTCCGTTCAGATCGGTAGGAGTTATTAGTTAATGATTTCTCATCCAAAAAATAAAGTCTTTCACACATAGATTGGATTTGAGTTGTATTGTATACTCATTTGGCTATATACATATACATAAATTACAGGCTAGGACTTGAAGACACCAGATTGAAAGGTATAGTCATCACTCAGTGGAAGCTACTCGTTCTGCGTTCGATCAGTGACAAAATTGACAACGTTGTGCTGTTTTTTCTTAAGCATAAGCATAATTAATCAGCCTTTTAACGTACCCAACTGCTGGAACACAGGCCTCCTCTCTAGGAGAGGGAATGGGCCGTATCCCACCACGCGGGCCCAGTACGGTTTAGTGAATGTTACATGCCTTCGAATTTTTGATTCTAGGACATGCCGGTTTCCTCACGATGTTTTCCTTCACCATTTTGAGAGCAGTGGTGATGAAATTAATTACACAAAGTAATGCGCCTGGCTGGGTTTGAACCCATGATCTACAATTCGTTAGTAGGGGCCGTTACCACTTGGCCACCACTGCTCTACTTAAGCGTCCACTATTATTTTGTGATTTATTTCGTCCTTGAACTTCAAAACAGTTGAATTGTTTCTCGGCGCTTACAGGAGTTGCAGTGGTAGTGAAAATGCAATGCGGGCTCGTCTCAAAAAGCAAAATTTTAGATTTTACCTGTACACTCTCAGTTTTCAATGTCATAGTGTAGACAATTATTTTTTATGATATTAATCCACGTCCAAAAGAAAAATAGAGTCCAATAAGTTTCGTGTCTATGAGATATTCTTATTCTGTGTCGTCATATGAATATTAGTCATCGTGTGTGAACGGCCGAGTGGGGGGTGATTATGTGGTGGTAATTTAAGTGTTATTGATTGAGTTTTGTGCATATGTGGCTACAGCTGGCCGTCACACGTTGCTATAGTAGAACAGTTAGTATGTTAAACTTAAAATAAACGGTCACTTTTTCATTCATATATTATTTCTTGAGGCGATACCCCGACCAAAACCTTGCGATAGTGTGCCTTTTTCTTCGCTATTCAGGGACTATTAACTCATTAGTTATGAGAAATAGTTTACATGTAAAAGCACATTATTAATTTTCGATTTCTTATCATCATATTCCACGTTCTAATTTATTTTTATATGTTATAAATAAATTTAAAATCAACTTTTAAAAAATGACTAAAATTGTTGATAATTTAAAAATCTATATTATACACGTTTTGTTTCATTTCAAAAGATCGCTTATCTTTTTTAATGAAAATAATTCAAAAAATTGTGTGATTTCAATGATAAAAGGGCGTGCGCAGGGTGCGGGCAGCAAAGAGAGACGAAATACTCAAGTTTATTTGGTCAGGGAAACGTGTTAAGCAAATGAGCGGACAAGGCCTGTGTATACGTCCCCACCGAATGTGTCTCCACGTTGTCGTCGTGGTGGGGCTTGAGCGTCCCAATGATCTTGCGAGCTTTCCCGGTAGAGCCACTCATGCCGGAAGGTCGCAAGTGAGGGATCAGACCAAGAGAGACACACGCTTGCTCGCTGCTCTCTGGTACGCGTCTGATCATCAGACGTGACTGAGAGAGCAGCGAGCAGGTGGAGAGGTGAGGTTGGGAGAGAGGGCCCTGAGAAGGGGCGGAGCGTAAAGGGACCACACCCTTAAAAGGAAAACCCAATGAAAAAAGACGCTTGCAAAATGAGTCCCCAGGTGGGTCCCGACTGCTCAGCGGTCGGGGAATCCCACCCCGCTTCGGCGGGCTGCCCTCCGTACTCTGGGGTGGGCACCAAACGTCTTCCGCTTGCCAGTGGCAACAAGAGCCGAGGAGGCTCCAATTCGTCGTCGTCATCCGGATCCGCCTCCTTTAAGGAGCTGATGGCGCACGAATTTGCAGAGGAGGGTTCGCCTGAGCGCCGGGGTGGTGCGGAGTCGGATTCCGGCTCCGCGCCAGACCTAGTAACGGTCAGCTCGGCGGGCTCTGGAGAGGAAGGAGGGGGGGCTGCTGCGGAGAACGTTAAGTTCTTCCGCAAGCGGCCCAGACGGGAGGATACCGGGGGGTCGTCCTCCGAGGGCGAATTTGCCTCCGCCCGCAAAATCCCCACCGCTAGGCGGGGCAGGGGCTGTGAGGCAGGGAGGGGGCTGGCTCCCTCTACCCGGGAGGTGGAGAGTCGGGCCGGGAGGCTGGTGGAGGAGGGGCGTCGCCCTGGAGGGAGCGGTCGTGGGGCTCCCTCTACTCTTCCGCCTACTCTCGACTCCGACGACTCGGAGCCCCCGGGAGAGGTGCGTCCCACGGTTGAGGAGAAGAGGGCCAAGCTGGAGGAGGTCGTGGAGGCCGCGATCCGCGCTGTGGCCTTCAAAAGGAAGCAGTCTTCCAAGCGGGAGGCCATTAGCGCGGCCAAAGCCTCCATAATGGCGGCGGCGGCGGCCAACGTCGGCGGGTCCGGAGAGGCGACAGAGTTGCGGGCGGAGGTCGCCCGCCTCGCGGCCGTAACGGAGCGACTCATCGCGGAGAATGAGTCGCTCCGGAGGGACCTGGCTGGCATGGCCAGAGCGGCCTCGGAGGAGCCGCAGGGGGGGCCGAGTCCGGCGGCGCTGGAGGGGAGCCAAGTGCTGAGCCAGGTGCGGAGCCTGGTGCGGCAGGAGCTGGCTCCCTTCCGGAGGCAGGTGTCCGTCTTGGAGGACATGATCCGGCGTCCCCCGTTGGCGGCGGCACAGAGGCCCCCGGGACAGCAGAGGGCGGCTTCGTACGCAGCCGCGGTGGCTGCTGGCCCGGGAACGTCCGGCCGGGCGAAAGCCAAGGCGGGAGCCGCGCCAGCGCCTGTGACGCCGGCGCCTGCGACGCCGGCGACTACCAAGACGGCCCCGGCGAAGAGGGGAAGGAGGAAGGCTGGAGGGGGAGCGGCTAAGGCTGCTGCGCCAGTGGCGCCGCGGCCGCCCCCACCCCCAACCTCGGACCCTCCTGCGGCCGAGGCCGAGTGGCAGGTTGCTGGCCAGAAACGGCGGGCCGCGAAAGCGGCCAAAAACAAGGCGAGGAGGCAGCGGCGGAAAGCCAACGCCATTGCGGCGAGGCTTCGCGCCCCGAAATCCGCGGCTGTAGTTCTCACACTGCAGCCGGAAGCGGAACAGAGGGGCGTGACGTATCTCGCCGTACTGAAGCGGGCGAAGGAGGCGGTGAGCCTCCAAGAGCTGGGCATCAGCGGGGGCATCGGGGTCAGGAGGACCTTGACCGGTGCCCGGAAGCTCGAGCTCGCCGGAGCGGAGAGTGGCCCGTTCGCGGACGCCCTGGCTGAAAGGCTGAGGGCGGTTTTACCCGCGGACGAGGTCCGGGTGTCCAGGCCGACTAAGCGCATCGACATGCGCATAGTGGGCCTGGATGACTCCGTGACGGAGGAGGAAGTTGTGGCCGCCGTCGCCAGGACTGGGGGGTGCTCTGCCGAGCTCGTCAAGGCGGGCGCCCTCCGGCCTGACAACACGGGCATGCAAACCCTTGTGGTGAGCTGCCCCGTGACGGCGGCCAGAACTGTGTCGGAGGGCCGAAGGCTCTTGGTGGGATGGGTGTCTGCGCGGGTAAAACTGCTGGAACCCAGACCTCTGAGGTGCTACCGCTGCCATGTGGGTAACCACACGGGAGCTATGTGCCCCTCGGAGGTCGACCGCAGCGGACTCTGTTTCCGCTGTGGTCAGCCCGGTCATAAGGCCGGCTCGTGCGAGGCCACGCCGCACTGCAGTGCATGTGCGGCTGCTGGCAAGCCGGCCGAGCACTGGGCTGGGGGAAGGGCCTGCGCGCCATCCGCCCCGACCAGGGGCAAGAGGTCCGCCGCCACCGCCGCCTCTGCCGCCGCCGCGGCTTCTGTCGCCGCCGCTGCCGCTTCTGCTGCGGGTGCTGCGGCTCCCAACGCTCGGGAGGGTGCTGAGATGGAGTGCCAGTAATGGTCCCATTTCGGCCCCCTCCAGAGACAAGTCGGCCGCTGTGCTATCGCGCAGTGGCTGATGCCTGGGGACGGTGAGCGTGGGTGGCTCGCCGTCCGATACCAGGTTGAGTCGACGACGCGTTGTGTTCCACGCGCGCCTCAAGGAGCCGTCAGCACCGAGGACGGGGCCCCATAGGGTCGGTGCCTGCTAGGGTTGCGGAATTTGTTCGAAAGAGTTACCGCGGCCCTGGAACGCATAGGGCACAAGAAGGATCACGGGTGGGTTTTAGTCAGTAAAAGTCTGACACTCCCTACCGCTCCACCCAGGGCGGGAGGGGTCATTTGATGATTTCCCATCCAGAAAAAAAAAAAAAAAAAAAAAAAAAAAAAGGCCTGTGTATACGTCTAAGTAGGCACAAAGTTTAGATCACATCTATAGTCAAATAAGTATAACGGATTTGAAGGGGGTAACATTAACGTGATGATTTCAAATATACAGTTTCCTTCACGTCAATAAAAACGGTGACCTACATACATAGAAAGGACATACATTTTTGACGTATTTTCTATACAAGACCTACTTTATTACTCAGATAAAATAAGAAAGGGATGAGAAATCTGACTAATTGTTACTAAACAGTTAGATATCAACAAGAAAACATAACCTACTACCTACATAGAAAGTGTGTACATTTATAACGTAAATTGTATGTAAACCCTTCAAAATACACAGATGTATTCCACCGCGGATGTGTTCCAAGCGCTCAGATATTATTTCACACAGCAACACAGTGTACCAGTCGCAACAAGTATTTCGCAGCCGTATTTTGCTTTCTGCGTTGTCACTAAAATAGAACTCGCTATTTTAAGTACTGGAAGCTCTGCTATATTTGTTGCATTTGCACATGATTTTCTCATAATTATTAATAAACTAGCGTGCGCCTGCGATTTTGTCTGCGTAGACTTTAGATCTTCTTGATTGTACACTATTTGAGCAAAATTTGATCCAAAGCCGTTTGTATTATACATGTGAAAATCCAAAAGGATCCAACGTCCATGAATGTTTGTTATAATATTGTAATAGAAATTTAATAATTATATTTGATAAATTATTATTTATATATTAGCAGTATTGGACATGGTTTAAATGTTTTATACTGATTTTGTTACTTTTATATGCGTGCCCTGAAAATGCTGAGTAATTGAGCCATTTTCCCTCATAATGACTAAGCCAAGAAAATAACACATAATTTCTGGGAATCGAACATAAGGTTCTGAGGACGTCACTACTAATTGTAGCTTGAAGTAGCTGTTTGGCTTAGCTATTAGAGATAATATCGATGAAAATGGTAAATTCTAAAATTTTATCGCTTGAAGTTTTTCTAAAATGTAGAATTATGTCTAGAATATAGACTAGTCCCTGTGAGACGTTGTTCTGCCTGCACGTTGACTTTTCGTTACAAATAAATCTAGAACTGATTACAGCGCCACCTGCCGTGTACAATTGTGAAACCTACTGAAACCACACAAACAAAAATTTCACCAAATTCGATTCAGATGTTTGGGAGGAATTTTACTTTTTAAAATAAAATATAGGTACATACTTACTACTACATACTTTTTACTACATAATTTTTATTTTTTTAAATAAAATATAGGTACATACAAAAAATACCGTAGGTTGCAATCTTCTAACATACTCATATTTAAAAAAAATACTTCAAAAGTAAGCCCAATTTCATCCCAATATAACGCAAACATACGTGTCAGCAGGGGGGGGGTTAATTAGAACGGTCCCATTGCACGGTTGACACGCGACTCGGTATGTCGTCCCGTTGCTAAGCAACCGAACGCTTTGAAGTGCACGCTAGCACCACATAATAGATAGATACAGAAGGGCAGCTACAAACAATTAAGGCAGACAAGCGCCCATACGTAGGACACACTTACAATAGCGAGGGACTGGCATATTTAAGCCGTGCAAGTACCTACTTGCATGTTTTTCTGATATTTTTAAAGATTTGCAATAATTTTATACTTGCACGTGCAAGCTGGGATACAATTTACTCGTGACTTATACCACAGCAACCATGCAATTTTGGGGTTATCGACATAACACACGGGGATAGTGACTCTCACTTTATAGCAGAGACAGAAATTCCTACAATCTGATCAACCCATTCAGAGTGTAAGGATTGGCGACAGGATAGAAATGAAACGAATGAATGCTGTTGTAAGACTGCCCGTTTATTGGAATAACATACCATTATATTATATGCGATTACAATAGCCTTAAAAGTACTTAGATATACAACTACAAGAGATGAACTCTTAGAAATATATAAACAGATTTGCCCTGACCGCACCCACGTAGATGGCGGTTACCGCAGTGCAAAATTCTCCGTACCATTTTCCCCTCAAATTAGACGTTTCCTAAAATCCTTTCTTAGCGGATACTAACAATAAAAAAACAAACCTATGTTGCCAGTTTTCTAGACTTACTATTTTTGCCTGGCGATGTTGGTACAAACGATGTAATAAGAATAGATATATGTATTAGTTCATAGTTAAATACAAAAAAAAAGAAAAAAGTGAAATAAATCGCATTCGCTATTGACTACTCTTTGAACAAGGTCGCACGTCTACATAATTATATGTGTAACTTTTCACTGATTGTCTGGAATTGACCTTCTGTTTCCATATTTTTAGCGGTGCCACCCACTCTCACTCACTCTGATCCTCACACGGAAGCGTTTCGGAGTTATTTTTCACGTGTTTAGTTTAATCAAGTGTGTTTTTGAGTTTATAAAGACATAGGGGAGGGGGAGTTAATTAAATAGGGTACATCATGTGTATAGATTTAAGAGCACTTTGCATCAAGGTGAGTAAGCTGTATTTTCAGAAGTGATTGTGCTATAATTGATGCTTACTAAGTATGTGACATCAAAAGATGCAGACAAGTAGTGTATTTAATTTAGTAGTACATTGTCTAGAAGAAACTTTTAACTAAATCAGTTCACCAAGCTTTTTTTAACTACACCGACATGCTTCTCACCCTCAATAGGTGCTATATGTTCATTAATTTCCAAAGTTGCTTTTTGAATAGGTACTTTGCGTTTATAAGCTTAGCAGAATTTTGACAGTCGTACTTTTTATGAGCGAATGGGAAGACGAATTTTTAGAACACTGTCTACTTTTCATTTAATGGTCACTAAAAAATCAACTTAAATTATACAACACTTAAGTCGATATTTGAATTGGTAGCGATAGATCGAAAAGTCACTAATAATGTAAAGTTTAGGAAGAAGATTCAAAAACAGCTGTAATAAATCCTGTCTACTTGTAACATACTGCCTAATAGCTTCACCATCATCTCCTTTTATCCTTCAAAAGGTGTACCTTTAATGTGACCTAATTCCCAATAGACGAGCAACATCTTAACAAAATAGATTGTGTCTGCGATCGACTCTCGCAGTTCATACATTATGCATTGACTAGTGGGTACCGTTTCCACGCCAGCTGGGATAAAACCCACCTACAAGCGAGCAATGTATGTTGAAATGTGAGAAATTGTCATCGGTGATACGATAAAGTGAGATGGAGAAGTTGGGTCAGAAGTATTGCTTGAGTACACTTGTATATTGTTAAGCAAAGATTATTATTATCAGTTGCAGAATTTGTTTGAAAGAATAATATCAACGCAGAGATAGATAGGACCCATTGGTACATTATTATCTAATAGTCCAGTCAAATTACACCGAAAATTAAGCTTAACTTTGCTATAAACCTTAACTCTGATTTTTGCCGGTAAGAAAAGTACAGTAGGGGCACGAAAGTATGTTAAAATGTATCCCGTGAAAAGTTAACAGCCGGATTTTCGTTGTTCTTTTTTAAAATCAAACTTATTAATCGAATAAAATACTCTATGGAAAAAATAATAATAACTGGCATGTTTGTTTCTGCTGTCTGGAGCGTTTGTAGAAGACATCGAGTTTTACAAGTAGGTCAGTAAATTAAACATTTTCAATCTGTGCAACGTGTTACTTGTTTAATTAAGAATTCGATTTGACAGTTTGACTAGAAACCGACCTCGATATAGCTGGGAAAAGGCTAGGCAGACGATGATTTAAAATACAAACAACAGGAAAATGAATAACAAAAACCTCGCTAGTTTCATATTTCCAACTAAATTAAACTGCCATATACCAGCGATACGTTCAATCATATTTCATGTGAAACACCCACATTAATATGGAGCGACGAGTTCTGTGTAACAATATTATAATTCATTAATAGGTACCGTATGACTGATGTCCCGTGAACGCGAAATTAAAACATATTTAATTCGTATTGACACTAGCCGTCGGCAAATATAAGCAGTGTAATTAATAAAGTTGCCATTTAAAATATTAATAATGAACTGCCAGTCACAGATCGGCTTGTTGAAAGATTGAAAAAGGAAATGGGTATTGTTTCATTATCGTATTTCATTTTCAGTTAATTACTTATTTACTGTGTTGTTTTGGTCGTTTGATGTGTCAATTGATTTGAGCTAAAGTGGTTAAAATCTAGGCATAGATCAAAATTTCAACAATGTTCAAGTAAAAAGTTTGTCATTATGAGCGTCTTCAGATAAATGCAGATCACTGAAGCCTTCTGCAATGGCATACTCTTCTTCTTCATCTTGACTCTCGGCAAATATCATCCTGTTTGTAATTTCCTAGCTGAATACCCTTAGAAGAAACATAAATACAATCCTACACGTCCCTATCTACAATTAATGAAATAATCAAACCATATGCGAACCATAATTATACTGAATCCATATTTGGATACTTAATCCATATTTATACATATACTAAGTCTTGTTTTGGATGGGAAATCATCAAATGACTTCTCCCGCTCTGGGCGGAGCGGAAGGGAGTATTAGACTTTTACTGACTAAAACCCACCCGTGATCCTCCTTGTGCCCTTTGCGTTCCACGCCGCCATTGCGGCGGTAAGTCCCCTCTTTGAGGAGTGGCTGGAGAGACGCCACGGCGTCCTCACCTTCCGCCTGACGCAGGTGCTCACCGGACACGGCTGTTTCGGGAGGTACCTGTGTCGGATCCAGCGGGAGGACACGTCCGGGTGTCATCACTGTGTGGATCACCCGGAGGACACGGTGGAGCATACGGTGGAGGTCTGCCCTGCTTGGGCGGAGCAACGCCGTGTCCTCGTGGGGGCGATCGGCAGCGGCGACCTCTCGCGTCCGGCCCTGGTTCAAGCCATGGTCCGGAGCGAGGAGGCATGGGAAGCGGTCGCCTCCTTCTGCGAAGCAGTAATGCTAGCGAAGGAGGAGGCGGAGCGCGTGCGAGAGAGGGAAGCCCCTCGCTCCAGCCGCCGCAACAGGAGAAGACGCCCCGGGCGTCGGGAAACGCAGGGCGATTCCCGGCCACCGTAGGCGCGGGCCTGCGGATGGCGAGCTATGGGTGGCTCGCCGTCCGATAGCAACCAGGCCCGAGTCGACGGCGCGTCGTGTTTCACGCGCGCCTCAAAGAGCCGTCAGCAAAGAAGACGGGGCCCCATAGGGTCAGTGCCTGCTAGGGTTGCGGAATTTGTTCGAAAGAGTCACCGCGGCCCTGGAACGCAAAGGGCACAAGCAGGAACACGGGTGGGTTTTAGTCAGTAAGAGTCTGACACTCCCTTCCGCTCCGCCCAGAGCGGGAGAAGTCATTTGATGATTTCCCATCCAAAAAAAAAAAAAAAAATGGCCGTGGTGACTCTTTCGAACAAATTTCGCAACATATACTAAGTCTGATGTGGTGTTTTGAGGGAACAACGACGCTGATTTATGGTTTGAGAGAGCTTGTATTTATCAGTAAGTTAAGTCATTTAATTATTTGCTAACGTAGGTATATAAAAGTTGTTATTATTGCAAACGCGCTTAGCTTATCCAAAACCGGTTTCTCCAAAAGGCTACGGGAGCCCCGTGGTACGTTAGGAGTGAACGACTCCATGTCGACCTCCGCATCCCCACCATCAAACAGTTCATGAAACGTTTTTCAAAGCGTTTCATAGAGTCCGCTGAAAAGCACCAGAACCCCCTTATCGTATCGGCTACCCGATACACGCCCTCCCAGATCAGCAAGATCCGCCGACCGCGGCATACCCTTGTTGAGCCCGATGACCCCATCACCCAGACTCAAGAGAGTAGTAGGGAAATCAGCACTCTTAGGAAAAACAAAAAAAAATGTAAGCGCGCTTTTATGCTAGAAGGTGTACAATTGACTTCATTGATACCATAAAAACATAAATGGAATGCAGATATTAATTGGTTTTCTTAAGTTAAAAAATCACTTGGTTGATGCCTTGACTTCTTTTACTAAGCGTTTTTCTTCCACATTTATTATACGCACAGCCAAATAATAAATCTAACCATGTAATGGTCAAATTTTATAAGAAGCATGTAGGTTTTAATGTTGTCGTCTTGTCGTTTCATACACCAGAGAAGCGTGACACAAAAGGGAAGCCTTTAAATCTAAACTTGGCTGCCAATGAAGATGATGATGATGGAACTGATGATAAACAATTTGAACTAACAAAGGCATGCGACATCGTTCATCAACTAACCGAGTTTAATAAAATAACGTCGATACGGCTCGACAAATGATTTTAGGTAATTACGGGTCGAGGGCTGGCCCGCATCGTGATACAGCTTTTAAGATTTTATACAAGAGTGACAACCCTGATTTGACCACTTGAAACTGACATGGGGCTGGGCGATAAGATGGCCGTAAAAGATAGCTTGGTGGTTTTTAGAGATTATTTCAGTTCGTTTGGGAAATAAGACCGTTCATAAAGCATTTTTCGATTGTCATAAATATAGTTTTCCTGTATTTATGATCTGACCGAATAATAAATTAAAGTTTCCGTTGACATTTTGAAAGAATATAGTACCTATTTTTTAGAAATCCGATACACTTTCTGAAGTTTTCCGGAGTTATTGATTTGAAGGGATCTTAAAGCTAGTTCTACCTAGTAATTGTGATGATAAATAAATAATTGATAAATTAATTTACTTTGTAGGTTAAGCATAACACTTTTACACGTCCAATGTTTCTAGTAATTTTAAGCTCTATGTAAAATACTGGTATTCAGCGGATCAGTTTTTGGCTGGAAGCCGACAAATAATTAAATTACAATTTCACATTACATTAATGATATTCGCCATTTTCGCACATTCGTCGCAGAATGATGGAGGGATCTGTAGTCATTGGATATTGGAATTTTTACGATATAACTTGGTACTTATGTCATAAAAATTCCTTATTAATAATCTTATCGTTACTTCGGTCGGGCTAATGACACTTCATTTTTACGGTTTCATCTTGAAAGCTTATGTTTTTATCTTCATAACTTTGTAGGAGGCGAAAGGTAGTTAATTATAAGTTTATCATATAGATGTAGGTAGCAAAATATCTCTACGATGTTCCACGAATGGAGAGGCAGGGATTAATAAACGTAGTAGTGTTTTCAACAAGCTTTTGCCTGCGTGTTTGCTCGCGTTAATATAGATCCAAAGTCAATTCGTTGAGTAAATAAATTAATCTATCTCTGACCTAAAATTCATCGAAATCGTTTCAGCAATTTAGGCATAATAACGTTACAATTTCACGTTTATATCTAATAATACATTAGTTAGGATATTAATTGATGTCTTGGTAGTTAATCAGTAAAGGCACAGCCATGCCCAAATTTATTTACTCATACAATTATTAAGATTTTACAAATGATCGCACTTTATACATGCACTATACAAAAAAAAAACATCGTATAAAAAACCTGTTACAGTTTCCAGTATCGAACAAAAATATGTTAATCCAGGATAATGATCATATTCCATTTAAAGCTTGAAACATAAAATATTAACAACGTACATTTCACATAAAAGCGTTGTAATAAATATCGATGCAATTAAAAAAGGCAATACGAATGCATTGATGAGTATTTTTAATAACAAAATACTTGTTACTAAAAACAGAATAAATTATTCTACCTATTAAAATACTACATACGAGTAGGTACAACAAATGGTTACATCATCTAGTATTTATGTTTGTAACAATAATTAATGTCGCGATGATAGTTTAAACTGATCATTTCATTTAGATTTACGTTTTATTGACTACTATATTATTTAATATGCGTTTATTTATTATTAAATATTTATTACAAAATTGTAAAAACCACCCTGGTCTTCGCATATTTTGAGTTAAGAATCTATAGCTATATGAAAACAAAGACAAGGCATAAAATATATAGGTAATTCATTTTCAGTTAAATCACCCAAAAAGCTCCTTAAACGGTTTGACAACACAGCAATGGCCCTAAAGCCGCCCAAAGCATAAAACACTCGCTAATTCCTTCAAAAACAATTATCATGGCGAAATTATTTCGTCACAGATCAATTGACGACGAAGATCACGGCACACGGAGATTTGTTTAACACGGCGCGGGGGGGGGAGCCGAGGGAAACAAAGAAAGGCCCGTAAAGGGCGGGCGGGGGCGAAGCTTCAGCCGGCAGTGCTTGCCGAGCCGTCGGCAAAAACGGACGCGACCCAGCGCCCGACGCTCTCCGCCACACGCTCGCGATAACAAGTGTTTGTGTTTATCAATTCATAAAATAAAACCAACTCCAATGGAGAATTTAAAATAGTGACATAGTTGTTGCGATGTTTTGTTCCCCAATCACGTGGTTGCTTGTTTTGTTGTACGCGAAACCGGCTGGCTTGTCAGTTCTATTAAACGGTGAGAGGCTTTTTCTTGAATTATTTCGTGATTGCTTTATTGTAACAATGTTATACTACGTAGATTTACAGCAAAGCAAACCCAATTTGGTGGTCGCAGAACTTCTGAAAAGACACCGTTTTCGGGCAACGCTGGAATCGAGCTTACATCAGCTTGAAATTCGATTTCTATAGTCATCCCGACGCAAAATACACCAGGAAAATGTATTTCCCTGAAATAGTTTACTGATACTGATGGAAGCGTTTCGATGAAACCAAAGTTTTGGTACAGTCGCATGTAAACACAAAGTGGAATTCAATAACGATTTTCCTCTGAAATTCGACATGGTTACAGGCACAATTGTACTATAGTAACTATGTTTGCTTTTATGTTTATTTTATAGGTAGATCATTGTTATAGTTATTTATAAGATATTTCAACGATCAACATTAAGGCAAAAATCGAAACAAATTGGGGCATTAAAATTGACCTGAAAATTGACACAAAAATGTGCAATGATAATTGAGAATGTGTACAAGGTTGAAAATTTTCATAATTTCAATAATCAAAATCATCCCAGTATTTTGCAACAAGAGTCAACACTATAATATCAGTTAACATTTTTTACTTTTGTAAATGAACATTAAACTTTATTTCTACCAGTACCTAAAAATAGTATAAACAAATTCCGTAACTTCCCAAATTAAATTCATTTCCAGTGAAAACATTAGAACTTATTCGTTTCAAGTCAAATATTGAATAGCTTTTGATTTCAGTTTCAAGATTAGAGATGAAAGAAAGAAACATTTAGAGGTATTGGGTTAAAAGTAAATAAGTACTGAAATAGGGTAAATTTTTCAGTGAATGTTTAAGTTACTGAAAGTTTTCAAAGCTTTCAAGTGTTTTTTTTTTTATTTGAATTCTGGAAACGTGTTTATATTCTAAACTAGTGGCTTATTTCGAATTTAATTAAATATTATTAAAAAAAAAAAATAAAAAAAAAATTGATTGAGTCAGGCGTTACTTTGCGGAAATCCATTTTAAATTTGAAAATGAAAATAATATATCTAGTTTTAATTTCCGCGAATATTAGTGGGTTGCAACTCACTAATATTCGCGGAAATTAAAACTAGATATATTATTTTAATTTTCAAATTTTTTTGGAAATAGTCCTGTTATTCTTAAGTCATAATTTCGTATAATTTAAATCACACGAAAATGTATTCAAAAATTACCTTAAAATTGTAAAATCAAAGTAGATGTAAAATGTTGACATAGTCCAATAAATAACTAGTAAAATTTGGTTGCACTAAAAACACACTTCTTTTTTATAGGAAATCAACAAATAACTCCCCCTTTTCTGACCGAAGTGAAAAGGAGTGTCAGACTCTTACTGACTAAAACCCACCCGTGTTCTTCCAAGTCCCTTTTGTGCTTCAGGGCCACGGTAACTCTTTTGAACAAATTCAACAACTCCAGCAGAAAGATAGACTAGAATACTCTTCATTTAAAGTATATACCATATGAAAGTTATAAAAAATATAAATGAAGACCACATTACATAAGGTGACACAATAGGTGGCCTTATTTTGAAGACAACCTTTGGATGGATTTGAAGATACACATCTGCCTAACCTCTGAGGAAAACAGGTGTGATGTTTTGCAATATTTTAAGCAAAGTTGCGACTTTGATTACCATCTTCATAATGGTAAACGCTGCATAAAGTCCTTCAACAACATTGAAAGTGCTACGCCAATGTAACAGTTTGAAAATGAAAATCGAAAACTTGAAAATTATTTCATTTTCCAATAATTATTTATACGCACTATCCAAATAATATTTACTCCAATACTGATTTAATGTATTATCAAACATGATCATATAAAAACTAAAGACTTACCTAATAGTAGATAAATAAAATAAACGTCTAGAACTTTCTCCATAATGGTTGTTTTCAATAAACACAGACTTGTACAAAATTGATACGCTAAGTAAATACACCATATTTGCTTTAATATTAAATATGATTGACCCTTTGTTTGCTTTTGTATAAACCCGTTTATCGATACGTTATGACAAACACAAATTCGCTAGTTTACATAGTTAAACACTGAAATATATTTGCAATCAAATGGCAGTCGCAATGATTAATACCTATAGCTTTGTAAAGGCCAAACTTTGGAGTAAACTCACATCGAATACTAGCCTGGTTTTTATCTTGCTGAAAAGAAAAGCTCTTTCATACAAAAGGTTTAATATATTTTACAGCAAATTAACTTGAAGACGTCATATGGTAATTTTTATAATGATCTTGAGACGAAGAACATATAATAAGCTCATAACATCAGATCGATAAGGGCTATAATTTGTAAATTGAAGAGTATTCCACGAGCAGAGCACCGGACGACAGCTAGGTTCATCTAATTCTGTTCAGAAGTTGATGCGTAATTTATAAACAAACATTCAAATTTACAGGATTTCTATATTTACAACATAAGCAGGATTACAAACACACTGTCTTGATTCAGGTTTCAATTAGGTTATTATTAGTCTCCAACCACACGACACTACTCAATTAAGTATGTCTGACGGTTCTAACTAGGTATACAATTATCTGATGTCCACCAATTAGCAAGTGTAGAATGTACGCATCTTCCAATTATTGCGGTGAATAGGACGCAAACCTGACACTATGCTCATTTCCGAGTTTCCTCTACATAGTTGTACGTACAGGTAAAAATAATAAACTTATTTCAGAAATAAATTCCATATTTACAATATTGTCATTAGAACTTACCAACTATGTTATTACACAAAAACAAAGATGTGTTAGTAACATAAAAAACTTAAAAAACTACATAGGGCATGTAGCTGACTGAAATACTTAATTAAAGGACAATCCAGGGCCCCAAGTTTGCTATTTTTATAAATTCGTCATTCCAATACGATCCTGTTTTCGTTTTGCTAAAAGTTCGTAATCTATAATGGTAGATCATTGGTCGGTCAATGGTCTCGTAATACTTTTTGATTACCGAGCTTTTAAAAGCAATTACTGCACAATGACGTTCTAATGGTAGGTCACTGACCAAAGGAACTGTCAAAACTTTAGCAGATTACCGCATACGTCTGTCATTAATTTATCATGATGTATGAGATTGCAAAGTCATAATGATGCTTCTTTATTGGTAGATTACCAAACTTGTCAAAATCAACAACTATGAAATCAATGATAGACCATTCTGACAATATTGGTATAGCAGACTTGAGGCCCTGTTTGTTGGCAATGAATGACACTCAGGTGGCCGTTGGTACTGGCACGCACCCTGTGCAACAATGATGCTGCTCGCTTGCGCCTGATTGCAGCGAAGCTGTCAGTCTGGGCGTCCGCGAACATCCCTAAAGCACTACAGAAGCGTGGCAGCCCCAACAGTATCCTGAATGCATTAATGTACTGGACGCGAAGAGCATTAACGGCTTTTTGAATGTAGTTAGTCCGGAGGCCACACGTGTAAAACAACGGACAAAATGCTTTAAAAAGCTTCGAGGATTTGTACCGTGTTGTCGTTGCGTGAAAAGGAAAGTTCTGTTTCTAAATTTGAATAAAATATCCGTCTATCACAAAGCAGGGTCTTCCTTTGATATAGACAGAAACAAAAATACTTAATTAATTATAGTGCCACGCACAACGTCGAGTCTCAAACACTAGACGATCACAGTCTGGGAGTCAGAAAACGGGCTTCGTCGCCGAGGGACACATTGAAGACGCTAGCAAGATGACTTAGATACACTAATTTGTAGGAGATTGGCTAGAGAAGGCGGAAAACCGGGAGAATTGGATGGCTATGGGGAAGACCTTTGTCCAGCCGTGGAACAACGTAAGGTGAGAAAAAGCCGGCCAAGTGCGAGTTAAACTCACGCAAGAAGGGTTCCGTAACATTATCTATAAGAACAGCAAAAAAACATATCTGTGATATGTAAGCTCCCTTAAATATTTGTGTTATGTTAATTTAACTACTTATTTTTACCGTTTGTTGCCGTTCATCAATATTGAGCAAAACTGAGCAAAAAAAAATCACGTTTGTTGTATGGGAGCCCCCTGAAATATTTATTTTATTCTGTTTTATTTGTTGCTGATGTTGCTTTCAACTGTCTAACTATCACGGTTCATGAGACAGATGGACAGACAGACAGACGGACGGACAGCGGAGTCTTAATAATAAGGTTCCGATTTACCCTTTGGTTACGGATCTTAAAAAATACTCAAGAAGAGAGAGCAAGTCTAGCTCAAGTTTATATAAAAAAAAGATATTTTAACTACATATATTACGTTTATCAAAACATAAATAGAACAAAGAAGTTATAAACTAAACTACATCATTCCTAACACAACTTTTTTTTTTCATATCTCAACACAACACTCACTCGCACTGAATGAAAAACTGTTTCAACGAGTATCTACGTTCTTATAAGCAACAAAATATTCATGCAACAATCTTGACTGAGTCCACCAGTCTGCGCTCACTTGATACAATGCATAACTTAAGTCAGAACCAGGTAAATGCATGCAATCAAAAGACTAAGATAGAACCGTACAACCCTCTTCAGTCATTTCAGATAAATATCTTTATATCATACCGGTTTCTCTCGTTAAAATGTATTGTTCTCGTTTCTTGGTAGTGTCTGTAACATTGTCTTTATATTAAAATGTTATGTACTCTGTTGTGGAGGGGATTAGTGCAGGCGTTTTGTGTTATACTACATAAATGTGTTGTTAATATATGTGGGTAAGGCGTCTCAAGGTTTGAGTAAAGAGCAATAGGTTTAGGAAAATGAATAATTTTTGATGTTTTGTTGTATCTAGAATACCTATTCTAGAGTTTTGTAAAGTTCTAGAGTGGAGACCGCGAGAAGCCGAAAATAGATCTAAGTGGCGTGCAATTGGAGAGGCCTATGTCCAGTGGTGGCAGCAGTGGATGTTAATGATGATGAGAATGCCTATTTACACCCGCAATATCCATACTTTTGAATTATACTACCAATACCACAGCAAAACTTCTTTGAAAGCATTTGAATGCATTATAACAATAATGCATTCTAAACTCGTTTTGTTAAAACTACGTCACGTCAACGTTTCTCTGATATATGTTATTGTTTCGTTAAGTCCGCTTAGTTATTTTAAATGGACATGAAACTAAAATTAAAAAGAAATAAAACGTTATGATTACATCAATCTTTCCCAAATTATTCATGCTACAGCTGCTTACCATTTGGCAGCAACTGGCTATAATACACTTCAATAAAATATTCCCCTGTTCTATGAATCTATAAACGTTTGCATCCAGAAATGGTTTCTGAACTATCTTAGAAGCAAACTCTATAATCACACGCTCAGCTCAGTGTATTTGTGGCTGCAGCATAATGCTAGCATGCTAGAGTGCACCAACAAGAAGTTCATCAAAGTTTGTAATCCATTGATGAATTTTGAAGTGTATAGCGACTATGTAGGCACTACGCTATGAAAACCGCCTCAACGGGCTAGGTTACATGGCTTCGGGCAAATTCTATTTTAGGAATTCGAAACTGTTTTCTACTAAGTACGTGTGAAAAACGCAGTGACACCACTCGACTCTTCGCGCACTTTTTATAATACCGATACAATGTGGAAAACTAACCAAAATTAAAAAAATCCAATTTCACAAGTAACTTGAACTTAGATTAGTATTAACCCTTGTTGATTTATTTACTATGCATACAGGTGTAGCTACTTCTTATAAATTGAAAGTTAGTTTTTGTTGATTATATAAATCAATGATTGAAAAATTTGTAAATATGTGAGTACTATGTCCCTTACTAGCAAATTTATTAATTTTACCTCTGCTGTCATTTAATTTGTCGTACTTGTTAGTAGTATAGATAGTATGTACTTAGTTTTATTTGGGTCCATCGTCCACATACACCAATATTTTGTATAC
Source organism: Hecatera dysodea (assembly GCA_905332915.2). Lineage (NCBI taxonomy): Eukaryota > Metazoa > Arthropoda > Insecta > Lepidoptera > Noctuidae > Hecatera > Hecatera dysodea. The sequence continues at coordinate 4,574,525 of HG995294.1, read as the reverse complement.
ATTAATCAATTGGTTAATGTATACAAAATATTGTAAAACTTATATTTGAAAAGAGTAACTTAACTATGGAGTTTCGTGTCCGTTCTTCTCCATAAGAATCTACTTTTTGCGAATGGACATCTAGAGTCACTATAATTTTTTTATCTTCAAATATTTTAACTTTCAAAAGTGCCTTTTAATGGTCTAGTTGAAGTAAATTAATTGACTTTGACTTTGACCCCTACTTTATATCAGGGGTAAGAATGGTTATCTATTCCTTCGAAAACATAAACTCGATCGTGAAAAACCTCACAAACACTCCATAAAGTATTACAATTCCTAATGATCAACGTCTAGTCCCTTAAAAATCGAGTTGTATCGGAAAAGTTCCACCTTTAATCCCCTTGGGTTCTGACCTGGAAGAGTCCTTATTAGAAACAAGGACTATTCCAGGTTACGTGGAGGCTTCACAGATTACGTGGTTTTTCAGATAAGGGAAATTACCCTACTTAAGTAATACTGAGCTCGTGTCTATATTATAATAACAGCTGTACGGGTCGATCTTTATGGTTAAGCAACGCTTGCCGAGGTTGGTCTGTGAATGGGTGGCCATCTTAATACACCGATATTCCTTTGTGCCTCGGAAAGGGCGTTAAGCCGTTGGTGCCAGCTATCATTTGGAGATCTTTGGCAGGTGTTACGGATTGTCAGAAGCACGAAAATCTGACTCCAGTCTTTGTTTCAGTTTCGGTTTTTGTTTAGCCACAAGCTCCTCTAAATGAACTAGCCTATACTGATTCACTGCAGGAGCTTTTTATCCCTTTTCTATACGTATCATATTATCTGTCATTTGATATCATGCATAGTCATAGTCAGCCTTTTAATGTTCCCACTACTGGGACATAGGCCTCCTCTCTAGGAGAGGGAATGGGCCGTAATCCACCACGCGGGCCCAGTGCGGGTTGGTGAATGTCACATGTCTTCGAATTTTTGGTTCTAGGACATGCCGGTTTTCTCACGATGTTTTCCTTCACCATTATCATGATCTGTGCCTAATTTTCGGTAGAAGTCGGTCTTATCCCGCCATAGTCGCAATGCCGTCTTGTAGCATTTAATTAAGAGCCATTTTGGCCTAAATCCAGAAACAAAATTAATTTTAAAATTCTCAATTCTTTACGTAATCATCCCTCAAAGATTACAATACGCGTCTTAACCGCGGCAGCCTCTCATCAAGGAACAATTAATGAGGGAGAACAAAAAAGCGCGTACCTACCTAACTCAATGAGCGCCGCCCTTAATGAATGTAGCCATGTGTTTTACAGAAAGAGGTTGAAAGTTTTGTTTTTTATTTTTTGTTTCTTTATTTTATACAGCGTTTTGACGTGTTCCATAAAATCATATGAAAGAAAAGAAAGAAAACATGTTTATTTGGGTCTCGCACAAAACAAACAAAAAATAAAATAAAACTACTAGAAAAATAAATTAACAATTGCTGTAGAATGAATTATAGAATTTTCTATCAATTTGTACCTAACTGTAAGTGTGCGAGGCCAAAAAGGTTCCTATCTCAGCATATGCAGCGATATTTAAAAAAGAAAATATCACAGCGCTAGTATTCTGATAGGCTATGCTACTATACTATAGGATATGCTACCTTACTTCCTTCTTATTACAAAATAGAAGAAGTATCGGTATTAAGAATAAATTGTCAAAGTCAAAACGTTCATTGCGAACTAAGTGTACTATGTTGGTGTTAACTTATGACTTAGCAGCCTTTTTCTCTTCGCTTGCCCGTATAATCTTAATTAAGCATGCATTATACATTACTATTTTATATTAATACTAGCAACGCCCCGCGGTTTCACCCGCGTAGTTGCCGTTTTCGTGGGAATACGGGGATAAAATATAGCCTATGTTACTTAGGGTGAATGTAGCTTTCTAGTGCTGAAAGAATTTTTGAAATCGGTCCAGTAGTTTTTTGAGTTTATTCGTTACATACAAAAATACAAATCTTTCCTCTTTATAATATTAGAGAACGAATAATGACAGTATGTTTGGATGTTCGTGAATCAATTACGCTATAACGGCTGGACGGATTGTGACACACGCTCCTATCGTGACCTGTTTTTTTTTGCGTGTGTGAATTGTCAAGGAAATCCCTTCGCCTGCTACGGGGCGCGCCCTGTAGAAGGCGAAGGGGTCAGTCTCTCTCACTGACTATATCCCCACGGTTTTTTGGAACTATCTTTGGCTGGGGTACTACTGGAATGCCTGTAAAGTTCGTCACGCGCTCCACCAATTTGGTTGACTAGCGACCCGCCCCGGCTTCGCACGGGTGCAATGCTGATACTAAATCTCTACTGTATTATACATATAAACGTTCCTCTTGAATCACTCTATATATCCAAAACCATCAAAATCCGTAGCGTAATTTTAAAGATCTAAGACAGATAGACAGCGGAAAGCGACTTTGTTTTACACTATTTAGTAATACGCAACGAATGGGGCGGTAGTCAAAAATCAATAATGTTCTAAAATTAGATTTTTTATAGAAATTACGCACATATTATCGAGGAAGCTTTTTAATATGCCTAAATACATTTTCCTCATCCAAAAGTCAGTAACATCGGAAGCCAAAGACATACCAATTCCTTTCATCTTAACGTTCAACAAATCGTTTAAATCGTCTCATTTTACTCTCAATAGAGCTGATCCCCGAATGAAGGAGTGCAAATGGCCTTTTTTCCCCACAATCCGCTAATCTGCACAGTAGATCCGTGAAACATTTGATTAACATCAAAGCTTTTAAATTGTACGTCAAATTTGCTACGAGTGTTGCCTCCATAAATTGGAAATAGGTTTTTTTTCCTTTAATATTTTTTTTGCGGGATTTAGTTTGGCTTTATGGAAAGGGGCGCGTTTTTTCTATGTAATTTATTAGTGATGTGAATACTTAATTTGAAATTGGGACACATCGTATTTCTGTAAATACTATTTTATTGACTTTTTATATAATGATTGATTGATTATTTGTCTACAAGCATTTTTTTTTCAATCAACTTTCAAACCTAAATCAAATATATCAATAAAAATAGAGAACGGAGGAGCAGATGGTCAACTCAACGTAAAAACAGCCTGATAATTCGCTAAATTGCTCAGATGCAGTCACAAACCACAATCCAAAACAAAAGTAAAGAACTGAACTGAACTATGAAGTCTGAAATTGACAACAACAAAAAAAAAACAGATTTTCTTTACCTGTCAATAATTAATTGCCATATGATCAAAACATTATTGATGACAAAAATCATATCTTTCATTAAATCGTGACTATTATGATTTTATACAACAAGAATGCACTCTCAGATATAATATATAAGTGTTCAATTATATTTAATGCTATTTCTGTTTCTAAATAATTAATTATCGTTTCGATATTTGTGTTATTTTACAAATGGCAACCTAACAAAAAAAAAATAAGTGCGTTTAGTTTACCCTTTTTTACGTTTATTTGTTCAAATCTTTTTATTGATATTATTCATGAATCCCAAGTTCTTAAAATGCTGCACCTACACGAAATAAGATGGTTTAATTGCCTTAATAAGTGGTACAAATTCTATAACAGAACAACAAAAAAAGTTTGCTGTACGAAATCTGCCGTTCACCTTTGTGAATGGTGATAATAGGTGGCGCTATTTATTCCATAAACTGACATTAGCCTTCAATAAAAACTTCAATAAAAATTAGTCTTCAATAAATTCTGCGAGTGGGCTCTCTATACCTACACGATATCGACTCCACTTATTGCTTTTAAAAGTGAAACTATACACAAAATGTTGTATGTATTTTTAAGCTACGCGGCCATGTTCGATTCGCAGAATCATAACAAAGGTTTTATGAAATTTAACCCCAAAAATAAAAGCCACGTTGAAGTTCAACTCGAACAACGAATAAACAAAACAAAAACTAATTTATAAAGCATTAAGAATTTTTAATAACCATTCTACATTACGTAGATAACCTTTTGATTAACGGCATATCGAGGCACATTCAAAGCATTTTAGTTCAGTACTTTGTTTTGTATATAATCATTGCGACGCGGCACGACAGCGTCAGCTAACAAAGAAAATGGTCAAGCACGAGTGTTTTCAGCGCACAGGGTTCAGGGATAGTAAACAAAGGATTTTTTCATTGCACTTTTACATTAATGGTTTCCCGACAGTGTTCAAAATTCAATGTGTCACTGTCTTATTAGGAGTATTTGCAATCGCTCGAACACACTATAGTTTCCCTACATTTTGATATGTTTATGGCAATGGTTTAAAACAAGTACCATTATCACTTTATGTAAAATAACATACAACAGTAGGTCTCAGAATCAGTTACTATCTATTTTTGATACCCCTAAGTGATAAGGGTTGTCCACCCCTAACATTTTTTATTTTATTTTATATGGCAAAATAACGTTTGCTGGGTCAGCTAGTAACTGACTAATATTTTATATTGAAATAAGAAAATTAAAAGCAATTATTGCTTCTGTTTGAGTGTAGTATCTGTATTTGTATGGTGTGTGGTATGTAGGGGGTGACTGTAGAGTGTATGGGTGGGTTTGCACCCACCAGCCAACCGACAACACCAGCAAACATTATCTAATAACCACTAGCATGCGCTTATGTGCATGCAGTTATTATATTTCAATAAAATCTTCGTCAAGACAACACTAGCCCATCTTAAGGAAGCAATATCACTAAAACCAACCCCTTCTTTAAAAAAAAACCAGCACACAGCACTAACCCTATTCCCAGACAGGTAGTCGATAATCTAGCTAGAGATTTATGACCCCAACACAACAGCTTCCCTTAAGCTTGTAGTTACTGGGTGGACGGGCGGAGTGGGTAGTCTAAGATTATACAGCCAAGGAGTGTCTTGAGAAGCTAGTGCCTTGTCTCGTCTTGTCACTCCTTGGATGTGCCTTGATGTGCAGGACGTCATTGGATGTGTGCTGTGGTGCAATCGATTCTATAGTTTCTTTAAATCATCCGCTCCGCGGTTTTACCCGCTTAGTTCTATATATCCCGATCATAAAGTAGCTTTCTACTGGTGAAAAAATGGTTAAAATCGATCCAGTAGTTTTCGGAGCTGCGGTACAAATAAACAAACAAATAATAAAAGGACTATATAGTAAAGGCTAGCGCTCGTAGAGTCATATTATAGATTGTATTTTATATCGTTGGTATCTATGCTCGCGATGGAAATCGAAGATGTAGTTGAATATATGAGCTCACTCGCCTAGGAGTAATCTATTCAATCTTGACTTAAATACACTTAGGTTTTACCTATCAAGAAACACCGAATCTGGTAGAGAAATTCACTCCTTAGCTGTACGCATTATTCTACTCAAAACGTTATTGCAAATTAATTTTAGGTAATTCAACAGAAATACATTGTTTCATAGATTGCAGTTTAAGTTGAAATATAAATTTTGCGCTAAGTACTTAACACGCCAGTCCTCTTTAGGCGTAACTATTTTAGTTTTGATTCTGTGGTTCCTTCCTTTTATTGCGATACATGTTTGTGACCTTAATGTCAAGAGTTACACTATTTATATTCCGTAAATCCTTTCTGTCCTTCATACAAATCTGCCATAAGTTTACTCTCAGTTGATCGCAGAAACTAAACTAAACCTAGATGTACTCTCGACCACACAACACATCACTTTGCCGTAAGTTAGACGATATCGTCTGAAGCGAGCGTAGTTATACTTAACGGAACTTGGTAAACATGTGAATTTGCGTGAGTTTGTCGTACTGTCTTGTCCTGCAATATAACTCTGTGTTTTGGGGTAAAGTGCAAAAGGAGTTGCGAGGCTTGCTAGATGTAATGACAAAGAAGTTGTATAATTTATACATGGTAAAATTACAGATTTGCTACAATCGTATTGGGTGCAGTTCTGATCTCCTAACTAGGTTACAGTACAACCTGTATGAAGGAGTGGCTGTTCCGATCCTCTATAGTTTACAAGCATAATTATGTATTTCACTTTTTACGTTCGTATGTATTTTACTACTACAAAAAGATGGTATAGCTAAATTTAAGCAAAGAAAAACATGCAATCAATCTTTAAGTGAGAACAATTTTGAATATAAGATGGGACTAAAAACTATTTTATTCAAGAACGAAGTTGTGGCATTGTGGTTGTATTGTAAAGTATTGGATTATTGGAATGTCTTATTGCTATAAATATATTCGCAGAAGCTTTTAATCGCATATTGAGCGTTTTCGCCAGGTCTTTGGATGGGAAATCATCAATTAACTTCTTCCGATCTGGTAGGAGCAGAGGGTAATGTCTGACTCTTACTGTCTAAAACCTACACGTGTTCCTGCAAATGCCTTTTGCGGTCTGGAGCCGCGGTGACTCTTTCTAACAATTCCACAACCCATGCGCCGCGCCTGATCAAATAAACTGATATCGGTTGACAACAGTCTAATTGATATCAACGTCCTGTCTTTGCTGTGTGTTACGTGTTAAAAGTTTCGAACCTTTCGCGCCATCTGCTAACGTGAGTTTTCCTGAAAACCCTATCTTTTTTACGTTTCGACAGACAATATCGATGCATCAACTTTTGCGAACCTTTAATCAACATAGTAGCGTGATGGTTGATCGTCAGAATGAAAGAATAAAAAACTGGCCAAGTACTAGTCGGACACGAAGTGTTCCGTACATCTATAAAAACGGCAAAAAAACGTCTGTTGTATTAGAAATGAAATATTTATTTTATTTTAATTAAACTTTTTTATTTTTAAAGTGGATATATCTATACTAATATTATAAAGCTGAAGAGTTTGTTTGTTTGTTTGTTTGAACGCGCTAATCTCAGGAACTACTGGTTCGAATTTAAAAATTCTTTTTGGGTTGAATAGACCATTTCATATATATCATCACGCTTAAGCCAATAGGAGCTGAGCAGCGATAAAGAATGTTTTAAAATCGGGGATTCCACGGGGACGAAGTCGCGGGCAGCAGCTAGTTACTAAATATTCCGTGAATATTTCAAGTGTCTACCCGATGCCGTTATCAATATCGAATAAAAACGAGCAAAAAATCGAGCAAAATCCCCTTAATTTGTTGTTATAGCGGCAACCGAAATACACCATCTGAGAAAATTTCAACTGTCTAACCATCATGGTTCTTGAGACACAGCCTGGTGACAGACGGACGGAAAGCAGTCTTAGTAATTTACCGTTTGAGAACGGAAGAAAATTATTACTCTTTTGGTTCTTCTGGGGCCGTTGGTTAAAAAAATGGACTATTAATGACATGAGATGGATAAGGCAAGGATAAGAAAATAAAAATATGATAGAAAAAAATAAATTTAAATAAAACCGCACTGAGAATATGTGAGGAATGTACTTTTTCCTGATATTAAGCAGATTTACGTTGTGTTTTCCTTTCTTTAACACTTTTTTGTCATCAGGTTTTTGAGTTTTACTTCGGGTCTTCTACACAAAATGGCTCGTGGTTCAGCCTACCGCTCTAATTTGTTTAATTGCCTGAATTATGTTCATGCCGCTTTGAAGATAAGAGATTAATGTTAATGTCTTGAACTTAACGTAAATTAAGTTTTGAACTGTTACCATTAGGTACCTTAAAAATTATAATATTTGAGCAATTTTGACTTAAAAATACGTGTTTGATTTCTTATACCTAAATAACGTGAGAATTTTAACTATTTTTTTTTACCTACAGGCCAGGTTAGAAACAATTAATTTGCCTGAAAAAAAAAATACATAAAACAGGTCATCCACTATTTTGGAAAGATAAATGTTAACAATAAAAATTTAGCCAAACTTTTGACAAAGTACAAAGATCAAACACGGAAAAGTTCTAACATAAAATTACCTACTATTCAATGTTTTTACAGAAACCCTATCCATTAAACAATAAATAAGAACCCTCGCCCAAGGAATCCTAGAAACCATTTTATCATAACTCGTGAAGTAATTACAAAAATAACTTGAATATTCCGCATAGCGATGTCGCTATTTATTTTCGATAGCATTGCATCTACAGTGCTGGTCGACAGTTTTAATAATGTACGTACGCCGTCCAATTAGGGTTGGCGCGATGCGGATATTATACGAATTGCGTTTTTTGCGGCGCGGTTATTTTATTAGTTCTCAGTTGAAATGTTGAATGAGAATTGCTTTTGACGTTGCGTGTGTATGAATAGGAGAATGAATTTTGGCTTTGATTATTAAAGTTTTGTTGGGTTATTTGTTTTGGGTATGAATGAGCTTTCTGTGTTTGCCTGAAAGTATTTTTGGACGTATTTTGTTTTGATAGTTTTTAAATTAATGTTATATGAAAAAAAAAGATATTTGTTTAGTTTTTTTTTTCATGTTGTCGTTTGCATGGCTAGTCACATAAGTATGCCAGGTTGTGGGATTTTTTCGAAAAAGATACTGCGGCCCCGGGAAAAAAGAAACTCATACGTAGGTCTTAAATACTAACACAGCCTATCGCTTTTATCACAACGAAAATAAATGGAATTTGATACTTAAAAATGCTTCCCTATAACTACAAATACGAGTATTTCAACCCTACACTCAAACTGTTGAAAAAAAATCTAAGAATACAGAAAAAGTTTTCGTCAACTACCCAACCTTACATTATCGGTCACGCGTCTAGCTAGCTATTATATCGCTAAATAATAACACGTCCGTGCGCAGCCTTATGTGCCCAGCACTAGTAATAAGGAATTTCGTCGTCGCACTTACCCCTCGCAATAATTTCCGCGTCACTTCAAGTAAAATATATAATAGTACTTCTAAATACTTCTATTGGTTTTAAAGAAGCAGTTATTAATTTTAACTTGTTTGCAAAGTTACAATAATAGTTATACAAATCCCGAAGATATACAATGACATACTTACCAACAATGACCACTTTATAGCATTTTCAAGTGTCAGCTTTTGTAAAAAATATATATGTATATTTTCGGAAGTATTTTGTGGTCTGGTAATGTAAAAAGTACGTAGGCACATAATTGTAATAAAAGTAAGGCAATATTCCTTTCGAGATTCCCAAAAGCAGTGTACTGGTTTTGCTATCAGTTAAGCGGCTAGGCGATAGACAAACCTCCGCGCGACGCGGCACTGTAACTTCGAAATAAAAACACGTCGTTGCGCGCCGTTATGTGCCTAGCACTAGTTGTAATAAAGAAATACGTCGTGGCACTGGCGTAGTTTACGCTGTCGTTCGTGTTAAGTATGATTACCGCACTTTCTTTTATTATTATAAACGCGTAAGGTTGTGGAGCATGGATGGATGAAGGGACATTTGCTATTCTTTCAGAAAAAAAAGAAACTACAAAATGGATTTGGATGAAATTTGGCACATATGAGTACATCTCAGCCTATAGATACTGGCTTCCTACTGGCTATCTTACCTTCTACTGTGCATTATACAGCACCAGTCTGTCAGAGATATTGCTGAAATAGACCTTTTGTGCGCAGACGTGAGGCACTGAATTAAAAAGCTCCCAAAATCGAGACCAGGTGCATGAATTTTGTTCTACAAGCTGCATCTTTCCCAGTCAATAGAAAAATAATTTATGAATATACAAAATCGCCCTTCATAATCCAGCGCCATCAATCTATACTAATATTATAAAGAGGTAACGTTTGTGAGGTTGTGACGTTGTAAGGGGTAATCTCTGGATCTACTGAACTGATTTTCAAAATTATTTCATCAATAGAAAGCTACGTTATTGTGGAGTGTCATCAGCTTATGTTATCCCCGTATTGCCACGGGAACGGGAACAACGAGGGTGAAACCGTGGGGTGCTGCTAGTTTAACATAAAACTAATGGCTACAAACCGGGCTTGTGTTCGCACATTAATATGGAATATCTAGTGTGCAGTCGATTATTCATTAGTAGTATGAGAGTGGACGCATTTATTATTGTATAGTAGGTCGTATTTTATTGATCGACGGAAATAAATACACGTAAGAAAAAGGCTACATTACCACATATAAAATGTCTAACAAAAGTTGCTTCTTCATATTTCCTCTCACTGCACCGGGTTTTTGTCTAATTCCTACGCTATTTCTACCATTAAACTCTGGAATATGCAACCCATTGACATCAAAAAGGCTGAGTCTACATTTCCCTTCAAGTGTAAAATTCAAAAACATTACCTACTTAAAATCCTGTCATTCTTAGTTAAGTTTTCGTCATAAGTGTTGTGAGTTCTCTTAGTCAGAAAGATTATTATAAAAGTATTTATTAGTGTATTTATTTATCAGGTTACATTGTATTTACATTGTATTTGATACAGTATAATATATTATTCGTATATTATTTCTGAAACAACATTCAGTGATAAATTTTATTTTTGTTGTTGTACACCTACCACAGCGAAGTCTTTTTAACCCAAAGGTTTACTGGTAAAAATGCCTTGTTGCATTAAGTCCGCCCATTACCACTGTTATATATTAAGGGCAGACTTGTAGATCTATGGCATTACGTCCACCTCTGTACATAATGTACGTAATGTGTTAAATAAATAAGGACAGGCACAGGAAGATACTGGCAACATCGTTGCTTTGAATATTACAATATAGCTTTTTTCTGTGGATTAGCCCTAATTAAAATATGTTTCTAATCATTTTAGAACTTTCCGAGATTGACTTTTTTAAATCTTGGTTATAAATATTCGTTTCGATATGAACTCTGCATAATAAACATATCATAAATAAAAAAAATGTGACCACAAGATCGTGTGATCACAAGCAGCAAAATCCATGAAAAAAATGGAGTTTGGAGGAATTTGGAGCTATTAGCATTGGTGCTTTTAAATCGGTGCTCAAACGGGAATACTTCAAAATAATGAACACATTTGCTTAAAATTATATCAGACAAGTAAAATCTGCCAAAAAGTTGCAACTAAAAACACGTCCTTACTCTTATTTTTCTACAGCTTAAACCCACAAATAATTCTTAAACTGACCACGTTCACGAGAGTCGCCTATTATTATATTCTGAGATAAAATTAACTACAGGAACAAAAACATACTCCTCCATAAAATAGATGTTCAATTTCCGTAACGACCGAGGCTAGGTATTACAATGGCGTCCAGTTTACCTCTAAGATCATTTTACTAATTGCGAACATACCTAGACGATATAATAGAATAATGTAGACATTCTATTATAATAATCACGGTAGAACAAGTTATTATTTTAGTACCTAGTATTTCTACTGGATATATACCTCGTATATTTGGTAAGTATATACCTAGTATATTAACTTGTGTGTACCTATTTGGTTTTGATCGTCCTAAATCACTGTAATCAAATTTGATATTTTAAGCGATAACTTATTTCTTTCAAACGTTACACTTTTATTTGAAAACTCATATTATATATTTAATAGCAGTATTTATGATTCTAAAAACCAGAGGTAAAGAGGACCCGTTACCAGATACAAGAACCCATATTTTCCCAAATGAAATATAAAAGAAAAATAAAAAAGCATAACGTACATATCTGTCCAGCCTATTTACATAAAATATACTTAAAAATAAGTTACATACTATTTTGTTGACTAAAAACAATATTACAAACTGTCATCAGCAACTCGCAAGAAACTTTAAAAGCGTACAATCGGTTGATAATCAGTTACAGACAAAATTTCATTTTTAGAGTACCGTATTTCAAAAGGGTAAACTGACTAAGTGCGAGACGAACTCACTTGCAAAGAATTCCGAATGAATCTCATTTCTGTAGCATGTTATTTTAAAACTATATATTTCTAATAGGTTTTCCTGTAAAACTGCAGGGCGAAGGCTTTCTCTCACACTTTGTTATAATAAAAAAAAATAGGTTTTATATAAAATAGGTACGGTTAATCGTACCATAAAACAATACCGTTTTTAAAACAGCATACACTGTTTGGCCTTGACCACAAACTTTCCTAATTCCTGTGTTAGAGGAACTAATAAAATATGCACATTATACATCTGTTTATCCCCCGAACACACCTCAGGAACTCATTACTATTGAAGACAATAGAATCACGGAGAGTCCCGAATCAAGTTGGGTTTTATGAATAAATAACTACCCTCGCCCATACTGGAAGGTCAGGTCAACCCGCTAATGGCTTAGTTTTACTAATTATTTGTTTACGGAAGTATTATGTTTTTGGTTGATTATTTTATAATGGGGTTGATATTAGTGATGATGAATTCGTTAGTGAAACGGTAATGAAGAAACAAGAGAATATAGCATAATTATAATTATTCAAAATAGCAAACGGAAATGATAACAATTTTGATAATGCATTGCATTTTTTTAAGGAAATGTATTTCATCCAAATTAGAGAGTACCAAGTACGTTTACTCAAATGTTTCAACAAGTAATGATCATTACGCATAACCCACAAGTGATTTCAGAAATCATTTAAAGCCTTAATAATTCTTACCCGTATAGAAACATAATATTAATACGAAACAATAATCTCGATAATATGTGGAGACCCGCTACGTGCCCTCTACGGCGTAGGCCGTAGAGTGCGTGCTACGCCGCTACGCTGCTACAGCGGTCGACGGAGAAGCCAAATTAAAAAAGTTTAACCGTCTGATACGTACTTGTATGCAAATTTAAAAAAAAGAAGTTTGGTTTTAAATCGCAAGCTTCATTAGGTCTGGCAACTTTTCAATCCCTTGGTAGGGGTTTATTGAATTTCTCATTTTATTGGTTGAATATTGGCTGTAAGAGCCTTCTTAGTTATGCTAACTGGTTTCGTTTTAATTTAAATGTATTGAATTATTCATAGTAAGTTAACCGATGTGACCATGCCGTGGCTTGATATTGGGCTAAATAGGGTAGGTATTTGAACATTTTTTATTTAATTTTTAAGAAATTGCCATTTTCTACCAGTTGATTTTAGGGTGGTGCAGAGACAGAACATGAGCATACAGTTTCCCATCGGAATCCAGATATTCAATATTATTAACACAAACTATTGTTTAACTAATTTTTCGGAAAAAAGTAGAAACTACATCGAACAAGTTTTCCAAATTACTTCTTATACATATATGTCACCGAGAAATTAAAAACTCCTTAAAATTATAATAAATCTATATGTACATTATAATTTCTCAGTATATTATGTTAAAACTTATTTCTTTGAATAAATCCCATGCAAATATAATAATTTGCAATATATCCGTAAATTGATAAGATTTTGTTTTACGATCTTACGGCGTTTGCGATTTGCCGGTGATATATACAATGATATCTATACTTATAATAAATCTGTAGAGAGGTCAATTCTGTACAAGGAATATATTTTCAAAATAACTATCAGGGGGTGATTAGTGATCGATACTGGTGCCAAAAATGCAATCAGTAAAATTTTTGTCTGTCTGTCTGTCTGTCTGTCTGTCTGTCTGTCTGTCTGTCTGTCTGTATGTTCTTTATAGAAACAAAAACTACTCGACCGATTTTAACGAAACTTGGTGCAATTATTCTTCATACTCCTGGGCAGGTTATAGTATACTTATCATCACACTACAATCAATAGGAGCAGAGCAGTGAAGGAAAATGTTGGGAAAACGGGAGAAGTTACTCCATTTTTTAAGCTTCCATCGTGTGTGTAGCCTTAATGGTTAAAGTTACATAGAAATCATGTATTACGGAAATGTTTTACATAAAATTATCTAAAAAATATCCCACTACAGCATATGTCTATCTTTTATGGTTGACTCACAATAACACGTGTAACTCCCGATAGCTTAGCAGTAATCTTACGTTTATCGTCGGATTGGGCTGAAATTTGGCATGCAGGTAGTTGTTATGTCGTAGGCATCCGCTAAGAAAGGATTTTGATTAATTCTACCCCCAAGGGGATAAAATAGGGGATGAACGTTTGTATGAAACTTTGTCAATTTTAAACCGATCGGGCTGAGAGTTTCAAAATCGGGGGTAAAGTAACTATTCCACGCGGACGAAGTCGCTGGCAGAAGCTAGTATACAATAAAATCAATAACAAGATAAACAAAATAATTCTTAAACTACTATTCAGCATTGAAATCAAGTGTCATTTTCCACCTGTCAATACTCAACATAGCCACGTCTTGTCGATAGAAAATGTAGAACAAATCGATTAAATAATCAAATTGAAATCGATTCAACAGCGCGTCACGATACTTCAAAGCGATAATCTTTCAATCTATCATTACTAGTGACATAGTCATGTTGACACAAATATTTTATGTTGCATTGTTGCTCGCTAGGGCTGGCTCTGAAGCATTTTGATATATTTATTTTGAAAAGCGAATTAAAAAAATATATTGTTCCACGTAAGGATACATGGCCACTTATAAAATCTCTAAAGTTACTGAACCGTTCGAATTGTAAAAGTCTATGGTAAAATACTGACCAGAAACTACACGGTCCCTAAGTTTAGGATGGTTACTCGAGAAAAAAAAACTTTCAAATTAATTCTAGAACATTCTATTTAAAGGAACTCACTTGAAAACCCACTATGATGCTTTTCGGCCGTAATCAGTAAAAAAGCCATCATAATGTTACGACAAAGCAACTCGTAATTTGAAATGCTTAAGGCCTATATTCCAAAACGTCACAACTCAAACTCCATCGAAGCATTAAACTTTCAGAGAAGCTTGACATAAATTGAAACTTTCGTGATCGAGAGCATAGCAGCCGTCTCACAGATTTTCAAAAAATATTGGACACGTATGTTTTCTATTTACACGTAAAAAAATGAAGACGATACAGTGTGTTGAATCTCGTGTGACGTCACAACGTGTTACGACTTCACCAGCACGTGACGTCAAAAGCCCCCACTCTTGAACTTTGATGCGCTATATCTTTATAATTTTTTTTACGATTTGAAATGACGAAATATACGTGTCCAATATTTTTTGAAAATCCATCGGACGGACTAAATATAATTATGATTTTTATATGTAGTAAAATAATCAATTAGTTGCATATCCCATAAATAATCATGGCAGCCCTGTTACACATCTGTCTGCGCGTGCGTCGATTCTTGGCGCATCACACCCACATCATACCGATGGCATGAGACTGCCTATGAAGTTGCATCCACGTTGAGCACGTCATGATTGATGACCTGACATGTTTAGATGTATTTGATGTGTATTTAACTGAAGGAAATGATTTCTTCATTTATCATACTAGGTTTTGTATGGGAAGTTAACTTAAAGGCTGATTATTAGATAGAAAATGTAACACGAGTGTTGCCGCGAGGTATCATTATTTACCGTTTCGTACCGTTGTTGTATGTAAAATTCTGGCACTTTGCTGTGCATCCTGTTATACAGGAAGTCGTCTTTAACATAGTTAGGAAATGGCTAAACAGATTTTTTTACTGTTAAAAAGTAAAAAAGATGTGAGTTTGAGATGATTATTTTTTAAATATTTAAACGCGACAAAGCCCAAAAAGAAATGGCGGGAATGAGATGAACAATGGTTCCTTGGTAGATCTTGTCAGAGAGTAGAAAACGGATAGGGCGACATTTGCCTAGGACGCTGTTGGAAAATACTGGCCAGTAAAACATTGGTACACTGGCAATACTGGTCTAAAAATTTTAAAAAACAAAAAAAAGCGTAAACGGTAGTCACTTGACAAGAATATTATTATGGGAATCCAGTAAGGAGAGTTCTTAGACTTACTATTCATAAATAGACTGAACATAAAATAATGAATAATTAGGATTGTCATTTCCATTTTCTATTTACTTTAATACTTATAGAAGACCTCAGTTTTCCTCAAGCGGTAGCCATACCATATCTACAAATAGTAAATCCAGCAACAAACACTGATCCAGACATTATCGTTCTGCCCATAATACTTCCACTCGCAAACTCAAAGGTAAATAGGTACATAGTTCTACCTATTCACAGAGCAATAACGTGTTGTATTTAAAAGCCCACGACAATTTACCCCATATTCAAGCCTTCATAACACACGATTATTTCGAAATTATGCAAAATGCTGCAAATTATATTCAAATATCGCCCGCGCGGCTATAAAACACTGATCAATCGGTGATACAGAACACGGCAACACATGTTTTTGTTTGCATTATTAGTTTGATAGACAGTCGCTTGTTGATTAGTATAGCTGTTTTGAAAGGAAGTTCAGCTGAAAGTCAGGTGTTTTATATTTTATTAATTGCCTTTGTTAACTTTTATTGTTTGTTGGCTTAGGTATAGGAAACAAGCTTTATCTTGCGGCTTTGCTCAGGTTTGTTCTATCTCGTATTTTTAAGGGTAGGAAAGAACCAAATGGCTTCTTTCGCTGTGGGCAAAGTGGAAGGGAGTGTCAGACTCTTATTGACTAAAACCCATCCGTGTTCCTAATGCTCTTTGCGTTCCAGGATCGTGTCTACTTTTTCGATCAAATTCCGCAACCATCTCACAGGATCTAGAAGTAAACCATGACACACGTCAATATTGTAACCTAAAGACCATGCTACAAATTTCTAGTAGGATTTGTAGGTGATCGACGCAAGCCTAATATGACATTAGAATGCGACTACGTTTCAATTGTGTGAAAGAGAGACGGAGCTATACAGGACGAATAGCGTTATACTATTTTCACAACATAATTAAGATGGCGATGGTACGTCATCGCCATCGTAAGAATAGATAACTTTACATAGAAATAAAAATAAACAATTGTACCTCTTTTATAATAGTTGAGATGAAAGTGGGAATATTACTTAACTAGCTTCTGCCAGCGACTTCGTCCGCGTGGAATAGTTACTTTACCCCTGATTTTGAAACTCCCAGCCCGATCGGTTTAAAATTGACAAAGTTTCATACAAACGTTCATCCCCTATTTTATCCCCTTGGGGGTAGAATTAATCAAATCCTTTCTTAGCGGATGCCTACGTCATAACATCTACCTGCATGCCAAATTTCAGCCCGATCCGTTCAGTGGTTGGGCTGTGCAAAGCTTAAAAAATGTAGTAACTTCTCCCGTTTTCCCAACATTTTCCTTCACTGCTGTGCTCCTATTGATTGTAGCGTGATGAAAAGTATACTATAACCTGCCCAGGAGTATGAAGAATAATTGCACCAAGTTTCGTTAAAATCGGTCGAGTAGTTTTTGTTTCTATAAAGAACATACAGACAGACAGACAGACAGACAGACAGACAGACAGACAAAAATTCTACTGATTGCATTTTTGGCACCAGTATCGATCACTAATCAACCCCTGATAGTTATTTTGAAAATATATTCCTTGTACAGAATTGACCTCTCTACAGATTTATTATAAGTATAGATTGTAGGAATATTTTAAGAGGCTTCGGTATATCGACCTTAGGGAGAAGAAGCAATGAACTGAAGAATAACAATAGTAGGTTCCTTTATTAGATTTAGCGAATGCTGGCGTGGGTTTTGATGATTTAGGTTCAGCGTGAGTGAAGTCCGGTTTTCTAGATAAATATTGATGCTACGAGTAGAAACGAACGGAATGTTTATTGAGCTATGAACAAAAAGTTTATACCAAACTTGGAAGATCAATCAAACCAAGCTCTAGCCTTTTACCAACTATATGTTTGGTCATGTCGAGTCAGCTTTTATTGTAAACTAGTTTTTGGCCGCGACTCTGTACACGTATACTTGTAACCCAATTTATCCCATCCAAAATGAAACAAGGATTCATTTTATATACTCGTATCTATACTATAATATTATAAAGCTGAAGAGTTTGTTTGTTTGGTTGTTTGTTTGTTTGTTTGTTTGAACGCGCTAATCTCAGGAACTACTGGTTCGAATTGAAAAATTCTTTTTGGGTTGAATAGACCATTTATCGAGGAAAGCTTTAGGCTATATATTATCACGCTTAAGTCAATAGGAGCGGAGCAGCGATAAAGAATGTTTTAAAATCGGGGATTCCACGGGGACGAAGTCGCGGGCAGCAGCTAGTATATTATACTCGTATTTATAAACATGGTCTTCCTGGAACGCAAAGGGCATTAGGAGGAACACGGATGGGTTTATTCAGTCTGACACTCCCTTCGGCTACGCCTAGAGCAGAAGACGACATTTGATGGTTCCCATCCATTAAAAAGCCTTAGGTCATCGCATCATCCATCAAGGCAGATACTTCAAGGCTCAATTAATGTTAAAATTCAGTAAGAAAATTACACCAACAATTTCTTCTTAAATACCTTACCACATATCTATTAACAACATAAAAACCACTAAAACGGACGTCGTAATTGCTCCCTTAAATCAAAAAACTACAATCTCTGCCTATTCCCAACGAAAAAACGAACAAAATGATACGTGCTCGCATCCATGGCAATTAAAGGGAATAAGCGCCAATAAAAGTGCTCGCTTTAGTTATAAATTGATCAAAAGCGGGATCCCGGCCAATGTATGGCTTGGGGTGAGTTTTTTGGGACTCTCATAAAACATAATTGTACGTTGGTATAGGATTGCAATTTCTTAAGAAATAATATTATGTTTTTATGTTGGAACTAGCAGCGCCCCGCGGTTTCAGCTGTATAAGTTTCGATTTCGTGGGAATATCGGGTTAAAAAATATCCTATTAATCCTGGTTATTGACCATCGGTGTGCCAAATTTCATCCAAATCCGTTCAGCAGTTTTTGCGTGAAAGAATAAAAGCATCCATCCATACGTACAAACTTTCGCTTTTATAATATTATAGTAGGATCATTACAAATTCCGTACAATCAAATATACCTACAACTAAATAAAAACTTACTCATATATACAACACAGCTGTTTCAGCGAATTACTACACGTACTAAATACAAAAAATAACAATGTTGATTCAGGGAGCATAACTATTCAATAATTTACGAGAGGGATTAAAAAAGTGTGACAGATATATTTAAAGCAAAATTCAAGAAACACGTATGTAACGTCGCCAACGCTCCAGAGGCAAATATTATATAATTTAGATGTAAGGACTAAGTATTTCATTTTAAGTGAACTGTTACATAAGTTCTTACAAAAATAATATTAAAATGAGGAGCTGGCTCGTGGCTGAGTAGAAGCAACCGCACTCTTTGGATGGGTGATCAACTAAACATACCGAGAGTGCTTCGTGCCTCGGAAATCACGTTAAGCCGTTGGTCCCGACTTTCATAGGTAAATCTTTGACGGTCATTACGGATTGTCAGAAGCACGAAAATCGGACACCAGTCTTACCAAGAAGTACCGTGCTACCCAGTTAATTGGTTGTGGAGGTCTGGTAGGCAGCCCCTCCATGTAAAATACTGGTATTCAACTGAATTCGGTTTGACTGGGAGCCGACCCCAACAAAGTGGGGAAAAAGCAAGGCAAATGATAAAAAAAAAATTAAACCTAAATGCAAATAGCAATTTTTGAGATTGGATCAGATACACAGACGAAACTGGTACAGTGTGTACCAGTTTCGTCTGTGTATCTGATCCAATCTGATTAAATCTTTTTTTTGTCTAAAATGTAAGTTCTAACAGCACGAGTGATGAGTAATAGGTACATCATATATATTAAGTAGTATAAGTAAGAATATTTTTTTTGTTCTTTTTATACTATCATGCCAATTTATGGAAAATATGTCATTGTACCTACTGACAATTTTCATACTACAATTATTAATGTAACCAATAAGATTTCGTCTTCTGTTTCAAAGTTAATGCAATTAATTGTCTTTGACTTTGATCTTAGTCTAAGAATATACCATGAAACCAAACTATATCAGCTTGGATATTAAAATAATAATTTCCCCAATGCTATTTCTTTCTACATCCACATTAGTTGATATCAAAAGAAAGCAAGCAATAATATTGTCTGTCTAACTTAATAATGAACAAATAATTCCATTTATTTCTGTACACAGACCAAACTCTCCGAGTTCAATCGTCCGGAGTGTTACACGACCTGCCGGTGTCTATCCGTTGGTCACTTTATCCTCTGCACCACGATCCTCAATTCCTGATTTAGCACCGAAAGGGGGTTGGGGAGAGATAGGGCTGTCAGGAATAGAGGCAGTTTAGTTGAGGTTGTCACGGAAGCGGCGGGGCGTTTGAAATGTAAAGTTACTGAGGAAGTTTTGGGGGTATTTTGGACAGTGAAGTTATTTTTGGCTCGATTTCCATGTTTTCGCATACCTTGAATTTGTGACGTGCTGTTCGAATAACTGCTAGATTGTTTTGTTCTACTTGATGATATGGAAATAAATAAATACACTTGAGAGGACGTAAAGTTGCATCAATTTTTGTGATATTTTTGGACTTATATATATTCAAGATAAAATTGATTGAGTCAGGCGTTACTTTGCGGAAATCCATTTTAAATTTGAAAATGAAAACAATATATCTAGTTTTAATTTCCGCGAATATTAGTGGGTTGCTGGTATGCACCTCCCTCCCGCCCGCTATATTATGCACATGCAAGATTACTGGGCAAATGCAAGGATTTTAAGCACATGCAGGAAGGCAATGCAAAACCCAACACCATTACCGACACGTGTTTCGCCTCTCCACGGGGCATCCTCAGGGGACGTGTTGACTCGCTGACCGTTGACAACAATAGTTTTAATATACTACATGTTTGTGATAAGGGTTTCCAGCTGTGTGTTTTGGAACAATTAGAGATTTTGAAACATAGTAATAATAATAATTTTGCACTGTTGAATGACCAGACGAATTTGGTTTCTTCCCCTTTACTGCGTATGTTTGTGGGTAGTTGTACACAAATAACCAACGGTGGCAGTGTATAAAAGGGGGGTGCCTTGTACTAATTTCTCAGTCGCAACTCAACGGTCAGCGAGTCAACACGTCCCCTGAGGATGCCTCGTGGAGAGGCGAAACACGTGTCGGTAATGGTGTTGGGTTTTTCATTGCCTTCCTGCATGTGCTTAAAATCCTTGCATTTGCCCAGTAATCTTGCATGTGCATAATATAGCGGGCGGGAGGGAGGTGCATACCAGCAACCCACTAATATTCGCGGAAATTAAAACTAGATATATTGTTTTCATTTTCAAATATATTCAAGATATTTTAATTCGTGTCGTTTTTCGTTGTTCTAATGATATTAGCATACCAATGAAATAAGTAACAAAGGGGAGATACCTGGATTTAAATTATGCAAGTCTGGCATCCCTAACAAGGATGCTTCTAAAAGTGCATCGGTCCCCCACCACCCCTTACGGCCCATTAGATGCGTCCGCGGGAAATCGTCATTTGCATAAGCGGCTTGGCTCTCTGCACATAGTAATTGGGATCACATGAACGCGACCGATTTAGTTAGACACTTGTCCCCTCCCTGACACCTACAATATTCAGGATTACGCGGGGACCACCGCGTTAGAGATCAGAGCTCCTGGTAATCCAGCCTGTCCAGCGTAGGTTTAAGTTAGCCGCTACCAATGTTTGTTCAACACTTAACGCGCAGCTCTTAGAGCTTTTAATCGAAGTGCGAAATTTGAATGTGATTTAAATTCGTTGGTACTTGTTCTGAAATAAGGGGAGGGGGTTAAATGACTGCTCAGAAATGCCGTTTCGTGAGAATGCTACTTGAAATTTGCATTAACTTTGCAGCGGGTGCGCCGTGTATTGTTTCTTGAGCGTCAACAGCTGGTTTAGTTTAGATTTGCGAATCAAATAATGAATGGCACGACAAATAGAGGTTCTGAGTAGAGTTCTGGTTATATTTGCATATTTGAGTACGAAGGTAAATACTGAAGAGGGTACTGAGTTATAAGGCTATTTTTAATTGAGATAGATCAGTCATACTTTCAGATAGAGATTAAAGTGTAAATATTTTTTTAACAGAATGTTTGCTCTAAACGTATTTGTTTTTATTTATTTGTTTAAACGCACTGAAATTCCTTTTATTAAACGAAAATTATCCGCCAGTCAGTTTATAATGAGCTACTTTCCCATACATGCAGTCCTAACATAAACACCCGTACACATTTCAACGGAATTGATAAAATTAATTCAAGGCAAGCAGCGACACAGACAAACGGCCGGCTCAACGGGAGGTACAGATTAAAAATCACCATTTTACTTCTAATTTATAAACGCGAAAGAGGGGCGCTTGAGCGCGTGTTGGGTGCGTTTTATGACCACCAGAGGGCGCTAATGACGTCAAATAATTGGTGCTTTAAATGTAAATGACTACACACGCCAACCTCTCCGGCTTTATTAAATTTCGCGATTGCTCGGCAAGTGTGTTAGGCTTGTAATCGCCGTTTGACAAGTAATGGGGAATCTGGTTTGATCGTTGCGAACCTGCGTAGTGTATTTTTAACGATGTGCGATAGTCTTTGAACGTACCGTGTTTTCATTCATCGTTATTTATGTGAAGACCCTGCATGCTCTTTATGATATCAATAGGCATATTTTTTTATACTTTCGAACATTTTTTCATGCGATTTAAACTTGCTTGGTTGAAAACAAATACCATTTACTAATGAAACTAAATAATTTTAAATATCGCAGACATAATCAAAACAAATTATCACAAAACCAAAACTTCTGAAACTACAAAATAATTGATTACGTAGTTACGAAATTAAATGCAAACGTAACCCTTTAATCCACCGAATTTATTGCCAACAGTTTAATATTAATTAAATGACTAGTAAACACACTAACCTGAGGGCCACGAAAAAATCGCTTGTAGCGTATACAAGTTTAGATAAATCCTTAAAAATAAAGCGTTGAAATTCGTTGATTTTTCATTACTGGTCTGTAAATTAGTAAACTCGTTTTTATTTTTTAATTGGGTTTTTCAATAATGATTGATTTAATTACTAAAAACAAAAGTTGTTAGTTTATTAATTATTTTAAATGCACATGTAGTTAAACACAAAGCTATTTTTTCACGAGAAATATGAACAAAATAAACCTATAAAAAAAAAAACAAATTAAACAGTATCCTAGTCTTATCCGATAATAGACAAAAGTATTATTTTTAGGTACTTATAATCTTTATAAATAAAAACCAATCTACAAAATGAATGTACGCGCTTAACATTGATATGAAAAAAAAAATACGCTACGAACCTTAGGAGCCGAGCGAAAAGAAAAATCCGAAAACGGCGAGTGAAACTGCGGGTTACACCTAGTATGTTATAAAATATTATACTAAATAATATCGCCCCCAAAGCAAATTGATATTTAGGTAAGGCCTTTTCCAAGAGGTTAACTGAGCTACCTAGTTTTAAATATTTCTAAGTGAACATTTTGTTCATTATATTGTCTACTTTCAGTTATGCAGGCTGTTTTTATTTATTCGTATTAATATTTGAGTGATCGACAGCGTTCAAAGCAAGGGAAACAGGCATATTCCGGGCTCGCTTGTTTGACCGTAGTAGACCTCTACCATAGCTTCCCATCAAGAAGCCAACAGCTGGCTCAACTCGCTACCAAAAATTACGATGGGAACTACATAAAATGGACTGGACATATTTGCTTTCGCCCCTTGAATGTTAAAAATCGCTTTAAGCGATATTTTCGTGGCCCAATCATAATACAAACTTGCACCAAGTGGCTGGCTACATTGATGAATGACCTCTCTCATTAGCCGACTCAGTGTTCAACTAAAATAGTTTTAGCTATTTTCATTTAATCGCTGTAATGGTGGTAGATTATTGGGAACTAGCTTTTGCGATGCCAACCACTGCTCATTGATGTTGATGTTTTGTGCTGTCATTATTGTGAAGTGAATGAAGTGCTTATATTTAAAGAGGATTGCATTTAAAGAGGGACTAATTTTATTCAATAATGTTCATGTATCATAAAAACAGGATAACTCAAATCGGAATTCTGAAAATAAAAAGTATATGTGATACTGTCAAGAATATTGTTTATGTACTTTTTTAAATAAAACATGTACAAATAGGTTAAAAAGGGAGACAAAGAACTCATTGGACATTAAAAAATAAGTCCACAGCGCTATCGATAGAAAAATAAATATAAATATGCTCTTTAATAAAAATAAGTTCATCTTTTTCACATTCAAATCTGATATAAATTTAATTTCTATGAAATTTAACAGCAAGATATCTTTTTATAATTACCATCACTACCACAAATCTCATAAAATTTGATTCCAAAACCAACAACAAAAAGGCTGAAGTAGACAAGACAGTTCCCCTTTTGTGTACATATTTGGAGATGGGAAGCCCTTCGTCTGTAATGGCTCATTGTGGGCTTGAATATGATACTCACAATATCGCGAAGACTTGCCTAAATTTTAAATTAGTCGTCCTGATCGTTAGCATACGGTATTATATTTATAATGAGGTAATTGGGGAAATTAGTGTGGCATCTCACGATCTCACGTTGCATGTACGTCTAGACGAGAAAAAAAATTGATTGCACAATGCAGTGTTGTAGTCGTTGTTGAGGGTAAATTAATTTATACAATATAGCAGCGCCCCGCGGTTTTACCCGCGTAGTTCCCGTTCCCGTGGGAATATGTGAATAAAATATGCCTATGTTACTCAGGATGAATGTAGCTTTCTAATGGTGAAAGAATTTTTGAAATCGGTCCAGTAGTTTTTGAGTTTATTCATTAGATACAAAAATACAAATCTTTCTTCTTTATAATATTAGTATAGATAGAATCAATCTGCCTTGCCTGTTCCCAACTATTTTTTTAGTTGGTTTCCAATCTAACCAGCAGACTTGACAGCATTAACAAGAGCTTAGTTGTGATTTTCACTATTATGATAAAATTTATTGAACAATCAGCCCTCAATAAATATTAGGCTTTTATTATATAAACTGCTTATCTGACAAGAAGAAAACAATTACAATAAAACAACACATAGTTGAGATTTTATTGAGTATTATTTGGTAAAATTTATTTACCAAATAATTCTTCAATAAAATTAACTTAAAAAAATAACCTTCCCATTTAATTAACATTCAGGATTCTAACGATATAAATTTCTGGTGTGCTGTTATAATTCAAATAATAATAATTATTAAAAATAACTCCATAATAGCTAATAAAATACAATAGATTGTAATATAAATTAGCCAAGGCGGCATTATTTACACAGATTTGTCAAAAGAGGGATACAAAATACTTCCTTTGTTTGTTTTTAATCTGCTTACGGACAATTTCTGAAGGCTAATTAAGTCAATTTAATACAAAGGGGAAGAATCTGAGTATTGAAAGCTACTGCAATCGTTTGATTGAAGTATTTTGCTTTGATACCCTAAAGGCAATGTTACACGGTTCAACCAAATTGATTAACTTCGAATAAAATTGTATGTTTTGAATAATCGATTTCTTCTTGTTTTATTCGCAACACCAAGCATATATTTTTGAGTATTCGAGTAGTACATCCGATTTTTGATCCATCCAACTCTTCAAGCCTAGGTACAACGAATACATTTTTTTTTGGATGGGAATTAATCAAATGACCCCTCCCGCCCTGGGCGGAGCGGTACGGAATGTCAGACTTTTACTGACTAAAACACACCCGTGATCCTTCTTGTGCCCTTTGCGTTCCAGGGCCGCGGTGACTCTTTCGAACAACTTCCGCAATAAAACCGCCAGTAAATACATTCGTGGAGACAACGACTCTATAGAGCATCTCGTAGTGCAGGGAAAGGTGGAGGGCACCAGGCCACGTGGCAGATCTCCAATGCGGTAGACAGACCAGATCAAGGCTGCAACCGAAAGCTCAGTTCACGAATGCACCCTGAAAGCTGCAGTCCGCGAAGAATGGCGCCGTATGACCAAGCTCATCGCTTGACGTGACTTGCCATGATGACCACGACCATTCTGACAAGAGTATATCGACTCATTCTTCAAACATATTCATTAAAAAGTGCAATTTGGTTGAATCAACCAAAGATGATAAATGAATCTTATACCGCGTATCGGATGACTTTTAGATAATACCTTTTTATTATTATTTATTTAGTTCAGTTACTTTTTGCACTAACAATTTTATTATTACCAACACATGCAGAGAGCAAGGTGTGGCATTAAGTCCGCATTATATATGTATATAGGTATGTATGTACTACTTCTGTACAAAAAGTTTAAATAAATATAATTCGGGCATTTATCTTTACCCTTGTTGGTTGCGGTGTTGGTTAATTGATGAGTTTGTTAACGTTTACTTATCATCGTGAACTTTGAAACGATGTAATGAAGGTGGGAGAACAGTATCCCGAAGTTTCAAAGGATTTATTGTTCTTATTCGTGTTGAACTGGATCGTTCTGGGGAATCAAGCTTTGTTTTTGTATGATTTTGAAAAAGAAGTTGCTTATGCTACTTCTTAGCGGATTGTGTAATGCAAAATTTTTAATTACTAACGCATTGTTTGTTCGATATTAAACGATTATTTTTAAGAC
Organism: Hecatera dysodea; assembly: GCA_905332915.2. Lineage (NCBI taxonomy): Eukaryota > Metazoa > Arthropoda > Insecta > Lepidoptera > Noctuidae > Hecatera > Hecatera dysodea. The sequence goes on along the minus strand of HG995294.1, from coordinate 4,548,133 downwards.
ACACAGTGGATAGCATTTTCAAAAAACCTACTAACTAAACCTCTAGTGTAAAAATAATGAATTCTATCATGAAATCACGAATATTCTACAACTAATTTAAAATACCCAACGCATATTTATTTTATTATTTTACATTTCTATGTAACTTCTACCTAACTGACCGAACTTGATAACTCAAAAATGCCCGTGAATGATCTATCTATACTAATAAAATAAAGAGGAAAACTTTGTTTGTTTGGTTGTAATGAATAGGCTCAAAAACTACTGGACCGATTTTAAAAATTCTTTCACCATTCGAAAGCTACATTATCCACGAGTAACATAGGCTATATTTTATCCCCATATTCCCACGAGAACGGGAACTACGCGGGAAAAACAGCGGGCGCTGCTATTCGAAATAATTTGCTTTGAATCTTGAATCTCGCAGTACATAGTAGTAGTATAATGTTCTCTAAAATTCACTGAAATCCACCTTCGCAGAGAATTCCTGTAGAACAACTTTGATTTATACGTTTCCCGGGTTAATTCAGAGAAGCCTTTGAGTGAAAATGTAGCTGAACAGTAGATTGATCCAGATTTCTCACATACGTAAACTAGTCATGAATGGTACCAGGAATTATTAAATTTAGGTTTAATATTCATAGGTAAAATGATTACAAGTAATTTGTTGCTTTATTAGATCACCCTTCAGATCCTTCGAATTTAAAGAGATCATTTACTTCATGTATCAAAAGACCATGAAGTCTGATAATTTGAAACGACAATCCTTACTAATATTATAAATGTGAAAGCGTGGATGTTTGTTACGCTTTCACTCAAAAACTACTTGACGAATCATCATGAAACTTTGTACACATATTTTGGGAGGTACTAGAAGTAACATAGGATACTTTTATCCCGGGATTATGTTCCCTTTTTTTTTTTTTTTTTTTTTTTTTTTTTGGATGGGAAATCATCAAATGACCCCTCCCGCCCTGGGTGGAGCGGTAGGGAGTGTCAGACTTTTACTGACTAAAACCCACCCGTGATCCTTCTTGTGCCCTATGCGTTCCAGGGCCGCGGTAACTCTTTCGAACAAATTCCGCAACCCTAGCAGGCACCGACCCTATGGGGCCCCGTCCTCGGTGCTGACGGCTCCTTGTGACGCGCGTGGAACACAACGCGTCGTCGACTCAACCTGGTATCGGACGGCGAGCCACCCACGCTCACCGTCCCCAGGCATCAGCCACTGCGCAATAGCACAGCGGCCGACTTGTCTCTGGAGGAGGCCACGATGGGACCACTACTGGCACTCCATCTCGGCCCCCTCCCGAGAACCAGGAGTCGCAGCACCCACAGCAGTAGCGGCAGAAGCGGCGACGGAAGCCGCGGCGGCGGCAGAGGCGGCGGCGGCGGCGGACCTCTTGCCCCTGGTCGAGGCGGATGGCGCGCAGGCCCTTCCCCCAGCCCAGTGCTCGGCCGGCTTGCCAGCAGCCGCACATGCACTGCAATGCGGCGTGGCCTCACACGAGCCGGCCCGATGACCGGGCTGACCACAGCGGAAACAAAGACCGCTGCGGTCCACCTCCGAGGGGCACATAGCTCCCGTGTGGTTGCCCACATGGCAGCGGTAGCACCTCAGAGGCCTGGGTTCCAGCAGTTTTACCCGCGCAGACACCCATCCCACCAAGAGCCTTCGGCCCTCCGACACAGTTCTGGCCGCCGTCACGGGGCAGCTCACCACAAGGGTTTGCATGCCCGTGTTGTCAGGCCGGAGGGTGCCCGCCTTGACGAGCTCGGCAGAGCACCCCCCAGTCCTGGCGACGGCGGCCACAACTTCCTCCTCCGTCACGGAGTCATCCAGGCCCACTATGCGCATGTCGATGCGCTTAGTCGGCCTGGACACCCGGACCTCGTCCGCGGGTAAGACCGCCCTCAGCCTTTCGGCCAGGGCGTCCGCGAACGGGCCACTCTCCGCTCCGGCGAGCTCGAGCTTCCGGGCACCGGTCAAGGTCCTCCTGACCCCGATGCCCTCGCTGATGCCCAGCTCTTGGAGGCTCACCGCCTCCTTCGCCCGCTTCAATACGGCGAGGTATGTCACGCCCCTCTGTTCCGCTTCCGGCTGCAGTGTTAACACCACAGCCGCGGACTTCGGAGCGCGAAGCCTCGCCGCAATAGCATTGGCCTTCCGCCGCTGCTTCTTGGCCTTGCTTTTAGCCGCTTTCTTGGCCCGCCGCTTCTCTCCAGCAACCTGCCACTCGGCCTCGGCCGCAGGAGGGTCCGAGGGTGGGGGTGGGGGCGGCTGCGGCGCCACTGGCGCAGCAGCCTTAGCCGCTCCCCCTCCAGCCTTCCTCCTGCCCCTCTTCGCCGGGGCCGACTTGGTCGTCGCCGGCGTCGCAGGCGCCGGCGTCGCAGGCGCTGGCGCGGCTCCCTCCTTGGCCTTCGCCTGGCCGGACGTTCCCGAGCTGGCAGCCACGGCGGCTGCGTACGAAGCCGCCTTCTGCTGCTGGCCCGGAGGCCTCCGTGTCGCCGCCGTTGGGGAGCGCCGGACCATGTCCTCCAAAGCAGAGAACTGCTTCCGGAAGGGAGCCAGCTCCTGCCGCACCAGGTCCCGCACCTGGCTCAGCACTTGGCCCCCCTCCGGCGCTGCCGGACTCAGCCCCCCTCGCGGCTCCTCGGAGGCCACTCTGGCCATCCCCGCCAGGTCCCTCCGGAGCGACTCATTCTCCCGAACGAGTCGCTCCGTAAGAACCGCGAGGCGGGCGACCTCCGCCCGCAGCTCAGACGCCTCCTTTGCCTCTTTTGAACCGCCGTTGGCCGCCGCTGCCGCCAGAATGGAGGCTTTGGCCGCGCTTATGGCCTCCCGCTTCGAGGATTGCTTCCTCTTGAAGGCCACAGCGCGGATCGCGGCCTCCACTACCTCTTCGAAACGGGCCCTCTGCTCCTCGGCAGCGGGCGGTTCCTCTCCCGGGGACTCCGAGTCGTCAGAGTCGAGAGGTGGCAGAAGAGTAGAGGGAGCCCCACGACCGCTCCCTCCAGGGCGACGCCCCTCCTCCACCGATCTCTCGGCCCGACGGCCCGCCTCCCGGGTAGAGGGAGCCAGCCCCCTCCCTGCCTCACTGCCCCTGCCCCGCCTTGCGGTGGGGATTTTTCGGGCGGAGGCAAACTGGCCCTCGGAGGACGACTCCTTGTCATCCTCCCGTCTGGGTCGCTTGCGGAAGAACTTCTCCGCAGCGGCCCCCCCTCCTCCGTCTCCAGAGCCCGCCGAGCCGACCGTTACTAGGTCTGGCGCGGAGCCGGAATCCGACTCCGCACCACCCCGGCGCTCAGGCGAGCCCTCCTCAACGCAATCGTACGCCATCAGCTCCTTATAGGAAGCGGATCCGGATGACGACGATTCTGAGCCTCCTCGGCTCCTGTTGCCACTGGCAAGTGGTGTTTGCTGAAGGTGTTTGTTGCCCACCCCAGAGTACGGAGGGCAGCCCGCCGAAGCGGGGTGGGATTCCCCGACCGCTGAGCAGTCGGGACCCACCTGGGGACTCATTTTGCAAAGACCTTTTTCCATCATGTTCCTTTTTGAGGGTGCGGTCCCTTACTCCTCCGCCCTTTCTCCATCACAGGGCCTCTCCTCCCACCCGCTCACTGCCTTCACAGCCACGTCTGATGAGCAGACGCGTACCAGAAGGCAGTGAGCGGGATTCTTCGCGTGTGTGTCTCTCTTGGTCTGGTCCCTCACTTGCGACCTTCCGGCATGAGTGGCTCTACCGGGAAAGCTCGCAAGATCATTGAGACGCTCAAGCCCCACCACGACGACAACGTGGAGACACATTCGGTGGGGGGATTATGTTCCCTTGGGATAATTTCCGACATTCACGCGGGCGAAGCTGCGGGCAGCAGCTAGTATACACATAAATAAATCTTATCTTAATTACTTACTATTCCCGCTACACAAAAACCAATGACTACCTGCAATACTCTTCATCAAACAATACCGCGTATTATACAGAGTAGATAGTTCTTACAACAATACGTATGAATATCGATCTGCAATATGATTTATCACAATCAGCACTAAACGCTCCACCAGATATAATCCTGAGCGTATAATTGCGTACACTCGACTGGATATTCATAGGTGATTAGTATAATCACTGCGCTATTAGGTATTGGTTCGACGATAGGGCTGCCGGGATTTGAAGCGGTAGAATTGAATTGGTTGAATTCAATTTGTGTGGAGGTATTAGTAATTGAATCGTAGCATAATTGAATATATTAGTAATTTAATAATAATAAAGCAAGGATGTTATGTGGTACGATAATAAAAGTCATTTTTGTATGAAAAAATACCAATACCAATACTATTAAGTACTAGTCGTATGGTATAGTAAGGTTTATGATTTTGTATGCTTGTCAGTTCTGTGACAAACAGTTTTAATTGATATTTGGAATGCAACAGTTTTGGGAGTCACTTTCAGCACGATTCAATAAAATAGAAGTAGAAGATATTTGCCAAAAATTAAAAAAAAAACCTTTTCCCAAAATCTTTATAATTAAAAGTCTAAGGTAAACAATGATTCGTAACAGACCTTCCAAAATACATTGCTTATACATATTATATAAATCTGAACCAGAACTGTTTGCAAGATATAGACACAAAACCCATTATGAACTCTGGACATCAGATACTTTTGCCCGAGGCAGCCCTACACCTGTCTTACTTGAAGCGATATTATCTGCGCTCATCACTATTAAGTTACATACAATATCTGCTAAATTGGTTAGGGCTGTAACAGCAACTTTATACGCCCTTGTCGGGTATAACTCTGTGTTTACTGAGTCAGCAGTTTTGTTGGATAAATTAGATATGGGGAGATGATAATTTGGATACTAGTGAGTTAGAGAAGCAGGTGTTTTTTCGGCGAAGGAAAAAGAAGATCTAGAATTTAGATCTTTCTATCGTAAAGACGGTTCATAAAATCATATTATACCAGCAGCGCCCCACGGTTTCACCCTCGTAGTTCCCGTTCCCGTAGAAATACGGAGATAACATACTGGGACAAATAATGTGACTTTCTATTGGTAAAATAATTTCCAAAATCGGTTCAGTAGATCCAGTGATTTCTCCCAACAACCTCACTAACTCTACCTGTTAAATAATATTAGTACAGATGGGCCCAGAAGGAAGCTTTGTTAATTGAGCAGTATTATAGGCGTTTTTCAAATCATCTAACTGGTGATGATCGAGATGGTGATTTTTTTGAGACCTTTACCAAAGTCGATTAGGCATGGCTGTTCAGCTCTGTTGATAATATCTTAATAGTAAAAGTCACTTTGCCTAAAATAGACCAACTTGAGTTGTTGGGAAACTGACTCATCAATGTTTGGAAATACAAATTAACTAAGCATCTGTGACATTTTTACCCGAGTCAAGAGGATAGACAAATTATGAAACAATATTCTTTATTACAATTTATTTTATCTATTAAAATCTCATGCAGGACAAGGCCCTGGCCACATGATAAACATAGGCGGAACTACAACTAGGTAGTAAGTTTAAGCCAAGAGTGAATAGGTCACTTCTAGGCAACCGTGCTCTATCGTCGGTCGCATTATTCATCAGGTCTGATTGAGAAGGAAAGTTGTCATAAGTAAAAAAAAAACTCAAGGCAGATAATTTCGTTGAAGAGTAATTGTTCAAAAGGGTAACCGTGGCCCTGGAACACAAAAGGCATTTGGAAGACGATGGGTTTTGGAAGATGGGTGGATTTTAGTCAATTAGAGTCTGACGCTCGCTCCCGTGAGTCAAAAGATGGGTTCTAGGAGCTCGTGGCTAAATTATAACAGTCACACGGGTCGATCTTCAAGTCTAAGCAATGCTTGCCGAAGTTTGTCCGTGGATGGGTGACCATCTCAACATAACGAGACTCCTCCGTGCTTCGGAAAGCACGTTAAGTCGTTGGTCCCGGTTGTCGTTTCGAGAGCCAGAAAATTTCACCAGTCTTGCCAAGAAGTACCGTGTTCCCCAGTTAAAGTGTTGTGGAGGTCTGGTAGGCAGCTGCTTCACGTAAAACGTCCTGGTATTCAGCGGGATCCGGTTTGACTGGGAGCCAACCCCAATATAGTTGGGAAAAGGCTAGACAGATGAAAATATGGGTCCCTACTTCTAGGTAAGCGAACTCCATTGTTATCCACATCATCGCTTATCATCAGATGAGATTGTGGCCTGACGCTAGCCTAATACTTATTGTTAAATAAGTTAAAAAAAAGAAGCTGATATTCACGAAGAAGACTGTTGAAAATCATCCAATTTGTGCATAATAGACATAATATATGCCTCTTGCCATTTAACCCAAGCCCGACGCATCCCAACGCTTGACGCGGCTCTCTCACCCGACCGTAAAAAAGCGAAATCAATTATACCGAAATGGCAAGCGAACAACCCAGCACAACGTGACCCACCCTGCCATCCTTAGAGGGTTATCACACTGGCGATTTGTTAGCGGGTTTCTACCGCAGCGATTTGTGAACGTTGCTCTTATGTTGATAGTTACAGCATTTATTTAGTCGTTTATCAAGTGACTGGATGTCGTTATTTCCATGTAAGATGGGTAGGCTAATTAGTGTGGGACGCTACTTGTGTCGATACTCTTGCGCCATCCCATCTACCTAGCTCATCATGCTGTGCTGGCGCTGCCGCTGCAGCTCTGGAGAACCTCAAGCGGCAGAAATATAATAACCTTGTTGGTAGATATAAATTTCGAGTCGTTTGTGGTTGAAACTCTCGGGTCGTGGGGTCCGAGTGCTCATAACTTATTTAGACCTTTAGTTGATACTTTGCGTAACCCGGGGGCTGGCTTTTATCTTGGACAAAAGATAAGGATTGCCATACAGCGTGGCAATGCTGCCAGCCTTTTGGGTGGGTACATTACCAGTGGCCAGCGATGCGAAAGAAATTTTCGATGCCATCTTTTTAGTACGTTTTTTTTTTATTTATGTGTATATATAGTAATAGTTAATTATAATGCTAAAACAAAAAAATCTATAAACCTTTAGTGATTCACAAAGGCAAAATTAAATTTGAGTAACTAAACTAATATTACAAATGCGAAAGCGAGTCTGTTGGTTATGACTTTCAAGCCTAAACCGCTGAACCGGTTTTATATAATTTTGCTACAAAGATAGATTGAAACCTGGAAAAGCTAGTGATTTAATATTTCTTCGCGTGTGTGCGCTAGCTGCGATTAAGCGGCGTCTTTTTAGCGTTTACACAATATTCTACACTTGTCTTGCTCTCTTTTGAACACTCACGTCAGTAATTCACGCTACGCAAACGCTGTAAGTACGTTGCTCACATGTGGTTTTCTCGCTACGCATGCAACATTCGCATCGTTTGAAAAACTCTCACAAATTGCCAGTATGATAAAGCCCTTATTGTTACAAAACCGAACAATGAGTGCCCATATCATCCACGTGATGGGTCACCTTACAATGGACGGTTGTGAGACCTTTAGAAAGAACACAATATGTTGTCTGGTCCCTTTCAAATTGATTCCTAATTAGTGTGATACGCAAATAATTTGTTGCGACAGTAAAAAATCTTTTGTTAAGTTTTCTTTCGGGGTCTTTTTTTAGCAATTTGGGGTAGATAATGAGGTGGGGTGGGACACAACGTGTTAGGCGTGCTGTACAGACTTTAGTAATTAAGGCTGGACTTTTAATTTTTCTTGTTTTTGTTGTTGTTTTTGATGATAGCAATACTTAATTTAGTCCCAAATTAATACCGACCACACACAAGGCTGGTTGTAGTAACGACACTTTGGGGGATGATGATGAGATTACCTACCACTAGTGGTAAATATATAGATAATTTTAATACTGAAGATTACTTATAAGAAGTTTAGTATTCAAACATTGTAATTGCAAAGTCGAAACGCTGAAATCGCGATCACAGGTTTGGTCCTACCGGTGCGGCGGCGACCTCTAGCGTCCGGCCCTGGTTCAATCCATGGTCCGGAGCGAGGAGGCACGGGAAGCGGTCACCACCTTCTGTGAAGCAGTAATGCTAGCGAAGGAAGAGACTGAACGCGCGCGGTAGAAGTAAACCTCACACCCCAGCCTTTTTTTTTGGATGAGAAATCATCAAATGACTTCTGGGAGCAGAAGGGAGTGTCAGCCTCTTTATGACTAAAACCCACCCATTTGTGTCCTTTCTAGTGCCCTTTGTGTTCCAGGGCCGCGGTGACTCTTTCAAACAAATTCCGCAACCCTAGCAGACACCGCAAAGCTAGCAGGCACACGCGAAAATAACCTGCTTGACGATAAAGAGTGCGATCCCGTTGTCACAATGCATGTGAATTAACCAGTAGTACAACTATTATTTACAAAGCTGTTTTACCTCTCTTAATACATAGCATACATATTATGTTTGAATTGCAAGTCTTCAAGTTGTTGTTTAGTTTATTACTATTTAACTCACACGTGTAAGCTTACTGAAAACAATACCTCATCAGTACTAGAATAACAAAACCCAGCCTATCCATAATAGGTACTAAACTAAATCGCACTAAACTAGGACATTTCAAAATTAACATATTCATACGTTTAGCTAAATCTTCGTAGGAAGCTAGCAATAGAAGTCCGCCTATTGTAAATGTGTTTCTGTATGTAGTTTTCTTTTTATGTTATTCTCGGTTTACATTAAGTATATCCTTACTAATATTATAAATGCGAAGCTTTTTATGTATGGATGTGCGGATGTCTGTTATTTTTTCACTAATGAATAGCTACCTCATTATCACCGAGAGAGGGAGAGAACATAGGCTATATTTTATCTCAGTATTCCCACGGGAATGGGAACTATATGGTTGAAACCGCAGGGCGCTGCTAGTAATTTATTAATTATAGATATAGAATAATTTGTTTGTTATATTTACTATATTTATTGGGTTAAGTGGTTGTTTAATGCCCGTCTTTACAACACCAGAGGCCCTTACTACACATGATAATGTTTTTGATAAAAAGGAATAGTAGACCAGATACAAGACGCATAGTCTTGTATAGCTCCGTCTGTATCGCTCACCGTAATCTTATCAGGTGATACCTGAATTGAATTGAAGTCTAAAATAAATAAAAACTTTTATTATAGGATTGCGTGCGTTTAGCTCAGCACTTAGATTTGACAACATTTAGATTGTGTGTAGTGTTAGTGAAAACAGGCTTAAATGTCTCAGGTAGTCGCTTTAACCCTGCTTCAGATACTTGGGTCAAGTCGGCTCGTTTAAAATATCACATTTTGTAGAGGTACACTTTCGATGAGTTTTATGTGCACCTACATAGTGTATTGTTGTGCAGTGTTAGAGTTTAGCACAATTGCTGTTTGGAGTTGGAGTTTGTCATTGGCACTAATATGTAATTTTTTAAACGTCTCATAAAGAGTGCTATGCCATATTTATATGAATTCGCCATCTTGACTTGATCAACGACATTCTACACTAAGTACAACAGCCGCCATTCAACCTTTTCAACAGACACACTTGTCTGACATTTCACCAAATGAAATTTCGAAGCCAAACTCAATCGGCGCACGGCGAACCCCGAACTGCTCCGAAACGATCCGCACTAGACTGTGTACTTTTTCTCGGCCTCATGTGCACAAACAGTGTTTAGTTACCGGAGGGTGTATTTTATCTTGTTGTGCTTGTTTTGTTGGGTAGACGGAGGGGGTGTTGCGGGGCGCGGGGTGGCACCTGTTGCCCCGAGTTTCGACGTGGGAAAGCCTAATCCGGCCTGAGATGAAATAAATACAACATTGGCTCAAGAGAAACGTTCTCAAGATATCTTTTGATGGTATTCAGTAAAGCCGTGTGAGCGCACGATATTCGGGGACTTTAAAGGAATAGCCATTTTTTATTTTACGTCTGTGTTGTGTTGTGTTGAATTTTTGATGCAACAAGTGGTATTATTGGGATGGAAGTGTTAACGAAGCCTTTGTTACGATTTCGTGTTATCGGGTAGTGCTTTTTCGCGTTTCGGTTTATGGGTCATCTAACCATCTAGATTAAATAATGTTCTGCCGAGTATAATATAAATATATTGAATAGGTTATTACTAGGAAAGCATGCCACATACATCGTTGATAACATCATAGCTTATTATTAGGTGAATTAGTGAACAAACACAACCCCATCGTAATTAAAAATTTCATTAATTTTATGAATGACCGGTGAATGAAAAATATAATATTTTAATTTATTTGAGAACGCTAAAGCTCTTGTGAGTAATAAAATATTATTCAGTTGTATATAAATGGTGGTCCGTTGGACTCGATTTAAAACACACATTTCTGTTTTTGCTGAAACTGATTGAAGTCACGATGAGACTTTTATTAATTTACCTGACCTACCTTTTATTCATACTTCTCCTATATGAACCGGGTGTGAGTGTAACTTTATTCATTGTTGCGAGTATGAACCTCAGAACCAAATAGCCACGGATTTATCGTCTCCGCAGACAGGCGCGTTTCCATAGAAAAAAAAAATGTTTAAAGCTGAATTTACATTTTATTTTATTAAATAGGTTTCATGAAATAGCCAATATGTTAAAGGTATTTTAGTACTGTAATATACTGTATGTTATTTTATGTCTATATGTTAGTACTATAGTTTTTCTTTTGGTTTCAGGTAATGGCTGTTCTGAAATATCAATTTGTGTTTTCAAATTGAGCATGATTTTTTAAATGTTAAAAGTAAGTAAGTGGTAACGATTTAGGATTTATATAGTTTTTTATTATTATTTTAGTTTCGTATAATGTGATATTTCGTGCTTCGAATTTCTATGAAGCAAAAAAAAAGTAGATACACGATTCAATTTATCCCTGTAGTCAGTCTGAAAAAGAAATAACATTTAAACTCAGTAATTAAAAAAAAAACCATTTCAGCAAAAACGTCACTTACACTAACCAAGTAACCACCCAATGCATTTGACAAGTTAATTGAATAACGTTTTTAACCAACCCTTCACCGCGTACTTAGTCCGCCAATACTGGCGTTCCCCGTGAAAGCGTGTATATTTTTAGAATTGCACCTATGTATTTCCACACAGACGGCCCCACATTTCTATTTCCGTTGGCAGACATTGACATGAATACGTTTTCTCGAACCGGATTATTTTGACATCGCCAAGTATTTGATACTCGGTCGCCCACGTTTACTTGCAGTTTATTACGTCTCAGTGATGTATCTATTAGCATTTTAGGGTTATGGCTCACGTATGGTGGAGCCGTGGATCTGTTATTATGTCAGCTGGTTGTCTGATTCGCTGTTATTGTAGAGTGTTAATTTATTTATGTTCTCGTAGTCTCAGAATTTATCGAAACGATTGTGTAAACTGTATTTGTGGGCAAGGCACGTTGCTCGCAGGACAGATGGCCGATGGGGCTGAAGTTCTGGAGTGGCGACCGCGTACCGCGAGACGCAGCAGCAGTTGGAAGGCCTTCCACAGTGTAAACTGATAACCAGGTGGGGGTCACGGGTACCCGATGGATGCGCGACGCACAGGACCGGTTGTTATGGCATTACACTTGGAGGAGGCCTATGTCCAGTAGTGGACGTCGCTCTGCTGATATGATGACAATGATGATGAAACTGTATTTATTTATTTATTAAAACTTCATGCATTAGTAAAAAACCATAAGCAAAGTCGGACATTAAGTCTGCGAAAGACATTTTCTTCCAGTCGGCTTTAGAGTGGTGACAGAACATGACTAGTTGTAACTTAATGAAAAGATAATTACAAAAAGTACCATATTATAAATACGAATATAAATGATTGAGCACCTAGAAGGATTAGGGTGTGGCTTTTGCAAAACAGTGGTACAGTATAGGCTTAAAAAAATCCCTAAATGACAGTCAATGTCAAATTAAATCACATCCATTTCAATGCAACAATTATTTGTTATAATTTTATTCAACTCACCCGTAACTCCTTCTTTCATAACGTTTCATTTTGTCGTCATATTTTTCAATGACAAAAAAACCGTTGTAAGAAATACGCAACATTTCAACTAATAAACTCGCAAGCCCGTGAAATCGCACCATAACTCATAAAGCGGAATAACATTTAGTTCAGCAGGAAATAATAAAAAAGAAACGTATCTTCTGAGTCGTTTGCTGATTAAATAAGTGAATGAGGAGATGTTTTTGCTCTACTTTTTAAAAATATTTCATAAATCTTTTAAAGATGATACGGAATAGGTATTTTTTTACTGAAGTAATCGAATAAGTCCGTCAGTTACATTTCCAAAAAGTATTGGACACGTATTTTTCTTTTTTCACAAAAATAAAAAGACGAAACAGTGCGTTGAAAACTCTCGTGACGCCACTACGTGATACAATTTTTATTTTCAGTTATTTTTTTAAATATATATTTTTTTTATCTTCGTAAATGTTTTTTTTTTGTGAATATAATATGAAGAAACGGAATAATATTGAAAACTGAAAATCAAAATCAAGATTATTTATAGTAATTCTATAAATAAATTTGGTTTTGATTTTCGTTTTGGTAATCTAGGGATGGATTACCAAAACTTATGATGTGCAATTAGCTTCATGCTTTTGACTGACCGACCTTGACATTCCAAAAGTGCCTGTAAATGTTTTTTTTTTAATAATTGTGTGAATGTATAAGTAAATAATAGTAGAATTTATAGTAAGTAAATCTACTAGGAAACCTTTAAAATAAAATACGCATATTTTTGTAATGTCAAAAATAAAATGAAAGCGTATTCCTTTGTCTCATTCTTTTGTGAACACTTTACTAGGTAATATTTTTTCCCCTAAAATAGAACAGGAAATTAAATTCCTCGTGCAAAAAAGAAAAATGCAAAAAGGTGTGACAAAGCATGCCATTGTATTTTAAAATCCTATAAAGCTCTGGCTGAAATATAAATCATCGTACTCACGAAATAATAACGAGGAAACGATAAAAAGGAACGTATCTCTTGAAGTTTTTTGGCAAGAGAACTGACTGGGAGAGCGCTGGTACTGTTCAAACTATGGATGAGTGAGATCTTCGAGATGTTTCAAGTTTTGTTTTTGATTTGTAGTCTGTTGTTTGTTTTATGTTTGAACTAGCGACCAGCCCTGGATTTGTGACTGTGCAAATTATTACTTACCCGAAACTTCCTAGTTTATCGCTCTTTCTGTTAGTCGAGACCGTAAAAAAAGAGAAAAGAGGCAGACATTCATCCTATTTCGAGAAAGAACCACAAAAGAGTTCCAGGTAGGAGTTCCAAGTTATTGTCATTATAACTATGACTAGCAGCGCCTCGCGGTTTCATCCGCGTAGTTCCCGTTCCCGTGGGATTACGGGAATAAAATAAGGCCTATGTTACTCAGGGTGAATGTAGCTTTTTAAAGAATTTTGAAATTTTTGAATTACTGAAATTGCTCCAGTCGTTTTTGAGTTTATTCGTTACATACAAAAATACAAATCTGTCCTCTTTATAATATTAGTAAAGATATATATTATACCATGTTAAAAAACAGCAACTGAAAGTTATTTTTTCTAAGCTTAACTACATTTTTTATACCATATGTCTAACCTATTTTTGTCATCATACATAAATAATTCTACATCGCAAAGCCTCCTAACACACGTCAGTTCACTTCAGACTCAAAACGGAAATATTGCCGGTGGCGCCCTCTCGCGGCGGATGCTGCATGGGCGCCAGCGAGCCGCTTCCGGCCTGGCCTCGTTATGTCCGCTTTGTATGGCGGCCGAAACGGCATGCCAGCCTCATCGGACCGAATGAACCATTGTCAACGATATTACACTCTGCTTTGATTTATTCAGAGTGCTTACTATGAATAGGGAAAGTTAGAGAATATCAATGGGAGAAGTGTGGGTTTGGGTCTTGAATTTTTGCATGAAATGGGAGGCAGGTTCCGTACCCTTAACCTTAACATAAATGAGAAAGTTAGAGAATGGTCGTAGAAATATTGGCAACTTTTCGGAAATTATTCAAAAGGGGCGAGGGGATAACAAAGTGTATCATGTGCTAATCCAAGTCATGGTCTACGACGTGCACAAGACTATTCAAATTTCAATCGCTAAGATCGCTTTTAGCGATATGTGTCACCCATTGGAATGTTTTCTTCATCTATATGTTTTGTAATTTATATGGTGTACATAATAAAAGGCATTCTATTCTATTCTATTCCATTCTATCATGACCTTTTATAATATTAGTTGGGTGGACGAATTATGGTGTTCTGTATTGGACTGATAAAGGCCGGATGATGAAATGGACTGGTGAAGGCCGAGGGAATCGCCTAGATGTAACTGCAAGCACAAGACGGCGAGATGTGTCAGCAATTACGGCCGAACCTTTATAATTTTTCTATTGTTTCATTTGTTTTTCTATCTCCAGTATGTGATAGATCGGTTATTGGGTTCGGCCGTTAGGGATGAGGACGTCTGTAGCCTTCAGTAATGTCTTGGGATGAAGTAATCATGATGTAGGTTGGTCAGGTAGGTTGGATTCTATGCTTTCACATGAAAGGAGGGGTGGTTTCCATACCTTACTTTAGACATTTGGACGCCTTATGGCAAAATGTGGGCATACCTAGGTGGGAGTAAAAAATAAATAAATGATGTAACAGGCGTACGGCGAATGTAATGAACATTAATTAGAAGAAGTCTTATTTATTTTTTGTATTTTCTTTTGTCTACAACAGACATTACATTAGGTTAAGACGTCGTCAAGCAGGAATTGATTTTGCAAAGTATTTTTATATAATACTAGTTTCAGCCAGGCGGCTTTTCGATGCCGATGAAAGTCGGTAATTACCCCAAGAGAACATACACCCAGCTAAAAAGTAGGTATTCTACGTCCTAATTCAGAAAACATTCTACTCGTGTTTCCAGTTTCATTCAAATTCGTTCAGCTGTTTACGTGAAAAAGAAACAAGACAGACACGTAGACGGACAGATGAACTTTCGCATGCATAAAATATAAGTATCGAAGTAAATGTATGGAAGTTATGGGAATAATGACTCAAGCAGTTTAAGTGTTGAAACTTTGATGATAACTTTAATACTTTGCCCTTTTTACCCACTCTGTAAAATGCCCTTCACTTGAACTGAACAGAAGTATACACTCGACAACAACAACCAACTTGACAAAACTTCCCAAACAGACATAATTTATTCAGACTCATCTGTAAAAGTCCAAGACTAATTGTTTAGCTAGATAGTTATTACTCCAATGTCCCTTCATTAATTCCTTGGCTTGTTCGAAGAAAATTTTCTCGAGACAGCTCGGGTTTTATTTCATTGCTTGAAATAGAGTTAATCTTCGTTTTCTTTTGACTGCCAGTTGTGAGGGTATTTGTGGTTGTAAGGTTTTGGCTTTCGGTCAAAAGCTTCTTCAGTTAAGCGTAGTGCTTTGCTTTTAAATACGATGGGTGGGTAATTCAATTCCTATTTAAGGAAACCTTGACTGCATTTAGACTTTTTTCGTCCATTTTATGCAAAAGAAATAGTTGATAGTACCTTGACATGTCTTCATTAACTGTTCATCATTATATTAATCTCTATTCCAGGATGATGATTCCAATAAAGATATCAGTTTATTTGGGGTTATCTTTATTTAACGTCATCTCAAGATCGATCGTGTTTCTAGCCATAATTTATTTTTTTAATCAATTTTATTCAATGCATCACTATGCGTGTCATTGTTATGTTGGGAATAATTAGATATATAAATAAGTTAAGATATATATAAAAACTGATAAGAATAATTATGTACAAAGTCGCATAAAGTAATCATTTTACGTATATAAAAACTACTATATCGCTGTCAATGGGAGAAGCTTGTACTGTCTGGACAGGCCACTCAAATCTAACCTACTTAGCTCTCATATGATTTGACAAGTACGGATTGTATGGACTTTAAAAGAGACTTTGACCTCTGAGTTTGTTTCGGTGTTTCTTCTCAGGGTAATCGGCTAGGAAACACCAGCCTCATCTAGCTTAAAATGACCAAAAAAGATTAGACGTGTGAATGTGTTATGTTTAACCTACTTGAGAATTAATATCACTAAACAGTGCCCTGAGCATTGGCAGCAGTGCCGCGTTGAATGGCAATGCATTTTTTTAGTATAACCCATTAAATTAAAACAATCAAATTAAATTCGATTGCATAAAAAATTAAAACAATAGTCGTATTTTCAATATTGTAACTTCGACAAATGTGGCGGCCGTTATGAAATGTAATCAAAACTTTGTTAGAATTTATTGTTCGATTAAAAACTGTCATAAATTTTATTGTGAATACAATTAAGTAACAATTTCTATGGTCTCTTGTAATATGATTTAGGCCATTTGTTTTATGATTCTATTAATTTCGGACGACAGTTATAGCTGCTGTGCAAATAGTCAGTCATCATTCTGTTGCTTATACCCCATTTTATTTGGGGATGGCACAACATGTCTACTTTCATACTTCTCTTTTAGTTTTTAACCGACTTCTAAAAAAGGAGGAGGTTCTCAATTCGGATGTTTGTATGTTTTTTTTTTTTTTTTTTATTTTTTTTTTATTGTTTGTTCGCGCTTAACTCCGTCGCTTGTCAACCGATTTGAAAAATTCTTTTTTTGTTGGAAAGGGTATACTTCCCAAATGGTCCCATGTAAATTTTATCGAAATCAACTAAGCGGTTTTCGAAAAATCAACAAAAATCTAAAAAAAATATCTACATTGCCTACATTGACGACCTCTTAGTTTACTCCGCAAAGGAGCAGTACGTTTTTTTTACACCAATGTGATTGGTTCGTTTAGGTGGGAGAGGGGAAGGGGTGTAGGTACCACTAAAAAGTGAAAAATAAAAAAACTTTTTACAAAAAATAAAACCGACTTCTAAACAAAAAAACCAAAAAGTATAAAATAACTTTAATTTCGGAAGTCGGTGTGTTCAACAACAAAAAAGCAACCAAAAACACCGAGTTCCGAAATTAAAGTTATTTTATACTTTTTGGTTTTTTTGTTTAGAAGTCGGTTTTATTTTTTGTAAAAAGTTTTTTTCATCAATAGTCTTTCCCTTATACTATCTATCTGCGTAGCCTTTTTCCAACTATATTGGGCTCGGCTTCCAGTCATACCTGATTCAGCTGAATACCAGTATTTAACGTGGAGCGGCTGCCTACCAGACCTCCACAACCCATTAACTGGGGAACACGGTACTTCTTGGCAAGACTGGTGTCAGATTTTCTGGCTTCTGACAATCTGTAACGACTACCAAAGATCTCAAATGACAGCCGGGACCAACGGCTTAACGTGCTTTCCGAGGCACGGAGGAAACTCGGTATGTTAAGATGGTCACCCATCCACAGACCAACCTTGGCAACCGTTGCTTAACCTTGAAGATCGACCTGCGCGGCTGTTATTCTTTAGCCACGAGCTCCTCTTCAGTCTTTCCCTTATACATAGCCAAAAAAAAAAACATCATGTAGAAGGAGAGTTGTTTTTTCACAAGTTCTTTTTTTTTAATTACTATGACGTCGGTTTATTTCAAAAGTGTTAAAGAGATAATTAACAAATTTAGGAACAAAAATCAAGTCAAATTCCATTGCAATTCATACTTTTCAGGGCTATTTTAATACACTTAGCAAATAACATAAATACAATACGCTAAAGTCGATATTTGGTTGTGATTTGAAAATATCATATTATTTCTAGAATTTATCGCTGTTACTTGAAGAAGGCTATATTTTGTTATTTTATAAAGCAAACTATTTTTTCCTTATACATCAATCACATCAAAATCAGTCGCCTTCTCCGCGCCCTATAGGGCTCTTATATTTTCATAAAACGCTTCATCTACCCGAGTAATACCCAGTTTTCATGATGCATGCACATTTTGCGGTCATGGGTAGTGATTTATTTCTGCCGTAGTACTTAATTCTATCTCCCCTAGTACCCTTGATGTGGGGGTCGCGTTTTGAACGAACTAGAGATATTTTGGCTGTGCTTTCAATTTCCCTTCGATTGAAGGGTCCTTTTCTAGTACCCTCTTCACTATTTTTATATGTATATAGGTACGTATACATATGTTATAATGTGGCTTTGTGTTGTGTTGTTCACTCGCAATAAATAAAGCGGAGGACATGCATAGGTATGTGGTATATCAAGATTAGTTGCATCTGTTTTTGAACATTCATAAGTACATATGTATACATATATAGTATAGTCAGCCTTTTTTTATGTTCCCACTGCTGGGACACAGGCCTCCTCTCTAGGAGAGGACCGTAATCCACCACGTGGGCCCAGTGCGGCTTTGTGAATGTCACATGTCTTCGAATTTTTGGTTCTAGAACATTTCCTCACGATGTTTTCCTTCACCGTTTTGAGAGCAGTGGTGATGAAATTAATTACATAAAGTAATGCGCCTGGCTGTGTTTGAAACCGCGACCTACGATTCGTAAGTCGGGGCCATTACCACTCGGCCACCACTGCTCCTCTGCCACTATACATATATAAAAGTACCTACATAATTTCACTCCATTTTCCCATTGAATAATTCATTTATTTCAGCTTTTAGAAAATCTATCGTTATAACCATATCTTTACAAAGCAGTCATCGCCATGTGTGCGCCTGCCTTATATAGTTTTCTCCAGGTTTCTACACTACAAACGAAAAAGGTGAAAATATCTCGAAATCCTCTCAAAACATGCACACTCGTTCCAATACCCAATCCATTCATCTCCTCCGCAACTTTATTTAATAAAAAATAACGTATCCATAAAACAAGAGTATGTATACAGACAGACGTTCAAATTTACAATGCGCGCATCGTATTCACATTTCATTGTTAGTTACGAACCTTTGTTTTTGATCACTCCTGTTGGTCTGGCAAGGCTTTTGTTGATGCCAAATAAATATCTATAATTGGCTCAGCTACCGGTCCAAATGAAAACGGGAATATAGGTAAATTGTACGAGCTTTTGAATATTTTTTAGCATTCTGTTTCGAGTATTTTTGTGATTTTTATTCCCTGAGCGGTGATATTTCTTCAGTTTATCGGTTTTCGTTTGATTGCTTCGTTGGTCCCGACTTTTTAGTCTGGTATTGCTTTCCTTAGTTTTTAATGTACATATGTCAAAAAATAATCATATTAAATATTTTTCTTTCTCCTTTTAAAGTTCATTGTTTACCTTTATACCTTTGCTTTCCAAAACCAACATTGTTTTCAAAAAATATCTCAAAAATAAAAACAAGCAATGACCATATCTGATCTACGTGTATAAAATACAATTCAACATTAAAATCTTTTCCAGAATCGGCTAAAAAGCCAATAGGCACAGAAAATCTTTTTTTTTTTTTCAATCTATGACGCGACACGTCCTCGTGTCTACCCAATGTTCGGCATCTAACATTTTTGATTCTATTGCTGTATTTTTTCTTTTTTTTGCGACCATCGACGCCGGTAACCCGAGCCAGTCAATTCGTTTCGCGATACGCATCTGCAACGAATTTGTGTGTTCCACGGTCTATCGTGGCCTTTTTTCTATTTTTGAATTTCGAATAAAAAAAAAAAGAAAATGACCGGTGCATGTGGCAAAAATATTCATGGAGTTTTCGTTGCTTCGTACTATTGGATATTATGTTGTATATCCCGATCTTTCATGTATGGAATACTGTGGTTGCTCATGAACCGTAGATCATCAATTACAGCATCGGTAGGTATTGTACTTAGTTATTTTGCTTTTATCGTGGTTTGTTTTCAAAAACAGCTTAATGAATTAGTCAAACAATTGCAGCTTTTTCATTTCATATTTTTATGCGTTTACACAGCAGCCCTGTTACCATTTGCTGTTCAATTTCAATTAATCAATTACTCAGAACAGTCAACACCGACCTACATCCATCACTTCAGGTATGAAGTTTCGAAAAAATATTGTTATACAAACACATACATATTTTACATATTCCCGCGTTTATGTACAAGCACGTCATAAATTAAACATGGCGCTCGAATCACCACGGGAAACAGCTGAAATCCTTGGAGAATTACAAATTTTTATCTTTTTACAAGGAAAGTATCTCAGTGGAAACCAGTAAATGTAGACAGGTCGTATATTACACATATAATTTGCAAGAGGAAAGTAATAAAACTTAACGCGACTGTACCCGACGATGTTTGTCGAAATCCTTAAACACGACCAGTTAATTTGACCTTTGAGTTGTTCATGGCTTTGACAGTTTTGTTTAGGGTTCAGGGGGTGAAGGAGGTCTTGTTTCCTGGTTTTTGTGATGGTGTAAACACATTAGTTGGAACAGCGTGAGTTGAGGTTTCTTTGGATGAGGCACGACACCTGTAAGAGATCTACTTGATTTTGTTTTCTGAGCTGAGACTTTAATTAAAGACGGTAAGTTATGTTAGGCGCTTTCGTTGAGCTGATGAATTGGAGTCGTTTATGAGGATTGCAAACTTTTAATTAGCCGTTTTGTTTCTCGTAATTTATGAAAATAAACTTAACTTTTAATTTTCCAGCCATTTGGTAAAAACACCATTACCTAAAATTAAAAATAAACTAATGAATTAAATAATAAAATATAATTTTATTTAATAATTAAATAATAATATAATATTTTTTTTGTAAGGATTTTTTAAAAGTAATGTTTATTTATATTAATGAAAATTAAAAATGATGATTATCAAAAAGTCATGTTTTGTTCACCATTAAAATATGATAGTTGAACCCAACAGCTCCTACCATAAAACAAATCAAGCACAAAACAATTCCAAGTCATTTAAACAAAATAGCAATACGACACTGTATCAAATCTATACGGCTAAAGATTCCACCCCCGTGGATATGACGGGGGTCCAAAATAATTGTTTCCGGTATTCCTGATTCGAGAATCGAGGGGGGATTGATTTAAAAGCCTGGGTTAGGGTGGTTTGGAGTATCCTCACGGTGACATAACCCTAAGGGGTATGCAGAGCCCCTTATTTATTGTGAGCGTGAAGTGGACATTGCAGCTTCAATTTTATTTATTTTCAGCAGTTCATTAATCTGAACGCGTGTACTTAATTCATTTTCTGCATATATTGCGATATATTCGTAAGCAAGTAAATTGAGTAGCATTTTCATTTTACAATTCAACAAAATTAATTGCGCTGTGCGAGTAATGTCGCGCTGACAAAGTCTTCAGACATAATATGAAACACAAAGGATTGTGATAAAATATGTGACACGCATTAGGGATGTTTCCTGAGTAAAAAAATATGATTCTATTTAGTCCGTTAGTTAGATTATCGAAAAATATTGGACACGTATTTTTTGCGTTGTCAAATCTATAAAAATTGACGAAGATAAAAAGCATCAAAGATCAGGAGTGGGGGCTTGTGACGTCGCGTCGTGGTAAAAATTGTAGCGAGTAGTGACGTCGCAGAAGTATTCCACAAACTGAATCGTCTACTAAAAGACTGTTACTTTGTCCAGAGCCTCTAGTGATTCGTCATTTACTCATTACTCACTATGATGATTTTAACCAACTAATTTTCAATAGTAGAAACATTATAATCAAACTAGTGAGCTTCAATCAATGTCCTCAAGGTAAACATCGTATGCGACTTACCTTTAAACAAATGAGTCGGAAATCCTGCTAATTATTAAAATTGAAATCGGAACCGGAATGTTTTTCATGTCGGATATACCTAATTGGGCGCAGTACACGCAATAATTACAGATAATTGTGGTTTATTATGTTTCATTATTTCGATTCTACGTATACGTTATAACACTACTACGTTCGCATATGTGAATGTTAATACAGCTTCTGCCCGCGGTTTTACTTGCGTGATCAGTATTTTATTATACGAAAGGTACCTAAGTATTTAAATCATATGAATTTAAATTTCGAATAATAAAACTACCGTCGTAAAAAGTTTCTTACATCCTAATCCAAGTCATGGTCCACTGGGTCACAAGCTTTAAGGACTGGTTGGGGAGACGCATCGGCGTCCTTATCTTCCGCCTGACGCAGGTACTCACCGGATACGAATGTGTCGGGAAGTACCTGTTTCGGATTCGGTGGGAGGACACGTCCGGGTGTCAACACTATGTAGATCGCCCGGAGGACACGAGGGAGCATATGGTGGAAGTCTGCCCTGCTTAGGCGGAGCAACGCCGTGTCCTCGTCAAGGCGATCGGCGGCGACGACCTGGTTCAATCCATGGTCCGGAGCGAAGAGGCATGGGAAGTGGTTACCGCGTTCTGCGAAGCAGTAATGCGAGTGAAGGGGGAGGCAGACCGCGCGAGAAGATTAAAACCTTTGCCTCAGCCGCCTCTACAAAAGAAGACGGCCCGGGGCGTCTTCTTCTGTCGGGAGCCGCAGGGCGATTCCTGGCCACCGTAGGCTCAACACCGCAGATGATGAGCTATGGGTGGCTCGCCGTCCGATAATAACTAGACCCGAGTCGACGGCGCGTCGTGTTCTAGGTGCTCCTCAAAGAGATGTCAGCAAAGAAGACGGGGCTCCACAGGATCAGTGCATGCTAGGGTTGCGGAATTTGTTCGAAAGAGTCACCGCGGTCCTGGAACGCAAAGGGCATTAGGAGGAACACGGGTGGCTTTCAGTAAGAGTCTGACACTCCCTTCTGCTCCGCCCAGAGTGGAAGAAGTCAGTTGATGATTTACCATCCAGAAAAAAAAAGTATGTATAGTATAGTCTAGTCGTTTGCCTTGCTTTATTCGAATTCATTCAGCCATTTTGGTTTGAAATGTTCACATACAAACAGACAAATAGAATTTCTGTGGATATTGTATAAAAAATATAAACATGGATGGATACATATACTCCGTTTTTTTAATGAAGACCTTTGTTATTGGTATTGTGTTTCGGTCGAAAAAACCTTTTGTTGTTAATGAGAACGTGATACGATGTGCTCTGCTTCTATAATTACAAATTGGAGTGTTGGCTTTATGGGGTTTGTCTTTGATTACAATCTGGTTTTATATTCGAAATTTACTCATAAATGGAGTACTATATCTCAGTCGTAGCCAAATCGTTACATTGGCTATAATGGAATGGTCGTACGATATCCCCTGATAGCCCTGACGGCCATCGCTGTCTGCGGTCTTCGCAGTATCGCGATGCTGCTGGCTGTCAGATCAGAAGCTTACACTGGGGCCCCGTACAGGGTCATGTATCGCACGGTCCCCAAGTACAACCGCCTACAAGTGGTGCTCGGGCCCCCCAGATTGCGAGCGCGCCCGCGGCACCCATCAACCTGACTGCTGTGGCACGAGCTCTTCTCTAGCAGGGAAGAGGGCTGCGACCACCCCTTCCACCAACTGAGGCTCTAGGTTCTCAATGAGTGGGGGCCCTGGCATAAAGTTTTCCTCGAACAGAACGAACATTTATTTATTTATTACAGAAAATTACCTAATTATACCAAATTAATGAAACCTTTCAGTCTCACAGAACCGCAAACATTCTAACCTCGGACACGTAATGAAATGTCCAATATATCTGCGACATATGTACGAGTATAGGTTTATTCTTTCACAATGTAGTAAAAGTAATAACTTTTGAAATTAGATTTAAAAAAAAAAACATTACCCGTCTCATTTCTGACATAGACTGGCAGCCAAAGCATTACATTTCCTTTCCTGATTTACAACTTTTGTAACAAATGATTCACTGGAATGAACCAAAGAACCGGCCATAGCTTGAGACGCTTTCAACTAAGCGTGTGACTGTAATAAAAGTAAAATTATGCAAATCGACCGCCCCCCCTGCTTACCCCCGCATGGTGGTAGTTTTATTGTAATCATTTACGGAGGGACGAATCTCTTTATGCGTCACCACGCTTCGCCCTGGCCCTTAGGGGCAGCATTTTTGACATTTTGCTTTATTTATAATCATAATGTTCACTTTTCAACCCCCTGAGTTAGGGTGGTTGATGTCAATTTTTTTTTCGTAATGGGGTATTTTACTGTAAAAATCTAATTAGTCCGTCTGATAGATTTACAAAAAATATTGGACACGTATTTTTTCTTTTTCCACGTAAACAAAAAATGAAGACGATACAGTGCGTTGAAAACTCACGTGACGTCACTACGTTGCTACAATTTTTACCGGCGACGTGACGTCACGTGAGTTTTCAACGCACTGTATCGTCTTCATTTTTTGTTTACGTGGAAAAAGAAAAAATACGTGTCCAATATTTTTTGTAAATCTATCAGACGGACTAATTAGATTTTTACAGCTTTATATATTACTAGCAGCGCGCCGCGGTTTTACCCGCGTAGTTTCCGTTCCCGTGGGAATATGGGGATAAAATATAGCCTATAGCCTTCCTCGATAAATGGGCTATCTAACACTGAAAGACTTTTTCAAATCGGACCAGTAGTTCCTGAGATTAGCGCGTTCAAACAAACAAACAAACAAACTCTTCAGCTTTATAATATTAGTATAGATTAGTGATTAGTATTAGTATAGATTCGGGCTCGCTTTGACCACGTTCTCACCTCACAGACCCCCGACTCGGCCTCAGCTTTATACAAACAGTTGAAAACTGTACCTTTCATTAACATAGACTGCTGAAAATGGGATGTTGATGTGAGGCATTATTTCCACGTACCAACCCGCACTGGGCCCGCGTGGTGGATTACGGCCCATTTCCTCTCCTAGAGAGGAGGCCTGTGTCCCAGCAGCGGGAACGTTAAAAGGCTGATTTTTATGCTATTATTATTTTCACGAAAAATTTTACCAAAAAATTCTCTTTCTTTGACTCTACGCAACATCATTTCACTCGTAAAAAATACAAGCATTCCAGACATTCATACATAATTATGTCATACATCATATGTATCTTCTGAAACAAACTCCCTATTACTCGGCATTCATTGGCTTGAATACATCTCAATTACTTACGTATTTTCGTCTTACATAAATTGCCTACAGAAAGCGAGGTAATTTCAGTATGTTATTGAAGTACTCGCTCATCCAAATTAAAATAATATGCATTTCTAACTAGACTTTTGTTATTTGATGCTCATATTTTTGTGTTAATTAATGTTGAAGAAATAAATATACGGTTGTGTTTTTGTAGTCAAACTTTTAGCTTTTTAATTGTAAGCCCTATGACTACAGATGTGTTAACAACAAAGCACACCGACCAGTATCTGTGTCCTGTCAGAGATAGACATTTTGACCCTCAAAACTGCAGTCAGATTTGCAGCTCAAAACTACTATCTCTTTCTTTCTGTTTTTAGTCTACAAAAAAAGATACGATCTCCTAAAATACTTCTGCGAGATTCCTGGTCTCCTGGTAGTTTGTTAGTCCTTGTCGCTCTAGATTTCAGCCCGTCTTCTATCTACTTCTACCACAGTCTTCGCAAGTAAGCCTCTGAACTTGGAACATGACATTGTGTTCTTTCTGCCTGTAGGTTTAAAAAAAAAAAACATGAACGGGAGGAGGGAGGAACCTAGCCTATCCGCGTTGGGTCGCCCTACGTTCCCTGTATTGTTCCGCTACTTGATAAGGCCAAAATCCGGTAAATTGTAGAACCGTCCACCTGAAGATTGCCAACGTCAGTTGATGTCAGTTCAGACTATCAAATTTTGATGCGTATAGTGTTCCAAATGTTCAGTTGACAATACCAAGATACAAAACCCAACACCATTACCGACACGTGTTAAAAATGGATTTCCGCAAAGTAACGCCTGACTCAATCAACTTTTTTTTTTTTAAACCAAGATAATTTAAAATCTTACGCATTTTACAATTATCCAGTGACATCAACAATGAAAGATGACTGTAGTTAAGATGGGGCCCCATTGGGTTAGTGCCTGCTAGGGTTGCAAAATTTTTTCGAAAGAGTTACCGCGGCCCTGGAACGCAAAGGGCACTAGAAGGATCACGGGTGAGTTTTAGTCAGTAAGAGTCTGACACTCCCTTCCGTTCCGCCCAGAGCGGGAGAAGTCATTCGATGATTTCCCATCCGGAAAAAAAGAATGGCTGTACTGCATAGTCTAATGGTTTAAAATTGCGTTGCTGTTTCACCAGATATATATATTATATTTCTATTTCGCACAACTGGCATCAGTTTTTACCTGATGATTTATGAAAAAAGTATTCAGCATTTTATTTTCTACAAAAATAGTATCGGTTCGAATTGTAAACTTTTGCAATAACTCCATGTTCGCAAAATATTGCAAAAAATGTTTGTGTCAAATTTTTTTGCGGACAAACTTTTTTTTGTAGTACGTAGTCAAATGAAACGACGATGTAAGCTGCGAATATTCATTTTATAACTTTATAACTACATATCTATACTATCTATACTAATATTATAAAGCTGAAGAGTTTGTTTGTTTGTTTGTTTGTTTGTTTTTTTGTTTGTTTGTTTGAACGCGCTAATCTCAGGAACTACTGGTTCGAATTGAAAAATTCTTTTTGGGTTGAATAGACCATTTATCGAGTAAGGCTTTAGGCTATATATCATCACGCTTAAGCCAATAGGAGCGGAGCAGCGATAAAGAATGTTTTAAAATCGGGGATTCCACGGGGACGAAGTCGCGGGCAGCAGCTAGTAAATACATAAATCTCTAACATTTCTCACCTATTAATAACTAGAAACCTATTTACATGTCAAATTTCAGCTTACCAAGACCAGTAGTTTCGGCTGTGCGATGTCTGTCAGCCACTGAATGACGGAAGAGTTTTATATCCTACTAATATTATAAACGCGAAAGTTTGTAAGTATGGATAGATTTTTGTTACTCTTTCACGCAAAAACTACTGAACGGATTTGAATGGAATTTGGCACACAGATGGTTTATAACCAGGACTAATATATAGGGTGATTTATCCCGATATTCCCACGGCATTTAAACTTATGCGGGTGAAACCGCGGGGCGCTGCTAGTAGTAAATATATTAACTATGGATGTTACTATTTGTCGGGATTTATTTTCCTACATTTCGAACCTTTTATCCTCTTCTCCGGTATCTGAATGAAGTAACACATTCAAATAATGCGTACCTCACGACCGGGCCCAAAGGTACGTATGTAGCTTATGTTTTACTTTTGGATCGACCATCCACTAACGGCCGAAACCAATAACCGATCTATCATATACTGGAGATAGAAAAACAAATGAAACAACAGAAAAATTACATAGGTTTTCTGTTGTTTCATTTGTTTTTCTATCTCCAGTATGTGATAGATCGGTTATTGGGTTCGGCCGTTAGATGCATTAGATGATTGATTATATTTGCGAAATTGTATAGAACTAGAAACAACGAGTTGTATCCCAAAACCTACACCAACAATAAATTTTAATATACCCATATTTCTGCTACAACCAACTCCATCATGCCGAGACAAAGTTAAATCCATCCATATTTCAAATATATTGTCATCAGCAACGGCCTTACTGCACAGACTATAGAGTCGAAAATCGCTTGAGTGTTGAGGTTGTCACCTCTTGTCACGTGTTTGGGAAAGTTTTAAATGGTCACTGTTGTGCATGTGACGTGGTGTCGTGGGTGACGGGGCCATTATTGCATGGTTACAGTTTGATTCGGGGGCTTGCGTTCGTGTGAAGTTGTGGCTGTCGTTCGTTGGGCTACTCTAGTCTATGTGGGTTTTCAGCGGCGTGCGTGGGTGTTGTCGTGGGAAAATTGATGAGGTTTGCCCTTGAAGATTTTTTGGGGTACGTAGGATTGT
Source organism: Hecatera dysodea (assembly GCA_905332915.2). Classification (NCBI taxonomy): domain Eukaryota; kingdom Metazoa; phylum Arthropoda; class Insecta; order Lepidoptera; family Noctuidae; genus Hecatera; species Hecatera dysodea. The sequence goes on along the minus strand of HG995294.1, from coordinate 4,520,410 downwards.
TTTAAGCTTGGTTTTGTTGGTAGAAGAGGTTAACAGGCCAAAACAGTTTGATAGGTTTAATTAAAGTGATTTAGAATTTTGATTTGTCAATATGTTTTAATATTATGTTATTACACGGGATAGGTTTCCACTTCGCTTGCCTTTGAAATATAGAATGATTGTATAAAGTTATGTTAATTGTTTTTTTTTTATTAACTTTCTCCAATTAAATAAGAAAATTGACAGCCACGAAAAACATTTCAATTCATATTTTTGTCTCCACTGACTACAAAAAGGTAACTGCCATTTTAAATAATATTCCACTGTAGTAAAATCTCACGTAATACACAAAATCCAAGGCGAATGATTATGCACGAACGAACGAAGAAAAAAAAAATACATAACCCAGCATTTGGACTGTGTAAGCTGATAAAATTCGCGCACGGCACAGTTTTCAAAGCAAAAACGGGCGACACAGTCGGCTGATTACCTTCATTTTCTTGGGGCACGCATATACCCCGGGGGTTAGGAGGTACCCCCCTCTATCCCGCACAATTTATTTCGCCTCATCAAAACGTCAACACGTTGACGTGTATTTTAGGGATTTTAATCGGGCGGTCCCGCGCCCCGGGCGACATCGCCCCTCTATGTAAATTGCTCGGCCCGTTTGCAAGCGTAATTGTTTTCGTTGAGAATTGACACGTACCCCGTTTTAGTTCTGACGCGTGTAACAAGGTGCTGGCGAAGCTTGTGGCTGATGGAAACGGGGCTACAGATTTGAGCCTGGTGACCTTATTTTCAGCTGGCATCAGGATATTTTCCTGCTTTGTGCCAAATACATGTTCTCATATAATAATGTCGCGTTCTTCTCATTTCATTCAATTTTCCGCTTCTAATGATACTCTCTTCGTTATTTTTAAATAAAGATGAAATAAAATAAGTAACGAGTTCTATGTTTTCAAAAAGATTTATATACTTTTAAATACGTAAGTACTAAAAAAGTTTTTTTTTTTTATTTATAAAAGAACTTGACTATATTACTAATGTTCTAATTTGCAGTTTTTTCAGTGCTAAAAAGGCATATTTACTTAATAAAAAAATGATTATATTTTGTCCGTCAGCTACTTTGTTTTTCCCTATTCGATTGAGTCATAAATAATCCTTACAACGTGCGTCCAAAAAGCAATAACACAGGTGGCTGAAACCTTAATAACCATTTCGTTACCCCTCAACCCTTAACCACTGGTTGCCACTTCATTAATCAAAAGTTATGCAAATCATGGTCAGGTTTAACTACCCCTTAAAACGCCACAACACTTGTACTTACTGCGATGAAAATCTATTCATGGACCCAGTTACTGGTGTTAATTTAAACATACGGTACGAGTGCTTTTGTAGCTATTTGCTATTAAGGTTCAAGACTGTACGTAATTGGTAATCTATTAAGATGGACACATAAAGGACAACTTAAATTATAACTCTTTTACAAACAGCTGAGCTTTAAAAGTGTGTAAGTAGGTACTAGTTTTTTTCTTTCTCTTTTTTTTTAAACATTGCCCCACACTGGGAATTTCTCCTGTCTCGTGGGTGCGTTTACAAACATAGAAATTCAGATACACAAACAACCAGACCCGTAATAACTATCCGTAGGCTATACAAGTATTTGTTACGTGCGGGAATCGAACCCGCGACACACAGCACAGTAGCCAATCACTCAACCACTGCACCAACCGTGTCTTCTGTGTGTATAAATATAATTATTTTATATAAAATTAACTACTTTTTTGACATCCCGGAGTTAGCCTATAAATATCTATGTCATTCTTCTGTACATGTGTATATCACGGAACACGTCCTAAACTTTTGGACCGATTTTGAAAATATTTAACACTATGCGAAAGGCAAGTGAAGTTTTCCTTAGAAGTAGGTAGTAGTGATGAATAAATAATAATAAATCAAAAGCATACCGAAACTTTGTAGCATTGGCTATCATTACATCTTGTTTACCCTTTATTTTCTGGATGGGAAATCATCAAATGACTTCTCCCGCTCTGGGCGCAGCGGAAGAGAGTGTCAGATTCTTACTGACTAAAATCCACACGTAATCCATCTAGTGCCCTTTGTGTTCCAGAGCCGTGGTGACTCTCTCGAACAAATTTCGCAACCCTAACAGGCACTGACCCTATAGGGCCCCGTCTTCTTGGCTGACGGCTCTTTCAGGCGCGCGTGGAATCAACGCGCCGTCAATTCGGGTCTGGTTGCTATCGGACGGCGAGAAACCCATAGCTCGCCGTCTGCAGGCCCGCGCCTACGGTGGCTGGGAATCGCCCTGCGTTTCCCAACGCTTATTTACCCTCCGTATTCAAGTTTCTTTCTTAAAAACCCGGACTAAAGAAACATCTATCTGCTGTCAAAAACATCGTGAACTTGATTCAGAATTAATCTTAGACTGTAAATCTCCACTCGTTACGTCAAAGTAAAACTTTCTTATCTCAATAAATATAAAATATATTATCTTGATATAAAAAAGCGAAATGTGAACGATATTTGATGAAGGATATCTTTCTGAAAGCCATGTGACGTTGTACGTGACCAGAAGTGCGTATGTGTCGGTGGCCGCTTTGACTCATCTTACAAAATATATCTGATCCTAATATTTATGAATCTGGAAGTTTATATGTTCCTCTGTCGTGTTTATGAATCGGAAAGGCTGTATGTCGAGCCGAATATTAAATCAGTAGTGTGTTGCGTCGGTCCCAATATCTTAAGCTAAATATTGCATCCTCAAAGTAAATATTAAACTTTTTCTCCTTGAAAACGTGCACACTCAACAACAACACTTAAATGGTAAAGATAAAAGATATTTTATTTGTCAAACATGCGTTTACATAAACTGACTGATCATGCAAGGTATTAAATTAATATATTGTGAGCGTCCATGGTGACTTTATATCGCACTTCGATAGCCTGCACGACGTAGATAACTTGCACTTTATTACAACAAATCGTGTAATTTTTTTTGAATCTTATAACATTTTAACTTCTAGCCTTATAGAAAGCCCCCGAAGGTAACTCTGTTTGTCTGTTTGTTACCGCACTTTATTACAACAAATCGTGTAATTTTTTTTGAATCTTATAACATTGTAACTTCTAGCCTTATAGAAAGCCCCCGAAGGTTACTCTGTTTGTCTGTTTGTTACCTCTTCACGTCTTGATGACTGAACGTGTTTGAGTGAAATTTGGTATACGGCTAGACCCTGGAATCCTGGATTAGGATATTAGACACATTCGTATGTTCCCTTAGGACAAATTCGACTTTCTCGCTGGCACAGCTACAGAAACTAGTATTTCTATTAAATTAGGCAATATGCAGGGCAATACATAAAAGGAAAGTTGTACAACTTGCATACCTAATTCTCATGTCTCCCGTTACAAAGCCAACATGGAACGAAAGTAGTCGATTTTATTTGTTAGACATTAAGTTATAACAAAAGCCCGGGTAAGCTTACCATTCTCAATTTGATCCAAATAAATACGCAGCAAGAAATGAAACCCATTTTGTTATACCCATACATAATACAGCCGACATTCTACCCAAAACAATACATTACTTATTCAAAAGAAGAATCCACTAACACCGTTCTACTTTCCGATTCCTGGCTCCAAAAACGATCGGGCAAGATATAATTATCTTTGTGGCTGTAGTACATTAATTATTCAAAATGTTTAGTGGCTATATTAGCTTGAATGTAACGAGCAATGGATAAGGCCAGTGCGAAATGCTCCTTCCCCAAAGGTGTTACTAACCAAGTATTACAAGTAGTGTGGGGAAGCTTATAGCTAGCTGTACTCTGAATATGCAAATCAATGTGGATAATTGGTTGAAAGTTTCGGATTGGCACGGTGCAATTTCAAGTTTTAGATTATTGCCCAAGTTTTAGAAGCTGCGGTTTTGAACTAGTGGCAATTTGAATTACAATGAAGTCGGATGACATATATTATGGGTGTTACGGTCGTACCTTAAAGGAGGATCGTATATAGAGATAGTTATGTATAGTTTCCATTCGAGGCAAGCTGTGGTGTTCTGGCTAGTTAGTCAGTGGAAAGCTGAGACCGTTAGCCCATCCGACGGCTGTCAATTCTATTAAAGCTAGCAGCACTATTGAATATCCCAGTCGTAGATACAAGGCATTGGCTCACGTAGCGTGCCTGAATATTCCAATGTTCAAGTAAGATATTTACTGCCTGGAAGCTAGTAGTAATATGTCTTCGATAACTTTTACAGCTTTTGCCTGCGGCTTTACTCGAAAGTTTCAAGTAAAACCGCTTTTGAGATAAAATATAAAAAAAAACATCTCGTGTTCTAATCCAGATCATGGTTTACCAGTGTTCTAAATCTCACCCAAATTAATTTAACCACTTTGATTGAGCAAGCTTTATATTTATGATAGAACTAACTTTTGCCCACTGAATTGCTCGTGTATATATATTTTTTAATAACTTTGCCCTACAGTCAGAATTTCTCCTGTATTGTGACAGCGACCATTTCCTCATCATCCCATACCAAAATTCCTTCATCCATCCAGTCCATTCTCCATTTCATCTTTATACCTAAATTCATCTAAATCGAACATTAAAATTCGCTTTAGTCATGAAAGCGTAGTAAAAAAAGCGTTATAAATAAATACATAAAAAATAAATAAACAAACTAACTCACATCCATATTTATAATATGAACAATTAGGATAGTGAGAGATTTTTTTCTCAAACGCTACGTAACTGAAGCAGTCCGATTAAAAATGAACACATTTTTCGGTTTACTTATAAACTTGGATAGCAAACATTCAGTCCTTGGGGATGTTTTATTCGTACCCTGATTAAAGTGGTTTCTTGCGAACAATACATTTTTGATCAATTGAAGTTTGTAGCAAAGCAAGTCATAGAAATAGGCAAGTTTTTTCTTACTGCTTCACTCCTGTGGTCTATCGAGGAATATGGCATTTTTTAATAAGTACATTTTACCCCACTGCTGGGAATAATCTCCCCTTTTTTTCTGTGGCAGTCTGCCTGCTTGCTAACTCTTGGCGGCAGAACCGATTAGGATGCAACTTAGCCAATGTAGACTTGTGCTGGAATAGGAAATGGCATACTTTTATTCCACGGGCTAGGATCATTTCAAAATTCACACGGGTAAAGACGCTGGCAAAGGGTAGTATCACCGCTAATATATTACAAAAAGGATGTTTGCTGAGTTTAAAAAAAAAATGATTATATTTAGACCGTCTGCTAGTTTATTCGAAAAATATTGGACACGTATTCTTTGCTTTACTAACTTATAAAAATTGAAGAAGATAAAAAGCATCAAAGACCAGGAGTGGGGGCGTGTGATGTCACGTCGTGGTAAACATTGTAGCACGTGGTGACGTTACACGAGTTTTCAATGCACTGTATTGTCTCTGTTTTTTGTTTACGTGAAAAAAGAAAAAAAATACGTGACCAATATTTTTTGGAAATCTATCTCACGGACTAATTAGTTTTATTTAGTCAACTACCTACTATCACATTAAACCAAAAACGCCAAAAGGCAACTCATCTCCATTTTGTCGTTACCTTAATCACACAAACAAAACCTTGGACGCTCCAGTCTGAAGCGCCCAACATTTAAGTAGATTAATCTATTCAACACTAATGACTTAATGGTGTTCTTCTGTAGATAACACAGTTAAGATCCTTGCCGTGTTGCTACAGCAATTATGGCAATTCTGTCTCCAGTCAGCTCACAATTACAGAACTAAAAATGGTCACCACAACTTTGACGAGTTTTGGTTGCGACTGTTGTCAAAAGTAATAATTGCGAGTAGATCAGGATTTTACTTTTGGGGTTTGTTTATATTTTCTAATTCATGATTTAACAATTAAAAACTTCCTCTGATTCTTTTTGTGAGTTCCTGACGGACCACTGTCTATCCATGGGCCGGGCTTGGCTTGGATATGTGTGGACCAACCACATTCCTTACCTTTATGGAATGAACTCAAAAATCAAATATATTAATGTATATCTGCCAAGTAAGTTTGCTGAAAATCATTCATTGCATAATCAGCCTTTCAATGTTCCCACTGTTGGGACACAGGTCTCTCTAGGAGAGGGATTGGGCCGTAATCCACCACGCGGGCCCAGTGCGGGTTGGTGAATGTCACATGTCTTAGAATTTTTGGTTCTAAGGTTTCCTCACGATGTTTTCCTTCACCGTTTTGAGAGCAGTGGTGATGAAATAAATTACACAAAGATTACGCTTGGCTGGAACCCGCGACCTACAATTCGTAAGACGGGGCCGTTACCACTTGGCCACCACTGCTCTAGCTCAACTTAATCATAACTGGTGAATATTTAAAATTAAAAACTTATATCCAATTAGAATTGGCCACTGTCAATCATTTGGTGGCCTAGTCAGTACTTAAGCTCAACTAAAAACTTTGGTTTTCATAAAACCTTAACCGACAGACCATCTTGCATTACAGAACCTTTTTGATTCATCATATGAATCACAAATACACCGTACAACATCAAACGGTGCACGGTGGGTGAATACAAACGCGACAACCAACTCAACAAACTTAAATGTACGCACAAAAAGATGAAAAACTATTTTCACCTGATGTCAAAACAAGCGGAAGGAAATAAATACGCATTGCATTGCCGCCTTAAGCCATTATGCTTTTATAGTATGGAAAGCTAGCTAGATAAAGTAGAGAGAATGTTCTTTATTATACATCAAAATTGTAATAAAACTCTTTCAAGCACAAATCTATGAATATTATTAAGGAATTACTTTTATTGTTGTTAGAAAACTGTGAAAAAAATGTGCTCATAATTTCTTCAGTTTTGTAGAAATATCATACACAAACACACAAACATGTAGGCGATACTTTCATTGTGAGATCAGCTATCATGTGGGATACCCTGGTTCTTGTTTTGTTATAGCTACAACCTGAGGGCTTTAAGTCAAAAGAATAGCTCACTTACCGTCAAGTGATATACGTGATCAAACGCAAGCCAATGAATTATTTTAAAAACAAACACTATAGCTTGCAAGTACTGAGGAACCCTACGAAAAGTGTTCTGTGCAGGAATCGAATCATTGACACATAGTTTTAATTCAATCATTACTTAGTCAGCCGTGGTTTAAATAGGGCTTACATAGGGTGAATAAAACAAGTTATTTATTTATTTTCGAAAATGTTCAAAAGAATCACCGACGCCCCGGAATGAAGGGGGCATTACCGCATTAGGAGGAACACGGACGGGTTTTAGTCAGTAAGAGTCTTGACACTACCACTCCGCTCAGAGTAGAAGAAGTAATTTTATGATTTCCCATGTATTAAAATAAAAATACGGCTTTGCATGCTCACTGAGGCACCCCAACTTCAAAACTCTAGGCTGCTATCGAGAAATTTTGTATATATATTACACGTTTCACGATCCGGGAATCAAAGCTCCTTTACGCTGAGCTGTAACGATTTGCGGACACTAAGCCAAGGTAAAATATCAGTACCTACTCACCATAAAACCGTCCACAACCTGACAAAGGCAGAAAAACCTCGACGGTTGAGTCAAAATCCTTACGAAACGGCAGTCGCGGTACGCTACGAAGTACATACAGGGTGTTTCAGTAGTGCGTGGTCATATTTAAGGCTTCATGCTGTACCTGTAATCTGCTATACAATTATTGTTTTGAAAACCCGACTGTAAAAACTACTACACTGTTAAAGAAAAACTTTTATAGCTATCTAATCCAGTTACTAGTATAGTTTTTTTTTTTTTGAGAGATCAGAGATTCGATGATTGTCACCGACTGCATCAGACTGCTTGACTTTCTCGAGGTCGGGTTTTTTTTAATGAAGTCTCTCTAAAGTAGTTTTTATATTGTTTCTTTATACTACAGTAGCTACATAACACCATCTTTAAATATGACCCCCCCTCCCTTCTGATTCCCATCCTTGACTATGCTGATGTCAGTTATCTTGATCTCACTCAGGCACAATTAGATAAACTTGAACGTCTTCAAAACCTTTGCATAAGATTTATATTTGGCCTGCGCAAATATGATCATATTTCTGAATTTCGCACAAAGCTCAAGTGGCTTCCCATACGTCTTCGCCGGGATTCTCATATTCTATTTCTGCTCTACAGTATTCTGTTCAATCCCACAACCCCTCTTATCTTAAAGAACGTTTCAAGTTCCTTCATGACACACATAATAGATATCTGAGGTCATCGGAAAACTTGAGACTAGAGATGCCGATACATTCCACCAGTTTTTACGACAAATCTTTTACGGTTCAAGCGGTGCGATTATGGAATGCCTTGCCCGTATCGGTAAGGCGTGCTCAATCTTTGTCCATTTTTAAAACAATGGTCAAAAATCACTACCTCTCTCTTTAATCGATTTTATTTGGATTCTATGCTTTATGTTTCATCATTTTATTTTATTTAATTATTGTATATATTTATGTGTTTATTGTATGTATAATTAGTACACCTAAGACTGCCTACAGTGCTGTATTTCCTTTTCTCTTTAAAATCCATCAAAAGGTTGTCTTGAAAAGATCGCTTTTAGCGATAAGGCCGCCCATTGTGTCACCCTATGTAATGTTTTCTTCATCTATATTTTCTGTAACTTATATGGTGTACATAATAAAGAGTATTCTATTCTATTCTATTCTATTCTATGACCACTCACTTCTGGAACACGCTGTATAATGTGTAGAATTAACAACAAAGAAACTTTCACTGATTTACGATCGGTTATCCAATACAAACGGGGAGATATCTGGAAGATATCGGCTTTATATGTTTTCCGAGGCACGGGGTATCTCACCATCAAAAAAAAATTGGAAAATTTCCCTAGAAATAAAATGACCTGGGAATCAAATCGGCCTGGAAATCAAACGGTTTAACGGTTTATAAGACCAACATGGTAGTTAAATATAAGCGCTCACCATAAAATCTTCCACAATCGCACAAAGGCAGAAAAATCTTTTAGAGACGGTTGAGCCAAACATCCTGGCGGGACAGTAGTCGTCGTGGTACGCTAAGAGTACATATAATGAGTGTGGAGCAATCATCACAATGAATGGGGAACGAGACGAGAAGCGTCGCTGTATGAATGGCGCTCCTTCGCTGGCTCGGTGGCTTGATGTAATGGCCATGAGTTTGCAAAATGGGGATATTTTTAGGACTTTTAGATAATTATAAATGCTATTTATTTATTTCACCAGTTAAAATTTAACATTGATAAACTATAAAATATAGTATTATTTCCTTTGTTCGTTACATAAATACATATATATTACATTTTTAAATATTAAAATATAAGAATATTAAAATATTTAAAAATATAAAAAACAGTATTATTATTATAGCATAATGCAAACATTGAGCAAAAGCAATGTGAGTAGGGTAGATTTTCAAGTAAAAATTAATGTGAATTTTAATACAAGTCTGAGGTCAGGGTGTCTACTGAGTGACTGCTGTTTTGACCACAATAAGCGAATAAATAACTTGAGAATCAAATATTTTTTAAGTTCGCCCCTGTACATTTTGTACGTGAAGTATTAAATAAATAAATTAATAAAATCCTAGTCAGTACATAATTTAATAAATATCTCAAAATTGCTAAAACTCGGTGAAACAATGAATATTTAAACACCTGACCGTTAAATCAAAACGTTTAATTACTTTATTTGTGGTTTTTATGAGCGTAATATTTTAGTAGTTTTTAATACGTCGCCATTTCTAGTAATTAACATCTTGATAAAATGACCTTTTTAAAAGGTAATTACAACAGTCTGATTATAAAACGCGATCCTCAATTACCATATTAAAAGTTTCACATGAAATATAGCGTGTTCGATGTTCGTATTTCATGTTCTTATTTTCCCGTAAAGGAATATTGAACTAAAAATATTATCTTGGAAAGAAGCTTATAGTGGCACAATATTTTTACGTCACTACAGCTTCGATAGAGTATTTTATATTGCAATACAGAACCTTATACTAGTGGGCCCGTTTACATTATATGGTTGCACAACACAAAATAAAAGTTATTGTTACTATGGAAACAACGTACTATACAATTAAATACTTACTTTTTATGTATGGGAATTCATCAGAATAATGATTTCTCCCGCTCTGGGCGGAGCGAAAGGGAGTGTCAGACTCTTACTGACTATAACCCACCCGTTTTCCTCCTAGAGCCCTTTGCGTTCCAGGGCCTTGACTCTTTTGAACAAATTCCGCAACCCTAGCAAGCACTGATCCTATGGGTCCCCGTTTTCTTTGCTGAAATCTCTTTGAGGCACGCGTGAAACACGACGCGCCGCCGACCCGGGCAACTAAGTATTTACCTACGGGCCATTTTTCTGCCGAAGTGTAAAACTGTACCATTCCCTACTAATAATTACCTGAGTGACATTCATAGTTTAGTACATTAAATGATGTTAAAATTTAACGTCGTCTTCATTTTTTATCCCAGTTCAACCTAAAATCACAGTCACCCTACAATAGGACTTCTCTTTAATTCGTCTCGTACTCAACAAAGTCTGAAAAGATATGACCCCAACGACTGTAAGAATGCTCTGTTTTCAAGTACCTATGCATGTATGCTTGGAAAGTTGTGGAATTCAGACCAAACGTACTGTGAATACCTTCCTGTTTTTTTTTTTATAAATTAAAATGTGCTTTCGGGCGTGCTTTTTTAGAAAATAATGTTGCAAGTAGGTATGCGAATGTAGTTTTGTGTAGGATGTTTATTTTTCTTGTGCCTTTTGGTCGTGTGTTATTGAGGGTACACGGTACAGCAAAAGACTAAAAGTGGACCAAAAAAATCTTATTTATTACAGTTATGAAATCGTTTGCTATAACTGACTACCACACTGTCAAAACTAGAAAGTATACTAGAATACTAAAATTTAGTATCTGGGTTTATTTTGTAATTTCAAGCAACCGATAAAAATGTTTTTGATATTTTCAACAGTACGGTGAAAGGGGGGAATGGAAGGTTAACTTTGAATGAAACTCTCGTTTTTTTTTTAAGTTGACTATTTACACGTATAAACTAGGCATATTTTTCGTCATCGATTGACATTTTATGATGAAACAGTTTGTTTCAAATTCCTCTCAAATTAATTGAAATACTCACTAACTTGAGATGAAAAATACTGGGATGTGGACGTGAATAAAATGTGCTAATTTCACAATAATTTGTTTTTTTTGTTTTGTTTATTTTTCTTTCTAGGTCAACGTTTATGGGGCTAATAAAACCGTTAATAGGCCAGCATGCCATTCAACTTTATGTATGTATATCTTGCTAGTGCCAAAGAGACTCATTGTCATAGATTCTACTCCTACAACCCTTTCCCACCATAACTACCCCTAGAACGACCCAGTTATGGCCACTACTCGTTAACATCCCCTATGCTTTCTTTCATGTCCTGTCTCAAAGGATTAACTAAAGGGCATGTAACATTTTAATCATGCATAGATCTGTAAGAACCGAAGGGGAAAAGGGAACAAAAAAAAAAACAAGCGTGCGTGACCATAATAATTTTACACCTATGACCGTGATTTTCATTTCGCCGAAAACTTTTTATACAAGGATAAAAAAAAATCCCTAGAGTAATTTACCTAATTAGGGCAACAAACAGAAGGAATTTAATGGGACCCGGTACTCAAAGGACGTTTCTCTAAATTATTTACATCTCTCTAGAGGGCCCGTCTTTGCAATTCTGACCAGAATACGGAGAGTCCACTCTGTTTCGTTTCGTATTTTATTCTTTGTTTTGAATTATTATTTTTAAAAAGGTCGGACGTTTGTAAGCCGATGGTTTTCGTTGAATAGGACTCTGGTGTTTCTTTTTTTGTTCATTAATTCATGTCGTAATGTTGTTTGTGGCTTTTTCGGGTGGTCGAACATTTGTTACATTGTTCGCGGTACGAAGGATATGAATGAAAATTGAGGAAAAATATTTTTCGGGAATTTGTAAGGTCCTTGAGATGGACGCGCATTGTTGTTTTAAATGTTTTGTGTTAATTAAATATAAATGCTGAGTAAGTGAATTTTCAGTGTTTTTTTTTTAGTTAGGATTTCAGCAAGGAATACTTTCACGTTTTATCAATTTTTCTCAGAAATAGATTGAAATTGGTGAACTTTGTAAAAAACTTTACCTAATTAATTTCAATTTTCCATTGTGCTAAGAAGTTATCCGCAAACATTTGTAGGCTAGTTTTCTGGTAATTAATTTCTTTACAACAACAAACAAACAGAAAATCAACAACAACAGCATGACACAGGTAATTCGAAGCACGAAAATATATGTACAAAGCAAACAACTTTTATAATGAATATTTAAACTGAACAAAATATCCATCTCTCCGTGCATTTCTCGTACAAAATCACCTAGTCTAGTACTAAAATATTCGTCAGCTGACTAAAATACTAACATAATCTGGTCTAGGCTTTAGCTGGCGTCTTGTTATCTTGCGTGGTTTCTGAGATTACAGGGGAGTCTGCTATCTGAGCGGCTCTCACAAAGAGCCTAATATGACAATGTCAGCTTTGTGCAAACTATTTTGTTAGTTTGTGTAGGTATTTTTAGGGTTCCCTTAAAATTTCGTCATGTCCGTCCATCTGTCTGTATGTCACAGCCGTTTTACTCGGAGACTATTAAAGCCACATAAATGAAAATTGGTAGGTAGGTGCAACCTGTAAACCGCTATTCAATAGTGCTATGATATTATGAAAAAAAATTAAGGGTGACACTCCATACATGTAACTGAGGGATGAAAAAGTAACTTCAAAAACATAGCTGTGGGGGGTATCATTGGATAGCTCTTTTAAAATGAAATAAGCACAGATTTTCAAGAAAGATTTTTATTTAAGGCAATAGTTTTTGAGATATGTTCTTCTAAATTTGTAAAAAAATGTGTCCCCCCCCCGCCTTCCGCAATATTTAAGAAGTAGAAAATTAAAAAAAAAAATGGTCAAATAGAACTTCACAAACACATTTTATTATTTTCAAATTTACGTTTCTACATATATTCTTAGGTTATGAAATTCGTCAGAGTTATTATAACAGTCATGTTGATTTGTATTTTGAATCCCAATGAAATCTGTTCTTAATTACTTAGTAAAATAATCCCAACCAAACAAAACATTTAAATTGAAACACTAAAATAAAATACTATGTAAATTAAACTGGAAAATCGTTATATTTTCAGTATAGGTAACAGTAACGGCAAAATTAAACTTCATTATTTATTCAGAGCTCCATCAAAATAGGCTTTGCATAAAATATTGCTGAATTACATAAATAATAAAATGCCAATAAAAATAAATTGAACTCAACTAATGTTATTTATTTAACTTTTCCAATTCAAATTGTTTTGCTTGCCAACGATTATTATCGCAGATTGTATTTTTGCTCCCGTAGAATTGGAAATTTTCTGATAAAATAAACTGGTTTTTCCCTATCTCTATTTCATGTAATTTTCTACAGAATAGCAAAGTAAAATGTTTCAGAATTCATTCTTTGAATGTTACTATTTCAATCCTGATTGGTAATTCAAAGAAAATACGTCCAAGGTATAAAAAGTATTTTCTATTATCTTTTTGATGTGAATAACATAACATATAATTTCGGTGTACAATTAAGTATATAATAAAGAAATAAACGATTTTTCATACCTTTTTTTCTGGATGGGGAAATCATCAAATGACTTCTCCAGCACTGAACGAAGCGGAAGAGAATGAGAGCGGGAGAGGTAATTTGATGACTTACCATCTATAAGGCTCACCTTTATCCGTACCTCATCTGCGAAAAGGAGTAACTGCAGTGCAATTATGGAAACTAAAAAGTGAAATGATCATGAAGTGCGTGAACAGACTGGCTGGAAGTCTGTTCATTCTAGAATTGAAGTTATAACTGTCAGAAAACCCACAATCCGACAGTAAATGTATTATATGCCATCTTATGCACGTACAATACACATACATTCACCTTTATACACCCCATTTTTTCACAAGATCGAAACGAAAGCTAGCTAGTTAAAACTGAAATAGTTTTCGACTCTTACTAGTGCATGAGTAAATGTGAACTCCCATCTTAGTATTCAGTCGGTGGCCGGTCCAGTCAAATGTCTACTTTTAAATACGCTCTCCGCAGACATTCGTCTCATACATACGAAATAAGTGACGCTCGCTCGACCCAGTTGGATATTGTATACAACTGGACATGTTAGCGGATAAAAATGTTGTTCTGCGTTTGAAGGGAGTTCTAACAGAACTAATTTCGTGTTGGTGTAGATATGATGCTTTGTTACTTGGCTAAAAATTTGAAATTTAGTAACTGTCAATATATGTATGTAGCGCAAATAAATGAGAAGGTACAATGCCACAGATCCAGGTAAGCTCAACAAAGACCTGTGAATGCGGCTATACAAGTACTGAAAACATGTTAGAATTAATTTTCAAACCCTTCATTTAACTGCTTCAATAGTCTAAAGAAAAACAGGCATATAAAAATATATGCTAAGTTTAAATAATAATTAGGTGAATCTTTATTAAGTTTTTTTAAAGAATTAGAATATAGCCTCCACTAATTAGTAAAGCATTACAGAGAAGTTATCTTTAAACAACTTTGGTGTAAAGAACACGAAATTGTCCAAAAAAGGACCAGTACCTACAACCCAATTTAAAAACAGAATTTGAAAACCTTTGCGTCAATTCAAACAACTGATGCACTCAGACTTCACCATTGGCATGGAAAATACTTCCTCTCCAGCGTTATAAATGTTTTATCAATCTTTTTGCGCCTCTCTAGAATTAAGGTTGATACACACACACCCGAGTCGTGCCCGGAACATGTCCGTAGTCCGTCCAGGGTAAAAAAAAATATCGGTGCGTACATTTTATATAAACTCTCCGTGTCCAGGCCGCGCCCAGGACGTGTTAGACCACGTCGTGACTGACCACGGCTTTCGTGACTATGGCTGACGTGTGTGCAAGAACCTTTAGAGACCGAATGTGTATTCTGGTCTATACTTTTCTAAATATTGCTCAAACGGTTCGTGTTACATTTTTAGATTCGGTCTGGTTGTAGATTTTCAGTGAAGTGTATTTTTAAATCTGTGGGTCACGTTTTGTGGGCGGGAGTGTTTTTGGTAAAGCTACAGTTGAACTTAGAGCTAAGTCTTTAGTCTATTTTAAACTCAAATGTTTTGAACACGCAAGTTATAGTGACTATGTTTTTTGGTAGTTAAAAAACAGTACTTTTAGTTTAAAATGTGTTCAGTAATTTTGAAAGTTTTTCGGCTACAGTTTGAGAAAAAAAACAATTTATAATGATTTATTAAGAAATCAGGGGCACATAAGATATTTAAGCAAACACCTATTACCTAGGGATGGGGGGAGGAAGCTGTGGGTAAAAGTTCGATCCTAATGCCAATGTGCGGACGCTTTTCATCTATTAGTCTACGTGTCAATCAATGTTATAAATTATATTACTCCCATTTTTCATCAAAATCGCCGTTATTATAAAAGCGTCACTATGACTTTCCAATGGTCAACCACTGACACTCCATTGAAAGAAATGACAAATGAATGAAAGACGTATGCGATACTCTGCTAAAATTTTGACAGTTCCTTTGATCAGTGACCTACCATTACAGCGTCATTGTGCAGTCATTTCTTTTAATAGTTTGATTATCAAAAAGTATTATGAGACCATTGACCGACCAATGATTGACCATTATGAATTTAGCAGATTACGAACTTTAAGCAAAATGGCAATGGGATCGTGTTGGAATGACAAATTTATAAAAATAGCAGACTTGGGGGCCTGACTGTTTTCAGTAGTGTACACGTAAAAGGGGAACAAATATCCATTAATCCATCCTCATAAACATTCACGTTTATAATATTAGTAGTAATGAGAGGACGTAGGATTACCCACACCAAAAACAGACGCACAACGAAAATCCACCTGCACAGATATCTTCTAACCTCCATTTTAATCCGGCCAGCCGAGACCACACCTCGACAGTTCATACTGCGACTATTTCTTTAGCTCAAAGCGTTAGCGAGTGTCTCGTTAGTGTGATTTCAAATACTCTCGCTCGCCCTGACCACTGTGAGGACGCCTTTCAACTATTATACCCAAGTTGATTGCTCTGTACTGGCTTGGAGGTATAGCCGGGTTTTATGTGATTTCTATGTGAGGGCTATGTTTGGTTTTAAAGCTATTTTTTTTTTTTGTTTTTGGGTATCGAGTGGATTTGTTCATTGATTTTACTTTTTTATAATTATTGATTGGTTTGCGTTTGACCTCAGGAGAGCGCGCCATCAGTTTTGAAAGCGGTCTATCGCATCTGGTGGAAAACGATGATGTTTGGAGTACCGTTATCTAGAAGTAAGGAGACACGAAAAATTCGTAGTGTTTTATCATGAGGCTGATACAATGTTCACGATTCCATACGATATATTTTGAAATATTCCTGCTTATCTTGCCGTCCTTAGCAGCCTACACTGAACGATGCTTATAAAATTGTCGACATAAACACTAAGTTTGGCAGAGAAATTGCTGATCGCTGTATGACGACTTGAGGTGAATGCTGTTGCCAACATTTTTTCTTATCGTTTTGACTATTCCTCTCTATACTTGTAACTTTTTGAGGTTTCCCGTAAAAAAACTTTTATAAATTAATTGCTGTTCATTTTCCTCTGAAATCACTTTTGAAATGTTAAACAGGAAATCGAGTAATTAAAACGACTTATTTAATAACTCGATTTCCTGCTTTTTGTTCTTTAACAAGTTATAAAGTTACATTTTAAGAATATATTTTCCAATTTTTAGATTGTCATTTTCTGTCTTAAACAGGTAAAATAATATAAGTCAAGTTTGGAAAATAATTTAATCCTATCCTATTATATGGTTATGACAGTGCAATAACTCAAAGCACTTAATATCCCAAAGCAATCCATCATTCTACACACTCACTCCACCATACCACCACACACACACACCAAGAATAGAATAGAAAAACTTTTATTCAGGACAGACACAGCACAACGGTTACAAACACAAATTAAAGGAGAAGAAAAGTACAAATGCGCCGAGCGTGTCCGAACCGAAAGGGTTACCACCTCACCACTTCCTCCCAACCATGTAAACCTTGAAGAGAAAATTTATCAGTTCACCTGTCTCCACTTTTACAGTCATTAATCCACACAAATGCACTTATTACAATTTACAACGCCCTCGATACTATCGGTCTCTAGTGACAAACAAAACTTGATTTACTACTTCCGGCCCACCAGCTCTGCCGTCCCTCTAACGGCGACTGCATAAATATCAGTTTAGTGCAGGACTCAAAACTTTCCAGACGATTATATCATGGGCTTATGTCACAAATTCACAACACGCATGTTTGTGGAGGTATTTGGCTTGCTGTATTGTTTTTAGAACCTTTAAAAAAGTCAATTTTAAGGTTTAGGTTTTGGAAACTTTGCTTAACTTGTTTCAACGGATGAGAATGAGTCCATTAGGACTGTCCCAAATATTATAAAATGTAATCTTAGTCAAGTCAAGGGACGACGAGACTCTGGTGGTACCTACTGAATGTGACCCTCTAAAGCAAAACTCTGTTTTATAGAATCCCGACCATAAAACGATACAATCAATGAATTCCATTACCTTTAAACTTGAAATGTAATTCTTCTAATCCATCAGAAATAAGTATACGATAGTTTTTCTGCGACGCGCTTTTACAAGAAGCACTATACATCTCAAAAACTAAATCATACCAATGAATCTGTCCAAAATCTTGGTGTCGGCTTCTAGTCTATTTCTGATAAAGCGTCTGCTTATCTGACTTCCACATCCAAGTTATTGGGTAGAACTATACTCCTTGTCGAGACTGGTGTCAGATTTGTAGATTTCTGGCTAATCTTATGACACTAAACGATCCCAATAACCAATCACATACTGGAGATAGAAAAACAAATGAAACAAAAGAAAACCTATATAATTTTAATATTGTTTCATTTGTTTTGCTATCTCCAGTATGTGATAGATAGGTTATTGGGTTGGGCCGTAAAAAAGTATGGTGACGTTTGCCTAACTTATGTGCTGTCTTGTAGTCTAATATGAAATTTTTGAGCTATTCGTAAAGTTATCTATGGTGGTCGTAGCAAAGTATGGCGTTTGTTAGTACGGAAAGTACTTACTACCGCCATTCTTATTTTAGCTTCCCAAGAGACTCATCCACAAGTCTACTACAACTAAATAATATTACGAACCCAACAACTAAATAATACAAACGCGAGTAATTAAATTAAATTGTCATCATTAATTAGGCGCAGTCGATCGCACCAAACCAATAATAGACTAATTACTCTTTGAACGTCTGCCAGTGAGTATTTGTATAGACGACTGTAACATTATATTGTTGCTAATTATAATATGTAGTCTGTTAATTAGTGCTTGCTAATATGGGTGTTTAATTATTTTGATATTTGACATCGGTAAGAATACAAAAGCACCTACGGACTGTGTCGTTCAATTTTGATACGTAATTTGTCTGTCCTTAAAATCCTTCTTATGCTAATTCTGAGGGTTGTTACGAATGTTATAAACTCGAAAAACTCGGTTACTAGAATACAATTACCAAGTTGCTGAAAATCGTTGTAAATTAGCTCTAACACGTCCCATTTCAAGGATTGCATTCAACTATGAATCATCGTGTACACTCGAAATCTTCAAAATATGCCTAAAATTAACAACGCCTGTAAGGTCAGAACAACACATTACATATTAATGACTGTTCCACGCTGTGATGTACTTCTATCTTTGTTCCATTACACACACAAAACTCTCATGTAAAAACCACTCAGTTGAAAGGGTAACAAAAGTTCCAAAGCTCTAGTACATGAGCATTTCGAAAATAACCCGACCTTTACAAAATTATCTTAACTATTATGACTCAGCAAAGACCTATTTGATCCCCTGCATCATTCAACCTTTTTCTTTTCAGATTAATAAATGTTCTGCGATAGATATGCAAATATAGATTGGAGATAACTCCAATCCTAGACTTAATTTTCAATATTAACTTTCTTAGCTCAATCGCATATTCATTAGGAGAGCGGTCTTTTTCCCGAGTTATCAATTTACTCGGGTGTCGATTACTATCGATATTCAATCGAGTACCGAGTTCAATCGATTCGCGAGTCGTTCGATTTAATTGAGCGTTGAATGAAAACTTTTTGAAGTTTGACACTTTTAGTATTTTCGATTGTCTCCGTTGAATGTTGGTGTTCATTGAGTTTTAAAATGTTTTGAAGAAACACTTTGATGAATAAAATCTTTGATGTCCCTTTGATCAAGTGTTTGCAAACGCTGCTATTAGGCAACAGGATGTTCTCGGTTCGTTTCCTGGTGTGAGCTAAATAAATATGTAATAAAGTGCTTTTTAAATTCGGAAAATCTCCGTAGCAGCTTGAAGTGTGGATTCTGACTGAGGAGATGACAAATACGCTTGTCGCCTACCGGGAAACTAAGCCTGTATGTCCAAAAGGTAGACTGATAGCAAATGCCTTTTTTTTTGGATGGGAAATCATCAAATGACCGCTCCCGCCTTGGGCGGAGCGGTAGGGAGTGTCAGACTTTTACTGACTAAAACCCACCCGTGATCCTTCTTGTGCCCTTTACGTTCCAGGGCCGCGGTGACTCTTTCGAACAAATTCCGCAACCGATGATAGCAAATGCCTCAGGCATTAATTCCCACTCTGTACGTCTGTGTGCGTAAAGTATTAAATAAATAAATGTGGGGGTAGTACAGATAGACCACTCGCATAAACCTTTAGAAATACATGATGGTATTTATAAGGCAAAGATATGTGTGTGTTATGATAAGAAATTAAGATTTAAAAAACTCCAAGCTGTCGATGCTAAAGATTTTGTAAAATAAAATAAAAATAAAAAATTCTATTTCACTTAATTCTCATTTCGTTAAAACGATCTTCAAAGTGAACGATCAAGATGTAGCCACTTAGATTTACTCAATATTTTAGTAAAGTTTACACCCAAGATTACCTGCGTAAACTCAAGGGTACTAAACATATCTACTTAAGAAGGGCCTTTATCACTTAGTGAAACGAGGCACAAAGCCAAATGTTTTAGGAGCACTTACTACTAGGCAGGTGACTGAAGACAATTTAGAATACACGTGTCTTTGGAAACGATTCTTGGAAACGAATGTTTGAATAGTTCAATTGTTGTTAAGTTTCTGGATATTCGTGACGTGGGTTTAACGACTCGGCAAATTGTCTTGGATTCTAAGAGGTAGGTACTAGGTACAAAATAATTACTCTCGAATAAACACAGTCAACAGCAGTGGTGATAACGTCAGCAATGATGATATCACATCTAATGATATATGCCAAACTGGCAGTGAGCAGGGCACATTACATTGCCCTCAGAACAGAATGATGGTTGATGGTGTCAAAAAGTTTTGGAGTGATGGTCGCGTACTGGAAAGCGCAGCGTTGGAAGACAAAGTGGACTGATGGCCTGATGACGGTCACCGTTGGTCGATAGATGCGAGACGAGGCCTATGTCCAGCATTGGACGTATTTCGGCTGATATGATTAACAGCGTCAAGGAAAATCGTTGCTGAGAAAGAAAATTAAGTAGTACTATTTTTTCTGTAATATCGTAACTGTCAATCTTAAATTTAAAGTTCTTACGAAATGGCTATGATCATACATTAAATTATACAAAGGAAAAAATTGGTTTATTGCATTAAATAGGCTCCGAAACTACTGAAGTGAATTATTTCACTGTTGGGAAGCTAAACTATCCTCGGGTGACATAAGCTATATTTTATCCCAGTGTTTCCACGGGAACGGAAACTACGCGGGTGCTAGCATTTCATATATAGGTAGATGGTAAACATAATAATTCTACATTAAAGTACTCTATGGTTTGACACGTTCTTAATTCCAAATACCTAATTCAGAAACAGTAACAAAACGTTTCATTCTGCTAAAATAATGTTCTGCAAACAAAAGGCTGTGGTACGAGCAACACAGTTTGATTTTAGGAGATCAAGAAATTACAATGGCATTCTAAATCGAGAGGCCATCGTTCTGATAACGTAACTAATAAAGTTACGTTTAACACAGACCAATACCGACGGGTATAACATTCTATCCTATATTATTTGATTATGAATATAATTGTCAAACGTTGAACTTAGGATACTCGGAGTGGCGTGATAGTTTGGCAACTTAATTTGATTACTGTTACGTAAACGCAGGTTGATGGTTGACCTGGGATAATAGTAGTTTCTGTCTATCTGTGATATTTGTAAAGTGTCGAGCGTAAGCTTTGTGCCTATAGTTGCTTTGTTTTTTACCCACGACGGAACGGAGACTGTATGCGTTTGGGGTGACAGGATGTTTATTTGTTTGTTTGTGCAAACCAATGTTCCCATTTATCTCCATTACTAGTAGTCTGATTTTCGTGCGGTTTTTAATGATGGGTTCGGATTTGATTGGTGCATGTTCTTAGATAGGTGTTACGGTGACAGCTCAACAGGGGACGCTGTAGTCACGAATATTTGGGCAAACAAATGTTGCTATTTATCTTCAAAACTACCATTCCAATAGGGTATTTTACTGTAAAAATCTAATTAGTCCGTCTGATAGATTTACAAAAAATATTGGATACGTATTTTTTCTTTTTTCACGTAAACAAAAAATGAAGACGATACAGTGCATTGAAAACTCACGTGACGTCACGTCGCTGGTAAAAATTGTAGCAACGTAGTGACGTCACGTGAGTTTTCAACGCACTGTATCGTCTTCATTTTTTGTTTACGTGAAAAAAGAAAAAATACGTGTCCAATATTTTTTGTAAATCTATCAGACGGACTAATTAGATTTTTACAGTAAAATACCCTATTGTGATGCAGTTTTCAGTGATGGGTTAAGGTTTGATTGGTGCATGTCCTTAGATATATGTATGTTACGGTGACAACTCACCAGGGGGCGCTACAGGTTCATAATAAAGTTCTCTCTAAAAAGTTTGAAATAAAAAGCAAAATTGAAAATTTAAAAAAGCCCGCGACGGTAAAAACATAATTGAAAAAGAATTAAATAATAATAAAGACCCCCGACTTACAGAATTAATGTAACCCAAGAATATCCGTCGGGGGCTGCCATCACTATCTGCAAAACTAGCTCATTTAATGGCAGCCCTGACGGATATTCTTGGATTAGGTACCTACATTAATTCTGCTTTTTATTTTTCAATTTTGCTTTTTATAGTATATTGTAACACCAAGGGACCTGTGGTCTACAGTGTTACTTAGTAAAACACGAGATTGTATTCTAGTTAATACTTATTTACGGCGAGTGCCTTCTAAGAATTATCTTACATGACTTCCACTATCAAAATTAAACATATTTTTCTTATTCGTATTTCAAAAGTATTCTTTAGACTGACAGTCCAAAGTTCTATCGACAAACTTGACTGCCTGTGACTCGCAGCCAAGAAGTCATCGTCGCAGTATCAATAACGGTAATTATCCTTTGCCTAATGTCTTTAATTATTTCAAACATATAACAAAATGGTGGACACAATGCTTTAGGGCATTATCTATCAGTCAGCCAAGGGCGGTGAAGAGATAACATAGTACGTGCTTTTAAATCACCTGCCATGTTATCTCTTCACCGCGAAGAATGCATAATACATACTTAAACATTATACATGAATGACCGAGCATGTACTAAAGTTTATAAATCACAACAGTACTAGTTGCGTGAAATACACATATAATTACAAGTTTAAAACTAGCTCTTCACCCGCGACTTGGTCCACGCGTATTTAGAAGGTTCTCTAGAAAATACAACCAACCCGTTTAGCGGGAGTTTTTGAAAATCAATCTTTATAATCTGTTAAAAATTAATTAGCCAGCCATTTCGGCAGCTGATGCTGTGGTCTTTTAAATAGTTAATGCCAATTTCCAAGTAAATTGAAGCAAGCAATAATCTCATCCCTTAAAAACTTCAGGAGTTCATTTTCGGAAAATCTTATTACTGTTATTCTTATTTTTGATCAAAATCATTAATGTCGTGTTTCAACTTGATCGTACCAAGCATTAATATCCTTCCATACAAACTTTATAACTAGATACAGCAGTTCCTGAGATTAGGACGTTCAACCAAACAAACTCTACAGCTTTATAATATAAGAATAATCATGAGTAATATAATCTTAAATAGAATACATTATTTTTATGTATCATTATTAATAGTTTTCTCAGAGCACTCATACAGATTTACATAAACCTATTACGACTGTTGAGAATTCAACGACAGCTATTCTTTAAAGATGGCTTTTTGTATTGCCTATTTTCATTAAGGTCAACGAAAGCACTTTAGTCGTGGAAGACTATATTTTATATTTCTATTCATAATACTTCGTCATCAGTATTAGATGAAAAATTTACTTCGGATAAGGAAAATTTCTGAAAAACTAAAAATAACCCTTGTATCACAAACAAATAATCTCCACGTGTACCAACAGATCATGATCAGGTTTCCACGTGTACAATGCAGTGCATTAATAAAAATCCATTAACAAAACATGGTCAATTAGCTCTTTATTGATTCAACAAAATAAGCCAGTCCTTTCAAATATCCTAGATCGCAATCAATTGCACTGTCCTGATTTTTTAGACCGTTGTTGGGATCAAAAGACTTTTAAGCTAACTTCGCGGTGGTCGGAAAACTTCAAAATTTTCAGTCGGTTATCTGATCTAATGCGATTCGTCTTTAAGGTTAATTATAAAATTGAAGTTGTAGTTTAATAATGTGAGCCTGGCGCATTGCTGGACTTTCGAAAAAGATTTAAAAAGAAATAAAGAAAAAAGTTTATTTGGGACTCGCACAAAACAAACAAAATACTAAACAAAAAAATAAAATGAAGACTACATCAAAAATAAATTAACAAAAGCTATCGATATCAGATTTGAAGGATAGCTAGCTGGAAAATGGCAAAATATGCTCAGGCACGTCAAAAATATATTTTCAGGGAAAAGTTGGTCACGTCGCTACCGACCTGCCTCAATCATCACACATCCGTTACGATAATGATAGTTATATGACCGGGTCAGAATCAATAAAAGTACAGGTATAAAATGTCTATGGGCTGACTAACACACAGAAAGTCAGTACAAGGCTATACTGGGCCTCAAGTCTGCTATTACAATATAGTGTCAGAATGGTTTATCATTCAATGATAGACCATTGTGTCAGATTACCAAAATTGTCAAAATCTACAATTATTGCAGATTTTGACAATTTTGGTAATCTACTAATATAAAAGCGTCATGATGACTTTCCAATCGTCAACCACTGACACTCAATTTAAAGAAATGGCATAGAATGGTAATCTCGTGCATGATGGCAAATGAATGACAGAAGTATGCAGTAACTTTAGATTGCATAGAATTAATAATATGTTAAAATATATATAAAAAAAACTCTGGCATGACTTAATGTTCAAAGAAGGATGCCCAGATATGGCCCACCTCAGACACGTTTAGAAAGATAACACAAAAATATAAGTATTTTAAATAGGAATTATCCATCAAAGCTTTATCTCAAACTAAGTCGCCGTGATCATAACAAATAAATAAGTCATTTTACTTATTATTACGCAACTTTTATTTTCACGTGAAGTTTGGGGTTGCCATTTTATGATCAATTTAATTTAAATTCATATATTATTTAATAAATCTAATCGATTATGGAAAAACTAAACGCTAGTCAGGTTTCAGTTTTTTAATCTGAGAAAACTGGCAGCCATTTTAGTTTTTTTTAATGAAACCCACTCGACTTTTAGACCAATTATGTTCATAAATACCGCAGACCAGAGATACTATACTTTATAATGATAAAATCACTGTTTGGCTTTGCCGTAGTTAGATATAAATTAAATTGATAAAGACCAAAATCGGATGCAACTAATCGATATTTCTTTTTAAATATGGCCATATTAACCTTTGACAAATGATAGATTTGACATTAAACTACCTACTCAAGCTTGCTCCCAGCCTGTCAAAGTGTCAAACAAGTATAAAAGGAGCTATAGCAGTTTACACTTAAAGAAGATTCCTATTATTCATAAGGTTAAAATGAGTTAATAACGTTGAAATCAATAATTATTGTGTTCAAATGATATACTTTCCATTCGAAAGTGGTTGAAAGTGTGTAGGATGAGTTTGTGACTATGAAAAAATGAATGTTTTGAAAAAATAAAAAGTTTTATTTCCATATGGCGACTTATTTTCTTAACTGGTATGTACTAGAAGGTGTTCATAATAATTTGAACTATAATTCCATAAACTATTTATCAGTGTTCACTGTAGGCCAAGGTTGTTCTAATATGTGGGCATTGTTCTTTAGTAGTAATTTTTCGAAACTAATTTCTACTATCGGGTTTTATAATAATGGCAATACGACAATGTCATTCTACCACGATTCTATTACGAGAACATTGACCCACAATTATGAATTTAGCAGATTACGGTTTTTTTGTTAAATGAGAATGGGATCGTGTTGGGATGACAAATTTATGAAAAATGGGGCCCTGATCTTCTGTCTGTCAATCTCATTAAATTCGAAATGGGTTTATATCTTTTTCATTCATAATATGCTTTTTTTCTATTTGCCTGCACCATCCCACTGCTGAGCCAAAGCAATAGCCCTCACGGTATGCATCTAGGTCGTCTCGCCATGGACCGCAGCGGTCTTTGTTTTCGCTGTGGTCAGCCCGGTCATCGGGCCGGCTCGTGTGAGGCCACGCCGCACTGCAGTGCATGTGCGGCTGCTGGCAAGCCGGCCGAGCACTGGGCTGGGGGAAGGGCCTGCGCGCCATCCGCCCCGACCAAGGGCAAGAGGTCCGCCGCCGCCGCCGCCTCTGCCGCCGCCGCGGCTTCCGTCGCCGCTTCTGCCGCTACTGCTGTGGGTGCTGCGACTCCTGGTTCTCGGGAGGGGGCCGAGATGGAGTGCCAGTAATGGTCCCATCGTGGCCTCCTCCAGAGACAAGTCGGCCGCTGTGCTATTGCGCAGTGGCTGATGCCTGGGGACGGCGAGCGTGGGTGGCTCGCCGTCCGATACCAGGTTGAGTCGACGACGCGTTGTGTTCCACGCGCGTCACAAGGAGCCGTCAGCACCGAGGACGGGGCCCCATAGGGTCGGTGCCTGCTAGGGTTGCGGAATTTGTTCGAAAGAGTTACCGCGGCCCTGGAACGCATAGGGCACAAGAAGGATCACGGGTGGGTTTTAGTCAGTAAAAGTCTGACACTCCCTACCGCTCCACCCAGGGCGGGAGGGGTCATTTGATGATTTCCCATCCAGAAAAAAAAAAAAAAAAAGGTCGTCTCGCCATCTCTTTTTGGACGATCCTCGACGACGCCGGCCGTCTTCGGTATCCATTGCATGGAGAAATACCTAACGGTCACAGTGCACTCGGCTTCCGTGACCCGCCCAATCCCATTTTAGCTTGGTAGCCTTCTTCGACGTGTATATTCTACCCACCGCTCGGTGAGAATCGGTCGCTCATCGAGTCGCCTTGGAGTTTTCCAAACAGCGATGGAAGCAGGGTTCTGGGAGTAAAAAAACAGGTCAGACCGAGCGATGAGCAGAATACACATATCGAGGAGTAGACGCTTCAGGGATATCGGCACATCATCCTTGATCAGCGTCTTCATGGCCAAGTAACTTTTACAGACGATTTTGATGTGGCGATCGATTTTTTGTATCAACATTCGATTAAATTCTTAAAAGGTAATGATGAAAAAAGTTCTCTATAGAACCTTAAATTAAACGCCGATCATGTTCCCACGTGTACACCCACAAGCTATCAAAACAAACGAAGTTATTAATAATCCGTCAGCAGAACTTGATCAATTAGCTCTTTATTAATTCAGAAATACACTGCGGTATCCTCCTCGCCAAGTAACGGTTCCCACCACTGTGTGATGCGAAGTTAAACGCTCGATTTGCATAGAAATTATATCGTCCGCTTGTTCATAGGAAATTTTCCTAATTAAAACGCCTTTGGTACAGGGATTTTGTTCCAATTAAAAGTTTGCTCTAGTAGTCTCGGTCGAGTTGGTTGTACGATATTATTGATAAATTTAGCGTGCTGTGAGACTCAATCGTTGGTGGGGTAATTGATGATTTGTAGATGAGGCAAAATGATACCGGTGATTTTTGAATAGTTTTCACGCAGCAAAGAAATTAAGAAATCAATGTCACGAATTTCTAATGCGTGTAACGAAATGATGCGATAACCCTTGGCAAAATGGTTTACATTTTGACCGAAAATTAACCTTGCCAGAGTTTTGCCAGACACTATGGCAACACTAAAAAATATAATAGAACCAACCAAACTGACGCCCACGCATAATTGCCGATTAAGCAGCTTATCTCATCTTTTCGAGACTTTTAAATAAATAAATTACCCTGAAAATAAAAAAGGGTCTTAATTCATAACGTCATATTCGTAGAATTGGTTAAAAATTAGAGTAACTGTATTTTTCTTTCTTTTCTTATGTATTCTTTCAAAACTTACTTCACATTAGGACGAGGCTTTGGAGACTACCTTTTGTCTCATAAATTAATTTTGAGAGCCAACCCTGTATACAAAACACACAAATCCCTGTTTGGGTGCGACCCTATTAAATAGAACTTAGGTACCGATCTTTCTAGGTCTCGATTTAGAATGACTGAACTTTTATTAAATGTCTCTGAAATGTGCCTATAAAAATTTCAGAGACTTTCTCTAAACGTTTTATGTTCCCATTTTCTTTACTTTTCTAAATAGCTTTAAAGAAAATTGCTCTTTAAAGTTAGGAAGAATAAAATATAGGTAGGTACCCAGGTTTCATGTTCTCTTTGAGTAGGTAAGCTTAACCGCATTTAATTTACAGTCCGAGATACCAGAGCGTTACTTATTTAGATAGTGTCAGTATGTACTTTGAACATACCTGTTAGCTTAGGCAGGTGGCTGATTTACTAAGGCCTAAACAAAATTGAGTATTTTTTAATGTTACTTTAGATAATAATCATATTTTGACACCTTTGATAAAATCTAATATAATCCACTGCTTGTAATAGTGTTACAAAGCTCCAAAACACATTTCACCGAACTCCTCCGAGGAGTAATATATTTGCACAATAAATTAATTTGGAAGTCAACCACCCTGCCTACACCAATCTCTATTAGAGGGACATGATAGCCACTTGGTCACTGTAGGTCCACAAGTCAAGGTATTTGATAAATTGCTTGACAATGTTTCGGTGCTGTTCTTGAATGAAAGCGAAAGGTATGAACATCGATGTACGTGTATTGTGCTTGTCTTACATGTTGATATTTTATAAGCAGTTGCTTTATTTTAGTAACTAGCTTTCTAGTCTAAGACTAACACATAACTGGCGAAATTTTGATACACTAAATACCTACAAACGGGGTAAATGTGAATGCAGAGGTGAATCGAAACAAAAATTTGAAGGGGATTTTAACGTTATTTAAATCTAGTTTACAGTATTTATCGATCCCAATTTTATTTAATTGACTTAAATAAAAAATAAAAGTTTATTTCTTAGAAAACCAAAATTATGATATCAAAGTAAAAAACCTTACCAAAGTTTTGTTTTGATTCATACCACTTTTCATATCACATTCCTATTCACCCCGTTTAACGGTACACCTCTACCTCCTTGCCCTTACCCTAGAAGAACATGTATCTGTTCAGGAGGTATGTACGAATCTTAATACTACCTTATAATTAATGCAAATAAGGTTTACCCAAAGCCTACTCTCATTACCCTAGAGTACTTAGAAATAAGCAATCAAAGTGATTACATTCTAAATAAATTATCAGAAAACCAGGCAAATAAAGGCCCTTTTATATAAAGAATACAATGCGTGTCACGGTTTAATGAAAAATAATAGTTATTGTTACGAAGCCAGAACAGGATTTTTTTCATTAAAGTTATTTCAAGGTCGACCCTGTCTACGCGAATAAGACTAATGAAAATTTAACATGTACGCGTTTTGTACGCGTTTTGTACGCTTATTTTTGTTATAAGATTTGTTGTAAGCAGGATTTCAAGTGTACAGCACTATTTGGATTCACATTAAAAATGCAGTATGTCGAATTCAGTACTTATCAATATCCACTTATAAATAGTTTTATATTATATCTGGTACATATCAAGTCAAAGCCCGTCTAACCATGTCCTGTGGTAATTCAGTACAATAAGTAAAAGAACCATGCAATTTTGTTATATATATATGATGATGTTTTGTTATATAATGATAGATTTTCTAATGGGGTATGCAATATTATACCTGAAGCAGTAATGTTAGCGAAGGAGGAGGCGCACAGAATGAGAGACAGGCAAATCTCACCAGCATTAGCTACCGCAACAGAAGGAAACGCCCCGGGCGTCGGAAGTCGCAGGGTGATTCCCGGGGTACCGTAGGCGCGGATGCTGCGGATGGCGAGCGTTAGGTGGGTCCCTTTCCGATTAAAACCAGTCTAGGGTCGATGGCGCGTTGTGTTCCACGCGCGCCCTAAACAGATGTCAGTATACTCGTCGGGTTTCGATTGGGCCAGTACCAGCCAGGTTTGCGGAATTTATTCGAAAGAGTTCGAAAGAACACAAAGGGTATTAGGAGGAACACGGATGGGTTTTAGTTAGTAAGAGTCTGACGACCCTTCCGCTCCGACCACAGCGGAAGAAGTCATTTCAATAGTATAAAGCCAAGTCACTCGGAACCACGCAACGAATTTTGATATGGTTTTTATTTATGGGAATAAAGTTTGTGTAAATAAAACACAATATGCATCCGTGCGAAGCCAGGGTAGCTCACAATTCATATTAGTTTAATTTACATATGTGTAATGCAAGCATATAATAGGTACTAATATACCAAGTCAGTAAACATCCAGTACAGTCGACGACAATAAATAAAAGCTAATCACTTGTTTATTACAAGTACCTACAGTCGGATTCGCGTTTACACTCCCGACCGAAATTAAACGGGTCGTGTGCATTTTGTACGATAGTCGCCGTATTATGGTTATTAGGCTCTGAAGTGAGCGGTTGTTACAATTGTAAGTGACATTAAATTTGGTAATACCTACATTTAAATTGGGCTGGTTTGAGGCGGCGCAGTGGTGGCCGAGTGGTAGCGGCCCCGACTTACGAATTGTAGGTCGCGGGTTCAAACCCAGCCAGGCGCATTACTTTGTGTAATTAACTTCATCACCACTACTCTCAGGACGGTGAAGGAAAACATCGTGAGGAAACCGGCATGTTCTAGAACCAAGAATTCGAAGGCATGTGACATTCATCAACCCGCAATGGGTCCATGTGAGGGTTTACAGCGCAATCCCTCTCCTAGAGAGGTGGCCTGTGTCCCAGCAGTGGGAACGTTAAAAGGCTGATTATGTGGAGTTCAGGAGGCAGTATCTGGAATGATATGGAGGAGGCATTTGCCCAGCCATGGGACACGATAGGCTAATAAAATAATACAATAAAAATTATTTCTGCAGCGTTGGTAGAATCATTGTCTTATTGTTGTTTATTTATTGCACATACAAAAAACAGAAAAATACAGTAGGATATCTATCTTATGTATGTGCAAAAGCGAGCTTAAACCCAGCTTTGATTGGGATCTCGGCAAATCTAAACGTAACAGAGAGTTTGCAAATAGGCAAAACATTGAAATACCTACCATTGGAAAAGAAATGCAGCTTCCCATTTTTCTGATTGCTTTAATTTTATTTAAACAATGCGTATGTTGCCACGAGTTTTTATAAATAGAAAACATTCTACAGACTTAAAGAATATCTAAGAAATCTCTTTTTCTTATTTTACACCAATCATTTAATAATATTGTTGCCAAGATAACATACGAGTACATAAGTATTATCCACGTCGCTCTTTTACATATGTCAAGCTTAATACACCCAGAAGATGTTGATTTTTATATATTATACTATCTAACCAAATTTATTTCTAAACTTTAGTGATAGCTTGACGGCTGGCAGAACAGAATGGAA
The DNA here is from genome assembly GCA_905332915.2 of Hecatera dysodea. Taxonomy (NCBI): domain Eukaryota; kingdom Metazoa; phylum Arthropoda; class Insecta; order Lepidoptera; family Noctuidae; genus Hecatera; species Hecatera dysodea. Next base: position 4,489,224 of record HG995294.1, on the reverse strand, counting down.
GAAAAAAACGTGTTGCGCTGACACCAAGTAACATGGGATAAGGGCAGGTGATGATACTATATCTAAACAAATTTTATAATTTTTCTCAAAATCAATTTAGTTTTCCGGATTGTAGTTTCTATAATAAACTTACTACAATCCGGGATTGACAATTCCTATGTCCGATAAATCGCAATACACTCCCCCCCAGTGGTCTGTAAACAGCGCTTTGGCTCGACGATAGTTCCCATCTGCTTACCCCCAAACATTCGTGCTCGTATCATGACACCCACACTGAGTAAACACTATAAATTATGCAAATTATATATTTTATACCTACAACACGGTCTCCCCCGATTGTTCGCACTTTGGAACTACAGATGCGTGGATGTAAGTTTGTGACGTATAGTGTTGTTGTTGTGGCCATGGAATAAGCGTTTGTTTTTCACATTAGTCGTAATAGGGATGTTGTCTGAGTAAAAAATATATGATTATGTTTAGTCCGTCAGTTAGATTATAGAAAAATTTTGGACACGTATTTTTTCTTTTATCAAATCTATAAAAACTGACGAAGATAAAAAGCATCAAAGATCAGGAGTGGGACCGTGTGACGTCACGCCCAGTAAAAAATGTAGCGAGTAGTGGCGTTACACGAGTTTTCAACGCAATGTATCGTCTTCATTTTTTGTTTATGTGAAAAAAGAAAAAATACGTCTCTAATATTTTTTGGAAATCTATCTGACGGAAAAATCAGATTTTTTTTTAGTTAACTACCCTATTCACATGTATAAACTCTTCAAGAACACATTACACATCAAGGAGCCTTTGTATGAAACGCCCGTGTACAAATTAGCGTGGAAATAGCGTTGTCAAGTTAATAAAGTACTAAATATAAAATACACTTTGGGAAACCCAATATTTTGCTCTCACGCGTACAAGTACCTAGTTGAAATGGTTTCAGCTCGACTCTAGTACCTACCTACGTAAAATATATCTACCGAAATATTTTAATATCATTTTCATGGTTACTTACATAAATGCTTGAGCTATACTTATGTACAATATTTTATTGGACTCGCATGGAGGGTTCGTACCATTATCTATATAAACGGCTATTGTATGGGAGCCCCCTTAAATATTTATTTTATTCTGTTTTTTAGTCGTATTTGTTATAGCGGCAACAGAAATACCATCATCTGTGAAAATTTCAGCTATCTAACTATCATGGTTCATGAGATACAGCCTGGTGACAGATGAACAGACGGACGGACAGCGGAACCTTAGTAATAGGGTCCCGTTTTACCCTTTGTGTTTGTGTAGTGAATCAGTAAATTTAATTTGTTGTAATTTATTGTTAATCTGAATTGATTTTAGTGTATTGCATTTTTTTGTTGATTTTATTGCATTGTATTAAATTGTCAAATTAAATTATAATTGTTTTGTATTTTTTGTTTGAATTGTATTGTTTTTTTATCACTGTATTTTACCACCGAGCCAAAGAATTGACAATGCTATATTCGCCGTAGCGTCACGTGCATCAGACCACTTATGAAATGTGATTTTTTCAATGTTGCAGGCATGTGATGTGGCAGTACTAAATAAATAAATAATTAAATGTGTAATATTAAAAACTCCTTGATATAAATTTACGGTAACAACGCAATTTCCATTTTCCAGTGTATCGCTCGCTGTACTCTACGCTCATTCTTAATGCAATCTTGAGGTTATACTTTTGATTCAACAATTCCTCCACTAAGTCTTGTTAGCTCAAGTACTTTGCAGAATATTCATAGACCATCCTTTTAAAGGGGAGCGTTGAGTGGTTCGGTTAAGATCCACGCCGATATCGGGAATTAATTGAATAAAACGCAGTGTTGGGCGGGAATTCCAAGGCATCAAGAAGGAACCCTCATGAATATGGATTCACGTTAAAGTGTTCTACGCTCTGTAAAAAGTTGAAGTTATTAAGTCGATGGCCATTAAATCGGAGGTCAAAGTACGTACAATTGCTGAATAGGGCCCCCAGAGATTTATCGGTACCCTAATTGATAATTTATTACACTGACTCGAATGAATTTGAAATGAAAATGTAGACCTTTCAATACTTTGGCAGCGATAAATTAACAGAAAAATGTCGGGGATTCGCTTAATTGAAATGAAGAAACGTTACACAAATGTCGGCACTTTATAACATAGATCTCTTTTAAACCGCTTTTAAGTTAATCAATCGTTTACTAATGTTTCTAGCTTTCTGGCAGCATCTTTCTCCGCGAGGTATTGGAAAACTAACCCACAGGAACGTACTAACAGGATAAAACATAACCTTATCATTGCTTATCGCATAGCCAGGTAGGAATTATGCAGCAGCCTTATTGCGTGTTGGGAAATTTATTCGAAATAGTCACAGGGGCCCTGAAAAGTTAAAGGCATTAGGAGGGACATGCGTGGCTTTTACTCAGTAAGAGTCTGACACTCCCTTCCAATCTGCTCAGAGCGGAAGAAGATTGCCCATCCTTAAAAAAAAGCCTTATTGCTTATTAAACACATTCATGTGACCGATCGCATAATATATGCTTTCATTTGGTAATTTTAACCATATTTCTTGCTTGTTGTGGGCACTGGAATAATCTTTCGATTGTAAAAGAATACACGATTTTATGAGTAACTTTACAAACTTCTTCGAAATACATTAAGCGGAGTGGGATGATTTACTAACAAATATCCTATCGTACAGACTTATTTATACTTATTTGTATTTTTATTTTTTAGTAAGATGAATATTTTTGATAAGATGATATGGCTTTATACGTATTTTAGAACAGACGGTTGCTTATGATCAAGTTTTGGAAGGTTGCCAGACGTTATCGAATTCATGTAAAAGATGAAAATTGAGGTGAGAAATGCAAGCACATTGTGTTTTCGTTTCTATAGAATGAATATTTTAAATAAAATATATTGAATATTGAATAGCTTTTTTGCCAGACTTTTTTAAGATATTATTTTTCACTTTATTTAAAAAATGTTTTAGTTTGTGTTGTCTGTCCACCAGTTCGCCCCGTTTGGTGAATTATGGCACACTCTCTCTTACAGAGGTCAGTTTTTAAGCAGATATATGTAACATAATAGGTATGTAAATTATATAGAGCCATTATTTTGAAGAAAATTATTTACTCTTGTTTTAAAGTCAACAGTTTATAGCTATCAGGAATCAGACTCTGGCAGAGAATTACACTCATTAGCAGTACGCACGATGAAAATATTCTCAAAACGTTTTGTTCGTTCATATAGGTGAGGTTCAAAACTGGCAAATAAACATGACAGCTCATTACTACAACAGCTGGACTATTTTCCTGATATTCTGTAAACATTTCATCGTTAAAGCTTAAATGCAGGGAGCTTGATGTAATATCTCATTTGTATTGATTGATAGTTCATAATCAGCCTTTTAACGTTCCCACTGCTGGGACACAGTCCTCCTCTCTAGAAGAGGGAATGGGTCGTAGTCCACCACGTGGGTGGGTTGGTGAATGTCACATGTCTTCGGATTTTTGGTTCTAGGACATGCCGGTTTCCTCACGATTTTTTCCTTCACCGTTTTGAGAGCAGTGGTGATGAAATTAATTATACAAAGTAATGCGCCTGGCTGGGTTTGAACCCGCGACCTACAATTCGTAAGTCAGGGCCGTTACTACTCGGCCACTCCTGGTCCATACTCGGCCACCACTGCTCCATTTCTGATTGGTAGTTCACTTCACCTAAACTTAAAAGGTGAGAGGGTATTATAGAATCAAGAGACCATTGAAGTGTGAACTGACAGACTGAACACTGACAAGACTTCGCCAACAGGACTCTTCACCGACAGGGATGTGATCGTAGTCAACGAGCCCTGAGCCCGTGGCTTAAAAATTAAAAATAACCACGAAGGGGATGGCGAGGTCAGTCGCTCGCTTGGATTGCTCTCTTGACCTGTCTGAATCAGGGTACTCCAAAGCCCGAGCTCACTCTGTCGGCGAAGTGTCAGTCAGCGAAGACTCCCGTCGAAGTAAAGTCTTGTCGGTGTTCAGTCTGTCGGCGTTTATTTTATTTTTTTTTAATTTTATTGTATGGGACAATAAACAGCTACAATATAATATTAACAAAAAAATCAGACATTAATTAGACATTGGTGGGTTTTTTAACTTCTACAACTCTTATTCAAAAGTTCCTACAACTTATTCTCCAAAATTTTCTTTTGGCTCCACATCCAAAGCGAATATAAGGCATGGTTCCATTTCCAAATCTCAAGTCCCGTGTTTTCATATCAGAAGCTAATTAAAACTCACAAACTTTCTGAATTTTATTAATTACTTGGAAATACTTGGAATACCGTTATTAATTATTACTTGTGAAGTTTAAATGCAAGGTATTTCGTTTTCATTCACATAATTATTTTCACTTTGGAAGTTTTGAGTTCATGATTCATATTAATATCTCGAAGGAAAACAAAGGGTTGTACAGTTTGTTGTTTCTCCTAATTTGTGTGATAATAACCCGTTTAAGAAGTTATATTATGTTACTGGTTTCTGAGGATTCTTTGAACAATTAAATAAGACGTAAGGAAATTATTCTACTTGAATATTCAGTGGAACAATAGAAAGTTGAAGCCAATGGAGTAAACAAACACAGAAATGAAGAATAACACGAAAATCTTCACCACGACGAACACACAAAAAAAGAAATAAAAACTTCTCCTTTGACAAAAGCAGAACGCCAAATAGTGGAGCAGGGAAAAATGGACCTATACCACAACAAACGATGGTAATTGGCCCCCGAATAAATTTCTATGACAAAGTGTTTTGGTTAATTACTAAAGGTCCGATGAAAATGGAGCACTGCTTTGTAATCCCGCGGCGATGACAAATTTGCAAAATTGTTTCGGTTTTGTTAGGGTTCTCCGAGGTTCAGACCGTACTAATGAGCGTTGGTACGCCGCGACGACCGCCTATGGTTTTTACCTGTTTTTCGGTCACATAACGCTGAACACGATGGTATTTTGCGCTCTAATGATTAAGTATTCATTATGCTTTAAAAGGGTCTTACAATGTGTTGGTGCGTGTGGTCTTTTTAGAGAGGGTTTGTGGTTTTTTTGTGCTGAAAATAATTTGGCACAAATAGTGCGTTAAATTTTGATCAGTAAAAATTATACGGTTCTAAACGTACGTTAACGTTCGATGAGCAAGTATCATTAAACATAAATTAAGCCAGGCGAATATTGGTCTTTGGTTCGATTTGGAGCAATAAGTTCTAAGTTACAGTAATATATGTACGTTCGATCTTGCTTATGATAATGAACGTAAAAGCATCGTGCATGTGCGCACGTGTGGACTAAGTATTATTTTAGTTTACTGGAATTGGCATCCAGCCTCATTGTCTCTGCAATAAGATTCGCAATTCTCACAATCGGTAGCTAAAAACAAAAATCATGGTTGAACTTTATAAATACAAGATTCAATTCAAAAACCACGATCATTTATCGATAAAAAAATACGACAGCACTAAAAATACACTGGCTCAATTACCCCCATTTCACCCTCAGACACTTAAACCTCCTCTAACTATGCAGCTCACTAGCTTCTACAGCTTAAATAAATATCGACCTACAAAAGCAAATATCCACTTTGAAATAAGAGTTAAGGTGCTCTTAGACGGGCAATCGAATCGCTCAATTCTGGGAAATTTTAAACAAAATATTTTTTAATATTGAATTTTTTTTTTAAATCAAATAGAAATATAAATATAATTTTTTTGATGACGCTCCATTTTACTGCTATGAGAATTATTACTTGATTATACCGCATTTAGCTATATGGAGCAATTTAACAGGCTAGGCATCATAATTCATGTGGAGCACTGAAAGGTATTATTGTCACTGAAATTAAGCAATATTTAACAATCGAATTGGGTGTGCAAATTATCATTCTCTTACCCTAATCCCGATGTGTTTTGGGTTATCTCTACGTATATTTTTCTTTTTCAAAACGTTTTTCGATTCGATTCCAGTAAGCACCTTTTTCACTGTCCTCCCAACATTTCTTACATACTCGTCTACTCGTCTCTTGTACATTCTCATACTTCATTATTATTATTATTATTATAGCTAGCCTGAAATGTCCCACTACTGGGCAAAGGCCTCCCTCCACTCCTTCCACTTTTCCCGATCCTGTGCCACATCCTGCCAATTCCCAAGGAAGACATCCAAGTCGTCCCGCCATCTCCTTCGTGGTCTGCCGCGGCCCCGTCTCGCGATGTCAGGGCACCAATTTTGAGTTTTATAGGCCCACCGCTCGATGGGCATACGACAGACATATCCAGCCCAGTCCCATTTAAGCTGGGCTAACATAACAAAAAGTTTATCACAGCATTTATATCCTCATTATATTCCCATACTGCCTATACCACAGACAACCAATTTGCACACAAATGATCAGTCAGCGGTGTCGCTTGCAGACTAGTGCAACTGTTGCTGGGCAATCGATTGCTGATAAAATTGACCGTGTGAGTGCACCTTTAGGAAGTTGCTTGGCTAGCCTGTTACTCCCTTTTATAGTACTAATTTCCTCTGATGTGGAAAGACTAAAGGAATTTATCAACTTTTCTACGTGAGCTGAGACGAAACTAATTAATGTTTTGTGTTTTCATTGTAGATGTACGGTTCGTGTATGTTGCTTGCTCGTTTTAGGAAAATTTTACTAGAGTTTTTCTTTCAGTATTAATGAAGAGTACCTAATTTACTTTATCTCTACGTTCTTATTTTTATTATTGAATCGATGTTTTGTTTCCTTATTTTTGTGTTTTTTCTTGTTCAGTCTAAATGAGTAGTCCTGTTGAAGTAAAAACCAGTTTACGAAGACTGTTTATATTGTACAGAAATGAGTAAATTGAATAATCAATGACTTGCACCTGCTCGGATTAAACATTTCCTACTATAATCACGACATAGTATAAAACAGTCGCTTCCCGCTTTCTGTCTATCCCTATGTATGCTTAGATCTTTAAAACTACGCAACCGATTTCGATGCGGTTTTTTAATAGATAGAGTGAGGTTTATATGTATAATATAGTAGAGTATCGTATGTATAGTATAGTACCAACATTGCACCCGTGCGAAGCCGGAGCTGGTCACTAGTAAAGAATAAGCTTTTACTTATTACCCAATTAACAGCGCATAACAAAATCGCAGATTTAATGGCCCCACAAACATTACATCACGTACAGTCTGCGGCACGGATTTACGTCGCGTCCTATCCCAGTCACGTGACATGACGCCCGTCGATACTAATTAGATAAGGTTTTAGTTCTCGCCTGTTTTATGGCCCGAGAATTATACAACGTAATAAGTTCTGACCCCTTAGTTTTACGGCTCGCAATTTTGATGTTAATCTAACTTTTGATCTGGTTGCTAAAGTAAGTTTTTTTTTTATTACATTTTTGTTGTTTGATGGAATGGATAGATTAGTGTTGCTTTTGGTTATTAGTTTTCGTGGATAGTATTTTAGCGGGTGCTTCGGAAAAGATTTGGGCTTGATTATTCATTGAATTCTCTAGCCTACAGCAGTGAACTGCTAGACATACGACCTCTCAATGGTACGTCACACCATTCTCTTCGATCAGAGTCTACATTTTCAACTATTTGTTGCTAGCGATCCTGCGAAAACCACCCTTCTACATGACCAGACTTGCTCCTTCCTTACTTATGTACTTTTCCGATCCGCGTTCTCCACGTCTCGCAAGGCACGTCTACTCCAACGGTCATCAATTCGACCGTTCAGTTACCGATTCATTATTACCTCAGCTTTTGCTTATTTTGTGTGCTTTGTCGATAAAGGGGATAGAGTCTTTGTTGCATAGGAACCATTTATATAAATAAAACATGTTTTCGATTGCGATGAGAGTAAATAGGCAAGTGGTTTTTACGTGTTCTTTGTGTTTACTTTCTTCCAATAAGTAGTTAAATGAAGCTGGGAACTATTAATTATATATAATCTGATGTATATAAGCTCAAAAGTAATTAATTTTTAATGAAAGTCATTGTTCGTACATTGTGACTTTACCTCTAAACATCTCGACAACGTGATACATCAGGCAACCATTTTGCTCACATTTTTATTTATTTAAGTACGGATAAATACTCATTTAATCGAGCACCACAATTTAAAAATAATAGCGACCGGTACGTATGTATGCTAGCTCCAATACAAAAATGTTCGAACACCTTTGGTTCTCCCTCCTTTTCTCTCGACAGAACAAAGTTTATTAATTGACGATGAACTGATATAAACTATGACCAATATGTTATACAGAATTATCCAATATTTTGCAATCTAAATGTGTGTGAATAAGGTTGCATATGGTCGGAAGTCAATGAGTTAGCAACACCTGACTACATGCAATATTGCGCCCTTTGAACAACAAATTCTGAGGGCTTAGTGCGAGTTTATAACTTACTCAATCGCATTAAAGTAAACATTCGCTTGTTTCAAATTGTATGGATAAAAAAGGATTTCCTTTTTTGGTACCAGAGGGTGGCTATTTAGTTTCAATACAAATTGATGTTTACGCTAATGCGATCGAGAAAGTTAAAAACTCACACTAAGGCCACAGTAGAGGCATATTTATTTCCATATTGTCACGTCCTCTCATCTCAAAATTGATAACCAACATTGGCACTAGTTTTCAGGCATTTTATGCTGAATAATGACTATTGGGCATAGCTCACGGCTACACTAATGTTTTTGTTATACATTTATTTAAAAAATTGAGTGTGCTTATTTGGGCTCTATTATTTCATTCTATCTTGTTAGATCTTTTTTTTTCTGATTCTTATGGATAGCATCAGCTATCCATAAGAATCAGAAAAAAAAACGTATATGAAAAACCTATTTTTACTAGAAAAAATACTAATAAGAATAGTAAGTGGAATCTAGATGATAAATTGTATCGGTTACAAACAGGGTATCGAATTGACGGGAACAGATTATTCGATACTGATTTACTCAAAATGAGAAAGTATCAATACAAACTAGTAAATAACCAAATCATATTCTGAGACATAGGTTATACATTTTATTTCTTACCAGAATGGGGCTACGATTATCTATAAGAGGTTCTCAGGTACATTAACGGCCGAACCCAATAACCGATCTATCGCATACTGGAGATAGAAAAACAAATGAAACAACGGAAAACCTATATAATATTTCTGTTGTTTCATTTGTTTTTCTATCTCCAGTATGTGATAGATCGGTTATTGGTTTCGGCCGTAAGTCATTGATTTATTGACTTGATGTCGATTGCTCATGATGGGCCGTCAAGTCATATGAAATATAATACTTTTTTTTTTTATTCATGAAGTACGACGGTAAAAGAGTTCTTGGCACAGTTATAACAGATGCATGGGTCTCTATCGTCTTGGATACTCTACCATTGTGACGATAAGTCCCCTCTGTGTCCTCACAACGCTGTGTCCTCGTCGGGCCGATTGGCAGCAGCGACCTTTCGTCCTTGGTCCGGAGGCAGGAGGCAGAACGCGTGAGGGAGAGGAAAACCTCACGCCCCAGCCGCCGCAACAGCGCACCGGGCGACTGGCGTTGCAGAGCGATTCCCGGCTGGATGGTGAGCTATGGGTGTCTTGCAGTCCGATAACACCCAAGCCTGGGTCGACAGCGCGTCATGTGCCACGCGTGCCTCAGAGAGATGTCAGCAAAGAAGATTGGTCCCATAGGGTCTATGGTCAGTGCCTACTAGAATTGCGGAATTTATTCGAAACAGAGGCCGCGGCTCTGGAATGCAAAGGGTATTAGTAGGAACACGTAGGTAGTGGGTTTTACTCAGTAAGATAGTTAGTCTTACTGACTAAAACCCACCCGTGTCCCTTCACTCACTCCCTTCCGATCCACCTAGAGCGGAAGAAGGCATTTGATGATTTCCCACCCCAATAAAAAAATGTGTCTATCGTCTATGAGCTGTGCTACTGGGTCAAATAGGATACAAAAATTCTACTAATTAGTTAGATCTAGTTAGAATGGTAACCGCCCCCAATAGAGAAAAGGCTAGGATTGTGATACGACGGTCTGAGTCGACTTTTGCGTGAAGGATTGCAATAATGGTACATGCCTAAACGAACACAATACATATAGCCAAAACACAAATAAATAAGCACAATGAAATCACGCATTTCAACAAGCATCAAAACACCAGACAGCGAGATCCAACATTCAGCAAACTCACAAAACTAAAAATATTAATTTAATTAAAATTCCAAAACGCGGTGTAGTCTGCTAGCAATAACAATTAAACGCGAGCCAGACTGCAGCCAGTTAACTGAATAAATTAAAGTATTCGTCGGACTGGCCTGTAAACTCTTCTGTTTTACTACCTATGTACTATAATGTGAGAAATCTTCACGTAGGCTTCTCTTTGGTCTCTTTGGTGGATCAATGAGAAGTGGATCTTAACTCGGTGGTTATAAAGATGGTAATCATAATTCATCCTATCCTACTAATTATAAACGCGAAAGTTTGTAAGTATGGATGATGTATTTTTGTTACTCTTTCACGCAAAAACTATTGAACGGATTTGGATGAAATTTGGCACACAGATTATTTATAACTAGGATTCATATATAGGATAGTTTACCCCGATATTCCCACGGGATAGAAACTTATGCGGGTAAAACCGCGGGGCGCTGCTAGTATTTAATGTAACAGGATATGCGATAGGATAGGGTAATGGTTTATTGAAATGCCCTTGGTACCTATTTGAAGATTGGTTTAGTAGAAGACAGCCACAGTATTCACGACCACTGTAACTCGTAATAACCAGAATCAACTATGATGAGCATCAGAAAAAGCGCCGTATTATTTAAATTCCTGTTGATCATAGTAACAAGTCTTTGAAATAACATAAACTGGCTTTTGCCCGCTCGCGTTAAGTAGCCGTCTCCAAAGTCCCATCTATATTTGTACCAAAAATTTATCAAAATCGATTCGATTATTTAGGAGTGAAAGCGTAACAAACAAACTCACTTTCACATTTATAATATTAGTTAGTATTAAAAACGTTTCACAATAAAATACCATGCAAAGACAAAAATATGGCGTCAATACCTACCATAACCGCCTCCGATCACCGAAACACTCCATTCAAACAGACAATTAACAAATACACCACATTCCCATCACACTCAGCGCTCCATGGAAATTTCAAACACAATGGACCTGCTGAAAAGAACTGCCACTTACAAGGCTCTGTAGTCGGGAAAGATTAATTTGTACCTCCGCCCGGGAAAAAGAAAAGTAATGACGGAGATACGGCGGAGCTGTCATCTTTGTAATGTACACGGAATTCCCAGTTATTAAGCGGAAGGGAAAATATGAAAGGACACGTATTATTCGGTGCAGAGATGGATTCTGATTATTCTAACTAATTTATAGGTGCGAAATTAAGTTTGTCTGTTACGTTTTCACGGCTAAACCGCTGAACCAATTTTGATGAATTTTGATAAAGAGATCTTAGTTTTGTTTTTTTTTTGCGAAAATCTAAAATAATGCGTGTGAAGGCGATAGAGCTTTGCCCAGAAGTAGCACAAAATTTAGGCTTAACCAAAACAATTATGAAGGTGTAAATCTGTATGTTCAGTTACATAGTTGGTTTACTTTGTTATTGTGTACTATTTTACGTGCTTGCAAGGCACAACAGTTTCTCCAATTCTTGAGTTAAACTTATAAAGTCATCGTCTTTTGAACGAAATTTTTACAAATTATTTTTGGACCTTTACAATAGGGTATTTTACTGTAAAAATCTAATTAGTCCGTCTGATAGATTTACAAAAAATATTGGACACGTATTTTTTCTTTTTTCACGTAAACAAAAAATGAAGACGATACAGTGCGTTGAAAACTCACGTGACGTCACGTCGCTGGTAAAAATAGTAGCAACGTAGTGACGTCACGTGAGTTTTCAACGCACTGTATCGTCTTCATTTTTTGTTTACGTGAAAAAAGAAAAAATACGTGTCCAATATTTTTTGTAAATCTATCAGACGGACTAATTAGATTTTTACAGTAAAATACCCTATTACAGTTGTGAACCTTTTTTTTTTTTTTTTTTTTTTTCTGGATGGGAAATCATCAAATGACCCCTCCCGCCCTGGGTGGGGCGGTAGGGAGTGTCAGACTTTTACTGACTAAAACCCACCCGTGATCCTTCTTGTGCCCTATGCGTTCCAGGGCCGCGGTAACTCTTTCGAACAAATTCCGCAACCCTAGCAGGCACCGACCCTATGGGGTCCCGTCCTTGGTGCTGACGGCTCCTTCGGCGCGCGTGGAACACAACGCGTCGTCGACTCAACCTGGTGTCGGACGGCGAGCCACCCACGCTCACCGTCCCCAGGCATCAGCCACTGCGCAATAGCACAGCGGCCGACTTGTCTCTGGAGGAGGCCGAAATGGGACCATTACTGGCACTCCATCTCAGCACCCTCCCGAGCGTTGGGAGTCGCAGCACCAGCAGCAGAAGCGGCAGAAGCGGCGACGGAAGCCGCGGCGGCGGCAGAGGCGGCGGCGGCGGCAGACCTCTTGCCCTTGGTCGGGGCGGATGGCGCGCAGGCCCTTCCCCCAGCCCAGTGCTCGGCCGGCTTGCCAGCAGCCGCACATGCACTGCAGTGCGGCGTGGCCTCACATGAGCCGGCCCGATGACCGGGCTGACCACAGCGGAAACAAAGACCGCTGCGGTCCACCTCCGAGGGGCACATAGCTCCCGTGTGGTTGCCCACATGGCAGCGGTAGCACCTCAGAGGCCTGGGTTCCAGCAGTTTTACCCGCGCAGACACCCATCCCACCAAGAGCCTTCGGCCCTCCGACACAGTTCTGGCCGCCGCCACGGGGCAGCTCACCACAAGGGTTTGCATGCCCGTGTTGTCAGGCCGGAGGGTGCCCGCCTTGACGAGCTCGGCAGAGCACCCCCCAGTCCTGGCGACGGCGGCCACAACTTCCTCCTCCGTAACGGAGTCATCCAGGCCCACTATGCGCATGTCGATGCGCTTAGTCGGCCTGGACACCCGGACCTCGTCCGCGGGTAAGACCGCCCTCAGCTTTTCGGCCAAGGCGTCCGCGAACGGGCCACTCTCCGCTCCGGCGAGCTCGAGCTTGCGGGCACCGGTTAGGGTCCTCCTGACCCCGATGCCCCCGCTGATGCCCAGCTCTTGGAGGCTCACCGCCTCCTTCGCCCGCTTCAGTACGGCGAGATACGTCACGCCCCTCTGTTCCGCTTCCGGCTGCAGTGTGAGCACTACAGCCGCGGATTTCGGGGCGCGAAGCCTCGCCGCAATAGCGTTGGCCTTACGCCGCTGCTTCCTCGCTTTCCTCCTGGCCGCCTCTTTGGCCCTCCGCTTCTGGCCAGCAACCTGCCACTCGGCCCCGGCCGCAGGAGGGTCCGAGGGTGGGGGTGGGGGCGGCTGTGGCACCACTGGCGCCGCAGCCTTAGCCGCTCTTCCCCGAGCCTTCCTCCCACCCCTTTTCGCCGGGGCCGACTTGGTCGTCGCCGGCGTCGCAGCCACCGGCACCACAGGCGCTGGCGCTGCTCCGCCCTTGGCCTTTGCCTTCGCCTTGCCGGACGTTCCCGGGCTGGCAGCCGCGGCGGCCGCGTACGAAGCCGCCTTCTGCTGCTGGCCCGGGGCCCTCTGAGTCGCCGCTGTTGCCGCTGTTGGGGGACGCCGGACCATGTCCTCCAGCATGGAGAACTGCCTCCGGAAGGGAGCCAGCTCCTGCCGTACCAGGTCCCGCACCTGGCTCAGCACTTGGCCCCCCTCCGGCGCTGCCGGACTCAGTCCCCCTCGCGGCTCCACGGAGGCCGCTCTGGCCATCCCCGCCAGGTCCCTCCGGAGCGACTCATTCTCCTGAACGAGTCGCTCCGTAAGAACCGCGAGGCGGGCGACCTCCGCCCGCAACTCCGACGCCTCGTCTGAGGCAGTCCCGCCAGCGTTGGCCGCCGCTGCCGCCAGTATGGAGGCTTTGGCCGCACTGATGGCCTCCCGCTTCGAGGACTGTTTCCTCTTGAAGGCCACAGCGCGGATCGCGGCCTCCACGACCTCCGCAAACTGGGCCCTCTGGTCCTCAACAGCGGGAGGTACCTCTCCCGGGGACTCCAAGTCGTCAGAGTCGAGAGGAGGCGGACGAGTAGAGGGAGCCCTGCGACCGCTCCCTCCAGGGCGACGCCCCTCCTCCACCAACCTCTCGGCCCGACGCTCCACCTCCCGGGTAGAGGGTGCCAGCCCCCTCCCTGCCTCACAGCCCCTGCCCCGCCTAGCGGTGGGGATTTTGCGGGCGGAGGCAAATTCGCCCTCGGAGGACGACCCGCTGTCATCCTCCCGTCTGGGCCGCTTGCGGAAGAACTTTACGTTCTCCGCAGCAGCCCCCCCTCTTTCATCTCCAGAGCCCGCCGAGCTGACCGTTACTAGGTCTAGCGCGGAGCCGGAATCCAACTCCACGCCACCCCGGCGCTCAGGCGAACCCTCCTCTGCGAATTCGTGCGCCATCAGCTCCTTAAAGGAGGCGGATCCGGATGACGACGACGAATTGGAGCCTCCTCGGCTCTTGTTGCCACTGGCAAGCGGAAGACGTTTGGTGCCCACCCCAGAGTACGGAGGGCAGCCCGCCGAAGCGGGGTGGGATTCCCCGACCGCTGAGCAGTCGGGACCCACCTGGGGACTCATTTTGCAAGCGTCTTTTTTCATTTTTGTTCCTTTTAAGGGTGTGGTCCCTTTTCGCTCCGCCCCTTCTCAGGGCCCTCTCTCCCAACCTCACCTCTCCACCTGCTCGCTGCTCTCACAGTCACGTCTGATGATCAGACGCGTACCAGAGAGCAGCGAGCAAGCGTGTGTCTCTCTTGGTCTGATCCCTCACTTGCGACCTTCCGGCATGAGTGGCTCTACCGGGAAAGCTCGCAAGATCATTGGGACGCTCAAGCCCCACCACGACGACAACGTGGAGACACATTCGGTGGGGACAGTTGTGAACCTTAAATTCACTTTTTGTAAAATCTCTGCAAAAAATATCACAAAATTACGGTCTCAAATCCAGCCCTGCCAAAATGTATATGATATCCATTAATGACGAAATATTATTAGATTTGTCACACAACTTATCCATTACGACATACTTAATGAGATATGTCGCAACTATTCCCACAGAAATCAATTAACTGATCCCTTTGACATGGAAAATACCAGCAGAGACTGTTATTAATAAATATTTTAGTTGTGATGTATGCTTGCCATGTCTGTTTGTACTTTCATCTGGGTATTTTGAGCCTGATATTTAATACGCCGTGATGTAAATATTTAAAATGCTCTTTTTGCGGGTATTTTGGTATCAGTATTGAGGTTGCTATATGCTGGCTCTTCCAAATGGAGTTTTATTTTAAAGATAACATTTTTCTTTTAAAGTAGAAAGGATAAAATGTACTGTGTAAAATACCAAGCATGACGCAGACCAATTAGAAAAATATTCGTTGTTCCGATTATAATTAAAATTTTAGCGTACTGATGGCTCTATTTTGCCTACCGTAAAACCTAAAAGTTTGACCCCAGCTAAATCTTTGTCAAAACCCGTTACTACTAAATCGACGGTATACAAACTACCTCTCGAAAACTCATGCGAGCCTAGTAAACTGATTCGTCGGGAGTTACGCAGAAGCAAATATACTAAGCTCGGCCCGGAACGCAAGTTGCCAAGCTCGCCAAGTTTCATAATCGCGTAGAATTCGTCACGTGCCGAGACCCCAAGTTAATAACGGCCAAGTGTCGCCTCAGGGCGCTGCCTATTCTGTTATAATTGTGGAACAAAGGGGTCGACAGATGTGAAGGTTTGTGTGGAAAACTTTATCTGTTCGGCTGTTTCGATGGTGCTAAGATTCTGGTTATGCGTCTTCGTTATTTGTTTGCAATTATCCATCGCCCCTGGCTTCGCTTTAATCGGCATCTGTTTCATTTTCTGCCTTTGGTATAAAATGATCTTATAATAGCTAATTAATTTAAATAAGAGTCGTTTGTTAGTAAATTTCACCAGAACTTTAGTGCTAAAGTTCTGGTGAAATTTACTGACTAAATGTATGTATATTTAACTCATAGAACTACTATAAGTAAGGGTAACGTAAAATGGAGTACTATGACTTCTTGCCCAAAATCTGACGACACGGTTGGCGCAGTGGTTGAGCGATTGGCTACTGCGCTACGTGTCGTGGGTTCGATACCCACACGGAACAAATATTTGTATGGCCTACAGATAGTTTTTCCGGGTCTGGCTGTTTGTGTATGTGACATTGTATGTTTGTAAACGCACCCACAACACAGGAAAAGTTCCTAGTATGGGGCAAAGTTTAAAAAAAAAAAAATTCGAGCGAACAGAGATTGCGAGTTTATCGACACAAAAATATTTTCTACTAGCTGCCGCCCGCGGCTTCGCCCGTGTGAATGTCGAAAATTATCCCAAGGGAACATACTCCCGGGATGAAAAGTATCCTATGTGTTATTTCAGGGCCCCAAGTCTGTTATTTTTATAAGTTTGTCATTCCAACACGATCCCATTGTCATTTTGCTAAAATTTCGTAATCTGTTAAATTCATAATGGTCGATCAATGGTCGGTCAATGGTCTCGTAATACTTTTTGATAACCGAGCTATTAAAAGAAATGACTGCATTCCAACACGATCCCATTGTCATTTTGCTAAAATTTCGTAATCTGTTAAATTCATAATGGTCGATCAATGGTCGGTCAATGGTCTCGTAATACTTTTTGATAACCGAGCTATTAAAAGAAATGACTGCACAACGCAAAGGAACTGTCAAATTTTAGCAGATTACCGCATACGTCTGTCATTCATTTTTTGTCATAATGTACGAGATTACCATTCTATGGCATTTCTTTTAATGGAATTTCAGTGGTTGACCATTGGAAAGTAATAATGATTTATATTAGTAGATTACCAAACTTGTCAAAATCAACCATTATGACATGAATCAATGATAGACCATTCTGACACTATTGTAATAGCAGACTTGGGGCCCTGACTATAATCTACCTCTGTACTAAATGACATTAAAATCTAATCAGTAGCTTTTCCGTGAAGAGTAACAAACATCCATCCATCCATCCATACTTACAAACTTTCGCATTTATAATATTAGTAGGATTTCATAAATCTTCAGCCTGTTTTGGCTACAAAAGTAAGATATTGTTGAAATAATATCGGCGGTATACCCTTGTCTAGTTGTCAATCAACATTGAAATGAGATATTCATACACGTCCTTGAATTTTTGGTAAGGTTTCTGTATAACGTTATACGGATTGTTTATCAAATTGACTACTCCATTGAATCTTTCATATATGTATTGGAATATTTGAATGAAGAATATGATAGTACATAGTTGTATCTACTTCCTATATGTCACAGGAATACTGTTTTTTTTATTTGTTCGCGTTTGAACACAATCTCACCTTATCATCTCACCGTAAAGTGATGATATGACTTCCTAGTGTAGGTATATACAATAGACAATGAAACGCACTTGCTTGGAACCTATTCACTTAAATACCCCAGATTATATCAGCACAAATTCCGACACATCAACACAAATTCCGACAGAGAATTACACTTTCTTAGCCGAACGCACAGTGAGAGTAATCCCAAAACGTTATGTGTGTAAAATAAAAGTTATTCTACAAAATATATCACGAAGATTGTAAAAGACCCGTCAAACCATACATAAGCATTGAGCTTCAAAGCGGCTCAAAGGCATAATTGGGCAAAAAACAAAGCCCTCAGTTCACATAAGAGTGATTTAAGGGCAACCTACATCATCCGCCATACTTCGCGGTCGTAGTGAGTTCAAACGACTACTTCTAGCCTCTTGAGTGGCTAGTTTTCTCAAGTAAGAGAGAGTGAGAGCTCCTACCATTGGATTCTCAAGCGTCTCACATTACAGACGTCTTGTTATTTTGCGGACTTTGATGTATGAATTCTCTACCCACCTACGTGGGTTTTTCTATTAATTTTGTTTTCCCGCTGAAACTTCTAACTTATAAAATTCGTTTGCGTCACAAAAGAGAGTAAAATAATCCCGTTTTTGCAGCATTTTTCATCATTGTTCCGCTCCTGTTGGTCTTAGCGTGATGATATATACATAGTTCTGGTTTTTGGAATCGAAATAATACGCGAAGAAAATATTAAGTCTGGAGATAAAACTCCTTTTTATCTGTTTGTACTGTAATAGGTAGCCTCTGGCCGCGACTTCGTCCGCGTGGAATAGTTACCAACCCCCTGATTTTGAATCATTCTTCATTGGTGTTCCGTTCTTATAGGTTTAAGCGTGATAATATATAACCTATAGTTTTCCTCGATAAATGGACTAGGTACCTAACACTGAAAAAATTTTTCAAGTTAGACCAGTAGTTCCTGAGATTAGCGCGTTCAAGCAAACAAAGAAACTCTTTATATATTATTATATTAGTATAAACTACAGCGACCCGCCCGACTATATAGTGATATCACATCCCAATGGAAAAGAGATTAAAAGGTAACTTTGGGTAACCGAGTTTGGAAGGTCATTTTCTGAATAAACACTTCTATATTCTCTTCTTAAGAAATCGCCATTAGCGATTAGACCGCCCATTGTGTCGCCCTGTGTATTTTTTTTTCTTTATCTAACTTCTCCGAAATATACTACCTAACCTTCTTTTTTTTCTGTACACAATAAAGAGTATTTTATTCTACTTTTTATCCTGGCAATGATTCCACTCCAGATAAGCTGGCAAATGTTAGTATATAAGATATTAGAAACGTTTGTATGGAAATGTAATAAATATTTCTAGGGTATAAATAACAGGTTACCAAAAATAACCACTTCAATACTTCGCAAAAATACCTATAAAAGTCTTATTAGAATTTAATGATATTCTGCGTAAATTATTCACATCTAATCACATTATATTAACTCTTGATGTCACATATTATATGAAACCCCCAATATCTCTCGTAAACAGCCACCACATAAAACTCCGATAATCCGAATATAAATATTACTTAGACTCCTATCCCCTTCTCAGAGGACCTACATCACTTTCAAAATCGATTAAAAGTCCCCGAAAACGCCTAAATACTAAAATAATGCTTTCAGCTTTGACCTCCAAAGTAAAATAGAAAGTACTAGGACAATAGTAGGTCACAAGAGATTTACGATATTCACTGGCTCTTAGTAAGTGTCCTCTTGTGACACTCTGTTCGCCTGGTAATTTTATCCGTTACGTCGAAAAGATTTCGCAAGATTTACTGTGGCGATATGTCTTCACTGATTTCGGGGATATATGGTTTATCTAGTTTATCGTGTTCTGCGAGTGTCGCAACAAATGATCCCATCTGTGAAGATTGAAGAATTCGATGTTCGGATAAGTACGAGTCTATCATTCAATTTTTAATCCGAGCTAATTTTGCAAACTTTATTACCGGTGTTTTTAAATATGTATATGCTCTTCATATTCATGATGATAATGAAGTTCACATAATATACTTGTCATTTAACTGAGTATGCAAAGCCTTGCAATGGTCCCATGATTTTTACTGCCATGTAATTTGTCAATTAAAATACAGCTTTTACACCCAGCCGGGAATGCCTCTCATTTCATTCCTGAATGCGCAGCACATTGGGTACGAACCCATGCGTGCTTGCAAAACTCGGCGCAACAACTGTTTTTTTTTTTTTTTAACCCTCCAATGCAGTGTACAAATCAACCGGCACTTTCGATTAGTACAATACACGAGGGCGATATGTTTCAACGGGGTTTCGGATCGATATCGGTCGCCGGATCAACCGTGTTGATTGGCTTCGGACTATCACCGTTCGCGACTAGTGTAAACCGGTTGTACGCTGCCGGCTCACATTGCTCGGTTTGATTTTCGTTTGCGAAAAAAATTGGAAGCGGGTTTTCGAGGTGTTAGTTGAAGTGGAGGAGCAGTAGTGAAAACTATGTAGAGTAGTAATTTTGAAGATAAAACGAGAACTTTTGATCAAATAGAAGTCATTTGCCTCAGTGTAAAAATTAAAAATTGCAAGTTAAGAACTCGTCCTTTCTAGTTTAAAACTTGGCATGAAACTTGAATTATTCGATACGTTCTCAACTTTAAATACACAATTCAGAACTTGGAGGGTGTAACCAAAATATTTAGTTTCATTTTTCGGTATTAGCTTTGCTAAGCTAAACAAGGCCGGGTTTTAGCTTAACAAGTCTAAACTGAAACCGTAATTCAGCGTAACACCGTCGAACAATATCAGTCGATTACACAACCATACTTACACACACACCTTCTAAACACCCTCCACTTAACAGCTGTGTCCAAATTATCGCAAAGCACTCCCTTAATACACCCTGCCATAAATCTGTCATATAAACTCCACATATTTAAGGCTCGCATTAAAACACGAACTTGTAATAGGAACTTCTACCATTATAATTAACCCAAGAGAATGGGGGGTTACTTGCAGCCGATCTTTGAAACACTAGGAACACCTTTAGAGCTTCGAGTACGCGATTACAACGCTTTAAAATTCCCCAGACACTTCACACGATCTTACCCTTCGCTTGATACGTTGATAATGGGCTGGGTTTCGTATGAAAGCGACGAGCTTAATCTAGGCTACAAACTTTATCCATGGCTGTGTTTCTGACGTCACTTGTAATGAAGTCTCGTTTCGTCTAATATTAAAGCTAGCATCTCTAGAAATATTCTGAGCATTGATTCGTGATCCTGTGTAACTTCTTACGAGGAAGGGGGGGGGGGAGTTCTCGTTAAGAACAAATTTAGCTAGTTAAAGCTTTTTGAGTAACTGCTTTGACGATTTTCTGGTGGTCAACACTGTTAATTCTGGATTCAGGAGTCACAATGTTTAGTAAGGAGGATTATTTTATCCCATTATGCAGGTTATTTGTATTTAATAGGTAAGCGAAGATCCCACGATTCTACTTCTCAATAATTTTGTATCGATGCTTGACTCTATAGATTGTTTGACCACGCTAAGTGGCATGTTAATTGCAGCATTATTTAAGTCTTCTTAATCTACTACGTAGTCTTCTACTTCCTACACCACCAATGGAAACTAATCGGATTCGCTAGTCTTAGACGAGTAAACTACTGTGCCGATTTTAAAAATTCTTTCACATTTAGAAAGTTACATTCATCCTGAGTAACATAGGTTTTATCCCCATATTCCCATGGTAACGGAAACCACGGGGCGCTGCTATTATCTCATATTATGACCTACATAATATTTTCACTCAACACGGAATACTGGGTTACGTCCACTACCGGCTCTGTCTAAGAGAGCATTGCACAAGCGTTCCCGCTACTCGCTTGCACTATGACCATACCCCCTCTTCCCCTTACTCAGCTAACCCGGGGGCCTATTTGAGCGTATTCGAGCTCGCTAGCTAATTGAGTCGAGTCTCCTCCTGATTGTAGACTGAGAACAAACTACTTTTATTTTATTTTTTATCTAAGATTAGTTTAATTTAAAAGTGGCAAGCGAGATCGCGAGCCATGGTGGCCGAATGGTAACGGCTTACGAATTGTAGGTCGCGGGTTCAAACCCAGCCAGGCGCATTACTTTGTGTTATTAATTTCATCACCACTGCTCTCAAAACAGTGAAGGAAAACATCGTGAGGGAACCTCTAAAGTCCTAGAACCAAAAAATCGAAGATATGTGACATTCACCAACACGTACTGGGCCCGTCTGAGGCATTACGGCCCATTCCCTCTCCTAGTGAGTGTACTGTGTAGCTGCAGTGGAACCAAAATTCGATTCACAGAAAATCGGACAATATATTAGACAGTTAAATAATGTAAAATAAAATGTATAAAAAACAAACACAAAAAAAAAAACAACAAAAACAAACAACAAATACATACATATTATTATGTGCTTGTATTTACATCACGCGTCTAGTTGACGAAGGGACGGACGGATGGATTGAGGAAGAACCAGTGACATAGTGAAAAGGCTTACAGAAGGACCATGGAAAATAATTATGTAATTTAAAGTAAAATGTAACAAGATCGCAGCGTTTGATTGCCAATCAACAAGTCTGTCAGAGCACAGATAATGTAATACAGTTCAGAGAGTGGTTGGACATTTTTTTTAGTAATTATAAAAAGATTTTTCGAAAGAAAATGCAACAGGAAATCGATATCATAACAAACGTGCAAACAAAACGTGTTAAATTTAATGAAACTTTTGCTAAAATTTAAAGGACTGGGCGTTTGTTAATATTCACGTCTCAAAGGCTGAGGAAACGTGGTTGTTACTTGCCACGCGGCGGGTAGAACATGATAGATACTTTTTATCTCGATAGCAAGTTCCCTAGAGATAATTTTTGTCATTCACACGGGAGTAGCCTTTGGCAGTAATTAAACTGCAAAGTTATAACATACTATACCCCATCCCTCCCCATTCAGGTGTACGATTTAATACGACATCTTCCTCAGCTGCATTGTATAGTAGCCCTCCATGCAATAAGTAGCAGTAGCAGACAGAGCTAGGCATTACCAGATTCGATTACCATATGATAATTTAATCGACCACCGGTCCACAAACAGCTTAGTCGTCTGATACGCAATCTGACATATATTGGATCGAGACGGTTCCATTACGAGGAAAACATTTGTAGTTATAGAAAAGTATTGCTATAGCGTATTGATTTGCTCCCATTACGTGGAACTTCAGGCTCAAAAGATCTTTTATTCTGGTTTGTGTAAAAAGTATTATGTAGTGAAAAAAGTTACGTACATTAATGCATTATACGTATATATTTACATAATAAATATACATATATCAGGGCCTCACTCGGGACTCAAAAATATCGGTGAGTCGTTCACACACGTCCATTTGAAGGTGCGGACGGCCGTCCATCTACGTCTCGGTATGGATAATAAGTAGATCAACTTTTAGCTAATATTATTGAACTAAAAGTAGCGACCATACTTAAGATCAAAGTTGGGGATTGATCTCCTCCAAGCAACGATACAACGTCCAGTCTTCTGATGTTTGCATCCAGACCTCTTTGGTCCACTGCGCACTGGGCCTACTCATGTTGTACCCTTTGGTAAGCGGTTACCTCAAGCAACTTTCTAATTGTATTATTCATTCGTTCAACTAGCAATCTGTCACTCTTGTCGCACTGTCATGCAACATCCTTAGCGACATTTTTGTATGGCATAAACAAAACCCATTTTCAATATTGCTAGGAATGGTTTTACTCTATTTTCTTACATTGCAATACGGAGGGTTCAGTATCAAATGCCGATAAACACATTCGGGGTCCGTTTATCGAGCGACGTGTAGGGTCACAGGTTTGATTCTCGTTTCAATTTGTTGGAACCGCTTTATGTTGGGTTCCCAATCCAAGTCGCAGATTCATATAATGAAATTAGTTTTCTGTGGTTTTTGGGTAGAACTTTGTAGTTTGGGGAAAAATGGTTAGAATTAATGGGTTAAATATTTTAAGGTAAGGTTACCTTTTTGGGTATAAATTTAAATTAAACGAAGTATGTATTTCAGAAACTGGTTACTAATTTTCAAGGGTTTACTTATTTTTATCTCGTATTTTGTAAACTACCACATTGTTTTTTTATCTTTTATTTGTTTTTACTCATGTCAGATTTTTTGCCTTTTGACTACCCATAAAGGTTGTCACAGATTTACAAATCACAATCGAGGCTGAGCGTGCTTTCTGAGGCACGGTTGAGTCTCTGTATGTACTGAATTGTCACCCATTCACGGAACGACTTTGGCTAGCTTTGTTTATGACCTCAAAGGTCAACTTGTTATACTTGGTCATCTTCTTATACTCGAAGGCTACCCCAAAACAGAAGTAGTTTTGCACCCGGAACCAGCTTGACTCAAAAGTTCTTCATGCCAACATTGAGGATCTTATTAAAAGCTAATTCACCACTTCAATGCAGCATGCAGCTCATCATCCAATAAAGCCTAGTCTAGAACACAACTGTAATCAGCGCACAAAGATACAAGTTCTCAGCAAACAAAGAAGCCGACATTAAGCTGAATACACACCGCCGCTAATCCGCTCCGGTTGTAAGTTGTAATGCGCCCGACCGCGTCGAAAAGTTGAGCTACACCCGCCCTCTTGATATTAAACCCGTTTAGTGCGGTTTATACTGGCTTTATTATATTAGCGCGTCGACGCTTCGCTGTGAATTCGGCGGTTTAATTAGAAACGTTGCGATATGAACGGTTTAGAGGTGAGAGTGAGCACTGTGTGTACACGGCGTTAAGTCGACGGATTTGTTTAATGTACTGAAGGATTATTTGTAATATTTGAGTTGATAGTTTAGTGGGTTTGTTCTAAAATCTGACTTCTAGTCAGATTTTAGTTTGAAACGTGAAAGCTCGAGAAATTATAATGGAAACATTCGTGGAACTATTTTTATTGGTAGGTTAATTTTCATCATCATTCCCTTATATCAAGTTGTTTGAGATTGATCCAAATACATGAGGACCGTGCCTATGTGAACGAGTTCATTTAAAGTGTAGCCACTAATTTTATTTTAAGCTGCTGACGGACCACTGACCGTCCACGTCACGAGCACGACACACCCTGATATGTGTGGATCATCCTTTTATCGTCATCTCAGTATTAACCCCCTTTCTAGATTAATCATCTATTTATAATTATATAATTTCATGTGCGCGCGAACATTACAAGTATCACTGACCCAAAAATAGTTGGCATTTGACTGAAGTAATACCTCTCGACTGCCACGCACTGATATTTAGTTCCCAAACAAAAAGAGCCACCAACTTGCAAATCGGGTTCCGTAGGAAAAGTTTTTTCCAATGGTTTTTCCGTTCCCCGTCTGGAATATTTATTTTATCTCCCGAAGTCGCAAGCAGGTGAGACATTTCACATGAAAACCTTTTAATATGATTTACAAGTTTTAACGAAAAGGTTGCTGGCTACTTAGTGCCTTGAAAGCTTTCAATGTTTCTGTTTGGAAAGTACTTTTTCGTTTATTTCTGTGCTGAAATCTGTTAAATTGATATAAATGGTGATTTTTCGGATTAATGGATTGTGGGTTTCTGACCTGGTTTAGATTTTCTCAGTTAGTTTGTTGATTATTTAGACCGGTTCCATATTGAGAATTAAAAAGTGAGTAATGAAGATGTGGAAACCAGTTTAACGCCAAAGTTGACAGGTCTTGCGGGCTAAGGTGGATTTGACAAATTCATACAGACATTTTCAATTCAAAATTGTTTGATTTTAGCCCGTAAAAAAGGTAAACAAAACATGTTTCGACGCAAATTTGGAAATCGATTTTTTATAGCACCAATCAACAGCAAGAGGTCTCCAGTTTCTTTAAACTTTTTAAGGAAATATAAAGTTTAGTTTATTTTTGCTAGCAAAACCCCGCGGTTTCACTCGTGTTGTTTCCGATCTCGTGGGAATACAGGGATAAAATGTAGCCTATGTTAGTCTCTGATAATGTAACTTTCAACTGGCGAAAAATAGTTGAAATTGGTCCGTATTTTCGAAGCCTATTCAATGCAAACAAACAATCAAATCTTTCCTCTTTATAATATTATAATACTACAACGTTCCTCTGTAACCGTAGCGTCGGTAACAGCGCATGATTCAGGAAGAAAGATGTTCATATTATAAGGCAGGACCAACACTGGTTCCCACTATACACATAATCATATATTTTTACTAATGTTTTTATGTCTTCGCACTTAACGACTTTGTTTTCTTGTTCCAGGTATATAAAAATCTTCAATTCGCGCAGCGGTGTTCGATTTTACTGTCGAACGAATTAGGGTAACGTTTTAGTGTGGCGATTAATGTTGCCATAAAACTTATTGGTGTGGATTATGCCTAAGGATGGGTTTTTTATTACCTTGTAAGTCAGTAGGCAATTTCTAGGATAACTAGACCAAAGTTGTTAATAGAATAAAATTATTTTGTTTTTTTTTATCCCTACCATCATGAGACGTGACTTTATAAGTTAAGTCTATCCATTAGATTTTGATACATTTTTCTATATACAATTTTTATTATAATTTTCTTGAAATTAAAGCATCTATAAACGGTTGCTTGGTCATTACATGTATTTATAAAAGTAGTTTTGAACTTTTGGCAGACTTAAGAGCGTGTACGCCGTATGGCATTGCATACAAATGTTCAAGTCACTATTTTGGGAAATGACTGATCCGATTTTAATAAAACTTCACACATATAAGCAAGATATATAGGTCTAAAAAGTTAGTTGAAAACATTTTCAAAATGTTTTATTTATAAAAAC
This sequence comes from Hecatera dysodea, assembly GCA_905332915.2. NCBI lineage: Eukaryota > Metazoa > Arthropoda > Insecta > Lepidoptera > Noctuidae > Hecatera > Hecatera dysodea. The sequence continues at coordinate 4,462,843 of HG995294.1, read as the reverse complement.
GATAAATGGAAATTTATTTTTTTGTTCGTATGGATAATTTAAAATGGGTCTAATTTAACTGTAACACTATTTATCGAAAATGTTTTCAACTAAGTTTTTAGACCTATATATCCTGCTTGTGTGTGTAAGTTTCATTAACATCGGTTTATTAATTTCGGAAAACAAGGGCCTGAAAATTTGTATGAAATGCCGTACGGCGTATAAGCTCTTAAAACGGAAATTACTTTTCCATTTAGGTAACTTACTCGAGCATCTACGTATAAAATATATATGTTCTAGTCATTTAACGAAGAAATATCGTACCACACAAAGTTTTTACCAACACAACAAAGACTACATAAAGATAATCCACATTAGTGCCGCTCGATTCAAAATCGGATAAATATCCGCACGAGCAATAGGTACTGAGTGAAAAGATCCGCCCGCGCCGGCACAAATTACTTGAGTACAATACAAACTAGAGATGTTTTCTCGGATACCCGTATATTATCTCGTTGTAGGCAATAAGCCCCTAATGTGGTACATTACGGGAACTGATGTAAATGTGTTTGTTGGCTATTATTGCACGGCCAACCGTTTTACAGAGGGGTTGTTTTATAGACAAGCCAATGTTAGGGAAGCTGATGACAATGGAAAAAAATGAAACAGTTTTCGTTGGTGCAATACATTTTGGATCCCCATTTGTTTATACTGCTTAAAAAAGTGACCAAAACATTCTGTAATTGTTTTATTTTTTATTTCTTGCTCTTTGTAGTTATGTTTTATCTGAGCTATATATGTTTGCAAATTGGAGTCATTTTTAAATCTCTTTGTACTCAGAAACTTGAACGTTCATAACTTTAATTATAAAAAATGGTAATAACACCACATAATATTTCTTGCTTCTGTAGCAAGTTTTACTTACCAGCCAATCACAAACTAACCATCTCATTGATTCCGGTTATCGTATCCGAAATATCCGAACCCACGTGACCGCATATCCGCACTGCAACCGCAGCGGTTGTATCCAGCATGGCGTGCACTTGGCTTTAATTAACTAAATACTTAAGCTTGTGGAGGGGTCAATTCTCAGATATTAAGGTTACTCAAGTATATATGTTTATGGTGAAATTCTCTGTAGAGAAAATTTCGGTGTGAATATTCGAGAAGTCGTCATTTATTAATACTTACCTACACATTGCATTTTTGTTTTAAAAAAAACTATCCTTGAGTTAATATGGCGACAGCAGACATAAATGAATACTAGCACCGCCCCACGGTTTCACCCGTGTTGTTTCCGTTCCCGTCGGAATACAGGGATAAAATATAACCTAGATCCGATAGAGATGTATAGAGTAGATCCAGGGATTACCCCCTAACCTCACAAACTCTACCTCTCCATAATATTAAAGTATAAAAATAAGATTATAATCCCGTAAAACTTCTGAGTGCTGACGAACAGATATAGGAGCATAATGCTTTTGTCTAATAAAAACTGCATTATCTATCATAGCTCAAAAATATTCCTGTTGTTGCAACAAATAAGCAGGGGCCGTACCATGAAGTGCCAATGCTATCATGATTCAGTGTGAAAAAGGGATAGTGCTATTAGTCTTGCATAACTCCGTCTCTCTCTGACGTAGGAAGCATTATGGATTTAAGACGTCATGGTAGGGCTACAGAACCCTTATTTAGGCCGCTTTTTCCATCTGCAAGCAACTCGCATGCAAGTTAAAGTACCGATTATACAGGGTTATTCGTAAAACACCAACAACCAGCTGAAAAAATCAGTTGTTCCCTACATTTTGATTAGTTATACGAAAATAAATGTAAGGAACAGCTGTTTTTTATTTTCGCGATTTCAGGTTTGGTCCCATAGTAAAAGTTGTTCATAATGATGAGTATAATGACCTGTTAAGAGGTTGTTGGTGTTTTACAAATAACCCTCTATTGCGGGCTAGTGAAATTTAAGCGAGCAATTCCTCTATCGTGCTTCTCAACGTAATTAAACTTGCATGCAGGATGCTTGCAGTTGGAAACGTGGCCTTAGAATAATGTAGGTTTAACAATTAAGTCTCGGTTTATCATAATTTTGCACGTTTATCTTTTTCTAATATATTTCCTGCAATTATTCCGAAAGCTTAATTTCGTTATTACATCTAGTTAAAATTCTACTGAAACTTAAATTATGAGATCAAATTCCTGTTACAGTGTCGAGGAAAACTTTTTTGAATGTTATGAACATTATGTATTTCATGTTTCAAGAGTTTTGAGCATGTTTAGCTTTAAAACAAGAGAGTTAGTTAATAAAATTAGTGAGATGCACTTTCCAATATCAGAGTTCATAGAAGTTGTGTGTATGTGAGTGTGTGCTTACTAATCCCCACAATTTTATTCAGGCTAGTATATTGCCATGCATATAAATCCATCACATCGTTGTGTGATTTACATAGACTGGATTCTTCTATCAAATCGTTTCTTGAAATTTCTTGTACTACACGTCTTATTTATGGTACTTGGTAGTACAGTTTTACCCGACTTCCAAAAATGAGGAGGTTCTCAAGTCGACTGTATTGTTTTGGTTTATGTTATCTCATAACATTTTCGATGTATGTTGTGGATCTCGAGATCAAACCAATTTAGACCCTAAATTTTAAATTAGCCCTAGGACCATCATTTTCAAGGAACGCGCTCGATATTTACTAGTTGCCCTATATACAACAAAATATTCTCATTTACTTTTTACAGACAGCAACTTAGCGAACTTTTCGTGTTATTTAAATGTTAATAAAATTTTATTATTTAATTGAAATAGATGTCCAGTATTACCAACTAAATAATAATAAAAAAAATTAACCTCACCTAACACATTGCTTTTGTTTTCAATGAACTAGTCAGTTAATAACTGCTATTTAAATCCGATAATAAGTCGACATACTAAGTGCATTTTGTAATGGTACACTTCAGGTTTGCAATTGTACTAATCAAAGGAAAAATGTGCACTTATGTGGCCAAGAATGGCCACGCTAGAGGGCATTTACATGTCGTTGTTTTATAAAAAACGCAACTATGGTGACCTCAACTGGTTATTAGTACTCGTATGTGATAGATAGGTAATTGGATTCGGCCGTTAAATGACATTTTAAGTCATAAAAAATCATTGCACGAAAATTTTCTCTCCTTAAATTCTTGCTGACGTGACACAAGTAATTTTCAATTTGGCGCCAAATCGTAAAAAAAAGAAAATTAATAAAAAAAAACACAATAATATTGACAAAGAGTTCCATTTTCAAAATTTGAACTTACATTTTTACTATATCGTTTGCAAGTGGCCAGTTTTAAAAACTTTCAGTGTCGCCCTCGTATTGTGGCATCTAGAGCTGCCTGTAAATGGTTATGAATGAAAGGTATAGAAGATATGGCTAAACCTGTTGAAGATCATCATTTCATCCAAATTCGTTCAGTTTTCCGTGAAAGAGCTCTTAACTTGAAGCATCCTAATCCTAAGTAATGTTATAAATGCGAATGTGTGTTTGTTTGTTATCTATACTAATATTATAAAGCTGAAGAGTTTGTTTGTTTGTTTGTTTGTTTGAACGCGCTAATCTCAGGAACTACTGGTTCGAATTGAAAAATTCCTTTTGGGTTGAATAGACCATTTATCGAGGAAGGCTTTAGGCTATATATCATCACGCTTAAGCCAATAGGAGCGGAGCAGCGATAAATAATGTTTTAAAATCGGGGATTCCACGGGGACGAAGTCGCGGGCAGCAGCTAGTCTCTTATACTACTACATCTTGGGACTATGTTCCCTTGAACTAATCTTCTGCCGTCATGCCAGCGGAGCCGCGAGCAGCAGCTAGTTCATAATACTAGTAGGTTTTTAAAAATTTCATCAATTTTCATAATAATTCACTCATCCCCAGATTCACATGAATGTCTCCTAACCCAGGTTAACGAGAAAACTGCCACAAACTTACGAGAACTTAAAAACTAAAATCGCCCAACAGTCCTCTGAGCAGTAGTTATTTTTTCAAAGTTTCGCCCCTGAGATTTTTCACGTCGTTTTGTTTTTTTTTTTATCAACTTAAAACTTCATTCTGCTAGAGGTAACTTGAACACTAAAACAACACGTTTACTCTCAACTTTGAGCTAAGTTAGACTTGGCCAAAAAATTCTGCCAAGTTGAGGTACAGACGTACGATCTTTTAGAAATTAATTATTGATCGTGCAGTACCTATGAAGTTTTCTGGAAGGTATTGATTATATTGCCTATTTCCTCCGGCGAGTGTGCCTATGAACTTCACGGCCTCATCCCACCGGCCACCTTCTACCATAAGACATCTAGACGCACTATAAGTTACCGTCCCTACCTTGTTGCTATTCCACCAATTCGCACCAAGCGTTTCCAATACTGTTTTATAATACCCACAGCAAAGGAGTGGAACTCTATGCCTGCGTCTGTGTTTCCGAACGCATTCAACCCTGATCACTTCAAAGTTAGAGTGGCTTCTTCTAGGTAAGCTCATTCCATCGTCGATTTTGTCTCTGTCACTTACGATCTATAAAAATATATTTTTAGCCTAATCTGAACCTCACACTTAGACCTGTTTTTGAGCATACCAATAAGCTTAATTTTTAATATAAGCTGTAATCGATTCAGCTATAATTAATTTTTGCAGAGGTGTAGGTAGGTTCTTTAATTATTATTATTTTTATAAACAAACCGAGATTTTCATGTCTTAAAAAATTGTCCTGCGTTTTTTTTTTTTCACTTTATAAAGAGTCATATCCTAAGGCATCGTCGTACAACGTCATACGCAATCTTCGCATTCAGTTGTATGGCAAACGGATCGCGTCGTAGCCGTCGCATTTTGCTGAACAAATTAACGCGACGTATTACGATGACGCCTTTAAGGTCCATACCGCCTAGAAATGTTCAAAAAACGTTAGCTTTTTCTGGTAAAGCACTATTATTTCTGAGCTCCTCTGACCTGTTCTGAGGTAAGTCCCCTTTTCGTGCCAGCACTCTTCCATTATTCGACATAAACTTGGCTCTTAAATATCTCGAGCAACTTGTTCAACTTTCGATGAGTTGGATGAGAGCCGATCAATATAAAGTTTCCATTTTCCGTCAAATTCTCCCACTCAATAGCTTTGCTATAGAAAGATTGATTGTATTTGGGGTGATTTCATAAAATATACTCATTTTATTTTCATTTGTGACGGTGCAAAAAAAAGCTATGCATGTGTCCAAACGTGCATTTTACTTTCTGGTAATTTAAAACGGCGGCAGTTTTGTCCACCTGCGACTTTGAATCGAAACTATTATATATAATAACTACCTAGATCGCAAATGCAGGCTCTGTGAACATGTTACACGATTTATTTTTTTATTATGTAGGTTTTTTGATAAAATTCAATAAGTAGTTTTTAACTTGAAAAAAATATGTCCTACAATCCGTATTAGAAACAGGTGGAATATAGTTTTAGATAATTTATGATATAGTTATAGATATTTATCTTGCAAACAATTTATTCTTCAATGTTTTAATATAAATAATATTTAAAAAATAAACTTAACTACACTCCACAACAAACATTTGCCTATAAGAAACAGCTGGAAAAGTTTTTTTTTTGCAATTTCTTAGGATGACATTTAATTTACCTGTTTTTTTTTCTGCCACTGTTACTAACGAAGTTAGATTCACTACTGGCGAATAGTTATCTAATTCTATAAAAAGCTCAAAAAGAAAAACATTTTTACGAGTAGGTACATCCCAAATAGTGCAGAAATCGCTTTTCATTCGTTCTCATACTGTCAGTTTTACTATTCATATTATGTTGTTTTGGGCACATAAATCAAAATGTACTAACTTATAAATACGTACAACAACATGAACACTTCCACTATATATTTTTTTTTACAAATAAACGAAAATCAAGTTAAAATTACATGTAATGTTCACTTGGTTTTCTTTTATTTGTATAAATACCAAAAACATTGAATCTACATACATATAGGTTTCAGATTATTTCCGCCAACGTTTTAGCTTTGCTCGATTGAAATACCACATCTGGGAGGGGGATGTTTTATACCCTACAATATTTGGCACGAGAGAAATATTAGAGATGTCGAAAGAATAAGGGATGCAAACGAAATGCCATCACGCATTCACCGAGGTTGTAATGTTAGCGGATATATTTATAAGCGGTTGCAGAGCGGTAAAAGGTTGAAAACATTATGAAAAAAGCTTTCGCTTATGCAGTCTAGTTTTGCTTTCATTTCTTATCCAAGATGAAAGCGTAACTATCGAACAGTATAAAAAAAAACTTATATTAACAATCAAATGTCGCTACTTTCAATCTTCCGTTATAGATCCAAACGTCTAAAACTGTCTTGAATTGATAACATACCTAACTAGGTAGCGCTTGCGGCTTCGCCCATGTTTAAGTAAAACATAATCTCTTCAAAGTTAGAGTGAAAATGCTTCTTCTGGGTAAGCTCATTCCATCGTAGACTTTGTCTCTGTCACCTGTGACCTAGACTAGAGTCAAGAGCAAATCCATTTCACAATAAAAAAATAAAAAAAACATTATTCCAAGGAAATATATTCTCGGGTAAAAAAGTATTTTATGTCTTACCCAGTACACGGTCTACCCATGAATAAAGTTTCATGCAAATCAGTTAAGTCGTTAAGACCTGAAGAGTTAACAAACATGCAGACAAATCGAGTTACTTTCGGATTTATAATTTTGGTAACGTTTTCAGACTGCAAAAAGATTCCCGAAAACCTTTTAATTTAACATATTGTTTCGATAAGTATGCTAACCCTTAAACATTCCATAAACAACATGCTAACCCATAAACATAATACTCAAGCACCATCGGGAATCTCATTCACTCACTCATTGTACGTACTGAAGGGTTTTTCCGTAATTTTTCCTCATACCACAATGACCCAAAGATGCCTTCCTTGAGGTGCATTTAGGTTAGTCGCTTGTACCCTCTACAACCCCTTGAGACTCCAAAAAGTTCAACATCCCTCACTGACTAACTTCCCCTTTCGTATCATAAAAATGTCTATGCTTAGAACGATTCCTGTTTGGGAAAAATGTGATCTTATTGAACTCTGGGGAACTTGTGATTTATTAATTTTATGGGTTTAGGGTTGAATGAAAAACACATGCAGTTTATTATGTGCAATATACTTTTGGGAATTTTTGACCACGTCACGGAAACAGTAGACATTTAGGTATATACAGTTTTTTAACGCGTTTTTACGACCGGCAAGAACCATATTCACAAATTCAACTAACACACTCTTAAAAAGTTTAAAACACAGTAAAATAATCGAAAGAAAGACTCGATTTAAGTCAACATCCACAACGTCCCCGTTAAAACACATTAAATTACAATAACAACGTAACAAAGATTTATTTAAATCGCCTACACCTTAACCTAACCTTTACGTCAACGTAACTCGCTCGAGATAAATGTGGTCATACTTCACGCACCGCTTTTAAGGTGCAAAGAAATGGGGGGAGTTGCGGGGGGTAAAGAAATCTAGTCGCATACGAGATTCCCCCCTCTGCCGGTAGCATTTGAATGCGGTGTATTAGTGAATGGTTAGATTTATAGCTGCCGTAACGACAACCGTCCTACGATTTATGTTAGGGCCCGATGTATACGCAGCGAGTATGTACGGACGTGGAATGTAGAAGCGTGGAAGAGTAATCTCATTAGTATGTGCATATTAGTAGCTGTTTATCGATGTCCTCTTGTTGACGTGCCATGCAACTACATGTACAACGGCAATTCCCCCGCTTTTTCTGTTTACCAGTTTTATTTTGTTCGGCCCCTCTGTCTAGTCGGCCTCTCCCTAACCTCTTAGGTGGGCATTCATTTTATTTTTATTCAATTTACCTACTGCTGTTCCTTGTTCTGTTATCGGTTGCATCGCGAATTTCTTGTTTTATAAAATACTTTTGTTGGGTTCCCTGGTGACTCAGACGTTTCATATGTGTAGTGTTTTGCAATCTTTTTCATATTTATTCAATCGACTATTTACATGTCAGATACCATGACATAAAGCTCAGTTTCACTTAATCTTGTAAACCTCTTCTAATCCTAACCTCTACATTCTAAGGATCGACGTACATACTCCAAAGGTACCGTACATCACTGTTCATGTTTCATGAGTGTGTACTTCTTCGACTGGCGGTCTTAAAACCGGTCCCCTGTAGGTATATTTAATGTCACCCTGTGATTTATTTAACTCGTTTATTTTTTTATTCAATCCCTAAGCATTGCTATCGGGGACTATTTATTGCGTAATTCATTGGTGGTGATTAATGTATTAACTGATGATTTTTCAGGACCGCTAAATTACTGTTTTTATTTTAAACGAACAATTTGATAAAAAAAAAGGATTTGGAGACGGCACAGTTGGTGCATTGGTTGAGTCCTGACTGAATGACTCCGCTTGATGTGGATCCCGAGCCCTAGTTTCGACTCACTATCATCATCTTCCAGGCTTTTTCCGAACTATATTGGGGTCAACTACCAGTCAAACTGGATTCAACTGGATACCAGTATTTTACGTGGAGTGGATGCCTACCAGACCTCCACAACCCTTGTTTTGAATCCGAAATGGAATAGTTTTTATAATCACAATTTCATACAATTATGGTATTGATTAAAACTGATTAATACAGTCACACATACATGCCCAAGTTTTCTGGGCATGATGACTGTGTTACTTATGTATACATATATGTACTTACTATATTTTTAACTGGGCATTAGTTAAATTGGGGATTCATAAATGCTGATTGCCTACAGAATATTGACCTATGCCATACACTGTGATTTAATACGTTGTTTACTATTTTCAATACGTTCTAAAATAAGATATTCGTTGCTGTAATTATTAATAGTAATTAATTGAATATAATGCAGCGGTAGCGGCCGCGGTTTTGCCTAATCGAACAAAATTATTAACTGTAACCATGATATTAAATTTACATGGCTCCCATCATTCTTATTGTTTAAATACATTTTGTTCAATCGACTATCCATTTGAAACTCCATTAACGGGATAACTAGAATAGATATCTATCCAAAGTGTTACACAACTCCTTAGTAAAAAATATATACTATGGGTATGATAGCGGTCTTATCGCTATCAGCTTTATCCACATGTAAAAGAGAGCCAAGTCCAGCGGCTCTTATTAGACACTGGCATTCTAAAACGATGCAGGATTTTCCATTCTTAACTAAAGATCGACATACATGCCACTGAAATACTGAAATGTTACGTTAAAGTTTGGAATTCTTACAATCGCTATTGCTAGTAGATGGTCATTTTCCTCACTCCTCAGGTTCACTAATTATGTATTTAATTTTTCCAATCTTCAAAACAAAGATTCCATAAATTACCTCAAACATGTTTTCCTCTATAATACATTAATTTAGAAAGATAAGGTCGATTCAGAGGCATTTGCCGGCCCTATACCCAGCAGCAAAAACCTGACCTTTTTTTAACCGACTTCTAAAAAAGGAGGAGGTTCTCAATTCGGATGTTTGTATTTTTTTTTTTATGTTTGTTCGCGCATAACTCCGTCACTTATCAACCGATTTGAAAAATTCTTTTTTTGTTGGAAAGGGTATACTTCCCAAATGGTCCCATAAAATTTTTATCGAAAGCGACCAAGCGGTTTTCGAAAAATCTAAAAAAAATATCTACATTGTCTACATTGACGACCTCTTAGTTTACTCTGCAAAGGAGCAGTGCGTTTTTTTTACACCAATGTGATTGGTTCGTTTAGGTGAGGGGAGGGGAGGGGATGTAGGTACCACTAAAAAGTGAAAAATAAAAAACTTTTTACAAAAAAATACAACCGACTTTTACACAAAAAATCAAAAAAGTGCAAAATAACTTTAATTTCGGAAGTCGGTGTTCAAAAAACGAAAAAGCAACCACCAACACCGAGTTCCGAAATTAAAGTTATTTTGCACTTTTTTGATTTTTTGTGTAAAAGTCGGTTGTATTTTTTTGTAAAAAGTTTTTGTAAGGATGAATGATACAATTTTCTTTCCTTCTTCCGCTCTAGGCAGAGCCGATGCGGAAAACGAATTTCGCATTCCTGGTAGACACTAGAACGCCATTAACCCGGGCCTGGTTGTTATCGGACGGCGAGCTATCCAACGCTCACCGTCCGCAGGCCCACGCTACGGTGGCCAGGAATCGCCCTGCGTCTCCTGATGTCCTGGGCTTTTTCTTCTGTTGCGTCGACTGGGGCGTGAGATTGCCCTCTCCCGCATGCGTTCTGCTTCCTCTTTCGCTAAAATTACTGCTTCGCAGAAGGAGGTTACCGCTTTCCATGCCTCTGCTTCTCGCTCTGGACCATGGATCAATCCATGAGCGAGAAGCAAGGTCGGAAACGAGAGATCTGGAGGATGCAGCGTTGCTCCGCTCGAGCAGTGCACACCTTCACCGTATGTTCCAGCGATCTACACAGTGTTGTTTGCCGGGCGTGTCCTCCAGTCATATCCGAATCCAGAAACCACGTCAAGCGGAAGTTGAGGACGCCTCGGCGCCTATCCAATTATTCCTCAAAGAGGAGACTTATCGCCATAATGGTGGCGTGCCCAGCGCTGAGTTGCGACAGTCGCTCTCGACATACCGCCATGAGATCCTGCCGGGCTCTCGTCCGCCACGCTGCATAAGCATAAGCATAAGCATAATCAGCCTTTTAACGTTCCCACTACTGGGACACACGCTTCCTCTCTAGGAGAGGGAATGGGCCGTAATCCACCACGCGGGCCCAGTGCGGGTTGGTGAATGTCACATGTCTTCGAATGTTGGTTCTAGGACATGCCGGTTCGCTACGCCACGAGTAAACGAGGCGAGGGCTCTCGCCTCCAGAGCCCATGGCGGCAATTCGGCAAGGTGGCTCGCCGCCTGACTGAAACCCGTGTGGTATCCCAGGACCAGGCGGATCGCCATGAAATTTGGAGCTATGGACAGCTAGCAACTATATTCTGTTTTATCCGATATTGAGCATCGTTAAAAGTCTTCATGTTTAACACTAATCAAACTGTGCACACTTGAAGTCACCACTACAAATTCTACATAAAACCTTTTCAACACAACATTAACTCTGTCTTACCTTCATAAACGACATAACTTTCCGCTAAATAATGTGGCATAATTCTCGCCGTTTCTAAAACATATGCCGTTTAGTAAGTGTTAATATACATAGCCTATCATAAATGCAGGCGGTCGCGTAATAACGATCTAATAACTTCAAATGAAATAAGAGCCGGTTAAGCGCAGCCTAAAGTTGAGGCCAAATGGACGGAGTTGACATAACGAGTGGTAGTTGAAAACGACTGGTATTTCATGTTATGTATATACATATATCGTCGTATCCTACGAAGAGTGCCCTAACGAACATAAGGGCTTTCTTTTTTTATTGCATAATTAAATTCTGCTCATCATACCACATATAACCAGTTAAACAGAACAATTAAAAACGCGACAGATTATTAAATAATTAGGTTTTCTAAAAAGCCACAAATTGGTTACTAAGTTCTTAACGAAGAATAAAGTCACAATCGTCGCCGCGCCCTTTTTCTGCGCGAGTAGCTAGGGTGCGCGGGCGCAGGAAGAGCGTGCTAGCGCCGTTCGGCCGTTAGTCGGCGGAACGCGGAGATTGATAGTAGCGGCGAGAGTAATTTGTTTTCTAAATAAATAACATTTTTGTCTATACCAACAAAGTTGAATATCAATTAACAAATTAACCGTTATATTTTATAATTAAGTTGGTGGAATTGGTTGGAAAATAAGACTGTTTAATTAAGTGACTTTAATTACTCATTTTATTTTCTATACATACATAGAAAAAGACCCTCATAGTGTTCGTGGCCGTGTTCTATGGAATAGCTAAATTGAGTATGTATAAAAAAGACTACGCCTAATTACGTTTGTGTCGTTTTTCTACGTTCAAATTATGTTTTTGTCTCTTATTCTTTCTATGATGCATTTTAAATATGCACATTAATATTTTAAGGACAATATTTTATGCTTTCATGATGTTAACCCTTCTGTACAAATTTAAACACTTAATACACAATTTTATGTTTTTGCTGGTATAGGGCTTAAATGTAATTAGGCTTTTTTTCTTCTGCTTGAAAACTGGTATAAAAGCATTTGTGGCCGTATTCGTAGTATTTCCTACGAAAATAACACTTACTTTTATTTAATTGATTTACCTTTTTCCTTAAATTTTAGAAGAATTCTGTTTAATATTTTATGGCTATGTTAAGTTAATCACGAAGTAATAATTTAAGCAAGTCTGTTCGATCTAATTCATATAAAAGGCAATTACGGAATTTCAGCAGTTTTCTCTGATAACAGTTTTTTTAACCGACTTCTAAAAAAGGAGGAGGTTCTCAATTCGGATGATTGTATTTTTTTTTTGTTTGTTCGCGCATAACTCCGTCGCTTGTCAACCGATTTGAAAAATTATTTTTTTGTTGGAAAGGGTATACTTCCCAAATGGTCCCATGATGAATTTTATCGAAATCGACGAAGCGGTTTTCGAAAAATCTAAAAAAAATATCTACATTATCTACACTGCCAACCTCTTAGTTTACTCTGCAAAGGAGTAGTACGTTTTTTTTACACCAATGTGATTGGTTCATTTAGGTGGGGGGAGGGGAGGGGATGTAGGTACCACTAAAAAGTGAAAAATAAAAACTTTTTACAAAAAAATACAACCGACTTTTACACAAAAAAATCAAAAAAGTGCAAAATAACTTTAATTTCGGAAGTCGGTGTTCAAAAAAAGAAAAAGCAACCACAAACACCGAGTTCCGAAATTAAAGTTATTTTGCACTTTTTTGATTTTTTTGTGTAAAAGTCGGTTGTATTTTTTTGTAAAAAGTTTTTTTTTTCAGCCTATACTTTTAAAACTTTCAACGATGAAAGTGAGCGCGTGAAAAAGAGACAGAATTTTTAATCTAAGAAAATAATATAACCACCTTGAGCTTAATACCGTAAATCGTTTTTTAATAATATTCTTCAGTTTTATTTACCTATAATACTGCAAAAATCATGATAAATTAACGTTTTAAAATCTCATTTCTTAGTTTCAGGACGTTGAAATAATATGAACCAACCTAACCAAAATGAAAGCGCAAGTGTGAGATTGTAATTTTTTCCGAAAAAGATAATTTACAAAACCCGGAACCAAATAAAAGTGAAAGAACCTCCATCCAAACCTGAAATTGTTACTGATATAATTGTCGAATTTATCTATTTGCCAGTTAGAAACGATATAAAATGAACTCACACCTTATGCTGAAAATTTGTTCGTTGCAACGGCTGATTTAGTTTTAGATAGTCCGACTTCCGAGTTTCACGACTCCCACTCCGCTATCATCAGCTGTAAGTTCGTTCTAAAACGAGGTCCAGGTAATATACGAACGAGAAATCCTGCAGAATGGAAAGACTTAAAAACGAAAGGCGCTGAAAACTTCGGGCAAAGCTTTTATAAATAGGAGGGGAGAAACTGTCCCCGAAAAGAAAATGGAATCATCATGCAATTGTCCAAAAAAATATTTTGAACATTTGGAAGAAAATAAGAATAAAGTTTATTCATTCATTGTTACATTGATAAAATTACGACTAAAACATAATTATACTATCAGTAACTATATATTAGTATCTTGTGGACGTTGGGACCCAAACTAGGTAGAACCTGTACCTTGGGGTCCTGAGTTGTGATTCCATAAACAATATAAGTAACAATTGTGTGGACATGTCGGTCCACACAATTGTTTGGTTTAGTCGGTTAATTAATGAGTATGTAGGTTGCTGTAAACAATGGTACATAAAAAAGTTTTAAAATAAGAAAGAATATATAACAAAAACAAACAAATTAACTTACAACATAAAGATGTGTGTAATTAACTCGTAAGTTACACAGGTGTTCTGTTTGGTATTTGAGATATTTATTTGAATTTGTGTTTTTTTTTTTAATCGCTTGACAGGAATATAATTCTGTGTTCGACACTTCTTCTTTTTGTTAATTTCGATTCACTTTCTTAAACAAATATGCTACGAAAGCTTATTCATATTAGTGAAGTGAAGCTTATTCATATAATCCAGTTTGTTTGCAATTAAACATTAAAATTCTATATAATTATAATTTTTTTAAATAAATTTACATGTTCCCAGTAATTAATAAATAGTTATCATAAAGAAATTCTTATCATATACGAATAAATACCCACATCAGAATAGTATAAAAAGGACATAAAGGCGATTGTGACCTCAACATTTCCGGAGATAAAAGGCCTAATGTAACTTAATACTCAAGTTCAGCCGTACGTCGCCGTAACACAACAGAGAATAAGGGTTTAAGGGACAAAATGCGTATTAAATATTAAGTTAATTTATTGAAAATACTCCTAAAGCAACCAGAAGATACCAATACATATTATTTGAAACAACCAATACCTATTTGTTCATATTTACTTGAATTAAACACAAAAAAGTGTCTCCTAAAAAGTAGCTATTATGCAGTTACGCCCCTATTCGTAGGATACGACGATATAAACGTATAGTTTTTATAACTCAAAGTTGTATAGCGAGGAGCCAAGATTTCCAACAAATAGTAATGAAACACAGTTTTTAAGTAACTAACACCTGGTTTTAGAAATAAATTTTCTACGCATCACAAATTAACCGCAAATTTCGAGATTGGCCATTGCAACGAATTTGTAGTAGCGCAACACAAATTGTATTACTTTTGCGATAGTTTCACTACAGAAATTGGTCCTTATTTGACTCGCAATTTGAATTGCACGTTCCTGCATATTGCTTGAAATTAATGCGACCTTTAATTCTTTGTGCACTATCCAAAAACTCAGTCAATGTCTAGTCTTAAACTCCCACAACTTGCCCAAGTTTACATTAAACGCGTCCAGTACTAGCAGCAAGTGCACTGCTACAGTCTGAACACGCCCCAACCCGCTAGCGTTCGCCCGCTGTTGGACGAAATTTATTAACGCGTCACCGGCGTAAATCGCCTCCCTAACACGATTCAATCGCGGCTATCATGCATATTTTTGTTGGTGACTTTATTTTTTGCTTATTTTTGGAGCTTTAAGTGGCGAGAAAGAGAAAGCGAACGAATTACGAAATTAAAAGATGTAATTGTTTTAATTAAAACTAACATAATAGCTATAATAAAGGAATACACTAGCATTCAAAGCTTGACTTAATCTTTTTAATGTTTTTTCACTTGAACTTTACAAGACTGCTGAAAAAATGAAGAAAAGAAAGCGCACTAAATTAGCTCGCCTTTGTTGATGCAAATTGCAAATTGAACTATAGTGTAAAATGCTTGAATATAAAGCTGTACCGACCAGCTGTCGCGCTGCTAATTTCTGTGACACCATTCCAGATGCCAAACACGACATCTATGAAAACTAATACCTTATTTGTAGCTAAGACTAACCACATACTAAGCCTCGTTTAGCACAAGCCAGTACAGCTCAACACATGTAATTACTGACATGCTTGCTATTTGGCTGGCGTCCAAAACTTATTGGTATCGCATTTCTGACCAATACCATTAGGCAGGCAAGTACTATCGCAATGTTAATCACCGATTACTATCGCTGTTGTATTTCCTCCATCATTGGTTCCGTTTCAGTTTGTATTATAGCACGATACCGCAATGCCACAGTGTAAGTTACGTTCTACTTCCAGTGGTATAAACCATTTAATCTTGATGGACCTTTTGCTTTGATGTCACTGATAGGAATGTCTAATTAATACAATGCAGCTTCAATTATGATTACATCTCTTTCAGTCCATTCTGATTTGAACGTTTCAGCCTAAGCTAGTACTAGCAACCAAAGTCATACATTGATACAGTGATACATACATTGTCATAAGCTATTACCTTAATCGCCATAATCATACAATCCTCTCATTATTTTGATATGCACGTATGTATGTTTATAATGATTAGTCTTTGACATATTTTAATTTCACTTTAATTGCCTAATATATTTGCTAAACATAACTCGACACACTACAACTTAAGGCTTCTTTTCAGTTAGCAATATCAACACTTGCCACAGTGTAATTGCGTTCAGATAATCAAGTCATGTCATCGATATCGAGTCCTCTTTGAATCTCACTTTACTTAAGTCATAAATAGCGCCAAGTATCGGAAAGTTATTAAACACCGACGTAACAGGTGCTACAAAGAAAAACTTGTCATAAGAGATATCCTCGTTTAATACAATATTCCATTTCAAGCAACCACCAATCTCCCCCCCCTTCACACCCTTAGTTCTTGCCCCAAGGTATCAGTGAACCCTTCAGATGAGAATCTTTTGCATAAATTAGATACAGCGATTTGTATAACATAAAAGTTTGCCATAGTAAATTTATTCTCTCGTCTGTTTCGTGTTTTCAAATGAATTTTTATTTGTACTTCAATGACAAGTGCCATGACTTAGTTAAAAATGTATGTTCATCTTGTAAAATAACTCGACATTATTCATAGTTTATTTCAGCCTCTTTTGAATGTAAGAATAATTCCATCAAGAGCTAACTAGTACCTTGAGTGTATCGTTAGCTGTAATGAAATCCTCTATAGTAAATCTTACAAAAACCTTCCAAGTAAAAATAACGTAGGTATACCGCGAATATTTCCTTCCTAAGTAAAACAATATTCATGAAACCCACCCACGATACTACACCTACATAATATCGTCTTACCTAAATTGTAATGAACTCCAAAGTAAGAGTTTATAATTAAATTTATATTCGCCGAATTGTAGGTCGCGGGTTCAAACCCAGCCAGGCGCATTACTTTGTGTAATTAATTTCTTCACTACTGCTCTCAAAACGGTGAAGGAAAACATCGTGAGGAAACCGGCATGTCCTAGAACCAAAAATTCGAAGACATGTGACATTCACCAACCCGCACTGGGCCCGCGTGGTGGATTACGGCCCATTCCCTCTCCTGGAGAGGAGGCCTGTGTCCCAGCAGTGGGAACGTTAAAAGGCTGATTATGTTATGTATATTCGCCGGCTGAAAGATGAGTCCTTTGTTTCATTAGACGATTTGTTTCCAACAATTTTGAAACGAAAGCGGCGTCGGGCATGTGACGAGACTCGGCCGGTGTCCTTGAAACTTCCACATTTTTGAGGTAAAATTCCCTAAGTGATGGAATTAAGGGCCGAGACGTGGTAATCTCATAATATTTGCTATATTTTTCGTGGGGTGCCACAAGGGCGTATTTTGGGGCCTAGGTGTTTTGTGTCTCGTTTTTAAATGTTTACCAAATGACTTTGTGATAATAAACTCTCCAAAATGTTGATAATCTAGTTCTAGTGTGAATTCATATAATCTAACTAGCTGCTGCCCGCGACTTCGTCCCCGTGGAATCCCCGATTTTAAAACATTCTTTATCGCTGCTCCGCTCCTATTGGCTTAAGCGTGATGATATATAGCCTAAAGCCTTCCTCGATAAATAGTCTATTCAACCAAAAAGGAATTTTTCAATTCGAACCAGTAGTTCCTGAGATTAGCGCGTTCAAACAAACAAACAAACAAACAAACTCTTCAGCTTTATAATATTAGTATAGATATTTTGTTAGTTCCCTATTAAAAAATATTTAACGAAGACAGCAACATTTTATGAAATGTTGACCATAATTCCACTGTACACAAAATATCGAATACTTAACACAATCAAAGAGAATAACCCCAATATGGAACAAAGAACGTAAATATTCTATACACCTAATAATAATATGATTGTTTCGTCGGGACAACACTAATGTCACCTTTATTCGTACTTGACACAAAAATACACACGAAAATAATATGTTGTGACTACACTGAAATTGAAAGGCTTAAACTATGATATGTTATCGAAATTGGAGTCGCTTAGGTGAGAACACAACTGTCTGAGCTTCTACAATTTTCTGGATATTAATATTATGTAGATTGTATTTGGATTTATAAGCTTACACATTATTATAGGATGTTCGCTGTCAATCAAATTTGCGGTACAGTATTATATAATTTTGTCTGGAGTCTGTGTTACCTGTAAGCTATAATCTCTTTTTACGAAACTGACTTGCTGTAGGCAAGTGAACTGTGGTCGACGATAGACCACATTAATGTTTAATGTCTGGTAAGATACTATTCAAACGTGAGACTATCGATCATAAACAACCAACATTACCCTTTATTATGAATATATTGATTTCCTAACTATAATTCTCCATAAATGTAAATGGTTTCTAGTATTTTTGTATCTTCAACTGTTTCTGAAAGCATCAGTTCAGGAAAGCTTTCTTCTGAAGTGATATTTTCAAAGGAAAGGATTGAAGTTACAACATCGTCTTCATATTTTTCTGTCAGGCATCAGATTCCTCGTTCGTTTTTCTTAGAAAATTATTTATGTTGCATGTTTTAATAAAATTGCTTTATCATCATAACATATTCTTAAAGTCATGGTCAAAAGAATGTTTGATACAAATCATAGAGTAACTATTCAAGTAATAGCGGGTTTAGGTTCATAAAATCCGTCGGTACATTCGGGTTGGTTTTATAGCATGACCAAATCCTTCGCTTTACCTCACTTGAAATAGTTTTCTTTAAGTGTCACGTCCCTTTCGGTGTTTGCAAAAATTGACTTACTGGTTCTATTTTGGAATTTCAACGTTTCTTCAAAATACTTACTGAACTATAGGTATGTTGCCTTACTGAGTTGTTTGAGGTCGTATGTGAAGAGGGAAAGCAGTTGACTGATAATTTCAGGACAGAATAATGAGAGAAAGAAAATAATTCTCTAATAAATCTCCTATAACATTGAATAATCACGAAATATCAGAAAAATTATAACACCTACAAATTTAAAATTAGGCAGGTAGATTTTTTATAGGGTGAACATCAGATAAGAATGGATTTTAATGAAACTCCACAACTCCCACTCAAGTAGAAATTGTTTGTACTAAATCTGCACAGACAAAGTCGCGAGCGAAGTGATAGTTCAATTTTTTTCGTAACAGTAACGCCAATCGGAAACATTGAAACAAATGACATACAATGTAGATAGTCCTTCCTCTCATGGAGCTCACAGAATTAAAGATAGAATATTTATAACGTTTCGTCGCGTGGTTTCTTTTGTCAATCGCAAAGTACACGCAACTTTCCAAGGTCGAATATTGAACGATGTGAAAAAACCGGATTATACTCGTAAAACGCGAAAAATAGTCGGCGAAGCCAAACAAACATCTATAATTTCTGTTCCACTGCGGCAAAAGTTGGAAGATGTGTTTTGGATTTTTCATATTTAAGCTCCAAGTTTTGTGTCTCTGAACAGATTTTTTAAGTTTTTTCATCCATCATTTCTACTGGGCTGGTTTTAGTTTTATTTTGCGATGTTTCTTTAATTCAAACACTTTTATGTAAATTACATAAAAATGAAAGGTCGCTCACTCGCTCATCACGATATATCGAAACCGCTAAACGTATAAAGATGAACATTTTCAGGGAGGTAGATTTATAAGTATAAACGTCCGATAAGAATTTCAGAAAATTACTCCCACAAAAGGGAGAAGGAGGGGGTGGAAGTTGGTATGTAAAATCTTACTCCTTAGGCCAATTATACTTAAAACCTACCTCGAATATTGACCTAAATGAATTATAAAGGTTATCACTATTAAAACATATTCAAAAGACCACAAAGACATTTTAAACGATGTTGTATGCAATAATCTTATTCTTTGGGTCTATACACTTGAATCTTGATAGGAATATTGACCCAAATAATTAATTCCATTTAAGGGTTTCTGGACCCTTAAAAACGAATGAAGGAAGTTTGAAATTCGTAAGGATCAGAACAAAATTTACGCGTACGAAATCGCGGGCGGAGTGCTAGTACTTGCTAGAAACATACATTATGTATATATTTATACCGTTTTATTATTTGCATTAATATTATCACTGTCTCACTCTGAGTATTCTGTGGTACTGTTAGTTTCCAAGTAAAACATTTCTCGATATTTTATTTTTTCTAGCACTTGCATCAGTCGAGACCTTGGGTGGTGACCCGTAAATACCAACACAACACCCAAAGCTCTTCAACAGAATCTCGGTAAGATGGAGAACCTACACAAGGGCTCTTAGCAGTCAAATACAAACGTCCATATTTTTTTCGTAACCATCCAACCGAAATGGTCTTGGAGACTCAGCTATTACTTAACGATGAGAATGGCCGCGATTTATCAGCAACGCTTTCATTGTGGATGATGAATAGACGCTGCGCGCGTCATGTTTTTCTCTGGGCCAGAGGTCAGGGGTAATATCCCAGTGGCGTGCAATGGTTCGAGTCAGGGTAGGCCAGAGAAAATGTCCAAATAAATTTAAAAAAATAACCACATTATTCAGGGTTGATTTTTAATGAAATGAGTTTTTTTAATTTTACTTTAATTGCCTGCTTTAAAAAATAAAAAAAAAAAAAACAAAAAAAGAGACCAAATTTCAACCCTGAATAATGTGGTGTTTTTTTTGGACATTATTTTCTGACCTACCCTAACTCGAACCCAGTGGTTCGAGTTAGGGTAGGTCAGAAACGCCACTGTAATATCCGATTCGAGGGGTTTGAAGATTTGCTCAAATTAATTCGTTAGTTTATTCGTAGGATAGTAGTAGGTAGGGTAGGTGGGTGATTCCGTATGTAAATAGCCAAATAGATTGATGACTTCATGAATGCTCGTGAGTGATAATGTTACCATAGAAACCATTTGGCATGGAATTGGGCGTTCGCAATATGTTTACGACTCGGCAATAAATTGATGGTGGCTTTAGGAATGATATCGTCGTATTTGCCTAAACCAAACTAAAGTTCTATATTCCGAGAGTTCAAACGGTTACTAGTATGGTTACTAGTAACATAAACAGACCTTCAGATAAACCATATCAATTGGAAACTCGATAAATCAATAGTCACAAAATTCCACGAGGTTCATATCTTGATTATTGTAGATATTTGTATTGTTTGTAGCTAAAAATGATATCGCAAATAGAAGTATCTAACTCAACGACCTTCAATCTCTCGCAAAATTCATTTATTTCGTTTTGATTTCAGTACATTGCGGCTTGTTGCCCGAGGCAAGCCGACTTACGCTCCATTCAGGGAGAATTAGACTGCTGACAGAACAAAAGAATCGAAATATAGATAGACTCTTGGTAAATGAAATAGTATATAGGCTTCTTTGTGGAGGATGTCAGGATAAATAGCTCTGGTTTTTAGAATCGAAATAATACGCGAATAAAATTCTAAGTCTGGAGATAAAACTGCTTTTATCTGTTTGTACTGCAATAGGTAATTTTATAAATGATGAACATTAGTCTGGCGTTTTATAACAGTATTTTGTATAACTTGTTTTTATTATCAGGTACGATTATTTTGGGCAAATAATGTGATTAACGTCTTTTTTTAAACCATAAATCTTTGTGAATTTATAATTTACTTTTTCTAATCATATTATTTTTTATTGATCGTTCGTTAGGTATTTATTTCGCGTTATTTTAATTGTAAAATTCTAAAAGACATTAATCGTTCCATTGATCTTGAACATCAGTAGGTAAACTTAATTTACAACTACAGCATACTGGAAGGCAGGTACTTTATCATTCATTCAAAGGAAAATTTTCATTGAATCTGTAATTAAAAATTCTATAAAATAATAGCATGTTTAAAGCCATCAATAACCTCCAGTATCCCACAGCTGTATCTACAACATAAAGCTATTTGACGACTGATAAACAATGACAGTGCAGACCTCACAAATCCACTCGGAGCCACAAGATTAATGCTCGTGACACTTGTACGCCTGTAATTCTGCCGACCTACATATGATATGCATGAAATGAGTAGTTGAAGTGATCCCCAGGTACGACGCCGGATGATTTCGCAACCGGATTTAGACTGGGTGAACGTTTGCGACTGTGAGGCTTATGATCGTCTTGTTTGTTGAGTTTGTATGTTTCTGTGTTAACATTTTTAAGCTATTGCATAGCTTCTATCGCGGGCGTTGAGCGTGGCAACCGAATCCAGAAATTCCGTAACGAAAATAACCTAACACCGCTACGTCATTCGATTAGGCCCCGCCTTTTTAAAATGGTCGCTTCGTTACTGAGCTATTATGTCGCCGTCACCGAGCCGACCCGAACGTCTGCGTTCGGAAACAATCGGTGGGACAAAGTTAAGTGAAACGTATGTGATTTACATTAGTACAGTAACCCAGGTGAACGAATCGAGACCATATCACAATGACGCAGTGTACTAAATATATAATTGCATAAGTTGATAAAAAATGCTATGCAATAGCTTTACTGCGGCAGTCCCCGAGTGCCACATGTATTTTTTATAGGTTAGTACACTATAAACGTGTTATTAATTTAGACATACTGAAATCCTCTTTCATAAAGTGCGATGAATATGATGTATCTTCTTCTTTGACACAAATGTCACCACGCCCCCATTTCCAGTTGGTGATAATATTAATATATCGTCACCCTCGATAAACAACAGAGTGATTTTGAAACTTAAAAAGAATTTGCTAAAAAAACACAGACTTCAAAAAACCCTAGAAGCCAAGAGTTTCGTTCGTAAAAAAAATACAAACATCCGAGTTGAGAACCTCCTCCTTTTTTAGAAGTCGGTTAAAAATACATAACATTCTAAAACCATATTGAATCGAGTATTCTTTTTTTCTGTTGGTCATGAGACGACTAGAGCGAGAACCGTATCACCTCGCATCAAAATATGTCGCACGAAAAAATCGCAGCTCTTCACTCAGCCTAAACAATATAACGTCAGTTGCGGATTTAGCAACGTCACAGTGACAAAGGAAAATGCGCTTCGAGTTATGACCCTCTCGACTCCCTTTTGTTTGGCTAATGTCCTCATTCCTCCTTTTTTTTATTTTTCCCCCATCCTGCCACTTTTATGCCCTTTTTTACGGGAAATAGGAGCAGGTGTCGAGTTCTGTGACGGCCACACTTTGTTTACGGCTTGAGTGTGTCCGTCTCAATTTTGCTTGAATTTTTTGAATCGCTTGTTTCAAACTTTTTCTTTTTTTTTGTTCTTTCTCTGGGTCTTTTTATAAATGCTCGTAGTTGCTACTACTTAGTGTGTAGTGTTTAGGATTTGATTAATCGTTGACTACTTTCTACTGACTCTCAATGGCGGGAAATGTGGTCTGGTCTGGTATCTATTCATTATGATTGTATTATAAGTATGGATTATTATATTTTTAGTTGAACAATCAATCTTCAGTCGTTCTAACAAAAGTGATATTTCACCTACAAGAGATTTTTATTTTCCAAAAATAAAAACTGTATTTTAGACACGAATGCAGTAAATAATCTGTCATTCCGAGCAAAGATCACCAACTAGATCGCGTTCAACAGTTTTTAAATTGAAAACTACATGTTGCATTACCAGACCGAATTCCAGCTAGGAATAAACTACCAGTCTTTTAAAATGATGTTTACTATCATACATGTATTCTTTCAAAGTGTACCTGTTTTTATGACAAGTATA
Source organism: Hecatera dysodea (assembly GCA_905332915.2). Classification (NCBI taxonomy): domain Eukaryota; kingdom Metazoa; phylum Arthropoda; class Insecta; order Lepidoptera; family Noctuidae; genus Hecatera; species Hecatera dysodea. The sequence continues at coordinate 4,439,202 of HG995294.1, read as the reverse complement.
AATAATAAGGCCGATTACGTGCCGCTTAAAATGGTATTTCCACTATTATGCTATAACAATTTGGTGGGGCACGTATAATCATTAATCTATTGTCCCATGGTGGCGCACAATGGGAAAACAATGGCGGTCCTGCCCTGGGGGAGCCCATCGATATTCAATCAGGATAGTGAACGAGCGAGCAGTTACGTGACGGTGGTGGTAGCAATTCTTTTCACTATTGAGGGCATTTTACGATTTGATCGTAGTCGTTTTTTAGACTAAAATGTGGAATGAAATTGCAGAGTGATAGGTCAGGGGAGTTTGGTTTTAAGTTACGTGGGTTTTGTAATCGATGGAAAAATCCCCACAACAAAAAAAAAATTGGAAGTGTAAGCAAAACATTGGGATATTTTTTTAAATAAAACACAAAAAATATTCCAATCGATCACTCGAAAAACATAGAAAAAAAAAAATGAAAAGAAGGCATACATTTTTTATTTTGAATCTAATTTTAATCTTCATAGTTACTGTTAAACTAAATTTATACTGATATTTCAAATGCGAAAGTAACGGTACCTCTGTTTGTAACCTCTTCATGTCTGAATGGATTTGGATGCAAACTTGGCACACGGGTAGAGCATGTCTTGAAATGAAACAGTCTATACTTTTTAGTCCAAAAGTACCTATGTTTACTTGAGATAATACGAGTATCACGTGGATGACGCGAGTGGACCCGCTGGCAGAGGCTAGTTTGCCCAAACATTGTTCCAAGAAAACCAAATCTTGCAGACTAAATCAAACTTCACAAATTTTCTTCCAACAAGCTCCTTGTACATCAAAATTTAACACAAAGCACCGTGTAACTGAGACAGGGGCTCGTCATCGCTACGATTGGTTCAAGATTGACCAATGCCAGCGGAATACAAGGACTCCTGGGAAATCTGAGCCGCTCCGTCTTGTAACCACCTAATAAGCACCGAGCAGCAGTTTTGTACTGAAGCGATTGGTTCATCGTTGCTGCAGCAGTAAATTGCAGTTTTTGTTCAGCAGCTGTGATTTTGCTGCGAGTACCTTGTGCTGTTGTTTTGGTTCTGAGACAGTGTATTTGTTTAGTTTTTACTAAAGAATTAGAGAACATAAGTAACTGGTTTTGAAAGAATCATGGCGTTTGAGAAATAATTTTGGTTAACTGTAAGGATATTTGTTCGGGACTATTTAACGTCTGGAGCTGTAAAATAAAATCATTATAAAATCTAATGAACCAGTTTTAGATTTCCTCAAAATTGTGCCAGAGGTTTTTTAAGTGCTTTGAATTTTTAATCGATTTTTAAGTATTTTTCGCTAGTCATCATTGTTTCGAATTTTACATTTACCTGATAGTATAGAGTGATATTCAGTGCTGCAATGCAGCTGAGTGAATAATTTAAATTGTATTTTAGCGTGTTGCAAAAATAGCTACCTTGATATAAAATCGAACTGCCACTTCAATTTACAAAATCAGAGTTATAGTTCCTATTTTGGCTTTTTATTTTTAGTTTTGGGAACGCGTTATAAATACCGAAGTCGTTCCACGAAATGCTAAACCAGCGTTGAAAACACTATAAAATATGCAGTAAAACTATAACCCATCTATACTTATAATAAATCTGTAGAGAGGTCAATTCTGTACAGGGAATATATTTTCAAAATAACTATCAGGGGGTGATTAGTGATCGATACTGGTGCCAAAAATGCAATCAGTAAAATTTTTGTCTGTCTGTCTGTCTGTCTGTCTGTCTGTATGTTCTTTATAGAAACAAAAACTACTCGACGGATTTTAACGAAACTTGGTGCAATTATTCTTCATACTCCTGGGCAGGTTATAGTATACTTTTCATCACGCTACAATCAATAGGAGCAAAGCAGTGAAGGGAAATGTTGGGAAAACGGGAGAAGTTCCGATCGGGCTGAGAGTTTCAAAATCGGGCGTAAAGTAACTATTCCACGCGGACGAAGTCGCTGGCAGAAGCTAGTACAAAATAAAGAAATTATAAAACAATTTATAGCCGTTCTTAAAAACAACAAACATTATTCGTACTATTTAAAATATTCCCGGCGTTTACAACGGAAAACAAAAATTGACATAAAATAACACAGCGGAGTTGGCCCGAGGGTAGTTTGTACCAATAAATAATAATAAGGGAATGTTACGAGAATGGAATTTAATTATTTCCAACAAGTTGAAGCGGGAAGTTGCCAGATTGAACCAAATATATATTTTCGCAATAAATTCTAATAAATACAATAATTTTGGATAATTAAATCGAGTATTAGAAGTTGAAAATCACAATTTGAAAACTTATTTGGAGGATATTCAACTTAACTAACTTAACTAACTTCTGAGAAACAACTTAATTGATATAATACTAGCAGCACCCCGCGGTTTCACCTGCGTAGTTCCCGTTCCCGCGGGAATACGGGGATAAAATATAGCCTATGTTACTCAGGGTGAATGTAGCTTTCTAATGGTGAAAGAATTATTGAAATCGGTCCAAGTAGTTTTTGAGTTTATTCGTTACATACAAAAATAAAAATCTTTCCTCTTTGTAATATTAGTATAGATGATACGCATAGATCAATAAATAAATATTTTTTGTTTAGATAAGAAGTATAGAGGAAAACTATAGGTCTCGTCTAAGAGAGGTGTTGTTCCAAATTTGAACTTTCAATTTCCAGAATCTCAATATAGGCATTTCAGAACGTTTTGATTTTGAAATTGCAACATGAATGCTATTGTAGTATTGGCAATATTTGCAAATATGGTAAAATAACTTTGAATCAGTTATCATCCTACCCTTGTACTAAGTTATTTGGGGTCAGTTTAACACGTCGAGTGGTTTGAGCTTCACGCTTTTGACAAAATGTACGTCGCCAGGTTTGATAGGGCGACGCTTCCCTTTCCTTTGAAGATTTCGGTGCATCGCCTGTTTAGGAATGTGACCAGTATCGCTCCGGAGAGACAATACACTAAAATAAGTACCAGCAAACGATTTCAAAATCTTAGGTATGAAAATATTAATTTTTTTTTGCACCAGTTTCAACTATTGTTCTCAAACGTATGCAAGTTTCCGATTACATTTGACGAAAAATCCGATTTAAAATGTTCACCGTCTATAACTTCTTTCAAACAGATTTACTGAGCAGTTTTCTTCAATAAACGATGGTAATAGTTTTATAGAACGACTTAAATGGAAGATATGATTGGAAAAGGAAATTCATCCTGATTGGAAAGTATCCAAAAATATAACAATTGAAGCCAAATTGCAGATTGCTATGGGTCTTTTTGTTCTTGAAAGTATTCGGATAGATCAATTCGCAAGTGGAGCAGATTCAGAATTTTAAATTAAAGAATTATTAGAGTAGCACTTAAGTTTCCAGTTTAATTAATTACATCGTACTTTCATAATATAATAAAATTCTAATGAAAGATTTTATCAACATTGTCGTTAAGTTTTATTTTCGCAATTTTATAGCCAAGTCTTGCTGCTGTGTCTGAACCTTCATCATCTTGGCGAATGGTCTTATTTCACTCCCGCCAGGCTTCAATAATAAAGTTCCCCAAACCGGTATTAACGGCACTTGCCACTTGAAACCAATAAAGCTAAACGGTCCTTGCGACTTTCAACCGTCGAATTCCATAGAAATCGGTCGTACATTTTTTTTTTTATATTGCGAAAGTAACTTTTTTATATTATCCCCCATCTTCATTCCCTACTTAAAGTCTTAGTGGAGTAGTAAAATAACTTTTGTACGAAGGGTACCAACTTGTGACATAATTTTGGCTGAGTTTCCAACTTTCCGAACTGTACGAAGGGTATAGGCTTTTATGAAGAGCGAACTGAGTATCTATAGATCATAATAAATTTTCAAGAGTGGCAGCATTTAGCTCCAGACTTTACTTATCCACGTGAAAAAAAAGTATTATAAATAATGATCGAAGTTTTTTTTTTTTTGTTTGGCAAGTTTCCACAGCACCGTTTGGACGGTTTTCGGGAAGTAAAAAGTTTTGGGTCTTAAGTCTTACTTTGTCCGTGTTTGGAATATATTTTAGGTTTGCATTAAAAATGTATTTTATCAAAAGAAGAAATCTCGTTTATTATATATTGCGGCTTTCGTGAGTAAGTTATATCGTAATCCGCAGGAATTCAATCTCTTGATGTGCGGATTTTTTTGATTATTCGTCCTGTAAGCATAGATACTTCCAGATGCATGATTGTTCGTATAACTATTCAAAATACGTATCACCTAAAGTTTTTCTTTTTTTCTGGATTAAAATATAAACATCAAAACTACTTCAAACCAATCTTATTTTTCTATCAATACAACATAACTCTTCCTACTCAAAGAAACACTTACACGAACTCTTACATAATTATGTATGTATGTACACATTATTTGCATTCTGTATATATTCAAACCACTGCTATTGTTACCATCGCTCATTTTAAATTTCGCCCGTTTATTTCTGTTATTCTCACACAGAAAACCGTATATACTTTTATGTTTTGACATAAAACATAAGTAGTAGTAATACGCGTGTCGGGTAAGTGCAGGATATTTTTCTGAGGGTAGGTACGTAGGTACATTCTTCTGCTGCGGCGCGCAATAGGGCTGTCTCTTTCCATTAGACTTTTGTGAAAATGTTACGGCGGCTTTAAAGATTGTGTTCGGAAATTGGATTCGTATTTTGTGTGTAATTTTTAACGGGCATAGCTTTGGTGGTAGTTTTAATTCTGCGTCTGGTTGAAAACAAATGATAATAGGTTAGTTATACTGTAAGTTCTTTTTTTCTGGATGGGAAATCATCAAATGACTTCTTCAGTTCTGGGCGGAGCTGAAGGGAGTGTCAGACTCTTGCTGACTAAAACCCAGCCGTGATCCTTATAGTGCCTTGAGTTAACCCAGGGCCACGGTGACTCGAACGACTTCAAACAAATTCCGCAACATACTAAGTAAGGTCTGACGTTAGTATAATGGTTTCTCTTCTTTTTTCTTCCTCCTCATTTTTGAGGATTGCGACCACATAATTATGACCCTTTTTGTCTATTTTGAGGAATCTGTGTCCTTTAGAGGAAAGAGTTCAGATCGATTCGCCATCTTCTTTTGATTCCACGGATCGTGGCGTTGATTAAGTGTCAGTTCTCAGCCTACATGATGTGTAATTTAATCATTATAAACGTTATTTATGATGTCAAAGTTTATATCAATCTTCGCATTATAAGTTTATCCAAAAAAGAAACTACATAATATATCTCTGTTTTCTATTATATACGTTCTCGACCTTACAACCTCCCAAAAGATTGACGATTCAATCACGAGACGAGTCTTGACAAATTGTAATAATCCCGAATATGACAACCCTACGTCGGGATATTATAATATAACCCTTTCCTTGAGACGGTGTACTTGTGGCGTTAATCAAAAAAGGCTATATCGTCCTTGACGACCGACGTTGAGGGGGATTTATTTACTCTCATATTATATGTGTTATCTCATACCTACTTGTGTGTCGATATTTTTTTTGGGTACTTCAGTTGGTGAAATTATGTAAGGTACTCTACTTATTACTATTATTATATTATGAGTAAGCTGTTTTTCTTTCATTTTGGAAATGTTTTGAAATCAGTAGATAACAAGGCTCCTGCAAACGGACGCAACGCGACAAAGTTACAAGACATTTTATATATATTATTCCGTTCTTCGTAAAATTTCTGAGAAAATACGTCAGTGAATTTTTACTCATACTCACGGAACAGCTATCTGCGGGTACACAAACAACGTCTTTGTAATGAGTTGGGATTGATTAACTTCCTTTAAATGTACATGTGGAATTATCCATCTCTATAGCTATACTTTCCTTCTCAGAGAAAATTTTGAAATTCAAAAAATGAGCAATCTAAGAGAAATAAGCATTAATTATTATCACCCGCCTAATTAGGCAAACAAATGTTTATATCCACACAGGTACAACAACACAACACAGGTATCCATGAGACCGAACGTTGTAACCGCGTACCGCCGGGACGCACAATCGATTCCTGATCGCAGAAATAACAATATAATTCAACTGCTCGCCCGACTATCTGCCCCCTCCCCTCCCCTCTCTCTGCCCCCTATCAGGCTTCCCGCGAGATACCGGGAAGTAAAAAAATAACGGAAAATGTATGAAATGTAGGCTTTTTAAAAGAGGTTCTGTATTGGTTCAGCAGGTATTTGATGATTCGTTGGTGTTTTTTTTTTTGTGTTGTATATTTTGCGATTTTAATTTTGCTTATGTGCATTGTTTTGGTACTGGATAAATTCACAGAACTTAAAAAGTAATATTGGTTCGGTTTGTAAGCAAGATTAATATAGCTAAAAATAAATACCTACCTACATATTATTGAACACAGGACCTCTTTTTTCAAGTCTAATATTTAAAAACTAATATATTTTGTTAAAATTAATTTGTAACTCTTGAAACTTTCAAAAAGAAATAAAGTATAATCCGGGACTCCAGTTTCATTTCTTAAAAACTCTTATAGATCACCTGAAAACTTCAATACGTAGAAAATCGTAAAATTTTCGAAGAAAATCTATACTGTGTAACCTGCTTTCCTTTGGCCATATATTTTTAAGGCGGAACCCTAAAATTTGTGCAAGGGGAAAAATAGTAAAAGTTTGCGGAAGGCCATAACTCAACATGAATACGTAACTCCGATACGGCTGGCTGGTGGATAAATCTAAATGTTTAATCTGAAACTAAAATAAAAATGGGTATAGAAAATTGTCTCGACGTTGACGTGGTGAAAAATATTGTTGTGCAAGACATGATTTCTATCACCTACCTTGTGATTGATTAAAAGTATTTTTCGATAATATAATTTCGTAAAAGAGACATGCCCAAAAAACACAGGCGTAACGGTTTAGTCTCATAGTTAACTTGAATAATATAGGGAAGGTTTTTTCGGAAAAGAGGGAAAATACAAGATATTTTTTTTTATGAATGGCAAATCATCAAATGGCTTCTTCCGCTCTGGGTGGAGAGAAAGGGAGTGTCAGACTCTTACTGACTAAAACCCATCCGTTTTCCTCCTAATTTTCTATACTTTGCAGGGCCGTGATGACTCTTTCGAACAAATTCGCAATCCTGGCAGTTTGGAGATATATACTGTATGATACCGATGCTCATTTCATCGAACAGCAAAAAATAAATCGGCTATGACTCTTTCGAACAAATTCGCAATCCTGTCAGTTTGGAGATATAATTATACTGTATGATACCGATGCTCATTTCATCGAACAGCAAAAAATAAATCGGCTATAATCACTACAATATACGTGCATGACAGATTGGTCGGAGAGGGTCTCCCCAATAGCTTTCCATTCCTCCCAGTGGGGTACTGGGAGGAATGGAAAGCTATTGGGGAGACCTTTGCCCAGCAGTTAGAAAAAAATGGTTTAAAAAAAAGTGGAATCTGGAAAATATATCGTTTGCAGGCTGTACAATAATTATAATATGAGTCATGGGCGCCATATTAAAAGCATAATAGCACCGCACGAGCCCGCGGCGGTCACAAGCTCGCACATTACAATATTACATTTCAAATCCAACCATATATACCACACACTCCTACAAACCATTCGCACATATTTACGTTACTCTTCACAACGTGACGTATTCCCACAGGCCGTGAACAATCAAATCAAATGAAAATTAAATCGCGTACGGCACGAACACGGAGACTTAACATTAATTATTCATTAATCCGGTACGGTACAGAATTGATGATAGCAAAACATGGCGAAGGCTGTCTCGTATTGACGGATTGTATTTATTTGTACTGATTATTGTTATGTTTGGATTGCGTGACGGATTCGTTTCGGGTGGAAAACGGGTATTTTGTAGATTTATTTTTTACTTGTGATACTTAATTAAATTTTGTGTTGTTTTTTATTTCGCTAATGTGTATCAAATAAGTCTATAGCAATGATAAGTTTAGTCCATAACAGTATCGTGAAATCAAGTATCAAGTATATGGCATCATCACTATCATCTTTTCAGCCAATAGGTGACAACAGTACGTCTAAGCAACGCATTATTGATTTCTACTCTTTATTCTTACATACTATATATACATACTACTTTGCCTGAAAAAAATGACTAGCCACGTCTTGAAGCACGTTACTTAATTACGCGCCCCGCGGTTTCACCCGCATAGTTCTCGTTTCCGTGGATATAGGTACGGGAGTAAATATAACCTACTAGCTCTTCTTTCTTTCTTCTTTTAAAATCAGTTCAGTAGTTTCGGAGCCTATTCAATACAAACAAACAATCAAATCTTTCCTCTTTATAATATTGGTATAGATAAGACTTTTGTGTATGATCTACCTATTTAACCTCACATTTACCAACACAAATACACCTGTGCCCTAATTCCCAACAAAAAAATCCATAAACATTAAGAAAGTTTCCCTCTTCGCTACATTATGCAGACTCACATGATTTACTGAGTTATGCCCCTCATCAATTCTGCGTTTACCTTGAGCAATCAATATTGATGCTCGGAGCAATCTATTATAAAGCAATTATGGGCTACTTATAGGATAAATTATCTATAATAGAGGCTCGTGGTTAATAATAACAGCCACACGGTTTGATTCTCAAGGTTAAACAACGCTTGTCTAGGTTCTTGGATGTGCCTCGGTCTTGGATTTTTGAAAGTTGTAACGGGTACTCAAAAACCAGAAAATCTGATGCCATTTTTACCAGTGGGAATGCCTTACTCAGTTTCTGGGTTCTACAGGTGAGATAGGCAGTCACTACATTTACAATATCTGGATAAATTGGAAGAAGCCCTAACATATCGTATAGAGATTGACATTATATAGGATAATATCCGTGTATAAGCATAGCATAGAGCAGTGGTGGCCGAGTGGTAACGGCCGGGCGGCCCCGACTTACGAATTGTAAGTCGCGGGTTCAAACCCAACCAAGTGCATTACTTTGTGTAATTTATTTCATCACCACTGCTCTCAGAACGGTGAACGAAAACATCGTGAGGAAACCGTCATGTCCTAGAACCAAAAATTCGAAGATATGTGACATTCACCAACCCGCACTGGGCCCGCGAGGTGGATTACGGCCCATTCTCCCTCCTTCAGAGGAGGTCTGAGTCCCAGCAATTGGAACATTAAAAGGCTTATTATGCTTTATTGCCTGAAGATTTACACACGTGCTCAACTCACACTTTACTGGTAACATATTTGAGCACTGTACTCTTACAATACCTGCTTTTCTACTTTTGTTTCTCATAACCTGAGGGCCTTTTGTAATTTTATTAACGTAGGCGATTGTCATAAGTTACACACGTGCTCAACTCACACTTTACTGGTAACATGTTCGAGCACTGTATTCTTACAATACCTACTTTTCTACTTTTGTTTCTCATAACCTGAGAGCCTAGTGTAATCTTATTAACGTATGCAATTGCCATAGTTGTGATCCTAATAGAAAGTGTTCATCGCGTGAATACACGAGCGTCGCGATCATTTGTTGGGTAAACCTGAACGCATAGAACTGTAGGGAGGTACTTACCTACAACCTCGCGCAGCTGTGAGGCATATAATAAAATTGTAGGTGCCTATTTGCGATTTTTTTAACTCGAAGTTAGTTTTAACCCAGGGTTATTACGTGTCCACAGTTGCGGAATTCTATCGAAAGCGTCACCGTGGCCCTGGAACGCAAAGGGCATTAGGAGAAACATGGGTTGGGTTTTAGTCAGTAAGAGTCTGACACTCTCCGCCCGCTCCAACTTGAATGGAAGAAGTCATTTGATGATTTATCGTCCATAAAACAATGGGTTATTATGTATGAAATATTTGTTACCTAACCGTATTAGAAACTAACTCCGAGTTTAAAGATAACTCTGGCTAGAGCATGTGAACCTGATTTTTTTAAAATTATTTCTTCACATTTTCTTTCTTTCTTACCCTGTTTTTTGCCCTTTTGTGAATACTGGTTATATTATGGTTATGGTACGTTCACTAAAAGTAACGATAAGATAATAGTTTATTGGAGTTTTTCTAATGTGAACTTTTCTTTTGTTTCAGGTGGATTTCTAATGAAATATTAATCGTCCCATGCGATAAGTATGCACCGTGATATTATTAATTATTTTACTGTATTTAAATGTCAGATTTTACTAATAGTTTAGAATAGATACTAAACATTGTAACTAAAATCTTTTAGGTTACTATACAGTATGTTCCAGAAATGCGTGTTCATATTAATCATGGTGTTCACATAATACCAATACTTTTTTTGAAATCTGGCCTTATGTAACTACGAAACAGTTCTAAAAAAAGTTTTCAGGCAATTGAAACTGTGATTGTACTTAAATTTATTCCAGGAGTGGAACTCTGTGCCTGCGTCTGTGTTTCCGAACGCTTTCAACCCTGATCTCTTCAAAGTTAGAGTGAACAGGCTTCTTGTGGGTAAGCTTATTCCATCGTCGACTTTGTCTCTGTCACCTGTGACCTAGACTAAAGTCAAGAGCAAATGCATTTCACTATAAAAGAAATACATCAGACTGCTTGTAAACTTTTTTTTTAGAAATGTTTAATAGTTTTCTACATATTTTTTGTTTTAAAATATTGTAGCTGAACTGTTTAGCAGCTACAGAATATCACCTTCAAAGGTGGCCACGTACATCTGGAACGCCCTGTATATTTAGAGACTTTTTTCTTCGCAAAAACCAATTTGATATTTTCTGTGAATGGTGGATTTTCAGAGAATTTCATTTATATGATAACATGTATATCTGAGCAAAGGGAGAGAAAAGAGATCACTAAACAATTCGTCATAATACTCAGAATTGAATAATTGTGACGTTTCGCCAACGAGTACTTTATAGTAATTATTTACGTATATTTTTAATAGCGTTATTTATTAAGGACATACTATTTGTGCCCCTGTAACTCTTTATACCATCCCACAAATTCAACAGAAAACACTTAAAAAATCAGCACAGTACTCAATCAATCTTACCGCACAAAAAATAAAGCCTGATTTAGCGTAATTCTTTTCACCGGTTGTATATTAAAAGTACCACATATAACACCAAATAATGGGTCCTCATTATGAGCAAATTAGTTTTATGACCGTTGTAAGCACTATCGAGATAATACTGGCTGTAAACCGCGTGGAGGCCATTTCAACTTACCGTGCACATACTGTACAGTTATAAGCCTAAATATGCACTTAACGAAAGTTGAGAGAATCACAGTCTCGTAAAAAGCAATTTGACACTGAGAAAAAAATACAAATCAACCACAAACACGTTGACATGAGAATTTTATATACATATAAGACTAGCTGACCGCCAAACGACGTTTTGCCACAAAAAATAAAGTTTAGGTGTGGACCACCTTAACATTTAGGGAGATCCGATTCACCACCCTAGTCGATATGCACGCAAAATCCACGAAAATGTAGTTATTTCATGATAGTGAAATAGCCTAGCTGACCCGACAGACGTGGCTCTTATATGAACTCTGTTGGTACATGACAAACAGAGTTCATACATAAGCTATAAAATAAATGCACACTTGGTTTCTCCCAAATTTTCCGGGATTTTTTCCTATATTTCTTACGCTAAGGTCAGACACGCACTGAAAGGCTGCATATAGCCTTGAGCCTATCGAGACACCTGGCGAGCGTATTGAAACGAACATGTTAGAACCATAGAAATATAAAATGTTAGAACGCATTGCGTTAAGTGTGCACATATTTATGTCCATGACTGTACAAGCTAAATGTACTGATACTGTTAATGATTAAAATTATACTACTGCGTGCCAGGACTGCAGTTACAATTGCAGTTGGCAATATTAGACGGTATGTTAAAAATATGAGGCGAAAATGTTGGCTGGAGAATCGGTACAGATTATGGAATAAGATTGTATCAATTCAGTAGTAAGAAACAGCAAAGCTTTCAGGTCAGATTTACAAACGAACTGTTCCTAAACTTAGAGTATATGTTAAATGTGATCGCCTTTTGTTTAGATTGGAAATCAAATGACTTCTTACGCTCTGAGCGGAGTGGAAAGGAGTGTCAGACTCTTACTAACTAAAACCCACCCGTGATCCTTCTAATGCCCTTTGGCCGCGGTGACTCTTACGAACACATTCCGCAACCCTAGCAGGCACTGATCCTATGGGCTTACCTGTTTTAACAATAATTCTCATAGGTAAAATATTTTATATAAACTTGAAAACTCCTTAGAAAGTCGTATATGCTCGCTAATTTATCGAAGCTAGTTTGCGTCATCATGATATTAAAAAAAAGATACTAAGAAAAAAGGACGATTTAAATTGATCATTTGATACATTTTCATTAACCACAAAACTCATAACATTTCCACATTTATTTTTAAGGTTTCTTTTCCTGCTTACTTTAATTATTGCAACACATTTTGGGTTTCTTTAATTACGTTTTTACTAAGAACAAAGGCAGGATAAATCTTCGTTAAAGCGGGCGTACAGATGGACAGACAAAATGAGCATTGCTTATAAAATCTCCATTTTTAGGAGGCTTTAAGTTGCACCCCCTCGGTTATGACCACGGGGTGTAACTAGCGAGAGTCGACACCCTTCGAATTAGGGAAGCATGCTGTGGGTGCATAATGCGATAGCTGATTTGATTAGATGGTAATATTTCGTGTGGACAGCAATGTATGAGAACTTATTGGATTAAGTAAATGGTACATACGTACCAACCTTTTATTATGGATGAGAAATTATCAAATGACTTCTGCCGCTCTGGGTGTAGCGGAAATGAGTGTCAGACTCTTATTGACTAAAATCAATCCGTGTTCCTCCTAATGCCCTTTACGTTCCAGGGCCACGGTGGCTCTTTCGAACAGTAGTATATATTATACGTAATTATACTTTTACTAAACCCACACTACTTGTTTAATTTGTGGGCTGCTTGTAACTACATAACTACCGTGTGTATAAATGAGTACTGGCAACCTATGTGTGTAATTTTAGTGGTATATGAGTATTGAGAATCTTATTTAAAAAAAAAAGAAAAAGAAAAGCTCCCATCTTGAAGAAAAACTTCTCTACAACTGTAAAAAGAAAATGCAAAAAGCTATAGCTATTTTACTTACCGCAAACCCGATAAACGCGTTCACACTTCATACTACGGCCTCAACACAGAACACAGTACAAGCTAACTTTAGGGTCAGGTCACACCAAGAAGCGATGCGATGTGACATGGCGCGCACTTTTAAAAATAGCCATACAATATAAACCCTATCTATAACAAAAATAGTTACACATTTGAGACATGTGAGAGAATTGTAAGCACAGTGCGAAAGATTCTATCATTTTACTTATTCTATAGCAATATAATTGCCATAGCTAGCTGACCCTATTGACACTATTTAGTAATCTGTGCTATTGATATTGGGAGGTAGAAACAGAGTTCAAACAAAGCCATATACAAAGTAAAATAGTTTTTTCCTGAATATTCCAGTTTTTTAGGCGGTTTGTTTAACCTGGCTAATTCGAAGGCACAGTACGACGATGTAATATACCTTACAACCATCTTCGCCGGTGCACAGAGTGCAAAAACGAATTCAATAATGTCTCATGGCTTCACGATGTACCTTGCGGCATAGCAATTCGATTCGTACCACACATCTGGCCTCGCTACACATCGCCGCGTCGCTCGCGTCGTGTGAACCAACCCTTACTCCTCACAGACGTTTTCACCCCGCCTCGGAGCTCCCCGGCTGGTGTTACATTTCGCTAGGGTCCGAAAACCAACAAATTATTCCCCGCGGGCACAGCCGAACGTAATTACAGTAATTCGTTCGCGCAGTTTACTGTGCACGGGATTAGCAGATGGGGGTAGGGTTACCTTGATTTAATCTAGAGGAGTGTGTGTTCGGTTAAAGTCGATATTGTTACGTATTGGTGATTCTAGATTGATTAGTTTTTTTTTATTTTATCGGCGTGCTTATTTGTGTATTGTGTTGATTTGGTTTTAATGTGTTAGGTTAATTAAACTTTTATTTATTAAGGTTTTTAAGCGTTTTAAGCTCCTCCTTGGATACCCTTAGACACTGTTCTTCAAATAGATTGGCTTAATTAAGTAGATATCGTATTAACCAGCGGTTTCGCAATATAGAATCTGAACTTCAAAGTATTTGTCAATGTAATTATGGAATGAAAACCTATCAAGCAAACATGTCCATACCATACAACCACCACACCATATAATATGCTAGATAAAACTACGGTTTGTAGAACTGAATCAATGTACTATATTTTTCTTAACAACTCTGCAACAAAACAATTTATTGACCACACATCTTGATACTCCGATTCAATTAGCTTTAACATCTAAACAAACACTTTTAAACTGCTACATTGTTTATAACATCGTATTTTATAATCACATCGTTAAAAATCCCTCTTTTGCCTCTTCCCTGGGGTCCTTAATCTTTGTCTTGGGAGAATTAACATTAATATCTTGACAAAATGACTGTGAAATATTAATAAGATTATACCCAACTGTGGTCACTGAGTTGAGATCGTTTTAAGGATCATCAAAGTGGGCCTTAGCAATGTAACTTGTCGAGATCTTTTATTTTACATCTATGTAAGCCTTACTTATTTTCAGGGAAACAAACTTGAAAGATAAAGTGCTGTACTTGTACGTACTTTGAACATACGCATATGTGCCTGTCAGCGTAGGCTGATAGCTGATAGCTTGATAGCTTTATTTGAAATAAATACTTTGAATCTTAAATCTTTAAGATAAAACCTATTTGTTTTCATTGATAAGTAATTCACCTAATACAGAAATGACATTAAACCATATTTACTAGCTCTATTTCTTCTTAAAACACTGTGGGTCAACTATCTTGAAAGGCGCATTAAGCATTAAGAAATATATATTTATGTATGTTGTGCAAGAAGCACCACATCTGTATTACTTTATGTGTTAAATACTAAGCGTTAAAATTTAAAACAAACTTTAAATAATGAAACATTATTTGAAATTGGTTTAGTACTAACACTTGACCTATTAATGCGAAGAGTAAGTGGACCTAAAATTTGTATTTTTTTTAACTGTTCATTAAAAACTTTGACATCATATTTCATAACGGCCTACTTCAAACTAAGTTAACTTTTACATTAACAACCTGAGCAATAAAACCACAACAAGATTACACAACAGCTTATGAAACTGTACTGTAAAACTTTATTTAGTACACTCATTTTATTAGTTCATGCACTCGAGTAAATGATGTACTTCATTTTACCTAGTAGCGAAGAAATTTCGTCTTTAATATCTCCTATTACGGCCTTATGAAAGTCTCGAGGAAGCCTCAAAAATAATCACTGGAGTTATGCAGCTGAGGTGAGGACCTCTAGTGGTAAAAAGGTGAGTGAAATATCCTCCGCTCGCGCTATCGACTTTTTTATTAGGTGCTTCACACTAGGTTTTGTGTCGCTGCGTTGTAATAATTTCGGTAAGATTATGGGATGAGGAGATTTAATTATGCTTTGTAAAATTTGTAGGTATGGCTAAACCGTTGGAATATTATGAAGGAGCAGCTATTTAACAAATTATTTCTGGGCAAATGTGCTTCATCGTCGACCATATCATTGTTTCCAATTTTATGGGAAATCATCAAAAATGACTTCTCCCGCTCTAGGTAGAGTGGAAGGCAGTGTCAGACTCCTACCGACTAAAACCGAGCCGTGTTCCTCCTGGCAGTCCTGGCACCCTTTGTGTTTCAGGGCCGCGGTGACTCTTTCGAACAAATTCCGCAACCCTAGTCTTTGCCTAGCAGGCACTAATTCTCTGGGACCTACAAACGAAGACAAATCAAATAATAATAAATTTTAAAACTTTATTTAGTTATCACATTTTATGAGCTCATGCACTCGAGTAAATGATGTACCTACTTAATTTTTCCAAGTACCGAAGTTTAAGAATTTCTTTAATATCACCTATTACGTGCCTTATGAACGTCTCGAGAAAGCCTCAAAAATGCTCAGCGGAGTAATGCAGCTGAGGTTAGAACCCCTAGTGGTAACAAGGGTAGTGAAATTTCCTCCGCTTGCGCTGTCTACTTTATTATAAGGTGCTTCACACGAGACTGTGTGTCGCTGCGTTGTTATAATGTGGGTAAGATTATGAATATATTGAATTATGTTTGTAAGTACCAGGTTGAGTCGATGACGCGTTGTGTTCCACGCGCGCCTCAAGGAGCCGTCAGCACCGAGGACGGGGCCCCATAGGGTCGGTGCCTGCTAGGGTTGCGGAATTTGTTCGAAAGAGTTACCGCGGCCCTGGAACGCATAGGGCACAAGAAGGATCACGGGTGGGTTTTAGTCAGTAAAAGTCTGACACTCCCTACCGCTCCACCCAGGGCGGGAGGGGTCATTTGATGATTTCCCATCCAGAAAAAAAAAAAAAAAAAAGGTGTGTAGGTAGGGTTATTTTTATTAAATATTATTAAGACGCATTTATTAAAAACAACTAGGTTTAGGAAAGCGTGCTCTCAATCTTCTTTAATCGGGCGAGATTCGATCAAATGACTACGACATAATTATTCAGTACAAATCAAACTTCAACTTGAATGGTTTTTTTAGAAGTTCAAACTAAGAATAACTGCTCCATATAAAATTGATTTCTGTCAATTTTGTAGAAAGAAAAAACAGTCAATATTTAAAGCTAAACATTTGAATAATACAAGTCGCTGCGACACAAACATCAATACATATTATATATACAAAACACCTTACAAAAAGTGCCGTGAAATTTCATCTGGCATCGTCGGCTGTATTATTAAGGAGCAAACTAGAGCGCGTAGCGTCAGTCTGTGTAACATTAGAGCGCATTGTCGCCGGCCCAGCCTTTCTCATATTTCTTACATCATTAAGTCAACGCGTATTGTCGTACTGTCGTAGTGACAGCGACGATGTAACAAGCATGTTTTCGCCTTTTTCTTAACTTGAGATGTTGGGAAAATTTTAAGGTGGAAGAGTTGTAGGTTTTTGTGTGAAGTGCCTTATTATCGTAATTGTTTGCTGTGTAACAATGGCGGTGGTAATTTAATTTCAGACAAAAGATGCAATATTAAGAGTAGATGGTGAAGAAAGAGGTAGATGTGTACCAATACAGTATTTTAATAACTTTATATTTATAATAACAGTAACCTTAATATTGCAATAAAATTAAAGAGACAGAATGAAAGAAAAAAAACCGAGTTGTGTTGACTCCAAATAACATCGGATAAAGGCAGAAAAATGATGATGCTGTGCGTGGCCAGTAACTGGACTATTCAGTACTCATGTGACCAGTAACTGGTAACGCACAGCTTTATCGAACCCGTACTCCACCGCTATCACTGAGACCTAGCCCAGAGGCTTAGCATAGTAAGTGAAGACTCCTTGGTAATACACCCTAGATAGTAGTGCCTCCGTATCGTAGTAATGAGTTCACTGGGGCTTATGATAATATTATCATAATTTCTATGATAACAAAATGTCAGAAGCTAGTGAAAATTGTTTTAAATGAGGAAAAAACCCACTGCTGTATAGGCGTGGATGATGTAAAAGCCGATTAGAGGATTATGCTTAAGTTAAAAATATTTTCAGAAGGGAATCTGTGTTCGGCGCGGATTAGGTATATTATAAATAGAATAACAATCGGTTTATCGAATGTAAATCCCGTACTGATTTCGGATTAGGGTATTTTTTGTGTTTGAACGACTATATAAGGTACTAGCTTCTGCCCACGACTTCATCCGCGTGGAATATTTATTAACCCCAAAATTCTTTGTGATATTGATTCGTTGGTGCGAGAAGTGGCGGGAGGCGCCCAACGTGACGGCACAGACGTGGCATCCGCGTGAGCTGCACTTGGTACTGGATAGTACTTGGACTTTGCAACATTACTTTATTTTATAAAATAAAATATTTTTTCTAAAATAAAAGTAGCTTAAGTCTCTCCTTATTATATCAGCTACTTGCCAATAAAAGTCCCGTGAAAATCAGTCCAGCCATTTCAGAGATTAGCCGGAATAAATAGATAGACAGACAGACAAAAATTGTAAAAAATGTTATTTTGATGTACGTACCGTATATATTCATATATGTGCACGTAGTAAAAAGCGGTTATTTCAATATTACAAACAGACGCTCCAATTTTATTTATATGTATAGATGAGAGTGTGTTCTTATGTGGCAAGTGACTAATTAAAAACCACTATCTTTTTGATAAGGAAATACTTCTGCTGTCTTCATTAACAGTAACTGTAAGTATCATTATTTCATAAACTTGCTCATTATCTAGAAACTTAAAAAAATGGACATTTGACATTAAATAAGATCTTGCCTTGGAAATATTCCGACTAAAAATCTTCAAGACGAGAAGATATTTGGTCGGAATATTAAAAAAACCATGTCAAAATCAGGTCAATCAAAGAACCTATCTAACCCGTTCTCCAATAGGTACCAACTCAAACATTACTTATTCAACGAACTCGCATAAACCATTCATTCACTCACTCGCGTAAGATTCATTCGATTCCCTTTCGCCCTAAACCGCATACGTCTTAGATCGACGCGTTTAAATTGCTCCCTTCAACCCTTTGCCACCCTTGTCGATACCTGAACCTTTGAATACGGGGGGCTTATCAGACGTTGTCACCTTATTTCCCTCTGTTTTTGTTTGACGGAAAGATTTCTGTTTTATGAGAAAAAAAGATGGAAGTGATTGAAGGACTTACTATGAAACTAAGAGAGCATCAATGGCAGAAGTTTCCCTTTAGCTTAGTAGACTCGTGTACGAAGGGTTCCGTACCATTATCAATAAAAACATTTGTTGTGTGGGACCCCCCTTAAATATTTATTTTATTATATTTGTTGTTATAGTAGTGGTTGCGGAGTCGCGAGGTCGCGGGTTCAAACCCAACCAGGCGCATTACTTTGTGTAATTAATTTCATCACCACTGCTCTCAAAACGGTGAAGGAAAACATCGTGAGGAAACCGGCATGCTCTAGAACCAAAACAAAAGTTCGAAGACATGTGACATTCACCAACCCGCACTGGGCCCGCGTGGTGGATTACGGCCCATTCCCTCTCCTAGAAAGGAGGCCTGTGTTCCAGCAGGGGGAACATTAAAAGGCTGCTTATGTATGTATGTTATGTTGTTATAGCAGCAACAGAAATACGTTATCTGTGACCATTTCAACTGTCTAACTATCACTGATCATGAGATACAGCCTGGTGACGGACGGACAGACGGACGGATGGACACCGGAGTCTTAGTAATAAGGTCCCGTTTTACCCGTTAAGTACGAAACCCTAAAACGATTACC
This sequence comes from Hecatera dysodea, assembly GCA_905332915.2. Lineage (NCBI taxonomy): Eukaryota > Metazoa > Arthropoda > Insecta > Lepidoptera > Noctuidae > Hecatera > Hecatera dysodea. The sequence goes on along the minus strand of HG995294.1, from coordinate 4,419,791 downwards.
TGCAGTTCCTCGCCTCAATGACTATCCCTCAGAATATTTGCATTTTTTTGGCATAAAAGTAGCCTGTGGTACTCAAATCAGCGATATCGCTTGCTATGAGTAAAATAATTTACATAATCTGATCACTACTTCCAGAAATTATTTTTATATAATCAAGCAAAGGTGACCTCTTTACATAAAAATACAAAGTTTTATTTTTATTGGAAACTAGCTGCTGCCCGCGACTTCGTCCCCGTGGAATCCCCGATTTTAAAACATTCTTTATCGCTGCTCCGCTCCTATTGACTTAAGCGTGATGTTATAGCCTAAAGCCTTCCTCAATAAATGGTCTATTCAACCCAAAAAGAATTTTTCAATTCGAACCAGTAGTTCCTGAGATTAGCGCGTTCAAACAAACAAACAAACAAACAAACTCTTCAGCTTTATAATATTAGTATAGATTAGTTTAAATAGAGTAAATAGTATAATTTAATAAACTTTAAACTATTTTTTTAATTTTGTGGTTTTTAGTATCAAAACGCCATCACATAATCTTCATGCAATCTCAAAAGCTTAAAGTTTAAACTCACCCATTTTCTAAACCGAAATACAATAGCAAAGTAATTTAAAATATATAAATGGCAAAATAACACAAAACTAATATCATTATATCACCTGAGTACATAAAGCGGCCCATTCGCGCCATAAAGTGTGCCGGAAAAACCACAAATATATCGTGCATAGGTGAGTTTAAATTGTTACCTTTTCTAGCCGTCGTCGTTCCCGTGCCATAGAGTATAAAGTTGCAGAAGTTTAACTTAGAACACATTATGAAAGATATTAGGTGTTATCAGTCAGATATTTTTTGACTGAAGAATATTAATTCTTCACAGTTATATTTATAACTTTTTGATACATATATTTTGTAAACAAAATCTGTCTCCGCCAGTTTTATCCCTTAAGGAAATGATTCTATAGAAATATCAGCGCTATAATTGTAAAAGATATAATTAAACGAGCCTTGAATTGAATGCTGTCCTTACCGATTTTGAAACGAATGTACTATGGAAAAAACTTACCACACCACGTGCTATAAAATTATATTTCCATGGAATTTTTATCTGCCTGGACTTTACATTTCGTTGATTTAGACCTCCGTCCATTTTGAGTACTAAATATACCAATTCTAATCGCCAAATTTTTCTAATAATGATTTGGCACGGATCATCATTCCAATTTTTACAGATCCAATTTTTATTGTTCCAATAAATATATTTATATTATATATTTATATTTTAAAAATATATTTATTGGAACAATAAAAATTGGATCTTCTGAATTGCCCTTTTTATGTTACTCCCCCTAACTCAATACCTGCTGTATATGAGCAAAAACGCCTATCGGTGAATCCTGTGTGTCCCGAAACAATATTTCTAAATAAAATACTTCCTTGAGGGACTTGAAGTATAGCGAGGTGCGTTTCATAAGAGTAAGGAGTATTTTAATAAATATTTAAAAATAAAATTAGGTTCTTTAATATCAAAATTAAAAAGTAGGTAGGGTAAACCAGATAGCTATTGCCCACTTAACGATTTGTAACACACTGACATAAAAATTGAGAAAAGTATTATAGCTATCAACTTTTTAATAAAATTTTCTTATAACCAAATATACTCCTCTATAGAGTGTTAACAGTTTTTAGTTATAACTTACATGAAATAGAAAAAAATGCAATTGTATAAAAATAGTCGTAAAAGTGCAGTAATTGCCCACAGCGTATAGTAATTGCCAACATCACAGCACAGTAATTGCCCAGTCTCTTGAAATTATACATTAAAGTTTAAACCCAAATAAATATTCAAAACAAAAAAATTAAACTTAAATCTAATAGGATACTTTTTAACATATCAAAATAAATTTCGTTTAGCTTTATTAACAGCATCAAATATGTCTTTAGCTGATGTTGAAGAGTCAGAATCACCGGAGACAGAATCATCAATTTTAAAACAACGGCCCTGGTTCAAACCATGGACCGGAGCAAGGAGGCATGGGTAGCTGTCGCCTCCTTCTACGAAGCAGTAATGCTAGCGAAGGAGGAGGCGGAACGCGTGCGAGAGAGGTAGGTAACGCCCCAGCCACCGCAACTGAAGAAGACGCCTCGGGCATCGGGAAACGCAGGGTGATTCCCGGCCACCTACTGCGCGGGCCTGTGGATGGCGAGCTATGGGTGGCTCGCCGTCCGATAGCAACCAGGCCCGGATCGACGGCACGTCGTGTTCTACGCGCGCCTCAAAGAGCCGTCAGCAAAGAAGACGGGGCCCCATAGGGTCAGTGCCTGCTAGGGTGCAGGAATTTGTTCGAAAGAGTCACCGCGGCCCTGGAACGCAAAGGCACAAGAAGGATCACGGGTGGGTTTTAGTCAGTAAGAGTCTGACGCTCCCTCCTGCTCCGCCCAGAGCACGAGAAGTCATTTGATGATTACCCATCCAAAAAAAAAAGGTGATGGCCCTAAGCTGGTCTTATGTCCTGGGTTCTTAATGTAGTAGCGGAGACTGGACCTCGGAAAACGTATTTTTCAGCAATTTGCCTTGTAGATAAGTTGTTGGTTACATCTTGAACAGCTTCAATCGCTTTTTGCAAATTTTCTTTACTATATTGAACTTTAGGTGCTTTCGGCATTCTTTTAATACAACAAAATAACAATTAATATCATTTATACATACGAATGACGAAATAATAAAGAATTAACTACAACTACAGGTGATGAAAGTTTTTGACCGAAAAAATATTGACCATAATAGTCATTACCCGGGCAATAACTATTGACATTGACATGTGGCAATCACTAAAATAATGGTGAGCAATTATACATTCTCTCTCTCGATTTTGTTTAGTGATTGCCCACAGCCAAAATAACCGTTAAAACTAGTTTTGAACATAAACCTCTAAGTAAAACTAAGAAAATACTATTAATTTCATCATAGCTAGGTATAACAATAGTTGAATAATGAAACAAGCACAAAAAAAAATACATTTTAACAAGTGTATCCTTAGCAAAATTGTTTAATTGTTTACCTGTTCGCGAAACACTTCCACCTGTCTTCACAAAATCCGCCATTACTATTTTTTTTCTTCAATTTTGCCAGTTGTAAATTTTAAATTAACTATAAATAGATAATAATATTTCCATCTGGTAAACTTAAATCAAACTAGGATGATACAAAATCAATACCAAATAAGGTTTTGCTTAATGCGGGCAATCACTATCGGTGGGCAATCATACTCTGGTTTACCCTACCTACTTTTTTAGCCAATTTGAGAGTGTAAAACTATTTCAGCTAAAATTTATTTTGACCTTCCTGCTTAAAAACTAGTATTTTAAACTTCATGTAACATAATAGTAGAGGTTTTAAAAATAAGATGCTTAATAATATAAAGTATTATTTGAAGAGAGACAAATTCTTTATAATCGCCGCCTCTTATGACTTATAGCCCCTAAAACACACGAATAAAAACGCTCCACCGCTCTCCGTTACGGCCGCATTATATTTAAGTGGGTAGTTTGTGAGAAAAACAGCGTACCCCAGTCCGATCACCATGTTTGGCAAGCCGATCCCTTGGGTGAAGCAAGCCAAATACTTAGGTGTAATCCTTGACCGAAAGCTTACTTTCGGTGAGCACATAAAGACGGTGCGTAATCGCGCCGCTTTCGCTCTCGGTAGGCTCCACCCCATGCTGAATGCACGCAGCAAGCTTTCCCTTAAATGCAAGTTGCGCATTTATATAACGTGTATACGCCCGATCATGACCTACGCGTGTGCTACCTTTGCGCACACTAAGTCGTACCGGATCCATAGGTTGCAAGTAATCCAAAACCGATTTCTGCGGAAGGCCACGGGTGCCCCGTGGTTCGTCAGAAACGATCGACTCCATGTCGACCTCCGCATTCCAACTATTAAACAATTCATGAAGCGCCTTAACAAGCGTTTCATTGAATCCGCCGAATCCCATCATAACCCTCTCATTGTATCGGCCGCCCGGTACACTCCCTCCAAGATTAGTAGGATTCGCCGTCCACGGCACTCCCTAGTCGAACCCGACGACCCCATCACCTTACTTCAAGAGAGTAATAGGGAAACCAGTACGATTAGAAAAAACAAAAACAGACCGCGTTCCGTATTCCGGCCTCGCCGACGAGGCCCATCGCGACGCCCCAGTAACATCCCTCCCCGACTTTTGCCTAACGAGCCAGCCCGCGCCGCTGAGCCATTAGCGTTAAATCCCCTAAATAATAATAATTGACCCAGCCTGTCCCTTGCTGCCCCTCTCAATGACCCCGTTAAGCCGAGGCCCGTATCCCACAGGGGATGCCCTTAGCGAAGCGGTCATTTAGCTTTTAGTAGTTTTTAGCCCTGGCTGGGGGCCTTAAATTCATTTGAGGCCACCACAGGATTGTCCGGTTGAGCAGTAACCAGCCTTAGAGTGCTGAACTGCGAGTGGTCCATTCCAAAAAAAAAAAAAAAAAAAAAAAAAAAAAAAAAAAAAAAAAAAAAAAAAAAAAAAAAAAAAAAAAAACAGCGTATTGTTGTCGGAATTGAAAATAAACTCGCACCAACCCCCCACTTTGGGGATCTATAGCCCACCCCTGTATAATATTCGACTTGAGGCCGCAAAGTCTAAAATCACAGAAGGTGAATAACCTTAAGTCCAAGGGAACAGTGAAAGGGGTCATTTTGACTTAGGTCAAAGTCAATTTTATGCTGGCGTTTCATTTGGCGTCAAAATATTCGCGTCGCTTCTACAGTACCAAATTAACTTTATTTCGGATTTCATAGGGTATGTTTGTCAAGCACATTCGACGCCAATATTTGGACCGATACGCCAAGCGGAGTGCCAGCATTACATTGTTAAATTACGTACCACGATTTCACTCCAGATACTATACTAATAAAAATACTGTTCTTTTTATTGCGTAGGCAAATAATATCAGTACACGGAGAACCTAAATTAATATTGTGCGTTTATAACTTGTCATATTAGAATAAGTTGAATCTAAATACCATAAGTAAGGGTAGACTTTTCAAGTGTGAGAAAACTTTTAAAAAATATCGTGTTTTCTATACAAGGGCTGTCAAATCCCCATTTTATTCTCAGGTAAAAATATCTTCAGGATTGAAAAATCGGCCCTCACTCAGGTTCGGCTCACTCAAACCGTCAATAATAATTTTAAATTGTAGGTGGGTTTATATCAATAATTACAATTCTCTCATCACTATCATCGAATATTTTACAAAGTCAACCTTCTGACTTATCCACCACGAGGTTACGTATGTTTGCCCCGTGCCGATGTGTTGTACCCGCGTCTCGTATATCCCAATTATTTTCGTCCATTGTTTATTATTGGAAGCCTGATTGGGACCAAAGGATACGGATACCCTTGTTGTAGGTGCCTATGATACTTACTAATTAATGTAATGATGGGTGTGCTGGTCATCGTAATTCGGGCGGTTGATTAGAAATGTAAAAATGTTTTCCTTTTTTTTTTCTTCGAAATTACTTATTTTGTCCCAAAATATTTATTTTATTTATATTATTTTTTAAGGCAAACAGGTTGTAAATACACAAGGTAGTTGTCATTTAAACTTATTTTTGAAGAATTTAGTAATGATTTTCTGTACTTAAGTTGAATAAGTTTTTGAGTGTGTTCCACAGCCTTTAGTATAAAAAAATGCAATTTGTTTTCCGCATATTTACTCAAAACAAACAAACAACTGCCAATCAATCAAAACAACAAACACACTTGACCAATTCTTCGAACCGTATTCATCAGTGAGATCACAAGCGCGGCGTTTATTTAAAACAATCGAATCGAATCGATTCGAAACTCACAATCGATAACAATCGAATCATTTCGATTCGATACTGTGTACCTAACGAATGAAATCGCTCGTATTACCTTCGTCGCCGGGTCTGTACCACGTAAGAGGGTTACCATGTTTGAGGTAGTTTTGGACATTCGATTGTAGCAGGGAAAAACACTTTAGTACTGAAATAGAGGAGAGGTGTGACAAGGTATTAGTAAAAATATTTCACAGAGTATTTAATGCATTATAGCTTTTTTTTCTAATGGTTGGCTTTATTTTCAACGAAGAATTTATTTGTAGATAGTTTGCATTTAGTAAAAAGCTTAATATGGAATGCTGTGGAGTTAGCAGTAATGGAGAGTTTTTACTACTATCTCAGAGCATTTTTTTATATGTCGATCCCCTTTACACCAACGTCTTTCTTCCAGGCTCTATTTTCCTGTATTCTCGATCCAGCCATTATGATACGCATAATCAGCCTTTAAATGTTCCCACTGCTGGGATACAGGCCTCCTTTCTAGGAGAGGGAATGGGCCGTAATCTACCACGCGGGCCCAGCTGCTCATGCATTGTGATACGCACTTGGATCATATGCATCTTTAGTACATAAAATTTATTGAAGTAATTTCTTCAGAAATAAAAAAAAGTTACACTACCGTTAAAAGAAACAGATTTCAAGAACAATAAAAGCTTCACATTAAAATCTACAACGCTAATAGTTTCTCTATTAAACATCATCTTACAAGCGCATTAAATTTTTATCAGAGCTCATTTCTCTCAACACTCGATTCGATTCGATTATTCGCCGTCTCAATCCCCCACTTATGCGATAATTTAATCTGCGCAGTTATAAGACTTCTTCCATTTAATGGCGGCATATCCACCCTACACACCATCGATGGTAGAGAGAGACTGCTCACTCAATCTGTCAATTAGCGTGCGTTACTTGGACTGTTACACGGCACGCTTTTATACGCTTTCACAATACATACGTGTGTGAGTAGGTATGGTTTGTTATGACGTCCAATATTGACGGGGCTTAGGCTGACTTTAATTTTTAATGAAGTGTGGCAACTCTCCGTATGTCCTATTTAGTATTTCAAACTTATTATGGAAAAGTTTCATCGGCCTTTTTATTATTTTGGTGAATCAATATGTTAATATATAGATGCTTTACAAGTTTAACAGTTAGTATACCTACCTGGCCTCGTTCTCTAGCTATTTTCTTCAAGGATTCTCTCTCATCTGTCTTTTACAAGTTTTTCATAGATGACCAGATAATTCATTATTTAATATAAAATTGCTCAACACTAGGACTTTTCTGTTTGACTAGACTCTGGGTACATTTTATTCGTGTTTTACTTAAAACTTAGATTAAAATATATTTTAAAATGTGACGTCACGAACTTTGGAATCCCTCCCACCCCCTTGTCACACAATGTCAAATTTCCCCCCTTACCGTGTGACGTAATTTGTGGATGGGCCCATTATAAATGTTCTCTCTCGAAAACTCGGTGTTTGTGGTTCCTTTTTCATTTTTTGAACACCGACTTCCGAAATTAAAGTTATTTTGTACTTTTTTGATTTTTTGTGGAAAGTCGGTTGTATTTTTTTGTAAAAAGTTTTTTATTTTTCACTTTTTAGTGGTACCTAAACCCGCTCCCCTCCCCCCACCTAAACGAACCCTTTACATTAGTGTAAAAAAAACGCACTGCTCCAAGACAATGTAGATATTTTTTTAGATTTTTGTTGATTTTTCTAAAACCACTTGTTCGATTTCGATACAATTTTCATGGGACCATTTGGGAAGTATACCCTTTCCAACAAAAAAAGAATTTTTCAAATCGGTTGGCAAGCGACGGAGTTATGCGCGAACAAACAATAAAAAATAAAAAATAAACATACAAACATCCGAATTGAGAACCTCCTCCTTTTTTAGAAGTCGGTTAAAAATAGATAAAACATGCGTTACCTTCATAAGCTATTGGAATAGACCTTCTGTTCTTTAATGTACTGTGACAACCGCGTGCCTCCAACCTCCACGTATTGTGGTCGTCGTTAAGCATGTGTGCACTTTGTTGGCAATTTCAACAGATGTTTAGTTACATCGTAGACCAACAATCATGCTTGGCAGTTTAGGAGTTGGCAAATGTCTGTCTGGCATTGAAAGTGATAGAGGATTGAATATTGACACTTGAACATAGAGTACAGTTATCGGCAGTGTTTCAAGTTTTTAAGGTAAATAAAAGATAAATAAACTGTATCAATTTATATAATGACACATTCGGCTAACCAACCACATTTACTTTTTAATTTTTAATAGTAATAAAACTGGCGGGTGATGATCGGATAATGTGTAAGGCGCTCTAACATAATTTACTTTATTTTTAAGAGCACCAATCTCGGAAATACGAAGATTATGTCAGTTTTTGGTAAAAAAAAAATGACACGATATATGAATTCTATAGCCTCATTTAATCCTCAAATTATACCTCTATGATACGTAATAAGATCCGGAAAACTCTCATTTATTATAATTCCCACTTGCATTCATTCACATCACACACTCATTAATCAAATCACACTTATAAAACGACTTCATGCAAAAACTACTACTCAAATCTAGCGCTTAGTTTATCTTGGCTTCGTGAAACCTCGGAACTTGTCGGGTCTCTCGCCGCGAGGCATGAAATCACTGAACGAACGAAACTCCAGTAGTTAGAGCTCAGAATAGTTTCATTCAATTTGAAAATATTTGTACAACCGCTATCCAGTGTTTGGCATTTAAATATTTGGTCTGTGAGGATTGCTAATTAAACGTTAAATTATATGAGACTGTTTAAAACATTTATTTTATTTTATTTGTGATGTGGTTAATTTCAAACATTAATAAAAAAATTATTATGTACATAGATGATGAACGTATTAGCTGCTTTTGTGTTAAAGTATCAATAAAACAAACTTTTTTAAACCAAAATTTCAAATGAAAGTTTGCAAATAAAGACGTATACTCGTATGTATTTGCCTACATGATATTAAAATTAGAAATGAAACGTTATATTTGTAAGATCCTTTCATACATAAACTTATCCAATAAGTAGATACTAATCTTATTATTATGTAGGCTGTACTTTGAGTAAAATTCTAAGAACGAATAAAACGTTTTTGATCTAATATTAAACTTGACAGTAATATGTTTGGTTCAGGGATGAGTTGGTTTGCTATAACACATGTAGTTACTCTTGTTTTCCCCAAATCTATGTACAATTTACATCTCTGCCTTAAACCATAGATTTCAATAGTAAGGATAGGCATAAAAAAACATGACAATTTTAAAGTCTCGCGCACACGTCCGCTCTCAAACTTAATCGAACGTGTGAAATGTTCGATGCGGTCTAGTCGCGCCTATAACGGGACAAATTGAGGCGTCAGTAAAATGTTCGGTCTACTTTGTCCTTACCATATAAATAAATGAGTGTGTCATCATCGACGCAACATACTCACACTTTCCCAGTTACATTTTAATTCCCCATATATTTGGAGACGAGCCTAATGCAATCAACGGGCACAAATCCAGGCTCCACTTAATTAATATTTGATGTAAAATCTCCACTTAGTCTTAAACCTTGTAGAACAACACTTTCACGGGGTTGGTCCTGACACCTGACACACCATTTAACCTTCGTGTTCGCTGGCATGAAAGATAACCTTCGTTTTTTAAAGCAACACTATCATTGACCAGTAGCCCTACCATGACGTCTTAAATCCATCATGATTCCTGTGTCAGAGAGAGACGGAGTTACACAAGACGAATAGCACTATCCCTTTCCCTCACACTGAACCATGATTGCATTTGCACTTCGTAGTACGGCCACAGGAAATCGAACCCAAGTATTCAAACTCAGCAGCGAGACTTGCAACTACTAGACCAACGAGGCAGTCCAAGGCATATTAAATCGTTTTCGATCCTAAATTAAACTCAACAGTAATATGTTTGATCGAGAGATTGAGTTAGTTTGCCTTCGGTACAGGATAACAAATAGGGTGTTTATAGGATCTAATTGAGATCCGTTTCCCCTTCCCCTTTGTTACATGGGATAGGTTTCATTAAAACGCTTATTGTTTAAACAATAATTAATTTATGTTAGTGTTGGTAATTTGTTTGTGTCTTGTTGGTTTCTCGGATCTTGTTATGTGCTAGAATGTTTGGCAGGACAAAGGTTGTTGGACATGTTGATATAAAAGCCAATTTTCGTACTTTGAATTCAAGTTGGAATATAATCTCAGTGACAGTAAATGTAATAAGCTTGTGAAAATACAGTGAAATTTGTGGTTAAGTCAATTAACGACTTAATATCTAATTGGATGAGAACGCTCCTTAAAAATACGCTAATTGCCCTCTCTGATTTGTTTGGATTTTTTAGGTTTCCAGCTATATCGCTTGCTACACCGTAGCCAGAACTGTGCTGCTAACGTTGTTATGGTCTTTAAGCATTTGGAAACTTGAAAAAAATATCCTATAAATCGTTTGTTGTTTTAGTTTGTACTTTAGATATTGCATGATTACAAAATTCAACCCATTCTAGGACTGTACTAACTTCGTTCCATATATGAAATAATAAAAATCCTTTCACTTCGCCAAAGTAAAAACAATTTTATTTAACAGTCAAGGAAGGGAACTCTGAATAAAAACTGACGTTTGGCCTCACCTCCCCTTAAATTACCTACGAGACAAGAATTCTAATGGCACGCTGAATTTCTACTTGGAATTAATGCAGGGAACCTGAAAAGGAAAAAAAAACTCATTAGAAAATAGTACCTACCTGCCCTTAAAATCGTCTTTCAAGTTGATGGTAAATGCAATGATTTGGTTGAGGCAGGTATTAAGATTGCGTAGGATCCTCATTTTTTAGTTTAGTTTTACATATACATTATTAAAAAAAAAAAAAAAAAAAAAATAAAAAAAAAAAAAAATAAAAAAAAAAAAATTGATTGAGTCAGGCGTTACTTTGCGGAAATCCATTTTAAATTTGAAAATGAAAACAATATATCTAGTTTTAATTTCCGCGAATATTAGTGGGTTGCAGGTATGCACCTCCCTCCCGCCCGCTATATTAAAACTAGATATATTGTTTTCATTTTCAAATATACATTATTATATATTTTTAAGTACATATCTTCGGCTTACTGCAAGAACTCATTAAGTGACTACATAAAACATTGAGAAATCATTTAATTATTTTTATTCTTACAATCATTTTATTTAATATAATACTTATGATTTTATAAGGTATCCATCAAACTTCCAGAAATCATTTGATTACTTTTGAATCTATTATCAAAATTAATCAATGAAGATTTCTGGAAGTTTTGTATAGGTAGTCACTTTAATGAGTAATTGCAGTAAGCTGACGATATATTATGCTATTGTATTTTTTTGAGGTTTAGATTAGTAAACCGTAAATACATCGCTGTCTTAGTGCTAGCAATGCTGCCGTCCCGAGACTATGGGTGTAGTTTTCCCATCATAATTTCATCAATAGCATCTAAGAGCATGGATTTGTGTCCGGTTCAAAGTTCGCCCACTAACACGTAGTGCTTTAAAAAATTGGCCAGATATGGTACACCACTGCTTTACCCTTTGTGGAATAAAGGTGTAATGTTTTGTATGGGTTTTTTCATTACCAACATTTTATTCACGTGCCTCATATTAATTCTTATAGCAACATCAACTTTCTCAGCGATGTCAAGGAACGCAGATATTAGCTTCGACTCGTATTAGGACTTCCCAGAATTCTATTTCCACCGAGCCAATTTCCTAAGAAATCAACAAACACCCACACACTCAAGATGCTCTCTCCCGCCTTTTTCCAATTGACATTATCAACTTCCCGACACAATTAGGTAGATTTCCGAATGCCTTGTAGATTTACTTCAGAAAACTTCATAAAAATCATAAAGTGAGCGAAATTGAATGGGATCATGTTCGACTACTTGAAGTGCAATGAATTGCATTGAAAATGAATGTATATGAAATACTTGTTAGCTGATTGCTTTTTTTTATAAATCTTGTAGTAAAAGCATTACATTGGCCCAGTGTGGGTTGTTCTTCGATTTTATTGTCCTAAGACGTGCCTATTTCCTCACGTTTTTCCCTCCAATAGTTTTTGATATCAGTCTTGTTTGTCGAATGCTTGCTTTGGTTCGAAACCACAAGTAAATTGGAGGAGACGCTACCATTGGGGCACCCACCGTTCTCTTTTTATGTATACAATATTTTTTTGCACATCGTGACACTGAATCAAGAATCATCATTGGCTCGGCTTCCAGTCAAATCGGATTCAGCTAAATACCAGTATTTTACGTGGAGAGGCTGCCAACCAGAACTTCACAACCCATTAATTGGGTAACACGGTACTTCTTGGTAAGACTGGAGTCAGATTTTCTAGCTTCCAACAATCCGTAACGACTGTCAAAGATCTACAAATGACAGCCGGGACCAACAGCTTGACGTGCTTTCTGAGGCATGAAGAGTCTCGGTATGTTAAGATGGCCACCCATCCACAGACTGACCTTAACTAGCGTTGCTTAACCTTGGAGATCGACCAGTGTGGCCGTTAAAATCTGAATCATGAATACACTACAAAACATACATAATACACCCAACACATTATCTCGCTAATATATCCCATACAAGCTCCGTTGATAATTAATTCGCTTAGCTTTGCGTGTTAGAGGGGGTCCAGGGTTAGAGGGGTGGGGGGAGTGCGTCCATTTGTACCATCAATTATTCGTTTAACGTCCGCCTGATTTATGTTGTTTCGCGCTTGACCTATTAATCCCGAGCTAGTTGCCGATTCTAGATTGTTTTCCAGACGTAAAAATTAATGGCTGGTAATGAATATGTCTGTTTAGAGAGGTTTTGAGAAAATTATTTGATTAGAGGGAGGGGGGGGGGGGGTAATTTTAGAGTCAGTGATCTATTGCTTTTTCTTTGATTAAATTAATTGATCCGATCTTTTATAAAGCTAAAGAAATAACGCATCGCGTAATATATAAAATATCTGACACGCCATAATCAACCGTCCAAAATCAATTTAATCCGTCCAATTAAACCGTCATTATCTATCTCCTGATTTCTCATCAAGAGGAGGCTTCTAAAAGCTTCTCTCTACCATAAAACGGTAACCATCCGATAATTATTCATTTATTGTAACCCGGCCGGTTATTTACGACAGCCCGTTTAATGGTTGGCTGCCTCTACGAGCAACCGCTACGGTACTACGGAGCTACGCTGCTACGATGCTACGCTGCTACGCCGTAGCTATTGGCTACGGTAATGAATTAACTGAGATGTTTTCTTGCATCCCTGTATACTTAAAATTAAATTTCATTATTGATTTCGGGAGTTACGTATTATTTATAAATGGAACTAGTTATTCTGATGTACATATATTTTATAGTGTTGATTTGATTTTTATTAGCAGTTTAGTTGTAACATTTTCAAAACTCGAGGACTCGAACTCACTCGAAGGGACTCGGACTCGTGAAAATTTCAGCACAGGGAATGTGTTAAAATTTTTTCGTCTGCTATCACTATTCCTAAGCCATTTTTCAGACATCCCTATAATTATTTTCACCCAAATTAACTTTTGTAACCACAAAAACAGCGCTAATTAGGGACTGTTCTCCGAACAGAGGACTGTGCTCTAGTAAAATCCCACTAAAAAAGGCATTTATTCGATAGTGTGCCCCTTACGCGGCTACTGGAACCACGCAGCGCTTAATTTAACCGATTGGTGGTGTTATCACGCGCCCATAGACCGTCAGCAACAGTTTTCCGACATCTCGCGTGTAACGTTTTTCCCTCACAGTTAAATAAAAGAGGAAATATGACGTACAATTATATTATTATAAAAATATCTTAGAACTAAACTTACTACTAACACTCGTTCACCTAACCACTACCTATCTAACGCTCTCAGTTATGGTCAAAACACGGAAAAGTTACTTGTTTAGGCCTCTGGGCTCTTGCCAGAGAAGCCAGGCAGTAGGTCCGAAGCCGATGCTGGTGCAGCGCCGGCTCGCAACCTCGGTTGCCGCACAGCGCGAGGCCCCTCAGTAAGGCCCGCACGCGGGCTCCAGCGCTCCCGCGGAGAGAACTTCGTAGACGGTTCTCAGTTGAACCCCGTCGTTATCCTCGGAGATGGTTCACTATGGAACTCCGGCGTAATACTGGTAGATGGTTCTCAGTTGAACCCTGTCGTCACACTCCGAATCCTGGCTCCTCAGCCCTTTATATAGCCAAGACTCACGTTCTATAATTCATAATTCAAAACGTATGTTTTCTTCCGGAACAATTCAAAATTCAATTCAGTTAGAATGCCAGTGAGGTTTATAGCCAGTATTCCGTTTACAAATAATCTAAGTGAGAGCGTTCATAAGAATTTTAGAAATACAGTTTATAACATAGCTATACAGAAGGAAAACAGAATATAGCTTAACATCTTATATTAATCTATTAAACACAAATATAAAGTGAATTTTAGTATTTACAAACAGTTAAACCTTTTTAGTAAAGCTATAGAGCAATTACATAAAGAAAAATATTACAGTTTGACAACTCTGACATAAAATGTCACAACAAGAAAATAAATATTAAAAATATTAAAAAGGTGATTTTATATCCAGTGAAATCGATTAGAATCAGCGCTTAAAGCATTCAATAACGAATTCCACTACTAATACAAGCACTTCATTAATTTCAGTATATGTAACTGAAGAAAATCTAAAAAGTCAAATCGTGAACATAATGAGATGATACAATGGTTAAAAGGCATAAAATACCTAAAACGTAAGTGTTTAAGAGTACAATATGATAGTATCTGCAGTATTTAAAGTACAGATACTATATTTCCCCATCGACCCCGAGAAAATTTTTGGTCTAGAACAAAAATTTTGTAAGGTTAAAGTTTAACAACATTCACTTAACTTACATACCTCATTCAAACACACAGACATCTTACGAAGTTAGGTCAGGTAGGATTCACATTCAATGATCACTACTCGACCTGTTAGTACATAACAGTAGGCTTATTTTCGGAGTCTGTTAGCCGCTCGCGTCGAAAACCCAAAAATATGAAAAAGTTTTAGCAAAGACTTATTTTTACGGAGTTGCCAGTCGCTCCGATCAACCTTTCAGTTGATATACTAACTTGGAGAGTTAGTAAATTAGAAGGTTAGGTAATAATACCTAAAAGCACTTCTTAATTGTGTATAAAACAAAAGTTATACTAACTTGGAAAGCTAGTAAATTAGAAGGTTAGGTAATAATACCTAAAAGCACTTCTTAATAGTGTATAAAACAAGAGTTATACTAACTTGGAGAGTTAGTAAATTAGAAGGTTCGGTAATAATACCTGAAAGCACTTCTCAGTCGTATCTGACTAGTTCAGATAAACTGTTAAAATTAGGAAGAGCCTCCCTAATGGTTTAAGAACCAGATGAAAGAAAGACAAGAAAACTAATAGAGTTCATATAAGCGAAAACAACTCTATAGTTAGAAGAAGGGAAAAGATAGATAATGAGTATAATACTAAGAATGAATTTATTTACATAATTATATACATTATATTTTAAAATCTTTAATGTGCCATTTAGCTTGATTGCCATTAGGATCTTCTAGTACATAAACTAATGGGGATAGCTTTTGTAACACCTTACACTTTATATATTTCGGAGCTAGTTTTGCGCTGAAATAAGTTCCAGCCTGACTAATTACATAGTTTCTTCGCCAGACTGTATCACCAACGTTATATTCTTTAAAAGAATGACGTTCATTGTAGTGAGAAGAGTTACGAGTATGAGCAATATAGAGGGCTGTCTGTACTTTATCAAAAGTTGCAGACAATAAAGCTATGTTAGAAGCATAGATATCTCTAGGTAGAAAAACAATTTCATCGAGGTTAGAAGTTGGCGTATAAAGTGAGCCAGAAGTAACCGTTTCACGACCAAAGACCAAAAAGTTAGGAGAGAAACCAGTGGTAGCATTAGTTGTGCTGTTCATTGCAAATTGTATTTTAGGAAGATGAATGTCCCAGGATCTATGGTCTTCGCCTACTAAAGATGATAACGCTGTGACTATAGTACGATTGTACCTTTCAGTAGGATTAACCTGAGGACAATAGTGAGGAGAAAAGAATATATATGGAATTTTATATTTCTTAAGAAAGTTGTCAAATTCATGGGATCGGAATTGCGCTCCATTATCCATAATGATAGTCTGTGGTACACCATGAACCAGAAAAATAAAATTTTCTAAGTAAGATATTATGTTGGCACTAGTAGCCCGTTTTAGTGGAAAGATTAGGGAATATTTAGAAAAGCAACAGTTAACTACTAAAATAAATTGATTCCTACGCCTAGTCATAGGCAGAGGACCCATTATATCCAAAGATATTGTTTGAAAGGGCCTGGAGCAAATTTTTGGTTTACCCATAAGGCCAAAGGGAGAGTGATTAGCGTGTTTGTAAGCTAAGCAAGTATCACAGGAAGAAATTATTTTAGCGATGTCCTTAAACATACCTGGCCAGTAATATAAAAGTGATAATTTTTTGTAAGTTTTAAAAATTCCAAGATGTGGTTGATCCAAGGACCCATGGTTATCTTTGACAAGGGATTCCCGGAGATCAGGATGAGGAACTTCTTTCCACGTGAAATCTTCCGTTAACGCGTAGGGAGCATGAGTATAGCGCAATAATTTATTTTCCCGAACAGTATAATTGGGATATTGATCAGGATTATTGCGACATTCCAGAATTATTTTGTTATAGACTTCCAATGCTGAAGATTCAGGTTGAGAACCATGTGATACAGGATTAACGCCAAGAGGTAATGATTTTAAATCGCGAGATAGTAAGTCTGGGACTAGATTATCTTTACCTCGTTTGTGTTTTAAAGTAAAATTAAAAGTTGATAACCTAAGAGCCCACCGTGCTAGTCTACCAGAAGGATTAGATAAATTAAGGAACCACTTAAGTGCAGCGTGGTCTGTATAAACAACGTGGTCTTTTATTTGTGAGGGAAAAACGTTACAGTTTTGGGCGCCAAACTGTAACGTTTTTCCCTCACAAATAAAAGAGGAAATATGACGTACAATTATATTATTATAAAAATGTCTTAGAACTACACTTACTACTGACACACGTTCACCTAACCACCACCAGTTTAATAAAAGAGGAAATATGACGTACAATTATATTATTATAAAAATATCTTAGAACTAAACTTACTACTAACACTCGTTCACCTAACCACTACCTATCTAACGCTCTCAGTTATGGTCAAAACACGGAAAAGTTACTTGTTTAGGCCTCTGGGCTCTTGCCAGAGAAGCCAGGCAGTAGGTCCGAAGCCGATGCTGGTGCAGCGCCGGCTCGCAACCTCGGTTGCCGCACAGCGCGAGGCCCCTCAGTAAGGCCCGCACGCGGGCTCCAGCGCTCCCGCGGAGAGAACTTCGTAGACGGTTCTCAGTTGAACCCCGTCGTTATCCTCGGAGATGGTTCACCATGGAACTCCGGCGTAATACTGGTAGATGGTTCTCAGTTGAACCCTGTCGTCACACTCCGAATCCTAGCTCCTCAGCCCTTTATATAGCCAAGACTCACGTTCTATAATTCATAATTCAAAACGTATGTTTTCTTCCGGAACAATTCAAAATTCAATTCAGTTAGAATGCCAGTGAGGTTTATAGCCAGTATTCCGTTTACAAATAATCTAAGTGAGAGCGTTCATAAGAATTTTAGAAATACAGTTTATAACATAGCTATACAGAAGGAAAACAGAATATAGCTTAACATCTTATATTAATCTATTAAACACAAATATAAAGTGAATTTTAGTATTTACAAACAGTTAAACCTTTTTAGTAAAGCTATAGAGCAATTACATAAAGAAAAATATTACAGTTTGACAACTCTGACATAAAATGTCACAACAAGAAAATAAATATTAAAAATATTAAAAAGGTGATTTTATATCCAGTGAAATCGATTAGAATCAGCGCTTAAAGCATTCAATAACGAATTCCACTACTAATACAAGCACTTCATTAATTTCAGTATATGTAACTGAAGAAAATCTAAAAAGTCAAATCGTGAACATAATGAGATGATACAATGGTTAAAAGGCATAAAATACCTAAAACGTAAGTGTTTAAGAGTACAATATGATAGTATCTGCAGTATTTAAAGTACAGATACTATACGCGTACTTGCATAGCAACCTGTTTTGTCGATTGTATTTATCAGTTACTGGGTTGTGAAGGTCAGATAGGCCTTCGCTCCACGGAAAATACTGGCATTCAACTGAATCCGGTTTGACTGGAAGCCGAATCTTATATTCGTGGGAAAAGACTTGACTTGCAGACTTGACAAGCCGTCATGTTAAACGACGACTTGGTTACGAATAGGCTGAAACTTCATGGTATTATTGGCATGTAGAATTTAGTATCTTGCTCGCATACTGGACTATTTTTTTCATTGTACTTTATGGCAATAACAATTTTTGGTTTACCTTGTTTTCATTGCCATCGATGGCTTTTGTTCTCAATCTTGCCTGATACTTTTTGTTTTATAAAAAAAACGTTGTTAAAAATAGATGTTTAATTTTAACGGATCAATTAATATACTCATAACATTTCTTGTTACGGTAACATAATCCAATAATTTGCAATACCAAATATTGTTTTGGATATAAGACTATTGTTTCAATTGGTACAGTTGCTACCCAAATCTGTTTTGTTGACTGTACCTTGAAGTATTGGTTCGTATGACGTCATACGTGCACCGATAGGCGTCCAGATTGCCTCGAGTGTAATGGAACGAGAGGCTTCTTTGTGTCCCGGTTATGGTCTCGTATAGTTATTTTATTGTTTCAACTTCAATGTATGTAAGTATGTGACATTGTTCATATGTATAATATGTTTTTGAACTATTAACGTTTTATTTAAGTTTTGCTAATTCAAACCAAATTACTGAGTTTTTATTATGTTACCAATATTTAATTTAGATTCCTCCTTAAGATACCTGTATCATACACGTCTTTCTACATCGTTCTCACATATAGGAATAACATCAAGAAGAATAATGTATCCTCAACTTTGTAACAATTTATTGATTTAAAAGAGTGTCCGCGGAGTTTCTTGCACGTTCTTCTCCGTAGAGATCTACGCTTTGGAACGTGCAGATTGAATTACTTCTTTCGTTAAAGCACCAAAATTCTCACTACCATTCATATGATAATTATAACTAACATTAGTGTATATTACGTAAGCGCAAAACAATGTATTTATTTACGACATCACATTATAAACCTCTAAAATTATTAATGTTTTTCTACTATATTATGCATATAAATCTTCCTCTTGAATCACACTATCTATTAAAAAAACCGCATCAAAACTCGTTGCGTAGTTTTAAAGATCTAAGCATACATAGGGACAGACAGACAACGGGAAGCGACTTTGTTTTAAACTAAGAACATAGGTAGGGAGCTGCAGTTAGGCCATAGGCCTATAAACTCCTGCGCCACGTGAATCCTGCTACTTGCCGACTTGGAGAGGTTTTAAATAAAATCATAATCATAAATGAAGAAATCACTGGTTACATACACCATTATTAAGCTCTTGCTAGATCATACACAAACATCAGATAGATATATATATATGTATGAGCGTACGTACCCTTATACTGATGGGTCGAGTTCATTCGGTTCGAACTAGGCCGTTTGGCCTAATTTCGGCAGGCCACGTTGGAATGACTTACATTATTGTTCGATAGGTTGGAGTAGTGTGCGCCGTACGTTATGTTGATTTACGTCCTTGTATCTTTGCGGAGCTAGTTTTGTGGTAGCATAATCAGCCTTTTAATGTTCCCACTGCTGGGACACAGGCCTCCTCTGTAAGAGAGGGAATGGGCCGTAATCTACCACGCGGGCCCAGTGCGGGTTGGTTGGTTCTAGGACACGCCGGTTTCCTCACGATGTTTTCCTTCACCGTTTTGAGAGCAGTGGTGATGAAATTAATTGCAAAAAGTAATTGCCTGGCCTGGTTGGGTTTGAACCCGCGACCTACAACTCGTAAGTCGGGGCCGTTACCACTCGGCCACCACTGCTCTCTGAGTCATCTGTTGTGTGGTAATAAATGGGTTGGTTTGAACAGGAGTAATAGGAGCCAGGCCCATTTTGACAGCACTTATGTTCCACACGCGCCTTAAAGAGATTTCATAATAGAAAACGGGGTATTTTAGGGCCAGTGCTTGCCAGGGTTACGGAATTTGTTCGAAAGTGTCACTGAGACTGTGGAACGCAAAAGGTATTTAGAGGAAAACGGATACGTTTTAAGAGACGGACACTCCCTGACCCCCAGAAACTCAGGGCGTCATGCTCAGCAGTAGGTCGCAAGCGCTACTGCTGAGCATGTCGCCCTGAGTTTTGGCCGCAGGTCGAGAAGAGTGTTCTGTAAACTTTGATCATCCTTAAATTCTAGACTGCAACAGAAACTCTGTATTTGCGCTCGGTTGTCCGGATTTGTGCAATAACCTTGTCTCTTATTATTTGGGACTTAAACAAAACTTGTGTATTGTGGATGCACTAGAGATATACCTCTGCATGAAGCTTCAAGAAACACAGGCTAATTAGATTTTTTTCAGTATTATTTTGGTTTCTTGTGTAACGAGATGCGGTTGAATTTCAGCGTAGTTCCTCGGTGAAATCGATATTCTAAGCTTATATCGATTTTCAGACCCACTGGCTTCTGGTTGCCCGTAACGACTATTTGCATAACCTGTTCCAACAGGTATTATATGCCATTGGAAACCTATGGCTTAACTTGACCTTACTGGGGTCTCGATTTGTAAAGAATGGACAAAAATAAGTGCTCATCATATGCCAAGATTTTTACTAACTTAACTATTTTGGAATCGGTTTTCGGTCGAAGCAGATGCTCACGACTGCCAAAATTTGTATGTAGTGACTGCGTATGTGACCTATTTGGTAGGAAGACTATAGTACATTCGCGTTAAGAATGCAGTGAGTCATCATTGTCCGGCGGCCTAGCCCCGCCCCCTAACCAATCAAATCTTTTCAAATTACAAAGTCAAGTTCACAACGACACTGTGAATACACTTTTATGTTGCAGTTGCTCTCTGATTGACTGCACGTTGCCCCACGCTAGGAATTTCTCCTGTGTAGTGGTGCGTTTACAAACATACAATCTCACATACACAAACAACCAGACCCGGAACAACTACCTGTAGGTCATACAAATATTTGTTCCGTGTGGGAATCGAACCCACGACACGTTGCGCACCAGCCAATCGCTCAACCACTGCGCCAACCGTACTGATGACTCACTGCATTCTTAACGCAAACGAACTATACCGAACGCCAGATAAATGTGCAATAACGGTCATTGACCCACCACCTACATTTATTGACAACCTTAATTCTTAAAACAGAAATAATGAATAAAATAATGCTATATTGAATCGACATCCATCGTGATCCTTTATATTTACTAGTAATGGAAAACGATTCATTTTTTTTTGTCCATGTACATACCTACGAAGAGATATCAAGGAAAGGGCAATGACCTTTATTGCACATTTATCTGGCGTTCGATATATAGTTGTCTAACTCAATTCTTTTTTTCACACACAAAATCATATAATCCCTACATTGGGTTCTCGAATAGCAAACCTCAGTGCGATAGGATAGATTCTCAAATTAATACAGTAGGCATTATTGCACAGCAAAAACCTATAATGACTTAATTATATCATACATATGATAACATTGCCATTCAACGTGGCAATGCCGCGAGTCTCTTGGGAACATAACCAGCTGACAGCATTGAGGATGATTTTTTTAATGCTATATTTTAGTTTGTTGTTAGTTTAGTTTAAGTAATTATGTATTTTATTTTAGTTTACTGGATCATTAGGGATATGTAATGTCTCCTGGCATAAGTTATTAAGTCACAAATTAGATCTAGTCTAAATTGCTGTCTTGCAGATTTATCAGGTCAGTTTATTAAAATTATTACAATTTTTCTCAACGTCAAACCATAACATTGTCAGTACTTTTTACCTCAAAACTTCATGCATTATTCGTCTTAACAATTATTGCGTGACAGTAAATCAGCACAGCTAAACTCAAACTAGACAGGTTGCCTCTCAATAACCATCCACTTAGCCTAAAAACCAATCAAACAATATAAATAAAAATTCATTCGTTCAACTTTATTCTGAAAATAAAAGCGAGTAGTTTTATTGTGATTGCTGAAGATCGTATCTGTTTAAATTTATGTTCGTTGGTCGTGAATATATTTTTGGTGCTTCACAATGAACTTGTGGTCGGTATGTGGGTTAGTGGGACATTTTGATTATTATATAAGGAGACTAGCTTCTGCCCGCGACTTCGTCCGCGTGGAATAGTTACTTTACCCTCGATTTTGAAACTCAGCCCGGTCGGTTTAAAATTGACAAAGTTTCATAAAAACTTTCATCCCTTATTTTATCCCCTTGGGTGTCGAATTAACCAAAATCATTTCTTAGCGGATGCTTACGTCATAAAATCTACCTGCATGCCAAATTTCAGCCCGATCCGTTCAGTGGTTTGGGCTGTACGATGATAGATCACTATGTCAGTCAGTCAGTCACTTTTGAGTTATATATATTTAGATAGATATAGTCACTTCGTTTAAATATGCCGAGCACAGCTAACGTGTTGAGCTTCCTGCCGGAATCTGTGGTTTTTTATTTTAGTCTTTATGTCAAAAGTGAATTTTAGAGAAGCGTGTTCCATTGTCGACCACATCAATGGTTAGCACCTGTTCATATCATGGTCAAGCGCACAAGCCGTTTCGTAATAAAAATGATTGTTTGTAATAATTTCCCAAATTACTCTTTTTGTTTATTTAAGCAATAAACTGTGGATGACGATAGATATCGGTTCAGAACAGATTTCAGTTTTTTAAATTACGAATGTCAATAAATGTAGGTAGGTCAATGACCACTTTTGCCATGTTAAAACGCAGCAGCTGTAGTAAATTTTGAAGAAGAAAACTAATATCGTACTATTAGTAAAGTAGGACTAAGTGAGTCCACTGGCTAAGTTTTAATGTAATATAATATTCTGAAATGGGATTCTGCTCTCTGGTCAACGGCTAAGTATATGCTGAATAATTTAGACTTTCAGTCGTAAGTTCTATAGGAAGCAAGGTTGTAATATTTTCTGCTAAATGGAATAAAAAACTACAGTATAAAATCAGATCAGATTTTGACAATTTTCATACTAACACAAATAATCGTAAAAAAACGGAGTGCTTATATTATAGGCTTTAACAACGCATTAATGCTAAAATTCGCGTTCAACCATTTTCACTCTTATTCCACTAACAATAAGATTGAAAATTGGTTGACGTGCAACTTTAACAGGTAAACCCTTGACTGAAGATCAGTGACGCTGTAGGTAATCTGTCTCAATATATCTTTTGACGTACAATGGTGGACTCGTAAATACATACGTCACGTCACGTTCAAATTAACTTGAGTTCGTCCTAGAATGGTTTACATGCCGTAAAATAAATAGTACCCTAACTTAATAGACTCTCGGGTCGTGATTCTAAAGTACCAGCCGCACTCTTCAAAGTTAAGCAATGCGTTCAGAAGTTGACGCATAGATCGGTGACCATCTATTACTTTTTGACCGGCTGCACACACAAGAAAGGATGACTCATTGTAACGTTACGCTCATTGTAACGTTACGATCGGAGCAAGAGTGCTGCACGAGCGAGCGAGAGGTACGATCATTTTATCAATGTTTTGTTATGACGTTGTAACGTTAAACTATCATCCGTAAACCGACTTTACAGGCAAACATTTTTTTTTGTTTCACTTTTATGGCAACTGAGCCGGATCTATGTAACTATGCCAATGTCACGGATAGGCAAGTCGTCGAAAAAGTTTGTACTTCGAGGAAGGTGTTAGGCTAGCTGAAAGGATTGACACATGAGTTAGTACACATAGTCTTATTCACAATCTTATATACAGATATAATATATACACACACAGCGTTACACAGCACGTTTGCACAGTTACACATAAGCGACTATTTACAGACGAATTGATTAAGTTTCACACCAATTAAAATTTTAGAACGTTTTCTTTTAAAAATTTAGCCGAAATGTGAATTAATTTTGGAGAGCAGTGAGCGAGAAGGGAATGGAAGTTGCTTGGGAGAGTAATATTGAAATCGGATTTTTTTTTTCTGTAAAGGTTAAGGTACTGATCGTTTCGTAAAGAGTCGATCCGTTATGCATGGAAACCGCTCTTTGTTTCGGAAAGCACGTTTTGCTATTGATCCCGACTGTTTATAGATCCTTTACAGTGGCCGTACTACGAAGTGCCAATGCTATTGTTACGAGCTTCGGGTTCGTTACAATTAAAATCAGCCGATTAAATAAACAAAGATGACACTTTAATTTACTCAACACTAATATACACTTTAAACTCACTAATCACAAAACACAATCGCACTATTAATCACTTGAGTTCGCAGTCGAAGATCGCTCTCGAAGTTATCACTTGTATCGCAATTCCAATACTGACTCGGTCGGTTTTTTTTTTTTTTTTTGAATGGACTACTCGCAGTTCAGCACATTAAGGCTGGTTACTGCTCAACCGGGCAATAAAAGACTCGGTCGGTACATGCGCCGGCCTTATATAGAGCGCCGAGTAGATCCAGAAAGTTCGCGTACATATCGGTCGCGAGCGACTAAGGTCCGAGAATTCTAGCATAGAAAAATCTCGAAGGTCCTTGACTTCACCAGTTCTGCTACTCGATACTAGATGGCGCTAGTGGTACCGAATGCCGCTATCTTCCTTACTAGATTGTGGCGCGCAACACTATCATTACTCAGTGTGAGGGAAAGGGATAGTGCTATTCGTCTATAACTCCGTCTCTCTCTGGCACAGGAATCATGATGAATTTAAGACGTCATGGTAGGGCAGCACCTCTATTTTATGGTTTGTTAGAATCTCGAAAATATGTTTACCAGTGTTGCCAACGGATATCAAATAACTCGGTAACTGATTTAGATAGGTAGTCGCGTCATGTGAAATACTGTGAAATTCAGGTACATTCGATTTGAGACTCTAAGCCGACCCCAAAATAGTTGAGAAAAGGGCTAAACAGATTCATTACTTGTTCAATATGGCTGCCTGTAAGAGATTATTTATACAAATGCTTACCCAGAAATTCTTTTACCTAAATGTATTTCTAATGATCTGGGTCCGAAGGTATTGGAAAAGGACTGACCTACCTATTATTTACGGCAAGGTTATATTCCACGTATTGTGAGAAACATTTTTGGGATACTATTTTTTACGTTACCCTGAGTTAAATCTAGCCTTTAAATATTACCCATGTCACAAATCATATAATATAATAGCATTGCCACACAATTTCAACCGCGTAGTTCCCGTTCGATGGGAAAAGGGGGCAAAATAAAGATTACGTTACTTTTCGACAATTAAAAAAAAAATTTATATCGGTCCAGTAGTTTCGAAGCTTATTCGATACAAACAAACAAAAAAAGCATTCCTCTTTATAATATTAGTATAGATTATTACAAAAGCACCATTTACATATACAATTATTATTACAGTATATGAGGACAATTTTAGTTTTTAAACATACAAACGGTTACTGACTGTACACTTACCAATTTTCAAACTTATTGTTTGTGAAATAAGAGGGAAATAAAGTTGAATGGGAATTTTAGCGTTATTGCGTTGTTATAGCTTGTAAGGACTTAATTTTTCATACTTTATTGTACATCTCATAACAAGCACACGTAGACTTTATGGCTGGCTAATGTACTCGTAACTAACCACACCACTAGCACATTAATAACTCCATTACGCAACAGCTAATAACAGCTCACCACCCCACTAAATGGTGCAAAATCATAAAGATACCAATCTAGCAAACACAAAAATCTTAACAAGTCAATAAATTACAGCACTTGGTTGATACAGGACGCACCTTTACCGTAAAATGGCGTTAAAACTGTCACTATATATCACGTCCGCGTAAGGGCCGGCACACAACCGCGCGAGTGCGTAAAAACGCCTAAATTAACACTCGGATAAATTACGCGCCGAACCTGGAACGTGTTTTTACATGTTGTTTACGGGCGAATTACTCGGATTTGTTCGTTGATTTGTTTTTAAATGTTTTTTATGAGTTGCTGTTTAAGTGGTGGATGTGTTTTCGATTGATTTAGAATTGTGTTGTAACGTTGCTTTGATTGTAGTATAAACGATTTTTTGTCGCTTGATAAATTAATCGGCTTGTTTTCATGTTTGGCAGATCTATTCTGTGACAATCGTTTGAAATGAGTCCCTACTATCAATTGGGATGACAGCTAACTTCACCGTAGTTTTCACGGATGTTATTTTACAGAAACGACGACTGGCTGTTTCTTTTTTTTTTAAGATGAAATAATCAATTATTTTATTTCAAAAGACGTGATGAATAACAGGCGGCTATATCAATTAATTCATGCACACCTGAAAACCGACCCACTTTCCAAATTATTTTATCATCGAACACAAAAAACTCCGACTTTCTGTCCTAACCCTTAACCCACCTCAGAGGTCCCATTTCGGCGACCACTTGACAAACGCGATTATTCGTCTAGACATAAATAATATTGTCCATTGTATGAACATAACGAATGTAAATTCAAAAATTTCTTTTCTTTTCATATCTTTTCCCTTTATTTATTGTCAATTATTGTAAGAAAGGTCTTTTTATTCTGACTTGAAAAGGTCGGAGAATTAAGTGGCGGAGTTTTTCCGAACTATTGTGGTCGTTCTTTTTTTTTGCCGTGGTAATGTTTTAGCTTCAGGTTTTCTTTCATTTTAAAACTTGGTAAGATTCTGCAGCTAAATTTGTAAGGAGTCTTTACAAAAAGTCGGTACTTACTTCTGTTTACAAATTACGATTTATTAATGTTAAATAGTACCTACTTCTGTTTGCACCGAGTTATTAATATTAAATTGCGGAAAGACATAGTTATTTGTTTTACTGTTCCACATTACTGTCTGGTGATATTAATAATTTATGTTAGTATGATAAATGTCAATCCAGCTATCTGTCGATAGAAATGTCACATTTTCAAAAAAAAATAATTAACTGCTTCCAATCTCTATATACACAAACGAAGCTAGTATCATCATCAACAGCCTGTTGCAGTCCACTGCTGGACATAGGCCTCTCCAATTGCACGCCACTTAGATCTATTTTCGGCTTCTCGTATTCAGTTTCTGCCAGCCGTCCTGCGCAAATCGTCACTCCACCGTGCCTGAGGACGTCCTACACTACGTTTGCCGAGACGCGGTCTCCACTCTAGAACTCGTTTACTGCAACGGTTGTCAGTTCTACGACTAATATGGCTAGCCCACTGCCACTTCAGCTTACTAATCCGGTGGGTTATATCGATGACCTTGCTTCTCTGACGGATCACCTCATTTCTGATGCGATTCCTCAGAGACACACCGAGCATAGCCCTTTCCATAGCCCGCTGAGCGACTTTGAGCTTGTGGACCATACGAGCCGTCAGTGTTCACGTTTCTGCTCCGTATCCCATGAAAGGTAGGACGCACCGATTGAAGACTTTCGTCTTTAGGCACTGTAACTGTAAACTAAGTATTATATAACTTTATCAAATTACCATTTAAAAGTTGTTTCAAAAGCAAAGTGCAGATGTTCATAGGTTTTCACTAAAACATATTTTAAAATTTCGTGAATCCAGACCTAGCCTCTAGTTGCGCATACATCATAAACTTCTTACAAACTTCACGAGCCATAAACACTTTTATAGACACACTTTATTCTCATAACACTAATATTATAAATGTGAAAAGTCTGTATATTTGTGTTTGGCTAGTAAAAAAAAACCTGAACGGCTGTACGCATTGCGATGGAATTTGGAACAGGTAGATAGACCACGGCGTAGATTAGAACACAAATTCGGTTTTACCAGCTTCTGCCAACGGTTTGTTTAGTACTGCTCCAGACTATGATCTATCCCTGTGCCAAATTTCATCCAGATCTATTTAGCCGTTCTGGCGTGATTGAGTATTGTAGGTCTATGTTTTAGTAGGATAATTTTCTACTACAAAAAACGCTGAAAAAAGCTAGTATAAAATTAATAAATCAAAAGCGTTTCTCTTTATTAAGTAATTTATTTTGTTGCCTGTATATCAGGCACTACAAAGTTAATTATTATAATGACAGTTTAATGAAAAGGGCTATCTACGTGTGTCACCCTAGGAGTAACATTAACATGCTGAAATTGGAAGTATATTTACTTATTTTTATACAGTAGGCGGTGGTGGAAGTGATAATGTAACAAAAAAATGTTAAAATAATAGGTAATAAGGAGTAGTGTGATTGAGAACGGCTTTTTACTAACTATCTATCTTTTTCATTATTACTTATATTATTCAGGTCGTTTTTAAGAGGCATCTAGTAATCTAACCAGATGCCAGTGTTACGGGATTTGTTCTACACGCACCTTAAAGAGATGTCAGCAACGAAGACCCCACCCCATAGGGTCAATGCCCGCTATGCTTGTGGAATTTATTCGAAATAGTCACCCTGGCCCTGTAACGCAAAGGACATTAGGAAGAACACAGACGGGTTTAGTCAGTGAGAGTCTTAACATTCCCTTCCGCTCCGCCCAGAGCGTAAGGAAACATTTCATGATTTACTATAGATAAAAAAAGTCTAACCGGATGCGGCCGAGAACAACTATTTTGAATGCAACAGCAACTGTCGATCTGGCCTCCACAACCCAGTAACTGGGTATCACGATGCCTCTTCGCGAAGCGTATCAAATAAACAGCGTATAATAGTTAACAAAATCAGTTACATCTAAATGAACGGACTCGAATACCCTGACTACTATAAATATTCATATTCGTCCCTTTTACTGCAAAGATATTACTCAAACACAGAAATGACTAACTATCCTTTACTTGACTCGTCGTTACCGGACAAAAACTAATTCACCGTCACCGTACTTCCTGTATTGTGGAATATAAACGATGTACTGTTTCAGCATAATAAATCAAAATGGCCGCG
Organism: Hecatera dysodea; assembly: GCA_905332915.2. Taxonomy (NCBI): domain Eukaryota; kingdom Metazoa; phylum Arthropoda; class Insecta; order Lepidoptera; family Noctuidae; genus Hecatera; species Hecatera dysodea. The sequence continues at coordinate 4,390,734 of HG995294.1, read as the reverse complement.
GTTGAAGAAACCGAATGTAAATACGGCTAGATATGATTCGCGAACGCGAAGACGTACGTGGTATTATAATTTGTTATGGGATACAGTCGGGAAGAGTGGTGTTGGTTGGGAATTTTAATTTTCGTAAATGACTTTCGGGATTTTATTTTTATTTTGATTTTTTGTTCAAGGTATGATCATATTAAATGATTCGTGTTTTGCTTCGTGGATCTTTACTAAAATATTCCTTGAACTGAAACGCTCCTCCGATAAATTTAAATCCCAGGAGTCCGTTTAGCGTTGCGGAATTTGTTCGAAAGAGTTATCGCGGCCCTGGAACGCAAAGGGCACAAGAGGAACACGGGTGGGTTTTAGTCAGTAAGAGGGCGTGCAGGGCGGGAGGGGTCATTTGATGATTTCCCATCCAAAAAAAAAAGGAGTCCGTTTAGCGTTTCTAATCACAAAACACATTTATGCCCGTGTTCCAAGGTACTTCATCGGTCATGCATCTGTCCGCTAACCAGTAACCAACCAATGGCGTTGGCGGACAGATAAACGACCGATAAGGTACCTCAGAAACCGGACATAATGTCAAAGAAGAGATTTGTAAATTCTGATGGTGATCGCTCACCTGCGTGGCGTGTTTGTCGCTCACCTTCGTGGCTTGTTATATAATACAATACAGTATACTTAAGAGCTTCTTGAAACTAGAGAAGATAAGTAGTAAAAGTGTTAAAAAAATAAAAATGGATGCGTGCAAAGGGTTCCGCACTCGTCCGACTCGTACTTGGCCGATTTCTTTAGTGAAACGTTTCACATTTTCTATTAGCACGAATAGTCTTTTAACATACAATTTTAAAATAATAGACTATGTATACATGTTCCTGTAATTTGTCTATAGGTTAAAACAAACACCTATTTTTGTCACCACTTATTGTTTGCAAAATTGTGTGCTTTGTTCGGAGATAATGGTCCAATTTCGTCTATTTTCTTTAATAACTTCGAAAGTGAATATTTTAAAATTATAACAAATACTTTCTATACCCTTACGGTGAGCCCTTTGATTTGATATGACACTGGCTAGCCCTTTTTTTCCAAAAAGAGAGAAAATTTTGAAATTTTCCCTTTGTGCAGGAATTGACACCAATTTCAAACAATGTTTATGCTGGTTACGCGTCCGTGTTTGGGTCACAGAAATATATATATATACAAATTCCAACTGAATCAATTCAGTAGTTTCGGAGAAAATTGGCTGTGACAGACGGCCATACCGACAGACAGACAGCCAAGTGATCCTATAAGGGTTCCGTGTACTCATACAGAGGTTCGAAACCCTAAAAACTGTATAAGTAGTTGATCGAACTTTGTGCCGCCTAATAAGCTGCAAAATCAATACAAACAAACAAAATTAAATCACAACCATCCCGAAGTGAGCACTTTTGCTCGTACGTACATCTGCTCTGTAACTATACACCGCCTCAGTTCCGTAATATTCTCGTAACAAATGGCCTGTCGTTAGTTTAACTGCTATATTAATCGTTGTTTTGTCTACTCTTACCGAGGAAACCAACGATTTATGTGTAGTTTCAATAGTTAACGATATACGGTTGACGGTGGTTAAATAAAAATAATTGGTACATAGGTGGGTCGGTACAATTGTATGTAGTGTATCTCCGTCATCTGTAGTGCGAAAGAATGAAAGAAGAAATATTTACTTGACTACAATTCATCAGGCAGTCCAAGTGTGGTTGTCCGAGTGAAGAGATTGCCAGTTTTAGCACGAAAAATGAGATTTCGCTTGTTAAACTGAAATCCCATCCCAATTGTTTTGATATAAAGACTTGATAGACCACTGCCCCGTGGGCTTTCAATCGGCAAAATATTTCTGAGAAGTCTGGTATGGTCACTAATGCTGGTTTTGGATAGGTCCAAGTTATAATATACTAGCAGCGCCCCGCGGTTTCAACCACGTAGTTCTCGTTCCCGTGGGAATACAGGGATAAAATAAAGCCAATGTTAGTAACTAATAATGTAGATTTCCTTTGGTGAAAAATTGGTTAAAATCGGTCCAGTAGTTTCGAAGCTAATTTGGTACAAATAAAAAAATCCTCTTTAAAATATTTTTGCAGATAGTATTAGGCTACTATACCGAACGATACTTTGTTTCTATAGGTTTATCGAGTGGGCACTATGCTGTCCACTCGATACATGGTTTGTACCTTTTTTTAAGGAAGGAAGTGTCAGAGTCTTGCTCACTAAAACCCATCCTTGTTCCTCCTATTGCCCTTTCGCGTTCCAGGGCCGCGGTGACTTTTTCGAACAAATTCTGCAACTCTGAATGCGTTTCTATCAACTATTTACCTAATAGTAACTTAATAATACTTATTATAAAGCGAAAGTATGTTTGTATATTTCCGATTCCATGCCTTATTTGCGAATCTATTTTCATAAAATTTGGCACAGAGTTAGATGGGACTTTTGAGACTGCTATAGACTACTTAAACTCCAGCAAGGCCACGCACAATTGATCGTTAGTAAAACAACCTCCTAAAGAAACCTAAACGCTCTCCAAAGTTCCCATTTAAGCCCATAATCTTTAAAAAAAAAAACACTGAAGCAAACTTGTCAATTGTTCAGCGCCGCCAACTCTTGGTGCTGTGCGCTGTGAACTTTAAAGTGGACGTTTAAAAAATAAGAAGCAAGTTTCTTTCAGGTTCTTTAGTACTCTATCTTGGCTATAAAAAGTCGTTTTCACAAAGCGCTTATTGGCTTGTGGCAGTGTTAATTGGCTGCGTTTTTCAATGAAGCTGCATGTAATTCCTTTTCAGAATCCTGGGGATATTTCTTGTGCCATTTTTTTTTTATTAATTTGCGATTATTCAAGGAGTGAGCACACTGAGATTAGTCTTCAACATTAAGCGAGTTCAGGAAAATTGTTCTTATTTCCTTCGTTGATTGTTGGTCGCCTATGTGCATAATACCCAGTACCAGTAACCACGTTAAGTGCCGTTCATTAGGTGCTTTTTTATCCGGTTAGGAAATCATCAAATGACTTCTCCCGCTCTGGACGGAGCGGAAGAGAGTGACAGACTCTTACTGACTAAAACCCATCTGTGTACTATATGTATACTAGTGCCCTCCATCCGCAGCCGCCTGCAGTGGCTGGGAACCGCCTTCCAACGCCCGGGACATCTCCTTCTGTTGCAGCTGCTGGGGTGTGAGGTATCGATATCCCTCGCGCGGTCTGCCTTCTCTTTGTTTTTTAGGTTCTTCTTCTTCTTTTTTGCCTGTCGATGGTACATTTATACAGCTGTATCTACTATTTGGTCCAACTTTGTAACAGCGTCATGTGAGTGAACTTTATTGATACTCCAAACAGATGGGACATAGTATAATGAGAAGAAGCTCTGCTTTCGCACTGTGTGTTAGATGGACTCATGATCCCTCATTTAAACGAGTTATTAGGTCCTGCAAGCGCAGACTGTGGTGCAGAAATTGTATGAACACGTGGGGTAATCCAGCATGTGAGTCATGTTCTGGACAGGGGTGATCTTTAGGCATTTTTAAGCCAACATTACGCAATTTATGAGCTTAACATAAACTTGAAAAAATAATGATGTCTCGATAAGTATGTCTACAAAAAAGTAATCTTCTAAAATAAATTGAAATTTGAAAAGATAATTTATAATCTACCTTCTAATAATTTCTGAAGAACTTTTAAATGAATCGCTACTAAGTTAGCCTATTAGGATTAGACTTGTAATTAAACTGACGTCAAGTAAATCAAGTAATTAAAAACTTACCTTTTTTTATTAATGGCTTTTGAAATAACAATAAAGTACGTACGTATTTATATCTCGTTTACGGCTTTAATCCAAAATTAATTAAACCTATATAAACTATGTTTTTTTAATATTCAGTTTGTTTTGTATTAAACGGTTTATGGAAACATTTATGTTGCTGATAAAGCCTACTCCACACGCACAGCCGCGTGTACCTGTAAACAAAAATGTACGAAAAATATATCCATGAAAATCATGAACATTCGCTGTACAGGTTCGTACAATATCAACAACAGCCTATCACAGTCCATGCCTCTTTCAAAAAGGCTACGAAAAACCTTTCAAATCCATTTAAATTTCTGCGTATATTTTGTGTAAAGCGCAACACACTGGTGACTGGTGTCAGTCGCTTGAGGCTCGCTTTGAGCCCGTGCCCGTGTCGCATGTCGGTGGGCAGAGCTGTCGCGTTTGTCGCACCGAGAGTCGCGTCGCGCGTAAATCACACCCAGCACTGAGCCTTATTCTGACGTGAGGATTAAATACCGTTAGGCTTGCGCCGAGTAGGTAACATTTTCCACCAGTGTTTTATGCTTTTTAACGAATTTACAGCAATTTACCGGCCTTTGTATCAAATATGCTGCCATTTTTGCGGCTTTACATCAAATATGCACTTCCATTTAGTTTCTGTTGTATTTTTTTTTTTTGCTCGCGGTCGTTCGAAAAACATTTAGTGGGTAGTCAGTTATTATTTTACTAAAGGATTGTGTCAAAGGGGATGGAAAAATTAATCGTGTGTTAGTTTTTGTATTTACGATAGACTTTATTTTGATTTAAAATTAATTTTAAGTGTAGTTTTTCATGTAAACAACAAATGGAATATTGGTCCATTTGTATGAACGACATTGAAAACAATCTCAATAAAAAAAAAAGCTGACTGAATATTGAATAAACAAATCCTTCCCACGTCCTTATCTAATCCTTTAAGCACAACAAACAACCAATTACAATAGAAACAAGTTAAGAACAAATAAACAAATAAACAAAAACAATAACAATGACAAATGCAATCTAGCCGCGTTTATGGAGCAAGTTTGAAACAAAACGGTCACTTGCAGAGTACCTACACAGTTAGGCCCAACTCGGGCGATAAAAACTTGTAACAATCTGATTAGACTTATAAAAGGACATTCGAGAAAGGATTTTTATCTAAAAACGAACGTTTCGTGAAGAAAAGTTCGTTAATTGCGTTTGCGAAACGATAAAATCTCTCGGATTTACTATTACGCACTTTTCACAAAAAGTTTTTTTACGTCACAATGTGAACGCTTTTAGTCTGGATTCCGACGTGATCATTCATTTTCGTCTAGAAAAGTAATAAAAATGTTAGTATGAAAGAGATTTTATTACTAGTATTATGCTGTCATTTTTCATGAGATATTTTTGCGATTAAGGACGCGTATTATAATAACTTTTTTTTTTTTGCATTACTTTGAAAATCTGTGAGATCATTAAACGCCATGTTTTTGGTTGCACCGAGTTTGTCAGCAGGGTCGTAGACTCTGTTGAAGCTTAATAAACGATTATTGAAATCAGAATCCTTTCTTGAGCATTCCTGAAACCCTATCAGGCAATCTGACTCTAGAAGGTGACTGCACAATATTCTAAGTTCTAGGATAGGTACCCTGGTACCTTTGTTTTCTGAATGAGAAATGATCAAACGACTTCTCCCGCTCTGGGCGGAGCGGAAGAGAGTGTCAGACTCTTACTGACTAAAACCCACCCGTGTTCCTTCTTGTGCCCTTTGCGTTCCAGGGCGGCGGTGACTCTTTCGAACAAATTCCGCAACCCTAGCAGGCACCCTATGGAGCCCCGTCTTCTTTGCTGACTCTATGAGGCGCGCGTGGAACACGACGCGCCGTCGACTCGGGCCTGGTTGCTATCGGACGGCGAGCCACCCATAGCTCGCCATCCGCAGGCCCGCGCCTACGTTGGCCGGGATCTGTCCTGCGACTCAGGTACCCTGGTACCTACTACTTTATCAACCGAACTGATGCAAGCACATGAACAGTTCTAGCTCATGTAACTTACAGGAAAGGTCAATGGACCTATGACTAGGTAGGTAAACTATTTCTATTGAATTGGATGTTAATGATAAATTATATTTATTTGGTAAATAGGTCAATATTATTCCTCAGTTTACCAAGATGAGGCTTTGGGTTGATGTTTGGGTTTGGGTTGCTTAAAGCTTGTTTTTTAGTTAGAAGTTGCTTAGTTAGAAGTTATCTTCTCAGTGAGGAAATATCGAAATGAACTTGGTGATGTTAGTCTCCGATTGTCTTTAAAAGATAAAATTAATAGTAAAAAAATCAAGTATGTCCGTTGGAGAACCGATTTTAAGAACACCAATGCTAATATTTCCAAATATATAATAGCTCTTTATACCGTTGTTTGGGTGGGAATACTAGTATATACGCTATATACATATATACTCTAAATTGATCTCCTTACCATACAGGATGACGTAGCCGAAACAAAAATAAGAAAGCTGTACAAAAAAATAATCTCCATAGCCAAAACACTTTTGCCGTCGTTTTTCTCCCAAGACATCAACATATAAAAAGTAAAGTACTGAATACATTAACATAATATATAAATAAACAGACGATTGTATGTGAGATACAAAAGTTTGGCCTTTGTCTTTTCTAATCCCTTAGCATAACAAATTGTACTGGTACAAAAACTTCCTAAGATGTGAAAACTCGAAATCTTTGCTGTCGATAGCATCAAATATTTGACAACACAGAAGGAACAAACACAGAAGGATGACTTAACAACGTCATTTAAATAGTTATGGTAATGATCATAATTGACCATAATTATGAATTCTACGTAAGAGCAGTGGTGGCCAAGTGGTAACGGCCCCGACAAACGAATTGTAGGCCGCGGGTTCCAGCCAGGCGCATTACTTTGTGTAATTAATTTCAATACCATCAAAACATCGTGAGGAAACAAGCGTATCCTAGAACCAAAAATTCGAAGACATGTGACATTCACCAACCCGCACTGGGCCCGCGTGGTAGATTACGGCCCATTCCTTCTCCTAGAGAGGAGGCCTGTGTCCCAGCAGTGGGAATATTAAAATGCTGATTATGCACCCCCTGCCCCCCGTTTCTTATTCGATACAAGTCACCATCGTTGATAGCTATACCAGGGAATACGTGCCACAGTTGGAACGACTAACTTTAACCATAACCATTATCACTGTCCCGCCCTTTGGTACATCGTGTGGTGCAAGTTAAACGAGGCAGCTGGATTTATTGTGTCTGTAATTTTAGTTAGGTTAAGGAGGAAAAGTTACGTTATGAGACTTTTATTTTGTCTGAATGTAGAAAACGATGGTTCGACTTTGTAGTGTTTAACGATACATCGACTGTGACTTAGGGTTGTTATTTTATGCTATAGAGTGATAAAAACAGATAACACTACTTTTAGTAAGTGGTCACTGCCAACTATATGTAGGTACTTGCGAGGCGATCCATGCGCTATTACGCATATACGCATACAAATGTATAAAATAGTGGCTTGAGTGGAGTATGCTAGGTTTAAATGACTCGTCATCAAAACTCATAAATACATCATTATAGATCTTTAAAGTAATTTACCTAATTATTCTGATTATAGAAATAAATACTCTTGGAAAAGTCGACTTTATCCCGTCTTTATCGCAACAGTATTTGTATATTGCAATAAAAGTATCCTCCTACTCGTATAATACATCAAAATATTTTACTACCATTTTCAAAACTTCTAAAATCCCAACGACTGACTATGCCTAATTTATCAGCAAAGTATTATTCAAGAAAAGACTCCCCGAACTCATTCCTTCACGTTCGGAACATATTGTCACATCATAAAAAAGAAGTTGGCACATTAGGCCCAGCCCGCGGCTGCGAAGACCGAGAGTTTATAACTTGGACCAAACTTTTTGAAGTCATTTCTTCAGGCGAAGATTTTTCTACGACGTCCCACGCCGTTTATTGCTTAAAATAAGTAATTTGAGAGGACGAATCTGCATAATGTTGCCAGTAGAAAAAACAACTTGTTTTCTTTTTTTTTCGAAGTTTAATGTAAACAGTTCGCCTGGGAATAGAGTTTTATCGCTGTGTGTGGTTTTGCGCCTTATTTAACTTAATGGTTAATAAACATTGATGTTGACATTTTTATAGTAGGTACGTTGTTGGTTTTCTAGTGGATTATTAACCTCTTTTGTAATTTTACCAAAAAGTGTCTTTATGTTTGTTGTGGTAAACTTCCATGGGTATACTAAATTGGATGCAAAACAAACATCATTTTATTTTGTACAGAAAATAACTGTTTAGTTTTGTAAAATCCATTTGCACTACAAATCCATCTTAGCATTGTTAAATAAAAAATATCTCATTAATGGGTCTGTTTGAGCAACTAACTCGAAGTATATAAAATAGTTGACCATATGATGCAAGCCGCCTTTTTAATGATCATTAAATTCCTTACAGAGATTTTAATCATCTTTTACAAAACGAAAATATAGCATAAGCATAGCATAATCAGCCTTTTAACGTTCCCACTGCTGGGACTCAGGCCTCCTCTCTAGGAGAGGGAATGGGCCGTAATCCAGCACGCGGGCCCAGTGCGGGTTGGTGAATGTCACATGTTTTCGAATTTATGGTTCTAAGACATGCCGGTTTCCTCACGATGTTTTCCTTAAACGTTTTGAGAGCAGTGGTGATGAAATTAATTACACAAATTAATGCGCCGGGCTGGGTTTGAACCTGCGACCTACAATTCGTAAGTCGGGGCCGTTACCACTTGGCCACCACTGCTCAACAAAAATATAATGATTTAAAAAACATATTATATAATCAAACACGAAGCAGGTCCCATTATTATAACAACAGAAATAGCTTCCTTAAGCAAATCACACTTGACAAATTTTAATTCAACACTCGACACGTCCTCCAGCGTTGTAAGTGCGAAAAGTCCTTAAATTAAAAATCGTCGAATTCGCTCTGTTTCTCTAATAAAGTTGACCTTTTATTTGAAAGAAGAGGGTCCAATGATTTTAATTTATGCCGGGTCTGAATTGTCAGGAATGTCCAAAAATATTACAGTTGACTGACGATTATTTTTGGGCGGAATAGTAATTAGTCGACTGAAATGTTCCCTTCAATTTTATTTTTTGGAGTCATGAGGAAGATACGTTGGAGTTCTGCATTTTATTTTCTAGGTCGAGAAGAAAAGCATCAGATTTTCCTTATTGTAGTAAGCCTAGATTCTATCTAGAGATCTCTCAAATTAAATGTATGTCAAGTAATGTGATTGGTGCTTAAATTTTCATACATCCACACGCTTAGATTTACATAATTTTATGGTCCAGAAGGTCCAAATTTCGTTGCAGCCACTGAATGTAAGTGACTAAACACTTGGAAATGACAATCAAGTTTCACATTCCTTTTTATCGTTTGTCTTTTCAAGATTCTGCGCAAACTTCAAACCCAAAAGACATTTATTATTTCAACTTCAAATTTCTTTAACATGACATTAAAAAATCACCACGTTTACTGTTCAAAGCGCTACATTCATACAATATATTCCCCAAGGGACAAAGGCATGGGTGATATATACCTATTACTGTTATTGCCTTTATTGGCACCGTTATACGTATATAAATAAACATATTTTGTGTCTGTCTCGTTTTTTATCCCTTCGTGCTGTTCATCGCCCCTTATCGATGTAATAAAGTGATAAAAATAGATGTATGGGAGGAATCTCCATTCTCATTTTGGGTGTCGAAGAGAGTAATGTTTTATTGTCAAGGAAAGTCAGGGGAAAATGCATTGTTATTATGTTTTAAAGGCGTTGGATTGGTAGAAAATGTTTTTTTTAACCAAAATTTAGTTGTGGTGGTTGTGGAGGTTGTGGTGTAGTATATTTTGAAATATTTACTGTTGTATAACTGATTGGCAATCGAACACGTCAATGTATAGCTCTCATCGACAGCTGGTTTGCAAATTAGTTTGTTTGTCATTTTGGTTAACTGCTTCATAGATCAATAAACTCAATGGTCCAACAATCAACAGCAAGGCCCATACATTGTGTATTTATTTAGGTATTAAAATTTTATGCACTAGTAAAAAACTGTACAAAGGTGAACTTAATGCCATAGACATTTTTTACCAGTCGACCTAAAGGTAGTGCAGAGACAACATGGCAGGTACAGCTTAAAAGAAAGACAAACAGAGAGAAAAAAATACAATAATAAATACATAGATACATACATACAAATAAAATGAACAACGGCCAAACAACTACGCTTCATCTTCTGCCCTCTGTGCATCACAACATGAAGTCAAATTGACCTATGAACGGCCACCCGGATGAAGCCTATGCAGTGCCGAAGAAATGGCAAAGTTTTATGGCGAAGAAATACAAGACCCTGATTATACAAGTCCTAATCAGGTTCTTATGTCATTAGATTTCTACAACGTACTTACTCCTTAACTGCGCTTTTCATTACCTCTGAAAAAGCCTTACAAAACGAATAAAGGAAGGAGTATAAAAAAATGCAACTCCTCACCCGATTGTAAGCGACTAAGCTATAACAGAATGCAATAAAACCGAACAAGTATAAACTATCGAAATAACTGTTCTTAACTTAATAGACGCGTAACAAGACAAACAAATCAGCCCGGGACCGTTTGTAGATATCTCTCAACTTTGCCCGGGGTAGCGCGGGACTCGTTAATCCCTAGCCCGTAGTCCGGTGTAGTGATGGGATAGTGTTTCACTAATTTTCGATAGAAGATTATTATGGGAAACTAATTTTGTTGTAGACAGTTACGCTAACAAAGTTAACATCGGTAGGTTTCCTGTTTCGATGCTGTACAAGATATGTATCTTCGCTCTCATATGTATTATTCTAGGAAGAGCCGGCTAATTGATAAACTTTTAATCGGCTTTTGGAAAAATTGGTAATTCTCTTATTTCCCATATGGACTATATCCTGATGTAGTCCATATGAGGAGTGTTTTGTAAAATAATGTCAAATCTTTTTATGTTATTGTTCGGCTCGTGTTTAATCATAATCTGACCTGATGGATTTCGATGATGGAGCGTGCTTAGCTAGAAGTAACCTATTCACCCTTGACATAAAGATCCCCCAGTTGTAGCTATCTGGAAACACAGACTCCGGCAGCAAATTTCACTTCCTAAGGTGTGCGCACATACACGAAAAAATGCACGTGCGTTTAAAAAACTCAATTTTCAATCTCAAACCAAGCGTTTTACATATGATCATGAGTCTTATTATACCTACTTAAAGCTTAAAATGATACTGACATTATAAATAATTCGCAAATTAACTTGCATCTCAAATTAACACACCAATCCACACACTCACCATTCCCTCAAAACAATTGACTGTCAACCGGCTCGACATCGGTCCCGCTACGTCACTACCCTACCCCGGGACAGCAAACAATACGAGCGGCAATTAATACAGCCATTATACTAACGAGCACCCCACTATCCCGGATCGGACGATTAGACAACGGGAAAAACTTGAGAGGTCTCCGCACTACGGAACATGGTCGATGCTGGCTTGTGTTTGTTAAATTGTGTACCTTTGGCTAAATAAATATTTATGTATAATGTTTACGGTCAAGATAGCTGGATGGATGGGTTGTATTTTGGCCAGATCGGAAAGGATAAGCAATTTATTTTTAATTTTTAATGATTGTATTGATGTCGGCACTTGGGTTTGGTGAAGACTAAAACATATTTAATTTTTATTGAACTTTTACTGGATACAATATTAATTGTCTACTTAAAGAGTAATTTTTGAATAGTTGGATAATTATATTATTATACCTTTGTTCTTTTTTTTCGGGGGGAAACCTTCAAAAACCAAGACTTTTGGGATAAAAGACCAGGGACTATGGTCCTCACTAGAACCAACCCGGTGATCATCATCAGCACATGGAAAGATAATAATTATATCTACCTACCTTTCAACTTGCCCTGTCACCTTTACAAGTGTAAATGTGAGAACCCTTCGGCTGCGCCAGAAAATTGTGTTACCGTAACTGCATATTGGGCTAAACATTATATGTCATACTAGCTGACCCGGCAAACGTCGTTTTGCAAAATAAAATTTTAAAAAATTTAGGTGTGGACCACCCTTAACATTTAGGGGGATGACAAAATAGATGTTGTCCAATTCGCCACCCTAGCCGATATGCACGCTAAGATTCACGAAAATCGGTCGAGCCGTTTCGGAGGAGTTCAATCACAAACACCGTGACACGAGAATTTTATATATAAGATTTAAAAGCGGTATTTACATGCTAAAAATAAGAACAAAATGTCAAGCACCATATTTAGTCAGGTTGCAGTCTATCTAAGCTACACACCGCTAAAGCTGAGCGGCTTGTAATTCTTACAACATTATACGTTACAGCAATTCATCGAGGCAGGTTTCCAAGAGGTTTTATTCTAACAAGTCGGCAGCTCGTTAAAAAAACAGGATACATTATTTATTCTAAGATCAGCAGAGAACGGCCAAGACTGAAGAACAAATGAGGCGAGTTTAAAAGTAAAATGCCATAGAACTAGGAATATCTGCACCGGTACAGAATAGATACGACATTATATTCGTAGACACGCTGTGTCCACTGAGCACAAGGTTTGGCTGTTATAGCCTAACGGCCGAACCCAATAACCAATCTATCACATACTGGAGATAGAAAAACAAATGAAACAACAGAAAACCTATATAATTTTTCTGTTGTTTCATTTGTTTTTCTATCTCCAGTATGTGATAGATAGGTTATTGGTTTCGGCCGTTAGCCATAGTCAGATTTGTCAAACCCTTGGTGAGTTTAACTATTAGTCAAAGACACATTACAAGCTTACTTGATTTGGTCATTGATATGGACCAGTCAGAATTCCAGTAAAGTTTAAAAACCAGTCGCACGCTTTATTTCTCACACTTTTCTGACCTTACCTGACAGAACGCTTAGTCCGATTTGCAAAATTGGTTCGAAAGAGTCACTGCGGCCCTGGAACGCAAAGGGCATTAGGAGGAACACGGACGGAGTTTTAGTCAGTAAGAGTCTGACACTCCCTTCCGCTCCGCTCAGAGCGGAAAAATTCATTTGATGATTTCCCATTCTTAAAAAGGGGTCATACTATGAAGTCTTAATGCCTTATTATTACGTAGTGAAAAAGGGATGGAATTATGTGTGCGTGAATAGCGTAGTTGACTAAAAAAATCCCATAGTAGTCCCATCAGATTTCTACAAATCATTTGACACGTATTTTTTTTCCTTTTTCACGTAAGCAAAAAACGAAGATAATACATTGCGTTGAAAACTCCTGTGAGGTCACTACGTACTACGATTTTTACCACGGCATGAAATCACAAGCACCCACTCCTGATCTTTGATGCTTTTTATCATCAAATCATTACATCATTTGATGTTTTATAGATTTCATAAAGTAAAAAATACGTGCCCAATATTCTTCAATAATCTAACTGACGACTAAACACAATCATTTTTATTTACTCGGGAAATTCTTAAAATTCGAGCTATCTCTGTTTCTCCCACGCTGGCACCATGATGACTTAAAGTGGTCATAGTAGGTTTCTCTATGTTTATGGCTTTGAGCATACAATGTCCAACCGTCTAGCAATGGCCAATGGGGGCATTTATGTGCTCTGTGTTAAATACCTACGCTTTGAACGAACAAGCTCGCTCGCCAAGCCTTTGCTTCGTAATTAACGGTACTATAATTAAAATACCATTCGTTCGACTTTGTAAAAAAGAGGACTAATCTTCAGCATATCCGTCTGTGTGCCAGCGGATTCTTTCAAGAGAATGTGTTAATATTTTTTTAATTTTTACAAGGAGAGCAGACCTTAGGATGTGGAAAGTTAATTTTTATTAAAGAGAGTCTATCCGTGTCTGTCGATTTTCTCTCTGCGATGTTTTTTTAGAGATGGAAAATATTATGGCTGAGTACCGATAGTCTGAATACTGTATTTTTCTTCAGTTAATAGTGCGGTTTGAATTAAACGGTAGTAGTCAAATACTGAAAATTGCTTAATGAATTTTCTAACCACTCACCTTAAATTAACTTTAAAAAAAAATCGTAGGAATGGTACCGCCTCATTTCTTTCAGTTTCTGGAGCACACAATTTTGCTCTATCGAAAATTCTCTATAAATTGTGAACAGAATTACAAATACAAGAAATTCCATTAAAGCTGAGTTTACAATGTATCCAAAATAAGCGATGCACCTAAGTGACTTGTTATAAACTAACGGAGTTTGGAATAATCCGGTGACATGTCCTAACATGGAGAACACTAGTGACTCCCCAAGTTTAGTCAGTATAATCTTACGTCACAACACCTACCAAGACACCAACGGAGGCAGACGCTTATCCTTATAATTTTTCTTCGCTCACTGTAACACCCAAACGATCCCCTCACATTCATTACTTCAAAAATCAACAGGAGATGCCAATTAATTGTAATAAGCTTTTCGTCTTTGAAACGCGTATAATCACGCTCGCGCATTATGGGGTGTGCTCGTGAAATAGGGGTCCTACCCCTCGGATCAAGAAGGAGTGATCATAAAAAAACCACCCTTAAGTTCGCGTTGGAGAGACTTATTAGAGGAGTGCTTAATAGTAGGTAAATATGGGTGTATACGGGGTCAAAAGTTGGAACGGTAAAGCGTATTCAGAACCTAGTATTTGTCGGTGTAAAATGATATTAATGACAAGATATCTGTAGGCTGTATGGTGACTGTGGCAACTCAGCGCGCAACACGCCACCATTGTGACCTGTCCGGGTGTCAGCACTGTGTGAATCGCCTGGAGGACTACGGGAATACGGTGGAGCAACGCCGTGTCCTCGTCAAGTCGATCGGTGGCGGCGACCTTTCGCTTCAGGCCCAGGTTCACTCATGGTCCGGAGCGAGGGGGCATGGGAAGTAGTCACAACCTTCTGCGAAGCAGTAATGCTAGCGAAGGAGGAATAGGACCATGTGAGGGAGAGGCAAACCTAACGCCCCAGCCGCCGCAACAGAACAAGATGCAGAGCGGAGCAGAGATTCGCGGCCGTCGTAGGCGCGGGCCTGCTGGCGGCGAGCCACCCGCTTGCCGTCAGATAACAACCAGGGCGACAGCATATTGTGTTCCACGCGCCCTTCAGGATGTCAGCATAAAAGACGGGTCCACTAGTACCTGCCAGAGTTGTGGAATTTGTACGAAAGAGTCATCGTGGCCCTGGTACGCAATGGGCATTAGGGGGTGGGTTTTAGTCAGTAAGAGTCGGACACTTCCTTTCGCTCTACTCATAGCAGTTAAAGTCATTTGATTATCCCCCATCCATAAAAAAAGATGTAGTGATAAAAACGGCCGTACCTGCTTGTTTATTCTGTAAAAATCTCACAGTGAAGTAAGCTGTCTAACCACTATGAATCTAAATATATATAACTCAAAAGTGACTGACTGACATAGTGATCTATCAACGCACAGCCTAAACCACAACGGATCGGGCTGAAATTTGGCATGCAGGTAGATGTTATGACGTAGGCATCCGCTAAGAAAGGATTTTGATTAATTCTACCCCCAAGGGGATAAAATAGGGGATGAAAGTTTGTATGAAACTTTGTCAAAAGCTAGTAGATATATAAGATAATACAAGAGTTGAGGTCATCTTCACCTCAATTTGCACGATAAGATTTTAAAGAATAGCTCTTTTTGCTTGTCATATCTATAAGCAACTCACAGTTAAAGTTCCGGTGAAGTGACTGTGGAGGAATGAGAACTGTTATTCCTCCGACAGCTTGTATGTATGTAAATCGAGCTGGTGTCCGCAACTCCACGACTAAGCGAGTATTTTGCGTGCAGGTGGGACGAATGTGTAATTCGACCCACCGCAGCTTCCCAAGGAAGGCCAGCAATGCCATAGTGTTACTATCTGTTTGATAGATAAAACATACATACATATATTTAGCGCAAGAATAGAGAACACAACACACCAAAGCACAATAACATAAATCATAACGCTAGAAATGAAATCACATTAAAAAAAAAAAACAGATCCTGTGGCAATCTATTGAAGTGCCAAACTACCTACCGACATAAATTTTTTTTCTTTACATCTGTTATCCTTTGTCAAAAAAAACACCACAACAAATCTGACACCAGTCTTGCCAAGAAGTACCGTGTTCCCCAGTTAATGGGTTGTGGAGGTCTGGTAGGCAGCCACTTCACGTAAAATACTGGTATTCAGCTGAATCCGGCTTGACTGGAAGCCGACCCCAATGTAGTTGGGAAAAGGCTAGGCAGATGATGATCTGTTATCCTTTGTCGGTTTGAAAGCTTACTTCAAGCTTAGGTACTTTAGCTTAGATTTCACGAGTTTTTCATAATAGAAGTACAGTTACTGTTCTAGTTCACTTAGCGTGCTCGCCCCTCACTACTTCACCCTGTGTTTTCAAAAGCAAGGTCTGAAGGGATTTAATGAAATTTAATTTTGCTGAGATTTTTCTTTTTCCTCGCCAATAAACTTTACGACCGGAAATTTACGGGTAAGCAAATGTTTAGAAATCGCACTGTTGAATAATTTTCTTATAATAACGTCATTTTTTAATTACTTCTCTCCGTCTTACTTAAGTTCTAAGCGTCTTACACGATTATTTGTGTTATATTCAAAGAGGTTTTAATTTTGCTCGTTTTCTTTTATAATGAGACTGGTTTCGTCTTGCGGCTAAAATATGAATTTAGTATATTTTTATCCATAATAAAAAATATAGTATATATCATATTTTAGGACATGACATTGTCTAGACATGGTCTACCCGTGTGTCGAGCTTCATCCGAATTCGTTAAGACATGGAGGTACATACAGACAGGGTAACTTTCACATTTATAATACCTATTACGAATCATACTAATAACAATCTTTAAGAGGGGACTGAATTTAAAATACATTCTTTACATTCTTTATCTGCTACTATTCTTCAACTTATCCAAGTGTTAATTAATAAGCGTAACCAAGAATAGTTTTATTTATGATGTTTGTTTGTTTAGTTTCAAGATCAGTAAAGAGGCACATGTAGAACGAAATATATATGTCTGCGCGTCTCAAATACTAATTAATCGCAAATTAAGTATTAATACATCCTACATTCATTCACTATTGCAACCAATAACATCCATCATTATTTATAGATGACCAAGAAAATCGTTTTCATAATTATTGAGAAAGTCAGAATGTACTGTATGTGCTGTAACTTTTAAGGCACCATCACCACGAGCGAGTTTATCGCGGCGACATTATCGCAGGGCCCCATGTCTGCTATCTATACTAATATCATAAAGAGGTAACGTTTGTGAGTTTGTGACGTTGTAAGGGGTAATCTCTGAATCTACTGAACCGATTTTCAAAATTATTTTACCAATAGAAACTTACGTCAGTGTGGAGTGTCATAGGCTATATTTTTTCCTCGGTTTGCACCGGGAACAGGAACAGCGCGGGTGGAACCGCAGGGCGCTGCTAGTTTCTTATAAATTCGTTCCAACACGATCCCATTGTCATTTTGCCAAAAGTGCGTAATCTGCTAAATTCATAATGGTCAATCATTGGTCGGTCAATCGTCTCGTAATAGAATCGTGGTAAAATGACATTTTCGTATTGCCGTTATCATAAACAGCCCTATAGAAATGATTTTCGAAAACTACTTCTAAATTTAAACATTAAGTCATGCCAGATTTCTTTTTATATATGTTTTTACATACATTTGTCACTATGTGCGAGATTGCCATTCTATGCCATTTCTTTCAATGGAGTATCAGGTGGTTGACCATTGGAACGTCATAGTGATGTTTTCATGTTAGTAGACACAGAACAGAAAAAAACAGTAGAAATCGCAAACGCAACAATTACTATCAGAACCAGCGTGCCCTAACAAACACATCTTCAAGATAATCATATTATGTCACACTAGCAAATTCGTTTTGTGATTGGTCCATGCCAAAAAGTCTTTATAGTCAGTCCCTATTTAAAAAAAGTGCATTTACATCATAAAAATAGAGTTCATTATTGTCAATTTGTTGTAGGTATTAAATCTTATATTTCCGTGAACGCTCGTAGGCATAGTTTTACTACCAAGTTCCGCTATTCGACGCTAGATGTCACTAAATTGTAACACATTCGATTGTATGCAGTATGGCATTGAACTTAAGATAGATATTTGTTTATAGAGTTGATTGGTATTATGATATTAGCTAGTGATGTACAATATCGTAACCTCAGTTATCGATATTTAATTGTACGTGCATTCCGTTTATATTCGAATTCAATAAGCGTAACATTCTTCGTATTTGGCGAAAATTATACACTAATGGTTATTTATATTATTAGGTGAATACGCTAATACAACACATATTAAACTTAGTTAGTCAGGTACTATTACCGAATTTTCCAATCCACTTATACAAAGCAAAATTTTCTTTAAATGAAAAAAAAAAATTAATAAAAACAATTTAATTTTACTAAATCAGATTTTTTCACATGTGGTAAAAAATAACAAAACAAAATTGAAAAATCATATATACGAGTGTAACTTCCGATTGACTGCTTAATGACTTTTTTTGTGTTCGGTATTGTCAAAAGGTTCTTATGGAAGAAAAAAAAATATTTACATTATTGGCCTTGAAATAGAACATACTTGTTAAGAAGTTGCCTTTTTGTTTGTTTAATATTTATTTTTAATAAGTGGTGTATTCGCACATTAATGTAACGTTCTGTAATGGCTTTAATTAAATCGGTAACATGGTTTGAGGTGGGAAATTCTCCAATCTGATGATAACTAATATCTTCGAACAATTTCTCTCCAATAAACTTGTGTAATATTTTAACCATTATAACTTCCTTTTTAAATAATTTTCCATCCATTGTTCGAATTACAGCTTCAGCCACTTGACATATTTTAATCATGTCGCTTGATGGATATACGAGCCCACCTTTATCTTTAGCCACGATAAACTTATGAAGACAGTTGCTCTTATCAGAGATGATTGCGCTGACACAGATGTCACAATTAATTTTTTTAATTAATATTCGAGCAATGTAACCCGCTATATGTGCTATTGCTTGGCAACTGTACTCAGACATATTTTTTAGAAGTTCTCCGATTTCTTGTTCTTCCGTATAATCTTCTACCCAATTTTCCTGCGTCAAATCAAAACCAGAAGATGTTCGATTGATACGTTCTACTGCGGATGAACAATTCAAAATGGATAATTGTTCCAACGCAGTACAATTTCCTGAGCCGAAATCTTTCAATTCAACGTGAACTAGTAGTTTTTTATATGCTGCCACAAACTGTCTTGCGGTCGGGTTATTATTTGATCCACCGTGTGCTCTAATATTGCCAAACAGAAGTTCCAGGTGATCTTGGCTCAGTTTATAAAATGGCAAATATATTATTATTTTTGCCTGGATGAGGCTTGTGTAAAGATGTTTTAGTGCTTCAGCACATCCTAAAAACCCTAGGAATCCAGTTTTTCGGGGACTATTTTTCAAAAGAACGCCGTTTTCGAGTTTCAAATTCGAAATGTAATCACACGCCATATTCAAATAATCTAAAATCTGAGTTGCGTTGCGTTCGTTTAATGCTTTTTTAAAGCCGTACTCATGTATGTTTCTTGAGTTAAAAATGTCAAACATGTTGTTGATCAAAAGAATAAACTTTTCAGTAGCCTCACTGTCTTTAAATGCTAACATTTTTAAATCTTTTCGACAAAATTGCATAGCCTCCATTACGCTTAAGCTAAAAAGCTGTGTTGCCAATTTAACCTTCATTCTTTGGTTTTGAAAGTTAATATGATGGTCTCTCAATTTATTGGATAAGTGGAACTTTTCTCTCTCCTGTGTTTTATTTAGTTCAACTAAATATTTCCACTGGACTTTCTTTCCATTTTTGTCAATAAAAACGTTGTATGTTTGAAATGTATTTCGTATAAGCTTTATCATATGACATGGATCTAGTATTACGACAATTAATTCTTTTGTCACAGGATGTTGGAACTTCACATGTTCATTCTGGAAAGAACAACCCAGATATTGTGCCATTGATAAATTGGCTGCGCATCCATCAAACGTTAGTGAAACAATTTTGATGCCTACCTCGTGAACCCGCTCAATGCATTGCTTAACAAGGTCGCCGCGTTGTACTCCTGTGACTCCATCTACTAAGAAAAAGGCTACTGGAACCTTAAAATTGCTGTTTATGGCCGTTACTAGAAAAACCAAAACTTCTTTAGCTTCTGCTAGATGGTCACCATTTAATCCTGTACCCATGTCAATATATCCATGAAACTTCTTCCCATCCCATTCAATTCTTCTATGTATAGCCATTTCATCAATTACCAGTGAAGCTATTATCGGATAACTTGATGAACCCGCTTTAAGTTTTAAAGCTGTAAATGACTCTTTTGTGAAACCAGGATCTCCACCGATACTAGCATACCATTTTTTTAAGGTTTGTGGATGAGGCAAAGAGCAATCAAACGTACTACGCACGTATTTATAGGCTTTCGGTGAGTAATAATGTAGAGTAAGGGCGAAGCTGCGAAGTTCTGGCGAATATATCTGCTTCGAAATAGCTCCCGATTCTAAATTTCTAACTTGTCGAGAAATTAAATCATTAACCTGAAAAAGTTGAAGTTTTATGTTGTAAATCAATTGTAACAATTGAATAATTAACTATTTAAAGACAAAATCAATATTCTTCAACCCAAAAATCACATAGCAACATACAGTTTATGCAGTGTTTACTTTTAATGATCGAGTTATCTACTTATCTACACCAAGGTACATTAACGGCCGAAACCAATAACCGATCTATCACATACTGGAGATAGAAAAACAAATGAAACAACAGAAAAATTATGTATGTATGTATTATAAAAATTAAGTGTTTTATCAATCACCTTAATATTCGTATTTTTCAAATTAGATAAATTTTCATCAACCATACAAAACTTCTCTTCTAAAACCTTTAAGATGTCTTCTATTTTAACCACTTTCTTTTTTAATCGGCGATTCTTTGATTTTAATCTTTTGATCAATAAGTTCTGTCTATTAATTTTGTTTTCTTTCCACCGTATTATCTCTTGGAGCCTTTTTTTTCGAGGAGTAGAAGTTACTGAATTAGGTTCTATTATAGCCTCATCTTCATGCTTGCGCTTGCGTTGCTTAGGTAGCGATGATTTTCCTGTGCTTGGTCCTGCTCCTACATTAAAAGAACCGTCTCTTTGAGCGACATTTTGCAACGAATCTGACTGTAAAGAAAAAACAGAATAAATACGTCATGTCGATTATCAAGTTATCATGTGTTAACTTTTATAGGTTCGTAAACTCGTACAAACTGACAAAAAGATCTGGTTAAAGTGTGGCTAGTAATTATTATCATAATATTTACAAGGTTTTTTTATTTCTGTAATATTTTCTACAAAATGTTTAATAATGTGTGCAAATTAAGGCAGAAAATAAATAATAAGCTATCTTCTGCATATCACATTGGAGAATACAGGCGATAGTACAATAGTAGTTTTAAAAATTAGACAAATACCTGAAAATGTATAATTTTTTGTTTTGGCACTGCTGCATCAGTTAGGTATCTTTTCCCGCTTTTGTTTATAAAATGTTGGTCTAAGAAATGGATTGAGCAAATCGTGCTGGTTTTAGCAGGAAACCAATTCTGCCTGCCAGTCGCTTCAATCCATTTTTCTTTTATACATGCAGCCTTAGGAAATCTAAAATCACCAAATACTATTACAAAACCCATTTTATGCACTAATACGTTTTTTTGTCGAACATAAATAAATTACTATCTGTTTAACATCGAATAATATTACTTTCAATTAATCATAATAAAAGCAAGTTGTAAGTTTGAAACATCGACAACTCGTTATCGATAATGTCTTTCCCTAATTGAGTAGCAAACTGTCACATGACATAGGATGAAATCTTCTAGAATAACAGGTTTGATGTGAAAGAAAGTAGACCTTACGGTTTAAATCATAGATTCTACTTTTGTTTACCTTTTTTGAATAAAAATGTTAGCAATGTTTTATCAAATATTAATTAAAATAAAATGAAATAGTACTTACTTATGATACGATATACCACTATTGGATACATTTTTGGTACGGCTATCGTTTTTACACTCTAAAACAGCACAATACGGCATATTTGTATTTTTTTTCGGGTTTTCGACAGTAAGTGACGCGAACGCAGTCGGAACTAGACTGATATGCGCGACAGCGCTTGGGCGCCTACATTTGCGGAACTACGCAATACCAGGGCTACGCGTGCCCCGCCTACTTGCGACTTCTACTGTTTTTTTCTGTTCTGTGTTAGTAGATTATCAAACTTTAAAATCAACCATTATGAAATCAATGATAGACCATTCTGAGACCATTGTAATAGCAGACTTACTGTTCACATTTTCAACATTTAGTTTGATTGTATGAGGCTCAGTCGACATTGATCCAAGTAGAGGATATGCCTGTATTATGAATGAAAGTGTTTATTAAGCTCCTCGTAATCTTATCTGCAAAATCATCTCTTTATTCCAAAATCCATCCATACCTGCGATTACTAACCAATGTGGCTTCCATTTACGCATATTCGCACCGCACTATATTCCGTGCCGCGGTACTCCCGGGAGACAGTCCGCGATTAATCCTTTACACAAACAACGCCACAATACTTGTAATTAATATCGCCATTTAACTAACGAGCATCTATTTATGTGCTAGTTACATACGTCTATCAGTATCTGTATTATTGGTATGTGTAAGGTGGGTATGATGGTAGATGAAATCTGATATAATAATGCCTACTCGGGTGTAGCGGCTTTGTTTGAGAATGTAGAAACAATGAATGGGACTGTTTGAAAGGTGATATGGCTCGAAATCCCATCCCCTTTTTTTGTTAAGAGATTACGAATAAAACATGTACATATAAGTTGGTGTTGTCCTAAGAGAAAATGATCATTGCACGACTACGCGATTGACGTGTTCATTTTTTCACCGGAAAGCGACTCTCTCGTCCCAATTCGGCTTTGCTGGAGAAATGATCGTAACAATCGCGTATTCGTGCAATAATCGCTTTGTGTTACAAAAATTCCATGGATAATGGGCTGACCTCAAATAAGTTTGGATAAGTGCAAGAGTATAATGATAGGTGATGTATAGGCAGAGTAAAAAGTGT
Organism: Hecatera dysodea; assembly: GCA_905332915.2. Classification (NCBI taxonomy): domain Eukaryota; kingdom Metazoa; phylum Arthropoda; class Insecta; order Lepidoptera; family Noctuidae; genus Hecatera; species Hecatera dysodea. Next base: position 4,367,636 of record HG995294.1, on the reverse strand, counting down.
CAAAGTTAAATATCTTTTGTGCCTACCCCTAATTCCATCTATCAGTGATCAGAATACACAATTAGCACAAGAAAGAGGAAAATGATGGGAATGAGCACGAAATTTTAATACCTACCTAATAATAGAATAACACGTGCTACAGGCTATAAGCAATAAATTTAACCTGGGACCTTAATTGTGATCCTGATTTTCATAATCAGCTTGTGTTGGGGTTGTAACGCCCAACAGTGAAAATGTTATGAACTTGTTATGTAGGTAGACTTTTAAGGAACGTTATGTTTTGTTATGTTATGTAAATGAGTACACAAATGAATTCCCTTAATCGATTTATTGCCACTGAATATAATTACACAATTGTTCTGCTTAAATACTATGTTGGAAGACTGCACAGTAATTATCCGGTTGAGCAGTAACCAACCTTAGTGTGCTGAACTGCGAGTGGTCCATTCAACAAAAAAAAAGACTGCACAGCAAAACAATACTGAAGTGCATAACCGAATATGACCTACTTCATCTTCTTCGTCGTTCCCTCACTGCTGAGGATCGTAACCACATACGACGCGTTTCCAAGCCATGCGGTCTTCTGAAGCGTCGACCGGTCTGTACATGCTGCCACCAACTGCCCTCTTTATGGCATCGGATCATCTTGCCGGTGTTCTACCCTGACTGCGCTTTCCTTCAACCTACAAAGTATCACAAAGGTCAATGTACAGCGCAGCTCATACAGCATGAGGAAGCTTTATAAATGTTGACAACAATAACGGCGTCCTATTAATTCTGCCTACCAATACATCCTCCACATTTACGTAAGGTTGCCATCCAGCCAACCTACGTCACCGTATAGGAACGATGACGTAATTGATTGGAAGTCGGCCGACCCCCGGGCGGTACAGTCGAAAATTGATAAAGTTTCCAATGAAAACTCACTCGGTGGAGCACAACTTTATATCGCCGAACTGATACATCATTTTAATTTAATTTCTGACTAAATTACTCGTGTAAGTTGGTCAGCGTGTTTCAATTATGCAGTGACTTTGTAGACTGATCGATATAAGCTTTGTTTTTAATTACGCTGGCCATAGTTGCTTCATTTTATTTATAGATCTAGAATTTAGATCTTTCTATCGTAAAGACGGTTCATAAAATTATATTGTACCAGAAGCGTCCCGCGGTCTTACCCGCGTAGTTCCCGTTCCTTTAGTAATATGGGGATAAAATATAGCCATAGCCTATGATACTAAAACTATCGATTCGTAAAAACCAGTAGTTTCTCAGATTAACCAAACAAACAAACTCTTCAGCTTTATAATATTAGTATAGAAGTCATGAAATCTTTCAACAAACATGTATCTATCAAAAAACCAAGGTCACATGTAAACGAAATCGAACGAACAGAATCCTACTCCTCACTATATAGTTTCATATAAGTTTTCAAGGACACGGCTTAGTACCACACTAGTGACGATAAACAGTCCCGGTCATGGGATATCCCGGTTTACTGCCCCATCCCGGGATTAAAGTAAATAAAGGCTACGGATATCGTACTTCAACATTGCCCCACTGGAAGCTAACATTTTTATTATAATTTATTTTAAAACGTACATTTTGTTCAGCGGGGTTTCAATTAAATCGCTATTTTATAAGTAATTAGCTTCAGTTTCATAATGACTTTATGTAAGTTCCCATCAACTAGGAGATTAAATTGGAAAACTAGTTTAACTACGTTGTGGTTGTAATTAAGTATTTGATGGTTGCAAGTAATCTTCTTACTAAACTATTTATTCCATGATTTACTCTCATCACAACCGCCACGCTATCACAGATTTCTGTTTCTCTCAAATCATCCTCATTTTGATCAAAAGTAAGACTTAGCGGAAAAGGCTCTAAAAACCAAAATGTAATTCAATCCTGCTTACATATTCAAACCTCCAATCCCGCGAACTATATTGACAAGTTCAACACTATTGCGTGGACTTTTCCCGGACATTTTCGACCGGCCCAGCTATGGGAATAAAAGTTAAACAAATGGACGGCACACCGGCAAGTTTTAATAAGATTCTTGCGAGGTTTAGTACAGAAACTGTTGGCTGGCTCTCGTGTGTAGCTGCCCTGAATTGTGATACGTTTTTCTCTCGTTTTTTTATTATATTTCTCTTTCATAGCTTTTAATAACGCGTTTTAAAGTTTCGCAATAATGTTCGTTGTAATAAAAATGTGGAAAATATTTAGCTTAAAAGAGTTTTAAAGCGTAAATAGGTTATGGTTTTGAAACGAGTTTTAAGTAAAACTTTTAATTTGAGTCGTTAAATTGAAACTGTTTAAGATATAATATTTTAGCACAAATTTTACGAGCATTTTTCTTTGGTTTTCCCAAAAAATCAGTAAACTACATTATTATAACCTTTATCACCTTTAATTAGTGACTCACATCCCCCGCGTATCATTCCCCGGCATTGGCGACTTTTTGCGAGCCAGGTCGCGTCAGCAAATCCTTCAGGAGACCACTCACTTAATCCCGGGGCGGGTTTTCTGAGGGTTGGGGTAAGGGAGATGGAACAAGAAACTTTTCCTGCCACTTTGTACCCCGATTAGTGTTGCAAGGTGTCCTATTTTTTTCCGGGGTGTCCCGGATTTTGCTGACCCTTTGTGTACTGTGGTGAATTATTATTGTTTATCGAATTCCGGGAATGTTGCACTGTAATCCAACAGTGTTCATCTATCTCTTCGTTCAATTTAACTTTCTAATATTCTTTTGGAACTTGTTTCATAATTGTATAGTTAAAAAATTTAGTTGGCAGTAGAGTGAATAATCGACTTAAATTGATTTCTAGTTCAATTAATTAGAAGTATTGATGTCTATCAATGAATAATGGTAGCTGTATTTATTTACACACTTTGCTCATGATTTATCAACTGCACAGTAATTCACAAAAATCGATCCAGATTAAATCGATCCCGGGATATCCCACCTGGCATTTGACAACACTATCCCGCGACCTGCGAACAATGTCCGATGAGGTGACGTTTTTATAAGATCCCGGCGGAAATCTGCTCTTTATTTTTTCCGACATTTTCTCTTTGATTGTGTCGGAAACTTACGAGCTCAGAATTATTATGATTTTATATATGTACCTTTGAAAGTCATTTAACAGTTCATTGTAGATTTTATGAGTGACTTTAAGCTATCTTTTTATTCGAATATTTAGTAGTTAATTTGAAAAGTTTTATACGTCTCATTATGAGCTGTTAAAGTTATATCTTTAGCAACTGTCATTTCAGTGAGCTTAGTACTAAGTTTTGAGGTTATGTTCTCAATTTAGATATTTCTTGGTGGTAAAAAGTTTTGTTATAATATTTAAAAATGCCGAAAGATTTTCTTATTTCTTTTAACCAATGTCTAATCGAGGTAGTATTTAAATATTTTCCAGTTTTCTTTACCCAAAGAACGTATTTCAAAGGTAAATAAAAAGATTAACTCAAACGTAATCCACTTCAACAGTCAATTTCATTTTAGTTTATTTTTTAGAAACTAGGTACTAATTCTAGCCAAAAATAACCGTTTTCTCTCTTGAAAAACTTTTAAGTATTCCGACGTTTATGATCTTTTCATATTAAATTCTTTTCGTAAAATACTTAATTAATCGAACTTCTTCTGAACTCCAATATATAACTTTTTATTCTTTATTCTGTTGTACTTTACTTGAGTTTTAGTTTGTTTCTCGAGATTTTTTACGAGTAATTAAAATGAATGAATATTATTTAGAGGCAGAGAGGCGGTTATGTATTGTTAGTGGTTGTTAAGACCTTTTTATACAGGCTAAGTTAAGTATTAATGGAGAAAATTTGTTCTTTGACTTGTTGAAGACTTTTTGGAGCTTTGAGAGTTGTTTCACTGACCCTTAACGCACACGTAAACGTCAAACAGAGCGCTAAATATAGCAGCGCCCGCATTTTATGGTTTAACGACGACTATCGTTAAAAAAAAAGAGTTGATTCACAAAATGTCAGCGTTCGTAAAAACAAATAACGAAAATGGTAACAAATGATTCGAGCACTGGTTAAGTAGTTTTGCGACTTTCTTTTGAATTCGTTTGTAGCTGTTTTCTATTATAAAAAAGTGTAGAACGTAAAAACATAATTTAAGCTTTTGGAATCAACAGGAATTTATCCCAAGAGCAAGAACACGAACTACGTTCTTTCCGAGGCACGGAGAGTCTCGGGTATGTTATGAAGTCACCCATCCACAGCCCGACCTCGGCAAGCGTTTCTTAACCTTGGTGATCGACCTCTGGGGACTCAATAATGGAGAATTTTAACTTTTATGCTGAAAATTCGTAATTATTTATCTCATAGATGCATTAAAAACCTATAACGTTAACACATTTTAAATAGATAATTTTAACTCTTTATAATATTACTTTGAGTTATATCCTATAAACGGAGGTACAATATAGGTATCAATAGACACTTAGTTACACACCTTACTGTTAATAGCTAGTGTGACTGTTCCTAAATTACCCCAGGCTAATAAAATTTTCGTTTTTCCTAAAATTAATCTACATCTAGTGTTAAGGGTCGGCTTCCCCTGCGGGGAAGGAGCCGGGCTCCGCCGTCCGCCCGGCTCTGTAGAGCTCGTCACCAAACTGGACACTCTCCCACCGTTAGTATGAAATGAATTCCCAAACTAAGTACTGCCTTGTCCGACCTTAGAGGCTAGGGACAAGGAGGGGATACAAGGTGAAGTTAATATAGGGAATTCACGATTAGTAATACATAATAAGTCAAACAATAATGGAGTATGAAGCTAATGAGACAAGAGGGCTGCAAAGTGTATTATATGATGAAGGCATGGACAGGAGCGTTACGCTTGCGCTTCAAATATTCATGGTTTACTTGTACGTTAATTTATATCTTCACAAGAGAACTAAAAACCCATTTCGTGACATGGAACAAATGCCTCGTCGTACGTGTACTGTTAGACCTAAAGGTACAGAACCACTACTCGGACACTGTAACGATTCTAACAGAACACGTTCCCTAAACCTTAAATAAATGTCTTACACAATCCTAAGACAGAGTACTAAGAAGTCCAGCTGCCATTGAGGAAGACAAGTCTAGTCTTATGTAGCTCTAATCGCGTACTAATGTTAGTAGGTATCCCTTTACGGCGGCCTATCCCTTCTATTAATATTAATATAGAATAACAACAACTAGCACCAGCGCTCCGTAGACTCAGTCTGTAGCAGAATTCATTGCGTTCGTTCATGGTGCACGCCGAAATGGTTTTATCGTCACTTCACATTTCCTTAAAACGCCCATTTCTCGGATATGCGGTGCAGCTATGAGCGGCTACCATCCAAATCTCGTGTCTCGCTAAATAGTGACGATTCAGTAATAGGCCTACCAACGGCCGGGGTTAGTTTTAACGAGACACGGTCCCTAGCGTCCTTAGGACGAACCCTTTAGGGTGCTTTGTGAAGCCTACCGTTTGAAGCCTACCCCTCTCCCGGAAATGTGCATCCAACAAGCCCTACGCAATGTATTCCGAGCTAGACCTTATAGGAGGCAGTACTCATCAGCAGCGCTAGGTTGACCTATAACCCTCTTATGGGTCGGCCATAAAGCCTGAATAACTGAGAATATCAACGGTTCTGCCTCTCATGAATGTGATGCGTCTTTGAAAGTCAATATTCGTTAAATAGTCGGGTGTGTTGGTGTAAAGTGTATAAAGTGTGCATGAGGGAATGGTAAGTGTTACGGAGGCCTTCGCCGTTTCCCTATAACCAAGTGCCACTGACGAATGACTGACAGGGTGTGGATTAGGAAATGGATATATAATAGTAGCGCCAAGCTGGAATAAATGATTATTAGATTATCGTCTCCGACACAGCAACCAGCCACCTATGAATACTTAAAAGTTAAGACTCACCCAATCACACCAACTTTCACACACATATTAAATAGGTACTAAAATTAGTCTAAATTATATTTAACTTAACAAATAATACTTGCTCTCCTACGAGTTACAACGGAACAACACACACTGCGCCTAACTTAATTATCCCTAGCCCAGACTATAGAGTCTGCACCCTATCGTGGTCCTACGCCAACCGTCCACCACCGTGGTCTTAAATCGACTGTCCTCCTTCGTTTCCAGATCCAACCGTTTCGAGAGCCGAGCTTTCTCACAATTTCGTCAAAAGGGATGATTGTTGGTTTTTTGTACACTTATAATTATAAGTGTTCTAAGGGTGCACTCGGGTTTTGCCCAAACTACAATCTGCTGCACATGTGCTGTATTTTTGTTGAATTTCTAAAGACTTGATTTTCGTTCGACCCATTAGACCATTTGTTTCCCATAAAACATAAGTGGCATCGGTTTCTGGAAGGGCCAGTATTGTTTATCATTTAAAGTGAATAGAATATTTTGTTGTTAATTACGGTAACGTGTCCGACTGTCAAGCCATAAACTTCAGAATTAATGTGTTTCTAAGTGGCGCGATACCATGTGCAGGATTGGAAATAAATATAATTTTGTTATTAAATAGGAATAAGTGACAGACAGTCACACTAGCTAGTGAAACAGATTATCTAAATCCCACCTTAGCATGTCCATTCTTTCCACAACCAATAACCCATTTAAGGCCAAAACACTTCATCTGAACACCAGCCAAAGTCCTGTTCAACCACAAATCCTTTAAAACTCGTCCAAATGGTAATTAATACAAGTCAGAAAATAACAAAATTTAATACTTAACAAGATTCAAATGAAGTGCATTTAAACGCTAAACCGTGCATGCACTAACGAGCTGACCAAGCTAAACCAAATCTAACTTTAAATGATATTATAACGACATCGTGTAACTGTGCTGTATTTCTAAATCGCTTGGAATGTATGCACCTCTAATGTACTGGGGGATCTAAAGCTGCAGTTACACCAACCAATACCACCAATACCAATAGGGTAGTTGACTAAAAAAATCTGATTAGTCCGTCAGATAGATTTCCAAAAAATATTGGAGAAGTATTTTTGTGCGTTGAAAACTCGTATTACGTCACTAATCGCTACAATTTTTACCGGGCAGTGACGTCACACGCTCCCACTTCTGATCTTTGATGCTTTTTATCTTCGTCAGTTTTTATAGATTTGATAAAGGAAAAAATACGTGTCAAATATTTTTCTATAATCTAACTGACGGACTAAACATAATCATTCATTTGTTACTCAGGCAACATCCCTATTGTTTATTTTTTGCTGTTATTGCTCTACAAGATTTCTTTACCAAGCAGTGTTTTTTACGTCGTTGTCAGAAATTGAGAATCCAGTTTCAGTTAGTCGTTTACAGTTGAAATATTTTAAGGCTTAGTATTGAAAATCAACTCAAAACTATCCCATTCTACTGTTGTTCATTTGTCTCTTCCAAGCGGCAGTACAACACTGTCCTCTTCGGTGACTTTATTATTTGAGTAGGTAATCGAAGTATATTCCAAAATATATAATACATAGTTCCCGTTCCCGTGGGAGTATGGTGTAAAATATAGTCTGTTACCCGAGGATAGTGTAGCTTCCCAACAGTTAAAGACCCAACAGTTAAAGATTTTTTCAAATCGGTTCAGTGGTTTCGCAGCCTATTCAATACAAACAACCAAATCTTTCCCCTTTATAATATTATATTAAGTATATAGATAAAAAAAAACCTTCAGTGACAGTTTTTTTAACGAACCGTATTGTAACTTGACCCGTCAATCTACATAATTATAATAATATTATAAAGAGGAAATATTTGTATTTTTGTATGTAACGAATAAACTTAAAAACAACTGGACCGATTTCAAAAATTCTTTCACCACTAGAAAGCTACATTCACCTTGAGTAACATAGGCTACATTTTTATCCTCGTATTCCAACGGGAACGGGAACTACGCGGGTGAAACCGCGGGGCGTTGCTAGTACGTTATAATCCAATGAAACCAAATAGGATGATGCTGTTTTGATTTGTTGTGGGTACCTTACAGCTGTATCATCAAAACAGTTATATAAAACCAAGCTTGAGCTGCATCAGTGGGTTATTGCTTGAAGTAAAACATTTATTATAAAAAGATAATAGCTAGCTTGTTTTATGGATATGGAGTTGCGGACACCAGCCCTTGATAGTTTCCCAGTAGTTTACCAGGTCAGCCAAGTCCTACCACCTTCCCACCATGGCGGTATCTCGAGCAACAATCTATGGTTAAAGTAAAGTTGCTTGATACTGTCGACATGACATTTGACCAATTTTGTCCAGAATTGAGCAACTAAAGTTGGCCATATAAGCGCATCCTTATACAGTAAGGACGTAATACTCAAAGACATACGGGCGTAGTTTGCGGGCGCCGCTGCCGCGTTCGGCACAAGTTTGCAAATAATTTCACGTTTATTGTAAGCAGGTATGTGTTGAACTTTGTGCAGTAAGAATTTGAATGGGAAGTTTAAAAGTTGTCTTTGAGAATGTTGTGTAGTTGTGTCTGAGGATAAGGGAGTTTATTGTATTTAGTTTATTATATTTATTACACAGGAAAAATAGGACTAGCTATCTTTTAGTATTAAGATTCCTGTAGAACTTAAGAGACTTTAGAAGTTTGTAGATTTCTGGTGTGTCTGAACTGAAACTTTACATATCTTCACACTAGTTATCTAGAGGGGACCTGTAAAGAACTGTTCAAAGGAACCGTCCCCCAAATGTAGTGAAAAGATTATTATATACCGTGTTTTTAATTTTTGTAGTTCCCTTTTTGACATGGTAGGCGTGTTATATTTTTTTTATTATTGTTTTTTATTTTATACCATGTTTGCTGTGTACTAAGCAAGCTTGAGACGATGATAGATGATACGTAGTTATAATTTTCATGAAATAAAATATTTTCGTTTTTATTTATGAACTATGGCTCCATCTATTTATTTTTCAAATTTTCTTGTATGTTACCCGGGATAACTTAATGCTTTTAACTATACCACATACACTTATATCAGTTAAGCTATTCAAAAGTTATGGTGGAATAAAAAAACACAAACCTATATACTTACATACATACATGAACCCTTAAAACATAATACTCCTTTTTTGGGCAGTCGTGTGAAAACTGACGTTTTTTAACGTTTAAAACAATACAAAATCCAATAAGCAATCACCTCGACCAAGCAAAACGTATCTCATGTAATCCACATTTAAATACCCGTATATCGCTGACCACGATCGAGCCAACACCGCACTATATCGGGGTTATTCCCACTCTAAATCCCGTCCATACATAGTCGCGCGGCCGCCCATAATTCTCTTCCGTACATTTTCACAGGCAGGCTTCCAAGCCGCAGGAGACCCGGCAGGTGTTCTAGCAGAAATTGTTTCTACCCCCTGAATGTAAATATTAGTTAATTAACTGTAAACCGAGTCGGTCGCCCCGGACCCGTTCGCTTGTTTGACTAGGGATTCAAAGTTTAAAAACCTAGAACGGTTGGTTGAAGCCTATTTATATAGGCATTGCTTTTAAGATAGGTCGGTTCGGACTTCGTGACTCTTTTCAGAAGAGTCGGGCGAGATGGATTTGTAGTTGTTGTTTTTAAGTTATTTCCAAGTTTTCGCTTTAAATTGAAATCGTCTTCTTTAAGTAAGAAAGATACGTTATAGATAGATGTTTATGCTAAAGGTTTATGCTTGTGTAATAAAAAGTCTCTTTACTTCAGAACAATGCCCTTTTTTGCTTCGAGAAAAACATTGATGTACACGCTCCATCTACTTACGAGACTCGTTTTGTGTTCTGTACTTTTACGTCTGTGTAAAATGCCCAATTTGTAGGAGATTCCATGTTTAATGGTACTTGTTAAACACAAAATTAAGAATGCATGAAACAGTTTGTATCCTACCCATTTTATCCGTTCTCCAAACAGGTGCTGCTAAGCAGAACGTACATACTCAGTATCTCATTAATCTTATCGGAGTTGTATATAAATAATTTATTTACATTTTGCCCTTTCAGAATCATATTTCCTGAAGGATTATATCTCGCGAGGAATCGTCCTCAAAGTTATTTTGTTTCAAAGACTTCATTCCAAGTTACTATTGAATCCTGAAAGTTTATACAGTTCGGGGAATCTTGCGATTTTATCTAGGTGTACTTTATTTGAATGTATTTGTTTTATTATTATTGTCGTACTCGGAAACCTGTTATCGAAATATTCGTATTTTAACGTGTGTTGAGACAAACATGAGGAAATACTTGGTCCAAGAACCACATGGGTACCGAGCTTTCCTTAATTTCGAATCTTCATATTCGAAGAAGCAACCGCGCGTCTTCCGTGCGGTTCACGCGTGGTTCTGAATGAGCTCCAAGATTTGGTTTGAACGTAGTGACTATGTAGTGACATTTTCGAGGCCACCTTAGTATTGAACAAGAAGCAACTTACTGACTTACTTCTCATCTGATCTACACAAAACAGTAATTGGGTAACACGTTACCTTTTTACAAGACCCGTATTATCTGGCTTCTGGCAGTCAGTAGCCAAAAATACGAGTCTACGCAACAAATGTCAAAGAGACCTACAAATCACAGCCAGAACCAACAACCAAACCGTGCTTTCCATGACACGGAGAAATAAAAATGGTTACCAATTTTCAGACCGACCTCGTCAAGCTTGCTTAACCTGGAAGAACGATCCGTGAGACTATTATGATTTGGCTAGAAGCTCTTTTATGTAAATAATGAATATACCTATTAATTAATTAAGTAGGTAGTCATGCCCGGGCCTGACATTGTTTTTAGTTTTAATTGAAACGTTATTTTTTGTTTGTTTTTAAGTTTGGTTATTTTTTATTTTTTGTGTCCGTCATCTGTGGCCAGAATAAACGAGTTTTCTTTCTCTTCAATGACACCCCAATTTCAATTTCATTTTTAGTTCAAAAAACGAACAAATAACCATATACATCAAGTGGCGCTGTAATAATATGTAGACACCCATTATTTTCTCTCGCAATGTATAACGCGTTTCAGGAATCTTGGCAATTTGTGTCCTATAATTGGGTGTTGAGCAATCAATGCATGAAATAATTTGTGCTCAAAAGCGTTGAATCATGGGGTGAGGGGGAGAGGAAACTTAATGTATATACATACATACATATATGGTAATACAAACGCTTATGTATGTATTGATTTATGTTTGTCGGGGAAACTAATTCCTTACCGCGATTAACAATCAATCTCGGTAGGTAAACTGAAACTTTCGTAAAAAAACAAACTTTCAATAAAGGCTTGTTTTGAATTGAGAACTGGAGTTCTGGATGTGGCAAACCATGAAATGAGAAAAGATGTACTGATTAATTAAATTTTTACAAATATACAATTTCAGATACTGAATTCAAAAATCGGGGGTAAATGTTAACGACAAATAGAGCTTGTTGTTTTATACGTTCATGTGATTAATATCACTTTTATTATCGGCTAGCTTTTGCCTGCGACTTTGTAGGCGTGGTACCATCTTACAATCTAGTAACACGGAAATATCTTAGTGCGGATGTGTGTAGGATGTATGAAAGATAATCTCCTGTGGTAAAATGTAGTTTATATTTTAATTTAGGCATCTAGCAGTAAAACGGTAGAAACTGTGTTCAAATCTGTGCAGCAGTTTTTAAGTGATGCGCGTAAAAAATACAGGCAGAAAGACATACAAAAATGTTAAACACTGTAGTTTTGACTGCTGTTGCTCTAACAAAGACCTTTCATATGTATATGTTTATATTATTTTCATTATCTTCAATATACAAACATGAGAATGTTACAATTTTATAATACATGTATAGATATTAGACGGTTAATTTTCCCGACTGTACCGACTTAGACATTGCCAACCCTATAATCCCTATGTAAGTACTGATTCACGTAATTGTGTATAATGGAATAATAGAACTTTAACACAAAACCGTTAACCTCCAAAGCCTTTTAAAAGAGAAATACGCTGGTGTAGAAATTCGTATCGGAAACTTGCTCCTACGAAAGTTTTTTTAGTTAAATCGATACCTATTCATTTTAATGAGCTTTTAGCCTAAATCTATCGTGCTCAGTATACGTAATTTACTTTTACTTTCTCGTTTTCTAATGGAGTTTAGTGCTATATCTTTGTAATGATCATTCATCATCATTGTTCCTAACTTATTCGAATTTATTTGAGATCAACGCAACATAAATTCTTCAACCATACCTAGCTTTACACAACCATACATATCCATTCAAACCCTACATAATAATATATGGCTTGAATGAATATGTATCATAGCCATAGAAACCACCCTATGATAACGATAATAGTAAATTTATTACTTCTATCGTAATCATAGGTTGGTTTCTGAATTGAGTATTCGAAGTTAAGATCATATCGACTCTACATTTGTACCAAAGCCATTTTTATTTCATTTAGAATGAATGGCATAGCCTTTAATTTACATATAATCTCAAAACATTTTCTCAAATCTAGCGAAAAAAGCAATTCTCGGTCAAAAATGGTCGTAACTAAAATATTCAACATAATTTTAAATGCAGATATCACAATTTATGGTGTAATAAATTTACGGACACCACCCCTACCGTCGAATCATCGAACGAGATAATAATAAACGTCCATGTATCGATAACTTATTAACATTTAATATATTTATATCGACAAGGCCATAATTCTGTGTGGATTGACGATAATTGATATTATCCGTTGTGATAAATAGATTTATTTATACGCATCTACGATAAATGTTAGATTTAAAATTAATTTACATATTCACAAGCTTTTTCTCGCAGTTTCCCTCACTTTGAAGTAGTCTATAACCATTTCCAGGATCCCATCTATCTCTTTACATCATATACCAAAATCGGTTTGGCAATTTAGGTGTGAAAGCCTAACAAACAAAGTCAATTTCATCATGTATCATAATATTAAAAAGCGGGAGAATTTGTTTCGTAGAACGCGCTAATCTCAGGAACTACTGGTTTGAATTGAAAAAATATATTTCAGTGTTGGATAACCAATTTATTGACGAAAGCCATATAATATCACGCTACGACCAATAGGAGCGGAGCAGTCAATGAAAAATGTTGCAAAAAAACGGCTTTTTTTTTCTCTATATTTTATGTGACCCAGACGATGTTTCGCGCGTCAACAAGTTTATAGTATAAGTTAGGTTAAAAATCATTTACTAGCACTTCGCCTGCATTTTCTTCCCCGCATATTTAGCATTTCCTTTATAAAAAGAGCAGTGGTGGCCGATTGGTAACGGCCCCGACTTTTGAATTTTAAGTCGCGGGTTCTAACCCAGCCAGGCGCATTATTTTGTGTAATTAATTTCTTCACCGCTGCTCTCAAAACGGTGAAGGAAAACATCGTGAGGTAACCGGCATGTCCTAGAACCAAAATTCGAAGACATGTGAGATTCACCAACCTGCCTGCGCAGCCTGTGTCCCAACAGTGGCAACGTTAAAAGGCTGATTATGCTTATGCTTAAGCTTTACAAAATATAAAAACCTTAAAGCACAGAACAGAAAAAAACAGTAGAAGTCGCAAGTAGGCGGGGCACGCGTAGCCCTAGTATTGCGTAGCTCCGCAATTGTAGGCGCCCAAGCGCTGTCGCGCATATCAGTCTAGTTCCGACTGCGTTCACGTCACTTACTCTCGAAAATCCGAAAAAAAATCAAATATGCCGTATTGTGCTATTTTAGAGTATAAAAACGATAGCCGTACCAAAAATGTATCCCATAGTGGTATTTCGTATCATAATTAAGTACTAATTTATTTTATTTTAATTAATATATGATAAAACATTGCTTACATTTTTATTCAAAAACGCTAAACAAAAGTAGAATCTATGATTTAAACCATAAGGTCTACTTTCTTTCACATCAAACCTGTTATTCTAGATGATTCCATCCTATGTCATGTGACAGTTTGCTACTCAATTAGAGAAAGACGTTATCGATAACGAGTTGTCGATGTTTCAAACCTTATCAAATAAAAATTCAAAATTAATTAATATCAATATTATTTGATGTTAAACAGATAGTAATTTATTTATAACCGATGAAAATGAAATATCGTGAGAGTATGCATAAGCTTGTTTTCACCAGAACTTCGCAGCTTCGCCCTTACTCTACATTATTACTCACCGAAAGCCTATAAATACGTGCGTAGTACGTTTGATTGCTCTTTGCCTCATCCACAAACCTTAAAAAATGGTATGCTAATATCGGTGGAGATCCTGGTTTCACAAAAGAGTCATTTACAGCTTTAAAACTTAAAGCGGATTCATCAAGTCATCCAATATTAGCTTCACTAGTAGGTAGGTACTTAATTGTTGAAATGGCTATACGTAGAAGAATTGAATGGGATGGTTTCATGGATATATTGACATGGGTACAGGATTAATAGGTGACCGTCTAGCAGAAGCTAAAGAAGTAAAGCTAACAAAAAAATATTCATTAAGCAGTCGATCGGACGTAACACGCGTATAAAGGTACATTTCGGTAATTCGTTTAGATTTTAATATTGTTTTGTTATTTTTTACTTAAGTATGTAAAACATGTGAAAAAATCTGATTTAGTCAAATTAAATTGATTTTATTAAACTTTTGTTCCATTTAAAGATAATTTTGCTTTGTTTAAGTGGGTTGGAAAATTCGGTAATAATACCTGACTAATTGAGTTTAATCTGTGTTTTAGCATCAGCGTATTCATCTATCAGTGTATAGTTTTCGCCAAATACGAAGAATGTTATGCTTATTGAATACGAATATAAATATAAACGGAATGCACGTATATCAATTAAATATCGATAAGTAAGGTTACGATGTTGTACATCACTAGCGAATATCATACTAGCGATCAACTCTATAAACAAATATCTATCTTATGTTCAATGTCATACTGCATACAATCGCATATATTACAATTTAGTGACATCTAGCGTCGAATAGCGGAACTTGCTAGTAAAACTATGCCTACGAGCTTTCACGGAAATATAAGATTTAATACCTACAAAAGATTAACAATAATGAACTCTATTTTTATGATGTAAATGCACTTTTTTTTTAAATAGGGACTGACTATAGAGACTTTTTGGCATGAACCAATCACAAAACGAATTTGCTAGTGTGACATAATATGATTATCTTGAAGATGTGTTTGTTAGGGCACGCTGGTTCTGATAGTAATTTGTGCGGTATGCGATTTCTACTATTTTTTTCTGTTCTGTGCCTTAAAGAGTAGTTTTGGAAAATTCATCATATGATTTGTGACCCCGCTTTGACGTCGGCAGTGGTGAATTTCAAAACATTGCTAGAATAAAAAACCTAGTCGTTTTCACTTAAATAAACGTATTTAATACTAATTAGTGCAATACAGTCCAATTATATCCAACAACTCGCTGCTAACCATGGACTGGCTAACGAATCTTCAAACTTCGTGACTTGTTTATCCAAATTTTTAAAGTTTTCATTAATTTAATCTTGTTTACTGATGTTGTTTACACGCAGTTTAAGCTTGAAATAATTTAAAATTATTCTAAAAGAGTTATTTCAATCATTTAAATTCGACGCGGCCGTTATTTCCTTTGTCATTGCCAAGATCTCTTGTTTCTGGCCACGTAATTTACATATAGAATATGTAAATACGCAATCTATACTTATAATAAATCTGTAGAGAGGTCAATTCTGTACAAGGAATATATTTTCAAAATAACTATCAGGGGGTGATTAGTGATCGATACTGGTGCCAAAAATGCAATCAGTAAAATTTTTGTCTGTCTGTCTGTCTGTCTGTCTGTCTGTCTGTATGTTCTTTATAGAAACAAAAACTACTCGACCGATTTTAACGAAACTTGGTACAATTATTCTTCATACTCCTGGGCAGGTTATAGTATACTTATCATCACGTTACAATCAATAGGAGCAGAGCAGTGAAGGAAAATGTTGGGAAAACGGGAGAAGTTACTCCATTTTTTAAGCTTCCATCGCGTGTGTAGCCTTAATGGTTAAAGTTACATAGAAATCATGTATAACGGAAATGTTTTACATAAAATTATCTAAAAAATATCCCACTACAGCATATCTCTATCTTTCATGGTTGACTCACAATAACACGTGTAACACCGATAGCTTAGCAGTAATCTTACGTTTATCGTCGGATCGGGCTGAAATTTGGCATGCAGGTAGATATTATGACGTAGATTTTAAACCGATCGGGCTGAGAGTTTCAAAATCGGGGGTAAAGTAACTATTCCACGCGGACGAAGTCGCTGGCAGAAGCTAGTCATAAATAAATGTACCGATCATTATAACCAAATCATCTTTTGTCAAGGATGGGAAATAATCAAATAACTTCATCAGTTCTGGGCGGAACGGAAGAGAGTATCAGACTCTTACTGACTAAAAGCCATCCGTGTTCCTCCTAATGCCCTTTGCGTTCCAGGGCCGCGGTGACTGTTTCGAACAAATTCCTCAACCAACCTAAACACCTGGGAATTGGCTTCTACTTTCTTCTGCCATACCTACCAGTTTATTTATTTATTTAAACTTTATGTACAATAGTGGTACATGGGCGGACTTAATGCAACAAGGTATTCTCTACCAGTCAACCTCTCCACCATTCCAAGCCCAGTCCAGTCTTCTGTACCAGTTCAAGGCGTGTCTGATCCAGGTGCTTTCAGTGGCATTGATCCAATGTTGGCCACTATTCAGTCAAAGTAGCCTATAGCCAGCCATTCTATTCTATAAATACCTCATCGTGAAACTTAGGCGATGTGAGCTCGAAGTGAGTCGTCATTTCGTCTAATCCTAGATATTTACAGCTCATCTCAAGTACCTTTCACCTTAGGTTTCAAAGTGATATACATATTTACAGAACAGCACTACTGCATTGTACTTATAAAACATAACAACAACGCTATTAAAACCAACATTTTATTTTCATTACTCATTTTACTCAGAAAAAAATAAATTAATGAAACTATGTTAGCATAAATAAGAGTATTAACGCTGCAGAGCTAAATGCAGAGGTTCCTTGCGGTATTCACGACAGATTCAATCAAGCCCTCGGCTTTTCTATATTAACATTATATCCGTGTACGTCGGTGGCAGGAAAACATTGCGGGTAGGAAATTACGTTTCCTACCGCTTGGTACTGCTCAACAGATGATGCAGAAGTTCCAGCTTATTGGCTGATGCTTGGTTTCTTGGATTGTGTTCTTAGTTCAATATTATCAGTATAAATAGATGCTTATCGAATGTGAATGTTTCCGTAATTTACGGCTTGTTGAAAGGAAGAAAGAAAATGTTTTATTTGGGACTCGCATAGGATTTTATTTTTCTTAAAAAATAAAGTTGCCCCCACATTAGGAATTTCTGCTGTATTGTGGATGCGTTTACAAACATATAATCTCACATACACAAACAGCCAAGACAATCAGTATTTGATCCATGCGGGAATCGCAACGCAGAGAAGTCAATCACTCAAACACTGCGCCAACCGTGTCGACAAAACTGATTGACACATTGCGTTTTTGAAAATCAATTCATGAAAAATAAATTCGCTTAGGTTAATGATACGTCGATGGGAGCAGTGGTGGCCGAGTGGTAACGGCCCCGACTTATGGATAGTAGGTCGCGGGTTCAAAATCCAACCAGGCGCATTACTTTGTGTAATTAATTTCATTACCACTTGTTCTCAAAACGGTGAAGGAAAACATCGTGAGGAAACCGGCATGTCCTAGAACCAAAAATTCGAAGACATGTGGCATTCACCAACCCGCACTGGGCCCGCGTTGTGGATTACGGCCCATTGTCTCTCCTAAAAAGGAGGCCTGTATTAACCTTAACACAAAATTACTTATAACTAAACAATACAACCTTATAATTATAACAATGAAATTTACAAACAAATTTAAGTTAAGTGTGTTTTAAGTCAAAAATTAAAAAAAACAATCAACATAAAATAAAATACGTAATAATTTTTACGTATTTTATTCAGTTGTCAAACTTAGGTAAAACCATCGAAGTCTGTCGTCAAAGTTAGATTTGTATCCATTCTTACAACACAAGAAACATGAAGATCCACGCTAGCAATATGAAAATTGGAAAGCGCGGCCGCAAAAACCAGGATTGTCAAGGACTTTAAATTTAAAGAACAGGTTTTTCTTTTTTTTTTCAATTATTGTTTCTCGGGACGAGTCTGCAAGTGCTCAATTTTGTTAATCATGGTCCTTCTGCGACATCTTTCTTATACCGTGTAGTTCCTGTGCCTCGTAGTGAGTGTACCGCGAAGGTCGCCGGTTCCCCTAATTCAGTGAGTAATTGTCGAGACGACGGCAGGCGATGCTGACTCATGCTGCGGTATCTACAGGTGTCCCGGTGTGCTTTGAAGAGTTCACCGCGTACCTTCCGTTTTAATATAGTAGATTATCTTGAGGATCTGTAAAATTATGCATTTGGGTAGTGAAATTAATTGAATTCTTCCGCTCTGGGCGGAGCGAAAGGGGTGTCAGACTTTTACTGACTTAGTATTTCAGGTCCGCGGTGAAATTCTAATATAGCATGCATTGACCCAATGGGGCCACGTCTTCTTTGCTGACATCTCTTTGAGGCACTTGTGAAACACGACGCGTTATCGACCCGGGCCTGGTTGTTATCGCACGGTGAGCCACCTATCGCTCGGCATCTGCGGGCCCGAGCCTAAGGTGGCCGGAAATCGCCCTACGACTCCCAACGCCTGGGGCGCATCTACTTCTCATCTCATCTACTCCTTCGCTAGCATTAATGCTTCGCAAAAGAAGGTGACAGCTTCCAATGCCTACTCGCTACGGACATCGGCCATACATTACATACCTATTTAACAGATTTCAGTAACTTTCGAAAAAACCGTAGTCCCACGCGCGCCTCAAAGAGCCGTCAGCATATTAGACGGGGCCCCATAGGGTCAGTGCCTGCTAGGGTTGCGGAATTTATTCGATAGAGTCACCGCGGCCCTGGAACGCAAAGGGCACAAGAAGGATCACGGTTGGGTTTTAGCCAGTAAGAGTTTGATACTCCCTTCCGCTCCGCCCAGAGCGGGAGAAGTCATTTGATGATTTCCCATCCAAAAAAAGGGTATTCTAATCACTGCATGCACTGCACTCTTAAAAAAATCGATTTTGTTAGATCTCTTATTAAATGTAAACAGGGACCGAGAATATTTATTTTTGGTATGTCTCTAGTGGATATCAAACATTGAAACCGTTGCCTATGTTTTATCTTTTTTTAGGAAGTCTAAATCCACCTTTATATACCGTTTCACGCATTACATAACAGTGTCCTTCGACATGAATTGCATCCGTATTTGATTTGGCCAACCTTCAAATATTCGAAGACCTCGCGTACCGAGGTCACTGTATGATGAAAAACAAATATAGCCTCGGGCTGTGGGTCACACCCTGAATTCTGATTCAGAGACGGTGTGTGCAAGGGACTTGCGTACATTAAGAAAACATGTGCGTTCACTTACATACATATATCCTACGATACAGGGTGTTTCAGAAGTGCGTGGTCGTATTTAAGTGGGACGTTCTGTATCTAGAAATAACTGGCAACAAAAAGGGTCAAATTACACGACCGCAAAAAACAAAAAGTTCCAAACAAATTACTTTTAAGCAGTTTCATACCGTTAGCGGGTATATATTGTAGTTTAATCACAAATTTGCTTGAAGAGCTTTTGCTTTTGAAACACCCCGTATAGGGTTTGGCCTTCAAAAGAAAGTTGAGTTCCTAACTGTACTTTTTTAATTTCCATTTAGGCAATGTTTTAGTCGTAGATCTTTTTTTTTCGAGTTATAAGCCTGGTGTTGGGGTGGTGTTTCTGATGTTTTTAGAGTTCATTAAAATTTAGATGAAGGGAGAGTCCATTTAGGGGAGACCGGCGAAAATTAAAAAAAAAATGCATTCTTTGACTTTTTTACTTTCATTTTTCTTCGAATGTTTTGTCTTTGTAGGATTTCAATGGGTTTTGCAGGTACTCGAAGTTTAACACACGGTTACGTCTTGTTAAGAGCGTGTACACCGTATGGCATTTCATACAAAGTCGTTATTTTGCGAAATGACTGAACCGATTTTAATGAAATTTCACACATATAAGCAGGATACATTTACATGGTCTAAAGTGTTAGTTAAAAACATTTTCGAAATGTCTTATTTAAAAAAAGAAAACTGGAAATTTATGTTTGTATGGAAAATTTAAAATGGGTCTAATTCAACTGTAACACTATTTATCAAAAATGTTTTCAACTAACTTTTTAGACCTATGGATCCTGCTTATGTGTGTAAAGTTGTTGTTTTTTCATTTAAATCGGCTTAGTCATTTCGGAAAATAAGGACTTGAAAATTTGTATGAAATGGCGTACGGCGTATACGCTCATAATATGAAATTCCCCTTGAATATAAATTGAATCATAAAAATAAATTAATATAGTAATCTATAACAAGATTCGCCCTTGACGAGAGACGAATAGGAAATCGGATTTGTATGGAGTTCCGATTGGATCGATCTACTTATTTGATTTATTAATCGTTTACTGGACAAGACCAAGCATTGAGGGCTGAGGGCTCTTATCTTTATCCATTATCTTAGGTACTCCAAATCGAATAAGCTGAATTGGCAGGTATTATTTGATGACCAAAGATACTGTGTGATCTTGACATTTTATTTTATGGGGGATTAAACAAAAACCTATGGATATTGGGAGAGCAGTGGTGGCCGTGTGGTAACGGCCCCGACTTACGAATTGTAAGTCGCGGGTTCAAACCCAGCCAGGCGCATTATTTTGTGTAATTAATTTATCACCACTGCTCTCAAAACGGTGAAGGAAAACATTGTGAGGAAACCGGCATGTCCTAGAACCAAAAATTCGAAGACATGTGACATTCACCAACCCGCACTGGGCCCGCGTGGTGGATTACGGCCCATTCCCTCTCCAAGAGAGGAGAGGAGGCCTGTGTCCCAGCAGTGGTCCTACATTAAAAGGCTGATTATGCTATTATGCTATATAGATATTGGTATCCATCGTCGGTCATAACAAGTTACAGACCATAGATCGAATCATATAATTACTGATTGAACTCAACCAATGTCAGTAGACAAAATCTCATTAATCATCATGACATTCCAACTACAACAATGGTCCACCCCGATATCTCTCGTGTTCCTCTAACACCAAAACAGCCTTTTTTTTCTGGATGAGAAATCATCAAATGACTTCTCCCGCTCTGGGCGGAGCGGAAGGGAGTGTCAGACTCTTACTGACTAAACCCATCCATGTTCCTCCTAATGCCCTTTGCGTTCCAGACCCGCGGTAACTGTTTCGAACAACATCCGCAACCAACACCAAAACAGCCAACAGCCTACAATTTGCACACCACAATCTCAAAAAACAGTCGTCCATTATATACCCGACACCCTTAATTCTCCTACACATATTTTATTCCTGGCAGTATACTCCCCGTATCCTGACCGAGGCGTCGCATCTTCCGTACCCCGGGCGTTTCCCCCCCCCCCCCCCCCCGACATTTTTGCCGTGGGTATTATTGAAATCAAAATAGCTCAAGCCGGAGGATGCCCCCATAAATTTTGCGTACCCCAGCGGGCGTTCTGGTCTGTCCCAATTTTTTTGTTTTTGTTTCTTGTCAATTTTTATTCTTTGTGCTATATTTTGTGTTGAGCTTGAACTGCGTTGACGTCTGTGTTGCTTTGGTTACTGAAATAAGTTTCGTTGTGATTTTCCGTTGAAATATTTAAAAAAATAGTTTCTAATATTTACAGTACCTATCAAATATTGATTGATACTTATTCATCGCAAACCCTGCCCGCTGTGCCTCAAAAAATGAAACCATAGCGAATTATGGGACCACAATCAATGCTGTTGATTTTTTGTTGTGCCAGCGACACGAAGAAGAAAACCACAACTCACAGTAATTTATAATTATACTAGCGACCCGCCCCGACTTCGCACGGGTGCAATGTATTATACAAATAAACCTTCCTCTTCAATCACTATCTATTTAAAAAAACCGCATCAAAATCCGTTGCGTAGTTTTAAAGATCTTAGCATCCACAGGGACAGACGGCGGATAGCGACTTGGTTTTATACTATGTAGTGATACCTATATTATAATACAACACTAAGCCCTTATTCAGTGACACTTAAACCACACAACACATTATAGTTTCTCCATCACATATACCAAACATAAAACTATTTAATAGTTAAAATCTATCAAAGCACCTTAAAACAAACAGTCACGACCCGTTAATGCATTAACATCGTCTACTAAAATAATAATTCCGACTGTTTGCTTTGAAAAGCATCCGAGGTACAAAATAGTAGTGACTCTTGTAGGGCGAAAGAGTTTGAAAGTTGGCTCGGATGTAAATTAATGAAATTCTCCCACTACACTGTTGACGGTCGGTTTACAAAGCCGTTTCCGTGCGAGGAGTTTGGAACTCTCGAGCGATGATGTAATGGATATTACTGTTTTTTTTTCTTTTGTAAACAGCCAGCTATCTGTACTAATAGTCTATAGAGGTAAAGTTTGTGAGGTTGTAGATAATCTCTGAATCTACGGTAACGATTTTGCAAATTCTTTTACCAAGAGAAAGCCACATTATTTGTGACTGTCATAGGCTATTTTTTTATTCCTGTATTCCCACGGGAACAGTTACAACGCGGGTGAAACCGCGGAGCGCTACTAATTTATTTATTTATTTAATTTTAAAGAAGGCTTACAGACTAATCAACCAATAACACAAAGACTGTAATATTAACAAATAGCTAATAACAAGCCTCCACATATAGGTTAGGAAAATAGTCGATACAAAAGAAAGTACATACAAGTTAATAGGGTAAGTGCTCCAGTGAATGAACACACCCCAGTGAATGAACAAAATGAAGTTATTTAAAAAAAATAAGAAACTGAGATATTTCTACCCAACGCAGTATTTTTTTTCGCACTTTCAACTCTATATTCTATTAGAATAACAACATTCGTTTCTTATGTCACTGTTTATTTAAAAATGGCAAGCATTTAAAGTTTGCAGTATCAGTGTAACGTGATTTTGTTCGAGCAAGAATTAAGGCCTAGGGTAAGACACGAAATGTTTGTTATCACAATGTAGCCGTAATTTAAATATACTCTGCAAGTTATTTATTTATTCAAATAGTGCATAGTTTTAATATATGTCTGAAATCAATTTCATTGCCATTCTAGCCGGTTTAACGTAAATTATTAGATGTCCCAGCATTGGAAGCGAAAAACGTTTAAAATCCAGTGAATGAACGGCCGTTCATTCACTGGACAAAAGCAAATTTCATAAAATCCAATGAATGAACTAATATTTTTAGTCATGTTCAAATATTAGTTTTCGTCACGAAAATGTAACCAATAAATGAACACACCATAATTCAGTTAGAAATCACATTAAGAACTAAAATTTATTATTATATTAATTTTTCTTTTTATGTAGTATTATCCATTTAGATCACAATGGATTCCGTCAAAAAGAAATACAAAAGATTTCGATATACTCAAGAAGCTTTGGAAAAAGCCGTTTAAAGAGTAACGACGTCCATTCTTAATGGAGAACTTACTTTTAATAAAGCAAGTAATGTTTTTAACATACCAAAATCCACTCTACGTAATAAAGTAACTAAAAAGGTGCCCTGGCTAAGAAAAATGGGCCCTTCATCCGAACTGACAGTGGCTGAGGAAGCTGTTTAACGCTGTCCTGTTTGAAGGGAGAACTCCAGAGGCATGGAATAGAAGTGTGGTCGTCTTGTTCTTCAAAAAGGGAGACAAGACCCTGTTGAAGAACTATCGACCCATATACCTTCTAAGCTACGTCTATAAGCTGTTTTCAAGAGTGATCACGAACCATCTTGCACGAAGACTCGACGAATTCCTACCATCGGAACAGGTTGGGTTTCGGAGCGGATACGGCACTATAGACCACATCCACACAGTGCAGCAGATTATACAGAAGACCGAAGAGTATAATCAGCCCCTGAGTCTAGCATTTGTGGACTATGAAAAGGCTTTTGACTCGGTTGAAATGTGATCTGTTCTGGAGTCGCTGCAGCGCTGCCAAGTAGACTGGCGATACATCCAAGTGATGAGATGTCTCTACGAAGCCGCCACCATGTCCGTTCAAGTACAGAATCAGTAAACAAGTCCCATACCGTTGCATCGAGGAGTGAGACAAGGGGATGTTATTTCCCAAAACCTATTCACTAATGCAATGGAGGATACGTTCAAGACGCTGAACTGGAAAGAACATGGCATTAACATCAATGGCGAATATATCTCTCATTTGCGATTTGCAGATATCGACATCATGGCAGAAACGCTGCAGGACCAACAACATACATGCTACATGCTGAATGACCTGGCTGACTCTTCTGTACGCATCGGCCTACGGATAAACTTGGATAAAACCTAGGGCATATTCAACGAACATGTTCCACCGGAACCGATTGCGATTCACGGTGCCGTTCTCGAAGTTGTTCAAAAATATGTGTACCTCGGGCAAACATTGCAGTTAGCTAGAAACAACTTTGAGGGCGAGGTAAATAGAAGAATTCAGCTGGGCAGCATTTGGGAAGCTACGTCGAGTCTTTACCCGATCCCACAATGCCTAAAGACGGAGGTCTTCAATCAGTGTGTCCTACCCGTCATGGCATACGGAGCCGAAACGTGAACACTGACGGCTCGTATGGTCCACAAGCTCAAAGTCGCTCAACGGGCTATAGAAAGGGCTATGCTCGGTGTGTCTCTGAGGGATCGCATCATTGGGGTAAACGAGTTCTATAGTGGAGACCGCGTCTCAGCAAACGTAGTGTATGACCTCCTCAGGCACGGTGGAGTGACGATTTGCGCAGGACGGCTGGCAGAAACTGGATGCAAGAAGCCGAAAATAGATCTAAGTGGCGTGCAATAGGAGAGGCCTATGTTCGGCAGTGGACTGCAACAGGCTGTTGATGATGATATAATGCTACATTTAGAGCCGTAGTTTATTTTGTGATTCTAGTACGTTAATTGCTTAATAATAAGGATGGTTAAAGTTTGCTAAAATATTTCAGCAAACTTTAACCATTGTTGTTATATATATAATATATTTGATATTGAATATATTTTATATTTTCTTTGAACCAAAAGATGTGTCTGTTAGACCTATGAAGTTATAAAATTATTGAGTAAGGATGTAAATACACAATTTTTTAATTTTTATAACAGATTTTCTGGCAGAGAATTTATGTTTATTTATTTAGTTTAATTTAAAAATTCTTTAAATTACCAAAATATAAATCTATTTATTATGTTCATTCACTGGTTTTATTTCGTTCATTTACTAGAAAATTTCGTTCATTCACTGGTGTTTTAGGGTATTTTTCAATTTATTGCTCAATATCTAAGAATGTATCCAGGTAATATTATAACTCTAACTTTAAAAATATAGTTTAGTATATTTACATTACTAAAATATAGATTTGGACCGTATACCTTAGAGATAACATAGTGTAATAATTTTTTGAAGTTCAAAGATTGCTTAAGTGTTCATTCACTGGAGCACTTACCCTATAACCAGTTAAGAGAGCAGTAGATAAATTAACATTATTTAACATTAACATTATAATTTTGAAAATGAAAACAATATATCTAGTTTTAATTTCCGCGAATATTAGTGGGTTGCAGGTATGCACCTCCCTCCCGCCCGCTATATTATGCACATGCAAGATTACTGGGCAAATGCAAGGATTTTAAGCACATGCAGGAAGGCAATGCAAAACCCAACACCATTACCAACTAGATATATTGTTTTCATTTTCAAAATTGAAATGGATTTCCGCAAAGTAACGCCTGACTCAATCAATTTTATTAACATTATAAATTAACTGTCCTTAAAAAATAATTGTGCCAAAAGCCGTCTTAAGGTCGCCACACTGGTGCAAAACAAGTCGACATTTAGGTCCCTAGGAAGCCCATTGAAACTAAGAGCACTTCTTATTGAGAAGACATTCCGCCTGATTTCCGATTGTCCGTTTTCGGAAAAATGGAAGTGACTGAAATAAATTATTTGACTTTCATCGAGTTTATACTCATCTATCAAGTAAATATTTAGTTATTTTTGGCGTTCTCGTGTGACCAACGTGTGAAGCAAAGTGCATCTCCAATTGCGTCGAAATGGCAAACAGATGAATTACTCAGTTTGAGTACCGCTCCATTTTCAGGCACAGACTTATCTCCAAGTTCTATTTCTTACCTCTATAATAAAAATTAAACGGTAAACGTTACGTTTAGCATAAAAACGTATTACGTTCAATATAAAAGAAATTTGTACCAAGCCTTATATTAAGCAGTGGGTGTATATTGGCTCAGTAGATTCCGGCCAAGGTTAAGTGATGTTCAACGCTCAAAAAAGATACCAACAGAAGGTCAAATCAATTTGATTAGTGAAAACGCAGGCACACATAAACACGCTTCACGTACAGCGAGTGCAAGCACCATCGCCACCTGCACTTGATTTTAAATAACCAAACGTTTGGGTTTATGTGTGCGTGCGCCAATTTTCACACGTTGTAAGAAACTGACCTTCTGAATCCCACATTTTGTGTTTCAAAGATCGCGCCCACACGCGTGTTTATATTCGTTTACACACTAACAAACTTAATGCCTCCTGAATTAAATGTCAAAGTACGGCATCGACCATGCTTTGCCAACGTTTAAAATACACTGTGTGTGAATTTACGGCCGAACCCAATAACCGATCTATCACATACTGGAGATAGAAAAACAAATGAAACAACAGAAAAATTATATAGGTTTTCTGTTGATTCATTTGTTTTTCTATCTCCAGGTACAGGTACACAATACCTTCTTTATCCACCTTTGACTGGATTCATTATTCTTGGACTTGTATATTCAGGTCTTCATTGTTCAAACTTACTAGCTTATCTATTTCATTTTCGTCCCAAATACCGCATCCCGATTATCATAACTCCGAGTCCCGCCCCATTGCCTCGCCCCACTTGCTACCACCAA
Organism: Hecatera dysodea; assembly: GCA_905332915.2. Classification (NCBI taxonomy): domain Eukaryota; kingdom Metazoa; phylum Arthropoda; class Insecta; order Lepidoptera; family Noctuidae; genus Hecatera; species Hecatera dysodea. The sequence goes on along the minus strand of HG995294.1, from coordinate 4,340,514 downwards.
CTTCCCACCACTATAACTTGTACAAAACTGACCCACTGCAGATGCTCGACACAGCTTTAATACACAAATAATTACTGGAGACAAGTTTGAGGACTCTAGCGCCACTGCGCAAACTTTTAAAAATTTAAATACCAGCCAGTCGCCGAGTTCTTTTTTCGAGTTGCTGCCAAAAGTGGGGGCTTGACAGTTAGCTTTTTTTTTTTAAACCGTGCTTTGAATAAAGAATGTTTTAATTACAATTTCAGTGTCTGTCTGGTTTGTTTATTCAAACTTTATGAGTTTATAAATAGAATATGATAGAGTTACGACTGTGCTTGAGTTGGAAGTTGGAAAGTGTTACCAGTTGTAAAATATGAGTTGATCTGACGTGACTACTTTACTTGGAGCGAAGTTTTGAAGTTGTGGCAGTGTAAAAATGGCTAGCTTTCGTAGTTTATCGCCTCACGTTTGCGTCTATTGCAAGCGATTATTATAAGGAACTGTCCCATTAGTTATTTTACTTCCACTTTTAACGTTTCTCAGCTACGGTTCCTTGTGCTGGAGTCAGTTAGACTTAAGGCCACTTTATGTGATCGTTCTCTTGGTGTGTTTCTGGTTGAAAACAACCACTTCTTTAAATCAATAATTAAAAATGATTTTGTCCTTTTTTGTAAAAATGCATTCTTATTACATCCTAACTCATTATATGATTCTTATCTGTTGACATACAATAGGGTAGTTGACTAAAAAAATCTAATTAGTCCGTCAGATAGATTTCCAAAAAATATTGGACACGTATTTTTTCTTTTTTCACGTAAACAAAAAATGAAGCCGATACAGAGCGTTGAAAACTCGTGTGACGTCACTACTCGCTACAATTTTTACCGAGCCGTAACGTCACAAGCCCCCACTCCTGATCTTTGATGCTTTGTATCTTCGTCAGTTTTTATAGATTTGATAAAGGAAAAAATACGTGTCCAATATTTTTCTATAATCTAACTGACGGACTAAACATAATCATATATTTTTTACTCTGGAAACACCCCTATTGCCCTCACAGATGCACATTTTAATTTAATTAAAGCAATTTACCACCCCATTCTTTAAACCCTAAGCCAAAACGCCTTTAAAAATCCCATAATGTTTCCTTAAAATAATTTCCCCATAACACCAAGGGGTGGTCCTACCACGAGGTAAATAATTTTTCCCCGTGCCTGCCGAGGCCCCCCCATTCGTGACGTTGTCGATTTGGCGTGCTCAATAAAAAAATCCCCAATTCACGTTCACGTAATAGGCACTGCGGATAATTCGCTACGGTCCCACATTGAATGTTCATAATAAAATAGTAAGCTTTTTAGGGATCCGCCGGTTTAGGTTCGAAAGGTGATGAGTATATCGCACCTCTGGTTCAACACTGTTACTTTTGCATTATATTGAAAAAATAACTAAACGTAACATAGGTGACCTGGATTACTTCTGCACTTGATGCAATAATGTCACCGATATAATACTTATATGTAGTTTCAACGTGAGGGAGTAAGTGTCGGTTTGTAGGGTATCATCACAAACAATGTTTAAATGTTCTTCCTGAAAAAGTGCGTTTTTGCAAAAGTGACAGTGTTGCACGGGGGGTGCGGTATGTATATTGAAAGGCAAGCGTATTTTAAAAGTTTCGATTCTTATCTCTCTGTCAATCCATCAACAGCATATCTAATTTCGATATCCATTGAGTGTTGCTGAGATAAGATTGCAACTAGAATTTAAATTTCCCTCTTTTGAACTATTTGTTTGTTGTTTTCGAGTTAATTATAGACATATTTCAAAAGATTGTTATTAGTGAAACTATTGCTTCTTTTACGATATGGGAATGCTGCCCATCTCCAAACTATATTTCGTTAGTTTATCTTGGCTATGTCACAACTATTATTTCGACATTTGGCATGAACAGAAATATTACTATTTCTCGAGTGTTAGAACAGTGGAATCGAAACGCGGTTGCTAAACTATTAAGTTATTATTACGACTAAAAGTTGCGCTTGTTGCTTTTATAAGGAACGGAACCCAATAAGAACGAGTCCTACTCACACTTGACTACATTTTTAATATACTGATGTTGTTTAGTCTGCACGATCGTTAGATACGGTAACAAAATAAGTAAATTAGCTAAAAATGTTTAGGAATGTTTTTTTCGTTTGACAGAAACGATTGTTGCAACTACTAGGTTTGTTGCCAAGATTGTCAAGTCCTTTCCGAAGCTTTTTTACAATTAATACAGGAGCTTTGAAACCTTACACCAGTGTTGCTAAGGGGCACCGTCTTACCAAGTTTCTCTTTTGTGTAGGTCAGATGGATTTTCACCATTGCTCCACATAAATACTAGTATTCAGCCACGTCTGGTTTGACTGAAATCCGGCCCCAATATATATGCAGTTGGGAAAAGGCTACGCAGATTAAAGATCGTTCCCTACAACTGTTCAATGCAGCCCTATTTAGTAACTGGGGCTAGCAGATTGTAACAAAACAATGTTGTAAATTAATTTATATTTAATCACATCACATCAAAAAGCTACAATTACTAACTTTCTAAAACAATGAAACATAATGTAACGAAGCGTAATACGCAACCAACTATTAATTAGTAACGAATGATTATGCAACGTTTGACGGTTCGAAGCATAATTAATATGGTTGCCTTAATTAAATCAATTGGCGTGTTTGTTTATACTGTATTATCTGTTAGTTTTATTAATATTATTTGCTGTTCTGTGCTCGAGGGTTAATCGATTTGTTGGCTGTGTTAAGAGGCTTATATGGGATTTGGGAATAAAATTTCAATTTTCGGTTGTAAATCTGTGTTATTATGTCTAGTCGGATGAGTTGGTAATATTAATAATTATAGTCTTAATGCCTCAAGCACGGTGGAGTGACGATTTGCGCAGGACGGCTGGCATAAACTGGATGCGAGAAGCCGAAAATAGATCTAAGTGGCGTGCAATTGGAGAGGCCTATGTCCAGCAGTGGACTGCAATAGGCTGTTAATGATGATGATGATAGTCTTAATGTGTATTTGGGTTGTTCTTAAGGTTAAGCAGCACTTGCTTAGGCCGGTTTGTGAATTCATTTAACAAAACGAGATTCTTCCATGCCTCGGAAAATACGTCAAGTGGTTAGTCCCAACATCGAGTAGTCTATAAATCTTTGAACGAGAGAGTATTGATAAGCCCATAGTATTCACCTTTTAACTGATACATAATAAAATGTATCATCCCGTTCAACAATGAGCAACCCACTTGAACGCACCTCATCAGTCTATCCTCTGCACAATTGTATCCACTTTAAAACCGCCTAGTTAACATTGAAGTACTACAACTAAACTGAGCTTTATAGTCGACACCAAATAAATGTGCAATAACGGCCACTGACCCACCTACATTTATTGACAACCTTAATTCTTAAAACAGAAATAATGAATTAATGCTATATTGAATCGACATCCATCGTGATCCTTTATATTTACTAGTAATGGAAAACGATGATTTTTTTTATCCATGTACCTACGAAGAGATATCAAGGAAAGGGCAATGACCTTTATTGCACATTTATCTGGTGTCAACCGTAGTACTAACTACACCTACTCGACTAGACACTTATACAATAAACTCTACAGTACAATTACATATATTTTTTTACACAGTTACGCAATAAAACGTTGCAGACTTTTCATAAGTTCGAAGTCTACGTTGATCGCTTTCAGAGGATTAATACCTCCCCAGACTTCGATAAGTATGTAGAATAGGTTCTGAGGAAAAGTTTATAGCAAATATGTAGGTACTGATGGAGAAAAATGTCGAGGGATTTACGTTACGTTTTGCGTATGCTGCGATCATTACATAGAATACCTTCTCTTATAATATTTTTTTGGTAGTTCAGTATCAATGTACCTACTTACATGCCCCTGGGAGTCTTAGTATAAAAGAACCACGTGTGTGTCTGTGAAGTAGGTAGACCTTATGCTCCGTTTGCTATGGCTGGTACTATTTGATTCTATTTAAAAAAATATCTTCCGTCTTGGGCAGACGCAAAAAATATTATGTAGAATAGGGCAGTTGCCTAAAAAAAATCTAATTAGTCCGTAAGATAGACTTCCCAAAAATATTGACACCTATTTTTTATTTTTTCACGTAAACAAAAAACGAAGACGATATAGTGCTTTGAAAACTCGTGTGACGTCACTCCGTGCGAAGATTTTTACCACGCGCTGATGTCACAAGCCCCCACTCATGATCTTTGAAGCTTTTTATCTTCAATTTTTAGAGATTTCATAAAGCAAAAAATACGGGTCCAATATTTTTCGATAATATAATCTAACTGACGGACTAAATAGAATCATATTTTTATTCCTCAGGAAACAACCTTATTCACAAGTCCACAAACTCTTTATAGAAATAGCAACACACAAAACATAAATTTTATTTATGAAATAAGAATTTGAAGTTGAGAATTTTTCAGATTCTGCTTTGGTTTACCAAAGTTTGACAAGTTTTGAGGCCTACGTAGAATTTATTAAATACAGAAGTCGAGAGCCGAAAATTTAGTCTTAACGCAGAAATTAGTGGCGACTTGTAACTGACAGTCATCATCTGCCTAACCTTTTCCCAACTATTTTGGGGTCGGCTTCCAGTCATACCGGATCCAGCTAAATACCAGTAGGTACATAACGTGGAGCGGCTGCCTACCAGACCTCCACAACCCATTAACTGGGTACCATGGTGCTTCTTGGCAAGACTGTAGTCAGATTGGATTGGGATTGGCTTCTGACAATCCGTAACGACTGCCAAAGATCTACAAATGACAGCCGGGACCAACGGCTTAACGTACTTTCCGAGGCACGGAGAAAACTCGGTATGTTAAGATGGTCACCCATCCACAGACCAACCTTGGCATGCTTTGCTTAACCTTGAAGATCGACCCGTGCGGCTGTTATTCTTTAGCCACGAGCTCTTTGACCAGACTTGTGACTGACAGTACAGGATCTCAATAGCAAGCGATATCACTTAAAAAGTAGTACCTTTTCTAATCATCTTGTATGAGACTGTACGTCAATACTTAAGTTATACTTACTTATACCTAAACTAGCTTCTGCCCGCGACTTCGTCCGAATAGCTACTTTACTCCCGATTTTGAAACTCTCAGCCCGATCGGTTTAAAATTGACAAAGTTTCATACAAACTTTCATCCCCTATTTTATCCCCTTGGGGGTAGAATTAACCAAAATCCTTTCTTAGCGGATGCCTACGTCATAACATCTACCTGCATGCCAAGTTTCAGCCCGATCCGTTCAGTGGTTTGGGCTGTGCGTTGATAGATCACTGTCAGTCAGTCAGTCACTTTTGAGTATACATATACCTATTTACATAAAGATAATAAGTCATCTTGCATGAGACTGTACGTCAATACTTGGTTATACTTATACCTAAACAAGAGCTTTTTTATTAGTTAAACAAATACGCAAATGCCATTTATTCCTCACCCTTGAATGCTTTTCGTTCTATAAACGCTAGCAACGCTTGAGCAACAATTTGGCATGTTTCCCCGATGCTGCTTGACACTACATTGTTCCACAAAAACTTTGCGCCGACGAGCAATTCTCGACATTTTTCGTGGAATTAAAGGCGTAATGAATACCAGCTGAAAGTTAATGTCTACAGAAGGTTCATAAATTAAAGTACATGAGTTATTAAAAATTTGACTTACAAAATTAACTTTTGATGTGACTACTGAATTCCATACCAATCACAGTATAACAAGTCAGATAGTCTCGGCATTTTATCTTGCGTAGTGCAAGCATATACACAGTTACTTTAGTATACCTACGACCTATCTACGCCAAAATGGGATTATTATTGATAACGCAGGCAAGCTCAATTGTATTCTAAAGGACGTACTTAATCTATCGGTTGTTCTTTAAAAGCAGTCCATGTATGTACATAAACTTACACTTTTTCGCATGTAGTTTGACACAACTCACTCAACGTTAACACATAACAACACTTCCTGTGATTCTTATATCATAAAGTTTTACAAACATTCATACATCTGCCCCCTACTATGATGAGAGAGCGATATCTATACTAATATTATAAAGAGGAAAGATTTCACTATTAGAAAGCTACGTTTACCCTGAGTAACATAGGCTATATTTCATCCCCATATTCCCACGGGAACGGAAACCACGCGGGTAAAACCGCGGGGCGCTGCTAGTAATATATATAATAGCGAATAGCACAATCCGGTTTCTAAAACGGTATCATGACGACATCAACTCGACAGGTCATACCCGCATTGGGGAGATCTCTTGCTTTTCATATTCTTCGTCTCTTCGTCCAATGCAAATTCACATTGGTCATGCAATCTACCAGGGCCCCAAGATTGCTATTTTTATAAATTTGTCATTCCAACACGATAACATTGTCATTTTGCTAAAAGTTCGTAATCTGCTAAATTCATAATGGTCGATCATTGGTCGGTCACTGGTCAGTGATCTCGTAATACTTTTGATAACCGAGCTATTACAAGCAATTACTGCACAATGAGGTTCTAATGGTCACTGGTCAACCCCACCGAATGTGTCTCCACGTTGTCGTCGTGGTGGGGCTTGAGCGTCTCAATGATCTTGCGAGCTTTCCCGGTAGAGCCACTCATGCCGGAAGGTCGCAAGTGAGGGACCAGACCAAGAGAGACACACACGCGAGGAATCCCGCTCGCTGCCTTCTGGTACGCGTCTGCTCATCAGACGTGGCTGTGAAGGCAGTGAGCGGGTGGGAGGAGAGGCCCTGTGATGGAGAAAGGGCGGAGGAGTAAGGGACCGCACCCTCTATAAGGACAATATGGAAAAAGGTTTTTGTAAAATGAGTCCTCAGGTGGGTCCCGACTGCTCAGCGGTCGGGGAATCCCACCCCGCTTCGGCGGGCTGCCCTCCGTACTCTGGGGTGGGCAACAAACACCTTCCACTTGCCAGTGGCAACAGGGGACGAGGAGGCTCAGAATCGTCGTCATCCGGATCCGCTTCCTATAAGGAGCTGATGGCGTACGATTGCGTAGAGGAGGGTTCGCCTGAGCGCCGGGGTGGTGCGGAGTCGGGTTCCGGCTCCGCGCCAGACCTAGTAACGGTCAGCTCGGCGGGCTCTGGTGACAGAGGAGGGGGGGCTGCTGCGGAGAACGTAAAGTTCTTCCACAAGCGGCCCAGACGGGAGGACGACAAAGAGTCGTCCTCCGAGGGCGAGTTCGCCTCCGCCCGCAAAATCCCCACCGCTAGGCGGGGCAGGGGCAGTGAGGCAGGGAGGGGGCTGGCTCCCTCTACCCGGGAGGTGGAGCGTCGGGCCGGGAGGTTGGTGGAAGAGCGTCGCCCTGGAGGGAGCGGTCGTAGGGCTCCCTCTGCTCTTCCGCCTCCTCTCGACTCCGACGACTCGGAGGCCCCGGAAGAGGTGCCTCCCACTTTTGAGGAGCAGAAGGCCCAGTTCGCGGAGGTCGTGGAGGCCGCGATCCGCGCTGTGGCCTTCAAGAGGAAGCAGTCCTCAAAGCGGGAGGCCATCGGCGCGGCCAAAGCCTCCATCCTGGCGGCAGCGGCAGTCAACGCTGGTGGACCTGCCTCAAAGGAGGCGTCGGAGTTGCGGGCGGAGGTCGCCCGCCTCGCAGTTCTTACGGAGCGACTTGTTCGTGAGAATGAGTCGCTCCGGAGGGACCTGGCGGGGATGGCCAGAGCGGCCTCTGTGGAGCCGCGAGGGGGACTGAGTCCGGCAGCGCCGGAGGGAGGCCAAGTGCTGAGCCAGGTACGGGACCTGGTGCGGCAGGAGCTGGCTCCCTTCCGGAGGCAGGTCTCTGTACTGGAGGACATGGTCCGGCGTCCCCCGTTGGCGGCGACGCGGGGGCCCCCGGGACAGCAAAAGGCGGCTTCGTACGCGGCCGCCGTGGCTGCCGGCCCGGGAACGTCTGGCCAGGCGAAGGCGAAGGCCAAGGGCGGAGCCGAGCCGGCGCCAGCGCCAGCGCCTGTGACGCCGGCGACGACCAAGGCGGCCCCGGCGAAGAGGGGTAGGAGGAAGGCTGGAGGAGCGGCTAAGGCTGCGGCGCCAGCGGTGCCGCAGCCGCCCCCACCCCCACCCTCGGACCCTCCTGCGGCCGAGGCCGAGTGGCAGGTTGCTGGCCAGAAACGGCGGGCCGCGAAAGCGGCCAAAAACAAGGCGAGGAGGCAGCGGCGGAAGGCCAACGCCATTGCGGCGAGGCTTCGCGCCCCGAAATCCGCGGCTGTAGTGCTCACACTGCAGCCGGAAGCGGAACAGAGGGGCGTGACGTATCTCGCCGTACTGAAGCGGGCGAAGGAGGCGGTGAGCCTCCAAGAGCTGGGCATCAGCGGGGGCATCGGGGTCAGGAGGACCTTAACCGGTGCCCGCAAGCTCGAGCTCGCCGGAGCGGAGAGTGGCCCGTTCGCGGACGCCCTGGCCGAAAAGCTGAGGGCGGTCTTACCCGCGGACGAGGTCCGGGTGTCCAGGCCGACTAAGCGCATCGACATGCGCATAGTGGGCCTGGATGACTCCGTGACGGAGGAGGAAGTTGTGGCCGCCGTCGCCAGGACTGGGGGGGTGCTCTGCCGAGCTCGTCAAGGCGGGCACCCTCCGGCCTGACAACACGGGCATGCAAACCCTTGTGGTGAGCTGCCCCGTGACGGCGGCCAGAACTGTGTCGGAGGGCCGAAGGCTCTTGGTGGGATGGGTGTCTGCGCGGGTAAAACTGCTGGAACCCAGACCTCTGAGGTGCTACCGCTGCCATGTGGGCAACCACACGGGAGCTATGTGCCCCTCGGAGGTCGACCGCAGCGGACTCTGTTTCCGCTGTGGTCAGCCCGGTCATAAGGCCGGCTCTTGCGAGGCCACGCCGCACTGCAGTGCATGTGCGGCTGTTGGCAAGCCGGCCGAGCACTGGGCTGGGGGAAGGGCCTGCGCGCCATCCGCCCCGACCAGGGGCAAGAGGTCCGCCGCCACCGCCGCCTCTGCCGCCGCCGCGGCTTCTGTCGCCGCCACTGCCGCTTCTGCTGCGTGTGCTGCGACTCCCAACACTCGGGAGGGTGCTGAGATGGAGTGCCAGTAATGGTCCCATTTTGGCCCCCTCCAGAGACAAGTCGGCCGCTGTGCTATCGCGCAGTGGCTGATGCCTGGGGACGGTGAGCGTGGGTGGCTCGCCGTCCGATATCAGGTTGAGTCGACGACGCGTTGTGTTCCACGCGCGTCACAAGGAGCCGTCAGCACCGAGGACGGGGCCCCATAGGGTCGGTGCCTGCTAGGGTTGCGGAATTTGTTCGAAAGAGTTACCGCAGCCCTGGAACGCATAGGGCACAAGAAGGATCACGGGTGGGTTTTAGTCAGTAAAAGTCTGACACTCCCTACCGCTCCACCCAGGGCGGGAGGGGTCATTTGATGATTTCCCATCCAGAAAAAAAAAAAAAAAAAAAATGGTCACTGGTCAAAGGAAGTGTCAAAATTTTAGCTGATACTGCATACGTCTGTCATTCATTTGTCATTATGTAAGAGATTACCATTCTATGCTATTTCTTTCAAATTAGTGTCAGTGGTGACCATTGGAAAATCATAATGACGCTTTTATATTAGTAGATTACCAAACTTGTAAAAATCAACCATTATGAAATCAATGATAGTCCATTCTGACACTATTGTAATAGCAGACTTGGGGCCCAGTCTTTCTGTAAAACACACTTGTAATACATAAACAAATAAATACTTGGCACGGAAACAAAAACATGAAGACTTTGGCTCGCCACCCTCTGTGGAAAGTATTAAGAGTGGAATTATGATAATGGAATTAATATTAGGGTCCGGAGCGGAACAAATCTAAAGCCGGAACGTTATGCAAGTGTTACCGACAAAAATGGCACATTAATGTCTCGGATAAATTCCCGGGTTTTGTATTAGAACGTTTGGATATATTTTTTTATTAATGGTAATATGATTTGGTTTGCCTTTTCGCCCTTTTTTTGGGAGTTTGTATGAGAGAACGGTTGGTCTACAAGCAGATTTGATACTGGATATTTTAGTATTGTTTGAAATATGTTATAAGGAGTAATAGAGCTCTTTAGCTTATATTTTAATTGTTGCTGTATAAATTAGTAATCTATCTGTCTTGGAAAATTAAAGCAAAGCGCTTTCGCGTTTTAGTCAGAATTTTGCAGTAGTCCATATTGCAACAATTCAAGATTACACCTATCATCCACAATTGAATAACTTAACTATGAAAGCCTCGCATACTATTTTATATGTTAATTTACAACGCATGGCGTAATGTGACCTTTGACGCTCGTACGAAAAAGTGACAACCTTTCTTTAGACGACCCATCTCTATCTGTTACTAGGTTTTGACCGCGACTTCGTACGCGTATATCCTGTTTTTTTCGCAAAGTACGTAACCTACATACATCTCTCTCTATAAATTCTATGAAAAACAATCGGCACGCTAAACAGACCCCTTTACGAACACAGAAGCTTAAACGTCAATAAAAATAAACGTAAAAAATGATTTTATTGTCGTATTTATAAGCTGTTATTGTGCTGTGACTGCGCTCGAAAGTACCCATAAAGTGAGCTCGGAATGTTTACGCAACGGATTCAGTCGTATGATGGTCTTTGTCATTCAGTGGTTCAAGGTTTTTGGGTTATGGAGGCGATAATTGTTATGTTATTTTATTTCATTGTTCTAATTCAGCTCTACACAATATTAAGGGTTACGCTAGAATCTAGATTCCTTGGTGGCGTAGCTTATACTTAGGCATTTTTAAATTATGAAGCTGTAAAATGTTCGATTTCTTTTCATACCTAGTACTTTTTCTTTCCTGATAGGCGATAAACCCTATTGGACAGGAATGTCTAGGTGTGTTATAATTAACCGTCAATTTAATAAAATAATATAATTTTCAACTATGATGTTATCAAATTGCTAGGTACCCATTCTTTTTATTTTTATCTTTATTTATTTTTTTAGACTTTTATACTACGTGTATATGTCAGTCCGATTTGTCTTGTTCAGTTATTAACTTAAGATGCCAATAAATTAAACAAAAAACAAGCGCCTTCACTGTTCGGTTATATTACCATTCTTATAATAACAATTAAGTACAAATTTGGTTCCCAACAAGAACATTCAGTTTTATTTTTCATGTGCACTTTCTTTGTTAACAAACCCGACATCCTCGTTAAACACGATTACTACCCCCTATTATTCGCCCCCCCCCTCTATCAACATCAACATCCACCATGTTCTACCTACCCCTTTACAAATTGCCTGCAACTTCCGCGCCGAATCCCGATCATAATACGAATGCCCAGTAATTAAGCCTAATTTAGACAGATGGACAACGTTTTAACCCAAATTGGATCTCACACACAGCAATTTGTATTTCCAGTTAATTTTATTTGGGTGACGTTACCCGCAAACGCCGGGTTTTTCCGCCAAACGGGACGTGTGCTTACGCCCTATGCTTGCGAATGGGTTGATTTTACTTTTGTACGGCGTTCGATAAGTTTATACTGATTGTGTTTATCTTAAGGCTTGTTAAACATTGACTGTTTAAGTCAGCTTTATAGCTTTATAGTGTAACTGACTAAAAGCAATTTTAGTGGTCATTGTAAGTTTTCATTCGTCTACTTTAACAAAATTAATTTTATTATGGCATCACTGTTGTGAGATGAGAATGGTCAAGAAATTTAAGGGAACTGTTTATCTATTGGAATCCATTAAGAGCAAATTTTTCAGTAGTCAGCTTTTTAACTGAATAATAAATTAAAATACAATATAGTTATTGTAAACATATATAATATACATAGTTTTTTCTCATAACTTCTATACAGAATCTTACTTTATTACGCAGGAAAAAGTTACTTGGCTATTGAAAAATCAGCCAAGAGGAAAATTCAATGATTTATAAATCTAACATTACAAGAACTAAATACGAAGCCATATTCTTATCCTTAGCTTCAATATCACAAGCAATCAATCTGAAATCTAACAAGTATCTGCTACTAAGAACAATGTTATCACTTATCACAAACACAGCCTAGTAACTAAGTTAGCAGCAATCTTAACAGTTAATTAGTTGACACAGTGTAGGTATATTGGTGTCTCAATTCTGCGTAACGGGTCAACGCCGACCCAGCCTTGCCCCGGGGGCTCGTTTCAATGACATGTCACTACCCAAGTGTTTGTGTTCTCAACAAATACACTGTTAAGATCAGTGGCGTAGCTTGCCTTAGATGGGCCCTGTATCAAGATGTGTTGAGGGGCCCCCAACAGTAAAAAGTTTATTATAAAGAAAAATGCTCTAATTGATTAAAAAAATAACAATATTAATTTGAAAACAAATAATTTTAGTTTTTTTTTAACTAATTTATGAATTATATGTATATTATTAATTCGTTGTATTGTGATTTTTAAACAAAATGTGTGCATAGCACACAGCAGTTATATTATAAAATGTTAATAACCTATAGGTATAGTATTATGGATAATATTTTAGGAATTTTTGCATACACACATTCGGGGCCCCGTATAATTGATACGGCTGATACGGCGGTAGCTACGCCCCTGGTTAATATGGCGAAGTTTTCTTTGGGCACTGAGATTCTGTGGGCACTTTTTTGTGGTTTAATTTGTAGGAGAAATTAAGGTCGTCACGTAGTGCCTAAAGCTTCGTTGTCAGGGCGAGCCTCTGATGTGTCGGTCTGGCAATTTGAATTTGATCATAGCAGATTAGATAAAAAAGCCAACTGAGAAAGCCAGGATTTGTGTATGGGTAAGACTTTTGCCAATTACAAAATGCAAAAGAAATAAATTTTCTTAAGTTACTAAATGACCTTTTGTTAAAATTGTAACGAGAAGTGTTACTATTTTAACAAAACGTTTAACATCAAGGTTTAAATTCGTGTTGCAAAGAAAAACTTACATCAAAAATTTATTTTTTATCATGTTTAATACGCATTAACCTTTCTCAACACAACAAACATAAAATAACAAGCTAAAGCCAAAGCTTGTTTGATAACGTTTTCATTTTCTTAGAATTTATCATATAAAAAATAATAAAAAAGGCTTTTCACAAACCGCCTGCGGTCACATATTTCATAACGACGACGCGCGGATATATTTCTTTGCTTTGCGTTTTTGTTCAGGCGTTTGTAAATCTGACACCTTAGAAACCATATTTTTTTCGGTAATCCACGACGCTGAGGTTGGATATTGTTTGGAATAAAATTTGACTTATACAGCGCGTTTACATGATATGACTCATAATCTTAATATTCTAAGCAAAAGGAAATATGTGGGCAGAGTTTTCAGGTACAAATGTTTGTCAACGTTTTTTTCTGGGAGAAGCATTATTCTGTATATGAGGAGAAGCCTTATATAGTATCCTACTACATAATCCACTATTTAAGTTGTTTAGTATCCTTAAATGAATCATGACAACCCTAATCAATAAAAACCAACGTTATTGCAACAACAAAACATCGCAACAATCATACTCAAAATCATTGTCAAACCCAACAGCCAAGTGAATCGTAAAACCAAGTGAAACGTGTAAAAAATTCAAAAAACCAGTGCAAAATAAACTTAAAAACAGTAATGAAAAAATGCCAGAACCATGTATAGATCGGACAGGACGCTGACCCATATCGCGTAGTAAGTGCAAACATTTACGTTGCGCGTGAGTGTGTGTGTGTTCGTGAGCCTGTCAGGTGGAAATGAGGCGGGGGGCGTCTGTGCCCCCGCGCCTCTTATCAGGAGATAAGGCACCGTGGCTCCCAAGCAGCACCGTCTCGACAAACGTGGTCGACTCATCAGTGTGACCAGGTCGCTTGGATTTAAGCGGCCGCCGCCCGCCATGTTACATACACTGAACGCACTCGCCGGCAAAATATCTCCGGGCGGCGGCCTAGACACAAATGCGAACAGACACACGCAGCCGAACAAGAACCACAAGACGTCCCCATCGTCGCCCTACAGCAAACCGAAGTAAGTGTAGTTTTTAAGTTTTCAAGTCTTGTGCAATGTAAAACAGTGTAGAGACTGTTTTCCGGGATTTGCAGTTATAATTTCAGAGGGATGTTAACGTCAAAGTAGTTAATGCATGGATTTTGGTTAGACATATAAACTGCAAGCCTTCGCTTCAAAAGCCAATTACAAAAGTGGTAATGCACTAACTGTTGCTGTCTCGTTTTGTTTGAATAAAAATGACGAGGCAGGTGATATCTACATATGTATGCAGTCATCACTAAACGCTTTTGTACGTTCTAATTGTAATAGAAAGATTTTCCTATTTTCTTGCCAGAACCTGAGCATTAACATTGTAACAATAGCGTTTGGCACAATATCTTAACGTGTTGATATCAGTCGTTGTAATATTCCTTTCAATGCTATAAGACAATACACTTCAAAGATAAGGTTAAGTAACTTGTTTTCTGCAATACTATGAACGTCCAATCCTTAGGAGTTAGGTTTTAAGCCTTTGTTATCTACAGCCATTATTGCTACAATTCATATATTTTCGTCTCTTTGATCAAATGTGAGTCTTATATCTGTTTTTGAACCAGTTTCAATGGCTGCCAAGTAAACACAAATGATTATTTGGCTATACTGTTCTATATCTTCAATCGTGCAATATATTATCACTTCACTAGCAGCGCCCCACGGTTTCACCCGCGTTTTTCCCGTTTCCGTGGCAATACGGGGATAAAATATAGCCTATACACTTCACAATAACGTAGCTTTCTATTGGTGATTTAATTTTGGAAATTGGTTCAGTAGATCCAGAGATTACCCTTTACAACGTCACAAACTCACAAACGTTACCTCTTTATAATATTAGTATAGAAGTATAGAATTACTACCACCCTAATATAGTCAACTCATATCTTATATTCTTAATTTTCAACTTATTGCTAAGATAAATGTTTTATACGGGTTTTCCTTAGCAACAGCTGTTTATGTACTGCATAGCATAAGCATAATCATAATCAGCCTTTTAACGTTCCCACTTCTGGGACACAGGCCTCCTCTCTAGGAGAGGGAATGGGCCGTAATCCACCACGCGGGCCCAGTGCGGGTTGGTGAATGTCACGTGTCTTCGAGTTTTTGGTTCTAGAACATGCCATACCGTTTTGAGAGCAGTGGTGATGAAATTAATTACACAAAGAAATGCGCCTGAATGGGTTTGAACCCGCGATCTACAATTCCTAAGTCGGGGCTATTACCACTCGGCCACCACTGCTCTGTACTGCACTGACACTGTAATTTGGGATTATAACAAAACATGGCCGCTGAATATCTGGAAGGCGTAGAGCTAGCCAAATCTGGAAATGTTAAAGAACCAGCAGCCCTACCATGACGTCTTAAATCCACCGTGATTCCTATGTCAAAGAGAGACGGAGTTAAACAAGACGAATAGCACTATCCCTTTCCCTCACACTGAATCATGAAAGCATTAGCACTTCGTAGTACGGTCACAGTTGCAGTTACTGCATTTCATTCGATTTCTGTAACTCTAAGTATGAAGCATGTGGATTTGGGCGATAGTATATGTAGCTATTTCTGATTGTGATGGAACGCATAATCTAATAATTGTATTGTGATTAGGTACATAGTATTACAATAGCCTTCTTATTTTAGATAATAGATTGTAGTTAATTTTCATTATTTTATAGTTTTAGCAGTAAGTGTTATAATAAGTTAATAAAAATGCCATACTTTGCTAAATTTTGAACTTAACATGCTGTTTCATTGCCAGTCTCTTGTTAATGCTATAAGTAAATTGTTGTAATATGTATATATAATGCATTACATTCTTCTCCTCTCATGGTTATAGGTTTGCTTCCATTAATCGAGATTTCAATCGATTTACTTCTATCAATACTCCGATTAATCCATCACACTTTACCGAAATGTTAAAGTTTCTCATTTATATTGCTTACCTAGCAAGAAAGTTCAGTGTTGCCATGTATTACAGATTTCAAACTTTGCTCCCTCTGCTAAATTTTGGCAAGCATTTCGACAAATTTGATGAATCGTTGGATCCTTGAATATACGATAAGTTTTATTACTATTTTAGTTTTCATTTTGAGTTGCCAAAACTAAACTGGGATGTCTGATATTCAAGTAATTTACATATAAATCGTTCTAGATTCATCATCATTATGGAATGATTTTCAGTGTAACCATCTACTTCTTTTTCAACTTCAACATAAAAGCATTGTTTTTTTTCCTTTTCCCAAATATATTGGGGTCGGCTTCCAGTCAAACCGGATTCACCTGAATACGGCTTCCAGTCAAACCGGATTCACCTGAATACCAGTATTTAACGTAGAGCGGCTGCCTACCAGACCTCCACAACCCATTAACTGGGTAACATGGAACTTCTTGGTGAGACTGGAGTCAGATTTACTAGCTTCTGACAATCCGTAACTGCCAAAGATCTATAAAAGACAGCTGGGACCAACGGCTTAGCGTGCTTTCCGAGGCATAGAGGAAACTCGATATATTAAAATGTCTTCTTTCTTATTCTTCTGTAGTAAATCAATCACAGCATCAGCTCCAAACGTATTTATATGATCCCTGTTGAATTATGGTTTAATCAGATTAGCTGACACCAAGATAACACTGATGACACATTTAGTTAAAATTGCAGTTTTTTATAATTACCTAAGTCTCTGTCTAACCTATTGAAGAAAACATCCTCATCTTTTACGAGATTCAGATTTTCCCTCTTTCATACATTTTCATTCATCGCTCTGCATATTGGATGCTCATTATTCCGTCCATTTGGTTCTTTATTGCTAATGAGTCAGTAGCACTCTTTGTTGACAATTACTAATCCTGTAGGTAACACATTTTGTCCTCACAATTTATTTTGTCGGCTCAAACAGTTGGCTTTGTGAATGCCGATGTGTCAACTGCTGTACTGAATTTACTAGCTAAAAACTAAGTTAAATAACTCAACTCATAAAATCTCATCACTGGTGAATGAATTGCACAAGTTTATCATTAGCTTGAGTCAATTTGTGAGAGTTATGCTTAGTTACAATTCTCATGATTTATTTTACCACAAAGTTACTAGCGCAAATTCCACGAAAAATGAATGTTTTTCTTTTTACACTTCCAAAAGGAGGATGATGCAGTTGGTATTATAGCGACATCAATGCTGCCACAAGAAAAACTAACGAAGCAAAATTACAACAACAACAAAATATTTATCCTGCCAGCAGCGAACTGCTGAATGAAATCCTTTTTTTTTTCTGGATGGAAAATCACCAAATGACTTCTCCCGCTCTGGGCGGAGCAGAAGGGAGTGTCAGACTCTTACTGACTAAAACCTACCCGTGATCCTTCTTGTGAAATGAAATCCTGCATCGTGGTATCAGAGATTTTCGTGCGAATAGACAGAATATCAACTATGGGGCAGTTGCCCACCGAACACAACAATCGTTCGGCCGGGGAAGCCTCCCTTTTCAATGGTGGTTTGCGTAGCTAAACCTGCCACCTGCTGTCACCAATAGTTTGTTTTCTCAAACTGGAGTTGGAGTGGTATTTTAATAAGATGCTGCATAGTCTAATGAGTGAGACGAATGATCTCTAAACTCCAGTTAGTTGCACCTACCAGCTTTTACATGTAATCTAACGTATTTTGACGTATCGCAGATGGTTCCAATTGGCTTATACATACTAACTACGCCAACCAGATTATCGAAATCGCCTAATGTGTTCACAGCCTTAACTAGTCAGCCGTCAACGTAAATGAATACTTGTTTACCGAAGCATAAGCCATGTGCTGATGTCACCAGACATGTTTCACGTCAATGACGTCACTATCCTGAACTTTTCGACCGAAATTATAATCTATAACTTGTTCAAACATACACGGGGCATTCTATTTTTGGATGGACGAAAAGCTGTGAGGAATAATTTTTAAAAGGAAAAGTTACAAAATTCGAATTGAAAAATGTGACTTAAAACACAAATGTAGATATAATTTATCTTTTGAAAATATTGTCTATTTTATGTGTAGCTTGAAGTATTTCATGTATAATAATATGTTAGTGACTGATTTTCCAATATTCAGGTAGCTTTTTTCTATAGAGTCCATTTAATATGGCGGTTTGACATTGGGGTATCTAAATATATATAACTCAAAAGTGACTGACTGACTGACATAATGATCTATCAACGCACAGCCCAAACCACTGAACGGTTCGGGCTGAAATTTGGCATGCAGGTAGATATTATGACGAAGGCATCCGCTAAGAAAGAATTTTTGAAAATTCGTCCCCTAAGGTGGTGAAAAAGGGGTTAAAATTTTGTATGGAACTCCACGCGAACGAAGTCGCGGGCATAAGCTAGTCTTGTATACGAACTAAGCTATTAAACTGTCATTTTCATTCCTCAGTTAAAAATTATCAGTGATGATTGAGTAATCGGCCTTACATCATTTATTTGATGAACCTGTTATTGTATAAATTAAGAACTAATTTATTTCTCTATTTGGCAAGTAGATTTTCCTTTGGTAAAGCAGTAGATTTTCAGCAGTTGAAAACTGGTCCTTGAATAGAATGAGCTACATATATAAATGAAAAAAAAAAACATCACCATAGTACAAAAGGACACCATTCTCCTTAGCCCGACCTTTTTTCTTTGCCCAATTGACTGGGGCTCAAGCTAAGTAAGTGCTCAAATAATATTCTTTCGGGTTCCCATTTTAGGCTTTGCGATATTATGTTATTTCTAGGCATGTAAGCTAGGGTTTTCTTTGTGGAGATATTCTTTAGTAGTTTTAGGCGTCCTGAGGATTACTTTAACCTTCTTTTGGGCCCAACCAGACATTTTTTTAAGTTATGAATAGCTATATTATTGGCTTGCTTCTTGGGTTTACGCAGAACTTGTTTATCTGTGTTTGTTGTCTCACGATGATAATTTTGCACGTGCTTAGGCACGACCAGCAGTTTGTTTGTCAATCCAAAAATGATGTAAATCTAGCCAGACACCAATGTCCACGAGTCTTTATAATTTTTTACTATAAGACCTTCATATTCTATTGGGTTACTCACTAGACTCATTCCGTTTTGACTCCGTAACTAGGAAAAATGCGAACATACATACATACGTCACACGAAACAATTTTATCGAAAATCTAAACAGGCGCCTTACATACATATTACGATATCGCTTCTGAATGATATACGTGATAGCAGACATACACACATACAAACAAACACATACTTGCGAACACACATACATGGTTATCTTAGCATTTGTTTAAATGGCTGCTTGCGTGTGGCTGTTAGTCATATACTTGTACGTTATTATGTTCTAGATTACAGCTATTTTGATCAAAATTGTATGTTTTGTGTGTCATGGAGTATGGAGACTTCTTTGGCTTAACTTTTAGTGATGGAATATGGATTAAAAGTCTTCGTCTCTTAGATTTTTCCAAAGAGATATATAGGTACATATCTTTCTCTCAGTAGATCATGCATTTATACAATAATTTGGTCCTCAACCCAATCGTGTGAAACCATGGCGCTGTTTGAATTACTACTGTCTTTCTGTGAAATTTTGATCTAACTCCCGTTAAGACCTGAATGTATATCCGCAAGACTTTTTTTTTAAATAAAAACTTTGCCCCACACTAGGAATTTCTCATGTGTCGTTGATGCGTTTACAAACATACAATCTCACATACATAAACAGCCAGATCCGGAACAACTATGTGCAGGCCATACTAATATTTGTTCCGTACGGGATTCGAACTCGCGACACGTAGCGCAGCAGCCAATCGCTCAACCACTATGCCAACTGTTGGCAGTTGGCTGACAATCTTGGCCGACTCATACTTTGCTTTTTATTTCCTCAATTCAAATTTAAATGAGGATCTACATTCCTTTCACACATGTCGTCTTTTCAATTAGCTATGTATGTTTCACGCTGGTTATGTAGGTACTGTTGCAAATAAAAAACTGGAAAGCCATACAAAATCAAACAAAAGTATGTTGTTTTAGTCATCCATACAACAGACTTACGGTCAATATTGGTAAGCATTAAATGCCAGCTGTATGGAGGTTTGCTTGATACTCCCAGTCTTTAACTTATCTTGATAGAAGATTCTGTGATTTTCATGTGTGTGATAGTCGACTTCAGTTTGTCATGTAGAATGTCAAAAGCAAAAAACGCATCTTTTATATTTCCGAGGTAGTACAGAAAAATTAAAACCAAAACAAGATCTTGAAAATCTTGAAAAGCCACTGTAGTTACTCCACAATTTTCAGGGCCACAATAAACCTTCAGTTAATCTCGACAAGGCTTACCAAAGCTTTTTTGGCCACTAATCTTATGTCCCGTAAGACGTGCTCCCACTCTTCACCATATTGCATGGGGTGCGGAGCTCCATAGCTCACGTTCGCAGAATAACAATATCTTGGTCGCATATTGTGGGCCACGCTCATGTGTATGGGACGCCAAATGTCACTGTATTGGTTCTTGCTACATCACTCACGTCTCTTGAAGGGTAGGCAGAAGTGATTGTTTTCGAAAATTGCTACTAGACAAATTCATTTCAAGCTCATTGAAATGAAATTGTCACACACACGTGCACAGCTGTGGTGGTGGAGTGGTAATGGCCCCAATTTACAAAATATAGCCAGGCGCATTACTTTGTGTAATTAATTTCATCACCACTGCTCTCAAAACGGTGAAGGAAAACATCGTGAGGAAACCGGCATGTCCTAGAACAAAAAATTCGAAGACATATGACATTCAACAACTCGCACTGGGCCCGCGTGGTGGATTACGGCCCGTTCCCTCTCCTAAAGAGGAGGCCTGTGTCCCAGCAGTTGGAACGTTAAAAGGCTGATTATGTATAATATTTCAAGCTCATTATTTTCATAGCTCTTTAACTGAATCGTAGCTTTATTCTGTGAAAATCTCTCCTTAATAACTTACGTCAAGTGAGTTGTAAATGAGATCAAGTCAATTATTTATATTGGGTATTATCAATTTATTAAAGCGTTCGGAAACAGACGCTTTCAACCCTAATCTCTTCAATGTTAGAGTGAACAGGCTTCTTTTGTGTAAGCTCATTCCATGGTCGACTTTATCTCAAGTCACATCTGACCTAGACTAAATCAACAGCAAACACATCGCAAATGAAAAAAAAAATATCTTTATTTAATTTGATATAACAAACGAAGCATTTTATAATAGTAAAATCTACTCGTATATAACATCTATGACCATGACGCAATCACTGAGTAGGTAACTGAATTAGCCAAATTGAAACAAACAGGTTTTGGTTAACGAAATTTCACATAAACTAAATTCAACATCTCAGTCATGATCTCATTTGAAACTAACCCAGGATTTTCTTTCTTAGAAAATAAGGGTTGCCCAAACAATTTTGATATAAACGGGTCACTGAACTTACCTACGGATAGCTAATTTCGATTTCAACTTTCGACAGAATCACCCTTTCATTTCGACATTGTGTTTTAAAATGATCGCTAACTATTATTACCCAGACAATACCTTGATAAAACTATGTATTTACGTACTCAAACAATAAGTACAGAGGGAGGCAGATGATAAAACATATTGAAACGATAAATCTAACCCTCGTTCTGGTAGTAGTACCCTTTTATCATCGTATCGATCGACAGATTATGGTTAGATAACGTAGGTAACGAACTTTGAGGCTAACAGGGATAATGATATCAAAGGCTAAATAGTTGGGGACGGGGTCAAATTGTGTTATTAGAAAAGGCAGCTGCCTCGGTTCTTTCAACACTGATCGATATAAATAAGCGAGGGGGTGAATACTTTGTAGCCGGCGATGGGAGATTTATTTATAACTAGCTGCTGCCCGCAGCTTCGCCCGCGTGAATGTCGGAAATTACCCTAAGGGAACATAATCCCGGGATAAAAAGTATCCTACGTTACTTCTAATACCTCCAAGAATATGTGTGCAAAGCTTCATCATGATCGGTTAAGTAGTTTTCGCGTGAAAGCGTAACAAACAAACTTACATTCACATTTATATATTAGTACTAGCTTCTGCCTGCGACTTCGTCCGCGTGGAATAGTTACTTTACCCCCGATTTTGAAACTCTCAGCCCGATCAGTTTAAAATTGAAAAGTTTCATACAAACTTTCATCCCCTATTTTATCCCCTTGGGGGTACAATTAATCAAAATCCTTTCTTAGCGGATGCCTACGTCATAACATCTACCTGCATGCCAAATTTCAGCCCGATCCGTTCTGTGGTTTGGGCTGTGCATTGATAGATAGATCACTATGTCAGTCAGTCAGTCACTTTTGAGTTATATATCGCACGCTTAATAATAAACCGGAATAAGACAAAAATTCACTTTTTTGGGAAATCGCGGTCAAAGTTTGAGTCTCTACATCGTTGAAAACATTTTGACGGTTTTCACGTGTTTATGGTCTTATTTTTATTTTCTTGGTCTTATACTGTAGCGAGATGTATAGCGTATATAACTGACATAATAGTTTAATTATATTATTTATACCAAAAGAATAAATAAAGTTTATTTTATAAACCTTCGACTTATGTCAGTTTAGTATAAAATATAATGAACAATTTTCAAAATTTTTGCAAACTAATATTTAGTAATCCAGTTTAGTATTAATAAATAATATAATCTATTTCGATGTATAATACTTATTACTCTTTAAAAGTAAAACGGAAATTAAAATATAGAAATGTTTTGCAAAACACCGTTCTATTTGTTAATGTAAAACAAAAGTTTATATTTTAAGTTTTATCGTAACTGCTTCCTTAACCTAATAACAATAGTAGTTATAATAATCAGTCTAAATAAGAACTTATAATCATTTGTACTTAGTAATTAACGTATTTTTTGACGATCACAGAATGTTTATGAAAGTTTCATAGCCATCACAAAATGCGTAAGTAACGTATCAACGAAGTAGTTTTACCTATTAGTCTTAACCAGTCTCGTAAGTTGTGACTACTCAAATATATATATATATATATTTATATATGTTCCCGGCCGGCCGGTTGATTTCAGGACAAACTGCCTAGGCTAAACTAGTTCTTCCTATAGAAATCGTCTCCGTTATTGTATAATTATGAGGAACGTCATAATTATACAATAATGGAGACGATTTTTTGGGTATACGAGAATTATCATCAGAGCTTGGGGAAGATGAGCCTGAAGATGTTGAGTCCAAGGAAGATGATGAGTCTAAAGAAGAATTTAAAGAACTGCTTGACGATGACCGGGACTTCCTGTATGGTGATGATGTTTGCAATGCTGGACATTATCGTCTGTTTCATTGAGCAAACTCTAAAATAAATAATAAACAAAAATTATATAAAAAGGAAAAATCTTCGATTCATTCATAGAATATTACATGAAAATGTACTATCGATACTGTACTCCGAGTGAAGTTTGCAAGAGAGTAAACATAAATACACTTCTGGACACATCTATTAGCCCACCTTAGAGTTTAGGTTTCGATGGCCCCTACCGAAATATGATTGCTAGATTGAACAAAAACTGTTGATGCAGTTTTAAACCTGATACATTTTACCATCTTTTTCGATCGTATTGTTTTAAATTTGAATTCAGAATACCATACGACATGGAGCTACGCCTAATAAGTCGGATATGCGCCTTGTTAAAGGCAATTGATTTTTGAATAAAAAACATGTTTTATCAAATAAAGGTTTAATTTAATAACGCGTGTTGCCTCCATGGGCATCTACCACAGCTCTCATACAATTAGGCATAGAGTTTATCAACCGCTCTATGAAATTTTGAGGGATCATCTGCCATTCCTCTTCTATGGCAGTTTTCAACTCCTGCATCGTCTGGGCAACTGGCAGACAGGCCTAACACGTCTTTTTAGCTCGTCCCACATGTGCTCAAAGGGGTTCATGTCTGGGCTTCTGGCTGGCCAGTCCATAACTGTGATGTTCACATCCCGAAGATATTCCCTGACGATGCCGGCCGCATGGGCTCTTGCATTATCATGCATAAAAAGGAAATTTGGGCCCACATAGTCCGCGTATGGTATCACGTGAGGCACTCACGAATGTACCTTTCAGCATTTAATGTTGGCAGCCGTGGTCCTGTAACAACCACAAGTTGAGTTTTGCCGCTCGCGGATATACCGCCCCAGACAGTCCATGAGCCACCGCCATAAGCAACCCTCTCTTCAAAGCAGCATTGTGCGAAACGCTCTCCCTTACGTCGGTAGACCTTCTTCCTTCCATCATTGCCATGTAACACAATTTTAGACTCATCAGAAAAGAGTACACGGCTCCAATCTTGCTGTGTCCAATTTAAATGACTGCGTGCGAAATGAAGGCGCGCTGTTCGGTGGGCTCGCGTTAGTTTGGGCCCATTAGCTGGCTTGTGTGGTACCATATCGCGTTCTTTTAACCTTCTCCGAACAGTTCGAGCGCTCACAGATACTCCGTGGAATTCGCGAAGTTGGTTTTGTATCTCAATGGAGGTAAGGTGACGATTTCTCAAGCTGGTCGTCACGATGAATCGATCCTGCCTTTCAGTTGTGACCCGAGATCGTGGCCTTCCTTGGCGACGAACAAAGCCGCCAGTCTCTAGGTACCTCCGATAAACATTTCGGTCCGCAGATCGACTTAAATTAAGTTGAGCACTCACGTTTCTTTGGCTGTGTCCGGCCTGAATAAGTGCCACAGCTTGGGTGGCGACTTCAGGTGAAGTATCCATAGATTATTGATAGAACCTCACCTTAATGTTAAGAATAAGTAATGTTTGTTGCAAAACCAAAGATATCAATCACTTTTTCAAGAA
Organism: Hecatera dysodea; assembly: GCA_905332915.2. Lineage (NCBI taxonomy): Eukaryota > Metazoa > Arthropoda > Insecta > Lepidoptera > Noctuidae > Hecatera > Hecatera dysodea. Next base: position 4,315,621 of record HG995294.1, on the reverse strand, counting down.
TTAAATCCAAGTAAACCAATAAAACCAAGTTTTCTTAGTATTCGATTGTTTGATATCAACAAACAGGCTCCAAATTGTCTTTTGTTTCTTTAAATTCTGTGTTCGAAATTCAAAAAAAGACTATTGAATGAAATTGTGAATGTGCCAGGTTCAAAACTGCATAAAAACTTTTTGCTCGACCTAATATAAAATTTTAGCTAGGACCAAACGAAACTGAAAATACAAGGTGGGCCAATAGATGTGTCCAGAAGTGTATTTCTTTTGCGTTAAAATTTGACTGTTAGATCATAATACTGAGGGTATAAGTGTTAGGATAAAAATGTTAACGCAAACGCGATAGTTACGTTAACTCACTTGCAAATTTTTCGACTGGCTTGCAATTATCCATATCAGTACATCCAGTATTATTACTCATCATAAGATCCGTATTAGTACATCCAGCATTATTACTTATCATAAGAAGTTTTAGGCACCGCTGCTTCCTATTTGCAGACGTCATCTTCAGGATTAAAAATATGGAACTAGAAAGTGAATACTTATTATTAATGGGTATTTAAAATAAATTGAAAGTACTTTTTGTGATAAACTGCAGTAAATGTTACAGCACTTTTAGACTTTAGGATCATTTAAAACGTAAACCGAAATAAACACAAATATTATTTAAATCTACCGATAGTTTTGGTAATAAAGTGATATAAAACGAATTGCTTCTCGAATAAAAGTAATAATTTTATACTAAAACGCACTAATACGCAATCTTTCTTATCTATACAATTGTAAATTATTGATAAACTGCAACAAGTCTAAATAGTACATGCTGTATTAGAACACTGTTTTCAACTAAAGTGAAGTAAAACGAGACATGCTAGTTTAGAATAAAAATGAAGTAGAATAGTGTCAACTGCATTTGAATATAAACCGAATTATTTCACCTTATGACTACTACAACGACACCTATCTCACATCACGGTCGCCACATCACTGAATGATTCTCTATCGCATGAAATGCATTGTCGCGCGCTTTTGTAGAAAAGAGAGGGGTGATCTAACAATAGGCCAATTTGATGTCTTTCGCATGCGGAATTGCACCTATAGATTCTTCGGTCGGAGTTAGTTCGTTTTATTAAAAAAAGTGAAAATCCTTAATTTTTGACATATTCCGGTTTATTATTAAGCGTGCGATATATTTAGATAGATAGATTACACAGTATGAGGAGCTCGTGGCAAAATAATGGATTGACTTCAACGTTAAGCAACGCTAGCCAATGTCGATCCGTAGATGGGTGACCATCAATTTACATAAGGAGACTCCTCGGTGCCTCGTAAGGCACGTTGAACCGTTGTTCCTCGCAGTCTTTGACTTGAATGTGCCCTGGCGGTTAGGAGTGTCATGCTCACTCAAGTCTGTCTGATGGTGGCGCATGTCTTTCATCATTTGGCTCCGTCAGCTATGACTGGTCATCTCGCAACTGCCATAGTTTATTTTAATTATTTCTTCTTTGAATGGTTTTTACCATACAAGTCTTTCTAAAGCGTTCTCACATAATTATATAATTTCAGCAAGAGCTTTGTAACAATTTATTGCTTTAGAAGAGTGTCCGTGGAATTTCTTGAACGTTCTTCTCCATAGAGATCTACGCTTTGGACAATCAAATAGCTTCACCTATTTAATTGACCAACCTTATCAATTTAAAAATACCTGTAAATGTTGTAATGGAAATAAATGTTTTGAGTTTGAATCATTTGTAAATCTTTGACAGTCGCAACGGTGAGTTAGAAGCCAGAAAATCTAACACCAGACTTGCTAAAGGAGTATTTACAGCTAATTACTGTGGTTTGGAGCTCCGATAAGCAGTCGTTCCATGTTAAATAGCAGTACTCCGCTGTAACCTATGAGATCGACAGTCGACCTTATCCTAACTGAGCTAGACAGTTAGGAAAAGGTGAATCAGTCGGTCTATTCTTTGAATAATGAACATATCACGGTTTAAGATTAAGTAAAGTGAGTGTGAAGTGCAGTGAATTCCATCTTGCTGGGATTCGATCACTTCACCTAATTTAACAAAAAGAAAACATCGTGAGGAAACCGGCATGTCCTAGAACGAAAAATTCTAAGACATTTGTGACATTCACCAACCCGCGCTGGGCCCGTGTGGTGGATTACAGCCCATTCCCTCTACTAGAGAGAAGGCCTGAGTCCCAGCAGTGGGAAAATTAAAAGGTTGATTATACCTAATTTAACATGGTGAGGTGTTTACAGAATCGAATGGCTGATTGACATTAGGAGATGATGGGATGAAACTTTTAATAGAAGTCATGAGTTTGACTGTAAGTAGCACGAAAGCTTGTAAAATACTAAACTCTAGCAGTGCCCCGCGGTTTCACCCGCGTAGTTCCTGTTTCAGTGGGAATATGGAGATAAAATATAGCATGTGTTACTCGCTGACAATGTAGCTTCTCCACAGTGAAAGATTTTTTTAAATCGGTTCAGTTGTTTCGGAGCCCAGTCAATAAAAACTAAAAATCAAATCTTTCCTCTTTATTTTATTACTTTAGATTTACGAATCTAAATACATATATTTCTGCATTGCTATCATTAATGTTAGCTTTTTTTTTATGGATGGGAAACAATAAAATGACTTCTTCCGCTCCGGGCGGAGCGGAAGGGAGTGTCAGACTCTTACTGGCTAAAACCCATCCGTGTTCCTTCTAATGCCCTTGATGTTCCAGGGCTGCGGTGCCACTTTCAAACACATTCTGCAACCCTGAGTGTTAGCTTATCTCCCACATGTCCTAATTAGCCTATGTTTATATGCGTCAACCTATATTTTCAGACAGAATCGATACTGTCGCTTATAAAGATAATATATAATGCGATGGATACACTATTAGTGTTGAATCAAAGTAGGTGAGTACCTCATCTGTACTTCATCAATCATCATCAACAGCCTGTTGCAGTCCACTGCTGGACATAAGCCTCTCCAATTGCACGTCACTTAGACCTATTTTCGGCTTCTCGCATCCAGTTCCTGCCAGCCGTCCTGCGCAAATCGTCACTTCACCGTGCCTGAGGACGTCCTACACTACGTTTGCCGAGACGCGGTCTCCACTCTAGAACTCGTTTACCCCAACGATTGTCGGTTCTACGACTAATATGTATATATATATACACTTCAGCTTGCTAATCCGGTGGGTTATATCGATGGCCTTGCTTCTCTGACGGATCACCTCATTTGTACTTACTAAAATAAAATCGCAAGTAACTCCTCAGTGTTGACAAAAACTGCTGTCAAAATAACATGACATTCGAGTTTTTAGAAATGGCAATATAGTTTTCGATCTCATTTTATTGAAATGAACTGTAAAAAGTCTATAGGTATTAATTTCAATTTTAAAAAATTAAAATCTACAAAAACAAAAGAAAAACTACTTATTATTAACGAAAGAAGCTGACCACAGATAACATCCTACACAAAACTGCTAACTCAAAATTATCTTCAAAACGTGGGGTATTCAAACAAAATATTAGGCCCGTTCTACCTCACATTTTAACCATAGCGTCATAACTCTAGTTTGCCCCGAGTGGCTGGTTGATCGAGTGTGATAAGGTGATAAGGTGGTGTAATCGAGCGATGTTCGGCCTTATCAGTGATAACGGTGCCGACAAGTGCGTCGCACACACGCGGGAATGGTATTATGCATATTCTAGAATCATTCGGTACATAACCTTTTTTTTACTATATTTTACTTTTTTTCTATTTACACATTCATTTCAAGGTATCTCGATTAAAGATACTAATTGTTATTCGTAATGCAATGCACCCATATACTGCTAAAACCATTGATTTTCATGTTTAGTATCATTCGATTTTATATACCTAACCTTTTTTTCTTTTCTCATGATATCTGTGTTTAAGGATTCTTATTAATCTTGCAAGACCAGTAACCCACTAAATACCAGTAATTTTTATGATAAATTTTATCTAGTAACTCCGCTTCCTATTCAGATCAGATTGTCCAGTGTATTATTATGTAGTGTAGTTTGGATGAATTTGAAATTCCCCACAATATAACGCAATCAGTAAGAGAAGGAACACTTTTTAAATTGGCAGCGTTATAATAGTTTAATCAAGCATTATCCATTTGACATACTCTTAATAGATGTTACCAAAGTTATTTGTTTTGCATGTGATCCTTTTTTGTAGATTTATATTACGTATTATGTCGATAGAGGACTTTTTGTTATTTTTACTAGTTTTTTAGGTTGTAATATATGCTTTTCCAAATAGTAGTGCATGATTGAAACCACGTTTAAGATTATGTCGATGAGGTTAAGAAAATCTATAACATTTACATTATGTTCTCTGTGATTGATTACCTCTGTACATGATGCGTCGCAGGTTCGAATCCTGCTCAAGACAAAAGCTTTTTGTGTTATATTTTTTGGTTTTTCAGTAAAAATATATTATGCTTTTTGCAACAAAAACACAGTTAGAATTGCACAATGAAATAAATTTTACAATAACTAGCTAAATTTTAAAAGTGTGTCAGAGTAGTTGGCACAAATGTTAATGTATTTTTAATAAAACTATAAAATTTTCTTGATAAGAATTTAATTTATTATGTCACTAGCTGCTGCCCGCGACTTCGTCCCCGTGGAATCCCCGATTTTAAAACATTCTTTATCGCTGCTCCGCTCCTATTGGCTTAAGCGTGATGATATATAAAAAGGCCTAAAGCCTTCCTCGATAAATGGTCTATTCAACCCAAAAAGAATTTTTCAATTCGAACCAGTAGTTCCTGAGATTAGCGCGTTCAAACAAACAAACAAACTCTTCAGCTTTATAATATTAGTATAGATAATAATATTTCCTTTGGTTATCTCTTGTATTTTAATCAATTGTTGCATAGATTGAGTTTAAAAATGTTCGTATTGTTTGATACACGTTCAAAAATAGAAGTAAAATATATTGTTTTTTTTAAAAGCCTAAAAGGTAAGAGACATTGTTTCAGCTGTCTTGTAAATTAGTAATCTATTCAGCTTGGTACAAGGGCTTTATATCTTCTTTCAGCATGGATTTTAATATTTTGAATAAAAGCTGAGATTTTATGTTGAAGCTAGGTATTCAGAATGTTTACTATTTCTATAAAGCATGATTTATTCTAGAATATCACGTATTATATTAGCTTTCAGTTATACCACAAAAACGTTTAAAGAATTTTCAGTGTTTACCGATGTGTAAATTGAGTGAAGTTATAAAAACTCATCATCTGCGTAGCCTTTTCTATATTAGGGTTGGCTTACAGTCAAACCGAATTTAGCTGACTGCCTATTTAAACCCAGTAACTGGTATAAACCCAGTAAGTAGTATTATACACTGAACATATTTTTTTTAACTTTCGATTTCTTTTCTTGTTTATCATCTTTGTTTTTACATTGGTGTGTGGGCAATAGATAAATATGTAAGCTAAAGATTTAAGTAGGTATCCTAATATTACCTGATATCCACTATTCTTTATCGTAATAAATAGCTTCTGTCCCCAAAAAGGCCACCTAACATTACCGACATACCTAACCGTCCGTTTCCCGTTGTTACAGTGGGATGAACATGAACATCAACAACAACAACAACACCAGCATAAACAACAACAACAATGACGAGAAGCCTGAAATGCCGGACCCCGACTATATCAAGGTAATAACATAGTTTGCTACTAAACTAGGAGTATAATGTCATGTCCGCATATACATATATCTCGTGTACCAGTTACGCAAAATTCAAGAGTGATTTTCTCATCAAGTACTGATATATATTATAATAGCACTGGTCAATAAAACAACACTTTTTGTGTGCAACAAGAAAACTTTAAACAAATTATGTTAAGAACATGGTTAACTGACATAGAACTGCAATTAGAAAGAATTGTTTAGGCACGCACAGTTTTCTTGTTATATGATTTTGAAATGGAGCTTTGAGGCGAAAACTGAAGTTTTCAGGTGATTCTAGTACGTCGGCGTATTGTCAATTTAAAGGATTGGTTGGTAACAATATATTAAGGCATAGTTGAGTATCAAGATACTCAACTATGCCTTAATATATTAAAACATGCCAAAATAAAGCCCACATTATTTTTTAACTGATGTCATAAATGTATAAAAATGTTAGAATCATTTGAACACTTTTACCACATTATGTAAGGAGTAAAAAACTGAAGAATAGCTACATTCTTGAAAAATAAAAAAATCTAAACTAACAAGGTTAAGGTAAAATGATGTTTCTGGTAGTAGCTGTGACACACATACTAGACGATATGAAAACAAAACAAATATGATTTTGCAATAAGGAAAAAAAAAAACAGCTGTTCAGTACATTTTCTCGACTTATGCGCACAAAAGTTTGGGCAGTCGATTTTATTTTTTCGATTTCAGTGTTTTGATTTAAACAGCGTGAATTTTAATTTATTCAAACTCCATGTACAGTAGTGGATGTTCTGATTTCAATAGAAATTTATGAGCTTATGCAAACAAAAACTTATAATTTTCATGAAAAATAAACTAATCTTCAGAATGAATCTTAATATTTCGTGAGCACGTCAATGACCCCTTTTGGTAACCCACATACCTTTGGTGCCTGGTGATAACGATAATATCGTGCATGGGAACGCAAATCGTACATTAAGGTGATTTAGCATTTTCATAGAAGTACATTTAAAGTTGCTGCTGAATGATCTATTCATCAATGAATAAATTTAGTTAATGATAATTATCTATGACAAAAAAAAAACGATGGATAGTTTTAGGAGTGATGTGAAAGAAAATTGAATCAGTGGAAATGTGACAGCTGACAGGACAGAATGGTGGAAAAATTAACCAAGTAACATATGGAATAAGGACAGGAAAATAATTATCTAGTAATCTATGGAATTTCTATCTATTGCTTCAATTATATTATTATCGACATTTATTGGGATTTTTAAGAATACTGTTTGGTAAGCATGTCACAGACATTAAAATTATCTTCCTGTTCTTATATATATGTCATTATTTCTCAATAGTTTATTGGTCCCTCAGTGTTATTATAGTAAAAAAAAAACTTGCTAATAGATCAGTACTTCCAGAGATTTCCTTTTATAAACTGGCATAAATAATATTTATGAACAAAAGATTAATAGGATAAAAACACTATAAAAACTTTTAGAATATTCTAATGAATGCAAAACAGGCACGTTAGAACAATACCGTCACAAAAACGTCAAGTGCAACTTAGAAAGCTTTTCTCGTCTGAACAAAACGCACTCCAGACTCCGGTCGCGTTAAATTCATTCCGCTCAAAAGAAAATGAAGTTTGAAAATTTGCAAATTAAGTGATGCGCCGTCGTAATTAAAAATGTTCCGCGTGGTTGCCTCCGAGCGCCGCTAGGTGGCAGCACCGCCCTACCAATTAAGTCCTCATGATTGCTTTTATGCACCGAGTATGCCAACCATGACTTATTAATTGTCCCTATTAATTTGGAATTTATGTTGTTATTGCAATTATCGTGAGCAGCATAATTTATTTATGTCAACAGCTTTTCCAAGCTTTTCATTTCTCCTCTATTCAGGCAGGCAACGTACATAAGCCCCTCTGAATAATCGGCAGTCCTCTTGTAGAACAATACTGTATTATTTCGTCTTGCTATTATATTTTATTTTACCTGGCAACGGTCATGGATTACGTTTAATAATAGGTAGACTATAAATCAAAAATGAACATCGAAACCTAAATCAAATATACCTTATTCAATTGGTTTTATGATGTTCGAACCAATTTATTATTATCTGGACTTGAAATATTGTACCGAGGATCATATTAACCTATATTGGAATCTTACTTTTATTTTTCTGGTAGGTAATTTTGATATATCGTATTCGATATGAAATATAAATATCTTGGTCTCTGTGATGAAATTAATTACCAATAAATTGCGACTTTAGAAATACCTTCAGGAGAACTAGGCAAACTGTTTGAAATAGCCAATTTTCATTGAGAAAATGTGATCTATCATGCTGGTTCCTTCTTTTTGTGAGAAGACGCCATATAGTCTGTTAGAGTAGTGTCAACGTCATAATTGGAACAATCGATACTTGTCGATAATGTTACAAATAACTCTTTTTTCCGTTAATCTTTCTCAACCATATAAACTAGCAAGAGCTTTTCCAATCTAAAGCGTTGTACAAGTCCAGAGGTTTTTAATTCCCTTAACTAGCCAACTGTTCACACCCAAAAATGCCCATAAAGATTATACATACGTTTATATTACTTGGTCTAATTTATGCCTTTGTCTCAAATCAGTTCATATTTGTTTCATATTAAGGTTTATTTTAACAGTTCCATGTGCCTCACTTTTCAGATGTTCGTGGGCCAGGTGCCTCGGAGTATGGACGAGAACGACCTTCGTCTAATGTTCGAGGAGTTCGGCAGGGTACACCAAATCAACGTGCTGAGGGATAAGATCACTGGAGCCAGCAAAGGTTTGTTTTCTTATGTATTCTTTGTAGACCTGGGGTAAGCAGCAGATATTTGTAAGGAGACTGTTCTATTTGAATGATGATTCAAACAGTTTCCAAGTACCTCTCTCTGTATGAAATGGATTATGATCCAGTTTCATCTATGGACACATATTTAATAAGAACATCAGAATGTGTTTACAAACACAACACAAATTATAACAGGCCATCAAAAATGTTAGAGTTAGTAGAATTATTGTTACTATGAGTTCAGCATCGAACAAATCTAAAAAAAAACTTGTGAACAGCATTTCCAAAAAGGGTAATATTTGTTATTCAAAATACCTACGGGCAATGAAAAGCTCCTAAATATTTATGTAAATACCTACATTACATGGATTGATTTCATTCCTAAAGAGACACAGAAATTGTTAAATGAGAACTTATTTCTGTCTCATCGCAAATGATTTCTGGGTAAAACCGAAAATAGATGAGCAAGACGATTTTGAAGATCCATAAATAGATTGAAATTCAATGAACGAAATTTTGATATTTCAGTCGTTTGGAAATGAAATTAGAAATTTTAGTATCGGAACTTGTACAGTGGCGGAACGTATAATTGAACCATCTTTATTCAATATTGATGAAGTTATGCTTAGATTAAAAGCTACTCGACGGAGTCAGATATTTTGAAGATATTACTGAACTGAAATAATGAATTAATTTTCCTCTGCATGCCCCGAAGCCAGTTTGGTCGAGTTAACTTTTTACCAAGTAGAATTGCGCTAATTTCGTTCCGAGTGTATCTCTTTTCTGGGCCAGAACTGTATTCAAGTATTTGAAGTTTTCAATTTGTTTTGAAAAGTTGAATTATACGTTGGACCTTGCCGTCTATCTGTCCGAATAAATTGTTTCAAAAGTTTCGACAAGTTTCCATTATGTTTCATTTTTATTTTGAAATTGAAAAAGATGTTCCATATTTAAATTATAATGTTTCAGTACGTCTAAATTAAACTTTCTCAAGCCATCGTTTTAATAACTTTCAGTGTTTATAAAATATCAGTTCTAAATTGGTTTCAAAATTTCAACTATTTTAAATTCGAAACTTTTGTTTTAAACTGTCTGTATTTAAATGCGAAAGTTTTCCTTTGTTCTTTCGTAATAATTAATTAAACTTAGTTACTGTCGATCTTCATTATGTAATCCGAGATAGGTCGACACTTTGCTACGTTTCGCAAAGGGGAAATTGTCGACAAATATAATATTTTGAAACGATCAATTTCAACACGAGACTTACAAAATACACAGCTATGAAGTGTACAATTGTATTATTCACTATCTATTACAATACACATGGTATTTGTTTGTATTTGAATTGTAATTGATGAAGAGATAAAATTTTAGGAAATGATTATCAACCCTCGAGATTATCCGGAATAGTAATATTATTTCTAGACCGATTATATAAAAAAAAACCTGCATCGAATCAAACTGACTGTCGGCACGGTTGGCGTAGTGATTAAGCGATTGGCTGCTGTGCGTTGCGTGGCACGGGTTCGATTCCCGCACGGAACAAATATTTGTATGGCCTACAGATACTTGTATCTCTATCTATCAGCTGTGCCGGGTCTGCCTGTTTGTGTATCTGAGTTTCTATGTTTCTAAACGCACTCACGACAGAGCAGGAATTCCTAGTGTGGGGGTACATTTTTAAAGACATAAAAAAAAACTCCGTAGCTTCCCTAAGCTCCCCTTAATCCCACAAAAAGCTGTATAATACTACCAAATACGCTTCAGATTTATTTATACAATATAAAATCACATTATTTAAAAACGTTAAGTACCTTTCATCCCTAAATACACTCATGAAAATGTAAAACGTATAATAAAAAATATTCTCGCTCGCCAATATGTGTTTTAAGCTTGTACCGTTTTCACGTATCATTGTTTTGTCAAACAACAATAGGGTCAGATCTCTCTGCACGTGTATATTATACATGTTGACATTTTTGTTTGTTCCATTATTAAAGTCTTTTGTGTTAAAAACCCCCCTTTTCACTTGTACCTACCTTGTCTCTTCCTTTGTTAGGTACTGCGGACAAGTTTTTGCATAGGAGCTGCATGTTCTTTTTTTAAAGTGCTGTTTTTTAAATTGTTTTATTTTTTTTTCGTCGTCGTCGCGTAATTAATGTTCAGTTTCATACTGTTTGTGAGAGAATATTGTCTGTCGTTTTATTTTTATGAAAAAGGTTCACTTTCAAATTTAATGACGCGTGTAAATGAAAAAGCTCGTCGAGTAAGTTAAGCAATACCAATTAAATTCTGTTATAAAGTTACTGAAGTGTAAAAACTTAATTTAATTTCATGCCTTTTAATTACAAAATAGGTACAAAGAGGCATTTACAAATTCGCTGAACTCAACAAAACGTCAATAATGTTAACTCAGCCCGTTTTTCCAAATACTCCTTTTCATAGCCGATACTCCAATTCAACTTACATGAATACGAATAGGCAAAAGCTTTAAATTTTGACAACCAGTATTACCCATGGGTGTCGTGTCACCCAGTATACCAATGGGTATCGTGTCACGCAGTATTTGGGTTGTAGAGGTCAGCCATGCAGTAGGTATTCAGGTGGATCCGGTTTGACTGGAAGCCGACTATAAGGGGAAAGGTTAAGCAGATTTACTCCAAAAAAAAAAAAAAAAAAATTGATTGAGTCAGGCGTTACTTTGCGGAAATCCATTTTAACTTTGAAAATGAAAACAAAATATCTAGTTTTAATTTCCGCGAATAAAACGCGAAATTAAAACTAGATATTTTGTTTTCATTTTCAAAGATTTACTCCAATCAAACTACGTTTTGCTGACCCCAACATATTTGGAAAAAGCTAGCCAGAGATTGCCATCAATTAGGCCCACTTGTACAAACCAGAGTGGTTTTTTAAAAACAGAACCCCTTATGATCCGGTTGTCTGTCTGTCCGTCTGTTACGGCCAATTTTCTCCAACCCCACAGAACCGATTTAGTTGAAAATTGATAAACATACCTAAACACGGACCTTAACGGAAATAAATAAATTTTGAGAAATGGAGTCACTTTTTGGGTACAAATTAGAAAAACTTTTGGAACTTTACTGTGTGACACGTTAAATGAAAGGGCTCGAAAGGTTTTTTTTTTGTTTTTTTACATAATTTTAAAATATTGCATTTTGTAGATATTAAAGAAAATAATTGATACGACCTTTCCCGTATCTCTTAAACTAATGAAAAAAATAAACATGAATTTAAAGCTACATGTTAAAATATATATTATTCGTTCGGAACCCTTCGTTCGCACGCGAGATCGGCTCGCACTTGGCCCGTTTTTTTAATAATTACGAATGGAAATTTGTTATTTAACCTCTTGTCAACAACTAACTGTCACTGAGACTTGACTTATAGTACATTTTACTTTTATTTCACTTCAAACAGTATGCCATATTACAAACATATGTTCTTTATAAGTAAACAGTGTTCGTGTCACAATTAACAGTTTATAACACGAACTCGTTAGCGGAGGCACGCCATGCTCGTGTTAGTCTGACGTACGTAGAATGGCCTGTCGATCATTCAACACAATTAGAATTTGTGCAGTAAATATACTTACTGTACTGTCGTTTATAATCTGAAGTTGTTATTCTTTGCTGTGTGTTCGAATTTGAGACTTGAGATCTTTTGAATAGGTGACATTCTGGTTTGAATTGTAGATGAAGACTCTGGAAAATATTGTGTATGTGTCTCGACATTAACGTAATGACTTACCCTCCTTTTAGCTTCGCCGCAGTCGGATAAAATACGAACACTGCAACGGCACCGTTTTGAACATTCTTTGTGTGTAAATACATATTAGCAACCACTGTCATTTTCCTAAAGGGTTAGGAAAGCAGCTTGAAATTTGTTAAATATCAACTGATAAACAGGAATATCTAAAAGAAAATGTTTAGTGTGCTGTAAATTTCTTCATGTAAATTGTTTCATTAAATTCTAGGTTTTGTTTGTTAAGCTTGCGATGAGTGATTTCTGTGCATTCTAGAGCTTTTACTGATTTACAATGTTTTTGTGTTTCACACCTTACTTCAGACAAAAACTCATTAACTCATAGTAAGTTGTAAATACACCAATTTTTTATTTTTTATTTTGCAGCAATCACGGACCTATTCGGGTTATTTATTTTTATACATCGTCGGAGTGGAAGGGACTGTTAGACTACTACTGACTAAAACCCAGCCCTGTTCCTCCTAATGCCCTTTGCGTTCCTGGGCCATGGGCAAAAGGCATTAGGGGGAACACGGGCTAGTTTTAGTCAGTAAGAGTCTGACGCTCCCTTCTGCTCCACCCAGAGTGGAAGATGTCATAAAAACTAAGCTTTTCCGAAACGGGGCGTATTCGTACCCGTGCTTTTACACTTGTTCGTATATCCGAATTTCTTAAACAAACAAATTCTGGCGAATGGCCAAGTGTGTTCCTTAAGTTTTCAGGAAATACCGAATTAAAATAAACGTTAAATGGTCTTGAAGATGTAAAGCCTACCTAGGCGCTATAAAATATTTTATCACTGAAATAATTGTATGTATATTTCGCAATAATAAAATGTTAGGTAGGTTTATGTAGTAGTTTTAACATAGTTGTTTTTGTTGTTTTTAAATGTATAGTTTGTCTGAAGTGTAGTATGTCGTAGACAACTCCCTGTATGTCGTGTGTATGTCATGTTATGTACGTGTGCGCTTCTGTTACAGGGTGCTGTTTTGTGACGTTTTTCACTCGCAAAGCGGCGTTGAAAGCCCAAGACGCTTTGCACAATATCAAAACATTGAGCGGGGTAAGTGCGTTTTATATGTTATAATTTTATATATGTTCACCTTTTATGGCTTGGCGCATTATTTTATTTGACATATTTTTTTACAAATTGGTGGATCTAAAACGTGGTCGCCCACATTGGACATTATATAAGTTTTACCAAGAATAGCGGAAATCTTGAAAAGAGGTCATTGTACTCCTCATTATGAATAACATTTACCGAGGGATCAACCATAAAAACGCTAAAAAATATCAATTCATACATTACTACGTTTGCATAACTTGACCAAATGTATTGAAAAGCTGAATTAATTTCGCGATTTCAACGTTGGTACCATAGTAAAAATCATTCATAATGAGGAGTCGATGAACTCTTTTCTGGTTTTCCGTTATTTCTGTTAAACCCTATATATTTTTAATGTATACCTACATATAGTTGCAGATAAAATTATACGCCTTTTCACAGGAAATCAATGTGTTTCATGAATATACGTACGTATTACATCCAATGTTTAAGGTATAAAGTTACTGTTTTGTGGCATAATTTAATTTATAATCGTTTTAACGCATTGGTTTCCGATTCCAATATTTCTGTTTTCCAATTGAAATTTTGCGTAGAACTTGTTTAAACCGTAATTTAAAAGCAATAAATTTAATTATGTGTACCTACATAAGCAACTAGGTAACACTTTAATGCATAATATGAATTAAACTTTCATTTGTAATTATACACGGTCTAACTCTACATAATTAAAAATCAAAATTCTTCAGGGCCTCTGCCTCAGTATCTACATATACACCGCTCATATACTGAAAGGTACAATTGTATCTATAAGTTTTTTTTTTTTTATTATTTAAAAAAGCATTATACAATAATCTACAACCCAAGCTATTCACATAAGTAGGTATCTGTAAACAAACAAAGAAAAAGAAGAAAAAAAACTATCACTATGCACTATTTTACACGATCTTGACAAACATTCCACAAACTACGCAGTGACAAATCTGTCCCAGCATCCCAGGCCCGTAGCCAACATATCAAGATAACAGTCAATAAGAATTAATAACATTATCAAGGGAACCTGTTGCTGGTCAGAAAAGTTACCATAAAGTCTTCGTTACAGCTTCGAGGAAGGGGGGATGAACAAACACACAATTCGATACTCGCGATTGTTATCAAACAAAATGGAATTACAGACTTTCATCCTGTCTGCTCATCCTACATTTTTTGTAGGGCTGTCTGCGAAAAAGAATCGGGTTTGGAAATTGTTTATGCATTTTGAGACTTGGTTTGAAAACTATTACATATTGTAGTGCTATTCTGAAAATAATTCAACGTGAAAATATAGGTAAAGTAAACATGAAGTGACCGATCAATTTAACAAATCAAGGTGAAATAACAATTTAATTAAAGCTCTCTATCTAATAAGATTGTAATAATGATTTTTTTATAGAATATACCGGTTGTGACTTTAGTCATTCTTTACAACTTAAAAACACAAAAAGTGGTAAGTAATACGGTTCTCTAAAACCACGAGAAAACTCTTGTTTAAATAAGTAATCGTAAGCATCACCCCACTACGCTAGTGCGGCAGCGTATATCCGCAACTGGAAAAAATATCCCGCTAATCCGATACGGTATATTGCAAAAACAGAAAAGTGCGGATACGTCTGTTTAGACAGCCCTATAGCCATCTCGTCTTCATCTGGGTGATAATTCGATTCCATTATATTATCGGAGAGGTTTTTTCTCTCTCGATTGATTCTCGAAACGCTCGCGTTTTGATCGGAACGCCAGGTGAGGGCTGCGTACTCGAGATAGCGAGAAACGAAAATATTTGTATAGTATTTTGCTTCTTTGTCGTTATTTCGTGAGAGAAAGTGTTGTTTTGTCATTTCGAGACGTTTGTTCTAGCAACGAGGGTGGTGTGTATGGTTGGTTTGTTTAAGCAATTTTATTATAAGCACTTGAACCATTTTAATTTGCCTCATACCAACGCGTCAGTCTTGCCTGCCTTTAGACAGAAGTACCCAGCTACTTTTAGGTATGCAAATTCGTTTGCCTACTCATATAATGTAGATAACACTAAACGACCCTAAAACAAACTCAAGCACTGTGATGTTTATCACTTGAGAAAACGTTACTTACATTATTCAGGTATAAATAATATATCTCTAAACCCACGACACTAAAAGCACTTAACATGTCTGTCTCTAGACAATCTAAAAACCATCTCGGAGCCTAATCAAAAGAAAATACGACCTACCCACAATCTGAAATTCATTGGAAAACAAACATAAAAAGCTCTGCTTCAGATTTATCTCGCAAAATAACTCTCAACACCAAGTCAATCGTACTTGTAGCACAGTTTATCCGCAACTTCGAACTAAATAAGAAGAGTCACAACAAGAAAATTACAACTGTGCCTCCCAACTGTGCGGAAGTGACGAAAGTTGCCGCGAACTATCCGCAGTTCGGCCTTAAATAAATAATAGCCGGGAGTATCCGAACTTTAAGTTCCGAATAATTTATTTCCCCTCACTATCTGAGGCACGGGTCGTAGAACGAGTCGTAAATTATTGTAACCCTGATGGTACCTGTACCGTTTAATCTTGTAGTTATCGCTTCGGATCGGCTATGGTGATTAAGTTTGAAGTTTAGAGATGAATAGTTATGTACTAAATCTAGTATTTGAGAGCAGGGGTGGATCCAAGATCGTTGTTTGGGGGAAGGTTGACTCCGCTGAGGATGAGTTTTAGCAAAGTAAACACTAATGAGTACAGAACATTTTATTACGCTTAACGTTTAACAAAACTTCTGGATTACTTTTGGTAATTTTTTCAATGGCTTTGTTAGGTTGTAGGCTACCAAAGAGATCTAAGAAAGAAAGAAAGAAAAATGTTTATTTAGGACTCGCACAAAACAGATAAAAAAAAAACAATTAAAAGCTTATATTAGATTTAAACTGTGCGAGGCCAAAAAAGGTCCCTATCTCAGCATATGCTGATCTGATCTGGATCTTTTGCCCCTTTGGCCCTTACCCCTTAACCCCACCCCCTCTGGATCCACTCATGTTCGCTGGTGTACTGTAGGTATTTATATAAAATAGCCTTAAAGAGCTATTGATATCTAACGAGCGATCTGAGTGTCCATAAAAAAGGTTAAAAGGAAGATTTTCAAGAACTCTTCAAAAATCTTTACAAGTACTAAAAATAACTTGAACGACTTTGCTTCTCGCCTGTATTTATAAGAAACGACTACCTCTTCAAATAAGGATCAGAAGTCGACGGTTTATTTATTTCACACAAATAGAGTACCAGGAGTACTTACACGTTGCGGAATTTGTTCAAAAGAGTTACCGCGGCCCTGGAACGTAAAGGGCACAAGAAGGATCGCTGGCGGGTTTTAGTCAGTAAGAGTCTGACACTGTCTTCCGCTCCGGCCAGAGTGGAAGAAATCATTTGATGATTTCCCATCCCGAAAAAAAAGGAGTACTTACTTATACACCTACCAGGGTTGCGGATTTTTTTCGAAAGAGTCACCGCGACCCTTTTTTTTCTCCGCTACCCTGGAACGTAAAAGGCATTAGGAGGAACACGAATGGGCTTTAGTCACTTGAGTCTGACAGGGAGCGTCAGCCTCAAGCGACTAAAGCACAAATCATCAATTCAATAAAAAAGGATACATAAACAGGAAATCTCCTTTGTATTTGCAGAAGAAACTATGTCGGTTTGCCTCCGTAAGAACCCCTGTTTCCTCATAATTTAAACGAGGCTGCCAAAGCTTTTATTGAAGCCACAAATGTATCTAATTAAAATCATCAAGTGCATACCTCGACCTTTCCGTATATAGAACCCAAAACAATCTTTTGAGGGTGAGTTACCCCCACCCTCGAAAATGTTTTCTACGCGTGTTTTGGCTCTATCTAACCAATAATGTAAATATAAATAAAATTAAAATTGATTGAGTCAGGCGTTACTTTGCGGAAATCCATTTTCAATTTGAAAGTGAAAATAATATATCTAGTTTTAATTTCCGCGAATATTTATGGGTTGCAGGTATGCACCTCCCTCCCGCCCGCTATATTATGCACATGCAAGATTACAAGGCAAATGCAAGGATTTTATGCACATGCAGGAAGGCAAAGCTAAACCCAACACCAATACCCCCTTCGGTAGTTCATACAATTGTGACGAGATTGGCCGTCGGAGAGCCAATGTGACGTTGGGTCACAAGATGTGAGGCTTTCCACCTCCCAACTCGTCCCAGTGTGTAGGATGGTATTATTGAATAATAAACTTGATTTGTGACTTGATTGTTTATTTTTAAAATTAGACTAAGAAACCCGGGTTTCTAAAACTGTTACATGTTATTATTACACTGGTACTATTGAAATTATTATTGACTGCGCTCTGGTTGAGCAATTTGATAGGACTAAATGAAAAAATCTGAGCAGTCAATAAAAAAACGAAATTTAAAATATTTTTGAAAATAGACATTTTCTTTTCATTACGATAAAAGTAAGGAGTTTTCAGCCATCGTGGAGGTTTAAAGTCCACGAGACTGAAAACGCAACGACATCGTTACACAATGATGTATGAACTACCGAAAAGTACTTCTTTATACATGCGGTTACCTCACCCCCGTTTGCCCTAAGTTCGGCTGCAGTAAATGTCTTGGACAACATTTTTGACATAGTTGTCCTCGACCGGCGGATGTTGCAGAAGCGACCGCGGGGCGGAAAGGCACACGAGAATTTGTGGAATTTTTCTTATTAATTTCGCATCGTATAATAAGATAGTTATGTTGATTATTTTATTAGTGACCACGTAAAAAGCTGGAGGATAATTTAGAACGAAACTTAGTATAAGATATTTTTAATTTCGTCCCTATGGTTTTCGCCAAAAACATCGATCAACAACACTGCCTACTGACACTATAATTCGAGTGACATTATGATGAATGAATGGGATCCCTGTTTTGTACATAATTACTATTCTGTTTCAAAACCTAGTAAAATAAATAGGTAGGCATTCAATACCCAAAATATACAAGAAAAAGCTTTCCTTTTCAGGAAAATTGAGACAGATTTTCCTGATACTTTTTTTCAGTTCGGCAGACAAGCCTCCTCGGTTTGTTCAACTGACCGTGTGTATTGCTATTTTCCTTGATTCTTTCTCATGATAAAGCGATATCACGACACACCACACTGACCTAGAAATAACCTTTTACTTAACGAATCAATCAACCACAGAGCGTTTGAACACAACACAGAAAAGTGTTAAAAGGTTAACAGACTAGTACATGATAAAGACTATCCTCATTTTTTTCCGAAATAAGGCAGATATAGGAAACTCAGATATTTCATCAAAAAGGTTAGTAAGCTTTATACGTAAAAGATAATACCCTGCCAATAATAAACAATTGTTACATTTAACAAAAGGGATTTTCTGCGACTGTGCCGACTAAAAACCACATAGTTCCGAGCTAGTGATTGGTTTTCTTTTAAAAAAAAACGTCAAAGAGATGGCTTTTTCAAGAAAATGAACTCGACGAGACAATGGTTGAGGTAAATGAAATAGTATAAGCGATACTTAATTTTCTGAAGTATCTTGCTACACAACCTCCGTATACTCACAATACCTACCGGACATGTTTGACCGGGCCGGACACGGCTGAACTTTGATCGATAGCCCGGATTTATGATCCGGTTTCCCCCGTCTTAAGTAATTGACCAGCTCCATTAGTGGGGAGTTGCCTTTCAGGGTTCCGTACAGTACAAACATAGTTTGTGTTTTGATATTTCAGTTTATCGTGTGCTCCCGGTTTTATTAATTTTGCCTTTGTTGTGGTATCTAAAGAGGGGATGATTCGGATTGTTGAGGTTGGATTAAGATGTGATGTTTAGAAGACGGGTGGGTATTGTAACCTCTTGATTTACTTATGAAGTTTATCGGACATAAACTGTTCTTCAGTTGTTTTTGCCTGTGGCCCTGCCCGTTGATGTTCGGAAATATACCAGAGAACGTACGGAGTGCGTGAAAGACCAACACCTAAAAGGGTTCATTGTACTCATTATTATGGACAACTTTTACTATAGGACTAACACTGAAATCGAATGCCACATAAACATGTATATGTGCGCAAAACTCGACAAAAGTTAGAGAGACTTTGTCTCTGTGACCAACACTAGAGTCAAGAGCAAATCCACTTCACTCCAAAAAAAATAATGTACTGAGCAACTGATTTCTTTTCGTGACTATGGAATTGATAACATACTAAAAGTGCTTCATAATGATGAGTACAATGACCCCTTTTTAGGTATTGAATTTACTATGTTACACATTGTATATGAACATAAACGAAGCAAAAGGAACATTCTAGAATAAGACTAGACGAACGTGTTCTACCGGGTTATTGGAGAAAATCTAAATCCATTTAGACGTGATAATAAACATTCCAGTTCTCAATATACGATATAGGATATGATTAGAACGATTCTACATTATTACACCTTTGTTTTAACAGAGAAAATTAAATGAGGGCTTTGAAATATGTGCATAAAGGATACCGGAACATGTCGACAGTGCATTGCACATTGGTCAGGCAGACTTCATTCAGTCTAACGTACCGTGAGGGTCGTAGGCTTACCTGCTTGATTAGCTAACGGTTCAAAGGCTTGCTTTGAACCGTTAGCAAATATAGCAGGCCCTGTAAGCTTTCTGTTGCATCATATTTTTTTGTTTTAGAAACAGATGAGGATATTTGAAACTTATAGAGTAACTAAGAAGCCTTATCACTGGTGATAGCTAAAAATGACGATTTTCCATTCAAAGTGATACATACTTATATAATTTGTTTATTTTATGATTTTACGAGTCCTTGTAAAAACGAACCAATAAAGATGTATGAGCTCAAAGGTGTGGCTAATTTCAAATGAATGTCTTTCAGCAGACCTGTGACAGAAGAAGAATTAATAAAATGTTGAATCGATGAATTTTCTAAAATCCTTCTGTATTTCACTTAGCAGTTTAGGATGTGCGATATTTTTGTTATGCGACTGTTTTCTTTCCAAAACCTCGTTTAAAGGAGGTTTGATCAAACAAAGACCAGATAAGATTTACCGTCATTTAGGAACCTCTAAAGCTTTCAAGCATTGCATTCGTAACGCGAGCGAAGACTAAGCGATCGAATTGTTTCTAATGACCGGTCGGGGACCATACTGTAGGAACGGCATCGAAGATAGAGTGAGCCCAGCCAGCGGCTTTAACGTAGAAAGATTTCTAGCAAGTAATATGGAACCAATATTATAACAGGACATTATCTGAGGTTCGGTCATCGTGACATGATGAACAAAAAGACTAAAAAAAGGTATTTCACAAAGCGAGGTGACTGGACTGTGTTGTAGATCATGTTCTAAAAAAAGACCTGGTGCGTGGTAAGGACAAACAACCGTTTGTTTAACTAGTTTTATCAACGTAATTGAGCAAACCCCGTGGGATAAAAGCGTGAGTTTCTGTATGCTCAGAAGTTTTAGAAAACGCCCAGCTAATTCTTATGTATTAGCTGACCTTTGAATACGGTCCACGAAATCCTATCTATCTACACTTTCAGTATAACTTAGCGCAACTGCGAATCACATCACGTTCCAAACTTAAATTCAGCCGTAAGCCCCCCAGCACACGAATATCTCGAGCCCACATCGGTTTGCACAAGACCACTTCGCGGTCCTGAGGTCCTGGTAATTACGTAAGTAATCGCATAGGTGTAGTGTAACTGAATAAGGCGATTAGAACACGGCTCACGTCTCGAGTAGGACGACCATAGTGATGGCGATTAAGCAATTTGCCGTTAATCGATCCCGGAATCGAATGATGCTCGTGTTAGTCGAATAGTAACGATTGCTTCCAAGAAATGCGATTGGATTGAGAGTTTGTAAGCGGAGATGTTAAGAGCGTCCGAGGGCTTGTTCTTGGTGAGGAAAGTAGATGAAAATGATGACCGGGCTCTTGGAAAATGGAAAGGTGTAAGAGCTTTGCCTGGATGTTTCATTGATTAGTTTTGAAGTAAATTTAGCACATTAACAACTAATCTAAGGCAGATATTACAGATCGTAAATCATTATAGAAACAGCAATTTGCAGAAGCCATGCTGAAATTACTGTAGCAGGAAACAAAAGGCCTTATTCGGTCGAAGTAAAAGCAACATTGTAAGAACAGAATTTAATCAGAAGAAAAATAAGTGAGGCGGAGGAAATATATACAATATCCAATCTTCTCCCTAAGAAATCCGATGTAAAGGCCCCATTGTACATAGACGTATAATAATAACAGAAGCAATTATCTGTGATATCCAATTTCTTAAATTAATTTATCGCGAAGAGATCGTCGAGGCGACAATAATTGTAATACTTGAGAAGTGTCAAAGCGATCGCGATGGGGGTGGTGTTAAATTTTACGAGTTTGCTCTCCCCCTTAAGGGAGACGATTCAGATGTCTTTGATTGTTTCGATAATATTGTCGACGACAAAGAAACAGGCGTTAGGATTATCTACGCTTTATACAGAGTTAGTTGCTTTATTTCCTTTTTTTGTATGTTTTTAAAGAATAATTAAAAAACTACTGGACCGTTTTCAAAAATTCCTTCACATTAATTAAACAAAAGCTGTTATACACTGCAATCATTTGATCAGTGCGATCCCTATCTCGGCTGCGATATTTTAAAAATTAAAACTGTTAAGGTTTATATTGTATGCTATATTCTTCCCACATTCTCAGTCATCATTGATCATCATTTGCCAAGAGGCATACCAGACCTGCCATACTGCATTCTTATTTTCCACATTCAGGAAGAATGCAATCTATTTGATACTAAAATTTTACGAGTCGGCGCCGGTTCGCGGGAAAATTCAGATATCTCCGTACGAACGATAATGCCGTCAGCGAGTCGATGAAACAGGTTGTCGATGTAATATTGTGGAGGTAAAGGAGTATTTGTGCAGTTTTCCTTGAAACTGAAATAACTGTTCCAGCGGAACAGTGCGGAATCAGAATCAAGCCGTTAGTATGCCAATGCACATTGCAAAAACAGCTCACAAAAATACCTCTCCAAGTCCTTTCAGGAACTATTTCCAGCGCCAAACCAACACCAGCACTCATGATACCTACGCGTCCAAATCTCCTCCCCCCTCCCCACTGGTCCCAGAGGCGAAGACCCAGTTAGCGTTGTTGACGACATTGGACTTTTCAGTATCTACCGTGTCAATATCTCAATGAACGATTTCATCAGACAAAACTTCTTCCCTTAAACAATTAAATTCAAATGGAATGAAATTAGATTTCGCTCCGCCGCACAGAAAAAGGCATTAAGACACCAAACAAATAAAATCTTACTTTCACACCAAAGTCCACGCAATTACCTGCGGAAAAAAACTTCCTAATCACGGAATTGGATTGATGGCTCAGAAAACTTTTTTAATTTAGTCTCGAAAACAGGTGCGTACGAATGACTGGCTCCTGGGCTCCATTGTCGGACGATATGAGCAATTTTGTCGGAGTCAGCCAGAGATTAGCACGGGGCCCTTAATCCGAGTATCGGGTCGATGGGGCCCGTCATATTTCATAATACTCCCCCAGTTAGGGTGCGCGCTCATTGGACCGAGAAGAGCGGTTATTACGGCACGAAATGGACAGGTCATTAGTGGAGGTAATCGAAATGAAGGGTAAATGTTGTATATGTACATTGATTTGGTTGTTATTCATGCATATTGCATATTAATATGCATATGTTGCTCTAACATACATTTATGCAGAAAAAATCCCAATTATAACTGACTAAAAGATTTAAATTTATCTACCTACTCTTACTAACCCGCATACACACTTTGATAACTCAATTCTTGCTTTTGAGCACCATGTAGTCATATTATTATTATGATATCGCCGAGCCGTTTGGTAACATAATAAAGGGCCGCTTATCTCTTCACATTACAGTGAACTCGATGAAACCCTAGTGTACGAACAGCATTACATTATTAATAATATTATTTTCGTGAAAATCTGTTTCAGGATTTTTGTGTAATGATATGATGTTACAAAATCGATAGATACCTTTTCTTCATTAAGGATAAAATATGTTTTGGTTTAATAACTATTGCAAACTAACTGATGCTTTGACTTTTAAGATTCTTCAAAAATGCTTTAAATAATCAAGTCTCTATTTCATACATTTTTAAGTTGAAAATTGCATTTAAAAAATGTTAGTAAATGGATCACTGTACATAACAATATAGTTTCAGAGATACTTTAGTATAAATATAGCGTTAGCTTTTTTATTATTATTTTATACAAGTACTTACCTACAGTAAAGCAGAGGCTTTTGTCCGGTTTGACTCTCCACAGAAGTTAATACAATAATTTGTACAGCCAGTATAATTATTTTCCAAACAAAATCTAAGAATGGCATGAACCTACATCATCACTTCTTTGAGGTATTCCATCTTGATCTTTTAATACAGTATCGCTCCTCCAGGTAGCAATCAAAATTTTATTTTTTATTATTTTATTACAATAGGAGCAACTAACAGTCACATTATGACATCTTACAACTAATTAAATTTGATAACAATATATACATTTTGGCAATAGTGCAACCCAAAACGCTGCCCACAAGTAGGCAAAATGTATTAAAAACATTAATCACTAGGGGTGTTAGTAACAGTACATGCAGTTAGTAATCACATTATAACAACAGAAGAATTGAATTAAATTGAGAGAAGTATGCACAAGGAAAACACACAAGAGACATTATTTGGACAGAGAGCTGAAGATGAGGCTTTTGAATTTATCCATTGTACAGTTGAAGATATCAATGTTATTAAAATCATTATTATAAGAATCAACCATACGGCGGACAGGTGACCGCTTGCCAGAATGCTGCCAAGAAAAAACATTTTCCTAACAACAGCCTTTAAAAACAAATCTCCTCCGCTCCCCGCCAAGCATAGCCAATGTATCCGCTACCTTAGACCGACCTTCTCCCAACTGTCTTTCACGATAGTATCTGTAGGGTGGGCTCGCCGACCTCACGGACCCACGGACCCCAGCCAGGGGTCCCGGGGGCCCGTACGATTCTTGATATGTTTATTAAGGACCCCGACTTGATTATGTTTATATGAAATGTTGTAAAGTATAGTTCCTTATGTTAGTTTGCTTGGACTACGTTCATACGTCTTGATTTGTGCGGAGTTTGGGTTCATCGGAATCTTTTTGAAAATGTAGCTAAAAAAATTATTTTGATGAGGTGTTCTTGGTATTCATCAGCTCATTATGTTTGTTGGTATAAATAATAAGCACAGCAGTAAGATAAAACGCACAGCAGTAAAGGGTTTTACAGAAACTGAGTACATATGGCTTGTGTGTCATACAAAAATAAAACACTATTCCGGTTCTAGACAGAATATTACTGGCAAATAAATATAAAAATGTTTCGAACCAAAAATTAATGCTCAAAACTGATCCCAGTTAAACAGTATATTTTTTAATCAATCAAATGTTGCCATTCATCTAAATGATGAACGGATAAGTAGACCAAAACCTGGAACCAAAGCAATAAAAATAATACACAATTACAATAAAAATAATACATATTTAAATTAAAAATAATACACAAGTACAATCAAAATAATCCCTCTTGATATGAAATACGATACATTATTTCGATTATTTTTCTGAATACGCAACACATTTGCGATACAATTTATTATAAAGGTATTATTGCTGCGTACGACTCGATTACACGGGGCCTTTGAATTGGGCTCGCGATACATTGGCATGAATGATTTGCAATTTGTGAAACGTGTGTGACTCATTATTGTTGTGGATGTTATTAATTTTTAACCGACTTCCAAAAAGGAGGAGGTTTTCAAGTCGACTGTATTTTTTTTTCTGTGTACTGAATTCGCATGTCTTTTTATTGTTTACACTAGTTTACAAATAAAAATTAAAAAAAAAACTTAGACCTACAAAAAATACAAACGACTTGTAAACCAAAAAAAAAGAAATTAATTTTGAAACGCGGTTTTACAGATAGCACACAGCACTAGTCGCTACTACCATTTTCGAAGGCTTCCATTGACTTCTCTGGGATGCCATCATCAGATCCTGGCACCACCATTGGGATCTCCCTTACAACAAAAAAAGAATATATCACATACATTTTACCCACGCGTTTTAAATTATACAAATACACAGTTTCCACCCGAAGAAATGTCTTTGTTAGAGAAAGGTTTAAAATATAATATTAAACCCCGACTTTCCCAGGAATCTCTTCAAACTTTGGTGGTGGACACCGAGATAGCTTGTTTCAAAGGAAAACAGGATGATGTCGTTAAACAACAAGTGGCAACTCACATTAAGAGAGTTTTCACATCCCCTCCCAATCAAAATTTAACCGAGATTCATCTTTATCGGTCAATTCAGGACCGTATTAGCCAGAATGATTTAATATTAACAAAGGCTGATAAGGGAAATTCTGTCGTCATTTTGGAAAAATCTGCCTATACTCAAAAAGTTAACGACATCATCCTGGGGGAGGATTTTGAACGTCTTGGTGCGGATCCTACAAGGAGGTTTGCCCTTGAGATAAAGGATGCCATTAAAAACACGTCATACATATCAAAAGACCAATTAAAAAACCTTGTTCCTATGAATCCGAGGGCTCCTTTGTTGTATGGTTTACCCAAGACCCATAAAGATAACATGCCTGTACGCCCAGTTGTTTCTTACATTGGTGCCCCAGCGTACAATTTAGCTAAACGTCTCAACACTTTGTTGAGAAGTAGATCTTCTTTTAATCCCAAATATAGTTTAAAGAACAGTTTAGATTTAATTGAAAAAGTTAAAAATATCCAAATTCCTTCCAATGCAAAGTTGTTATCCTTAGACGTTGACAGCTTATTCACGAATGTTCCAATCGATGATTGTTTACGTATTCTGGGTATCCAATTTGAGAAGCAACGGTTGCATCCTGGGGAAATTGCGGATTTACTTAACCTCACTAGTATTTGCATGAAACAAAATTATTTTAGATTTAATAACCAATATTATATTCAAAAGGAAGGGTTGGCTATGGGGTCGCCTTTAAGCCCACTAATGGCGGAGGTTTTTATGGATAACTTTGAATGTAAACATATAGTGAACGAACCTAATATTCTGTTTTACTATAGATATGTAGATGACATAGTAATTTGCTGGAATGGTACCGTTCGACAAATAGACCTTTTTGTAAAAAAACTAAATAAAACTCACCCAAAAATTAAATTTAAATTAGAATTAGAGTCCCAGAACTCCCTTAACTTTTTGGATTTGACTATCACAAAACACAATAGTAACTTGGATTTCCAAATTTATCGAAAGCCGACACACACAGACACGACAATACCAGCCTCTTCTTGTCACCCTCTTCAACATAAATTAGCCGCCTTCCGCAGCTATATTCATAGATTATTTGCCCTCCCCCTTTCAGCAGAAAATTATGTAAAAGAACTTAATATTATTTACCAGATCGCAATTTCTAACGGTTACTCAAAGTCAATGGTAGACAGTTTAATTAGTAAAAAGCAGAAAGAAAGGGTTCGTTCACTATTATATGCATGTCCGCGTACTAATATTAGTAGATATGTGGCCAGTCTGACCTATATGGGCCCCATTTCAGATAGGATTAGTAATTTACTTAGAAAAAACAACGTATATGTAGCGTTCAGAACGGACCAGAATATACGCCGTGTTTGTAACGGAAAAGATATTTTGGAAAATAGTAAAAAGTCTGGGGTGTATAGGCTGGTCTGTGATGAATGCAACGGGGTGTATGTGGGTCAGACGGGCCGTAACTTTGACATAAGGTATGGGGAACATGTTGCCGCGTATAGAAATGGCCATTCGGACAAATCGAATTTCGCGAAACATCTAATTGATACCGGCTATTCTTTGCGCGACAACAATAGTTTTAATATACTACATATTTGTGATAAGGGTTTCCGGCTGTGTGTTTTGGAACAATTAGAGATTTTTAAACATAGTAATAATAATAATTTTGCACTGTTGAATGACCAGACGAATTTGGTTTCTTCCCCTTTACTGCGAATGTTTTCATAATCATAATCATAATCATAATCATAATCGTTTATTTGCTAATATGGGTAATTACATAAAGTTGTTAAAAACAAAGAGTACAGTCCAACCATATTACGCCTTGAGGCATGCAAATACCAGCTATTGCTGTATCACAACATTTTTATACAAAATAATACATGCACCAGAACAAATGATTAATAAATAACAATTTTGGCATTTCCAACGCAGCAAATAATTGAGTCATTAGCAAATATTAATGTCATAAGAATAATTAAAGATTAAGATGTCATGTATTAAGTTAGAATGTCAAGATATATTTATAAATTAATGTCAAAGTAATAATAAAAGATAATTAATTAGTGCATCAATCTCATGTCACATTTACAACAATAATACTAGGAAGTCCTTACACTCTCTGCCAAATATTCATGAATACTATAATAACATTTAGATAGCAAGAATTTCTTTAATTTCTTTTTAAACTCATCGATGGATAGAGTTTCTAATATAGACTTTGGTAAGTGGTTATATATACGTGGTGCCATACTGAAAATGCTTTTTGTATACAAGGCCGTCTTGTTAGGTTTGCAACAAATTTTATCACTATGCCGCTTGCTTCTGTATTTATCAAAAAGATGTTTGTTAGTTCTTGCAAAGTTGGCAATCTCATAAATGTAAACACATGGCAATGTTAAGATATCATGTTTGACAAAATATGGTCTGCAGCTATCAGTCTGTTTGATATTAAACATACCCCTAATACACCGCTTTTGCGCCTTGAATGCAGCGTCCTTATTGGTGGAATTACCCCAGAATATAATACCATACTGTATCAAAGATCCCACGTAGCCATGGTATGCTGCAAGTACAGCAGAAGTGTCCACCGTTTTTGCCAGCATATGTAGAGCGTATGATTGCTTGTACAATTTTTGGTTCAAAGTATCAATATGTGTCTTCCAGTTTAAATTATAATCAATTGACATTCCTAAGAATTTTGTAGTTACTATCTCATTTATTTTGTTTCCTGTATATTCTATATTAATGTCAGTAAATTGGGCTTTACGATTACGAAATACCATAATTTTGGTTTTGTCATAGTTCATTTTTAAATTATTATTGGTTAACCATTTTATAATATCATTTAAAGTGCTGTTTATATCTTGTTCAAGGGATAACTTGTTCTTATTTGTAAAAACAACAGTACTATCATCAGCAAACAGTATAGTGGGATGATTGGTGACTTTGGGAAGGTCATTTATATAAATGATGAAAAACAAAGGGCCCAAAACACTCCCTTGTGGGACGCCTTGTTTGATTTCTCTGTATTCTGAAGTGTAATTAATTTCTGTTCTAGTTTTGGTGCATACGCGAGTAACTAAAGTGGACTGTTTTCTGTTGGTAAGATAGGAAGCGATCAGTTCTAATGGAACGCCTCGGATTCCATACCTGTATAGTTTATTCAACAGAATTTGTGGGTGTGTTTGTGGGTAGTTGTACAGAAATAACCAACGGTGGCAGTGTATAAAAGGGGGGTGCCTTGTACTAAATTCTCAGTTTTTTTATTGTCCGGTTGAGCAGTAACCAGCCTTAGTGTGCTGAACTGCGAGTGGTCCATTCCAAAAAAACAAAAAAAAAAAAAAAAAAATTCTCAGTCGCAACTCAGCGGTCAGCGAGTCAACACGTCCCCTGAGGATGCCTCGTGGAGAGGCGAAACACGTGTCGGTAATGGTGTTGGGTTTTGCTATGCCTTCCTGCATGTGCTTAAAATCCTTGCATTTGCCTTGTAATCTTGCATGTGCATAATAAAGCGGGCGGGAGGGAGGTGCATACCTGCAACCCACTAATTTTCGCGGAAAATAAAACTAGATATTTTATTTTCATTTTCAAATTTAAAAAAAGAATCATCAAATTCGGTTCATAAACGACGAAATTATCCAAGAACACTCATATACAAACTCCTTTTTTTTTAAGTCGGTTAAAAAAGAAAAAATAGTTTTAATTTCGGAAGTCAGTGTTCAAATTCCGAAACTATAGTTATTTTATATGTAGTTTTTGTGTTTTTTTAAATGATATAGGTACACAATATAATATTATCTACCACTAGCTACCCGCGCAATTTCGTTTGTCTTACATTTTTCATGACGACTCCGCTCCTATGGGTCTTATCGTGATATATTGCCTATAGCCTTCCTCGATAAATGGGCTATCTAACACTGAAAGTATTTTTCAAATCGGACCAGTAGTTCCTGAGATTAGCGCGTTCAAGCAAACAAACATACTCTTCAGCATTATATATTAGTATACTCGTATATGTTTGTAGATTCTGTAACTATCCCAATAAGGCCCTCTCTCGAAGGTAAAAGGGACGAGTCGTCCATCACCACGTTTAGTAAAAGCTTGTTGGCGATATCCAGCTTTCCTCAAGATATATTTCCTTTCACCGGTATTAACAATACAGGGCAGTACTATGTTTTCCAAGACAGAAGTATCCACAACATGAATCATTCGTTTGCCTTATCTACACTAATATTATAAAGAGGAAAACTTTGTTTGTTTGGTTGTAATGAATAGGCTCAAAAACTACTGGACCGATTTTAAAAATACTTTCACCATTCGAAAGCTAAATTATCCACGAGTAACATAGGCTATATTTTATCCCCATATTCCCACGGGAATGGGAACTACGCGGGTAAAACCGCAAGGTGCTGCTAGTTTTATATAAATCAATTCAGTCGTTGAGACTTGAACAAGTAAAAAACAAACAGAATTCGCATTAAGAGGCAAACATCGCTGAAATAACACATGAACGCCATTTATGAATAAATTGATCGATGGAGTTAAATTCTACTGAACTCTGTATGTTTTTTTCTTTGTATCCTGCTTTGTCACACTTCGGCCAAAAACCAACTCAACCATACCTCATTATAAGGTTTATTCCTATAAACCCTGATCTGTCATAAAAATATTAACAAGCTTTACCAAAAAGAAAAAAGTTTCACAGTCCCACAGAAACTACTTGCTCAAACACATCCACATGAAAAGCTCTCGAAAATAAAACTGTCAACCTTCTTTCTACGCCACCCGACAGCATTGAAACGAGTCCTCAACGCTTTGAACCCCACCTCAAAAGTTCCGTTTTCGACTCGACAAAAATCCCTCTCATTTCCATCTTTAGGCTGTAAGAATACTGTAGGTACGTTGAGAATCTGGAGCAATTCTCACCCTTCTACTAAATTTATAAGTATGTAGGTCGTACGTACAATCAAGAACATAAATACAGTTTCACGAGATTCCAAAGCAATTTTTTTCTAGTGTATTTCCAGAAATGAAAAAAAAAACATGTAAAAATGACATGTTCACACACAACTCCAAATTCTTAGTTGACTAACATTAAATTTGATACCATACTATCTATACTAATATAATGAAGAGGTAACGTTTGTGAGTTTGTTACGTTGTTAGGGGTACTCTCTAGATCTACTGAACCTATTTTCAAAATTATTTAACCAATAGAAAGCTACGTTATTGTGGAGTGTCATAGGCTATATTTTATCCCCCTATTACCACGGGAACGGGAACAACGCGGGTGAAACCGCGGGGCGCTGCTAGTTAAGTAATAAGTCTACTCTCAAGTTAAAATGGTTACTTCACGAGAAAATAAATTACCTTTAAATGTTAGTATAGTTTTGACTGAACTATGCACTTTCGGTTTTCACTAAGGCTACGCAAATCTTGGATTTATTAAAACAACCACACAATATGCGTTCGCATTGTTTATCCGGGTACGCCCGGCTAAAATGATGCAATGCCGGATAAGACAATGTAGCGGAAAGGTACACCCTGCTCCGCCCGGGTCGACCTTTCAATTTCCTTGATTGTAACCGGATCGCAGTGGGTTCGTCTTTATTTCTTTATATATAGTTATGATTTCTTATGGGTTACCCGCCAATACGGGTATGAAGTGGTTCGGGTGACCAAATTGGTCTGATAAGGACGGGACTCAGTTTCGATTAACACTTTTGTGGGAAATAATTCTGGTTTGTTTCGTATTATTTTCCTACTTTTG
This sequence comes from Hecatera dysodea, assembly GCA_905332915.2. Lineage (NCBI taxonomy): Eukaryota > Metazoa > Arthropoda > Insecta > Lepidoptera > Noctuidae > Hecatera > Hecatera dysodea. The sequence continues at coordinate 4,284,098 of HG995294.1, read as the reverse complement.
CAGAAACGAAAACAGAAACGCGTAGAATTTTCTTAGTGGAGTATTGCATTTTCAAAAGCTTTCCCGTTGCAATAAAAGTTAGAGCAATATCTGTGTCCAAAATTTTAGGATCGCGAGATTAAATTTTTGTATCTGTTCACTCTGAATTAGAATTTGGAAAGGAACATTTCCACCGGTCACAGTTCTAACATGGTCTCGTTTTCCTATATTTTTCCTTAGCACGTATTTTCGATTTGTGCGGATATTTACGTACGGAAAAAACACAAAACAAACATTATTTATTGATGGACCACTCTATTATCATGACAACACCCAAAAGAGGTATGATCGATGATGAGTGGGACACTCGATGGAAAATGGTGCTGGTAGCTAAGTAGTGTCAATCGAAGTAGAGTTTCGGCAAAACAGTTCCAATAATAAATCTAAGTTGTTATGTCCCGAATTAAGGTATACTTTAGTAGTTTTATTGTAGCACTGAAGATCTTACTAAAGAATGGATTCAAAACGTACTTGGCAACATTAGTTCTTGTTGTTTCAATTTAAATAGTTTTTATTTGTTTAAATTTTTCTATTTATTTGCTTTTTACACTATATAATGTATAGGTGACCTAAAGTCCTCATCATCTGCCTAGCCTTTTCCAAAAGTATTTTGGGGTCGGCTTCCAATCAAACCGAATTCAGCTGAATACCAGTATTTTATGTGGAGCGGCTGCCTACCAGACCTCCACAACCCATTAACTGGGTAAGACGGTGTTTCTTCGCAAGACTGTCAGATTTACTGGCTTCTGACATTCCATAACGACAGACAAAGATCTACAAATGACAAACAGGACCAATAGCTTAGCGTGCTTTCCGAGGCACGGAGGAAACTCAGTATGTTAAGATGGTCACCCATCCACAGACCAACCTAGGCAAGCGTTTCTTAACCTTGGAAATCGACCCGTACGGCTGTAAGTCTTTTAGACCTAAAGTAAATACTAAATATTACTCTTACTTTATTACTTTGACATAATATAACTTATTGACATTGACATAAATACAAGTTTTCTTTAAAAATATTATTCCGTCCCGCTTCTGGACATTATATATACATACGTATTTATTAGAACAACTCATAAATATATTAATATTAATATCGTCCCAGAAAAAAACATTTTGTAATTTTTGTTTTATAATAACAATTTCCCCCATTTTCAACATACACACACAACATACACAATAATATTCTTTTCCATATTTGAAATAACAGTTTATTTTGATTTTCAATAAATTATATCAACTTATTTATGAGACTTCTAAAATAAACAATAATATTTCTTGAAACATTTACGCTTGGCATAACAGATCCTTACTCTGTCCGCCATGATTGGACGTAACGCTTCATATGTTTAGCACTGTGACGTCATTCACGGTACACGGCCTTGTGTGTGCACCCTACCTGACAGTCATCAGGACGCATAGATCCGTTAGAATTCGCCCCGCTGCATGCAGGGACCCTTTGCCTCAGCCAGAGTAATTGCTAGCCTGGACACATTCACGTCTATGCAATGTCATCTAAATACAATCCCTGTATTTGTACCCAATCTATACTAATATTATAAAGCTGAAGAGTTTTTTGTTTGTTTGTTTATTTGAACGCGCTAATCTCAGGAACTACTGGTCCGATTTGAAAAAATCTTTCAGTGTTAGATAGCCCATTTATCGAGGAAGGCTATAGCTATATATCATCACACTAAGACCAATAGGAGCGGAGCTGTCATGAAAAATGTGACACAAACGAAGTTGTGCGGACAGCTAGTGAAGTATAATACGAACCTACGGTCCTTCAGGCAGTCTGGCCCGTAATAGCCACAGGCCACCAATATATTATTACCCTGTATCGCCAATATATCTTCCAACACAACGGCGATAGAGAATCCAATATATAGAATTATCAATAATGCTCTGTCTATGTACTATATAAGGCACATACATTACAAATTTACCGGTAGCATTAAGTCAGTTTAGCAGAATAATACAAATACATCTGTTGTTCAATACTGGACTTTGGTGCGGTGAAGTTAGGGTTCAAAATCTAATGGGTGGTCGAGGAATATTTTTCGCCACTCGAAAATATCTAACGTGTGGCCGTCGCATTCCCTGGGCGGTTTATGATTGATGGTCAGCCTAGTGGGCCGGATAAGACAATGTACCGGAAGGAATGACCGGCCCGGTTCGGACGATGCACCGCCTCGGCACCGAATTATACCGCCACATTGGAACTTGCTACGGTTTATGGTACGAAATAATGAAGAAGGAGAATTGTTACTGCTTTTTGGGGCGATAGTGGAAATTTGAATGAAAATATACACTTTTCCTATTACATTACAGAACTGACTTTTATTTCTGACTCAACCTACTTATTGTAGGAGTTTTCAATCATTATCCAAAGGCGTTGGAAAAATGATTACAAAAATATTTATAAACCGAATTAAGATAAATTTGAGTTGATTACATGTACCCTACTTTAATAACTATACTGGGCAGTTTTTGCAAAGTAAGGAGGACTGTAATAAATACTCAACTTATTAATAATATCTATACTAATAGGTTGTTATAAAGAAGATTTTTTTTTGTTTGTACCGAATATGCTCGGAAACTATACTGGACCGATTTTAACCATATTTAACCAATGGAAAACTACCTTATAAGCGAGTTACAAAGGTTATATTTTATCCCCGGATTCCCCCGGGAACGGGAACTACTAGGGTAAAAACAGATGCCGAATGTGTTGGTATGTTTTCATAGTGATAAATTCATTATGTACCTAAACATACAACAAAATCTAATACAATATTAATACAACATACACATTCTCAATACTGCCGAGTGGCTAATTTTGTTCGTTAGTACATTGAATTTTTCAATTAAGCTCGAATCCTGAGTGGGTTTGCGTTATCGAATTTAAATTAATACACAATGTTGCTGAATATATAATAATGGTTAATTACATTTTTCATTACACTGTTGCTGAATTTAAAATAGAAATTAAAGCTTAGGTTGGACGTAAAAAAATGAATTGGCGTACCCAAAATTACTTAAATAAAATCTTTAATACTTAAAGTACTGTAAGCCTATTAAAGTATTGCCTAATTAATGAGGAAATTAATAGGATCTTACCGATTCATAATCTCGAGACAAGCGCTCCTTTAGCGGTTGATGAAATAGTTATAATTCTATGTAGGTGTTCGGGAGATGAGCGTCATCGCCGAGGGAGACTTATAGAGCCAACGAAATATTCCCGAAAACATATCAACCTCCCCATTATTAAATGTTTTTAAAATTCAAAAAAATGTACTGAACTGCTAAACATTTACATGTTTTTCAATTTGACGTTTGGTTTCATGAAAATTACTTCACATTTTTTGTATGGGGGAAATTATCAAATAACTGCTTCCGCTCTGGGCGAAGCGGGATGAAGTGTTACACTCTCACTGATTAAAACCCATCCGTGTTCCTCGAAATGCCCTTTACGTTTCAGGGCCGCGGTGACTTTTTCGAACAAATTCCGCAACCCTGACAATAATGACTTTACTGACCCCTTAATTTTGCGTTTAATCTGTGAACACTCTTTTTAACTTGACGTGGTTACTTAGAGGCATACTTAGATACAAGAGATTAACTAGAGGCACTTCAGCGGAAGATTAGTAAACTAAAAACGTGGCCCAGCAATGGGACAATATAAAATAGTATAACACATTAGTAGTAGTTTTGCATAACACATTTTCAGTACCGTTTATTTACAGTCTCCTGCTAGGGGAAATGGTGTTAAGTATCAACACTTTTCTATACCCTATCCGTTTAGGTAGTTAACTAAAGGTAAACAATCTTGGTATGTCTTTTAACGAAAAATGTTTTTGAAAAATGTGAAATACGTTTTACAACATGAAATACTTTCAAATTTTCTAAAATTATAGATAATTGATTTGTATAAGTAGTAATATCCATATTTTAAAATATATCTATCTATATATATATAAAAATCAATGCCACTTTTCGTTGTAATTCCATAACTCAAGAACGGGCTCACCTATCCAAACCAAATGCTTAGGATTTGGTCGGCATATTTAGTAGATGGTTTATGTGAAGTTTGCACAAAATCGGTCGAGCGGTTCCTCATTTGTCACATTTTTTGTAATAAATGAATTCAATAGAAACTTTTTTCACAGAAACTTTTTTGAAGTTTTGTTGACAGGACAAGCACGTTGTTATGTCATTCATGCCGTCAATTCATTTTGGACGTGGTTTGATTAAATCATATTATCAGCGATAAATTTTTTCTTTTCACATAATTGCATTTGCAGTGCATTCATACAAACGGTGAGTCCTGAATTTATGTATACTTTTCTAAGTTGCCGTATATGATTTCACATGGCATCATATGCGACAGCTTCTTGGGAATTTGTTTTTTTTTTGTTCTAATTTTTTTTTTCGATTTTTAAGCGAAAACATATGTGCATACGGGAAAAATGCCACCAGCCAGACGAGCAAATATAGGTTACGAAATATTAATCCACCAAAACTGTGTAACGGAACCAGATTGGCAGTGAAAAAGTTATTGCCAAATTTGATTGAAGCTACGATCTTAACTGGTAAATCAAAAGGAGAAGTTGTTTTGATACCGCGTATACCTATGTTCCAACTGATATGCCTTTTGAGTTCAAACGTTTACAATATCCTGTGCGTTTATCATTTGCGATGTCCATCAACAAGGCCCAAGGTCAAACACTTCACGTTTGTGGTGTGAATTTGGAGGAACATTGTTTTTCACATGGCCAGTTATATGTTGCCTGTTCCAGAGTCGGTACCCCCAGCCGTTTGTTTATTTATGCTCAAAATGGAAAAACAAAAAATATTGTTTATCCAAATGTTTTGGATTAAGTGTGTTGTAAATAGCTAGCAATTGATTTCGATTTTAAATAAAATATTTTTTTGATTAAATAAATGAATTTGATGTTCCGATTTGTTTATTTTATTTCACTTTATACGTAGCGAAGCACGTACCGGGCCGCTAGTTTTTACATAAAAAGACATACCAAGATTTACCTTTAGTTAACTACCTAAACAGATAGGGTATACGTATGTATTTTCACTTCAGTGTGTGATGTGAATTGTTTTAGATTATGTAAGTATGTAAGTTTGCCCATGTACCTCGGGTTCCCAACAGGTCCAGTAACCGAATTTAATGCACAAATGTTACAACATTCTGCCGTAAGCCTGTTAACACTGCAGTCTAGTTAACATGTACTATCTCACCGGAATGCATGTTCCTTTACGTTGAAACTCTAGCAATGGTCGCTCGTGTCTATGGAATATGTAACCCGGTACAGGATCTACGAGAATTTTGAGATAGGTGAGCCTGTGCCAGGGTGTTATAGTTTTGGGTCGAATTTGGTTAGTAGGTAACAAACATAGGTCTTCAATTTCTCCATCCTATTGGATAGGTACGTGTCGGGGTGCTCAATCCGGGTCACTCTTTCATTTCGGTTGAGTTCATTAATTTAAGCAAATCGTCATCATGGTCTACAACCCGATTTTGCCCATTGATGAACATAGGGCTCACTTTTTGTGCCCATTCCCTCTCGTATCAGCGCCATCTAAGAATAATTACTTGGTTCAAATTCAAATCATTACCAAGAGTGTTTGCCGTAGCTACCTGTCCCGTGTCCTTCAATTCTAAAATACACGTAAACAGAGTATATTTCTCAGCACACATAGAATATAAACTTTTCCCTTCAAAGTTAGTGTATGCAGACAAAACAAAACACATCCACAACTATTACATATTCTCCACAACACAACCTTCCTTCCATCTCTGATGTGAACCGAACCAAAGCCATACGAAGACCTCACTCTAAACAGCCTTGTTGAATATAGAGACCGATTCATGACTCAACAAGGTCATGTAAAATCAGCACGTTGTCTACTACTTCCATCAAATCATGATCATGATCCACAGCCCGACTTCGCCCATTGCTGAGCAAATCGACCTCACTTTTTTGTGCCAATCCTCACGCTTCTATGTCAACCTCTTCCAGGAAAAACAATTGATTCGATTAACAAAACATCTTCGCTATTGCTCCCTGTTCCATTTCTTTACTGCTATAATAGACGTACATAAATATAACACACTGTTTTATCTCACAACAAACAGAATAAAAGACTCAAATTTTCATACTCTTCCACTCAAAGACCACGTAAGCAGACAAAACAAAACACACCCGTATTCTATACAACACAACCTTTCTACCATTTCTGATGTGAGCCGAACCAAAAACTTGATAACAAGACGACCAACCTCACTTGAAACAGCCTTGTTAAAAATGGAGACTGATGCATGCTAACTCAAAAGGTCACGACGTAAAAGCAGCTCATTGTCTACTACCTCAACCATATTTCTTTCCATCCATTCATATCAAAGACGTTTAGAATAATGAGTTTTTATTTCTCGCGTGCAACAAAAACGTCTTTTCATTACTTTTATAAGAAACCCCCCTCTTTCCATTTACGGGTACGACCAAGCGGTTCTTGGTAACAAGATTCACTTGAAGTTTGAATGAAATTCGTGGGGCTGAGAACTCGGCAGGTTAAAGTGTTTTGAATACAGTACTATATTTGTTCATAGTTTGAACAACTTGGCTGATCAGAAAAACATGACTTGCTACTCTGGGGGACGATTATTTGTACAGTGCACTTTAGTTTGACAAAATTGCGGTTTGCTATTCGATAATTTTACCTTCATCATAATGATTTCAATTCGATATAGGCTCATTACCTACTAATTTTTTTTACTATTGATAGGCGTGTTTTACCACGCGTTTTACCACTATCTCACCTGATGGTAAGCGATGATGTGGTCGAAGATGAAGCACGCTTGCCTAGGAGTAACCTATTAACTCTTAACATAAAGACTCCCATTTTGTAGCTATCAGGAAACACAGACTCGGGCAAGGAATTCCACTCCTTAAGCAGTACGCACAATGAACATGTTCCCACAATGTTTTGTGCATGTGGGTGGGATGTCCACCATGGTGGCGCATTGCCATTCGCCTTGTGCACCGATGGTGGAACTAGCTAGTTTTGAGCATACAAATAATTAGCCTTTTAATGATCCCACTGCTGGGACACAGGCTTCGTCTGAAGGAATGGGCTGTAATCCACCACGCGGGCCCAGTGCGGGTTGGTGAATGTCACATGTCTTCGAATTTTTGGTTCTAGGACATGCCGGTTTTTTCCATCACCGTTTTGAGAGCAATGGTGATGAAGGTCCCCTGCTGCGGACCCTGGCTGGGTTTGAACCCGCGACCTACAATTCGTAAGTCGGGGCCGTTACCACTCGGCCACCATTGCTATTTTTTTTTTGTTTGTTTGGTTTTGTGCGTTTCTCTTCAATTTTCCATTTAAACCTAAACGAACTGTTATTTAGTTAAAACCGAAACTCCTGCGTGCATCGAAAGTCATATTAATCGGTTTGCTTAGGTTGTCATTTCAAGATCTCTGCCAAATTGTTCCGGGTCGTTAAAAGTCAAGAATCTGATACCAGTCTTACCAAGAGATGGTAAGCAATAACATAAATAATAGTTGGGCAAAGGCTGAGCAGATTGATTCTATACCTAATGAATTATGTCTACCGTTTTGATATGAATAGTAGCTTCACTAACCTTTACTATTATTCTTGAGAAACTTCATATAATATATCACAGAGTAATGAGATCACAGAGTGAAATGACCAATCCTTCTAACGCAAATATCTGAGTTACCTGCAACGTTATCTACATCAAAATGTTCCACGCGGATCCGGAGATTATACAGTATTTACTAACTCTCCCTATCTACAGAATTCTAGCATAAAGCGTACTGAACGTTCTGAGCCGAAGTTTTCGGTGAATATCCTATAACTGTGACTTGTTCCCTAAATCAAATGCCACTTACTGAAGTTCGCCGTAATGGGAGTCGTGAAGGAATAGACTGCTTTCACCAAGTTTTATATGAAGCGGACTTGTGTAAAGGAAAAAAGTGTTGGAATAGCAGAAGTTTTTGTTTTGAAAAGATGATATGGCTTGTTGGCGGGAGTTAAAAACTAGTGCGGAGTTCAACAACCTGTACACAGCATCAGTTATACTGTTAGTAGTTTGTTGTTTGTTTAGCTTTTACACGACTGCCCAAACAAAGGAGTGTTTTGTTTTCAGGGTTCATGTATGTATGTATGTATCCGCCATAACTTCTAAAGGGCTTAACCGATATCTACATATATATATGGTACTAGCAGCGCCCCGCGGTTTTACCCGCGTAGTTCCCGTCCCCGTGGGAATATGGGGATAAAATATAGCCTATGTTACTCAAGTTGAATGTAGCTTTCTAATGGTGAAAGAATTTTTGAAATCGGTCCAAGTAGTTTTTGATTTTATTCGTTACTTACAAAAATATAAAAATACAAATCTATAGAAGCGATGAGATATCCCGGGTAACATAGGCTAATGAACATTTTAATAAATAAAGAGGAGTAGTCATGGTTCGTAAATAAAAACTAAAATATCTTGTTTTCATGAAAATTACTGACGACTATATACCTATACTGTCATCGTCTATAACTTGATTAGTAATAGCAAAAAAGGTAATAACAACATAACAAGCAGTTAAAAAAACACGCCTGCCATGTCAAAAAGTGAACTAAAAAGATTAAAAAAAGAAAGATAATAATCTTTTCATTGCAGTCGGAGACCGTTTTTTTTTTTTCAGTTCTTTACATGTCCCACGACTGCAATGAAAATATTATTATCAGGTTTTTGATTTTTTTTGTTCGCTTTTTGATTTATTTTTTTTTTTCACTGTAATTCCGCCTTCAGTAATATCCTTGGTCGTTCCTACTTTTCGTGACGTTTTAATTTTACTATCTGAAAACAATCCTATATATTTTCCTCACAAAGCAACTGCAGCTGCATCCCACAATTTGTAAAATTACAAGTTAAATAACACGAACTCATAAACAGAACAGAAAATTGAAATATAAAGTAAAGAACAATGCCAACCTCAATTTAAATCCGAAACTGTGCCACATTCAGTGTATTTACTCACCCACAAACTTTACGACGCAGTCTCTATTCTAATGAGTTAAGTCTTCACAACTAGTTGATATTACGTTGCGAACTTCGCGAAAGGAACTTCACTTGAATACTAGCCATTATTATCCTAACACGGGGTTGAGGTAACCTCCTCAGAACCAACCACGTGAGACCCCAAGATATTGCAGAAAATCTTCAATCTTTACATGAACTTGTAGCAGCGAGAGCGGCAGGGGAGGTCTGATGAAATTGGACGGTTGCTATAATAGAGTAATGTCTATATAACGTTACCATTGCATTCGGTGCACGTATCAACGGATTGAAATCGTGGTATATCGGCTTGCAACGAGTTTTCGTACAATAGTAATAGATATTGCGATGGTTCTCGGGAATTATATCTATTGATAAGCGAATACCGAGTAACGGTTTTGTTCGAATTTCCCCCCTCTATTCCGTGTTGACAAAGAACCGTATTGCGAGTGATCCTAAATCTGTTTCTGGGTTATTGGATGGTGGAGTAGATAGAAGTTTTGCATATCTTTGTTCCGATACAATTTTATTCCGAAGTAGATTTAAGTTCTGACGTCTGAAAGATTTTAAATCTGAGATATTTATATGTCTGGATCAAAGTGGATTTCTGTTTTGAATTTTGATATCCTCTTTGTTTTAATCTTGGGAAGAGCTGTAGCTTTCTTCTCGTAAAACTTGAGCAAAATATTACGTTCAGTAAATAAATATATTTCAATAATATAAATCATGTTTTCTTCAGGAACATACATAAAACCACCTCTGCTCTCATTATCAGATTCCTCGTTCTTATGCTCCCTTCAGAATTCCACGTTATTTTCTATCAAAGTCGTATGTTGTCAAGTTTTCCCTTTATGACGTCTTTTGACGTCGTCGTCAATTGACATGACTCACACGACTACGTTCATGAGAGTCTTTTGACACTTGACGTCTTTATCCTACGTAAATTATATATATTTGTTGCTAATAACTCGCGAGGGAAATTATTTGCGTATACTTATTTTTAGCTTTTCCTACGCACAGTTTTGGTAAAGCTTCTTTCATTAGTAGTCGAGTACTTTTACGGGACACTAATCTTTAACCTTTTAGGGACAGGTTTTCGTAATATTTTTTTGTATCTATACTTAATATTATAAAGCTGAAGAGTTTGTTTGTTTGTTTGTTTGTTTGTTTGTTTGTTTGTTTGAACGCGCTAATCTCAGGAACTACTGGTCCGATTTGAAAAAATCTTTCAGTGTTAGATAGCCCATTTATCGAGGAAGGCTATAGGCTATATATCATCACGCTAAGACCAATAGGAGCGGAGCAGCGATAAATAATGTTTTAAAATCGGGGATTCCACGGGGACGAAGTCGCGGGCAGCAGCTAGTTAGTAATATGAGTGGGAAGATACCTCTGTTGGTTTGTAGTCACTAGTAATACGGGTTTTTCATACGTAGGCGTCCTATAGGGCTGTAAAGGGATTTATATACATATGATGGTCCGAAACATTTTACATAGAGCTTACAGGTTGTTTGTTTTAGGTTTATCTTTCGTATTATAAAGATCAGGACACGTGTTTACGTGTAACGACCCTCAAGATCCCTTAGAATTGGAATCTGCAGGCAAAAATAGACCTGATATTTTTTTTCTAACTATACAACTTTTTTTTTCTCACTGCATGCTCGCCACTTGTTTATATTGCTATATCTTTTAATTCAGGCGTTTTGCTTTTTATGTAAATATCTCTAAAACTTTTAAAGACATTACTATTTAAAATGGCTTACCTCAAGGCTTTCAATGGAAATATAGCCAACTGACGACCTAAATACTTACATACGTCGAAACCAATACTAAAACAGTAACATTTGCATATCAAACGGAGTCAGAGACCGTAACTCGTAAGACATCTTATGTTCTAGGCACTGCCTCGCATCCCTGCGTCTCTGGTTACAATACAGCCCGCCACATATTAGACTGCTATACAGAGCTAGGAACTACTTGCTGGCAGCGAGAAGACGCCAGTGCACATGATATTTGTGTCCCCGCATTTGGGCTTCACGCAAGTTGCTGCTGACACGGTGAACTGCCACGGGATGTCAATTTCTATGGTAACGCTGGACAGATAGAGCTCGTGGATCTTTTGGGGTTAAGCAGCGCTTATTGAGGTCGGGTCCGAGTATGGGTGACCCATAATATACCGAGACTCGGAAAGCGCGTCAAGCCGTTGGTCCTTTGTAAATCTTTGACAGCCGTTACGGATAATAGAGGTCAGAAAATATTACACCATGGCAGTCTTGCTAAGGGGTTACTGTATTACCCAGTTACTGTATTTTGAACACTAGATAGGTAGTGATTCCATATAAAATACTGGAACTCAGATGCATCCGGCTATCTGAAAATCGACCCCGATCTATACTAATCTATACTAATATTATAAAGCTGAAGAGTTTGTTTGTTTGGTTGTTTGTTTGTTTGTTTGTTTGAACGCGCTAATCTCAGGAACTACTGGATCGAATTGAAAAAATATTTTTGGGTTGAATAGACCATTTATCGAGGAAGGCTTTAGGCTATATATCATCACGCTTAAGCCAATAGGAGCGGAGCAGCGATAAAGAATGTTTTAAAATCGGGGATTCCACGGGGACGAAGTCGCGGGCAGCAGCTAGTATATGTATAAAAGAAAAGGCTCGGCAGGATGAAACGGTATCACCCACTGACGCGCTTGGTTTGTATGGAACGGTTTCGACGTTCCCGTGTGTGGCAATGGCCGATATGGCCCACCGGTGGTCTATGGTACTTCTAGCTCACCGAGGCTTTACAAACATTGCCGACGCTACCATCCGTGTCCGCCTTTTGTGCTGACCGTACATACGTCTGACGAGAATGGGGAATTTTTAGAATAGGGCATTTGTTAGGCGGGCCGCATGCGAGCATACTTTTTTGTTGCGAGATTTGTTGCGTGCGTGTATGATGACTATGATGAACTTGAGTTTTGTAAAATATTTGTTGTATCGGTAAACAAGTTTTTTTTTTTTTTTACTAATGGTTTGTGGAGGTCAGATCGGCAGTCGCTCTATGTAAAATACTGGTAGGTATATACTCTACTGCTTCCAGTTACCCTGGAAGCTGACCCTAACCACAACATAGTTGGAAAACAGCCTGGCAGATTGATTTATTATAGGATGTAACTATGGTATGATTAGTAAGAAAATATCCTTTTTAGTTTTAGAACACAATAAGCGTTCGATGATAGTAATGAAATATGCTTAACATAAAGGCTGTGGGGAATGCTCATTAATTTATCCAACGCATGTTTACGGAACAGTAGGTCAATTAATTTTTTGACTCGATGCCCGCGTTTGTAATTATTTGCTCTAACCATTAATGAATGTTCAGTCGCCATGGTTGGATGCGTCCGTACACACAAATTCCACTTCATTGTGACAAATGAAAAAGGCAGAATTATTTGGAAAGCTTTATTCACAACAAACATAACCTTAGGAATTTTAGAAGTAGTAGCCCGTAATCTGAAATCACACCGGAGGATCAATTTTCTTACTTAGAAAGCGTTCAAATTCAAGTCGCCATATTATCTCCGTGACATTAAATGTCAAAAACTTGTCATCATAAGAAAAATCATAAAGGAATATTAGAGACAGTTTGCGACTGTGATGTGAATGCGAACGATCCATAAAAATCGATTGAGAAATGCTTCTCTGGTCGATAGCAGTTAGCATTCCTATTGCATGGAAGTTAAACATGACTGGCGTAATTTGGGTGTCCTATACACCTCAGCAGTACAAACAACATTTTTGCAATTATCGCCCAATTCATCAGCAACTCTACCCAAGCAACCATTAAGTGTCCAGGTGTGTAAATAGCCTTATAGACAGAATAGGAAGCCAAACAGTGCTGTCGTCTGGCCAGCAATATCTCCTTCAAGCAGTCTCGAACATGGATATTAGAACTCGACTGAAGTTACAAAGCGCCCTCTGTAAAGGTATCCGCGCTTCCCGTTCAATGGAGATGTTTTCAATAAAACCTGCTTCGGGAGCAGCCGGAATATGGTAAATTTTGGGCTGTGAAGTTTTGGCTTGTTAATGGCAGATTTGTAGCTGGGATTGGTTTCGTTTTAGTTATAGTATATATATATATATATATATATATATATATATATATATATATGTATGTAATAATGTACATTGAACAGTAATTGAACAAAAACAAGAAGATGGAGAGCAGTGGTGGCCGAGGGGTAGCGGCCCCGACTTACGAATTGTAGGTTGCGGGTTCAAACCCAGCTAGGCGCATTACTTTGTGTAATTAATTTCATCACCACTGCTCTCAAAATGGTGAAGGGAAACATCGTGAGGAAACCGGCGTGTCCTAGAACCAAAAATTCGAAGACTAGTGACATTCACCAACCCGCACTGGGCCCACGTGGTGGATTAATGGCCTATACCCTCTCCTAGAGAGGAGGCCTGTGTCCCAGCAGTGGGAACATGTAAAGGCTGATTATGAACAAAAACAATACTGCCATGTTATCTCTTGACCACCCTGATGAGTAGTCTGATATTAAGACTGCCTTTGTTCCTATTTGCATGAAGTCTTAACAAATAAATAAAATATCTAAAACCCCAATTACACTACCAGAGGATCAAAAGGTTTTTTCACCTCGGATTGATCAGTATAACCCCAGAGTCTGTATGTAGGTATGAGTTTATTTCAAGCTGATGCCAATAGCCTCGCTCCTAACTTCATGATATTTAAACATAACTCGAGGAAAGTACTAAGGTACACCTCTGCTGATTTTTTTCAAAAGAGTCACCGCGGCCCTGGAACACAAAGGCCATTAGGAGGAACACGGATGGGTTTTAGTCAGTGAAAGTCTGACACTCCCTGCCGCTCCAGCCAGAGCGAAAGAAGTCATTTCATGAATTACCATACATGAAAAAATAAAATACATCTCTGCCTAATCCCTTAAGGAATTCCAACGCAACGTACTTATGTGATACGTTAAGATATTTCAACTTCATAAAAACCAAAAAAACTTACGACATAAATATAAATAAGTAAAGACTACAACTTGGGTTGGTTTTTGTCGCCCTTTAAGAGAACAATGTATTAAAAAGGCAAGTTTTTTCCTCATAATTAACTTCATTGCCATCCTTTTACGAATTTTATTTTAACTCGCTTTTCTTTTTAGGATTGCCCCTTTCTTAATGTTTAAAAACATTGCAACTTAACAAGTTATACAGTTCTCTAGTCTACTTTAAGGATTATTAAGTCATTAAATGTTAAATGGTATTTAATTTGTAAGTAGGCTGTAAAAAACACGTCAATATTTTTTGGCCGTTATAAACTAGATGAGGCCGATGTTGCCTAGCTGACATTTATTTTATTTTATTATATGCTATATTGTAGGTACACTAAATATTACGGCCCTAAACATATTCAGGATTTATTCAAACAAAGTGCATAATGGGCTGTCTTATCGTATGGGTTTTCAATCTCCATATTTTAAACTCTTTCTATCGATGGATGAGAAAAACATCAACTGGTGAAGGGCTAAGCCAGTAACCATAGAGTATGTACCTTTATTTTGTTTTTCAGTTAGTACGTAACGGGCCATGTATGTACATATATTGTGTCCATAGAAATTCATGTCACTAACCAAGCTAGGTATATAAAATACCGAACATTATACCCAAAAATGTTAATCTTGTCCCATCTACCAAGCCAGACTGATTATGGCGGTTTTGTCCCAAATGTCACGTCAACCGTATATACATCCCTTTATACAAAAACAAAAATGCAAAAAAGAGCCGACCCGGTAACTTTTACCCGGGTCACCTCGGCCCGTTTATAATCACTTATCCACAAGATAAACGTGTGATATTTCACGTGGAAATAATCAGAGAAAAACTCGTCTGATCCCCTGTTTATTTTCGTCGGGGAACAAACTTGGGGGACGGAGACACTGCCCCCGAAAGTTAGAAGGACGGAAAAAATCGGCCCCCAAACTAATGGAGCGAGCGACAAGTATGAACTTTAGAACTTGTCTATGTCGCTTCTTTGCAAAACTGCCTATTCATTACACTATTTTTCGTGTGTTTAGTTCTTATTGATTAATATGATTACTAAGGATAAGTTTGTTAATTATTCTCAGTGTTAAAAGGGTTACATACATTACTTAATCTCTGGAATCTGATTCTTGTTTTCTTATATTCTAAAACGCATTCAGTTATAAAGTTAAATTATTTCTATTGATAGAATAAAAATAATGTAACTTTGTAAAGATTTAAAACAAAACTGCCTATTCATTACACTATTTTTCGTGTGTTTAGTTCTTATTGATTAATATGATTACTAAGGATAAGTTTGTTAATTATTCTCAGTGTTAAAAGGGTTACATACATTACTTAATCTCTGGAATCTGATTCTTGTTTTCTTATATTCTAAAAAAGTTAAATTATTTCTATTGATAGAATAAAAATAATGTAACTTTGTAAAGATTTAAAACAAAACGAATTCTAATAAAACCACGCACGAGAGGACTGTTTTAAATTCCACTCATGCACTACATAGACAATGAGTATTTTTATGTAAATTCATCAAGATGTAGGTAATTCGATTTGCCGCAAATTTAACGAAATCGAGCCAGCTTTTTCGAAATTCCTAATTTTGGAATTTCAAAAAAACTCATATAGATGCATGCCACGTATACATTCCACGTTTCGTAATTGACCTGACTCGTAAAATTTTCGCCTCCCGACGACATTAAGACTCGTCGTGGTAACATTACGTGCAGTGAAAAGCACCGTGAATGACCCGCTTTATTGCAAAAGCCTGTGCTCCGTTTTCAGCCAGAATATCGGGTAAAAATAACAATTTAAACTATATTTTCAGCAAAATTTGATGTTCCTTTATCGTTTTAAAACGATTTTTGACCTGATTTTCGAAGTTTTGTAGTAAAATTGTACTAAAACGAAATATTACAGTTGGAGATGTGAAATCGTTCGAAAGATAAAAGTGTTCAGATCTACGTAGAGTTTTTATAGGCTATGCGGGAATTCTTCAATATAACATTTATTTAGTACTGGTCAATAAGGCATAGCTCTTTGCAGAGGTTTGAATGTTTTCGTGTGGAATTTTTCTTTCAGTGAGGTTGTAGGAATATCTCATTGATGATATCTTACTCACACTCCTTATGGTATTTCATACAAACTCGCAACTTTTGTAATCTTGGAAATTAATGGACTCTCTCTCTCTTTCTCTCTCCCTCTTTCTCTCTCCCTCTTTCTCTCTCCCTCTTTCTCTCTCTCTCTCTTTCTCTCTCTCTCTCTCTCTCATAAGTATTTATACAGTAAGTAAGCGTTTGTTTTGGTTGTATGATTTAGGCACGAGCAATCGTGCCTAAATCATACAACCAAAACAAACGCTAACCAAAATTGGTCTGTGGATGGTGTGATTCCCTCTCCTAGAGAGGAGACCTGTGTCCCAGTAGCGGGAACGTTAAAAGGCTGATTATGCTTATGCTTATGCTATACATGACATATAAATAAAAACAGTAAACAATCAACACTCAAATGGTTGAGAACAATCAATAAAGTGTTCTCTGATATCTAAATTCAACTTCGAAAAGTATTAAATGCATTGTCAAAAGAACCAATTGTTGATTGGTTTTCCTTTGAGAACATTTAAATAGGAGCTAGTATTGCTCGACTTAGCAGCTGTTTTGTGTGAACTGGATTCTTCATTTCCTTTTTCTTACCAAAGTGTTTTATATCAACATCGCCTTTAGAACTCGACTTAGTGAGATTTTATTGAGCGTTTTAGATATTAAGATAGGTATTTCCAATTTCTACAAGAGCTTCGAATGAGTTTTTATACAAAAATCGCTGAAGAATTTCGCATTTCATTTGCCTTTAAAAGTTCTACAGTGACTTTTAGCTAAACGTCCATTGTGTCGATTATGTTCGACGAAATGTAGCATTATTCAATAGTGGTAATAACAATTACGGCTATTATCAAATTACATATTTTTTCTCTAATATCGTTTTTGCTTAATACAAACATCTCTCGTGACATGAGCTTGCGTGTTGGCGGTCAGTCGTAAAAGACTGACCCGCCGGTCTGGCTACTGAAAAGTAGAATTCAAATTTTTCATCAGCAGTAGGTATATATTTATTTAGATAGATTTAACATCTGCGATTTGAAAGCTGTAACTTTCAACACTTCTTTTCTAGTCGATGAGTAGATAACTCTTTAGATTTTTCAGCCCAGTAGGTGATTTTGTTTATTGCATCATCGATGGTATTCATAAGTCCCTCACAGCATTGGTTCCAACGCGTGGAACCAATGCTTTGGGGGCTCATCTGTCATGTGTAACGTTGGAGTCACTTCTATAACAGAAATTAATGTCTATTATAACTACATGTTTGCTACAACTCCCTGTCGTACAAATGCAGGAGAGAGAGCGCCGCTCCTAAGATTGGTTAAAACATACAATCGTAATTTTAACGAAATCGACATATTTGCCCTGTCGAATCAAAAATTTAAAAAACAAATTGTTAAGCGCCTTGCTCAAAATGTTTAGTTATTATGTATCGTTTAAGTTCCTACCTATACACTATTAGCGTTTAAGATAACGAAAAAAAAAATTGTATTGTAGTCTAATACTGTATCAAATATTAGCTAGTAACTTGTGGAAACGTAGTGGATTGTACATTTATCTATAATATAATGTTTTGTATCTTTGTAATATACAATGTACGATTGTTTGTTTCCCAAATAAAAAAAAATAAAAAAAAAATAAAAAATACATACATCCGAATTTAGGCGTAGAGATTTAGGCGTAAAACCGAAACGTTTACGCCTAAATCACTGAACTGAGGTATAGAGATAGATATCCGTAAAGACGGTTAAAGGCTGGTTTTATTCTAAAATCAAGTTTAACGCGATCCAATCTTTCTTTCGGAAAAAGGCCGGAAGACGATATATGTAGTTACAAAACGCACGTATTTACTAACAATTTATTCGACGAAATCTCACACATCAATTCAACTGTCAATTGGACAACTAATCTTAATCTCGTCATTGAATACTGTACGCTGACATTTTGTTCGGACCGATCGGAATTTTGACTCGCTGACTATGAGGGTTATCGTGTCAACCCGTAAAGATTCAGGTGGCAACGGTCTACCAAACTTTGTCCTTCGAAATCTGAAATTTCGTTGAACGTTTTATAGGGAGAACTACAATGATATGGAAACCAGACCATACGTAGTCGCAAAATGTATAGACATTGATGAACATAGTCTTCTTCAGTTCACCTCGAGACAAAGGTTAAGAAAAAAAGATAAAGAAAGAAAGAAGAATAAAGATAAGACAATCTTAGTTGCAACATAAAAAGCAGTAGGTACTCCACCTTCTGAATCCATAAGCTTTTACAAAATTGACTTTGTTATAAAGTCGTCGCCATACTTGAACATGATACCTACCTACCTATTACATTCAAAATGTATAATTACAAGAGAGCTGGCGAAGAAAAACATATGTCATTTTTTTTTTATAGTCAGTACGTTTTCTGCTGTAAACCAAAGATGAACGTTAGGCGTCGTCCTGATGACCATTTGAAGATTTCCCAACCAAAAAAAAAAGGCGTCGTCCTGATCGCGAGCTTGCAGGTGACGAGCTATGGGTGGCTCACCGTCCGATAACACCCAGGCCCGAGTCGACGGCGCGTCGTGTTCCACGCGCGCCTCAAAGATATGTCAGCAAAGAGGACGGGGCCCCATAGGGTCAGTGCCTGCGTTGCGGAAAGCACGTTGCGGTAGCGGAATTTGTTTGAAAGAGTCACCGCGGCCGGGGAACGCAAATGGCACTAGGAGGATCACGGATGGGTTTTAGTCTTAAGAATCTGACACACCCTTCCGCTCCGGCCAGAGAACAATTCATTTGCTGATTTCCCATCCAGGAAACAAAAAAAAGGCGTCGTCCTGATGCAAAGCGATCACCGCGCGGATACCCGGTCATTATTTCGGCGGGCGCCCACTATCGGCGCTACGACGCGTTCGGTTTTGCCGAAAAAATGATCGCGTATTCGCGCATCGATCGCTTTTTATTAAGACGACGCCTTATTCCATAAACTTTATCAACTTACATCGCTTAGTTCAAAACGTATCTAATATCAAAGACAATAGCTTGAGCTCACACTTCTCCTTAATACTGTAACTATAAGCTTTAAGCTGGATATCGAGTTAATCCAAGTTAGAGCCTTATAAAGTGCTGTAATAACTTGGAAACTGAGCAGGTTCGGTTCCTGGACAGTCTCCTGGGATAGGTAGGTGGTTTACTGTGTGCCTGAGTTAATATAAAGTTTCTGTTTGCATAGGTACTCGTTGAGTTTCTTTTAGATGTTTAAAGGTTTTATTTGAATGTTTGTGTCGTAGCAGAGAAATTCCATCTTGAGTACCCTATACTACTCGTAATCAGCCTTTTAATGTTCCCACTGCTGGGAAACAGACCTCCTCTCTAGGAGATTGAATGAGCCGTAATCCACCACGCGGGCCCAGTGCGGGTTGGTGAATATCACATGTCTTCGAATTTTTGGTTTTAGGACATGCCGGTTTATTCACGCTGTTTTCCTTCGCCGTTTTGAGAGCAGTGGTGATGAAATTAATTACATAAAGTAATGCGCCTGGCTGGGTTTTAACCCGTGACTTACAATTATTCGTAAGTCGGTGCCGTTACCGCTCGGCCACCACTGCTCATAATGACTTAATAGATTTATTAATGCTAAAGTAAATCTGTCTGTCTTTATTTCTGTTCGTTACCAAAACGGCTGAACGGATTTGGATTAAACGAACACGTTTCGTTTCTCACAGATGTTTTTTTCACAGATTACAGTTCATAGATAATTTGTTCCACAAGTGAACACCTACTATTTCAAATCTTAACCAAACTCGAGGAGTTCTTGTATGATGTAATCTTTAACATTCCACTGTGAGTTCAAGCAGAACTCACAGTGGTGGTCTCAGGATATAACTAACCATCCTTTTCCATAGTCATGATGGCATTGTAATGCCATAATTCAGCCCTAGGGCACTTTCGCCTTGTTCAATTACGTCCACCTTGTACCCAAATCAATTATTTATTTCATCAATACAATTTGTACGGCTCACCTGGACTCGCCCGAACTCCATAACAAACGGCAGCAATGCCGACAAATGAAAACTTTCCGCCGAGGGAAATTACCCAAGTCATAACACCGAGTTTGTACGGTTGTTTGGTGAAATGAGAAGTATTCTACAGAAGTTTTGCTTTGCACAAGACTTGCAAAAGTAACGCACCGCAAGACAGTGGAAGAAGATCGAGAAAAAAAAAACTTTTTCCAAAAATAAAACCGACTTCTAAACAAAAAAAACCAAAAAGTATAAAATAACTTTAATTTCGGAACTCGGTGTTTTTGGTTGCTTTTTTGTTGTTGAACACACCGACTTCCGAAATTAAAGTTATTTTATACTTTTTGGTTTTTTTTGTTTAGAAGTCGGTTTTATTTTTGGAAAAAGTTTTTTTTATTTTTCACTTTTTAGTGGTACCTACACCCCCTCCCCTCCCCCACCTAAACGAACCAATCACATTGGTGTAAAAGAAACGTACTGCTCCTTCGCAGAGTAAACTAAGAGGTCATCAATGTAGAAAATGTACATATTTTTTTTAGATTCTTGTTGATTTTTCGAAAACCGCTTGGTTGATTTCGATAAAATTTTCATGGGACCATTTGGGAAGTATACCCTTTCCAACAAAAAAAGAATTTTTCAAATCGGTTGACAAGCGACGGAGTTATGCGCGAACAAACAATAAAAAAAAAAAAAAAAAAAAAAAAAAACATACAAACATCCGAATTGAGAACCTCCTCCTTTTTTAGAAGTCGGTTAAAAATACCTAATTTCCCTTTAAAAAGTAAAAAATAATACAAAAAAACTCAATCTTAAAGTACTTAAGTATGTATTAATAATTCAAAAAAAAAATATTTTTTACTTTTTAAAGGGAGCTTAGGTTTTTGTCTCGGGGGTTTTTTAATTTTTTTATTTATTTTACACACTTATAAGAACACTCTCGATTAAGTCATTATCAGTATTCTCTTTCAGTGCGTTTTCATTTGAGACCCCACTCGAGTATATTTGCAGACATTCAGTTATTCTTCCCCGCTTTTACCCCTCACAACTTTTAAACTACACAACGGATTTCCATTAAACATGTCTAAGAACACTCGCCCGTAACTCACCTTTCATACAAAAAAGAAACTAAATTGAAATCGCTTCATCCGTTCGCGAGGTACGGAGCCACAGACAGACAGACAGACAAACAGCCAGACAGACACGTCAAACTTATAACACCCCTCTTTTTGCGTCGGGGAAAAAATGCTAAAGTTAAACTAATAAGCGGGCTGCAGATACTTAATCTGCCCACTTCGAATTGCTGGTTAATTTCCACTACACAGACAGCTAGTTATCACTGTCTGTCTGTGGAGTGACCCGAGTGTTGCTGAAACTTTAGTTGCCTTCATAAATTAATGTGCATATTGACTTTTTATTCCAGTATACTTTGCAATCTTTACGCGGATTGCGCATAATTTCAATTCGGACTTGAGCCACATGTTCTGGCTTCATTTCTGACGCTGATGATCTTGTCACTTTAACTTTTGTTACTGCGACCAAATAAGTTGCATACTCGGCCCATCACGACTTAATCGTCGAATATCCTAATACCAATTTTATTAATCGCAAATTCCGCGCATAGAACGATACAGCTCTCACCTACCTCACCCTGTGAATTTATGAGCAATGACAATTTAAACTTGAAAAACGTCCGCTGGACACACTTTACCATTAACGATTAATATACCATTCTTTATCCAGTGAGACTTCTGTAACATCTCATTTTTGTGACTAGTACTCGTATAAGGGACACGATACAATTTACTTGACGAGACAAGAAAACAAGGTCAAACTGGCCCTCTCAGGGAAAGCGGATGAGGTTCCGTCGGTTTTGTGTCGGTAACTTTGATTTGCTAGTTTATATGAGCACGCAAAATGAAAGAAAAATTCCTTTTTCTTTCATTTTGCGTTTGACTTAATATTTTCAAGTGAAAAATTATCGGAACATCCAAAAAGAATTATATAATTTTTTACTTGTGGCCTCTGGGCCGTACTATGACGTCATAGAACCATCATGATACATTACTAAAAACAAATTGTGCATAGCACTGTCCTTTTTATACAACGGAATCATATTATTGCATTGATATATCTTTGAACGGTCCCTGAAGGAACAGACAGGCTACATTCTTGGGTTTTTTTTCTGAATCATGCTCTTAACAAAAACTTCTGCTGCTCTGGCATGAAGACGTACACCAGTTGTCCATTCTACCCTCAAGTCTACACTACACATAAAACTGATTTACGTCCGTCACATGTCACATCCTCAGGTCCAGTTGAAAATCAGCGACAGGGACTAGTTGTCTGGCATATATGCTGAACTGGACCTATTTGGCACAGCCGTGGGGCGGACCTCTTATTTATTTTTTTCATTTTGTTTAATATCTTTTTTGTTGTGTGCCTCAACTGTGGCAAATAAATAAATTTTCTTTCTTTCTTTCTTTCTCATTTCCACATTCAAAATATTTATAGCTCGTCGACTTTTCACAGTCCATCTTTAGTCCCGTCCCGCCGCCTGCAACTATCCTATAAAAAGATCAATCAATATGATTGCGATCCTGACATCTCTGCAGTACATTTCAGTCTAGTTTATTTTCTGTGCTCTGCCCGTTTCCGCCCTGAACATCAGACATTCTATTGCTAAATATAAATATTGTAGTGTAGGGCACTTCCTGGACTCAATCTGTAGGTAAGTGCATTCCAATCTCCGGTCTTGAATTATCGTTTACCTGTTTTAGTTTCTAATTTGGCGAATGTTCGTTTTTGCCATGTTTTTCCACTTAAGTGACCGGATGCATTTTCAGTGTAATAATGAAGTAGCCAAGAAAAGAAGTACCGTGTTACGCAATTAATTGGTTGCGAATGTCTGGTACCACATAAAAATACTGGTATTCAGCTGAACCCGGTTGGCTAGAAGCCATGCCCAACATAGTTTCGAAAAAGACTAGGCAGATCATGAATGACATAGCAAGAAATCTCACAGTCTTCGAAAACCTGACTAGTAAATGTATCGTATCAATCAATTTAATCGTGTCAATAAATTATTTTATTTTGTAAATTTACTATTATGCAATAAGACTATTTAACTACTGCGCTGCGTGTCGTAGGTCCGATTGTCGCACGGAACGAATATTTGTATGACCTACAGATAGTTTGTTCCGGGTCTGGCTCTTTGTGTATGTGAGTTTATACATATGTTTGTAAATGCATCCACGATACAGGAGAAATTTTTAGTATGGGGCAATGTCGTTACAAAAAAAAAGATAATCAGGACAAAAATGGAAAGTGAAGAACTCATTGGCGCTCGAGAAAATTGTCTAGCAGGATTCAAATGAAAGTTCATCTACTTGACTGTCAACGAGAAAAGTTCCCAGTACAGAGGCTATACTACGTTTTTAATTTGATTAGATAATAGATCAAATGAAATAGGCTTTTATTTATTTATTTTTAAATATAATTTTGAATCAAAATAGTACGTCAAAGTTCGGCAATGTAAAAAAAAAACTCAAATTTTTGCGCTTCATGTCAAAATCAGTATCCTGTACTAAACTACCCCAACTACCCCTTACTTGATATAAAGGTCAAAACCGCTTTAAAACTCATTACCTCTACGATGATCCCATTTATCAAAATGAACCCAACAGTTTAGGCTAACGAGAACTATACACTAGCCGGTAAAATTATAACGCACCCCTTTACATTTGATGGTCCTCTAAAAAGCCTCTAATGGTCCTTTTAATATGTGCATGACCTGCGCAAGGTAGTAAAATACTTGAAGGATCACATGGATCACGGAACTAGCTTCACCCCTAATTTTAAGGTCGTGGGTACACTGGTAAAGGGATTTTTTTTTTAAATAATATTACTCTTTTATCTACTCGTAGTACTAGATTTTTTCACTTTGTCTGTGTAAGCCATAAATAAGAATATAATTATTTACTAGCTGCCGCCCGCGGCTTCGACCGTGTGAAGTTGAAAATTATCCCAAGGGAACATACTTCCGGGATAAAAGTATCCTCTGTATTATTTCGTATAATAGGTCGTGGGTAGCCGATGGATGCGAGTCGCATAGGATTGGTTGTTGTGGTGACACTTGGGTAGGCCTGTGTCCAGCAGTGCTCGGTTGAAATGATGATGATGGTGAATCATAGATGTTAATTAATTTCAACAAATCATTTCACTCGATGACCACTCAGTAACTCCACTCCACCGGCGCAACCTAATCCTAAGGGCACTGTAACCCGAGCAAATACAGAAAACTTGAACCATTATCGTAAAGTGGAAGAGAATTCAACGGAACGCTTATTGGAACCGAAATTTACAATGGCTGTTATTTTCGATCACTGTTTCAAAAGTTTCAGGATTTAACAGACGTAGGTGGCTAATTTAGGAGGTAGTGTGTGGTTTTAACCTGATAAGATGTGTGTGAGGAATTTACCTGTTTCATGTTTTTACCGGTTAGTTATGTGGTATTTGACAGTTGTTTGGGTTATCATATTTAAGTCATGATACATGATGTTCACGAACTGGAATTTGAAGTGGTTACAGTCAGTGATAAGCGGGATAAGGTCACGCTTTTAACTCTGGAAATTTGATGTAAAAGTATTCTGAGTTGTGATGGCATTTTGGAGTTTCTGAATATTCCATGGTAGGCAGAAACTTACGCAGAACGATACTTTTTTTAAATGTTAACTCATTGACTATGTTTTTGTGCCCTCCAAAAAAAAACCAAAAAAAAAAATCTGCCAACTTTCCTTTAGTTTTCAACTCGTTTATTTCATTTCATTTAATTGAATATTGTTTAATTTTCATCTTTGTTTTTTTTTTTGTTTTCATGTAAATGGAAAATAATCTTGAACAATCAGTACAAAAAGCATAATTAATTATTAAAACAAAAGCCTAGTAACAAGATTTCAACAACTTTTTTCCATTGTTTCCCGAGGCTAGCGGCAGTCCGACGATTAAAACTTCATCTACGTTAAAAACGACTTTAAAAATTCAGCTCAACATAGGTCCGCCTAAAAGCGCTGTTCAAATTGACCGAAATTGTTTTAAATACCATTTTTTAGCCACAAACGATATCTTTTATCCACCATTTTATTATTAATTATTTTTGCGTACGATGTCTCTTGTACTAATTAAAAAATGTCTGTGGTTACTAAAAAGGAAAAGCGTAACTAATGGCTCATTGAAACTAGCTGTACCGATTGCATTTGAACTATGATTAATTAACGCAATTGGTATGTTTTGTCTGTGAGCAAAAACTTATTGTGTCAACAACTTTCCCATTGATTCAGTTTTGTTGGACATGTCCTTCTTTTGATATCTATAGGTAAAAATATTATAGTGTCTCTAGTTGGCCCCTCATCCTTTTCAAATGGAAATTTTACAATATTTTGTAAACATTAATCAATTGATTATATATGAGGACGATGCACTTAAATAACACTAAGTACTATACTACTAATAGGTACAACAAAGTAATAACAGTAGAGGTAAAATTAATAAGTTTGGTAAGTAAGACACATAGTACTCACATATTAACAAATTTAAATCGCTTTCCATCAAGTAAGATTGTTGGCAAACTGTAGCCAAAAAGGGAACACAAACTCATCAGTTATATTCAAGGATTAATTCACAATATTTACTTACTACCTAAAAAGCAAATAAACCAAAATATCGAAACCTCTTTTTCACCATGCAAATGCAAAACCTTCCCATATTTCCCTCTCAATATTTCGGGACAATGTCACAATGGTTTTAAGGGTCCCATAACGAGACGGGAACTTGAAAAAAGTCTGCAACAGTACGATCGTGACGTCGGGAGACAAAGCAGCACTCATTGTAATTGCCGTCGCGTCGGCATTAGGGACTGAACCTGCTGGCAATGAGAGGCTAGACAGTTCAGGGGTCTGTACCAACGATGGAGGAACGATTTTATAGGGATGTGCATCCGTAGATCGATGTTATCGGCTTGATTGAAGCAGATATTTGAATATTTGATGTGCTGTTACAGACCAATATCGTTTGTGGAGCGTTTTTCAAAGTTCTTGCTTATTTCAAAGGTTATAAGAAAATTTAAGCTTTGACATGACTAATCGATACTTCCATACATTTCCTAAAAAACTCTATCTTTTTGCTAAAACTTCGTCTTGCATGCTAAATGGATTTGGATAAAATTTGGCTCACAGGTAGACCATATCTTAAGACATCGGATACTCATTTTCTCGGTAGTCGATTATGTTCCACTGGGATAATTTTCGACTTTCGCGCGGACAATGCCAGTTGCAGAAGGTAGTGTAATTTTGACCTAAGTACTGATACTTCAAAAACTTTCAAGCACATCACAGAATCATAAATCCCTTTCTGAACTCGAACTTGCCATACATTTTTTACAGCCCGAAATCCACACACACACACACACACACACACACAAACAGTTCGGCCGTGTAATAAGCTTAAAAGGGGAGGGGGTCTTCTTTGATTCGACCACTGCTTTTTAAAATGTGGGTACTTGTTCACCTTTGTGGGGGACTTGCGATTCGGGCCCACTTTGAACCATCGTGACGTCCACAATGGTATTAAGTGGTCTCTTTGTTTTGTCGCCATTTTTTTTTTCTTTCCTTCTTTTCTACCTGTCAGTCTTTGGTGCTTTGATGTGACCGCTTCCGGATTATCGGACAGTGTTTGAGAAAGATTTTCTGCTTGGATTGAAACGTCATTATTTTTGTTGGGTTTATATGCTTGTCGACCTTTATGTTTTGTTTCTTTCATGATAGGTCAGGGAGATTACTTTTCATATTAAATACTTATTTCTATTTATAGTATATGCCTGTGCTATCGAAACATGTGTTTACGATTACCATTTTTATCCTGTTTTATTTTTGTTTGGGCCTTCAGATCAATGAAAATCGTTAAGATAAAAAAATATTCTACAACTCACGAACGAAGATATTAATGCAAATTAAAGCGATTCTCATAAATAACTAAAATCATAACGCATGATTTGCAGTTTTATAGATATTAAAATAAAAAGAGACAAACTTTAATCATCACAAATTTATTTCATTCAGTTTGCAAAAGCAAATGAAAATTCACACTGATATCAAGCCCATCATTTTAGAAATATTTTAAATGCGTCTAGACATAAATAAGACAGTTAACTCCCCAAATGAATATGAAAACATACAAGATCTCATAATATTCATATAAAACTATCATAATAAAAAATGCTGAATCCATTTTATTGGCCACAATTATTTCACTGGAGTACTGTGCCAAACATTATTTTAAATACTTGTGTAAATTTTCTGGATCAGTTTTTTTCTTTAATTTCATCGTACAGCAGTTTCTGAAATATTAGACAACCCTATATGTTCCTTAAATATTATGAAGTGATTAAAGACAATTCTGTGCGCATATCACAGCCAAAGCGTTTTTAGTAATCCAAATGGACCGTAAAGTCTTATTAATTTTACAATGGACAATCAATAAATCCGTTGTCATATATTTCAATAGCTTCTTCCCGTCATGTAATTTATGTTCATAAGATTCCTTAAACAGCAAGCGAGATATTTGACAAACTGCAAAAATATACCACATTACTTAACAGCGGAAGCAATACATTTTCATACATTCATTGATAAACCGCGTGGGATGCTACGATTCAAAACATTCTCCCCCGGCTTCGTGTGATTAATGTATAAATCATGCCTATTGCGTCTTAAAACATACATTTTCTTTCAGTATACACATTTTAATTGATAAATTGGCTACGATTTATGTTAGAAAAACACATTAATGGCGGACGGAATGTAAGCACCGCGCCGGGAGCCACGACGTCGCGTCTGCTGCCGGCGTTCGTCACCGTCGTCACCTCAAACCACACGGCATTCCTATTCTGTCATAAAGTAAAATAGGTCTTTATACTGATACTAGCTTCTGCCCGTGACTTCGTCCGCGTGGAATAGTTACTTTACCCCCGATTTTTGAAACTCTCTGCCCGATCGGTTTAAAATTTACAAAGTTTCATAACTTTTTTCCTTGTAACTTTTTTATTTTAAGGACGGAGGTAGTTTGTATTTTAAGTAATTCCTTATTTAGCACAGAGTATTCAATAGTTTATTCTAAGTGTTCCTCGTTTTCTTTTTTTATGTACCTCTGCTCATTTTTAATGTTCTTATTTACTTGTTTCTTTTTTACCGTTTTTATAATTTATGTTTTTGCTTTTGTGATGTGTCTTCGTGTATTGTACTGAATAAATGTTTTATCTATCTATCTATCTATCTATCTATCATACAAAGTTTCATCCCCTATTTTATCCCCTTGGGGGTAGAATTAATCAAAACCCATTCTTAGCGGATGCCTTCGTCATAACATCTACCTGCATGCCAAATTTCAGCCCAATCCGTTCAGTGGTTTGGGCTGTGCGTTGATAGATCACTATGTCAGTCAGTCAGTCACTTTTGAGTTATATATATTTAGATTTAGATTCTCTTAGTGGGTTAGCTGATATAATTAGTTGTCTTGGTTCTGTAATTAATGGAGCATTCACAGGCTTCAATCAAGAACTTGAGAGAAATTACCCTTTCGATGGTTTTTCTCCTCGTAGGTCGTTATTCAGATTAACCAGAGCATCATTTCGGATATTTTTGTCATTTTAGGGCTTATTACACAATCATAGGTTGCGGAATTTGTTCGAAAGAGTTACCGTGGACCTGGAATGCAAAGGGCATTACGAGGAACGCGGATGGGTTTTAGTCAGTAAGAGTCTGTTACTCCTTTCCGCTCCACCCAGAGTAGAAGAAGTCATTTGATGACTTTAAAAGAAACACAATCGCAAGCTGTGTGTACCCAACCAGTTCACTGCAGAATGTATCCGTTCGTCGTTCGTTAATATTACTGGCTATTCTTCATGACATGTCATTATGATGTTACACATTCATTCAACTCCCTCAACCAATACCGGGTTATTTGGTCACCGTTTTTCCTCGTAATTTGCTAAAATAACACTGCCTACATACATAAGTGTGTGTGTAGTATACATTAATTTGGTTCGTCTAACGAGGCTCGTCTTCTTGGCGGCCTGTCACACCTCATTTATTTTTAAACAGTGTCCGCTGTGCGGATTACTACGGAGTTACCGACACGTTTTGTAGTGACAGGTGATGGGCGCTTAGGGCTGCCGCCATCTTGATTTAGGGAAAAATCGTAAAACTGGATCAACTGAATAACAATTTAAAAAAAGTTTAACAATGAAATCTTTGTTCAATAGGTAGTTTGGAATTGTATAGAATCATAGTAATTGGTTTATCAAATATGCGATATTTATAATAATTATAATTAAAACTTATAAATCAATTTTCAGATAAGAAGTAGGTACATCCAAACGTTGTTAGTAAAATATATATATATATTTTTTTTTTATTTATCATTTATACAAAAGAATACAGTAATATCTAAGTTAAATAGCAACCAAAAACCACAAAGGTTTAAACGTGTGCTATCATGAATCTACATATCTCAATATCGAAACTATACAGAATTAGTATTATAGTGATATACTCGTATATATATTTTAGTGATATGACGGACGGCTGCGGAATTTATTCCAAAGAGTCACCGCGGCCCTGGAACGCAAAGGGCACAAGCAGGATCACGGGTGGGTTTTAGTCAGTAAGAGTCTGACACTCCCTTCCGCTCCGCCCAGAGTGGGAGAAGTCATTTGATGATATCCCATCCAAAAAAAAAAGTGATGAGACGGCCCATTGTAATACGCTTTTATTTAATGTAAGCTCTTATTTTTATTTATGGGGTACACATACAATCAAGAGTATGTCTTTGCTGTTTCTATTCTTGGTAAAAATAATGAATTTCCAAACACTAAATAAAAGCAAGAGTTTCTCAAACTTTGATCAGCGGTTTTCAACGTCTGTGAAGTTCAACATATTTGATCAAAGCGTGTATCTTCTTCAGTATGTAAATCGTCTTGTATCATGTAGTGTATGTCACACCTCATTTATTTTTAATCACTGTCCGACGGGCGTATTACTATCGACATTTGGTACCCACTGTGACGGCTGACGATTCTTAGGGCTGCCAGTTATATTGCAAAGTTTCCAGACATCATTTAATTTAAAACTTTTTTACAAAAAAAAAAACAATTGACTTCCAAATACAAAACACTCCCGACGATTTTCCTCTTGAGAATTGACCACCAAACGCCACATGAAGTGTGAATACGCACTATAATTATTCCATAATTTCTTCTTGTTCTTGCTAACCCATACTTATATTATCCCACACCGCTGGGCAAAAGCTTCCGCTTTCTCCTTCCAAACCGCTGTGCTCAAACTGGCCTCACTGGCCGAGCTTGCCAAATTTAAAAAATAAAAACATAATTCGCACGTCAGTATATATCAAATAAATAATATATTATCTATACTTATATATATTATAAAGAGGAAAGATTTGATTGTTTGTTTGTATTGAATAGGCTCCTAAACTACTGAACCGGTTTGAAAAATTCTTTCACTGTTGGGAAGCTACACCATCCCCGGGTGACCGCTACTAGTACCAGATAAGTAATAACATAACTGGATGTGTTGAAACGAGTTATAAGTCTAGTATTCAAACACAAGTTTAACTACCAAACATCTTGTTTAACATTAGACGTGAAGAGGTTGTTAAACCCGTCGTCGCCAAGAATTTATCTATCGCATAAAATAAAACTTTTCAATTTGTAACTACAAATTGACTGTAAAACTCAACTGACTTTTACGGACTGTGAAATAGCAGGCAGCTTAAGTTTATTTCAATATCAATATAAACCCCTCCTTTTATTGTTGTTGCAAACTTTTAGTTTTGAAATGAAGATGCTAAACGGGGTGGATTTCAAAGGATATCGTTTAGTAATCGTTTTTTTCCACACAATGGAGCATTCTTTTCAAAGCGGCACAAATTCAGCATTTCTTTTTGCTTTTAGGGTTTTTCTGTATGGGAAATCATCAAATGGCTTCTCCCGCTCTATGTGGAGCAGAAGGGAGTTTCAGACCCGCACTGACTTAAACCCACCCGTGTTCCTCCTAGTGCCCCTTGCGTTCCAGGGCCGCGGTGACACTTTCGGACAAATTCCGCAACCATAGCAGGCACTGACCCCATGGGACCCCATCTTCTTTGCTGACAGCTCTTTAAGGCGCGCGTGGTGCACGATGCGCAGTTGATCCGGGCCTGGTTGCAAAAAGGCACTGGCGACCTATTATGACGTCTTAAATCCATCACGATTTCTGTGTCAGAGAGAGACAGAGTTACACAAGACGAATAGCACTATCTCTTTCCCGCACACGAATCATGATAGCATTGGCACTTCGTAATACGGCCACAGGAAGGATCACGGGCGGATTTTAGTCAGTAAGAATCTAACATTCCCTTCCGCTCCGCCCACAGCGGGAAAAGTCATTTGATGATTTCCCATAAAAAAAAGGTGTGTGGAACACCCATGGCACACCTCAGATAAGGGAGACAAGAGACCCAGCATCGTTTATGTAATTTAAAATGAAGCTTACAGCTTACCATGGAAGCGTACAAGCATAATAAACCTACAACATACCCACTGCTGTAATGCTGGCCTCATCTCTTTGATTCCTGTAAATTGCTCGACTCATTTTACACTATGCAAATTACGCGCGGTTGTGCTCGTCTCGTGCTTCTTATACAGCGTGCTGAGCAGAAATGGATTTAATGATTAAAGTGCGTGTAGGCGATAAGGGTTTCCTTATTAAGAGGTCACTCGGTCTCTGCGTCGTCTCGGCAATGCTCGGGGGTATTATTAGGTCGGTAATCCGAATACATAATTTGCATCGATAAAGATGGAACCTAGCTGCAACCAATGCCATACACATGTCATCCTTCCTTAATTACCTTAGGAAGATAACAAATCGTGTTTCTTAAGCAAGTTATTATGTTTGATTTCGTTTATGGGGATAGAACTGTACTCTTCATTTTTGCAATCCTGTACAGCTCATCCGGACTGGTCCTTGATTGGTTTTTCTGATATTGATAGCAGGACAAAAATGGCTTATCCATGGCAGCAAGATTCGCCAAACACAAAGAGGATAACTAGATAAATAGCATCACCGTTCTCTGACGAATTTAAACAACCTGTATTTTCGTCGTAATCTGTTTAGCTCTCAAACACGTTGGACCTGACTATTCTAGCAAGAGTCAACTAGTACTAAGAATGAATTAATAAAGTCATTCTTACTCTCTGCCCACTCCTACTCAAGGAGGAGCGTGGCCTGAGTCCCATTGGCGGAATTGAACGTCATAACCTAATCAGTTTATTCGTCACTACCTATCTGATTTTTACAACCCATTCACTTCCTCTACAATATCCTCTCTTGTAACTAAAAGCTGAAAATACATTTTTAAACTTAAAAAATTCAGAGCGATTTGTAGTCAACCCTATAGGCAGATAACTCTCGCGTCTATCGGGAATTTATATTGAATGGAGGCAAATGGCAATAAACCTGCGATGGGCGACTGCTATCGAGAACTGTGAGTTTGTGACCTACACCTAAATCTAGGACAGCTTGAATGTTCATTGTAATTCTCAGGTTTCACTAATCTTTATCTTTAGTACCATTTTGATACTTTATGAGATATGGATTTATGAGTTAGGGACTGCAAACAAGATCTAGTTTATGGTTGAATGAGATTTTGGCTGAAATTAAAAATTTATAGTTTTAGGAACGTTTTTTGCTCACATAAATACTTTTACACACATAAGAGTGCCAGTGGTATTTTTGGTGTATTATAGGATGCTGAAATACTTAAACTTTTATGTGAAGGAGTGAACAGGCATCGTTTTATCTCAGTCTTTCCATCGTGAACCTCGTCTATCATTTCAGGTCTACAGCAGACACACCAAGAATTAACAAGAAACTTATTTTTTCTCATTTAGTTTTCAATCATGATTTTCAAGGCAAAACATCACCGGAATATTCCCCTCTTCACTGGTTTATACATTAACTAGCGACCCGCCTCGGCTTCGCACGGATGCAATGTTTCTAATTTTACTCTACTATAATATGCATGTATTATACATATAAACCTTCCACTTGAATCACTCTATCTATTAAAAAAAACCGCATCAAAATCCGTTGCGCAGTTTTAAAGATTTAAGCATACATATGGATATAGGGACAGAGAAAGCGCCTTTGCTTTATATTAGGTAGTGATGATACAGTAGCAGTAGTAATATGTAGTTGCATTATCTGGTGGCGGTGAAGGATACAATAATTATGCAGCACAGAAGCTTTAGAACCAACTTTTTTACTATAGATAGACACGTTTGATCACTGCCTCAGCTGATGTAAAGCGATAATGTGGTCGACAATGGAACACTTTTAACTTAATACCCCGACCAAATCCTTGCGATAGTGCGTTTTTCTTCGCTATTCAAAGACTATTAACTCTTTAGTTACGAAAAATAATCCACATATAAAATCACATTATTCATGTTCGATGTCTTATCATCATATTCCACGTTCTAATTTGTTTTTATGTGTTATAAATAAATTTAAAATCTACTTTTAAAATATGACTAAAATTGTTGATTTTATGCATCTGTTGCTAAATGCAACACTCTAATCATTTGAGGATTACAGTAATGGATAGTTAATTTAAAAATCTTTATTATACACGTTTTATTTCATTTCAAAAGATCGCTTATCTTTTTTAATAAAAATAATTCCAAAAATTGTGTGAATTGTATGATAAAAGGGCGTGCGCAGGGTGCGGGCGGCGAAGAGGGAACGAATGCTCAAGGTTTTTTTGGTCAGGGAAACGCCTTATAGCCCCCAGGCACAGATTGTAGTGACAAAGAAACACAGACTCTGGCAGAGAATTTCACTGTGCGTTAGAATGAACACTCGAATTTCTAAAAACTATGGGTTCCTAGTGACCCTCACAAAACTTTTTGTCAAAAAACACACTCACGGCGCGTGTTGAACTAAAAATTGATGCTTGCGAGTATTTTAATATTCATGTTTCTGTGACACTCTGCTAGTTTTTTTTGTTTCGCTTTCGTTAGCAATGCTGCCTGCCTTCTGGGCACGTCCCGACCCGCACTGTGCCGGCTTTTTGTATACGTACCCCGTTTTTGAGCGGGGAAACGTATGGTTTGAAAGTATGCAAGAACTTTTTTTGTTGATGTATTGTTCGGACTTTAAAATATTCAAAGACTGACTCCAGATCCAAACTTTTACTATGTATTTAAGCGGGGTTTGTCCTTATGAACGAATACTCGCTTCAGAAACTGGCCCTGAAAATGCTAATCATAGTCACTTATAATTTACCATCAAAACTAATAAGTTATGAACTTATGACTTACTCTCTACATTTTCTTCTATAATATCATGAAGGCGAATTCATTTTATATAGAAAACCCGGTATGATTGTTTTTATAATCTGCATATAGGGAAAATAGTTAAACTCGAAAAACTAGAGAAAGTTATCGAAAACTAGCTTCAAAGATTCGCCACAATTTAAACGCGATCATTATTTCGTAGTTTCTTTTATTTTGCAATTTTACGGGTCATTTCACGCTAAAGTCGATTCAAATTCTCGATTCCAATAAATGTAATCTCTACTTAGGGCTGATTTTTTAATGTACGGATAGCTTTTATTAAAGAAATTACATAGGAGGTTTGATAGTTTTGATATAGAAAACAAATATGTGACATGACCATAATTTATTAATCAGATAAAAATCATCTGATTTTACTGAAAAATCAGCACTCATACAAATATCTATTTGAATATGAGTGTGAATGAAGTTCATTTCAGAATTACTTGTGTAAGTGTTTTATTAAATAAGTGTATATATGTACATTGTACGAGTACATGTGTGTTTTTTTAAACTGTAAATAAATAAAATTAAAGTGTCCTTTTATTTTATTTTAGCTCAGACTATATCATGGTTTATTTTTCAATAAATAATAGAATACTCTTTGTTATGTCTTAATTATGACAGGGAACGCACTATATCCACCTCTGTTTGACTGGCTCGATGAGGCGTTTGACGCGTGAATTTGCGCACGATATGCGTGTTACGTGGTTACGTCTTTGTTACGTCGTTAGCGCGAATATTTGGGCTAAGAATTGACGTGTATTTGCTACTGAGTGTGATAAGATGGCCAATATTTGTTAGAGATGTTTCATGTATGAATGAACGCTGCAGGAATGATAGGCATTTTGAACACGCGCAAACAGGTGCAATGCGACAATGCGACCGTATTGCGACAAGAAATTGTTGCATCAATTTCTTGTCGCAATGTCGCAAAAGAAAACATTGTTATTATAGATCAATTAATTCTAATAGAACTTTTGTTGTACCTCCTCTTTTGCGAGGAAACGGTATTTAAAAAATACTTTAAATTTATAAAAAAAAAACTAACCAAGACTATGCCACGTTCTCATACCCGACTCTTTTAACGCAATCATGATCTCAAATGCTCTACCGACTGTTCTATTTTATATATAAAACTTACGTGACTGTAGACCCATGGACAAACGGAAAACAGCGATATCATGACGAAAACCCGCAGGAAAATAAAAAACAGCAATTCAACCATTCCATGATATATGTAGGTATGTGCTGAACTGGACCTATTTGGCGCAGCAGCGAGGCCCACTCTTTTGGACTTTTAAAAATAGAAAAGATATTTCTGAGTTTTTATTGTTACAAATTGAGGAGCTCGTGGCTAATTGATTACATCCGTACGGACCAATCTTTAAGGTAAAACCACGCTTGCCGAAGTTGGTCTGTAGATGGGTGACCATCATAACATAGCGAGACTCCTCCGTGCCTCGGAAAGCACATAAATCCCGACTGTAATTTGGAGATCTTTGGTTTCGTTACGGATTGTCTGAAGCCAGAAAATTTGATAGCAGTCCTGCCATTAAGAACCGTATTACCCAGTTGTGGAGGTCTAGTACACAGCAGCTCCACGTAACATACCTATTGGTCTTCAACTGGATCCAGTAAGACTAGGAGCCGACCCCAAGATTAGGCAGATGATATTTCTTATCAATGTGTTTTCTTCCCTTATCACTACATAGTATAAAACAAAGTCACTTCCAACTGTCTGTCCCTATGTATGCTTAAATCTTTAAAACTACGCAACGAATTTTGATGCGGTTTTTTTAATAGATAGAGTGATCGAAGAGGATGGTTTATATGTATAATAAATGCATAATATAGTAGAGATTTAGTATCAGTATTGCAACCGTGCGAAGCCGGGGCGGGTCGCTAGTTGAACTATATTTTAGGTCTATAAGTATTATAATAACCAAACAGATAATGACGAATGGAAACTTTACGCGTTGTTGCTGCCAATACCGGCCGCCATTACTCAATAGGAGTGTGGATGCATGTCACTTTATAAATAGCGTGATCGCTGATTGATCGCTCTAGGATTCTTGTTTAGCGCCTCGGGACAATGTTGTTGCTATCGGAACGTGTGTTTCTTGTTTGCGTTATATTGGGAATGTGGCTGTTTTTATGAAGATATCTGGACAATGAGAACGTAACGACGATAAGCTTAGAATTAGGAATTTTAAAGGAAAGGAAAGAAAGATAGAAAATATATTTACTTGGCACATTCAGATACACATAATGTAGATACGAAGAGAAGGAAACTTAAATTTAAAACAATAACATTGTGTGACCCGCGGCTGTGCAAAATAGGTGTAGTTCAGCAAAATGTCAGACAAATAGCAGTAGCCTGACGCTGGTTTAAGAGACTTGCTGCTTTCATATAACATAACATCATACCAGTAGTTTTATGGTTTATACCAATATGCAGATTTGTTAAGAAAAAGCAATAGTGCAATTCGGACAACACGGTTGGCGCAGTGGTTGAGCAATTGGCTGCTGCGCTGCGTGTCGCGGGTTCGATTCCAGCACGAAACAAATATTTGTATGAACTAGAGATAGCTGTTCCGGGTCTGGTTGTTTGTGTATGTGAATTTGTATGTATGTAAACGCACCCACGATACAGGTGAAATTCCAAGTGTGGGGCAAAGTTTATTTAAAGAAAAAGAAAAAAAATCATGCCGAATATCTTTGTCTTCCTCTCACATTGCAATCATGATGGCAACGATACGTCATACTAGGTAGTTTACCGAAGTCATAGTAGCTTTACAGCTATCAATCGAACCATCAAATCACTTCTCGTTTCAATAGGTAGTAAATCACTTAGTCAAAATAAACGATTCATTTATTTATACACACGTCTAACGTCAACGCGTAGGTTACCGCTGAGATCGCGAGAAACGATCCGTAAAGGTTGCCATACTATACTGAACGCCAGATAAATGTGCAATAAAGGTCATTGCCCTTTCCTTGATATCTCTTCGTAGGTACATGTACAAAAAATAATGAATCGTTTTCCATTACTAGTAAAATAAAGGATCACGATGGATGACGATTCAATATAGCATTAATTCATTATTTCTGTTTTAAGAATTAAGGTTGTCAATAAATGTAGGTGGGTCAATGACCGTTATTGCACATTTATGTGGCGTCCGGTATAGAAATATCAAACAGTACATAAAGGTTGCAATAAATATAATATTAGTGACAGATATAAATGATGAGACACATCATAACTTCTTTATTGAATTAGTAGAAGTGTTTCTGTTTGATGGCTGTAATAAATGGTTATCGTTTGATGTCTTCTTAACAATCTCTAGCAACAAAATGTTTGCGTGCAGTAGAATTTTTGAAATCGCCAAAACTCTCTTACTGTTCTTTTTTTTAATTTGACGACACGGATGGCGCAGTGCTTGAGCGTTCGGCTGCCGCGATACGTGTCACGGGTTCGATCCCCGCACGGAACAAATGTTTGTATGGCCTAAAAATAATTTTTCCGGGTCTGGGTGTCTTGTGTATGTGAGTTTTCATGTTTGTGACCGCACCCACGATACAGGAGTAAATCCTAGCGTGGTGCAAAGTAAAAAAAAAATCCTGTCTAACCATAACCTCTTATTCAAGGTAATCTGTTCTCATCAATCTTTGCTGAACTTATTTGTTTTTCTACACTAATCGTATTTATGTGTTCCTAATTCGCAAATATTTCTATCTATAAGACCAATTAGTAAAGATGGCATGTCTCTAATCATCGCTTTAGATTTCTGGGTTTGTAAATACCAATGGCATCTTGAAATAGGTAACAGCGACTTCAAGATCCGTTTCTGCGATCCGACAAAACGGAATTTTCAATAGAAAACCCCGTTTTGTCGGATCTAAGCATCTAATCATTATGTTATCGTTTAATATCATAATTTCTGCCGAAACACTACTACACCCCCAAGAGTCGCCACATTGACCGATCCTATGATCTGCTGATATTTTCAAAATCAAGCAAGATGTTGCAAACTCGCAAGACTCACTCTAAACAAGCATGTATCAATACACAAACACAATAATACACATATAAACAAACACACAGTCGAATCAACAATAGAGTGACAACATAGCACGTCGCGATGTGTTCGACCAATGTTTACGAATAATTAAAATAGTTCGGGATTGTTTGCACACCCACTATATAAATAATTTGTATGTTTGTCAATGTTGAATGAGCAGAAGGTGCACTCTTGGTTAAATGCTGATGAGAAATGCAAGACAAGCAAAAATATGGTCAAATGTATATTTTTCATCAGCATCTTCGCAGTCCGACTTCGTCCTCTGCTGAAATTGTTGAAAATTTAATGGATGTCCTCCTATCGACTAAAACCATGCGATGTTCCACCTCGTCAGTTTTAGCTCTGGCTGCGGGAACACGTTCGCATTGTCCACAATCAACCCAGCAGTGACAATTTGTGCTGAAAACCCCAATCAAAGCCCATCTCGAGTAAGGGAAGGAGTGTGCTTTTCCTGACTCTTCACCATTATTCAATGAGAGACGTGCGGAAATACTACGCGAACACCAACTTGAGCCTGCTTACTTGGACGATGGACATTTAGGTTCTGCCCACGATAGCAACAATTTCGTATACCCATTTCGACATTATTCGGTCAATTTTACGTCTGAAAACGACAAATTCATAAATTTTATCAAATTCTGTATTTAGTGTAAAGAAAGAAAGAAAGAAAATATGTTTATTTGGGACTCGCACAAAATAAACAAAATAGTAAACAAAAAATAAAATAAAACTAACGCATTTTTCAACAAAATAGACTCGTGTTGTGTTAATAACATTCAAGACAAATGGCTGAATCCTGTAATCAAGCAGATCATTCAAATATTTTGACTTAAAGTGCCGTGTGCCGTGATGTTCAGTGCCAGAGTGTATCCAGAGGGTTGCACTATATAGGCTTTAGTCTATGGTTACCCACTGCCATCAAAAGATCCACCAGCAGCCTATGCTGCAGCATACTTCTTTATCTCTTTCGTTGAGTACATGCATGTTTATACCTATCGTATAGACTGGACATTCTGTGGCTATAAATTGTTTAGTATCGGTGTTCAAAGCCGAATTAATGTCGCCGTCCGATACGCTGTTAATCATTCTAATGGGGTTAACATTGTTTGTGTTCTGTACCGATGCATAGATGTTATGGGCTGGACTATTTTACAGATGCATTTTTCTTGAATATTTTGTTGTACAACAAAACACATGCATGATACGTTTTGTGTTATTCTTTCATTGCTTAGTTCAATTTGTAAGTTCAGGCCTGTTATATGATCACCTTCGTTCATTCTTTTTACCGTCCGTTCTCTCGTAATTATAGTAAAAAATGTACCTAAATACTTGACTAACGTTTTTTTCTCCTTGTCCAACAGATGCACCATCCTATTCAGATGAAGCCGGCTGACAGTGAAAATAGAAATGGTAAGTCGCATTTGTATTAAGCCAATATTTTTTCTGGTACATTTCTCGGGACCCGGACTTATGGAATTGCTCCAGTGACCGAAGCCAAGAGTCACAGACATGTTTAATCAAATGTCTGTGGCACCAGTAATTTAACTTTATAGCAGTTTTTTCAACTAGCAAAACCTTCGAATGTTATTTCTGAATTAAATGTTACCAACCTGAATAAAACAAATCGTTGCACAATCTCGGTCATCTGCGCCTTTTTTGTCGTTCAGTCTTTTTCTGAACACTCAAAAAACGTCTACAATTCTTCATTGGCAATATTGACCGCACTTTAGACGCTGAAAAAAACGGCCCCTCGGGCGTGAAGGTCCTGTTTGCACAAATCACTATAGAGTAGGTACCAAGGTCGCTGACGTAAAATACGAAGAAACTGTGTTTCATAAAAGTTAATTAAATGGATGGTGGATAGCAGTTGTATTGTTGTTGTGAAGATTAAATCTTAATTATCCTCTTGTATTTTTTTTGTCTCGTAATCTATTCCACACATCCATGGCCTAGGAAAAGATGGATATATTGTGCCAGGAGTGAAATTAAGGAAAAGGAAGTCAGCAATAGCGTAAAGGTTGACCGGAAAGAATGGAGGAAACAAAACGTGTCGCTCTGACCCCAAGTAACATGGGATAGGGGCAAAAGGAAGATGATAAATCCTCCTTAGTAGGTACTAGTCAAGCTAATGCCACTATCTTCGCCAAGGTCACCATAGCACTAAAATACTAATCATATCTAACTAGCCCATACCGTCCCACTACATGGCAATGGATTTTATTACAGACTAGCATCGCCCCGCGGTTTCACCTGCGTAGTTCCCGTTTCCGTGGGAATATGGGGATATAATATAGCCTATGTTCACCGGAGATAGTGTAGCTTCCCAACAGTGAAGGTTTTTTCAAATCGGTCAAGTAGTTTCGGAGCCTATTCAATGCAAACAAACAAACAAAAAAGCAAATCTTTCCTCTTTATATTATAGTGTAGACTGTAGATGGGAAATCATCAAATGACTTCTCCCGCTCTGGGCGGAGCGGAAGGGAGTGTCAGACTGACACTTACTGACTTAATCCTGTCCGTGTTCCTCCTAATGCTCTTTGCGTTCCAGGGCCGCGGTTACTCTTTCGAATAAAAAAAAATCCGCAACTCTTTGAAGGGCGAAGGCTTACTTCTCTTTTCCATTCAATTCTGTCTTATATTAGTGCGAGTCAGTCCTTCCAGTAGAAGCCGAGCTCGTTCAGCCATCTTCCCCTTGATATACCGATGCGATGTTGCCTGGCCGTAATGGGACTCATGTGGTTATTTTAAATAATTCTCAACGAATATATATATCACAAGCAGCGTCCCACGGTTTCACCCGCGTAGTTCCCGTTCCCGTGGGAATACGGGTATAGTATATAGCCTATGTTACTCAAGGTGAATGTAGCTTTCTAATGATGAAAGATTTTTTTAAATCGGTCCAGTAGTTTTTGAGTGTATTCGTTACATACAAAAATACAAATCTTTCCTCTTTATAATATTAGTATAGAAGTATAGACTATACACGCCTGACGCCACACTATAGACAATAACACGCCTGACCACGATGAACTAAAGAATAACATATATCTATAGAATTTGTGTAACACGTCAGCTACTTTTCAAATTAGGTATGCCTGACTACACTTACCTAAGATGCTAATGACTCACCGCAAGAAAACGACCTTCTCGCTAAGATAATAGATTATGTATGCATCCTAGAAATGATTGATAAGGCCACTTCTGTATCATCGGACATAAAACACGTAGCTAAATGTGTTAGTCCGCTATAACTGTGTTCAAACGGGTTTTAGGTGTCATATTGGAATCCATTTATTTAATACTTTACGCACACAGAAGCGGACGTAATGCCTTAGGCATTTTCTATCCGTCAACCTTTGGGTGATGCAGAGATTAATTAATATTGGTAGGTGCAATATGAAAAAGAAAAAACAGAAACGCGATTGATATTAAATGAATACAAAGATATACATATATAGGTACTATACATAGAATAAAATACCATAATATATACTCAAATTAATAAACTAATACACGAACATACTTAAATAGTTGATGCAAGCAATAATGAGTAAAAAATTAGCGCTGTGACGATACTACTGCCAAATTTTTACGAATGTGCTGGCGAACCTTAACTTCACAGATGCGACAAAACTTTGCAACAAGAGTACGTAAACTCAAACTCAAGGCATTTATTTCAATTAAACTAGTTACAGGCACTTTTAAACTGTCAAGGTCGTAAAATCTGGCAGAGCTGCATACTTCTAGTGTGCAGAACGGGGTCGAAAAGTTCCACAAACGTTCATTGAAAAGGAGGATCCAGACGGGTGTGGTCCGGTAGGCAATAGCGCGATGTAAGATTTGTACGGCGTCAGGGCTAATTTTCGGTTCGTCACGCCCCAGCTGCCGCAACAGAAGAAGACGCCCCGGGCGTCGGGAAACGCAGGGCGATTCCCGACCACCGTAGGCGCGGGTCTGCGGATGGCGAGCTATGCGTGGCTCGCCGTCCGGTAACAACCAGGCCCGAGTCAACGACGCGTCGTGTTCCACGCGCGCCTCAAAGAGCTGTCAGCAACGCAGACGGGGCCAGGTTCAGTGCCTGCTAGGGTTCCGGAATTTGTTCGAAAGAGTCACCGCGGCCCTGGAACATAAAGGGCACAAGAAGGGTCACGGGTGGGTTTTAGTCAGTAAGAGTCTGACACTCCCATCCGCTCCACCCAGAGCGAGAGAAGTCATTTGCTTATTTTGTATTTCATATGTAACGGTATAGATGTCGCTACCGAGTCTACTAGACCTCGTGTATAGCCGTACTTGTAAGCACCTACACAGTGTTGGCTCT
Organism: Hecatera dysodea; assembly: GCA_905332915.2. Classification (NCBI taxonomy): domain Eukaryota; kingdom Metazoa; phylum Arthropoda; class Insecta; order Lepidoptera; family Noctuidae; genus Hecatera; species Hecatera dysodea. Next base: position 4,240,953 of record HG995294.1, on the reverse strand, counting down.
AACGATGTTTAGCTAAATATCGATAAGGCTAGCCTCAAGGACTTGCGCACCGAACGCATGACAAATTGATTCAACAGTTCTGTGCCCACTTATTACGTTAGGGCTGGATCACACTATACTTATATCGATAGTAGATGCGAAAATAAATGTCATGTACGCATTCATAATCAATTAATCTATTACTAATATTATAAAGCTGAAGAATTTGTTTGTTTATTTGTTTGAACGCGCTAAATCTCAGGAACTACTGGTTCGAATTGAAAAATTCTTTTTGGGTTGAATAGACCATTTATCGAGGAAGGCTTTAGGCTATATAACATCAAGCTGCGAGTAATAGGAGCGAAGAAAAAATGGAAAATGTGGAAAAAACGGGGAAAATTATTCATCTTTGAGGGCTTCCGTTGCGTGCGCTGCGAAAACGGTTCAAGATACCAAAAAAATATGTGGGAAAGAATTATTCCTCTTAAAATGATCTAAAAAATGTCCGCGACAGTATATGTCTATCTTTTAAGATTAACTCACTAGAACCGTTTTTATGGTAATCAAATTTGGTCGAAAGGGATGAAAGTTTGTATTAAAGTTTGTCAATTTTAAACCGATCCGGCTGAGAGTTTCAAAATCAGGTATTCCACGCGGACGAAGTCGCGGACAAAAGCTAGTTATTATTATAAATTGGATGCGAGAAGCCGAAAATAGATCTAAGTGACGTGCAATTGGAGAGGCATATGTCCAGCAGTGCACTGCAACAGGCTGTTGATGATGATGATGACGATGAAATAATCAATTATAAAATGAAGCCACTTATAGCTTACTTAATTTAGACCCAAAAAAAATATCTCTAATTTCCACTCATCGCATCTTGAGACATTCTTGGTCAAGTATCAGAGAGCTCTTAAGTAAGGCCTTACCGAACAATTTATCTTTAAAATAAAATTTTAGCTCTGCTTGAAACCATTACAGTCCAACATTAATTAAATTAAATAAAAAAACTAGATTACAAAGCAGACATTATTAAAAATTACTTTAAGCGTACTAAACTTTCATTATTTTATATAAACAAGACTATCACAAACATAAACCTTGCATAACACAATATTTATACTTCAAAACGAAAAACACTTCAGTCACTGTTGAACAAACGACAGTAACCCACAAATATTTCACTGGAAGACAAACGTATAGAGTTACTCGCACCTGATGTGTGTGAACGAGGCACGGAGACCGTGCGTGCGTTGTCACCGCTTATCCACTGCGTACCGTAAAGCACAGATTACACACGAGATAGTGATACGCAATAGGGAGAACTTGACAGCTATAGGTAGCAGTTATGGTCGCCGTAAAGACTTACTGTCTAACTGACAGACAGGACAGTTGAGGGTTATAAGCTGTTGTACACGGCGTTACTTGACTGTTTGTTTATTCAACTTGTAACGCACGCACAAAAACGCAACGGTGATTTCTAAAGACATTTGAAGCGGATTTAGGTTCAAACAAATAATTGAAAGATGATATGGCCCAAAAGAGGTGACTATTGGGATGTTGACAATTAGGGATGTATGGAAGGAGAGGACAAATAAATGCTAAATTAATTAGGGGATGATGATGTTATGCAAAATGTCATCATCCGTGACATTCATTATGTTTCAAAAGTGTAGGTGTGTGAACACTTGAGACACTCCAGCGTGCTGCACGTATTCTAAACACGGGCACTGCACTCACACTGGGTATGGGACGGGTCTGTAAAACGTAGTAACGTAGTCATCGACTAGACCCAAAAATCTGAGGAGATCATCGACTCGAAAGCAAAAAAAGTATGCAAAAATAATATTACACGCATAGTTAGCGGCGCGTAAGTTGGCAAAGATTTTCGTAGTGGGGGAAATTCGCGCATGTAAAATTGTATGAAATTGTGCGTGCGCAAACTTCCCCCACTAGGAAAATCTTTGCCAACTTACGTGCCGGAAACTATAAACTTGTACAATCCCAAGAGAATAAACTTGAAGGGTCCACTGCAATAATGATGAAGGTCTATATAAAAAAAAAATAAGTAAGCAAGTCTTTCAGCCACTGGATATCTGTAGTTGGTAATCTCTTTAACAAACTTGGCAATATTACTTACAATCCAGATATTTTAGGCTTAGGTAGTTCACGCTTATATTAGATACAAGGAAAGTGCTCAATAAAGTCCTGGTTTTTTAAAACTTTAAATAATTATTTTTTTACTTAGTTCTTAAATAAAGCTTGAGTAAAGAAACAACATAATATCAATAATCAAAATGTGCTGAAACCAATAATGTATTATATTCATACCATTAAACACGGCTTTACTTTTCCCATTAATACAATTGAAACGCTATTATCTCAAAACGAGGTAACAAGGACATTTATCGTTATTGCAGTGGACCCTTCATTTTTAACCCCAATAAAAAACAACTCTTATTCAAGATGCGTAAAGCAATCAATAGTGTGTCGTTACCTTTACAAAATCTGCATACAGCAGCAAGCAGCACGTGGGACCGATACATTGTGACGTACCTACCTACACATTGATGTAATTCCGTACAGTTTGACATTAGTGACTGACTTACTCATAAACAAGCATCAAATTATAATGAACGACGCGGCGACGTTTGAAATGTTGAACAGAATTTTCTTTACTTTAGTTAATGGGAGTTAGATAAACGATGGAAAAGCTGCGGCACAGTGTGTAGTAGATCCAACGGTAGGGTATTGGACTAAAAAAAATTAGTTGGTCCGTCAGATAGATTCCCAAAAAATATTGGTAACACGTATTTTTCAAATCAACCTGTAAAAATTGACGAAGATAAAAAGTGTCAAAGATCAGGAGGTGGGGGCTTGTGACGTCACGTCGCATTGTCTTCTCTCTCTCTCTCTCTCTCGCTACATGAATAACGATTAAATATTTAATATACAATATTTATTGGAAATCTATCTGACGGACTAATTAGACTTTTTTTGTGAAATACCTTATTGTTGGGTTGAGTTGGAAATTATTTTAGACATATATTAAGTATTAAATATTTGTTCACCAATAGGAGAACAAGGGTAGATGATAAAGTTCAAGTAGCTAGGACAATTTACCAAGGTCACTGTTATCCACAGTTTACCAGTTTTAAAGTACTCACATGTATATCTATGTACTTAATTATTTTCCTCAACCAAGAATATAGTTTCAGTCAAATAGAAAATTTAATTTGCAGTCAAAGAAAACGAAAAATTTCTTCAGAGATAAAGTTGGCTGTTGACAGTGCGTTTGAATTAATTATTTTCACACCTACAAAGAATTCAGGTCTATTAAAATCTCCGAACATAAATCTTAAATTCCAACAATAAATATCAAATAAAATGCGAGTAAAACGAAATGAAACCGCTAGTATGCAAACAATAGCTCGTCGGTGCTATTTATATGAGTGTCGGATGGATTAGTGCGCTATCCTAACATTAAGGTCCGCACAGACGGGCGCGACGTGAAGTTAAGTTTTCTGATTACATTGTTCGAGTTGCTTCAATATGTTCACAGATTGAAAAAAAATGCCTACAGATTGAACAATTCCTACAGGCGTTGTCACATTACACCTGTGTGTGACTCACTTTAAACCAATCAAGAGGTGTGCGCGCATGAATACTATGCAGTTTCTCTTCCAAAATGAGTAAATGAGGAGAATCTTGGCAAAAACCTCGTATAAATAGGTATAGTTCTAATTGTTGTGGATGGTCAGATGGGCGTGTATTTTACTTCGGAACTTGTATAATGCTGTGCGGTATAAATGTTTTTTTTTTACTGTCAATTGGATATGCTCTTGATTCTAGTCTAGGTCGCAGGTGACAGAGACAAAGTCGACAAAGCCTGTTCACTCTAACTATGTAGGTAGAGATCAGGATTGAATGCGTCCGGAAACACAGACGCAGGCAGAGAGTTCCACTCCTTTGCTTTATAAAGTTATGTTACTGTTTAAAACATAGAATGCATGTTATTCTTGAATAATAACCGGATAAATGAAAAGTAATAATATTTATTCATGTTCAATTCCGACTATCTGGGCTCAACACAGAAACTAATAAGTAGTAACGATATGGTGGACCTATAATTAAAAGTATTTCCTTAAGGAATAATTTGGGAAGGAAACATTAATGTTTAGTCATGCTTTCCTGCTTCGTTTGCTGTCACACAGTTTTAGACAAATTGTGCTTTAGGGCCATAATTCTGATTTTATTGAAGACTAGCAGCAACCCGTGGTTTCCATTCCCGTGGGAATACGGGGATAAAATGTAGCCTTTATTACTCGTTGATAATATAGCTTTCCATTGGTGAAAAAAAATGGTTAAAATAGGTACAGTACTTTCGGAGCTCGATACAAACAAACAAACAAACTTTCCTTCTTTAAAATATAGTAGGTATAGGTTACAATACTCGATTTAATACTTGAACCTGCCATGTATGACTCAAGCATACCTTTCCGTCCCTACACGCCAAACCGAATCATCGTGCGAGCACCTTAATCGTACCTATGCACACTTGAAAACACACAGCACGTCCTGAGCACCATTCAAAGTGGTTGCGTGAGGATTTTTAGAGTCCTCACCTAGTTCGGTATTCCATCTATGCGACACAGTGTTTGCGTGTGTGCCGAAGGAAGCTTCCAAATGAGTCGATTTTTTTATGGCGATTCGAATCACTTAATCGTTTGTGCTTCGTTATATCCGGCGTCTTATGTAATCAGCTGATCGGGCATTGATAGAAAAACAGAAACAGCTGTTTTGTTCACTTTGAGTGATTTTTGTTATAACTCCTCGTTAGGCTCTGGTAGACAATGTAACACGACGTTATTAAATAAAATGTATACAAACACTTCTTTAAAATCGCGTTGTCGCAGTGTCGCGTCCCGACTGTCTGTAGGGACCTTTCAGAAGAGTTTTTTTTATAGTTTACAGACCTATCAAATATAGTTCCTAACTATGTTATGTTTAATAATAATACATCAAAATCACTGTCCCTGTGGTGCACTCAAAATGTAACAACAGAGGAAACTGTGATATGTAAACTGTAAACACACGATAGACTTTCTACGCAAATGTGTCCTCGGCCTTACATTGAAGCGTCCATTGTGAAATGGCTTGCCTTCTCTTTAGCATCGTTATGTATTGGCCACCTGACTAAATAAACTTGACTCATATACCACGCTTCATATAGCTCTTGCATATAATTTTATGTGTTCAATATTCATAAAGAATGTTTTCGGGATTATTGTTACTATGCATTAATTTTAGTGCAGTCGTAAACATGATGGTTAAATGGTGGTTACTTTGTAGATAGATATTGTGTAGTTGAACAACTAATACTTTAGACCAAGCACGTGTAAATCTGGTTACGTCCCATTTTTTTAAATCGATTAAATTCTGACAGTTGACATGATATTCGATTTGCAAATCGATTACGTTGCCTCTTCGTTTTACTGTCAAAACTCTTTACCCTATTGTGCCGAAGACATTGACACTACATTTCAGTACTAGCACAGTTGTACTGTCAACCCAATAAAACGCTTTATATAAACCCAATTATCATCCGCGTAGGTGTCTTTACGACTCTACAACGTTAACTTGGAACACAATAGATGCGATGCAATTGAAAACCGTATGACGCGCCAGGACGGAGCTCATTAGCCACCGACGGGGGGAGGGGGAGCTTAGGTGACACAACACCACGAGGAATGACTGATCGACCGTCAGAGCCGGCGCCCGCGCACCTCCGATAGTGTTCGCGTTTAGTTGTGTGTCGGCCGCGGTTGAATGCAGACGTGTTCGCGGCATGTGATGTGAATGTGTTGTGTAGTGCTAAGGATGCGTGGCGAGGCGGGCGGCGCGCGTGGCAAGGCGGGGGTTCGGACCAGCGGCAGCAACTATCCGCCCATCAGCGCCGCCTACTGGCTACCGCCGTCGAACCCTACCCCCTACCATGTGCCAGGTTCGGACTCACTCACCCCTATTCATTACTTGTATTGTTGTGTTGTTACTGTCCGATCGTCTTTATGCTCGGCTGGATCATCCTTGACATAAAGTGCTTCTATGAATGACGATTGACGATGCAATCGTACTACAGTTTTTTGTGCGTCGTCTGCAATTTTTTTTTTCCGATTCGAAACGGAAAGCGTGTCTGACATTGACCGATATGCCGACTGAAAAACAATACGTCTCCGCTGACGCAAGATATTATAACTCCGTGGAAATTAAGTGACATTTTGTATTTTTTAATTTTCTTTATTTCTGTCTTGTTCCGAGAAAATTGGAACGGACGGTTACTGATGAGTTTCGTTTAGCATTTAAAACTCTATTCTTGTTTTAATTTAAATTAATGTTCATGTAAAGTAGTAGAGACTCTTCATGTTATCGTGTCTCTTGTGTTCTTTTTTTACTGAATGAACAGAGGTAAGTTAAGTGGTAGATACTTGAAATCGATTGGGAACTCGGCCATTCCTAATCGTTGTGGTAATTAACCGTGCTGGGAAACGTTAACAATACCTATGTCACACCACTATTTATGCTCTTGGCGCAAAGCGGCAAAGACAATGTTTTAGTAAATTTTCGCACAAATTCTTAGAATAGATGCCGTTTGTTAGAACTAGGAATACTAATCGATCGTCTCAAGGGCGTTCTTTGCATTAGCCGGGGATTATTGAAATAGAAAGAATTAAACAAAGTTTCTAATTGTTATTTCAATTTTATCGCTATGGTAAGATACAGCTAAAGAGTTTGGCTCTCCGTAAAATCTTTGATTAATTATATTCTCAATTTGAATTGTGCCCTTGAGATTTCATTTTTCTAATCGATGTCAGTTATTGATGACTCAAAATATTGTTTACTAGCAGCGCCTCGCGGTTTCACCCGCGTAGTTCCCGTTCCCGTGGGAATATGGAGATAAAATATAGTCTATGTCACCCGGGGATAGTATAGCTTCCCAACAGTGGAAGAATTTTTCAAATCGGTTCAGTAGTTTTTGAATTTATTCGTAACATACAAAAATAAAAATCTTTCCTATTTATAATATTAATATAGACTGTAAAATTTCAGAAAATACCCACTAAACTTGGGCCAAACCAGGAATTGAACCCAGGACATCTTGCTCAGTAGTCGCTTACGATAAATGTAGGTATCTACTAAACGAACGAGGCAATCTTTTATTACTATAATATGTAAAGTACCTAATATATAAATCTTCTCTATGCACTTACCTACTTATAAAACAACGAATCTTATTATGATTCTAAAATACAGGAAAATTATTAAGATATAATTACTTATAATATATAGCATAGGATTCTGCTAACTGTTATTTTAAGGAAAATTGGTTTCTGACGTAGTCTTAGGGGTCATTGTTTTGTATGATCATACTTAATCCACACTCGACTCGATTAATTAATTAATTAATTGTAACTGTCCCACTGCGGGGCAAAGGACATCCTCCATTGCTTCCATTGTTACCGGTTCTATGCCACTATTTCCTAAGGAAGCACCCCGCCATCTCCTTCGTGAATACGATGCGGTTCCGTCTCGCGACTTCAAGGCATCTTTGTGTTTTATGTGACCACCGGTCACTTGGTAGCGCAATCTTCTAGTAGGTACTTCATACTTTTCAAAAATCATTTGCAACTTCAAACATATACAGTTGGATCCGCTTATAATGACATCGAAGGGAAGTGAAAAATACGTCATACTGAGCGGACGTCATAAAAAGCGTAATCTTAGGAACTAAGCTAATTCCCATCTTTGTTTGGTATTTTTTGTAATAAGGAGATAAACAAAAAAATGTATATTGATAGTCGTAGATCAATCAAAACAAAGTGAGGAACAAATTCGGTATCACGTCCAATTATGTTTGGTTATAGTAATGACCAAACATAATTTCTGAAAAATATGTCATAAGCGATATGTCAATAAACGAATCCGCACTTTTTTAAAGAATTTAATATGAAAACCAAAATGAGCTCTGTTTTACTTCATATTAAGCGGTTGGTCATTATAAGCGGCGTCATAATAAACGTAATCCTTAAAATAAACGTCAAATTTCTCTGTAATAAACCCTAAAATCGTAAAGCAAGGAAATTAATTACACCTATATTATACGAAACAATGCAAGATGCCAGCAGCATTTGCTGAAAACTGAAAAGCGAACCAATAAATATGCTGTTTGCCTATCTGAAAACAAGAAAATCAAAATTTAATGTAACAGCGTACAGCAAATCACATAACACTATTGTTAACCAAAGCCGAGTACTGAAATAAACATGTTTTGTTTCCTCCTTTTTGCATTATCCTCGTTCGAACATCGGACTATCAGACCTAGACCATAGTGCACGCTTTCTGACTAGAGCGCAAGCGATCGCAGTAGCGGGCGCGAGAATAAAGCCTGTGCATTACGAGTTGTAGTGGGCAACAAGGTAAAAACAAAAGAAGATCGCTCAATCCTGCAATGGTCCTCACTATACAAAGAATGGCACAGAGCAAGGACCTGCCGTGACAGCAGATTTAGAAGAGAAGGGAGAGAAAAAAAAACATTGAGCAATAATGATGCTATTCGTCGCGCTAAAAGTATGTAACTACACAAATTTTGATGCAGACGCCATTCAAAATCATCAGTTGCTGTATGACAGTTATGTCGAATGAATAAAGTGTGACATGATTGGATTGTATTGATTATCCGAGTGACTTTTAGTAGCAGCTGCCGGAGCGTCTTTGAACTGTGATGAACACAAGAGGCGGTTTTACGATGTTTTGAGACGTCACGCCCGCGAAATCTCCTCACCATACACGAGGCCTAACGTGTTTGACCGACACGTACATTAATTACTCGTCTGTCAAATGTGAAGTTATATTTAACTCTCAGTTAGAAGCAGCGCGGATTGAGATGTGGATGATGGATCTATGTACCCTCTCTTACTAGTAGGAGCGATGATGTGAAGTGGACTAGATGAAATGTCATGATCATGTATTTTGGGGTTGTCTAGACTAGGTTGTGTGTACTGAGAATGTTCTGTGCGAGGAAGCTGTTGGATTTTTTTCTAATGCAAGAATATAAAAATTACATCCTGAGATTATACACACACTAGCTGCTGCCCGCGACTTCGTCCCCGTGGAATCCCCGATTTTAAAACATTCTTTATCGCTGCTCCGCTCCTATTGGCTTAAGTGTGATGATATATAGCCTAAAGCCTTCCTCGATAAATGGTCTATTCAACCCAAAAAGAATTTTTCAATTCGAACCAGTAGTTCCTGAGATTAGCGCGTTCAAACAAACAAACTCTTCAGCTTTATAATATTAGTATAGATAGTCAGCTAAAATCATAACCCTTCCTTTTTAGCTTTGTTGCAGTCGGGTAACAATTTCATGGTATTTTATAGGCATCTTGTAAAGTACCGAGGATGTATTTTCCTGCTGTGCGTAGTGTCCAATTGCGCGTATAGAGTTTCTATTTTTTCAGCGATGGATTTTTCCTGTATCGTTGGATGCAGACATCTCCATATACAAACATAAAACTCGGAGCAAAATATTATCTCTAGGTAGTACGAATATTTGCTGAACCAGAAATCTAAAAAAACTAAGTGCTTGGACCTAGCCACTGTAGGTACCAAAAAGATCCAAAAACATGTTTTACATTATGTTACAGAGTATGCACACATCTATCGCCAGTTCTAACACAAAAGTTTTCTAGACAGATTAACCTGAAGCACTGGTACTGCCTAAATATTCGTAAAGGCAAATCGTTCCTAAATAAAAAACACCTTTTTCTTTCTGGATGGGAAATCATCAAATTACTTCTCCCGCTCTGGGCGTAGCGAAAGGTCTACTGTCAGACTTTTACTAACTAAAACCCAATCTCGTTCTTCCTAGTGCCTTTTGCGTTCCAGGGCCGCAGTGACTCTTTCGGTCAAATTCCGCACGCTAACAGGCACTGTTTAGGGGCCCCGTCTTCTTTGCTGACATATCATTGAGGCGCGCGTGGAACAGGACGCGCCATCGGTCTGGGCCTGGTTGTTATCGGACGGCGAGCTACCCATAGCTCGCCATCCGCAGGTCCAAGTACAAAACACCTAGGGCCCCATCCCTCAATAGTTTTTTTAACTACTTGCCTCTTACTACTACTAGAGACTTGACATTTTGAAGCATTCATTCGTGTTACGGGCCAAGACACCAAAATTGAATTATACAGCTCAGACATGTCCCGTTGATTGATCAGGTCAAACGTCTAAATACGTTCAGTTAGGTCATGTTTTATTGAATTTTATCGACAAGTCGTCTCGCGCTTCAATGAGAGGATAATGTAAAGTTTCACTTAGTAACACATTCGGTTACAAAATTGGTAGGGACGATCGAACGAAAAGGTACCTGGTTTAGTGGATTGTACTTGTTTCGGATCGTTTGATTCTTGGATATTTAGGAAGATAGACAGGAAAGTTCCTTCAGCTATAATATATAATACTAGCACTTAGCCAGCGACTTCGTCTGCGCAGATTTAGTACAAACAATTTTAACCCTTGTTTTTCCCCCTTAGGGGTTTGTAAAATCTGTTCTTAGCGGTTATCTACACCCTATAAGGAACCTACCTTAGGTGTTATATTTTCTGACATTTCATGATTAATCAGTGAGTATTTCGCTTTTATATATACCTAGATAGATTATTAGTCAAAGACCAATCCTCACAAGGTTAGCAATTACGCTATGATACTTCGATTTTATAAATACCCTAAGTTGTAATACGAGAATTTTAAAGGACCCAGCCTGTAGTATGACGTGACAATGTTATCATAATTCCGTTGTTAGACAGAAACGCTGCTTTTCGAAACGATTTTCACTCGACCTCATCCTTTTCTTTCAAAGGAACTATAAGAGCATTCATTCACAAGTCATACGTGCAGGGACTCAACGACAATTGCTAGTATTATCGTAACTGGATCTTTCCTAGTGTACTATTGGTATTAATGGAAATTAGAATTTCAATTGGCCTCACTCACTTCTGAAGTGAGGCAAGTACTTATTTAGACAGTAGACCTCGCGACATCGCCTTTCTGTGTTGCTTTCTCCAAGCACAATATTGAAGATAGGTGTCTTTACATGTTTAAGTACAGAAACCTAAACTCAGCAGAAAATCTTTGAAAATAAATCGTTTAATGCTCTATCTCACTTTTTCTCGCTTAAAAAAGGGATAGGTTCCTCAAAGGGCCATAGGGCCATCAAATTTTTAACAGATTATAACAGCATTTCTTACAACTGTCAAGTATGACATGAAATAAAAAATAAACTGAACAAATATGACGTTCTCAATAATAACTACGCAGAAAGAAATCCTCTAGCTTCCCATAAGCAAGACAATTCGATATCACCAATTAATTTGAATTGCTAATTGATCTTTCAACTGTGACGTCATTCGCATTATTTGGCATGCAGTCTTCGTTCGTTCCGAATCGACAGCGCCCCGTAATCAATGAATTTGGTTACACAATCGTTACATGATACCTACTCACTGCGTAGTTGCATTTCAGGCGATATACTTATGTATTGCACTGCATTTTATGTAGGTAAACGAATCATCGTTATCTCTTATAGCCAAATGCCTCGACCATCACAAAGGTGATGATTTATAATCCTGAATCTAAAGACCCCACCACCTAAGACCTAAGATCTACCATTCCCATCTGTTTCTAAATACTAACGTGCAAAAGTGTGATTTGTAAATTATTAGCTGTGCCCCGCGGTTTCACCGGAGTAGTTCCCATTCCCGTGGGAATACGGAGATAGAATATAGCCTATGTCACTGGAGTAGAGTGTAGCTTCCCAACAGTGGAAGAATTTTTCAAATCGGTTCAGTAGTAATTGGTTGTTTAGGCGTTAAAGCGTGAAAAATCACATTCGCATTTATGATATTACTTAGGATATATTTATTGAACGTCAATTTTATTATTATCAGTAACCTCTCATCTGATTACTGCTAGCTTAAAAATTGATAGCAAAATCACGAAATCAATCATTGCTATAGAGATCTCAGGTAATAATTAGACGACTAAGCACGTTCAAATCGACTTCAAAATATTTTTTTTTTAAGTCGATTCCATAGTTCATCGCATTGCTCTTTGTAGATATTACAGAGTTGATTTTTTATGTTTAACTGCTAGTTATAATGCAAATTTACAATGAGTTTACAAGGAGCAACCTTAAGTTCCTGAGAAAGACCACCTACTGTTACCAGAGATCTCCTTAGCATCAGAATCTCTGCCATTCCAGCTTCGTAATCAAAACATACCTTACGTTGTCCGTCATCTAGCACGCTTCCAAAACACCGGCCTACGTATCAACATCGATGAACAATCTGTATCACAATCACATTTCATTGCTGCGTGTTTATGTGATCCGCTGTCTGTCTCTCTAAATAAATAAACAATGTACAGCGCAAGAATCCAACGGCGATGTAAACATTATGATTGCAAATGTCATTTATGACGGCTATGAGTGGAGCATTTTATTGATTGTGGTTGATTTCGTTTATGTCAATGTTGTGAGGAGTGAGAGTGTTTGTTTTTGGTTTGGGAGAAACAGTTACCTGTCTCTTACAATAATCATTTCAGCCAAAGATCGTCCTAACTTGACACAGGTCTACGCTAACATTGCCACATTTGCCGGTCCAGTGGCCCTAGTAGGCAGCGATTCCCGCCGCCATCTCGACACATTCTTACCAACATACCTAGGTCGGAGGTAACTGGGTTTTGTAGGAGAGACAGGCATCAACAAAGAGGAAAGATTTTATTGTTTGTTTGTATTGAATGTCTCTGCCTATGTCTGTGTTTCCGAACGCAATCAACTCTTAATCTCTTCAAAGCTAGGGTGAACAGGCTTCTTCTGGGTAAGCTCATTCCATCGTAGACTTTGTCTCTGTCACCTGTAACCTAGACTAGAGTCAAGACCAAATCCATTTCACAATAAAAATAAAAAAATAGACTCCAAAACTTCTGAACCGATTCGAATAATTCTTTCACTGTTGGGAAGCTACACTACCCCCGGGTGACATAGGCTATATTTTATCCCTGTGTTCCGACGGGAACGGGAACTACGCGGATGAAACTGTGTAAAATTTAGGTATTCAGTATTATCTAGTTCGCAGCAGGGAAAAGGCTGAACAGATGATGATGAGGGCTTTATTATTCGAGTAGGCTATAGCCCCCGATTTCTGAATTGAGAATAGTTAAGTAGTGTGGTCTAATGTGGTCTGGTGACTTTACTTCATGGTGTTTTTATTGTTCACTAGTATTTGCCCACGGCTTTGCTTTCGTAAAAGTAGCACGTTACCTAAGTCTCTAGGGAGCCATCAATTCATCAATTTCGGTTCGATGTCTGTGAAAGCGTAACGAGCAAACAAAGTCATTACTTACCGAATTACATTTTATTCCAACAATATAAAATGTCGTACACGATTTTTAATTACATTGTTTTTAGGAACAACAGTTTTTTTTTTTTATATAACATCGCTTGAAACGCTTTTCCTTTCAATTATTTTTATATGTATTCATAATTCAGTGCTGTTCAATAAAAAAAGTCATTCTCGTTTTTCTATAGGCAGCTATATTTCTGGTTGAACTTCTGGTTGAACTGTTAGTCATTTTTATTATAAACATATTTTTCATTTATAAAACACTAACACCTGCTCCTATACTTTTACTTTATAATAACAATAAACCATTGTTTATAAAACGCAATTTGATAAGATTCCTAGGTAATGCGTACAAAGCTTAAGTCGTAATTGTAATTTTATTTATAAATTTGTGCCATTTATTATGAATTTTATCATTATTTTTTATGATTATTATTGTATTCTATTTTCTTATTATGAAATCTTATGTCAATTGACTTCTACGGGCCTAGTTACCCAAATTAAATGAATTTTATTGATTTATTTAACATACATATCGCTTACATTTTTAAATATTTCATTTTTAAATGTTTTTCATTTAAAAAAAAAATAAAAATCATTTAAAACATAAAAAATAGTAGCCTGCCGGTATCGGGAACAGGGTCCAAACTACCGGTGGTCAGTGCTCCTGAGAGAGGAACCTCCTAACAATACGCGCCGTATCCAGGAGTACTGCTTTCTGGATCAAGCCCTTGATTATCATTTATTTATAAATCACAAAACATAAAATTATTAATATTATTATTCACTTCAACAATTGAAATCAAAATAATTAATCAGCATTAGTTTATATCGTAACACAATCACTTTCCAATTTTCCACGTAAACGTTGATGCGAAATGTTAATAATATGTTCGGGACTTAATTAATGTTCCTCATTATGTGTGCTACAATGAAAGTAATTCGGGGTCGTCAGTGTAAAGCCGATGATTCGTTAATTGAGTAATGGACGCTACTGCTAATTAATAACGTTAACGACATGTACGAGTAGTCTGCTTGTATACGATGGGGAATAAATTCAGTGTATTGAAACAGCTATGTACCTACATATTTGCATATTTGAGAGCAGTGGTGGGCGAGTGGTAACGGCTCCGACTTCCGAATTGTAGGTCGCGGGTTCAAACCCAGCCAGGCGCACTACTTTGTGTAATTAATTTCATCACCATGCTCTCAAAACGGTGAAGGAAAACATCGTGAGGAAACCGGCATGTCCTAGAACCAAAAATTCGAAGACATGTGACATTCACCAACCCGCACTAGGCCCGCGTGGTGAATAACGGCCCATTCCCTCTCCTAGAGAGGAGGCCTGTGTCCTAGCAGTGGGAACGATAAACGGCCGATTATGGTTATGATTATGATTGTACATATTTGCCACTAGCTTTCGCCCGCAACTCCCGCGTCTAAGTAGAAATTTATCCCAAAGAGACCATACCCAAAAAGAAGAAGATAATATTATGTCCTATTCCAGGAGATGGTTTATCCGTGTGCCAAGTTTCATTCAAAATCTGTTCACCCGTTAGGACTTGAAGAGGTAACAAACAAACAAAGACAAGAACACACTCAGCCAGTGGATGATGGTCATGGCTTTAACAGAAGCCAGACTTGTAGAATACAAAAACCTTTTGACGCTGGTAGTTTTTGCAATAGTGCTGCAGTAACTAATGCTTGTGATTGTTACATTTAAACTAAAAAACTAGTACTTTGGCACTACAAACGGGACTGCACCAAAAAAACATATCGAATCCAATTTGCGTCGAAGTTCCATCCGTTAACTATACAGAGGAACACAGCCCGTTTCCATTGTTAGACGATAAATTAGAAATCTCGGCAAGCGCTGGAATCGTTACAATTAGTCGGCGCTAGAGTTTAGCAGTCATGGCACAGATTAAAGAGAATAGATGCATCACAGAGCGCTGCCGATTAAATACGACTGCGTAGGGTTGGCGCGTCGAGTTTGGTGCATTCGCAGCGCGACGCGATAACAATATAATGCTTAAAAATAAGTGATGAGCCGCTGACATAGCATACATCTTGACTTGGAATTAGATTTGAGAGCTTATGTTATAATAGATTAGATTATTTCAGATTTTTATATAAGTACAAGGCCGTAGATTACATTCCAAAAAGCCTTGTATTTTTGTGTTAGCTGAGTAAATTCATAGGTCTTTTCTACAGAGCGTTACTTACCAGAGAGTTAACTTGCCAACTACTACGGAATTTTGTAGACAAATAAAATCACATTATAATCGTTTTACAAATGGCGTAATAATCAGGTTTAACTACTCTAGCACAGGTCATTAGTTATTAATGTTTACATAATAGTTGTGGTAGTGTGGTAATAAAAGTGATATAATAATTATGTAGAATTACCAGTAATGTAGGCATTTACTCTTTAGTAATAGGATCCATTAAATAAATAGAATGTTTGAATTGAGAAGACATATAGACATGCGTAGATTTGTTAATATATGTTGGTATTTTATGATATATTTGAAATGATCGTATTTTATATCTACGATTCTGACAACCCTAATACCGAACATTGCACTGGCTAACGCGACACATCGCATCAATTCGACATTTTACAGTGGTTAAACTGTTATGTTTACATGGCTCGCTTAGTTCGACGACACAGTCGCGCGTCAGTTCACAGTCGGCAATGTATGCGTACGGTAAACACACATCTGTCGCAGTAACATGCAAAGAATCGATAGAGGTGCGTTGTTGGCATTCAGAATTATTACCGAGGATTTACAACGAATTCGAGGATTAAAGTGGAAAAATGCAATTTCTGTTGAATGCTAAACGATTTGGATTTTAATCACTTTTTCAATACAGACCCTTGTGTAGGCCAATTTGTCCGAGTTACGGGGATGTTGAACTATTGGTTTATGAAAGTGAATGTTAAATATTGGCATTGTTGTAACTTGTTCATCTGTTTGTATTTCGTGTTGCATTTTGCCTTTTCATTATGGTACGGGAGCTAGCAACGTTTCAAAAGTAAGAATTTTAGGTGAGCTGATTTTGTGATATGTCGTCCTTCTTGCACTTTCGGTTAGAGTCTGGGCTATCTGGCTGGCGGTAGCCGTTGCGTTCATTAGTG
The DNA here is from genome assembly GCA_905332915.2 of Hecatera dysodea. Taxonomy (NCBI): domain Eukaryota; kingdom Metazoa; phylum Arthropoda; class Insecta; order Lepidoptera; family Noctuidae; genus Hecatera; species Hecatera dysodea. The sequence goes on along the minus strand of HG995294.1, from coordinate 4,224,378 downwards.
CGCATCCTACCTGTCCAGGTAATAATCCTGGATTTTAAAAACATTTTAGAAGTCGTAATTTTTATTTTTTTGTTTTTAAATAAGTCTACCTGACATACTTTTTTTATTGCCAGACATTTTTGACAATGCTAACTGTGTGCCATACGCGATTATTTTTTATTTTTTTATAAAAATTTCAAAGTATTTTATAATGTCTGTAATTTTAATATTATGTTATTTAAATATAAAAAAACTTAAAATTAATTTGCCAGACATTAATTCGATTGTTAAACCTTGAATTAAATTAAAAAGGCATGATAACTATTGCAGTATGATGCTAGTAGTCCGAGAGAGACAGTTGCAGAATAAGTCGAGAATGAAAAATAGAACCATTACAAATGTAAATTACTTGTCACTGTACATATAATAATAATAAATGAACTCAAACCGAACTCGACGCCCTGGATAGGAGAGTCCGCATACTGCTGACTGCAAACCGGATGCATCACCCACGATAGCGGTGATGAGACTGTACATCCCGCGGAAGTGTGGAGGTCGAGGCTTTTTAAATGCTAAGACTTCTACAACCGCGAGATGTGCAGTCTCAGAGAATATTTTCTCAAAGCCGATGTGGGTATGCACCGAGATGTGGTCGCAGTGGACCCCGTTATCCATGGCTAAAGAGAACTGGCACAAACCTGTGATACCTACTACAGATGATCGTAAGGAGATATGGAGAGGCAACGAGCTTCACGGACGTTATCTTAACGAACAACTGTCGGAGGCATATTATGAAGAATGGGACGTGTGTTGGGCATGCCACCGTCCGGGTGAGTCCGTCAGACATATTATCTCTAGTTGTTCTCGCCTGGGTAACAGCAGCTGGATCAAGCCCTTGATCCAGCTGCCCAACGAGAGCATCTTAAGATCTTGGTCGAGGCGCTTGGCAACTATGCCATGGTCGTCACGACTATTGGCACAATGACTGCTGTGTTCAAATCACACAAGTCGACAACCTCGCGAGCTAAGTCAAGATACTTCGTTTGTTATATCAACAATCATTGCGCGACGCTCTAGTCAGTCTATCACCACTATGTCAGGCTTATTGGCAACAAAAGTCCTGTCAGTGATGATAGACCGATCCCAATACAATGTGCAATTGCCATTTTCGAGAACTGCGTCGGGCGCATACCTATAGTACGGTACTTCCGATTCCACAAGATTGTATTTAAGGGCAAGTTGCTGATGGATAATCCTGGCTACAAGGTTGTGCCTGTGCAAATAGTCTCCGTTAGCCAGACTAGAACAACCGGAAATAATGTGGCGGATGGATTCCCCCGGCCGATGACATGCCCGACATATGTCAACCGTACCGTCCTTCACAATGTATTTCCAGTAGTTGTTCGTCATCATAATTCCGTCCATAATCGCACAGATAAAACCTTCGGTTTCCCCGAAGAGGTCACCAAAATGTAGCCAGGCTACAGACGCTAAAAAGTCTACTTCGGGCCCATGTAGGACCCGATAAAAGCACCCGTGAAGCTCCTTGCTCTGCCATACCTCCCTGCGATCATCTGTTGTAAGTACTACAGGTTTGCGCCAGTTCTTGTTAGCCAAGGAGAGTGGGGTGAAGCCCTTATCCACTGCAACGACATCCCGGTGCATACCCATGTCGGCTTCTAGGAAGTATTCCCTAAGACTGCATACCTCGCGGTTAGCATTTAAGAAGCCTCGACCCCCACACTTCCGCGGAATATACAGCCTCACTACCGATGATTGTGGGTGACGCATCCGATTTGCAGTCAACAGTGAACGGACCCTTCTATCGAGGGCGTCTAGTTCTGTCTGAGTCCATTTGAGTATGCCGAAAAAGTACATCAATACCCGCCCGATAAAAGACTATTTAGGACCTTTGTTCAGGCGGCCAAAGAAGCGCTCCTTCAACGATTGTATCACGTCAGTAGCATTGATGCCCAGCGCTTCCGACATACCCAAATACTTATTATTATTATATGTACAATGACATGTAATTTACTTTTGTAATGATTCCCTGTCTCATTCTCGACTTATTCTGCAACTATCTCTCTCGGACTACTAGCATAATACTGCAATACTTTTCATGACTTTTTCATTTTAATTCAAGGTTTAACAATCGAATTAATGTCTGGCAAATTAATTTTAAGTTTTTTTATATTTAAATAACATAATATTAAAATTACAGACATTATAAAATACTTTGAAATTTTTATAAAAAAATAAAAAATAATCGCGTATGGCACACAGTTAGCATTGTCAAAAATGTCTGGCAATAAAAAAAGTATGTCAGGTAGACTTATTTAAAAACAAAAAAATAAAAATTACGACTTCTAAAATGTTTTTAAAATCCAGGATTATTACCTGGACAGGTAGGATGCGCACTAATGAACGCAACCGCTACCGCCAGCCAGATAGCCCAGACTCTAACCGAAAGTGCAAGAAGGACGACATATCACAAAATCAGCTGACCTAAAATTCTTTCTCGAAAACGTTGCTACCTCCTATACTATTATAATCGTCCATCTTTGATTGCTATTTAAGTGCGGTCTTCTTTTAGCGATCAGTTCCTAAAAGCAACCGTTTTGATATCGCCTACATTTCTTCATCCCATTGATCTGCAATCAAAACTGTGCCATAGTCTTCTATATACAAAAAAACGCCACTATCAGATTTTTGTTAGTTTCACCTCATCCTGTTACTCCTAGCCATTTTTCTTTCATTTCAATAATGTTTAGATAACACGGTTGTTTTGTAAGCTTGTAAATCAACGCCAATCTTTTTGATGCAGTGGTTGATCCTTTACCTGCTTACAGAGTGAATTCCATAGGGTGGTCTAGAAGACCATACTTTACAAAAAGTACCGCGTTATCCACACTGTTTGAACAATGGAACCATGTCGCAATGTTTGTTTTAGACCTGTATGTGTGTGCACATTATCAGTACCTGCATATGTACGTATACACTTGTCGGTTAAATTATTATACTGCTTGTAGACTTGCGTTTGTAATTTCGTGTTTGAGGATTTCACTTTAATGGTGTAATTTCGACATGTGGGGCTATTTGATGTTCGTGTTGAAAATTGCTTTTGGGCTTTGCAGGACAATCTTTGTTCCACTGTCAGTCCCAAGTTCAAGTTCCGAGAGACAAAGCTAAATGTATCTAAATAAACCTAGGGAAATTTGTCTTAACTTTTCATCCCATTTTACCCGAATCGGGTAAAAAGGTAGATTTGTCTTATCACCCTTAGTGGTTATATACATACACATATGGTATTTTTGATTGCAGTTATATTTGTTATATATAAATGTCTAAAATCTACACATTCCATGTCATATAACGAGTATTTGTTTACCAAAGCAATATTTAAGCTGCCGTGACAGAAAACCCGTCAACAGACAAACTCATACACCACTCTCCATATCAAATAAAAACCAGTTGTCATCAAAACTATTTTAAAAAAAGTATAATACAAACAAAATGCCATAATACAGCCTAGCCATTGTAACCGTAACTTAAACCGACACGTTTGCGTAACGACAGACGACACTTGAACAAACATGAGTAGCTTTTTGATAATGGGCGCGTTATAAAGAATGTTAACATAAGCACCATGATGATAAATGAGGATTATGGTCGTGAAGGTAATACTGATATAAAAGTGCATATATGTAGTTACTAAGCTGACCTCAATAAATGTAATGAAATTCGAGACTAAGATTATGACGAGGCTAGAATAAGCGATACATGTGCGGTTCTAGATGCACCCTCATTTGTAATAGTTTCTTCTAGTAGTATAAGTGGCATGGTGTGTGAAGTTCAACTATGTAACATGTTTTACAAAAACTGCCGTACTACCTACCACGGATGTTAAGGAGCTCTGTAACTAGCTATCGGATATCCGAAAAAATAATCTAGACGTAACCGTAACCGAAATAATAGTTTCAGATAATTTCACACTAGGCACACTAGCCGCGCGCGTCACTTCCGGGATTTATATTTGTATTTCACTTTCTTAAATATTTTATGTCTGTAACTGAAAGTATCTGAAACTTACGGATAATCCCAATTAATTTTACATCTGTAACCGTATCCTGATCCGAAATTTCATATCCACAACATTCCTTCTACGTACCAACAGACTGGGCAGTAGAACTGAGACAGACTCCATGTAAAATAGTTAACACGTAGTTTGCCGCGATTGCAACATAGTCGTTCAGAAATACTACACAGATGATGAAGCATACTGAAGGTTTCAATCAATTAAGACCAGAAATATGTCTAAAACAGTCTACATAGAGCTAATCAGCGTTGTACCCTGATAGGACCACAGAAACCATAGCAGTTAATCGCCATGCTCATAGTAAGGCAGGCAACACTTGTTCAAACATGCGCTCGCGATGCCTACTGATAACGATCGCTAGATTACCGACCGCGACGTTACCGAGAAACAAGGCGATGTATGAACAACGGGATTAACAACATGACATTATTTTAGAGATAGTTTTCCCGTGAAATTGTAAATTAGATTAAGGACGGAATTCCATGTAAATGAGATGCGCTGCTATGATGAAGATACTGTTTATAAAAGGATTTGCGGTCTGAAGTAATGGGAAATAAAACTCGTTTAGCTCTATTTTGTAGATAGCGATACGATAATCCACATATATACGCATTTATTATTAGGATGATAAAGTCCAATCAAAAATCAAATCTAAAAGTTAATAAAAAAAGTAACTGCACCTCGAACTAAACAACAAATTCAATGTTAAAAATCTTTGTTGCTAAAAGGAGCTCGCTTTAACTTTTATAGAACCCCATCACGATCCTACTAAATTAGCATTCACACAACATAACACAGGTGTCCTTTCAGAATCACAATTCAAAAACTTCGCCGAATCCGGTCGCGTCAACCGTTCACTTCCCGTAACCGGAACCGTATCAAAAACTTGAAACGTTACGTTTACGACACATGTGGTGGGGGGACTGATTTATGAAACGAACGCTAGCCGAATAAAGAACGAAGTTGCACGAAGGATGGACTCAATTACAACAATGTTTTTTGAATAAAATTAATAGGTTAAGTTCTAACGACATCGTTTCTTACTAATACATTCGATTGATTTGTACAAGGCTTTTAATCTCGAACCTTCCACAATCAAACACAAGGCTTCTATGGGGATGCAACTGATAAGATAGCATCCCGAGGAAGAGATTACGGAGATCAAGACCCAGTAAATCGAGCGATCAATAGATTCAAGATTAAAAATCCCTTAGCGTTCCACAGGGAACCGTCTTCGGGTCTATGTAAAAATTACGGAAGCGAAAATAGGAAAATGGCAAACTAAATATAATTCAGAGTTAACTCCACGTAGCACGTATCAGGGTTTAATTGTACAAAATCCACTTGAAACCGTGATCTACGCTGTGACGTGTGTATTTCTAAACTCACTAACGACCTCCTAAGCGTGGTCGGTTCAAACAGCCAAGTTTTAATTGAGTTGCAAAACAAAAGACGGGACGGATGCCACTGTCCTACTCCCCCTAACCCCCCCCCCCCCCTTTCCCCAGTAAATGCGGATGTCTGTGACTTGAAGCTAGAGATTTACGATCCTAGGAACGTTGTCTGAATGCCTGTATGCTAGTGATGTGTGCCTAACAAAAAGTATGAGAAAGCGGAAGGTAATTTTAATGTGCCAGTGGAATATGTTAAGAGTATAAGGAAGTTTGTTGGCGGGTTATTTTATTTACTTGAAAATGGAATGAATAAAGTTGTACCATGTTTAGCTAAAGCGACTTTTACAATGGAACAATATTTTGAAAAATTATTTGCACTGCAACAATTATTTTATTAACTAGACTATCTTGAAGTGACTGTTTCTATAACAGAAGTAATGTCATAATTGCGGCAAGCTTTTAACTAAAGTATAGTTATCACTCCTGATAACACACCCCAATCGTCCTTGATAAAGGATTAGTTATCAGAAGTGTCAACAAGTACTCGTACCACAGATGCCAATGCTTTAAATATCAACCAAATGAAAACTGAACTGAATAATTGTACTACACATAACTATGAGTATTTGTTTTATAGTGACATTTCGACCTCCAAACACGATAGGTACAGAAATAAAAACTTCGGAAATAGACGATGCAGCACGTATTTATATTTTTTCGCTTACAAATAAAATACGATTCGACACAGTTTCCTGGAAATAGCCCGCATGCAATACAAACGACACTAACATGCTTATGTAGCTTGCATGACGCAAAATGTCCTAACTACTAGTTACAACTATATGGAATTTGGACATTTACTATGAATTATTAGACTTTTATTCTTATGGCCTGCATATTATGGCGTTTGACGGCTTGTAAACGCCACGAGAATTATATGCAGTTATATTTTCTAAGAAATATTGCTCATTGTGTGTTTGCTGTTTTTCTGTTGACCGTGATTCAGTTACAAATTATTTTTAATTCAAATGCATCATTTTCTGTCAGGCAGGAGTATGTTATACTACAAACTTAAATGATATCGTCATGGTCATCTTCATCTATTTCCCTTTCATTATCTATTATAATCTAAATAGCTTATTATATTCCAATCCCTGGTAAATTCCTAAAAGCCCTTGCAGGCTAGACCTACTGGAAGAAGTCAAATTCGTCCCTCTATCCTTATCACAGTCGTCGTAATGTCGCCTTTAAATATGTTATCTTCATAAACATGCGAATCCTTTAACACTTTTAAAGTATTGTTAATCTTAAAGCAATCCATTTCAACTATTATTTGGTCTCTTCAGAACCAGACAAAACAAAACTTAAAAACTTTGAATGCAAGTCACGTTTTTGTCGTCAAAAAACTGTTTGCGCTTGTCGGTTGTCGCCGCCAGGCGTTGGGAGACACGAAACGATCTCCAGATCATTATCAGCTGTGCTTCCGTTCTATCAGTTTACCTAGGAGATAGCAGGGAGCTGGGAACATGTACTGAGGTGGAGTGCTATGGAGAGAGATGAACTGAGCGAAACTGGGCGATTTTTTTTTAATTTTGACTGTTTTTGTGAAATGGTTGATTGAAGAGGTGTTTTCATTATTCAAGAATGTTGAAAGTTAATCAGCTTCATTATTTTGTCTTTATCCCATTTGTTTATGTTAGGTGCAACATGATTTCTTCTTCCATATTCAATCTCCATTTTTTTTTTCTCTATTAGTTATAATATCAGCAGTCACCCCCTTTCTAGATATTCCATCCTTCGTACAGTCCGTTCATCGTTTCCTTAGCCCTCAAATACTCGTTTTAGGCCAAAGTTAATTAGAATATAAAGCATAGTACCTATGGGCCATCGAGATATGTTCAAAACCGCAAGCTTTGTTTGCTTACACACAAGGATATAAAATGTTTATTCATGTACTTACATATTTTAAAATGCTGGATTTTCATCGAAAAACAAGTCACTAAGCAGTATTGATAGGTCACCATCTGCAGGTAAACCTAATTTATATACTAGCTTTTGCCCGCGACGTTGTATGTGTAGTACTTAGAATCTAGTATCTACAGAAAAGAACATTTCCTGTAGTAAAATGGAGCCTTTATGTCACTCACTGCCACATGCCTTAAGTTAGGCATGTAGCAGTAGAGCGGTGAAAACTGCGTTCAAATCAATGCACTAGTTTTTGCGTGATGCGCTTACAAACATACAGACATAAATACTAGTTCTAAAACCTTTTGTTTTGACTTCTTTTGCTCTAACAGACCCGCATATCGTCGATATGTGTTTTAGTAAACTTATATTTTAGCTATGGAAATTATAACACGTAGCGTGTTTATACAAATCTTTCGGTGTGTGAACGTCACAATGCTACATTCATAACTATTTAAATATTGCATTTATCATATAGCTATTTATACAGTATAATTATGTGCGTATCGAAATAACGATTAAAACTGCATAAAAAATCGAAAACGACTAAATAACACATAGCGACTTTTGCATGCGCAACGATGATATACATATATATACATAATTGTATTTTTTTGTCATTATCTTCATTTTACAGACATCAACCTATTGTTTTCCTTTCCCGTTATGAACTAATGACAGCAGTGGTCATTAAATAAATTACACCAAGTAAAGCGGTGACCTGGTTTTGAGCCTAAAACTTCTAAATCGTTATTACCTATTACGTAACCAGATTCAAAATGTACATATCACCGGATAATTGTTAAATGCGTAAGATTATAAAATATCTTGAGAGATTGTAAACTCTCGATAAATTATCAACTGAACATTTGGAATAAGTTTCTCGGAATGACTTCGAGAGATTATAGACTATCAAAGTTAGCAAATGTTCGGTTCACAATTTATCGGCAGTTTACAATATTTTATAATCTTACGAAATTTTGCCATTTTCCGCCGACATACACAGCTCTTATAGCTCACGATAAGACCACGTCTGAAATACCCAGCGATGCGCCTTATCAGCCCACCTCTATTGGCAGAACCAACATAGCGGCCCAGCCAAGTAATTTAATATCTGCCAATATCATAGAACTTGAGTGTTTTGTAAACTCTCGAGTGACCGGCGAGGGGCACTATTGTCTGGATTGAATTCCTTTGGTAGCCGTCATTAGATAATATTGTAACCGTTTGCTAATATAAATTACTGTTTGGAGGTCGGGTTCAGTTTTTGCTTGTTTGGTGTTGGAATTTTGGCATGGAGTTAATTTATTTGTGGTATAGATGATCTATTGGCCAAAATTCGCCCGTGGTTTTTTAGTTCGTCTTTTTCCTAAATATTTGATCTATAAGTACTGAATCACTTCACCTTACGCGCAATATGCGGTACGTAAAGTTTTCTCTTCACGGATAAACATGCCATAACTGAGCAACATTGCAAAGACTGATTTAGTTTAGTAAGTTAAATGGATTTCTTGAATTTTAGATAGAATGGTAACTCTATCATGGCTAGCGACTAAGGAAATAAAGTCTAAAATCAAGAAACAAAATCATTAAAACCCAAATAAAATGGAATATGTTATTGTGGCATACCAGAAAAACCGTACATGCAACCGCCAACTACTACGGAGCATACAAAACAGCTTTTAAATTACACCGGCAGTGTTGAGTCGAAACCGCGGGAATATTTATTTGATATTTTATAATTATGGGGAAGAGTTGATGCGGAAAATTGTACAAAATAGTTCATTTTAGAAATGTTTGTTGTATACCTAATTGTTTTCAATAAATACGTACAAGTGTGGCGTCACCTATTGTGCATATGTGAACGCACCTTAGATATAGTATTGCATGTTTTAATATTTAAGTGCACCGTTGTTAAGTGGCAACACAAGAGACGATTCGTGGCGCTACCCTTAGCGTCCCTCTCTCATTTGTTAACTGCCGCGAGACACGGACTATGTTAGTCCATACTTTGTAACCTAGTATTAGTTTATTATATAAAATCCATATTGTTTTTAAATCTTAGTACTGTTACCGTGTGTGAATATAAATTAATTACCACAAGTTGGAGATTCATTCCGTCTCCGAATCATCAAACTCATCGTAAGACGCATCAAGGGGACAGATAGGATACCTTCCATCTGCGTCCCCAAACAAGCAGACCGCACGTTACTGGCAACACAACCAATATAAATCGTCCTCGCATTCTACTGAAACTCCTTGGTATGCTAGGTCAGGTCAAGAACAGTGTTATCAACGAGGACGTACTCGTGCAGTCGCATCATCTGCCTAGCCTTTTCCCAGCTAAATGGAAGTCTAAAAATATTTTACGTGGATGTACTGCCAATTAGACGTTCTGGAGGTCTGATTGGAGGACCCAGTACTCGGTACGCGGTACTTCTGGGCAAGACTGGTGTCAGATTTCCTGGCTTTTGACAATCCGTAATGACTGCCAATGATTACAAATGACAGCCGGGACAATAGCTTACCGTGCTATCCGAGGCACAGAGAGTCTATCTGTAACATTATTTTATTACATCTATACCAGTGCTTGAATCCCCCAGTAAATAGAACAAGGATGTTTCCTGCTAGATAATGGTCCAGCTATCAAGGTTTGGTAGTTAGTTTGTGGTTGACGTTTTTGAGTGCAGGAAAATGCTGCTTTTAACTGAAGCTACATATCGGTAATAAGATTCTTAATGTCCCTATTATTTATCGAATGTTGTCCTTTAAATCGTCGAAATAAGAGCTTTCAGTGGTTTGAACCAATAAAGTAAGGGTAATACCCACCCACAGATAATTTTCTGATATAAAAGCCATAGTGATTCAAAATTTGTACCAACACCAAAATACTGTAGTTTTCTAGCTTTTCTGTCAAAAACTCTCGAAAGAGTCTACCATTTACTAGCCTATTCTTTCCGACTCAAAATCAAAAGTCTTTTATTTAAACTAGGCTGAGAGCCAGCACTTTTTGAACGTCAAATTTTACATAAAGACAGTCCCCCAAAACGCCCACCCGTCACCACTTCCTCAGTCAGCTGGGAAGAATAGACTGATAGGCAAAGGCCGCCCTTTTAAAAAACCGCCCTCTGAGACTCAAAATCCTATCACACAACTACTGCACTAAATTCTCATACACGGACAAGTTTCAGTAACAATCGGAAACGATATCGCCGAAACTATTTGTCGTTGGATATGCATACTTGCAGCTTACGTAAGAGTTCGCAATTGATGGCCGCTTCCGCCGGCTACTTTTGACTTTGATAAGACATTGTTTGGCCACGCAAACAGCGTCGCTGCGATCGTATTTATTCGGTCTTGGCATGCAGTTTTTTGCACGCTATATTGCATTGAACGGAAAGTTTTTTGATAGATTGAGTTACGCGAATGTTTATGGTCGTGAGTTTAAACTGTAATTTTTCTTTTCGTATATGTAACTACTACTATAATTTTTGAAAGCCATAGATTATAGGACCAATTATAAAGCAAGAGCTAGTTGTAAACATGGGATCTTTAGTCAAGATAGAAGGAGAATAGGAAAGTGTGCACCATCGTCGACCACATCATTGCTTGCCATCAGCTGGAATGGTGGTCAAATTTGAGCCAAACAATATGATCATGGCTCGTCAGTCACACAGGCCAAAAACATTGGTCAACGACTATCATTGCTCGCTGATTCTACAGCCACATCATCCACTTTGAAAGTTCACTTGATATACAGGCGCAGTCCAGTTACAGCTACATTGCCAACGGCGTTTTTTCAAATATTTACGACTGCGCGATACAATAGGGGCATGCAGGGTTACATTCGGCATAATGGGGCAAGCCGGCCAATAGCCAAATTCGGGTGAAGCGTGAAAACTTGATGGCGTTTCCAGCGTTTGTCAGCTGTACCTCGAAATTGGCGTTTAATAAAATATTTTGATGTTATTTTGAGTTCTGTTTTTGCCCGACTTACCCCAGCAACGGTTGGTTTAATTTTTTCTGGTGACGTTGCCTTTTTTTTGTCGGAATGTTATGGTTTTTCGTTATTGGCGTACGTTAGAAATCGAAGTGCTAATGTTTGTATAGGTAATGTTGCAGAAGTGGAATATTTATTTATCGATACTTTACTTTGTTCTCCAAATTGTTTTTTTTTTGTAAGCGTTAATTTGGAAATTAATCCATACCGAATGGCAGATTTGATGGATGTATTTTGGTAACAAATATAAATAAAACAAAAGAAAATTGTTGCCTTCATTCAGTTAAAGATTGGTTTTGTTGTAAAAGGATCATATAATAACATAACATCACGCCAATATTCCCCGAAAAGTGAGGCAGTATGTAACTATACAGTGCAACCAAATTTTACCATGTATGTTGAAGTCCAATGGAATACTAATAAGAGACCAGAATCTTCCTATAACACCATACTCTTCAAAGTAAACGCTAATACTAGAATTTATTCATCGAGTTCTACGTCGCGTTAAACTGCGCATACCGTAACGAACGGCTGGCCTGTTTTAGATGTGATAATTGCGACGTGTTAGCGCTAAAGGCCGCGGTATCGCACCAGTGCTAATAACTACGACACGTTTGTAGGTATGTGTGTCTGTGTGTACAGATATCTACTAATATGTATAGATATTTGTATGTTAGCTGTGCATATTATAGATTTACGACTGTAGGTGTTTATTAGTTCGACACACGACGCAAATTGGTATAGCCCGAGTCCCAACTTAATAAAGTCTGTAAATTCACATTTTACTGCGCAACACCCCTCACCCCTTACCCCCGCTGTCTCTGTCAGTTACTGCGCAGCGACTCGCGGTGTGTTCCGAGCCGCCATTAGGTTTGATTCTAAGTGTAACTAGCGTTCGGTGTACTACTGTCTGTGAGTATTTCAATCATATCATCATGAATCAGGAACGGTTTTCGTAATTGCAGCAGCTTTTCAATGACTTTCTAAATAATAAACAGTTAAAAGACTATCCACTTCGACGTGAAACAGAGTCTATAGCATAATTATCGACGAATCTATAGCTTGATTGCTTGTTGCTTGCTGACTCATGGCTTTTTCCATGAGGGTAGGCAGAAAGTACGAATCACCTTCTGTTAAGGCTCTCGCATATTCCTCTTGCTTCGAGGCTGACTCGGCCATACTTGGACCTAGTTATTCTCAACGGACATAGTTATTCAAAACGGCCATGTCGAGAAAAATTACAAATACACAGAGATATTATGAGCATTTTTCAGGCGATTTCCTGGGATGAGTGTTCGTTTATTAAGTTTTTGATTATCTTACGTTTGAACAATAAACAACTGAAGGACATCGGCAAAAACGCTCAAATCTCTGTGTGTAATTTTGTCTGTGTTTTATGCATAATTATGTCGCCTGATCTCCAAGTCTCATATAAGTCATGTGCCTTAAATTTAATATACAAACACACACAGAATATACCTTGTATGTATGTATATGTTTATCTAAGTTATAAAGTAAACCGCAAAGATCCTCCTTGGCATCGTTGCTGTGTCCTAGCTTATATTAAAAGGACAAATATTCTATTCGATCGAATTTGCAAATATTGTCGGTCTTGGTGTAATATTCTTTATCAAAGATGTGAAACTCGCTCTTCTTCTCAAGGGTAATGTGTTATTAAAGGCAGTCCAGAGCAAATCGCACCTATCGATCTTCAAGTTTAAGCAATTCTTCTGAGGTCGGTGCGTGGATGGGTGACCATTAATTTCATACTCCTCCCTGTTTCAAAAAGTACGTTAAGTTGTTGGTCTCGACTGTCATTTACTATCCTTGAGAGTCATTTCAGGAAGTTAAGCTATTGACTCGGTAAAATTATCCAGATACTGGGCTATGGAGGTCAGATAGGCAGTGGCTTCACGTAAAATACTGGTATTCAGTTGAATCTGGTTAGATTGGAAGCTGATCCCAACATATTTGGGGGAAAGCTGGACAGATTAACAGCTACTTTTTTTTCTGGATAGGAAATCATCAAATGACTTCTCCCGCTCTAGGCGGAGCGGAAGGGAGTGTCAGACTCTTACTGACTAAAACGCACCCGAGTTCCTGCTAGTGCCCTTAGCGTTCCGGAGCCGCGGTAACTCTTTCGAACAAATTCTGCAACCCTAACAGGCCCCGTCTTCTTTACTAACATATCTTTGAGGCGCGCGTGGAACACGACGCGCCGTCGACCCGGGCCTGTTTGTTATTTAACGGCGAGCCACCCAGAGCTCGCCATCCGCAGTCCCGCGCCTACGGTGGCCGGGAATCGCCCTGTGTTTCCCGACGCCCGGGGTGTCTTCTTCTGTTGCAGCGGCTGGGGCGTAAGATTTCGATCTCCCTCACGCGGGCTGCCTCCTCTTTCGGTAGCAATACTGCCTCGCAGAAGGAGGTGACCTCTTCATATTAACAGCTACTTAAACGCATATTATAGCTATAATTAACTAGCTATAATAATGACAGTGGGTTTAGAGGTAGATTGTCTATGATACACACTCGATACGCAAGCGCTTCCGCGATTAAATTCTGTATTGTGTGTGTTCTGTGTACACGTAATTTATACCTGGGCTGGGATTTGTGCTGTTCCGCTTAGAGCTAGGGCCTGAATGAACACAACTAAAAGTTTATAACAAAATGTAGTTATTCACTTGATCGACATGCGTCGTTTTTTTTTAGAGCTGAATTTGGATTAGTCTATACTAATATTATAAAGATGAAAGATTTGTATTTTTGTATGTAACGAATAAACTCAAAAACTACTGGACCGATTTCAAAAATTCTTTCACCATTGAAAGCTGCATTCACCCTGAGTAACATAGGCTAGGGTGCTCAGTGCTGCTAGTAGTATGGTTTACTGGTATGAGGTAATATTTCTGTGATAACTTGATCTCCGTTTCAAATGTGTATTTGTTTGGAATTTAATTCTACATATTTTATTCTAAAGCTGGCTAAAATATATGTATATACAATCATGTTACGGTTGTAATTGGTTTATGATTGTATATTCCTTAATCATATTTACGAACTAGCTGCTGCCCGCGACTTCGTCCCCGTGGAATCCCCGATTTTAAAACATTCTTTATCGCTGCTCCGCTCCTATTGGCCTAAGCATGATGATATATAGCCTAAAGCCTTCCTCGATAAATGGTCTATTCAACCCAAAAAGAATTTTTCAATTCGAACCAGTAGTTCCTGAGATTAGCGCGTTCAAACAAACAAACAAACAAACAAACTCTTCAGCTTTATAATATTAGTATAGATTAATGTTTTTGAATTTAATGCGTTTATTGATTTAGGTAACCAACAGCGATACATAAAAATATTTTACAAAATATGTTATTATGACCAATTATAGGTTTCCCTTTATAACTGTAATATATGTACATACATAGATGTAATACATGCGTTTTTTTGCGTTCAACATTTAAATTAAATTATGTTGACATACGGAGCAGGTACCTAAATTCTGACTTTTTGCAAGAGACAGCTGATAGACGTGAGATTGCCTTGGACTGTAGCTTATATGACACTAGCAATCCACCCCGGCTTCCAGCGGTGCAGTTTATATACACAAACCTTCCACGGTTATCGCTTGGTTTCAAAGAAGTAAGTGAAGAACCATTCAGGGACTTTGACAGAGGTATCCAATGTGTATAACACTTTCCCACTGGAATTCTTCAAGAAACACGTAGAGTATTACTTTCATACAGTTGGCAAAAATAACTGGTTATTTTTGTTAAATCCATTTTCAAAAAACAATAACATAGGCTGCATCCCTGAGCTCATATCAGAACCCACCACCGTTACGTGTCGCTGTGTCTTTCAATTTCAGTTGACCCACATAGACGCGACGGTTGCAGACAATCGATTTCGAGCAATCCTCGAGCAGTTGCATCTATGCACGCGATTGAACGATTCTCGATAGTCGATTGTATACCGATTAACGATATTGTCGATTGTTTGCCGATTAACGATCTCCGCTTTTCAATATGCCGTTGTATAAGGTTATGTTTATGAATTTGTGGAAGGTGAATTGTTGATATTGGATGATGTTTTCTATTTTTGAGCCTTGAGCGAGATCATGATTCTATTTCCTTTAGGGTAAGTCAGATATTTGAACAGTAATTTGTTAAGTTTATGGCCGCTTACTGTAACCGTCAAGCCAATTCCCAAACCAGGCACAAATCCTCTCCTTCCCTGTTACTGCTGGCTCCGGGACACCGCTAAGAAATTACAATTGGAAATAAAAACTAATAGAATAGAATACTCTTTATTATGTACACCATCTAAGTTACAGAAAGTATACATGAAAACATTACATAGGTTGACACAATGGGCTACCTTATCGCTAAAAGCGATCTTTTCAAGACAACCTTTGGATGGATTTTAACATTAACACTTCGCCCGACTCGGGGTATAATCCCGGGACTTTATGCCCATCACTAGCTTGCAACCACTGGACCAAACGAGACTGTTCTTGAGTAGGCACTCGAAGTAACCTGCCCCCCTAGCCAAGTTACAAACGTTTCGTGTCGAATTCTGTTCTCCAATCGTTAACGCCTCGGTATCAGCAACTGTAGAAAACCATAAGTTGGTAGCCATTTTGACGCGCCTGGGTCGGCCGCTCGTTCTACAATGTCTTTAGAAAAACCACCTATTCTTTAGTCTCCGGCGAGCGTTCCTACAAACGTCAAGCAGGTTAAAATTTAAACTCTGTTTAAATACTTTAACCATTAAGTTTAAACATTTAAACAAAGATGTTGAACGATGTGAACTTGGCTACGAATGTTCTATTCGTTTGTTCTAACCACGTGACTGAACGTTGAGATGATTTCATTCCCAATACATTTGATTCGACTAGCGTTAACGATTGCAGATTATCAACTTGGCTAGAGGGGCTGTTATTTTGTTAGAGATATCTTAAGTAGGTACTACTAAGTAAATGAAGGTTTGATAGCTTCCCACGCAACCACGGTCCTTCCATTCATAAAACGACGAGTTTCGCAAACTGCTAAATATTCATGAATACAATCACATTGACTCATTCAAGATTGTCTATTCAATAGTATTCAATGTTTTCACACAAGTGTGTTAGTGCATATTTTTACTGCACCAACCCGAAAACCCACAAAATGTCTGACACTTTCAGGTCATTTACTAATCTCATAGACTAATGTCGTCATTCGATATCAATTATTTTAGTTTCGCTATTAATCTTAAGTATCGTAAAATTAATCGAGCAATAATAAATTTTAGTGCTCCAAAAATAGAACACAAAATGGTTCGTGTCAGTGTTAACAGGTGCCCTAATCTACGTCCGCCACGAAGTTTTATATATCAATGAAAATATTTTGTTTATAAATAGTTCGAACTTACTCTAGAAGTCGTAAAACTTGAGTACCTATGAGATAATCAAATGTTTGTTAGAAACACAGAAGAACATTATTTTATTTTACACATATTCGAAATATTCCATTGATGTGTCAAAGAAAATCTAAAATATGTCATAGTGACCCTTATGTTCTTATAGATAGGTGCATTCGTAAAATAGTGTAACCGGTCTATAATGTTTTTATTGCTGATACACAGGCATCCTCCCTGTGAAAGGTCTAGGTTGGTCCAACACCAAACGATACATACATTTCTTACAAAAACGCTAACATAGTTTCATATTACCTAAAGCCATCTGATAGTAGGTGTGTTTGATAGATTCACCCCGTAAAAGTCAAAAATTATTAGTAATTGGATAAAATAATTGTCAGAAGTTGACAATAGTGCTCTATTAAAACAAAAAAGTATTTAATGTACGTTACAAAATTAATCAAATGAACAGAATCAAAGAAAAAAAGTAAGTAGGGTGCGCGCCGCTGGATACGGGAATGGCCATTTTTATGGTTCCGTACCCAAAGGGGTGCCCTATGACTAAGACTCCGCTGTCCATCCGTCCGTCTGTCTGTTCCTCAGTCACCAGGCGGTATCTCATGAACTGTAATAGTTAGACATTCACTGATTGTAGGTTGAAGACGCAGCTAACAATATCCTATGACCAATTCCAGGATATGCTCTACCAACTTGTCAAGTTTCAAAAAATCCCGTTCAGCCGCTAAAACGTGAAGAGATGACAAACAGACAGACAGTTTTTATAGTATGGATTACGTAGGTACACGCACGAAATACTCCAGACTGCGTCTCAACGGAACCATGTTACCTGTAATTAAAAGTGTACCTAATTATCATGCAACAAGACAGTTCATAATTGTTCAACATCTATCCATTGACATTTAGATGTATGGGATACAATAGTCTGGTCGAATCTAATTAGTTGCAACCAATCGGGAGTCTTTGTCGTCTCGGCAGGTATTTTAAGAAGCGATTTGTCTGAAACGAATGATCTAATATTAATACTTACAAACTATACCGATATATCATAATGTCTTTGTGAAGAAAATTTGTGGAAATCATGAGACAAAATTTTCTTATGGAGTATTTTATCGAAGTAGAAAAGCAAGATTCTACTTCGATAAAAAATCTCCACAAGGAAACTATTACAAGAGGATTACATAAAAAATTATTTTGTCGACTACAAAATATTCATGGTAATAATTTTTTATTCTACTATTAAGTTTATAGCCTATAATTATTAAAGGTATGCTGTACATAATTATGTTAAGAATTACTAAATCATCATTGTCCTGCCTTTATTCCAATTTATCGGGGGTTGCCGCAACATGTACACTTCTTCATAATATCTCTATTATGAAGTCATCCCAATGCTCTTTTGGAGCCATATCCTTTATTCACCCGCGTAGTTCCCGTTTCCGTGGGAATATAGGGATATAATATAGCCTATATTCACCGGAGACAGTGTAGCTTCCCAACAGTGAAATAATTTTTCAAATCGTTCAAGTAGTTTCGGAGCCTATTCAATGCAAACAAACAAAAAAAAAAACAATTAAATCTTTCCTTTTTATAATATTAGTGTAGAAAACAGGTTAGTCGTTCTAGGCTTTAATTAGAATTGTCACTAACTTGTTAGTTCTCATTTTAATATGACCAAGAACTGTCAGATGCAACCTTGGACTTCCTTATAGTACAATTGAAAGAATACTGTTATATACATATGTATATGTACCTATATAGTCAGAAGTCAGAAAATCTGACTCCCGTCGTGCCAAGGAGTACCGTGTTACCCAGTTAATGCCTTGTGGAGATCTGGTAGACGGCCGCTCCACGTAAAACACTGTTATTCAGCTGCATCGATCTTTGAGTGCTTGTAAATACATCCTTATTTCAAATCCACCCATAAAACATGATATCGGCCAGTAAATCTCTTCCGAGCTCACAATTTCTTTACTACATCAAACGTAACTCGACGTCAAGTTATTATCCATATTTCACCTTGTAAAGGTAAGGCCACATGATGACGTAAGTGCATGCCGATGAGGCGGAAAAATGGCGAATCGATTGTCAAGTAATGTGGCGTGATGGTCTGGTGGCACGCCAGTGTATTTGTGATAAGTGAAGCGATTATGCAACTGTAAGTTGAGGACATTGCAACAAAAAATAGGGTAGTTAACTAAAAAAATCTAATTAGTCCGTCAGATAGATTTCCAAAAAATATTGGACACGTATTTTTTCTTTTTTCACATAAACAAAAAATGAAGACGATACCTACAGTGCGTTGAAAACTCGTGTGACGTCACTACTCGCTACAATTTTTACCGAGCCGTGACGTAACAAGCCCCCACTCCTGATCTTTGATGCTTTGTATCTTCGTCAGTTTTTATAGATTTGATAAAGGAAAAAATACGTGTTCAATATTTTTCTATAATCTAACTAAACATAATCATATATTCTTTACTCAGGAAACGTCCCTATTACAATACAACTTCATCACTTTCGATGATCAAGTGATCACTCATAACTAAGCCATTGATAGGCTTTTGCATCGTCAAAGTATTAATTTAAACATTGACAATGACACTTTTCAATTGTCTAGGAGTCAGTCAGAATGTTAGCTATTCACATGTCAAGGATCATCTGTAAGCTGGTGTTGATAAGGAAGTCTGCTATGCTGACCCACCGCAGACTTGAACTGAAGTTGAAGCATAGCAAGTAACTGCTACTTAAATTGGCACATTTACGTATATGCGTCTTGACAAATTTTACTTACGAAGACTTGGAACTCAATAGCATTACCAAGGAGTTACACCGCATATATTATTATTCGATAGACAATAGATACTTATTTACTAGAAGTTGCAGTTCTCGCTCTGCATGTGCCTTACCTTTCTGGTGGATCCTTGATACTACTGTCTAGTAGCGGGATTTATTCGAAAGAGTTACCGCGACCTTGGCACAAAAAAAAAGGGCATAAGAGGAACACCGATGGGTTTAGTCAGTAAACGTCTGACACTCCCTTCCGCTCAGCCCAAAGCGAAAGAAGTCATTCCAAATTTTAAAAAAAGTTAAAATATTATAGGTCTCTAGTCAAGTTTCAAGTCCAACCATGTTAATGCTCCTGACATTTCACCAACACGATTTGCTGTATTTAGATAAAGCCAAGGTCAAGCAGTCGTGACCTCACCAGTAGCACGTTTGTCCTGTAGTCTATGCGTGTGGTCTGCTCTCGTTATGACGATAAATGAACCATGATAAATTGTTACGCTATTTCGATTAGTCATCTATGTATAGGTATACTAATAATATCGTTTGTCCTGACTGACTATCAACACACAGCCCCGCGGTTTTACCCGGAAAGTTCCCGTTCCTATATATGGGGATAAAATATAGCCTATGTCACATGGGAATAGTGTACCTTACCAATAGTGAAAGAATTTTTCATATCGGTTCAGTAGTTTTGGAGACCATTGGGTCGGGTTGCGTTACGACTGCCAAAGATCTACAAATGACAGCCGAGACTAAAGGCTTAACGTGCTTTCCGAGGCCCATAGGAGTCTCGGTATGTTAAGATGGTCACCCATCCACAGAACGACCTTGGCAAGCGTTGCTTAACCTTGGACACCGACCTGTGTGGTTATTATTATTAAGCCACGAGGTCCTCTACTTCACACACTTTATGGTGCCAATAAATATGGATTGATGGATCTAATTAGCGTGTTCAGTATTCTGTTTCGTAAATGAGAAACCATTTAGAAGGATTGTGTTGGGACGATGTGTGGACTATCAATTTGCTTATCAAGCTTAATGTTTTAGTTTTTTATACCTTTGGAATTGTTCGTTGAAGATGATTTTGGAGGTCAATGGATGATTATGTGACAGTTAGGAGTTGTTATTAATACAAATATTTTATGATGGATAGTTTTCAATATTCATATTTCGAACTTTGTCAATTAAGATATTTTCACAAAATATCCGAAATAATATTCGCAATATTTAACAGCAAAATACATAACTACAAATATTTCAAAACTAGCAGTGGATTTGCAAATATTTAACTTATTTCTCGGTGATGTACAGTTTTCGGCTACGATAATTTTATGCTAGAATGTATTTCGATAGAATGTACAGTTGCCGACGAATGTGCATGTAATGACAAAATTAAATTTTGTCTTTTTATTTTCTAAAATTTACATCTTACTGATGTTTTGCATGTAATGTCTCCCTCATTGAAAAAGAGTTTTCCTCTTGCAAAGAAGTGTCATTGTTTTGTACTTATTACGTATTCCTATAATAGTACACTTATTGTTCCTAATGGGTTGCGTAAAATCATCATTAAACCTTTGAAAATAACCTTAACCAGTGTAATTACTGTACTTTGCATACTAATTGCTCCCATTAACTTTCTAAAGCAAAATCGTTATTGTTTTTAAAATATACTACTAAAAGGCTGCTGAATATTTGAGGAAAAACGTTCGGACTCAATATGGGACAGAAATATATGATGTTGTCCTTTCATGTCAACCATGAAAGGTGTCGTTTTGTTTATGTTTTCATTACAAAGTTAAGAAAAAAATATTTTATGAGATAATAAAGTATTGAAACCCATTAATTTTTTAAACTTGACACTTAAAGTATTCACTATAAATCTTAAGTGACCAAGTCGCCATTTTTATTTTTTAAATATAGTACAATTGTAACAAATTGTCTATACCACCTCAATTTTTCTATGTTTTCAATAACAATAAAAAAAATACATATGAGGTGTCTTTATTAGATAAACTGAATCCAAAACAAGTGTTTTTTGATTTTTTATCCGTCTGTCTGTCTTTCTGTCTATGTGTTTGTATTCGCATCACGAAAAAACTACTGCATGGATTTGAACGCAGTTTTCACCACTCTACTGCTAGATGTCTAACTTAAAATATAGGTAACTTAAAAATACTAGATTCTCAGTACTACGGTAACAAAGTTGCGGCCAAATGTTAGTTTTTTTAAACATAAAAGTAAATTACGAATACAAATGTAAAATGTTACAAAAGAATCTGGATAAATTTTGCTAAATATGTTCCAACTAACAAATAGTGATGACGTGACATGATCTATAGGTATATATTGAAAATAACAACTTAATTACAATATCATATACTTTGGCTTCTCCGACCAATGCGTCATCAATACCTCTAAGTCGCCACGCCAGCCAGTCAAAATTCTTGCACAATTTTTACTTGTTTCTCTATAAATATTTCCGCAAAAGTTTGCTTTAACTGTTTAGCTGTTGACTGTACCCATGAAGCAACATTACAATTGACTCATGAGTCGCTAGTTGGCAGTGCTGTGCTAA
Source organism: Hecatera dysodea (assembly GCA_905332915.2). Lineage (NCBI taxonomy): Eukaryota > Metazoa > Arthropoda > Insecta > Lepidoptera > Noctuidae > Hecatera > Hecatera dysodea. The sequence goes on along the minus strand of HG995294.1, from coordinate 4,202,167 downwards.
TCGTCACAGAAGGCTGCGATGGACTCCTTATGTGTTTAGTTGACGACAGTACCTGGGAGGTAACGGTACTTGCTCGCATACGGGTGTCGATGGAAGGTGTTGCGAAAATGTAGGACAATGCTAAGACCCGCGCTTAAGTAGAACTTGCAGGTTAGTTGAAATTTGGTATGAAATAATGATGCAGGCATCCAATAGAGCAGCTTTGCTTAACTCATAGCAATCAATGCCATTAAGTTGTGTCTTAGTCTTTACGATAAAAATAAGTCATACATTTCGTTATTGTAATGATAATACGACAGAACTCGTGATCCTCGTGCTTAGAAAATGTATTATTTAAACACCTCGTCGATAAAATACTTACTTCAAACAAAGTAGGTCTGTTAGACATTATATTTGTATGTATGTAAATTTTTCTACCTCGCATAGAAAGATAATAATACTGATACAGTGTCTACATGAGTCTTGAAAATAATAGTTGAAATTGTTATCATTGATAAGACGTGGCCCCATAAGGTCAATGCCTGCTAGGGCTGCGGAATTTGTTCGAAAGGGTTACCGCAGCCATGGAACTTAAAGGATCACGGCTGGTTTTTAGTCAGTAAGAGTCTGACACTCCCTTCCGCTCCACCCATCATAGCGGGAGAAGTCATTTGATTATTTTCCATCCAAAGAAAAAAAAAACTAAAAAAAGGCTTCAAATTTGCGCGCATTAGGATACTTGTAACTCCCGTCGCCATTTTGCAAACAGTATCTTTGCCTACATATTATATTATTATAATATTTTACCTGTACGATGCTAACGTGATTAGTGATCGATAGTACATAATGTGAAGTGAGAACGTTACTATACAATATCGACTCGTGCGCAGTTAGTTCGCAAGGCTATGTTAATCGCGACAGAAGGCCTGCGTTTATTTTTTAAATATTTACCTATTACATTAATAAAAACCATGTTTTTATTTTTATTTTTTGAACATTCAAAAAATATATTCTGTCGGTGTCGGCAGTAGCGTCCAGGCAGCCGGTGGTTAGGGCTCCAGAAAAAGGAACTTTCTCAGAATACGAGCCGTATCGAGAATTACTGCCTTTTGTATCAGACAGGCAGAAATGCGACATTGTGACAACGGAACGACAATGTGAAAAAGACGCGATGATACTACAACGATGCGACGACCATTTTTCATTGCTAACATAATAATAATGATTCAATGACAGGAGTACATAATATACATTACGAAAGTTACTACCGGTCCGACTCGTGCACGGCCAGTTCACAAGGCTGCGCTAATCGCAACAGAAGGCCTGCGCTTGCGCACCGTAGCGAAGTAGGTATTATTGTTAACTATGGATGGGTAATTTATTGAGCGATAAATGGTAATTAATGGTCTAATGTTATATTATTATTTTACTTTTTACTATAGTAATGTTACAATTTGTACTTGTTTTGATTACTTTTTGAGCATGATCGCATCAGCTGTATGATATTTAATTTCTGGTGCGGAAAAATGAGATTTTTTTTCAGTTCATTTTAAGCATTGTTCTTCTCCATGACACTTTTCTACTTAGTAGTTATTTATTATTTCTTCGTAGTTCTAAAACTTGCCTGACATCTAAGTCTAGCTAAGTCGTTTACAAAAACAAAACACACATCTTCATACCGACCGTTCATTAGGTAGCGTGTGTTTGTGTATATAATTACTTCATACTTTAAGGTCAGAATATTACCGTTTATCAGTCTTCCGCAAAACAGCAATATACACAAATTACAATACATAAACACAATTTTATTTACTAGCAATGAGGTAATGGAACAAGTAAACGGCTAAACGCAAAGCAAAGGTCGAACGCGCAAGAGTAATCGCCGAAAAATTTATAATTATAACCAAAAGCGACACTACGACTTAGAATTTTGTAGGTACATTGCTCGTTGGCTTTGAAAGAGAAATTTTGATGCCTAAGAAAATGATCGATGGATGTGTTAATGAGAATTAATGTTGTCATATAAGTTTGTTGATAATAATATAACGAATTAAAATGTCCGTCTTTGCTTGTAACCTTCTGTATAATAATAAGGTTTTATAAAGACAATATAGTTTCGTAATAGGTAATAGAAGGATTAATTGTTTAAGGTGTCTTCTTGACTTACTGGCATTTGTGGTTTATGTTCTTGAACTCATTTATTTCTGACAATGTTATTGGTAGTTACAGTAACTTTTTTTTACTGTTGTCTATATCTACTTCTGTACTAATATTATAAAGAGGAAATCGTATTTTTACATTTTTGTACGTAACAAATAAACTCAAAAACTACTGGACCGATTTCAAAAATTCTTTCACCACTAGAAAGCTACATACACCCTGAGTAACATAGGCTTTTTTTATCCCCGTATTCCCACGGGAACGGGAACTACGTGGGTGAAATCGCGGGGCGCTGCTAGTAGGATATAATTCTCTGGCCCTCTTCCCCATATATTTAGAGTTGGTGCTACATGTTTTTCATACTTCTCTATTGGTCGTCATTCAAAGAGATGTCAGCAAAGAAGACGGGGCCCCATAGTGTCAGTGCCTGATAGGGTTACGGAATTTGTTCAGAAGAGTCACTGCGGCCCTGGAACGCAAAGGGCACAAGAAGGATCACGGGTGGGTTTTAGTCAGTAAGAGTCTGACACTCCATTCTGGTCCATCCAGAGCGGGAGAAGTCATTTGATAATTTCCCATCCAGAAAAAAAGGTGTCTTCTTGACTTAGTGTCAAGAAGACACTTTTTTTATAAATATATTGTCGTTTATGTTCTTTGAGCTCGTGGCTAAAGAATAACAGCCGCGCAGATCGATCTTCAAGGTTAAGCAACGCTTGCAAAGGTTGGTCTGTGGATGGGTGACCATCTTAACATACCGAGTTTCCTCCGTGCCTCGGAAAGCACGTTAAGCCGTTGGTCACGGCTGTCACTTGTACATCTTTGGCAGTCGTTACGGATTGTCAGAAGCCAGAAAATCTGAAACCAGTCTTGCCAAGAAGTACCGTGTTCCCCAGTTATTGGGTTGTGGATGTCTGGTAGGCAGCCGCTCCACGTTAAATACTGGTATTCAGCTGAATCCGGAATTATTGGAAGCCGACCCCGATATAGTTGGGAAAAGGCTAGGCAGATGATGATGTTCTTTGACTCATTTAGCCTCATTTCTGACAGTGTCATTGCTAGAAACAGTAACTTCATAATTGTTTAAATTGTTGTAGGACATAATTCTCTGGTCCTTTTCCCCATTTATGCCGACTCGGTGCAACATATCTTCCATACCTCTTTATTTGTCATCATTTAGATCATCACATCTTTCACATAGCTTCGATTTTAATCAATTCGTACTATGCAACCAATAACTTAAATATCCTTCAATATAGCATGGTTATGTATAAATTATTCTCTAGTTGCATAATAACACCGAAACATTTCAGTGCAGTTTCACTTGTACACGAATGTTTAAAATTCCATTCAAGTATATGTATCTGTGGTAGTACCAAATTGAATTGGCATTACAATATTGTGTAACGCAACGGAAGTTTTAATTTTGAACTAACCGAAAAATGTATGATATTTTGGCAAAAAATAAATTGAGGTAATCTCGAAACTATCTTTCGCGCAATAATTATTATTTCTCATTCAAGGTAAGTAAGTACAAAAAAAAATATTTTAAAGAGCAACATTACATTAAATTCTCCGATTCTCTTTCCTCCATTGTCAAGTTCCTAAACAATATTTCATAGTTATCAACTTTTTTCAGTCTGTGGTCGTTGCATCGTACTTTACAGAAGGTTAATATTTCATTGAAAATTTTCTCTATATCAAATTCCGGGACCGAATGCCGGGGAATATTTGCTTTTTTGTTTTATTTGACTGGGCGAGACGGGAAAGGTAGCCACGTGGTTTATTATAACTAGGACTATATTTGTTTAATATCCTCGCATTTTCAATATTTATCTATGCTTGTAAAATGTAAAAAAGACGTAAAATATCATGATAACCAATAAATCAGCTTTGCCTAGGATTTAAATATTAGTACCACGAAAATGATCGAATATTAAATCACAGGTAACAAGAATAGCGTAATGAGTGCTCGAAGCGTAGTCGATATTTTACGGTTGCCATCTCAAATTTAACTAGAACGTCTGCCAAAATCCATTCATATTCACTCAACCATCACGAACTACTCGAGTAACAAACATTTAAAATATATATAATAATAAAGGTACATTTCCTTTTGCAGTCAGAAAAAGTAATAAAAAAAAACAAACTGCTTCCTAAAAAGAAAATAGAATATCCTTTTACCGTTATATCATCCGAATATATATTGAAAACATCGATAAATCATGCACTCGATGCGAAAACATACAAAAATGATAGTAAATAAATACGCTGTCCACAAAAAAGAAACCCGCTATTCGTTACGTTATTTCCATTCGCGTGCCGTATCTAAATTGTCCCGCTGATTTCCTGGAATATCGTCACCCTACACGCACACGTAATGCACAAGGGTGTAATAATTTACTAGTCGCACCCACACACACACGTCGCTGGCATTCACACAGGTGCAGGAAGGCTTAATATCGGCAATAACAGCAACTTTTCACCTCCCCCTATCCTGTACGCTCTGTAATTTCCCCAGTCCCGAATTATAAGCTCATGAATCATGGGTATTGGAGCAAAATGTAGGTGTAGAAGGCTCACTTCATGCAGAGTGTAATAATGCCAAAACGTAAGGTTTTCTTATTCTGAGTCAAACAAGATAAATGGGTTTGAGTATTTTGACAAAAACGTAAAAAAATGACCTTCAATTAGGTTTTTTTTTTTAACTGATGACTGCAACTCCACCTCTGTATAAGCGCGTATTTTGCGTACTTTAAATAGGTATACTGGAAAGCATTATCCGTACCGTTTTTTTTTGGATGGGAATTCTTCCGCTCTGGGCGGAGCAGAAGGGAGTGTCAGACTTTTACTGACTAAACCCACCCGTGATTATTCTTGTACCCTTTGCGTTCTAGGCCGCAGTGACTCTTTCGAAAAAATTCCGCATCCCTAGAGAAGTGTAGTTCCTACGACCGAATTGCGTTTACTGTTAAAACGTACGACATCTATCCTCTCGTATCAGCGGTTCTCGTGCTCGTTCTCTATCGCACGCTACCAGGACCGAGCCTTCTGTATCTTCTTTAATTTATGGTCACCGTATCGTTTTGCTCTGTGTGCGTGAAAATTCGAAAGGTTTATTTACAACGTCAGTTTTGAATCGACACTGTTATTTGGTGTTCGATAACTCTGTATAAAACTTTATACAATTTGGTGCGTGTCGCTTGCGTTTTCGAATCGGTGCGCTTCGAAATTTACTTTTTTATTTGTAATTAATTTGATGACATTTGTGTCTGTTCTTTCAATTGTTTTCTTTCCTTAATTTATTCAAATCTATTTATCACACTACTATATCACATCATTATTTATCGTTCACTACACATTTACATGTACGTAGGTATATAACTATGATGTTTCTATTTACCTGTATATAATTATAACACTTTACAAACTGATTTACATCCGTACACTTCAACGTTAGGTTCAGTTGAAAACCAGCGTCAGGCAGCTCCTAGTTGTCTGGCATTTTTGCTGAACTGGACCTATTTGGCGCAGCCGCGGGTCACACAATGTTATTGTTTTAAATTTAAGTTTCCTTACATTTGTGTCTACATTGTGTGTATCTGTATGTGCCAAATAAATGTATTTTCTTTCTTTCTTTCTTTCATTTTCTTTCTATTTTCGGCCATCTTTGTTGTTTATTATGAAAAAAGAATATTTTTTGTTGAACATCTGAGGTCCTCCCGCTTTGAACAAATATTTAAACTTTTGAAGCGTATTTTGCCGTAACCAGTGCGGATCAGATATCCTTTAATTTGAACTTCAATATTTCAGCAACTAATAATCCCACAGGCTTTCAAAAGTGAAAGAGGCATCTCAAAGGCTTACCTTTATTTTATATTTTTTTGTAAACAAAACTGAAACTCGTACCTATAGACTCGAGACAGACTTGTAAGCGTAAAATTGTGCACGGTAATCTAGTCCGAGACAAAATAAGATACTTGACACTTTAAAATCAATGTTTATATTATTATTGTTCACACTATTACAATGTGCCGCGAGTTCCCACGTCGTGGGTGACAACCGACTTAGGAATTCTCCCACGTCTAAGCTATTGAGTTTACTTACAATAATCTTACAATGAGTTTAATACAATCCGAAGGAGACATCAGCCCTATTCACTCACTAAACATATAGTGTGTAAAATACAAATTACATATTTTTAAAATATTTTTATATATATTTTTATATTTTTTTTACAATAACTAGCAGCGCCCCGCGGTTTCACCCGCGTAGTTCCCGTTCCCGTGGGAATACGGGGATTAAATAGAGCCTATGTTACTCAGAGTGAATGTAGCTTTCTAGTTGTGAAAGAATTTTTGAAATCGGTTCAGTAGTTTTTGAGTTTATTCGTTACATACAAAAATACAAATCTTTCCTCTTAGTAATAATAGTAGATATAGATGCAGTGGCACAAAGTAAAATTTCCCAGTATTAGGTATACTGAACACATTTCCTTAATTTTACGGCACAAGCATACAGCAAATTTATATGAAACTTTTCAGCATTATCTTAGTAATGTTTTTTTTTTCTGGGCACAAAGAAGTATGTCCACAGTTTAACTACTGCCTATACTGCGGATAAAAATGTGTCTAATGCTAAGGAAAAAAATAAAATAGGTTTTACCCCCCCAGAGAAAAAAACCCAATACTGCTTTTCACTTCCCCATATCCCTGGGCATAATTTCCTCAACTTTGAACCACAAAACTCAGTCGGTATTACCAACATCACCACAATAATATTCCCAAATCATTTTCCGAAGACGAGACGGCACTGTCTTAATATTCTAAAAGCGGCGTCAGCAGACATTTCTGTAGAATACGAGTAACAAATACGAAACGAACTATTATCGCCCGGGCCGTTCGTACGCCACTAAACAGAATGTGTTAGTGACAGTTTGCACGTAATACGTTGACGTTTTTATTGGCACTTCGATGGTATGAGTGCTAAGAGATGCGCTAATGGATTTCGGTGATATAATTTTGATTGTTGATGTATTTGTTTTGTCCTTTTTGAGAAAAGCTTGAGGCGAATGCTTTCTTAATGTTATTGAGATTGGGTGTTTTGCTTTGTGTTTTTTCGTGACTTATTGTATGATCGTGTAATGAATAGGGCAAAGACAATGTTGATAGATCTTTCATATAACTATCAACATTGCTAGCATTATGCTGAGTGATGGCCGTTTTGCGAAGAGGTCACGCATATTTTCCCAGCCTGTATACGACACTATTTTTTTCTTTTCTTCTGGTATTCGTGAAGCTTGGGACAAATATTATATTTCTATCATGAATCACTTAAATGTTGAGTTTTCCTCAAAACCAAAACATCTTGCAACCCACTAGTTGCCAAGGTCTTTTCAAATTAAAGATTTATGGATCGCAGATGAAAGTATGAGATCCTAAGAATTTCGTTAAGTTAGTTTTTTTTAATACGTACTGCTACAGATTGAGCATATTTCAACCAAAATCAGAAATAATGTTGTAATGTAATCCCGTTTCTAAACTTGCCAACATAAATTATAATAATACAGTAATTATCTCGGATAGGAACAAAAAAAAATTTCATGAAATATCTTTTCTCAATTTTCATTTTATAATAAAACCTTTCTTTTCGTCATTTATCTCAGTATTAATTCCCTAAAGCTTTGGCTCTACATCTTTCGTAATTAGATTTTTATAACAAAACGAAAAGTATATTTGAGCTGAAAAGTTCCCGTTATAATGTTTTAGAGATAGTAAGTAAAATCTTTGCCTTAGGCTGTACTTTGGCTTATTTTCTTTCACCTTCAAGGGATTACTTATATTTCTAAAAGACAATTTAATTTTAAATAAATATCAAATCGATGCTAAAATAACACGAAACGAGTCATTTTATTACTCAAAACTTTGAACTTATATAAATGTAAGTACACAAATTGTTGATAAAAACTTCCAAAGAGGACAACAGATGAAAAAAAAGGCAAGATATTTCAGCAGAAAGACGTATTGTTTTTTGCATAGAAGAGATTGTTTCGATTTTTCCTCAACTACCAAATAACCCTGCCCAATCATACAGAACTTCGTCAAAACACCATCCGTTCAATCAGCAGTAACACGCTCCTCTGATTATTTACAAGACTTACTTTTCCTTACAGGTAGAAACAAACAAAAAGCAAATACCATTACTAAATCCTTACATTCCTTGTACAATGATCCTTCGTACACAGCTCCTATAAAGTGCTCTCAGAAGTTTGGACGACTTCGGGAACTTTTTCGAACACACACACTTACATTATTTGTGTGGGCGTCTGTACGATGGGACTGCGGGTTGCCATTTGCCATACGCTTCGTAGTACATCGTCTTATGGAAACTACACATGTTGAGGCTGGACTGATGTGTAGATTCAAACAGTTGGCGATAGATTTAGGATGCTATTCTATGTACTATGTACATTTTGTCAGTTGTTTGATACTTTAGCTATGACTTAGACTATCATCATCATCAGCAGCCTGTAGCAGTCCACTGCTGGACATAGGCCTCTCCAATTGCACGCCACTTAGATCTATTTTCGACTTCTCGCATCCAGTTTCTGCCAGCCGTCCTGCGCAAATCGTCACTCCACCGTGCCTGAGGACGTCCTACACTACGTTTGCCGAGACGCGGTCTCCACTCTAGAACTCGTTTACCCCAACGGTTGTCGGTTCTACTTTACACTACTGCTTTATACTATAGTATCCCATATATGCTATATGTTTTAGTTAAAATAGTTGAGTAAGCGTATCTTTTTCCTCTCGCCTGTGTTGGCCCAATCCTACGCAAAGGCTTCCTCTATTCGAACTTACGTGAATGCGATAAGTCATCTAAAACCGTAATTTACCAACAGTTTCGCTCCATTATGTTTCCTCCTTCTGCACAGATGTAATTCTTCACGACACACCACGACGTGTTATGTCGACGTATCAAATTAAACTAATTTATTCACAAAGCTCCCCTAGATCTTAACACACAAACCATAAAGATCATATTACAATGTTTTGAATGCACACGGCAAAATTGTGTATTTCCATTAAGACATTTTTTTAATATAAATATCGTTGTTTTTCTACGACTTTGAAAAAGTGTGTTAGAAGGTCGTCCTTTTTGCATTTGAATGTAAAAGTAAATAATTTTATTTTTAGTTATTAATGCAATAATGTATGGATGGAAATCTTATCGTAATAATTGCTGTCATGGCTACTAATGAAATAATAATAGATATATAACCCTCTATCGCTGTAATGTTAAAGAAAACTTTCCGCACTGCCCATAAAAGAAAAACAATTCCCCTCTACGAGACGGCTCGAACTAAACGATTTATTGTTCCAATCTGCACAGCACAGATTAATAACTAAAGGATTTATCGTACAAGTTCCGTACACACTGGCAACACTGCAGAAACCGTGCTGTCAACTGCACGACAACGCAGCATGGCAATACAATATGTGCCTGACATTGGATCTTAAACGGAATACTGCTTCGGATATTAGTACTGGCATGAGTTCGGGTGTTTCCGTGGATAGTTCGGTTAGTTTCAGATTTTGATACATCAAATAGTTTTGGAAAAAGTTTAAGTTCCGTTTAATATCAAACGATTATCGGATTCGTATTCAATCCGATAATCGTTTGATATTAAACGGAATACTGATTCGGATATTAGTATACTCTTGAGATCGGTTGTTTCCGTTAAGGATTCGGTTAGCTTCGGATTGTGATACGGCAAAAGTTTTTACGGATGATAGATCTATTTTACAATAAACTTAGGTACACCTTTTAGTTACTAGAGACAACAGAAAATATGGAATAATACATGCTACATTTTTTATCTACTTATACATATAAGTTCTGAATTTTTGCGTAGCAAAGAACGAGCAATGCGATTTTCCGTTACATAGTTCAAAAAGGGAAAAGCGGTTAGTCACATGCGGGCGCAGTTTCGCTAGCCTTTTTATTTTCGCAATGCGAGGGGACCTAATCAATTCTGTAGGTACATAGCATCATGCGTGTCTGTTTGTGTGTCTGCTAATGTATATCAGTATTTATATTGGTATTACGGGCAGTTCATTTGCTGACATGGCAACTAATAGAGCAGAAGTATGGTACAAGAAGAAATGTTGCGCTGATTCCTAAGTACGTTGGAATAAGGACAATAAAATGATGATGATGATAGACAGGCGTTTCTGCTGCAAAGGTATTGCAGACCTTACCTGCCGCAGATTTGACATTGATGAAAATGTAAGCCCTGCAGTAAGCTTATTGTTACTCATAGGGCTTACGGTAATTAGAATCAGGAAAATAAAAATACAGCCACTCTTCTGACTACAATTCAAATCATCGTAGTTTCCGATGAACTCTTCTTCAACTATTTACTCGTACATACAACTGCGGAACCATTTCACATACAACAGCTTTGTATCAGTGAATACGTTCGGAGATTTTCGCCGGATCCGAATGAATATTATCGCATAGCTGCCAAGGGGGGCGTGGCGGTTGATTGATACAGCAGCAAGACCGGTGTTTATGTTATTATCAATCTCGGATACGAGCCGGATGCCGGACGTCGGAACCTGGACGTGGACGTAACGCCGGATGTTGGACATTGCGGACATGGGGTGGGCTAAAGTTTATTTGCCAATGTTCTTTTTTTTATTGTACGTGCTTCGTAGTGATAAGATTCTCTAGTGTTACCAACGGGATGTTTTGTGAATGTATTTTCGCTTTTATAAAACTATGTGATGTGACTAACGCTAATTAGCTTTCAAATAGATGTTTAACAAAAAAGTTTTGTTTGACATTGACGAGCTGAAATGTTAAAATCGTTTGAAATGTAACATGAAGTTGAAAATATTTTAATAAAATATACAAACATATACTACTCGCAGTCTACAAACGATTGTGATGGACTTACAATTCCGAAAGAAATACACAAAATTTTCCTCACACAAAATTACAGGAAATTGGTGAAAGAAAAAGCTGAAAACACGTGTTTCCCTCATAAAGAACATCGAAAATAAATCTCTTAAACGATTCGCGCGTCGGAACAGGCCCGTGCAGATTGACACGCCACCGGCCTACATTAGTTCTGCACCGGCATTCGGGAACCGAACACGACTCTGCTAAAAGACATCACTATTTATACCAAGACCAATGTAGAAAGACCTCTGACACCTGCGCTAAATACCAACATTTTAACAACGTGTTCGATCACGACAGCTCTAGTTAAACTGGACGAGTTTTATTTTAAGCTGCTAATGACTGATGCGTCATTTTTTTTTTTGGAGTATTTAAAGACAATAGACGAGAACAGTTCACCAGTCTGCCTAATGCGGTGTCTATTGCTGGTCTAACAGTAGATATCAAAGGTCTCCTTTGAATATATGAGGGAGTCGTTTTAATAATTTATTATCGTTTCGTACGTATGTTTGTTTAGCTCCATAATGGATTGAAGGCGTGTGGATCGTGTTTATGTTCTGACAATTATTTGCACGTTTAACATACGAGTGCGCAATGAAATCGCCTTGTGATGTTCTGAACTAGATCTTTATGCGATTCCAAGCCAATTTATTTGTTTGGGCAACCAGTGTTACTTTGTTTCAATGTGCAATAATGCTGCAATTACAGCACAGTAGAATAACATCTAGTAATAGTTTCATTTGTAACTAATGATTCTTCCACACAAAGTTGGATTAAACGATTTCGTTTGTAACCCTGGCATTTTAGTTATTTACACATGTTTTCATACTTCGAATCCAGATGTTAGAATTTATCTTTATCGTAGAATATTATGTTCATAGTGCATTTGGATAATCTGACCTTCTGATTTATCTTTATTTTGAAAGCTTTGGTTCAAATACTACAATAACCTACTACTTAACAGTGGCTGGAATAGATGCTTTTGTTATAAATCTTAAATCTGTAATTTTGGGTGATTAAAAATGAAGTAAAAATCATATTGCTCAAATAACCAACGCTCAATATCGATTGGTAGTACCTAATCGTTAATAAATTTACGAGTTGATAGAGAAGTAAAACTCGTATTGTTAATTGGTAGTGTAAATAATAATTATATAAAACAAATAACCAACGCACAAAATCGATTGGCAATAATCGATTTTGAATTTTAAATCGATTACACCTGTCATGCCAATAAAATTGTCGAGTGATTTTCTCCGATATGCCTATTGCAGCAACGTACGCCTAGGCTGTCGCGTGCCGGACATAGATAAGATGTCTCGTCAGTCAAATGTGTCGCTGCAAGCAGTTGGAAGCGATTTTGGCAGCGCTGCAGATATTTCAACGATAGGTACCACTATGGTTTAGTTACATCATTATAAGACTTCGGTCGCAATAGGCGACTTTTTTTGGATGTGCGACTCTTGTCAGCGATTTCAACCGTGATAGACGAAAATTATTCCATGAATCCAGGATAATGATGTCCACAAACGGACAATAACCTAGGTAATAACAGCATCCTATCTATGATAGCTAGCAGGCTTGACTGTGAGTTTGTAAAACACTGCTGCAGGGTTTCGGCTGGTCCTGTCACCTGGCAGCAGTGATGTCACGATCTGATTGTCTGTTTATTTATGTCCTTATGTTTTACTAATATAGTTTTTAAGTACATTGTTACTAACATAAATACAATAAGTGTTGTTGCTCGAAATAAATAAATAAATTAAATTAATAAAAAAGGTAAATAGTTCTTAGACGAGCAGAGGGATACAATAGGCTAGATAGAAGTCTAGTTGCAGTTCGGAATATTTCAAATGAATCAATGGCAACACTGTAATTTATAGTTAGTGAGAACACAGCTTTAAAATGCGCCGATGCGAATCTATTTAGTTTTGATTGAGCGTTAGGTAATCACTGCCGCCAGTGCGCTGGTAGAACAATGCAATTTAAAATGAACCGGATTGGTATTTTGAATAAATGCACTAAATATGCTGCAGTTTTGTCATTTTATTTATAACGGTAGACAACTTTTCCTAGGGTCTTTTTAGATTATTTTTTACTTATAAAAAAAGGAAAAAGTCTTACGCATTATAGTATGTATGATCTTGTAATAAAATCTCTTTGGCTATACTATTTGTATCTGGCTGGTTTTGTTATCATTGAAAGATTAAATTTTAAAGAACATAATTGTGTGATTTTCATAAAAAATGCGAAGAAACTTTTCCCCATCCTATTGTTACATTTAGTTGTAAGTTTTTTATGCATAAATGTTTCTACATATCGGGTACCACTTGGTCTTTACTCTTTCTTTTGGATGGGAAATGACTTCTTCGGCTATGGGCGGAGCGGATGCCAGTCAGAATCTTACTGACGAAAACTGTTTTTCGCCCTTTACGTTACAGGGCCGCGGTTGACTACTTTTTATCCTTGGATAGGCATTAATCAACCAGACTGTTCACAATATGAATAATTACGAAACTCAACATAGGTAATAAATAGCATTGTAGATAAGAACACCTACTTATACGTAAATGCAATGCCAAACCATAGTAACAATCAAGTGTATTTCTGCAATATGTTACCTATTGGTCTAGGGTATTAGAAGAGGTGAGGAGACGAGCTTGTGGCTCAAGAAAAACAGCCGCACGGGTGATTTTCAAGGTCAAGGGCAATTGCCAAGGTTGGTCTGTGGATGGTGACCATCTTAGCATATCGAGTTTCCTCCGTGCCTTGGAAAGCACACTAGGCCGTTGGTCCCGGCTGTCATTTGTTTGGCAGTCGTTGCGGATTGTCAGAAGACAGTAAATCTGACTCCAGTTTCTTCAAGAAGTACCTTGTTACCTTACCCAGTTAATGGATTGTGGAGATCTGGTAGGCAGCCGCTTTACGTTAAATACTGGATGCAGCTGAATCCAGTTTGACTGGAAGCCGACCCCAATATAGTTGGGAAAAGACTAGCCAGATAATTATTGTAGACGAGGATTACAAACATAATTTCAATGGTCGCCGAGTGCTATATGCTGATATATTTCTGAAGAAAATGCGCATTTTCTGTAAATTCCGTGTTGCTGTTAACTGCGATGTGAAAAAAGCTGGGCGAAAAACTGTAAATAATAAAAACGATTTTTTTCAAGTTGTAAGAAGTATTTTTTTTTTCATGTCCTATTAAATAGCATTATTATATCATACAAGTTAACTTAGTCAATATGCATAGAGGATTGTTGTGTGAATTTATAATAACGTTGGTATGCCCTATTGACCGGACGCACACACACATAGGTCGAACTACGTTGCTATAGTGTGCCTACTAATTAATTATGTTTGTCTTATATTATTATGTTTGAGTTGCCATACCTTGTATGAAGTGTGGAGGTTAATTAATGATGTGTCTTGTTTTGTTTTACGATGTATTGATTCGTTGTTTAAGGATGTTAGTAATTATTTCTGCAAGGTCAGGTTTAAACCAGCTGCTGTTTTATTGTAGCTGCCTCTATCTGTAAACGATTGTTGCTCAATTACAATTTCTTAGTTAAACAAGAGCATGACACTTGCTTTAAACCTACTATTTAATAAAAAACAGGATATCATTAAATGCTTACCTACTGCGTAAGACGTAACAATAATATTCCATGTAAAAATATTATTTTAAGATCATTGGTTATTGTTATTTTCTGAGAATTGAGTCCGGCTTAGAATGAAATCTAATTACGTAAATAGACCAATATCTAACGCTCTTCAGACGTTACAATATTTAGCGTTAAAATATTTATTACACTTACTTCGTTGTTATTATTTTTAAACTTGTACTTTGCCAATAGAGCAATGAATCTTCCGATTATTATCATAACAACAAAAAAGGCTTCAAATTCGCTAAAAGTTTGGTATTCACAATAATAATAAACGTAGTCTCTTTTGTTATGCCCCATCTGAAATCACCTGAAGTTGATAACACTAAGTTAGTTTTGCCCAAAAAAGAAGTATTTGTTTTCAGGGTTTTTATGGATGGATGTCTACGTCATTCATACATACATATGTATTATGCGGTTTTACAGCGACTCGTAATCGCTGTATACAGTTGTAAATGTGATGTCATGTCATTCCTTTTTATGTTTTAATGCTTATTTATCCTTAACCATATTTGTGTAGTCATCAGTGGGAAACATTGCACCACGTTAGAAAATAGTAGATTCCCCCAAGTACGCTGTTGAATTACAAAATCGGCTAAGACTGCAGTTGACTGTACAAGATCTGAATGCTGGATAATAAATGCATTTCGTTTAATATATGTGCATGTAAAAAATACATTGTCTTCGATGCTTGATATTTTATTGTAACTACGAAAAATCATTTAAAATTACTCTTTTTACCCATTTAAAATTAACTGTAAGTACAATAAAAATAGAATTGTAATATTATCTTAATTTAACATTGATTTTTCAACAGTTAGAAATTTATCTGTTTGACATATTTTCTGTATAAAAACTGTGAAACTGCCATTTCTATTCCTCATGTAAAATGTATTTGATATTGAAAAATCTACCAATTCTATCAGCCGCCGTAATTTTTCTCTACCAGTCAACCTTTGGAAGAAACAGAGACAATTAGAAGTAGCTGCAATATGGACATTCAATTCGCGATTATTTTAAAAGATACACATTTTCAAACTTTTTTATGAAAAGAGTCTCTATACTCTTCATTTCAGGCTCTATACTTTTTCTACAAAAAAAATTGAAAATGTCCCTAAAAAAATGTGAACCAACTCTCGCGTCTAGTGGCTCCACAGTGGGCGTACTACAAGTCAATTATTGCGCATCGCGTCCCAGAGTCGCCGAGTTAATAGAAACTTCCCGCAGTACGCCGCCCGATTAACGGCGAGCTGAACATCACCTGAAATTGTACTGAAATAACGTTTAAAATGACGGTCGAACCGTTTGAGATAGTTTGTGTGTTTATATCTGCTCCATAGTCTGATAATGCAGCCATCGTCTATCCGCCATATTTATCTACAATAATATTATAAAGAGGAAAGATTTGTATTTTTGTATGTAACGAATAAGCTCAAAAACAACTGGACCGATTTCGAAAATTCTTTAACCATTAGAAAGCTACATTCACCTTGAGTAACATAGGCTACATTTTATCCACACATTGGGAATATGTGGATAAAACGGGAACGGGAACTACGCGGGTGAAACCGCGGGGCGCTGCTAGTTTCTAATAATTCGCTTACCATGACACTGATTAGTTCAAACAATTCAAATCGGTGTTCATTATGATTAGAAAATGTTTATATACCGAACTATTACTTTATTTCTGCTGCTATTATTTGTTGTCAGTCTTTCGCAGTAATCTTCTCTCAAAGTTCCGTAAAAACTAATTTTATCGGTTATCTGTCAATTTAGCTATCAAAACTCTAGATGCGAAATCAAAGAACAATTCCTAGGAAATCCCCGACACACTCACGCGCAATAGAATCGACACAATTCTAATGTCATCCACATTATTACCCAGTTATTTCTGTTACCGACTCACGTTAGAGCGGTTATTTTAACTCCTGAGCCTAGTTTACCTTATGATGGACGATCGCACCCGACCACGGTATATCTATCATTCAAAATGCACTGTCTGGCTGGAAGAACTCTGAATTAAACTGACTTTAATGATGATACAAAATTTTAAACAGTATTCAAAGGATAGTGGAAACCTAAATGCTTTGTCGATAGAACTGAGAGGGCGCAAAACACTACAGTTGTTATGTCAAGAAACCATCTCTGTGAGGGGTGAAATAAGACTTAAATCTCAAAATAAACGGTCAAGCCGACCTGATTCAAGGATTGGAACGTTTGAACCATCATGACATTGTATACGCTTAATCAAAATGGGGGAAATATTAAGGATATGGGAAAAAGGGTTCTCTGTTGAGACATGAATTGATATTAATGACATGATCAACCATTTATACTTCCATTGAGTTTACAATTTATCTGGTTAAGGACCGTTTTTTAAAAACACAGGTAACGAATCACCTGAGAAATAAAAATAACGAGTTTATAGCTATGAGTTTTTAGATACAGAATATGTCAAAGAGCCAAATCCATTCCTGAGTTAAAATATGTGACAATTGAATAATCGGCTCTAATATAGATTGAAACGTTTCAATTTAAAACAGCACCCTTGGTAATAAATCGGACATAATTTTTAAAAGGAAAGATTACAATACCGTTTAATGAAACCTCCCTTCAAACGCAGGTAAAGCTGTAAATCTTAATAAGGCCCAAATGAGGCCTTCCAGTGAGTTACCATCACTCACCCAATCCATCATCGTCCATTACCTCCAACATGGTCAGAGCTGGCCCATTAGTTTCCATTCCGCCATTCAGCCAGTGACCACGACATGTCACAATGTTCAGCTCCATCCAATAAATCAGACTGAATCAAAATGAACGCGAGCGGCGCTTTGTAAATCATTCGGCTTAGTAATTAGAAATTTGCTGAAATTAATTTCGGTGACGTCACATGACGTGGCGCGGCTAGAGAATCTTGATAAGTGGGATTTGATGTTGTCAGGTGTTCCTGGATATTAGACTGAATCTAGTTTATAGTTTGACGGGAATTTCGAAATGGTTTTCGGCTTTGATAACGGGACTGATAGCCGAATAAAAAAAGGTAAAATGACGAATGAACGAATGAGTGGTGAATGATGGATGAGGGAGGTGTTGAAGGTAAAATCGAATACTGGTTTAAAATTACCTTTTATAATAGTTTTTTTTTTAGCGGTACGAAAAACGCTATCGAAAAGGTTTTATAAAATTAAGATTGATTTCATTTAAGAGAATTTAAGCTTGAAGTTTATATTATACAAGCTTTTGCCCTCTCCTCCCCTCCAATTTTTTCCCGTTTTCGTAGAAATTTTAAGAAATTCTCTCTTATGCTCCCCAAAGAACCTACATGCCAAATTTCAGCTTTCTATAACCAGTAGTTTCGGCTGTATGTCTGTCAGAGAAGAACTGAAGAGTTTTACACTTGTACATTATTATATTGATGATTTCCATCCGCATCTTAACAAGAAGATAATAGTGCAACTTATAGATTTTCCATTGTTCTTATTAGTTAAATACATTCACTAAACCACAGTAAAAACTATATATGAAATTCTCAATCGTCATTCGGTTAAACAAAACGTATTATACTAATTCTGAACTGAATTTAAATTATATCGCCTGACGCAGCGTGCTAAAACTGAATTATGTCGTTATCCAAAACGGATTTTACTCTGGCCAACATTAAATTTGTGGTCTAAATTCAATCGGACGAAACTAGAGGCATTGACAGGTGAATTAGGCCGGATGTAACTCGGACCCGCCATTTTGAATAAGGCACCTAAAATTGGCGAGCAATAAATATCTCGGCTATATACGACTTTCGGGATTTAAGAAACAAATAGTCTTGTTGTTACAGTAAATATTAATTATTTAAACAGTGAATGAAAACATGACAGTCTTTGAAAATGAAAACAAAATATCTAGTTTTAATTTCCGCGAATATTAGTGGGTTGCAGGTATGCACCTCCCTCCCGCCCGCTATATTATGCACATGCAAGATTACTAGGCAAATGCAAGGATTTTAAGCACATGCAGGAAGGCAATGCAAAACCCAACACCATTACCGACACGTGTTTCGCCTCTCAACGGTCAGCGAGTCAACACGTCCCCTGAGGATGCCTCGTGGAGAGGCGAAACACCTGTCGGTAATGGTGTTGGGTTTTGCATTGCCTTCCTGCATGTGCTTAAAATCCTTGCATTTGCCTAGTAATCTTGCATGTGCATAATATAGCGGGCGGGAGGGAGGTGCATACCTGCAACCCACTAATATTCGCGGAAATTAAAACTAGATATTTTGTTTTCATTTTCAAAGTTAAAATGGATTTCCGCAAAGTAACGCCTGACTCAATCAATTTTAACATGACAGTCGTCAGGGGATAGGTAATAGAAAAAGAAAACGTGTTGCACCGCCTGTAAGAAACTGGGACAAAGAGGTAGATAGTCATGATATGGAATCGAAAGTATTCATTATATGGAAAAAATATATGCATAAACTAAAAACAAAAACTTACTAACACACATCAAATGCATCACTAAAATAATTATCAACTCAAGTAAGCAAACGTTTTTCATAGAAAAGCAATTGAATTAAGAGAATTTTCCGCAAGAACAGCGCCCGTGCGATTCTGAAGCAAACCACGTAGCAAGCTTTGCCGCACTCGGAATTAGAAACACTTGGTTCCAGCTAAGTATCGTTAACACATGGGATTTAGAGTTTTAGAAATTTTCGAAATGATGTCAGAAATAGATGAAACATTTGTGCTTATACTAACTGGATTATGGAAATCATTCAGCTGCAGTCGAGTATATTGGACTTAAAATATTGAGACTGCTGAGAGAAGTCCAAAGTAGAGTTTGAATGGTAGGATGAAAATATTAAATAATGACAACATTCTGTTCCTTGACTTGAAGCAATTATTTGACTATTTTAAACATACTCGTATTTGACCTAAAAATAGGAGCATCTAAAAAGACAACCTTCTTTTATGTCACTGAAATCGAAAATTAGAACGAAGATAAAAAATCTTAACACCCATATAAAAATGTTTAAAGCATTTACAAGGATACAAACTGTAGCCTTAGACTTTGTGTTACATTCTGATATAAATCTTAAAGGAAAAGAATAATTAAACATTATCTCAGTAACCGTTGTTTTATTGAAAGATAAGGAATTACTGTTTTAAAGACTTTTTGCGTTTCCTTTTCATGTTTGCAAGGATTCTTCTTTCAGAACTGAATTGGTTACGTCGACTTTTATTTTTAGATTATGTTCACCCGCATTTACGGGGTCGTTGTTTTCAAAATTGTTACATTTGTGATCGACTGTTTAAACTAATAAAATTCTTTCTTTTTTTCCAGGTAAGTTTAATAATCCACCACACTGAAATCACGCTTAAGAAATTTTATCAAAGGTAAGAATAAGGATTCCTAGTAACGGGATTATACTTAGCAGATTATCAAATGCAACTTTTAAATGAGATGTCTTATCCATAGTTTTATAGTAATTATGTGTGGTGATATTACAAAAAAGCATTCATTGCTTGAACGTTTCTATATTCTCATTGTCTTCTGCTAGACGAACAAAAATATATTCAAGTTTTAGGGAGAGATTACTCAATAGTTTCTATCTGTCCGTTGTTCGACACGGATTCCCTAGTCAGACGCAGGTTATTGATCCTCTTCGTATGGTTTAATATTCAATGCGCGAACGCAACGACGGTGCGCGTCCGTTGGCTGCTTGGAGCAGCCTACCTCGAGTGAGAGTTTTGATTTTGGAACAATGGCAGTTTTTTTTTTATAGTATAGTTTAAAAAGATGTGTGCGTTGCATTCCTGGGTATGGTTTATGAATTTTAAATAGCAAACCATAGAGCTAAACAAACTGTGCATATTTAAATGAATTTATTACAATAAATGTAAATACAGTGCACCATTCCATAACCATGAAAATTAGAATTACAAATAACAGACACTTTAATAGAAAACTCATTAACATCTCCTGTCCTTAAAACCTTAAGTGTGAACAGAAGTACCTTTAACTTGAAACTGGTGAAAATCTTGGGTTTTGCCAGGAATATATTAAACAGTTTCACTACGACATAGCTTAAATAAAAAATCTTCACTAAAGCTTGAGACTGCAAACTACAAACATCAACTTTTAAGAAGAGTTTAGAGACATTAGTATATTCAAAACCTTTTCTATCTAACTTTTTTCATCTCACTGCTGGGCAAAGACCTCGCCAAGTTCTTTCAGACATTTTTCTCTCAGCCGCCACCGTCTCAAACCAGCCCTAATGGTCCTCATCCAGGTCATCTCGCCATCTCTTTCCAATATATATTTTATCTTATTCAAATCCTCATAGAACCCAATTTGTAACAAGGCGCAATTTGTCAATCAAACTCTCAATGCCTCTAAAACTTACATACCCATTACAATTTAATCCCAAATAGGGAAGTTGTATGACAAATGAATGAAGCTTAACAGACTAGTTTCGGTACTAAAGCGATTATTGCGCGGCTACAGTAAACCTATTTTGCATTTGATCACGTTGATTGCGTTAAAGTGTGCCGATTAAGCCGTCTTCCAACGCTTCAAACTGTTGGAGTGTGAATTAGAATTCGATTCTATATGTGCTGGTGTCATGGTTCAGTAGTTCTGTATGTGGTACATGTTCAACAGTATTGATGAACTGATCTGAAATAACTTCCGTTATCTCTTTGGTTCAGTATAATTGAATTCTTGATGAATTTGGTGGAACGACGTTTGAAGTAGTCGTAGCTAATGCTTTAGAAGTTAATGTAAGTCTATTTGCTAATTTTACATCGAAAGACGCAATCGCGGAGAACGTTATGACAACTATATTATTTGAAGATGCAAAACTTTCCAAAAGGTCTTCCTCAAATTGTAAGGCCTCACAAGTGAGAAGTGAAACTGGCTCTACGCTGAATGAAGTAAAGTTTCAAGCTATGAGCATCAAGTGCATACTAAGTTACGCTGCTATGTTCCGCAAGAAAGCAGTTCATGAAAGACTTTCATTCACAAATCAGTATGTAAGGCTTAAAACGCATTGCATCCAAATGTTTTGTTTCGTCTTATTGGTGTGATGTTTCTATTTTCAATTCCAATCCTTTCTAAATTGTATCTCATTGTCAGAAGTGTATATTAAAAAAATATATGTAATTGCACGAGTTTTTTTCAGTCAATTCTGCCAGTTAATTGATGAGACCTATTTGAATCTAATTAAATTAAGCGGACAGAAATAACCATAGAGTTCCTTCCAAATAGACGACTTGGTATATGTAAATGTTGACGATAACAAAAAAAAACAAAGGAAATAGTTCCTAAGTTCATTGACATCGACGATGTCACTCATTCCGTATTCTCGTATAATCTTCGGAAGTGAAAAAAATATGTTAATTTTAAAATCGTCCCTGACGTTTGACACGGCGGCCATTTTTTAACCAAAAAGTTTAAGGGTAATGGATGTCGTAAGCTTAACATCTGAGATCAGAAGGTTAGATACGTACTAAGACCGTGTTGGATGTGAAAAAGTTATTTTGGCTACCAAAATATGCTTTGATTTTTTGTTGTATGTTAAATTTAATGTCTAAAAATTTCGAATTTCATAATTTTATATAATACAATATATTAATGAGCCACGTATGTTATTACATATTTTATTATATTAGGATGACTAAAATAATTTGATATCAATGGGCCCTGCAGAATATGATTTAAGTCATAACAT
This sequence comes from Hecatera dysodea, assembly GCA_905332915.2. Taxonomy (NCBI): domain Eukaryota; kingdom Metazoa; phylum Arthropoda; class Insecta; order Lepidoptera; family Noctuidae; genus Hecatera; species Hecatera dysodea. The sequence goes on along the minus strand of HG995294.1, from coordinate 4,179,676 downwards.
GACGGCAGACAGAAAAGAATAGAATGAAGAGTTCATGTTATACCGACTCGCAAGTAATATGGGTCAAGGGCGGCAAAATTAAAATCACGACCCCAGTAGTGTAATAGTATGTATAAGAGCAATTCAGAAAAAGTTTGCAACATTAGAAACAGAAAAAGAAGACAATGTAGTTCCACTAACACAATTAAGATATCGTAACTTTTGGCTCTCGATTCTTTCAGCCTGCAACAAGATGCTTCACAATATGATAGGTCATAAATAATCAGGCAACTAGCACGCCAGGGCAGCTCTAATTTATATCGACTAGTTGTCAATGACACCTCTAGTAACGCGGACCCAATTAATGTAATCACGGCTTATATTATCGGTAACAGATGGATGATTTGTAGGATTATTTAGTGCTAGTTTCAGTTGGATTGCTAGTTTAATATACCTAGTATTATTAATAGCTTTGTTATTTACCTACCTATCTGTCTTATTTATGTCATTATGAAATATCATGTCTATAGTTCTTGTATTTCTCATTTGAGACAATCTTGCAGGATCTTTGTTTTGTCTAGTATTTATATCGGTAAATCTCCTTCGTAAAATACTGGTATTCAGTTGAATCCGGTTTGACTGAGAGCCGACCCCAATAAAGGCTAGGCAGATGATGATGATGATGATCGTGCCTGATATCTTATAATGTGTGATTTATCTCCATATTGACCTTTTTTTATCGTTGCTTGTAGGTATAAAGTTTATCAGTACCTATTTCAGATGTTACAATACAATACCTATCCGTTTATTAAGTACTTGCAGCGCCCCGCGGTTTTACCCGCGTAAAATATAGCCTATGTTACTCAGGGTGATAGCAGCTTTCTAATGGTGAAAGATTTTTTGAAATCGGTCCAGTAATTTTTGAGTTTATTCGTTACATACAAAAAATACAAATCTTTCCTCTTTATAATATTAGTATAGATTTCGTGCCTAATCATAGTTTCGGCAAATACCTCAAAGGTTTCTAGAATCAAATACTACTTCAAAGGTAACAATACTTCATATCTGAATTTCTAACTCAGTGGCTTCCCTACCAGGATCTTAGGAAATCACCAGAGCTCCAAACTAGTAATCAGTAACATCAATAAAACTAATAGCCCGTACTGTCTCAAGTTACCCAAAGCCGCAGCAATTCCTCACTGAGAACTTTCCATCTTTAGCGATACAAACAATTGGAGTAATGCCGAACTAACCAAAGGCTTTAATCTTAATTATTATCTTGCTCCAGTTTCAAGTTGGCTAAGGAATTCTGGGACTGAGATGACTGGAGTTACAGATTGCCATAGCATTTCCATTTTGTTTTATCTGCTCTTAGTTTTGTGCTTTCAAAAGGGTACTGGTAGCTTCTTTTTTATCTGTTACGTCCCAAAATGTGCTTACGCCAGGGCAATTCAATAAATATTGAGTAGGATTGTGTCTGAATAGGCTGCTATTGGTCAGTTAACAAATCGGAATTAGTCGGTAAGAAATCTAAATTCATACAGCAATCAATTTCAAAATCCTTATAAAAATCCGCTGTAGCAATTTACCAACCACCAGAAAATAAAACTGCCCATTTGTTTTTCTTTTTCAACTGATCCCAATAAGATCCCTTATTTTTAAATAACATCACAAAAAATATCACTCAGTTAAATCTCCTTCTAATATTCTAAATTGTTGTAATTCTGCAATTTTCTTCAAACACTATCTCGTTAACTCTCAAATTGCCAATAATTAACACCCTAACCAATAAAACCGAATAGTTTCACCAACTGTCTTGTTACCGAAAGCAATTTCTCACTGCGAAACTTTCCAGTGTCGCAAACTTTCAAGCTCGTAAACGATACATACAAATGGCGCGGATTTCGGTCCCGCGGTACACCGCGACCCGCGACTGATTCACGCGCGCGACTTGTCAATCCTAACTCGTAGGGCTGTCACCCAACGAAATTAATCACGGGACACAACGCCAAGTTATATTGCACGTCAATACATAAGTTTGCCTCCCTCGCACACTCGAGGGGCGATGCAAGTGTAGCTAGCTTGACGAGACACGTTATAAATTATTGTTATAGTCGCTGTCAAGAGCTTGATTAATTTTGCTTTTGACGTGTTTGATGAGAATACTGCGGTTATTGGTTTTGAGGTCAATCGTGTTTGAAGAATGATAGGATAGGATGATAACGTCGTTTTAATATAATGGACGTGCTATTAGGTTATCTTTTGTTAGGTAAATTTCAGACGCAATTAGATAGGGCGTGTTATCGTGAATTCGTGATACAGCCTTGCGTGACTCAAATGAGAATCAGCCATTAGTCCACCAAATGTATACACACACTAAAAGTAAAACCAAAACCTTCCTCTCTCAATCAATCAATCAATTTAGCAGACCACAGCTGCACATACACTTCTCAATTTACACTCTTTGAAAACCCATCAAAATAACAAAAGAAAAAAGTTGACAACCCTACAAAGAAGAGCGCCGCGGTTTCGACGAGAAGTGCGCGGTACAAAATGGCGGTGGGTACACAAATTAATTGCCTATTGGTTGTAACGAGAGTCTTTGCCGATACTACTTACGATGTACTTTACATGGGTTAATTAGAGCTTGTTTACGTAGTTTTATTTGTTATTCTAAAGGAAAAGTGTGTTTTTTGCTGATGCTTTTGATCTACTTTTTTTTTTTAAATGACGTACCAATACGATCACGTTTCCGTTGGGACACGGAGGTATACTGGATGAATAGAACTTTTTTCACAAAGGAATCATAACGGCAATGATATTATGTCATGGTTGGGAGGCTGGACGTAAAGAGTCTCCACAATTAATTATTTACTAATAAATGAAGTATCATCATAAAGCAGAAAGTACCTTTTAAATTTTCTACAAATAATATGAATTTAGAATCTGCTAATCAGTGTATTAACTTAAGGTCAAACTTAGAAAGTGCACAGTAGCAAAAACAAATACTTCTTATCTCGATTTCTACAATGCAACAAAAACGTTCAAGAGTACTGCTACAATATTTTCGTTAAACTCCTTGACACCGTTGTCCAATCAACGTGCCTATTGCATCAACTAATAAGCCCATTAACAATTTAATTACCAAGAGTAATTAGTCACAGTTTATTTAATAATTAAATAATAACAACGTTTTAATTTAACCAAGCGTTTCTTTTATCAAAATTATATTCAACTGTTAAAAAAATGTAGAATGGAATGGATGAAAGGTTTTGTTTTATATACATATCTTTGCTTTGCGATATTTGTGAGGTATATTCGCTACAGTCATAATAAGAATGTTTTATTTTATTGGTGGCATTATTCGTATTAATTATAACACATTGGCACTAAGAATATTGGACCAACCAGGAAATAACGAATGACTGAAAAAAAAATTACATCTTCTCTGCTCTGAACGGAGTGGAAGAGAGTGTCAGACTCTTGCTGACGAAAAAATCCGCAATCCTGACAGGCACTGACCCTAGCGGGCGCGGGCCTTGTCTTATATGCTGACATCTCTTTGAGACGCGCGTGGAACAAGACGCGCCGTCGACCCGGGCCTGGTTGTTATCGGACGACGAGCCACCCACAGCTCGCCGTCCGCAGACCCGATATCTTTGATTGGTATATCCAGCGCTTTAAAACGCCACACTAATGCGTACTTTGACCACCTGGTCAAAGTACGCCAAAAGTTTGCCAATTTCATAACCTCACCCTGTATACTCGATGCTAACAATTATTTGCAGAAATCTCATTACAATTAAAATCAGTATAAATTACAGCACCTACTCTTGTAACAAATTTAATTGTATTAAACTAAATGCTTGGTGGAATTCGAATATTTTATTATATACTCTGCCTAATGTATGGAGCCCATATATCGCCAGGCGTTGTATTTCAAGAATGTTAGCACCTATGCGACACTGCTGCCACTAAATGGTAGCTATTGTTCTACTTACAGATATATATGTCGCGGTTGATAATGGAATTTAGACATTTAGTAATAAATCTAGAAGTTAAGAAAATATAATGGTGTTCAATGAGAGTTTTTTATTTGGTATGGTGATATTTTATGTTACTCGTGAGTTTTGCATACGACATAATAAACGTATTTATGATTTACATCATTTATCTTTTTTGTTTTGAAACAAAACATAAAATGTGCCCATCGAATGAACAAAAACAATCAAATCATATCATTAGTCTAATCACAATTTATTATGTTCATTGTCTCCCGTGTACACGTAATGACTCTAGTCCAGCCCCCTTTAAACCCTTTCCCGAGGCACGTCTACGACAATAAAATTAATTACAAAATGCGCAATTAAATCCACACTCCGCCCATGTCCGTTACCAATAAAAACGTAACGAACAAAAAAAAATCCCGGCCATTTACATAATTCACCGATTTCACTTTTTTGGAATGGACCACTCGCAGTTCAGCACACTAAGGCTGGTTACTGCTCAACCGGACAATAACCGATTTCACGAAACAGCTGCGACTTTTATATCAATCCTGCACACATTTGTGGTTTGAAATGTTTTGCATGTACGCGTGTGTGTGTGTGTGTTAAATATGTAGTGTATAGTGTGTTGTGTGTATGTGGGTCTGTTTAACTAATGTGGTATAGCGCACAGGAAATGTTCGCGTTGACAGGTGAGATGTGTGAGTGTGCTGTAAATATAGGAAGATTGTTCAAGTGCGGCTCACAGGGCTGATGAGCGGTATTTTGGGAACATTTTGGTATATAACTTAAGACTGATTGACTGGATATTTAAAGGCAATTTGTTTTTATTACATTTGCTGACGTAAGTTTCTTTTTTTAGCATTATTATTTGTTTCATTTGTAATTTCTTTAATTAATTACTGAAATGTCAACAACTAGGAAAGTTATTAAAATATTTCAGCAGTTCATAAGTTCCTCTTATCACATTTCAAACCCCTACTGACGTAGTAGACAACCTTGAACAAGTCTTATGTCACATATATGCGCCAACAGTGCAATTTAGAGCAAATGCACTCAACCCCCTTTCACAAGACATAAACGCTTGCTAATAGCCCTCTTACCATACTTACATAACTTTCAGGCACCTTACATACCGTACATTTCTATAAAGTAAAAACTTTTGTCATCTCCGTAGGTACATCAAATCAACGCCAAAGTCACAGCGAACATTACACGTCTCAAAATTTAATTGAAAACTAAAGTTTGCGCGGCACTGATACGAATCTCATAACCGTCCTGTGCCAGCCCTACGCCGGTGTCACATATATGTGACAACAATGCATCTGTTATGCTGACTTCGCGCCTTGAAGCCGTTGATATGTCCCGGTCACAGAGTAGGAAGGAATGGAGAGGTAATAATAGGTATCTACGTATTTTGTCTGTGTTGCCAAATAGAACATAGAAATGTTCGTTTTATGTGATAGCCATACCAGTCTTTATAGCGTTATAGCAATTCAATCGTTCAACCAAGTTTTGGAAATCGCCAAATTCACTTGTGTTTGCACTTGACGATTTACTTTGACTTTGACACTTGACCAATACCAATATAAAGTTGCTTGACATATCTTGGAATCCTGGGGACTCAACACGCAGAGGCCTCGTTGTATATTTCAAAAGTTATTTCATTTTCCATTATCTTTTATCTCCATCAATTTCCACAGCGCCTTTTAGAGTTCGAAAATAGATTTCTCGGCCATTGCCACTCCATTTGCTTACAAATCGATGGTCGTCCAAGAAGTGTACCTTTATGTGTATGTCACGTTCTTCATTGTTTTGCGTCCGATTGTCTATGAGTCCGCCGAGGGATCGCTAGGGTACTATCGCGTTACATTTCTGTGACACACTTAGAACTTAGACTGGTGTGGTGTTGATAAGGAATTGTTGTTTCGTGCTTGTTACGTATCCAAGGACAATGTGAGTAAAGTGTAGGGCACTATGAACAGTAACGAAATGTTAATGGGTATTGTGGCTTTAAAATAACCTCCAATCTGTCCAAAAGTCAAAAATTCCAAAGCATTTATTTCAATTCACTATTTATAGGGACTTTTGAATTGTCAAGGTCGGTCAGTCAAAGAGGTGAAGCTATTTACAAGTTGCAAAGTGTAGATCAAGTTGAAGAGTATTTTTTTTTGTGCTACCCCATGCATTATTACCGCTTAATTCACCACGCCATACTCGACACTCAATGTATCCGTTTTCACCAGTAATAGATTCCAAACGTGACAGTTGGTTCAAGCGATCATTTCTCACAAGGAGCTCACGTTTCGTATTTATCATTAAACGTGAACCTTTCCATAATAAGTTTTCCTTTACCGTATATAGCTGGTGATTAAGTTTATTATAATATATTTGTTCGCTTAGAAATCGCCACGTTCTTTACCGTGCCATGATTGACCGTCTCGACTGACTCTTTACTGTTTCATTGGTTCGAACTTCTGTATTCTTCTTTAATTGTAACTAGGTATTGCTAGTGGCTTTTCCCACTTGCAGAACGATATTTGTTCCTCGTACAGTACTTTTTCTAAGCCACCAAAAAAAGCTTCTGTAACCTGAGTGTGCAATTCACAAAGCATAGAGACTCATTTAAAACATTAGTAGTACTGCCATAGTATCTTCTTTCCAAGAACCAAATATTCGCTAGAAATGTGATATTCACCAACCCGCACTGGGCCCGCGTGGTGGATTACGGCCCATTCCCTCTCCTAGAGAGGAGCCCTGTGTTCCAGCAGTGGGAATATTAAAAGGCTGATTGTGCTTATGCATAGTATCTTAGTATATAAATGGGCTAGCTCAAATGTCGTCTTTAATCTTTGTCAAAATTGCATTTCCTTTCCCGAAATATACTGGACAACCTGTATCTTACCCAAATCAAACTGTCCCCGTCCATATTTTTTGTCGAATTCTCGTACCATTCTGATAACCCTTACTTAACAAAGGTTACCTTAGCTTGACAAACGAAACAATCCAAGGGTGATGTCGTTCAGAAGGACCGACCCGCATTTCTGTGCATATCTCAATACTGTCGGCCACATCGCTATCTGTTTCAAGATAAATATATTTACCTGAAAGCGTTGAAATATTCAAAGGGCTTCAACCCTTACTTACCTTGGAATTGTAATTAATATTAAATTGGTATTTAACTTTATAATTGTTACGTTTTGATCATTGAAGAAGTTGAGCTGTGTATGTATCTACTTATTCTTGATATAAGATTATCGGTGATCTTGGATTATTACCATTTTTTTAAATCGTTGGTATGGATGAAAAAAAAACTACTGTTTAAGTTAGTTACCTAAGTACTTAAATGTGGAAGATTTCCAAATTGTCATAATTTTAACTTGCACAGCAACTATAGCATCAACTACAAAAGTATGCCTATAAAGCCCAAGTAAATAAATGCCTTTATGTCTAGAAATAATAAAAAATAGGTACCTACTGTCTATGGCCAAAGATCGCTTTATAATAAACCTGAGTTTAATTAATTGCAAGTTTCATATACTACCAAAACACCTTTCATGTGTTACACAAACATATTTGCTTTCGTATCTCATAATTATACCTCCAAGCAATCTAGCTAACGTTACCAAAGTTTACAAACTATGACAGCAAAACAAAAACAAACAACATAAATTTACCAAATACCAAAACGATAGGATGATCAAACAATAACACATGGACAAAACAATAATGTGATGGGTATATAATACCCGTTAGAAGACTGGAGATCGATTAATGATTGTACATACATATGTCTGACACCTGGAGACGAAGATCCCTTGTTTATCCCGCGGGCGATGTGTTCGGATATATGTAGTACTTTAGTAGGATAGAAGTGTAATAATTGGATGTTTTCCACACTCAGGTTAAGGAAGAAATATATTTTGATAAAGTAAGTTTCACGCAGCAGTATCAAAGAAGAGTTGAAAAGTATTGATTAGCTTTGATAATTAGAACAAAGTGAAACAAAAAAAAGGAATCATTTTAATGAAAACTTTTATTTGGAGATTATTAAGCATGCCTTGTTACTAGCTGTAAGTTTTCCTGACATTATAAAATAAAAGCAATAGTTAAATTAAGTTATAATAATTATACAGATAACAAATGGACAAAACAATAATGTGATGGGTATATAATACCCGTCAGAAGACTGGCGATCGATTAATGATTGTATATATGTCAGACACCTGGAGACGAGACGAAGATCCCTTGATAATCCCGCGGGCGATGTGTTCGGATATATGTAGTACTTTAGTAGGGTAGAAGTGTAATAATTGGATGTTTTCCGCACTCAGGTTAAGGAAGAAATATATTTATTATTTTTACGCAGCAGTATGAAAGAAGAGTTGAAAATTATTAATTAGCTTTGATGATCAACAAGGGTTTTGATTTGATAGATTTAGCAAGAACAAAGAGAAACGAAAAGTACAAATGGATTTAATAAAAACTTGTATTTGGAGATTATTAAGAGCGTTCATCCGTAAAAACCACGCTGGAGTCAAAATTGATGATTTCCGACGGACAATAAAACGATAATCTATTTAATTCGTAGATAAGATATTGACGTCAAATTATTGAGGATTTCATAATCTAGTGCTTGGCTGAAAAATATTTTCAAATGATCGTAAAGTTTTCTCATTAGAACAGTTTTTACTCAATCCCTTTTTAAAACTAGCGGTCGATGGTCTACGCAAATGCTAGATAATAGTAAAACCATAAACGACAAACTTATAGAAATATTACTATTAAAAAAACAATAACATTTACTAGTGCTTGGCTGAAAAAAAAAACGTAATTATTGTAAGTTTTTATACAAGAAAAGTATACTCAAAAGTGTCATTTTTAGCCACTTTTCGAGTTTTTAAACGTGTTATTTTAGGATGAAATCAAAGGTATTTTTGTTGTTTTTTAGACCTAGTAAATGAAGACATTTACGATCTAAAACATGGTACATTTTTTTTTAAAATAACTTCTATATTAATTTTACTATAAATTATTTAGTACTACTATATAATCGACGCGGAATCGCACCAGCGCTCAGTGCCGGCCGAGGCCTTTCAGAGGTTGGACGTGTGTCGCTCCCGTTGCCGCGTGCTGCGTAAAATTGTATTATAGTTTGTCGAGTTTTTAGAGCGACTAGGACGAATTGATACTTTTTGTTTTTTTTTTTTTAACGAAACAAAACTTTGATGATTACATATTTTAAAGTAATGGAGTTCAAATCATGAAAGAAGATAACTCTTTTTATGTATGATTTCATTTTTTTTTTTTCGATAATTATGGGTAGCAATAGGCGCTATACGGGGCAAAAAGGAAAAGTTACGGAAATTTGGCCAAGGCTAATGAAGCTAAAAAGTACGTTACCGAGGAACCACTTTTAATGTCGTAGCCGGTTATAGCCAATTCGCACTTTTCTTACACGGGGATTTTAATAACCGATAAAAATAGAAGGTCACATTCTTCAATATTAGGACATTAATAAAAAATATATATTTGTTACAAACATACAAATATTTCCTCTTTATAATATTACTGTAGATTGCAAAATAAAGCTTTGATGCTGACGGGGCCATTATTTCGGTGATACTGTAGATTTCACGACACTAATTGTTATACGAAACAAGTTGCGCTGTACTGAAACTAGTTTTGTGAAATTAATTATTTCTTCTTATTCTATTATTCTTTCTAAACCATACAAAAACTGCAAGTCAATGCGGGTATGTCACAAGAGAATGATACCGAAGAATCACAGCTACCGCAAGAGTTGATAAAGAATTGGAAATACTGGAATCGCAATCAGAAATAATAAATGTGACAAATTAATGCGATCTTTAGGTATAATTTTCCACTATTATTATTTATTTAAAAAAATACAATTCTTTCAATGTAATATGTGCAATTCTAAATTCGAACTGAGTAGTCACGATGAAACACAAAAAATAAACTAATTAATTATGCCATAATTTCAGGAATTGGCCTAACAAATTTGAATGAAGTTGTTACATCGATGGACTTACTGTTATGTCATTATTCACTTATAGTAAATGTCATGATAAAGTTGCTGAAATGTGGAAAAATTCCGCTGAAGAAAGTATGTTTGCATCAGCTCAGGAGGAAACAGCTGCTGCTCGATTACAAGGTGACACTCGTGACATTCCGATGATACCAGTGGAAGCAGACAGTTGATGGAGCAAACGCTCATATAAAAACCAGTATAATGCATTGTCCGTGTGTTGCAGCTATTATAGGACATCACACAGGAAAAGTTCTCTACATTGGGGTCCGGAATAAGTATTCTGGAATTTGTGCCCGCGCAAATAAAAAGGAACAACAGCCTGCTCCTCACAAATGTTCTAAAAATCACGTTCATCATCTAGTATGGAACCAACAATACTGGTAGAAGGATTCAAGTCCTCCGTAGAAACTCAGAAATTAAATATAATACATTGATTGCTGATGGTGATGCCAGCATATCCCGGCGTCCTAATTCAAAAAAATTAATGTACCAACCATCTCCTCCGCAATTGCAACTGAAAAAAATTATTGCTTAAAACTTATACACCTATCCCTCTGTCGGAGCGTAAATTGTTGACTTCTGAACTATTGATTCGGCTGAGAACAGCAGTAAGATTTTCGGTACGGTACTGGCAAACACAAACTTTAACCTAATCAGAAAAGAATATAAAAATCGTGAGAGATATTCTGAACAGCGCCAAACACATCCTTGAAGATCAGAGTGAATGTGACTTGTGCTACTGCACCAAAGAGAGAAAAAAGTAACAAACCAAACTCTCGAAGCCAAAACATTGATGTTAAAACTGCAACGCAATGTCTGGCAGCTTGCTTATCTTTCTCGAAGTCTGCCCCACGATTTTACCAAAAACCATGCAGAGCAGTTCAACACCATAGTAGCAAAGACTGTAGGTGGGAATCGTATAATTCCCTAAAAGATTCATATTCCGTCCGTTGTTATGCCGCTTGGTTAGTTTAAACACAGATAAACCTCAAACTACCCTTTATAAATGTGCCTACCAGAAAAGTCCAGGTCAATCCCTGAAACATTTAGAGCAAAACCGTTTTTCTATAAATCAAAATCTGAAACGCAAAATACCTCGCCGAAAAATAAACTTTAGCACAGGGCTCCTGAACAAAGTCAATTACGCAAATGCATGTCAAACGCCTGTCATGAACCCAGACAATTTCAAGCAGGCACATGTAGTTTTCCTTGAAAATTTAAAAACACTGACCTTAAAACGGCATTTCATTGAAAGGGATACAGTTCTTCAGGCTGTGAGTGCCTTGTGACTCGAGCTGAGAAGAAGTATTTTAACTGCTTCCAATTTTGCCAAAATTTGTAAACAACGCCCGAATTTGAACTCAGCACTACTCGTTAAATCTATTTTATATGGATATCATTTTTATTTCATGGCGATAACGTAATTTTCAATGTTAAACATGACTGGTATTACCAAAATATGTCAAACAAAAATGTGTCTTTTTGCGGTGTACACTAGTCCTGAATTTCCAATAAAAGGTGTAAAAATTTACAAAGTTTTGTAAAGAATTTCAATTTTGTAAAGCAAAATGATTCCTCGTTTAACAAAATTTTATTATGTATGCGTTCTTCCCGAAATAATTGATCCCAGAAATAGCCGATCAATGCAATTGAGGGAAACTATTTTATGATTTATACAGCTTTTTTATCATAAATGATTTAGGTACTAAATATAACATGATAAATCTTTATTTAATTACCCACCTACTCATCCTAACCATAAAATGAAAAAAGCTATCAACAATCCACTAGAACTAATTACCAACACTTAAGTAGGTACAATTATTAATATTATTTTTCTCCAAAATAACTAGATTTCGTCTGTAGAGGATTTCATATATGAAAAGGTGTAAAGGCAAAATAATATTTCAAATATAATTATTTATTAATCATAAATCTACAAATCATCAGAATAACAATAATTTGTATTTAACTTCCAGTTTAATTTTTCTATAACAATACATTATTATTGCTCTAAAGCTAACGGATCAAAGTTGGTTAGTCGAAGTACAAAGAGAGCGCACGCGGCTAGTCTACGCACACAGTTACCCACGCTTCTGTGTGAGTGAAATTTGCGAACTATTTACCTAAACCTGACGTGCCGCGCTAGGCATGAACGCTCTTAAGCATGCGTTGTTACTAGCTGTGAGTTTTCCAAACATTATAAAATAAAACTAATAGAGAATTTAAGTTATAATAATTATACAGAAAAAAATAAAAGAATAATTCCCTATCACAGTCCACTCCCATCTCTGCTGGACGTGCATCTCTCCCAAGTTTTCTTTTTTTCAATAGTAGACGCAACTGACTCATTCAACTGATGCTCAATATAAAATATTTTACATTCAGCATTTTTTTTTTCAAATTTGTGAGCTTAGAAAGACTTGTAGCTTAACAGAGTATAATGGTAATTAAGACTGATATCCTATTACAAGTCTTAACTTATAGAGAACAATTTGGAAAATATGGTGTGAACAACACAGTACTGGCCACACAAATAAGAAAAAAAACAGAACAATATCAAAAACTTAAAATAGAAACAACATAATCTAATATGCACTAAAACTGCCGATGTTACACTTGAGTTGATATCAACTCAAGTGTAACATCTGTAGTTTTAGTGCATATTAGATACAGAAATAAATGTTAATATGTAATTTTAAGTATGTATATACCTACCTGAACTTACATATCAGTATTTATTTCTGTCTGCATCTATATATCAAAAGTAGCAGCAAACGTCAGTACAATTTTACAGTAATATTCACATAAAAGCAATAAAACTAACTAAAACGTCCAGTGCGGTTATTGAAACGCGCGCGTTTACAAAATTTTGCACGCATATTAAACTCCCGTCACGCGTTTTATGTTTTTGTCACGGAATTATATGAAGCAATTATTGTATTTCACTCCGGTGCTACCGAATTTATCTTCCGTTTTAAACGCGAATTGTTTCTGACACGTGTTCCTAAATATTAATAAAAACTCGAATTCAGTTTTTAACGATTAACAAAAAATTGTGTTTTTGACATTCAATATCGAAAAATACAGGATTTTTTCGTTTACCGAATCGTAAAATTTTGAAGGTCTTATCAATTACAAATGTGCGTCTCAAAAATTAGCATACAATAGGTACTTACTCGTTTAAAATATAAACATAACCAGCGACAATACTGTCTGTCATTACATTACGTTTTCTACATAAATATCTCTGATGATTGTGGTCTCAACCATGAGAAAACTCACTTTCCTCTTGAAAATAAAACCAACAAGCATTGTGTGTGTGAGAATGTTTGCGCAAACATTAGCGCCATGGAGCGTACGCTGAGTATATATAACGAGAAACTAAAAACAAAGTGAATTAATTGTGAACGCCCGGGCGATTCCCCAGGACGCCGTTTTAATACTTTTAATTAAAAGGATGTGTCCCATGGCTCTCAGGAGTTTGACATTAAAAAAAAAGAATACGAACGCCACTGACTGACGCCACGGTCAAAGTACAAAATTGTGTGAACAAGATAGTTTCTAAATTAAAATTTTTATCCCGTAATTGTTTTGTCACATTTTAGGGAAACAGGAAGTTTTTAAAGCATGGTTTGGTCCCGTGTTTTAGAGGATACAATTTCGTTAAAATTTGTACTGTATCACATTAATAATACAGTAAACAGTTGGCGTTGAAAGCAAATTAAATCTAACTTAATTCGAAAATCTATTGTTAAGAACAGTTACAAAAGCTTCAACGGCAAAATATGTAAATAGAATTCTCAAGAGTCAAGACTTTCAAATCTGTTAGTCGACTCGACTCGAATATCTTTAAGCCGCTCCTAGCGCTTAATAATCGACTAATCCACGCTCTCAACGGATTCGTGTCAATAACAAACAAAATTCATGAATTTATTTCCATCTTCCCTCTCAAACTGTTCATTTGAAGACCTTTTAGCGAATTTAATTCACACTTAACACCAGAGAGCAATGCCAACAATAAACACTATCCAACAAGTTCATAATGTATAGAAAAATTAATAAACAGAATAACACTGTCCAATAAACCTTGACACCTTGCGGCAGCGCTGTTTGTTAAGGCTAATGTCAACAAAATGTCAAATCCCGTACATTTTTATTTTAGTTCCACTCTTAGCCGCGGGTCAAGTGAAAATGGACCTTTTGTAAAAGCTGTTACTGTAGCTTCGAAGTAAATTGACAGTGATTCTATCAAACTGTTCATTCGTACATTTATTTGTTCCGTTTTTTAAAGGAACGGACGTCCAGTGAATATTTTTAACTCGAATGTTGGTTGATTGGCTGTGTGCTGAGATGAGTGGACGAGGTTTGTTGATACTGGCTTTTTGTTGATGAAGTAGAGGTAAATCCTAATGATTCTCATAATAAAGGGTTACTGAATGGTTTTTTTATGCAACTCTCCTTGTATGTTAAAAGACTGTCTAACTTAATCAGTTATATTTACTTTAGTTGCATACATACAATGTTATTAATTTGGCGTGAAAATGCAGCGCCTTAATCTTTCTGTTTCAGTTTAACGCCTTCCATATAATAATAAGCTGATAAACATCTCCCCCTTCAGACTCCCCGTTTTAGTATTAATCCCGCCGAACTTAGCAACACACCCCTAAGAACTTGCACAACACTACCTGTCAACTGTAACACCTATTGTTCCATCCCTCGTCGCTCTCTAGTCTACTCAACGCTCCGACGACAACTCGATCCCAAATTAAGCCCCACTCGATACCTGGAATTATCGGATGCGAATCGATTCGACAGACTCCGCTTGCATCGTTGGCGATACCAAATATTGACACTTCATATTGAGCCGGCGACCAGTACGGACGACTGAGCCGGTACGGTGTTTAAATGTCCAAATAAAATGATTGGTGACTAAATATTTTGGTGGAGTTGAACTCACGTTGGCTGTGAAAATCCGACTTTGTTGCATTATTATCATTAAGATAAATTATGCAATATTTTTTTTCCGTTGGCCCATGTTTCGATCTTTGACAGCCAATAACGTGGTCAGATGCCAGTAAATCTGGCACCACTCTTGTGAAGGTGAGGACGCTGTTAGTTTAGGAAGCAAATATTTAGTTTAAGTTTTTAGATAGGAAGTCGCTCCGTGCAAACTACTGGTACCTTCTCAGCTGCCTAAAAGCCGATCCCGACACAGTTAGAAAAGTCCAAAAGTCAGATTTTAACTTTCATTAGGGTCTTTCTCATTTTTTTCTAATCCTTACTGAACTATTTCTTGCTCAGTGAATGCTTTTGTAAGTATAATTACAAAACTATCCTACCTGTTGTTCCTGCAAGTAATCTTCGGTCTAGTATTAATATAAACTTTACAGTTTACTAATGAAAATAACAACTACCAAACATGCAAAATTTCATGTATAACCTTGACAACATAAATTAACTTAAAAAGATTTTCATAAACTAAGGGAAAACAAGTAAACGTCTACAAGATAATGCAAGCCTTCATTTTCTCAAGTATCACATACATAGTACGCCACTGAAGCGAACAATAAAATTACGTGTAAATAAATTCACTAACAACTTCAGATACACCGCACTATAATCGTATCATCCCCGAAGTTTCACTCCAGTGGATCATACGCTTACAATATTACTGTAACATAAAGCCGTATCTCGTATGTAACAATGAGATACGACATTTCGCACAATCAAATCTCGGGCTAATAATTCGATTTGCCCATTTGACTATGGACCGGGACATCACGGCAATCAGACGGTGGGAACGTACCTAACCTATTTGCGCAATGTCTCACAAACACACTGGCATCCCGGAATAGGAGCACCCGTGTCATACAGTCAAGTGAAATTGAAAGCGTTGACACAATCACAATGTATATGCTGTTTAATTTTCTCACGCGTTTTATGTAGATATGTTACACACAGATGGTCCGGTTGGCGAGCGTTTAGCTTAATGTTTTCTGACACAGTTTGGCAGGTGTGTTCTGTCTAAAGTTGCTTACGTTTGTGTTTAATATTGTTTGGTTGTTTACTTACGTTAGTGGGTTATTGTTATAACGTTGCCAGTCAATTCTTGTCTAAATATTGCTATTTTATATCAAATGCAAACAACACTTTGATAGCTTGTTTATTGGGTCAGTAGCGTCTTCTTTGTTATTTTTTTTACTTCGATCACTAATAAAAAATCTTGGTATTTCATATTTTTGTATCATTTGATGAAGACTGTTATACTCTGAGTAATTTTAAATAGGTAAATATTAATCTTTAGGACTTTTCAATAAACTTAAAGGAAATTTAGTTCACAAACCAAGCTATAAAATCTTAACAACCGTACGTATTGCAGTCCATAGTTCCGTTTTACGCGACTCGACGACGCTATCTGACATCTCTGTGAATTTCCAGCCGAACGGACACAATGCCAGCCCCGTTGTCACACAAACAAACAGACAGACAAACAAACGTCATATCATAGATCCCAGATCGCGCGCTCATTGATTCAATTGATGTAAACATTATGAGAAGTTGAGGGAATCGTATCTTGAGACATGACTGTACCAAAATGTATCCTTTTCGGTATCAGCGGTGCCTACATCGCAAAACCGATTCGGATACCTACATGTAAAAACGTAACAAAGTGACTTTCACATTTTATAATATTGAGTTATGATTGAAAAGCTAATTGGAAATGTATATCTAACAAACATTATGCTCCGCCGATCACTACAAACATTCTTGATCCCCTGAAAAAGAAAACCACAATTTCATTTTAATCAAACAGAACCTAATCCAGCCCGCGGCAATAAAACAAATTGTCGACAGACAGACAAAAAAAATGTATAAAATTATATTCCGTTTCGCGTCGTCATGTTGACAAAGTCGCATATTCCTTTATTTGAGTGAAAATAATCCCCCTTCAAGGTTCTCGCGAGTAATATCGCTATTTATTGTATTATTCGCAGTTCTTCTCGCATCAAAGAGCAACAAAAGGGCCAACATAATATACTGAACAGGTACGACGTTTCAATTTGCGATGAAATTGCTCCATCGACTGAGTACATCGGTATTGGCAAAGCACTCCTCCGCCCCGCACACGGATATTTATACGAATTGCTTATAAAATAAAATGGCATTTTTTTCCCGCGTACTAAGCGCACCCTTATTGAGAAAAGTTTGCCTTTTATATTCCTCTTCTAAGACGACAAATTATGAGAATCGATGAGCTTTATTGATGTCGGGTAATGAGGAAACTTATTTACAGATAATCACAAGAACTTGTTACGCATGAGGATAATACAGATAAATTTTCCGCGAAACATTTTCAATTATGATGAATTCCGATCATTTCTCTACGGATTCAATTTGGTATGAATGGCGGGAATCTTCAGATTTATGTAACAAATATTTTTAACGCAGCCAGCATTCGATTTAACGTTATATTTTAATTTTATGGCGAAACAATTTAATAATTTTGTCGGAATCCTTGAGCCGTTCCAGCTGTGTGAGTAAATCCATCAACCCCCACTCGTATATTTCAATGAACACGTATTTTATTACTCCAACTTTTAATCCTTTATTCTCTTGCACACATACGTACAGTCAACAAAAATGTTAGGTTTGCAGGTGATTAACAAACATGCAACGCAACTATGCTGGCGGCATTCTTTTTTAGCGTGCCAGACGGACGTCAGAACTTTTCACCACACGAACTTTGGATTGAAAGTCGTTGAAGTTGCCGCAAACTTATCTCTTTTGCCGATTGTGCGCCAACCCTGTCATTCCGAGCGGGGAATATTGTAATAATGAACAAACAATATTTCGATTGCGTTCTCCCTATTTTTGACGCTCAACACCCCTTTTCAACCCGCTAAAGGTGCTTGTTCCCGAATTCAAATTTATTCAATTCGAGGCGAGATCGCTGTGGAAATGAGACGTCTCGCTGTGGAACACTTCCCTCTCTATTAGCATTTGATGCCGACACGTCATTGTTATAGTTGGGTGCACACGAAGGATCTATTTGCTGTTTTTTTTTTTTTCGAGCCTTTTTGCCCACTTCGCTCTCCCCCTTTCGCGGAGTTATTGACGCCTTGATGATCGCGATAAAATTCTTTGAGTGCGCATATTTATTTTCTTGGCGTTTTCTTTTCTGTTATTGTTGATTTCATTTTCTCTTACACGCGGTTACCTACAGGCTCTTATCGCAATCGATTCGTGTTAAGTTAAATTGATTACATTATTTTCATGTATTTTTCCGCAATGCAATTTTGAATTTTAATACTACAACTTTAAGGCTGACAAAACAACTAACCAATATGTGATATCGCTTAAAACAAACGTATTATCATGAATGCATCAAGGCTATCCACAAGTGACTTTACTTAGGGATGACTCGGTGCAACTAGAAACATGGCGCCCCACAAAAACAACGTTTTATCAACATTCTTTTGACCACAGTATAAACTGGAGTCATATTTAGTACTAGGTTTACGGTATAAAAAGTATCCTTTGGTAGTCGGCGATAGTGTATCTTCTCATCAATGAAGAATTTTCATTACTGGATCAGTACTTTAGATGTAGAAGGTACCTATATTTTTAGATGTAGCTTAGACTGTAGCATTCATTATTTTACATAACTAGCACTTCGCCCGCGATTTCGTCTGTGCAAATTTAGGACAAACAATTTCCACCCCCGTTTTACTCCCTTAGGGGTGGAGTTTCGTAAAATCCCGTTCCTTAGCGGATGGATGTCTACACCTTATAAGGAACCTACCTACCAAATTTTAAGTTTGTAGGTGTTATAGTTTCTGAGATGTCGCGATTTATCAGTGAGTGGTATTTCGTTTTTATATATATGTACATCTATTAACGGCCGAACCCAATAACCGATCTATCACATACTGGAGATAGAAAAACAAATGAAACAACAGAAAACCTATATGATTTTTCTGTTGTTTCATTTGTTTTTCTATCTCCAGTATGTGATAGATCCTCCAGTAGAGAAGCAACAAATGAAACACAAGAGAATCACTATCACCTAAGATGGGTGACAGCGATCCTGCGATAGCCATGATATTTCCATTTGAACAAAAACAAAGCGCAAAAACCCGAATCAAACCATCATACGTTGCCAGTGAGCTTCAATTGTCATCATCGTACGATATTTCGAGCACAAGTCGCTCGGAAATCACCGTATCTTTGCACACACGAGCGACCAGTGACAACGTAATAATGACAGACAGGATTCCCTTTTCACTCAATCGCTTTCCTCCGAACATTTTAATTTTATTTATTTATTCTTTGCTTTATTTTTACGAGCGATTTTATTCCGTTTGATGGCTCCACAAAGATTTTGTTGTAGATTACGCAGACGATAAGTCAAAGGAAATAGGCATTCTTTGCTTAATTGAATTTTCGTTTCGTTTCCACGAATTATTTCGGACGGAGATAAAGTCGTAACTGTTTTTGAATAGAAGATTTTCGTGACAGTTCGCTAATTGCTGTCTATTCAACATTATTTGGGTGGAAAAGGCATTAATCTAACTACCGACATTTCGGGAAATTGCTAGGAACAAAACAGCTTTCAAGATCTACAATCATATAAGCAAACGCAATAATCCGCCAGAATATATTCCTAACACGGCACGTTCCCAAAATTGTTTTTACATAATACACGCGACGTAAGTCATAACCTCTCAATTTTCATCCGAAATACGGCGAAAATTGGGGCAACACAATTTAAAACTAATCATACAACATTCCATGTACCCCTCTTAGTTGAAATCTCGTCAAATAAGTACAGTGAGCGAAATAAACGTGGTCGGAAGACACGCTGAGGTGAACAATGCGAGTTTGTACGACGGAATCGCTGTGTTTGCTCCATAATTTCGAAAGCAGCGGCCTTCCCGCTCTTGATTCGAGAACACAGCGATGAAGTATTTCCAGAATAGGGATGTTTTCAACTACGAGTTACGACGGTCGGTAGCTCTGTAAAAGGATCTCGCGGTGAAGTTGGTAGACAGAAAAAGTCGTCGTGTCTGTTGTTGTGTATGGATTTTTTGAGCTGACAATGTTTGTATACAGTTTTTTGGTTTTATTCGTTTTGCATACTCTTTAACCAGTAGATGGCTATTTTCCCCTCAAAATAGTATTTGTAACTTTGAGTTTTGAGAACTTTTGTAACTTGTGAAGTCATTTAGCTAATTGAACTCAGTTTAAATTTTTCACAGCCCATTCCTTTATAAGCAGAAGTTTCTACAAATGAGTAGCAAAAAAAACTATTATAAGCTCAAATTATACAACTAGTACAATTGTTGCCAGAGGAAGTCGTACAAATTATACAAACGATACAACGGCCGCCGGGGCGCGTTAACGAGTTTTGACAAATTTTCTAACTAGTTACGTAATAAAGAGAAAATTAGTCCCGCCGACGCAATTGCCAGCTGCGAAAACTATTTCACTTGGAAGTTGGGAAGAAAATCTTTGAGTTTTAACTGTTTTCAGTCGTAAACGAGCGTTGATCGAGGGAGCGGGGATTGGACAATGTGTTTTTGTTTGAAAGTTGCGTGAATTAGCCCTAAAAAGGTGAACAGAAGCTGTTAAAAGTTTGGAAGATATTTCGATTCATAGTAGCAGTTTATTTTTTAAATTCACCACAATTATACGATACAATCAGCCCATTGCAGGCCACAGCTGGAGAAAGGATTCTTCCAAATACCATCACAATGTCTGGTCCTTTCAAACAATTCAATTTTTTTTGGATGAGATTATATCAAATGACTTCTTCCGCTCTACGCGGAGCGGAAGGGAGTGTCATACTCTTACTGACTAAAACCCCCCGTGTTCTCCCTAGTGCCTTTTGCGTTCCAGGGCCGCGGTGACACTTTCAGTACAATTCCACAACGCTAGCAGGCACTGACCCTATGGGGCCCAATCTTCTTTGTTGACTTCTCTTGGAGATGCGCGTGGAACACGACCCGGCCTGGTTCTACACAATTCACCTATCTTCTGCGTTTTACACGCTACTTACTATTACTATTTTGTTGGTCTTTATTATCTTTGTTTGTGTTTTTCTCTTCTCACTTTTTTTTCTGCCCAGTTTATATACTTGACCCAGAATTCTACAAGCCTCCTTCCTTATATTAATTTGACAGCGACTCAAACATACTGGATAGCGTGCAGGCCAGCCAACCTCACAATTGTAACGGTGACACGTCGCAGTACCTACTATTTACAAGCCAATAAACACTTATGCTGGTTTCACATTTCGCGCGGCCGTGAGGTCGACTGTGTTTGTCTTGTAAACGGTTTAAGTACTTACTGCATTATGCTTGTAGAGTGTGGCTCATACTAAGAGATGGGTGAAAAGTATGAGGCACTTGTTCATAAGCCAAGTCTGCCTTTAAAATACCATTGCTGGTTATAGCCTTCCCTTAAGTTGCAACACGACCTGGTCTTCCACCTCTCGCAGCAAATCTGTCCGTACTTTTGTTTCAAGGTTATCTAGCTCAGATCATAACTTCCTTAGAGCGTTGACATATGCTTTGCTCCAAGTGTCGCCCCTTCGATAGACAAATTGAGTTTAACGACTGCTTTCTCTATCATCCTTGATCTTAAAACTGAGAGATACAGTTAAAAGTTATGGATACATTTCTTTAAAACCGCTCTTTAATATTTAAAAACGGAAGCTCCCTGAATTATTCTGACTTTTTAATTTACCTCATCAAGCCAAGTGCAAAAGGTAATTGTTTTCAATGGGACCGTGCATAAATTAAAACGCGAAACAAGCTTACTAAAGCCAGCCAATGTCGGTAGAGTCGCGTGCAAAAAAATGTACCCACAAAATTAAAATTTTTATTTTTTGTCTTTCAAATATTGCACAGAATCCTCTGCTGACTTATTAATACCTTGAGACTCTTCTTGTTTACTTAAGGAGCTAAGTATTTTTATTTTGTCCCATCATCATAATAGTTGTAAAAGAAAATTAATTATCAAGAGAAAGAAAGAAAACAGCTCAGATACTTGAGTTTATTATGACGAATACCACAAAATAAATAATAAACAAGAAATTAAGAACTTATACAACGTAGTTAATGTATGTATCTTGTATTCCCAAATGACTTCTTCCGCTCTGGGCAGAGCGGATGGGAATGTCAGACTCTTGCTGGCTAAAATCTACCCTTTGCCTTTTGCGTTCCAGGACTGCTTTCGAACAATTCCAACAACCAACCAACACATTTCTCCTAATAAGTCTATTTAAAACTAATTCTAAACTAGCCTACGCCATTGGCTTCGTCCGCGTTCGCGAGATGTTGAAAATTATCCCGGTATAAAAAGTAGGCTATGTGCCAGACTATTGCACTGTAGCCTATGTGACAGTCTATTTATGTACCAAATTCCATCCATATTCATTGAGGCGTTCGTGGTGTGATAAAGTAACAAACATCCATTCATCCAAACTTTCGTATTTATAATATTAAGGCGATACCCCGACCAAAACCTTGCGATAGTGCGTTTTTCTTCGCTATTCAGAGACTATTAACTCATTAGTTATGAGAAATAATCACATATAAAAGCACATTATTAATGTTCGGTGTCTTATCATCATATTCCACGTTATAATTTGTTTTTATGTGTTACAAATAAATTTAAAATCTACTTTTAAAAAATGACTATATCATTTCAAAAGATCGCTTAGCTTTTTTAACCAAATTAATTCCAAAAATTGTGTGAATTTTATGTGCGCAGGATGCGGGTGGCACAGAGGGAACGAATGCTCAAGGTTATTTGGTCAGGGAAACTCCTTAAGATTTTCGTTTGAACAATGCTATGTGTGGTGTGCATATAATTGCACGCGAGTGTACTCCCGGCGTCGCAAACACTACTAATTTGTATACGTCTCCAAGCAAGAACGGAAACCACTAATTTAATGAATCTTAAAACAGTCCCAACTTTTGCGATTCCGTTCACAAAACTGCTGTAATTTCGGGGACTCTGATGTAAATAATTAGGTTGAGTTTTACTGGAATTGTTTGCTTTTGTAAAACTGAGTACACTTAATTTTCACTCAATTTTTTTTTTGTCGATTTGTTATCTGATGTCGATACAGTGCTCCTATAAACGATGACCTTTCACATTCATCACACGATCGATTTTGCCATTCGGTTTTTCACTAATATTCTCCCAAGTAACATAACATTGATGTCACCTACTGTATGTTTCTTGAAACAACAAAATCAAGTAACTTAGTAGAACCATGGCATTGAAAACAAATTAACATAGAATGTTGAAAACCGAAATGGAAAGTGCGAAATAATAATTGAACACAAAAAATATTCTACCTTGACTTCTTATTCTCGAGCTGACATAAGCACACAAAGTGGAGGATGTGTGTCAAAAGATAATACACACTCGGTCATAACTAAGGATGTCACGACAGTCAGATACCGATACCAGTACCGATACCGAAACCACGGATAATCCGGTAGTTTTTGCCGGCAAAATTATTAGTGAACTTTAAACGGATGTGATTTCCATTGTTTGTAGCGAATATCGCGTTCATTTGACTAAATAATTACACATGATTGATTTTGTTTTGATGTCTGGTTAAAGTAAATTGATGTGGAAGTTTAAAACTTCAGCTTTCATCTGATTTAATGAAATTCCGATTCAGTTTGGAAATTGGGTTTGCTTTATTGTTAGTAAGTACTTGATTTAAATGTTTTATAGTTGCAAATTAGCTTAGTTTATCAAAAATCATTTAATTTTATATCCCATAACTTTGTGATACCTATAAACTATTAATTAATTGTTGTGTATTTGTATTGGTATACCATCACTCCTCAATATGAAAATAAGCTCAATTGAAAACGCCATAAAATACCATTTGTACGATAAGTCTCTAAACAAATGACACCAACAAATGGATCAGTATTTTATTTTTTATGTCTCGTTATAGTCGCGTCTTTAAATCCGCTGCCACACAAAATCCGTGGCCACTAAAAGACATGGCGGTAACATCACTAGCTCATAACTTGTAACTTAACGACTCCGTACGTGGCAACAGGCATACGCACTTTGAAGGGCATGAGTTACGACCTGGGCGAGGATAATAGCTAGTAAAGTAGCCTGGGCCAGGAATGCTGATAGTGTGGCCCCGGGTTAACGCGGCCTTTAAGTGAGATCGTGGGAAATAGAGTCGGGGTTGAGGTGGAGGTAAAAATGGGGTTTAATTGGTGCTGAAAGTTAGTAGTCAGGATCTTTTTGAAGCTTTAATCCACTGCTGGTAATGGTCCACATTATTGTATTACCAATATTTCGCTGGCCCCGGGCAATAAAGCGGTAAACACCGGTTACGCCCTTTTTAATGTTATTTGATTTTTGGCTTCTCTGAGTATCAGTCTATCAATCTAATTTTTTTCATATTTTTAATACAATATTTCAATGGAATAAATGACAATAACAGCTTTATTGAATGGAAAATTCTCTTATGACTAAATTATGTATTATTGCATTACTCTAAGAAACATTACACAAAAAACCGTAAACATTTAATACGAACTAATCATAAGAGATTTTATTCTGTACAAGCTATTACGCCTTTCTTCCCGGAAATTTATTGTAATATTACGAAAAGTAAAGGGAGTAAATGCCACTCTGTGGTACCCTGGCAGAAGTACTACCACGAAGATGATGTATCTCCGATGCGTATACGTTGCCGGCGACCAAACAGGTAACTACGAAACCAGTCAATCACCGATAGAGATACATTAAGAGAGCATAGGATGCTAAGAAAAACATCGAAATCAAAAGCGTTGTTGAAATCAAGTAATGCCAAGACCGTTATATTACCGCTTTCCATGGCTGACCTAGTATCTTCAGTAACATTCAGAAGCGCTGTATTAGTGCTGTGACCAGGACGAAAACTGGACTGAAAGGGGTTGAGGAGATTATTTTTGGATAGTAAAAGACTAATTTGATTGTGGATTAACTGTTCTAGGACTTTGGATAGGAATGGTAACACGGATATTGGACGGAATTCAGAGAAGGATGTGGGGTTGGACTTTTTGGTCATGGAATAATTTGAGCGTCTTTCTACGAACTAGAAAAGACACCGGTAGATACAGAAAAGTTGAGGATGTGGCAAATGACGGGAAGGATTAAGTCCAGCACGGACAGTAATATTTTGCGACTGATACAGTCACTTCTTACTGCATTCGATTCGAGGTAATCGATTGTATGCCGTATACAATTCATTATATTGACTCTTGTTGTGTTTTACCAACCCCCCATGATCTTAGAAAATTCCAAACTTTGGATGGGTCCCCATTTTGGACAGAGTTTTGAATGTGTTGGCGTTTTGCATTCCTACATACTTTATTACAGCGATTGAGGATTGCGGCTTATTTGTCCCTATTTACATCAGTGCAGACGTTTAAATTTCGACTTTGCCGTAACCTTCTTGATCATCAACTTTTTAATGTCATCTGTCAGCCACGGCGCCGGCAAATGCTTTTACCGCTCAAACAGGTGCGTGAAGGTCATAATAGCTGCACTAGTTGTGAAAATTTTACTTACTCGTCGACTGACGTGGATGCAAACAGGGGAGACCAATCTATATTTCTCACATCCTCGCAAAGACTGTCAATGTAAATCCCACCAAAATTACGTTGCATAAAAATTTAAGCTTTTGTGGCCGAATTTTATATGAAAGGAAAATTAGGTAATGGTAGGAAACAGCTGAGCTTTGACCATGGTTAGATATGTGATCAAAACAAGAATCAAGTCAAGAAGTGAAGAAGAACTCTACTTCTTCACTTCTTGGCACTTAGTGGAAGAATTGAAAGATTATTACAAGCAGTAATATTAGTTAGAGACGAAGAGCGATGGGCCTTTTTGAGGAGGCAAGTATTAAGTCACCCATGATTATACTGTGACTGTAAGAAGGAATCAAGATTTCTAGGAGTTTTTTCAAATGAGGAAAAGAAGTTGATATGTAAAGGTTTTGACCATTTTATTTTTGTTTCCAAAGTATAACAGCTAATATAAATTATGTGATTTTATTTAAATTAAGGTTAAATCAATATTTTTTTCTTTTTTAAGTGGTTTTTGTGTTTGTTTCCAAAGTTTATTAATTAATAAAAATTATGGAAACTTAGTATTTTTCTTTTTTAAGGGGTTTTGTGTGATTGTTTCTTAATTTTTTTTTTGTGATTTGTAAGGTTTTTTTTTTATAAGTACAAAATATGAAACCTTCTACTGTTAGCGAAGTAGACAAAATATTGTAGTTAAACTATGGCGTCAGACCAATTCAGTCGGGGTTCACAGACGAAAGTATTCATTTAAAATTTAATGAAACAAAAATACGGTAGTAGTAACATATTAATTTTGTAAAATACTGTCTAAAATGGTTAAAAATAAAAATAAATCACATTATTAGATCGGTCTGTTACAATGGTTACATAAAAATATGTTTTATTGATAAGATTCTAAAATGGCGATTAGTGAATGATACATCTAAGATTCAGCTATAAAATTTCCCTGAAGAAGGTGGTAATCGTCTAGTACACTCGAGATTTAAGGTAGAAATTACGTCGTATTATTTTCTTACATTCTTGAATCTCAGTGGTCGATGTGTTTATAAAGACATTAATGATGTTACAATTGAAAGAGGATCGTCTATAATTTTTATTATACATTTTTTCAATTATTTCATTAAATATTTATACTATGAAAAATATTTTTAAAAGGTTATATTGGTAAAAAAAAATAGCTTTCATTTGACATTTTAAACGCCTGTTTTGGATCACTGTACGCTGCACTATAAACAAATTAGCTTCTTTTATTTCTCCTGTAAAATTCGATTTTTGATATTACCGCTTTATTGCCCGGGGCCAGCGATTTGAATGTTTGAAGTTTCAGGCTCTGAAATTTGAAAGAGAAAATTAAACTTAGTCTCCTCTCCAGTCATTAAGTATCATTCATTACTGTCATATGTATGTTACCTTTTGGTGGATCTTCTTTCAGAAATTTTCAGCATTATCTCTATAGGAGATACTTTTCAACAGTTAACTTATTCGTATTATTAATGTGTGAAAAAAATGGGAAAATCTGAAAAACGGGGGTACCCATTTTCTTTTCTTCAGTAAATTTTTTGACGTTCTAAAACGTCATGTGTCTTGAAATAATATTATGTAATTTCTGAAATGGTTTTCAGTTCACTAGCTAAGTAGTTTTCTGTCTTAAAATGAGTTCAAATAAATCCCGGCCTTCCATATTGTGTAATAAAATGTTAATAGAGTATTACAATGAATACAATTCATTTCAGTCCTGTCAGGAGTCGGGCCAGAGACAATACCTGTTTGTTATTCACTATTGTGTTTCAGAGCCGTTCTCTTATTAATTAATGTTAATATAATTACTTATTTTAATGCATAATTGTAAAATGTGCACTTGGATATAGTTTTCGTGTTTATATACCAGACGGCCATGAGGACGAATGAGTTCATACTGGTAGAACTAAACATCACCAAACGGCTTTCTGCAATATGCCAGAAACGTGTCCTCAGTCTTTTTATATAATGCGTTCATCCAAGCATAATCTGGAATCTGTCTGGAAGGCATGACATTGGGCCGGGTCGAAGGAAAGTGAGCTCAAGGTAGAACACTGGCTAACAGCGACTGTTGCAACCCAGCGCTGGGCACGCCACCATTGCGGCAATAAGTAGCCTCTTTGAAGAATGGTTGGAGAGACGCCACGACGTCCTCACCTTCCGCTTGACGCAGGTGCTCACCGGACACGGCTGTTTCGGTATGTACTTATTAGTTAGGTACTTATTTAGGATCCAGCGGGAGGACACGTCCGGTCGTTAACACTGTTTGGATCGCCCAGAGGACACGGTGGAGCATACGGTAGAGGTCTGCCCGTGTCCTCGTAGAGCCGATCTGCGGCGGCGACCTCTCGCATCCGGCCCTGGTTCAATCCATGCTCCGGAGCGAGAAGGCATGGGAAGCGGTCACCTCCTTCTGCGAAGCAATGATGCTAGCGAAAGAGGAGGCGGACCACGTGCGGGAGAGGGAAACCTCCAGCCGCTGCAACAGAAGAAGACGCTCCGGGCGTCGGGAAACGCAGGGCGACTCAAAGAGCTGTCAGCAAAGGGTCAGTGCCTGCAAGCGTTGTGGAATTTGTTAATGTAAAATGTCCATCTGGAACGTAAAGGGCACTAGAAGGATCACGGGTGGGTTTAAGTCCATAAGAGTCTGACACTCCCTTCCACACCGCCCAAGTCATTTGATGATTTCCCATTCGGAAAAAAAAGGTAGAACACTGGCAAGATGGTCCAATGTCATTAAGAAGAAGGCTATTGGAGGCAGCATGTACAGAGCCGTCCACACGCGTGGCTTGGAAACGCAGCAGTGAGAGAACGACAAAGAACCAAAAAGCCGTAGTAGGTACTCTTACTAACGGCCGAACCCAATAACCGATCTATCACTTACTGGAGATAGAAAAACAAATGAAACAACAGAAAACCTATGTAATTTTTCTGTTGTTTCATTTGTTTTTCTATCTCCAGTATGTGATAGATCGGTTATTGGTTTCGGCCGTAAGTCGATTCTCAGAGCGACTTATTTCCACAGGTATAAGTCACCTTGTCAGGCAAAACCTTCTTCAACTATTTCCTAACTGCAACGTTACAAACAATAGTCATTACACATCTTAAAACGACGTTCTTACTAATCGAGTCATCAAACATTCAAGGTTATGCTGAAGCATGTAGAAAAACAATAAAGTGTAACACTTTAAAAATAAACTGTCAGTTTATACGTCCATTAAAGTTGGCTGTCCAAAGTAAGGACGTCCTCCGACTAATTGCTAGCCATTACTCGTATTAACATACGATTTTACATAAGCTACGGTTTCTAAAGAATTTTTAAAGTAATTTTGAAGGTGTTTTGTTGAATTGATGTTTAGATGAAGAAATTCTTGACATATTTGTAGCCTTATTATAATATGATGGTTAATAGTCTCGCATCTTAGGGAAGCTAATACGGAACCTATATTAGTTACCAACTGACTTTTTCTTGTGCAAAATAAAATTAGCTAAGAAGGGATTTTATGAAAGCTCGTGGCTGGCTACACGAGTCGATCTTTGAGGTTCCGCAACGCTTATCGAGGTCCGTGGGCTGATGATGATGAAGTAGGTACTTACTTGATGATGAATGTACAAATCCAAAACTCTATAAACTTAATGTTAATGTCAATTTACACCGAAAATAGAATCCTAAAATGAATAAGTAATTTTTAAAAAAAAACAAATAGAGTACCTAAGCCTTTTCATAACAAAAATATTTTCTAAATAAATCTAGTTTCTTTATAAATGGTTTCTTTTGTTTGTTGAGTCGATTAAAACATAGCTAATTAATTACTTTCACTTTAAAGACTTTTATAGTTTCACGAGATAAATGTAACAAAGCAATTTATTTTATTACTTACTAGCTGACCTGAGCAACTTCGTCTGCGTTACATTTTCATGAATGCTCCGCTCCTATTGGTCGTAGCGTGATGAT
Organism: Hecatera dysodea; assembly: GCA_905332915.2. Lineage (NCBI taxonomy): Eukaryota > Metazoa > Arthropoda > Insecta > Lepidoptera > Noctuidae > Hecatera > Hecatera dysodea. The sequence goes on along the minus strand of HG995294.1, from coordinate 4,150,036 downwards.
ATATAGCTTTTTGCCTTGCTCGATAAATGGGCTATCTGACACTGAAAGAATTTTTCAAATCGGACCAGAAGTTTCTAGTAGATTAGTGCGTTCAAGCAAACAAACACACTCTTCAGCTTTATATATTAGTATAGATTATAATGTAGAGATTTCATTCCTGTTAGCAGCAGGAGCCGGAGGTTGCTAGCGATGTGGTCTTTAGAAACTCAACGTTCCAAAGCGTAGAAGGCCATGTAGTCTAACGTGTAACTGTAAATATTTTTAATACAGAAATTCATATTAAAAAAAAAACTAATACAGGATCTTATGTATGTGTATAGATTAAATAGTACTGAACACACACAGAAAAAATCCATAGATCATGACCAAATTTCCATAACACAGTGACATGACAAGAAACCTCGAAATCGTTGCTTCTTATCTGAAGCTGAACCTTTTGATTTATTTCCTCAATGGTCGTAAAAGCCAAGTACCCCGTACGACTATAAAAAAACGAACCCCGGTCATCGCAGGTACGGATAGTACCAGCAGTACCCCCCTCTCAGTCAAGGAGCTATGTAAATTGTTTAACGAAGGATACCGTTACCGGCTCGATGGCGCACTTAAAGCATTAACATTTTAGAGCCTTATTTGCTCTAAGTACACAATTACTTGTGCATTTAAAGAGATAACACTCTGCTCAAAGATTCACTGTAAATTATTCTAATTAGTTTGACTCTGTCGCTTTGCTGGAGTTCGTTTCAATTGTGAATAGTTTTGTGTGTTCTTATTTTGCTCGGCGTTTCTTTGACTGTTAACTGGTCGATTTCGCGTCTAAAGAGAGTGCTAGTTGGGTAATATGTAAATTAATGCAATATTGTTGCTTTGATTCTGAGTACAATGAGTACAACATATATCGGTCGATGCTTATGCTACTAAGGTTCGGAATCATATGGCTTAAGCAATCAATTTAACCTTTTGAACGTCCGCATAAACGCATCAGCGTACCCTTCACGCCAAGCCACATATTTGAATTTGAAGGATCACGAATGGGTTTAGTCAGTAAGAGTCTGATACTCCCACTCGCTCCGCTCAGAGAAGATAAAGCCATTTAATGATCCCTCATTCAAAATAAAGCATAGGTACTGGGCCTTAAGTCTGCTATTACAATAGTGTCAGAATGGTCTATCATTGATTTCATAATGGTTGATTTTTACAAGTTTGGTAATCTACTAATATAAAAGCGTCACTATGATTTTCCAATGGTCAACCACTGACACTCCATTGAAAGAAATGGCATAGAATGGTAATCTCGTACATAATGATATATGAATGACAGACGTATGCGGTGATCTGCTAAAATTTTGACAGTTCCTTTGATCAGTGACCTGCCATTAGAACGGCACTGTGCAGTATTTGCTTTTAATAGCTCGTTTATCAAAAAGTATTACGAGACCATTGACCGACCAATGATCGATCATTATGAATTTAGCAGATTACGAACTTTTAGCAAAATGACAATGGGGTCGTGTTGGAATGACACAATTATAAAAATAGCAGACTTGGGGCCCTGGGCTGGCATTATCTATATCTGAGCTATATCACTATCTTGGTGGTGGGGCTTAGGTAGAGCATGCTGGCCCACAAAGTCATGTGCAGACTGTGGCCTATAATTATGTATATTTTATACTAGCTTCTGCCAGCGACTTCGTCCGCGTGGAATAGTTACTTTACCCCCGATTTTGAAACTCTCAGCCCGATCGGTTTAAAATTGACAAAGTTTCATACAAATAATCAGAAAGCGCCGAACTGCTAAGCTATCGGGAGTTACACGTGTTATTGTGAGTCAACCATAAAATATAGACATATGCTGTTTGGGACATTTTTCAGATAATTTTATGTAAAACATTTCCGTAATACATGATTTCTATGTAACTTTAACCATTAAGGCTACACACGCGACGGAAGCTTAAATAATGGAGTAACTTCTCCCGTTTTCCCAACATTTTCCTTCACTGCTCTGCTCCTATTGATTGTAGCGTGATGAAAAGTATACTATAACCTGCCCAGGAGTATGAAGAATAATTGCACCAAGTTTCGTTAAAATCGGTCGAGTAGTTTTTGTTTCTATAAAGAACATACAGACAGACAGACAGACAGACAGACAGACAAAAATTTTACTGATTGCGTTTTTGCCACCAGTATCGATCACTAATCACCCCCTGATAGTTATTTTGAAAATATATTCCTTGTACAGAATTGACCTCTCTACAGATTTATTATAAGTATAGATAGATTATGTACCTACCATCTGAGTTAACATTGTAGAATGTAAATACATAAATATATTGAGTTTTGAGTATTAAAATATTGCCAACTCAAAACATTTCGCTACTGAATCGAACATTATTAATACTTAAATCACCCACGACGAGTTCATACGTTCTGTCGTAAAATAATTCTCGTGTATATTAATATTAAATCCGAACACACATTGAATGGGGTGGAAAGCGCAGGTATTAAGAGAAACATGTGGCATTACCAAAGGAGTTTCCACGATCGTTCTGGAATGTTGTGGAACTGAAAATTTGGTAAATGATTTATAATTTTATTTATGTTGTAGCCAAACTTTTAATTTAGAAATTTGAGTAGTTGAAATAGTTAAAAATAACAACAACAGAAGGATGAAAAGGATACACCATGAAATAGTCACCTCAAACATAACCTAAGCCCGGTCTACATCATGAAATGACCACTTCTACGATGTCGCTCTACGATTATAGTCAGCAAAGTTATTTATGAACGGAACTTTAAAAAAAAAAGCTAGATTTTTTTTTTTTTTGGTAAAATTGGAATGAAATTTATGGTATAGAATAAAAGCGTGGTCTGTCTTCATCATCTCTTTTTCCGTTCACTTTTTCTAAATCACACAAAGGATTTTGACACGGTTTCACATATAGAAAAAGCGACAAACTAGGATATACATAATATGTATTATATACCATAACTTAAAGGTTACATTCTTTGAATAGAAGTAATGTTAAATTTCTAAGAAACATGAGTATGAGCGACACGCGTATTTACGCAATTAACACCAAACTTAACTAACAATAAGATCGATCGATTCAAAAATTGTCACCAGTACAACAAGTATTTAACTATCTAAATTTAATCGATAAATAAGGTCGTTCATTCACTACAATTAAAGCAAAAAAATACGAAGTTGTCGTTTTTCAGGTAAGGTCGCTTTAAATACACAGTCGCAGTTTTGATGAATTATTTTGTAGGAGAGATTAAAAAGAGAAAAATGTTGAATTGAAAATATGCTAGGCACAGCAAAAGGAATACTTCAACAGTAAGAAATCGGGGCGCACGAGTTGATTACTAAATATATTTCCTTCAATATCCAGCTTTAACAATACATTACTGTTAAAAAAGAAATTTAAAATTCCTCCAAACTCACTTGGGGTGCGCCGCACTCAATCTTCCGCCGCCGAAATCGACTTGGCATCAAAAATGTATCGTTACGAGGTATTGCATTATCGCCGACGATTGCGCGATTCGCCGTTTCGTTTTCTCGCACAATTTTCATGCTAATCTTGGTGCGAGCGCGCTGATTTCACCAGCATGAAATATTTGTAACTTGAATTTGGGAGGGTCTTTACTGGTACAAGTGTGCTGTGGGTGCATTTCCACGTCGCTCGTTTTTAATAATGATTCAGAGAAGATTTGAGAATTTTGAGTAAAGCACGCAGAATCAAAATTCTTCAGGCTAAAGTAGGGTTTGACAAATACTCAAGTTAAAATTCTTAGATAGAAGTGAAAAGTTGACTAGCCAAGTTCTATTTTGAAGGATACAAGATTGCAAAGTCAGGTCTTTTACAGAAAATGACATATATATCAAAGTTCAAGTTGCAGAAGTCGAGAAAACACAACACATTCCTTGCCAAAGTCCACTAACATCGTTCATCCCTCGCTCATTTCGCACTACAAACTGAACAGTCTCGGTGCCTTTTCAATTTCGCCGCTCGCCTGCTCCACTGGGGGATTGAGAGGCCCCCAAATGTTGGATTTTACGCGTAATACTCCCCCACACCGTGCATTGTGTATCGCACTCCTTTGACGTTGAACATTTTACGTCTGTCTGTGCAAACGTTCGCGGGTATTTGCAGTTTTTAATCGTGGTACCTTGCGACCTCCTTTTTTGGCAGTTTTTTTATTCGGGTCTTGTTTATGGCAGGCGTAGGATTGTGAGGCTATGGTAGTGGGCAGTTTGAACTGGTGATTGTCACGATTAGCGTTTTTGTTGGTCCCACAAAGAAGCTGTGGGAGAGTCGGTTTTTGAGTTTCGTGTCGGTATTTAGTTACGGATAAGCTCGCCATTTTCCCGTGGGTGTCATTAGAAGTAGTAAGTAATGGATTATGTCAGGTATAGTAGATACAGACCGCCCCGGACAGCCGCACTAAGCTGGGCTTATGGTTTATCTCTTTGTAATGGTTTGCTCGGAACGTTTATGGCGTAAAACTCATTTTTAGATTAAGGTATGAAACTGGTAGAGTGTGAATATCGCAATTTACACTACCCGTTCTCCAACCAACAACACGTTCTAATCCTCGAACGCAGATACAGAAATTCCGACAGAACCGCGACAACCGCAACACGTTAATAAATAGTGAAACCTTAAAATCTAGGTCAGGAATCCGTCGCCTTCCCCCCTCCCCCCCGCCCTCACACTTGTCAGAACCTCAAAGATTTAACAGCATCAAAAATTCGCATGCACCGAAACGGAAAATGCTTTATGACCGACGCCGTTCGGGGTCGAATGTCGTAAATTTCCCAGTTAACCCCGCGACCGCCTAGCTTCAGGGGTTCAGAGTACATATTTCAGGATCACGCCTGGATTTCTGACGATACCCCCTCGTGTGTACGACGATGCACTTCGATATTGTTGCGATGCAAATTCGAACGTGATATGCGTCCGACAAGAGAGATTTTGTTCGTTTAGTTTCCATTGCTCTTTTTGGTTTACTTGGAATGTTTGGGTGTGAGAATAAGGCGCCGATTTAGGGCTGTGACCTGCGGAATGATGCGACAGTCTTTGGTCAAGTAACTGACAAATGACGAGAAGAATAATGAATTAAGCCATTGGGCCTGGCTGTCATTTGTAAATGATAAATGATTTATTTTTGTAAGTAGGTTGTAAAAACACTTTTACACGTCAATCTTTTTTTTGGCCGTTATAAAACTAGATGAGGCCGGTGTTTCCTAGCTGACTACCCTGAGAAGAAACACCGAAACAAACTCAGAGGTCAAGGTCTCTTTTGAAGTCCATACAATTGTGCTGGTCAAATCATATGTGAACCATGTAGGTTGGTGTCTGAAGTGGTCTTTTGAGGAAAGTACCACACAGATTTGAGTGGACCTGTCCAAACAGTGCAAGCATTTGTCAGTTATCGTATAGCTCAAACTTAGAACCTTAAGGAGCTCAACGATTTGACGAACAATACCAAAGTAAGGACATTTGGGTAGGCCACCTAAAGAACTCAAACCGCCAGACTAACATGAATGAACCCCTGACGTAGCGATCTAAATGGTCCCCATATTCACAATACGTTATATGAGGACCATGCAGATCAGTGTCTGAAGTGGTCTTTTTAAGAAGGAACCACACCGTTTTGAGTGGACCTGTCCAGTCAGTGCAAGCCTTGGTCAGAGTCGATTAGCTCAACTTAGAATCAATAAGGAGCTCAACAACTCGACGAACAATGCCAATGAAAGGACATTTGGGTAGGCCACAAAAATACTCAAACAGCCAGACAACGTTAAAAAAAATATATAGTTGAAGAGGAAAAAGCTAATAATAACCCATATAGTCCTCACATTCACAATAGGGAATAAAATTAAAATTTTAAAATAAAAAAATATGATACTTTACAAAGTAAGTATTCATGTCAAAATGAGATATTGATATAAAATAATAAAAAAAAAAAATATGATAGTAGAACCTTGACAGTCGTTACGGGTAGTCAGAAACGAGAAAATCTGACATCACTCTTGCCAAGAGGTATCGTTTCCGAGATACTGGGCTGTTGAGGGCGGTAGGCAATTGCTCTATGTAAAATACGTACTGGTTTTCGGCTGTATCAAGTTTGACTGGACCGACAACAATATAGGTAGTTGGGAAACAGCTAACAGCTTTGCTGTTAACTGCTCCATCATTATGAAAGCTAGGCCCAAAGCATCATTGAATGCTCAAAGGAAACATGCTTCCTCCGTTACGTAAACACCATTTGGTAATGGACTCCGTGATAATAGCAGAACATTATTTAGCACTTAATGTGTGTCGTCACTGAATAGGCAATTTTTAACAGATTAAGGTTAAGCGTTTTTTTACTAACGTGTGTATTTATCTTTATGGACTTGTTTGAGCTTAAAATTTTTAGGCTGGCGACTTATATTTTACTGACGTACAATTTTTTGTAGCTTAATTGGGTAATTTACTAGATACTAGCTTCTGCCAGCGACTTCGTCCGCGTGAAATAGTTACTTTACCCCCGATTTTGAAACTCTCAGCCTGATCGGTTTAAAATTGACAAAGTTTCATACAAACGTTCATACCCTATTTTATCCCCTTGGGGGTAGAATTAATCAAAATCCTTTCTTAGCGGATCCTTGATCTTGATGATTCTATGTAACTTTAACCATTAAGGCTACACACGCGACGGAAGCTTAAAAAATGGAGTAACTTCTCCCGTTTTCCCAACATTTCCCTTCACTGCTCTGCTCCTATTGATTATAGCGTGATGAAAAGTATACTATAACCTGCCCAGGAGTATGAAGAATAATTGTACCAAGTTTCGTTAAAATCCGTCGAGTAGTTTTTGTTTCTATAAAAAACATACAGACAGACAGACAGACAGACAGACAGACAGACAGACAAAAATTTTACTGATTGCATTTTTGGCACCAGTATCGATCACTAATCACCCCCTGATAGTTATTTTGAAAATATATTCCCTGTACAGAATTGACCTCTCTACAGATTTATTATAAGTATAGATAAAAATCATAATTTTATTCAGTACTAGCAGCACCCTGCGGTTTTACCCGCGTACTTCCTGTTCCCGTGGGAATATGGGGATAAAATATAGCCTATGTTACTCGTGGATAATGTAGCTTTCGAATGGTGAAAGAATTTTTAAAATGGGTCCAGTAGTTTTTGAGCCTATTAATTATAACCAAACAAACAAACAAAGTTTTCCTCTTTATAATATTAGTGTAGATAGTGTAGATCAGATGTACGTTGGATTTTCAAAAAAGCATTTGAGACGTTTTTTTTTTAAAGCGCATCAAAGTTCTAGAGTAGGGGAAAAAATACGAGTACATTATTTTTTGGAAATCTGTCTAATTAGGCTTTTTCAGTAAAATACCTTATTAAGGCTCGAATGACCAGCTTACTTTTTTACGTTATTGTTTTATTTGACCGCAATCACACTTGATGAAAAGCAATGATGTGGTCGATGATGGAGCACGCCTTGCCTAGAAATAACTTTTTCAGTTTAAGACCCCCAGGCTGTAGCTATTAGAAAACATAGAGTTCGGAGGAAATTTAAGGTTCCATGTCTTGACCAAAGTCCTAAAGATCAGGTTGTTTTGAATGCCGATATTTACATATGACTAATTTTAATTTTTTTCTCTTTGCCAACGGAACGCAAACTATTCGTGGGCATGTTAAACAAGAAATTGTCTGAGAACGACGTGAGATCACTGTTCGCTGGTCACGGCGCAATTGAAGAGTGCACCGTGCTCCGCGACGCGCAGGGTCAGAGCAAGGGCTGTGCTTTCGTCACCTTCGTGTCGAAACAAGCCGCCATTGCTGCTATCAAGGTAAATGTACCAGGATGTTAAATAAGTCCTAGGAAATAGTTTGAGGAAAGGTGAAAAGTGCACCATACTCCGTGATGCGCTGGGTCAGAGCAAGGGCTGTGCCTTCGTCACCTTCGTGTCGAAACAAGCCGCCATTGCTGCTATCAAGGTAAATGTACCAGAATGTTAAATAAGTCCTAGGAAATAGTTTGAGTAAAGGTGAAGAGTGCACCATGCTCTGTGATGCGCTGGTCCAGAGCAAGGGCTGTGCTTTCGTCACCTTCGTGTCGAAACAAGCCGCCATTGCTGCTATCAAGGTAAATGTACCAGGATGTTAAATAAGTCCTAGGAAATAATTTGAGTAAAGGTGAAGAGTGCACCATGCTCTGTGATGCGCTGGTCCAGAGCAAGGGCTGTGCTTTCGTCACCTTCGTGTCGAAACAAGCCGCCATTGCTGCTATCAAGGTAAATGTACCAGGATGTTAAATAAGTCCTAGGAAATAATTTGAGGAAAGGTGAAGAGTGCACCATAGTCCGTGATACGCTGGGCCAGAACAAGGGCTGCGCGTTACGTCCAATCCGTGGTCGAAACACGTATTTGAAGTTTTTGGAGATGGTATAATAGCATAATCAGCCTTTTAATGTTCCCACTGCTGGGACACAGGCCTCCTCTCTAGGAGAGGGAATGGGCCGTAATCCAGCACGCGGGCCCAGTGCGGGTTGGTGAATGTCACATGTCTTCGAATTTTTGGTTCTAGGACATGCCGGTTTCCTCACGATGTTTTCCTTCACCGTTTTGAGAGCAGTGGTGATGAAATTAATTACTCAAAGTAATGCGCCTGGCTGGCTTTGAACCCGCGACTTACAATTCGTAATTCGGAGCCATTGCCACTTGGCCACCACTGTTCTGATGGTATAATGGTGATTGATAACTGCATGGTATTATGTGAAGCAGGGCCAGAGCTAGGGGTGCAATCGTTGCTGATATTAAGATGTGTACCAGGACTTAAAAAGTTCTAAGAGGTAGGATAATCATTTGATGAGAAGATGGGGAGAAATAGGATACTGCACGCACTGTGCAAAGTCCAAAATCATAACAAAAGTATAAGAAAACCATTAATTGGTTGTATACAGGAGCTGTTGTAATTAAAAACTTCTGCATGCTATCTGTCCTATAATTTTGCCAAATCAGTATGATAAAATTATGTGAAAATCTGTACGAAGCTAATTGCGAAAAGCACAAGTAAAAAGTGACTCATAGGATGTTGCAAATGTGCACAATACTTGTTACACCCTTACACATGCATCTCCTTGACTGACGACGTCATTTCATATTTAACAATGGGGTTAAATATAATGATCACCATAAAATACTTTGATACCCTTTGTTCTTTTACCAAAAATATATACTTGACACCAGAAAATTAAAGTCTAAAATTACAATAGTAGCTAGTAGCTAGCTATTTTAGTCACGACTGCACTTCAAATTGTATTCGTACACCAAATGTAGTATCACCAAATCTTAGCAAGCAAATTAATGCGCAGTACTAGTGTTACAAGGAGAACTTAGGATGCAAGAGCGAGCGAAGCGAGCTCAGGACATGGAGCACCCCGACTCGGACAGATTAGGTTAGAAGGAGGTGGCCACCTCCTTCGTGGTATTTTTTTTAAACCCTTGAACACGCTTTTTAAGCCACTTTTGAGTGTTTTGAGGTTAAGTTACTAAAAGTCGATTTTACATTAAAATGCGGTTAATTTTGGCTATCATTTACTATTTTTGTCTGTTATATGTTACTATATCTGGTGGTAAGTTAAACATAAGCCTTTAACAATCGCCGAATAAAGTGATTTTTCGCAATACCTCCCAAAAACTTAAAAATACAGATCCAAAACGATCTAGCAAAATTTAACTGCAACTTTGATCATTAATGCCATCTGCACCATCACATTGAACGAACCTTCCATGCAAAGGCTTTAATTAACTACTACAACTAATAATTGGGAAAAGTAGATTAAAATCCCTATAAATTCAATTATTCTTTAATCCGTCAATGCTGCAGACCAAACATTTATACATTTCTGTGAATTCAAATAGCAAACGAAAGCAAGTCTCTTTCGTCAGTGCAAGCCTCTGTAATTGGCTTAATCATCGTGTTTGTTATGAAAGTGCAAAATAATGTAGAATTGAAACAAATTAATGATGGAATTTAAGGGAAATATTTAGAGAAAACGTAAAGATTTGCAAAAATAGATTTGCATGCCATTTGTCCCTTTTAGTTAAATGTCGATATAATTATTAAAAGGCTTATTTATAATAAATATCCGAACTGTTAGACTACTGAGTCGCCAGTTCTCAGTTTGACTTCTTCTAAAATTAAAAAGAAATCGCTATGCCGTATCCACCATTTCTCAAATCATTGCAACAATTTTTTCCAGGCGCTGCACCACAGCCAAACTATGGAAGGTTGTTCAGCACCGCTGGTCGTGAAATTCGCTGACACGCAGAAAGAAAAGGAGCAGAAGAAACTTCAAGCCATGCAGGCGAGCCTATGGGGGTTGACGGCCCCCATAGCCCCAGCAACTTACCTCGCGTCAGAGGCGGCGCTGTCGCCTGCAACGCAACTGCAACTGTTGCAGCAACTGCAAGCTGTCGGATTGCAGCAACAACTGTTGCAAGGACAGGGATCGACGCTTTTGCAAGGTTGGTTTGTTACATTTCTGAATTTCGAACGTTAACTGATTTTCTAGCATTATTCTTTATTCAAATTAGCAGTATAATGCGCTTTTTCGGTTTTAGTAGTCGGCGTAGTCGCTTTTTGAATTTTTACCTCCCTAATGTTAATTTTGGTTTTAAAAAAAACACTTATGTTTTCTTATAAGAACGAGTTTTACGAAATTCCTAGTATGTATTCATTATCTACACAATGAATCATAGTGTACGTTTATTATCTACAGCCATCTGTAAAAAGAAAGATAATATTTAAAAAAGAATTAATCATGTGACCTATAAAACATTTTTCACGAATGACTCGGTCATACTACATAATTCTCATATACTTACATATTTTTTTACTCTGTGGGATTACCAACGTTAGATACGTGAGAACGCTATATTACCTAATGTGTACTCTGTGACCTAATAAATGCATTTAAACAAAATGTATGATCACTGTATTATTTTAAGAGTCAACAAGACTGGTTTCAGCTTATCAAGCCATGACGCAGTGTTTTAATGATTCATTTAGCCAAATGAACACTGTTTAATTAGTTCAGCACTCGTTTTTATATTTTGTTTCCTTTCAACCTAATTTTACCTCATCCTTGGTGTTGCCTGTTGTGATAATTATGGTGTTAACAGCCTATGGTATAAATTTGTCTAATGGCGTTTTAATTTAATTGCATATGGTACTGGACAGTAACCGTACTAAATGAAAATGTTTTAAAATAATAATGGCAGCCAAATAAACAACAGGATCCAACCTAAACTACGATATGGTATTCTTATCATAAAAAAATGAAAATATTGTCCACTTATAACCCATGTTCTTATGGGGGCAAAGATAACAGCAAAATAGTAACTAATCTTCTAGATCCATCTCCAAATCTGTCCGAAAATACGATCAAAAAGACTCTTCGACAAGATTTCAAGTATACACTTACATATTCTGGCAGCACCACTCCCGAATCCCACCCTATTTAATTTAATCCCATTTTATTTTTATTTACGCTACCCTTTTGTTACCTAGGTGTTAACTATCAGGATATGGGTTTCAATGGTGCAGGCCTGAGTGGGGGCACCGTGAGCGGAGTGGGGTCGTTAGGGGGGGGTGCAGCGGATCAGCTGGGTGGTCTTTTAGCCCCCGTGTCGGTGCAGAACTTGGCTGCGCTTGCGGCGATGACTCAGCCGCCGGTAGTGTCGCAGGCCGCGCCTATCCAGCAAGCCAGCGCGCCCCAGCAAGCGGCACCGCAGTTGTGTAAGTTATTTTGTTTGTTTTTTTTTTTTCATTTGCATAGAGTGCCAGTTGATTTTTATTTTATTTTTTATTTGTAGAATTTTGCCACAGAGGTTTTAAGTTTGAATTTTTAGTTTCATTAGGTAGATGTAAGATTGTTAGTAAGAAGATTCATCTGCTAATTGTGATTTTATTGATAACGACTGTGTAAATCAATCGGCAAATCCCTTAAAATACATACTGTGTTATAAATTAAATTATTTCAGTATTCCATAACCTATTTGTGCTCCCCTGACCCTTTATTAACCTATTCCTTTTTTGCATAAAATCTTGATGCATAAATCTTTTGAGAAAAGATAAAGCGTCAAATAAACATTTTAAATCAACTTAAATGTTGTCTCAGACCTTAACCTTATTGCCTTGTTGCTCATCCAAGTTTATGGCAATATTAAATTCTCAAGTTAAGTACTTAAATAAACATGCAGTTTATAACCATTACCTACATTATCTTTAAAAGTACAAATCTGGGATGACAAAAGCGTTAAATCAATTCTGCAAATTACAGATTTGAAATTTGGTACTTCTCGGCAGAATTTTGAACTACACAAGCGAACAATAAAGTGGAATCACTCTACCGCGCGTATCTCAAAACATTTTTTTACTATTCCTTTGCAATTTAATATGGATTGTTGTATATCATTTGAAATTAAATACACATGTAAACTATCAAATGCTATTAAAAAGATTTGAAATTCATTTTATTTTCTACCAAAATTTAGAGAATGATTGCAGTAGGTCGAAGAAAAAATACAATTAATGTTATTTAGCCCTCAAAATTCTGTTACGGGGAGGGGTAACACAAAACAGCCACCAGGCGACCTATTATGATATCTTAAATCCATCATGATTTCTGTGTCAGAGAGAGACGGAGTTACACAAGACGAATAGCACTATCTCTTTCCCTCACACGAATCATGATAGTGTTGGCACTTCGTAATACGGCTACTGGCCCTAATGACTGCCTGTAACCGGAATGATGGAATTTCCTGTCAGAAATTTTCAGGTCTGCTATCGACGCTGGATCTGAACATCTTTCTCGTACCCGCTTTTTCAGCTCGTCCCACATACATTTTCAATCGGATTAAAGTCAGGACTGAGGGCTGGCCAGTCTGGTGTGGGAATCCCGACTGCATCCAGGTACTGCCCAGTCACTGCAGCGGTGTGGCAGCTGGCATCAATTCTTCGCCAATTAATCCCAATAATCAGTAGGGGAGCACATGACCTACCAAATGACGTTGGTTTCTGCGGTTAGCCACCCTCGCCGACCTCCAGATCACTTCAGTAGATATCTCCGCCACATCATACAGGACCCACTCCCGTCTGATTCCGCAAAACTGCATTGTGCGAATGGCTCCCCCGGCCTCCTATACTTTCCGTCGACGGTCGCTACTATGCAGCACATCTTGGTTTTGTCCTAGAACAGTGGCCGTATTACGAAGTGTCAATGCTATCATGATTCGTGTGAGGGAAAGAGATAGTGCTATTCGTCTTGTGTAACTCCGTCTCTCTCTCACACAGAAATCATGATGGATTTAAGACGTCATAATAGGGCTGCTGGACTCGACTCTATTGCTCCATTTCCCAGTCTTAAGTGATCACGAGCAAACTGAAGCCGGGCCTGTCAGTGGGCTGGAGACAATTTGGGTCCTGTGGCTGACCTCTTTAGGGTTAAGTTCCGTTCTTTGAATCTTGGCCTTCATTGTCCACCCGCTGAAAGGCCTCCCTCGAACTTCCCTGATCTGCTGCTGGACATCCACGCTCATCAGATTTTGATTTCGGAGAGAAGAGGTGACTACCTCTTGCATAGACACAAAACTGGCTCAGCTGGATGAAGCTGTTGAGTGATAGTACACTGAAATAACCCTTGTTGGATTAGAAAAACTTGAGCGACTTCTATAGGTGTGCTTTCCGCAGCATATGCTGAGATGGGGACCTTTTTTGGCCTCGCACAGTTTAAAATTAATAATACTTTTAACTTTTTTTTTTTGTTTAATGTGCGAGTCCTAAATAAATATTTTTCTTTCTTTCTTTCTTTCCATTTTCTTTTACATTCAGTGTTCCCAGTGGCGTGAAACATTGAACTGATGAATAATTTTCACAAGACCACTTTTTTAGGGGATTAGGCCTACCTGCTTTTAAAAATGTAGGTATATCTTGTTTTTACATTTTATGACATACGGTCATTAATATTTAGTTATAATATTGAAAGAGGTTGAAAGCTAACAAAATAGATTTTAAAATTGTATACTACAATCCATAGTTAAATGCATAGAAATTGTAAATAATTGTTTTTGAGCAACGCGCCATGGTGTGTTTCCAGTTTATTTCTCAAGAGTGTAGATAATCTCCCTAACTTGCACACTGGTCCGAATTAAAATTTTTGAACTCACGAAAAGTTGAAAAAAAAAACATGTACGACCTTTTTGTCCGCAAACTTTCCTCTTTCAGGTTTCGTTTCGACTTAAGTAAAAAAAAAGTTAATTAACGATGAACATTTTTCACACTTCAGGTCTTCTCGGGAAGACTAACATCACAGGTAACAATGCTAAGAAATGTGTGTTTTTTGACATGGAATGAAATTTTTTTAGCTTCGAAGATTTATGTGATAAATGACATTTAAGCCATTGGAAGAAAAAAAAAACTTGATTATATTCTGCAAAAGAAAACATCCGTGTACTTTTTATTTATGGACATGGAAATTACTGTATTTATTTTAATAGGGTATTATCATCGACCGTTACATTTCTTACATAAGGAAATTGCTAATTTCTGCTACACGTGTTTCCAGAATCGTAGAAAAAATGCGTTTAATTTTAAAATATACGATACCGTGGTTTTTTCAACCAACAATAATGTATTGCTAAATCGAAACAATACAACACTGTCACAGGTCGTTTTTTAAACACAGCAACGTTCTGGCATTGTCTTATGTAAATAAAATTATACTTTGGATGGAGGTAAAATAAATATATGGAAACAATAAGTAAGTTGCCGTAGAATGCTCTGCCTTGGAGCAAACTATTGTGAAGTATGACAGACTGTTTACCTGACAGCCAAGGTTGCAGACTTTGTTCCTACCATAATGGTTGAAGTGCATCATTTATCACATGAATCTAGTACTCGCCTGGTATGACTCTATGTTGGCATTGTTTAGGTAGAATGGTCTACCACCGCTTGCTTTGCATAGGCTAATATAACCCTTTGAATCAGAAAACAATGACAACTCTTCTCAATGTAAAATATAGTCACATTTTCCCTCCTCTGGGGATTTCATAACGTTACTTGATGGGTTTTTTTTTATTATTATTCAGATAGAAGTAAAATGCTATAATTTATAACCACGTTTTCCTCGGTTTGTGACTTTTTAATCACCAAGAATATTGGTTGTTTATTCATTTATCACCGTGAAACATTAATTTTATTTCGCATTACGTAGTCATGAAATTCATCAATCGGAATCATTTTGTCGAATACTCGTCACAACTTTTATAATATGTAGGATATTCAGGCTGAATGTTTCTTTTTTTGCTTTGGAGTTTTTCATTGGTAGCTGTCATCTATATATATAAAAATCAATGCCACTTTTCGTTGTAATTCCATAACTCAAGAACGGGCTCACCTATCCAAACCAAATGCTTAGGATTTGGTCGGCATATTTAGTAGATGGTTTATGTGAAGTTTGCACAAAATCGGTCGAGCGGTTCCTCATTTGTCACATTTTTTGTAATAAATGAATTCAATAGAAACTTTTTTCACAGAAACTTTTTTGAAGTTTTGTTGACAGGACAAGCACGTTGTTATGTCATTCATGCCGTCAATTCATTTTGGACGTGGTTTGATTAAATCATATTATCAGCGATAAATTTCTACTATATAAAAATAAGTCGGGTTTTCCTTCCTGACGCTATAACTCCAGAACGCACGAACCGATTTCCACGGTTTTGCATTCGTTGGAAAGGTCTCGGGCTCCGTGAGGTTTATAACAAAGAAAATTCAGGAAAAATTTCAACAGAAAAGCGGGAAAATATTTTTTCATTTTTTTATATAAGTATGGCAAAACAACGTTTGCTGGGTCAGCTAGTAGTTTATACATAATTATGTAACATGGACATATATTTTTTTTTAACTTGCCCATTGTTGACTTTGTAAATAAGAGTAGTAAATAACTGTTAAACAACAGTTTGAACATGTAAAATTAACAGTTTTGATTATCTCTGCATGAAAGTGCTAAAAAACTAATTATTAATATTTCATTTTTATAGATTCGTGAGTGTTATGTTTAATGTTTTTCTTTTTGTATTTTCTTTGTGTGTATGATTACTAATTTTGTATGACACTGTCTATGGCATGCAGTGTTTGTGTGTAGTTTGACATGTTGTTTTTTGTGTACTTATTTGACAGTTTGGGCATCACGAAAATTATCTTTGCCTTCACTTTTTTTCTGTATTGTTGGTACCTACTAATAAACCAACTATAATTTATATGAATTTAGGTACATGGTTAAGTTTAGGGCAAGGGAATTTCAAAAACGTAACAACATAGTTTTACAAAGGTAACGTGTATAATGTTTTTGACGTTTTCAACGCAATCCTTTGCTAGTTTATGTTCAGAGTAAATGTAGCTGCTCTAACATTACCATTTATTTTATGTAGCTACGATTCAACCATTAAACTAACGCGAACACTTGACTCGCGTAATTTGACGATGATTTACATTTTACAAGACCTTGAGTCTGTCTGTTCAAAGCTGAAATCTTTAGCAAAACCTTGGTTCTATCTATGTTTTCTTTTCTTGTTAAAGTGTCTTTGGGTTATTAGTTGTGATTCGTGGTGTACCTACCTACTATTCCGATACAGTCTGTAATATTTTATCATTAGTCAAAGTTACGCAACCGATGGTGTAGACATTGTGAAAAAAGCTGTTTATATGATGTGTCTCTAAATAGATATAAGTGAGTCGCGTAACACGATACCCACAGTTGCCATTAATCACTAACCATCATCTATCTATGATGATGTCGACTAATGGCAGACACTCTCCTATGAAAATAGAACTAATACAAAACTAAACGCATTTGAATTTCACAATAAATACCTACAAATTTTCAAAATAAAAATAAAGAAAATCCAACACCTGTCATTTGAAATCTAAAGACTCCCATTCATGACTAAAACCTCCCATTCACCACTTTCCGTTCTAAATCGATTAAAAATTTAAATGAAATATTCCAGGGTCAACGGCTGAGCCCCTAGGTTCTGCATACGCGGCACAATTTGGCACAGCATTTGCAGCAGCACCATTAGGATCCGTACTAGGCTCTGCTGCCGCCGCAGCCGCTGGAAAGCAGGTTGAAGGTACGGGTAATCTTTATTTTGCTGGTAAGTGTATAGTAAGCCAGCATCTTTCAGGTGGTCTTATTGGCCAGGAGCCGTAATATAACGTGTTAAAGCCATCATTGTTCCAGGATAGCGACTGAGCTAAATAGTCACAACAGAGTCAGGATGGCATTCACACGTCATAGTACGACTCAAGTTCCTGTGGTGTCGTAATAGGCAATTTGACATCATTGACTTGGTTTGAGAGCGTGGGCAGCAGCACCCCCTCGTTTGTTCATAACACATTGAACCCATTTCATAAGCATGTTCAATGGCAAAACCAAAGGAGAGGCCATTTATTGGAAGGGCCATGTCCAGCATTGAGTGTTCCTGGACTGATAAAATATCGAATAAGATACATACAAGAACATTGAGGGCTAGGCAAAAATAATAAATAGAAAGGGTCTTCCAACAACCAGCAATATCGACGTACATACATTTTGAAACACGCGCCAATTTTTGGCTTATTGCCAATTTGATGCCAAAATAATATAAACAAGCAATATTGCATAGTTCGAAATAATATAAACAATGCAATATTGCATTGTTTATATTATTTTCGTACCACTGGCTGATAACGAAACAATTAAACTCTTTGTCGTCTTTCCATTTATGAAAATAACTTGTATACAGTGGACAGTTCCACATTCAAAGTTCTGATCAAAAATTTCGGGATTGGTGCAATCTGAACTAATATAATAAAACTGTGTGTTTGCAAAAGGTTGTCTCTGGAAGTAACTGCTGATCCGATCACTAAACTTATTTAAGTCTTAGCCTGCTCTCTTTCAAAAAGAAACGGACGCTTTCTTGTAATGTATAATTGCTAGTCGAAAAAATTAAGGTTGAAATCGATTACGATTTCGACGGATTCTTGATATCAGTATGATTTCACTGCACAAATCTATATCCCAATATATAAACCCTCATTCGGCTTTTTACAACTTCCACGAGAAGAAATGGGTGATCTATTCTCGTTGGAGATAAAACAGCTGTTTAACTAGTTGAGTCACTGATTCTTAGGCAAACAGAAACACAAGGAAACAAGGAATATTTTTGAGTACCCTCATAAATATGTTTTTTATATATATAAACTCAAATTTCTCAGAAAGTCATGAATGACTTAGGAGGAACTCCCAGTTTCCCAAACCAGAACTTGGCCAAATATGTCAAAAATCTCAATTAGAATTTTCCGCTATATAATTTACTGTAACTGTACTTCTAACTGGATTTTGCCCAACAGGACCTGAAGGTGGGAACCTGTTCATCTACCACCTGCCCCAGGAGTTCACCGACACGGACCTGGCGTCCACGTTCCTGCCCTTCGGTCACGTGATATCGGCCAAAGTGTTCATAGACAAACAGACGAACCTGTCAAAGTGCTTCGGTTTTGTCTCGTACGACAACGCTGCGTCCGCGCAGGCCGCTATACAGGCCATGAACGGTTTCCAAATAGGTACAAAGAGACTCAAAGTTCAATTGAAACGTTCTAAAGAACTATCGAGACCGTATTAAATATTCCAGAACTCGTTCCTAGTGAATTTACAAAAAAAAAAAAAGAGTAAAACTTTGCTAAGAGGTTGTAAGATTCCGAACGTTCGTTGTGATGTATCCGGTGCACTTGAACTGACTTAGTTTAAGATACGTTTGTAACGGTGGAGTCCACGTGCACAGTTGTTAACTAAATAAGAATAACGTTAAGGTTTGTGTCAAAGGATTTATCGTTTCCAAAGTATTCCCCAAATTGTTTATTATTATAATTTTTTTTTTCTTAACATTTAAGTTTTAGTCACATTAAGCATAAGTTGAAGGATCGATACATTTCGCAGGCGCCAAAGAGCTGGAGTTTTTGAATCAACTTTGTATCAACAGCAATATAACTGGCGAGCAAATTGTTTATTCATATACAAAGATGTATTTTTCATCATTCAAAGTTTCGGTCAGTACTGAAGTACTTAGCACCGATAAGTATTTGCTTATACACCGTTAAGTTCATTAGAACATTATTATTATTATTATTTGTTACAGTTATTTTTTTTTTCTTTTATTCTTATGTTACCAACTTGATAGTTAATTGTAAAATAATATACCTAATTATTGTGGCCATTGTCAGTTTTGCAGTCAACTTGTTTCGTTTAAAATTTTAAGTGTCTAGATTAACGAATTGATCTCAAAGTGATCAGTGTATTTATTGTTTACAAATACTTGTTGTCAAATAGTGTACTTAACATGGACCAGGGGCCGTATTATAAAGAGACGGAGCTATACAGGACAAATAGCACTATCCTTTTCTCACACAGAAAACATGATGGTTTTAAGATGTCATAATACGGCCCCTGTCTGGACCGTGTCTAACTGTCCACGTCTCGTCCGCGAACTACCTTCATTATGAAAAGATATTTCAAGTATTTCTCGAATTTTGAATTTATCAAATGAAATTTTACATACATTTGTTATAAAAATATGCAATCAACTCGATGAACTGTTCATCTTCCATCACATAGTGATTTGAATAATACTTACAAAATAAGATTTTCAATATTCTACTACATACGTATGTCTCACAGAAAGATTTATAACTTATAAGAAAGAACGGAAACACGTTAGCTTGAGCGTTACAAAACTCACGCGTATTCAAGTACTTCATCTTTTCTGTTACATAGCATGAATTGTTGAAGTAACGAATTCAGCTTGGTCACATGATTTTCGATTTACGAATTCATTTTGTCATGTGAATTTCGAGTAACGAATTCCGTTTTGTCTCGTGATTTCGAGTAACCGATTACGTGTGTCACGTGAATTGAGAACTCCGTTACAATAGATACGTTTATTCATGAAACTTTCAGTGATATTTGAAATATCTTCTCGTGCTTAAATTAACTACTATTGTGCTTGTTTTGTGTAATTAATGTAATACTTTACCACAGTCAACAACATTTATACAATTTTAACACATCGAACACTGGCCCTGTAGTCAAAAATTTTTGTTAGTATAAGTATTTAATTATAGAAATATTTTCGTATGTAAGTTTGGTATTTCATTCATCTTCTTAAAATATGTTTCTATATAAAATACTGTTCGTCACTATTTACCTAATAGTCACTGGCACATTTTGATTGTTTCATAATTTTGTAATATTTACGATTATTTTTTAAATGTAACGGAAAAATACCACAAGACACTACAAGATAAGTCAAAATGACGAAATTATTTTTTCATTAAACAAATCAAATCTATTCTTAAGTTTACACTTTACTAACTTTACGTAAAACTGTGAGAAAGTTAAAATCTCGAACCAACGATCTATCAAAGCTATTCGCGAAAACATAAGCAAAACATTGGTATTTTTCCGTGACCTTGTTCGTAAATATAAAAAGTTTAACTTCTATTTAGCTATTAAATTAAGTATTAATTACATTTATTTCTTGAATACGACCACATTAAATGTTATAAAATCGCTCAATAGGTGAGAAAAGGGAATATCACTTACCTACCATTGGGGGGAAAACTGCGTAGTTTATTTAATCTTTACCATTTACGAAAATATTTAAGGTAACATTTTCAATTGTTTTTAATTATTTATGTTAATAACTTGTGCCAATGCGTTTGTTTCAAAAAAGAGCTACGACCAATCTTTAAAAATTGTGGATTTCTTTAGATGTAATTAGTGATGTACAAAGTTAGTCTTGCATCAAGACGAATTTAGCAAGGCGCGAGACAAGACGAAAATATTATCTATTTATTTGTTAACTGATCAGACAGCTGTTTGTTGCACAGTCGGTTATTCATTATTCTTGCTTTGCGCATCACTAATAATGATTTTTCTTCCAAAAGAACTGATGTAGAGAGAGCATCATTATTATAATAACTTAATTAAATTTAGTTGAGTATTATTACTATATTTTTAACAAGGAGTTTATCAAAATGGGTCTATATTATTTAGTTTAATTTTAGTCAACGTTTTTGATGTCTAATGAAAGACAATATGTAGACTGAATAAGTTTCCTTCTTAGATGTTACAGCGATACAATTTTTGTCTTGTGATTCCTTTAGTAAGTTCATTAGTCGACACTGTAAACATGTTTTTTCTTCGTCTTGCAAATATTATTTTCTTGTTATTAAGGTAAATAAATTATTATAAAGGCATGTACGTATTGTTAAAAGTGGACATTGGGAATATTGATATAGTGTAAATGGAGCTACGATCCTGGACACGACCACTCGTTTAGCCTATTACAAGTCCGCCAATATCATTGATGGGGCTGTGATGTAGTGTTGCTATTTATTTTTCGTGACTTCTCTGTGTTGACACTTCGGAATCCTGTACATAGTGTGAAATACGTTGAAATAATCGCATTGCTTTTGCAGTTCGCAACCCCACCAATAACGTTAGCGGGCCCCCAACGTGTGATCTAGATAGACGTCAAAAATATTGTGAATAGAATTTTTTACCTACAATTTTCTAGGTGTTTGACGGGGAACCATATTGTTGCTAATGCCTAAGTTTTGTACCTATCACTAAATGATTGGAAAAGCGTACGATGACGAAGGCATTTTAATTTAAGAGATGTGTATTTTTGGTGACCGTCAGGTTATCGTCCGCTTGCTTCTATCGAGATCTGAACCGACCAATTTAGACCTTGATCAATCGAGAACGTCGGATATTTACTTAAAATACCAACCTACCTAAGGCCGGTTCGAATGTCGATACATCTTGACACATAGAGGTCACAATGGCGCCAGGAGCCAGTAATGTTACCGATGAAATGCCATAAGCTTACTTCAAGCTCAATATTTTTCCTAAGCATTTTCTATAAATGTCGCCTTTGAAGCTTTCAAAATTTATTTACCTATTAAATTAGTAACCTATGTAAAATCCGAAAATGTAAAAAAAATACAAATTATTTTTATGAATTTCTCGCTGACCACCCTAAGCAGAAATCCTCGCAAATTAAAAAAAAAACTGAACGTCATTTTTTGTGACAGAAAGTTTTGATAATATGTGAAGGATTTAAATTCTTACTGATACGTTATTTAGAAATCAATTTTGATTTATTTATGCCCAGATTCTTGAGATATCGATCATGAATTTGTGAGAAGTAATTTAAACTTAACCTGTATGTGGACCTAGCCGACTTTAGAAGACTTTTGAACTTCACATTTTTATCGGGCTAGACATTGTTATTGGGCTAGTCTAAAGAAAACGTACCTAAGTATTACAAACTTTAAACGTTTCTATAACTTGACTCAAAATGACGAAAAGTTATTCAACCAAGTAAATAATTTGAATATCGACTTTACATTTAAAATCAAACAAAAGATGCAGAATCTGGGTGCGTTATGCAATTTTTGAATTGTATTCTTTTTTTAAAAGGCAAAGTAAAGCTTGATAGTTTGTATCGAGTCACGGTATGTAATGCAGCATCTTTAAATTGAAGCAAGAAAATAAAAATTATTTTTACATTCTCGCGGCACCACACTAGATATAAAATTGGTATGGAAAATTATAAAAGAACTGTTTTATACAAACACCCGTTTTGTTGATATGAATGTAAATAAATGTCAAGTTAAAATATGTGTTTGATTTATCCTGTCATCGTTATAACATACCGTTTCTGGAACGAAAATGATCACAAAAATTAAAATGACAAACTAGCTGCAACTTCGTAAGCGTGAGTTTTCGAACTAACTCCAAATATAAATTAAAATGTGCAATCCCACTAAGGTTATAAAAGTTAATTTATAAAAAATAGCAGACTAGGCGCCCAGGGGGCTGGCTTTTTCTTTGACTACAGATTCAGCATTGCCATGAATGGCAATGCTGAATGCACGCCACGCACGCACGCACGCGTGGCAATGCGTGGCCGCATTGCCACGTTGAAACGTGGCAATGCGGCCAATATTCTGGGCACTTTTCCAGTTCACAGTTCCTCCACACATTGTGTTCGAATTTTCGGATGCCCTACGAGTTCTTCCCTCTTCTTCCTTTTTACTCCACTTTTACATTTAAATAGTTATCCTAACTAATTGACCAGGCAAACGTCGTTTTGCCACATAAAAAAAAATAGGGGTGGACCACCCTTAACATTTAGGGGGATGAAAAATAGATATCGTCCGATTCGCCACCCTAGCCGATTTTCTAATGGATTTACGTGAATCGGTCGAGCCGTTTCGGAGGAGTTCAACCACAAAGACCGTGACACGAGAATTTTATATTCCTATAAGATTTTCGCAGGCCGAGATATTTCCTTAGGTGCTGCAACGGGGGGCTTGGCCAAGTAGCCCTGAATATGGGTTACTCTTTCTGGCGACCTTTTCGTAGTGCCCCTGGTCTGGGGCGGCTGATGAAACTACTGCTTCCCAGACCCCTGAGAGGTGTGGCACTATTATCACCCTTAGGCACCTTGTTCTTACATTCTGGGCATAGCCAGTCGCTACTTACCTGCGTTGTATCGGGCAAGCAAGCAAGATGATACCTGTTGTGGCAAGTTGCCACACGTAGCGCCCCCTTTCGCCGAAAGGAACTTCCCACACGCTGCACACTTGGCCATGGTTCAACGTAGTACGGCTATTAGCTATTAGATGGCGTCTTCCGCACTAAATAACTTGGTAACGTTAGATGTCGCCCACTGTACGACCAGAGTATCGATCCAGATGTAATATCTGTCAATATCTGTGTATAACTAGCAACACTGTTTATAGAGTCACTTTTTGGAGGTACCAGTCTCCAACAAAACAATAAAACTACTACCTACTACAAAACTGTTTGGCTTGCAAATGAACTAGCACGTAAGTTCCACTATTGTAAAGATATTAGTATAAACTTTATTCAATATGAAGTTTATACCGTATAACTGATGTTTATTGTTTTATTTGAGCGATAACACGAACAGCTGATGTGCACCGTAGCACTTCCGTGACGTCAAATCCAATATGTGACCTGTGCCACCTATACTTCCTGCACCCTTCGTTTAGGGGAACGTGCACGAAGTAGACTGTGCCATCTAGCGTTGCAAATTTGAAACTTATAAGTAAAATGTACTTGACATTGACGTATCTGTACTGCTGCCTAAAGTTTCTGCACATTCCTTATACAGCTGCCATAGAAAACAGCGTTTTCGCGAGAGGAACATACATGCCTATATTTTTAAACAAATATAATTATGTTCCTCTCGCGAAAACGCTGTTATATCTCAAATAGTTATATCTCGTTGGTTTTTCGGTCAATTCTATTTTCACTGATAGCATTATATTTATGGACATTTCTAAATAAAACATTTTTTTTCATGCATATTGCCCGTTTTGGCATTTTTGAGTGACAAACAAAATATGCTCCTTACAGGAAACAATTTTCTACAGAAGCAATTTCAGCGGTGATTAGACGGCTACACCGAATCTGTCTAACTAAACCTCTATGGACTCAGTTCTCAATTAAACCACTAGATGGAGCTGTTCGAAATATTTTCAGCTAACCATTAACAATCGAACGACTAAAATTGTTAGTAAAACGCATATTACTAAATAAATAAACAATTTATTAACCATCACTAATCATTGCCGTACTTTTGGGCGAGTTTTTCCTTATACAACTTAATTTCGTCTTCTTTTTTATCAGCAGTTGCTTCAGGAGTTTCCAGAGCAGTCTTGACGGATTTTATAAGTCCAGTGTTATCAGCTAGTGGCAAAATATCACATATGAGAGGGGATTCCACGCCTAGTATGTAGTGACATGTTCTAGGTTCTAAAAGATAGAGGGAGACTTGAGCAGGACTCGAGGAGTTCTCGAGGCATTTGAGCTTGACTTCAGTTTGTCTGGGCTTGCCGGTTTTATCGCAAACGTCTCCGTTGGCGTAGAAGTGGGATACTGATGTACGGTATTCTGGAAAAAAGGAAGAATACGTTAGGTTTATGTTTAAGTAAAATAAATGAACTCGAAGGCCAGACTAGGCCAAGAGTCTTTACGCAGTGGGTTCCTGGAAATTAAGGCAGTCGAGGCCGGCCCAGAAGGGGCGGCGAGATTATTTAGGCTGGACCGGTGCAGCATGGGATAAGAATGTCTACCAGGACTTGGGGACTTTACTTGCTCAGCAGTGGGGATAGTAGTAGCAGTTCCTACGACATTTTTTAATGCGATGCGGCCCGCCCACATCTGCGTCAGCCTCTGGCCACACAGTACATCGTGCGTTCACAATTTACCTTCAAAAATGTTAGGAAAATGCGTTTTTCCACAAACTTACAAGTATATTTTGCGGTACAACTTCACATTGTTTTAATAGAAAGTCAAAAACTAGTTAAAATAGTACCGAATTAAAATTTCATAAAGTTGATATTTGTTCCACGATTTGAATACCTATGAAATACATACCAACAGGTTTAGGCGCCTTTCCCTTATTCTCCTTGATCCAGTCCAGATGCGCGCGCTCATCGAATTTGCCTAGCAACAGGGTTGTTTTCTCTCCCGTCCTATCCACATGGTACTGGACCACATGCTTACCATAGCAGAACTCGTATTTCCACCATCCTGTACCCTGGAACAAACGTTGGACAGTAAGGATCATTCCGAGTCGAGTTTGGAATTTGTTTCCATGTTAAAAACCCGGCCAAGTGCGAGTTGCACTCTCACAGGCAGGGTTCCGTGGCAGAACCCGATTTTTTTAATTAATTATAATTTGTTGTTCAAAAAATTCAATTGTCTATCTATTACGGTTCTTGAGATACAGCCCGCTGACAGACAGATAGACGAACGGATGAAACGACGGACAGCGAAGGATTAGTTATAGGGTTCATAATGGAACCCTAAAAATTATAAAGTCAAAGGAAACGACGACTTCTGGATATAAAATGTAAAGAGTTAAGATTTGGTTAAAAAATATAGAAAAAAAAAAACAAAATATAGAAAATCAGCCCGGCACACAATCTACAAGACGAGAATTCTAAAATAAAAGTTTAGGTCACGATTAACGTAAAACAACGATGTTTTCTGAAAAGAGGCGGTAGACAAAAAATAAAACTTCATTAAACCTAATATTAAATACCTAATTTTAAATTGTAATGATTTTACTGAAAAAATCGAATTATTCCATCTATTTTTCTCGTAAACACAAAAGTGAAGTCGATACAGTGCGTTGATAACACGCGTGACGTCACTACGTACTATAATTTTAATCCGCGAAGTGATGTTACCAGCCCCCCTCTCTTGAACTTTGATGCGCTTTCAACTCAAATCAACTTTATTCGTAAGGTTGGCTGAAAATGTTGTACCTATTTTGCTACAGGATTTGTCACAATCAAATCAAGGTATTTTTTATTGACACACGTAAGCCCGAATAATAATTTTGTATCGAAAACAAAACGATACGAAAAATTAGCTATTTTGTACATAGTCTTAAGTTATTTTGATCTTTTTTTTTATTAATAACAATATAATTAATAATCCGGCTCGAAGGACTCAAGAGTATTCGCCATGGTCCTTCGAGCCGGATTATTATTTGAACATGTAACTGGAAATGATCAAAACTGAGTTTGTAATAGTTAAGTCAGTGAATAAGTACCAAATAAACTCTGCTCACCCCATTAAGACAGTTCTCTCCATTAAGGAACGCTCTAACTGGCGAATCATCAGTTATGACTGGTGCCGCTTTATCTGACAGCAGCTGTGGCTTACTATCCTCCACCAAGTCTTCGTCTTCAGTTAGAGGATGCAGCTCGAACTTAAGATGAGTTTCACCGTCCTGCAAATAGTTGTGGTATTAGAAATGGTAGTGTTTATTATGGCATAGAACGTGTAAGCTTTGTCTATGCCCAATATGTTCCCATTAAGCTTATTATTATTTATATACTATATTGTACAGCTCTTAGTAAGAACAGGACAAACATTTATAAAATCAAGTGTACAATGGGCGGTGGGAAGCTTGATCTGTTTATGGCCTGTTCAGAACATTGCATTATTTGTTACTAGGAGTGGAAGCGATAACTTTCGCTCGGTTTCGCGCGATGTTCCGCCGAGTATTTCTTATGAAATTCTGCGAAACGGGCGCATCCAGAACAGGCCTCTTTTCAAATAACTTTGTTTAAAAAGCTTTTCGTCCACATTATGAAAAGTACAAATTCCTGTTTTCACTCCTGACAATTCTTCAATGAATACTATAAAAAAATCGCAATGTTGGAATATCAACTTACAATGATAAGCCGATCCAACAGTTTAAGTAAAAACGGGCATACCTAACTTTAACCTGCGGGCGTACCATGAGGTGTTAAAACGTGAGTCTTCCGAGCGAGAAAGAGGGATAGAGTTATACACCCTATATAGCTCCATCCCTTTTTCTTGCTCGGAAGACGTTTAACACCTCATGGTACGCCCGCAGGTTAAAGTTATGCCCGTTTTTACTTAACGCCCGCTGACCTAAAATAATATGTATACCTACCAATCCTTCAGTTATTCCCATACAAAACCGACTCACAAATAGCATATAAATCTGTGAAGACCAATAAATTTTAGCAAGCACTTACCGATCTGAAAACATCGAACAACAAGCACAAACAAAAAAAAATGCGAAAACAGAAAAAAAATATGATTACCTTATCAATTTTCTCAACTTTCAAGACAGCTAGGACATCCTTAGGATCGTTGTCCTGAATAACGCCAACAAAAATGTTAAATAAGCCACTAAACACTACGCTACTACTTAATATGGACGTCGCCAGGATATTATATTTAAAACAGTCATATCTTCAAATAGTACAGAACAAAGTCGCTAACCAGTAAGCAAATTTAATTTTGCACATTTATTATGGCGTAAATCACATGTTTTCTTTTTCTTTTTTTTTGTAGGTAGCTATAGAATACTTTAATAAATATAATATATATTTGTTACGTCGTTTGGACATAAATCTCACTTAATATTATTGTCTGGTTACAGACTATCAAAACTATTGGAAAAATTTAAGATCCCATTCTTAAGTTTTGGATTTGAGATTCATACAGATTTTTGTACACTGCAAGCGTTCACCGCCACGCTCTTATATATCGTAGGTACTTAAATATTATATACTCTCAATCGTTTAACGACCATAGTTACAGAACGATGTTTAAAATACCTTTAGCATTGAATATATTTATTTAGTATTTATTGTTTGTACAAGTGGGTCTGACAAACGATTTTTTATGCATTTTTAAAAACGTCGACATGATTTCACTACCAACATTTGGTGCAGGCCATATTAAACCCTTGACAAAAATCATTTTAATACCATTAACGGTCATTTAGCTGAATTAAAAAAAAAGATAAATAGCTGTAGAGTTCCCACTTCAACTATAGTTTGCAAATGGCATGTTATTTCCACCACACCATGTCAGATCATTTGAAAGTAAGACTGTTTTTATTCTATTTAATTCCTGGCTATGTCCATGTTACAAAGTAAATGTGCAAAGTAAATTAAAAAAATTAAAGCTTGTTACACACTTGTAACAATGAAAATGGTAGTTCTGAAGTGAAATGTGTTTAAAAGATGAAAGAGCACACTCAAGTAACTATAGCAGCAAACACACTTTTAAGTAATTAGACTTGCTGTTACTTCAATTTAATTCAAAGCTGAAACAGTCTAACTGTACCAAAGTACTTCAAAATTAAATGATTCCGAGTATTCAATAGTTAAAAAAAAAGATGTGTGTGAAAATGTGAACAATATGAAAATGTGACATTACAGCAAACGAAAAACCTTTTAATAAGGGTTTCTAGGAGAATTTTCACCACCAGCTGGCCTGGCGCCACATAGGCTAGAGGTCTTCTTTGAAACTAAACTTTGACGTTTACATGATGTAGATGTCAATTTTTTTGTTCACAAAACATTAGTTTTAAAAGGTGCTTGGTTCTAAAGCCTCAGTGTTGCCTCCTGGTGCTCATTATTTCAGAAAACCCTCATTCAGCTTCTGTTATTTTTCAAAATCATTTAACATCTTGAAGCACCTGTTTCTAAAATGTTTCTCAAATCTTAGTTTCGCCCATTGATATCTTATTATTGACTACTACTAAAACTTACATTCTAAATCAAACATTACTTACTCATGTGCTCAAACCTTAATTAATTAAAAAAACTACAAACGCCACATTAAGAAAAAAAAAAACTTACATTATTCATCATCCGAACAGTCTGATGATGGAACCTCAAACTATCGACCTCCATTTTCAAAAGACTCCTTGGTTTCTTAGGAGCGTCGGCGACGGGTAGACAATCTATGATGTTCTCGCTCACATCCTTTGGCCTAAACTGAGGATGTTCGCAGAGTAAGGGAGACAGAATGATGATCTCATATTCGCAAGTTGCCGTCTCTTTGAAAGAGTACACTTCGTGCTTTCCGTGGGTGTAGCAAACATATAATACTCTGGTTAGACGAGGTTTACCGCTTAAGTCGCAGACAGTACCTGGAATTCGAGAAGATTCATTTGTTAACTAAAACACACAAACTCCTTATACAACAATCCCAATACAATCAAATTGATTAAAACCTGTCAGTAACCCATGCAAAACCCAGTCCTTTTGGCTATACTGGACATGTAACTGAGGATTTCTAGAGCAAGATTTCAGAACCGATTGTCAGATCTATTTTGTAAGAAGATAAGCTAAAAAAAATCATTATCCAAGAGTAACAGAAAAATTATCCCCAACCATGCAGTGGACAGATACATAGTAAAATATTTGTTGATAAAGTTATCAACATGGCATTTTGCTGGTCAGGTGATAAAGTAAAGATTAAGCTTTTGTTAAAGTTATGTGCTCAGCAAATCGAAGGTGGCGCAGACAACTTGTCTACGACGGTAATTGGTATGCATTTCTATGTGATAATGCAAACGAAGAATGTACACTGGAATTCACAGGATAGACTGCCAATGCGCGAGTATGAATCGAAAGAACTATTTGTGGTAGTAATGCAAACAAAGGGAAGTTTAAAACTGATATTCCTAACTTTAAAATATATTGTCAAACATGTGCATTGTGGTCTCAGTGAATGTGCACGCCAACAGTCTTCACTAACCATAATTCCTATCTGGCAGATCAAGAGTCCATCATTTGCTCAGTGACTTATAGCATTTTTTATTAAAAAAAAAATCATGTGCTTATTACCATCATCCAGAACCATTTCCACAGCAGGTAACTTAGCGCCATCAACTTTGGTCATCCTGTAGGGCTCCTTAGTTTCTTGAGCAGCTTTCACATCAGCCTCCAACTTGGCATGCTTCTCTGAACTCCAGTGGCCCAAGTAATATTCTTGGGTTTTCACTTGTTTACCTATAAATATTATGTTTGGGACACTTGAAAAATGGCTTGTAGGTTTACAATTTAAAAATCATTGGACACACAAAAAAGAATAATCAAAAGTATTATTAGTGTGTAATTAGACTCCCTAGACAAGCATGGAAAGATAATTCAAGAGCCTCAAGAAAACTGGGAACCCATAAGAAAATAAAAACAAAATGTTCTTAGCGAAGAACCCTTAAAATCCCAAAACAAAACAGCAGGTTTAACCATTTGGGTACAGAACCCTAAAAATTAAATACATTTGTCTGACATTTTAAATTGGCGTAAGTAATGTTTGCAAAACCAAGATCCCCATCCAGAAGACCCAATTAGTATGAGTAGGTAGTAATAAATTAAATCCAAATACACAAGTTACCTTTGACAAAAAAGGTGATTCCACCATGTTCATCTCTTTTCAACACTAGTTTTAAATGACCACAGATTAATATTTTATCTATAAAGTAAAGAATATTTATAAAAGACAATAATTTTTTTAAGTACAAAATACCTTCTCTTTCCTCATGATACTGTCGGATGTATCTTCCGTGGCAAACTTCGTAGCTCCAGTAACTCTCTAGTCTGTAGGAACATATCTTCTGAGAGAACAATGGTTTAAGGAGGCTGAGCGGAGACGGACCGTCATAGTCCTCTATGTTCGTTGACTCTTTAGCACGAAGCTCTGGTATGCGGCACTCATATTTCTCTTTGTTTGCTGATGTCACTTGTAGGATCTCTTTCTTTGGTAGCTAATGAGAGGATTGGAGTTTTAATTAGTTTAATTTGTTTTGATCAAGGATCAAGATTAGAGATTTATAGGAGGAAAACAAAATGCAGTCTGTTACTATTCGAAAATAGTAAATTTCATGTTTTGGCTTACATTTATCATGAGTATGAACACGGGTAAACAAAATTTAAAACTTCAGAATAGCTTGAGCTGTAGCACTTCACAAAACAGGTAGAATAGTTTTCAACCAACTTTAATTTTAGCCCGTTTAGATAGTACGTGGTTCAGTTTCACATGATATTTGTTTACATACCTCAAATTTATTGACTTCTCCATCGACTAGATGCTGGATATCCTGGCTGCCGGGCCAGTTGATACCAAATAATATGCTATCATCGAATCCTCTAAAGTCGTGTTCTATATTCGATGCTACTTTCACAACACATAAACACAGCACCCATATACCCCTCATTTTACACGTTTAATAGTTCATAATAATGGCAAACTATCATTTCACGATTTGCATTATATTACTTACTACACTTGCCATACAAAATATAACAAGACTAAATTTAAAAGCTAAGGAAAAGTTTAGGAGTATTCCAAGAACAACTCTCTCGTTATTTGGTTGGGTACTTTCGTAAATGAGTTGGAGAGCTGTCATTTGTCAAACACTTAAGTCGCGTTCAGCGATAAACCTTGAGAAAAGGAAAAAACGTTGTTTTGTTTATCATCATGGATAAAAAATCTATGTTTCGCATTTTCAAAAACAAAGTTATTCGTTATTTTATGATTTTAGATATTACATTATTTTCAGTAAGTTCATTATTTTTTCCACATCCACACACCGTCCGTCCGTAGGATATGATCACACTTTGTGATTAAAAGACTCAGTATTGATATTAAATCCACAAACAAACAAAAAATAAAAATCCATAAAATTGTCGTTGATTAGAACGAAGTTGTCAAGTCAGCTGTCAAACAGTCAAAGTCTGTCTATTAAATTTTATAAAAATGGCGTTCAGTTTTCCAGCCTTTTCCTATATTATTGCGCTAATAGTAGACGCATTCTTAATATTCTTCTCAATATTCCATGTAATTGCGTTCGACGAATTAAAAACTGACTACAAAAACCCAATTGACCAGTGCAACAGTCTAAACCCGGTGCGTATTTGTACCTTGTAGGTGCAATCAAAGTTCATCGGAGTTCAATCGAGTAACCTATTTGTTTCTATTTCAGTTGGTGTTACCGGAATATTTGCTGCATTTGTTAATAAACGTGCTGTTTTTACTATCAGGAGAATGGTTTTCATTGTTAATAAACATTCCATTGATCTTGTATCATCTGCACAGGTAAATGATATACTAAACACCTTTAGGTTATGTTTATGATAATCTAAGGACACAAAAAGGACAAGGTCTTGACTTTAACAATGCATGAGCACCTTGAAATGGTATTTGCTTTGAATACAAATACACAACTGGATAAAAACATGTTTGGAATATAAGTGCTATTGGAATTTTATTGAAACAAATATCTGTAATGAACCAGCTAAAAAAAGTTCAGTAATAAATACCTTGAATACAGGTTTCCTTGTTCCAATTAATATGGAAAAAGAAAGACTTAGTTTTCTTTTTGTAGTAAGTACCTATGGCACTAAAAAATAATGATAATATCTATAAAAAGCCTAATCAACTATTTTGATATTTCAAAAATGATAATTCTACTACTAGACATTCATTGTTAGTAGATTTTAAGTAGATGAAATGATGATGTATAGTCCATCCTCTACTACTTTTGTATGTAGTTTTTTTTTAAATAAAATAAATAAAATGCTTCGACATAGTGACAAAGTAGCAAATAATAATTAGAAGGTCTTGTCAAAACTTGCATAGACCGTTAATACTCTTTGCATTAATTATAATGAGTTTTATTCATAAGTAGTATGTTTAAAAAACTAACTAAAATTTACATTCAAATATATATATTTTTAGGATTATTTTCATATTGATCTTAATTCAAATCTGGTTTTAAAATCCAGATTAGCGGCTAAGCTATGTAATTTTGTGTGTATGTAAATAAGGCTGGTGTTTGCAACTCCATGTTAAGGTGTGTATTTTGCAACTCCTAACGGAAGATCAGCAACACCCTGGTTTAACTGACTATCTCACGGAGGGAGACCTGGTTTTCTGAAGTTTACCCTTGTATATAACAACCACTGAGCAGATAAGCACCTGTCTCGTCCTCCACCGAGCTGGCTGTGCCCATGTGGGCTGTGCATACCAGATAATTTAAATTAAATAACTATCTGTTTCAGATACTACACCAGGCCAGTGATGTCAGGTCCAGGATTGTATGACCCGACGAGCATTATGAATGCTGATGTACTGACGGTCTGCCAAAGGGAAGGCTGGATAAAGCTTGCATTTTACTTGTTATCATTCTTTTTGTACCTTTACGGGTAAGTTTCTTGTTAGTTTTTTTAAATTTTATCTTAAACGTACCTGTCAGTTTCTTGCTGACATGAATGTGAAATACAAAAATGTAGTAAATAATGGGCCTTTGCTAACTTGGAGTTAGTAAGATGGAAGGCCTGACTGGTGAAAACTGGCCTAAAGCGTTGTTCTAATAGAAAGTGATTGTCACATTCATTTGCTAAAACTTTTGTCAGACATAACATGTTTTTTTTTGTTGAAACCGAAGGTTCCATTTTGATTATAGTTTCCGCCAAAACCGAAAGCAAATGTGATTAAAACGTTTAATAAAATGTCAGTGGGCCATTCTTTCTAGATATAAATAATGAAACATCTCGCTGGCTTAATATTACAGACTTCTATGTTTCACTTCACTTTTATTTCCCGCCTATGTACATCTGTGTGAGTCATAGCCAAATTGCCAGCCGTGCCGAGCGCACCCGACGTTAGCCGAACCCGACCCGAAAGTACGATGTTGTAAGTTTGGGCCTGACACTGGTAAGACGTGGGGCCAAAAGAGGTCGCTTTCCGGTATTACTGAAAAAATTAAAGCGACTATCATGTCATTTAGCGATGATCGCTTTCTATTTATCGGCTTCATATCTATAAAGGACTGAGACTTACCATCTACCCTAGCTAGCTAGACAAAAAGGCCTCTCGCGAGTTTCGCCTAAACATTAATTCTCTATTTACTACATGCAAGCAATCTACCTCCATTAGCAGAAGGCACTCATTTTTTTAAGTTTTAATTATGTGTTTCTCTATTAGTAAAAGATAGATGATCCCTTAATATCAATTTTATTTCAGCAATTCTTTGCAAAATTTTACATATATCTTACACATATCAGATACATCAATAAATTAATAAATCAGCAATAAATTTTCATAAACACTTTGTAAGAAACTGTGTAAGATAATAATTAGGTATTCATTTTTTAATACTATGTCTTGTGTTTTGTGACATGGATTTATTCACAAAGGTTTTAAAACAATGGTTTACAGAACAATAAGAAATTCAGTGTAATGTATATTCAAAATGTACAAATAACTAAGATTTCTGGTGTAACATAAAAATTGAAATAAAAAAGAATAATATTTCTTTAATACCCATGTAAGTAAATGCTCAAAAAGAATTTACCAGAGTAATAACCAGTCTTAATAGTCACACCATAATTAAATGATCATGGTTTGTTTATTCGCAATATCCCCAAAACAGCATATATTATTAGAGACCCATTTTTGGTCAGTAATACATGTTATTGCCCACAAGAAAACATTCATGGTTCAAAGCAAAGTCATTTGAATAATGAATTTTCTGAAGGTCGGTGAACAAATGGGCCATTAGTCTTGAAAAGAAAATTCATTACTAGTCAACTACGCTCAAATCTTTGTCTAAAAACAATACCAGAATAATTATTTAAAAATAATGTATTCTTAGGCAAAGAAAGTATTTCAACATGATTGACATTTTCAACTTAAACTGTTGAAATACGACGAATTGTTCATATGAAAAGTAGCTAAGGTAAATTATGTATGTTAATGTTATTGTCTGTCTTACGCCGCAATTGGAATGATCAGTTTTTTTTTTTTTTATCTTTTCGTCGGCTATTTTTTTTTTTTCAATGGCAGGTGGTTACTTATTATGTACTTTTTTAGTATCTTTATTATGTACGAATATTAAAAATTACATCAACAGAGTACCTGGACGCGTCTGATTAACAGAATACAATAAAAAAGGGGCATTTTTTTTTATAGGACGCCTCGCAATTCAGCATACTAAGGCTGGTTACTGCTTAACCGAATCTTCAAACTAGGGGCTCAGTGAGAGCTTTTTAACTTATGTCAAATTGTATAGAAAAAAAAATGTTTCCCGTTATTGCCACCAGACGGCGCTTATTCTGTTTCAATACAAATTGACGCTTTTTATCGCTCTGCAACGCGATATAGAGCGTTAAAAAACTCGCACTAAGGCCATTGATTGGTCAGTTTATACCGAGACTAGATAAATAAATTACGTTTACAGTTTGAATGCGTTCACGTTTCAGAGCAATCTTATGTCTATGTAAAATAAAAGAAGAACAATTTACTACAAAAAAGGTACACATTTGTGTGAGTATAAGAAATCGAATACATTCGCAGAATTCGAATGTAATCGGATGCTCTCACTGAAATGTTGATGAAGATTTTCTGTTTAAAATCACTCCATCTGTACCCATAATGTAATTTACTTGAATGCGATTTGCTTGCAAGTAGAAACGCCGCTTAAGTCTGATTTACGCTATACATAAAGTCTGTATTACTAAACAGTTTTCTTATTGTTCCAGAATGATAGTCGTGCTGATTGCGGCATGATCTGACATCGCATACGTTAAGTCACTCGTTCCAATAAGTCATAATTAATTTATTGTTAGCCCGTTGTATCGTGTGTCCGATGAACAAGGAATGTTTGAGACTTCGCAGTATTTTGATAATTAAAACATTATTGCTTACGTTTTTTTGTTTCATTTTTCATACGGTAACAAGTATGCAGTAGAACTGCTTCAGAGACCAATTGAATCCCTAATAAGAGAGAGAAGTTGCGTGCGTTTTATCTATACTTAATATTATAAAGCTGAAGAGTTTGTTTGTTTGTTTGTTTGTTTGAACGCGCTAATCTCAGGAACTACTGGTTCGAATTGAAAAAATCTTTTTGGGTTGAATAGACCATTTATCGAGGAACGCTTTAGGCTATATATCATCACGCTTAAGCCAATAGGAGCGGAGCAGCGATAAATAATGTTTTAAAATCGGGGATTCCACGGGGACGAAGTCGCGGGCAGCAGCTAGTTCAATTTATAAAATCAAGCAATCTCCCTCAGAAAGTTGTTACTATTTTGTTTTATTTATTTTACTTTTGGTCCACTAACAATTATTACATACCTACACTGATTTCTTGATGAGAAACACATTTTAGGTTTTCTTAATAGCCGTTCTATTGCCGTTACAGCAACAAATGATAAAAATGAAAGAGGAGCTCCTATCTATACAAGAAAGGTTTTTTTTTTCGATTTATGGTAAAGAACTCTTCGTGTGAGAGTCTCATTTTGCTAGTTTAAAAAAATATATAGGTACTATAGGGATGATCATACTATACATATGTAGGTGCTATAGGGTTGTTTCAAAAATATATACTATAGGGATGATCATACTATATGTAGGTGCTATAGGGTTGTTTCATTAGTAAAAAATATGATTGTATTTAGTCCGTCAGTTATATTTAATCGAAAAATTTAGGACACGTACTTTTTTGCTTTATCAAATCAATAAAAATTGACCAATATAATAAAAAAGATCAGGAGTGGGGGCTTGTGATGTCCCGTCGTGGTAAAAATTGTAGCATGTAGTGACGTCACTCACACAAGTTATCAACGACTGTATCGTCTTCATTTTTTGTTTACAAGACAAAAAAAAATGTGTCCATGTTTTTTGGAAATCAACTGACAGGTCAACGGAAAGTGCCCTATAAATTATGTTTCCCTTGAGTGTCGAAATTACGTTTTATACAGCATAAACGGCCGTATATTTTTTACGTTACCTTAGACGTTTATTTTTCACAGCTTCAAGGGACTGTAGACCTAACTAAAATGGTTTTAATTTCAACTCGATACCTCCACGCGTTCCCAAGATAAAGGGTCTTGTCAGACGGACTGACGACAAAGTGACCCTATAAGGGTTCCGTTTTTTCCTTTCGAGGAACGGAACCCTAAAAAGGTATAGTAATCAGCACAGCATTTCAAGGGGAAGTCTCTAATCATAGCGTGCATATGACTTAAATTGGTGTTGCTGCGTAAAGGATATTTATTTTCTTCGCAGAATGGTATTGTTATCTCTAAAGTAGGTGGATATCGCAGAACTGCAGTTTGTTTTGTTAAAGGGAACGCATAGTTCAGAGGTCAATGCTTGCTGATAACAAGCACTGTTTGTGATTTAGGTCTATATGTGCAGGACACATTAAAACAACAATATTATCTAGGTACTTTTTCTTACCTAATACTTTTTTTGGCATGTTGAAATCCCCATTGACCTCCTATGCCCTAGAGTGTCCTGTGTTCCTTACTTACTAAAGTCTTACGGTCTTCTTCAACTACCTACCTAATACTACTCCGAGGTCATTCACCCCAGGGGTGGGGTGATTGTCCTCGGAGTCTGGTGTGAACACTGGACAAAGGTTATTTTTAGTTTCGTAAAAGTCACCTCCTAAATGTTCCTCCCAAAGGTCAATCTAGAAAACATGCCTTGGCTAAACTCATCAATGATGTATGTCCGTACATCATTATTGAGTTTTGCCAAGGCATGTGATTTGTGATCAAGAACAATATGAGTAAATCTTGGAAATATTAGTTTTGTTTTTCTTTTGCTATCAATAGTAACTGTAGGAAAGGACCAATCATGGCTTAGGTACTCAAAATAGTGTGTAGGTAGTAACATCAATCATTTTAGTCAAATGAAAAACAAAAACTTATCTCCTTTACCTACCTACTTAAAATTTAGAACAAGAGACATACCGGTTGACGCACCGTTTATAACGAGTATTTGATACTACTTCGTATCATAAACTGGACAGTACTCTTTGAAAGCCACAGTAAATCACAAGTCCCGCAAAATGTATTTACTCGGAGTATTATTTTCCATTTTTGCGATACAAAATGTTCAGCCGGCGAACATTTTGGGCCTGTTCCCGCACGTTGGGAAAAGCCACTTCTTGGCGTTCGAACCATTGTTGAAAGAATTGACGAAACGGGGGCACAAAGTAACTGTAGCCTCGTTTTTCCCTCAAGAGAATCCTCCAGCAAACTATACAGATGTGAGCTTCGAAGGTATAGCTGAAGTGCGGAAAGAAGCGATTAACTTACACGTTTTTGAAAAGTTCAATAAACTGTTAATTAACAGTTTGGGTTTGAAGAATTTCATGACTCAGGTATTCGCATTTCAACCGCTCAGCGACTTGGCTTTGAACATCTGTTCCGGTATCGTGATACACTCGCCGTTAGCCCAAGCTTTAAAGAATGATTATGACGTTGTTTTAGTGGAAAATTTTAACAGTGATTGTGTGTTAGGATTACTTCACATTTACGGTGTAAAAGCTCCTGTGATTTCTTTGGTATCCTGTCCGTTGCTGCAGTGGTCCTCCCATCGATTGGGATTGACGGATAACCCTTCATATGTACCAACAATCACATCAGCGACCAGTTCGATTACATCTTTTTCTGAACGACTGGAAAATGCAGCTTTGAACTTTTATTTTAAGCTGTGGTTCAGGTATTCGATTCAAGTGAAAGAACGGGCGATTATTGAGAGGTCGTTTAAGATAAGGATACCTGATTTAGACGTCCTGGCCAGGAATGTCAGTATGATGTTGGTGAATACGTTCCATAGTTTGAATGGAGTTCGACCTCTGTTACCAGGTGTCGTAGAAGTTGGAGGGATGCACATCGAACGTGGACGCAGTCAATCTATACCTCATGTGAGTACTACTTTGTTTAACTTTCCATAATATTATTTTGTGTACATATTGTTCTTCTAAGCATTCTCATTTCTGTGTTTGCCTACAAACTTGTATTAACATTGGCGCTAACAGGATTCTTACACAATGACTTTTGCACAGAACAGTTTCGCAAAACACAAAAGTACTTTTCTACCAACCCCAGAATAATTGGATGGTTTATAAGAAAACTAGAGTGGGACAGCGCATTTCCCTTCCCCCGACCATAGTCAATAGTGAAAGTTTATTACCACAAGTTTCGCGACAAGCTTCTTGCTGTTCCAGATAGATTGGCACTGTTAGTACTGTTACTGTTGAGTGAAGAATGGCAGAATGGTCATTTATTTTCTGATGTGTTTAGCGATAAACCGATGACACGTGTGGTGCAGTGGTCGAGCGATGTAGTAGTGGGTTCTAATCCTACAGTTATTATAATACTTCTGGTAGTTGTCTGTTACATTTAAACGTAAAAAAACAACATCACGCCTGTACTCCCCCAATGGTTAGGCATTGATGTGCTTCTGGTTTTGGAAATGCACTGTCTGTGAGAAATATGTTTTTCTTTTGGTTTGTTGCTACTTTCAACGAGCAATGTTGATTTAAAAACGATTTCCGTGAAAAGTCACATTAGCTAGAGGATCTAGTTCCATTTCTTGGTCTAGGTCATTGTATCACGGCCCTTACGATTACCTTGGAATAGGTCGGCAGAACCGGTCGAACTATAAGAGCTGGTTCACATTAGGTCGGACCGACAGTTTACCGTTGACCGACTGTCGGTTGTTGCTGTTCACACTAGACGCTTCCGACCCGACCTAATGTGAACACCACTGACGGTACGGTCGTTTTACTGCCCGGATCGTCACAAAGCATTCAGTCGTGAATTCACTTTTGTATACGATGGATGACGAAAAGTTCCGTATTTATTTCGCCATCATATTTAAACGCGCTTTCTCTGCATACACGTCGACGAAACTGCTCGCGCGAGTGTCGAGAGCGGGCAATGAGCGGGAGGAAGGGTGGCGGGCGGGTGGCTCTGCCGCTTCGCGCCGACAAATGTGAACAGCGCTATCACAGTATTACAATATTCCCTACAGTACGGCAACGAATGTACTTGCGCAGAGCAACGGAGGGGAACTCGCGGTGTGTCGGGCGGCGCGGGCCGCGTACCGCAAACACGCTTAGTTTGCGGTACCGAGCGCGAAGGGCAGACGCGGGCTTGTTTTTTGTGTACCTAATAATTTTCTTATACTTACATTCTATAATGGTGCACACAAACTTTTCTGTTAGGTTTTTTCATTTGTGTACCATAGAGTAATGGAATATTACAGACGCCCCGCCGCCGCCGCCGCTAAGACAAAACTGACTTGTGCACACAATTTTGGCCACTTTTCCTTATATTTTTATGTCTGATAAAATTGTAAAGGTATGTGTTTGTTTATTGAATTTATAGGTACCTACTTACTTTCCAGGCGCGAGTTATGGATAGAAGCTTGTCAAAGACGGTAATTGAAAAGTAAAACAGTTGTACAATAAGGTAGTTGACTAAAAAAATCTGATAACTCCGTCGGATAGATTTCCATAAAATATTGGACACGTATTTTTTTCTTTTTTCATATAATAAGAAAAAAACGAAGACGATACAGTGCGTTGAAAACTCGTGTGACGTCACTACTCGCTACAATTTTTACCTAGCCGTGACGTAACAAGCCACTCCTGATCTTTGATGCTTTTTATCTTCGTCAGTTTTTATAGATTTAATAAAGGAAAAAATACGTGAACAATATTTTTCTATAATCTTACTGACGGACTAAACATAATCAGATATTTTTACTCAGGAAACATCCTTATTACCTATATAACATGTAGGTACGTATGTGGTTTACACTTTTAATAAATAATTATATTAGATTTAATAATCACAATTATTTTGGATGTAAATATGAATAAATGATTACATCATAATAGTCATAATCACAATTGTTTTATTTCCCATTTGGTGACAACTCTTCCATATTTGCGTGTGGCAGCGTAAGTGCCTACACTGGCGGCGGCATCGCGCGACATCAAAGGCGTTTCCCTACTGTAATATTGTAATACTGTGGCGCTATACTTGCCAGTACGCCAATATTATGCCGACCCGACAGAAATCGTGGCTGAACGTCCGGTAAAAGTGTCGGCTCCGTTAGTTTTGTCGGGTCGCCCATATGTGAACTGCGCTATTGAAATACATATGATATGCCAATATGGATCCGACACGTCTGTCGGACCGATAAAACTGTCGGCCCGACCTAATGTGAACGCGCTCTAATGGTTCTAGGTGCCGATCGCTTCATAAATATTATGTCAGGTATAAAGTAAGGTATTTTTGTAACGTCATTAGTTACTTACTTTATTTATAATTAATAAAAACTGACCGTTTCGAGGTAAAATGAAAGAATTTTCAAACGAATGGAACTCGATTTTTGACATTGCCACCCTGGCCTGTTATTTTTTATGTGAAAGATAAGCAAAAAAATAATTACGTAATAATTTAACAACTTTGTATATTACGCAATAGCCTTCAGTCATTTGATTACGTTTAAAAAATTCAAAATAAAAATAATTTTCAAAACAGGATCCAGATAAACTTTTTTTATGTCAGTGACCTTTTGTGACACTACAATTACCTACCTACTTTATTAAAAAATGAGATAATTTCGTCTACATCATTTTTTTTGTTTTTATTACCTATTATTTTCTTTTACTTTTTATCATAATTGTTCAATGAACCAATTAATAATGACGATAAGTTATTATCGGTTAATCGTCAAACATTGATAACGTTGTGCCCGCGATTTCGACGGCTATCCTATCGAATCTAGTTTGTTAGATTTTCATTAGTTAAACATGACTGTTCGAAAACACGTTGGTGCGAAACTTGTTAGACCGAAACACTAGGTAAATGTAATGTTGGTCAGGCGCGGATCCAGACCTCAAAAAAGGTTGGGTCACAGTCACCCGAGAATTGCCCAATTGCTTCCTACAAATCAGTTACAAAATATATGATGCACAGACTACGATTTTGAACAGTGTATAGTTTACCGTATACAAAGCCGTGGGATGAACGGTAGTAAATGAGTAAGACCTGTAAAACATTACTTTTTTTCGCTCACATTTAGACTCTAAGTACTGAACCGATTTTAATAATATTTTTACATCTTTTATGCATATTCATGTCGTATGCCTACTTAAATTACAAATTCAAGCTTACGTTTCTTTTTCGCGAAAACGTTGATTCATCAATATCCAGGTTCACATATTTGCATATATTTAGGAGATCTAGCAATATATAATCGGATAATCTATCTATACCATTGAAGCACGCAACCAAGATTTTATTCTACGAAGTAAGAACAGTGTCGTGTACTTACATAGAAATAGACATCGTTTCTCTCGGCGGTAGCCATGGAGTTCTAGTAGTAGAGTTGCCAGTAATTGAAGTTTTTTTCTTTATCAGTCAGATACAAATTTTGGTCGCATGCTTCAATGACATGAGCTACTGACTTTGATATGGCGCAATTGTTTTCACATTCGCTTTTCCATTTGGCCATCCAGAATCAGTTTTCATTTATAACTGTTGAGTCACTATTGTTAGTGAATAGACGGTAAACGGACGTCGAAAGTCTATTAGGGTTGTGGGCATGCCCATCGCGCCCACAACGGTGGATCCGCGCTTGACGTTGTTTAGGATTTAGGAACACCTTTGTCCGAAACACTATACATTGATGTAACGATGGTTCGGTTTGATTTGGATATGTCATCGGAAAATGGAAAACTTGAAACACGAAAAATGTAATGAGTAGGTACTTACCGTTTCGTTACTTGCTTTTCTAATTAAAATCTCTCGGGCTGACTTCGAGAGATATACAGGGTTATTCTTTCTTTTTAGGGTTCCGTATCCAAACGGTAAAAACGGGACCCTATTATATTACTAAGACTTCGCTGTCTATCCGTCCGTCTGTCTGTCACCAGGCTGTATCTCAAGAACCGCGATGGCTAGTCAGTTGGAATTTTCACAAATTATGTATTTCTGTTGCCGCTATAGCAACAAATATTAAAAACAAAATAAAATAAAAATTTAAGAGGGGCTCCCATACAACATACGTATTTTTTGCCGTTTTTATAGATAATGGTACAGAACTCTTCGTGCCCGAGTCAGATTCGCACTTGGCCGGTTTTAATTATAGCTTACAGTTTGGAAGTCGGTATATTGATTTATATTACTTTTTTTTCAGTAGGTATCTGAAAGATCATAGAAAACTGTGGAAGAGTGCTGTTTTGAAAAAAGTTTTCCATCATCTAAAATCATTAGGTACCTATTAAGTATATTTATTTTTTAACTTATCTGCGGAAATAATTGATATCATTATTTTCCATCATTTGATTTATTTATTATGTTCTATAACGAATTAACAATTAACTAATTAT
This sequence comes from Hecatera dysodea, assembly GCA_905332915.2. NCBI lineage: Eukaryota > Metazoa > Arthropoda > Insecta > Lepidoptera > Noctuidae > Hecatera > Hecatera dysodea. Next base: position 4,106,321 of record HG995294.1, on the reverse strand, counting down.
GAATACTTGGTAATAGAACATTACCGTTTGAACCGCGGCGCAGTAAACAATAATCATCTAATATGTGCACTCTTTCTATTGCACTATTCGCGATCTTGTCAGTCCACGATGTTCAATCGGCGCGAATACTCGGGCTTTTTCCACACCCCGGGAAAAGCCACCAAATGGTTTTCGATCCCTTAATGAGAACACTCGCAGAAAGAGGACATGATGTTACCGTTGTCTCGTTCTTCCCCATCAAAGATCCACCGCCAAACTATACCAGCGTCAGCCTTGAAGGTGTTGCTCCACTAGCGGTGGAATCTCTTGACTTATCGCAGTATGAAAATGCCAGCACGTTACTTAAGTTTTTGGGTATTGACAGAATCATTAAGCACCTCATGGAGTTCCCACCGCTAACAGATTTAGGTGTGAGCATATGTTCCAAGATCGTAGACTTCACTCCATTAGCGGATGTCCTGAAGAGGAGTTATGATGTTTTTTTGGTGGAAAATTTCAACAGTGACTGCATGCTGGGCCTAGCTCATGTTTACGGGTTGAAAGCACCGTTTGTGTCGATGTCTGCGGTCACTGTGATGGAATGGGGTCCCGACCGCATTGGAGTAACTGATAACCCGTCCTACGTGCCAATTTTGAGTTGTGGCTTCACATCGCCGATGACCTTCTTCCAAAGATTGGAGAATGCAGTGATGAAAGTTGTGTATAAGACCTGGTACCAATACGCGGTGCAGACGAGAGAACGGTCGATTATAGAGAAGCGGTTTGGGAGGAAGATTCCTGATTTGCAGGACTTGGCGAAGAATGTGAGCTTGAGTTTTGTAAACGTGTTCCACAGTCTGAATGGCGTCCAGCCGCTACTGCCGGGTTACGTTGAGGTTGGAGGGATGTTTTTGAACAGCAGCAAGAACCCGATACCACATGTAAGTACCTATAGTAAGAAAACCAAAAGTTAAAAAAGAAAATTGATTATTTGTGTCTCACGATATTTAAAACTCGGCCAACTCGGACGAACGAATGTCATTTTTTTGCCATGTTAATTGCATACCATAGACTTCTTACTTAAGTAAGTATATATTTCTTGTAATCTATAGGCAAATAACCATCTGTATGTTTTGACTCCGTAGTTTCGTAGATTTCGTGTAATTTTTCGACTAATTTCTTGAATACATTTTATAACATCTATATTTTACATCTAAAATCCATTTATTTTAGAACTAGCTTCTGCCAGCGACTTCGTCCGCGTGGAATAGTTACTTTACCCCCGATTTCGAAACTCTCAGCCCGATCGGTTTAAAATTGACAAAGTTTCATACAAACGTTCATCCCCTATTTTATCCCCTTGGGGGTAGAATTAATCAAAATCCTTTCTTAGCGGATGCCTACGTCATAACATCTACCTGCATGCCAAATTTCAGCCCGATCCGTTCAGTGGTTTGGGCTGTGCATTGATAGATCACTATGTGTGTGTGAAATATGTACATACAACTTACAACAAAAAAAGAAATGAAAGTAAAGCTGAAATGCCTGTGCAAAATTGTATTATAATAACCTATACCTACTTCAGTTAAAAATAAATACCTATAACTACGTATAACTAATTAATAAAATAACTACTAATTAATAAAAGTATCTATTTTAATTAGGGATGAGTGAGAGTATTACAAACGTAAGAGTAAACAAATATAATCAGAAAGCTCCGAACTGCTGAGCTATCGGGAGTTATACGTGTTATTGTGAGTCAACCATAAAAGATAGACATATGCTGTTTCGGGATATTTTTTAGATAATTTTATCAAAACATTTCCGTAATACATGATTTCTACATACACGCGACGGAAGCTTAAAAAATGGAGTATCTTCTCCCGTGTTCCCAACATTTCCCTTCACTGCTCTGCTCCTATTGATTGTAGCGTGATGAAAAGTATACTATAACCTGCCCAGGAGTATGAAGAATAATTGCACCAAGTTTCGTTAAAATCGGTCGAGTAGTTTTTGTTTCTATAAAGAACATACAGACAGACAGACAGACAAAAATTTTACTGATTGCATTTTTGGCACCAGTATCGATCACTAATCACCCCCTGATAGTTATTTTGAAAATATATTCCTTGTACAGAATTGACCTCTCTACAGATTTATTATCAGTATAGATTATGAAAAATATATTTTCAAAACACTCACATTACACCCTTTCATGTGCAGATGGAAAAGCTTTTTATTTTATTTCCCCCCGAAAATGTGACACTATTTTCAATTTTTATACGTCGTTACACAACCGTGTTTGGATATAAGAAGATTAAAAGTGTACCTCCCTAATCTCGACTGAACTGGATGACAACGAGATCGTGTTGGAATGACAAATTTATAAAAATAGCAGACTTGGGGCCCAGAAAAACTGTCCTGTAACAGCATCAATACAATGGTGCACGAGAAAAACAAAATACGGCAACAAGAACACCGTAACGCCATCTAGCTCACCAGCAGTGAACTACTAACGAAATCCTACGCGTTATCAAAGTTTTCTGTGCGATAAGAACATGTACGTGTGTTAAGCCCAAATATCAATTATCGGGCAGTTGTCCATTGGACACGACAGCCGTCCGGTCGAAGAATCTTCCCTTTTCTATGAAGGTTGCCTGGACTCTACTCTCTTTTTCGCATACCTCTATAGACCGACATGGACAGGCAGACAACCGAGAGTGTGATCCTAAGAGGGTTCCGATGTAGAGGCACGGAACCATAAAAAAGTTAAAAAAAAATAATCGCAGCACATCCTCCTGTTCCTCCTAAATCCTAATGCGTTCCAAAGACGCAGTGACTCTTTAGTACAAATTCCGAAACCCTGGCATAATCTACCTACTTAAGAATATACCAAACACATTATCTAAGTATAGCCTTCATATAGCGGCACGTTGTTTAATAAATAACACACTTGTCAACTGGTGTTTAAATTTATTGAAGGTCACACTAGATATGGCTGAATTTCAGAATTGTTCAAGGTGCGACTGCCATCTCACCTATCGTAAAACCTTAAATTATATCATTTCCCTTGACTTCATTGTCTATAAGACAAGAAAAATAGGATACGACCTTTTAATGATAGCTATATTAACTTGAAAAAAAATATCCTAAATGCAAATATGCAATAATAATTTATCGTAACATCCATTTAATGCAATCAATTAGCCATTTAAAAAAGAGGCGATTATAATCTCCTCTTTTTTAAATGGCTTGATGTTATCGACAATTCGCGAAAAAACTTTCAGACGAATAGATAATTATCTATTCGTCTGAATGTTTTTTATCAATTTTTGCCAATTGTCGATTTTGATGATTTATGCATTTCAATTAGGTACAGCAAAAAAACTTTTTACAAAAAAAAACTTTTTACAAAAAAAATACAACCGACTTTTACACAAAAAATCAAAAAAGTGCAAAATAACTTTAATTTCGGAACTCGGTGTTTGTGGTTGCTTTTTCGTTTTTTGAACACCGACTTCCGAAATTAAAGTTATTTTGCACTTTTTTGATTTTTTGTGTAAAAGTCGGTTGTATTTTTTTTGTAAAAAGTTTTTTATTTTTCACTTTTTAGTGGTACCTACATCCCCTCCCCTCCCCCCACCTAAACGAACCAATCACATTGGTGTAAAAAAAACGCACTGCTCCTTTGCAGAGTAAACTAAGAGGTCGTCAATGTAGGTAATATAGATATTTTTTTTAGATTTTTCGAAAACCGCTTGCTCGATTTCGATAAAATTTTCATGGGACCATTTGGGAAGTATACCCTTTCCAACAAAAAAAGAATTTTTCAAGTCGGTTGACAAGCGACGGAGTTATGCGCGAACAAACATAAAAAAAAAATTAAAAAAAATACAAACATCCGAATTGAGAACCTCCTTTTTTAGAAGCACCGAGTTCCGAAATTAAAGTTATTTTGTACTTTTTGATTTTTTGTGGAAAAGTCGGTTGTATTTTTTTTGTATAAAGCATTTTTGTATAAAGTTTTTTTATTCATTATTTTCTGACCTACCCAACTCGAACCACTGCACGCCACTGCAGGATGTTCCAGAAGTGCGTAGTCTTATTTAAGGGTAGTATTCTGATACATTAGTGGATAACGTCGTGAGCTACACATATACTTATTATACGTTTTAATTTTTATTATGCTTAGTTAAGAAAAGTGTGTACCTAACTGTTGGTTTTCCCAAATAAAATAAATAAATAAATTTCTTTTTAAACTTTTTACTCGTTTTTGTAAACAACGTTTTTTTTTAATATATTTTGGTACTATTTCTTTACACTATAGCAGCTAAAGAGCACCCTTACATATGATTAGTTGATCACGCACTTCTGAAACACGCGGTAGAAAAGTTCACCTTAATCTTTAAAAGCGGGCTGACATTGTTACTGATCTCTATTTATTTAGGGACTTGTGGTGAAATAACCACAAGTCCCTAAATAAATAGAGATTATTAAAAGTAAAACATTCCAACTATTTACGTTATCCGGCCCGGATGCGAGCCGATCTGTGTGAAAGAAAGAAAGAAAGAAAAATGTTTTTTTAGGACTCGCACAAAACAAATTAAAAAAAAAAACAATTAAAAGCTTAATATTAAATTTAAACTGTGCGAGGCCAAAAAAGTGTGAGTCATAACTCCTTTTTTTATTTGAAATCATTAATGAAATCTCCCGTTTTGGCTGGAGCGGGAAGCAGGTGTTCCTTCAAAATGTCCGTTGCGTTCCAGGACCGCGGTAACTCTTTCGAACAATTAGGTAATGAAAAATAATAATTCGATAAATGATAATGATGATGATGATATTTTGTAAGTAGGTTAAACATAACACTTTAACACGTCCAATATTTCTGGTAATTTTAAACTAGATGAAGCGGGTTTTTTGCTAGCCGACTACTCTGAGAAGGAACACCGAAACACAACTCAGAGGTCAAAGTCTCTTTTAAAGTCCATACAATCCATACTGGTTAAATCATATGAGAACCATGTAGGTTAATGTCTGATGTGGCCTTCTGAGGAAAGTGAGTGACAGATTTGAGTGGACCTGTCCAAACAGTGCAAGGCATTTGTCTGTTACTGTGGAACTTAGAACTTTATGGAGCTCAATGATTTGACGGCTTATTCCACTTTTCCCCGTTGGATGATCCCCATTGATGGGGATTAGTGAACTTTTTGTTCACTATTCCCCGTTGACCCAAAATTTTTATTTAATGGGGATAAGTGAACTAAAAAGTTCAATAATCCCCATTAGGTAGGTACGTTAAAAAAATAAAATATATGAATCATGTTACATTTATTAATTAAAAATATAACTTTCTTATACCTAATAAAGTCACAGATTGTTACAATCATTAATTTAAAATTGTAGCATGAAAATATTTCTTTCTTATACCTTGTAAAATCAAAGATTACAATCACTTAAGTTTTTCTAATTAGGTACGTTAAATAAAAACAATATAAAAATAAAATATATGAGTCATGTACTTTTATTTTTATAAGGTAAGAACAAAATTTTAAATTACCTACATACCTACTTTACGATTTTATTAGAACGAAAAACAGATTGTTGCCCCAACGAAATTGTTCTAACGATGTTTGGGAATAAGACCTTATATCTATCTATCTAATAAGATACACAATACTGTAAAAGATGCTCATTTTCTAGAGGCGCGCGCGCAAGGCGGTGGCGGAGCGGGGTGCGAGTTAGCTCGTATGTGATTGGTCGACCCATCTTTTGTTTTTGTTTCGTAGTCGTTAAGGGTTATTAGTGTGTGTAGTGTAGTTCAAGCGTGCAGTTCTTATCAGTTCGCAGTTATTAGTTTAATATAGGAATAAATAAAGGAAATGGCTGGTAGTTCAACTGACGTTTGTTTAGAGTACGTTAAAAAAGGTAAAGCTACCATACTTCTCCGGGCCGGACATCAATACAGTAAAAAATGCAAATATAAAAATGGTGGAGTTTTGTGGGAGTGTACCACAAGAAAACAAAGTAAATGTGCCGGATCCATCACTGTCATGGTAAGTTACTTATTATATTTTGTGATTAATAATGACAATAATAACTCAGGTTATGTGTGTTATCAATATCACGTTTATCAATATCAAAATTTAAAAATCAACGTTAAAGTTTAAACACTGTTTCTGTCATGGCGGCACGTGTGACGTCATTCTTTTGTCAAACAAGTCTATTACACCTAGTGTAAAAGAGTGTAGCTGAAGTGAATTGTATATATTTAATTATTATTACATATTTTAGTTAAGCATAAAGTGAAATATGTTTTGTTGAACTATTCTGATAGGATAACAACAATTTGTTATAAGTTTTAAAGGTTGTTAAATAGCCTATTTAATTTTGTATTCTATGTACGTGCAATATTGTTTACTTAAAAAATAATGTAAAGTAATTAATTATTATTACTTAATTTTACAGGACAATCAAGTTGTAGCTGAGAAACGACACAATGTTTGTGAACCTGATTTTGCGCGGAATGAAGTTACCTTGAGGTTATTCAAACTAAAAACTACACTTGCGGATCCAGAAGCACCTGCTATTCCCACTGCTTACAACGCGGCTGTGAGCTCACTAAAAGATACCGGAATTGACAAAATAAAAGAATTCCCTGCCCTGAAGTCTATCAAAACAACATTATATAAACACAGAAATGCAGCATTTGAAGTAAGTAAAATTGAGTTCAAAAATGTTGAAGAAGTTAAAGTACCTCCAGCTCATCAGGAATTTATTTTAGCAGACTACAATGACAGTGGTATCCGTGTAATAGCTTTTTGCTCTGAATTTGCCCGACATCAAATGAAAAATTTGAAGATGTTCTTGGGTGATGGAACGTTTTGGATCTGTCCATCTCCCTTTTACCAACTCTACACCATTCATGGGGATTTGGGCAGTACAGAAAAACACATAAACATTGTGCCACTTGTTTATGCCCTCATGAGCCATAAAAATCAACAAACATATGAAATTTTATTTAGTATGCTAAAATCTGCATTACCTGATTGGAATCCAGAAATATTTAAATGTGACTATGAAGTGGCTCCGATGAACGCAATGCGAAATGTTTTTGTAAATATATCTATTAGCGGCTGTTATTTCCATTTCACCCAGGCAATATGGAAGAAAGGAAAACAACTCAAACTAACAAAAGATAAATTAACCAGAAGACAAGTTGCACTTAGCACTGCTTTGGCTTTGTTACCATCAGATAAAATCATTGCGGGTTGGTTTTATGTTGCCTCTCAAAGCCCTGATGATGATAATAGCAAGGAGTTTAGAAATTACATGCTCAGACAATGGCTACAAGATGATTTTATTAAAACGTGGTGTGTATTTGGACAGACTCATCGCACTACGAATTTAGTCGAAGCATGGAATAATAAAATAAAAAAGCGTGTGAAAATAAAGAAACCCAACATTATGAAGCTCCTCACAGCGTTGGCTGAAGATGCATCGTATTACGAAGTTCTTGCATTGGGGGTTTCTGAAAATAAAGGTATAGCGGAAAAAACAAAAAAAAGCATCAATCGCGATAATTATATACAAGAGGTCCAAATGGAACTCATTAATAATGAAATTGCGATTGGGCACTGTTTAGAAAAAATTAAGTGAGTGTAATCTTTGATTTTACAAGGTATAAGAAAGAAATATTTTCATGCTACAATTTTAAATTAATGATTGTAACAATCTGTGATTTTACTAGGTATAAGAAAGTTACATTTTTTATTTTAAATTAATAATTGTACAATCTGTGATTTTACAAGGTATAAGAAAGAAATATTTTCATGCTACAATTTTAAATTAATGATTGTAACAATCTGTGACTTTATTAGGTATAAGAAAGTTATATTTTTTATTTTAAATTAATAATTGTACAATCTGTGATTTTACTAGGTATAAGAAAGTTATATTTTTAATTAATAAATGTAACATGATTCATATATTTTATTTTTTTAACGTACCTACCTAATGGGGATTATTGAACTTTTTAGTTCACTTATCCCCATTAAATAAAAATTTTGGGTCAACGGGGAATAGTGAACAAAAAGTTCACTAATCCCCATCAATGGGGATCATCCAACGGGGAAAAGTGGAATAAGCCGATTTGACGAACAATATCAAAGTAAGGACATTTGGGTAGGCCACTTAAATGACTCAAACTGCCAGCCTAGACGAAATGAAATAAGACCCTAATATGACGATCTACATTACATAGGTAGTGCTCACATTCACTTTATATGAGAACCATGCAGATCTGTGTCTGAAATGGTCTTGTGACGAAAGAACCACACAGATTTAAGTGGGCCTATCCATTCAGTTCTACCCTTTGTCAGTAGTCGAGTAGCTCAACTTACAAACAATAAGGAGCTCAACGAAGCAACGAACAATGCCAAAGAAAGGACAGTTTGGGTAGGCCCCAAAAGTACTCAAACTGCCAGATACTGTTAAATTTAAAGAAGGAACAATTCTATTTAATAAGTCCGTTACATTTACAAAAATATTAGACACGTATTTTTTACCGTTTCAAATCTTTAAAATAAAAAAATCAAAGTTAAAAAGTGGGGACTGGTGTTGTCACACTTGATTAAAACGTGACTTAGAATGTAACAGTATCGTCTTCATTTTTTTTATTACGTAACAAAAGAAAAAAAATGTCCAATATAATATAAATCTGTTTCTCGAACTAGTACCATGTACTTGGATATTTTTCAGGAATGTACCCAATTCTGCTACCCGAGAAGTGATAGCCCTATCAATGATCCCACAAACCGGCCCTACACCGGCACTTCACTTTTAACCATGACTTTGAACTAGATCATAGAGAAATAATTTAGACGGAGGTCAACAGAGGTTATTATTGTAATAATATCCGAGAGTCAGTATACTTATTTTAGCTATGTATAATTAATTGTATAAATGAGTAGATAATGTACGAATAGGGTTGCCAAGTTTATTTTTAGAAGAGGTAGTTTTTATCTGGTTTTAGAAACGGTAAAAGAAGAGTAGGTACAGTCTTACAAAAAATGTTGTATTTATAATGTCACAAAAATGTTGTAGTTTTTTTTTTTTTTTATGGTATGACTACCAGATAGGTATATAATTCTAATGAAGCCATGGTTCTCTTTTACCGCCACTTTGCAATTATGACGGTAATGACAAAAACTCCTTCAGTGAAATACTGAAATGGTAGGATTTTTTTTTTGGAACATTATATTATCAAGAGGAAATATTTGTTTGTTTGTACCGAAGAAGCTCCGAAACCGCCTGTACCGATTTTAACCATTATTTGAAAAATGGAAAGCTACATTATCAGCGACTAACATAGGCTATATTTTACCCCCATATTCCCACTTGAAAAGGCACTACGCGGGTGAAACCACGGGGCTCTGTGTAGATTATAAAGTAGTAGGTACTTCACAATCTACTAGCAGCGCCCCGTGGCGGGCGCTTGGAAATAAAGACCAATAGGTACTCTACACGTTTGGCAACCCTGCGTAAGGGTCCAATGATAAGATAGGAAAGTCACTTACCTATTCTAGAAACGACAATTCATTTTATACGTACATAAAAGTTGAGAGGGTTATTATCATCCGTTTGACATCATGAAGTGTCACTTATTTTTCACGCTCGTTAACACTTCCTGATAAGTTAAGTACCTATACTTAAATAGGTACCTACAATTAAATATTTTGTTTACGCATCGAAGACTATCTTCTCTCATGTTTGATTTATTAAACGCAATACTAAATTAACTATAAGTACTGATATGCTCGCGTTTGGTCACTATTTCATCTATGGTTAGCCGGGTATACTCCCAACGGCCACCACTAAAACAGGCACCAGTGGTGGCCGTTAGAATAACTCATTAATTATTGTCCCAAGGGCCATCAGCGGCGGTCTTTGGGACATTAAAAATAATATCTATTTTCAGTGTTTTGCCAATGTAATTTAACTATAGAAGATGTACCAGTTGTACCTATAATTTAACTAACAGATAATACACATATGTACATATATCTGGTGAATTTCTAGATAATGTTAATTCAACAATTTGTGACTGGTCATTTATTCGCTGTACTACTTAATATCATTTCATTCATTTTACTATTTATTGGTGGTGGCCGTTGAGATAAATATTATTTGGAATGTTCCAACGTCCGCCACTGATGGCCGTTGGTACAAAAAAGTATGAGGTATTCCTCGAAGCGCTACTATTTTGAGGCGCACCTAATGAGGCGTTCCTTTTTTATTCCTCGCGCTCCGAGGAATAGAAAAGGTGCGCCTAAAAATGGTACCTAGCGCTTCGAGGAATACCTCAAAAGTATGCACTCATCTAACGGCCATCACTGGTCCTGTTTTAGTGGTGGCCGTTGGGAGTATACCGTTAGAGGTGATGTGGTCGATGATGGAGCACGCTTGACTAGAAGTAACCTATTCACTCTTGCCTTCCAGTATCTACTTATTTCAATAAAAAACCGGCCAAGTGCGAGTCGAACTCGCGCACGTAGGGTTCCGTACCATTATCTAAAAACGGCCAAAATCTGCGGTCCCATACAGCAGACATACTCATGTCTGCTGTATGGGAGCCAATTCAATATTAATTTTATAAAATAACAATATCGGGCAAAAATCACGTTTGTTGTATGATAGCCCCTTGATAGCCCCCTTAAATATTTGTTTTATTTTAATTCAACTATTTATTTTTAAAGTGAATATATAACTAAATATCCTGTGAATATTTCAAGCGTCTACCTGTTGTCGTTATCAATATCAAGCAAAAAACATCACGTTTGTGGGTGGTATGGGAGCCCCCTTATACCTACATATAGGTATTTATTTTATTCTGTTTTTTTAATATTTGTTGTTATAGCGGAAACAGAAATACTTCATCTGTGAAAATTTCAACTGTCTTACTATCACGGTTCATGAGATACAGCCTGGTGACAGACGGACAGACAGGCGGACAACGGAGTCTTAGTAATTGAGCGCTGTTTTACCCTTTGGGTGCGGAACCCAAAAAACAGTTACTTTAGAATGTGAGTCCTAACTGTGTTTTCACAAGCAGCGTCTTTTAAGCTTAACTAGCAAAACCGGGCCAATGAATAAACGAATTGTAATGGATTATCAGTAAAGAATTTTGAGGTGGCCTATTTCTTTTAGTAAACAATCGCACGAGGTAAACTCATGATCACAATCATTATAAAAATACATGAATGGCTAATGACTGTTTCCTAATCTGCAATTTCACATGAAAAAAATGAGCTTATTTACTGTTCAGTTCCTTTTTGTACTTACACCTCATAATTAGCACAGGATAAAGATTTAAAACAATAATTAGTGTACAATGGGTGGTCTTATCACACAGGGCAATCTGTCACAGACAACCGTTGGATGAACTGAATGAAAGGAGATAAGGATGTCCATCTGCAAACATCATAAATAGTACTTACCTATTAATAATTAACTATGTGTAATTAATATTATATAAATGTTCTTCATTAAGAAATGTTTAAAATTTTACATGAGTAGGTTTGTAAATTTAACTGAATAAAGAGAATATAAAATGCCATTAACCTATAATACCAATTAATAAATCTACTCATAAACATCTATCAAATATACATATCATTGGGAAAGTAAAAGAAAAAATATAGTGAACAGTAGATAATGCTTTTCCATTTTGCTACTTTCTTCAATAAAATGCATCGATTACATTTCTAACCGCATTAGGCAACCTAGCTCTTTTCAAACACGCTGCTACTATCTCTTAATGCATCGTGTAGTGTACTACTTATATACCTATCACCGTCATTGTACCACCCTACGGAAAAGATGTTCTGAAAATAACACGCGGCGACCGCCTTTCGTGTCAACAGAACAGAAACAGACAGTACTCACTCAGTCGCGGTGCTGTGTACATCGCTCGCCATGCGGACTCTCTCCGTAATACTACTCGCGATATTCGCCTTCAATAATGTACAGTCCGCGCGTATTCTTGGCCTCTTCCCCCACACCGGGAAAAGCCACCAAATGGTATTCGATCCACTACTTAAAACACTCGCAGAAAGAGGACATGATGTTACCGTTGTCTCGTTCTTCCCAATCAAAGATCCACCAGCCAATTACACCATAGTCAGCCTCGAAGGTATTGCTTCACTAGGGTTGGAAACTATTGACTTGTCATACTTTGATAGTGGAAGCAAAGTTCTGAATGTTTTGGGCGTTGAGAAAATTTTCAAGCAGATTATGGAGTTCCAACCCTTGGCTGATCTAGCTACAGGTATTTGTTCCAAAATCGTGGATTTCAATCCGTTAGCGGACGTTTTGAAGAAAAGTTATGATGTTCTTCTGGTGGAAAATTTCAATAGTGATTGTATGCTCGGTTTAGCTCACGTGTATGGGTTGAAAGCGCCTTACATAGCGTTGTCATCGAGTGCTTTGATGCAATGGAGCCCTGATCGGATCGGGGTGACGGATAACCCATCATATGTGCCAATCGTGAGCTCTGACTACACATCAAATATGAACTTCCTTCAAAGGCTGGAGAATACGGTGATGAACGTGTACTACAAGATCTGGTATCGATACGCGATCCAATTGAAGGAAAAGGCGATTATTGAGAAGCGTTTTGGGAGGAGGATACCTGATCTGCAAGAGTTTGCGAAGAATGTGACCTTGAGTTTAGTGAATACGTTCCACAGTATGAATGGTGTTCGTCCTCTACTGCCAGGTCTGGTTGAAGTTGGTGGAATGCATTTGGATCACACCAGGAAACCGATACCGCATGTGAGTACATGGAACTGTTTCGCTTGATTGACCAAACATATCATACGTTACGTTTTCAGATTCGTCTCGCGTAACGTTACTGACGACCGTAAAAACTTTATGAATGGTTTTAATTTTAAAGTATCGTTCTTATTTTCATACTAGCAGCGCTTCGCGGTTTTACCCGCGTAGTTTTTGTTCCTGTGGGAATATGAGAATAAAATATAGCCTATGTTACTCTGGGTGTTTGTTGCTTCCTAATGGTGAAAGAATTTTTGAAAGCGGCACAGTGGTTTTTAAGTTTATTCATTACGAACATTCACACACACAAAAATACAAATCTTTCCTCTTTATAATATTATTATTGATGAGCATTATGATTTACGTGAAAATTAAAATACAAGGACTAGTCTTGAAACTAGACAGGTGTTCAAAATCGCTCTCAAAAAGTAGACTTTATGCACCAGATGTGTAAAATTTACTTTTTGAAAGTGACAGATTCGTCCGTGTGAATATCGAAAATGATCTCAAAGGAATATAGTCGGAGTAAAATGTACCCAAAGCCCTATTTATAAAATTTTAGTATGGATGAATAGTATGGTTATGGATATCTTGCCTTGAACAATCGACCGTGTTAGCTTAAATTGTTATGGTTTCTCTCAAAACAACGTGTCGTTCGGTACCGGTGCTTACTACCAATATTCTGTGTGTGTGTGTGTGTGATAAGATATGACGGAATAGGGTCAATTAATCGACGAATATTGACGACTAGCATCACTCCGCGTAGTTCCCGTTCCCAACAGTGAATTTAGATTAGATTTAGACCGATTTGAAAAATATTTTTTCAAATCGGTCTAGTAGTTTCAGAGCCTATTCAATGCAAACAAACACTTCCTCTTTATAATATTAGTGTAGAATACCAAAAGACATAGGTACTTACGAGGATTAAAGAAATTCAAAATGAAAGCGAACCGGACAAGGTTGTATTTGTGGGTTCCGTACCCAAAGAGTAAAACGGGATCCTATTACTAAGACTCCACTGTCCGTCCGTCTATCTGTCTGTTTGTCACCAGTCTGTATCTCATGAGCTGTGATAGTCAGACAGTTGAAATTTTCACAGATATATTCCTATTGGGGCTTTAACAACAAATACTACAAAAAAAAACAGAATAAAACAAATATTAAAGGGTAAAACAATAACCCCGTAAAACAAACGTGATTTTTTATAGATAATGGCTCCGAGTCCGACCAATAAAAAAGTAGGTACTTTTTTATTGATTTGCGGGTAATGATCGTTGATCGGAAATCTTCGTGCGCGAGTTCAACTCTTTTTGCTCGATATTGATAACGGAAACTGGTAGATGCTTGATATATTCACAGAATATTTAGTTATATAGGTATTCAGTTTATATAAATTTCAATAATTTATATAACGCAGATAGTAGGAACTCAAAGGGCCGCACCTTTGAGTTTGGTCATTTTTTATACTTTGTTCGACCGATCGATGACTTTTTTTTAATTTTTTAGTTGTGCAACTATTTAGTTGATAATATGCAGATCTCTATTGTTCTCCATAAGACACACAGTTAAATAGTTGTTCCATCCAAAATTGTACGAATGGCGTGGTCTTTAGCTCTTTCTTCCTTTTTTTCTTACCGTTTTCGGTACGCTGCCGCTCGAACCGGAGAAAATAAATGTTCAAAGGTTTAGCTTGTTATGCTCAAAACATCAAAGGGGACACATGATCACGTACGATTATAATAAAAAGTTTTAAAATATATAAACTTACTGATTAGGGAATTCAAATAAAGTTACCAATAGAGGCGTATGCTTATTATATTTTATCAATATATAAAGGTACTTAATACTCAAATAGAACAACCTCTATTTGACTGACCTACCTACCTGCCTAAATATAATGACCGATGATACATATACCTGTATTGGAATTAGTAATCGAATTAGAACATGATTACAGAAATACACTCTGTGTCTGTGCTCATAAATAACTAATGGTCATGATGCAGAACATTTCCACATCCGTTCGAAAGGCAAGCTTTTAACTGAACCATGTAAAAATGCAAGAAACTATTGAAAAAAGGGTAACTGAGAGTCCCCGATTTCCGAGTTATGAAAATAACCAACCTGCTATTTATTTGCAACAATACGAAAAAAGTAAGTTAACACAACGACAGGGCTTCCATTTCGGACAAAGTAAAAAAAAAACGACATACTCTCAGCATCTCAAAGCCCAGAAAACTGAACAAGGATTGAACTGTCACCAGTCAAAAGTCACATTTCGCCTACCAGCTGCCCTACCATGACGTCTTAACCATCATGATTCCTGTGTCAGAGAGAGACTACACAAGACGAATAGCACTATCCCTTTCCCTCACACACATCATGATGGATTTAAGACATCATGGTAGGGCTGCTGGCCCCAGGTTTAATTTGAATCTCTGTCTTATATTTTTGGTGGTTTGAATGTGAACCGATTTCGCGCAATATTTTTACATATAAACTATACTTGCATTACCGAATGCATAGGTAGTCGATATACTTAAAACACTCGTGCATAAACGGTTTTGTCATTAAGATTTCCACACGACAAAACCATTTCTATACATATAAATATGCAACTATATAATTAAAAGCCCATTATTTGTCTGCCTGCAATAGATGTAGCCAACGTAATATTTTGTTTGCAGGATATCTCTAAATAGTCAAATTAATTCGTACAAAAACTTCCGTGCTCCTTTACCGGTAATAAAGTTTTAGTAAGCTGGTGTTTATTAGGAGAAATGATCTAAGTATGTATTAAACCAGTGCTTTGCCCGAGGAGCTCGTGGCTAAAAAATAACACTCGCACGGTCGATCTTCAAGATTGAGCAACGCTTGCCGAGGTTGGTCTGTGGATGGGTGGCCATCTTAACATACCGAGTTTCCTCCGTGCCTCGGAAAGCACGGTCCCGGCTATCATTTGTAGATCTTAGCCTTTGTTACGGATCGTCAAAAACCAGTTTGATCTGACTCCAATATTTCCAAGAAGCACCTACCGTGTTACCCAGTTAATAGGTTGTGGAGGTCTGGTAGGCAGCCGTACCACGTAAAACTGGTATTCAGCTGAATCCGGTTTGACTGGAAGCCGAGCTCAATTCATATTTATAGTTGGGAAAAGGCTCGGCGGATCGTGAAGAAAGTTTGCAGATTCTTACATTTTTCGTATTTATTATTCTCATTGATTATGTTTACTTATAAATAATATAAATTACAAAATTTGTTTGATGCGTTCCTGTAGGTACCTACGTCACTCTTTGACACGTTTTTATCCTGTTATGTCTAGTTTTGTAAGCAGGCCTATAATAGGGTAGTTGACTAAAAAAATCTAATTAGTCCGTCAGATAGATTTCCAAAAAATATTGGACACGTATTTTTTCTTTTTTTACGTAAACAAAAAATGAAGCCGATACAGAGCGTTGAAAACTCTTGTGACGTCACTACTCGCTACAATTTTTAACGAGCCGTAACGTCACAAGCCCCCACTCCTGATCTTTGATGCTTTGTATCTTCGTCAGTTTTTATAGATTTGATAAAGGAAAAAATACGTGTCCAATATTTTTCTATAATCTAACTGACGGACTAAATATAATCATATATTTTTTACTCAGGAAACACCCCTATTAAGTGCAACTCTTTCCTTTTAACCTAAACTACTAGCGACTGCCTAGATAAAGGCATCTCTAAAATATTACAAACTTGCAGACAAATATTTGAAATAAGTATGAATTTCCTTTCAAATCCCTGGGTTTGTGATCGAAAATTTGTTTAGAAAAACGGATAGGAGCGGTCATTATTACAATCCCAGAAAAGAAAGAGCACCTATAGCAATCCGCAATTGGACTGCTATGCGTGCTCTTTTCTGTAATTGACAATCCGTAACGAATGCTAAGATCTACAAGTACTACTACTCGTACAAATGATAACCGGGACCAACGGCGTGCTTTCCGAGGCAAGGATCTCTCGATATGTTAAGATGGTCACCCATCCACAGACCAACCTCGGCAAGCGTTGCTCAATCTTGAAGATTGACCGTGCGGGTGTTATTCTTTAGCCACGAGCTCTCCTAATGACCTCTCCTATCCGTTTTTGTTTGTACTGAATGAACATTGAAGTAGTCCATTCTACTTAGTATATTACCCAACTATTTCATACGTAAACGCAGCTTAGAAACCCTGACAATGCTTGTTGTTATGAATGCACTCATGTCTATGAGGCTGACGTATGTAGTCCCTATGAGTCAAACTGGAGCAGACAACTTATTTGGCCCTAAAATCGCAGTTCTCTCTGGCAGAAATTCATTGGCTACCTTCTTTGTATAAGTTAGATCTATGACCAAACCCAATGTTCTCAGAAACAACGTTCTTTCTGACGTCAACTGTTTATAGAGAAGATGAGAGTATGGCTTTAGTAGGTCCCCTGAACGAATAGTAGACATAAGAAGTGAATATCAAGCAAATTATTAATTGATTGCCACACTTGGTCAATGAGGAAAGGTCGTGTGCAATAATAATCTTTGGCATAATTAATATATCAATAAAATTTGTTTCCCTAAGGATAATTATTCTAAATATTAATTACGTTATTTCACAAACAGGACAAATGCGATATTTTTATATTTGGGGAAACCTACATATTTTAGACCGAAATGCCTAAGTCTCATGTCTGATGCTCTGACTAGGAAATATGAGAAGTGAAAATATTATTTAAAACCGGCGCTTTTCTTTGGAATCGAGTGAACGTAACCTAAAACATGAATGCCGAAATTAACCTGGATTATGCTGGTTCAGGAACGTGGGGACTGGCACAAGTACGGGAACAATCAAAAGTACGACTCGGTACGAGAGACATAACTCAAGAAGTAACGGTGTTATCCAACGTGTTCAAAAAGACAATTGAATGAACATAATAGATATTATTGAAGCATTATGTATCATTACATTACAGACAGTTGCAGTACCTACCTACTGCGGATGTGCTAGTTACAACCATTACAACTGCAGTGACTTGCAGGGTTTGTAAACACGCGTTACTTAAATGATACAGGCATGTGCTATATTTCAAAAATCGGACTAGTAGTACTGGAGATAAATGGGAACATTGGTTTGCACAAACAAACAAACAAACATCCTCTCACCCCAAACGCATACACTGTCTCCGTTCCGTCGTGGGTAAAAATTGGAAGTTTTTCTGTTTTCGTGCGGAATGTGGACAAATAGGTACCTACACATACATATTTATAAACGGATTAAATTAAAGGAATTTAGGACACACTGTCATCTTGTTTGTAAACTGAAAATTAATTCGGTCTAAGTGATAGGTAATATTGAACGGTATTCAGTTAGTAGGAACCTTGGTGGTGAAAACTAGAACGCTAATATTAAATGTCATTCTCCGTTGGTTTGCAATTTTGTTTCACTTTCTATATTTACAACGCTGCGAACAAGAAATGAGACGGTAAGTAATCAACGCAAAGGTAGACACGGACTGGCCGCTTCCAGTAACTTTCCAAGATTTCTTTTGCTCTTTCCGATAACTTATTACGGTGATATTTCTATCTTTTTCTCTCGTATAAGTATACGAATAGCAACAAGATCAAAATATAGAGCAATAGGTACCTAACACCGATAAAATAACAAAAACTAAACGTTATTTACTGTAACTGATGTAACAACTGGATTTGGCACAATTGGAGTGAGGAGGGCTATTGATAAAAATAATGGAACCGCATAAGTACTCATGTCCTATGAGTAAGGTCGATTACAAGAACACAATCCTTCACGCTGCATCGATTCGATAGACTATTTCGCGATCTTTTTCCAATTGTATTGCTGCAAGAACGCTCAGTTCCGCCACAGATAATATACCTAATACTGTTACGCTTACCATTCCTTGGCTTCAGGTGGACTAGGAATAAACTTCAGGCTAAGGTATTTTTTTTCTAAATTTAAAACTTAGGTGAAGTGACCATAGAGTAAACTGTTATTCCATGTATGTGGTCATTCAAAAATCCGTTGCAGAAAATGATGTCCCGGAACTAAAATACTTTCATTTCGCTTATATTTGAAACATTTATAGTTTTATGGGATCATTCATTAGTTAAAGGACATATTATTTAATAACTTTTTATACAACTAACGCGTTTAAATATTGCTTAATAATATTGGTTTTCATGGTAACAGAGTAGTCATTCATGCTAACCACAGGCAGGTTTTGTTTTTTCTACCTAATTCTAGGGATTTAAAGCCTTCACTTGAAACTCACTGTGCCTACGTTATCACGGTGAGATCGTTCCAGAATATTAGTACAGAATAGTCTGCTTGGTCTCGCCTAGTAGTAATATGGCATGATACCTAATTTAGCAGCTCGACCCCTCACTGCTCCAGTTCCGTTACACTGTCATTAGGTTGGAACTTTGTATTTTTATCCCGAGACAATTGGCACCCATAGCCCAGTTATTGGTACAAATATAAATCGGTCATCGACGATTGCTGATGAAGTGATGAGATGTCGTAAAGGAAGATACTTACCTATGATTATTTATCTAAGTATACAAATAATATTATAAACAGGAAAGATTTTTGTTTGTTTGTACTGTATAAACTCCAAAACTGCTGGCCCGATTTCACCAACAGAAAGCTAAATTATTAGCGAGTAACATAGGCTATATTTTGTCGCCGTATTCCCACGGGAACGGTAACTACGCGGGTGAAATCGCGAGGCGCTGCTAGTGATAGATACATACGTTTCAGTGGCATGAAATGAAGATGATTATAATAAAGGTTTGATGGGTAAATTTAACTTTACATAAATCATGAAAAATCGGTTGAAATGTGCCTACCAACTACCTTATATTTTTTATGCGTGGACCTTTTACCTATTAATCTGCCCGAGGCATCATAAGCGGGAAAACTTATAGGTGTTATGCCAAAGAATTATAGTTATACCGTTAACCTATATTGTATTCTTCGTCCTAATCCTAATGCAGGTTTTTGTCTACCACCTGTATACCGTAAGCATAAGCATAATCAGCCTGGGAAACAGGCATCCTTTCTAGGAGAAGGAATGGGCCGTAGCCCGTAATCCAACACGCGGGCCTAGTGCGGGTTGGTGAATGTCACATGTCTTCGAATTTTTGGTTCTAGGACGTGCCGGTTTCCACACGATGTTTTCCTTCACTATTTTGAGAGCAGTGAAAGTGAAACAGATGAAATTATTACACAAAGTAATGCGCCTGTCTGGGTTTGAACCCGCGACCTACAATTTGTAAGCCACTCAGCCACCACTGCTCTCAAAACGGTGAAGAAACGGTCACCCAAATTCGTTCAGTCGATAAGTCGTCCTTATTGATTGACAAATATCTAGAATTTCAGTCATACTATTGGTAGGAAGTACGTACAACAGTGCACAAGAGGCACTGGTACATTTGAAATACAGAAGCTCATCACTGGGAGGAATAAACCAGCAAATTTAAGAAAACTATCATTAACATATATCTTGTAAGATTTCGTATTCTACTAAATACTTCTTAATGACCCATGAACCAAATTGTCATCATCTAATTGTATATCTATTGAGTCAGTCATTCCTCATGTAGGTACCCAATACAACAACTATGTAGGTAGTGTGACAACAATAGCTTAACTAATTATGTTAATGAGCAAAGTAGCGAATTGTACCTAAGTACCCGAAAATCGTTAACAAAATAACAGACACAGTGATATCTTCTTTCAAAAGATACAAAGTTCTTAGGCCAAGGTTTGAAAATTTTACATCCACCACCCGGCCAGTGAAAAACTGAGTCTTGTAGCTGGTTTACACGTACGGAGATAACTAACTCAATTTTAAGTTAATTTTTAATTACTTAAAATTTAGTACATGTCCTACTAACACAAGGAAGACGAAAATTCTGTCCTTAGATTTGTTAGCTTTTGAACGAAGTTAAAGATGAAAAAATAGGGAAATAACAATACCTAAAAGAATGTGGATGAGAAAAACTTAGGATAAAAAGAAGAATCCAATATAGCTATACCCCATTCACGATAAGATTAGACATTGAAATACATCTTTTTTACAGTCCGTTCAACCGATTTTGACTCCTATTACGTTGGTGGCATGACACATGGTAGCTGCAGTGAACAGTTGGTATTATAATCACGTTTTTGCTTTTAATGCCATCCTTATTTATGCCTACGGAATAGAAGTAAAAATCAGTTGAACGGACTGTAAACAATTTTGTTCCAATGTCTAATCTTTTTGTGAATGGAGTATAGGGCCACTTTGTTTCACGAGCTAGCAAATGAAGATAAAAGCGAGTATTTCAATCTCTTTTAATATGTCGATCGAATACATACTTTTGATTTTCGATTCGACTTCCTTCACCCCAAAATTAGAGATATTAGCTTCCAAGATACTAACCTCTGCTCTAACAGTCAAGCAGCCCTACCATGACGCCTTAAATCCTTCATGATTCCTGTGTCAGAGAGCGACGGAGTTACACAAAATGAATAGCACTATCCCTTTCCCTAACACTAAATCATGATAGCATTGGCACTTCGTAGTACGGCCACAGATCTGCTATCGACTTTCGCTCGTTCTTTGACTTGTTTGTTTCTGTAATTCATGCTTATTGTATTCGACAAACATTCTTTTTTCAAATATTCTTCAACGAACTTCAGTGTACTTAGTATCAATTTTTTTTAAAAATTGAATAAATTGAAAAACATGACGCGAATAATTATATTTTGAACCCATTGAACCCGCGCGCTATTAAAGTAGGTGTTCGTGTAGGTACTTCGTTCTTTTCTGGCACCAGTTTTGCTATTTGTATCATTTTATATGTCATTGTGATATTCTAATTTAGTTTTCTAGCCGTTAAGTAAATTTTAACTTGCTGCTATGTTTACCTATCTACAGTCACTTAAAATAATCATAAAATTTACAACATAATGCCTACGTGTAAACCAGTCAAAATAAATTGTCTAATGAGAGATAATAATATATTGACTATCATTGACCCTCATGGTCAATATTTTGTGTGGTGGTTTGACCCTCATTAGGCAATTTATTTGGTTCTTCCGTGTCCATAGACTTCAATAAAGCATTATCAGAACAATTGATCATCGTAATAAAGAGACCGTCTGAACCCATTTTATCTGTTCTGTGGTTCGAACGCTACATTACAAAACTACTTACCCACATGGTGTCAAGTCAATTGACCAGAATTGACCATGCAATTGCTGGCAATGAATTGAAATCAATTTCGAACTATGAAGTTATTTTGTAGGTACTTGAATGTTTGGAACAGACCATAGAGGTTATATTGTCTTTGGAACAGACCGACGGCATTATTATTTGCTGCAAAGTTTAGCTATACAGTGAATAAGAAGCTTTTGGCTGAAACTAATGCCTTTATCAAGTATTTTATACAATTTCTACAGGCACGTTGGAAACACATCTGACTGTCCAGAAAGATATTGTGGCTGCCACCGTTTTATAAAACGCCAACCAACATTTTTCAACATACGAGTACCAACAACAGACACCGTTCTTGTTACAGTACATGGAGCGATTCCTGAACGAGTCAGAACATGGGGTCGTCCTGTTCAGTTGGGGCTCGTTAATCAAAACCGCCTCTATTCCCAAGTACAAAGAGGACATTATCGTGAGCGCCCTCTCGAAGCTGAAACAGAGAGTCATCTGGAAGTATGAGAACAGCGATGAGGAGGGCACGTTGACTGGCAACATTCTGAAAGTGAAGTGGATCCCGCAGTATGACTTACTTCGTGAGTATTCCATAAACAAGCCTATACCCCATTCACAATAAGATTAGACATTGAAATAAATCTTTTTTACAGTTCGTTCAACCGATTTTGACTTCTATTGCGTTGGTGGCATGACACATGACAGCTGCAGTAAACAGTTGGTAGTTTTTGCTTTTAATGCCATCCTTATGCCTACGGAATAGAGGTAAAAATCGGTTGAACGGACTTTAAACAGTTTTGTTTAAATGTCTAATGTTATTCTGAATGGAGTATAGGTATATTTTTAAGTAGGTACCTAATTATAAATATTTTGAAGGCCTTTCTTTCTTATCTGACGTTAACGATGATTGATGTCGCCGACGACAAAGCACGCTCGCTTAGAAATAAACTATTCACTCTTGACTTAACTACACAGCTGTCGGGAAACACAGAAACCAGCAGGGAATTTCACTCCTTTCAAATATCCAAGAGAAAGGGAATGTAGCTTCACTCAATTTGGAATTTGAGAGCCACTGCTTTTCAAAATTCAAAAGTCATTTATTCAAACTATGTTCAAACTAGGCTGATAGACAGCACATTTTGAACGTCAAATTTAACATAAAGACAGTCCCCCAAAACGCCCACCCGTCACCACTTCCTAGTGTTACTGCTTGGATTCATGTGACACTATCACACTAAGCACCAAATGAGAATCCTACAATGACATAAATCATCATAATATGCTTAGCCTTTTCCCTAAATTGAGATCGACTTCCAATCTGACCAGTTTTGGGACGCAGATGGAAGGTATTCTATATTCTGTCCCCTTTTTTCCTGGGTGGGAAGTCATCAAATGACTTCTCCCGCTCTGGGCGGAGCGGAAGGGAGTGTCAGCTCTTACTGACTATACCCACCCGTGACCATCTAGTGCCCTTTGCGTTCCAGGGCCGCGGTGACTCTTACGATCAAATTCCGCAACCCTAGCAGGCACTGACCCAATGCAGGGGCCCCGTCTTTTTGCTGAGCGCTCTTTGAGGCGCGCTTGGAACACGATGCGCCGTCAACCCGGGCCGGTTGCTATCGGACGGCAAGCCACCCATAGCTCTCGAAACAATATTCTGTGCCCTTGATGCGTCTTAAGATGAGGTTGATGATGAATAATGTAGGCATATTCACACACAATAGGTAACAGTTAAAAAAATATGTATTGTGCATAATAAACTATTAGGTACTAGATTACATAGTATGGACTTACGTAGTACCTACGTCTCTCGTGGTGGTGAACAACGTTAGTCCATGACTACCGTGTGTGAATATAGGTACCTACCTTGATTATTTACTGCAAGTTGGGACTTCATTCCGTCTTCGAAAATGCGAATGGCGGAATACCAATATTTTACATGGAGCGACTGTCTATGCCGCCTCCATTACTGCGCTAGGCATCTGGGTTTGTTTTCCTCTCATAGGGAATGTGCACGGCGTAGACTATGCCATCTAGTGTTGCAAATCTGAAACTTTTACGTTGTATATATTTGACCTGTGCTGCCACCAATACTTCCTGCACCCTCCGCTTAAGGGAACGTGCACGAAATAGACTGTGCCATCTAGTCTTGTAAATCTGAAACTTATAAGTAAAATATATTTGACATTGACGCGTCTTTGTTGCCACCTATAGTTCTGCACGTTCTCCAAAACGCAGCTCCGGTTCGATAGTAATTCCAGCTGATTAAAATGTCGATGCATGGATGCATGTGACCGTTTATTTATTTAGTTCGCCTGTGTTGACACAATAGGTACATACCTAACGATATAGAGCAGTCTGTTGAACCAATCACGTGAATCGCATTAATTATCGTGTTGTGTCGTCGGTAGTGTAATGTACACGCATCGTCTCCCATTATTGTATGTGTATACACATAGGTACGTAACGTAACGTACTTTACTTCCTGTAATATAAACTATTATTAGGTAACCTAGGTACTTGTTGTACTGAATGATATGCATGGATATTAATTTGAAAATATAAAATATACTTACAAAGAAACAATCATGAATAATGTATTGTTTTTGAGGGAAATATTTTTTGTTGAAACGAAAGATTCTTTTAAAAACAAAAGAATCATCCGAATTGATTGACGAAAACCACAGAACAGATAAAAGACCTCTTTTATCTGTTCTGTGGCGAAAACATTGCTGTACAAACATAAAAATAAACAGTCGAAAATAATTGCGAACCTTCTCCTTTTTTTCGAAGTTACCTAGGTATGTAATACAGAACATGATTTAAAAGAGCGTCCGTGGAGTTTCTTGCACGTCCTTCTCCGTAGAGATCTACGCTTTGGAACGTGCAGATAGCTTCATGGGGCTTCACCTCTTTCGACTTGACAATTCAAAAGTGCCTGTAAAGGGTTTAACCACTCTGCTCGACAAGATTTTGACATTTGACACACTAGCTGAGTCGACGGGGTGTTGCATGTTACGTCATGAATTTCAGAAATTATCTCAACTTTCGGCATCTTAATTAACTATGATAAATTTGTTTCCGCAGCAATTTTATACGATAAGTTATTGAGAAATATCTTAAATTACAACTTAAGATTGTTCAAATCACGTCAGTCAAGTTAAAAATGCGTTAAAAATAGGCATTACTACACCCTTCCAAAAGGTAGTCGTCTTAGATTTGCTAAAATTATATATGTAAACAACCTTCTCGCTTGCTGAAAAGAGGCAAAACCACAAAATCAAGACATATTCATTATATTTGCGGTCATTCTTTGTCATTTTCTACACGCAAGTTGATTTAAAATGCGGTTAAATATTGACAAAAAAATATTACTTTTCAACTTTGATGGCGGTGCTGTTCGACGCTAAAAAACATGAAAATTATGAATTCCAGAAACCCAAACTCCACTTGAGGAGTAGTGGTTTGTTCATCATTTGATTATTTGACGAATTCATCCATATTTCTACGGAAATATGTAGCGGTAATGAAGTTTTTTGTTATCCAAAGTCAAAGTTTCGCGCCAAATGTGTTTGTTTACGTTTTTATTTCACACAAAAATCACACACTCACATGTAAATACTATTACAAATACACATATTATGATTCTAAATATCGTGAAGAACAAGAAAAAGCCCAGATCTAAATGAAATTAACGAACACAGATCCAATAACACGTAATATTCATTACCGCTAATTTATTTTTGTTTAAAATCGTCAGCCATTTTGATTTTTTTAATGCTAGGGTGTGGGAAAACGATTATTATAATCGATGGTTTTTTTATTACGTTCGACTCGATAAATATAAACGAGCAGTTTTGATAAATCGATTATTAAAAATTAGCGCAAAATATTTTATTCATCATCAAATCCAATAAGCATTTATAAAAACCATATTCGCGCTTTGTTAAGTAATTTAAATAGTTCTTTTTTTGAAAATCAACGAATAAAATCAACTGAACAAATTAATCGGACCCGTGCGGATTTCGCGCCGAAATGTCTATTTTATTCAAAACTATCAGCGCCTCGCGGTTTCACCCGCGTAGTTCCCGTTCCCGTGGGAATATGGGGATAAAATATAGCCTATAGCCTTCCTCGATAAATGGGCTATCTAACACTGAAAGATTTTTTCAAATCGGACCAGTAGTTCCTGAGATTAGCGCGTTCAAACAAACAAACAAACAAACAAACAAACTCTTCAGCTTTATAATATTAGTATAGATTTAAATGCAGAACCAGAATGCTCTCGTGATTCAGAAATATTTATTATTTTCACATATTTTTTTATCTCTATATTGACTATGGTATGGTTAGGTAGTGGATCGGTTTGAACTTTGATATAATGTTATTTGAATTCGATATGCTATTTAATGTGATAAGTGTTTTTATTCGCAAAAGGAGGATCCTTATCTAAATATACTATATTATAGAATATTTGTTGAAAGTATGTGCCTATGTAAGTAGGTACATAATATATATATATGTATGTATATATGAATTTTTGAAGTTACGTCTATTTCTTTGGGAGGTCCGGTAGCCTAAACGGCTGCATAGGTTTTTCAAATCAGATATCATTCGATTAGTCATAAATGCCGAACTGTTATAGGGTATTCGAATTTTGAAAAAAAAAAAAAGGTTTATTTTTTCGAGACACACTCACGTCATTCTGCCTAGCCTTTTCCTTTTCTATGTTGGGTTCGGCATCTAGCCTAACCGGATGTAGATGAATACCATTTTTTTACATATAGCTATTGCTTATAAGACCTCCACAATCTAGTAACTGATTAGAACACACTTACCTCTTGGCAATGTTGGGGTTACAGTTCGTGGCCTACCGACTGTCAAAAATGTTCGAATGACAGCCGGCATCAACGACATGCTTTCCAAGCCATGGTGGAAACTCAATTTGTATTAGATGGTCACCCATCCACTAGCCGATCTCGGCAAGCGTAGCTTAACTGCGAAGTTCGATTTGTGCGGACATTATTATTTATAGCTCTATAAAGCAAAGGACCACTCATGTCACGCATACTCACGCATTTGAAACGATTCAGATGAAATTCGGTGGGTAATAATTATGAATTCCCGCAACCCAAACAAGATTCCGGCTCGCACGTTACCCGATTTTTTTCATGGATGTTGATCGCAGATTCGCCACTAGGATCCCTATAAACCATGAAAATAACACCCATAACAAAAAACTAGACAAAATCTAGTCGGTGCCATTTTCACTTATAATACTTATTCAAATTTATTGAGACAGGTTATTTACCAAGTAGAATTTGCCCTTAATAACCTTTTTTAGAAGATAGTTTTAGAACCTTAATTTGAAAATATATTTTGTAGGTAAGTATGTGTAATTTCCGCCAGAATCGCCCAAAATGCATTTTTCCGTGCTCTGCATGGACATATTAGATACTGGGTTTCAGGGGCAGGATGAAAAAAATCGAAAAGTATTTTATAAAGCAATATTCAATTTTCATAACATTATAAAAAAAAAACTCGCTCTAGATAAAATTATTTTTTTAAATACCATTGTCAATTTGTCTAGACCTACTTAACATACATAAACTATAAGCTTGGTATTTCGTACGCAACCAGCTGAAAGTATCTAACATATAACTCTCAGTAATTTAAAAGGAATACAATATTCTTCATTATTATTTTGAATAACATAGACAATTCTGCGCAAATTAACCTTGGGTCCGATAATCTGTTGAGTAGATTTCTTTCTTTACTGTAGAAAATCCTATTTGAATTACATAAGAAAGCATAAATAATAATTATGATTAATGCTTATTGTATTTTATATCTTAAACGTATTTTTTCCTAACATTTTAGCAACGAATTTAAATTAATCGATTAGGTTGAAATAAAAAATAAATCGATTCGCATAATCGTTTTGGTACACCCTAACAATAAAAAAAAACAATAAGAATGATGGTTGATGGCGATTATCACATTTATGCACTTCGATTTTATTTATGAAAATTAGTAAACTTGTGGGTTAAATATTAAAGAATTAATGGCGCTAAGACATGAGCATTTTACGTAATTGTTTTAATTAACGCCCATACATAAGACTTTTTAAGTGGTTTTATCAAAAATGCAATTATTAATGAGGAAGTCGTATGACGTAACTCTGAGGTCCAATTGGTACTACAACCGAGCCGGCGGAGGTTTGCATGTCTAGTACCAATTGGTACTACTACCGAACTATACGGTTAATTGAAATAAATTATTTGAGTATTGAGTATTTCAAGTTGGTGAGAAATATAACATCGCATTAGCCTCAATCAACGGCCATTATAACCCACCGCCAATGGAACGGACAGAACAAGTTAAACAATTAAATAATAATACAACCAATACAATACAATGTTTTATACTTTTGTGTTTTTTTTTTTTGTTTAGAATTCGGTAGTATTTTTTTGTTAAAAAGTTTTTTATTATTCACTTTTTAGTGGTGACACCCCCCCACAGCTAAATCATACCGTACCTATGTACGTGTTATAAACTGGTGTAAACAATAAACAGACATGCAATTTCAACAATACCGGAACATTTAATTACTATCATTTATTGAGTTACGTCTCCAATCTCCGTTCTTCATCAGATATTCAACAAACTAGACAGGGACCACTTCGAAATACTAAGAAGCTCTTCCAAACCATCTTATACAGTTTTTTTTTTTATGTTACATCGAATAGAGACGAAAACATCATCAAAGTAGCCGAAGCCACACATTATTAGGGATAACTCAAATACTAGTCGTCAGATCTCGCTCAAATTAAATTAGACCACGCCACATGTCAAGCACCAGCTTTCGAATATAAAAAGAATCATTAAAATCTGTTCACCCAGTAAGTTATGAGGTAACACAAAAAAAAAAATACAGTCGACTTGAGAACCTCCTCCTTTTTTGGAAGTGGGTTAAAAAATCCTACACTCGTCCCAAAACGTTGTAAGTCTGTGACTCGGGACACATTCTGATTAGGGTTGCGGAATTTGTTCGAAAGAGTCACCGCAGCCCTGGAACGCAAAGGGCACAAGAAGGATCACGGGTGGGTTTTAGTCAATAAGAGTCGGATCTGACACTCCCTTCCGCTCCGCCCAGAGCGGGAGAAGTCGTTTGATGATTTCCCATCCAGAAAAAAAGGACACATTCTGATTAAATGTGATAATAAACGTCCGGATACATCTTTTCGCAAACTTATTTAATTTAATCACGTATACATATAATTAGGCATTTGTTATCAAGATATTGTGGTCTTACTTAACAATAATTCGTAGAAGGAAGCAATCATGAATGAACAATATTTAATGAAATAATTAGAATTATGCTTCTCTACCATCACGGTTACTTGTGGTCAGACATGATCACATAGTGTTATCAAGTCCAAGCACATTATGATTTTAATGCAGAGTATAGGGAAAATCATGACTTCGTCAGAAATCACGATGAAGAACCATAGGATTAATTCATAATCATAACATTTCCGTATTAGGTACCTACCGACTGCAGATTTATTTAGCACCATGCATGCTGTAGGCGGGGATTTCTTGTAGGATCTTGACAAGACTTGGTTCGCCACGTCCAACAATTTATATTTAGAAAGAACCTGCTGTCAGCTCATAGGGTCTCGTATGGCGAGCTATGGGTGGCTCGCCGTCTGATAGCAACCAGGCCCGAGTCGACGGCGCGTAGTTTTCCACGCGCGCCTCAAAGAGCCGTCAGCAACGAAGACGCGGGGCCCCATAGGGTTAGTGCCTGCTAGGGTTGTGTTCGAAAGAGTCACCGCAGCCCTGGAATGCAAAGGGCACTAGATCCGTCACGGGTGGGTTTTAGTCAGTAAGAGTCTGACACACCCTCCCGCTCCGCCCAGAGCGGGAGAAGTCATTTGATGATTTCCCACACAGAAAAAAAGGGTCTCGTACCCGAAGTACGGGCTGTACTTCGGGTACGAGACCCTTTTTTTTTCTTGCTAGAGCTAAGCGTCCGTTGTTCGACTGTCTGTCAGTTCCAGCAGGTTGTATTCCAAGAACTGTAATAGGTAGATACTTCACCGAGTATCAAATCGGAATGTTACGGAACCCAATATGTACTGTCCGGTATTTAAATATTGTATGTACCACATAAATAACAAAATCTCCTTCCATTTCCACAGGACACCCAAAGGTAATCGCCTTTATCGGCCACGGGGGTCTTCTCGGCATGACGGAGGCGATTTCAGCCGGTAAACCGATGCTCATCGTGCCATTCTACGGAGACCAGCCCCTGAACGGAGCAGCGGCCGCGGCTGTCGGTCTCGGGAAGACCATATCTTATGCTGACATGTCAGAGAAGACTTTGCTGGAAGGTCTGCAGAGCGTGCTAAGTGCTGAGTAAGTATGATATTTTAAGCTTACCTACTATGATCAACATCAGATAAAATGTCTAGGATTACGATGATTGAACCACCTACATCATCATCATCATTAATTCCTAAAACAGAAATAATGACATTAAGCCAGCTTGCTCGGGTGGTTGGTGGCAGTTGCGGAATTGGTTCGAAAGAGTTACCACGGCCCTGGAACGCAAAGGGCATTAGGAAGTACACGAATAATTTTAGTCAGTAAGAGTCTGACACTCCCTTCCGCTCCGTCCATAGCGGTAGAAGTAATTTGATGATTTCCTATCCATAAAAAAGGTGGTTAATGGGAATCTAGTTGTCCGGTGGACAACTTTAATAAATGCCGTGTATATTTATGTGACTCTATTATTGATCGGTAGTCATTGACATCGCTTTTATTTCCCTTTCTTATGAAGTAGAATGATGTGTGAGTGGCACATCTTTTTTGGCACTTTTGCGGTCTTTAAAATACTATTGAACAAGTTGGTGATGTACGCAAAGGGCACTAGAAGGATCACGGGTGGGTTTTAGTAAGAGTCTGACACTCCCTTCCGCTCCTCCCAGAGCGGGAGAAGTAATTTGATGATTTCCCATCCAAAAAAAGGTGTTAAGAAATATTAAATAAACATTCAAACATCAACTAGGTTCATGATGGTGCCTTTAAAATACTTGTTGCTATGTTTATACTACAAGGTTATTTAATGAATAGGAATATTTCTGCCTTTTCTATCTACGTACATATGTGGTCAAAACCTTTTCCCAATAACCCAGTAGGTACCTAATAGGTAGGTACTTATTTGCATATTATTGTGCTCGTTTACAAGTCATGCCAAAATTTCTTTGTAGGAAATGGCACTTCGCCAAAATCTATGCACATAATAAAATCGTAGACTCGTCGTATCTGTAGGTACATTGAATATTTTTGCGTAAAAATAACTGAGAAACGTATAAAAAACACCATAAAACTAACATTTTTGTCCGTATACCTGTTTATCCGTTTGTCTGTTTATCTGTATGATTGTGGAAGCATCACGCAAGGACCACTGATTGGGTTCGAAATCTAGGTACCTAAACATATTAGGTATGTGTTATCCCGAGTTTTATTTAGAGTTTATTTCATCAAAATTGACTTACAAAATCAAAAGATATCTAATTTCTGAGTTAGTAAGAAGCCTTCATATCTGTATATATGAAGTTAAGTTTATCGTTCTATGTGGGATTATTTTGCCAGTTCAACTTATATAAGAGTCGATAGATGGCGTTGTCCATTTGATTTAACATTCTAAATCGCAGTGTTAAGATGTAAGTTTTTCCGCCTATGAAAAACCACCACACGTCATGTTTGGCTGTGCAAAATATATATCTGTAGGTATTGAAAAATATTGTTTAATCGATTCACGAAAAAAAAATATTGCTACAGATTTCCATTGGAGTACAAGGAAGTCTATTCCATCGTATGGGGTATCTTTGGATAAGTCTCCTAAAATATATCATAACCCGTTTTTTGTTTCAATCGGTTTACAAATTATGTATGTCTATGTAAGCATTAATGTGTTTATTTTTTCTTTGAATTAGGTACCTACTAAATTAAAAATCCACTTGACTCATCAGTTTCTTTGTTTCGTAGTTTGAAGACTAGCACTATTCTTTATATGTCTGTTTTGTTAATTTTGATTCGAGGTAGCAAGAGATACCTGATTTGGTCGGCATTTTAAACGGAAGAAGTAGATACAGTCAATGCCCTGCACTACCCTATTTAATTATATTTTAACGGGGTCGACACTTTTTTAACTCCGACATCCACGTGAACGAAGTCGCGGGCACAGCTGTCGGCTAGTTAGTTATGTCAGTACTCCCTAAAATAACCCTGTGTTTTATTAGGTAATCCTAGCTATTAATAGTGGTGTTCAAATGTGTTTAGAATTATGTCATGGAACACAATCAAGAACTATCGGTCACGATAGTGTAAAATGCCGTGCTATTTAAATCATGGCAACATTGGCAACAGATTGTGTGTCTGCCTAACTTTTTTTTACCAAGGCAGGTATTCTTAATGCCTGTAAGGCACATGCATTAGGAATACCTGTTTCTTGTTAAATTTGAGTTCGTGCTTTAACAGGTTTACTGTCCCCGCATCAGACATAATAATAATAGGGTATTTTACTGTAAAAATCCAATTAGTCCGTCTGATAGATTTACAAAAAATATTGGACACGTATTTTTTCTTTTTTCACGTAAACAAAAAATGAAGACGATACAGTGCGTTGAAAACTCACGTGACGTCACGTCGCTGGTAAAAATTGTAGCAACGTAGTGACGTCACGTGAGTTTAGCTCGGTACCTACTAATTATGTTGCACAGACAATGAAAATCGATAGATTGAAACAGGTCACTGCGTTATTTGCAGACTGACTGGAAACATGTTAACCTGTAGGTACATACCAGGCATTGATTTAGATACGAACAAACCTAAAGATGTTTGATGGAACTTTCTTGAAAAAATACACGTTCAATTAATCTAAATAAATGTCACTGAAAAATCTCGCACAATCTAGAAACATAGGACCTTACGCTTCACTCACGGCCAGCTGCCTGATACTTATAAATATGTGCATAAACCTGTCTTAGAAAAATCATCAGTTTATCAAATCATCAGTTAATATATAAAAATCTTCCATTACTGAGTGACTGACAAACAACATACAGCCGAAACTACTAAGTATTATAGTTCACTAGCAGCGCCTCGCGGTTTTACCTGCGTGGTTCCCGTTACCGTGGGAATATGGGGATAAAATATAGCCTATGGCACCCGGGGATAGTAGGTATAGCTTCCCAACAGTGAAAGAATTTTTCAAATCGGTCCAGTAATTTTTGAGTTTATTCGTTACATACAAAAATACAAATACAAATCTTTCCTCTTTATAATATAAGTACCCAGACACCTATAGATTGAAAGCTAAAATTTGTCATGACTACAATATCAATGCAAAATTCTATCACATGAAGTCGCATGCAAAAGCTTATATTTTAATTTAATTTAATTGTTATCTAGTCGGTATGATGAAAAACGTGGAGTCTTCACAGCAGTGCCTATTGTGACACAAGCCAAAAGCGTTACCGTTTACATAAGCGACTGTTCTACATAATATTCCAGCCTTGTCAATCACCGTATTTTCTTCAAAGTTATTTCAACACAGTTTTTCAATAAAATTTCAGATTTATACTAAAGTTAAGATAATAAAATAAAAAGATTTAGGTTAAAAGATAAACGTAGGTCGGTATATTAAACAAAATTATCTATAAAAAAAAAAATAACCGCTAATTGTCATACCATCGATCGAGAGGGATAAAAATCACTTTAAATTATCAGACACTGTTGTTGGTTACCTACTGACACTTCAAAAAATATTTTCTGTACTGTGAAGATCTACAGTATCTCCACACTTTCAAAAGTTTTATAACTTAGTTCTACTGAACTGTCAGATATTTATCCCAGTTATTCTTTTTCCAGGATGCGAATAAGCGCGCGAAGGGCTTCCAAAATCTGGCAAGACAGACTAGCAGATCCCCTGGACACAGCAGTGTACTGGGTCGAGAGGGTCATCCGATGGGGTTACCAGGACCCCTTGCATTCCACCGCCAGGGACCTAACCTTCATAGAACATAACTTACTAGATGTAGCAGCTGTGCTCTTACTAGCTGTAATAGTCTTAATTTTAGTTCTAAGGATAGTATTATATCAAATTCTCCGGCTACTGAGCGCTAGTATGAGCAAAAAGGAGAAGTTGCATTAGGAAATGAAAATTTGGCTCGGCCTCAAATGCAATGAGTCTAAAATTCTAAACATTACCCAACCTCGGTTTCAGTTCTGTACTGTTTGCTTTTGATTCGTCCCAAAATAGTTCCTATTAATGTTCGGTTTCAATGTTGAAAATCGGTTTCCTTACAATTGTTAACTTCAGGACTTTGGCTTGAATCGGGAACTAGTTAACGTCTTCGGACATAGGAAGCGCAAGTATTAATGAATACACAAACCTAGGATTACAAAATAAACATTTTATTGCTCTCGCTGTAAGCTGTGATGCGTCATATTTCTGCTAAAGTTATAGGAAATTTAAGATTTAATAAGATATTTAATATATGGCCAGATGTAGACGGACTGGTTGACTAATGATGAAATTTTCTGTTGTCTTCATTGGTCTTGTGCATAGATATAATAAATAAGATCTTGTGCGTCAGGGCAACGATCAGGCTTTAGTATCGTAATCGTGCTACACATAATTATCTCAATGAGGAAATCGTCGTTAGACAGAAAGTATACCTACATGGGCGTACCGAGCTTCTGGTCTAGGGAGAGGCAAGTCAGACTTTTTAAGTTAGATCTTCCGCGACTTGACATCGTGGTATTTCTTAGACGTTTTAGTCAAATATTTTCGATGACACAATGGACGGACTTATCTGTAAAAACTTCAGGATAGTCCTACCTACCCCCCTGTCTGACCATCAATACCTACGCCTAATTTTTCATAAGTAAGTAGTTATAAGCTACCTAGAATAAAACAAAATAAACTTGTGTGATAGATAACATTTTACTCAACATATTTTGAATGTTAACAAAATTGGTATCGGTATTGTTTAAATGGATCCGCCACTGTGCTAATGTTGGCCAACACTTAACTTTATCTATCAGATTATCTTCAAATATTGGTAAAGAAAGTGTTGAAACCCGCCCTTAATATTAAAGTAAACATGTTTGCAGATAACAGATTACCCAAAAACCGAGGAGGTACCTACTAATTTATATGTTTGTCTTAGTTCAAAATGTAGATATTAAAATACTGTAATGTACTCGTAGTTCCAAATAGTTCGTGTGCTGTGAGAATCGGCAGGGTTTAGTTTAGATTATTATTAATTATTTTAAGACTAATTATACTAATATTAGCAACACTTTTGAATAACTGCTTCTGTGTTCCATTCACAGAGGATTC
The DNA here is from genome assembly GCA_905332915.2 of Hecatera dysodea. Taxonomy (NCBI): domain Eukaryota; kingdom Metazoa; phylum Arthropoda; class Insecta; order Lepidoptera; family Noctuidae; genus Hecatera; species Hecatera dysodea. The sequence goes on along the minus strand of HG995294.1, from coordinate 4,070,851 downwards.
TACCAACTTTATAAAATAATACCTATGTTGCAGGGGATGATTGAAAAAATGAATACGAATTTAAGACTATTTTTCTCAATTATCCGGTGAAAAGAACGGCTGACAGGACAGAATGGAAGAAAAAAACATGTTGCGCCGACCCCAAGTAGCATGGGATAAGGGCAGAAAGATGATGATGATCCGGTGAAAAGAAAAACATTTTTCCGATATCATCCTTTTTTTGGATGGGAAATCATCAAATGACTTCTCCCGCTCTGGGCGGAGCGGAAGGGAGTGTCAGCCTTACTGACTAAAACCCACCCGTGATCCTTCTTGTGCCCTTTGCGTTCCAGGGCCGCGGTGACTCTTTCGAACAAATTCCGCAACCCCTAGCATGCATTGACCCTATGGGGCCCCGTCTTAGTTGCTGACGGCTCTTTGAGGCGCGCGTGGAACACGATGCGCCGTCGACTCGGGCCTGTTTGCTATTGGACGGCGTCGGGAAACGCAGTTTTTCTTCTGTTGCGGCGGCTGTAGCGTGAGGTTTCCCTCTCTCGCACGCGTTCCGCCTCCTTCTTCGCTAGATTTACTGCTTCGCAGAAGGAGGCGACCACTTCCCATGCCTCCTCTCTCCGGACCATGGTTTGAACCAGGGCCGGACGCGAGAAGTCGCCGCCGCCAATCGCCTCGACGAGGACACGGCGGTGCTCCGCCCAAGCAGGACAGGCAGAGCTCCAGCGTATGATCAACCGTGTCCTCGGTCCGATACCATCCTGCTATATACAACATTACATTCAAAAACCTGCGCATATGTCGAAATAGAAACGATAATAGAGTTTTTATGATTAGCTAAGATTGTCGACTACTTAACCGGGCTAACAATACCTAATGGAGCTGATTTTGACACATTTTATACTACTTTCCAATACAAGTAGCACCACTGACTAGCACGGAAGAGATAATTTACGCCACAGGGACGAATCAGTTGTTTTTTTTTTTTAATATTGTTGCTACAAATGTACCATCTAATGTTGTTCTTTTAACAAAATGAGGTGTAAGTGTTCAAAAATAATGTGTTTATGGATAAATATCAATAAAACCAAATAATTGACGTCTCTATTTTTATTTTATTTTTAGTATAAAAGTTATTAACATTTATAATATTTACGAATTCTATACAACAGATATTGATAGTATAAATATTGTTTTGCGTCGTTTCATTGATTACCTATTTTAGATTGCAGATTGACATTATAAGAAAGAAACCTGCAAAAAGCTGGAAGTCTGCAAAGATTCCTAAGTCTACCTTGGGGTGAAACACGTTTTTTGTAGCAAATCTGGGTCTACTCAATAGACCTCTCACCGTGACATCTTAAGGTGGAGTGAGCTATATGTGATTCCATATCGAGTGGATGCATTGACAGCTTTCGGAAAGGTTTCAGAATAAGCAAAATAATGTAGCATTTCACAAGCGCGCGTCAAGTCATCAAGCGATACCTTTGACATCTCTATCACTACATAGTACATACCTATACTCCATTCACAATAAGATTAGACATTAGAACAAAATTGTTTACAGTCCGTTCAACCAATTTTGACTTCTATGGCGTTGGTGGCATGACACATGGTAGCTGCAGTAAACAGTTGGTATTACAATCACGTTTTTTCTTTTAATGCCATCCTTATGCCTACGGAATAGAAGTAAAAATCGGTTGAACGGACTGTAAACAATTTTGTTCCAATGTCTAATCTTATTGTGAATGGAGTATAGTATAACACACAGGGAGCAGTGGTGGCCGAGTGCGGACCAGTGGTGGCCTAGTTGTAGTGTGCCTGTGCACACACAAATTCATTATTAAGTTTCAATTTACTCAGCAGAATTCAAAAGATAGATATTACAAGCATTCCGAGTATACCATACAGCCCACAGCAGTGTACATTATAGTGTATAAAATACATAATTCTCCTATTCACCTGTCTCAATTTGTAGCTTCTTTATTTTAATAGGCAATATTTTCACCATCTCTTGACATAAGGAGAATTCCTCATACATCATTGTAGCTGCTTCCTCACAGTTTGTACAAATATCTACAACTGCTTGATAAGAGTCAAAACTCTTTTGAACATTCCTCAGTTGTGAAAGTTTGTCTACTGCAACTTTCTTCATGCTATTCCTACCAATGAACGCGTGAGCGCTGATTACCGGCCGTATTAAATCGTAATTAAGTTTTGTCGGCATTACACCATTCTTGTCCTTGCAAGAGTTTAGGAAATGATCGTAATTTTCGATGCTCTTCTCACAAAGACTGTTGATTTTCTTCAATGCATGTGGAGTTGGTTTTTCGGTTGTTTTGTTGAGTTTTTCGAGTTTGATGTTGAGTATATCCGAGTAGACTTCACCTAGCTCAAACCACAGTTGCCTACAATATTGGAGGTAGTATGTAGGGTTGATTTCTTTGAGTAGGTCTTCAAGCATGTCGATTCGCCGCTTGTGCATCTTGGCGCGTCTTTCGTCGTCTTCCTCAAAGAAGGCTAGGTAGCTATATGACTGGGAGCTATCTTGTATAAGTTCTATGTAATCTGAGGCTAAGGTTTCCAGTTTGTAATACTCCTTGGCCTTGTTCAGCCAAGTCTGGCAGTTCAAGAAGACTTCTCTTGCATCCTGGTAGGTGAGAAGGTACTTGTCTCCAATCTTGCTCTCATATTTAGAGACATCAATGTCTGAGAAGACTAGCTTAGTGATGTCACCTCCACAGATGTTTTCATGGTCTTCTAATGTGAGATTTGACATGTCTGGATAATAAGAAAAATATTTTGGTTTAACATAGTTATTTTATTGCAGGTACTATACAATGCATTCTTAATTAACACTAAGCTTCATCATTCACCATCCCATAGGCTAAGGTATAAAGAAAATGGCTTGATAAACATTTTAGTAAGTAAGTAAATTGTGATGACTAAACAATTTATAAATAAGTATTTAAACAGTACATACCTGTAATAGATTCGGTCAACTGTTCAGAGTCATTCATAAGCCTCGCTTTAGATGAAGTCATAAGCAATATACAATACTTGGCCCAACATCGCGCCACATCGGCTGACCTATGCTTAAATGTTTCTATCTTAGCCAGAAACATTTCATCACTGTTCTCAGCAGAACCCAACTTTTCTTCATATTGCTCAAGTATAGTTGATGCAGCTGCCAAATGATGCCTTGATTGGAAGAACCCATTCTGCTCAGCAAAGAACTGAGATAATGTTGCAGAGTTCAAAGCCCAGTCTATGGGCTCGTAATCATTGTATTGTAACTGCCTCCGCAAGGTAACATGACAATAGATAGCTGATTTTAAGTTTTCCTTCAATGAACCATATACTTGAGCCAAGTAGTATAGAGTCAATGTGTGTGCCTTTTCTAGAAGCATGATGTCTCCCATAGGACTCTCCCCAGTTGGACTCACAATCTGTTCTATGGGCAAAGGCAACTGCATTGTGCATTTAAAATTCTCATACAATTCTTTGGCATACAGCAAATAAGTTTTAGCTTTATCAGGTGCATCACGATTAGACCATAATATGCCCAAGTTATTGTAAACATTGATAAGAGTGATTACAATCTCTGGTTTTGACGCATTTGGTAGAAGCAGTTCCATTGCTTCTGATAGAATCTTTTCACTTGATGTTAGCTCTTCAGTTTCCATGTCAATTATGCCTATATTCAGTAAAACGGTTCCTAGCATGGCGAGGAGCTTTATGTCATCCAAGCTAGTTGAACCACTGAGCAGTTTCTTTAAGCTGTCGCACATACCACCGAGGATTTCTTTAGATTTGTATTTGGACATGTAGGGCTCGTTTTCCGGGTCATTTTTGCTGTCTTCGTCCAGCAGCTTACGGACCTTCCCGTAATTTTCCTTGAAGTCGTTGAGAATCTCCTTCTCCGACATTTCAGTGCTAACAGTCATAGTTTTATTGTGGTGTTTCAATTAATCAATATAACCTATTGCCTCATTTACTTTCGCAAATAATTAAATATCCGATCGTGTTTTTTGTTAATGAAAGACACGTTGATGTTTTTCAGTAAGATTCAAAGATTTAGCCTGAATTCAACAGAATAATCTAAACATATTTCTATTACTTTTATTTTGACCGATTTTGACTTGACGTTTTGAAACTCTGTCATTCATTCAATGGATTCAATGAAAGAAGAGCAAAGCAAGCTGGGCAGTTTATTGGAATGAAAACACATCATATGATTTCTGAACGAATATTTATCACGAAACGACAGCAGTGTTGCCAGAAGGTTACTTTTGTAACCTTTTAGGTGATTTTTCGGGATTTGTAGAATTAACTTATATTTTTTTACATAAAAGCAACGTGAAACGGAACGCTCGTTTTAGTATTTTTCATCTTGGTAAGCTTCGTTAGCAGTAGTAGAACAAAAACCTTGAATGCATCAATTTTATTATATAGGATCAATATGAATAAATCAAGAAATGTGCATACTCACCGATGTTTCTGTAAATCAATTCAACTAATATTCTATCAACTTATAATACCTTTCCAGTAAAAAAATATGAAAGGTTATTTTTTATACAAAAAGGTTACATTTTTTTATATTTCAGGTGATTTCTGACATGACCGACTGGCAACACTGCCTACGACACAAATCTGCCATCTGTCGGTGAACGATGTAAACTAAAATGAAAATGAGTAAGCTCTAGGGATGGGCAAGTGAAAAAAATATATCGATATTTATCGTATCGATATTTTTAAACACTATCGATAATTATCGAGTGAAAAATATCGATATATCGATATATCGCCAGTTTTCGCATGATTATTCATACATATTCCCAAAGCAATCAAACTTCGTAATAAACAATAGAAGAAAATAGTATTTTTTATTAATGCTCGAGCCTTAATATATTTTTAAGTTTTGTGATTGATTTGTTGAAAAAAAAAATCCGAAAATTGTTAGTTGCGTGTTAATTCAAGGTCATATTCGTCTACACTGATAGTTTAATAGAATTTGTATTTTCGTGCACGCTACCAGTAGTCTTAAATTGCTATATTGCATTTAATAACGATTGTGGTGAGATTTTTTAAGTTAACAATACGCGAGGAGCATGCAAGGATAATCTATAGTAATAACATTAAAAACACGCAACCAAAATTGCGTAAAAAAAATATCGAATTTGATACGAATTCGATAGTCTGAACTAAAAATTTAATATCGATATATCGCGACTAAAAATATCGACGATATATATCGATATTTGTATGGAAAAATATCGATATTTCGATATATCGATATTTTTTGCCCATGCCTAGTAAGCTCTCGCTTGCTAATCTTGCTATTGCTATCTTGCTGTAGTTAGTCATTATTAGTCATCTATAATAATTATTCTTGAAACCCCAGTCCACTTGAATCACAACCATTACCTATTGACGATTGACTTCGAAAACCGCTAAAATAAAACGAAATTAAATGTAGAGTTCAATCATCATTTCGTATTCTACACTATTTATGATACCTACAGGAAAATTGCAAACGCCGTAAAAATGTAAAATATCTTGTTGGAAACTAGAAATTTGGATGGGATTTAACCTATACAAAGCGATTTTCTCATTCATAATATCAAGAAATTGTAATCTAATAAAGATTTATTAGAAACCATAACTATACCTAGCTTATGCGCTTATTACACTATCCAATTTTTAGGAAACCTAAATCGGTTACAATCTAAAAATTCCAACTAAATTGGCCTCCAACTTCAATTACACTATCCTGTTTCCTAAAATTGGATAGTGTAATAAGCGCTTTAGAACTTCTAAGACTTTGGCCTCAACTTTTGCAGTTTAGGCATCTGATCTCTGGAATTACGCTTGCACCTAAATGTTAGAAATCAACTTTGCAGTAGCTTTTTAGGCACTGGGAAGGTTAGGCATGTTAAAATTAAGTGACACATTTTTATTTGCACTGTTTATTCTTATCATCAAGTACCACATCATTTTTTACACCACCCACCAGCAGATGGGTACACAATCATTCATTTCATTCAGCATAATTCCCTTATTCACAAACATCATATAACATAATTTTACATGTTTATTATTTACATTGTACTGTTCAAAATGCTAAAATACAAAAAAAAAAGGTTTTAAGTCAGTCCTTTATATAAAATAGTGTTATAAAAACAAAATAGCTTTAGTTTTATGAATAAGGAAAAAATACCCTTATTCCTAATAACAACATAGTTAAGTATGTTACAAACAGTGCGTGCTACGGATGGCCTTTGCCAATAATACATGTATTAGGAACCGGTTGGCGGTTCCGGGTCCTCCATAGACACGGCTCGTGGAGGTGTTGTGTGGGCATTTAGCTGGGAAAACACCTCCTTTTCACCCAAAGCTAACGGATCAGGCTGGGTGGCAGGAGAAGGACCAAACTCCATCATTGGAGTAGGTGACACTGGTCTGACAACACTAGTCCCTGATGCCTCCTGTTCCTCCAAAAATCTGTCCATGTAATCTGTGTGGCCAGGGTGTACAGTGTACTTTTTCTTCTCCAAGCGAGCTTTATTGGCAAAAATATCATGCCGTTCTGTCTTTTTCCATATGTAATAAAACTGAACCAGTTCCCCAACTGACCGAGTCCGTACTTTGTACAGTCTGATTAAATGGAAATCCTTGCCATGGGCTTTAAGGCCATTTTCAAAGTTACGACACTCCTCTTCTGACCAAAGGCTTGCATGAGCTGGAGTTTGGGCAGATATGCGTCGCCGCCTCAATGCTTCCTCTACATTGTGACCACACTGCTGAAGCAAGTAAAGAGCTTCTTCATCATCTCTTAATTGTCTCCCCCGTGGCACACCATCTACCCCTGTTCCTGAGGTCATTGCACACACTTTCTTCATGTAGTCCTCAGTAACTTTTTCTTCAAGTGTAGTAGGATTCCACAGTAATTTGTCTTCATTTTCATATGGCAGTGCATCATCATAGCTACATAAACCTTCAGGAATTGCAGCTTGGTAGTCACTACCAACCATTATAGTCTTTTTCCAGTCATCCTCGTCTGGACTATAGTCATAATCATCTTCTTCTTCAGAAGGCGGTCTTGAGCCTGACCTAAGGCATCTTGTGGCTTCAGGACTAGTAGTCTCACTATATAATTGTTGTAAAGCTGATTCTGGTTTCTCAATCTCCTCTGGCACCACCTCAGGGGCCTGCTCTGGTACTGGCTTGTCCATACTTCTGTTGTATCCGTACAGTGCTAGTAGTTCCTCCAAGGGCATATCACCTTCTCGCTGAAGGCTGTTGAGTTCGGCTTTAGGATCTTGTTGCTCTCCCGCTGCCAAAGCTTCTTCTTCGTCTAGTGTTCTCTCGTCATCAAAATCATTTACCATCATTTCAACAGAGGGCTCGAATAGAGACTTGTCGTTCCCCACGTCCATACTCGCATCGTGTTCGCTTACATTGGACACCAGCGCGCAATCTGACATGACTACCACTGTACCACACTATGAATATCGTCTCACCAAAACATGATAAGTGTTTAGTGTTATTACAATTAATTTACGTAAATTAACATTAAAATAAATAGAAAACATTACAATTATGACATATTATGCGATTTTTTAAGAAATATACGCAGAACAAAACAAAAATATTTTGACACGACAGCCTAAGTTTCGTGAGTTCTGTCAGTGTCAAAGTTTTTTTTTTTGTCGAAGCCAAATCAAACCCGAGGCTAATAATAAGTCACTAATAATTAGTGACTGATGATTAATAATAAATAATAAAATGAAAAGAAAGAAAATTTGAACTCGTTTTTCTCGTGTTGATTCTGTATCTATGCAAATACCTTCGAGGCATTTTTAAAACATTTTGAATACATAAACTAGCAGACAAAGCAACGAGCAGAATGTCAATAAATTTCTCTAAACGTTGTCTAAACGTCAGTCCAGAAATGTCAAACAAGTATCTGTCAAGTGATGAAGTGAATGCGTTTCCTTTCCAAATAATTGTATTTGTAAATTTATACCAAATTAAAATGATGTTTGATAGTTTTTCGTTTTCTCCAATAAAATAGTTTTTGGTTTTTCCGTATAAATAAATCAAAATGTTGCGGATCCTATTAATATTGTTTGTGACAATTGTCAAAGTAACGCACAGTTTTTCAGACATTGGAAAATGGGATTTACCGCTGAATGGGGTGAGGATAATTTTCGTTCTAAAGCTATGAAAGTTTACGATGGTACACAGTAGTGATATGACCTCCTGCCTTGCAATTATACAATCACAGTGTTGCTAATTGATTGATGTTGCTAAGTAACGAATTAAACCATGTATGGATATTTTTTGTGACTCACTGTATATGCTTACTGAAATGTTAACTAGCGTACCTTTATTCTTAGATACCTAATGAAATGGTGGTGAACCGTAATTTAAAATACATTAATTTCGTACATTGAAATCTAATTAAAGATAAATTTATAGTCATAGGAAAAGTAAGAGGAAAAATAGTAGTAAAATGTTCACATACATGTTATTTCTGGGAAAAACAGATTTCGATATTACAGTAGAACGCCGATTATCGAAAATTTAGATAATTGGACATAGACTGGTAATAAAGAAAATAGAACTGTCACACATAGAATAAACTTTAAGTTTAACAAACACAGTTATACAATAACTTGGTTAACAGTAAAAGTAAGTAATTTTGTAAATTTACTGTTATAAATATATTACGTTTATAAAATTACTTGGTTTATTTTTATATTATGCTTAGGACCGATTCGCATAATTAGTGATTCGGTTAATCCACATTCTACTGTACTTTCTTCTTACTGCACTATGTAATAGTATCTCAGAAATAAATAATACAAGTTGCTTTCTTAAAAGTAAAGACAAAGTTTTTTTTAATACATGAAAGACAGAATGCTTTTATTCTGCCTAATAAAGCAGAGAGTTTTGATACAACTTAAAATTCACCAAGGTTGGCTTTCAAAGTTGAGTGGTTGATATATTTATTTTATTTTTTCAGGATAATTGTGTGTTTACATTAGCTAAGTCACTATTTAAGGATTCTCAGCTTATTATAATGTGTAAGTATTAGTATATTTATTTTCTAAAATTTACTTTATGATCTTATGGCACTTATTTTTTTCTCTATCATGTTGGTAATAACTATAGAACAGTGCTACTAGCTACAGTGTACTTGCTACAATCATTTTTGTCTTATACTGTCACATCTTGATATGCATGTCATGTTACACTTCCTTTGTTACTAGTACTACACAATTGATCTATAATAACTCATTGTTGCATTGGTACACTTACAATACAAGACCTTATAAGACAATCATTGGACGATCCACTTCCTTTTAGATTGTTTCCTGTTGCCATGGTTCCTCAAAATGTTGCAAATACTCTATGAGCATGAACATAAAAGGATAATTTATAGGTATTCAGTCCAAAGGTTGTAACTCAGTGCTCTATGATGGAATTAAATTCAAGGAAAACTACAACAACCTTATTGGGAATTATGTATGCCATGGGGTCCGAGTGCTCATCGACTTTTTCGTGAAATCAGCAAGCAGTTAGTCAACTCTTCACATGACCAGAGGGCTGGCCTTTTCTTTGCTCAACTAATCAGCATGGGCATTCAATGTGGCAATGCTCCCAGTGTTCTGGGCACTTTTCCCATTGACAGCGATGTGGACGAATTTTTCGATGCCCTATGTGTTTTTCACGCTTTTTACTCCGCTTGTACATATATATTTTTCTATAAACAAAAAAAAAGAAAACTAATATTAACCAATATGGTTTAATTGAATACTCGTACATATTAGATACTATCTTATCAGTGGACATGGACAGTTTATCAGATGCTTTTAAGTTAAAACATATTTATGACAGTGTTATCAGGACCCTAGCACTTAATATGGCTCAGTTTCTATTAGTTGAATGATGCGGCTTTACAAATGCAATGCCATTTGTTATTTCTGGTAGAAAGAAAATATCTTGAAAAAATTTACAACTTTGTAATTAATCTAGCCTAGCCGTTTCCCAAACTCTAGGGTCGACTTCTATTCAAAACAGATATATGTAGCTGAGTAACAGTGTTTTACTTGAAGCAACTGCCTACCTGAATGAACCCCACAACCCAGTAACTGGGTAACAGAATGCGAAGTGCTAACAGTCAATGATCTAATTTTATGAACGTTATGCCATCCGTTATGCTTTTAATTCACATAAAGAAAGATACACCTTTACAGCTGCATATTAAACTTCACCTGTATCAACTGTAATATTGTTTACCCTTTATTGTAACAATAATTTGTCCCTTGATAATGGATGCAAGCGTAAAGAACGCGCGGAACTTTGAGGCTATGAAATTACCTAACTAAAGACTGAATATTGTAATCTAGACTTTAAAAAATAACGGGAGTTTGTTAGAACATCTTTTTTGTTAGGTACGGGTTTTGGGATTGACTTTACAAACCTCATCACGATTGCTTGCTTATACAGATTCAATCGTTAAGGCGTTGCCATAATATAAAGTGATCACAACGTTAAGGCTCCGCGCAAACTGGCTACTGACCACAACCACTGGTGACTATCGCGCGCCACGACTTTTGGTACCGCGCAAACTAAGGTGGTCGGGCCTAGCACTTGTAGTCGCTAAAATTTGTAACAGTCCTGCTATACATTCTTACGATGGATTCCGAGACCAAAGGTTACTAGATAAGCGGATAACTGTAGGATAAGAGGGTGAGAAGAGGGCCGCTACCGGAGCCATGTCGTAGACAATGAGTCTCGAGTAGAGATGGGCAATGTGTTTCTGCCCGGCAGGAAAATATGGTAAAGATCCGGCATTTTGGGCATAAATTTATTATTGCCCGATATATGCCCAATCGTAAGGCATAAAAATATGGGGTCGTAAAACGTAATATAGTTCTTCAAGTAAAATAGTATCATTAATGAAATAAAAAATAATGAATGTCAATAATTGAACACATTTTTATTTAAAAATAATAACATTTATATACTTTTCATGTGAAAATAGAGATACAAAAATTAACAACATAATTTTTATAATTCTTTTCGCAAAAAGAGCACTTCACGGAATAGGGTATTTTACTGTAAAAATCTAATTAGTCCGTCTGATAGATTTACAAAAAATATTGGACACGTATTTTTTCTTTTTTCACGTAAACATAAAATGAAGACGATACAGTGCGTTGAAAACTCACGTGACGTCACGTCGCTGGTAAAAATTGTAGCAACGTAGTGACGTCACGTGAGTTTTCAATGCACTGTATCGTCTTCATTTTTTGTTTACGTGAAAAAAGAAAAAATACGTGTCCAATATTTTTTGTACTTAAATCTATCAGACGGACTAATTAGATTTTTACAGTAAAATACCCTATTGTCTGGTAATTGATTATAGTGCCGCCGTATAGTTTGATTTTTTGATCGTCCCATAGCGCTAAAACAACAAATATTTTTCTTAAAATAAGCACACTTAATTATGCAATTCTTGTATATGTATGTACGTAAGTTTATTTGTTGCTTATTTAACAATATTTCTTTGGTATTTTTTTACAAGAACGTTTCTTAGGAACTGTTTATCTTATTGTAGGTGTATCAAAAATATGCAGAAGTTATTAAAAATGTATTACCTATATTTATTTGAAATTATTATTGGTTCGTCTATAAAAGAAACACTTACCCAAGCAGCGGTAAAATAGCACAGATTTTAAAACTAATATTTGCATAAATTGGGTAAACGGAAGTCTCGAATGGAATAAAATATGCGGACGGTATCTGCAACTGACACAGGATGACTATCAACAAAATGGCGGCGCGGCGAGTGCGTGTGCACATCCCTCACCCCGCATCCCTTACCACCCCGCAACCGTCACTTGGTACAAGTCTTTTTTACCGGCGCAGCGTACTTTGAAACATTTATATAATTCTTATGATATATTTTATATTTATATATGTATTTTAATAATTAAATAAAACGTAACTTAATTCATAAAATTATAATGTACCAAGTAATCTTAACAGTATACGCATCCCTCGCCCTACACTCTTCTCACGATGCAAGTATTTTCACGCCGCCGCCGCCGGGTATTTTGTAACATTTATGTTCGTAAACATGGTTTTGCAAAACATAGATTTAAATAAAATGTACAAATTCATAAAAGTACACCTTTAAAGAATTAACTCTAGGTAAACTCAACAAGTTAGATCAGTTTTCTAAGCGAACATCATTTTCTTAAATTAATTTTGAAACAAAAAATATATGCCCAGATAAATGCCCAGGGACAGAAATTTATGGGCACTTATTAGGAAGTTACCCAATTTGCCAAAAATGCCCGGGCATTTGCCCATCTCTAGTCTCGAGTGAACGCCACTCGCTACACGTGCGAGCATCCTGTAAACAGCTTGTGGCCAGTTTGTACGAAGCTTAATGTGTTCGGCAAAACCAAAAAACGCCGTCTGTTGGCGCAACAACACGATAGGTTTTGCCGTACAAATGAACGCGACGATCACGTATTCGTGTGACGATTGACGTATTGTCGACGTCGCCTAAGTGTCTTCTAACCTTGACTTTTTCACAAGACAATAAAGTCTAAACTTTTTTTTTCAGTCAAATGTGAAATGGTGAATGCGACTGACTTGACCGTCAACTACCAGTGGGCGAAGACTAAATGTTCTCCAGACTATCTACATTATTTTGAGCAGGTATAGTTAAAAATATATCCATATCCTTACCGAAAGAGAATGCAGGATAGATTCTATACTTTTCAAAGATTTTATTGTAAGTCACTGTTGTAGAAGTAAAGCAAGCTTATTATTATGACAGGGCAGAAATTCAGACTCTAACCCGGGATTCCCCGATTAAATTACAGGCGACTGTTATCAGTAATTAAAGCACTAACTATATCGGGAAGTACAGAATTCTTTTTCCTGTTTTATCTTGTATTAAATTCTACAATGTCTATTGTAGAAAATAATACGTTTTAGTAACAAAATTCGTAATAGAAAAGAAATCGTAAACGTACGCATATCGTAACGTAAACGGGTTTTATTGCTTTTCAGTTTTATCAAAATGAGGGTCGTATACGTCTTTACGACCTTATGGCTCTGAAAGAAAAAACAGTAGCAATGCGTATGATGCGTGTGACTTGGATAGGCTCTTTCTAAAGCTCAATGACTGACACATGAGGGATCCTGTATGACTGCCTCTTTGGTGTAATAGTTGCAAACAGCGACTGCCTGCCCTGACCTGCGATCACGAGGTTATCAAAGTGGTATTGGGTTTTCGATTTGGAATTTTGCAGTTGCAGCAGTATGATAGCCGAAACTTGTGTCTAGTGCAAGAAGGAATATGCCAGTTTATCGAAAAATATACAGTGGAAACAGAATCAAAATTGATCGATAAATCTAACGATTAATCATAAACGAATATAATTTTCCTAGTGCTTTTACATCAAAGGCCGTATCGGACCGGACCGAACGGAAGCTTCATAACTTCGTCGCTGATATTAAAAATACATATTTTATAATTGTTTGCTATTATATTCGTTACAATCTAAGAACTCTGATTTGACAGCTAAGTAGAGAGGGATCGAAGATTACTTTACCAATAAGTGCGAAAGAGTTTTATTTCATGTCTCTTTCATACTTACTAGTAAAACAATGTTGTATCCTTTGTCAAATCCGACTTCTTAGATTGCGAAGTATTTTATTTCGCTAATTAAAAACTCATGCATATCATTACTGCATATTACTATGCACGAGCACTAATATAAAGGAATAGCATCTCTAGTCGCTCCAAGCGCGGCGTATCGTCTGTCTGTGACACTCACCTTTCTCCAGTTTTTTTTATAAAGCCTCGTTCAGGGAGACGCAGGGCGTTAGGTGGCGCGGTGTGCAGTGCGGCCTGCTTGGACGTCAAGCCTTTTCTCGGTTTATGCAGAGGCAACTTTCTCATAGCACGCCATATGTTTGAATGCCGTGAATTCGTCCCCGTGGAATCCCCGATTTTAAAACATTCTTTATTGCTGCTCCGCTCCTATTGGCTTAAGCGTGATGATATATAGCCTAAAGCCTTCCTCGACAAATGGTCTATTCAACCCAAAAATAATTTTGCAATTCGAACCAGCAGTTCCAGAGATTAGCACGTTCAAACAAACAAACAAACAAACAAACTCTTCAGCTTTATAATATTAAGTATAGACTAGCTGCTGCCCGCGACTTCGTCCCCGTGGAATCCCCGATTATAAAACATTCTTTATCGCTGCTCCGCTCCTTTTGGTCTTAGCGTGATGATATATAGCCTATAGCCTTCCCCGATAAATGGGCTATCTAACACTGAAAGATTTTTTCAAATCGGACCAGCAGTTGCTGAGATTAGCGCGTTCAAACAAACAAACAAACAAACTCTTCAGCTTTATAATATTAGTATAGATTTAGCGCGGGCCTTGCCGCCAAACGCGACCGCGTCACTGTAAACGAGGCCTTAGGTAAATGACATTGTGTAATTTATGAAATGACTGATAGGGGGCGATATATTAACCTCTGATGTAATCATGGACAGAATTAAATTATTTTTATTGTTTGTTTCTGCGATTTAAAGATGTAGAAAAAAAGCTGTCAGGATAAAATGGGATAGGTATTTTTGCGGGTCATGTCAGCCACATGCTTAGAGAACACTAGTTAGGCAAATATCTCCACAGTGAGGGTGCCTGGGGAGGGACGACGTTGTTGGCGTGACCTAGACGCGTGCACCCTTTGCCAGGCGGTGTAACAGCACTGGGTCAATAATAAAATATGTCTCATGTACCCGCATTTCAGCATACCATGGATTAAACCTTAGTTTCTGGAAAAATTGTCACGGATTATTCGCAAGTCCACTGATGCTAGATAACGCTTGTTTGACTATTTGTCACAGTAATTTTGTGAAAATTTACCTTTTTTCTGTTTGTATTGTTGCAGCACGTGGTATCTTGCACAAACCCGATGGTGAGGTCGACGGTGGATATAAACGATACACTGCTGCTAAAAGAAGAGAAGGTGACGATCTCATGTCAGCATCCTAATCAAATCATATTCCTGGAGCCGGCGCAGCCTGCTGTTACTAAGAAGGATGGGGTCACTACTGTGTCAGTGAGTACCATTGATTTTATAGGTGGTCTTATATGCCCAGGACTTAGGTCGTGGTCATATAATTAATAATGATTTTAAGTACCAGGTATTAAAAAAAAAATAATGTCATAATGTACTTTTATGTTCCTTCTCAGAAGTAATTAATTATGTTATGAAATAGCTACATGGATAGAGTAAACGGGATTAATCAATTATTATTTACCTTACAAATTTAATTTACTATTGACAGTTACAATTTCAAATAGTAATAAAGCTGGACAAATAATTAAGAACGATTCTTGAACTGCTCGAGAGTTGTTCAGTAGAGACTTAGATTTTAATAATCTCGCTATATAAGACGGCAATAATGTTAAAAATTTGCAATTTAATGCCTACATTAAAATTTTATTTTAAGTTAATAGTTCGTAGCGTGTCCCACGGTTTTGATGACTGCCTTATACCGGCGAGGCATTGACTATCAATTTTAGACATTCTCCAAAAGAAATAGATCGCCATTCTTCTAAAAAAACGTTTTATAACTACCGCAGGTTACCACACCGTCAATTTGAAACCTTTTTCTAACTTCGCACCAAAGATAATCTATGGGCTTTACATCTGGACTGTTTGGTGGCTATTGTAAGACAGAAACTGATTGAGATGTGAGGAATTCTTTAGCCGTGCAGTGTGCTTGGGATCATTGTCGTGTTGAAATGTCCAAATAATCGGAAGCGCGTCTTCAGCATATGGTAACACTGTTCCTTCCGTATATTTTTATATCGCGCTATCGCTAGTCTTGGGTGCTCATCTCACCGTGTCTGCCATCTGGGTGCATGGCTATTTTTTGCCTCCACACTTTATATACACATAAAACAACACATTTATCACCATCCATTCATCACAAACAAATATTACATCATGTTGCGCAGGTCAGGAACTAAAACTTTGAATTGCGTAATTACAATGTCGGTGGCCATTTTGGACGCGGGTTGAATGAGCCACAGATTGTATAGTACCTACGATGTGCCTAAATATCAATGCTAAATATGGGGGGTTGAGCGAATGTACCTTATAATCTGTGGCTGGGCGTGCGCATGAAACGGCTTTGAATTATGGTGTGCACAGATAACAAAACTTTGTTTAGAGTTCGGTGCGCCACTTTTTGTCGGCTACGTTCCGTCGCCTACGCAACAGTCTGTTGCCATGACAGTTTTTTTTTCCTATCCATTTACTGTATTTAATTTTGCACTCTGCCACTGCTGTTCTGTCTAGGCGCACTATAAGGACCGAATAGGCTGCTCCAGCAGACGTCATTTTGTCGGTGCCGGCTGTCGCTGAAAATCAGCGCTTCGACTCTGTCTCGTACAAGAGTTCTAGCATTATGCTGAGCGACAGCCGTTTTGCGCAAATGTGACGCATACCTTCCTAACTTTTAACAATTATTTTTGTTTTAGTTATAAGCTTTATTTTTAAATTATTTGGTGTGCGTCATGCTTGGCGCAAATAAACAGTTTTTCTTTCTTTCTTTCTTTCATATGGGAATTGATCCATGTTTCCTTCTATCAATCTAACAGGTCCAACACCATGCCCAGAGAAGCACCCCAAACTTTCATATTTCCACCACCATGCTTTAATGACACTTTTGTATACTTGGGATGGAGTGCTGTATTGGGAGGGCGTCGAACATATCGTTTCCCATCAGAACATCTCTGTTAATTTTTTCTCGTCAGAGAAAAGAACATTTTTCCACTGTCTTCCCAAGTAGCACTTTAGCTATGAATTAGGTCATAAATAAGCTACATTACAGTCTACAGCTTTTATACAGCTGTACTAAAGGATAGGGTGAGTCTTTAGACTGTATTAAGGAAAGATTATACACTATTAAACAGCATAGCTGACTAATGACTTGATAGTAGCGAAAAAGTATACTAAAAACATTTAAGTAGAATTTTAAAATGCTCTAGTCCAGCTTTTGGCTGTTTGAGATACTACTAGCTGGTCTAGAAGCCCAAAGCTTGTTAACGGCTGGTTAATACGTAAAATTCACCTCTCTTGTAATGCTGCGGGCTGCATTAAAACATTGAATAATGCCACTAGCTTTTAATTGGTATACACTAATTCTATTGTAATTCTACTTCAACGAGCTTGTTAATGGCTGGTTAAAAGTGTATAAGGAATTTCTACAAATGCTGTTAGATTTATAAGAGAATTATTAAACACCCTGAGTTGTAAATTGGAATAGGAGTACTCCATCCTAATGCCAATGCATAAGTGTAGCTGACAGTTATTATACAGCTTTCAGCGTTATTTAAGAGTAAATCTAGATTATTGGTGTTTAAATTACGTCAAATTTGATTTATTTTTGCATAATGTGCGAAGCGATTTCAAGAGCTATACTACGTATGTTTTAATAATACACTTTAAATAAAAAATGAAAAGTGGAGTAAAAAGAAAACTGTTAAAAGAATACGCTGAAGCTTCTATGGACGAATTGCAAAGGAGCAGTACTGATGCAGTTGATGTTTACAAGCCAGTGTCATTTACGAATAGGGTTCCGCACAAATAGATTTGTGTGCCTATCCTTTTGAAAATAAATTGCATTTGATTAAAATGATGTTGCGAAGAGGTAGCACACCACTTTCGCAGGTAGCAAAAAGACTCAGTGAATGTTGTGCTAGGTACTGATCGAAAGGAGGTGCTTTTCATGACCAAGGATAATAAAAGTTTCCCCAAAATTTATTTTCAAAATTTAGCAAAGATACAATCTTATTAAGGATGATAAGAAAAATAAAAAATCATTGTATAAATTTGTAAATACTGTTTTTAATCAATATGAAACATAATTTGTGAAAATACAACATAATTACGAATGCCATTATGAAAAATGAAATGCTCCCAACCACTTTTCTTCTCCTTCTCTATAATCTTTCGTTTCCTTTTTCAACGGTTTTGATTATTTTAAACGGCATTATTATTCCTGAAAACAATAATTAACTAATTAACAATCATAATATAATACGAAAAGGGAAAAGCAAAATATTTTTCGGTTGTTTTGACGAAATGACATGGATAGCGCTGTTCTAAACTAAATTAAAAAAAGAGAAGGATGCGCAAAATTACCTAACTACTGGGCTTGCAAGGGTATTTCGAAAGCCAAACAATGTACATATTGAAATGGTTTTCTGTCGAGATTTCTTTATCCCTGAAAAGCTACTGTATGCTCTATATTTATACCAGTACACAGTAAGAAAGATAATTAAAATCCTTTCTCCAGCCATTATAATGCTAGAAGCTGGTACATTGACTTGGTAACACCACTGTACAGCAAATAACTTTTTAAAAGAATTTCTGGAGAATTTGTACTGGATAACAAATTAACGCCATTTTAGCAGTACAGAAACGATTTGTCATTAAATATCCAAATGATTTCTTATAGTTTTTAAGGATATTTGATAGCTTTTAATTCAAACAATATATTTTCCACTTATTTCCTAATAGAATACATTAAGTTCGAAAGCAATAATTTGAGTGATAAATCTATTAAGTATTCGTACACCATTTAATCTTATGAAATATTTTCGTTAAAGCGATATTATTCTGATGGCGCGTGAAATATTTGATGTAATTACCTATACACATTAACAGTAAAGTGGTACTCGCAACTCAATTTACATACAGGACACTTAAAACCATCGTGAAAACTATTAAAAATATCTTACCTTAAATAATAGTCCGCCCGCGCACTTTAACAAACAATAAATGTCATCTGTCACAAAATACACAAAAGAAAATTAAATAAAAAAGTATTTTTGTTTGGTTATTTATACTTTAATAAAAGCTATTGCCAAGCCTCAAAACATCTAAAAGCTGTTGAAGAGAATTAAAGTAGCTGAATCTTAGGCTGCAATGGCTGTTGTATAGCAGTATAAGCCATTGTACAGGCCTCGTACAGCTGTTTCAATGATTATACCACCGTTAACCAGTCACTGTAATGCTCAAGGCTGCTTAATTTGGGGCCCAAATTAGAATTACAAGGGCTGTGTAGTTAGCTACACAGCCCTTAAGCAGGTAACTAAAGCAGCCTTGAGTGTCACAAAATTCTATAATCAAGTCACTATGCGGCTGTCATGTGCTACTTGGGTTACTGTCCAGCTTTCATACCCCCTAGCAAATGCAAGACGGGCTTGACACCGTTTCAACATGGGTAACTTTCTTGCTATCCTTCCGTTCAACTTAGCTTCTACCAAACGCCTTCGGAGAGTGCGCGCTGAGATCGCTGAAAAGTTGTTTTCACCAAAATATTCTTTTATTAACTCACTAGCTGCTGCCCGCGACTTCGTCCCCGTGGAATCCCCGATTTTAAAACATTCTTTATCGCTGCTCCGCTCCTATTGGCTTAAGCGTGATGATATATAGCCTAAAGCCTTCCTCGATAAATGGTCTATTCAACCCAAAAAGAATTTTTCAATTGGAACCAGTAGTTCCTGAGATTAGCGCGTTCAAACAAACAAACAAACAAACAAACAAACAAACAAACTCTTCAGCTTTATAATATATTAACTCATTAACTCATTAGACCCCATGAAAGGGTATTGTTTTGCCAAACACACGATATTTCTATCGTCTCGCCGAGATGAATTATATATATTTGAAGTTGTTTGATACTTACGTGTTAAAATGCTTCACAGCAAGAGATAGCGGAATGCGATAAGACCGCCCATTGTATGTGTTTTAGTTTTAAGTCTCCTTTTTGTGTTACTTTTGGTGTCCAATAAAGTATATAATAAATAAATAATATCATCGTTTTTGAGTACTGCAGGTGATCGGCTATCTTTTTATAGGACCAATTCTTATCGCGAAGTTTTATGATCACTTCCCTTGGATATTCATTGCAACTTTTATTTTTACCCATTGTTTTTATGTGAAATAATCAACTTCTTGAATTTTACAGCACTAAATGAAGTCAAAATTACGCGAATAACGACTTAGTTACAGAGTGTTCTCTATTTAAATTTGAATTAAAAAAAAAAAAACTATCCAGCGTTCTTAATTATGTGGCCAGTCAGTGAGTTTGCAATAATATACATATTAAGGTTTAAAGTAAAACGTTTATCTATAGCTTGTTGAATTAATCATATTATAGCTGTGTGCTACGACAATGTGGAATAATTTTGCGATACCGAGAGAGATACAAAAAGATATGCAAAAAGTGCAATACTCGTTTAAAAAAAATGCTGGTTTTCAAATAGTCGTTCTTAATTATATGACCATCACTGTATATACAGTGTGAAATTTTAATGGTTGTTTTCCCGAAGCGAAATGAGTTTGTATCGGTAATACAATCGATTTATATATATAAAAAATATTAGACTCCATAAATGGCAGATTAACAATTGTGATAAACAAAACTCGAAAGCGACTTGAACAAACAGTAGTGCATCGCGCGATATGTAGGTACGCGGCGGTACGTGCGTCTCATGTAGGTATCTACCTACTTTATGTCTAGTGCACTACTATTGATTCTCGCTCTTTCGAGTTTATGAACACTTTTTTAATGATTTGAAAAAAAAACATTTATTTTTTTAGTTTAACTTGGTGTTTCGATAGTACTACTGATGGGTAATCGTCCTGCCGCGGGAAAACAACCATTAAGATTTCACACTGTATATTTGCATCAAAAGCACTTTTCTAACGCTATTTTCACAGAAAATATTATGCCGTGTGGGATAAAAGCGTCCCAAAACAAATTAAAACATCATTGTTTATATCTTTAGTTTTTCCGGGTAACGTTTTATAATAACCAATTACGAGTTTGGCGATAAGACAGTCTTAATTGCATATTCATAAAGTTTAAATGGTGTACAATAGGTACAGTTTATTTCTATTCTACGATTGGCATGAAGACGTAATTATTATTGTGGGACCATAATCTTTCTCACTTGACCATAAGGTGGCACTTCACTTATCATATTTGTCATTTAATTGGCGTTACTTGTATAATAATAATTCAACGGATTAAAGTTCTTATTTTTTAAAATTAAGATATGCAATTTATTAAGATAATTTGGGCCCGTACATTGATATGCTAAAACTAAAAAATAATGTAAAATATTCATACAAATCTCCAATTCCAAAGGTAAACAAATATTAATTTGTGAAGCAAATACGTGGTAACACTTTTTACGAAAATTACGCGGTCGGACGAGTAGGTAGGCAAGACATTTCGCACAGTTAAATCTATATGGAGAAGGAGTGCAGAAAGCTCATATTTTTATAAATTAAATTAATAAAATTATGGTCTAATTTCGAATACTGGGCGACCACTACTTTGCTTAAGTATGCGAAGTGCCACCCTAGCTAAAATAAAATAAAGCATTCAATAGTCGAATCAGTTTATTTTTAAGCGTGTCAATAAATATTTCTTCATTTCTATTAAAAATGTATCGCTAGCGCTAAAAAACAACTTATTAATAAGCAATCTATCTTTCTTTATAGAAATCAGCACGACACACACTATTGACAGTCGAATCAGAAGGCATTTACTTGTTGACGATGACTGCGACGTCTCCCAAGACCTTCAAAGCTGTGGCCAGCATAGAGATGGCGGCGCCATCCGGCTACCTGTCAGCTGCCATCTGGCCTCTTTTACCTGTAAGTTCGGGTATTATGTTGCTAGTCATTTATTTAGAAAAAGTACTGCCACATCACAAACATTTAACATTGAATATTACTTACTATTTAATTTATAGCCTGATGCATGTGACATTATGACAATAATGGCGTACATGACATTGGCAATTCATCGGATCGAATATGAAATACAATAATTAATTAAAAGAAAAAAGAATACCTAATGAAAATATACTTTGAAATTCAAATTTAAGAAATAATACAGTAATAATTGTTGAAATATTCATATGAATGTCTGATAAATGTCATGTGATATAAAAAAAAAGAAATGTCAATATAATATCAAGTAACAACAAGTCAGTTATAAAACAACAAATGAGTATCAAAGCTTTTTTTTACCTATGAAATTGCCCTTTTATTAAACGGACACTTTGAACTGTGTTTATTTTAGTTTAACTTGGAATAAGAAATTAAAATGAACTTTGTAACTTAGGCCAAAAAATTCCTTTTCGGAAATCAGTTATTTATTTGATGAAAATCGTCAATTTCTCAGGTAAAGACCCAATAAACTTGTCTTCGAAAATGAGACTTAACATAGATCTTCATTTTTGTTTACTTACTAAGTAATGACGAATTTCTATCTTAATTTGTTGCCAAATATTTTCAGTATTTCATGTAAAAAATCAAATAAGTCCTTTGTAAAAGTTTTAATTAACCAGCGTCTTTATTCCGTACCACTAAAGCCTATTTTTAATAATAGTTCTACTAGCTATTTCCCGCAACTTCGTACGCGCATATCACGGTTTTCCCGTTCCCGTAGGAATTTCGGGAAATCCTCTCATAGTGCTCCCTTATTGCCCAAGGAACCTACATGTCAAATTTCAGCTTTCTACTACCAGTAGTTTCGGCTGTGCGTTTTCTGTCAGTCACTCAAAAACGAAAGAGTTTTATTTGTGTCATATTGATTGATTGATTCCCAATAGGAACATAAGTTTTACCACATCAATATGTCTCCAGTTCTTCGGCGTAATGTGCGGCGTCTACACGCTGCTGTGTACCGGCTGGCTGCTCGTCTGCTGGCTGCAGTGGCGGGACCTGCTGCGCATACAGTACTGGATCGGGGGCGTAGCCCTACTGGGCATGATCGAGAGCGCTACTTATTACGGAGTTTATTCGTCTATCAATAGTTCTGGGTGAGTACCGTGGATGTTGGAAGACGGAATCAGTAATCGAAATGTCTCCCAAAATAGCCCTTGTAGTTAATTAATGTTAAGGTTGCGGAATTTGTTCGAAAGAGTTACCATGGCCTTGGAAAGCAAAGGGTATTAGGAATAGCGCGGATGGGTTTTAGTCAGTAAGAGTCTGACACTCCTTTCCGCCATCCTCCATAAAAAAGGTGTCAATTTAGGCAAGATAATTATGTTTTCTTATATAGCTTCTGTTTTCTAAGGGTAGAAAACAGAAGCTATATAAGAAAACATAATTAAAAGGATACCTCTTTTTAAACGTGAAATTAAAGAAGTAATTTACTTTCATTATTCAAGGAACCTGACGCACACGCGACTTTTGATAGTAGGTACAATGAATATTTGAATCATTGGAATAACAACCCTATTTCAACCTAACGGTCAATTAAGGGTAGTTTTAGTACAATTCGTGACGAGAACAACGTCATTCTCTTACGAAGTAATCTAGTAACACCAATTTCGAATTTATTTTATTGTGTAATCATTGATTCAAACTAGGCTGAGAGCCAGGACTTTTTGAACGTCAAATCTATACTATACTAATATTATAAAGAGGATAGATTTGTATTTTACGAATAAACTCTAAAAAAAACTAAAACTATTGGAACGATTTCAAAAATTATTTCACCATTAGAAAGCTACATTCACCCTGAGTAACGGAGTAACGGAACGGGAACTACGGGGGTAAAACTGCAGGGTGCTGCTAGTTTTACATAAAGACAGTCCCCCAAACGCCCACCAGTCACTACTTCCTAGTGTTTTAGCTGGGAAGAAGTAGTGGCACAACACTAATGATGATTGCACTTCCCATAGGTGTATTTAGTTAATGTTTGTTTCAGTCATTTCAACGCTGAAGTGTACATGTTTGCGGAGTGGATGTCAGTCGCTAAGAGAGCCTTAGCGAGAATGCTAGTCATCATCGTATCTTTAGGCTTCGGAATTGTCAAGTAAGTTCAAGCTCATAAGTAATTACGAGTATCTCTCTCAAATAATAATACTAGTCAACAAAAATACACTTTTTGAGTGCAACAAGAAAACGTTTAACAAATTATTTTAAGAACATGTTTAAGTGTCATAGAACTGAAATTAGAATTGTTTAGGCACGCACAGTTTTCCTGTAATATGATTTTGAAGTGGAGCTTTGATGCGAAAACTGAAGTTTTCAGGTGGTTCCTATACTAATAGGTGTATTATCAATTTTAAGGATTGGTTGTGTAGCAGATGGATGGCACGTCAGGATACTCGATTATCCTTTTATATTTAAACATGCCATAATAAAGCTCACATTTATTTTTGTAAACCGATGTTACAGTTTTTTTTTTGTGTTTTAATAATACCTTCACCATAAATGTAAAGAAATGTGTCAGAATAATTTGAATACTTTTCCACATTATATTAGAAGAAAAAACGTATTAAACTGAAAAAAAAAGC
This sequence comes from Hecatera dysodea, assembly GCA_905332915.2. Lineage (NCBI taxonomy): Eukaryota > Metazoa > Arthropoda > Insecta > Lepidoptera > Noctuidae > Hecatera > Hecatera dysodea. The sequence continues at coordinate 4,046,405 of HG995294.1, read as the reverse complement.
TACAAAAAAAAATCTGTACTAACAAGGTAAAGGGGATATTCCTGGTAGTAGTTTTAACACAAAAAGTAGACGCGATCAAAACAAAATAAATATGATTTTTGTAATAAGGGTCTAGGTGATTCGAAATTAGTAATCACATTCCTTGTTGCAAAATCTTGTTGAGTAGTGAATCAGCTAATTTAAATCATATTGTAAGGCCCTAAAAACATCATCAACCGATTTCAGACATCGAAACCAAGCCACTTAACTAGTTTCATATATTCAGACAGTCGACGACGAATACTTCCTTTTTACATAACGCGTACTGTACGCACGTATGTAAAAAGGAACGCTGAAAGAAAGTGGAGGGAGTGTGTTGCCTATGGGTACACTCGCCTGCGAAAGTGCTAGGCCTATTATTTTATTTTTGAATAAGCCTTTTATTTCGTATAATGGTTATTGGTAGGATATTGAATGGATATTGGAAAATACTATATATAATTAAAAACATGTTTAATTTAGTGTAAAATGTTTAAAATAGTTACAAAAAAATAAGTAATGCCTACTGAAACACCTTCTATTTCCTCGTGGGTGACGTGTAAAAAAGCTGTCAATGTCTGTTATTCGTTTTTTTCCTTTCTTTTTTAATTTTTTTCGGGAGCTCGAAACACAACTCGAAATTCTGAAACTTCTGAACCTTTTACAATTTGTCTCACTTGGAACATTTTGTTTCTTCTAAGTTCCGTTTCATACATTGTTTTATTATTAGTCCCTCTCTTCATAAAACAATATACGTCATAAATTATTTTTCTCACATTTCTTTTTAAAACCATTTCATAATGGAAAGCTTTTGTGCGTGTAACGTGGCCATAGCGCGGAAAGCAAAGGTCGATTGATAAACCAATAGCACACTGGCAGCGTACGGCGCGTGATCCGCCCGCCCCGCGCCGCACCTCATACCATCAAATAGATCGGTAAAACGCCTAATCTTTTTGCATAACGCGACTTGTACACGAGTAAATTACCTGAAAAAAAAAACAACAGAAAAAGCAATATGGAACATATGGAGCAATTAGAATAAATTGCCACATTTTATTGAAGTTGCTGCGCATTGCTCCAGATTGATCCATACGTGTTGCCGAGTACAATTACTCAAAATTATATCAATAATTGCTTAAAAACTTGCCCGAGTACCTTTAGTTTTGTACGCTAAATCCCAAATGCCCCTGATCGACCTAACCTGGAAATAATAACATCATCATCTGCCTAGCCTTTTCCCAACTACATTGGGGTCGGCTCCCAGTCAAGCTGGATTCAGCTGAATACCAGTATTTTACGTGAAGCGGCTGCCTACCAGACCTCCACAACCCATTAACTGGGGAACACGGTACTTCTTGGCAAGATTGGTGTCAGATTTTCTGGCTTCTGACAATCCGTAACGACTGCCAAAGATCTCCAAATGACAGCCGGGACCAACGGCTTAACGTGCTCTCCGAGGCACGGAGAAGTCTCGTTATGTTAAGATGGTCACCCATCCACAGACCAACCTCGGCAAGCGTTGCTTAACCTAGAAGATCGACCCGTGCGGCTGTTATAATTTAGCCTCGAGCTCCTGAAAATAATAACATAACCAATTTTTTTCCTACAGACCCCGTCTAGGCCCGGCGCTCCAACGGGTCGTTGGCACTGGAATCTTATGGGGCTTCCTAGGCGGAATCAACGCCTGGTTGCGACTTCACCACAAAATTAACGACTCCAACAGGGATTTACTACTGTCAGAAGTACCGCTGTCACTGCTGGACAGCGCTATCTGCTGGTGGGTGTTTGTCTCGCTCGCACACACTATGAGGACATTGCAGCTGAGGAGGTCAGTTATAATTTTGCTTGTAGTAGAGGCTTTTTTATGGAGACACGGTACCTTTTCAGATACTAGTACTACATACACATAGAGGCGTCGCGTAAATGTGTCGATACAAGCGACTCACATATGGATGTCAGCCGCGAGTAACGCTACATTTCTAGCAAACGCGCTTGCACAAACGTGAACATACATACGTTTGGATTATAAGTGCGAAAAGACGTGCAACGCTGCGTGTCTCTGTAAAGAAACACTTAGCTTTATCTCTTCATTTTTAACCGACTTCCCAAAAAGGAGGAGGTTCTCAATTCGATTGCATTTTTTTATGTGTTACCTCATAACTTTGTACTGGGTGCACCGATTTTGATGATTCTTTTTATATTCGAAAGCTGGTGCTTGTCGTGTGGTCCAATTTAAATTTGATTGAGATCTGACGACAAGTATTTGAGTTATCCCTAATAATGCGTGGCTTATTTTACATTGACGACGTTATCATTCTCTCTTGTCGATATTAAATCTATACTTAATATTATAAAGCTGAAGAGTTTGTTTGTTTGAACGCGCTAATCTCAGGAACTACTGGTTCGAATTGAAAAATTCTTTTTGGGTTGAATAGACCAGTTATCGAGGAAGGCTTTAGGCTATATATCATCACGCTTAAGCCAAAAGGAGCGGAGCAGCGATAAAGAATGATTTAAAATCGGGGTTTCCACGGGGACGAAGTCGCGAGCAGCAAATAGTGAAAAAATAAAATTGTGTACGATGTTTGGAAGAGCATCTTAGTATTTTAACGTGGTCCCATTCTAGTTTGGTCAATATCTGATGAAGAACAGAGATGATAGGAAGCGGAACTCTTCAATAAACGATAACAAATCTTTCGGGATTGCTGAAATCGCATGTTTGTTTATTGTTTACACCAAAGTGATTGGTACGTTTAGGTAGGGGAGGAGTGTACCACTAAAAAATGAAAAGTTTTATGTGTGTTCCTATTGATTAAAGACTTAAACCAAGGATATACTCCAGGGCCAAAGTAACCCGACTTTACGGTCTGTTCGATAAAAAATATTGATTACAATAATAATTTGTATTGTTCCAGAAACAACATTAAGCTGTCGTTGTACAGACATTTCACGAACACGCTGATATTCGCCGTAATATCATCCGTGGTGTTCATGCTTTACTCAATCAAGTCGTACAGAGTGCTTCCCTGCATTACCGTAAGTATTATTTAATAAATACAAGAAACAATGGGCTTCATTAGATAGCTTAGTCACCCAAAAGGCAATGGAAATTGCTATGCTTGGAGTTTCCTTGCGTTATCGGATCAGGAACCGAGTTTATCGGGCACGCCACGTTGCTCGCAGAACAGATTTTTATTTTTTATTTTACAGAACATATCAAGAAATATCACAAAACCTTGATAGGTTTGTTTGGATGTTGAAACACCTTAAAGTAGCCTAAATAATAACATACAACATAATAATGAGCCTAGTTTTACGTACAAACTTTTATAAAACATTGTGAGGTAAATTGAAAAAAGCTTACAATATGACTACAGTACGGGTAGCAGCAGCAGCGCGTCGCGATGCTAATTCTGATCGAATGAAATTTAAACAGGATTATGCATTATAAAAGAGAATCAAAGAATTTTTTGTATTTACTTTTGTTATTTCCCATGGAATGTTTGTTAGAATATCGTCAATTTGAGTAGGTATTAAATAAGCGTTTGTACGTTTCCCATAATAGTTTTTATATAGTCGATGAGATCGAAAAGTTCCAGAGACCCCGACCCCGTCCCCCAAATGTTCCCTGGTGAATCTGGGAACATTTGGAAGAGGTATATGTCCAGTAGTACACTTGTTTCGGTTGAAATGATGATGATGATGAAACTAATTAATATTGTCCTGTTGTACTGTCTGATCGATAAGAGTCGAAGATAATTTTAGATGTGCTAAAGATAAGTACTTGGGTTTTACTCGAAATGATTCAGACATATACCTTTTCACAGGACGAAACGACGGTGAAGGTGTGTACAAAAATCCATAAATTAAGAATAAATATTCAAACTAAATACCTTAGCCTTTTTTCCGTAATCGAGCGAAAAGGATATCAACTGTAGGCTGCATTCAACATTGGAGTCAATACGGTCTTCGACATGAGTTGATGACTTGAATATGTTTATTGCCGACCCAGTGTCGAGAGCAGTGGTTGCCGAGTGGTAACGGCCCCGACTTACGAACTGTAGGTCGGAGTTCAAACCCAACCAGGCGCATTACTTTGTGTAATTTAATTTCATCACCACTGCTCTCACAACGGTGAAGGAAAAGCATCGTGAGGAAATCGGCATGTCCTTGAACCAAAAATTTCGAAGATATATTACATTCACCAACCCGCACTGGGCCCGCGTGATGGATTACGGCCCATTCCCTCTCCTAGAGAGGAGGTCTGTGTCTCAGCAGTGGGAACATTAAAAGGCTGATGATTATTATTACTATTGCCGACCCATAAAGAAAATCTCCCTAGCCTTCTCCCATTGGATCAGCTACCAGGCTAAACCAAATGCAGCTGTAGGCGTTGTAGGATGACCAGTGTATTACTTGATGCGACTACCTATGCAGTCATTGAGTAACACCATGCTCTGTGGCAAAACTGGTGTCAAATGTTCTAGCTGACTTTGTGTTCTGATTCTCCAATGACAGGCAGGGACTTATCGCGCTTTCCGAAGCACGGAGGAGTGTTGATATGGAATAGATGGTCTATAATCCAACCAATCTATGGGGAGATGCCTGCAAGCGTTGCAGAATATCACCGGTCTGTATTTCTTAGCCTCCCCAGCAAAACTGGCTGAGCCTATTCCCAATTATCTTGGAGTCTGTATCCAATTTAACGGATGCAGCTACTCCACAATCCAGTAACTGGGTAACCACAACATTACTTAGCATAAGGGAAGGTTCATATCTGACGGAACATGCGTCGCGTATTATCGGTCGCGTAACGCCAGAACAGGCAAATGTATAGAAAAACACTCGAGCGTTCACACTCGACGCACTAACGTATCATCGGTCGAGTTACGTTACGCGACCGATAATACGCGACGCATGTTCCGTCAGATATGAACCTTCCCTTATATTCTTGAATTGACCCATAGAAATATAAAATACAGGAGAAGTGGCAAGGGGGCGTGTCGGTGTCCTCGCGACATGCTCTGGGCGAGCATGTCTTACGCAATGGTCGAATCCGCGAACTAGTGCGCTTACGACCGTGAGCGTGATAAAATATAAGAATGCCGTGTTGTTCAGTGTTTTCTTGTAAAAACCGAAGCATAAACCAAAACTTTGTTAATTATGGAATCACTTACCATATCAAAATACAAGTATTTTACTATATTTGTCTTTAAAATCATGAAAAACAACAAATCGTAAAATATTTCTTGCTTATACTATGTTATTTTTGTTTTCAAATGTCACAGCGACAATAACATATTACAATGAATACACTGCTCCTTAACCACTACCTAAGTTTGTCGCTAAGTGACTGGATGAGCAATGTAAAAATCACAAAACGATACTTTAGCAAGCCGATGTATCGCATAGTACGGCCGCTGCTTCTTGCCGCGAGTTAGTGATGTAATTGTGCAGATACACTGTCGACAACAATGTCGATTGTTGAATGAAATATTACAAAAGTGTACCAAACTTTCTTAGATTGCAATAAATTTTTGGTAAATAATCGTTCAAGTGTTTTTGGCTTTGAATTATCGTATGTATGCCTTATCCTCGTGCTACTTCCTTACTTTTTATGGTAATTGTATTTTACTTTCGATAAAGTTTCGAATGCATTATAGTAATCGGCATGTTTAAGATAATTTATTAGTGACCTTTGCTTAAAATAGTCAACATATTCATGCTATTTATTTGTTATACATGGGCAGCATGGCGTGTGTAATAAATGCCAGAATCGATAAGTCAATCACTAGCGTATATGTAAAATAAATTGCTTTTGCACAGCACAACGATACCCAGCGTTGTTTTTGTGTGAGTAAGTTGCACGGTGTACTGTAAATATACGCTGTGTTTATTAGGATAAGGTTTATAATTGATTGTGTAGTACAGTCCGATTTCAAAAATGCGGGTGTGTGCGCGACTGCGTATCTATTGCTTTTACTGAACTGCATTCGTAGTAGTTGCCGGGTGGTAGGGCAAAACAGGAGACACAGGTTCCGATACATTTTCGGCTACAGGGCATATCTCCTTGTTTATTATATCTATGAATTGACCACTAAACTAGTCTTCAATCGTTTTCGTATTCCCCAGGAATGGAAGGAGGTGTGGATGGATGAGGCGTACTGGCACATGCTGTTCGCCAGCGTGCTGACCGTCATCATGGTGCTGTGGCGGCCCACCAACAACAACCAACGATACGCCTTCACGCCCCTCCTTGACAATGCTGATGATGACGAAGGTATGACTAGCTGTACCTATTAACTTCTGTTACCTTATTACTTAGTGATTTAGTGGCTTAGACACGTATTTTTCAAAACCTCATCTCATTGGACAAGCTGGTGGATTTGGGCAGCTATCCCACTGGCGTTTTACGAGCGTTGACGTCAACGTCGCGTCTGCGTGGCGTCGACGCGCCGTTGACGTCGCGTTCAGCGGACGTTAATGCTTGTCACGCGACGACGCGACGTCAACGTCGACGCTGCGCAGACGTTCGAGAGACGCCGACGCTCGTAAAACGCCAATGGGATAACGGCCTTAAGGTTTGTTCAGACCTACGCATTATTCCTTACACATAGCGGTAGAGAAAACAGCTGCCTTAGCAGAACCTGTTTCGCAAGTTTCACTCTAACCGTGGAAGTCCATACACCTGATACCTACCAGCTTTGGGTAGCGAATACATCGTAGACGGACTTAGCCGCGCCGCAACTCAAAAATATACATACTTTTATATCTGTACATAATTATATGCATCTGCTAAGTTATCTCTTCAACGCACTTATTTAACTAGTAAAGAATGCCTAAGGTATGACGTCCACTGTTGTACTTTAGTTATACATGAAGTTTCAATAAATGAATCATTCTAAAACCAAACCTACTCCTATTTACAGAAGAAGAAGAACAATTCGTAAACGACGCGTACGGCGTGAAAATGCGAGGCACGAACTCATCGAACGAGGCCGGCGACGCGAGAGACTCACAAGACCAAAACAACAGCCTTGACTCAGACCTACGCTGGGTGGAAGAAAACATTCCGACCAGTACGCTGCCACTGCTCGACTCAGACGAAGAAATCATTAATACAAAGTTTGAAGTGTCCAAAATGCAGTAATTACTTAAGTGAAGTGTATAAAGTATTAAGTAACTGTGATATGTGTTTTTGTTGCAATAGCCTCTTTCGTGTCGTCCTGCAAAGATACCGTCGCGCGAATAAGCGATCGTCGCGATCATGTGTAAGGTAAACACGATTATGTCGTCCACAAAATAAAGAAAAAAGATTGATTGTCACAGCACTGAAATGCATAAGTTACCGGATAACTGCTAACACAGTAAGTTTATAATAAATCACATAGGATTTTAAATATTTTTTTCTCGGATAAGACACGTATATATTGTAAACTGTCGAATTTGGATGGGAATTATTGTTTTCGAAATTACTATTCACATTTCAAGATAGTTTATAACATGAACCAGATTTATTAAAATCGTACGGCGTTAACATGAACACGATCTTACGGAGTTTCTAATTAATGAATCGGTGACACGTACAAAATTATAAATATAAATGAATTGTTCTACAAACAATAGTCGCGGAGAGCATTTTTCGGATTTGCCATACAAATGAACGCGACGATCGTGTATCCGCGCGATGGTCGCTTTGTTTTAGGATGACGCCGTTGACTTCCCCAGTTTATTAATACAAAATGCTTGCACTAATTATAATGTTGGTAATAATAAGCGCACTGGGGTTGTATTGAAAACCTGATCACGTTTCATTGAGAAAAAGTGACAGACCTATACTTAATCTATAGTGCCATCCCTTTTCCGCTTTGTAACAATGATGGCTGATAAACCATGTACGCATTTTCCCTCCTGCTCCCTCCACTGCAGAGGAAAATTTTATATTTTGTTTTTACATTATTTATTGTATTTTTAATTTAATTCTAGCTCCCAGTTTCTTAAAAGAAATTATCGATGCGTCACAAATTAAACTACTTCGTTTTCGTGTTACTGTTGAAAATTCATTCAACTAATTGCTATCGCACATTTGGCAATCGCAAAATTATAACGAGTTATTGTAATTTTGCGTTGGTGTATTTTCTTCTTAGAAATTGGGCCTAACAGGTGCAAAACTGTCAAATAACTTTCCAATTAGGCTTATAATTCTGCTAGACGCATAAACTAATCACTTAGCTTTGGATGTAAGGCTCTCAATATTATAATAAAAGAATCAAATTGACTTTAAAACTTTTATTTATACATACACATTTAAATATATTTTGTTCTTTAGACACGATCTTTGGTATATAAAATATAATATTGGTATATGGCCACAATACATTAGGTTAAAATGGAAGTTTAATAGAATTCAGTCGATACAGCATAAATGGAAAATCAGTAATACATTATAACAATAATTTAAGATATAAGAAACTATTAACTATAGTTAAAATACTTTGTGCTCTCTTACAAATTTAATGGAAAACATTTATTGGAAATTATTATGAGATACAATATCATAACTTTATTAAGATTCGTCGAGTTTATTATGCGTCCATAGTTTATTTTAATACATAATAGCCTAAGGAGCACAGTTTTCTGGGATATTCAGATTTTTAGATCTGTGATATAATAAGTTAAACTCAATCTCCGTAGCTATGTTGTTTTACTAAAATAGATTTATCTTTATTTTTCTATTACTTGACAATTTGATAAATACAGAATCAAGGAAAATTAAATTAAAAAATAATCCAACAGATTAAAGATTACTTTTAGTTTTCTAAACTAATATCGTACAAGTAAAATTGTTTGTTTGTAGGAGATAAATTCTGGAAGTTCTGATACGATTACGAATAATTTTTTCACTGATATGAACTACACTGCCCTTGAGTGCCATAGGCTACTTTTAATCCCGAAAAAACGGTTAGGTACTGTGAGATAAACCGACTGAGTTACAGAGGTCAAATTGCGGGGATAAACTAGTTTCATTATATAGGGCTTCAAAATATCAATAGGTAGGTAAACCAGTTGCTGACAACATAAGAAACGCCATAAGTTACACACGTGCTCTATTGGCCCCAAGATATCGACTCGAAAAAAAAAACACTTTTTTTTTGTTAACAGGGTCAAATGGGGTTTTATAACTAACTTGAAAACAATTGAAAATCTATAGCAGCGAAACCCAGCAATCGCAATCTCATAAAAGTCATAAGGCCCTAAAGATTACTACTACTAGCTTTTGCCCGCGACTTTGTACGCGCATATCCCGTATATTCCCGTTCCTGTAGAAATTTCGGGAAATCTGCTTCCCTAAAATCCCCAAGGCACCTACATGCCAAATTCCAGCTTTATACTACCAGTAGTTTTAGCTGTCCGTTGTCTGTCAGTAACGGAAGAGTTTTAAATATTTATTAAGTGTACACCTATTCAGTATTTCGTCATATAGATACGCAGGCCAAATATTACAACTATCGAACATACATCGAGTCTCATTAGTATTCAATGGACGCTGCCGGTACGCAGACATACACACGGATGACGACGCATCTATATAAAATAACGATCCATAGTTGGGTACCTTATTCGCTATTCAATTAACGACTATGTACTTAACTTACTAGACTGTAACATGTTATCAAAACTGGAAGATACGGAAGCTTTATGAAAATAATTTTAAGCGGTTTTACAGAAGATGATTTACTATGTTACGGTCTAGTAAATAAAGATAATAACTCTTAATAATTAAAAAATAATAATTTTCGCTACAAATCGATACTGCTAATAGTATCTTCACTTCCCACATACGAATCTCCGTCAAATATAAAATGACGTTTGATCACTTTTATACACAAAAATAGAAAGCTTGCTTATGAGTAAAATAAAGTCTTATTTAGTTATTATCGTAATAAAAGTCATAATCTTCTGGTTCATCGGGTATCTGTGGCGGGTCCTTGGGTATGTCGATGCCTTCGGCGTCCAGTAATCTGACTTTTATATCCATAGACAGCAACGTTTCCAAGTCATTCTCGAAAGCTTTGCTCGACATTTTTTCTTTCAGAAGCGCATTTATGCCGTCCGTCCAGTAGTCGAATATCTGCTCATCAGGCGCCACGAAGTCTAAGGAAGTCACTTCAGCAGACTTGATGATTAGGGAAAAAGCTAAATGAGGGGTAATCTTCCTGCCTCTCAGATCCTTCATGTGAGGACAGTCTTTGCCTACGATCACACACTTCATATCAGTGACAGGTAATTTATTCCCAAGCTCTTCTAAAGTTGGGGTGCTTTTTTCATCGCAGTCCCCATAGTGCAGTACTTTATGATTCGGTGAGAGGCGAACATACCAGAATTTGTCCTTGATCCTCTGACCTCGGGCAGAGTATTTTTTGAACCTCGTACCGCCGACTAAGACGCCTAGCCTTTGCTGTTGGATGAGATCAATGATTTCAGGGGTAATTTTCTCTTTTAGTTCGACAATAGGCCTGGCATGGGACTCCCACACTTCCCTATTATTCCTCTCCTGCTGCCAAAGCTGAGTTATCTCTGTATATGTCAACTGATTAATCTTTTGCCTAAACTTGTCAAAACCTTTTGGAGATGATGACAGAGCCCTGCTTATTTGCTCCCGGACGACACTGGATACTTTGATAAAGTCCTCAGCAGTTGCTCTCATTTCTTTCCAAGTCTTGTTCAGTAATACTATGCAGACACAGAATAATTCTTCAAAAGGCCTGTCATGAGTAAAGAAGAGGGGATGGTAGGTCTGGCCTTGTTCACTTGGGGGATCACCGACCTTAAGAATGTCACACAGTAACTTGACCAACTCTATGCTAGTCTTGCCAAAGGGGCATTCATGTTCATCCGCTCTACAACTATTTTCTAAGACTATTTTGGTGTAATCTTCAGAATAGTTCCTTGCAAAATACAACATACAGTCCAAGGCTAACACTCCTGGAGGCACCTCATTGAAATCTTTTATAGGATCAATCTCACATTTGAAGCCAAGTTTTTTGAAGTCCTTAGAGTAGGTGCCCATTGGACGCCTCATAGTTACCTCAATGTTAGGGTTATTATCATTTTCAAATGCAACTTTTCTAAGTTCTTTTATTTTTTCTTGGGATTCCTGTTCTTGAGCATCAGCCCTTAGTCTCATTTTAGGTTCCAAGAGACCAAGCATCAGAGTTTGAAGTACATATAGTTGGTGAGCTAATTCAGTCCCCAAACCTTGTTCTGAAGCAATCTTAGAAAACTCACTAGCCCCAATGAGGTTTTCGTAAATTACAGATCGAACCTGCTTGGAAGATAATGTAGCAGCTATTGTTTTCCTTTTAGTCATATCAGCTTTCGAAAATATTGCATTTATGAGAGCTATAGCATTCTGTTGGATAATACTGTCTTGATGAGTATTCTGTAAATGTGATATCAAACTTGGAATAGTAATTTCCTTCTCTACATGTGAATTCTTTGTACTATTAAGCACAATGTTCTCTAGAATTGATAAGCAACACTGAATCACTTTTGGATCTTGAGTATTAGCTTGATTACTAACAAAACTAGCAACTTTGTTAATAAATTGGTTTTCAAGAATGTCCCAGAATATAACTCCATGGTCCATTAGTTCGACAAATGTAACGAGAGCGAATTTGAGCGATTTCCCTTTGAACTTACCATTTTCTATATTGTTTATGATCAATGTCAATCCTTTCTTGTTGATAAACTCGAGGGCAAACGTGAGATCACTGCTTAAAACTGACAGCTTGGAGAGGGCAGCGACCTGGTCGAGCTCGGACCCATTGTTTATCTTGGCCAGGATATCCTGAACAGTTTTTGCTGGCGACAATTCCAAACGTAAAACAGAACCATTCTTTATTTCGTTTCGGTTTTTCTCCGTTATATAATTTTGGTTGTTGCTTTCGGAAAATTGTAAAGCATAGTTTTCAGGGTCGGGGAGACCCCAAGGCTTACAAAGAAGTTGAATGATGCTCGATAAGGGCTGACTTTGATCGAATTCTATCAACTGTGGTACCTTATCGGGAGCATTGAGCATCTCCACAGCGATCTTGAGGATTGTGGAATCCTTTTCCTTTGTTGCCGACGGCATTTTTATTGGTTTAGTAGACATTTATTGAACATTTGACACGAAGACAATCACCACAACACACCACACCTCGCGAATTTACGCCTAATTTTCCCGTAAGTTGACGACATCAAGCTGATAGCTGTCTGCTGTCAAATACAATTGACGCTTCGCATCATTGACGGTTCTGTTTCCTAGAGAAAACGTTTCGTTATTCATAGTCATTAAATACTAGGAATAACACACGAGAAAATTACACATTTTATTTCACATAGCGTCTGTATCTGTAACAGTGAGTGATACAGTTACCGCTTTTGCACCGATCCACCACTACGCCGTTAATAGAATCTATCACTTACCGAGTGGTAAGTGATAGATTCTATTAACGCGCGTACTATACGCGTAGGTACTGTAGACCTTTCTAGATCAAAAAACCCCTACGACACTAATTAATACTAAATGTGAAGGCGAATTGGTTGCATCACTGACACAAATTATGAATAACCCTGAAGACGCATACATTTCAATCTAGCTAATTAGGGCAGCAATATGATCCTAGCTGATATTCTATCTTCCAATAAAACTATCACTTTTGGCCCTAGTATTTAACAACTTCATTTAGACTAATTTTCAACGCACTTATCTAGACAAGATCGGCCAGAACACATCGTTCTTAAACCTAAAATGTCGTTTTTGTTTTTAGTTTTAAAACTTTTATGTTTTTTACTTATAATAAAAACAGTGATAAGTTTTCGTTGTGATCGAAGACCATACGGGTCTAATACCCAACCTTCAGAATCAGATGGACGCTTCAAGCTGCAAGTTATAGGTATTGACAATAATGCCTATATTCCAGAACAACTTTATACAGGTACGGTTTTGTGGGATCTAAAAAATTGGTTCATATTTTTTCCAACCTTAAAAACTTGTTCTTATAAAATATGTAAAAGTTTATTTGGAACCATATGGTTTTTTTTTTTAATATTTCAGTACAAATAACAGAAACAGATGGCCAATCTCATTTTACGGGTTTCATGATATCTGCGGAGGGTGACGTCAAGCCAGATCCACGGAACCCCAGACGAATAGTCTCACTATACCCTGGCGAGCTGAGGCCGTCAACTACTGCCACCGCTAAGTTCAGCGACAGGTGTCTGTACTCCGTTGAGCAGGCTATGGGCTCTTATAAAACTTCTGTCGAGGTAAGCCAACATCTTTACACTGAAATAAAAAAAACCTCTTCCCTTTTCCGCCATGCTTCCAAGGTCTGTGCAAGTCTCATCCAACTTTTTCCCGCGATCTTATGTAGGGCGTCCGCCAATCTGGCTGTAGGTTTAAAAGGAAAAGGTTCACCCATCTACCGAATTTGTTAACAGGTTTATTGGCAAGCTCCAGCCTCCGGCAATGGCTGCGTCACTCTTCGCGCCATGGTGGCCATAAACGACGAAGTCTGGTACGAAGATGGACCTCCTTTGACGCAGAAGGTGTGTGAAGACTTACGGCAGCCAGATGATGTAGCACCGCAATTGAACTACGAATGTGGGATCTGTGATGAAGCTAAATATGAGGTAAGAGATGCAGAGTAGCACCGCATACTAGCCTGAACTAAAGGTCAGTCAGTGGCTATCCATCCGATTTATGATTAGCCATCTTTGGTATGTAGTTTTCCAAAAATAAAAGATTTCATTTGTTCCAGTTGACCTTCACCGGTGTATGGTCTCGTAACACCCATCCGTACCTCTTCCCTGAAAACGACTGGCTTCCAAAGTACAGTGATCTGGTAGGAGCTTCCCACAACCCGGAGTATATCCTATGGATGCCAGGGAACCTGGCAAGTGACGGTTTTAGAGATCTGGCAGAACACGCCAATTCTAGTAACCTTGAGGTAGAGATTAGGGGAAAGGTAAGATCATGGTAAGAAAGCAGAGCCTTTGTAAGGACCAGTGGCCGTATTACGAAGTGCCAATGCCATCATGATTCGTGTGAGGGAAAGAGATAGTGCTATTCGTCTTGTGTAACTCCGTCTCTCTCTGACACAGAAATCATGATGGAATTAAGACGTCTTAATAGGGCTGCTGTTTTTAGTACCGTGAAACTTGGCAACTTTACCACTTTCGGTAGATAAAAAAGTTTGTAAAGGCAAAAGCAACCAATTAACGAATACGTTTTTTATGGATAATAAGCTGAAAGACAATCTTATAGGTATTAATGATGTTTTAGTCCAAAAACCATAATATTTTTGAAAAAACATGATGGAAATATGTCATATAGTTCGATTGCGGTAATTCGTTGCTCGTGGTTTTTAAAATTCTGCTCCACAACTTTCGCCTTGAACGATTACGTATTTTCCAAAAAGAAACAATATGTATATTATATACTTAGGTAAATTTTAGGAATAAGGATAAGGTATCAAAAATTTTCACTTACAGTTATTACGAGAGGACAAAAATTACAGCCAAAAATGACAATTAAGTAGAGCAGGGTAGCCGATACATCCCTTGATGTCGATGTATGCCATGCCGAGCACGGTTATCAGATAAAATATGATGACGTTAATACAATATTCAAATTTTCCATTCGGGGTTGTGCACGCGTAAATGACGGTCTCGACATAAAATAATATTCTCCTTTGTCAGTCGGTACATGGCAAATTGAACAAACTTTGGCAAAGTTACCAGGCTTTACGGTATCAGCCAAAAAACACAAAATATTAGGTACCTACTCTTGTACAAGCATGGGTTTTTTCCAGATCGGCGATGGAGTTCGAACCCTAATAAAGGGCAAAGGCCATGGTTACCGTAAAATGACCCTACCCACGTACTCCTTCTTCCGCGTTGACAAAGAAAACCACCTGTTCTCAGCAGCCGTAGCGATTCACCCATCTCCTGATTGGTTCCTCGGAGTCACCAGGTTTGAACTCTGCCAAACAGACAACACTTGGCTAAAAGAAAGAGAGCTTAATCTTTATCCTTGGGACGCTGGCACAGACAGTGGCGTGTCATATGAAGTAAGTCTTTTTTATCCAGGATACCCGTTCCTCTTCAATCTTAGTTGAATCTGGATTGCTGCTTAAGATAATATTTTATTATTTCAGTCCGCTAATATCGTAACTTATCCACAAGACTCAATAGCACGTGTAGAGATGAGTTCATATGACAAGAACTCCCCGTTCTTTGAGGTGGATATAAAGGACATGCACCCATTTGGGAGGTTCAACATTAAACTGATAAGGACTTATCACAGAGAATGCGAAGAAGAAACTACAGGTAGGAGGGAAAATTCCAAACGTCCATTCGAAGATCGAACTTTAGAAGTAAAGTAAGAATAAGTCTCCACGGATAGGTCGACCCAAAAAAATGCTAACGATTGACGAAAGTTTTAAAATAAAGCTTTTCTTCGTATCTTTGTAGAAGAACCACCACCAACAGAAGCCCCCCAATCTTCAGAAGAATCGGCCGAGACGAGTGAGGAGGCTAAGCCGGAGCCTCAAGAGCCATCCAGGTATCAAACACATCTAGATAGCGCCGAGGACGGGCGGTGAGGCTTAGTTGTTGATTAGTATAATAGTAGTAGACTAGAACACACCATGTTTCATAGATCAAACTCATGTCCTAGTTGTATTACATTTTCTGCATTATGAACACATAATAGCCTCCACAATTTCATCTCATGTTTTTGTTATTACTTAGCTATAATCTACATCACTTTTACTGAAAGAGGTCATACAGTAAACACCCGTAAATTAGATTTATAGGCAATACATATTATTTGTAAACTACAAATACAGCCAATAGAAGCTAGAACTGATGGCGAAATAATAGTTACAGTCACTATCTCAATTCATTGCCTTTGAATTTTTTTTTTCGAGTTATCTATGAGGTAGGTCCAAATTGATAACTCTTCTCCAAGCAGTGAAGCTCCTCTAGTCACAGACCCAGAGTCTTCGGAAGACTGTCCAATGTCACCATGGCAGGACTGGAGTGCATGTGACGGGTACTGTGAAGACGGGAAGGTGATAGGATTCCGCTGGAGGGAGCGGTACCATCTCGTGGATGGGGTTCCTGTCGAGAAGTATGATCCGCATGTAAGTGTAAACTGCTATTAATAGGTAACTGGCGACCTATTATGACGTCTTAAATCCATCATGATTTCTGAGTCAGAGAGAGACGGAGTTACACAAGACGTATAGCACTATCTCTTTCCCTCACACGAATCATGATAGCATTGGCACTTCGTAATACGGCCACTGTTGTGTTCAATTTTTCTTGCATGAGAGTTGCCGAAAATCGAGATGAATGTTGTGTGATTAGAGAGGCCTATTTCCCAAGTCCATCTTTAGACTCCTGTGAGCTGATGATGATGAAAGCATTACATTTTTTGGTGCTTAAATACAGGTAGATCTGGATTTCTGGAATGTTCAGTCTCCCTCAGTAGTGTCGTAGAAGTTTTGTCGCTCTAGTTCTTTTATTTCTGTCTCAGGCTAAGCACCACCACAAATTGAAGGAAGTGTCGAAGTTCTGCAAGAAACATTTCGATACATTCGAGAGGGAGGCGTGTGAAGATGAATGCACCACTTCCGAAGAAGACGAAGAGGATCTTACAGGTCCATATTTATAAATAACCCTCCCTTAACTATTGCCCAGATCCTCAAGATATCCCTCTTAGTGTTGCTGTTTCCTCGAAAGTCCCGAAGTTAGTGATAAGATTTATTTTGCTGCTCTTGTTTTTACTCCTAAATGAACTACTCTGACATATTCTGACATCAAAGAATATTCTGACATCATTGATTGTAATGATGTCGGAAGATGCTTTAAGTCTTTTAGTACTTAGATCGAATTAAATGCGACTAATTTTTTGTTTCAGTTGAAAAAAGAATCATGGCGCCAATACTGCCTGGAGGGAAGTGGAACTCAAAGCGCAGAGATTTGCAGACAAGATATAATTATTATCGCGCTTAGGAAAGAAAACCTGATCCTCATTGCTGAGTCGGCAGTCTGTCAATTAATTATTATAAATATATCAACAAACACAATAATTACATTTCATCATCTGCCTTTTTTTTTCATCGTCTTTTCACAAGTATGTTGGGGCTGGCTTCCAGTCAAACCGGATTCAGCTGAGTACCAGTATTTTACGTAGAGTGCCATACCTCTACAGCACGGTACTTCTTGGCAAAACTCGTGACAGATTGTGTGGCGTCTGACAACAATTGTCACGACGTGAATGTGCTTTCCGAGGCACGGAGGAATCTCGATATATTAGGATGCTCACCCATTCAAATACTGACCTCGGCATGCGTTGCTTAACCTTGAATATCGACCCGTGCGGCTGTTCACACACATCATCATCTTGCTGACCTTATCTCATGTTACTTGAGGTCGGTGCAACACGGTTTTTTCTTCCATTCTGTCAGCCGTCAAGCTATCACTAACTCCATTTTTCTTCATATCCTTCCTCACACAATACATCCATCTTTTCTCACAAACATTACATTTAATGTGGATAATAAACAGCCAGTTACCATTAATTTTTGCTTTAAATTCGAGTTTTATTTTACTTTCCCCGCCTTAAACTCTCCCTGAAGTTGGTCCCTATGATGCAAAACGTCTTTAGGGTAAAATTAAATACTTAAAATTGGTTAGATCTACTATTTATAATGATCTGATAATGGATTTGAAGTGGTCGTCAATGGTAGATGTTAAGAACCAAAATACCGTATATTTAAACTAGCAGCGCCCCGCGGTTTTACCCGCGTTGTTCCCGTTCCCGTGGCAATACGGGGATAAAATATAGCTTATGACACTCCACAATAACGTAGTTTTCTATTGGTGAAATAATTTTGAAAATCGACACGACCTCACAACCTCACAAACTTACAAACGTTTACCTCTTTATAATATTAGTACTTTAAAGATATAAGAGAAAGTACTTTAAATAAAAATATCATCCATTACTGGCCTATTGCATCATGATTTTAACATCTACGTTATAAAACAACTCAATAAAAGCCACAATCCTCTGGCAGCATAGTCCTGCACACTAATTAGTCTAAATGAAGTAATAAGCACGGGAGATGCAGCAGGATTAAACTAATTGTGAATGAACGGTTTAGTAACACTACGACCTGTGACCATATGACACCTATTTAAAGCACATTCATGAAGGAATAAAAGTGATTCAGAAAATGCGTTCGATTTTGTTTGGTAAGTCTGGTTTTTATTTTAAGGATCTCTTGACTGTTGCACAATGCTATCCATTATGTAGTTAGGAAAATAGGTCAGCCAGTTCACATTATTTATCACATCTTATATTCAGCAGTAGTTTCACAAACTTCACGAGCTTTCCTGGTGAAGAATACCTGGATATTGTAGTATACATACCGCTTCGAAAAGATCAATAAATCGGCTTCTTAGTGAAGACTCAGAAGTCACTAGACTTCCGACCACACATTTCCTTTGCGGAATGACTGTAATGATTTATTAAATGTGGTATAGTGTTAAAGGTTTTACTCAAAAAATACAACAGTGGGTCTAACAAAACCTTAGTTTTAGGTCCCTTCCAGATCATATTCCTCATCGTGCTCCTAAAATTCTGCAAGTGTAGTTATGAAGTGTGTGACCGAACGCCTTTGGGAACGAAAACGGAACCCTTGCCTCCCGACAACCGTTTCGTGATAGACGTCGATGACATCAGAGATAATATGTATATCCCGAAAAGAGCATATACTGGTAAACAATTTAATAATTATAAAGTACGATGTAAAAACCAATGACTGCACCCATGGGAGTTGTATTTGTAACTTCAGTCGTAAGAATGGTCATTTCTGCAAAATTGATTGGCCATTATGCTCGGAAGCTCGGCAGTGGAAATTCTTAAAAGTTTCTCATTACTTAAATGTTATTAATTCCCCTCCTAAGCTTACGTGTGACAAACAGTTCGCTCTATTGTTAAATTACAAGAAGTCCTAACACTGTATTTATGTAAGAGCAGTTTCTTAAATGTCTAGCCTTATGACCGCGTAACACTCAAACATATTTCACAGTTCGCCTATCTTCTCGAGACGGGATTTCGACCTTCATTGCGTTTACGATATCCCTTCAAGAGGATACGATGAAGAACAAGAACAACCCCAGGAAGCCTATCCTGCTAAGTCCTGGGAAGTTGGAACCTCTAAAAAATTCCACCAATACCAGGCCGTTGACCATTTGCAATAATACAGTCATACAGTCTGATGTCACGCCCAAGACTTTTGTTGAGGTGAGTCATTATGACTAGCTAACATCGTCGTTGGTGAGAATTTACCAATAACGATGATAAATTCAAATTAGGTTTAGACTAATTACACCTCCTGATGGTCGTGTGACGTTTACATGACAGGCAAAGTGGACGGCGCCAGAAAAAAACAACAAATGTGTAACAATCTTCGCCGTGGTAGCCGAGAAGCCAGATGTTTGGTATAGCTATGAAGGGCCGCTGTCCAAACGTATCTGCGAGGATCGAAGGAAGGAAGACGACATGCAGCCGATGGAAAACAACAACTGTCAAATTTGTGAAGATGCGAGGTACAAGGTATAGTTTCGTTTTTTTTTTTTAATAAGTTTGCTCGAGCTCGCCCTGTTGTTTTTATAGGTAGTCCCCATAGTACTTAATTTATTCTATAAAACTGCTTTTTATTTTCCCGCAGTTGACATTCGAAGGCATGTGGTCCTACAACACGCATCCTGAAATGTATCCTCCAGCTGGGCTCTTGGCAAGGTTCAGCGATGTAGTTGGAGCTTCGCACAGCAAGGACTTCACTCTGTTCAAGTACAACTCTGAAGCCAGGGAGGGTCTGAAGCTCTTAGCTGAACAAGGGAATACCACCAATTTGGAAGTCGAAATTTATGATGAGGTAATATCGAAATTCTTCGTAGGATCACGTGAAACGGAGCTGTCACCTTGATTAAGATACTCTTAGTCTTGTTTTCATAAAACGTAAGAACATGGCAGAGTAATATCATAATTAATAAAGTGTTTTCATATTTTCACAGCTAGGTACTAACGTCAGAACTATCATAAAGGCAACAGCTCCACCGAACACGAATATGAAAACACTCTCCACCTTCAGGGTTAGCAGGAAGCATCACATGGTCTCCCTAGCCACTGCCATCGTGCCTTCTCCGGACTGGTTCCTCGGAGTTGCCAACCTAGAACTCTGCGATGTCTGGACTCAGAAGTGGGCGGAAAATGTTATTTTCAATTTGTACCCAATGGATGCTGGAACGGATAGTGGAAAGAAATTTGATGTGCGTAAACCTTTTTTAGATTTAAAATCACTGTACGATAGAGTTTTCTGCAGGCGAAAGAAATGGACTGCTAATTGGCTGTCTTATGTAGGGCTACGATACTTACCGATGTGCAGATTTCACTACATATAGGAAAGTATGAACATAATCATCTCCTTAGCCCTTGTCCCATGTCACTTGGATTCGGCGCAAAACGTAATGCTATTAAATTTGCTTCTAATACATTTCAGTCTTCAAATGAGGCGACAGCTCCTGCGCAGCCGATTTCTTCTGCGATTATAAACGCTGATATCCCCAGGGAACTTGTGAAGCCTTTCGCCAGACTGGTGTTCCATTTGATAAGGACTTATTACAACCCGAACTGCACGGTAGATACAGCTGTTACTGTTACTGAAGATGGTTAGTACTAACGAAATTGAATACTTGCCTAAGGGTACCTACACTACTCCAGAGTAGGTAGTGTTTAAATTCGGTACCATGGTCTCTCAATCAGTAACGAGTATACCTATCGAGACCGGGAAAATGATTTTTTGATCTTCATTTACAGGTGGAGAAGGTGAAACTGGGATAGGTGGAAATACCGGAGATGGTGATAATAGAGACGAAGGAGAGCCTTCTCCACCAACGACCACTACTAGGTAAGATCTACTGTGACGAAGTTGTTTTGACCTTGTTACCGTAACTGTATCGACCTACACAGTCCATACGTCGGATAGGTATAGCTTCATGTAAATACTGGTATTCAGCTGCATCCAGCTAGAATGTAAGCCGACAACATACATAGGAAAAGGCAAGGCAGATTGATTGGTGGAACAAACTTGAGTAAAAAACCAGTCAGCTTGATAATTCTTTATTTCTAACAGTGAGGAGCCACCTCCAGTAGACCCGGGGTCGCAATGCCCCATGACTCCGTGGGGGGATTGGCAGGAGTGCGACGGCGAGTGTGTTGAAAATTCCCTTGACGGATACCAGATCCGGTTCCGGGAACATATTGGGGTGAGTATTAAAGAATGTCGGTGTTATGCTATACCTTCCGAGCTACAGAATAGAAGGATGTCGATATAGATTAATCTTAGTGGGGTATCAAGCGTGTTGTTCACAAGGTTTTTTTTTAATATAAATGCTTATTACGACTTGCTGCTGAAGGCATGCCAGATGCATAAGTATATCCAGCAGTAAGTATATTAGGCTTTTTAAGTATTACCTAGCAAAGCGAATGATTGCTTTTGCCACCCTTAACGACACGTCAAAGAAACTGAATACGATTTTCCTATTGCAGAATCCTGCATCCCACTGCTTGAAGGAGCCGCTCACTGAAACGCAAGCCTGTCAAGAAGCATGTGAGGAAGAATCGCCAGAGGAAGAGCTTGAGGAAGAAGAATATTAGTTGAATTAACGAATCCATAAATTACATCATTATAGTAGGTAGATATAGATAACGTAATCAATAAACGGAATAAATATGGCAATATGTGTTCATTGATTCCCTCCTTAGTACCGTATACTTAATATGATTGTTTCTAGGCAACTAAATAACATAATTGAGCTTATATTAGACCAATTTATTATATATAAGTTACCTACGAGAAATATTTTTTTAGACAGTCTTATCCCAGCTAGTCATATTTAGTCTTGAATTTATGAATGTTAGAATCAATTGATAAAACTTGATGCCAAAAACAGTAGTGTCGTAGTGTGATCAAGAAACTATCACTCTTCCTTTTCAACATGATGTATGACTTTACCATACCTTTAAACCAGCGTCAGGCAGTTTCTAGTTGTCTAGCATTTTGCTGAAGCTGAACTGGACCTATTTGGCGCAGCCGCGGGTCTCACGATGTTATTGTTTTAAGATTAAACTTCCTTTTATTTGTATCTATATTGTGTGTGTTCTGTAAGTGCCAAATAAATATATTTTCTTTCTTTGTTTTTATTTGTAAAAATTAGGATTTTTTCTAATGAGTTCTGTTCCGGACTTACCTGTGGCGGTCTTAATATACATGCTAAAGCTTCCAGCCAGATAAATAATCAGAATTTTATCAAAATAGTTTTACAGGAGATCACTTCCTTTCCTTTTTTTTACAACAAAAACCCCAAATGACATGTTTCGTTCGATTAGGTAATTAAGTTTCCGATGGTTTCCGAACGCACTTTTCCTTACGTCATCGAGTGAGTGAAACGTTCTCGTTCGTGAAATTTGTGATTCAATGGAGTAATTTTTCATTCAGGTCAGGATATAAAGGATTCTGGAAAAACAATTCGTTTTACATCTTTTTTTATTATGCTTACAAAGTCTCCAAAGCCTGCGTACAAACGGTACATTAGTTGGGGCATCAAAGGTGCATTGTTAGTGGAAGGAATTGGGCTTGCCGCATCCTACGGCCTTTGGTACAAGTTGAACACCGACAGAAGTAAGTACGAGGTTTGGTTTATTTTGCTATATTGAAACATATTGTAATTGGGACAAAGAAATTTATAGTTAGCACTATTGCTACATAATATATCCGGTGAGACAAATATATCTTGATGGCTTGAAAAAATCCTAAATGTCAACATGTGCACTGTCGAAAATAGATTGACAGGTCAAAAACCTGCATTAATCCTACATCTTTGTTCGTGTCTTTCGGAATAATGTGCAAAGTACCTTTTTATAACGTAACATAATTGACATTTGTGAATTGTGTTATTTTTTTCATACAAACTGCTCTTTACTCCTGATCTCCCTTAACATGTATACCATAAACAAACCCACTCAAACTCAAACTCAAACTCAAAACGTTTATTTCAATTAGGCCATTAACGGCACTTTTGAACGTCATCAATAAAAAATATCATAAATTAAGTGACTCTAGCGTCCATTCGCAAAGGTAGATTCTTATGGAGAAGAACGGACAAGAAACTCCATAGTTACTCTTTTGAAATCAATGTTTTACAATATTTGGTAATACAATAAATACTTCATATATGTGAGGACGATGCACCAAGTATACTAGTTATAGAACAAAGTATTACCAGCAGAGGTAAACTTCTAAATATCTCATGCCCATGGTACTCACATATTTACAAATATTGAAATAATAAAAAGAAAAAAAAAGTACAAGACACAAAAAAAATGCATTCATAAATATAATTCACTCATAAATTATCAACCAGTTTGATTTTGTCTACACCCTTGATTGCCCTATGGAGCAAGACCAGCATGTTTCCAAGCATTCTTATCCTGAATGTAATCTTCTAATTTGTAATATGCTTGTTTACAAAGGGTGGTTTTAATAAAAGTTTTAAATTTTCTTTCATTTAATTCTAATATGTTACAAGGTAAAATTGATTGAGTCAGGCGTTACTTTGCGGAAATCCATTTTAAATTTGAAAATGAAAACAATATATCTAGTTTTAATTTCCGCGAATATTATTATTCGCGGAAATTAAAACTAGATATATTGTTTTCATTTTCAAATGTTACAAGGTATTTTGTTGTAACATTTAACACAGTACCCCATAAAAGATGTATGTACTTTAGCTAATCTATAAAATGGTTGGTCTAATTTGTCTTTATTTCTAGTATTAAAATTGTGTCTATCACTAATTTTACTAAAAAGATGTCGATTTTTCCACTTAACTCCATCATGCCTTACTTGCAGGTTTCCGTCTGTACATGTACAAGAATCACAACTGGGTACTGGAAGGCTACTACGGACTTGGTGAAACCATTACTGAGAACAAAATCAGAGAGCTTGATCAGGCAGTTTGGAGAAACGAAGGGCAAATTTAAACTAGCGGTGAGATGTCTGTTGGTATTAAAGCCACTTTTTGGGTGGTGACGTTTGGGACCCTCGGTTACGCACTGTTCAGATTGGTCAAACCTGATGATGAACTACTTAAGCAGGTCATTATTGAATTCCGTATTCATTTATGTTGATTGTGGTCACTGATTGTTTAGTGAATAACCTTATTTGATGGTTTTCTTGGGACTAATCTCTGCATGTGTTTTCAAATTGTGATTGTACTGTGGGGCTTGTTTGATGTATCTGACTTTGATCATAATTTTTAAAGTATGTACAGGTTGTTGAGAGTTGGTTTAGTTAAATTCATCAGTGCCTATTCCATTGGTCATTCATGTTGAAACTGAATATTGACTTCATGCCAACATCTATTCATCAAGTTTGATCCATTTTGATTCATCATCACATATCAGCTGTACTTTGTATTGCATAAATATAATACACATGGGAATTTTCGAAATTTTCTTTTTCTTAAATCATCATTAGTAAACACAAGTGAAACACAGAGGGACACTATCAAAGTCACACCACTTGAAAGGTGGATCATTAATAATTACTGTAATATCTATGACAAGTCATTGTCGTGCTGTCTTCATGGTTTTGTGGTGTATTCAGGCTTACATTATTCTAACAATTGTTTATGTCCAATGTTTTATTTGTTCTAGTTTGACGAAGGTTCAAAACATACAGATGCAAGAAGAGTGAGTCATCAAACTGTTGGTATTCTAAAAGAAGCAACAAATCCTAGCTCGGAACTCAATCAGAAAATTGAACAGTTGTTAAAGAAAGGAAAATGAGTGATAGAAATACTGTTTTAGAAAAATTAAGTAGACGTGATGCACAACGCTTAGAAAAATTACAAAAGGCTCATAAGGCAAGGGAGGAAGTAGACGCTTGTGATGAAAATGAAGACTTCTTTTCAGGCTCATTCAAGATCAAATCGGAGTACATTGAAGACTTGCTGATGCAAGTTCCGACACTAGAACTAAACGCATTACCTTCACACTTTGATAGCATAAAAAGAGAAGTAAACGAATTACAAAAATATGTTGTGACATCAGCATTCTTCTTAAAGGAGTTCAACATGCGCAAATATTTAGGTATAGTACAGAATCTTCAGACTAAATGCTATGAATTGGAAGAGAGATATGTGCCTAGGAAAAAGTTTGGATTCTCAAAGAAAAAGCTTCCCAAGTCCCACATTGAGAAACAAGGCTCACTTGATGAAAATGATGCAGCAAGAAAAATAGATGGCAACAAATGGGATGATAAACTGTTTGGTTTTGATTCACAGAAGAATAAAGTGCTAGTGCTTGAAAATGATGAGTTGTTTCAGAGAGATGTTGCTTTACGGAACCTTTCGAACTGTACCATTGGCCTCAAGGGTGTTATGGGAACTTTGCATTTAACCAATCTAGACAACTGTATAGTGCTTTCCGGACCAGTCACTTCATCAGTATTTATGGAGAAATGTACAAATTGTAAGATTGTTGCTGCATGTCAGCAGTTACGAATGCACACATCCAGTAATTGTGATATTTATTTACATGTGACAAGCAAGGGCATAGTTGAAGATTGTTCCGAGATATGCACGGCTCCATACAATTTGTATTATGAAGACCTAGAGAAGCATTTCAACATGTCGGGCTTGGACCGGAATTCAAACAACTGGGACCGCTTGGATGATTTCAACTGGCTGGCTCCAGACATTCCCTCACCAAACTGGTCAGTTTTAAATGCAGAGCTCCGCATCAACAGCTGGGATGAATGGTGGTCACAAATTCCTTCCTAATAGTAGATAGTAGTAAATTAAATTTTCAGTGTTATTTGAAGCTAATAGAAATCCATATATAATGGGGTGTAACACCTTACTAATTTAGTTACTGCAATTAATTTGGGTACAATAATGTCGATTGGCAAGATAAGTTTACGGATTCTCCCGTATTTTTATAAACCCATACAAAGTAATAAAAAATCCAATGTAGGTACAAGCCTCATAGCCAGAAAAATATAATAATTAATGGAATGAGCAGCTTTGATGTCTTCATTTAAATACCCATTATTATTTTAGAAACTGATTTTACTATTAAATCTGTAAAGGAAGTTTTTATTAATTTTTATATTTAAAGTCCTTGCCTTGCTAGTCTTTTGACAAATCTTAATAATTTCAAAAATAAATTAATAGTTTGAGACGTAACATTTATCGCCATTAGTGTACCATTAACAGAATATGATCTGCTCAAACTAAGGCGAATCTCGTGCAGAATGCGGGACGTAATTCCGACTAGTCGCGTCTGACTTTCTTATCATTAAAATGATTGACGCGCGAATTTACCTCCCGCATCCCGCATATTAGATTTGTCTCTGTTTGGTGAGAGCTTTATTATCCTGTAAAAGAAAAGCCAGAATTTTTAAGACATCCTGGCTTTTATCATGACGCTTTGTGCAAATGGCACTAGTGCTAAACCTTTCCAGGAAGAATTAAAATATTTAATAGGACTCTTTGCATCTTCTGCGATAATAGATAGATCCATTTATTTAAAGATTCAATTATTATTCATACTTATTATTTTTTCTGATATTTAAGGTTTTAACAAACTATGTCAACCACAAATTATGTTAGGCGATTATCTGCTTCTTTAATTCACTATAGTATAATTTATTAAATAAATACATTTCTTATTAAATAAAGTACTTTTATTTAATAGTAAAATATCTTGGATCACGAGCAACTCGCTTCTTAATTAAATTCATCAATATAGCTGTCGAACCTAAAACAGATTGAAAATGTTTTTTGTTAGATGAAATGTGGTAATATCCGTTCTCATCTCCGATTTCCTATGAAAGATAGGTTACCGCAACATTACAGTATCGTAACAGGCTCAATAATATAGTACACCCATAACTGCGTCCAATTACAATACAAATGCTGAAGTTAATCAAAATTGCAAGATGGGATGCTACTGTATTGAAGCTAAAGGTTGACTCACACCGAGACGAGACGCGACGCGCACTTGGGAAGATAGCGATGCAATAAATAACTTGTGTTCCCTACAAAGAAATGCATAGATATCAGCGAGATAATTTAAATACGTCTCACGGTGCAACGATGATGCCGGGTAGATGGGGTTTAAGAGCACGCTAAGGCCGTGCTGTGCCTGAAACAACCGGCTTCTTCGAGCATCGTCGCGTCTCGTTTCGGCATTTGCTGACTTTTATAAAAGTTCTCACTAGGAGTATTGTCAACTAAACAGAAAAGGCCGAAGATGTAACAACAATAATAGTAAAAGAATGTAAAATAAAAACTCACACAGCATGCAGTCAGAAAATCCTTCCCTGCTACAACAATCCCAGAATCACAGGAATAAATAGGTACAAAATGAAAGTCACTCAAACAATAAATAATAATTTATTTATTACTAGGTATAGTGGAAAATATATAAAACTGTCAAGTCGTTAAAATCACAGTAATTTTTCAAACCAATACAATTCTTTACAAATAAAGGTTCCAGGAACATTTGGGTGACGTCCCAGAACGTTTCGGTTGACGTAACAGAAAACATGACTGTGGAACATTATTTTAAATATAAATTGGCAACACTACCGCGTTAATTCTCACTGCGGAGCTTGTGAAGTTTGTCATTCAGTAAAAGCAATAATATGGATAGCTAGGTAAGTTAATAATGTGTCTTAATGCTAGCCATTCCAATAATTTTTTTAAGTGTTTATATAATACCTATGTATCGTATGGGTAGGTACCCTATAAAAGGTAGATGGTACTACAACAGCGATTATTTCAGTTTAGTCTTATGATAACCGTAAAGACTAATCAAATGCAACCCCCATTCTGTTCCTAGAAAACGATTTAGATAGAATCTTTATACAAGTTAAGATAGGAGTTCAGTTTATATAAAAATACGTATATAAATAATGTTTATTTAGTGAATCGCTCGAGCATTTTCTTGCTCGAGAACAGAAGAATGATACAGCATACCATTCACCTGAAAATGCTATGTATTTACTAAAACAACTAAAGGTATAGCAGAATACAACATTTTTATACGGGCAATGGTTTCAACGAAATGGTTTTTTTTTTGGTGTCAATTTTTTTCATATAATTTCGAGATCAAACAATACTTGGTGGATACACTTTACCTAAGTAATGTCTAGTAAATTTCATAGCTTTTCCACTTCATAAGACATTTTCATTAAATTATAATATTACACACATACATTATGCATTATTTTAATAATTTCTTTTAATGTTAGAGGATCAGTCTACATAAGAAAATTGCATTTAGGATATGAAACTAATAAATTCATAATCTCTTTTAAACTTACAAGTAATCATGGAATGGAATATAATAAATATAATGTATTTGTGTTAACACGCACACGCATGTCACACCCCCATATCTACAGAATCGGAAACTTCTTCACTCAATTGAAGATTACCACATGATTTAACGTTTAACAACAATTTCTTTGATAAGCATAAACAGAACAGAAAATTAGGTAGGTATACGTGGTAAAATTATTACTGTATAATTCTGATTATAAATAAATGTTACGATGTTTTAAATATTTCAACTAAGTACAAGGAAGCCTTAATACTAAAATCTCATATATGCTGAAAAAATAAAAACATTTTACACAAGTACCTACTGAAGGGTAACAGATTTAATAAAGAATGATAATTATGTATATTACTTGCATTGTGAGGCTATATGCAAAGCATGCGCCTTATATTTTTAATTAGATACGTTCTTACGACAAGATACAATTTATTAATCTGAACGTAGCCTTTATATATAGAATTCAGTCCTTCTTACAAGATTATGTCAAATTTTAAAATTACAAACACCTACATATAACGTGTAAACCTGGCAATACAAATTACACATAATGCCTAAAGTGTCATTATTAGTCATGATAATTTGATATTGTTATCTCTTACGACTTTAAGGCTTCATTTTAACAATATGTAAGTAAATTTTCAATTTTTTTTTTTGTTTTTTACTGTATTATTTTAAAAGGAACTTCTATGAATTTGTCATTGAATAAGAGATTCCTTCATTACTACTTCAGGTTTTTTTTTTAAAGTGTAGTTGTAAAGTTTTGTTTTCCTTTATTTTATAGATGTCAAGTGTAACCCTCTTGACATCTATAAAATAAAGGAAAACGGAAACAAAAGAGGATCTTAGGACCTTCAATATACTGAAAGACTTTTTTTTGTAATAAAATACTTGTATAATTTCAGTAAATTACTGGCTAACTTGAGCATGCGACAAAAAGTTTATCATGAAGCAGTTACTATTTATTTTACAAGAATGCTTCACATATTAAGTACATACAAAATAGTACAAAATGTTTTACAGTTTATTTTAATATTGAATGATATTTACGAAGACGACTCAGTTAAAATATAGAATTTCTTACCAATCGCATGGCGGTAAAATAAGAAATATTTATTTTATAAATCAGTCTTTCATTTCATATAATTTTATTTACCCAGAAAATTGTAGACAATTTTTTGCCAAAATGTGTGACTGTTAATTAAAATAACTACCTCTTTTTTGTTGAATAAATATTTCCTACTTTACAGTGCACATTTCAGTAATGAATGCATGTTTCAAATATATCTAGCATGGCTAAATTACTGAACCACATTCGGCGCGACTTCGTCTTACGAGTAATGGCAAAATTATATTCATACAGTATTGTGACGTGTCTGAATCGATTAATCTTTGACGGGAAAATATTTCTACACGCTTATTTATCTGGATTTGTGTTTGTAAGAAAATCTGAGTACCTATGTAATCCAGCTCTGGTGGTAATTACTTTGAAACTTAAGAAAAAATTGAGCGTTAAAAGATAGTACAATAATATGGAACTATTGTAGATACTAAGGTGTCGGTTTGTTTGAAAGTCACCGCAGCCTTGGAACGCACAGAGCATTAAGAGGAACATGGATGAGTTTTAGTCAGTAAGAATCTGATACTGCCTTACGCTGCACCCAGAGCGGAAGAAGTCATTTCCTATCCATGGAAAAGTATTAGGGTGTCCTATTATTTTCTATTTAATTTCACGAGGGCTTGATGTGACCTATACTCCATTCACAATAAGATTAGACATTGGAACAAAATTGTTTACAGTCCGTTCAACCGATTTTTACTTCTATTCCGTAGGCATCGGTTGAACGGACTGTAAACAATTTTGTTCCAATGTCTAATCTTATCTTGAATGGGGTATAGTTGGTATCGGATCCCTTGATTAGTTACTAGTAAACCTCTCGAGACTGGGCAAGCATACGAGTCAAAGAAATGCCCTCAAGTAAACAACGGTGTCGCCACGGGTACCCTCGACTGTCTCACGATGAACACACACATGTGCCAGGCACCGCCAACGCTCAACACCGTTTACCAGTCATGGTATGAATCCATGGAGCTTCGACTACCGAAGTGCAGATGGTGATGGCGTATACTCAGCATTTTTACTCAAACATGACATCATTGTAATATGAATCAAACATGAAACCGTAGGCATTACAGACTTAATGCCTACGGTTTCATGTGCCTAAATATCCCAAAAGTACTAGGAAACCAGGGACTCAAAGATCGCGGTAGGGCAAGCGCCCCACCCTACCCCACCGTGGCGGCTCTGATCTGTAAGGTACTTTACCAAAGACCAAACGGCTGAAGTGAGAGACACATTTTTGGATGGAAGATTCGTGGTGTAGATAGGTGAGCAACAAGAAAGTGTTTTGGATAGTTCGAATTATATAATACATACAGATACAGGGTGCTATCCTTTTTGTATGAAAATTAACCGGGGGGGGGGGGGGGGGGGGTATTTTAGACTGCTGTAGTGCTGTCCCACTCTGAGTTTATGGTTAACTACGCCCGCAAAGAGCTGTATCTTTTACTTAACAGTCCGTTTGTTGCTGAGGAGTTTAACCTTTAACGTTGAAAAAGTGCTGGCAAACAGCCGAATTTGAATAAATGACTTCTGTCTTAATTATTCTTTAATTTCTGATGTATTTACTTTCAGGAACCCGTTGTATAAAGTAGTATTGTTGTATAAAGGGTTCTACAGGTATTTTGCAAAGATGATGACCCAATTTTATCAACCGGTCCACCGGGCTCCGCAGTCAAACTAAACTTGCATGCAAGTAGCTTGAAGTTAGAAACGTGATCTTAGACTTGAAATCGACCTCAGTATATTTAATGGGATACAGAGTTTAATTAAAGCATAAAAAATACTTAAATATGCTAGTATTTTAATTAAATGTCGTATTAATACGCTAATCATATTTATATACGCAAGGGCAATGTGTCAAGTAAGTACCTATATTATATTGTTATGCCAACAGAAAGCTGTAATTAATACAATTTACAGCTGTTTGCTTGAAACAAATGTTTAATTTTGTTTTTCTTTTATTATAAGGTAATTATTGAGTTAGGACGACAGAACAATAAATGAAAGACACCCGCCGTGAAAGGCTAAATAGTGATAAAAAGGATACTCCTTACTATAAAAAGTTAGAAAGAAAAACCTTTTTTCTACTCAAACAAATATGAAGTAGGAGTGGTAATTGCTTCAAGGGTACCATTGAAATGTCATGAAGTTGTATCGCCCAAAAATACACATTCACAAAACAAACAAAAAAAAATTTTTTTTTTCATTTGCATTTTCTTTTCATTCGAAGTCCATAATCATGAATATTTGTTAATATGCTCAAAAAACTTAGGACATTCACAAACTAACAAAAATAAAAATTACATAATAAGTCTCTTGCAGATCACAATTTTCACAATGTCTTTTATAACAGTCAAAAAAACATCGATTCAAAAACATCACAAAGAACTGTCCTATCTATTCAAATTAACCGAAACTTACGGCTAAGTACAGTCAGGGACATTAATTGTTAACCACTTCAATTGAAACTTCGCCCACTTACATAAACCAAAGTTATTTTTAACTCCTAACCAATTTTTTGACCCATAGTTACTCATTAGTTATAAATACTGGGCCCTAAATTTCTTCAACGTGTGTTTTTGAACAATAGTTAGCTTGAGTAATGCTCAAATTGATGACTATGACTTTTAAAAATATTTTTTTCTTTCAAATAAAAAAATGTTCTAAAATCGAAATTTGTATCTTTTAAATTGGGTGAACTGGGGCCAGTATGTATGGAATATTTGTTTTGTAGCAGTTGGGCATCTGTCACAGACAAAGAGCCTTTAACGTGATGAACAATTAGTTCCGCTGACTGCCATAGAGTAAAGCTAGCCTCACCAGTTGGGCTTGTTGTGGGAGATGGTCCACTGCTGGTACGTGTTGTTGGGGTCGCACGGCACCAGGCCCAGCTGGCGCGAGTGCGGCTGCAGCGTCAGGCAGTAGCCGTGCAGCCGGTGGATTATGTGGTTGTGGGTGGCGTCAAAACTGAAAAGTGTTCATGATTATTTACATAGGTTTAGTTTAAAGACATTACTTGCTCTACTATTTGGTCAGGTAAACGTCTAAACTGTTCTAATTCAAACTTGATTTACAAAGAGGGTTCTTAATGCTATAAATCGTTTTCGTCCAGTTAAGTTTTAGGTTGAAATGAGTAATTTTTAGAAAAAAAAATGTATTAAAAACTAGTCGCAAAAAAAAGGTTTTTACAAGCTTTTACTTATTTTTATTTTGTCAATTTTTCTCTAGCCTATGTTACCCGGGATAACTTAACGCTTCTAACGATACCACATACATTGATATCAGTTCAGCCGTTTAGAAGTTATGGTGGAATAAATAGAATACATAGTATATAGTATAGTATATATATATTATATATAAAAAATAAATAGAATACATATACTACTCAAAACAAAATAAGGGCCACAAGGTATTTTGTCTGTACCATGAAAACAATAAAACCAATATACATGTTTTGACTCTATAACGAAAACTAATGTTGTTTTTACCATGTAGACCAAAAAATAATTCAAATAATAATTATTAAAAAGTTTATTTGCTTTTGTAAGAAAAAAAAACACATTTTAGGTTAAAAATAAAAACAATGTTAAGTTACTGAAAACAAAGAAAATACTCCATGCCCATCTTTTAATAATGGGTATGCCCTCCTCGTTTAGCTACGCACTCCTGAAGCCTGGAGTGCATGCTCTCAAGGAAATGCCTGACATTTTCCATTGGAATCTCTTCCCAGGCCCTATTCACAGCGTTGATGAGTTGCTGGTGGTTGTGGATTTCCTGATTACCGTCTCTAACTCTTCGTTTCAACTGATCCCACATGTGCTCTATTGGATTTAAGTCCGGACTGTTCGCCGGCCACGGCAAGACTTGAATTTGAGAGTCTTCCAGTACAAACCGAGTAGCTCGAGCCGTGTGTGCACGAGCATTGTCTTGCATCAAGATGAATCCAGGACCCGCTTGCTGTGCAAATGGGATCACATGTGGTCTGACAACTTCCTCAATATACCGCTGAGCAGTAACAGTACCCTCATTTAAAATAGTGAGCTCAGTTTTGCCGTGTAAGCTTATCCCGCCCCAAATCATTACATTTGGACCACCAAAACGATCGACTTCATGGATGCAGGCTTCTGAAAATCTCTCGCCGCATCTTCTCCATACTCTAATACGCCGATCGTCGTTAAAAAATTTAACTTTGCATTCGTCTGTGAAGAGTACCATGCCCCATTGGTTTATGTCCCAGTCCAAATTCCTGGTTAATGGAACACGGACAACTCGCCTTCTTGATGCCTGCTGGTCGTCATGCAATCGATTACGAATAGTTTGGTCACTGACACGAGTACCCGTTGTCAGCAGTAAACGATTTTGCAGCATGCGGGCCGACGTTGTGCGATCTCGGCGCGCACTTAATCGAATGTAACGATCCTCTTGAGCTGTTGTAATGCGAACTCTGTCCGAACCAGGTCTTCTTCTAACACTGCCGGTCTCTTGGAAACGATTGCATAGATTTCGAATAGCTCTTCGAGAAAATCCCAATTGCAAACCCACGCCGCTGCGAATGATCTTCTTCAATCATCGTAACGGTTCTGGTTGCTGTCAGCGAGTCCATATGACGCCTGCGTGCTTGTGGCATATTGCAAAAGATGTTTCTGACTCGAGATATCAATGAACTCTGATAATTTCTAATAAACCAAGAAGCTAAGGAAAGCAAAACGTCAAAGAAAATGAAATCAAAATTTTCAAAAAGGATTTTAAATCAAATTTTATTTAAAATTGTTGCCAGCATTAGATGAATACTACAATTTTAAAAAGTTTAGATATCAAAGACTGTGTACATTCAATATTTTACTACTTTCAATATATAAATGTTTAATAAATTACACCAAAATGAAAAAAAACCTCGTGGCCCTTATTTTGTTTTG
This sequence comes from Hecatera dysodea, assembly GCA_905332915.2. NCBI lineage: Eukaryota > Metazoa > Arthropoda > Insecta > Lepidoptera > Noctuidae > Hecatera > Hecatera dysodea. The sequence continues at coordinate 4,011,814 of HG995294.1, read as the reverse complement.
AGTAGTATAGTATGTATGTGAGTTTCTTTCATGTACATACATACATGAACCCTGAAAACATAACACGCCTTTTTTGGGCAGTCGTGTAAAAAGGCAGATGTCTAAGAAACTTACCTCCAAGGCCCGTCCACAGTGCCGAGCCTGCAGAAGGCTTGCTTCACGCTGTCCACGTCAGCCTCGACGCAGCGCTCCCCCACTCCTAGCTGACCCGCTTCGTTCAGTCTGAACAGCTGACTGTTGCCTGACCCATGGCATGATGCAGTGCCTGGAATTTTGGGATTAGGTAATAATCATTATCATCTTAAGCAGTGATGGCCGAGTGGTATCGGCCCCGACTTACAAATTGTAGGTCGCGGGTTCAAACCCAGCCAGGCGCATTACTTTGTGTAATTAACTTCATCACCACTGCTCTCAAAACGGTGAAGAAATACATCGTGAGGAAACCAAAAATTCGAAGACATGTGACATTCACCAACTGGCACTCGGCCCGCGTGGCGGATTACGGCCCATTCGCTCTCCTAGAGAGGAGGCCTGAGTCCCAGCAGTGGAAACATTAAAAGGCTGATTATGATAATAATCATTATATACATATATCAACTGCTCATTTCTAGTTTCTGAGAAATGGACAATATGTATGTACATAGAAAATTTTCGGGTACGATTTGTTTCGTCAAGATTTGATTTTCATCACTGAAATCTATGTTCAAAAAAGTTCATCGCCCCTAAGGTACCATAAGTATTTAAAGTGACAATTTTTTATTACAAAATGTGGGTCGCAATGGAATTTGAACTTTATCTTTTACATCATAGAGTTTGTTGTTCCAAGATTTAATAACTATCTCAGTTAATTTTACATTAACAAAGAAAATTGCACTTGTCGACATATGATTGCAATTTTTGACATTGTTTATCAATCGTTCGATTTGTACTTTTATGATTGTTAGTATTAAGTATTGGGTTTCAATTAAATTTTACAGTGTTTTCAATTATTTTTTCTATGTAGTCGACAATAGAAAAAAATACTTACCAATATAAGCAGGGGCTCCCTTCCCCATAGTATCAAGACACACACCAGTAGCCTTATTCTTAACCATGCCCCAATAAATATTCTTCGGCAGTTTAGGGAACTTGTCGTACACATCATAGGCAACATTCTGCATGTACCAGTTGAAACTCTTGCACTTCAGACGGTCCTTCAAAGCAAGCTGTTCTGTTATGTCCCCCATGTCCAAGTACCGAGCCATGGGCTCTCTCGTGTAGAAATACTCCTTATGCTCGTCGTCAAACCAGGTCTCAATGACTCTCTTGTAGTTTATAGTGATGAGAGATCCCTTCCTGTTCTTTGCAAGGTTTCCGAAAGAGTAAGGCATGAACGCACGGTAAACGTGGCCCACTCTTGAACACGGCACCCATTCTATACTGCCGCCACACTGCCAGATTTTGAAACTCAGCTCAAAGTTCTCCCCTCCCCATACGAGAAGACCAGGATCGTAAGCTCCAATTTCGAGGAAATACTTCCTATTTATAGCGAATAGGCCACCGGCGTGTGTGGGGCTTTTGTAAGGTTCCGATTTGTGTTTGTGAAGGTTCGATTCTCTGTCGGGTACTTCGTTTTCTTTGTAGAGCATGCCCCATTCGAAAATGCCTCTGTAGTTCATACCGTGTTGGTAGACGGGTCTGTATTCAAACGTTTTGTGGTCGACGCCGTCGATGACTGGGACAGTCATGGTCCTGTAGTCTCTGTAAATCGGGGCGAGAAGTGGAGGCAGCCAGTTTAAGTTGACCTCGCAGTGAGCGTCGAGGAACACGATGACCTCACCCGTCGCCTCCTGCGCTCCTCTAGACCTTGTTCTGATAAGACCTTCGCGCTGTGCATTCCTTATAACACGGACTTTCCCTTTCCATCTTTTCACGTAGTTGTCTAGGTTTGATTTTAAGTTGTCCTTGTCTGAGAAATCATCCACCTGCGGATGAAAAAGACATGTTATATTTTCACTTGTGTTAGTAAATACACTTTGTAAAAGGTGACATAATAGTATCTATGATGCGACATCTTAACAATGAGACTAGATCATGCTATTATGTTCCCGCACGGCTTAGCAACTTCGCAGCTGTTATCACTTTGTAGAATGTTGAAAACAATAAAATTGTTTATGGTACACAACAGGAGATGATACTAGAAGATCTTTGCATCCAATAGACTTGCCCTATCCGTTGAAGCTACCTGATACTGCAAGTTAGTTTTAATTAGTTAAACGGTGTTCGTTATCCTGTACCAAATAAATTTAACTTCCTTTTTCTCGTCATTATTTTTTTCGCCTTAATACTTTGTATTACTTTTACTTGTAACAAAAATGTTGATAAGGTAACAATACATGTTCCTTCTCTAATTAACATTGAGTAAAACTGTAGAAATATAAAAAAAAAACAAAACACTTTGTCAAGGTGCCTTTCTACGGTTTACGGTTAAAGTACTAAGTTTCCTGTACTTTAATATTTTAGCCAGTTCTATTCTAATACTTGGCAAATGCCTCGTTCTTTACATTGCTCCTGACTTTGGGAAGGTGCGTACTAATCGTGTGGGTACGCGAGTATGCGACAAGCTCATCCCGCCAGGTCCACCATACTGTCGCCCGAACATATTAGGGACCCACGTTGTGATTGCTTCAGCATACTTCAGAAGTGCGCGGCCTAGTCCTAATTTAGCTTGGCTGCTTTTAATACTTAAGTAACATATTACTTAAAATATGGAAGAGCTCGCTTAACGACAGTTATCACATCATGACCCATTAACCAACAGCAATCAATCGGTTATCGGCACATTTGAACAATTACCGCCTAATTTTATCGACCACCTATTTGCATAATAGTGGCGATCACAATCGCCCAGTTGAAACGTAACGCTTCGATAACAGCGCAGTTAGTTGTTTATCCAGCTGCTAAATTAATTGTTTACTCGTATTTCTGTGTTTTACGAGACTTTGTGACGCCCTTTAACCTAAACTCCTGGATAGGTTTTAACAAAAGAGGTAATAAGATGTATAATCTAAGTGACAAAGATGATTTGAACATTGAAAAAATTTCTTCTTCTTTTTTCAAATCATTGGTTATGTGTAGTCGTATATTTTCGGGGCCTATTCGGGTTATCAAAGTGAGGTATAAAAAAGCTGGAATTGGATCAAAAAACCCTACATGATGACAGTCAGATTTACTGGCTGGCTATTTATTATATGTATCTGTTAATATCGTTTAATTAGTAGGATCATCATCTCATATTTTTGTCCTTATCCCATGTTATTTGGGATCGATGCAACACGTACTTGTCCTCCATTCTGTCCTGACAATCGTGTCGCTATCACATGTGTCATCTATGGCGGAATAAACGAGTTTTCTTTCTTTTCTTTTTCTTTCTTTCTTTCTATCACTGACTCCTTTTTCTTTAATATCACTTTTCACACAAAATCCATAAATGAAATACACACAGTTCCATACAAAGACAGATCATATTAAGACAAGCTACTAAAAACCAAGCTGTGTAATCTAACCATTACCACGTAGTTAATTAAGGCTGATTGCAGTTTTCGAGTCGTCTAATTCGATCACGAAGCGAATCGATTGCTAATCAATGATTAGGAATTTGTACGATAAGACATTAGAACTGCAGTTTCTGACTATTGAAGTTGGCTAGACGGCCTCTTTCGATACCGGACATTATCTATTACTAGCAGCGCCCCGCAGTTTCACCCGCATAAGTTTCCATCCCGTCGGAATATCGGGGTAAAAATTATATCCTATATGTTAATCCTGGTTATTAAACCATCTGTGTGCCAAATTTCATCCAAATCCGTTCAGTAGTTTTTGCGCGAAACGAGCGTCTTTCGCGCGTTTATAATATTAGTAGGATAATTTAAGATTTTGTAGTTTGGCTCCTTGGGCATGGAGCCGTTATGAAATTTGTTTAAAATAGTCACCGCAGCTTTGGAGCGCAAAGGGCAAAGGAGGAACACGGATGGATTTTTGACACTCCCTTCCGCTCCACCCAGAAGTCATTTGACGTTTTCCCACCTTTAAAAAAGGCATGCAGCCAATTTGGGCTATGCTGAAGCACTTATCAAGCCATTCTACGTATTTGGAATTTATTGCACCGTTTCATCTCATCAGGCTAAATACTTCGAGGTGTTGATGGTTTAGGCGAAAATACTTATGTAGACTGAATCATGACTTGACTTTTTTAAGCAGACAACATTATTCAGCCGATATACATAGCCGGCATCCCGCAAGTGACACCACATCGACCGCTCCGACAAACGGAATCCTGTAGCCTTCACTAGAACATCGAACGACATTATGGGAAGCTTTCCCATGCTGCGTCATCCGGTACGCGGTCGCCACTCTTTCAGAACCTTTCGGCCCATAGACAAATAAGCTTATTCTCAAGCAAATAAGGTTGTATATTTTGGCCTTCAAATATTTCGATGAGATTCGCATCAGGCTATAAGTGTCAAATAATTGGGACAGGACACCATGGCACCATGAAAATAATTTCTATTAACTAGAATTGCATCTCAATTTAAACTCAAGTTTCAAGTTAAACTCTTTTGAAAACATCATAAAGCAATATCCGTTGCAATGAAAACTGAACTGTATTCAAACGAATCAAGACTTATAATTCTAAAAGTTTACCATTCTAAATAATTATAGCTTTTATATAGAAAACTATGTGTTGCGTAGATTTATTGATAAAACGTTTTGTGCAATGTTTTATTTTCAAATTGTACGTGTAGTTTTCTTCTGTGAATTTATTGCGTTTTCCGAATATGGTGTGTTATCGGCATGCTATGCTCTGGCGGCAGCTGTATTCAATCATGAAAATGTACCTACAACTTGTACAATCAATAGGATAGAATACTCTTTCTTCTTTATTTTTTCTTTATCAATCTACCTAGCTATTTCCCCAACTATTTTGGGATCAGCCTTCAGTCTAACCAGTATTTTTTTTTTATTGTCAGATGGATATGCTCTTGGCTCTAGTCTAGGTCGCAGGTGACAGAGACAAATTCGACGATGTAATGAGCTTACCCAGAAGAAGCCTGTTCACTCTAACTTTGAAGAGATCAGGTTGCTGCCTATCTGACCTTTTTAACCCAGTAGCTGCCTGGTTATACCTACGATACCCTTTGGTAAGACTACTGTTAGTTTTCATGGCTTCACTGACTATCCGTAACGACTGTCAAAGATCTACAATTTACAGCCAGGTCCAACAGCTTAACGTGCTTTCCGAGGTACGAGGTAGGAATGTTAAGATGGTCACCCATCCACAGTACCGGTAAGGACAAGCGTTGCTTACTCTTGAATATTGACCGATGCGGCTGATTTTCAAGATTCAACTGACCTTTTTGTTGGATGGGAAATCATCAAATGACTTCTTCCGCTCTGGGCGGATCGGAAGGGAGTCTGACTTTACTGACTAAACCCCACCCGTGTTCCTCCTTATGCCGTTTGCATTCCAGTGCCGTGGTGACTCTTGCTAATAAATTCCACAACCAAGATTCAAGTGATCTACAAGTTCTACAACAGGTGACAGTGACCGAACGTAGGGAGGTTATTTTTGTGGCATTGGATCGGCCAGATTTTCCGCAGAATCTTAGACCATACAGGTTGATTCGTTATTAAGGGAGACAGTGAATTGAGAAAAGTTGGGTAGGGTGCCCTTGGGCTAAATGGAGAGATGTTTTTAACGTAGTAGCTAGTGAGTTGGATGGATGAGAATAGCCGAGGACATGGGCGTACCCAGCGTCTGGCCTAGGGGGAGGCAAGTCAGACTTTTTAAGTAAGATCTTCCGTGGCTGTTTCGTCCACACTACACAAAGACACATGAAACATTCGTATCTATATGTAGTGTGTAGTACAAACAGCCACAAATGATCCTGCTTTATAGGTAGATAAATACATAAAAGTAAATTTGAATATGCATTTCTTTTTTATTTAAATTATTTAATTCGTGTTTTTTTATGACAATTGCACCGTGCATTTTACCAATGTTTACTGCGCGGTTTATTCAAAAGTTAGCACACATTAAGAGTCCATTTACACTTCGACTAGTGATTAGGCGAGTACATACATTTTCTGCAAGATTTCCAGGGGGGAAAAATTGAGGGTAATTTTGGAGCGAGCAATGATACAGTCCATTTTATTGCGACAAGATAAGGATGCAAATGGTGTGTTTGTTTCCTTTCGGCACCGCAAAACCATAGTTGTGATAACGATGCAAAGTATTTTAACACGCTTCAGGATAATAATTATGATGTCATGTCAGGTATTTCATAGTTACCGAAAATGTAAAGCAGAATCAACCTACAAAAAAGCCTGCCAGTTAATTTACAAAAATATCTGCCAATTATTTTTTTTTTTTTTTAAGTTGATGACACGGTTGGCGCACTGGTTGAGCAATAGGGATGTTTCCTGAGTAAAAAATATATGATTACGTTTAGTCCGTCAGTTAGATTATAGAAAAATATTGGACACGTATTTTTTCCTTTATCAAATCTATAAAAACTGACGAAGATACAAAGCATCAAAGATCAGGAGTGGGAGCTTGTGACGTAACGGCTCGTTAAAAATTGTAGCGAGTAGTGACGTCACACGAGTTTTCAACGCACTGTATCGTCTTCATTTTTTGTTTACGTGAGAAAAGAAAAAATACGTGTCCAATATTTTTTGGAAATCTATCTGACGGACTAATTAGATTATTTTAGTCAACTACCCTATTGGCTGCTGTTCTACGTGTCGTGGGTTCGATTCCCGCACGGAACAAATATTTGTATGGCCTACAGTTAGTTGTTCCGGGTCTGGCTGTTTGTGTATGTGACATTGTATGTTTGTAAACGCACCCACGACACAGGAGAAATTCCTAGTGTGGGGCAACGTTTAAAAAAAAAAAGAGGAAATATATGGAGTTTCTTGTCCGTTCTTCTCCATAAGAATCTACTTTTTGCGGATGGACAAATAGAGTCACTATAATATTTTTATTTTCAAAATGTTTTGACGTTCAAAAGTGCCATTTAATGGTCTAGTATTAAAAGGCACTTTTGAACTCTCTTACTGACTAAAACCCACCCGTGATCCTTCCCTTTGCGTTCCAGGGCCGCGGTGACTCTTTCGAACAAATTCCGCAACCCTAGCAGGCACTGACCCTATGGGGCCCCGTCTTCTACCTTCACACCCTACATATTGATTTTATAATGTTTTATTACATACTAGCTTCTGCCAGCGACTTCGTCCGCGTGGAATAGTTACTTTACCCCCGATTTTGAAACTCTCAGCCCGATCGGTTTAAAATTGACAAAGTTTCATACAAATAATCAGAAAGCGCCGAACTGCTAAGCTATCGGGAGTTACACGTGTTATTGTGAGTCAACCATAAAATATAGACATATGCTGTTTGGGATTTTTTTTAGATAATTTTATGTAAAACATTTCCGTAATACATGATTTCTATGTAACTTTAACCATTAAGGCTACACACGCGACGGAAGCTTAAAAAATGGAGTAACTTCTCCCGTTTTCCCAACATTTTCCTTCACTGCTCTGCTCCTATTGATTGTAGCGTGATGAAAAGTATACTATAACCTGCCCAGGAGTATGAAGAATAATTGCACCAAGTTTCGTTAAAATCGGTCGAGTAGTTTTTGTTTCTATAAAGAACATACAGACAGACAGACAGACAAAAATTTTACTGATTGCGTTTTTGGCACCAGTATCGATCACTAATCACCCCCTGATAGTTATTTTGAAAATATATTCCTTGTACAGAATTGACCTCTCTACAGATTTATTATAAGTATATAGAAGATTTCAAACTCACCAAAACAATCTCATGCAGCACATTCGGCGGCGACCTGTCGATGACGGAGTGAACAGTCCTCATGAGCACCGAGAAGCCCTCGTTGTGGAACACGATGATGACCGACGTGCTCGGCAGGTTCACGGGGTAGTGCCAGTACTTACACTCTTCTAGCCGAGTGTCGGGAATCGATCTGGGGATGAGAGTATCTAGTTTATTGTTTGGCAGATCCACTGAGTAGTACCAGTATTTACACTCTTCTAGACGAGTGTCGGGAATCGATCTGGGGATGAGAGTATCTAGTTTATCATTTGGCAGATCCACTGAGTAGTACCAGTATTTGCACTCTTCTAGACGAGTGTCGGAAATCGATCTGGGGATGAAAGTATCTAGTTTATTATTTGGCAGATCCACTGAGTAGTATCAACATTTGCACTCTTCTAGATGAGTGTCGGGAATCGATCTGGGGATGAGAGTATCTAGGTTATTATTTGGCAGATCCCGTGAGTAGTACCAGTATTTGCACTCTTCTAGACGAGTGTCGGAAATCGATCTGGGGATGAGAGTATCTAGTTTATTATTTGGCAGATCCACTGAGTAGTACCAGTATTTGCACTCTTCTAGAAGAGTGTCGGGAATCGATCTGGGGATGAGAGTATCTAGTTTATTGGTAGATCTACTGAGTAGTACCAGTATTTGCACTCTTCTAGACGAGTATTGGGAATCGATCTGGGGATGAGAGTATCTAGTTTATTATTTGGCAGATCCACTGAGTAGTACCAGTATTTGCACTCTTCTAGAAGAGTGTCGGGAATCGATCTGGGGATGAGAGTATCTAGTTTATTGGTAGATCTACTGAGTAGTACCAGTATTTGCACTCTTCTAGACGAGTATTGGGAATCGATCTGGGGATGAGAGTATCTAGTTTATTATTTGGCAGATCCACTGAGTAGTACCAGTATTTGCACCCTTCTAGACGAGTTTCAGGAATCCCAGATCGATTCCCCGGACGAGTTTCTATTTTATTATTGGACGGGTTTAAAATGTTCTCTGATCTCCTACCGATAATCTATCAGGTGACCCATTTACAGTTGTTCTGAAGTGCTATTCTATGACAATATTACCATGATTTAAGTAAAGTAAGCATGAAGTGTATCACAGCATCAATTGGAATGACAGCTCTGTTCACCTATTAGTTTTTTTTTAATCAATCGATCTATTTTCAAAGCCTTTTTCCAAGTGTTTTTTAAAACATCCCATATTTAATACCAGTGATAATAATAGCAACAGACTTAAAAAAATAACATCTTTTTGTCACCTACAAAAGGGCAAGGAACAAGTTCTGCAAGTACGAGTAGAACTTACCTATTCATGGCAATATCATTGGACGCAGCAATATTCATGCCGTATTCACTCTCCGACTCCGCGATATCGTTGGCCCTGTCTTGAGACATGTGATAGGGTTTACCTCCTTCTCCAGGACCTTTTACTGTGAATAAGTCTCTAGGCTCGAAATTGCCGAGTTCTGAAACAATGATTAAACGTTAGATATTTTTTGGAGTACCATTTGGTTGTGGCGCAAACGGAGTGATCCCACAGCGTCGAGATGCTTCATCGGTTACTGATAGAGGTGGCATTGTTAAGAGAGTGTACGCCGTATGACGTTTCATACAAATTTTCAAGTCACTATTTTGCGAAATGACTGAACTGATTTTAACGAAATGTTTTATTTAAAAAAAAAAAGATAGGTAACTGGAAATAAAATGGGTCTAATTTAACCCTACCCTAACACTATTTATCGAAAATGTTTTCAACTAACTTTTTAGACCTATATATCCTGCTTATGTGTGTAAAGTTTCATTAAAATCGGTTTAATCATTTCGGAAAATAAGGACATGAAAGTTTGTATGAAATGCCGTTCGGCGTGTACTCTCATAACACTTTCCATAAAACCAAGAGTGTACGAGAAGCAAGACTGCACTACGATATAAATGACGTAAAGAAACTGACGGCTCAAATGTTATTAGTAGGTACTCGTCCTTAGAGCATCGAAACGATGCATTTCCTGTGGGAGCGACGTATTCAGTGTTCAACTGTAGACTTGATGGCCTGACTGATTGATTGTTATGTAGGGTTTCGACCACAGAAATATAAAATACAGGAGAAGTGGCAAGGGGGCGTGTCGGTGTCCACGCGACATGGTCTGGGCGAGCATGTCTTACGCAATAGTCGAATCCGCGAACTACTGCGCTTCCGACCGTGAGCGTGATAAGATATAAGAATGCCGTGTTGTTCAGTGTTTTCTTGTAAAAACCGAAGCCTAAACCAAAACTTTGTTAATTATGGAATCACTTACCACATCAAAATACAAGTATTTTACTATATTTGTCTTTAAAATCATGAAAAACAACAAATCGTAAAATATTTCTTGCTTATACTATGTTATTTTTGTTTTCAAATATCAAAGCGACAATAACATATTACAATGAATACACTGCTCCTTAACCACTACCTAAGTTTGTCGCTAAGTGACTGGATGAGCAATGTAAAAATCACAAAACGATACTTTAGCAAGCCGATGTATCGCATAGTACGGCCGCTGCTTCTTGCCGCGAGTTAGTGATGTAATTGTGCAGATACACTGTCGACAACAATGTCGATTGTTGAATGAAATATTACAAAAGTGTACCAAACTTTCTTAGATTGCAATAAATTTTTGGTAAATAATCGTTCAAGTGTTTTTGGCTTTGAATTATCGTATGTATGCCTTATCCTCGTGCTACTTCCTTACTTTTTATGGTAATTGTATTTTACTTTCGATAAAGTTTCGAATGCATTATAGTAATCGGCATGTTTAAGATAATATATTAGTGACCTTTGCTTAAAATAGTCAACATATTCATGCTATTTATTTGTTATACATGGGCAGCATGGCGTGTGTAATAAATGCCAGAATCGATAAGTCAATCACTAGCGTATATGTAAAATAAATTGCTTTTGCACAGCACAACGATACCCAGCGTTGTTTTTGTGTGAGTAAGTTGCACGGTGTACTGTAAATATACGCTGTGTTTATTAGGATAAGGTTTATAATTGATTGTGTAGTACAGTCCGATTTCAAAAATGCGGGTGTGTGCGCGACTGCGTATCTATTGCTTTTACTGAACTGCATTCGTAGTAGTTGCCGGGTGGTAGGGCAAAACAGGAGACACAGGTTCCGATACATTTTCGGCTACAGGGCATATCTCCTTGTTTATTATATCTATGGTTTCGACCTTAAAGTTAAATCAAATAAACAGATCCTAAGTGAATAATTAGCTGCAAGTATTGGCTCCGTTTGAGCGACCAGTGGCGGCGACGTTGATCTCCACAGTCGCTAGTAGTCGTTCACTCTGTGACGAGCTCGGTCAGTCTAAAGGCAGGTTCATATCTGACGGAACATGCGTCGCGTATTATCGGTCGCGTAACGCCAGGACAGACAAATGTATAGAAAAACACTTGACCATTCACACTCGACGCACTAACGTATCATCGGTTGAATGTTCCGTCAGGTATGAACCTTCCCTTAGGTCTCGTTTGTGGAAACAATACCTGCAAGCAACTCCATGCAAATTGCATTACATTACGGGCTACCAAGTTATAGTGTAATCAATTGCTTGATTGTAACCTGCAATGATATTAAACTTGCCAGTTGCTAATAGGAGGAAATGCGGCCATAAATGAACAAAAATTAAAAAACTCAGGTGGTATGATTCAAGTACATAGTAAAAATCACCTACATATCTAAACAAAATCTAAGTAGCTAACTACACAGGTTGAAGAATAAAAGACAGGAAACCAAAGGCCCAGCCAATTCAACTTTTTGTAGGCTTTCTGTAGGTAGGGATACATGAAACTATGGGAGTTTTCAAACATATAAGCTAGAATAAATGTTCTTCTTACATCTGGAATAACGAAAATGTATCAATAATTGTAATGGCATTATAATGCAAACAATTGCTAAGTTGGTATGGACGAGAGTTGCTTTGTTGAAAAAAAAAAAAAAAAAAAGTTTATGGTTGCAAATGCCAAAACACATAGTATAAATGCCAAAACATATATATTCAAACAAAGGCACCAAGTTATGATGAAGAGACAATGACAACAAATTAATGTGTTCGAACTCAAACCATTTTAGATATGGCAATGGGACACAAATATAGGAACAAACAAAAAATCTTATGAGCTTCTCTAGTCTAAATAAGTTTTTCAGCAAAAATGTTGGTTTGACATAAGTTAAGCTTGTCATTTTGGTGACAAACTAAAAAATGTATGTGGTTATTTTTTGCCGTAAGAAAGAATAAAAAAGTTTTAATTATCTTTTTTTTTCCTACAATATTATGTTTGTCTTGTGATTTCAGTTTCTACAACATGAATTGAATTATAATTCTGTGAAATTAGAGAAGTTATTTAAATGAGTCAATTATGTAAAAACAAGCCAGTATTATTATTTAAATTCTGCCATTTGTTATTGACTATAATATCTTATACCATTACTTTGCATGAATATTTTTTTCATATACTTTCAGGGTTCTACCTGAAAGTACATAAAAAAAAATTGGTAAAAGAATAAAAGCTTTGTAGCTTTTAGTGGAACTATAAAATAACAAGAATTAAATTTGAATATACATATTCAGGCAATATGATTGTTCAGAAATTTAATGAAAAAAAATCTCAAAACAAATCATTTCTGTTTTGCCCAAACTGTGAAATTCACTATAAATATTATTGTTATCTCAAATGTTTAGGTAACAATAGACATGAGAGCATAAAGTATACATTTCCAGTGGTATTTGATAGCCTATGGAAGCTACTGAACTGTTTTTTTTTTAATTTATTGAGTAGCAGGGAAATATCACTGAAGTTCTTATATTTCAAGGAACTTATAAATATTTCTTCAATGTAATATTAGGGAATAATCAAATCTGATGATGAATATATGGATATAATCTTTAAGAATGGTTTTTATCAACAATAAATTACAGATAACGATCTAATATTAAATTACAAGGATTTTAGTTTACAATTAACAAATCAGTGATTATCTACATGTAGAATTAAACAAGTCAATTAACTTTGTTACTAGAAGCAAATATTTGCTGCTATGAAGTTTCTTAACACAATGAATTCGAATTAGCAGTTCAGTTACAATACAAAGCAAATAAAAGGGAATGTGTAGTAGTTTGCGACACAGTAGTGAATACAACGATACATAGCAATTTACAGAGCACAAAACAGGCACTGACGTAACAAAAACATCGCGGGCTCTATCGAACTACCAACACGCCGGGCCCGTGGGCCACATAACAGTACTTTTTCTCTACACAATTAACGCCGAAAAATAACGTTTAAAAGTCTTAAAAACTTTCTTACCTGTCTTCAAAGTTGGGTAGACATCATGGTGGGACTTATAAAATGCGGCATGAGGGTCCGAAATCAATCTATTATCAGATTCAGAGGCAACATTCTCCGTGGACCACTTATGCAGAGCGTATAGCAAAACTAATAGAATCGTGCATGCTGCTCCCATGCGGATGATTCGACCCCTTCTCACATTAGTGATCCTCATTTTTATTTTATATATTAGTACATAACAATTTCAATTTTAAAAGAAAAAATATATTAGAACGAGTCGAGAAATCGTCGACGATCGACTCGCGGGTGACGTTTATTTGTGACAAATTGACAACGTCAACATGCTACGTTCCGTAATACGTTTATGTTTTGCATACTTTGTGATGTGTACAATTTTTCGTGATCAGTGTAATTTCTGATTTCTGTGTGAGTCGTCCATCTCTTTGGTGTTTCATCTTCTATGTATATTTTATCACTACTCTCAAAACGGTGAAGGAAAACATCGTGAAGAAGCCGGCATGTACTATAGAACCTCTACTAAATAAATAGTAGTCTATGCCTAGAACCAAAAAATCGAAGACATTCACCAACTCGCACTGGGCCCGCGGGCGCGTGGTGGATTACGGCCCATTACCTCTCTTAGAGAGGAGGCCTGAGTCCCAGCAGTGGGCTGATTATGCTTTATGCATATTTTTAGCTAGTTTGCAAAAGGTTTTCTGAAATAAATATGTCTTTGTAATCGAAGTTATGCAAATTCATGTTTTCGGACGAATGTCTCATTTTTAAGTTTGACAGTTCGACGATCCGGTGAATTTTGAATTTTTGAAAGAGTTGTTTGTTTTGTTGTGTTAAACGAGATTTCTTTCCATTCTTTGTGAATTCCGTTTTATTGTTGTAAAAAAAGTGTTTTGTGTCGTGCACGTAATTGTGGGAAGCAGATAACATCTTGTGTACAGTGATATCAACTTTAATCAGAAGTTACCATGGAAAGAAGTATGTTTATCTTACAAACTCTTGTTATTATATTTCCTAGTAATTAATGAATATTATTAGGGGAATTTCGATTATCAGAAACCTACTTCTTTACCTTAAGAAATCTCTTAATTTGAAATATGAGAGCATTTATACTCCTTCCCATTTCAAACTTTCAACACTCAAATGATAAAGAAAGAAAAATTTTATTAGTAGTAAATTTTATACAAAGAAAAATATATTGAAAAAGAGAAATTTTGTGTTAATGATCCCCATCTACACAAAATTTCTTGAAAGCCTTATACTTACCTTATTACCGTTTTATAGCACAAGCCTTCACAATAGAAAACTTCATATGCAACTGGAATGGGAACTTTCCAAACTACCCGTTGCAGCAGGCAGACTTGAAGAAGCCTCATTCAGTTATGGGAGCCTTGTTCCAAGTGTTTGATAGACTGGGTATTGATATTGATGCTGTACTTGCTGTAAGTAACTAATACTTTGGTAATCAATGGATGATTGATCAATTGTCTGATCTATATATTGTATAATTCCACTGTTTAATATTCATATTATAAAATACTAGTTTTACAACTGAGTTTGTTCCCATAGATAGTTTCTCTCACAAGAATCCTGCACTCTACTATAGAGAAACTATCTAACATTGAATGATTTTTTCGAATCGGACCAGTACTTTTAGAGGCATTGGCAGCTGGGGGGCTCCCCCCCTCCCCCGGATCTACCAATGTTAAATGATTTCCCAGGATTCTTTGGAGTCTATAACCCAAAAAGTAATTTAACGAGGATTGTTAAGCATTAAGCAACATAAAGTGCTATGTACTTTTTTAGTGATTCATTTTGTTAAAACCCCCAATAAAAATCCTGGATCTGCCCCTGTTTAGAGATTACATTTGACAAACATGTAAACAAGCAATCACACTTTATTCTTCATATTATTTGGCTTTACATTTTATCTCTATCACTGATATGAACAATGCAGTACTATATAAATTAACTAGCAGCGCCCCGTGGTTTCACCAGGGTAGTTCTCGTTCCCGTGGGAATACGGAGATAAAATATAGCCTATGTTACTCAGGGTGAATGTAGCTTTCTAATGGTGAAAGAATTTTTGAAATCGGTCCAGTAGTTTTTGAGTTTATTCGTTACATACAAAAATACAAATCTTTCCTCTTTATAATATTAGGAAAGATATGAAAAATAATAACTATCCTAATATTTTCAGGCACCTCCCAAAGAAGAACGTAACGAGAACACAATATACTACTGGGACCTGCTTCCCGTGATCAACATGACCCGCATAACCAACCACTTGGTGTCAGTGATGCCTCAAGTAGAGGCATTACGGATCAGCATCATACACTTCTTACAACCGAATACTACAACATCCCATTCCATATTGTTGCTGCTGGTTAACCTGATGGTCTTCAACGAGGAACGGTTGAGGAATATTGCTCCGTTTGAAGAGGAATTGTTTGCAAAGACTGATCAGGTTAGTTTGGCATGTTTTATTTGGTACTTAATACCTTCCACACTGCTAAAATGTGTGTGGACCAAGCCTCTCTAACTACCTTTATGAAGAAACAGCTGTGGTTTAGTTTCTTACTAAGAAAGGCCATAGATCACTTACACTAGTTTATCAAGATGGAACTAGTATACAGACTTCTCAGAATATCGCAATCATAAATCTTCCATTCATTAGCAAATGTATTTTTTTGGTGGGGAGTCTTTCAAATACCTAACTGGTATATGAGTGAGAATGTTTCTCAAAGTAATACTTTAATTAATAATGATTTCAGGTAAAAGCTTTGGAAGAGAAGAAAAACAGTCTACTTGAAATGCTCAATGAACAAGCAAAGGAAAAAGGAAATCGTGCAGGGAGACTGGAAAAGGTATTGAATATGTTTTCAGTATTTTTATGGTCTAAAAACAAATGTTAAAATGTTTGACCACCTCTGCCCTGATTGAAAGAGAAGATGTGGTCACTGAATGGCTGCTGTGAATAGGTTACTAGTTAGGCAGGGTGGGCGCTCAGAGTGGGGACTCTGTCCGCCAATCCAGTGATCCTAGGAAAGGCGGTGGCACAGCGGTCACGTGCTGCCGTGCAGAGCGAGATTTAGGGGAGACCCCTTTACAGTTTCCCCAGGGATGTGCCCTAAAAGGCGTCGCACGGAGGGGGTTCCGGAGTGGTCTTTTAAGAGGTAACGGGCCCCCTTCTATGTGCTGATGGTGATCACCTGGGTGGTTTTAGTGAGGTAAAAATCCCACACTCCCTGATCTTTTCCCCAAAAGTCCAGGCGCCTTTTGAAGGTTTCCCCCGAAAACAAAAAAAAAAAGGTAGGTAGGTGGCAAGTGTGCCTCACTAGGCATGTTTGCTTAGAAGTAACCTATTTGATCATGACTTAAACACATACGGAAGCAACAAAACAATAAGTATACTTTTATTTGTAACTGGAGTGGAAATCATTAAATGACTTCTCCGCTCTGGGTGGAGTGGAAGGGAGTGTCAGACTCTTACTAATTAAAAACTACCAATGTTCCTACAAGTACCGTTTGCGTTCCAGGGTCACGAATTAATAACCTTACCTTAAACTCATGTAACAAACTAATGATTTTACCTCCGCAACACAAGTTACATCTACAAACTAATCTAAGTATTCTGTAAAAGTTCAGTTAATCTATATGAAGTTTTATGACATCTATTCCAGCTTGACCGTGACATAAAGCAGTTTGAGGAAGAGCTAAAGGAAGAGAAGGAGGTCCATGACGAAGAGAGACAGGAGTTGGAAACTCTTCTGAAAGAGAACAGACAAACGGAGATACTGTTGGAGCAGAAAAAGACTCAGAGAGATGCTCTGGTAGCAGAAGTGGCTAGAAAGAGGGCACTTAGGTGAGCTGGACTTTATTATGATTGATGTTCATCAAACAAATGATTTCTGGGAGGAAAATTCCTACAAATTTATGTGACAAATTGTAAAATGTATGTGATTCGTTTCCACAGCCTTGTCACAGTACTTGATTAAATTTAATTTTTGGTAACCACAGTTTATTTACAGGAAATTATAATTTCTCATCTTTTATATGGTAAATCTTGAATGTTGGTCATAAAGAATAACTAATACCACTCTATAAGACAGAATGACTGCTGGCAGTAGTAATGCGACATTTCACAGAAGATCCAAGTCATGTCCATACTAACACCAAACTCCCCAAAAATTCCAGGGTATATGATGCCGAAGACATAAAGGTCCAGGCTGAACAGGCCACACAGAACCTTCAAGAGTTGGAAGAGAAGCTGGACTCCCTCCGCGATATGCTCATGCAGAAGGAGAACAGTCTAAAGAACTTGCAGACCATCAAACCTAACTTGGATTCTGCTAATAATCTACTGCATGAGATTATGAAGCTCTCTGATAGTTTGAAGTAAGTAATAATAATATATCTTTTATTTCGGGTAACAAAGACCCATAACACATATACCTTACAGACTATCATACATATTTATATAAAACAAAAACATTACACTATTTTACACGAAGTGTCGGCGTCGTGTTACGCTGCGTGGTGTCACGTAGTCTCCCGCGGAATCGTCGATACACGACACCCTTCAGCCAAAACTCTTCCTTGAGGAAGGTCTCAATAAAAATAGCTTGCTTGTCTCAGAGGTTTAGTAAACCTAGTATGTCTACAGAACAAACATGTTGCTAAACAATAATAGCCAGACGGGTCGATCTTCTAGGTTAAGCAATGCTTTCCGCGGTCGGTTTGTGGATGGGCTGACCATTTTAACATACTGAGATTCCTTTGTACTTTTTATGGCATGTTAAGCTTTTGGGTCCTCATTGTATTTGTAGATCACAGTCACACAGTTGTTATGGGAAAAATCTGACACCAGTCTTGCCATGGTGAACTCATCCAATAACTGGGGTCAGGTCAGATAGGCAGTCACTCTAGGTCAGATACTGGTACTCAACTGCTTCTGATTTTATTGGAAGCCAACCCAAATATAGTTGGGTAAAGGCTGGGCAGATGATAAACTTAAATGACATCATACTTATATACAATACCAAATGGTAATGATGGTAATGGCCTACCCAAATGACCTTTGGTATTCCTCAGAGCAGAGCTACACATTAAATGACAACTGACTGGACCTGTCCAGTCAGTGCAAGCAGTTGTCAGTTAATGAGAGGACCTGTCCTCTCAAACCTGTGTGGTAGTTTCCTCAAATAACCTTCTCAGGCTCTAATCTCCATGGTTTTTATATGACGTATTGTGACTGAGAACTAAGTAAGTCGCCTTAGTGTCTGTTTCATTTCAAAATGTCTGACAGTTTGAGTACTTTATGTGGCCTATCCAAATGTCCTTATTTTGGTATTGTTCGTCGAAATTGAGCTACACAATAACTGACAAATGCTTGCACTGTGTGGACAGGTTCACTCGAATCTACGTGGAACTTAGATACTAACCTATATGGTTCTCCTATGTTTTTGACTTTTTATGGATTTTAAAAGAGACTATGACATCTTGAGTTTCTATCCTGCCTTCCCCACAGGGTAGGAGTCAGGCGAGGAAACACCGACCAAATTCTGGCAAAATAAATATCATTTATCATTTACAGGGACTTCGATTCTGGCGACTTAGACACAGACAGCAAGGAGGGTGAGCTGGACGTGCTGAACACGGAGCTGTGTGAGCTGTCAGCTCAACTGGCAGAGCTGCAGCTCGCCAGAGAGGACGCCGCGCGGAAGAGGAGTGAGGGCCAGGCCAAGAGGCAGCAGGAGAGGACTGTGGCGCATAGGTTTGTTACATAATCTTATCTTTGGATTTTACTCGAAAATTGAACACAGAACCCTCGGGTCAATAGCCGTGCTTACGATCACTAGACCAATCAGGCTAGCTCTGATTATAAAATGAGTTCTACCTGGATCCTTCTGAGGAACGGGGCTGTCATAGTGCCAACTTGCAAATTTTTGGTAGCCACTGAAAACTCTGATTAGAAACTCCTCAACAGGGCAGTCTTATCCCATGTGGGAGCCTCTGGCCACTCCTGGAGTCCGGGGCCCTTTTGGAAAACTGAAAACTGGCCAAGAAAGTGTTGGAGCACAGGTAGCTGAATTCCAGTGGATATCCTGCCTGGAATAGATTGGACCGAATTTTGTCAGAAGCTAGTTTATGGTTCGAATTGGTCGTTTTCTAAGCAGTACCTATAATATAAATTGGGGGCCCCCAATTAAGCGGAGCCCTGGGAACGTGCCCCTTGTGCCCTTATGGTAAAGACGGAACTGCTCCTCAACCCAGTTTTTGGGTAATTCAAATAACCTTGGATGAGCGTCTGTGACCTGTAGTAATGAGGTACATCAACGTCTATTTTTATTCACCAGTGCTCTTCGTGAAGCCGAAGAGAAAGACAAGAAGCTACGCGAACGGTCCAAGGAGGCGCTCCGTCGTACTGAGGAGATCAAAGAGCTGACTACTAAGTATGAGGCAGAAAAGATTGCAGCGTTTGAGCAACTGGCGTTCATCAAGAATGACTTCAGTAGCCAGGTAGGCTTAACTTAATCAGCTGTTCCCTTCATTTTGATGACTTATACGAACATAAATGTAGGGAACCGCTGTTTTTTTTCTTCCCATAGTAAAAGTTGTTCATAATAATTGTGAGTACAAAGATCTCTTAAGAGCGTTCATGCCTAACGCGGAACGTCAGGTTTAGGTAAATAGTTCGCAAATTTCACTCACACAGAAGCGTGGGTAACTGTGTGCGTAGACTAGCCGCGTGCGCTCTCTTTGTACTTCGACTAACCAACTTTGATCCGTTAGCTTTAGAGCAATAATAATGTATTGTTATAGAAAAATTAAACTGGAAGTTAAATACAAATTATTGTTATTCTTATGATTTGTAGATTTATGATTAATAAATAATTATATTTGAAATATTATTTTGCCTTTATACCTTTTCATATCTGAAATCCTCTAAAGACGAAATCTAGTTATATTGGAGAAAAATAATATTAATAATTGTACCTACTTAAGTGTTGGTAATTAGTTCTAGTGGATTGTTGATAGCTTTTTTCATTTTATGGTTAGGATGAGTAGGTGGGTAATTAAATAAAGATTTATCATGTTATATTTAGTACCTAAATCATTTATGATAAAAAAGCTGTATAAATCATAAAATAGTTTCCCTCAATTGCATTGATCGGCTATTTCTGGGATCAATTATTTCGGGAAGAACGCATACATAATAAAATTTTGTTAAACGAGGAATCATTTTTTCTTTACAAAATTGAAATTATTTACAAACCTTGTAAATTTTAACAACTTT
Source organism: Hecatera dysodea (assembly GCA_905332915.2). NCBI lineage: Eukaryota > Metazoa > Arthropoda > Insecta > Lepidoptera > Noctuidae > Hecatera > Hecatera dysodea. The sequence continues at coordinate 3,991,262 of HG995294.1, read as the reverse complement.
CATTAGAAATTCAGGACTAGTGTACACCGCAGAAAAGACACACATTTTTGTTTGAAATATTTAATTGGCCCTGAACTTGGTAATACCAGTCATGTTTAACATTGAAAATTACGTTATCGCCATGAAATAAAAATAATATCCATATAAAATAGATTTAACGAGTAGTGCTGAATTCAAATTTGGGCGTTGTTTACAAATTTTGGCAAAATTGGAAGCAGTTAAAATACTTCTTCTCAGCTCGAGTCACAAGGCACTCACAGCCTGAAGAACTGTATCCCTTTCAATGAAATGCCGTTTTAAGGTCAGTGTTTTTAAATTTTCAAGGAAAACTACATGTGCCTGCTTGAAATTGTCTGGGTTCATGACATGCGTTTGACTTGCATTTGCGTAATTGACTTTGTTCACGAGCCCTGTGCTAAAGTTTATTTTTCGGCGAGGTATTTTGCATTTCAGATTTTGTTTTATAGAAAAACTCTATTTTTTGTAAGTTTTGCTCTAAATGTTTCAGGGATTGACCTGGACTTTTCTGGTAGGCACATTTATAAAGGGTAGTTTGAGGTTTATCTGTGTTTAAACTAACCAAGCGGCATGACAACGGACGGAATATGAATCTTTTAGGGAATTATGCGTTTCCCACCTACAGTCTTTGCTACTATGGTGTTGAACTGCTCTGCACGGTTTTTGGTAAAATCGTGGGGCAGACTTCGAGAAAGATAAGCCAGCTGCCAGATATTGCGTTGCAGTTTTAACATCAATGTTTTAGCTTCGAGAGTTTGGTTTGTTTCTTTTTTATCTCTTTGGTGCAGTAGCACAAGTCACATTCACTCTGATCTTCAAAGATTTGTTTGGCGCTGTTCAGAATATCTCTCAGTATTTTTATATTCTTTTCTGAATCGGTTAAAGTTTGTGTTTGCCAGTACCGTAGCGAAAATCTTACTGCTGTTCTCAGCCGAATCAATAGTTCAGAAGTCAACAATTTACGCTCCGACAGAGGGATAGATGTATAAGTTTTAAGCAATAATTTTTTTCCGTTGCAATTGCGGAGGAGATGGTCGTAAATTTTTTGAATTAGAACGCCGGGATATGCTGTCATCACCATCAGCAATCAATGTATTATATTTAATTTCCGAGTTTCTACGGAGGACTTGAATCCTTTTTATTTGCAGGCTGTTGTTCCTTTTTATTTGCGCGGGCACAAATTCCAGAATACTTATTCCGGACACCAATGTAGAGAACTTTTCCTGTGTGATGTCCTATAATAGCTGCAACACACGGACAATGCATTATACTGGTTTTTATATGAGCGTTTGCTCTATCAACTGTCTGCTTCCACTGGTATCATCGGAATGTCACGAGTGTCACCTTGTAATCGAGCAGCAGCTGTTTCCTCCTGAGCTGATGCAAACATACTTTCTTCAGCGGAATTTTTCCACATTTCAGCAACTTTATCATGACATTTACTATAAGTGAATAATGACATAACAGTAAGTCCATCGATGTAACAACTTCATTCAAATTTGTTACGCCAATTCCTGAAATTATGGCTCCTGACACGGCGCCTTCATTGACATTTACCTAGTTTATTTTTTGTGTTTCATCGTGACTACTCAGTTCGAATTTAGAATTGCACATATTACATTGAAAGAATTGTATTTTTTTAAATAAATAATAATAGTGGAAAATTATACCTAAAGATCGCATTCATTTGTCACATTTATTATTTCTGATTGCGATTCCAGTATTTCCAATTCATTATCAACTCTTGTGGTAGCTGTGATTCTTCGGTATCATTCTCTTGTGACATACCCGCATTGAATTGCAGTTTTTGTATGGTTTAGAAAGAATAATAGAATAAGAAGAAATAATTAATTTCACAAAACTAGTTTCAGTACAGCGCAACTTGTTTCGTATAATAATTAGTGTCGTGAAATCTACAGTATCACCGAATTAATGGCCCCGTCAGCATCAAAGCTTTATTTTGCAATCTCCTGTAATATTATAAAGAGGAAACATTTGTATGTTTGTGACAAATATAATATTTTTTATTAATGTCCTAATATTGAAGAATGTGACCTTCTATTTTCTATCGGTTATTAAAATCTCCGCGTAAGAAAAATGCGAATTGGCTATAACCAGCTACGACATTAAAAGTGGTTCCTCGGTAACGTACTTTTAGCTTCATTAGCCTTGGCCAAATTTCCGTAACTTTTCCTTTTTGCCCCGTATAGCGCCTATTGCTACCCACAATTATTGGAAAAAAATGAAATCATACATAAAAAGAGTTATCTTCTTTCATGATTTGAACTCCATTACTTTAAAATATGTAATCATCAAAGTTTTGTTTCGTTAAAAAAAAAATAAACAAAAAGTATCAATTCATCCTAGTCGCTCTAAAAACTCGACAAACTATAATACAATTTTACGCAGCACGCGGCAACGGGAGCGACACACGTCCAACCTCTGAAAGGCCTCGGCCGGCACTGAGCGCTGGTGCGATTCCGCGTCGATTATATAGTAGTACTAAATAATTTATAGTAAAATTAAAATAGAAGTTATTTTAAAAAAAATGTACCATGTTTTAGAACGTAAATGTCTTCATTTACTAGGTCTAAAAAACAACAAAAATACCTTTGATTTCATCCTAAAATGACACGTTTAAAAACTCGAAAAGTGGCTAAAAATGACACTTTTGAGTATACTTTTCTTGTATAAAAACTTACAATAATTACGTTTTTTTTTCAGCCAAGCACTAGTAAATGTTATTGTTTTTTTAATAGTAATATTTCTATAAGTTTGTCGTTTATGGTTTTACTATTATCTAGCATTTGCGTAGACCATCGACCGCTAGTTTTAAAAAGGGATTGAGTAAAAACTGTTCTAATGAGAAAACTTTACGATAATTTGAAAATATTTTTCAGCCAAGACCTAGATTATGAAATCCTCAATAATTTGACGTCAATATCTTATCTACGAATTAAATAGATTATTGTTTTATTGTCCGTCGGAAATCATCAATTTTGACTCCAGCGTAGTTTTTACGGATGAACGCTCTTAAGAGGTTGTTGGTGTTTTACAAATAACCCTTTATATGTAGCGTCGTAAAGTTCAAGCTATGAAAATTTATTGCAACGTCAAAGTTATTGAGGCAGTTTACTCGAAATAAATGAATGAGACTTCTTTGTTTAATACATACTTCCTCGTTTTTTTAAATGGTATTATAGCCACAGCACAAGCTAGTGGTAGAGACATAATGGAAAATATTTAGCGAAAATGAATCTTCGAAGGGGTTGAAAGAGGTGTTCGTTTGTATTAAAATCTTATTGCTTGAGTTTATAAACTCGAAACATGCCACAAAAAGGTAACTAAGTAGGTAAATAAAAAAGTTTGTTATAGTTTTTCGAAACTAACTCCGATATAGGTAAAGGGAAAGGGAAAATTCGTAGACGAAAATACGAAATCCACGCGGTCGAAGTCGCGGGCAAAGCGCTAGTTGTATACGTACTTATATCGACAAAAGCGTATTAAATCACTTGACACCATTTGCTAACAGACAAGATTAGACTTTCTGAATTTGTGTAATGATTTACTATTTAGCACCATTACTACTTTTGAATCAAAATTTTAAAGAGGGTAATACATAGATACTACCTAGTTATTACCTCTTTAAAAATTTTAATTTAAAAGATAATATCTTGCACTGTTGTAAAAAAAACTACGTTATCAGTGAGTGTCATGTAAGGCAAGTTTTATCTCGGAACCTTTGAGTCTCAAATGTGTTTTTTTTAATATCTCAAATGTGATAGGGGTCTGGTAGGCAGCTGATCCACGTAAAATATTGGTGTTCAGCTGAATCCTATACAGTTGGGAAAAGGCTAGGCAGATGATAACTCAAAAGTAAATCTCTTAGTAAATTATTATCATCTAATTATAAAACGGTATCTTGATTATTATGATTTTATGTCTTTAATTCTTTTGTTAGTGATGTTTACCTGTGCATCGTTCGTTTTTTTTCAGTTAAAAACTTTAGACGAGATGTTGCAAAAGAAAGTTATGGAAGCTGCAAAGAAACTCGAAGATAAACTGAAAAACCGACATGTTTGAGCTCTTCTTACATTTGTATATACGATCTTATTCTAATATTCTTAAAGTCCAGAATGCATGAGGTTTATAATTTTAAATAAGTATTGTTTTTGTTAGTTAATCTTTTTGTACCTAATTAATCTGATAAGTGTTCGAAATTACATAAATAAAACAAAATAAGTAAAAAGTAATAATGAGTTTTATTGTTATTTTTACGATTATATTGCATAATAACCCAGTGCTACAGTTTATGTTATCTTGATAAGGTTGGCAGTGTGTCGCATAAATCTATAAGGATCGTAAAAAATCGATTTATATGTTATAATGATTTAATACAGTTCAGAAATATTAATTGGATTGCTTTTATGTAAGTAGTTCAATTTTTTTTGCATAACCTTTTAATTTTTTTAATGCAGTCTGTAACTCTGTGTTATCTGACGTTTATGATATGCATATACAAGGTGTTTCAGAAGTGTGTGGTCATATTTAAGGCGATGTTTTATATCAGTGTTATAAAAACACTCGCCCGCAATAAACGACAAAAATATTAAAAAAAACCACTTTCCAAGCATTCTGATGCAGTTGGTACCATCAAAACAATGATTGAAAAAAAGTCATCAAATGTTTTCGACGACGCACTTCTGAAAAACTCTTTTATAAACAGTGAACGCAAATAAAACATGGAAGCATTCCTAAATCAAAAAAAAATACCCAAAGCACATTGCGCCGCGGTAGGCGGGGCTTACCGATTGCGCCGCTCACGTGTGTAGTTACACTGCCTATTCGTTACATGGTAATTTAAACCCAAATACTTGGGAAATAACTGCATCGTATTAGCAATGATTTTGTTGGTGTGGTTCGGCGAATCAGCGACGAGGTTCCGATGTGTGAGTTTGTTTGGATTTTTGGGTCACGATTCGCGCTTAGATCCCTTGAAGTAATGCTTCCATGTTTTATTTGCGTTCACTGTTTATAAATGTTTGGTATAGCCTGCTAGGTACCGCTTAGCACTTGCTGATATCAGGCAGGGGTTTGCCCTTGCAATGGTTCTTCCATCCGTACCAGGCTTCGAACTTGTGACGTCTGTAGATCTTCTTGGCGCAAGTTGAAGCCAGAGTAATGTCGTCTAACAGCATTTCTGTAAGTTGAAAAGGATTATTATTAAAGAAAAATATTTTCATTTTTGAAAAACAGGCTTCTTTGACGTAAGCTTCTTCTTAAAACTTGTGACTGACAAATTGATAAGGAGGAGGACAGATGAGGTCTGCAAATAGCCTGTCAATCCCCGTTTACCTCCCCCCAACTGTTGCCTAAAGAGTCATCCCGTGCCGACTACTCTACTAATAATCTGACCCGTTACAGTCCGTAGTTAGGCAGGAACCAACTCTAGCGTGTTGAACTGCGAGCGGATAATTAAAAAAAATAAAGTAATGACGATCCCAGGCACATTAATGCGCATGTAGGAATCTAAACCATAAACATGGGCAGTTTAGGTCAAATCTGACAATGCGTATTTTCAAAGGATAGGCAGTTTCTCCGTATTAAATACTGGTATTCAAATACATTCGGGTAGAATGGAGGCTTACCACATATACACTTCCGTTTAAAAGTATATGGCCACCTACATTTTGTGACTCTAAAGCTTTGTGAGGTCGTCATTAACTATAAGGGTTGACAAATAGAAGTCTAAAATTTCAATCAATCAATCAAAAATATAATTGTTATTTAGCTGGAGGAATTGCTGTCATATGGAATAAATTAAATGACAATGAAGTCGTTTCATTTGTTCAAAGTTTTAACAAAATAATGTTTTCAGATTTTTTCGAAAGAGTCACCGCGGCTTTGGAACGCAAAGGGCACAAGAACGATTACGGGTAGGTTTTCAGGTAAGTAAGAGTCTGACACTCCCTTCCGCTCCGCACAGAACGGGAGAAATCATTTGATAACTTCCCATCCAAAAAAAAGGTTGGTTAAATATTTTTGAGCTGTAGTGTAGTTGTGAAAACGCTAAGTACGTTGATGGAAGCAGATTCATTTCAATTCAATTCATTTATTCATTTTGTGAACACAGGGTAAAAAAATGATCTTATACATAATGTTTGGTCCAACCTATGTTCCGCCGAAAGGCATACAAAATAGTGACGCTATGATAAAAATTATGTTATTTGTAAAAAAATCTCATATACTTACTTATATAAAAAAAAAACAATGTCGGCATATAAAAATTGTCAAAACTTAAATGATGGAAGCTGCTGAAGAAGCTTTGAAGGAGACTGGATTTTTACTACTTGCATTAGTTATTCATTTTGTTTTTATGACTGTAGTAATATACTAGCGACCCGCCCCGGCTTCGCACGGGTGCAATGTAGATACTAATGTTTTCTCTACTATTTAATGGATGTTAAACCTACACACATATATAAACATATATACCATACATATAAACCTTCCTCTTCAATCACTATCTATACTAATATTATAAAGCTGAAGAGTTTGTTTGTTTGAACGCGCTAATCTCAGGAATTACTGGTCCGATTTGAAAAAATCTTTCAGTGTTAGATAGCCCATTTATCGAGGAAGGCTATAGGCTATATATCATCACGCTAAGACCAATAGGAGCGGAGCAGTCACGAAAAATGTGACATAAACGAAGTTGTGCGGACAGCTAGTCTATTAATAAAAACCGCATCAAAATCCGTTGCGAAGTTTTAAAGATTTAAGCATACATAGGGATATAGTGACAGAGAAAGCGACTTTGTTTTATACTATGTGTGTAGTGATTATCTGTGGTGTGGTTCTATCTGAATAACGTTGAGATATACTCACGAGCACAGGTAACGTTGCAATCCTTTCCGGGCGTGCTGGTGTTACTGCACCAGTATTTGTCGTTGATCTGGTACAGTCCGTAGTCGCGGGAGCCGTTCTTGTTCACTCTGCTCACCTTGTCTGTGTGCCTGCCGCTCTCGTGCTCGATCAGGCATACCCCTGTTGATAATATATATTACGTTTAAAATACTCAGGCCGTTTCATCATCTGCCTAGCCTTTTCCCAACTAAATTGGGGTCGGCTTCCAGTCATACCGGATTCAGCTGAATTTAACCAGTATTTAACGTGGAGCGGCTGCCTACCAGGCCTCCACAACCCAATAACTGGGGAACACGGTACTTCTTGGCAAGACTGGTGTCAGATTTTCTGGCTTCTGACAATCTGTAACGACTGCCAAAGATCTACAAATGACAGCCGGGACCAACGGCTTAACGTGCTTTCCGAGGCACGGAGGAAACTCAGTATATTAAGATGGTCACCCATCCACAGACCAACTTTGGCAAGCGTTGCTTAACCTTAAAGATCGACCTGTGCGGCTGTTATTCTTTAGCCACGAGCTCCTCAGAACACTCACGAATACTCAGGCCGTTTCTGGAATGAATATTCGATCTATCGACCTATCCAGCCTATTTATATACTGAATTATTTAGAAAATACTTCAGTTTCATTAATCTATACTAGATATTATAAAGAGGTAAGGTTTGTTTGTTTGTATTGAATGGGCTCCGAAACCACTGAACCGATTTGAAAAATTCTTTCACTGTCGGGAAGCTATCCTCGGGTGACTTATGCTATATTTTATACCTATATTCCCACGGGAACGGGAACTATGCGGGTGAAACCGCGGGGCGCTGCTAGTTATGAATCAAATAAAAAAAATACTATTTTTTCCCAAAACAGTTACATCGATCGTAAATGAGACATCAAGATTAAGTAAATAATTGCTAGGGAGTTTGATCTTTAGTTAGGTATAGATTACTACTTATTCTTATAGAAAAAAAGGAAAACAAAAACAGAAAGCAAAACGGGTTGCTATGCCGATGTTCATTAACACAAACTGGATCTGCGTCCGGCTCTCTCAGTTGCTTTAATAATTACAGATAATCCTTTTACTGGACAATACGATGGAAATCAATTAGTTAGCTACTACCTTTTAGGTGTTATTCGTTAGGTTTGATTATTTACTTTAGCCTAGAAAACTCATTAAGAATTGTATAGCAATATGGCACTTATGGGCGGATTGGTTTAATTTATTTTAAACAATTTTACTAAACATTACGAGCTTAAACTCCTCAAAAAATAAAACCGGCCAAGTGCGAGTTGGACTAACGCACGAAGGGTTTCGTACCATTATCTATAAAAACGGCATAAAAATCATGACTGTTGTATGGGAACCCTCTAAAATATTAATTTTATTCTGTTTTTTATTAGTATTTTTTGTTATAGCAGCAACAGAATTTCATCATCTGTGAACATTTCAACTGTCTAACTATCACGGTACATGAGATACAGTCTGGTGACAGACGGACGGACAGCGGAGTCTTAGTAATAGGGTCCCGTTTTACTCTTTGGGTACGGAACCCTAAAAATGAGCTATTATTCCTTACTTAAATAATATTTAGGTTTGTTGAGTATGAGAAATAATAAAGTACATGCTTTTGTACATGTTTGTGGGAGTAGATATTTAAATTAAATCAAAGCCTGTGGACACCAGCCATTTAAACGAAAAAATAAACCTAACAATAAGACAACACAATGAACAATACTCACAATCCCTCATTTTATCCTCCGGAAAGCCTTGCCTCCTCAATTCAGCGACTAGGTCGCATCTCGTCGCAAAATACTTGCCCTCGCACAGGCAGACCGTCGCAAGCGCAACGAGAAATATCGTAATCTTCTGCATGGTTCCTTATTCCGCACAACTTGTCCGTGCAAAGATTGGACTGTGAATGAGGAAGATTCAGCAAGCGGTATTTATATAAGACCTACGTGCAGTAAGTGTGTGTGTGAGGATGTACTGGGAGCAGGGGATTCCTCCTTATCTGAATAAAAATATACAGGGTCACAAATGATAACTGTTGTGAAGCCATTTTGTAAGTGTTGGTATATCACCGTGTTTAAACAAGATGACGATGTTCAGTAAAAAGTTTTTATATATTTTTTTTTCAAGCAAGATTTGGCGCTGGCGCTCATGGTTTATTTAAAGGAATGATAACAACAGGTTTAGTTAACTGCTTAACCTACCTATTTAATTGAAATGCCATGGAATACCTTAACTTTGAAATTTAGAGTTAATAGTTAGCCAATCAACTAATATACTTCTTAGCGAAAGAGAGTCTTGATAAAAATCTTAACTCTAGGTCACACCAAGGCTTTGCTTTCTTTCAGTTGCTAAGCTTGCTCGCAAGAGTCACCGTGGTACTGGAACACAATGGGCATTAGGAGGAACACGGGTAGGTTTTAGTCAGGAAGAGTCTGACACTCTCGCGCTCTATTCTAGATCCATAAAAAAGGCTTCATAAAAAAGGAAGATGAGTGTTCTACCTATTGTTGCCAGAAATCTGAATCTGAATTGCTGTGCTAATCAAGCTTGTACCTACTTGTAGGTACTGGTCTAATACTTGGGAAGGCCTTACGGCTGTACAATGCGCCGGGAGTCAAGCCAATTACCTCAGCATGTCTAACAGGATGGTGGGAAGTCCCAGTGCCCTCCACAACGACCAGTCCTGTGTTTCCCGCGTTCAGCGGAACGATGAACTCACGCAACACGACCAGTTCGTTGGGCCATTTTGTTGATTTTCTGCCTACCTGTAGGTACTGCGACTTGTGGCTTTCAAATCATAGACTATAGACTATGTTTTACTCTTATTTATACAAATCTAGACGCTCTTATTGACTGACCAGTTTACCCTCGCAACTTCGTCTGCGTCACATAGGAGAGAGAAATAAAAATCTCTGGTTATGCAACATTTTTCATTGATGCTTCGCTCCTTTTGGTCGTAGCGTGATGTTATATATCCTAAAGCCTTTCTCGATAAATGGGCTATTCAACACTATAAGAATTGTTGAATTCGAACCAGTCGTTCCTGAGATTCGCTCAAGCAACCAATCATATTATTTAGTTACTAGCTGCTGCCCGCGACTTCGTCCCCGTGGAATCCCCGATTTTAAAACATTCTTTATCGCTGCTCCGCTCCTATTGGTCAAAGCGTGATGATATATAGCCTATAGCATACCTCGATAAATGGGCTATCTAACACTGAAAGATTTTTTCAAATCGGACCAGTAGTTCCCGAGATTAGCGCGTTCAAACAAACAAACAAACAAACAAACAAACAAACGAACAAACAAACTCTTCAGCTTTATAATATTAGTATAGATAATAAGCGTATAGATTAGCAGTTCTAATTTAAATACGTATTTGGCAGATAAATTGAATGTTGTATATGTTAATAACTGGATTACCAGCTCAGAGATTTTCATAACAAGGTCCAATATGAACAGATTCCAAATCACCACCCCATATCTGAGAAGTAATTCAGACGTCAATTAAACTCCATCTATTAATCTGTGTCTACGTTTGTGTCCAAATAACTGTTGGTATTTTAGTCAAAACATCACGGCAGTTATCATACGTTTGACAATTTGTTACATATTTTTGGGTTGATTTTCGTTTCAAGAACCGGGTGTAATACCAATTCCACGATATGTCATGTTTTCCTCAACTGAAGGACCGGCCCATTTTGTTTCTGCCTTTTCTTAAAGGAAAAACAAGCACTCCCGGTAAATTTGAGGGAGTGACAGCGAGACCAAAGAGGACCAATATGAAAGACAACAAAATCATTGATATGAAAGTTAATAGGACAGAATTGAGGAGAAAAACGTGTTGCACCGATCCCAAGTGACATGGGATCAGAGACAAAGATTTATTTGCAGATAAACATGGTTACAAAAGTTCTTACAATGGTAGTAGGTATAATAGTAGATTAACATATTCAATCATAACATAATGACACGTGAAATTGGTTAAATCCACAGTAAACCATGTGAAGCCAAAAAAAAACATAATGACATGCACATTTTTGGTAGAGTTACAATTATATATACCTAGCTTTAAACTGATGATTTTTTATGTTATCGAAGGTTTTCTCAATTAAGTAACCACTTGTGTAAAGCCCTTTTGAAGCGGACCATTGGAAGTTTTTTTTTAATTTGGTTAGGAATTTTGTTGTAAATCTGAATATTAGGATAGCAACATCGCCTATATAGATCTGTTTTCATTCTAGGAGTAAATTAGTCTATTTTTCAAACATCACAGGGTGAGATTTGGTAAATTGAAATATTTCTTAAAAATATCTATAAATACCTACCAGTTAATGTTAGTAGGTATTCTAAGTTTCCTAAACAGGGATTAACAGGATAAGAGCAGGAAATTAATGCTTTGGTAAATCTGTATGTAAATATTGGTCTAAAGACCCAATTACTCGTAACTTGCTATCTGACAATAGCCTTCGGATTAAATTGGCATAAAAATGATTTCCTCACTTTTCTTATCTTTAATTGGCGTATAAAAACGACATTATCTTCATCGTATTGTACTATATATTGTATTTGTTTACTGTTATATTTCCACATTGTATTACCAATAAGCTGAAGTCACCAAACGATAACACCGAACTGATTGATCGCAATTAATAAATATTGCAATCAGATCAGTAGGTACCTAATGCAAGCATTTCGTAATTTAATTGCTTACGATAAAGTGTTTATACTTCATGAGCAATTGTTGCAGATTTCTCAATATTGTAGGGAGGTAGGTATTCACGGGTCGACGGCGCGTCGTGTTCCACGCGCGCTTCAAGGAGATGTCAGCAAAGAAATCGGGACCCCATAGGGTCAGTGCCTGCTAGGGTTGCGGAATTTGTTCGAAAGAGTCATCGCGGCCCTGGAAAGCAATGGGGCACCAAGAGGAACACGGGTGGGTTTTAGTCAGTAAGAGTCTGATACTCCATTCTGCTCCGCCAGACCGGATGAAGTCATTTGACTTGACGATGTACCTACCTATGTATAAAGTTTTATTTTAAGCTGATATTGATTTGCTTACGACAATCATTTCAGACATAAAAGCTATCTATGATAGCTATCTACAGTGTGAAATCTTAATGGTTGTTTTACCGCGGCAGGACGATTACCCATCAGTAGTACTATCGAAACACAAAGTTAAACTAAAAAAATAAAAGTTTTTTTTTTTCAAATCATTTAAAAAAGTGTTCATAAACTCGAAAGAGCGAGAATCAATAGTAGTGCACTAGACATAAAGTAGGTAGATACCTGCATGAGACGCACGTACCGCCGCGTACTACATATCGCGCGATGCACTACTGTTGGTTCAAGTCGCTTTCGAGTTTTGTTTATCACAATTGTTAATCTGCCATTTATGGAGTCTAATATTTTTTATATACTTTTATAAATCGATTGTATTACCGATACAAACTCATTTCGCTTCGGGAAAACAACCATTAAAATTTCACACTGTATATAAGTAAGCTGAATGTCGGCTACTTTTTGTTCCGGAAATATTTTGGCCACGGGGAGAATCTGGTACCTAATGTTTTCGTTAAGGTAGGTTTATCCCATAGAAATATAAAATTGGTTATCCAGTCAGTAGTATAGTAGGTACTAATAATGTCCACAGTTTTATAGTGGGTTGTTTTTTACCTAATCTTATGAATTGCCACTGTCGGCACTCGGCACTACAACTTTTTAGCAAATAAGTGAACACATCTATAACTCGCTTAATATTTTCGTGTTTATGAAATAGTATTCTGTCATTATTAAATATGTCTGATGACGAGGAGTGGCACTAACGCGAGGCCACGGGCGGTAGATATTTGCGTGGCCCGGGCGAAGGACCTTTGTGAGGCTCGAGGTCTTTTTTAAAGGAATTCATAGGTATTTTAGAATTTTTGGGAATACCCTTGATATTAAAATTTCAAATAAAATCATATAGAGTTAAGCAGAAAGCCCATCTTGTGTCACTTTTCTCTCTTCTCGCTCAATTCAAATCTAATTTACTATGGAATAACTTAATTTATTACAAATATCTAAAACGTGTTATAAAATATAAGGTACTTTGAACTCGGGTTGCACGAGGCCTCGGGCGGTTGTTCGCCACCCCCTAATGCCGCCACTGTCGTCTGACGTCGTAAGGGCTGAAAGGATTTGGATGAAACTTGGAACAGGAAATAGGATACTTGTTTATCCCGAAATATGTTCCTTCGGGATATTTTCCGACTAAAACGCGACCGAAACCGCGGGCGGCAGATATTACATACTAAATTCCAAATTATTTATTCAGAAATTTGGATTTCCTGAAATGCTGAATATAATGCTCTCACAAACATCCAGTACCTAACGATAAACTCATCCACACTCCGAATAAGGCTAAAAGAAAAACCCCTTAAAATCTTTTAACGGGGGGTACAAACTCATTATATTTGCATTATATTCAGCGCAGTAAATCAAGAACCTAGCCACTTAGACCGACCAATTGACTTGTAGAATCGCTTACAAGGAATCGTGGACTTCAAATTAATAATGTTTCTTCTTTTGAAGCGCGCGGGGATGCCCCCTCTGCATTGGCCAATTTGACATGATAAAAAAATTCGGTCAAGTGCGTGGACGACTGAGAGCTTGGGTGCCGTTACGGTGCGACTAAAGTTGAGTTAAAATTCACTAATTATCAAATCAAATTTTTCAAGAAAATTTGTACATATCGTGTTTATTCTTGATTGAACTACACAAATAAGTTAGTTCTACTATTAACTTTTCGAAAATTAATAACGCGAATGATGTTTCTGGCCGTTAAAAAGCACTAGGTATTTTAACTAATTTTCAGATTCTTTATGATTAATTTTAAGCAGTTCAAGGCTGAATAATAACAGCGGCACGGATCGATCTTCAAGGTTACGTAACGTTTGCTGAAGTATATCACCACCACCACCACCACACCACCACCACCATCACCACCATCTTAACATATCGAGATACCTCCGTGTCTCTGAAAGCATGTCGTCGCTCGGCATCCAATACCGCGAATATAACATTTTTGACGAAAATCCGATTTTTGTTTTATATCATTCTATACGTTAAAATACGTGATCCTACATTTAAATATTGGCCGAAAGTCTTCTGGTCATGTAGATAATCGAGTCATCCAATACCGCGAACGTAATTACCCGCCATCAAATCCGCGAATATGCATCAGTTCCTCAGAGCCGCCATACCCATTGCAAGCGCAACACGGAGCCGCGAGGTTTTGGGGTGTTTTTTTGGGTTAAAGTGCATGTATTTCACATAATTTTTGGCATGAGTTATTTATTAATGTATAATAAGTTGAAATCAACACTACATGCATGCATATTTCTAAATGTACTAAGAAAAAAATTACGATTCTTAGTAAATTTATTGGAATCGTGGTTTTGAATGACCTAAGTTGCTTTACGTTTAAAAAATTTTGAACAGGTTCGCGGTATTACACCTTCGTAACAGACTTACCGGTCTGCCAAAAAGAGAGTAGGTTTGAATAAATCTTTAACTGCCCTTGTGCACATAGATGTAAAATGTTTAATTACACAATTTGGCCTCCTGGTGCGGTTTCCCTTTACAAGGATAGCAGGGTTAGCGTATTAGCGAGCTTATGGTCAAGACTTTTCAGATTTCAAATGGTAAAGCTAGCCTCTTTTTACAGCGTAATGGAAGACTCTTCGTATGAAGAAAATAATGCGCTTCAAGATCTTCAGCAATGAAATGATAGTACAAAAACAAAAAATGGCGTTTGAAGAACTTTTTTATTCGCAATCGACATGTTCGCCATTATACAATCCAGCGGTACGCAAACGTATTACTGACAAAAAAGTTGTTGAAGTCAGGTGTCATTGTTCTGAAAGTTTCTTCCGCAATAGAACCCGGGCAGGGAGAAACTTTGAAGATGACGTACCGTCTCTTAAATCCTGTACCGATAATGCTGATAACTTTAAGTATGTGATGTTCGAGTTGACCAATACGATGATAAATATTTTTTCCTGTTTTTATTACAAGGTGTACAATAAAGTATATAATAAATAAATAATAAATAAATAAATACTTAGTGAATGGGATGAACATTCATTGACTATTCTCTTCGATTTCGGTGAAGAAGATTTGATGTCTCAATCTTAGATTACTTCTCTAGCACTCGATACTTCGGAAACGAGTTACAGCCTGCCAACTAAAAGCCTTTTCTCAACCTGCTGGCATGAATTTAGGTCTTCAACTTCAGTCAAATTTCTTGGACAGCCAATTAGACAAGTAATATCAGTTTCCTACACAAGCACTCCTTCCTCTACCTACCACTCCAGACAACCCTAAAAATCTCAATCTGCAGCCCTGGAAGGTCGCGCTTTACGATTTCTAATTATACATATAAATACGGATTAATTTTATGAGTATCAGCCAAATAACGTCAAAACTCAAATAGAGCTGCAGTCTCTTGTGTAACTTTTGTTAGTTAAGTTCATTAAATAAAAAAAAATCCATAAAACGTCTTGTTCGTTCGTTAGAATTTAGCTTAATATCGTCTAATAGTTCAGTCATTTCACTTTTTCACACATTGATGTTTGACTTTTAACTTTGTTATAAAAAGAATAATTTCTTAATCAATCCACTCATCTGATTTCTTAACATTCAAATATCTTTTTATTTACCTACCTGGTTTACAATAATGCCATTATTAAGATAAAAATTGTCAACGAAAAGGGTTGTTTGATTTTCTAAAGTTTATCCGCGGATATGTTAAAATATTACCAAAAATAATTGGTAAATACCGCGAATATGTTAAAATATGACCAAAAATAATTGGTAAATACCGCGAATATGATTTATCCATGCCAATATTAACTTAAAATAGAAAAAAAGTATTTATTACAATCAAAACACATTACTTTAGTTTAAAATATATTTTTTTGAAATTATAGTTCTTAAGCAGTATATTTTATTAAGTTTTTAGTGCCTCCTGTAAAATTTGATAAACGTTCTATTCGCGGTTTTGGATGCCGAGCGACGATGTTGAACCGTTGCTCCCGGCTGTCTTTTGTAGATAATTGGGAGTCGTTACAGATTATCAGAAGAGAAATCTAGACACCGTTGAGCTCCTTAAAGTTCTAAGTTTGAGCTACACGGTATCTGACAAATGCTTGCACTGTCTGGACAGGTCCACTCAAATCTGTGTGGCACTTTTCTCAAAAGGCTACCTCAGACATTAACCTAAATGGTTCTCATATGATTTGACCAGTACGGATTGTATGGACTTTAAAAGAGTTTTGACCTCTGAGTTTGTTTTGGTGTTTCTTCACAGGGTAGTCGGCTAGGAAACACCGGCTTCATCTAGCTTAAAATGACAAGAAATATTGGACGTGTAAAAGTGTTATGTTTAACCTACTTACAAAATAAATATATCATTTACCAGTCTTGCCAGGAAGTAGGTACCGTATTACCCGGTTGATGGGTTGTGGGGGTCTCGTAGACAGCCGCTCCGTGTAAAATACTGGTATTTAGCTGAATCCAGTTTGACTTGGAGCCGATCTCAATATATTTGAGAAAAGGCAGGGGATGATGATTTTCATTTTCAACCGATTTCCAAACAAGGAGGAGGTTCTCAATTTGACTGTATTATTATTATTTTTTTCCTCATAACTTTGTACTGGGTGTACCGATTTTGATGATTCTTTTTATATTCAAAAGCTGGTGCTTGTCGTGTGGTCCCATTTAAATTCGGTGTTCAAAAAACGAAAAAGCAACCACAAACACCGAGTTCCGAAATTAAAGTTATTTTGTACTTTTTGTTTTTTTTTTTTCTGTAGAATTCGGTTGTATTTTTTTGTAAAAAGTTTTTATTTTATTTAGAGCATAACTAAATAGATAACAAACTGAATGGAAACCTGAGTGTGTATTAAAAATATATAGGTTGACCATACCCGTACATTTATATATTATATTATATATTAGTATAATATATTTTAGCTTTAGCGAGTAAACTACGGAACCCTAAAAAGACAATGAAAGCAAACTGTCTGTCTGTATTACTCATATATAAGATGTTTTCGGTTAATATAATTCAAGAGACGTCGGTATGTGTTAACTGCTGCGTTTTCCTGCTATGCGGTTATTGTCTGATTATGAATAATAACATCTTGTTTACTTATGGTGAGGTACGTATTTAGTTGCACCTACTTTTTATCTTTCGTATTGACTAACCTAATAACAGTAATGTAGATAATGTTCTTTACCGATTAACTGGCTCGTTCGTCACATGCTAGCAACCGCGACAGGGACATTTTTTTTTGGATGGGAAATCATTAAATGACTTCTCCCGCTCTGGGCGCAGCGGAAGGGAGTGTCAGACTCTTACTGACCAAAAACCCACCCGTGATCCTTCTTGTGCCCTTTGCGTTTCAGGGCCGCGGTGACTCTTTCGAACAAATTCTGCAACCCTAGCAGGCACTGACCCTATGCCCCGTCTTCGATGTTGACGGCTCTTTGAGGCGCGCGTGGAACACGACGCGCCGTCGAATCGGGCCTGGTTGCTATCGGACGGCGAGCCACCCATAGCTCGCCATCCGCAGGCCCGCGCTTACGGTGGCCGGGAATCGCCCTGCGTTACCGACACCCGGGGCGTCTTCATCTGTTGCGGCAGCTGGGGCGTGAGGTTTCCTTCTCTCGCACGCGTTCCGCCTCCTCCTTTGCTAGCATTACTGCTTTGCAGAAGGAGGCGATCGCTTCCCATGCCTCCTCGCTCCGGACCATGGCTTGAACCAGGGCCGGACGCGAGAGGTCGCCGCCGCCGACCGCCTCGACGAGGACACGACGGTGCTCCGACCAAGCAGAGCAGACCTCGACCGTATGCTCCACCGTGAACCGCGACAGGGACCTGGGTTCGATTCCCAGGACAGGAAAAGATGTTTTCGCAATATCAATGGTCGTGAATACCGTGGATGTCTCAGAAATCACGTAAAGCTGTTCCTGCGTTCGATCTCTACCTGGTCGTGTCGGATTGAAATATGAGAATAGGAAAATGAGGAAATGAGGCTGCACAGTGTTGGCACAGACACAATTGACGCACACGCACTATGCTGAAATCTCTAAAAACCTGCATTGAGATTGGCCACTTGGTCGAAATTTAGTCGTAAGCGGTTTATGTAAGCTGTGATCTTGAGCTGTAAACAAGTCAATACCGTACCTGATGTCAATTGGTCATGAACCCATGTAAGTAGATCATACAATGTATCGTCAAACATTTTACATTCAGTGTTATGGCCAACTGTACTTACCTGTACCTATAATCTATACTAAATTATAAAGCTGAAGAGTTTGTTTGTTTGTTTGAACGCGCTAATCTCAGGAACTACTGGTTCGAATTGAAAAATTCTTTTTGGTTTGAATAGACCATTTATCGAGGAAGGCTTTAGGCTATATATCATCACGCTTAAGCCAATAGGAGCGGAGCAGCGATAAAGAATGTTTTAAAATCGGGGAATCCACGGGGACGAAGTCGCGGACAGAAGCTAGTATTTTATGAAACTGCGCCATTTCACGAAATGGTTAAGCCTATGTTTTACAATTTTCACGACGGTTTTTTTTTGTAATGGGTTTGCTCTTGACTCTAGTCTAGGTCACAGGTGACAAAGTCGACGAAGGAATGAGTTTACCCAGAAGAAACCTGTTCACTCTAATTTTGCAGAGACTTTGGATTGGTTCGTGTTAGTGCCCTGGATTGGAGATTTGATAGGCGACAATATACTGTCACTGAAGAAGGTGCTACCTTGTTGGAAGTACTTACTTAGAAAAAACTATTTCCACAAATTAGATGGTAATTAGTTTTTAGGTAGGTATTACCGAAACCTTATAGTTTCGTTAATACCTACCTAGGTATACGTAGGTGTGGCTACACAATGTTACCACGTTTTATTTGTAAAGCTATCAATGTGTGAGTCACGTGGGCCAAGGAATCCCCGTTTTTGCACAACAAACTGTAAACTCGTCGACTGCAGTTAATATTATCAGCAGTATGATTGTTGTTAGAGACCTAATACACTTGGAACAAGGAACATAGCGTTTTGATTTTCTTATATATTACGTATGTATATATAATATATCTATATAGTTAAAGTCAAAACGTTTATTTCAATTAGGCCATTAAACGGCACTTTTGAACGTCATCATTTAGAGTTAAAATAATAAAGTGATTCTAGCGTCGAAAATAAGTTGAACTCTCTGCCTGCGTCTGTGTTTCCGAACGCATTCAACCCTAATCTCTTCAAAGCTTCTTCTGGATAAGCTCATTCCTTCCGACTTTGTCTCTGTCACCTGTGAACTAGACTAGAGTCAAGAGCAAACCCATCTAAAAAAAAAGGTAAGGTGTATTTTAAATTCTTTGGTGTGCGTCATGCTTGGCGCAAATAAACAGTTTTTCTTTCTTTCTTTCTTTCTTCTTTCTTTAACCAAAGAGTATAGTATATTTATGTATATGGTGTAACTATAGGTAGGTACTACATCGACATACCTTAAGTACCATGCAGGTAATTAAAAAAATAAAATGGCCAGCCTATTACCATCAGCCGGGAACTAATCTAGACACCCCGGTGTGCTTCTGAGTTTCAGATAGAAAAACTCACAAAAAAACCAGTCGTTTTGAATAAAATAAATCCCACCAAATTCAATAGTTTCTAATATTTCGGTGTCGTAATTAGAAAAAATAGTTTAGGTACAATTTCACGTGATATTTTACAATATTACGGCGCGCGGCGTTTGGTTTTTTTTCGGTGACATATTTATTTATTGAAGAATCAATCAATCTGCCTAGTCTTTGTCCAATAATGTTGGGGTCTGCCACCACATTATTTTACATAGAGCCGCTGCAAACCACCCCAACCCTTTTTTTTCTGGATGGGAAATCTTCAAATGACTTCTCCCGCTCTGGGCGGAGTGGAAGGGAGTGTCAGACTCTTACTGACTAAAACCCACCCGTGATCCTTCTTGTGCCCTTTGCGTTCCAGGGCCGCGGCGACTCTTTCGAACAAATTCCGCAACCCTAGCAGGCACTGTCCCTATGGGGTCCCGTCTTCTTTGCTGACGGCTCTTTGAGGCGCGCGTGGAACACGACGCGCCGTCGACTCGGGCCTGGTTGCTATCGGACGGCGAGCTACCCATAGCTCGCCATCCGCAGGCCCGCCAGCCGTGTCCGGTGAGCACCTGCGTCAGGCGGAAGGTGAGGACACCCCAACCCTGAAACTATGCATCTGCACGATACCATTCAGCAAGACTGGTGTTAGATCTTCTCTCTTCTAAACGACTTCAAAAATTTCTCTTTGCTCTGCAGAGTGCGGGGGAGCTCCAACACCATTCTGAAGACTATAGCGGGGAGGTATGAGTCTCCTTTATTAGGCGATGTCGTTCGAAGATGTATTTTGAACAACACAACAACCGTCTTGTTTCCAAAAAAATAATAAGTTTACTAACATAGGTATAAGTTATCTTCTTTTGTCTTGTATTTACTAACAACCCATATGGATGATGCTTATCCGAAATTTTATTTTTTATTTTTATTTTAAAACATCAAGTGTAAACGGACCTTAACAGTTCTGTGTAAAATAAACCTGGTTATTTTTCACATCCACAATCATCAGTTTAACTTTATTTGTATTATGCGATTGCATGTGACATTCATAACTAAGATCATCTAAAATTAAACAGTTTCTCATCTTTTAATTAATGTTAGTGGTTCATTGTTGATTTTGCGACGCCAAATATTTTGTGACGCAATGTGATTTAGTAGGTAGGTACATGAAGTGAGAAGGCAGGAGTTTCCTGAAGAGAAGATGGCTGATTGTAAGAGTTTGTGTACAGTCGATATTAATCGTTCATCATCTTAAGGTTGAAATTAATTTGCACGAAATAAAATGGCAGTCTATCTGACTGATAGTTTTCAACTTTAGTGAAGTTACTACTTGGACTTGGACTAGACTTGGATTATTGTTGTCAAAAGTTTTAAACAATTTAGTTCCTTGGCTTGAAAGTCAACAAAAGTGATTGCGCCTAAGTATGTAAGCTGTACGGGGCGGACGTGATCGACTGGACTGTAGGGTGGCCAGGGTAGGTTATCCTATTCTTCGAAAGTGGACTGTATGGTGACAACCCACCTAGGTATAAATGATCCAGACGCGTTGACGCTCCGTCTATAAGCTACGGGCCATGAGGATGCAACCCTTAGCTGACTATTTGCTATACTTGCTGTTATCAACACAATATATAGGGGTAGGTATTGAGGGCTTACCAATAAAGTCACAATAAAACACTATTTAACTTGTTCACTATTCACTTAGCGATTTGAAGGGTGAAATTCGCGACTATATGATTCTACATTTAGTTATAAATCCAAAACTATCTTGCAAATGACTACAAATTCTATAAATTTTCAATGTTACTATTGTACGGCGCAACTATACCGTATCGACACCCAAAAAATCACCGTGTGTGATGAAGTTTATTAACTTAAATTTTCACTATGCTAATTCTAGATTTTAGGCTATATCTAGGCTTAGGTCTATGTGAGTAGGGGTTGTCGTACCTTCATGGATAGCCCTCGGTAGGCTCCACACAGCGGAGACGAATTCACCCCTTCATCCCCCTCCATGTAGGGGTGGGATGCCGAAAACTATACAAAACTATAGTAGGCGCGAAGCTATTACCTACTTGGGGTGAATTTACCGTAAAACTATGCTAGGAGGGCTATACAGCTATATGTATCTCTATAGATACGACAACCCTCTACAAAACTACATATGTTTCAACCCTGTCACTTAAGGGGTTGCAACTCTATAAGCGTGTATGTTTCAGGGGGATAAAAATAAACAGTTTTATTCAAACCTAAATTACGGCTTTATGCCTGCATACACTATAGACATCTATATATCCCCTGAAAGGATTTTTCAAGGCGGTTCTATTTCAGACATTTAGAAGTCTAGAATCTAGACTTGTTTTTTCGGGAAAGGAAGAGGGTAGATGCAAAGTGTTTTATTTTGTGCATACCTTCACCAGGGCTATTTATCAAAAACCGTTGACCAATCACGTACCAGCACCCTCCTGCTCTGTGATTGGTCAGTGTCGCTTTTAGCTATGCGACTACCTTTGACCTAATATCTCAAGTCTCAATTTACCAAGCCCTTTCTATTTACCTATGTATGTCTGTCTGTGTGTGTATATACCTCGATTACCTTATATACCACCGATATACCTTTATATACCTTTATATACCTTGATTACCTTCATATACCTTCGATTACCAGGGTTACCATGTGTTTACTGTTATGTGTAAGGGATAGGATACCCTACCTAACTATATTCTATCTTTTTGGAAGAAATAAAGGCTCCAAGGGCTTATATACTGCCTCTTGAGAGCAAACAACTGTAACGAATGTGTTTTATTTCAATAACAAACTATGTACTACTATAGCTACCTATAACTACCTATACTATGTAGCTAAGACGCATCGTCGCGAACACTAACTATATTCTATTTACTTGGAAGAAATAAAGGCTCCAAGGGCTTATATACTGCCTCTTGAGAGCAAACAACTGTAACGAATGTGTTTTATTTCAATAACAAACTATGTATCAACTATAGCTACCTATAACTATCTATACTATGCAGCTTTATCTGTTACAGCATTCTATGTACTAACTAACTACCTATAACTACCTATACTATGTAGTCGTGTTTTCATTTGTTGTAACATTCTATGTACTACTATAGCTACCTATAACTATCTATACTATGTAGCTAAGACGCATCGTCGCGAACATCTCTCCCGCCGTGCAGTGCAGCGATGACTCGGTGCGATGACGTCGCGGCGCTGCAGAAAGCCGGTGAGCGACGCCTGTAGCCACGTCGCCCGCTGCGCGGCGCCGGTGCTCGATGCCGGTGCTCGACGCAGCTGTGCAGTCGCCGGTCTGCCGCTTCCCTGCTGTGGGTCGCCTGCAGTCGCAAGGCTGTTGCGTAGGCTCTCGCAAATGTGCGAGCTGTGGGCCGGATGGCCCGCTGTCTGTGCGAGCTGCGAGTGTGCGCAGCATCGCCTGCTGCGGTGGCAAGCTGTGTAGGCAGCATTGCCTGCTGTATCGCCTGCTCAAAGCAAGGCGGTGGCGGGCCGAATATGCCCGCAATGGGGGCTAGCTGCGCCCGCGGGCGGCATCGCCCGCTATGTTGGCGAGCTGCGTGAGCAGCATCGCCCGCTACTGCTCGCTTGATGCGAGCCGAATGCGGACCGAATATGTCCGCGGTGGGGCGAGCTGCGCCTTGCGGGCAGCGTCGCCCATCTATGGTTGGCGAGCTGCGAGAGCAGCATCGCCCGCTACTGCTCGCTTGATGCGAGCCGAATGCGGACCGAATATGTCCGCGGTGGGGTGAGCTGCGCCTTGCGGGCAGCGTCACCCATCTATGGTTGGCGAGCTGTGAGAGCATCGCCGGCTACTGCTCGCTTGATGCGAGCCGAATGCGGACCGAATATGTCCGCGGTGGGGTGAGCTGCGCCTTGCGGGCAGCGTCACCCATCTATGGTTGGCGAGCTGTGAGAGCATCGCCGGCTACTGCTCGCTTGATGCGAGCCGAATGCGGACCGAATATGTCCGCGGTGGGGTGAGCTGCGCCTTGCGGGCAGCATCACCCATCTATGGTTGGCGAGCTGTGAGAGCATCGCCGGCTACTGCTCGCTTGATGCGAGCCGAATGCGGACCGAATATGTCCGCGGTGGGGTGAGCTGCGCCTTGCGGGCAGCGTCACCCATCTATGGTTGGCGAGCTGTGAGCAGCATCGCCTGCTACTGCTCGCTTGATGCGAGCCGAATGCGGACCGAATATGTCCGCGGTGGGGTGAGCTGCGCCTTGCGGGCGGCGTCACCCATCTATGGTTGGCGAGCTGTGAGAGCAGCATCGCCTGCTGTGTCGCCTGCACAAAGCAAGGCGGCGGCGGGCCGGATACGTCCGCAGTGGGGCGAGCTGCGCCTTGCGGGCAGCGTCGCCCATCTATCGGTTGGCGAGCTGTGTGAGCAGCATCGCCTGCTGTGTCGCCTGCACAAAGCAAGGCGGCGGCGGGCCGGATATGCCCGCAGTGGGGCGAGCTGCGCCTTGCGGGCAGCGTCGCCCAGCTATCGGTTGGCGAGCTGTGAGAGCAGCATCGCCGGCTATTGCCCGCTGGATGCGAGCCGGTTGCGGACCGAATATGTCCGCGGGGGGCGAGCTGTGAAGCGTCACCCATCTATTCGGCGAGCTGTGTGAGCAGCATCGCCGGCTATTGCCCGCTTGATGCGAGCCAAATGCGGACCGAATATGTCCGCGGGGGGGGCGAGCTGTGAAGCATCACCCATCCATCTGGTTGGCGAGCTGTGATAGCAGCATCGCCGGCCATTGCTCGCTTGACGCGAGCCGAATGCGGACCGAACATGTCCGCGGGAGGTGAGCTGCGCCGGTGGGCAGCATCACTCTCTCTCTGTCCGCTGAAAGTAAGTTGGTAGCGGGCCGGATATGCCCGCACGGGGGGCGAGCTGCGCGTGTTGGCAGCGTCACCCATCTATCTGTTGGTTGGCGAGCTGTGGGAGCAGCATCGCCGTCTATTGCCCGCTGGATGCGAGCCGATTGCGGACCGAATATGTCCGCGGTGGGGCGAGCTGCGCGTGTAGGCAGCGTCACCCGTCTATAGGTTGGCGAGCTGTGGGAGCAGCATCGCCTGCTATTGCCCGCCAGAATGCGAGCCGGTTGCGGACCGAATATGTCCGCGCTGGGGCGAGCTGTGAAGCATCACCCATCTATTGGTTGGCGAGCTGTGTGAGCAGCATCGCCGGCTATTGCCCGCTAGATGCGGGCCGATTGCGGACCGAATGTGTCCGCTGGGGGGCGAGCTGCGCCGGTGGGCAGCATCGTCCGCCATGTTGGCGAGCTGTGTGAGCAGCGTCGCCGTCTATTGCCCGCAAAATGCGAGCCGATTGCGGACTGAATATGTCCGCGGGGAGGGCGAGCTGCGCCTGTGGGCAGCGTCGCCCGCTGTGGTGGCAAACTTCTTTACCGGACGCTTTAAGGTGCCGCCGAATGTGCGCACCTCAGCCGTCCGGACTTCGCCATCAGCGCCCGGGAAAACTGTAATGATGCGGCCTCGCGGCCACGTGTTGCGAGGCAGCTGGCCGTCTGCAATGAGTACGGGATCACCCACCTGCAGATTAGGGCCACGACTATGGGGCTCCCGCCGGTGTTGGAGCTCGGGTAGGTACTTGACGTCTTCTATAACTATGTCGATTCTATCTATACGACTTCTGAGGCGTATGACGTCATCCTTCAATTCTATTTGCAACGGTCGTAGGGCGCTGTCCTTATCTATTTCTTCGTTTTCACGTAAACTTGTTAACTCGCGGGAAAACGTCTGTTGCTGTACAGCTTGCACGAGTAACCTCTCCGCTTGTTGGAGGTATTCGGCTTCTATTATAAAACTATATTTTGACGTCACTGGGGGCGTCACTGATGCTGTAGGAGGGGGCACTGCCGTCTTTGTACGTTTCCTCCAATCCGGATCCGCTTCTATATTTTTCCTCGTTCTTTTATAGAACGTATTTTCTTTGGGCGGCCGACATTTGGCGACGAAGCGTAGTACTGTCGCCGTCGCTCTCAACAGTCGTTCCCATTTCGAAAATCTTGCTGGATCGGGTATGACTTCTGTGAGTCTTCTATCTATATTTTCTATAGCGACTAAGGTTCGCTCCTCACCCGTCTGTTCCTCTAGTGGAGGCTTCTCTATTGGCCATGTTGTCGACTCTTCATACAGGAAGCTGGGGCCACAAAACCACTCGTGTCTCGAATCAAAGTTGTGTGGTACATCACGAGTGGCTGCGTCTGCTATATTTTTCTTAGTGGGCACCCATCGCCAGTCTTCGACTCTACTATGCTCTTCTATGGCAGCTATGCGGTGCGCGACGAACGGTTTGTAAACTCGAGCTCCTCTTCTGATCCAGGTCAGCACGGTTTTGCTGTCTGACCAGTACGTCACGGAGGCCGGCTTGACTCCGTGTTCTCGGATGACAGCTGCAGCGACGCGGGTCCCCATCACCGCGGCCTGCAGCTCGAGTCGGGGTATCGATTGGAGCTTGAGTGGCGCCACCTTTGCCTTGGCCATGACGAGGCTCACGTGAGTCTTGCCATCTTCTGTAGAGATACGCCAGTACACCGCTGCGGCGTACGAAGTTTCGCTCGCGTCCGTGAAAACGTGGACTTGCGTTTCTATGGCGTCGCTATATCCTGGGTAACATCTTGGTACTGTGACTTGTGCAAGATTCTGTAGATGTTGAACCCAACTTCTCCATGCTGTGGCCAAGTCTGTGTCGAACGGCTGGTCCCAGTCGACTCCTATTCTCCATGCTTCTTGGAGTATTTGTTTGGCGCGAATCGTTACGGGTGAGGCTAGGCCGAGTGGGTCGTATAGCGACATCACTATTTTCAGCGCCTCTCTCTTTGTGGGCACTTCCTTCTGTAATACGCCACTCGGTAATCGGGCTAGGCTCAGATTGAAACCCAGCGTATCTGCTCTTGGTCTCCATATTAGGCCAAGAATTTTTTCTGTATGGTCGCCGATGTCGACGACTTCTGTTTCTATAAGCGACGGTTCTATATTTTGTATGACGTCGATGTCATTCGATACCCATTTCTTAATTTCGAAACGAGCCTGTTGGTGTATCTTCTTCACCGCTGTTGCTATGTGTGTCGCTTCTTCAACTGTTCTATAGCTATCCAGATAATCGTCCATATAATGGTTCTTCACTATTGCTTCTACTGCTTCTGGATGCTGTTCTATATGCCGGTTCGCGTTCCAATTCTTCGCGAATATGGCCGTGCACGGTGAGCTTGCCGCGCCGAATATGATTGACGTCATTCGATACTCGTCGGGGGCTCCTTCTCTTCTATTGCCTCTCCACAAATATCGGAGGGCGTCTCTATCTTCAGGTCGTACTTTGACCTGCATGAACATTTCGGTAATGTCACCTGAAATGGCTATCGGATATCTACGAAACCTCATCATGACGCCGGGCAGCGACTGTAACAGGTCCGGTCCTGTAAGCAGGAAGTCGTTCAGCGACATTCCATTCGATTTAGCTGCGGCGTCGTGTACTATTCGAAACTTCTCCGGCTTCATGGGATTGAAGACGTCGAAATGAGGCAGATACCAGGTTCTTCCTGGCGTGGTCTGTTTGGGCGCTTTTTCTGCGTACCCTTTCGAAAGGAGCGAGTCCATCTGTTCTATATATTTATTTCGAAGACTCGGATCTTTGTCGAGCTTCTTTTCTATAGAGATCAGCCGCTTGTGTGCTGTCCCATAACTATCGGGCATTTCAAAGTTGTTATTTTTCCATAACATAGCTGTTTCTATATGCCCATCTGTCAACTGTTTGGTATGTCTTTTCAAGATGTCTTCAGCCTGCTTCTCTGGATCAGAATCTGGACGCCGAGGATTAACTATTAGGGACTCGAGTGCGAAAAATTCACGAAGTTGCTCGTTCAGTCTATCGTCTCTATTTTCTCTATCTTCTCTGCATGCGCTGACGTAATGCACCTGCTGACCGAGTATTCTAGTGTGCGCGCCATGTAGCGTCCATCCAAGCGTTGTAAGTGACGCTATTGGCTGGTGCCTGGGGCCTCTTCTGACTTCACTGGCAAGGAGAAGGTGCCAGTTGTCTTGGCCAATCAAAATCTTGGACGCGCCAACATCATAGACTAGCTGCTCTTTCAAGTCGATGAGATGTTTGCAATGTGTGACATCTTCTTCACGGACTGTCTGTGACGCGAGATTAAGCTTCGGTATGGTGCGCGCTCTGAACGGCACCCTATTTCTATGCTGACTCGCGAGTGTCACTGTGACTCTTTTCGAACAAGGAGTGTCGATCATGGTGTCACCGATCGCACCAATCTTCAGTGGGTCGATCTTGCCCTCGGCTCCGACTTGGTCGGCGATGTCTTCATCGATCAACGATACGGTCGATCCATCGTCGAGTAGGGCGAACGTAGATGCCTCTCCCGCCGGTCCAATGACCCGGACCGGGATGATCTTTAAATAGGCGTGATTCGACGATGATCTTGAGCTGGCGACTGTCTCCTTGGGCTCCTTTTTGACTTCGGTCTGTCTGGGCTTTTCGGCTGCCACCGCAGCAGGCTTCTTGTCGTAATGAAGTAGCCGACTGTGCGTGGCTGTACACCCCTTGACGTCACACTTCTTCGCGTTGCATTTATGCCGCTCTCTTCTTGGCTTCAGGCAACGGAAGCACAGGTTTAGATTCTTCGCAATTTCCCATCTCTTGTTACTATTACTATTCTTGAACTTCGAGCAATCGCGTTCTATATGGCCATCCTTCTCACACAGTCGGCACTTGCTTGCTGACTTCTCTGTTGTTGTGTGAGTCCTCTGCTGCGGTGTGCGTCGGTTGGATGAGCCCTCTGTCTTGATGTTTTCAGCAGGAGCGAAAGCGCTGCAGTATCGAGCTTGTTCGGTAATGAATTCGCTAAACAGCGACAAGTCTGGCAAGGACTGGTACTTTTCTGTATATATACGGTACCACTGTACACGTATCGAGTTCGGTAGCTTCTCTGTCAAGGTTCGCATGAGCTCGGCGTTGATCAGGTAATGATCCTTCTTCAATGCTCGCAGCGTTACTATAGCGCACCTCACTTGGCTTGCGAATGAGCAAATATCCTTTGGATTCTCACTGCATCGTGTCAGTCCTCGCAATCTATCTGTTTCGGCCTGTGCTATCGAATCTGGTCGGCCGAATTGCAGCTCGAGTTCCCTCATGATGTCATCTGGTCTTGCATGGCCGATGAGTTCTGAACTAACTGTTTCTAAAGCGCGTCCATGCAGGCTTCTTCTAAGTCTTGCTGTATTCTCGACATCGTTGAAATATTTTCGAGTTGTTTCATAAATGGCTCGAAATGACAACCATTCTGTATGCGCACCACTGAAGTTCGGTAAAGTCATAATGACCTTCGACGCCGAGGAGGAATTCTGTGACTGCTGTTCTGTTTTCTTGTCAACTAAAGATGCTATAGCAGCCGTAAGGTCCGTAACGAATGGACGTAAATTATCCTCGCTCCTATCGTCTTCTATTTTCTTCATAGGTGGTGGCTCTATCTGTTTAGCACTATCTGGATCTATGTGCGTTCGACGAGAGTCCACTATTGGTTCGAAGTCCACAGGGGGGGGCGGTTGCTGTCGACTATCACGGATGTCCCCCTCGGCGGCGTTGGTCTCTCTCTGATCAGGAACAGGTTCAGGCGCCTCTTCCAGCCAGGAACGCACGTACTCTTCATTTGAGTTTCTATCGTCCAAATATTCTTCGTCCGACTCTTGTTCGGCTCTCTGAAGTGCTAACTGGGCAAGCTCCAACTTAATCTTCAATAAGTCTTCACGAGCCTTCTGTAATTTTCTATATGACCGCGGTGACCTGTCAATGGTCGACGGCGGACGTCTATGTTCTATACGGGCGTCACCCCGGGTAGTCATTGGCAAGACTCGGCTATCTCTTCTATTTGACGGCTTCATTGTACTATCTGAAGTCGTCTCAAAGCGGGTTCCCTTCCTTGAGGTCGATGGCATCTGTTTCTGTACTGTTGTCGGCAATGGTGCAGGTACTCGTTCTATTGCTGAAGCTTCTATCTGTTCTATTCGTTCAGCGGCAGCAGGCGGAGACACGTCTTCACTGCGCTGCTGCATCGATCGCGCCGTCCCAGACGATGAAGGCGAACGCGGCGGCACCTGATGATGGATAGCAGGAACCCTCTCGGCTGGTTCCTGTATCGGAACTGTCCACGCCTCGGATGATTTGCCATGCGACCTCGTGATCGGCATTGTTGAAGTCTTCAATGAATCTTCAAAACTATTCGGTAGTCCACTGGTAAGCCTCAGGTGAAACTTCAATCCAAGTTTCCAAAAAAAAAATTTTTCAAAAAATTTTCAAAATTCTTCAAAGTCCCCAATCTTCAAAAAATATTCTAAGTTCGGATTGACTGAAACTTTTCTAAGTCCCAGACTGTTCAAAATCTTCTATGTGTGAAGTCGATCGAAATTCTCTAAGTCCAAAATTCTTCAAAAATATTCTATGTCCCGCTTGATCAAAACTTTTCTAAGTGTCAGGTTGTTGAAAATTTTCCAAGTTCAAAAATCTTCAAAAAATTTTCCAAGTCCCGGATTGTTGAAAATTTTCTAAGTTCAAAATTCTTCAAAAAATTTTCCAAGTTCAAAATCTTCAAAAATATTCTAAGTGTCGGAACCCCTCAAAATTTTCAATGTGTGAAGTCGTTCGAAATTTTCTAAGTTCAGCTTGATTAAATTTCTTCTATGTTGTTGCTTCACTATCAATCTGCCTAGGGGTAGTTTTCTTGAAGGGATGATTTCTTCAAGGTCCGACTTCTATTTAGCTTCTAGGGACACCCTTCGTGTCTTGAAATGTTGAAGGGTAGTTTTTTCTTCAAGGGGGTGCGACTTCACAATAGGGGTTGCGCCTTCAGGGTAGCTGCGTGGTTCTATAAATCCAACTTCCAAATAGCTGGATCAGGCTATCTTCAAATTATCCGGCTCCGATGGACCAGAAAATGTACGGGGCGGACGTGATCGACTGGACTGTAGGGTGGCCAGGGTAGGTTATCCTATTCTTCGAAAGTGGACTGTATGGTGACAACCCACCTAGGTATAAATGATCCAGACGCGTTGACGCTCCGTCTATAAGCTACGGGCCATGAGGATGCAACCCTTAGCTGACTATTTGCTATACTTGCTGTTATCAACACAATATATAGGGGTAGGTATTGAGGGCTTACCAATAAAGTCACAATAAAACACTATTTAACTTGTTCACTATTCACTTAGCGATTTGAAGGGTGAAATTCGCGACTATATGATTCTACATTTAGTTATAAATCCAAAACTATCTTGCAAATGACTACAAATTCTATAAATTTTCAATGTTACTATTGTACGGCGCAACTATACCGTATCGACACCCAAAAAATCACCGTGTGTGATGAAGTTTATTAACTTAAATTTTCACTATGCTAATTCTAGATTTTAGGCTATATCTAGGCTTAGGTCTATGTGAGTAGGGGTTGTCGTACCTTCATGGATAGCCCTCGGTAGGCTCCACACAGCGGAGACGAATTCACCCCTTCATCCCCCTCCATGTAGGGGTGGGATGCCGAAAACTATACAAAACTATAGTAGGCGCGAAGCTATTACCTACTTGGGGTGAATTTACCGTAAAACTATGCTAGGAGGGCTATACAGCTATATGTATCTCTATAGATACGACAACCCTCTACAAAACTACATATGTTTCAACCCTGTCACTTAAGGGGTTGCAACTCTATAAGCGTGTATGTTTCAGGGGGATAAAAATAAACAGTTTTATTCAAACCTAAATTACGGCTTTATGCCTGCATACATTATAGACATCTATATATCCCCTGAAAGGATTTTTCAAGGCGGTTCTATTTCAGACATTTAGAAGTCTAGAATCTAGACTTGTTTTTTCGGGAAAGGAAGAGGGTAGATGCAAAGTGTTTTATTTTGTGCATACCTTCACCAGGGCTATTTATCAAAAACCGTTGACCAATCACGTACCAGCACCCTCCTGCTCTGTGATTGGTCAGTGTCGCTTTTAGCTATGCGACTACCTTTGACCTAATATCTCAAGTCTCAATTTACCAAGCCCTTTCTATTTACCTATGTATGTCTGTCTGTGTGTGTATATACCTCGATTACCTTATATACCACCGATATACCTTTATATACCTTTATATACCTTGATTACCTTCATATACCTTCGATTACCAGGGTTACCATGTGTTTACTGTTATGTGTAAGGGATAGGATACCCTACCTAACTATATTCTATCTTTTTGGAAGAAATAAAGGCTCCAAGGGCTTATATACTGCCTCTTGAGAGCAAACAACTGTAACGAATGTGTTTTATTTCAATAACAAACTATGTACTACTATAGCTACCTATAACTACCTATTATACTATGTAGCTAAGACGCATCGTCGCGAACACTAACTATATTCTATTTACTTGGAAGAAATAAAGGCTCCAAGGGCTTATATACTGCCTCTTGAGAGCAAACAACTGTAACGAATGTGTTTTATTTCAATAACAAACTATGTATCAACTATAGCTACCTATAACTATCTATACTATGCAGCTTTATCTGTTACAGCATTCTATGTACTAACTAACTACCTATAACTACCTATACTATGTAGTCGTGTTTTTATTTGTTGTAACATTCTATGTACTACTATAGCTACCTATAACTATCTATACTATGTAGCTAAGACGCATCGTCGCGAACATAAGCAGGTAACTATGCTGGCTCTTGCTTACACTTAGATAGATCTGTTAGCAAATATGGTTGGTTATTTTGTATCATTGTGAATACGTGTGTCGTCTCTCACTGTATATTATTTTTCTCCTCGTATTATTGACTCAAATTTTGTTTGAACCAATAAAAATACACATATGTAGCGATCTGACTGCTGCTGTGCAGTTTTAAAGGATGAAGGCCAACCAGATACAATGCATGCATAATTAGTTAATTACATACTGGTTCCGGGGGAAAACAAATTTAAACAAAAAAAAACAATAGTTTAAATTGTGGATTTTAATTTAATTTGTGCCTTGCATAATTTAGTGAGTATTACTATTTTATTTCATCGTATGTTATTATATTATACTAGCTGCTGTCCGCGACTTCGTCCCCGTGGAATCCCTGGTTTTAAAACATTCTTTATCGCTGCTCCGCTCCTATTGGCTTAAGCGTGATGATATATAGCCTAAAGCCTTCCTCGATAAATGGTCTATTCAACCCAAAAAGAATTTTTCAATTCGAACCAGTAGTTCCTGAGATTAGCGCGTTCAAACAAACAAACAAAAAACAAACAAACAAACTCTTCAGCTTTATAATATTAGTATAGATTATTATTTTTGTTTTATTTTTCATAGTTATTTATTTATTTAATACTTTACGCACACAGATGTACAGAGGCGGATTTGATGCCTTAGACACTTTCTACCAGTCCACCTTTGGGTGGTAGGTGTTATCTGAATAAATCAGTTTATTATGATAAATGTAATATCACGCCCGTATTCCCAAGGATTAGGCAGAGGTGCATTCAATTGTATGTCCCATTCTCATGGCGAAAGCACTTTATTACCAATTGTATATTGTATACAAATTCGGGCCGTTACAGAGAATTTGCTCTCCTGGTGCGGGACCGTACGCTCAGCATTACCTGCCGCTAGCGACTACTACGCCAAAAAACTTCTTCAAACTTAGTAAAGCTAGCAAATCGAATGGAACTCATGATCCATTAGTTTTCATGTTTAAAAATCATCTACTTGAAAACGTATGACACGCAAATTATATTCTTAGCCAATGTAACTACTAGGCATTATGTGATCAAAAACACATCGTAGAAAAAGTCTTGTTCATTATTTTCCCACGTTTATTATAGTACTTATCATAATTTCAGGGGTATGCCTGAGTTGCGGAATTTGTTCGAAAGAGTCACCGCGGCCTTGGAACGCAAAGGGCACAAGAAGGATCACGGGTGGGTTTTAGTCAGTAAAAGTCTGGGTCATTGGATGATTTCCCATCCAAAAAAAAAAGTGGTATGCTTGAGAGTGGCCGCCACACAGACCTAGTGGGCAACAAAAATGGTTCAAGGGACTACGGCCTGTTCCAGATTAATGACAGTTACTGGTGCAGCAACAGCTCGGTGCCAGGAAAGGACTGCCACGTCACTTGTGCTGGTTTTTTGTATCAGAATTGTTGAACATCTGTCGTAATATCACGCCTTTAGGGTAGTTTTACACCCTCATATAAATGTTAGTATCCTCGAATCTCTCCAGAGAATTGGGCCTAAGTTCTAAGTTAGTTTGAAAGACCTTCACTAGACTCAATCGCCATGACTACGAAAGAAACCCTTTATGCCTATAAATCAAAACGACTATTACAATCAATTTGATGAATATGAGCCTTGGACATCTTGAGCTTCGGCTTTCTTCTTCATTTTTCTTCAAGAACCAGGGTGCCAATTTGATCCATTTTTAAAGAACTTTCGGTTTTGTACCTCGGTTGGAATCTGTCAAAATTGTAGGGAAATTGAGGCTTTTTTAACAGACTGTAGGTGTGATGCAAATGCTTAGAGATTAGTAGAATTGATCCGCAGATATTCTGTAGTACAAAAATAACTCCATTCAATTCACTTTCAGAATTGGTGACTGAGACATTACGGGAGCGTCAATTTGCGCGAAGAAAATCTTCTGGCACCAAGGATTCTTCGCTTGGAAGAAGTGCTGCAAGGGAAACTTACCTGATATCAGCGACTGTTAGTGTTAAAGACCATTGATTTATTTATTTACCTAATACTTTACGCACACAGATGTACAGAGGTGGGCTTAATGCCTTAGGCATTTTCTACCAGTCAACCTTTGGGTGATGCAGAGAATAATACTGGTAAGTGCAATATGAATAAAAAAAATAGAAACGCGATTAATAAAAAGATAAATATACTTAAATATTATACATAGAATACAATACGGTAATACATACCTAATAAAATTGAAAAACTAATAGGTACACGAAAATACTTGAACAACTACTAAACTATTATTTAAATATTATACTTCATATCTGGATAGATTTTTACAGGATGAAGAGATTTCGCCATAGTGTTGTAATTAGCAAATAATAACTAGTCAAGTTTAAAGTTTTATTGTTTTTGAGCATAAAATAAGGACTTATGGAAACTTACCCTACGCCACTTATAAGCCATTATCTAACACAGCCCTAAATTAGCACAAGATGGAAACGCGGACTCTGTTAAGTGGTTTAGCTTAGAAACCGCTGCGCTTAGAGGGACAGTTATTAAACTATTAATCTCACTAAACGGATGGCATTGTCAGACCGATACGGTACACTGAACGCAGAACACACAGGGCTCTTCTGCGAAAAGTGATTAATTATTCTAAATCCAGTTGAAAATCGTGTCTGTACAGTTTTAGTGATTTCCATTGTAATTAGTTTGAAGTTATTTCGATTAACGAAGCTCCTAGGATTGAAATGTTTCAATTACGAAGAAAGTTGATTGGACTCCCTAAGTCCCATGTGGGTGGTAAACACAACCTTGAATTCCGTAGGTATTAATAAAAGAGGTGACAACCCTAACAAGACGCTGACTGTTTGTATTTAAAATGAGGGTAGTTACCGACACTTCGATAGTAAATATTCGGAAAAAGACCAAAGTAAGCACTGAAAGTACTAAAGAAAGTCAATTGCCAACTGCCAGCAATCAAAATTAAAAAATAAATAAAATTAAAATGGCGGCTGTTATTCCGCGCATGCGCGTGCCATCGACTCGTGTGGCCGTAGCACTGGCCGGCTAGCAAGCGGCAGTTCGCCGTTCGCAGCGCGTTGTGATGTTCCCTCTCGAATGGGAGGCGCGGGATGGGCGCGCGGCGAAGCGCGCGTTGCAGATGACTCGGACTTTGAAGCACTAAAAAAACTCCTCGCCTCCGAAATAGGCTGGACCCTGGAGTACGAGAAAGAAGGCGTCAAAGTGTGGGCAGAGGATGCGGCACACGGCGCGCTCAGAACTGTCAAGGTGTGTTGTTGTATTCTAACTTGAAAACAAATAGTAAATCGCTGTTTCTATGGTAGCTATGTCCTGTGATTGTAAACGAATATTTTTGTCTAGACTGGGAATTATTTACCAGCGTTACAGTCGTGTTTTTTGTAAAATTTTGTGTTGTATCTCACCTTATAGTTAATGTAGCAGCAATAAAACATAAAAATTACTAACTAGGTACCTATACGAGTATATTTGTGCCCGGGTGTCCGCAGCTGCGTTGACAACTTTTTACTTTGTGACCACTTAGATATTCCGACAGGCTCCAGATATTCCTTCTGCAGATTTATTAAAATAATCAGAAAAGTTTCGGTAACATTTTCGGCAGTCCTTAGTCTTAGCAATTGCTTAAAAGTTGTGTCCGTCGTCTAAGATTTTATTATTCCTACAAACTTAGAAATTTTATGAAAATTACCTTTAATTCTATGCTGATGCTGACGTTTTAGTGAAATGGATATTTAAAAAAGGCAAAGTTAAAAGGTACAGGATTGAATGTTGGAGGTATTGACTATCATAATATTATTATGCATCTCTTACCACCTTCTAAACCAAAAATTGCGAAAAATATGTATATGAGAATGGCTTTTGACTTTTGTCGGCTTGCATTCGAAAGATGCTGGATCTTTTAGTCATGTATGGGCTTTTAGGCCTCCAAAAGCTATGTCAGGGTCATTGTATTTTTAACTATTTTCTTTTAAGATGCAAGACTCATGCAATTGCAGTTCTCAATCTTCTCTTTTTTAAAGGAAGCACATAATGTAGGTGTCCTCATTTCTACCATTTCTAGGCTTCTAAGCTTCAAATTGATCTCCTCATTCATTCGTAGCTAGATCTCCTTTGTTAAGGCTATTAATTAACAAATCCTGAAGCGTTTCGGCCCATTCATTAATGTGCCAGAAGTTTCAAACGATCGTGTTTCGTTCGCTAATCTAATATGTTAACTAATTTCAACATTCTGTCCATTTATTCGAACAGCTTTTCAGTAAATGTTAGTTGTTTGTTTAGGTCCAATTTCGCAATTAAGACTATGTCCGTTTTTGTTTGTGATTTTTGATTAGGAGTAGGTATGTATGCTTTGTATTTAAGGGCTTTGAAAAGGGGCAGGTGTGTTTGGGGCTACACAACATCTAAATCTAAACTTTAGATTTAGATGTTGTGTAGCCCCAAACACACCTGCCCCTTTTCAAAGCCCTTAAATAATATTGGTTTAGAAATTTAGATTGGTTTAGATTCTAAACCAATCTAAATTTCTAAACCAATATTACAAAGAGGAAATATTTGTTTCTTTTTTTTATTTAACGCCGTACACTGACCAAATGACCTTGAGCATTTGTTCCTTCCTCGAGATATAGCGAAAACTCTCAGATTTTAGAATTAAATCTTTATAAAATAAAATATTGGTCTTTTGAAAAAAAAAATAATCTACCATAATGTTCATAATCAAATTGCTTAACCAATAGTGTAAGTACAAAAAAAGTCTGTGGTGTTGCTGTGGGGAAATTAATAATAAAAAACTACCGTTTTGGAGCCAAAATTATTTAGAAATTTAATGTATTTTTATTCGTGGATATTTAAAGAAAGAAAGAAAGAAAAAGAAAGAAAGAAAAAGCGTTTATTTACCACAAAATAAACGACAGCAATTGTTCTAAACTAAACCGTAAACTATAGTGTTAGTAGGTACATCTTAATTTATGTTAGTCAAGATAACTATATTTCTTATGGATACATACATATACTCTTTATCCAAATAAATAAAGCATCAAAAACTGCACACAAAATGGCTTTCGCTGCATTTTACACGGGAACCCAGGCGGGTTCCCGTGTAAATTAAGGCTAATGGAACCCATTAGATGGTGGTTTTTGTCCATTTCACTTTTTGGCTTTTACTACGCTTCGTAAAATACGTATAAATCACTTTAATTAACAAATAATAGCATTGAGCCTTTTCCATTAATACGGGTCAGTATCTGTACAGTATATGCACGTAGTTCTACAATATGCAATAGGTAGGTAGATAGGAAATTAGATAAGTATTTGTAACACGCCGTGATGCAAATGGAACAAGAGGTGGGTGGATGCAAATGGAACAATCTCGTAGTAATGACGCACCTTTTTTATTTTTTGGATGGGAAATCATCAATCAGCGGGAGAAGTCAAATGACTTCTCCCGCTCTGGGCGGAGCGGAAGGGAGTGTCAGACTCTTACTGACTAAAACCCACCCGTGTTCCTGCTGTTTTAATAAAATACATTTTATTGGCGCTGACTAAAGCACTTTATTTCGCTGCCTTCATATTTCTATCAGTATCAAGTAAGATAAATAGATTGATATACTTTGTTATTATACACCAAAAATATGCACACAATTCTTTTACGTAAACTAAAATTTGTATTAAGTTTATGCGTACAGTGTCGGTCTTATCTTTGACACCAATACCTACGCCATGTCCATGCAGATTAATGTTCTCGAAATCTTTATTTTCAAGTGTCTGAGTTATCCCGCTTTCTGAATCTCAAAAAAAAAAACTGCAATTAGATCCTACTATTTTAAAGGTGAACGGCAGATTTCGTACAGCAAACTTTTTTTGTTGTTCTGTTATAGAATTTGTACCACTTATTAAGTCAATTAAACCATTTTATTTCGTGTAGGTGCAGCATTTTTAGAACTTGGGATTCATGAATAATATCAATAAAAAGATTTGAACAAATAAACGTAAAAAAAGGTAGACTAAACGCACTTTTTTTTTTTTGTTAGGTTGCCATATGTAAAATAACACAAATATCGAAACGATAATTATTGAACACTTATATATTATATCTGAGAGTGTATTCTTGTTGTATAAAATCATAATAGTCACGATTTAATGAAAAAGATGATTTTTGTCATCAATAATGTTTTGTTCATATGGCAATTAATTATTGACAGGTAAAGAAAATCTGTTTTTTTTGTTGTTGTCAATTTCAGACTTCAGTTCAGTTCTTTGCTGTTGTTTTGGATTGTGGTTTGTGACTGCATCTGAGCAATTTAGCGAATTATCTGGCTGTTTTTACGTTGAGTTGAGCATCTGCTCCTCCGTTCTCTATCTCTTGATAGTAGTTTTGCGAAAGGACGCTTTAAGCTGTGCTGTGTGTGTATGTGTGTGCAATGTGTTAATTGCAACGTTCTGTTAGGACACGATTTAATAATCCCTTTTTAAAAAAAACGATTATTTGAGCTAAATGATTATATTCATTGAAATTACAAAATAAAAGGGAAACTTGGTCAATATTTTGACATGCGACCTATCCGGTAGGAGTCTCAACCCGAACTGGCTCTATTATCTGGCTAATGCACTAGGTCTCAGCCAGGATGATGACGTGGCGCTTATTATGCACTAAAGGGTGCATTCTAGGGATGTAACAACCCCCCGTTTAAGAGGAACTTTACGGTTTTCATGGAAAGTTACGAATTTATTCTTAACCTTGGAAGAGGAATTATTTCAGGTTCTGGATCGTTATCTAAGTTGTTATCGTTCTGTGAGTCGGGCTTTCTTTTGCAGTCAAAATATTTCCCAAACTTCTTACAAAGTTTATAACTAATAAAGATTAAAATTAAAATGATTACAAGGTAAGTTAAAAGTGGATAATGAGAACTATATTCAATTAGGTTAGGGTTAGGATTATTTATAATTTTATCAACATCTGACAATATTTGATTATTGATAACGCTAGGTAGTTTGTCTAAGTCTATATTCGACAATTTAGAAAATAACAAATTGGGTTTTGATATATTAAACTTTTCTAGATTACAACAGGCTTCATTAATTAGATTAAAATCAGAAACTATGTTTTTTACATTTATAACAATGTTGTTTCTACCAAACAGTTGTTTGCTTCTACAATAAGCAGTACAATTAGGTGGAATATTAAGTATACCAGTACCTAATATTTTTAACTCTATTAAATCATATTTACACTGGATAGAAAGTTTAGTAGGTTCAGATTGGACAAATATCCATCTGTTGCCTTGCAATCTTTGCCAAATATCTATCTGACCATACATAAATTTAGTTTGACAGTATTTAGGTATTTCCGTGACAAACTTTGTTAGTATATCGGTTTCACAGGTTGGTGTTTCTGGACTTGAGAGTGTGTTAATATCATCACAAATATAAACTCTATTTACAGGTTCAACACATGATTTTAGATTACTTATACAAGTATATGTTAGTTTATCTTTGCTAATGCCAATATAATTACAAGATGGCACAATCATAGCATAGGAGTTTGGCTTATCTATGTTGTGCGGTATGGGTACAGAAATAGCCTTAAACAGATCTAACTCAAAAGAGTGTACAAGAGGGACTTTAATTACAAAGATTAACTTATTGTTTGCGAAATAACAAGACAATTTTAATATATCAATTAAAGCATGAATATTATCTAAATCTAAGTCTAAAGGCAATTTTTCATAATTAGGTAGTTTTCTAACATTATCTACTAGCTCATTATACAACTGTTTAGGTGTCATAACTGACGGATGTAGAGTATTCGTTTTAGCGAATAACATTGCATTTACAAGGTCGTCTAATTTAAATGACAAGGTAAGTAGGCAAGATGATAGTTCAGTATAGACATCGTTCATTTTTGATTTTATGTACAGCTTATCAGATATAATAGACAGGTTACTAAAAGTGCTAGATAGATTAATAATAGCGTCATTCAAACGGATTTCGTTTGCGTTTATAGTTTTGAGAGTTTCGTTATAACGGGAAAGAGCCGTGCTCGTTACAATTATGTTATCCTTTAAAATAGACGCAATTTTAATATTATTACTATTTAGGGTTTGAATAGCGTTATTATATCTTATAGCATCGTTTTCATCCATTGTGCCAATGACTTGTTTGAAAAGAGAGCCAACTCCTGCTAACCAAGCGGATCTCTTTTCTCGCCCAGATGTTAAATGAGATAAGGTACTGTAGTCTTTAAGAATATCAATAAGTCGCAAAGCCAGAGGCTGTAGTATATTTGTGCATTCGGTTTCCTTAAGTACTGTATTTTCTTGACACAAAAGTGTGGAACTTTTTAAAACATTATTTATGTAGTCTATGTGGGGTTTTATATATACAATATCTATGGGCACAAGCAAATGAATATTATCCCTGGTCTGTTTCATGATTCCTATCGGGTCGAAGTATATGCCAGGGCTTTCAGAGACTTGTTCGACGATATCAGATGTTGCAAGGGACAAGAATGTAGACATTCTGAAATGTATATATAGGACAAAATAAACACATCAAAAGTATCTAGGGATCAACATATATTTTTGCAATAACTTTTCTCCTGATTGATATTAATTAAAATTTTCTTTAAGGATTCATCAAATAAAGTGTTTTCGTTTGTCACAGTAACGATAAACCAAGTCACCTTTGCATTAATAAAGAAATTTGCCATTTTCCTAATAAAGGGATTTTTGACATTTGAACCACTAACATTAAAGTTCGAAAAAAAGACTGAAATAACAGTTTTCTTTAAAATTTTATTGGGTAACTTAAACAATTAATAATCCGTGTTTCTACCGCGAACACTAACAACACAAGAACATCGGTTTGGCATACTCAAAATGAGTTCATCCAAATCACGCTGTGGAATGGCCGCCCATGTTCGTTGCAACAACAAAAAAAGGTCTTCTTGCGACTGGATACCCTCCATATTCGGCAGAGCTCTTCTCTGTAGCATATCCCATGCATGCTCAATCGGGTTCAAGTCTGGCGACTGAGCAGGCCAGGGCAGGACATTGATGTTAGCTGCGGCGAGAGTCTGTCTTACAACTCTTGCGGTGTGCGGTCGTGCATTATCATGCATTAACTGAAATAAGGGACCGATTTGCACTTGTAGAGGAACGATGACGTCTGATACAATCGTCTCAGCATAAATTTGAGCGTTAAGGTTGCCTCTGATCCAAATCAACTCAGTTCTTCCGCCGATCCAAATACCCGCCCATACTATGATGGTTCCACCACTATAAGGATGGACTTCCTGGCAGGATTTTAATCGCTGTTGGCGTCCAGGGGTTCTCCAGTGTCGTATACGTCTTGTATCCGGTCTCATACCAAAACGAGACTCATCAGAAAAGCACACGAAACGCCATTGTTCTTCTGCCCAATTTCTGTGTTCAAGAGCCCATTGATATCGAATCCTACGATTGTGCATTGCTATAGGTGGTACCCGTAGCGGTCTTCGGGAATGAAGGTTCACTTCATGCAAGCGGTTTCTGACTGTTTGGTCGCTTATTAAGTTCCCTGAAGAGTGATGAAGCCTCACGGCTAACATCATGGCGGTTATTGTTGGAGCTCTTCGAGTTAAGATTTGAATGTATCGGTCTTGTCTCCGTGTGGTGCAGCGATACCGTCCTCCATGGCGCTCAGCCAAGGTAAGCGAAGAGCTCTGCCGAATATGGAGGGTATCCAGTCGCAAGAAGACCTTTTTTTGTTGTTGCAACGAACATGGGCGGCCATTCCACAGCGTGATTTGGATGAACTCATTTTGAGTATGCCAAACCGATGTTCTTGTGTTGTTAGTGTTCGCGGTAGAAACACGGATTATTAATTGTTTAAGTTACTCAATAAAATTTTAAAGAAAACTGTTATTTCAGTCTTTTTTTCGAACTTTAATGTTAGTGGTTCAAATGTCAAAAATCCCTTTATTAGGAAAATGGCAAATTTCTTTATTAATGCAAAGGTGACTTGGTTTATCGTTACTGTGACAAACGAAAACACTTTATTTGATGAATCCTTAAAGAAAATTTTAATTAATATCAATCAGGAGAAAAGTTATTGCAAAAATATATGTTGATCCCTAGATACTTTTGATGTGTTTATTTAACTAATTTTATTATTATTATATATTTTTTTTTAATAATTAAGTTAAAACTAGGTTTTAAAGATATATGCGTAATACTAGACTAAGGACTAAGTGTTAGTTGTTTCCGCCAACTTTAATTCGTCATAGTGATACTTAACGTGGCGGCGATTAACGAGAAGGGTCAACGTATTGTTGCCATTCATTTTTATCACTTTGTGTGGGCCTTTCCAGATAGGCGACAAGGCTTTATTTTGCCGCGGGTGGTGTTTGATATATACCATATCACCTGTTTTATATTTCATAGGTCTGGTTTTTCTATCGTAATAGTCTTTTGATGTAATTTTAGATTTAAGAATGTTTTCTACAGCTTTCTCTCTGGAGAGTTTCATTCTTTGTTGGAGTATACGGACATAACTAGGGTATGTAGGTTCTAGTGCTGTATCATAAATAGAAGTGGGTATAAATGGTTTGCAACCGAATAATAATTCGTATGGTGTATAATTTGTGGTGCAATGGATTGTGGTGTTGTAGGTTAACATTGCCGTGTAAACATATCTCGGCCAGTCATTTTGGTTGTCGTCGACGAAAGATTTTAAATATTCTTTTAGAGTCGCATGACTTCTTTCTAAAGCACCTTGAGTTTGTGGATGATAGGGGCTGGACCATAACTGTTTGATTTTCAAAAAGTTACAAGTTTGTTTAAATAGATCTGCTGTGAAATTGGTTCCTTGGTCTGTGAGAATTGTCTTGGGGATACCAAATTGAGATATGAAATGGATTAAACACTCAGCGGTTTCTTCTGCCGTAGCATTTCGGATAGGATAGCCAGCAGAGAATTTCGTGAGGTCATCCTGAATTGTTAAAATGAACCTAAGCTTGGCTGTGCCTGATTCGGGCAAAGGTCCGACAATGTCAAGTGACACGCGTTCAAAAGGTTGTGTGGATGTAGTTGTGATCTGCATAGGAGCTCGATTGGTTCTACGCAATGCTTTATTGGTTTGGCATTGATCACATTTTCGGACATAGTTTTCGACATCTCTGCGCATATTGCGCCAATAATATTTCTCCTGGATCCTACTTAACATTCTATTTGAGCCCAAATGACCTGATATGGGAATATCGTGGTTCTCTTTTAGGATTTTAGTAATTTCCGTTGGAGAAGGGTAAATTATAGTATTTTTGAAAATATGGGCTGCAATTGAAGTAGAGTGAAATAGGTATGTAATTATATTATGAATTTTCATAAAACTATGCGAGTCGAATGGATTACGGAAGTCCGTCGTAGCGAATTCAGTTGTGTTTTTATTGATTAATTCATGTTTTAGATTTTTAAGGCTCTTAAAAATATCTTCGTAGTTACACTGATCGAAGTGATAGACTTTTACGAAAAGTAAGTAAAATTTGACATTATTTTTTTCGAAAGAGAGAAAGGAATGTAATGTTCTTTCTTCTTTTAGGATGTCTTTTGGTTCCGGAAGATTATCGATGACTTCCGAAATATAGTGATTTGACTCGTCGAGGTCAATGGAAGTCGGTATAATAATAGTTTTTAATTTTGTTTTTAATAAATGTTCACTATGTTCATGGATTATAGTATCAAATTGATTTAATTTGTTGTTTATTTCTTTCAGGCATTTAGTATAAGTGTCGTCGTCATTTTGAACTTCAGGTGGTGTTGGAATGTCAAAATCTTCAGGGAGTTCGAGGTCGTCGGGTAACTCAAAGTTTTCAGGTAAGTCTACAAAGTCAGGTAAGTCGGGAATTTCAGGTATTCCGGGACTTTCAGGATTAGCAGGAAGAATTTCCGGCTGTTCAGGTGGAGGTGGAATATTTGCTGGTGGTACTTTGTCGGTAAGTACGTGAGCAGTGTTTGGTAAGCTAATGGATTTCACAGGGTAGCGGGAAAGAGCATCAGCGTTGCTGTTGATCTTACCCTTTTTATATTCGATCTCATAGTCGAACTCTTCAAGTCTTAATCTCCATCTTACTAGTTTAGAGCCTGGTTCTTTGCAATTGAATAGCCACCTAAGTGGTCTATGATCAGTCAAAATTTTAAATTTGTGACCATAAAGATATGGGCGAAATATTTTTGTTCCATAA
This sequence comes from Hecatera dysodea, assembly GCA_905332915.2. Taxonomy (NCBI): domain Eukaryota; kingdom Metazoa; phylum Arthropoda; class Insecta; order Lepidoptera; family Noctuidae; genus Hecatera; species Hecatera dysodea. The sequence continues at coordinate 3,946,617 of HG995294.1, read as the reverse complement.
ATAATTGCCAGACATTCTTTTTCGGTTACGCTGTAATTAGTTTCAGCTTTATTTAATGTGCGTGAGGCAAACGCGATTGGGCGGTCTTTCCCTACCTTGCCTTGAGAGAGTATTGCTGAAATAGCGTAATTTGACGCATCACACGTCAGGATGAAAGGTTTAGTAAAATCGGGGTATATTAAGACGGGTGCTGAGGTTAAATTATTTTTTAATGTTTCAAAAGCAAGTTGTTGACTATTAGTCCAGTCAAATGGTATATCCTTTTTTAACAAGGATGTAAGAGGTTTGGCTAGCTTAGAAAAATCGTGCAGGAAGCGACGGTAATAGGACACCAACCCTAGGAATGATTTTACATCTTTTGCGCATTTTGGGACAGGGAATTCGCTTACAGCTTTTATTTTCTCGGGGTTAGGTTTTAAGCCTGCTTCACTAATAGTATGGCCAAGATAAGTAACTTCCTTGCGGAGAAACTCGCACTTGTCCGGTTGCAGTTTGAGGTTGAATTTCCTCAGTCTGTCAAATGTGTAAGATAATTTCTGGACATGGGATGTAAGGTCGTAGGAATATATGACAATATCGTCTAAATAGACATAGCAGTGTATACCTTGCAGCCCTGAAAGGACTGTGTTCATAAGTCTCTGAAAGGTTGCAGGGGCATTTTTGAGGCCAAATGGCATCCTAATAAATTCGTAATGACCTTCGGGTACACTGAAAGCAGTTTTAGGGACATCTTCATCTAAAATTTCTATCTGATGGAAACCTGATGCTAAATCAAGAGTTGTAAAGTATTTGCTATTACCAAGCTGGTCTAGGATTTCGTTAATTTGAGGAATTGGATAGCTCTCTCCAATAGTTATGTCATTGAGCTTGCGATAGTCAATCACTATACGCCATTTTCTTTTTCCTGATGCATCTACCTTTTTGGGCACTATCCAAATGGGGGATGACCATGGAGAGGTAGACGGTTTAATGATATTTTGTTCTAGCATCTTACTGATTTGGGTTCTGACCTCATCTTTATGAACCTCTGGAAATCTATAAGATTTTACATTTATGGGTTGCGAGGAACTTGTTTTGATCTCGTGCTTGATCGCACTGGTTGAAGTGAGTTCATCATCGGGAAGGTGGAATATATCTGCATATTGACTGCAAATGTCATAAAGGACTTCAGATTCTTCCGAGTTTAAATGGGAAGTTCGTAGCTGTTTAAGGACCTCGTTTGTTCTCTCATAACAATTGGCGTTAGGTTGAGATAGGCATATTTCATTTTTAGTCATAGGTATTAAGGTCAAAGATAGGTTAGGATCTATTGAAATAGGGTTTTCAGATACATTTAGGATCGATACGTTTATTCGATTATTACTTTTTACTTTCACTATACAGTTAGCTACTAGCAATTTGTCACAAATATGTTGGTCCAAAATTATACCCTCTTTAACTTCTGGGTTTTGAACTAAACATTCTATGATGGTTTCGGTTCGTGGTTCTATAGTGTAAGATGGATGATTGAATGATAATTTTATATGATGGTGTGCGATTTCCAGCATACCAGAATCATAATTTATTCGGCAGCCATTTTTAACGAATAGGTCATTACCTATAATACCATCATAAGGAAAGCCTAGGTTATCAAATATATGAAATTTGTGGGATACTGTGTATCCAGGGGATAGACTTAGGTCTAGAATAAGGTTACCGTGACTCGTAATCGGGTCCTTAGAGTCTATGCCTTTTATTCTGACAACATCAACTCTTAATTCAGGAGGTTTGGTAAGACATGATTTCTTTAGGATGCACAAGGAGGCTCCAGTGTCTATCAGAAGGGTAAGTGGTTTCTCGTTGACAGACGACTGGGCGACGATATAGGGTAAGTATGTTTTTAAGTTAGTATTTACTTCATACACTTTGTAATCATCACTGTTTTCTTTTCTAGGGATGCACATGGATTGAGGAGGATTGGAGATGTCTTCAGTTTGGGGCTGGTTACCCTGTCGCGTGACATTATGAGAGCTGCCAGTTTGGGGCTGGTTACCCTGTCGTATAGCTCTAGAGGATAAATGATAATTAGGATCGGAAATGTCTTCTGTTTGGGGCTGGTTACCCTGTCGCGTGACATTTTGAGAGCTGCCAGTTTGGGGCTGGTTACCCTGTCATATAGCTCTAGATGATAGATGGTGATGAGATATAGAATTAACGGCATCGTCTTTTAAGTTTCGTCTCGTGCGACACCCTGTCGAGACGTTTAGTAATTTAAAGTGTTCTGATCGGATTCTAAAATATTTGTAATGGAATCTTCTTCGTTATTCACAAGATTTACATGAGGATTTTTGGGCTTAGAAGAATGTTGTTGCGCGGGGTAGTTGAATTTATTATTATATTTTTTATTATTAAATTCGCGCAATTTACATTCGGCTAAAGTATGACCCACCTTCTTGCAGTATCTGCACACTGACGAATCCCTAAAGGAAGAAGGTTGATTGTTATTATTAGGTAGAAGTGGCTTAGGTGAAGGTCTATTGTTTTCTTTCTTAGAATTAAAATTCTGTCGGAATGTGTGTTGTTGAATTTTTTCTTCAGAGATCGCATAATTGACGGCCTCGTTCAGGTTTTTTGGATCTCTACATCTTACAATGTTAGCTATGCGAGGGTGTAACCCTATGTTAAATGTATGAAGGGCTAGATCCTCCATCGCAGCCACTCTTCCTACAAGTTCACTTTTCTTTGTATTGGAAATTGTCACTTCTGTAAGTAGTTTGGATAAGCAAGTTTCGACTCGAAGATGGAATTGGCTAACCGTCTCCTGGTTAGTTTGATGACACTCTTGGAGCTCGGTAAGTAAATGGGCATAATGTTTTCTCTCACCAAATTGATTTTTAAGAAATTCTTTGAGAGATGACCAATTGTCAAAATCTTTGATGGAGCACGCGCTTTGCGCTTTGCCATCTAGTTGGCTGATAATAAATTTAAGTATAATATCTTCCTGTGATAATGACGATAAAGATATTGCATTATCGCAATTTACTATGAAAGCATTTAATTTATCTCGAGAGTCGTCAAATGGCTTGATAAATTTTAAAATAACGTTAAGGGGTATTTCCTCATCTCTCACCTCTTTGAGGTCTTTTTTCGAATCGGATTTGGTCATTTTTGTTTTAAATAAAATAACTGGCTCTGAAATAAAATACAAGTACAATAACTATTATAAGGTCGTGATATAAAACTTCTGCCAACTGGTTCTAGACGGCTTATCAGTATTCTGAGTACTGAGTTACCAAATACGTGGGCGAAGGATGTTTAGACTACGGTCTGGACACAATGTTATCTACAAATACAAAGTAACAGGGTTATAAAGTAACTTACGATTTGTAACTATGGCGAATCTATAAATAGGATTAGAATTAAGATCACTGAACTGACTCACAGCACACAGAAACACTTCATTTTGCGGAAACACGGAGGACGTCTGATCCTGGTCGGTGCTGGATACGAGCAGGTCCGTAGAATGCGCCTGCAGCGCACTGCCCAGTACCACTGCACAGTAGACAGGTGACGACTTAGATGAACCTCGAAAGGGCCCTGGATTTGGCCTCTCGAGCTGGAGTTAGCCTCTCGAAGGCTACTGGAGATGGCCTATTTCAGCCAAGGTTGGCCTCTCTTGGGCCGCAGATAGGTCATGGTGAGTTTGGGTCGTAGGATTTGGAGCACACAAGATACACTTGGCACAGAGACACTTTCACTGGATAACACTTCACTGGGCGTTCCACGGGATACAATCCCTTTACCGCTGCCACCAATGTTAGGACACGATTTAATAATCCCTTTTTAAAAAAAACGATTATTTGAGCTAAATGATTATATTCATTGAAATTACAAAATAAAAGGGAAACTTGGTCAATATTTTGACATGCGACCTATCCGGTAGGAGTCTCAACCCGAACTGGCTCTATTATCTGGCTAATGCACTAGGTCTCAGCCAGGATGATGACGTGGCGCTTATTATGCACTAAAGGGTGCATTCTAGGGATGTAACAGTTCGCTTGTCAAGTACAATATAATAAATGTACATACTTTCAAAAACAAAGTATTGTTTTATTTACTGACACTCGACACCCATCAGAACTTCGTCATTACCAAACTGTTGCAGTCCGCTACTGAACATATTATGTAGGTATCTCCTAATGCATCTCACTGAGCAGAAACGATTACTAGACTCAATATACCTATTTAATGGTAAGTAAAACACTACAAGTAATCTAGAACATTTATTTTATCACCAAAACAATGTTTATGAGTACTTACTTATTTGTAACACTAGTACCTACATAACCTTAAAAATAAAACTGCCTATTTATAACTTTTATATCCCAAGTTCTAAAAATCTAAAAAGTTGAAAAAGGCTTGCCTATCATAGTAGTTATCAATTAAAACAAAAAGTATCCCAAAACACGAAAATTTATTAGCTGTACGAAGTTCCCATACAAGCCTGCCATTCGCCTTTCACTTGGAAATTAACACACATGCAGGTTTTTGATTCAAACCCGAAAACGACTGCTCATTTGTAGGCACTAACTTCGGTGCAATCAATCTAACTTGCCTTTTATCAACTACACATCTGGTGGGTTGTTCAGATTTTACATGGGGTGACTGCCTATATCACCTCCACAATATAGTTACCAACTAGAACAATACCACTAACATTGATGCCCATCGAACCAAAACACATTAAGTACGACGCGACACTGCGACAGTTTTTCATTCAGCCTGATCCCTTCATACACACGCATATTCATGGGATCTTTCTCCCGTTTAAAGTCGGTAGTAGGTACCATTGCTTATTTGTTATACATCTCGTTACCAAAATCACTTGGACCCAAAGAAGCGTGTCTTTATGCGTGCTCGTAAACCTCCTCGGTTTTGTGGCTGTCTACTGCGGCATAACGTATCGTAATTTTACACCCTATTTTATAGCTTATGGCCACAATATCTAGTTTATGGCCTCTTGGTATAACCGCTTGTTATTGGAGTTATATCAGATAGAAGTGATTCTGGACGAGCTTCGTCAAATCTATAGATAAGACCGTAATGTAGATATGGGTTTACTTGTATTGGTTCTGCCTCCTTATTCATCATCCTGTGCCAATCCCCAGGCCCCCGTCGCCTTAAGGTCCATCCGCGAAAGTGACGTATTGTATTAAATAGGACGCATTTTACGCCAACATCAAGGCATTAAAATCAGCGCAGGCTTTTCCGGTACTAATAGGTTGTACGCGCAAGGGATATAGTATCATTGTAGTTACCTCCTTTTTATGTTGCTATTTCAGAGTAAGGAATAACGCATAATGCATCTATCTTATATATAAAATTCTCGTGCCACGGTGTTTGTGGTTAAACTCCTGCAAAACGGCTCGACCAATTTTCGTTTTAATAGCGTGCATATCGGCTAGGGTGGCGAATCGGACAACATCTATTTTTCATCCCCCTAAAGTTAAGGGTGGTCTACCCCTAATTTTTTATTTTATTTAATGTAGCAAAACGACGTTTGCCGGGTTCAGCTAGTATTTATATATCACTAGTTTTTGCCTGCTATCAGTTAGCTGTTATCAGTATGAGCGTAGGCAAGCTCGCCGTCAGCAGGTCCATCTACCAGTCCTAGGATTCTAGTCAGTCGCTACTATATTCCACCTGTTATCACCGTGCCTTACCGTTCTTCCGTTGAGGAAAAGAAAATCAAAATGTGGTGAAAAAAGTAAAAGAGATGCTTTTCGTTTAGCTCCGTGCCTCTCTCATAACATAAGAAAGAAAGAGAGAATGAAAGAAAAATGTTTATTTAGGAATCGCACAAAACAAACAACAAAGACAAAATACATAATTAAAAGCTTAATAATAATTTTAAACTGTGCGAGGCCAAAAAAGGTCTCTACCTCCGCATATGCTGCGCATATTTAATAAATAGATAAATACCACAGCGCTGATTTTCTGATAGGGCCTGTGACCACGAATACACTCATGGAATACATACCTACTAAAAAGAAACATAAGAATACAAATAAAATAATAAATATCAACTAATGTTAAAATTATAATGTTGTCTTTTACTTATCGTACCTATGTGTGTACAAAAAATAATAAAATAAATAATATATGAAACAAACAAAAAGTAAAATACACACATACTACAAAATAATATATAACATCGACCAACTCAATGGCCCAGTGCTCCAGTATCATTTGTCGATGTCATAGACAAATGATGGAAGGCGCGGTATAACGGAATTATGATATTGGCACGTAGGAGCTGATGTCAAACCTGTGACTGCTATGTCAGAAGGTTTCGCAGAAGGCAGGGAAAGTTAAATTGATTATATTTTATGGAAGACAATGTCGTGTGTCCGATTGGATTTTCTATCATGCCCCTCTTTAGGTAAAGATTATATTTAATCATGCTTCCTCGGTGCTAACTTTCGTCACAGTAAAAATATTTCTACTGTGCTTTCGTGGTGCTTCTAGAATCGAGAAGAATCTAGATAATGCTTCTAGGTTTAGCTGTAGATACGTTGTTTATCAGTATTGTTTTTTTACTTTAAGATTTTTTCATTTAACTGACAACAAAGACATTCTAGACACGAGCCCATCTAGCCTAAGGAACTCTTTCTCTTGTTCTATTTCAAACATAATTCTCGCCGTCGCGTTCTTTAAATCACTCTCCCTTTTTCCCCGTTAACAATGGGAAAATTTTCAATCAGAAAAACCCAATCAACTTTGCACGATATAAAAGGTATTGTACCTACTACAGTCGTGGCAACAATCAATAGACAATGATTATAAAATATAAGCTTTATACCATCGATAAACCGTTATTTTTCATTAAAACAGCGGTTCGTAGAAGCAAGGTTATGAAAGCTAACATCGGGTACTGAGTAAGCACAATATGTTTCATAAAACGGAGGTAATATACCTAGAAAAGATTGTGTGGTAACCCCTCGGGTTTTTGCCAAATGTAGGCTAGATTTTTTTCATTATTCGACGTTGCTTTCAAGTCACAGATCACTAGTCAAAGAGCTGAAAGGGTTGGGGAGAGAACGCTGGTTTTAGGGATGCCTACAGCTCACGCGCGGTGCGATATCACGTTTTTGCAAAAGTAAGGCTATCGTAAAAATTCGTAGATACTCAAAATAATGGTTTTTTCTAAATGCAGAAAGATAGAAAATTATTTTAAACATAAATAATACTTTGAATGAATGTAAGATAAAAATATTCAATTTTCTTTAAAATTGCCTTTAAAAGTCACTGGTGTTTTCGGGAAAAGACCAGGGAGTGTCGGACTTTTACGTCTTAAAAAAGACACCAGAACTCCCTCTGTGTATTGCCTGTTAGGTCACATCTCTAAGGAGACTGTAAAGGGGTTCACCTGTGCCTCACTGTGCGCAGCAACAAGTGACTACTGTACCACCATCCTGGGGTCACTCGATAGGTGCCTGATGTAGATACAATCTATCAGGGCCTCAAGTCTGCTATTGCAATAGTATCAGAATGGTCATTGGTTTCGTAATTGTTGATTTTGACAAGTTTTGTAATCTACTAATATAAAAGCGTCACTATGACTTACCAATAGTCAACCACTGACACTCCATTGAAAGAAATGGCATAGAATGGTGATATCGTACGTAATGACAAATGAATGACAGACGTATGCGGACATCTGCTAAAATGTTGACAGTTCCTTTGATCAGTCACCTACCATTAGAACGTCATTGTGCAGTTATTGCTTTTTATAGCTCGGTAAAGTATTACGAGACTATTGCCCGACCAATGTTAAAAGTTTGTAATCTGCTAAATTCATAATGGTCGATCCATTATGAACTTTTAGCAAAATGACAATGGGATCGTGTTGGAATGATGAATTTATAAAAAATAGCAGACTTGGGGCCCTGAAACCTTGTCACAAGTTGTGTATATAGTTGTGCATACGAGTAGCGATAAATATAAAATACGACCCTGTACCCCGAAAGGTTAGGTAGTGCCCATCCTATTACATCGGACTGAAAATATTTGGCGAAATGTGGGTGACATAGCAATAAATGTCATAAAAAAGCTCAAGTTTTCAAATCAATATATTAAAACTCTCCCGTTACTGAGCGACAACGCACAGCCAAAACTTCTGACCGTAGAAAGCTGAAATTTGGCGTGTGTTGTGCTTCTTTGGGAAGTTTAGGGGAGTACTCACCGAGGATTTCCCCAAATTCCCACGGGAACGCAAAAAATAGTTAGTGATTTAAAAAAAACACCTTGCAACGTTAAATATGTATATTTTTTACATTCTTGATTTCTTCTTTTACGGCATTCATAACATAACGTTTTATTTAAACTTTGCAGTTTTAAATAACTCGTGTCTCTCAAACAGTTGTGTAGTCGGCGATTCCAGCCACATTTCCCGATCCCGACAACTTCTCGAACTTATGTGGAACAGTGGGAATAGCGATGCTGAAGTTTATCACAATCGTTTTGGACGGCGGTCGGCTTGTGCACTTTAGATCACAAGACCGTCGTGTCGCAGGATATAGTACGAGTATGTATGTGGGTGGAGTTTCACAGAGCGGGATTGCTAAGCTAGTAAGCTTTTTCTTTTGTGGTTGATCTTGGGAGGAATTTGTTGAAGTTCTCTTGAGTCGACTGAAGCTTTAAGGAATCTTTGGTCACACTTGAAATAGTCACTCAGATTGCTGAGTGACTTTAGGGAATGTGCAGAAACTATAGGTGGCAGCACAGACGCGTCAATGTCAAGTATATTTTACTTATAAGTTTCAAATTTGTGACGCTAGATGGCACAGTCTACTTCGTGGACGTTCCCATAAACGGAGGGTGCAGGCAGTATAGGTGGCAGCACAGGTCAAATATTTACAACGTAAAAGTTTCAGATTTGCAACACTAGATGGCATAGTCTGCGCCGTGCACGTTCCCTATATCGACTCGTTTTAAGTTCTGTTCCGCCAGTATCACTGTACTGGTAGAACAGGCGCCATACTCAAACGCACATGGTCTAGCTGTGATTGGTTTAATGAGTTTTAAATAGCCAATCACATTATTTGATTTGCGTTAATTTTTGAATGTTGAATGGGTTTTATCGTCAGCAAATCTGACATCAATCTTCGCTCATTAATGCCTGAAAACAACGTGTGTTATATGCGCTAATCTAATTTCCAAAAGCACATTGTTAAACCACATAAATCATATTTCCACTAAACATTTTCATGACAAAAAAGCACAGTAGCCATTTAGAATCACAAATGTTGACAAAGAACGCTTCCATTTCGTTTGGAAACATTAATTTATCACACTTTGTACTTTGTGGAACATGGCAGGTGTCCTTGTGGCGCTGCCATTCGTCAATATGTTATTAAGTATCGACATTTAGTTGGTAACATTAATTGTACAGGGTGCTGACAGGGTGATGTCCATGAAAAAGACCGAGCTAGTCTTTTACGATAATGTTTCAATTACTAGTAGTCAACAGACGCCTTTTTTCTTTTAGTCCAATTTCTTCAAAATTTGCAACAAAACTGATATGAGCATAAAAATTCCGCGCTATCCACCTGTAATTGGTTGAATGAGTTTTCTACTGTTAATTGAATCCCTTGACTGGCGTGACGGGTCGATATTTTCTTACCAGCAACCGGGGCTTTGTCCATAGCAGATCTGACAACAGTTTTCGTTGGTCAATGTCTATAAAAATCTATGAGCACTTCCAAACACATAGTGTTTGCACTCGTCCAACTTCCAAATATTTTCATGAAGCTCAGTAGCTATTTAGAGTCACAACTGCACAAATAACGCTTCTATTTCATTGGGAAACATTAATTTATCACACTTTGTGGAACATGGATGTCTTTGTGGAGCTGCGATTCGTCAACATGTTATTAACTTGTAACTCGACATTTAGACGGTTACATTTGTACAGGCTGACTTTTAATTAATTCAAGGGATCTTGTAGCTAAATAGTAACAGCTGTACGGTTCAGTTTTCAAGGTTACGTAGCGCTTGCCGAGGTTGGTCGGAGACTGCTCCATGTCTCGGAAAGCATATTATACCGTGCATCTTCCCTGTTCCTAGCGGTAATTTGTAGATAAGCGAGAAAATCTGAAACCAACCGTATTAAGGGGTCTAGGGCAGTCCTTACGGTGGCGGTGACCTAGAGCTCTCACTTCCCAACAAGGAGGGGCCAGACCGCGCGAGGGAGAGGGAAACCTGACGTACCAGCCGCCGCAACAAAAGAAGTCGGAGTCACGGGGCGATTCCTGGCTACCGTAGGCGCGGTTCTGCAGATGGGGAGCGATGGGTGGCTCGCCATCCGATAACAACCAGGGCCGGGCGCCCGACGGCTCTTCGTGTTCCACACGCGCCTCAAAGAGCTGTCAGCAAAAAAGATGGGGCCCCTTAGGGTCAGTGCCTGCTACTCGCGGTTGCGGAGTTTGTTCAAAAGAGTCACCGTGATCCTGGAACGAAAAAGGGCATTAGGAGGAACACGGGTGGGTTTTGGTCAGTAAGAGTCTGCTCCCTTCCGCTTCCGCCCAGAGCGGAAGAAGTCATTTGATGAGTTTCGATCTAATTAAAAAATGCAGTCTCTAGACAGTACGATACCCCATGGTTGTGATGTGGAAGTCAGTTCAGGAGGGCAGTCGCTCCATGTGACCCTTAAAACCTAATTCTGACTAAGTATTACAAACATTTTGAAATAAGAATTGCTAAACAGCCATCGAACATGGGTTTGCGGTTTTCGAAAGATGGGTTTTCATTACATATAAATTAAAGATCCCCCTTTACACGCTCATATATTATTATGTACGTAACTACGTAGGTCGGCGAGGTGGCGGTGTCGCTTGATCATTTAGGTATTTACGCAGCAAACAATAACAATGGAACGCGAAATTAATATTGTTGATACAGGAGAGAGGAAAATTGAACAATAAGCTTTCTTACAATGGAGGCGAGCTGCGATAGCTTAGTGCTGACTTATGGTGAAAGATAAATAAGAAAACGTAATAAAACAGTTTTGACGTTTTGATAGCAAACTGTTTCAGCAGTCCTGTCACCGTTTTAACTGTGATTTTCCTGCTTTTAAGCCCAGTTTCTCGAACGAAAATTTTACCAAAATTATTGTATTTTTTAGCTGTGATTGATAAAATCAGCTTTCAACAGCTAACAAGAATACAAAAACAAGACGATTTATTTGATGAATTCATATAATTTTTCCAGAAACCGGGTTTTAATGTCTAGAGGTCAACTCAATTGTTTTCCGTTCGTAGAACCACACCAAAGGGTCCTCATTAACCAGGTTCTGGATGTCGGAAGCTAGACAGCTCCATATAAGATAGAAAACCAATAACAAATTAGTTGGTAAAACATTAGTTAGGGGTCAGGCCTCATTTAGAAATATATTTACTGAAACAGCAGATCAGCCTTGAAAAATTTATTCTGACATTGTTCACTCAAACGACATGGAAGCATGTCTAATTGGCTAATCTATTTCAGGAGTTTAGAAGGGTAAGCGTGACCCAATCGATACTGAAGGCTTCGAAGAAATAATGAGCATTCATGCGTAAGGATACATCAGACATCTCTTTTGAAGTACCTTTTCCTTAAGCCGGGAAAACTCATTTTTAACCGACTTCTAAAAAAGGAGGAGGTTCTCAATTCGGATGTTTGTTTTTTTTTTTTTATTGTTTGTTCGCGCATAACTCCGTCGCTTGTCAACCGATTTGAAAAATTCTTTTTTTGTTGGAAAGGGTATACTTCCCAAATGGTCCCATGAAAATTTTATCGAAATCAACCAAGCGGTTTTCGAAAAATCTAAAAAAAAACATCTACATTGTCTACATTGATGACCTCTTAGTTTACTCTGCAAAGGAGCAGTACGTTTTTTTTACACCAATGTGATTGGTTCGTTTAGGTGGGGGAGGGGAGGGGGTGTAGGTACCACTAAAAAGTGAAAAAAAAAAAAAAACTTTTTACAAAAAATAAAACCGACTTCTAAACAAAAAAACCAAAAAGTATAAAATAACTTAAATTAAAGTTATTTTATACTTTTTGGTTTTTTTTTGTTTAGAAGTCGGTTTTATTTTTTGTAAAAAGTTTTTTAGTAACTCAGCCCGGTTTCGTCAAGCTTCGGGTACGCAGATGGAAGGTATTCTATCTGTCCCCTTAATGCGTCTTACGATGAGTTTGATGATTCGGAGATGGAATGAAATTCCAACTTGTGGTAATTAATTTATATTCACACACAGTTACAGTACTAAGACTTAAAATTAATACGGATTGTATATTTTAAACTATTACTAGGTTAAATAGTAGGTATGGATGGACTAATGTAGTCCGTGTCTCGTGGCAGTGAACAAGTGAGAGGGATGCTAAGGGGTAGCGCCCCGAATCCTCTCTTGTGTTGCCACTTAACAACGGTGCGACTTAAATATTAAAACATGCAATACTACATCTAAGGTGCGTTCACATATGCACAATACGTGACGCCACAAAGCTACTATATCAAGATAGATACTGTACTATACTGGCGTGGAACATGGGACGTGCCAGTACTGTTTACATGATGCCAGATCCAGTATCATTGCAGCGAATAATGTAACAACTCGTTTTTATAGAAAACAGAACAGCAGTGTGATTTTGTAAAATCTTCAGTTTCGGTAATGAGTCAGCTGTCAAGCTACTACATCAAGATAGATACTGTACTATACTGGCGTGGAACATGGGACATGCCAGTGGCCGTACTACGAAGTGCCAATGCTATCATGATTTAGTGTGAAAAAGAGATAGTGCTATTCGTCTTGTACATAGAAATATAAAATACAGGAGAAGTGGCAAGGGGGCGTGTAGGCGTCCACGCGACATGGTCTGGGCGAGCATGTCTTACGCAATGGTCGAATCCGCGAACTAGTGCGCTTCCGACCGTGAGCGTGATAAGATATAAGAATGCCGTGTTGTTCAGTGTTTTCTTGTAAAAACCGAAGCCTAAACCAAAACTTTGTTAATTATGGAATCACTTACCATATCAAAATACAAGTATTTTACTATATTTGTCTTTAAAATCATGAAAAACAACAAATCGTAAAATATTTCTTGCTTATACTCTGTTATTTTTGTTTTCAAATGTCACAGCGACAATAACATATTACAATGAATACACTGCTCCTTAACCACTACCTAAGTTTGTCGCTAAGTGACTGGATGAGCAATGTAAAAATCACAAAACGATACTTTAGCAAGCCGATGTATCGCATAGTACGGCCGCTGCTTCTTGCCGCGAGTTAGTGATGTAGTTGTGCAGATACACTGTCGACAACAATGTCGATTGTTGAATGAAATATTACAAAATTGTACCAAACTTTCTTAGATTTCATTAAATTTTTGGTAAATAATCGTTCAAGTGTTTTTGGCTTTGAATTATCGTATTTATGCCTTATCCTCGTGCTACTTCCTTACTTTTTATGGTAATTGTATTTTACTTTCGATAAAGTTTCGAATGCATTATAGTAATCGGCATGTTTAAGATAATATATTAGTGACCTTTGCTTAAAATTAGTCAACATATTCATGCTATTTATTTGTTATACATGGGCAGCATGGCGTGTGTAATAAATGCCAGAATCGATAACTTTCCGATTTAGTCAATCACTAGCGTATATGTAAAATAAATTGCTTTTGCACAGCACAACGATACCCACCGTTGTTTTTGTGTGAGTAAGTTGCACGGTGTACTGTAAATATACGCTGTATTTATTAGGATAAGGTTTATAATTGATTGTGTAGTACAGTCCGATTTCAAAAATGCGGGTGTGTGCGCGACTGCGTATCTATTGCTTTTACTGAACTGCATTCGTAGTAGTTGCCGGGTGGTAGGGCAAAACAGGAGACACAGGTTCCGATACATTTTCGGCTACAGGGCATATCTCCTTGTTTATTATATCTATGGTCTTGTATAACTCTGTCTCTCTCTGACACAGGAAACATGATGGATTTAAGACGTCATGGTAAGGCTGCAGTACTGTTTACATGATGCTAGACCCAGTATCATTGCAGCGAATAATGTAACAACACGTCTTTATAGAGAACAGAGCAGCAGTGTGATTCTCTAGAACTGTCAGCTCTCGGTGAAGTGAATATGAAGTCAGCTGTCAAAAGATGTAATGACAGTTCACTTCATGCTGACTCCACCTAAGTTTATACCGTGAGATATTGACAGAATAGACCAGTAGAATGAGCCGATCAGATCCTAGCTCCACCTGCCATCTGAAGCTAGTAAACTAGACAGGATCACTATGCTGCTCGAAATCAGTAGTGATACTTGGTGGTGAATGCTTTTTTTATACATGGGAAATTGTCAAATGACTTCTTTCGCTCTGGGCGGGGCGGAATGGGAGTGTCAGACTCTTACTGACTTAAACCCGTCCGTGTTCCTCCTAATGCCCTTCGCATTCCAGGGCTGCGGTGACTTTTTCGAATAAATTCTTCAACCCTGGCAGTGAGGGGCGCGGTAAAGGTTTAGTATCGTTTGGCAGGATTTAGGGGGGGAGAGGGGGAGGGCAGGGGAGAGGGGGGTGACCCTTCCCCCATGGCACCACTCCCGTAAAAAGGCAACGCACCGTTTCCGAGAAAATCGAATTTTAGTGACCTAACCTCAAAACACTTAAAGTGGCTTAAAAAGCGTGTCGGAGCCCCGCTTCGCGGGGCTCATGGGTTTAAAAAAAAATAACCACGAAGGAGTGGCGGAGTCTGCTCGCTCGCTTCGCTCGCTCACTAGACTCCGCCACTCCTTCTAACCTAACCTGTCCGAGTCGGGGTGCCCCATGTCACGACCTCGCTTCGGTCGCTCTTGCATCCTAAATTCTCCTTGTAACACTAGTAAACTGCCTTTTGCACATACATACAATTTGGTATAAACACATCACATTAATTAAAGTTATTTAATTTATCCACTATTTATCACTTTGATTAATTCCTCAAAAGGATCACTTTTATTTCTTTCTACCAAGTTTGAAAAAAGTCACAATAATACTTCAAAACAAACAGAGAACATTCACCCAACTCGGGAAGAAACGGAACATAAACGGAATGTTGACATAGACACATGATTGAAATGTCTTTTTTTACGTTCCGTTTTACCGATTTCGCAAGATATTTACACCACAGACACTATATTGTGACAAATTTGGTTGTCAAACACCCATTTTAACGTTCCGTTTTCCGCTTATTCAATTTGAGGTTAGTAACTTATTTTGTTAATTTCTCGATAAATATGCGTTACCTTTTAATAAGAGTGGTAGCGTTATAATCAGGGACTCCAGCTCTTCCAGATACAATCGATTTTACACCCCAACTCCTGCCAAACGATACTAGACCCGACCCAGGGGCGCTACCAGCTCGAAAATATAATTTCATTCGATTAAATCCTAAATACACACAGAGAAGGTTCGAGAATTAGTCACCACGCTTGCTCAAGGCACGGCGAAAAGTCTGCGTTTCCTCACAAAGTATTTCTTCACCTGACACCTGTCACGTAACGTCTTATCGGCTGAACGAATTGATGAGAGATGAAACTTGGCTTGCAGATAGACCAGGCATAGGATAGTTACTTTAAAACTGTGTTTATCTTCTCTTGGGATACACGCGAAAAACGCCACTGGCAAATCTATTTATGAAAATAACGTTTATTTTTACCCTGACGCTCTAGAAAAAACAAATAATTACAGTGAATTTCCAGCGTAATTGCTGCCGCCATAATTTATTCAGCTGTTGTGTTCCAACATGTTTCACTTGAGTTATGGGTGCATTACCATGGCGAGCCCGTAACCTGCCATAAACAAGAACTATCCCTATTTTCACACGCAAACTGCATTAGTAAAAAACTTTTTATAAAATTGTATAAGAGAACCCAATACTGTGTTCGACTCGCTTTTTCAGTTTAGCTATCCTATTGTATTTGTATGTGCAGTAAAGAATAATAATAATAAGATACGTTGTCCTGCCCTAAAGTTAGTTTTCCTTTCAAAAAAGAATATTCTAGAACCCGATTGTAGCACCATCTATCAGTACCAATTGTGAATTCTGGCAACCAACTAGGCACCCACTCAAATAGACACAAACAAAATATCGTAACCGATCCTGCCTTTTAAGGGGAGTTCAATGACATACATACGTACACAAGGTACACATAAACACAAAGTACTTATAGGGCATCAAAAGCTTCGTTCACATCGCTGTCAATGGGAATACGGACCAAAATGCTGACAGCGTTGCCACGTTGAATGGCAATGCTGAGATTTTGCCCAGCCCTCTATTCATGAGTGAGCTGGCCGTAGTCAGCCAACCGTAGGGCGAAGTATCGAACAACTAAAGACAAAATTGAATTTTTCCAAAAGTTACGAGAAAAGTTTCAAACTAATCTTGGACTTACGTCCTTAACTGAATAATGAAGACTCGAAGTTTTATGATCGTCTCGGGATTAAACTCTGAAAACTTCACATCTTAATTTAATGTTCGTAGGGCTAATTCATGGTCAAAAGGCCTGGGTGGCTGAAATTATCATTGGACTGCTACTAAGTTGAATAAATAAAGAAGTGTTGCACGTAGGCACGTACCTAAGCTTGAGTAGTTAAAATTTGGGGTTGCATTAGACTTTAGGCATTATTATGCTTCTGCAAACTAGTTTTAAGTTTTAAATGGAAAAGTTCTTTGAATATAAATTTAATAGTCATAAAAATTATAACGTGCTTTACGTAAATAGTTCTTTGGGTATTTGTTTAAAATAAATAAATAAATGTGTGGTATTTTTAAGGTAGCTAAAAAATAGTTTTATATAAGTAGCTGAGTGCTCCTTCGTTGCATTATGCTTAGCGTAGCAAGGCATAGCCTGGCGAATGATACCTACTAAGGCCCAGATTGTCGGTCGAAAACTTGTGACAAATTGACAAACGCTCTCCTAATTTTAGGAAAGACGTAGATATGTCAAAGATGCCACCTACATAACTTGGATTGGGTCCGAGTTTTTTAGATTGTACATCCGTATTTTCATGAATTCGAATCGGCTGCATTCTAAAACAATATCAAAATTCGGTCTGAGTTTTATATCTATATATATAAAAATCAATGCCACTTTTCGTTGTAATTCCATAACTCAAGAACGGGCTCACCTATCCAAACCAAATGCTTAGGATTTGGTCGGCATATTTAGTAGATGGTTTATGTGAAGTTTGCACAAAATCGGTCGAGCGGTTCCTCATTTGTCACATTTTTTGTAATAAATGAATTCAATAGAAACTTTTTTCACAGAAACTTTTTTGAAGTTTTGTTGACAGGACAAGCACGTTGTTATGTCATTCATGCCGTCAATTCATTTTGGACGTGGTTTGATTAAATCTTATTATCAGCGATAAATTTCTACTATATAAAAATAAGTCGGGTTTTCCTTCCTGACGCTATAACTCCAGAACGCACGAACCGATTTCCACGGTTTTGCATTCGTTGGAAAGGTCTCGGGCTCCGTGAGGTTTATAACAAAGAAAATTCAGGAAAAATTTCAACAGAAAAGCGGGAAAATATTTTTTCATTTTTTTATATAAGTATGGCAAAACAACGTTTGCTGGGTCAGCTAGTATATCCATATTTTCACGGATTCGGTAAGGATGCAATGCGTAACCGCTCTAACGTTTTTATTAATGTCCTGATTTAAAAAAAAAGTATCTGCGAGTACATTATTATGGATTTAAAAATAAATTCATAATTGGTAGTTATTACCTACATAATAAAAAAAAAACAGTTGTTATATCAGTGAAACTGTGTGCTGTTACCAATAAAAGGCGGTTAGTTAGAAGTGAGATCTTTACATCACGAATTCTTCCGCACTCCATGGCCTACATACCTGTCACCTGGGCCCCTAGTCTGCTAGTCTGCTAGTCTGCTATTACAATAGTCTCAGAATGGTCTGTCATTGATATCATAATGGTTGATTTTTACAAGTTTGGTAATCTACAAATATAAAAGCGTCACTATGACTTTCCAATGGTCAACCACTGACACTCCATTGAAAGAAATGGCATAGAATGGTAATCTGGTATATAATGACAAATGAATGACAGACGTATGCGGTAATCTGATAACATTTTGAAAGTTATCAGATACCTAGGCTACCATTAGAACGTCATTGTGCAGTCATTGCTTTTAATAGCTCGGTTATCAAAAAGTATTACGAGACCATTAACCGACCACTGATCGACCATTTTGAATTTAGCGGATTACGAATTTTTAGCAAAATGTCAATGGAATCGTGTTGGAATGACATAAAAATAGCAGACTTAGGGCCCTGTACGTATGAGGACCTTATCGCTGCGTCACCGAATGGTATTGCCGTTGCTGAGCCATGAACGAATCGTATTATTATTTTAATCAGTGTATTTGTCATCGACTTACTAAGAAAAAGGTCACAAATTCAGGGATTCAGGGCGAACCGAAATTACTTTTCACGCTAAGCCCACTAAGTGAAACTGACCGTGACGAGTTCAAAGATCTTGATAAGTTGACTAACTTTGTCGGAAATGAGACCTTGGCACTAGTGGATTAAGTATGGGATTAGGATGACGGGATGTTTGCTAAGTATATTGTTAAGCTTCAAAGATTTCTGAGGGACGTGAAAAATCATAACAAAATTAAGTCGATCGAGTGTAAATTAATCCTTACCAACCATAGTTAAAACGTCTTAGGATGATTATACAAATCATGGACTAGCTTTTTTAGCCTGACACAGTTTTATCTTTTGTTACACCCTGTATTTCAGTTTCAGTGCTGTTAGTCTGTTCTCGACAGCCAGATTTGCACAAAAGCGTACATTTTTCCGCCTATCGATCGCCATATCGCCGTAAATCCATCATTAAGCCGAAGCGTCAATGATTCACATAAATACAAATAACAATATCAATGTGCGCCACGTCCCACAGATTTATGACGACCATAGATAAGGAAGCTTGGCTTATTTACGCTACGTCTCTTGTTTATGGTCCTCGTCCATTTCGCAGCGGACACGTGTGGATACGCTATTAAAATCGGTTTATCGTTTCAGCTTCAGTGACACAATAAATTGCTAGCTCATAAACTCCTAAATACGGACGTGATAAAAAATTACGATGGAAAGTTAGGTTGGTACGCATTTTGTTTTAGCTTCAAGATCCGCGTTGACTTTTCTTGATATCTGCTGGATCAAGCCCAAAGCCTAAATCCCTTACTAAGGCGACAAGAACTGCCAACGACCTTGAGGTTATGAAACGAATACGTGTTTTAAAAGCGCGTAGGACAAAGATTAGTATAAAACCACTTGGCATGTTATCCTTTGATTTTTCATTTTAAAGTAAAGGAAATCACTTGCCTTTTTTGTCAGTGGAGTGTAGTGTATATTTTATCCCCATATTCCCACGGGAACGGGGTTACGCGGGTGACACCACGGGGCGCTGCTAGTAGAGAATAAGAATGCCGCATAAATATGATTATGGTGGAAGAATAGTAAAATAGTACAGTGCCACTTAACAATTGAAAACTAAACAAAAAACAAATCTAATTAAAAAAACACATAAAACGAGACCATTCAAATAACAATGAAAACCGGTAGAAATAAACGTTGGGTGCCAGTGTTAATAGTTTTCTTCATATATTATTAGTAAATGATACAGTGAATTTATACTACTAAACTATACTATTTATAAGTATAATATTATAATACTGAAGTGTTTTTGTTTGGTTCAACGCGCTAATCTCAGGAATTGCTGGTCTAATTGAAACATTTGTGTTTGATAGCCCATTTATCGAGGAAGGCTATACGCTATATAACATAACCTCACGCTACGATTAATAGGAGCGGAGCAGCAATGAAAAATATTTTAAAACGGAGTTTTTTTCTTCTGTCTCTCAGTCAGCGACCTAGTAATATATTAAAAAGAAAAAATGTCGTATTCATCTGTTTGATACTATGATATATATTCGATATTAATTGTGGCAGTATAAAAACTAGATAAATACTTTAAATAGGTACTGAACTATAGAACGAAACGTAAAACAAATCTAATTACAAAACACAAATAAAACTAAATCGTTCTAAAAATAAAGTGAACGTTTAAATACACCCAGATGAAACCCTTAGAAATAAAAGATGGCATCCGTGTTGATAGTTTTCTTCAAAACTTATGTCAGTAAAGTAGTTGAGGAAGATTTTCAGAAGCTAGTGTTTTTTAAAGCTACAAATAAGGTTAAAGAGAGATTGCTTAACTTCGAATACACCACAGTACGTATTGATAATAATGCTGCCTGTAACGATAATTTAACACGGCATTTCTAGACATGCAGGCAGGTAATTTTTATTAAACATTCTGTCATAAATACCAGGATACCCTGGACAAGGAATGTAACCATGATATCAGAGGATTGTGATAGAATAAAGGGCTAAATATAATTACTAAAGTGGCACTTTAGTACCCAAAAAAAAAAACGAAAAATAAATTAAATAAGAGAATTTAAGTAAGCCCAGATTAACTCCAGTAGAAGTAATAGATGGCGCCAGTGTTGATAGTTTTCTTCATAAATTCATTAGTACGGCATCTGCGGGGCAACTTGGAAAGTTAAGCTAAAGCCTGTTTAAACAATGCTCCACGGATAGTTAATGTCGCAGGCAGCTGCTGCGTCGTTAGGGGTGTCACTTACCTCGGGCCGTTTTGTGAAGAACTAGTTTCTGGCCGCAACTTCGCCCATGTAAAAGTATGAAACTGATAAAAATAATTTAAAAAAAAGCCTGCCTCGTCAAGTGAATTAAAAACAAAATATTGATTTTATTTTTGTATGGGTATAAAGTAGGTAGGTACTAAATCAATTATAATATTTACTGTGCTGTAAATTATAATATTTAAAACGCTATTGTGACCAAAAGAGGAAAACTGAAAATCAATATTTTCATTGCAGTCGAGGGACTGTTGCTTTGAATTATGTTTTACAGGTCCCCCCCCCCCGACTTCGATGAAAAGATTGATTTTTAATTATTTATTTTTATTTCATATCTTTTTACCTTTTTTATTTATGAGCCAACACTACTTTTAATGTTTGTTTATTCTTTACTAGCCAGGATAACTTAACGCTTATAACGTTACCACATACATTGATATCGGTTAAGCCGTTTAGACGTTATGGTGGAATAAAAAACTCACAAACATATACACTTACATACATACATGAACCCTGAAAACATTACACTCCTTTTTTTAAGCAGTCGTGTATAAAGGGTACCTACCTACTTCCTGGGATAAAATGTGTCCTAATTTCTATGTTATGTCGCTCTCCTAGGGCAAATCTATAGCTGTACTTACATATTATGTACTAATAATAATAAAAAAATGGTTCCGCGGTATAGGCTTGACAAATAGACAAAATCATTTTCGCAATTATAATATTGTTATGGATCAATGACAATTTTGATTACAATGCGAAAATGCGATGGTATAGTCGTGTCTTTATATCCCTTACTAGCTGCTGCCCGCGACTTCGTCCCCGTGGAATCCCCGATTTTAAAACATTCTTTATCGCTGCTCCGCTCCTACTGGCTTAAGCTTGATGATATATAACCTAAAGCCTTCCTCGATAAATGGTCTATTCAACCCAAAAATAATTTTTCAATTCGAACCAGTAGTTCCTGAGATTAGCGCGTTCAAACAAACAAACAAACAAACTCTTTAGCTTTATAATATTAGTATAGATAATAATGTACCCTGTTCTGATGAGATTAGATTAGTAATTTTGAAGGGAATCATGAATTTGAATGAGATAAAAATACCTCGATCAGCGGTAAAGAAAATCTGATTTAATTTGGTCCTATTTACATAACTTTTTACTTTAGTTATGATTAAAAAAAAAACATTTTTAAGAATTATTCCGCGACTTCGTTCGCGCATCTTAGATCCCGTATTTTCCCGTTCCCTTAGGAATTTCGGGAAAACCTCTCTTAGTGCTCCCCTACATTCCCTAAGGAAACTACATGATAAATTCCTGCTTTCTACGACCAGACACGCACACAGTAGGTACCTACCTACCTAAGAGTTGTCTGAATGAAAAGCTGAGGCAACGTGCCAGTCGTGACGTCACGGATCCTTTGTGTTACTCGAAACTCGAAAAGACAGGGGCTAGGTGATATCTTTACCTATATTACTTACAGTATTTAATACGTGTGAGTTTTAAAACCACCTTCAAGTGATACCCTAAGACTCATAAATTAAGGAAGCTCCAGGCCTTTAGGTTTCTACGACCAGTAGTTTCGGCTGTGCGTTGTCTGTTAGTCGCACTCAGTATCGGAAGAGTTTTATAGATGTAGATATTGATTGCTATACTAACAGTTTGCAGAGTGTATATATGTCGCCTAAATCCCTGTCAACAGAAATGTATATCAGATTGATCATAAACCCAAACTAGTTCAGGTTTTTTATCAAAAATCTGGAATGTTACAGGTTTATGATGAAATTGAGTTTAAAATGTGTCATCTTACGGCTTTATGAAAAATGAAAATAAATTTTATGAAAAACCTGCGACATATATACGTAAGGCGACGATAAACTCTGTTCCATTCCGAAATAAAATTGCTCGAAAAAATGGCGAACGGCTCTTGAAATTCCGCCAATAAGGAACTGTCGATCAATTCAAATCTTGGCAAAAGGCACCGTCAGGAACAGACAAGGATTTTGTGCTATGACAGCCTCAACTCAATCAAAATAAAACTCTCAGTTCTACGGATTTTTCCTCTTTAGATACCGACTTCGGTATTTAACAGCCGGTATATAACTGGCAGCCATTGTAAAGATAATTGGGAATTATGTCAGGAAAACTCGAAGGAAAAAAAAAAAAGAACGGAATCATTTTGAACGGCCACAGAAGGACATTGTTCATACTTTTAGCCAAATGTGGGCACTACATTTGACCGCATGATCTTTTAAAATTAGGTGTGATAGTGATCCAATCTGGCTAGATTGGATCACTATCACACCTCAATCGACAGATAGGCTTATCTGTCGATTACATCTAGGTACATGGGGTCCAGCTAGCTTGTTTTTGTGGTTCTGCAACCGAGGGATAGTCGATGGAACCCTATTATGTAAGCTGCGTAGTCCATCCGTGCATCCGTATGACGTCTCTCTGTCTGTCAGCGGCTGTATACCTCATGAACCGTAACAAGTAGACAGCTCTCACAGATTGGGTATTTCTATTGCCACACACGCAACAATAGACAGCGAACATTTATGAAAACTTTTTATCCATCGGAAGCTATTGCGAAATAGTTCATGTCAATAATAAGGTAGTTGACTAAAAAAATCGAATTAGTCCGTCAGATAGATTTCCAAAAAAATATTGAACACGTATTTTTTCTTTTTTTCACATTAACAAAAAACGGAGACGATACAGTGCGTTGAAAACTCGTGTGACGTCACTACGTGCTATAATTTTTACCACGGCGGCGTGACGTCACAAGCCCCCACTCCTGATCTTTGATGCTTTATGTCTTCGTTAAACTTTTATAGATTTGAAAAAGCAAAAATATGTGTCCAATATTTTTCGATAATTTAACCGATGGACTAAACAGAGTCATATTTTTTTACTCAGCAAATAGACAAACTATATTAAAAATGTTAAAGTTACAACCTTACGGAAAACCAATAGAACTTCAATAAAAACAAATCCCCCAATTACTCGCCGATCCCGCACCCCTAACGAGAGACTCCGTCGTTTAGTTACCTCACAGCGTTGAACAATAAAGAGTGTCGGATGACGATAATGTATTGCTTGACAGTGCTGAGACACCATGACGCTGCGTTCTCATAGGGTGGGTGGGAGCGGATTACTTGGGGCTATGGAAAATGGATGGATGATTGAGGATTTGGGTGTGTGATGCCATAATCTTTATGATCGATACTGGCCTTTGTGAACTTAATGCTTTAGGAAAGATACACTGTAACATATAAAAAAAGAACATTTTATCTATACTAATATTATAAAGCTGAAGAGTTTGTTTGTTTGTTTGAACGCGCTATCCTCAGGAACTACTGGTTCGAATTGAAAAATTCTTGGGTTGAATAGACCATTTATCGAGGAAGGCTTTAGGCTATATATCATCACGCTTAAGCTAATAGGAGCGGAGCAGCGATAAAGAATGTTTTAAAATCGGGGATTCCACGGGGACGAAGTCGCGGACAGAAGCTAGTCATAGAAATGATGAGCCTTGAATGAAAAAAGAATGAAAGCCACGCATTATTAGGGATCTCAAATACTAGTCGTCAGATCTCAGTCTGGGACTCATAAATGGGACCACACGACAAGCACCAGCTTACGGATATAAAAAGAATCATCAAAATCGGTACACACAGAACATTAAGAACATTATTTAACGCAAAGTTATGAGGTAAGACACACAAAAAAAAATACATTCGAATTGAGAACCTCCTCATTTTTTGGAAGTCAGTTGAAAAGGTAAATTAAATGCCTTAGACATTTTTTCTAACAGCTGATTCTATATTCTATTACTGGTCATGGTATACCCATGTTTGTAATTTAATGCGAACCCATTTAACCGTCGTGTAATAAAAAACTGGCCAAGTGCGAGTCGAACTCACGCACAAGGGTTCCGTACCATTATTTATAAATACGAAAGAAAAATTATGTTTGTTGTACGGGAGAACCCTTGTTCGTTTTTGTTTTTATTTTAATTAAAAAAAAACTATTAATTTTTAAAGTGAATATATACCTAAATATTCTGTGAATATTTCAAGCGTCTACCTGTTGCCGTTATCAATATCGAGCAAAAAAATCACGTTTTATGTATGGGAGATACTCTTTTTTTTCTGGGTAGGGAATCATTACTTACTGACTAAAACCCACCCGTGATCTTTCTAGTGCCCTTTGCGTTCCAGAGCCGCGGTGACTCTTACAAACAAATTCCTCAACAATTTGCGTAGGCCTTGATGACAACTGTTAAAAACTTAAAGGTTTATCCGATACCCTAAAATCCGCCACAGAAAATCCCCATGAGACGTCTAAAACTTCCAAACATGATCAATTTAACTCTGAAAATATACGGAACAAAGTACGCTTGTACTCCCTGAGGATCCAAAGGTGTGTTATTCAAAACCCAGTCCCCTATAATGTTATTCAAACTTTACTCTATGCGGCACTAACCTTCACGGGTTCAGAGTTAAGTAGGATGTATTTACATGAGATGCTGAAAGCTTGTATGCATCGCTACTGTGGGATCTAAAGTGCTTTTGTGATTTTATTATTGGTGTCAATCTATCGATATTGTTTTATATGGCATTTTAACACAAGCTGCAACTCGCGTGGAAGTGGAAAATTATCGTAAGGGAATATACTCTCGAGGTAAAAAGTATTCTTGTCAGAGTTGCGGAATTTATTCGAAAGAGTCACCGCGGTACAGGAACGCGAAGAGCATTAGGAGGATCACGGGTGGGTTTTAGTCTGTGAGAGTCTGACACTCCCTTCCGCTCCGGCTAAAGTGGAAGAAGCTATATGTATGAGTTAATCCAGGTTGTAAACTATACATCATCTATCATTATATGTGGCCATTTTTTTCAAATATTCGTTACTAGCGACCCGCCCCGGCTTCGCACGGTTGCAATGCTGATACTAAATCTCTATTATATTATGCATTTATTATACATAAAACCATCCTCTTCGATCACTCTATCTATTAAAATAAACCGCAATAAAAATCGTTGCGTACTTTTAAAGATCTAAGCATACATAGGGACAGACAGTTGGAAGTGACTTTGTTTTATACTATGTAGTGATTATGCAAATCCGTTTGGTCGTTTTTGCGTGAAAGAGTGAAATACCATACATCCACCTGATCCACCCTTCCATCCTTCCTAACACATTAATACGCTGTTGACGAAAAATGTCACTTAGTCTGTCATCCTATTATTCGAATTAACGAGACTCACAGAACCCATCGCGTATAATGAGCTACATTAGTGCTCGGTTTTATTATTACTTGCAAACGAATTTAACTGTAAAATACCTCTTTTTCAATTAAATTCTAGCCAAGTTGAATTGTGTCAGACACGTCTAATTTCACAGGCGCCCGTAACATTGTAACGGGGACGCAGCATTGCAGCAATGTGGAAATTCGTATGTAATGTAAAGGTACTTTCCTAATTTAAATAACATAATACTAAGTAGCGAAAAATATAATTAAGTACTGTTGTAGTATAATACAAATATGAGAGAGTTTATAAAGAAGATATCAATGGATTGTGTGTGTTATGATAGGAAAGAAAAGAGTTAATTTGCGTCAAGTATGACGTGTTCTATAAAAAGAAACAAAATTAGTGCTTTGTGTATGTTGGAAAAAATACCTATGCGTCACAACCACGCAAAATGGCCATCGCTCAGCATGAAAATGTGGTAGGTACGGTTGCCAGGAGGGATTGGAAGAAAACGTGTTGCGCTCACCCCTAGTAATACCGCTCAAAATACTAATATTTTAAAAAGGATTTTTTTTGTTTGTTAGAACTGAATAAGCTCCGACTGGACCGATTTTAATTATCTTTCACCAATGGAAAGCGAAAAAATATTTGCGAGTTACATAGGCTTTATCCCCGTATTCATACGGGAACGGGAACTATGCGGGTGAAACCGCGCGGCGCTGCTAGTACAATCTACACTAATTTTATAAAGATTTGTATTTTTTTGTGTTGATAAACTCAAAAACTACTGTGCTGATTTCAAAAATTCTTTCACCATTAGAAAGCTACATTCACGCTAAGTAACATAGGATATTTTATCCCCGTATTGCCACGGGAACGGGATCAACACGGGTGAAACTGCGGGGCTCTGCTAGTATATTTATATACGCTGCGAATGAATTATTTGACGGAATAGTTTAAGTTTTTACTTACATTCATACAAATGTGTATTTTAAGAAAAATCTAGATTTTCGCTCAAAATCCCTTACGAGTACCCGTTTTCTGAATTAAGAATTTGAACTTGAATAGATATGAGTCAAACTATAGTTCAGCATTAAAGTACTGTCACGTACTTAACTCCAAATTCTTAGAAACCTTTATCTTCTTTATAAAAAAAATGTAGTAGATACTTCTATGTAGTTATACTTTGAGCCTTAAAGACACGCACACAGTACCTAAGAGTCGTTTGAATGAAAAGCTGAGGCAACGTGCCAGCCGTGACGTCACGGATCCTTTGTGTTAGGTACTCGAAAAGACAGGGAGTAGGTGATACTTATACCTATAATACTTACAGTATTTATACTTCTCAGTTTAAAAACCACCTTCACGAGATACCCTTCACTACATAGTATAAAACAAAGTCGCTTCCCGCTGTCTGTCCCTATGTATGCTTAGATTTTTAAAACTACGTAATGGATTTAGATGCGGTTTTTTTAATAGATAGAGTGATTCAATAGGAAGGTTTATATTATGTATTATACATGCATAATATAGTAGAGATTTAGTATCAGAATTGCACCCGTGCGAAACCGGGGCGGGTCGCTAGTAAACTTATAAATTAACTTGGACGAAATGTGTAAGAACTGATTTATTTTATCTAGAATACACCTGTGTTTTAATCCTCCTATTAAAAGGGCTTTCGTTGAGCAGCTGGATCAAAGGCTTGATCCAGAAGGCAGTACGCCTGGATACGGCGCGTGTTGTTGGGAGGTTCCTCTCTCAGGAGCCCTGACCACCGGTAGCTTGGACCCTTTTTCCGATACCGGTGGGCTACTATTTACTATTTTTTTAAAATGTTTTTTAAATTTTATTTTATATAGAAATATTTTAAAATGAAAATTGAAGTAAAATGAATACAGGAAATAATAATAATGTGAAAATTGGGATATTTGGACGTTTATGTATTAGTCAATCACACCTCTATGGCTAATCGGATTAGAATCTAAATTGCACGACCACCATTTTTTAATTTTCACGCGGGTTAGCAAACGCTGTTCTAAATAAGGTAAATTCCGATTTAAAGAAGATATCTAGTCTGAATGTGAGTACAACCTTAATTATTCAGTTAACAGATTAACTGAACGCTACAACTTTCAATATTTAATCCACACTTAACTGGCGGCCATTTTGTTTTTTAAAAGCGACTGATGCCCGTAATGGATGAATCGCTTTACCGGTGCAGACAAACTAGTCGATCAACGATTTCCGTGGCTCTTGAACTATGTATGTATGCGTAACTGAGTCTCGGCTGCGTAATTGATAACCCTCTTATATACTCTACGTGCCCTTAAAGGAGAATAATTTATCTGCCGTCTTAATAAATGACATAGAAATTGAACTAAATATTTTGTTATAAATCTTTATTAGATTACAACATGTCGATAAATTATGAAAAAAATCGTTTAATAATAAAATGAATCCCATTCAAATTCAACAGCCGAGGTGAATAGGTATGTATATCCGTGTTTTAAGAAAAAGTACATAGTTTACAATTTCACGCGATATTTTACGTACAATCTTTCTGTGACATAAACAACGTGTAACATGATAAACGAGTACCTATTGTGTTCCCTGGGTACCTTGTACTCATCATTATGAACCAATTTCACTATGGGATAAAACCCAAAATCACAAAAAAAATCTATCCTATACATTTATATGCAAATAACTCGAGAAAATGTATTGAACATGTTGAGTTTTTTCAGGTTTTTCGTTTATTCTGCTACAAGTTATTGTATCAGTTACAATTAAAGAACAAAATAATCTATACTAATATATAAAGCTGAAGAGTTTGTTTTTTTTTTGCTTGAAAGCGCTAATCTTAGGAACTATTGGTACGATTTGACAAATTCTTTCAGTGTTAGATAACCCATTTATTGAGGAGGCTATATATATGTATATCATTACGGTAAGACCAATAGAAGCGGAGCAGTCATGAAAAATGTGACACAAACGAAGTGGTGTGGGTCAGCTAGTAATAATATAATCAGAAAGCATTTGATTATATTGCTATTTTCCCGTGATCTGTATCGTGTGTTAAAATAGGGTAGTACAGTATTAGGGAAATCAGTTACGCGTCCCAGTTTCCTAAATATTTGATAGGTGCAGATTGATTAGGAAATTAAATTTCCTAGGCGAGTTATTTGCTTGAGTGACGAGAAGGAAACTGCTGGGTGATTCGTGTCTAAGTTTGAGAATTACTGAGATGTGTTCGTAATATATTATGCTCAATCTACTGATTAAGTTTAAAGATAACTTTTCAATATAGTCAAATAAGCTTTAACTCAGTCCTATATAATGCTGCTTGATATATTTTATTTATAAAAAGGTTGTCAAACCGCCATTTTCATTCTTGAAAAATCGGCAATTAACGATACAAACGAATTCATGTATAAAAGGCTCAACGGGTTTAATTTGTACATGTAGTTTTAGTACATTTGACTTTTCGCTCAAGAAGGTCTTACCTGAGTATTTGTCAGACTGGAACTAGCATGAAAACCTGCCAAACTCTGACATTGAAGTAAATGATAATGATAAATTATATTTATTTGTAAGTAGATTAAACATAACACTTTTACACGTCCAATATTTCTTGTCATTTTAAGCTAGATAAAGCCGGTGTTTCCTAGCCGACTACCCTGAGAAGAAATACCGAAACAAACTCAGAGGTCAAAGTCACTTTTAAAGTCCACACAATCCGTACTTGTCAAATCATATGAGAACCATGTAGGTTAATGTCTGAGGTAGCCTTTTGAGGAAAGTGCCACCCACACAGATTTGAGTGGACCTGTCCAGACAGTGCAAGTAGGGTTTGACACGTTCTCAAATCAAAATACCCAATTTAGAAACGGCCATTTTAATACCAGTCCAAAGAACAGATACATTAAGTGCCACCACGTTGATTATAATCGATCGTAGCCACAATACTGACAATGAATAATGATAGATTAAGTTGATGAACACCCTTGATAGATAACATAAACTCATGTCTGTCGAAGACCCTTCAACCATTATTCACAGAAACCATTACGATGATATACCAATAATTGAAATAACTCAATAAATACTACGGAAAAGTGTGATAATATTGTTAGTTCAGTAAACTTGTTTCGCCGAGTGTAGGTGGTACGCTACGATGTTTTTGGGTTCCGAATGGTCTTTTGGAAAATGAACCCTTGTAGGTCCATTCGTGTATCTGTTTGTTCGTCTGTTACAGCCATTCTCCTCCGATTCTACTGGATTCATTCAGTTTAAAAGAGACAATTCATGGTTCCTAGAAATTTAACCCAGCTCCGGCACAAACGTTACGTTGTATTAAGTTCGTATAAGTGAACTGATTATTTGTAATCAGTTCAAACAAATAATCAAAAAAATTAAAAAGCACGCCTGCCCAGTCAAAAAGTGAACTAAAAAAGTAAAAACAAGATAGATTACAAAATTTTCATTGCAGTAGGGGGGCGTCTTTGAATAGTTCTTTACAACTCCCCCTTTTTTTGATTGTTTTTTTATTACATACCTTTTTTACTAAGCAAGGTTTAGAACATGACAGTAGGTATACGTTGTCTAATTTTCATGAAATCAAAATATTTTGGTTTGGCTCCCCCTTTTTATTTTTAAAATTGTTCACTATTATATATTACCCGGGATAACTCAACGCTTCTAACGATACCACATATATTGATATCGGTTAAGCCGTTTAGAAGTTATGTTGGAATAAAGAAACTCACAAACAAACATACATGAACCCTGAAAACATAACACTCCTTTTTTGGGCAGTCGTGTAATAACTCAATAAATGTTACAGAAAAGTGTGATAATAATATCCTTAGTTCCAAGGAAACTCGGGTCGCAAGTAATAAGCTTCTTTTTATATAGTTATTGAAAGGTTTTCCTTTGGGAATCTACAATAGAATATTATTTTATTATCTCTTTACATTGTTATGAAGTGGGACGGGTTATCTTGGTCACGTAGGAACTTTAGGAGTTGAGTGCCTGACCACAAGACGCCCTCTTGTGGCTATAGTAGTGTCATCAAATGAGATTATCTTTAGTGCGATGGAATGCTAGTTCCAACATGGCTTTCTAGAAAATGCTTAGATTAATTTCAGCAATATCTCTCAGTCCATCCGAAGATTGGCTTTTAGAGATTGTGCAATTAGTTTTAATTGCACAATTGCGTTTGCAATTTGTACACTTTTTGGGCTGTGCAAAAAAGTCGTCATTGTTTTGCAAAGTGATCTCTGAACAGACGAAACGTTTGATTCGTTGCTGTGGTACAACTACACTGTTTATCTGGCTCCTAACCATGTCTATTTATGCTTATGAGGTCCTTGGCCCACAGAAGGTTTCGTTCAGGCCGCCTAAGAACGTTTATTTAATACGGTATGTAAAAAAAATAGTTTACAAGAAAACAGAGTACAATATTAAATTTTCTATAGAAAGAGAAAAGTCTCTTACTTTTCCGATGAATTCTTATTTGAAAATGTTTTATATTTTTCTAGACCTAGGTATTTATCTATACGTAATAAATTTTAATACAATCGGCTCATTGATTACTAAGGACTTGAAAGTTTATATAAAACACAGTGAGGAGGAAACACTCTTAACACCTTTACTGTTTGTGTTTTACTTTAACCTTACCCTTACGGAACCAGTACCTACTTGTATTCTTTCTAAGAACGTCTAGTATCTAGCCAGAGCCGTCTTTTTCTTATTGAAGGCCCTGGCCACGGTGTAATGGGGTCCCTATGACATTGACTGAGTTGAACAGGCAAAAAATCTAATGTTTTTAACTTTTATAGTCACAATAAATGAAAAGAAAGTTCTAACTTTACCCGGAACAGAAACTCTTTTGCCTTTTAGAAGTTAGTGTTTAAAAATCGATAAAGAAATCTTTAGTGAAATAAATATTTTTTTTCATAAGACTGATTTAAAATTTATTTATTTATTTAGACAGCGGAAGGTGACAGGCAGAAATTAAGGAGCCGGGGCCCCAGTCGATCGGGGGGCCCTGGACACTTAGTCAGAGCCCAATGGAAAAGAGTGGACTGGTTCGAGCTAGACACATTTGAAAGTAGTACCTCGGGATCAGTGTCAGCGTTTCCTACCTAACATAAAAGTTAGTTTGCAATTATTCCACTGACTGGAAGTCCACACACTAACTGTTTACTAAGTAGGTCATTCATAAACTCTAATGGACAACGCTACATTTGCTAAATTGCCTCGAGCTCTATACGGAAAATCTATAAACATTATTATTGTAAAATATAACTTCTATTGTTTTTGGAGTTAGAATATTCGGGTTGTAGAAAAGCATTTTCCTGGGAGTTTCAGTTAACATAAGTGAAGGTATGTTTACTGGTTCTAAAATGCTGTGAGGAAAGATTTAGGCTATGAAGACCAGGAAAAATTAAAAAACACGTATACGTTATTTATTTTTCGTCAGTTCTAACTATACCCCATTCACAATACGATTAGAACATTGAAATAAATATTTTTTACAGTCCGTTCAACCGAATTTTGATATCGTTTATTTGAACTTGCTGCTGAGATCGGCGATTCGAAGATATCACGCTTCGCACGCATGCAGCTTCCCGATTCATGCTTACATCTATACTTAATATTATAAAGAGGTAACGTTTGTGAGTTTGTGACGTTGTAAGGGGTAATCTCTGGATCTACTGAACCGATTTTCAAAATTATTTCACCAATGGAAAGCTACTTTATTGTGGAGTATCATAGGTTATATTTTATCCCCGTATTGCCACGGGAACGAGAATGCCGGTGAAATCGCGGGGCGCTGCTCGTTATCCTTTCGATTATAAAAGCGAAATTGAGTTTGCTACGCTTTCGAGTCTATATTGCTGACCTGATATTCATGAATTTTGTTACGGAGATAGATGCCAAAAGACCTGGAGATGCTAATAGGAACATTTTTCCTCGTAAATAATACTTTCTCGTAAAAGCGTGAGAACCCGCGGTTAAAAGCTAGTTTATAGTACTTATTAGTATGGATTCGTCGACCTATGTATTTGAACATCGCTGTAGAAAATGGGCTTCATATTTTATTATTCAAACAGAATATCACGTCCCTTTAAACAAACTTCCAAGAAGTCTGACTTTATTTTTTATTTTTCATACATAGGTACATATAAGAATCGTCAGACAAGCTTCAGAATACCTTATGTAACATCTGCTTTGACAAGTCAAGTAAGAACCTCTCCCTTTTATGTAAATGAATACTATTCCACGTAATGGTTATTCTAGAAATCGCTACTGACTGAAGTCTTGAATTCAAATACCCAAATCAACTGAAGTAGTTACGGATCTCTTTAGAACAATTTCTAAATAAGAATCTGTTTCGAATTGTGCCCGATGAATGGAAATGGGATCGTCTACATGTTTATTTTATTTTTAGATTAGAAGGAATAAGGAAAACAAGCACATACACTTGAATTTTTATTTCGATATTAAGTTGAATCCATCGCGACCAGCTGATGTCTCGTATAATTGGATAATTTTCTCGTATTCTGTATCTATTCACAATAGATATACCTACATACATACATATTTTTTCCGGTTGTGCCCTTTGCGTTCTTCTTTGCCGATATCTGTTTGAGGCGCGTGGAACACGACGCGCTGTCGACCCGGGCCTGGTTGTTATCGGACGGTGAGCCACCCATAACTCGCCATCCGCAGACCAGCGCCTGAAGTGGCCGGTAATCGTTAAGCGACTCCCGATGCCCGATATGTCCCACCGTGTCATCTACACTAATATTATAAAGAGGAAAGATTTGATTGTTTTTTTTTTGTTTGCATTGAATAGTCTCAATGATTTGAAAAATTCGTTCGGTGTTGGGAAACTACACTATCCCCAAGTGACAGGTATATTTTATCCCCGTGCTCCTACGGGAACGGGAACTACGCGGGTGAAACCGCGGGTTGCTGCTAGTCAGGTATATAATACGTGCAATAAGTGGATGGATTATTTATGTTAAATATTATATGGAGATAAAATCGCGTTCAAGTTAAAAAAACAGTTACACATATTTTAGGTCAAGGTTTTTTTTAGTGATGTGCATTGTTAAACAGATGCTAGTGGAAACGCAGCTCTATTAAATAAAATATTAAGCCAACCACATTCACATTGCGGTTTGTATTCCACGGTATCATATTCAACGGATCTGACTTTAATTAACTGAACCGCAATCGAGCCGAGGATAGCACTAATTAAGCCATTTCACCTACCTATCATATTTGGAGCGAGAAATTAAAAGTACAGAATATGTGTGACACATAATGTAGACTGGCAGATAAATGTAACGTACAGAATTATTATACAGCCACTAGTGATGAATTAATAATGAATGTGAATTAAGTTTATTAATTAAATTAACTCACATTCACAGCAATAATACAAATTATACATACTTTTGTGTAAAAAATAACGGTAAATGATACACAAAAACTAAGCCACACCAACTTCCTTGTTTGAGTTCGCTCCTTGTTCAGAATTTAGTTGGAAGGGAAAGCCTAGGGGCGCACCCTCTACCAATAAACTTAAAAGATTCTTAATTCAAATTTTCGAACTAGTTAATGATATGGTAATATTTGACATAAGTATAGTGCTTTAGATTGACGGAATCGATAGACGGAGTAACCTGAGTGTGTCGGACTGCTGGCTATGGTTGAATACAACCAGTGTTAGTGGAACTTTTCCAATGAGGGTTTTCAGGAAAATTGACGCAACCAGTTGGCGCCAAATAGGCGAGAGGTCTTCTTCCTTGAAAAAGTGACTTTGAGTGAAACATGGCGTTGATTCAATTTAACAAATACACATGTCAGAAAACATTACTGTTTTGACAGGTATCTGGAACTGGCGCCTCAGTGCAGCCTCATTGACAGCGATGATGTCGAATTTTTCGATGCCCTATGAGTTCTTCCGCTCTCCTTCTTTATCGCACTTTTAGTTTATTATATTCAAATTCAAATTAATCATAATAATTAATCATCAATTAATTATCATCAATTAATATGTAGGTATATACCTACTATATATATTTTGTTAAATAATAGTCTGTATTTTATCTTCAAATAATATATATTCAAAAGATAATTTATTTCTGTTCTTTATAATATTACTTTAGATTACTTCAAAACCTGAGAACTCTGCAAATGAAGCAACAGCTTTCAAAGTGCGTCAGACAGAAGGCAGAGAATAATTAACTCCAATATCCATCATAATGAAAAAAAGTTGCAACTGCTCGAGCGTCTCGAATGTTTTTCCATTTTCTAACTTCGTCATCGTTGGGGAGTGAAATAAAGACTATTTGCCATCGACGTAAAATACTGGTATTCAGCTGAATCTGGTTTGTCTGCAAGCCGACCCTAATATAGTTGAAAAAAAAAAGCTAGGATAATATTGCCATCAGTGTCCTGGGCCCCAAGTCTGCTATTTTTATAATTGTGTCATTCCAACACGATCCCATTGTCATTTTGCTAAAAGTTCGTAATCTGCTAAGTTCATAATGGTCGATCATTGGTCGGCCAATGGTCTCGTAATACTTTTTGATAGCCGAGCTATTAAAAGAAACAACTGCACAACGACGTTCTAAAGGTAGGTCACTGATTAAAGGAACTGTCAAAATGTTAACAGATTACCGCATACGTCTGTCATTCATTTGTCATTATGTACGAGATTACCATTCTATGCCATTATTTTCAATGGAGTGTCAGTGTGACTTTCCAAAGGTCAACCCTTTGGAAAGTCATAGTGACGCTTTTATATTAGTAGAATCCCAAACTTGTAAAAATCAACCATTTTGTTATCAATGATAGACCATTCTGACACTTGTAATAGCAGACTTGAGGCCTTGGTATTTCTAAGGCGTGTGTACTACTATACTATCTACGTACATGTTTATGACGTTGAATATCGTTGAGTACAAGATCAGGAGCTGGTTGCTAAATAATAACAGCCGCACGCATCAGTCTTCAAGGTTAAACAACGCTTGCCCAGGTCGGTATGCGAATGGGTGACCATATTCATACGAAAATCCTACATACCTTAAAAAGCTCGTAGCTTTGATTTGATAGATCTTTGACATTCTTTGTGGTAATCATAAGCTGGAAATTCTGACAGTAGTCTTGATGAATGTCGTGTTACCTTGAAGAGGTCAGATAGTCAGTTGCTCCTTGTTAAATACTAAATTCAGTTACATTCGGTTAGTCTGAAAGCTGACCCCAATATCGTTGGGAAAAGGCCAGGCAGATTGATCTATTGTCGTGAGAAGAAAACTCAAAACTTAGTTTACTTGGAGATTAATTCACATCAAAATGGCGTCGTACCTTCCTACCTATTCGTTAGACTAAGTGGACGTCACCAAAGAGGGTCTTACCTTAATTAATATTAATTTCAATTTATTAACCCCAAACTTTGATAAAATTAACCCTGATCACGAATCCATTTAGGTAGATACCGTCACTGTTATTGTCAAGGAAGATTCAGTTATGAGCGAGTACAGATAAATATTTATTTATTTATGTACATGGAGGACTTACAGCTAACAAAAACAGACAAAAATGGAAACATAGTCACCAAAAAGCCAATTACTAAAAAATTAAATAAATTAAAAATCAATAAATTAAAATCAATCAATAAATTAACCATATGTAATATTAAAATTAAATTGTGAATGTCATCAAAGAATATTTCCGATAACGTTCTCAGCAAGAAAAGTCTTCGTAAAATAGGGGATAATATTAATAGAAAATGACCACTATTATGACTAGCATAGGAGCTATAAATACGGTGATGATTTTCCTTCTTACATATGGTCGACCGGTTAGCCAGCCAAAGTCATAAAATCCCTTGTGTATAGCCAATGTTCTGTTGTTGAATAGTTATTGGCTGCAATAAAAGTGTTTCTCAGCTCGAGTTGTGTAACTACGTGTATGTCCCCGACTCCTGAACACTTAGCTAGTAGTATAATACAATCGAACCGATTGATTTTTATATTTACGAAACAGAGTGATTGGTATTTGAGTGCAATCCTTCAATGGTTGTTTTCGAGCTAACGAAATTCGAGAAAAAAAAAACCTAACCAGATAATTTAGTCGACACTTCATGTGACCCAAGGGCTGGGTTTTACCTTGGACAAAGGATAAGCATTGCCATACAGCGTGGTAATGCTGCCAGCCTTTTAGGTACATTACCAGTGGCCAGCGATGCGGAGGAATTTTTCGATGCCATCTTTTGACTTTTTTTAGTTTTAGTTAGTTAAGTGTTTTTTTTTATTTAAATGTATAATAATATATATAGTAATGATTCTGAGATTAGATTTCTATTTAATTAAATATACCAGATAATTTTATTTTTTTCGTTTTTAGTATTGCGGCCACTAAGAGTGACATGAGAAAAATACAGAAATTAATGGTTAACCATTAACGTTTTTTTTTTCTCAGGTGGTGGCAGAATTCGAAGATGTGGAACCAGACGCCCTGTACGATGTACTGCACGATCCTGAGTACCGCTCGGTGTGGGACACCCACATGCTGGCTGCGGAGGACGCGGGACACATCAACGTCAACAATGATGTCGGATACTATGCGAGTGAGTATATATCTCTTAGTGGTTGCTATCTCAGTGAAGATGTATTGCACGATCCTGTGTACCGCTCGATGTGGGACACCCACATGCTGGCTGCCGAGGACGCGGGACATATCAACGTCAACAATGATGTCGGATACTATGCGAGTGAGTATCTCTTAGTGGTTGCTGTCTCAGTGACGATGTATTGCACGATCCTGAGTACCGCTCGGTGTGGGACACTCACATGCTGGCTGCCGAGGACGCGGGACATATCAACGTCAACAACGATGTCGGATACTATGCGAGTGAG
Source organism: Hecatera dysodea (assembly GCA_905332915.2). NCBI lineage: Eukaryota > Metazoa > Arthropoda > Insecta > Lepidoptera > Noctuidae > Hecatera > Hecatera dysodea. The sequence continues at coordinate 3,908,666 of HG995294.1, read as the reverse complement.
TACTTATCTCTTAGTGGTTGCTATCTCAGTGAAGATGTATTGCTCGATCCTGAGTACTGCTCGGTGTAAAACACCCACATGCTGGCTGCCGAAGACGCGGGACATATCAACGTCAACAATGATGTCGGTTACTACGCGAGTGAGTATCTCTTAGTGGTTGCTATCTCAGTGAAGATGTTTTGCTCGATCCTGAGTACCGCTCTGTGTGGGACACCCACATGCTTGTTGCCGAGGACGCGGGCCACATCAACGTCAACAATGATGTCGGATACCACGCGAGTGAGTATCTCTTAGTGGTTGCTATCTCAGTGAAGATGTATTGCACGATCTTGAGTACCGCTCTATGTGGGACACCCACATGCTGGTTGCCGAGGACGCGGGACACATCAACGTCAACAACGATGTCGGATACTACGCGAGTGAGTATCTCTTAGTGGTTGCTGTCTCAGTGAAGATGTATTGCACGATCCTGAGTACTGCTCGGTGTAAAACACCCACATGCTGGCTGCCGAGGACGCGGGACACATCAATATCAACACCGAAGTCGGATTCTACACTAGTGAGCATGTCATAGTGTTATCTCAGTTTAACTCAGTTAAGATGTGAGTACAGCTTGGTGTGAGTGACACTCACATGCTAGTCGCCGCGCCGAAGACGTTGTTTCAACGTTTGGCGTGCCAAAGCATTAGATATCAAGACATGCTCTCGAACACATTACCTTCCTTTTGGGGCAGTCGGGTATAAACTTAGTAATCGTGGTAAACGTAAAAATGCAGTCCATTTTGACTACTTGATATCAAGAGGTTAAGAGCAACACGTTAGGATCTAGGTACGGTCTTATGGCTCATAACTATTTTGGTCTACAATACAGAATACTCTGCTATAAATGTCAGAACTGTGCAAAATAATTGCAGTACCTTACCAAAAATATACCTACGGATCCGATAAAATTATCCTGCCATGTTTCCAAAGAAAGCAAGGTACCTTAGGCGATACACTGTATAAAAGAAACTGTTTGTAGTGTCATGTGTCAGCTTACGGCTTAACTTTGAAGAAAAGGCCTTCCTCCGCTCCGGCGCTCTCAACGTCGCTTCTGCAAAGCGAATTGAGTTTAAAGACCTTTGTTACAGAGTAGTGTGCTTAGTTTATGTCAGAATTGTTTCTAGTTTACCTCTACTACAAACAATTCTGACATAAATAAGCATTCCACTGTGTAACAAAGGTTTTTGCAAAATTATTTTTGTGAAAAGATTTTAGCAAAATTATACTACTGGCAAAATACTTTTGTTTATAAGTAGAGAGTTTATGTGAAAAAGCGTAATCATTTCTTATAAAAGAAAAAAAGCGGCGCAATATCTTCTAGATCAAAGACCACTCCCAATCAACTGACAACAAGCTAGAATTGGAATCAAAAGATAATGAGTATTTTCTTTCAACGGAAAAAGGCTCATTAGTAGCAAGAACTATTACAGTTTCTATCTCCTTGCTTAAGTCTCTTAGAAAAACTGAGCTCTGTTATATTAACACTTGCTTACCTTGTATTTCACGCGGGGAATTCATTTACGGACTGGCAAGAATGCCTGCGGGCCATGTCCATTGAACGTATCTAATATAGGTCATTCTACAATCTCTTTATCTGCGAAAATCACACAGTAGTTATATAAATAGAATATTTTTTATATTATACAATAGCAAATTACAATTAAGAACTTAAGAGCAGTCCTCACGGTATAGTAAATGCTATAAAAATGTCAGATCCTTATTTTTGAAAATGAATGTGCCAATTAATAAAAAATAAGTTAGTAGAGAAAATAAGAAAAAAAGAATTTAGAGAGACGTGTGAGATTAATTCTAAGTTGTATTTTTTTATAGAAATAGTAAATATTGACTTTGGCAGTTTGTTTGGAACTGTGAGTAACCGCTCTTAATTATTAATATGTGTAAACAGATAACACAGGAGTGGACAGATATCGGGTTGCGGAATTTATTCAAAAGAGTCACCGCGGCCTGGAACGCAAAGGGCACAAGAAGGATCACGGGTGGGTTTTAGTCAGTAAGAGTCTGACACTCCCTTCCGCCCCGCCCAGAGCGGGAGAAGTCATTTGATGATTTCCCATCCAGAAAAAAAAAGGAGTGGACAGATATAGGAAAAACCTCTAAAAAGTAGAATCAATCAGTCAAATTCTTTATCAATCAAATTCTTAATTTGTGATTCACAGGTGTTAAAGTTCTTAAAATTAAATACGTTCATGCCGTGATCCGCCACGCAGGGCATACAAATGGGAAAAAAAAATACAAATACAGCTAGCCTATTAAGTAACGAACACAACGAATATTGCACAACTTATAACAATAAAACAAAAGAAAAAAGAAACGAGCTTATAATATAATTATTATTTAGTTTGTCAGAAAATCACTGAGAAAGTAATAACAATTTTCTATAAAAAATTAGACAATTTATGTTTAAAAATATTAACATACTTGATATCCTTTATACTTTTAAATTTGCAGGCAAGTCCGAATAATTTTATTTGCTTTAGTGAATTAAAGAGTAAATAACAAAGATAAACGCTTGCTGCTATCGCCAGACGCTCTTGAAACAATTATTTATAAATTGGCACTTAATAAAGGCACCCCTGTTGAGCTGGACTAGATTAGCGCTTGATTGATTTGAAATAAACCTCCCTGGAGGGAAGTGTCGGCTAGAAAATTACTTACATGAGGCAATGAACAACTAGGTCTTGCTTTTATGAACATGTAGGTATATTATAGCAAAGGTTCTTCTTACTCAACAGGCAGATGTGTTGCTGTGGATTTGGTTGAGACCTTTCTTTCCCAGTTAAAATATGAGGAAGGGCTGACGGGACGGTCTTTTGGTAAACGTTGATTCAAAAAGTGCTGGCACTCAGCCTAATTTGAATAAATTACTTTAAGAAGAATTAGAAATTCTACTGACTGAATTAAGTCCACATAAGGTTAGCATAGAGTTAAAAGTTCTACTGACTGAATGAAGTCCAAATAAGTTCAAAGTGATATCAATTAGATCAGTTAGTTGATTTTAACATGACTGATATCTGTGAAGGAGAACAACGTGAGTATAACAGCTAGATAGTAGCGTTACTCATACAATCGCGTATACATTTACATTCAAAGGAACTTCAGATCCAATTTGAAAAGTAAACGAATGTATTTTTGGCATCGTAAACACGCAATGAATATTGTTGAAATGAAAATATGAACGAATATTGTAATTTCCGACCGATCGCATGAAACCCGTAAGTTAAGAATATGAAGCCAGAAATTGCCAACTCGCCTTGGTCGGGCGTGGTGATTAATACACGTGCCTTCTTTGAGATCAGACATTGGCCCTTTATTAAGGACTAGCTGCTGCCCGCGACTTCGTCCCCGTGGAATCCCCGATTTTAAAACATTCTTTATCGCTGCTCCGCTCCTATTGGTCTTAGCGTGATGATATATAGCCTATAGCCTTCCTCGATAAATGGGCTATCTAACACTGAAAGATTTTTTCAAATCGGACCAGTAGTTCCTGAGATTAGCGCGTTCAAACAAACAAACAAACAAACAAACAAACAAACTCTTCAGTTTTATAATATTAGTATAGATAGGATATTATAAAATGACTTTTTCCGTTCTGGGCGGAGCGGAAGGAAATGTCAGACTCTTACTGACTAAAACCCATCCGTGTTCCTCCTAATGGCCTTTGCGTTCCAGGGCCGCGGTGACTCCTTTGAACAAATTCCGCAATCCTGACAAAGACATTGGCTCTGCAATAGCATATTTGCAGACTGTCATATTGTTATTCCATTTTAGAAAGTCAACATGAAAAACGAATTGAACCTTCCTAAAGCCTTGGCTTCGTCAATAATTTCCTGAATAATATTTAAACTTTTACTTTCGAGTCAAGGAAAATAAGTTTATATTTGTGGTTTTGCTTTTATAGCAAAATGGTATTTGATGAATTTCGTCTACGCAAGTTCTTTGTTGTATTGTAGGAACTGTAAGTTAGACATTTAGTATGCGTACGTGCGACATGTAATATACAGTATAAACTTTGTATTTAGTTGCTCGTGTAGCAGTTTACTTTACACTAAATTCTGGATGCATCTGCAGGCGGCAACAGCTGGTATTTGCTTTAGCAAAATAGCTGTTGTTTAGCCAAATGAAAACTGAGATAAAAGGAAGAAAACAGATAGAAATAATTTTGCACACCATAAATAAATACCGTAGGGGTTTAAAAATGATAGGGAGTAAAACTACATGATATTCTTCCGCAAAGACCCCTTAGAGACCCCAAAATCTGTTACAGTCAACCTTTGGATGAATTTGATAGATAAAAAGAAAAGGGACGCAGGTAGAGTGTAGTGGAAAGAGGCCTTTTCCCATCTGTTGGACAAACAGGCTTAAACTAATATTCCATTTGAAGTGTTTATCGGGGCTCATGCATTCCAAAGGGAAACCCGGACCCGCAAATCTCGAGCTCTGTTAAAGATACCATAAAAATAATATTGAAATACAGAGCTTCTTGTATACAACCCGTATATCACAGGTTGTATACAAGAAGCTCTTTCTTGTATACAACCTGTGAACATCTATACTAATACTAGCTGACCCAGCAAACGTTGTTTTGCCATATAACATTTAAAAAAACATTTAGGGTTATCGTAGAGCGGTGCAAATTTAGGTAAAAACAAAAAAAAAATGTATAAAAAATAAAATAAAAAATTTAGGAGTGGACCACCCTTATATAGAAGTATGTATTTAGATATATTTATTTGTGTATATTTGTTTGTATGTTTATTTTAATTTGATTTGTATGTATAAATAGTTGTTAACATGCCTTAGTTAAGTTAGTATAGTATATTTTAAGTTTCCTTCTCTGTCTCTTTACACGCTGTGTCTACATTTCTTATCCCACTCTTCTGTCGCAGGTCTGCTGGAAGAAATTTCTATTGAAATAAGCAGTACCTTTGTGCTCTCGATTTTGTACAAAATTGTCTTTTTTAAGTATCATGTGTGTACATAAATAAATAAATAAACATTTAGGGGGATGAAAAATAGATGTTGGCCGATTCTCAGACCTACTGAATATGTATATAGGTACAATTTCATAAAAATTGATCAAGGCGTTTCGGAGGAGTATGGTAACTAACACTGTGACACGAGAATTTGATATATAAGAAGATTATAAAGAGGAAAGATTTGATTGTTTGTTTGTATTGAATAGGCTCCGAAACCACTGAACCGATTTCAAAAATTATTTCACTGTTGGGAAGTTACACTATCCGCGGATGACATGGGCTATATTTTATCCCCATATTCCCACGGGAACGGGAACTATGCGGGTGAAACCGCGGGGCGCTGCTAGTTAAATATATGTATGTACAACGGACAGCAAAATTTTGATGCTTTCTCAAAGGAATGAGACACACAGTTGTATCGTCGTCGAAAAAATATTAAATTCTTGGAAAGAAACTAGTTACCTGCCATTATTATTATGAACTAACTTTTAAGCTTCGGTCGCTTAAAGTTTAAAATGGCTTCACAGAAGCTTACTGCCAATATGAAAGGTATCCTATGTCCTAATTGATTTCACCAAATGTTGTAATATAAAAATATGAAATTAGGCTGGAGGTCATGGTCTACCGTGTCCTTGAAATCGTCCTTCAAACCCTTCAATCGATGCGGCGTGTGTTTGTTAGCAAACAAATATCTTATCTGCCAGATAAGCTACTACTCGTAATATAATAAGTTCCTATTAACTTATCCGCATGTAACAAAACTAGTTTTCAGTAATTCATTTTTCCATGGTTAAGGAAGTGTTCGGAAGACCGCTTACCACTGCCCTGGGACGCAAAAGACATTTGAAGGAACACAGATGGGTAAGAGTCAATCAGGTCTGACACTCTTTTCCACTCAGCCCAGAACGGGAAGAGCCATGTGATGATTTCCAGATCCATATAGAGATACGATGAATAACTTTTAGGTAACATCCTACTAATATTATAAACGCGAAAGTTTGTAGGTATGGATGGATGGATGATTGTTACTCTTTCACGTAAAAACTACTGAATGAATCTTGATGAAATTTGGCACAGATGTAGATTATAGTCTGGAATAACACATAGGATACTTTTTATACCGAGGGTATTTTCCTTTGGGATAATTTCCGACATTAACGCGGACGGAGCTGCGGGCGACAGCTAGTCCAAAATAATTTCAGCAAGGTCAGGTACGTCCTTTATTATCCTCATAAACATTATCCCTCAGTTCCTCCCTACTTATAACTCATAAGGATCATATATCAGGCACTTAAGAGCTGGATTAAGCTGCGTCTGAAATTACCCCATTAATAGCCGTCCTTTATAGGTATTGCTAAGGTCTTTTATGAGGTCTTTAGACGATTGAAGAACTTTTATGGTAGGTAAAACTAATTCTATTAATGGAATCAGTAAAACAGGTGACTCGTTTTAATTAATTTTCAGGACATTACCTGTGAAAGTATTAAATGAAATTGGAAAATTAATAGAATGGAATTTTAGATGATGATACGCCCATAACGCTTAAGGAATATTTTCATTGTGCATACAGCGAGGAGTTTGTGACGTCCTGACTAAAAAATACCTGCCGCATGGATCAGCATACAAGGTTAAGTAACGCTGGTCGAGGTCGGTCTGTGGATGAAGACCACCTTAATATACCGAGATGAGATTCCTCCGTGCCTCGGAAAGTACTTAAACAATTAGTATCGGCTGTCATTTGTAGATCTTTGGCCGTCTTTATGGATTGTCAGAAGCCAGAAAATCTGACACCAGGCTTGCCAAGAAGTACCTTTGAATTGTGGAGGTCTGGTAGGCAGCCGACTTACATATGTAAAACTGGTAGTCATTACAATCCAGTTTGACTGGAAGCCGACCCCAATATAGTTTGGAACAGGCTAGGCAGATGATGTTCTGTGAGTGAGAATGGAATTCCCTGTCTGAAGTTGTGTTACCTGATGGCTACAATCTGCGGTCTTTTTTTTTCTGGATGGGAAATCTTCAGGTGTCTTCTCCCGCTCTGGGTGGAGCGGAAGGGAGTGTCAGACTCTTACTGACTAAAACCCACCCGTGATCCTACTAGTGTCCTTTGCGTTCCAGGGCCGCGGTGACTCTTTCGAACAAATTCCGCAACAAGCTGTAATATTTGTGTCGGTATATAAGTCAAGAGTGAATAGGTTACTTGTATGTAAGTGTGCTCCATTTTCGACCACATCACCGCTTACAATTATAATAAAAAGGTAGCATTTCGATGCTACCTATAGTAATTTTAAAAATCGTAATACATCTAATATTGTACCTATCAATGAGTTCAACTCGGTTTAGTAGTGACATTGATATGATATGCTGAAGTGTACTTGTAAGTATTTTGTTATGTTTTCAAAGAACCGTTTTAACAGTACCAAGTCACTAGTTACCTACTCCTATGTATTCAGTCGTTATTAAAAATAAATATTATTGTTAATTGTATTTTTTATTGTGTTCAAATGCTAGCCAGGTTTGAAATCAATCTTACCCGAGCTCTTGGTGGGGTTTTTAGCGTAATTGTTGGCCTCAAACATTTTCTTATTTTATTTTTATACAAATGTCAATGTGTTTTCAGTTATTGCCACTAGGTGGCGCTTATTCAGTTTGTGTTCAAATTGACGTTTACATAAACGTGAGCGATTACGTTAAGAAACGGGCCACTGATGAATAGCCATATTGTAGTCGCCGAAAACACAAAGCACAACGATTTTTTACCTGTAAATTCCCTCTTGAAATTTTCGTTTGTCTATAAAACTTGAACATAGCAACATGTGACCGCAAAACGCCACATGCTCAAAGTTATTACCCTATAATTTACAATCCCTCTAAAAATAATAGAAAAGAACTACACAAAACTTATCTAAGCACATTTATATCCCAAACAAGCTTTCGTCGGGAAGTTTTACGCGAGGAGAAAGGAGTCGTAAAAAATAGATTCGTATAAAACGGTCCGCTCGGCGAATCGCAGTTCTACCGCTAAATCACAAGGGAACGCGTTAAACAAAGCGCGTGTTTTATACGCGGACAGAATGCGAAAGTGACACATGTAAATATACAAAGAAATAAAGAAAACATTGTTGATTTGTCATAGACATATCTGCACACAAGTAAGAATTAAAATAAGGAGACATATATAAGGGCCTGTTTCACCAACGGGTTAGCGTTGATTCATAAAAGAAAATTGACAAATTATCGCTTCTCAAACAATGACCGCATAATTATGAATACCAAAATAAATAGAACTAAAATTGAAGTGAGTAATAGAAAAACATTACCCTCTTCCTTTATCCTACCTTGCTGTGCCCGATAGGGTCGACTTAGGTTAATATTGTGGAATGCAAATAAAAATATTGAATATTGAGTATTCATTTAATTAGCAAATAAAGTCTTCACAAACAATTGTAACGCAAACATAATGTTTGGCTAGTGCACGTTTACATAATATATAACTTGCTTACAAATTGGTACTTTTACTAATTTTAATGTAGTCAAATATTTTAGTCGGTATAACGTATTTTACGCAAAAAAAAATTAGCAAGATATTTAGTATCGTCAGTTTTCAATTTACCTTTTCTATTCAGTAAATTGCTAAGTCAATAACTAAACATCTTCAAAGGTCTGATTTTCTGGCTTCCCTGTTAAGACGGAAAATTATTTATAAATGACAGCTGACAGTGCTGGTAAGTTTTGTACGGTCACCCATCCACGATAGACTTCTTCAAGTGTTGCTTAACTTCAAAGACAGACCCGTGCGACTATAAATATTGAGCCACGAGTCCCACTGGGACGCGTGTGAGTACGCACTGGATATTCGAAGCATGGCGGTTGAAGATAACTTTAAAATATGCTCCGCAAAGTGTGGGGGAGATGTTTGAAAAATGTGTGCTTGAGATATGAGGTCATCAATTTAACGTTTGCATGAGATAGCATCACAAGGAGTTATTACATCTAGCTGTAAATATTTTACAAGAGTATATTACTGACTTCACCAAAGACTTGGTATAGTTTAAGATGTTTATACACTAGTTAGAAGGCACAATACGTCTAACGCCTTATCATTAATTTGACTAAAATTATAGGACTTTTGAGGTAGGCACCATTTTAAATTTTACCAGTGTAGTATTCTTCTAAGTCCTGTGTTATCCTACTAATATTATAAATGTGAATGGCTGGGAGGATGGATGGATGTTTGTTTCTCTTTCACGAAAAGAACTACTGTTATATAACTACTTATACTTACATCAAAATAACACATAAGCCACATAAAGGGGGAGGGGTAAGTGATAACATAAAATTATAACATCCACCACTCCTTTTATTGCGATGAACAACTTCTCTGCAAACTTAGCCAAGTAAGTTTAATGTACAGTTGTCCCAAAATTACACCCCGTAGCGCTTTGCTACGCCGTAGCAACGCTACGCTCGTAGGTCATAGGCTACGCGTAGCCATCTCAGCTATGCATTCCAATATTGTAAAGAATGTCATGTTATGAACTAGTTTAGTATATTACTATCGTCTACCGCAGACTGAAGATATAGCCATATAATATTGATGTCAGTATGCAGTGTGAATACTAGGAATTTAATAAAACATAGATGTGGAAGGCTTCTTGTAAGGACATACATTTTTTTTTTTTTTTTTTTTTTTTTTTTTTTTTTTTTTTTTTTTTTTTTTTTTTTTTTTTTTTTTTTTTTTTGGAATGGACCACTCGCAGTTCAGCACACTAAGGCTGGTTACTGCTCAACCGGACAATCCTGTGGTGGCCTCAAATGAATTTAAGGCCCCCAGCCAGGGCTAAAAACTACTAAAAGCTAAATGACCGCTTCGCTAAGGGCATCCCCTGTGGGATACGGGCCTCGGCTTAACGGGGTCATTGAGAGGGGCAGCAAGGGACAGGCTGGGTCAATTATTATTATTTAGGGGATTTAACGCTAATGGCTCAGCGGCGCGGGCTGGCTCGTTAGGCAAAAGTCGGGGAGGGATGTTACTGGGGCGTCGCGATGGGCCTCGTCGGCGAGGCCGGAATACGGAACGCGGTCTGTTTTTGTTTTTTCTAATCGTGCTGGTTTCCCTATTACTCTCTTGTAGTAAGGTGATGGGGTCGTCGGGTTCGACTAGGGAGTGCCGTGGACGGCGAATCCTACTAATCTTGGAGGGAGTGTACCGGGCGGCCGATACAATGAGAGGGTTCTGATGGGATTCGGCGGACTCAATGAAACGCTTGTTAAGGCGCTTCATGAATTGTTTAATAGTTGGAATGCGGAGGTCGACATGGAGTCGATCGTTTCTAACGAACCACGGGGCACCCGTGGCCTTCCGCAGAAATCGGTTTTGGATTACTTGCAACCTATGGATCCGGTACGACTTAGTGTGCGCAAAAGTAGCACACGCATAAGTCATGATCGGGCGTATACACGTTATATAAATGCGCAACTTGCATTTAAGGGAAAGCTTGCTGCGTGCATTCAGCATGGGGTGGAGCCTACCGAGAGCGAAAGCGGCGCGATTACGCACCGTCTTTATGTGCTCACCGAAAGTAAGCTTTCGGTCAAGGATTACACCTAAGTATTTGGCTTGCTTCACCCAAGGGATCGGCTTGCCAAACATGGTGATCGGACTGGTGTAAGGACATACAATATTGTTTTTTATATACATATGTATATGGAATGATGTGTGCCAAGCAATTTCATCAATTTATGAAATCTTTTAATAGGAAGAAAGTCCTTCTTCCTCGAGGAGCTCGTGGCTAAATAATAACAGCCGAACGGGTCGATCTTCGAGGTTAAGCAACGCTTGCCAAGGCTGGTCTTTGGATGGGTGACCATATTAACATAACAAGACTTCTCCATGCCTTGGAAAGCACGCTAAGCCGTTGGTCCCGGCTGTCATTTGTACATCTTTGGCAGTCGTTACGGAAGCCAGAAAATCTGACACCAGTCTTGCCAAGAAGTACCGTGTTCCCCAGTTAATCGGTTGTGGAGGTCTGGTAGGCAGCCGCTTCACGTAAAATACTGGTTTTCAGCTAATGACCTTCAAATAAAAAGTTTAATATTAAGGCTTACAAGTGAGAAATGACATTTGTTCGTTTATAGCCACATAGGAATAGACGAAGGAACTACAATATCATAAATCGCTGATCGAACGATCAAATCGTGGCTCGAGAAGTTCTATACTTCGGCTTCGAAACTACGTGATCTTGTCCAACTGTCGAAAGTTATCAAGCGGTTGCCGTTCGATAAGGGCGAGCGCCATAATGTATTGGTTGGGTGTGCTTTGTATTATTGAATAATATAATACAACCAAAAGCAATGTTTGGTTTTATTTTAGTTTCGTTTATTCAGGAGTTCACCGTTTAATAATAACAGCCACACAGATCGATGTACAAGGTTAAGCAACGCTTGCCCAGATCAATTAGTGTCAACCCTTGGTCAGGGCTGTCATTTGTAGATAGAGAGTATCATACTTTCTGGCTTCTGAAAATCCGTAACGAATAGTCGTTTATGCTCATGTACCGTTTTAGGAATATTTTCATTGCCTGCGGGGAGCGAGTATTTAAACAATAACAGCCGCATGGGTCGGTATTCGAGGTTAAGCAACGCTTGCCGAGGTCAGTTTGTGGTTGGGTGACCAACCATCTTAACATACCGAGATTTCTCCGTGCCTCGGAAAGCGATTAAGCTGTTGGTCCTAGTTGGTAGAAGCCAGAAAATCTGACACCGGTTTAGTCACCCAGTTAATGGGCTGTGGAGGTTTGATAGGCAGTCGCAGCAGCAGTCGTAAATTACTGGGTAAAGCTGGTTTCACCAGTTTTTACTTTTACTACAAGTCGAAATCGAATAATACCATTTGGATACCAATAACCCTTAACGGCTTTTACAGTTAATATCTAAATGTCATTCCATAAGTTGATTGATCCAATACGATAAGACGGAATATCAGTCAAATAAATTCATAGTACATGTATAACGCTTTGTATATATAACAATAACAACAATTTTAAGCTGTAGGTACTAGGAACATCCCGTGAGGGAAAGGCAAACCCCATCTACCAGCCGCCGCATCACAAGAAGACGGCCTGGGCGTCGGGAGTCGTAGGATGATTCCCGGCCTCCGTTGGCGGCCTGCGGACGGCGTGAGTTGAGTGGCTCACTGTCCGTTAACAACCAGGCCCTGCAACCCTACCATAACGTCTTAAATCCATCATGATTCCTGTGTCAGAGAGAGACGGAGTTACACAAGACGAATAGCACTATCCCTTTCCCTCACACTGAATCATGATAGCATTGGCACTTCGTAGTACGGCCACAGGTCGACCGCTCGTTGTATTCCACGCGCACCTCAAAGATATGTCAGCATAGTAGCCTGCCAGGGTTGCGGAATTTTTGTGAAAGAGTCACCGCGGTCCAGGAAAGCGAAGGGCATTAGGAAGAACACGGATGGGTTTTAGTCAGTAAGAGTCTGATACTCCCTACCGTTCCGGCCAGAGCGGAAGAAATCTTTTGATTTTTTTTATTATTTATTAGGTCTACCAACAATAGGGTAGTTAACTAAAAAAATCTGATTAGTCCGTCAGATATATTTCCAAAAATATTGGAGACGTATTTTTTCTTTTTTCATATAAACAAAAAATGAAGACGATACAGTTCGTTGAAAACTCGTGTGACGTCACTACTCGCTACAATATTTACCGGGCAGTGACGTCACATGCTCCCACTCCTGATCTTTGATGCATTTTATCTTCGTCAGTTTTTATAGATTTGATAAAGGAAAATATACATTTTCTATAATCTAACTGACGGACTAAACATAATCATATATTTTTTACTCAGGCGACATCCCTATTGTTTACACTTATTTACAAACAAAATAAAACATGTTTTTATAGTTTACACAGTGCAACAATTACTTAAAGGTAAAAATCACATGGACAGTAAAAAAAAACAATGATAAGTAATTATGCAGCTTACAATGCCATATTTCACAAGTAAACTTAGTATAATTTGTAACTCGAATATCATATGTATGCCTATGCTAAATATAACAGTACAATTTCCTCAAAAAATTTCGTACAAACAGTCCAAAAACATTTATAACAAATCTGTTAAACAGTTCAAAAATTTAAATCTTTGCTTCCGTAAAGAATCAAAGATTGATGATTTCCCATCCATCAAAAAAGGTACGAGTACTACGAACATAGGAAATACGACAATTTTCGTTCACAGTAGGTACCGTTTACTGGCCATTTGTTCGTTCCAAAGTTACCAGTTTTTATTGAAACCTGCCAGCTTTTTGGAATGCTGCCATATTTCGAGAAAAGCTTTGACTAACAATAAATTATTATGATTTATTTTAAAGTTATTGTGTCATATTAAATTGACTAATAAATCACATTTTGAAGTTATAAATAATGGTGATAAAGAAAACATTGTGTCAAGTTGCAATATTACATTTTGGGTAATTGCTACTTGCACAAACTAGACTTATTGGTTGCTAACCTGTATGTGATATGTTTTTTTACCCTTTAACAGTTTGCAACTAACTCCGAGTTATCTCTGGTTTATGCTTGTGGGCCTTTTTAACCGACTTCCAAAAAAGGTGGAGGTTCTCAATTCGACTTTTTTTTTGCTAACAACTTTGTATATACTGGGTGTACCGATTTTGATGACTACTAGTATTTGAGTTATCCCTAATAATGCGTGGCTTAGTACTTATACATTGATTATGTTTTCATTCCGTCTTGTCCATGTAAAATGAAAAAAATAAAATTGTTTACGATGGTTTGGAAGAGCATATTAATATTTCAACGTGGTCCCTTTCTAGTTTGGTGAAGATCTGATGAAGAACAGAGATGATAGGAAACGGAACTCTTCAATAAATGATAGCATATTCTGTCGGGATACCTCAAATCGCATGGTTACATACTTTTTGGTTTTTTTGTGTAGAAGTCGGTTGTATTTTTTTTTTGTAAAAAGTTTTTAGTCTCACTTATCCACGTAGAGTCGAGAGTCAAACTTCCAGAGCCTTTAACATTGTAGTCAAATTGCCAGGCTATCGAGATTTACCACCCATACATACAAATTAAACATTTTGGGAATAATTTCAGAGTCTGTCCTGGGGGTCTATAATTCAAGAATGACTAGATAACTTCCTGCCAGTGCCTATCAATAAAATTCTTAGAATAGGTAAAAAATCTTTTCTGCTTCTAAAAATATGTGAGGAAAACCGCATGATAAAGGTACTCCTATGTACCAGTAAATAGAGAGATACGATTCCATTTCCATGTTCCATTCGAATTTACGGTCTTTACGGGGAACCCAAACCTCAAACACTCTCCTTTATTTGCCTAATAAATAAAAGATCTCGAATTCACTTGATTTCTAATTCATGAGACAGGGAAACGAACTCATCGTTGAGTTGTGCCTTATTTTACTTAGCGCTTCGAATTGCTCAAGGGCTAATGAATTAAAGCGATAATTAATTTTACTGAGGGCGACTTGCACAAACCAGATGTACATACATATATTTAAAGTGGGGAGAGATGTGTCAATAAAAATGTCATGTGTGTATTATTTATCAACTACAGCAGAATATTTTTTGGCTAAAATATAAGTTAAATATTCGCCTACATAAATAAAAATGTAATGAAACAAATACGTAAGTTATACTTAAAAAAATGACACTTATTGAGATCAAGTTCTCGTGTTACAATTGTTACATCAAGGGGGTCAATTGTTACAATATAGAGAGTCAATTGTAACATAACAAAAATAAAAAGAACAGACATCTAATCAAACAAAAACTTAAACAGCCATGGACGCCAAAGACATACTAAACTATCTTAATTAACTTCAGTTATTCTGAAAAGCAATTTCAACAAACAAGTGTACGAGATTTTGCTAATCAGGGGCCATTATTTATGAAATATTTGTTATTTATCCTCGTACATATCCGTAACGAAACGGTTGGTTGAAACTTTCCGCGACCCAAGAGCTGGCTTTAAATTTGGCCAGAGGCTAAGCATTGCCATTCAACGTGGCAATGCCGCCAGTCTCTTGGGCACATTACCAACTGACAGCGTTGTGCACGAATTTTTATAAGCTATATTCAAGTTTCTTGTAAGTTTAGTTTACTTGTTTCATTGTACACCAAATTAAATATTGTATACATTTATATATCGACTTAATCTATTATTCTAGTTCTAGCAACAACCTCAGGAGTTAATAGATAATGTAATATTTTAATGAGCGTGGAGTGTTTGACCACCGAGACGAGCTAAGTGTTATTTTTCCGTTTTCCATTTTGTGTTTTCGGGTTTTCCATTTTGTGGTTTATAAATAACTAGCTAATTTTGCTTTTATGCGTTCATGACATGCACAGTTATACTGACAGTTCCTTTCGCATTTACCTACAAGATAAGTATGGATGATTTTATGCTGTCTTATCATGATTTTAAACGTAACTACATGTTACTTTTCCATCGCTTCAGGAAATTCAGGTGCAATATAATGTAACGCTATGTTATGGTATGTTACAACTAATGAAAAAAACATGAATAATATAAATACATACATATGTATTTAGAAAATAAACGTGAATAATATAGGTCGACTTGTTATCAAAGGTATTCCTCACTTACCTCCGTCCGTCTGTTTCAACAGATAAGAGCCCTCTTTTCGTAAAAAGATGTGGTTGGGTTTAAAAGATCTTTTCACTGCAAGAGGCTCTTTTTAAAAGATGTCTGAAGGTAAAGAGACAATCATTGCGGCTTGAGTGTTCGCTTACATATTTACAGTTTTAAGAGTTCGTTTAAATTGCTTTTGGGGTAAAATACATACATTTATACTTTACTAGCGCCCCGGCTTTGCACGAGTGCAATGTAGATACTAATGTTTTATTTACTATAATATGTATGTATACCCTTTCCCTTGAATCATTCTATCTATTAAAAACCGCATCAAAATCCGTTGCGTAATTTTAAACATCTAAAGTCTAAACATACATAGGGACAGACAGACAGCGAGAAGCGACTTTATTGTATAGTGTGTAATAATAATAGCTATTATTATTACACACTGTACAATAAAGTTTTTTAAAGAGTTACTAGTAACTCTTTAAAAAACTTTTTACAAAAAAAATACAACCGACTTTTACACAAAAAATCAAAAAAGTGCAAAATAACTTTAATTTCGGAACTCGGTGTTTGCGGTTGCTTTTTCGTTTTTTGAACACCGACTTCCGAAATTAAAGTTATTTTGCACTTTTTTGATTTTTTGTGTAAAAGTCGGTTGTATTTTTTTTGTAAAAAGTTTTTTATTTTTCACTTTTTAGTGGTACCTACACCCCCTCCCCTCCCCCACCCAAACGAACCAATCACGGTGTAAAAAAAACGTACAGCTCCTTTGCAGAGTAAACTAAGAGGTCGTCAAAGTAGACAAAGTACATATTTTTTTTAGATTTTTCGAAAACTGCTTGGTTGATTCCGATAAAATTTTCATGGGACCATTTGGGAAGTATACCCTTTCCAACAAAAAAATAATTTTTCAAATCGGTTGACAAGCGACGGAGTTATGCGCGAACAAACATAAAAAAAAAAATATATAAACATCCGAATTGAGAACCTCCTCCTTTTTTAGAAGTCGGTTAAAAACTTTCACATTTACAATCTTAGTTAAATATTTATTAATGCGAAAGTGAGTTTGTTACGTTTTCAGCGCTGATTTTGGTGAGTTTTGGTACAGAGTGGGTCCTTGAATACGGATACTGGCTACTTGAACGGGAGCAACGCCGCGAGCAAATCCGAGTGATATTATAAATGTGAAAGTAATCCTATATGCCTGACTGTTTTTTAACTCTTCACGTCTTGACGGCTAAATGGATTTGGGTGAACCATGTCCTGGAATATGACTTAGGATATTCCATTTTTTTTAAACCAGGAGTATGTACGGCATAATTTGCAGTATTTTAGCGGGCGAAGCCGTCATCTTCATCATCAATCATCAACAGCCTGTTGCAGTCCACTGCTGGACATAGGCCTCTCCAATTGCATGCCACTTAGATCTATTTTCGGCTTCTCGCATCCAGTTTCTGCCAGCCGTCCTGCGCAAATCGTCACTCCACCGTGCCTGAGGACGTCCTACACTACGTTTGCCGAGACGCGGTCTCCACTCTAGAACTCGTTTACCCCAACGGTTGTCGGTTCTGACTGCGAAGCCGTTGGAAAGAAAGTAATCTATATCTACACCAATATATAAAGCTGAAGAGTTTGTTTGTTTGTTTGAACGCGCCTCTCCTCAATCTCAGGAACTACTAGTCCGATTTTAAAAAATCTTTCAGTGTTAGATAGCCAATTTATCAAGGAAGGCTACAGGCATGCTAAGACCAACAGGAGAGGAGCAGTTATTAAACATGTGACACAAACGAAGTTGCGCGGCTTAGCTAGTGAGATTATAATTTGAAGATGCCTATTTCATTCCTCTACATTTTATTAGAGTTTTTCTCCTTGTATCTCATTAGTATCGACCGCTGTTGGTTAAAATTCGGCTCTCGTATTTTCGACAAGCTTAAGGGTAGTTTAGCACTCTTGGCACAGATTGGCATTTCATAAAAACACGATGGGTACTTTTATAGGTCTCAAGCACCGAGAATTGTAATTTTAAGAAACATCTATTTTGGTTTTGTATGTACTGTATGTATAAATGAAATATAAATATCAAGTATTTACAACTGATTGAGTATTTAGATCTAAGAACATGTTTAACCCTAATAGGGTTTAAAATGTTCTTAAATCTAATTAAGGCCAACGTTTGACAGGTCGATAGTGTTGGAAAAATACTCGATTTCAAAGTCTGAAATCAGAAATCGGGGGTGAATATACATAGCTTAGTCATTTATTAATCCAAATCACTTCACATCCACAAGACAAGTACGGTTTTGTATTCTTTTATACGGATAAAAGTAAGGAATAAGTATTAGAAAATCCATAAATCATTTGGCGACTACAAAAGACCTCGAGAACTTATTACATAAGAGCATTATCCATTCTCGTAACAAATTAATCGGCAACCATTAATTTATCGCTATCACAGTTCATTTTCTCACTTAGCTCTCGGCAGCATCTACTAGGGTTGTGACCTCGTCGTTGCCTCCACAATTTCCATATTTTATGAACCACTATCAAATCATTTACAAGCAACGCCGTGTCCTCGTCGAAGCGATCGACGGAGGCACGGGAAGCAGTCACCTCCTTCTGCGAAGCAGTAATGCTAGCAAAGGAGGAGACAGAACGCGTGTTGGAGAAGGAAACCTCACGCCCCAGCCGCCGCAAACGGAAGAAAACGCCCCGGGCGTTCGGAGTCGCAGGACGATTCCCGGCCACCGTAGGCGCAGGCCCGCGAATGGCGAGCTTTGGGTGGCTCGCTATGCTATAACAACCAGGCCCGGGTCGATGGCACGTCGTGTTCCACGCGCGCCTCATAGGGCTGTCAGCAAAGAAGACAGGTCTCATAGGGTCAGTCATTTGTTCGAAACGTGAACGCTAAGGGCACTAGAAGGAACACGGGTGGGTCTTAGTCAGTAAGAGTCTGACACTCCCTTTCGCTCCGTCCAGAGCGGGAGGAGTCATTTGATAATATCTCATCCAAAGAAAATGGTGAGAAACCCGAAAAACTGCTTTTTATGTAAACATTTTTATTTGTTGCCCATATCATGGGCGTGAATAAAAAATAATTCGTTAGTCATCTTTGGGAGTCCGCCATATTGGATTTAGTATGAATGTCACTTAGCTTACTACTAATCGTCATCCAAAAGAAACATGTATGCTTAATGTTCATTCAATCGGCAGGGACATAACTATTTTAAAAATCAAAATCGTGACGTGCTTCTCGGGCTTCAATCACTCGTTGTTTTTTCTGGTGATCGTCTGTTTTGGTTCTGGCTCTCAAGAGTTGCGATAGTTGGGACTAGTGTGGCGGGCTTGTCCCATAATAATCAAGACCACTTCAATCAGAATAGGGTGGTAGACTAAAAAAATCTGATCAGTCCGTCTGATAGATTTCCAAAAAATATTGGACACGTATTTTCTTTTTTCACGTAAACAAAAAATGAAGACGATACAGTGCGTTGAAAAATCGTATGACATCACTACTCGCTACAATGTTAATCTAGCCGTGACGTCACACGCTCCCACTCCTGATCTTTGATGCTTTTTATTTTTGTCTTAGACTTGATCAAGGAAAAAATACGTGACCAATATTTTTTGGAACATAATCATATATTGTACTCAGGCAACATCCCTATTATCATTTAGGTATATTTTTCGCCTTTTTTGTGTTTTATGCTTTTTTTCTTCCGTTACATCCCTAGCTCCCCAGTACTGTACTATAAGACGTTTCTTATCACCGGTATAATAAATGATCGTACAACGCTGTTAAGTTTCTTCTCCAACTTCTGGCATTTCATTTCCCTCAGAACTTTGCTAATAATGATTTATGGACGTATAAGATGTACTTTGATTATTTACGCGGTGTTCCAAGATGATGAATATTAATTTGGGTCGTAAACATGAGGTAGACTGCTAAAGTTGAGCTTTCTTCTTGCATGGTATTGCATGGTTATTAGCATTTGAAGGTTAAAAGTCTTTAAAGTATAAAATACTGCTTGGGTAAACTTTAATTTGGGATTACAGCTCTGGCAGGCAAACACGGTGCGACAATGAGCTTACAGAGTTTCCTGTTGATAGATAGATAACATTTTTATTCAGCGCAAGAATAAAGGACACAACACACAATCTACTATTATGACTACAAATACTACAATGTAATATAATAAGTTACTTCTAGACAAACGTGCTCAATTGACCACATCTTTTAAAATAGTGGTCAAACGCAAGACATAATAAATAATAAAAAAATAAACTATAATTTATTTTGACGACATGGTTGGCGCAGTAGTTGAGTGTTCAGCTGCTGCGCTACGTGTCGCGGGTTCGATCCTCGCACGGAAGAAACATTTGTGTGGCCTACTGATGATTGTTCCGGGTCTGGGTGTCTTGTATATGTGAGTTTACATGTTTGTGAACGCACCCACAATACAGGAGTAAATGCTAGTGTGGGGCAACGTTTTTTTTTAAAAGACAAAATTAAATGACAAATTTAACTAAAACAATTTATATGAAAAACGTGTTGACGCTGCTTTGTCGCATTTTCGCACCGTGCCTGCAGGAGCATTTTGTTGGAGAGCTATCAGATCTAGCTCGGCATCTTTATAATATTTCAGTTGATGCTTCTGAATCCAGTATTAGCCTCAAATTCGGCGATATCGGTGCCAATTTCCTATAGCTATGTACTATTATGGTTAAATCACTTCGCAATTCTTCTCATAATTTGATTGAAGAGGAATGCGGTCCACAGTTCTGATTCCAAGATAGCTTTATGGTTCAATAAACAAACCATCACATGAATTAGATGAAATGACGGATCATAAAACCGTTTATATTCGACTGTGTCCTCGATAAATAAATATGTAATACTGAAAGAATTTTTCAAATCGGTCCAGTAATTCCTTTGATTTGAGATTAACGCGTTCAAGTAAACAAACAAACTCTTCAGCTTTATATGTTAGTATTTCTTCCCTCGTTATATTTTAATTGATGACTGTTTTCACCGTTAATGTTTATTTAGTATATTGGCTGTAAATAACGCTTTACTAGATTTTTTTTAAATTAGTTTAAGGGTACGGTGTTTTCTAGCCGAATACTTCGAGAAGAAACACCGAAATCATCTACATAATTATGTCGTTCAACATCTATAAAATTACAGCTCCAAATTCTTTTGATGAGTGAAGCAAACAGATTTCTATAGAAAAATCTCTCGGAAAAAAATCTTAAGTAACTTTTAAGGGCTCGGTATCTATCGTATGCGTATCAATTTCCATTGAAATAGGTTACTTAATTTCAATTATTTCCAAGAATAAGAAATAGAGTGTTTCTATCAAATACCGTGAGGAGTAAAGTCTCTTGAAGGTCGTCCATTACTCAAGTGAAGCTCGAAAGGGGGGAGGGGGTTGACAAAAAAATCACGAAATTTTATGGTTATAAACCATCTTTGTGCCAAATTTCATCCAAATCCGTTCTGCAGTATTTGCGTGAAAGAGTAACAAACATCCATCCGTCCATCCATATTTACAAACTTTGCGTTTGTAATGTTAAGTAGGATATTCTTAATTTCCAGAGAAATAACTAAGCAAGTATTTATTTGGTAACCGGCATGTCCTAGAACTAAAAATTCGAAGACATGTGACATGCATCAACCCGGAACATTAAAAGGCTGATTATGCTTAAGGTTAAGTATTTGACAGCAATATAATCTAGCAGGTATAGCAAGCTGTCAAGTTATATTTTAGACAAGATGTAGCACTTTGTAAACTTATCTAGAACTGCTTCACTTTACAGCAAACTTTTAACGAGCTGTCATAAATAGTTGATCTTGATATATCCATCCTATTGTGCTTTACTTTGTTGGTGTAGCTTTTCCACTTTTCTGTCATAAACATTGTGCTAAAGTCTTTCAATTAAATATTTATATCCATCCTTCTCTTATCTTTTTTTTATGGATGGAAAATCATCTTTCGACTACCTATCTTTTATAAATAAATTCAAACAGGAAAGTCAGCTGCAGTTTCATTATTTGACTCAGTCGTCGAGTCGAAACGAACCCGTAAAAACATTTATTTTTTCCATAATTGCATAATTGTTTTTTTACGAAATTAACAAATTTATCTAACAAATTTTAAAAGCAATTTGTTCGAAATTTTCCTTCTTGGTTGGTTGACTATTACTCGTTGACTTGTAAAGCCTATTTAGCTGTGATAGGTTTTCCTTTAAATCTATACTAATATTATAAAGCTGAAGAGTTTGTTTGTTTGAACGCGCTAATCTCAGGAACTACTGTTTTGAATTGAAAAATTATTTTTGGGTTGAATAGACCATTTATCGAGGAAGGCTTTAGGCTATATATCATCACGCTTAAGCCAATAGGAGCGGAGCAGCGGTAAACAATGTTTTAAAATCGGGGATTCCACGGGGACGAAGTCGCGGGCAGCAGCTAGTTCCTTATATATGCTACTACCATGATTTTTTCACATCTCCAAAAACAACCGTTTGCTGACAGATGAGAAGAGACTTGACTCTAATTAAAATTAGCACTTTAACCACACCATGGGATACACAAAAAAAATGCATCGTCACTTTACGCGGGCTTTATGTGAACTACGGAACCCAAAATGAATATACTCGTGCCTTTCATTACGACCTTATGGGTTATTCGTATGCAATTCGGGTGGTCAGCCATTTCTGCGATCCATCTACTGACGTCGGTTTCGTGATGAAAATATAGAGTGGGAAGTATACAACTTTGATGAACTCATATGTACTGAGTTTCTAACTGACGGATTACCCAGGAAGCATCCTTATTCTGATTGGGTCACATCACAGGCTTGCAGTGTTACATTCGTGACTATAACCTGTCAAAAAGAGTCATTGATGACAGTCGTTCCGTCTCTTTTACAGTGTGGTCATTTTAGTGGGGATATCGCTCAGTCCATACTTCGCGTCTATGAATAAACCTTTCGTGAATGAGTGAGTGAATGACACGAGAATGAATGTGTAACTTCACATATTGAAATGTTTATTAGCGTGTGACTTAACACACTAGTGTAGTTCAAAGCCTAACTAACCAGTAGACAGGCTTTGAAGTGAGAGAGCCCTGTGAACAGTTCATGATTAAAGGGCTGTGGTTTGTCCCTAACTCGATATATGTATGTAGAGATAGTACCATTAATAATATTTATTATAGTACTATATAGTTTGAGAGCATTGTTTGAGTGTGAGAGAGGGATTTAACTAAGTTAGTTCAAACTCTCGCACTCGAATTTTTTAAAACTGGTGTTTGTGGCTATTTCCATTCTACGAGTTCTCGATAACCATTGCAAATACTTTCAGCTACTAATTTTATTAACCTTAACATTCGGTACTATGTTTTTTCCGTCTCTGTTAATTTTATCCTCTTTCTTGAATTAGAAGGAATGGATCTAGTTCATGGTATGAACAGCACTCCCTTTTTCAATAGTTAATAATTATGGCTTTATAACTTTATACTTTGGCTTCAGAGAACTTAAAACACTTGCCATCGAGAGTGACTTCGTTTGTACTAGTAAACATGAGGCCACTCTCGAAAGTGTTATAAATAAACAATTCTAGAATATTTAACTAACGTGGCGCGCGGCGATTTGATTCTATTGTTCGAAGAAGAAAATTTTACTTATTAGTTACGAAACCCGTGATAGCAAAGATGTAGTCCGTCTTGTTTGCTGCGCCGATCTCTTTGTAAAAGAGTTTGTCCGGAGAAGTACACTGATATACCTTTTTGCTTATTGTCAGCGTGGCTAGAATTTGATCAGAAGTCCAAAGGATATGGGTTCTAACAGGCTTTCTATTTCGGCTTGGCCGGTTTTTAAAACTATAGCTTCACCTCTGACTTTGAATTCTGATTCTGGTTAGTCCACAGATATTGTCTTTATCTAATTACTTTATGTTTATTTATTAAGGTTCACCCACAGCACATACATACATATACACATAATATAGGTATTGGCGATATTCTAATATACATGACAATTACGGGTATACACAGAATTGACAACAAAGACGTCGTAGTTATAACTAAAAAAAAAGAAAACTTATAAAAATAGATCCTAAAGTGCGGAACAAAAGGAAGTAGATATAATGACTCTGTTCATCCTGTTAATTGTTATCTACAGTCTTTATCGACGTTTAAAAAGTGCTAGCTGTCAGCCTAATTTGAATAAATTACTATTGTTTTTGAATAGTTTCATGTAACCTCGTACTTTGTCCACAGTGTCATGCCCGGCCCCACTCAAGAACCGCGACTTCGTGCTGCAGCGGTCGTGGCTGGACACGGGCGACGAGAAGATGATCCTCAACCATTCAGTATTTCACAAAGACTACCCGCCGAGGAAGGGATATGTAAGGTATGTAAACCCCTTTTTTTTTCTGGATGGGAAATCATCAAATGACCCCTCCCGCTCTGGGCGGAGCGGAAGGGAGTGTCAGACTCTTACTGACTAAAACCCACCCGTGATCCTTCTTGTGCCCTTTGCGTTCCAGGGCTGCGGTGACTCTTTCGAACAAATTCCGCAACCCTAGCAGGCCCTATGGGGCCCTGTCTTCCTGACCAAACCTGGTTGCTATCGGACGACAAACCACCCATAGCTCGTATGTGAACCCCTGGATTTTGAAGTATTTTTTTTTTGTATTCTGTAAACATTTTTAATATTGCATATTATTATTGGCATACGGAGCCGAAACGTGGACACTGACGGCTCGTATGGTCCACAAGCTCAAGGTCACTCAGCGGGCCATGGAAAGGGCTATGCTCGGTGTGTCTCTGAGGGATCGCATCAGAAATGAGGTGATCCGTCAAAGAAGCAAGGTCACAGATATAGCCCACGTAGAACCGACAACCGTTGGTGTAAACGAGTTCTAAAGTGGAGACCGTGTCTCGGCAAACGTAGTGTAGGACGTCCTCAGGCACGGTGGAGTGACGATTTGCGTAGGTCGACTGGCAGAAACTGGATGCGAGAAGCCGAAAATACGAGTAGATCTAAGTGGCGTGCAATTGGAGAGGCCTATGTCCAGCAGTGGACTGCAACAGGCTGTTGATGATGATGAAGCTCGCGTTTGACGTCTATTTCACCTGATGGTACGCGGTGACGTGGATGACCTCTATTTCAACTGATGGTACGCGATCATGTGGATGACCAAGGATGACCATGAGTACGCTTGCTTAGAGGTACCCCCGGGTTGGAGCTATTAGAAAATACAGACTCCGGCGGGGAATTCTACTCTTAAGCTCTTTAGCTGTACGCATAATGAAAGCATTTTCTTCAATAATGTCAGTATCAGACCATGATCGAAGCTGAATAGTTTTGTTTAACTTAAGGTCTTAGTAGGCAACTGAACCGCACCAACTATCTCATCTGATGGTAAGCAATCATATATTCGTAATTAGAGTACACTAACCAAGAAGTAAACCTATTCAGGCGTTATTTAAAAACCTCCAAGTGACAGTCTCCATAAATTATTGTGGGCGGAAACTGTTAACAATACTCATTACCAAACAATATCCTAAACTGAAAATATTTGGTTTCGTAAATTTGACTGTAAACTGTCTGGTTTGTGTGGCAAAAAGAGCCTGAATTATGTGTAGGGAAATGACATCGGTCTCAGGAAAGACACTATTTATACAAATGCCACACTTACGTTTTTAAAAAAAATATTGTTGCTAATTTCAACATATTGCAATTTTTTAATTCACTTTCATTCTGAGGTCGTGCATAGAGTTTTGCCATTCGTTTGCTGCGCCATAGCCGTCGTCAGGAAATAACACTAAAAGTGAATTTACGTGATCCGAATTGCAATTTCAAACACACAGCTAGAGCTATCGAAAATATTTATACCCTATTCACAATAAGATTAGACATTGAAATAAATTATTGTTAAGTCTACTGCGTTAGTGGCATGACAAATGGTAGCTGCAGTAAACAGTTGATATTATAATCACGTTTTTGCTTTTAATGCCATCTTATGCCTACGGAATAGAATTAAAAATCGGTTGAACGGACTGTAATTTTTGTTTAAATGTCTAATCTTATTGTGAATGGAGTATAGGTAAATATCGCAGAGAGCATTTCTACTTTGAAAAATAAATTACTTATAGGTACATTCTTTTTACACCCTCTTTTCAACATATACTTTTCTGTCCTTGAACTTTCAGTATAGGCGTAGATCGATCAGCAATGACCTCATTTAATTATAAATATCCATTAATACTTTAGCGTCTTTGATCCGTGAAAACCAGGAATGGTGACAATAGTCAGTGACCCGAGTAATTAGAACCAGAATGTCAGTTTTTAATAGGTATCTTGTTTGCAGGATATCAGGCCTGTACACCCACCTATGTATTTCTAAATAAGTTTCCTGATAATGTCATTTCATTAATTTGGTAATGACGTCAGTTATCTAAAACTGTGTTATCACAAACTACGTTAGTTAATTCATTCATGTTTAGTTCGGTTAGGTGGGGCACCTATCATCTGCGTGGGTAATAGCTATCTATCGATGTACTTGTGTATCATAAGCGCTCTCCATTATTCTTTGAATTGCTTTGCATAGGTATATGTTGTGGCATGTCTCGACAGCGCATCGCAAAGAGGTGTCAGCAAAGAAGGCCACAAAAGTTTAGAAGGAACACTGGTGGGTTTAAGTCAGTAAGAGTCTGATACTCCCTTCCGCTCCGCGCAGAGAGGAAGATTTTTATTTGGTAATTTCCCATCTATATAAAAGGTATATGTTGTAGAAGAACCCCCATAGGGTCAGTGCCTGCTAGGAAGGGGGGAGGGGTGGGTTGCGGAATTTCTTCGAAAGAGTCACCGCGGCCCTGGAACGTAAAGGGCACTAGGAGGAACACGGGTGAGTTTCAGTCAGTAAGAGTCTGACTCCCTCCCACTCCACCCAGAGCGGAAGAAGTCATTTGATGATTTCCCATCCATAACAAAAAGTTTATGTTGTGGAAAAAACATACGATATATATACCTGACACTGGCTTCCTGTATTTCTACCGTATTTTCTTAGGAACGAGTCAATTATTCAGGCAGGTAAGTATTGTAACAAAGCTTCCGTCTGTGTGCTTAAGCCATCGTTTAATTCACTCTTTTCAGCAATAATAAATACAATATAAATCTATCATAATCAATCCTAGCTTTTTCCCCAAATACATAGGGGATTTCTGTCGAACTGGATGCATCTGAATATAATAACCTACCAGTATTTGAAATGGTTATACTGACTTTACTTTCAGACCGTCATAACTCAGTTACTTGGGAAAACGATACCATTTGTTTTTTTTATGCTAGGCCATACACAATACACATATTGATGCGAGCAGTGGTGGCCGAGTGGTAACGGCCCCGACTTACGAATTGTAAGTCGCGGGTTCAAACCCAGCCAGGCACATTACTTTGTGTAATTTATTTCATCACAACTGCTCTCAAAACGGTGAAGGAAGAACATGAGTGACATTCACGAACCCGCACTGGGCTCGCGTAGTGGATTACGGCCCATTCCCTCTCCTAGAGAGGAGACCTGAGTCCCAGCAGTCGGAACATTAAAAGGCTAATTATGCTGTTATGCTTATCCATACACATTATATTGTGTAAATATTTATCTGTAAATTCTTTTGTCTGCCTCATTCGCATTTATTTACGTTCTAGCAGCGCCCCACTGTATCGCCTATTTCTGTGGGAATACGGCGATAAAATATAGCTAATGTTAATCATGGTAGCTTTCTATTGATGAAAAAATGGTTAAAATCGGACCAGTAGTTTCAGAGCTTTTTCAGTACAAACAACAACTTTTCTCTTTAAAATAGTTTTCATACATACTTGTATCAGAATCTATACTAGATTCTGATACAAGTATGTATGAAAACAAGAACAAAACCTCAATATGACTTATACGCAGAATACACATACACGTATATAAAAGAAAAACGCTCAAAAATCGATAGATGAATACCATCACTTACTTACGCCACTCAAGTCAGCTCTATTGTATTTCACAAAGGAAATAATTCCTCAAAAACGTTTTAGTAAGTGCTACAATTTTGCAGAGCAATTAGTCTTGAGCATAGACCACAGAACAGATAAAAGAGGTTTTGCCTCTTTTATCTGTTCTGTGGCATAGACCCTGGAAATGCTGGCCACTAGTAGACACGGCCATGTCGAAATTCTAATTTAATGAAAAACTAGCAGCGCCCCGCGGTTTCACTCGCGTAGGTCCCGTTCCCGTGGTACTATGTAGATAAAATATAGACTATGTCACCCGGGGATAGTGTAGCTTCCTAACAGTGAAAGAATTTTTCAAATCGGTTCAGTAGATTCGGAGCCTATTCAGTGCAAACAAACAATCAAATCTTTCTTCTTTATAATATTAGTATACAAAAAGTCCGTCTGATAGATTTCCAAATAATATTGGACGCGTATTTTGTCTTTTTTCGCGTAAATAAATAACGAAGACGATACAGTGCGTTCAAAACTTATGTCACGTAATTTTTATCAGCGACGTGACATGACCAGCCCCCTCTCTTGAACTTTGATGCGCTTTCGTTTTATATTTTATTACAATGTGAAATGATAAAAAATACGTGTCCAATATTTTTTTTTAATTCCAACGGACTGAACAAATAGAATTATGATTTTTGTAACTAATAAAATACTCAATTCTGACTTTGTCGTTGACCCCGAAACTAGAACTTATTATCTTTTAATAGAAAACTCCTTCATTCCATTCGACTCATGGCGATGACAACTAAAAAAAAACACTTTTAAATTTCCCAGCTTTTGTTCGTGATTTACGGGTTTCCTACTACCTTCTGCACCAAAATTCACTAATGTAGGATCAGCGATTTAGACGTGAAATCGTAACTGACAAACAAACACACTTAAAAGTTAGAAATAACAAACATTCGAACATTGAAACTCACATTGCAATAATGTATCATGACAACTCAAGTCGATGCCGTCGCGGCCATTCCACGCTCTGTGGTCTTGAGCTTCAACGTGAAATGCGAAAATGTTGAAATACGTATTTAATTATCGCCAGGCGTGGGGTAAGCCTTAGGGATTGTCTCGGCTAAAACAAATTGATTTCAGCCTCAAACTCGGCTAGTTTACGAACAAAGACAGATTAGTTTTTCCTTTAAATTATGCCAGATTGGATAAGTTTTTGTTTGACGGTACGAAAAGTTTTGCGGAGTTCGGTAGTAAATATTGGCGTTAATTTTATGAGCTTCATTGGAGTTTTCTCTTGAAATTGTTTCTCGGTCAAAAGTAGTTTCAAACGGTTCATTTATCATAAAGTTTCGGAGATGGGAACAAAGTTACTTCATTTTGTAATTAACTAGACTACAGTTTACCTTGTCGTGGTAACATTATCTTAATTGCACCAATTCGAGATAATTTCACCCATGGACATCAACCGATATTGACTTCTGCTTTGCATATTTGAAGTTTAAGCATCCATTTGTTTTAAAAAAGTCCAAAAAGCGATTGTCGTGATTATCCAGTGCTGGAGTACCACAAGGAACCGTCCTAGGACCACTACTCTGTTTGATCTACATCACTGATGCACCAACATCTGACTGCATAAAAACTGGAACCTATGCCGAAAACACAGCGATTTTAGCCTTTTATGAAGACCCAACAGAGGTTTCAAAAATTCTAAAAGATGGACTAAATGATATTTCAAACTGGCGAAACAAGTGGCGAAACAAAGCAAATGAAACGAAGTAAGTAAATGTTACCTTCGCTTAGAAAAAGGTATGTGTCAGCCGGTAAAGCTCAACAACCTTGAGATTCTAGACTATGTTGTCTAGGTGTAATACTTAGGCTTACACCTAGACAAGCGTCTCACAAGGCGAAAATATAATAAAATATATGACAACAAACGCAAGCAACTGGGATTACAGATACCGGAATACTCACACAAGTCACTACTATCAATGAGCAGTAAACTTCTTTTGTATAAGGCTATGCTTAAACCAAACTTTAAAAATCCACTAGGTATCTGGGCTATAACTGAAAAACATCAATGAATAGAAAATCGCCCAACCCGTGATAGGACCTCAAGTTCAGCACCAGAACTTGCGACTACTAGACCAATATATCAACAACTAGCTTCTGCCAGCGACTTCGTCCGCGTGGAATAGTTACTTTACCCCCGATTTTGAAACTCTCACCCCGATCGGTCTAAAATTGTCAAAGTTTCATACAAACTTTCATCCCCTATTTTATCCCCTTGGGAGTACAATTAATCAAATTCCTTTCTTAGCGGATGCCTACGTCATATAACATCTACCTGCATGCCAAATTTCAGCCCGATCCGTTCAGTGGTTTGGGCTGTGCGTTGATAGATCACTATGTCAGTCAGTCAGTCAGTCACTTTTGAGTTATATATATTTAGAAGTGCGGAGAGGTGTGTCAATAGTAACAAAAAAAAAAAAAATCTCTTGCGTTTTATTTATCAACTACAGCAGAATATTTATTGGCGTAAATATAAGTTATATGTTCGCCTACAATCTACATAAATAAAAATGTAATGAAACAAATACGTAAGTTATACTTAAAAATGGCACTTATTGAGATCAAGTTCTCGTGTTACAATTGTTACACCAAGGGGGTCAATTGTGTGTCGGAGGGCCGAAGGCTCTTGGTGGGATGGGTGTCTGCGCGGGTAAAACTGCTGGAACCCAGACCTCTGAGGTGCTACCGCTGCCATGTGGGTAACCACACGGGAGCTATGTGCCCCTCGGAGGTCGACCGCAGCGGACTCTGTTTCCGCTGTGGTCAGCCTGGTCATAAGGCCGGCTCGTGCGAGGCCACGCCGCACTGCAGTGCATGTGCGGCTGTTGGCAAGCCGGCCGAGCACTGGGCTGGGGGAAGGGCCTGCGCGCCATCCGTCCCGACCAGGGGCAAGAGGTCCGCCGCCACCGCCGCCTCTGCCGCCGCCGCGGCTTCTGTCGCCGCCACTGCCGCTTCTGCTGCGGGTGCTGCGGCTCCCAACACTCGGGAGGGTGCTGAGATGGAGTGCCAGTAATGGTCCCATTTCGGCCCCCTCCAGAGACAAGTCGGCCGCTGTGCTATTGCGCAGTGGCTGATGCCTGTGGACGGTGAGCGTGGGTGGCTCGCCGTCCGATACCTGCAGGCTGAGTCGACGACGCGTTGTGCTTCACGCGCGCCTCAAGGAGCCGTCAGCACCAGAGACGGGGCCCCATAGGGTCGGTGCCTGCTAGGGTTGCGGAATTTGTTCGAAAGAGTTACCGCGGCCCTGGAACGCAAAGGGCACATGGAGGAGCACGGGTGGGTTTTAGTCAGTAAAAGTCTGACACTCCCTACCGCTCCACCCAGAGCGGGAGGGGTCATTTGATGATTTCCCATCCAAAAAAAAAAAGGGGGTCAATTGTAACAGTATAGAGAGTCAATTGTAACATAACATTTTAGATAGATTCCACGTAACAACATAATATAATTAACAAATAGGTACGACCTACACAAAAACCGAGTCTCTCCACAAATACTAACCGTTCCTAACAAAATCTAGACTGACAGATAATTTAATTCCCTAATTTATCCCTTGGTAACCTAATCAAACATCCCGCCCGACTCGACCTTTACCTAAATAATAAAGTTAACACAATTATCTTTAACGAACCTTAACTTGTACACCTACTTAGTATAGCTGTAAGGCAGTGTTAGAAGTAAAAAATATTTTATAAGGACTATAATAATATAATATCTTCAATTACCTAAAATTCCGGTGAATTCTTCTAGTCAAGGACACGATTTGTGCAAAAACACGCCTAAAAAAGAAAAATAGGTTGCTTGTGCGTAAGTCGCAAAACGTGGGTCACACCTGATTATTTTCTTTTTTGGGATTGTATGGCATCTTGCTCTATCAGCAGTCACAACATCATTGGCACGATATAGTTAGAGGGTTGGTTCCGTTGTCTATATCTATACTTCTATATCTATACTAATATAATAAAGAGGAAAGATTTGTATTTTTGTATGTAACGAATAAACTCAAAAACTACTGGAAGCGGGTTAACCGTGGGGCGCTGCTAGTGACTTATATTCGAGTAGCAGCGCCCCGCGGTTTCATCCGCGTCCAGTAGTTTTTGAGTTTAAAGATTTGTATATAAAATATAGCGCATGTTACTCAGGGTGAATGCAGCTTTCTAATGGTGAAAGAATTTTTGAAATCGGCGCAGTAGTTTTTGAGTTTATTCATTACAAACGTACACACACAAAAATATAAATCTTTCCTCTTTATAATATTAGTATAGATAGATTAAATTGTCGAAAGTAAATCTGAAATTATCAAATAGCTTTGGGCAAGTTTGACAGGTACTTAACGCCAATGCCTTTTTTTGCGGCAGAAGAGGCAGTGGAACAGTCAGTCTGATATAATGCTAAGTACAAATATCTGCATAACAGTGGTGTCAAAATTTCTGGATACTGACTATCCTTAAAAACTGTCAAAGATGTTTAAAAGACAGCTACAACCAGTGACTTAAACGGGTTTCAGAGCCACGGAAGACCTACATAAAGATGGCAAATAAAAATTTCCTGAATTTGCCGTATCTGGGTCATACTCAGAAAAAGTGTACATTTTAAATTTGTAACTAAACTGATAGGTAACGATACTGAGAATCTCCATCACGAAACTGATGTCATAAGGTATAGTACACATGGACTGGGTAAATAAAACACGTCATTATATTTGTTTTATAATTTTTTTATAATTTTTTTTTTAACTTCTACGCTCTTACTTTAATTTTTTTTTTAATTACTGCTTTTTATTTATGTGTAGACACACATATGTACATACACTGAGCTGCGAGACTCGGATAGAATTTCAAATTCAGTTGGTGTCGATGGCTGCTCTTTTTCAATTGTTAAGCTTTTATTTTTCGCATTTTCTCATACTTAACTGGATTTGTATCGTAAGTTTTTTGTCTTTCGGCATTTGACACAGGTGCCATGGTGTTTTACTAAAACGAATATACGAGGTTTATAACTTGTATTACAAATTAAGCTTTCGTTTCGCTTATCTAACTTATATATAAATGTATAAATTAAAGCATTTTCTCGTTATTTTATTTTAAAAATAAAGTTAGAAACTACAGAAAACTTAGTAAGGTATTTGTGATCACCCTATATAGAATCATAAACCTATGAATAATATTTAGTTACATGGGTATAGGTACCCACTACAAAACCTTTGGACAACTAACGTGCCGGTAACTATAGTTATATACTTCTTGGTATTGTGCACTAGGCTTAAAAATATCTCAGTTTCGTAACGTAACGCAATATAACGAAAATGAGAATAGAATCTGAGAAATTATAAGCTATAAACATATTTTTAACTAAACCACGTGTTTCCCACCCAAGCACTGAGCGTATACGTTACGATAATATAAAAAAAAAAGAAAGAAAAAAACGAGTCATAAAAAAAATATAATAAAATTACCACAATAATAGTCGTTTGTCACCCTGAGGTATTTTTTGTAAATATCAATTTGGTACACGTCTTGACTGCACGACTACGGTGAAAAAATAAAGGCAATTGCTACAGTGATTTTGAATTAAGTAGTAATGTTGCCAGAATAGGAAAACATATTAATACCACTTTAAATAATTGCGTTTCAAATTTGATTGCGTGTTACTAAACCTGAGTAACGAAACTTCATAAATTTGGGACAAAATTAGCTTAATTAAAATAAATTATTCTATAAATTATTTACGAATAAAATTGGTCTTATTTAATTAATTGATTCATCAAGAATAATATAGCCACAAACAATGTTAAGTCAAGCGATGAATATTCGTAACATTTCATCTCTGAAAATGTTTAATGGTCTTTGGGACACTAAAAAAATGTATGACTATATTTATATCAATGTTTTGACACTCAAAAAATATACTTTTTTAATGAAAATTTGTGTTAAAATACCAGAATAATCTTCATATTAATAGACTAATTTAACAATAAGAGGGGAAAAAAGACAATATATCATGATATTGGATACTGACTTCAAAATGAAGTAGCGGGACAAGAAAAGATACCAAATGTACACTTTTTCTGAGTATGACCCATCTACAACCTGCCTTGTGCTTGTGCCTTGGCTGAATTTACAAAGCCTGCTGTTAAATCTGCCAATGGAAAAGTCGCACTCTGTTATTATTATAAGCTCCAAATTGCCTTTAACAAACCTCTCACCAGTGTAGTGTAGGCGTAGAGTGGTGCTGTTTCATTAGTTTATTTGCACAATTTGCGGTCGCCACTCTAGCGATAAGATAAGCGATATCATGCGCGTCAATCCGTGACTGAGTATCGCGAGGCTCCGCGGTGCAAGGTTAACTGCAATTTACGGCTTTTGTGCATCTGTAAATGATGGGTGAAAGCTTTTAATAGGCGTTTTCATGCTTCTCTGTGTTTCCCTTTAGCTAAAACCGGGGGTTTTTAAGTCAAGAGTGAGTGAGTTACTTCTAGACAATGAGCTCTAACGGTACTCACATCATCGTTTTCCATCAGGTGAGATTGTAGTCAAATGCAATCAATAGTATAAAAATTTCCAGTGTAGCTCAGTAACAGATACTTATGTAAAAGTAGGATAAAATAGATGTACTTACACTTGGTGTAAAATTTATTAGAGGGAATAGATATTGAGACGATGTAGCCTCCTTGGTTGCGAATCACTGGCAGTCAAGTTTGTCGATAGAACTTTGGACTGTCAGGCTAAAGGATAAAGAATACTTTTGAAATATGTACGAATAAGAAAAATATGTTTAGTTTTTATATGAAAGGCATGTAAGATGAGTCTTGGAAGGCACACGCCGTAAATAAGTACTGTGGTTGGTTAAATTAAACCGAGAAAATGACTAAGGACTTATTAGAATACAATTTACTGCATATAAGCAAGTGATTAGTTAATTTTTAATGATTTTCATATGTTGATTTTGATATTTTAGTAATTTTTAAATTGTTTTTATATGGTGACTAAAGCTCCAAATAATTCGGAAACGTGACAACTTACGGAGCCGTGTTGCTAACATTTTAACATATATTCAAGTTAAAACGTGCGCAGCTATTTTGAAAAAAAAAAAGAACAAAATGGCGGCTCCTGGCTATGCTAGCCATACAAAAATGTTCGACCCCTTTATTTATCATCTACTATTCTTTCTTTATGAGTGGAGTCTCAAGACCGATGAAACCGCTGCTTTACGTAGTGGGTTTTAAGCTCAAATACCAAACAGTTTTGGGATATTATGGTTTTGTAGTTTTGTGTAGCAGTCTGGGATTTGGGTTTGACGTATAAACAAAATCCTAAATTCCTTATTAACAGAAACGAACTTAAGCTCTGAATCGATTGCGTACGCAAGTAGGCCGCTGCAACATGGCTTTACGAAATGGGGAATTATCAATAAGTGTATTGAATGGACTGATAATCCCCCTTTTTCCCAACTGTACTACTGACATAGATATTTCGAAGAAATATGAGATGAAACACAATAAAACTTTGGCTTTGGTTACGCTTGATACACCAAAATAACGCAAACCAAAGTGTGGGTTACTCTCTCTTGGTATATCAGGTTGAATCTTTGTATGAATTGTTTACTTATATTTGCTGTCGCATCCTCAGAAATCAGAATTATTTATTTGTAAAACATAGGTAGGTTAAGGTCAAGGTCTAATAATTATTATACACTAGCTGCTGCCCGCGACTTCGTCCCCGTGGAATCCCCGATTTTAAAACATTCTTTATCGCTGCTCCGCTCCTATTGGCTTAAACGTGATGATATATAGCCTAAAGCCTTCCTCGATAAATGGTCTATTCAACCCAAAAATAATTTTTCAATTCGAACCAGTAGTTCCTGAGATTAGCGCGTTCAAACAAACAAACAAACAAACTCTTCAGCTTTATAATATTAGTTTAGATGTCACACTATGTTTTGTCATTGATGACATACAAATATCAGTGAAAGCTATTTAACATATACAAAAACAAAAAGAAATCGAAAAAAAACAATGATATCAAAACAAAAAAGAAATAAAAATATATGCATGCAATCAATTAACTTATTTTATAGTGGTAGTATTTTATCTATGCTAAATAAATTTGCATAAGCACATACATACTATATGCACTTGAAAACATAAACATAAACATGATTCGCCTTCTCAGGCAGGCGGATTTTATTGTGACGATGGTAGCCTCCTTGGCTGCAGGTGACTGGCAGGCAAGTTTGTCGATAGAACTTTGGAAATATCTGGCAAAAGAAAAAAAGAGTATTTTGAATTATGAATACGGAAAATATGCTTTGTTTTATATGAGAGTCATGTTAGAAGCGCTCTTATAAGGCAGATGGCGTAAATAATTAGTTATATCCAAATCCGTGTTTTGTTCAATAGAATAGTAAGTTTTGATGGATGTTGGTTTTGTTCAAAGCATATTATCAAAGCCTGTCTTGAATGCAGCTATCTTACTTTGTAAAATAGTATATAAGGTTTTGAAATCAGAATAGTGTAAAGCTCTTATTGAATTAGGTTATGATGGGGCTGGCATGGTCGTGTTATGACCAAAAGCCCCTAAATGTATAATGGACTAGCTGCTGCCCGCGACTTCGTTCCCGTGGAATCCCCGATTTTAAAACATTCTATATCGCTGCTCCGCTCCTATTGGCTTAAGCGTGATGATATATAGCCTAAAGCCTTCCTCGATAAATGGTCTATTCAACTCAAAAAGAATTTTTCAATTCGAACCAGTAGTTCCTGAGATTAGCGCGTTCAAACAAACAAACAAACTCTTCAGCTTTATAATATTAGTATAGATAATAAAAATAAAGAATTGTAAGTGACAGTAGGTAAGGTTCCCTGGTGTTACAATATTATAACACATCCATGTTTTTTTATATGCTTGTTTTTAAAAGCATGCAGTGCATACGCAGCATACATATGGATACCACCTCTGTGTTAAATTCTACTTCATTCGTACCGGTAGATCTGACTGTCTTAAAGGATTTGCATGAAACTTGGCACACATTACACAAGTAGACCATGTCTATGGAATCAGAATAGGGTTCTTTTCGTCCCGGGAGTGTGTTCCTTTCGGCTTATTTTCGTCATTCACGTGAACGCAGCTGCCGGCACAAGGTTCGCGTAAATCTGATGTATTTTATCCTATAAGCACGATGCCGACGCTAATTAGCATTTAGTTACTTCATTAGTGGCGCCTAAGCCTACTCCACGATAAGCCTCCTGAGATTTAATTTCCCACCTTATCTCTCAAGAGGCTTAAAGTCCTTTTTTTTTCAAAAAATATTTTTTTACCATAGTTTTTAGGATGAGGACTTTACAACACTAAAATTTTAGTAAATTGTCTAGAAAAAACTTCTGAAAGCTCCCTAGATATCAAGTTTCCGACGTAAACAAGAGTTAACATTTAAGTTTGTCCTTAGGCCTAAATAAACAGAACGCTGGGGAAAGCTTAACTACCAGTTACGCATAGTGTTGTAACAGAACTTTGCATCTGCCTTTGAAAATGCGGAACTTCAGTATGAAATCTCCGCATCTGCTTGAGCATTTATCCTGTATCAGCGGATTTTACTGGTTCACTTATAAAGAACTAGCAGCGCCCCGAGGTTTTGCCCGCGTAGTTCCCGTTGTTTGTATGTTACTCAGGGTGTAGCTTTCTTTTTTTTTTTTGTTAAAGAATTTTTGAAATCAGTCCAGTAGATTTTGAGTTTATGCGTTACATAAAAAAATACAAATCTTTCCTCTTTATAATACCTATTAGTATAGATATCAGCGGAGATATGACTCAAACTTTCATTCATGTGTTTGTGCCTTTGCTATTATTGTCGCCAAGTTCAATACTTAGTGAGCAGCTATTTAATGGAGCCAGTGTATTTTATGAGTTACTACAAAATGGCAAAGATGGAACAAAGGCAGAAACCTGTTTATATGATGAATCAGCAGTGCCCCACGTTTTCACCCGCGTATTTCCCGTTCCCGTGGGAATATGGGGACAAAATATAGCCTATGTAACCCGGGGATAGTGTAGCTTCCCAACAGTGAAATAATTTTTCTAATCGGTTCAGTAGTTTCGGAGCTTCTTCAGTAAAAAAAAAATCTTTTCTCTTTATAATATTGGTATACTCGTAGATCAAAAATATTCTTCGAATAAAAACACGAACAGTCAGTGTTATTTTCTGCTAGCACTTCAGCCGGTCTATTATGTCAAAGAGCATGAAATGAATTATCATTCCATCTTGTTTGTATGGATTGACACCTTGATGAAATGATCGTGTCTCTCGCTCGCTCGTGCAGCGTTCTCGCTCCGATTGTAACGTTACAATGAGCGCAACGTTACAATGTGTCATCCTTTTTAATGCGTGCAGCCGGCGTTCATCGATGTATTAGACTTGGTCACGTCAATAAAAACCTTATGGCCTATCAGCCTTCAAAGCAAGAGTGAACATCTTCATCCATCGCTTACCATCAAGCTAGATCGATGTCCAGAGCCGAGCATAAAATGTTTTCTGCATTTTTAAACCTCCGACGTAGCCGTAACAACTCACTGTGTAAAATTAGGTTGTGTGACCAAGTGTTCACTTCACATAAGATTTCGTGTGACGTGTGAAGTGACGTTTCAACAGAATGGACTGATGGTTAAACTCAGCTTTGGCGAAAGTAAAGCTTTGCACCTCCGCCTCTGCTCTGATACATCCCTTTGACGAGACGGCAGACCTTAGAGTTTCTAAAGGAAGGAATGGTCTCTGTAGGATATTGCATAGTGTTGTGGTTGTATGAGGTCTCTTTATATGAATACAGAAACGTTTGCTTTAAATTAAGAGCTTTGTGAAAGGAGCTATGTGCACAGCTCTGCGTTTTGTATAGGAAAGGTCGTATTTAGGTACGTACACTTAACTATAACACTACAGATTTATGTTTGTCAATGTCAATGCCACTGTACAATCAATTTGTGCAATATTTGAACGGTTTGAAACGTTAATATGGCAATTCATTGCTCATGAGACTATCATCTGTAACTAAGAAATTCAGTTTCCAAGTTAGTGATCGCGAAAAGGCCGCCCAATGTTTGTCTTTTAGTTTCCTTCTTTATGTACATTATAGTCCACAATAACGTATATTTAATAAATATAATTAATTATTTACTTCAAAAGTCCACCAATCTCGATGGCATATTTTGTAACTAATCCCATCATATTTTATACAGACCTTTTGAGGTAAGGCTTCAGTAATCATCTTATTCAACTTAGCTTTTGTATAGAACATAACCGTGATTTAACCGTAAACGAGTAGGTACGTAGATACAGTTCGTTGAACTTCAAAAGTAACATAGAAAAAGCCAGTTTCATTTTCCACACAATCTGGGAACGAAAATCATTACATTTAAGCTGCTTATCTTCCTGCCGGTATTGACAGAGGAAATTATGAGGTACTACGTGCCTGTGTCACAGACAAGATGGCTGAGGTGTGGATAGAGAGGTATTTTACGTCCCTGTGAACGGAGATAAGAAGGAAGGGACTTCTTTTAAGAATAAATACTTTCTTTATGACTTATCATAATTATAAAGTTTGGTTTTCTTCTTCGTGTCGTACTTTTATGTAGATATGTGAACCCCAGTGTGGGCCCGTTTAAAGAGGCGTGCGAGGATTTTTTCAGAACGGCCAGAACAGTGTGGGT
The DNA here is from genome assembly GCA_905332915.2 of Hecatera dysodea. NCBI lineage: Eukaryota > Metazoa > Arthropoda > Insecta > Lepidoptera > Noctuidae > Hecatera > Hecatera dysodea. The sequence continues at coordinate 3,869,175 of HG995294.1, read as the reverse complement.
GCTTCTTTTTTGAGAGACCATCAAATGACTCCCAGTTCTGGGCGGAGCGAAAGGGAGCGTCAGATTCTCAATGACTAAAACCCATCCGTGTTGAAAATACATAGATATAAAAATTAGTAGCCTACCGGTATCGGGGACAGGGTCCAAGCTATTACCGGCGCGGCGGTCAGGGCTCCAGCGAAAGGAACCTCCTAACAATACGAGCCGTGTCCAGAAGTACCGCTTTCTGAATCAAGCCATTTTATGTATTATTATTTAAAAAATAAACATTGTACACACTTAACTATCTTTTGACCGCGACTTTGTGCGCGTGTATCACGTTTTCCTCCTTCTACGAGAAGTAGGTAGTTTTAGCTGTGCGTTCCCTGTCGGCTACTGAGTCAGTTAGTAAAGGAAGAGTTACGATTATATTGATTGAACACCGAAAATAAAGTTTAGAGAAAACTAAAAAATAATGGCTTTGTATCATAGACACGAAAAGAGAAAGAAGTAGTTTAGTAGTAGGTTTCGTTACGTCATCAAGCTTTGAGCTTTACTTTGTTTAGAGGCTGTTAAGTGGGGCAGCTTAGGAAAGTCTCCCATTTAGCGGCTCATGGCGGCTATCGGAGCCTCGGTAAACTTTGCCGGAAGTCGTATCAATTTCGTCAAGTCTAACTAGCTTACTATGAAGATCGGCTTTCGTAGGAAGTTAATGAGGTACTGATTATAGTTGTATATATACATTACTTTTGGCCTCCTTCATCTTGAAGAATCGACTCAGAATTATTCGAAGTATAGAAGTAACAGCGCCCCGCGGTTTCACTCACGGAGTTCCCGTTCCCGTGGGAATACGAGGATAAAATATAGTCTATGATACTTGCTGATTATGTAGTTTTCCATTGGTGTAAGAATTGTTTATTGGTTCAGTACTTTAGGAGCTTATTCGGTAGAGAAAAGAGAAAAATATTTCCTGTTTATTATATTAGTATAGATAGAATCCTATCTAATCTTAATAAATGCGAAAGTGACGATAGACGGATGCATTGTTGTTTATTACTCTTTCAACACACGTCCTTAAACCACACAGCGCACGACACAACACACCACATTCATGCACACACAAATACAGCCACACAAAAAAAAAAGTGTGTGTAAAATAGTGGGTGTATGTTACACCCACTATTTTACACACTATTTTAAGATATTTTTCTTTTTCTATTTATTAGTTATAAGTCAAAGTCTAATTTTGTTGAATATGGGATTTAACTTGTAATTTTTTTATGCAATTTCTCTTTTTGTTTAAACTCTTTTTATTATTGTTATTTATTTTTTTTATCTAATTTCTCTTTATGTACACTACTTTTACTTTCTGTAAAATTGAAGAGCGGGGCCTCCTAGCACAGGTATATCTTTTACTTAAAAGGAGGTCCCTACTATGTAAGATTGACTGTAAAAGTTTGTACGTCTGCAATAATTTTTTTTTTTTTTCAAATAAAAACGACGAAAATATTGAATGAAATTTCGGGTACATACATATTATTACATGTTTTAGCCTGGATTAACACAAGTCAGGCCGAAGCTAATAGTGTTGCGGAATTTGTTTGAATGAGTCACCGCGGTCCTGAAATGCAAAAAGCATTTAGCACGGATGAGTTTTTGTCAGTAAGAGACTGACACTTTCTTCCGCTCCGCCCAGAGCGGAAGAAGTCTTTTGATGATTTCCTACCCATAAAAAGGCAGAAGCTACTAGAATATAACATCTTTAATCGGATGAAATATGGTGATTAACTATCACCTTAAATATGGAGTATGAAATAAACATAAATACTGTGTTCCACATCTGGACAAAGGCCTCCCAATGTAGCAATAAAATTGCAATTAAAAAGATCTCTAAAGGTAGCTTAACCCCATTGTTATATTGTTCAGTTTGTTAATAACCTGCTCCAAGCGAGCGGCTACTTCAAATACACGTTGATAGTTATTGTCGAATAAATATATGTTGCTTTTATTGTTGCCGAATAACGAGAAAGAGTTTAACGCGACGACATTACAACATATACGACACATTGGATGGTACATACGACACGTCGGCTGGTACATACGACACGTCGGCTGGTATTGTGGCAAAGCGGTGTGACATTGAATGGTAGACGTCCCTAAGCGCAGTTACGTCACTGTGGAATGGAATTCTAAAGTCGCTCCGGAAGCCTTCACTTCGTTCGTTCGTTTTCTAGATAGGTTTTGTTCAGAATTCTTTTTCAAAGCTGTACGACGACGGTTAATTTTACATTTTTCGCTGCTATCTTATTTCGTGATTCAAGGGGCCTCAATCTATCGAAGTGGTCGGTGAATAGAATGTTCTGGAGCAAGATTTTTAAATTGAATAAGGCTACTTTAAGAAAAACGTGGAGTCGATCTCTTGGATTGAATATTAGGTACTCAGTATAATTCTGTGAGATTACCGGTAGCCATTTTTTTTCAGAAGAGATTCAATTTTATTAATCGTTTAATTCTAATATTGGTTAGACGAAAACGTAATTATTAAGTAGGTACAGGATGCTTTACTGGTATGTAACTATTTAATAATTATGTTATATTAGACGCTTGCACGTCGACAATAGTAAAAAGGACAAGTGCGAGTCGGGCTTACGTGCAAACGGTTCTGAATGAATAGGTACCTACTATTTTTTTAACATGTTATTTTAAAATCATATACTTATGTAAATTCCATTTTTTTTTATAAATACAGTACTACAGAAAACCTATATAAAATCATAAACTTATTACAGGTTTTCCTGAAGACCTGTATTTAAAAAAAAAACTGGCTCAGTACTTTCGGAGGTAATTAAGGCGGCGGCGGGTCAACTTTCATCTATTTTCTTCAATTACTTCGGATTGGAATATTTAAAAATAATTTAAAAAATATTTGAGACCCTTACGAGGCCATTTGATTTGATACGTCACACGATACCGTTGGAAAACTTTTTATTTATTTATATATGTACACACACGATACTTAAAAGTAGAACATTTTCTACAAAATCAAGAGCCCATCAAAAAGTTACAAATTTTCAATTTTTTTTTGTTCGTTGCGTGTTCGTCTTTGCTGTAAGTTTTACAAACAAAATAAAATAAAATGTACTCAATGGTTAAATGTAAATACAAAACTACTGTAAGGTACTGGCTGCTGGGTTTGGACTATAAAGGTACAAGGAGTATCATTCAAGCGATTTTTTTTTTAATGTACGTCCCACTCATTTTTACTACTAAATAATAATAAGCACAACTACTACACACAACACACTACGCACTATAGGACACAAACACAAAACACACTCACACATTCACACTCTACGCACAAAATCCTACAATATCAATTTACATTTCACAGATATAAAATATCATTATGTTTAAAGGGGGTGTGAACCCTTTTTTATGGGAAGTCATCACATGACTTCTCCCGCTCTAGGCGGTGCGGAAGGGACTGGCAGACTCTTACTGAATAAACCCACCCGTGTTCGTCCTAGTGCCCTTTCCGTTCCAAGGCCGCGGTGACTCTTTCGAACAAATTTCTGCACCCTAACAGGCACTGACCCTATGGGGCCCCGTCTTCTTTGCCGACATCTGTTTTAGGCGCGCGTGGAACATGACGCGCCGTCGACCCAGGCGGCCAGGCCTAGTTGTTATTGTACGGCGAGCCACAGGGATGTGAGCTTGGATTTCTCAAACAGGTCTCGAACCTAGTACAGATTCCAGCTCTTATAAAGGTTCTGGCATAAGGTAAAATTGTATAAGTAATTCACTGTAATAATGTATCTTGATGAGAGAAATAAACAATATATGTATAATAGGATACCCCTCGGTAACACTGGGTATCAGACTTTCAGGCTTCTGACAAATTAAAATGCTTTGTAAAACTAATTTTACCAAATTAAATCCTTTCAACGGATACCCAAAGACAATTTTCACCTATTATTCGAGGTGTAAAAGATTGGCAACAGGTTGAACAAGCGACACCTGTTAGATAGCTGTTATGTCTTTAGTTAATTAAATCCGTCGCCCCGCCGTGAATTCATTATCAAGCCTTTAAAGAGATAATTGACACTTTTTAACTTCTTCCTTTGAAATGAAGTTCTGATTGAGAACATCGGGTTCGCTGTAAAATTATTTCGCGTTTGGAGCGTTTTCTCATTTTTGGAAACTAGTAGCGCACCGCGGTTTCACCCGCGTTGGTCCCGTTTCCGTGGCAATACGGGGATAAATATACCATATGTTATTCAGGATAAATGCAGCTTTCAAATGGTGAATGAATTTTTGAAATCGGCACAGTAGTTTTTGAGTTTATTCATTACAAACATACACACAAAAACATACAAATCTTTTCTCTTTATAATATATTATTAGTGTAGATGTAGATGAATGAGCCGATTTTGTTTGAACTGTGGTAAACATGCACTTGCGTGCTTAGAGAGAAAAAAGTGTCAAAAAAGAATCTCAACTAACTTTTGGTAAGTATATGACAATATTACGTTTTCAGCGTTGAATGTAGACGCCTACCTGACCCTTATAAATGAAAATATAAAGTACGTGCTTACCTTTTTATTAGGGTGCCAAATGTTACAAACATATACTGAACAACAGAACTGTTCTCACAGATAAAAAATAACCCAGTTTACTCGACGTGTTTTTCTGGATACAGAGGATCTCTGTCCTGACAGACTATTCACATCTTCATCTATTCCTAACGTTCTTCTTCTTCAGCCAATTTTGATATTAGGACCGATTTATCTATAAAAACTTTATTCAAGAAATAAAAGTGTCAGTTAGTCTATTTTTGGACGGGTAGGTAATATGTCAAAAGCCATATTTATTCTTCAGTCAAAGTTATCTGACTATTGAATAGTCAGCCCTTCCTTTATCCGAGCAGGTTCCTTACAGCATCATATTCATTTTAGCCAGAAAACGTCAACTGCTGGACAAAGGCCTTCCCAAGTGTCGCCACTTCGACCGGCCCTGTATGTCATGCATCCAGCGGATTCCCACGGCTAGCACGAGGACATTAGTCCACCTTTCGACCCGGTCGACTATCAATTCTTCGAGAAATGTCCCCTGTGCAAAGTGCCTTGCCCACTACCACCACGTGTATACATAGCATAATCAGCCTTTTTAACGTTCCCACTGCTGGGACACAGGCCTCCTCTCAAGGAGAGGGAATGGGCCGTAATCCACCACGCGGGCCCAGTGCAAGTTGGTGTATACACAATACCTTAAAGCATACTAATATACAAACATTTTCTTCACAGAGCCATGTCTTTGCTGACTGGATTCGTGGTGCGGACGAGGTCTGGTGCGGGAAGTTGGCTCGGGTACGTCTCGAGGTCGGACCCCAGAGGAGCCCTGCCGGCTTGGCTTGTTAATAGGTATGTTAAAGTTTAATACTAAAGGAACATCACGAATGTACTCAGTACTCCCTGAGGTACAGGTTTATGATACCTACTACATTAGTCCAGTGCCTGCTAGGGTTGTGGAATTTGTTCGAATGAGTCACCGTGGCCCTGGGAAGCAAAGGACATTTGGAGGAATACGGATGGGTTTTAGTTAGTAAGAGTCTGACACTCCCTTCCACTCCGCCCAGAGCGGAAGAAGTCATTTGATGATTACCAATCTAAAAACAAAATGAAACATCATTGCGCTTGTTAGCATGGCTGCACAAATCAGCTGAAAATGATGTGTTGGAAAGTCAGCCGTCTCATTTTAGTAGTTTATTTAGCTGCCTGCTTGGTAATTATTCAACTTTTGTTAATGTATTGGGTACCTACCTCAGCCGAGCAGAAAAGGAAAGGACAAGATTATTTCAAGAACTGTTGCTTTTTAAACTGCTGCTGTGGTTGCTGTTCTTATAGAGAACGTGCACGGCGTAGACTATGCCATCTAGTGTTGCAAATCTAAAACTTTTACGTTGTAAATATTTGACCTGTGCTGCCACCTATACTTCCAGCACCCTTCGTTTAGGGGAACGTGCACGAAGTAGACTGTGCCATCTAGCGTTGCAAATTTGAAACTTATGAGTAAAATATACTACTTGACATTGACGCGTCTGTGCTGCCACCTATAGTTTCTGCACGTTCCCTATAATGATCACAAGACCGAGTTCCTACTAACTAGAATCTCGTGAAAATTTTGTCTCTATCAACACTGTTGGATCTGCTAAGTATTTCAGCATTGATTTCTGCATAGTATTTTCAAAATCTTATCTATACTTACTGTACTGTAAACTATTATATTGTAATTCTTAAAACAGTATAATAAAATCGAAATATATTGTAATTCTTAAAACAGTATAATAAAATCGAAAATGAGTTTGTTACTTAGTAAATTGGTGAACCCGATGGTGATGACTGACGGCTTTTTTTTTGCGAAAATCGATATAAACGCAAACAGAGCCGCAAGTAAACCCTAGTACTATATAGTGACTTTACTCGGATCTTGTGAAATTTATGTTAGCAAAACCACCTACGATACCTATAAGATAAAATCCTAGGTTGAAGCAGTTGAAGCATGGATTTAAACAGAATGGAAATGCTTACCGATATCGGAAAATGCAAGCGCCGTGCGGAAGTGAATATAAAATTGAATAAATAATCTGCACTCGGAATGGTCCCACCTGTTATACCTTTTTATTTCTCTTTTATTATAACTTTTATAATGAATATTTATTCACAAGTGAGAATGAGTAAGTAAGCAATGGGTTTGTTAATTAACGTGTTTTTTTTTTTTTGTGTAACGGATTTGCTCTTGACTCTAGTCTAGATCACAGGTGACAGAGACAAAGTCGACGATGGAATGAGCTTACCCAGAAGAAGCCTGTTCACTCTAACTTTGAAGAGATTAGGGTTGAATGCGTTCGGAAACACAGACGCTTTTGGCACAGGCGTTTTTGCTTGTGATATTGGACACGTGTGTGCTCAAAGAGTTTCCTATGTTATTTTTCCGGGTTAATAAACTGTCCTCTTATTAACACGGGATATCTCGCCTTATGTTTGTGTAATACATGTCTGTTTACCGCTTTGGGCGTAATTAGGTCGATGGAAAAACACGGTGTTGCTGCTATTATTTATGAAAAATACATCCTTATTCGTTAAAAAAGGATTATTCTTAGTCGGTTAAAAAAGGATTATTCCTTTTTTAACCAACTTCCAAAAAAGGAGGAGGTTCTCAATTCGACTGTATTTTTTTTGTGTGTGTTACCTCATCACTTTGTTCTGTGTGTACCGATTTTGATGATTCTTTTTGTGTTCGAAAGCTGGTGCTTGTCGTGTGGTCCCATCTATCTATACTTATAATAAATCTGTAGAGAGGTCAATTCTGTACAAGGAATATATTTTCAAAATAACTATCAGGGGGTGATTAGTGATCGATACTGGTGCCAAAAATGCAATCAGTAAATTTTTTGTCTGTCTGTCTGTCTGTATGTTCTTTATAGAAACAAAAACTACTCGACCGATTTTAACGATGCAATTATTCTTCATACTCCTGGGCAGGTTATAGTATACTTTTCATCACGCTACAATCAATAGGAGCAGAGCAGTGAAGGAAAATGTTGGGAAAACGGAAGAAGTTACTCCATTTTTTAAGCTTCCGTCGCGTGTGTAGCCTTAATGGTTAAAGTTACATAGAAATCATGTATTACGGAAATATTCTACATAAAATTATCTAAAAAATATCCCGAAACAGCATGTCTATCTTTTGTCAATTTTAAACCGATCGGGCTGAGAGTTTCAAAATCGGGGGTAAAGTAACTATTCCACGCGGACGAAGTCGCTGGCAGAAGCTAGTTTATAATAAATTTCAAAAGTATGAAATAATTGTTGTTTAGAAGTCGCTTGTTTTTTTTTTTGTAAAATGCTTTTTTTTATTTTAACTTTTGAGTGGTACCCCCCCCCACCTAAACAGTAATTTAATGAAATCGTCAAATAACCGCTCTGTGCGGAGCGGAAGGGAGTGCCAGACTCTTACTGACTAAAACCCACCCATGTTACAGGAATTACATACCTACATTTTGTTTATTTTAATTTTGGAATCAAACAGATACTTACAAACATATAATTCTTAAGACAGTTGGTTCCTTACAATAGACTTGTAGTGCCGGCAATTTGATGTAATGGTAAAGCAAGTACAATCAACCACTAATAAGGAGAAACACGTTAGAAATATTATCCATTTTTTATCAGAACATGAGTTCATTGAAACGTATGTCATGATCATTGTATCGATGATCGTTTGTAAAGTAGGTGATAAAATACATCTTACTACTATTTTAAATGCGGAAGTTCAGATGGATGGATGGATGTTTGCTACCAATCATGCTAAATCGGTTGAATGGTTCTGGGTGAAAGGCACAGAGATAGATTATAGTCTGGAACAGCACATATGTAATTACTAGTTTGTTCCGTTGGGATAATTTCCAAAGTTCACGCGGGTGAAAGCGCTGACAGCGCTGCAGAAGCTTATAATTATTTTGACAGAAGCTTGTAATTATTTTGACAGAAGCTTGTAATTATTTTGACAGAAGCTTGTAATTATTTTGACTGAAGCTTGTAATTATTTTGACAGAAGCTTGATATTATTTACTTCTTTACCCAGGGTGACAGCACAACTAGCGCCGCGACTGGTACAACAGTTGCATGCAGCAGCTCGTCGCTACCCTGGCTGGAAGGCGCTGACGGACCTGCCCTATCACAAGCCCTGGAGACACCCTGAACAGGTCCCGCCGCAGAGGATCTCTTTAGCTGATGTAAGTATAGATACAAGATACATACTTTTAAAAAAATAAACAGAGGCAGTGTAGATTGTGTTTGTTCGAATCGAAAGGATTTTTAATAAAGTGGGTGTTTAATAATACGTACCGTATAAAATAGGTAAAGGTCTGATTACGGACTCAGGTTGGCTACCATAAAAACAATCTAGCCCAATGGAGTATCATAGACCTGTCCGAATACAGTGCGAAGCCCCTTTGCAGGATATGATCCACCTAATTTCCTGCTCTTTAAGCCCAACCACTTTCTCTTTCCGAGCCCTGAACGTGGCTAACGAAAAAGCAACACAATTGGGAACATTTAATACATATGGAATGCAATAAAGTATTGGGTATTGAGTATTGGGTATTTTACTAGATATCAAAATTATAAGTTGTCTATTTAGTCCGTCCGTTGGATTTTCATAAAATATTGAGTATCACGTATTTGTTGTCTTATAAAAATAATATAAAGATACAGCGCATTAAAGTAATGGAGCGGGAGCTGGTGACGTCACGGTGCTAGTAAAAATTGTAGCAAGTAGTGACGTCACGCGAGTTTTCAACGCACTGTATCATCTTCATTTTTTGTTTACGTAATAAAAGAAAACATATGTACGTGTCCAATATTTTTTGGAACTCTAACTGACGGATTTATTAGATTTTATCAGAAGAATACCCTATTAGTATAATCAACACGAAAAAAAGCATAGGCAGTCAACACATTACGTGTTCTACGTGATCAAAAGCACGTTTCGTTCACCTTTGATAGGATACTTGGCTTAAACGTGTCTCAGTATAAAATACCCTACCTCTTTTGATTCTGCAATCATAGAGTTCAATACAACAACGCCTTCAGGATGCTGTTGCGGTTGCCGCGACGTTGCAGTGCGTCGGGAATGTTTGCTGAAGCACGTACGGATGGCTTTCACGCCATCATGCGTAAGAAAGCGGCTTCACTACTGCAACGTTTGCGTAGCACTCGGAACGGCATCCTGAAAATGATTGTTAGCAGAGTGGACTGCCCCATCCAAAGGCACTGGGTAGAATTAGGATAGAATTAAGTACTAACAACAATAACATAGCATGTAAGCACAGTTTGTTACTAACCACTAACTACGTATGGACTGCTTAGGTCTGAAATAAAGATATTTTATTTTATTTATTTATTTATTTATTTAATACTCTGAAAGACTTCGTACCTACTTAGAGATTCTAAAGATTCAACTTAATCAATGTTGTTTGAGACGGCCGAAATAATCAGCGACAACTTTTATCTGATGTTCGTTTAATTATGCTGATTAGTTATTTGTAGAGAGAATAAAACACGACTAATTAACAGACATCTTAAGGTGGCCTTATTAATAAATTAATTACCGCGCTAATACAATAACTCACAAAAAAAAATACGCTAAAAAGTATCTCAAATTAAAGCAAAATAAAAACGACCAACAAATAGAATTACGTTAACACTTACCAGAGTAATTAAAAGTTCTTTCAAAAACAAAATGGGAACGAGAACAACTAATCCGTGACATTTTCGAGAGAAGAAAAAAACTTTTAACGAGTCGGGAAGAAATCCTCTAAGTTAATGTCATTTTCCTTTCATTAGAGAAGAGGCAAAAGTAGCTAAGGGAGAATCCACACGTACCACAACCACATCGCAGCGAAAAAAAGTTGTCAAGCAGCGGTTACGTGTGAATAATGTCGGTGCAGCTTCTTGCAGTTGTTTGTGGTAACAATAAAATGGGGATGTGGTTGGGTTGTCGCTATAAGTTCTTTTTTATGGTAAACTAGCTGCTGCCCGCAGCTTCGCCCGCGTGAATGTTGGAAATTATCCCAAGGGAACATAATCCCGGGATAAAAAGTATCCTATGTTACTTCTAATACCTCCAAGAATATGTGTACAAAGTTTCATGATGATCGGTTGAGTAGTTTTCGCGTGAAAGCGTAACAAACAAACTTACATTCACATTTATATATTAGTATAGATTATCAAATGACTTCTTCCGCTCTTGGCTGAGAGCTCTAGTATATAAATATAGTCTATGGCTGAGAGGGAAGGAGTGAGAGTCTTACTGACTACGCGGGCCGCGGTAACTCCTTGTAATAATTCCGCAACTGTTGCTAATAGTTGCGATGTGGTAACGTTGTGGCTAGTGTATGGAGACAGACATATTGACTGCAGCGCAAGGTAGTGTTGTGGTTATGGGGTGGCTGGCCACAAGTGCGCGATGTCGCTGGTGGTTGGATTGTGGTTTTGATGTTGGGTTTACTATCATTTTTATAAATGGGAAGTCATCAAACGACTTCTTCCGCTGTGGGCAGAGCGGAAGGGAGTGTCAGACTCTTACTGACTAAAATCCACCCGTGTTCCTCCTTATGCCCTTTGCGTTCGAGAGCCGCGGTGAATCTTTAAAAAAAATCCGCAACTTGTTTTACCACCTTCATGCTTAATTTGGCGACAACATGTGGTCCGTGTGAACTATTTATTTAAAATTGTATCACACCCATGTGTTGTTCTTGAGGTGGGATTCTGATTTGGTGTAGTCTTAGTACTTACGTGTGAATACCTCCTAAATTCCCAGAGTTACCGCAAACAGCATTACATAAACATGAGACCTTTGAAAGGCTTTCAAATAATTCCCAAAGTTACTTCGGGCTCCCAAATCCCTTGTTATTGATTATATTGTCTCGAACTTCACCCAATTCATTGTTTGTTAGGTAAAACGATTTGGATTGCCAGCTTTTTCTTAAGTGTTTTATTTTGTTTGAAAAACAAGTGGTTTTTTTATGAATTGTTTGGTTAAGTGCTTGAATCTGTTTTGGTTTGCGGATAACTTTGTGAGTCCTAAGGTGATGAATGAGTCATGGTCTCTAACTTTATTTTAGCATGATGGTGAAGGTAATTAATTACCCTTTTAATATTTCTTCGTAGGAATAAGGTCAGTAATTGCGTAGCACATAATGCATTGTTTCGATTTTGTCAATTCCACAGTTTTCATTGGTTGTTTTACTTTTTCTATATGTAAACTTTATAACTGTGGATCAGGAAGTTAATCGGTTGCGTCTGTAACTTTGATATGGTGTGTTACCAAATTAAGGTGCCGCGCTGTCGTTTATCGGTACCTAAAAATCACGTAGGTATCATTATTTCGAAATCAATATTGACGTTATTTTATCTGGGTCAATGACCGCTACTGGCTTGCTAAAACAAAACAACTACACCCACGTTGATAAATGATACAAACGCATTGAAAGCAAAGATAAATCATAAATATTCTCAGCATCGAACTCAGCGCTGCATTACTATTCCACTGTCAGCTGTCACTGTCAAAAGTTCTCTCTGCAGAGATACAGAACTTTTCACAAACGAACCGAACTTTTGCTGCATAACAAGTAACAACGCTGATAAGCAAATATGGAAAAAAAGTTTTACCTAAAGCAGTATTTTACACTCTGGTTGGTTTTACTTTGTTTGAGAATATCATCGTCTGCCTAGCCTTTTCCGAACTATATAGGGGTCGACTCCCAGTCAAGCCGGATTCAGCTGAATACCAGTATTTTACGTGAAACGGCTGCCTACCGGACCTCCAACTACCCATTAACTGGGGAACACGGTACTTCTTGGCAAGACTCGTTAAGTCGGTCACCCATCCACAGACCAACCTCGGCAAGCGTTGCTTAACCTCGAAGACCGTCGATAGCCACGAGCCCCTCCTCGAGCTCGTCGCTTAATAATAACAGCCGCCAAGGTCCATACAATGATGGGTGACCATCCATTACATACATATAATGTAGATTCCTCCGTGCTTCGGAAAGCATGTTTAGTTGTAAGACCCCGCTGTCATTTGAAAATCTTTAACATTCGTTACAGAAAGTCAGAAGCTAGAAAATCTGGCCAATGACCAATGTTGTCTAACGGCCGAACCCAATAACCGATCTATCACATACTGGAGATAGAAAAACAAATGAAACAACAGAAAAATTATATAGGTTTTCTGTTGTTTCATTTGTTTTTCTATCTCCAGTATGTGATAAATCGGTTATAGGGTTCGGCCGTAAGGCTATCCAGTTATTGGTACCCAGCTTTTTACTGGGAAAAAGACTCATTAGATTGATTTTGTTGAATTTGATTATCCTCAATTGCTTTGACATTTAACTGACATTTTTTTATCTATGATTAGTTGATGACATTGGTCTGAAGTAGGTAATAATAATAGTAATGATAAATAACGATGTAATATATAATGTGGTAATTTTTTAAATTCTATTTTGGATTGTAATAATTTGACTATTGGATAAATTTATAATTATTGGATATTTATGCAATAATAACCTACTTATTTGTATATTTGTACGCCGTTAAGGCAAAACATGACTGTAATAAAACATTTTAGTCACATATTGCATGCCATGTGTGTGCATACTCATGTTTTGGGCAAATAAATGATCTTTATCTTTATCTTTAGTACGTACTAACTTTTTGCAACTGTCGTCCGCGGCTACACCCGCTTGAAATTAGTACTTTCCTCCGCCATAATATTTCATTGAAATCCGTTGAATAGTTTTCGCGTGTAAGAGTAACAACAAACATTAATTCGACCCCACAGATGCTGCGATATATTTGTACAAACTCGTGGGTTAATATTCGTGGGTATATAGTGTGTACCGCATCCACAGCGTGCTTGGCGTTGACAGCATTGAGCTATGTGAGCGCCATATAAGAGCAAGCCACGCAAATACCAATAACGTCAGTTGATGTGTACCGTGGGTTAAAGAACCACATACATTTTTCTTGCAAAGCCAAAGTGCGCGGCCTCTCCGTGCGCCCCAGTGGGTCTGCGCCTTAAGAGCGTATACGCCGAACGGCATTTCATACAAGTTTTTAAGTCCTTATTTCCCAAAATGACTAAACCGATTTTAATGAAACTTTACACACATAAGCAGGATATGTAGGTCTAAAAAGTTAGTTGAAAACATTTACGATAAATAGTGTTACAGTAAAATTACACCCATTTTAAATTTTCCATACAAACATTTTCCAGTTATCTTTTTTTAGAAGAAATTTCGAAAATGTTTTAACCAACTTTTAGACCTATGTATCCTGCTTATATGTGTGAAGTTTCATTATAATTAGTTCAGTCATTTTGCAAAATAGTGACTTGAAAATTTGTATGAAATGCCATACACGCTCTTAAGACATAGAATCCTTTCCGAAATTAGGGTAGATCGTTCGGTGAACCCCGATGACCCACGAACGACTTTCACGGAGGCGCGAGGTTGCTGGCAAAAGCTATTTAGAACTTTATTCCGTGACTACAGGGCATCATGTCGTGTATTTATTACTATGCAAATGTTTTTACTATAAAATTACGAACACCTTTCATAATATCACTGGCTTTCATAAGACAACCGTTTTTTTTTTTAGGTTAGCGTAATGAAAGCGATGTAGGATTTTTTTTACAGTTAGCCTAACTAAATACTTTTGTGAGGTCAAGACTTGACGAATGCTAGTTCGCTTCCCGTCTATAATCCAATCTGAAACTGTTACGGGCTTACGGCCCCGCCAATAGCACCGGACGCCCGCGGGACTTTCTTCTGCCGTGGGCTCCAAGCGTGTGGGACCTCACGGTGCCATGCATGCCCGAGACCCAGCGCCGCGCCGCCAGAGCGCCCCACCCTGTGGCCCCACCACACGAACGAACCAATCGTTGCAGCGGTCTCACAACCATCAGCCATTTTGTACAACAACATATACTCCATATTAAATCGAAGAGTATTATTTCCAACGTAAAAATAATAATAACTTTGAATATCTGTTTGTTACATTTATACGGCTAAACCAAATTTGATGAATTAAGAAATAGAAGTAGACTAAGTAGCCTCGGTGATGTATCTACACAGAGTACTTGGGATTATTTCCAACTTTCAATCGGGCGAAAACGCTGGCAGACGGCTAGTTCTTGAATACTACGGGCGCCTAATATGGAAGGTTTATAAACAAACGGCCTTACTCAAATACCAGATAATATAAGTATCTAGGTATATTAAGTAACTGAAGCCAAGGCCAGACATTTTTGCCGAAAAACTTAATTTTGCAGTGGCAGAGGATGAACAGACACTGTGGAAAAGGGATAAGCAGGCCTTAGTCCAGCATTTTTTTTTTTTTTTTTTTTTTGGAATGGACCACTCGCAGTTCAGCACACTAAGGCTGGTTACTGCTCAACCGGACAATCCTGTGGTGGCCTCAAATGAATTTAAGGCCCCCAGCCAGGGCTAAAAACTACTAAAAAGCTAAATGACCGCTTCGCTAAGGGCATCCCCTGTGGGATACGGGCCTCGGCTTAACGGGGTCATTGAGAGGGGCAGCAAGGGACAGGCTGGGTCAATTATTATTATTTAGGGGATTTAACGCTAATGGCTCAGCGGCGCGGGCTGGCTCGTTAGGCAAAAGTCGGGGAGGGATGTTACTGGGGCGTCGCGATGGGCCTCGTCGGCGAGGCCGGAATACGGAACGCGGTCTGTTTTTGTTTTTTCTAATCGTACTGGTTTCCCTATTACTCTCTTGAAGTAAGGTGATGGGGTCGTCGGGTTCGACTAGGGAGTGCCGTGGACGGCGAATCCTACTAATCTTGGAGGGAGTGTACCGGGCGGCCGATACAATGAGAGGGTTCTGATGGGATTCGGCGGACTCAATGAAACGCTTGTTAAGGCGCTTCATGAATTGTTTAATAGTTGGAATGCGGAGGTCGACATGGAGTCGATCGTTCCTAACGAACCACGGGGCACCCGTGGCCTTCCGCAGAAATCGGTTTTGGATTACTTGCAACCTATGGATCCGGTACGACTTAGTGTGCGCAAAGGTAGCACACGCATAGGTCATAATCGGGCGTATACACGTTATATAAATGCGCAACTTGCATTTAAGGGAAAGCTTGCTGCGTGCATTCAGCATGGGGTGGAGCCTACCGAGAGCGAAAGCGGCGCAATTACGCACCGTCTTTATGTGCTCACCGAAAGTAAGCTTTCGGTCAAGGATTACACCTAAGTATTTGGCTTGCTTCACCCAAGGGATCGGCTTGCCAAACATGGTGATCGGACTGGGCCTTAGTCCAGCAGTGGCATAAAAGACTTATAAACTGGATATAAGTAACTATAGTTACTTATATCCATATAGTTATCCGTTATATAGTTGATCCGCGCAACTTCGTCTGCGTCACATTTTTCATGACTGCTCCGCTGCTATTGGTCGTAGCGTGATGATATACAGCCTATCCATCTGCCTAGCCTTTTCCCAACTATATTGGGGTCGGCTTCCAGTCATACCGGATTCAGCTGAATACCAGTATTTAACGGGTAGCGGCTGCCTACCAGACTTCCACAACCCAATGACTGGGGAACACGGTACTTCTTGGCAAGACTGGTGTCAGATTTTCTGGCTTCTGACAATCCACAATGGCTGCCAAAGATCTACAAATGACAGCCGGGACCAACGGCTTACCAACTTTCCGAGGCACGTAGGAAACTCGGTATGTTAAGATGGTCACCCATCCACAGACCAACCTTGGCAATCGTTGCTTAACCTTGAAAATGGGCTATCTAACACTGAAATAATTTTTCAAATCCGACCTGTAGTTACTCAAACGAACGAAATCTTCATCTTGATATATTAGTATATAGATAAGACTGATATCCAGAAGCCACCATTTTAAGAACATACTCCTCACGCAAATAACTCACATGTTTATAATATTATTAACCTCGTGTCTGCTGTAAACTGTTCAATTAAACCCAACGTAGGTTTCCGTTGAGAATTTCTTGTGACTAATAAAAAACTGTCACAAAAACAGATCCACAAAAATTTATCTCTGCAAGGCAGCGTTGTTAAATATAATTAGTGGTAAGGGTAACCTACTGTTTCTTATTTGTTTAGTCGAAAGATAAGTGAAAGAAAGTAATAAAGTCAAGGAAATCTAATAAGAATCTTCAATCAGTTAAGTGCTATGGATGCTGCAGGTGGCTGGTACATTTATATTTCAGGAAATATCCTTACTTATTCGTGACGCCTACCAATTGCCACTAAAAGCGTATTTAGACCAAGACCTCATCAGGACTCTGGTCTGCCAAGAATACACTTACTTGCGTACCTATCTCGTAGAGTTTTAAAAACTATAACAATCTTTTAATACAATTTTCGTCAAATCGTTGAGCTCCTTAAAGTTCTAAGTTTGAGCTACACGGTAACTAACAAATGCTTGCACTGTCTGGAGAGGTCCACTCAAACTTGTGTGGCACTTTCGTCAAAAGGCTACCTCAGACATTGACCTACATGGTTCTCATATGACTTGACCAGTACGGATTGCATGGACTTTAAAAGAGACTTTGATCTCTGAGTTTGTTTCGGTGTTTCTTCTCAAGGTAGTCGGCTAGGAAACACCGGAAATATTTGACGTGTAAAAGTGTTATGTTTAATCTACTTACAAAATAAATATCATTTATAAAGTGCAATCAATTTACACACTTTCTTTTCTATTTTCCAGTGCGTAGACCCCGACGCACCACCACCTCCGGAAGAACCAAAACCCGACACATCCAAAGGAAAACTAGAAGTGCCGCATCCCAAAGAGATCGAGAGCCACAGCGTCGAAGACCTCGGAGACATATCTTCAGAGTTCAGCGTAGAGGTTGAAGAAGACACCTTAGACCACGCTGCTGACCCAAAGAAAAAAGGAAAGTTTTATAAGCTGGTGAAGTCCATGAAGAATAGAAGGAAAAGTGTGCAAGTAGCGAAGAGTGCTGATAACCTTGCTGATAAGCCTTTGGAGGAACGGCACGAGAAGAAGAAGGGGTTCAAGTTTCATAGGAGGTTCAGCCTCAGTCGAGGAAGGGAGGATTGAGCTTATACGCGTTGTGACTTAGAGGGTTAGAGGTAGTTTTGAAATTGAGGTGTTGTTTGTGAACCATGTGATTGAGACCATTGGATTGTCTCTGAATCAAATTAAATCATAATCTTTAAAAAATACCATTTACAGGCACTTTTGAATAATCAACGTCAGTTAAAAAGATGAAGCTAGTTCTGCCGCCTTAGCGCCTAGAACAGCTAGAATGTTCCTCAGCAAAGCAAATTCACTGACCCTATCTCCAGCGCAGTTGAAGATTTTTAAATCAGAACCAGTCGGAACTATCAAACAACCTTGTCAACACTAGAAAGTGGACATAATTTAATAAAAGTACAGCATTTTATCGCGACAACAGAAAATGCATTACTCATTATATTTTATCACAATGGCACTCTAGCAAAGTGTTTCCAAGATGGAGATGATATCTTAAAACAATACATAATTAGGTTAAAAGGAGACATCACTAGTACAGTTTCAGTGTGAGTGCCATCGTTAACCAATTAGTCTGCACGCAATCTGCTTTCTATTCTATTTACTGGACCTTTGATTTTTCTCAAAAAAAGAGTACAAATTTCACGCGAGTGGTAATAACATTGCACTATACATTTTCTAAGGGCAAGACATACATAATAATATTTCTTGTCTTTCCCTTTTTATTGCATTTCTTTATGCTGGAGATTGGGTCTCCTGCATCCAGCCCTTGCTGGTTTCCTTTACCAGATGGCCGGTCCGCCTGCCATATCGTTAAGTATTAACCAGTTGGCTGCTGGCCAATCCTATGCCAACAGCACGTGGTTCACACACGTCTGTGTTGTTTAAGAGATCGGGGTTGGTTCCTTTGATATGCCAAAAAATACCGCAGTTAGTGTTAAAATAATTCCTCTCCCATCGATCTCTGTAGCTATATTATGAGTTGTATCTACTGTAAATAATTCATTTGTCTTATCAACATTGGTGTTTGCTTGCAATTCGTTATCTTTACATGAAACCTTAGTCTCATTTTTCTTTACAATCTTTTTATGCTATAAGGGCACTTCAGTGAGACGCTTACAAATATTTTATACCTATTATTATATTGTGTCTTGTGAGCGAATTATATCTACATTGTATGTACTTAATCATGTTTATTTTAATAAAACAGTGTATTAGGCTTAGTTTCTGGAGTGTCAGTTATCGCAAAAATTACGTGATAAATTCACAAACGTACGTTAACAGCTGTGATGGGTTGCTTTTTTTGTACAATTGTTGGTTCATACAAGCGCATCGCTTTCAAAAAACTGTGTGTCACTAATTCTGTCAGTTTTTCCTCGTGTATAGATGGTGTGATGTTGTTGTAGTATTCTATGCGCAAGAGTGCTTGTAACGGAACGCATAAAATAGACATATCCAGAAGCGCACACAATGCGGAGCAGGCGTGTGAGTAAATCTGACGTTTATGTCATAAGTAGATGATGTCCTTAAGGATTATAGCCAAAATATAGGACTAACATCTCTATGTGGCTATTTAATTATTGTGGATTAACACCTTCTTACCTATTAATGTCGCCAGTTTTAAAACAAATCTAACAGGTGCCTGCAATAAACGTTATTTCAATGTTATGAACCCAGTGTTTCAAATAGAATGTGTTTAACTTTAATCCAATAAAGATACTGCTGTATGAATATAGATTCAAGTGTTTTTCAGACTAGTCGTCACATATTGGTAGTAAAATTCGAATAATAGATTGTTCCTACAAATAGTTAGTTAGAAGTATCTCCAACTCCGGTACAAATACTTGCAATAAATACTGATTTGTACTTTAAACTGTCCATTTAAGAATCAATCTCGAAAAACTAGTGCGATAAACTCCGAAATATTAATGTGTGCACACCCTTACATTATGCAAACAGTACACGGTTCAACCAAATTAGTTCATTTCACAAAACAAAATGGTCGAATCTTCTAAAATTATATATAAACTGAATCGTGTATTGGTTGAAAATAGTGATTATAGTAACTTATTTCTTTAATAAATATAGTATTTTCCGGTTATCGCGAGCAAAGCCGCGCTTATTCGCTAGTGTTCAAAGTCAAACTATGTTAGTCAAGAGAGAGAGAAGCAAAAGAAATCATGTTGTGTATAAAATGAGATGTTTTGTATAAAATGTAAGTCGTTGTAGATGTTATTGACATTAAGATTTTAAGATCTATATTGTACTAACTTCTCATGTTCAATGTCACTCTATTCATATCGCTATTCTATGTGAATTTCATTTAGTGAAATAACTTCAGGATAAAATCAAACTCTGCCTAGTCTGCCTATCTACCGTTGGGTGCAGTTTTTCCTCCTGTTATAGGGGGTAAAAATAATAATAAAATATGAATCTATCTTCACTAAATTAATTCGTAAATTCATAAACTTTAATCAAATCATCATACACGTTTTCTATTGTGACTTTTGTAATCGTATCGTAATTGAAGTATTTTTAAAAGCTGTTCCAGTTCTAATGAGTACCGACTATATTTTTCTAAAATTAGTGCTGCCTTTTACAATTTATTATATACTTTATTGTGCACTTCATAGTAAGCATAGAACAATCATTTGAAGGGTCCACTGCAATAATGACGAAAGTCCATTTTTGTAAAAAAATAAGTATGCACGTCTTTCAGCCACTGGATATCTGTAGTTAGTAATCTCGTTTGCAAACTTGGCAATATTACTTACAATCCAGATATTTTAGACAGTTCACGCTTATACTAAATAAAAGGACGGTACTCCATAAAGTCCTGGTTTTTAAAAACTTCAAATAATATGTTTTTTACTTAAATAAAGTTAAGTTGACGACACGGTTGGCGCAGTGGTTGATCGTTCGGCTGCTGTGCTACGTGTCGTGGGTTCGATTCCCGCACGGAACAAATGTTTGTATGGCCTACAGATAGTTGTTCCGGATCTGGGTGTCTTG
Source organism: Hecatera dysodea (assembly GCA_905332915.2). Classification (NCBI taxonomy): domain Eukaryota; kingdom Metazoa; phylum Arthropoda; class Insecta; order Lepidoptera; family Noctuidae; genus Hecatera; species Hecatera dysodea. The sequence goes on along the minus strand of HG995294.1, from coordinate 3,848,556 downwards.
TGTATGTGAGTTTACATGTTTGTGAACGCACCCACGATACAGGAGTAAATCCTAGTGTGGGGCATCGTTTTTTTTTTTAATAAAAAAAAGCTTGAGCAAACAAACAACATAATATCAATAATCAAAATGTGCTGTAACCAATAATGTATATACATATATTCATATCTTTAAACTCGACTTTCCTTTTCCCATTAATACAATTGAAACGCAATTATCTTATTGCAGTGGACCCTTCATTTGTAAAAACAATTTTACAATGGGCGGTTTTATTTACTACCATCATAATCTAGGAAGAGATATAGACGGATGAGAGTTACGGTAAGGCCTGAATAAAATAAAAAAGTCTTAGGTGGAATATTCTAAGTTGAATTTCGGTCCTTTTATTTCCTTTTCGTCATGATTACCTGACACAAACAAATATCATAAAGAAAAGTATAATTTTATGTCGGTGCACATTAGACTGGGGACTTTGTCTAATGATTGTGAAACTGCCTTCTATCTAAAGTAAATTTGTGCTATACTAAATTCTTCACTTTCAGTTCTAAATATAAAGTTGTCAACACAACACAAAAAGGCTTTATGGATTATATTTTTAGTGCCAAATTCACACCATCCAATAATAAAAAATAATAAAATGTACACTTTTTCCAACAAACATGACTAGCTAGTTGAAGCACGTTTGTAATCGAATACAAATCGATATAAAAACTCGATAACGCAGTGGACAAAAGATTTTTTAGGTTGAATCGAGAGAATTCCGGCTGTCTATGAAAAAGATTAGCAATAACACAATAGGGAGTTTTTTAGAACTTTTCGATAGGCGTTCGGTTTTTGTGCGGTCAAGTTCAAGGGGACTGCGGTTTTAGTATCAAAAGAGAAGTTGTCCTTGTTTTGTGTTATGTAAATAAATGATACTGGGTTTTGGTATGATGTCTGATAATATTGGGATATAACAGCTATGGGAAGTGGTCAAACACGAGCTATTACAGAAAACTTGGTAAAGGTTATCAGCAAAACTTTTGTCCCATATCTGAAGGGGTGACAATTTTTTTCGGAGACAAGAATAATTTAAAAATTATATTATTATCCAAGCTCTATGTAACAAAACCCCCAAACACAATCCCTAGATAATAAGTTAACAGTTACTTTGTCTATATCTTCATAATTATTTTATCTTAATAAAACTTTTAAAATTCCGCTTGGCTGTTATTCATGTATATTTAACAGATTGCTGTAACGTGTACCTTCTAATATAAGTATCCTTCGTACTGTTCATACGTTTATGATGCGTGCCTTCAATCTTTTATCTTTGTAATTCTATTGTATTTATGTAAAGATATCTTTTTCACTTCAAGAAGTAGTAGGCGAAAGGAACATTATTTTTTCTACAAATGATTGCTATAATAATTCAGGTTTCGCTGAAAAAATGATGATATTTGAATAAATAGGAAATAAAATAAGGTTTAAACATGGTCACGAGTATATATGTATTTTTATCATATATAATACATAATACTATCTGAAAAGTCGTTAAAGATTGGGTTTAACGCCAGCATAAACTAAAAAATATCCGCTTTTTTAAACACAGAATAAATACGTGAGTTTATAGTGAAAACGATATCTTGACGTCATCGTTTTTGCCAAATGGATTTAGAGATTTCTTGAATCAATTTGGCAAAAACTCTACCTACGTGTTCTAAATGTAGCTTCTTCAATATAATCAATACATTAAGTTTGGCGTATGTATAATTTCTGATATGCTGTAATAAAATTAAGTGCTCAATTTTGTGTAGTCGACTTGTTCTTTGATAATTTCTTATTTTAATAGTGTATCATTTAGGAAGTTTATAAAACTGTTGAAAAGAAAAAAAATACTGAAAAAAATAAATATCTGTGGTATTTCACAATTACTTTGTCAAAAATCTATCGCCAAGACAAGTAGCCTACATAGCTCACTATTAAAATAAGACCTTATTATATGAAATTTTAACGAATAAATCTGATTACCGACACAAATAAAACTACTTTTCGTTGTTATTTTTAAAATATTTTCTCGAATATTTTTGTTAGATCTGTCTTGAAGATTTTTTAACATATCTCATTTTCATCTAAATAGACATTTTAATTCGAGGTGATAAGGTTACGAGTAGAAAATTATATTATGTGTCATGTAAATGCTTTGGTACACGATTGACTGTATCATGTCAACGGTTTCGGTAAAAGTTTATCACATAGACCGATATTAAAAGATGCTCCCTATCTTTCATTCCTGTGAAATTGCAATTATATCCATGTTTTCGTCGTAATGGTGACCGCCAGCCATACATTGACTGACAGATTAATTGCAACAGAACAGAAAAAATGTCGGAGGATTCAGTTGAAATCAAAATTTAATTAAGTCAACCGTGTACCCAGCCTTAAGTCGAAAGTGTCACCTTGATTGAGAAATAGAAGTAATCAAGTATTTTAAATGGTAGAAATAGTTACGAATTCGTGTCCCTATGACAATAAACAATGATTTTAGAAACTTACAAATATTTTTTCAGTTCTTGTTTCAATGAAACTTTGTTATTGTTTTTCTACATTTATCACTTTACTCTATCTTAACTTGTATACAAAAAACATCATATCTCTTAGCTAATATTTAACTTAAATGTAAACAAGTGTACGTCCTGTGATGCTTGGCTTATTTCAATCATTTATATGCTTTTCCTTCTGTATGTTTCGGTATTGTCTACACTGCCCGGGTAGTCTCCGAATTCTCTGTCAAATGTGGATGTCACCGGATTATTACAAAATAGTAGTGCTCCGTGGTTTCACCCGCGTAGTTCTCATTCCCGTGGGAATACGGGGATACAAATATAGCCTATGTTACTCGCTAATAATGTAGCTTTCCATAGGTGAAAGAATTTTTGAAATCGGTTTAGTAGTTTCGGAGCCTATTCAATACAAAAAAAAACAAATATTTTTTCTTTTTAATATTATACAAAATATACAAATATCGCAAGTTTATAATAAGTAATTCTACTTATTTTTAAGCAGCGTTCACATTCGCATGTCAGTAGCATTGTGTCAAAAAAATGAGGCTTTCTAGTATTGGCCCTCAAAATGTAAACATTTTCTCGATAAGACACATATTGTAACCTATCGATTTTGGCTTAGATTTACCGTATTCGTAGTAGATAAAGAGTTTCCTTTTCTCTTTAAAATCCATCCAAAGGTTTCTTGAAAGGATCGCTTTTAGCGATAAGGCCGCCCACTGTGTCACCCTATGTAATGTTTTCTTCATCTATATTTTCTGTTACTTATATGGTGTACATAATAAAGAGTATTCTATTCTATTCACGATGTTTGCACTAATTCGGTGACATGGGCATTAGCCGGGCAGTATAATCTGGTAGCTTGATAATGATTTATTATGTAAATAATATTATGTAGGTGATGAATATATTATTTATTCGCACTTTACCCTGAGGTGTAGTACTTGTCATTGTTTTTAAGTAAATATGTTATATTTTAATTAACACTTTGTAGGCAAGATTCTTTGTTAAAAAGCGCGCGTTTTGATTGGTTGAATGAAATATTCATTCAACCAATCAAAACGCGCGCTTTTCGGAATATGTCGCATTCATTTTTCGAAAAAATTCTTTCTAGTAATTGGACCTGGGTATACTGTTCGAAATTTATAATATAGGATTTGAATATAGGTGAAGATCTATTCATTAAAATCCACCTACTAACAGCCAATCACAGCAAAAGTTAAGAACTTTTTTTGGCTGTTGCATTAATTCGTGATGCGTCAATAATTGATTCAGGGTCCCAGACTCATTGAAAGTTCACACACTAGATACCTAACATTATTATTAAAAACATTAGCTATGTAAATTAAAAGGATACATTCTGCATACAACAAAGTTTATCATAATGTAAAAAAATTACTTCAGACGTCAGAAAAAACTACTTATTCCATTTGTTTTTTCCTCAAAAAAAATAAAATCGATTCCAATTCTTCGACTTTTTGTTATACGAAAACGGAAAACGAATATAATGGTGAAAAAGAGAACTAAAATGAAATGTACTGGTTTTGACAGAAAGTTCCTACGGGAATTTTCCCAAGTGGCGCCACCATGACACGGATGATAAGTTTTTCATTGTTTCAGAAACGCAGGATCAAACTTCGCAGACTTGGTAACGATAAAACAAAAACAAACTAAACATATACAGTCACAATTTTAAGTACTTAACTACAGCTGACTGCGGGACAAACGCCTGCTGATATAGTGTACTTATCAATGTGGATTTTTTGTTTTACTCTTTACATCTGCGGAGTTTTGCTAACTTAATTAGTCAGTGAAACTTCACAGACGAATTTGTCCTGCTTATTTATATTTGTATTATGAGTTTATGACACAATGTACTGCACCTCAACAAATATTAAATAGTTATGTATCACGCGTTGAGTGTTAGAATGTTTATAGTCTTGTTACTGTTCCATTTGTTGAGCCGATTAGTTTTAATATAGAAAATATACATTATGGCGAAATAATGGTCGTTTTAGTTGCCTTGTTGTGTAACTATTTAAACAACCTTTTGCAGGAAACCTTGAATGTTTTGTGGAATATTTTGTTTTCAATTCAATCTTTTATTTACACACAGGATTTGGACGATAACTCCAGGAAATGATTCACCACTTTAACGATGTTTTTTTTAAGGACTTATTATGAAAATGGTGATGGTGCAGGTAGGTTATGGCAAACGTCTTCAACAATCCAAATCCTCCTGTGAAAGTCGGAAATAAAACTATGGGGAGGGTTGACTCATGTGTCTGCCATTTTTATTCACTTCGCAAAGGGAATCAACAAACAGACTTAGCATAAGCATAATCAGCTTTTTAATGTTCCCACTGCTGAGACAAGCATCCTCTCTAGGAGAGGGAATGGGCCGTAATCCACCACGCGGGCCCAGTGCGAGTTGGTGAATGTCAAATGTCTTCGAATTGTATAATTGAAAAATTCCTTCGGAAAAAAAGATACGAAATATACATATATGATAGGGGAGATATCAGCATGTGCTTGAATTGTTTAAGGATTTACTGCTATATTGACCCATCCCACTCCACAGCCATATTTTAGTCTACAATTCATTCGGGTCGTTTCGTCTTCGTCAGTGTCCAGCAAGCCAAAACATTGTAGAGCGCGCCCATTATTCAATTTTTGGGAAGGTGATTGAACATAGTAATGCATAAGAATCTGTTCGGTAAGAATTTTCCCAACATTCACAAAAAAGTTAATGACATGGTTGGCTCATAAAAGAGGAGAACGATTATTTGGCGATAAACTGGAATTTGATTTACGCTGTTTTGACATTTTCAATATGTTTCCAAAGTTGCTTGTTATTGTTTCCTTCTCTATGTAATTAATTTCTATTCTCATTTCTTTCTAAGTTCTTTAAAGGATTGTTACAAAAATCCTGTATCGTTTGTATGTGGTTTTAATGATCATATCACCTGAGTTTCTCCTAGATGTCTGATGAAATTTATCTCTGTGTCTTATACATCGAATGACGCCAGGAGTAATCCAAGGTTTAATATTGTTAAGTTTCTTATTTGCTGTAATAATAGTACTGTAACGTAATATTGCTAATTGAACATGTTTAATTATGTACGATAAAGCAAAATTTGCTTCAGCAGTACCTATTGTAAACTTGGCTCAATCAAAGTTTGCATAAATCATATTCGAGATTATTTGTGTTTAATTGCGTTTTTGTCTGAGAATGGTTTAGGGTTAGCAGAACAGCGTGATGATCAGTAATTGTTTAGTTACACAGTAACAAGCGTAATATACGATAAATCGGATTTGATGATATGATCGAGGCAGGAACCGCTATAATGTGTTAGAAAATTGTGCACAGATAGAAAACCATGTAATGAGCAGACATTAAGGAACTCTAAGGTCCCTTTTTTCTGGATGGGAAATCATCAAAATGACTTCTCCTGCTCTGCGCGGAAGCGGAAGGGGGTGTCAGACTCTTACTGACTAAAACCCGCCCATGACCCTTCTCATGCCCTTTAAATTTCAGGCACTAACTAAAATATACATACATATATACATATATAATGTAGGCCTGTACGCGTGTAAAAGCCAAATTTAAATACAGAGACCGGATACGGTTGGATAGGGCTTCCCAAAAGCAGCAGAAATCGAATAATACCAGTAATACACCATACGCCCGAATGAAGCAGTGAATACTTATAAGAGAATGAATGCGGCCGAGCAGACCAACAACGGTGCCAGTACATCTGCGACTGGGGAGTTATGAAAATATTACCCTTTTTTACACAACAACACACAGCCGTTTGATGATGATGATGCGACCACACCCCATTTTTTTATAATAATTATTATATTATATTGCAATAGGGAGATATATTAATTTTACGAGTTATTCGAAAAGTATGAGTTGACTATTCAGATTGGAATAAACTTCTCACCATTTTCGTCGTCATGCAGATCGTGTCGTGATGCAGAAAATTTCCCAAACTGGAACATGATCAAATATAAACCTATGTTTTCTGGATCTAAATCGTTGCAAATCAGCTCTAGTACAACTCATTTCAAGGATAGCACACAATAACAGTCGCCCTGCAAATTTACATGAACCCTGTAGATTAATATTACTATTTGCAACGTTGTATATAAGACTTTTTTTTTTTAAATCATACTGGATGACGACGCTGAACTGGAAAGAACGTGGCATTAACATCAATGGCGAATACATTTCTCACTTGCGATTTGCAGACGAATAGACGATATCGTCATCATGGCAGAAACGCTGCAGGACCTACAACAGATGCTGAATGACCTGGCTGACTCTTCTGTACGCATCGGCCTACGGATGAACTTGGTTAAAACCAAGGTCATGTTGATCGAACATGTTCTACCGGAACCGATTGCGAATCACGGTGCCGTTCTCGAAGTTGTTCAAAAATATGCGTATCTCAGGCAGACATTGCAGGTAAGTAGAAAAAACTTTGAGAGCGAGGTGAATAGAATAATTCAGCTAGGCTGGACAGCATTTGGGAAGCTATCAAGGGAAGGACTTTAGAATAACGGTTGTGAAAATTTGTACTTTTGTGGCGGGGGGAGGGGGGAGGGAGGGGAGGTGATCCCATCCCAGCAAAAATAAAGTTTAGGAAATGCATAGTTTTTCTTAAAATAATTTTTAAAAATGTCATTTTCAGGTTATATTTGCGTATTTTTTTTGATACTAAACACATCAAAAGTATCTAGGGATCAACATATATTTTTGCAATAACTTTTCTCCTGATTGATATTAATTAAAATTTTCTTTAAGGATTCATCAAATAAAGTGTTTTCGTTTGTCACAGTAACGATAAACCAAGTCACCTTTGCATTAATAAAGAAATTTGCCAATTTCCTAATAAAGGGATTTTTGACATTTGAACCACTAACATTAAAGTTCGAAAAAAAGACTGAAATAACAGTTTTCTTTAAAATTTTATTGGGTAACTTAAACAATTAATAATCCGTGTTTCTACCGCGAACACTAACAACACAAGAACATCGGTTTGGCATACTCAAAATGAGTTCATCCAAATCACGCTGTGGAATGGCCGCCCATGTTCGTTGCAACAACAAAAAAAGGTCTTCTTGCGACTGGATACCCTCCATATTCGGCAGAGCTCTTCGCTTACCTTGGCTGAGCGCCATGGAGGACGGTATCGCTGCACCACACGGAGACAAGACCGATACATTCAAATCTTAACTCGAAGAGCTCCAACAATAACCGCCATGATGTTAGCCGTGAGGCTTCATCACTCTTCAGGGAACTTAATTAGCGACCAAACAGTCAGAAACCGCTTGCATGAAGTGAACCTTCATTCCCGAAGACCGCTACGGGTACCACCTATAGCAATGCACAATCGTAGGATTCGATTGAACACAGAAATTGGGCAGAAGAACAATGGCGTTTCGTGTGCTTTTCTGATGAGTCTCGTTTTGGTATGAGACCGGATACAAGACGTATACGACACTGGAGAACCCCTGGACGCCAACAGCGATTAAAATCCTGCCAGGAAGTCCATCCTTATAGTGGTGGAACCATCATAGTATGGGCGGGTATTTGGATCGGCGGAAGAACTGAGTTGATTTGGATCAGAGGCAACCTCAACGCTCAAATTTATGCTGAGACGATTGTATCAGACGTCATCGTTCCTCTACAAGTGCAAATCGGTCCCTTATTTCAGTTAATGCATGATAATGCACGACCGCACACCGCAAGAGTTGTAAGACAGACTCTCGCCGCAGCTAACATCAATGTCCTGCCCTGGCCTGCTCAGTCGCCAGACTTGAACCCGATTGAGCATGCATGGGATATACTACAGAGAAGAGCTCTGCCGAATATGGAGGGTATCCAGTCGCAAGAAGACCTTTTTTTGTTGTTGCAACGAACATGGGCGGCCATTCCACAGCGTGATTTGGATGAACTCATTTTGAGTATGCCAAACCGATGTTCTTGTGTTGTTAGTGTTCGCGGTAGAAACACGGATTATTAATTGTTTAAGTTACCCAATAAAATTTTAAAGAAAACTGTTATTTCAGTCTTTTTTTCGAACTTTAATGTTAGTGGTTCAAATGTCAAAAATCCCTTTATTAGGAAAATGGCAAATTTCTTTATTAATGCAAAGGTGACTTGGTTTATCGTTACTGTGACAAACGAAAACACTTTATTTGATGAATCCTTAAAGAAAATTTTAATTAATATCAATCAGGAGAAAAGTTATTGCAAAAATATATGTTGATCCCTAGATACTTTTGATGTGTTTATTTACCTGATTTAAAGGTGAATAACTGCTTTCCCCTCTGTCCTATGGCCCTAGTCGCCGGAAGACCAGTCGACGGAGCCCCGCATGCGCATGATTAAAAACTAACTAAAATAGCAACACCTGCTGTCAAAGTTACGTCAAAAGCGTCAAAATTGTCCAAATTAGAGGTTAATTTTGCAAAGTTTGATATTTTTTATTTCAGAAAGTATTTATTTCCTAAACTTGAAACTTCGTGAGATTGTTAAGAATAATAATTACTTTGCACAAAAAGAATATGAAGACTACACGGTATCCGTTATTCTAAAGTCGAGCCCTATCAAGTCCCACAGTGCCTAAAGACGAAAGTCTTCAATCAGTGCGTCCTACCCGTCATGGCATACGGAGCCGAAACGTAAACACTGATGGCTCGTATGGTCCACAAGCTCAAAGTCGCTCAGCGGGCTATGGAAAGGGCTATGCTCGGTGTGTCTCTGAGGGATCGCATCAGAAATGAGGTGATCCGTCAGAGAAGCAAGGTCATCGATATAACCCACTGGATTAGTAAGCTGAATTGACAGTGGGCTGGCCATATTAGTCGTAGAACCGACAACCGTTGGGGTAAACGAGTTCTAGAGTGGAGACCGCGTCTCGGCAAACGTAGTGTAGGACGTCCTCAGGCACGGTGGAGTGACGATTTGCGCAGGACGGCTGGCAGAAACTGGATGCGAGAAGCCGAAAATAGATCTAAGTGGCGTGCAGTTGGAGAGACCATGTCCAGCAGTGGACTGCTACAGGCTGTTGATGATGATGATGATGTATGACGATCAATTGGCGATTGTAATACCATTTGATTAGATAGTTCTAATGTATTTGATGGTTTATTTGTTTTCGTATCTAAACATTATAGTTCTAAGTGTACGAGTAGTTTTTATGACGTATAAATATTTTTAATTGTCCGAAAGGCTAAACTTCCTTATCTCTATTATTATGTGACAACTGAGAGTCATCGTTTTTACACGATTCAAAAGTAGGAAGTTCACTTTTCGATGTGATTATTTTCATGCTGGTTTTTATTTTCTGTGGCGGTTGACGATGTTCTGGATTCAATTTCCGTATTTTTTGGTCAAGTAGATAGCTTTCAGATGGTAGTAAAAAGATGATATTAATGTGACAATAAAAACACTACCCCTCATGAGTACCTATACTATGAGACTTCATAAACACATCAGTAAGAGAAAATTTTACAGGCACCTTTAATGCACTTTAAGATATTTTTTATGACGTTTTGTTTACAAGAAGACGTGTTATCAAAATTTGTTCCGATTGATTTACAACAATTAACTTTCATAAAGCAATTTGCTATCGTCAATCCATTGTCCAGCATGCACGGGATAAAAATATTTAATTTTGCATAAAAACATTGTACATTTAAGTTGATACTTTATCTAATTATTTTGAAAATTTATTTAATTTTGACTAGGTAATTGAAATAATCAAACCGAAATACATGCTGGTGAGTAACCCCATCATACATATTTTTCTTTTATTCATTTAAATTTTATTTATTAATAAGGTATGCAGCAGGTTCTATTCCAAATTACAATAATCAAGTATTTTAGGTCCGGAAGCTTTATGGTAATTCCGACATCACTTTACTTAGAAAATTCATTATTCTAACCTTCCATAAAATGAAGAGTAACCGCTCTTAATTATTCAGCCACAGTTTTTCTGCAAAAGATCGGCCATGGAAAATCACAATTCGATCAATCGTCAATTCAATTTCGATGTTTGTAATTAGCCCTCTGAAACCATTTGACCGACGACCTTCACATTGGATTGTCTCTGGCATTTTGCATTTATCTTGCGATCACGCTGGCCACAGATAATATTCGCGCGCGGCAGTCTGCGGGCGATTGCGTTGTTGTCGCCAAAAAGTGTTTGTTTCATTTTCAAAAGTGGCAAAATAAAAAAATAAGTATAGTTTTTAGTGCGGATTTTGTTCCCGGCTTCGCAAAATGAAAATTGATCTGGATGATGGGGTGAGATTATTTTTTAATTTAAATTAGTTAGGTTCATTTTTTTTAATAAGAATGATGGATTTTAAAATATTTATGGATCAAATATCTTTTTATTTAAATGAGATATATTAAATCTATTAACCTGTTCCATATTCCGATCCAATTATAATTTTTAATTAATGTAAACACATAAAACAGTCATAAAACAAGTTATAATTTTATTGATATCGTCCCTAATTTAATAGCACATTCCTAACAACACAGCAACTCGTACTTTCCGGCCTGGTCAAGTAATTTAAAATTAAAACTCTGTTAAAGTAATAAATTACTTAGTTTATATACGTAACAAAACGCGGAAACTATAACCTTTTTACTTGATTTATTAATTTAATTCTAATAATCAGGTTATTATTGGCAAACACTTAGAAGAATATTTTAATGTTACTAGGACTACAAAGAATCTTTTTCTACCTTGTGAAAGTATGTTTGCTGCTACGTGGCTACGGGGAGCTACGGGGAGCTACGGGAGCTACGAGTTACGAAAAGCTTTCATGCTAAGCCATTTTTTTTTTTTTTTTTGGATGGGAAATCATCAAATGACTTCTCCCGCTCTGGGCGGAGCGGAAGGGAGTGTCAGACTTTTACTGACTAAAACCCACCCGTGCTCCTCCATGTGCCCTTTGCGTTCCAGGGCCGCGGCAACTCTCTCGAACAAATTCCGCAACCCTAGCAGGCACCGACCCTATGGGGCCCCGTCTCTGGTGCTGACGGCTCCTTGAGGCGCGCGTGAAGCACAACGCGTCGTCGACTCAGCCTGGTATCGGACGGCGAGCCACCCACGCTCACCGTCCACAGGCATCAGCCACTGCGCAATAGCACAGTGGCCGACTTGTCTCTGGAGGAGGCCGAAATGGGACCATTACTGGCACTCCATTTCAGCCCCCTCCCGAGTACCGGGAGTCGCAGCACCCACAGCAGAAGCGGCAGAAGCGGCGACGGAAGCCGCGGCGGCGGCAGAGGCGGCGGCGGCGGCGGACCTCTTGCCCTTGGTCGGGGCGGATGGCGCGCAGGCCCTTCCCCCAGCCCAGTGCTCGGCCGGCTTGCCAACAGCCGCACATGCACTGCAGTGCGGCGTGGCCTCGCACGAGCCGGCCCGATGACCGGGCTGACCACAGCGGAAACAAAGTCCACTGCGGTCCACCTCCGAGGGGCACATAGCTCCCGTGTGGTTGCCCACATGGCAGCGGTAGCACCTCAGAGGTCTGGGTTCCAGCAGTTTTACCCGCGCAGAAACCCTCCGACACTGTTCTGGCCGCCGTCACGGGGCAGCTCACCACAAGGGTTTGCATGCCCGTGTTGTCAGGCCGGAGGGTGCCCGCCTTGACGAGCTCGGCAGAGCACCCCCCAGTCCTGGCGACGGCGGCCACAACCTCCTCCTCCGTCACGGAGTCGTCCAGGCCCACTATGCGCATGTCAATGCACTTAGTCGGCCTGGACACTCGAACCTCGTCCGCGGGGAGGACCTCCTTCAGCCTTTCGGCCAGGGCGTCCGCGAACGGGCCACTCTCCGCTCCGGCGAGCTCGAGCTTCCGGGCACCGGTCAGGGTTCTCCTGATCCCGAGGCCCCCAGTGATGCCCAGCTCCCGGAGGTTCACCGCCTCCTTCGCCCGCTTCATCAGGGCGAGGTACGTTTCATGCTACGCCAAATGATTACATTGCGATAAACGAGGAATAAGGCCGTATTGAGAATTATTTACTCTCGTAAAGTACCTTTAATTAGTTATTTGATACTTTGATTTATATTTTTTTATGATCTACCTAAATTCTATAGGTACTTTACAATGTGTTTTTTACTAATACTCAATGTGAAGAAATTTCTCGATAGCAAAATTTTGTAGTCTTTAAAAAGGGTCTTTTACCATTTTCATTATAATGGCGTAATGCATTAGATTGATTTGATGAAAACTTATTTTAAACATAGAAAACAACCTTATAGTATCTAAAAAACCCAACAGATTGTGTGATGTTATAAAATTCGAAGTAGTAAATCTTACTGACTAAAATCTACCCGTGTTACTCCTGGTGTGCGGTTCAAGGCCGCGGTGATTCTTTCGAACTAATTCCGTAACCCTAGCAGGCTCAGTACCCTATAGGGTCTTTTTTACTGATATCACGACATGCGACGAGTTGTTGGCCGGAGCCTGGTTGTTATCGTACGGCAAGCCACCTATAGCGCGCCATTCGTAGGCCCCTGCCTACACTACTAAAAAATCTTCTCTGCATAGTTTAAAACAAAAAAAAAACTTCCATAGATAGGTACTGAATCGACTATCGACTTGGTTTTATGTCTTCTTTCGGTAGAAGTTGCGATGCGAGACTTTGCATTTTCTTACATGTTTAGTTTGTGATTGGAATTATTATTTCTTGATGTAGTAGTTATATATGTATACTCTAAATACAATAAAACAGCCTTTACTAGAAATATATACTTAAGGGCAATTCACTAGATATTTTAAATCAACTCTTTTACATACAGAAACGTTTTGGGAACACATTAATTGTGCGTACAGCGAAGGGGTGGAATTCCCTAAACACAGACTCTGGGCCCAAGTCTGCTATTTTCATAAATTTGTCATTTCAACACGATTCCATTGTCATTTTGCTAAAAGTTCGTAATCTTCTAAGTTCATAATGTTCGATCATTGGTCGGTCAATGATCTCGTATTACTTTTTAATAACCGAGCTATTAAAAGCAATGACTGCACGATGACGTTTGAATGGTAGGTCACTGATCTAAGGTACATTCAAAATGTTAGCAGATTACCGCATACGTCTGTCATTATGTACGAGATTACCATTCTATGCCATTTCTTTCAATGGAGTGTCAGCGATTGACCATTGGAAAGTCATAATGACGTTTTTATGTTAGTAAATTACCAAACTTGTCAAAATCGACCATTATGAGATCAATGATAGACCATTCTAACACTATTGTCATAGCAGACTTCAGGCCCTGGTCTGTGTTTCCTGATAACTACAACCTGAGTATCTTTAAGTCAAGAGTAAATAGGTTACTTCTAGTCAAGCGTGCTTCATCTTCGACCACATAATCGCTTGGTGATGTGGCAGGTGAGATCGTGGTCGAGCGCGTGCCTATAAATAAAAAAAAATGATCTTTATTGTATGGGTAACAAATTAATCCAATTGATAAAACTACAACTTCGCAATTGGTTCAAAAACAACTTATTTCTTAATTTTTATTTTCATTTCCATCCTGAATCATTTGCGTACACCGAATCAATAAACAAACATTCAAGATAAAGATAACAATTCTAGAAGGAGCGTCCTTGCATCAAAACTACCTACGAGTAAACATTACTCTTTCACGTAAAAAACGACTCAGTTTTTTAAACTTGCTTTTTAGAATTTTTTGCACAAGTCGAATAAAATGGAATAGAAGAAATGATGTTAGTTTTTACAAGCTGTAATCAATTTAGAGACAAATCGATTTACCATACAAGTGTTTTTTTTTTTGAACAAATTGATTGAATCGTTTCAACAATGACAGGAATGTGCGCAAATAAATATTTTGATGTTAGCTCATATCTGGTTAAAATTAAACCGGAAAGAAATAAATTGGACTACAAAACAAGGTTTTGAAAGAGGCCGAATAAAAAGGTTAGGCTGCTAAAAATTGGAAGGAAAATATTGCTGCAATTATCCCACCAACTGCGATTAAATATTAGGAGCATATATGTAGATGAACCGTATTATATATCATAAATATATTTATATATTTTTAAAGTTATAGTCAATTTTAACAAAATATTGTAGTCTTTGAACAGCGATCGACACGCCTTCTGGTCAAGGGTTTCATAGAACAACTTATTGTACAGCGGGCCATACCCCCGAGTTCGAGGGCAGCTAATAACACCGGGAAATCTCGCAGAAAATGTGTAAACTCACCTAATCAAAGTGTAAACGGGGGCTGTGTGGTAACTTTTGAATAAATCCCGCAGTAGACACTGGCAAAATGCACGGTGCAATTGCGATAAAAAACCGAATAAACAATAAATAAAATAAAAATGCATAGTCAAATTTACTTTTATTTATTTAACTACCTATAAAGCAGGATCATTTGCTGCTGTTTGCCCTACGTGTAGGTGTCTTTGTATCATACACAGACCAAACACAGTCAAAAAAGCCGCGAACAATCTGACCTAAAAATCTGACTTGCCCCAATCCTTACCAAAACCTCTACCATATTATTATGCTCCACAAATTAATATCTAATACATTAATTGGAATGACACATTTACAATGTCACATGACGATTTACCCAGTAATCTTGGTTCTTCTTGTAATCGCATATAATCCAGCAATGTGCGAACAATAAGAATAGACTAGTACTTTATGTTACACGAGCCTATGTATTTAATTATGTATATAGATTTGATGATACATTAATCTCAGTAATCTACAACTTCATATTATTTATGCAAGTTTGCATAATACATTGACACCTAGGCGTGCAGGTATTATTGTCTCTAGAACAGTCTTCTAATCTTGACGTTGTGTTGTATCCGTTACTAAAATCAGTGATTTACAATCAATAAGTGGGTGAATTGCGCAAGCAAAAAAAATACACGGCAAACCTGAGAACGGTAGTGCAATGTGCTGGTTTTTTATTTTATATATTTTTTCTCAACAACGTAAGTACTTCTCTACCTTGGCAAAAAAAATCATTGATTTCTACCCTCTAATATACCAAAAAAAATAATTACAAAGTGTTATTTTATCATCACGGTGGCCTGTCCTGAACCCAATTCCGCTCATAAAATACCTTCCCCTGCCAATAGATTCATAATATGGATTTAAATCGATTCTCTTATCATTAAATTATAATATATTCGATCAAATAAAACTATTTTTGTTTGTTTATCTTCTTTCTCATGGATTTGACAGGCAGTCAACTTTTGTCTGGAAAATAGTTATCATTTCAGAGGACAGTAAGTTTTAGTAGATTATCCATGTCAACATTGCGTTGTTACGCCCCTCTCACCTTTCCTCACTTCGGATCAATCCGGCTCAAGCTCTCGGCGCGAACGCACCGGTCCTAAAGCTTGCGGTTTATCCGCCAAAAAAGTAAGTTTATCATTTCAGTAACATGGGGTCAAAAATAGTTTCATTTCGGTGACTGTTATAACTCGTGCTAGATTCGTTTAATTTGTTTCAAAATTGTGTATTAAATTCGCCGTAAGTACTATTTTGTTTGAGTAGTGTTCATATTTTTTTAATAATTTTATTTCGGAGTTAAATGTAGAACTAACCTCTATTTTATCATCTCAGTGTTATCATTTCAGTGGATTCGGTGGACTGTTATACCAATTACAGACCACCGGAATGAAATGTATCTCCGAAATGATAAAACCATAAAGTTTTAGAGATCCTTGTATCAAATACAAAGTCATAGTTTTGTAATGTAAGTGTAGATTAGATTATTCGGGTGTATTTGTTGTGTAATATTTGTGTTTAAGATATATAATATACACATATTTCTATGTAACTAGTACATGTATATATTGGGTTGGTAGGAAAGTAATGAGAGTTGCAAATAAACAAAACAATTTTAAATTATATTTTTAATTTACAATTACTTGTCTTTATAGTAGGCACCGTTGTTATCTACAACCCATTTCCAGCGATTAGGTAAAGCATGGATACCCTCAGCGTAAAAACTTGGGAGCCGTGAGGCAAAAAAGCTTTCGAGGAAATCTGTTAACTGTGCTCTATCATCAAATTTTTTGTCCTGTATTTACTATTATACTGAGAGAGCGTAACAAATGAAAATCCGTTGGCGCTAGATCGGGAGAGTAAGGTGGATGTGGCAGTAGCTCCCATTCAAAATCCAAAAGCTTCTGACGAACGACTTTGGCTATGTGCGGCCGAGCATTGTCGTGAAGGAAGTATATCTTTGAGTGTTCACGGCGCTTTTTGTTGATTTCTGTACGGAGTCGGTCAAGCTGATGGCAGTATATTGTCGAGTCCACGGTGATATTATCGGGTAGTAGCTCCCAGTATAAAATATAAGAGTTGATTTAATTTTAGAAGTTTTACTTATATACCTGTAGAAACATTATTCTCGTTTCGTTACCAATTTAACTAAATTATACCTAGCATTTTTCTCTTAGTGCAACGGGTACACATTATGTATTACTATTAATGGCACAACTTACAAATGAAGCCATCATATTAATCAGAAACTTTAAGCGTGATCGCTTCGTTCACTCTTTTGAAAATATATCAAGTAAATTAGTATTAGTTCATAAACAAACAAAAATATTTATTTATGGTTACCAGCATTTACGATAAAGTTTTCCAACATTTTCACACAACAACAACCAGAAAAATTACCAAAGGTTATTTAAGTGAGGAAACAATTCATTCATATCATAATAAATATTACAATAATAATATCATTCTTTGAGGTTATTGTAACCTCAAAGAATGATATATGTAATACACATTCTCTATGTGTAATACTAACTGTAATATCTATATATTAATGATGATATTAAAATAACTGTCTACTGTCCTGTCTCAGTGTTTATCTAAAATTTGTGGAAATCAAACCTAACAAATTACGGAACCCTGGCTGCCCGGCACGGTTGTTCTTAGCTGTATCATTTCGGTGGATTTATTTCATTCCGGTGCACAGTTTATCATTTCGGTGGTCATTTTTATCATTTCAGTAGACACTTTTCATTTCAGTGGACTCTTAAAAATTCATCCTTAAATATTTATGTAAGTTTTGATGAAATTTGATGTCCACTCACGCACAATGTTATAAAATAGGCTAAAGTTTTATTTGTCACTAAAAATATGTAGATAGCATTGAAATTAAAAAATCCCACCGAAATGACAAATAAAAATCACTTGTTGAAATTTACCCAAGTACCTAGTTAATAATAGAAAAAAATTGCGTCATTAGCAAGTAAACATCGTGAACTAGGAGTCATAAAATATGGATGTGAGTATAACATATTCTTGTTTTTTTTATTTAAATATTTTTATACTATTTTATAGATTGTGTGATTAAGTTACCAGATAAAGTCTAAATATCTACATTTAAAACAAAGTTATTTATACAAAAAAAATTGAACCATTGCTTAGTTACAATGCTAGCAAATGGTAGATCTAAATATATATATAACTCAAAAGTGTGATCGGGCTGAAATTTAGCATGCAGGTAGATGCTATGACGTAGGCATCCGCTAAGAAAGGATTTTAATTAATTCTACCCCAAGGGGATAAAATAGGGGATGGAAGTTTGTATGAAACTTTGTCAATTTTAAACCGATCGGGCTGAGAGTTTCAAAATCGGGGGTAAAGTAACTATTCCACGCGGACGAAGTCGCGGGCAGAAGCTAGTGCTAAATAAAACTATCTATAGAAAATTTGAATATAGAATTTGCCGTTACCTTAAAACCTTACCGTTAAATCGGGTTTCTTTGGCCCTCAGTTATTTTTGGGCCCAAACTTTAACCAATAGGAACACAGTGTGATGTCCTGTGTTCCTATTAATGAGTTAGATCCTAAATTATACCTCGGGTCGACGGCGTGTCGTGTTCCACGCGAGCCTTAAAGATATGACAGCAAAGAAGACGGGGCCTCATAAGCACAGTGCCTGCTAGGGTTGCGGAATTTGTTCGAAAGAGTCACCGCGGACCTGGAACGCAATGGAGCATGAGCACTAGGAGGTACACGGGTGGATTTTAGTCAGTAAAAGTCTGACACCGGAGATGTCATTTGATGATTTCATAAACAGAAAAAAGGGCCAAAACAACTTTATGGTAGGTATTTAAAGTAAGCGTATTGTTAGATTTCCGCTTGAAGATATATGTGCTCTTTAGAGCACCTGCTGGAGTAGATAATAGTGAAATAATAAAAATATTTATTCATAATTCATATTGGTATAATAGAATAATAAATCCTAGATAATAATGAGCAGTGGTGGCCGAGTGGTAAAGGCCCCGAATTACGAATCGTAGGTCGCGGGTTCAAACCCAGCCAGGCGCATTACTTTGTGTAATTAATTTCTTCATCACTGCTCTCAAGACGGTGAAGGAAAACATCGTGAGGAAACCGGCATGTCCTAGAACCAAAAATTCGAAGACATGTGACATTCACCAACCCGCACTGGGCCCGCGTGGTGGATTACGGCCCATTCCCTCTCCTAGAGAGGAGGCCTGTGTCCCAGCAGTGGGAACGTTAAAAGGCTGATTATGAATAATGTAGGTAGAACAATGTTATATGCCTGTACTAAGAGGGCCCTGTATCACAGGCGACAAGGGCTCAATCAACACAACATTTATTAAGAATCGTCTAAGAATTTTTAACAATAGATACATTATATTAGAACGGTAACTAAATTTATTTAACGAACCAAATTTACTTAATTAAACACAGGTCACATAAAATTAATAAAAAGATTCCTGGCTAAGTTTAGTTTACGTTAAATTGTTTCTAACACTTAATTATTTACTCATCCACATGGTGAACTATTAACGTCATCAGAAATTTTAACTGGGTTAAAGTCAATGTTGCAGAATCTGTTCAAAGCAACTCGACTGATTTTTTGTATTTTATTTTTGCACTAGGCGGCTATTTCAGGGGAAGTAGGTCATCAAAAAAGAAAAGAAGAAAGAAAGAAAAATAGTTTATTCCCCCCATACACACACACAGAGGTACAAATAAACAAACAAATATAAAAAATATAAAACAATTCAATGGTATGTTCTTGTTTTAATAAGTATCTGGTGTAAGTACGGAAATCTGGCCTTGAGCATGACGCTCTAGACGCCCTCATGATTGACGGAGTTGATGTGTCCGAATTCCGCTATCTTCGTTGCAGGGCACTCAGCGTCTCGTGTTTTATTATTGCTGGGTTTTATAAAACGTGAGCAAGTTGCACATTTCGACTTTGCGCACTCTAATATCGAGTGTTCAGCAGAATACTATCCAGCCATCACTATCTGCAAAACTAGCTTATTTAATGGCAGCCCTGACGGATATTCTTGGGTTACAGTAATTCTCTAAGTCAGGGGTTTTATTAATTATTTTTTAATGATGTTTTTACCGTCGTGGGTTTTTTCAACATTTTTAATTTTTTGAACATCGACTTCGGAAAATAAAGTTATTTTTAATAGTTTTTGTGGTTTTTGTTTAGAGTAGTGGTGGTGACACCCCACATCTAAACGTACCCATCACAGCACATGCACCTACGTGTTATACATTGATGTAAACAATAAACAAACATGCGATTTCAGCAATCCGAGATTTGCTATAATTTATTGAAGAGTTCCGTTTCCTATCTCCGTTCTTCATCAGATCTTCGCCAGACTAGAAAAGGACCGCCTTGAAACACTAAGATGCTCTTCCAAACCATTGTATACAGTTTTATTTGTTCATCTTACATCGATAAGAGAGAATGAGAACAGCATCAATGTAGTCGAAGCCATGCATTATTAGGGATAACTGAAATACTAGTAGTCAGATCTCACAAAGTTAAATGGGATAAAAAATCATTAAAATCGGTACTCTCAGTAAAAACATGTGCAGTAACACACACAAAAAAGAAATACAGTCGACTTGAGAATGTCCTCCTTTTTTGAAGTCGGTTAAAAAGGGCTATTCATGCCATTTATTAAATATATCCCAGACACTCCCTCAGAGATAAATTTAAAGAGATTTATATAATGACTGTGCCGTCTGAGTAAATTAATGAGAATGTCTTGTATGCACATAAAAATATTAATCTGTTTAAAAATACTGTTATATCCACAGTATAAATACTAGGAACAAACACAATTTTGTCGTTCCTAAAACCAGGCTCAAGAAAATAGGTGGTTTGTTTCGATGTCAATGTATAAATTTTTATAATTTACTTCCTAGTCTCATACAAGTACTAAGCAAAAATAAATTCAAATTATTTATAAAACAAAGGTAAGCTATGCCAGAAGACAAGAAGGCTTGGGATTGAACTGCTTCCGTTTTGTACATGGCCCAAGGTTTTATATTTTATTATTTTTATATTTTTACACTTTGACATTTTTATATTTTCATTTTTATTTAATTTTGCCGTTAATTTTTACTTTGTAAAGTATTCTATATATTGCAGTCGTTACGGATTGTCAGAAGCCAGAAAATCTGACACCAGTCTTACCAAGAAGTACCGTGTTCCCCAGTTAATGGGTTGTGGAGGTCTGGTAGGCAGCCGCTTCACGTAAAATACTGGTATTCAGCTGAATCCGGCTTGACTGTGAGCCGACCCCAATATAGTTGGGAAACGGCTAGGCAGATGATGAAAGTATTCTATATATTTTTATTTTATTACAATTCCTAATTTTGACATGAATAGGTAATTACTTTTTAAAGAATTATATTTTTTGTTTTATTTTAATTCGCTATTGTAGATATGAGGACTGTATGAGTTATTCTTTGCTTTTATCTCTTCAAGTATAATTTAACGATGTCTGGCAGTTTGAGTTATTTATCCGGCCTGCCTAAATGTACTTTGGTATTGTTCGTCAAATCGTTGAGTTCTAAGTTTGAGCTACACGATAACTGACAAATACTTGCACTGTCTCGACAGATCCACTAAAATCTGTGTGCTATTTTTCACAAAACACCATTTCGCCACTTCTCTTATGGTTCTCATATGATTTGACCAGTAAAATTGTGTGGACTTAAAAAGAGACTTTGACCTCTGAGTTTGTTTCGGTATTTCTTCTCAGGGTTGTCAACTAAAAAACACCGGCTTCATCTTAAAAGATTGACGTGTAAAAGTGTTATTTACAACCTACTCACAAAATAAATCTGATTTATCAAGCCTTCCGTATTTGATACTTGAGCTGGTCCAAAATTCCAGTGTTGATCTACAAGCCACCGTCTGCATGTAGCATATTAGTTACTCGTCGAAAATGTCGAATATAAACATTATTCCTCGTGATTTGCAATATTGTCTTTAACCCACTTGTCGATCATTATCTGCTGATGCAAAATCATGTGTGTAACTAGATACTAGAGTGCAAGAAACTATTCTACGTAACTACCTAATAAGCCTTTTTTAGGTAAACTAATAATAAACAATGTATAACATAGTAAATATTTTTTTTCACTATTTCAATACTTCGTATAAAAAATATAGTATTCATTAGAATAATATATTTTTAAGGATTGTTTTTTAAGTCGTTTCCTGATTATTAAATCAGGACTGGAAACGACTAAAAAACAAACCAATTGAATAAACTTTAATTGCAAACAAAATTACGACTAATGTCACCTAAATTATTATTTCCTTGTAATGTCTCTTCTAGTCATCATTTCAGTAGTCACTGCGTAAAAGATGATGATATATCTAGAAAGGCGTTCTAGACATATTTCTTATACGCAGTTCCTTATTTATTATTTTACTCACATGAAAAATTTGTCATGGTACTTTTTACAGTTCCCGCATATTATCATAATTATCTATTTCCACTGGGCTGACCTTTTCTTCGGCCTAAAAATAAGCATTGCCATTCAACGTCCAAGAATTCGTCCGAAACACACGTTGACAGCAATGTGGACGAATTTTTCGATGCTTTATGAGTTTTTCCCACTCACTATATATCCGGAGAGTACATGTATTCTTTAAATTAGCTCTTATATACTATGTCAATAATTGATGAAAGTAAGAATACCAAGATTTGATCACAAGTTTCGATTGGTTGAAAGATTCAACATAATAATTACTAGCAGGAATATGGGATAGTATAGCTTCCCAACAGTGAAAGAATTTTTCAAATCGGTCAAGTATTTTCGGAGCCTATTCAATGCAAACAAACAAAAAAACAATCAAATTTTACCTCTTTATAATATGAGTGTAGATATACCTATAAATGGTGTTGATAAGGATTACCTGTGTCCTTAGAGCCATCAAAACCAATAAACAATATAATAGGTTTGTATGTAACTGCCAGCACAATAATGTAACATGTTAGACGTCTATTTCAGTTATTCATGACAGCTTATCTTTCCCTTATAAAACTAAACTTCATAAAATTGAAACCTTTCACCTAGTTATATGACCAACTGACCATGTGTGAAGACGAGGCGTTAATGTACTAATATCGATCGTCGTAATTTTGTTTACGTTACCATAACAGTCGAGTGATACAACTTGCCGTTGGCTGCCGTGAACTAAGTTTTGTCCACTCACTGTGGAGTTTAGACTCGTCTAGTTTAAGGACCGATGGCCGAAATCGAAGAGGCAAAAACATTTACATAAAGAGATAGATTTCTATTGTTAAAAATCGAACGAAAGTCCATTTTAACAAAGGTTTGTATGTAGATACAACCCTTTGTTAAAATGGACTTTCGTTCGTGGAAGGGAATGTATGTAGATACGAGTACATACCCTTCGCCAGTGGCGTGCAGTGGTTCGAGTTAGGGTAGGCCAGAGAAAATGTCAAAAAAAAACACCACATTATTCAGGGTTGAAATGTGGTGTTTTTTTATAGGCTATTTAAAAAAAAAACTCATTTCATTAAAAGTCAACCCTGAATAATGTGGTTATTTTTTAAAATTTATTTGGACATTTTCTCTGGGGGTAGGCCAGAGAAAATGTCCAAATAATTTTTTTTTTTAATTTAACTCGAACCACTGCACGCCACTGCCCTTCGCGTACTGAGTAGAAAAACACCTAGAAGTATTAGAGATACGGGAAATTGTAGTCTTTATTATAGTCAATAGTCAAAGCATTTATTTCAAATAAACCTTTTACAGGCACTTTTGAATTGTCAAGTCGAAAGAGGTTAACCTCTAAGGCACCGCGCTCGCCTAACGTAAACAACCCTCGCGCCCCGCGCGATTACGTCATCGCGCGCGTCAAGTGGCCGCGCTAACATAAACACTTATAACTCGAGTTCTACTAACTCTTATCTCAAACGGTAAACAGTCTCGTGTTCGTGAAGAACGAGACCATTATATTACTACATAAACAACTCTTTGTAACTACTTTAGAATTATAAATATCCTATAGATATGAGAGAAGTCGGCGCAACTAGACCTGTTGCCGTATATTATTTTTTTTTGGTAAAACTACTGAATCAATTTACACGAAACTTTAGAACTAATATTTCAAATATACAAGTAATCTAATGAGAGTGTTTTTTAGGAGTCCTACATACAATAATCTTATAAGATTCCAACTCAAAATTCTTATACGCGGAACTGTCATTTTACAATTACGCAGTTCAATGCATGACTTTGTAACCGATCATCCGTGGTATTATGAACAGGTATCAATATAAAATGTTTTGAGGATACTACCTATACCTTCTTCGACCGATTTCTAACCATGAATCGAAAAAATATACTACGAGAATTGTTACATACGAAACTAATTTATAAGAGGGATATAACCCATTTCCACTCGATAATATAGGTATTCCAGCTAAAAATTCACTTGGAAGCGTGCAAGAACAAGATGCTTTATCAACATCTGTACACACATGCCTTCCTATCATGGAAAAAATAAGAACAATCTATATTTCAAGTGGTCGTAAATTTTGTACTGAATTCTAACATTCCGTAGGGTGGGGAACACACCATACTACATTATCGATAAAATGTGTACCTACTGCAAATTTGTTCAGTAAGGAAAATAAAAAAATACAATTGAGATCGACTTGTTTTTTATTTGTCATATTATGCATATACCTAATTTGTCATATTGTGCATAAACATTATCGATAAAATGTGTACCTACTGCAAATGTGTTCAGTAAGGAAAATTAAAAAATACAATTGAGATCGACTTGTTTTATTTGTCATATTGTGCATATACCTAAGTTATTCAAATAAAAAAAAGTATTTACTACTTTTACACAGGGGAAAAAATATTAGAGTAAACAAAAAAAAACTCATAAAAACCTTATATAGTAACAAAATAAAAGTGATTGGCATAATACGTGTTCCGCTATAGGAAATATGCAAGAAATAAAACTCTTTATTTATTAAAAATGCCTTGAATTGGGGTATAAAATCATAAACATACCTACACTTATGTGTCAAAAACCATTTTTAGGTGAGTCCCAATGGACACGCATGTACCCACACATACATACTTAGCGTACAAGGTAGACAATAAAAAGTGGTACGACCCAGAAAAGGAGTGACTACTGTCTGTCTGTGATAGTCAGTTGCGACTTTGTGGAAAGAACAAAGGGTATACTATAAGTCATTCAAAGTAAAAAAAAACTGGAAAAAAAGAGAGGATGGCTATGGTAAGGCGCGAAACGTCGAAGAACGCGATGTTCATGCGCTTCATTTTCTGGTTTTTGCTGCCTCTGTCTCACTCTCGCAACTGCCCGCATTCTCGCTGCCTCCCTTGCATTCACCATAGCTCGCAGCTCTTCTTACACGTCCTCATCATTCACATTCACTTCCACTAGTCCGTCACCCTTTCTCCATTGGGACTCACCTTGGCCCGTTCTGCCCGACCTGCTGCTCTCCTCACCGGCCGCCTTGGCGTGGCCCGCGCGCTCGTCCCATTCCTCGGCCATGTACTGGACTATCCAGACGCTCTACCACTTGCGGAGGCTAAACCTGATGCTCGTCAGCAAGATGATAATTGTCGTCATCGTCGTCTCATCACATACTATCTCCTAAAAAAATAATTCAAATTGCAATTTTAATTCTTGATGTAAATGTAAAACGAGAAAAAGTAAAAGTATAACTTACTCATCACGAGCATCAGCCCCAGCATCCTCCGCAAGGGTAGGCGTAGGCGACCGCAGAGCGCGTGACGGGCTCAGCCTATCAAATGAAAGATTTTCGTTATTATAAATAATTATTATGACTGAAAAACATATTGATGAAATTGTGTTTCATTACTTACGATTGCATCGCACGCGACGGGCTTCATGTTGCCAGAGGAGCAGCAGTGGCAGGAGGAGACGGACTGGCCGCAGGTGGTGACGGACTGAGGAAGTGATTGGGCCCATCAAATAAAAAATTTTTGTTGTTACAAATAATACGACTATAAAATATTTATTACGGTGAAGCTTACATGTAGATCGCGCTTGGAGGACTTGAGGAGGAGGGGAGGAGGAGCTCCTCTCCCTCAGCCGTGTACAGTCCGAGGATAGTTGGTTCCGAGCTGACATACTGAAAATTCAGAGCCCAACACTTTACACAAAATACCAGCAATGTACATTATAAAACAATCACCCTTCACAACACACGTTCTAAGACATTTCTAAAATAATAAATAATATTTATTTTTTCTCAACCTGTACTGTCCCACTGTTGAACAAAGGTCTCCCCAAAATATTATTACTTCATAAAAAATAAAAATAAAGTTATCGATACCATCGATAACTTTTATCGATATGACCACGGTCTAGTGGTCGTTGCGGCCATGTTTGAAATTTGACAGTTTCGTGTTACGTAAACAAAACATGAGAAAACATCGAAACATGAATAAAAATAGAATAAATACGCATAGAATACATGAAATTATGAATTATCATTAGTTTTTACGTTTTTACATAACCTTACAAAGATACTAATTCATTGAGAATTATTAGAATTCATAACAAACAATGGCGATGCGGACGAACATTTTGTTGGCTCAAAAAAGTAGTTTTATGGCATTATCTCAAGCAAAAAATCATATACAAACTTGCATTAGATATTTAGGACTTATAATTCATCCACTTACTATATGATTTTCACACCAAATCTAATTCTAATTCAAAAACAATTACGCCGAGTTGGTCTGGCGGTTGACATTGACCTTCACTTGAAAATACTTGAAATATAAATAAATATGAACAGATATGCCTCGAATACATGAAATAATGAATTATCATTAGTTTTTGCGTTGCTACTAATGTTTCTAAGACTATATTTCATTGTAAAACAGTCAAATTCATATTTTCAATTGTTCATTCAATGGCGACTGACGAAATCGAAATTAGGGAATACTTTGTTGGCTCATAAAATAACTTTGGGTTATTGTTTCAAGCAAATTATTGTCTACAAAGTTGCATTATACACTTATAACATAATATACATTTACTTACCAATGTTTCACAACACAGAACTCCACAAAAAAATAAAAATAAACAACGCAGCCGAGCTCACCGATTTTGCACTGACATTTTTATTTTGACGTGTTTTCTTTTTTTTTTTCTTAGTGATGCCCAGTTTATTTTTAGTAACTTTGGGTATCGTTTGAATCGACTATTAACTGGCCATAGACGTGAATTTTTGCAAACGATTTAGAGCCATATGTTGCGTACAAATAAGGTTTATGTTAGCTGGTCCCCGCCGTACCGAAAACGGTACGGCGGGGCTCAACGGCAGTTCGTGTTTTGATACCGAAAACGGTACAACGGAGCCTTTTTTAGGTAAACTAATAATAAACAATGTATAACATAGTAAATATTTTTTTTCACTATTTCAATACTTCGTATAAAAAATATAGTATTCATTAGAATAATATATTTTTAAGGATTGTTTTTTAAGTCGTTTCCTGATTATTAAATCAGGACTGGAAACGACTAAAAAACAAACCAATTGAATAAACTTTAATTGCAAACAAAATTACGACTAATGTCACCTAAATTATTATTTCCTTGTAATGTCTCTTCTAGTCATCATTTCAGTAGTCACTGCGTAAAAGATGATGATATATCTAGAAAGGCGTTCTAGACATATTTCTTATACGCAGTTCCTTATTTATTATTTTACTCACATGAAAAATTTGTCATGGTACTTTTTACAGTTCCCGCATATTATCATAATTATCTATTTCCACTGGGCTGACCTTTTCTTCGGCCTAAAAATAAGCATTGCCATTCAACGTCCAAGAATTCGTCCGAAACACACGTTGACAGCAATGTGGACGAATTTTTCGATGCTTTATGAGTTTTTCCCACTCACTATATATCCGGAGAGTACATGTATTCTTTAAATTAGCTCTTATATACTATGTAAATAATTTATGAAAGTAAGAATACCAAGATTTGATCGCAAGTTTCGATTGGTTGAAAGATTCAACATAATAATTACTAGCAGGAATATGGGATAGTATAGCTTCCCAACAGTGAAAGAATTTTTCAAATCGGTCAAGTATTTTCGGAGCCTATTCAATGCAAACAAACAAAAAAACAATCAAATTTTACCTCTTTATAATATGAGTGTAGATATACCTATAAATGGTGTTGATAAGGATTACCTGTGTCCTTAGAGCCATCAAAACCAATAAACAATATAATCGGTTTGTATGATACTGCCAGCACAATAATGTAACATGTTAGACGTCTATTTCAGTTATTCATGACAGCTTATCTTTCCCTTATAAAACTAAACTTCATAAAATTGAAACCTTTCACCTAGTTATATGACCAACTGACCATGTGTGAAGACGAGGCGTTAATGTACTAATATCGATCGTCGTAATTTTGTTTACGTTACCATAACAGTCGAGTGATACAACTTGCCGTTGGCTGCCGTGAACTAAGTTTTGTCCACTCACTGTGGAGTTTAGACTCGTCTAGTTTAAGGACCGATGGCCGAAATCGAAGAGGCAAAAACATTTACATAAAGAGATAGATTTCTATTGTTAAAAATCGAACGAAAGTCCATTTTAACAAAGGTTTGTATGTAGATACAACCCTTTGTTAAAATGGACTTTCGTTCGTGGAAGGGAATGTATGTAGATACGAGTACATACCCTTCGCCAGTGGCGTGCAGTGGTTCGAGTTAGGGTAGGCCAGAGAAAATGTCAAAAAAAAACACCACATTATTCAGGGTTGAAATGTGGTGTTTTTTTATAGGCTATTTAAAAAAAAAACTCATTTCATTAAAAGTCAACCCTGAATAATGTGGTTATTTTTTAAAATTTATTTGGACATTTTCTCTGGGGGTAGGCCAGAGAAAATGTCCAAATAATTTTTTTTTTTTAATTTAACTCGAACCACTGCACGCCACTGCCCTTCGCGTACTGAGTAGAAAAACACCTAGAAGTATTAGAGATACGGGAAATTGTAGTCTTTATTATAGTCAATAGTCAAAGCATTTATTTCAAATAAACCTTTTACAGGCACTTTTGAATTGTCAAGTCGAAAGAGGTTAAGCTATCTGCATTATTATTTGGTTTGTTTGTTAGGGCGCATGATCTACCGGCGCTGTGATATTTTCTTTTTTTAAATATCGCTGCATATGCTGAGATAGGAACCTTTTTGGCCTCACACACTTACATTTAGGTACAAATTGATAGAAAATTCTATAATTCATTCTACAGCATTTGTTAATTTATTTTTCTAGTCGTTTTTTTTTGTTTGTTTAGTGCGAGACCCAAAATAAACATTTTTCTTTCTTTTCTTCTTCCTTTCTACCGCTTTTGTTAAGTAGAACTTGCTGCAACCAGCGACCAATAACCGTAGCCAACACAAAAAAAAGAAACATTATCTTGTTACAGATGCCACCGAACTTATCCGAGAGCCTCCTGGAGACGATTCCTCGGAAGCTGGAGAAGACCAAGTCTTTGGAGTCGTGTGCCAGTTCCACCGCTTCGGATTGCAGCTGCGATGAAGTTAGCTACGGTATAGGTTATTATAGATACTGTTTATGTTTATCCTTATTGTTATAATTATGACTAGTAGCCCCCAGCGGTTTTACCCGCGTTGTTCCCGTTCCCGTGGCATTACGGGGATAAAATATATAGCCTTTGTTACTCAGGGTGAATGTAGTTTTCTAATGGTGAAATAATTTTAGAAATCGTGTGCCGATTTCTAAAATTCTTTCACCAGTAGAAGTAGTTTTTGAGTTTATTCATTACAAACATATACACACACACAAAAATACAAATCTTTCCTCTTTATAATATTAGTGTAGATTACTACCTTTATCTAATCCTAATGGCCGCTGTTATATTATGTTTGGATTGACATTCTGTATAAACTGGATTTGGCGGGCGAATTAACTTAGTCCACATTAAATAACGTTGGAAGAAGTCCAGTTTTCAAATGCCCGATTTTTTAAAACGTTTAACCCGTAAATCTGTCGAAAAAAAAATACTTCTCTATTTGATCATGTAGCTTTATTAATTGAATTTGAAGCTATTCCACAATAATTAATCCTAAAAGAGTGTGTAGAGGGTCAACAAAGGCATGTTCTACTAGCGATAACGTCTGTTTAACAATGGTAAGTTCGAAAACCACATGGCATTTCGGTAGTGCCAATAATGACAATTGGGTGTTTTACTACTGTATATAAAAATCATAATTCTATTTAGTCCGTCCGTTGGATTTCCAAAAAATATTGACACGTATTTTCTGTTATTTTAAATGGTAAAACTTTTTACAAAAAAATACGAGTACAACCGACTTTTCCACAAAAAAATCAAAAAAGTACAAAATAACTTTAATTTCGGAACTCGGTGTTTGTGGTTCCTTTTTCATTTTTTGAACACCGACTTCCGAAATTAAAGTTATTTTGTACTTTTTTGATTTTTTTGTGGAAAAGTCGGTTGTATTTTTTTGTAAAAAGTTTTTTATTTTTCACTTTTCAGTGGTACCTAAACCCCCTCCCCTCCCCCCACCTAAACGAACCAATTACATTAGTGTAAAAAAACGCACTGCTCCAATGCAGAGTAAATTAAAAGGTCGTCAATGTAGATATTTTTTTAGATTTTTGTTGATTTTTCAAAAACCGCTTGTTGGATTTCGATAAAATTTTCATGGGACCATTTGGGAAGTATACCCTTTCCAAAAAAAAAAAGAATTTTTCAAATCGGTTGGCAAGCGACGGAGTTATGCGCGAACAAACAATAAAAAAAAAAAAAAAAAAAAACATACAAACATCCGAATTGAGAACCTCCTCCTTTTTTAGAAGTCGGTTAAAAAAAATATAAAGATAAAGCTCATCAAAGTCCAAGAGTGAGGGCTGGTGACGTCACATCGCTGGTAAAAATTGTAGCACGTTGTAACGTCACGCGAGTTTTCAACGCACTGTGATCGTTTTTATTTACGTGAAAAAAAGAAAAAATACGTATCTAATATTTTTTGGAAATCTATCAGACGGACTAATAAGATGTTTTCAGTAAAATAACGTAATATAGTCAATCTCAGACATTTTGAATATTTGGACAATCGTCATTAAATTTGTAGGTATTGTCAAATAATAAAGACTCCTTTATTAAGGTCTTTTCATCCTCGCATTAACTAAACTGACTAATGTGCTGAACATCATAGGCGACGCAGTTTTCTCCTGCTTCATCGTTGCTCCCCACGTGGTCAGCGTGTGGCGAGGAACCTGGGGCCTGATGGAGCTGAAGCCAGAGCTGTTCCCCTACGCCCAGATATTCCTGCTGGGCATCGTAATACATATCAGTTTTGCGATTGTCAGGTAAGTGTAAAACTTTTTGTTTTTTTTTTTAAGCAAGTTGAGCCTTAATTTCATCACCACTGCTCTCAAAACGGTGAAGGCAAACATCGTGCGGAAACCGGCATGTCCTAGAACCAAAAATTCGAAGACGCGAACGCCACGCGGGCCCAGTGCGGGTTGGTGAATGTCACGTCACATACATTCACCAACCAGCACTGGGCCCGCGTGGTGGTTTACGGCCCATTCGCTCTCCTAGAGAGGAGGCCTGTGTCCCAGCAGTGGGAACATTGAAAGGCTGATTATGCTTGTGGAAGTTGAGAACTTTGAAACTGAAGTAGAATTTGACAAGTTCTCAACTTTCAATTTATAGGCATACATATAGCATGAGAACTAGTCAAAATTTCGTAGCAGGTAAAGTAGACATTGAAAAGTTTTTTACTACAAATT
This sequence comes from Hecatera dysodea, assembly GCA_905332915.2. NCBI lineage: Eukaryota > Metazoa > Arthropoda > Insecta > Lepidoptera > Noctuidae > Hecatera > Hecatera dysodea. The sequence continues at coordinate 3,816,826 of HG995294.1, read as the reverse complement.
CAGATATCAACACATTTATGACAAACCTACCCCCTTAGGATTGACCACGTATTTTTACATAAAATGTTTTCATCTTTTACCTCCGTTTTCTTTTTCTATACCTACCGGAATTATTTGATTCTGATATAAATGTTCACCATTTTTTTTTCAAGATTTCAAAATCTTATTCATTATTCAGGTGACTAGAACGGGGTCTACATTTTAATAGTATTATTTTGGGGTCTCATATGTCCGATGGATATGATTTTCTTTTTTCAGATATTTTGGGCTCACACCGAAATGTTAAATACGTCCAGTTTAGAAGCTGATCTATTTATTTATTGTTTGCAAATGTGTGTATGACTTTTTATTGTATGGTGTATATATATCTTCTTATGATCGAAACATGCTTACCGGACTGTATTCTCGTTCAAGGTTACAAGAAAACTATGTAACTGAAGTGAACGCTCTGGTCATGCCGATCTAACAGGATTATAACACAAAGGTTGCATAAGAAAATACTCAATGCCATTATTACTAGAACACAATAATATATTTCTGTTTTGTTTAAATAAATGTGAAATATAAGTAGCCCGCAAAAACCATTGGGCAACGGCTACCCCAAATCATTAACTCGATCTCCCAAATTTGATAATAATACAAAGATTTTGGTCAACTGGATTCGTTGATGCGTGCTCATTGCTCTATATTTTACTGAAATCTATTTCTCTGATTTAAAACTTTTGATAGTTTTAAATCAGAGAAATAGATTTCAGTAAAATATAAACCAACAACAACTTAACATAAAAATATATTTAGTCATCAGGATCTATTTAGGTATAGAAGAAACCCTGAAAAAGTAAAAATCATTGTCGTCATCGTATTCATTTGCACTCAATTACTTTAGCGCCTGTGGAAAACCAAATAGCAATCAATCTGAAGCCACTACCCACGCCTGGTTGCTATGCTAGTGAAACAGTGACGATACTTGATGTAGATAGTCTGAGTGTTAGTAGGTACATATGTAGGTACATTACCTACCAAATAAATTGAATTGCTATTTGTATGGTTCTGTCTACCACATGAATAGTTCTAAATCAAGTCTATTTTTTCCAAACCAAGTTCCATTTTTCTGAATCCACACAGATCTTATTTTAAAGCAGGTCTTATTTAAAAGCTTTCTAGATAACTAGATAACGTGACGACTGTTCCCCCCGAAGGTAATCAACGAGCGAAGACGACTAGATATGAGTCCTAACTCCCAGATAGTGTTGCCAGGTCTTAAAACCGAAAAGCCGTACAAACCAGCCAGTTTGACTGGACATTTAGCCAAAAAGGTCGGACATTCTAATGAAACAACAATCAAATTGAGTGAGCCAGTCTTCATTATTATTAATCATTCAATATTCATTTCAATAATTGCAATAGTATTAGTACGTACTACGTAGGAAGCGATACAAGGTGAGCGAAAAAAATGCCTGTTAAAAATCCGAACAGGCCGGACGCCGTCTAATTTGGCCGGACACTCGCCCATAAAACCTGACTGTGTCCGGCTTTATCCGGACGCCTGGCAACGCTAGTCCCAGAACTGGGGGAAATCCATTGCCACCCACTGGGCGGAGATCCAGACTCCGGCCTGCTACTGAAAATCAGTCGCCAGACCACGGAATCCTGGAAATCTAGCACCTCTTGCTTATCAAAAGCTCTTCCAGCCTTTGGAACAGTGAGCCAGCCGAGTTACATTTAACTAAATTTATTGACAGCTCGTGGCTAAATTATAACAGCCGCACGGGTCAATTTTCTAGGATAAGCAACGCTTACCGAGGTTGGTCTGTGGATGGGTGACCATCTTAACATAACGAGACTTCTCCGTGCCTCGGAAAGCATGTTAAGCCGTTGGTCCCGGCTGTCATTTGGAGATCTTTGGCAGTCGTTACGGATTGTAAGAAGCCAGAAAATCTGACACCTGTCTTGCCAAGAAGTACCGTGTTCCCCAGGTAATGGGTTGTGGAGGTCTGGTAGGCAGCCGCTTCACGAAAAATACTGGTATTCAACTGAATCCGGCTTGACTGGGAGCTGACCCCAATGTAGTTGGGAAAAGGCTAGGCAGATGATGATGACTCTTTATTGACAGCTGCTTTCTTCTCCAGGACTAGACTTCTATCCCGGTCAGTGGGAGCTTGGGGCAGCCCTGACGGTGGTCCCGTATCCTGGGTGAGGGAGAGGATCCTCTCTCGCGTGTACACCTACATCTTTATCCTGAGCAACATTATGCACTGGCGCGGCGGCTGGGGACTGCTGGATATGTCTGTGGATGCTATACTGCCGGATGTCAATGATCCTCATAGGTTAGCAGATTTTGAGCACTTTTTACTTAAATAAGTGGGCTTGGTACTTTATGAAGATTACTAAGGGCGAGTTTTTTGATCCGTAGTTACCCATTGGTTAAAATTTTGGGCACGTGAAATTTGTTTTTTTTTTTTTGTCGACCAATTTCTAGTTATTATCTACTAATAGTTTTAACGAATAGTTATTTACTTTACCATTGGTCAAGCTACATATTAAAAACCGCACACTGATGTAATTTCGGTAAGTATAAGTATCTAGTAACTAATTTAATTGGTTGAAAAGCGACTTTTAATGAAATCGTATGCATAATTTGAACAAGATCGATTGAGTTAACTACAGATCAAAAACTCTCCCTTAGTCGGTACTTCCGATATCCATTGGTGCCTGCTAGTACCAACGGATATCGGTTAAACCGGAACCTCTGGGTTAATGAATTTCATAATTTACGTATAAAATATTATCTCAGTAAAGTCAAACAGTCGAATTTTTAGTCTTCTCATCCGTAAACATTAGTTTGGGTGACTTTTGCAGCGAAATTCAAGTACAAAATGCTTCCCTGTTCTTTTTTCACATACTTCCAACAACTATTATTATGAAAATTAACTCCGTGACTTCATAAACAAATGTTTTATTGTGTTGCCAGGCCAGTGCTGATTGGTGCCATAACGCTATCCTTCTACATCGCGATCACGATCCTGCGCTCGTCGCGCAATCTGCTCGCCTCGCCATACTTCCTAGTCACCGACGGAAAGGAGCCCACCTACATATTCACTACTAGGTTTCAGATTTCTGTAAGTACTTTATACTAGTTTAGGACCACCCGTGAGTATTTTCAACCAACTTCCAAAAAAGGAGGAGGTTCTCAATTCGACTGTTTTTTTTTTTGTGTGTTGCCTCATAACTTTGTACTGGATGTACCAATTTTGGTGATTCTACTATTACTAGTATTTGAGTTATCCCTAATAATGCGTTGCTTAGTTTACATTGACGATGTTCTCATTCCCTCTTCTCGATGTAAAATGAAAAAATTAAAATTGTGTACGATGGTTTGGAAGAACATCTTAGTATTTCAATGTGGTCCCTTTCTAGTTTGATGAAGATCTGATTAAGAGCAGAGATGATAGGAAACGGAACTCTTCAATAAATGATAGTAAACCTTTCGGGATTATTGCTGAAATCCTATGTTTGTTTATTGTACTTTTTGGTTTTTTTTTGTGTATAAGTCGGTTGTATTATTTTATAATAAGTTTTCTGTATTATCTTGAGAATATTGCCGAGAGGGTCGCTAATGACTTGTACTGCAGTATTTGTGGAATATAAGCGTAGACGGCAGAGTTATTAGTAGTACGTACTTCTAAAAGAGGCTCACACCTGGTAAAAATCCGCCGTGAAAACTTTTTTGCCCGGGCGGGCGGTGTGTTGTGAACGCATCGAGTTCTCGTCGATGTTCTCCGTTCAAATCCGTTTTGATTTGAACGCGGCCTTAGAACCAAGAACTTTTTCGGCATGAATACTTAGTTTTTTTTAAATACTGAGGAAACAATACCTGACTCTCTTAGGCAGTCCAAGCCAAGGTAAGAAACAGCTTTAACACAAAAAAAAACTTACTCGAAATTGGAACATGGCACTTCAATACGAAAAACGAAAAACAAAAATCGATTGGTTCAGTACAAGTGGTGCCCTTTCATATATGATACCTCATTTGACCTAGTTACCCACTTAAAAGTTCCAACCCCACATTTCTATTCAAAGTGCCAGAATAGGGTAGTTAACTAAAAAAATCTAATTAGTCCGTCGGATAGATTTCCAAAAAATATTGGATACGTATTTTTTCTTTTTTCACATAAACAAAAAATGAAGACGATACAATGCGTTGAAAACTCGTGTGACGTCACTATTCGCTACAATTTTTACCGGGCAGTGACGTCACATTTTTCTATAATCTAACTGACGGACTAAACATAATCATATATTTTTTACTCAGGCAATATCCCTGTTCGATAGCACTGCAGTTACCGAAATATCCGGCTGTGACATAGACAAGCAGACTAAGCCACACTATAAGAGTTTCTCATTACCATTTAAAAATACACCGTCATGTGTACATGCCTTAAATCTCTCTGTAATAGAGATCAACGTTCAATGCTAACCGTATAGTTATAACACTTATATCCGAATCACTTAGGAAGTACGCAGTTACTGCCCTACTGATCGTGATCCGCTGAGTGATTGTCTTATTATCCTCATGGTCACTCTTACGGAGATCGCGAGGACATAGATAAACTCTTGGTAGCCCAGATATGTTTTTTTTTAATATATATACTTACGAGTCCTATGTAATATTAGCATGCCTGTCTTTCTCGTAAGGCTAGGCAGAGTGACTAAACACCCCAACTTATCCGTAGAATCTTCTTCAGAGATTATTTAACTCAAAAGTGATTGACTGACTGACATAGTGATCAATCAACGCACAGCCCAAACCACTGAACGGATCGGGCTGAAAGGGAATGCCGATTTTAGGCCTTGCAATGCCCAAGAAATTTAATTTACTAAAAAAAAATATGTAAATTTTACGTAATTAACTCTTCTATTTACGACGCGATACAAGTTAGCAACATTTTTTAATAAAAAATAAATATTGAAACGATACAACGAAATAAACAGACATTTGCTATGTTGCCAATTTAAAAACTGTACAAAATAAAGATTTGTTGCGAAACATTTACACATATTTGTACTTTATTTATTCGTTCTTTTGTTTATAGAAGTACCAATGCATTTTATGTTAATTAAGATTTGTAAACTTACAAAATATAATATAATGATTTTAAAATGATCTACATAATGCACCGATCGATACTTTGTGTAATGGCAACACTAAAACTTGTCAGTTGACAATATTAGAAATGTCATTGTCATTGTCAAATCAAATGTAATATTAGAATTGTCACTTTGTTTGCATTTGCATCATAGTGATTCGCTGCGTGTATAATGCTATTAAAATCGACGTTTTTGACCATGAATACTGACTCTGGCGATTCTCCTATTCTGATAATGATAACCAACAACAATTTAGCTTTAATATGCTTTAACTTTTTAATACTTGTGTAGGGCACGTTAAAAAATCCTTATAATTTGGAAACTCCAAGTTTTTTTCAATAAGTTTCTTTTATCAATATATTATTTGTGGGGCATACTAATATTAACATCCGATGTTACTTGTGGGCACTCAAGGCCTAAATCACTATGGCGGCTCGGCATACCCCTTTGGCATGCAGGTAGATGTTATGACGTAGGCATCCGCTAAGAAAGGATATTTATTAATTCTACACCCTTTTTTTTTTTTTTTTTGTTTTAATTAATTCTACCCCCTAGAGGATAAAATAGGGGATGACAGTTTGTATGTTGAAACTTAGTCAATTATAAACCGATTGGGCTGAAAGTTTCAAAATCGGGGGTAAAGTAACTATTCCACGCGGACGAAGTTGCGAGCAGAAGCTAGTTTAATTATAGGGCTCCACAAATAATCCTGTTTAACTAAAGCCAATTAATATAAAAGGATACGATGGGGCTGACATATCTTAGATAAAAGCCCTTAAACAGATCTTCATTTAAAAAAAAACACATGTGAGTTATTGTTATTAGAGGACTCCACACAGGGCTAGCCGAGGTCGTTCTGTGAATGAATGACCATTTATTGCATACCTTTCTCCCATGTGCCTCAGAACGCACGTTAGGCTTTCCGAAGCCCAGTGCGGCTTGGTGAATGTCACATGTCTTCAAATTTTTGGTTCTTGGACATGCCGGTTTCCTCACGATGTTCTCTTTCACCGTTTTGCACAAAACCTTAATTAATTAAAAGCTTCTAAACCTTTCTAGTGAAATATTCCGTCCTTTAGTGAAAACCGTATAAAAATCTTTTCGGTAGTTTTTGAGTTTATCGCGTACAGGCGTGGCGGCCAAACGTCAACTTCCTACCACAGTTTTTCTCCAAACCTATTTCAGGAACTAGTCTCTTCTTTAGTTGTAATTTAGTTGTATAGATACATTTTTATCAATCCATATTAATTGTAAGGCAGCCAATGTGAAGAGAGATTGATTTTTTAATTTCAATTTGAACTCTACCGGTCAAACGTCACACGCAGACACAATTTCGACGAGGCTCTCAAGAACCTAGCCATTGTAGCTCTGCGCTGCTTGCACACTGAAAAATGATGATCATTATAGTCTGGTCACCTACTGCAGCCTATTTCTTGAGACTGAGAAGAATCGAGCATTGTTCGGATATCAAAGTCCGGCAAGCAGATTCTGCCTGCTGCTTACACACGTAAATTATCCCAAGGCATCATCCTTTGTCCGAATTCAGGACATGGTTTACCCGTATGCCAAGTTTCAACCAAATCCGTTCAACCGTGAAGACGTGAAATTGTAGCAAACAGACAGACAAAAGACAGTTACTTTCATATTTATAACATTAGTATGTATTGGACCTGGAATCTGGGAGTTTTACCAAATTGGTAATGGTAAAGAAATACTTTAATGCAATCTAAATCCATCCAGCCTGTGGCAGCTCATGTTTTGCAACGGTTGGCTTTGGACACCAATAAAGTAATTCCCTTAGATCATCACCTGAACTCACACAACATCATTACCATAATGAATATGATATCGTTAAGAAATTAATTGACATCCTGATCGATGACTTGGTACTGCAATGGCTGCCCTCACTACGGCAATTTGCGTTTGTACTTGTCTAATCAGGAAGAGTGCAAGGAATCGGAAGTGTTTTGTTTTTTTATCGTATAGGATTGCAAGTCGATGACGTGGATCAAACATTAATATCCTAGATGAACTATTTTCGATGGTTAAAGACCTCTTATCTGAAACACACGATCCTTCGACATTAACTAGTAGCGTAGAATCATACGCACAAGCATTGAGTCCCGAGCAAACACGGTACGTCAGAGCGCGGGACGGTGATAATGCAATTACTTGTAGTAATCTGTCGTCGTGTCGTGCGGCCGTGCCGGTGGGAGTTGTCAGTCAGGCGCGTACAGGCACTAGACATGCGCGGGAGCACTGCAGGGCTGGCCGACACGCTGGCGAGCGGCTCGCGCGCGCACGCCGCGCTCCTCGAGTGCGCCGATGTTCTGTTCGCGAGCCTGGTGGTCGCGCCCGCCGTCGTAACCTACTGGAAGTCCACCTGGACGCTCATGGACCTGTATGTTCTCCCAGACGAACCCGTCGGCAGCGCGGCTGCGTGCGCCGCCTTCGGACTGTGCTGTGACTTGTTGTTTTCGGTGTTCCAAACGCAACTGAGCAAATATTTGAAACCGGAGCGTGGCCGGCTGACGTACTACGTGGTGTCGAGGGTATGCACGGCCGTGGCGGGCATGGCGTGCGTGGGCGCGTGGCGTGGCGTGTGGAACCTGTTGAATGAATGCACGGGAGACAGCGCGCGCACGCTGCTGTCCACGACGGCGGCGGCGACGCTCTCGCTGGCGGCCCTGCGCGCGCTGCGCAACATCTGCGCCGCGCCTTTTGCCGTCGCAGTAGACTCGCCTCAGGATTACTTCGATGTGCCGACTATGTTCCGTACGGTTGGTACCATTAAGAACTATACTCACTGGCCAACTTCCATTAAACCTGTGCACTACTTTTCTTCGCAAAACAGAAATTTTCGTTTTAGTAAACACCGCTTTCGGGATGCTCAGGAATCCCAAATGTTATGTTTGGTTATTTCCGTCAGAAGCTACGCCTATTCTCAATCAACTCCCCTGCTCTATTTACCCACATTCGCATAAGCATAACTCTGCCACAATGTGGGAGCGTTTCCCCTTTCTAGTTAGGAAGTCTGCAGCCAAACACAACTGTGACCGACTGATGATATTTTTGTGGCGAATTATCCTATACAAAGTTGCCAAAAATTACCAAAAGATTCCATCCAAGATCCAATTATTCATCATAGCTTTACGTGATGTGTTATCAGTACAAGGACCTGTTCCATGATTTCCTATCCTCTCAAGATGTTCTGCAAGCCCAGGGTCATCGATCCCTGGAGTGGCCGAGTCTTACAAACAAACAGAGCAGATTAGTGGAGTGCGCACTTGACACACAGCTGATCATTCATTCATACAATAGCGCGTGGTCGTTCGTACAGTATTATGTCGAGTTATCTTGGTAATGTTGACGATTTGAGTTGATCATTTTTAAAGGTAACCTTTACGGGTTTATTTGGACAGTATTTTGGTTTAAATTTAAAAATCGTATTTCAAATCTTCTACGTTTAGGATATTCATGACTGGTTCGTAAAAAACGGAACGCTTATAGGATCACTCAGTTGTCTGGCTGTCTGTATGTCCATCAGTCACAGCCAATTTACTCCGAATCTACTGGACCGATTCTTTTAAAATTTTGTACACATATGAACATGTATGGCCCAAACATGGACTCGTTATGTGAATCAATAAATGTACATAAAAAATATACATTTACAATCCTCACAATAAGACCTTTTTTTAATATGTCACATGCACAGATATATTCTATGGTCACATGGAACAGTTTAAAAAATAAAACTATTCTGTCCCCCAAAAGTGACCCACTAATTCAAAGTGGGTTTGCGAAATTAGATGAAAATTGATCGTATCTCCAAAATATAAGGCCAAATTTTGAAAAATGTGCAGAGAAATAGGTCTTTACCGATACATTACAAGAAAACCTATAAGATTTCTAGTCTATGATTTAAAAGTAATATGTCACAAAAATGAGATTCGTTCGGAATCCTTTACGCGCGAATCCGACACTCGCACTTGGCCATTTTTTTTTAGTTACTTTTCCATAGGCCTGTTAATTTATCCATTCATTCAGCTCCGGTTACTCCGTAGTGTTTTATTTTTTTAGAAGCTCATTATCTTATCTTAAGCGCACTAGTTATTTTAGCTTTCAGCACAATAGTAACCATAGATTTTATATGTCTATGATAGTAACACATTAGGTATATGTATCCAATCTCATCTCATCAAAAAAAAATCTCTCTGCCATAAAATATTATAAATAGGTATGTCATTGTTGTATTCAAGGCTTTATTTGACCATGAATAATACAATTTGTTTATCTTCCTTTCTATTCAAATGAATAAACAACTAGACATTTATTGGCTACATGACGACCAGTAAATAAAAATAAAAGATTATTATCTATAGTTCATCAATTAGAACAAGGCACCATCAGTCAAATAAACACATCAAAAGTATCTAGGGATCAACATATATTTTTGCAATAACTTTTCTCCTGATTGATATTAATTAAAATTTTCTTTAAGGATTCATCAAATAAAGTGTTTTCGTTTGTCACAGTAACGATAAACCAAGTCACCTTTGCATTAATAAAGAAATTTGCCATTTTCCTAATAAAGGGATTTTTGACATTTGAACCACTAACATTAAAGTTCGAAAAAAAGACTGAAATAACAGTTTTCTTTAAAATTTTATTGGGTAACTTAAACAATTAATAATCCGTGTTTCTACCGCGAACACTAACAACACAAGAACATCGGTTTGGCATACTCAAAATGAGTTCATCCAAATCACGCTGTGGAATGGCCGCCCATGTTCGTTGCAACAACAAAAAAAGGTCTTCTTGCGACTGGATACCCTCCATATTCGGCAGAGCTCTTCTCTGTAGCATATCCCATGCATGCTCAATCGGGTTCAAGTCTGGCGACTGAGCAGGCCAGGGCAGGACATTGATGTTAGCTGCGGCGAGAGTCTGTCTTACAACTCTTGCGGTGTGCGGTCGTGCATTATCATGCATTAACTGAAATAAGGGACCGATTTGCACTTGTAGAGGAACGATGACGTCTGATACAATCGTCTCAGCATAAATTTGAGCGTTGAGGTTGCCTCTGATCCAAATCAACTCAGTTCTTCCGCCGATCCAAATACCCGCCCATACTATGATGGTTCCACCACTATAAGGATGGACTTCCTGGCAGGATTTTAATCGCTGTTGGCGTCCAGGGGTTCTCCAGTGTCGTATACGTCTTGTATCCGGTCTCATACCAAAACGAGACTCATCAGAAAAGCACACGAAACGCCATTGTTCTTCTGCCCAATTTCTGTGTTCAAGAGCCCATTGATATCGAATCCTACGATTGTGCATTGCTATAGGTGGTACCCGTAGCGGTCTTCGGGAATGAAGGTTCACTTCATGCAAGCGGTTTCTGACTGTTTGGTCGCTAATTAAGTTCCCTGAAGAGTGATGAAGCCTCACGGCTAACATCATGGCGGTTATTGTTGGAGCTCTTCGAGTTAAGATTTGAATGTATCGGTCTTGTCTCCGTGTGGTGCAGCGATACCGTCCTCCATGGCGCTCAGCCAAGGTAAGCGAAGAGCTCTGCCGAATATGGAGGGTATCCAGTCGCAAGAAGACCTTTTTTTGTTGTTGCAACGAACATGGGCGGCCATTCCACAGCGTGATTTGGATGAACTCATTTTGAGTATGCCAAACCGATGTTCTTGTGTTGTTAGTGTTCGCGGTAGAAACACGGATTATTAATTGTTTAAGTTACCCAATAAAATTTTAAAGAAAACTGTTATTTCAGTCTTTTTTTCGAACTTTAATGTTAGTGGTTCAAATGTCAAAAATCCCTTTATTAGGAAAATGGCAAATTTCTTTATTAATGCAAAGGTGACTTGGTTTATCGTTACTGTGACAAACGAAAACACTTTATTTGATGAATCCTTAAAGAAAATTTTAATTAATATCAATCAGGAGGAAAGTTATTGCAAAAATATATGTTGATCCCTAGATACTTTTGATGTGTTTAGTTTTTTTTTTAAACATGGCTTGATGTTTAACATTCTATCAACTTTCCATTAATCTGACCTAAGTTTTGGATCAAATTATCGAAATCAAAGATCAGATTACGATAAATGCAGTCAGTGAATGCTTTTTTCTATTTTTTAATGATGTATAAAATTATGTAGTCCTTGCCATTTCTTTTCTTTATTTCCCCTCAACAGTAGCGCGGTTTAGAAAAAAAAATTACAATCAAATCAAATAAGTTTTATGAAGTTCGTCTAGTATGGCATCTCTAGTCTTTAGAAAATAATCTAAAATTCCACGAATCTTTTCTTGAACTCGTCTAAAAGTTTAGCTACTTCGTATCAGCTGATGTTTGTCAACAAACGAGTACTTTATGGTCATGTATTATATTACTTTATTATTCCCCTATCTTAGTTCAACATTGTTAAACCGTAATTCTTTTATCAAAGTCTGTAGTAATAAAATGAGGTATAATACTAGTTTTATAATGCTTAGTTGTTAAGTCCTAACCGGAGAGGTAGCAACTAGCAACCTTATTTTGTTTCACTCGTGAACACATAGACACACAATGCATTTGTTTTGAGTTCAACACATGCTCACATATAGCTAATCTGATGCTCAACGACGACACGGTTGGCGCAGTGGTTGAACGACTGGCTCCAGCGCTACGCGCGTGGGTTCGATTCCCGCAAGTCTTCCCTTAAAGTCTTCCCAATGAGCCAATATCGTATTGAGTCCAAAACCGTTTTTTTTATTTTATTTTAGGTGGTTCTGTAGTAAAAGTTAGCTGCCGCTCGCGTGAATGTCGATAATTATTCCAGGGAACATACTCCCGGGATAAAAAGAGTCATATGTGTTATTCCAGACTATAATCTACCTCTGTGCCAAATTCCATGAAAATCGATTCAGTAGTTTTTGCGTAAAACAGTAACAAACATCCATGTATACAAACTTTCGCGGGTATTTTATTAGTAAGGGTAATTAGTACATTGATCCCTTTTCAGATACTATTGCGTTCATTCTGTTGTACGTTGTGTACTTGTTCTTGAATGAAATTTACCCACGTAGAGCAGCCCAACTGCCTTTACTCTCTTCTTTGGCAGCCAGGCTGTGTGTGTGCAACCAGCTCCCCATTTGCATTACACAATTAACACACACAGACTAATGATAATACATAAAATATTAATTCATATACTTTTGCTTTTTAACCGACTTCTAAAAAAGGAGGAGGTTCTCAATTCGGATGTTTGTATTTTTTTTTTTTTTTTTTATGTTTGTTCGCGCATAACTCCGTCGCTTTTCAACCGATTTGAAAAATTCTTTTTTTGTTCGAAAGGGTATACTTCCCAAATGGTCCCATGAAAATTTTATCGAAATCGACCAAGCGGTTTTCGAAAAATCTAAAAGAAATATCTAATTTACCTACATTGACGACCTCTTAGTTTACTCTGCAAAGGAGCAGTACGTTTTTTTTACACCAATGTGATTGTTTACACCAATGTGATTGGTTCGTTTAGGTGGGGGAGGGGAGGGGGTTTAGGTACCACTAAAAAGTGAAAAATAAAAAACTTTTTTACAAAAAAAATACAACCGACTTTTCCACAAAAAATCAAAAAAGTACAAAATAACTTTGATTTCGGAAGTCGGTGTTCAAAAAATGAAAAAGGAACCACAAACAACGAGTTCCGAAATCAAAGTTATTTTGTACTTTTTTGATTTTTTGTGGAAAAGTCGGTTGTATTTTTTTTGTAAAAAAGTTTTTTATATTTAAACATGTTACTGTCTCCTGGCACAGGCATCTTTATGCTTAAAAGGACCTCGCCACCAACTGTATAATGTACAACGTATAACAATGAAATACACCATTTCTGATATATTTTATTTTTGATTTGATCATTGCACGCCCCAATAGCGTTATTAAATCGCATATTCTTTCAAAATCTTATAGCATTACAGAATATTATTTCATATGTTCAATAAGGCACCCAAAAGTTGGGCGATATAATACTGGACACTAAAAGTACGATTGTCTTTGGATAAAAAAACCCTGTTTGATCCAAAGAAAATCTTCGAGGTTTAAGATTTACAGTTGATGAATAACGACAGTGAGAGAGCAGTGGTGGCCGAGTGGTATTAATGGCTCCGACGTACGAGTTGTAGGTCGCGGGTTCAAACCCAGTCAGGCGCATTACTTTGTGTATTTAATTCCATCACCACTGCTCTCAAAAAGGTGAAGGAAAACATCGTGGGGAAACTAGCATATCCTAAAACCAAAAATTCGAAGACGTGTTACATTCACCAACCCGCACTGGGCCCGCGTGTTGGATTACGGCCCATTCCCTCTCCTAGAGAGGAGGCCTGTGTCCCAGCAGTGGGAACATTAAAAGGCTGATTATGAACAACAACGATTGACGAGGAATCGTACTACGTATTCTTGATTTTCTTATAATTAGCACATTTACCTAATGACCTACACGTAGATTATTCGGAAATCTGTTGTCTCAGTTCCCGATTTAAGGCGGTATTACGCGGTCTATACTGGCAATAACCAGACCCAGCCTGTCCCTTGCTGCTCTCAATGACCTCGTTAAGCCGAGGTCCGTAACCCACAGGGGATGCCCTTAGCGAAGCGGTCATTTAGCTTTTAAGTAGTTTTTAGCCCTGACTGGAGGCCTTAAATTCATTTGATGCCACCACAGGATTGTCCTGTTGAGCAGTAACCAGCATTAGTGTGCAAGTGTGCTGAACTGCGAGTGGTCCACGTCAAAAAAAAAAAAGGTTTATACTGGCATTCTGGTTAGTAACCTAGCACCTAGCAGGGTTTCAGTTCATGTTTGTATTGACTTCTATTCTTCTTTAATGATCCTTTTAAAAGTTTCAAGAAACAACAGCTTTAATAAACCTAAAAAAAATACAGTCAAAAGATACATATGTAGGTGGTGCTCTGGGTTTTGCTAGATTGGTCTACTAGTGACAGATTTGGGTAGTCTGGCACCTAAACAGACACAGGTCACAGAAGGAGATAGGGTTCGCATAAAAAAGTAAGGCTCAACACCACCCTTTGCCTCGAGAAGTCGAGATGGAGAACATCCACAACGACCATCGCACGCAAAAACAGGGTGTTCCGGATCTAAGTTTTATGGCGCTATTAAGAATAGAAGAAGAGAAAAGAATGGAAATATTTGTTTAACATAGAACAAAACAACGATAACATTTGTGAAAGCTGCATCCAGACCCGCACCATTTTTTTCCTAGGTAGCATATTAAAGATTGGAATACGGAGGTACCAACTCCACATCACTACGGCGACGGTTTCCTAGAAGCTTCTATTGTGCTAAAATTGTAACGAGTTCCTAGCCCACCGTCTACTCTACAATAATCCGTGACGTCACAGATGCTGTAGGTATATTTTTTCTATTGTACCTAAATGGACGTTCAAATGCCAAACGGAAGTTTTATATAAATGCAATGATTATTACCAAAGTTTATTTCATGCGCCTGTGTGGAGGGATTATTTGAGCAACTATTATTTTATTGTCATGCTGAAACACCCAAACAAAACTTTTTACAAAAAAATACAACCGACTTCTACACAAAAAAAAAAAACAAAAAGTACAAAATAACTTTAATTTCGGAAGTCGGTGTTCAAAAAACGAAAAAACAACCACAGACACCGAGTTTCAGCAGCGGTTGTATTTTTTTGTAAAAAGATTTTTATTTTTAGTGGCTTTGGTGTAAACAATAAACAAACATGCGATTTCGGCAATCCCGAACGATTAGCTATCATTTATGGAAGAGTTCCGTTTCCTATCATCTCTGTTCTTCATCAGATCTTCACCAAACTAGAAAGGGACCACGTTGAAATACTAAGATACTCTTCCAAACCATCGTACACAATTTTATGTTTTCATTTTACATCGACAAGAGGAATTGAGATCGTCAACGTAAACTAAGCAACGTATTATTAGAGATAACTCAAATTCTAGTCGTCATATCTTAATCAAATGGACCACACGACAAGCGCCAGCATTCGAATATAAAAAGAATCATCAAAATCGGTACATCCAATACATAAAAAAAATACAGTCGAATTGAGAACCTCCTCCTTTTTTTGGATGTCGGTTGAAAAACTGTTCTAAATGTAAACAAGTACAGTAGGTACACGGCATACAGATGCAGCAAAAATAGCTACATTTTATGGGCTTCATTCCAATTCAAAACTTTATGCTCTATTTTCTGTCGTGAACATTTAGGTAAGTTTTCATGTCGCAAAGAGCTTAAAATTTTAAAGTTTTCTACTTAGTCGAAGCCGATTTGATTGAAAAAATAGCTGGGTTTCGGTTTCTGGAATCTAAGGGTGACACATTGTCAGTAGAAAATACCGCGATTTACTAGTTTTTACATAAATAAAATGTATTTTTTGAATCCCTACAGCTATGTAACATTAGCTATTATTTACAGAACAGCCGAGAGACGATGCTGTATATCCTGGACTGCATCTTCTCGGTGGCCGTGGTGGGGTCGCTGGTGGTCTTCGTGTGGCGCGGCTCCTGGGCGCTGTTGGACATCTTCCTCTTCCCTGATGACAAGACTAAATCGTGTTGGTTATCACTGGTGAGTTTTTACACCTTAATAGGTCGGCTTAAAACAAGCGCTAAACTGGACATTTATAGGTCGTTACTTCATAGATTTTGATCTGAATTTTTAACCTTAGTAACTATTTAGATCCGCATTATTATTAAAGACCCAAACAAGGAGTACGTTTAAAGATTGAGGAATGTTATCATTTTAAGTCAGTCCACACTTGGACGACATTTTACCTCGCGGATGGACCTGGATGAGGGTTTGGCACAGGAAGAGTCCTCTGCCCAGCTTGCGACAAAGTCGGGCTGTGGATTGTGCATATTGGTGATTTAGTCCACTTGGCGATGACATAGAATGACTTTTCCTTTTTTGGGTTCTGGACTTATATTATGGAAAAAACGGAACCCTTATAGGATCGCTCGATTGTCTGTCTTTCCGTATGTCACAGCTGATTTTCTCCGAAGTTACTGGACTGTTTTCTGGATTCAGTTGATATTTAGCACATAATCTTCGGTGACCAAACACGGACGCGTAACGAAAGCCAATGTCAGAAATTTATAAAAACGTTCTTCAAAACTGTACCGTGTGATATATCAAATGGAAGGGCTTCCAAAGTGTTTTCTTTTTCATATTTTTATGTATTCAATTCCAATGTTATAAAAAACTTACAAACACGAGCGGAACCCCGGGAAACAGCTAGTATGACATATACATACTTCGGCTATTTACAGCATTTCCGTTCTGTTATTTATAGGTGCCCTGCGCTCAAAATAGATTGGCGTAGGGGCAATTTTTACTGACTTTTAGTGTACATACATATGCGCATTACGTTTACCTACAAACAAGATTGTTAAAATGTAGGGTTAAAAGGAAAGTATGGTCGTAAAGTTAAACCGTGTTTATTTGTTCGCGGCATACGATTGCTTGCTTAAAATTCACCACTCCATTTGTCACCGTCCTAATAGATAGTGATCGTTGCGCGAATACGCGATAATCGCAATCAGCAATCCCAAATGCGTTTTAGAACTGAAAGACGCCTTCTGGTTTTTCCGATGCCTGAAACACAAAGTCCGTGCAAGACGTTCTCTCCTGCCATCCCCACTTGTCAAACATCAGATTATCATTCACTCCCTTTTATTTTATATCATTCCTCTCACGCCATCTATTATGCAGTAAATAGTTAGGAAATCAAAACCAAGGTTTCAAGAGGATACTATCAAATAAATATGATCGATGACTTCATAATATTACATTGCAATCACACTGAAAGAAAAAAACATTGACTTGACCCGACTTGAGTCGTTTTTGGCGGTCGGATGTTTTGATACAACTTTTGTTTTCTTCATTTTTGTGGAATCCATCGTCGACTTTGTCTCTGTCACCTGCGACCTAGACTAGAGTCAAGAGCATAACCATCTGACAATACAAAAAAAAAAAACATTTTTGCTACGTCCCCTCGAGCCCTTTACTTTAATACTCCACTCGATAGGTTTACAAGAAAACAATTTTTTGAAGCTATATAATAATCATTATGACGCCATAAATTGGCCATTTCAATTTTTATAATTTTGATGTACCTAATCACTCTCACAATTTCAAGACAAATCGAACGATACCTCTCACGTTAAAATCCATCAAGCCGGTGTTAAAGCTTGTATCAAATAATCATATTCCTTGGGTAATTATCGTCTTTTATAATGTCCCTCACACCGTTCTGGGTTTATCCACGCCTCTTTGTTTGTCCAGGCGATCTTTCTTTGGAATGCGCTCCCTCTGAACATCAGGACGGCAACCAGTCCTAGCACAACATCATGACGGTACCTTGTCAATACATATATAAAAACATTATGTGTGTTCGGAAAAATCTTCATATTTTTAATAAGATCAGCGACAGGCATAATGTTAATACTAGAAATAGAAACAAATTAGATCAACCTAGGTTTAGATTGGCTAAAGTACACACTTCTTTTATGGGGTATTGCGTAAAATTTTATAACAAAATACCAGTCGATATCCTTCAATTAAATGAGAGAAAATTTAAAACATGCATAAAACGCACACTATGTAGGCAAGCATATTATAAACTGGAAGATTATATCCTTGATAAAAATGCTTGGCTAAATGCCGGTCCTGCTCCACAGCCTCAACCACTTGGGTAAACAAGTTAGGATTTTTTATTTGGAAGAGATGCTCGCCCTTTTTTTTTGTCTCATTTTATTTATTCTTTTTTTTTATAATTTTATTTTATTTTGAGAATAAATAATTTCTCTTTTTTACTTGTATTTGCTTGGTCATTGTGAACCATAGTTTTGTATAATGTAGAAGCAGTTTATTTTCAAATATTGCAAATGTGAGTACCATGGAGCCATTTACAGGTTATAGTTTATTATGTGACTTGAACTAAAATGGCAGTTGAGAGTATGTCATGCGCGCTCAAATGTCTCGCTGATGGTGGCGCGTGTGTCGGATCATTCGGTTCCCTTCAAAATGGTTGAGCTAAATGGTGCCGATACACGCGTCATGTTCGTGAACGGGCGCCGTCGGTTGAGACTGGTCACCTCTTAACTGCCACTGACTTGTTTTAATCTTTATACTTTGAATTGTTTTATAGTTTCCTTTTTTTTTTCTCTGCATTGTCCTCACACATAGAAGCACCAAGGATGTAACCAAAGTTATGTAATACACACCATGATTTAAAAGAGTGTCCGTGGAGTTTCTTGCACGTTCTACTCCATAGAGATCTACGCTTTGGAACGTGCAGATAGGTAGCTTCACCTCTTTCGACTTGACAATTCAAAAGTGCCTGTAAAGGGTTTATTTGAAATAAATGCTTTGAATCTTGAATCTGAATCTGAATCTAATGCACGTGAGCACACTCGCAAGATTGTTCTGCCCTACCCTAAGACCGACTGGTAGACAATGCCTATGGCAGTCCGCCTTTGTACAGTTTTTTTTTTACTAGTGCATAAAGTTTTGGTAAATAAATAAATATTAAGCAATGTTCGTAGTGGAAAGAACTAAATCAGCGCGAACAAAGTAATATTTACACGACTTAGCACGAATCAACACGAATCTTTTGGTTTACAACCCTGTGCTTACAACTTTACATTCGGATTTAGTCTTAATTGCTCTGCAGCACAGAATTTTATATTTCAGTATGTACCTCATCATTTATCTAGGCTTTTTCCAAGTAGGTATCTATATTGAGGTTGCATTCCAGTTAAACCTGATTCAGTTGGATACACACGTATATTTTTACACGACTGCCCAAAAAAAGGAGTGTTATATTTTTAGTATTGTATGTATATTTCATTATTCCACAATATTTTGTAAACGGCTTAACCGATATCAATGTATGTGGTGAAGCGTTGAGCTATCCCGGATAGCATAGACTAGTATTTTTTTATAAAAAGGGCGAGCCATGGTTCATAAATAAAAATGAAAATATTTTGTTTTGCTGACATCGTCTAAAGCTTACCTAGTACACAGCAAAAAAAGTTATGAAATAAAAAACAAACAATTAAAAAATATATTTTGGCTTCTGAAAATCCGTAAAGACTACCAAAATCTACAATACAGCCGGGACCAACGGCTTAACGTGCTTTCCGAGACACGGGGGAGTCTCGTTATGTTGAGATAGTCACCCATCCACAGACCGACCTCGGCTAGCGTTGGTTAAACCTGAAGATCGGCCCATACAGCTCTTATTATTAAGCCACGAGCTCCTAAATTCAGTTTGTACCTACTTACCACAATTAACACCAATTTAGTGTTGTACTTAAATAATTCCGCAGATTGGGGTTCAAAAAAGCTAAAATGACTATGGGTCTCATAATTTTTATTCATCCAGTGGTACAACTTCTGTGGGATAAGCCACGGGTATGGAACCACGAGAGCTTTTTGTATAAAATAACTCGACATTCCAGAGGTTGCAAATTCACCTCTTTATAAAAACAAAACCTTTGCAGATATTTTTTGTACTTTACTAAACAACATCAGTCAGTTAGACACAGGTCATTGTATATTATGTTATATCCTTTTATAACTTTAAGCCTGTATGTATTATACTTCAAAAAACCTAAAACAAACATAATCTAGATTGTTACGAAATGTTAAACATTACATATAAAAAGATGTCAAGGCAGGATTAGTTATGTAAAGTCACTAAATCTTTTCAGTTAATTATTATTTATATAAAGTGGCTTTTCGAGTTCTCTTTGTGTATTTTCCTCAATAAAAATATTTGGAAAATCTGAAACGAGATCTCGTCTGGCGTTCTGTTTGATAAGCTATTTTAGTCATTGATGTAGGAGATGGGTCGTGATAAGTAAAACAGTCTTTTCGTTTATTTGGCTCGTTAAAATACACAATATCAATTTTTACTTTTTTACCACGTCATCTTAATCATACGTCGTCTGTCATTCTCTCATCTCTCATGCTGTCTCCCTCCCTCCGCTTGCGTTCCATTCTAAAAATGTTTTTTTTTGTTTCCTTTCCGGCTTCATAATCAGCCTTTTAATGTTCCCACTGCTGGGACACAGGCCTCCTCTCTAGGAGAGGAAATGGGCTGTAATCCACCACGCTGGCCCAGTGCGGGTTGATGAATGTCACATGTCTTCGAATTTTTGGTTCTAGGACATGTCGGTTTCCTCACGATGTTCTCCTTCACCGTTTTGAGAGCAGTAGTGATGAAATTAATTTAACAAAGTAATGCGCCTGGCTGGGTTTGAACCCGCGACCTATAATTCGTAAGTCAGTGCCGTTACCACTCGGCCACCACTGTTACCTTTCCGGCTTCACTACAGTAATTAAAAAGTTTAAAGCAAATAGTTCTACATTGGTAAAAAATAAGTGTCCCTTCTGTTACCGCTTACTACTATTTAATATTAGAGATCACAAGTACATACAGTACTTATGATAAATTTGCTTCTTTTCTCGCATCTGTCTCCAGTTTTGCCTAACGATCCGACTTCTCATTGCCCTATCCTATATGCGATGGTGGAACCTATACATATTGAAACCCATTATGTGAAACTATTACCTAAATATAAAAAAAAGTGTGTGAACTTTGGAAATAATAGTTTGATGAAAGATCGAAGTATAAAGGGATATGTTATAGATCAATGGCAGCCTCCACCATGGTTTTATAACACCAAGTTGACACCCAAGTGACATAGGCTATATTTTTGCAACTAAATTTCACACTTCTATAAAGAAAACGAAAATTTACTGTTTTTACAGTACACGGTATATTTTCCGCACATAGTTTATAAAATATGGCACTGAGTCAGTGACCACTTACGTGTACGCAATTGGGTCTTCCTCTCGTTTGTCTTGCGTCCCCCAGGCATGTTGTAGTAGCGCAGTATCGGATTTTAGCTCCATACGTATTAGGCTGGACGGTTTTGTAAACAAATGTGTAAATTGGGACGTATAAGGGAGGTACCCTACTCTCTTTGGATATTTAGAGGAAGGGTTCATGAGTCTACGAAGAGTAAATACGAAGGAGAAGATATCCATTATCATTATTTTAGCCGAAAAACGTCCGCTGCTGGAGACAGGCTTCCTTCATGCTCCACCACCTTAACCAGTCGTGTGCTTCTAGCGTCCGCAGCCCCACCAGGCCGACCAGGACTAGTAAAAAGCATGGATTCGAAACAAAAATAGACTTGTTTCAAATGACCACATCGGAAAAATCCTGCAAAATATTCTTTGAATTATTTTAGTTTAATCACAGATGCCACCAAGTACATCAGACTACTGGGAAAGTGAGTTCTATAGAAATTCTTAGTCGTAATTTGCTCTTGCAAATATTTGAACTTGCCTTTCTGTTTGGCCTACAGGGCGCGCCAATGAAACAGACATAGGTACGAACATACGTAGTTACCTACTTTAAAAAAATATTACCCTTCTTCTGGGTTAGTCGTCTAAAAATGTTAGGTACTGCAAAACACTCCTCTCAGCTCACTACACATAAGTACTACAGTAGGCCACAATACCAGATCTTCCCAAATTAGAGCACTTTACTCTGTTGACCAACAAAGAATCCTTACACATGTCATGCATTGCACACACGCGACAATTCGACACGTGCACGTGAACTATCTAATCTGCAATTGAACCTCATAAGGTCCATAGACCACCTCAAGTTTACTCAAACCTCGTCCATTACCATCCAGTGACATTGAGCCAATTGAAGCACGTGGGCGGTTGAGCCCAACAGAAATACGCGCTTATTAGTAAACACAACTGCGAAAGCGTTTACCTTATTACGAGTTCCTGAAAGCGAACACATTTTGCACTTACATGCAAATTGGATAAATGCTCTTTCCGAACTATTTTTAGGAACGAGACGTCATTGTACTTAGATCTGAGTCCCATCGACAACTAGCAGGCCTCCTAATAGCCCGGTACAATGAACGGCCAGGAATATTACCATAATCATGTCTCGGATTGGCGATCGCAGTATATTTAAATTAGCGTACAGGATGATTGTACCTACTCCTATTTGATATTCGACTTCTTTTCCTTGTGATGATGAGCTGAATATGAGATAATCTACAATTTCCTTAGTGTGCCTGAGGATTGGGTCTCGTTTATAAAATTAGCTTTAAAGTGAGGATAATGTTATGACACGGACTTGCTGGTCATCATGCAGATATTTTCCTTGATTGATGTTATCAAGTTCTTGGAGCTGCTTATCTACTTATTCAAAGAAGCTACATTAATGCACTCATCTTCGCTGCGCTGTTTTCTTACAAATCTTTCCACGTCTACTTTAGTAATGTATGTATGTGGTAGATATCTATGTAATAGTATATCTGAACGCCAACTCAGGAAGAAAAGACAATTAACGCGTTTGCTTTTCGTTTGAGTGATATCGGAATTGTTAATGAGTGCAGTAAGTGAATAATGAAATGGGTCAATAGTCTGGTCACGTTTAGTACTTTTCCAGACTGATAAGAATATTAGTGTGTTAATTACATAAATACCTAATTATGCAAGTACATTATGTTTAAATAAAAAAAAAATCTTCCTTGATGGTCGAGTAAAAGACATTAGAGACTTCACTCTCGCGTAAATTTATTTGTAAACCAAGTTGAATCAACGTGTTGCTGTGATCATTTTGCTGGCAACAGTGCGTGTTGCAGAATCACTAATCACTGCATGTTGAAAAGTTCTCTGTTGATCAATAATATCGATCAAATGTTGCTCAATTAATGCTTTACCATAAATACGGTGGTTACTTTAGAGTTAGGCCCATCTTCCAAAACGTTAACTCCAACTGAACTCGAACTTCACTCAAACGCGTAAATGCGCTTTCGCATTTACTTGCTCATCCCTTCCATTGCTAAAAACTCATCTCTCAAGCACGAAAATTCCAATTTATAACAATCAATTTGACAAGGTTTCAGTGATGTTTTCGTGCTCATGTTGGAGTTGGAATCCGAGTTTATTTGGAGTTTAGGTTTTGTAATACAGACCTTAATCCTGAAATGCGAGGAAAGGTTACTTAAGGAATAATCTTGAGAACTTTTACATTACATTACAGAAACTTGACCACTGAAAGGATTTTCGTCATCGGATCAGGGGGTTTCTATGTCAGGCTGATACCAACATGATTCTGTTTTGAAAAAGGGATACCTACTGTTATGCAACATATATAGCTCCGTCCCACTCCCTAGTCGGAATCATAATGGTTTTAAGAAGTACTAGTACTTCCAAAGATTTTCATTCACCTACGAATAATCATAATCTGATAAACTATTCGTATGTTATTGCCATCTCAAATAGCCCCACTATAAGGAAAGGGAAAGCTAAATAACATTGTTCCTTCTATCATTATCAATTATCAAATCTAAAATTAAATTTCCTCATTGACATTGCTATCTCATTGTTCCTGGGGGCTTTCCACTCTGTACCAAACAGAAAATTTATTTAAAGACTTGTTTACAGTAAATTAACTTAAGTTTACAACTAATTAACTTATGTTTATAGAGCTTTGACTGTAAACCTGTTTAAGGATTGATGTGCTAACGACATTAGTTGTATAACTTTTATGGCTATAGATAAGGAAGTGTAAATTGTCTTAGATACAGGCGCCGTGGTTTTCGTAATGTCTGCTGATTAGTTAGATTTAGAAACAACAAAATTATTAGGTACTAATAACTGTCCAAATCTTATTACTTGCAAGCCTTGTAACTTATAGGTTGCTGCAGAAGCTTGCACACCTCTCAAATTTTATGTCAATACGTAAGTACATGCATAGGTCTGTTGTTTAATTGAATTTATTATAACTAACTATATATAATATATACCCAAATAAAAAACTCTTAACTAACAAAAACTAAAATTAGTCTAAAGATGGCGTCCAAAAATTCCTCCGCATCGCTAGCCACTGGTAATGTACCTAAAAGGCTGGCACCATTGCCACGCTGTATGGCAATTGTGCACAACATTCTTTGACCAAGGTAAAAGCCGCGAAGTGTCAACTAAACGCCTTGACAGATCTTTAAAACAAGTTATGATCACTCGGACCCCATGTGTCGAGAATTTCAACCTCAAACGGCTCGAAAATATAACTAAAAATATAACCGCCGCTTGAGGTTCTACGCAGCCACAACGGCAGCGTCAGCACAGCATGAAGGTATCTTGTTATAAATTAGGTAGTTACTCATAATGATAAAAAAAAAAACATACACTTTTAAGAAACAACACCATCGTAGAATATAGTTTGTAATGTTCCATTGTCTCATCAACATTATTTACATCTAATGGTTTTTAATTATCTACACACGTAGATATATATCTAGGCTAAAGGAGAAGCTCGTGGCTAAATTATAACAGTGGCATGGGTCGAAATACGTTTGCTGAAATCAGTTCGTAGATGGGTGTCCATCTATTACATACGGAGTTTCCTCCGTGCCTCGGAAAGCACGTTAATTAATTTTCCGATAAATATCTCTAACCGTCATCGTTTTCATCACAGATAATCAGAATACTAAAAATCTGACACCAGCATTTGCCAAGGGGTTCGTATTACCAAATTCCTGGGTTGTGGATGTCAGGTAGAGAGTAGCTCCATGTAAAATATTGGGATTGAATCATTTCCATAGGTACACTTTTACTAATCCAACTTCCTTAAGATTTTTTCTTAACATCCTTTGATGCATACTAAATATAATATTAATTATTCCCCATCTTCACCCACAGATAGGCGGTTATGCAGTCGTGATAGTGACCTTCGCACTGCAGGCCCCGGTCCGCTGGTCAGCAGCCAGGCTGCACGGAGCACCCAGGCTCCTGCTCGCTGACGTGTACCACTTCGTCTCCTTCATAGCCACTGTCAACGTGTGGCGGGGGGTGTGGGGGCTGCTGGATATTTACTTCTTCCCTGGTAAGTTCATCACGAACAGTCAGCAGCCAGGCTGCACATTTACTTTAGAATTTACAGATGTAAGTATAAAGTTAAGCAGCACATTAGAAACAGCACTTTGAAATCGCTCGTAAAATGAAACTGGGGAGTAACTGTCTTCTGAAGAGGCAAGGATCATAATCATTATGTCTTGATTCATTCTACAATACTGAGTTTCCTCCGTGTCTCGGAAAGCATGTTAAGCGGTTGAGCAGTGGTGGCCGAGTGGTAACCCCCCACTTACGAAGTGTTCAGCACCACTGCTCTCGGCGAAGGAAAACTTCGTGAGGAGAGCGGCATGTCCTAGAACCAAAAAAATCGAAGACATTTGACATCCACCAACCCGCACTGGGACCGCGTGGTGGATCACGGGCCATTCCATCTCCAAGGGAGGAGGCCTGAGTCCCAGCAGCAGTGGGAACATTAAAAAGGCTGATTATGCTAATGCTTATGCATTCTACAATATCTCTATTGTGCCACTCATTCTAATTAATCCAATTTGTTAATTACAGAAACACCAAAGCTCAGCAACTGGTGTTCCCACATCGTGAGCTTAACTCTCCTCATCCTCCTGAACTGCTCCAATTCAGTCATCGTGCGAGGAGTTTACATTGATGCAGAGGAACCCGCCGGAGAGTGCGTGGTGTTCCCCTGCCACTATCTCCGGCTCTTCTTCCACAAAGAACGAACCAAGAAGAGACACAGAAGAGCATTACAAGCTGCAGCAGCCGCTGGCAGAAAGCCAGAAGATGCCAGTCTTCCTCTACAAATGCCAGAAGAGAAAGTATAGCCGGACGAAGAAGAATTTGTTCCAGATAAGTTTGAAGTTGGAACTTTTGTTTGTATGCTTAGAACCCCCAGTGATGCTGTGTTAGTTTCTGAAGTGACTGAGGAAAAACAGTAAGCTAGGGATATCAGTACAAAAGAAAATAATTAAGTGACTCCCCATGATTGTAACAAATGTGGGACTTAAGCATAAGCAGCTATATCTACTAATCTAATCGCAACACCACATGGATAAATGATAAGAGTATGATTGTGAAAGAGGGACCAGAAAATTTGTAGCAAAATTCGTAGCAGCGTAGTCGCGTAGCCACATCGGTATGTCTTAAAAGAGAAAGTACATATTCAATGTGTTCAGTTTCCACTCTTCTTGTCTTGAAACTATAATTATAACTTTATAGCTTCTTTAGAGTTTAAGTTCAAAAGTATTTCTGCAAATCATCTCCACCCTAGGAAAATCTATAATTCAAACTTTATGAAGCACGATGTTGCGAACTTCGATCAAAAACATATTATATTTACAGTAGTTAATAATAGGGAACTGCTGTAAATCGTTGAAGAATTCTCTCAACTGTCTATGGTCTCCATCATCAGACCTGTAATGGCACTTATAACCCGTATGGGTGCAAAGTTTTCATCAATAGGAATGAATTAAGTCCAAACACTGGGTAATTGCTGTAAGTCGTTGAGGAGTTCCCTCGCCTGTCTTTCGGCTTCATCATCAGACTAACTTCAGACCTTCATTAAATAGTAGTGCTTTAAAATAATGAATGAAAAAAATAATTAACGCACGAGTCGCCACTACGATTTTCAAAAGGGAGCCTTCGAAGATCGACTTCTCTAGGATGCCATCATCCGATCCTGGTTTCCTTATCATGGTATCCTTGAAATATCACCTTTACAACAAAAAAAGAATCATCAAAATCGGTTCATAAACCACGAAGTTATACGCGAACAAACGAAAAAATATATTATATAATATACGGCCGAATTGAGAAACCTGGAGGAGGTTTCTCAATCTTTTGAAGTCGGTTAAAAATAAAACTACCTCTTTCTTCATCATGTTTTGTATAAGATTCTTCTTAAAATTGTTTTATAATTTTCCTCTGAATCATATTTCCTTTTTCAAAATACATCTAGATTGTTATTTCGTTTGTCGTAAAAATGTGTCATGTATGTATTTTGCATTTTTTTAATTGGCCTCGAGAATTTTCATTGCGTTCCACTCTTCACTCCTAATTAAGCTTAATTTTAAATAATGTCTTTTTTCACTAATACATCGAAGTACCTACCTAAATTGATGCCTGAAATAAATTGCACTGTTGGATTTCCAACTTTCGACAAGGAGGAAGAACGTTGATAATCCAACAGTTCGCTTTAGGTAAAAATCTTAGTGAAAACTGGCATAAGTATTCGTTCTAAGTCAAACTATTAAAGTCTTTACTAGTTTGTAAAATCAGTGTATGTAAATATGGTACAATATGTTGTTAGCACTAAGTTATAATAAGTAACTGTTGAACGATACATAATAAACGTATTGATATTATCTGCTGTTTTATTAATAACTTTAGTTATTGAATTAAATCAATTACTAAGATTTATTACGTTGGTGGCGGTGAAGAATAAAGCGCGGTGTGTGGTGTGAATATACGATGTATTACTTTGTTTGTGAATGAGGTAACCAGACCACCAAGTAACATCAAAACTTAAAAACATTTTAATAAGATAAAAAAAATAGGACTGCGCTAACGCAGAAATACACAATAAAAAAACGGGAAATTGTTATTAATATAATAAATGAACGATTAAGTACAATAATGTACCGAAATAACAACTACTAAGGATGTCTGCACTAAATGCTTTGAAGGAAACTTCCTCAACTCCATTCGGTTCCGTCACGCGACATCGAAAACATAACTCGAGAACCGTAATGACAATAATTATATTATAACAGACAATTTTATGGAGGGAGGCTAAATCGAGTCGAGTGGAGGAAATAATACAAAACTTGGGACCAAGCTTATCGCATTAATATGAACCAGAAAAATATGTAATAGTTTCATAAAAACAACAAGAAGCACTATTTTTTTATTTGTTAGATTTCATAATAGGATTACTGTTTTAGGAATATATACTGATCCATAACCCAAGCATTCGACACAATTCAAAAAAGATTAAAGTAAACTAAGTTTAAAAGTTGAAAGTAATCATCAAGTTTCGCTACATTTATCATTACATGTTTGTACTAGAAAAGAGTTGTAGAAAAATCGAAGTAGCTTGTTGGTGCGGTCAGTACAGAGTTTGATGCCAAAAGTTGTTAAGCGGGGCAGTATCCTAGGTCCTACCCTACTTTCACAATAACGCTTTGTGCACATTTCTAAAACTAGAGCTCTCAGTCGCATAGTTTACATTAAATTCTTACTATGTTAGTGTATCGGAAAGCAGTAAGTAAGAACAAAACCGAGATAATTTTCTGACTTCAATATTTGAGTTGCTAAGTTATATAATGTTGGACATAGAAAATACAGCATACGTTGACGTCTGAGAGGCATTTACGAGATATTAATCGAAGGAGGCAACACACCAAGAAGATTGGAAGGCTAAGGGGGCTAGTTCTACCCAGCAGTGGAACCAGGTATATTGATAAAATGGTATTATTATATTCTTATATTTTTTCCAATTAAGACAATACCCAGCTCAGACACAATACCCGATTTATCAAATTTGATAAGCAAATAAAAATAAACCGCAATAAATTCCTCATTAATAAGGATACTACGCTTTCATTGAAAAAACTGCAATCTCCCTTCAATTAAAACAGTCAATCAGTGAACTTAATTGAATTAAATGCAAGTATCTCTGGTACATGCGAACTATCTCACAATTACAATAATTAATACAACTACTATATCACAATTACAATAATTAATGAAACTCAGAGAGACAGACGGCAAAAAGAGAAATACTTTCCCGATAGTCTATTAATATCCTTTGGAAGAAAACCAGAGGTCCTCGCCCTTAATAAACTTTATGCAAACAACCCTGCTATTACAGTTAGCCATATTTTAAAGGCGTTAAGGTCGATAGTGCTGCGGTACAAAAGCAAGTATTCAGATTCATTGAGACGACAATGGTGATATGTTATCGCAAAGGTTACATGTTTTATGGCAGATTCGTACGAGTCTAGCCTATGTCTGATTTAGTTTTGCATCTTGGTTTACTTGCAGAGCTTGTAAATTTAGATGAATTTAGATTTCAGATAAAAGCAGTGGACGTGGAAAATGTGGACATTCAATATCGATGAGATGGGGAGAAACTGGATGCGAGAAGTCGGAAATAGATGTAAGTGGCGTACAATTGGAGAGGCCTATGTCCAGCAGTGGACTACAACAGGCTGTTGATGAGATGGAGGGAGACTGAAAGGTGGTAGGTAGGTTCTGTACATTCATCGCTAACCATAAAAATGACTAAAGAGGTTTTTTTTAAAATAAATGTATTTAAAGGAACAAAATAACATTATGAACAAGTATCAAACTCCATTTTATTGCTTTATTGGATACCTGTAACAATTGCTGTTGTTTAAAAATGTGAGATCTTAAAGTAGGTTAGATTTGACTTGGCCAGTTTTCAGTCATTTTATAAAGTTATTCAACATTTTAATGCTGGTAAAAACTGCCATCTGGAAGTAGGTTAGATTTAGGTACTATATATCAGTCAGTCAGTGCTAAAATGTATGTTCTGTATTTGACTTTCATATCTTTATAACCGTTTGAGCTAGCTTAATGAAATTTGGGCTTCTACATGTCCTTATGGATATAATTAAACACACGTAGTTTTATGTGTTATAGAAGCGTCAAATGTTGCACCAAGTGGTTCGTGTAATACACTCGGCGCTGGCTAGCCAGTTCCTTTGCTTGAACTTGGCTTGACACGCTGCCAAAAGGTAGAAAAAGATCGAAGAAAATATAGACGGATTGTGTATCTAGCATTAAACAAATGAGATTGAATAGATAAGGGAGAATTGCATGAAACGTGGAGAAAGAGCAGGAAGGAAATGTTGGAATATTCCTAATGTTTTTTTATATATATATATATAAGTATAAGAGATATATATTGGCAAAGAACATTAAGGAAGACACAACACCTTAATTAACATCAAACATAAATTCCAAATTACTCGTGACCCTAATTATTCCGTATATTTCCACGAACAAACAGTCATATCGACTATCTAATATACACAGCGTACCTACCACGTCGCGGTTTAAGTAGTAAATATTGTATTAATGATATTATTTACGATATTCCAGTTATCTGGAGACATATGCTCGCGCGCACAATAGAGGCGACAATCTATATGTCTGAACACGTAGGTATGTAACTTATTGCTTATGTGTAAACTAAGTGTCGCACGTGGGTTTGTCCGTTTAATTGTGTTTTTGCAGGAGATCATCATCTGCCTAGTCTTTTTTTCCCAACTATATTGGGGTCGGCTCCCAGTCAATACCAATAGCTGAATACCAGTATTTTACGTGGAGCGGGGGCCTACCAGACCTCCACAACCGTTGAACTGGGTACCACGGTACTTCTTGGCAAGACAGGTGTCAGATTTACTGGCTTCACTGGATCATATAATAAAAAAATAATAAAATAAATAAATAAAAAAGTGACAAACCCGACTGCGGTTTTGTGTTATTTGGGAAAACCCTAAAACAAGAAAGTTGTCATACCCGATTGCACTTACATACATAAATACAAGAAAAAATTTAGCAGACTGGACCCATTCTAGAAATGGAGGCTTAATGAACTGAGAGCATATACCTACTTACCTATATTACAACGCAGATAACTCCAATCTAGACGGCTGACCTCCTAGAATGAGTCCCGACTGATTCAAATTGTATAGCCGGTGTCACTTTCACAATTAATACGAATCTAGTGACACATTTGATCCATCTAGCCGTTCAGGCTGCAGAGCGAGCCAAACATTTGAATTTGGCGCCAAAATCCGCCATTTTATATTTTATTTTACAGTTATATGAAAGCTTACAGCTAACAATTTCTTATGCTTGTGAGTAACAAAATAAGGCCACTTAAAATGTTTCACAGATAGAAGAGAGCATAAGAACAAAAACAGAAATATTTGAGGCGGTAGACAAAAGTTTGAAACAGCATAAATTTAACCATTCAGTTTACGTTACCATATACCCAGTGCCGCCCTCACAGTAAAATACGAACCTAACGACACCTCTCAAGCAAAATCCATCGAGCCTTTCAGGCCACAGAGCGTGCCAAACTATTATACATACATACACACTCTCGAAAAACACAACCCTCTTTCTGGCGCAGTCGGGTAAAAAGCAGACCTAGGCAATGGTTTGCAGAAAAATCTCGAGCAAGAAATTAACTACGGTTAATTTAACCGAAACAAACAACCGCGCTTATATAATCAAAAGTGAGAAATGAAGTAATAATTGTATTGATTCGATTGGAAAGTGATGATGATGAATATAAAAATAAGGCTATTAGCTTCAAATTAAATAGCGTTAAATAAAATTCCGATAGAAAACATCCCAAACAAACAAAATATAGAATTCTTATATTTATTTTACAAAAGACACATTACAATTAAAAAAAAATATATTACAGTATGTACATCAGTAAAAATACTAGAACCGTATACTAAAGTCAGTGTATGCGATCTTGGTGACGTATTCCCAGTTGGTAAGGTCACACTTTTCTATCTTGCAGCCAGGAGACCCTGTAGTGCTGAGCCAGTTGATCCTGGAATCCAAGAATTCACTGATTTTACTTCTATATTGAACCGGGCGGGCAAAAACGATTCTTATAATCATCTTGATCCATCTACAACAAAGCCGTAGAAGAGTTATTATTTTAGCAGACTGTATACGAGTATGTCGATATGTATTTACGGATGTTGCACCGCCTCTTACTATATAGAGATCACTCTTTACACCTAAGTTTCGACTATGTATTTTTTACAGAATAACTTAGCATGAATGATAATGACTAAGAGAGGTCCCTCACAGCGACTTGCAGCGATCGTATTGTAACAATCACGATACAATGCTGTCGCTGGACCTTCGCCAACGTTACCGAGATTCTACATCGGTACTATCATGATACAGTGAATATATCATGTATTCGATGCGTCATCACGATCATAATCGTGTGTCTGTCACATTACTTTGCATTTACAAACGGCCATAGGTAGCGATTCTGCGGCATTTTAACGAAACGCGCTACTTAATGAATGCAAATACCTATTGTCGTAGGTAGGCTCCCTTAATACCCACATACCTAAGTACCACAGTTAAAGAAGTTTCAATAAACACTACTTACATGTGGTCTTTTATATGGGGAATCACCAAATGACTGCTGATGACTGAATGAGTCATTTGATGATTTCCCACTGTCGAACTCTTACTGACTAAAACACACCCTTATTCCGCCAAATGTCAAATGATAAATGATATTTATTTTGTAAGTAGGTCGTAAATAACACTTTTACACGTCAATATTTTTGGTCGTTATAAACTAGACTAGATGCTGCCCGCGACTTCGTCCCCGTGGAATCCCCGATTTTAAAACATTCTTGATCGCTGCTCCGCTCCTTAACGCTTAAGTCAATAGACTTAAGCGTGATGATATATAGCCTAAAGCCTTCCTCGATAAATGGTCTATTTAACCCAAAAAGATTTTTTCAATAGGGTATTTTACTGTAAAAATCTAATTAGTCCGTCTGATAGATTTACAAAATATATTGGACACGTATTTTTTCTTTTTTCACGTAAACAAAAAATGAAGACGATACAGTGCGTTGAAAACTCACGTGACATCACGTCGCTGGTAAA
Source organism: Hecatera dysodea (assembly GCA_905332915.2). NCBI lineage: Eukaryota > Metazoa > Arthropoda > Insecta > Lepidoptera > Noctuidae > Hecatera > Hecatera dysodea. The sequence goes on along the minus strand of HG995294.1, from coordinate 3,784,012 downwards.
AATTGTAGCAACGTAGTGACGTCACGTTTTCAATGCACTGTATCGTCTTCATTTTTTGTTTACGTGAAAAAAGAAAAAATACGTGTCCAATATTTTTTGTAAATCTATCAGACGGACTAATTAGATTTTTACAGTAAAATACCCTATTCGAACCAGTAGTTCCTGAGATTAGCGCGTTCAAACAAACAAACAAACAAACTCTTCAGCTTTATAATATTAGTATAGATTAGGCCGGTGTTTCCTAGCTGACTACCCTGAGAAGAAACACCGAAACAAACTCAGAGATCAGTCTCTTTTGAAGTCCATACAATTGTACTGGTCAAATCATATGTCCTTTGCTTTCCAGGGCCGCGGTATGTTTTTCGTACAATTCCGTAACCCCGGGGAGCACTGGCGCTGGTGGGCCCCGTCTTCAATATTATATAGGTACATCTCTTTGAGGCGCGCGTCGAACACAACGCGCCGTCGAGGGTCCTTATTGGACAATGTCAGCCCCTCCGGTGACCGGGAATCGCCCTACGACTCGCGACGCCCGCGGTTTTCTTCTTCTGCTGCGGGGGCGTGAGTGCACTTACATGTGGTCTAGCTGTGCCTTAGTCCCCTGCATCTTGCCAACAATAGTTCCCTTCTTAGAGTTCTTCACCCAGCCACCGACCCTCAGCTGCTCGGCCAACTCCTTACAGAACTTTGTGAAATAGCAACCTGATGGACAAACAGAACGACAGGTTGGTAAGGTTTTGTAAAAGGGAACTTGCAAGCTTAGAACTAGCATCAATGGCGAAACTAGGGTTTATTTTTCCATTGGGTCCCTGGCCGAGACGCTACATCCAATATATGTATATAGGTAGGTACTGTCGGTGAGCACGAACAAAAATGTTTTTTTAAACCGTCTCCATCAGGCGCGGTTTTAGTCTAAAACATTAGAAGGGGTTATGTATAATAAGAGTAGGGTTCAAATTACAAAATAAGTCGAGGAAAGCGAACTACGGTCTAGTTAACGACCATTTCTACAATGGAGACCTTTACAAGAAGTACAGCGCTCCGGCCAACATACAAATATATAACTAGCAGCGCCCCGCGGTTTCACCCGCGTAGTTTCTGTTCCCGTGGGAATACGGGGATAAAATATAGCCTATGCCGCCCATTGTGTCACCCTATATAATGTTTTCTTCATTTATATTTTCTGTAACTTATATGGTTTACATAATAAAGAGTATTCTATTCTTCTTCTATCCTATGTTACTCAAGGTGAATGTAGCTTTCTAATGGTGAAAGATTTATTCTTTACATACAAAAATACAAATCTTTCCATATTAGTATGTATAGACAAGAAGTACGAGGCTTTGAGTTCTCTCGAGCAAAACAACGTCATGAAATTTGAAGCAAATAGCGACATTGACGTAAAAGCTTCAGCCTGAAGACAATTGAAAATGTATAAGCGAGCGACGCCGCTCGAAGTTTATTAGAACTCCTTTTTTATCACACAAACAGGTAGGTACATGATATGTTTTTGTTGACCCAAAAACGATAGAGCGAGGTTGATTTTTACCGGGGAGTCTAGGATGGAACGAAAAAAAAACAAAATAAAATGGAAGCCCAGTGAGGCTTCCATTTTATTTTGACTGGCCTGTATACATAAGTTTGTAGATTTCTCGGTGGTATATCATTTTATTTGATTGATTTTGTGTGCAGTTATACACCGTATAACGGAATAAACGAAATACCTTAGTCCTTAAACTCATCATTATGAACAACTTTTACTGTGGGAGCAACGGCGAAATTACGAAAATAATAAAAGAAACCTAACACTTGATCTTAAAATTGAATAAGCTACGAATATACTGGCTGACAGTCAACGCAGAGCCAAAACTACTAAGTGTTGAGAGCTGAAATTAGGAAAGAAAGTAAACTTTCTTTCCTAATTTTACAATGTAGGTAGGTTGTAGCCGCTAAGAAATGCTTTATGAAAAGTTCAAGTCTACAGTTCCCCTTCCCATATACCCGCTTGAAATGTGAGGGGAGACTGGTTGAAATTCTTTGCATTTTGCAACCGTTCTCACTAAGTAATAGAAAGAGCGATAAAGATGTCGGACCAAAAAGTCTGTTTATATTGAATACATTAATTAATTTATGAAGCAATGAATTTTAATCTTTTTGCCAAATAAACCATGAATTTTTTAAACAGGCTATATCATAAAGATAATTTAGTGGATAGGTATTTAATTTTTGATTCAAAGTGAGATTTCATCATAAATTATTCAATTAATGAAGCTTTTATTACATTTTTATTATTAAATATGCTGACTCTATATTTGATATTATAATTTAGAATTATAATTGACTCTTAATACTCAATACATAATATTAAAGACTCAGTAATACCTAATGTTGTCAAGTCTAGACAAGGTCCTCCGAATCTCTAGACATTTTTTTATCTAGATTGGAAATCATCATATGACTTCTCCCACTCTCAGCTCTTTGAGGAACGCGTGGAACACGACGCGCCGTCGACCCGGGCCTAGTTGCTATCTGACGGCGAGCCACCCGTAGCTCACCATCCGCAGGCCCGCGCCTACGGTGGCCGGGAAATTCTCGGCTAGCGTTGTAGCTTGGAATCGACTAGCGTTTCCCGACTCCCGAGGTGTTTTCTGTTGCAGCGACTGGGGCGTGAGGTTTTGCGAATCCTGAGACCTTCGAGTATAGTTATACTGAAAAAGGTCGTCGTGGTGTGATCGCCCATTATTACTTCGCCTGATGCATTTTTTTACAAGGCTCCTAACAAGATTTTTTTCGTCCTAATTAGACGGTGTACACCATATAAATTATTATATCTATGGTGTACACCCTATCCGGCTGTTGTTATTCTCAACGAGAAAGGCTTATACTAACGAAAACTGTTTCATTAAATTCGTTTTTGGAGCATTTTACGTAATGTGAATAATATAGCTTATACAATTAGTTGGACATATGATGAACGTCCTGGATTTATTATGGTCTTAGCTAAGAAACTAAGTACATAATTGAGGCGCATTTTTGTATTTTACATTTAATTGTTTCATATTTATTATATAAGTTTATAATCTTTTTTTTTATTTCAATTTATTTATTTCATTTTAGTGTGTATCAGATTCATGAGATATATGTATACATATTTTTTGACTATCGCAGCATATGCTGAGATAGGACTCTTTTTTAACCTCGCACAGTTCAAATTCATGTTGTTAGCGTTTTTTTTTTTGTGCGAGACATTTTTTTTTTAAATTGTTACATAGATATCTGGCTAAACTGGCTAGTCTGCTCGGCTTTTCAGGTTTTGGGCCTGGCAATCCTGGGCTCGTGAACTAACGGAGACAGACAGACTTTGGCAGACATTTCAAATGTTTGTTGTGACTGATTTCACGTCCAAATCGCACATTGACATCGACCTAATTGCACCTGCTCTAATTCTCTAATTATACTCAGTTGACTGATTAGCTCTTTCTTAAGATCAGCTGTCGAGTGTCTGATTCATTGAATATTTGTGAAAAGATTTGATTGATACCCAAAAAACTGAATTTGAACTCAATTACTACTAAGAACTTTTTACCCTCATCATTCTTCGCAACATTCAAATTATAGGGCCTCGGTAACTCTTTCGAACAAATCCGCAACCATTTATGGCAACCCTAACTTTAATATTATAAATGTGAATGTTAGTTTGTTTTATTACCGATTATAAAAATTCTTTCACCAATGGAAAGCTTGTCAGCATTATCAGCGAGTAACATTGGCAATATTTAATCCCTTTATTCCCACGGGAATGGGAACTACGTGGGTGAAAAAACTAGCAAAGCCACCACAAACTGCATAGTTTGTTATAATTACTTAATTTACCACACAACGCCACAAAACCAATGCGATAGAGTACCTTTATTATTCGTTAGAATAAGATTTTGAATAAAGGTGTAATTTGTTAAAGACAAAGTATTGTCTTGTGAATTCACTCAGAAAAAAAGATGTTGAAGGAACGGGTAAGTCGGTTAGGTTACGGTTTAATCAAAAGACTTTCTAAAGCAGATCATTTCGGTTGCCACATTTAAAAGTAGTAACAAATGTGACCTTGAAGTGACTGACCTTGAACTTGCCCGTAGACCTCAAATTCCACAGCCGCCAACGCATTGGGATCATCAGCCCCCATCACATAAAATATCAACCAATTTTAAACAACAATATTATTAAAACTAAACAAAATATTACCCACGCACTGCACTGAAAAATCGAGACTTCTTTGCAACGAACGGTATCGCGCCCAAACTATTGAAATCTGCCCGCCCAAGTGCCAATAGTTCGCCAGCTGCCCTAGTTTATCTACCCATATTGATTTTATTTATATACAGATTCAAGTGCACGATTATTTATGGTGATAGTAAAATATATATTTTATTATGAAGTTTTTATCTTAATATTTATTATGATTTTTAGGTGCGGTTAAATGAGGAACCAAGGGTATATCTATTATTAAAAAAAAAACATACTGATTTGTATTACAGTTGTAAAACTTGGCACTTTGAAAACTGACTAGGTACTAAAGAACTAGTTGAACAGTGTTTCCAAACACCTCTCATTTTATATGGGGACATGCAACGCCTTGTTCATTCTTGTAGGACTATACGTTCAAATTCTTCTTGAGTAATGCTTTTATTCACAAGAGTGGTATAGTTGGGCGGAATTAATTCAATAAGGCATTCTTTACCAGTCAACCTTTGGGTTAAAAAGACCACTCTGTGGGGGACAATCATGTTCGTATGACATTTTTTTTTAAAAAGAAAGGGTTGTGTAGGTAGCATGTTATCAGCTGAATATCGTTTACTTGCAAAATCGGCACTAATTTCAATAAATTCTTTGGGATGAACGCGCCTCTAAGCTAGAAAGCCACTGCAACTTCTGAAAGCGAGATTTAACAGTGACGACCAGCAGAGAACGCCAAGGCAAAGAAGCCCGAAGAGTCCCGGAGAAACTATTCAACCTTCTTTGATCCCAAAAAAGAAGTAAAAGAAACCGTGATACCCACTGCTAGGCCATTCGGCACCAAGGGATATTTACAACTGAGGTAAGCCCAGTTGCTAAGCAACGCAAGTTAAAACCAATATCAGTCTTTTAACATTCCCACTGCTGGGATACAGGCCTCCTCTCTAGGAGAGGGAATGGGCCGTAATCCACCACGCAGGCCCAGTCCCAAGTTGGTTGCAAGTTAAAAGGTGTGAACACAAATCGTTTGAACGCTAGTTTTTATAGGGAGTCCCAAAATTATTGGCGCCATCCGTGAGGTGGTGTGTTGGCAACCCCAAAAATATATCACTTTGATGGGTTAAAAAAAAAACATTATTTTTGGTGGTCAAAGTTCAGAAAATCAATGAGGCAATCAGAATGGGCCCTAGATCTTTGGATTTATTTGAAATCAAAGGTCTATGCAAACAAGTCAACAACCAAAACCAAAAAACAAAACCAGTGCATTGAAGGAGGGGGTTTCAACGCCAAATCAACGAAATTCAGTTACTTTTATCCAAAATGTTAAAGGACGATTTCGATAAAATGTTGCGTTATTGTGTAAAGCCTTGGAGATTATTTGCTCTATGTGCCATACATAACCCTATCCTGTGTACTTCATAACTGAATAAAAAAATAGCAACTTTAAAAAGAAAAACCGTGATTTCTAGTTCAATCGAATCTTGCGTTAATTTTGGGAACCTAAGGTTTGTATAGTAAACAACTTCAGATGTAATCAATATCCAACATTGTGTTCAGCTTGCCAAAATGTACACTTCCATAATTATGACATGAAGTGTGGAGTGTTCGTATTCACGTTCAGATGTAGAACGTTGACAAAAAGGCACCACCGCCACAAGCATAAAAAGGAAAAAAACACTCTTGATATTGCCATAACCTCTGGAAAATTGGGCAACACAGTGATCCACCTCCAGCCACGTTGAAAGAACAGGTGGCGTTGTCGGCTTTGGATAAAATTTTCCAACAACCCAAATTGACATTCGGATAAAAAAAATCCCAGACTAGGGTTTAAGTAGGTATGTAAGTTCACTAGGATATCTATCTCTCATCAATACCTACACCAACATAAAGCCATCATTAAATTCCCCGTAGCAGAACACAAATCGGTCAGTCAAGAAGGAAGCTCCCCCCGTCAGGGCCAGGCCCTGGAGTGGACGGTTCCGCAGGCAATTACAATTATATGATTGCCCATTGATTGCACTAACAGTTTCCTAATAAACTATGCCGGTGGACACGCTCAGGGAATGTGGGTGAAGGATTTTGTTTGCGAGTGGGGCAACTGATTTGATGGTGGTAATCGTGTGTTGAGCAATGTTATACCTAATGAGTAGGTACTAGGGATAATCCTTCTAAAATTGTTTTATTTATGACAACTTTTATAGTAGACTAGCTGCACCGCGCAGTTTCACCCGCGTAGTTCCCGTTCCCGTGGGAACACGGGTATATAGCCTATGTCACCCGGGGATAGTGTAACTTCCCAACAGTAAATGAATTTTTCAAATCGGTTCAGTAGTTTCGGACCCTATTCAATGCAAAGAAACAAACAATCAAATCTTTCGTCTATAAAATATTAATATAGACTAGCTGACCCGACAGACGTCACTCACACACTGTCAAAATTGTTTGACTCTGGCAGTGCCAGCTAGAAACAGTAATTTGTATAGGAAAAGAAAAATGTCGTTTTCCGTGCAACTACGGACATTGACGAATATTGAAAAGAAAACTATGCAAATTCATCCCGCCGCGCTATTCTTTGAATTCAACGCTTGACAGCACATTTAGCCATTCATTTTTATTTAGGTATATGTCATCATCGGCCTAAGCCTTTTCCCAACTATATTGGGGTCGGCTCCCAGTCATGTCGAATTCAGCTGAATAGCAGTATTTTACGTGAAGCGGCTGCCTACCAGACCTCCACAACCCATTAACTGGGGAACACGGTACTTCTTGGCAAAACTGGTGTCAGATTTTCTGGCTTCTGACAATCCGTAACGACTGCCAAAGATCTCCAAATGACAGCCGGGACCAACGGCTTAACGTGCTTTCCGAGGCATGGAGAAGTCTCATTATGTTAAGATGGTCAGTCATCCACAGACCAACCTCGGCAAGCGTTGCTTAACCTAGACTAACGACCCGTGCGGTTGTTATAATAATGCCACGAGCTCCTCATTTTTATTCATAAATAATGCCACGAGGGCATAAAGCAGTATCTAATATACCTAATTATTTTTGATGTAGCATAGTGCCATCTGCCAGGATTCCAGGATTTGTTTGTAAGAGTCACTGCGGCTCTAAAACGCAAAGGGCACTTGGAGGAACACGGATGGGATTTAGTCAGTAAGAGTCACTCTCTTCCGCTCCACCCAGACCGGCAGAAGTCATTTGATGATATCCCATCCAAGGTACCTGAGGTAAATAAGGCCCAGGGGGTAATAAGGCCCACATTCCAAATTTCGCGGAAAAACATTTCTATGACACTTCACTGTTTACGCACACATGCACAATATCGGTTTGAATATTTCCGTATGGGTTCGGAGTTGCTAGCGCCGCCATCGTGCTAGTGACGTGCGATGCGTTGATGAAGTGACTGGCTACTGTGCAATTTTATAATCTTACATACCAAAAAACTGTAAGTATTTTACATTTAACTCAATAATTGTCTAATAACGCTGTATTTAGTATCGTAAGTATGTCTTGTACAAAACAATGGATATGGTTTTTCCCAGCCAGAGAAAGAGTTTTTAGGTTTATTAGGTTATTTTGTAAAAACGTGGCATAAGGTTAATAAGCCCCATTATAACGGTACTTGGGCCTTATTGGCCTCTTAATATTTGAGTATCAGATTGGATTTTTTTGCGTTCTAGGTCAATGTACTGTGTGAATTTTACAGACAATATATGTGTAACATTGTAACATATTTTGATTAAAATGCCTCCAAAGACAGAACACAATTTACGGGCCGCTTTGGCAGCAATATAACGAAGGCAACTGACGCAACGAGCTGTAGCTGAACGTTACAACATTCCAAGACGCACTCTCCGAAATCACATAAATTCCAAAAGTACTATTACGCGCTTATATCGTAGATCCATATTGACAATCGACCAAGAAAAAGATCTTGTTAAACGCATTATACGATTTGCTAACATCGGTGTACCTGTTACTCCAAAAGTCATACGGAGACAAGCATTTTTATTTTGCGAGAAAAATGATATTAAGCACAATTTCAATAAAGACTTTGGCATTGCGGGCAAAGACTGGCTTAAAATGTTTTTGAAAGGGAACCCAGAAATTTCCAAAAGTCAAGCCCAGTTTAGGAATCCAGGCAGAGCACAGAAATTAAACCGTCCTATTGTTGCTCAGCATTTTCAAGAAGTAAAAGACCTATATGAAGAATTAGACATTCTACAGAAGCCGCAACGACTCTTACAACTTATTTCTAGGTAAATTTAGGACGATTTACTGTAAAAATTATAATTTTACTGCAAATTTTTATATGGGCTTTAATGTACTACCGTAGTATAATAAGGCCCCCGAGAAGGGTTTTTAAAAAGTGTATTTTCCTATTAAAAAATTTGCTTTTCTTTATTGTTTTACACCATTTATTACAGCAACATGTACAAGCTATGTAAACAATATGTTTTTGACATCCTATATGCATTATACTCAGATTTAAAGCAATATTTTCTTAGGTGGGCCTTAATTGCCACCGGTACCTCATAAAAAATTCATTTTAAAGGCCATGCTACACCAAAAATAATGAGTCTTAGAAAAAAAAACAAAAAAGTAACTGTGCCCTGCGGTTTCACCCGCCGTTTTCTTATTTTTCTTTTTGCTCGGCTCCTAAGGGTCAAATCATAGAGAATGTAACCACATTGTCTTTGGGTCAAATAGTGTAATTCTTCTTTCATACAAACCTTGTTCTTACAAAAACGGAAACTGAACAAAAAATAATTATCCTATTTAGTCCAGTCGTTCTGAAGTTACATGCGTGTATATATTTTCCAAAAACCATATTTACGTAAAAACGAATAAAACATTCCAAGCTTGTCAAATTTCAAGCATTCTGATGCAGTTGGTGACATTTGTTTTAATTAACAATTCACAGATTTGATACCACAAACTGCATTATATTCAGTTACGGTTTTGGTTGTGTCGCCTGCCTTTATTTTGATACCCTACATGCACTGATTGATTGATTGATTGATTGTATGCGGCCGCCATCTTGGTTTTTTTTTAAATACAAATAGGTATTCATTTATACAATTTTAGCTTATGTCACGGCATTTAATATGAATCTAATGATATCTCATTTGTTCAAATCTATCCAGACGTTTAGGCTTCATTCGTCATAGAAAGGACTAGCTTCTGTCCGCGATTTCGTCCGCGTGGAATAGTTACTTTAACCCCGATTTTGAAACACTCAGCCCGATCGGTTTAAAATTGACAAAGTTTAACACAAACTTTCATCCCTTTCGACCAAATTTGATTACCATAAAAACGGTTCTAGTGAGTTAATCTTACAAGATAGACATATACTGTCGCGGACATTTTTTTAGATCATTTTAAGAGGAATAATTCTTTCCTACATATTTTTTTGTATCTTGAACCGTTTTCGCAGCGCACGCAACGGAAGCCCTCAAAGTTGAATAATTTTCCCCGTTTTTTTCACATTTTCCATTTTTTCTTCGCTCCTATTACTTGAAGCGTGATGTTATATAGCCTAAAGCCTTCCTCGATATATGGTCTATTCAACCCAAAAAGAATTTTTCAATTCGAACCAGTAGTTCCTGAGATTAGCGCGTTCAAACAAACAAATAAACAAACAAACAAACAAACTCTTCAGCTTTATAATATTAGTATAGATTCATACATCTGCACATTCGTTCTCTCGAAAAAGATTAAGAAGCGCTCAGATGAAAAATAAGTAGGTACATAATAAGAATGGTTTTAGTTTGAAATGTTTAAAGAAAATAAAATTTCAACCAACATGTTGTGGATCTACAAACATAGTAGCTCAAGCTACACCTGCGTTCCACACCCGGTTCGGGCAGTATTCTGATTAGCTTATCGGTCAAAATTAAATATGGGCAATAGGCAATGATCATCGACTAAAATAGCCAGCCAGCGTTTGCAATGTAAGCGCAAAAAAAATGTGAACTTATTTATAAAACACATTAGGGACCACTAAAATTGTCAGTGTTTCTCTACTATATTATGAATGTATTATTTATATATTTATATAAACATTTCTCTTGAATCATTCTATCTACTAAAAACAAAACCGCATCATAATCCGTTGCGTACCTAGTTCTAAAGAACTAAGCATATCTACGTAGGGTCAGACAGACAGCAGGAAGCGACTTTGTTTTGTGCTATGTAGTGATGTTTATAACTTGGAAGTGGAGGATAGAGGTTATAGGTATGTGGGTATATATGGGAATAATAACAGCCGCACGGTTCGAACTTCGAGGTTAAGCAACTCTTGTCGAGGTCGGTCCGTCGATGGGTTGGTAGGTTACTATCCACACGGTGCCTCGCAAAAGCTCGTTAAGTCCCTGTCCTTTGTAGATCTTTAACAGTCGCTACGGATAGCCAGACGCCAGAAAATCCGAAACCAGTCTTGCTAAGGGGTTACCCAGTTTCTGGGTTGAGGTCAGATAATCTGTCGTTCCAAGTGAAATACTGATACTCAATATTCCGGTTACACTGGAAGCCAAACCTATCATATCTGTGAGGGGGTTGGGGGGTGGGGTAGATAGAGACTATGAAATGAAATGATATTTAAAAAAAATATTGGCAGATTAACATCCAAATAGCGATAATATGATGTTACACTTCGACATCAAATTATATGATCGCCCCAGGGTTTACCCGCGTAGTTCCTGTTCCCGTGGGAATATGGGGATAAAATATAGCCTATGTTACTCGTGGATAATGTAGCTTTCGAATGGTGAAAGAATTTTTAAAATCGGTCTAGTAGTTTTTGAGCATATTCATTACAACCAAACAAACAAAGTTTTCCTCTTTATATTAGTATAGATGTAAACTTAGACGCCGCATATCATGTTATCGACGAATGGTAGGACTGCCACTTTTGATGAAGCGGGCTGTTGTCCCAGTCTCGCACCGCGGCACCAAGGAGTTTGCGGAGCGAGCGGCGGCCGAGCGGCTCATTAGCAGCGCCGGCCAGCCGGGCGCGCGGCCCTGAATATGGCGCTCGAGCTGCACCATTGAGGCAAGTCGGAACATGGCGCGTCACGCGTCGCTGTGTATGTACCATATCTTCCTATATAATTGTCTAACTTCAGGATTGTTTAGACATTTCACGAATCAATCAACACAAATATAAACTTGGCACTTTTGTATCGTGGAGACAGAAAGGATACCACGCCAAATTTTATGCTCTGATAACTTCAGAGAGTGGCGTGAGAGTCCTTACCCTATTCTGAGTCACTTTTTGGAGAGAATGGTCAGGTAGGAAGCTTATTCCTTACTTTAAATATTCTCTGAACAGCCTGCTTCAGAAAACTAGGTAATTTATTTATTGGTATCCTTACCCTTATAACTTCTTCGTTCTGAAGTCTTTCATCTTTTCGAGTTGATGATTAACTACAAAGATTTTTTGGGCCCAGTGCGTGCAGTGTGAGCGTCGCCGCGTCCGCGTCGGTGGCATTAATTAAATCCCTCAAAGTACAGGTGTATTGAGACTTGGGGCACTCCAACGTGTGGCTCATGTTCTGAACAGGAGCACCGCACTCACATTGAGTGTCCAATGAGTCTAGGAAACCCGATTTCGCCAGGATGTGTTTGCAGCTGCCTACCTGGGTGTGCAGCCGATACTTATAAGTAACACTAGATAAAAAGTATTTTACCAGTACAATGGACTTTATTGTTGTGTTTAAATACAGACTATTCTACTAAACAATCTAATAAAAACAAAATAATATATATATACTTATACTATATATAGTAGGTAGTACTTGAAATCGATAAATTATGAGCTCGACAGTTCACTCCCTCGATGAATCAAAATCTCAAATAACTATAACCCATTGGCATAACAAAGACGCTTGCTAGGTACTTATTACAGACAAGAGGCTCGAAAGGTCAACAGTGGTCCTTTCTACGTCACACAAGGGGAGCGTTTATTTACAACTCCAAACAACAATAAATTGAAATAATTACTTTATATCGGGATTGCTGAAATCGCATGGTTTTTTATTGGTTACACCAATTTCTACCGTCTACATTATGATGGGTAGGTAGGTATGTTTAGGTGGGGGAGGGGGGGGGGGGTGTACCACTAAAAAGTATAAAATAACTATAATTTCGTAAGTCGGTGTTCAAAAAACGAAGAAACATCCAAAAACACCGGGTTCCGAAATTAAAGTTATTTTATACTTTTTGTGTTTTTTTGTTTAGAAATCGGTTGTTTTTTTTTTATTTAGATCCCTAACCTGCCTTCGTATGTATGTACGACTAACTCGGTCGCTATTTACGTATAATTACATTTCTTATGGCGAGTACGTGTTTAAAAAAGTTGTACGGCAGCTGCATCACGACGCCTGATTTTTTTTAGTTTTTCTATAGTGCAAATACTACTCTGCTCTGCTATAGCTTTATAGGCAGGCGTTCAATCACCAATCAGATATTTTTTCAAATACTTAACTTTGATATTCTAATTTAAATAAATTTGTTCATTATGTATCGTTTATTTTAGTAAATTTTATGCATTTCAGAAATAAACGTAACTATTTGATTTGACATTTTAATAAAAATAACGCCTCAAAAGAGATGAATGTGAAATGATGGTTTGACGTAACGTGTATCCGAACGATCTAGCTGTCAGCTGACAGACCGAAACTTACAATTTTATTGATGCCGTCGTAACCGACCTTATCTTCATAGATTAAAATTCATTATACTTTGAGATATAAGTTATATTAAAAGTGCAATTGTGATTATTCGCGAAGTTTGTAAAATCAGTAGTTTGTTGGTATAATTCTGATAATTCAGTGTGTAGTCCGGAAGCCTTTGACTGTAGCACTGTGTTACTCGTGATAAAATTCCTGGAATAACTTGACTGTTTAACGGACTATTCGTGTTTAGATTTTGTGTTAATACTTTCCGAAAAAACACCCTTTTTAGAGACTTTTAATATAAAATTCTTAAGAAAAATGTCGGTTTGTGACAGTGGGGATGCAAAATTAGATGCAGCGGTAAATAGCTGGTTAAAACAAGACAAGGTATGTGCCGGAATATTTCAAGAATGTCTACGAAATCTAAAGGATACACAGATCATTGGTCGTCCTTGACTTGTCACCTCTGGCCTTAGATTGATATTGTGCAGGTCAAGTTAGATTAACTTCATGTAAGATTTATTATAGCCAAGGATTATCTTTAGATGATTAAATTTAAACTAGGCACTTTTTTTAGAAGAAAACTTTGATATATTATTGCATAATTATGAATAACGTACTCAATACTAGAGTATTTTGTCACTTGGGCATTCAAGATTGTCTGTACTATTATAAAATTATCTAAAGAAAAAAACAGTGCTAAGACAGGGCCAAAGCAGTGGTTAAAAAAGTATTTTCTTTTAACAATTTTGGTGCCCACAAATTCATCATTCTATGGAACAATTGGATGTAAGTTGTGGGCACACAAACAAGTAATTGTTCAACCCATATGGGGAGTTTATTTATTTATATAGGTATATAATATACTATTGTACAACAAAATAGAAATACCTACATAAAGGAAACCTTAAAAGGAAAAACAAATTATTGGTGGCCTTATCACATTCTGCAATCCCTTCCAGGTAACATAGAATGTGTAGACATTATTCGGGGCACCTTGTAACTTAAATTAATTTTTTATAATCATTTATTTCAGAAAATCATCCTTATATTAAGCACTAGAAATTAGATAAGAGATTTGATAAAAAAAATTGCATACAAATTTACATTTAATTATAAGTAATATAATACCTGTCTATAATAATATCTTGGGACAACTCACACACGGCTATCTGATCCCAAGCTAAGCAGAGCTTGTGTTATGGTAACCAGACAACTGATATACATACTTATATAAATACAAACATATTATAGATAAATCACACCCAGACACAGAACAAACAATCATGCTCATCACACAAAGTTTGTCCTGGGTGGGAATCGAACCCACGACCTCCGGCATAGCAGTCAGGACCGCTAACCACTAGACCAACAGGCCCACCAAAAGTATAAAACAATAATCACTTAATTAATGGTGGTGGTTCATTCATTTCTTCAACAACACTGAGTCACACTGCTTGAGCAACATGATCAGGATACTGTTAGTGCTGCGTCGGAAGCTACTTAGTATATATTTTTTATAACTGCATTATTTAAACTAGTGTACTAATTTAAACTACTACTAACTACAACAAACAGGCATGTTCAGGTGTAAGTCAAGATAATGGCAGCCTTTACTAGAGAATAATATTAAAAATATTGTCTCCAGAACCCCACAACCCGCAATGAGGTTCTCGAGGACATCAAAAACGCTCGCTGGGACAAGCTCCGCAGCCGTATGCTCCACCGACTGAAGTTTGGCACGGCTGGCCTTCGGGGACGAATGGGGGCCGGCTATAAGGCTATGAACGACGTTGTCGTACTACAGACAGCACAGGTTTGTTTATTTGATAGAACTTTTAACACAAATTCGTAGCTGTATACTGCATCGGCTGAAGTTCGCCTCGGCTAGCTTCTGGTGCCGCATGGGGGCCAGGTATAAGGCTATTAACGGTGTTATCGTACCACAGACTGTACAGGTTTGTTTATTTAATAAAACTTTAAAATAAATTTGTTGTTCTATGCTGCATCGGCTGAAGTTCGGTTAGGCTGGCTTATGGGGACGTATGGGGCCGGTTATAAGGCTATGGACGCCGTTTACATAATACTACATGAATACAACTATAATAAATGCTCCGCAGTTGTATGCTGCACCGGCTAAAGACACCAAACAACGTTGTTATGCAGCAATCTGCACCGGTTTGAAATCGAAAATTTACAGAGTCAGTTCCGCTGAAGTATTTTACGTAACGCTGCCTTAAGCAAACTTAAGTTAGATAAAGTAAGATAGGAGGTACACCTCTGTCTGTTCCATCACATAAAATAGGCCAGTCAGCTGAGTGTTCTGAGGTAATCATTAGTATTCAATGACTATTCTAACCAAGGAAAGTCAGCAGATAATTAGACTGGCGCCATAATTATTAGAATTACTCGCTCGCGTTTTATGGCGACAGAGTAAAATATTTTTGGCCATGACGGCCAGTCTCAACGGATACTATAGTCGACACCAAATAAATGTGCAATAACGGTCATTGACCCACCTACATTTATTGAGAACCTTAATTCTTAAAACAGAAATAATGAATTAATGCTATATTGAATCGACATCCATCGTGATCCTTTATATTTACTAGTAATGGAAAACGATTCATTTTTTTGTCCATGTACCTACGAAGAGATATCAAGGAAAGGGCGATGACCTTTATTGCACATTTATCTGGTGTCAACCATAGCAACCGATACGCTGGAGATATTATAGTTCATAAGTGTGTGAGCATACACAGGTGCAGTGTGCACAGTATTCTCCTATATCACTGTGATAGTCCGATGGTACGGCACCCCGCACGACTGGACAGAGATCTGGCGCAGAACCAACGGCTTAGCGTGCTTTATGAGGCACTAAAGAGCCCAATATGATACTTATTTCAAGTCTCGTTGTGCTCAATATGGCACTTTTGATTTCTATCCCAGGCATACCTACCCACCCGTTGCTTTCCGTGTTCTGCTAATTCCGAGTATTTTTCACCAGCTTTTTCAAACCAGGGCCTGAAGTCTCGACATTGATAGCGATTTTGGTCATTTCAACAGCATAATACCGTTATCATACCTATCAAATAATATCCATACGCTGAGCGAGCTGTCACAATTCGTCATTAGGTACGCAAAAGTTTGGACAAAGTTCAGTAATATGACATTTTCTAGCGATGACAGTCGCTGGCTTTGAATGTAAAGACCACCAAATATCGCTAATTTCAAATCGTTGAACGAATTGAGTAAAGCGATCAGTTACTATGTCGTGACTGCAGGCCCAAACTGTCCACGATATGCTACCAACAAATCTTATGTTACTTTTGCCATATCGCCTTGAGACAACCAGATAACTAGGAAAAACTCGTAGACTGACTACTACGAGTTTTTACGGGAAAAGCCGCGCGTTCACTTAATCGGTAGTCCGATCAGATCAAGGCGAAATCAGGACTTACAATTACTACTGCACTGCCAAAGACAGCTTGGCATGAAAGCAGTCGTCTGTGACCCGTAAAAGCTTTCCAGGACGGTCACGACTTTCAGCAATGAAGAACACGAATAAGGAGAGAGAGATTCATTTGTTTCCAAAGCCTTTTTATTTCCTAAAAGTCCTTGGACTAAGAGTTGTTTATGTGGAGTCCTATTTGACTTGGCGGCTTTGTTTTCCTTGGCTTTCTGTCGAAACGAGAGCGCAGAAACCACCTGGCCCGTTACGTACTCAATTAATGCTCAACTAAATATAAACCATCTCGATCCATCTGTGCTTAAAATAAAGCCAGAGTAATGAACAGAGTTACAAGTAAAGTAGTATAATATTACATTACCAAAAAATATTTGTCTACCTGCATTTTGTGAGTTCAAAGCTGAGTGAGGCCATCAATAAAAACAAGGGACACATAGTTGACTTATTTTGTTTATAAAAACTTATAAAATACTTTTTTTGGGTTGCCAAATACTTTTGAACTGTAGTAGATATAAATAGTTTACAGTACATCGCTACAGGAGGTGGTTTAGTAGTGATAACGTTATCGGTGAATGTCGGGGCAGAACCTTCCCCTTGACCTTCCAGAGAGATAAAATCTAAGCGACGCTGAAATTAATAGTGTCTAAGAATGTTTCCCTAAATGAGTAATGAATGAACGGATGTGATAGATTTATTGAATACTAGCTGTCCGCACAACTTCGCTTGTGTCACATTTTTCATGACTGCTCCGCTCTTATTGGTCTTAGCGTGATGATATATAACCTATAGCCTTCCTCGATAAATGGGCTATCTGACACTGAAAGATTTTTTCAAATCGGACCAGTAGTTTCTGAGATTAGCGCGTTCAAACAAACAAACTCTTCAGCTTTATAATATAAGTATAGATGAGAAGCCATTGTCATAAGCATTGCAATGTTCAAAAGAACAATTAGGTACTATTCATAATATAGCGTGCATGAGCAACTACAGAAATAACATACTATAGGCCCCAAAATGACGAATGTGATGAAATCTCTGGCTGAAGACAATACATAATTTACAAGAGGTTCCGCATACATCGTCTAGATAAGCTAAAACATATATGGTGATCGCCCATTGTCAGCACACAGCAGTCACGATTTTTTCAGAAACGCAAAGCAAGAGGCTTAATCGTGGAATGAGTTCGTGTGATCATGAGTGATGAGGAAGGAAAATCCCACTCGTAAACATCGCCGTGATCTTGTCTACAGGACCCACCATCTAAGCGTCTCTTGAATATATAAAATTACTAGCTTCTGCCTGCGACTTCGTCCGCGTGGAATAGTTACTTTACCCCCGATTTTGAAACTCTCAACCCAAAGTTTCATACAAACTTTCATCCCCTATTTTATCCCCTTGGGGGTAGAATTATTCAAAATCCTTTCTTAGCGGATGCCTACGTCATAAGTTCATAACATCTACCTGCATGCCAAATTTCAGCCTGATCCGTTCAGTGGTTTGGGGTGTGCGTTGATAGATCACTATGTCAGTCAGTCACTTTTTTTAAGTTAATATATTTAGATAAAATTATTAAGTATATCCACCACGCGGGCCCAGTGCGGGTCGGCCCATTCCCTCTCCTGAAGAGGAGGCCTGTGTCCCAGCAGTGGGAACGTTAAAAGGCTGATTATGTTATGTTATTAAGTATATTAAAGTTTGTGAATAAATCTTGAAAATCAAAGATTGCATTTAAAACTAGCTCTGTTACTTTATCTCTACACCCATTGGTTTGTGTCTTAAAGGAATTGCATTTGGATTAAAGTCATGCGTTGGCATTAAAATGTAAGATTAGTAAGTTTATGTGGTGGCATTATCTTTTAATAAAACCTAATGATAAATCTAATGCCGGAACGGTTTCGGTTATCTGTTTTAAATTGAATAGTTTCATAAGTGTTGGCATGTGGTGGCTTTTTTTTTACGAATTTCGGCTACAATGTCCAATCTCAATAGAGATGACTGATGAGCCAACTACTTGCTCAGGCGATATTATCGTGCACAAGTACGTAAGCACTGCTGCGCTCTGTTCTTTTCTCTCATAATTCGATGGATTGGTAATCCGGTAAGTCCTGGAAGAGATCAGGCGCAGGTCCAACAGCCAACGTGCTTTCCGCTACACGGGGATATGTCACCAATTTCCACTGAGCTGATACTTAGAGAACAGTGGTGGCCGAGTGATAACGATCCCGACTTACGAATTGTAGGTCGCGGGTTCAATCCCAACCAACAGGCGCATTACTTTGTGTAATTAACTTCATCACTACTGCTCTCAAAAAGGTGAAGGAAAACATCGTGAGGAAACCGGCATGTCCTAAGAACCAAAAATTCGAAGACATGTGACATTCACCAATCCGCACTGGGCCCTCGTGGGGGATTACGGCCCATGACCTCTCCTAGAGAGGAGGCCTGTGTCCCAGCAGTGGGAACGTTAAAAGGCTGATTATTCTATTATGATACTTACAAATTCCAGATCCCAATAACACTTTGCCCACCTGGGAATTGAATACAGAATTGCCAAAACCGTACACACACGCTCAGCAGTCAAGGCAATTGAACTAAGCTAAACTTCTAAATAAAGGAATAAGAAACAAATTAATATGCACAACGTTTTATCGACGCTCATATTATACGACTATTGTTAACGGGACTTCACCCTAGTAGTGTGCTCCAATGAACATAACTGCATTGGGAGTTACCGCTAACCAATTTCCTGGCATTATCCCTAACTGCCATATGACATTCACGAGATCAAAATAATATCTTCAGGCATGATCAAAGCTGGCAGTCATTTATATTTAACTAGCGGCGCCCCGCGTGGGAATATGGGGATAAAATGTAGCCTATGTTACTCAGGGTGAATGTAGCTTTCTAATGGTGAAAGAAATTTTGAAATCCAGTATTTTTAAGTTTATTCGTTACATACAAAAACACAAATATTTCCTCTTTATAATATCTTCTTATATATAAAATTCTCGTGTCACAATGTTAGTTACCATACTCCTCCGAAAGGGCTAGACCGATTTTTATGAAATTTTATACGCATAATCAGAAGGTCTGAGAATCGGCCAACATCTATTTTTAATACCCCTAAATGATAGAGGGGACCCCTAAATATTTTCTTTATTTTATATGGCAAAACAACGTTTGCTGGGTCAGCTAGTTATAGTAAAATAGTATACTGACTGAAAACCCGAAAGTCTCTCTGTCTGCTTAACCTTTTCCTATAATAGTTTATTCCTGTATATAACTGGATAAAGCGAATACCAGTATTCTACACGCAGCGACTGCATATCTGATCTCCAGAACCTAGTTACTTGGCAATACGATACCTTAGGGGCCATTCAAATATTACGTAAGCACTAATGGGGGCCGGGGGGTCTTTGATTTGCTTATTTTTTATGAAATGGGGGATGGGGGGATCCGAGAGGTGATTACGTCGGCATTATTTCATTTGACATAATGGGATCTGGGACCATCATATGGCCCGGCGCGATCTTACCCACTGGGCTATCATCGCCCTATTAGCGAACCACAATAAGTTAATATCTCTATAGACTATAAATTCCTTATTTCTAGACTTGTTAACTGCTGCTTTATGAACCAATAAAGAAACCAGAACAGAATCGAGAATACTAATCCTTATATTTGCTTTGCTTACTTTTGCTGACGAGGGGGATGGGGCGGTCTTAAATATTAAAAATTCTGTTTACGTAATACTTGAACGGCCCTTTATGAAAAGACATTCCGGCTTCTAACTAACGTAAATACTGTCATAGAATCTAAAAATGACAATCGTTATTCTCTCAGTTAAATCATGATATACTCTTTTGTTTTCAGGGTTTATGCTCATACTTGAAGAAGGTCTGCAATCCGAGTCAGATTCAGAAAGGAGTGGTCATTGGTTTCGATGGCAGATATAACAGCAAAAGGTGAGATCTCAAGCATTTACTATATGACCTAAAATGCGTCTTATCAGTTATGCATTTAAGCCCTGTTTCATTTGATTGAATCCAGTAAGCATCAATATTTAAATTGCGATTAATCAGGTTCAATATGCAATGCCAATAGCCAATCTGGCAATCTTGCATCAGCATGTGTTTTGGTTGATAGTATGACTTTTAGGATAACAATAGGCTCGTTATAAGAATGAAGGCGGTAAGATCCATGATAAGCATTATTTACTAGATTCTGCCCGCGGCTTCGTCAGCGTGAAAATAGCACCGTTTTCCCCCCGAAGGGCAGCGGATATTTAGGTTCCAGCGGAGCTAGACCCACCTTGAGATTACCCCTTGGATTTTCGCATGTGACAACACTAAATTTCTATCCTACCCACACCTTGCAAGCGCCCCCCCCCCTCCACAGCACCGCCGCCGCCATGTTGGGCCGGGCGATCGCTTCGCTTGTTCTTCAGTACTCTGAAAATCAAAGTTGGGCTCGAGACTTTTCAGTATTTTTCGCTATTAATCGTACGCTAACAAGTGACCAATGAGCGGTCTTACTTCTATCGCACAGAACAATCTCTTAAAGCCAACCTTATTAAAATAATCTCGATTCAGATAGTCGACTATTCTGTCAATATCCACGTGTATCGATTATTATCTATACATATAAATAAAATTGGAGCGTCTGTTTATAATATTGAAATAACTGCTTTTTACTACATGCATTACATATATTAATATATACGGTACATACACTAAAATAACATTTTTTACAATTGTTGTCTGTCTGTCTGTTTGTTTCGGCTCATCTCTGAAAGGGCTTGTTGACAGGTAAGTAGCTGATGTAATAAGGAGTAACTTAGGCTACTTTTATTTTAGAAAAATAAAGTAAACGTTACTTTATTTTTCTTGTCAATGTTCAAGTACGGTCCAGTACCGCGCGGCTCACGCGCATGCCACCACTGTGCCGTCATGTCGGGCGCCTCCCACCACTTCTCCCACCAACGAATCAATATCACAAAGAATCGGGGGGTTAGTAACTATTCCACGCGGACGAAATCGCGGGCAGAAGCTACTCTAATAATAAAACTTTTTGTGATATCAAGCATTAACAACTTTGAGGATAAACAGCGCATCATAATAATCTTATGTAAGGTGACGTCATGTTAAATAGGTCAGCAACTAAAAGTCGGGCGACTTATTGCGTCAGACACCCCACCAACGCGCCAGTCGCAAATTGTTATCAACTATGTTTATCTTATTGTTCTCACTGAAGGTCATTAAGAAACAAATATTTCAGAAAAATAATTTGTAGAGTATTGATAAAATATGTTAATAACAACTTTTGCTCTTGACTGTGTTTTTGTCGCCTCGTTAAATAGGGTACTACTGCACTACAAAGTGGTTCTTCTGTGATTTTTGTACGGGCTTTGTCTCCAGTGCGGTTTTTTCCACTAACGTGATATTTAAATTTTCGTTAAATATCACGTTAGTGGAACGTAATGTGATTAAAACTTTTATTCAGGACAGACACAGCACAACGGTTACAAACACAAATTAAAGGTCTGCGCCTTTAATTTGTGTTTGTAACCGTTGTGCTGTGTCTGTCCTGAATAAAAGTTTTTCTATTCTATTCTATTCTATATACCGAAGCTTTGACGACTGACCAATCCTTTAGTAGTGTTCTAGTTGTTGATCTAAATGTATCTGGCCTCTATAGTCCATTACTCATAATGTAGTAACACGGCTCACCGTCTGTCGCCCCCTATTGTTTCAATCTTTGGATTATAACTTTACTTGCTAGGACAACGAGCGAGACGATTAACTGGCTTCTGTAATCGAATCGTGTCAACTTTTCCTTTTAGCAAAGAAACCACGAATATCTGTGAGATCAACCGACGAACTGGGCCTCAAGTCTGCTATTACAATAGTGTCAGAATGGTCTATCATTAACTCGGACCAAGAATCTAATGGACAAGACAAGCTAAAAACAATATTGAGACAAAAAGGATGTATATACACAGAAACATATTAGGAAAACAAGGACAGAACTATTTATTGTTGTCTTTGTCGACGTATCACTTTTTTTGTTGGGCACATCTGTGGTATGTGCCCAACACAGTACTAGTGCATTCGTTTTTAATCGTGTTTTGTTGGAAACCCCTATTAAATCTGTAGTTTAAATAGTGGGAACGAAGTTTCTAACTTAAGAGAAAGACGTTCAACATGGTGTATTGCTGTTTTATCGGCTGTAATAGCCGTAGTGAACGAAAATCTGAGAACATAACCTTTCATTCGTAAGTATGAGATTTTCGCATTTATATATCATAAAAATTTAAAATGTCACTAAATATTTAGCTCGACATACGTTGATAAAAAGTCTTTTAGAAAAAAAGCGTTAAAAATACTTGAAATATGTGATTAAAATTTCATTTTACGTTAGTATTACACGTTCAAATTCTATAGAACTTTATTGTCTTACGAGAATAAATAACTTTCTGTCATTTCAATTTAGTAGAATAATACTTACTTTAGGGATACCAGATGGCATGCATTAAAATTACCCATTATTGAGGGAAAAGGCAACAGTCATGTTGTTGTTTTTGTTTTTTCATTTAGTCTATTTAGTAATTTCATACTCAAAATTATTGGTCATGAAATCAAAAGGCAACTCAACCGGACTACCTGAAAAATGAAATATTTTAGATTTTAGACAAAGGACACCAGATTGCCTTCCTGGATTGCATCAACCGGTCGAAATAATTGGAGGCCATTATTCACTAATTTGGACTGACCCACATATTTTCTTCCAGAGTTTCGCTAAAAAACGCAGAACGAAATCTGAGGAAATCTCGATCTCTGATCCATCTGCGACGAAAATCCAATCCAACACACTATCCAAGTATTTGTTTATTTTAACCATTTTGAATTTAGTTGAATATAGAACATTGTAAATCACTGCCTTTTTTTAGGTGGCTTCAGGATTATCGCTGGAACCTGAAGTAAATGCAACTATGAAATTTTTTATTTTTATTTATTTCCATTTCTCTTTGTGTGGGTTACTAACATCGAATTATTATTTTAGATTAACCTGGTGAAATATTTACGACTCTGAGTACGTCGCCTCGAAAAAGGAAATTGATTAGAAAATTAAACCAGATAACAATTTTAGCTGAGAGAAGAAAGAAGAAATTAGCTGCATTAAGATCCAAATGTGGGCGAATAGAGAAAAAAAAATGCTGACCTTTCTGCTATTATAGAAAAACTACAAAATAAAAAATTTATCAATCAGGAAGCATTTGATTTATTGTCCTCCATCAATTCACATAACACCGGTTTACATTATATTACAAGTATCGTTCGTTACTAAAGAATAACGTTATATTGAAGCATAAATAACGTTAAATCACTCCGTTATTTTAATAAAAACGGTAAGTCCTGTAGAAGGAAGATAACGTTATAAAATTTTAACGTTATTTAAAGCCCTGGTTTATGGTGCTAAAACCTCGTTACTTTCATTTCACGTACTAATCACACCTCCCAAATCCATATACAAAAATTAACGAGAATTATGGGGTAATATTTTAAAGTCTGGTATCCCCCAGTTTTGAAGTACTCTATATCCATCCCTTTCGAGTATACGCTTTTGTCTAGTCCATTTGGATTCTTGGTCCGAGATCATTAATTTCATAATGGTTGATTTTGACAAGTTTGGTAATCTACTAATATAAAAGCTTCATTATGACTTTCCAATGGTCAACCACTGACACTCCATTGAAAGAAATGGCATAGAATGGTAATCTCGTACATAATGACAAATGAATGACAGACGTATGCGGTAATCTGCTAAAATTTTGACATTTCCTTTGATCAGTGACCTACCATTAGAAGGGCCATTGTGCAGTCATTGCTTATAATAGCTCGGTTATCAAAAAGTATTACGAGACCATTGACCGACCAATGATCGACCATTAAGAATTTAGTAGATTACGAACTTTTAGCAAAATGACAATGGGATCGTGTTGGAATGATAAATATATAAAAATAGCAGACTTGGGGCCCTGCAGTCATGATAGCATGCTCCTCATATAATGCGACGAACCACTATTAAACCTTATTTGGAAATTAGGGTTCTAACTTTTTGTCCAAGCACCACGCATAATACAAAAGATCGAATAGTAAAAATATCTAAATGCATTGCAAAACATTTTATTTCGCTGAAAATCGTTACCGCTAATTCCATAGCATATGTAGCCGTTTATCAAATTATATGCATTAAATCAATTACTATAAGGTACTTGCTTAAACAGCCAATCGATTATTCTGCCTCCGTTATTCATAACGTGCTGGAATTCCATCACGTTTCTACGATTTGAAGTCTCCTAAGACTAGATAACGGTACATTCCTTTACAAAGAAAGCTGTCATTTTCAAATCGTATCAGTACTACGAGGGAATAATAGGTAATCCATACTATAGAATATCCATACACAGATTGGGTTTCGGAGTCATACAAAGAAGCTCATGGTTAAATAACAAAAGACGCACGGGTACAATTTCGAGGCTAATCTTAGTTTGCCCAGGTCGATTCGTGGATTACTAATGGCGCATCCACACATGCTGAGCGGCACATGTGGATGCGCCATTAGTAATCGCGCATCTTTTATACCAAGGCAGCCTGAAATCCGGCGGCATGTGTGGATGCGCCAATACGAGTTTCCTCGGTGCCTCGGAAAGCACGTTAAGCCCCTGGTACTGGCTGTTATTTCGCATCTTACAGTCGTTAGGCGTAGTCAGAAGCCGTGAAAATGAGACACCGATCTTAAGAAGTATCCTATTACCCAATTACTGGCAAAAAACCGCACGCACGCTTCAGAAAAATGTCAGCATAGAAGACGGAACCCGCTAAGGCCAGTGCCTGCCAGGGTTGCGGAATTTGTTCGAAAGAGGCACTGCGGCCCTGGAAAGTAAAATGCATTAGGAGGAATACGGGTGGGTTTTAGTCAGTAAGACCGACATTCCTTTCCGCTCCGTCCAGAGCGGAAGAAGTCATTTTGATGACCAATATTGAAACCCAATGACAATAAACAAAGAAAATAACCAGAATAGGTCTTCATTAGGAACTTCAAGAAAATGACATACTCTTAGAACTTGGTCGAAAGATACATAATGTAGGTACCCTTGTAAAAGAACACTAATGAGACGATCACGACTCGCTTTGTTTGGGTTTGTGTCTATTGACGCGGCGGTTTACGCAAATGTGGCGTCTAGATGATAATGTAACGATTTTGCAGTAATTTTGTACGTCAATGTCATGTGTGCCGTAATTGTGCATTATTGTTTAATTTTTTATGGTTCCATTATCCTCTGCCCACAGCAGTCCACAGCTGGACGTGACTAAATGTCCTAAGTTCTTTATATAGGGAAAAGGGCGTGCCAGCCTGGTCTTCCATCTTGAACGGTCTTGGGCTTCACGCTTCACCTCGCTCTACATCCTTCCGATGCTCCTCGCTTCTGCCAACAAGGTGTGACGAGACTCTGACGGGGTCGGCCACTTTTCCCGTAGGGACTCGCCCTATTCAACGCTTGTTTGGGTGGATATGTGTTCGGGATCGCTTCGACGTTAGAGATGGTCCCGGGCCTTTAAATTCCGCGGATGAGACAAAGACAGCGATTGACAAACACTTGAATTTGGTCCTTTGTGACCTTCCATGTTTACCCGTAAAGCAGCGCGTATTTTACATAATGGCTTTCCAATCACATGACATTTAATTCGGTTATCACTTTATTTACCTTACAATAATTATTCAACAATTTCTTAGTTAACCTTTTTGCACGACATTATCAGCTCTTGATTCTCTCCTTATAAATGATTCTAAAAGGTTTACTATTATAGCATAGTGATTTGATTCAAAGTCATGACTGCGATTGCAAATCAGACTAGCAAAAAGGTTAATCAAACAATTAGACTTTGTACAGTAACAAGGTTAAGATGGTCTCGATTTAAGAAAATATTCGAATTATGATGTCTATTTCACAAGTCTGTCGTAAATGACGCCAAACAAGGTAAATAATGACAGTGTTGCTAAATAACTATAGCATTCGTTCCAAGAGACGGCTTCTGTTGTTTTACGGTATTATTAAGTTATTCATGTGTCATCACTTGTATCAGATGAGCGCCAATATAAATGCCAGTGAATTTCTGTTCGTTTATTTTAGGACGTAAACAAATTATTTTCGTTTTTTTCCACCGAGTTTGACTTATGTCACTTTTTCGGGCAATGCACCTACGAGGTTAAGTTGATTTATCTAGCGAAACTCCACAGAAGTTGTGCCGATATGAATACATAGTTAGACACACGTGTGAACATTAGTTTTATCAGCCATTGACCCCGTTATTAGCTTTAGTTGACATTATTAACAGTTTTATATTTACTATGCGTTTGACCACGATCATTATCTCACCTGATGGAAAGCGAACAGTCGAAGATATAGCAAGTTTGCATAAGCGGTCATATTTTTTGTTTATCGCTACTCGATTTAGATACCTAGCTATAACTTTAATTATGTTCCGCTAGATCATTTAAAACGACACTTTCATCAGACACGCCATATAAAAAAAAAAGTCAGAATAAATCATTTCAGTACAACAGATACCTACTGCTTCTTTCATACCGCGACGCTCATCGGTATTCCAATTACAGCCATTATAATAATTCTCGGAACTTGAGTTATCAAGTCGGTTTACTATTGATTGGGTTTCCTTTAAATGCAACGGTGAATTACCTGATTAATGAGGCAGACATAAACACGATAACTAGGCCATTAGCGATGCCATCAGCAGTCAAAAAGGGAGCTCTTCAAAGTTTGTCTTATGAAGATTTACAGAAGTTGTTAGTTGTACTAAAATAGGGATTGTTTGGTGTACTATTTATTTATTTTTAACTAGCTGACCCGCGCAACTACGTCTGCGTCACATAAGATAGAAAAAAAAACCGTTTTGGTAACATTTTTCATTGATGCTTAAACATGTTATTGTGGCTAATTTATAAAAGATATATACTATGAAGGACTTTTTTTGTAGATCTTTTGAAGACCATCATCTTTGTAATACATACTTTTGGTGTATGATCAACGTATGCAAGGATAAGAACTCGAAAGCGCATTTTCATCCGACTTGCTTCAAATTTATCGTCACTGCTCAGCTCCTATGTGTCTTAGCGTTACGTTATATAGTCTATAACCTGCCCAGGAGTATGGACTACAATCGTACCAAGTTTGGTTAAAATCCCTTCAGTAGTTTATGACCCATGCGTGCACATATAGACAGACAGACAAAAAAATTACTGATTGCATTTTTGGCATCAGTATCGATCACCAGTCATCCTCCAATATTAATTTTGAATATATATTCAATGTACAGAATTGACCTCTCTACAGTTTTATTATAAGTATAGATATAGATTAGTGAGCTAAGTGTAAAAGTGTAGTAAAACGGTGAATAAGATTTACTTTTATGTGAGAATGATGAGCAATTAGCAGCAGCGTCCTTCTTCAAAAATCTTGTTTGAATTTTTTTTTATGAATATTCCATTTAAACTATTCATTGCTACAGCTCCATTAACATAACCGTAACATTCTGACTACTGGGATACAGGCCTCCTCTCTGCGAGGTTAAATATTGTACAGTTTGCTGCGAATGGAGTGGAGCTCCTAGTCCAAAATCAAAGAACTGATAACTCTTGCAGATGGTCAAATTACTAGATCATATTTGACGTCCATCTTCATTTTAGTGCTAACAGAATAATTAATGCCAATAAACGCTTAGTATTCCATCAATTGAATCCAGCCAGGAGACAGAACAACTGATTCTAGCTAGGTGCTGTCTCGACCAATTGCATACGTCTTCTTCAATTCAATTGGTCCGACTTCCATTTGATCGCGATTAATTTGTTGTAACGTGTTACCAATTACGTATAGTTTCGCGAGTTTGCTTATACGTTTTTTTTTGCGTTTATGTTAGTGCGTCTATGGTTTCTTTTGTCCGAAACTATTTTTGGAACAGTCTAAAAAAAAGGAATGCGCTGTTCTGCAAACGAAAACTACAGTTGCGTAATATTTAACAATCGTAAATACGTTTGGGAACGATTTTTCTAGATGCCTGTTTTAGTTTTCCCTTGGAGCTGGATAGAAAATAGGGCACGATCAACCCCATTTATATTTACTAAGTACCCATAATTTATTTTATTGCGAATTCTTGACAGCGTTCGACATGAAACGACAAAATTGTATTTAGCAAAGTAGAATTATAGTGGACCGACAAATATTACAATGCCATGCCTTGTACTAAATGCTCAGTCGCAACTCAACGGTCAGCGAGTCAACACGTCCCCTGAGGATGCCTCGTGGAGAGGCGAAACACGTGTCGGTAATGGTGTTGGGTTTTGCATTGCCTTCCTGCATGTGCTTAAAATCCTTGCATTTGCCCAGTAATCTCGCATGTGCATAATATAGCGGGCGGGAGGGAGGTGCATACCTGCAACCCACTAATAATCGCGGAAATTAAAACTAGATATATTGTTTTCATTTTCAAATTTAAAATGGATTTCCGCAAAGTAACGCCTGACTCAATCAATTTTAAATATTACAATGTTTTATCCGGACTATAGCAGAGAAAAAAACAAAGGTACTAGACCTCGTTCCGCTTTGCAGTGGATATAAAGAGGAGTACTGAATAAAAACAAATAATTTTCGAATATGATTACTCAACACAGATTTTAAGGTTTGAGTACAACTTAGGCCTCTGAGAAAGTCTGTCAACGAAACCGCTTTCACTTGGAAAATCCTTACTTCCTTTCCATCTTCTATCTGTTACCTCTTAAGGTCTTAACGGTTGAATGGTAGACCATGTACTGTATTAGAACATAGAATACTTTATTATACTATCCCGAGACTCTGGTCCCTAGGAATAATTTTCGACTTACGCGCGGACGAAGCCTCTGGCAACATTACTATAAACCATTTTGTCTCCAGATTCGCCGAACTAACAGCGCAAGTATTCCTCACCTCATCAATCCCGGTGCACATCTTCACCGAAGTATGCGCCACACCTCTCGTCTCCTTCGGTACAATCCTATACAACGCGGTGGCAGGCGTCATGGTCACCGCCTCGCACAACCCGAAGGAGGAAAATGGGTACAAGGTGTACTGGAGGAATGGGTGTCAGATATTATCGCCGCATGATGAGTATGTGCTGGATGAGATTAAGCAATGCTTGGAGTGAGTATTGGAAGATTGTTTAATACTTTTTGGACACAAATATACAGTCTTATGAAAAAAAAAACGGGCACCACAGGAATTTTACGTTACGAGGCTGATATCAGTAAATTCAATTGTTTGAAGTGGACTATAGAATAGAATAGAATAGAATAGAATACTCTTTATTATGTACACCATATAAGTTACAGAAGATATAGATGAAGAAAACATTACATAGGGTGACACAATGGGCGGCCTTATCGCTAAAAGCGATCTGTTCAAGACAACCTTTGGAAGGATTTTAAAGAGAAAAGGAAATACAGCGCTGTAGGTAGCCTTAGGTGTACTAATTATACATACAATAAATACATAATATATATAAATATATACAATAATTAAATAAAATAAAATGATGAAACATAAAGCATAGAATCCAAATAAAATCGATTAAAGAGAGAGGTAGTGATTTTTGACCATTGTCAAAAAAAAAAAAAAAAAAAAAAAATGAATATGTGTGAAGTGATTTCTGGCAATTTGACACATAAAATTTCGATGTTTTTTTTTTTAATTATGAGGTGAAAGATGTTAAATCCTAATAACGAGTGCTTGTTGCCTCGTCTTGTTAAAGTCACAGCTTTTATCCTTCTGGTCATGCATTCCACGGTATTTTTAATAACGTTTTGTGGAATACGTTCCCACTCTTCTGCAATTCCTCTTTTTAGCTGCCTGATGTTTTGTGGAGTAGGAATCTTAACGATGGATCCCAACTTCTTGCATACACGCTTCCACGTCGCCAGAACGGTTAGCGCGAGTATTTTCGTCCATAAAAATGGAATATTCTCCAAGAGCAAAGAGCAAAAATTTCAAATAAGAAGATAGACTGCGAAACAAAGCATCCTAGTTAGGATGTCAATTATTATGTAGACAGAGAGATAATTTAAAAATATATTGAAACAAGATCGAAGATTGATCTCTAAATTTAGGAGGGTTGGACTTCGCCCAAAAATAAGTTTCTTGTCTCAAAAATATCGTTATATGCTTTCGTTTAAAACCGTGTTAAGATAGGCATAGTTATCTTACTCCATCATAAATTATTTAATGTTGTACCTCCATAAAAAATGGTTCATATATCTTTTAGCATACCCGACGAACACTGGGACATCAAGAACATCCGTTCAAACCCTCTACTAAAGGATTGTCAGAACGAGGTGACCAGCAAATACATGGAGACCATCATCAGCCTGAGTCCCCAGGTCTTAGAGGAGAACAAGAAGGCCGCCATCGATGTGGTGTACAGCGCTATGCATGGGGTCGGATATGAGTATGTCCTGAAGGCTTTTGCGACGGCTAATTTGAAGGTAGGTGCAATTTTGAGTTAGGTTTTTTTTTTAAACTGTTCTATTTTTAACCGTCTTCAAAAAAGAAGGAGGTTCTCAAGTCGTTAGACATGATTGTGCAATTGTGTTTTTTTTTAATATAAACCAATTTGATCGCCATTTTAGGGTACCGTAGTCAACAACAAACCTTTATAGTTTCGCCATTTCCGTCTGTCTACTTGTCTGTCCGCGGTTTAGCTCAGAAACGTGTACCACTAGACATTTAGAATTTGGTATAGGTATTTACATTTTATCACGACGAAAAATTGATAAAATAAAATCTAGAAAAAAAATAGAGTACCTCCGCTACATGTAAAGTGGCGATGAAGGGTGCCGTTGAATATTTGTTTTAAAAATATTGAGGGTGTACGAAAACCATTTTCCATCCATGGATCCGTTTGCGAAGTTTAATTTTTGTTAAGTTCAAGTTTCCCCCAGGAGGAACACACTTCTGCCAGCTAAACGGTTGGAGACATGAAAAATGTCATGATAGTAGCATACAAATATAACAAATTTAAAACCACTTCATAGCTAAATAGGCCGGCTTGGTCGGTGTAGGCAATTGCACTACGAAACCCTACACTGCGCGTGGTTCGACACGCACTTGGCCGGTTTTTATTTGATTTTCTGTTTCTGAATGAAGTATTTGGAGTTGAATATTTTCAAACTGCTTTAGCCTCAACTAAGATACTCAACTTCATAAACCAGCCCTGGGTGAGCGTTTCTTAGACCGATATCATCTCCCCATTGTCTATTTATTTTAAGTAATACTAGCCATATAATTCATACAATAGGGTAGTTAACTAAAAAAATCTGATTAGTCCGTCGATAGATTTCCAAAAAATATTGGAGACGTAATTTTTCTTTTTCACATAAACAAAAAATGAAGACGATACAGTGCGTTGAAAACTCGTGTGACGTCACTACCCGTTACAATTTTTACCGGGCAGTGACGTCACACGCTCCCACCTGATCTTTGATGCTTTTTATCTTCGTCTTTAGTCAGTTTTTATAGATTTGATAAAGGAAAAAATTCGTGTCCAATATTTTTCTATAATCTAACTGACAGACAAATTAGAATCATATTTTTTAATCAGGAAACATCCTTATTCATCTTAATTTGATTCTAACCCTTGTTTCCTTAGACATCAGTTTTGTATTCTTCCTGACCTTGCCCCGTATTGCTGGCCAAATTCACACTAAACACTATAAATTTACAGGCACCAATCAGTGTGAAAGAACAACAGGATCCGAACCCAGACTTCCCAACGGTAACATTCCCGAACCCAGAAGAGTTAGAATGTCTGAAGCTAAGCACACAGCTGGCGGAAGACAAGAAAGTGAAACTGGTGCTGATCAACGACCCTGATGCGGATAGACTGGCCGTCGCTGAGTATGATGACAGGTATGGACTACGTGCGCGTATGGACTATGACCGACAACAACCAGTTGGCGTACCATGAGGTGTTAAAACGTGAGTCTTCCGAGCGAGAAAGAGGGATAGAGTTATACACCCTATATAGCTCCATCCTTTTTTCTCGCTCGGAAGACTTTTTAAGACGTCATGGTATGCCCGCAAGCCGGGGACGACAGCACGTTGTGTTCCACGCGCTTCAAACACATATCAGCATAGAAAATGGGGCCCGCGTTACCGCGGCCCTGGAACGCAAAGGGCGTTAGTAAGAACACTGATGGGTTTTAGTCAGTAAGAGTCTGACACTCAATTTCGTGGAAGAAGTAATTTGACGTTTTCTCATCCATAAAAACCGAATCAATACCCAACTAGGTCGTCTGTCTCACCGGACGTAACCGAGTACCAGTTTATTGCACGCAGCGGCAGCCAATCTGACCCCTACAACCCAGTAACTGGGGTAATATGGTACTTTTTGGTAAGACTGTTCTCCGATTTTGTGTTTTCTGGGTGTCCGTAATAACTGTGTAAGATCCCTCCCTCCTGATAGGTATACGCCACTCTTGGTAACCTTTTTTTTCCTGAATGGAAATCATCAAATAACTTCTCCCGCTCCGGGCGGAGCGGAAGGGAGTGTCAGACTCTTACTGACTAAAACCCACCCGTGATCCTTCTTGTGCCGTTCCAGGGCCGCGGTGACTCTTTCGAACGAATTCCGCAACCCTAGCAGGCACTGACCCTATGGGGCCCCGTCTACGTTGCTGATGGCCTTTGAGGCGCGCGCGAATATGACGCGCCTGGGCTCCGTGCCTGGTTGCTATCGGACGGCGAGCCACCCATAGCTCGCCATCCGCAGGCCCGCGCCTACGGTGGCCGGGAATCGCCCTGCGTTTCCCGACGATGTTGTTAAGCCTATCATTATATCATTATTGAATTTCCTTTTCCTGGTAGTCGATAGGCGTCCTTTACCTCTCAATTTCCTTATTGGCCTAGACCTATCTGTTCATATAATCTTCACTAGTCACTATGGCGCATTAAGTGGTCAAATCAGAGCAAGCGGCTGTCGTTAATTTTCTGCTGTGTCTGTATTTCCGAACGCATTCAACCCTAATCTCTTCAAAGTTAGAGTGAACAGGCTTCTTCTGGGTAAGCTCATTCCATCGTCGACTTTGTCTCTGTCACCTGTAAGCCTGTAACCTAGACTAGAGTCAAGATAAAATCCATTTCACAATTTAAAAAAAAATTACAGCAAGAACTATTATTTTCAAGTGAAGTTGCTGTAGTCATGCATTATCGTTGGCCAGTCGTCACACGTGAAACAGAATTCTAGGTATTTTTATTTATTTATGTCTATTCGGTCAATGTTCGAAGAAACGTGCTAGATCACGTTTCACCTCTACTATTTGTAAGTCACGCCGTTACGTCGTGCGAGCAGCATGCTTTACCGATGTGGCTCATGCCAAAAAATATGTAAATTAGTCCGAACTGACGCAACAGCTTAGAAGAAAATCTTCTCTTAAATATCTGTTCAATACACGACATGACTAAAGTGACTTCCGGTTTCTGGAAATAAATTATTGAGTCATCCCAATACGTATACGTTTGGCTGTTAAAAAACATTAAACCGATCACTATAGGATAAGCGCGTTTATCATTTCCCATACTTTTGATATCTATACTTCTCCTATACTTAATATAAGCTGAAGATTTTGTTTGCTTGAACCCCAGTAGTTCTTGAGATTACTCAGGAACTACTGGTTCGATTTGAAAAAAATATTTTAGTGTTAGATAGCCCATTTATCAAGGAAGGCTTTAGGCTAAGACCAATAGGAGCGGGACAGTCATGAAAAATGTGACACAAACGAAGTTGCGCAGGTCAGCTAGTAATCATCATATTTGTCCAGACTTTTTAGGGTTCCGTACGTATATATGGAAATCTTCATTAAACCAAAAGTCAGATATCAAATCCAACATTCCTATTCTAGCACAAACTCCTGGCATATCTTCACGGGCAACGAGATGGGAGCCCTCCTGGGCTGGTGGCTGCTGGAGCAGTACTACGCGCGAGTGGACCACATGCCGGAGTCCGAGGTGTACATCATGGCCAGCATCGTCAGCTCCAAGATGCTGAGGGCCATCGTCAAGGGCCGCGGCGAGTTCGTCGAGACGCTCACTGGCTTCAAGTGGATGGGTGAGACATCTTGCAATTAACTAAAGTAAAATAGTCCCAGGTCCCATACGTAAGGCAAGGTAAGTTGTTTTTATTACTTATTTATTCATTTATTAAGAACTAGCTTATGCCCGCGACTTCGTTCGCGTGGAGTTACATACAAAATGTTAACCCCTTTTTCACCCCCTTAGGGGACGAATTTTCAAAAATCCTTTCTTACCGTATGCCTACGTCATAATATCTACCTGCATGCCAAATTTCAGCCCGATCCGTTCAGTGGTTTGGGCTGTGCGTTGATAGATCACTATGTCAGTCAGTCAGTCCCTTTTGAGTTATATATATTTAGATTACATATATATAGATAAACACACATTGCACCCACCTTTGGGATGGCTCAGCTGTATAACAACTTGCTGCACTTGACTCGGAGGAACACAGAGCTAAAAGGCTCATTGGTGACGAAAAACTGGTAAATGTCAAGTTTCACAGCCTGGGTCATCGCTGTAAGGTCGCATGCTTGTCACTCTTCTACAGATTGTACTTCAGCGAGTGTGCCCATGAACTCCACGTCCTCATCCCACCGGCTCCCTTCTACCATAAGACATCTAGACGCACTGTAGGTTTCCATCCCTACCTTGTAGCTATTCCACCAATTCGCACCAAGCGTTTTCAATCATCTTTTATAATGCGCACAGCAAAGGAGTGGAACTCTCTGCCTGCGTCTGTGTTTCCGAACGCATTCAACCCTAATCTCTTCAAAGTTAGAGTGAAAAGGCTTCTTCTGGGGGAGTCCCCAGAAGAAGCCTTTTCACTCTAACTTCACACACTAAGGTCACAGGAGACAGAGACAAAGTCGAAGATGGAATGAGTATTCCATCTTCGACTTTGTCTCTGTCTCCTGTGACCTAGACCAGAGTCAAGAGCAAATCCATTTCACATTTAAAAAAAAAAAAACATGTAGGTGGCAGTCTTGTCTGGGAAAAGCTGCAAATAATAAAAGATTGGCAACTCTTTATTTGACACCTTTATAATGATATCCTCAGGTAACACCACACTGCTCCTAACGCAGCAGAACAAGATGCCCTTGTTTGCGTTCGAGGAAGCCATCGGCTATATGTGCGATCACCGCGTGCCTGAGAAAGATGGAGTATCTGCTGCCGTGCAGGTAAACCTCAAACTTTTTTAATAATTGTATTTTATTATGGAGTCATATAAAAGCAAAAGCAGCAACATCCTTGTTTACTGAAAAGGCGCTAGGCGACTTTTTATTTGACGTTGCATGACTGTAGCATAAAAATAGTATGGGATATAGCTGTTTTTGCCACCAACCCAAATTTAAAATGTTTAGTACAGGATAATGCTAGTTTTGATTCAATTTTATGATTCGGGTAAGGAAATTTGATGTAACACTATCATACTAAATTCAAATTTCAGAAAATGACAAAATGGGATGTTGCTGCTTTTGCTTTTATATGACTTTTTTTATAAAATAACCAGCCCTTGCAATAGCCGTTTACTCTCCCAACCTCGTCTACTCCTTTTCTTTTTTTTTTGTTGCCGGGGTGGAAAATCCTCATGGATGTCCTTCGCCTGGGGTGGGCGAAGGGGTCTGTCAGACTTACTGACTAAAACCCACCCCAGTGTTCCTTCCCACACTTGCGCCGGGGATCGTGGGAACTAGTGCACCTTCCACGGTCTCCGGCTAGCGCTGACCCGCCTCTGCGGGCCACCTCAGGCCGGCGGGCAGAGTGAGGTGTGAGACGTCAGGAGAGGGGGCGCCTCGGGCCCTGCTGGATGGGGGGTGGCGAACGACCCCAACCTCGTCTACTCCTAGGCCGACCTCGACGGCCTTAGGCACCTACGTATTTCTCCATTGTTACATATAAATTTTGACTTTTATTTCAGGTAGCATCCCTAGCCTCTCACCTATACCTAAAAGGCTCGTCAGTCCTGAAGCAGCTTCACGCGCTGTACGCAGAGTACGGGTACCACGTGACGCACAACAGTTACTACATCTGCCACGAGTCCGCCACCATACAGAAGATATTCAGACGCATCAGGAACTATACTGGACCAGGAGAGGTGAGCACTTTCCCTCCATAAATGTCCTCCCTAGATCAGATCTTCAAATAAAACGCGCTGGCGGGAATCTTAGCAGCGTTTATTTCTCCACGAGTAGCTTTGTGGCGACATTTATCAAATGAGAACTATATCTGTCGTCACGCAAATCCTAAATCGCGCAAGCAGAGTTTTCCGAGCGATCAACATACTACAAGCATCTTTTACATCAGCCGTTTGGTTAAAGCATCCTCCCTTAAGAGAATGAGGAACATTGCACCCTGTGCCTCATGACTATAAAGCTTATAGTCGCGCAGCTATTCAGCCCTGAGAAAGAGTTATCCAACTTACAGGAAATATGTAGACGAATTAAAATCTTGTAAAAGAATATATATGTACCAATAGGTATGCACAATCAATAAGACGGATGAATTCTTTTTTCTGATTAGGATTCACTGATAAATATTTATAATAAAAATGTGTGCATAAGGTGGATAGGTGTACGACAAATATCAACTCATTGCAATCTTTGCTTCAAATCAGATCTGTAACAAATTTTGCATGCAGAAAGGCTTTCAAAACAGGACCCTCCCAGTTTATTCGGTAGTTGCATCATATGCGTTTCATTTCCGTGGTGATTTGCGTCGCCTCAAGGAAAACCCTGGATTCTTCGTTGAGTTGCGACGCACAGCTTGGAAACTCCTGTGGCCGTATTACGAAGTGCCAATGCCATCATGATTCTTGTGAGGGAAAGAGATAGTGCTATTCGTCTTGTGTAACTCCGTCTCTCTCTGACACAGAAATCATGATGGACTTAAGACGTCGTAATAGGTCGCCTGGACTACGGTATACACGCCAGCTGTACAACTGAAATATTTATCAAATGGAGCGAAGGCTTGTTCTATCTTCGATCGAGCCATTCTCTTTTATTAAAACTTTATGCACTAGTAAAAAACTGTACAAATGCGGACTTAATGCCATAGGCATTTTCTACCAGTCGACCTTACGGTAGTGCAGAGACAACAAGGCAAGAGGTCTTTTGGGGCGAGAAGGAACAGTCCCAACTCGAGGCAGTTGCCGCCAGCTCATAGAACTCAAGGTTTCACCCATTTATATTTTTTTTTTTTGTTTATTTTCAGTACCCCAAGAAAGTAGGTTCATGCGAAATCGTGTACATCAATGACTTTACTGCCGGCGTCAAGATACCTGAGACTGTCAACAACGGAGAAGCTCATCTAAGTTAGTGCAGGTTTTATTTTTTTAATTCTAGGAGGATTTGTCTATGAAAATACTACAATACTTGACATTGACAGGTATGTATTTTCAATCTACGCCTTGCATGTTCCCTATTAACTTTTGTCTAAGGGTAAATATGGCGGCGGAATAACAGCATTTGTAAAGAAAATATATTTATTGCTATTATTATTCTACAGATCTGACACCAGTCTTGCCAATAAGTACCGTGTTCCCCAGTTATTGGGTTGTGAAGGTCTGGTAGGCAGCCGCTCCACGTTAAATACTGGTATTCAGCTGAATCCGGTATGACTGGAAGCCGACCCCAATATACATAGTTGAGAAAAGGCTAGGCAGATGATGATGATTATTCTACAGATAAATCTTACCTAATTATTGAAAAATCGTATCTAAATAATTTAACATGATTAGATAAAGTTGTAACGATGTCGTTGCGTTTTCAGTCTCGTGGACTTTAAACCTCCACGATGACTGAAAACTCCTTAATTTTATTGTAATAAAAAGAAAATGTACCTATTTTCAAAAATATTTTGTATTTCGTTTTTTTATTGACTGCTCAGATTTTTTCATTCAGTCCTACAAAATCGCTCAAGCAGAGCACAACAAATCATAATTTTCAATAGCTACCCTTACCAGTGTAATATCATGTAACAGTTCGAAACCCGGGTTTTTTTCTTTTCTTACTATTAAAAATAAACAAGCAAGTCACCAAATCAAGTTTTATTATTCCAATATTACCATCCTACACACTGTAGACGAGTTGGGAGGAGGGAAAACTTCACATCTTGTGACCCAGCGTCACAAAGTTCTTGTCATAAATACTCTTGTAGTGTGCTGTGTTCATCCTAAAACACCCTTTCCGTCGCTGTGATTTCTTTTTGTTTGGACATCTATTTTAAAGGCTACCTATTAAAATACAAATAATTTAGTTTCGAAAGTTATTAACAAATGAATATTGTCTGCCCAGACGTCCTCGGAACCGGTCTGGACCATGACTACACTTCCGGCGAGATGATAATATTCCGCTGCAGCAACGGACTGACCGTGACTATCCGCACGAGCGGCACGGAGCCCAAGCTCAAGTACTACTCCGAGCTCGTGTGCCAGGCGCCCACCAGGAGGTAAGCGCGCTTGTAGCTGTCTTTGTGGACGTCCTGGTCTGGTCTGGACCATGAGTCCTGTTCAGGTCATACTATTAGATAATATTCCGCTGCAGCAACGGACTGACCGTGACTATCCGCACGAGCGGCACGGAGCCCAAGCTCAAGTACTACTCCGAGCTCGTGTGCCAGGCGCCCACCAGGAGGTAAGCGCGCTTGTAGCTGTCTTTGTGGACGTCCTGGTCTGGTCTGGACCATGAGTCCTGTTCAGGTCATACTATTAGATAATATTCCGCTGCAGCAACGGACTGACCGTGACTATCCGCACGAGCGGCACGGAGCCCAAGCTCAAGTACTACTCCGAGCTCGTGTGCCAGGCGCCCACCAGGAGGTAAGCGCGCTTGTAGCTGTCTTTGTGGACGTCCTGGTCTGGTCTGGACCATGAGTCCTGTTCAGGTCATACTATTAGATAATATTCCGCTGCAGCAACGGACTGACCGTGACTATCCGCACGAGCGGCACGGAGCCCAAGCTCAAGTACTACTCCGAGCTCGTGTGCCAGGCGCCCACCAGGAGGTAAGCGCGCTTGTAGCTGTCTTTGTGGACGTCCTGGTCTGGTCTGGACCATGAGTCCTGTTCAGGTCATACTATTAGATAATATAGCAACGGATCAACTGTAATTATCAGCCCCCACTAGAAGGTAAGCACTCTTGTAGCTATGTTTCCAGACATGCTCAGAACTGGTCTGGACCATGACTACACTTCAAGCCAGATGATAATAATCCGCTGCAGCAACGGATGACTGTAACAATCAGCGCCCACTAGAAGGTAAGCATACTTGTAGCTATGTGTCGTTTTTGCGTTTGGAGAACCTTTGTTCTTCACAATATGCATTGAGTTCATGATCATCAGCCACAGGGCGACTGCGGCCGTGTGTGTGTGTGTGTGTGTGTGTGTGTGTGTGTGTGCAGCCGCGCCTCACACTGCGAGGAGGACGCCGCTGATCTTCACCTACATAGCATCAGCAGGAGCATAATCAGCCTTTTAATGTTTCCACTGCTGGGACACAGGCCTCCTCTCTAGGAGAGGGAATGGGCCGTAATCCAGCACGCGGGCCCAGTGCGGGTTGGTGAATGTCACATGTCTTCGAATTTTTGGTTCTGGGACATGCCGGTTTCCTCACGATGTTTTCCTTCACTGTTTTGGGACAGTGGTAATGAAATTAATTACAGAAAGTATTGTGCCTGGCTGGGTTTGAACCC
This sequence comes from Hecatera dysodea, assembly GCA_905332915.2. NCBI lineage: Eukaryota > Metazoa > Arthropoda > Insecta > Lepidoptera > Noctuidae > Hecatera > Hecatera dysodea. Next base: position 3,743,770 of record HG995294.1, on the reverse strand, counting down.
GCGTCCTACAATTCGTAAGTCGGGGCTGTTACCACTCGGCCACCACTGGTCTCACCTACATACTGCACCTATAATCAGTCTATCAGTAACCTGGTCGTTTATTTTCAAAACGGCTCCTCTTTAGTCTTGTGGTTGTCAGTGAAACTGCTGATAAGTGCGGTTGGTTTTTCAAAGAGTGAAGCTTCTGAGAAATGAAAGAAATCTAAAATTCTAAGTATTATGTTGTGCTAAAGTTATTTTGTTTATTTGTTACACTTCCACGCCTAAATTGCTGCACCGATTTTGACGAGTTTTGGTACAGTAATAGACTCTGGGGGAAATCTATATTAACGCTAGTGAAGCCACATGCAAACGCTATTTTGACTATAAATGGAAATGTGCATTTACACCTCCACCCCCTCCTTTTGTTTCTCTTCTTTGGGTGGGAAATAATCATGATTTCTCCCGCTCTGGGCGGAGCGGAAAAGAGTGTCAGACTCTTACTGACTAAAACCCACCCGTATTTCATCCTCCTCCTAATGCCCGCCCCGTTCTAGGACCGCGGTGACTTTTTCTAACAAATTCCATAACTCTGCCAACTCCTAGGAACACAGTCGAGATGTTCGATAATTTTGTTTTCTAAAATTAACATTTTCATTTCTCTCTTTCCAGTGAACAAGAATCCATTAACGCGAAACTGCAAATAATGGTGAAGGAGTTTATCGAAGAATTGCTGCAGCCCAAAGAGAACGGGCTGCTAGGCTAAACTAAGGCATTAACCACTACCAACGCAACTTTGAATTGAACTGGACTTGAAAAAGGAACATTCCAGGTTATTTTTATTTTTTTTCTAAATTTCTTATATATTTAAAGTGATAAATGTAGCGTGTAACGCACCATATTAAGATATTGTCAAGTTCATATGAACACGTTTCATCACGCGTGGTTACAGCAAAACAAAAAATGTATGCGTGTACTAGTGTACACACGTAAGAAGTGAATTTTTCACAATTGAATCATCCAGGTCATGTACATAAGCTTTAATACTTTGATAATTGAAAGTAAAAAGTTCAACAACAAACCTCTTCTGTTATTCATAAACTCAAAAAAGATGGCGCGTAACAGGAAAATGTGACGGTAATTTTTTTTCCAACGCCGATAAGGAAGTTTACGCATAAATAACGCACAACTCCGCAAAGGGATAGTTCTTCAAACCGAAGGGATAAGCATGAAGACTCGGATTTCGGTAGTAAGTTTCAAGTTTTATGTGATATACTTATGGAACATTCAGAGATTAGTATGTGTCAACGCTGACTCACGAAACTAGATTATAGATTTTCATGAAATTTTCGCTAAAGATAGCTCAGAGGCAAATAATCACACACAAGCCATTAATTTGATCTTTTTGGAGTTTTAATTGAGAAAAAATAAGATAGTTGAAATATCTATTTAGATATGTTTTATATATATTCTACTTTGTTTTTTTTTTGTTGTAAATTATACCATTTGCTGCGGGTTCTAATCGAGGTATATATACATATACATATTTGTTTTGATTCAAATGTTTAAATAGAAGATATAATAATCGCATTTTGAGCATATTTCTTGAGAATTAATAGAAAAAAAAAACTTGCTAAAAATCACAAAAACAGCCATATCGAGAATTTTAGATTTTTTTGTAAACAAGATTTATTTTATACAAACGTTTAGAATAGGTATTTGCTACCAAAGAAGTTATACTAAAATCATTCCGAACTGTGATTATTTTCTAAAAATACATCTACCCAGTGATTTAAAAGTATTTTCAAAACAAATAGTTAATTTACTGCACAACGATTCAATTCTTTTAATATTGGAAAACCTTATTCTGTATCTATGTCACTGTGTTATATCTGTTACTCACTGAATAACTGGAAAAATGTTACTTTCGACAATTGTTTTTACAATAATTATTTTCTAGTAATCGTAAAGCCAGCTGATACAGTACGAATGTTACAATACAATACGCAGAACTAGATAACTAAGTAAATATTAGTGAAGTATCGCGTTGAAGAGATCACCAACTGGATATATACTCTTTTCTATTTAGTTTGTTACTGTTTAAATTGTTGCGCTTTTTTCTATAGTTTTCTTTATTTAATTGTGTATTTATTTAAACTAGTATGTTTTTTTGTAAGGCTTAACGCACACTGTGAAAATGAGAATTAGGCTAGCTTGAACATCAGCCAATGCTTGGCGTACAGTCAAGGAGAAATAATCTTTAGTAATTTTTCCCGAGTAAAAATTATCTATATCTATACTAATATATAAATGTGAATGTAAGTTTGTTTGTTACGCTTTCACGCGAAAACTACTCAACCGATCATCATGAAACTTTGTACACATATTCTAGAGGTATTAGAAGTAACATAGGATACTTTTTATCCCGGGATTATGTGCCCTTGGGATAATTTCCGACATTCACGCGGGCGAAGCTGCGGGCAGCAGCTAGTATGATTATATTTTCCTATATGGTCCTTCAGTTAGATTATAGAAAAATATTGGACACGTATTATTTTCTTAATCAAATATATTAAAAACTGACGAAAATAAAAAGCATCAAAGATCTGGAGTGGGGGCTTCTGACGTCACGGCTAGGTAAAAATTGTAGCGAGTAGTGACGTCACACGAGTTTTCAATGCACTCGTCTTCATTTTTTGTTTACGTGAAAAATGAAAAAATACATGTCCAATATTTTTTGGAAATCTATCCGACGGACTAATTAGATTTTTTAGTCAACACCCTATTCTGAAAAAATGTAGTTTGAAAAATATAATAAGATGCAAGTGAAACCTTGTTCCAACATTAAACTCCCTGATTAATACATTACACATCTGCTAGCCATTTAATCTGAGTCGCAGTTTTTAGCCTATAAATATTGTTCCTGTTAAAAAGGTCTAACCTGCATTTAAAATTATACCGAAATGATGTATTATTTAATGTTATTAACACAATAAAACCATACACAAAATCGTTTTACATTTTTATTTAAAAAACATATTTTAATAACAATTCCTGACGAACGAAAGTCAAATATTATTTTTCGAATAAAATTCCAAGTTAAATATAACACGATTATAATACTAACAATGAACGCAAAAAATACTAACCATTTTTTTAATTAATTACATTTTTATCAAAATATGTAAAATTAAAACATTATTGCTTGGGATTGAAAAGACATACCATTATTTTCGCTTTAAAAAAATTCACAGACAAAATAATCGCGCATAATATTAAATAGACGTACATTAACTCTAATAATCGGTAAGCTCACCTCGAGATCCGCGCTCCCTTATGAAGATAGTCATACAATATAGAACTCTATGAACTGCGAAAAAAGAGTCACAATTCATTGAAAAGATATATAGGTGCATTCTGCAGAATATAAAATTTGAAATATCCCACTGAAATACCTATGTACCTCTTTGATTAGTAAATAAACTTTCATATCATAACGCTATCTCAAAAAACTGCGTACAGTGCCGCGTACCGTCTTCGAGATACTCAACATTGATCCGCCCACAATCGGTTATATGCATGAAATCAATAGTTTCGACCTAATACGTTTATTAGTCGATAAACGTAATAGGCAAAAACTATTGATATAAAAAAATAGAATACTATCAGTGGAAACAGAATCAAAATTCATAGAAAAAAAGAATGAGATACAACAATTTAAAACAAAAATTCTGTCCCTCTCTCGAAAACGCCGTTGTCTATGGCATCTACTGTACGAGCGTAATGACTATCTTTTTGTAATTATCAACTTTTCAACTTTATAACTTCATCGCCAATGACGGTAGGTATTTAGAAAAATCATATTGTATATGTTACTAAAGTTAAATTTATTTGGATAGAGTCGTTGACACACTGAGAGCCAGAAAGACGGGCGTGACTTACCCGAGGAAGGCCTAGGAATCGACGAGATGACTTGGAGCAGTTAATGATGAACTGGATATGGCAAAACACCAAGAAGGCTATGGGAAAGACCTTTGCCCAGCAGTGGGGACATAGACGTTGATAAAAAAGTACATACATTATCCCCATTTCATTATATTCTTGCTAAACTAGTCTTCTTCTTCCTCGGCCTCTTCTTTCGCCCGCTGTGCCGCCAACAGTTCGGCCTCTATGCGCTCGCGCTCCAGCCTCTCGGCCTCCTGCTTGTTCAGCTCTATGAGGGTATCCAGTTCTGGGCTCAGGAGCACTGACAGACCGGCGGGGAAAGGCACCTGAGAAAACAATCATAATTACAGTTATCCTTACTTTCTTACTAATATTATAAAGAGAAGAACGCATTCAACCCTGATCTTTTCAAAGTTAGTGGGTAAGCTCATTCCATCGTCGACTTTGTCTCTGTCACCTGTGATCTAGACTAACTAAAGAGCATATCCACCTGAAAAAAAAAAATTGATCCTTTGTTTGAATAGGCTGCGAAACTAATGAAACGATCTGAAAAATCTTTAGCTGTTGGGAAGCCACACTATCCCCGTGTTCCCACGGGAACTAGAACTATGCGGGTGAAACCGCGTGGTGCTGCTAGTCCTTACTAATTTTATAGAAATATATGTATGTATATTTGGTACAGAGATAGATGGGGCTCTGGTTGCAGGTTACTTTTTTAGCGAAAATCTATGTTAACGCAAGCGGAGCCTCGAGCAAAACATAGTCTTAGATGGGTAATGCTTTTAAACGAGTGTAGGCAGTGAACGCAAATAAAACATGGAAGCATTACTTCAAGGGATCTAAGCGCGAATCGTGACCCAAAAATCCAAACAAACTCACACATCGCAACCTCGTCGCTGATTCGCCGAACCCCACCAACAACATTATTGCTAATACGATGCACAGTTAAAAATTGACCTTATTTCCCAAATATTTGGGTTTAAATTACCATGTAACGAATAGGCCGTGTAACTAAACACGTGAGCGGCGCAATCGGTAAGCCCCGCCTACCGCGGTGCAATGTGCTTTGGGTCATTTTTTTGAGTTAGGAAAGCTTCCATGTTTTATTTGCGTTCACTGAGTGCAGGTCACTAGTGCAAGCGCACGTAAACGTCAAAATATACTTATGGGAAAAAAGTCCGTTATTTTCACCAGAGGGCGCTCATTCAGTTTCAATACAAACTAACGTTTACGCTAATGCGATCGAGGACGTTAATAATAAACCTCGCACTGAAAACCTAAACGACTGGACGATTATGTTGATTTTTATGTGTTTGAATGGTTTAAATTCACGATTGGACCCGGAAGGTGGCGCTGTAGTCGAGTTCTTCAGAAGTATTTTCTTTCGAAAAGCCACATTTTGACCTTTATATATAACTAGCTGTCCGCACAACTTCGTTTGTGTCACATTTTTCATGACTGCTCCGCTCCTAATGGTCTTAGCGTGATGATATATAGCCTTCCTCGATAAATGGGCTATCTAACACTGAAAGATTTTTTCAAATCGGACCAGTAGTTCCTGAGATTAGCGCGTTCAAACAAACAAACAAACTCTTCAGCTTTCTTTATTAGTATAGATTTAGGTTAGTTATAACCTACATAATATGTGGTTTATTATTATTATGCCCCGACCTGCCGTATTGCAGTTTAGTCTCTTCAAGCTGATTTCCTGTGAATTATTTTCCATTGGTACAAAGTCCCTGATAGGCAGTGGCGGCAGACCTAAACTTTATGTGGGCAAGTACATTTCGCGAGGCCGTCTGATGATGCAAGAAGGGAATATAAAATAAAAACTGACATAAAATTTAACAGTTTTTGTTCATTATAAAACAAACTTAAAATTTTACTTATTAGGATAATTAACGAAAAAAAAAGAAACAAAAAAGAACTATGCCCCGATTTGGGCCATATGGCGTGCAGCGATAATTTCTATAACAGTGCTTTACTTCAGAGGAGTATATGACCAGAAAAATATTTTTAGAGCCGTTCAGCGAATGCGCCTCAGTTTACAATATGTTGAAAATTCAAAATTATTTTTCAGCATACCCTTCATCTCAGCTATCAAATCTTATAAATATATTTTCTAGATCTTCTGATGGTGAATTTATTTGTACATTATGATGTTTTGCATACCCTAAAAACCCGATTATAGTTATTACGTGACCACAGGAACCGATGGTTCGCGCATAATTTTTATAACTACAATAGTAACCTTTTATTGACCTATTCTTTACCCGCTAAGTTTTTTTCTGCTAAGTTGATGATGTGTTTTCTATCTCTATTAATCATCCCTCTCCTCAATAGATCTACCATATCAGTTATTTGAGCTGCTGCAATTTTTTTTCCTAATTCTCGAGGAATCTTTGTCTAGTGAAAGTTATTGTGATCAGAACAGACTCACGCATCTTGAGGGATCTAAAATCGAAAATCTGATAATACTTGCGCTCATGTCTGCTGCGATACCCGAAACCGTCCTGAAAGACAGCTGAAAATGCATGCTCTTGACATGTCAAGTTTGATAAGATCTTTTGTTTCTTCAGAACTTTCTTCGATAGATTGTATTTAAATATTATCGTTATTTTTGGACTATTTCGAATAAATCTCTGCCAATATTTCTTCTTATTTCTCATAAGTTCATTTGGACTTAAGGGACGACTGCTACTGGAGGGAAGCTTTTGAAAATATTCATAGGCTTCTTCATTTATTTCAGAACCATAAAGAGTATATATCCGCAAACGTTTTCTATTTCTCATACGATTTACTCCACAAGAAAAACAACTTAGTCCTTTCGGGGTGTCCCGAACCAGAAGCTGACCACTTCCTCCCGATGCATCCGATGCTTGGATCTCTTCCTCTCCAGGGTGGACTCCAGAGGCATCAAAACGCATCGAATCTTTTAATCTTCTTGCCATGACGGCGTAATTCGCATCCAGGGGCTTAGCTGGTCAAAATCATACTTCTGACCGTTACCATCGTCACCACGAGGATGTGCTCTAGACGCTAGAAGTCTTGAGGTGCTTTAATTATATGTACTGAAAATATTTTTTTTTAATAAAACAAAATTTTTGGTGTCTCAGAATCATACAATTGGACCTCCTCTAAGGCCTCACGCAATGCAAGAATAAAAAAACACTAGATTGGTATTGCACTGACTTAGTACTTTTTATTGGTATACAATTTAATCCTGCACGCCCATGGCCCAAAACCACCTTTAAACGGGGCACAGTTCTTTCCGCTTCTGATTTTACTGAACTCGTGTAATTTTAATTTTCCATACGTTTTCAAATTTATTTTCTGCCGTGGGTTGTGGCCCACCCCCCTATGCCTTACGCCGCCTCTGCTGATAAATCTGTGTCAGAGATAAATTAATCGTTCAAGGACTGTAAATGAGAGCACGCTATGGTTAATTATTTGTACGTTACCTCCGCAAACACCGGCTTTGAATGCTCCCACTTCTCGATATGGGCCACGATGAGTGAAGAGAGCGGAGCAGCTTTCGGAAGAAACACAGCCAGGAGTCTGCAAAGATGTTTACAAACATTTACAAAAACACATTACAAACAAAAACAAAACAAAAAAAACAACGCAGCAACAACATTTACAAAAAAAAAAACTGCTAGGAAGAACAGCTAAAATGAGGTGTATGGCTGCTAAAGGAGTGTATAAGAACGACTGGTAGAAAATACATAAGACATAAGGTTTGCTTTTGTATTGCGTTTTGTTAAGCTGTAAGTCTTTTTTAGCTCGTAAATAAATAAAAGTATATTTTTTTAAATATATCAATGCCTTCAAAGCCGACAACGTGCAGCTAATGCAACATCACAGTGGCGAAGCGTGGTCATAAGCCGATTCCCGCCGGCTTCCCTTCAGAAGTTTGGGACACAACTACTCTATCGTAATTGAAAAATCGCACAATCAGTACTGTTAAAAGTAGCGAAACATCACAAAACGCATACACAGATGGATATTCAATTCCAACAAAATTTGCTCTTCAACAACATTATTTAACTCGCAGGCGCTATCGGCTTATTGACAGTTTAATTTATAAGGCAAAATAGTCGTCATGACGTAACAATGATCACCGCGATTGTAGGCCGCGAGGTAAGCCGGTATCCGCCGAGTTATGCTAAGAGACAGTAATACAAAATGCGTGCGCGTGAGCGAGATGGAAGTTAACATATAATGTTTTTTTTTTGGAACGAAGTTGTAACGACACTTTTTGTGTGACGATTTGGATGGAAGAGGTTAAGCAGCTGTTAGTGAGGTCACGATTTGGATGGGTGTGTTAAGCAATAGGGTATTTTACTGTAAAAATCTAATTAGTCCGTCTGATAGATTTCCAAAAAATATTGGACACGTATTTTTTCTTTTTTCACGTAAACAAAAAATGAAGACGATACAGTGCGTTGAAAACTCACGTGACGTCACGTCGCTGGTAAAAATTGTAGCAACGTAGTGACGTCACGTGAGTTTTCAACGCACGCGCGGGTGGCGGTGAAGCGGATTTCGTAGCGGTACACCGCGCGGTAAGGCGGTTTACGCGCCTGTCCGCGCGGTTGGATTTAACACGGTTTTGACAGTTTGATCACAAACACTAACTAGAATGGACGCTGAAGTGGTGGCAGCAATCTGGCTTTTATGGCGCAGAAAGAAAAAAATAAGAAGATATTGGGTTTATCCATTTTTAAGAAGCAGAACTCTATTATTGAATTGCAACACGTCTTGCACCCACGATTATCCGCGCGGTTATGCGGCGCCCCGTGTGTGAGGCCGGCAGCGCGGAGGGGCGGTGGCGGTGAGAGCACCGCTCGACCGCGCGGTTTGGCGGTGTACGTGTGTTAGGCATCTACGGATTTAGTAGAGGCCAATGTGACATGAGATCCGCTTCACCGCCTACCGCGGCGGTGCGCGGTGCCGTGTGTTAATCGCCTTAAGCATCGACTACTTAGGTACAAACTATAACATCATGAAAAAAGACAAATGCACAAAGATGTAGTGAATATCGTGAGAGAAAGAAATTACAAAATACAATCGTACAAAACATAACTGCAGGGAGATCAGATGAATATAGTGAGACTGATCAATTACCTAAAACTTTAAATCATCATTTAGATGCGTAAGTATGATTTTTCAAGACAAGACAAGACAAGAACTTCGTTCCGTCCGGGTGTCCCTTTACACCACTCCAGTTTTTTTTTTTTGCTTCGGCTTACCTCTCTCAACATATCACCCTTCGTCACTGCAACATCACCTTTATTTACATGCTGGTAAAGATATTATTTGTTTAAAAAGGAATAACTGTTTTTGCCGTGTGTAGCTAAAACCCATTGAAAATTCGTTTCTATCCTTAAAAAAACCCACGTTAAGCTCGCCTTTGTACATGTACAAGCTATCCTATTGTATTTTGTATGTTTCGTACTTACGGCCGAACCCAATAACCGATCTATCACATATGTGATAGAAAAACAAATGAAACAACAGAAAAATTATATAGGTTTTCTGTTGTTTCATTTAGAATAGAATAAGAATAAGTTTTTAACGTACTCATAAAGAGGGATGACGGTGGTCTGCAGGAACTCTATCTCCAGGTCAGGTATGAAGCACTTGTCTCTGTCCATGCTTTGCGCTGGTTTATCTCCCCGCATCTTCTCCAGTTCACCTTGCTTGAAGAACTCTGTCAGTACTGCTGCCTGTACCAGAAATGATGGACTGATTACCTTGTTTTTCAGACCATGCAAGCGAGCGTTGAAGGCAATTGCTAGCTGATGATTGGTCAAATTTAAACTTTTCCAGCGGCTTAACCCACGTTAATTACGACGACGATAAGAGTTATAAAGAACGTTAAAAATTAATGCAGTCTCAATCCTAATCGTGGTATCGGGTTCCAACAAATTCTTTTAGCCGTTGATGCTTAATTGAGTAACGAATATTAAAAAAAAATGGCTCAAACTTATACTATTGCTTAAGGCAGCACAATGTTCAGTGCCTGCTAGGGTTGCGGAATTTGTTCGAAGAAGAGAAGAAAGAAGAGTCACCGCGGCTCTGAAACGCAAAGGGCACAAGAAGGATCACGGGTGGGTTTTAGTCAGTAAGAGTCTGACACTCCCTTCCGCTCCGCCCAGAGCGGGAGAAGTCATTTGATGATTTCCCATCCAGAAAAAAAAAGGCAGCACAATGTTAGAACTAGAAACGGCGGAGGGATAGTGTGAACGATGCTTTGGTTAAAAAGAACGTCACTATTGAGATGACGGCAATTGCGTTGACCCCAAATTAATTGGTAGGTATAAGCACAGAATAGAACAATGATGATGATTAATACGGTGTTGAACTAACAGCAGTCTTCTTCACACTGCTCCAGTCCTTGATCTGGTCGCTCAGGTCTGCCGCGTTCATCAGCAGAGATTGGAGCGCACTAAAGTGGAGCTGGTTCCCTATCTGGAAGTCTACCGCTATTTCCTTGTAGTTGTTCAAGTTCCTATGTGAGAGAAAATAAATAATTAGTACCTAGTCCCGGAGATCTTAGAATTCTCAGATAGTCAAAAAACTCGAGTTCGTTTGCTTCCGCCTTGTAAAGACTGTGCCGCGTGTACTGCATACGGTACACTAATTTGTTCTTGTGTTAAAATAGTATTAGCTGGTTCAAAATATGTTGCCTATAATATACAGTATGTTAACTAACAGAGGGTGTTCCCGTTAAACCAGAATGGTATAGCATCCATATATGATAAAAAAAGTATTACCATTCCAAAACATTTTTTTTTTTATATATTAAAATATTCACTAAAAATTTGTACACGTGTACTTGCCGGTTTGGGCATTGCTACTACGAGTACTATTCCGCGCTAATATTTTGATTTTAAACACGATGTGTCGAATTTATTGTCAATTATTTATTTTTTTAATTCGGATTATTTTATGCTTATTTTTCTATGCTGATATTTTTATTGTAATCTATTAATGATACCTATAGATTAACGAGTTTAAGGGAACGCCCTCTGTTATTTAACATACTGTATATGGTCAGAAGTATTTGGTAATATTTAAGAGTGAAGTTCTGTATACAAACAGTAAAAAAATTGCACTATATAAAAAAATACTTTTTGATTATCGGGTTTTTTGAAAAAAGTAAAAATTATGATACCTATTTTACTATGGTACTGAACATACCCTTAAATATCACCACGCCCTTCTGAAATATCTGTATAAGCTCTAAACAGAAAGACTGCATTGGAACTGCAAAACTGCAATTTGGATGCACATAATATAATGTATCGAAACTGCTAACGGACTGCGCAGTACGCTTGCAGTCGACATTCAGGTGAGAATGTGCTTACTTACGAATATTTTTATGATATGGCCATTAGCCAGAGTCACCAATTACTTTGAGCCAGAACACTAAAAAAACTAATACCATACCTGTTGAACAGTCTGCCGGCAGACATAAGAAGTGAAACTGATAAAACTAGTTTTAAAAATAAGTTAAAAAGATGTTATTTGGAAGTGTGTTGAAACAACGCATTTCTAAGTATATAAAATATTAGTATTAAGAATAAATGTATAAAGACTCATTAGACCCCACAGTCAAACCAGTACTGCGGTTTTGTGGGGCAAAGTTTATAAGTGTAAACTTTAAATCATAGTTTGAGCACTACAAATAAATATAAAAAATAGCTTCAGCAAAAGTGTTGATAATGTCAATTGGAGATACACCAAGAATTATAAACCTTACTTGTAGTAATTAGACAAGTCAGTGGACAGGATATTGTCCCTTAGCATCATTATGGCTCTGTCGAAGTCCCTTCGCGGTAGAGACTGCAAAATGTCGCAGCCTTCCGTGTTGAGTATGCACATTGCCTGGGCGAGGTGGTGGCGTTCCATCACACTACCCTCGCTGGAGTATAGGGCTGCTAAATTTGTATCTGTGTAAAATTTAAGAAACATGTTATAGGGGACTTGTTTTAATAAACAATGAACTGTGGGCCAAAATACTCGCTATGTAAGGGCCGGCGCTCACTGCCGGCACGGCACGGCATGGCATGGCAAAGGATTTTATTACTAATCAAGTTATTTTTAATCTTATTTCAATGAGTTTAGAGTTCATGTTACTTTATTTCGAAATACGATGCCTCGACCTGCCGCGGGATGCTGTGGTATGACGCGACGCGCCCCGGCATGCCGCGGGATGCTGCGACTTGACGAGTCATACCGTTTCATTCCACGGGTTGCCGCGGCACGCCATTGCATCTCGCGAGACGTATGGGTCACTTAGTGTCGAGGAATTATGATTGCTAAGCTAGTTGAAATAATGCCAGAGTGAAGAATGCCACGGCATGCTACGGGATGGTGTATTCCCGTTCGTCCCCTCGACTTCGTCCCCCGAGGGGGACGAACGGGAATTTACAAAAATAATATTTAATTTGTTCCCGATCGTTCCAATCCTAATACAAGAGGGGACGAATGGGAATATGTTCTTCGATTAGTGCCATTCGTCCCACTAAAAAGATTTGTGCAGTAATTTACTGACCCTATTTATGTGTTAAAATAATGAGTCAACTTTTCTAATTACTTACATAATGTAAAACGTAAAATCCTGCCACCATACACATACCTAAGCAACTGTGACTACAAAAAATAGTGACTTATACATATTTCAAAAGGAAACAACCTGAATGGTAAAAGTCTGTTTGTAGTGTTTAATTGTAATATAATACAGACTTTTTTTTATTATAAGCTCTATACACTGATTTTTTAATCATATTTTTTTAGTTATAAGGAGAAATTTATTCTTAATTAAAAAGAATATTATATATAAAAAACTTTTTACAAAAAATAAAACCGACTTCTAAACAAAAAAACCAAAAAGTATAAAATAACTTTAATTTCGGAACTCGGTGTTTTTGGTTGCTTTTTTATTGTTGTACACACCGACTTCCGAAATTAAAGTTATTTTATACTTTTTTGTTTAGAAGTCGGTTTTATTTTTTGTAAAAAGTTTTTTATTTTTCACTTTTTAGTGGTTCACTCCCAGCTAAACATACCCATCACAGCGTACGTGGTATAAATTGGTGTAAACAATAAACAAACTTTAACAAACATGCGATTTCAGCTACCCCGACAGATATGCTATCATTTGTTGAAATTAACAAAAAAAAACGCTTGTTCGATTTCGATAAAATTTTCATTGGACCATTTGGGAAGTATACCCTTTCCAACAAAAAAAGAATTTTTCAAATCGGTTGGCAAGCGACGGAGTTATGCGCGAACAAACATTAAAAAAAATACAAACATCCGAATTGAGAACCACCTCCTTTTTTAGAAGTCGGTTAAAAATATTGCGAGTTATCGCAAAGTTGATTCTGTGATTTAATAAATGACTGATATTTATTTCAAATTTGTTTTTTTTTTACCAATTAAAACCACCAGTCTTATATTATTTGGTGGGGAGCAATATACCTAAAAAAAAGAATTAATAAATTATTCCCATTCGTCCCCTAAAAAATTTAGAGGGACCATCGGGAAAATAAATAACGAATTCCCGTTCGTCCCCCTCGGGGGACGAAGTCGAGGGGACGAACGGGAATACACCTACGGGATACCACGGGATGCCACGGGATGGCTCTTAGAGCTCCTCATCCACACACCATCAGAAGAAGTTGCTTGAAGATTACGGCAGCTCTATCTTTTATTAAAATCAACTAATCGAATAAAGGGTGTAAGTTATGGGGGGAGGCTTTTGCCTAGCAACCGAATAATACCTACAGGCTGATAGTAAACGATCCGTTTAAATGCTTTTTCAGCCTAAGAGAGCTTATGTACGGCATCCGAACCGAATTCGTGAAAAAACGGATATAAAAAACTCGGACTCAATTCAGATATTGCTTATGTAATAATCCGACCTCTGATCCAAATCCAAGCTGTTTCGTGGCCATTTTATGATGTATCCGATTTGAATCTCATGTAATACGAAAGCATTCATAGAAACAGTACCTACTGCGACTACTTTGGGCCGTCAATATTTCATCCTAATTGGAGACTCGGATGACGGAGAGATATCGGATGACAGAAGTCGGATCTAGTGCGTAAACTACATATAGTTATGACTACTTCGAAAAGTATCTTCATGCTTCTGATCGAATGCGAAATGTTGTGATTTTGATATAAAGACGCATTTTTAAACACCCTCGAAGCTCCCTATACCGTTCGCCCATAGGTAAGTGACGATGGAGGATTTACAGTCTGGTTGAAGCCTTAAAAAATACCCACATTTGTCAATAAACGGTTTATTACTCACGTCCGTGCACCTGGAAGCTGTTGGTGGTGCCGCGGTGGTCGATGTCGTGCATCAAACATGCCACCAGAAACATTAACGCTTGTAAGTCACTGCAACGTAAAGAAAAATCGTAACAGCAGGTAAGAATAGATGGTAGGCAAAGGCGTGTCTGGAAACAGTGTAAATACAAGTCGTATCAGAAATATCGCAAACCTGAAAAGAGGTTATGAACATCTTTTAGTATGGGGCTAACTAAAATTGCGAAAAGAAGTCACATTTATAATACATTTTGTCAAGTTCTGCAATCATAAATCTATGGATCAGTTGATTTTCCTTTTCGCGCTTTCCAGGTCAGATAGTAGTCAAATGCAAACCTATAAATGATAACTATAATGGGTTTAGGTACCTATTTGACTTCGGAAAGTGTATAACGGAACTCAAATGAAGCTGGGCAGAAAACCTGACATGCTATGCAGTGACCTATGTGCACTTGCGCTGCTCCGCTCAGCACTGGGCTAACGGTCTAGTCTAGGACTAACTTTATTTTTCAGAATGGGCCTTCCACACGTTAGCCCAGTCTATAACCGTATGTTTAGTTATTTCACCAGCCTCTCAAAAACTGTTATGTATGTATATTGCAGAGCTAACTAGATCTTATACAGTTTTTATTAAATGCGCATGTAACACTCATATACTTAAATGCGTTTTTGAGCAGTAATTTTTGGTCATAAAAATTTCACAATTGCACAATACCAACAAAATCATAAACTTTCTAATAAGTTGTTAGCCCAAACTAACAAAGCTAGGCTAACTACATAATTTGCGTATTTGCGCTTTAGTAACCCATTGGAAGAAGTGGTTGCTTGTCCGGCGGCGAGATAAATAGACAACATTTTTGCCATCGCGGGTAAATTCTGGCACAAGGACGCAAGAAAAGAGCGGCCTATGCTATGATGATGCTGATCTATTGTAATTAATAGGTAAGTAATAAAAGCCGATTACTTGAAGTATCTGTATGAAAGGAGCTTGTAGTTAATGATGGCGGCGTACGCCCACTGCGTCACGTTGAAGGCATGTGTCCAGTTGTGGTAGGGCACGTCTCTATAGCCCTTCTTGACGTACAGCATGAAGCAGGCCAGCTTATTGGGCTTGATGTCGAATCTAAACAAAGGAATGGTGTTGTAGGCGTTGTCGTCGCGTTAACTTGTTACTGAATACTTGTGGACAAAGTATCGAGACGTATTCGCGCGATGATTGCGTTGATTCTGCTTTTGGGAAGGCTTGGAATGCTCAGTTAAAAACAGTAGCTTTAGCATGACTTATATCTACATTAAGACGCAAAACCGTGTTTTATTAAATAGAAAAAAAAAAAACTGACGCCAGTATCGTCATCATCGTCGTCAGGATCATTACAAAAATGACGGCAGAAGATTAGGTGCGAAAACTTAAAAAAATAAATATTTTATTATGACGGACTCTGTACTTGCGTCGTAAGATGCGGAAACACTTGTCCGTGATCCTGGTAATTCCGTCTTGGTGGCCCATCCCACTAGCTCTTGTTGGATCCCACTGCAAGGTATACGCCTCCCTTCTATCTCCCAACTTAATGCCTATCTTCTACCGTCCATAGCAAATCTTTGAGGCAAGAATACGAGCATACATACTTCTTATCAAGTCCAAGATCCGAGAACATCTTGAGGGCAAAGCACGGCAGTTCCCGAAGTGGTAGCGCGCGAGGGTTAAAATGCAGACTGGTTATGTGGGGGTGTTTGTGGAACCCGGTGCAGGCCATCAAGCGAGCCACCTCGTCGTCACTCACCTGTATCACCGGTATATTTGATTGCAATTTTGTAAAAGAAAAGTGAAACGTTCCAAATTCTATCTCTCACGAGTTCTATCTCTATTTTTATGGATGAAAAATCATCAAATGACTTCTTCCGCTCTGGGCCGAAGGCGAAGGGAGTGTCAGACTCTTACTGACTAAAACCGATCCGAGTTCCTCCAAATGGCGTTGAGTTCCAGGGCAATGATGATTATTTCGAACAAATTCCGCAGCCTTGGCAGAAAACACTCTCTGTCACTTTCAGAGAGCGACCTCTCTGAGAGAGATATAATTTGCAATAAGGTGATTTACCAGGGGTGTTAAGTAGTTGCTGTATTCCTCATCAAAATAAAGACCACCTGTAGTGTCAATGGGTGGGCATTTTTTTTGGTTTAGTAATTTTTGATACGAGTTCTTGCAGGAGACTGGTCATGAACCAGAAATCGTAAGCCTTGAGGTTAGGAGAAGCAACAAAGGATAGCTGATAGAAGCTGGATGAGATAATTGAGGATCGATTTGAATGACGTGAAGTAAGCGGGACGGGTGTTGATTGATGATTGATTGAGAAAGTTTATTGAGGTAGGTACTTATTGAATTTATATGGTGTATCTATATAATAAGAAGTGATACTCAAGAATATTTTCAGGGGGGTGCATCTTCAAAACCCCGCGATTTTTTTTGCCCATTCACTCAAGGTCGCAATGCCTAACGAAGAGAGGTAAAACTCCCTACCTCGCCCCGGATTTGCTGGATTCTCTTTTTATATATTCGGCTTTTCATTTTTATTTTTACTTCTTTCTTCTTCTATTTTCAATCATTGATGCGACTCCCCCCCGCATCCAGGCGCCCAACGTTACTCAATCGATGAGTATCAGATCTACTGCTTGTAAGCACTAATTAGTGAGCGGTAAAAGGAAAATAACAGACCTTCATATGGTACATAACAAGTTCGGTGGCCAAAGCATTCCTGATGTGTGCCTCTTTAATCTTCTGGAAGATCGAGGAGTGGATGATGCAGACACCACAGTAAATGCTGAACGCTAAGGCCATCTCCTCGTCCATGCCATCAAAGTAAGGGTCCAATAGTTTGTTGATGACTTGCCCCACTCCAATGATGCCTGCTTGCTCTCGAATTGGAAAGCATAGCAGATTTCTAGGTGGAAAATATTCAATCAAACGATGTGATCGGGTGTTAAGTATTAAAAGAAAGTTTCAAAGCCAGATCGGTTGGTTCATCCTTGTCAGATAGGGGTACTCAGATCAGACCCATTGCGAATTTGGAGCCACAGTCCACATCACAAACGATGCCTCATCTTTTGTCCTAATCTTTGACATATACATGTTGTCGCCATGGCAAGTCTTTTGATTCGAAGATAGTATATCTAGCTGTCGCATCCAACTGGCTTACGGCCGAAACCAATAACTGATCTATCACATACTGGAGATAGAAAAACAAATGAAACAACAGAAAAATTATATAGGTTTTCTGTTGTTTCATTTGTTTTTCTATCTCCAGTATGTGATAGATCGTTTATTGGGTTCGGCCGTAAGTCAGCCGTTTAATCGGTGGATGATTAGGAAAGGACGCCGCTTAATGAAAAGGCTGGCTAAGCAGCCAATTAAACGACAGATTAAGCTAGTTGGCAGCGACATATCTATAATAAGCAAAACGAAACTTCGATTGTCCTTTAAGGTGAAGGCACGTGAGCACATTCACAAGAAGTTGGTACAATTATCAGAGCGTTAATTCGTTTTCTCCTAATAACTTTGTTAATTTTTTATCATATGTCATGTATGCAAATGTATCTACGTATGTATTTATAAAAGTATTATTTCTAAAGAAAGAAAGAAAAAACATTACAGCCAAGAAGAAGAATATTTGGAAATGGTATACCTATAAATATTTTAAGGTATTTTACCTGCATTTGACATTCGGCAAGCAGTCAATGGCGGAGTTGAACAAGGGGTGTTCCGATGCATTCCTAGCGTTGATGAGCATACCCGTGCTGATGACTTCGCCTGATATACCCACGTTTAGGGGGAACCGACGTTCTTTACTCTCTCCCCCCTAAGATTAATAAACCTTACTTTAAACAAATTACAACTTATTTTGAAAGAATTTGAAGTTATTTTCTCTGCGTCCATCCATGATTTAATGATTCTATTGAACGAAACCAGATATATTTTAAGTTATTTCTTACAGTAACAAGTCTCCTAATCTTTCTGCGGATGCCGATTACGCTATGTAAAGGCACAGATAATATAATACTAAAGTAGTAAACGTTAATCTCAGGAAGGTACCTATGGACAAACAGCAATAGTTACCAACTGCAGTAGAATTGTATTTGACTATTTACTTGAATCATTGTTAACACGGTACCTATAAGTAAATGGATTCAAACTTGATGACGTCTGTGAAGATCGTTTTTCTACTGCGCAGCGACTTTTAGACGTTCTGTACAGCCATTAAGGTTTAATTCTCCCTGATCTGATAGATATATTCAGATCAACAAGTTGTAGGCAAATCGGGCAAATTCCCGATGGACCGGTGTGAATAGCGGTCGACTTTCTTTTGCTATTTTAAGCATCGCAATATATCGATTAGAATAACGTCCACTACCGTTAAATTGATAACCTAATTCAATTTACGTTATGTAATACTGCTGCTACCAAGCTGTAGGGTTATATCTCAGTAGCAGCAGCTTTATGAAAGCATACCGAAAATACATTATGGCTGCTCAAAAACTCTATATTCCTAAATTTTAATTTCAAATTTTCGTTTTCATTTTACGGCCCTTAGTACCTAAAATTTGCTACAGGCCCTGTGCTGGCTTAATCCAGCACTGAGTAGTTTTCCTTACTCTTGAGAATGGAGGGCCGACCGTCTCTAAGATGCCCGGCCGATTTCGGGTCCCAGTCCGGGCCTGGTTGTAGATAAGTAAATACCTACGCAACAAATCCACCATAGAGTTGTTTAAAATCTTGATATAGGTACGCATATTCCTTCAGTTTTCTGAAGGGTAAGGCTACTCCGGTTCAGTAGAAGATCCCATGCCATCATTATTGATAAAAAAAGTACCTACCTACAAATACCTACCGAAAGATGCTTGAGAGGCGAGTAGGACTCGTACAACTCCATCTTCTCCACGTCAACCAGCATGACCACGCAATGTTCGGCCCTGAGGAGATGCTTCGCTTGATCCGCCGCCATTTGAAGCAAGGTCTCTAATGAAGCCACCTACATGTAGAACAAACATGAGACTGTAGATGAGTCCTAAACAACCTATAGATTATCTGGTTGGTACCCCTTTTTCGTTTACAACCTTATTTGGTTCCATTACTAGACAAGGGCCTCTTTCAAAGGGGTCTTTCATAGTCTTCTTAAAGATTTTGAGCGGACGAGCTTTCTTCTTTCTAAAGGAGGATAATGTGGTCCCGTTTGCTCAGATAAATCAATGAAAACGGGTATCGTTGTCAAAATTACTCGAGAAAAAAAAGTGATCAGTGCAAGGCATTTACACACACACACTATCTAATCTTTTTCTTCAGTTGATGATTTTGAAAATTGCTACGTGTTTCTGCAAAAACGAAATTTACAATACAATTGGATTCTTTCCCAAAACAGCTTACTTGAGTAAACAATCGTTTGGTGACGCGCAGTAGTTGCTGGCATTTTATTTTTAAAGTACACTCGTATTCAAGAGCGATCGTCTTCTGCAACGTCGGCCAGAAGAATCTAAAATGAAAACATTATTTTCGACATCTATACTACTATTATAAAGAGGAAAGATTTGTTTATTTGTTTGTATTGAATAGGCTCAAAAACTACTGGACCGATTTCAAAAATTCTTTCACCATTAGAAAGCTACATACACTCTGAGTAACATAGGCTATATTTTATCCCCATATTCCTACGGGAACGGGAACTAAGCGGGTAAAACCGCTAGGCGCTGCTGGTTATACATACCTATAGATCCGAAGCTACGATTCTTCCAAATCAAGACATTACTTGATAATAATATGTACCCTCAGTACCCTGACCTCCAGGGACCATGATACGTTATTTAAAAACTCAGTAGTTGTACCTACTGGGTGCGATTTTTTGTGACCGGTAGCATATGGAAACTTTACACTCGTTCATTTATCTTCTCTAATTCTCTCACTCATTACCAAATAACGAATAATTTTCTCTTTCGTATTTAGTGGAAACAATAACTGCAGACAAGGGTTTATTTGGATCAGGTTCGATTGGTTCCTCTTCTCTATAGTGACAGGACAGGGATTCCCCTAAACGAGACATCCTACAGGCTATGTGACTATACAATACGTATGCGTTCGAAACATACAGAAAAGACAAAAAAAAAAACAAAAACGAAACAAAACTAAGATTGCTCAAAAACTAACTGGTAATGCATTTCAAAATCAAACGAATAAAATATGTAGGTAGAACAACGTGTACCTGAACAAGATGTAAGACGCTTTTTGAAATAAGTCTTTTTGTATGTATGAGACCGAAGCCTTCTGTAATTATCGCCCGAGGGAATATACGCCGATTAAAATAGACTTCTCAGCTCAACCTGATTAGTACTAATATAAATAAAGAAAGTAAGAAAAAGTGTACGTACAGTGCACATTCGTTTATGACCAGTGGAACATTCCCTTCAATTATTTGCGGCGCCACGATACAGAAGATGACAGAAAATGTGGCGCCCGAAATTGGCATCAATACTACGCGCTTCCTTGTATTGTCTTTTGGTATTAACTGGAAAATATATGAACGTAGGTAGTTGGTGGGCTTAAATTACGCCACCATTCAAGTTTCTGCCGGGACTATTATATAAACACTGAATTAGCGCTCCAAACCTCAAGTGTTTAAAAGTTTTTGGGATTATGTGAAAAACCTTGAATCAATTATAAGAAGGCTGATTAATCGCTTACTTAATCAGCCACATAAGAACAGTTTAGTGATCGGCGCTTTATATACGTATTTGGCAGTTCGGGTTTTTTCGGATCAGCTAGCTGAAAACCAGCGCAGTGTCTCTGCTGTCTCGCACATAACAGTTTAGTGATCGGCGCTTTATATTTGACAGTTCGGGTTTCTTCGGATCAGCTAGCTGAAAACCAGCGCTGTGTCTCTGTTGTCCTTCACATGTGTCTCAGCATAATGCTGAGCGATGGCTGTTTTGCGCGTTGTGTGACGCATATAATCTTCCCAACTTGCATAAATTTTATAATTTCGTCTTTTTTATGCGTCACGCTTGGCGCAAATCAACTCTTTGTCTTTCTTTCTGTCTGTTGTAGAACCGAATCATATCGAAAAAAGGATGCAGCCAGATTAGAGAGACCACCGGGAATACCTGCCTGCTGTGGTTTCCATTTGCGTTTCATTTGCACATAAAGTATTAAGATGTTTCCAGTCTACTGTGACACAGGCCTTCACTATGTGAGGGTGGAAAGTGAGAAGTGGGAGTGGATATAATCCATGGGCTATGGATCATAGCTAAAGGCTACCAACTATGTTGTTGGTAATCTAAGAAGTCGGATTTTGGAGTTGACAGCTGTGTAAAGAGAGATAGAAGTGCGAAAGAGATTTATTTCATATCTCTTTCATACTTATTAATAAAGCAATATTGTATCCTGCTGTCAAATCCGAATCTTAGATTGTCACGAATACAGGTACGTATTTAAACTAGGTAGGTACTTATACTTACGGGCATGACAAGGCTTTGGACATCCTCATCGAAATTAGAAATGTAATCCATTTGATCTGTTTTGGTCCTCAATGTCTCGTGGAGCTTAGAAGTATACTGGAGAATAGAAACATGACCTTGGTTTAAAAGATGGTTATACCAGGTAGGTAGAACAGCTATCTTCCTACAACGATGGTTAGGCTTCTCTGTTATTTTATGGAGGAAGGAGCATCGACGGGCAAGAATTATTTGCTCAGCCCTAGAAAGTCGGGTAAGAGATAACTGCCAGGGTTGCAGAATTTGTTCGAAAGAGTCACCTCGGCCCTCGAACGTATTAGGAGGAACACGGATGGGTTTTAGTCAGTAAGAGTCTGACCTTCCACTCTGCCTAGAGCGGAAGAATTCATTTGATGATTTCCCATGCATACAAAAAGGATAAAAAATCAGGCTTGGACCAATACGAATACGAAGCTGTTTGCACTGTGATCGATGTCTTCTTTCGCGTCAACTTGTCGCCCCAAAGGACTAAGAGAGTGCGGACACATAGAGTCCATTTGTGATAGTTCACCCACCTGGGCACAGTATTTTCTTCCGTGATTTATCTGTTGAGATCGGCCGCCATAAATTCTGTTTGCTCGATTATTATTACATGAAGTATTGGTAGGTACTACTGACTACCTATACAAAAAATTAATTGAATTTGTATCATACGTTTATTTTCGTTTTCCTGGGCAAAGGAACCGTGCCAACAACTTCCATGAATGCCTCCTTACGATCACAGTTCACAATCACTTGAAACACCAGGTCTGCTTCACATTCTTCGCATATCTGTAACATTTTAAATTCACGTTAAGGCACCGTAAGTGTTAGTCCATACTTTCAACTTTTAGTACATAACTTTTTTTTTGGATGGGATGTCATCAAATGACTTTTTCCGCTGTGGGCGGAGCGGAAGAGAGTGTCAGACTCTTACTGACTAAAACCCACCCGTGTTCCTTCTTGTGCCCTTTGCGTTCCAGGGCCGCGGTAACTCTTTCGAACAAATTCCGCAACCCTAGCAGGCACTGACCCTATGGGGCCCCGTCTTCTATGCTGACGGCTCTTTGAAGCGCCCGTGGACGGCGAGCCACGCATAGCTCGCCATCCGCAGGCCCGCATTTAGACTTTTGCCTAGGGTAGTCTTTTTTAGGAGGGCCTTGTCTACCATTGCATTTATTGATTGTGTATGACCGAGATTAAAGATCCACACATATCTAGGATGTGGGGGGAACGTGGTAGGTACATCAGGAGTTTAAAAAAATATCGGTGCATACATTTTATATGAACTCATTCACACACTCGTGCACACCCGGGTCGTGTCAGATCACGTTTTGATGAACAAAGCCCATTTGTCCGGTCAAGATAAATATTCAAGGATACTAGCTACTATACCTAAGACTACCATGGTAAGAACATTTGAAACCAAATTTATCTGCAAATAAATCTTTAACTTTGATTTCAATTCGCACAGAGCTAAAAATCGGTACAGATGTTGGGAACAGGGCTATCTAACACCATTATAAATGGAATGAGAAAAGTCCCCATCTATCCCTCATCTGCAAAAAAATATTTACCTACATAAAATTTATTAGAAATGTAGTAGGTACGTACAGGATTTAGTAGGTACCTACATGTCACCGGAAAATTGCAGACACCGTAAGATTGTAATAAATCTATAAGTACTAATATTATAAAGCTGAAGAGTTTGTTTGTTTGAACGCACTAATCTCAGGAATTACTGGTCCGATTTGAAAAAATCTTTCAGTGTTAGATAACTCATTTATCGAGGAAGGCTATAGGCTAGAGAAGGAAGATAGGCTAGCTAAGACCAATAGGAGCGGAGCAGTCATGAAAAATTTGACACAAACGAAGTTGTGCGGACAGCTAGTCTTTAATAAACACCATGGGCGCACACAGGGGCAGGGGGGTGCAGCTGCATAGAATTTTTAGTGGCAACTTACTTATACCTATAAAATAATGTTTGTCTAACATTGGTTACGTACATACGTATTTATTCTCATTTGAATTTCGCTACATTTGTCGTCGGTTAAACTCATTATCAAATCTAATATCTTTCCTGGATCGCTATGCTGAATGCTTCTTCTTTTGGTTTTCCTTTGCGCTAAAGCCATTATTTGTATTGTGTGGATCGAACTCTGACCGAAATCAAAGTCTAAATTGACCAAAAAACTGAATTTTGTAGTATGTAGATATGTAATTTGTTTGTAATCAGCAACAACGTCACAGATTGCCACGAAAAAGGCGCAGTTAAAAAATGACAAGGATTTTTTTTTTCGAAAAACATTTATCGTTAATATAAAGAGCCAGTATGTTACCCTGGTAACTAGTAGGTAGGTATGTGCGGCTTCAGTAGGTATGTATCTGCACGCCCTGGCTGGGGGGGCCTTAAATTCATTTGAGGCCACCACATGAAAGTCCGGACAGTAACCAACCCTAGAGAGCTGAACTGCGAGCGAACGAACCACGTCAAAAAAGTATACCTACTGCACGGTGAGCATCAATCTATAAATCCAACAAGACAAGCCACTGCCACAAAGGCTACCTAAGTTGGGGCTGAGTACTCACCAGATATGGTTAAAATAAATTATATTTTACCATAACTAGTAATTAAATATCAATCAGAACCGCAAACAATACATACAAATTACAAAAAAAAAAAACTACCAATACAATAACTTCGTGAACAAAACGAAACGCACTCAAATTTAATCTGTGCATTAAAAAAAATAAAAACATATGATGACGGATCGAGTCAAATGGAGTGATGAATGGCTATTTTGGTGGTGAAATTGTAGCGAATTAATTAATTGATAACTTTTATAATTTATAGAAATGGCAGAAATACAAACACTCATCGAAATGGGCTTTTCCAAAGAGCGAGCGTAAGTTAATTCTAGGTATCATTTGACATAAAAATACTGCACCGTTTCGGTAACCTAAAATGTTCGATTACTTTATTGGTTTTAGGGAGAAAGCCCTGGCAGTGACCAGTTACAAGGGGGTCGAGCCCGCGATGGAGTGGTTGTTGGCACACGCTGACGACCCTGCGATGGACGCAGCGCCGGCGGTTGCGACATCCACGAGCGCCGAAGCTGTAACTGACCCCGTTCCTGAGTCTTCCACGTCTTCCCAAGACCCGGCCTCCACCGAACCCGAGGTTGAAGTCAAGTCCTTTAAATGTGATGTTTGTGGAAAACTGCTCAAAAATCAGGATGAAATGGAGTACCATGCTGCCAAGACTGATCACAGTAGCTTTTCTGAGTCGACTGAAGAGAAAAAACCTTTGAGTGAGGAGGAGAAGAGGGCGCAACTGCTGCTGCTGGAAGAAAGAATGAAACAGAAACGAAAAGAGAGAGAGGAAAAGGAAAAGGTTAGTTGTTCTTTGAGGGTATTTGTGATCAGTATTATTATTAACATCATTGACTTATGATGAGAGAGATTTATGTTTGTTTATTAAATACTAGCGACCCGCCCGCAATCATATTAATTACTGTTATTTTTATAGTGTCAACATAAAAGACAATAAAAACAAGTTAAGGGCAAGACCTAATTATTAGGTGCATTCAGCTATCAGTGAAACATTCACCTGATGCTTCAGTGCCTAAAAATATATCTGAACACTTAGTTCGTACTAAGTGTTCAGATATATTTTTAGGTACGAAACGATCTTCCTTGACTTGTGTCAAGGAAGATCCTTTTCAGAGTTTTTGGGATACTAATATGATTTTTGATTGTATCTGATACCATGATAAGTCATTTTTCTAAATCTACAGATAGGAGAGGAAAGCAAAGTATTTTTAGAAATTAATGATTAGTAATAAATATATTACATTTTTCTTAGTAAGTACGAATTTATAATTTTTTGCTTGAAACTCAAAACCAGAGCTGATAAAAAAAAAACTGCTGCTGATATACCTATTTGAACTTATATACATAGAACTGGCTGACGCACAGAACTTTTTTCATGACTGCTCCAATCCTATTTGTCTTAGAGTGATGATATATATATCCTATAGCTTTCCTCGATCAATGGGCTATCTAGCACTGAAATAATTTTTCAAATCGGACCAGAAGCTCCTGAGATTAGTGTGTTCGAGCAAACAAATTCTTCAGCTTTATAATATACTAGCTGCTGCCTGCGACTTCGTCCCCGTGGAATCCCCGATTTTAAAACATTCTTTATCGCTGCTCCGCTCCTATTGGCTTAAGCGTGATGACATATAGCCTAAAGCCTTCCTCGATAAATGGTCTATTCAACCCAAAAAGAATTTTTCAATTCGAACCAGTAGTTCCTGAGATTCAAACAGCTTCAGCTTTATAATATTAGTATAGATTAGTATTAGTATAGATGTGTAGGTTGTAAGCAAAAAATTAGCTGTAGTCTAGTGTAATCTATTATTAGTTTGACCACACACTAAGCGTGTTCAATATGGAATTTTTAAACATTCTGTTTGCCAATTTCCTACATGAAGCCTACAAACCAATGGAACTCTTAGCATAATCAGCCTTTTAACGTTCTCACTGCTGGGACACAGGCCTTCTCTCTAGGAGAGGGAATGGGCCATAATCCACCACGCGGGCCACTGGGGGTTGGTTGGAATGGAACTCTTACTCGTAATCTATCTTCATTCCAATAGGACAAGTTGTTTTTGAGATTCATTGATTTGACAGTAAATGAATGATTGACATTTCGCCTTTATTTATAAGTAGTAGCGCCTCGCGGTTTCTCCCGCGTAGTTCCCATTCCCGTGGGAACATGGGAATAATATATTCGCCTATGTTACTGGCTGATATTGTAGCATTCCATTAATGAGAAAATGTTTCAAATCGGTCCAGTAGTTTCGGAGCTTATTTGGTACACACAATAAAATCTATCCTCTTTATAATATTATTATAGTACGAGTATAGAAGTATAGATTTAATCTTTTGAGTATAGGTACTTGGGAAAATTTAAAGTTACCTAGATGTTTATTAATCAATCACATCTAACTGAGGATAGTATGGACATACCATAATTTAATTCTTTTTTAACCGACTTCTAAAAAAGGAGGAGGTTCTCAATTCGGATGTTTGTATTTTTTTTTTTTTTTTTTATGTTTGTTCGCGCATAACTCCGTCGTTTGCCAACCGATTTGAAAAATTCTTTTTTTGTTGGAAAGGGTATACTTCCCAAATGGTCCCATGAAAATTTTATCGAAATCGAACAAGCGGTTTTTGAAAAATCAACAAAAATCTAAAAAAAATATCTACATTGTCTACATTGACGACCTTTTAGTTTAATCTGCATTGGAGCAGTGCATTTTTTTTACACCAATGTAATTGGTTCGTTTAGGTGGGGGAGGGAGGGGGTGTAGGTACCACTAAAAAGTGAAAAATAAAAAAACTTTTTACAAAAAAATACAACCGACTTCCACAAAAAATCAAAAAAGTACAAAATAACTTTAATTCGGAAGTCGGTGTTCAAAAAACGAAAAAGGAACCACAAACACCGAGTTCCGAATTAAAGTTATTTTGTACTTTTTTGATTTTTTGTGGAAGTCGGTTGTATTTTTTTGTAAAAAGTTTTTTTTACTGTCGACTTTCGCGCTGGTTAGTGCTTATTATTTAATCATTTCACCAGCTATAATAATAATAACAACTTTATTATCAGACCAGAGATCCATGGTAACTAAAACCAAAAAGGATACACTAACAACAAAAAGATACACAATAAGCTTACTTCATATACCTGAAACACGGTCTGTGTACCGCCATCCAGTGAGATTTTTTTTGAAACCGGGTTTGAAACCATTAAGCCATCCACCCAGCCGACTACAGTAGCCACTATGCTATTGGGGCTGTCGCGTATCCGACGCATCAGTGATGCGATTCGCAGCCGCAGTAGTGAGCCGAAATCCGGTACACGCGCGTCCGCGAACATCCCCGACGCGCAACTCCAGCATTACCGGAACGCATTATTATATTGGACTCGTAGAGCATTGTACGAGCCCTGCGTATAACTGACCCACAAGGCGCACGTGTACAGCGACTGGCATGCGGCTATGGAATGCCTTGCCCGTATCGATAAGGCGTTTTTTTTTTTTTTAATGGACCACTCGCAGTTCAGCACACTAAGGCTGGTTACTGCTTAACCGGACAATCCTGTGGTGGCCTCAAATGAATTTAAGGCCCCCAGCCAGGGCTAAAAACTACTAAAAGCTAAATGACCGCTTCGCTAAGGGCATCCCCTGTGGGATACGGGCCTCGGCTTAACGGGGTCATTGAGAGGGGCAGCAAGGGACAGGCTGGGTCAGTTATTATTATTTAGGGGATTTAACGCTATTGGCTCAGCGGCGCGGGCTGGCTCGTTAGGCAAAAGTCGGGGAGGAAGTTTGTCCACTTTTATAACTATGGTCAAATCATTTTAAACTTCTGTAAATTACATTGTGTATATTCTATTGTATTAAATTCCACTTTCCTCAATGATTTGCATACTCTCTAAATAATCCCAATGCTGACATTTTCAGGCTGAAGCATTAGAACGCGAACGCATCCGTATAAAGTCTGGCAAGGAGATGCAGGATGCCCGCCAGCGACTCCAGGAGCAAGAGATGCAGAAGTTGGTGGAGCAGCGGCGACGGGAGAAGATTGAGGACCAGAAGGCGAGAGAGCGGGTGCGCGCGCAGATCGAAGCTGATAAACAGGCTAGGAAGTGAGTGGAAATGTGTGGAGTGTAATAAAGTCCCTACGCCGCGTCTGTGTGAACGCAATTAACTCAAAGAACTATCAAATGGATTTTCATATGGTTCTCGCCTCCTAAAAAAATTAAATTTATTTAAAGTCTCTTTCCCAATGGTTGACTGGTAGATAACGCTTTGTTGCTATTAAGTCCGCCCATGTATACAGTACCAGTACTGTACATAAATATGTCTTCCATTCCAGACTAGCCGCCGGCGGGCAGCCCCCGGTGGCGGCGGCGCCTGCGCCCGCGGCCCCGGCCGCCGCGCCGGGCTCCGCCCCCAAGGTGTCGTACGAGCAGGCGCGCATCCAGCTCCGCCTGCCCGACGGCAAGACGCTCGCGCATATCTTCGGCGCCAAGGAGCAGCTAGCTGCTGTCAGGTACGCCATTGGTGTTCACTGTACTGGGTGATGACCGTCCCATCCCATACGGACGTATCCCATATTCTCTATTGTCCACAAACTATACAGACATAAATATAGGGAGAGCTTTTTGTAAGAAGGCGAGCTTAAGCTAAGCCCACAATTGGGTTTTCTTACAGTAAACTTTAGTGCAATTGCTAATTGGGAGAGAATTAACTGCACATAAAACTTAATTAATAATTATGTAATTCTTTACTACGCGAGCGAAGCCGCGGGCGGCACTTAGTAGTATTATAAATGTAAAAATGAGTTTGTTTGTTACGCTTTCACTTCTAAACTGACCCGATCACTTCTGCAACAACCCTTGAAAATTTGCACAAAAATAACCTACATCTATACTACTCATAATATTATAAAGAGGTAAGTAACGTTTGTGAGTTTGTGACGTTGTAAGGGGTAATCTCTGGATCTACTGAACCGATTTTCAAAATTATCTCACCAATAGTAAGCTACGCTATTGTGGAGTGTCATAGGCTATATTTTATCCCCGTATTGCCACGCGAACGGGAAAAACGCGGGTGAAACCGCGGGGCGTTGCTAGTATAAGATACTGGGTCTGACCCACACCCGGCGCACCAGTGAAGCGCTCGTATCACGAACAATACTGTCCGCGTCAAGTAATGTTCAACACTGCTCGTTTCCAGACTGTACCTACAAATGAACGCAGCGGAGTACGCGCAAGAGGAAACCTTCAAGCTGATGACCACATTCCCCAAGAAGATATTCACACAGGAAGACTACGACAAACCCTTGGATTTATTAGGTAAGTGCTTGAAATTAATAGAAATAGTCGTCAATTGTATTTGACCAGCGAAATATGTTTTTTTTACTGGCCATTTGTGTCCCACAGCTAGGTAGAAGGCTACCCTTTGACCTTCTAAATCTCTCGGTTTTGTGATCTCTACAGCTTGTCCCAGTTGGTCGCTCAAACAGTACATCGCTGCAAAATAGACAAGATAAGCCAGGACAGAGTAAAAACAAAGGCAGATTTAGAGGGAAAATCATTTTGATTTGTATGTATGTATGTAAATCGGGCTGGTTTCCGCAACTCCACGCAATGAAGCGCGTATTTTGTGTACTTATAGGGCCGGCTATTCATTTTGATAACCTCATAATAATATGAAAATAATAAAAACCTGCTACTAAGGAATAGGCCACGGAATCACTATTCAGCTGCAATTGCACCTACAAAAAGATTGCATAATCAGCCTTTTAATGTTCCCACTGCTGGGACACAGGCCTCCTCTCTAGGAGAGGGAATGGGCCGTAACCCACGACGCGGGCCCAGTGCGGGTTGGTG
Organism: Hecatera dysodea; assembly: GCA_905332915.2. NCBI lineage: Eukaryota > Metazoa > Arthropoda > Insecta > Lepidoptera > Noctuidae > Hecatera > Hecatera dysodea. Next base: position 3,713,525 of record HG995294.1, on the reverse strand, counting down.
AATGTCACATCTCTTCGAATAAAAAGATTGATTTAAATAAAAAAAGTAAGAAACACTCAAGATATAGGTACCTATTAATGGAACTAATGTAAGCTATTTTTTATTATTTTCCTTTTATTTTTCAGGTCTAGTACCCTCAGCAGTGATCATAGTGTCTCGGGGGCCGCAGTGAGAAGTCAAATAACATTAATTTAAATAACTACTGACTATGCCGACTGTACTGGTGTCTGTTTATGTAATGTAAGGGTTGGGTGAGGCACAAAAAGTTCAATTCAAAGTATATTAATTCTTAAAGAAGACTTGTGGAAATAAAGTCTGTGCTCTGTAATCAAATGTTTTATTTTTATGGCTTTAGATTAGTCACGATGGCTCTTTTTGTAAATATGGTTGTTAAAACTTCAATACAGAGCTATATCAAACGCACGCCTGAATTTTTCGACCAAAATAAAACTTAAAAGCAAAAGTGTACAATTTTGTACTACAAACTTTTTGATATCATTTGGGGGCACCATAAATTTTAGCTTCGACATCTTAAAAATTACTTTACGATCAAGTAACACATCATTCAAAACATGCTATGAAGTATTTTTTGTATTCCTATTCGTGTTTCCTCTCGTGTCTTGAGGTAAATACTCAGGTATTTTCTGAAAGTGAGTGCTGCTATTTTATATTCGTATCCGTTTTTTTGTATTCATAATTGTCAGAACTAGGTTTTCATAAAAGATTTTTTTTGGGAAAAGTTAATTGCAGCCATACGAAGCCGGAGTAACTCGCTATTTATAATGTGAACAATATTTAAAATGAACTGTCAAATTGAACATTAAAAATCAACAATATTTTTTGTTACTTTAGCAACAAATAAAAGTTTACCTATGAGCTCTCTAGATGGCGTTGTACGGTGAGGCCGTTTCGCTGAATCGCGGTGTTAAGATTTTCCGACGGATAGTGACCTCCCGCGCTTACATCGTATTGATCAGTTTTGAACGTGAACAGTGGCAGCCAATTAGATGGCTCTGCTGTAAGGCAAGTGATACATAACTGCAACTAGTAAGAAAAGTGATTGTGCAAATGTGTTTATTCAGTGAGTGATCGTTAATTTAAATTAAGTGATAGTGAAGTGTTTTTCTTTACTACAGGAAAAGCGCCTGGAATTAATCAGGCGTACTCACTCGTGCAGGTGCGACACGACGTTGTCGGTTGCCAGCACTCAGGCATACTGACGCTTTTTGGGTTGTCAACTCCCCCAGCTGCTCTGCGCGGGCGCACGCACGACTAAAGAGCCATTATTTAACTCTTTACAAGTTTTGGAACGAACAAAAGGACATCGAAGCATAAATATGACTGGTTTACCAAATCATCGTTCTCGGTCGTTTGCGCAAGCTGTGTTCTCATACGACGGCACCCGGGACTATGAACTGGTCGAGAACTTTTTGACATCCGCTAGAAAATACAAATCCATGAAGAACTTATTAGACATTGATGCCCTGCGGAGCTTGCCACTCATTTTGAAAGGCGATGCTGCTATCTGGTGGAACGGAGTAAAAGATAGCATCACCACTTGGAATGATTTCGAGACACTAGTTAGGAAAACCTTCGCACCAAAAAAACCAGCTTACGTTATTTTTCAAGAGATATCTGAATTGAGACAGAAACCAGACGAACTAACCGAGAGATTCATAACCAAACAAAAAGCTCTTTTCAATCAGTTGAATCCACCTTTAGCTGAGGTTGTTCAGTTGGACATGATGTATGGATTCCTTCATCCGAAAATCCAGGAACAGATTCCTAGAGAATGTATTGAATCAGTTGATGGTTTGTTGGAGGCGGCGAGAGTGCTAGAACAGGGGAAGTCGAAAGAGAAATCACAAGTCTCTAGTGAAAACCGGACGGGAAGGAAAAGGGTACGCTGCAATTTTTGTAGGAATTTTGGTCACGTGGCTGATGTTTGCAGGAAAAAACAGAAATTGGAAGCAGAAGTGGCAATGGAGGCCGCTGCAGCTGCAGCGGGAACATCGACACAGGAATCTGAAACACCAGCACCGCAGGAGCCAACTTCTTCAACACTGCCATCATCACGTAGCGGGGAGCCCAAGAACGGTCGACCCCTATTGGGAAGAGCTCTGCCAATGTTGGAGATAAGTATTGGTACAGCGAAAGAGATGGCATTCGTGGACACCGGTTCCAACATAAACGTTGCTTCCCATAAGCTGTACAGCTACTTAAAGAATATCGGCTTTCATTTTCAAGAGGAACCCACTACTATCACTTTGGCGGACGGCATACCAAAACCTCAGACTATTTTGACTGGTCGAATTCCGGTCAAGCTTAAAGGTCGCTGTATACTGACCAAGTTTAAGGTCATGCCCGAAGCTCAAAACTGTAAGACGTTGCTTGGTTGCGAATTCTTTGTAGACGCCAACATTGAGTTGAATTTGCCTCAGTTAGTGTGGACATTTAATGATGAACCCGGAGTATGTTATGATCTGATTCAGGAAGCTTAATTCACTCCTTTAATAAATATTCCAAACAGTGCCTTTCCTCTAAGCATTTCATGTTGTTCGTTTTAAGACTGTACTGATTTTAGTACCTATTTGTCGGATTAAAGTTGTAATAATATTAACTAGTTGTTTTATTGCCTTATTATAATTTTAATACAGTAAATTAAATAATAAATAAGTGAAACTGACGATAATTATGAATGCAGGTATGAGATCTTTTACATACACCAGTACCTACTGTGATTTTCCGCTAATCCTTGCTTAGTATTATAAATTCAAAAGTAACTCGGTCTGTATCTCTGTCTGCATCATCACGTCTTAAAAATTGAACGGATTTGAACTAGATTTGGCACGCGAGCCATGTGGGTAGACCATGTTTTTGATTATAACATAGGATTTTCCATATGGGAGTATATTACCTTGTAATCATTTTCGATATTCACATGGACGAAGCCGCTAATAGAAGAGAAAATTGAGATTACAATCAAACTATTCTTTATTATTTAATCTATACTAATACTGATAATTAAATAATAATAATATGACCGCATGACGAGAACCTCGTGTAAGCCGAGAAAGATAAACAATAGCTATCTTGACTTGGCTCTCGAGGTTGTCGATATGTGGGATTTGATTTCGGCAATCATTGTACCGATAGTCGTGTCAGCCAATGGTTTAATAGCCACGAACCTCGACAAACACCTCAAGAGGCTCTCGTTGGGCAGTTGGATCAAGGGTTTGATCCAGAAAGCAGTACTTCTGGACAAGCTTCGAATTGTTAGGAGGTTCCTCTCTTTGGAACCTTGACCGTCGCCGGTAGCTTGAACCCTGTTCCGATACCAGTGAGCTACTATGTTTTTATTATTACATTTTTATTTTTATTATAATAGAAATATTTAAAAATTTAAATGATATGTATAAAAAGATTTTTGTCTGTTTGTACCGAATAAAGTCCGAAACTACTGGACGCATTTTAACCATTTTTTCATCAATGGGTACAACTACATTAGCAGCGAGTAACATAGGCTATATTTTATCCCCGTATTGTCACGGGAACGGGAAGTACGCGGGTGAAACTGCGGGGCGCTGCTAGTTATTATATATAAATAATTAAGTATCTGTATACTTTATTATTTTATTTTATTATTTTATTTTTTGAACTCAGTAGATACCAAAAGTGTGTTATAAAAAAGTGTGTAGTCTGTAACCTACTTTTTACGTTACCTACATACTACTAGGTCAAAGTGTTATCTTGTTACACAATAATACACAGAAACAATAGTGAACTCTAAAACAATGAGCATAATAAATAGCTGGAACTAAAACTGTGATTCATTTGTTTGGCATTAAAACCGTACTTATCTGACTTTATAAATCGGTTCGATCATTTATTAATTTGGCGTATTATTTTAAATAAGTTATGCAAATAATATAAAATGAATCTAGCTCATAGCAACTCGCACTCGTTACTCCTTACACAAATTACTCACTTATTTATGAATACTGATATGATTTCATATTAATTAATATGGTGAAATGTGCTTATTGTTGTAAGTAATCTATTAAAAATAATCTTAATTCATTCGCTCGCTTATGACATGGATAGCATTAACTGTTACAGAGAAGTCATTTGAAGCTTCCCATTCAAAAAAAGGGCCACCGGAAATACTGCTTACTTCGGTTGGGACTTTTGGAGGCATGTAGTAGGTCCGCGCGACGACCTCCAGCCACCCTAGTGTGTGGCCTGCGGGCGCTGGGTTGGGGGACCCACCGCCCGATCAGTAACAGGCCCGAGTAGGCGACGCGACGTGTTCCACGCGTGCCACTCAGAAGGACGTGGGGCTACGCCCCACAGAAGAGAGGTCCGCCAGGGGCTGGCGGACCGAGACCTGCCGGGGTTGCGGTGCATGCTTTTGCGAATCCCGCGACCCCGGCCTACGGTCAAGTGACGGAACACCGTGGTGGTTTTAGCCGGTAAGAGTCCGGCACACCCCCCCGTCTTCCCCAGACGGGGGATAGTCCATGAGGATTTCCCCACGATAAAAAAAAAATGTAGTAGGTATGACGGCCAGTCCTACTTGTGCACGCATTTTGAAACATAAAATACGGACAACTTCGTGCAAAATCAGTTCAAAATGGTTTTGCCGCCACATGGTTAGATTAGAATTTATTAACAAAAACACAAGCATATCTGTTACTATGAATTTTACTATAAACAATAATAAAATGCCGCCAAGTGATTTAAAAGCAACCTTTACAAAACTAGTAGATACATCATTCACCATGTTACAATGGCGAATGTTATAGGAGATACCTAACCCACCTACCATTCATTAGCAGGATAAATTAACCCTTTAGGAGAATAACAATATTTGTCTACCACTTGAAGTTTACAATCCATAACATTGAATTTTTTATCAAGACATATTCGGACCTCTTGCAAATATGGTACTCCGTCTACCACGTAACATCCGATCATTGGATCCTTCCCAGTTTTAGCTTTCACTGCATTAGCAACTTCCTGAGGGTCTAAATACTTTGTGTCATCGGGGAATATGTTGGCGGCTTCCAGCATATCCGCGACTACGTATTTCTGGTTCCATTCGATGCTCTTGCTGAAGTACTTGAACTGAGTGTTAAAAGGTTCAAAAACTGCGGCGCATGTGCCGTGCCTCTGCCATTCGTGTGACCAGAAAACGTAGGGCTTGTCTTCTGAAATTAAACAAACGAGTACCCAATGAGAACTTTCTGGGCCCCAAGTCTGCTATTACAATAGTGTCAGAATGGTCTATCATTGATTTCATAATGGGTTGATTTTGAAAAGTTTGGCAACCTACAAATATAAAACCATCATTATGTCTTTCCAATGGTCAACCACTGACACTCCATTGAAAGAAATGGCATATAATGGTAATCTCGTATATAATGGCAAATGAATGACAGACGTATGCGGTAATCTGCTAAAATTTTGACAGTTCCTTTGATCAGTGACCTACCTTTAGAACGTCGTTGTGCAGTCATTTCTTTTAAGCCTAGCTTCGGTTATCAAAAAATATTACGAGACCATTGAACGTCCAATGATCGACCATTATGAATTTAGCAGATTACGTACTTTTAGCAAAATGACAATATAATCGTGTCGGAATGACAAATGTATAAAAATAGCAGACTTAGGGCCCTGGTCTGTGTGGTTCAATATGCAGAAGCCAAACTAGATTTCTTGTACCTAGTATCACTAGGTAAAGACAACTCAAAGTATGAACATTCACAGCAAAACAATGAAACATTGTTGAAACGTTTGAAGTTTTACCTTTGTAAACCACGATTTGTGCTGTATTTAGTTCATCTTCAATGGGTTTTATTTCTTTTGGATCAAAATTCCATGTGTCATTGCAAAATTCAAGATAATCCCCTTCCATTTTTCTCGGCCAAATCCCGTGTATTGTCCACAGGTTCTTTTGTGTGGGTAATTTACAGGTGCCTCCAGGATGCAACACGTACTTATAAAACAAGCAAACAGATAGCGGCCACTCTTGGGACAGGACAATAAGGTCAAAATGAGAGTCTGTTTCTATATCTTCGTCTGCGATCGTGTACTGATGATGTAAGCTGAAAATAAGGGTTAACATTTATTATAGGTCCAGGATAACGTGAATTTTCATTGGGGCCTCTTATCTGATGCCAACCAGCAAGATTGTGCATTCTAGGACTTTATGACAGTTTGAGGCAGCGTTTCATGTGTGACTGACCTATCATATCAATACCTGTGTTCGTCCACTACGCACCGTGCCTCGGTACCCGCAACCCCTCGCGATTAGACTCCCGATACATTCATCACGAGGCAGGTTGACCTACCTACATTGGTACAGCTATTTCCAACGAACCCCTATCACATCAGAACGAGTCGATCGAACAAGGTCAAGTTACACTTGCTGAGATCCCATCCATAGATCAATCTGCCTAGCCGTTTCCAACTATTTTTTTTTTTTATTGCCCCACACTAGGAATTTCTCCTGTGTCGTGGGTGCGTTTACAAACATACAATGTCACATACACAAACAGTCAGACCCGGAACAACTAACTGTAGGCCATACAAATATTTGTTCCGTGCGGGAATCGAACGCACAACACGTAGCGCAGCAGCCAATCGCTCAACCACTGCGCCAACTGTGTCGTCAAATATGGTGAAGTCCGCTTCTAGTCTCAGCTGAGTAACAGGATTTTACATGGAGCTGCCAATCTAAATCGCTCTAGATACTTGTGCAACTTACCTTAGCCAGAGTATTGTAAATGATAAAAAAATTGCACACATTTTTATTTTTGATCAAGCTTTACAGTTCAACTACTAAACTATCAATACACATTTTTGAGATGTTTTATAAGTATTCATAAACAATAATTATTCCATTAGAACAATAATTATTATCTGCATAACTAACGAAATTATTTACATACCTAATGACGCTCCGACACAGTGAATAGTTTAGAAATCCTTAGTTTAACATTAAATCCCTACAAGCAGACCCTTATACGAAGATACACAAGTAAAAGACTTACCTATTCGATTTTTCGCCAAGTAGGTATATTTCTTGAGCTTAATATTTTTTTTAGTGTTAGTTAAAAACTAAATATATTATTGACATTAAGACAGGGAGTAAAAATAAAGTGAGAATAATTTTAAAAAAATGGCTTATTGTTATTCGTGATTACTTTTATTTATAATTTTAAAACTATTTATTTTAAACTAGAAGAAAGCAGGTCGCACATAAATTGTGCTGCGTATCTTCAAACTACGTTCTTTCAACACCAGAAGCTTTACGACAGATATACTATTCTATTTTGTGGTTTGGTTTCTGCACTAAGTCCATTCTGCTTGAGCCATGGCCGCCAACTAGCTAACCTCCCTCCAGAAGCAAAGCCTAGTGTGTTCAGCATAGATATTATTTCTATGGTGTTGAGGTAAGCGAATTCGGTGTCCCTATTGTATGCCTCCGTATTTCGGCGACGCCTGTGCCCTCAAGGAGCACGTGGGACCGTTTCCTCCATGCATGCTCTGCAAAAAGGACTGTCCGTTATACCAATAGTGAAGAAGTGTTTGTTCAGTAAGCAGTGCTCGGTGATGGTCCCCGCCATCTATCGCTGGCTGCCCCTATCCAGTCGCAGAAGGCGCCTGGTTATATTTCTGTCAAAAAATGGCGTGGTCTGCCCTGGACAGCCTGCAGCCTGGTGCCGAAGCCCACAAACGGTGTGCTGGTCGGTGTGTTCTTGTTGCCACGTGCTCAGCTGGGTACAGAGAACCAGTTCAGTTTTGGTGGAGTCTACCGCTAGCTGAAATCTTTGCACCAGTCCTCTATTATTTTCAAGGCTTGGCGCGTTTTCATGTTTTGTATTTATTTTGTATGTCATATCCTTATAGAGTTGCGTCTTGTGGATAAATAATAACAGCAGCATGGGTCAACCTCTTGCCAAGGTCGGTCCGTGGATGGGTTGTCTTACCATACCGAGACTCATTCGTGCCGCAAAAATAAATTAAGCCATCGGTCCGGGTGAATTTCGTAGATCTTAGTCAGTTGTTATGGATTCCCAAGCAGTAAAATGTGGTCTAGTAATAGGCTTGTTTCCACTAAGAATAAATCGGATGGCTTTGAGTTTCTAATGATAAACCATGATAATTAGTAAACAAAAAAACAACTTTTCTATTAAAATAATACAAGATTAATAATATTTTTGGAAAATAAAATCGACAAAATGAGGCGTTTAATCACGTGACATTAAACACCAATCAGAGAAGCGCATGGGAACGTGACGTCACACCTCGCGAAACACTGATAATTTCGTATAAAGTGAACAGGTTATTTCGAGTTTTCAGCAATTATTGTTAAATTAATACAACTTGTTATTAGTTTAATCTTGAAAGACAGGTATAATTTGCCATGGAATCCGAATTTCACAAAGCAAACAGCAGTAATTTGCCCAAAATTGACGTCGTTATGCTTGGCATTTTTTTTGCAATGAACACCGACTTTTGTTCTTCGGAATTCCGCAATGTTAAAACTTCTAAGTAAGTATTACCTAAGTGAAGAACAAACAAAGTCTTATTTAATTAGCAGTTACCAGTCAGAGTCGCATTTACCTACTGTGAATACTTATAAATACTTTGATTTTGATGTTAGCGAATATAAAGTTTTAATAACTTTAACATAATTAACTTTTAATTTCAGGTCATCACGAGCTTCATACGGAGATGATGCCGTAAGCTATGTGCAGCTTAAGCGTGACGGCAAATTATGTATTGTAAAGTGCAAAATATGTCCTGAGCACAAAGTTCATGCAAAGCTGTATAGATGCACACTAGTTGTTGATGAGGAAGATGAGAGAATCCTCGGTGTACAATGTGAAGACTGCGTAGCTTCCCAGGGTGGTTGTAAGCACGCAATAGCCTTCTTAATGTGGGTTCATCGACGAAGTGAGGAACCCTCGTGCACTTCGATTGAATGCTATTGGAAAAAATCAAAATTATCGAGAGTTGGTAGTACTCTTAAATATATGACAGCAAAAGATTTAACCAAGGGCAGCCCTCTTTTACAACCAAATTCATCAGTTTTGCTGAAGTTTTTAGAAGAGGGAATGAAGAGGAAAATTGAGGATTGTGAACTCTTGAAGTATCAACACCACACATAGTGTGAGTGAAACACAGGCTGTCTCAATGCATCAACTTGTGTGGAATTTTAAAGAGAAATGTGTTAATGAATTCTTAAAAAAAGTTCAAATATCTGCATCTCTAATAACAAAAGTTGAAGAAGAAACAAGAGAACAAGCCAATAGCTGTCTTTGGTATGAGCTGCGGTACGGACGAATAACTGCATCTAGAGCGTTTGAGGTTAGCCGCTGTAAAAAGAATGATGGTACACTCGTATCTCTCATATTAGGTGCAAAGATACCAGATACTTCAGCTATGAAACGTGGACGTTTACTAGAAGATGAAGTAAGAAAAACTGTGGAGAAAAAACTAAATAAAAAAATAAATAAATGCGGACTGGTATTATGTTCAGTTTATCCTATGATTGCTGGTTCCCCAGATGGCATATTTGAAGATGGTGTAATAGAAATTAAATGTCCCAGTAGTGTGAAAACATATGCAACTTACATTAAAAATGGTGCAGCCACAGAAAAGTACTATACTCAAATGCAACTTCAAATGTATTTAACAGGAAAGAAAAACTGTTTCTTTTGTGTAGCCGATCCAGATTATTGCCAAAATAAAAAAGTTGAAGTATTAAATGTGCAATATGATCCTAAACATATTGAAAATATAAAAGTTAAGTTATTAGAGTTTTGGAAAATGAATATTTATCCATTATTATATAAGAGTGTAGAACTATAATATAGGTATTTTAAATAAAAAGTCTTGGTTTTCATTTGTTTTATTTTATTAAAGAATCTTGTATATTAATTAAGGCACATGCTATGATTATTACGTCATCAAGCATTTTTACAAATTTAAAATTAATACATGCATGTGGTTTAAGCATACGAAATTCACGTAAACGCCGAATAACTCGCTCTATATGTATCCTTAGGCTAGCTATCTGTTTAGTTAGTTTTGCTTCAGTTTTACTCATCTTTACACCTGTTTCGACACTAGGAGGTCTTACTAGTGTAATACCAGTTTTTTTTAGATACTGTTCTAAATTTTTGAAACCCCGGTCTGCCATAATGGTCATACTACTTTTTAATGTTTGGACAAAGTCACAGGATTCAACTAAACAAGTGTCGGTTGTCCTACCCCCAAATCCCGGAGAAATATAGTCAAAAAGTACTCTGTGAATATAGTTCACTAGTCCATTTGGTGTACAGGATATTAAATATTTTATTGTGTTTGCTTTTTTATAATCCGACCAGGTTAATGCTTGATTTATTGCTTTAGATGGTTTTTCTATCTCTATTTCAAGGCAGTCTATAATGCAACTAACATTATTATATTTGTGCCTGAATGCCATGGGTAAAGTTTTTTTAATCACTTCACTGTCTAGCGACACAATAAAAGGCCTCATAACACTGGCTATTAGTGGTATATTTTTTGAAAATATCTTGCTCAAATATGATGGAGTCATTGCATAATCATCTGACAGTTGATTAAATGAACTATCCAATCTTATTTTATGTAAACAAAACAATAAACAATGTTTGGGAATATTGACTTCATCTTGTATTATATCAATTAAATAGTAACACTTGCTTGGAACACCAATGTAAAGTCGAGGCTTCTTTTCAATTTTTTTAATCATATTCAATATGGTCTCTTTTGCTTCTACCTTTTTGTCTTCTTCAATAAATTCACTACAGTCAGAAGAGGATTTACCTTGCAAAGAATGCACAGGCGAGGAACTGGTGGTAGATGCAGATGGTACATACAAAAAAATATCACTATCAGACTGTTCTGCTTCAATAGATATACTTCTTGTAATTTTGCCAGACATAGAAGGACTTGAATTTCTAATGGTTACCGATTTGAATGGGGATGTGGAGGTAGATATTTGTGGTGGTTTTAAAGGTGATAGTGCCTTTTCTGTAGTTTTATTTTTAGTCTGAACAGCTTTACTTCTGAATTTTTGTGTTATTAATGCTTGAACAGATTTATCCGCTGTTACTGCACATAAAGTTTCAGGTGTTTCAGGTACATTCTCTTCCACTATTTGAAAATCTGGAAAATAAACAATATTATGCTCATAATTATAATAATGGCTGCATACTTGTTTCAAACTGCAATTCGTTTGTTTCGTTTGTTACCTACCTGAACTTGTATTAGAAGTATCCTTGACAGATGAACTTGGAGTACTACTTTGTTCTGGTTCATTCAAACATTCTGCTATTAATGACATCCTTTGTTTTTTCAACATATATGGTCGTTCCTTATAGCTGCATGTACGTTTCGTTCTATCTTCTTGGCATTCGAACTTCTTTGGTATACAGCCTGGTTTCATGCGAACTTGAGAGACTTTACCCATAATATGATACTCCATATAATTAATCATATCGTTTGGCAACTAAAAAATAAGAAGAATACCTATGAATTATTACATTTAATAAAACGAAAATAATATTTTACATCAAATAAATTATAAAACCATATTCGTCATTACATTTTATAGGTTATGTGTGGTATATTATGGTAAAATTTTCAAAATTCATTTCTTTTACTATACATTTATAAATAGATATATCAAGCTGTGTTTAATACTTACATCAAAATGATCTTCACAGAAATAAATTGTGGAATCATTTGATAAAGTAAGAGCATCATGCCTCCTTGCCATTTTTAACCGACTTCTAAAAAAGGAGGAGGTTCTCAATTCGGATGTTTGTATGTTTTTTTTTTTTTTTTTTTTTTTTTTTTTTATTGTTTGTTCGCGCATAACTCCGTCGCTTGTCAACCGATTTGAAAAATTCTTTTTTTGTTGGAAAGGGTATACTTCCCAAATGGTCCCATGAAAATTTTATTGAAATCAACCAAGCGGTTTTCGAAAAATCAACAAAAATCTAAAAAAAATATGTACATTTTCTACATTGATGACCTCTTAGTTTACTCTGCGAAGGAGCAGTACGTTTTTTTTACACCAATGTGATTGGTTCGTTTAGGTGGGGGAGGGGAGGGGGTGTAGGTACCACTAAAAAGTGAAAAATAAAAAAAACTTTTTACAAAAAATAAAACCGACTTCTAAACAAAAAAAAAACCAAAAAGTATAAAATAACTTTAATTTCGGAAGTCGGTGTGTTCAACAACAAAAAAGCAACCAAAAACACCGAGTTCCGAAATTAAAGTTATTTTATACTTTTTGGTTTTTTTTTTGTTTAGAAGTCGGTTTTATTTTTTGTAAAAAGTTTTTTTTATTAACCACTTTCTTCTTATTTCTTTACTGTTTGGAACGTATATGAATAATTTGTTTGGCGTTTTTATTGTTGTACTTTTGCATTGGGGCACTATACAGTATTTATAATAGAAGGAATTCATTATTTATTAAAAAACACAGCTGAGTGTTATAAACAAACACGACTGTTTCGCGAGGTGTGACGTCATTACAGACGCCATGACAGACTTGGCCTTTTTCGCTGTCAATTTCAAGTTCATTTCAAAACTCTCAAAATACTAATGTAAAAGACCTATTTTTCTTAAAATAATATATTTTTGGGGTGAAATAGATGCTAAGCTATAGTTTTAAACTAATTTCCAAATTTTGTCAACTAGCCTATTGTCCTGGAACCACCATTTCATAGGACTATAAAGGAATAGTAAGCAATTATAACCACGGAAAAGGGCCCAATTTATAGGCGTATTTTACCTAATTAAATGTCTATAGTAGAATTGGTGAATACCACTTTTACCAATAACAACCTCATAGTTGGACTACGTAAAACTATTTGCGCCCGCGAAGCTAACTATCAGCACATAATGGAACCAAACACGACAGTAACGACCTTATAGTTGGACTACGTAGAACTATTTGCTCCCGCGAAGCTAACTATCAGCGCTTAATGGAACCAAATACGACAATAATGTACATCACAGTGAATCTGTTACAAGCTCATACAAAGTGTTGTGAATTGGTAAATGTTACTGCGCACATTTGTAAAGATTAAAACATATCCATTTCTAATAAATATTATCTAGAACTAGCTGCTGCCCGCGACTTCGTCCCCGTGGAATCCCCGATTTTAAAACATTCTTTATCGCTGCTCCACTCCTATTGGTCTTAGCGTGATGATATATAGCCTATAGCCTTCCTCGATAAATGGGCTATCTAACACTGAAAGATTTTTTCAAATCGGACCAGTAGTTCCTGAGATTAGCGCGTTCAAACAAACAAACAAACAAACAAACAAACAAACTCTTCAGCTTTATAATATTAGTATAGATATAAATTATGAGTAGAGTGTTAGTTAACAATAAATCAAGATGTACCTATAATGTGTTTGAATGTGCACAGCATGGCGCACGTATATTTTCTGTGAAGTATAATAAGTTTTTAGTCAAAATTTTGACGCGCCCCTTGAAATGTGCGTTTTTATTAAGTTGAATTTTAAAATAATGTTAGTTTCAGTAAGACATACAACGAAAAGTCGCCATTTTGACAAAGTTGGTTTTCACAATTACATTAACAAACCGTTATAGGCTTACTTTGTTCAATAATGGTAAATATCAGAACCATTGCTTGGCCATATTGTTTGGAATTAGAGTTCCGCAAATATTTTTATAACCGGACGGTTCTTTTATATTGCTATTAGATACGTGGCTTATTTTAGTTCTTTTGTTTAGGTGTCAACATTGAAAATGGTAATGTTTTGGACGTCGATCGCTTTTTGACTAAAAGGGATTTCCGAGCTTTAAAAACCTTAATAATAGTAAAAACCAATGTATTCTTGTACAGGACACCACGGATATAGTTTTGGATACTAAGTATATTAAATTAAACCTTTATAATCGTGTTAAGATTATAACAATTTTGGTTTATACCACTATAAAACCGCTCCACATTACTTACTAGCTTCTGCCAGCGACTTCGTCCGCGTGGAATAGTTACTTTACCCCCGATTTTGAAACTCTCAGCCCGATCGGTTTAAAATTGACAAAAGATAGACATGCTGTTTCGGGATATTTTTTAGATAATTTTATGTCGAACATTTCCATAATACATGATTTCTATGTAACTTTAACCATTAAGGCTACACACGCGACGGATGCTTAAAAAATGGAGTAACTTCTTCCGTTTTCCCAACATTTTCCTTCACTGCTCTGCTCCTATTGATTGTAGCGTGATGAAAAGTATACTATAACCTGCCCAGGAGTATGAAGAATAATTGCACCAAGTTTCGTTAAAATCGGTCGAGTAGTTTTTGTTTCTATAAAGAACATACATACAGACAGACAGACAGACAGACAGAAAGACAGACAGACAGACAAAAATTTTACTGAATGCATTTTTGGCACCAGTATCGATCACTAATCACCCCCTGATAGTTATTTTGAAAATATATTCCTGGTACAGAATTGACCTCTCTACAGATTTATTATAAGTATAGAAATATAGAAATTGTTCCGTAAAGTGAATTTATAAACCATTATAAAACCGGGTAATAAATGCACATAGTTTCCGGTTTGTTTAGTTCTATTTGTCACTCTTATTGGCGTACTTTATTTATAGTAGTTCTATAAAGCTTCTTGTTAGCAGTTATAAGTATAGCTTACCAGTTTATCTACTCTTGAGTGCATTTACACCCTCGCGATACTTTTATAGGTCACCCAAACTTATATTGCACCCTTAATTTCTACCTATAAGTGATTATAAGTTAATGTTTAAGATCAGAAATACTATAAGGCCCAACTTACTCCATGCTGGCTATTATAAGCGTGGTAGTAAATACTAGAACCGTTAAGAGAATATTATAAGTGCTGGAGGCCTATAGCATCTGCACTATAGGATAATTTTGCTGCTTGGGTTGTTAGAATGCTGAATATCTGACCCCAGGCTTGTAAGAAGTTGCACTTCTGCACTTCTGCAATATGGGTATCAAATGAAAGGGCTTGCCGAGAATAATTAGAAAAATATTCTGACTGACACTGACACTGTTAATCCAATATGGCGGACTTGGAGTTTTTTATGCTTTCCTATAGTATGGGTATTAAATGAAAGGGTTCGCTGAGAATCAGAATCAATGTTTATTCGTGAAACATAGGTTTTTACATTTAAAAGATCTTAGATCAGGTATTATAAGTGCGCTGTTTTGAAGGCGTACAAATATTGAAAAGAAAATAATATAATAATAAAAAATAACAATTAAACAACTAGCATATGAGGAAAACTAAACAAAAATCAAAAAACAGAAAAAAATACAGGTTAGGTAAATAACAAAAAGGAAAAAAAAAACCCTTTAAAAAGCTTTATTTAAATGCTCTCAAGATATTTTACAATCTTACGTAGTTTACAATCATCCCGTGTCAGCGCCACTTGTTTTAGTCTAGCCATAAATAAGGAAGGTGTTTCGGGTGTCATGTACCTACTTAACTACTTTAATTAGATTGGAATAACTTAAGAGTTAGATTTCGCTAGTGTGCCTGCATTTTTTTTCCGCCATATTTTTCTGTAAAAAAATTTAACAAAGTATGTTTGATATGTAATTTATTAATTCAAGGAAACAAAAAAAGTCTGAATAACAGCAATACCCACTGAAAATTATTAATGTATGAAGAGTTTTTATACATATCTACATATATCAATTTTGATGAGTGAAGATATTTTGCAGGTACATGGTTAGTTCGTACGCATATTTACCGAAATCTTTAAAGAAAAAACTTCTGTGATTTTTTGTGCTTAGTACCCATAAATGTTTTTTTTTTAAGTAACTAAGAGTAAGAAACTAGGATATGAAACCGTATCTAGTGTCCATTGTAAGAAATATTCGTAGGGACGAAACCAACCAGCCTGTAAAATGATAATTGATATTTATTTTGTAGGTATGTTGTAAATAACACTTTTTTTTACACGTCAATATTTTTTGGTCGTTTTAAACTAGATTAGGTCAATGTTTCCTAGCTGACTACCTTGAGAAGAAACACTGTGTAACAATGTCTAAGGTCGTCTTTTGAGGAAAAACCCACACAGATTTGAGTGTTCTTGTCCAGACAGTGCAAGCATTTGTCAGTTACCGTGTAGCTCAATCTTAGAACTTTAAGGAGCTCAACTGTTTGACGAACAATACCAAATTAAGGACATACACAGATATCTAGGTAGGTACAATCTTACTCTAAACACCCTGTTATTTCTTTAGTACTCGATTAAGTGTTATCATGCAGTGGCAGGAAAGATGATCGGTACATCAGGAGGACACGTTATCAAGTCAAACGGAACACAGTCAATGACATTGAGTTTCTTGTCAAAGCATATGCGCAGTTCATGAAGATACTTGACTCCATCTATGAGGTAACAGCCAATCATTGGGTTCTTCTTAGTTTCAGCTTTCACTGCATGAATGAACTGATCAGTAGTAAATTTTTTAGTATCGGAAGGGAACAACTTTGCGGCACTAAACATTTTGGACAGCGAATATTTCTTGTTCCATTTAATGCCATTGTTGAAGTATTTGAATTGAGAGTCGAAGGACTTTAAGACAGCAGAGCATGTCCCATGTTTAAGCCATTCATGGGCCCAGAATTCGTAGCGGGGGTTACCTGGAAATATGAAATCAAATTAGTAGATTTTACAGCTACAGCTAGGGCGTTGCCGCGCCACCCTAATACAAAATGATCATTACAACACACGTATAATAACTGCTCAAGTCTGCTATTACAATAGTGTCAGAATGGTCTATCACTCATTTTATAATGGTTGATTTTGACAAGTTTGGTAATCTGCTAATATAGAAGCGTCAGCGACTTTCCAACGGTCAACCACTGACACTCCATTGAAAGAAATGGAATGGTAATTTCGTATATAATGGCAAATGAATTACATACGTATGGTAATCTGCTAAAATTTTGACAGTTCCTTTAATCAGTGACCTACCATTAGAACGTCATTGTGCAGTCATTTCTTTTAATAGCTCGGTTATCAAAAAGTATTACGAGACCAATGATCGACCATTATGATTTTAGCAGATTACGAACTTTTAGCAAAATGACAATGGGATCGTGTTGGAATGGCAAATTTATATGGCAAATAAAAATAGCAGACCTGCGGGCGTACCATGAGGTGTTAAAACGTGAGTCTTCCGAGCGAGAAAGAAGGATAGAGTTATACACCCTATATAGCTCCATCCCTTTTTCTCGCTCGGAAGACTCACGTTTTAAGACGTCATGGTACGCCCGCTGAGCCTATATTGCCGAAGAAATGAACGCGACGATCGCGCATTCGTGCAGTGGCCGCTTTCTATCGGGATGACGCCTCATGGTGCGGTATTTGAGTGCCAGTATTATCGAATAAGCATTGATAAAATAATCAATACTGTAATATTATACGGTATCAACCAAGAGTCTAATTTGAACACTCACCTTTATAGTTTTGGGTCCAGGCCTGCTCTAATTCCCCTTCAATGGATTTAATCTGTTTCGGGTCAAAAACCCATGATCTATTGCAAAATTCAACATAATCTCCATTCAATTTCCTTGGCCAGATCCCATGGAGAGTCCACCGAAGCTTGTCGTCGGGATAGGCGCATTCAGTACCATTTAATTCTTTGATCCAGTTCTTGCAAACCGACACCGGCCAACTTTGAGTTAGGACAATTACGTCAAAATGATTGCTGTGTTCAGTGGCTTCTATGTCAGTGTTCTGTTCTTCTCCATCTGCTAGTTGACACTGTTGGGCGTGGCGTAGGCTGTAAATAAGTACCTACCAATTTTTATTTAGTCGCTATGTCATGTTTATTTTTAAGAGGTCCTCTTTTATTTTGTTTTTTTTTTATTACATAGAACTAATTATTGTGTCTGACTTAGATTTCTATGAAACGCTTAGGTAATGTACGCCTAGTAAAAAAAAATACACCGACTTCTACACAAAAAAAAAAAAACAAAAGTACAAAATAACTTTAATTTCGGAACTCTTAATATAAGTTTAAGTAAAATAACTTTAAGTTTGTTTGTTATGCTTTCACTCCTAAACAACTTAACCGATTTATAATTTCTTTCACCAATGAAAAGCCAAATTATCAACGAGTAACATAGGCTAAATTTTATGTCCGGTATTCCCACGGGAACGGGAACTACGTACAATGTGAACCCGCGAGGCGCTGCTTATATAAATAATTATTTAACTCACCATAACAAAAGTATTGTTGCTGATAATCCTATTCCAATCATTTTAATTTTCGAGACAACTTTGCTGTTTGACGATTGAAGATAGATAGCCTAGGAAATGTTATGAGCCTTTATAAAGTAGGTATGCTAGAACAACGGTTGCTTTAGTAGAAAATAATTCCTATAGGTAATAAATTATCTGAATCACTTACATTCTAACATACTTCTAGTGAGTGGAATAATTTCTATTTTATGACAAAATATTTCAATTGATTTTATACATTCACACATAATATATTAAATAGGTAAGGTCATTTAGAAACACTTTGAATGCACGTAAGTACCGATATTTTATGTAGTGGCTATTCTGACAGGTAGATCGTTTAAATAACAATATATTTTACTTAGCATAAAACCGTTAGACACACTAAGTAATTACGCACTAATATTCGTAGCAGCATTGGTGGCCGCCGAGTGGTAACGGCCCTGAATCACGATTTGTAGGTCGCTGGTTCGAACCCAGCCAGGCGCACTACTTTGTGTAATTCATTTTCATCACCACTGCTCCCTAAACGGTGAAGGAAAACATCGTGAGGAAACCGGCATGTCCTAGAACCAAAAAGTTCGAAGACATGTGACATTCACCAACCCGCACTGAGCCCGCGTGGTGGATTACGGCCCATTCCCTCTCCTAGAAAGGAGGCCTGTGTCCCCGCAGTGGGAACATTAAAAGGCTGATTATGCTTAGGTATGCTATGCTTTTATTCGAATGAACCAACCAACCCTGGACGAAATGAATAAACCAATCAAATCATGGACGCTACACCTGATACCGTTAGGCTGTTTTTTTGAAATCGAAATGTAATTTATATGTGTATGTCAGTGGAAAATAGCAGACTATGAAAGATTTTTATAACTACTTTTTTTTTTTTTATTAGAATGTTTTTGTATTGAATAAACCCCATACAAAATCAATCGGTTCCAATATATGTATCTGAAAAATAGTTTACCATTTACGCTAAATTTTACAATTTTACGCTTTTGAAATTAGCACACTTCGTGAGATTATAAAATATCTTGAGAGATTGTAAACTCTCGAAAAACTGAACTCAAGACAAAGAATTCAAATTGTCATTCTGTGAAATTGTGGGATAGCAAGTAAGGAAACGTTAAGTATGTATTACAATTTCAAAGTTCTAACCACCACTGAGCCCCGTCGAGCGCGGCTTTTATTTCTTTTTGCAGGGTGTAAAAAAACCTAACATGAATGGCATAGCGGGTGCTAAGTTCGCTCGTTCACTAGAGCACAAACTAGAGAGTGACACGACATGACGGAACTACTTAGAGCTTCCGTCATAGCATTCGTACTTAGGTATCCGTGTCGGGGAGTCCTAGCTCCCTGGTCCCTTTCTTCCGCTACTTGGCTGGGCCATCCAATTAATTGGGAAACCGTACATTGATCGATCGCCGACATGTCGTCAGTTATTGTCATGATGTGTGAAACTCTTTCTCGGAATTACTTCGAGAGATTATAGACATTCAAATTTTGATGCGTGTGTAAATGTTCAGTTGACAATTATCGAGAGTTTACATTCTCTCAAGATATTTTATAATCTTACGGATTTTGCAATCATCCGGTGATATATACCTACTACTAACATAAATTATTGAAAATAATAAATAATAATAGCCATTCCTAGTGTGTGGGTAAAATTGTCTCGTTTATTCATATCTAAATACATTTTTTTAAGAAACAGATTTCTTTGATAATTTAAAAATAAAGCTTACCGATATGGAGAACAGGGTCTCAATTACACTGCTAAGCAAATAGCGGTCACGGCTCCTGTGAGAAGAATGTCCTACCTCTCAAGTAACGATACGTGCGGTGTCCAAAAGTAAGAGCCGCTTTTTGAATCAAGCTTCTGATCCAGCAGCCTAAAGGGCGCTGGATTCTAAGCTGTTGGTTGAGGCACTCCTTGTAGGATTGCCGCCATGGGATCTAGAATTCTCGGAGTGACGCGTGGAGGTGTTATTGACTAATTATTATAGGTACCTAAGTAATATTGTTATTGTATCGACTTAAGCAGTCAATTCTACTAAGAAGCATTTATTTTAGGTCTAAATTTAACAGGAAGAATATTATAGCAGTTGGTTCCTAAGGCATTGCATTAGCAGGATAGATAACTCCTTTAGTAGAAGAACAAGAAGAAAAACAATCTTTATCTACGGCAGGTTGTTCGCAATCAATAAGATTGAATTTTTTATCAAAGCAAATGCGCAACTCCTGTACGTATACAACTTCCTTTATCGTATAGCAACCAATCATTGCGCTTTTTCCAGTCTTAGCTTTGACTGCATTAACGAATTCCTCAGGATTCCATTCTTTACTATTATCAGGGAAAATGCCGGCAGCGTCAAGCATTTCCGATAGCGAATATTTCTGGTTCCATTCGATGCCTGTGCTGAAGTATTTAAATTCAGAGTTTAATGGTTCTAGTTCTGTGCCGCATGCTCCGTGTTTAAGCCATTCATGACGCCAGAAGTTATAGGGATCGTTTTCTGAAAATAAAGGTGTAAATTGACAGAGAGAAAATGTATGAAAAGTAAACAATTACTAAAAATAAATCTCCATTTCGTTCAGTAAGTTGCAACGCCTCCTTTTATAAACACCCCTTTTTTCTGGATGGGAAATCATCAAATGACTTCTCCCGCTCTGGGCGGAGCGGAAGGGAGTGTCAGACTCTTACTGACTAAAACCCACCCGCGATCCTCCTTGTGCTCTTTGCGTTCCAGGGCCGCGGTGACTCTTTCGAACAAATTACGCAACTCTTGACGGCTCTTTGAGGCGCGCGTGGAACTCTACGCGCCGTTGATTCGGGCCTGGTTTCTATCGGACGGCGAGCCACCCATAACTCGCCATCGGCTGGGGCGTGAGGTTTTCATCTCTGCAACGCGTTCCGCCTCCTTCGCTAGCATTACTGCTTCGCAGAAGGAGGCGACCGCTTCCCATGCCTCCTCACTCCGGACCATGGCTTGAACCAGGGCCGGACGCGAGAGGTCGCCGCCACCGTTATAAACACCCCTACGTCATCAGTTAAAGACGGCCCCCTTTACAGAGCCTGCATGGAAGAGATCGGGCCAGCAGCTCATTTGCTCCTGAGCTGCCTAAGTGGTCGGTGGATTCAGGGCGAAGAATTTTAAAAATAATAAAAGAAAGGTAAACCGTAGGCAACCTCCGTGAGACAGTCAGTAGCACCAGAGCGCTGCTAGCCTTCCTTGAGGAGCTGGGGTGGACTGAAGTTCATATTTTTCGATCTGTTCCTAGTTACTTACCTACACAAAGTAGGTAGGTACGCGCTTGAACGTTGGAGTTGCGGACACTAAACCTGCTTAAATATGTAGTTATATGTACCTAGATACCTTTGTAAACGTTACACCATGCCTGCTATAAGTCGCTTTCAAGAGATTTTATCTCTTCTGGATCAAAAGACCCTGTGCTGTTGCAAAATTCAGTATAATTCACTTCCACTTTTCTCGGCCAAATCCCGTGTACAGTCCACTGGTTCTTCTGTTTAGGATAAACACATTGGCCCCCAGTTTCATCCATCCAGTACTTGCAAATTGTCACTGGCCATTGTTGGGAAAAAACAAGAGTGTCAAAATGATTGTGTCATTGGTTTTTTCATCTGCTGCGATTTGAGAGGCGTGATGCAGGCTGAAAACAAACCAATGTTTTACGTTATTTACCTACCCGTTTTCAAATCAACTCAAATGAAAAGTTGAAGTTATGGAATTTTCCCAGATCACATTGATGTCCAAGCTTGTCCTAAGGTTTTTTGGGTCGCTGGTGCTGTATGATTAAGTAGGTACATGTATAGGTACCTATATCATAGGGCACCATCCACCCAAAAAGCCTGTTTTAGTATCTGGATTAATTTATATCCTGTTTTGTTAATATCATCGTTACTGTTTTTATTTTTTGTATTTTTTTTCTTTATTTTGTTTATAGGGCATTTTACGCATAGCGTAAGTATGTCAGTCCCATCGTATCCTAAACAATTGTACTTTCATAAGACATGGGCCATGAATGAACAAACCCTTCACATCGTTGCATTAATCCGTTGTGAAAATTTGATAGAGCTATGTCTTAGGTATGTAGCTCCGTCCTAAACCGGAATCTTGATTTTCTTGACTCAAAACTTATATTTTCACCCTTATTAGGTAGGTAATAGGTATCTACTAAGTAAGGAGATAACTAACCTTACAGTTTTAACCGATTTCCAAAAAAGGAGGAGGTTCTCAAGTCCACTGTATTTTTTTTTGTGTTACCTAATGCATAAATATAATTATGTAACTTAGTACTGGCTGTCCCGATTTTTATGATTCTTTTTGTATTCGAAAGCTGGTGTTTGTCGTATAGTCCCATTTATATTTGATTTAGATCTGACCACTAGTATTTGAGTTATCCCTAATAATGCGTGGCTTCGACAATATTGATGATGTTATCATTCACTCTCGTCGATGTTAAATCTAAATATATATACTTACTTAACTCAAAAGTGACCGACTGACTTACATAGTGATCTATCATCGCACAGCCTAAACCACTGAACGGATCGGGCTGAAATTTGGCATGCAGGTAGATGTTATGACGTAGGCATCCGCTAAGAAAGGATTTTGATTAATTCTACCCCCAAGGGGATAAAATAGGGGATGAAACTTTGTCAATTTTAAACCGATCGGGCTGAGAGTTTCAAAGTCGGGGGTAAAGTAACTATTCCACGCGGACGAAGTCGCGGGCAGAAGCTAGTCATAAAATAAAATTG
This sequence comes from Hecatera dysodea, assembly GCA_905332915.2. Taxonomy (NCBI): domain Eukaryota; kingdom Metazoa; phylum Arthropoda; class Insecta; order Lepidoptera; family Noctuidae; genus Hecatera; species Hecatera dysodea. The sequence continues at coordinate 3,690,414 of HG995294.1, read as the reverse complement.
TATACCTACGATGGTTTAGAAGAGTATCTTAGTATTTCAAGGTGGTCCCTTACTATAGTTTGGTGAAGATCTGATGAAGAACAGAGAATTTTTCAATCGTTGGTAACCACATTGGTAACCGTAATTAATGATTTTCAAAATTTAAATAAAATATCTATGACTTACCATAATATGTAAAGAACTATTATAGATAAACTTGTTCTGCACATTTTAATTCTTGAGAAATACATTGATGTCCTACGAATGTACGATAGGTACCTACAAGTAAGATCCAAAGACTTCCGAGTTTTTTTATAAACTACTACAATGTTCACTTTGATAGTTTACTGGACAACATTATTACCTATTGTGTCTGTCTGTCACATAACCACCAATCAAATAGTACCCAACACTTGTTAGACTAATTGTTAGTATAAAATATTTTATTTATTTATAACTGTCAAACTGTTTATTTGTAATCATTGTATATTGTTTACTCAGTGGTCCCAACGGGCAAATTGCAGAATATGAATAGATCTACTAACTTTTGCCAACAGGTTCGTCCGCGTGTTAGACAGAATTTATATCATAGAAACACTCCCGGAATAGGGTAGTTAACTAAAAAAATCTGATTAGCCCGTCTGATAGATTTCCAAAAAATATTGGACACGTATTTTTTCTTTTTGCACATAAACAAAAAATGAAGACGATACAGTGCGTAAAAACTCGTGTGACGTCACTACTAGCTACAGTTTTTACCGGGCAGTGACGTCACACGCTCCCACTCCCTGATCTTTGATGCTTTTTATCTTCGTCAGTTTTTATAGATTTGATAAAGGAAAAAATACGTGTCCAATATTTTTTGGAAATTTATCAGACGGACTAAACATAATCATATATTTTTTACTCAGGCAACATCCCTATTAAAACTATCCTATGTCTTAATTCAGGCATAGGGGCCCATGGATCTAAAAAAAAGGTTTTTTTAGGTCCATGTAGGGGCCATTCAAATATTACGTAAGCACGAAAGGGAGGCGGGGGGTCTTTGATTTGCTAATTTTTGATGAAATGGGGGATGGGGGGATCCGAGAGGTGATTACGTCGGCAATATTTAATTTGACATATGGGATTTGGGCTCATCATACTTCCCGGCGCGATCTTACCCACTGGACTATCATCGCCCTATTAGCGAACCACCATAAGTTAATTTCTCTATAGACTATAAATTCCTTATTTCTAGACTTGTTAACTGCTGCTTTATGAACCAATAAAGAAACCAGAACAGATTCAATAATACTATTATTGCTTTATATATTTGCTTTGCTTACTTTTGCTGACGAGGGGGATGGGCGGCCAAAAATATTAAAAATTCTGCTTACGTAATACTTGAACGACCCCATAGTCCACCAGTGTGCCAGGATCCAAATCCATTCCTCCAGTTTCATTGGAACACGGTAACTACCAACCTGAATAATAACTTAGTCAATTCTGAATTAGGTACCTACTTAATAATTTTTTCAGAAATGGCCTTAATTAAATGTTTCATAAAAGTAGCCAGTAGACACAAATACTTAGGGAATAAATTAAAATAATAAATAAAAAAGAAACAATAAAATAATATAAATATGTATTAATCAAAAATATATATTTATAAACAGTCTATTTTGTTTTACGGACAGTTATTGACATCTGCTACAAAAAATCAGAGGGCAGAGTGGCAACATTATTTTATTACAAATATTTACTTTATCAAATTCTTTGTAATATTGTAGACTATAAAAGAAGTAAGTTTAAGTTTATAAATCTTCTAAAAATATATTATTTTGATGAATTATCGTGAGATTTTGTTGTCCAATTACAAAAAAAAAAAAAATATTATGCCTCTTCAATAGTTATATCTAGTTACATAATATTAATTAATACAGGTATTTGCTTACTGCTACTGTTGCAAAACAATTTAAATTAGGTAAGTAGGTACTATAATTTACTTCAGTGTATTTTTCTTAACATGTCTTTTGTTGACCAGTTGAAAACCGGTCAACTGTGAGTCGGCCTAGCATACGAAGGGTTTCGTACCTTGCTTCTTGCGAAATTTCGTGTTTTTAATTTAATGGCAAGTGGTTTTGCAAGTAGGTACTGAAAAAAGCCTTTTAATTTTGTATTATATTTTTATTGTTAAAGCGACAATAGTAATACAGACTGAGACTTTCCACCTATAGTGGTTTATGTGATACAGCTTGCTATCCGTGCGTACGTCTGTAGCCCTAACTAGCAGCACCCCGCGGTTTCACCTGCATAGTTCCCGTTCCCGTGGGAATATGGGGATAAAATATAGCCTATGTCACCCAGGGACAGTGTAGCTTCCCAACAGTGAAAGATTTTTTTAAATCGGTTCAGTAGTTGCGGAGCCTATTCAATACAAACAAACGATCAAATCTTTCCTCTTTATAGATATTAGTATAGAAAGAAGTTTTAATTTTTACATCACATTGTACAAAATTGATAGGCTTTTAAACTCATGTTGGGTTATGTAATAAACAAAAAGATACAGAGCACGAAATAAAATCACAAAAACCCTGATCCAAATGAAACATTACATCGAAATGTCATACTTCCTTACAATTTGAGACAAGTCAAGAAAAATACACTTTACAGTGACTGGTATGCGGAATAAAACCTTAAAATATTAGGCTACAACAAACATAAGTAATTGGGTAGGACGTCAAAAAAACTATGAAAAACCTATTCTTACTTATTACTGCTACGATAAAACCCACCATAGCCTAGTGAGTGTTCAAAGCTTGCTTGCCGATCTCTGGTCAAATGACACTGGTTTGTTTTCAAAACTTTTATGTAATTTTTCATCGATGAAAGATGGCAGACCGAGATTTACTCCAAAAACGACTATGACTGAAAATCCCAGAAGACCGGGACAAGAGGCAAGAGAGGCCTTTGTCTTGCAGTGAGACAGTACAGGTTCACAATCATTGAACGCAAATAAAACATGGAAGCATTACTTCAAGGGATCTAAGCGCAAATCGTGACCCAGAAATCCAAATAAACTCACACATCGAAACCTCGTCGCTGATTCGCCGAACCACACCAACAACATTATTGCTAATACGATGCACAGTTAAAAATTGACCTTATTTCTCAAGTATTTGGGTTTAAATTAAAATGTAACGAATAGGCCGTGTAACTAAACACGTGAGCGGCGCAATCGGTAAGCCCAGCCTACCGCGGCGCAATGTGCTTTGGGTCATTTTTTTGAGTTAGGAATGCTTCCATGTTTTATTTGCGTTCACTGTTCACAATAATATATTGAACACTGTTTGCAGACTGTTCATAAACATGCTACAGTCGCAAATTGTTACCATGTAGTTGACTGTACCTACTTATTAATAATTTCACATTCTAAGGTGCAGTTCTCTCGGTTGAGGGACAGTCCAGCTTGAAGTATTGAACATCTGTTAGCTTTAGATAAATCGTTGGTTGGGCTGACAAAGCCAGGCTTTACCTAATGGACGGCATGTTAAATTGGCTAGGGGCCTGACTGAGCCATTTTGCAGACTAGAAACTAAAAGAACAGAAAAGGATGAAAGGTTAACAGAGACAAGACCAGCTGTACTAGACCTCAACTTGGCAACTTTGTGTACTATTTTAGTCAAGGAAATGAACTGTTTATCATCATTTATGTTTACTTGTCATTTGCATGTCATCAAACGACAATAAGGTGCAAGATCCTAGGGCACCCAGAATTAAACTTATCGTATCAGTAATAAAATTGTGTGCAATAGAGTAGATTTAGACTTTTGACCTCAGTAAAATTTAAATTTCCAGATAATTGTTGTCTAAAGTTGTAAACCATTCATTTCTCTGACTTGAAACCTTATAATAACTTAACATTGATTTTTATGACTGAAAAAAAAAATTGTTATTGCACTGAATTAAGTACATAGAATATTTAAAACAAAAGAAAATTTATATCTAAATTAAAATGAAAAAAGAAAAATGCTAAAAGTGCTATTGAATTACAAAGATGAAATAACTCATTGAATTTTGTACTGGCACTAGTATAAAAAATGGAAGAATTAAGTATGGTATCAAACAATTGATTCAAAATTCAATTACATTGCATTTCTTGAATTCATTTAATTGTTATTTCCTTAATTATCTGTCACAAAACTACAGTGTAAACCACTGAACCCAGTTCACAAACTTATGCAGTTGTACCAAATAACTCTTTGGCGGTGGTTCTTGTACTTGAGTGGGATAAATAATGCCTTTAGAAGCATTACAGTTCGTAAGTAAACCATTCAATTCATGCTCGCCTTGACATTCCATAAGATTCAGTTGTTTATCAAAGCATATACGTAGCTCGATCAAATACTGTACCCCGTCTTCAGATTCACACTGTATCACTGGCCTGATACCGATCTTTGATACCACTGCCCTGTTGATATCTTCAGCTTTCGTTGCTACAGTATCCGATGGGATGATGTTGGCAGCCTGTAGCATATCATTCATATGGTATCTGTTCAGAAAATCAATGCCTTTGCTAAAGTATTTCAGCTGACTGTTTAAAGGTTCAATCATCGCAGCACAAGTTCCATGTTTGTTCCATTCGTGGGCCCATAAGTTATACAGTTGAGTTTCTGGAAATACAAAGAACATACTAAGTATTTATAAACATAGTAATAATGTTTTGTATTGAGTTTCCTCCTTTGTTAGTTTTCGATAGATAAATATTGTTATTGTGACTTCTAATGTGACCTTTACATAAGTCTTGAAGATATGTATATTTTACGCAAAAAGTTGATAATGAGTTATCTGTGCAATCTATGTGGTTCATAATCATTAAGCAAGGATTGGTATTGTGAATATTTATATAGAGATACTCATAATAAATTATTTGAATATTAATGAGATTGTTTGTGTGCCCACAATCCATCGTCGTCTATACAATGTATACCATGTAGATGACGACATTGATGCAAGTTGCAGGCACACAAATAAATTAAAGTTTGACCCACATACTAAGTTTAAATCGTTAATCAAAGTTAGTAAGCATGTTTAGAATTGATTCTTTTACTTTCAAGAACAAGGATTTTCCAATTTATAAGACACAGTAACAATGAATGCTCTTACAAAACCAAAAATCGTTTTTTTTTATGTTTTTAGATTGTGTTTAGTTCAAGTCAAGAGCCTTCATTTGCTGATAAGAATAGACCAACATGAACAAAAATTTGATAAAGTAGGCAATAGGCTTTACTAAGTAGGTTGCTGACATCAGCAATATTTCACAACCATTATTGGTGATTATAATTATTTATCTGCTGTCTTGCAGTGTGTTATCCTCCTGTGCTCACCTAAATTGATATTAGTGTCAGTGCTGAGATGTTTTTCTTTCACACATATTGATTATATCAGTTGTCACAGTTGCCTCCTTTCTAGCCATTGATATGGCTACACATTCCATATGCATTGTGTGAAAAAAACATCTTTCACACAATGCATATGCAATGTGTTATAATGTGTATTAATATTTTTTTTAAAAGACAATTACCTTTCTCAACATTGGTCCAAGCTTCCTCCAATTCACTTTCAATAGGTCTAACCTGTTCTGGATCAAAAAGCCAGGTGTTGTTGCAGTTAAAAGGTCCTTTAGTTCCTTTCTTTGTTGGCCAAATACCGTGAACGGTCCACGAATTTTGCTTCTTAGGAAAAACACAGTGATGATGGGGCTTATTGTGAGTCCAAACTTTACATTGGGAACTAGGCCATTGTTGAGTGAACATAAGAAAATCCCATTCCTTATCAAATGAATAAGGATTTAATGCTTCCCCGAATAATATGAGGTGGTGAGGCCGATGTATTAGCGTCCAAACATTATCAAAGCTGGAAAAAGTCCAAGGTTATGTTCATAGTGTTTGTTACATTACATATATGTACACGTTTGTCTGAAAAGTAAAAAAGCTTACCAGAAATAAATTAAAAATGTTGAAATTAAGCTCTTGCTGCACATTGTTATTGCTTTAAAAGCTGCTTAACTTGGTTTTGTATACAACTGTAATAAACACATAGAAAAATATAAAATATTTTCTCAGTATTTCCGTAAATACCCCGTTCGTTTTGGCAAATTGATTGTCAAAATATTTTGCTGTCATATGTGACGTTTGGCCTCATGTTTGTTAACGCAATTTTCACAAAGACCTATTTTCAGTATTGTTAGGTTTCACCGAAATATTTATTTCAATCATAATTTTATACTTGACAAAATAATAACATTATTTTTAACAACTTGATGAAATTTGAAATCAAAACTTAAAAGTTGTTCTGTCTGGTTTTAAACTGCTGGGATAGATGGCGTTAGTGTACAGAAAGAGCGTGAATTTATTGCGAACAGCTGAAGCAGGCGGTTTTTATAAAATTAAAAATTAATATCAAAGATTCATATTCTGTGAGATGATGAGATCTATCACCAACCAAGTTTAAAAACCCTTTTTGAATAATAGGTTTTTAAATAAAAAACCTAATCGCACCTACCTATATACCTATATATTATGTAGGTAGTTTTAGTGCCTACGTATCTTTTAGCTTTTTTTTTTGCACCAAAATATTTCGGGTCCTCTAAACATGACACACGAGCATATTATCTGAGTTGCAATGATCCACACCCGTATTTCTCTTAAATTATCAAATGACAACAAATTTTAGGTTTTGTGATTAGTTGAATGTTCTATTAGTAGGTAGGTAGGCAATAGGTCATCGCATCAAATATCATGCGTATCAGTGACACGTCGACAACTTCAGGAATAGGGGGTAAGTGATGCCGTGAGCAGAACTGCTGCTACTGAGAAATTCCTAATCGGAAAACCTAAAAGTAGTAACCAACACCCAAAAGCATCTAACACGACACGGAGATCGATCCTCAGAACCTAAAACTGGATCAACGTTACTCTTAAAATAAAATCATCAAAATCTCGACAGTCCAAAATCATCATAATCTCGAAAGTTCAAAATCATCATAATCATGACAACAGGGAAGATGCAATTGCAGAATTCATGAAAATTTTGTCATTGAAATGATAAAATAGTATCTATAAAAGAAGGGCCACTGCAAACAATCAGCGTCTAGTAACGTCACTGGTGTTATGACAACGAAAACATGAACTTAAATAATACACATGACAGTTCATGATCTCTGGCAGACAGGAGTGACTCATCGTTCGTTTTCGCGAGAAAAGAGAAACAGTCAGTTTATAATCGCAATTTTAGCAATATACATTAAAAAGCGTATTATTTTTTTATTTTTGTATGGTCTATTTTACACGGAATTCATTTAAATGAAAACAAGATGAAAATATGTCCCTATGCATGTCCCTATTCAAAATCGTCATAATCTCGAATCTCGACAGTCCCAGCTCGATTTCGCCCGCTGTTAGTTCTCTATTTAATTCTTTGATCAATTCCGGGTTCCGGGAGACGCCACTACCGCAGTGGTGTCGTTTGGATTCCTGGGTTCCGACCTGGGGATGGAATCCAGAACCCTTTCCCCAGAAGTCACGCTAGTAGGTATGTACTGGACCAACGTTGTAATAATTAAAAAAAAAAGAAAAACAGAATCAACAGACGAACATGTTAACAACACCTCTCAGTTTTGTTGGGGTTTAAAGAAAGGTCCAAACTACTTCCTCATTGGACGTAGACCCTCATCCAAGCGGACGGTGACCCAAGTTTTTTTTCACGATACCGTTCTTGACTAACCTCATTTCTTTTTTCTCCTGCCGTCACTCGGTCCGATGCACCAATGAAAAAAGAGCATCGCGTGTTTTACGATACGCTGGGTAAGTATCCCCGCATTACCACAGATGCATTATGGAGCTCGCTATGATCGTAATTAGTGGCGTGCGCCAGCCGACGCCGGGCGGCGAGCTAAGTATGCTGGTGTTGCCAGGTGGTGGTGTAATGAGAAACCTGTTTTGTTCTAATACTTATATGACGTGTGCCATAAGTAAGTTGTGGAGAGTTGTTTGGAGCTTCAGGATTGCTATGTGCATGCCTTTTAGGGTATTAGAAGCAGAGCTATCACAGACAAAAAAAAATGTATTTTGGTGCGTATGGGCAGGAATCTAGAGTCGACACTGCGTCTCCCACAGAACAGTTATCTGTTCTGTGGCATCTCCTAGATAGAATTATCTACGGCTAATTTAGTGCTTTCCTCATTCTTGGCCAGTTGTTTGTTAACGAGGCAATGAAGGCTGATAGAAAAATAGATGAAAATATAGTCAACCTTCCCTTCAAAGTTTATTTATTAACGTATTTTTATTTTAACTTGCTTTCTGTTCACTTAAAATATTTCCCACTTTCTAGGCGATTTCTTAGCCTAACAACACTGCAAATATCCTAGACAAGATGATGTAAAAAAAGTAACAAATGCATTCTCGTCCACAATTATTTTCATTTGCAACACACGACAGTACCGAATCACGAAGCGGCAGCTGGCTTGTTATATTTTTTTCCTTTAAAGTTAAACGTTTCTCTTTGTGGAAGCTGCAGTTTTTAAACTTCGAAAAATGGAGGTTGTTCTCAATTCGACTGACTTTTTATTTAACCCCTGATGCAAAAACTTCGGGTTGTTAATGTTTTTTTTCTCCAAGTGTCAACTTATTTGGATATATTTTTTTTTTGTATTTTTCCAGACTGGTCACATTTCAATTTTGTTAAGATCTGATGAAGAACTTCCGAGGTAGGCAACGAACCTCTTTAGTAAATGATGGCAAATCTTCGGGGATCACTGTAATCGCATGTCTGTTAATTATTTACATCGGTTTATAACATAACATTACGCCGGTATACTGTGAAGGGGTAAGCAGATGTGTATGTTACCGGATAATTGTAAAATGCATAAGATTATAAAATACCTTGAAAGATTGTAAACTCTCGATAAATGGTCAACTGAACTATTTGAATACTTTTTTATGCATCAGAATTTGATTGTCTCTCGAAGTTCGCGAGAAATTGTGAACCGACATGATGGCGACCTGTCAGTGAACGGTTCTACAATTTATAAGATTTTCTGGCCTAGCCGAGTAGCGGAACATAGGCCACAGCATAATCAGCCTTATTAACGTTGCCACTGCTGGGACACAGGCATCCTCTCTAGGAGAGGGAATGGGCCGTAATCCACCACGCGGGCCCAGTGCGGGTTGGTGAATGTCACATGTCTTTCGAATTTTTGGTTCTAGGACACGCCGGTTTCCTCACGATGTTTTCCTTCACCGTTTTGTGAGTGAGTGGTGATAAAGTTAATTACACAAAGTAATGCCTAGCTGGGTTTGAACCCGCGACCTACAATTCGTAAGTCGGGGCCGATACCACTCGGCCACCACTGCTAGGCCACAGGGATTTGATTCAAATAATTGATCAATCATAATAATGCACACTAAAAACAATCCTTACATTTTTGTGAATAGACGGACATCGGAGTGGAATATGGTGGTGTGTGTGTATTAACAGGACCCAGTTCATTGGTTTAGTAATTTTGTATTTTGTGAATTTAATTTTTGTGTTAGTTGATGGGTCACAAACTGGGAGCCAGAGAACGGGCGTCGTCACCGAGGAAGGCCTTAGAAACGCTGGCGTGACGACTTGGAGGCGTTCATGACGGATTGGTCGGAGAGGACAACACACCGGAAGGAGTGGAAGGCTTTGGGGGAGACCTTTGCCCAGCACTGAGACAATATAGAATGAACAAAAAAAAGTGATTTGATTTTATTTCCTCGCATTGAAACGCCATACAGCGGTTGGGTACAAATTTATTCGGTATCAGTTTCTTTTCAATATCCTCAGCTCATAAACATCTCCTGTAGACTCTTCGGTCGAAATAAATTCACCTTTTATCGCATTACCTACTTGTACTCCAACGCACTAAATGTCCATAAGGTTCAATATTCAAATAAAAATCTATGCAACATCGACCTTTAAGTAGCAGTCCAGTTTATAGCCACTTTGTATGAGCTATCCTTTTGAAAGGTTAACAATGATCTATTCTATCATCAACTTCAGTATCATACCATCAATTCTAAAAATTTCTAAAAAAGAATCCTCTCGATTCGCAACGAGTTAATACGAACTATACGAACTGAGATAAATTAATGTTTAGGGCACCTTGCTGGCTCAATGTCGTTAGTTCGTCGACTCCTCGCCCGTGACCCTCGCAAGATAAATGCCTATAGTACGGGTGCACCTACGCAATACTGATCCGATTCAAGCGACAATTTTTCAATTAAAACCGTTGTTTTCTGCGTAGTTCCGATCCGTTGTGCAGATGTTTATTTGATAGCTTGTCTTGTATGAAGAATCTCTTGAATAATCCTGAACAGGTCTCCCAAAGTTATAACGCGCATAGAAATCTTCGTCACTGTTCGGCAACGGTCGTATTCCCCGAGCGTCGGAAGACGATATGTATATAGAGTGGTTAAGTGCATTTTCTTCATGCATAATTTAGTAGAATTAGCTATGTGTTTTGTGCTAAAATTGGTGTTTTGTGTTTCCGGGAATATGACAATTAGCGAAGATCTGCATGCGCATTATTAATTTGGTAGGTAGTACTGTAATTTGTTGTTTTTGAAACCTGTTGCAGTTCTTAAGAAGTGGGTAATCCCCACTTGTTTAATATGTCGCATCAAGCAGATTCTTACGGCGAAGAACGAGCAGGACAAGTTGTCCATAAGAATCTACTATAGCGAATGTAAAACTAGAGTAAATTTTATTTTGATTTTACTGAACTGTAAACGTTGACACTTAAAAGTGCCTTTTAATAGTTTTATCGAAATATTTTGACTTTGACCTACCTATTTAAGTGAATAATTCTGCATATTCAGCAAAATTCAATTGCCTGCTGATTTAAAGTCACTTCGGTAGATACATACACTTTAAAGCGATCCATCATCAGTAGAGACTGGTGATGGATCGCTTTAAAGTGTATGTACCTCAACAGAACACAGTACACACACAGTACAGAACAGTGTATGAAGGTCAACAGAGGTTGGACCTAGGTCTCTTCAGTCACACACCATGAACTCGATTTTCGGATCCAGCTGCTGCTGGTCAACTTACGTAGATCGTTGCTCCAACAAGGTCGAGGGCATATAACAGGGTCACATTCCGTCTACTTTTAATATATCAAGAAACCACCAAGACTCGTTTTAGATAAGTAAGTAGCTGTAAATCAAGCCAATATAAAGTATTCTACTTTTAAAATTAAAGAAATTCGTCCAGTTTTGTAAAATTATAGTTAATTAAATTTTATTGGTTCGAAGTTTAATCGCAGCGGAATTTGTGTGCGAAGGAGCATCGACCGTGACCATGAGACAAATATTGGGTGAAAAGACTACAGGGAGGCCTAGGGCGTTGATACGAAGCTTATGAACCAGTTGGCATGCGGCCTGAGGACCTTTTATCTCCTCAGACTTCCCGCCAGGGTTGAGGAATTTGTTCAAAAGAGTTACCGCGGCCCTGAAATGCGACGGGCATTAGGAGGAACACAGATGGGTTTTAGTCAGTTAGTGTCCACTCCCTGCCGCTCCGCCCAGAGCGGAAGAGATGATTTCCCATCCACAAAATTAAGGTATATGAGCAACCTCTGCTTAATAATGGTAATGCTGGGGTTGCCGCGTTTCTGTAGCGCGTCGGGGATGTTTGCGGACGCGCGCGTACCAGATTTCGGCTCACTACTGCGGCTGCGAATCGCATCACTGATGCGTCGGATGCGCGACAGCCCCAATAGCTTAGTGGCAACTGTGGCCGGCAGGGTGGATGGCCTTATGGTGTCTCACTGGAATGGCGGTACACAGACCGTCTTCCAGGTATATGAGGTAGGTTTAGTGTGTATCTTTTGTATCTTTTTGTTTTTTGTTGTTAGTGCTATGGATCTCTGGTCTGATAAATAAAGTTATTATTATTATTAATTCATGTTTTCTATGAGTAAACACGAAATATGGTGAATGATTCCTCATTAGCAGACAGGAGTTTGGTATTTGGTAGTGGGACACCCCCTTGTCTTGGAAAGCACGTTAATCCGTTGGTACTGCGCCAAATCTCTCCGGTCGTGTCTGATCCCGTTGGACTAAAACATTAGAGGCACAGAGAATGCAGCTGTGTTTGCGCACGCACTCTTGAACTATACCTACCTAATACTTCCGACAGATTTGATTTGACTAATCTCTGTTTTTTATATTGCACTCGTGTATCTGACACTAGCAGCGCCTCGCGGTTTCACCCGCGTAGTTCCCGTTCCCGTGGGAATATGGGGATAAAATATAGCCTATAGCCTTCCTCGATAAATGGGCTATCTAACACTGAAAGATTTTTTCAAATCGGACCAGTAGTTCCTGAGATTAGCGCGTTCAAACAAACAAACAAACAAACAAACAAACAAACTCTTCAGCTTTATAATATTAGTATAGATGAAAGATTTTTTCAAATCGGACCAGTAGTTCCTGAGATTAGCGCGTTCAAACAAACAAACAAACAAACAAACTCTTCAGCTTTATAATATTAGTATAGATTTAAGATTACGGTAACATAAAAAAGAAACAGGAGTGATATACCTATTATCAGCAACAGCCCTTTTTGGGTCTATTTCAGAAGATCGAAATAAACTAAGGATGGCTGTACACCATGCCATAAACTGACTCCACACGGTTGCAATCAGTATTCAGGATCCTTCCATACACAAAGTGGGTCAAGCAAAATTATCTTGGCTCGTGAAAATTGAATAATGTATCATTGTCTCCTTGAACTCTTCACTGTATGCTTATAAGACTGAATGTTTATAGTGTCCATGAGCTCTAGACAAAGTGATATTCCATCGGCGGTTTTTTTAAGGTTGGGAAATTCAGAAAATGACTTCTGCTTTGGGTGGCTCTAACTGACTAAAACCTATCCATGTTCCTCCTAATGTCCTTTGCGTTCACCGCCGCGGACGCAGCGGTGACTCTTTTTAACAAATTCCGCAACATTCTACCAGCAGCAGCAATAGCGTATTTGACTACTATATAAAAATACAGTATTTTATAGGCAGATATTCAGATACCTGCATATAAAATACTGTAATTTTTTTTCAAGGCTCTGGCAGATACCTTTAATGAAAATCTAAAATCTAATGAAAATCTAAAATCTGGCAGATACCTTAAATTGAATCATGATAATGTATGTATGTTTATCTTGAGTTGAGGTACTGGAGTAGTCTTGTCAGTCTGATAGGTTGGATGTAATAGATACTCTCTTTGTATCTCAATACATATGTATTTCCTTTTCTTTCGGTAGTGTACAGTGTTGGCAGATGCTAAAATATGACCTATTTTTAGTCTGTGGTCTGAAGAAGAGTTGGGATTTAATATTTCGATGTTTTGTAAGATGATTGGTTGATTTGATATGATGTTTTTGTTAGTTCCATTTCGTGAGCGCCAAGTTCGTCGTTGGTAGGTACGACTTTAGGACTGCGATTTTATTTTCAAGCGATAAGTTTATTCATCTCTTGCCTCTCTGGTTTCTTACTGCATAAACGTTTGATTTCGTAACTGACAATGAATATTCTTCTTGTCTGGGTTGTCCTATTTTTGCATTTAAGTCGCCTATTATTATAGAATTTCTGTGTTCTTGGTTAATAGCTATGTTTAATTTTGTCTAAAAATTTAAAAAAAAAAAAAACTTTCGCTATTTTTGTGGATCCATATATTTACGAGATATAATTCGTTTTCTTGTATTTTTAATCCGTTGTTCTTACCTATGAAGTTTTCATGTTATTTTTGTGTTTTTTTTTTCTAATAAATCTTACGGAATCTGCAGTTTTCTGACTAGGAAAAATAACTCTATCGAAAGACACCTGGTACAGGCAGGCAGCTCAAAAAAAGCACTTAAGGAGTTACAAACATCCCCACCGAATGTGTCTCCACGTTGTCGTCGTGGTGGGGCTTGAGCGTCTCAATGATCTTGCGAGCTTTCCCGGTAGAGCTACTCATGCCGGAAGGTCGCAAGTGAGGGACCAGACCAAGAGAGACACACACGCGAGGAATCCCGCTCGCTGCCTTCTGGTACGCGTCTGCTCATCAGACGTGGCTGTGAAGGCAGTGAGCGGGTGGGAGGAGAGGCCCTGTGAGGGAGAAAGGGCGGAGGAGTAAGGGACCGCACCCTCTAAAAGGAAAATTATGGAAAAAGGTATTTGCAAAATGAGTCCCCAGGTGGGTCCCGACTGCTCAGCGGTCGGGGAATCCCACCCCGCTTCGGCGGGCTGCCCTCCGTACTCTGGGGTGGGCAACAAACACCTTCCACTTGCCAGTGGCAACAGGAGCCGAGGAGGCTCAGAATCGTCGTCATCCGGATCCGCTTTCTATAAGGAGCTGATGGCGTACGATTGCATAGAGGAGGGTTCGCCTGAGCGCCGGGGTGGTGCGGAGTCGGGTTCCGGCTCCGCGCCAGACCTAGTAACGGTCGGCTCGGCGGGCTCTGGAGACAGAGGAGGGGGGGCTGCTGCGGAGGGCGTCAAGCTCTTCCGCAAGCGGCCCAGACGGGAGGATGACAGCGGGTCGTCCTCCGAGGGTGAGTTCGCCTCCGCCCGAAAAATCCCCACCGCCAGGCGGGGCAGGGGCTGTGAGGCGGGGAGGGGGCTGGCTCCCTCTACCCGGGAGGTGGAGCGTCGGGCCGAGAGGTTGGCGGGGGAGGGGCGTCGCCCAGGAGGGAGCGGTCGCAGGGCTCCCTCTACTCGTCCGCCTCCTCTCGACTCCGACGACTCGGAGTCCCCGGGAGAGGTGCCTCCCACTGCCGAGGAGAAGAGGGCCAAGCTGGAGGAGGTCGTGGAGGCCGCGATCCGCGCTGTGGCCTTTAAGAGGAAACAGTCCTCGAAGCGGGAGGCCATCAGCGCGGCCAAAGCCTCCATTATGGCGGCAGCGGCGGCCAACGTCGGCAGTTCGGGAGAGGCGACAGAGTTGCGGGCGGAGGTCGCCCGCCTCGCGGCCGTTACGGAGCGACTCATAGCGGAGAATGAGTCGCTCCGGAGGGACCTGGCTGGCATGGCCAGGGCGGCCTCGGAGGAGCCGCGAGGGGGGCTGAGTCCAGCGGCGCTGGAGGGGAGCCAAGTGCTGAGCCAGGTGCGGAGCCTGGTGCGGCAGGAGCTGGCTCCCTTCCAGAAGCAGTTCTCCGTCTTGGAGAACATGATCCGGCGTCCCCCATTAGCGGCGACACAGAGGCCCCCGGGCCAGCAGAAGGCGGCTTCGTATGCAGCCGCCGTGGCTGCCAGCCCGGGAATGTCCGGCCAGGCGAAGGCCAAGACGGGAGCCGCGCCAGCGCCTGTGGCGCCGGCGCCTGCGAAGCCGGCGACGACCAAGTCGGCCCCGGCGAAGAGGGGCAGGAGGAAGGCTGGAGGGGGAGCGGCTAAGGCTGCTGCGCCAGTGGCGCCGCAGCCGCCCCCACCCCCACCCTCGGACCCTCCTGCGGCCGAGGCCGAGTGGCAGGTTGCTGGAAAGAAGCGGCAAGCCAAGAAGGCAAAGAACAAGGCGAAGAAGCAGCGGCGGAAAGCCAACGCCATTGCGGCGAGGCTTCGCGCCCCGAAATCCGCGGCTGTGGTGCTCACACTGCAGCCAGAAGCGGAACAGAGGGGCGTGACGTATCTCGCCGTATTGAAGCGGGCGAAGGAGGCGGTGAGCCTCCAAGAGCTGGGCATCAGCGGGGGCATCGGGGTCAGGAGGACCTTGACCGGTGCCCGGAAGCTGGAGCTCGCCGGAGCGGAGATTGGCCCGTTCGCGGACGCCCTGGCCGAAAGGCTGAGGGCGGTCTTACCCGCGGACGAGGTCCGGGTGTCCGGGCCGACTAGGCGCATCGACGTGCGCATAGTGGGCCTGGATGACTCCGTTACGGAGGAGGAAGTTGTGGCCGCCGTCGCCAGGACTGGGGGGTGCTCTGCCGAGCTCGTCAAGGCGGGCGTCCTCCGGCCTGACAACACGGGCATGCAAACCCTTTGTGGTGAACTGCCCCGTGACGGCGGCCAGAACTTTGTCGGAGGGCCGAAGGCTCTTGGTGGGATGGGTGTCTGCGCGGGTAAAACTGCTGGAACCCAGACCTCTGAGGTGCTACCGCTGCCATGTGGGTAACCACACGGGAGCTATGTGCCCCTCGGAGGTCGACCGCAGCGGACTCTGTTTCCGCTGTGGTCAGCCCGGTCATAAGGCTGGCTCGTGCGAGGCCACGCCGCACTGCGTTGCATGTGCGGCTGTTGGCAAGCCGGCCGAGCACTGGGCTGGGGGAAGGGCCTGCGCGCCACCCGCCCCGACCAGGGGCAAGAGGTCCGCCGCCACCGCCGCCTCTGCCGCCGCCGCGGCTTCCGTCGCCGCCACTGCCGCTTCTGCTGCGGGTGCTGCGACTCCCAACGCTCGGGAGGGTGCTGAGATGGAGTGCCGGTAATGGTCCCATTTCGGCCCCCTCCAGAGACGAGTCGGCCGCTGTGCTATTGCGCAGTGGCCGATGCCTGGGGACGGTGAGCGTGGGTGGCTCGCCGTCCGATACCAGGTTGAGTCGACGACGCGTTGTGTTCCACGCGCGCCGCAAGGAGCCGTCAGCACCGAGGACGGGGCCCATAGGGTCGGTGCCTGCTAGGGTTGCGGAATTTGTTCGAAAGAGTTACCGCGGCCCTGGAACGCATAGGGCACAAGAAGGATCACGGGTGGGTTTTAGTCAGTAAAAGTCTGACACTCCCTACCGCTCCACCCAGGGCGGGAGGGGTCATTTGATGATTTCCCATCCAAAAAAAAAAAGGAGTTACAAACATGGAAAACATGGATCGACGGTCTGAATCGGACGTTATAGACGTTCCAACGAAATTTGATAAACCCCTATAGGTACAAAGCCAAAGAATACCTCAGACTCTAACAGCAAAATATACTACTAGAGCTACTAGTTAGAGAGTACTGGAGCACAGTTCGATGTAAAAGAAATATTAATTTAATAATGATAATACATAATTATAAAAACACAATATTATAAAATATCATATTTATTAGTTTATTATTTTAGCATATATGTATTTTATTAGTATTATATATATATATATATATATATATATATATTATTTTGTAATTTCTTTCCCACTCAATATATTTTGTATTTTATTTATTTGTTGTACACCTACCACAGTGTTGTCTTTTTAACCCAAAGGTTGACTGGTAGAGAATGCCTTGTTGCATTAAGTCTAGCCCATGTACCACTATTGTACATAAAGTTTAAATAAATAAATAATTTTATTGTAATTATTGGCTCTCTGCACGTGTTGGTAATAACTGTTAGTGCAAAGAGTAACTGAACTTATTAAAGAAATAAATAAATAAATAGTCGAAGGAATTAATCAGACAAAAGCCCTGGCTCAGAAAATGTATTTAATGAAGCTATTAAATTGCTTGCACTCAACTAGCGCTACCACTGGCTCTTCTGTTTAATCTATTACTGGTAACTACCGTCACACCTACTCAATGGTCAGAGGCAAATATAATATCTACCTATACCTACTTAATATTATAATGCTGAATAGTTTGTTTGTTTGAACGCGCTTATCTTAGGAATTACTGGTTCGTATTGAAAAATTATTTTAGTATTCGATAGCCCGTTTATTGTGGTTGGCTATAGGCTGTATAACATACGCTACGATCAATAGAAGTATCAATGAAAAATAGGTATTTTTTAGATGTAGATGCAAAAACACGTGATTTACTCCTATCAAGTTCTATTTCTGTCTGCAGGGCTTAAATAAAAATTACATGAATCGCATGACGGGAGCTAAGTTTGTTCGCTTCGCTCGCTCAATCTAGCTCCCATCATAATATTCGAATTTAACCTATCCGTGTCGGGGAGACCCGGATAGGTTAGATTTACCCTGTGCCCTATGTTCCGGCTTGGCTAAGCCAGAAAATCCAAAAAATAAAGACTATCTCATCGAGAGTTTACAATCTCTCGAGATATTTTTAATTTTACGCATTTTACAATTGCAAATTCCGTAAGATTGTAATGAATCTTTATTACATTATAGTATCTCGATTTTATGAAAAAAATATATTTTGTGCGAATAACTGATTTTTCCTTATTCAGTTAAAATTATATTAAAATAAAAAAAGATTCCAGTTAGAAATAACTTTAAGAACAAAATATATGTCAAGCCATCAGACCATGGCTTTGCACTTTATTAATACAAGATAAATAATAATTAGATATGGTTTCATTATACGTAATAAAAGAAAAAGCGTATAGTTGAAGTTTTAATTTAAATACCGTAATTAAGTTAGCTGTTGAGAGGTAGTACAGTGATTTATGAATCAAACATAGATAGGAACTATATATTTTTATTTCATTTGCATGCAGGTCTATCTATAAATTCTAACATAACTGCATCAGATGGGTATATAACTTATTAGTTGGAGATGGTCAATAATCATCTCAAGACAAGAATACTGAGTATGGCGATTCAGTTCTGTTCTTCTTATTTTTTTTTTTAAAACGTTGCACCACACTAGAACTCCTGTGTCTTGGGTGCATTTACAAACATATAAAATTACACAAACAGCCACAGTGACAGCCTGAAGGCTGGATGTAGCTATGGATTGTGTCAATGCCTGCTAGGGTTGGCTGGTTCGAAAGAGTCACCGCGGTCCTGGAACACAAAGGGCAATAGGAGGAACACGGGTGGGTTTTAGGCAGTAAGAGTATGACACTCCCTTCCGCTCTGCCCAGAGCGGCAGAAGTAAAAAAAAAGAAAGTGTCTCGCTTTAAAGGTACTTACTTAGATTGTATTGTAAATCTGAAAGGACATCTCTTTGAGGCACCTACTTGGCACCTAGTTTAGCATAACTGACAAATTGTGTTATTACGCATTCTATTTACACAAAGCGTAACTTCAGTCTGTTATTACGTAAGTACGTTCCCATAATTTATCAGTAAAATATTCAAAAACACTGCCTGACCAGTGAATTGAACCCAGGAACCCTCGCTCAACAATAACGCTTCCAACCAGTAGGCCACCAAGCAATCAATTTGGACGTCTGTCATCCAACACGTCCACTACATGTACCAGAAGTCCAGAAGCACATCATCATGTCACGATGAGGAAATGAGTGGGTGTTAGCGAGCACGCGACGACGCGACCGTTTCCGAACGAACGACCTAGTTCCTTTCTGTAATTCAGTATTAGTGGTACTCGTATGCACATTATTACTAACTAAAACGGACGGTTGGATGGGGAAAGTACATAAAATAATCATACAGTAGGTTATTATGAGTTGATTCAAAAGGCTCGCCAAGGTTTGGTCCGCAAATGGTTTACCATTAATTACATACTCACACTAATTCGTGCTTCTAAAAGCACGTTAAGCCGTTGGTCCCGGCTGTCATTTGAAAATCTTTGACAGCGCATGCAGGTACCCGGAAGCCAGATCATCTGACACAAGTCTTGCCAAGGAGTATCAGGCTGCCCAGTTGAGTTTTGGAGTTCAGTTAGGCGGTCGCTCGATGTAAGATAGGTATTGGTGATCAGAAACTGCATCCGGTTGGACTCGAAGTCGAATACAACACGATTGGGAAAGGTAGACTATCGAGGCCACCACCTCTGCGAAATTCGGGTGATAAAAGAGCGTCAAAAAGGACTTTTGTAGTTGACTGTACTGTACTAAATATTCGTTTAAAAAAAGGTGACGAATCGGGAAAGGATGTGTGAAGATTAAAATCTTGACCAAACGCCACTAGCGTTCAGTTGATTTTAAAACTTTCGATATGTTGACCAATCGGGAATGTGACATAACGGGAAGTAGCCATTATTACAAGAGCTTTTTTGAAAGTACGTAAAGATTCAAAAGAATATCATTTACTCTTGCTTCAACTTTGAAATTAATTAGGATGTCCGTCATAAATGCTGGAAGAATGAAGACGGTGCAGGCGTCTTCGTCGGCTTCCTAAATGCAGATAAATACTTAAATTAAATTCATTTTACCTACGTTGCGCAATTGCATGTCTGACCCCCACAACTCAGTGACTGAGTAACTCATATCCTTCTTGGTAAGAATACTTCTACGACTAACCTACCCGAAGACTGTCTTTACTGATCTAATATTCAGAGATATAGCTCTGAAAAAACTTTACTACACGAACCTACACCATCCCAACAATAAACAACTCCTGCGCGTCTCTCCTCAAAACCATAAACAATAACAACTCCATTTACACAGAACAGGAATGCACACAACCCTTCGCATAGCTGCAGGCTAGATCAGTTTACAAACAGGCCATTGCTCTCGATGGCATTAATGCATTACGGCAAAAAATGGCGACCGCGCGTGCGTTTCCGGACGAGTATGCGGTTGCAAAAAGTGCGCGCGCGCCGCTTGCTGCGCCGTGACGCGTTTTTCTAATTAATTAATGCTGTAAAGTGCGATGGGCACGCGAACGTCTTTACTTTACAGCCAATTTACACTTGCTCGGCCCAGAGATGCTCAGACTTATGGTGTTGGCGGTCGATCCAGATTCGGAGCTAACCCTAGCACTAAATAGAAGCGTTTAAACATTTAATCAGTTAAGGTTTATTTAGAAACAGTGGATAACGTCAAGTGATCAACACAGTGTTTGTTTTTAAGCCAAAGGTTGACTGGAAGACAATACCTTGTCGCGTTAAGTCTGCCCATGTACCACTACTTGTAACATACAGTTTAATTAAATAAATAAATCCACACCCAAACTTTTTTAATGATTTTTTTTTTCTATGGGACATAAATAAAATTCGTGATTCATGGTTCTACTAAACTCCTTTGCCTTACTGACATGGTTGAGAGGACATTTAGTATCCTATTAGGACATCTAGATGCCCTAATCAAGTTCTCTTGCGCTCCCTCGATTCTGAAACCAATGACCACGGTGATATAGAAGATTAGATTGATGTGTTTTCACTGAGTTCCTCGTAGATATTCTTACTTTGGACATGGTGGAAAAATAGTATAGGCTCGCTTTGACCCCTATCTCACCTGATGGTAAGCAATGTGGTCGACGATGGAGCACGGCTTATCTGGAAGTAACCTTTTCAATCTTCACTTAATTACTTCCAGGATCTAGCTAGCTGGTCGCAAGACTTTATTTATCAAATGAGTTCCGTCCGTGGTCCGGGCGGAGCGGAAGGGAATGTCAGACTCTTACTGACTAAAACCTATCCGCGTTCTTTCAAATGCCCTTCGCGTGCCAGGGCCGTGGTGACTCTTTCGAACAAATTTCGCAACTTTGAGTACCCCTGGCCTGTTCCCTAGGTGTAGGCGCCAATGGGCCAGCGCTGGCGTAATTGTGGACGGTTGAACGTCTTGTTTATGACATCGTGTAGGTGATCCTCGGGGGCTTGAGGATGTAAACAGACATCCATCTAGGTGTTTAATGACTGGCAGAACGTTGTTTTGGGACGGCGTGTATCAGGCTCCTTTCAAAGAGGGTTTGAGAAACATTTGCGGGTGTAGTGTTTGCTTTTAATGTTTATCTTATAAGGAAGGTGTCTGTTACACAGTTAATATTAGACCAGACGTCATTAAATCTATCTTTGTATCTAGCCCATTGGAGTGGAGGTTACAGTTAGTCAAATGGGATGGGTTTATGCTAATGAGAGCAATTTATATATTTTCCCTAAAAACAAAAAACGTGCCAAGTGCGAGTCGGGCTGACGTGCAAAGGGTTCCTAACCAGTTTCATTTTTGTTATAAGTTATTTTAATACTTAATACTTTTTTAGGTGTTCCTGTAACCTTTAGGTAAAGAAATATTGTCTGCATTTATATTCAAAATTTTAAGCTCAGTAGTTTGGGCGATAAGGGATGGTAATTTCTTGAATAACTTCAAAACTGTTGATTTCAAAACTATGATGACGATACGATATCAAATTAATCAAAATGAGCCTTTTCATATGATATGTCACGAAAATTTTTGTCCCCCAAAAGGGACCTCCATACTTAACATTTATTTATATACGTAACGCGTCCGTGTTTGGGTCACAGAAACTTATAATTGTACCTTTAAATAGAATCGGTCTACTAGATTCCGAGAAAATTGGGCGTGAGACGGACATAATGAATAACAGGCAGACAGACAGACACCCGAGTAATCCTATAAGGGTTCCGTTTCTTCTAGATTTTCGGAGCCCTAAAAACTGACTTTCACATGACGGACCAGTTTGAATTTTTTCTTAGGCTGTTGCGATTTTAGATAGGGCCATATAGGACCTAAAAGTCTAAAAAACACTGAAAAAAGGTATATAAAGAATTATTCACAGCACGGACTGTATAAACGCTTCTTAATAACTGCAAATAGTACACATGACTCAGACAAAAGAAAGCTAAACTAAACGTATTGTTTATTATCTGTTCTATTTATTTTATTAATATAGAACAAGAAATTAAACAATTAAATTAGAAAATTAACGGATACTGTTAATGAGTTAATATTGTATTCAAAGACGGTTTTAGTAGCATTGTGTTATTTATTTGTATTGTTAAGAAGATAATTGTTTTCTGTGGTTTGTGTACTTCTTCTATCGGGAAATTTGTAGGTGGATAGGTATTAAATGAGCTAACTCAGCTTAATACTTCATTTTGGAAAGTTTAAATTTCTTAAATTTCTCTTTCCAGTTAGTTTTTTCACTGCTGTGAAAAAACTAACTGGAAAAAGAACTATTTCGATCACAATTCTAATTAAAACTAACCATTAAAACCATAAACAAACTGCCAGTAAAAAAAAAACGTTTTAAAAGTATACAGTATCCTTTCGCGCGCATCACTGGCTGGCTATAACCGCGCAAGTCAAATAAGGAATGTAGTTTAAAATAGCGATGCGTCGACGCAAACGCACCCCGTGACGTCAGCAGGAATTTGACTCGGAAATGAGTCACAGACTCGTTGCCTGAGTCTGCCTGAGTCATAGAATGCGGTCCAAGTCTTCGGTGCTTTTATATGTCGCGGACTTTTCAAAGTTCGAACGGTTTTTTCTTTGTCTATGACTGATGACGATGAGATTTGGGCTAAAGGTTGTGGTTTTTAAGATATTTACCTAATATTTTAAACGTAGATCCGGTAATATTTTAATTATACCTAATGTGTTCATTCCGGTTTTGGCTGGTTTAATAGCAAGATGGTAGTTTATTATTGCTTCTGTTATTCGCTCATAGTACTCGTAATTAAAAAAATAGCTTTGGAACTTGAAACATTCGCTTTACTTTGAAGGGATTCTCATAACTTTCCTGAGAAAATCACTATTTAGGTATCAATTTAATTTTACTTCAATGTGCAAGTGTACTTCTTCCAAAATCGTATTAATTATGTTATGTGATGTTATTGAAACTTACTCTGCCTATTACAATATCCCAGCTGTCTCAAGCCCATGTTCCTTAGAACTTTTTCATTCTATCTTCAAAATTGGAATCCGCCATCGCTTAAAAAAAAGTCGCTAAAAAGAGTATTCATAACTTTAATGCACCACTTCATCTAGAGCCGCCTCACCGGTTGTTTGCTAAACCACTGGTACTCAGCCTAAGGCCAGCGTTGAGTGGTGGTGTCCAGGACAATGTTCATGTTTATATTGTTTTTGGTACAAGATACTGAGCTATTGTTGCAGATCTTAAATCAAAATTATTATCGGTTTCGATTTTAACTGTGCTTCGTTCTGTCTGAAAGGGCTTTGAACTGCAGAACGACAATTGTCTTTACTATGTAGGTAGAGTAGAACGCGCAGCGGCGTAATTTTTCTACAAGTATGACAGTGTCGGCTTCAAACCTAAATTCATGCAACTGATTAGATACCAGTATTTTACCTGGAATGACAGCATATCTGACTTTCACAACCCATCAAAGTGCTAAACTACAATACATAAATCCGTCAACAAATAAACGTTTTCATTAGATATTAAACGCTACACACAGACACCAAAAAACTCATACATTTACATACACACATACATACATAGACTAATTTAAATAAACAAACAAAGTACTATGTACTACTATCGGTCTACATTGCGATTGTTTGCAAGAGCAACGACTCTGGCCAATGATGCGAGCGACCATTATGCCACAGTAAAAATATGGAACAGTATGGAAACTAAGCCCATTTGTTGAAATAATTACCTACGCTCCAGTAGAGAGTTAGGGTTGTCACTTTTAATGTTTGTAATAAGTAAGTGTTTTCTTGGAACGAAGTTCTTTAACATGGCTTGCGGAAGGAGTTGACTGGGAGAAATAGTCACACGAAAATGTAATGCGTTAGTGAATGTTATTCCATGCGACTTTCTTCTTTGGTCAAAATGTAAATAATGCCATTGTAAAAAAAATACAAACTGAATATTTTTTATCATTTCTATGCCATTTTATTCTATTTCAATTGTACCTAATATCTCATATCGGCCTTAAAATGAAGGATTTCTGTATGTTGAAAAATTATTGTTACTTATTTTGTGAAGTAAGTAAGTTCCAATGTGTATGTTGCGAAGGCTAAATTTCCTTTGACAAGACTAGAATATAATGTTTTCGTCAAATTATGTTCATTTATTTTTTTATACTCATAAGAATTCATTTATTCCATATGTTATATAAATTATAATACAATATAAATTACAATCAGTCTTCGGTATACTAGTATTAAAAATCTGTGCTTGGGTACTCAATTTTTGCAAAACGAAAACCTGAGTGGTCCATCTACATATAGCCATTATAATAGCGTAGGTATTATCTATGAACACGGCACCCGCCACTGAGCGCACCGCGAAGGTCCCTTAGAGGCCTCATAGAAGTGCGCGTCTGTGTGAGTGTGCCGTTTCGACCGTTTGTTCGTAGTTTCTGTACTGTTCCATATTTCTACTGTGATTATGCCGTGCAAAACAATATGATTAGTTTATACTAGCTAGTGGACGGGGTTTGTCTGTAATTTTTTTTTAATGATATTTTGTTAAGGGCTTATGATGATGTTCCTAGGGATGGAAAATAAAAACCAACTACAGAAGGATTTTTTCTTATTATTTTTTTTTAATTTACCATCATACTAGTTTATAGTAAACTAGAAGCGGTCCGCAGTTTCACCCCGTTGTTCCCGTTCCCGTGGCAATACGGGGATAAAATATAGCCTATGACACTCCACAATAAATGAAAGGAAAATAATTTTGAAAATCAGTAGATCCAGAGATACCTCTTACAACGTCACAAACTCACAACCTCACAAATGTTACCTCTTTATAATACTTATTAGTATAGATATTAGTTTAGTAGTTTGTTTCTTTGTTTGTTTGAACGCGCTAATCTTAGGAACTACTAGTCCGATTTGAAAATTTGTTTCAGTGAGAGTGAGTTGAGGAAGGCTATAGGCTATAATATCATCAGGCTAAGACCAAATAGGTGCGGAGCAGTCATGAAAAATGTGACACAAACGAAGTTGCGCGGGACAGATAGTCGATAAATAAATTTCTCACGTGTCACACAATATTTTTCAAGAATAACATTAAGATTTTCCAGAAAATACTTAATATACTTAATTACTACTTACATACGTACTTAATATTTTCATGCGTTGCCTTTTGCGAGTGCCACAAATTGGGAACTCTCGGCGGGATTCAATCAAATTGAAACTTACCATTGGTTATGTATTGGAATTCATCGAGGGACTTTCTACGCTGGCAATCGATGAAAGTGAGATTTTTAATAAATAATTTGAAGTTGAATATTTATCAAATTCTACCTTGAAAGCCTGGAAAATTTGTTATTTAAATAGGATTTAAAAAGTAAAATAACTGAATGATGGCCTTAGGTAAGTTTTTTTTAAACATGATGCTCATGTGACCAGCTGTGTCAAAATGCAGTTAACACAAATAAAAAATAAAAAATCTAGGTAGGTATAACGATTTTCGACCTTTTTTTGTTTTTTTTTTTTTCGAGCCTAGTAGCATCACAGGGGCTGGCAGAATAGTTGAAAATCTGGGTATGTATGACGATTTGATTTTCGACCTTACTAGCATGCCTTAGTACCTACCTCGGCAATTCGAAATTTAAATTTTGTAGTAAACGCACACAGATGAGGATTACATTGAAGATAATAATGCTTGGCTAAATGATGGTCCTGCTCCACAGCCACTAGGGCGTACAAACTAAACTATTCCTCTGACATTTAAAAACTTTTTTGAACCCGCTGAAGATTTTTTTTTTAGTACATATGTGTGCATTAACGACACATTGTGTGAGTAATATGTACCTTAAACGATATTATATTTGTATGTCTGTCTGGAATGTGCCCTGGCGGTTGGGAGTGTCATACTCACTCAAAATTTAAGTTTCTCTGATGGTGGCGTATGTGTTTCATTTATCATTTGGCTCCGTTAGTAGGGACGGGTCATCTCTCAACTGCCATAGTTTGTTTTGAATATTTGTACTTTGAATTGTTCCGTTTCCATATGCCTTTATCACACGTGTCTTTACATACCGTTCTCACATATATATATGAACTAGCTATCCGCACAACTTCGTTTGTGTCACATTTTTCATGACTGCTCCGCTCCTATTGGTCTTAGCGTGATGATAGTCTTAGCCTATAGCCTTCCTCGATAAATGGGCTATCTAACCCTGATTTTTTTCAAATCGGACCAGTAGTTCCTGAGATTAGCGCGTTCAAACAAACAAGCAAACTCTTCAGCTTTATAATATTTCAACAAGAACAATGTATCCACAACTTTGTAAAATTTATTGATTTAAAGAGTGTCCGTGGAGTTTCTTGCACGTTCTTCTCCATAGAGATCTACGCTTTGGAACTTGCAGATAATCACCTCTTTCGACTGACCGACTTTGACAATTCAAAAGTGCCTGTAAATGGTTCATCTAATTCAAATAAATGCTTTGAGTTTAAAAAAGTTTCACATTTAGCAGAACGGACTGACATAATTCCCATTAATTCTATGTATATTGTTATTCCGACCTTGTGAAGTTTCTAACTCCTTGTTTAACTTTATAGGCAACTACTTGGAAGTTATTACACGTGTACCCTACTTTAAGTCAGGTTCTCGAAATTAGCGGAATTACAAACTGGGTTCATTAAACAATAGTCTGTCGGCTTAAACGAACCATTACGTTTGCCTAATCACATTTCGAATTTCTGTGTTAATATTTGAATCTTAAGTCGGAGTTATTTATGTTTTGAAACTTCATTATAATCAGCCCTTTAATGTTCCCACTGAGAAGCAACAAAAACACCGAGTTTCGAAATTAAACTTATTTTATACTTTTTGTGTGTTTTGTTTAGAAGTCCACCGTAATCCACCACGCGTACCCAGGTTGGTGAATGTCACGTGTCTTCGAATTTTTGGTTCTGGGAAATTTCCTCACGATGTTTTCCTTAACCGTATTGAGAGCGGTGGTGATGAAATTATTTACCTACACAAAGTAGTGCGCCTAGCTGGGTTTGAACCCGTCACAATTCGTAAGTCGGGGCCGTTACCAATCGGCCGATTGGTAACGGCCCCGAATTACGAATTGAGTTTCAGAGAGAGCAGTGGTGGCCACCACTGCTCTCTTAAAGGATTCGTGGTGTCATTACTTTCTTCAACTATCCGTCTGTAGAAAAAAAGCCCCTTCTACGAAGGCACGTTAAGTCGTTGATCTCGGATGTCTTGTAGATCTTTGACAGTCGTTTTGGCACTCAGAAGCACGAAAATCCTCGTGATACCCGTGGTGCAAAGGGTATCTTGCTACTCAGTTAGTTGATTGCATGTCAGGTGGTAGAGGTCAATTGTTATATCGTTGCACTTAACTCAAAAAAGTCTATTTTTGAGAAAGCAAAACAGACTGAAATAGAGCAGAAACGAACAACGACAGTAGTTAGAAAGAAGAAATACGTATCGGGTTACCTCCACGTTGACGAAAACATTTTCGATAAATAGTTAAATTAGACCCATTTTAATAATAATTTTCCATACAAACATAATTAAATTTCCCAGTTATCTTTTTTTAAATAAGACATTTCGAAAATGTTTTCTACTCACTTTTTAGACCTAATGTATCCTGCTTATAATATGTGTGAAGTTTCATTAAAATCGGTTCTGTCAATACGCAAAATTAGTGACTTGAAAATTTGTATGAAATGCGGCGTACACGATTTTTAGTCGAAGAACTAGCTTGTAAGGACGACGGACACTGGAGCTATTATAGTATACATACATGTCATAAAAAGCTATTTATTGACCTTTTACCCCGGTGCGAAGTAAAATTAATGGAAAAGCTCTCTGAAGACCAGCGTAGTCTATTTCGTGTCTATTTCAAGCGACACTGAATCGATTATGAGGGAAAATGGAAACTAATTAGTTGGAAGCGATAGTGCCTGCAAGCTCTATTTAATTTAAATTCTGTCTGCGGTTTCGCCCAGGTGATAAATATTGTATTCCAAAATTTATCATCACGTCACGATTTTTATATAAAAATTTAGCATACGGGTATGCTAAATTTTATCCTAATCCGGTCAGCCGTTGAAGCGTTAGTAAATAGCAAATAATAACTAGACATTCATTTGTAAAATATTAAAACGATCTTTTAAATATTATATTTTAGCAAAGTTAATAAAAAAAAAATATTGCGTGTGATCTAACATACTTCGTAAAGAATCCACCGCAAAAAGGTTTCTCTATTATTGTAGCAGTATTAAAAAAAAAACGCAACAAAACTAACAGCCAGTGCTTCAGATTCTTCGAATAGAACGGTTGTACTTGGTTGTACTACACATAGAGAATGGATGGAGCTTACCCTGTCGAGGTGTGACGTGAATACGAGCATAAAATTGTGAGAGAGATAAAGCGATATTGCTAACAGTATCTACTACCTAGTTGCCTTTTTCTAGAACAGTGTTTTTGACCTGATTTATCAAAGCCTCCAGCAAAAACAAGAGGCTGTAAGTACATTATTTTTAAATATCTGTTGTGAGCGTTTTGAAAATCTATGATAAACAGATACAACACTAATTCTGTGTGACGTCACTTGCAAGTAACGCCATAGTTAATTTGCGCCATCCAGTGCAAACGACGTTTCGCGTGAAAAAGATAGAAGAATAACGTAAAAATATTTAATCGTTCGTTTTATTAATGTAACAATTTTCAAAAATGTATATTTTTGATACAGTGAAATACGTTGTAGATTATTGTCAACTTTTTCATTCGTGGATATTCCTCACATCATGTCTATCTATGGTTGTTCGACCATAGAGCTCAGAACAGCTCTAGTTTTTTCAAGCAACCCAGCGACGCGTGACGCTTGGCTAATATTCTAGGTAACCCTTTACCATAAACATGCCTTGGAAGTATACCGTACAGATTTAATTGAGTTTGAAGCAATAAAGCAAGGGGCAATGAAATAAACGACCGTTTCTTCAGGCACACGCGGATATCGTAAAAACGTGGTGAATTGTTGGCCTCTTTAATTTTTTGATTCGGGATTTCCGATCGGATTCGACAAAAACGAGTAAAAGACGAAAAAATTGCGGAAAAATTATCAAAATGTTCCCAGTTTTTCTCGATTTTTTCTCTTTTTCAGGACACTTCAACAACCGACTTACGTAACAACCAAAAATTACACTAACAAAATCATAACCATTCCTTTTGTCTTTGCCGTAGTCGGATAAAAAAACCAAATCAGTTCAGCCGTTCGTTGCGATTACTATTTACTAGCTACCACTCGCGAACCCGCCTGCGTGGAATTAGTAGGTAGTCCCCCTTTATAAATTATAGCATTTGTTATTCTTTCTAATGCATTAGTAGCCATAATGTAAAAAAGTTGAAAATCCGTTCGGTGTTATGGCGTAGGGCTGACATTATCAAAATTCCCGACGCCGAATAAAATTTTAAAAACCCTGGACTTTTGTGTGATATTGTTTTTTTCCCGGACAGACTCGAAAAAAAGAAATTTAGTAAAATAAAAAGTTTGCAGTTTAATTTTAAAATAATCTATTACAGCTTTTCTATCTATACCTACTTATAATAAATCTGTAGAGAGGTCAATTCTGTACAAGGAATATATTTTCAAAATAACTATCAGGGGGGTGATTAGTGATCGATACTGGTGCCAAAAATGCAATCAGTAAAATTTTTGTCTGTCTGTCTGTCTGTCTGTCTGTCTGTCTGTCTGTATGTTCTTTATAGAAACAAAAACTACTCAACCGATTTTAACGAAACTTGGTGCAATTATTCTTCATACTCCTGGGCAAGTTATAGTATACTTTTCATCACGCTACAATCAATAGGAGCAGAGCAGTGAAGGAAAATGTTGGGAAAACGGGAGAAGTTACTCCATTTTTTAAGCTTCCGTCGCGTGTGTAGCCTTAATGGCTAAAGTTACATAGAAATCATGTATTACGGAAATGTTTTACATAAAATTATCTAAAAAATATCCCGGAACAGCATATGTCTATCTTTTATGGTTGACTCACAATAACACGTGTAACTCCCGATAGCTTAGAAGTTCGGAGCTTTCTGATTATATTTCCCTAATTAAAAAAGTTAACATTATTACCTATTCAATTAAAAAAGAATCATAGAAATCGGTATAGAAACAATAATAAGCCATCGCGCCGTCGCGCTATAATACTGAATCATGCTGTAAGATGTTATTGTGATTATTTTTGTGTAACTTTTGTTGCTATTTTATAAAATAGGTACTTATTAGTTATTTTGGTACCTAATGTTTAAATATTCATTCAAATTACAAATTATTAATAATTTCAATTTTATTTCTTTTTAGGTGAAGTAGTAGTAGAAGTAGGAGCATAGATTTTTAGATACCGATAGGTTAGTTTTGGCTAATTTATGTTCTGTTTTTTTAGTATTAAGTAGGTAAAAGCGTAGATACTTTTATTAATTAGTAGTTATTTTATTAATTAGTTATACGTAGTTATAGGTATTTATTTTTAAGTGAAGTAGGTATAGGTTATTATAATATAATTTTGCACAGGCATTTCAGCTTTACTTTCATTTCTTTTTTTGTTGTAAGTTGTACAATTCACACACACATAGTGATCTATCAATGCACAGCCCAAACCACTGAACGGATCGGGCTGAAAGGGAATTGCTCATTCTTGGCTTAACGTGGACAAGTTACTATGTGAAAAGTATTTTTGCGAAAAAATATAATTAAAACTAATATGAATATTTTTTTGATTCTCGTTGCAGGAAGTTTAATATAAAAACAAGTCGTTTAATAAGTATTTAAGGCGATTGAGTTCAAAAAGCGTCGCCATTTTATGGTTGGCGACCGATTCTGTGTTGCCACATTAATAATAATTGTGATTTCAATCGATTATTAAAGATAATAATCGATTGCTAAAACTGAGTAAAAAGAATGTATTTTCTTAAAAATCTATTATCAAGCTTTATTTAAAAAGGTTTTATACTTTTTTTCCTTTCATTAAATAAAAAACAAACAAAACACTCGTCGTTTTAGGCCATTAAATCATTTTACATCCGATTATAGTATTAGTTTGATTGTTATCAAATCGATTTTTTTTATTACCTGGCAACACTACTAAATGTCAATAATGACAAATCTAGACAACGAAATGAAAATAATGAAAATATTTTATGTAGTGTATTGTGATTGTGAATGTTGTTTCAGTTATTTTTGCGAAGTTTTTGTTTTTTGTTATAATGGACTGTGATACCGATTCAATTGAAGGCCCGGCTGTACCCTTGGACACTTAATCTGCTCATGACGATGACCCTGGCACTGTTTTCTTAAAAGTGAAACCTTGAAGGTTTACCCTTATCTGGCAATTGCAGTCTAGGTATTACGAGGAAACATTCAAAGCAGGCACATAAGCCGAAAAATATATTTCGTGTATATTATAATTAATAATAATCTGCAAGGCAGAGAAGCAATTACTCAATATTGTTGCAATTGCCTTGTAGGGCGAAGAACGGTGGGTTACTGTGCTCACGTTATGACCACAATATGGTACTTAAGCTGGGCAAGGCATGAAAATAATATTAGGCCACCTGCCCAGTTTTTAGATGGTAGTTTATTAATTTACCATTCGGATTAAAAATATTAGTTTTATTTTTTCCATTTAAATGACTTTAGGATATGTTACTACCGGATTTAATTAAGATAATATCATGATTAAAAAGGAAAATGATTTATTTTGGAAAATAAATACTCATAATTGTAACTTTTTCAGCGACAAGTTTTAGCATTAGACATGCTAAATATGAACTATTTTTACACTTTCCTGCAACCTTATTACTATAATTCATTTCTTTTAGGTATAAACTATTAAAAACACTAGTCATTAAATATTATAATTAATGTTCATGTTAAGCCAAATTGCCCTAACAAACTGAGCAAACCCTTTGGCATGCAGGTAGATGTTATGACGTAGGCATCCGCTAAGAAAGGATTTTGATTAATTCTACCCCCAAGGGGATAAAATAGGGGATGAACGTTTGTATGAAACTTTGTCAATTTTAAACCGATCGGGCTGAGAGTTTCAAAATCGGGGGTAAAGTAACTATTCCACGCGGACGAAGTCGCTGGCAGAAGCTAGTTTACAATATAAACTATAGTTTCGGCTATTTTGAAGAGCCAGATTTTCGAGTAGATTGTATACCGCTTATGATTAAAGTTTTGTACAAATATTCAACCAATGCCCTAAGAAATGCAAATAATATCCGGGTTTTACCAGGACACCTTTGAAAACCCCGCCCGGACGCTCCCCGGAGGTCCTCCAAACTAGGACCAATCCGGGGAAACCCGGACGTATGGCGACCCTATTTAAGCGAGAAAGAAATTATATTATCACAAACTTTCACATTTATAGATAACTAGCAGCGCCCCGCGGTTTTACCCGCGTATTTCCCGTTCCCGTGGGATTACGGAGATATATTTGTTTTCAATTTTAAAAAAACATTGCCCCACACTTGGAATTTCTCCTGTGTTGTGGGTGCGTTTACAAACATACAATGTCACATACACAAACAGCCAGACCCGGAAAAACTATCTGTAGGCCATACAAATATTTGTTCCGTGCGGGAATTGAACCCACGACACGTAGCGCAGCAGCCAATCGCTCAACCACTGCGCCAACCATGTCGACAAGCATAATAGAGCCTGTGTTACTTACCTACCATGGCGATGCAGTGCCACAGGCATGTTCGCCAACCACATCACAGACGGCTTCCAGGCGGTGCTTCGTAAAAGACGCTTTACCCGAGACCACAGGGAGGCCCTCCCTGTGGCGCCCTTCGTAGCCTCAAAACACAGTGTGGTGTCGGACAGAGTGGACAATCAAATCCTGAGGCATTGGGCGCTCATGCAGGTCCAAATAAAAAAAACTATTTATTTCAACACGCATTCAATTAATTATTTTATTAATTACCTACATTAGAGTAACGCTCTATTTTTTTGAGTTAAGATTAAAAAAATCTAACAAAAATAATGATCATTTAAAATTTTACTAACATATCTACTTACTAACATAATATGGACTTGTATCAATTATGTAGGTATTGTGTGCTTGATCTGAAATAAATATTTTACATTTCAATTTAAATAAGTGGTTTAGGTGTTAAAACATTTATAAAATTAGTAAGAATAAAAGTTATAATAGGATAGGCTAGGACAGTAGGACATGTAATATTTTAATTACCACAATTTAGGTATGCATATAAAACATACTTTTTTACTTGTAAGATAGAATACAACTAAATAAAATATATAATATATATCAACATACCTACTTATATATAACCTAAACGAAAAAAATAAATAAAAACAATGATAATACCTAAATAGGTATCACGATCTATATTTGTATATAATCTAAAGCAGTGTACATTTTCAGGTTGAAACAGGAACAATTGAGTTAATTCACTTGTTTGCTTATTATCTTTGCTTTTATGCTATGAATAGCTACTTATTCTACGTGTCTATGAAATAATGAACGCCTCGCTATGGTGTCTAACTGCATTGTCAAGCAAAAGCTGTGCTATGAAAGTGTAGAACCGCCTGAAAAAAAATTCAGCCTTTATTGAATTTATTTAGCGCTTCAATTTTCTTTGCATAATAATGTTGCAACCTGGCTTAATCAGCCGTTTAGTTAGCGGTCTAGCCTTTTCATTGAAGGGACCTTGGTTAAATATCGGTTAATGTCATGCCTAGTACAGTAGCGAAATTTAGAGCTTAGGGCAACCCGACAATTCCCGGTACTCGGGAGGGGGCTGAAATGGAGTGCCAGTAATGGTCCCATTGCGGCCTCCTCCAGAGACAAATCGGCCGCTGTGCTATTGCGCAGTGGCTGATGCCTGGGGACGGTGAGCGTGGGTGGCTCGCCGTCCGATATCAGGTTGAGTCGACGACGCGTTGTGTTCCACGCGCGCCTCAAGGAGCCGTCAGCACCGAGGACGGGGCCCCATAGGGTCGGTGCCTGCTAGGGTTGCGGAATTTGTTCGAAAGAGTTACCGCGGCCCTGGAACGCATAGGGCACAAGAAGGATCACGGGTGGGTTTTAGTCAGTAAAAGTCTGACACTCCCTACCGCTCCACCCAGGGCGGGAGGGGTCATTTGATGATTTCCCATCCAAAAAAAAAAAAAAAAAAGGGCAACCCGACAAGAATAGGTTAGGTTATAATGGTATGACGAGACAGCTAGAGTGAGCGAGCGAAACGAGCGAACAGCGGGCGTACCATGACGTCTTAAAACGTGAGTCTTCCGAGCGAGAAAGAGGGATAAAGTTATACACCCTAGGATGTTGAAATTGATTATTGTTTGAATTTAGAATTCCAAGAATTAAATAGGTTTTCGTAATTATATTTTCGTTACACGGTTGTCGAATGTTGTACCTATTAGATGCGTTGGCTGGATGTAATTTAACGAATTGGTTTTGCCATAAATAAATAATGTAACGATTGAGTACATTTGTCGGAGGGAATCAATTATATCTTAGGAGTAATAAAAAAAACATATTTAAGGTGTCATATCTGTGGCGTGTCTGTTAGAACCGTGGTTTTTCCGGGGAAAAAAGCCTATGACATGCGATACTGGAACTTTTAACCAAACGCCATAATTTTTGAAATGGGATCAGTACCTCCAGATAGGTATTATCTACTTACCTTTTTTTAAAAAAAAATTAATCACTACAAAGTATAAAACAAAGTCGCTATCCGCAGTCTGTCCCTATGTATGCTTAGATCTTTAAAACTACGCAACGGATTTTGATGCGGTTTTTTTAATAGATAGACTGATTCTTAAGGAAGGTTTATATGTATAATACATGCATATTATAGTTGAGAAAACATTACTATCTACATTGCATCCGTGCGAAGCCGGAGCGGGTCGCTAGTTTAGTATAAATTTATGATCTCTTTATTATATTCTTTTAAGATAAGTTTAGATTACAGGCAGCCAGGAACTAAAGGCTACGTAACCAGTTAAAAATCCATTCAAGAAAACCATAACCAACCGTAAAACCATCGATTTATAAACACCGCTTGCACACATTAACATTACGTGGTTATTTGGCGTGATATTATAGGCTTCCTCCTTGCTCTATAGCTCTGCTGTAGTCTATGGCCTGGATCTAGGTTACACGCGCCGATGTGACGTCACGGCACTGTGCTAACTCGGTACGGTGACCACACGCTTGCGAGGCTCTTGAGGATAGAAAAAAGTTTCTTTAAATAGACAAGAGGTTGGTCGTTATCCTGTTCTAGAGAATGGAGTTATGATTTTTTGTGAAAGTTTACGTGACAAATAAAAAATAAAGTTGTTTTTTTTATGGGCTAAACTTTCGGAATGGTCTTCCTGTAAGGTTGCATATCACCTATTAGTAAAAATACTAAACACTAAATAATTTTGCTAACAGGCGATAAGGAACAGATTCATGGAAAAAAAAAACAACTGTTAAAGTAAAATATAATCTATACTAATATTATAAAGCTGAAGAGTTTGTTTGTTTGTTTGTTTGAACGCGCTAATCTCAGGAACTGCTGGTTCGAATTGAAAAATTATTTTTGGGTTAAATAGACCATTTACCGAGGAAGGCTTTAGGCTATATATCATCACGCTTAAGCCAATAGGAGCGGAGCAGCGATAAAGAATGTTTTAAAATCGGGGATTCCACGGGGACGAAGTCGCGGGCAGCAGCTAGTATTAAATAAATAGATAGTTCGAATAAATAGATCGAAAAGGTCATCGAGAATATAGAGGCCT
The DNA here is from genome assembly GCA_905332915.2 of Hecatera dysodea. Lineage (NCBI taxonomy): Eukaryota > Metazoa > Arthropoda > Insecta > Lepidoptera > Noctuidae > Hecatera > Hecatera dysodea. Next base: position 3,654,167 of record HG995294.1, on the reverse strand, counting down.
CCTCCACACACCTTTTTTTTTTTTTTTCGGCGAGCCACCCATAGCTCGCCATCCGCAGGCCCGCGCCTACGGTGGCCGGGAATCGCCCTGCGTTTCCCGACGCCCGGGGCGTCTTCTTCTGTTGCGGCGGCTGGGGCGTGAGGTTTCCCTCTCACGCACGCGTTCCGCCTCCTCCTTTGCTAGCATTACTGCTTCGCAGAAGGAGGCGACCGCTTCCCATGCCTCCTCGCTCCGGACCATGGCTTGAACCAGGGCCGGACGCGAGAGGTTGCCCCCGCCGATCGCCTCGACGAGGACACGGCGGGGCGATCGGCCCCCCCTCCACACCCCTGCTGGTAATACTTTGATCTATAACTAGTGTATACTTGGTGCATCGTTCTCACATAATTATGAAGTATTTTTGGTATACCAAATATTGTAAAACAGTAACTATAGAGTTTTTGTCCGTTCTTCTCCATAAGAATCCACCTTTGCGAATGAACGCTAGAGTCACTTAATTATGATACATTTTAATGATGACGTTCAAAAGTGCCGTTTAATGGCCTAATTGAAATAAACGTTTTGACTTCAAAGTCAAAGTCAACTTTGACTTTGAGAGGAGTTGGCGATATGATGTCGCAACGACCAAAAAAAATTCAATTATAATCAGAAATTAACTTTAAACCAGGAATATGACGTGCAGCTGGTATCGCCTACTAATATCTATGTACAAGTTGTTACAGACAATTAAGGAAATCGTTAAATCGTCACGATTATTCGGAAACGTGACGTATACACTCAACAACTTACTACCATTGCTACGCACTTTGATAGCTAATGTTGACATCTAGATTTTATTATTTTGCTAGCCGGTTCCCTCGAGTTCGTCTGCGTAGAGTTTTTACTTCGAGGAGCCTGTCTTTCTGGAAGGTCAAATCTTTTTTTTAACCATTTTCAAAAAAGGAGGTTATCAATTCGTATGTATGAAATATTTCCAAAACTGCCCAGTGTTCGTATATATTAGTCTATATCGGCGTCTAAACAGATGTGCCAAATTTCAAAAGTGTATGAATGCTTTTATGTTTGTGTTTGCATATCTCCGGAACTACAATTCCGATTTAAGTAATTATTTTTTTTAATTGTCAGATGGATATGCTCTTGACTCTAGTCTACGTCGCAGTTGACAGAGACAAAGTCGACGATGGAATGAGCTTACCCAGAAGAAGCCTGTTCGCTCTAACTTTGAAGAGATAAAGGTTGAATGCGTTCGGAAACACAGACGAAGGCAGAGAGTTCCACTCCTTTGCTGTGCACATTACAAAAGACGATTGGAAACGCTTGGTGCGAATTGATGGAATTGAAACTTAAAAAAAAACAAATCAGACGTGGTTCGACGGTGTAGGTGTGATAACAAAACAGTTTCTTTCGCATTTATAATATATAAATGGATAATATGGTGTAGCTTCTGCTCGTGACTTCGTTAGAGTAGACTTTAGAAAGGGATAAACAATATTCTATGTGTTAATCTGGTAAAAATTTCGATGTGTGATTTCATTCAAACTGTTTTAGTTGTGTTTACGTGATTGTATAATAAATATGCAAACAAACATTCATACATTCTTTCACATTTATTATATAGAAGAGAAGTAGTATAGTATCTATGGTTGTCACTATATTTGTGGTTACCTAACGCCAACGGAAATATCACTTACACGTGGATTTGGCGATAACGTCTAGGTGGACAGGTTGGTCGATCGATGGCTTCATTGGTAAATAGTAGGGGGCTCGGCAATCCTTCTGTTTAGTAGTTGTCAATTTACGCTTAGGTCCTGAATCGTGCTCGAAAAAAATGTCTGAAAATTCTTTTATACAGTAAAAAAAATCGCAGTGCTATTCAAAATTACTGACTATATTACAGCATTAATAATTAAAAAAATTACTTCTGACTTTATCCCGAATTTTCCCAACCCAAAAAGGGACATCCCCACTCCATTTCCGTTTCCAAGAACACGTCCTAAGCCCCACAAATGTTACATAAAACCATAAACAGACCAAACTGGATCATCACTTCATCAGTTGACTAATTCGTAATGTTTACACTACCGCCAACGGATTCGCGCGGCGAAGCGCCTGCGCAGTTTTTTGTACAAGAACGAACGGGATGGACAGTGACGCCGACTCTGCTTTTATATTTAGCCATTTAGGCCATTGAACTTTGTATAGCATTTTACATACACTTTTCTAGGCATCAGTCATTGTGATATCTTAGATCAAGAACGATACCTATGTTGAATACAGAGTTGAATTAGATAGGCATATAATTTCAATAGCTTAATGCTTTGTGTCGCGCTTAAATATTGTGAGAACTGTTGATGCACTGTGTCTTAAATTTCTATGGAGAGCAAGTAACACTTAATAAGTTTTTAACAGTTTCATCGTGAGGTTTAGTTTAATTTTCAGGAGTTTATAGGTATGTTTGTCAAAGGTGGCTTACTGATCAACCCAGCCAGAATTATAGCTAAATACAGTTAAAGAGATATGGAGACACATACTGTTAAAGAGATGGAGGTTTGTTCCTGCAGCCCTACCATGACGTCTTAAATCCATCATGATTCCTGCGTCAGAGAGAGACGGAGTTATACGAGACAAATAGCACTATCCCTTTTTCAAACTGAATCATGATAGCATTAGCACTTCGTAGTACGGCCGCTGGTCCTCTTTGGTTCTGTAGGGTAATCGGCTCTTCAGTCCAGAGTATAGACACCCTACTTCTAGCTATAATCTACACGGGTCTATGTGAATACATAGTAGGAAAGTACATAAAAGTGTTTTATTTGATTGGAAATGTACTCTGTTTGCTGTCAGTTTCTTGGACGACCCTCATACGTATTCTATGTTCCCCTTATATCTAAGTTTGGGCAGGCTAAGGCCTATTCCAAAATATAAACTTTAGCTACAATACGTGCACGAAAAAAACAGTGAAAGCTTGTCTAATTGACTTTATATATCGAAGTTTTCGTGCTCGAGAGATGAGTTTTAGCTGAACAACCGCGTGTACGCATTTACTTGCTCATCTCTCGAAAATGTCAATTAGACCAGTTTTTGGAATATGAGCCTAAGTGGCTGATGTAAATAGTGTCAAGGTATTTATTTGAAATCATGTTTTTTTAGTTTCAAAGCTCACAATTGCTAAAGGTAGCCCGAGACTGGTGCAAGCCTGAAAAGTTTGCAAAACTACAAACCTGACATCACTTAGTTATAGGTCACTGCAATAGCCTCTTTTGCGTTCAAATTATCATTAGCCTACAGTACCACATGACTATAGATAGGCTTTTCCAATCAAATGATTTTCCTTTAACCTCCCAGCTGCTAGGGGCAAGTACAGCTGCTCAACAAAGATCGTCGCTTCACCTAGCAACTAGAACATTTATACAGCATGTTAAATAAAAGAGGGCGTTCCCTTAAGCTCGTTAATCTATATAATTAATAGATTAAAATAAAAATATAAGCATAGAAAAATAAACATAAAATAATCCGAATTAAAAAAATGATAATGAATTGACAATAAATTCGAAACATCCCTGTTTAAAATCTAAATAGTAGCGCGGAATATTACTCGTAGTAGCAATGCCCAATCCGGCAAGTACGCGTGGTCAGAGTGTTTCTTTAATATAAAAAAAAAAACATTTTGTTTTCGAACGGTAAGTAATTTTTTGTAAATCATATATGGATGCTACACTATTGCGGGTTAACGGGAACGCCCTCTGCTAGTTAACATACTGTATAGAATAGATTTCTTAAAATCGGTCGTAACCTCAGAGAGTTTTTATAACAATGTAAGCTTACACACAACCCTACTACTTATTTGATAGGAAGAAAATTCCGGAAGGAAATCTTTCGAGAACACTAACATCATCATCATCATCAACAGCCTGTTGCAGTCCACTGCTGGACATAGGCCTCTCCAATTACACGCCACTTTGATCTTTTTTCAGCTTCTCCAATCCAGTTTCTGCCAGAACACTAACATAACTTGAGGTAAAAAATTATTAATGTCTTTGTTTTCAATTTCTTATTAAAATGTTGACCTCATCCACACATCCAGTGTTTGTAAAAATCTCAATAATTTAAGCCTTCCAATAAACGGTGATTCAGTCTCCTATACCTAACCAATGTGGTCTGAGTCTGACCTTGAAGTACATTAGAACGCTATGACTATGATCGAGTTCATGGAAATTTTGGAGCTAAGCCACTAAACTTTGCCATAAAGTTATATGGAATATCGAGGAGGATACAGAATACATTAGAAACAATCATCTGCCTAGCCTTTTCGCAGCTATATTGGGGTCAGCTTCCAGTCAAACCGGATTCAGCTGAATACAATTTATTTTAGGGGGTTAGCGGCTGCCTACCAGACCTCCACAGCCCAGTAACTGGGTAACACGGAACTTCTTGGTAAGACTGGAGTCAGATTTGCTCGTTTTTGATAATCCGTAACAATTATCAAAGGTCTACAAATGACGGCTGGAACCAACGGCTAAACGTGTTTTCCGAGGCACGGCGGAAACGCAGTATGTTAAGATGGTCACCCATCCATATACCAAACCTGGTAAGCGTGGCTTAACCGCGTAAATTTCTTAGCAAAAGCTATTGAAAATTAGCTTCTGTCAGCAGATTCACTCGGGTTAGTATATATTTTTACAAAAAAAAGGTCTATCTTTATCTATTTCTGTATTAAAATTCATCAAAATCTGTTCAGCTATTTAGACGTGAAAGCTTAACAAACAAATGAGCTCACTTTCGCAATTATAATACGTATATTAGTTAGGGAATAGGATATAGTGATGTGGTAGTTGAAAATATTCGTTGGCATCAAGGAAATCGTTTATTATTGGATTGAAGTATTTATTTGTATAAGTATGATAAATGAATAAGTGATCCCCAGCTAGATGGACGAACAGTCTAGATACGAATAGGGTATAGAACTTATTTTAAACATGTTACTAAAATAATACGACTAATAAAATAAAAAAAACTATAGTTGCAATTCAAATTCAAGTAATTCTTCTGTCGTTGTCATACAACACGTCTTTGTATATTGCATGACGCATAATATTCATCATGGCGTGACTTGCTAGTGACGTTACACGCATTAAGTGTTGTCTCGGTTTATCATAGATTTGAAAAAGCTCAAAAGATCGTATTTTCTTTTTGTTACGGCCTGCCTTTTGTCTATGATTTGAGAAATGCAATAACAAAAGTCTTGTCAAATACTCTTTCTTGGAATTTGAAAGGCTAGTCGGACACTAAAACTATAGGAAATGAAGTACAAGTAATAAACTTATAGTTCCTATTTTATACCTTATTGGCGGAATCAAAGCATTGTGTCATTCATTCAGAACAAGCTGTTAAGAGTATGAGGGAAATTGATTGTTTGTAAGTGTGTGGGCGGGCTGTAATCTGATGTTTTGTTACTTCAAATTTAATAGCTCCGCCCCCCTAAACGTACCAACGTCATTATGATTCAGTGAGAGAGAGAGAAGCATTTCTTCAAGATGTCTCGAAGACTGAAGTGTTACTTCACGACCTCAAAACCCTCTAAATGCTGATAAGCATTATTTTAAGAATTTTATTTTGAAGACACGGTTGGCGCAGTGGTTAAGCGATTGGCTGCTGCGTGCTGCTCGTGGATTCGATTCCCGCACGGAGCAAATATTTGTATGACCTACAGATAGTTGTTCCGGGTCTGGCTGTTTGTGTATGTGAGATTGTATGTTTGTAAACGCACCCACGACACAGGAGAAATTCCTAGTGCGGGGCAACGTTTTTTCTAAAAAATAAATTAAAAAAAATTGTGAATGCTTCTTTTCTCTCGTTGAATCTTTTTATCCTTATGGCGATGCGCCACCGCGTATACGTTTTGGGAATACTTTCGTTGTGCGTACAGCTATGGAGTGGAACTTCACTATGGAGGCTGCCGGAGTCTGTGTTTCCTGATAGCTCCAACCTAGCTTTTAATTATGTTTTTTTTTTAATCTGTTTTCTGCGAGTCCTAAATAAACATTTTTCTTTCTTTCTTTCTTCCAACCTCTGGGTCTTTAGGGCATCTAGGCAAGCGTGCTCCCTCGTCGACCACAACATTGCTTTCCATCAGATGAAATTCATATCCATAGATACGTGAGCGCTATCTATCTTCTATCTTCTAAATATATATAACTCAAAAGTGACTGACTGACTGACATAGTGTACTATCAACGCACAGCCCAAACCACTGAACAGATCGGGCTGAAATTTGGCATGCAGGTAGATGTTATGATGTAGGCATCCGCTAAGAAAGGATTTTGATTAATTCAACCCCCAAGGGGATAAAATAGGGGATGAAACTTTGTCAATTTTAAATCGATCGGGCTGAGAGTTTCAAAATCGGGGTTAAAGTAACTATTCCACGCGGACGAGTCGCGGGCAGAAGCTAGTCTTTAATAAAAAAAGTTCCACGCTAGACATTATCATGGTTCTGCCAGGGTTGCCGAATATGTTCGAAAGAGTCACCGCGGCCCTGGAACGCAAAGGGCACTGGGAAGAATACGGATGGGTTTTAGTCAGTAAGAGTGTGACACTCCCTTTCACTCCACGGAAGAGCGGAAGAAGTCATTTGATGTTTTCCCAAGCTAAAAGAAAATATGGTTGAGCCTTATCACTTGGTTCTCCGTCTCCCGTAGCCAATGTAGCATTAACTTTAGCAGAATGCTCCACCATTTGCATCTTCTGGTTAGTGGTTTATTTGTACAAGTACTCTCGTACCTATGACTGTCTTGTCATGTTTCACGAGTGTGGTGAAATACAATTTTACATGCTTGCATGCAACTTCTAGTAGCTCTATTCGTGTAGAGGGGATATACTTGTACGCGTCGTAATATAGTATCTTTAAAAAACGTAAGTTCCCTTTAAAAAGTAAAAAATAATAAAAATAACTACTACTTACTACTGAACGTACGTTTTTGTGTCGGAGGTTTTTCAAATTTTTAGTTTAATTTTTTATTTTATAGTTTTTTACAGGTACTTATAAGAACACTCTCGATGAAGTCATCATCAATATTCTCTTTCAGTGCGCTTTCATTTGAGACCCCACTCGAGTATATTTGCAGTCATTCAGTTATTCTTCCCCGCTTTCAGCCCCCACAACACGTCAAACTTGTAACACCCCTCTTTTTACGTCGGGGGTTCAAAAAAGAACTGATATCTTACCAAAGCTCTCACCATCATCATTATCATTTCAGCCGAAAGAAGTCCACTGTTGCATATTGGCATCCCCCAACTCTTGTGCGACTCGCATCCATCGTATCCTCGGCCTTCACCAGACCATCGGTCCACCTAGTAGGAGGTCAAGGTATCCTAATGTTATAAAAACCTGCAATTCTATAGAAAACATCGTGGAATTTTAGTAAAAGCCCCGTTATTTATTAATGCTTCAAATGAATATAAAAAATAATTAGTTTTTTCATTAAAACGCCGGCCAAATATCGAGAGCTGGTAGTGTCAACAGTCTGCTTGACATTCAGATACAGAAATAAATGTCTACCCTTTGTGCAGGCGGACGAGTAGGATGGTAACAGCTAATGCTGCTGCGTAGCGAGCTTGCAGAATGTTAAGTTTGCGTGGACTCTGAGATTAGGACTACTGCCTTAACTACGGTAGACCGAGTCTTCGTTTGGGAGTGCATTATACTACATTTCCACCTGTGACCAGGTTGCATGCATGTTTCTTTACATAACTACCGATGTATAAAGAGAAAAATCTGTCAATCGTGCCCGCAATGTAATTGCATGGCATGGCATGAATGAAAGAACGAATGTGAAGGTACGCACTTCACATTAGTTCTTTTGTATGCTTTGACCATTAAATACCTGAAGCTTTATTATTTTGATAACAAAATTTGAGTTGGTATTAATATTAATGTGGGCCGATCCCCTTTCTGTTAGTTAATAACATTCTAGTGATCTGGCTTATTGCTCAAAACCATAGACGTGTTCCAGACCTGCTTGGCTGGAGTTTTTGGAGTCGGTAGCGATGAGGCCTTGTCTGTTCCACATGGAAATTGTGTTTCATTTTTTGACAGAGATCATTGTATACAGATCTGATTATTTTTTCTATGAATTTGTGAACATAGATATCGTGAGTCCCTTTAAAAATTATAAATCAATGTTCTCTAGAACCTATAGCAGCCAACCTATTACAGCTTTTAGTTGGATTCTCAAATCTCAAAGTGCCAGTTTTTTTCCTTTATGGTCCTTCTGTTCTTTTCCTCGTCTGCCGCAGCATCGTTTGACCTGCACGCTGCGTACATATAGGCTGACTCTAAATATAGAAGTGAAGTGCCGAAGACCGCGGACCGGCCGCTCCTATCGCGGATTTTTACTTTTTTTTCATACGCGTTTGTGCAAAACGCATGCCTGTATGTTTTGTGAACTCCAATATGTGGAGTAGTAGACGTAATGTACGGTATGGTCCGCGTATTGTTTCATAGTAATTAATGATAATAAATGTGTTTAAGGAAATCGATTTGAAAACAGAAAAGACTCTGTTTGAATCTTTTCTGTTTAAGATTAAACGAAACGTAGAAATGTAATCACGAAAAACTGACATGCTATGTCCGAAAACGATTGTCAAATCTTCCAAATGTACTGGATTGACGTACATATGTGTAACTAAAATCTCTCGCGAAAATCTAATGTGTCAAAGACATAATAAGAAAATGAATCCGATAGTTTCTAAAGAAAACCATTTTGTAGCAATGTGGTATTATTTTCCTAACCTATCCTACCAAGAACATTATTATTCTTCACCGCATGACGTCTAGCATGCGCCATATTGCATTGCTCGTGACGTCATAGTCTAGGCTATCAAGGACAAATTCTGCATCACACATCGACTTTATTTGGCTGCCATTTTGAATTTCATATAGCATTTTAGAACACAATGGGTCTAAGGACAAAATCAACGACAAAACTCAGACATATAGGTAGCATAAGATACATTTTTATTCGTAATATTTGACAAAACGAAGGGAACACAGGGATTTATTTATCTTTTTTGATTTATGGAATAAAATAATGTTGATAAGAAATTCAGGCAGATATATACTGTGACCTATGGGATACATAACCATCTTTAGTTTAGCTGTGGACGGTTATTTAACCAGATGTTAAGCTGCAAGTTCTCTCTGATCTTAGTCATACTGTTTCTCAGTATTTATTGTGCATCGTCTGTGGGTCGACGAACCATCGCGCTGTAGGCATTTTCCTTGTTTACTTACTCATAGAATATTTATAATTATTGTATTACAACTACATATCTAAGTAATTTACTTGAGTGCATATTATGTTTGAAGTATGCCCATTTGAGCACCGATTTTAATGCTAATAGCGCCCAATATAATAGGAATACTATGCACACAAGCAGACATTTCTTGCTGATTTTGGAGTTTTAGACTTACGAAAAAATTACACTAATAAACTAAAACTAGAGTTTGTGGATACAAACCCATTACATTAACCCTGACACACCTTGTAACCGACTATAAACTAAAATAGTCAGATAATTCATTTTTTCGACGTCTACTCGAGACTTTAATCTCTCGATGGGCCGAGTCATCGTTTCGTAAAAACCTAAGGCGTCTAGCCTGGGTCGGTAGTACATAGAAAATAAAAATAACCTAAAAAGTGTGTAGCCTTGATTCTTGAGGCTACCAGCTACTTTATACAGATTCTTAGATGAAAGAAAAAAAATATTTATGTTAGGTTCAAAGTCAATCCATTTATTTTAATAACTAGACTATTAAAAGGCACTTCTGAACGTCAAAACAGTTTGAAAATAAAATATTATAATGACTCTATTTGTCCATTCTCAAAAAGTAGATTCTTATGGAGAACAACGGACAAGAAACTCCATAGTTATTCTTTTCAAATATAAGTTTTACAATAGTTTGTAGGTATTCATTAATCAATATTGATTACAATAATATGCGAGGAAGATGCACCCAAAATAACACTAAGTACCTACTATTAATAAGTACAACAAAGTAATACCAACAGAGGTAAAATTAATAAGTTTAGTTTAGGTAGTATGGATCATAGTACTCACATATTTACAAATTTTGCAACCATTGATTTATATGATTAACATCAATGGATCAGTGTGTGTTAAATTAAATATAAAATATCAGCAACTACACCTTTATACATAGTAAATACACATTGTTTTGATTTGATTGATAAGATTGGATACTGAGAGAGTGAGAGCTAGCCCTAATTTTATTACTTGTCCTGTGGTTATTCCCTTGGATTTCCTATTGACTTTTTAAGCAGTGGTTCTTAACCCGTTGGTCGAACTATTTTGGCGACTGTGTAAGTCTGATGTTTTTGCTACTATTATTCATATGTAATGCTGTATATAGAAGCTGTTGGTTTGCCTTTAATAAATAAATAAATAAACCCGTGGTCCGCGGACCACTGGTGGTCCCTGGCAGGACTCGAAGTGGTCCGCGTAGCCTAGCCTTATCCGTAGTAATATATAAAGCTGACGAGTTCGTTTGTTTAAACGCGGTAATCTGAGGAACTACTGGTCCAATTTGAAAAAATCTTTCAGTGTTTATAGCCCATTTACCGGGGAAGGCTATAGGCTATATAATATCACGCTACGGCCAATAGGAGCGGAGCACAAATGAAGAACGATTCAAAGTCGGGGAGTTAGTAACTATTCCACGCGGACGAAGTCGCGGGCAGAAGCTAGTTTATACTAATTTTATAAAGAGGAAAGATTTGATCTTTGGTTTGTATTGAATAGGCTCCGAAACTACTGAACCGATTTGAAAAATTCTTTCACTGTTGTGAAGCTACACTATCCCCGGATGACATAGCCTATATTTTATCCCCGTATTCCCACGGGAACTGAATAAATTGAGCCTTAAACTGCAACGATCCAAAAAGAAGTAGTTATTGAAATGCAATACAATATTAGCTTGTAACATATATAATGAGACAGGAAATAAATGTAAAACAACATTTGACAGACAAAAATATTTTTTTTTCGTTTCGAAAATGTGCTACACACTACGTAATTTTGTTTTCATCGGCATGCGTATCTATGCGAACAAGGGTTCTCGGCACTTCTGATAACTTTAATAAAAAACTTTTTACAAAAAAATAAAACCGACTTTTCCACAAAAAATCAAAAAAGTACAAAATAACTTTAATTTCGGAACTCGGTGTTTGTGGTTCCTTTTTCATTTTTTGAACACCGACTTCCGAAATTAAAGTTATTTTGTACTTTTTTTTATTTTTTGTGGAAAAGTCGGTTTTATTTTTTTGTAAAAAGTTTTTTATTTTTCACTTTTTAGTGGTACCTAAACCCCCTCCCCTCCCCCCACCTAAACGAAGCAATTACATTAGTGTAAAAAAACGCACTGCTCCAATGCAGAGTAAACTAAAAGGTCGTCAATGTAGACAATGTAGAATTTTTTTTAGATTTTTGTTGACTTTTCAAAAACCGCTTGTTCGATTTCGATAAAATTTTCATGGGACCATTTGGGAAGTATACCCTTTCCAACCAAAAAAGAATTTTTCAAATCGGTTGGCAAGCGACGGAGTTATGCGCGAACAAACAATAAAAAAAAATAAAAAAAACACATACAAACATCCGAATTGAGAACCTCCTCCTTTTTTAGAAGTCGGTTAAAAAGCAACGTAATCGGTTGTGTGTCAGTATTGGGATGTTTTTCGTCTTGGGCAACACTACACTTGATTCATAAGTGATCAATAAAGAGTATGCAGACGCTAAAAAAATGTATTCCTATTTCCTCCAAGAAGTTGGTGGTCCATAGCAAGCTAGACGTTTTGTCAAATGGTCCCTTATAACCAAAAGGTTTTAGAGGTTGATAAATTTAAAAAAACCCTGTCTAATGTCTATGTTTCCTCTATTATAATACGCTTGCGCACTCTGCGTACTAGGTATGTCAGTTTTAAGAATTTAAGGTTTTTAATTAGATTGGTGTTCTTCCATCATTTTATGAACGATGCTCCAAATTTTAAGATAGTACATAATATGTATGTGTAGTAGGGTAGTAGCTGACACATACATAGTTTCCGATTGAAACGATGTGATTGTTTAAAATTCATACAGTCTTATTTAAAGTGCAAACTTGGTGATCTCATTGCTTGTTCTTTGTTTGGTTTGAAAAAGAAAAGATTTTTGACCAGCAACGGAGCAATTAATGGTTTCACTATGAAGGCCACTGACCAAAGGGGCAATTCTTGTATAGGAATTTCAAAAGCAGTCACAGTCACAAACTATCATAAACACCAGCGGGCGTACCATGACGTCTTAAAACGTGAGTCTTCCGAGCGAGAAAAAGGGATGGAGCTATATAGGTAGGGTGTATAATTCCCTCTTTCTCGCTCGGAGGACTCACGTTTTAACACCTCATGGTACGCCCGCAGTTTTTTATATTGAGTGTCGTAAACTTCAAACTCCAACAGTTTTCATTCTCGAGTATTCAGTTTTAAATGAGCAAGCGCGTTTACGCAGTTCCTGCTTCGTCATCTCTCGAGCACGAAAATTTCAATTTATGACAAGCTTTATTGACCGTTTGATGCGACGGTGGAGTTCGAGTTGAGTTGTAGTTTAGGCCTTGTTTTGGTGTCAATTTTAAGTAACGCTGAAGCAATTTTCGCATTCTTCTCCGTCAAAAATTCATGAAAAATTAGGTTTTTTTTGACAGAGTCCGAGTGAGATGCAAATGATAAAAATTAGAAGATTTGGCCCTTTGAACGCTTTTTAAGTACGAGCATTGGACTTCGATCCCCGAATAACCGGGCAAAAGTCAATGACATTCAATTTGCTGCCCTGTACTGGCCATTGTGATTCGCACATGTAAATTATATCCGCCAATTGTGAAATATGGGTCACGATAATTTAAGGTCATAAAGCGGCATGTTGCTGGTGATCGTCACTATGTGACTAAAAACTCTTTGCTTTTCCAGAAGGCGAACAGGCGATATTGTGTAGAACTTACTTTCTTCCGGAATAATTTTCGGAGATGGGCGAATGATCCGGTTGCTGCTAAGATAGGAACTGGTTCACTCGTAGATAAAATATTTTGGGTTTAAACTTCTTACATATAAAATTCTCTTGTCACGGGGTTTGTGGTTGCACTCCTCCGAAACGGCTCGACCGATTTTCGTGAATCTTAGCGTGCATATCGGCCAGGGTGGCGAATCGGACATCTATTTTTCATCCCTCTAAATGTTAAGGGTGGTCCACCACTAATTTTTTATTTATATTTAATGTGGCATAACGACGTTTGCCGGGTCAGCTAGTTTTTAATATAACATTCTCTGGCAAGAGTCCTTTTTCGGACCACTATCAAAAGCCTTCAGATGAGCAAGCTCTGGCTCCCGGCAATCCATGGTCCGGAGCGAGGAGGCATGGGAGGCAGTCACCTCCTTCGGCGAATCAGTAATGCTAGCGAAGAAGGAGGCGGACCACGTGAGGGAGAGGCAAACCTCATGCCCCAGCCGCCGCAACAGAAGAAGATGCGTCTGCAGATAGCGAGCGATGGTTGGCTCACCGTCTGATAACAACTAGGCTCGGGTCGTAGTACATTGTGTTCCACGCGCGCCTCAGAAAGATGTCAGCATAGAGGACGGGGCCCGCTAGGGTCAGTGCCTGCTAGGGTTGCGGAATTCAGTTTAAAAATTCACCGCGGCCCTAGAACGCAAAGGTCATTAGGACACGGATGGGTTTCAGTCAGTAAGAGTCTGACACTCCATTCCGCTCAGCCCAAAGCAAAAGAAGTCATTTGATGATTTCCCATCCGAAAAACAAATGAGCATTAATTCAGTACCTTTAATAAAATCAAGTTCAGTTTATTACCCACTCCATGGGGGAAATTCTAAATTCCAAACCTTTTATGCTAGTAAGCAATATCGAACGGTCTCACTGACGCTTGCTCGTATTGGCAATTTGAGTTATTTCACGATATTGTCCTTCACAAAATCAGATCTAACCAAATATTTGGACGTAGTATAGTCGTAGACACTACAATGGTTCTTTATTTACTTAATACGCAAGCTAAATAAACCTTGGAACATACTACGAGTAAATTAAATATTTTAGATGAACATAGTTGTTTACTAACGGTTCTGCCCCGACGACTTGTTTTTTTTTGTGGTATATTTGTATATACTACTATATTTGCACTAGGAAGTAAGGAGTTTGAAGAGTTGTTGAGAAGGCCTCGTTCTATTGAGTAAGGCCGTCATAATATCACGTTTTTATTCACTCAAAGAATGCAATATTCATTTTAAGGGAAACTCCCGCCTGCTGCTGAAAAAATCCTGGTAGAAAATCCTATAATACTTTGCCTGACACAGGAATTAAATCCTGATCCTCATGCTCAACCGTAACGCTTGCAACCACTGGACCAACGAAGAAGTCGACAAAGTTGTGCTCTATATACATATACAATGAATATTGCCGTTAATATCGTAGATCCCTTTACACTTATCCAAAACCTTGCAAGCAGGTTGAAAGGCAGCCCGTTGCTGAATTTCATTTGGTTCCTCTACCAATGTCAATATGACCAAAGATTTATGGTTTTTCTTCACAGAATCTATGGGACTGCAAAAAAAGATATTAGCCCAAACATTGTAGGCAGATTGGTTGAGCTAGCACTAACCAAGAAATTAAATTTGTTTCTCTAATTTCGTGGGTGGCTATTAAAACCAGAGGTCCCGGTTAAAAGGCCTTTCCTATTCTGGCAGCATAAATGGTAGGGTTGGAACAAGAACAAGTACAGTATTACTTCACTTTAATGTCGATACGGTCTGTTACGTTTAGTTGTAAACTAAAAGCGGAAACATTAACTTGTACCGGAAATACCGAAAATTTTTGTAACGTAAAGCGAGGCTGACAAGGAAAAACTAGCATCAAATAATGTTCTAGCAGAACTCGCGTGTTGGACATAATTACGTGAATTTAAGTGGTAAAAAACTGTACAATATTTCATCATTCTTGGTTGGTTTTTGTCTCAGTATGCATTACTAGAATCAAAATTTCGAAGATATGAAATCCATTAGCACCTAAAGCGTGTGTGTTTGATTAATTTCACTCCCTCTCACTACGAGATCTGTGCCAGTGCTAAAGGATGATCATGCGTTGCTAGATCCAAAAATCGAAGGCATGTGGAAGGCAATTGTTTGATTAGGCTTGAAAATCTGACTATGGTTATTGAATCCAATCTACCATGACATTAAAATCAGCCTATGCGGGGCAGAAGTCTCCTCCTTTTTTACAACATTTGCCCGTTTTCGCTAACAATGTTACATTGCGTTGGTCCCGTTTCATGCATTGATCTTAATTCACCTTTCATTACATTATTATTCTCAAACGATAAAAACTGGGTAGAACATAAGTTAGGTGCATCATAACTTACAAAAAAACGTCTCATGCAAAACAAAAAAGCTAAAATAAAGTAAAAGATCGTGTCAATCGATTCAAAAGATGTCTAAGTATAAATAAATAAATGTCAAAAAGAATGTCAGAAATAACTTTAAAAATACGTTATGTCAGATTATTAACCAAAGTCAAAGCATAGTCTCTATATCGAAAATCAATTTTTATAAGCTTGGTCAATCCACCATCAAGTCCACCACAAATCGACCACCGAGGTAGTTTAGGTAAAAATCCCACATTTCCTGCTCCTGCATTCCTAGGCTCCTTACCTATCTTGTTTATGTTTTTCATAGACCTAAGTAGCAATTATTATCTGTCTCAGTGGTCTTGAAACCTACCGATTTTCGGTGGAACAGAGCCTATATCGGTAGAAATACTTAAAAATCAGTAGGTTCGAGACCACTGATCTGCCTACATCAGTGTAGTTCCAGATACCTTTTGATTATTCTAGCAGCAGCATCAGATTTAGTTTGTGCACTTACATTGGACTGAAATTTACCATCATCGAATAGTGGGTGTGTGTGTGTGTTATCAGCTCCTTGCTTATCTCTCCGGGGAGTACCGGAGTTACGTTTTTTTGTCACCTTGATGGACTGTAAATCTAGATGACATACATAGTTCTTAACTACGCGATGTGATGGTTAGCAGCTATCAGCTGATAAAATATAACAGAGATATATCTTTAGTCTTTTTTTATGTGTGGCAACAAACCAGCCACGTTATTATTATTTATTCTCAACCATTTAAATCCCTGAAACCCAGAATCAACACAGGCGACTGCCGGAAAAGCGCTGAAGCAATTAAGTTGTACAAATCCCGGAGAAACTATTTAAAAGTCTTGAATCGCTAGGTACGATTTTTTTCATAAAAGAGGAGATAAATAAAATTTGGATGATTCCGATGATCTGACTGTGTGACGTGTTGAAGCAGGTAACTTTTGCACACATTTTTTCCTGTTAATAACTAGTTAGTTCATGGCTAGGATTGGTTGGTCGATCCAACTTTATATTCTTAACTAATGTCAAATTACAACCTTCATAGTGTGATATCACATTGGGATTGCAAACACCGAATTTCGCATTTAGCGTTAGCAGTTCAAATCATACTTGCAGTCATTTATTTCCTAAAACCTAATAGTGGTAAACAAAACGATTCGTACGACCAACCCGCACTGGGCCAGCGTGGTGCCTATTCCCTCTCCTAGAGAGGAGGCCTGTGTCCCAGCAGTGGGAACATTAAAATGCTGATTATGCTTATGCTTAAAACGTTTCGTTACAAATATAAGAACAGGAATTACTTGTCTTCCGGTTACACGCGTATCCTACTAAAAACATTGCAATTCATTTACTTACGTGTGCCAGATAAATTCCGCAAACCAATAGCATGGTGGTTATCGCACTACAGACATCGGAACCTAAATTTGTGTCACAGAGATTTCAGCTAAAAGATTAACGATAGTCGCACTAGGTATTGTAAATAATGATATATTGGTCTTTGTAAGGGTTACTAAATGTAAATAGTTGTCAGATTTCCTGTTAGCACATCTACAATGATGACCTCAAATCAATAATTGGAATGTTCACGACACGATCACTTTTGAATTTTAGCTTTGGACAGACAAGTAGTCGATGCAGATGTTGCATGCATATTTTCCATAGCAAAGCTAGTTCAAACTTTGTATACCCGTCCAGGGTTGATAAATAATAAATATTTATAATTGCTAGTTTCATTAATGGTAAATACTTATCCGATGCCCTACAATTTATCAAATGAGCACCTTTAGTGTTCCAGTAAGCACCTTTAGTGTTCCAATGAGCACCTGTGGTCTAACAGTGAGCACTTTTAGTATTCCAGTGAGAACCTCTAGTGTAACAATGAGCAACTTTAGTATTCCAGTAAGAACCTTTAGTATAACAGTGAGCACCTTTAGTATTCCAGTGAGAACCTCTAGTATAACAATGAGCACCTTTAGTATTCCAGTAAGAACCTCTAGTATAACAGTCAGCAACTTTAGTATTCCAGTGAGAACCTTTAGTGATCCAGTGAGCACCTTTTGTGTATCAGTGAGCAACTTTAGTATTCCAGTGAAAACTTTTAGTGTACCAATGAGTATCTTTAGTGTATCAATGAGCACCTTTAGTGTTCCAGTGAGCACCTTTAATAAAGTTATTCGAAATACGCAATTCTCAGAGAACTAGGGAAGACCATTACTCACGAGATGTAGGTAGATATCAATGTTCTGAGAAAGACAACTTGGTTAAATTTGAAAATGAAAACAATATATCTAGTTTTAATTTCCGCGAATATTAGTGGGTTGCAGGTATAATCAGCCATGTAATTCAAATAATATATCGCATACATTTTACCCTCGCGTATTAAATTATACAAATACACAGTTTCCCCCCGAAGAAATGTCTTTGTTAGAGAAAGGTTTAAAATATAATATTAAACCCCGACTTTCCCAGGAATCTCTTCAAACTTTGGTGGTGGACACCGAGATAGCTTGTTTCAAAGGGAAACAGGATGATGTCGTTAAGCAACAAGTGGCAACTCACATTAAGAGAGTTTTCACATCCCCTCCCAATCAAAATTTAACCGAAATTCATTTTTATCGGTCAATTCAGCACCGTATTAGTCAAAATGATTTAATATTAACAAAGGCTGATAAGGGAAATTCTGTCGTCATTTTGGAAAAATCTACCTATACCCAAAAAGTTAACGACATCATCCTGGGGGAGGATTTTGAACGTCTTGGTGCGGATCCTACAAGGAGGTTTGCCCTCGAAATAAAGGATGCCATTAAAAACACGTCATTCATATCAAAAGACCAATTAAAAAACCTTGTTCCTATGAATCCGAGGGCTCCTCTTTTGTATGGTTTACCCAAGACCCATAAAGATAACATGCCTGTTCGTCCAGTTGTTTCTTACATTGGTGCCCCAGAGTACAATTTAGCTAAGCGTCTCAATACTTTGTTGAGAAGTAGGTCTTCTTTTAGTCCCAAATATAGTTTAAAGAACAGTTTAGATCTAATTGAAAAAGTAAAAAATATCCAAATTCATTCCAATGCAAAGTTGTTATCCTTAGACGTTGACAGCTTATTCACAAATGTTCCAATCGATGATTGTCTACGTATTCTGGGTTTCCAATTTGAGAAGCAACGGTTGCATCCTGGGGAAATTGCGGATTTACTTAACCTCACTAGTATTTGCATGAAACAAAATTATTTCAGATTTAATAACCAATATTTTATTCAAAAGGAAGGGTTGGCTATGGGGTCGCCTTTAAGTCCACTAATGGCGGAGGTTTTTATGGATAACTTTGAATGTAAACATATAGTGAACGAACCTAATATTCTGTTTTATTATAGATATGTAGATGACATAGTTATCTGCTGGAATGGTACCGTTCGACAAATAGACCTTTTTGTAAAAAAACTTAATAAAACTCACCCTAAAATTAAATTTAAATTAGAACTAGAGTCCCAGAACTCCCTTAACTTTTTAGATTTGACTATCACAAAACTCAATAGTAACTTGGATTTCCAAATTTATCGAAAGCCGACGCACACTGACACAACAATACCAGCCTCTTCTTGTCACCCTCTTCAACATAAATTAGCCGCCTTCCGCAGCTATATTCATAGATTATTTGCCCTCCCCCTTTCAGCAGATAATTATGTAAAAGAACTTAATATTATTTACCAAATCGCTATTTCTAACGGTTACTCAAAGTCAATGGTAGACAGTTTAATTAGTAAAAAGCAGAAAGAAAGGGTTCGTTCACTATTATATGCATGTCCGCGTACTAATATTAATAGATATGTGGCCAGTCTGACCTATATGGGCCCCATTTCAGATAGAATTAGTAATTTACTTAGAAAAAACAACGTTTATGTAGCGTTCAGAACGGACCAGAATATACGCCGTGTTTGTAACGGGAAAGATATTTTAGAAAATAGTAAAAAGTCTGGGGTGTATAGGCTGGTCTGTGATGAATGCAACGGGGTATATGTGGGTCAGACGGGCCGTAACTTTGACATAAGGTATGGGGAACATGTTGCCGCGTATAGAAATGGCCATTCGGACAAATCGAATTTCGCGAAACATTTAATTGATACCGGCCATTCATTGCGCGACAACAATAGTTTTAATATACTACATGTTTGTGATAAGGGTTTCCGGCTGTGTGTTTTGGAACAATTAGAGATTTTGAAACATAGTAATAATAATAATTTTGCACTGTTGAATGACCAGACGAATTTGGTTTCTTCCCCTTTACTGCGTATGTTTGTGGGTAGTTGTACACAAATAACCAACGGTGGCAGTGTATAAAAGGGGGGTGCCTTGTACTAATTTCTCAGTCGCAACTCAACGGTCAGCGAGTCAACACGTCCCCTGAGGATGCCTCGTGGAGAGGCGAAACACGTGTCGGTAATGGTGTTGGGTTTTGCATTGCCTTCCTGCATGTGCTTAAAATCCTTGCATTTGCCCAGTAATCTTGCATGTGCATAATATAGCGGGCGGGAGGGAGGTGCATACCTGCAACCCACTAATATTCGCGGAAATTAAAACTAGATATATTGTTTTCATTTTCAAATTTAAAATGGATTTCCGCAAAGTAACGCCTGACTCAATCAATTACAACTTGGTTAGACTGAAGACTGAGTACAAGAGCCATAAGAGAAGCATAACAGTCCGCTATCCTACGCAAATATTTTCTTCTATTTGTTGTTGTGCGTTCGTATAAATAAGTCAACCATAACTGTCACAATTGTTTTGTCTGACGTCAACAGACTCGACATCAAAAGCACTTTTCCCCCCTCAAATCCCCACAAAAACTGCAAAATTCGCCCTCTGTGACTTTTAAAGGGCTTTCTCTTTTTTTTTTCGAAACCCCATGGTGACCCGATCGGGCGGTGGCGGCCGAACGAATTCATTGTGTGTTTGGCTCTGTGTTTGTGTGCGTGGACACAATTGATTGCGAATGTAGGCGTGACACTCCTTACAGGGAGCGACTAAGGTATTAATTGATGTTATAGTTTTGTAGATGCGGTATTGGGTGGCGAAGAATTGATTTATCAAGTTCTTCTTATTTAGATAGCCTGGGATTTGTGGTTGTGACACTTTTCATGTATGTTGTTCTATATCAATACGGCCATATTTATAAAAATTCTAAACATATGTGATCCAGTATATAGAAAATTTGAATTAAGAACCCATAAGTTGATTGGTAGGGAATCCCTACGTTGTTGCGGAATTTGTTCGAAAGAGTCACCGCGGCCCTGGAACGCATAGGGCACAAGAAGGATCACGGGTGGGTTTTAGTCAGTAAAAGTCTGACACTCCCTACCGCTCCACCCAGGGCGGGAGGGGTCATTTGATGATTTCCAATCCAAAAAAAAAAGGGAATCCCTACGTCTCTAGGCATTCTCTGTCAATTTTATGTTTCTACTACTCAAATACGAAGTATTTAAAAGAATAAATAAAGGGTATGTCGAAAACAATGTTTCACTTTTTTGAGTAAATTAATGTTTTATCTAGGGGCTAGAGTAATCCCGAGTTAGGCAGTGTAGATAGTTGGTTGTCAAACTAAAATAAACACATCAAAAGTATCTAGGGATCAACATATATTTTTGCAATAACTTTCCTCCTGATTGATATTAATTAAAATTTTCTTTAAGGATTCATCAAATAAAGTGTTTTCGTTTGTCACAGTAACGATAAACCAAGTCACCTTTGCATTAATAAAGAAATTTGCCATTTTCCTAATAAAGGGATTTTTGACATTTGAACCACTAACATTAAAGTTCGAAAAAAAGACTGAAATAACAGTTTTCTTTAAAATTTTATTGGGTAACTTAAACAATTAATAATCCGTGTTTCTACCGCGAACACTAACAACACAAGAACATCGGTTTGGCATACTCAAAATGAGTTCATCCAAATCACGCTGTGGAATGGCCGCCCATGTTCGTTGCAACAACAAAAAAAGGTCTTCTTGCGACTGGATACCCTCCATATTCGGCAGAGCTCTTCGCTTACCTTGGCTGAGCGCCATGGAGGACGGTATCGCTGCACCACACGGAGACAAGACCGATACATTCAAATCTTAACTCGAAGAGCTCCAACAATAACCGCCATGATGTTAGCCGTGAGGCTTCATCACTCTTCAGGGAACTTAATTAGCGACCAAACAGTCAGAAACCGCTTGCATGAAGTGAACCTTCATTCCCGAAGACCGCTACGGGTACCACCTATAGCAATGCACAATCGTAGGATTCGATATCAATGGGCTCTTGAACACAGAAATTGGGCAGAAGAACAATGGCGTTTCGTGTGCTTTTCTGATGAGTCTCGTTTTGGTATGAGACCGGATACAAGACGTATACGACACTGGAGAACCCCTGGACGCCAACAGCGATTAAAATCCTGCCAGGAAGTCCATCCTTATAGTGGTGGAACCATCATAGTATGGGCGGGTATTTGGATCGGCGGAAGAACTGAGTTGATTTGGATCAGAGGCAACCTCAACGCTCAAATTTATGCTGAGACGATTGTATCAGACGTCATCGTTCCTCTACAAGTGCAAATCGGTCCCTTATTTCAGTTAATGCATGATAATGCACGACCGCACACCGCAAGAGTTGTAAGACAGACTCTCGCCGCAGCTAACATCAATGTCCTGCCCTGGCCTGCTCAGTCGCCAGACTTGAACCCGATTGAGCATGCATGGGATATGCTACAGAGAAGAGCTCTGCCGAATATGGAGGGTATCCAGTCGCAAGAAGACCTTTTTTTGTTGTTGCAACGAACATGGGCGGCCATTCCACAGCGTGATTTGGATGAACTCATTTTGAGTATGCCAAACCGATGTTCTTGTGTTGTTAGTGTTCGCGGTAGAAACACGGATTATTAATTGTTTAAGTTACCCAATAAAATTTTAAAGAAAACTGTTATTTCAGTCTTTTTTTCGAACTTTAATGTTAGTGGTTCAAATGTCAAAAATCCCTTTATTAGGAAAATGGCAAATTTCTTTATTAATGCAAAGGTGACTTGGTTTATCGTTACTGTGACAAACGAAAACACTTTATTTGATGAATCCTTAAAGAAAATTTTAATTAATATCAATCAGGAGAAAAGTTATTGCAAAAATATATGTTGATCCCTAGATACTTTTGATGTGTTTATATTCAAGTGTCCCATTTGGTTTTTGTCATTGTGTAAAAGTAGGTTGGTATGTTGTAATTACCATGAAAATGGATTGGTGAAACACAGTCAGTGACCTAATTACCTAAAATATCCAAAAGTGTAACTAACTCATTCACGTGTGTCTCTGTTTTGGCCCGAGTTGTTTGGTCATAAATGTCATACTGCCATCGCGGAAACTGAATAATTTACTATTAAATGTTCATTGTTTTTTAATAGATCGGCATTTCGTTTAAACAAATGTGTACATTAAATTCCAATACTTGACGTCGAGGAATGTGTGGGTAATTAAGAATATCTTGGTACAGATTCTGTAGACTTGGCATCTCTTCGCCAGATCAAAATAAATTTATGCGGCCATTAAAACTGTAGTCAAAATAAATAAAACACCAAATTACAAATACAACATATTTTATTTACAATATCACTCGTCTGCTTTCTCAATGACATACAAATCTGATGTAAAAAGTGCATTTTCACGAAAATTGTCTGTTCGCAATATTATTTAAAAAGCTTACAATAAATTACTCAACTCAATGAATCCTATACAACGTTAGACAATGTTAATAAGGTCAGTGTTCCTAAAACAATGCGGCAACCGTCCGGTCGGAACAAAGAGCGATGCCGTATCGTATCATTACACTTGATTCATGCATCCTTGTCACAAGTCGATGAACTTGTGCGCGAAATTGGCAAACGAGACTGGAGGCGCGCGTCGGTCACCGAACGCGCACAAAACCGTACTCCACGCGTTGTTCAGTATACATTGCTGTGTAGAAACGCCGACAGTTTTTATATTGCTGGGTAGAGACGGCAATGGATGATAATTCTTAGATTGTAGCGATGCTAGTGAGGTGAAATCGCGCGCCGTGGTGCTAGGTTCGTCTCGGGCGCAAGGTCGAGTATACCGCCGCCCACTGCTATAAATATACGCAGACATGCAAAAATGTGATACATATAAACATTTATGTGCCCTAATATGTGTGGCTACGCGAACGTTTGATTCGTTCGAATACTTGGGATTTGATTGGGAACGATGACATCCCGAGACATTCATTAGAGAGGTTATCAAATTTTTTTGAGCTCGTGGATGAGTTTTTCATTTTGTACAATAGATCTTTCGGAAACTATATTTTTGGGTACATTGAATATTTATATTAAATGGGTCGTATCGATAAAAAAACAGTATATTGAGAACCTCCTCCTATTTTTAAAGATGGTTAAACAAAATGGTAAAATATTTTTTCATTTCTAAGAACTTGACCCTTTCGTATGATCTTTACTAACACAAAAATATTTGGTGGAACATGAAATCGAAAGTTAGATCTAAATCTATGCATTATTGTAAACAAATTGTTCGGCTCTCGTTCTTAATAGGAACTTATTACATATTCTGCAAGATTCTTATTGGAGAGAGATTCAAAGAAGATTTAAAGTGAAATTACCACGTGTCCACCAAGTGACCACGACAAATAACTACAATGAGAGAAAATTGCGATAAAATCAGGTTATCTTATCTATCTATTTATCTAATTCAATGTTTTTTCTATATTGATAATTAAATCAGTATGCAAAATATGTCATAATGTAGGGAAATTATGTACGTTTTTGAGTTTGGCGAACGAAATGCGAATACGAAAGTTCCTTAAAAACACACGAGTCTCTCAGGTTAATAAATTGAGTTAAAAGTTCAGAAAATCATCAAAATCTACTTAAGTATGAGAACTTTTAGCATTAGAGTTTGTCAATTCATCAATTTAAAGTTCTCAATTCGCATTTATAAAACTATATTCAGGTCATTACTTCCTTTTACCACTTTCTGTACCGGCAAACAGGAAAAATAATAGTACAATAGGCTACAGACTAGCTAGTTTAATGGCGGCGCAAAAATGTTGGGCCTCATTTTATAGGTTTTCAGCGAGGCAGCTAGCGATTGGACTATATAGTTGTATTTGTATTGGAATGGGTAAATAGGGGTCAAACTCGATAATAAAGAGGTGAATTCATTTGTTTTCTGGAATGCCTGAATTACGAATTAATTTATCTCACTGTTAGAAAGCTACATAACTCGCAGTGTTAAATACTACTATAGCTTTCTATCATCTATACTCATATTATAAAGAGGAAAGATTTGTATTTTTGTATGTAACGAATAAACTCAAAAACTAGGTAATGGACCGATTTAAAAAAATTCTTTCATTATTAGAAAGCTACATTCACTCTGAGTAACATAGGCTATTTATATAGGATATTTTATATCCGTATTCCCACGGGAACGGGAACTACGCTGGTGAAACCGCGGGGCGCTGCTAGTAAGATATAAATTCCCTAAAAAATGGACGGCTTCTTCACGGAAACGGGGATGAAGCCAGGGAAATAAGTCAGTATTTTCTACTTACTAAATAATGAAAGATATGACTCTTTAGTGACCTAATAACTCTAGAATTGGCCTTTATTTTTTTAGATGTAGCAAATAAAAATATATTTAGGTACCTATGACTTCATTAATTGATTGGTAACTTTTTGATTGGTAACCCTTCATATTATCTAAATGATAATGATAACTGATATTTATTTTGTAAGTAGGTTGTAAAAAACACACGTCTAGCTTTTTGGCTGTTATAAATTAGATGAAGCCGGTGTTTCCTAGCTGACTGTGACTACCCTGAGAAGAAACACCGAAACAAACTCAGAAGTCAAGGTCTCTTTTGAAGTCCATACAATTGTACTGGTCAAACATATGAGAAACATGTAGGTTGATGTCTGATGTGGTTTTTTGAGGAAAGTACCACACAGATTTGTCCTGTTTTAAAAAAAGAAACTGACTACGAAAACTACAAATTAGAAAAAAAACTGATATAAGCTGTTCATTCGCAAATATTAGTAACGTATATTATCTTAAGCAACTATCACCGCAATACATTGTAACTAAATGATTTCCATTTGACCCAGAATCGAACCCACTTACTACGAATTACAACCGGCGGGCAGCCACCAATGATACAGGTTGTAAAAATAAATTAGTTGCTTTATAAGACCTGAATAAGTAGCCGTTATGGCATGATAACCACGACGTATTTTTTTTTAAATATGTTTTGTAAAATGTAAAAAGAAGAAAGGATATTTCTGATAAGATTTTACGCAATGGCCCTACTACTATTCCGGCCAAAAAGTTTTTTTTATATTTTTCGAAGGGATTCTAGTATTTCCTGATAAATTATAAGGAGTTTTCGCATTCGCATTTGTTGTCAAGTTCGTGTTGTGCGAATAAAAGCTTCCACAGACAGGTGCGATACGACAACGAGACAACCCTTTTTTATATTTATTGTTCTATCCGTAAAAAAGTTCTAGAATAATTTCTATGAAAGCGCATTGTCGCATCGTGCTAGCCTGCGGGAACCTTTAGGATCTCCTACCTCATTTTGTTATTGGAAAACATTGTTACCTCTTTGTAGACTCTTTGGGACGATTTAATTCCTGGAACGCGCCTCCTCTCTTGTATCAGGTACCAGCATCCACCATCGTCTGCGGGACTGATGCTGTTGATTCTCCAGCCCTGAATCATGACTTAGGCAGCTCTGAGAGATGAGGCAGCATCTGTGTTATGCTCTGGAGGAAAAATAAGTTTAGGTATAAACTGGGGCCCCTATTATGACGTCTCGAAACCATCATGATTCTGCTGCGAATGAGAGACGGAGCTATACAGGTCGAATAAACACTCTGGAAGTCGAAACTCTGCTGCCGCAGATCTGCAGGGCCCCAAGTCTGCTATTTTTATAAATTTGTAATTCCAACACGATTCCATTGTCATTTTGCTAAAAATTTGTAATCCGCTAAATTCAAAATGGTCGATCAGTGGTCGGTCAATGGTCTCGTCACAGTATTACAATATTGTAATACTGTGGTCTCGTAATACTTTTTGATAACCGAGCTATTAAAAGCAATGACTGCACAATGACGTTCTAATGGTAGGTCACTGGTCAAAGGAACTGCCAAATTGTTATCAGATTACCGCATACGTCTGTCATTCATTTGTTATTGTGTACAAGATTACCATTCTATGCCATTTCTTTCAATGGAGTGTCAGTGGTTGACCATTTGAAAGTCATAGTGACGCTTTTATATTTGTAGATTACCAAACTTGCAAAAATCAACCATTATGAAATCAATGAGAGACCATTCTGAGACTATTGTAATAGCAGACTAGGGGCCCTGGAAACGGGGCGCGCTAGGGTCAGTGCCTGTCAGGGTTGCGGAATTTGTTCAAAAGAGTCACCACGGCCCTGGAACGCAAAGGGCATTAGGAGAGAGAGAAAAGGATGAGTTTTAGTCGGTAAGAATCTGACACTCCCTTCCGCTCCGCCCAGTGAACATCATCCATAAAAAGTATCTGTACTTTTCTATCTGTATTTTTTATTTACCTATTAAGTGTTTTGCGTGTAGGTAGTTTGTTTAATATAAATGCGAGTTTGTTTGATACGCTTTCACGTCAAAATTGCTGCACTGATTTTGATTATTTTTGGTCCAGAGATAGAGGTCCTGGACTACTTTTTTGCAAAAATCTATATTGACACGAGTTAAGATGTGGGCAAAAGCCAGTGAATAAAGAAATAGCTCTGTCTCTTTCTCAAGACGGAATCATGATGGCATTCACGTAGTATCTAAGCCGCGGACAACAATATATATTTTGTATTTTGTTATTGCAAGAAATTATATTCTAGAATAATGCTTAAACATGAGTCTGTATTTAGATGAATTAATTAAAAAGATAACGTTCGTAATTAATTAATTAATTATTCTGTTCGACAGAATGTTGTTCTAAAACGAGATAGATTCATGTCAGTGTATCGTTCTAGAATGTTTTAATGAATAAAGATTTTGTTCATTACCCTTGTATTTAAGTTAGCCTTGTAAAGAATCTTATTAGTGATTTCTTTCTTAAAGTCCATGTTAGTCCTTGATATTAAGGCACCCACAGACAGGGGTGACGCGACAACGCGAGTACGATTTACCATAGTTTTTTTAGTCCTTAGTACAATAAAAATATACGAATGCGGCCACTTCCAACTCGAAACTAAAAAAATGTCTAAAATTTTTAGTGATAAAAAACAGATATTTAGTTTTACTATTTTAAGCGGCTCATTCACAGCAAATAATTATAATGAACAAGGAAATACTTAAAATGAGATAACAATTCACATACATAATGCATTAAAATATACGGATGAACATTGATACAATTATTTATAATGTGCCATTTAGTAATATTTTAATTATAAACGGCAAAACACATGTGACCTATTACAATATTTAATTATTTTTTTTTTAAATTAGAACCTTTGACATGACATTTGAAACTAAAATAATTTCTTCCGCATATAAAATGTATGGTTATTATAATGACATTCGTATGCAAATATCTAAAGATCACTCTAATTCAAAATAAATTTGACTAATCCTTGTCCAGAACAAAGTAAACAAGGAATTAGGAATTCCAAATACATATCTGGCAATTCTTTGATAAACAAATAAGATACGGAAAATTAATTGAATATTGTTGTTTATCTGATCTTGAAATAAACTTCAGTTGAAATTTTCCGAAGATCAGTTAAAAAGATATAGAAAATGAATATATTTTTAAGAAAACAATAATGAAGTTAGTGCACCCACCTTAGCACACAGCCTTTTAGAGTTGTGTAGAATACTTACCGCATTTCCTCGAACTAACACCTACATTTTAAGTCAATTTAAAGGAAATTTATTCCACTCCACTCGTCTCAGCCCGATGAGAAAAAAAAACCTTAACTAAGTAAATGACAATAAATAACAAGCAACTATATAACTGACCATTTTTTGAGGTACTCTGAGTCGAATGGAGAAAATGACTGAAAATATATGATATGTTAAATTTTCAGGCGACGTTCATTTTGCACCAAAATGTTTCTTCATTGCCACCGCATCATCTGGATATGAGCAGCGTCTGTGAAACAAAAATAAAACATACCTAACACATAAGAACTAAAACAAAACAATACCGAGAGTTGACTCTCGGTATTGTTTTAAACTGAATTGAGTTGTATTGATACAACTCAACTCATTTTTGAGAAATGTTCGCATTCGCATCTCAGTCGAAATCTGTCTAAAAAGCCAGGTTCATATTTCATAAATGGCGACTGACTTACGAACGTTTACTAAAATGAGTAGAATCGGCACACTGATTAAAAAAAAAAAGGAATTAGGACCTATGTGATCTAAATTTTTACTACAGAAGAAGGCCAATTTTCGTACTAAAAATTGGAATATCATTCCAGCGACAAAGTATTATTAAAATATTGAAATGTTTTATGTCAATATTTAGGATAATTAGAATTGTTTTGACATTTTACATGTGTAATGCGAATGCGGACGCTTCATAGTGATACTCGAGAGTTGCTCATCTAACACATTCATTTTTTTGACATACTCGTAAAAGAAATTATTGAAATATTAACTGCAAAGGTCGACTCACACAGAAACGCACCGCATCCCGAAGCTGCACGCATGTATAGACTCGGCGCCGGCAATAAAATATAAGAATTTTAAATACCACACGAAAAGGAACATGTCTCAGTGATAATCAAATGCTCCCCTCAAAAATGTTAATTTTTATTAGTTTAACAAAATCGCTGTTTGCCTCGGTGTCCCCGTTTTTATTTCCAAATCACGTAACGGGGTAGTTATGAGGGAAATGAGATATAACTATGAAAATGAGGAAGGTTTGTGTGTGTAGTTGGCACCCCGGCGAAGTTGGAACGGATCGCTAGTATCTTAAGAGCGACTCGTTACGATAATTCACACAAACTTTGAAGACCTAAATCTTGAAAATTATCAAACCGATTTGAATTAAACTTTTTGATAAAGAGTTCAGAGGGAAAGCGTGAGCATTTTATTCTATACAAGGTAAAAAAAATCGCGCGCAAATCATTGCGATGCGTCTCAGTGTGAGCTGACCCTAAAGCTACAATTGACAAAATTCAAATACAATAAACCCCAATCATTATAGCTGTTTTGACAACGACAAATTAAAAGATATTTTTTCTATTCGTGTTTAAATCTCTCAGATACCAATTTATTGAATTTGGTCTTAATTGATTTTAAATAATGTCTCGACGTCAATATTCATTGATACTTGATAGGTTATTTAAATACTTTGGTATTCTTCCTTGAAGTTTGTGGATTGTACGGACATTAATTAATTCATATTAGGCATCTTTGGTAGCCAGTAGATAATCTGACGAATATTCAAGTTTTGGGTCCAAAGTCAGTGTTTTTCATAAACTTTCTGATGACTGCGTTTCTGGACTTTGGATTCATAATTACGTTGTTTATTTTTTTTTATATCTATCATGACACGTAAAAAAATATTTCAATGTTAATAAGAATGAATCCTTGACTAAAGGATTTATTGGATGACGTTCAAGTATTACTGTTTCTTTTCAATAATGTTGGTAATGGTAATGTAGGAGAAAAAAAAATGCAAAACGCTTTTCTATTTTCAAATAATCGGGACGCTTAGTATTGTAGTAAAAGTTACAAACAGAAAGGAACAATGAAGTTTTCAAATAAACAAACAAAGTTATTATATTAGTAAACACAAAAGCAGATAACTGTCAAATACCTGATTGTGTGTAACATTGGTTAAATTAAGTTGACAGACAATGGTGTTTCGGCGAGGTCGTATGTTGCGCAACGTTTGCAAATAGTCAGCCATTTTGTCTAGCGTGCAAAACAAAAGTAGGTATGACATTTCTGTTTTGTTCGCTCACTTAGACGTAAAAAAGTATGTTAATTAGGACACAAAAGAAGATTTCAGCTCATTGCACTGTGTTCCTATCGGTTAAGAGATTGGGTCAAAGTAATAGTAGGTAAGTTATTGTAGCGGCCAGGACATTCTGCCCTGGGTTGTCGAGTTGGGCAGTCCTTTGTCTGATAGAAGTTTCGTCATGCTGGTCGATGGATGCTTGTCATGCTGGTCCACCGACCAGCATGGCGGCGAGATTTAAAGGAAAACCTCTTGTTTTTGTAGTTGTAAAATGTTATAAAATTGTAAAATAATCATAATAACATTAATAAAAAGCTATGTCCTCATTAAGGCACAATATTTAACATTATTAGCAAAAACAAAACAAAAATACACACATTTTTTCCGTAGCAGATTGTGCCTTAGTGTGGTCGACTCTTAATATTTTACACACCACTTTTAAAAAAATGCACCAAAGCAAAAACATACCAATATTAAATATTTCATTGAAGCAATAGGTACCTATATAAATGTAGACTTTGTATATTCACGT
Source organism: Hecatera dysodea (assembly GCA_905332915.2). NCBI lineage: Eukaryota > Metazoa > Arthropoda > Insecta > Lepidoptera > Noctuidae > Hecatera > Hecatera dysodea. Next base: position 3,623,137 of record HG995294.1, on the reverse strand, counting down.
ACCTATTGAAAAAAAGTCACTGTCTTCTGCCTTTTCTCAACTATGTAGAGGTAGGCTCCCAGTCAAACCGAATTTAGCTGAATACCAGTATAATACGCGTAACGTCTGCCTACCAGACCTCCACAATTCATTAACTGCCTAATACCTACGACAAGCCCTTTTTTGCAATACTGGAGTCAGATTTTTCTGGCTTGTTATAAGCCGTAACGACTGCCAAAGATCTAAACACCGGCTTCATCTAGCTTAAAATGAAAAGAAATATTGGAAGTGTAAAAATGTTATGTTTAACCTACTTACAAAATATATATATCAATTATATATGTATATAGAAGTACTCTGTGCAAAACACATTAAATGTGTCACGATGATTTTCACTTTATACATATTTTATTTATTTAAAAAGGTTTACTTTTGAGCAGTCATGCTTTGTACGCTGATTTTCTGACCGAACTTCAATCCAATGCCCATAGTTCAAAATATCTAACATAAATATAAAACGTTACTACTCACAAACAAAACGTACAAGAATTTATCATCTTAATTTATAACTATTTAATGTGATATAATAGGCCCAAAACAAATCTGCTGGCAGAATATGTCTCCATATTTTAAATAAAAATTATAAAGTTTACTATAGTATTGTTAACTAGTAAGATCTCAGTTTTGTATACAAGTTTTTTTTTCAATACTCAATACTGAAAGCATTTATTTCAAATAAACCCTTTACAGGCACTTTTGAATTGTCAATTCGAAAGATGTGAAGCTATCTGCACGTTCCAAAGCATAGATCTCTATAGAGAAGAACGTGCAAGAAACTCCACGGACAAATCCACCAATAATACAAGTAGGTACTAGCAGATATGACGTAATATGACGTAAAATGCAAATTATTTGTATTGTCAAGCAACAAATCTGTATCGCCAGCCTAGCATAATATACTCTTGGTTTTTTATTTACAATTCGTAGAATTTGGTAATGAATTATTGTTATATTATATTATAAGTAATTGATGTTTTTAATTAAAATAGTATTTGGTATTTAAAAGTTATAAGATAACGAGTAAACTTCGCTTTGTCGCTTAGTAGAATTGAATTCATCAGTCATATAATATGTATTAAGGGTGATATTTGTTTTCTGGTAAATGTAGATAAAGGAAACAATAGCAAATAGAAAAAAAAAGAAAAAAAGCCTACCGCAATTTTTTTTAAGATTTTTAAAGACTTTGAAATAAATCACTTTTGAAAAAGTTTGATGCATTTGTGTCATTAAATCTGTGACTGAACAAACAAATTAATAAACACATTAGTTCGAAACTTTTTACTCGGTTTTTGTGGTATTTTTTTTTTCAAAAAACACTTTTTTTTTGCTATTTTTTCCTTAATGTGTATCAACCTTTATATGAGCATGCACTTCTGGAACACGCTGTATAGCTAGTAGTAACTTTGCTATTGTATTCTCATTTAATTTGGTAGTAGTTTTGTTTTAGTTTGAAATGTGATATCATGGTATATGATAACTGAGTTAAGTTTGTGAATTAGCTCACTGGATGAAAAAAGCGAAAGTTTTATCCGGCTGAAGAGGAAAACAATATTAGTTGTATATTGATCATTCAAATTAGTGTTGAATAGCGTAGGTATTTAGGTAGAAACATGTGATTTTGCTAATAAAAAATACGTGTTTTAATTTTCTTTAACAAAATTATTTATATGATTTTTTTTTCTTGAAGTAGATTAACATAGCAAAGCTATCAATTTAAACACATCCAAACAAACTCCACTCCAAAACTATACAGCGCCTCTTTAAACACACAAAGGCAGGGGCTTATCACGATACAGCCAACAGCCTAGTTATCTGCGCGTGCGCCGGCCGTAGGACACACAAGGTCGTGGCCGCGTCGACCGGGGCACGGCGACGCACGGCGACGACCCACAGGTAGCCGCGACCATACGTTTGTTGCAAACTCGCCAGGAATCTCGTGTCTTTCGATAATTAAGTCTTGATTTTACTGCTTTTTGATCCAGCGTGATATTGTATAGGAAAATCTTGAGGTTGATGGGAATAAGGCCTTGTTTTAGAGAAGATATTGTGGTGGAGCTGTACAGTATATTAATTTATGGGTGGAGCGGTTGGTAGGTAAGCCTGGTTAAGCTATTATATAGCTATTGTATTATATAACTTTAGTATCTAGACGTTCTGTACTTAACTTGTTTTAATTTTAATAAAACAAGTAAAAAAGTAAGCGGACTGTGTGAGTCATGAATGAAAGATTTAACAAAAACATTAAAATGACAAAAAAAAAGTATTTTGACAATTATTAATGACTGAATTTAGAAATAGAATGAATTATGAAATAGCAACATAACATTTTATATTCCGCTAAAACTACGTTTATTGATCAAACCTAAATTCCTAGCAAAGAGCAGCAATATGTATAAACTAGCTTCTGCTCGCGACTTCATCCGCGTGGAATAGTTACTTTACCACCGATTTTGAAACTCTCAGCCCGATCGGTTTAAAATTGACATACAAACTTTCATCCCCTATTTTATACCCTTGGGGGTAGAATTAATCAAACTCCTTTCTTAGCGGATGCCTACGTCATAACATCTACCTGCATGTCAAATTTCATCCCGATCCGTTCAGTGGTTTGGGCTGTGCGATCATAGATCACTATGTCAGTCAGTCTCTTCTATCTAAATATATATAACTCAAAAGGGACTCCTTTTGAGTTATATATATTTAGATAGAAGATAGGCAGCAATATATTTTCAGTTGCTAGGCTACGCGTTAAATTCCAATAATGAGTCGATGAACTTGACTTAAAATAAATAAACAACAAAGAACTGGACTGTGCATCGATAGATACCTAATGCAATAAACTATAAGAACAATAAGTTATTTCTGTGATAATGTCAGAAAAAACAACGCACTAGAATATATAAACATGATTTTAGCTATCTACTAGTTGTTGCCAACGGCTTCGTCCGCGTAAAACAGCACACATGTCACTTTGTTCACAATTGTGTATTTTACTGCATGTAAAAATCATAATTCTATTTAGTCCATCCGTTGGATTTTCAAAAAATATTGGACTCGTTTTTTTTGTAATTTCAAATCGTTAAAAAAATATAAAGATAAAGCGCATCAAAGTTCAAGAGTGGGGGCTGTTGACGTCACGTAACGTCCCTGGTAAAAAATTTAGCACGTTGTGAGGTCACGCGAGTTTTCAGCGCAATATATCGTCTTCATTTTTTTTTTACGTGAAAAAAGAAAAAAATACGTGTTGAATATTTTTTGGAAATCTAGCAGACGCCTAGACGGACTAATTAGATTTTTTCAATAAAGTACCCTATTGGTTTTAATTATTTTTTTTGGCGTGAGACCGCAATTCTGCAATTTCAGAGTTGGTCCCATTGTTAACATTTTTCATAATGATGAGTACAATGACCCCTTTTCAAGTACTGAGTGACTAAATTGCACAATCTTTTCAATAACAAATAAACAAGTTGGCCAGCTTATAAAAACTTTAATATTGCCATTAGTATTCGCAACAGCTACCATATGCGAGATAAAAGCATGAATATTTCCAAACCTGTTCGCTCGTCCATTTTTCTAATTTTAGATTTGTAGAGCAATTTAATTGCCCTAACATTAATATTGTGCCAACAATAAATTCGTAACTATTTGCTTATGTAACCGTTCCTGTTGGGCACCTAATACGTTGGTAATTGTAACCTTAATTAGGTTTTTGTTCGAAGTTACAGTCGCCTTACAAAAAATCTAATCATAAAATTGACAATGATGTTGGCTTTATAAAAGTTGGCTGAGCATTCAATGCTTTTTTTTCTGTCACTCGTTCCAAAAAAAAAATAACACTTGACACTGACAGCCAACATGTTTGCTAATAAAAAAAAAAAACTATGAGTCTCGCTCAACTCTAAATTACCATTTATGTGGATGTGCATTAATTTAATTTCTTTACAACTTTATTACAATATATTGTATTTCTATTCTTTATTTGTTTCATCCCACACTAACCCAACAAGTGTTCAACTGTATCAACCAATAGAAGAATCTAATCTCCGTGTACCGTTCATATATCAAACACACTTGCTTTTCCAATCTACTTTAGACATTGGCAGAATAGTCGACATCGGCTTTGCTTGCCATAAAAAATATAGATAGAAAAAACCTATGGCAATAAAGCTGTTAGTAGTCAAGCTTGACACATAGTATTGTAAATTGTGAAAACTCATAAACATCACTACAAAGTATAAAACAAAGACGCTTTCTCTGTCCCTATAATATATGTATGCTTAAATCTTTAAAACTACGCAACGGATTTTGATGCGGTTTTTTATTAGATAGAGTGATTGAAGAAAAAGATTTATATGTATAATACATGCATATTATAGTAGAGGAAACATAAGTATTTACATTGCACCCGTGCGAAGCCGGGGCAGGTCGCTAGTTGCACAATAAATTACAAACTTTTCCAAATCATACGAATACGTACGAGATAAATACTAATCTCAAGGGAGTCTGTTATTGACCTAACCCCGACAAGGACATTGGGGAAGGTCGGAGGGTGGCCCACAGAGGGTGGTGCTCGGCGGAGGGGGACGGAGGGGATTTTTCTATTATTTCTAACCTCGAGACGCCCTCAAATAACTTCTGTAGACGGTTTTAAATCAAATCTAAGCGCTTTGCGTCTCTTGCGTTCAGTTCAGCCTGTTGCTAGGCACTTGTGGGATAAACGGGCGAGGACGAGTTCAGGTTATCGCACTTAATACCAGACTTGAGTGGTAAAGGCGAGAGGAAAATGGATACTGACGGCGCGGCGTGAAATGAAATCACTGCTTTCCACAGATTATGGGTGTTTCTTTTATTTTCTTATATTTGAAATTACACCCAAATTACCGCGTAGGTAGGCTAGATCTTCACTTGTTTCTTAGTAACAGACAAATGGTATCTTTTGTGTGTTTCTATTTTGTAATAACTACATAGTATCTATAAAACAGGGTAAGCTCATTCCATCGTAGACTTTGACTCTGTCACCTGTGACCTAGACTAGAGTCAAGAGCAAATCCAGTTCACAATAAAAACAATGTCACTTTCTCTGTCCCTATATCCCTATGTATGCTTAAATCTTTAAAACTAGCAACGGATTTTGATGCGGTTTAATAGATAGAGTGATTCAAGAGGAAGGTATAATACATGCATATTATAATAGAGAAAACATTAGTATCTACATTGCATCCGTGCGAAGCCGGGGCGAGTCGTTAGTTACCTATAAAACGTAACCAAAGATTGACAAGTAGAATAGAATAGAATAGTCTTTATTATCTCTTTATAGTGTTTTTGTTCTGTATGCCTTGTTGCATTAAATCCACTCATGTACCACTATTGTACATAAAGTTTAAATAAATCAATGCAAAAAGAAATAAAATCATCCAATGAAACTTCACAGACGTGGTGGTTTAAGATAGAATTAAGACGATACAACTCAAATTAGGTGCTGTATTTGTTAAAAATGCTCGTGGTTAACTGATTGTTTAAAAAAAATATTTATACATACATTGAATTCAAATATAATCGTTTTGCAAAGGTATTGTAGCAAACTGATTTTAATACCTTCCAAATATTTGGTTGGGATGAGAGACTTGGTATCCATAGTCAAACTCGCAGATTATGTCAATGCCACGTTTCTGGCGTACGATTAAAAGTCAGAAATACTTTCTCACAATAAATCCTACATAAACACTTAATTACGTTGCTAGGAAACGAATAAGCTATTAAATTAGTTAATTCAATGATAATAGCATCATATAGCATAGTCGAGGAGCTGAACACGATTTCATTAGCATAGGAATAGACACTGAATTATACATGTGCATTCACTGTGAGTTTGGTTTGCAATTAATAGACTTTTTTCTTAACGAAGTAGGAAATTTTTAAGTGTTGTGATGGAAAAATTAGAAAAGAAGGACAGTTGGACTTGAACTGTTAATTATAAAAACATACAATTTACAGAGCTAATCTAGGCTTTGTAAATTGTATGTTTTTGTAATTAAACATTACTTGTTTGTATCTTAATAGATGTATGGTGTATCATAAGTATCAGTTAGTACCTTTTTTATGGATGGGAAATCGTCAAATGACTGCTTGCTCTCTGGGCGGAGAGCTCAAGGAAGCGTGAGACTCTTACAGACTAAAACACATTCGTGTTCTCCGCGTTTCAGGGCCGCGGTGACTCTTTCAAACTAATTCCGCAACACTGACCTTAGTGGGCCCCGACTATCAATTAGTATCTACACTATAGGTAGTGGAAAATTTGAGATTTGGAAAAAGGATGCCTAGACATTTTGAGAGCAGTCGTTTGGACAACAGATACCTAATACTTATTTATTATAAGTAAAATGGAATAATGTATGAAATACAAATAAGCAAAAAAAATACCAATCATGTATTGTCTGTGCAAATATGTAGCATTATATTAGAATGTGCCTTTAATACGCTCCAGTTCTAATATAATATTCATTGGACGCGTGAATGCCCCCATTCCCTCTGATTACCGCTTGGATGATATTCAAATTCTAGCCCTAATAACGGCCACGACGGTATCGAGCACGTACTGTTGAGAGTTCGAGATCGACGGTCAGATGGTTTTAAATCTCATATCTAAAACAGCAACTGTTCTCGTACCTAACGCACCTCTTCTCGTACCTAACGCGACTCTTCTCGTACCTAACGCGACTCTTCTCGTACCTAACGCGACTCTTCTCGTACCTAACGCGACTCTTCTCGTACCTAACGCGACTCTTCTCGTACCTAACGCAAATCTTCTCGTACCTAACGCGACTCTTCTCGTACCTAACGCGACTCTTCTCGTACCTAACGCGACTCTTCTCGTACCTAACGCGACTCTTCTCGTACCTAACGCGACTCTTCTCGTACCTAACGCAAATCTTCTCGTACCTAACGCGACTCTTATCGTACCTAATGCGTTTTCTTATCCATTGACAATTCGTCAAACTATTATCGGCCGACGTTATTATGTAGTCACTTTAAATAGATGTAAGTATAATAAATAACGAGTTCAGAAAATGATGACTTAAACTACGTAACCTATTTAATCAGAGCTTTCACAAGTAAATAATCACACATACTTCATTAATCTATCTTGGTATCGCTTCAATTACTAGAAACAAACTAATTAATGATCAGTAAACGATACGTGACAAGATAATATTGATAAATGACGCCGAAATATTATGTTCATCATAATAATTGTTCTAGATCTTTCTAGAAAGTCCGCAAACTCCGTTGTTACGTGGACTGGCAACAAATAACGTAATGATTGAACGTTATTTATTACAGAATTATGTGTTGTTGGAAAAATACTTTATATTATGATATCGGGATAAAGAAGATTGGGTTAGTCTATTTATAAGACTAATTTTATTTAGGGCTTTTGAAGGTTACTGATTTCTTTTGCGTCAATAGAAAAACATACCTACTTCACATACTAGTTTTGACCGGCCGAGGATAATTGTGTATGGAAAGTAAAATGGTAATGTTTTTTTTTGGGAATTGCATATTTATTTATATATATATTTATTTTTTTTAATTACAAGATTACAACGCGTATGCATATATATATACCTAATTGTGTAATATAAACTGGTCCTTTTTCGAAAAAACAAATCGCAAAAAAACGACTTGAAAGTAAAAAAAAAAACACTTTTGAAGCAATTGATACACTTGGTGGCGTGTATTATTTTTATTTATTTAGTATCAATCATAGATACTCACATACTAGCTGGTGAAAAATGTTTTTTATTTAGTTTTTAGTCATTATTTTAGATCGGATTTTTTAGAAAAAGTCATTATTTTATTTTGACATTGTTTCTTTACTATATAGCAGATACAAACCACAAAACTTTAATAAGACCATGCTCTTTTGGAACATCCTGTATAAGAGCTAGCGAGTTTTGTGATATCCGACAGATCGAATATCGGGTAGTAGTGCTAGTAGGTTAGCACTTTGTCCGCGACTTCGTCTGTACAGGTTAAGTACAAATGATTTTCCCCTTTTTCACCCCCTTAAAGGTTAGATTTTAAAAAATCACTTTTCAGTGATCACCTACATTATATAAGGAATCCTCGTGCAAAATTTCATGTTCCTAGTCCTAGTAGTTTCGGTTGTGCGTTGATATGTCAGTCAGTTTCAACTTTTTGTATATACAGGGTTATTTGAAAAACACCAACAACCTCGTAAGGGGTCATTTTACTTATCATTATTAACAACTTTTTCTATGGGACTAAATCTGAAATCGCGAAAAAAAAGTCAGCTGTTCCGTACATTTTGATGAGTTATACGAACATAAATGTAAGGAACAGCTGTTTTTTTTCGCGGTTTTGTCCCATTGTAAAAGTTGTTTATAATGATGAGTACAATGACCTCTTAAGAGGTATGTAGTTGGTGTTTTTCAAATAACCCTGTATAGATAGATGTGAAGACGATTTTAAGAGTTCACCAAAAAATCGTCAGCTAGATACTAAAATTAGCGAAGTGTTAGTTTAGGTTATAAAAGAGATGAATGGGGTCCTACTCTGACCTATTAGCTCAACGGCTAAGCCCAGGACTTCCGTTTGTTCGCAAGGTCAAGGACCCCCAAGGCAAGATTGAATGGGACCCCTATAGCTCATTTATGGCGAAATGTGTTTTGAGTAAGGATTAGCGGATTTGTTCAACGGATTATTCCTAAACAAGTAGGTAATGGGTTCATACACATTTAAAATCTACCTTCTTAGAAATAAAAAATTGCTGAAATAATATGGGAAATTTGGAAAGACAAAGGAAGGACGGTTGTCAAAAAATGTTCATCTCTAAATTGGCAATAAGCCCTGCCCATTGTTAGAACCTAAATATCTCTCCTAATCTTAACTAATATTATAAAGTGAAAGTGAGTGTTTGTTAACAGTTTGGCACACAGCTGTGCTAGAATATGACATTACAAACATGACACATTAGGAATAATAATTAAAATAGTTCAAAGAATTTAATTACGTAATACATGAAATTAAAATAACGAATATACTATGCCTATATACATAGATCTAACGATAAACACAATTATATAAATACATAATTATACACCCAATTAAACATATCTAATAATTGAAAGTATGAAATATTTAATTCCTTGAATTGCTACTTAGTCTTCTTCCTCTCTGCTTATTTTTGTGTGCCCGACATGGTCCATTATGTAATACACATATGAAATGCAATAAAATATTGAGTGATTAATCTATACTAATATTATAAAGCTGAAGAGTTTGTTTGTTTGTTTGAACGCGCTAATCTCAGGAACTACTGGTTCGAATTGAAAAATTCTTTTTGGGTTGAATAGACCATTTATTGAGGAAGGCTTTAGGCTTTATATCATCACGCTTAAGCCAATAGGAGCGGAGCAGCGATAAAGAATGTTTTAAAATCAGGGATTCCACGGGGACGAAGTCGCGGGCAGCAGCTAGTATTGGATATAATTATTTCATACCGGCAATATGATATCTTGGGATAAGTATAAAAATCGAATATCACACGAGAGAAGCCACTGTCAAAAATCACTTCTCATCATAATAGTTGCAACAATAGATACTGGCCTAAATTTGTTATATTATTTTGTACTTATGTCATTCAAATTAATATTTTTATGACACCTTCTGTGGCGTGACACAGAGACCCTGTAATTAAATTAAAGATTAAATTAAAATTCATTTAATTCGGACAACAATGATCCATATTTTGTTAGTACTACAAATAACTTATATCCTATTGTTAGTAATCGAGTTATAATATGTGTTCTTATTATTAAAAACAAAGGATGACCAGGCAGGAAATTGTTTCCTACCCGATCACCCTCCGCACAAAACAGCTCATATTTGGCGTATAGCTCTCCGCCACCGCTCTCAGGATGTAGTTGCGACTACTCCGCACTCTGCATAGCAGCGAAGCAAACATGTAATGGTTCCGCCCATTTATTAACTGTGTACATAAATTCACGTATTTGATTTGATATAATTTACTAAATACATGATTAGCTGACCCGCGTAACTTCATTTGCGTTATATAAGAAAGAGAAAAAAAAACCGTTATTGCAACATGTGTCATTGATGCTCCGCTCCTATTGGTCGTAGCGTGATGTTACATAACCTTCCTCGATAAATGGGCTATCTAACACTGAAAGAATTTTTCAAATCGGACAAATAGTTCCTGAGATTAGCGCGTTTAAGCAAACAAACACTCTTCAGCTATAAATATTAAGAATAAATTGGTCACCGTGAACAATATAATGTAGCTGATATTCTAGTTTCTTTCATCATTCAGACACTATAATTACGATTGTTACGGGAAATAAATTCACAGTAGTACATAGCAGTGACCTACTTTGGGGCCTCAAGATTTTGCCAATCTATAGTTTATAGTCAGAGACCCAAATGGCGTTGTGGCGCGAGCACTCGCCTTCAGGTCAAGGTTATAAGTTGGAGTCCCGCATAGCAACAAGGAATTTATATGTTATAAAGACTGGCCGTTAATGTAGCATAGTTTTTTTTTAATGCCTGTATATTGGAATGGAAGGTGAATGATGTCTTGACGCTTGACTTGACAGATTTGGAGGATAAAACGTATTAACCAACCCCAAGTAAAAGTGGGCAAGGGCGATGAAGACGATGATATTTTTTATCTTATCATCTACACTGCGAGTTATAGTAAAGTGTGTTTGATTTCTATTTTTAGACTGAGATCTCATTAACCTTTAAAGAATTCTGCTGACAACGATACAGCGGCGCGTTTTCTACAGAAAGAACATTTTCTTTACAACGTCTAATAGAATAAACGTAATATGCACCTGAAAAGGAGTCATTGTACTCTCATTATGATCAACTTTGACTATGGGATGGGACCAATATTGGAATCGACAAAAAATAAAAGCAACTGCCCCTTACATTTAAGTATGTATATATGTGCGCATAACTTGATCAAAATGTACGGTTATCTGGTTTTATTTCGCGATTTCGAGTTGGTAAAAGTTGTTCATAATTATGAGTGTAATGACTGAATGAGGTATTGCGTTTGTACTATTACACGTTGTCGCAAAGTCTGGTCACGCCTTTCGGGGGTCGTATATCCATTAGTAAAGCTTTATCTTTCGTCTAAAATTGTCATCTAGGTAAAAAAACTCTCCTCATTTAGTAACACGAAGGCCAAAATGATTGCTATTAACCTTACAGCTTCTTAATTCCTTAATAATTTAGGCTCAATTTCGAGTACACATAAGAGTAATCAGTTTACGCAACAATTTTGCAGTTACCACCGCAATTCGACAGCTATTCTTCAATGCCAGTTGTGCAACCAGTTGCTGGGCTGTTGGTTGCCTAGCAACCGATGGTGAATCATGGGCCTTCAGTGATGCGAATTGCCATGAGTTTAGAGAGGCGTGGAGTTAATAGAGGTAACCTTATAATGTAAAATAATGTGTTGAGAAGCTATCTTTATCTATGGCCTCTAATTTTATAACCAGCTGGCATTGATCAGTAGGTATGATCGAAATAGGATAGTTGAGTAAAAAAATCTAATTAGTCCGTCAGATAGATTTCCAAAAAATATTGAACATGTATTTTTTTCATGTAAACAAAATACGAAAACGATACAGTGTTTTGAATATTCGCGTGACGTCACTAACGTGCTCCAATTTTTACCACGACGACGTGACGCCACAAGCCCCCACTCTTGATCTTTGATGCTTTTTATGTCAATTATTATTGATTTGATAAATCAAAAAATTCGTATACAATATTTTTCGATAAACTAACTGATGGACTAAATAGAATCATATTATGTTTACTCTGGAAATATCCCTATTAGGTATAGTTAATTGTTGAGGACAAGGCTCAATTTAGGTACAGGGGGCGTACTATGACGTCTTAAGACGTGAGTCTTCCGAGCGAGAAAAAGGAATGGAGCTATACATATAGGGTGTATAACTTTATCCCTCTTTCTCGCTCGGAAGACTCACGTTTTAACACCTTATGGTACGCCCGCTGGTAGATAAACTACCATCAATAGAGTATATTTTAGCAACTAGTTCTATTTCAAAGAAAAAAAAAAGTACTTTTCTGGGATTGCTTACAGCGAAATAATAGATAGAGCGAGAAACTAATTATCTGAAGGTCAAAGTCAAGATAGCTTTATAAGTACGAATGGAAGAGAAGTATGGAGGACCTGAGAATGTGGATGCCATGAAGTGATACTGAGAGCATTGATAAGAGCGTAGTGATCGTTTTTCAACTTATTAAGGCATATTTCATTAGTCACGTGTTTTTGGACAGAAGAATAAACATAAAGAAAGAAAAATGTTTATTTGGGACTCGCACAAAACAGACAAAAATAGTAAACAAAAAATAAAAAATAATAATAATAAAAGTACTAAAAAAAATGAGAGAGCATTTCAGTTATACCTTGTAAATTGTGCGAGGCTAAAAAGGTTCCTATCTCAGCATATGCTGCGATATTAAAAAATAAAAATCAAATATGGCTGTTTGACTTACATATTTTATATACGAAAGCTGCAAACAGCCAGTATTATTGCACAAGTAAAAGTTACCTTAATATTGAAAAGTCGACCCTTAGTCAATATCCTAATAAAGTCATTCTATTCTTCTTCCATCAAGTTGAAATTCACTTTTACAAAATATTTCAAAATAATTACTTAAGCGCAACTTACTCATGCAAATCAACGCACACTGTCTGAACAACTTAAGCACACTCCAAAGACCCTCGCGAGACCCCTCGCTGTAAATATATCAAACAAATATATAAAACGGTATGTGTTCTAAATCAGGGACAGACAGACAGACGGTTTTATAGTTATAGAGCAGTAGGCTGGCCTCCCCTTCGTCTTAGAAAACACGATCAGTAACGACGGAGTATAAGAACTCATAGATTTGAATGGCAAAATATGTGAAGGGTCTCGAAATAAGGTTCTAATGGAAAAGGCTTTTTGGGGAGGTCTTTTATTGGCATTCTGGAGATAGAACGTTTGAATAATGACTCTATCGTTGATAATATTGTTGTTACAGGACGAAGTAATAGCAGTTTTACCTGTGATTTTGCTGTAGATATAAAAATCTATTGCCGCGTGTATGAGATGACCTCAGTTGGGTAACGCTCGACCGATACTCGTTTTTTTACTGTAAGAAAAGCTATCGTGAATTATATTTGCATCCGTGCTAAGCCATGTAATAAATGACCGTATGGAACGACTGTATTAAGCAATTATTGAAATGGTCTAAGGAATAGGTCTCTAGTCTTTTACAATACTTCGATGGGTTCCATTCTCAAGCCTTTAGGTACACGAAAACTTTTATGGTTTTGCAATTATGATTGGACTCAATGAGACCAGTTACTCGTGTAATTATTTAATAATTTATTGATTAAGAAATGTGACACATTTCCAATTAAAAGTGAACACAACCAGATACTTATAAATGTGTGAAGTCAATGAATGAGAACGGAATTTAACGAATGGTTCGTTTCACTTGATGGTATGTGAAACTGTTAATTGCAATTATTATTAATCATACATATACTACTGAGAATATTTTCTAGATAGCCTGCTGCGTCGCCTTATTATATTTATGTATATGTATAATATCTTTATATTTAAAATAAAATACTTTTCCGTGGCCCGGCCTGTAACCTAAACGGCTGGATAAACTCAAACTCAAAGTCTTTTATTTGTCATAGATTATTAACCGATAAAAAGAAACGGCGGAGGGTCTCAAGTCGACACGTATGTATATACATACATATATATTTTGAATTAGGTATAAGATTTGTCCTAATTCGCTGTGAGATTGGCATAAATTATGGATTTTGGATGAAAACAAGATGGCGAACGGCGCCAGGCGAGTGAAGTCGAATTTTTTAGTGACAAATTCATATGTGTTATCTAAATAAAAGGCTCCAGGCGAAGATGCCATAGCGAAGAAGCAGGCAGACCGCGTGCGAGAGAGGAAAACCTCACGCTCCAGCCTCCGTAACAGAAGAAGACACCCCGGGCGTGAAACGCAGGGCAATTCCCGGCCACCGTAGGCGCGGGCCTGCGGTTGGCGAGCTATGGGTGGCTCGCCGTCCGATAGCAATCAGGCCCGGGTCAACGGCGTGTCGTGTTCCACGCGCGCCTCAAGGGGCAAAGTATTGGTTCGAAAGAGTCACCGCGGCCCTGGAACGCAAAGGGCACTAGAAGGAACACGGGTGGGTTTTAGTCAGTAAGAGTCTGACACTCCCTTTCAGTTCCGCCCAGAGCGGGAGAAGTCATTAGATGATTTCCCATCCAGAAAAAAAAGGCGATGATGCCAAAATGTAACTCGTTAAAATGGAGGAAATAAAGCAATTTTAACACCTTACGTGGCACAAGCCAGTAACAGTTATAGGTTATATCTCAGTTAACGAGTTAGTTACTAACGTCATTGATTGGAAGTCGAGTAGAAGGCAGATTTTTGGTCGCAGTTTAATTGTAATTCATAGAGCAAACTGCCGCCGGAACTAGCCATACAGACTACTAAGAATTATGATGACGCGTCCCTACTGACCTATGGTTACTCGAATCGTAATCAATAAAATCTTAAGTGTCAGTATCTGATTCGTTCGAGAAAAACTCGACGCGAAGAAGAGCTTTCTGAATACGGATTTGAGATTTCGAAACATTTGGATTAAGTACAGACTATTTTCCCCATTTTCTTCCCGGTAAAGGTTGAATTGCCAAAAATCGCTCCATCCATCTTAGTACTCGTTCCTAGTCCCAGTTTCCGGTGTGCGTTGATAATATCAGTCAGTTAGTTTCTCCGTATTTATATTTAGACTAGCTGACCCGGCAAACGTCGTTTTGCCACATAAAATAAAATAAAAAATTAGGGATGGACCACCCTTAACATTTAGGTGAAGAAAAATAGATGTTGGCCGATTCTCAGACCTACTGAAAATGCATATAAAATTTTATAAAAATCGGTCAAGCCGTTTCGGAGGAGTATGGTAACTAACATTGTGACACGAGAATTTTATATACAAGATAAATAATTTAAAGGCACTCTCAGGTCAAGGTTTATCAGTAAAAAATATGCAGTTTATAAAGGATCACAGCCTTTTTCAAATTAAGTATGGGAGATCATCAAATGACTTCTCCCGCTCTGAGCGGAGCGGAAGGGTGTGTCAGACTGTTACTGACTAAAACCCATCCGTGTTCCTCTAAATGCCCTTTGCGGTCCAGGGCCGCGGTGACTCTTTCGAGAACGATCAGCTTAAAAGCTTGGTAGAAAATGTGTTTCCTAATAGCTACAACCTAGGGGTTGTAGTGAGTAGATTACTTTTAGGAAAGCGTGTTCCACCCTCGACCACATTATATCTTACAATCAGATGAGATAGCGGTCAAACGCGTCTACTATTAGTAAAAAAAAACTTTTTTTCAAGGAAATAGGCTTTTGCATAGGCATAAGCAAGTCTGTGATAAGTACCTAGTTAATAATAATATGTTATAAATGAGCCAATGATTATTTCTTAGGAAACTATATTAAAATTTTTGATGCACTCATTCTGACTCAAATGATTCGGTCATCATTATATTTGTCAACAGCCAAATTCTTAGTAATTCTAGTGTTTATTTCACAGTACCTACTTAGCCTTTATTATTTATAAACAGAATGATTCCTATACAATAACGAATCACTTGATTTAGTACTAAATTAGCTTTTTATACTTGTTTATTTTCCTGTAGTTAATTTGTGTAAGAAATTCAGTTATGTGAAGGAAAATACTTGAATTTAATTTGTTATTCAATTGCTATTCCTGTAAGAATCCTATTAATAAGAATTAACGTTTTCTAAAAAAAAAAAAAAAAAAACAAAACAATAACCTTATTTTTAAGGATGGGAAATCATCAAATGACTTTTCCGCTCTGGGCGGAGCGGAAGGGAGTGTCAGACTTGTACTTAATAAAACTCATCCGTGTTCTTCCTAATGCCCTTTGCGTTCCAGGGATTCGATGAGTCTTACGAACAAATTGCGCAACCGCAGGCACCATCCCTAGCGGGCCCCATTTTCAATTCTGACATTTCATTGAAGCGCGCGTGGAACACGACGCGCGACGCGTCGTCGATCCGGTCCTGGTTGTTATCGGACGGCGAGCTGCCTACGAGTATCACTCGCCACTTAAGACTGCCTGTATTTCTTTCTCTACTTTAAATGTATATAGGTAGGTAAAGGGCGACAATGCCGGCCACTGTGTCACCCATGTTATGTTTCATCATCTATCTTTTCTCTACATACCTATATGGTTTTAACAATGAGTGTTCTATTCTAACTCTATTATTACAAAAGCAATTGTTAAAATTTTATGCAAAAAGAGATCATACGCGTTTACAAGTTCGTCCCTATATCCCATTTCATTTGAATTCCATTGAAAAGATATGGTTATACATATCCTTTGGAGTGAATATTAGGGATGCTAGGTCGGTAATGGCATTAGTACCTACGAGGAATAAAGTCCAAAGCAACGCTGCATGGACTATGTGATAGATGATTTGGCTAGAAAGGGGGCGACAACTGCAGTCAATCAAGCTGCATAGTTTTTTACCAACTATATTGGGGTCAGCTTTCGGTCTGACCGGAGGCAGATGAGTACCAGTATTATACATGGAGCGTCGGCCCCTCCGACCTCCACAAGCCCGTTGGCCCGTTGGCTTGGCGTCACTGGCGTCAGATTTTCTGGCTTCTAACTACCAGTAACGACTGTAAATGATGTTCTAATGACAGCCGGGATTAACGACTTGAAGTGGTTTCCGAGGAGTGATTATAAGTGCGATGAAGGCTAAAAGAGACACTCCCTTCCGCTCCACCCACAGCGGGAGAAGTCATTTGATGATTTCCCATCCAGAAAAAAAAGACTATAAGAGAAGAGAGGAAGAGGTCTCGCCAACCCTAAATTAATCGGGATAAGGGCTAATTGATGATGTTTTAACAGTAATGGAAATAATAAAGACTAATAAACACTGCTGTATTAAATATTCATGAAACATACTTTTCAGTTGAATATGATTTTTATATTGGCATTGAAAATTGACCAACACATTAAGTTGTGGCTTTTAAAAGGTCTTAACATTCATCTGTAATTATGTATTGATTGGTGGATCCCTGCATACGGCTGTTGAGGTTCAAAACAATGACATTAGAAGGAGTAAGTAATTAGATCAGCATCCCGAACAAGAAAATATTTATTTCTAAAATGCTTTTGGTATTTAAAAGACGATAGACTTTGAATCTAAAAGACGATAGACAACATGCTAAGTCATTAAAAAATGAAACCATTGGTTATCTTTTGCCAAAATTATGAGCAATCATAATTACGATTCAGCGATTGTACCACACAATGCTGTTTTTTATCATACTTATAAAGAAATTAACGCCCGTGATGATACTAATAATAAAAATCATTTTTTGAGACAAAACATAATTTTCTGTCCTTTTCTAATAGATACGCCCCGTGTTATGTTTTATCTTTTGTCATATTGTGTTTGCGAAATCAGAAACAGATAATTACAAACTAAGTCGTCCCTAAGTTTTCAAAGTGATATTTGAATCGCTCACCAGTGTCTGTTCCTGGTTAAGAAAATTACTGCTAGTTTTATATTTCTATGCATGTTATGAACATGTTGAACGCTGGCTTCTGTCAGCGATTTACACGCGTGACACTCTGAAATTATTCAAAGAGAACGAAGGTCCTCCCGGGATTAAATTTATGTACTTATATCCTCTCCAAAGTCTAATGTATCCCTATACCAACATTCATAAAAAATGGTTCAGCAATTTAGGTGTGAAAACGTAACAGATTAGCAGACAAACAGAGATAATTTCGAATTTTACAGTTAAATTACTACGTAGTATATTCGTAGCATTATAAGATCTCGATTTACAGTAATTGCTGTACGTAAAATGTACGTGGATACCTGCTACATGCCTACTCTCTCATACATATAAGTACCAACATGATATAAAAAAATATCCTTTCAGATCTTAAATAATTATTAGTCCTAGTAGCTTCCATCAAAGTAACTATATACAATGACTTGTATTTTATTAATAGACTTTGTTTTGAAGCATTTATAATAACTAATTAACATGTTTTTGCATTGTTTGCATAGTGTGCAAAAAGTTTGCTTTAAAAAAGAGCTATCAACACTAGCAATTATTTGATTAAATTAGAATAGAGCTTTTAAAGCAAAGAATAATCACATAGATGGATACAATCACCTAGACTGTCACTGGCCACTACTGAAAATTGTATTTTACAATTCACAAAGAAAATGTTTAAGAGCGTTTGCCCCTCGCGGTATTTTACACAAAATGGCATTTTTTTAGCATGAAGTCCTGAGTTTGATTCGCAGATAAGGCAGTGTTATTAGGTTTTGTCATTTACGTAATTTCTGGATAATATCCCTGGACTGATTGTCTGATCAGTTTATAACAATATGCTCGTTACCTAGTACGTGGGGCTTAGACATAATGAATCGTGCACACGAAACCGAATTTGACGTTGCGCTGACTTTAAACTCTGAATTTTTTATCTGCACAGGCAAATTATCGTGTGATAGCTTTTTTTCTACTCCGAGTTCAAAGTTTGCGCAGACATAATTCTGCTTCT
This sequence comes from Hecatera dysodea, assembly GCA_905332915.2. Taxonomy (NCBI): domain Eukaryota; kingdom Metazoa; phylum Arthropoda; class Insecta; order Lepidoptera; family Noctuidae; genus Hecatera; species Hecatera dysodea. Next base: position 3,604,376 of record HG995294.1, on the reverse strand, counting down.
TGTGGACGCACTATAATTGCCCGATACTCGCTATGGATACCTACATCTCAGATAATACATGCGTCGTGTTACCAAATACTAGCAGCGCCCCGCGGTTTCACCCCCGAAGTTCCCGTTCCCGTGGGAATATGGCGATAAAATATAGCCTATGTTACTCAGGGTGAATGTAGCTTTCTAGTGGTGAAAGAATTTTTGAAATCGGTCCAGTAGTTTTTGAGTATTCGTTACATACAAAAATACAAATCTTTCCTCTTTATAATATTAGTACAGATGTCTAGCCTTTTTAATTTGAATTCGCAAAAAAGCATGGAACGTGAAAAAAAACAAAACACAAAGAAAATTATCTATGTAGAAGAGTAATCTAGTGTCCAATGACGTCATGAGAGTGTATCAGGGAAATGACAGATAAGCACTAGGTGGGTATAGGTCATATTAACTGTTATCATTTTATCACCGGTTGTAAGAAATTATTGAGGTGAAAGAAGTGGGGTAAGAGCGGCGCGGTATGGTCACGTGGTGACATGGAGATGGGCTGAAGGCTGATAGGCAATTGCAGGAGGAAATCGGTATGGAATAGTTTAATGGGACGAACTAAAGGCAATTCAAGTCAAAACCTTGAACGTATACAGAAGAAAATTGATGTTCTACAGAGACAACCGTATGGTCAGTTCGAGAAATAGTATTAACAATAGGTATCACGTGACGTCACGTCGCTGGTAAAAATTGTAGCAACGTAGTGACGTCACGTGAGTTTTCAACGCACTGTATCGTCTTCATTTTTTGTTTACGTGAAAAAAGAAAAAATACGTGTCTAATATTTTTTGGAAATCTATCAGACGGACTAATTAGATTTTTACAGTAAAATACCCCATTGCTAGGATAGAGTTCCACTTTGTCGCAAACTTGGACGCTTGCGTGAGACTTTTCACAATGAAAAAGGAAACCGGCGGACTCTTTTTCAATAGAGTTTCTTTCATAAATGTAACAAGGATCATATTGTGGTTGTTATGGTCCTAGTGACAGATACGGAATTTACTTTTGTGGATCTAAGAAGAGAAATAAAGGTGTAATTTACGAAAATGCTAAAAGAAATATGGACAAGCTTAAAATATAGATGCTATATTGTGTAAAAACATGACTCTGCTACCAAACTAACCAAGTTTTCTTGGGATACTTATAATGGGCAATCAAATTTTATTTACATGAAAACTAAATGTAATATCTTTTATAATATTTGGGCTCTACCTACCTCACCGGAATATGACCTCTATATACCAAACTCTTGCGCAGATTTTGTTCGGGCGCGGTCATGACTATGAGTCAGCGCCTTATTTAGGGCTTACGTGAGTTTTAAAACTTTCATGAAAAACTGATGATATGCTCTTGTATTATTTATTAGAATTGATAAATATCTCACCTTGTAAATTAATGTTCATGCTCACTCCGCGGATGAAGTCAACTGTTTTAATTTCATCGTATTCGTATGGGTAGAGCAGTGGTGGCCGAGTGGAAACGGCCCCGACTTACGAATTGTAGGTCACGGGTTCAAACGCAGCCAGGTGCATTACTTTGTGTAGTTTATTTTAACACCACTGCTCTCAAACCGGTGAAGGAAAACATAGCGAGGAAACCGGCATGTCTTAGAACCAGAAATTCGAAGACATTTGTGACATTCACCAACCCGCACTGGGCCCGCGTGGTGGATTACGGCCCATTCCCTCTCCTAGAGAGGAGGCCTGAGTCCCAGCAGTGGGAACGTTAAAAGGCTGATTATGCGTATGGATTGACAGTTAACTTCATCTTCTTCACAAAACAAACCAAGTGGATTTGTCATTAGTTGAAAAATAGTACGTGGATTTTTTTGTGAATAATGCGTGCATAGAGACTTAATTTTCGGAATTTCATATAAATATTCTTTGTCTTAGTAAAAAAGCCAGCAGACACAGATAAAGTTGCCGGCTCAAACCACCTTTAAATGTCGACGTTCTGATAAGACCTTAGCAACGTCGTTACCCTTAAAATCATATAAATTTACGTATCACAACATAAAGTGCTTTAGCATAAAATAATAAGTAGAATGCAAATTATTCAGGGCTCTAGTACATTGATTTTGTTAGAAAAATCTTAGGAGTAGGCATTTTCTTTGAAACAGAGTAGACGAATAAATTACCTACTTGAACGAACATCTAGTCCGCAATAATATTGAAGGTACCTGCCTATGCCTATTTTGTGTCTAAATTTAATTCTAGGTTTTCGTTACGTAAAGACTAATATTAATCTGACCTACATTGGGATAGGGTTGCCAATTATTTTTAGAAAAACTTGAGTCGGTAATGATCGGTATGTCCGATTTTAGACAGGTTAATTACGAATACAGTTATACAAAAGAGTAGTAGTAAGAGTAGCGAAATAATACTTCGTTTTTTTATGATTACCAGACAATTTCAATTAAGGTTTTCAGTTTTCACTGAAATAATTATTTAATTTCATTCTGAGTAAAAAATGTTATCAGACTATTTTAGCGTACTGTGTTGCTTTTGTAGATTATATAGTACGCCTAAAATACAGAGTAAACTACGAATACATATAGAAAAATTCGGTTGGCTCGGTGGGCCCAATTGTAATATCTACCTGGGATAGTATTTCTTTCAGTTGCTAAGGATCGTTTTCTCTACTTTTTGAACTGGGCCGTAGGACGAAGTATCAATCCATCATGATTGTGTTTTGATAAAAAGGATAGGACTAAAGTGTTTGTCCCTTTCTCACACTGGAATCACGATGGTTTCAAGACAATATAGTAAGGACCCTGATGTTTTTTATTCTTTGAAAGATCGGTTAAGCAGTAACCAACCTTAGAGTGCTGAACTGCGAGTGGCTATAACAAAAAAAAAACGAGTTTTTTACTATTTGTTTTGGTAGTGAGATTCAGAACAGGAAAGCTGATATGTTTCTATACACTTTTAGTATGAAAACGAGTTCCAACAATAGAGTTGCAAAAAAGCAGCCTACTCTAAGGTATGTGGTCATTCCCGCCGAAGGAAATCAGCAACATTAAGGCATCCTTGTGGACACTACCCTTATGGAAAAGGGATCTCTTAATTTTATATGGGTGCATCGTACTCACATCACTGCATAGTATAAAACAAAGTCGCTTCCCATTGTCTGTCCCTATGTATGCTTAGATCTTTAAAACTACGCAACGGATTTTGATGCGGTTTTTTTTAATACATAAAGTGATCCAAGAGGAAGGTTTATATGTATTATACTACATGCATAATATAGCAGAGATTTAATATCAACATTGCACCCGTGCGAAGCCGGGGCGGGTCGCTAGTACTACATAAACAATTGATTAATCGATACAAAATATTGTCAAACTTATATTTGAAAAGTTTAACTATGGAGTGTCTTGTCTTCGCCATAAGAATCTACATTTTACGAATGGACAACTTAAGTCACTATAATATTTTTATTCTCAAACTGTTTTGACGTTCAAACGTGGTCTAGTTGAAATAAATTAATTCACTTTTTTCTTTGAAGTCGTGAGTTAGGCTCTGGTAAAAGATATCTATTGTCTGCGACGAAATACTAGACCAAAGGCCTGGGGCGGCGAGGTATGACTGTGTGACTTTTATCTCTTAAAAGATTAGGAGGTATGGGCCCAAAGGACCAGTCATCCAGACTACCGAAGTGACTGGGTTTTTCTTTTGTCATGCTAAATAGAGACTAATGTCAAAACATATCCACCGTTCACTAAGCAAACAACTATGTTCTCAAATTTATTTAAGTTCTAGTTTCTAGAACATTGGAATTTGATGTATTAATTAAGTATAAGAATCTAATTGAAACCTATTAATACAACAGCTGAAAAAACTGATTCGTTTTCTTAAACAGTATCCAGACTAAGTAACAAAAAGTTGCCTGCAGAAGCTTTCAATGTGTGATTTTTAATTGGACCATTATATTTTTTTACTTGAGCATTTGTCTTCAAATATGGATTCCGAGCAAATTTGATTTATTTTTAGGGTTGTGCACCCGAAGGGTAACCAATGGAACCCCTATTACTAAGCTTCTGATGTCCTTCCGTGTATATGTTAGCGGACTCCATCACAGTTAGCTGTATTTTTTTTTGCATTTGGGTTAAATCTAAAAATCGGCACACCTTTCCCAGTGACTCTTCATTCTGATTTGCTTTAACCATAAAATAAGCGATAGGTAAGAATTTTAATCAAATAGATTTCGGTCCAGGCCAATTTTTTGCTCAACTATCGGGCAACATGTTTCCCAACATTTTGTTACTCAGTGTGAACCCAGCTTTATTGGTATCGGAGCGTGAATTAATAACTTGTAAGAATTCTTGGCGTGACTTGGAAATTGTATTAATTAGCCGTTTCTAGTACTAGTAACTTTATCTATATTCAATTTATAATAGGGATGCTGGTTCTTCGTATTCCCTTTCTTTGTACATTTGTATGTGTACTTAGATAAGTCATTCAGTTCTGTAGCATTTTTCTTGCGTCACCCCTTTTCTTTTAGCAGTGTGAAAAAAGTACGAGAAAAAGTGAGGGCCCATAATCATATCCATGTATCCGTTACAATGACAATAGATCCACTCTTCAAAATGGCGGTAATCTAAATATTTTACAACTCAAGACAGACGTGTAAAAAGTAACAAAAGAATCCGTGAGTCGTTTTTTATTCCAAGTTCAATTTTAGGAACACAATTTTATAGACAAATTGAAAATAAACGGTGAAAAGACGTCATTGAATTTATGATGCGAAAAGTTTTAAAAAATATGCAACTAAAGTTTTGTTTTGATATAGTAATAAAGGTGTGACAAGCTAGGTACTGAAATTATTATGAATGAAAGCGCAAACGAATATATACGTACTGATCATTAACTTATCAATATCATTTTAATAAGTCCGTTTAAAAAACAATGCAACATAAATGATACTAGTAAACTACATAAAAAAATGCAACAAGAAAATAATAATGGCATCTCTGAAGATCTTAAACTCGATCTCTCCATCCGCTCGCTGAAAAATGCTAAAAAAGACACAGAAAAAGAAGCAAAAAACACTGATATCCGTTGCCTAGCAACACGCCAACAAGATAAAGAAAATTACAATAGTCAATAAGCAACAGGGCAAGAAGACCATAATGCGGCGAAAGATCCTACATCCAACGCTAAAACTGGGACCCGAAAAAAGCGTTGCCTAGCAACAAGAGACAAAAAGATTAACGATTAAAAGTAACAAGGACAAAAGTAACAAGACGCATCAAACACCGAACAATGTTGATATAAACCGACAATATCTCTCAAAAGCATTGACTCGATAAGTTTGAGAAACTTATCGTTTCATAGCATGGCTGAGTCATTTTATTGGTTAAGTTTGTTAGTTTGTCACTACATTGATATGTCTGGCGTATACCTGTGTCGTCTTTGGTCAAGGCTGGAGGCCTAGCAGAAATGTTACTCTATTGTGCCTTGAATAATGAAGGCAGAGTCGAGAAGGTTGCGCGAATTTAATGATAATTTAAGTTGAGTTTCTTGAAAATGTGCCTAATGTTCCAATGAGGTTTAAATGAAGGTGAAACGTCTGAAGGGCAGATGAAGACATTATGAAGCTCGAAACTTGAAAGACAAACCTATAATTCAGCATAAATATGTGTTAAGTTTTCGCATTTTCTTTTAGCGAAAGGTGTTAAGTGGTTTACTAGCGAGCTAGCTCAAGAACAATAAAATGATAATTTTCTAGAAGTATCGTGCGAGGATTGCGTAGGCAATCTAATAAGTAGACGTTAACGAGTGACAGTACCAGAGCAACTCGATTGCGTTTCACTTTAATTTGAAATCTAACACGATAAATTCTTTGTGTTCACTTCAATAATTAGACGCATTCCTGTGAGTCATCCAACCGAGACTCGTATTTTTATTGGCTGTTTGCATTATTATATCTTGACAAAGATATATTTACGAGAAACAGCACGCAATCGGATCTCTATGGGACGGTACATACAGTCGAATTTTGCATGAACGCGTTTTTCGCAAACCTATCGATGTGGGGCCGACTCGCACTCGAAAGTAAAGCAATAAACGTTTCAAAATCACCTTGGTAGAGACGACGTCGGTGGAAAATATACGCGTCCATCTGACGTCACGCCAAGTTCGACTTGCAAACATTGAGTTTAATGACTGTAAATGAAACAAGCAAGCCATCCGTCGCCAAGCAGTAGACCTGGTCCCAGACAACGCGCGCAGACTCCTCGCAGAAGCTATGCAAACACAATTTGCAACAAATCATCTCATTTCAGTCCTGAACACACTTTTGTGACATCCTCTGAAAATTGGCCATAACACACAGACGAACATAAGAGTTGTACAGGAAAACGGCGCGGCGCCGGTTGGAAGCTGCTGTCGAAAAACATGCAAAAACCAGTTTAAGCTGCTTTTGTTCATATCTTTCGGTGGGAGTTCGATGACCAATGCAAATGTACGTGCGATTTAGGTGCGAGGGTGGTGCGAGGGAGGGGCGAGGCGAGGGTGCGGGGAGTGCAGCCTGCAGCGGTCGACAACCGGCGCCGTGAACACGCGTGACTCACCGAGCCTTTGTCTCCTGCGGCACGCTACTCACCTCCTCGCTCCGCGCTCCACGTGCTCCTCGGTCGCACCACGTGTCTCACATCCGATGCGCCCGACGACTACCGCCGACACGGTAAGTGTACTCCAACAAGCGCCTGGAACCATCATCACCAGAGCACCTGATGAAGTACAATGGGCGTGCGGCGGCTGGGCTCCTGGGCGGGCAGGTGGCTTGCTGCGGCGGCGGCGGCCGCGCGCGCTACTTCAGGTACCTGACTCGTGAGCACAGCCCGGCGCCGGAGTAGCGCGCGCTGCCACCGCCTGCTCCTATTTATAGCGCGAGTGAGCCGGAGAGCGTGCGTCTCGGCTCGCGGCCGGGAGTCGACTGCAGCTCGGGGCCGGCGCCGCGTCCCCCGCGCGCCGCCAGACGTCAGCTGACCGCGGCTGCACCGGCCCTGACATTGGCGGGCGCGCCGGCGCGGGGGGCGAGGTCGCTGACCCCGCCCGCGGAAGCCTCCTCGCGAATCTGACGCCACGCGACGTCCCGCGCCCCGCGCCCGCGAACACGCTCTCACATTCACCAAGTTTGGCTGTTGAATGATTTTCGACTTACTGGAAGCTAGCATGTTCAGAGCCCTTTTTGTTTGAGGCTTTGTTTCATACCTGAGGAGCTGATTTGGAGTACTCCTTTATAAACAGTCAGAAACAGCTGACGCAAACTCTGATGACAGTTACTGATAGCTATTATATCAGATTACTCAGACTTCCAAAGATTAATATTTGTCGTCATGTTTTTGTGAAGGTCTTTACTCTTTAGTCATAACATCGTGCTCACAGTTATTCTGGGTAGCCACTAGCCACGAGCCAGTAGCCACTCGGTGACTGGACCTGTAACATGACACTCTGGAGGGAAAGTAACCGCTCAGTGTGTTGCCCGTACTACAGTGTTATTGTGAACTCGAAATGTCAACTTGGTATGTCCAAAGCAAGGCAATGTTCCTGGACCTTATTCAAGACTCTATGCGAGAGGTTTCTTTGGATTGCTTCTTCAAGCAGTGCTTAGGTTTTCTTAAAACTTTAGCAGGACTACCAAAAGTGAAGCAATTGTACCTACTCGTCTTCAAGAAATCCACAGAACAGCTTTAGTGAATATACTAGGAATCAATTACAAACGTGATGATGTTCCAAACGTGTATTTTTGGTCGAAGTTCGAAACATAAGAAGCTCCGGAAAGGATGACCAAAACAGTCAACCTATCTTTCCTCCAGTCATGTGACTTCCAGGAGCTCCTGACATCTATACTTATAATAAATCTGTAGAGAGGTGAATTCTGTACAGGGAATATAGTTTCAAAATAACTAGCAGGGGGTGATTAGTGATCGATACTGGTGCCAAAAATGCAATCAGTAAAATTTTTGTCTGTCTGTCTGTCTGTCTGTCTGTCTGTCTGTCTGTCTGTCTGTCTGTCTGTCTGTCTGTCTGTCTGTCTGTATGTTCTTTATAGAAACAAAAACTACTCGACCGATTTTAACGAAACTTGGTGCAATTATTCTTCATACTTCTGGGCAGGTTATAGTATACTTTTCATCACGCTACAATCAATAGGAGCAGAGCAGTGAAGGGAAATGTTGGGAAAACGGGAGAAGTTACTCCATTTTTTAAGCTTCCGTTGCGTGTGTAGCCTTAATGGTTAAAGTTACATAGAAATCATATATGACGGAAATGTTTTACATAAAATTATCTAAAAAATATCCCACAACAGCATATGTCTATCTTTTATAGTTGACTCACAATAACACGTGTAACTCCCGATAGCTTAGCAGTTCGGAGCTTTCTGATTATATTTGTTTACTCTTACGTTTATAATACTCTCACTCATCCCTAATTTAAAAAAGTTTCAAAATCAGGGGTAAACTATTCCACGCGAACGAAGTCGCTGGCAGAAGCTAGTAAGTAGTATTTCTTTAAACATCTTAACATCCCTCCTTTACAAAACCTTATCTACTTTCAAATTATAGCTTAATCAATTATAAAAATCACATATCCGTGTTTCATGGCCTCACTTGTAGTTCCATTAGCTGATTATTAAGGCATGTGCTCAATAAAATGAACCGTTATAGAATCATTCGGATGTGTGTCTGTCTGTCACAACCATTTTTTTCCGAATCTATCGGATCGATTCTGTTGAAATTTGGTCCACATATGAACTTCTGTGACCAAAACACGCATGATACAGTGATTATTACCATGATATTATACCTCGGTAGCTCGCACTGTACTGCAAATTGCATGCGAGATGCTTACAGGTGGAGATACGATCTTAGAGGAGCAGTCGCTTTTTGTAGTGTATCACATCCGGAAGAAGACTCAACATATTAATAGCGAAAAGGTGATTAGATGATAAGGCGTATTATTGCCGGTTTTAGCTATTCTCAATTCTCTATTGCGTACCAAAAGTTTTTTTTTTTTTACGTGACCACTCCCAGTTCAGCACACTAAGGCTGGTTACTGCATAACCGGGCAATCCTGTGGTGGCCTCAAGTTACAATAGTTGTTAGGGAAGTAAATATAGTAGTCACAGTTATGGACCCTGTCGGGCACAGCAGAGTTAAGTAGGAGAGAGGATGAAGACACTGTTTGTTTTACTTATTACATAGTTAAAAAAAAAGAAATACTTTTATAATAGCAACAGTCAAAACTGTCAAAACCAACAAATTTAATACACTTGGCTCATGAACAACGTAGAAATGAGCAGATCAGTTTTACAACTGCTGAATTAAGATACGCGGCTGATAAGCTGTGATAACTTTATCTATTTAATTTTTCATCGTGACGTGACGCAGGGGAACAAGAAAGTCGACTGGCTAATTGCGAGTAAGACTGACGTCCAAAGGGTTCCGAAAGAATTTAATTTTTACGCGGCTACGATAAAACCAAAAGGAATGGTAATGATCATAACATGTTATTATAACACTAAAGACTTTCTATGGGTTTTCCTGTAATCTCTAGGTAAATAACTATTTATATGCATGAATGGATGAGGAAAAGAGGAGGAACTATTTATTTATTTTGAAACATGAAAGGGCTTATTGTGAGTGTTTTAAATGAATTATTCCCGATAGTCCCCTCTAGCCATAGAGAATGTATTGTCTTTGCCTCTAGCCCTGTCCTCCGGGGTGACAGCTGGGAATTGTCTTCCCAGTTGTCAACGGGGTGACAAGTTGAGCAGACTGTTCCGGTATCCATTTAAAACGCACACACATACACAACGCTCACAATAAGCCCTATCATTTGTTATGTCACACGATACAGTTTGCATAACACTTTTTTTTTTTAATTTTGTAGTTTGTCCCCCAAAAGTGACTGCTATGTTCAAAGTGTATCTATGTTTGTACCTAACGCGTTCGTGTTTCGGGACACAGAAGTTCATATATGTAAATGTATTTGTACCAAATTTCAACTGAATCGGTTCAGTAGATTCGAAGAAAATTGACTGTGATAGACAGACACATCGATTAGTCTTATAAGTTATTTGTTTGACGTCTATAAGATGGTTGTAGCTGACACACATTAAATAAATTATGTCAATAAAAACAAACAAAAAGAATAATTTCAGCAATGTTGCCAGACAGATGATATTTGACGTCGGTGTTCGAAATAACCTTGTTTGCCACGGGTAAGAAAGGTAATCCAACTTTTTGCCGCAAACAAGATGGTAGCTATTCTATCACATTAATGAAGATTATTTATTGAACCTAATATTGCCAACGACATACCGTAGGCGTAACTTACATTTGCTTATGTAAATATAGACTTACACGCGTAGCTACGTCAATGATTCATAATGACCGTCATTACCTACCTAGCCTTTTCCCAACTATATTGGGGTCGGCTTCCAGTCTTACCAGATTCAGCTGAATACCAGTATTTAACGTGGAGCGGCTGCCTACCATACCTCCACAACCCAATAACTGGGGAACACGGTACTTCTTGGCAAGACTAGTGTCAGATTTTCTGGCTTCTGACAATCCGTAACGACTGCCAAAGCTCTACAAATGGCAGCCTGGACCAACGGCTTAACGTGCTTTCCGAGGCACGGAGGAAACTCGGTATGTAAAGATGGTCACCCCATCCACAGACCAACCTTGGCAAGCGTTGCTTAACCTTGAAGATCGATCTGCGCGGCTGTTATTCTTTAGCCACGAGCTCCTGATTCATAATGACCGTATTAATTATCACTAATCATTTATCATTATCATCGTTTTTATTAGTACTACAGCGGCCCGCGGTTTTACTCGCGTAGTTCCCGTTCCTGTGGGAATATGGGGATAAAATATAGCCTATGTTACTCGTGGATAATGTAGCTTTCGAATGATGAAAGAATTTTTAAAATCGGTCCAGTAGTTTTTGAGCCTATTCATTACAACCAAACAAACAAAGTTTTCCTCTTTATAATATTAGTATAGACATGACGGGCACTATTTAAATGATGATAAAGTTATTTGAACATTACTGGCCCTGTATTGGGCTAATGTTGGTACACATTAAAAACAAGAGTGAATAGATTACTTCTAGGCAAGCATGCCCCATCATCCACCACATCATCGTTTACCATCAGGTGGCATAGTAGTGGTTGCGGAATTTGTTTGAAAGAGTCAACGCGGCCCTTGAGCCCAAAGGGCACTAGGAGGGACACGTATGGGTTTTAGTTTTCTTTAATTCTTTATAGTAAACCAAAACTACTAGCTTATATTATATTAAACATAATAAATTGCATCTACAAAGGCGAGCTTAACTCAAAATTGAGTTTTCTTTCAGCAAACCTTTGAGTGATAAAGCGAGATCAGCATAGAGGGTAGGATCCAGTGTACTAGATAATATAGATCTATATATTTACATACATAACATCATCATCATTTCATCTCTACTAATGTCATTGCGAAAGGAAATGCTCTTTAATTTTCCTCTTGAAAACATCAAGAGAAGGGCTGTCGCGTACAGGGTGTGGAAGAGAGTTCCAGAGACGCACTGCAGTAACTGAGAATGAGCCATCATAGCGACTGGAAGTGTGACGCGGAGTACGAAGGAGAAGAGAAGTGGTAGTGCGACAGGGTTTAGTCAATAAGAGTCAGACACTCGAATTCCGCTCCACCCAGAGCGGGAGAAGTCATTTGATGATTTCCCATCCAGAATAAAAGGTGACATAGTGGTCAAAGTGAGCTTAATAATAATAAAACATTAACATTTCCCGCATTAGATTTGGCTTGCCCGTTACATGCTCAACTCTTTTATATGTACATATCCAGTTTCCAGCTATCCATTAAGGGAAGGTTCATATCTGACGGAACATGCGTCGCGTATTATCGGTCGCGTAACGCCAGAACAGACACACTCAACCGATGATACGTTAGTGCGTGGAGTGTGAATGGTCAAGTGTTTTTCTGTACATTTGTCTGTTCTGGCGTTACGCGACCGATAATACGCGACGCATGTTCCGTCAGATATGAACCTTCCCTTATTTATGAATTCTATTCCCTGAACTTACGTTGCACTTCTATACATCGCGAATCTACGCTTGACATCAAACACAAATCCAGCCGTAGGACTGGTCTTGCTTCCCCACCGAATGTGTCTCCACGTTGTCGTCGTGGTGGGGCTTGAGCGTCTCAATGATCTTGCGAGCTTTCCCGGTAGAGCCACTCATGCCGGAAGGTCGCAAGTGAGGGATCAGACCAAGAGAGACACACACGCGGGGAATCCCGCTCGCTGCCTTTTGGTACGCGTCTGCTCATCAGACGTGGCTGTGAAGGCAGCGAGCGGGTGGGAGGAGAGGCCCTGTGATGGAGAAAGGGTGGAGGAGTAAGGGACCGCACCCTTTAAAAAAGGAACAAGATGGAAAACAAAGGCCTTTGCAAAATGAGTCCCCAGGTGGGTCCCGACTACTCAGCGGTCGGGGAATCCCACCCCGCTTCGGCGGGCTGCCCTCCGTACTCTGGGGTGGGCACCAAACGCCTTCCGATTGCCAGTGGCAACAAGAGCCGAGGAGGCTCAGAATCGACGTCATCCGGATCCGCGTCCTTCAAGGAGCTGATGGCGTTCGGTTGTGATGCGGGGAGTTCGCCTGAGCGCCGGGGAGGTGCAGGGTCAGATTCTGGCTCTGCACTTGACCTAGTAACGGTCAGCTCGGCGGGCTCTGGAGACAGAGGAGGGGGGCTGCTGTGGAGGGCGTCAAGCTCTTCCGCAAGCGGCCCAGACGGGAGGATGACAGTGGGTCGTCCACCGAGGGTGAGTTTGCCTCCGCCCGCAAGATCCCCACCGCCAGGCGGGGCAGGGGCTGTGAGGCGGGGAGGGGGCTGGCTCCCTCTACCCGGGAGGTGGAGAGTCGGGCCGGGAGGTTGGTGGAGGAGGGGCGTCGCCCTGGAGGGAGCGGTCGTAGGGCTCCCTCTACTCTTCCGCCTGCTCTCGACTCCGACGACTCGGAGGCCCCGGGAGAGGTGCGTCCCACTGTCGAAGAGAAGAAGGCCCAGTTTGCGGAGGTCGTGGAGGCCGCGATCCGCGCTGTGGCCTTCAAGCGAAAGCAGTCCTCCAAGCGGGAGGCCATTACGGCGGCCAAAGCCTCCATTATGGCGGCGGCGGCGGCCAACGTCGGCGGGTCCGGAGAGGCGACAGAGTTGCGGGCGGAGGTCGCCCGCCTCGCGGCCGTAACGGAGCGACTCATTGCAGAGAATGAGTCGCTCCGGAGGGACCTGGCTGGCATGGCCAGAGCGGCCTCGGAGGAGCCGCAGGGGGGGCCGAGTCCGGCGACGCTGGAGGGGAGCCTAGTGCTGAGCCAGGTGCGGAGCCTGGTGCGGCAGGAGCTGGCTCCCTACCAGAAGCAGTTCTCCGTTTTGGAGGACATGATTCGGCGTCCCCCACTAGCGGCGACACAGAGGCCCCAGGGCCGGCAGAAGGCGGCTTCGTACGCGGCCGCCGTGGCTGCCGGCCCGGGAACGTCTGGCCAGGCGAAGGCGAAGGCCAAGGGCGGAGCCGCGCCGGCGCCAGCGACAGCGCCTGTAACGCCGGCGACTACGACGCCGGCGACGACCAAGTCGGCCCCGGCGAAGAGGGATAGGAGGAAGGCTGGAGGAGCGGCTAAGGCTGCGGGGCCAGTGGTGCCGCAGCCGCCCCCACCCCCACCCTCGGACCCTCCTGCGGCCGAGGCCGAGTGGCAGGTTGCTGGCCAGAAACGGCGGGCCAAAAACAAGGCGAGGAGGCAGCGGCGGAAGGCCAACGCCATTGCGGCGAGGCTTCGCGCCCCGAAATCCGCGGCTGTAGTGCTCACACTGCAGCCGGAAGCGGAACAGAGGGGCGTGACGTATCTCGCCGTACTGAAGCGGGCGAAGGAGGCGGTGAGCCTCCAAGAGCTGGGCATCAGCGGGGGCATCGGGGTCAGGAGGACCTTAACCGGTGCCCGCAAGCTCGAGCTCGCCGGAGCGGAGAGTGGCCTGTTCGCGGACGCCCTGGCCGAAAGGCTGAGGGCGGTCTTACCCGCGGACGAGGTCCGGGTGTCCAGGCCGACTAAGCGCATCGACATGCGCATAGTGGGCCTGGATGACTCCGTGACGGAGGAGGAAGTTGTGGCCGCCGTCGCCAGGACTGGGGGGTGCTCTGCCGAGCTCGTCAAGGCGGGCACCCTCCGGCCTGACAACACGGGCATGCAAACCCTTGTGGTGAGCTGCCCCGTGACGGCGGCCAGAACTGTGTCGGAGGGCCGAAGGCTCTTGGTGGGATGGGTGTCTGCGCGGGTAAAACTGCTGGAACCCAGACCTCTGAGGTGCTACCGCTGCCATGTGGGTAACCACACGGGAGCTATGTGCCCCTCGGAGGTCGACCGCAGCGGACTCTGTTTCCGCTGTGGTCAGCCCGGTCATAAGGCCGGCTCGTGCGAGGCCACGCCGCACTGCAGTGCATGTGCGGCTGCTGGCAAGCCGGCCGAGCACTGGGCTGGGGGAAGGGCCTGCGCGCCATCCGCCCCGACCAGGGGCAAGAGGTCCGCCGCCACCGCCGCCTCTGCCGCCGCCGCGGCTTCTGTCGCCGCCGCTGCCGATTCTGCTGCGGGTGCTGCGGCTCCCAACGCTCGGGAGGGTGCTGAGATGGAGTGCCAGTAATGGTCCCATTTCGGCCCCCTCCAGAGGCAAGTCGGCCGCTGTGCTATCGCGCAGTGGCTGATGCCTGGGGACGGTGAGCGTGGGTGGCTCGCCGTCCGATACCAGGTTGAGTCGACGACGCGTTGTGTTCCACGCGCGCCTCAAGGAGCCGTCAGCACCGAGGACGGGGCCCCATAGGGTCGGTGCCTGCTAGGGTTGCGGAATTTGTTCGAAAGAGTTACCGCGGCCCTGGAACGCATAGGGCACAAGAAGGATCACGGGTGGGTTTTAGTCAGTAAAAGTCTGACACTCCCTACCGCTCCACCCAGGGCGGGAGGGGTCATTTGATGATTTCCCATCCAGAAAAAAAAAAAAAAAAAAAAAGGTCTGGTCTTGCTTTTTGACAACGTGCTATTAGCATTAATATTCAAGGTGGCCTAGGATATGCTACAGTCTGTGGTATTTAGGATCTGGGTACAATAATCTCTTCTTTATCTAATACTTACAAGACTTTTGAGACACAATTTATAAACACATGCAGCTCGTAATCCCCATTGATAATAATAAAAATGATGAAATTTTAAATAATGTATGTACTTGTTTCCTAGTAACGATCCTAAAAAGAACCACCATCTTATAGAATCATTTTGTTATAAATAAAAGTAGGTACCTACAGGTAACCTGCCGATTCTGATTCCAACAACACATCAAGCCGTCAACTCAACAATTCGAATCTTCATTTCTTCCACCATTGCACCTAAAACTGAACTGACTTAACCCCATCGTAAATAGAGCGTATAAATAAAGTAAACAGATATTTTAATTGGCAAGTAATCACGGTGAATAATTGGCATTCAATGCGGCCATATAGTGCTGGAAGTTTACTATTGCTTTTGAAAAAACTCTTGCTTACCAGACCAGAACATTTCGTGCGAGGTGTAGTCTCAATTAAAATCAATGTTCCTTTTGAAATTGGTTGTGGGCTGGTGCACTTATCTGTACTTTTGCTATTTACTATTATATTAAGTAGATAGAAAGCAATTACCGTTTATTTTATTTCCCTAGCTGAGGTAATGCAAAATATATTAGAAGTACGTGACAAGGAGTTCCTGTACGGGCATGTAGTTTTTGAAAGTTGTAAAAAGGTTTCTTTTCAATTTATAGAATTTATTTGTACTATATGCCATATAACATTTTATACTAATCAAGCCTAAAGAGTGATTATAACGTAGCAGTATTAGTAGAGGAGCTCGTGGCTAAATAGTAGCAGCCGGATGGGTCGATCTCCAAGGTTAAGCAACGTCTGCCAAGCTCGGTCTGTGGATGGGTGGACATCTTAACATACCCGAGACTCTTCTGTGCCTCGGAATGCACGTTAAGCCGTTGGTTCCGGCTGTCATTTGTAGATCTTTGGCAGGCGTTACGGATTGTCAGAAGTCAGAAAATCAGATTGTAGTCTTGCCAAAAAGTAACCAGAGCAGTAAGTGTTACCTACCCAGTTAATGGGTAACACTTACTGCTCTGGTAGGCAGCCGTTCCACGTAATATACTGATATTCAACTGAATCCGGTTTGACTGCAAATCGACTGCAATAAAGTTGTGAAAAAGCAAATGATATTGAACGTAAAAGTATTGGTGTCGAACCGTTGTAAGTCGATCATAACTCCAACACACAGCGAATGAACAAGATGGGCAAAGCTTACATGAAGAATCACGATTTCATAATTAAACCAAATATGTACCATTTGTTGTTCAAATAAATTAAGTATCTTATTCTCGATCTTGTTTCCAATCCGATATCAATCGGGATATCCTCGTTGGGATAAGAATAGTTGGTAGTCGCTGTGTTGAACGCAAGACAATATCTTATTTAATTTTATCATGTTCTTTCTCTATAAGTTAGCTTATGACGGGTTATATGAGTTCATATAATATTGTTTTGAATTTAGTGAATTGATTTATGATTTCCATGTTGGATAATTTTTTTTTTTTTTCTACCTTTGTCATGTATCAATGACTTTGCATACTATTGTATAAATTCAAGTTCTTAAAACGCAATAGACAGATGTGTTGCTGGGGAGTTTGTTGCGCCACTTCTTCTTCCCAGCTAAAACACTAGGAAGTGGTGACGGGTGGGCGTTTTGGGGGACTGTCTATAAGTAAAATTTGACGTTCAAAAAGTGCTGTCTATCAGCCTAGTTTGAATAAATGACTTTTGAATTTTGAATTTTTTTTGAATTTTGAATTTTTGATAATTTCTTCCTTACCTATTGGTAGTAGTAAAACTATAGCCTCGTTTTTTTTTTTTTGACGTGACCTCTCGCAGTTCAGCACACTAAGGCTGGTTACTGCTTGACCGGGCAATCCTGTGGTGACCGGGCAATCCTGTGGTGACTATAGCCTCGTATGTATGTATTTATATGCAAATCTTCGCGAAAACATTTGGTCCTGTCATCCGCAAAACCGCGGTCACTAGGACCAAATTGTATGTATTGGATGTCCTTCTACCCGAACAATAAACTTATCAGCCTGAATGCCACTAGGTGGCGTTGACTTGTAGGACATGTCAGAGACCTTGTGGGGCTGGGGTGAAGGAAGGTGACACGGGCTGACGTCAGGGGACGAGCGTAGTCTTAACCTTCGCCAAGCTTTTGTTTCAAAAACAAATACGAAGTTGTACTGACAGAAAATAAAATAACTGTCCTACGTTGTATTGATAATAATATGAATGAGAAGAGTTTTTAAAGTGCGGTATTTTACTATTTTGGAGTAAATTTGAGAGATCGAAAGCACTACGATATTCTTATCTGTGTGGAAGGTGATACAGGGCAAGTGATTGATTTGTTGATACCTTTTTTATGGATGGGGAATCATCAAATGTCTTCTTCCGCTCTGGGTGGAGTGGAACTCAGCGGAAGGGAGTGCCAAACTCTTACTCACTAAAACCGATCCGTATTCCTCCTAATGCCCTTTGCGTTCCACGGCCGCGGTGATTCTTTCAAACAAGTTCCGCAACCAGGTGCTGGTTCCTTGTATGTGTCTATCTTTGTCCAGGTAAGGAGAACATTGACAAAAAAAAAACATTTTATTTACACCATATAGGCTTCATTTCTGCATGCAAGAACAATATTCAAAAGTAATCCTTTACCGTCTGATATTAAAATACTTTAACAAACGTTGCCCCACACTAGGAAATTTCCTGTATCGTGGATGCGTTTACAAACATACAATCTCACATACACAAACAACCAGACCCGGAACAACTATCTGTAGAGTGTAGGCCATACAAATATTTGTCCCGTGCGGGAATCGAACCCACGACACGGAGCGCAGCAGCCAATCGCTCAACCACTGCGTCAACCGTGCCGTCACCTGAACATCTAAAGCTTCGTAGAATGGGGCAGTGGTTGAGTTCACTCCAGCGCTTCGGCACGTAGATTCGACTTCCACAAATATTTGTATGCAAATCATTTACTCTGAGTTTTAGACGTAGCAAAATTGTTCCTGTAGTGAAGTGAAGTGTAGATGAAGAAATGTATTAAAACCATAACCCCTCCTTTTAAGACGACTAAAACCACAGATGAACCACGAATGCCATTATTTTCATGAACTCAGATTAAATGTTACGACTGCTACTAAAATGATCTCCAGCGCCTATTCACAATCTACATACTAAGGCGGAGACGTCTTTCCAATCCCAAGTAGTATGTCACCTTATGAAGGACGCGGGGTGAACCTCGGGGTTCACATTGACGAGACAATGGCTCGGAGGGCGCTCCGTTGACCTCAACGTTTTTTCAACCCCAGTCGAAGTGCGAGGACCTTTACGTAGGGCTTACAGTTATGATTCTTTTAGGAAGAAGGATCTGAAATCATCATCTTTGAACATTACCTACCGGTCTTGGAAACCACCGTCGAGGACCGACCGCCAGAATAGTGGCTATAAAGTTGTGGGGAAGAAACGGTTGTATATGTGCAAGAACACTGTGTTCTTTGAAAACCACTGTAACAGAAATATACATGTACAAATATTTAACCAAATAGTATAAATCAGAATGCCCTATCAGTTTCACCTTTTACTTCTTAATCACGCAACGTATTTTTTTATCTGAGGCCTGGTAGTGCCCCCGCCAAGACGAGCCAAGCGAAGCGCAAGCCACACGTTTTGACTACTCGTAAATGTAGAATTTGTGAAGGTAGGCCTGGTAAAGTTAGGGCGCATAGATCAAAAATCTTGGCTCTACATGAGATCTGACCACTTTTTAATATATTTTGAGTAAGGTGTAGTGTAGAGCTTGTAGGTTTAGAGCGTACAGTCTTTAGAGCTTGGCTTCATACGAGATCTGATAACTTTTTCACAAGGTAAGGCTACGTGGACTCGTCAACATTTTTACATGAAAATGTTTTTGTTGGGATTTTATTTTACGTTTGAATTTAAGTATTCATTGTACATTTTGTATGTGTCAGGCCAGTTAGAAGCAGCCAAAAATATAGTTTATGTATGTCTAAGAAAAATACAGCAGCCCTACCTCTAATATTTGTTTTATTATAGTTGATTATAGAACACTATTCCTTTTGTCTGAGAAGAGTTATCGGCTCTTATATGGCAGGACAACAATTTGTGTAAAAGGGTTTTTCTGCGACCTCTGTAAGTAACCTCTGTGAAGAGGGAGAGGGACGATAATAATGAATTATTTGAAGTAAATAGTCATAATAATAGTTGTTACGGTATTCCTTAGGGTGCTGGAGGTTACACGAAAGTCGATTTCATGGAATAACTAATATATTTATGTCGTTATTAGTCTCAAAGATTAGTCACCTTTTTTGATACAGACTGAAATCCACCGGTTGAATGTTTGCCATTTTTAGGGTTCTGTACCTAAAAAGAAAAAAACTGAACCATAATAAGACTCCTCCGTTGTCCGTCTGTAGGTCTGTCACGACCCTTTTTCTCAGGAATCGGGAATGTATCATGTTGAAATGAATACCAAATACGAAGGTCGATGGTACATTGGAACTATAAAAATATCAAGCTTCTCTGTCTCAACGCAATAAAAAGAAAATCTCGTTATGAAAATAGCAAAAACAAAACCCCAGAGATAAACGCTAACAAATACAATAGATCACATCTTTGGAAAGTATGCATTACTGCAGAGTTGCACTATCCAGAGTTTTTCACACAAAACTAAACATTCAGTTAATTGGATTTTGTGTAGCAATAACCACAAAACAGACATTTTATTGAGCAAACAATTAAGTTTATATTTTGTAATTATTACCGTCACGCCTGGTAATCGCTGAGTGGACAGGCAGAAAAGTTAAAGAGACTTGGTCACTCATTATCATTCCTACAGGTGAGAGCAATATTATTATTTAGAGAGTGTGGGAAATGGGGCAAAAACTTGATCTTACGTGGGTGAACCTTACTAAAAGGTGGCAAAGTTGTCACTATAGGCTAGTTGACTAAAAAAGTCTAATTAGTCCGTCAGATACATTTCCAAAAAATATTGGACCCATAATTTTTCTTTTTTCACGTAAGTAAAAAACGAAGACGATACAGTGCAGTGCATGAATACCCTTGTGACGTCATTTTTGCCACGATCTGACGTCACAAGCCCCACTCCTGATCTTTGATGTCTTTCATCTTCGTCTATTTTTATTGATTTGATAAAGCAAAAAATACGTGTCCAATATTCTTCGATAATTTAACTGACGAACTAAATATAATCATATATTTTTAATTCAGGAAACATCCCTATCGTCATCTACTTTCTTGAGAAGTTGGAGCTGGAAGGAATTGTTGACTTTGATTCGAATTCTCATTCCTACAAAATACTACTTAGCTGACCCAAGCACGTTATTTATATCATAGGTTCTGAAGTGCTGGCCGTTGGAAGGCGTCTCACAAGATGACCGTTGAGCTGATGAGAGATGAGAGATGAGAAGTTCAAGACTGGTCTGGTGGGAGGCCTTTGTCCAACAGTGGATATGTTTTTGATGAAATGATGATGAATAATTATGATACTACCCACTCACAGAGGACGCATTTGGGGGAAGCCCATGTCTTGTAGTGAATGTCACCATCCATCCCCAACTCTTCAGGCCACTATAAGAATTCAAACATCAAACGCGGTAGGTTTGATGTTTGGCGAAAGAGTTCGAGTTAGATACATTAAAATCCCGTATCGTATTATCTCGAAAATGAGAAAGATATTCTTTCACGATAACGCAAATTCCTAGTAGATAAAATGAATTTTTGTTTGTATATATTATCTTTGCCGCTGCGTGAGGCTACAGCTGATATGATAATAATATGAATGAACAATAATGTTTTTCGTCACGAACACCTGTTTTATCGGCCACACCTATGTTAATTATTACCTACGTAAATGTATTGCAAACAAAAATATTGGTAGGTACATCTAAAAGCCTTTGACACTCACCTCGGTTGGTCGAAAATCAAAGTCATTTAGTCAAACTAGGCTGAGAGACAGCACTTTTTGAACGTCTACATAGAGACAGTCCTCCAAAACCCGTCACCACTTCCTAGTGTTTTAGCTGGGAAGAAGAAGTGGCGCAACAAACTCCCCAGCAACACATTTGTCTGTTGCGTTTTAATAACTTGAATTTATACAATAGTATGCAAAGTCATTACATGGCAAAGGGAGGAAAAAAAAACCAACATGGAAGTCATAAATCAATTCACTATAAAACATTGTAAAGAGTAGATTGAGTCAATAACGTAAAAACAGATTGACCTACATAGTCATCAAAAATTTTAAAAAAGCAATTATATGAACTCATATAACCTGTTATAAACTAACTTATAGACAAAGGACATGATAAATATGACATTGTCTTGCGTTCAACACAGCGACCTACTATCCTTATCGTCTAAATAGTCATTAAGAATAGTATGCCTTCGAACAAAGGTGTACACACAAGTAGGAGCTAGTGGAATCTGCTTGCCGTATTCCTGCCAAGGCTCTCGCATTGGGTCGCACATTTGAAGATCTTTGTCGGAGCCCTAGGATCTTAAAGCAAATTATTTACCACCTGTAGACATGTGGTCCACATTTGACGAAAGATATGCCCCACGCAAACCGCCCCGATGTTCACCATCGCATGGAAGGGACACCGTGTTTTCTTAGACCACCGTGGAACAATCAAATCTATGTAACACCTATTAGGGCGGATTCTTAGAAGACTGCAGATGAATTCAATGACTGTGTCAGCGCCACCTCTACTCCAGATGTCAGAACATAGCTCATTCAGCTTGCCGGCAGAAGAACAGTGGTGTGTTAGTTTCTCTGGAAGTGTAAACTTACACTAAAAAAAATGACAGATCTGGATACAGATGACAAAGCAGTAGTCTCTCTAAGATATCAGCTGTGTCTACGTGACCTTTTATGAGGCCTAGCTGATGCCCGCGTCTTTTTCTGAGTAGATGAGTAGGTTATCGCAGTTCCCTCTACTATTTCCTCTACTCGACGGTTAAAAGGAAGTAGGGCATAAGCGACATTTTGGTCAAAAATGAGTTATATATGCCATCCTACGTAAAATTTTCCGCTCTTTCGAATGCGCTTACTCTCATGGCTCTACGATGAGTTTTTTGGCGTTTATGCCCTAGCAAAAAAAATCGTTTTCATAGTATTAGTTTTCGTAACCGACGAAAATTCAAGTAATTTTTGCTACAAAGGTGCTTGTGCCTCTACAAAAATGATTTATTTTGTGTTTGTTGTCGGTAATGCTTTTTTACTTCATAAGGGTGTCGAGCTTTCGGTTGTTTATGCCTTTTAAGCTTTTCCCTCACAAAGTACAAACGTTGTTTATAGCCTACTTCCATTTCGTAATTTAACATAGCTATGGCGCTTGTACCCTATATACGAAATTCATTTTCATATTACTCTGTCAGTTATACCTTATTACCATTCAGTACTTTATGGAAGCTATGCAGGTTATGCTCTATTACCTAAATTTATTTTAATATCACACTGTTGGTTATACCTTACTTCCGCGTACAATATAAATACAGTTTTGTCGATAATATCTTATTACTTAAATTAAATTAGATATCATGGTGTCGATTATAACCACATTATAACCTACTTCCACGTTCTACAATCATACTTATACGTCACTTATACTACAATACCCAATAAGCTTTTTATTATTTACTATTATGTTTGTTACCTTTTTAAATGTTAATATTACGTATACATACCAAGTGTTCGTAATTAATTCTTAAGTTCCCTACCTGCTAGCTGCAGTATTAGCTACCTACCCATCATCATCATCATCAACAGCCTGTTGTAGTCCACTGCTGGACATAGGCCTCTCCAATTACACGCCACTTAGATCTATTTTCGGCTTCTCGCATCCAGTTTCTGCCAGCCGTCCTGCGCAAATCGTCACTCTACCGTGCGTCTCGGCAAACGTAGTGTAGAACGTCCTACATTACGTTTGCCGAGACGCGGTCTCCACTCTAGAACTCGTTTACCCCAACGATTGTCGGTTAATATGGCCAGCCCACTGCCACTTCAGCTTACTAATCCGGTAGGCTATATCAATAACCTTGCTTCTCTAACGGATCACCTCATTTCTGATGCGATCCCTCAGAGACACACCGAGCATAGCCCTTTCCATAGCCCACTGAGCGACTTTAAGCTTGTAGACCATACGAGCCGTCAGTCTCCACGTTTCTGCTCCGTATGCCATGACGGGTAGGACGCACTGATTGAAGACTTTCGTCTTTAGGCACTGTGGAATCGACGATGTAAAGACTCGACGTAGCTTCGCAAACGCTGCCCAGCCTAACTGAATTCTTCTATTCACCTCGCCCTCAAAATTGTTTCTACCTAACTGCAATGTCTGCCCGAGGTACACATATTTTTGAACAACTTCAAGAATTGTACCGTGAATCGCAATAGGTTCCGGTAGAACATATTCGTTGAACATGACCTTGGTTTTATTCAAAGTCAAAGTCAAAACGTTTACTGCGAACTAAGTGTACAATGTTGATGTTACAGAAAAGTCAGCCAGATCATTCAGCATCTGTTGTAGGTCCTGCAGCGTTTCTGCCATGATGACGATATCATCTACAAATCGCAAGTAAGAGATGTATTCGCCATTGATGTTAATACTACGCTCGTTCCAGTTCAGCGTCATGAACATATCCTCCATTGCATTAGTGAACAATTTCGGGGAAATAACATCCCCTTGTCTCACTCCTCGATGCAACGGTATGGGAATTGTTTGCTGATTCTGTACTTGAACGGACATGGTGGCGGCCTCGTAGAGACATCTCATCTCTTGGATGTATCGCCAGTCTACTTAGCAGCGCTGCAGGGACTTCAGAACAGACCAGATTTCAACCGAGTCAAAGGCCTTTTCATGATTCACAAATGCTAGACACAGGGGCTGATTATACTCTTCGGTCTTCTGTATAATCTGCCGCACTGTTTGGATGTGGTCTATGCGGCCGTATTCGCTCCGAAACCCAGCCTGTTCTGGTAGTTGGAATTCGTCGAGCTTTCGCGCAAGACGGTTCATAATCACTCTTGAAAACAGCTTATAGACGTGGCTTTGAAGGGATATGGGTCGATAGTTCTTCAATAGGGTCTTGTCTCCCTTTTTGAAGAACGGAGTAGAAGTGTGGTTATCTTAACCACACTTCTACTCCACGCCTCTGAAATTCTCCCTTCAAACAGGACAGCGTTAAACAGCTTCTGGAGCTCCCTCAGTACGGGTTTACCTCCAGCTTTCAGCAGCTCTGTGGTAACGCCGTCCTCTCCAGGGGCTTTTCCATTTTTAAGCTGCCCAAGAGCGATCTCGATTTCGCCAATACTGACTTATTTATTTATTAAAACTTTACGCACTTGCAAAAAAAAACTGTACAAAGCGGACTTAATGCCGTAGGACTTCTGGCAGGTCTTCGGTTAAATGGCGTGTCAATGTCGCTCTAGAACCCTCATTTTTGGGATCAGGACGAGATGCATGCGATGCGTATAACCGGCTATAGAAGTCTTACACTTCCGAAAAGACTACTGGCTTCAAAGAAACAACT
Source organism: Hecatera dysodea (assembly GCA_905332915.2). NCBI lineage: Eukaryota > Metazoa > Arthropoda > Insecta > Lepidoptera > Noctuidae > Hecatera > Hecatera dysodea. The sequence goes on along the minus strand of HG995294.1, from coordinate 3,579,597 downwards.
TCTCCACTTGCTGTGGTCAACTTCATCAGCTGGTGTCTTCCAAGAGACTGTACGAACACCTTTGACCCCCGATTCTGCTCGATTGCTCTTTCAACCGAAAGAGCATTGAAGCCCCGGAGGTCCTGTCATACGTGCTTGTTGATCTCTCAGTTTAGAAATCGCTTTGCCGACGAAGTGACGGGTGGGCTTTCACGTCATTCCTTCATTAGCCCTAAAGCTTGGATTTCTTGCCCTTACGCTGCATATCACAGAATCTCGTACCCTTTTCCCTGAGGATCCGAGTCACATTTTAGAGGTTCTGGTTTACGTCTGTTGTGGTTTCCACGGCAGCGAATCGGTTTTACAGGTTTGCCTGGAACGTTTCAGATCATGCCATGGTTTGGAGCAGAGTTGGTCGGAGTCTGGACTTCATCAGACGGACACGTTCGGCCTTGAAGTTAATATTCAGAGAGCCTCGGACAAGTCGGTGATCGCTACAGGTATTGAACCTATTGATCACGGAGACGTCTCTGAATATATGCCTCTTGTCATTCATGATGAACAAACATGAGATCGACATCTCATGTTTGGTCATAGTGTCGGGGCTTTGCCACGTCCACTTCCTTTGGGTCTGTTTCTTGAAGGAGTTCATCAAGAACAACCCCTCCCGTTCGAGGAAGTTGACGAGGATTTGCCCCCTATGATTTCTGCTTCCAAATCCATGGTATCCTATTACCTATTCGCAGCAATACTGTTCTCCCACTTTGGCATTAAAGTCAACATGACAACGATGTACTATGTCTTTGTAGTGAAGTGGAGGGCTCTCGATATGTCATCGAACATATTTTCCACTTCGTCGTCCGAGTGTGTCAAATTCGGTGCGTACACTACCTTGAGGCTATACCTCTCGGTGAGCTTCACAATAAGGTACGCTACCCTGTTCGACACACTTGACATTTCCACAAAGTTGTTAGATAGGGACTTGTTTACCAGAAACCCAACGCCGTCTTGGGATTGTTGGTCTCCCTCTCGGAAGTACATCAGATGACCCGATTCCAGGGATAACCCTGGAATCGGGTCATCTGATGTACTGGATGTGCCCCTTCTTCGGACTTCACTCAACCCTAGTGTTTGCCACCTAATTTTCCTATGTTTCACCTCGAGTTGCGTCAGATGCAAGTCAAACCGTCGCGTGCGTCGCCAGGGTTAGTTTCAGTTTATGGCGACGGTGGCCTCCTGTAGCCCGGAGATCCTTGGCACCCCCCGCTCCGCCGTTACCGTGGTCGCCACCATGACCAGGAATAGCGGGACCGCCGGGAACTGGAGACCGTGGCTTTTTGTTGTTCTACATTGGAGGTATTTGCCCATAATCGCCACGCTGGGCAGGCGGGTTGGCTATCTAACCACTCCTTTTTAAGTAGCTTTGATTTTTCCTTATTGAAAACATAAAAAATGTCTTTTTTTGTTTTAAAAAATCCTACTATCCGCTTGTTAGTAAATAGGTAAGTAGGTGACATGAAAATTACTATAATGACGAACTATCATCTTTGAAATCTACTATTTAGTGTAAATTAGAATCACTTGAACGGTTAGGGTATACTGAAACAGGCCCCTAAGACTAAGGATCCTTAGTCTTTTTGTATGAAAATCGACTCCCTAATACTTTTAAAATACTTCACCCTATTTTTCGAGTTAGGGACAAAATTACAGTGTAGTGTAATACCCGTTTTAGCTCTTATCCTGATGAAGGATCGTGTTGGTTGCGCTACTTCATTATTTTTGGGGTGTCTTTTCATCCATATTTCCATAGACTCACGCAATGCCAAATGTTGATTATCCTTCTTTTCCTTTGCTTTCAAGCGACATTGTGCGTCACTAATGTCTTATATCCTGGTATTGTTTTGTAAGCCGACTGTTTCTTGTGCTCTATTAGCTTCCATACAACCACTGTGAAAAGTACCTTATCCTTCTTTTCCTATAACACTTATTGAACTGTCTAGTCTCTTATACCCTTTTACCTTGCTGTGTGAGAAATCAGTATGTCGCTTAGGCTTCTTATCCTTTAATATTTTACTTTGTCATTTGTATCTTATGCCATATTTCCTCATTGGAAAATTAAAAGCTATTGTTATAAGCGACAAAAACTACTTTAAATAGCGTCAAATCATTAAAACTAAAAATACCGGTAAATGCTCCATTTTTTTCTGATTTTATAACTGTTTTAGTTTTCACGATATCTTAATAAATGACAAAAATACGTCAGTTTTTCTAAAATTTAAAACTTTGAACGGCTCTCCTGAACATTTCATTTTTTGTCGCTTATACCCTATTTCCTTTTAACCGTCGTACTAAACAAACCGAAAAAAAAAAATCCCTTGGTAGCTTATGCTTACGTTATAAGATAAATTAAGTTTATTCAAAATTTAAGTTGATATAATATTTTTGGCTGTGCTTTTATAGAGTCAGTCAAGACAAACGAACTTATATGTAGTATATAAAATGTCTCGACTGAAAACTTTGTATAAATAAAGATCGTCCTTTTCCCTTAAATTTGTAGTCCCAATCGGTAATCATCACGAATCACAAGCGTTATTCCACATACATATGCAGCACACAAACCAGGTCAGGTTTTAAAGAAATATAGCTACCTATTTAGTTATTTATATAGGCTTGTATATAAATAAAAAAGTGGTTCAAAACGTCGAGACCTTGGGGCCACGGAGTTCGTTGGCCAGTGACGTCAGACAATTAAAGTGATAATGCCCAACGTTTACATAGCTAATGAGAAATGATAAAATGATTTACACGCGTACACTGGAAAAGAAACAAGTTTTAAGGTTTTATATCTGGGCCTCAAGTCTCCTATTACAATAGTGTCAGAATGGTCTATCATTGATTTTATAATGGTTGATTTTGACAAGTTTGGTAATCAACTAATATAAAAGCGTCATTATGACTTTCCAATGGTCAACCACTGAGACTCCATTGAAAGAAATGGCATATAACGGTAAACTCGTACATACTGACAAATGAATGACAGACGTATGCGGTAATCTGCGGGCGTACCATGATGTCTTATAACGTGAGTCTTCCGAGCGAGAAAAAGGAATAGAGCTATATAGGGTGTATAACTCTATCCCACTTTCTCGCTCGGAAGACTCTCGTTTTAACAACTCATGGTACGCCCGCTGATAAAATTTGGAGTTCCTTTGATCAGCGACCTACCATTAGAACGTCATTGTGCAGTCATTGCTTTTAATAGCTCGGTTATCAATAAGTATTACGAGACCATTGACCGGCCAATGATTGGCCATTATAAATTTAGCAGATTACGAACTTTTAGCAAAATGACATGGATCGTGACAAATTTATAAAAATAGCAGACTTGGGGCCTTGGTTACTGGTAGCCAAGGACTTAGAAGATGGTCACTTGATCATCTTCTTGCCCTTGTTTGAAGTTACTTGGGATTGGCGCAATACGATTCGTCATTCTGCCCTGTCAACCGGCACACTATTATTCACTGCCTTCTCCATGGAAGATAGTTTCAAGCAGTCAGTTGGTGAAGGAACGGTCGAATACTCTATACTATAGGCAATCTTTATTGTCTATGTCAATTTCGATTGGCTTCTTAATCTATTGAGTTTCAGATATTCATGTGTATTCCATGTCACTGCAAAATGGCCCTAGTGACAGTTATGACGCACAGAAAAGTTTTTTTTATTATTTTTAATTGTTGAAACAATCATACTTTAGCATTTTTTAGAGCTTGAATGTAACACAAATAAATTGTAGCAATGTTATTCTTTTGTATGTAAGAATAGACGGACGATGTAGGTATCTTTAGGTGCCTTAAGAGGTCATAACAATAAATTTCCTGGGAATTTTAAATACTATCAAGGAATCGAAACAGATTTCTATGAAAAAGCTTCGTGTCGCCATAGATGTATGGTCCACGTGTTTGAACGCTTGAATTGAAAATAAGGGCAGCCATTTTGAATTACTTATTTTTATATTTAAACTAGCAGCGCACCGCGGTTCCACCCGTGTGTTATCCGTTACCGTGGGAATAGGGGGATAAAATATAGCCTATGTTACTTGCTGATAATGTAGCTTTCCAATGATGAATATTAAGATTAAAATCGGCCCAGTAGTTTCGAAGTTTATTCGGCACAAACAAACAATAATTCTTTCCTCTTTATAATATTAGTATAGATCTAGATATCAGTAGTTATAATGTATGTAGGTAAATAGTAAGTAATTTTTTTGCATGGCTACAAAAATATTTTAGTTTTTTAGTTTACGAGGTAGTAACGGGTAAAACCGAAAAGCCCTGGCAAGACTGGTGTCAGATATTCTGGCTTTTAACGACTGTCAAAGATGCACGAGACACGGAGGCATCTCGGTATGAATAGTCACCCATCCTCGGACCGACCTCGGCAAGATTTGCTTACCCTCGAAGATCAACCCGTACGGCAGTTATTATTTAGTCCGCCTTTGCGTCATACTGGTACATACATATGTTCGGATTACTTACCCAAAAACTTTAAATTTAAAGACCCTTTTTATAAGATGTTATTTGAAAATCATGAGACGTAACTATTTTAATAAAATTAAAAAAAGAATAACCATCGCAAGGAGAATAGGTATATTTATTTTTAAACATAATACCTGACCGTAGGAGTGTAGCGTAAAATAAAATCACAATATTTTAATAATATCTACTCATTTAATAATTCATTCTACGGATAAAATATTTACAACTTTTGCATTCGTAAATTCATTCGTTCTATAACATTATTAATTTTGTATATAATAAAATAAAATTATAAAAAAAACAATATAAACTTACTATTAGGTAGCTATTTAGGTCGACAATTTTCTAACTACATAGATAGTTTTAAGTAATACATTGAGCACAGATTTTTAAATGAAGGATAAAGAACAATATTTTTTAGTTTATGGAATACAGTCAGTAGGAATCCTAGATATTCTTAACTACCAACTCCGGCATTTAATCATGCTGCTTAGCCTTTCCCCATCTATGTATGTTTGACCTCCAGAACTCAGTAAAGTGCCCAGGGCCTCAAGTCTGCTATTACAATAGTGTCAGAATGGTCTATCATTGATTTCATAATGGTTGATTTTGACAAGGCTGGTAATCTACTGGCCAACCACTGACTCCCCATCGAAAGAAATGGCATAGAACGGTAATCTCATACATAATGACAAAAGAATGACAGACGTATGCGGTAATCTGCTAAAATTTTGACAGTTCCTTTGATCAGTGACCTACCATTAGAACGTCATTGTACAGTCATTGCTTTTAATAACTCGGCTATCATAAAGTATTACGAGGCCAATGATCGACCGTTATGAATTTAAAAGATTACGAACTTTTAAAGCAAAATGACAATGGGATCGTGTTGGAATGACAAATTTATAAAAATAGCAGACTATGGGCCCAGGAATTAGTTCTAGTGATGAAAAAAATTCGACATTGCTACTCTCAATACGTTGTCTAATCCCTCATTGAAAATTCCTTCTCTTTACAGTTGACAAACAGACAACCTATTTGGTTAAATTGTATGTACTTACCTGACTATTTACAAATTGAAATTAACATTATAAAAGCTTTGCTTAACTTATTTACAAGATTTATTCTAATTTTGTTCTTATTCGTTTAACATATGTATTTTATTTGATATTACTACTATAATAAATAAGATCAAGTAAAAAAAAAACAACTCTAAATTCAATTTACGGTTTTCAGACACACTGTATTAAAAAAAATATGTAAATATGCATTTGATGACGAAAACGATTATTCCACTTTTGTTAAATTGGCCTATTAAAACTATTTTAGAATATCACGCAGTTACTTTTAATCAACGCCATCTTGCGGTGTCAGACGCAAATATTTTGACATAACATACATTTTAAAATGGCGTCCTCTTATAGAGTCCAAAATGAACAAAGAACAATGCCCACATATTAGAACAACCGTGGCATACAGTGAACACTGATAAATAGTTTATGGAATTATAGTTTTAGTTGTTGTGAACACCTTCTAGTACATACCAGTTAAGAAAATAAGTCGCCATTTGGAAATAAAACAGTTTTTATTTTTTCAAAACATTCATTTTTTCAGTCACAAACTCATTTTACACACTTTCAACCACTTTTGAATGGAAAGTATATCATTTGAACACAATAATTATTAATTTCAAAGTTATTTACTCATTTTGACCTTATGAATAATAGGAATCTTCTTTAAGTGTAAACTGATATAGCTCCCTTTATACTTGTTTGACACTTTGACAGGCTGGGATCAAGCTTGGGTAGGTAGATTTTCTATCATCTGTCAAAGGCTAATATGGCCATATTTAAAAATAAATATCGATTAGTTGCATCGGATTTTGGTCTTTATCTATTTAATTTATATCTAACTACGGCAAAGCCAAACAGTGATTTTATCATTATAAAGTATAGTATCTCTAGGCTGAGGTATTTAAGAACATAATTGGTCTAAAAGTCGAGTGGGTTTCATTAAAAAAAAAACTAAAATGGCCGCCAGTTTTCTCAGATTAAAAAACTGAAACCTGACTAACGTTATCGTAATCGATTAGATTCTATTAAAAAATATATGAATTTAAATTAAACTGACCATAAAATGGCAACCCCAAACTTCACGTGAAAATAAAAGTTGCGTAATAATAAGTAAAATGACTTATTTATTTGTTGTGATCACGGCGTCTTAGTTTGAGATAAAGCTTTGATGGATAATTCCTATTTAAAATACTTATATTTTTGAGTTATCTTTCTAAACGTGTCTGAGGTGGGCCATATCTGGGCATTATTCTTTCCTAACTGTCATTACAATATTAACAGAAAATAGTTGGATAGTTTTATTTGATTTAAAACAAAATAAATAATTAATTTAACATTCATATAAAGAGGTCTTTATTCAGTTTAGCTTTCGTCTTGAGGTTAAATTAACAACACAACCGGACGAAAGTTGCCATGCGTAAAATACAGTTAAAATATATAAATATGTATACATATATATATTTGTATTCTTGAAACGCTTAATGCTATTTACAGTTATGTCAATATCGCAGGCAGAAAATAAGTACATACGATTTATATATAAAGAAGCAAAGACTACTACGCTGTTTTGTTAAAACTACATATGATTAGCATTACAGTTTTTACTTTTTAGTTAGTTTAGTAGAACAAAAAAAGCAATTGTATGATTTCGATTGAAAATAAAATAGCCTACATTAAATAAATACGAATCAATTTCGAATTTAGTTATTTAAAACAATCTCAAAGAAAATATAATAACTTCTTATTTTATAATTACTTATTCAGGCGAAATACAGCCTCTATACCATTAAAAATATACACAGATTCTGAAATATATTTAATTGTTGTAAACCTTATAATTTTTATCTTAAAAGTCTTGTGATAGCTAAAACACAGTCACTTTACGTTAAAATTGCACTATTATTCTGAAACGTTTAGGCTTGTGTCCCACTGCGCTGGCACGCTGCCTATGTCCGTAAGAACGCTGACGCCACGAGTTATATATCTTCGCTCGCGCACCGCTCGCTGTGTACAGAAACGCGGATTTCGGTATATGTACACTTGTACAGGGTGAGTTTTGTACGGGATAGTCATAATGGTAGATAAGCATAAATATAGTATTTTGAACACGATTTTAATAATAGAAAAGCATTTTTTTTGTGCAATTGGATCGGTTTACTAATTAAGACAAAACAGTTTTAATTTCCAGAGGCACTTTTACCAAAGTTGCAAATGATGTAAAATAAGATTTTATATCAGGGGTCTACGCCGCGTGCACGTAGCGTACACTCACCTGTGTGTTCTATAGCAGTGCGCGCGCGGCGCTACTGTTAGGGCGGCGCGCGGCGGGGGCGCGGCGTCAGCGTGCCGGAGGCGCGGCGCCCGCACCCCACCAGCGCAGGCACGCCGCGTCGACGCAGCGGGCACGCGCGGCACGGCGAGATACCTCTTCCAGCACCTCCTAGAGGAAATTAATAATAATTGTGTAAAGAATAATATTTTTTACCGGCGTACTTTTCCGGACATACAAAACCTTTCACGGGATAGTTGTGCGACATCAATAACATTACTGAAAACAAGTCCAAGAGAACTCAGTCAAAATTCAAAGATCTTTGAGTTAATTTCTTGTGCTTTTTATCATACCAGCCAAAACAAGTTTAAATTGTTTGTGTACAAAAATCTACCCAAAAAGCTGAGTAGAATAATCTGTCACAGCAAATCTTAAAAAAACCCTAAAATCCAAGACTCAAAAAAAAAAAAACTAAAACGCACCTGTTTCTTCAACACAATATGCTTGCCCTTCCAGTACTTCATGAGCCCTCGCTCCTGTAACGTGGACACTATATCTGAGGACGCGATAGCCAGGTCCTTGCTAAGGTCCCTGATGCAGAGCGTGGGTCCTGGGGCAGAGCACAGCCGCTTCAGCAGAGCTTCCTTCCAGTACGACCGGTAGGAGATCAGGCCAAGGTCTGATAGCGGCGTCTCTGGCGATCCAACCTTCCCTTCTTCTTTGGTTAGGAGGTAACCTGGTGGAAGAGAATGGAGTTGCTTTTAATTATTATTTTTGCAATTTTCTGGTTATCAAATTCTGACTTTTGACAATTTTTAAAATAACGGATCCCTTATAAGATCACTACGTGTTACAAATTTGCACCAAAGCTACTGGAATGATTTTGATAAAATTTGGAACACACGTGAATTTCTGTGAACCAACCAAACAAGGACTTGTTTGGTTCACAGAAATTCACTTGAATTGGAGAGCAGTCTGAGATCTCATAAAATTAATTAACTAGACCAAGCTGTCCATTGCTCCTTTCAGTGTAAGTAGCTAAGTTTGTCAAAAGGGCTGGTTGGTGGATTATGCACTGATACAATATTAGATCTGCATTATTTTGTGGAGTTTTTTCGAAAGAGTCACCGTGACCCTGAAACGCAAAGGGCATTAGGAAGAACACGGATGGCTTTTAGTCAGTAAGAGTCTGACACTCCTTTCCGCTCCGCCTAGAACGGAAGAAGTTATTTGTTGATAACTCATCTTAAAAAAAAAGACCTGAATTCTTATCCGTGATTCTCTTTCCTACAGTCAGATGAAAGTGAGTGAGTAAAAAATTCATCAATGGCCTTGAATAAATCTTTTCCTCGAAAACGTGGCAAAAGGTAACACACCTTTCACCGCCAATATTGCTAGTAATTCTTCCTTGTACATCTGACTTTCAATATAAAAAAAAAATCTCATGAAAATAGACGTTTGTCCATCATCAACAATGTCACATGGTTTATTATGTGCTATGTTTCAAACAGCGCTTTTGATATCATCTTAAATATCGGATGTTCTTGTATTAATTCTTGCCGACGATGGAATACTTAGAATAGGGTAGTTAACTAAAAAAATCTAATAAGTCCGTCGGATAAATTTCCAAAACATATTGTACACGTATTTTTTCTTTTTTCACATAAACAAAAAATGATGACGATACATTGCGTAAAAAACTCGTGTGACGTCACTACTCGCTACAATTTTTACCGGGCAGTGACGTCACACGCTCCCACTCCTGATCTTTGATGCTTTTTATCTTCGTCAGTTTTCATAAAGTTGATAAAGGAAAAAATACGTGTCCAATATTTTTCTATAATCTAACTGACGGACTTAACATAATCATATATTTTTTACTCAGGCAACATCCCTATTGCAGCGACAAAATCCGTTTTGTCTTCAAAATTTCATGGCTACTTCCAACATACAATCTTTCATTATCTGGAAATGGTTTCTGGTGTTTATTAAGTTAGTTTATTATTCTAAGCATCCAGCATACACGTAACGCTGCTTTCTGCGGAATTTTCTTGCTCGCTCATGCAACGAACTAGTAATTTCGTGCTTTTTATGTAAGAAGTAAAATATGTCTGAAGTTTTTACGAGCCTAACTACGTTCCGGGTCCGACGTTCGGCCTCGCCTGTTGCTGACCTTGCTGACCGTCATTTCATAGGGTCGCGTATGATCACTACCTCACCTGATGTTAAGCGATGATGTGATCGATACCTAGTCCTTTTGTTTCTGAAGTTTCAGTCCCACCCGTGATCATCCTAGTGCTCTTTGCATTCTAAGGCCGCGGTGACTCTTTCGAACAAATTCCGCAACCAACTTACACAGTCCTAGATCTACGGCTAACGGGTTTATGTCGGTATTACGATGAAAACTTCAACTATGTCATTTTACTTCCAATTTTAGTCCACGTCCATGTGCGGTCACCCCTCTGTTACATTTCTCCCTCGCATTGTAAAATTTATATGAGATGCAACATCCTTTATATACTCATAGGATTGCACGTCAAATATGTAAATGTATCGTTATCCAATTGTTCTTGGAGCTTTTTATAGTTTCATCTTTATTGTTTTACATATTAATGAACATTTACGTGTCTCAAATCTTTTCTAATTTCATTTATTTGGCACTAGCATCTGCCAGCGTTTTCGCTCTTGTGACAGTCGAAAATTATACCAAGGAATAAATTGTCTGTCCTTTGTCTTATTTCGGGACGTGGTCAACCTATGTGGCAAGTTTCATCCAAATCCGCTCAGCCGTAAAGATGTAAGGAGGTCACAAATAGACACAGTTACTTTTTTTTTGCATGCCCGCGATTATGGCTATTACGAATACACGGTTAGACGTATTCGGATACACAGTGCCACTGACACAGAACTTGCAGTAATTACCGCTTTGTATAGCTAATTTTTATTTCGGTAACGTGAAAAAGCTCCGGTAGGATACGAATAAAAACTTCAGGCAATATTCACTAAGTAAATAATAAATGAGACAGTAGCAAAAAAGAAGTAAAAAGGTTCAAGAGGTGAAAGGTTTAATTTAATATGATTGATATTAATCTACTACGACTTTAACCCTCCGTTGCGTTCTAACAAATAATTACGTGTCGAGAGACTCCACGGTAACTTTTGTACGTAGGCGGATCGAATAATGCGAACTTATTTCTTTTAACTAGTCAAGACTTGATTGAGAATGAATAAGACATAATGTTATGTCATGCTATATTCTGTCTCTTCCCCGTCCTAAGGTCGACTGTTAACTGGTAAATTGCTTGAGCCATTAAGTCCGCCTTTGTAAACTTCGTTTTACTAGTACATAAAGATTGAATAAATAAATCAAATTAATGGATACTTTTTCGAAAATTCGATAAGCGTCTATAAACGTATCCCCGAACGGGTAAAAGTTTGAATTCCTCGTATTAAAAAAACTTATCAAATCTATACTAATATTATAAAGAGGAAAGATTTGTATTTTTATATTTTTGTATGTAACGAATAAACTCAAAAACTACTGGACCGATTTCAAAAATTCTTTCACCCTTAGAAAGCTACATTCACCCTGAGTAACATAGGCTATATTTTATCCCCATATTCCCACGGGAACGGGAACTAAGCGGGAAAAACCGCGGGGCGTAAAAAGTAATTATCAAAATCACATCTGAAGTTCAAATCCTCTTCCCATCATAACACTATTTATACGTCCCATGTTAAACTCAATAACTACTCAGTAAATGGTGTATCTAAGGGTTAATTAATTTTATGATGGAATCCTGTAAACCGCAGACAGGCAGGGATGTGACGACGATGAATTGTTCGCAGCCTGAGTTAGCTCTCACAATAAGATTGTTTTGTGACGATAAAGTCTTCTACAGATATTCAGCTTTAGGAATTTATTAAAAGACAACCATTTTGATTAGTTTAAATATTGATTAGCGGATTCAAAATCATTATTTTAATTAAAAACATGGTTAGAAAGTTTGTATTATCCCTAGTCAATTCGTGATTATAAAAATAAGGAAAGTAATTTAAAAATAAATAAGAGTAGCCAAACATATTGCTGAAAGAAAAGAGCTTAATTTCGGTGACAATAGATTAATTACCAAGTAATCTGCTTAAAAAAAACATATTATTCCTAAAAACAAAGTTGTAAATTAGTTAAAATATCCAGCTTAGACGGACACAATTAATTTATTCAATTAAAACAAAAGGCTTTTGGTAGCTAACCCTTAAATGATCCATTGCTTCAAAATATGTATATTGAATTTATTTACTAATATTTTTGTTATACAAAATAAACGTCTTATTTTTTGTATTACAAACCCGTCATCGCAAACCAGAGTTATCTGTAACTCTCCAGTTAGTTGCTCCAGAGTGTGAATGGGCCTTTTTTTCTAGATGGGAACTCGTCAAATGACATCTCCCGCTCTGGGCGGAGCGGAAGAGAGCGTCAGACTCTTACTGACCAAAACCCACCCGTGTTCCTTCTTGTGCCCTTTGCGTTCCAGGGCCGCGGTGACTGTTACGAACAAATTCCACAACATGCGAATGGGCCTTAGGGGATAACAGCGAAGAACACGTGTATTCGTTCAAATAAACTACTACTACTAACGTACTAGCATCGCCCTGCGGTTTCACCCGCGTAGTTCCCGTGGGAATATGGGGATATAATATAGCCTATGTTCACCGGAGATAGTGTAGCTTCCCAACAGTGAAAGAATTTATTCGATCAAGTAGTTTCGGAGCCTATTCAATGCAAACAAACAAAAAAACAATCAAATCTTTCCTCTTTATAATATTAGTGTAGAAGTGTAGATAGTTCCTCATCATTATAGCACATCAGTCTCATAAAACTCAACCTCGCTAACATTATTAGTAATCACTCTCTAAGTTATTCAATTCAAATTTTCTGGGAGCACCATTAATATTCCAACCAGTAATTTGCAGTTTCAAAATTCAAATTAAGACACACGTTTGAAGTTGTCGGTCAAACTTCATGAATAAAATATATCACCGATTAATATTCGAGTTAGTTCAATCAGTGAATTTACACCTACAAGAACAATAATTAAGGGAGCTATCAAAATAGCTCGCGTATAGTCTGATTGGTAGGAGTGGTAGGCAGGGCTGTCGGATCTGGCCAAATCGAATCATTTGTTAGCGTCGAGAAGCGTTTTGCGAATTCATAACCTTTGTAAGGGGGTAAGTAGAGGTAGGATGTGAAATGGGTTTCGCGCCTTTCAGGTAGGAATTAGAGTGGAGCCTGTCAGTTACCTGAATACAGTTATTCTTGATTGTTTTGTTGCTTTTCTGTTGTGAGAGTTTCGATTATACCTTAGCTATTTGCTAACGCGATATTTTTCATGTACCACGTAATTATTCTGCCAATGTTTGTAAATAACAATTTGAATTAAAAAAAAAATACATAGAACACATGTCTAGCCGATCTAATAAAATCCACGTAACGATCCGCATCATCAAAATAATCGAAAATTGCCAAAAAAACATCTGCACTAAACCAACTTATCCTAGGTTAGTTATGTTACATATGGCAACCCTGTCTACGTCTCACGGTGGGCCCGTCGCCCCGTCCTCGTCCCCCGCTAGAGCGGCGGGGGTGGAGGGAGGTGTGGGGGAGTCTAGACGGCAGACCGATCCATACTGCAGTGCATCGATCGGGGTCGGGTCGACGGCCGGCGCGACGCCTCGCCCCTTACCGTGGGGGTCTGGGGGACAAAACAAACCCGCAGTTGGAGGGTTTATCACGTTGACCGCACAGGTGCTGTTATAGGTTCGCGATTTGTAAGAATTACGCATCGACTGTGTTGACATGGGAGTGTAGCACGCTACGGGATTTAGCGTACGGGAAATTGTTAGGCTTTCGAAAGTTTATAACTCGCTACAGTAAACATAAAGCGATGTTCGTGGAATTATTTTACAACCTTAGTCGCTTTAATTGTAAACGGAGACGCACCCAGCAATTTCTCCATCGCCGCAATGCAATTAACAATTATTACCATCAAACATAAACATCCGAATCAGTGCTTACTTGTAAATACTCGCCAAAAAGGTGTCAATCCATTTAAAGAAAGCTGTTCTTCAAGAAACATTGGATTGTCCTAGTTTGCAGACAGGGGTTTTACTCATTATAAATAGTAATTACTACTAATTCTTGTAATGACAACACTGATAACGTAGACTATTTTTTATTTCGGTCAATAAAGGATTACTTTCTTACTTATGTACTTAATGCTAAAAGGGCTTCAAAATAAAATATGTAATGTTTTCATGAACAAAATAGACACATAAACCAATCGTCTATTGCCACGGGAATGACGGGCAATGCCACTGTGACATTGACATTCGCACTCAGCGTATTCCAGGCGCGTCGCGGAGGGCAATTTGTATGACTTTTAGCATTATTAAAGGTTAAGCCCTTGTGAGTTATGTCCGTCTAGCTAGGGCTGGTACCACCAAGTTAATGTTTGTCGCGTTAATGGGATATTTTTGAGGTATGGCAGCAATAATAATGAGATTGTTCATTTTAGGGGTTGGTTAACGATGTTATTTTTCTATTTGTTGGTTGTCTGGTGTAACCTACACGTTTCAGCATTTCTGTGTTAGTCTGGTGCTGTTTTACGCAAAATAATGTATTTATTTTCTTAGTTTTTGTTTTTAGTGGCGTTAAAGGGTTAATATTTGCAAACTTTTCGTCCACAAGTATAAATAAATATTTTTTTGCGACTGTACCTGAAATAAATTTACTTTTAAGTTAAATTCGTCTTTAAAATATTTTATTTTTTAATTGACTGTAAAAATATTGTTCTGTAAGAATCATACCGCTTTGTGTGTTGTGGTTTTAAAATTGGTACTAAAAATTACAGGTTCACTAGAATATTACAGGCTCACAGCTACGGGAAAATTAAAAATAAAATAAAATATTGGTAGGTACTTACTAAAGTCTATGAGCAATCTGCCGTAGCCTTGTCTCTGGTAGGGCGGCAGCGTCAGTATGCAGGACACGTTGTAGTTCAGGAACGAGTTCTTTTCCTGTCACAAACAATATAAAACAAACTTCAGTAAACTATAACTTTAGTCCTGAGTTGAATGCAGAATGCACAACATTTCTATTATTAGATTTTTTTTATTCAAATATTGAATTTGAATTTAGAATTTGCTGTCAGATTTTTTTGTTTTGTGAACAAGCCTGTGAAGTGTGTATGGCTAACTATATTTTGCCCGCTTGTATGCACATGTTCCGTTCCCGTAGGAATTTTGGGAAATCCTTTGTAAGTGCTCCCACACTACGGAAGAATTTTATATATACATATGTCCAGTAAGCTAAGTTCTTTGAGATATTGTAGACTATCAAAATCTGATGCGTATAAAATATTCCGAATTTTCAGTTGACAATTTATCGAGAGTTATAATCTCTCAAGATATTTTATAATCTTACGTAATTTGCCATTTACCGATGATATATATATTGATGATTATTCACAATAAGACGGGCCCAAATCAAGATGGATGGAAATTTTAGTATTTTTTTGTTTTTAATGATGCCCAAAGGAATAGAAAAAAAAATAGGTAAAGGAGGTACAGGCATGATGTTATGTAATTTTAATAAAACTAATTAAGGAATGTGGGTGTAGCACCCAAAAGGGTTAAGCATAGCTGCTGCAACCACATTCCTAAAGTTATGTTTTTAAGTCTCAAGTACATAAACCCAGATTCAGGTTCATATAGAAATACTCATTAATACTCTGCGCCACCCGGCAATAAAACCAAGTTCCTCAGTACTACACTCAGTACCAACATTTGAATGAAAATGTTTATTTTCACACGTTCGATAAGTGGGAAATGAATTACGTTTGGAAATCGCTTAACATTTACGGTCCTTGACCGTACATAAATATTCAACGAAAACTAAGAAATACTACAATTGGCTACTGAAAGAAGCAAATACACGTCATCGTTAGAACTCGGTACATACAAATGGGTTTTCATTATAAAACGGTTTAAAATAAGTCTCGTTGACGTATGTTATGACGCACAGAAGTGCGCAATGGTTATGTCTATGGCGTGTGCGTTTGTTAAAACCACAGAGCAGTGAACCAACGTGTCATTAGACTCGCCATCACTACCTACCGCTACCGTTTCAAAATCCAGCGTCAAACAGAATCAGTCTGTCTGACATCGCTGTTATGGACCTTTTTAGTGTAGCCGTGAGACACTCGGACTTCATTTTTGGAACAGTTTTTTTTTTCTGTGTAAGTTAAATACGCACGCTAGTATTTAATGTATGTGCTAAATAAATTATACATTTTCTTTTTTTCAATCATATTATACAGGTCCCCCTTGCGTCAGTCTGGACACAGAGAATTTACAAACTACCGAACGGATTTTTATCAATGGATAGTGATTCATGAGAACGTATGATGTATTCATTCATTTATTTAATACTTAACCTACACAGATGTACAGACGAGGGCTTAATGCCTTAAGCATTTTCCACCAGTCATAGTTATTTTAGGCTCGTGTTTCGCCACTATCTCACCTGATGGTATGTGGTGAAGTAGTCAACGATGGAACCTAATCAGTCTTGAATCAAATACTGCTCGACTGGGAGCTTATAGAATAACGGGCTGACCCGCGCTACTTCCTTTGCGTCATTTAAAAGAGAAAAAAATAATCATTGATGCTCCGCTCCAACTGCTCGTAACGTGATGTTTAGCCTATAGCCTTCCTTGATAAATAGGATACCAACACTATTAGAATATTTCAATTCGAACCAGTAGTTCCTGAGATTAGCGCAGAATTAGCATTCCTCTTCAGCTTTATATATACATATGTTCAGGGCCTCAAGTCTGCTATTTTTATAAACTTGTCATTCCAACACGATCCCTTTGTCATTTTGTTAAAAGTTCGTAATCTGCTAAATTCATAATGGTCGATCATTGGTCGGTCAATGGTCTCGTAATACTTTTTGATAACCAAGCTATTAAAAGAAATTACTGCATAATGAAAAATGTTCTAATGGTCGGTCACTCATCAAAGGAACCGTCAACATTTTAGCAGATTACCGCATACGTCTGTCATTCATTTGTCATTATGTACGAGATTACCATTCTATGCCATTTCGTTCAATGGAGTGTCAGTGGTTGACCATTGGAAAGTCATAGTGACGCTTTTATATTAGTAGATTACCAAACTTGTAAAAATCAACAATTATGAAATCAATGATAGACCATTCTGACACTATTGGAATAGCAGACTTGAGGCCCAGCAACCCTGCGAAGCCGGAGCGGATTGCCAGTTACCGATAATATTCACGCCAGCACCACGTGAGCTGAACACAATCAACTGTCATTGTCATAGTTAGATTGGCACATGCATTGCTTCGCGTGGCAAGTTTTCACCTGCTCAATCCAAGGAATTAATTTACTTGTTGATTTAGAAACAAAAGATTTTATTTTCACGCGACGAGACGTTTCGATGCTCTGTCGTTAAAAAATAACCTCCTTCTGTCTGTTAGATAGTCAGTACAGTTAATGGCAAAAGTAAATGGAATACCAACAATATTTTTTTAAGCAAAACATTTCGTTTTCGCAATGAATGGAATGCGTACGAGAAGTGTAAGTATGTGAATTTAAATCGTATAAACATTTTTTAGCTTTAGTATTTTCGTTTTTTGTAATAATTTGCACATATTAGATAGGTGTGTAAATAACTGGCCTAATACGAGCCAGACTCTCACAGGGTCCCGTACCTACCATAAACCGAGAAAAAACGTTTCTTGTTTGAGAGCCCCCTTTCATTTTTAATTCCCTTAAGGAACCCTAAAAATGACAAAACCTAAATTAGATTATGTTTTTAACTCAGCATTTTTTCTGCTCTTTTTATATGCGAAACGGCTATCATAGCCCATGATTATCAATAAAGCTAAGCTGTGTCACCTCGCTAAGGATGAAAAAGTCCAGAGTTACTAGCCAACCAACTTCAGAGCCACTAGACGAAGAAAACATTCCGATTTTAAACCCTTAAGGGTTTTCTCCAGTCTACGCAAACATGTCTAAAAATAACTTATCCTAACTACGCAAATACTAACAGAATCAGAGCCAGACGTACGATAACTAATGCACATTTTAAGTTAAAACTTTAAAGTTGCACCTTAAATCTAGACAAAACAGTCCACTGTCTGCAGCATCAGGTCAACGAACCGTACGGGGTATGCAGGGGGAGGGGGAGCGCGTCGCTTCCCGAAACATTAAAAATAAAGCCTGACCTCTGTTTAAATATTATAAGGTTCTTAGTAAATAAGATGGTGGAGGAACATGGTCTACTTAGCCTTACTGTGTTTTGGCGGTGATATGTTCCGAAAAACATAATATGAACAAAACAAAAATAGCCTGTTGTACGTATACGTGCCTAATTAAGAAGTGATTGGTGCCTTTTTCAGTCAATTCTGTCGCATGTAAATGGCATTTTAAAGCAATTCTGTAACTGTAAAAGTACGACGAGGTTCTGTAGAGATCACGGTCTTGAATAACATGTTATTTATTTGTTCTAGGCAGCCTGAAAGGTTCTTTACTATGATAATTTTACTTTAATAAGATTAAGCAAACCAATGAGGCACTATCTTTAACATAAATAACTAACTAGTCCTTAGTTTTTCAGAGAACATTTTGACTGCCATTTTCCTTTTTGTTTCTGATAAAGGTGGCTCATCCATGTTTAAGGAAGGGAACCATTGGTATAAAGATTACAGCAAACGTTTTCAACTTATATGAGAATAGTGGCTTTTTAAATCATTTTTTAGTTTAAGTTATGAAATGCTACGTATCCGAAATATTATATAGTAATTAAATCGTCAATCAACACGAAGTGTTCATAAAAAAAAATGGTTTTCTATAAAATCATCATCATTTTCTTGGTTCCAACAAGTACTTTTTCAACCGCTCATAAGATTTTTCCCAAAAGTAAGACTATGAATTTAAACAATTACAAAATATTAATGTCTGACTTCCACAACCCAAAAATATTAGACTTTTGCTTTAAAGCCTCTAAACAAACACCTTACATATGATGACACACTATATAGATATATTGGCTGGTTTTGTGAATTCACGCCCATGCGAGCGAATTCACAAAACCAGCCACTCAACGACGACCTTAAAAACACAAAAGAACATAAATTCAAATCAGACTTCCGTAATTAATCCCAAATTTTCAGCTTCCCTTTACAAATCCTACATTACCATTCAGATTCCTAATAAAATTTAATGTAAGAACATCCCATATGGATACGGGTACATGCGTGTCTGGCCCGTAATGAATTCTCACAATATAATGGTGGATGGTGGATACTGCGGCGGCTACCGTCTAGACAGACGCGCGCCTGTTTACATCGCTAAATTGTCACTCGGAATAAGGGCTGTACGTGGGGCACACCCCACAAGAATTATTGTTTCAGTATTGGAAAAGAAAGAAAAGAAATATCTTAAGGCACGCAACAAGTTTACAGGATATAAAGACAACAATAAAATCTTTCTGTTGAAGAAAGTTGGTAATTGTTTTTTTATTGGGGGACATAAGATTAGCCAAGCAGAGAAATTAGAAAGGTTCTCTGGCCTGACTTATGCCTGCCTCCCAGCAAGATGATCCATCTTGAAGGATAGCAGACCCTGCCTTACATGCAGGATTTAGCTCTCAGGGTTCATAATCAGCCTGGCCTCCTCTCTAGGAGAGGGAATGGGCCGCAATCCAGTGCGGGTTGGTGAATGTCACATCTCTTCGAATCTCAGGGTTCGCATAAATGAAAAAAACATGAAACATCAGCGCTGAAGTGGCATCTATGTCGCCACGTATGACCTACAAAAAGACCTGACGTCTCAAAAATCATAAATCGCGCTTTGAAAGTTCTCAACAACTATTGCCCAATAGTTGTTGAGAACTTTCATAGCGCGTTCATCAAATGACTTCTTTAGCTCAGTGGAGTGTGAGTGGAGCGGAAAGGAGTGTCAGACCCTTACAGGCTAAAACCCATCCGTCTTCCTTCTCTTTGCGTTCGAGGGCCGCGGTGACTTTTGAACAAATTCCACAATCTGGAAGGCACTGACCATAGCGGGCACCGAATATTGGGGGAATGTGTAAGTTAAGTAAGAAAATTAAGTTGAAGAAGTGCATATTTTCAGTACAGTTTTAGTGAATAGTTTTTTTTTTGTTTTTGCAAGGCTGATGTCGGTGTTTCTGGATTCTGACTATCCGTCAAACACTCATAAACAAGAACTCGTAAATAGATAAAAAATCTGACTACGAGACAGCCCTAAAACTGAACGTGAGCGGTAACATTGGGGGAGCGAAGTACGAAATCAGCCGCCGATATTTGGACGAAACGCAACCATAACCTACCTCCATATACGTATGATTTGTGAACATGTTTATGATGTGTTTTATTTGATAAAAAAGCTGTTTTACCCCTTTTTGGGGTTCCATTCGTATAGGATACGGAACCCTTATGAGTCACGCGTGTTTCTGTTTGCCTGTCAGTGAAAGTGTATCGAAGAAGTCTATGGCCTATAAGTAACATTTTATAAAAAAAGAAATCGTTCGGAGCTCTTTGCGCGCGAGTCGACTCTATACTACTTTAGCAGATTGTTTAGAAAAAAATACACTACATAAAAAAAACTTTTTACAAAAAAATACAACCGACTTTTCCACAAAAAATCAAAAAAGTACAAAATAACTTTAATTTCGGAACTCGGTGTTTGTGGTTCCTCTTTCATTTTTTGAACACTGACTTCCGAAATTAAAGTTATTTTGTACTTTTTTGATTTTTTGTGGACAAGTCGGTTGTATTTTTTTGTAAAAAGTTTTTTTATTTTTCACTTTTTAGTGGTACCTAAACCCCCTCCCCTCCCCCACCTAAACGAACCAATTACATTAGTGTAAAAAAAACGCACTGCTCCAATGCAGAGTAAACTAAAAGGTCGTCAATGTAGACAATGTAGATATTTTTTTAGATTTTTCAAAAACCGCTTGTTCGATTTCGATACAATTTTCATGGGACCATTTGGGAAGTATACCCTTTCCAACAAAAAAAGAATTTTTCAAATCGGTTGGCAAGCGACGGAGTTATGCGCGAACAAATAAAAAAAACAAAAAAATATATACAAACATCCGAATTGAGAACCTCCTTCTTTTTTAGAAGTCGGTTAAAAAACGTTGTATTCGTTTTAATAAAACCTTGGTCTTGTACCAAAGTTTTATTAAATCGAATACTACGTTTTTTGGAATCAATGTTGAACATCACGATAGCACATTGCATCATCGTCTCTCTGCCCGTAAAACCAATTGATTTGGGGCCACACCGCGTGCATTATGCCATACATATCTACATCTTACGCCAACAAATACGTATGTACATATGTATGTTGGCACCTTCTTTTAATCGACTCATTCTGGTCCTATTTCTAAAAATCATATTGATATAATTGCTACTGCCTTAGTTTTGAACAATCAAGTTTATCACAATACTGGTAAAATCTTGACCAAGGCTCTAAAGTGAGTCCAAACTGACCGGAAAATTTCCCCCTACAGTAATAGAAACTCACTTCCAGAAACAAGAATTATGTTCTATTCACGCTCGCGTTACTTCATAGGGTACAGACGTATTGAAGTGCCGTGAGGCGTAGGCAGTGCGTGGGAGCGGACGCCAGACGTTGCGTAGAGCGATGTGTTGCCGTCTGTTTATCTCAGAGTGTTTTGAAACATCAATAATAGGTAAAATCTTAACCAAAGCTCTAAAGTGAGTCCAAACTGACCGGGAAATTTCCTTCTATAGTAATAGAAACTCAACTCCAGAAACAAGAATTATGTTCTATTCACGCCCGCGGTACTTCATAGAGTCGTATTGAAGTGCCGTGAGGCGTAGGCAGTGCGTGGGAACGGACGTCAGACATTATGTGATTCCGAGGTGTGGACGTCTATTTTGTCTTAGTGGGTGTAAGCAGAGGCTGTAAGTGTATGGAACGTGATGACGCCTCCTGAGTAGTGATGACGTCATTGTGAAACTCTTTAACTATAGTAGTGTATTGGAGGACTATTCTGTAAACGTTTCAGCATAAAGACGAAGGTAGAGTGAGCTTAAAGTGATCAGACTTTCCACGTTGATCAGCAGACAACTCACTTCGTCTAAGTTTTTCCAATGAGATTTTTTTCAGAATAGTACTGCTGTTTGTTGTATGCTACAACACAGAACCACTTCAGAAACTAGTTTCATGACAGCTCGAAATATGTGAGAGCAGTATAGTGGTAGAAATATAACCTCATACGAGTAATCAACTTATAATGTTCTCACTGTTGAGAAACACGAAAACAACTAAAGGCTATTAAAGGATAGAATGGCGTTAAAGCATAAACTTTTTTACAGAAACTATTACCATTACCACTGCACAAATAGAAGTCAGATATTCTATTAATGTGTTTTTTATTCAGGTTTTTTTTATTAAACGTTATCAAAAAAGGTAAGTCAACGTTCTGCCCGCCCTTTAGAAGCAGACGGACTGATCTGATGACTAAAAACCTATTCTAACGCCGCATACGTCAAGCAGACGAGCCCAGCCCCCCCAAAATCCGTCCATCCACGTGTAAAAACGCAGCGTACCCGTCTATACGTGCGCGGTAGACGGGTACGCGCCCAGCAATACGCGACGTATCCGGATGCGCAGTTCATTCACCCGGGCAGACGTCTGGGTCTTGAAGTCTATGTATACGTTTAAGATGCGAATTTTACAGTACCACCGTGTTATCGATCAGGGCGTCTACGGCGGAGGGGCAGAGGGGAAAGGGTGCGGGGTGAAGTGAAGTTTCACCTTTTGACCGTTGTGTTGTGTGGTTTTTTTTTGTGGGTATAGTCGGTATTAACGATGTTATAAGTTAAGTCAATATTTCAAGAGGATTTAAACAATTTGCTTTGAAGACCAACGTGAAGAAGGGAAAGGTAGCTCATATTTTCTAAATGTCAGGTCAAATTTGGTGTCCTTTCAAAAAACAATGCTCATTGCAAAATTATAGGATGACTCGGAATTCGTAATTTGATGAAGGAAGAAAGAAAGTGAACCAGTTGTGGAATTTAACACAATCATTCCTACAATTTACTCATCCGAATAACAATCAACAAACGTATAATATCCGCAAAAAAAGTTAAACAGACCGAACAACGTTCCCAACTAATATTTAATACAAACGAAAAGCACTTCAACAAACTCTCGTATATCAAACTTTCATACTGAACAATAAAACGCAATAATACTCCCGACTCTACCTACAGTAAAAAAACATAGCGCCAACATAAAGCATTCATTTATCTCTATATAGAGACCGACTCGACTTTACTACGCCGTAGAGCGTCTACGAGCTACGCGGCTACGTCACGTAGTTTTACGTCGAGTGCTACGACGCTACGAGTCGCGTAGACATACTACATACATCCATTTGGAGTGCGCCTTGCATTAAAAATCAACTGTATTTCTTTAAGGCTAAGGTTTATTTTAAGTTGTTTGCTGCTGTTGGTTGGTTTTAGTACGGCTGGTGTAGAGAATTCTACACACACACATTTTGGTAAAATATGCCTTGCATTCAAAATTCAACTGTATTTCTAACGAATTATGGTTTACTTTTATTGCAGTTGTGGATGGGTTTGCGTTTGGTGGAAAACGCCTTGCATTCAATATTAAACTGTATTTTTATACACAAAGGCTTTATTTTATGTTGTATGTGTTTCGATGAATTTTTAATACGCTCCGGCGGAGTGTCAAAGTTAATGAAAATATTTATACAGTCACATTTACGGTTTTAGTGATTTTCGTGCAGTTTATGTATGGATGTTATTTCAAAATGGCGTTCTGATGTGATTAAGGATAAAAGGTACTGCGCAAATTATTTGAGGAGGCAGTTAATTACTGAAGTAAAGTGAACTTAAATGAATGATGAACGGCAGTTCTTAGTTTGAAAACTTTTCTTAACATTTTTCTTTTACGTCTGCTTTTCTTCACAAAAAAAGTATAGTCTTATGTTTCACGTAAATGCTCAGTCGTTATTTTAATTTGGAATCAAAAATTTTATTAAATGTAGTAGGTAATTAATACATTTTAAAACGTAGTTATTTAGTAAATAAAAGCACTTCTCCTGCTTCTAAACTAAAACGCAAGCCTGGTACACATTCTTTCTCTAAACCAGAAAAATCCTTAACTGCCACAAAAATTTAACATTTTCTTCGTAAAAAATATATAATCGTACCTACTTAACTAAGTAAAAAAAAAACGAAACATTTTAAAAAGCGCAACCACGTCCAACAAAAACAAAATCCGAAACGCTATTCCATTTCCGTGACGTCACAAAAAAACTAAAAACAAAAAACTTTCATAACGCATGAACAACATGGAGCAATATACAGCAATACCAATGCTACAGGCCCCATGCAGTCAGTTAGGGCACTCCATTCTTTTAATATTCGACCGGCTATACTGCGACATAGAGGTGTCTGCTGTCTGGCATTTGTAATGGACGAATTAAATTTTTGATCCGAACCGAAAATAGAGATGGGATTGGTCGCGGGGTTTCCAGATTGATCGATTTATTGTTTTTTCAAGTGAGATTTGGAAAAATACTTCTGTTTTTAATAGTCACATTCATGAAGGAATAGGAAAAAAACGGGATATCAGCGCACGAAGTCGCGGGCAAGACGAGGTTAAAAATATGATATCGTTTTTATGTAAATCTCTTAAGGTTATACAGGGATTAATCTGTCTGTGACTAAATAAATGCCACCATCGGACTGCTTCAAAAGTCTTTTGATAACATTTTAAGTAACAGTTTTTTGCGGTCGTGTTTTTCATTTGAAACTGTTTTCTTGCAATTGTTTCTTTACTGTATATCAGAAAAGTACAAGAACTTCTGAAACTCAGTGTATTTACAACGTGTAAAAGCTGAATAGTAGACAGAACATGAGACTTTTGCTTAATGATCATGAAAGATCACTGAGTGACTGATATGATATTAAAACTAGCTAGGTACATATGTAGGAACATATTATTTAATGGCAATTTACACAAAAGTTGCTACATCTGTGAATATTTATTTATTTATTATACAGGGTTATTTGAAAAACACCAACAACCTCTTAAGAGGTCATTGTACTCATAATTATGAACAACTTTTACTATGGGAACAAACCTGAAATCGCGAAAAAATATGTATACTTTATTGTACACCAAAAGTAACACAAAAAGTAGAGTTAAATCTAAAACAAATACACTCAATGGGCGGTCTTATAGCATTCCGCGATCTCTTCCAGACAACCTGGCATGGACAGTATATATCTGGACATGAAATGGGGCTGTCATTGGTGTAACAAAAACCAATTCAACAAATAATATAACAAAATTAGTACCTAACAAGATAACATATTGCGACATGAAAAGTTAAAATCTCTGAATGTTGCTGTATCATACATGAAAATCAACCCACAATTATTTTCACAATAAGTACATACTCGTATAAAACCACACCATGAATGAAATCATTAGACCTACCTTCGCCAATACATTATAGGTACTGCCCCCAAAATATTAATAGCCAAGCGTCTAATTTTCACGTATTGCAGTACCCCGTCGCGCGAAGGGGGCTGCATTTTGGGGGCGTGGCTCCTCACCCCCCAGGTCATTGAACCCACAGCTGACGCCGACGCTGAATGGCGGGCATAGTACGTCAGTAGTATACTATAATAGTAGTACTATAAAGCTGTAGATGATTGATACTACATAATTTTTCAGAGCTTTTGAGCTAATGTTTTGTTTAAGAGCATAATTGATAATTGGGGAAACTGTTGTTTCATTGTGCTGTGATTAGTAAAACAGGTTTTGTTTTCTAAAAACGTACTTCAGACACCAGTCTCTTTCAACATTTTTTTTAAGGCAAACAATTGTTAAGAACTAAAAATAATGACGTATGGATTGAATTCAATATACGTCGAGCGTTTTGAAGTTTTCGCTGATTTGCAACCTGTAGTATTAATTTTCACACTGTTGTAAGTTAGGTTCTTATTACAACGAATAAGTTCGATGAAACTGCGAAATAAATATACCAGTGAAACAAACCCTTAAAATTTTAAAGGAGGGTTCAATCTGAATCTAATAAACGTTATGTCTGCTCGAGTTTGAGACTTACAACAGTTTGGCGCACTAAGTACTCGCAGAATAATGCTTATTTCGCCGAAATGGCAAGACAAACGGACG
Source organism: Hecatera dysodea (assembly GCA_905332915.2). NCBI lineage: Eukaryota > Metazoa > Arthropoda > Insecta > Lepidoptera > Noctuidae > Hecatera > Hecatera dysodea. Next base: position 3,553,418 of record HG995294.1, on the reverse strand, counting down.
CGCTTGGCATGGTTATTAAAACATCTTTATATAAAGTCTTTTTCTTGTTCATCCAAATTTATGGTTCAGTGCTTTCGTGGATAAAGAAGGGAGGTGGAATTGTTAAACGTTCTCTATTTTCTTAAACAACTTTAAAATTATTTCTCCCTTGAAGACACACTTTAACTGGGCATCATTTCACTAAATTCATTCTGTACCCTAACTTTATGTTTCTCTAGATCATCCAGAAAAATAAATTCCTAGACCACAGCCTAAATCCTAACCCAGACAACATTCCGGCTCAGTAATTCTGCTACATCAGATAAAGGTTTCATCTTCGACGGTCCCAAATCAGATTATTGTAAAACGAAGGCTTTATCGTAGATTTGAGCAACATAACGCCAGCTCATAGCTAGATAGTTCAGCAAATGTATATGTCTGTCTGGCAGGAAATGTATGGATTATTTATGTGCCGTCTGGGCGCAAATGGATCCTATTTAGTATTTTGATTGACTGTTTAATGGCGTATTTATAAGGCGAGATTTGCAGAGTGAGTGAGCATTACACATAATATCTGGATATTATGATATTCTTTTTTATTACGAGTATATTGCGGTCCGGCAATAGAGACGCTATGGAAAAAGAAGACATTTAATATTTATTGGCAGATTCCAGCATCTTAAGCCACGTAGATATCGATTATTGAAAAAAAAAACCATTTTTTCTCAAAGTTCAAATTGCCAAGAAAACAACCTTTGTTAGCTGATGCTTTCGTATGTTAGAATTTTCAGCTTTTTAGACGTATTAGTTTTAGCTGTGCGTGATTTATGAATACAGGCTCTAACTTAGTTGCGGAAATTGTTCGGAAGAGTCACTGCGGCCCTGGAACGCAAAGTGCACTAGGAGGAATACGGATGGGTTTTAATCAGTAAGAGTCTGACACTCTCTTCCGCTCCGCCCACAGCGGAAGAAATGATTTGATGTTTTCCCATTTTAAAAAAGGACAAAACGTGAAAAGAACACACAATAAAAAAATAAAAATTATTTTTTCCTTTCAATGTTCAATGAAAGGAAAAAAGAAATGTGCACTAGAAGGAACACGGATGGGTTTTAGTCAGTAAGAGTCTGACACTCCCTTCCGCTCGCCCACACCGGAAGAAATGATTTGATTCCCCATTTAAAAAATGACAAAACGTGAAAAGAACACAAAACACTTACACTTATAACACTGTAGGTACTCGGTGATATTAATGTGTCTTTCATATACCAATGATCGTCTTATAATTATACAATTAATGTTTTTAAATTGTTTGACATGTGCTTTGTCATTGTTAAAGGTGATGTATATATTTACACCTTGACATACGGTAAAGAAACAATGGTTAAATAGACTTCTATAAAAGCCCAACCACAAAATAAAAAACCAGCCAAGTGCATGTATTATTTATATTAGTATGGATGACACACATCCATACTAATATTATAAAGCTGATGAGGTTGTGTTTGGTTGAACGCGCTAATCTCAGGAACAACTGGTTCGAACTGAAGAATTATTTTAGTGTTGGATAGCCTTTTACCGAGGCAGGCTATAGGCTATATCACAGCTACGACCAATAGGAGCAGAGTACCAAAGATTCTTTTTTTTTTTCAAAACCGGAGTTTTATTTTTCTTATGTGACGCAAAGGAAGTTGCGCGGGTCAGCCAATCCTACTAATATTATAAACGCGAAAGTTTGTAAGTACCTATGGATGGATGGATGGATGGATGTTTGTTACTCTTTCATGCAAAAACTACTGAACGGATTTGGATGAAATTTGACACACATAGGGTTTATTCACCAACCCGCACTGGGTCCGCGTGGTGGATTACGGCCCAGTCTCTCTCCTAGAGAGGAGGCCTGTGTCCCAGCAGTGGGAACGTTAAAAGGCTGATTATGTTTTTATGGTTTATAATCAGGATTAACATATATAGGATAATTTTAACCCCGATATTTCCACGGGATCAAAACTTATGCGGGTGGAACCGCGGGGCGCTGCTAGTAATAAATAAATAATAAATCTTCTAAGGGTTCCCTACCCAAAGGTTAACCAACGGAACCTTATTACTAAGCCTCCGTCCGTCCGTCTATCAGTCAGCGGTCTGTGTCTTCGTATTTAAGGCGTATTTTTATTGAAACTCTTCCGTTACTGACTGACAAACAACGCAGAGCCGAAACTGCTGGTCGTAGAAATCCGAAAGAACAATGGTCATTTTGGACTAGGAAAAAACAGAAAGTGGTACCGAAATGAGACTGTCACTAATAGGTACTGCATTGTTAATATAGTTATTGGATATCTTCATTGATTTTTAAAAGCTGGGGAAATAAAGTTAATCTTTTTTTTAAAACACCAATTTGTTTATCAGAACGCAGTATAAAATGTCTAACTTCGAATGCATCCGTAATTACTTACGCTACTAGAGAAGTCCATAACTTACTCAAGTCTATGATGAATCTAATGATCTTCCATTGAAATAAAAAATACCAGGCAATGTCATTGTCAACTATATAAACTCACGCTAGTTATTATACTAAGCTAAACAAAAGAATGTGATGTTTTTGTTTTAATAATGCAATGACTTAAATAGAAAAACTAATTAATTTGCATATAAAAATCGATACTGTCATAAAATGATCGATAACGTCCCTCCCTATTTTTGACAAGTAAAAAAAACTGTTTCTGCGCTGATCGTGTGTTGTTGTGGTTGCTGTTTGCAAAGAAAAGAAGTTCGAAGTACTATTATGTTCAAATAAATAACCATAAGTGACAGACCACGATTAGTTCCGGTATTAGCTATGAAAATATGTAAACATAACCTCAAAAACATAATTCATATTTACTTGACTCTCCGACCTTTTAAATATATATGAAAGGCCGCACTTATTTATATTCAAATAGACAAATGAAACGACACATGTTTTATCAAGTTACGTTTTGATAGATTTTTCTAGTCCAAGCATGTTAGCCGAGTGGCCATTGTTTTTTGGCAGGTAGCTGCCTTGGGGAGTGCAGGGGAGCACGAAAGTGAGTTTAATAGGCTATCACATTTAAATCTCTAAACCGATCTCGATGAATTTGGTATAGATGGGACCATGCTACTATCAGCTGATGCATTAAAGAAAGGAATCTTAGATGGCGGCTTGTACTTACGTTGACAGATAGTACAGTTAGCATATAAAATTTCAAGTCAAAGTTTTTTTTATTTTCAAAATATAAATAAGTAATGAAAACAAGACCGGGTCGTATTAATTTCAAACTAGCTTCTGCCAGCGGCTTCACCCGCGTGAAAGTTGAAAATAACAGAACGCTATAACAAGGAATTCGTAAAAAGGATCACTGAGCGCGTCAAGACAGCGTGGAAGCAAATGAAGACTATTTTTTTCTGCTTACGGTACGCGCGAGAGTGAGTATAGACGGCACTAGTGTGCGAGCGAGAGAACATAATAAGCACCGCCATATTAGATTCCTTTCTTTAATGAACCGGGTTATACATAAGTATAAATGATCTCACCTTACTAAAATAGCCGACGATGTGGCAGCCCTCATGGTCGGCATTGGTCATGACGTAGAACAGGAACGGCTCCACGTCGTAGTACAGCGTCTTGTGGTCGAGGAAGAACTTCGCCAGCAAGCACAGCTGTTGGCAGTACTGCTTGTGCTTGCGACCATCGACTTGCCACACGCTGAGGTTGTCTTTTCTGTATACCTGTGAAGAGAGGCGATTGTAAGCTTGGTGATTGGTTATTGACCACCAGATTGGTGATTTTAACACCGGATGCGGCCGCCGTTCAAATAATTTTCTTGTAAATTAGTACGCGTTGCTAGCTACGCGTGTCATTGAATTGCCGCCATAGTCTAGTAGATTTTGTAATGTTATGCAATGCACTCACCTCATCCCCGGGCGGATGTCTCCACACGCACTTGACCTTGTGCCGCTGCGCGCCGGTGGCACTCTTGTGGTGGTTGAGGCAGAACTCGCACACGAACAGACGAGGCACTGGTACCACACCTCCATCATGAACTATAATCTCACCTCATCCCCGGGCGGATGTCTCCACACGCACTTGACCTTGTGCCGCTGCGCGCCGGTGGCACTCTTGTGGTGGTTGAGGCAGAACTCGCACACGAACAGACGAGGCACTGGTACCACACCTCCATCATGAACTATAATCTCACCTCATCCCCGGGCGGATGTCTCCACACGCACTTGACCTTGTGCCGCTGCGCGCCGGTGGCACTCTTGTGGTGGTTGAGGCAGAACTCGCACACGAACAGACGAGGCACTGGTACCACACCTCCATCATGAACTATAATCTCACCTCATCCCCGGGCGGATGTCTCCACACGCACTTGACCTTGTGCCGCTGCGCGCCGGTGGCACTCTTGTGGTGGTTGAGGCAGAACTCGCACACGAACAGACGAGGCACTGGTACCACACCTCCATCATGAACTATAATCTCACCTCATCCCCGGGCGGATGTCTCCACACGCACTTGACCTTGTGCCGCTGCGCGCCGGTGGCACTCTTGTGGTGGTTGAGGCAGAACTCGCACACGAACAGACGAGGCACTGGTACCACACCTCCATCATGAACTATAATCTCACCTCATCCCCGGGCGGATGTCTCCACACGCACTTGACCTTGTGCCGCTGCGCGCCGGTGGCACTCTTGTGGTGGTTGAGGCAGAACTCGCACACGAACAGACGAGGCACTGGTACCACACCTCCATCATGAACTATAATCTCACCTCATCCCCGGGCGGATGTCTCCACACGCACTTGACCTTGTGCCGCTGCGCGCCGGTGGCACTCTTGTGGTGGTTGAGGCAGAACTCGCACACGAACAGACGAGGCACTGGTACCACACCTCCATCATGAACTATAATCTCACCTCATCCCCGGGCGGATGTCTCCACACGCACTTGACCTTGTGCCGCTGCGCGCCGGTGGCACTCTTGTGGTGGTTGAGGCAGAACTCGCACACGAACAGACGAGGCACTGGTACCACACCTCCATCATGAACTATAATCTCACCTCATCCCCGGGCGGATGTCTCCACACGCACTTGACCTTGTGCCGCTGCGCGCCGGTGGCACTCTTGTGGTGGTTGAGGCAGAACTCGCACACGAACAGACGAGGCACTGGTACCACACCTCCATCATGAACTATAATCTCACCTCATCCCCGGGCGGATGTCTCCACACGCACTTGACCTTGTGCCGCTGCGCGCCGGTGGCACTCTTGTGGTGGTTGAGGCAGAACTCGCACACGAACAGACGAGGCACTGGTACCACACCTCCATCATGAACTATAATCTCACCTCATCCCCGGGCGGATGTCTCCACACGCACTTGACCTTGTGCCGCTGCGCGCCGGTGGCACTCTTGTGGTGGTTGAGGCAGAACTCGCACACGAACAGACGAGGCACTGGTACCACACCTCCATCATGAACTATAATCTCACCTCATCCCCGGGCGGATGTCTCCACACGCACTTGACCTTGTGCCGCTGCGCGCCGGTGGCACTCTTGTGGTGGTTGAGGCAGAACTCGCACACGAACAGACGAGGCACTGGTACCACACCTCCATCATGAACTATAATCTCACCTCATCCCCGGGCGGATGTCTCCACACGCACTTGACCTTGTGCCGCTGCGCGCCGGTGGCACTCTTGTGGTGGTTGAGGCAGAACTCGCACACGAACAGACGAGGCACTGGTACCACACCTCCATCATGAACTATAATCTCACCTCATCCCCGGGCGGATGTCTCCACACGCACTTGACCTTGTGCCGCTGCGCGCCGGTGGCACTCTTGTGGTGGTTGAGGCAGAACTCGCACACGAACAGACGAGGCACTGGTACCACACCTCCATCATGAACTATAATCTCACCTCATCCCCGGGCGGATGTCTCCACACGCACTTGACCTTGTGCCGCTGCGCGCCGGTGGCACTCTTGTGGTGGTTGAGGCAGAACTCGCACACGAACAGACGAGGCACTGGTACCACACCTCCATCATGAACTATAATCTCACCTCATCCCCGGGCGGATGTCTCCACACGCACTTGACCTTGTGCCGCTGCGCGCCGGTGGCACTCTTGTGGTGGTTGAGGCAGAACTCGCACACGAACAGACGAGGCACTGGTACCACACCTCCATCATGAACTATAATCTCACCTCATCCCCGGGCGGATGTCTCCACACGCACTTGACCTTGTGCCGCTGCGCGCCGGTGGCACTCTTGTGGTGGTTGAGGCAGAACTCGCACACGAACAGACGAGGCACTGGTACCACACCTCCATCATGAACTATAATCTCACCTCATCCCCGGGCGGATGTCTCCACACGCACTTGACCTTGTGCCGCTGCGCGCCGGTGGCACTCTTGTGGTGGTTGAGGCAGAACTCGCACACGAACAGACGAGGCACGCGCGCCGCGTCGCCCGGGTACGGCGACTGGTACCACACCTCCATCATGAACTTGCCCATTACCACATATCTGAAAGAGGAAGGTGTATATTAGTTTGTATCATCACTGCGGCCTTCACCAAGTCATGGGTTTGTGAAGCCGCGCCAATTTTTTCATCACAAGCCCTTCCCGTTTCAGGGCAACGGTAACTCTTTCCAAAAATTCCTCAACCCTGACAGGCACTGGCCCGGCTGCGACTCCCGACGCTCAGGGCGTCTCCTGCGGCGCGACGTCTTTCATTCTTTCTTTTTTCTTTCTCCAGCGGATATCTTCATTCCTGATTCGATCCCGCAATGAAACGCTAAGCTTAGCTTTTCCTTTGCACTTTGGGTTGCTTTAAGTCTTTTGAGAGAGGGTTACAGAGACCAATCGTGAGCATATATACTAACAAGCACAAATACTAGCTCGGCGAAACTTTTTGAAACGGGACATTTGCTGAATGATTGCTACTTTGACCCGAAATGCTCTACTTGGCTTCATACTTTTAAGTTTCTATGGTTCCATATTTTTAAACATATCACCCGTATGTTCTATACGCAAAGATTAATGCCGACCGGTATTTAAATTTACTGAGCTTACTTCTATGGCTGTATCTTGTAAGTTTATTTAGAACCACAAAAATACCCACCTTGTGCCCTTGTCAGTAGGTATATCCCCAAGTTCCTCTTCGATTTTGATAGCCGCTAAAGCCTGTGCTTCTCTAAACAGTCTCAGGTCATAATCTGGAGCAAATCCTTCAAGGATCGGTTCTCTATCATCCGAAATCTCTTCGTTACCCGACGCTGCTAGCTTTTCTCGTAACTCTTGGCTGCCTTTCCATTTTGAACGCATGTCCTGGGGAATAAGATTCGTTTTAGAAAAAGCGAGATCTCTAAAAGATACTCGCGTTACGTAATAGGATATTTGACTACAAAAATCTTAAGGAATATAATACATTTGAGACAGCTGTTACTAAAATAGTACGATTAGTGAAAAAAATGGAGATGTTACACGCTTTTGAATTATAACTATATTTGTCAAAATCAGTTGCACTGGATGACAAAAATTCACTACAGCAGCGTTACTTGCGAGTAACTTCACAAGCAATTAGTGCTGTATCTGTTTATTGATAGATTTTATAACGCGAACTATTCATATATTTTGACTTTCTTTTTCTACCTTGAACAAAACCATCCTGAATTTGCGCCCTAGTAGGTGTGGAGCAGGGCCAGCATTGAGCCAAGCATTTTTATCTTCAATGTAATCCTCTAACTTATAATATGCCCATAGTAAGATACCGTAAGAAGCGATACTATGAAAGTAACTAAAATAGATTAGATTAGAGGTATCAATATCTGTAAATTGACAGATTTTTCCAAAAGCGTAAGCTTTTAAACTTAACCGTCCTGTAAATGATGTTAAATGATGGCCCCATTCTAATCTTGTGTCAAGCGTTATACCCAGGAAATTCGTTTTATCAACGAATTCCAGTTTCTCCTTGTTCAACACTATGTCGCAACTACTAGTTTTGATCGGTAACGTAAATCTTTCTAGTTTTACCATTTAAAACTTAATATGATTTTGGTTGCCGACGGTGCTTTGATTTTTAAGATAAATAGATGTAGTAATAGTCTCTCAAGGCCCAAAAACGGTTCGGTTGTTGGACCTGCAGGAAGGCGTTATTTACATTTACATCGTCAAGATTATTACTAGATCTATTTATCTTAAAAATCAAAGCACCGTCGGCAACCATAATTATATTAAGTTAGTTTTGTATTAAATGGCTTCAATCATTCATATAAACTAAAACAAATAAATAAGAAAGGACCTAAAACTGAGCCCTGGGAGAACTCAATTTTCAGGTTTAATCCCGACGAATTGACACCGTTTATTAGTATTAATTGTTGTCTATAATTCAGGTAAGATTTTGATTAGTCTCACGCTGTATTGTCGAGTCCATAATGCTCAAACTTCAGGAGTAATCTTTCGTGAGTTACGCAATCCAACGCCTTAGACAGTACACCAAAGATGCCCCTGGCATCGTTTGACTCTTCCCGTCTAATGCTTTGGAGCGGATTTTGTCATAAATCTGACTTACGGTCGATACTCCAGCGAGTGCGACAGCATGTGTCTGTTGGCCTATACCTTCACTCTGAGCTGGTACGCCCTCTGCTCCAGCGTTGGCATGGCCCTGGGTCGCTGTAGTATGTTACCTTCACTTTGAGCTGGTACGCCCTCTGCTCCAGCGTTGGCATGGCTCTGGGTCGCTGTAGTATGTTACCTTCACTTTGAGCTGGTACGCCCTCTGCTCCAGCGTTGGCATGGCTCTGGGTCGCTGTAGTATGTTACCTTCACTTTGAGCTGGTACGCCCTCTGCTCCAGCGTTGGCATGGCTCTGGGTCGCTGTAGTATGTTACCTTCACTTTGAGCTGGTACGCCCTCTGCTCCAGCGTTGGCATGGCTCTGGGTCGCTGTAGTATGTTACCTTCACTTTGAGCTGGTACGCCCGCTGCTCCAGCGTTGGCATGGCTCTGGGCCGCTGTTGTATGTTACCTTCACTTTGAGCTGGTACGCCCTCTGCTCCAGCGTTGGCATGGCTCTGGGCCGCTGTTGTATGTTACCTTCACTTTGAGCTGGTACGCCCGCTGCTCCAGCGTTGGCATGGCTCTGGGCCGCTGTTGTATGTTACCTTCACTTTGAGCTGGTACGCCCTCTGCTCCAGCGTTGGCATGGCTCTGGGCCGCTGTAGTATGTTCCCTTCACTTTGAGCTGGTACGCCCTCTGCTCCAGCGTTGGCATGGCTCTGGGTCGCTGTTGTATGTTACCTTCACTTTGAGCTGGTACGCCCTCTGCTCCAGCGTTGGCATGGCTCTGGGTCGCTGTAGTATGTTACCTTCAGTTTGAGCTGGTACGCCCTCTGCTCCAGCGTTGGCATGGCTCTGGGTCGCTGTAGTATGTTACCTTCACTTTGAGCTGGTACGCCCTCTGCTCCAGCGTTGGCATGGCTCTGGGTCGCTGTTGTATGTTACCTTCACTTTGAGCTGGTACGCCCTCTGCTCCAGCGTTGGCATGGCTCTGGGTCGCTGTAGTATGTTACCTTCACTTTGAGCTGGTACGCCCTCTGCTCCAGCGTTGGCATGGCTCTGGGTCGCTGTTGTATGTTACCTTCACTTTGAGCTGGTACGCCCTCTGCTCCAGCGTTGGCATGGCTCTGGGTCGCTGTTGTATGTTACCTTCACTTTGAGCTGGTACGCCCTCTGCTCCAGCGTTGGCATGGCTCTGGGTCGCTGTAGTATGTTACCTTCACTTTGAGCTGGTACGCCCTCTGCTCCAGCGTTGGCATGGCTCTGGGTCGCTGTAGTATGTTACCTTCACTTTGAGCTGGTACGCCCTCTGCTCCAGCGTTGGCATGGCTCTGGGTCGCTGTAGTATGTTACCTTCACTTTGAGCTGGTACGCCCTCTGCTCCAGCGTTGGCATGGCTCTGGGTCGCTGTTGTATGTTACCTTCACTTTGAGCTGGTACGCCCTCTGCTCCAGCGTTGGCATGGCTCTGGGTCGCTGTAGTATGTTACCTTCACTTTGAGCTGGTACGCCCTCTGCTCCAGCGTTGGCATGGCTCTGGGTCGCTGTAGTATGTTACCTTCACTTTGAGCTGGTACGCCCTCTGCTCCAGCGTTGGCATGGCTCTGGGTCGCTGTTGTATGTTACCTTCACTTTGAGCTGGTACGCCCGCTGCTCCAGCGTTGGCATGGCTCTGGGCCGCTGTTGTATGTTACCTTCACTTTGAGCTGGTACGCCCGCTGCTCCAGCGTTGGCATGGCTCTGGGCCGCTGTTGTATGTTACCTTCACTTTGAGCTGGTACGCCCGCTGCTCCAGCGTTGGCATGGCTCTGGGTCGCTGTAGTATGTTACCTTCACTTTGAGCTGGTACGCCCTCTGCTCCAGCGTTGGCATGGCTCTGGGTCGCTGTAGTATGTTACCTTCACTTTGAGCTGGTACGCCCTCTGCTCCAGCGTTGGCATGGCTCTGGGTCGCTGTTGTATGTTACCTTCACTTTGAGCTGGTACGCCCTCTGCTCCAGCGTTGGCATGGCTCTGGGCCGCTGTTGTATGTTACCTTCACTTTGAGCTGGTACGCCCTCTGCTCCAGCGTTGGCATGGCTCTGGGTCGCTGTAGTATGTTACCTTCACTTTGAGCTGGTACGCCCTCTGCTCCAGCGTTGGCATGGCTCTGGGTCGCTGTTGCAGCTGCTGCAGCGCGCGGCGCCGGGCACCAGCGGCGGCGGCTCGCTCCTCGCTTGCCGCTACGCACCAAGCAGCTGTGACGTTGTGGTACAGCGGGCAGGCGTCCCAGGTCATATGCTTGTTGGATTTGCCACCTGTGAAAATAATTATGAATAGAAGTATACTCAAAGAGTCATTTGAAAATGAAAACAATATATCTAGTTTCAACTTCCGCGAATATTAGTGGGTTGCAGGTATGCACCTCCCTCCCGCCCGCTTTATTATGCACATGCAAGATTACAAGGCAAATGCAAGGATTTTAAGCACATGCAGGAAGGCAAAGCAAAACCCAACACCATTACCGACACGTGTTTCGCCTCTCCACGAGGCATCCTCAGGGGACGTGTTGACTCGCTGACCGTTGAGCTGCGACTGAGAATTTAGTACAAGGCACCCCCCTTTTATACACTGCCACCGTTGGTTATTTGTGTACAACTACCCACAAACATTCGCAGTAAAGGGGAAGAAACCAAATTCGTCTGGTCATTCAACAGTGCAAAATTATTATTATTACTATGTTTAAAAATCTCTAATTGTTCCAAAACACACGTCGCGCAAAGAATGGCCGGTATCAATGCGCGACAACAATAGTTTTAATATACTACATATTTGTGATAAGGGTTTCCGGCTGGGTGTTTTGGAACAATTAGAGATTTTTAAACATAGTAATAATAATAATTTTGCACTGTTGAATGACCAGACGAATTTGGTTTCTTCCCCTTTACTGCGAATGTTTGTGGGTAGTTGTACACAAATAACCAACGGTGGCAGTGTATAAAAGGGGGGTGCCTTGTACTAAATTCTCAGTGCCCCCACTAGATATCTTTGAGGTCTCAGTCTGTCGGCTAGGCATGACTGGCCATCAACCGATCACGATCATCTCAGCCTACGTCCCGCCTAACACCTCGTCGGACGGACCCGCTGTGAAAGATGATCTGACAAAACTTCTCGGCATGAGTAACTCCGTCCTTCTGGCGGGGGATCTCAATGCCAAGCACCCCTCCTGGAACAGCAACACGACTACTGCCAGAGGCAGAGTAGTGTTTGATCTGTGCAGCTCCCTCAACTTTGATGTCATCGCTCCGATGCATCCAACCCACTATCCCCACATAACCTCCCATCCACCCGACGTGCTCGACATCGCTCTCCTCAAAAATGTCAACCTTCGGTTGCATTCTGTGGAGGCGCTTGAAGAGCTTAACTCGGACCATAGGCCAGTGATCCTGGAGCTTGCTCCTAGGTCGGGGCCCATGGATCCCTCCCAACCCCCTCCCACCAAACTGACCACTGACTGGAGACAAGTAAGCGAAAAGCTGAAAGTCACCACGTCAGCTCACCTGGACCAGATCCCAGACAATATCGAGACTGTCGCAGACACGCTGGCCGCGGTCAGCTCACTCACGGATCACGTGCAATCGATCCTGAACGAAAGTTCAAAGGAGTCCCCGGTGACGAGCGATCGTCACTGGAAACTCCCGGACGAAGTGCGTGAGCTCGTGACTGAGAAGAACGCGGCAGTTCGTGCCTACAGTGCTTTTCCCTGCGAAGCTAACAAAGTTCACATGCGCTACTTACAACGCAAAGTAAGTAAGAGCATTGCTGAGCTGCGTGAAAGTCGCTGGGATAAAATGCTGGGCGACCTCGAACCCAACCATCAAGCGTTTTGGGAACTCCAAAGGAAATTGCGCTCCTCTGAAGTTGCCTCTATGCCTCCCCTCACCCGCCCCGACAACTCCATCGCTTTTGAAGACGATGAGAAGGCCGAATGCCTGGCCGACAGCCTAGAGGCCCAGTGCTCTCCCAGCTCTCAACCAGTAGACAAAGCACACCTGGACAAGGTGAACGCTGAAGTCGAACGTAGAGCCTCCCTCCCGCCAGTCGAGGACCCCGAGGATCCTCTCCCCCCCGTCACTCCTGACGAGGTGAAGGAGATCATCGGGCGACTCAAACTCAAGAAAGCCCCTGGGTCAGACGGAATCACCAATAAGGTGCTCCGTCTCTTCCCGGCAACCCTGATCATGTTGATGACCGCCATTTTCAACGGCGCTCTGTCCAACAACATGTTCCCACAGACGTGGAAAGAGGCTACCGTCATAGGTATCCCCAAACCAGGGAAGCCCAAGTCCTCCCCGTCCAGCTATCGTCCCATTAGTTTGCTCAAAGCTCTCGGCAAGGTCTACGAGAGGCTTATTTATAAGCGACTCAAAGACTACGTTGAAGCTAAGAGCCTCCTCCCCAATGAGCAGTTTGGTTTCCGGTCAAACCACTCATGCGTCCAACAGGTCTTCCGTATCGTTGAGCACATCAGCGACCGCTATCAGCGCGGCTTAGTTACGGGGGCCCTGTTCTTCGACATAGCGAAAGCGTTTGACAAGGTCTGGCACAACGGACTGATATACAAGTTATATCAACTGGGTGTGCCAGATCGTCTCGTGCTCATCTTGCGAGACTATTTGTCAGACCGCACCTTTCGGTACCGTATCGAAGGTGCGCTTTCGTCTCCCCACCCCATTCATGCCGGAGTACCGCAAGGCGGTGTCCTCTCTCCCTTGATATTCTCGCTGTACACCAGCGACATACCCACCAGTGCTCAGACGCAACTTGCCCTATTTGCCGACGACACGGCCATCTACCGCTCCGGCAGATGTGTAAAGTCAATAGCCAGCCACCTCCAGAGATCCGCCGACGCACTAGGCGCCTGGTTTCGGAAATGGAGAGTGGAAGTCAATCCGGAAAAGAGTCAAGCGATCCTGTTTCACAGGCCGCGGGCTCGATTCCCTCCACCAGACCCCAGTCCGATCACCATGTTTGGCAAGCCGATCCCTTGGGTGAAGCAAGCCAAATACTTAGGTGTAATCCTTGACCGAAAGCTTACTTTCGGTGAGCACATAAAGACGGTGCGTAATCGCGCCGCTTTCGCTCTCGGTAGGCTCCACCCCATGCTGAATGCACGCAGCAAGCTTTCCCTTAAATGCAAGTTGCGCATTTATATAACGTGTATACGCCCGATTATGACCTATGCGTGTGCTACTTTTGCGCACACTAAGTCGTACCGGATCCATAGGTTGCAAGTAATCCAAAACCGATTTCTGCGGAAGGCCACGGGTGCCCCGTGGTTCGTTAGAAACGATCGACTCCATGTCGACCTCCGCATTCCAACTATTAAACAATTCATGAAGCGCCTTAACAAGCGTTTCATTGAGTCCGCCGAATCCCATCAGAACCCTCTCATTGTATCGGCCGCCCGGTACACTCCCTCCAAGATTAGTAGGATTCGCCGTCCACGGCACTCCCTAGTCGAACCCGACGACCCCATCACCTTACTTCAAGAGAGTAATAGGGAAACCAGTACGATTAGAAAAAACAAAAACAGACCGCGTTCCGTATTCCGGCCTCGCCGACGAGGCCCATCGCGACGCCCCAGTAACATCCCTCCCCGACTTTTGCCTAACGAGCCAGCCCGCGCCGCTGAGCCATTAGCGTTAAATCCCCTAAATAATAATAATTGACCCAGCCTGTCCCTTGCTGCCCCTCTCAATGACCCCGTTAAGCCGAGGCCCGTATCCCACAGGGGATGCCCTTAGCGAAGCGGTCATTTAGCTTTTAGTAGTTTTTAGCCCTGGCTGGGGGCCTTAAATTCATTTGAGGCCACCACAGGATTGTCCGGTTGAGCAGTAACCAGCCTTAGTGTGCTGAACTGCGAGTGGTCCATTCCAAAAAAAAAAAAAAAAAAAATAAAAAAAAAAAAAAATAAAAAAAAAAAACTAAATTCTCAGTCGCAGCTCAACGGTCAGCGAGTCAACACGTCCCCTGAGGATGCCTCGTGGAGAGGCGAAACACGTGTCGGTAATGGTGTTGGGTTTTGCTTTGCCTTCCTGCATGTGCTTAAAATCCTTGCATTTGCCTTGTAATCTTGCATGTGCATAATAAAGCGGGCGGGAGGGAGGTGCATACCTGCAACCCACTAATATTCGCGGAAGTTGAAACTAGATATATTGTTTTCATTTTCAAATTTAAAATGGATTTCCGCAAAGTAACGCCTGACTCAATCAATTTTTTTTTTTTTTTTTTTTTTTTTTTTCACAGAGTCATTTTTCAAGAATTCAAAATTGCAAGGCGCAGGACCGACTTGGCGTTTTCTTGCAAAACGCTTCTACCGGCGAAGCATCGCTGTGTCGTTCGAAAGCAGGGCGACGCCAGAGAAGTTTGTGATAGTGATATGGATACGTAAAGGTGATAGGCAACTAAAAAGGCCGTTCTGATTTTTTTTTTCTTGTAAAGTAACAGTAATAGGTATGTATTTAATGTTTTGGTTTATGTTTTTTGACTTTATGATTTTACTAGGGCCCCCCCCCCCTAGTAAAATCATAAAGTCAAAACTCGCCGGCTCTTGCGGGGAGAGCAGTACGGAGGGGGGTACTACTCACCCAGGTGTCCGCTCGAGTCACAGCCGCGCACAGGACAGCGCTGCCTCGCCGGCTCTTGCGGGGAGAGCAGTACGGAGGGGGGTACTACTCACCCAGGTGTCCGCTCGAGTCACAGCCGCGCACAGGACAGCGCTGCCTCGCCGGCTCTCGCGGGGAGAGCAGTACGGAGGGGGGTACTACTCACCCAGGTGTCCGCTCGAGTCACAGCCGCGCACAGGACAGCGCTGCCTCGCCGGCTCTTGCGGGGAGAGCAGTACGGAGGGGGGTACTACTCACCCAGGTGTCCGCTCGAGTCACAGCCGCGCACAGGACAGCGCTGCCTCGCCGGCTCTCGCGGGGAGAGCAGTACGGAGGGGGGTACTACTCACCCAGGTGTCCGCTCGAGTCACAGCCGCGCACAGGACAGCGCTGCCTCGCCGGCTCTTGCGGGGAGAGCAGTACGGAGGGGGGTACTACTCACCCAGGTGTCCGCTCGAGTCACAGCCGCGCACAGGACAGCGCTGCCTCGCCGGCTCTTGCGGGGAGAGCAGTACGGAGGGGGGTACTACTCACCCAGGTGTCCGCTCGAGTCACAGCCGCGCACAGGACAGCGCTGCCTCGCCGGCTCTTGCGGGGAGAGCAGTACGGAGGGGGGTACTACTCACCCAGGTGTCCGCTCGAGTCACAGCCGCGCACAGGACAGCGCTGCCTCGCCGGCTCTTGCGGGGAGAGCAGCACATTGGGGGAGCGCGCGGGGGGCGCGCGGCCTCTCATCGGCTTCTTCATGTCTTTGTTGCTGTTGCTTGTGCTGTTGCTTGTACTGTTGCTTCTAGAAAATATTTTCCTTGGGTTGGTATAGTGGTCTTTATCTTCAAAGTTCTCGGATGTTAAGAGCGAATTAAAATATAAATATTTTTTAGCAAAATGTTAAAGAAGAAAGAAAGAAGGAAACAAGGGCTTGAAAAGCGACAAATATTGGGATATTATCTTTTTAATAATTTCGCATCAGTAGGCACCAAACCACAAATAATCAAGGAACTTAAAAAGTAACGTAAAGTTTTGTATTAGTGTTTAACCAATTTTTTCTTTTTTATTTGGTAACTTTTTTAATTTTTCGTTATTGTGGCCAAAATACTAGCTGCAGTCGCGTGTCCATACGGCAAGAAATGTAAACGTCGTCGATCGACCTCTATCTATCAAATTTATGTTTTATAAATAGAGTATTTATAAAACATAAATTTTATTCTTGTACTCTGAAATTTTCACTTAAAGATGTTATCATTGTGGACATATTCACTCATCATTACATTAGTAACCAAGCAACAAATTGTTACAACAGACAAAATTGAAACCCAGAAAGTATATTAATATGTTGAAACCAATATAACAACTAGTTGATGAAACGTAGTTCAGAAATCGGGCTTGTGACGGCACTTTTATTAATTTTGAAATGCTAAATTATTCTTCCTCTTTTTATGATTTCCTGGTAATCCAACTGACAGATCAAATATCCAGGAATTCTACCAATAGGGGGGTAGCTGACTAAAAAAATCTAATTAGTACCTCAGACAAATTTCCAAAAAAATTTGGAGACTTATTTTTTATTTTATCACTTAAATAAAAAACGAAGACGTCACACGAGTATTCAACTTACTACAATTTATTACAATTTTTGCCACGACGTGACGTCAGTAGCTCCCAGTCCTAATCTTTAATGCTTTTTATCTTCGTAAATTTTTATAGATTTGATCAAGCAAAAAATAAGTATTCAATATCGTTCGATAATCTAAGTGACGGACTAAATAGAATCATATTTTAATTTAGGAAACAGCCCATTTGTTTTGGTTTTTAATAGAAATTGTGTTTTACATTAGGGTGCAGAATAGGCACTTTTACTGGTCAATCGCTAGAAAGAGAAGCCACTGAAAAATGTTGCATATGATAAGCATAAGCATACTCAATCTTTTAATTTTCCTACTGCTGGGACACAAGCCTCCTCTCTAGGAGAGGGAATGGGCCGTAATCCACCACGCGGGCCCAGTGCGGGTTGGTGAATTTCACATGTCTTCGAATTTTTGGTTCTAGGACATGCCGGTTTTCTCACAATGTTTTCCTTCACCGTTTTGAAAAATGTTGCGCATGCAACTATGATTTAAGGTGATTGTTTCGCTGGCCTGTTCATACATTTAAAGCATACATTCTACTCCGTACATAGACACTTTTTTCTCAAAACGAATCATTTTATCACTTTTCTACAATGAAATAGGTGCGCATTAGACTTTTTGGTAAATAATTTGCACTATATATAGAGAAAAACAGTTTTAAAAACCGGGCAAAATTTGACATTTCGTTTACTAGTGTGAGTGCGATTTGACAACCAAAACCATACCAAAACATACCGCCATGATTGCGATATGTTATAATAATTTGACGCTAGATGGCGTGCAACCGGTAATATAAATTTGAAAAATCATTACTCAATTTATAATAATGGATTTCATTAAAAAAAACATTATAATAACATAAAACTAACTATCATAAACAAAAACATAAAAAATTGTTGTTATCAAAAAATTGTTAGCATTACCTAGTTTATGATTATTGTTAGTAGGTGTTTTATTCATCACTACGTAAGACGCGGCGCGCGAGGTTGCCGTTCTTATTACTTGACCCTTTGACCTTAGATGTAACGTCGGAATTTCTAAGAAAATCCGTTGCCAAACTTCGCAATGTGATGATTCGATTGACTTGAAATAAAAAATACATTTTGAAACCAAGCTAGCTAGTGCGGTGATAGGCTTTACGCGCGGAATTGCTTGTATATTTTAAATTGTATGCATTTTCATTGATTTGAACTAATATTATTTTCTTGTATGTATTTCATTACAATTTCATATCATTATTGCAAGGTATTGTAGTAGGTATAGGTTGCTTACACGCAATTTTATTTTAAAAATTAAATAAAAGTAGTCTTTCGGTGGTGTTAGCAAGTCGGTCCGTGAGTTTTGCTGGCTATTACAAACAATTACAAACTAAAATCTTTTCATAATAGATAGAAATCACCGATCGATATTGTAAAGTTATAATAATATCAAGTATACAAAATTTTATAAGTACATAAGTACCTAAGTACTAAATAATATTATTATGTATCATTTGTAAACTTAATTTTTAAGTCGCTATATATATATATTGTATTTCCTGTCATATTACTTTTTCACATTTGTAATACAAATAGTTATCGACGGACAACGAACAAACAAACATTAGTTTACTGACTTTACTGTAATCGCGTTTCATGTATATGGTTCGTAGACAGATTATTCCTATAGACTGCTGGATATTATCTTCCTTTGCATTCGCAAAAGACAAAGACAAACATATTATCGTCACTAGCAAAGAAAAGAGACGGAGTAGCAATATTTCTGTCCTTTATCGCGTGTCGGCTGAGCGCACATCATTGTGCACAACGAGTTTGACGTTTGTGAGTGTTGTCGATTTGCATCTAATTGATTTTTAACAATTACGTCCAAATAACAACAGAATACGTATCTTTTCGTGCTCAATTTGACATATTAAGTTTGTGCAATAGTGCAAACATGCAGTGTAATAACCTATAAAAGTAATAGTTTGATGAAGATTGACGGATTACCTATCCTTTCACTCGTAAGTATTCGATTCGATCACTTTTTGTTCTTCTATTTATAATCAAATAGTTGCAGTAATATACTAACTAATCTGTATAATGAGAAAAATGTCCTAAAATTGTGATTTGGCCAATATTTTTATTTTCTTATCTAAAAGTTCAGTATTGGCCACGTTTCAACGGGGAATGTACCCTTTCATGTGGGTAGTATATTCAGGCTTTGATCTATACGATATTAGTAAAACACAGTACAACTACATAGCTACTCTCATACTGTTATATAATACATAAACTATACTACAAAAATGTAAGATAGTAAAAGTATCTTATTATACTTGCAGATTTCCAAATAAACCTGAAATAAGAAACATGTGGATAGCTGCTACCAATAGGCCTAATTGGGTTCCAAAACTGAGTTCCAGAATTTGCAGTCAACACTTCGACTGTAATCTTTTAAAAAAGAAAGGAAGAAAACTTTCTTGTACCCCGATACGGTAATAAAAATAGATACATCATGTGATTGCAATGATAGCATTTTGTTACAATGATTATAAAATTTTAACATTCGTTTTTGTTAGATTACGGAGTCAGTAAATCGAGTTAGCGATACGACAACAATCGTCAACACGCAAACGATGGTTTGTTCCAAGAGAAAAATCCAAACCAGACAAGAACTATGGACCTGAAGCAAGTGATCCAATTGATATTGATGAAACACAATTGAGAATATTGTGTGAAGAACGGTTAGCTGAATTCCAAAAGTCACCAGAAGACATAGCTTTCATTGAAATGTCTACTATAGCGCAGCATGAAAATGATTTATATACTACTCATAGGAGTGACCGTCTGACTGCTAGTCAATTTGAAAAGGTAATGTAATCAGAAATGTGCATGTGTAATTTCTGTGTTTTTTAGAACACCTATGCAGACAAAGCATCTTTAAAAAAAATATTTTATCTTACTTTTACAGGTATGCAAACGCCAGAGTACAACACCATGTCACAATTTTGTCAAGGATATTCTATATAAAAAAAATATTTGTACAAAAGACATGTTATATGGACAGCAAAATGAAAATGTGGCAAAAAGCATATTTATGCAACAGTATAATAAAACTGTAAGGCCTTCAGGTCTTTTTATTGATGAAGAATTTGGATGTTTAGCTGGCAGTCCAGATGGTAAGTCTTTCTTTATCCATATTCATGTATCATATGTGTGTAAATTGGATCTTACCTATACATTTGATAAATATGGAAAAAATTATAACACTAGTTATAATCACGTAAATTTGTTATAGGTGTAATTGAAATTGAGAGAGCCATAATAGAGATCAAGTGTTTTCCATCATTGGCGAGGAAAAACCAAAGCCTAGAGGCAGCTGCACTAGAAAAGAAAATCTTTGCTCTAACATTGGACAATAATGTTTTAGTTATGAATAAAAAGCATGATTATTACTATCAAGTAAGTTAATAATTCTATTGCATGTCCACTTTATAATTTATTTTAGAGAGAGAGAGAGATAGAGATAGAGATATTAGCATGTTATTTACTCTTACTACAATATTAAATCTATTTCAGGTTCAAGGACAAATGCGTGTCAGTAACATGGATAAATGTTACTTCATATGTTTTATTTCAGTCAATGAACCTTTGACTGTTATAGAAGATTATCGAGATAATGAATTTATCAGCAATATGATGCCAAAGCTATTAGTCTTTTTTAAATACTGTATTCTGCCAGAAATAATTTTGAGACGAGTTCAAAAAAATTCGAAATGTATTGATATGAAAGGTACACTAAATTATTACTTGTCTATTTACTTCATAATTTCCATTTTTTCTTGTGGGAAATTGTTTTTCACATCAAAAGTTACACACAAAATATACTAATTATAGTAATTTCCTTTCGTAGCAGCTGTGTAGCAGCGGTTTACGGACAAGAAAATCAAGAACATCAGGAAGAGTGATAACAACACATCAACACACAAAAAGGATCGGGACGAGACTGCGTGTGGTAGTAGTTTCCCATAAGGGTATGCAAACCCTAAAGGATTATTTCAGAATGGCCAGTAGTTTCGAAGAAATAAGCCTTTGAAACTCCACGTCTAACTGATATACTTGTTTATTTTCATCACTAGCACTAACGGCAAAATAGCCTAGTCAGTAGTGTCTCCGACTCCTACGCGGGCGCTCAGGGTTCGATTCCCACATTGAGCTATCGTTTTTGTTTTTTAATTACTTATTTATTTCTTTTTAAATTAACTATTTCAATAATTAAATGAATTCAATCGAGAAAAACATTGTAAAGTATTAAATTAATTTTAATTTACATTAACTATTATACTTTCTAAATTGTAAAGCAGCTAATAATTATCAATGTTTGAAATCAAATTTTTTGGTTACCAGAAACCTGAAATGGTGTGCTCATCGTAATGTAATCAATACATTGACCCTTTTTTTTCAGGTTTCTGAAAAACAAAAAATAACTCTTGCTTTTTTATTTCCTTTACAATCACAACAATACTTTAGCAGATATGTATAACCATTTGTTAGTTATATGTGATTATGGATGCTTCGATATTATCAAACATTTTCCACCTTGTTGGTTGTAATCTCTCATTCTAATTTGTTGTCTTGATTTATAATGTCTTGCGTTATCTTGTACTAGTGTGTGATTGTTGTAAATAAATATACCTTGAATTACTTCAAACTTGCATTGGGACTGAATACCTATTTTGATAAAGATTGTTTTTAGTAAACAGTTATGTATCAAGCAAGACATAAATTGTCACTATAAATACTTGTAATTTTTGTTAGTTGGTACATATGTTTTTTTTTAATAATGTATAAGGTAATATAATAAAACTATCTATTGCAGTCTTGACATTCATTTCATTCCTAAAATAATAAATAGTTTACACCAGAAATACCACCTTTTATTATATAATCATAATTCCTTGTATTTCATAATACATATAATTGTAACGGGTGGCGTTAGAATAAACTTACCCCCCAGACAATTCTAATTTCGACGTAAGTACAGCCTAATAATTTTTCATTTCACGCCATCTAGTGGTTAATTTTGCTAAATGCTTTAGATTTTAAAGTAGTCGCTTATGTCTATGTGTGTGTAAACGATACTATAATCAGATTTGTATGAAATATGGCGAATCAAATGGGTTTTGAGGCTTTAATTTGATTAATTTCGGTAAAGTGGAATCTTCGATTTGCGCGGTGTTATTTCTGTGACATAATATTGTTCCAATTACACTCAAAATTAAATAAAACTGAAAATGTCGACTTCAGCGCCATCTAACGGGAAAATGGCCACGAACAACCCGTAGCATTCACCTTAAGGAACTTCCAGTGAAACAGGAGACAGTAGGTATAGTACAGTTTATCTATATTGATAAGCCCCAATAAGTGCGTAGTTATAGAGATGTTGGAACTCTTTCATAGGTTTTTGTACTTACGTCTTATCATTGCTCTTATCATCGACATCAGAGTCGGTGTCCGTGTTGCCCCGCCGGGAAGCTGTGGCCATCCTCGAGACGCGAGCCGCAAGTGCTCTCGTCAGCTTCCTTGGCATAGTAGCCACCGCCGAGTCTCCGGAGTCACCGCTTTTTGCTGCCTGGTCGCGGATTTCTTGCTGTAATGTTGAGAAAATAGAAGGTTAGTCAGTTTTAATAAATCTTAGGCAGTTGTTAAGGATTATCAGGAACCAAAAAATTTGACACCAGTCCTGCTAAGAAGTACCATGTTCCCCAGTTAATGGGTTATGGAGGTCTGGTCAGCAGCCGCTTCACGTAAAATACTGGTATTCAGCTGAATCCGCCGACCTCCATATAGTGCTAAGTAGATGATGATGAAATGAATATGAAGGAAGCACCTCTTCTATACAACAATCATAATTAATTTATATAACATCAAATTAGAAATTTTCCTTTAATTCATAAATTTATTAAGTTAAGTCCACAGTCAATAGTTCTTCTGAAATCAATTTCTTTAAGTGGAACTGACTGAAATTAAATTGGAAATAAGAAAGTACATATTTCATTTAATTCTACATTATGTTAGTACAGGACAAGCTCCATTCAAAATATTTTTTATTTGACTGTAAACAAACTTCATAATAATACCCCAAAATGTACAGCAGATTAATTAAGAAACGGCTCTTTATTTACAAATTATTGAATGAAACATAAAATGATAGAAACAGTGACGTAACGTAGTAATGACTGACGACACAATAGGACTTAGTAAAGAAGATCCCCAAAAGGCTCGGCAAAAGATTTATTTTGGTGATACAAACCTTAGTAGCACTTGATGGAGGTTTAGTCTTCCCAGTCTTTAACGGTTCCTTCTTAGGAGATGGTTCACTATCACTGTCCGAAGATACAGACTCAACCGACGACTGACTGGAAGTACAGGATGACGCACTTTTGTCTTCAATTGACTTCTTCGGAGGAGGTCCACTTGGTCTGTTTACACTTTTACGTTTAGCATTTGAATCTGATTTAGAATTTGAGTCATCATTGTCTGCACTGTTGTTGCGTGTAGTTGCTGGGGATGTATCTTTCTCATCACTTGACTTTCTGGAACTGCGTTTCGGTCTCGGTGATCCCTTCGGAGATTTAGTCGTAGAAGATTTACTTTCTGATTCAGACTCGGAACTATTGTCAGGTGAGAATATGCTCTTTTTCTTTAACGCTCCAGTATCAGGTTTTGGTGGTGCTTTTTGTATTGTTTTCGGAATAGGTTTTGGAGTTTTTGCACCAGAGGACATTCTTTGGGCAGTTTTTCCCTTAGCAAGTACAGCAACAGCAGATTTCGGTTTTGCTGAAATACGTCTTCTGGGCGGAGCTGGCTTTGGGCTTGCGGGCTTAGGAGCATCATCTTCGCTTGAAGAGGATATTTTAGCTTTTGAAGGTCTTCTTGGTTTTGGTTCTTCTTTTACCTCTTCAACCTTTTGTGGGGATTTTGGTGCAGGTGTATTATTGGTTGTGGTGGTTGCTGGGGTGTCTGAAGTGGATGATTCGGAGTCTGAGCTGCTAGAAGCAGAGCCTGAGCTAGTGGAGGTACTCCCACTGCTGCTGGAATCTGAAGAAGAGCCTGAGCTGCTGTCGGTACTACTGTTGCTAACCTTAAATATTAAGAAAGAGATTTTAATATACCTAAGTGTAGACCCTAATATATATATATATATATTAACGTTTGAAATAGGCATAAGTGTAATTATAATATTGTTATGCACCTGTTTCATAATAATGAAGCTTTCACAATAACCCACATAAATATAAATATTTGGTTGGCCCCTAAATGGGTGATTTGAATATGTTTTGCGATAACTCATTGATTATCAACAACTATAGAAACTTTTGAGTTACAAAAGTTGAATAACAAAAGGTAATTTTAATTAGATCACAGCTACTCTTCACTCAAAAATAGATAAAACTCTCAATAGGAATTGTTACTTACATCCAGGTTCGTCATTTTAGATTTTTATGTCTGTAATTGAATGTATTCACGTATTTATTTGAAACTATAGCGATTCTAACAATTTCAATGTGTAACTAATTCATTATTATCTGTGAAAACACGGCCCTTTATTTATTTATTTACGAATTATTGAATGAAAAGCATAAAATGATAAGACAGTGTTTGCAACTTTTGACAAGTAGTACATCAGACGTCACGATAGCACAGATTAAAAAAGTTTTATTTTTGTTGCGGTGATGCCAGCTTAAAAATGTATACAATTTGAAACCTTTTATTTTTCTTATAGTTGCTCTTATCTGATAGTAGGTAAAATTGTGTATGCATAATATTTAAAATTATCCAAGAAATGCTGAACTTTCTCTTGGCTAGTTCAGAATTTCGTGGATTTTGAAGTGGGTAAGAAGCTAATTCTGGCATAACTCAAAAGCCCGGCACCACAGTCAAATTATTGAGTTTTTGCTTGCATTCTATCAAGTCTAATGATAATGAAGTTCAGCGGTACTGAAGACGAGGCTTTGGCGTTACTTATTGACAAGAAGATTAGTAAATACCGAAGACGAGGCGGTATGGTCTAAGACCTTAGCCTGCCCGAGAAGGGGGAAGGGAAAAAAAAATGAAGTTCAACAGCAAAAAGCGCGCGAATTTGACGTTAAAAATTTTAAACGTGTAATATAAAATCAGTAACAGTCGTTTTAAGTTGTATATTGTTTTATACATAGTTTTAACTTAGTTTGTATATTCTTCGGTAGTGGTAAGTTTCTTATACTAGTTTTAAAGGTACTTAGTTTGTAAGCATGAACGACATGCCCGACCCGTTCCCCCAGCAGGCGTTCTTGAAACAATCAATTCTTATGAATCGGTTATGAATGCCGATGGCTCATCTCATCCTCATTTCGAAACCTAAAAAGGAATCGTTTACAAGCATTCCAAGAAACGCACCAGCAAAAATCATGGTAACTGCACGTACCTAATTGAAAAGTTACTGAATCGGTGCCTTCAAATGTACCAACATTATACCTAGACCTTATCTATGCCACATCCACTTCAGTTTTCTAACTGTAAAAGCTACCTACGTATGTAGGTACCTACCTATTTATTAAAACTTTATGCACTAGAAACGAGCACTGTACGAAGACGGACTTAATACCTGAGGCATTTAATTTCGGATCCTTAAGTTGTTAACACGAGCGTAAACAATTATTATATAGGTACATACATCAAAATTATGCTGGTTTGTTCAAGTCGACCTAAAAGAACTCCAACCAGGTTAAATAATAATCGCTTGGATCCGATTTACACAAACCATTGACATCTGCATGAGGTGGAAAATCAGAAGCATCCAACTCCAGCAATGCCACTGAGTTGAAAAATATCTAGAGTAGTTTGACGAGCGGTGAGCAGTGACAGAATTCGATTTTAATTTTAATTGTGAAGCTTTTTATCGTCAATTTTTATAGATCTGATAAAGCAGTTTTCGGTAATCTAACTGACGGACTAAATAGAGTCATATTTTTATTCCGCAGGAAACATCTCTATTATATCAATGATTCTCACATACAGAATAACAAACATTAAACTTTGATACGTGAAGTCCAAGAATAACAAAGTAGGTAGGTACCTCTTCCTACTCATTTTGTAGCACCCAATTACATTATCTTCACAAATATTATGTTTAAACCGGTCTGTCGTTTATGGTTGTGATAAATTATGACAAATTACTGCAATAACGAGTTCGTGCAAGTTAGTTTAAATTACGAGTTCCTATTTTCATTACCATGCAGATTCGCCGAGTTTGAAATTAACTTGGGTAGTTGAGTCATTGGTTTGTGAATTTATTAAAAACTAGCTGCTGCCCGCGACTTCGTCCCCGTGGAATCCCCGATTTTAAAACATTCTTTATCGCTGCTCCGCTCCTATTGGCTTAAGCGTGATGATATATAGCCTAAAGCCTTCCTCGATAAATGGTCTATTCAACCCAAAAATAATTTTTCAATTCGAACCAGTAGTTCCTGAGATGAGCGCGTTCAAACAAACAAACAAACAAACTCTTCAGCTTTATAATATTAGTATAGATTAGTATAGATATGTTTATTTTATGTAGAACACTTATCTATAGGTACATATAACAATATCGTAGACTCGCCGTGTCTCTACATTGAATAAGTATGTTTGCATATAAATAACTGAAATCGTCAGAAAAAAAGACAAAACAAAAATGCAATTTCCTAATTTTTGTTTGTTTATCTGTACGTGGATTTGATTCAAAATCTAGATACTTGAAAATTCTAAGTTAGATAATCCCTGCTTGTATTTAGCATTTATTTCATCAAAATCGACTCACAAAATCAAAAGATAATGAATTTCTTAGATTCACGCTGACTGAGCACGAATCCTGTGAAAAGTACAAAACCTAGTTTTACACGACTGCCCAAAAAAAGAGTGTTATGTTTTCAGGGTTCATGTATGTATGTATGTATTTTTGTAACTTTTTTTAATCCACCATAACTTTTAAATGGCTTAACTGATATTGATGCATATACATAATTGTGATATCGGTAGATGTGCTGGGTTATCCAGGGTAACATAAACTACTAAAAAATTTGAAAAATAAAAAAGGCGCGAGCCATGGTTCGTAAATAAAAACTAAAATATTTTGCTTTCATGAAAGTTAAATTACATATTATTATACTGTCATCGTCTATACCTAGCTTACTTAGCAAAAAAGGTATAAAATAAAAATAAACAATTTAAAAAAAAATCTTTTCATTGCACTGGGGGACGGTTCTTTTGAATAGTTCTGTACAGGTACCTACCCGATTGAAATAAAAAAGATTTTTAATTTTTTAATTCACTTATTGACATGGCCGGCGTGTTTTTTTTATTTTTTTTTTATTGTTTGTTTTTTGTTCAGTCGCAATCGGTTGACGCTATAAAAATATATTTCATTACGAGATGTAAATACATACACGTGTTACCATCATTGAGGAAAAATAGTACTAAAGGATAAATGAAAATAACACCAACGCAGATTATTGAGTTATTTGAAAATACGGTCATCATATTAGTATCAAAATAAAAGGGTCTGAGACTATTGATGCAAAAAAGCTGTACTTTGGCATGGTTACAGATAGGTACTAGTCACGCCCATAAAGCAGTTAAATAAAATCTGAAAAGTACTTTTAATGGTTTTGTTTTGTCGTCTGATCCGTCGTGTGGGGTATCGTTGGACAGGTAGCTTAATCTAATAGGGATAAAAAGGGTAGGGGGGGGGTCTAGGGGGGTAGAGGTATAAATGGTTTTTCGTTTCAGTGATCCGTTTATGAAATGTGTATTAGGCTTTAAAGTAGTATTTTTTGTTAGAATAATGTGCTACCCACCAAAGAAAGATAATAGGTTTTTGGAAATTTAGGGCATCCCGACATTAATAGATTTGGTTTGAGTGGTATGATGGTAGCGAAGCGAGTGAACTTAGCTTCAGTTATACCATTCATGTAAAGTTCCTTACCCTGAAGACAAAAATAGGATCTCTGCGCAGCGGGGCTCCGACGTAATACCCAACTATCACGAGGAAGCCCCGTTGCGCGGTGAGATGACCGAGAATTTCAGAGCCATGTCTTGTTGAACATATTTATTTCGCGAGGCGCTTGCATCAGGGCTCAGGACACGTCATAGCATTTTTTAACAACGCGTTGTGGCCGTTTTCTAAAGAGCCTCGACGCGAAATGCATGATGTGGTATTTTGGAACCACCCACAACGCGTTGTGGACTGCTTTTTTTTTCAGGAGCGCCTTCTGTACTTTTAAGTCTTATATTTACTCTACATAATGGAATTGATTGAGTCAGGCGTTACTTTGCGGAAATCCATTTTAAATTTGAAAATGAAAACAATATATCTAGTTTTAATTTCCGCGAATATTAGTGGGTTGCAGGTATGCACCTCCCTCCCGCCCGCTATATTATGCAAATGCAAGATTACAAGGCAAATGCAAGGATTTTATGCACATGCAGGAAGGCAAAGCAAAACCCAACACCATTACCGACACGTGTTTCGCCGAAATCCTTGCATTTGCCCAGTAATCTTGCATGTGCATAATATAGCGGGCGGGAGGGAGGTGCATACCTGCAACCCACTAATATTCGCGGAAATTAAAACTAGATATATTGTTTTCATTTTCAAATTTTTTTCTACATAATGGAGCCAATACTGTCACTTAACCAAAGATTATTCATCCTTTATAGCTTCAGCAATACATGTACAGATGTATTTTTTTTTCTCTTTATTTTTAGGGACTTTTTACATGTACAGATGTAGTACTGCAGTCCAACAACGAAAGAACAGATGGCTGTGACCGATACAGAAGCTGCTCGTTCAGCCAATATTATCATCTTTTAGGATAAGTTTGTATTTTTTTCAGAGCAACACGAGTCATTTATTGTTGATGTGAATTTATCGACGTTTACCAACCTACCAATATTTCTCAAAGATGATGATGCGTTTTCTTTTCTTGTTATTACAACTACAGCCCACGTATGATCTTGAAGTTTACCTCCTACATTCGGTAAATCAAGTATTATGTCTACGTCGATTTCTTTCAGGTCATTTTCAGAACCAATGCCAGATAGCATTCACAACTGAGGGCTGTTAACAGCTTCTGCAGATACAATTACTTCTAAGTTTGGCAGAACTTGAATTGTCTAACTATCGAGAGGTGTTTTTTCAACACTTATAAGGAACGTGCACGGCGTAGACTATGCCATCTAGTGTTGCAAATCTGAAACTTTTACGCCGTAAATATTTAGAGACAGTCAGCAAGAAAAGTAGGTAAGAGCCTACATTAAAACACTTTCCAAAGTTTCATGAGAATTTACAATAAGCTTTTATACCTTTGTGTTGCATGAACTTTTCATAAATAAGTCTCCATTTACATTTCACCCGATAGATGTCCAATGTACATAGCCCCCCCCCCCCCCCTGTCGCTAGATCGTCTGTCCGTCCTGTCCTGTCAGTCTGTCTCACATCAAGCAGATTCCCGTAGCCTCCACGAGCCTCTTTAAGTACTATGAGTACCTAATAGTCATCTAGAACCCGTTGTAAAAAAACAATAGTGCAGGTGTACTATTCATTCTGTATAGCTCCGTCTTTGTCCCACAAAGGAATCATGATGGCACTAGCATGTCATAGTAAGGGGGCAGTTCAATAAGTCCATCTTCTGGGAAGCCTTACAACACTGCGTCTTCCTGTTCGCGCTCACCACTACAGAGCCTTTCGGCTTCTTTGACCATCTGTTCTGCCTTATTGGTACGTTTTAACTACACAAATATATTTCTAGAGTGAAATTAGCCGAAGATAGTAGTATCTCCGGCTAATTTCACTCTGACGTCAGTGATGACGATGACTGTAGAGTCATCGTCATTACATACGACTGTTAACAGGTACGTAGAACCTCCGTAAGTCCGTACCTTAAAACGAATATGGATGTCACGTTAGCGACAGCTTTTGTGTATTTTGTGTAGTGTATTAAAACATGTAAAAAAATGAATAAATGAAATATAATATGTACAAACCAAAAAAAAAGTAAACTTAACGGATACTTATATCTATTGTTATCTATTACAACGAATTATAAACAATTTTTCCCATACCCATAGTACAAGTTACAACAGAACATAATATAAACATACTTATGATAAGCTGTACTGTTAAGCAAAACTCAGAATGCCAAAACGTGAGTTTTTTTACCCCTTCTGCCATTAAGAAATAAATAACTTATCAATAAGGCTTTTACTTTTTAAAGAGTAACCCTTATTACCTACCTTGTAAAACGGCAAGAAACCTTCCCCATAGGAGAAGTTAGGACAGAATTAAACTACAACACAATTTATAGCTAAGTACAACTTAAAATTGACTTAAACTTAAAAATATACAATCAACTTAAAAATATAAAAAAGCACTTAGGTTTCAAGTTAAATGGTAGAACATTTAACTTAAAACCTAAACGCTTTTCGTCAGCAGAAACCGATTGATGCCTTCTATGTACAGAGCTATATATTCATCCCAGTTGATATCTGAGGGGTCGCAGGGAAACTTGTGTCGATCTTCGGGTGATAAGGTGGCGTGCAGTGCGCGCGTCCGATCTGCCTTCATCTCCCAGGAGTTGGATGTGAAGAATTCTAGGATATCCCGACCGGCGACCACTCTGGACTGGATTTGCATGTACCTGAAAGATTGGAAAACTGGTTTTACAGTCAAATTGTAAACAGTAGCAGGTATATTGATTGGAGATTAAAATGTTATTACTAATCTATACTAATATTATAAAGCTGAAGAGTTTGTTTGTTTGTTTGTTTGTTTGTTTGAACGCGCTAATCTCAGG
The DNA here is from genome assembly GCA_905332915.2 of Hecatera dysodea. Lineage (NCBI taxonomy): Eukaryota > Metazoa > Arthropoda > Insecta > Lepidoptera > Noctuidae > Hecatera > Hecatera dysodea. Next base: position 3,522,743 of record HG995294.1, on the reverse strand, counting down.
AACTACTGGTCCGATTTGAAAAAATCTTTCAGTGTTAGATAGCCCATTTATCGAGGAAGGCTATAGGCTATATCACAGTACAATAGGAGCAGAGTACCAATGTTTTTTTTTCCAAAATTCCTTTTCTTTTTCTTTTGTGACGCAGATGAAGATGCGCGGGTTAGCCAATCCTATTAATAAAATTGATTGAGTCAGGCGTTACTTTGCGGAAATCCATTTTAATTTAAAATTGGAAACTTTATTTTATCCCCATATTCCCACGGGAACGGGAACTACGCGGGTGAAACCGCGAGGCGCTGCTAGTCTTGAATAAATGGCAAAGCCTTTCATATTGACCATTTAATCAAATTAATTTTAACATTTTTTTTTTGTTTAATTTCCGAGTATAAAAAGATGATATATAAAAAGATATGTATAGAAAGACGCTCAGTGATGATACAGCTTTCTACGAACTTTATACAACCATAAAAGACAAGACAAACAGGAACACTTTTTTATTTATTTATTTAAACTTTATGTACAATAGTGGTACATGGGCAGACATAATGGAACAAGGCATTCTCTAACAGTCAACCTTTGGGTTAAAAAGATGGTCTTTGTGGTAATTGAAAACTTACTTTGGTTCCTGCCATGTTGCTCGTAAATATAAATCTGCGGCGTAAGAAGGCGCTGTTTGTAGCAAAAACGTCAGCGCAGCTACCGTCCATTTACTGTTGGTAAATTTGAGAGACATTTTCGAGTCATCTGGAAAACAAAATAAATAATAAAGGTCAACGTCATCATACTTATAAGGAAAACATGTGAATTGTTGCATCGAAAGTTGCAGCGTTGAAAGCGACGTTCTATTCAGTTTAAAGCCTCGTGTCCACTAGGTAACATTTGACGGGTGACATGATGCACAACATGTTGCTCATCATGTTGAACGGCAACGAGTAACTTTATTTTAGTAACATTGTCAATTTTGCGCATCTGCTGGCAAAGTCGCCCGTTGTTGAACATGTTTGGCGTCACGTGTTGCGCGTCTAATGTCGCCTAGTCGATACAACGCTTTAGGCCTCGACGTCAGATCTTACGCCTAGTTTAAAACAGCAGTGCGATTCTGTAAACCTCCCACCGTTTAAGCGTAGGTGAAGTGAACATGAAGTGAGCTGTTAATCATTCAAACACAACAAAATGACAGCTCACTACACCTAAGTTTAAAAGGTGAGATGTTAACAGAATAGACCGACTGGACTCCGCTACGCCAGCTACAGAACGTAGCTAGAGCAGAAGAAACTACTGCACGGCGGCGCAGCAAACGCAAACGGAACCGCTACGCTACGTAGCAAAGGGAACCGCTACGCTGCGTAGCAAAGGGAACCGCTACGCCACGTAGCAAAGGGATCCGCTACGCCACGTAGCAAAGGGAACCGCTACGCCACGTAGCAAAGGGAACCGCTACGCTGCGTAGCAAATGCAAATGGGACCGGTATAATCACAGAGCAAGATAATGCAAACGGCCAACGGCTAACTATGCGACAGTAATGTATGTTAAGTTACTGCTACGCTAGCTCTTTCATTGTAGAATTGTTTTATTCTTAAGTCCTTTGATATTAGAACCAAAACGAAAGTTTTATTTATTAGATCTAATTCAATTCTTTTCTTGATACATACATATAATTATGATTTATCTTTCTTTGTATAGAACTTGAACTTACCAAATCCATTCTTTGAAGCCGCTCTTTTTAAGTACGTGAACATATTTCGTATTGTAACAGGATTACAGGAACTTGTGCAGCAGTTGTAAACAGCGATGTTGTCGGAACTGAAAAGAAGAAAGGGGTACGAACAATGAAAATGATAAAAAATGAACTCATCATCATCAACAGCCTGTTGCAGTCCACTGCTGGACATAAGCCTCTCCATTTGCACGCCACTTAGATCTGTTTTCGGCTTCTCGCATCCAGTTTATGCCAGCCGTTCTGCGCAAATCGTCATTCCACCATGCCTGAGGACGTCCTACGCTACGCGGTCTCCCCTCTAGAACTCGTTTACCCCAACGGTTGTCGGTTCTGCTACTAATATGGCCAGCCCACTGCCACTACAGCTGGATTCAGATTTTAGTTCGCCGCTAGCGGGATAGATGGCGCACTGGTTCTTTTTGTCGCCGCACATATTTGTTTTATTAGTTTTTTCTTGTTGCGGCAGCGCTTCAACACGCTGATCGTCAAAATTTGTTTGGAGGGTGTATTCGTCTTGATGTGTAGAGGTTATAAGTAAATATTTTTTAAAATTAAACCCTAAAAGGGGGAAAATCAGTGAAAACGTTTGTATGAATGTCCTTTACATGGATAGTTGAATAAAATAGTATTTGGATAGTACATTTAAAATCTAAAATAGTATTTTATTACACCTACCTACTACACCTTGCAGCAGCCACAATGGTGAGATTAGCCACATAGTCCACTGGCACCAGATCCAGGACATTTTCACCATTACAGAGAATTACTCTTATGGCGCCCTTCATGACCGCGGCTAGCATCCCGGTGGCCCCTGACCAGTTGTCCACCCATCCTGCTATGGGCTCTCTTAGCGATGCTGATACTGGAATAAAATAGTTTCTCATGTTTTTATTCTTTTTGCACTTAAAATGCTGAGGAGCGGTGGCGAAATGATCTCGCGCAACGCGAAGACTGGTTTGAGGTGGTGTAAGAAAAGAGTATGTGGAAAGATATGAGGGACACTTTATCATAATGGAACAATATCAGCCATAGATTAAAACTTTGTATCTACTATTCGTGATGGATAAAAAGTATTTGTATGACAGACAAGAAATAAAATTATATCTATTATAAAAGAGCAAATAAATAATTAATTTGTGCCAGGTATTTACGCACACTTTAAAAATGAAAAAAAAACTGAAAACTTATACAAATTGACAAAATATGCGTCACATCCGCGCAAAACGGCCATCGCTCAGCATAATGTTGGGACTCATGAGCTACATAGGCTCACAAAACTGTTTTTCAGCGTTGTCCTCAGAAAAGCACCCATTGTTACCCTATTACTTAACCCTAATTGTTAGATTTTTGTTTCTGCTTACTTTTAAAGAATATCTAGGAATATACTGTCTTTATAAGCATGTGGTAAAGATAAATAAGTTTTACTAACAAAATAGGTATTGTTGTCCTATACGGATAATAAATAATAAACAAAAATTTAAAAACGTCACAATCTTGATGTTACTTAAGTAAATACATACATGAAATGATATGTATCTTATATTAAGAGATCTTTGGAAGCTATAATGAATAATGCTTACCGATGGCTGGTCTTATGATTACTGTGGGGATATTTCCATGGTTTTCAGCGACATAAGTTTCTGCCAGAGCCTTTGTAAATGTGTAAGTGTTCGGTAGTCCCTCTGCAATACAAGAAAACTGATTTCTATCGACTGATTTTTATTTTTGCTCGTATCTTCAACATCGAAGTACATTTAAAGGGGAATGTCTTTCCTAATACTTTAGCTTTCACTCCCAACCCTCGAAATGGTTTCATTAAAACTTACTCAGTAACTCTTGAACTTGTTTCCTGTCGTGGTTTGACTCTAGAAACTTGTGCACTTCACCAAGGTCAGCTGGCGGAGGGTACACCTTCTCTTCGAGGATCTGCTTGTCCGTGTTGCAGTACGCCGTGGAGACATGGACTAATGCCTGTACAGTAGGTTTAATTTATGTACTGTCTTGTTTTTTAATCTTATTTTTTTATCGTTGGAAAGGAGCTAGACCAATTAGGATTTTTTGAAACTATATGACCCAACCCATGGGTATGGCATAATAGATTCACACATATAATAAGAGAAATAAGTAGTTATCTGAGTTTCAGATTGTAACAAATCGTTTTGCATTGTTAAAAAAATCGACGTCTTTGTAGCGGTATGGCGGCTCTTTATAACCGTCGTAATGGTATGGCATTCTGATTTTCGTGAATGCTTCCTTGTAAATTGTCATTAAAAAAAAATATCCTGTAACTAATGTTTAAGAAAAAATTAATTAATTAATGCGTTTTAATTAAGATGGCGGGCCATAAAACCCGCCAAAAAAGTATGGCATTACGCTAGCGCTAAGTTTAATTTTCATGGACTACAAAAAAACGCAAGAGTTTTTGTGTAACAAATCGTTTGAACACCGTATTTTTTCCGACAGATTTAATTAATTAGCCTGTAATTACGCCCGCGGGGCAGCTCTGAAATTACTATTTTCGGTTTTCAAATCACCCAATTCGACCCTCTAAGGGTCGCCATACTTGTAACAAATGACTTGAACTTTTCTGTCATCATCTCCCGGTCTAATAGTTCCAGATGCATGCACGTAAAGCTGTCTACACAACGAAGCCGAAGCGGGCAAGGCAGGCGGCCTGATTTTAACGACCTTGCCTTAAAATCAGGCCGCCGCCGCCGCCGGCCTTACCCGCCGGGTTCGTGCCGGTGGCATCGGTGTGTAGACAGCTTAAAAGAGCAAAATAAGTATGGTTCGTGCTAGGTGACTTTCCTTAGCTTCAACCTTCAAATAAGAAAAGATTTGAGTTTATTTACGTAAGTTATAAGGACCTACCTTTATATTCTTCATACGCTGACACAGATGTAGCACATATTTCGTTCCTCTGACATTCGTATTGACGGCGTCTTTCAGCTCTTCATTGAACTTTATTGTGGCAGCCACGTGAAAAACTACGGACACCTGGAAATATGAGTTTTGAACTGCTTAACTTGCATGGTTCTTTTAAACTGGGTCATCTGTCGACTTGCCGAAGACGTCTTGATTGAAGCATTGCTTACAAACAGTCGCGTTCGGATAGCTAGTTTGATTAACTTAAGCTGTAAACTGAGTTGTCGAATTACTAGATATTTGAACTAGGTCGTTGGATATCTTAGGCAGCCTGCCGAAGCCAATCTTTTGTATATTTAAGTAAGCCGGTCCTTACTCTGTGGTCTAGCCGCACGCACTGATTAGAGCAGACTTTTAAAACTAAGGCCATTTGTTATGAAACATAGTAATGCTTGATATAAAACGTAAGTGGTTGAAAAGAGTGTAAATACAATTCATTTATTTTTTAGTTTCATGCCCTCTGACATGTTTAGTTAATATTATAAATTACTAGCTGCTGCCCGCGACTTCGTCCCCGTGGAATCCCCGATTTTAAAACATTCTTTATCGCTGCTCCGCTCCTATTGGCTTAAGCGTGATGATTATAGCCTAAAGCCTTCCTTGATAAATGGTCTATTCAACCCAAAAATAATTTTTCAATTCGGACCAGTAGGTAGTTCCTGAGATTAGCGCGTTCAAACAAACAAACAAACTCTTCAGCTTTATAATATTAGTATAGATTACACATTATGTACCTTTTGAAGAAGTATCTCCACATCTTCTGGTGAAATACCAAGGTCGAGGTGATTCAGGTCACCCGCTATTGGTATCACTTTCTTGAAGTCATCTGGACGCTCCTCCTTTAATCTTGAGAATAACTGAAATTATTATAAAACAAAGATGATTTGATTCAACAACCTTCATAAACATGTTTGATATAGGTACCATACGAACGATGGTAGGTGACGTATACATTTGGCAATACAATAACTAATATCTCTTCATAGGATAGGATCCCGAAAAACAAATTACTAGAAAATGGAAAGGATCACGATGATATCGATTTAGGACAGCTGTAATTTTTTACTGCCGTTTTCTCACGCCCCGCCCCAGCCGCCGCAACAAGAACAACAGATGGCGAGCGATGGGTGGCTTGCTATCCAATAACAACCAGGCCCGGATCGACAGCGCATCTTGTTCCACGCGCGCTTCAAAGAGATGTCAGCAAAGAAGACGGGACCTCATAGGGTTAGTGCCTGTTAGGGTTGCCGATTTAGAGTCACCGCGACTCTGGAACGTAACCGGCACTAGGAGGAACACGGATAGGTTTTAGTCAGTAGGTAAGAGTCTGACACTCCCTTCCGCTCCGCCAAAGAAGTCCTTTGATGATTTCCCATCCATAAAAAAAGGCAATGATGGTACGTAATAACAGAATAACTTTGTTAATATTTTTTAATTTCTCAAGGAGTCGGCCAGTCAAAAAGATGAAGTTGTTTCAAAACCGTCCGTCCCTAGCGAGAAGAATGGGCAAAGAACAACTACTACCTACAAAGACACTCTTTAAAAAAAATAACGCTGGGTTACATCATTCATGATCAAATCATACCGACAATTGTAATCTTGATTAGATCTTAATGAAAATATACCAAGTCTTAATGCAAATTAAAAAAAAAAACTATTGAAACATGAATACGTGAGAACTAAGTAATTAGTGCGAAAATAATAAATAGTTTAAGACGTCAATAGCAAAAAGGTTCCCATTACTTAATCATATTTTATAGCATGTTTTTTTTTTATTTCCTGTAATCTATGAGCAAATGTCTAAAATTATGGATCATAAATATAAAATTAAGATGGAAAGATAGACTGTCAGCCAGGCAGAAAGACACGAATGATAAGGATATGGGTTCTGTTTTACTAAGGTTTATGTCGAAACTAACAACGATCGTTCATGAACATGACGCATCAATGATCAAGAACCCGACACTTGCGTCATCATCAGCGAGATTTTTACTTGGGCATGGCATACTTACTCTCAACCGCCAGAGCACTTTACCCTCTATAAAAGCCATACACATGCATTAAGGGGTTTTGATGGATACGAAATCATCAAATGACTTCTTCCGCTAAACCCACCCGTTTTTCTCCTAGTGCCCTTTTGCGTCCCAGGGCCACGGTGAATCTTTCGAACCAATTCCGCAACCCCAGCAGACACTGATTCTAACAGGGCCCGTCTTATTTGCTTACATCTCTTTGAGACGCGCGTGCCGAAACCTCCCTATTATACAGATAATTAAACTAAAATCCTCACTTACCGGTTTGTCAATGAACTCCCCAACCCTTTGTTTGGCACTGGTGCCTTTTTTATCTCGGATTAACACATAAACTTTATCAATATCTTTGCAACTGTACAGCAGCTTCTCGAGAAATACCTGTAATTGGAATATTTATGTTAGGTAAGGCATTAAGGGTTTCATGAAATTATACGGAGTTCTTCGGCTCTGAATATCCGTCCAAAACCGTTGTCAGTCCCCTGATACCTGATCGCCACTTGTTTCGAGTCATCACTTGAGTTAAACCTTTCATCGGCATATCTTTGAGTGTGGGTCTAATAGATTTTCTCTACCATATTTTTTTCCTCTACCTAAGAGTAGGCAGGGGTGCAAGAGTAGTGTAAAGAAAAAGAATCTTCATTCCACTACATTTTGCTAAGTTATGCGAGCAGAAATGTACCTACTGAACAGCTGTTTATTTTTTGGGCATTTATCTTTATGCATAAATCTTGTCAAATCACTGAAAAATAGCTGTATAATTACATCACTTGACTAATCAAGTGATACCTACGTTATTTACATAATATATCCTTATATTTTTATCAAATCTATCGATCCGTTTAGGCTACAGGATTTGCCAAAGAAATAGACGACATTTTCACAGATATGTAGATACAAAAAAAAAACATCAGAGCAGTTGGGTACTAAAAAAAAATAGATGTCCCTCCTTCTGGGGTAGGTAGTCAGGTAAAAACGTGAATAATTTAGTACCTTTCCAAGGAATCCAGTGACGCCTGTGACGAATACGGATTTTCCCGCGTAGAAGTCAGCCACCGATACATAGGCGGGTGATTTATCTGCAGTTTCCATTACTTTTCCGACATGAGTTGTTTCACAGAAACCTGAAAAAAAAAAATTGGATCATAATTTTGCAAGTCTGGGCAAGGTCAAGGCATATTAACGCAAACTTCAATCGAAAATTACATAGCATGTTGACCCCTATCTCCATTTTGTAATGCACATATTTACTTACATTGTGTTATGGACATAGGGGGTAAAACGCTATGCTATACTGTCCATACCAGGTTGTCTGGAAGAGATCGTGAAATGCGATAAGACTATCATAAGACCGCCCATTGTGTGTGTGTTTTAGTTTTAAGTCTACTTTTTGTGTTACTTTTGGTGTAAAATAAAGTACCTATATAATAAACTAGCAGCGCCTCGCAGGTTCACCCGCGTAGTTCCCGTTCCCGTGGGAATATGGGGATAAATTATAGCCTATGTCACCTGGGGATAGTGCAGCTTCCCGACAGTGAAAGAATTTTTCAAATCAGTTCAGTAGTTTCGGAGCTTATTCAATACAAACAAACAAAAAATCTTTCCTGTTTATAATAGTAGCATAGATAAATTTTTAGATTACTCGTTACTGCCTTTATCCCTAAAATAATAGTCAGTTTAGCTTGATTCGCAGGGCTGACTTTTCATACTTAGGTATACAACATTCAAGAAAATGATCAAATTTTGGAACAACAAACTCTCGTGTCATAACTACAAAAAATCAAAATTGCAACCTTACGGTATTTTTTGGGCCTTTGGTCACTTAAAGTCACGTTCTAGTACATAGGGGTAACGTCAATATTTGATTTGATGTCGACGGAGAAATACCTTGAATTGTACATTCAAGCACCAACCGTTTACGGTTTGCACGCACTTAAGAGCCTGTACGCCGTACTGGACCGATTTTAATGAAACTTCACAGGAAACATAGGTCTAAAAAGTTAGTTAAAACATTTTCAAAATGTATTAAGTATTTTTTAAAAATAACTGGAAATTTGTCTGTATGGAAAATTTAAAATGGGTCTAATCTAACTGTAACACTATTTATAGAAAATGTTTTCAACTAACTTTTTAGACCTACATATGTATCCTGCTTACGTGTGTAAAGTTTCATTAAAATCGGTTTAGTAATTTCGGAAAAAAAGGACTTGAAAATTTGTATAAAATGCCGTTCGGCCTAAACGCTCTTAAGTATGAAAAATTACCTCAATCATGCCAGCTGGGCTTAAACTAACTTAGTTTAACTCTTAGGCTAGGTCTCTCTACGATTTTGCTGACCTTCACGTTACTCCAACGGTCCAATTCTGATTCTGCCTTCGATGGAAACACTGTTATCCTCCCACTTCTTTAATGTTCATTTCGAAATTTGAATACGCCGAAATGATTAACTATTGATCCGCACATATGGATGACCTCTTTCTTATGACCAAATACGTTTTTGGGCAAACAGACAATATTCATGGCGACGATGTTATAAACGTGCTACTTGCAAAGATTCACAAAAGCTTTATTATATTTCTGTCGTGCGAAGTTGTTTTATATTTATTCTTAAGAAAACTTAAATTAATTGTCTACCTACACGTTTTTAGGGTTCCGTAGTCAACAAGGAACCCTTAGTTTCGGTCTGTCCGTCTGTCCACGGTTTTGCTCAAAGACTATGGGGACTACAGAGTTGGAATTCGGCATGAATGCACTTTTTAATGATCCCGACAAATGGTAGAATAAAAACTTGAAAAATATTTTTTTTATGGTACCTCCCCTACACGTTAAGTGTGGATGTTTTTTTTTCGTGCCTACCCTATCGCGTGGAGTGTCGTTAGGTAGGTTTTTCAAAAATACTACGAGTCTTCAAAGATCAGTTTCCGATTGTAAAATGTGAAATTCTAAAGTGGAAAAAATCGTTACAGTCCAGTGTCCCCCACTTTTACCGGCTAAATCGTTACTTCTAGAAATGTAAAAAAAATATCAAGGAAGTAGAAAATATGCTGAATTTAAAAGGAAAACTATCACGGCTAAGAAGGCTTCACAAGTTACTGACTAACAGTCGATCAACAAAAAAAAATGTACTCGAAGAAGTATAAAGGAAATTTTCGTTCAAATTTGCTTTGAACATAACTGAGATAACGTTGTTAGTAGCGTAAAACACGTTATAAATGTAAATTCATTGACCATACAAAATTTATTCAAAACTAGCGGTTTGTCCCGGCTTCGCACGCGTTGTCATTTTTTTTTTCAAATTAACCTAAGTTACTCGGGTATAGTGTAGTATTCCTTCTAATGGTGAAAGAATTTCTGAAATCCTTCCAGTCTGGTTCCAGTAGCTTTCGAGTTTAGCTAGAACTCAAACTGGTCGCAGTATTAAACAACCAAAACAGTTTTAAATTAAGTTCACATAATTATGGGCAACTACGGAACCCTACAAAGCGCGTGGCCCGACACGCACTTGGCCGGTTTTTAGGGTTCCGTACCACGAATGAAAAATCGTTACCTTTATAGGATCAATCGTGTGTCTGTTTGTCACAGTCAATTTGCTCCGATTCAACTGGACCGATTCAATTTCAATTTCGTACACATATGAACTACAGTGACCTGACAACGGACGCGGAACGTATACAAATTTTAAATACACTTACTCGAAAATTGTCTCGTGTTACCTCTACAAATCTCAGCAAAGAAGTGCAACTGACTGTCTGATGTCTTACAGTTTTGTTAATATATGAACGGAGCTAACAAATTGAACATAATAAATCATACTTTAAGCTTGTCATGTTTGTTGTCATTCGTAAGGTGTACCTACATTAAAGAATAAGGATTATTTGTCACTCAGTTATTTACTTTTATCCTCAAATTAACATAAAGTTTTCTAAATAAAAAAAACATTCTGAATTCTTTAGTGTAATAACATCTTACTTTATTTACAGTAATCATGTAACTACATGTAACATTCAATTTATTTATTTTTTAAGTTTGTATTAGTATATCTACATATATGTAAATATAGCAGAGACCGTTTGGCATTTCGCGTTTCCTTCAACAAACGAACAATCCATAGGAAATAAAACTACGAAACATGAAGCCATCTTACAATAATTATTCTGATAGAAATGATTATTTTTTATGGAATTTTGTATCTTATTTCGATAAAGTACATTGGAATTCATCGTTTGATACACGTCGAAAATTGTCAATATAGTTTGTCGGATTTACAATCGTCTCATCTTCGGCTGGGCGTCTATTTTGACTCACAATTATAAAGTTTTCCCACTGGCATCAAAATTTGCCTGTTATTGAATATAGTCATAGTTTGTCGGATTTACAATCGTCTCATCTTCGGCTGGGCGTCTATTTTGACTCACAATTATAAAGTTTTCCCACTGGCATCAAAATTTGCCTGTTATTGAATATAGAGTCACTTTTGAAGAAAAAGGCTCAGCGATTGAATACGTAATACCACGATTCGATCCCAAACAGGGATCGAAAATTTGCACAAAAAAACTGCCAGGCTGAAGTGTGATTGGGCAGGTTATTTATTTAGGATGCATCAGGACAAATGGACCAGATTCATTACGCAGTGGGAACCTGAGGACGGGTGTCATCACTGAGGAAAGCTTCGGAAACGCTGGTGTGATGACTTGGAGGCGTTTATGATGGACTGGTCGGCGAGGACAACATACCGGGAAGAGAGAAAAGGGTGACTCTTGCCAAGCAATAGAACAGGTTGGTTAATAAAGATCTTATTTATACAAATTATGTTTACATAATGTGACTGTAAACATATTTGTCTCGTTTATTAAAGTTAGAATTTAAATATTAAACAGTTTTAAGTTCCTTATTGCTATATTTGCTTAGCATACCTACCCACACTTAACATTTGTAGATTACGATAGAGCTCGATTATGGGCTAAGCTCGCCGTTGGACATCAGCTATTCTTACGTGATTGTGTTCGCATGTGCAATAAAGAATGAGAATAAATTACCATTCCCCCTGCACCTAATTATCCAAAATTTTAGAAATCAAATCTGTGTCAAATGCCACCTGCATCAGACCGGATGAATTTGTGGTCGTGATTTTAGTGGAACTACGTACTTAATCGTTTTTTGAAACAAGATTTTTATTTTGTTTCTCTATTGTTTCTTTACTTTAATATTAGATACAAAATATCACAAAGGATGACGTAGCACTTCTGAGACATTCTGTAGATGCCAGTTTTTTTTTTTTTAATATTATGTCAAAAATATGTTTCGTACGGAACCCCTTGCGTGCACTTAAGACATGACCGGTTTTTATTTTACAACAAGTAAGGAACGACTCGCCCCTGTTTTGCACGATTTTACGACTTCTAAGTACTAACTTTTGCTCGCAGCGTCGCTCACGTTATTATTCGCAAAATCGTTGAGCGCTTTAGTTGGGTAACGGCTAGGCAGACTGGTAAAGTTGTCTCCAGTGCGGCACGTTTGTCTATGGAAACCTCAGTGCTAACAACACTGGTCTACATCAAAATTGCCTTTTATATGAAAATATACTGTATTGATTGTATTCCACTCGCTGAACATAAATATACAAGTTAAAATTCATAGTTAGCTCTTATTGTGCATTTATGCCATATAAATATAATAGCGGGTAGCGCGACAGATATATCACATTAATGATGATAACTCAAAATATTTAGTGATTACCCGCGGAAATTTTATTATTTCACATTTGTTTGTTGCGTTTAACGCTGACTGTTTTGTTCAACAGTTAAAACGTGAAATTGTTACATTACATTTTTAGTGAAAAATCTACAGTTTTCGTTATGTCGCGTAAATGTGTTAATAGTGCAGACAATTTTTGCTACATTTGTGGTAAGGTGACCCTTACTAACCAAAGATGCTCAATAACACAACGTTTAGAAACTGCTTACTTCCATTATTTTGGAATTAAAATTAAAAACCAAGACAAATCGTGGGTACCACATTTTAGTTGCACCACTTGCTCCACAAATCTGATTAAGTGGCAAAACAAAAAGAAACGTTCATTGCCTTTTCATGTCAGTCGTTCATGGTTTTTTGGTTAATAATAGAAATGAAAATTATGTTGAACTTGTGAACAATCTACTTCAAAGGTATCAACAGTTGGGTTGCAATATGTCCCTAAAAATTCTTTTGTTCACTCTCATCTTGATTTTTTCCCTTCTAACTGCGGTGATGTAAGTGACGAACATGGTGAACGATTCCACCAAGATATCTCGACAATGGAAAAGAGATACCAGGGCCGATGGGATGCGTCAATGTTAGCGGACTACTGCTGGAATTTGAAATGAGATACCCCTAACAGTGATTACAAAAGACAAACGAAAAAGAAGAAAAAATCTTAAAATAATACAATTAAAAAAAAAACGTATTTAACGTTTTTTTTTTAAATTGTATTATTTCCAATTTTATATAAGTAAAAAGCAAAAAATAATAGTAAATAATTATTATAGTTTTTTAAATAAAATGTTTTGTACTTTAACGTGTTACTAGAAGCCAAATTTTGTATATTAGGTATATTTCCAAAATAAGAGCTAATTAAAAAAACATATTCTTGTTTTTCTATTCAGTAACCTTAAAGCAATATAAAAATAAAGTATTCAATTGAAAGGCACACAAAAAGTTACATTTTGTAGACCAGTGCAATTAATTTGTTTTAAACACAACCAAGCTTGCAATATCATTTTTATAAAATGGATTCTGAAAAGAGATCAATAGGTAGGTACCTACTAGTGATGATGCGACGGATTTCTATCTTAATTTAGTACTGACATGTAATAAGCTAATTGAGCAATTAAGCTTTGTTACCAGTAATTAGTGGTTAATACCGCTGTTAACAAACATAAAAAAATATTAAACTTTACAAAGCGACGCGCACTTCTAAAGATTAACACAACCAAGCTTGCAATATCATTTTTATAAAGAGTGGATTCTGAAAAGAGATCAATAGGTAGGTACCTACTAGTGATGATGCGACGGATTTCTATCTTAATTTACTACTGACATGTAATAAGCTAATTGAGCAATTAAGCTTTGTTACCAGCGATTAGTAGTTAATACCGCTATTAACAAACATAAAACTTATTAAACTTTTCGACGCACAGTTCTAAAGATTCTAGAGACAACCGAGAATGTGCCTGCTAATTTTTTATCCCACCACTCCTTACCAAACGACGTAGAGCAACCACACTACAGCTGGTAGTGTGGTTGCTCTAGGTCAGGGGTTCCCAACCTGTTACCCTATGCGCCTCGCTAAAGTTAACGGTAAAATACTACGCCCCCCCTTATCCCAACTCAAATACAATGGACAAAAAAACAAACGATGAAAACTTGAATGGACTTTATTAAACGTGAACAACGTATAATATTGACCATTAGTGAGAACATTGGGCCTGCACTTTATTAACAAATTTATCAATTCTAGGCTTCATGTTGGTCAGTGCACAGCGAAGATCATTTTCGACATGAAGTCTATTTCTTTGCTTCGCTTTTATACCCACCAGCGTCGAAAAACCCCGTTCACAAAGATAGGTAGTCGAAAACGGTAAAAGACTTCCTAGCCAACAACAGGATAAATGGCATTATATTTTATCCAAAATTCAGTCAAATCCATGTGGCTGAAAATATCATGCGCAGACGAATCATTTTTCACGAACAAAGCTTCTTCTTGCAATATTTCGGGCATGCTCGACATTAATCACAAATGGATTTCTTATTAATTTATGAATTGGGTTTTCAGAAAAGTTTTCGGGAAAATATCTACAAAATTCAGCAGCAAGACTTTTCAAATGACACATTATGTGTACAGACAAATGTGCAGTTTCTTTTATCATCCAGCAGTGAGGATAGTTTAGGAAACGCTGAGTAATTTTTAGCTTGAATTCGACGTTCCCATGGTTGCAGTTTCTCAAAAAAATGCTTTGATAACATCGTGGTTGATTGATGATTTTTTTTTAAACCGCTCGTCGCGCCCCCCTTTGGATCATCCTACGCCCCCCAAGTGTGGCGCGCCCCACTGGTTGGGAACCCATGCTCTAGGTGGCGTAGGCGTGTAACTTAAATCCGGTGTTAAGATTCTACTTATAGCGATAGATTTGATCGCCTACTTAAGGTGATAGATTTGATCGCCTACTTACGACGATAGATTTGATCGCCTACTTACGGCGATAGATTTGATCGCCTACTTACGGCGATAGATTTGATCGCCTACTTACAGCGATAGATTTGATCGCCTACTTACGGCGATAGATTTGATCGCCTACTTACAGCGATAGATTTGATCGCCTACTTACGGCGATATATTTGGTCGCCTACTTACAGCGATAGATTTGATCGCCCACTTACGGCGATAGATTTGATCTCTTACTTACGGTGATAGATTTGATCGCCTACTTACGGCGATAGATTTGATCGCCTACTTACGGCGATAGATTTGATCGCCTACTTACAGCGATAGATTTGATCGCCTACTTACGGCGATATATTTGGTCGCCTACTTACAGCGATAGATTTGATCGCCCACTTACGGCGATAGATTTGATCTCTTACTTACGGTGATAGATTTGATCGCCTACTTACGACGATAGATCTGATCGCCTACTTATAGCAATAGATTTCATCACTTACTTATGGCGATATATTTGATCGCCTACTTACAGCGATAAATTTGATCGCCTGCTCTGTACGACTATCCTGATTTTTACTCTACTACGCAATTAAGATAACTGTTCTCAATACGAATGTAAATATATCCATGTGTAACCGTTTTATAGACTTCGTTTTGTGGAGTCCAGTCACAGATAACCGCGTGACACACGAAGCCGGGGAAAACAATGTACACTATCAATGGTGTGTCTCAATATCAAGCCATGCATTGTTTCCGCTGGCCGCTATTCTCCGTACACTTGAAGGCAGAAAAAAATAGGTTTACTATTTTAATGGGATCTCTGTTTAGACTAAATGCAACGACTAGTTAGATTTAGATAACCTAGTTGAGTTCAAGGTGGGTGTCATGTTTTTTTTTTTGTCTTTTTGTTGTTCCCGCTCAATATGATGCATGAGGTCTACGATGATCCGAGTGAATGTAGAAGAAGCCTGTTTACTTTTGCTTGGAAGGCTGTCACCATGCCGCCAGCCTGAAGCCACAGTCTTAGAAGGCTTCTCTGCCAGAAAAGGGATCGATGACTTAGTGAAGGCCGCCGGAATCCGCTTGACGCGGGATAGATTAGTCGATGTGGCGAAGCTTAACTCTTGTGGGAGGTCCACATCCAACAGTCATCATTTCAACCCAAATACGTCCATAAGTCTTTGGGCTGTTACAAAGAACCATAGCCATAAGGCAATGAAACATCATCCTGTCCTCCTTGTAAACAGTGGTATATAGTGAAAAGCGCGACCGTTTGACATCTGGGCCGTATCACAAAGCGACGGAAGACTCCCGGAAGCCTCGCATAACATCATGCTGATCCTTCTCACAGGCCTGGACCAGTTAGTTTTTTCAGCCCTGTGTACTAGGGAGCCATTGGCATCAACTGCGAACAATCCAAGCTTTCGGCTAGAACTAGGAACTTACCAGGTTGTTCAAAAGAATTACCGCGACCCTTGAATGCGCGGCGGGACACAAATGGCAAATTAATTGGTAAATTCTTAAGATAAATAAGTTACCTACTTAATGTATCTGTGTCTAGTTATTTGTCCTTGATTAGTCAACAATTTACATTGTTAGCGGCATTCCAGTAAATAGTTGAAAGGTCTGTTTTAATAAATCAATTACTCAGGTACCTATTTAATTCATCACACCGCGCCTTAATATGTAAATAAGTACATATGTAAAATAATTCAACAATTGTTACTAGAGTCGTTTAACAGCCATCTATACAAAATAATAAACATTTATTTCAAACGAAACGCCCAAAGGGAAACGGAGGTTATATAATGCCATGTGCCCATAGTAGTAAACGAAAAAATTTTTGTTTTTTGTAAGTAGGTTGTAAAAAACACTTTTGAACGTCAATATTTTTTAGCTGTTATAAAAACTAGATGAGGCCGGTTTTTTCTAGTTTGCCTCTTTCCAACTAATTTGGGATCGTCTTCCGGATGCTTCTGAGTAGGTACCAACTAGTATTTTAAATTGAGCGATTGCCTATCTGCCCTCCACAACCGGATAATTAGGTAACATGATACCCTTGGGAAGACTAGTATCCGGTTGCTGTCTACCTGAAACGACCGTCACACATGTACAAATTACAGTTGGGCCGACGGCTTACCGTGCGTACCGAGACTCAGTATGAAATGGATGGTCCCATCCACTAACGGACCTCGTCAAACGTTGCTTAACCTCGAAGATTGACCCGAGCGGCTGTGAGTTTCCATATTTTTCTGTTCAACTGATCCCAAAATAATGCTTAAATTAAATATAACAACGTCGAATTAAGTTTACATTATTGTGTAAAATATAAAGTAGATATTAAATCATTTTAGTATAAGTAGTAAAAACTTGATTATTGTTTTAACCATAAGGTGTGTTAATGCTGAAACCTGACTAAGTACTTACCTACCTACTAAAAGTAGAATGAATCCTAACTAATATTATAAATGTCAATGTGAGTTTGTTTGTTACACTTTTACGCCTAAACCACCGAACCGATTATAAAAATTCTTTCACCAATGGAAAGCTAAATTATCAGCGAGTAACATATTTTATCCCCGTATTCCCACGACAACGGTAACTGTTACTACGCGGGTGAACTCGCGAGGCGCCGCTAGTAATTATATAATTTAAAAAGATTTATAATAATAATAAAACGTCAAAATGAATAAAGAAAATATTAATAATTAAAAAAAATACAACATTCACTTCAAAATGGAATTACTAATTTCTTAATTTATTTATTTGAGGATGAGGCAATCAATTTGCTACCAAAAATCAACAAGCTCCTGTTACCAAATAAGAAAAGAAGTTTACTTACTTAATTAGGTGCTTATATGACTTGAGCTTTCCTCAGGCGTCAGAACCCTGCCTCCATGCGATCACTGTTAAAAACAAACGGACACTGTATCATATCCGACAATAACTTACTCAAATTACGATTTAACACTGAACGTTAAAACAGCGCCAACTCAACAGAACGGACTGATTTGATACTTGCTCCACTCTTTCTGTGTATTTTAGGGTACCGCGGACCTCTTGTTTCGCATGCGAAGTCTGGTGGCTAGCGTGGGATGTGAACTATCGAAGCCGAGGCATACAAAAGAGGTGGCAAAGCCAATCACCACAATTCTCTCATACTATATGTAGACATACAGATAGAGAACTCTTTATTAGAAAACTCTTTACGAGTTCAAATATATATTTTTAGGGGTAAGTACTAAAAAAATTAAATTCTGAACTTTTCCTGACAGTTTTCATCGCTAAAAGCGATCTTATATGGGCAACCTTTGGGTGAACTTGAATCAGAAAGAAGAAAGATTGTATATTTCGTAGCCATATCAAAGTTGTTGGCCTCTTCATTAAATTTCCGCTTGAAACCTAGCCTCGAAGACGGAGGTGCGCTATGCAGAGCTTCTATTTTGTGCAGGGTTTCCAGGAATGGGATGACGGGATGGTGTTTCGCTCGTTCTCTCTAGCTATAGTCGTCGCACTCGAACCTAACTTATCCGTGTCGGGGTGCCCTAAGTTCCCACAAAATAAATTGGCAATTTGACTATTTATAAGTACATAATAGGTATTTATCTACATATTATAAATGTAACCACATTATTTCCGAAATATTATGCACTGATCATTTTAAATACAATAAACCGCATCGAAATCGATAGTTATATCCGAGTTTTGTGGAGAAAAAAAGAGGCAGCACATGGATTTTTGTTCTTGTCCTCATGATTCGAGATCCAAAAAAAAAACAGATTTTATACGCCGGCCGCATAAATACGATTTCCTGAAAAGGAATTCAGATTGGGAGACATGAATGTTCCTTTCATACAAAATGCTTAAGTAGGCGCACACGTTTGTTTATTTTCCGAATAGGTAAAACAGCTGCCGTTCCTTCGAAAACAAGCTGTGGATTAAAAGAACGGAAAATCGAATGTCTCACGGCATTCCGAATCTGAATTTCTTATCGGAAAACCCAATCAGGGAACCGTACGTATGAGGCCGGTTTTAATCACGAGAGACTTATCCATCATATAAACTTACCGTGCAATGATCCGATGACATCCATCCGCGTCAGAAGAAAAACATGGGAACAAAGGGCACTAAGAAATCTCCGGAATTTTGGATCTTTTGAGTTGACTTTGAACAGCTTTTCGCTCGATCAATCCAAGCATCAAGACGTCGCGAGCGGCGCAGAGTCTTCCTCAAGCGCCTCAGAAGCATTAGATATGTAAAGTCACGAGAAAAATAGGTTTTAGGAAGGTTTTAGGCGGTTTTTTATTCTCATTTCACTATAGAAAATAAATGCTTAATTGCTTGACAGACGCAGTATTGTCATAAAGTCATAAAGTCAATGTCACAAGATGATTTCATAAAACGGCCAGTTTTCTAAAGAGTTTTTAGGCATATGCTAAGCAGACTGCACGTTGATATGGTTGTTTTACTTCGTGTGCCCGTTGCGTCCTAGTTTCAACTCTCAGTTCAGATAGATATAATGGATTTTCCATTAGGAATTTCTGTGTGACACCATACCGTTGATCCTCCGCCTTGTCTCTCGTCGTGTGAGATTGCCATCAGATACTTTCATTTTGTTATATTATAAACTAGCTTATGTCCGCGACTTCGTTCGCGTGGAGTTCCATACAAAATGTTAACCCCTTTTTCACCCCCTTTAGGGGACGAATTTTCAAAAATCCTTTCTTAGCGTAT
Source organism: Hecatera dysodea (assembly GCA_905332915.2). Lineage (NCBI taxonomy): Eukaryota > Metazoa > Arthropoda > Insecta > Lepidoptera > Noctuidae > Hecatera > Hecatera dysodea. The sequence continues at coordinate 3,503,136 of HG995294.1, read as the reverse complement.
GCCTACGTCATAATATCTACCTGCATGCCAAATTTCAGCCCGATCCGTTCAGTGGTTTGGGCTGTGCGTTGATAGATCACTATGTCAGTCAATCAGTCCCTTTTGAGTTATATTTAGATAGGTAAAGTTTGTGACGTTGTAAGGGTAATCTCTTCATCTACTAAACCGATTTTGAAAATTCATTGCCAATAGAAAGCCACATTATTTGTGGGTGACATAGGCTATATTTTATCCCCGTATTCCCACGGGAACAGAACAACGCGGATAAAACCACGGGGCGCTGCTAGTAGTCTATAAGAGTAAAGGAAAAATGAATGTAGGTAACTTTGTTAGCGCACTCATTTGTGCACTAGGTATGATATCTCCTCCCAGGGATGTGCCCTAACAGGCGTCGCACATGGGGTTCCGTATTGGTATTTTAAGAGGTAACGGGGCCCCCTTCTACATATGTGCTGATTGTGATCACCGGGGCGGTTTTTTTTATTATTTTTTTATTTGGGAAAACAAACAATTGTACAAATGTATGTTACAGTTTTAGTGAGGTAAAAATCCCACACTTCCTGATCTTTTCCCCAAAAGTCCAGGCGCCTTTTGAAGGTTTCCCCCCGAAAACAAAAAAAAGGTATAAGTAATACCTGCCTCCTGAATACTTGGATAATCTCTGTCGAGATTTGCCTTCGCAACCCAAATTCTGTGAGGATTATTTTTTACTTTATTTGAACTAGTTATGTTGACAAGTAATTAAAATGATTACGGAATTCTCCTGCACCCCGTAAAAAACAGACCTGGCCGATTTTTAACTTTATAAATATGTAGGTAAACGACGTAAATAAAAACATTTGGTTAGACTGTAATTTTAGCAATGAGGGTTTCCTGAAATGTTTAGCACCACGTGGCAGCTCTGAGGTTATTTCTGAAACGATATCATCATCATCATCATCATCAACAGCCTGTTGCAGTCCACTGCTGGACATAGGCCTCTCCAATTTCACGCCACTTAGATAGTTTTTTTTGTTTTTTTTTTGTATCTCAAAAAGATATCGTAATAGAGAGGTCAGTGATTTAGGTACATATGTATATGTAGTGAGTCATGATGAGCTCCGTCTGGAGAGACACACATGATTACAATAATTGCCGCCCATTGTGTCACCCTATGTAATGTTTTCTTTGTCTATATTTTCTGTAACTTGTATGGTGTACATAATAAAGAGTATTCTATTCTATTCTAAACAAACCCTGAAACGATTCAACAGACAAGCAAATAAATTAAAAAAAAAATGGGATCTGATTGCAGTTTGGATATAAAGCAATAGGTACCTACAGTGTTATGAAGTAATTCACCAAGCCTGGCAGTTGACACAAGTTGAGTAAACAACTGTGTTGAGTTCGACTTCCGGAAACTCTGTACATAAGGAATGGTCACCCATCCACGGACCAATGTCGGGCAGGCGTAGCTTAACCTCGAAGTTCAACCTTTGGGGCTGTTACCTATCATTTGTGTTGTCATCATAAATTATGGTGTAATTTGGTAGTAGGTATAACAGAAGACTGCTAGGCTTGCGAAATTTGTTCTGAAGAATCACCGCGGCCCTGGAACGCAAAGAGTCTGACACTCTGTTCCGCTCCGCCCAGAGCGGGAGAAGTCATTTGATGATATCCCATTCAGAATTAATTTTTATTTTATACTTTTTATAAATACATAGGTACTTATAAGAATACTCTCGATTAAGTCATCATCCGTATACTCTTTCAGTGACTTTCATTTGTCGAGTAAATTTGTAGACATTCATTTATTCTTCCCCGCTTTCACCCCAAACAACTTTTAAACGGCTCAACCGACTTTCATCAAACATGTCTAAGAACACTCGCACGTAACTCACCTTTTATACGAAAAGAAAACTAAATTGAAATCGCTTCATCCGTTCGTGAGCTACGGAGCCACAGACAGACAGGCAGACAAACAGACAGACAGACACGTCAAACTTAAAATACCACTCTTTTTTCGTCAAGGGTTAAAAAGAAAAATTAGAACAGAAGTGAGCCAAAATTATTTTGTTTTATAGGCACCATTTGTTACAAAGTCCCTGGATAGATGCTCCCGTAGATAGATACCTACCTACTTAATATATTTGTGCGACTTGGCATTTTTACATGTTTTATATTTGATGGGTTTCATTTCGTTTTATTAAAATTAAATTTATTAATTGATGAACTTTTCTTTAAAGCGCATAATTATTATTGTTACTGTAAATAACACTGTTGGTTACATACCTAACCAAAATTGTGAATTTTAAGTTTCTTTGTTTGTAGGTACACAATGAAACTTAAAATTCACAATTTACAAAAACAAAATGCATTTTTTTTTTAATTTTGATCTCCTTTTGATGCCAACCTTTATAGGATGACTCAATAACAACGAAGATTTTTTTCAGAACTAATATTAATCATTCATTATTGTATATACTAAATAATCATGTTAGCCATATTTTATGGCATTTAATTTTAGGACAAAACCTTTCTCTCTTTCTTCTTTCAAACAATTAAAATAAGTGGAGAAGCCGAGGAACTATTAGACTAATTAGGCATTTAAAGGGTTCCGTACGTCCACATGAACGCACGGAACTATTATAGGATCGCATCACGTACATAAATGTATGTCCGTCTATCGCAGCCAATTTGCTCCAAATCCAGTGGATCAATTCAGTTGAAATTTGGTAGGTAGGTACTCGAGGGAAAGGCAAACCTCACACCCCAAAACCGCTGCAGCAGAAGAATAGGTACGCCCTGGGCGTCGGCCATCATAGGTGCGGGCCTGCGGACATAGAGCGAAGGTGACTCCCCAACCCCTAAGGAAAAAAATTAAGGTGGAGTGGGCATGAAGTGAACTGTCATTCCATGTTGTTTGTATGGATTTACTCTTCATTTTTTTCATCTCTTTATTTTTTTATATTTTGGTTCTGGATGGGAAATTATCAAATGACTTTTCCCGCTCTGGGCGGAGCGGAACGAAGTGTCAGACTCTTACTGACTAAAACCCGCCCGTGATCCTTCTCTGCCCTTTGTGTTCCAGGGCAGCGGAATTTGTGCGAAAGAGTCACCTCTTTCGAACAAATTCCGCAACCCTAGCAGGCACTGACCCTATGGGGCCCCGTCTTCGATGCTGACGACTCTTTGAGGCGCGCGTGGAACACGACGCGCCGTCGACTCGGGCCTGGTTGCTATCGGACGGCGAGCCACCCATAGCTCGCCATCCGCAGGCTCGCGTCTACGGTGGCCTGAAATCACCCTGCGTTTCCCGACGCCCGAGCTGATGTCTCTTCATGTTCAATTTTAAGGTGATCGCTCCAGGCCCGGGTCGACGCGACATGAGCGCGCTTTGTTCCAGACACACCTGAGATGTCATCATAATTACCGACCAGTGCCTGTTAAGGTTGCAGAATTGTTCAAAAGAGCTACCGCGGCCCTGGAACGCAAAGAAAACGAACGCAAATATTTAAAGGGTCGCATGAATTGAAAAAAATAATGTGCATTTTATTTTAAATGTTTAAAATAAAATGCATACTAAGTAGGTACACACACTTCTCGCACACGAGGGCACCTCGGACCTTTAACGTTGCAAGGCCCTGAGTGGCAGACCCTTGTGAGGACCTTGTTTTTTTTAAATTGAATCGAAAGTAGGTACCTATTTTTATTCGTTTGCGGGTTTTCCTAAGATTTGATCTATAGGTACCTACTGTCAGCAGTGAAGTTAGTATGTTTGTTAGTCTCCATAAAACTCAAAACGGCATGAACGGTTTTGTTTGTTATTTACGTTTTCAGGGCAAGGTTTATTTATGAACGAAAATAATGAAAAAAAAAAACCGTTTGAAGCCCGGGCGGGTACTTAACTAGTTTTAAATAAAACCGAGATGAACAACGAAATTTCCAATTTAAAAAATTATAAAGTTGAAACAATCTGGTGTTACCGAACTCCTCAAAATCGAAAAAATAATAATCTATACTAATCTATACTATAATATTATAAAGCTGAAGAGATTGTTTGTTTGTTTGTTTGTTTGAACGCGCTAATCTCAGGAACTACTGGTTCGATTTGAAAAATTCTTTTTGGGTTGAATAGACCATTTATCGAGGAAGGCTTTAGGCTATATACCATCACGCTTAAGCCAATAGGAGCGGAGCAGCGATAAAGAATGTTTTAAAATCGGGGATTCCACGGGGACGAAGTCGCGGGCAGCAGCTAGTTTGATATAAAACGGTATTTTATTGCAAAAAATATGAAATGTAAGGTGTCTGAATTCGATTCGCGCGAGACCCCTGCCAGCGCGAGGCCCCGGGCGGTTGCCCTGCTCGCCACCCCCTAAAGCCGCTACTGCTCACATACAACACACGTAAGCACATACCTCTACGTAAGACAAACACATCCTCCAAAATTTAAATAAATATCTATTTATGTCTAAAGGTATAATATGTATAGTATATACTATTTCTGGCGGAATAAACGAGTTTAGTTTCTACTATTTTTTTCCCATTTCTGTATACTCTGCGCCCTATAGCGTTCCTCATGAATGTTACTATCGTATACAAAAATAATTTTCCGACTGGAAGTTACAGAAATTAGCGCGTCCAAACAAACTCTTCAGCTTGATTGTATTAAGTTTAGATAAATAAGAATAATATTATGATTATATAGATTATTGCCTGGTACATAGGTTAGTGGGGGGCTAGGATATGCCGGTTTCCTCACGATGTTTTCCTTCATCGTTTTGAGAGCAGTGGTAATGAAATTAATTAGGTACACAAAGTAATGAGCTTGGCTGGGTTAGAACCCGTGACCTACAATTCGTAAGGCCGTTACCACTCGGCCACCACTGCTACACGTACGTACATAGGCTAGTAGACATAAATCACTATCCTTGTTGCAGAAAAGGATAGGCAGATGAAGTCACAGCTTACGAAAGTGGGCGTTAACCTAGAAAAAGGAGCTGGGCCTCAAGTCTGCTATTACAATATTCTCAGAATGGTCTATCATTGATTTCATAATGGTTGATTTTACAAGTTTGGTAATCTACTAATATAAAAGCCTCACTATGACTTTCCAATGGTCAACCACTGACACTCCGTTGAAAGAAATGGCATAGAATGGTAAATGGGTAATCTCGTACACGCGTAATGACAAATTAATGACAGACGTATGCGGTAATCTGCTAAAATTTTGACAATTCCTTTGATCAGTGACCTACCATTAGAAAGTCATTGTGCAGTCATTGCTTTTAATAGCTCGGTTATCAAAACGTATTTAATACGAGACCATTGACCGATCAATGATCGACTTTTATGAATTACGAACTTTTAGTAAAATGACAATAGAATCATGTCGGAATGAAAATTAATAAAAATAGCAGACTTGGGGCCCTGGACTAATGGCCTCACATAAATAAATCAAATTCACCCACATAGCGATTAACATAATTTAAACTCTCCACATTGCGAGAGTGAATTAATTTTGCAACTCTTAAGTAATAAAAGGTATCATTAGGTATTATTTACTAATAGCATTGCAGCGCTGCTATACATGGTTTTTACAACTTCAAATCTTTTAAGTTATTTATTACATACTAGCTTCTGCCCGCGACTTCGTCCGCGTGGAATAGTATCTAACTAACCCCCCGATTTAAACATGCTTCATTCATTGGTGCTCCGCTCCTATTGGTCTTAGCGTGATGATATATAGCCTTCCTCGATAAATGGGCAACACTGAAATAATTTTTCAAATCGGATCAATTAGTTCCTGAGATAAGCGCGTTCAAGCAAACAAAAACACAAACTCACCAGCTTTATGATTTTTGCTATATTATGATTTTTTTTTATAAATGTAAGTATCATGCAACTAATGCACATTTTTAAGAACACTTGAATACTCAACAAACGAGTAAACCCAAACCTTTCTGAACAAATAGGTACTTCAAATTATGGTTAAAGCCAGTTAGGTCATCACATTCATCCTACGCAGCAAATGCAAATGGGAATGGACGGATTACCAACACGTCGTTTATAAAACGGGAATAAAAATGCTACGCTGCGTAGTAACGGATGAATCAAAATTCCTTTACTACGCAGCGATTTTCGGAGCAAATTACGAAAATTGGCTCGAAATCCAAACCCAAACCGTCTTAGGAGGCGCTAACCGACCGTCTGGTATATATGTAGATCTGGAGAGTGAAAGCTACTGGCGCCTAACCAAAGAGGGCGTTGAAGAAATGGCTATTATACCTATATTGTTAATAACTAACACCTTTCTATAAATTAAATCCTACAGCTTCTCTTTTCGGGATGGGAAATCATCAAATGACTTCTCCCGCCCTAAGCAGAGTGGAAGGGAGTGTCAAACTCTTACTAAAACCCACCCGTGATCCTTCTAGAGCCGTTTGCGTTCCAGGGCCGCTGTGACTCTTTCGAACACATTCCGCAACCGTAGCAAGCACTGACCCTATGTGGCCCCGTCTTCGTTGCTGACAGCTCTTTAAGGCGCGCGTGGAACACGACGCGCCTTCGACCCGGGCCTAGTTGTAGCACCCCATGATCGCGTCGTTTGTTTTCTATTGATTTTTTTTTCTGTCTGTTGTTCAGTGACAGCTATTATAATTATGGTAGAGGTATACATACCTACCCATAACACAAAAAAATACATACCTACTAACCTACCTAATAATTTGACAGTGACCGTATGTACCTACCTACATACTTGATTGATTCTGAGAATGTCATTTTCAAGAGAGTAGACTACATGGTAGCCTATTAGTGTATTGGACTAATCTAGATTCGTCGTATGTATTTTAATAATTAACCTATTGCGGGTAATTCCTACATGACAAAGTTCATTGCCTAGAACGGTAAAACAATTAGGTACCTTTAAAAAAAACCTACTTAAATAAAAATGTTAAGTAGCAGTAGGCTAACTGCAGCCTGCCGGTCCTGTAATACACAAAAATGTTAGTTTACATAGAAAAGTTCCTACCTTTTCTATGTTTTGTACATAGAAAAGGAAAAACCAGAGAAAACAGACATCCCATCCCAAAAATACTAGGCGACATAGCTAATGTTGAGTACTGATGCGTGTAATGGAACGTTTTAAAGTTGACGTTTGCTCGGTGTTACCCTCCAAGTGTTAATACTATTTCCTGTCATTACGGGATATATAAAACTGATTTTCGATAAAGGTGATATTTATTTACTTAACAACTGTTCCTTTTGTTAAAGTGATATGACTATGAATTTAATCTGAAAGTTTTGAAACTTATGCTTTTTTGCTTTAACTCGAAATATCTAATAAGATTTTTTTGAAAAATGAAAGTTTGGTTAATTTAGATTTTTGAGATTGCAACTCTGCCGAGCTCATTATTGTGAATTGGAGTTGAGTGTTTTTATTTATTTTGAACAGGAAATCCTTGAAAAGTATGGCGTAAATCTATTATTCCACGTATTTTCGTTGATTTCTAAGTGTATTTCCCAACGTTGAGAGTCCTGTGTACTCAAGATGTCGAGATCGAGCTCCGTAGAAGATATTCCCGAACAATGTAAAGTGAGTTTGATGTTTTTTTTTATTGTTTATTTATTCATTGTCCGTCGTACTTCGTGACCTTTGCTCACATTAGCTGTTTAAAAAAATATATTTGTAAACAACGTTGTAATTGTATGGTATTATCGAAGTATGTGTTTGGTATTGCGTCATAAAAAATGCTTAGTTTTGTGTTATTATGTCGGTCAGGAGATTCTCGATCACGTATTTAGACGCACTAGGTGCCTTCCACCTAGACATGCATATTTTTTTTATCATGATCTTGTGTAACCAGTAGTTATCTGATCTAAATTAACTCATAACAATAACATGCTGAATCATTTGAATTGTAAAACATGGTACAAGCATGCATCTTGAACACAATTTTCATTAAATATTATGTAGGCATAATGTTACTTTCGTCTTTTTCATTAATATTAAAAGGAGATAAAATCCTGCAAATAACATTATCACTTTTACTCTACAAGGTAAATATTTTTGTTTCAACTTTGCCCCACCCCCACACTAGGCATTTTCTGACTGAACTAAGTTTTTAGTAACAGAATACAATAAAAACATGCCTGCTTGGCATATCAATTAGTTGACTCACAGAAGCTGGACTTGAGGAAACAGTGTGCTCAATAAAAAATATCATTCGCGGTAACAACAAACTGTCCTCTATTTAACCCATTTGAGGCGACACAAAAGGATACTCCAGGACATAGTAACCAATGGCTAACACTGAAAAAAAGTTGCATTACTAAAACCCAATTTTAAAGTAATAAAGAAAATCTGATTGTATCGTTAGATAGAGAGCGAGTTGGAAAAATACACTTTCTGGGGGGCTGAATTTTCAACAAACAATCCTTCCTTACTGTCCAGATTTGTTCCTTATCTATACCTAGTGCAAAATTGAAAGTAAAATATATATATTTTTAGGCAAGTAGGCTATTAAAACAATAGGCTGACTCAAGGTGGCAATAGGTGGGCCTGCTGATGGCGCGCTATGGATGGCTCACTGTCCGATAGCAACCAGGCCTGGGTCGACGCGTCGTGTTCCACATGCCTCAAAGAGCTGTCAGCAATGAAGACAGGGCCCCATTGGGTCAGTGCCTGCTAGGATTGCGGAATTTGTTCGAAAGAGTCACTATAGCCCTGGAACGCAAAGGGCACTAGAAGGATCATGGGTGGGTTTTAGTCAGTAAGAGTCTGACACTCCCTTCCACTCCGCCCAGAGCGGGAGAAGTCTTTTGAAGATTTCCCATCCAGAATAATAAAAAAAAAGGTGGCAATAGGTGGGTCACAGGTGGGTTTTAGTCAGTAAGTGTCTGACACTCCCTTCCACTCTATCCAGAGTGGGAGAAGTCATTTGATGATTTCCCATTCAGAAAAAAAAGGTTTCAGGTTTATGAACAAATCAATAGATACAATCAATAGATCTTCTGTTATGGAATTATGGCCAGACAATGCACAGTCAAAACTTCTGGTTGTAGAAAGCTGAAATTGGCACATACAAAGTCACGGGTAAAAGCTAGTATAATATAAATGGTGTAACATGTAAACATTTATGTTACTTTTTTGTTGTACATTAAAGAAAATTCTACTCTATATACAGAAATCATGGAAAGACAGTGACTTTAGTGACACAAAAAAGGCTTATAATAACATTAATTATGTATGTTTGTCTTTATTAATTTGAATATAAAATATTCTCAACAGACAAGTGAAACGTATCATTCATTCACCTTATAAAAAAATATACATTATTCCTCCTGATAAGTATTTTGATTAAATCCATCCTGAATTCTGTGTCAGAATTAGTTGTCTTTTGTTGCTGATATATAAAACCTTATTGAATTTTCCCAGTATCTATTTATCATGGTTAACTTTATTCATCATATTAAAAACATAAATCCTGAACTGTCTCCTGTGTTAACACACTTGTTCTGTAACTCTTTTGAAAAAAGAATGGTGCAAAATCCTGGAAGCTTGCAAATGTACAACCTGTGCCAATAAGGGCGACTGTTCAGACCCTGCTCATTACCTTCCGATCGCCATTACCTCCATTATGTGTAAGGTTATGGAAGGGGTGCTGTGGCCGTATTACGAAGTGCCAATGCTATCATGATTCGTGTGAGGGAAAGAGATAGTGCTATTCGTCTTGTGTAACTCCGTCTCTCTCTGACACAGAATTCAGGATGGATTTAAGACGTCATAATAAGTAGCCTGAACAGTGAGTTGCTGACCTACCTTGACGTCAGTAACCTCCTCAGTGACCGTCAATATGGTTTTCGCCCGAGACGATCAACTGGCGATCTTGTGTATGTCACGCACTGCTGGGACGAAGTTATCGAGAAGCACGGCGAAGCAATTGCTGTATCGCTTGACATCTCAAAAGCTTTTGACAGGGTTTGGCACGCAAGTCTACTCAACAAGCTTCCTGCTTATGGCATCTCAGCTGATTTTATAGCTCGATATCACACTTCCTCAGTGAACAGTCAATTCGAGTTATCGTTAAAGGCTGCTCCTCTGACGCCATGGCTATTGATGTCGGAGTTTCCCTGGGGTCTGTTCTCTCTACAGCTCTTTTCCTGCTGCATATCAATGACCTACTTCAGATTGGTATTGCTGGGTATGCAGATGACAGTACAGTTTCAGAGAAATACTTGTCCAGCGCAATGTTCATTGCTTAGAGAGGGTTTGTTAGTGTGGACAAATTTGACATTAAGTTTTGCCTCCCAGTGTTGTGCTGACAATGTGGTCTTTTTGAACGCTCCCAAAACGCAGGCGTGTCTTTTAACCGCCAAAAGAAGTCGTTTCAACCAAACTCCTACTTTTCAACGTACATATGTATGTTCCTCTTAATTATCGGCTCGAGCTCCTAGGCATAGACTTGGTATCCAGTGTTAACTTCGGCGTCAGCATTGAATACAAAGTCGAAACTGCGGCCAAAAATCTGGGCACCCTAAATAGAGTGAAACGATGCGGATAGCTTATAGCTCTTTACAAACCACAAGTCCGGTTCTGCATAGGGTATTGCTGCCAACTTTGGGATGGTTCAGCTAAATACCAACTTGCCGAGCTTGAATCGGTGAAACGTGGAGCTAAGAGGCTCATTGGAAAAATTGGTTAATGCCAAGCTTCACAGATTGGCTCATCGCCGGAAAGTCACCTGCTTGTCGGTCTTCTACAGTTTGTATTTCGGAAACCTTGATGAACTTGTCAATTCGGACTTTCTATAGATTTTATCAAAACTATTTTTTTAAGCTTTTAGCATAACTTAACTTTTTCTCGCAGCTTGCGTGTTATTTGTGAAAATTGGATCACAACTTCCAGGTATAAAAATAATCTGAGGCTCAGCTAGTTTTAAACACATAGAGGAATGGTTGGTGCGTAAATACCGATGTTTATATATAAAAAAAGACAGGAATCTGAAAGAAAATAAATTTGTTTACTCTTATTTTAAGTCTCACACCATAGCAGAGATTCAACCAAGCATAAATGCCGATTCCGTGCTGCTACTGAAAGTCTATATGGAAAAGCCCAGAAGCAGTTTGCCCAATTAAGAATAAACTGCAATTGTGAGTTTAATAGCATAATGACTTAGACCTTGTACAAGGCTTGCTAATTCAAGGTCATTTTCCTTTAGCTCTGTATGAAAATTCTACGCTTATCAATACCAATTGCGAGTTTGAATATATTTGTAATACTGATAAGCATATCTGTATTGTAGATGTTTTACGAAATGTTTTAAGGTGTGTTCTAATCTCCATGGATAGAGAGGGTGAGGCAGGCCAAGGAAGAGATTATGGGTTATGTGACGAGTGATATAAAAGAGCCAGTGATATTGTGACAGGAAAGACCGGAGAAAAAAAATCGTGTTGTCGGGGACCTGGGGTCAGCCCCCTAGGAACATGCGAAAAAGGCAGAGAGATGATTATAATAATACAATAATAATAAATTGTTTTATTTGGGAACAACATAGGAAGCAATTTTTGTTAGTGCATACCTTCAATATAATAACTTACACTCTAGGATTAGTAACAAATAAATATGAAAAAGTACGGTTAATGAGTCATGTACTTACGAGGCATTTCCTGCGAGCAATGATTCTGCAAGAGATGCCTCAGTACAGGAGCTCTCGGGTCTTCAGCCACGATTTTCAGGATGCTATTGCTGCTCCCTCGAATCCTCGTCACAAGCGATGCTACCTTTTTCCTGATAATACCATGGAAACCATCTGTACTCGCTTGGGCAAACATCCCCGACGCACTACGACGGCACTACTGATTATGTTGTATTAACATCCATAATATCTGATTGTAAATATTTGAGGCAGGCCCATTCATAGTAACTTGGTGATCGCTGCTTGTAGTAGATAAATAAGTCATAATGGCAAAATTCTAAGAGTTCTGGCCATTCCAAGACGTCGTCTTATAGAAACCGAGCATCGCGCGAATACTCTATTGACGCGATTATTTCTTCGAGAACCCAGAATGCGTCGTCGTCGCACCTACAAAGGATAGCTTTCTGCTAAATAAGAAATATTTCTATGGTAAGAACCGTAGGCGGCAAGGTAGTGCCCGCCAGTTGGCTATCGCACGCGCAGATGCCGTGACGTCGCGTCTTGTGCTTTCTCGCGGAAGCCCCGTTTAGTAATAGCGTATGAGATGGTGGTACGAGCAGCTCGCACATAGGGTCCGTAATGAAAGGACCATTTTAGCAGCCACTCAAACGCTGAAGAACCAGGACATAAATGTAGAAGTACCTATACATTTAATGCAATAAGAATGTATTTATTTATTTATTTATGTACACACGTGATACTTAAAAAGACAATTTTGTACAAAATCGAGAGCACAAAGGTACTGCTTATTTCAATATAATATAATGTAATGCCAGATTAACTTTATTATGTTTTATGCCATAATTACTTTCGTCATAATGTTTTATTTTCTGCACTTTGATGGTCCTAAGCTCAAGACAGTATGGTAACGAGTAGCATAATCTTCAAATAACATCTTAATGAAAAAGTTTAGTTCGAACTTGATAAAATCAGTGAGCACTACATCGTTACCCACGTAAATACGCACGAATGATAGGAGGGTAATCACATGCGTTTCGTTTCGCCTCGCGCAGCGCTTCGAGTAGCCATAAAAACAGTTTCAAAGTATACATTTTACGTTAACGATAACTTTGTTTTTTTTTTGTTCTAAGAAGTATCAAATACGTATTAAACAAAAGTCTTTTAAATTAGCTTAGAATATGATACAATCCCAATGTCGACAGTCCACATTGTAATTAAATAGAATTCGTGGAATGATGTCACGCCAAGTCACTCGCTTGGGAACCGAGACTGGGGCCCCGTGGGAGTAACTCTAGAAGTCTAGAGTGTTTATATTTAATCAACGTACTGGCCTAAACATGTGTTTTTGACGAGGCTTTTTTGACATTTGTTTTCTTTTAGAGTAGGTTTAAACCGAAACTGTTATGTAGGCCTTTCCTATCCGTATGTCTATCATACACTTGAAACTTTAATTTCTCCCAGAATAGGTATGTCTTCCTATAGCCACTAGTACCTACAGCAAAAAATACAAATCAGTCATGTGCGTGCTGGAGTCGCACCCTATATTAATATTTTACCGCTCTAAATAGGTTCTTAGAATCATGAAATTTGGCAAGAAGCAAAGTCTCTCAGTAGTACGGAACCCTTTGTATTTGAGTTCAACTTGCATCTGACCGTCTTATTTATTTTTCTTCCCATAGTTAAGATCGTAATTCTAAAGCTGCTACCTCTCCGGGTGCCATGTTTCACAGACTCAAAACAGAATTGTTGTGGCATCAGCGGATAGACCACAACGTTAGAAAGACTTGTGAACGTATATTTTTCTAAATCCGTAACAAGTTAATCAGTCGTTTGAGGCTAGGCAGATTGGTCTTTCTTTTAGAGTCGATTTTATATGTTAACTCTTTAGATTGTTTGGGCCCAGTAGATGGCTACGTTTATTGCAGCATCGATGACATTCATTAACTCCCCCAAACTACAGGTGTCTAGTTACTTGTGGATTGCAAATTGATTTAAAACCCATTCATATTTCTAGGACCTCTTCACCCAAGATGGAGTCCTCCTCAAAGCGTGTCTGGGTAGACCAGTCACGGACCTCAACTCCATCGGGATGCTGTGCATTGTTCAGAACCAAGACAGCAGCAAATGCATCGAGTGGAGACCCAACGACCTGATAACCATTGACTCTGACACCCAAGACCAAGAGTGGGCGGTCGTCAATACTATTGGTATTACCATGTCTTATGCTAAAGGTAGATTTATTTATTTATAGTTTTTGAACGCTACTTCGGCTGCGTGTTTGGTGGTGCCGTCCATTTTTGTTTTTTTTTTTATCGAGCTGGTAAAGGTTACCTTAGATTCTGTCGTGGAAGCACCGAGTGAGATCCGAAATATCGGCAGATTGATATATGGTTAGTGCTGTTCTAGTGAGGGTGATGGGAGCTACTTGTGACTAATTTACCTTAAGCGTAGCACTGGACTGGAAAGGTACTGGTGTCCTGACACCTGAGATCCTAAAGCATCTCTATTAACACATTTAGTCGTTTTTGGAGAAGTCGAGCACACATTTGAAACTTTCATTTTAGACTTTGTGCACTAAAAATCTAAGATTCTTTTAAAAGCATATGCTCAGATTCAAAACTCCGGTTAGTATTGAGAATTTTCCGTAGCGCAAGCACATCCTATTGTTGGTTTCTATTATCTCTTAACATGTTATTTTTCTCTTCTCTTCTTTTTTCCTGCAAAATTTTCAACCCGTCAATCTTTACCTTCTTAAAACTCAATTTAATCAGGATTAGGTTCATAATTGACTAAAATTCATTACCAGGTCGGCGCCAGCGTACCCTCAGTGGCAACATAACATCAGACTACGCAACAGCCCGCGCCCGTATAATAAAGATACCCATAGACGAACTAAAGACCTTCCGAGTCACCAGAAATAACCAGCAGATGCAGTTCTCAACGAAGCCAGGAGTTTGGCAGACCACATTCTACTTTCAACACGGAAATGCGGAAATCTTCGTTGCATATTTAAAGAACCATGTCAAAACCGCAAAAACACGCCACGACAGAAACACTTACGTTGTTGTGGAACCCAATGTTGAGTCGCAAGTACTGAACAAGTCTTTTGCTGAACTGGATATCTTCACTGAGAATACCACGGATGTCGTCTGGAATTTGGTGTCGAACTTCAAGCAGAGACCCTATGAAACTACTTTGGAAGCATTTTCTAAGCTTACGGATATTGGTAAGATATATATTTTTAATTTTGTGGACCTTAATATCTTTATTGATGAGCACGGCGCACATTACTCTTGTCGATTGGTTAACTAGTTAATGTTATATAAAACACAAATCCTTTGCAATGCTGGTAGAAGAGTTAGGCAGGTTTACGTTTTTATAATGTCCATGGCAGTAGGCATGCAATGGTACATCCTTTACATTAAGAGCTCCTGTCAGGGTTGCAGAGTTGGTTCGAAAGAGTCACCGCGGCCCTGGAACGTAAAGGGCATGAGGAGAAACATGGATGGACTAAGATTAAGAGTCTGACGCTCCCTTCCGCTCCGCCTAGACCGGAACAAATCATTTGATGTTTTCCCACCCTTAAAAAACATTAAGAGCTTAATTATACGGCTCGGAGGCAGAAAATCAATTCAATAGCACAAAATAAAAGGATTTGACAGATTTACATGGTAAACAAGAGTAAAAACCTTAATTTGTTCGACATTACATTGAAAAATCTGTTTCTTCACCCTGCGTTTCAGTATACTACGGCAATGAAGGCATGAACGGCAAACGAGATGTGTCAGAAGAAGTAGCAGATTTACTAACAAAAAGTATGAGTGCCATGGAGGAAACTACCACTGTGACCAAGAACGATGAGTACGAGGTCATCAGTGTCAAACCCACACTACCGCCGCGGCCGTGCATACCTAGGTAACTAACATAACCTACTTACCTAAACTAGGTAACTATCTTAACCTACCTACCTTACCTAGTTGACTAACTTAACCTACCTACTGTACCTAGGTAATTAACTTAACCTACCTACTTTACCTAGGCAACTATCTTAACCTACCTACCTTACCTAGGTGAATAACTTAACCTACCTACTTTAGCTAGGTGACTAACTTAACCTACCTACCTTACCTAGGTAACTAACTTAACTTACCTACTTTACCTAGGCAACTATCTTAACCTACCTACCTTACCTAGTTGACTAATTTAACCCACCTCCCTTACCTATGTGACTAACTTAACCTACCTACCTTACCTAGGTAACTAAGTCAACCTATCTACCTTACCTAGGTAACTATTTGCAGAAGCAGTATAATAGAAAGAAGAACTTCTCTAAGGCCGGCCGCATAGTACGGTTACCTGATAAAGAATTAAATTCGGAGATTTTCCGCTTGCTTTACATACGAAATGTTCAAAAGACCTGACTTCCCTTTCAAAAACAAGCCGTGCTTTCGATTCAAAAACTAAAATCTATGCTAGTCTCACAGAAGTCCAGATTTTGAATTCCTTGTTTCGAAAACCTGATCGGGAAACTGTAGGTATGCGACCAGTCTAAAGAGTAGCATTTTGATTATACATTCTTAAGCCTAAGTTTCCCACGAATAGTTTCTGAAAAGTGAAGTCGTACGGTGAGAGCCTCACCCAAACCTATTGTATTTATAGAGGTAAACCTGTTTGAGGAAGCACGGGAGGAGAGTTTCTGGAAAGACTTGAGCAATTTGCCCAGTAGTGGGATAGTATAGGCAAAATATTTAGGAACCACTAGGAAGAAATCTCTGGTAGTATTTATTCAATTACGAAATTGATTATTTCACTGAAAGAAAGCCATTTTTCATTTAATGCCACAGGAGAAAACTAGTACAAAATGTATCAGTGGTCTACAACCAAGCTTCCAAACAATAACTTGCTTTTCTATTAAAATAGGTAATAATAAAAGTGAAGGTTATCAATAATGGGTCATTAACATTGAATACTGATGATAACACAACATGCACGTGAATTGATATAAAGGCGCCTTAGTTCAATGCTCACTTATCTAATGTGAGTCATGTGTCTCGACGATACGATACGAGCTTATGATTTTTAAGAAGACCTAAAATTAGTTACTAGGTACAAGTAGTAGTTGACAGATGTATGAGCAATTCTGCAGTGCTATTCTGTAAGAACTCACGTGCGAATTCGATTCATATCTCATTTTCGATTACACTTCGTAACTCACCTGAAGTGAAAAGTATTTGATATTCTGACTGTCAAGTTAAGTTCGCTTCACCTATGTTCTCACTTAGTGGCGCTAGTGCAGTTTTCATCAAGTTACAGAATACCAAATACAGTTTTCACCGCAGAATCAGAAATGAGAACTGGAGTGAGTTTTTACAGAATAGCAGCAATGCTAGGTCAGCAAAAATAAAAAAAACACTATTGATGTGTCAAGAAAATAAAAAAAAATGTTTAGGATATCCTAAACATTTTTTTTTTATTTTCTTGTCTAAGCCTAAGTATTATAAAACTAAAAGTATAATTATTTAGACATGCACAGTATTTTCCTGATAATTATATGACGTTGAAGTGAAAATTTTCGGGTAGTTCTAGTACATGCACATTATCAATTTAAAGGATTGGTTGTAAAGCCGATGGCACGTCAGGATACTTAATTATCCTTTTATATTAATGCTATAATGAAAAATAATGCTAAATACCCATTTTTCTGCCTTGTATTTTTTTGTTAATGAAAAGGTTATTTATCTATCGTATTTTTAAGTTTTTAGTTTACTTTTTGACATGGCTATGGCAGGCGTGTTTTTTAATTTTTTTAATTTATTTTTGCCATGGTTAGGGTTAAGGTAAGGGTTATAAATATGAATGTGGATGGATGGAAAAGGAGAGGTGGGCCAACGAAAAGATGGATGGATTGTGTGAGAAAAATTGTGTTATGAAAGAAAAGGGAGTTAGAGATAGTGTGACGACAGAATGTGAGAAAAAAGAGTGTTGCGCTGACCCCAAGTAACATGGGATAGGGGCAGGAAGATGATGATTTTATTTTTCCATGATATGGACAGCGATGGAGCTTGCTTGCCTAGAAGTAAGCTATTTACTATTCAAGTTCTCGCGATCAGGAAACAAACCTAACTAAACTCAGCTAGTCTAGATCACCAAAGGACTTTCTAACTAAACGTTAATATTTATTGTTGCTTCGTTGCAGAGGAACTCCCCTGTCGACAGAAAAGTGGGACGGATTGCAGGACACCGAGGGTAGGGTCACAGAAGTTGAAGGTGTCAAACAGTTAATATTTAGAGGGGTAAGTGGGTTTGGGTTACATATTTTTATTCAGATTGTTTTTTTTTTCAAAATTGGTCAGTTATTTATCCCTAATAAAAATAGGGTCTATAGCTATGATTTTCTCTTTCGGTCCACTTTGAACATCGGTAACTTCAATCTAATGAATTAAAAATTAAAAAAAAAATGTAACAAATAAAAAGTCTTAAATATGAAGTTTATTTCGATTTAAAATTGCTAGTCTTACCGAAGCTATCATAGTTCAGTGTTCCGAAAAAAAAGACCGGCTTATTCATAAAAACTTTTCAAGCATTACTTAGTTTAAATAATTGTAATTGTAAATGTTTAAGAGATTCTAAATTCAAATTTTCTATAGAACATTTTGAGTGAAGAATCTGCAAATCAAAGTTTTAGCTAAGTAATGGTAAAAAAGCTTTTATGAAAACAGCTGGTAATAATATGTGAATATAACTTGAGACGAAGTCTATTCCTTTTTAGGGTTCCGTACCTAAAGAGCAAAACGGGACCCTATTACTAAGACTCCGCTGTCTGTCTGTCCGCCTGTCACCAGGCTGTGTCTCATGAGCCGTGATAGCTAAACAGTTGAAATTTTCACAAATGATGTATTTCTGTTGCCGCTATAACAAAAAATACAAAAAAAAAAGAATTAAATTAATATTTAAGGAAAAAAATCACGTTTGTTTAATGAGAGCCCCATTCAACAAACGTGATTTTTATAGATATTGGTACGGAACCCGTCGTGCGCGTGTCCGAGTCGCACTAGGTCGGTTTTTTTTTAACTAATGCTTTTATCCGTTTTATTTTCAATTATTCGCGAATAGTATCCAGTAATCCTTGCTATGTTATTATTTTTTATTTATGTAATGTGCGATTACTTAAACAAAATAATTCCCAAGCATCTGTGTCATTAGAGAAACATTCTACGCATATTCAAGTTTAAGAAACTTAACAAATAAGATAGTTCTCTGTGAATATTATTAGCAATTAATTTAAAAAATGGGATTAATCTTTAAAAAGAGTCACAAAAACAAAAAAGAACAGACTCTGCCCAAGACAAGTTTAGTATGTTCTAAACGGTCTAAAATATCACCCCCTTCAGGCTTTGCACCCACATCTCACCCTCAAACAACCTCTATAAATAAATACTACCTCTATAAATTTTATAAAAGATAGGAGTGAGTTTTATTTAACAAAAAACCTTATACAAACATCAGCAGTCATAATCAACTTTATATTTTTTAATGTCCCACTGCTGGGAGGATGCCTCCCCGAAGTCCTTCCAAGTATTTTGTTCCCGCGCCACTTGCCAGCACCCACAGTACACGTTCAGGCCGTCTCGTCACCTCTTTCTGGGCCGACCTCGGAACTCGGTCAACTTAACTTTGAAATTAATCACATTTACTCTGATTTCGACGAGCAGTGGTGGCCGAGTGGTAACGACTCCGACTTGCGAATTGTGGGTCGCGGGTTCAAACCCAGCCAGGCGCTTTACTTTGTGTAATTAATTTCTTCATCACTGCTCTCAAAACGGTGAAGGAAAACATGGTGAGGAAACCGGCATGTCCCAGAACCAAAAATTCGAAGACATGTGACATTCACCAACCCGCACTGGGCCCGCGTGGTGGATTACGGCCCATTCCCTCTCCTAGAGAGGAGGCCTGTGTCCCAGCAGTGGGCACATTAAAAAGGCTGATTATACTCTGATTTCAGGGTGTAGCCCATTCAATAAGGCAGTCAGTTTGGAAATACCTGCTAGACTACCATCCCTGGCACATGACACACGCAGAGCTGAGGCAATTGACCAAGAAGAGAACAGAAGAGTACTTCTCCATGAAGCTGCAGTGGAGGTCCATGACTGAGGGGCAGGAGGCCAGGTGAGACTTACTGTTTTATCCTTGAGTTTCGCAATAGAGACCATGAAATTTACCAAAATATAGCACTTGAGATCTTTGATGATTATAAGCTCGTTTTCGATATCAGGATTATAAAATTCCATCATCCACAATTACACCTATATTAGATATACATATTATAATAAAATTGAATATTTTTGCATCAAAATAAAAAAGAAACGTTAAGAAAAAGTAAAGAATACAAAAATGCAATTTTCGAAATGTTTGTCTGTATGTTTGTGGAAGCATCACGCAAAAACTACTGATCGAATTTGAAATCTAGGTACTTAAACATATTAAGCGTTATCCTGAGTTTTATTTAGCGTTTATTTCATCAAAATAGACGCACCAAATCAAAAAATATTAAATGTTTAGAAAGAAACCTTATAGAGTGTCGCGTTGACTGAGTCCTGCATGCATCACGTTTATAATATAAAAGGCTAAATATAACATCACGCTAGCACTAATAGGAGCGGCACATCAGCGTGTAAATGATGGGAATAAACCGTTTTTCTTTTCTTTTCTTCATCAAGGGAAACGGTTTTTTCTTTATGTGACGCAGCCGAAGTTGCGCGTGTCAGCATTTGTATGATAATAAAGTTTTCCTTGCCGTTATCTTGAATTTTGGAGTTTATTTTTTTGTACAAGCTTTTTATTATTTTTTTTGGTTCGTATGTGCAGTAATCCATTATTTATAACTTTCCCACATTAAATTAAATTGAAACTAATTTGAAATAGCCTATCAAATTCAACTTGCAAATACGTTCGACCGACAAGACCTGAATTATGAGACTTAGAACAATTAAACTTTTCATCTTTAATTCTCCAATCATTCGCAGGTTTTCAGAATATCGAGACAGAAAAAGCCTAGTAGAGAAAGACGTGAACCGAACAGATAGAACGCACCCATTCTTCGCTGGCGACAACAATCCTAACTTAGTAGTTCTTCAAGACATCCTGCTGACCTATGTGATGTACAACTTCGACCTGGGCTATGTGCAGGGTATGTCGGACATACTGGCGCCGCTGCTGCTGTTGCTAGGCAACGAAGTCGATAGTTTCTGGTGCTTCGTCGGATTCATGGACAAAATTGTAAGTATAACAACTTTGACCTCTGAGTTTGTTTCGGTGTTTCTTCTCAGGGTAGTCGGCTAGGAAACACCGGCTTCATCTAGCTTAAAATGACCAGAAATATTTGACGTGTAAAAGTGTTATGGTTAACCTACTTATAAAATAAATATCATTTATCATAACAAGAGTTTTTCTGCCAAGTTATTTTTGTTTTGTCTCTTTGGCCATACAGAAAAATATTTGTATTGTAATCTATGGTTTCTGTAATGCTAAAATCTGGGCAGGTCTTGGTAACCATAGAGCTAATGATATCGCTCTAGGATAGTTATGGTATTCTACCATTTGTCTGCCTTAAGCTCCTTTATCAAAGGTTTCTGGTGCTTCGTCGGGTTTATGGACAAAATTGTAAGTTTTTTTTTGTTTTTGCCTCTTTGGCCATATCTATACTAATATTATAAAGCTGAAGAGTTTGTTTGTTTGAACGCGCTAATCTCAGGAACTACTGGTCCGATTTGAAAAATCTTTCAGTGTTAGATAGCCCATTTATCGAGGAAGGCTATAGGCTATATATCATCACGCTAAGACCAATAGGAGCGGGGCAGTCATGAAAAATGTGACACAAACGAAGTTGTGCGGACAGCTAGTAGAAAAATATTTGTGTTGTAATCTGTGGTTTCTGTTATTATAAAATCTGGGCAGGTCTTGGTAACCATAGAGCTAATGATATCGTTCTAGGATAGTTATGGTATTTCTACCATTTGTCTGTCTTTAGCTCCTTTATCAAAGGTAGGATCCCGACTTAGTAGTGGTAATTGTCGTATAACTTCGACTTGTGGCCGTATTACGAAGTGCCAATGCTATCATGATTCGTGTGAGGGACGCTTGTGTAACTCCGTCTCTCTCTGACACAGAAATCATGATGGATTTAAGACGTCATAATAGGGCTGCTGGGCTACGTGCAAGGCATGTTGGACATACTGGCGCCGCTGTTATTAGGCAACGAAGGTGCTTTTTTGGATATATACATTTCTAACTATTAAGTTAGAAATGTATATTATATGTAAACAATTGTCAACTTTCAACATTGTCAACTTTCCCTAGTCATTAGACTAGGGAAAGTTTGTGGAAAGTGCAATAGGGTAACATTTACAAGTGCAACAATGAATTAAAGGTTAACCCCATGCACAAAAAAAACGGCTTTATTTAACATACATATTTATAAAAACTAATGGCAGTAAACTATATTATTCTGTGTACAGCACCGCTGGTTGTGGAATTTGTTCGAAAGTCAAGTCAGTAAGAGTCTGACACTCCCTTGCGCTCCACTCAGAGCGGAAGAAGTTATTTGATGATTACCACCCATCAATAAAAAACGTGCTGCTTGTATTGAACACCTGCTGTTCTTCTGGGCAATTGAGATCTCATTACCACATAGTTATCTCATAAGCAATATCAAAAATAAAATTTTACCAAGATATAGATAGGGTTGTAAAGTTAGGACTTCTAGATTAATGGGGCTTGACTCGACTCGATATCTGTCAACTTCTGAAGAGTCAATGCGTTATGATCTTCTAACTCTTGGCAAATAACTTGGATGAAATGTTTTTGCTGGGATTGACAATTACACTCAAATACAAACTTTTCAGCTGTGTGCAAAGTAACCGCCAAGTATTTGGCGGCACGGTTGGCGCAGTGGTTGAGCGATTGGCTGCTGCGCTCCGTGTCGTGGGTTCGATTCCCGCACGGGACAAATATTTGTACGGCCTACAGATAGTTGTTCCGGGTCTGGGTGTCTTGTGTATCTGAGTTTACATGTTTGTGAACGCACCCACGATACAGGAGTAAATCCTACTGTGGGGCAAAGTTTTTTTTTTTATTTAATCACCCGGAGCATCAAACTTTTGCACTTAGACCGAACAAACAACTTATCTGCACCCCAGGCCTCGAACTTCGACATGGACCAGGCGGGCATGAAGCACCAGCTGCTACAGCTGCAGCAGCTGCTCACGTTCGCCAGCCCCGAGCTAGCGAGCCACCTCGCGCAGAAGGACTCCGGCAACATGTACTTCTGCTTCCGCTGGCTGCTCGTCTGGTTCAAGCGGGAGTTCTCTCACAGGGATATCATGAGGTTAACTAATTATTAAGGCCTGTTCAAACCTACGCGGGTATCGCTACCTCCATACTGTTTTCTTGAGCGGTATGGATATTTTTGTTTTGCCCGTTTCGATTTAGCCGCGCGAAACCAAGCGACATTCGCTCAGGTTAGCAAATACCGCGTAGGTGTGAACAGGCATTTTTTATTCTATTCTGTAGCACAATTATCTGAAAATATTTTCAAATCATTGGAACAACCATTTCGTATCGCGCCAGTATCGTTAAACAAGTTCATGAAATATACAGATGTCGTCATAGAGGCACGTGTTGAAAGGCAATGGGAGTCAAAGAGGGCCAGATCAATGGTGAATGCTGCTGATGATGGCGGAGACCTCCGCACAGCTAGTGTTTGAAATGTATATATAGGTGGCAGCACAGGTTAAATATTTACAACGTAAAAGTTTCAGGTTTGCTACACTAGATGGCATAGTCTACGCCGCGCACGTTCCCTATTCTCAAGAAAGACAATCACAAGAAAAAATCTGATTAAATATTTTTAATAATTATTTATTTTGCAGGCTATGGGAAGTATTATGGACGTCGTTGCCATGTGCAAACTTCCACTTGTTGATTTGTGTTGCCATACTTGATGCAGAAAAAGATATTCTTATCAGTAAAGATTATGGATTTACTGAAATATTGAAAGTGAGTGCATATTTTCTTACTTTTTTAACATACTTAGCATAGCTTACCCGCGCACCTTCGTCTGTATCACATAAGAGGATGAGAAAAATCCCGTCTTTGCAACATTTTTCATTAGTGCTCCGCTGCTATTGGTCTTAGCGTGATGATATATAACCTGTAGCCTGGGCTACAGGCTATTTATTGTCCGGTTGAGCAGTAACCAGCCTTAAGAGTGCTGAACTGCGAGTGGTCCTTTCAAAAAAAAAGATACAGGCTGTATGTCAGCACGCTGCAGGCTATCTAACACTGAAACAACAATCAAATTGGACCCGTACTTCTTGAGATTAGCGCGTTCAAGCAAACAAACTCTTCAGCTTTATATATTAGTATAGATTGTACAGAATAAAAAATATATATTTTGAAGCCGCAGAGTACGTAGCTGTAGTCACATGATTTGAAAATTTCAAATACCTAAATATAATGTTGGTGTCTAAAAGGGTCTACCAAGTACCAATAGATTTGCAAAGCTTGTATGTTATTGTATATACGCAGAAAATTGCAAACGCCGAACAAAGGCATGTTACATTCACCAACCCACACTGGGCCCGCGTGGTGGATTTCGGCCCATTCCCTCTCCTGGAGAGGAGGCTTGTGTCCCAGCAGTGGGAACGTTAAAAGGCTGATTATGATTCATAAACACAAAACTCTCTTTTTCAGCACGTAAACGACCTCTCAATGTGCTTAGACGTCGACAAAATACTGAGCACAGCCGAAGGTATATACCACCAGGTGGTTTCAGCGCCCCACCTCACCGACCAGATCCGCATCATCCTAGGCCTCCCGACCCTGGGCATCAGCACCTCCAAGCATTCAGAGGACGAGGAGCCGAGCAGCTCGAAGGTCGAACCAAATGGTACTGTGACAATGGATGGTTCAACCGGCATGTTCGGTCAGGAGATGGACGAAGTTATGTATCAAATAGGCTTAGACATGAATTTTTAGGCACGGCGGTGATTATCTGTTTTTTATGTATATTTATTTAGTGGATTGGGTCGCTTGTATTCTGTAGTTATGAAGCTTTAAAATTGAAATAATTACATTCATTATTTTAGAGTTAAATAGTACAGAGCAAAATGGATGTTTCCTTAGTAAAAAATATATACGTATGATTCTATTTAGTCCGTCAGTTAGATTATCGAAAAATAATGGTCACGTATTTTTTGCTTTATAATAAAAAATAAATAAATAAAATAAAATAACTTTAATTCAGACCTTGATCCATATGCTGTTAGTAATAAACATTACACAGTACTTATATGCTATGTTAGTAACAAACGAGTATAAGAAAAGGTTTAATTCATATATCTGCTGCACTCACCAGACGCACCGGGTACATGTACATGTACACGCACCCAATGCGCGAGAATGGTGCAGCACGGCTTATTACTAATGTTATTAATTTATCAAATCTATAAAAAAATTACGCAGATGTGACGTCACGTCGTGGTAAAAATTGTAGCACGTAGTGACGTCACACGAGTTTTCTGCGCACTACATCGTTTTTGTTTTTTGTTTACGTGAAAGAAGAAAAAATTGTAGCACGTAGTGACGTCACACGAGTTTTCTGCGCACTGCATCGTTTTTGTTTTTTGTTTACGTGAAAGAAGAAAAAATTGTAGCACGTAGTGACGTCACACGAGTTTTCTGCGCACTGCATCGTTTTTGTTTTTTGTTTACGTGAAAGAAGAAAAAATTGTAGCACGTAGTGACGTCACACGAGTTTTCTGCGCACTGCATCGTTTTTGTTTTTTGTTTACGTGAAAGAAGAAAAAATTGTAGCACGTAGTGACGTCACACGAGTTTTCTGCGCACTGCATCGTTTTTGTTTTTTGTTTACGTGAAAGAAGAAAAAATTGTAGCACGTAGTGACGTCACACGAGTTTTCTGCGCACTGCATCGTTTTTGTTTTACAATAAAACTAATTTCTTAAACAATAAAAATTATTCTTATTCTTATTCTATTCTTATTCTTATTCTTGTTTTTTGTTTACGTGAAAGAAGAAAAAAACCAAGGAGCTCGTGGCTAAATTATAACAGCCGCACGGGTCGATCTTCGAGGTTAAGCAACGCTTGCTGAGGTTGGTCTGTGGATGGGTGACCATCTTAACATAACGAGACTTCTCCGTGCCTCGGAAAGCATGTTAAGCCGTTGGTCCCGGCTGTCATTTGGAGATCTTTGGCAGTCGTTACGGATTGTCAGAAGCCAGAAAATCTGACACCAGTCTTGCCAAGAAGTACCGTGTTCCCCAGTTAATGGGTTGTGGAGGTCTGGTAGGCAGCGCTTCACGTGAAATACTGGTATTCAGCTGAATCCGGCTTGACGGGGAGCCGACCCCAATATAATTGGGAAAAGGCCAGGCAGATGATGATGAAAAAAGAAAAAATCGTGTCCTAAATAGCTTTTGAAAATCTATCTGACAGACTAATTAGATTTTTTTAAGTTACTTACCCTATTGTAGGGAGCAGTAGATGGGGTATCTTTTCGAGTTGATGGCTAACTCCTTAGATTATTTGAGTCCAGTAGGTGGCCGCGTTGATTGTAGCATATGTATGTGGCATTATTTATTTATTATATACTTAATTGTACACCGTGGTTAACAAAAAAAATAAAACTACAAACTAAAACACATGTACAATGGGCGGCCTTATCGCATTCCGCGATCTCTTCCAGGCATCCTGGAATGGACAGTAATTGCCTGGACATAAATGGGGTTGTAATCGGTGCAACATTACTAGAAATAATTCAATTTATTTTATTTTTAATTATTCATTAATTAAGTAAATGGACATTTGGGGAACTCCAACGTGTGATTCATGACCTGAGCAGAGGAACTCACATTGGACATCCGACAGGTCTATAAAACCCTGTATCGTCAAGTTGTGCTTGCAGCAATTTGGGTGCGCAACCGATTGTACCTAATGAACGCTACTGATGCTGATGGCTGATTGGCGAGGTCAATTATTTGTCCCAAATTACCATAAACCTTTACCATAGACTCGAAAAGAAGAAAAAATATTGGCTTCTATTCTATTTGATTGAGCTAACTTATGATTATTAACATTTTAATTTATAAAATCATGTTGTTGAGCAAAATGTAATAAAGCTTTCGTTATTCCTTTTCATGGCTTGCCGATGTTTAAGCTTTTCATTAATGACGAAGACATCATCCGCCTTATTCCAAAACAAGGTTTTTCTTTAAACCAGGTTTAAACCATTGAGCCAGGGTTTGTAATTTGAATCTTATTCTGACATGATCAAGATTCGAAATACAAAACCGAGCTCAATGGTTTAAACCTGGTTTAAAGAAAAACCTTGTTTTGGAATAAGGCGGAATATGTTTTTGCTTCTACAAGTTACACTTGAAACAAAATTTAAAAAAAAAGCTTTTAAATCGTTTTCATTCAATTTTAACCGAATAAAAAATATTTGTTCTATTTAATTTAGAATAGACTGAGATGGAAGTCTATTTCTACCGTCAAAAATAATCGGGAGTGATTTACGAAATATTTTTGCATGTATTTTAATCGCTAAAGTAATTTAGAACGGCCCAATTCAAAGTCTCTATCATATTGTATCTAATAGCTTGCTCTCATATACATACACTCACAGGCATTATACATAGTAGATAGATACATAGATAAATAAATTAGAAACAGCTCGTTAAATTATATTCTCATGAAACATTTCAGGTACAAAATGTCAATCTTTATCTAATTTAATAAATAGGTAAAACGTTAAATAAGATTTTTTTTTGTTTAAGGTATTTTTGTGACTAACTTTTTTGCAACCCGTTTTGGTCAAGTTAATAAAATATAAGGTCTTAGTATCTAAATAATTAAAGTTGCCAGCAAACAATGGGCTATTTAACACTGAAAGAATTTTTCTACTAGAATCGTACACTTTCAAACAAACAAACTCTTCAGTTTTATATATTAGTATAGGTTTACGCTTCTGTGCTGCCACTTACAGTTCCTGAAGGCTCACTATAATACGATGTATAGGAAGCACGTGGTCGTGTTCCCATACAAATCCAGTGTAGCCATTTAAAAAAAACAAAAAGCTTTTGTCGGCGACTTTACGCGTATATATTTATTCTAGTGTATATTTTTAACAATACCCAATTACAGGTCAGGTGACAGAAAATTAATACTACAAAATTATGTTGAATTTTTGAGGTAGATAAGCTGTCACAACCGCTCAGTCAAAAATTTCATGTTTAAAGAAATTAGAATCGCACATAATTAAATATGTAATTCTAATTCAACTACTAATATTGGCTATGATAACAAAATACTCTTTTTTCTTGTTATAACCGCACTTGGATAGCACTGGTTTTTGGAAATACATATTTATGTGGTTTGTCTGTGGTCTTTCCTAGCAAAGTATTTTCACCCACTTTCAATAAGCACACTATGTGGTTTCAGGTAGCATTTAACTGATATTCTTAAAAGTTGCAAAATTGTTGTGATCTATTTAAAATCCTTATGAACTATGTAAATAAAATTAAATGTAATCGCTAATATTTCTTTATAAGTAAAGCATTTGCATGTGGCAGCACCATCAATTAAAATTACGAGTATATATTACCAACATTCAAAAAATATTAAAATGATCTATTTTTCTATTTCAGGATACACTACAATATAACGGATTACAGATATGTATTGTAACTAAAACTGTGTGGGCGTTGCTAGCCTAGTGAACGAATGTACATGTTACGTTGTTGGTAAACGAACAGAGAGTGATATTTTTTTATATTTTTATAAATACCCGCTTTAAATCTATGTAGGTTTGACTTCTATTCGAACGCAACAATATATTATACAGAATTTGTCGGCTTCTGTGAGTTTTGTCGCGTGAAGGTAGGATACCTAAAATGGTTTTACGAATCTGTTATAATAGTTGGTCTTTGATTAAAGCAGGCAAGATTTGCTTATAATTTTTTGAATTCAGAATTCGACATAAATATCTTTTTTTTTTATCAATAATCGATGATTTTTATTTTGAAATTTGCAATCGAGTTTGAATGTTATATTCAGTAATATAGAGATTACCATACTTTTTCAATACTTTAAATACAAATGGCCATATTTTATATTCCACAAAGCTGATGTTGATGGATGGATTCAAATTATTATCACTAGTGTAATGTGGTAATACACATATATCCAAAAACGGTAGTTTCTCCTTATTCGTTGGTCATTCATGATCTATATTTTCAGTAAGTCCACTCCTTCCATTAGTTATTTCCCAAATCGCGCCAGAACTTCTAGACCATTTAAAATGACTCCTTTTCAAGAGTATCAGCCCACCAAAACGATTGTAAATAGATAGGATAGACGTGCCATCGTTCCTGGTATTAACAATTGATGTTCCTAGATCATTTGTAAATAGTTTATTGTACTAATAATAAAAAAAGTGCCAGAAGATTCGGAGTACTTCGATCATTCGATGTTAGTCAGTCTTTGATAGTGAGTTCGTGCAGAATATCATAGATGGCGTTAGGATCAAATCCACTTATCTAGCGAAACTCCGCGGGTGTAACAGGTATCAATCAGGCATGTTATGGATATGCAATTTCAGATCTGAATACGGAAATAGAAATAAAATTATACCGGTTTCGTAATACGGTTAAGGATATAAAAAGTTTCGGATAGTTTTGGTTACAGATTTGACAACTTGGTATAACTGGTTCCAGCTCGGTCAGGAAGAAAAACCTGGATTTGGACTTTGGACTCCACCCCTATCCGAAATTATATGAAACTTTTATATCGGATACGGTCACGGTTAGTTTATTATTTCGGTTATCCGATAGTTTTAGTTACGGTTAACGCAGCCCCTTAACATCCCTGGTATCAATCTATCCGTCCAAAGAAATGAAATACGTTTGACATATTTCCATGATAAATTAAAAAAAGAAATATAAAAGAGTAAAAAGTGAAAATGTGCCTCATGGCTGCTGTACAAAGTCCAGTTCAGTATAAATGGCAGACATCTAGTGCCAGATGCTGTTTTTCAACTGAACTATAGGTTTTACAGATTAAAAACCATGTTGAATTATTTAGAAGTAATGTATACATATAGTTATGCATACATTAATATAAAGGTAAAATGGCAATAACACCAAATAAATACACTACAGAGGCAATGTCATCATGATATAGTGTGAGGGAAAGGGATAGTGCTATTCGTCTTGTGTAGTTCCGTCTCTCTCTGACACATGAATCATGATGGATTTAAGACGTAGGAAAAGCCACTGCAGTGATGTTAATAGAAATTAATAGGTTAGATAGGTACCCATCTCACCTGCGGGATTTCGCTATCGAATCTAATTTGAGCCTATAGAAATGAAATCCTTGGTTCGAAAAGTCAATTAAACTAATACTCGCCACTGCTTCAACAAATGCCTTACATTTTGGTGCTTAACAAAACTTTCGAATAGAAGTCAAAATTAATATAATCATTGCTGTTATTGAACATTTTCAATCTTTAATATTCTATTGTATTTCTCATAATAATTCAATTTTCTTTCAAACATAAATTGTATTGAGTAAGTTAAATATAAGTTCCTCAGTTTGCCATTTCTTGTATGTTTACTATTGATTGTTTCGAATGTAATTAATTATGGTGAAATTATATTCAAATTAATTTTATTAAAGTTTCTGTACCTGCACAGTGGAGACTTATTATTTTGATACCCAGAATACTCTAAAGTAAATTCAAAAATAATTGCAAATATCTTCCAAAATGTGGAAGTACTAAGATTCACCTCTGCATACCCCTATAAATTATACAGGTGTGATGTTACTACACAAGGTTTATTACATTATATTGTACTCATAAAGAACAACTTGTAATATAGACCCAACCATCAAAGAACTGAAAAATAAATCAGCTGTTCAGTACATTTTGTCATGTTGTGCTATCAAAAATGTATGCCATGATTGTTTTAAGTTATTTGAGATATCCAGGTTGGTCTCATAAT
This sequence comes from Hecatera dysodea, assembly GCA_905332915.2. NCBI lineage: Eukaryota > Metazoa > Arthropoda > Insecta > Lepidoptera > Noctuidae > Hecatera > Hecatera dysodea. The sequence goes on along the minus strand of HG995294.1, from coordinate 3,472,416 downwards.
AAAAGTTGTTTATAATAATTATAGGAATGTCATGACAGGAATGAAACTGTTCACCCTGTAAAAATTAAAAAAACTGCAGAGCTCTTTCAAAACTATATTATATTCATTCATATCTACAATCAAAACTAATATTGTAATTAAATGAATCATCAATAAATACTTATCCTAAACAAATGAGATCAAATTAACTATTTTGTACTTTCTTATAAATTCAAAACATTCATATTTATCGTTGAATGAGACTTCAAATGTACGTTCAGACCGTATCTTGTTTGATAAGACTTGTCACACAGATGGCAATGAAAGTTCTTAACTCCAGTGTGGGTTAGAGAATGTCTCTGCAGTTCAGATTTGGAGAAGAAACGTTTCCCACAACTGTCACACCCATATTTCTTTTCTTTTAGATGATTTTTTCTTATATGAGAGCTTCTAGAACTTGAAGATATGAAGGTAGCATTACATACTTCGCATTTGTGGTTTCTCGTTCGCTTATGATTCCACAGCACATGAGAATGGAGGCCACCTGGAACTTTGAACTTCTTTGGACAAAACTTACAGCTGTACGGACGATCATTGCTGTGTGTTAACATGTGGATACGGATGTAACCGGGAGGGTATGACTTCCCACATTGATCACACTGACGCAATACCCTCTCAGACTTGCTTTTCTCCTTATTTTCTATATTAGGTTGACAACAATGGCTGTTCAGTTCATCTTGATTGTAGAACCCTTCCCAGCAGTTTTCACATAGGTACGGTTTTAAATGCAACTTTCTATGTAAGACAAGTGAACGAAAATCTTCAAATTTCTCATTGCAATAATCACAATCCCTTCCAATTTCAGATTTAGTGGGATGATTATTTGTGCAGTGTTCATTTAGCATTTTTACCGAATGGAACTCTGCTTTACATTCAACGCAAAATAACAACCGAATCTCATCATCAATGCTTTCTTCTATCTTCTTTATTTTTCTCTTTTTCATGTTTATATGGCAGTCTGGTTTTTGGTAATCAGATTCATAGTTACAGTCATAGTTGTCACTTGTTGAATCAAGAAGGGAGAGGTTGTCCATCAAGGTTTTAGAACTGGAATCTATGAGGACTTTGAAGGAGTAAGTAATGGTGAGCTGATGGACACAGTTGATGCATATGTTTTCTGGAAACATTGGGTCTGGGGCAACCTGGAATAGAAGAGAATCCAGTTAAAAAATAGGTGCTTCAGAAGATAATTTGAACAGAATTTATTTAAATTTAGCCATATAAAGGCTCTTGTTATGTTGCTGTGGCCTTAGTGCGAGTTTTTCATAGTAATATTTTCAATCATGTTAGTGTGTCTGCCTGGTGACAATAATGGAAAAACTCATTAATGTAACAATTTGACAGCAAATTTATACATTAATGCAATCAAATACATTAAAAACTCTCACTAAGCCCTCAGGTTAGTAAGAGCTAAATAAGAATATCATGTTAATCTTAAAATGGTTCATGTGCACAATCCAGTTATTTTTAAACTGGTTTACAACTTGCATGACAATCAAACATATCGTAATATGAGAGTAATTCGGTTTTTTGTACCCCTTTTGTGTGTGGCCTCTAGTCATTCAACCTTGGAGGTTGTCGGCTGTTTAACCGGACTTGCCTGTGGTGGTAATATTAAAGCCTCCAGCCAAGGCTTATAAAGAACTTACATACTGAGGGACTACTCGTTACAGGCACCCCCTGTAGGGTGGGTATAGACCTCGGCATAGGGGGTCACTGGGGGGGAAGCAGCTTGGGACGAGCTGAATCTAACAAAGATTATAACTAACGGGCAAATTTAAGACTACAGGCTCAGTGGCGCAGGCGGAATCGAGCAAGGTTCGGGTGGGTCATTCGTACCCCGACCCTCTCATGATAATTATATTTCTGTAGGGGCAGACTGATATATCTCTGATACTAAGATATATTTCTGAAGGACGTGCTATAAGGAAACGATGAAAACAATGAAGCGGCAAAATTTAAAGTAGCTCAATATAATATAATACCTTGTAATTATAAAAATTCTGCAGAATATCTGATAGATGAACCTCTTCGCCAGCTATTCTCACACGAGTGTGTATATGACGCATTTCTTTCTCGCTTCCTAAGCATGTCCGACAACAGTTTTTATAATCCATTATGAAAATTGTATTATTTTAGTTTCGTCTACGATAAACAGTGTTTCTGTTTTCATCAATATTCACATCGCGACCGTAACGTCGCTTTTGATAGTTTTGACTTTGACAGTTTATAATCCGTTCCGTTTCCAACTATATCCATAAACCGTTCAATGCGTTCCATAACAATATAATGTTTTGTTGATTTTATTATAATATCATTATAAAATATTGTAACGACATTAGGTAGCTTTGCTATTAAACCGTTTTAAATATTTATTAATTAAATAGCCCGTATTTCCAACAGCTAACCAATGCTTACTTTTTACTAGCGTTATGCTCATCATGCAATCAAGCAAAAAAACGTATTTCAGACAATCAGTACAATGATCGTTTAAGCTAGATGAGGCCGGTGTTTCCTAGCCGACTACTGTAAAAAGCTTTCTGGCATAGCTTAGGTACCTTTATTAACAGTTTGAATTTATAAGATCTTGGATGTGGGAAGGGAGTTATCACCTATTTTCTTGAGCTTGGTTCTAAGAATGACAAAATTATGTTTGTTTCTAGTATTTTTTACATTATGAATATCACTGTATCTTTTAAAAATAATAGTATTAATATGTGCATACCTACAAAAGATAGACAACAATATTTAGATAGAAAGTAGACAACAATTTCTTCCATATGCAGCAATCATAGCAACATTTTTAGTGCACAAGCGTGCACTCACTCATATTGGAGAAGTACTATTGCTTATGTATTCGCGATTTTTACGAAGAGAAAAATATCTTTTGAGCTTTATTCTCTTTTTCGAGCGAAAAGTTAGAGCGTTTAGCTACTTAGAGTATAGAATATATAGAGATGCCGTAATGTTCTATATCTTATTTGCTTATACAAATATCTATTAAATCGATACAGAAATAAGAAACTACACTTTGTCTCTTTTTAACCAATGAGTTTTCACATTTGAAGAAAGAGACGTCACACTATTTGTTTTGTCTCTTCCTGACAACATTTTCACATATCCGTCAATGTACGTATCTCGCGTGCCATCCGCCATTGTTTGGGCCCGTGGTTTTGAAGTACGTCAGCTGTCAAGTGAACAACAACATTGGGTTTAGATTACGATTTTTAGGGATAAAAACGCTCCAAACTAAATTGTATTGTGCTGTGAGTGTCTAGTGGAGCAAATTGAATATGCCTACGTGTGCAATAATTCAGTGTGGTGCAAGGAAAAACCCCAATCGAGCCTAATTAAACATGCACAGGTTAGTAGCCGTATTTTAAGAAAAACTTTATCATACTGCTATTTTTTTTGTATAACTATCCTTGTTTTATTTATAGAATCAAAGTTCCCACATGTACATACAAATTATTTCTGATATTTACCTCTATTTGCTAAATTTATATCATGTTTTGTTTACAATAGAAATGACAATTCAAAATAGTGATGTCTTTTATTAAATAAGCTATCGATAAGAAAGTTATTTTTTTTTAGTTTGTATTATATATTGTTGAGTAGGGTATCAAAATGAAGGGCTTGAAGAGACGATTTTGAAAATAAAACTAACAGAATAAAAATAAAAATAGTGATAGTACTAAAACGACAATATCAATTCGTCATGCAGTAGGTGGTGGTTATTTAGTTCACTCTGATTTGTTCCACTAACTGCATCAAACTGAAATAAACTTGCATGTTTTTTATTTACACAGGTTCCCTAAAAATGAAGTACTATGCCAAAAGTGGCTTGTGAAAAGCTATCCTTAAGAAACTATTTTAATAAATTAACATTGAATAATATCGATGGTCAAGTTTTTTTTTTCTGAAACAAACGAAGGGGTACGTTTTCGGATATAATAACAGTTACATTACATTTATTTAAATAAATGTGTCTTTTCGGTCAGAATTATGGTTTTTCTTCTCCTACTTGAACGAATGAACGGTAATTATAGGTCACAAGTTGCCAGAAGTTATTTAAGAAGTAGTTATATGTTAATAAAATTGTTATACATGATTTAGTTCGTAATGTGATTTAGAAGGCCACTTTTAGTTTCTATAAAATTAAACTCAGATTTCAATGGATAGTTCACAATAATTGGTAATGGTTGGGACTTTCAAAAGTGCCTAATAAATATCTCACTAACATTAGGCATTTACTTTGACCTGGTGATATATTATAGTGAATAAAGGTACATTTTTCATATTACTTTGTTGTTTTAATCCTTTTAATACCTCAGTGTTAGTATCTTTCTACAATATTTATACTCTATAGGCCGAGCCTACGTAAAACGATCGCCCGCGCGGTCCCTTACAAAAGCGCTCCGTTGCGGCCCCTTTTTGCTAAGTAACAAATATTAAGTTTTCCATCGACTCTACACATGCACACCTTTAAAGTTGAAATAGCGATACTGAGGGTCAGAGTAATCTTTATGAACAACTTTAAATGTAGAACAGAACCTGAAATCGCAAAAAACCTCGGTTGTCCTTAAAGTCACTCGCAAAAACAAAATTCGAAGTCAGTCAGTCGCTCATAAAATGTAGCTTCTCACCCCTTGTAATCTAATCATCCAAAGTTTAATAGTATTGATAGTAACAAAATTAAATGTACCATAAGAAATGTTAGTAACTCTGGTATCGATATCGATACTTTTTGGTTTTGATTACTTATGTGCTTCCCTAGCAATGGCCGCCATCTCTTGGGCCAGATTTATAGTAGGTATGCACGCGTATTTCGTAGGTATTTCTGGTCCATATTAATGTAAGGTCTTTGTTTAGCTACCAGTTCGCCTAAACGCACTGTCAAACATTATTTGACATTTTTGACAGATATGCTTTTGATTATTATTGACTGCTGAGTAGAAATATAGCTTTCAACAGAAAATGTTTTTCCAATTACCCGACGAAGAACCGAATTTTAGTAAAGCCACCAGCAAAACATTAAAAAGTAACGCTCTAAGTCGAAAACAAAAAAGATTGCGTCGTAAGAACAGACTGAAAGCCAAAAGAAAACGTCAGAATCAGATCAGACCAGAAGCAAAGGCGGCGGTACCAGTTCCAGTTGTTCGTAATATTTCAAGCACAATGACAGCCTGGGCTGAGGACTTTACAAAAGCTGCAACATGGCAACTGAAGAATGAAGTAGCTTACTGGAAATCGAAAGCTCAGGCACTGGAGCAAGAAAACAAGATTTTACACAGAACTATACGTCAAAATATCATTGACGGTAAAGTGGATGGAAACAAAAGACATGTAGCTTTCCAGTGTGACAGCTATTTAGCTGATTCACACTATTCTGAAGATGAACAAGAATCTGATCAATATGATGAAGAAGAAGATGTTGGGCCTGAAAGTGTCGCCTCTGGGCAAGATCAGTTTGAAGTTAGTGAAGAGTACATACAGTTCCTGAGAGACAATCAGGTGTACAGAGACTCTGCCAGGCAAGAGAGAGAGAGGTTGAAAGCTAAGAATGATACTGATAACAGAGAGATAGAGGAAATGGAGGCGGGGCCTGCGGAGCAATCAGAAGACCAGCAGGAAGTGTTAAAGAAACTCTATGGAGATGGTTGGGAAAGGATATCTGCATTAGAAATGTCTTTGAGAACCGAATTCATCAGCATTTGTGATAAGGACAAACCAATATACTGGCCAAATATACCTTTCAATTTTAATTTTGGTTGAACAAAAGTTGTCTTAGTAAAATTTGATATTTACTTTATAATACTGACTTATGTTATTGAAAAGTTATTTTTTATATATTTTCATGTTTAAGTTGTCCATTTAGGCTATTAGTGTTACTGTTTTGTAATTCTAAATGTTACACTGATTTTCCAATAGCAATTCTTAGATTATAATATTTTTTCAATATACAATGTCAACTCTTAATTTTTAGTGTTACAATTACAGGTTACAGGGTAGGTTAACTATCCTTTTAATTTTTTTATCCCTTGGGCTCCATATGCCTATGATGTGAATATAAAAGGCACAAACACGTCTTGTGAATATCAAAGTCATCATTGTTTTATTCTGTATCTGTGTGTATTGTGGTGTGTTTTAATACTTGATACACATCTAACCTCAATTAAATTAGTATTGTACTCAACACTGATCTTATTTGACTGTATTTATTTGTTCTTGAAAAATAAATTATACAAAAATGTTGACTGTTTTGGTATTTGAGAATAGTAATCTGCACCTGTTGATGTTATGAAAGTGAAAGTTTGTATGTTTGTGAATCTATCACACCTGAACAGCTAAATCAATTTATGAATCTTACCGAAGGATAGATTATGGACTTTTTTTTGGATCTATGGGTACTGTTCATCTTGGGAGAACTGGAAGAAGTGGATGATGGAGTATTATGTTGGAGTATTATGTTGGACTACTTTGTACACACTTCCTCAAAAACTGACTTCTATGCCACTGATTTTGGGCATATAATTATTGTATTTCTATATTATCATTGTTTTAATATTAAGTTTAATTTTTTTTTTGCAAAGTATCATCAAATATTAAAAATGCATTAGGTATTGCTACATGAGTGTGTTCTAGTTTGTGCCGATATTTATATGAGTGGAGAATAAGATACAAGTCAATATTATCTAAATCCTCGTAAGAAATTGGGTGTGAGTTTTTCTTACAATATGTAGGTAATTTTATTAAAACTTTTTGACATGAAAAAAGAATTTGAAAATTCTTGTTGTATTCAAAATTTTCTAGATGTAAACAGACAGGTACCTACAGAGTATTATGTTGTTGGTCACACATTAAAGTTTCAAGAATATTGAGAATATAATGCTCCAGTTCTCACTGTTTCTATGTTCGTTTTTGGTCCAATCAAGCCCAGCTTTCCATAGTAGTTTCAAGCAAGGATCGATAGATGGCGTTACTAGCAGCAGAGTTGAATTTTAAGGATTTCGTACCCACAACCCAATGGGACCCTATTACTATGCCCCCGTTGTCCGTCCGTTTGTCAGTCTGTCCGTCCGTCTGTCTGACCGTTGAAATTTTTAGTGTGTTGCCGCTATAACAACAAAAATGAAAGGGGCTCCTCTACTAAATACGTGTAAGTATTCTTTTATGTTTTTTGCTCGATCTTAATAACGGCCTCGTGTATTCCTTTTAACCCAAAGGTTGACTCGTGGAGAATGCCTTGTTGCATTAGGTTCGCCCATGTTATTGTACATAATGTTTACCTAAATAAAAAAATGTAGACGCGTGAAATGCGCACAAAAAAAACATAATATTTACTTGTACATATTAATCATAATTTTAACGCGAATCCCGACTCTTATTTGAGTTTTTATAATAATTTTAATAACTTTTACACGTGTAGGTATTTCTAAACTTACCTAGGAGGGTAATTTGGAACGTTCCAATTTTCATTAAATGTTGATTATAATTTGAAATTCGTTCTTTTTTTCATTTATTTTATGGGTTATTGTTCTTGAATATAGTCTAGGTGACAGGTGACAGAGACAAAGTCGACGATGGAATGGGCTTACCCAGAATAAGCCTGTTGAACAGGCTCTGTTCACTCTAACTTTGAAGAGATTAGAGTTGAACGCGTTCGGAAACACATCAAGATTGTTTACCTTCATTTAAATACCTAAACAAAACGAGTAAATATAGAAGCTCATTCTGGCTGATCGTTAGTCTCACCCAAGATTTTACAGATAATTCACTGGACTGGACTGGATTGGATTCGAGTGAACACCAATCAATATTAAATGGATATCTAGGTATTCTTTATAAGAATCTCCGACTCTAAGACGACCCACAAACTGAAGAACTTGTAGGTTGCGGAATTTTGGTTGCGGTATTAAGCAAAACACGTGAAATCAAACACACAACTCTCCTTTTGGGCTTTGCCACAGTCGGGTAAAAATAAACGGAAGGGATGTTTAAAGCCTTACTGGCTGATATAAGGGATTCGTTTTTTTAAGATTTTTGTCAGCCAAATTTATGAAACCATCAATAATCTAAAGGCGGGATAGTCTACTGTCTACCTCAGTTACTGACGAACTGTGACTATGGTTAATCTGACAGCAAAACCTACCGTGCAATGGACACCTAACAAGTATGAAAGTCTATATGGTTTTAAAGTAACATGTAGAAAATATGATGCATACGGAACCCTCTGCGCGCTAGTCCGACACGCACTTTGCCGGTTTTTTCCCACTCACTAACATTAATTTACTCTTGCTTCCCTTCCTTGCTCAAACAAATGCAACTTGTACTTATAAAAAATGTGCGTCTCACGGTTGTTCTAAACCTCTGTCGATCTCAGCATGCGCTCGACAGTTTGATGCCTATCGCTCATACGTTTTTGTGCACTGAAAACTAGTCTTAGAATCGAAGGCATACCGTGAAACCTAGAAACAGGATACTCTGCTACTTGACTGATGGATGAGGCTAGACAGTATTATTGCAGTGAAAGTTCATTTCAGATTAATCCTTAGGTACCTACATCATATCATGAGTTGTGGCTTCTCTGTTTATTTGTCTGCGTGCTGTTTATAGCTTGAGAACTGCTGATTCGATTTAGGAGCTGGTACTAGAAGTTATGGCTACCGATACTTTCAAAATGAAATAATTAGGTGTTGCTTAACTTTATTTCAAATTAAGGCATAATTACATAGATTTGGTTTAGTTATAAAGGCAGAATTGTGTGGAAAAAGGGAAGGGAGAAATTTTAGGGAACAGGATACCCTGTTACTTGACTGATGAGCTTAGATATTATTGCAGTGAAAGTTCATTTCAGATTAATACTTACATTCGCCGACATTAGGTACTATATCATAAGTTGTGAAGACTCTGTCTATTTGTGTGAGTATTTATAGCTTGAGAACTACGAATCCGAATGTGGTGTATTTAGGACTCACGAACAAGTAGAGGAATGTAAAGAAATATGGAACAGGCAACATTTTGTATTATCGATTTAAAAAAGAAACATCACAAATCAAACGCGTTTGACAGTACCTAATACTTATCAGAATTCTGTAATTAATAGTAGATACTAGAACTAAAGTTGTATCTTGTTATTTTCAAGATTAAATAATCTCGATATGGTGCCTAACTTTATTACAAAGTAAGCCATACGTTTAATTTATAAATAACTCATTAATATTTTTCATTAATCACTTTTTGAGACGCTGGTGAAATAACTAAAAATATAGATTTAGTCAGGGCTTATTACATTTTCGTATTTGTGCAAGACCATACAAAGCAAATTTGTCTAGTTAACCCTGGATTAGAACGTTAGCCCAGTGCTAAGCGGAGCAGCGCAAGTTGGCCTAACAGCTGTAATGCGCCAATGCGATATTCCTAGACATCAACAAAAAACAAAATTGAATCAAAGTGTACATTTTGCTCATCGGTGGACAAAATAGGCTTAAAATAATTGCCGAAATATCGAGAAACCTTTGGAACAGGATGCTGCATGACTGATGAGCCAGTATTGCTATCGAGCCCACTTGCATCAAGTACCTCATACTTTTTGTTTGTCTGTCTGTTTGTTGCCTCTTCACGTCTCAACGGCTGAAGGGATTTTGATGAAACTTGACATACGAGTAGATCATGTCCTCGAATAGGACATAGGTGCGATACCTTTAATCCCGGGAGTATTAACCTTTGGGTTAACTTCTGAATTTACCGCGGTCAAAGCCACTGGCAAAAGCTAGTGTGCTATAAATCTGAAACACTACGCATCAAATGATAATACATTTGGCACGAAAATTTGAATACGATTTTACATTGATCGGACCTAGATAAGGACATTATTTTTTTTATCAATGTTGTGCGTACCCCACGCGCTATATCCCGCGGCGTATTTACGTCGTGAATGCAAAGCATAATACCGTAGAGAACGACTGCAAAAAGTAGTAGTAGGAGTAGCGGCCAGGGGAAGCAGCCTTGCCGACACTACGATGTCATCTGAGATCAGGCCGTCGTGATATACCTCGTAAAAATATTTTCTGTAGATGCTCTCCAAAAGGTGGACCAATTTCAACGGCACATCAATGCCTAGAAGGCGGGACCTGCTGAATCACACACACGGCTGCATGCAAGCAAAACTCGACGACCTCCGAGAGGAGACAGCGAAGACTGGACTTAAAATGAACTCCCGGAAGACTCAGGAGATGCATACAGGGGTGAGAAACACGCAAATTAACTTTCCTTCGGAGCGTCTTGTCGGAAACTGGAGGAACTGAAGACGACATCATTTCACTGATCATCAAGGCACGATCTACCTTCGTACAGCTGAGACCTGTTTGGCAATCAAGGAAAGTGGCTAAACTCAACATGTCCAATATAAACTCCAGGTTTTCGTCAACCTGTCACCGCAGCCCTGGAACGCAAAGGGCACAAGAAGGATCATGGTTAGGTTTAGTCATCGGACAGATGTGGAGGGAGGAGAAGCGTGAAACTCAAGACCACTGGCAATGACGGACCAATGTGGACGCCTTCTGCCCCAGCTAAGGGAAATAGTATCTAAATATATGTATATATCTCAAAAGTGACTGACTGACGTGTGATCTATCAACGCACAGCCCAAACCACTGTACGGTTCGGGCTGAAATTTGGCATGCAGGTAGATATTATAACGTAGGCATACGCTAAGAAAGGATTTTTGAAAATTCGTCCCCTAAGGGGGTGAAAAAGGGGTTAACATTTTGTATAGAACTCCACGCGAACGAAGTCGCGGGCATAAGCTAGTAATATATAAAGCTGAAGAGTTTAGGTAATTGTTTGTTTGTTTGCTTGAACGTGCTAATCTCAGGAACAACTGGTCCGATTTAAAAAATTCTTTGAGTATCTGATAGCCCATTTATCGAGGAAGGAATATATTATCACGCTGAGAAAAATAAGAGCGGAGCACCAGTGACGAATGTTGCAAAAACGGGGTGATTTTTTCTGTTTCTCTTATGAAATGCAAACAAAGTTGCGCGGGTCAGCTAGTTAAATATTAAAAGTAAATCAATGCGTACCCATGCGATATACAAAACTTTCACGTGAGTGAAGACTCTAGCAAAAGCTAGTATTTAATAAAGTTTATAGAATCCTTCTCATTTTTAATTAACCGTCGAACAGGTTATTCAAACGAACCACTTAGTGGCTTATGATCTATGTATGAGCACTTACGGTCAATTAGCTGAGAACTACTACTGGTTGTCTATGCGTCTCGGACCATAGAGGGAGAGGTAACCCTATCACAGTACTGTACCGTTTATGTGCACCTACCTATGTATGTACCTGTTTTTTGTATGTATTTTTTTTTGTTTAAACGTTGCCCCACACTAGGACTTACTCCTGTAACGTGGGTGCGTTCACAAACATGTAAACTCACATACAGACCAGACCCGGAACAGTTATTATCTGTAGGCCATACAAACATGTCAGTGCCTGCTAGGGTTGCGGAATTTGTTCGAAAGAGTCACCGCGGCCCTGGAATGCAAAGGGCACAAGAAGAATCACGGGTGGGTTTTAGTCAGTAAAAGTCTGACACTCCCTTCCGCTCCACCCAGAGCGGGAGAAGTCATTTGATGATTTCCCATCCAGAAAAAAAAGGCCATACAAACATTTGTTTCATGTGGGGATCGAACCCGCGACACGCAGCGCAGTAGATGGACGCTATACCACTTCGCCAACCGTGATACTGGAAATGATTTCTTCCGACCTAAGCTGAGCGGAACTCTTAATGTCTAACCCACCCGTGTTCCTCCTAATCCCCTTTGCGTTTCAGGGCCGCAAATGACTCTTTTGAACAAATTCCGCAACCCTAGCAGGCACTGCTGGTCCTAACGGGCCGCTTCTTCTATGCTACCAATGTACCTAACATTTTATTTTTATAACATGGGACTAAAAAAAAACGAATGTAACAAGCTCGACTTGTCCCACGGTTGGGCAAAGGGAACGTTCTCTATTTTTCATATAGGTTATCTTTGTGAATATCTATATGTATCAATAATGCATAATTATGTGTATAATAGGGGCAGTCTTATTGCCGCCAACGGGGCAAAACTCCATACTGGGAAAATTACTGGGAAATTCCCGATACAAAAACCTAATTAACACTTTTCTCAACCCGAATCAAATGCAGCACCCAAAGTGTGTAACTCAGAAACTCACAAATTATGTATTTAACAACCAAATGTATCCCCAGATCCATTGTTCACTAGACCAAGAAGGCTGGTAATTCGGATTTAAAATGAGAACATTGAAACCAGTAAAAATACATTCAGTTAAAAACTAAAACCTACTTATGAAAAAACCAATTGATACTCAGAATTGTCGGCAGATAGCGCTAGTGGCATACATAAACCGAAATTAAGTTTTACCCGTATTACCTAATTAATATTTATTAGCAGTGAAGTTTTAAACTACGAATCGTTCTTTGTAAAACGTTCGTTTTCATTTTACATCGACGATTGAGAATGAGAACATCATCAATGTAATCGAAGTTACGTATTATTAGGGATAACTGAAATACTAATAGTCAGATCGCATTCAAATTTAATTGGGATCCGAAGCACCAGCTTTCGAATATAAAAAGAATAATCAATATCGCCAATAAAAGTTATGAAGCAAAACAAAAAAAAAATATTCCGCTTCTAAACGTTCAAAAAAGGAGGAAGTTCTCACTCCTCCTTTTTTGGAAGTCGGTTAAAAATATAGAAAAAATGATTTTATTCTGTTTGGGTAATTTCAAGAGAGAGATTGTATTGTATTAATTTATTATGAAATCAGAATTCCCGCAACTTAAAAAAGTAGCACATAATGCACACTTCAATGCGGCACCTCATTTCTCCAATTAAGCTCGAAAGCTCAGGTACTATGGTGGAAAATAGTATACTAAATGTTAAGGTTGCATAGCACCTGTCAGTATACAAGCACTGGCAGGCAAATATTATTCTTTTCTATGTTGCTATGACACCATCAAAATTTATTATTCACTTGTCAATATCTTTTCCTCTATTAAACATCGCTATTTACATAAAAGTTTACGTTATTCATTTTCATCCTATCTGAACTACTGCGCTACTGCAAAGGTGAAAACCTAACACTAAAAGTTAAGTGTCTCGCGGCTGTACTAATTTAAAAAGGTCCATTTCAGCGAGATGTCAGACAGACTGATGGCCAATCCTACAATTTTCAAGCAACGTTCCAATTCGTATCTTAGTCGCATTTTTTCAAAAAAGAGCTAAATTTTTAAAACTAAATGTGTCAATAAAAAAAAAACATTTTTTTCATATAAGTATTGTGACTGAGATACAAATGCGAACGTTTCTTAAGAAATACCTGAATTTTCGCTCAGATCTGAATCTGGATTCATCAAATGAACCTTTCAAAGGACGCATGGCGGTTTATTTGTAGGTAACGTTTGCTGGTATACAAACATTTGTAACTTTAAAAATGAAAACAATATATCTAGTTTTAATTTCCGCGAATATTAGTGGGTTGCAGGTATGCACCTCCCTCCCGCCCGCTATATTATGCACATGCAAGATTACAAGGCAAATGCAAGGATTTTAAGCACATGCAGGAAGGCAAAGCAAAACCCAACACGACGTGTTGACTCGCTGACCGTTGAGTTCGCAACTCAACGGTCAGCGCGGTCAATATAGCGGGCGGGAGGGAGGTGCATACCTGCAACCCACTAATATTCGCGGAAATTAAAACTAGATATATTGTTTTCATTTTCAAGTTTGGAATGGATTTCCGCAAAGTAACGCCTGATTCAATCAATTTTATTTGTAACTTTTCCTGTTTTCCCCATTTCCCACGGGTTAGCTGGACGTGTGTAGCACCCACCCATCGCTTATCATGTTTTAGTATCATATTGTGTGAACCCATACCAAGCTGCTGTCGAACACGCACAAAAACAGACGTTTTTCTATACTACTATTATAAAGAGGAAAGATTTGTTTGTTTGTTTGTATTGAATAGGCTCCGAAACTAATGAACCGATTTGAAAAATTCTATCACTGTTTGGAAGCTACGCTATCCCCGGGTGTTGTAGGCTATATATTATCCCCATGTTCCCACGAGGATACCGCGGGCCGCTGCTATCGGTGATAAACTTGATTGCTACTGGGAAAATTCCTGATGAAAAATATAATTCCCATCCTGGGAATCGAACCTAACAAACCCGAGATCTCACGCTCAGCATTCACACTGTAACTGAAAAAACAGACAAGGCAGACAGAACACAGTATAAAGTTGTACCATACATACATACATACGTGTGATGCAGATCCTGCGTACAAAAGACATCAACGCATCTCGAGTAATTTAATGATATGTTTTTTGGTAAGTTTTTACGTTTCGACCCGCCAAACCCACAGAGCTGATTATAATGAAATTCAGTACTTGGAAAGACTTAAACCATTTTACCTTTGGTCATGAACGTTCGCCAAGGTGTTGAGGAAAAAAGCCTTGATTCTATGTAACCTATAATATAGAATATGTAAACATGATGATAATAGCAATTTCATTCTAAATATTATAATGTTTTCTATCAAGCAAAGCTAGTACTTACTTTTTACTCTTAATTGAGTCAAAATAATATATACTTTTGAACCTCTACCAATTTAACGTGGTCTGTTGCTTACCACCCCTTAAAAATAATGGAATGATATTGGAAACGCCACCATAATTAATATCACGCCTGGTACACCCGACGGATTAAGCAGAAGAGTACATATAGTAGACAGAACAAAATTTCGCCAACCGAAAAAAAAGTAACGAAAAATTCCTCCAAACCCAAAACATCCTTAGCCCCAGCATCTATCAACATTTATAGTATCAATCGTCGGTACCAAAGAACGTAGAAATTGGCGCTCAAAACGGTTGAACGCAACCTGTTTCCGAGAGGACCCCTCCCGTGCCCCGCACACCCCCGCAAGGCGTCCCCCGCCAGTGCCATCAGAGCCTTCGACAAGCTCAGTTGCGCGCGCGCATACCCGCACAAACACGAAAAAAAAACACGTTTTTCTGTGATAAATTTTATGATCAGTGATTCCCGGATTGCAGTGAAGTGTCTTGAAATTATAATCCGTAAATTTTGTAAAGTATTTTCAGTGTGAAAACAGTGGAAAACAGAGTTATGTTTCAGTGAATTTGTGTGACAGAAGGATTTTGGAGGTAAACCTATAGTAGAGCTTTGAGAATATATTTGTATTTAAGCTCTTTTGATTCTCCCCAAACGAATAAAACATACTATAACTTCCCAAGACTCTACTATGATAGTAGAGTCGACTGTACGTATTTTAAAATGGCTAGCGGATCTTAAAGTTGATGTAGAGAATGCTAATGGCATTTCATACAGTTATTCCTATCTCGTAGCTAGGATATTTTAGTAACAAACTTTATCTGAAGCGTTTTTCAACATCAAAGTAAAGAAACTAAAAAAAAACACTCAATTTAGTATTTTTCCAGTATTAGTGACATAATATGACATAAAATCACAAATCTATGATAGACTCTTAACTCTCAAGAAAATCACTAAACTGAACAAAAATCTAACTTAATCGCAACTTAAACGTTTTCCTAGAAAGTGTGACTTAAGTTACGCTAAGCTAAGTAAGCGTAGGTTTAAATCGCGTCGTTATAAAGTTGCTTATAAGTTATAACTTAAGTCATATAACTAGTATTTTGCCCGCGGCGTGGTTTGTGTTACACTATTCATCTCATTTGTTAGACCGTTTGATATATGTTGATGCTAGTGATATTATAAGTCATTATAATTTGCACTTGGCGCTTTAGTTAGCACGTTTTTTTAACGCTAATGAATCTAAAGTACTTTGTTTAGCAAATAATACAACTGATACTATCATAGTTTATCCGATGATAAACTATGATAGTATTCAGTCTCAGGAAGTTTTAAGAAACTTAGATTGGCTTTTAAAGGGAAATCCTGCTGATAATTATAAAAAAATCTGTCAAAAAAAGGATTATAAAGCTTTTGAAGCCATAACCACTAAAGCTTGTGGTAAAAGATTCAATGTGGTTGAAGTTATAAGAGTTGAAGAAATGGTGTGTTACAAAACTTGGATTGGTCTTTATGCAGTTCTATCTAGCAGCGTCCCGCGGTTTCACCCGCGTTGTTCCCGTGGGAATACGGGGATATAATATAGCCTATGTTACTCAGGGTGAATGTAGCTTTCTAATGTTGAATGAATTTTTGAAATCGGCACAATAGTTTTTTAGTTGTACATTACAAACATACACACACACACACCCACAGAAATACAAATCTTTGTTATTTATAATATTAGCGTAGATTAACTTCTATTGACATATTATAAAGAGCATTACGAAAATTGCCCTAATTTATATATAAAAGCACGCGTTAAATCTCAGATTTTGCAAAATTATTTTAATTTAAGTTCCATTTTTAAGATCACATAACCACCACAAATCACTGTTTACCGAAAAATCTCCGCGCTATACCGAATTGAATAGTTTATACTTCTATGTCTTTACGTTCAATGTCTAACTTTGTTCTCACTATTATTTTCTGGTTTTCTCCTATCCTTTGGAATAAAACCCGCCAAATACTGGTCCTCTTTGCTGCATTGCTTTCCGAAAATTCAATCTTAACTTTTGTAGGAACTTCCTTACTACCTAGTTCCCACAAAGCTAAGATTCATCATCATCTGCCTAGCCTTTTCCCAACTATATTGGGGTCGGCTTCCAGTCATAACAGATTCAGCTGAATACCAGTATTAAACGTGGATCGGCTGTCGACCAGACCTCCACAACCCAATAACTGGGGAACACGGTACTTCTTGGCAAGACTGGTGTCAGATTTTCTGTCTTCTGACAATCCGTAACGACTGCCAAAGATCTATACATGACAGCCGGGACCAACGGCTTAACGTGCTTTTCGAGGCACGGAGGAAACTCGGTATATTAAGATGGTCACCCATCCACAGACCAAACTTGCTTAACCTTGAAGATCGATCTATGCGGCTGTTATTCTTTAGCCACGAGCTCCTCTTCCACAAATCTGCGATTCCGCCAAAAAAATCCAGCATTATTTACGCATTTGCCGACCTGTACAATTCAATAATTTTGCTTCTTTTTAGAGTATTAATCATAACTGCCGCAAATTAACTCTTTTCCTATACTCATTTCTCTTGGCGGTATAAACATGGCTTAATATTCTTACACGCGGCATAGCCATTCACAATAAGTGCACTCACTTATGAAAAATAAGTGTCTTCTCTGTAAATGGATCTCTCAGTTTTATTTCAACATCTGTTAATTACAGCATCTTTCTGGAACTCATTTAAAATTATCTTCTTTTCATGACCACGGTCTTTAAACTGAGAATTTTAATGCGAAAGTTCTGAACAAGAGACCTTTTACGTAAAAGTAAATTGAAGTGAATTACTATGAAGTTAACAAGAAAGTAGCACCTGTTTTTCTTTATTGTCTTTTACTATTTTAAAATAGACAAGACTTTTAAATTCTTGCTTGAATAGACTACAAATTTGAGTTGACGAATTCGACATTCTTTAGCCTGAAACAATGTCTAAGATGGAATATAGATATCTTATTGTATACTGAAAATATTTACACATATTTGATTTCATGGATACAATTGTGATCATACTAATCTGAAAACCTTCGGATATACTGTTAGAACTTAAAATCAAAATAACTTTAGATGAATAAAAGAGTCGGGTAAATGAGGGTGGTCTACGGTGCATTTATAGTAAATGAAATTACTTTAGTTTTGTAACCGAAATATATAAATAACATTGAATTTTTATTGAAGTACTTATTATGAAAATAACTTTAAATCGTCATCTCAGGTTTTACAATACCATTGCAAGAAATAGGCCTCCTGAACTGTACTTCTGGCCTTAATCTTCCACTGTCTCCATATTATTTGAAAAGCACATAGGGCAGGTTTCTGAATATATTATTTTTAGTTTAAAATGCCATACCCAACTGTAAAGTCCAATTTTAATGGTTTTCAGGCTGAAATAGAGTCTGACAAATACTTAGCTTCGAATGCTTAGTTTAGAAATCGGGGGTTATAATATCTTATTTATTGAGCAAAGGACTGGTAACCAAAGGAGGGGAAATAAAACGATCGCAATATAACTACATAGTATAAAACAAAGTCGCTTCTCGCTGTCTGTCTGTCCCTATGTATGCTTGGATCTTTAAAACTACACAACGGATTTTGATGCGGTTATTTAATGGATAGAGCGATTCAAGAAGAAGGTTTATATGTATAATACATGCATAATATATTTAGTATCAGAATTGCACCCTTGCGAAGCCGGGGAGCGCCACTAGTTTATATATATGTAAATATAAAAAACGAATAATCCCAACTTAATAATATAAATTCGAAAGTTAGTTTGTTTGTTACGGTTTCACGCATAAATAGCTGAAAATTATTCGATGGATTTTGGTACAGATATTGATGGGACGCTGAAAACGGCTAAAGGCCATTATTTTTTGCAAAATTCTTTATTAACGCGAGCGAAGCCGAATGCAAAACTTTTGTAAAAATAAAACACAACTTCTGGAACTAAGCGATTAATCCAAAAAGGTTTTTATTATTTCTCACACTAAGTAATAGATTCACATTTATAGCAGTTTTAATTGAAAAACCTTGTACGGACTTGAAGATTTAATTTTATTTCGACGTTAATACGTCCATGGTTTATAAAAAGACTGCTAAGGACTACTTAGTACCTACCTACTGCAATAAATCGTTCCATTATTGAGTTGTTCTTCTTGTAATTCAAGCCTAGAGGACGTTGTTACTAATATACCTATAATTCCTAATTAATGCAGTTTAAAAATGTCTAAATATAAATAAAAGTATTAATTAGCGCAGACAGATAGATTTATAACAGGAAAAAAATAAAAAGGTTTAATAGAGATACGGTCTTGAGCTCATAACATTATTTATCAGGGCAAGCAAAAATTAAAAATGCACCACAGCCATTGCTTACCACATAAAACCAATGCTTGGCAAGTTTTTTTTTTTATTGGAGCACTCGCATTTCAGCGCTCTAAGGCTGGTCACTGCTTAACCGGACTTTCCTGTGGTGACCTCAAATGAATTTAAAGCCCCCAGCCAGGACTTAGCAAGTAGTAGCATTGATAAATAAATAGTTCTACCTATTCTATGGAGAGTCTATAGTACCTATTCTATACATATAAGGTTTCTATGAAGAGGGCAAGCATTTGTCTTAAGAAATCTTTTGATCATCATTTAATACAGTGTGAAATGCATCTACACTTTTATCAAGATCAGATAGTTTAGAAAACCTTATGATATTACATTTCTATATTCTTTTTTCATCAATCTGTACACATAATTCGGTTTTTGGTTGATTTTCGTCCAGTTCACCCGCTTTTGGTTTCCAGATGTAGAAATGATTAGATTTTAAAATATCTGTTACATATTTACCTTTTATTCATGTTATTCTGCTCCCTTATAAAGTAATAACTGCTAAACTAAATATCATAATTTAAAAATAAAGTAGAAGCGTTTTGATTGGCAGCGTTTAGAATTTAGAAAATAAATCCTTCTTTCGGTTTTCATAAAAGCATGCTTTCGTTTTAAGGACTAATTCACCTTGGTTAGGAATAGGAATGTTTCCTGAAGAATAATAATAATGATTCTATTTAGTCCGTCAGTTATATTATCGAAAAATATTGGACACGTATTTTTTCCTTTATCTTTTGGGCTTGTGACGTCACGGCGTGGTAAAAATCGTAGCACGAAGTGGCGTCACACGAGTTTTCAACGTACTGTATCGTCTTCGTTTTTTTTACGTGAAAAAAGTGTCCAATTAAAAATAAATCAGCCTTTTAATGTTCCCACTAATGGGACACAGGCCTCCTCTCTAGGAGAGGGAATGGGCCGTAATCCACCACGCGGGCCCAGTGCGGGTTGGTGAATGTCACATGTCTTCGAATTTTTGGTTATAGGACATGCAGGTTTCCTCACGATGTTTTCCTTCAACGTTTTGAGAGCAGTGGTGACAAAATTAATTACACAAAGTAATGCGCCTGACATATTCAATATTTTTTGGAAACTATCTGACGGATTAATTCGATTAATTCCCATTTAAACGTCAAGCAATTTCCACATTAAAAAAAAACTTTCCAATGACATGTTAAAATAACAAAGCAAAATCAAAGGTACAAAAAGGGGATGACATAGCATAGCTTGTATTTATTATAAATCTCATTCTGCAGTACCGGGCGTGGCAACATGGTGATACCCACATGTCGCACGATTACAATCATATTGAATATAAAGACCCACTCTTTTATATAGACTGTGGACCAATGGTCATTGTTAAGGCTATTGTACTGTGACGCTGATAAATTCAATGAAGTTTGTGCTGTATTTTGGTATGAAATTGATATGGTTTATATGTGATATTTTAACAAAAGCGGTGCAAGTGATATTCTGATTTGTGTTGTCGTGTGTAATTCTGAGGGTAAATTGTACTAATATTAACTGTAAGTAACGTTCGTATTCGCATGTCAGTCTGTCAAAAAAGCCACAATTTCCGAACATTGCTCTTTTCCCGTTTCGTACATTCTCTGGAAGTACTTATGTGAGAGATAGAAGGCATTCTGTCACTAAGTGCCAGTCACTACTTATCATCGTGAAAAAAAAAACAGAAGACAGAAAAGAACAGAAGATAGTAAAGATATGGAGAATGTAGGATTGGGTGGATGAAACAATGTAAAAGTGTATAATCCTTTGATTACTCATATCTCGATCTTACAACTCAATTATACAAAATAGCATTAAGTGAATATACATGTATAAATAACTTAAAATACATAATGGTTGGAGTGATAAAACTCAATATAAAAATGAAAAATATTTTTATGTCTTCTTGCGTAATTTATTCAAATTAATTTCTACCAAAACTCCGTGGGTTGTTGTTCTACAAGTGACCACGTTTATCAGATTAAGAAAATTAAATTTATTTCATGCAAAATTGTATCTTTCTATTAATATTTTTGCACAAGAAACAGACATAAACTCTTGCTTATTAAGGTGGTTTTTTTTTAAATAAACGTTGCCTTTGACTATGATGTACTCCTGTATCGTGGGTGCGTTCACAAACATGTAAACTCACATACAAGACACCCAGACCCGAAAAAATTATATGTAGGCCACACAAACAATTGTTCCGTGCGGGGATCGAACCCGCGACACGTAGCGCAGCAGCCGAACGCTCAGCCACTGCGCCAACCGTATCGTTGTAAAAGTATGCAAGGCACGTAATACTTAATTAGTTCACTTTTAATGAAAAAGATGAAGTCTAGCTAGCAGTGGCACTAATTATGCAAAAAATAGAATTACTAATACGCAAATGGATCTCAAAAATTTTCACATCTGAGGTGTGTTAAAAATCCTTTTTAGCGCGTTTCTAAAAAGCGCATAGTTGAGATTGACGCGCCTGGCTTTGCCCGCGGCTCCGTCTCGATATAACTCATTCGTGCATAGTTCGTGTTGACGCCCTAAATTCGGAATTTTTGATGTCTGCCGCCGCGCGCCCGTCGCATTCACTGCATTTTTGACGCTAATTCCTTTAGAAATCACTCGTTTTTACTATGAGATTTTGGGTTCATCATTTTTGTAATAATGTTTTGTTTAAAATAACAAATTAATGTATACTAGGTATAGTTATTATTTTTTACAAGAGACTTACAAAAGAGGCTAGAACTATTTCATTACTTCTTGCCTAACTTGCAATGTGTGAAGTTGATTACATAATTACCAACACAAGTATAGTCCAACCCCAAACATCTGCTCAAAAAGAAAAAAAAGAAAAAAGAATTTCGCTCTTGGGCCATTCTTCAACGTACTTGCGATAAATGGCGCTGACTGCGCCTCATCTACATTTAGATCCAGTCTTGCATTAAAACTTAGTTTTTACGAGCGATCCGCGGCTTGGTAAGCTAGAGATGTGATCCGGATTGCGATATCGATGTAATGCGCCTCTAATAGTGTTGTGTATATAGATGTCATAGTACTCGCTCATGTTCAGGTTTAAGAATATTGTGCAGGTATTGGAAATAATGTCAGTTTGTTTTGAGACTTACAATGTTAGTTGAAATGATTTTTGTTTGTAGGTCGTTGGTGAAGTAATTTAAGAACTTGGAGTTCAAGGTATGCTCTTAAAGTGTTGTTAATAATGCTCTTATTCTCATTGAAACGGATTTAAATGGAAAACCAAGACTTTCGAATAATTGAGTTTTAGAATAGGAGTTACAAATATATTTTTGTTTTCTTTTTTATTTTTTAGCAAGGAAATAAATCTCTAATGGTACAAATTGCTTTTCTCCTTTCAATCTAAAACATAATTACTATAAATAACACGGCAATTTGAAATGAATAGTGAAAGTAGCCATGTTAATAAGTTCAATTTTAATTCGCCACGCTAAAATATTATCTGTTCGTAATCTTTAAATGCATAACAGTAACATTATTTAAAACGTTCTCTCATTAGGGTTGGCAAAGTGAAAATGAAAAATATTTGTCTATCAATGACCAAACAAAAATAATATAAACTAGAGAAGCTTTTCCGGTGATTTTGGAGAAAAAAATATCACTGTTTTTTTATACGACAACCGAAGCATTTCGTCTGGTAACTGTGTCAAACTACATTTCAGATTCAAAACACTTGACCAACATTCTTGTCCTCTGCTTCAATATCTGTCAGCCCTGAAAACATAGCGTTGACAGTTTTATTAACAACTAAAGTTTTATTAAACCTAAGTATTAAGTTAAGAATGTTAATGCTTATCAATTCGTTAAGTTTATTTCTTACTTCATAACTTGTTTTGTCTTGGACAAAAGAACATATTGATATTATCCCGGGCAAGTTAAGGCAATTGGGTATGGCCGAATGGCTATTGTCCTTGTAGAGAATGGGCTATCTTATTACCGTTAATGGGTTATCTTGGATTTAAATTAACCATGTGGTCGGGTTCAGGACATAAAAGTAACCTATTTACTGTTAGTCTGTGGCCAGTTAACCTTTTTTTTTCTTATAGAACTTTGTGGTTGCTTTAAATATTGGACTTTCAAGTCGGTTTGGTTGGAAAGTAGAAAGTATGAACGCTGATCTGGAAATATCAAAGGCATCTATTTAATGATAGATGGGTCCGTGAAGCTTGTACTTAACAGAGCTTCTTGTTAAACGATATGATTTCGGGTTGTACTGGCTAATAGTTACATTATGTTTTTTTGTAAGACTTTTTGACACTCGATACGACTTTAAAATGAGCAAAATAATCATTTGTAAAATAAGTTTTAATCATTACAGTTTTAATAGACCAATTGCTTCGCTTAACTCATTTTCTGATTCTCACAATTATTAATAATCATTTTCTGATTATTTACTACACAAAAAAAACCTTATTCAAAGTTCATATTGTAATAATAGAATATTAAATAATAATGTAGGTAGAATAATGTTAGATCATTAGAACATGTCGCCGAATCATCTTATAAAGCTGAGAGTTTGTTTGTTGCTTGGAGGCGCTATCTCAGGAACTATTTGTCCGATTTTAAAAATTGTTTCAGTGTTAGATAGCCCATTTATCGAGGAAGGCTATATGGATATGTATCATCAGGCTCAGACCAATAGGAGTGGAGTAGTCATGTAAAATGTGACACAAACGAAGTGGCGCGGATCAGCTAGTATTTCATATCGCATACCTATAGCATAACACCAGTTTCAACTTATACCATCCCTTAAACTCACCTACCCCCGCGATATTAAGTGCGGTAAAACAAACAGTTTTGCTTTTAATAATATTATTACTCAGGACAAGTGTTGTCTTTGTTGAAAGCCTCCCAAAGTGTACCTTTAGTCAGGTACTTTGGCCACAGGTAAAAAATACTTCACTTTGCTCCCAAAGGATCGGATAGAAGATTATTTTGATTTTGATGTTCTGCATTTGTAGAATTCAGAGTTTAGTTTAGTATACTTATAAAATCCGCAAATATTGGAATTTTGGAAATTCCAACTTAAAGGAGGGGGGGATGAGAGGGAGACCTTTTTACGAAAGTTTTTGGATTTTTATACTGTACACACTAATATATTGTACCTATATTAATTGTATAAAAACCGTGTAAATCCGGGTTGGGTCGCCCGTAGCCATAGCTTTTATGTATTTCATTGACTTTTCATATGAGATATAGATTCTTGAGTGTGAATGAAAACTAGCATTTTAATAGGCTACCATCCCCACTTGCATCCGTATGTTTTTTTTGTTGTTGTTTGAAGTAGAGCAGTATATACCTAATATTATCTGTTTTAAAATGTAGCACATTTATGTTCAATAACAAGTTATCTTCAATTAAAACCAGCAAAGTCAATTTGGCATTAGCAGCATTTTAATACCGTCTGTCTACAATTTAATAACATGTAGACACGACTTTTAGGGAACATTGCCAATTAATTATTTTATTTTTAATAATGACGTGACTAATGCATACAAGAACATCTATCAGTCATTTTTTATAAACAAAAAGCTTTAATCTGTTTATAGGTATCGCAAAATTATATGGCTGCTATAAAGTGCAAATGAAGTTTTGTCATTTAAAAATTTATAATCTTTGGGCTAAGAACACATGAGTGATTTTTTTACCGCCTGTCTGCAAGATTAAAAAAATATGATTCATCTGGTTTGTTTTACAAGCATATTAATTGATTTGTACATACATATGTATGTTGTTTTTACTAAATTAAAATTGTTAAATTTCTTTTGATTTATTATTGCACGGCTTAATAGCAGATAGTCAGTAAAATATATTTTAATTGGTTACATTTTTTTTTCTCTTCCTCTCTACGGTGCACACAATTGTACCTATTGTTTTAAAATAAAGTGTCGTTTGTTTGTTCTTGAACGTGTGCCAAATTAAATACCTTTCTTTATTCCTTTTTTGATAATCGCTCTTCTTGCTGCTGAGAATCATGACTCCTTACAATTTGCAAAATGTTCTTCCCTTTATGTCACTCTCAGCAATTTTACTGATACATATATCCCTATTAACTGATCTAACACATTAAAGTTTTTAAAGTCATGTCATTCACCAGCTTTGAATAAATGAAATTGATGTTGATTTCATCTCTTCATTGATGGTGAATGAATGATGATGATCATATCAATGATGTTTCAGGAGAGGAAGAACGATAATTAAATTCTTAACTCAGCCAGCCTCCACATATTCTTTTAAAACAACGGTCGTATATTGAAGATACGGTATTAAACCGGGTTTCCTTTTGAACATTTTGTATGGTCGTAAACTTGGCAATTCGTGATGCAGTGAGCTTGCATATCTACCTCGGTTTAAAGACCGATTTTTGTTGTAGTTTCTTTATTTTTTGTCTTGATGAAGGCTTGTGTTTTATTTTTAATTTTATATTGTTGTTTTGATATTGTCTCATCTTGTACTGCCAGTACTGCCACTTGGTCTTTCGAGGTGTGTATATATCTAATATATGTATATTTAAATATCAGTACATGATTACTAATTTTTACCCGATTTAAAAATACGATCTTCATTTTACATCGAGGCTAATATTATAAAGAGGAAAGATTTATGTGTAAGTAACTAATAAACTCAAAAACTACTGGACTGATTTGTATGCCACATTATCACTGAGTAACATTGGCTATATTAAAATAAATAAATGCGAATACCGTGCGAAGCCGGAACGGGTCGCAGGTAAAAAATAAAGCCAAACCTAGATGAGATTACTTTAGACAGTAAATATCTTTACATTCGGCATCTTTTGTAGAAGTTCAAATATCGTTTGTGTGTAACTATCCTAAATCAGCTAAGTATTTATGTCTCAGCGGATTAGGAAACAGGTTTTTTTATGATTTTGATGACAAACGAAATTCTTAACTTGTAATTGTGAACTGTATTCATATTTAAATGTTTTATTATTCGATTTCGTTGCTCTATCTATACCATGCATAATATCTAACCAATTAGTTTGAACTTATAATTAATTCATATCGTTGACCATAATTTATAAAAATAGAAATTTTAAACTGTAATATAACTGTCCGCTAGTTTTGCATTAATTATACTTAAATAAGCACTGAATTTATGTCAGGATTAGAATACTATTCGCATCTCAAATTCAAATTCAAAGCATTTATTTCAATTTAACCCTTTACAGGCACTTTTGAATTGTCAAGTCGAAAGAGGTGAAGCTATCTTCACGTTCCAAAGCGTAGATTTCTATGGAGAAGAACGTGCAAGAAACTCCACGGACACTCTTTTAAATCATGTTCTGTATTAATCTACCAAACGCAGTTTTGTTTGTGACTAACAACATTACAAAAGAAAAAACAACAATTCTGCCTCTGGTAGGCAATTATTTTAGAAGAAGAAGAAGTTAATATTCAAATCAATGAAAATATATCAAAATATGAAGTCTTAAATCCTGTATGATAGTGTAAAACAGAAACAAAATCTAAAAATCAAAACCAGTCTTTGAACTAGGACAGCCAGAGACTAGATATAATAAAATCAAGTTTCATCAATCAACTCAAAGCTTATCTGAATGTAAGCTTATCTTAAATCCTGCCAACACCGATTCCATAAAAACAAGCCCACTTAATAAAAACTAAACGAAATTACAAAACCTGGAGGATTGTCAGCCAGTGCGTATCATTTACGACATAAATTTTGCGTCAAGGGAAGTTAGACATAAAACATTAATATTCATAGAGAATGATTACGAATACTGTCTTGTAAACTAGTGTAGCAAAAACTAAATAATGTCACTTATCTAAAAGGAAACCCGTTTGGACCGCATATGTTATAATTATAGCGAGTATGCATCATTCATGAATTTTCCTTTGGCGGAGTAACGCTGGGAGCTCTAATCGATGGTAATAGATGTGGTGAAATGTTGCCATTTGTAAAAATAGTGATCGATTGCGTATTGCCAGCGTATCGACATATTTTCTTTATTCTTACGTGGCAAGATAGATACGATAGTCTATTGTAACCAGCTTTTTTTTTTAATTTGCGTTGCATGTAGTTACTCTCTTAAATAATTTTGTGACACTGATTAAGAGCCCGTTTGTCCGAGATTCTATATCTGGTTCGAAAGTTAGTTAAACGTCACATAGAAGAGACTGAAAGTCACTTAATCTTCACTTTATGACTGTTCAATCACACTTTACTACTGCTGTACCTTATTTTATCGAGAAGTTATAACTCTTAGTGCCATTCTTTCGTGCCAATGTAAATTACGTGAATTGTTCAATTAACTGTGTAATTTCTGTTTCAGGTGTGAGTGACAATGTGTGTGCGGTGAGTGATAAGAACGCGCGATGTTGCGCGTGATCACTTGCCTGCTGGTCGCGACCGCGGCGGCGGAGCACGTGCGAGAGTTCACCGTGAGAGAGAACGCACGCGCCGAGACCCTCGTGGGACACCTCGGAGACGAACTGCCCGATGCAGCCCCACCATACACCATCGTCCCTGTCCCCGGCAGCGCCGTCAACGATGACCTCAGGATAGACCCCCACACAGGGGAAATCAGAACCCGAGGACCTCTAGACAGAGAGAACAGAGACCATTACGCTCTAGTCGCCATCCCCGCCAGCGGTGATAATATCCGCGTAGTCGTCCGAGTGCTAGATGAAAACGATAATGCTCCCACATTCCCCACGCCCGTTATGAACGTAGAGTTCTCCGAGAACACTCCCAGAGACGTGAAGAGGAAACTAAACCCGGCCAAAGACCAGGATTTAGGACCATTCAACACGCAAAGATACAATATTGTATCTGGCAACACTGATAATGCGTTCAGATTGTCTTCCCATAGGGAGAGAGACGGGGTCCTGTATCTGGACCTACAAATTAATGGCTTTCTCGACAGGGAGACGACTGATCATTATCAGTTGGTTATAGAAGCGTTAGATGGCGGTACTCCACCGCTGAGAGGGACTATGACTGTAAATATTACTATTTTAGACGTTAATGATAATCCTCCTGTGTTTGCTGAAAGTGTTTATTCTGCAACTATTCCGGAGAATGCGACCGTAGGCACTCCCGTATTAAAAGTGTCCGCGACCGATTTAGACTCTGGTGAAAACGGTTTGATCGAATACTCGATAAACAGAAGACAGAGTGATAAAGAGAATA
This sequence comes from Hecatera dysodea, assembly GCA_905332915.2. NCBI lineage: Eukaryota > Metazoa > Arthropoda > Insecta > Lepidoptera > Noctuidae > Hecatera > Hecatera dysodea. The sequence goes on along the minus strand of HG995294.1, from coordinate 3,444,089 downwards.
TGTTCAAAATCGACCCAGACTCTGGTGATATTACTGTAAATAAAGCTCTAGATTTTGAAACTAAGGAATTACATGAACTTGTAGTTGTAGCCAGAGATAAAGGTGCACAACCTTTGGAAACTACAGCTTTTGTATCAATAAGAGTTACTGATGTAAATGATAACCAGCCTACTATAGACGTTATATTCCTAAGTGATGATGCTACACCAAAAATCTCCGAGTCAGCACAGCTAGATGAATTTGTGGCTAGAATATCAGTGCATGATCCGGACTCCAAAACTGAATACGCGAACGTCAACGTTACGTTAAGCGGTGGGGACGGGCATTTTGATTTGCGGACTCACGACAACATTATTTACTTGGTTGTAGTAGCGTTACCACTGGATCGCGAATCCCGTTCTTCTTACACGTTGAATGTGGTAGCAACTGACAAGGGGTCTCCTCCATTACATGCGTCTAGGATCATTAGCCTAAAAGTGACTGATGTAAATGACAACGCACCAGTGTTTCTTGAGACGGAGTATAAAGCGAGCGTGCCCGAAGCGGCGGCTCCAGGTACACCAGTGGTGCAAGTATCTGCTGCAGATGCAGATGAAGGAGAAAATTCTGAAATTCGTTACTCTCTACTGCCGACTCCTCAGTCAGATTGGTTTGCGATTGACGAGCGATCAGGGTTGGTGACTACTCGCGCTCGAGTGGATTGTGAAACGAATCCCATGCCGCGGCTGACAGTGGTGGCCCAAGACCGCGGTAACCCTCCAATGTCCTCGACGGCTACTTTAATAGTGACAGTGTTAGATGTGAATGATAATGAGCCGATCTTCGACCAGTCCTTCTACAATGTCACCGTGTCGGAGAATGAAGCTGTTGGCAGCTGTATTTTAAAGGTATATTTTTTAGTTTACTTACGTTTATAACCCTTTATATCTGTGTTCCTTTTTGTCGTTTAGGTATTGAGGATGAGAATGTAGATATTAAGTCCGTCAATATTCAAGCCACAACATAGTATCTCTAACATCTACGGGTCATGATGAAATAGTAAAATTTTATATCAAAACCGTTGAATACTTTATAACCAACCTTAATGCAGACCATGCATTGTAATATCATAAAGCAAATGTATGTCATGTGACTTTCAAAGGCGCTCACCGTCGTTACAGGTGTTGGCATATTTAGTGTATATAGCCTTTTCCTCTATGCAAAGCCATAGTTAATTACTCCTCGTTTATTACAGCTAAGTAACATCTAAAATTAACATATTAAAGACTTGCGTTAATAGTGACATCGTCAATAAGTTTGAAAACGGCTTCATCTGACTTGTTTTCACTGGCTAATTTCCATACCCTGTGTTACAGCTTATTTTAATTTACATTATCTTCGACTTAGCATTTACATTTGAAGTCCACTTTGCAGTAAAACTCCTTCACATCATACATTATTCCAACGTTTCAGTGTGACACTAAGCCGTGCTGAGAATTAGTTTTACGAACTGTCGATCTCGAAGTTTTTCTTGAACGAAGACTGTTTATAATAATTTACTTTATGTGTATTGTCCAAAATATTGAGACTTCTGGATTTCAATGTATAGGTAATATCTACTAAACCCTTTCGTCACATTTTTTAAAAATATTATTATCTGCCAACACTTCTATTCGGTTTTGCATTATTACCTTGCCTCTATGAAGTCAGATATGCAAATAAAATATTTTCAATTCAAACGACATTTTTTGCCATAAATTAACAGATTGTTATATTGTGTCATTTTTGACGGCAACACTCATAAACATGTTCGTTTTATTCGATTTTTTGTTAGCCATTGCGTTTTCGTTATTGTTATGTGAAATAAGTGACCTTTTAGTTTTTCAATATAACATCTATATTGTATTGTCATTAGAATATGATTTATATAATCAACAAGTTAAAACAAAATATTATCTTTTCAGTGGAAATATCGGTTTATCGGATATATCGGTAATACGGAAACAATCAGTAATTAGCAACGCTTGAGAAATCGCGTCCTACGTAAAGGAAAGTGTGAGAGATACAGTTACAGATAGTTATAGTACTTTATACGGGAAACTTGAGATTAACACCGATGTGCATGCAGTCATGCAATCAGAATTAAGAACAACTGACAAACTCATTAAAATAATCTATACTAATATTATAAAGCTGAAGAGTTTGTTTGTTTGTTTGTTTGTTTGTTTGAACGCGCTAATCTCAGGAACTACTGGTTCGAATTGAAAAATTCTTTTTGGCTTGAATAGACCATGTATCGAGGAAGGCTATAGGCTATATATCATCACGCTTAAGCCAATAGGAGCGGAGCAGCGATAAAGAATGTTTTAAAATCGGGGATTCCACGGGGACGAAGTCGCGGGCAGCAGCTAGTAGAAAATATAGCTCATGACAACTCTGAAAAAAATGTTTATGAAGATGATATAATATATCATGATAGAGGTCAAACAAAAACAAAAAAATAATAATATCTGTACTAATATTGTAAAGACGAAAGATTTGATTGTTTGTTTGTATTGAATAGGCTCCGAAACCACTGAACCGATTTGAAAATTCTTTCACTGTTGGGAAGCTACACTATTCCCGGGTGATAGGATATATTTTATCCCCATATTCCCATGGGAACGGGAACTATGTGGGTAAAACCGTGAAGTGCTGCTAGTAATAAAATATAAACCCAAATCAAAACAATAGCAAAATTACTGAAATACATCAGGCTGGTCCGGGACCACAAACCAGAGACCCAATTCTCAACCACCGCATATGAACCGCTCGGAACAAACCCAAAACAGGATACTCCCATACACAAATCCGTACAGTGAAAGTCCAATTTGCGTTCTCTACCAATTTCCTAGAAGTGAACTACAGCACTGGCATTATTCTGCATCGAAATGCCAAAGGTAGCGACACGGCAGATGATGATTCTATACGAACTCCCATTACGATCCCATATATGCTAAAATGGGACATATAGTTCCATATTACAGGCTCACAAATAGGCATTTGTGAGGTAAAGTGGCCAAGTAATGTGTCGATAAGTTTATAGTCGACTGTACTCGTTTTGAAAGTTTGAGTGGCGGGTAGGATGCAATTCGGAATCTGTTTCTGATGGTGATTGTAAAAGGTTACGGAAAACGGTTACCATGCTTGTTATTTAACTGGTTAGTTTTCCGTTATATCGTTGGTGATATTATGTAGCGGTTGTTTCCTGTGATTGGGTTATGTTGTTCTAGGAAAAGGGTACTTTGCTTTAGGGACGCTATATACTAGTAAAATACATTAGATACAGATCAGCTTTCTTTTCTCATTCCAGAGGTATTAGCAAAGAAGCAGGCGGACCATATTGTTGTCGGTATACCAGAAACTAGCCAGATTTATTCGAACGAGTCGGTCATAAAACCAGTTTCTTTAAGCCAAGTAAACCCGAACAAAAGGCCAAGAAAATGCGAGAGGCAAGAAATTATGCTTATCCCGTTAAAGAAAAAATATTACATAACCAACGTAACGCATATTCATTCAAGTTTGTGAGTTTAAAAACAGATTCTTTCATTCAACGCACATTTTTCAAAGTTAATGTCTTGCCGACAGTTTTATATTACGTTTTCCCTGTTAACATGCAGTTTAGCGTCTTAACTGACCATAAAATTGTAGAATTGCATTATTACTTCTCTATTTCCGTTGGTATTATGTTACTTACTTACTTCTACCGAATTTTTGTGTATGTCTTGATTTGTTTAATATGTAAGAATCTTAATAATTTGACTACTGTTCACAGGCTTGGTAATAAGGTATTGGCATTTAGTTAAAACGCAGGGTACCGCAATCTATAATGAAAAATTTCAAAATGACGTTATCTTAACAAAATACCAGGGATACTGTCCTCGTTTAAAAATGACTGTCGAAAAAATGTTGAACAATAAACTGGACTGCGCAAACTCTGTACCAATTAGTTACAGCGGACAGATCAATTCCGCTTATCTCAGTCGGCCACACCCGTACTTGACGAATTTGTCGAAAAAAAAAACTCAATTTTCATTAACTCTTATCTTGAAAACTCCGGCCTCGGCTCGTAACTTACACGGGTTAATTTCTTTTAATATATTCCACGTATATTTATAAGTGGTTGTACATAAATCTATCGTATGGAGTGATGCCAGTTTGGGCGTGTGGCGAGCGGCATCGCAAATTGCGATCTAAATTGAAAATTAAACAGTCCAGAGCCAGCCGGGGGAGCCCGCGGCTCCCGCCAATGAGCGATCCGCAAACTACGCATGCGCACGTGTGCCTATTCCGAAATAGCGTTTCTATTTTACCGTAATATGAAAAGAGGTTTAATATCGAGTAATTGTGATAAACAATAAATAATAATATGAGAACGTAGCATTTCGAGTAGTAAAATAAGCAATAATATAGCAATAAGTAATGACTTACGTGGAAATCTGTTTTAAGTGGAATACCAATCCAGTGTATTGAAATCAGCAATCAACGCATCAATAACCTGTTTCCCACTCATTCAATAAATATTGATTCTATTTTCGAAATTTACGTTGAATATAACATAGGTACCTACAGTAACTGTTAAGTAAGATTGTTTCGAATAGTTTCTAAATATCAATAAACCGTGAAATATGGAGCAAATAAGTAAAATGTCAACGTAAATAAAAGCAAACAGAGGCACAATTAATAGAAACAGCTTCCATTAATCAATTTTCAGGCCAATTAAACATAAAATTAAACAAAACCATAACGACATTGCGCCATAGACTATAACAATTCAATTCCATATCTGATGTTAGTCTATGAATTCTAAATACCGAATGCACAATTGAATTGTTGCGTTTTTCGTCACCTGCCTCTCGGCGTCACGAACTCACGACTAACTCGATTGTTATTTGGTTATTCACATAAACTTCTATGTGTTTCGCTTTTAATAGAGGTTAAGTGCCGCTAAAAGGCAGACAAATGAACTTTGACTGTTGCCTTTGCTCGATTTAAAAAAAAACTACATACATACCTACATACTTTCTCTATTTGTGTTCGAAGTTACATGTCAGATTTGGCACTTAATTTTTTTCAATTTTACGACGTGCTTTATGCTCACATGAAATATCCTTTTTAGAAACAATTTAGTAATATTTATGCTCACATGAAATATCCTTTTTAGAAACAATTTAGTAATATTTTTTTTCTGATCCTATCCTTCACTTTTGCATTAGGTACTTCAACACTTGAGTGCACCTCATGTAAATCATGTCATTCAATATCATGTCATTGTTAAAAATACAAGTTTCTTAATAACTTATTTCAAAGATTTAAGTACAAGTTAGAATATAATCCTATTAAATTAGCATGTAACGTAGCCATAAATGTAAAATGAGCCATTGTGAAATATTCTTTTTAGAAGCCTAAATTGCATGTCGAAAGGTCGAGCAATGATCAATTTAAAGTATTTTTAATATGTGATCTGTTGCTTATTATGTATTTTATTTTTAATGGAAATATAATAGCAATAGGTTTTTTTTTCAAATGGTTCAAAGGCAAGGAAAGGAAGCAAGATTCATGCATGCCTAATTTATTTCCTTCTAACTGTATTGGCAGCAATAAAATCTCTATAAATAATTCTTCATATCTAAGTTTTTTATGGGACAATCGCAGCTGACCATCATATCTCTTAACCAAAGGGAAGATAATATTAAAACCTAATGAAAGCATGTCATCCGTCGTAGTTTTATGTCTCACAAACTCCGACTGTAAAAAGTAGTTTGACTCATTCGGAACTTCCTTGCAAGCGTTTGAATCACGTATATTTTCTTTATACGATTTTATGTGAAATTGATTACAACGCAGGCTTTACCTTATACGATTGTTATTACATTACTCTCTACATATTTCAGTAGCGGGACTGAGCGAGCCTCCAATAACCTGATAAGACAGGGCGGCCATTTTGGATTCCGGTACGCGTTGCCATGGTTACCGCTTGATTGCGTGCGTAGGCGCATCAGGAGCGTATCGACATTTTGCTCGGTCCCCTTACTAATGTACTGTTTTAATAAGTTTATTAGTATGTAATGTTAGTGCATGTTTTTATGTTTTAATCCTTAAGTATTTTCCGATGGTCTATCTGTAATAAATGAGTTTTATTTTATTTGTAATCATTGTCTGTATTGCTTATTTCGTTTATTAATGATGGACGTAGAGTTATAAAATTTTCAATATTCAATTTATGTCATTTTAATTGCAAATTCGCATTATATATATTTATAAATTTCGTTAGTCGTTGACGCAGTGTACAAACGGAAGATACCATAAAGAAGATTATAGTGAAGTTCACCATAAAATTATACATTATCTAATCTAAGTGAGATTCATTTTATCTGTATTCAGGGTATAATAAAACTAAGTGCCTCTCAATAAATCGGACGGAGCAAAACTTAAATAGTTGCTAAACACTCGAGGACAAGTTCTCTTATGGTTCCCAGTCACGCGATACCGCTAATTATGTAACAGAATTAATTTATTACCTCAAATTTATAAACGAAAGGCTTCGAGCCGAGTTGAGATGTTAATGACATTGGTAGAATAGTTTTTAGAAAAAAAAAAACTTCCATAGTTTTTAGAAAAAAATGCTTCATCTGCTTCTGCTTTTTGACAGTTGCGATTGCAAATTGGCGCTCTTTCTGACAGCTTTTTTGACATAATATTTTATTTTTTCTACAGTTAATATCTTAAAATGTTCATATATAATTTATATCCTTTACTTATTTTTATTAGTAAAAAATCTGAACAAATTAGTATTTTTTGTTCTTTTCATTAAATACGTGGTCGGTTAAAAGATAATTGCAAGTTATGTTCTCGAAAGCTCTTAGAATTGTTCACTCAATAGTGATTGAAATTAACAGTAGCTAATTATAGCAATCACTTATAATTATGCAATTTTCTATTTTCTCTCTCGATATCAGCAGCCGTAATGTTGTGATGAGATGCATCTAAACACGCGAACGCACCGAAACGTAACGTAACGCGTTGCATAATAACGTTATTTATCATAAAATAGCGTTATAAAAAAACGATTTATGCGTGCACGCGTGATTTAAGTTTTGCTAATTGTGAGACATTTAGGTATTGCTTTTTAAAGCGAATTTAAAGTATTTTTGATTCCAATTTATGTAATTATTAAACAGAACCTTTTAAATGAAATAGCGTGCGAGCTGTCTTGTATTTTCTTAATCTATACTAATATTATAAAGCTGAAGAGTTTGTTTGTTTGAACGCGCTAATCTCAGGAACTACTGGTTCGAATTGAAAAATTATTTTTGGGTTGAATAGACCATTTATCGAGGAAGGCTTTAGGCTATATATCATCACGCTTAAGCCAATAGGAGCAAAGCAGCGATAAATAATGTTTTAAAATCGGGGATTCCACGGGGACGAAGTCGCGGACAGAAGCTAGTATTTCATAATACTCTTAAAAAGCAATTATTTTTAATTGATGTAATGCGTTATGTATTTCACTCATTTTATTTTATTATGAAATATATGTTTATAATTTAATGATGCGGAGTGCTCTTGAAATTGTGTATAATTTAGGTTAATTATGATTGTTTAAATTAAAGTGGAATAAATATATGTTTTTTTATAAAGCTCCGGGGCTTTCTAACAAAATGTTTATTTTATTTTATTTTATTAAATAGGAACAACAAAAGTTTAGTATAACTTATTCAGGAGTTTGGAATTTATCTCTAATGTATATAGTAGTATATACTTAACTAATTAAGTAGGTATTAACTAAAAATGTTGTAAATATATATGTTAATAAAAAATCATATACCACATGCCAAAATTAACACGGCGGAGCATATGATTTTTTTAAAGCGATTTAGGAGGTGGGTACCTCCTAAATCCCTTTTAAAAATTTATATGAACATTTTATTACGTCAAGAAAAAGAATAATCAACTTTACGTGTGGCTAGTTCGCAGATAAGGTTATTTTAAATTCACAGGCATATAACAACCGACTATTTCAGTATTTATAGCAGTAAGAATCCGATAATTAAATGTGTTTTTTTTACTAAAAACAATAGTTGGATTCAAGGGATTGGCTTTGGTGTTGGCGAGTTGAGAGATTGTCTCAGAGTGGTCCGGACTTTCAAGATTTTAAATAAAATAGTTAGGTACTACTGTATTATACTATTGGTATATTATCTTTGTAAACGTATATGAATAACGGATCTTTTATGAATCCACAATATGCAGTCCTATAACTATTATCTCCAGTTAAACTATCGTAAAATCATTTTCTTGTATCGCCGCTCGCATAACGACCCAGGCTTTACGTCGTAAAATCATATATTAAATCGTTCCTGATGTCTCCCGTCGATCTTAATGAAAATACTATTTAATGCTCTTTAAATTATGTGGAAAATGTAATTGAGAACAAAATATGTGGTCGAGATGCTTTTAAGGCACCCTTTAAGATTCTGATGCATTTCGATCCTTTAATGGACGATTCCTAAGAGCCTGTGATTTCCAAAAGGCATTGCAGAAAAATATGTGATTCTACACTTATTCTGTGAACTAGAGAGGCGACAGTTTGCTTGTAGGACTCAACTTCTAGGTATTTATGTTATGGTGAGTTGTTTAAATAACAACTAGCAAGCTAATTGTAGAATGATAAACGCACTTTAACTTGTCAGTTTCTTCCTTTTGCTATAAAACCAGCATGAAACTACTTTAAGACATAACATGATTATAATTACCCCCTATAGGCTATCAATACTTAGTCCTCCAACTTAAGTGTTTACTGTTTTTACCAATTGATCTTTTATAATACCTCATAAAAATAGTAGGTATACTAAAATGTCCAATGTGCAATAAAGTTCTGTTTTACTCAGATATTAGATTCCTTATTAGCCATAATATCTAAAGCAACAAAATAAAATTCAAGAAGCGTTTAATGACAGTCGCCATCTTTGCTGTATCGGGAGTTTTTATTTGATAGTATGAACGGAATAATAACAGTATTCCAGTAATGTATTTTTTTTTTAATTAAAAAAAGACATTTACATCAGTGACGGTAAAACGGAACAGAAAAAGTAATAACTTTATTATAATTTTAACGTTATAATTTTTAACTACATAAATGAATATATGACGAAATTACTCGGATACCTCTCGGAATACACAGGGCTCATTATCTTTAAAAAATGTATCCACACAATTCTTTTCAACTTGTCAATTCCGAACGATGTAATTATTTTTGACCTTTTATTAAATGCGGGTTTTCATTATCACTACTTCTTATTAATCGTATAATAATAATCAGGAGAGAATATATTCGTTATATGTATATGAGTATATATTATTATTTTAGCTTATCTGCCTAAAATTACCTACTTAAATTAGTTACACTAGATGTACCTAAATAAAAATAGTTTCTCGGTAAATTAAGAAACTTCAAGAAAAACATTGCCGCTAAATTTTTCATAAAGATTAAAACATACCGAGGAGATTTTCACTTTCTGCCTATTATGTCAGTCACGTCAATGCTCATTTTCTATCGCGTTTATCACTGATTGCGAGATTGTCAACCTCCACACGAAAGATACTTTGTAGTAATTAAACGCAATTCCATCTCAATGAATATTCAACGCTTTATTGATGTTAATAAAAGGATTTTCTACTTTTTTTTACAAGACATATCAGCCCTGAACGTCGTTGATCGATCGCGCGTGGATTGACTCATTAATTTACTTAGTAGTTTATATTTTGCTGATACCGCTTTCGGTTTTTATATTAAAGGAGTATCAATAGCGAGATTATCATTCTAGATTATGAAGATAGTGAATGAAAATTAATTAAGTTACTTTTTTAGTAAAATTTCTGATAGTAACAATTTGATCGAACATTTAAAGAGTTCTGAGAGTTTTAAATAACATAGCAATATGTAAAACATGCGATTACTAACATTAAGGCTGGCTGAATGTTGTCGCTTGCCAGTGCATACTTGTTTATAAAAAAAATCAAGTTCTCGATTTAAAATTCAAAATCTTGCTATTCCAGCGATCACGACCTATCGTTGTTTATTTACGTTGCATTTTATATAAACTTTGTCGCGTTGATTTTAGAGTAGATTTTCGTGTAATTTATGTTTATGTGTGTGTTTAAGTATATATTTATGAAGGTGCTATAGGCGATGGAAAGTAACCTGTCAATACTTCGGTTGTTACGATCATTTAAAGTCAACTTACGCTTTAGTTAACAGAAATGGACGTACTTACACTAGCCTGACAATATATCTTGATATTTAATAGAGCTGCTTGTCCATAGAACTTTTAACAATTCGGAGAGTCGATAGTACATTAGGTATAAGTTTTCATTTAAGGAATTGTTATCCTGCCTTCTAACGACAGCACCGGGTAAATACTTACTCAGAAGTTTGTTTCCTTAATACTCTCAACAACACTTAAAATCCTTATATGTTTCTTATACCCATGTAAGTTGACAAAAGAGGACCCAAGAATTGCTTGTATCTACTTAAGTACTTAAATATATGAAACTTCAAACCTGTCCACGTTCTAATGGAATCCAAATAATTTAACAGAAAATATATCTTAAAATATGCATCTACATCTTCTTTCTTAGAAATAAAATAAAAATTGCGGAATGCCCACTTTTCAAATAAGTAATCCCTACTATAACGAGCTTAGAGCTGCAGTATCGATATCGCACATCCCTAACCCGATTACCTGCCTTATCGATACATTTATCGATACATCTCAAAGTTAAGCATCACCAAGTTCCATACATGTTATTTCCACGCATGTCCGGTGTGTTTAAACATCCAATATAGCAAAAAGATTGTCTTACGAGGTACATTCCCACAGTACAGACGAAGTTTTTTGCTTACACAGCCTAGGGCTGTGAGAATTGCTATTAATTGAGGAGCAAATACTTTGGTATACCTATGCAATAGTATTTTTACTACATTGTTTTGAGATAGTTTTCCAAAAAATATAGAATGTTGAATCCATTATTTGGTAGACAAGACACTCATACTGTAAACAATTGCCAAAGAAAAGATGGATGGGTTGTGTGTGAAGATATGAAAGGGAAGGAAGTTAGTGATAACGTGACGGTCCAGTCTGACGGAGGAAGAAAACGTAACATGGGGCAAGGACAGTAAGATGATGAGGCACAATTGATAGAAGTCTGTCTTACGAGGGTCTCAACGACAAGCACCGCAGGCCAAGATTTTGTTTCAAAATTGAAGTTAACAGAACTGTCCTTTAAAAGATAATCTACAATAGAGTCGATCTTACGACTCATTGGACGCTGCCCTTCAAATTTCCTAGAAATAAAGTTTTTTTTTTGGTGAGAAATCATCGCTCTGGGCGGAGCGGAAGGGAGTGTCAGACTCTTACTGACTAAAACCCACCCGTGATCCTTCTTGTGCTCTTGCGCTCCAGGGCCGCGGTGACTCTTTCGAATAAATTCCGCAACCTTCCTAGAAATATACCTAACTGTGCAATGTGTCTAGGGGTTATAAAATGATAGATATACAATATACAACACTTGATTGAATCTAATTTCCATCAGGAAGCCTGTTTTTGCCTGTATTATGCTGATAGGTAGTGGTTTAATCCGTGAAAGTCACTTTTAAATCGCAGTTATTATGGTAATTATTAGATCATAAAAATAATGGTTCCTAGACCTGTATTTTGATGCAGAATTTGTTCGAAAGAGTCACCGCGGCCCTGGAACATTAGTCGTATTTAAAGGAACAGGGGGGTTTTGGTCAGTGATAGTCTGACGCTATCCGCTCCGGAAGAAATCATTGATCCATCATGATAAAATAAAGACCTGTATTTTCGATTGGTATACAACTACATATAAAAATGTATTCTGTCTCCTTATCTATAATATATTTAATTTTATTTATAAAAGTCCATCATTATTACTAAAATTATTGCTGTAGACATAAAATAGGCTTGGTTAAATCTAGACGTCTCCTACATTATCATCACCGCAATAATAAAAAGACACCTTTAGGAAATAATATTAAATTACGACATTAGCTGTGACACATTATTGAGGATTTCGACTGATTGATTGAAACATTTTCAGTGCTCAAGATTATTTTGTGAAACTAACTACCTTGAATTCTTCTATTTGAATGCTATATTAGCATAAAGTAGTAATTCTATCAAAATATACAATAAATACGATAACAAATAACAGATTTGCATCGATTACGAGGCTACTAACGTTCTCAAATTGATCGGGCGATGTTCAACAATGCGGTAATGTGTTCGCCAGTTACACAAACACAAACTGCTCGGTAGCCTCAATTGAACAATAAAATGATGGTGCATCCCTATAAATCCCGAGTCCCAACACATCATTTACTCGACTTCGCACGTGGCGGGCCGTGTCCAATGTTGTCAGCGTCTGTGCAGGGCGGGAAAGTCGGCGGCCATTTTGAAAAAAGTCGTTCGACTAGTGTCTAGTCGGCTGGTTGCATGTGGAGCGTACCTTTTTATATTTTTTAATTGCGTTCCGTTTCTGATAGATTTATGTTTTATTGCATATTTTTTATTTTTTATTGAGGAAAAAAAAATGATATATTTTATTTATTGGTTGGCTGTAACTATTAGGGATTGATGCGTTTTCCTGTTCACTTGAGATTTAATGGGGTTTAGAAATTGTGGTATAGCTGTTTATGGGATTGATCAGATATTTATGTATGAGAATTCGATAAATCGGAGCGAAACATTCAACGCTTCCGAAGTTTTAGTTTTATTTCATGAATATGAACTTGAAATGAGAATGAAGTGAATGCGTCGTCAAAATAATTCTAACTAAAGCGAATCCATTTACATAGTCTACTATAAAATTTATCCATTTTTATAAAACTATTACCTACTGGCGTTAAATTCTTAAGCGCATTTTATTATTTCTATAAATTAAAAACAAACAAAAAGGATGGCCATATTGTCCGTCTGTCATCGGTCGCGTTTAGTGATGTGGTCGAATGAAGTATCGATTTATTAAAAAAATATTACGCGACATCGATCGACGGGGCGCCCGATTACTCGATTACCCACTGCTCGAGGCCTGTAAGGTAGCGCGGCTTGTAGCGCGATGAGCGAGTTTTAAATTATTATTTTTTTTTAACTCTGTCACGATGAGTACTTTTGTAGAAAAAGGCACAGTCGAGAGTAGGTCAACAATATGAAAGCTTAAAAAAATGGACCGAAGTGTATTGTACAGAATTTTATACTTAGATAACAAATCAATTTACCTACAATCCTTATCTTAATGACATAAAATGATACTGCATGTTACAGTCAAATAGATCACGAAATAGATAAAGCCCATAAAATAGAAAACATTATTACTGGAAATGATTAATTAGTCTATTCGAGCGTATTCATAAACTAGGCTGAGTCATTCGATACAAAACGGGCCATTGTTGGTAAAATAATATATTAATTCAATGGGTACCGATCAAGATATAGGTACATTGTACAAATATGTACACAGTTCACTCCCACCCGCTTCGCTTCTCACAGTAGCTAACCATTTATTTCGACTTCATGTATATGTAAACGATCCTAAAAAGTTCCTTTTCGAGTTCGACTCGTAATAATCGACCTTTTTTCAAACAATATGTTATAACAGCTAACATTCGAACGCAAAAGAATTTTAACTAATTCCAAAATTCGATTCACTTCGCGGACTTTTTATTCGATTTGCGAATCGTTGGGAAAATATCAATATGATTTTTAATGATAACTAGCCTGTTTTCAGGTCTAGTATTTCAGCATAAGACGTAAAAATGTTTAGTTGCTTTTATTTATTAGTTCGTTAATGATCGGTAACGGAAAAGTATTTTTTTACTGGCAACACCGCGATACGTCAAACATAAGTTATTTCTATCAATCATAAGAATTTACACTTTCTGTCTACCCTTTCGAACACCATCATGAATATAATCCAATGTTTTAAAAACTTTATAGGCAAATGGCCGCGCAGTACATTAATGTATGTCGTTTGCGTATAATTATAGCATAAGAGTTGAATATGGCATGCTAATTGCTTTTAAATTTCGTTGCGACTCCATCGAAACATAAAATGAGTGTTTACGGCAAATGGATTTAAAAATATACCGGTAAACTTGGATGAAATCGGTTAAGGCGCGCATTTTCTGGTAAAGAATAATGATTTTTATATCAAAATTAAACATTTAAATTGATACTCTGCCAGGAATTTTCATCAGTCAATATCAGTGAGAAACCAGAAGATGTCAATATCAATTAGGTACTTATGCCTTTTTAAATGACTTAACACACAGACGTCCTGTTTAAAAATCCTTCTCATTACCTACCGGTAGATAGCAGAGGAACCACCGCTATATTGCCATCACTTAAATACCCATTTTCATTTGTTTTGTGTCCGAAACAAATCAGCGATATCATTAAAATCGTCACTGCTATTTGGCCATATTCTATTTCAATCGATTAGCTTCACTTTTTGTCGGTCACTAAAATAGATCTGGTGATCGCGAATCGTCAATTCGTCACCAAAGTAAATGGTTATTAGCTAAACAAGATTAAGCTTTAATTATGACTGGTTTTGGATTGAATAATCGATAAAAAATGCTGGAATTTTTCGTGGGCTCTATTTTATTTCCAACCCTCACGAATGCTGCCAGATGCAACGGGCTTGTATTCAAACACAACCTTTAACCAGTCGACACTTGACCTATCCGTTAATCCATTGTCAGTCATTGTATATCGATTCTAAATCGATTTGAAATACCGATAAAAAGACTTGGTGCCGCCGAACGAAAACGTTCATTGCTAGTTTTTAATTGAGGTGGAATCATTCGATTTACATATCGAGAATCGATATGTTAAGTAGTAAGTAGGTTTCGATTTTTATAAAAAGTTTAAGTTGCTTTTTGAATGAATGGAACCACCTAGCTGGTAAGAACGGTTGCATATTTTTCAGAATTTATTCATTATTTATTCTCATGAAAATAGCTATGAAATGTAAAGAGCTTTTATGTCAGGAATTTTAGTGGTTATAAAAAATCCTGATCGGGACAAGGTGCATGATAGTTGTATGAAACTTAAAGTGAGTTTACGGATTTATCTTTATAATTAATCTGTCAATATTTGGTATGGTGGAAGGAATGATCCTCTTTTCTCAGAACGTACAAAAACTGTAAGATTTATTAGTAATGAACATTTTGTCAAGAGAAAACGGTGCTGTAGCAACACTGCAGTAGGGTCTTTCCTCACGAAACTTATTCAAACCCCACAATACGCATTCTCAATTACTTAAAATAATAAAGCAGCATATAAAGAAGCAGGCCTATCTCTATAATTTTACATACACGATCGGCCCGAATACCAATCGCCGAGACAATTTATTTAAACAATGCCATGTAAAAGGTTTTATAGTTAAATAATAAGTACATTACGGCGGCGCGCCGCTGCGTATTCAAATTATATGATGCCCTGGTCCTTTGTGCAAGTCCTGCGGTCCAGGGTCCAGATGATTATCGGTACAGTTACAGTTTTAAGGTTCAGACGCAAATAAACGTCTTTTGATATCGGTCGATGACGTTTTAAAGCGTCATTCTTCTTTTGAATGATGTTTAATTGGCAATGTCTCAGCGGATTGTACAGGGGAGTATACTCGGACCAAGAATCTAATGGACAAGACAAGCTAAAAACAATATTGAGACAAAAAGGATGTATATATACAGAAACATATTAGGAAAACAAGGACAGAACTATTTATTGTTGTCTTTGTCGACGTATCACTTTTTTTGTTGGGCACATCTGTGGTATGTGCCCAACACAGTACTAGTGCATTCGTTTTTAATCGTGTTTTGTTGGAAACCCCTATTAAATCTGTAGTTTAAATAGTGGGAACGAAGTTTCTAACTTAAGAGAAAGACGTTCAACATGGTGTATTGCTGTTTTATCGGCTGTAATAGCCGTAGTGAACGAAAATCTGAGAACATAACCTTTCATTCGTAAGTATGAGATTTTCGCATTTATATATCATAAAAATTTAAAATGTCACTAAATATTTAGCTCGACATACGTTGATAAAAAGTCTTTTAGAAAAAAAGCGTTAAAAATACTTGAAATATGTGATTAAAATTTCATTTTACGTTAGTATTACACGTTCAAATTCTATAGAACTTTATTGTCTTACGAGAATAAACAACTTTCTGTCATTTCAATTTAGTAGAATAATACGTACTTTAGGGATACCAGATGGCATGCATTAAAATTACCCATTATTGAGGGAAAAGGCAACAGTCATGTTGTTGTTTTTGTTTTTTCATTTAGTCTATTTAGTAATTTCATACTCAAAATTATTGATCATGAAATCAAAAGGCAACTCAACCGGACTACCTGAAAAATGAAATATTTTAGATTTTAGACAAAGGACACCAGATTGCCTTCCTGGATTGCATCAACCGGTCGAAATAATTGGAGGCCATTATTCACTAATTTGGACTGACCCACGTATTTTCTTCCAGAGTTTTGCTAAAAAACGCAGAACGAAATCTGAGGAAATCTCGATCCCTGATCCATCTGCGACGAAAATCCAATCCAACACACAACAATCCAAGTATTTGTTTATTTTAACCATTTTGAATTTAGTTGAATATAGAACATTGTAAATCACTGCCTTTTTTTAGGTGGCTTCAGGATTATCGCTGGAACCTGAAGTAAATGCAACTATGAAAATTATTTTTTTTTTTATTTATTTCCGTTTCTCTTTGTGTGGGTTACTAACATCGAATTATTATTTTAGATTAAACTTGGTGAAGTATTTACGACTCTGAGTACGTCGCCTCGAAAAAAGAAGTTGATTAGAAAATTAAACCAGATAACAATTTTAGCTGAGAGAAGAAAGAAGAAATTAGCTGCATTAGATCCAAATGTGGGCGAATAGAGAAAAAAAAAAGCTGACCTTTCTGCTATTACAGAAAAACTACAAAATAAAAATTTTATAAATCAGGAAGCATTTGATTTATTATCCTCCATCAATTCACATAACACCGGTTTACGTTATATTACAAGTATCGTTACTAAAGAATAACGTTCTATTGAAGCATAAATAACGTTAAATCACTTTCCGTTATTTTAATAAAAACGGTAAGTCCTGTAGAAGGAAGATAACGTTATAAAATTTTAACGTTATTTAAAGCCCTGGTTTATGGTGCTAAAAACTCGTTACTTTCATTTCACGTACTAATCACACCTCCCAAATCCATATACAAAAATTAACGAGAATTATGGGGTAATATTTTAAAGTCTGGTATCCTCCAGTTTTGAAGTACTCTATATCCATCCCTTTCGAGTATACGCTTTTGTCTAGTCCATTTGGATTCTTGGTCCGAGGGAGTATATGTCGATGAAATGCTTGACGCTATTGTGTCAAATTATGGTAATGATCATCATGTTTTATGTGTGTCATGTATGTATGAGATTCAATCAATGTTAAAGACTTTCTTATGCTACTTAATGGTTGAAGCTGTAAAGTTGTAAGAATTAATCTCTCATGAGCGTTTAGAATGTAACAGTAAAGTGAGTTGAGCTCCTAGAATTTTCTAGTTGTTCCGCCAAGTTTGGCGCCCATTCTAAACTTAATTAGGGTTAGGTTAAGAAAAGTTATTTTGTTTTGTGCTTGAAAAGTTATTTCCAATAATTTTGCAAAGCTTATTGCTTGCACTTTGTAGTTTCACGATAATACTTCTCTCTGTGAACTCGCGTCATTTGTAGTACCATAATTGTAATCGCCCGACCATCTATGTTGTACTGCTTTTAAAACTCAACATGTATCATCATTCTGAACACAGGCCGATTTATTTAAACCCAAGTGATACAAGTTTTAACTTTGTATCTCCAAAGAATGCAATGCTCACAAATGATAGGTTACTTACCCAGTATGTCCACTAGTGCCAATATCCATTTGTATAATCCTCACTTGCAGTATAACCAACTGACACGGAATTTTACCTCAAACTTAACATATTGTTTTTACCTTCGCAAATACTTAATTTATTCATTGGCATCCTTTCATATGAAATCATATTGCCATTTATGCGCAAAGGACAAAGATTAAAATGTAGATGGTAGATATTTTCGGTGTATGCTTACGAGGTTGGTACGCCTCGTAATTAATTCATGGCACGATGACGATTGGGTATCGGAGTCGTAAAATTAATTCTGTGCTGATGTGAACTCAGTCAGGATGGTCAATTTATATGGTCGTTTTTTTAAAGGATGCCTATCTTAACCTACTGGTAAGTAGGCTGCAATTGCATAAACAGTGATATTTAACGCTGCGTTTGAGCATCTTCTTTTCATTAACATTGTTGCTAATGTTTTTTTTTTGCAATTCTTCGTGGTTTATTACCTGCTCGAGACGGTTTTGAAAAGATAGTACGACAGAGCTATGGAGCAAGGATTTCGGAATAACCATTATTTTTCTACTGTTGTTCTCATAGTATTTATTTAGGGATGCTTTGACAGCTTTAACTTTGTCGAGTTGTGAGGTAAATTCAAATTGAAAATGAGATTTATTTTATAATCTGCGGCTCAAAAGCGACGGGTTATTTCAGCAACCAATTACATTTTGACATTCCCAAGCGTGCATCAAAACATGTATTTATCAAGTCCTTATTAATTCAAAATAACTAAACACGAGGAGAACTGTTAATTCAGAAACTGAGGGAATTTCGTCGAAACTCATTTCTTGGACGTCTTCTTTTAATAAAAGTCTTGGCGTTGTGCGGGAGTGAGAGGGTTGCGCGGGGCCTGGCCGGTCGGAAATTATAGGGCTGTCTGCGTTCACCGGCTCGTAATGATGGATGGAGAACGACTACGACCGGTGTGGTTAATGAGAATGCGATGTGCGAGGCAGCCCTGCACTCCGTGGCTATTTTAATTTCAGAACTATTTTACCTAATTATGATTGTCGTGTCTTTTTTGTATTTTTTAAGACATTTTATTTTATAGAGATGAAGGTATAATTTTTACTAGTTATTTTCTAATAATAACTTTGCCTTAACGCTTACAATTTTCTGCAATACATTTTCCAAGCAGTGTTCGTAAAAGATTCGCACCGGATTACTTGAAGTTTATTCCAAGCTTTATTTAACGTAAACATCGCGCCACACACTCGCATTTTAAACACATTTAATCAACATTCTGCCTATAAAGTACAAAAAGTCCGTACCGTAGACATTATCAGTCGGCGAGTGCGAGTTGCACATTGCTACATTATCGTAACGTGATAGCTCTGCAACATAACTAACCAGACCCGGGTTCTATTCCCGGTGATAAAACTTAGCGAAACAATATCGACTCGATACTGAATATCGACTAAGTTACGAGCAAGACCGCAGTCGATAAATTTCGGAATGGGTGAGGTTTTGTTTAAAAACTACTCGGGAGTTCTGTGAGGTGAGGATAGTAGCTTTTACACTCTTTAGTTAGAATGGTTATTCTAGGAATGAATTTCAATTCATATGGAGTTAAAATTAATGGCGGTGAAAGCAATTATTTTTAAATATGCCATGAACTGAAAAAATAATTACTTTTTCTGTTGAAACGTCAATATTTTTAGAAACTTCTATAATGAATTCTTCAGGCTACCACAATGCAATTTGCATTGAGGAAAATTATGAATTCATAAAAACACTGATTGAATTTTCAACCAGTTATTTTACTTACTTTAATCTCGTCAGTTTCCAAAAAAAAAAAATAATAAGACCGTAAAACATTTACAGCTAACACAGATAGATCACTAAACTCAGACCAGATGAACTTAAAGTCGCTTTAAAATATATTATATATTCCACAAACATTTCCGCACTACTGGATTCGATTCCATGTAGACGTAAACTTATGATTTACGACTTTTACTTGTAAAGGTACTAGGGCACTTGTTACCTTACAATAATTTATTATAAGTCGCTACTATAATGATGAATCTGGTACTAAACTTGATCTCTTTGAAGTTTGCTTTTCAGAAGTTCAGAAGAGAAAGATAGATCATCGAGATAAACATTTTAATTAAAATTAAAATAATGATTTAAGTCTCCTAGCGATAAATATGATTATTGATTCCAGAAAACGTTATTAAGATGACCAGATGAAATTCAAAAACTTCGGTTATTCATGTTTAATATACTCGGTGACTCTTAAACTGTTTGTCAGTGGGATTTGATAGTAAGTTTAACGTATAACCAAGTATGATAGGACCACGTATTTCGTTATTGATTCCTCTTTGACCTATTCATAGAACATAACCTTTACAACATGTAATCTATAATGGAACAATTTTCCAAGAACGCGCATAAAGAATATTCAAGAATTATCAAATAAAAAAAAAAGACGTCATAAAATTCTATTCGTGAAATGAATAGGCACATAAATTTGCAGTAAAGCTCGACTATACGGCTATATCCTGATTCAATATAATTTAGAATTTCCCCGTGTACTACAGATCTATCTCGCATGTATTTACGATGTCATGTACCAGTTTATACCTTTATGTCATTTAAGTGATGTGTTCTAGGAAATACAATCGTATGGAAATAAATCCTGGTGATGCAGTTTCTTGTATTAAATCTGTGAGGATCATAAAAATGTTGATTGTTTTGTTTGTTATGATAATTTTACTGAAGTGCTTGGGAAATTGAACATTTTTCAATGGCAAATTTCTATTAGTTTTCTTTTTTCTAATCTAGTAGAATAACGTAAAATCAATTCAAAATAACTTCATAAACACAGTGTGCAAACATTTTTAATTTCAATCTCACCATCTCTAAAATCAATTAAATCAAGATTCGTAATGAGCTCACGTGAGACATTTAGCTCTAATTCCATCTTCAATTACTGCACGCTCCACCGCCACTACCATTACGATTACGAAACGTTTCACGTTCATTGAACCCGTTAAAACTGACAACAGGCAATTAAATCATAAATTTTGCATCGATCCGACGCAACCGACAATCACAAAAGATATCGATACAAAACGAATCGATTGTAAAAAAAGTCGAGTACAACTTCAGTGTTGCATGCATTCGATTTTGTCTTAGGAAATTAGCGGGTATTATTTTAAACTTACAACACTCACTGAAGGCGTTCTTACAAATAAAAATGGAATTATTGATTTATTTGAATCGGAAAGCGATTCCATTCGATTAAAATTTTTGTGTAATTAAACGGTTGGAGTAAATTAATTGGAATATTTTTTTAGTTCAGGTTTTTTTTTTTGTAAATATTCAGTGTTTATTTGTGAACGATTAGAACTAATAAGCAGTTGGTAAACCAAAATACAATGAGTGCTGTTTTACATACTGGAGATAGAAAAACAAATGAAACAACAGAAAAATTATACAGATTTTCTGTTGTTTCATTTGTTTTTCTATCTCCAGTACCTATGTGATAGATCGGTTATTGGGTTCGGCCGTTAGTGATTACTTTGCTAAAACCTATTCTCAGCAGGGTCAAGCTCAAATAAAACCCCCCCTCCCTGCAGTAAAGGTGCTTGAATAAGAAAAAAAGAGTTTTGTTTATTGGAATGGCTGTTCTTTAGTGTTTGCATCCTAATTAAAATTTATGAGGGCTGGATGTAAAGTTAAAAATAGAATGACTGAATCACAGATAATATAATACTACAGTACAGATACCCAATCCCATACAAAGAAATGACACCTCCCTAAGTCTTACTATTGAACTAACTATATTATTTTCTTAATTTTTACGACAGATGGTAGCATCAGCGGCTCACTGATTTCCAGAGACTGTAGTTTTACAACGCCATCTAGGAGACAGCCTAGATACTAGGTGTCATCGATGCGGTGAAATCAATACTACTAGATGGCGTCGTTTTTCAATTATTGTTTCTCTACATCTCTCTCCAATCGAGTATGACATCGCACCGTTCGTTCTATCTAGGACAAATACAACAATACAACAAAAATTATCTTCGAGTTGGCTGTCGTACTTAATAGTTTAATTTTTGTGTTTAAGCTAGCAATTTTCAGCTTAAGTAGAAGACGGTGTGTTTCCAAAGCAAGAATAGGTAGGTATATAAATATAGGTACCCATCTTCGTGCAGTTGTTAATGCGTTTATTTGGTTTATTCCATTGACATAGAAAAGTATGGACTGGAAGTACCTACAAAAAAGGGTGCACCTATAAATATAAAATGGCTGCCATTGCTAGGGATGTATCAATAAAGGGACATACTGCCCTCGTAACAGCAAATGCAGTATTTGCAAAATGGCGGTTTCGAGAAAAACGCGGTTAAGTGTTTTCTTTTAATCTCTACTTTAACTGATATAAAATTCATATGTTTTGTTACGGAAAAGGTACATAAAAATACAAAGTATCGTTTAGTTTAGTAATGAAGTAAATTTTTCTTATGTAGGTCTTTAGAAACTCGAATACTGCACTTAAACCTTGTGGCTCTATTTATAATACATCAGAGTAGTGAAGTGAAATGCAGTATTCGCGTTTGTTACTGCATTTATATCTAGGAAACACATTGACTGCATTAAGCGCTAGCAAAGTTAGTTACTGAATAAATAAAGAATCATAGGCATAATGCAGTGTAAAACCGAGTTGATTAAACATTTATATAGAAAAAAAAGAAAAAAGCATGATTAATCATAAAAATCTTTTTATTTTATAATCTAAACTCTCGTCGTCGTCTCTTTGAATAAGAATAATAAAAATATTGTACTTGGTACGGTGCTTAGCTAAAGTTATAATAATCATCATCTTTCATTTAGTAATCTATACTAATATTAGAAAGCTGAAGTTTGTTTGTTTGTTTTTTGAACGCGCTAATCTCAGGAACTACTGGTTCGAATTGAAAAATTCTTTTTGGGTTGAATAGACCATTTATCGAGGAAGTCTTTAGGCTATATATCATCACGCTTAAGCCAATAGGAGCGGAGCAGCGATAAAGAATGTTTTAAAATCGGGGATTCCACGGGGACGAAGTCGCGGGCAGCAGCTAGTAAAATATATGAGATCAATTTTCATTCGCTTTCCCCTTAAATTATTTAAATGGAACAGTCTTTTCGTAGTAATTATAATAAATGTTCTTTCATCACAGTCTTCTATTTCTAAAGTAGTCACAAGATCAGTCGAAGAATCATTGATTTCATATTTTGTCATTGATTGGTTTTGCCAAAACGGTAACCTATTTTGTGGTATAATTTTGGGGAGAGTAGAAAAAATAGCAGTTTTCCTTGCTTCTGTTATACCCCGTGGAAGAATGTTTTTGACGGGATCAGGAATTGACAATGACTCTAAATATTTAACTTTTAGGCACTCTATTCTCTTCTTCTTCTCTGATCACTATTTTTATCATCTTCAATTTCTTCTTCTTTATCTGTAGTTGGCGTGTTTTCAACAGCCTTTGGAGTGACTACAAGTGAGCTTGAGATTACAAAAAAAAAAACTGTCACTTTCGTCTTTTGAATAGGAATATTTAAAAAAATAATTGGTTCCTCAAATTCAGCTGCTAGCGGCAACTTTATCGAGACATTAAATTCAGCGGCGGGTGGTGTTAAAATATGATTTTGGTCTTCTAACGGTTACATATCTGCAGCCAGGGTGCCCATAAGTGATTTTGTCATTTTTTCATCACATACTAAGCTAATGCTTGTATCTTGTTAATAGTGATCATTTCAATTTATTTGCTCCTCCTATTGAGTAACCGGCAAGTTGAATGATAAATCATATTCAACTGGCGGATTTAAATATGATTATAGCACTTGTAATCGAATGGATGCGCCCAAAGATTACCAACACCATGAATATCACAAAACGGGTTCTATATCCAAAGTAACAGTTTCCACAAGTGTACCTACATGGTTTTAACTCTGTGTCTTTTATTTCTTTAATATTAATTTCTTCGGTTTTCACAACCATAAAACAAATCTTCGACCACGGAAATAATTTGAAGACATTTATCTGCAATGTTTATTGCAGATAAATGTCTTCAAATTATAAACAGAATAAATTATAGGTATTCACTCAATCACAGAAAAGCACAGGGAACAGATACATCATAAAATACCTAAATTATTCTGTACCTTTCAGAATTCCATAAAATAACGTAAAAATAGTACACGAGACATTAGTACCTAATTGGTAAAGAGATTACTTATTCAATAGAAGTTTTTATTTTATTGTAGTTATTTGAATTGCACCTGAGTAGGTACTCGGTGGGAGATTACTTAGTTACAAGGTCATTACAATTATTCGTGACTGTACATACATAGGTATTTGAGATTACAATCAACAAAGCAATAATCAATACACACTCGCGACGTTATAATTAAAGACGTTTAAATAAATGTAATGAAATGTCAACTTACCGAATAACCCACATGTTAATACAACAAAACACAAGCAAAATGGGCGGCCGAAACACGACCACGACTGACGAACAAAGACCGAGGCACAAAAGTAAAACGCAGTATGCGCAAAAACTAAATACCGTAATTACATAATTTTGTTTATGATACTAGGGTCAAACGCAGTATGAACCGGTTACTGCATTTACCTTAGGTAACATGGTGATAAAAAAATATACGAAAGAACAAAATTAAAACGCAGCCAAAATGCGAGTACTGCGTTTCTTACTAGTATTTAGATGAATACTGCATTCTAATTTGGTACTAAATAAGTTATTACTGCATTTTAATCTGGTGTATGATCATTACTGCATTTATACTAACAATATCAGATAATTTCACACGAAATACTGCATTTTTCCTTATTATTTCACCATGTTCCAGTCGTAGAAAAAAAAAATAAAAAAAACCTCGTATAGCTGAAAGTCTCCATAGGTCATTTATGTCAAAAACGGAAAATCGTAAAAATGTCGATTACTGCATTTGCTATTACGAGGGCAGCATAGGTGTTACTATAACGAGTATCGATATTAAATACGAGTTTTACTAGTTATCACGTTTGGATCATACCTAATCTAATATTATGTAGGTACTTACTTAAAGTCCATTGTAATTGTAACAGAAAAAGATGAGTACCTAGGTTATCTTACCTTCTGTTATCTATATAAATAAATAAAACTTAAGTGTTTGTTATAAGGTATAAGTCTGAATAAGACGCAGGAGTATTTATGTTAATGTTCAGCAGCGGAACTAGTTTCGGAGACTATTAGGTACGGCAAGTCGGCACCGGTACAACAGTATTCCATTATGATATATCTTTGTAAATAAACGAATGAATTAACAAATAATAAAAAGGCCTGTTACATGGAAATTAACCCAAATATCAATACTTTAGCCATAAATTCATGATCGCGTTACAATAGTATCATCGAATGTGTATTATTGTGAGTATTAATGCATGAAAACCGGCAATGAAGAATGTTACTAGGTATGCCAAATCGCTTGAATTTTTTTCTCAGTAAAGCCTGTATGTATACAAATACACTGTTGTAGTCAAAAATACCTAGTAGTTTTGATTTTATAGGCATTCAAAGTTTAGAAAAATATCGAGTCCCGCTAACAGTCACGTGACGCCTATGACGTCATGTCAACGCGCCTCGCGGGCCGAGGCCCGCTTCGTATCAAGTGGCCAGCGGTTATAGTAGGTGTAATAGCTTGCGCTTGTTGCGCAGTATTTTGTTGTGTTTTTATGCGCGTATTACGTTAATAGTCTAATAATAGTAAATATTATTCGATTAATAAAATGGATGAAGGATTCAAAATATTCCTCACATATATGAAGTATTTTTTGTATTACCAAATATTGTAAAACATTGGTTTGAAAAGAGTAACTATGGAGTTTCTTGTCCGTTCTTCTCCATAAGAATCTACCTTTGCGAATGGACGCTAGAGTCACTTAATTTATGATATTTTTTATTGATGACGTTCAAAAGTGCCGTTAATGGCTTAATTGAAATAAACTTTTTGAGTTTGAGTTTGAGTTTGAAAAAGGGCATCGGATAATCTACTTAAAATACCTAGATGGATTAATGGTTGCGCATTATTTATCAACAAATAGTGATTCCGTTGGCGCCGAAATGCGAGGAATAAAAATGCAAAAGTACCTAAGTAAACTTTCCTTGCTACTATTTATAAGTACTTAATAGTTTATCTATTCTAAATTGTTTTATCAAAACAAAATACCCAACTAATATAATGGAAGAATGCAACTCAAATAGTAGAAGTACCTACCTACCATTAAATTTTTACGTTAAACAAATACCTATGTATTATAGTTTTGTAGCTATAGGTAGGTACGTATGTATATATAGGTAGGTACCGCTCTTCTTAGTAAATTTAAATTAATACATAGGTACATTGATTTATTGCAAACTGGCTTCCGCCAGCAGCTTTGCCCCCGTTTCCCTTGGGAACTGTACATTTTCCCAGGATTAAAAGTATTCCAGACTTTGTCCAGATCCGTTCAGTAGTTTTTGCGTGAAAGATCACGAACTTTCGCATTTATAATATTAGTAGGAAGTAGGATGGTACTTAGGATGTAGATGTAGTGGATTGAACGTTACAGATGTAGGTAGGTACTAAACCATTTTTATTTGTATTTTTTTTTTAATAAAAAAATACGTAAGGCCATTTATTTTTATTTACAGCTATGGCGATGATTCTATTTTATATTCAAGTAAAAAGAGTAGGTGATGTATGTATGGTTAAATGTAGAATCACTCCACCAGAACACGGCGTACCTACGTACCACACCTTATCATTGCAGTTTAGAATGCAATGAAAAGGACCAAGAAGTTTTAAATGTAACCTGCGAAGATTGTGCCGCCAGCAGAGATGGCTGTAAACATAATATAGCATTTTTAATATGACTAGGGACATTGTCAAAGCGAGGAGAAAAAACAACTTTTCCGGCGAATTGGTAGTTGTATTTTTACAGTTAGACACAACACATGATTTCCTAGTATTTGGATTCGACATTTAAAAAAATATTTAGGTATAATATCGACGGTACAGGCGCGCGACCGCGAGCGGACCGAGTGAGCCAGACTGAGCGTGTTGTGCGATGACGTCACACCGTCACCGGCAGCCCGCGCGTCGCGCGTCGTGGAGTTACAACTTGTTTTACTTCTAAATCGGGAGCTAATTGACATATCGAAATAATTCTTTCACTAGTATTTTTTATTTTTGACAGGGAATATGGAGTGCTAATAATCAAAATTAGTTAACATTCTTCATTAACCTGTGCAAAGACAATTGCGATTGATTTTGATTATTTCATGCACCACATTTCACAATACAACACACAGGCATGTTGAGCTTCTGTTTTCCAATATTTACATGTAGTTTTAAAAGTAAAAACCTCGTACCTAATTTTCTCGCAAATCTCAATAATACAAAAAATTAACAAATGTCACTACGTCACGATAAAATGTTGCCATAATTAGCAACAACTTAAAATATAGTTGTCTCTTTTATCAAATAAGATTATCTCACTAGAAAGAATAAGACATAACGATATTTCAAGTTCTGAATCATATTTCACTCATATTTGTATACCTACCTAAGCAATTGTTAGAATAACGCAGCATCTCCATGTTTCTCTTATCTCAATGGTTTATTCCTATACGCGCTTCGTTAACTTACTAAAGTCGAATTGGTCGCTATGGCGAATTTTACAATAAGTAGGTACCTACTTATTCATGTTTTTAAATTTTATTATCTACTCTACTCAAATCAATGTTCATCTGTCTAACCTTTTCCGAACTATATATATTTGCACCGGATTCAGTTGAATACCAGTATTTTACCTCCGACCTGATGAGATCTTCACGTCACCCATCCACAGACAGACCTCGGCAAGCGTTTAACCTTGAAGATCGACCCGTGCGGCTATTATATTTTAGCCACGAGCTCCTCAATCTACTCAAATCAATCAAAATTATAAAATTTCTTGTAATTTAGCGGTAATGTTACTGCGGCCAGTGCTGTGGCATGGAAATTAAATGAAATAGGTACCTAACTATACCCCATTCACGATAAGATTAGACTTTGAAATACATCTTTTTTACAGTCCGTTCAACCGATTTTGACTTCTATTGCGTTGGTGGCATGACACATAGCAGCTGCAGTAAACAGTTGGTATTATTATCACGTTTTTGCTTTAATGCCATCCTTATGCCTACGGAATAGAAGTAAAAATCGGTTGAACGGACTGTAAACAATTTTGTTCCAATGTCTAATCTTATTGTGAATGGAGTATAGGTAGGTAATAGGAGAGGAGGAAACAATACAAATAGCTACTTGTATAATATTTTTATAAAAATAATTTAATACTCCAAGCAAGTACCTAGGTTCCTAGGTACATAATAAAACTTATAGGTATAATGTTACAAAGTGACCAGTAGGTAGATAGTTATATACTTACCTACGCCAAATTTTGTTTCATGGACATAAAAAAATTGAGAGGTGTCAAGGGACACCCGGAAGGAACGAAGTTCTTGTCTTGTCTTGTCTTGAAAAATCGTAGGTACTTACGCATCTGAATGATGATTTAAAGTTTTAGGTAAGTTGGTACCTACCTAATTGATCAGTCTCACTAAATTCATCTGATCTCTCTGCAGTTATGTTTTGTACAATTGTATTTTGTAATTTCTTTCTCTCACGATATTCTCTACATCTTTGTGCATTTGTCTTTTTCCTTGATGTTAAAGTTTGTACCTAAGTACCTAGTCGATGCTTTAGTATGAAATAAAAAATTGTACATGTACATACAGACACACACACACACACACACACACATATAAATATATCAAACATAACTGCTTAACATACCCATCCAAATCGTGAATTCGTGACCTCACTAACAGCTGCTTAACTCCACCCATACTTTTCGCAACCTTGCCAACAGTTGCTTCACACACCCATCCAAATCGTGACCTCACTAACAGCTGCTTAACTCCACCCATCCTTTTCGCAACCTTGCCAACAGTTGCTTTAACACACCCATCCAAATCGTGACACAAAAATACAAACATCCGAATTGAGAACCTCCTCCTTTTTTAGAAGTCGGTTAAAAAATGTCGTTACAACTTTTCGTATGATTTTTTTCCGTCTAGCCCCCTTTCACAACGCGCGATAAGGAACTTCGTTCCAATAAACAAACTATCGGAAACCTGTGTCTCCTATTTGCCCTACCACACGGCAACTACCTACTACACACACAGATCAGTATTAAGCAAAAGATACCTACGCAGTCGCGTACACGCCTGCATTACTTAAATCAAAACACAGGTACCTACTACACAATCAACTATTCTAAAACGAGTTAAATAAAATCCGAAGTCTTTACTAGCTTAGAAAACTGGACAGGCTCTTGCACATATATAGGTACTAGCGGCCCGGTACGTGCTTCGCTACGTATAAAGTGAAATTAAAAAAAAAATGGAACATCAATTTTTTTTATTATTGAAGAAAATGAAGAACCTCTCGGTCGATTTTGTGCAAACTTCACGTAAACCATCTACTAAATAGTCCGAACAAAGCCTAAATATTTGGTTTGGATAGGTGAGCCCGTTCTTGAGTTATAAAATTACAACGAAAAGTGGCATTGATTTTTATAGATATAGATATGTATATGTACGACATATATATAATATATGTGTGCGAGACTCTTTGTCCAGTTTCCAGGTTCTAAGTATAATAGTCATAGAGAGGTGTCTTTTCTAAAAATACGTAAAGAAAACAAAAAATATTGGACTTAGAGAAAATAACTTTGAAACTGAGCAAGTAATAACAGTCAACAAAGACAATAACAAGCCGCTCAGATCCAATTGATACAACGGGGCAAAGGCGGATTCACGCGGCTTAATTCTCTATTTGTATTAGCAATAAGGCACAATATCGTGTTTCATTTCACTCAGTGTTCCGACGGACATGAAGGAAATAGAATTGACATTGAAAGATAGAAGAGCTACCTACTTTTAAAGTTTCTATTGTATTAAAAGTTTTATTGTTTCGGGATCTGATAATTATGTACCAAAAACATATTAACATTTTTTTTTCAATTATCATTTTTATATGTAACATACAAGATTTAAGAAAAAAAATGTTATTTGATTTACCTTAAAATGAAACAACTGAACGTTTATTTAGTAGGTAACGATTGTAGCTCGAGACACTTTAGGTAGTGACAAGAAAATTTGAGTAAAGCGCCATCTACTGCAAAGAGTTCTAAATAAACAGCATGACAGTCTTCTACTTTCAACTACTTCTAAAGTTCGAATTGAAGTAAAAGGCTTAATTTATAGTTTTTGTTGAAAGTACGTGATTTATGAGTGTAAATAGCTAAATCAACATTAAACAAGGAAGTTTTGATTTTTACTTAGCTTACTTCAGCCAAAATCGATCGTATAACGCTTTTTAGTGATTGTTAATTTCATTATTGTTACCTATGCTGCCATCTATGATTTATTTTTACTAACTAATTATACTTTGTTCGAGTTGAGACCCCATGACTGAATAAACACAGTAATCACACATATTGCTTAAAAACACAAGTTAATGCGAAAAAAGCTCCTAATTAACACTACCTAACCTAATGACACCATCAAAAGCCTCTAAATACTTATTTAACGAAAGGTTCTTTTCGATGTAACGATCCGAATGTTTAAAATTGTGCAAACATTTTTTTCGTGACTGATAAAATCTATGCTGGGTTGCTATACTTTAACGTTTCAACGGCGAATATTTCACTGGATTGTTGCCCTACCTTCTTTGATTATAGGATTGATAATATGCAAATGAACGAGTCGACGATTTTAAAATAAAAGGATTAAGATAGGGATCGTTGCCCTCATAAGTGACCCAAATAAGATAATGTCGAACGACATTGGACGCCGCGGCTGTCAAAAAGAATTAAGGATAATGTTGCTAGCTTGAAAAAGTATTTTTCAAGTTTGCAGTTGAACAGAAAAAAAGGCATTATTCTTAGAGGTTTAATTTTTAGTCATGTTCGGAGACTTTTTAAGCTTTAAGTTTTATTATATCTTAGGAAGATTTAGGTCGTTTATTCTGGTTTGAGTTTTGGGTGCCTATTTTTACAAATAAGTCGTAAGGTTTGTAGAGCTTAGTTTGAGGCCAGATTATAATCTAATAACGCCGATCAGCTCCCGGTATTTATTCAAAGCTATGCGAGGGATTTAAAAAGTAGCCTGAGAAATAGATGTTTTATTTGCTTTACGATTCACGATTGAAGTCAATTCGCTATCAGATTGGTCAAAAGCAAACATTGCATAAATTAAAGAGGATGTACAAATTAACATACCACAAAGTCCGTTATTCTACAAATGTACCGAAAATTAACACGTCTATTCTAGGAATTTTAAATACCAAAGACATTTGTTTAACTTAAAAGTATATTTGCAAAGTACGTGTGTGGATAGAAACAATACGACAACAAGAAGTTTGCTCAACAAAAACTGGTTCTTTATCCAAAAAAGCCTCGAGTTTATCTTTACGAACATTACTAATAGATATTGAGCTTAGAGTTTCATAAATATGCATCACGCAGTCTGTAAATGGGTAAGCAGGGTGGGCAAAAAGAATGACATCCCGCCAGGAGATCCCAGGCTGATCGCAGACTAGTTTTTACATACGGTTTTACTCGCGTTAGGTTCCTGGTTTTATTCTTATGGAAGCTACGATACAGAAATGTTTTTTTTGTACTTCTGATTCTTGTTTTGATTAATAGTGCTGTGAAAAGGATTAATTTTAATTTGAATATTTTGGAACAGTTTATAAATCAAGGTGTCGAAATGTTGAGCTAAAATATGTATAGAGGAAATAAATCTCAATTATTCGTGACTAAATATTTCTCTCGAGAAAAATTATCGAAATAAGTTGGACGTCGGTCTTAATTGTAAATATGAATCAAATCTATGATCGTCCAACTGGCCCATCAAAATCAGCTCAGTAGTTTTTGAGTTTAACACGGAAGATATTAACCAAAATCAGTAGTAGCTTAGTAATAGGCTATTACTTTTTTTATCAGTGTTTAAAACTGAAGCCTATTAATTCTAAATGTTTTTATCAAGTTTGGTAGTGATAATATTTTATGACCGCGGACAAAATTCAGGTTTTTGATGTCCCAAATGGAGAAATGTCATTAGTATGCAAAACTTTTTAGTGCCAAGCATGTTTAGGCGATGATTGTTGTGAATATTTAGTCTTAAGAACACAAGACGTAAGGTTGAAATTCCCTTGTGGGTAATTATGAATTAACTGAAGTTTTTTAGTGGTGCGATTTTTATAAGCATTGGTACTTTCGCTGAATTATTTAAAGACATTAGATATCAATTGCCGTTATAAGATATGGTTTAACTTTATGTCAAGAATCTGGCATTACAAATTTTTATGTAATTTAAAAAAACACGACTTTTAACGAAGACATAGTTCGTTTAGGTACATGTTTTAATTGTTTTGGTGTGTCTTCAACCTACTTTCATTGCAAGCTTGAAGAATGGACTTGATTCCGGTTAGAAGTTATTTATATAGTTTCGTCATGCTAAGTAATTGTACCCAGTAGGTATGTTGATTTTATCGACAAGCAATTTATTTGTGTTATTTTTAAAAAAAACGGCAAATCAAGTCGAATTAAAAATAAAATACCAATCTGCTAGTTTTTCTTTTTAAAACTTTAGACCTCAAACATTTTAAATCATATCTGCATCTCTATACTTAATGTTTTTTTTTAACAAATTTTCACACCATGCATTCATTATGCAAATAAATACTATTTCTATTTCTACGATGCACAACAGTAAAGAATATCAGTTCTATTTTTAAAACATAACGAAAAAAAAAACTACTTTTTATCTAAAAAAATCCGAAGTTGTACCACACGTACCATTAAATAGTGTTGTATAGCCCCCAGGGTTCATTACGTGCGCGCCATGCCATAGATATAAGTATAACGGTACCTGAGCTGCCCAGCACTAACCTACATCACAGGTATTACAGGTATATTGCCGGTACGTTCAGGTATACATATGCTAACGTCTCGTTTGCTTATATCTGATATGGATGTGATTTATTTACGTTTGTTTTTGATATTTCACGGTGAGGTTTGTTTGAAACAGAAATAAATATTTTTCTTTCTTTCTTGATCATTCCTACACACTAAAAAATATAGATAAAAATATAATGGAACAAATTTGAAAATGAAAACAATATATCTAGTTTTAATTTCCGCGAATATTAGTGGGTTGCAGGTATGCACCTCCCTCCCGCCCGCTATATTATGCACATGCAAGATTACTAGGCAAATGCAAGTATTTTAAGCACATGCAGGAAGGCAATGCAAAACCCAACACCATTACCGACACGTGTTTCGCCTCTCCACGAGGCATCCTCAGGGACAATAATAATGGAACAGTTTATGTACTATGGTGAGCCTAACCCATCCTTACATTTATTTGTATTTAGTTCTGCGTAATATAAATGTTTCCTCAAAATGAAGAAATTATAAATTCTAATTTTCATGTAAGAATTTATGCCATTTATGCGAAGGACAGTACAATATTAATAACAAAAAACTCGTTAAAAGTGCCAAGTAGAACACTAAAAACGCAAAGTAATAAAGTTAAAAAAATAATTTAATGTCAGTATCACATCACTACATCGAATAAAAAACAAATCTTTATTTACAAATGATAATTATTTGACGTTCGCTCATAACTCGACCGTATTAATTATTTCCTTTTTCTCTAGCTAGCGGGATATGAGATGTTCTCGCATAAATTTCATGCGATTTTAGGTTATATCAGATATTCATCTTAATAATTTGTCTAAAGTTGTTAATTGGCATTTTAATTAGGGCCTAGAGAGGTGGTCTGTTTGATTAGAGCATTGGTTTTCAACTTGAGGCCCGCAAGAACCACAATATGATCAGCGAAGGATTTAAAAAAGCAAGTACTTTATTTAATAAGAATAATAACTACTATGTATACATTTAAATAAATAAAAAAAAAACAATGTCTATCTTCTTTTATCAAATTTACTCATCCCGCTCTGGGCGAATCAGAGGGGATGGTCACAAATGCTCTTTGCATTCCAGGGCCACAGACTTTTTCGAACAATTTCGAAACCAGGGTAGAATGTTATGTCTATCTTACCGACTAGAAAGTAACTAATTGACTCGACTTGTTTCGTCTATGATGGGAAGATAATGCTCGTTACTTTAAATGAGGTATTTTTCAATGATTTTTGGGTCTTATGAATAAGGTAACGTTTGGTTTAGTTTGTACAGATGCGTTCTCGTCTGGGTTTCTGATCCCTGCCAACAATCGAGCAACTAATACGGTACTGGATTGAAATACGGTTGGGAACCACTGTATTAGAGAAATTGGGAAGTGGTATCATGGTATTGCGGTCACTAGTGGTGATTAATTAAAGTGTTTTAGCGCATTATTGGCTGCGTTTTATGGCTTCCGATATATATCGAGGCGTGAGTGGCGTCTATGTGTTAAAATATTTTAATAATCACACCGATTTTTTTTTAAATTAATTGGACGGTAATTTAGGTTGCCAATGACAGGAAGGCTCTGAAGCAAGATGTAGCTGTAAGCAAATTATAATAAAAAAATTGGTTCAGTGATTTCAAAATTCACTACCTACCACAGCACAGTCAATTATATTAGATTGTCACTTATGTTTGTTGAAGTAGGCATTAGTAGTTAAAATGCTAAAAAAAAAACAGTTTTTATAATTGTCACGCCATCACAGAATGCACGAATTATAAGCTTATCTTATTTCAGTCTATCCAAACCCTGTCCAAAGGTTTTTTTTTTACTTTACTTGCAGCTAGTTATGTTTGAAAACCCTATATAATAGTGAAAAAAGCCTATGTATAAATAAGCCAATTTAAATGCGAACTGTTTAATAAATATGTTTTACTTCAGTTTAGCGTCCAATACTAAATAAATACCATCATTCATTGCCTTACAATGTTGCGAAATCATTTTTTAAAACCGTTTATTATGAGGGACTCCTTTTTGGCAACATTTTTGTGTAAATTAACAAACTAGGACTGGTATTAAAGGGACAAATGTGCTCTATACATAATGGTTGATGCTGGTGAATTACTTAATTTGATCACATTTTTTTAAGTTAAATATACCTTTTTTTTTGGATGGTAAATCATCAAATTACTTCTCCCGCTCTAGGCGGAGCGGAAGGGAGTGTCAGACTCTTACTGACTAAAACCCACCCGTGATCCTTCTTGTGCCCTTCGCGTTCCAGGGCCGCGGTGACTCTTTCGAACAAATTCTGCAACCCTAGCGAGTTTTGTTTACCTTCAAGTTTGAATTTCCCAGTTTCTGAATTTTGGGTTGAGAACTTGGCAAGCTCTCTTGACAAAGTTTTTAATTCTTCATAATAGTAGAACGGCTCAACTTTTTCGAAAGAATGTGTAGTGCTTAGTAGATTTTGTTTCCGTTTAAGCGGTATGAGAATTTTAATTATTAAAAAAAAAAATGTGTGAGGTCGTGATTTTTTTCCAGAAAATGCTGTTATCGCTTTCTAATCCAAAGAGCCAAATTCTAAACTCTAAATAATAATAAACTATAGTAAATCCTAATCCTCTAAAAAGTCGTTTCCTAAAATTTTTCATAACACCCAGCATTAGCCTCACATTCGGATTTTAGTGGCCTCTCACAAACGATTCACATTCCATGTTACACCGGTCGAATATATTTTTTTAGAAAGCTTATTACAGAGCAACCTACCTTCCCACTTGAATTACAACCTTCAAACTCTCAAGATAGAGTTTAAACTTCATTGGGTGTCGTTATAAAGGTTTGTAATTAAGGGCCATGTCGACTGCTCGACATGATATTGTTTTTATAGTACGATAGTGGATCCCATAGATTAAAAGTATTTGATGCGCTTCTACACAATGTTGAGTTTCGTTTATTAAAAGATGGGAAAGTGAGTTCGGTTGAGTAGGTTTGTGAAGCAGTTTTATTTTAGTTCGGTCTTGGGTTCCTCAGTATCGATAACTGCATATACAGATACACTGTTGTATTGTCTATGGCCTGTATGCAAGGAACCGTTGACCTAATTTGCCGCGGCCAAATAGATATTGCAGCAGATAACAGCTATTATTGATTTCTAACGAAAGTAAATCTACCTGTCATCTAGGTAAACAACGAAGGTATATAGGTAATTGGGTTGCACGGACCGAAGAGCCAGTGACCTGTAATTTATGCAACTTTGACCTTTAATGCACCGTGTTATGGGATAGTTTCGTATAATTACGGCATGAATCGTTTCTAGTGCAGATACAATTGTTTTGATACTTATCGGTGGTTCTGTTCTCTGTCTATAGGAATATAATTTGAATTTTGATATTAGCCTTAACTTAAATTTAATATACGATTATTGGCGTATTTTAATATAACTGCATTCTTTCAAGAGGGTAGTCATCCGTAGACACGTTCTTTATTTTTATTTTTTTGGATGGGAAATCATCAAATGACCCCTCCCGCCCTGGGTGGAGCGGTAGGGAGTGTCAGACTTTTACTGACTAAAACCCACCCGTGCTCCTTCTTGTGCCCTTTGCGTTCCAGGGCCGCGGTAATTCTTTCGAACAAATTCCGCAACCGTAGCAGGCACCGACCCTATGGGGCCCCGTCCCTAGTGCTGACGGTTCCTTGAGGCGCGCGTGAAGCACAACGCGTCGTCGACTCAGCCTGGTATCGGACGGCGAGCCACCCACGCTCACCGTCCCCAGGCATCAGCCACTGCGCAATAGCACAGCGGCCGACTTGTCTCTGGAGGAGGCCGCAATGGGACCATTACTGGCACTCCATTTCAGCCCCCTCCCGAGTATCGGGAGTCGCAGCACCCACAGCAATCCGTAGAGACCTTAGACTGACTTTTGTAACATTATGAGTTAATGACAACAACAATCGTTGGTAACTTATTAAAATTGTAAAAGTGTTATGTTTAATCTACTTACAAAATAAATATAATTTATCATTTATGAACAAGAGTCATTTGCAGTTTTATTGACACCGAAAGTCGTTTCAAAATAATATTAAAAACTAGATGACCCGCGTAACTTCGTTTGCATCACATATTTCATGAATGCTCCGCTCCTATTGGGCGTGGTGTCATGACTTATATAGCCTCTAACCTTCCTCGATAAATGGGCTATCTAACGCTGAAAGAATTTTTCAAATCGGACCAGTAGTTCCTGAGATTTGCGCGCTCTAGCAAACAAACGAACTCCGTAGCTTTATATATTAGTAGGTATAGATAGATGTACTGCAGAAGAATGAGCTGCAGTGCCCATATAAAAATACTTCATCAATTGGAGCTATATCAACCCGTGCTCTACTCCACAATCACAAAACGACTCGACATAGTTCTGCATCCCATAAAACTAACTAACCAGAGCACTAGATCAGTCGAACCCATCAGGCAGGTCAATCGAACTCACTTTCCTTACAATATTACATCTTCACTAACAATTCCCTTACATGGAAACTTTTGACTTATCTGATATATTTGCTGTGAATTTGAATAGCTCAGCTTCAAGTAGCCGTATCATGGCTAGAATTAATTATTACGATCGATAGCGAGCCTCCGGTGGGTAAGATCACAATCGCTGCTGACCCCAGAGTTCAATTATTGTGAATTGCTGGCTTGGTCAATGGATCTCAAAGTGTTTGTGATTTATTGGGCCGTGTGTCTTCTTTGAATTTGTGAATTATTGTTTCTGCAAATTTAGAGAGCTTTTGGTAGATACAGAAAACGATGTAGTATTTATGATTCATTTCCATCAGCAGGTGTGAGTTCTCCAATAATTTTATCCCGATCTATCGTTGAGGGATTATTAAAGGGATTTTTAAGAATTTATACTTCTTGAGGATGTTATAACTTGTGCTTTTGTGCAGTTTTTTTTTGTTGCTGTTATGCATCGATTAAACTGATCTATCGTCCCTTTCATCAATATGAATACCTCTAGTATTATTTACCTTCTCATTACCAAAATAATTTACCTACTTACATAAAACTTTAACATCCACTGTTCCCCAATATAGGCCACTGATAGTAAGATCAACGTGTCTGTTATCTCTAATCTCGATTATTCAGCCTTTAGCGAACACGACGCAGCCTCTCGAACGATATC
This sequence comes from Hecatera dysodea, assembly GCA_905332915.2. Lineage (NCBI taxonomy): Eukaryota > Metazoa > Arthropoda > Insecta > Lepidoptera > Noctuidae > Hecatera > Hecatera dysodea. The sequence continues at coordinate 3,405,837 of HG995294.1, read as the reverse complement.
GAACCATCTTTTTGTATAGTGAAAGTTTATTTGGATGTAATAGCTCTATTTTAGGTGAATTATGCTTGGAGATTAACTTTTGCGTGCAGTGCAATTACTATGTTAATGAAGATAGTCTTCTTCTTTTTTTACTATTTTTTCATCCCGGTCGATGAGGTTTGCAATAACCACACAAAGATAATGCGTGAGGAGAATTTTCTGTCTGAACTTGAGTATTGTAGGATTCTTGAAATTTTGTCAAGTTGGTAGTGTTTATTTTTATAACTGTGTCTTTTAAAGCTTTTGGCTTTATAAGATCATCTGAGTTCTCTGAGTATTAGAATTCAACTATTTCCCTCGAATAATTTTCAGTCCTCTTCAAGCCAAGCTTGTTAATATTACTATAGATCCACAGATTAGAAAATAATACTCTTCTGTCTAACCAATCCAAAGTCGTCAATACACGTAATGGTTATGTTATTATCGAGACAGATCATTAACCTATTGACTAGAGCCACAATGCCACTCGGCCGATTATAGAGCCTTGTTAACTACGAAGTTAAATATTTAAATTCTTGACATTTCCCACGCGTACTGCAAAGCATTTATAACTTAACTGTTAACCAAACTACTACTGATAACAATGCGGTAAGTGTATTTGAATTTATAATAACTTTATCTAAGCTGTACCTATAGAATAAGGACAATTTAAATCTCGATTACGTGATTCAGCAGAAAACTAAATTAGATCGAACTTGGACACAATTAATTTAATTGTAAGAAGTGTTGTGTTTAATACTATTTTGTATTCACAAAAGAAAAGATTGTCAATACGAGAAACAGTTACATTGGTGGATTTAATAGGAGTGTCAGTGTAGTTATAACGTGTTATCTCAAAAGAATAGTCTACTAGACTAGAGAAGATATGTCTAGACAATCTGTAAAAGTCTGTTTAACGAAGACTGACATTAATGGTATCTTCGCTAGTCGACATCTATGATTATTTTATCATTATTGGGAAAGTTTAGTTTCTCCTAAAGGTCGTCTGGTAGTTCATATAGACTTCATCATGATAAAGGAATCAGTCATTGTGATGTTTAATAAGCAAACAAGATTTCTGAAGTAATTTAATGAAAGTATAGGAAATGTGCATCTTATTGTTGAAGACATGTCTGATATTAGAATTAACTCAGTTTTATTAATACCTGGAGTTTAATTCTCCCACCAGAAAAATAAAGCTTGCAGATACAAATGAACAATCGAAATTTTTTGCCACTACCTCACCATCACCGAATTTTCAACTCTACCACTTGAAGTCACAGTTCAAAGTTGAACGCGCCTTGTCAAAATTTATGTGGTTCTGGTTCACAAGGACAACAAAGCAATAAATTCCACTGTAAGCAGTACAAATTCAACAATTGTTTGCAAACATACCGATTATACGATTAAAATATTCGATTAATTCTATAGAATTATTCGATTGGCAAATTTCGCATAACTTTACACGGTTTTAAGTTTGTGTTAGTTTGTGTAGATATTATTATGAATAATATGATTATTTAAAATGTTTATATGTTGCTTAAGAGCTTAGTTTAGACTACATCATTCTCTGTTAGTAATAATTGAAATAGTTTTTCTTGTTTGTGTTTTATTATACGTTTCAGCATAACAGAGTTCTCCGGCATTCTTTCAAGGATCTAGCCAACTACTGCTTTAAGAAACGTTAGCTTCTTCTCATAACGTTACACATAGTTCATTTGCATTGTTTATCCACATTATCTTGAGCTTATAATCCATCTCCATCACAGAGTTCTCCAATTAACCTGATATATTCCTACCTTACCTGCCAGATTGATGCAAATATTCAATTACTAAAACTGACGTCTTGTCAATTACTTATCCAGCTATCTGACAGATAACAAATAGGGTACAAGAGCTTATGTAGCGATACAAATAGCGTCCAAGTCCAATATTGTTATAGTGCGTTCGGTATATAGTTTCCAAACATGTAAACAAATGTATGCTTTTGGAAAATTCACTTTAAAGCTCCAAATATAAAATTCAGTATGCTCTTCAGCTTCATTAATATTTCTCGCAGTTTTTCTTTTGTGAAAGCCATTTCTAGACTATCTTAGGTTAAGTCGATAAAGTTGATTTTTGTTTAAGCAGATTTATCGTCGATTTGAAACAAGGGTTAGAATATACTTTAGTTACAACAATTACTTGCGCTTGCGCAACGCTTAACTATAAATTTAATTTGTCAATAATGTAAGTGGGCTGTGCGTATAATTTGACGGGCGAAGGTCGATCGACTGTCTTGTTCCCTTAATGTGAGCGTGAAGCTTGCCTGTCTGTGTGTCTTATTAAGTTTAATTTTAAATTAATTGGTTATCGGATTTATCTGTTTTTGCTTATAGTGTATTTGAAAGGTCGATCATATTCCTTTTCTTTTATAAAATTCATTTTAAGTTCTGTAATTATATGTTTGCTCATCATCATTATCTAGATAACATTCTGATATGCACTCAATTCTGGTTACATCTAAAGAATAGTTGTGTTGCAATGTTGTTTATCTTGTATTTAATTCATTTTTATTTTATTTTGCAACATTGAATTCCTTAACATCGTATAAGTATTTAAAAACCGATATTTGTGTATATTTCTTCATACCTTATGATACTTCTTGAAATCTGCGTTATCTTCATTTTATTATCTGTTTTATCAATATTAAGCATCAACTTTGTTCCCATTCTTCCATTTCCTTCTTTTTGTTTCTTTTTCTATGAAATATGTGTACATAAATGTTTAAATAAATACTTTGTAGTAGCAACGACTAGATATGGATCAAATAGATGATCTACTAAAAATAAACATGCAAATCCTTTAACAACACTCAGTACAGTATTATGTCTAATATGTATTATGATTTATCTAGCACTTCTCAAAACTGCCAGCCGAGTGTTGTGCCAAGTCGTTACATGTTCAAATATTAATTGTTCAAAGCCAGCCTTGTTGTAACTTATGTTTAGCGTTCGTTTTAGATCTGTTGGTATTTAATTTAATAATTTTAGTGTTAGGCTTTATTTGTCTAACATGTCTAACAATGTTTGTAGAAACTATCTTGATGTTTTAAAATTCTATGATAAGAACAATTTCTTTTACCAAAATAGCTATAGAATGGTTTTTAATAATGATCGTATGTGTATATTGATTAAGTTTTTCTGCCTCAGTAACTCAACTATGGTGTTGCGGCTCCCTTACATTTTCTTATTTCCTCATTGCTCCGGTTTCTTCAAAACCTGATCTATTTAACTTCCTCCTCCTGCTCCTGAGCTCTTACATCGTTAGACAAACGTGTACAAACTTTTTTACCATTTTAAATTCTACTTTCAATTACTTATCTAATCAATTATCAGATAAAAAAGATCTAATTAAGAAAGATTTAGAATTGCTTTTAAAAGCTCTCTCAGACAAACGTGCTCAATTAAAATGGGCTTAAAGGGAGTAATTGAAAAATACTGAGAACCTGTTGGTATATAAATATGGTCATATTTGGTGCTAATGTTAAAGTTTATAGTAACAACTAGTTGTTGCACATTACTTCTTTGAAACACGATCTTAATTTCCTATCTAAATCAGTTCACATCTGTACTATTTTTAGTCTGTGGTGACATATTTTCAAATTCCTTTTCACCTTTAATGGCTATCTGGAGATTTTACTTTTAGACATTGGTATTTGCGCCACCTCTATTTCTGTAAACCGTTTTAAATACTCAAGAAAAGTACAAACGAGTAATGCTACTAGTTAACTTTCTTTTGCGTATAGTTTTTTCAGTGCTTTGGGCCGTATTTTGTCCGTCAGCAATTCTGTTACGAATCTAATATATGTATGTGATATTTCACTTTACTAGCAAGTTGGCCCCGATATAATTAGGGAAAGTCTAAGTCTATAGCAACACTGGATCAGTCCTGCAGGCGTTAAATTAGTACGTATAGGTTCTCTTGCGCCATCCATTCGCGAATCCGGTCAAAGCAGTTGTTTACGATAGCTAGAATAAATTTGTAGGGGCTGTTAACTAGCTGGTGATATTTACCACATCTGGTTAGGTGGCAGTGGCAAGTAATGCAAGCATAAATGATGACACACTATGTTTCTGTTTGTCTTAAAATAAATTACGACTGTCACTTTCAGGTTGGTAGGAAATATGTCAAAGCACTTCAACTTTCTATTTCATGAATTAGTTTTGTTTTCCGACGATAGAAAGGTAGAATCGATGATCACGAATGCAAACAAATATTTCAGCATCACGTCTGGAATAATTTTATGGTAGCCTTAACATTCTTATTGTAAAACACTTAACACCATTTCAATCTTTAAATGTTACAATGTAGCCAATCGACATAGAACAATGTATATCTGTATGGGTGTTGCTGATAAAGTTGATCACCGATGTTTTTTGAAAACAACCATAATTTCCATTTATTTTTTTAAACTGTTTCAAAATTGGAAGCCAGATGGCTGTTCATGGAATTTTAGAGCCAATATAATAAAATTGCTTGAGCTTAAACACAGGTGTAAAGTTAAGTTAGTGCAGTCTCGTGTGAAACATTTTCAATTCTTGCAAAACTGTTATCGCTAATGGAATCAGTTACGTCGACGCATTGTTAGGGTCGGACTTGTTTATATAACCGACAAGCTTATAGGAACATTCTACCGGCCTGTAACAGTCCCACTGCAGGCCAAAGGCCTCTTCTTACATCGAAGGAATGAGCATTTATCACCACGCTTGCTTTGTTGCTTATTGTGGGTTGGTGGTTTCTGGCTATTGTTGGTCTGTACTTTCTTCATGTCTAGCTTCTGTTTGCAACTTCGTTTGCGTAGAATTTAGATCGGGATACACGGACTTAAATAAACTATAATTATGTGTTTCTAATTTTATCCTTATCTTTTTATTAGTTTTTTTTTTTTGTGAAAAAGCAACGGCATCCATCCATCCTCACAACCTTTAACATTTTTTAAATATTTATAGAGGATTTTAGCCATAAGCTACGTGAAGTTGAAGATCCACTAAGAGTTTCTGAAGACTGCATTTTTTTCATTTCGTTGCGAGTTTCAAAACGTCATCTTCATGCTTTGAGGGTCACATCTTATTTCCTTTATAAGCTGTTTATGGGTCTTCATAATAGTTCTATACACCTACTCTTCTTGCAATATTAGGTTCTAATGTCATGGGAGGAGAACCCATCATTATGCCGTAAGCTTGTTTGATATCGGTCCATCAGGCTTAACTGCGAACAATATTAACTAAACAGTACTTTAACACCTAAGAATTTACCCATCCTTTATTGACAAACTTGACTTTATCGCTAAGTTTAAGATTTAAAAACTAATATATTACGTTACACCAATACATATCGAGATTCCTCCGTGTCTCGGAAAGTACGGGAAGCCGTCGTTCCCGGCTGTAATTTGGATATCTTTGACATTTGTTACACCAATTTAACACCAGTCTTGCCAAAGAGTGTTACCCAGTTACTGGGGTATTACTTGATCTGTTACATTACCAAACGGCTATCTAGGAATATCACCAAAACGCCCTCTACACATTATGCCTGTAACGTAAACATGTACTTATACTAGGTGTTCCGCCTTGCTTCGCTCGTGCCTACGCTCACTATGCTAATACAGAACACGAATGAAAACAAAATGGATGCGGTATTGTTATTAGAAATTGAGAGTTGTGTTAATATGAACGATCTTTGCGTGGCTTGTTTGAATAATTTGTTTGTATTGAATGCTATCGTTTTCTGGTCATTATTAATCGTTTGCAGATAAAAAATACTGAGATTTTACTTTCATATGTGCATCTACACTTCAACTTGACGTACTGTATCTACAGCTTACAGTGTTAGAAAATGAGACTAATTTCGTTGATTTGTATATTCCTAAAAACAGCAACAGACTCTTACTGACTAAAACCCATCCGTGTTACTCCTAATGTCCTTTGCGTTCCAGCTCCGCGGTGACTCTTTCGAACAAATTCCGCAACCCTGGCAGTGGTAGGTTTACCAAAGAGTTTACGCTCATTCTTGACCCTTCACTTATTATATAGAAGTCTGAATGCGGTTTACTTAATACTAATGAACTATATTAGTATTAAGTAAATCGCAGAGGGTAAAACCACGCATCCAAACACACGCACATCCTTTTAATACAAATCCCAGCAACAAGCGATGACGGGCCGAGATACTGTGAAATCATAAATACGCCTTTTGCAGTCCACCGCTTTGTCTTTCCTGCCTTTTTGCAGTTGGTTAAGCGTATGTTCCAGTGGAATGGTAACATTTAGTTAGACTTGCCGTATTAAATCTTGCCGCGTATTATTTGAAACGGCTTTTATATTTGGTGCTGTTTTATTTTTAATTGTTGTTTAATTATTATTAGAAAATGTATTTTTAATGACAACTAGCGTAATAATTCCGGGGAGTCCTCTTTTATTGCTCCTTTATACTACTCCTTTATACTCCTCAAGGAAACTACGACCAGAAGTTTCAGCTGTGCATTGTCTGTCAGTCAGTCACTAAGAAACGGAAGAGTTTTATATATGTTGATGATTTCATTTCGAACATCAACTTCACCATTAGCTTTCCCGGTCCTCTCCTTATTAACTTGGGCTTCGCGCTGCTTGTTTTTTTCTCTTACATCTTTATCATCCATTATCTCAGCAATCACTCTATTTCTAGCCATATCATCTTTCACAAAATCTATGCTTCGTTTCTTTGGTCTTTCTCGTTCTCGATTCTAATCATCCACATCCATACTCAAATCTCTTCTTACAACATGTCCCTTATTGACAGATATTATTATTGTTATAGATTAGATATTATTATATACATATAATATATTGGCAGATTATTATCAATCATAATAATATCTACCATATTACATCACGAATTGTTAGTAGTTAGGACTTCCTTGTTCAGAAGTTGATTCTGACATTTACGGGTTTATGTGTTCGCCTCTAATAGTTCTAGTATGCTAACTTTAATGCTGATTACCCTTCAGTGGTTGCGTATTATTAATTGCTTTATTGTCTGTGAGGCTGTTAATCTTGTATATGCGTTCTTGTTGTCAACGAGAAGCTCTAATGTATTAACGGGGTAGCCATTACGAATTATGTGGGGAGATAGGCAGCTGTCATTTTCTATGGCTGTGTTATTTAAGTCCGGTTTTAGAGTTGTATGTGTTTGCATGTAGTTTCACTCTGCGTTGTGTTAGAATGCAGCAATGTTAAATTAAATTTTGAAACCTGAATTCAATGGTTTTTCCTAAAATTCTCTTTCCTCTATGTGAATTTTGCTTTAAGTATATCGCTTTTTATTATTCATCTCTATTAGAATTCTTTTTAGAATTTTCTCCGTTCTAGCAATATGATCTACCTTCATATTATTTTTTTTAATTAAAGGCAAACCTCAAAAAAATATATCCCCTATAGCCCTTATCCAAATACATCGAAGTAAAATACAGAATGTTACTTCTCTCAACTGTAATAATTCCGAAATTTCATTCAAACAGTTCTCACAACTTCATTGTTGGAGCTTCATATTGGTTTGCACCGCGCATGCGCGAGGCTTGCGTCACTGATCAGCTGTTTTGTACCCACACTACGTATGTCTGCTTCAATGCTACTGTTCAAATGGCGCTATGTTAATTTAATTAAAGTTATATGGCTCTTTAATTAGTTTTATGGCTTTTGAAGGAGTTACCATGTTATTTGACTATTAACTGGCATGATTACACTGTACATTTTAAATGTAAAGGTTAAATTAAATACCACCCATCGTTTTATTGATTCATATGGAATTTGTATAAGCAGGTGCATTGGACTATATTGGGCTTGAATTATTTCATATGTAGAAAAGGTAAAGGGGATGTGAGATTCTGCAGAAGACATGCGACTCCAAAGTACGAGCTGCACATACCACAAATGTTTAAAATACGATATCTACAGACAAAAATAAACCTTAACTTGTAAATAAAATGCTTCAAAGTAATATAGGCAAAGATCCAGCAAACATATTACGCACAGTTACGATTAACCATTATTGTTGCAAGTTTAAAGCATAACCAATAGAAGTGTAGATACCGCTGCGGGCGCTTATAAGCGATAAAAGCAATAACATATTCAGTTTGAAGATAGCAATACGACATAAATTATAACAGGTTCTTAGCTCTTTGACTACAAAAACTGTTACAATATTATAACCAGTTTTCTGTACTCTCTTCTTTTTTTTTTTTTTTAAAACAAGTGTTGCGTTGACAGACGTGATATTGACAGTATCGTGATATCCTTTCAACAGTATTCCTTATTGTGTCATTATTTTGGACAATTTATTTTTGGCTTGTTTACAATGTTTGTAGGATTAAAAGCAATTCTAAGCTTCTGAAGAAAAATTCTACTACTGGTGCTGACTACTTTGCTAATATCATCATAAGAAACTACCTTTAGCCCTCCAGATTATACCTATGACAAGAAAGTTTATTTTTAGACAAGAACATAACGGTACAGGTGATTGTGCTTTAGCTGGAGTAATATAATGTCCATCAATGTATTTTATTCCCACATTTTTTACGCCTTTTCACCACACAACCTCACATTGCAAATCCTTGTGTAAAAGACTCACGAAGTAAAAGAATTACAAATATATTTGAAATTAGAACTGTCTCGTTAAGGCTTGGTCTCACTGCGTCTTTTTTGTCGCGCTGACGGCCCTCAATCACGTGCGCCCACGAACCAACGTTGTTAATTAAAATATATTACTCTGCCGCAGTCGCGATCGATGACGTCGAGAAGATGCCGTGATTAGAACCCGCCTTAAGTTAGTGACTGGTATATAGAGCAGAGGCTCAGTAATGTATGGTCGTATGTGGAAAGTATTGACGGGAACCTTCGAGAATTATTTGAAAATCGTGCGTCTTTCTTAATTGAGTGCTATAAAGATGGTTGTTAATTCGTTTTGGATGTTTCGGCATGGTAATGATTGGTGATGATCTTGATTGTGTTTATGGCGAATGATAGTGTTTTTTTTGTTCTTCAGATCCTTTATATTTGGAAACCACTGATTATTTGGCCACTTCTTTTCCGCTTGCAACGTCAAAATTTATTCTATTATTGACTAACTTGATTGATAAACTGAATTTGACTTGTGAGGTGTTTGGATTGTATCATACTGCTTCGTCATTAGAATCATTTCTGTCGAAAAACAAACAATGTTAGGCACATGCTTTCAAGTGACGGTTCATCGTTGGTCCTTATGTTCTACACCAGAGTGTCAGTCTAACTAGTGAAAGACCTTCCGACTTTGCATCGTCTAGTAAGTGGCCACAATTTCATTACTGCTTGAATTCCCTGTCATTGATTACTTCTATATACCAAGGTTCTTGTATATGACTTTCTTGCATCATTCTGTTTCCTAAACATTCCTAAGTTCCTTTACATGGTCTAAAGCTATCTTTACACTCCATATCTTGTCCTCACCTCCGCATTTCATTACAACCCCATTTTGTTACTATTTTACAGTTCTGTCTGACTTAACAAACTTATCCTGAGACTTGGCAGATAACTTATCTGCAAACTATGTCCCGTTTGGCAACGCCAAATTACTTGCTGCAATACTATTGACATCATAATTTTAGATAATCTTTGTTACGGTCTGCTTGTGTAGGATTTTAAACTGTAAGGTAACAGCGGAGGGTTTGTTTTTGAATGGAGACAAGATGATAATAAATTGGCAGATTGTTAAACTTTTGGTGCAAGTATGCAGTCTTTTGGGGTGACCATCTGTTGAATGCATGATTTTAATTTCTTATGAATAGAAATAAATCATTTTGTGTTCGTCATTTTTGCAACAAACGTAAATATATCAAAAATCAAGATAAGAAATGCACCAAGTGTACTATGATTGGCAGTTTTCTGTGAAATTACGAAAGACTATAATTATAGCGACTGAATAGTGACTAACAGTGTCCCTTTCTTCTTTACTTTTGGGGGGAAAGCTTCAAAAAGCGCCTGGAGAAAAATACTAGGGAGTGTTCGATTTTTTTTTTCACTGTATCGTCTTAATTTTTTTTTTGTGGAAAAAGAAAAAATACGTCTCCAATATTTTTTGGAAATCTATCTGACGGACTAATCAGATTTTTTTTGTTAACTACCCTATTATTGGTATGTTGGTAGTTTAGCCGTTAGAACGTATCAAATAGAGCTTAATCTTAAAGCTTTTTCATTCCACTAAAGAAATCCAAGCATATCTCAGAGATAAGACAATCTCACTAATTGGCCTGCCTACTCCAATTCTGATACACCGAACACTGCCTCCATTGTACACCGGAAGAGACAAGTTAACACTTTAAACATTGACATCCGGTCTCTTATTTACATTAAAAGTTAGTGAGTTTGTGTTTATCTTTATTGTGATATGATTATTTTTTTTAAATTAGTAGATAGTCTTCAGCAGTTAAACTTTATTTAGCTGTGTGTGTTACAGTTATCTATTTCATTGGTAATTCTTCCTGTATCATGTCATTATTATTCTCATAATTCTTTTCTATGTCCTAATTTTAATCTTAACTTTTTCTTCTGTATATATTGTTCACCACCATCCGCGTTTTTCTTTTTTTAATGTCTTCGAATTTGTGAGGTGCTGTCCTCCCCCAAGAGATTTGAAGATTGTTATTTTTGACCTATTATTTTGTAAAATAAACACCGTTTATTCGTTTTCTTCTTTGTATACCATGACTGTAACTATCAGGAACATCCCACCGTCAACTAACATTACCTCCTTCATACATTCACATATTTGTGAAGAACGTAATAACTTGTGTCTTACAAACATACGAGTATCATTCGGAACCATGGCGACACTTTTTTTATTGATTGGAAATCATCAAATGACTTCTGGGTGGGAAGGGAGTGTCAGACTCTTACTGACTAAAAGCCGTCTGTATTCCTACCCGTCTGTGTATTGTATACATAATAAAGAGTATTCTATTCTATTCCTCCTAATCCCGTTTGCGTTCCAGGGCCGGTGCGGACAGTGACTCTTCCAAATAAATTCCGCAAACCATGGCGACCCTACCATGCCAGTAGCGGTGGGCGTATGGCTCAGAGCTGAGCGGATTAAGATAAGCCTAAGTAAACAACAGACTTAGATTCGGAGAATGTTTGACGCCAATTACAGTGTGGCTCTAACCTGATCTACATCGTGCGGACTGTAATAATACCAGCGTCTGGGTATACTGGACCCGGTTCTGACCATATTTGGGTTAAGCATAGAGATGGTAGACATATTGAAAATAACAATATACAGTTAGACGCTAGGATGAAAGAGATTGTTGAAGAAGACTTGTGAGATCGTGGACGAGGATGGGTAAATTTACTATAGACAAAAGTATGTTTTAGTATCGTAAAAAATCCCGATTATTATTTAAAAGTGAGTGAAAAAATAAAGCCGAATTTGCATGAAGTCTACGGTGGGACGAGAGTGTCCCGAAGTTTTGTTATCTCTGATATGATATCTATGAGATATGCTAAAAAAAGTTTTAGCATATTTTAAAATAATGCTAAGCAGATTATGTATTCAAAATTTTCTATGGAGAATTTGAATTTGGAATCTCTTAAAAAGTATTTAAATTAAGTAATGCTCAATTGAGTATTGCTCAAGAGCCTGTTATAGTATTCTGTAACAGGCTCTTCGTAAAAAAAAAAAAAAACGTTAAAATGATTGCAATTGACTGATACCTCGTTGGTGTATTGGTCAGAAGTATCACTCATTAGTTCAGGGATTCTGAGTTTGATCCTTGTTTATGACATTGTTAGGAAATATTAAAAAAAAAAATTGTGTGCAAACACTGATCCTGCGGACCTGTGAACCTTGCTGGTGAACGTCTATTAATTCTTAAAGGGAATGCGGTGAGAACCAATACATCAAACAAGCACATAAACAATACATACCCACACAAACACATTAACATAGCAATACATAATAATTACACACAATCGCAAACTACTTTACTTCACACATGAATTACCACTCAACAATGCCCCTTGCGGCGAAGTACGTCGTGAGGTGAAAGGGGTCTGGACAAGCTGGCTAGGTACAGATAATGCTGTAATGTAAGTCTACATACAGACTGACAGCCGATTGAGGTCGATTTATTGGAAGGGTATCCTTAGAATACATTAATAGCATCTACATTGTTTTGTTTAAATCGGAATGTTATTGGGAATACCATTTTGTTTGTTGAAACAGTAAAGGAAAGTTTGTATTGGTCAGTGATAAATAAATGATAAATGATTTATTTTTTGTAAGTAGGTTGTAAAAAACACTTTTACACGGAATCTTTTTTGGCCGTTATAAAAACTAGATGAGGCCGGAGTTTCCTAGCTGACTACCCTGAGAATACAAGAACAATTAAATAGAGCGATGTGGTAATCTCCTCTTTTCTTACTTACGTCTCTTCTACGTTTATCAATATCTGTGTAGCTTTTTGAAAATATAGAACCGGTAGAAGCCACTATAATAAGTAGTTTTAAATATTCTTTACTAGCAGCGCCCCGCAGTTTTACTCGCATAAGTTTCGATCCCGTCGGAATATCGGAGTAAAATTATCCTATATGATCCTGGTTATATCATCTGTGTGCCAAATTTCATCCGAATTCGATTAGTAGTTTTTGCGTGAAAGAGTAACAAACATCCGTCCATCGATACTTACAAACTTTCGCGTTTATAATATTAGTAGGATAAATATAAATGAATCGCCAAAATGTATGTGTATAACTTCAGAACGACTAAGTACACCATTTTTTTTTTATCCTGTTGTGTTCGCTATAGGCAGAACGAGGTTTGTTTGAAAGAAAAATTCTTCGAGAAAAAGAGACAATCAAAAATAAAACACACCGAAAACGACGATTGAAATCACGGGGCACGGCTAGTTTAGAATCTTGCTCGTTTCCGTTCTATTTCTTGAAGGCCAGTGCCATAAGTTTTCTCTACTGTTCTCCCCCGTCTGCGCCACTCGACTCTCTCTTTTCTTCATATCTATCTAAGATTCTATTTGCTTTCTTTGGTTTTCCAGATTTAACCTGCTTACACGGCCATTTTTGCCCTAGAAGCTATATATCATTATCGTCATCTGCCTAGCCTTTTCCCCAACTACATTGGGGTCGGCTCCCATTCAAACCGGATTGAGCTGAATACCAGTATTTCACGTGGAGCGGCTGCCTACCAAACCTCCACAACCCATTAACTGGGTAACACGGTACTTCATGGCAAGACTCAGATTTACTGGCTTCTGACAATCCGTAACGATTGCCAAAGATCTACAAATAACAGCGGGGACCAACGGCTTAACGTGCTTTCCGAGGCACGGAGGCAACTTGGTATGTTAAGATGGTCACCTATCTCAGACTAACCTTGGCAAGCGTTGCTTAACGTTGAAGATCGACCCGTGCGGCTGTTAGTCTTTAGCCACGAGCTCCTCCTACTCGTATATACCTTTATCATCATCATTATATTCGTAATAGTATTTGCATAGTTCATATGCTGAAATAAACTGACTAACACATTCACTTAAGTGCCTTTCTTCGTACTAAATTACTAGATCTTTGGCTATTTCTGGTTTTCTTTAGAACGTCTATTAAGTGACCTTTAACCCAGATATCAGGCATTCACAGTTCGAATATATCATTTCCAGATGATTTTGAACTTATGTATAAGCCTTGCCCGTATCGGTAAGGCGTGCTTAATCTTTGTTCATTTTTAAAACGGTGGTCAAAAATCACTTCCTCTCCCTTTTTTTGGATTCTATGCTTTTTGTTTCATAGTTATTATTGTATATATGAATGTATTTATTGTTTATATACCTAATTAGTACACCTTAACTACAGTAGGTACTGTATTTCCTTTTCTCTTTAAAATCCATCCTAAGGTTGTCTTGAAAAGATCGCTTTAGCGATAAGGCCGCCCATTGTAATGTTTTCATCATCTATATTTTCTGTAACTTAAATGGTGAAAAAGTATTTTATTCTATTCTTATATATGTATGTACCTATGACGATAAATTAGAAGATACGAAGAGAAGAAAACGTATCCTTCATATTTTTTCTACACATCCGTCTCACAAAGTAGAACGAATACTTTTTTATCTGTTATTCTTTTCATGATGGAGATTTAATATCTAAGTTACCTAAATAAAAAAATAAGTAATTCTAACAGTTAAGTGTAAAATAATAGGCGCATTTTTGATAATTTCTTTTATACATCAGTTTGGTATGCGATCATTAATCACAAGTCTTTATATCTAGGGCTGTCAGTGGTTCGATTGTACAGTGTTCTATATTTAAATTTAGTATCAATATTTTTGACTTTTTTTTCTTAATATACTATTACTACTAGCGATAGACCTAAGAGATGGTGAGATGAGCTAGATATGTTCTCCAAGGACTGTTTCAATAGAGCGGGATAGAGCGAATGGTGCAAGCTTCAGGTGGATATAGGAGCTGTAAAGGCTCGTAATAATAATATTTAAAAAATCGGCCAAGTGTGAGTTGGGCTCGCCCACGAAGGGTTCCGTACCATTGACTAGGAAACATTTTAATTTTATTATCTATTGTTAAAGTAAAAATACAACTGAGTATTTTGTGAATATTTCTAGTGGTACAGGTAGGCCTGTTGCCACTATTGATATCGAGCAAAAAAGGTCAAAAGAATCGCCCCTATTAAATGTTTATTTTATTTTGTTTTTAGTGAAAAAATCAAATACATGAACAACAATAGAAATACATAATTAGTGAAAATTTCTAGTCTTGCTATCACGGTTTTTGAGATACAGCCTGGTGACAGACAGACGGACGGACAGACAGTAATAGGGTCCCGTTTTTACCCTTCAGGTACGGAACCCTAAAAATAAAGAAAAAGCTTTTACTCTTCAGTAGCTTATCATCATTAACTAAGGTGGCAACCATAAACTCAAGGATAACAACCTTAGCTCTCATCATAAACTTAATTTTTAAAAAGCCAGGAACATGCAAAAATGATTTCTATTTTACTAGTTTACCGCCAACCAACATAAAATTAGACATTTCATAGCTTAATAAAAATTCCCTCTTCCGTCATAAAATTAAATGAGAGGCAGCCCTAGACATACAATGGTCGGCAAATTATCGTTTCTACCTCCATGTGAGATGAAAGGCCACCTTGTACAGGTAACCACACGTATTCCTAATAGCTTGCCTTCGACATGGCCTTTATTTCTTAGCAGCGAGCAAGTTTTTATAGTTCAAGTGTTACTGTGACGTGCAGTTGATTGTACAGTGCCTCATAGGTGTCTGAGTGGACTTCAAATAGTTAATGGAAACTTTGATACTTGCAACAGAAAATTGTATGGGAGGATTATGTAGGAGCTTTTTTTTACAATCTTCGTAGGGCATACGAGATCTGTGTGAGATTTGAAAGGATTTAAAAATATTTTGTGTCGACGGTTTATGTTGTACTTTAGTAGTAAAAATAAGTATCCTACTTATTTTTAACCGACTTCTAAAAAGGAGGAAGTTCTCAATTCGGATGTTTGTATATTTTTTTTTATGTTTGTTCGCGCATAACTCCGTCGCTTGCCAACCGATTTGAAAAATTCTTTTTTTTGTTGGAAAGGGTATACTTCCCAAATAGTCCCATGAAAATTTTATCGAAATCGAACAAGCGGTTTTTTTGTTAATTTCAATAAATGATAGCAAATCTGTCGGGATAGCTGAAATCGCATGTTTGTTTATTGTTTACACCAATGTATACCACGTACGCGGTGATGGGTAAGTTTAGCTGGGAGTGAACCACTAAAAAGAGAAAAATAAAAAAATAATCTTTTTACAAAAAATAAAACCGACTTCTATACAAAAAAACCAAAAAGTATAAAATAACTTTAATTTCGGAAGTCGGTGTGTTCAACAACAAAAAAGCAACCAAAAACACCGAGTTCCGAAATTAAAGTTATTTTATACTTTTTGTTTTTTTTTTTTTGTATAGAAGTCGTTTTTATTTTTTGTAAATAGTTTTTTTTTATTTAGGTGTCTACTGCTTCTTCTATGTGCATGAGCTGTCTTTATGATAGTTTTAAATTAATTATCAGCTCACATTCAATCAATATCTTACTTGGTGGGCATGGAAGAAGCACGCTTATCTAGAAGTAACCTATTCACTCTTGACTTAAAGACCCCCAGATTATTCCCATTTAAAACTAAAAATAACGTTATATTTCTTTTGTTTTCAGGTATGTTCACACCATTTTAAACAGTTAATCAGAAATAATTCAACATTGGTGTTAATTGGTAAGTTTTGTTTTTATCAAAACGTTTTTTCGGTTTTTATTCAGAACTTTGAGTATACCACTATTTTTTTGGCGAGTGTCATTATAATTTTGATAAAATGAAAGTGTGACCTAGACTTATTGCATCGATGAAATGGAAACACATAAATATGTAAGTCGATCAATATTGGTTGGTAGAGCAGTGGTGGCCAAGTGGTAACGGCCCCAACTTTACGATTTGTAAGTCGTGGGTTCAATCTCAGCCAGGCGCATTACTTTGTGTAATTAATTTCGTCACCACTGCTCTCAAAACGGTGAAGGGAAACATCGTGTGGAAACCGGCATGTTCCAGAACCAAAAATTCGAAGACATGTGACATTCACCAACCCGCACTGGGCCCGCGTGGTGGATTACGGCCCATTCCCTCTCCTAGAGAGGAGGCCTGTGTCCCAGCAGTGGGGACATTAAAAGGCTGGTTATGCTATGCTTATGCTTAATATTGGTTGGTCGACATCGCATCGATGGACCGCAATTCACCTACCTGTGGTGCTTAGCAGTGATATTGAATAAGCTATATTCTTTGTGAAACGTTCAAAGACCTGTCCTCAATGGGATTTCTTTCCGTTCTCGTTTTATGTAAGGCACCACCATAAGGTTTTGTGCAAAATTTCATGCTTCTAGTCCAAACATAGCGGTTAAGGCCATGCGTTTTCTGTTTGTCAATTAAAGTTTTTTTTTTATCTAGGTTCGGTACGTGGCATTATTACGTTAAGACGCATTATAGTGTCACATTTTTTTTTTACTTTTCGGACTGGATTAATTTTGAATTAAGTTTTTTGAATACTTAAGACTTACTTTTCAGGATAAAATCGTTTGTCAAAAACTCATCTTCAGACGTTTAATTAATTTAGGGTCTATTCAATAGACAGCCTAATTTTCAACTAGAAAGCCAATTCCTCTAAAACTTTCCAAAATCAAATCATGTAAGTAGTCTGAGTTCAGAGCGAAACTAACAACAACACAAAAGACTTTCTGTGTCGGTATGTGGCCCACAATGGCCCAACATCGACCATCTACCTGCAGTTGTTGGTAATAATGGCAATTATTATTGGTACAATTTGGGTAACTGAATTGTACAGGCAGGGTAGTCTTTAGATGCTGCGGTGTTCAAAGTTTTGTTACTTAGTTGCACTTGTACATACTATAGTACGTATACCATTCGGTCGAGAATCGACAGATTCGTAGCGTCTATCACAGGTCTTGGTTATTACATGAAATGGCATACTCGGTAGGCTTCAACCAACAGCAACTTCAGTCAACAGAAAGACCTTTATTTAAACAGTTAAATAGTACCTAATTCTTTCGAATATGTATAAAAATTGTTATAGTTTTATTAAAATGTTTATACATATTCAAAAGAAGTAGGAACTATTTAATATTGGTAATCAAAGAGTCATCTCAACACATGACGAACAAAACAGCATCATTACAAAAGCATATATTACAAAACTTTGAGAAACTCTGCCCCAGCAGGTACTCTGAAGTCATTGGCGCCAGACGGTCACAGTTTTTTCTATTTTATTCTCAAAATATCCCATCATTGACTGGATGTATCTTTTGTGTAACATTGTTACATTTGTGCATAGAAGTTCGATCTCTTAAATGTAATGATACCTTTAGTATTATTACTGAGGAGTTTTACAAAGTAGTTCTGAATAGGGTTTGGTAATAAAAAAATAAATCATTTGTAAAGGTCAGATAATATTGTACGTCTTGTAAAATAAACTCTGTGGTTTCTAAAAATCGTTTGTATTTGGGATTTGATGGTAAGTGATGCTATGACTGACGTTGGAGCATTTCTGCCTAGACGTAATCTATTTACAGATCCCTAGATTACCCTGTCTTTTGTTTAGCCTGTATTGTCCTACTGCTGTGCAAAGGCCTATCCCATATTCTTCCAACTAACTCGTATCTGTTGCCTTCTCCAGCTAGTCAGGAATGAGTCCAATTCATAACGCCAGCGGTTGTTAGGCCTGTCTTGGTTGCTTCGTCCATTTTCAGTTACCTACTGCGTGGTGATTCTGGCCCACCAGTCCTCGTGTATTATATGTATGTGGCCCGCCCGATCTCATTTAAGTGTTGCAGATTTCGCAACATCCGCGATGCCGATCTTGGAGCGTAAATACTGTGTTGTAGATTCGGTCAGTCTGTTTGATTTGTGTTTAAGTTTGGACTCCTGAGCTGTTCTATCGATCGGAGCGGTATCTTGAAATAATATGCCATATTACTCGTAGAACGGACAACCGTTGGGGTAAACGAGTTCTAGAGTGGAGACCGCGTTTTGGCAAACGAAGTGTAGGACGTCCTCAGGCACGGTGGAGTGACGATTTGCGCAGAACGGCTGGCAGAAACTGGACGCGAGAAGCCGAAAATAGATCTAAGTGGCGTGCAATTGGAGAGGGTTATGTCGAGCAGTGGACTGCAACAGGCTGTTGATGATGATGATGATGAATATGCTGATATTGCTTTGCTGAGTAGCTCTAGTCATCAAAGATTTGTTTAGGGCTTCGAAAACTGTATGTCAATCAAACTAAAAAATCAGGCTATTCACAAATGAACGAAGTCAAGTGACTGTAAAGAAAGAAGAAGTGATACTTCAATGATAGTTCAAGCCATTTCTACAGTAAACTTAAAATGATCTTATCACAAACAAGTGACTATCAAAACTCTTAAGTACTTTTTGCGTATCTACCAATAACGGGATTCTTATTTTGCGTCCACACGAGACACAGACTTTTGTCTGTACAAAAATTTGAACTCTGAATACAAAAATCTATGACACCGATATACATCTGCTTCGTTGCGCAGACGAAATATATGGATGTCTGTATCGTGTGCACCCACCATTAGCTACGCGCCATACAGTCAACTATCCTCAAAATAGCATGAAAAGTCCTCGTTAGGCCAGAAACCGTTCGAAGTTAAAGTCAGAATTTTGCCCCGAAAATTAACATCACCCCAGATTGTCAATACTAACGGTCCGGGCAAAATCTACATCAAACCTCCATAATCGGTATGAAACGAATACAGCTATCAATTAAAATGCGTGTAACCAAACTACGTAACTTTTTGACCTTGCCTTCCGCATATTCCATATTCATGTAAAGCCGTGATATGATATGCGCGGATCGCATGCGCACGAGTCGTTTAGTGATGCTCCTCGCGTTACAGCGCGTAAGTCGCAGAAAGTGGTTATGATGTGTCATAGTTGATTTAGATTGGTGGAGAAAAGTACCTAACTGTTTGTTTAAGTTACAAGTTGTTGCTAATTTTGAAAGGCAGGTAGGGTTGAATTTGTCTGAGGAGGGTGGGTTATCAGTGGAATTTAAGACTAGAAACATAAAACATATTCTCGCGGTTTTTTTTAAACTATGTACTTAAATTTGAGTCTGCTGAATAGCTTTCCCTTATAAAAAATCTGTTGTTGAATTGTAGGAATCAGTCCTGAGTTTTTGTACTAAACGATATCTTTGGTTAATACTTGATTCCTTGAAAATAACTTTTCGTAATAATAATTAACAATGTCTTAGTATTTTCTTTTAAACTTTAAGTCTGGGTAATGCAGCCTTAAAAATGTCGTAATTGTTTAATTACGGTATTTTCACATTGAATTTATTTTTTCCGACAAATTCTAAAATATAACCACATCTATTTTTAAAACGTCGCAATGAAGAAGCAAGGCGTCATTAAAATCAAACATAATCAAGAAATCTTGGGTTAAATTGTAAATACCCATTTATTAGTTATCTTGTGGCCCATCATTATGTATTGTAAAGAAATAAACTTGCGGAGTGTTGGTATAACAAAATTGCACACATAAACTTTATTCCTAAATAATTCTCTAATGTTTATAAAACTTTATTAGACTATTGTAATTAGAATTGTTTTGTTATTGACTTGAATTATTTTAATTTGCTTTTACTTGGAGATGATTTCTGTTTTAATAACTCGTAGTTGGAATTGTTTTAATTTCATTCTAAAATCTCTTTCTCCCTCTCTCTTTTTTTTTCTTCTATTTTTTCTTATTCACTATGATGTGTTTTCCTGCTAGTTAATAAGTTATTTATTTCTTTAAAATCAATACATTTGTTTTGACACAAACAGTTTACACCAAAGTGTATGGCAAGCTGGCAACATGGCATTTTAAACTAACTAGCAGCGCCCCACGGTTTCACCCGCGTAGTTCTCATTCCCGTGGGAATACATATAGTCTATGTTACTTGCTGATAATGTAGGTCTCCATTGGTGCAAAAATGGTTCTAATCGGCCCAGTAGTTTCGGAGCTTATTTGGCATACACAAAAAAAATCTTTCCTCTTTATGATATTAGTATAGAAAAACTAAATACAAACTTTAAATCATTAGCTCTATGAGTGGCTGACTTAAACTTTAAATTGTGAAGCTCGTCGATAAGTCGCAAATCTATGACACTGTAACGAAAACACTGAGATGAAACACAGTATAAAAATCCTTGAAGGCAACAGCATATTTTGAAATTAAAAATTCAGAAACTTACAAAGATGAAACTTGCTTCCAAGTGTGGACTGCAACCCTGTTTTACTATCCAATAAATATATGGCCAAGTTATTGCATATGAATTAATGTGAGGGTTCTGCATACTACGTTATTTCATGCTGTTAAGAAAAAATATATTCTTTCGTGCTTGGAGGATAGTTAAATATAGAAAAATGTCGTGTTAGACTTTCATATTATGATAAATTCTAGATTTTTAAGATTTTTACGATCCCGAACATTCGTAAAAAAACGGAACCCTTATAGGATCACTCGGTTCTCTGTCTGTCTGTCCATTCATCTGTCACAACTAATTTTCTCTATAACTATTGCACTGATTCTGTCGAAATTTGGTACACAATTATTGTCAGCCAAACACGGACGCATCAAGTAAATAAATAAATGTAGAGTATTGGGAGACAAACTAGAAAAAAAAAATGTTTTTCAAAATTTACCATGTGACATATCAAATAAAAGGCTCACGAGTCTCAAAAGTATTTTTTTCATAAAATAAAAATAAACGGTATTAAAGTTATCTCCTTTATCTCTCTCTCAACGTAAAATATTGGTATTGAGCTGAATTTACTGGATGCCAAATAGATACACATATTAGAGGTTACAGGGAAACTTATTAAGAAGTCTATGGTTTAAAGTAACTTTTGTAAAAAATGAGATTCATCGGAAAATTTTGCACGAGAGCCCGACTAACATTAGGCCGGTCATTTTATAGGAATTACCCATTTATAAATGCAAACGAAATCTAATCTATGGCTAGAAGTAAAGGTTGAATTCAATACAAAGTTGGCTCACATTGTTTCACCACAAAGCCTACACGCATATCTCATGATACAGTTGCCTAGTGGTTACGGAATCCTAAAAAAATCCTCGGCCGCTCTATAAAAGTAATTAACTCCGACTGAAGATAATTGATGAAGCTCAAAGATTACTACCTTAGTATTCCATCAGACACTTCAAACTAAAACAGACTGTATTGTCTCAACTTCATAGTTGAGTTTTCAAAGCAGGCGGTGCCATAGACCGTAATAAAAGTACCTACGGAGATGGGCGTAGGGCCAGACGGATAGAGGAATAAAGTTTTTTTTTTTATTAGTTATGGCGTAGATTCCCCTCGGTATTATTATAAAATCGTCAAGTTAGACCATTTTTGTTTGGATGTGTGACGGATGGTGTTTTGACCATAGTGCAGGTAAATGCATGGGTCGTGGTGTGCATGTGTGTGTCAGTAATTTTGGTCAGGGTTTTGTGCTTGAGGGCTTAACGTAATGATCAGTTCTACGTATATAGCTATGGCCTTATTGGTATAGTCCAAAGTTTTTACTTTTTAATAGGTTAGAAGAGCTACGGAAACATGGCCATAGTTACAGGTAAAATTGGTCATGTTCTGCTCCACTTTCGCGCGATCGTAGTTATATACGATAATAATTACAAAATCATTATTTTGAAAGTCTAAAGACGTTTTAATTGGTAGCAATTTATTATATTTTTAATAATAAAAGCAATGGTAGTCTGGAAATTATAAATTGCTTTTTTATACGCATGCATTTTATAGCCTGGCCACAAGTAGGTCAAAGTGACTGGCAAACTCGTTGTTTAATCTGTTGCAATCAATTCTGTCAAAGTGTTATCCTAAATCTATTACGAGAAACGGCAATTTACTTCTAATGTCCAATAAATGGAGTGTTCCTATATAATTTCAAGCTTGAAGAACCGTTTTGCTATTTACAATGAAGAAATCAATTGAAAAAAAAACCTCTGCATCATCGCTTTACAATTTCGCGCGCATTCTAAAATAGTGGCTGCTTTTTTTTAATTTCGTCACGGGATATTCGGCCTTTTGTACCTGTGCGTTATTTTTTTAATGGACCCAAAGCGGTAGATTGTTCTGCCTTCGGGCTTACGTCTAGGAATGCACAGTCGTAGAGGTATATTTTGATGGTCAATCAAAGCATGACGGAGTTTGTAAAATGAAGTATAACAATAGACACAATTTCTCAGTTCTTTTGTTTTTATAGCAGACATTCTAAGGCTAATCAAAATCCATTCCTCTGACTAAAACAATTATAGATTTGGCTAAAAAAATATATTTATTAACAACATTTTTATTTCTATATACCTAGCTAGCATAAAACATAAAATCAACTTTATAATATCCACAAATATAAAAAAAATAAATACCTCTGTCGGCATAAGAACCCCATACGTGTTAATATGCGGCCCCTAGGACAAAGGGATGGTTTTTTGTACTCGAGGGTAGGAATACAACCCATCCTTTATGCATTTATGATGTCCGGTTGTAAAACAGAAATCTCCCATTAGGCAAGATGCTTCGGCATATTTCGGGTAATATCAGTAGCAAGGTGCGATGTGAGTTTCTGGAGGTGAGGATTTGAGGGCCGTGAGGTATTATGAAGGATTAAAACTGAAGCTCTTTGATACTTGAAGGGAAGATAAAATCAAGCTCAATTACAAGGTAGTTTGACAAGCTGATAATGATTTTGTCGATAGATGAAATTATTAAGTCAGATAGAAATGACTCGCTAAAATGTATGTATGTACGCGCAACTTCAGAACGACTGTACTAAATTGGATAATTCTATTTTAGCTGTTTTTATTTTTTTATTTTTAGAACAAGTTTTGTGTTGTAGAAAAGTTACGCTACGATCCTTCCTAATTAATTCCTGGAACGTGGATGGGTTTGAGTCAGAAAGAGATTGTTTTTTTCTGGTTTTGAAATCATCAAATAACTTCTTCCGCTCTGGGTGCAGCAGAAGGGAGTGTCAGACTCTTACTGACGAAAACCCACCCGTGATCCTTCTAGTGCTCTTTACGTTCCAGGGCCGCGGTGACTGTTTCGAACAAATTCCGCAACCTTAGTAAAGTCAGTAAGAGTCTGACACTCCCTTCCGCTCCGCCCAGAGCGGGAGAAGTCATTTGATGATTTACCATCTAGGAAAAATAGGGTGGAATGATAGTTCACTTCAAACTCACTCAATCAAGTGTTCACAGAGAGATGTTTACGAAACAAGACTAACAGATACTGAACTACAAAGTCTCTAAAAGACATATAAAAACTTGTTTCATATATCTCCTAACACAAAACGCCACGATCTTCTGCCACTGCTTTGTCGTGCCATCCAACCGTGTCCCATTCTGTTCAAGGTCCATAAAATCGGTCAACCCGTTGAGTTCCTTCAATCAACCAATTTATCGGACCCTTGTATTGTTTATCAAACGATTCCTACACGACATATAAGGGGATCTAAGTGTTTTCTGTCGTTTTCAATCTTTATTGATGTGTCAATCGAAGGATGATAGATGGAGGCTTTTAACAACTGATTCAGCTGCCTTTTAGCAAAAATTACGCGTTGTTTCGCGCGGTAGTCGCGGTACCTCAAACGGCGGTATTTACTTGTCTTAGAAACTTTTTTTGCTGACGTAAAGGCAGTGTATTAGTAAAAGCTGCGCTGGTAGGACTTAGAAGTTTGCACCTGCAAACTATTGATTTATTGGCATTAAAGCGACGTTTGAATTTAAGTATTCAGCTGCATTAATGTCTAGTAGCTTGATATTTACTTTACTTATATATTTTTACTTATTTTTTTATATTGGTATTAAATTTTGAATAATTTTGCATATGGTAAACCAAAGCTGAAATAAATATTTTTTTCAATGTTTTTTTTTCTTCTTCAATTACCATCACATTTTGTTTAGGCATTCTAAAAATATTGAGAAGGCAATCAAAATAAATTTTGTAGTTCACATTTTTCTATATTAGGAAAAGGCGTGAGTTTATGGTTGTTTATTTATCCTATTTGTAATATTGTAAATGTGAAAGTTTGTGAGTACAGATCAATAGATGTTTGCTTCTTTTTCATGCAAAAACCACTGAATAACTTATTTTTTCATGCAAACTTAAAAGGCAGGTTAGGTTCCTTATAGGGTGTAGCCATCAGCTAAGAACGGATTTTACGAAACTACACCCCTAAGGAGATAAAACGAGGGTGGAAATTGTTTGTACTAAATCTGCGCTGACGAAATCACGGGCGAAGTACTAGTAAATATATTACACTTTCCATCCCGATCTAAAGTTCACGAAGATGAAGTCGTGGGCAGGCATAAGCATAAGCATAATCAGCCTTTTAATGTTTCCACTGCAGGGACACAGGCCTCCTCTCTAGGAGAGGGAATGGGCCGTAATCCACCTCGCGGGCCCAGTGCGGGTTGGTGAATATCACATGTCTTCAAATTTCATTATCTCTAATCATCATCAACAAACACCAACTTTACTCAATCACGCCAAAAAATCAACTACATCTTCGAACACCATCTTGGCATTCCTCCTACCACTGGTACGAAATACTTGGTTGCCACCAACAAATGTGTCAGTACAGTTGCGGCTGACATTCATTGAACTGCTATGCGTTTTTGCTGTGTAAATACTCGGTTTAGTTTCTAGGCAGCTATTAACTTACTGAGTAGTATGCGATGCAGCGGAGGAGTGTTTTGTTTTGGATGAGGCGTTTCTGTGATTACTTGATTGGCTTTTGTTTTTGGTTCTTGGTTTTAATTTGTTGTTGGTTGGTCGTTTTTCGTTCTCACTATGTTCTGCAGTTTGTTGAAGCTGTTGGTAGATTCTATTCGTTTTCGACACAGTGAAAACGAAAGCTTAACCATACCGAATGTTTTCGTTTTCACTGTGTTGAAATGAAATCTGTTTTTGTACTACGTCGGGGTGTTCTTTTTTTAATCTTTTGTCTTTTATTTTGACATTCGACTTACAAAAATTAAGGCCATTTCCTAAAACATCTAAATCTTGCTTCTGATTTTCAAAAATTACTGTTATCATACTTTTAAGAGTAATATAACCTGAATCAATCTAATTACTCTCTGTATCTACTAAAATCTATCAGATAAATACACCTATCTTATATCTATCAAGATCTCTTAATATATTCTTTACCTATTTCCTATTTATTAATATTAAGTTGATCGTTATTTCAGCAGTCATTTCCTTTATAGCCATATCATCTTCATACAGTCTCAATAAAGAAGTATATCTCAAATGTCCTTTCAAATATTTCTAAATCCTAAGTTTAAAAACCACATCCAATTCATTCATCATCTCATAGTGATGAACTACTGAGTTTCTGCGAGCGGCCATTTGCGGAACCAAGTGATGTTATTAAGTTTTCTCCACAATTAAACTTTGCATTCTTCGAATGGTTAACTTAGAAAGCTCCCCTTTGATATGGCGATAGTTTTTTGTACGTACGTCTCGTTACTACGGTTTTCTTGGCACTTATTCCGTGTGATTGCTTAGGTGTGTTGCTGTTTACTTCATTAACACTCGCTGACTTCCTTTCCTTGTTTTTTGTTAAATTACGTTCGAACTTGTCTAGTTAGGTGAGCAGAAGGAATCTTGTGAGATGGACATGTTGGTTTGTGTGGAGAAGATTTAGATATTAATTATTTATTTATATACACCTCATAAAAAGCACAAGACTCATTCATAAATACAAGTGCACAATGGTCAGTCAAATAACACAGAGCAACATCTTATAGACAGCGCTTGGATGAACTGAACGAAAGGAGATTAATTTAGGGATTACCCTAAATCAATCTCCTTTCGTTCACCATCACGAATATTATATTCGTGATGGTGAAATTGTGCAAAGAGAATCGAGTTCCATTTGGAAACAAACAGCATCTGATATCAATATCTATCGACACAAATCAAACCACAATCCTAAAGGATCTGCCACATAAAATTCAATTACTTCATTTGTAGCTACTGAAACCAGTACAATATAGCCCTGGGCCCCTTAATAGACACTTTTACAACTTGCCTTAAACAACGTGTCAGCCCTTGATAGATTTCTCCAGCCAACTGACCATATTGGCAGTCAGTACGCACGTCAATAGAATCAAATAAATCATTGCTCCAAGTTCAAATCTATCTATCACACATCAGTTTTTGCTTATAAAATGCGAAAGCACGTATAATGAGACAATAACTGGTATTTACCGGTTTTTTCCGGTTTCTAGACGAGCGCTGATTGGTGCGTTTTGTTAAGATAATGATAAAATTGGTTGGTTGATGGCTTTCGATGTTAGAAGAAGTGAATTGGTGTGATTAGGTCTATGTATTTTTTGTGCGATAAGTATTTTGTTTATGAGTAAGTTCTAGGGACTTCTAACTGAGTACCTATTGGTTATTATTTAAACCATTTGTATAATATTACATCCAGCTTTATGGGGTTGTTAAGAAAGAGCGTCCATTGTTCAGGTTTTTTAGAAAGACGAACATACGGACTGACATTTTATAATGATGATGTATTAAACCTGTATCTGTCCACTACTGGACAAATTTTCTCAAACATGGTACCTTGATTTGAGGAGTAAATAAAGTTCATGATTTAAACCCTGGACAGTTCGCTTTCGGTCTGCTACTACTTTATGGAATGGCACAACATAAGCTAGTCTAACATAGTACAAACTACATTAGAATATATATATCTGTTTAATTTGCTTGTTATCAGAAAATACCCTAAAAGTAATGATGTATCAGGAATACAAGCCTGTCACACACGTCTCAACCATTGCTGAATCTGTAAAACTGGCTGACTTATAGAAAAGCGACGAGGCAACGGAGACAGAGGATGAAAAAAATAAAAAATAAAATGAGAAATAGTTTTCATAAAGCACGTTCGATTTACGAACCTATTGGTACACAGCCCATACAATAGGGTAGTCGACTAAAATCATCTAATTAATCCATCAGATAGATGTCCAAAAAGTGTTGGACACGTATTTTTTCCTTTTTCACGTAAATAAAAAACAAAGACGATACAGTGCGTTGAATACTCGCGTGGCGACTACTCCCTACAATTTTTACCACGACGCCGACGTGACGTCACAATTCCCCACTCCTGATCTTTGATGCTTTTTATGTTTACCAATACGTTAACGCGATCAGGTGCGTTAAAAATGCGAACAATACTCTTTTGGATTCTAGAATAGTGACATTGTTATTGTTAAAATGCGCGGGGCCCGCAAAAGAATTGTGTGATCAAAATCACCTTTTTCTATAATTTAGTAAAGCGTAGAATTAGACTCTAAAAACGACCATGTTTGGCCTACTACTAGCACTGGGACAAGTTGAAACAAGGCCAAGAAACCTTGTTCCAACTCTAGCTTTTGCCATTAATAATACTTGTACTCCTTTATCGTTCAAATAGTGATCAAAATCAATATTTTATGTAAAACAATTTTCTACAACACATGCCTTCCGCGTTTTGATGCGAAAAATCTATTTAGTCGACAGAACCGGTCCAAAGTAATGTAATGAGTTAGTAAATTATGTGCCATTCATGGAATGAAGTGACCTAGAGAACGCCTAGCGGATTTAATGTAGCGTCATTATTTATAACTAGCTTTTACCCGCGGCTCCACCCGCGTGGGATTTGGGATAAAAAGTCTATGTGCCGCAAGAATCTAGGCCTACCACATCCGTTGTGATAGACATGAAAAATGGTAGCTTTTCAAGAAAAATGTTAAACGGTTTGTGATAAAACTGTGTGCTAGAAATGTCATGCTTGGATCATTAATCTGAAAAAAAAATTGATTGAGTCAGGCGTTACTTTGCGGAAATCCATTTTAATTTTGAAAATGAAAATAATATATCTAGTTTTAATTTCCGCGAATATTAGTGGGTTGCAGGTATGCACCCCCCTCCCGCCCGCTTTATTATGCACATGCAAGATTACAAGGCAAATGCAAGGATTTTAAGCACATGCAGGAAGGCAAAGCAAAACCCAACACCATTACCGACACGTGTTTCGCCTCTCCACGAGGCATCCTCAGGGGACGTGTTGACTCGCTGACCGTTGTGTTGAGTTGAGGTGAGTTGAGTTGTGTTGGTTTGAGAGCTGACAGGAGGAGGGTTTTGCTTACATTTTTTTCGTCATTTTCTTGGTCTGGCCTATGGCCTTTTGGCAACTGGCGCAAAGTTTTTGGCTTGATATCACACATTTATTTAAATAGATGTAGTGTAGTTTGTTAAACAGGTAGGTACTTGCTTGTTGACAAATTTGAGTATAATGTCATTTGATGGGAAGTGGATGTCTTGTCGATAAATAGTAATTAAGAGACGTGTAGTTTAACACTTTCTATTTCACTTAAAATTTGGTATTTTACCACGCTTTAATTTATCATTATTCAACATAAAAATACACTTTCCACGGGTTTATCTTTCCGGCTCGTCTCAAATTAATCGTTTGACACTATTTTCAGCTAAATGTCAGTAGAAAGTATAATTATATACAGGTGTTATTTAAATTAAATTAACGCCAATTCATTAAACACTAATTCTACTTTTCCGTTTCCAATTATATTTAAGCTGTGATTAATCGCAATAGGAAAATAAAACTACAGAAATAAACTACTTTTTACTAAAAACTTTTTAAATGAAACTGTGTCAAGTAATTGTAGAAAAAATGTTTTTTAAATATGGAATCGCGGGTTTTTTAGATTCCCATAGTGATGGCGTATCATACAACTTTGAATAGGTGATTAATGTTTTCACACAAAAGCAGTGTGTGGGAAAACACTTATGCAGTACGCCCAGTATATCTAGGCACCTGAAGGTGTCGCTAGTTATACAGGTTAAATGTTAAAGAAGTGTAAAATTCAGTACATTTTCAGTTTAGTGCACTTTTCCACCGTCTGTCGAAATATACTGGTCCCTATGTGGCATAGTTATAGTCAGTAACTTGTCAAAAAGTTCTTTTTACGATGATGAATGTTTTGTGTTGAATACGATTTGTGTTTTAGAACAAAGTCTATGATTTTATGTGGGCATTGAAATATATTTTTGTAGCTGCTTTATCAGATTCATTCCATGATTAAATTATTTATATTTTTACGTCTGTTGTCCGTAACGTAGGAAAGAACAAAAATAGTTCCTATTTATTGATGTTAAGTCTCTATATCTTTTGTACAAACAATCAGTATACATTTGTCCACTATTTTGTCTTATTACAATTTTATTACAAGTCATTTCCCTTTTTTACTAAGCAATATATCAACCAAGGGGCGATTTTTAATGAGTCGGAATGCATTGTACCTTTTTTTCTGGATGGTAAATCATCAAATGACTGCTCTTTCTTCTTCATTGAAGGTAGTGTCAGAATCTTACTGACTAAAACCCACCCGTGATCCTTCTATTACCCTTTGCGTTCCAGGGCCACGGTGACTTTTTCGAACAAATTCCGCAACCCTAGCAAAAGGCTTGTATCTGATAAATAAAAATCTTTTAAGACGATTTGACAACTTTTGTATAGAAGATATGTAAAACAGCCATATTTGTTTTTCAAATAGCGTCAGTGTATTAAAAAATCATGAGAATATGGGTATAAAATATAGCCTATGTTACTCAGGGTGAATGCAGCTTTCTAATGGTGAAAGAATTTTTGAAATCAGTCCAGTAGTTTTTTCGTTTATTCGTCACAAACATACAAAAATACAAATCTTTCCTCTTTATAATATTAGTACCTATAGATAAAAGTGGAAATCCATAAACAGCGGTCCGTCATCCACTCACTAACGCAACTAAACCCTAAAAAAGAACCCAGACCCAACAAAACAAGATACCCTGATAGCCTTACCATCCTATCAGTGTTATAGAAGCCTATCAGAATCTATCACACAGTAGCATTATTGAGAATGTGACAAACACGGCTATCCACAAAGATGGTGGGATAACACCAAGTAAATGAGTCTTCTAACCTAGAAAGCAAGCTTTCCCTCCAATCTAGATATCTAGACTACCTATAGACTTTTTACGATGTATTTGCTATGCAGAGCAGAGTATTAAAGGCTAGTTATAATATGATAACTAGGCTCGTAATCTGTAGGGAACGGGCTAGGAAATGAGTTTGTTTATTGTACTGTGAAAGATCAAACATTTGATTGGTTTTCTTGCAACATGCGATTGTAGTCCTGCTGAGTCATCATTAATTAGTAATCGTAAGTCAGTAATTGTTATATTGATATGCGTAGCTTACAACAATATTTTAGAAATTATATAAAAAGGATTAATACTGCCCAGATCCAGTCATACATTTATAATTATAAATGTATGACTACCGCTTTTTCATTCTTGATAAGCACTATAGGGAACGTGCACAGCGTAGACTATGCCATCTAGTGTAGCAAATCTGAAACTTTTACGTTGTAAATATTTGACCTGTGCTGCCACCTATACTTCCTGCACCCTCTGTTTAGGAGAACGTGCACGAAGTAGACTGTGCCATCTAGCGTTCCAAATCTGAAACTTATAAGTAAAATATATGTACTTGATATTGACGCGGCTGTGCTGCCACCTATAGTTTCTGCACGTTCCCTATATCAACTGATGGTCAGCGATCATGTGGATAAAGATAGTGCATGGTTGGCTGGAAGTGTGTAGGTCGATTAAAATTGAATTAAGTCTGTGAAGTACGCTTTTCGCTTTGCTCACCGAACCGTCATTAGTATTTATTCTATCCATCATAACAGGCTGGAAATCACAATTTAAAAAAAATCGTTGATTATAGGAACCGGTAGAAATGTTCAATGAACAATTTTGTATAGCACCAATTTTATAGTGAGTACATATGTATATCGACCGAATAAGATATGCACATAATGTTTGCCATTGGACGTTTACGATCCCAAATATTTATATTGCCAACGCATTTATTTTTCATTTAGAGAATACTAATAAAGGGCATTGTTAGAATTTTTGTCAGACTCTGTAAATACGAAGGGTTCACAGAGTTTATTTTACAAGGCTAAGGATTTATTTTAAAAATCTAACTAAATGATTTGTTGGACCATCACAATGAGTAGCATTTTTAGGGTTCCGTATCTGACGGGTAAAACGGGACTCTATTACTAAGACTCCGCTGCCCGTCCGTCGATCACCGGGCTGTATCTCATGAACCGTGGCAACTGTTTAACTATACAGTCGAAGTTTAAGGGGCGTCCAATTTGCCGTTTTTTTAGATATTTAGGTAATGGTACGGAACCGGAACCCCTCGTGCGTGAGTCGGTTTGAACTTGGCCGGTTTATTAAAATTGTCTTGTTTAGTTTACTGTCTCCACATCTAATTCTATGACGCAACTGTTGTTTTTCAGCTGAAAATATGTGTGTATAACCACATTCTCGCTAGTGAGAAAAACAACCAGATATAACGCCAAATTTTGTGAAAGATTCGACGGCTATAGAAATTGGTCTACGATTAAGCTATCATGTAAATAATAAATAAACTCTAACAACAACAGAATACTCATTATCTGCCTAGTTTTTTCCCAACTACATATATTAGGGCCGGCATTGAAACCGGATTCAGCTGAATACCAGTATTTTACGTGGAGCGTCTGCCTACCAGATCTCCACAACTCATTAACTGGGTAACACGGTACTTCTTGGCGTGACCAGAAGATTTACTGGCTTCTGACCATCCGTAACGATTGCCAAAGATCTACAAATGACAGGCTGGATCAACGGAAAACTCGGTATGTAAAGATCACCCATCCGCAAACTTACCTTGGCAAGCGTTGCTTATCCTTGAAGAACAATCTTGTTATTCTTTAGCCACGAGCTCCTCAACTGTTATCTACAGATATCTATACTAATATTATAAAGAGGAAAGATTTGTATTTTTGTATGTAACGAATAAACTCAAAAACTACTAGACCGATTTAAAAAAATCTTTCACCATTAGAAAGCTACATTCACCGTGAGTAACATAGGCTACATTTTATCCTCGTATTCCCACGGGAACGGGAACTACGCGGGTGAAACCGCGGGGCGCTGCTAGTAATCAATAGTCTAAGAACAAGAATTTCACTTATATGCCAAACGAAAACCAACAATATTTAAACAACGTTCGATATACGCAAGGCAGTGTTAGTCTGACTTTAATGTTATTTGTGATGCCCAATTTACATGTAAACAGATGCCTATCTTGCTTTTCAATTATCTAAGTAGGACGGGCTGGATGCTTGCGCTAAATAGTTATTGAAGTGTGTTCAAAGTATATCTTGGCTTCATTAATTTGCTTGAATTGTTTTTTTTATGGCTTAGGTATGTTTTGTGACTGCTTTTCTAGTAATTTTTTATCTATATTGTTAAGTTTAGGGTTTGTAGAAGTTACATTGTATGTTTTATTGAATTTATCTCATAAACTGCCGGGTAGGTGTGTGTCACATTCAAAAATTTTCAAGATTTTATCTTTGGTAGTTAACCCATGTATTTTGTGAATTATACTGTAATACATTTTTGTTTTACATACTATATAGTAGGTAGGTAATATAGTAGAAATAGTTTGGTTATTTGATAACGTTGAATAATATTTACATAGAATAGTTGATTTGGAAGTGTACAGAACGAGAGTTCTTAGGGGGTCTACTTCAAGCTGTAGACATTAATTTCTAAATCAATTTCATTCAAAAGCGTAAATGGAATTGCAACGATAGTTTTATTATCTTATTATCCTGTCTCTCTAAACGGTACTGTTTCAAAACTTTAATTTACAATTGCAGTATATAATATTAAGTGTAAATTATATTCGTAATATATAATATTATTTGAGATAGCTATCAACCGGCAATACTGCCAAAGGAACTGGGTTACGGTGGCTCAGAAAGCTGGCCATGTTGTACTGTGTCTATATTTTATCCATGAACCGCATTAATATGACTTTCAGGCTGTTAAAATAAATAAGGAATCAAATGTAGGGTATCGACGATAGATTGAGATATCTGATAGAGGCGAACGGCCAATTTAATCTAAAGGATAGGTTCGAGTCGAATGTTAAATCTTTTTTGGAGGGTATGTAGCAACCGTATTGTAGTACGGACTCCGAAGCGAGTGTAGCTGCTAGGGTAGTGGAATTTGTTCAAAAGGGTCATTGCGGCCCTGGAATGCAAAGGGCACTAGGAGGAACACGGGTATGTTTTAGTCAGTAAGAGTCTGACACTCCCTTCCGCTCCAACCCTCCACAGTTCTACTACCTTTTGTGAAACCTAACAGAAATGATGTGTTAGCCTTTAGCAAACACAATTTAGGCTTTGTTTATATGAATTAATTGAAACGTTCTTCAGTTGTTTGTGATGGTAAAACTTTATAAATTTATATTGATATTTGCAGCACTGTTACATTTGTTAACACCGTAGTAAATTTGGAATATCAGTTTGTTTGAGGGAATAATTATAAGATGATGTTCCTAGAATTATTGCCTTACACAAACTGTTATTAAAATTTACTGAACTTCCTCTACGTTATTACATTTTATTTATTTAAACTTTATATACAATAGCGGTACATGGGCGGTAACAAGGCATTCTCTACCAGTCAACTTTTGGGTTAAAAAGACAACACTGTGGTAGGTGTACAACAAATAAGTAAAATACAAAACATTTTTTTTTGGTAACGACTTTTTTGGTTACCAATTATGTGTATAATTCTAATAAAAAACTATATGCTAAAATAATAAACTAATAAATATGATATTTTATAATAATCATTCTTTTTCTTGTATTTCCACATCACTATTCAAAAACTTATTCAGACTATCTTGACCAATGTCCCTGCTAAACCAACTCTCCGTCATAATAACATTAGGCCGGGGCACATGATCTGAATACCGCGGAAGCTGACGTCACGTAGCCCGACAATGTAGCCTGGCCGTATTTACTGTTCCATTGAAAAGCTTTTTAATTATTTAGTTCAGAAACTTCGCGATTAATTGAGCAGATAGTATTATGAGTTCGTTACGTTCTTGATGGATGTTGGACTGTGATATCTAGATAAATTAGGAGAGTAATGTGTTTTGGTGGCTTGAGAGGAGTTGACTAGCTCATCACAAGACAACAGTGACCGCCCTGACATCGCACGGGTGCAATAATAAGCAGCCTTTTTAATGTTCCCACTGCTGGGACACAGGCCTCCTCTCTAGGAGAGGGAATGGGCTGTAATCCACCACGCGAGCCCAGTGCGGGTTGGTGAATGTCAAATGTCTTCGAATTTTGGTCCTAGGACATGCCGGTTTCCTCATTATGTTTTCCTTCACCGTTTTGAGAGCAGTGGTGATGAAATTAATTACACAAAGTAATTTGCCTGGCTGGGTTTGAACCCGCGACTTGCAATTCGTAAGGCCATCACTGCTCCAGTACGGATGCCATGCTGATACTAAATCTCTACTATATTACGCATGTATTATACATATAAGCCTTCCTCTTGAATCACCCTATCTATTAAAAAATAACCGCATCAAAATCCGTTGCGAAGTTTTAAAGATCTAAGCATACATAGGGACAGACAGACAGCGGAAGCGACTTTGTTTTATATTATGTAGTGATTAAAGAAGTTTGTGGTTGTTCATGTGGAAGGTGAGTAGGTATTATGTAAAGATACTTGAGAATTATTTTATGTTTTACAGATGGATTTACTTAGTGGTACAGAACCAGACTAAGTTTCATTCTCTACCGTAGTTGATATAATGTTATCCACGTCAAAAGTTCAAAAATGATGGAATTTCGTTTGGAACTGAAGTAGACCCTGTTCATAAGGCATCTAGTTAGGCATTCAAAAATAGATTCTAAATCTAAAATAAATATTTTATGTTTGAACTTAGATACTATTTTCTTCTTTCTACCAAAGCTGCCTATCAATGACCAACCAATAAGATTCCGTACGTATCTGAAACACACAGAGTGAGAAGAATGCGCCAGTTCGACGTATGTGCATAGCTCAGCTATTTAGCGGTAACCCTTGCGCGCTGGGATGCGCCGGCGCATACCGCGATACTGATCGAGACTTTACAGTTAAGACTTTGTCGCCCGTGTCATTAGCTCCTACTTCAGGGATGGCAAACCTTGTAGTTACCGAAAAAAATAATAAATATAAATAGTGCAAATAATATGCTACCAATGTGTGATAAAAACACGAAATATTACATCATTAAAATATGATTATTCGTGTTTGCAGAATAGTTTTCAAACATAATTTTATATTTAAAAGATGATTTCACAAAGAAATTTCTCCGACTATAAAAATAATACTTTTTCGCAAAAAAAGCTCCAATCAAGAAAAGAACAAACAAATGTTCTAAAATAAATATAAATATGAAATTGTACTGTGTTTAAGACCTAGTTTGATAGGCTGTTCTAACAATACCGATCAATGAAATTGCTTGGATAATGAAATTACTGTTAGAAACACTAAAACATTACGATGTTTTGATGTTAATTGTTTTGAATGGTTAACCAATTTAGTAGGCACAGTAATCAAGCATTGCCATTGCTCTGTTTGACAAAAGATTCCATATTTGATATGTCAATGAGATAATCTACACGTATCATATTAAAAAGAGGAAATATTCGTATCTTGTATGTTTGTGATGAATAAACTCTAAAAACTACTGGACCGATTTCAAAAATTCTTTCACCATTAGAATGCTACATTAATCCTGAGTAACATAGGCTGTATAAAAATAAAGGAAAATCCACCCGCTAGTAATATGATTATTTTGCAATCAACAGGTTTTACAAATACTTTGTGGAACGACTTTTAAGTATGAAGATACCAGTAACCGAAGAGATAACTATTACACATCTATGAAAGAGCCCGTTAGAACAGCAGTAATAAAATAAAACAAAGATGTTACAAATCTATACTAATATTATAAAGCTGAAGAGTTTGTTTGTTTGTTTGAACGCGCTAATCTCAGGAACTACTTGTTCGAATTGAAAAATTATTTTTGGGTTGAATAGACCATTTATCGAGGAAGGCTTTAGGTTATATATCATCACGCTTAAGCCAATAGGAGCGGAGCAGCGATAAAGAATGTTTTAAAATCGGGGATTCCACGGGGACGAAGTCGCGGGCAGCAGCTAGTATTTGATAAAACTGAAGAAGAAATAAAACAATTATCTCAGAATCAGACTGCTCACAAACACATTCTTCTACCCTGATTTTTTAATTCTGCACCAGATGTTTGACATCCCTGCCTTATTTTATGTATACAGCTTATGGTATAGTACATATACTATGATGTAATCGAGATTATTTACTGGCTAGAATTTAACTTGTGTGGCGCCAGCAACATGATACATGATCAGGAAATGAATCGTTTGTTTTAACAGTTTTCATGCGACTAACGTTTTTCACTAAGTAATTGTTTAAGTTCTCATCTGTTGTTCTACGAGGATGTTTAGGATAGGCTTTGACCCCTTTGTGTTAAGTGGTGATGCATTCAACGATGAATGTATTTTTTTTTGTTTTTATTGTTTCTCAAATCATCATCTTGCTTAGCCTTTTCCCAACTATTGGGGTCGGCTCCCAGTCAAACCGGATACAGCTGAATACCAATCTATACTAATATTATAAAGCTGAAGAGTTTGTTTGTTTGTTTGTTTGTTTGAACGCGCTAATCTCAAGAACTACTGGTCCGATTTGAAAAAATCTTTCAGTGTTAGATAGCCCATTTATCGAGGAAGGATATCATCACGCTAAGACCAATAGGAGCGGAGCAGTCATGAAAAATGTGACACAAACGAAGTTGTGCGGGCAGCTAGTATTTTATATGGAGCGGCTGCCTACCAGACTTCCACAACCCATTAAATGGGAAACACAGTACTTCTTGGCATGACTGGAGTCAGATTTACTGGCTTCTGACAATCCGTAACGATTGCCAAAGATCTACAAATGACAGTCGGGACCAACGGCTTAGCGTGCTTTCCGAAGCACGGAGGAAACTCGGTATGTTAAGATGGTCACCCATCCACAGACCAACCTTGGCAAGCGTTGCTTAACCTTAAAGATTGTTTCTCAAATATTATTTATTTATTTCAATACACCGCTGATGTGAATGACCGAAGCCACTTACTCTATTTAAACTTACAATTTATGCATTCATCTAAAAAAAAAATCATATATTCCAACAGTAACACCTTCCATTCATTCGCAAACACATCCAAATGTTTGTTTGAGTTCAGGAGAGCGTTAATTAGCGGCAGATGTCCGAGGAATAGGTGACTTGGAGTGTGCAACAGGATGGCAAGTTATTATAGTATATATCAAGGAAACCATCAATGACAGCAGACAGGGGAGAATGAAAGAAGAAAACTTGTGCCGTCCACCACAGTCAAAATGAAAGAAGAGCAGGAAAACAAGAAGCAAATTCTTCTGCTGATTTGTAAAGGACTCGCTTTTGCTAGCAACTAAGCTCAGCCTAAAACCGTCTCCAGGATTGCATCTAACACTGTTTCAAATTAATCAGAATCGGTTTGGCAATTTAGGCGTAAAAGCATAACAAACAAACAGCAATATTAGTTTGGAACTATTGCTCCACCATAGAACATTGCGTGAACATAGAACTGCATCGAAAATTCGAAGATTGGACCGACTTGCCCTTTTGCCTAAACCATAGGTACGCAAGACACGCTGAACATGATCAAATGATTCCCAACATAATTGCTATATTAAATAGGAGCAGGATACAGTTACATAGCTTCGGGCACCGTGCATAAGTGCGCAACCGAACGGACATGCAGCTATTGTGCCCGGCCGATCCGAGATACGGGCGAGTTCCAAGTTTTACAGTTACCGCGTTATGCGCCGCGTGTGTGTCTGTCTTACAGCTGATATATGGCGGGGATGTGGGTTGCTTCTAGCCGGGTGTGGGGATTAAATAGTTAATATCGCAAGGTGACCCTTTGTGACCTAAGTTCTAAGGTATGAGGAAGGACTTTTAGATTAAATTCAGGAGAATAGTTGACTGAAAGAATACTTTTGGATATGGAAAGGTAATATTGATAAAGGTGTTCCAGTGGCTTAGCATAGAGCCCTAACATGACCTCTTATTTGAATCATTCATATTATTAGTCTCAAATTTGAAAGATAACTGGAAACTTTTACCAACCTTGGAGTATTACTTCTTTCATGATGCAAACCACTCCTGAATACGTGTCTATATTTGAATTCAGAATAATAATTAGAGAAAATCATAAAATTTTGTAACAATCAACTCTATATGTGTGCAACACAAAGTTCAAATTCCATTACTACTCATAAACTTACGACCTTTTGAACAAAAATGGTTACTTAAAAATCGATTTCAAATTCAGAACGCTAAAGTCGAATGATCTCGAAATTCAAATTATTTTTATAATTGATAGGCTCGCTTTTGACCAAAATCTTACCTAGTGCAAAGAGATGATGTGGTAGACGAATCTACGATCGAGTACATTTGCCTAGAAGTAACATATTTGTACTAATATTCCCAAGTTGTACCTTTGTCTTTAAAACAAAAACTAACGTCATGTTATTTTGTTTTCAGGTATGTTCAGAACAGTTACTCAGAAATAACTCCACGTAAATGTTAATTGGTAAGTTTTATCTTGGTATCAAAACCTTTTCAGGTTTTATTCACAACTAAGAGATTATTTTATTAAATTTGTATACCTTAGTTAATGTAAGCACTAAACTCGACAACAGATTATGTATCACCAATGACGTCACCGTTCCCCATACAGTTGGATGCACCAACACCCACGGACACATGCTAACAAGAGATCCTTTAACCAAGCATACAATATCCAGCAAGAAATTCAAGAGGTTTCCCTCGATCAGAATATCCACAATGGTAGCAAATAAAGTAGAACCAGCCCGGAAAGACTAATTCTTTACCTGCTAGTGGTACAAACGCCTTTTGTGGATTTCAGATTGTGCCTTGAGAAATTCTAGCACAGGGGTGGCAGAGATCTTAGACTGTTTGTACTTTGTACGCGTACTTCCGAAGACCGGTGATGTGATCTCTGATCTAATGTGATAGTAGCTCTTCTTTGTTTTATTTATGAAGTATCTTATTTGATTTATAAATTAAAATACACGTCAGAATCATTATTGCAAATCAAGAAGCATCGGAAACGAAATGGGATTCGTGAAAGAAATGTGGGGTGCGTGCTTTTCACGAAAGCTATTTTTCGAAGATATAACAATTAACTACAGCAATTTATTCTTGGATAGTTGTGCTGGGATAACCTTGGATATTCATGAAGATAACCACACCGCTACCAAAAAAAGGCTATCTGTGTTCCTTTTCTATTTATTTATTTATATAGGCACACCAACGACTTGTTCACAAATATGACGACAATGATGTATCACAAAATGCAAAAAAATCCTGTGTGAACTAGCCACTTACAGGCATGCACATCATTTACAGGCTAAAAAGATATCTATTATCAAAAAAAAAGAAACAATCATTCAAATAATAAGAAAGTTATAAAATAAAAAAGACGAAATTAATGATGAAAATAGACCATAAGTTTCGACTAAATTCGCAACCAAGACAACTTCGTGCCAAAATAACTACTAGTACTGAGGTATGGAGGTACTATACCTCAGCTTGACCATCCCTACTGATCCTAACGTTATAGTTAATATTTAACACAGCTTTCTACCATTTTATGTTACGATATTGTTGGTTTGGTATTATTTATAGGCTGAGACGACAGGGCCTGGTTAGTTGTAAGGGTAGCGGTATATTGTGGCAAGCGCCGCGGCGCCGGTACAAATTGTGAAGATGCTAAAGAATAAATATGAATTGGTACTGTAGAACACTTTTTCGATGAAGATATGATCGGCAAAGAGCTGAATAGTAATTTGATGGCTATGGCAGAAGATGTGTGTCTCTAATCACAAAATATATTATGAACTTACGGTACTCTTATTATTGAAAATAAATAATAATTATGAAGATTGAAAATTAAACGTAGCGTTGGTAAAGATTGTCAAGATCTAATGGAATATCTGAATTTGTTCTGAAGAATTGGTATTTTGATGATGTTCTGGCTAGAAAAAGTGTAGCTACTGCGGCTAATAGAGATTTATGGAAGAAGAACATACATTTTAACAACGTTAAAATACATTGATATAAGTCCAGAACGATAAGATTGCATAAGCAGTTGAGTTTACAGAAGTCATGTGTATGTTTGTTTGTTACTTAATATTAGAATTCATTGTGAAAAACTTCTGCAGTGGAGTGTACTTCCTGTCTTTCTTGAATGAAAGATGTGTCTGTCGTTGAAATTACTTGCAAATTATGCATTGTGTGTGTCATTTCATATTTTATGCTTTTGCTACCTCACAGTCTGACAACACAAAAAATGGTATATGTCACAAAATGTATGGAATTGAAATGCACTACTGAAATGTCACACGATATGTTTCGTTTTTAAGGGTTTGTAATTATCAAATGACTTCTCCTGCTCTGGGCGGAGTGGAAGGGAGTGTCAGACTCTTACTGACTAATGCTCATTCGAGTTCCTCCTAGTGCCCCTTGCATTCCAGTGCCGCGGTGACTCTTTCGAACAAATTCCACAATCCAGGAACGTGATCAATCCTTAACTTTTGAGAAACTAGTGAGTTCTACAACTTTTTTGAAATCCAAAGAGTATCCATTATTATCCGATTGGATTGAAAGCTTCACTGTGTTGTATTAAATGATATACTTTCTATTTGTATTAAAGATATAAGTGTTCGTATACTTATGTCTTCTGATCTGTATTATTACTATTTAATGCACGTGCATTATATAGCTGTTTACTTTCGAATTATGCTCCAATAGTAGTAGTCAATGGTTCTGTTATTAGTAATCTTTGACTGTCATTATCAATTGGATCCAATTAACTTATATTCTTAGTTTCACTGGAAATTTTGCTATTGGATGATAGGTATCTATTTTACTCTGAAACACTAGAAACTTGTGACGGGTTGGGCGAATTGGTAGATTATAAATTTTGATGTTCAATAATTGTTGATTTTCAGCATAGTTTGGATAAATGACTAGTGATTTTATTTCTTTGACACATGTGTTGGTCGCCATTTATGTTTTATACCGTCAATCTGTACACACGTCATTTTAAGGTTCTCCCTTATCACTGGCTACCATCCCACTGATATTTTCATTCTCATCAATCCTACCAATACAAGTTCCTATTTTAAAATATCAGCTACCAACCACAATTACTGTTTATTAATTCTACCACCAACCGAGAATAACTTAAAACCTCATTTAGACCTATAACCTCCGTACAGCAAATCAACCATAGCTTCAGGCTACGACATACTTGTCCGCGGTAGTGTGTCATCAGCCTTATAGTTTGGACACAGACTTATCCGTTAGACTATTTATTGTGACATGTTTATGATAGAGAGTATTCATCTCTGCGTAATATGCAGATTTGTTTTGTGGTAGCTGTACCTTGATTCATGGGTAGATTTCAGATGTTTTCAAGATGGGAAATTAATGTATAGTAGGATTCTGGAAGCAGTTGAGAACGATTTTTATTCTTAGGTTAGTAATGCTGAGCTGTAAATATGTAAGTTATTTATCCAATTCATTTTGAATATGTACACAGGGCGACACCAAGCAATATAAGATTTCAGTATAAGCTGACCTAGCATTAAATTTAGTCTCCATACAATGAGAGTTCAGCCTGATTAGTATGTCTTGATGTACTGCTGTTTTACAGATTCAGCTTTACATTCAAAACTGTACATTCAGTTTGGAAATCAGTTAGTCTACGAAGAGTCTTTGCAAAATATTACAAGAAATTCTGACCAAAAACGTTTGCACCATTTTTCTGAACCTCAGTCAACAGCGACAAAACCCCAACGGCAGAAATTCGACGAATTAGCCTCTGGTCTTTTAATCTATTCAAAATGACGTTTTGCTTGTCAAAGAAATATAGTACTTATTTTTATTATATCAAACGCCTCATGTCAGTATCCCTTTTATAGATATTCCGTAACTTGTTATTCAAATACGAGCTCTGAATGCAGAATCAAATTGAAATTGACATTGTTTATTACCATTTTGAATTCTACAGAACACCTGATGGCTTTGTTTAAATAAACAGCAATTACTATTTGAGAACTATAGACTATTAAATGTTATTGCTACTTGCGACTCGAAGTGTGGCTCAAGTGAATCATACTGTAGATAATGCACGTGAGAAAGATCATCCTGTACGTTTGACGCTTTGATGCAGACGTTAAAGTGGCTTCAAACGTATTTGAAAATGGAAACACAACTACAACTTTTAGTTGTTATGATTGAACTTTAACCCTATTTCTAAAAAAATAATAATAATGTTAAAATGGCGATAAATTGTTCATTGAACCGTTTGATCTACAAACAACCTTTGCAAACGTTTTTTTTTTCATACTTTCTTATGATTATTCACTCACAAACACTAATGTATGAAGTATTCAACATTTTAATAAGTGTTTCAACGTCACTTCCTGCAGTCAATTCTAGAGTTAATGTTCAGCCCTCCTATTCTGACGTGCTAATTATATCATGACTCAATTGTGAGGGACAGACGGAGCTATACAGCTATCCCTTTCTCACAACGGGTTCCTCCAATTGACCACTATGTCACTTACTTAGCCTAGAGGGACTGTCCTTTTCTATATTTATTCTCTCTAGTACTCTAACTATTATTTATGTCCGTTTTCCTTAGCTTACATTGTTAAGAATAGACATTTTGCGACTATAAAGTGCTCCAAAGCCGTTAACTTCTATATTACTCTATGCCCTGGTATGCTGAGTGTACCGTGGACCTGCTTATCTCGTCATCTGCGCATACGCACTTATACATCATACAAGATCGTAAACTCTACTGCTTAGCGTGGAATTTCTGAATAACCGTTATAATTAACGATGGAAGTGATACTTAGTGCGGGAAAACTAAGTTATTTTTGAATTTCGACAGGCTTTGGGCAGCGATATAATTAAAGACAGTCTTTAATGAAATGTATGCTTAAAATGATGTTCCACACAGCTGCGTTTAGAGCGAATGGTAGTGAGTGAAGTATTTAAACATATGTACATATATTTAGATTGCTTTAATCTAGAAAGATAAAAAAAACAAGTTAATTTGGCACACATAGATAAGCACAATGTAGTACAAATGAAAGGAACCTTATTTGTGTATTTTACTAAACAAATCGATTTAGTCCGTCTGATTGATTTTCAAAAAATATTGGCCACGTATTTTTTCTTTTTTCACATAAACAAAAATTAAGACGATACAGTGCGTTGAAAACTCGCGTGGCGTCATTACGTTGCTACAATTTTTACCAGCAACGTGACGTTACCAGCCGGTCTCTTAAAATGATTTGAAATGACAAAACATAATGTGTCCAATATTTTTTGAAAATCCAACGGACGGACAAAATATAATTATGATTTTTATAACTATTAAAATACCCATTTAAAAAAAATAATATGGTGCGCCTCGCCGATGCTCCAAATAGGTCCTTCAGTAAAATGTAAACTACGAGCTTTCGGGCGCTTTTATCCGAACCTTACGGATTACCGTACGGATGTAAATCAGATCAGCTGGGGGCTAACAGAGAAATATTCGTCAGTTTTATTCAAGTGTCTGAAGGGACAAACTGATTGACTCTGTTGAAAAACCCATTATACTTAGAATAACACAATATTACTTTGCGCTGCCTAGCACTGAAATCCGGTACCTCGTGATCAGTAGTATCGCTGGTGACAGGTAATACTCTTAATAACCTGTTACCATATCCAAAAACCCAAGGGGTGGCCAACATTTTATCGGGAGTCACACACAAAGGAGAATTATTACCAACTCGGCCGTAACAGTAACACAATACTTCTAAGGCAGTATTTCGTTAGCCGAACATTTTTGCTTCTTATAATTCTTGTTCGTATAATATTCGGTTCGTATAATTTTCGGTTGGTATAATTTTATCGGGCGCGTTGTTTTGTGAATTCACAGTTCAATGGATTCGGCTAGTAGGGTTTCTTGTGGCTACGCTTTGGGGCTTTTTTTGCTTTACTTTTTTTTGGCGGGATCTTAGTACTTGGTCGCGAATGCCGAAAAGTTAGGACCACCTAATAAGGTAACTATATTTCGCTGGATATTTGTTTATTTGGAGTTAGTCATTGTTTTAAAATAAGGTAGGTTCT
The DNA here is from genome assembly GCA_905332915.2 of Hecatera dysodea. Taxonomy (NCBI): domain Eukaryota; kingdom Metazoa; phylum Arthropoda; class Insecta; order Lepidoptera; family Noctuidae; genus Hecatera; species Hecatera dysodea. The sequence goes on along the minus strand of HG995294.1, from coordinate 3,360,850 downwards.
ATCAGATTACGAGGCGAAGGTCATGGTTTCGATTTTCGAGGTCATGAAATAAATGTTCAGCAAAACTTTAACTTGACCAGAGATCGCCCAGGATAGAGAAAGGGGAGGCCACTGCCCAACAGTGGGACTCAAATTAGGCTAGCAAATAAATAATATAACCAAGAACTTCTATATGCCAAGTGGTTCGATTCTTATAGACATCTTCCGCATCCGTTAGTATTATATTCGGATTGCTTTTGTACACAAACAAAACAGCCTGCCTTAGGAACACACCTGACCGTCTTGAAGGACATCACTACAATGACAATTGACCTTCGAAGCAAAATAAAATGATTACTTTTATTTTCAACGCTTTTGTGTAAAGAGAAATAAAAGCTTTTTAATGCTTTTGATATTCGTAATGTTATTGATAGATTAGAGCTTCTAGACTAAATTATATTTTGATAACAGCGATAATGACTGTCGTAAAGTTCTATGATATTAACAAGAGCTGTCGAAATGTCACGTGGCCAATGCTAAACATTTTGACAGTTAGCTGTCACTGCTACTTATATAGAACCATTTCTACTGCAGAGTTTTCAATTCTACAAATTTTTTAGCAACTTTCCATTCACATGTCAAGCTTAATCAGTAAAAAATGTCACCCGCGTAATTTTCCTGGGAATACGTGGATAACATATAGCCTATGTTCCTCGCTGATAATAGCTTTCCCATTGGTGAAAAAAATGATAAAATCGGTCCAGTAGTTTTGGAGCTTATCCCGAACAAACAAACAAATGACACCATCTTACCTCTTTATAATAATAGGCAGATTGAAGCTTTTTTGATAGACTGCGAATGTGATATGAATGCATTTGTTGCTTAAAATTTAGTAGTATTGGCAGTTACAATTAGATCTTATGAAGTTCTGAATAATTTTTATGCTCTCTTCTCTTGCGTCAGTTGATGAATCGCTAAGTTATCTTTCTGGCCTTAATCTGTCACAGCTTTTACATTCAAAGGACCACTATAATATTATAAACATAGACCTTATGCAAATTCAGTTATTCCTTGGAGAGAGAGCAAGCTATAACTTTCATCTGAATACAAGCTGAATTGACCACCGTTTCGACCTAGATTTGACTAGAAATATCTATGTCAAATATATTTTATGAGCAACTTAGTGAAGGTGCAGGTATAAATATTTGTTTAGAGGATTCTTTCGAGGTGGGTAAGGAATTTAATCAGTTGGAAGAGAATTCTGCATCGACCCTAAATCGATGATATCATCTCACCATAACCCTCTGTCAAGATTAATTATAATATTGGTATTCAAAGAGTCAGAGATAATATAAAACCTAAATTGTATCCTTACAGATTTGGTATCTGTTTATAAGATAACTCTGAAGTATGTCTTAAGACCCAATTTCAGCAATTATATGACTCCTCATATTTACTAACGGCCGAAACCAATAACCGATCTATCACATACTGGAGATAGAAAAACAAATGAAACAACAGAAAAATTATATAGGTTTTCTGTTGTTTCATTTGTTTTTCTATTTCCAGAGATAGATCGGTTATTGGGTTCGGCCGTAAGTCTCACAAGAATACTTCATTATTATCGTCATCATCACTTTTATGATGATGATGTGTGACGATGAATATCATCATCATCAAACTACTGCACAAACTCTAAATTTAAAGTTTGGTTCGAGCCAGCGTGTCGAACTGAACATCTCTGCGTTACATTTACGGTAATCGCGGGTGATTTGGGGGACTACCTTATTTAAAAATTGAATTTCAAAAAGTGCTGGCATTCAGCCTAATTTGAATAACTGCCTTTTTTTTTCGGCCGTCGTCTCGGTGGATTCCCTGTTTCATTATCATTGTAAAACTAGTCCTCAAAAAACAGAACACACCATTTCAGTGGCTCAACGTTAATAATTTACTATTTTCTAGCTGACAGTCCAATCTTCGCTTCCAAAGACCAATCCGGACTGGTCCTATTCCGCTAGACTGCAACTGTTGGCAGCCTCAATACTAGAAACGGGCCAGCTTTCCGCTAAACATAAATAAGTACCAAGTTGGATACCGGAGACATTCAATAACAAATTCTTAACCACGATTGTCAAGCAGTTCTAAATAATTCAGTTAGATGTGGGCGTTTGTAATTTCACTTTGTAACTTGTTAGTAATATTCGCTAGTAAGTATTTTTTGATTTTGTGTTGGTAGTGTATTGGTAAGCGTAAACCATATGCTGGCGAAAGTAAGTAGAGAAGTTTCTTAGAGAAATATCATCATTAGATCAGCCGTCATGATTACGTTGTCATCATTTGCCTAGCCTTTTCCAAACTGTATTGGGGTCGGCTCCCAGTCAAACCGGATTCAGCTGAATACCAGTATTTAACATGGAGCGGCTGCCTACCAGACCTCCACAACCCATTAACTGAGTAACACGGTACTTCTTGGCAAGACTGGAGTCAGATTTACTGGCTTCTGACAATCCGTAACGACTGCCAAAGATCTACAAATGACAGACGAGACCAACGGCTTAGCGTGCTTTTCGAGGCACGGAGGAAATTCGGCATGTTAAGATGGTCACCCATCCACAGACCAACCTTGGCAAGCGTTGCTTAACCTTGAAGATTGAGCCGTGCGGCTATTAGTCTTTAGCCACGAGCTCCTCATCATGATTCCGTTGTAAAAAAACGGAAAATAATTATTCATCCTGTATAGTTATCTCTCTCACACACTGGAAAAATGATGGCAATAACACGTCAAAGTAATGCTACACTATAACATTCTTTTGTCATCAAAATCACATTAGTTGTTCACTACAACTCAATCTTATTATGAAAATTGAATAAAAGTGTCACAAGACCTGTCTGATTTAATATCATTGGAATAAAATACATAATGTATATTTGTAAAATACAACTTAAATAAAAATAAAACAATCCGCAGGTTCAATTCCAGAATACAAACAAATACATAACCTGACATAACTCTGTCTATATCTTGGGTCACCATAGACTAACAGAGTCGAGCCGCCAGATTACGCCACTTATTTTGACAGTTATAGGTCAACAGACAGACAGAGACAAAAAACATCTTTGTCCGTTTCTCAATCAGAGGTTTCGTGGGCTGCATTTTTTTTCTCTTTCTATCTGTACCATTGCGAATATATTTAATCGTACACAATCGATTGATCGAGGAGCCATTATTACACTTTATTATAACCAGGTTCCTAAATGAAGACGTGAGGGTGCATATATTTCTGCCTTCAATAGGCAGCCACTAAGAAATTCAGATAGACTTACATTGCGTGGGAGTAGTTACGTCTCCGCAATATTGTAGTTGATTTTTATTAGACTTTGGTATAATGTAAACAAGGTAATATTGTGTAATAGACCTATAGACCTGGAGTCATGAATGTTTTGAAGCTGGTTAATATAAGCTGTCCTGACATTGGTGCTCCTACAGATAACATGTTTGTGTCATCTAAGTAATATAATTATGTCACCCTTTGCTGCATAAAACTTGCCCAATTGTAACCTAAATGGAAGAAGTCACTGACTCCTGAAATACAGGTATTCTAACCTAGCTAAGGAAACCGGTTTTCACATTTTTCTGCAACCTGTTTTTATGCAAATAAAAGAATTATTTATCATCTAAAACTTCACGGCTAAGAGCTTCACGGACTTTCTTAAAAATAAGTATCTACCGAATGATTGTTAATATTTTTTAATAACCTGCGTTGTCTCATTTCTGGGCATTTCTTCCACTGTTCCCGATGTATTATTGTAAAAGTTAGCTTTATCTTCCACAATTTTATCGTTATCTTATTTCGGTAAAAGTTCTTGATCTCTATATCGCCTAATGGGAAGCGATAGATGAGCTCATAATTAAACTATTAAGCCCAAAAGATGTTTGTCACGTTCTATTTTTCCTAAATCTTTATTTTATTTTCTTTATATTTGTTTTTTTTTTCTTGTACCTTTTGTTTTATAATGGCACCATAAGGTTATATTTTGTGTGATTCAAACTGCAATCGTAAGTAAAGGGGGTAAGTGGAGTCTGTCGATCAGATTTGGTTTTGCTGCACTTGTGGTTGTTAGAATAGTTACCGTATTATCTGTGTATGTTATAGTGTCAGTAGGTTTATCGGTGACATGAACTGATTTATGTGTTTCCATTGCTTCTTTATCTTTTAAATAATCTTAAATATCGTAATCCCAAATATTACATGTGTTCTTTATAACTTTAATACAATTGAAAAATATTTCTTAAAAGACTGATTAATTAAGAATTTTAGTCTTCCTAATTTCAAATTGGTCTGGGTTCGTAATAGAATGGATGTCTTTTTCGGACATAAAATAATATGCTCTATAAGACCCATTATTAATCTTTCCAATAATAACTTTTAACGAATGCTCATAACTTCGCGATCAAAGCTATCATGTCCAATTTTTATTCTTACATCTAATCTCGAACTTAAAACGCGCATTAGGTCTGTCACTTGATAAATATCATGCACTAAACTATTGCTTAGTTTAACATCAATCTTTACTAATACTATAAGTTCTACGGTTAGTTTGTCTGTTCCACTATTATAATGCGTATTCTGTTTTACATAGTTTCTCTTGTTAGCTGGAAATATACTAGTCTATGGCAGCATGCCTCTTATTGGTTAACTTGGATTGTATTCTTATAATGTTGATACAACTTTATCTGTAATGTCATGCCAAAAAACAGTTTTTGTTAAGAGTATTTTGGGAATCGTATCAATAGCGGTGTCAAAGAGTCTGACTGAAACAGTATGATGACGCCTTATTGTAACCTTTCATAAAAATTGTTCCTACTATTTTCTTAGTAGCAGTCCAAATTTTCATCATCGGTATTTTTAAGCCCTGTTGAATCTCCACAAGCAAAACCTGGTCGTAGGCCAGCTCACAACCTAACGGGTACCTTTGACTAATGTACCCACAGGGGCACAGTAAGTGCGTTTACCGTCGCAAAGCGATTGATGACGCTTTCTATAGCTTCGAGATAGCTCGCCTTTATTTATAATAGCTGCTGCCTACTAACTACTGACTTTTAAACGCTTGCGATCATTCAGAGTTTTAGTTTTCTTTGATTAGTTTGAAATATTTAGTGTTGTTATGTTTGGCGCAATTCAGAAGTTATGTGTAAAGAGTAGGAAGATTAAAAAGCCGATGGATGGATTGTGTGAAGTGATATAGGGTCCAACCAATTAGTATAAAGGCAAACTAATGATAAGTGATAAATAACTCGAAGTAACGGATGTTTTAGGGCATGGCCTCATCACACAAGTTGCAGGCGTAACATGGAGTAGACTAACCAGAGAGAGAACAGAATGGAGTAGGTTGGAGGAGGCCTTTGCCACCTGGCAAACGGACTTACAGATATATCAAATACCTATGCGAATATATTTAGTTGTGTAAAATACTATTATAACAGTGCATTAGTATAAGAAAGTTAATTTTATATCTGTTGTCCGAATAAAAAGGCTTTTATCTTTTCTTATCTTATCTTAATTCACGTACAAAATAGTGAAAAGTTTGATTTGTCAAACTGCCTTAACGTCACAATTTTGTCCATAAAAGAGCAGATAGATATGTGTATACAATACATGATAGTCTAGCCCTTTTCCGTGGGAATCTGGGTAAATAGGCAGTAAGATATTTCTTTTAGCAAAGATTGCTATCTAAATCAATATCAATATATTCCATTCATGATCCACTGTTGGAATTGTGCCATACAGATTTATAATGATAGGCCCACATCCAATCATTGATGGACGGTGGACAAATAAGTACCTACATAAACTTATTGCTCACTGAGTTTCGAAATCACGGATTTAGAAGATTTTCTTTTCGATCAGGTTTTTTTTTTTTTAATACGTCGAAATCGAGTGTAGTGATTTCTTTGTTCTCGACCGGTACTACATTCCAACTGAGAAAACCCAAGTATTCTATCGAAAATAATTCACGTCCAACTTAAAACCCGGTCACACTAACGACGTACCACATAACTTTAGGCCCTAACAACCTTTCTAAATTGTCTTTCTCATTATCTATTCAGCATCCTAAATCTTAGTCACTTAACCATTCGTTAGACGTAAACTTTACTATCCATTCTATTCTCATAACTCGTACAAAGTAAGCCTATCTGGTTACGATTGCACCAATTTCCCTGTAACCTAGTGACATTCGTCGGGTTTCAAGTAGGCGACGAATCGTTTACCTACTGACCGCAGGATTGGGTTACGGGCTGGTCGGTGTTAACGGATACGTCTGATTGTCGGGCTGGGTGATAGTTTCTTGAAGCTAGTGGAAGTTTAGGAAAGGAAACCTTTGAAACAATGCAACTATGCTCTGCTATCATGTCTTGGACAATGCTAACTAGCTACTATAAGTACTGTTACAATAAAGTTACTGTCAATTTTCCAAACTTCAACCCCAATTGTTTCGTCTTTGTTCTTAATAGCTTGCGATATGGGTCATTAATATCTCTTCTCCATATATGTAATTATCTGTTGGCTTGAATGGGCACTGGTCCACTTCGAAAATTATTCGAGCTACAAAAACAAAAAGCTATTCAAAATCGAAGAATTCAACATCATTCAAAAACCCTACCACTCTATCTACCTAACTACAAGCCACCCTGACTGATAGCTCATCATTTGTTCTGCGCTATCTATTACCTTGTACTGCGCTTGCCGTGGGCGAAGTGAAATATTGCCGGCTTCGCGTAACGTGGTCGCGCGGCCATTTTTCTTTTCGCTACCGAATCGAGGTGCGAAGTTTTTTGAAGTCATTTGTTTGATTTTGAGTTATCGTCGGTACGTTAGTTCGAGTAGAGTAAAGTTGCTTGACTTACGGTTGAGTTTCATATCTTTCTTCTTTGATGCATGATTCAAGGTTTTTATTTATTTTGCTACCTTTGATGTCTTTTTACTAAGACTCAAGAACTTTTTACTCACCAATTATTTTTTTTTGTATTGAAAAATTTGGATACAGTTTATCGATCAGACCAACGTGTAACAATAGTATTTTACATGCTGTTAACAAAACTCAGAGGATTATGAACGACTGTATCTAAAGACCAACAGAATACGTAAAGAGTGGTAGCATTATTATTATGCGCACACATTTTTTCTGACAGTTTCCTGTGAAGATAAGGCAGGACTTTATCTAAATCGTTTAACAACTTTGGTTTAGAAAGATAGTGTTAGTTGTATGTACATTTTTGATGAAGTCATTGTTGGTCTTTGTTGATAGTAAGATGTAGCTTATTAAGTTGCCAGTTCTTTGTCACGGTCACGTGTTTAATATTAAAGAGTAGGTAATTAAGATTTTCTTATATTAATATTGTATGCATGTGGGTGTCTACAAGGAGTCAAGACTTATGATCCAAATTTGGTTACCATCGAGGTCTCAATGCTGGCTTTACAGAATCCATTTTATTAACATACATATTCATAGGCGCCGTAATTCTAAATGCAAATTCATAAGACTTAGTTCAGTCTGCAGTACACATCTAGTACTTCCCAATCTTTGGTGACATCATGCTACAAATAGCCTAGTTGCTTCAGATCTCCATTAACCTTAATACAAAGCCAAGATTCCCAAAGCTAGCAAACAGGTCTAGGCATTTCAAGACCTCTTATAACTCTGTATAATATATTAAGACTACCTTGTGCCAGCGTATTTGCTCTCGCGAAATTTGAAAATGATTATACCAAAGAAAAGTGTCCTTCTCTAAAGTCCAATCTATCTTCATATCAAAATTGGTTCACCGATCTTAGCTTGAAAACATAACAAACAGACAGCCGGAGTTTCACATGTATAATAGTATGGATAATAATTTATACAAGATTCCTTGAAACGATAAAAGATAAGAGAACTAAAATTAATATCTTTAAACACGTGAAGCCGGGTATCACACAGAGCAATGACATATCGGTCGCACGCTGGATGGCACGCACATGACGGCTCAGACCATCGCTCACTACTACCATAGTAACGGGAAATATTGCGCAGGATCAGATGTAGTACGTATTTAGTTTTTATTTTTAGAAATAGGAGAAAAATAGTCTCGATTAGCGGTGAATTTTCTGGTGTTTTGATACAAAAAGCATGCCTTTAACACTTGCGATGCGTCTTTGAAGTCTAGTCAAAATGTGGTATTTAAAACTAAAGTGGATGATACAAAGGTGGTAGTACAGCGGTATATTTCTTACTATAAAAGAAAAGAACACGATTGACTTGAGTGGGAAAGTGAATGCGATCTATATTTGGTCACGGATGCTAAGGAAAAGTGATAGCAAAAACTGGTAACACAAAAAGAATAGCTACATACATAGTCCTGATGGCCTGTTCTTATGCTTCAAAAGCATCCAAATTCAAGTCGCAATTTCGTTTTTACGACATTAATATCAAAAACTTGGTAAAGTGTAGGGTAATTAAGAGATGTGTTTGGTAATTAGCGACTGTGGGGCGAATGGGAATGTTGCTTAGAAATATGAGTATTACTCCCTCTGCCGTATTCAACTGTCTTGTTTGCTGACATAACCTAAATTCTACTGGGATCATGCATGTCAAGGTCGGTATCCAATCAAAAATTGGACCATATTTCCGGCCAAAACACTCTTATAGTTGAGTGTCTTCCAGTGGAGAGCGCTCGTTCGCTCCGTAACCTGCCTTTTCAGGTTTTTTACCTTTTTACCCACCCTCCAAACAAAAAACTACCCTATAATGAAAAGGATAGGGCTTAAATTGTAACGGGATGCGGATTGCAACCACGCTCACTCTTATTTAAATAAGGTAGTCGGTGTGTGAAAGAGATAGGTTATATTAGGGATGTGTAGGAGAAGGATGGGAGATGGCGATGTTGCCGCGCTTTTAATAGTGATGGGAATTGTCGATGAGATTTTTGGGATTTGTAATTTAATTGTCAATCTAATATCAGAAATGTCTACTTTTATCTCCTTTGAAGAGTGTTATCGGAAGACCAATATACCAAAATCTTATAAAATTGTTACCACAAACTTGAGAGATTAACTCATCTATTGATTTCATGGTGGTCTTAAAATGATACTTTAAAATTAAGATATAAACAACATTTTGAAGCATTTTTAATGGCCACCCTAACCATTCATGTCTCTAGTTATATTTTGATACTCAATATACATAATAATGTATGGAAATCACTAATTCAGTAAACACATAATGAATATTTAATTGATATAAATTAGGAATTCCTTGTATCTATGAAAGTATTTAAAAGAATTTATTATAATGAATTTGGTATTATAATAAAGCAATGATTCATAGTTATCAATGTAAATGAATTCTAAAGTTTAAACGTCTTTTATTTGCAACAAAATAAGAATTAATATAGGCACAAAGTTTCGTTGAACAAAAACTGGATTAGATATTTTTGAGATATGATGTGTTGAAATATATGCATTTCAAATGTGTTATGAATAGCTTACCATTTAAGCAATGTATATTAATGCTGTGACTATATACAGTGGAAGATATTTATTGTTTAATTTATATTTTTATACAATACTGATGGTAGTCAAAACAAAATATTCATTTGATTCATTCTGAATGGTTTTAATTACTGGAATTTGTTAAATATCTGGTTCCATACATAAAGACTCGCTGTCTGAATTCCACCTATCTATGGAAAACAAGATTTTAGCTGTTTTACCATAATAATTTATTGAGTTTTGGAATTTTGACTATAAAATAAGCTAGGACAGTTTAATTTAAAATGGTCAGTAATTATACTATTTTTCGCCGTCTTTTAAAATATAGGAATTTTATTCCCATCTCTTAATCCATCTGACCTTGGTTTGACTTAATGGTAAAGGCTTTGCCACACACAATTGTTCTCTAGGTTGTGGGCCAATATTAACAGTACGATTCCTATGAATTAACTTTCAAAGTGAAGGTAAGAAATTCTAGCGACTTGAATAACTGAAAAAAAAAAAACCCAAGCCCTAATCCGTATCGATGCCCTCCTGTCCCATCCCTAGCAGCCAGATGGCGTCGACAGGCGCTGCGAGCCGACAACTCGAATTCGGCCCGTTCGGAATTCCTCGCGTCGCCTCCGCCCCGTGATGCATGCACGCCGCGAGTTTCGGGGATTCGACCGAGCTCGCCCGGGTTTTAGACCTCCATCGCCAGTTTAGGATTTGCGATTTTTAGGATGAATTGTTTTTTTATGGAATGGTTATTGCAAGGCATATCACCGAGTTCAGAAGGCTTAGACAAAGTGACAGTTTCTATTAACGAGAACATTGACAAACATAGACAGCGAACATTATAACCATTCTTTTTGGTTTTGCTGTAGTCGGGTCAAAGGTTTGTTTCTAGGATTGACACGCGATTCCAAAATGTCACATGTTTAATCCCAAATGTTGAGGACTTTTGACAATACTATCGCTGGTAGAATAGGTGTTTTGAATAGGGCCTAAGGACGATATTAATTAAGAAGATTCATCCAGGAAGAAAAGATGAAATTAAGCAGGAGTTAGAGATGGGTTTCAAAAGTGAGTATGACTTTCATTGTAATGGAATTATAATGACACTGGCATTACCCGTTGGCTTATTTTCTGTTACATTGCTCGTATTTGCGATGATAGTTGGCTTTGTTATGGAGTTCACTCCCATGAAGGGGAAGCACAGTCAAATTTATATCTATGTATATACTTACTACTTATTATAAAGCTGAAGAGTTAGACTTTGCTTGAGCGTGTTAATCTTAGGAACTACTGATCCGATTTGAAAAACTGTTTCAGTGTTAGATAGCGCATTTATCGAGGAAGGCTAGAGGTTTTATTTCATCACGCTAAGACCAATAAGAGTGGAGCAGTCATGAAAAATGTGACGAAAATATTGAAAAAAATATTTTTTTCATTTCGAATTTAGTTTATTATTCACGTCATTTTGCAAACAGACATGTGTATATGAAATGAAGGATGGAATTTCGCACGAGTGCCTTTGTGAATCACGTCTCGTCTCGTGAACGATGTGCCACGAATACGAGAACACGAGAACTTGGGTTTTGACATCAGAATAAAGAGGATTGTGAACTTGCCACTGTGATCATGGATATTATTGTGACGATTGCTTAGGGTTTTATTTTGAACTAGCAGCACCCCGCGGTTTTACCCACTTTTTTCCCGTTCCCGTGGGAATATGGGGACAAAATATAGCCTAAGTTACTCAAGGTGAATGTAGCTTTTTAATGGTGAAAGAATTTTTGAAATCGGTCCAGTAATTTTTGAGTTTATTCGTTACATACAAAAATACAAATCTTTCCTCTTTATTATATTAGTATAGATGAGTTTGATCTTTATGGTGACTTAACACAGCTTCAAAAATAATTTGTAAAAGATGCAAGTCTACGAAGATGGATCTGAAGAAGACAATTGTAACGTCATAGGGTCTGATCAAGATAGAGTTACCGCGGCCCTGGAACGCAAAGGGCACAAGAGGAACACGGGTAGGTTTTAGTCAGTAAGAGTCTGACACTCCCTACCGCTCCACCCAGGGCGGGAGGGGTCATTTGATGATTTCCCATACAAAAAAAAAGGGTCTGATCAAGATAGTGACCATGGAGATAATTTTCAAGAAGACTGTTTTTTTAATTAATTTGTGTTTATGGCTACTTAACACAGCTTCAAAATTATATTGTAAGAGATGATGAGGCCATAAAGGTGAATCACAAGAAAATTGTTGTGTGATCATAGGGACTGATGAAGAGATTGGGAAGATGTTAAAAGAAAAACAATAGGGTATTTTACTGTAAAAATCTAATTAGTCCGTCTGATAGATTCACAAAAAATATTGTACCCGTATTTTTTCTTTTTTCACGTAAACAAAAAATGAAGACGATACATTGCGTTGAAAACTCACCTGACGTCACGTCGCTGGTAAAAATTGTAGCAACAGAAAAAATACGTGTCCAATATTTTTTGTAAATCTATCAGACGGACTAATTAGATTTTTACAGTAAAATACCCTATTCATCTTAAGCAGGACTACATGTACCTAATAAAATTGTATTTCTATACAGTGTCTCGATGGTTTTTTTTGGAGATATTTGTTAAAATACTAATGAAGAGCCAAACTTTCACCACTAAAATCTTAAGATTAAAATTCCAGGTTAAGTAGAGATTCCACGTGTTAATTGTTCTCGTGCGTGTGCGCAGCGAAATGTCGAGGGCGCGGGATTGAGTAACTAATTCACACTATTAGGTGAATCCACATTATACACACGAACGAAATACGCGGGGTTTAAAGCCCACGTCACGGGTTACACAAAAATAAATTGAAGTCCTGACATTTTTTATGTTCAAAAGTAAATCAATGCAGATACTAATTGGTTAGGAATTACTATTGAACGTGATTACTAAACTGAATTTTTAACGTCTTCTACCAAAAGCACCAGTAATGATGAGAAATTAATGGCATTGTCTAATTAAAATTGCGCCAAGGAATTGCGAAGGACTGAGAAATTACAATTTTAATGTATGTTCATAGGTGACATTGGCTAAGAAATTAATTTCTGTACTGTGACATTGGCTGTAAAATTTGAGTGAAAAAGTAAAAATTTAAACTTTTTTTTTTCTATATTTTTGTCATTTTAGAAACGAAGACTACTTGTTGCCCAAGGGCTCGCTTTTACGTTGGACAAAGGATAAGCATTGCCATACAGCGTGGCAATGCTGCCAGCCTTTTGGGTACATTACCAGTGGCCAGCGATGCGGAGGAATTTTTCGACGCCATTTCTTGACTATTTTTAGTATTATGTTTGTAAAACGTATTTTTACATATTAACAGTTAGTTACAATAAAGCTTCATTTTTTTTTTGTACATTAACTTCTAATGTCGCTCCCAAAAAACAACCAAACCATATAAACTTCTTGTCCCGTTTCGAAATAACAAACCCATAGGCCACAGTAGCTTCTGTTTGCCCTATCATTAGCATAGGAGGCTCTAAAAGTGGATATATACCATGGATATATGCCGCAATAAAAACTGTTTTAACCTCCAGCCCACTGCAGCATTGTCTTATTGAGAAACTTTTAAAACGAAGGGTTTCACTCTAATTAGAGGTGATCTAATTTGTACGGTTTTAATAGTTTCTTTTTCCTTTTGTTTTGGGTGGATGGTCTAAGCTGATGAAAATACGATGGCGAATTTATTAGTGTCAGTTTTAGTTTTTTTTTTGAGGGCTTGTATTAGTTTTATTGTAACTATACTAATAAAATATTATAAAGCGGAATGTTTTTTTTAGTTTGTACCGAATAAGCTCTAAAATACCACACGCACACACACCCACACGCACTCACACCGACATGCACATACACAACACACTAAGTAACCTATCTAAACTTATTTCATATTATAACTTATGCTGCCAGCTTATACAGGGTTATTTGTAAAACACCAACAACCTCTTAAGAGGTCATTGTACTCATCATTAAGAATAACTTTTATTATGACACCAAACCTGAAATCGCGAAAAAAAATCAGCTGTCCCCTACACTCTGATACGAACATAAATTAAGGAACAGCTGATTTTTTTGGATTCCTACACTGTTTCACTTGTTACAAAATTTTAATTATTTACTGTACCCATATGGCTGAACCCCATCATTGAAGGTACAGGCTAGACCTAGTTTAAGGGATGGAGTCAATGTATTTGTGCTTAAGTTGATAATTGTAAAATTATAATCTTCCATTTAAATTACACGGCCGATATGAATTAAAACAATGAAAATCAGTCCAAAAGATTTGGAGCAATTTCACCAATGGAAAGCTACATTATCTGCGAGTAATATAGGCTATATTTTATCCTCGTATTCCCATGGGAATGGGAACTACGCGGACGACCATGGGCCGCTGTTAGTGTGATATTATTCCTTCTGTTATGCATTCCTTTTTCGTCATTCTACCAAATTATACCTTATTCCAAATTATTTGAGGTCGCGTTTCTATTAATCATCATATTAGGCGTCACCTTTTTGTAGTAATATGATCTTTAAACAGTCCATTCATCGTTTCTTCGGTCTTCACCTCTTTGTATACCCCCTTGTAACTTTCCTCCAAACATTAGTACTTATGTTTGGGTATTAAAGGGTTATCAGTAGAACATGTTACATTGACGCCACACCCAGATGTAGAAACATTTTTAGTACTCGATCTTATCTAGCTTCGTAGGTCAGGAAACTACACCACCTATTAAAAATTACTCGGCAGAAAATGCCTCAGTTTACAGTTATACAAATACAGCAAGTTGGCTTTGTACTGCGCTACATTTATCTTTCATCCCACATTTACAGAGTTCATACACTTACTGTCATTGAAAAAGGTACTGTTTTTAAGGCGGTACCCGGACCAAATAACCTTGAGCATTCGTTCCCTCTTCGCCGCACCCGCAAGATTCGTAGCGATTACGCTCAGATTTTATAGTAAAATCTATATAAAATCAAATTTTAAATAAACAAAAAAATAAAACTAGCAAAATGTTTATTATTAAATTACCTATCCATTACTTTAAGTAGCAAACCAAAATAATGGTTACTTTACGAGGAGATGCATTTTAAAAATAATTCTTTCTCATTTCTGTTTGTTTTTCATTTGTTTCGTTGCGGCTCTATAATTAAACATTGCGATTTAAAAATAAAAAAATAAAACTACCATTTTGGAGTCAAGATTATGTAGAAATTTAATGTATTTTTTATTTGTTGATATTTCTAATGGATAATGAGAAGATGGCTCCTAAAAACTACACAAAAAACGGCTACCGCTGCGTTTTGCTCGGGGACGCGCCTTAAGAAACATTTGGTACTACCCTCCCACGTACGGTTTGGGGCGCGGACGGAACACGTCCGGCTGAATTACGATTCACAGGAGACGCCTTATGTCGCGTCGTGTCTTAAAAATATTTTTATTAAGAACAAAAGATTTTTTGGTAAACCCAAGTTAAGAGAGTTGGAGATAGCGATTTTGTTTATAGTTTTAAAAGGTTACATTATTGAATTTTATGTTATTGCGGGTACTATAACAATGATTTCGAGAGAGTACATTCAATTTTACGAAACAATGTAAGCATAATAATGCAAAAATGACCACCATGTTGACTATTAGGCACTAAATTCGCTCGACATTAAAAATCTAAGACTTTGTTCTAAGTTTATGTAATTTTAGTTGTCTCACATAAGTGAAACACTTTTTCCTTTAGTCTCTTTTGCTCTCTATTATATGTAACTAAGGATTAGGTTTACCTCAGTCTTATCATTCGTCAAAAACATGTTTTGCTGTTTATGTTTGTTGTTATTTTTTTCTAAAAAAAATCATAAATCGAATGTTTTGCATTTTTTTTAATTTTACTATGGGATAGGTAGCTCATAGTAAAATAAAAATAATAAAAAAACACTTTTCCTGTATCAAATCAGCCTTAAAGCACTGCCATCCCCGCTCAGCTTATCGCTTGCACCACACACCACGGAACAGTTCTCAGTAAGAAGTATCTTCTGATTTATCTTCCACGTTCATCTGACTTCGTGGGCTCACCACTTGGTCTAGCTTATGATGTTATGAGAGAATTCCGACACGGTGATGACATCTCCTCTTCTCATTGAAGGAGGGTAATGTTTTAAGATCGATGTTTGTAGATGTGAAACAGTTGTAAAGAGAATTATAATAACTTTAAAGCGGATGTATTGAGTAGGTACTAGTAGGCTGTACTTAACTGTATGCACTTTTGGATCTACTACCTGAGTTAACAAAAGGTTCCGTAGCACTAACCGAATAAATAACGTTTTTTGTATGGGACTGTTTTTTGTCTTTTTTTTTGTTATTTACGCAATTGTTTACACTATGTGAAAATTTTAACTGTTCACCTATAGGTCAACAGTTCACAATAAAAAGTAATTTATTTAAACTAGGCTGAGAGCCAGTACTTTTTGAATGTCTAATCTATACTATACTAATATTATAAAGAGGTAACGTTCGTGAGTTTGTGACGTTGTAAGGGGTAATCTCTGGATCTACTGAACCGATTTTCAAAATTATTTCACCAATAGAAAGCTACGTTATTGTGAAGTGTCATAGGCTATATGTTATCTCCGTACCTATTTCCACGGAAACGGGAATAACGCGGGTGAAACCGCAGGGCGTTGCTAGTTTAACATAAATATAAACTCCCAAAACGCCCATCCATCATCAATTCCTCGTGTTTTAGTTGGGAAGAAGTGGCGCAACAAACTAAACAACTCAAAATTATAACGGTTTATGAGATGAGATTCAGCCCGCTTTCGAAAAGACCAACGGACAGCGGAGGTCCCTTTTGGTAAGACCCCTAAAAATGCTTACATGTGCACTTTTTATTTTAATTACCTTTTTTTTTTTTTTTTTTTTTCTGGATGGGAAATCATCAAATGACCCCTCCCGCCCTGGGTGGGGCGGTAGGGAGTGTCAGACTTTTACTGACTAAAACCCACCCGTGATCCTTCTTGTGCCCTATGCGTTCCAGGGCCGCGGTAACTCTTTCGAACAAATTCCGCAACCCTAGCAGGCACCGACCCTATGGGGTCCCGTCCTTGGTGCTGACGGCTCCTTCGGCGCGCGTGGAACACAACGCGTCGTCGACTCAACCTGGTGTCGGACGGCGAGCCACCCACGCTCACCGTCCCCAGGCATCAGCCACTGCGCAATAGCACAGCGGCCGACTTGTCTCTGGAGGAGGCCGAGATGGGACCATTACTGGCACTCCATCTCAGCACCCTCCCGAGCGTTGGGAGTCGCAGCACCCGCAGCAAAAGCGGCAGTAGCGGCGACGGAAGCCGCGGCGGCGGCAGAGGCGGCGGCGGCGGCAGACCTCTTGCCCTTGGTCGGGGCGGATGGCGCGCAGGCCCTTCCCCCAGCCCAGTGCTCGGCCGGCTTGCCAGCAGCCGCACATGCACTGCAGTGCGGCGTGGCCTCACATGAGCCGGCCCGATGACCGGGCTGACCACAGCGGAAACAAAGACCGCTGCGGTCCACCTCCGAGGGGCACATAGCTCCCGTGTGGTTGCCCACATGGCAGCGGTAGCACCTCAGAGGCCTGGGTTCCAGCAGTTTTACCCGCGCAGACACCCATCCTACCAAGAGCCTTATTTTAATTACCTTGTGTCACAGTTAACAGCAAAAAAAAAAAAAAAACATACAAACATCTGAATTGAGAACCTCCTCCTTTTTTAGGAATAAGGATATGTCCTCCCTTTATGATGGGGTTGACATATCCTTATTGGACAAAAACCCCTAAATATAAACAAATAAAGATAAAATAAAATATTTGAATTTTTGTACGATGTACGACTCGTACAAGTAAAAAAATTGGTTGTAACTTCCCAACCATGCCAAATAATGACAATCTTTTGTATTCATCATTTTCAAAAAGTGGTATTTTGGAAAGTCCTAGAGAAAAGATAACGATGCTCCCACGTCTTCATAGAAAACAAAATTGCCAGATGTTTTCAAAAACTAATAAAATGTGTCTTTTTTTGCAGGTAACTTCGTGATATCATCTTGTAGAGGTAAAATTTACGATAGAATTTCTCGATAGTCCACACAAAGGCGGTGGGTGAAAAAATCCTTTATTGCATTATTCTATGCGCGTACGCATGCATGAATCATTCGTTAGTTTTTATAGGAAAAGGTAAGTTTAATTTGGGTATCACGTTTTTGTCATATTTTTAGAAAGTTTTATTTTTATATCATGTCATTAAAAAACATGAAATATGCATGATTTCAAAGGATTAAACGTTAGGTTCTAGAAAGTCATTATTTTTATTTGTATATGCGACACCGCGAAGAAATCTTTTTAAAAAGTATAAGCTCTAATTTAGCAGTAAACTATCTAGTTATGGTTTTGTCACAGGTGACAGTATTCCTGGAAAATTGAAAATTTTATGTTGTAAAATTTCGAATGAAATTGTAAACAGTTTTTTCTTAATCACACTGATATATTGATAACTATTGAACTTGGGTGGGATTTTTTGTACACATTTTTTTTTTTCGTAATATGTATATCGAGAAATTATTATTTAATGAAGATGTGTTACTAAGGTTAGCAAATTTATATATTATACATATATTAGATTTATTATTTAGGAATCCTTTAATTTTTAATTTTCGGTGATAGTTATACTCGATCATTTATTTGATTTAAATTACCATGTTTTTTCATAGTCATTTGAATCTTTATAGTTTAAACTTTTCACAATGAACAATTACCTTTTGCCGTTGACTGGACAACACTAATAAAAAGAAATTGTCGTGCACTAATTTGCAAAGCAATTAGCAATTTATCCAGACCTCAAAAGCGTGACATTTCGTACTTTTATTTAAATACATTTAAAATGTATTGACTCCATGTGTGGTCCTTGTAAAGGCTAGATTACCTTAAAGCTCTCTCAAACTTAGCACGGTCAAAACTAAAACAAGAATTTGATTGAAAAAGGGTGCAAAAAAAAATCATGAATTGTACAGTTACGTAAGAACCTCGCTAAAACGTAACCTTTTTGGAGTATTATATGTATTTCTAAACTAGTGTTATTTTTCAGTTTAATTAATTGTTCTACTAAAAGTAGTATTTAAGAACTCGCACCTAGTTTCTCCGTTAAACTGGTAACATTTCAGTATTTTTTTTTTATTCGAAAAATGTTCTATATTAAAACATAACAATGATTTTCAAACCAGATACTTACATAATTATTAATAAAAAACAAGCTTCTAAATAAAATCGGAATAATTTGAATTAATGAATAAATAGGCGATCGTTCCGAAACCATAAATCCTTTTATCGATATCTTAGATCAGTTAAATGACATCACTTAGAGAAAATGCTTCTTGTTTTAGGCGATCTTCATACCGGAATACAAGCTTGAATTTTTGTAAAAACAGAACATGACTCTAGAAAAAGCCACATTTTTCAAATGACTTCTCCCGCTCTGGGTGGAGCGAAAGGGAGTGTCAGACTCTTACTGACTAAAACCCACTTTCACTTTCATTGAAGTTTTCACTCATGTTCGAGTAAGAGTTCGAGTTGAGTCGGAGTTTCCGTCATGGAATATGGCATAAAAATATTAACAATTAGATCAAAATCCTAAAATTTTGTAATATTTTTAAGAATTAACCTTTTAGCAGTGCTGTTTTTCTATAAAATCTGAAGTAGAAAATATTTATGTTTAATTAAAAACTGCAAAGAGCTATTGAAATGTTTGAGCCAAAAGTAATGATTAATATTTTACACTTTTTAGTGGTACCTAAACCCCCTCCCCCCCACCTAAACGAACCAATTACATTAGTGTAAAAAAACGCACTTCTCCAATGCAGAGTAAACTAAAAGGTCGTCAATGTAGACAATGTAGATATTTTTTAGATTTTTCAAAAACCGCTTGTTCGATTTCGATAAAATTTTCATGGGACCATTTGGGAAGTATACCCTTTCCAACAAAAAAAGAATTTTTCAAATCGGTTGGCAAGCGACGGAGTTATGCGCGAACAAACAATAAAAAAAAAATACAAACATCCGAATTGAGAACCTCCTCCTTTTTTAGAAGTCGGTTAAAAATGTTTTGAATGCTAAAAACAACTTTGAAAGTTACCAGAAATTGTTGAAATACAATTTTTTTTTAAATTTACTCACGAGTGGGTCTGTGTACCAATTAAGGGAAATGGGAGAACGCTGGATGCGAAAAGCAAAGTCCCGGCCGATGTAGGGTTCCATGTGTATCCACTTGGATCCCTACATCGGCCTTTGACTTTGTCATCGGACTTTGTCCAATAGTGAATCGATGGTCATTTTAGTAGATGTATCCAAAATCTCTTAACGTATTTGCAACTCACTGTGAAACCAGCCTTACAGTTTCTTATCAAAGGAATTATAATAAATGTATAGAAATGACTATGAAGCCTTCGTTTAATAGGAGCTTTGGTAATTTCGCGGCATATTTGCAAAGTATACATATTAAAAAGTATATAAACGACCTCAATAAAGAGCGGGTTTCATCTCCAAATGAGCATAACGTCGGCAACTCGTATTTTTTTTTATTGATTTTAATCGGAATGAAATATTATTGCAATAGTTGTTTGGTTCAGTATGTGGTATTTGTGTTTGGCTGATTCACACTGACTAGTGTTGGGAAAAGATTTAGCGTTACACAGCATACGTACTAGACTTTTTCAGTGGCTTACCTCGCCTGTATTTTGAAAATTTAGCCAAGGAAACATTAGCTACTCATTACAGACCGGAAGAATGTATACTCTGATCTATTCCAGGACATGGTGTGCTCATGTGTCGAGTGTCGTCCAAATTCATTTAGGCGTTAAGACGTGAAAAGTTAACAAACACAGACAGACGTTCAGAAAAAGTTAATTTCGCATTTATAGTTTTAGTGTGTTTTGGTTGGTAGAATGATATTTTATTGAAACTTTTGTAGGTACGCAAACGGCCAGGTTTGCGGAATTCGTTCGAAAGAGTCACTGCGGCCCTGGAACGCAACGGGCATTAGAAGGAACACGAGTGGGTCTTAATCAGTAAGAGTCTGACACTCCCTACCGCTGTGCTCAGACCGGCAGAAGTTAGGCGATTCCACATCCATAGAAAATAAATGTTCGTAAACGAATTAAGGGTTATGTACATTTGGGCATGGCGTTCTGTAGTTTTGCCTACCCCCTTATACGAAAAAAGTGTGAGTATGTATTTCTTGGGGTGTTATTCTGCAAAGACTGGGTTTCAAAATGGCTACGTAAGCTATTATTTATTATCTTTGATGTTTTCGCACATAATTTTATCAGCCATTAGAATAAAATTACATTGCTTGATAAATATCTAGCGATATTATTTTTCCTCTGTCTAACACCTCCAATCAGATCAACTTTTGGTGCATCCGTTTGTGTATCGAATTTATAAACTCCAGATACTTTAAGATAAGAATTTGAACTCCTGACTTTGAAGGGCCAAAGGACAAATAGTGTTTTAATATCCATGAACAATATGTTACCATTTTTAAAGAATTATTTTTTGAAGCATATCATTCTATAAATACTACCACTTGAGCAAACACCATTTTATTAGCCGTGATAATACCACTATACTCTCAGACCTGTCACTGAAATCTTTTGTCAAGAGATCGAGGTCAGGTTATAATGGCCACGTATTTTTGTCTTCTAATACACAGAAAGGCGAAACAAAAACTGTATATCGTTCCTTTTGGGGACTTTTACGTGTTCGGAATAATAAATGAGAAGATATATTGAGGTTACGTTTCGGGGATGATGCGGGTGAAGCGATAGGTAAAGCTTTCACGAAAATGTCTTATTAACTGTTGAGCTATTTAGCTAGAAACAGACTGTAGTGTCTAAATAGTCGCGTTGATTTGTATTATCATCATATCAGCCAAAAAACGTCCACTGCTGGACAACCGGTCCTGTGCATCTCGCATCCATCGGCTACCTTTTTTTTTTTTTTTTTTTGTATGGGAAATCATCAAATGACTTCTCCCGCTCTGGGCGGAGCGGAAGGGAGTGTCAGACTCTTACTGACTAAAACCCACCCGTGTTCCTGCTTGTGCCCTTTGCGTTCCAGGGCCGCGGTGACTCTTTCGAACAAATTCCGCAACCCTAGCAGGCACTGACCCTATACCCTATGGGGCCCCGTCTTCTATGCTGACGGCTCTTTGAGGCGCGCGTGGAACACGACGCGCCGTCGACTCGGGCCTGGTTGCTATCGGACGGCGAGCCACCCCATAGCTCGCCATCCGCAGGCCCGCGCCTACGGTGGCCGGGAATCGCCCTGCGTTTCCCGACGCCCGGGGCGTCTCCTCCTGTTGCGGCGGCTGGAGCTCTCTCTCTCGCACGCGCAATGAAAGCGGGGCTATTAAATTTGGTTACTAAACAAGCAATTTAGGAATCATTATACACAGGAGGCAGAAGAAATATCTCAGCCTGAAAATTACTCACAATCACTAATAATTAATTCATCTACATACATACAAAATTCACACAATTTTACTATTTATCGTAAACAAATGACAATGGTTCAAGTGTCCGCACATTTGGCCCATCCTCACTTATCGTTCCATAACGTAAGCTAACTATAAACAAGCTATACAAAGATCGGTCTGTTTGTTTGTTTGTCTACGTTGAAGTGTTAATGCCAGTCTTAACACGTATTGAAATTATGAATTATTGAATAGACGCCGGTACTAAACACTGTTATAAGAGGAATGTTATATAAATGTACCGATTTCGTAATGTTTTGAGAAAAAATCGAGATTTTTTGGGCGGTTTTCGTATTGAGAGCAATGTAGTGATTTCGTATTGTCGCTTATTATCGAATATGTTTACATATTTTTCAGATAAAAAGGACCGAATGTTGAGTTAAAAATATTTCAAAAGCTTGAAAATGCTAAGAAATAAATATTGCTTCCGCAAAGCAAAATTTAGTTGCTTTAATTTTAATCATGTTATATAAATATGTGTTATTTCTTGATCTTGTTTCATGAACTCATTTAAAATTAGACTTCCTAGCATAATCAAGTAGCATTTCAAGCGAATAACGACAAAAACATCCAGTTTTAAATGACCTTAAACTCTCAAACGGATTGACACACAAATTCCACAAAACAGAATATGCAAAGCATATACAGAAACGCGCAAAAAACGTCAAATTTATGTGTGAATGGTTAACAGCTATGTAGGTGTCATACGCTTGACCTCTAAAATCTAGATCTATCAATCATCAGCGCAAGATATCTAGTTTCATAATAGTCTATGTCATTGCATAATAGAGCTATGATCAGAAAACCATTACTTTTTATTGTTATCTGTGGCAATATTTTAATAACATGATCGGTTTTTAAGGATGTCATTTTGCATATTTGATTTGCTTTTAGCATTAAAATGATTAGTCTGGATTTTAATAATTAATTTAGTATCTGTTTTAAATTATATTTGATGTTGAATTGAATGGAAGTTAATCGAAACTGGGTAAGAGAAGATAAAATATTTGCTAAAGTTATGTTATTATTCAAAGGATAGGGCAAATAATTTCCGACAATTTATGTGTTTATTGTTTCGTTACCATCTTAAGTCATATTAATAACGGAACTTGCTCCACTGGTGGATCGTAATCTGAACTAGGACACAGGATCAGTACCTACCTAGGCATAATTTTTACCTAGAGTAGGTATTTCCTAGGGCTTTTTATGGATGAGAAATTATCAAATGACTTCCTCTGCTCTGGGCGGAGCGGAAGGGAGTGTCAGTGTCTTACTGACTAAAACCCACACGTGTTCCTACGCGTGGTGACTTTTTCGAACAAATTCCGCAACCCTGGTAGCTCCTAGGACTACATTCCGATATTCACGGGGGTGAAGCCGTTGTTCATGCTTGTGTATTATAATTGGCGGCACGGTTGGCGCAGTGGTTGAGCAATTGACTGCTGCGCTGCGTGTGTGAATTAAGTAATTAATTGGAGAAAACTCACGGAGTAAAAGAGGTACACTCAGAAATTATTTTTTCGAAAGTCTCAATCTTACTGAGATTACATTTTGCATGCAAATGACAACTCAAAGAACCGCTAGTCTTAGTATATAATTACTCAGACTGCAGACAACCAACTGTAATATTTTACAGCTTCGGATCCTAACAGCAGTCGGCCCATAACTATGCGCTGAAAATAATGATAAATAACAGCTAGTAAAAATTTAACAATATTCATGGCAATGAGTTTTAATATTCATTAAGGTTATAAAAGTTAGGGTGGTCATGAAGTACCAACCGAAAGGTGAGACAAACAATAAGCAATAATGATATGCATATTTCTCTGTAGTGATAAAATTATATATCTGCTGTCAGAAATGTTTTTTTTTACCCTCTTGCATGTTATTGGCGAACGCTACTGCCAATCACGAAGTTCTGGGTTCGATGCCCGGCTCAGTAAAATGTTATTTGGATTTTCCATCTGGAATAACTGTTAGAGCTTTATGTATCACAAGCGAACCGCCCCGGCTTCGCACGAGTGCAATGTAGATAGTGATTCAAGAGAAAGTATTCTCTTGAATCACTCTATCTATTAAAAAAAACCACACCATAATCCGATGCGTACTTTTAAATATCTAAGAATACATAGGGACAAACAGACAGCGGGAAGCGACTTTGTTTTATATTATGTAATGATTTGAAGAATGCAGATATGGTGTTGTTTTATGTAAATTAATTTGATATTTTACCGTCTAATGTGATCATCTGTCGAGGGTAAAAAGTCTGTGTTCCAAAGCAATACTTGTTGACAATTTTTTTAACAGTTTTGTACATGTAACGAAGAGTGTATATGTATGTAAGAATTTCTAAATCAATATATCCGTTTTCTATTGTTGTAGTTTCAGATTAAGAAATAGTGTTGTGCAAGTCTCGTTATGCCTATCTGATATCGACAGTTTCAGTCACGCCTCTAATATTTGTTGTTGCCGGATCTCTAGTGATGTGTGTCATCGACAACAAGTACGCCTTATCGATGATTATGAAATACTTTAGTGGCATACTTAGTCGTTGTGAGCCGATAACTCCGGTTTTATTGGGGTGTAAAATTTTGACGTTCCAATGGAGATATTTAAATGACCCTTATCGTTTTAGTGCTGTAAAAATGTGTGGTCTTTATCCGCAAATTAAAACTAATTGTAACTATGTTGTCCAAATTATAGATCAACTGGTATAAAGGAGGCTAAATATGTCAAAACCAGTTCCGAAAATTGATTAGTGCGTGCAATAAAATTAAAAAAAAAAAACGTGTAAAACTATGACATAATACGTTATTTTTTATTTAAAAAAGAACTTTATTGCCGTATATTAAATGGGAACTAAATAAAGCGTTTTTGAGATAAAATAGTCGTAAATATAACAAAAGTT
Source organism: Hecatera dysodea (assembly GCA_905332915.2). Lineage (NCBI taxonomy): Eukaryota > Metazoa > Arthropoda > Insecta > Lepidoptera > Noctuidae > Hecatera > Hecatera dysodea. The sequence goes on along the minus strand of HG995294.1, from coordinate 3,335,863 downwards.
TGGCTTAGCTTCTTGGTCTGAAAATATATTTATGCAAATTGTACAGTCATAAAAAATGATGTTAAGGAGACCACAAATCAAAGTGAAGAATTACGACCTGAATCAAAACTGTCTTATCTGTTATGTATTAAATAAATTATATTTTAGACATTATGTGATGATTGAATTGAAAATTTTATGACCAATCTAATTTTCTGTTAGGCAAAACATAGCCACATAAAACTGATATGGTCGCGTCTGTTGTGACATTTACCAAATCGTTTATTAAGGATTATAACATTTCTGATCATTTAATAGTTTAATTTATTATAAATTAAATGCACAGTTCAAGAGCGGAGTGAAGATAGAACTCGGAATAATAAAATATTTAATGCAAAGTGAAGTGGTTCAGTCCTTATGAGTATCAAATGAATCCAGTAATACGCAAACAATAAAACCTCTAAAACGCACGAAGACACTCCTTCAGAGTAATTTACCATGATAATATCGTTTTAAAATGAGCATAGAAGTAATTAAAAATCTGCCTTTCCAGAACAAAAATATGGGAAATATGTTTACTTCGAATAAGTAGGTACTCTTTACCTTTAATTTTCTAACCTAATCGAAGCACATTTCCGTGTAAATTAATTCTTAAATGAGTCCTTCAAATCCAAACGCACAATATTTAAAACTAAACAGACAACGAGAACGGTCTCCTTAAAACGAGCACCGTCCTTAATATGGTTGATTCACATATTTATATGTAAATGTTTTGCGATAATTGAAACGAAAAATATCGTCGCAATACTTTCTTTATTAATAAAAAAGCAACCGCATCACAACACGTCGTATTAACACAAAACTTACGTACGACGACCGTAAAAATAAAATTATTATTGCCCGTATCAAAATGTCGGGAGGATCCATTTGACTATTTAAGTTCACGTATAATTGCACCGGCTTTTAGCAGCGACTTGATATAATCCTGGGAGGCATCCTTTTATCCAGTCTCGCTTCATATATAGTAATTGCTAATCTGAAAGGTATTTTTTTTTGCCAAGACCGGTAACTCGACACTGTAGGATGCCGCTTAAAAGGGAAACTTAGTAATGCCTTTACGCCGGTCGACTCGTGTTATGTCAAAGTGAGAAGTGTATATTTTTTATCGATATCATTGGGGCAACACTAGATGGTTTTAATTGGCGTTAGTAGGTGACATGTGATGAAGGGTGTTGTTCTTTTTATAGGTCCACTGTAATGCAGTTCTAGTTAATTTCTAGTGAGTTTTATAGTGTTGTAATTGGGTGCTAGAAGTTGAACCGTCTGTAAATGAGGACGGGAATAAATGGATGAATATAGTTAGGCAAACGGCATTGGTAGAGATAACATCTGATTTTTATCTCTTCTCAACGAAGTTGCGCTTCTACATTTTATGATTATGTAGCTCTGTATTTCGGATTTTCTAAATAATATAGAACAAATTTTCCATTTATCTTGTACTACTTCTCCGTTTACTTCTTCTAAACTAACCAATGAATTTTGATTTTTTGACCTTTTTTACTACTAGAAAGAGCGATAGACGAATAATGGATTGTGTACTTAATTAGTTTTTTCACCAATGAAAAGCTACATTATTAGCGAGTATCATAGGCTAAATTTTATCCCCATATTATCACGGGAACGGGACTTACGCGTGTTAATAATAAATTAATAACTATTTACTATTTATTTAGTTTCATTTAACTGTGAAATAGCATATCATAATTCATATATGGTCTCAAAGCGACGAAATCAGACAACAACACGTAAGAAAACATATTTTTGGTTGTCACATAAATTCCATTAACTATTACACTTCTAACACTTCATTTTACTTTCAAACTGTCTCCCCACTATCACTAAGTTGTCGCTGTTAGATAATTCTATAAATTACAGCCAACTTACCCGGTTAGGATTAGCATACACTAATATGATTTGGTTGCGATGTGACTGTACGAGGATATAACGTATAGACTTCATTCGCCTTTAATGCGATTAAACTTCCTATACTGCACCCACCGACATAGTTTATGTCTATAATGATATTTTATCGATATGCTAAGTGAGTGTGTCACAGCACTAGTGTTTAGTTACACGTTGCTAAATAATATGTGGAGTTGAATTCGAATTGTAGCAATAAGTGCATCGGTTCTTGGTTACTGAATGGTAATTGTGAATTTAATGAGATCAGCTATGATGGCAGTGGGTTTTTTTTTTACTACAGAACCTAATTTTATATTGATAATTCCCAGTGCAAGTTTGTAAATAAGATTCAACTCCAGTCATACAACTAAGATTTTTATTTAGATATGTAAACACCACGACAATATCAATTACAGGATATGAATGTAAGAGTTGTGTGGAAAATCTAAGATGTGTTTTTTGATCTAGCACTAAAGTGTACATACTATGTATTGGCTGTTCTAGGTGGTAAAAGTCGTGTTAACGAATGTTTTTATTATTGTGTTTGAGTAATTAAACAGGAATCGATTGCTGAATGTGTCTGAATCATCAATTTGCCATGTTTGCGACCTTTTTCTTGTGTTTTGTTTCGATTGCTTGCATTTTTCGATGTATAACGACTATAGATTCAACGGCTTTCTAAGCATTATATAACTGCAACAGGGAAAGATGGTACCTAATCATCCTCGTAAGTGTAAAACTGATGATCAAATTCATTCAATGATTGGAGACTATGTTTTAAGTAGCACCTTGATTTTTTCACCTGACTACGGCAAAGCCAAAAAGATGCTCGTAAGTATGTTCCACTGTAGCACCTAAACTACTGAACTGATTTTGACGAATGAGGTATTTACCGTTTGACCGTGGCTTGCGTGTTTTGTATCCATCTTTGGTAGCCATGTTCCACCAATTGTTGAGTTAGACTTCTTGTCTTTGCGTCTTGCTTCATTGGTCTACATAAACACGACCATCATAGCCCACTATACACTCAACTCTGAACCATATACCGACCATATCACACGGCTATTAACCATACAATCGTGTAGCGTTCATACCTCGAAACATTCCGCGGCCTACAATACGAATTAAGGCAACATTGTGCACCGCAGCTCTGAAACAATTTAGGAAATCATTTGCGGTGCATCTGCAATTGTGCCGGGTTATACCGCTGTGGTGTATCTCTCTGTGGTTATTTTGGTACAAGGAGGAAGGTTTTGGCGTGTTTTAAAATATCCTACTTCCTACTTAATATTATAAACGCGAAAGTTTGTAAGTATGGGTGGATGTTTGTTTCTCTTTCACGTAAAAACTACTGAACGGATTTGGATGGGCACACATATGGTTTATAACCAGATTAAAATATAGGATTTTTTTACCCCGATATTCCCCCGGGATCGAAACTTATGCGGGTGAAACCGCTGGGCGCTGCTAGTTATTCCATAATTTCGTGCCAGTGTTTCTTTATTTTCTAGTCGATGGCTAACTCATTAGATTGTTTAGACCCTGTAGGTGGTAAATTGCCCCATCAGTGGCATTAATTAAATTCCCTAAAGCACAAGTGTATGAGCACATGGAACGTGTACAATGTGAGGTTCATTCTCAGAGCAGGGGTTTTCGCAGGGGGCGAGTTTATAAAACCTATTTCGCAAAGTTGTTAATTTAGAATTGTTTTTAGATTTCGTAGGCTATTATTGAGGAATTCATGGAGTTTTCTTGAAAATGACTAGCGACGTGACTTACCCGATTTTTTTACAATTTTGAACGCATCAAAGAGCCAAGGAATTCAATGTATTGAGTTATAGTATCGGATACATTTTTATACAACCAACACCCGAGGTCATTTCGTTGCGATAAAGCTTTTACATCTTTTCCGCTCCTAACTTGGACCGGCCACAAAATAAAACCATATCTATGCAATATGATTTACGATTCAAATACAAATTTCTCTATTAAATAATATTATAGAAGATATTACGTGTTCTCACTCACTTGTTTATCTGTTCTAGGCCTTTGTGGGCAGGAAGAGAAATCACAAGCCAAAGGCAATCTACCTTCACACTTTTATTACTTCCTTTAATAATATTGTAAATATTTTGAAATGGTGGATTTGAAAGTTGCTTGCAATTTGCTATAAAGGCTACTACGAAAATACACTCGATCTTTTCATAGTAATTGTAAATCAAATACACTCGAACTTTTCATAGCATATGTCAATCAAATACACTCGAACTTTTCTTAGTATTATTTGTAAATCATATACACTCGAACTTTTCATAGTAATTGTAAATCAAAATTGCTCGAACTTTTCATAGTAATTATACGTATATATAATGTAAGCCAGAACGATAATTATTTATTTGTAGAACAATTTATTAAAATCCAAAACCTATTCATTGTTTCCTGTTCTGTGTCAATTCTTGCCGATTCTTAAGGAAGACATCCAAATCGTCGGTGTCGCATTGTCGTGATGCGCCTGTCCGTGGGAGCTTTATCTGGTGCTCGCAATTTCGATCATTTCCTTCTTTGAGGGCCCCGGTTTTGTTTCAATAGTAGTAGTATTTGTAGACCGCAGAAGATTTTAATAAGATGTCAAAATAAATTACTTTAAGAAATGAGAAGTATTTACTTTCACAGAATTTTAAATTAAACGAAAATTCCTTTACTATTCGATAGTATTTAGTATCATCAATGATTCGTGATGTTGTGTGCCGAACGTGAAATATGGACGTAAAATGTTTGGTAATTTTATCAAAGTTCACACACATCGCTAATTCTGCCTCACAAAACCATTTCACTATTTAGTGCAAGGACCATTTACTACAGTTTTTCCCTTGTTCGATCCACTCAGCCCCTAGCTATCCTCACCCCAGCGATATCCTCAGCCTTTAAAAGCCTTTTCAATTAAATAATTATTGGCTTTATTTTATATTAAGACCGCCACAGGCGACTTTCAATTCAACAGACTACAAACTCTTTGGCTGACCGGCGAAAGGCCACCCATAAAAAAAAAAAAAACAAAAAAACAACTATAGTTTTTCCACAATCATTTCGAAGGAACAGATTTAATCATTCCACAAATTTACGACTGGCATTAGCTAATACGATTCGGTTTCAGACTTACGAATCCAGCATTAGAGTGGCATTTAAATCGTTCTTTCTATTACTCTGGCCGATGTAATAAGTTGTACTGATTTAAGTGCGTTCGCCTACGCTGAAAAGGAGATTGATTCTAAAAAGAATTCTCTAGTCGACGAGAAATTGTTAGATCTAACACGTTCGAATTGAAATGGATTAAAAGGTTTTTTTATTTTTATTAAAAGGTTTAAAGAGCTTGGGATCTAGACGTTCTGACGAAGATAATCAATTTGAGTAGCATTTTTCCAAGTATATTGGTAGAATTTTATATGGTACGATTGCATATCTGAACCAAGCAACCCAGTAACTGGGTCCCATGACACCCTTGCAAGCCTAGTTTCAGATCTGGCTACTGACTTTCAGGAGCGACTGTCAACGATTTTTAAATGACAGTTGGGACCAGCGTGCTTTCCGAAGCACAGGAATATCTCGGTGCGTTATAGATGGTTCCCATCCAAGAAATTACCTCGGCATAAACAGTTGTATTCAAAGGATTTCGAAAACCAAAAGCTCTGTAATTTGTATAAATGTGTTTAGTGGAATCTTGGTAACTTAATTATATGCTCCAAAGAAGCTAAAAACTTTAATTTGTTTTCGAGGATACGCTAACTTTGTATGTTGCTCTGTAATTAAATATTCTGAAATGTCTAACACTTTTGTTTTCAACTTAATGATAAAGATTTTACCGTCTTTATTTTAGCTATTGGTGCTTGCTATTTTGGTCGTAAAGTTTTTGAGATGGACCGAAGTTTAAAAGTTTTTTTATTCAGCGGAACTCTACTGTTGGACAAAGGTCTCTCACATTCAGTTATTCTTCATACTCACCTCGAACTAGTTCTAGCAATAAGTATCTTAGTCTTAACAGAAGAAGACGCTCCGGACGTTGGAAGTCGTAGGGAGAGTCACGGCCATCGTATGCCTGCGGATGGCTCGCCGTCCGGTAACAACCAGGCCAGGGTCGACGATGCCTCGCGTTCCTTGCGCGCTTCAAACAGCATAGAAGACGGACCCCGCTAAGGCCAGTGATTGCTAGAGTTGGGGTATTGGTTCGACAAAGCCACCGTGGCCCTGGAACGCAAAGGGCACTAGGAGGAACACGGATGGGTTTTTGTCAGTAAGAGTCTGATATTTCAATCTGCATTTAATCTTTTTCCAGTAAAAAGAGGCAAAGTATACTCTGAAAAAATCAAGACTCGATCGGAACCCTTTTTTTTTTTTTTTTTTTTTGGATGGGAAATCATCAAATGACCCCTCCCGCCCTGGGTGGAGCGGTAGGGAGTGTCAGACTTTTACTGACTAAAACCCACCCGTGCTCCTCCATGTGCCCTTTGCGTTCCAGGGCCGCGGCAACTCTCTCGAACAAATTCCGCAACCCTAGCAGGCACCGACCCTATGGGGCCCCGTCTCTGGTGCTGACGGCTCCTTGAGGCGCGCGTGAAGCACAACGCGTCGTCGACTCAGCCTGGTATCGGACGGCGAGCCACCCACGCTCACCGTCCACAGGCATCAGCCACTGCGCAATAGCACAGCGGCCGACTTGTCTCTGGAGGAGGCCGAAATGGGACCATTACTGGCACTCCATTTCAGCCCCCTCCCGAGTACCGGGAGTCGCAGCACCCACAGCAGAAGCGGCAGAAGCGGCGACGGAAGCCGCGGCGGCGGCAGAGGCGGCGGCGGCGGCGGACCTCTTGCCCTTGGTCGGGGCGGATGGCGCGCAGGCCCTTCCCCCAGCCCAGTGCTCGGCCGGCTTGCCAACAGCCGCACATGCACTGCAGTGCGGCGTGGCCTCGCACGAGCCGGCCCGATGACCGGGCTGACCACAGCGGAAACAAAGTCCACTGCGGTCCACCTCCGAGGGGCACATAGCTCCCGTGTGGTTGCCCACACGGCAGCGGTAGCACCTCAGAGGTCTGGGTTCCAGCAGTTTTACCCGCGCAGAAACCCACCCCACCAAGAGCCTTCGACCCTCCGACACTGTTCTGGCCGCCGTCACGGGGCAGCTCACCACAAGGGTTTGCATGCCCGTGTTGTCAGGCCGGAGGGTGCCCGCCTTGACGAGCTCGGCAGAGCACCCCCCAGTCCTGGCGACGGCGGCCACAACCTCCTCCTCCGTCACGGAGTCGTCCAGGCCCACTATGCGCATGTCAATGCACTTAGTCGGCCTGGACACTCGAACCTCGTCCGCGGGGAGGACCTCCTTCAGCCTTTCGGCCAGGGCGTCCGCGAACGGGCCGCTCTCCGCTCCGGCGAGCTCGAGCTTCCGGGCACCGGTCAGGGTTCTCCTGATCCCGAGGCCCCCAGTGATGCCCAGCTCCCGGAGGTTCACCGCCTCCTTCGCCCGCTTCATCAGGGCGAGGTACGTCACACCCCTCTGTTCCGCTTCCGGCTGCAGTGTTAAAACCACAGCCGCGGACTTCGGGGCGCGAAGCCTCGCCGCGATGGCGTTGGCCTTCCGCCGCTGCCTCTTGGCCTTGCTCCTGGCCGCCTTTTTGGCCTGCCGCTTTTCTCCAGCAACCTGCCACCCGGCCCCGGTCGCAGGAGGGTCCGAGGTTGGGGGTGGGGGCGGCTGCGGCGCCACTGACGCAGCAGCTTTAGCCGCTCCCCCTCCAGCCTTCCTCCTTCCCCTCTTCGCCGGGGCCGACTTGGTCGTCGCCGGCGTCGCAGGCGCCGGCGCCACAGGCGCTGGCGCGGCTCCCGCCTTGGCCTTCGCCTGCCCGGACGTTCCCGGGCCAGCAGCCACCGCGGCTGCGTACGAAGCCGCCTTCTGCTGTCCCGGGGGCCTCTGTGCCGCCGCTAACGGGGGACGCCGGACCATGTCCTCCAAAACGGAGAACTGCTTCCGGAAGGGAGCCAGCTCCTGCCGCACCAGGCTCCGCACCTGGCTCAGCACTTGGCTCCCCTCCAGCGCCGCCGGACTCAGCCCCTCCTGCGGCCCCTCTGAGGCCGCTCTGGCCATGTCAGCCAGGTCCCTCCGGAGCGACTCATTCTCCGCGATGAGTCGCTCCGTTACGGCCGCGAGGCGGGCGACCTCCGCCCGCAACTCTGTCGCCTCTCCAGACCCGCCGACGTTGGCCGCCGCCGCCGCCATTATGGAGGCTTTGGCCGCGCTAATGGCCTCCCGCTTGGAGGACTGCTTCCTTTTGAAGGCCACAGCGCGGATCGCGGCCTCCACGACCTCCTCCAGCTTGGCCCTCTTCTCCTCAACCGTGGGACGCACCTCTCCCGGGGGCTCCGAGTCGTCGGAGTCGAGAGTAGGCGGAAGAGCAGAGGGAGCCCCACGACCGCTCCCTCCAGGGCGACGGCCCTCCTCCACCAGCCTCCCGGCCCGACTCTCCACCTCCCGGGTAGAGGGAGCCAGCCCCCTCCCTGCCTCACAGCCCCTGCCCCGCCTTGCGGTGGGGATTTTGCGGGCGGAGGCAAATTCGCCCTCGGAGGACGACCCCCCAGTATCCTCCCGTCTGGGCCGCTTGCGGAAGAACTTGCCGTTCTCCGCAGCAGCCCCCTCTCTTCCGGATCCAGAGCCCGCCGAGCTGACCGTTACTAGGTCTGGCGCGGAGCCGGAATCCGACTTCGCACCACCCCGGCGCTCAGGCGAACCCTCCTCTACAAATTCGTGCGCCATCAGCTCCTTAAAGGAGTCAGATCCGGATGACGACGATGACTCGGAGCCTCCTCGGCTCTTGTTGCCACTGGCAAGCGGAAGACGTTTGGTGCCCACCCCAGAGTACGGAGGGCAGCCCGCCGAAGCGGGGTGGGATTCCCCGACCGCTGAGCAGTCGGGACCCACCTGGGGACTCATTTTGCAAGCGTCTTGTTTTTTCATATTTTTCCTTTTAAGGGTGCGGTCCCTGTTCGCTCCGCCCCTTCTCAGGGCCCTCTCTCCTAACTCACCTCTCCACCTGCTCGCTGCTCCCACAGTCACGTCTGATGATCAGACGCGTACCAGAGAGCAGCGAGCAGGCGTGTGTCTCTCTTGGTCTGATCCCTCACTTGCGACCTTCCGGCATGAGTGGCTCTACCGGGAAAGCTCGCAAGATCATTGGGACACTCAAGCCCCACCACGACGACAACGTGGAGACACATTCGGTGGGGTCGATCGGAACCCTCGGAGCGCGAATCTGACTCGTCGTCTGGTTTATTTTATTTACTAGCTGCTGCCCGCGGCTTCACCTGCGTGAATGTCGGAAATTATCCCAAGGGAATGTAATCCCAGGATAAAAAGTATCCTATGTGTAATTCCAGACTATAAACTATATCTGTGCCGAGTTTCATCAAGAACCATTCAGTAGTTTTTGCGTGAAAGAGTAACAAACATCCATACTTACAAACTTTCGCGTTTATAATATTAGTAAGATGTTTATTTAATGAAACTATCATATTACTAGCCGGTGGGGGGTTGGTACCCCCTGGTGGTGATTTTGGTACGGTTTTTTTTAAATTAGTTAGTAACACCGCCAATTGAACTCAAAAATAAGGAACTTAGGTAATTGTATAATCAGCAAATTTTTATGAGTGACCGAGCAAAGTATAAAACGTAAATAAGATAAGGTACCTACATACAGAACACCACAGGCTCATATTAATTTAACCTTAACTTTATGACAAACAGTTAACAAGTACTCTTCATTTTCCCATCGCCTCTAACTTTGCTTACCCCTCAAGACATTCAAACGCGTGTTTTCATAAAACAACACTAGCATCTAGCCCGCGGTTTGTTTATTACATTATGCGTACCAACGAGCCTGGTAACCATGGCAACGACTAACGGTCTGCGCAGACGCACAGAATGTATAGAAAGAGATTTAAGACGAAACTACCAGAGTATCTTGAGCTATTGATCTCGATAAACGGACTTACAGTACGCTGAATGCGCCAACAATTAAAATTCAACTCTATGCTACTGTCATAAAGATTATAAACCCTTTAAAATGAAGTTTATGCAATGCAAAATTAAGTTGGTTAGGAACAGTGTTTGACTGAATTTAGTTGGCTCGTTAGAATACTAGAAGTGTTCGTGTATTAAATGTTGGTACTGAATTATTACGAAGTTATTAGGTAATAGCTCCATTGATACGGTTTTGCTGGAATTTGTTCGATGCTAAGTACTGTTTGGAAGGGATATTAAGAAATTCGCTAAGTTATAGACAGAGCTGTGATAAGGAATGACATTTTGTGCCACTTTTCATTGCATTGGTTACTCTTAGAGCGAGAAATAATGGTTATGTTTCTACGTTAAGTTTTACTTAAAACAAGTGCTTGCTATTTTACTAAAGGCTAGCTACTTTTCACAGCTTCGCTCCGTGACCTATCCCACTGGTCTGTGATATATTTTTTTAGGATAAAAAATCAGGCAGTCATGAATTAGTTTCCTATCAGAGAGAGAAACTTAATAGGAGACTATTTCCAGAAATTAATTGTAGTCTGAACAATTATTTTCGATGAAGATTTTACCTATAAACATAAAAAAAATCAGAGCAGCAGTCTTTTCCTCATAAAACAACGACAAACTTTAAAAGTCTAAAAACGTCCACTACAAGACTTAAGTCTTTACCAATTCATACATAGCACACAAAAAACAGACCAAATTCTATGTCAACGAGAAAATAATCTGCCGATGTCCCCAACTTACGCTAAAACACCAGTATACCCACTACCAGTCCTACCTACCTCCTTGCAACAATGTCCATACATTCAGCGTTTATATGCGCAAGCGCAGGAACACGCACCAATTAGCACAGTCGTCGCTTGCCGATATCGACTCATAAATCGAATGGACCGTTATTGTGGGGCCTTGGAAATAGCGGGTTTCCTCGTAGTACTTGAGTGATCAAATAAATGTTGGTGTAATGTCTTCTATATCAACAGATTTCTTTGTTTATTACTCAGTTATAGGCTTCCTCTTTGAAAGAAAAACTCCACCATGCTTTGAGTTTTATCCTCTCTGTACGGAAGCTTACCCCACGTGAAAGTTTATAGCACACGTGCCTACCGTGCGTTGGACGCATGACAATTGTCTTCTTTGTGTTCAAATATTGTATTTACTCGTATATCACCAAGAAGTTCTTCTTTACTGATTTGAGAGCTGCGGTGATCGATTACACAACTTTCAAATCATACGAGCTTTTGTTATGGATGTCTTTGAAACACGATAAATTAGGTTTTTTTTTATAGACAGCAGCATTTTGTTAACAACCGCTAATTAAAAGAACTCCATAGGTAATCAATTACTAATGCTATTAAAAAATGAAAAACTAAACACGACAGGAAGCAGACTGACATGACCCGTTGCCGCGGTGGTCAATAAAGGACGAGTGATTCACCTCAAAGGGAAGAAATATCTTATTGGTGACTATTATATTAATGAGGTTTCTAATTGTACCGTTAGTACGGTGCAGGGATTGGTCAAATGATATGCGTGTTATTCGTGAAGTTACATAAACAATCTCGCAACTCGGGAAGCCTTCTTGCGCCTCCAGCCATAATAAATCCTGATGGAATTCTATTAATTACTTAAAGGAAATATAAATTGGAAGTTTCCAAGCTTATCGACAGTCATTCGTTGCACCAATCCAATCTACGAAAGGGCTGAATGACACTTTTGTGGCTGTTAAAATTTGTTGCAACCAATTATGATATTAATACACCCTGAAGCGATCAATTTTTTCAAGGCAACTATTTGTCGAAATGAATTGTACAGATTTGGAAGATGGAATCGTCAGCAAAAAAACTTGTCAGCCCTAATCAGTTTTAGCTTGAGATCATATGACCTTACAAAAATCCAGCGCAGAGCTTACCCAGAAGAAGTCTGTCCACTCTAACTTTGAAGAGATTAGGGTTGAATGCGTTCGGAAACACAGACGCAGGCAGAGAGTTCCACTCCTTTGCTGTGCACATTACAAAAGACGATTGGAAACGCTTGGTGCCAATAGGTGGAATAGCAACAAGGTCGAGATGGTAACTTACAGTAACAACAAGTTATTTAACTTTTGTCTGTATAGAACATATGTTCCCATTTTCGCCGCTAACTTCGTGGCCTCAGTGCAGGGGACCCCCTGCTGCTTCTACAGCCTTCGCCGAAGGTACCCGAAAGAAAGCTTGCCTGCCCATCCAGATATAAGAATTCCATGTATTAAACGTAAATTATAATAGTTTTGTGCAACATTTATTATATTATATGAGTTTGATATAGAATTTTTGTGTCTAACTTTGTAATGGCGATTTCATGGTAATTTTACTTTTGTCTGTAAGGCGACACGGTTAATAAATGGTTGTTGTTCCATTATGGGTATGATTTTAAGTAAATTATTGCTTGTTAAACCTCATAAAAGTTCATTCGTATATTTTAAGAATGAAATGAAACAGATGTTTATCGCCTTTTTGTACGAATCTAAACTAATATATAAATCTGTAGAGTTTGTATGTTTGCTTGAACAGGAATCTCAGGAACTACCGGTCTGATTAAAAAAATTGTTTCAGTGTAGATAGTCCATTTATCAAGGACGGCTAGAGGCTTTATTTCATCACGCTAAGACCAATAGGAGTGGAGCACTCAGGAAAAATGTGACGAAAATATTGAAAAAATCAAGAGGCTTTGGAAATGGTATTTTCAGAAGCAGAAATAAACATTAGTCACAGTAACAAAAGACCAAAAAAGTTGACTGTCGGCATTCTGCTGTTTAATCATTTAAAAAAATACTTTTTTATAACACATTAGAATACTTTTCCAATAAATCATATGTCTCACGCCGCCGTTATCAACGCTGCATAAACATGTAACTATATACCTACCTACACAATCATTATATCCCATGGACCACTTCCAACAAAAATGTATGTTTTAATCTCAAAGAATTCTGTTGAATAATTTCAAGGTATTTCACAGTTTGTCGTATTAAGATTATAAAATAAAAATTTCTTCGACATAAGTTTGCCTCCGACCGCGACTTGTCATTTAAATGCAATCTTACGACCGATATATTGTCTCTTTCTTACTTGTAAAATCACATAATTTTGTCCCTTACTAACACATGAATTATGCGGTAGTTGTACTTTGTGTAATAAGTATATTTACTTATTTGGTCTGATATTGTTAAATAAATTTTGGTGTGTTGCATTTTATTTTTGCTCTTTTGTGCTCCGAATCTGGCTTCTTGGTGTAAAAATGATATTTAGTCATTTATTTCATTTCATTTATTTTCAAACAATAAACATTGTGTAAGACTTTTGGTAGGTACGGTTGTTACTTGCAAAACAATTTGTACAATTGAAAGCTATCAATTAATATGTGTTGTTGTTAATTTATTTATTGTTAATCTATTGTTGTTTTGTAATTTTTCAACGATAGAGTGTTTCCTCAAAATAATCTTGAAGCGATATCGCAAGGCTTGATTTCTGAAACAAAGTAGCACTGTATTTTTTTAATGATATAATCAAAAAACAGCTGTTAAATATTTTTGATAATTTAACTGACGGGCCAGATAGAATTTACTGTTGAAAAAAAAAACATTAATTCCCCGTAGTATTGCTACTGTTGATTATGTAATTAAGATAGTTAATGATGTTGAAATATTTGCAGAAGGTGAACAGGTGCATAAAACACAGATTAATGTTATAAGAACCATTTTTAACAACGAAAAAAAAAGAAAGAGCAACCATGTTCTCGATCGAAGGCACGGAAGCTTGCTGAAAATATTAAAACAACATACGACCAATCGAAACACACGGCAATAAAAATAAATTGTAAATTAAACTTTAATCGATAAGCTGATTTACCGATTTCATTATGAATGCTTTAATAAAATTGTAATTTAGCTTGGCAGGAGTCGCCATAAACTATTGTTCGCAACATTGTAAGTTGGTCCAAAGAAACAGAACTAAAGATTGGAACATATTGCTCCTTTATAGAACAATAACCAATTATGTCAAGATTAACTTTAGTTAAAGTGTTGGGTACAAAAGGATGTACGGTGCGTAAATAACTTTATTTAGATTCTTGCTTGTTTAGCGTAGTGGTATTTCTTATAAGTTATGTATTATAGTATATTTATATCATCATTTACATGATTGTTTTGTTAATTTTCATTTCTTATTCAGAATCTTCTTTTTAAATATTAATCGGCTTGCCTTTGACCAGTATTTTTACTATGTAAGTTTGTTCGTTATTGTATTACTCATCGCTTATTAAATGTACTCTTTTTGACATGTTTACGATTATAATATTTTTGGTAATGTTTTATTTTTCAAAATTTGTACACAATGTACGTATATTGTTCTGAAATAAATGACTTATGACTATCTACTACTATATCACCTGATAGTCAGCGATGATGTGGGCGATGATGGACCACTCTTGCCAAGAAGTCTAGTTACCTATTCACTTTTGACTTAAAAACCTTCGGATTGTAGCTACCAGGAAACTGACTCCAGTAACTGTAGAGAATTGGAATCCTTAGCTGTGCCATAATTTATGTTTTTAATTTTTATTTTATCAATAAAATTGCTTTACACAAGTTTGATAAAAATCTCAACACAAAAGAAACTCGTTGATTGGTAGTACGTGCAATAAAAAAATGTAAATATTTTATAGACCCGAATCAATACTTCAGAAATCGAAATACGCAATGAAACACATCACCACCCAACTCAAACTATAAATATCATTGCTCCCAAGATTCCTATTCACCCGGAAGAAGGTTTAGCGTTCGTTGAAGTGAATGTAAGCCGTTCAAAGCCTGCAGTAAAACATAATAAAGGGCACAAGTTAAACATGCAGATGATTTGATGGCAGCCTGCGTCACTTGACATTAAGTATTGCATATTTTAGCGAAGCTATTGTCCGGACAGTTAGGTTGGAAGTGAGATGTTTAAGGTTCACGTTAAATTCAAGTTAGAAACTGCTGCGACTTCAAGATCGGATTATACCTTCGATATTAAATCATTCATTGGTGTTTCTGGAAGTGAAGCAGCTTTATATGGCTCTCTGGCATTTGTCTTTACATCTTGTTTACGATCAGATATATTTGCATTGTGTCTAGCGTGCATTTACGTTACTTTTCCTTCTATCTCGTTGATTTTAATGTATTACGCTCAATTATGACACGAAAAGCAGTGGCGTAACTATGGGTGGCAGGGCTGGCAAAACGCCACGGGCCCTCGACCCGAGAAGGCCCCAACCGGAGATGAGCGTCTCCAAGATCCGATGGAATGTTTTGGAATGACATCTAGAGATTATGGACTATCAAATTTAGATACGTAAAAAAGTGTTCCAAATGTTCAGTTGACAATTTATCGAGAGTTTACAATCTCTCAAGATATTTTATAATCTAACGGAGGTTGCCATTTTCCGGAGACATGTATAAACCTATGCTGTTGAAAATAAAACTGGAAAATCCCCATCAAAAGAATTTGCCACGGGCCCCCAATGGTACAGTTACGCCACTTACGAAACGTATTTTAATGTAAGTATAAATATCTTTTCAGTTCTAATCTGAATTTGTATTCAAACATGCAGACGGCTCTGACGACCATTAGTCATTAAATGTTGAATATTTTAACACCATCTTTACTTGTACCGTTAGTGTATAAGTGAGATATTTCTTCCTAGGGTTGGTTCTTGATGCTGGCGTTCCGTATGGTCCTTTTTACGAAGAAATGTTGGCTCTTAATAATTTGACCTACTTCTTGAATTTTTTTATTAATAAATTCTTTTAAATCCAGACATAAATCGAAATTTCAATGCAGAACAGGACGAATTTATTTCTTTTCCCTATCTCGTGATAAAATCCTGACGTAAATATGATTCATATAAACCTAATAAATAAGTCGTTTATATTACCACAAAGCAATATCCTTTTAAGGGTCCAATATACCATTGGCAAACACAATTGACCGGAACATTTTAGTGTACTTTAAAAATGCTTTAAATAAATGACCTCAAAAACGAGAGGTCTCGTAAATCAATCAAAAAACTAATTAAAATCAACTGTAAAAACTGTAGGACGAAGCGCACTTGAGCGTGTAACAATACTTCGCTTATTTTATGCGAAAACATGTAATAGTCGACAGAGTGATTACAATTCTTGATTGTATACGTCAGTGGGCTTTGAACAGCCATTGATCATTTCTGTGTCTGTCTTGATGTTGGCCAGAAAACGTATCCATCTTTATTTAGCTTCAGTTTGTAAGGCAGACTCTAAATGTTCCCTTTTCTTTCTGTTTCGACTGTTTACGTAAAGAAACAGAATCAGATCTTATTTCTAGTAGATATTTTTACATAGGTTTGGATAGATATCTAAATATATATAACTCAAAAGTGACTGACTGACTGACATAGTGATCTATCAACGCACAGCCCAAACCACTGAACGGATCGGGCTGAAATTTGGCATGCAGGTAGATGTTATGACGTAGGCATCCGCTAAGAAAGGGTTTTGATTAATTCTACCCCCAAGGGGATAAAATAGGGCATGAAACTTTGTATGAAACTTTGTCAGTTTTAAACCGATCGGGCTGCGAGTTCAAAATCGGGGGTAAAGTAAACTAAGTAACTAAGGGGGACGAAGTCGCGAGCAGAAGCTAGTAGTAAATATTTTTACATAGGCTTGGAAAGCACGTTAAGACGTTGGTCGCGGTTGTCATTTGTAGATCTTTGGCAGTCGTAACGTGTTGACAGAAACCAGAAAATCTGACTCTTGCCAAGTCTTGCCAAGAATTACCGTGTTACACAGTTAATGGGTTATGGAGGTCTGATAAGTAGTTGCTATTCAGCAGGTCTTGATAATCACACATCGTTAATTTTAAATTGATAACAAAATATCTAGTTTTAATTTCCGCGAATATTAGTGGGTTGGTGGGTTAGTGGGTGCACTAATATTCGCGGAAATTAAAACTAGATATTTTGTTTTCAATTTAAAATTAAAAATGGATTTCCGCAAAGTAACGCCTGACTCAATCAATTTTACACATCGTTAAGTTATAATAAAAAGACAAAGGAAGGTTTTGCCCATCATTAAGTGCCGCATTAGGTCACTTAGCTTTAAATACTGACTGATAGAAAGTAACAACATTATGCAAAGAGGAAGTCACATCAATTCTAAGCGTTGAAAGTTTGTCAAACGTGTTTACAATTTATGACTAGCTTTAAACAGTAAGAGAAAACATTGAGGAAATCAACACTGCAATCAATAAATGTATGTAATTGCCTGAGGATAGAAATAAGCACTAGTGCGCATAACGGTGACTGGTTAGTATTTTCAGTGGAATTACTTAGGTCCTTAATCATAAAAAACTTGTCATTTATGTATGTATATATGCTTTACTAGCAGCGCCCCGCAATTTCACCCGCGTAGTTCCCGTACCCGTGGGAATACGGGGATAAAATATAGCCTATGTTACTCAGGGTGAATGTAGCTTTCTAGTGGTGAAAGAATTTTTGAAATCGGTCCAGTATTTTTTGAGTTTATTCGTTACATACAAAATTACAAATCTTTCGTCTTTATAATACTATCTGCTGCCCGCAGCTTAGCCCGCGTGAATGTCGGAAATTATCCCAAGGGAACATAATCCCGGAATAAAAAGTATCCTATGTTACTTCTAATACCTCCAAGAATATGTGTACAAAGTTTCATGTTGATCGATTGAGTAGTTTTCGCGTGAAAGCGTAACAAACAAACTTACATTCACATTTATATTTTAGTATAGATTAGTGGCCGAAAATAGATCTAAGTGGCGTGCAATTGGAGAGGCCTATGTCCAGCAGTGGACTGTAACAGGCTGTTGATGATGATGATGATGATGATAGATTAGTGTTATCTATCTTTGAGTCTAGGAAGTGACGAAGCAATTGATTTTTATTCCAGTTATTTTTTTTTATAGAATTTCGTCGTTTAGTAAGCACTACATACTTCTAATTTGAGATTGAAAATAGAGGAGGTGCAAGAACTTTGATTTTATTATAATGGTACGAGTGGGTATAGCCATTGCTTAATCGACCCGATCCTGTCAGTCGAAGAATTTTTTTTTAATATTCTTTAATGCCATCATTTTCCTCATTACCTAATTAGGTAACAGAAGATACGCATCTAAATACCGGTAACCTCTTTGTCCTTATAAAGTACGAAGATGAAGTGCAACTAGTCGATGAGGCGGAAAGACGTGCACGCGCTTTCAAACCATCTGTAAAGGCAATTATATTTTATGTTCCGAACACCAAGGAATTATGAGAATAACTATAATAATACTGTTCACCGGAATCCACAATTTACACCAGAACCACTCCATTCCTATTGTTGAATACAGCAAGCAACAATATTTAGCAACGTTACATTCTGTTTCATTTTAAATAACAATAGTACACGGAAGAACTTACCTATTCAGAGAAAACATGTTATCCAAGACATTTCATATTCCGCCTCATTTCATCAATCTTTTTGCATACGTATTCCGATCATAAACGGTTGCTCGACGCATTACAATCCCGTGTGTCCACAATAAAGGGACCTCCCGTAAAAGCGAGTTGATTTTATGATCATACTAATTGGCTATACCAAATAAACGTAGAAATATGAAATGCATAAAACTCGGTTTCGATTCCGTACGCAGTTGTACCGGGTAATGGATTTAGCGACATTTAAGCTGTAAAACGTTTTCTGGATTCTCATTAGTTTTGTTGTGCGGCTGCCGCGAATTATATTACGTATGTGAGCCGTCTATTTTTACATTTTTACACTTGTGTTTATAGTTTTGTGAACTCTGTGTCTTGTGTTATATGAAATACGAAAGTCTTTGAAAGAAAAAGTTAAGACGTGTGAAATGTAACGCGTAGTCCTTTGAAGAATGCTAGGATATTTATTTCTTTGAACGTTGATTTTGATTGTGTGTGAAACCTTAGGTGCGATTTAATCAATAATTGTAGTTTTTAATCCAGCTTTTGATGATGCCGGCGGATTGAATGTTGGTCATTGCAAAGGTTTTTTATAGGGGATTAAAATTTTGATGATTCTGCTAAATAATTTTCATTTATTACGTATTGAGATGCATTTATTGCTTTGCTTCCTCTTTTATTTAAGGACGTTATTGCCATATAAAACAGTTGATCTAGGAATGATTGTCCTACAGAGCCATCTTTTGTCTTATCTACGAAGTTCTTTTTCGCTAATGCGGGACCTCTCGGTGCGAGTCTTTGTCGCCCCGCAATTTGACCTTGGTCTGCCGTGGTGTCTACGCAAACTTTTCAATGGAAATTGAAATGCCTAGGAAACCACTTCATGTATCCCATTGAAGGCTAGACCACTATAATACAGTCCCAAGTCTAGACTACCCACAAACCGAAAGCGTAATTTGTTTAACAGAGCCCAACAATAGTTTTTCGCATAACTCAAAGTTAAAATAGTGGTTAACTTTACGAGTTAACGGGGCAACATAACCAATGAGTTAGGCGTCATTGTTAGTTCACATAGGTGGGAGATAAAAGTGTAAGTAGCTGGTTAGTTAGGCTTTTGTGGCTTTAATCATATGCAGAGTTTAAATTATACGGTGTCAGACGAAATTTTATTAGATAGGTTTAAATACATGGTGTTAATTTTAACTGAGAGGTAGAGGTACTTCTAATTAACAGTAAGAGTAAATAAGTGGTAAGCACAAATGATAATTTATTATACCCTTTGTAAGTGTAGTTTAAAGGGCTGATTTCGAAATGATTTTATTAAGCTACGTGCACATTTGTATCTCAGGAGAAGAGTTTTGACAAATTGCGACTGAGATGTGAATCAAAACGTTACTTAAATAGTAAAAATCATTCTTATCCTAATGTATTTCTACGAAAGCAACACTGTTGAATATCGTTTTTAATCTTTGGATCATATTTACCATCGAAAGTGATCGATCAATCAAGAAGCTTTCTACTGAATACCCGTACAAGTATTGTCAAACTCACAACCTCACTTTACTACAGCAGTTGGTAAAACACAAAATCGTCTTCATAATATTATAATTCAGTCCGTTACTTCGTAGGCGTAATGCTTGTCCAGTCTTGATTTGGTTTTGTTTATTATTCGATAATCGAGTTATTTATCGATAAAACCTGAAGAATGTCGATGTGGGCATGTCACTTCACTAGTAATGATGCAACTGCATTATTTGAAGAGATGTTTTTTAGAATATTTATGTGAAAAATTCGATTGTGGGACATAGTTTGATGGGATGTGACTTGTATACAATGGTAAATGAGGTTTTACTCATTGCTACAGACTGAATACGTTAACAAATTGGAAACAAGTTCATTACGTATGCTGGATTTTTGCAGAAAAAATATAATTAGAAGATGAGTACATATAGTTACTATTAAATTAACAAGAAAAGTTAAATTCCAGACACAAAAAAAAACCGTTTAAAGGTTTACGGTAGGTACCTATATTAATATTTACGTACGTTTATATTTTCTATATCGACTTCTGCAATTTACTTTAAATAAAATCGTAGAGATCCAGAATGGCTCTCATACTGACCACAGTTGTAACGATATCTGCCCAGCAGTTTACAAGATAACGTCGACCAAACATACAGACCCGACAGATGCATTCAAGAACTTTGTTTAATAATACACAGTGATATAAGTTGCTTGTCGTCATGCGCGCGCGCAGGCTATAAATCTAACAAGAGCAATGGCTTGCAGAGTACCTCTGGGCAAATGCACGCAACTTATTAATATTTACGCACAATTGTAGTCACATCACTAGCTTACACTAGTGATGTGCCTTAGAACCACTAATGACCCAGGTTTCCGTATGAAGTGAAATTAAAAAATTAGATAGAAAAGTTTACCTTTCCTAAATTTTCAAAATTTTTGTTACTTTTTATATATATACTATAGTAAAGTTCTATATTGCTTCTGCTGTTTTTGTTTTATTCTTTGACGACTCGGTTGGCGCAATAGTTGAGCGATTGGCTGCTGCGCTACGTGTCGTGGATTCGATTCCCGCACGAAACAAATATTTGTATGGCATACAGATAGTTTGTTCTGGGTCTGGCTGTAAGTGTATGTGAGATTGTATGTTGTGTATGTGTGTGGCGCAATGTTTTTATTAAAAAAATCTATACCAATATTATAAAGAGGAAATATATTTTTCTTTGTTTGTACCGAAAAAGCTCCGTAATTACTAGACCGATTTTAACCTTTTCTTTACCAATAAACAGCTACATCATCAGCGAGTAACATAGGCTATATTTTATCCACGTATTTCCATGGGGACGGGAACTACGCGGGTGAAACCGCGGGCCGCTGCTAGTTTACATTATCAATTTGAAAAATCTGACTGTCTGTCTGTATAAGTTTAGCATTAGATATTTTGTTCTGGATTAAGACATAGGATAGTTTTGATCACAGGAGGATGTACCCTTGAGATATTTTTCGACTTTCACCTGGGTAAAGCTGATAACAGAAGATAATGATCAATAAGTGAAGGTCTTTTTTTTTGTTTTGTCGTGAACCACTCGCAGTTCAGCTCACTAAGGCTGGTTACTGCTCAACCGGACAATCCTGTGGTGGCGTCAAATGAATTTAAGGCGATGAAATTATTTCTGTAAAAAATAACTTTCATAAAAGACGAAGGTCTTCGTATTTGTCTTTTATCAATAGTTCAATTTGTATCACACTCTACAAAGTGTACTCAAAAACATTGTCTAACAACAGAATGAAGAATAACTAGAAACCACTGAACAAAAGATAAACCCACGTTACTTATACCGATATCTCAGATACATTTTATTGCATTACGTGATTCACCTTCAAGGCATCTCATCTTCATACATACGTGGACATCTAAGGGAAAAGTCGTGACATCCCATAGGACGCGCCTAAATTCTGTGCGCATACGCACTTATTGACAAATTCAGTAAGCAACGCTAACAGGCTGTATAATGCGTGAAAACATAAGTGCGGACACAACACCCTGTATAAGGCGTCGTATAACTAGCTAGGCTTGTTAGTTGGGCCCGGCGTGTAACTCAAAACGAGCGGCTTGTAGGGTTGGGCGGAAGGAATATGTTTGTGTAGAAAAAAAAAAACACAATCGTAGAATAGAATATTTATAAGTTCATGGTTTAAGCGCAAGGTATACAATTTGGAAGATAAAAAGCGGTTTCGAATTGAAGAAAACGCAATAGCTTGATATTTTTAATGATGTTCTGATCTATGAAGAAGATCTGAATTAGATCTTGAAAACTGATCTCAATTACATTGTCTTTAATTCTGAGTTTGTGTCGGTGTTTCTTATCAAGGCAGTTACTAAGAAAACACAGGTTACATATTTATTAACAAAACCAGTGATAGGATAGAATTTGACGACCAAGACCGAATCAAAGTAGAAAAAGGATTTTTATGTAAAAAAAAACACAAAAACAAAAGTCATTTATTCAAACTAGGCTGAGGGACAGCACTTTTTGAACGTTAGATTTTACATAAAGACAGTCCCCCAAAACGCCCACCCGTCACCGCTTCCTAGTGTTTTAGCTGGGAAGAAGAAGTGGCGCAACAAACTCCCCAGCAACACATCTGTCTATTGCGTTTTAAGAACTTCAATTTATACAATAGATGACAAAGGTAGAAAAAAAAATTATCCAACATGGAAATCATAAATAAATCAAGTTGTAAATAATATATAAAACAACATAGTAAATGAAATACTTTCGTTATTTAAGAATCACAGTTTCGTTTTTACGAGACAAACTTTTCATGCCAACCCTACTTCTGGAGGTAGTGACAGATTTATTCTCAAAGAACAAGGCGGAGATCAGCGCGGTGCACATTGTAGATTATTGTTAATGCCAGGTTCAATATGAGCTGGGATTACCATTCGTTAATTAGTTAAATTACCTGTGATGTGATTACTTGTAACGCTGACTGAATAACTTGTCCTTATGTCTTTCCGGTCGTTATTAGTAAGCATCTTAAGGCAGACAAGTTAAATTATTTTAGCGGAAGAGTCGCGATCGTTATTATTGAAAATAACTATTGCCACTGAATATATCAGCTGGCTTAGGACATGTGCTGCCCTAATTACACGTAGTCGATTCGCGATAGTTATCGTCAAAAGTCATTTAAGTAAGCAATCGGAATCGCGGAAAGTGTCACTTTATTTACTGCTTCAAAGGCTCACTTAATATCAATTAGCAGTTAATTAACACATGACATGTGACATTCACCAACCCGCACCGGGCCAGCGTGGTGGATTACGGCCCATTCCCTCTCCTAGAGAGGAGGCCTGTGTCCCAGCGGTGGGAACGTTAAAAAGGCTGATTATGAACTGACTATTCTCCGTTCAAAGTCTTCAGAACTTGTGTATTTCTTGATTTACAAATTCTTTTATCATCATCGTCTACTAAAATCGTGTTCAATCGTGGTTCATAAACTAAAGCAATCAGTTTGCGCTTGTCTTCAATGGCCATAATATCTCCCATATATGTATGTACGTAGGAATCTCTAGTAATATCTTACAGTAATTTTTCACAATCAGGATTATGATTTAATTTTATTGCGAATGTAACTCGTGTGTAGTGGCAAGAGTCACTTATTCTTCTATTACAATCTTGGCTGTCGTTTGCTGTGGGTAAGACTGGAAGTGACCCCAGAATAGTTGGAATAGGTTGGGCAGATTCTCGGTGTTACCTCTACGTTGAGTTTTGGGAGGACAGCGCGCGGTATACGCTGGCAGATCTCGCTTGGGAGGAGCCGCGCCGTGCCCTCATCTCTGTGGAAGGCAGTGACCTCTCGCTGTTGGCCGAAGTCCGAACTATGGTCGGTGGTCAAGAGTCCTGGGATGTAGTCGTCTCCTCCTGTGAAACAGTTATCGCGCAGAAGGAGGTTGTGGAAATGGAAAGGGAGATCACAACCCCTCCCGGCTTGCAGCAGGCGCACCGGGCGTCGGAGGAATGACTGGGTCTAGGAACGGTAGACTTGGGAACGTCTGTCGCCCCCCATTCACCCGGACCCGAGGTCGTGGTGCGGGGGAGCCAAACCAAGCAGAGGTAGGCTGGCACCAGCCGGGGATTACGGAAGTCACGTATATTCCCGCGATCCTCGGCGTAAGTGGGAGATGGAACACTGGGGCGGTTTTAGTCAGTAAGAGTCTGATAGACCCCTCCACTCGCCCCAGGGCGGAGAACATTCATGAGAGTTTACCCCGTAAAAAAAGTTAGGCAGATTGTTTGAGCTCTTTAACATTATCACAAACTCAAACTAAATCAAACATATCTTCAGTAACATGATCTAACTGCTCAAAGCAATAACCTAGGTCTTTAATTAGTTCTAGTATATTTTTTCCTAGACGTGTTGCAATATTCTTTGATACAAACGACCCCAGGTTTAGCGTACCGACATTAGTTATGGGCGAAGAAATAAAAGTTGTGCTGACATTATAACAGGCCCTACGATATATGGAAGGTATTATTTTAGAAATATTATACGTCTAATAAAGTGCATCGGATTGGATGAGGTGGTCTTTAGTGTTGTATAGTTCTTGTTCTGTATGTGTTTATGTGCAGTGATGAGGGTGAAGATTTTTTTTAAGAGATTAAATTGGAAGATCTTTCCTTCTGTTTCTTTTTAAGGTCATTCTTTGGAGACAAATTTAGTAAGCTTGAGCAGTGGTGGCCGAGTCGTACCGGCTTTGACATACGAATTGTAGGTCGCGAGTTCAAATCCAGTGAAGCGCATTACTTTGTGTAACTAATTTCAATACCACTGCTCTCAAAAACGGTGAAGGAAAATATCGATATAAAATCGTGAGTAAACCGGCATGTCCTAGAACCAAAAATCCGAAATTGTGACATTCACCAACCCGCACTGGGCCCTCGTGGTGGATTACGGCTTATTCCTTTTCCTAGAAAGGAGGCCTGTGTCCCAGCAGTGGGAACATTAAAAGGCTGATTATACATATGTTTAGTAAGCTTTAAACAAAAGGAACAACCAACTTATTTTGTTCTATAATTTGAATATATTTGGCTCATAACATTCAAATAATATAACAAAAGCGTAATCCATTTATCCAAAAGTTGTAAGTTAGAATGTTAAATAGCTTAAAAAGTTTGCTAGATTTTTCCAAATATATACGGCACGTTCAGTTTTCACTCATAACCATATTTCGCTACGTTTCGATCAAGGAAATTTCTTGTAAATTTTCAATTATAGCGCCAGGTATACACCGTACGTAGGTCCCGACATTAGAACAAATGCGTCGTTAAAGCGGGATATAGCGTGTACCCTCGCCTTGTTACTTTGCGCATACTGCTAGACTTTATTTCCTTTGGTCTGTTGATACATACGCACTTGTGGAATGGCGAGCAAGTTTGGCTTGTTCGGTGCAGCAATTTGTTTCTTTAGCTGTAATTAATTTGTGTCGAGATAACGATAAGTGTATTGGATTGACAGCAGTGAAAGTTGTAAATCTGCATTTCCTATTGATTGTGGTAGTAGTTGATTGAATTTATGAATGTCTAAGTAAAAGCAAGGAAATTGAGAATTGCGCATTTGCCTAGTGGAGAATTTATTATCATAGAGACATAAAATTAAATGAAAATTCGGCATGATATTAAGTTTACAAAAATTATTTGAAATTAATTAAAATAAAGCATGCTATGCCAGAATCCACTTAAAAATTATAACACTAAAAACATTCCTAGTTTGAACCGCACACAATGCAAAGTCTTCCGTATCGTTATTCATGCTTCGAATCCGTGTGTCCACTAACACACACCCTTTGCAGATAATCCAGAGATCCAGAAACATTCAGATCCCATCGGATACCGCGATATAGTTACAATAGTTGTCGTTTAAAGGACAAAATCTTGTTATTTGGACGCCTACGGCCACATTTTACATCGGCCATGGGTTCTTAAAGAGGTACTATACAGACCTATTAATGTTTAGATATTTTATATTAATAGTTTCAAAGTTCATGGTGGAACGCGTTTGTAATAGTTCTAAACTATTTTGAAGACATCATTTTGTTGAATTGAACAAGGGTGATGTTTTAGGGGTATTACTTTAATGGCTGCTCTGTTTGCATCGATATGGTTTTGTATTGTCATTTATAGTTGCTACATTCAAAATAAAAATTATTTATTTCAAATAAATCATTTGTAGGCACTTTTAGATCGTCGAAAAAAGTGTGTACGGCCTATATCTATCTCTGTACCAAATTTAAAACCGTTCAGCCGTTACGACGTGATGGGGTAGCAGACAGAGTTACTTTCCTCTTCTACTATTTACAATGGAGTAAAGGCATATTTTGAAGAATGCCCAAGAATGTTCCAGTCATCATAAATGTCAAAATTAAAAAAGTCATAATCAATAATGTCAATAAAAAATAAGCTCCTAAAAAAGAAATCAGCTGTTCAATCACATCCATTCCAGTACCTAAATTTATATCATATCATCTCACCTGGAAAAAAATATGCACAGCAGTTTTTTTTTTAAATTTTACCAAAGAAATCCCACCTTTATTCCTCTCCCACAGCCTTATAAAAATGCATCTGCCACCTCTAGCCCTTCCACACTCTACACTAGTATTCCACAGAGTATGTTCTCTCCACACCACAGTGCGCTCTATATCACATTTTATCTCGCGCGTCGAACTTGCACACGCGTATAACTCAACCCTCCAGCCGGTGTTAAGTGTTGCAATTAAATATTGCCCAGCTTCGTTTCTGATGTTGATTTTATCACGACTCTTTTGAGGGTAGTGGAGCTGGGCTCTAATGTGGATGTTTGGACAAAAGATCGCGGTGTTATTGTTCGAGGTACTTGTGGGTATGGCGATGCTGGAGATTTCAATGAGATAGGAATGGGAGGAAAAGACCGGATAGATAAAAGATAGACGAAGTTTAAAGACTGTTTAAGTCTATGTACAGAGTAGTGACATTAGATTTTCTTGTCGAATTTATCATAAGAATTCATGAAGTGTGAGAGGCTGACTGATATCAAAATGTAAGGGATTGATCTCGTGTATTTTGACAGCGTTTGTCATTCCCATACATTTTTTGCTCTGAACTACCCTACAGAAAGTTTTAAAGCTTAATCCGTATCATAACTTTTGTTCTACAGTCATATGTTTTGAATCATACGCAATAGAATGTATTAGATACGCTATCCCATCATCAAACATAACAAAATCTTTTAATAGTGGCTACTTTCACACTATACACACTTCCATTCAAAAAAGTCCTCAATTACGTATTCCCATTGAGTGGCACAACGCGTCGAATCAGGAATGCTACTGGTATCAAAAACACTCGCTACAATACGAGACGGGTTAAAATCATTACCAGTCAACAAGCCATAAACACATATTAGCATAATATTACGGGAATATGATGTAGCGACGAAGGCAGTGGGGACCGAAGTGGTTTAAGTTTTAAAAATGTTAGGTGGGAAGACAAAAATCTTCTAGGAAGTAAACGGTTAGTCAACTGATGTACGTAGATGGATTGCAGAATAAAATGAAATCAGCGGAGATAAAGGTGATTTAAGAACTAGAAATGATAGTGGGATAGTAAAAATGGGTGTCTAGGTAGAAGACGCTAGTAAGGACTGATCTAGATGGATGAAATAGTAAAATAGAGGGTGGCAAGAAGAAAGCGGAGATAGAGGAGATTTAAGTTTTAGAAGTGGTAATGGTGCGAGAGTTAAAATCGTTGTGAAGGAAACAGATGCTGTGACGACTGACGCAGATTTATGGAAGATTTTAATAGAAGAATTATTAAAAATTACCGAAGCGTTCGTGGAAATTGGCGAGGAAGGTGACATGGAGAGGCAAAACCTAAACATGATACGACTGATAGAATTTACCAAATGATCCGGAAAAAACAATTAATTACCTACTAATATACTAGAGATAGATGATTTTATTGGATCACTCATGTACGTAAAAAATACAAAAAAAAAAATACAAAATAGAAAAATCTTTATTTCTTTAACAAACTTCTTATAATTAGTACAAATCCTATCTATAATAACGAGTCACACACACAGGGAAGAAAGAAGATGTAGACATAAAAATATATAACTTTAATCATTCTCGCAATAGAAATAAGTGGGTTCTGTGACAACCAAATTGATAAATGCTTACTTCCCCATTATAAAACAATACAACAGATAAACCGATGAGAGTTTACGTAAGTAACTAATCGCCACAGCCTATAACTCACGCACATACATATTCGAACTCCATTCAAAGGGACTCATTTCAATAGGCGCCGAGACCACCCAGCAAAACGTGACCTCTTTCTCCTCTCCATTACATTACAATACCAACCAAAACGGGACCCAACTAGGCTTTACCAAGGACCTTGTTACTCTGGCCGTTGATCAGGTGACACTTCTAAGGTCGCGTCAAGTGACCTATCACATAGCGACCCAACCCTTATAAGTACGTTTATGCTTTCACTTAGAAATGTTATGTCAAATTAACATATTTTAGTTGCATGTATCTTTTATCTATGTTTCGTCAAATAAAGTGTATGTTTTAAATCTTGTTGGTTTGATGGAAATGTGGGTTGTTTGGAAACGGTGGGCGGCATTGTGTGTTATTTCTTTGGAAGAACTGTGGATTCCTTTTTTTCCATAAGATGAAACAGAGAAGCAGCATATTCTTACAAACGAACTACAAACTACTGCATTTCTAAAGGACCAGTTTTTGACTCTAGTATAACACTAGGATTTTGACCTTATGCATAAGCATAAGCATAATCAGCCTTTAATGTTCCCACTGCTGGGATACAGGCCTCCTCTCTAGGAGAGGGAATGGGCCGTAATCCACCACGCGGGCCCAGCGCGGGTTGGTGAATGTCACATGTCTTCGAATTTTTGGTTCTAGGCCATGCCGGTTTCCTTACGATGTTTTCCTTCACCGTTTTGAGAGTAGAACGTTAAAAGGCTGATTATGCTACTCTGTCTCGAGTATCAGGTCAACTATTAACAAATATCAAATGATCAGCCATGATGTCACTCCATTACTAGAAATTCTAAATTTTGGTTTCTACAAAATCTAGACTGGAATTAATTTTAACTAGTTTCATAATCTCAATCGGTAGCCAAGTCATTGACCTTACCAAAAAGGAGATTTTATTTGTTTGAAGCATATTTAATTAATGCAGACGATTGCATCTTGGCGGATAGGGTTATAAATTAAGTGATTAAGTATTTCGGTATTCTGCAAAATTAAATGGTTTTACGTGGAATAAAAGAGATGATGAACTGTGTAAAGATATCCTTTTGGGTACATTAAAACAGAAGAATATATATTATGTTATTAAATAAGAGTTGATGAAAAAAGGACATGACATAGAAATGACAGTAACTACAGAAATTTAAATAAGTTTAAGGGCCGGTCTCCAGATTGAGAATTTAGAGTTGAACACATCTAAGTAGTTTTTCACGTGTCAAACGTTTGACATTTTCCTAACTCTATTCATGCAATACAAAAACCAGCCCCGAGTCTAGATGAAACAATCATCTCAAAAAGATATATTTTATTTGTTAAATTTCACAAAGCCATTTCTTCAACAGCTTGACACTCGATAAAGACCGTTTCAGAGAACACATAAATCGCACACAACTCGAATAAATTGCATCTTATTTTAATGTCAGTGAAAAATGAAAACAAGAACAATAACGAAAATTCAAAAACAATTTTTTAATAAGCACAAAACGATTGGACTTTCGCGCGAATTGTAATAATCGAAAAACGCGCGTTCCGAACGCGTCTTGCATTCTACAAAACTCTATTAAAGCCTTCATCAGAACTGACAAAGGAAACGCGACTTTATTTTAATAGCAATAACGTTCAAATATCAGTGTTACTAAATCTCGTGAGTCCCCACATTACTTTTTTACGTCTCATCTCAAAGAAATTGAGTCTCATTTACGTGTTACGACACGATTTCGATACGATTTCACGTGATATGTATGTGTAATAGAGGATTTGATATTTGACAGCATGTATTGTGAATTAATATACTTATTCTTATCGCTTAGTGGTTACACTTCGATTCCTTGGTTTTGAACGGTGTTGTTGTCGATTCTCTCATATAAAATTATGCTTACATTGATTTAATGGTTGTTTATCATACGACCTTTTTAAAACTGTATGTCTTATTGCATAAGTAAATGTACATAATGTATATAATGGCTAGTCATCAGTTTTGGTAAGAGAGTTGTAAATCTCAAAAGACTTAGGCAATAAAATCAATCGTTTTACAATAACGACAAGTGAGAAATCTCACTATCTGTGTATCAGCGATTGTAAAAAAAAAGTTTATTTTTAATTTTATTAAGTCATGTCGTTAATCATAAAATTTCCCATCTCTTGTATTAGCAAAAACTGTCGATGGGCTTCTACATTCCGCCTGTTGCTTAGATCCTGTGTAATTTATATTGCGTCAAACCCCTCACTTAACTTCCAGATCTACCTCTTCAACAATAAAGCTTACAATTGATTGAACTTGAGGCAAACTTAGTACATTTTATTACTGTCGTGAGCCGGTCATATTACATGACAGAGAATTAATTGTCATAGTATTGTATTTTGTATCGATACAAGTACGTAATGACGTCATTATTTCTAAAGCATCGTCACTAGTGTGAATTAGCTAAAGCTTTTGAAAGTAATTAGCACTTTTATTTTTTGTTTGTGAGTAGAAGAATGGCTTGTCCAAGAACCTGTGTCGCGTCAGTTGTAAAACCTGAATACATTCTATCAGATGTTCTAAGAAGTCGGTTTTATTGCAGTTAGTGTGGTCCGTGGTGATAAATGATCCAATCCTACAATAATTGAAATAATATGTGAAATTCTGTGCGTTTATATGATTGTCCTCAAAAGCTGAACAAACCAACCAACATGGTATATGGGTACACAATGCCCCGGTAAGGCTATAGAATACTTTTGATCCTGGTTGTATATATATTCCTAGAAGATAACAATCATCTTTCACATCGGCGAAACTTGGATAAAGCTATTCCGATATAAGTTATCCAAGTAAATGTGCACATTAGCTGCCCCTTTCAAGAACATCTTGTAAAAAACGAAAGGTTTAGGCTGATGATATTTACAGCATTGACCCATGGCATTGTAATGATATTATTTAGTATAACAATTATCTGTTTGTCGTATTTGGAGTTACATAGATACTGAACAATAAATCATTGGGTAAGAGGTTCTTTAGGTGGAACAGTAGCATTATTATGTCATAAACGTATTTCTGACTTTATCCTATGATAATCTGGCGGAATTTTGTTCGAAAGAGTCACCACGGCCCTGGAATGCAACGCGTATTTGGAGGAACACGGATGAGTTTTAGTCGGTAAGAGTCTGACACTCCTTTTCGCTCCGCCCAGAGCGGAAGAACTCGTTTGAAGATTTGTTATCCTTAATAAACCTTTTTTACTTGAGCCAGTTGCAACGCATAGTCCTCTGCCTTATTCCTCGGTCAACCGGTAGCGAGTCCTATCAAAGAATTAATACAAAATAATTTTGATATTGTTTTCCCACGATCAGTCATCACTGTTGCCGTTGCGAAAAAAATATCTATACCAATGATATCAGAGAAAACATACTTAATCTAATATGAATTATTAGGAACATTAAATTCAGCAGAAGAGCTAATGGCTTACTAATTGATGCAGTTTTTAATTCATCGATCGACAAAATTATTAGTTCCCATAGAGAAAAATCTAAAATGGAACACAGTAATTAAAACAGCGACTCTTAAACAACTGGTAGCAACAGTCGGCAAATCAAAGTGAATCGACACGTTAATCAGTACAGTTACTGTTATTTAAAAGGTTTTTAATAGTTGAGTTATGATGAAAACAGTTTATTGATCAATCAACGAGAGTTTCTTCCGAGATTAAGCTGAAACTAATTATAAGATGTTTGGTGTAGTGATGTACCACAGTTGATTGGATTGTTCGATGAAATTGTGCAATTTAATTAATTATTTTGAAAAGGACGATTCTGTTATCTGCAGGACAACCAAGGTTTCGAATATCAAAGCTCGAAGAGAAGCGAAACATAAGTGATATTTGTCACGGACCGGGTAATCAATGGGGTTCATCATCATCATTATACCATCCAAAATGCGTCCACTACTTGCCATAGCCTCCCAAAGTGTCACCAGAACAAGCATTTATCGGTTACCCGCGATCAGGTCATTAGTCCACCTTGTGGTAGGCCTTCCAACACTACGACTTTTCGTACGAGGTCGCCACTCCAAGGGGTTGCAAGGTTTCAAAATGGTGACTGCATACCGATAGACGCAGCACTGGAACGCTTATTAAAGTGATTTGATTACCTGCAAAGCGCCGTGGATCCGCTGGATATGACGATGAGAAGCACAGGATCTGTCGATGTGACAACACTGGCCGCGAAGCTGAAATGACGATGCTTGACAACAATTCTAAAATAAAATTGACATGAAACATAATTTATTAATTTCTAAATCACATAGGCATGGTAAATAAATATAAAAGTAAAGTTTAGTTAGTAGATCCTATAGAGAAGTCTTTTTTATACACAAATAGATGCTCAATTAAGAAAATATAAGTAATAAATGTGCAAAGAATGGTCTCATAAAAGTTGTAAAACATCATACCCAAACTCCGTTTGCCAAATCCTTAAAACTGGTTGCCGACTTCCTGACTACGGCTATCGGTACAACACTAAAATGCCTTGATTTATATTATGTTTCATATTTGTAATCGATAATAAGTGGCTACTGATCAACTGATCGTAATATTTTTATGTGTATCATAAATATTGAGCTCAATTACTCAAACAAACTTTTATAAACCTCAAACGGAATCTTGGTAGACTGAGTTAACGGGTTTTTCTTGATATTACACATGTCAATCAAGGCCTCAAAGATTTCACTTTAATTTATCATGATTAGTGGCCTCTCTGCTTTTCCTTTATTAATCTGTTCAGCTGTTGTATTTTTAACTCTTTCAATCATTTTGGTAGCGACATCAATATCATTATCTTATGTTTGATTTGGCTTATAAATAACAAAAATGCCATGTTTCTGTTTTGCAAAAGATGCTGTTTCTCATCCTGATACATATTATTTGTGGTATCTACCATGCATTTTCTTTTTTGGTATATTTTCTATGTTAATGTATTTATTTTTATTGGTAAACAAAATCCTTTATCCATAACACAGTGAGCTTCTGGTATTACTCACGTACGGTGACTGCCGGCTGACCTTTGCAATTTCCAGATTTTGCTAGTACGATGTTATCATGATACTCTTTACATAATAACTTAGCGACATTTGCATCAGCCCCTGAGAATTTTGTGATATTTGAGTAAAATAATAATACTTTTCACAATTTCTATATGTTACTCGGAATTTTATAGGCTTTATTATAGTTTTATAAAGCTTAATTATTCAATTTATAATTGACATATCGTGTATGCAGAATATTTTCTCATCTTTTGGCTACTGTTGACGTCGTTACAAAAGATAAGAATACGAATTTATTACAATTATAGCTAGACATAACTTTAGGTCAAAATCTAGTTTATTGTTATATTATTCAAATTGAGAATATCGATGACATTGTTGTTAATTTATGGATGTACTGGATTATGCTACATTAGTAAGAAGCATTGGCGATGATCATAAAATTAGTAATATTTAAGATGGTGTGTTAAGATACTAATTCTAGTTATGTGGCAAATCAACTCGTTTGCTATAGACAGACATAATTATGGACACAAAGCAAAAAAGTGGCCAGCAAATTCTATTTTTAGATTCGTCAGAATCCATTTAGAACTGCGAAATTGAAATTAAAAATAAATGTAATTGAAATAATGACTAACTATGTATATTTTTACAACGGCAATGTTATAATCGTAAAAACTGAATATTAACTTAATATTGGTAATTAAAATAAGGAGAGTCCCCGTTTTTATGAGCAAAGTCGTTCAAACTCACCGACAGACACATGATATGCAGAAAGAGTTGAAAATACCCCGCATTAATAATTTTATTGACTACAAAATGGATTTTTATTATCTTTTACTGTCAGGTGAAGATTCGAAGTAGGTATAATTTTAATAAAGATAGGCATAATAATATAACCAGAGGATCTTGTCAGATCATTCGTTTTGCTTTTTTGGCGTTGAAATTTATTTGGCGCCAGAATAGTTCCTTGCAGGGCCCCATTTAAATTTTCCATCTTTAAATTGACACATCAAATAAAAACTTAGACACACTGTTGATTCACGACTGTAGACTTTTTCACTTCATTATAATCCTTTTTAACGTACTTTCACACACAACATTCTTGATATAATACATTTATCACGGTATCGAATGCTTCTTTCAATTTTTATCGAAATATAACATGCGTAAGGCAAGTTTAATGCAGATAATTCTAAAACAAAAAAAAAAATAAAAAAAAAAACATTGCCTACCGAGCGACTAGTTGATAAATGTGCTGCTCGTTTTATTTTTTCTTGCGTTAAAAGGATCACTTATCGTAATGTCTTGGTCACGAGTTTGTAAAAATTAAGACGTGACTGTATAGGTGGAAGAGACATATTTGTTGAATCACTTTGTTTAGGTTTTCATTTAGATTTAAAACGATCGAGATATATATAATGATTTATAAAGGTGAAACAGAAGTTAAATGTCAGATTTCTGATAGACTTTCCACTTCTACTTAATTCTGTAATTATACTAAGTTTTAGAATCTTTGAGTAACCTATTTATTTTTTATTTGCAGGTAAGCTTCACCTTTTGTTCTGCTATCGTCTTCTGTCTACGGATTCGTAATAAGGTATTTAACTAATATTGTATTAAAGTTTTCTTTATTATTTATATCTTAATACGATACGATTTTCTCTCGAGTCTCTGATTTTCCTCTAAATTTGTAAAAGAAGGTATGTCAAAGTGCTGAATGTTTACCAAATAAGAATTGAATGCAGCCAGTGTTCTGGGTCATTTCATTTAAATTTTTCAATGCCCTATGATTTCTTCCCCCTTCCCCCTTTTTACGCCGTTTGTCAGTTTATATATATTTTCTATATTTATAGCTTTTCTATTACAATTAGTAATAGTAATAGTTATTATACAAAAAGTTTGTATGTTCTTCTATATCTTTATTTCAAAATTCTTTCACACACTTTCCATTGTCATCAAAGTATTTGAACAGCAGGAAACACTTTCTTAAGAGATAGTCGATGACTCGATGAGTCAGTCAGCTATCCAGTTATTTTTTAGATTAGGATTAACATTATCAATAGAATGCATTACACCGAACCTATTCTCTTGATGTTAATAAGACCGTACCTTCTTTGTAAAGTCAGTGCCGTGGTTTTTCATCCTTTTCTAACTTAACATGACAGACAGAGATAGATGTATGTCGCTGGACCAGCTAGGCAAGCGTGTTGAAATACTTACACGAAGTATGGATTAAAACTTGAATGTTTGATGTACTGATTGCATAAAAAGCTTCGAAGAATGTTCGGTTGAAATTGAAATGATTCTGAGTGTTTTAACTGAGTGAATAAATTAGGTATGTAATGTAAACTTGTGTTTAGAAATAAATTCCTTTCTAGTGAGCGCATGGAATTGTGGAATATATTTTAGTTTGAGACTGTTCCTTTCACACATTCAAGGAGAAGGATTTAAATTCGTCGTTAATTCTTTGTGATATGTTCTCTAGATATGTTTCGTTATGGTTTTGTTATTTATCAGAAATAATGTTGTAGGTAATAAATAATTTACAGTCGTTCAATACTATGTATTTGTGTTCAAAATCCAGGCTAGGTCACAGAAAATTATCAAATCTAGAAATTGTTGCAATTCAGCATTCATTTAGATTCATTGCCTAATTTCTTATAATCTCTAAATTTAAGTTATATCTCAAGGTACGTTTGTCGAACTTTATAATATTTTTAGTTTTTACGTCCACCTTTCTCTGTGCACCGTACAACCGGCTCATGGGGTTTTAATGCCCAAACCAAAACTGTCACAATGGGTACTATTTAACACAACGTATCGCTGGGATCAGATAACGCCATGTTGATAACGCTGATGATCGATGACGTCAAACTGTACTATAAACGTGTTATTCTTTAATTTGTTAAGTTGCCGTGGGAAGTTTGAATAGAGAGGAAATGATTCTTGTTGTATTGGTAGTCCATTTCTCTATTGAAGATATAGTTATTGACGACGGGATTAATGTGACGGAAGCCAATAAATACAACAAAATTAAATTCAGTACAGTACTTTCTGTGAACAGAAATTTGACCCAAAAACAAAACCATTGAAGATAAGTCGGAACCTTTCATACTATCTCTAATGTTCTAGTTAACGTTGTTGAAAATTATTTGCGACTATTGCAAGGATGAATGCCAAGCCATTCTAGTGTAAAATCTAGAACTTTGGTCAAAACCCAACAAAGCGTTAAGAATATATTTCATTATTGTTTTAATCCATCCGATGCACGTTCTAAACATAAATATATTGAGCTTACAACAAGGGGAATAACCAGCAGCTGATCTTTAAAACTCTTCGATCAAAAGCTTCAATATGCTCGCGCCAAATTCACGAGAGCATCATCCGTACTTTCACTCAGACAAAAAACAACCACAAAATGAGAATCTACCCCAAACACATGCCTTTTCATACATTTCGAACTAAAATATAAAAAAGGAATGCACAAAGAAGTCCCTATTCTGTTAGCGCGCGTTTCCTCTCAGTTTTTATCAAGTTCACACTACGTAGAACAAAAGTGAGCAAGACAAAGCAACGCCGCCAGCGACACCTGACGAAGTGAGAACGAAACTTGATACCCCGGGACAACACCCCACTATTCAAAAGCCAACTTTACCAACTCTGAAATAAAGCACAGAACTCCCCGATGAAATCAATATGAGGAATAAAAGCTAACAACAATTGAATCCGGACTCTACATTAATTGAAATAGAGCAGGTTTCACGAAGCACTCCAAAATAGTATTAAGATTCCGACCGCCACGTGATACGGTCTACCTTTCGCCAAGTAGTTTTGTATTGGAATAATTTTATAGTTATTACATATTAGAATGCTATCCCGGGTTCAATTGAAACTGAACCCTACTGCACTGTAACACAATGTGTTTTTAAATGTGTAGTAGTAAAAGAAAGAATCGTCAATCGTAGTAGAAATACATGATTCAAAATGAATTGTCAATCAAAAAGTTGGATTTTTGAAATTTGACCAGTGCTACCAAATTAAAACTTAGTATCATAAAATAATAACGGGTGTGTCCATCGTTTGAATAATGTTAAAGTTTGTAGTATATATAGGTGTACGTTCTGGTTTTTTATTTGGATTAATAATATGCCTATAGTTATATGCTGGGCGTTTTGTTTATATGGTCACATAGTGTTTTTGATTAAGTTTTTAAATTTATTGAGGCTTGAAATTAATCAGACATTCCACATACAAGATTTTTTATGTTTAGAAAATGAAACTGATGACAAATACTATAATGAAGGTCAGTCGAGGAGTTGCGGAATTTGTTCGAAAGAGTCACCGCGGCCCTGGACCGCAAAGAGCACTAGAAGGATCACGGGTGGGTGGGTCAGTAACAGTCTGATACTCCCTTCCGCCCCGCCCAGAGCGGGAGAAGTCATTTGATGATTTCCCATCCAAAGGTCTATCAAGGAGTCATGATACACAGACTTTGGCTGTACGAAATCCCAATTTTTGGTTAAACTCGACTTTGAACATAAGCTTTCCTATTATATCGGTGTCTGTAAGTTTTGGGTGCATTAAAGATTTGTTAAAACGTTTATTTGACACTTCGCGTGATCCACGGGCTGGCTTTTACTTCGAACAGAGGATAAGTATTGTCTGCCATACAACGTAGCAATACTGCCAGCCTTTTGGATACATTACCAGTGGCCGTTGGACAATTTATCGACGCCATCTTTTGATTATCTTTAGTTTGCTAACAGTTTTTTTTAAGTGTATACATAGTAATAGTTATAAAGACGTTTTATGTTGAAAAAAAAAGCAATACAGTAAAAAGAAATTTAAGCTAGAAGAATATATATTCAAAATTAATATTGGAGGATGAAAAGTGATCGATACTGTAGCCAAAAATGCAATCAGTAAATTTTGTGTCTGTCTGTATGTGCACACATGGATTAAAAACTACTGAAGGGATTTTAACCAAACTTGGTACGATTGTAGTCCATACTCCTGGGCAGGTTATAGGCTATATAACATAACGCTAGGACACATAAGAGCTGAGCAGTGACGATAAATTTGAAGCAAGTCGGATGAAAATGCGCTTTCGAGCTCTTATTCTCACATACGTTGGTTATACCAAAAGTATGTATTAACTAGTCTAATAGGCGAAACTACATTACAGATAAGCTCAATCAATACCATGATATACCAATTTGAGAACCACCCCTTGAGCTCATCAAAAACTCACATACTAAAAGACGACGGTTTTTAATAAAAGAAATACATACACGTGGAGATATGTCTTTTTCTCAGCTTCACTTTACCATTTTTGTCCAGTTAAAAATGCATAAGGATAAAAGTATGCCTCGGAACGGGTTCCTAGACATAATATGCATAGTAAAGACTTGCTTGAACTTAATTACTATTTTCGAGGAATACTTAAGGTTTTTGTTATGTTGTAGCTAGAGAGAGAATTGGTAGTTTTGTGTAATACCCCGTTTTCTTTATTGTCATGAGACAATTTACTGTTTGATAAAATACTCCCCAAATGTTTCTAATGCATAGAAAACAGTTATCTATACTAATATTATAAAGAGGAAAGATTTGTATTTTTGTATGTAACTAATAAACTCAAAAACCGATTTCAAAATTTTTTTCACCATTAAAAGTTACATTCACCCTGAGTAACCCCCCTGAGCCCCACCCCCCCTGGGCCCCTGGGTCCTGAGTGTGGCTTTATTTCATCCCCATATTCCCACTGGAACGGGAACTACGCGGGTAAAACCGCGGGGCGCTGCTAGAATGTAATAAGCATAAATCCGATGCAAAAATTACTAGGTAAAATCTCTTTAATGGAAACTTCATCAGGCTTTGACTGATTACTGACTATTCAAAAAAAAAAAGCTTCGTTTATAAAATCGAAGAAAAAATTAACATATTGTACTCAAGTTTTTCTACACACAAAAACGTTTATACAATAAAGTTTATAATACCGACAACTTGATGGCAATAAAACCATTAGGATCCTTTTTGTAAGTCCAATGTAATCAAAGAATTGAGCAATCATCGACTTACAATTGATGATTTTACTGTGTAAGAAATTAAAGAAGTATGATGGACTGGTTTAGTTATTTGTAAGTTTTTATTTATTTTTAATTTTCTCTCGCGTCAAAAACGAGCATGAATAAACGCTTTTTCTTTCTTTCTTTCTTTTTCTTTGATGAAAAACTTTTTTTAAAATTTGTTTATTCAGTTATTCATGTTATGTACTTTTCAGCGCAATCTACAATGAATACGCTGAAAAGTACATAGTAACATGTTAGTACAACGTTTTATTAAGCGTTTCCCAAAAATTGATCCAACAGGCATTTTTCATATCAAGCGAAACGGAAATTTACCGGCCACATAAATAATGAATAGTTTTAAAATTCTTACCACAGAACGAAACCGGTTAATTTTTTACGCTAATCTGAAACTTCGAATCTTTTTCGACCATATTGACGATTTTTAATCGGTATAATAGGTCTATGTGTCTCCATAAATTATTATTAATATTATTTTAAATGGGAAACAATTTGCTAAAACGGACCTTATCGCTTGGTCATAAGGTTTTAGTAATAAATATGACAGCTCGATGAAATACCGATTTATTATGAATTGCCATATAGGCAGGTTTTTGGTTTAGTACTACAAGCGACATTATTTATAACTTTATGTAAAAATTGAATGAGTTACAACGTAGACATTTTTGTTTATTCCGATATATTTTAAGCATAATAAGTGTGTTTGTCCTTTCTTCACATCTTTTCATGTCTTATATCTGCTCATCATATTATTTACATCTT
This sequence comes from Hecatera dysodea, assembly GCA_905332915.2. NCBI lineage: Eukaryota > Metazoa > Arthropoda > Insecta > Lepidoptera > Noctuidae > Hecatera > Hecatera dysodea. The sequence goes on along the minus strand of HG995294.1, from coordinate 3,295,664 downwards.
AAAAAAAATTAAACCTTAAGTCAATGTGCTCACTATTTTTCTACTAGTGCCAGAATTTTTGCAATCAAACTTATAGCTTTTTAGTTTGATTGCAAAAATTCTGGTGCGGACGAACATACAAATATAATGCTTATGAAATTTAGCACATAAGTTTAGAAGCTGGTATGGACTAGTCTATATAAAAACTGCGCAATGTAACATACCTACGAACGAGTCAAATTCTAATCAGTTCACGATGATGTAAATCTCATAAAATTATCCAATATAACTACAAAGTGATAAACAGTATTAATTGAACTATAATAACATGAATAACCGTAGTAAAGAAACTTGTAATTAAAAATAATAATAATTTACCAAACAATGAATGCGGTGACGGCTATAAATTGTGCGAACACGAACACAGTAGTGCTTTCCCATGAAGTTATGGGAAAGAAAAACATGCTCTGCATTACTGGCTTGTCATCCGATGTAATTAATATAGTAGATTATGTTTTAGGTCAGGCTGAAGCTAGTAGGCCTGCGAACGATGGTAACCATAAAGCTACCTGAATTGAATACGCACACAATATCTACACTAATATTATAAAGAGGAAAGATTTGTATTTTTGTATGTAACGAATAAACTCAAAAACTACTGCACCGATTTCAAAAATTCTTTCACCATTAGAAAGCTACATTCACCCTGAGTAACATAGGCTATATTTTATCCCCATATTCCCACGGGAAAAGGAACTATGCAGGTGAAACCGCGGGGTGCTGCTAGTAACCTAAATTATGCCTGCAAATAACAGTGTTAAAGAACAATCGCATTTACGTAATGTTAAATTTGAAGCTTTGAAAACAGCAAAAACAATTACAGAAAAAGCTACAATCACTTCAAATCACATTACTAATTTCAAAATCGTAACAAATTTCGAAACCGGTCAAAGAAACAATAACTACATTGAGAGACAATCGCATTCACTCAAAACAACATCAATATTAGTGATACCACCAACCAAGAAGTTATTGAACCTTAAATTTATTCAATTAACCCCCAAAGAGCTAAATACACGTTCACAGAATATATCAAGCTTGGAACAACGGTAGCTGGACTGAACTTGCTACCGATAGCCCTAGGTCACACGATAGGATCACATCGGGACATTCTCCCCTTGTTAATTGTGCGCGCACGGTTTAATTGACACCGTTGTAGCCTTTGCTTTTGATGCTCAATTGTTAGTTTTGTTTTCGTGCTTACGGGACAGGGGATTTTAAGGTGTGAAAAGAATGCAGTTACAGTATTGTAGCAAGGGATATATGGATAAATAGATTTTTTTTTTTTTAATTATGTTATTGGAGTTTGGCACTGATTTAATTAGAAGTAGATTCATCTATACTAATATTATAAAGAGGATAGATTTGTATTTTTGTATGTAATGAATAACCTCAAAAACTACTGGACCGATTTCAAAAATTCTTTCACCATTAGAAAGCTACTTTCACCCTGAGGAACATAGGCTATATTTTATCCCTGTATTCCCACGGGAACGGGAACTACGCGGGTGAAACCGCTGCTAGTGTATAATATTGGTTTACATCATGTTCGAAGGTCTTGGTCAAAAAGCAGGAGGTTGCCATCTTGAAACAATTAATCATACAACAGAAGTCGATCAGTGTATACGGATGTCTCGAGTCTTCTTATTGGTTATGGTCAGATATAAAAAAAAAACTGCTTTAAACATTGATAGGCATGAATCGCACCGTAACAGTGTTTTTATTAAAATGAACCACTTCACTGCGTAAAAAATAACGGTAATAGTAGATTAAAATAATAATCAACTTTCAAGCGAATTCATTTTCTATCAACGGTGCTGGTTCATGCGTAGCTAATCAAACATTATTTTTGAAGAATTCAATTTCATGCTCTTTTTTGCAAAGGAAATACTAACACAGAATGTATACTACTTACTCACACCAGTTTATCAGAGGCTATCTGGGTAGGTATATTTGCTTTCAAAAAACCTTTACCTTAAGCTGTACCTTTTTTTCTGGTTGGGATATCATCAAATGACTTCTCCCGCTCTGGGTGGAGCGGAAGGGAGTGTCAGACTCTTACTGACTAAAACCTACCCGTGATCCTTCTAGTGCCCTTTGCGTTCCAGAGCCGCGGTGACTCTTTCGAATCTACACCTCAATCGCAATATCATCATGACCAAAAAGCAAGTCTCTTTAAAAAAGTTAGGAAAACGTCGCACAAGTGAACACACTTTCTAGTACCTGTCCAGTTCAAAATTAGAGCAAAGATTTCTTGTATTGTGTTAATTTCTGCTGTCTAGACTTCTCAGTAACTGTTTCGATTTGCTTTTGACTCCTAAAACCAACTGGATACGAAACATTCTTTCCTCCTGATCTACGTAGACCCCTAACAAAACGTTTCGAATTATCAATTCATTCGAGTTTCGGTTACCGGCAATAAATAGGGCTCCCGACAGACGAAAAGCCCGGTACATGACATAAATACTACGTCTCAGCATCCATAAATGTCGTAATCCCATGAGTTATACAAGCGAATTCCAGTTCTATCTTTCGGGCGGCAGAGTTGGGATTCCACTGTGGTGAATTCTGGAGTTACGTAAAGGGTATCAAGTAACCGACTTCAAAGACAATGGTATATCGCTTTTGGAGACAAGTGAAGGTGACAGCTTTGGTTTCGGGTTTTAATTTGCGAAATTTTGTGTACAATGGCCAAAGAATCGTGAATGGGTGACGTTGACTGATGAAGGGCTTGAAAAGACTAGATTTCCAGAAATTCTGGTGATAAATATGGTGTGTTTAAGTTAGGTACCCGAAATGTTTGAGTGAAACAATCAATTACTATTTTGGTTTGTATGCAAACATATTTTGAACTAGCAGCGCCCCGCAGTTTCATCCGCGTTGTTCCCGTTCCGGTGGCAATACGGGGATAAAATGCCTATGATACTACACAATAACGTAACTTTCTATTGGTGAAATTATTTTGAAAATCGGTTCAGTAGATCCAGAGATTACCCCTTACAACGTCACAAACTCACAAACGTTACCTCTTTATAATATTAGTTTAGATTTACTCAAAAGCAGGAAGATTATATAATATTCGTAATATTTTTATGACTTCAAGAGAAGGTCTTAGACCGATCGCATTTGCAACATACCCCATCATTTCACCAAGGCGATAAAATTGCTAATAGTATGGCGAGAACAACCCTTTGGAAAACCATTACGAATTCTGTGCTGTCAATGTACTAAAACCTCAAAAGGATTTGTAACTCAGAAAAAACAAAATTCCTTTTCAAGTAAAATAAAAGCCGACTTCCCATATTCAGCACTTTAGAGGCATTCCGATGTATTGTCGCGAACACGATTCGTTTGTGCGTCGATTTGCATAAAAACTAACTTATCACGATAATAAAAATGTTAAGAAGCCGCAACTATTTTGTTTTATCAACAAGCTATGGTTATTTATAAATGATTTTAAACTTTGTTTTATTATAATTTGAAACTTAATATCCCTTAAGAGTTTTTTTTCTTTTTAAGTAAAGAAGTAGGCGTTTCGAAAGTTTAATACCTATGTTATTCTGAATTAATGAAGGCTATAAAAGTAGGTATCGGTATCAGTAAAAAAACATTCAACGATGTTCTCTGTGGCTAATCCAATAATGTAGTTTCCATTATCTGAGTTACAAATGGTCTCCAAATCACTTGATTCAGTGACTGTACCAGCAACTACCGCATTTCGAATCGACGATGACAATATATGTTTTAATTATTTTTTTAATATATTAGTTATCTAGTAGCGCCCCTTAGTTTCACCCGCATTGTTCTCGTTTCTTTGGGAATACGGGGATAAAATATAGCCTATGACACACACAAATAATGTGGCTTTGCATTGGTAAAAGAATTTAAAAAATCTATTTCGTGCATCCAGATATTACTCCGTACAACCTGACAAACTTTATCTCTATATGATATTTGTATACATTAACAAAAATAACTAAAATTATCAATTTTAATATTTATCATTGTTATGTTTTTTTATTGTTATTATTTGTTTACTTTGTATTTTGTTGCTGTTGTGCTGTGTCTGTGTCGAATTAATGTTTTCTATTCTATTCTATTCTGTTCTACATAAGCTAAAGCTAAAATAAACTAAAATATAGCATCATAAAATTTCGTCCTCAACGCTGTCAGCTGGTAATGTGCCCAAGAGACTGGCGGCATTGCCACGTTGAATGGCAATACTCAGCTTCTTGCCGAAGTAAAAGTCACTTCTTGGGTCACGGGCAGTACCAACCAGTCATACTCATTATTTATGTCATATCGTCATTATATCGGAGGCTCCTCTGGTGTAGTCAAATCTCATCGAAATTCCCCATTGATCTGCGAGGGATGACTAAGAGAGATTCCAAGAAATCCGAAACGAAAAGAAGTTAGGGGGATACAAGCAATTAAGGACTGTGAATTTATATCATCCACTTACTGAACCGCGCAACTTCGTCTGCGTCACATAAGAGACACAAAAAAAAGTTTTTGCAACATTATTCATTGATGCTCCGCTCCTATTGGTCGTAGCGTGGCTTATATGTGCCTATAGCCTTACTCGATTAATGGGCTATCCAAAACTAACATATTTCTTCAAATAAAACCCGTAGCTTCTGTGTAGATTGTTAACGCTTGCCGTTAGCTAAAGTTAAATCCTTAAAACGGGAATAAAATGACTCTGTATTCATTTCAACCTAATCATATCCCACAATGAATATGTACTCGTAACCCATCACCACCTTAACTTGTTGATATCCACGACACAGATCCAAACAAAGAGTCACCACTCGATACAAAAAGGAATTAAATTCATAAAAATGCTTTATCACACCCCATTACGGAACAATAACTGGAATCCTGCACAAAAACTAAAAAAAAAAAAACAGCCAGGTCCCCTCTTACATAACGCATATGTGGTACGGTCAGCACAATAAGTAGCCAACATTTATTCAGAATGCCGGGCGAAGCAGGAATTATCTGGCCGAGTATCAAAAAAGGCCGACCCAACTTAAGGAATAAAAAAAGCATAAAACCCGACAAGAAATTATGATACTACCAAATACGCGGGTAAAAACTCGATTGTATATACTGTTGTAAGTTCTACAGTGGATTCCGATCCAATTATCTGGTTTTGGGTCGGCGGATTGCATTCGTTGCGAAATAATTTTGTCTACTCACTGTTTTGCTGTCTGTACTTAATTATTATAGCTCTGTCGTTTTCAACACTTGCCTGATTTTTTGCTAACGTGGTTTAGATTAGACTTGTTATTTTTTAGCTAAGTGAATAGTGATTTGTTCGGGAACAATAAGGTTTGCTAAGACAATCTCGAGAACTTTGCAATGAATCTTTTTCTGAAAATAAAAAAATAATGATTTTTAAATGGTACTTTGTCAATTGAAAAGATTACAATTTAAAAACTTTTATACAAAAACGAAAATGTGCAACCGACTTCCAAATAAAAACAAACACATTTTGTCCTTAACATGTTATGTTATGAACTGGCGTAAACGATAAACAGACATGTGGTTTCAGCAATCCCGGTACATTTGCTATGATTGATTGAAGCGTTTCGTTGCCTATCTCAAAAGTTCTTCATTTGAAGAGTTCCTTCGATTTTTTCAAGATCCCATCATCAGATCCCGATGTAATGACCATGGGACCACATGGGATGTACTCTCTCAAACAATGTCTACAAAATTTGAACTTTTTTTCCTGGGACCTCATCATCCTTTACGATCCTGACTTATACACTAATATTTGAATTGCCTTAAAATTTGAGGGTTGCCCTCAATTTCTCTGGGATCCCATCATCAGATTCTGGCTTACTAATATTATCACATAACAGTCACAGGAAGAACGGAAATACGCAATTTCGTTTACTTCGATGACATATTTTTTCTAATTATGTTCATTGTGATTTCTAAATCCTTTCACAAAAAAAATGCTCTGTATAAATGACGGAATTATGACGTATAAAATCATTAAAAAACTTAATTTAGAAACTCCTCCTTTTTTGAAGTCGGTTTAAAAAGGGCGGTAAATAATAAAACATTATGTGATGTATTTCATAATGATGGCTGATTCATTGCCGGAATTAAATGTTCTTTTACGAGTGAATTTCTTAGAGATTTTAATTTCGGTTGATGGGTAATTATATTACTATGCCTCTATAAAGTCTAAGGGGAGATAATAATGATATATTAGAAAATATGTCTTGACTTGCAACTTAAAAGGTACTAAGTACAGCAATAAGTAGCTAAATACGCACCACAGTCATAAATACGGAAAATAAGGAAAGGAAAATAAATGTATATCTACCACTCATAGATAGAATAAACTTTATTGCACAAAAAGGTTGTAACAAAGTTTCTTTGCAAAATAGTGCTAATTTCAAGGGTACTGCGGCAATCATAATATATTATGGCTGGTGGTGATATCCACCAGACTTCAGCCTGTTAGCGACGTTCAACTATCAAAAGTATTAAGTGGACAAATAAAAAAGGGAATGCCCAATACGAAGAGCTTTGGATATAAGAGTTCAAAAGAAATACAAGAAAACTTTTCTAGTCATCGAAAAGGCACTGCAATAAGTGTAGTTTTAATTTCAAGTAAAGCCTCGGCTTTTTCTTTTATTCTACCTTCATTTACACCGTTAGCCGTATCTAAAGCTAGATTGTAAGTACGAAAAATCACGTTTCGCATTAGACTGAATAGCAAAAAGTTTATAGAAACTCACATACCACCAATTAGTGACAAAAAAGCGATTTGTCGTTTTAACTAAACACAAAACACCTCATTATACTAATTAGCAAGAAAAAACCAAAGAAGAGACGTCGATCAGCGCGGGCAATTCCGGGTAGCCCCGGTAGTCTTAGATTTAGGGTTGGCGACGATTACTTGCGAAACAATGTTGAATATTTGAGGCACAAGTAGACTGTGGAAATCACAATGGAGGTAGAGGATTTTACAGTACATCTGCAATGGTCAAACCACCTACAATTTATTGGTATTCACTGTTGGTACGAGCCATAGAATAAAGGCGCACAATTATTGATGCAAATATATTTACCCAGTCATTTAGCGAAGTTTCCAAATCTGACTGTAAAAAACGCATTGGACAAACATCAAATCTGTTTAGGCCGAACTGAGCTGCCAATAAGCTATCAATACCGTTTAGATCCTAAAGTAACACGACCAAATAATCAATACACTTATTTAGATCTTTTCCCAACCGTCAAATGTCCAACCTAAAAATGTCTTCCTCCAATTCCACGAGGTCTGTCACAAAACTCTCTTCGCCTACCAGCCCTGCAGTTTCAGGCACCATCAAGATATCCCGGTGGCTTGCTAATGAAAAGAACTTGGCTCCCTTTATTAAGTCTAATGTATTCAACTGATCGGCTAGATGATTGCGAGCCAAATGTCAGTGTGTGTTTACTTTGTTGCCCGGCATTTGTTGATGACTTCTAAATTCTAATGTACGTTTATAAGTTACATAGTGGTAATTGAATTGCATGGGCGAGGTAGATTTGTGTGTTCGGGAATGTATTATCTGATTTTTTTTACAGCGAAACTATGTGTATTCAATCGTTGTTTTCTTCTTTGTGGGAATTTTGTAAAGGAAATTACGAATGTCCCTGTTTCAGCTATTTCTATGTTTCCTTTCTTGATAAAAACGGTTGTACCAAATCAGCAATTGCAAATTTTTGCAAAAAATATATTGATATTTTTAATAGTATAGTACTTATTGTGTACACAAATAACTACTATTCTATCAATATATTTTTGTTCTACTTGCTTAAAACTGCAAAACTGCAATTTCTAATACGTCCTCTGGTTTTTCGAACATGTCAATCTATAATACTAATATTATAAAGAGGGAAGATTCGATTGTTTGTTTGTATTGAATAGGCTCCAAAACCACTGAACCGATTTTAAAAATTCTTTCACTGTTATGAAGCTACACTATCCTCGGGTGACATAGGCTATATTTTATCTCCATATTCCCCGGGAACGGGAACTATTCGAGTGAAACAGTGGAGCGCTGTTAAGACTGCTGCTGTTGACTATAAGATACAAACAGAGTATAACTATTTTGGGTCAACATTTTTCTTACAGAATTTATTCAACGAGACACTCTCAATGTTTACCCTATATATTATTACCTCCTCCCACAACGTAACCTTAAGAAACTGGTACGCAAACGAAATCGAATGAATAAAATGTACTACAAGCATATGAACAACATTCCACTACCGTCAATCTTGCTTTTATGGTGTTTAGCAGTCCAGTGGCGAACACCATAGGCCTAGAAAGGTTAGCACCATAATAAATCTTGACTTTATGGCGCTTGCAATGACTCCTGAATTCAACCTTTTATATCAAAGATTGTGCTTTGATCTCCCATAAAAGTACATGCTGAAATAAGACATTGGGTACGGAGTTTCATTTTTTTAATAAATGGAATTTGTTGTGCTAAGTGTTTATTGATGTCCATTGAATTATTTTTAAGTTAGCTTTATAGTATTCCTGTGTTTAAAAGGCATTGGATTGTGTAGACACCCAACTCCTCTACGAACCTACTTTGTAACTATAACTTATGACGATTATTTTTGTCCTAACCATTATAAAGTATCTCTTCTCTTCTTCTGTATGATTGAATGAACTTATCATATTTTGAAAGTAATATTTGGTCATTTGAATTACGCTACATTGTCGTTTTTCCTTTAATTATCTTAGTTTTAGTGTTAGGTTAGGTTAGTTACCCCCGGAATGTAGCCACTGATATATCCTTGTCTGTAGGTATTGCCTTATGCACCTACATAGATATATACAAATAAATGATCCCTCAATCAACTATACTTTGAAATCTACGATGCAACTACCGTTCCGTTACCCCAGAAGACTACACTTAACTTAAAATGCGGCTTTCTTCATAGAATTCCGTTTTACAAAAACTTAAATTCTAAATCCCTAATAGGTACACAGCAATGCCGTTTTATCACGTTAACAAATTGCCATCGTCGTCGTCTGTTTGCTGCGTTGCTATTGGTCGGCAAAATCTCCCGCATGCGCGGTAGCCGAGCCATTAGCCCGCCATTTCAACCTGTATCTACGTACTGGCTTGAATTAACAAACAAATTACATGTTAGTTTTCGGCAAGTCATTTTAATGTAGAGTTGTTATTTCCTGGTTCTTTGTTTTGCATTCAATTGAGTCAGCTAAAATTTATAATGAACGATACTTTCAAGATTTCTTTCTGTAGGGTAAAACCGGGATAGATGGCACAGTTTTTAAAATAATTTAAAACTGGCAAGTTCTTTGGTTTTTTATCTACAAATTTATGAAAAGTAAAAATCTTTGATATTTTCAGAGCATTAGCGATTTTTGCGGACCTCTACGTTTTGGGACATCTATCCCATAAATGGGATAGTTGCCTAGTACAATATAAATTATGAACGTTTAGTATAGACGACCCGCTGATAAATATGCATACCGATAAAACTTTGATCGCACTTTGCCTTCCCATGCATCACATGAGACATGAGACACGGTCCACTTAGTGGTCGTTGAAATGTCTCCCCATAGATAACTATAATAGCATGCTATTCATCCGCGAAACCAAAAATTCTAAGACATGTCACATTCACCAACCCGCACTGGACCCGCGTGGTGGATTACAGCCCATTCCCTTTCCCAGAGAGGAGGCCTGTGTCCCAGCAGTGGGAACATTAAAAGGCTGATTATGCTTATGCATCCGCGAAACTAGAATAAGCACAATCGGGACTTTACTACTGGGACATCTAACCCGGTTTAACAGTAAGTACAGAATTTGGGTTAACAGATGGCGCTATGTGGCAGCACTGTTCCGTGTTCCTGGTGTGGTTTCTTCGTTTTTTTTTTATTCGGTTATATTCTTCAAAGTTTCAAGGAAGCGTTTTATTTCATTTTAAATTGTTTAGTGAACTTCTTCTTTTTATCTTCAGATAGCTTTAATATCTAATTTATATCAGTTAGCTTTTAATATCATAGCGGATCTTGACATTTATAGTACCATCATTGCAACATTGTATAGGTCAAAGTTAGGGTAGTCTTTACTTCATTATGGGCTATATATGCCGGTAATATTTTATTACTTAAAGTTAAAGTACCTATTTATATAACAGGTTTTTTTTTTAATTTACGTGAAATATGACGTGGTATTTACTTTGTATTATCCTTTAAAATAAGCCGGTTCTTATTTTTTTTTGTGTATACTAATATTATAAATAGGAAAATTTTGATTGTTTGTTTGTATTGAATAGGCTCCGAAAACACTGAACCGATTTAAAATAATATTTCACTGTTAGGAAGTTACAATATTCCCGGGTGACATAGGCTATTTCATGCCCATATTCCCACGGGAACGATGTGGGTGAAACCGCAGGGCATTGCTAGTTCTCTAATATAACGGGAAGAAAACCTTATCGGTCTGACATACAGGTTTTAGTAAATAGTCAAATATGATCATGAAGAAATTGTATTTGCTGTAGTAACTTTGTTTTGCCACCGGCTTCAATCGTGTGATAGTCGAGATTTATCCCAAATACCGTCGCCATTAGAAGACTTGAAGAGATAGCAAACAGTCACGGAGAGTAATTTTTATGTGTATAGTTATATAGTTTCACCCGCGTATTTTTCGTTCCCGTAGGAATATAGGTATAAGAAATATCCTATGCTATAATGCGCTGATAATGTAGCTTTTTATAGGTAGAAACTCTTTATTATATTAGAATAGATATTGGAATGGTAGGGTAAAACTAGTCGACTAATGACTTTAGTTTCGCGGATGAATCACACGTTATTTTATTTATCTATCGAGAAAATCTTCTAACGAACACTAAGTTGACCGTGTTGCAAGTATCTGTGTGATTGTATGGGAAGACAAGGTGCGATCAATACAAAAAGATAAAAGGATAAAAGATTACTTTTTCAGTCAAAAAAAAAATTGAAGTCTGCACGAATCGGCAACAGGTCAATACTGCCGCAAATACATCCTTCACTAAAACTTAAAAATGGCTTCTTATAATAACTTTAATACTAAAAAAAAATGTTTGTCAATTAAAACAGAACCAGTAACACGAGTAGCCAGAAACCAACCAACTACATAAAAACGTTATTTAAATTAAGAACGAAACCAACTTTACAGCCAATCCGTATCAATTCCGTAGTATCTGTGTTCAAAGATTACGTGTACCGCAAACATTTTTATTAATATTCCAAGAATTTGGGCTCTGTGCTTGTATACATTTGGTAAAACCTTGTCCACAATTCGGTACATCAAATCATTATGAAAAAGTATAGGCACTTAAATATTTGGATTCTGGAAATTTGAATACGGAAATGACTGCGAAAAAATGTGGCGCCCTGATTTGCCGTCGCAGAAACCCTCAGTGTGGGCAAACCTTTAGAGTTTTATGATTTTTTTTATAAGCCCACAATCGGGCAAATTAATGTTACCGATTACAAGTTCGATGTGCCGATATCATTACTTGAACTTTTATTGCTAACAATAAATTTATTTTAAGGACATTTTATGATTGCGAAAAAAAGGGTAAAAGTAATTAACTGTTGCGCTAAAAGGATCGCCGGAACAGTTATTTGTAATTAGTGCCTACAAATTAAGTCTGAATTTTATTGTCTATTAATGCATAAACTTTAATGCACCGTGTGATTTCCTGTCAATGTCTTTCATTTGATATTATTTTAAGTGACTAAGTGGTGACTAATGCTGCGGCATCCGTCCCTTGCCTTTTATTTTTTACTAGCTTTTGCCCGCGACTTCGTCCGCGTGGAATAGTTACTAACCACCCGATTCTTTGTGATATTGATTCGTTGATGGACGAAGTGGTGGGAGGCGCCCAACTTGACGGAACAGTGGTGGCATGCGCTTGAGCTGCGCGCGATACTGGACAGTACTTGGACATTGCAACATTATTTTATTTTTCTAAAATAAAAGTAGAAGTCTAAATTACTCCTTGATACAACAGCCAAGTCCCGTCAAAATCGGTCAAGCCATTTCAGAGATTAGCCGGAACAAACAAATAATTTTATAAATTAACAAATCATTATATATATAATATATCTATACTAATATTATAAAGCTGAAGAGTTTGTTTGTTTGTTTGTTTGAACGCGCTAATCTCAGGAACTACTGGTTCGAATTGAAAAAATCTTTTTGGGTTGAATAGACCATTTATCGAGGAAGGCTTTAGGCTATATATCATCACGCTTAAGCTAATAGGAGCGGAGCAGCGATAAAGAATGTTTTAAAATCGGGGATTCCACGGGGACGAAGTCGCGGGCAGCAGCTAGTTATAAATTATAAATTTAATATATTAATTGTAATTAACGAAGAATCAGGTTCATCATATCAGTAGACTTTTAGCTGTACGAGTAGGTTTCTCGATCGACACATCACATTGGCTTTTTGATGTTCAACGCTAAATAATGCATACAGTTTTGCTCGAAGTAACTGTATTCTTCAAATGGGTTGCTGTTCTGGTACTTTGATGACCTGGCATCACAGGTTTCTGTCCAAACGCGCTACATTTACAGCTGGGCTTACTAATGGGCGCACGATCATTTCTTGTAACTTTCTCCACATTGAATTTTACGAGTTTGCTGGATAACAGTAGTGACTTTAAAGGTTGATTTCTTTTTAAATATTTTTTTGGTTTTTTCTTTGGTATCTAAAGTGAGGAAGCAAGTTATTCTTCACACAATTTGGATTTATTTTGAGAAATAATGTCAGACCTCTGATCGAAGTCAAGAGTTCAGTGTTTGTAATGATGAGACAGATTTCGGTAGTCTAAATTTATTTATTTAACACTTTAGATACAAACATCAATGTTGCTCTGGCTCTTGTACTAATAGGTCTTCTATCTTAAGGGCTAGACTTCTTAATATACCGGGAGTGTAATTTATAGTACAAGCACAGATAATATAATACTGTACAAGTATGTTAGACAAAAATAGTATGAGCTAATACTTTGGTAAATCTTAGGCACAATAGGGTGTTTTACTGAAAAAAAAAATCTCTGATAGATTTCCAAAAAAATATTGGGTTTACGTATTTTTTTCTTTTTCACGAAAACAAATGAATAAGACGATTAAGTATGTTGAAAACTCGCGTGACGTCACTACGTGCTACAATTTGCACTCGCGACGCGACGTCACCAGCCCCCCTCTTGTACTTTGATGCGCTCTATCTTAATATTTTTTTTACGATTTGAAATGACAAAAAATACGTGACTAATAAATACTTTTTGAATATCCAGCGGACGGACTAAATAGCTAATAACTAACTAAACGTAATATACTCGTATATTAACTAGTAAAATACCCAATTAAAGGCTAATATTACATCATCAGCTTCGGTCCAAGCATGTAAGGAAGAATGAGAGGTCTTTGTTCTATAGTGGGACGGAACCAGTGGCGTGCAGTGGTTCGAGTTGGGTAGGCAAAAAAAAACACACCACATTATTCAGGGTTGAAATGTGGTGTTTTTTTTAAATAGGCTATTTAAAAAAAAACTCATTTCATTAAAAATCAACCCTGAATAATGTGGTTATTTTTTAAAATTTATTTGGACATTTTCTCTGGCCTACCCTAACTCGAACCACTGCACGCGCCTGGACGGAACAGACGAACTGAAATGACGAACCTTCTTGGGAAATATAAATATATTCCCCTCTACGCCCTAGAAAGTTAGAAACCGAACTATTATTAGTTCAAACAATATAATTCTCCGATATCTGAGCGATTCCGTGCGAGACGTTTATTTCAAATGAATGCCTCTAATTAGTATTGTTTAAGTTCGTAACAAATTAAAGGAACCTAATGAACAATGCACATTAACAGCCGTGGCAAATAATAACCCGCGCCCGCGCTTCGGACCTTTGGTACTTGCTCTATAAACCTTGCATGCCTATTGGGGCCGCGAAAAACGCGATAAGTGATCATGAAACGCAAGACGCCGCAGTCATAACTGGTGCCAACTGAAAACCAGCGCTGGGTGTCTGACGCCCAGCAAATGGTGAGATGGTAACCCTTTCGGTATGCGCACGCTCAGCACAGTTTTAATCTTTATCGTTGTTATGTTTTTTTTTTAACTTGTATTTTGTTGCTGTTGTGTTGTGTTTGTGTCGAATAAATGTTATCTATTCTATTCTATTCTATTCATACGTTCTCGTCTCTCGTATTCGTGCGAATATATGGATCTGTTTTTATGAACTGGTAAATTATTCAAGAATATTCGGCCGGATAATAAGTCATGGCAGCCGTTGCATGTTGTCTACGAAATTATGGCAAAAAAGTGATTTTTATTTACCACTGTTTCTAATGAATTTATGAGCTCTAGCATGACTTAATTCAAGTGCACTTTTTTTTTTAATTGAAACTATCTCAAAAATATATCGCTTACATCGTAGGGTCTGAACCCGTTATAAAAATCAGATGTAGAGCGGAAGTCAATAATGAGCAATAAAAACCGAATAATTATGAGCAATTAAAAGCAAAGAGCGCATTCATTCTCTGTGTAAATCTCACCGTAAACATGTTTATTATTGCTGTATATCAGCCCATAATTAACCTGTGATTAATCGCCTGAAAATGGCAGTTTAAATGGCTAAGGCTACAAGGAGGTTTTTAATACATATCATAAAGTATTTTCAACATTAGTTGGTTTAGTCGACGATAAAAACGAACTAAAACACAAAATGGATTAATTATTCAACGCTTCTTGCAATGATATCAGTAAATTCAAAAGCTATTTTAAATTTCTCAGCAGAACAAAATTGTATAGATAAAAGAACAGCACTAAAGTGCTAATAAACTGACGATTGTATAAATATAACTTAGGTGCAGAATATTGAATATCGCTGTTCTCATGGCCGCAACCTAATAAATAATAAACAATTTCTTACAATAGAAAAAACGAAAAACGGAAAATGTCAACAAAGCCTACTGAGCCCGACATTGAATTAAAACAACTATTCGGTCAAACCGACCTTTTTTGCAAAGCAACAAGGTTCACTTTCATTTGTTTCGGTTGCAAATAAAATTGCGAATCGTAAACCCTACTGCATCCACCGAAGCTGTGTTGCAGTTTTAAAAATATTTTCTCTTAAAACTAATTTGTTTGTTGGTTTGAGAAACTATTTTGAGAATTCTACACAATTTATTTAAATGTTTTTCTGTTTCGTTTTTCGCTTGAAATGTGTACTTTGAGCTCACTTTATTACGTTCGGAGAAATATACCTAATGTATGTATGTAATCTAGCTTAGGAACAAGATGTGACTTTGTTTATATGTATAATACACTGTAATAAAAACTGACACTATAATTTTGTATATGTATAATTTCGAAATCGTTCAGTTGTTCTTTAAAAGTAAGACTTAGTGCCAAAGTGCCAAACGTTCGACGTTTTCCGACGAAGTTTTGCTAATTTAAATAAGCGTCATCTAGTGACAGTAACGGAAAAACCTGTTTTCTACAAGTTCGCTTTCATATTTTACGAGCGAACGCTTACCTTAACACGATTGAGTAGGTACGTTCAAAAACTCGCACTAGGCCTTCTGTGCAAGCCTGTGAAACATACAGTCCTTTATAAATCCTTCTCTGCTTCATTCAATTGTTTTCGTAAATAAAGTCCGCATTTCAAACGGATCTCGTCGTGCCCATTAGTATCTTAGTTCCTGATATGGAAAGCCTCTTGTTTTACGCTTAGGAACTGTTGATAGGGCCTTAGGCTGTTGGAGTATTTTGTAGATTAATGTTTGGTAGAATAGATGAATTTAAGAAGGTTGGTGTTGTTTTGTGAAGGAAGAAACTAATTTTGTGAGTATTATGAGGATTGAACAAATTATTGGAACCATCCTTTCAAAACTATTTTCTTTGTTTCACACCATTCTCTTATACTTTTAAATTGTGTTCTTTTTATCTGTTAAAACATGACGCAAAATCTCAAAACAGCCTGAGAGCAGCCCGTATATGGCTTTTAAAGGAGACAAGGTAACACCTATCCCCTACCAGGGATGCGGAATTTGTTTGAAAGAATCACTTCGGCCCTAGAACGCAAAGGGCATTATGAGGAACACGGATGGGTTTTATTCAGTAAGAGCCTGAAACTTTTTGATTACTCATTCTTAATTTTTTTTAAACACCTTTATGATACACAAAATATGTTTTTCGGCTTATGTGCCTGCTTTGAATTTTTCCTCGTAATAGAGTGCAATTTCTAGTTAAAGGTAAACCTTCAAGTAGGTTCCACGTTTAACAAAATAGCGCCGTAACCCAACCCAGAAAAGCTAACTTAAGATTTAACCCAGAAAACATCAAATCTTACCTTTAATCAAATATTCCCGAATCCTTACTTACCCAGATGAATATTCCTTAATACCGTTAAAATCCCTCCGCTAACCCCTAAATGGGATCTAAATAGGATTTAAATAGGCTGAGGGCTTGTAGATGTCGCATTAGAGGCAAACGATCCATGTTCCTCCCGGCGATGGTGTGCATTCCCAAGAATTTCCAATTACAGCCTTATTGGGCCATTGGCTATTGTAAGGCTCGCTATAAGGCTGCATGTGCAGGGTGCGATTTTTAGACGCGGATAACTTTTGACGCGACTCGTAGCCACATACCCACCAAAATGACTCCAAAAATCTATTTTTTGGAGTCATTTTGGTGGTTCTGTGGATGGGTGACTATATTAAGGCCTTATTAACATATCGAGACTCCTCCGCGCCTCGGAAAGCACGTTCAGCCATTGGACTCGACTGTCACCGTTTGTAGATCCTTATCAGTCATTACGGATTGTCAGAAGCCAGACAATCTGACTGCAGTCTTGCCATGAAGTACCGCGTCGCCCAGTTAATGAGTTGTGGAGGTTTGGTAAGCAATCGACACTGTAAAATATTGGTATCCGATATAATAGGAAGCACATCTATTTTTTATTTTATTGGGGAAAACAAACAAATGTACATTGTGTCTTCTATACTAATATTATGAAGAGGTAACGTTTATGAGTTTGTGACGTTACGGATATATTTTATCCCCGTATTGCCACGGAAACGGGAAAAACGCGGGTGAAACCGCGGGGCGCTGCTAGTATACAATAAAATTGGTTAACGTACAATTTACAACGTTTCCACATATTACTAAAATTATATTTACTTACATACAGTACGGGTGAAAGGTAGCGCTAATTTTAGTATTAGGTATACTAAATTATGCATTGTATGTATTGTGAGATAACGCAAATGTGTTTTAACAATTATTTATTTTAATTTGTGGAGAGGTGCCCGATCCCAATATACATAGTTGGGGAAGGCTAGGGAGATGGTGATGTTTTGTTGGGTCTGTCTATCTAGAATTTGGCGTTTGTTTTAGGATCGATGTTGAAGAAACTGGAAGAACTGGTTAGATATTTTATAATTTTATTTATTTATTTAAACGTCATGTACAATAGTGGTACATGGGTGGACTTAATACAACAAGGAGTTATCTACCAGTCAACCTTTGGGTTAAAAAGACAACAAAATTTGCTCACGTGTGTGTGACATGTCTTCGTAAGAATCATAGTCCAAGATGCCAGAGCTCGTTCCAGGGATGCTCAGTGCCTAATAACACTAATCTATCACACAAATTTTTTAACTGAGAAGATAAGTAAGATCTGGGAGCTCTGAGGGATGCTCAGTGCCTACTAACACTAATCTATCACACAAATTTTTTAACTGAGAAGATAAGTAAGATCTGGGAGCTCTGGAATCTTGGCTATCTTATTATATATCATAAAGCATTAGAAACTGACAGCACTTTATTTGAAGACATCATCAGGCACATTTTCTAAACGTTCACCGACATACATACGCCCTGTGAAAACTAGATTTCCATATAACCTACTTGAACACTTCTTAGACACCTAAACATCTACTTTCTATGAAATAGCATTTCACATGCGTGCACCATTAATGCAGCCACATTAATAGCATAATATGAAACGAATTCCGTTGCGAATTCGCAATTAGTCGCAGGTGTGTATGCAGCCTAACTTTCAGATCGCCATTCAATGAAAGGGATAATGTATTAGTTGGGAACTGATTAAATCTTGTTTTCGTATTAGAATCTAGGAATTAAGGGTAGTATAGAACATCAGGAAAGTTGTGAATCGATTAAACGGTAATTTTATTACTTGTAGGCAATAAAAAGGTCTAAAAAGCACATTTTAATTATAACGTCTAATTCGTTTTTGTTAATCTTTTTGACGTGTTTTATTGGTGTGCAGTGTTAGTTACCTCGTGTTCATTTGATTGGTTTGATGTTTGTACTCGTATAATTCCCATTTATTTTTCTCCTTTCCCGGAGCTTGATAAAGATAAAGTTAAATACTTCTAACCATTTGTAGATTAAAATAAGCATAAATTACTAATACTATTATTGCTACCATGATAAAGCTTTAAATCCCAATTAATTTTTGTCTTCCCAATAATATCAGCTACTTCTGTGGGATATATCCCCATAAACACCCAAACACTATCACTTACAATAGCGGGGCCCATATTTCCTACAATCCTTAACCCAGAGCGTGACTCCGTTCCCTCTGACGGCCCATATTAGGCGTTAGGCTGGGCCCATTTAGCAGCTAGCGACAATTAAGGCCTTCCCTAGTGGGATCACGAGCGTAGTTATTAGCATGTTTGGTTTTTGTTTCACGGTTTTTAGAGTTATGGTGTGCTATAGGGAATTGTTTAAGGAGATTTTTTATAATTTACTAGCGGCTCGTACCGGTGGACATTTCCTTATTTAATATAGCCTATATTACAAAAGGATGATGTAGCTTTATAATGGTGAAAGAATTTTTGAAGTCAGTCCAGTTTTTTTTTTTAGTTTATTCGTTACAAACATACAAATCGTTCCTTTTTATAAGTTAGTGGTTTAGGCGTGAAAACTTAATAAACAAACTCACAATCGCATGTATAATATTACCTATAGCATTAAGTCGTTACGGGTAGACAGCGAGAAATTCTGACACCAGCCATGCCAAGAAATTACCTGTTATCCAGCGACGGGGATGTGGAGGTCATATGGGCAGTAGCATCATGTAAAATACTGGGTTTCTGCAATCCAGCGTATTCAGTTAGGAAAAAGCTAGATGTAATGATTTCGTTTGTTCTGACCAGTGATAGTTGTGATTTTTAAGTTTTCGGTCACCCTAGGTTCGTTTTGAGGGTCAGTGAAGAGTTTCTTAATGAGGAAGGGTATGAATGAATAGTGAAAGTAGATGGAAGAAGTAACACGTGAAGCGTCAAATTCATATAAGTCGAGACGAGTAGCAGGAAGTTTATGAAAACAGTTTTTGGACTGAAAATGATTCAATGTCGACAGGAAATTATTTCTCTTATTTATTACTAGCTGCTGCCCGCGACTTCGTCCCCGTGGAATCCCCGATTTTAAAACATTCTTTATCGCTGCTCCGCTCCTATTGGCTTAAGCGTGATGATATATAGCCTAAAGCCTTCCTCGATAAATGGTCTATTCAACCCAAAAAAAATTTTTCAATTCGAGCCAGTAGTTCCTGAGATTAGCGCGTTCAAACAAACAAACAAACAAACAAACATACAAACAAACAAACTCTTCAGCTTTATAAAATTAGTATAGACAATTTGGAAACGTCGTATAATATAGTTTAGTGTATACTGTGACAAACTAAAATAAAAACAGATAGAAGCGAGATTTTCGAAGGTGTTCTTTTACCGTATTTACAAATGCTATATTTCTGCCTATTAACCGGTAAGTAACGATATAGGTTCCGTGAAAGCTCTTGTTTTTCCCCCACAAAGATTTTATCGGAGTTAAAACGAATTCATATAGTAAATCTAAAACTTATGTTTATGCTAAAAGGTGTATAATATAGTACTTTGTATGCGCCTTTGTTCCTTAGCTATTGGCTCTGGAGGTAAACACTGTCATCCGTAAGGAATTAGTATTTTATGGGAATTGTAACACCGCTGTTATATACACTAGGGGTACCTAGGGATATCTATAGAAAATTTGCATTTTTGTATTGTTCTTAAACAGTACACAACATGGCGTAAATACTTTACACTGATCATTTTTTTAATGATGGTAAATCGTCAAATGATTTCGTCCGCTCTGGGTGGAGCGGAAGGGAGTGTCAGACTCTTGCTGATTTAAACCCATCCGTGTTCCTCCAGAACAAATTCCGCAACCTGTATCTACTGCCACCAGTAGTTCCTGAACGCTCATTAGCAAAGAGTCATTTTCTGTGGATTGTTATATTTGTTACCGTGGCTGTAAGTGCGACCACGTAGTGTAGGGTCCTAGATTCCTAGGTCGGATAAAAAGTGTTATTGGGTTTTTCGATTAGGATTTTTTTGTGCACATTCTGCTGAATGCAAGAAGCATGGGATCGGTCGATGTAGTGACACTTTGGGGCCTTCTTTGGTAGACAATGTCTTATTGTATTAAGTCCGCCCATGCATCATTACTGCATACAAAATATGTTTATTTATTTACAGTTTCCATAGATTATTATACCAGTCTTGATTAATTTCGTCGACCGCTTTCGAAGATAATATAGGTTGCCTCTGATGCAGGGCTACTTGTCTTTTCTTTTAATGTTCTTCATGGAGGTTATTTAGCTAAGGTACTAGTTATATTTTTCATCAGTACTAAAATCTAACCGCAGTACTAAGCAACCGAGTAGGTTATTGCTGTACCATAGTAATTATCACGACTGTTGTTCAGGAGTTCTTCAGTCTGCAGCAATTTTATTGTTAATAGGTTGGCACTATATACTTCCTTCTTATTCTTAGTTAACTTAAATGTCACCGTCGGTGTAATGGTTGGTTGTTTCCTTCAAGATCAAGCAGTGACTTTGCATCGTAAAACCTGTCTTCAATTAACATTAATAAATTTTTATTACATATAATTCAATTGCTTCTTGCATTGAAGACAAAAATAGCTTAAATGGTGCGAGCAATTTCATAGGTACGCTATTATCGCAAAAATTATATGTTTTTATGATTATTGTTTTCTGTTATTATGAAATAAATACATGTTGTTTACATTTTAATTGTGCTGTAAAACATTGTTTATAGGTTTTTGACCATTATTAGGTTCATTAGGAACATCGATGATTTCAGTGAAAGTATCGCCCATAAGGAAGTGATTTTAACTGAAATTATTGTTAATGGTGGGAGATCAATATTTTACAATGTTCCTGTTTTCGATCCTGCAGTTTTGTAAGGTTTTTGAATTTGTCACTGTTCTCCTGCGTCAAAAGATATTGTACCAGCATCCAATTGATTTATTCATAATACATATTGTTTATGGTCATCGAAACATATAAAACGTAACAATTACAATCAATTTCAAACCCGAAACAAACGCCAATTATACTTAAACTCGACTTCCCAGTACACAGTACCCAAAACTAAAGTAAATCAACTCTGTAAAAACTCGGTGAATCAACATAAAAAAAATCTACATCAATATATATATAATAATTGGCAGTTGCTGTGTTGAAATGATGATTCGAGAGAGACAGCTTATATGAAATGCTCATGATGAAGATGATTGGAAAGAGATAGAAGATTCAGGAGTAATAAACGCGGGGTAACGTGAGAGACTGGGTTCGTTCGCAAGCTGAGCATTAGCGTCAATAAAAATCATTTCGTTTTTTTTTGTTTCGAAGTAAGAAATGTGTTATTTACAACTGTGATTGCACTGTTGATCGATGAAAGTCAGCCTATAAGAATTTTTGTTTCCCGTCATGTATTTTGTAATGCTGAGTTTTCTAAGTTCCTGAACATGTTTTGTTTCCAAATTGTATCAGTTTTGGTTCGTTCGGTTAGTTCGTGTTTCTTAGAACTAATATTTCATTAGTTTGTAGCACCAATTCAAGCGTTTTTGTTATTTTCAAAGTGGAAAACAATAAAAACGATACAGTTTTTGTAACGATAATTTTTCTTATTCAAAGTTGTTGATAAACACAGCTTGAAGTTGCACGAACCATTCAGATCAATAAATAGGCTAACGTGTTTCTTCTATACTTAGAACCGGTAATTTGATGTTATAAATCTTGCACGAACAAGCATTATGTAACATAAAACTCGATAACCACTTTTTTTTTTGCTATCGAACTAAACCTAAAATCTAAATACAAGAAACGCTAATTTCACATACCTACCTAACACATTAATAAGAAAAAAAAATTACAAATCCTCATAGTTTTAAAATGCGTGCGTCATTCTTTGATGACTCCTACCACACTTCAGTAATCAAAATTGGACTTTAGTCCCGAGAAATGAAGGTTTCAATTAAATTGTATTTTAGGGATCGGCCGCTATTGGTTGTAAGGATGACTTTTTTTTCTGCTGAGGCTTTTTTATAAGCATGGGATGATGGTTAATGGGAGGCTTGGTAATTTTGGCTGCAAGAGTGTGGGGGGAGGAGGGGTAATTATAGTGGCAGGCTGTGTCATTGTCTGCCTGTATATCTCTGTTCTAACTCGTAACGAAATTGAAAAAAATATGGAATTTTTTGATTCTCAGTTTCTGTGTTGATTGAAAATGAGGTTTCGGGGGAATTTTCGGTTTTATGGTTACTGTCTCAAGGTTTTATATTATAGCGATTATGTTTGTATTATTTGTGATGCGTAATGCGTAATGACTGTTTCCTGAAGTTTTTATTCTTAGTAATATACCTTCGTGTGTTTCGGAGAATATCGACGGATGGCTGTCGGATGCGATGACAAATAACCACTTTTTTACGGTTCAATAAATCCCAGGATTAACAATGGTTAATCCTGGGTGTAACATGTAAAAAGAAACTTTGGTATCATATACATTTAAACGACCGCGACGGTTAAAATAGTCTTACTGTGAACAGTGCTCTGGGACAACCATTTCAATTCTAACGAATAAATTGTATAAATCTACGGAAGATGACAAATAGCTGATGATTGTGTCAAAAAATCACAATCGCTATCATATGCTAGTGAAATTACAAATGTTAAGGGGTCCAGAGACACGGTTGAAATCATAGAAGAAGGTACCAGAAGATACA
Source organism: Hecatera dysodea (assembly GCA_905332915.2). Lineage (NCBI taxonomy): Eukaryota > Metazoa > Arthropoda > Insecta > Lepidoptera > Noctuidae > Hecatera > Hecatera dysodea. Next base: position 3,272,466 of record HG995294.1, on the reverse strand, counting down.
AAACCCCGCATTAAACTAAGACACATTTAGAAACACATTCGTAACATAAGGCTTACTTCCAAATCAACACCACAACATTTTTCACCTTCCAAAACAAATCCTCAATTTACTATTAAAACATCACAATGATGAATAAGACCGATTACATAGATGCTGCCTCTAAAATTAACCTCAAAATATTCTTACGCCCAAAGCTTTTACTCATCTTTTTCAAAGTTAGTAATGAGTAATAGTTCTAGCGTATGACTGATGACTCCAAAGCCTCGAATAGTAGTGATAGATAGGTCGAATTAAGTTCTTTTTGAAGTTTTTTTGGTGTTAGTAATCACCTTATCACTGCTCCTGTGATATTAATTGGTCTTGATCTTTGGCTTGGTGGTAAAAAGATTTTCACCGCTAATGTGCCTGCGGTTTTGTTAAGATAACTAGTACAAGCTCAAGTTTATTGCAGAGATAGTTGATGGGGTTAGCGTTCTTAGAATATACAATATTGTTTTCACACTGTCATGTTATAATTAGATATTTAATTTTGTTAGTTCTACTGTTTTCAATATTAAAACTAACAGTACCGTTATTTTATTTAACAGCTAATCGTTACTCGTTCCAAGTACGAAGTACATACAATTCACGAAACACAAATTGTAGACACAAAAAAACTAAAATAATTGTGACGAAACGTCATTATTTGAGAACCGAATGATACATCGCTAGGTATGTTAATAGGGGCCCGAAACCCAGCCATGTAATTTTGTTTCATATCATTACTGTGGCCATCGAGGGATCCGAACGGATAATGGCAGCCGAGAAAAAACAACAATAATTACTTTAAAAAAACTACCCGCCATCTTTGTCTAGCGGTCTGTTCTTTTTTGGAAGTTTTTCTTTTATTATAGGCGATGACGGTAGTCGTTGCATTGTTATTTGTCATTTCGTTATGGGCTTATGAGATCTGTCGTTGGTGTAGCGGTGTTTGTTTAGATTTATTGGTAGGTTTTAGGTCATCTTTTAAGAAGGTTCTGATCTTTAACCTTGTGCTATCTTTATCAAAGGCTTGTGGCATTGTCAAGGGTCTGTATTCCGTGTTTTTAAGTTCCGAATAGTTTGTATAGCTAGTATCGTTAAAATTAACAGTTCTTTTGACTTTAACATATACTACTTTAGATAAAAAAGAGTTTGCTGTTCCTATAAACGTTATAACACGAGAACGAATTTTATGTACGATATCTAAAACTCTCCCACAAAACAATATCCAGCCTGTATCTCACACGTCTAATCACCTACTCTATCGACTGACGGATCGACCTTTTTTATCCAACCTTCACAAAAAATGAACCACAGACGCTACTTCGAAACTTAATTCGACAATAATAAACCACTAATTTCTTTGTAATGACACGTTTGAGGCCAATTTTGAGGTCCGAAAATCAGAGGACGATGGGACAGTGTAGGTTGGTAAGGCCAGATCCAATTTGAAAAAATGGTAATTAAAGGTAAAATTAAAAACTAATCTTGCCATCATTTTGTAACAAATTCACTATTGGGTAATTTCTAGCTTGAAAGCAAGGGCTCATTGTTCTAAATTTATTTGATTGTATAACAAAAACATGAAAAATATATTCACTGAGTGCAAAAAGTGAATAAGTAATGCTTAATGATTGACACTAAGCATTAATTGATTTATCAGATAAAATTAATACAAGATCAGATTAGATTGACAATAACGTTAAAAAAAGTTTCAAGCATGTAGGTTGTCTTGGACATAGCTATAAAATGTGTTGAATGTAAAAAATCTAGTTTGACATGGTACGGAACTTCTATCAAATCACGGTTGTGATCACAGAGGTGATAAACAGAGTGAGATTCTATTTGAAATATAACAATACTCGAAAATAATGTCCCTATTCCTAAAAATTGCTAGAAAATAACTGAATAAATGATAATCGTTTTTTAACTAATAGAACTATTCGATCGCCAATGGTCTATTTCGACGATATTTTTGAAGTGCCTGAGGGAAATATTTTAATCAAAAATGTTTTTCAGTACAGTTAAGGGATATCATTATGCCCAGTGGTATGTGACATGCTATACCCAGGAAGAAAATTATCTCAGCAAAAAGGAGCTAGACCTACCTACTCGTTTCTCTAACATACTAGTCTATAATTTAAGTATTATTTACTTTAATCCAAGCATCGCGTGATATGGTAGCCGTATTTAATAGCGTCATTTCGAGAAATGACTGGTTGTTTTGGTCATTTGTTGCAAAGGTAATTTTAAAGACGACATTTTTAATTTGATGCGTGTTTGTCGTGAACGAAATTACCCATATTGCCGAAAATTTTGTGAAATGGAAAAACAGTTACCTACAGTGTTTTAACTCTAATATTTTATTCAAGCCAGATGATATTTATTGGTGCTATGCTGAGGAAGCTATGGGAAGTTAAATAATAAAATTCATCTTCTGGCCACAACAGCGGCCTAAGATTAAAAGTAAAATAACATTTGTAGCTGTAGAAATAAGTTAAGGTAATCGGTGGTGTTTATTGCCAGTAAAGGCAAATACACGAGAAATTCAAGAAGAATGAACACATAACATTTTTTTATTTCACTCAACGTAGGTATTTGTCAACAACAAAAGCAAAGATTATTATTTAAATTAATTTATATGCAAATTGAATACGAGTTCTCATGTATTTTTTACTGGATGAATTAATTTCATTGCTCTGTGATTGTTTCATAATAAAAATACTAGAGTAATTTAATTCTCAGACGATGATAATTGTATTAAAAATTGTTATATTCAATTTACTTTAGTTTTAGTGTGATACGTGAATGAGTCTTGCATCCGCTTGCATCAGGATGTTTGTATTTTTATCCTAGTTAAAGAATTCATTACGTAAGTTATTAAAGAATGGTTTGTAATACCTGGCAATCCTAATTGCGTGTGAATTCAATAAAGAATTATGTTCTTAGGGAACACTTCACAGAGCATAACAGGTTCAATCCTTATACATAGATTCTTGGAACATCATTCGGTTTTTAATTGCTCTCTTATTTTTTATAACATTTATGTGGTCTACGATTATCTTCATTTGTGTATTTGTACTTTATGTAGTTAGTTCGTAATATGAACATAAACATAGCTACTTACAAATTCCTATAATTATACTTTTTTTTTTAAATTCTGCTGAAGCTTCCGACATCATGGAAACATATTCCCAGACCATTAAAATACAAAGTGTTCTACCCGACTTTGAAGCAGAGAGGTTTGAAAATTACAAACTTAGCGAGTCAATTACTTGGTCGTATTAATACGGTTTTAATATTCAAGTTTAATAACATTACGGCTCTTTACGACGGTACATTTAGAGGCTGAGCATGGAAGGAGGTAGATATACTAACCGGTTTTTTAATTTTCTTTTTTTGTTTTTTTCAGGTACGTAATTACTATGGCGATAGTGATGCGGTTTGCGAATTTGGACTGTGACTCGTTGAATTAAATGCGAAAACTGATTGGTATGTATTATATTTGTTTATGTTTCACGGAGTAATATAAAGAATTGTTATGTTCTTTGGATCAGTAGCGCCTGCTGTCTCATCAGTAATAAACTATTTTATTAAATGTTTTATTGTGTAGGACAGAGATCTATCTAATTCAATTTTCTTACCCTCATCACTGGGCTATAAAAATGATTCTGTTTTATTTTCTGTTGATGTAGTCAGTCATCGGTCTGCGATAAAAAAGTTAATGTTATATTTGTACCTTAATGCATAGCCGTATAATAATACCTATTAATTCTTCAATTTCTCATGACGCATGAAAAAAATCGTTTTTCTCTTTTTTTTACTAACAATAACGTATATATAAATAAAACCTTTAACTTCAAACCGTGTGACTTGACTAATTAACGAGAAAAATCAAAAATCAACCGATTGGTCACACACCTTGATTCAAAGACTAAACCTGTATATTTCATGGTGTACAAAAATATCTAATTACCTATACCTGTTGTATAGATAGTATTACAAACAGAAATTACCGATTCAGTCACGGCATTTACTTAAATATTTCGACTCTAACAAATAAGTTTCATGGGAAACCAGGTAACTAAAATGGCCGCTGTCGAATAACGGTAACGTATTCGATTGATTTCTTTATGGCCAAATTGTTTTTGATATTTTTTATGATTCGTTAAGGGGAAGCGTTGGTGTGATTGTGGGCCTACGATTCTGTGATTGTTGTAAACATTATGTCTGTATCATTCGGTAAATATCGATATCTATTAAACTGAATTTAAAAATATTATTTTGCTTCTGAAACAATCATCACTTGTTGATTAAAAATGAACGTAAAATCCAAACGAAACGGTTTCATGTTATGCTGTTCTAAATATCAACTTTATGCCTGAAATAACCACCAAAATATTGCAAACAAATATGGGAATGATCCATCTAACTAAGATTTACCCTTTTTAAAGGGTAACCCATCTATGTTACCCGTATCTATTTACGTCGACACAAAACCAAAAACACAAGCATCGCCTTAACAGAAGCGGCATGCTCAAACACGTAACAGACATTATAAATTCGTTACCCCTGTAACCTAACTGAGTAATAGATCCGTGGCATACATCGTCAATATAATTGCTACAAATTGCTATTAATGATCGATACTGTGTTGATGAACTCGATAGTTGTTGAAGAGTTGTTGGGAGTTGTGTAATAGGCTGTCATTTCAGGGGTTGAGTGTTGATTGGGCTTTTAGCATTCTTGGTGAGGCGCCGTTGATTAAGAGGATTTTGCTTGGTAGGCCTTTCGGTTTGGAACTCTTTTTTTTGCTTGTTTGGAGCGAGTTTCTCTGAGACGAGATGTTTATACGGTGTTCTTTTGAAGTACAAAAGAAATGTTATTCATCTTCCAAAACTAAGACTGTTAGACGACAATTTTGCCATCGCGGGCAATACCTGGTAGAGGCTTGCATGCAATCGGAAAATTAAAAAGGCAGTAGAAATGCTTGTTCTCAACGGTTGGCTAGGTCGTCTCAGATATTTTTAAAAAATACCATGACGGCCTTGTAAAACATAAAGTGTGGTTCATGATAACTATAAAGTTGATTATAGATGTAGAACACCAAAGGTCCTGCAACAAAGTGTTATTCTACAGTCATTTGTAACAACAACTAAAACCAGCAACGGGTTCTGATTAGATACAAACCTAACTAAAATACCAGAAGTCATTATTCACGAAACTATTCATTGAAATTCCATGGAATTAACTTAAAGAGCCGATACAGTTTCCATGTAAACACATAATAAGACAAAAGTCGCCTGTCGTACATGAGATAAATTTCAAAATTTGCATAAGACTGTGCCGTTCGCAAACCTCTAGTCTTTGCGTAATCGAGATTTGTTGACGTTTTAAGCTCAGTTGCTTTATATGTTTACCCTGTATGGATTTAGCCTTTATATGGGTAACCCTTTTAGGGTTGGGGTAAGAAATGCAATAGATAGCATTTTTCATAAATATTTTTGTAGGTTTATAGCCTGAAAAATGTTTATGTAATTTGCATATAGTACTTACAATGTTACGATTTTAAAGCACATGCTAAAGGCTTTTCTTTTTTAAAGCGAATGCAACCTATCACTGAAACAAGGAAGCTTCAAGCATGGCTCGTTATGGCAGTTTATGGCTGGCATGCACAGCTGTACCTTCAAGTCTCTTCTTGAAATGTATGAATAAATTACGTTAACTTAAATTAAACAATAAAATCTTATGTAATTAAGTGTCTTCCAGATCCATCTCAAAGAGTGACCCTCACTCTTAGAATTCTAGCTAGTAAACATCGAAGCGCCATTGTAAATGCTTGAAGACTTTCGAAGTATTAATTTTCATTGCTAAGTCATACTTTATATTTATTTATTACTTTTATACCTACACACAAGATACTTAAAAAATAAAATTTTGTACAAAATCAAGAGCACAAAGGTACTGCTTATTTCAAAAGAAATTTCTATCAGCAGACCTGCGACAGAAGAGTGGGATAAGAAAAGTAGACACAGTGTGTAAAGAGACAGAGAGGGAAACTTAAAATAGACTATACTAACTTAACTAAAACATATTATGAACTATATTATATATATTTACTGATCACACATTCTAGGAAAAATTTATTGCAATGAATCTTGACATGAATATTCATTCTTAAATAGGTAGTAGTTTAAATGCGTTTTGTGTCAGAAATCCTGTCGTGGCTAAAATTATTATATTTCTATGAAGTAAATTAGTGAATACGAAATATAAAACAAGGACACGTTTTTTTTTATTATTTTCTATGAATATGAGTGTTCATAAAAACTCATCCCACGCAATTTCCTACTTAGATATTTATATTAAACATTGGTATAAAATTGATACCTCCTGCTGTCATTGAAAGAAGTTTATGGAATATTTTGGCGCGAATTTTATATCTTTATTCTACGTATGGCAAGAAGTATTTAATGGTACCGTTATATTTATTAAAATTACATATAAACATAAACTCGTCACACAACTAGGTAGTTACATATACTACTTTACATGGATTCTTAATTAAGTGTTTCCCTTCAGTCACTTTTAACGTTATTTTACGATGTTTTTTTTTATTGTCAAACGGATTTGCTCTTGACTGTAGTCTAGGTCACAGATGACAGAGACAAAGTCTACGATGGAATGAGCTTACCCAGAAGAAGCTTGTTCACTCTTACTTTGAAGAGATTAGGGTTGAATGCGTTCGGAAACACAGACGCAGGCAGAGAGTTCCACTACTTACTTTTACTTTTAATTTGTATTGTCAGTTAATCAAACTAGCCTATATTCTCAAACTTTATGCCTAAAACCTCCCTCTTATTTTCTTTTTTGCCACTTGAAATTAGATTCTACAAGTTCGTGTGTGTTGCAAAATATTTAGTGACTATTTCGATCATATCAAGCTGCTGTATTCCCCATTACAATTTTTATCAACTGAATCCGCGTGTCTACATAGTCTAACAATAAAAAGCTCATTCTCAATAAATCAGGCACATTAAATTAGATATTCTTCTTAGATAACACTCCAGCTCGAATATTTTGTCATTTAAAGATTGTCTTAAGAAATTTTTATAGCCTTTTTACGACTCAGATTCTGTGATCCACTGATTAGTTGACTACCAAATAAAAGGTCATATAGTGCTGATATTATACTTGAATATAATTTTAATAGATTATTATTACATTTTAATTGACCGTTTTTGGTATTGACACGTTAAGCTTAAAAGCTGTAGTTCGAAAGTTATGGTGATGGGATTTCGCTTTTGTTTGAGTTTGTTTTAAAATCAGAGTAGCGTCTACCAGTGCTTTCGCCCGCTTCAAAGACGAAAAATATCCCAATGGACATACATAATCGGCCTTTTAATGTTCCCACTTCTGGGACACAGGCCTCCTCTCTAGGAGAGGGAATGGGCCGTAATCCACCACGAGGGCCCAGTGCGGATTGGTTAATATCACATGTCTTCGAATTTTTGGTTCTAGGACATGCCGGTTTCCTCACGATGTTTTCTTTTACCGTTTTGAGAGCAGTGGTAATGAAATTAATTATATAAAGTAATGCGCCTGTGGCTGGGTTTGAACCCGCAACCTACAATTCGCAAGTCGGGGCCGTTATCACTAGGCCACCACTGCTCTAACACACAATCCCGGATGAAAAGTATCCTGTGTCCTCTTTCAGGATGTGAACTAAGTGTGTGTCATGTTCAATTTTCCTCCAAATCCGTTTAGCCGTGAAGAGGTGGACAAAACAGAGTTACTTTGACCTTTATGATTTTAGTATAGATAATTTAAGTAGTCGAAGCCTGATAGGCAGTGTCTGCTAGGGTTGCAGAATTTGTTCGAAAGAGTCTCCGTGGCCCAAGGGCATTTGAAGGAACATGGATGGGTTTTAGTCAATAAGAGTCTGTCTCTCGTTTCTGCTCCAACCAAACCCCAAATTAATATATTTTAAATTATTTTAGTTTCTTCTAAATTAACAAATAAAAAGATTGAACGACAATATAAAATCGTTAATTTTTAATTATTCTGTACAAATTCTCACCTTTGTAAAATCACAAGAAACAGCTGTTTCTTGATAAGATTTTTATCTAAAAAAGAAACAGAAGATCTTTCCAAGGCTTTGTTACAAAGAATTTATGCATCCGATGTAAAAGATTATCTAAACGACACTGAAAATATTTACATCCTAATTTTATCAAACAATCTAGCATTCGTTTACGACTAACGGCCGAAACCAATAAACGATCTATCATATACTGGAGATAGAAAAACAAATGAAACAACAGAAAAATTATATAGGTTTTCTGTTGTTTCATTTGTTTTTCTATCTCCAGTATGTGATAGATCGATTATTGGGTTCGGCCGTAAATGAAATCGATGACTAAATGATTATGTCATGTAGACTTCATTAATATTACAAAGAGGGAAGATTTGTATTCTTGTATGTTTGTACCGGATAAACTCAAAAACTACTGTACCGATTTTAAAAATTCTTATAGCATTTGAACGTTACATTATCTCTGGTTAACAAAAGCTATAATAAAATAAATAAATGCCCATCCATGCGAAGCCGGAACGGGTTGTTAGTCTACACTAATCTATACTAATATTATAAAGAGGAAAGATTTGATTCTTTTTTTGTTTGTTTGCATTGAATAGGCTCCGAAACTACTTGACCGATTTGAAGTGGTGTAGCTTCCTAACAGTGAAAATTCTTTCATCTCCGGCGAAGATAGGCTATATATATCGCCATATTCCCACGGGAATGGGAACTACGCTAGTGAAACCACGGGGCGATGCTAGTCTAAAATAAAAAGCCCTTCGACAAGCGTACATTCCATTTGGATACTGTGAAAATAGAATATCTTCTTTGATGGCTGTCTTAGGTTCTATTCTCAGGTAGGGAAAAGTGTTACTGAGAATTTTGATTAGAAATATCTCTACAGCAGTCAGGAATCAGATTTCGTGTGCGGTAGATGGCAATAGCAAATCTACTTTTATTTATATGGAACTTAAATATAAGCAAGCTAAATATGAGACCGCTGTCTTTGTTTTTAAGGGTGATCATTTGGAAATCATCAAATGACTGCTTCCGCTCTGGGCGGAGCGTAAAGGAATGTCAGACTCTTACTGACTAAAACCCATCCGCGTTCCTCCTAATGCCCGCCGCATTCCAGCACCGCGGTGCCTCTTTCGAACAAATTTCGCAACCCTGTCAAATGTTTTGGGGACTATAGACGACAGATGGATAATATGATACTTATAAAAATCTTCACAGAGATATAGCAGTCAAGTATTACTCGCACCTGCTATGACGCACCTACTTACTTGCTATGATGAAACAACTACATACCATAATAAATTAATAAGCCAGGAAATGTCGTAAGGTCTCCTTTTCAAATCCACCTATTAGGGGCAAAACGTATCTTTACTATCATTAATTCAGCTGACTTCGCCCGTCTCCTTGAGTGGCAGAGTAATGAGTTCGGTTACCCGCCGTCACCCCTAAGTGGTTGATTGTGGTGAATTAACCCGCGTATTACCGTTAAGTGGAAATTAATAGTCTGGCTTAGGTGTTGAATATTTTTGTTTAGATTTGCTAAAGTTGAATAGGAAAATCTTGAAAAAAAAAACTTTTTACAAAAAATAAAACCGACTTCTAAACAAAAAAAAACCAAAAAGTATAAAATAACTTTAATTTCGGAACTCGGTGTTTTTGGTTGCTTTTTTGTTGTTTAACACACCGACTTCCACGACTAAATAAACATTTTTCTTTCTTTCTTTCTTTCTTTACTTCCGAAATTAAAGTTATTTTATACTTTTTGGTTTTTTTTTGTTTAGAAGTCGGTTTAATTTTTTGTAAAAAGTTTTTTATTTTTCACTTTTTAGTAGTTCACTCCCAGCTAAACATACCCATCACAGCGTACGTGGTATAAATTGGTGTAAACAATAAACAAACATGCGATTTCAGCTATCCCGACAGATTTGCTATCATTTATTGAAATTAACAAAAAAACCGCTTGTTCGATTTCGATAAAATTTTCATGGGACCATTTGGGAAGTACACCCTTTCCAACAAAAAAAAGAATTTTTCAAATCGGTTGGCAAGCGACGGAGTTATGCGCGAACAAACATTAAAAAAAAAAAAAAACATACAAACATCCGAATTGAGAACCTCCTCCTTTTTTAGAAGTCGGTTAAAAAGTGATGTGATGTCAGTGGTTGTTTTGTAGTTTACACTGAACGATTTTTTTTTTGTTAGTAAAAAACCTTGTTCCATCATTAGGAATTTTCCCCTATATCGTGGGTGCGTTAACAAACATACAAACTCACATACACCAACAGCCAGAGAAACTACTATCTGTAGGCCATACAAATATTTGTTCCGTGCGGGAATCGAAATCACGACTATGCAGCATAGCAGCCAATCGCCAACCTGTCGATTATTCTGGCAAATTCGATAAAGAGAAGGTTCTAAGGTAACGCGTAATGTCAGTCAAGTATTTATTCTAACATCACACACATTTATTTGACTGTTGTGGACTGCGACTTCGATGATATATTCAAAACAGCGCGCTTTTGTACGGCCCAAAGGCATTTGAGAAGGTACATACATTCTGGCAGGCGGAAGCCGCTCGCCGATCGCATTCACTGATATTGACAGGTCCACAGATATTTATTTTTTTATGGAAAGACATCAAATGACTTTTCCCGCTCTGAGCGGAGTGGAAGGGAGTGTCAGATTCTTACTGACTAAAATCTACCCGTGTTCCTCATAGTGCCCTTTAAGGCCGCGGTGACTCTTTCGAACAAATTCCGCAACCCTCGCAGGATACGTCTATAGACTATGCTATCTTTTTTAACTTACCTACCTCTTCAACCAAATCATATGCCAAATGATCATTACAAGCTGGATTAGTTCCAACAACAGAATATGGCGCCATCGCGACCACACACAAACACATCCCGAATTGAAACTTGGACAAATATTCTGCCGTCATAAGACAAAAAGCCGTAACAACACAAAACGAAGTAGCCAATTTCCGACATTAAGAAAGTAACTTAAGGTATGAAATTAGTTACTTCGTTTTGTGTAGATACGTCCTTTTTGCTTATGACGGCAGTATTATACGCATAAAAGCTCCAACTAAGAAGCTTCTTATATACCTCGTACTCGTAGGTACATACGCTTTAGTCATCGTCATTCTGGCAGCGGATCACTATAAATAAGACAATTTGAATGACGCTGACAAGCCCAGGTTTATTACAAGTGGAGTCACGATCCTTGATATGATGCAAACAATTATTGTGCTACAATGTTGTATGTTTATTTGCTATTTTTAGGGGGTGATTTAAGTACCAAGGTATGGGAACAATACCAGTAACGGCTAATTACATCTGCTGAAAGCTCTGCAGATGGAATGTATTTATGTTTAATTTTGGTATCGTTTTATTTCGGTCCACTTTTAATTCGAAATTCAACCTTAGTATAATCACTATCTAGGGTTGCGGGATTTGTTCTAAAGAGTCACCGCGGTCCTTTTTTTGATAGATGGGAAATTATCAAATTACTTCTCCCGCTCTGGGCAGAGCGGAACGGAGTGTCAGACTCTTACTGACTAAAACCCAGCCATGATCCTTCTTGTGCCCTTTACGTTCCAGGGCCGCGGTGACTGGGCAAGCCACCATTGCGGCGATAAGTCCCCTCTTTGAGCAGATAATTATGCATTTGACTTGACTGTTGGTTAACTCTTGAAGACTTCGATCTCTTTTGTTTACGAAATACATATGTGAATAAAAAAATAAAACAGTTGATGTGTATCAGGCAAACTAAAACCTTGTGATTTCACTAGCAATTTATAGTTCCTTTGAAACAGTCATCGTGGAAACCCAGTGAAAGAGAAATACAAATGAACGTACTTATCATTCCGCACATGTATCAAGACTCAAATGTAGCAGATATCGTGATAATCGTGAACTTTTAACTCCACACGTTCGGGCTGCGACCTCGAATGATGGTTTGATAGTTGACATTGATACTGCTGGGACCTGTACTTAACTGACCTGACCTAAAAAAGGCAGTAGGTAACGAAACAGAGCTACTTGAACAGAAGATCAAATACAGGGCTACCGCTACTGCGGTATATACATACCTACTATCACGCTTATATACTCATAGTTAGGCATGGTCTGTGCCCGCGAGGGCAAGTGCCTCCCAAGGTTGAAAATTTGTGTCAAAATTGTTCGAAACCGTCACCGCAGCCCTGGAACGCAAAGGGCATTAGAAAGAACACGGATTGGTTCTAGTCAGTAGGAATCTGACACTCCCTTCCGCTCCGCCCAGAGCGGGAGAAGGCATTTGATTATTTCCTAACTTTTAAAAAGAAAAAAAAAAAGGCATAACTGTACGTACGACCGCACAGGGTGATAGTATACAAGCGAATTCATGCGGATCAATAACTGGCATGGGAAGATAGCGAAATACGAAAGCGTTCCAGCGCTTCGGCCAAAGGTAGCGTCAGAAGCCCGAATTGGTTTAGCAAGGGATTAGTAAGTCCCTGACAGACCTCTGCGCTCGCTTCGGGGTGGACGACATCTCTGAAGATTGTTACACGTGCAAACAAAGAATATGGTAGGGCTCTTCTTTGCGCCCCAATCACTATACCAACAATTTCTTAAGTAAAAAAACCAAAACATTTACAAACACTTTTTATTGTATAAGTCAGTCAGTCAAATTGAAGAATCTACCAAAGCGTCGATCTAAGCCAGTCATTTTTTTTTTAATAAGGTAGGTAATATTTAGTAACAAAATATTGATTACACTTGAACAACCTTTTAAGTAATTCTCCTTTAATTAATTCACCACCTTAAACAAAAGCTTCTTGAAAGAAGGAAGTAATAAGCCCGATAACATAAACTCGCTTTAAGATACCCTCAACACGACAGGGTGCGAACACAAAAACTGTGCGCGCCCGGCCACTGACTCGCGCGCGTGCGTTCGCAACTCTTGCGCATATAATTGAACCGCGCATTGTTTGAGAGCGTCCGTCGCCAGGGCATGTGATTTGTAGTAGCGACATTTTTTGTTTGTAACAAATGAGTTTTGCAGTGTCTTGTGAGTAGCGAGTTAGTTTTGAAATTGATTTTTGGCTTTGGGGTGGTTAGATTCTTGGGTTTATCATTTATGGGATTATGTCTATAAATTTTACGAATAATAACTATGTTTTACATAGAGTTCCGTCACTCTGTATTGAAAAAAAAAAAACCCTTATAAAATCACTCGGTTGTTTTTCGGTCTGTCCGTTTGTCACAGCTTATTTTCTCCGAATCTGCTGGAACGGGTCATTTGAAATATGATACACATAACCTTCTGAGACCCAAACACGGTCGCGTACGGTAAATATATAACATTTCAAAAACGGGGGTACTTCTTGGGAAAATTAAAAATAGTTTTTTTTTCTAGCTAGTTCACATATCAAATCAAAGGGATCGATTCAGGTTCACAAAAGTATTTTTTACTATTTTCCATGATTACAAAAATTTAACAACTGTCCCTAAAATTTGGAAAAAAAATACATATAACATGTCTAAAGATTACACCTTTAAGAAGTCTATGATTTTAAAATAACATACACACAAAAAAAGAAAACCTAATGAACCCGTTTCCCGCGTGAATAACTCGCAAATATATTGGAAACATTAACTTTCAACAGTTACTGGTTAACTAGCGTAGTTTCCAAAAGGTAGTCAATCAACACAAAAAGCTTAGACAGCTTGATTTGTTTTGGTTTTTCTTCCCTATATTGTACAGATTATGACTAAGTATTTCTACTAGTATTTATGGCACTAGCTACATTACGTGCGATACTATCCGTAAATTCCAACAAGAAAATATCTACACTTCTTGCCAAAATAAGTAACCCGGTGTGGATACTGAAAAGTATTTCGTAACGGGCTAGCGGCTTGATATAATATACGACAGCGTTCCCGTCATCGGTCCACAATATTAAATGACCATTTTAGCAGTAACCGTTTAATAAATTACCCGGGTACCGTGAGAGGAATCGAGAGGAAAGAAAATAGGTTCTGTAGCTTTTTTGAGAGCTTTTATTTAGTACAAGTATTATCTGTTTTATGGATGGGAAATGGTCAAATGACTTCCGCTCTGGGCGGAGGGAAAAGGGAGTGTCAGACTCTTCTATAATAAAAATAATATTATAAAGAGGAAGAATTTGATTGTTTGTTTGTACTGAATAGGCTCCGAAATAACTGAACAAATTTGAAAAATTCTTTCACCGTTGGGAAGCTACACTATCACATAGAACATAGGCTATACTTTATACCCGTATTCCTACGGGAACGGGAACTACGCGCGTGAAACCGCGGGGCGCTACTAGTACCTACTGAATAAAACCCATCCGTGTTCCTCCTAATGCCCTTTGAGCTCCAGAATCATGGTTACTCTTAAGAACTAATTCCGCAACTGCAAGTAATTACCCAGATGGGTTATTGTATTGATTTCTGAATTTCTGTACTGTTTTTGTAAAGTTGTTTTTAAGAAACTAAGAAGTAGAAGCCTTCAAGCCCCTTTTTAATTATTTTTTTCCTCAATTGTAATATCGTAGGCTGGTCGCCATTTAGTGCATGCACGTACCTACATTTTCTTATAAAGAAAATTAATTTTCATTTTTTTATCTCGAGGGTCCCTAAAAACAAATACCCGAACCCCGCTCTGGGTGTTCTTGAGTTCATAATTTTTGACCGATGCATCATTGAACAAATTAAACTTGGTGCCAAAAATAATTTATCAGTCCTCGCCCCCAGTCGATTATTCACGCTTATGACAAATGGTGGAGAGCTGTGCAGTATATTTCACGGATTTGTGATTTCCAATACATACGTTCGGCAATGGATTGTTGTTCGATATTTTTTATTTATAACTTTATACTTTTGTCTGGCTGGATTTGCAATTTTTTTGAGTCAGTTTAAGATTTTTTTTTCGCAATAACTTCAGAAGCGGAGACATATTTAGCTTCATAATATAACTCAAGTACATGCATATAATGTATCTACCAAAATAGAAAAAGATTAAAACGAAAGCAATAAAACTTGGTGCGAAAATAAAGCCACAAGGGCACTAACAATCCATCAATCAGAAAGTAGACTCTTAAACGAAAGGTCGTGACTTCAAATCCGAACCTATTACACCATTACGATAAACTCTAGCCAAGACCTTATATCAAAGATGCATCGAGAATTGACACAAAAAAAAAAAAAACTGGAAATGTGCGCTTTATTTATATATTTTTTCCACATTAACATATTAATATACGACGATCTTCTAATCACAAATCTGATAAGTCCAAGATTACCATAATTAGAAGAAACCAAAAATACTGTATTCGGAAAATGTTCAACAGTAGATATTAATTAATTAAACGCTCACATCAACTTAATAGATAAAAGTTGCAATTTGAACAATTATTGAGAACTAACGCGAATCCATTGCAGGTTAATTGTGTATTAAGTTTATTAAAATGCGTACATAATCTTCAATGGATGAGCGACGCATCGATAGCATCTTCGCCAGGATAAGATGAGAACACTAATTATGTTTCTATGGTGCGCGGACGCAGGGAGGGCCGGCATTCCGCCAGTGCGTTGACCTCTCCCACAGACCAACACACGCGCAGACCGAACGAAAAAACATAAATTGAAATATATATTAATGATTTCTATTAATTATCGCACGTATAATAAATTATTCGTCGTTTTTGAATTATGTGTATTTTTTAACATGAAGTCCAGTATTAATTAGAGTTGAAATGGTTCTTCATTTTTATAATCATTAGGCTACCTCTTAATTGATACTACATATTCTGAAAGTTGATTAACAGATCTAGGAGTAATGTAGTTAATGAGCGATTAATTCACTGTTAAGCTTCTAAGTGACCTCATAATTGCTGGATATTTTTTAAAAGTAAAATAATGCACTTTTAAATTAATTAAACATTAAGTTGCTAATTATCTGATTGCCATAAAGTAGAGAAACTTTACAGCTTCATTTAAACGATGAATATCAATTAGTTTTACAGTTTTCAGCAAGTAGGAAACAATAAACTATTTCTTCGATTGATATCAGGAGTCCATAAAATTAAGTTTTATGTACCTGTAGAAATATTAATGGCCTGTTTTACCACCGATTGACAGATAATATCCGGTTAAACCACTAGTCTTTGGAGCATAAATTCTTGCAATTACCATTTCAATGTTTGATTCATCTGTTGAAACAAAACCGTAATGTTTTTATTTACCTTTATGTCAAATCTTAATATAATATTATGTTAAGGATTAATAGAGTCACAAAACAAAAATATGAAAACTTTAAAAAAAATCATTGATATTGCTTTTATGTCAGCTAATACAGTAAAACTTGATTAAGTGGGTGGTAGCTGAAACTCATGCTTAGGTCCCGACACTGAATTACCTCTGTTGGTGGGAAAAACAAACCTTTATACCTAGTTATCCAGTTTTCACTGTAATACATATAAATGAGAGAGTAATTCCGACTGTCTATCTGTTTATTGCCTCTTGACGTCTCGACGGCTGAACTATATTGCATGAACTTAGAACATGGGACGAAGACCATGTCCTGAAAAAGGATATATTTTTTATATTGGGGGTATGTCTCCTTGGCATAATTTTCGACAAAAGCGCGGGCGAAACCGCTGACAGAAGCCAGTTTTCGTATAATTTTTATTTCAGTCGTCATTTTAGGACGTTCCTTGTTCTGTGGTAGGCAGCAGATGATATACAGTATCACAGTGTGCGGCGCAAATGTGCTATCTCAAGCTATTCTGTTTAGAGACAATCGTACATTTTGTGAGGAGTCTTTTTGAGTACCGACCTGACATTGATGGAGTCTGAGACTGAGTGACATAGATCTTTCGAGGTCTTTGAGAAGTGAGTTCATTTGGGCAGTGGTGGGAGTCTGTTCGGTTAGTTTGGAGGGCAAAGGGTAGTAGGTAGTAAGTATTATTATGGAACTCATGTTAAAAAATCACCTTAATGATTTTGTGAGTCGTTGTTTTTGAGCCAGATATTTTGTTTTTTTTTTTAAATTTAATTTTTAAAATTCGAGCAGTGTGCGGTGGAATATTTATTTATTATTCAGTTACCTATAGGTTAAGTAGAAAAGGATGTATCAAGTATTAATTTCACAGTTATCAACTTCAGTGTTAGCGTGAAATTGATATTCCTCAAAGACTCTTCGTGTAATTTCTATTTTCTTTAGTATATAGAAAAAGAGATCGTGACGTTAATAGCTGAAATTGATTTTTTTTTTTGAGCAAAGATAACCAATTTTTTGCATGAATAATCTAAAAGTTGTCAGTTTAGAATTTAGTTTAGTTGTTTAATATAAAATCTAAAAAAACATAATTTTCTTATACAAACAAAATTGTATTCATATTCCTATCCAAATAATATTATATCAAAACTATTAAGTCAAGTATTTCAATCTTACCTATTATAAATCAAATGAAAAAAAAAGCTCTTGACTTTTTACTACACTTCAGTGCAAACAAGTTTTTATATCAACAGGAATTGTTATGAAATTCTGAGATTGTTTTATACGAAAAAAATAGACAGATGTTATATAAAGTTTTTGCCTCTTAGAAAATTTTGTAATTCGTCATGGTGTGAATGTGATGATGATGATTATAAAGTGTAGTTAGGATATAAGAATTAGAAAACCTGAGTATATTGAATGATTACACAGTTATATCTAGTCGCTGTGTGGTCTTATAATTAAGCATCCTCATTTTTTTAACTTCTTTAACCACAATCTACACAACGAGCTTAAATACATCAAATAATTATCTGGAATAGCTTCAAAGAGTTAACAAAATGACTTTGGTATCATCATCTGCCTAGACTTTTCCCAACTGCTTTACGGATTCAGCTGAATACCAGTATTTTACATAGAACGGCTACCAGACCTCCACAACCTTCAGTATCCAAGCTTGTTAATAGATATTAAATAAAGCTGAAATAGGTAAGCATATAGTTCGTTTGGATGAACAGTATAGTAACTCAAAATTAGGTTAAAAACGTATTTTAACCTAAAAATATAGTCCTACTAAAAATCATGCAATCTTTCTAACGAACATGATTGCATAACGTTATGACGTGGAATTGACGGGGGTGCGGGGTAGTATCTTCCGATTTAAAAACATTTACAGCAAATTTAAATAGGCTTTTTTGTGTTAATACCTTTTTCATCTGGACCAACGATATGTGCCACTGATAGTAGCTAGGTACATGAAATTTGTATTCCTCGTAACCCAAAAAAAGTTCAAACAATTATAGAGGTTAACTATTAGAGACTAAGGCATATATTCCGAAACATAAACTCGAACTTGATCGGAGCATCAAACTGTCAATAAAGCTGTCATAAATTGAAGACTTCGGGCTCGAGAGATGAGTAAGCAAATACGTAAACGCGCTTGCTCAGCTAAAACTCATCTCTCGAGCACGAAAACTGCAATTTATAACGTTAATTTGACCAATTTTCATTGATATTTTCGTGCTCGTGTTTTAGTTGGGAGTTCGAGTTAAGTTAGAGGTTTTGTTTTGGAATATGGGCCTAAACTAAAGTTGCAAACATGTTATATGAAACGACGTCCTGGAACAAAAAACAACAGTAACCATTGACCAAATTACAAAAAACCTCTTTATACACATTTTTATATTCATTCGCAAACAGTTACCACTTTCAAGCTTGCGTTAACTATAAAACTGTATAGCAACAATTCATATTCTTATAACAAGACCATGTCAATTACAAAACGGTTCTCTTAATTATCTAAGTTATAACTTGTGCACACATTAACATTTGTACCTGTGTAGTATTCTATAAACAATTCGTTTTTATATGTATGTTAGTGTCAAGTTTTTACATTTACAGATGTATTGTTTTGAAAGACAATGTTGTGATGCGACGCTGTATAGTGTACTAATAATCTATACATATAAATAAAATTGGAGCGTCTATTTTTAATATTGAAATAACACTTTTTACAATTTTTGTCTGTCTGTCTGTTTGTTCCGGCTAATCTCTGAAATGGCTGGACCGATTTTGACGGGACTTATATTGGCAGGTAGCTGATGTAGTAAGGAGTAACTGAGGCTAATTTTATTTTAGACAAATAAAGTAATGTTGCAATGTCCAAATACTATCCAAGTACCGCTCGCAGTAAGTAATCAACCAACAATTTAATTTCCAAATGAAAACTCAATTTTCAGCTATTAATGAGCCAGCTCTTGGCCTCAATCTCGCCTGATGTTAATGGAGGGATGAGGTTTACAAGAAGCTCGCAAATTCATACTTTGAAGACTGTAGGGTCGCTTTGAATGTCGAAGGTCTTAAATCTCCTTTGAAAGAAAAAAAAACCAATATCCACCATCTGCAGCCCATAAAACTTCCAGTAATCAAATCGTCTCTACCAGCACCGGTAACTACTAGCTACATCAACTCGGGTTAAATATGGTAACGAGGTACTAGACATCTGATAGCGATGCAAGCCCACGCAAAGCATCCTAACCCGATTACCCCATTAAGCCTTGGTTCCTAGATTAGACCGCGAATGGGGAATCTGAGATTTCGATGCGTGTACCGTATTGAATCCGTTATGCCAAGGGGTCGTCCATTAACCACGTGAGGCTCGAAAGTCGTTGGGAAAAAATCACGCAATATCACAAGGGCTTTAGTGAGATATCACGTGTATTTATTTTGTATAAGAATGTATTTCAAGATATTTTTAAACTCTGAACTAAAATAAATATACGTGATTTTTGGTAAGGAGAACCCTCCCCGGGTTAGTATAAACCTCACCAGGTACAGGTAGGCGGGTACAAAAATTTGCTAAAAACACTACGTTATTTATGTACGACCCCCAAGAGAAATCAGTACCTAGGTAAGCATTAACCGCCTCCGTTAATAAATATTCTCTCATAACATCTTAATAAATTAGCTTTCGTATAGATATCAGATATTTACGGGCTAATTAAAAACAACAATGCGTTTTAAACGACAGGAAAATTCTATTAACCTATTTCTTCAATCAGAGAAGATCCGTGGTTACGACCTTTTAAAAATAAGGTTCCCACTAAGTAAAAAATACTAAAAAGTCAAGTAGGTGATGTAACTTTTAGTTGACGAATAAAAATGGCGGTTTGACAGCTTTCGTCACAAATAAGAGAGGGAGAACAAAAGTAACCCCAATCTTGTAACATTTTTGCTCCGATGCATAGGTGCATTAATGTTCCGCGCCTGTTGGTCGTAGCGTTATGTTATATACCTTTCTCGATAAAAGGGCTATCCAACACTAAAATATTTCTCAACTCGAACCAGTAATTCCTGAGATAAGCGCGTTCAAACAAAGAAACTTACATAATAAAATCGCTCTGCCATCAAAAACATAACACTGGCAGGATATACATTATTTTATTAAGTTTCTTAAGATGAAAATGAAAAAAAAAATAGCTCAAAGTGTCACAGTGAATAGTGAACTCCTTGTCTGTCACGGATCAATTATATGCCCATACTAACTTATCTCAATATTTAGTAGATAGGTTATGAACTTTTGAACCTAGTCAAGGTTGAAAAGATCACGTCAGTAAAAGGGAAATTAACGTCAAGAAAGCAGACATAAAAACTACAGACTTTAAAAAAAGGCCGCACATTGAAGTATTTAATCAAAGTCAAAATAAAAATGAAGATTAAAACAGAATACATGGACCGTCGCCATTCGGATAATGTTAAATATTTTTTGTCAAACCACTGAGTGACACTTTACACAAACTTAGCATTAGATGACCTCAAATTTATAATAATTTTATTACTCTTATAATAATATTTCAACAGATTACTAGTGACAAAAAATATTATACAAGCTTATGCAAGTTGTCTTGTCCATAAACTAGTATTCTTTTGGCATAATTAATGGTTTTAGGATTCCGTATCCAAAGGCCAATAGACCCCTATTACTAAGCCTCCGCTGTCAATCTGTTCGTCCGTCTGTCTGTTTATCATTGGGCTGTATCCATAGAGGTTATATTGTCTTTGGCTGTATCTCATGAACCGTTATAGGTAGACAATATTGATCACAGAGAGTGTATTTCTGTTGCTGCTATAACAAATAATAATTAAAAGTACTATAAAGCATGATGATACGGAACCTTTCATGCGTAAGTCGGCCTCATACTTGGCTGGTTTTTTTTCTGCTAAAAATTTTCTTTGACACTTCAATTTGTCATCCAATTATTTCTTCAACTTTTAACAGTAATCATTTTGCCCCACCCACTGATTCAGATACGAGACTAGTACCTATGTACCTACCCAAGTAAATAACGGTAAGTAGGTTTACTATTATACATATATAAATTCCATTGAAATGCAATAGCATTAATTAATTTGATAGTATGTAATAAATGATTTTGTTAAATATTATGTTATGTCTTTTCTTGGCTTTTTGTGGTGAAGGGAAGACATTTAACAAAAAAATATCTTTTGATATTTTTTTTTTGGAATAAAAATTATTCGATTCCTTGCCAACAACTGATTTCCAACTGTTCCATCGTCTGTACACGTCAATTGAAACGTTTTAAAAGGAAATAATAATATCGTCCCGGTGATTTGTATGCTTATTTGTCATATGTAAATAATACAAAATGGCGGCGAATGCTCAACAACGTCCTTAGTTCACATTGGAATGATTGTGATTGTATGCTAAAATATTAGGTTCGATGCTCGAATCATGGGATCGGTAATTATTTTTGTTTATTTTATAATGTACGTCGAGGTTAAATTGAAACGTATTGTTTCAATTTAATGTAATTATTCCAATAAACTGGTTTCATACTATAAATAATCTCTGCATACTTATTTACAACTCTGCATGTTTTGCCCGATTTGTTTGCCGTCAACAATAATATTCTAAATTGTTGTTTTCCGTCGAAGAAACTCTGCACCGTCACTTATCCAAAATATTACCCAATTTGTTAACTTCACACATAGTTGCCAAGACAGCTCAACTTAATCACAGCATCTTCAACATTTATTTCTCGAGCCAAAAACACAAATATAATCTTATTGGAGTTGCACATGCATTATTATAAAGGACACCTCATAATTTTGTTTGTCTTTTTAAAAACCCAACCATGTGCGAGCCGAACTTATTAACGGGATGGGTTCCGTGTTATAAACCGAAAAATACCGCCGCATACAGGAAACGTAATTTTATCGGTTTGATTAAAACATATTTATTTAACAATTTAAATACACACATTTCATAAAAAAATAAGAAGGAAACAGAAAAATAGGTACAAAGGTGATTTTTATTTCTATAGAAATCTCTTCTAGCTGTGCACATAGTGTGTGTTTCTATTGCCGCAAAAAAGTATATTTGCGGCAATAGAAACACACACTGCGGTTCATGAGATATCGTCCGCTGAGAGACAGAAAGACGTAAAGCGGAGACTTAGTAAAAAGATTCCGTAAGGTACACCTCGGGTACGGATCCATAAAAGACGTGTTAAAAAACGGCGTGTTTTAAAAATATCACTTGGTACGATCGCGAGTCGTTTGTAATTAAAAGTATTAAAGGCGACTTATGGTGAGCTGATTAAAGATTGCTATTATACAAGTGTCCGTGAAATATAGTGTTGCCGGTCGGAAATAAATATGCTGTGCACGGGACACTGATTGGGGGCAGGAAATCGTGATACCGACGACTTGGGAGTAACTGTAAGTGTGGATTAAGTTGTATATTGGCTTTAAGTTGTATGTATATACGCTTTAATTAAGCTAGAAGTAAGGAGGAAGAAATATAAAAAGGTGTCTACATGTTATACTTATTTCGTACTGTTGCGATGTTGACTGTGTTGAAGGACTTAATTTTTTGTATACCTTATATTATGGCATTAAGTCCGCCTTTGTACAGTTTTTTTTTACTAGTGCATAAAGTTTTAATAATTAAATATATTAATTGAATTAACGTAACTGAAAAAGTCTAATTAGTCCGTCTGATAGATTACCAAAAAAATATTGGAACCTATTTTTTCTTTTTTTACGTAAAATAAAACTAAAGACGATACAGTGCGTTCAGAACTCGCGTGACGTCACTACGTGCAAAAAATTTTCCCAGCGACGTGACGTCACCAGCCTTCACTTCTTAACTTTGATGCGCTTTATCATTATAATTGTTTTACGATTTGAAATGACAAAAAAAATACTTGTCCAATATTTTTTGTAAATCTAACGGACGAACAAAATAAAATTATGATTTTTATACCTAGTAAAATACCCATAATTTTTGTAAATACAACAGACGGACAAAATAAAATTCTGATTTTTATAACTAGTAAAATACTCAATTGTACGACCAGTTAGATTCTCACAGATATAATCTGAAATCAAAGTTTTCATTCAATTGTTCAAGAAGTACTGAACGAATAGATATAAGCTCATACACAGAATGTGGACCGGCTGAAGGCAGAAACCTGACAAAAACAACTTTGGATTAAGTTAACGGAGAGAAGCGTACGGTTTTTTAAATCATAAAACCCAATTGTATAACTACTTGGTGCTAAGAATTTCTGAAAAATTAAAGCTTTCTTAAAAATAATCTGCATTTATTGATTAAAGTAAGCAAAAGAATAATTATTAATCGTATTAAAAAAAATCACACGGCAACCCTAGCACATCGGAAAATGTCCCGCACAACATCTAAACCTTTTTTTTTGTAAACGCTAGTCTTCATAAGAACATTATTATCAACATTCGCTATCTTTTATGATTTGCACGCAACCGGCGACCGAATGATCGCTCTTTGAAAAAGTGATAAACGTCCAATCCAGGCGTTATCTGATTTTACTAATTTCAAATAATTAGAGGCGTAAATGCCGCATTACAGCGTAATAAGCCCCCGATCCGCTAATTAAAAAACTTTAATGAAACTGATA
Source organism: Hecatera dysodea (assembly GCA_905332915.2). Classification (NCBI taxonomy): domain Eukaryota; kingdom Metazoa; phylum Arthropoda; class Insecta; order Lepidoptera; family Noctuidae; genus Hecatera; species Hecatera dysodea. The sequence goes on along the minus strand of HG995294.1, from coordinate 3,248,382 downwards.
AGTCTATTTTAGTGTCCCACAATGTGTATGAGAAAATAATTATGAGTGTAATTTAGACAAGATTCTTGGTTACAGTGTATTAATGACAGCCATTTATTTCAGTATAAAAGGATGAAATATATTTCTTTTATTGCATGTTGTAAATTGAGGCATTATTTTTGCAAGGCAGAGGATATATGGTGCGGAATGCAATAACTTGTAATATAGTTGACATTCATGAATTTTATTGTGCACTTAATTCAAATTAGCGTTCATTTATAATTATTAGGAGTTGATAACACTTAAAATAATGCTCAACTAGGTGACAAACAAGCTCTTTAAAACAACGGTTAACCTTTATACTTAGACAGTAAGAAAATTAATATATCATTTAAGTACAATTGAACGGCTTTCTAAAACAACGAATAGAAGTCTGCATGAATTTTAAAAGTAGGCGTGCTAAAAAACGTTTTAAATAGCGGTGTGCGTTCAAATCGTACTGTCATCGATCAAAATCATGTGCATGTGTTTGACCTTGTGTAAGTACTAAAACTAAATAGTTTTTGTTACAAGAGAAGCGTTACAAAAAACTCTATACTGTAAACAACACAATGAGAAAATTCCGTTTGAATGTTAAGGGGACGCGCGTGCGTTTAAGGTGACTTTTTGAAAGAGGTTCGTCAACATAATGTATACTCTTTTTTGGGGTGAATTATTATTGTCTTCTTTTTTTTGTGTAACATTACGTAACAATCTTGATAATATTAGGTGTAGGTAGTAAAAGGATTGTGTACTTTCTAGAATAATGTTTTTTATTTTTAATTAGGCACTTAGAATCGTTAAATGGTTGCTCTTGTGTTTATAGAATATTTATATAGTATACTGTATTTTTTATTCATAGATTTTTTTATCATTTATATAAAAATATTTTTATCATAATGTCTTTGTTAGAGATCCAAATACGATCATTTTTAATGATTAAAAACGCCATCGTGTCATGTGTGACATATAATTGGCATCATTTGCATTTAGTACTGCACAGTTTAATGGTCTTTTAAAATAATAAACCTTCAGGTAAACAACTTCTTTTGCAGATCCATTTTTGGACATGTGCCTTGTACATTTTACAAAACAAAATGGAAATTATACTCTTCATTTCGTGTAAATATAAATTCTTGTAATTTCGTTTCATTACACATTTATGGAAAAAAAAATGCATCCGTCATATTACTCTTTTATAACTGACTAGCAGCGCCCCGCGGTTTCACCCGCGTAGTTCCCGTTCCCGTGGGAATACGGGGATAAAATATAGCAGGATAAATGTAGCTTTCTAATGGTGAAAGAAGTTTTGAAGTCGGTCCAGTAGTTTTTGAGTTTATTCGTTACATACAAAAATACAAATCTATCCTCTTTATAATATTAGTAAAGAGTATAGATGACGTTTGAACACAATCACACCTGATTGAAACCGATGAATTGGCTGACGATGGAGCATACTTGCCTAGAAGTAATTTATTCACACTTAACCCTAAGGTTGTACGAATAGCTTTCAGGAACCAGACTACAACAGTTCCACTCACAAGCTGTACGCACAAGACTTCTCCTTAACTAACAGCTGTGCCTCGTCTAGTGTTACTAATCCTCAATTGAGCTGATAAAAACGCCATTAAATTAATATTACACATTTTTTACTGACCCACAATCTATACTAATATTTAAGCTGAAGAATTTGTTTGTTTGTTTGCTTGAACGCATTAATCTCAGGAGTTACAGGTCCGAATGGAAAATTTCTTTCAGTGTTAGATAGCGCATTTATCGGGGAAGGCTGTAAGTTATATATCATTACGCTAAGAACAATAGGAGCCTACACAGAATGTTTCAAAATCGGGGGGTTAGTAACTATTCCACGCGGACGAAGTCGCGGGCAGAAGCTAGTGGTTTTATATTGATGAAACAGCCCAAAGGCAGAGCTAAACGTGATGAGTTTTCGATGACATAATTTTCTGTTAAGTAGATGGTATGCAAATTTAAATGAGAGTAGGTTTGATCTCTTGTAATATTTATAGTCATTTGGCGGCCATCTTGCAAATGACAAGTGCCAAAAAAATAAACCGTATATGTGCGACTCACGCACGAAGGCGCCCGATCGAGTTTATCTATACTAATATTATAAAGAGGAAAGATTTAATTGTTTGTTTGTATTGAATAGGCTCCGAAACTGCTAAACCGATTTGAAAAAATCTTTCACTGTTGAGAAGTTACACTATCTCCAGGAGACAGGCTATATTTTATCCCCGTATTTACGCGGGTAAAACCAACATAGCTGATTTCGTTACATGGAATAAAATTGTGACATACTGTTTTTTAGTCATAGGTATTTTGTGTACTAATACTTTGTTATTTTATGCAAATAACTATTTTTACCAACCAAAAACTGCAATTGCCGGGAAAACTTCCTTTTAAGAATTTATTGCTCTACAAATATCTTGCGAATTGATTATAATTTATTATATCTTTAAAAATTAATGTCTCTCGTAAAAACATTGGCAAATTAAGCTAGTTTCAGACTTGTTTACGACTTAGGATTTACTCTGAGTACTAAATTATGTAGCTAGCTTTGATTATATAATGTCTAGATGGAGCGTCGCCCTACTGTCAAACCAAAGAAAACGAGGCAACAATTTCAAACATGTGTGCGTGCGGACGGTGTTTTACACTATGCGTCTATGTCTCTGTGTGCGTGAATAATGATACCAGCTACTAGAATTCTCCCATAGATCACATATTAAAAAAAAAATAAGATAAGTTTTAGTTGTATGTATGTAGTATTATTCAGTTTTAGTAGTGTCTGAAGATACTTTTTTAAATAAATAAAATACCTATACAATTTAATTAGAGTTGTGTGTGTGAATGTTATATTAAATCATCTAAATTTATCAAATTAGAATAATAAACTTTTTATGCAGTTTATATAGATTGAATCTATGATTTAATTCTATTAATCAGTACTAGATATTAATCATTACCATAATGAGGACAAAAAGACGGTACAGTATTTATTTATTTATTTATTCACTCTCCAAACATACAAATAAATCCTTACAGGCTAGACCCAAACTTTTTTTTTTTTTGGCTAGATTCAAACTTTATGGCGGGTCGGAACATGAGGCGAGTCGCTGCGCAGTAACAAATTCGAGTGTCAGCGGGGGTGAGGGATGCGGTACTGCGCAGGGAGCAGCACACTTCAGAGCCGTCATAAAGATTGAATTGGAGTGTACCAAGTAAATTATTTACCGAGCTAATAACAATTTTTACTTGGCATTGGCTTCAAAAGCATATAAAAAAAGACTTAATAAATTAATCATATTAAAATTACTCTTGGCATTTTTTAAATCTGTTTATTGAACCCAATGCAAAAATAATCATTAAAATTGGCTCATAAACAAAAAAGTTATTCGCAAAAATTATATTATTATAAAAAAGTAAAAGTATAGATGAATTAAAAAAACTCCAACTTTTTATAAATCGAATAATAAACTACATCAACTAAATTATATAAACGTTACCATAAACCAACGAATATACCCACAAAAAAAAATGTTAAGTTGGGAGAATAAAAAAAGAAACTGGCAACACTGACAAAATATGGCGTAATTTGGTAATCATACAAACAATAAATAAATACGTAGTTTTCTGGTTACTTAGCGATGATAGGTGATGTGTTTGGTACTTTTTACCCTTAATTTATAATTCCGTCGCAGTTTAATAACACATACCGTCATTTTATCGCTGATTTTTGTTTATTACTCAGCGCGCGTAATACGTGGTGACACCAAAGCGGCACGATCGGCACTAATCTGCAAGTAAGACCTTATAGGCCAACAGTTGGCTGATATTTTTTGACACGTTTCCGCGCATCTGATGCTCTATCTAGACATTATATAATCAAAGGTAGCTAGCTGTGATTTGTGACTTTGCTTGGTTCACATGCATTTTATTTTCCGTGATAAAAAAGGCTTACTCCCAATCTAAACGAAGCGATGCCATAGAACGTTTAGACAAAGGTGTTAAAATGGAGTCGTTATCTTTTAAATCTTTTCATGTACTTATTTTATAACTTTAGTACCTAACAAAGTTATTTTTTTTTATATTTTCTTTACGTTAACATGTGACGTTCTGACAGAGGTGCTAGGGTTGCGGCATTGTTTCAAAAGAGTCACCGCGGCCCTGGAACGCAAAGGGCATTAGGATGAATACGGGTAGATTTTAGTCAGTAAGAGTCTGACACTCCCTTCTGCTCCACCCAACACGGAAGAAGTCATTTGATGATTTCCCATCCAAAAAAAAGCGCGGCTAAGGCGATTGTCTAAACGTCAAACGTCTGCTTGATATATGCTGTCAAAATCTCACATGATCGGTCTTTTATATTTTGACAGGTCGACAATCGTTTCGTCTTCGTCTAACACTTCTGGTCCTGTCTGTGGCCGTACTACGAAGTGCTAATGCTATTAAGATTCAGTATGAGGGAAAGGGATAGTGCTATTCGTCTTGTGTAACTCCGTTTCTCTCTGACACAGGAATCATGATGGATTTAAAACGTCATGGTAGGGCTGCTGTTTTATATTCTCAGTAGGTATTGGTACTAGGTACTTCACAATTGCAACTTCTGAGTTACTCAGCAATAAAGTGCGTAGGTACAATCAATTTGCAAGTTTGATCACTCTTTGAATTTAATGACCTGAATAAGAAAACATTAATAAATCATACCGCCTCCGGCTTTCTCAGAGTGTTTGAAAGTTTCGCAATTTACCTGCAGATATAAATTGATTGATCATTTATTGATTCAAATCGCTTACTGGACTCGACTAGATGTAGTAAAGTTTTTTATTATAGAAAGGTATTCGAATAAATTATCTCTGTTTTGATTCTCATAGAAGAACATATTTAATATTCTGCATTATTGTTAATAGTAGAAGTATGCCCATTGTACGCACTCATGTTTCGTCTCATGACCAGCAGCCGCCTAATTGCGAAATACAAAAATAAATGCAATTGGTTGCATATGCTTTCATTTTGGGGTTTGCAAATGTATCAACATTTTTGCTTCGAATGTAAAACCGTCAAACAGACTTTTTAAATATGGAATTCGAGTTCCATTCGTATGTGAAAGAATATGTGACTAATTTCAGATAGTAAAACCCAATAACATTCATGCCCGAACGAAAATTCGAATTTAGAACCAGCACAATAGATCAACGACAAATTATCTTATAACTCTGCGACCACAATCTTGCTACCTTTATTTTAAATTTAGAACTTCAGAAGCCATCACAAAAATTCCAAGGCAAACAGTAAAAATGTATTATTAAATACAAGTTCCTAAGTCTATCCTATAATCCTAACGCACAATATGTAATGAAGATAGTCATTTTTTGTTCGTTGCCTCCATGTCAAGGATACAGCCTGTAATTTTCTTAATTCATATAATCTTGGTCGGGGGAGCTGGGTTGGGATGCTGTGTTACAGGATTTTGTTCGACTTGTTGATGTAATTAAAATCGTTTAAATTTTCCAATTGACTTTGTCGTGTTATGGAGTTAGTGATGAATTATTATGAGTCGTTACGTTTAATAGCTACAAGGACATATTTTTAAAATGTTAAATTAACTGTTACTAATAACGTTACATTTACGTTAAAAAATCTCCTGACTGACTCAAACTAAAAATAACGTTAAATATGGCGTCATGGACAATTTGTATTGTTTTTTTCCTTTGTTAGTGATGTGTGTTAAAGTATCTACTTATGAATTTGTCGGTATTTTATAAGTTCTGCAAATTGTCTTGGAATGGCATGTTTCAGGTTTTTTTTTTAATTGCTAAAAAGTTACCAAGAATCGATTAAACGTAAAATTGTATCCAATATTTAATTTTGGTTAAGTCCTTTTTAAATAAATGATCTATTAGGTACTGTAAAGTATTGGCAGTCGATAAGATTTTTTTTTCTTTATTTTATTTTGGACCATTGGATTTACTTGTGGGTACAAAGATTCTTTCACAGAATTAAATCCAAATGGCGGACAATAAAGCAACATTCCACTCATAAGTAGTTTACAGTTTTACATCCTATGCGATTTTCTACATGCATTTTCAGAAACAGATCTCGCGAAGAGTAATCTTCGAGATTTTCCCACGTCAACCTTCGTAATAACATTGATATATTCAAAGAATGCCTCTTAAAGGCTATAAAGAAACACGGGTCAACCGATATTGTCTTCAGAAACCATTTAAACTTGCGGAACTATGCTGTTCTGACATGCAGGTGATGTGGGATTAGGATCGGAAAACATCGACATCCGAGTTTCGATCATTTTAATATTTGTATCAATTTTGACTCTCTTTTGACAGCTGTCAAAATCATTCAGAAAATAAATGATAAATGATAAATGATATTTATTTTGTAAGTAGGTTAAACATAACACTTTTACACGTCCAATATTTCTTGTCATTTTAAGCTAGATGAAGCCGGTGTTTCCTAGCTGACTACCCTGAGAAGAAACACCGAAACAAACTCAGAGGTCAAAGTCTCTTTTAAAGTCCATACAATCCGTACTGGTCAAATCATATGAGAACCATGTAGGTTAATGTCTGAGGTAGCCTTTTGAGGAAAGTGCCACACAGATTTGAGTGGACCTGTCCAGACAGTGCAAGCATTTGTCAGATACCGTGTAGCTCAAACTTAAAACTTTAAGGAGCTCAACGGCTTGACGAACAATACCAAAGTAAGGACATTTGGGTAGGCCGCAAGAATTACTCAAACTGCCAGACAAACTGAAACAAGACCCTAATATGGCGATCTACATAGTTCCCATTCATAATATGTTATATGAGAACTATGCAGATCTGTGTCTGAAATGGTCTTTTGAGGAAAGAACCATACAGATTTAAGTGGGCCTGTCCATTCAGTGCAAGCCTTTGTCAGTAGTCGAGTAGCTCAACTTAGAAACAATAAGGAGCTCAACGACCCGACGAACAATACCAAAGAAGGGACATTTGGGTAGGACGTAAAAGTACTTAAACTGCCAGACGTCGTCGTTATATATACTTTAAGGAAAGAAAAAAGAAAATAATACCCATATAGTCCTCATATTCACAAAATAAATTAAGTAAAAATATAATACTTTACAAAGTAAGTATACATGTCAAACATAATATAATAATAATAAAAAAATATATATATTACTTTAACAAGTAAATATTCATGTCACAATAATAAAATAATACTTTAAAAAGTAAACATTCATGTCAAAATTGCAAAATTGAATTTACATGCAGGAGAATATAAAATGTCAAAGTCTAAAATTTAGAAAAGTATCAATAGATAAACGTAATAGTAGGCCATGTACATCGTTGAAGCATCTCAATCCCAAGCCTTTTGGTCTTCAATATAGTCTCTAACTGTGTAAAAAGCTTTCTGGCATAGCTTACGTTTTACTATCAATTTGAATTTATTAAAACTAAGGTCTTGGATGTAGGAAGGGAGTTTATTATAAAAACGTATACATTGACATCTAAATGAACCACCTATTTTCTTGAGCCTAGTTTTAGGAATGACAAAATTATTTTTGTTCCTGGTATTCACATTATGAATATCACTGTATCTTTTAAATAGATTAATATTTTTATGTGCATACAAAAGATTCTCGTAAATATACTGAGAAGGCACAGTCATTATATTAATCTCTTTAAATTTGTCTCTGAGGGACTGTCTAGGACTTAATTTGTAAATCGCACGGATAGCTCTTTTTTGCAACACAAATACTGTTTGAATATCAGCGGCATTTCCCCACAACAAAATGCCGTATGACATCACACTATGGAAATAACTAAAGTATACTAAACGTGCTGTTTCAACATCAGTTAAGCCACGAATTTTCCTAACGGCATATGCTGCAGAGCTAAGTTTTTTGGACAATTTGTCTATATGGGGGCCCCACTGTAACTTCGCATCCAAAGTTATGCCTAAGAACAGTGTGCTATCTTCGGGTTTTAACTCTTCCCCCTTTATTAACACACTAGTGTTCACCTGTCTAACATGAGGTAACGTGAACTTTACACATTTCGTTTTTTTCTCATTAAGTAGAAGATTATTAATATTGAACCAGTTAACTACAGTCGTAAGGGCACTATTTACAGCGTCTATATTATGCTGCTGACGTTTGAGTTTGAATAAAAGTGACGTGTCGTCTGCAAATAACACTATATCATGATTATCCTTTACGAGGTACGGCAAGTCATTAATATAAATGAGAAACAAAAATGGACCTAAAATCGAGCCCTGTGGGACCCCCATCCTCACTACAGATCCAGGAGATCTTTTGCCATTGACGTCAACTCTTTGAATCCTATCACTCAGGTAAGAAATAAGAAGATCCAGAGAGGCGTCCCGGACTCCGTAATAGTGCAGCTTCCTGATTAATGTCTCATGAAGAACACAATCGAATGCCTTGGACAAATCGCAAAAAATGCCCAAAGCATCGCATTTGTCCTCCCATGCATCATAAATATGTCCTAACAGTTCAATGCCGGCATCGGCTGTTGAACGACCCCGTGTAAAACCAAACTGTTTATTATGTAACAGTTTGTGTTTATTAAAATATCTTTGCATTTGATTTAGGATAACTTTCTCAAAAATTTTACTAAATGTAGGTAGCACTGATATAGGTCTATAATTACTAGGGTCTGACGTACTACCTGATTTAAATAATGGTATTATTTTACTATATTTCATTAGATCAGGAAACTCACCACGGTCGATACATTTATTAAAAATAATAGCTAAGGTAGGTGCCACAATATGTATAATGGACTTTGCCAGATCAACAGAATTACCCCATAGATCTGCCGTTTTTTTTAAATTTAAAGAATTAAAAGTTTTTATTATATCACTATAACTGACATATTGAAATTTAAACTCAGCATCACATAGTGGAACGTTTTCTTTAAGTAAAATTTCTGCAGCGGTTGGTGATGAATTTAGAAACTTAGTTGTTGATACGGGGATCTCTGCAAAGAAATTTTCAAAAGCCGCGGCGACATCGGAATCTAAATTAATTACATTGTCATTAATAGCAAGGCTATAATCATTGGTTTGATTGCAAGATCTTCCCGTTTCGCTATTAATAATGTTCCATGTCATTTTAATCACATTACTACTATTTTTTATTTTTGAACTCAAATACCGAGACTTCGCCATATAACAAACTTTTTTGTATAATTTAGAGTAGTTTTTAACATATACATTAAATTCTGCTGTATTAATGTAAGCCCGTTCTTCATACAACTCATATAGCCGTTCCCTGCTCTTATGAATACCAATGGTGGCCCAGTCACTGAAAGAAGTATTATTAGAAACAGAAATAGTCTTAGGAATAAATGTAGTATCAAATTGTGTGCAATACATTTTAAAAAAATCATTGTAATGTTGGTTAGGGTCATCATTGGTTGACAAACATGGCATTTTATTTAATAGTTTATTTTTGAATGTTTCCCGGCGATATTTAGATTTTGGGTTTACAGTGATATCTTTTTTTGGCTTTATTTTGTTTACATTTGAGATAGTGATTAGTTGTCCGCAATGATCAGAATCCAGTAAATTGATAATTTTTTTGTGGGTAGGTACAATATCTGTATAAATATTATCTAGGCATGTGGCACTAGTGGGCGTTATTCGAGTCGGCTCCATAAATAAGTTTGCAAGATTATATGATTGAAACAAACTAACAATTTTTGTACTTAAACTAGAATTTTCTAAAAGATTAACATTAAAGTCTCCACAAATAATGACAGACTTACTAGAATTGCAAATTTTGTGTAAAATTTCATCCATTACTTTCTCAAAACAATCATATGATCCTGAAGGTGGTCTGTACACGCTTAATATAATAAACTGCTCCAATTCAATACAGGCCATTTCAATTACCCGCTCAACAGAGAGGCTTACTATATCCTTACGCTCCTTAAATTTAAGGTGATTATTTATTAAAATTAATGAGCCACCATGTATAGCATTTTCTCTGCTGAACGAACTACCAACCTGGTGATTACTAAAGTGACACATAAACTGATGGCTTTTAAGCCAATGTTCTGTTAAACAGAGAATATCAATACTATTAAAATTAAGGAATAATTCTACTTCTAAATCTTTGTTCATAAATCCTTGGATATTTTGATGCACCAAGTTGATAGTGTTTATTGATTTTAATACTTTATCTGAAATATTTTTGCTGTTTACTACATTAGTGCCAGAGATTACCTCTGTTGTCTTATTTTCTAATTTAAATTATCAATAATGTCAATATTAGCTGCCAACTTATTGGCAGAATTATCTAAATAGTCATAGCATTGCTCAATATAAGCAATTTGTTTAGCCAAGTTCTTGGCTGTGATAGAAAAATAATATGATAGCGACACAGCTATCTGTCTCCTACAATAATTTGAAAGATAGTACCTATCTACAAGATATCTATCTTTCCTCAAAAGAAAACTATTACCAATATAATTGTTGATATCTATTACATGAAATGCATTGTTACTATAAGTGATGTTATGCAATGTCTTATTAATATTAAATCTAAGGTAGTTTTCTTCCTGTGGCAAACTTCTACTGTATGGAAATGTACACATAACAATTTTCCTTAAGTTGAGGTTGCTTAAGGACCTATAATATTGGAGCAATTCTCCTTTGTTAACATTACCTCGATTACCAACAAATACTAATAATGTAGTATCCTGGTGAAAGTTATACCTAATAATTTTCTTCATAATATCATATAGAGAACAACCAGGCATACAATAGTTAATAATTGAGTGTCCAGGATATTCGGAATTCAACAAGTGGCCTAGATCTTTTCCAATCTCATCACAAAATATAACTATATCATTATTTACAACGGATGTGCACTGCTTTCTAGAACTAAGAGTAGGACCTGGAAAATCAACACAAGTCTGCGGTATGGTGTTATTGCATGTTGACAATGAATGGTCCGGTGTCTGTATGTTAGTAGGTTGACAATGCTCACAGTTGGTTGTTTGTGAGCTTACCAGTTCATTCATAGCCAACACATATTCCCTCATTAGGTTTTCTGAGGTATTATATCTGCTCGTCATTGAACTAAGCTTTTCCTGTAAATGCTTTAGCTGAGATTGCAAGTCCTCTGTGTCCATTTTGTGCTTCCTAGTACTTTGTTCCAGGTTAAAAGAATACATATCTAATTGTTTCAGTAAATTCAACCTTTCCCTATTTAGTTTTACATTTTTGATAAAAAACTTTTGCCTTCTAACCATTTTTTGAGTTTTAAGTATGTATTTGTTAATTTTTACATACTTTTTCAATTTATTTTTACTAGTCACTACCCTCACTTTTTTAATTGATTCAGAATCGTCACTACTTAAATCTATTGTGTATGAGGGGTTTATAACAGGAACCATGGATGGGGCAATAGGCACCAACTCGCTAAATAAACTTTGGTTCAGGGAGGCTGTGATGTTTAGGTTTGCCGTCTCAAGTTGTGATATTTGAGTTTGAGCCTCTTGTAGCTGTTGTTGTAATATATACTTGTGATTAAGAGCTTGTTCATACTCTGTGCTACACTGGCTGAACTCGTCTACAACATGTTGGAGACTATCCCGGGCTTCAATGGCCTCAGTGAATTGAGTGTATAACTGTGCCATCTCATTTTTTAACTGCCTATTCTTGTCATGGGCTAAATGTATCGATATTGAAGTTAATTATTAACACCTAAATTGTAGTATCATAAATCTAGTAAGCTCGATATAAAAGCTGTTAAAAATTACTGTAGATTTGGAAACATAATAAAAGGGTTCCTGCAACATCCGTTTCCCAATAAACCTACATACTTTAGGCCAATTAATATGTCAATTAATATGTATTAATATTAATATGTGTGTGTGGTTTTAACTGGGATAACTAGCTGAATCAAAGAAAAAGAAGAAGATAAACCTTAGTTAACTTCTTGAAAAACAAAAAAAAAAGTACCTATAGTAATTCTACAGGGACACCACTATTTGAACTCGTATCGATACTTTTGTTCCAAGTTTCCAACACTACCCCGTAGGTACGGTTAGCAGAAGAGTTCATTAATAAACGGTCATAGTGGAGCGTCGAGTAATGGACAGGGCTCTGTCGTGCGTACATTGCTGAGGAAATTAATTAGAAACGGTGCGCGGAAGGGCGGGGTACGGTTGGAGAATAAGGTTTTGAATTTATACGAGTACGAATGTATGTGGCATTTATGTTTGTAAGCGGTGGAAACAGTTTCTAGATGGTATTTATTTGTTACTAATTTATTTCGAATGTTTACTAACTTTTAACTTTTAGCGTTTATTCTGTTCGAAATGTTGCGTTTTTATTGTTCGTTTTAAGTTAACATTTTTCTAATTGGTTTGTACGAATATCTAGCTGAATATAGTATCAGAGCAGAATTTTTTTCTGCACTTTAAAAACCTATAGTTTTTTTTTTAAATATTGCTGATAAAAGAAAATTGATACATATGTAGTGTTATATTAATTAATACCTAGACTTTACAAAATAATTGTATCAATATGTAACAGCAACAATAGCTTTTAATAAAATGTTTTTGCTGTCAGTACCCGGTAGACGCGGAACAGATAAGTGTAAAGTTATTATTAAGTAACCTGGAGAGGAATGACTTGGATTGAAAGGACCTAGGTCCGCTAGGAGTCCTAGGTAGTCTAGACGTCTATATGCTAAGAATATCTACTGTTTTGTATTTTTTTTAAATATTGTTACTAACAATTGTGTTTATAAACCCTTTAATTCATATCATCTGCCGCCCCTGAATCCGCCTGCGTGAATATCGAAAATAATCCCGAGGGATGTTGAATCCCGAAGATGTTTCACACTATAATCTACCTCTGTGCCAAATTTCATCATGATCCAGTCAGTATACAATTTTCGCGTATAATATGTTATTAATAAGGCGATTAAACTACTTAAGTGGTAGGAAATGATTTTTCAACTTATTGTACTCGTATTCTTGCAAATTAATACTATATTCCTTTTTAAATGGTAGTATCGAAAGTTTCGAATCGTTTCCATATTTTATTTTACTGATAAAACTTTATTCTGACTGTCAAAAGTTTATTTATTCAGAATTTACTGATATTAATCAAATCAAAACTATTTTTTTCTCGATGGGAAATCATTAAATGACTTCTCCCGCTGTGGGCGGAGCGGAAGGGAGTGTCAGAATCTTACTGACTAAAACCCACCCGTGATCCTTCTAGTGCCCTTTGCGTTCAAGGGCCGCAGTGACACTTTCGAACAATTTCCGCAAACCAGCAGATTACGAACTTTTAGCAAACTGGCAATGTGATCGTGTTGGAATGATAAATTTATAAAAATAACAGACTTAGGGCTCTGGTTGCTATCAGATGGCAAGCTACCCGCAGGCCCGATCAAATAAATACTTACGTCAAAGCAAGGCATTTGCACTTAGCGGTTTACCAAGCGTCTTAGTATCAAGAACTGGGTGATGAAAATACAGTTTCACGTTAATTGTATTAGCAATAGTTATAAAATTGATGACGCCTGTTTTATTTGAATTTTATAGCAAAGCCGATTAAAATTGACTGGGTTTGCGGTATTTGCTTTATCTACCTTGTACCTACGTAACGCCAGGGCTGCCTTCAAGCGGCTCTTTTCCCATCTGGGGGGGTCCAAAGTCCAAACGCCTCCTGCCGCAGGCTCTACGCGGGGATCGTGCAGTCCGTGGGCTTTTATGGGGCCCGATGCAGGCGCTGCCGTTGAAGCGACTACCAGCACACCAGCACTTTGTGAATCACCCGGCGGATACGGTGAAGCATACGGTGGGGGTCTCCCTGCTTTGGCGGAGCAACGCCATGTCCTTATTGAGGCGATCGGCGGTGGTGACCACTCGTTTCTGGCCCTAGCGGTGGTGGCGGTTGGGGGCATGGGAGCCAGTTACCTCCTTCTGCGAAGCAGTAATGTAAGTGAAAGAGGAGGCAGATCGCTTGATGGAGAGGCAAACCTCACGCCCTAGCCGCCGCAACAGAAGAAGACGCCCCGGGCGGCGGCGTCGACGAACGTCGGCGTCGGGAGTTGCAGGGATATTTCATGCCTCCGCAGGCTTGGACCCGCGGACCTCGAGTGCTGGTAGCTCGCCTTCCAATAGCAATTAAGCCACTAGCACTTCCAAGGAATTTCAGTATGGATGACGGGGCCCATTACGCGGAATTTGTTCAAAAGAGTCACCGCGGCTCTGAAAAGCAAAGAGCACTAGGAAGAACGGATGGGTTTTAGTCAGTAAGAGTCTGACAATCCCTTCTGCTCCACCCAGAACGGAAGAAGTCATGTGATAATTTCCCATCTATAAAAAAGACATTACTGTTTTTCCCTTTTGGGAAATAAACTTTTATAATTGCAAATAATTGTAATGAACAATTGTCTTTCACAGTCATCTATACGGCCAAGTTATTTGTAACTGTTATATATACTTTTAATTTGTCATTCATCAAGAGATGATATGCTCTTGGATTTCATTCCCGGGTTGGCCAAAGTGTTACTGGTTACATCTGGAATTTCCCTCTTTTGTGGTACTAAGGTTGATGGCGATAGAATATTATCCTAATTTAAAAGACTTAAGAACGCTTCTGTCTGATTCTTTGGGAATACAGACTTTCTTTTTTGCCATTAATAAACATGAAAACAGTGAATATGATACTGTAAACATATCTCCGTTATTTTTACACAAAAATCTAGTTTTACTTCTTATTATAAAACAAAGGTCATTTAAAAATTATCGCGAAAGAAGCCAAAGTGCCGACGTCGGGGCATCGCTTAAGAAAATTGCGGTCGCTTCGATTCGACACGAAAACTTCATCAACACGTGCGTGAGCGCATTCAAGATGGCGGCTTAGGAACGTCGCAGACTATCCTTCCTTATAAATGATGCCATAAAATAAATGTAATACTTTTCAGTTTTTTTTTTTATATGAAAGTTATTTTAAGAATAAGTTTAGAATATAGATAGGCATTCTAATACCGGTGCCGATTATTCAAAGTAATAAAAGAGTAAATATGGAGCTTTATGTCTGTTCTTCTACTTAATTAATGACTTTAAAAAATCAACTGTCTACAATCAATTTTATCGAGCACTAGCAGCGCCCTGCGATTTCACCCTTGTTTTTGGCGTTCCCGTGGGATTACGGGGATAAAATATAACCTATGACACCTACAAATTATGTGGCTTTTGATTGGTAAAATATATTTTTTTTTATCAAATCAGGAGTGGGGCGTATACGTGTCCAATATGTTTCGATAATCTAACTGACGGACTAAATATAATCATATTTTGTGTACTCAGGAAACATCCCTATTATATACCTCTTTTGTAACGCGTAAGTTACGCGTTATTTTGGTGTCATCCTGTATTCCTTATTTGATGCTTCAAGACCAAGTAGTTTTCAGTTTATCTGTGTATTCATACTAGATTAGATGTGTATTCGTTTGTTTAAGAGCCTCAATACAATTATCTGGTAACACTCAAAAGTATTAAAAACGAATACATATATGTACATTTTATACTAATAGAAAAATACTAATGGACACTTTTCATAATTTACGAGCAAGTTTGACGTGAGCTTAAAATTACCTTTACGGCATAAGAAGTTAATCATTTTTCTTAATTTAAGTGTTAATAATTCCTTGTGGTTGATTGTAACAAGCAATATTGCCAAATGAAGTTTAGTAGTTATCTCTATTGTTATTGGAAAAGACTTGGCAAATGATAATGAAAATGGCACTTGCAAGTACTTACTTGGGTACCTACTATGACGCCTTAAAGCCATCATGATTCCAGTGTGAGAGATAGAGAGAGACAGAGCTATAAAGGACACATAGCACTATCGCTTTTCCTCAGCCGAAGCAAAGCTTCATATTAAAGCCCCTGTAGATATTATGGGATAAGAACAAAATGGGAGTTGAAATAGTTTTTTAATTTATGTTTCTTTGTTTTCAGGTAAGCTCAGTTTACCGTTCACGTTTGGTGGCCGATAAAATTAAGGAAGCGGCGTATTGTTACGGTTATGGTAAGGTAATTTTTAATTATACCTAATATGTAAGATGTGTAAGTAATTTGTATTAGAACATAAAACAACTTCTTTATTGAAGAAAATGAATGTAAAACTGTCGCATCTTTTACATCTCAAGACTCATAAGTGCTTCGGAAAACACGTTAAGCCGTTGGTCCCAACTGTAATTTGTTAATCTTTGGCATTCATTTTGAGTTTTCAGAAGCTAGAAATCTTCTTACAGTCTTACCAAGAGTTGTCGTGTTACCTTAAGCTTTTTATTTCAGCCTGTGCTGTCCCACTGCTGGGCAAAGCTATCCCTAATCCTTCCAAGTATTCTTTTCGTGGGCCACCTCATACCGGCCCTTGTTGCTAGACTTCTAGGTCGTCTCGCCATTTCTATGAAGTCTGTCCATACTCAGGCACACAACGAAGCACAAGCAATTATTATAAAACTAGCTTCTGTCCGCGACTTCGTACCCGTGGAATCCCCGATTTTAAAACATTCTTTATCGCTGCTCCGCTCCTATTGGCTTAAGCGTGATGATATATAGCCTAAAGCCTTCCTCGATAAATGGTCTATTCAACCCAAAAAGAATTTTTCAATTCGAACCAGTAGTTCCTGAGATTAGCGCGTTCAAACAAACAAACTCTTCAGCTTTATAATATTAGTATAGATATATGTACAAATAAAAATAAACTAAGATAAAACAAAATGGGGAAAAATAAATAAAAGTTAAGAAAATTACATGTTGAGAGACAGACCCGTTCATGAAAGCCCCCAACCATGTTCAGGCTACCCACCAATCAGCAGATTCAGATTCAAATTCCCTATAGAGAATTTGAAATTGGAACCCAATAACCAGTGGCCGTACTACGAAGTGCCAATGCTATCAAGATTCAGTGTGAGGGAAAGGAATAGTGCTATTTGTCTTGTGTAACTCCGTCTCTCTCTGACACAGGAATCATGATGGATTTAAGACGTCATGGTAAGGCTGCAGTACCCAAAACAAGCACGTGCCAAATTCTTTCATGAATGGGCCTGTGTATGTTAGGGACTGACATTATACATAAAGTTACTGTTGCGGTCACAGCATAGACAAAACAAGTGTGACGCTGACTTAAAGAGAGAGAGAGAGAAGACTGCTTTACCACTAAGTGAGAAAGAGGTATATTCATGTCTCTTTCATACTTACTAGTAATGTAGTGTTGATACAACACTACATTACTAGTAAGTATGAAAGAGATGCTGCCAAAGCCGACTTCTTAGATTGTCACGAATTACTTATAATTTATCTAGGTACTGAATTTACAGTGAATAACTCAAAATTCGCGGCCAATAACAGTCCCTTTCATGAGCCGATACTATTAGAATATCGTAATAGACTTGTAGAATACTAGGTAAAGGAGATGTTTCAAACATTGAGTGCTTATAAAAGTTGGAGATCAAACCGACCGATTGACTGGCTTTATAATACCTGATAAGTCGTTAAAGACTGACGTAAACCTATTTCTAGGGAACTATTGAAATTCATACGGGATTTGCGTAGGTATCGTTGAGTAGGTACGTTTTTTATGGATGAGATATCGTCAAATAATTGGTTCTGCTCTGGGTTCTTCCTAATGCCCTTTTTCCGTTCCGTTCCAGGGCCGCAGTGACTCTTTCGAACAAATTCCGCTTGTGTAGGTCTACTTTACGAGATTCGTTTCTAGTCTTCATGTAAAATATGGTGATTGAGTTTTCAGTCTTCACAGATGCCTAATGGAAGATTATGAGGATAAAGCTATACAGATATCAATTTACAAAGACAAGCGATTTCCTTTTAGCTTTTCTGTCACTGGCGCTATTTTCATCCACTCTCATCTCCGTGAAGTGCGATCTATTTTCATCCATTTTTTTTTCTGCTAATCATTCTGGTCCATACAGTACGACACGTACTTGTAAATTTTACTTGGGGTCGTCTTATTTTATTTATTTATTGAACACTTTACGCACACGAATGTAAGTACAGAGGCGGACTTAATGCCATAGGGAACGTGCACGGCGTAGACTATGCCATCTAGTGTTGCAAATCTGAACTTTTACGTTGTAAATATTTGACGTGTGCTGCCACCTATACTTCCTACACCCTCCGCTCAGGGGAAAGTGTACGAAGTAGACAAATATAAGTAAAATATACTTGTCATTGATGCGCCTGTGCTGCCACCTATAGTTTCTACACGTTCTCTATAGCAGTGCAGTATTATTCTACTACTATCTGTCTGTATCTACAACTATCTGAGTCAAGAGCTTTGGAAAAAGTAACTTCCATATAGGGAACAAAACACAACATCATTCAAACATATCATCCTAAACACACTTCATCCGAACATACGCACAAGACAAAAGGCGTCCAATCAGCTACCTCTAGCGCGTACTTCCCTTAGAATCACCATACTAGGAAGCGAAGTCACTCAGGAGCTGTCGGTGAGCTGAGATAATCCCCAAAGGGACATAACTCATAAATATCATCCCACTGAATACAGTCGCCTTTTAATGCTAAGCTGGTATGAACGATGAAGGATTTCTTCGATGGCTGTTTGAGAGAAGAATGCTCTAAGTGGATTGTGTGGGATCTATTGTTGTTGACTATTTTTTGAATGGGGTAAATGTCTTCGATTTGGATTTTGGTTTGAAATGTACAGTAGATTTTTTAAGTGTGTAAGCTTATGATTCGGATTGCACATTACAATACAAACTCACAAATACAAAAACACATCGTACCTCCGGTGCAACGCTGTCACTTTTGGAACATTTTGAAAAATGAACTAAATATAACATAAAAGTGACCTCTAGTAGGTACAATAATATTGATGCAATAATGTACATGATAGTACTTATAGTTTCAACGTGATAAAGTGTCGTTACGGTTTGTAGGGTGTCACAAGTGGCATTATTGTTTCAATTTTTAAATGCTTCTCCTGATAAAGTGCGTTTTTGCAAAAGTGTCAGTGTCAGTCGTTCCGCCGGAGGTTCAATATTCGACTAAGTAACGCATTATGTGGTAGATACTACTATCTACCACATAATGCGTTACTTAGTGGAATATAAAATACTTAGTATTTTTTTTGGGAAACAGACCGTCCCGTTATTCCTATCCATCACATTTCCTGACAGCAAAAATCAACATCAGCGACAACCAGAAAAACGACGATTCAATGGACGATTCAATGCAGCTTGATTTATCCCGAAGAAAAGATTCAAACGTTTGAATAAAAAAAATAGTACAGCACTAAAATTAACATCTAAAACAAAACCTTTCAATAATACAAAACATTTGTTTAGGACAATTTTCTAACATGTATAGTCACAACATTGCGAAAAATTAATCTAATAAAAAAAAATACTCGCTTGAATTTTCAGACCAAAGTCCCGCAAAATCCCTTAGAACCTTTTGCTTCTGTCATAGTTTAAATAAATATGTATATCGAAGCTATAAGGAAAACCCGCGACACTGACGATAATAGTGCGATTTCAGTTCATATTGTTAGTCTGCGGCCGCTTCCCTGACCTTTAGCTCGCGAATCCGACAGCCTAATAACTACGAGTAATATCAGTAAGGCTGGCTGCACACCCTCAGTTAGTATTGACAGCTTTATTTGAGTAAGCCTTGGAATTATGGGTAAAATGTAACGGTGTTCTGTTGTAATAGTGCGTTGTAGACTTGTGGTGAATCAGTTTTGAAATTAAATGACTAGAATAAGGATTTTTTTCAACTTATTTGTCCCACTGTGATCAGGAATCATAGAACCTTTTCTTTTAGTTTTAACAGTGTGTTGATTTCTTAGGCGAATTGATCGTGAATGTCTTTAAGTCGTCACGTTAGTTTTTCCTAACTTCCCTCTGTGATGAGCCGATGACACTAGCCATAATTAAAAACTGAAAAAAAAAATGTTGATGAATTTGACAGTGACATTCCTTAGTTTTTCCTAAGTTGCTAGCAACTAAGTATGCCGAAGCTATTTCATAGCAGTAGTACATCTATACTAATATGTAAAGCTGAAGAGTTTGTTCGTTTGCTTGAACGCGCCAATCTCAGTAACTACTGGTCCGATTCGAAAATTTATTTCAGTGTTAGATGGCACACTAAGATCAAAAGGAGCAGACAACCAATGAAGAATTTTTCAAAATCAGGGGGTTAGTTACTATTCCACGCGGACGAAGTCGCTGACAGAAGCTACTTTTTAATATACAATCATATATAATTCACATATACTACTACTACTGGGTGGCCACTTCACGAAATGGATTAAATATCTGATTAAATAAAATAAAAAATAAAATTTGCCATCGATCAGAGAACAGTTCAAACCAAATCCAATAACGAAAATAGTCAATCTCACATTATAAAGTGTAATGAAAAACGGCCAGACACTATCAGTCGCCAACTCACTCGTCACGCCACAGCGTAGTGGAATATGCAAATGTACAGCTTATCAAGCCCCCTGCCTAGACCGACTTTATGACGGACACGTTC
Source organism: Hecatera dysodea (assembly GCA_905332915.2). Classification (NCBI taxonomy): domain Eukaryota; kingdom Metazoa; phylum Arthropoda; class Insecta; order Lepidoptera; family Noctuidae; genus Hecatera; species Hecatera dysodea. The sequence goes on along the minus strand of HG995294.1, from coordinate 3,227,755 downwards.
CCTGTCGACTTTACGATGCATACGCAAAACAAATAGCTGGCCGTGATTCATCTGCGAAGTTTATGTTATTGCTAGGCTGTGGGCTGGAGCTGGTGTGGTACATGGTGACTGTATGACAATAAGTGGTGGTTTATTTTAATTCTGTTGACGTAAGGACGTATCCTTTCAGCGGAGGAAGCGATTTAGAACGAAGGATTTCAAAAATGTATAGCATAAAGCATAATCAGCCTTTTAATGTTCCCACTGCTGGGACTCAGGCCTCCTCTTATTCAAGTAATAGTAATAAGTCCATCGACACGGAAATAAAAAGAAATTCTTGTTGCATTGTCGATGGTACATTTTTGAACCAACCCGCACTGGGCCCGCGTGGTGGATTACGGCCCATTCCCTCTCCTAGAGAGGAGGCCTGTGTCCCAGTAGTGGGAATATTAAAAGGCTGATTATATTATGTATGGGTACAGATGAGTGGAAATTTGAGATACTCCAACACGTGGGACATATTATGTAATTTGAACAGAAGCACTGCACTATAGCTATATTTTGGATGGAAACATCGCCAAAAGCTTAAGATGATTCTGGAAAAATGGTTTTAGCTGCTTAAATTGATTGTATGAGCTTTAGTTGTTTGTTATGTTTATGTTAATTCTTTAGGTGTATTTGTTTGATGAATATGCATGTAACTAGAGGAGGTAGGGTTGAACTTACGACCTCCGAAACGTCAGTTACCGCCTTATTATCATCGCTTTAGACTATTGTTTTTATGTTTAGAACTTTCCGTTTGTTTGAAAGGCTGTCACATGTCATTATATTCTTAACATACGTGAATTTTTAATTTGAGATAATTTAATTCTATTCGGAACTTCAGTTGGTGGCCTAAATGAAGTTTCGACGAAAAATAGTACTTACATTGATTTTTAAGTTACCATTAAGAAATTAAAATTTACACAAGAAAAAGTATGTGTAGCAATTTTGAACACTGTTTTTTTTTGACGCTGAGTTAAATTTCTCAAAATTTCATGACTATCACGAATTCTAAATTCAAAAGTAATATCTTTTTTTTTCTTCAGTCTTGTCATCAAGTACGCATATTTTAATCCAACAAGCCACAATCGCTTATCTCAGACTCCCGCGCAGCTTTACGTTTGCTTTTCACGCAGCACGCTGAGCACAAACGCATTACACATATTTCTGTTACCCAACTGCGCTTGACCAAACAAACCGTTAACCATTACAGTGTTAGGTACAGGCATTCTTCCGGCTGAGGTCGAGTCTAAATTTCTGCAAAAGCCACAAATCAGGAGTTGTTTTTTTTACTGCGTTTTGAAATTGTTGGACATAGTGTAGTTTTAACAGTTAGACAATCTATGGATGTAAAGTTAATTTGGATTTGCGTTTGCTCACATTTATTTTAATGTTTCATTTTCACCGCGTGTTTTGTTTTCTTATGAGTGTGCATGTGCAATGATATTGTCTTGTGGTTGGTAATGGTTGGTAATTACCTAATTACCTTTCTTGAACTAAAACATATATAGCTAATCTGTATGCTCATCCTCTAGAAACGTCATAATTATGTCGATGAGAGTTATCAATGGACAATCAATTAATGCTTATGATCTTATATTACTACGATACACCATTATCAGTCATTTGTATAGCATACTATCCATACCAATTTCATAAACAGGAAAAAAATGTTTCTTTTTTTTTACCTAATAAGCTCCGAATTGGCCGGACCAATTTTAACCATATTTCCACCAATTGAAAGCTACATTCACCCTTTTTTTTCTGGATGGGAAATCATCAAATGACTTCTCCCGCTCTGGGCGGAGCGGAAGGGAGTGTCAGACTCTTACTGACTAAAACCCACCCGTGATCCTTCTTCAAAGGGCACACCTTTGCGTTCCAGGGCTGCGGTGACTCTTTCGAACAAATTCCGCAACAAGCTACATTCACCCTGAGTAACAAAGGCTATATTTTATCTCCGTATTCCCACGGGAACGGGAACTATTGAGGTAAAACTGCGGACCGCTGCTAGTTCTAAAATTTATTTCGATTCTTTGCACTAGGTTTTTAACACTGCTACCACCTTTCTTTCTGGCTTATACTGGCATCAAGTCAAGATATCCTCTCACACAATTTATGCCGATACCAGTCAGGAATGTCCTCTTGACAATTTTCTCCCAACTATTGATCAACACCGCTATTATAATAGATAACCACAACGTCACACTTCCTGTACTTGTAACAAATAACTAATGTGCCATGTCTCTCGTACGTTTGAAACTAAATGTCTCGTGTATCTGTGACAGCTTTGCAAAAAATATGGCGATGTCTTAACAGTCGCGGGACATACTGCTGGGGGTATTGTTATCAATCATTTTGTTGTCTAGTCAGATGATTACTAAAGACGTATGCGGTAATCTGCTAAAATTTTGACAATTCCTTTGATCAGTGACCTACCATTAGAACGTCAATGTGCAGACTTTGCTTTTAATAGCTCGGTTATCAAAAAGTATTACGAGACCATTGACCGACCAATGATCGACCATTATGAATTTAGCAGATTACGAACTTTTAGCGAAATGACAATGGGATCGCGTTGGAATGTCAAATTTAGATTTTTTTTGTAGAAATAGCAGACTTGGAGCCCTGGCCTATTACCCTGCTTCACCACTTAACTACACCAATGAACAACCAAATCTTCAGTGTCACTTTAGTTACGAACATTTATATCCCATAAAAAAAACAAAATCACCATTTTTATCATTACACTTATCTAAGAAACTTGTAATGTTTCGTCTATACGACCTATAAATGAAATACATTTAAGCAAGAAGTATTTATTTCAAAACCCATAGAGCAATAGCTGTATATTTACGATTATTTTTACGATTGACGTTCCACAGACGAAAAAGTTCGGTTTTACGACGCCTCCGTCATTCGGTTTTTCTTCGGCAATTTCCGTAGATGGCTGACTTTACTTCGGTACCCCTTTCGTTGTAATAACGCATAATCTATACAACTTGTAACTAATATAAATACAGATACTTGGATTTTATACGTTTACTTCCTTATTGTTTTTAAAGACTGTCATTGATATTACTCGATAGAGAAATTATTGCCTGCCTTATAGAATCTAACATTTAGTTCTGCCTATCAATGCAGGCATTACAATTTCATGGCGTCCAAACAAACACACTTTTAGTTGACTAGCCAGCGAACTTGCGCTAGCATAAAATATACTGGCAAGTGTACTTACCTAGCGGCAAAAACCTATTTTACTGTTTGTCAATCACTTACCAACTTGTAAAACTTTAGTCCTTTAGTCCTATAATGTATGCGAATCAATAGGATAGCATGTTAACTGAATAATCTTTTGTGATAGTTTCACACTTGTGCTTAGCTGTCACTTAAAATATGAACTTCGAGTTGTTGTTAAGAAAGTTGCAAAAGGATCATAGGGGTCAGGTCACACTGAAACGCCAACCGAAGCCACAATACGCATTTTTTAATATAGCTATACAATATTGAACTTTATTAGTTACACATAAAAGGTATATTCGTCCACATTGCTGTCAACGGGAAAAGTGTCCAGAACACTGGCCGCATTGCCACGTTCGGGGCACTTTTCCAGTTGACAGCAATGTGGGCGAATTTTTCGATGCCCTTCCTTTTCCCTCTTTTGAGTCCGCTTGTACGTTTATATTTTATTTTTCTATATTACAGCTTCTTTAGTTGTATTTTGTAAACAATTAGACAAAATTAAATTTATTTAACTAAAAAAAAGTTTATTTCGATGAGAGAATTTAAATACATTCGAATATTAATTTTCATTGGCTCAGTTCAGATATTTATCAAATTGAATATGGCGGCCTTGGTTATTGAATTAATTATTATAGTAATATAAGTATATTGATCACTTTCCACTAACGATTGTCAATATGCTTTATGATGAAGTAAATATCTTTTTTTTTTTAAAGAAATTTATTATTTATTTTACTTTAAATCTATTATTTTGTTAGCTATTTTTAAACAAACTTCATCTTTTTTTTTTGTTTGAATTTTTTGTAATAAAACTGACAAGTATATATATATATATAGATACCCTAAGAAGTATGCATTTCACAACTGTTTCTACATTCTCATGAGACGCATTAATTGGTACTTAAAAAGCAATTTTAAACTGGTTTACTCTTAAACGAGTAGGAAAAAATCCGTACACATTTCACCAATTACAAAATAAGGATAGCACGCATACATCAATTTAGGAGTTCATGACTTAAACATAAAAATGTTCGCACAAGGAGGCTCTCGCGGCGGCTGCGCTGTTTTTTATAGAACTCTATTAAAATAGTAGTGGATATTTAGCGCAAAAGCTTACTAGAACTGACGAGACACCTGCATGAGATATCGGGCCTACAAGTTAATTACATCTTAGCGGGTGACATACGGGTTGAAAAGATAGACAACATTTTTGTTGGAAGGGCGAATTTTTCTTTGAGGTATTTTTTTTTTTCATTTGTATCTAGTCTTTACTGTTTAAAATAGTATTATTAATGTTTGTGTACAATTTTGTATCCGAATTTACATGACAGGTAAGGTAAAAGGCAAGCTATCAGTCATGATAAGATTGTTAGAATAATAAGTATTAACTTATCTGTTTGCTTAAACTATTTGGATGGTTGTGATGTTCTGTTTCTGGTTAAGTTTAAAACAAAATACTAAAAACTGTAACCCAATCGCTGTAAGTTTTATCAGAGTTTTTATACTATGTTATATGGACGATTGAAATAAATATAAAGTTCTAGTTACATCTAGTTATATTATTATTTGATCCCTTCTATGGTCTAGTTGCAATTAAAACAAGAAAGTAGTTATTATTAAAAGACTAGCTGCTGCCCGCGACTTCGACCCCGTGGAATCCCCGATTTAAAAACATTCTTTATCGCTGCTCCGCTCCTATTGGCTTAAGCGTGATGATATATAGCCTAAAGCCTTCCTCGATAAATGGTCTATTCAACCCAAAAAGAATTTTTCAATTCGAACCAGTAGTTCCTGAGATTAGCGCGTTCAAACAAACAAACAAACTCTTCAGCTTTATAATATTAGTATAGATTAATAAAACATTACTGATACATGTCAAGGGTCTCTTTCTCTCAGCGGTATTGGCAATTTTAGTCAGTTGATGCATTATTATACGAATATTAGTAAATACATTCTTCTTATAAAGATCATCATTAGTGATTCATCTTTATCTCTTGTCTAAAAAGTGTAAATGAAAGTCGCTGACTGCCTTTGTTTCTACAATCATTCCTATAGAACCATGCTAGTTTTCATACGATTTTGACTAAAAGTAAGATACATATTAGGAAGGAGGAACAAGGAAGCTTTACGTACATTTATTTATAGTTCTTAAATATTTCGTCTTAATCTTCTGAACTATGACTGTGTTATTATAGTTCTGATCGACTACTTGACCAACAAATTATATAAACAGTAAATTACAAAACAAGTTGGCGAACATGTTGGCCCAACTATTAGACCGTACAACCTTACATAAAGACCATACAAGCTCGGTATATTTATAGCTAGTTTTAACACCAAGTGTGGACACCATACATCACTTTCAAACAGTTTAACCAGTTTTAAATAGCTTATTAAATCGTCTATGAGGTCTTTGCGTAAGAGCTTGACTGGCTAAGCAATTGGCTATTTATATAGTTAGTGTATTTTTTGTATATAGGGCTGCTAATTTGGCATTTAACTAGAAACTCCTTTCATGGTTCTGTCGGGTTTATTCTTTAGTATCAAGCTTTTAAGTCGATTACTATTTTTACCGATGCAACATTGTAGTGTTCAGGTTGGAAAAAGTGTCTATTGAGTTTCAGCGTAATAGTGGTTTTCTAGGAATGCAATATCGATGTTTATATGGTGATGGATAAATATGAAAGTTATATGAGGTCTTATATGAATATGTGTGCTTTTACAATAATTTTTGCCTCGGCATCGGTATCTACCAGATACGCTACAGGTAAGGCCTATGAAAAGTACTTTTATGTGTACGGTCGTGTGTTTTTTTTTTCATTAAAATTTATAGGCATGTGTTGGACCACTGTCTCATATGACCCTAGAAACCTATTCACTCTTGACTTAAAGACGCCCAAGTTGTAGCTATCAGGAACCCAGGAACCTCATAGCGGGAACCTTAGATCTACCCTGCCGCGCTAATTAGAAGTGCAGTAAGGAGGTTATTCGTAATTTCGAGTAAATGGCGCCAACAATTTTTTACTTTTATTTTGTTGTTTTAGATATAATTTTGAAGTTTTGCAAATATGTTTTGATTTACATGTATAGTTGAATATGCACTGTTTGTTATGAACTAACCCAATTCTCTATATGTTTAATACAACAAATTTAAAACAAAAAAAACTATTTATGCTTAGCAGGGTCTTCAAAACTAACTCCAGTATTACAAGCTGTAACAGCAGTAAGTTTGGAGTTACTGCGCTTTCTACTAGCAAACGCAGCTTACTGCGTTTATTTGATTTTATTCAATTATTATTATCACTTCGACTACAAACTATAAACGCAAGGCAATAGTGACTTATAGCTGTTAAATATAGTATTTAAATGCGAATTACTTGGTTATATTCATCTTAACCACTTCTTAATTAAATAAAACAACGTATATTTAATGAATTACTTTATTTTAAGTAGCAAATGAAACATAATATTGAAATTATCTTAATCACAGACAATTACTGCCTTTATAATTAGTAATACAATATTTTCATATAGTTTTGCTTAGCCTGACTACAAACCATAACTGCAGTTAAAGAGTGACTAGTAGCTTTGAAATTAGTGTACACACTTAAAAAACCACAATAACTAGGTTAGAACAATTCAATATCAGGAAGAGATAATTAATACAACTTTTTAAATTAATTTTTATTAGAAACCAAATAAATCTTATAACTAAAAATTATTATAATCACAGCCAAGTGTTTTGTCACAGTCAAGTGCCAACATTATGTTGAGATCAAAATCATAGATTAATATTAGTTCTGTTATAGTAACAAGGACTTATACTTATCACTAATTACACTGAAATAATGAAATATAGTAACAACCTCTCGAGTCTTTACAAAATCTAGGAATATTAATATAAAAAATAGGTCACACTTATTTAAGATCAGTTTCAGCAACTTCAACCAAACTTCCTTCTTTGTTTCGAACTAAAATTCTAATTATCCTAATCACAGCTAAATAATAATTTATGTCTATGGCAAATACGGAGATCAGTCAGTGTGAGAAAAAATATAATATTATTTACTTTGATTATATAATGTCTAGATAGAGCATCAAATGCGCGGAAACGTGTCAAAAAATATCAGCCAACTGTTGGCCTATAAGGTCTTACCCGCCGATTAGTGCCGATCGTGCCGCTTTGGTGTCACCACGTATTACGCGCGCTGAGTAATAAACAAAAATCAGCGATAAAATGACGGTATGTGTTATTAAACTGCGACGGAATTATAAATTAAGGGTAAAAAGTACCAAACACATCACCTATCATCGCTAAGTAACCAGAAAACTACGTATTTATTTATTGTTTTTATGATCACCAAATTACGCCATATTTTGTCAGTGTTGCCAGTTTCTTTTTTTATTCTCCCAACTTAACTTTTTTTTTTGTGGGTATATTTGTTGGTTTATGGTAACGTTTATATAATTTAGTTGATGTAGTTTATTATTCGATTTATAAAAAGTTGGAGTTTTTTTAATTCATCTATACTTTTACTTTTTTATAATAATATAATTTTCGCGAATAACTTTTTTGTTTATGAGCCAATTTTAATGATTATTTTTGCATTGGGTTCAATAAACAGATTTAAAAAAGCCAAGAGTAATTTTAATATGATTAATTTATTAAGTCCTTTTTTATATGCTTTTGAAGCCAATGCCAAGTAAAAATTGTTATTAGCTCCGTAAATAATTTACTTGGTACACTCCAATTCGATCTTTATGACGGCTCTGAAGTGCGCTGCTCCCTGCGCAGTACCGCATCCCTCACCCCCGCTGACACTCGAATTTGTTACTGCGCAGCGACTCGCCTCATTTTCCGAGCCGCCATAAAGTTTGAATACCATAATGAGTCATTACCATAATGAGGACAAAAAGACGGTACACCGTCTTTTTGTCCTCATTATGGTAATGACTAGCTTCTGCCAGCGACTTCGTCCGCGTGGAATAGTTACTTTACCCCCGATTTTGAAACTCTCAGCCCAATCGGTTTAAAATTGACAAAAGATAGACATGCTGTTTCGGGATATTTTTTAGATAATTTTATGCAGAACATTTCCGTAATACATGATTTCTATGTAACTTTAACCATTAAGGCTACACACGCGACGGAAGCTTAAAAAATGGAGTAACTTCTCCCGTTTCCCCAACATTTTCCTTCACTGCTCTGCTCCTATTGATTGTAGCGTGATGAAAAGTATACTATAACCTGCCCAGGAGTATGAAGAATAATTGCACCAAGTTTCGTTAAAATCGGTCGAGTAGTTTTTGTTTCTATAAAGAACATACAGACAGACAGACAGACAGACAGACAGACAAAAATTTTACTGATTGCATTTTTGGCACCAGTATCGATCACTAATCACCCCCTAATAGTTATTTTGAAAATATATTCCTTGTACAGAATTGACCTCTCTACAGATTTATTATAAGTATATAGACCTGGTACTGATTAATAGAATTAAATCATAGATTCAATCTATATAAACTGCCTTAAAAGTATATTAGTCTAATTTGATTAATTTAACTGATTTAATACAACATTCACACACACAACTCTAATTAAATTGTAACGGTATTTTATTTATTTAAAAAAGTATCTTCAGACACTACTAAAACTAAATAATACTACATACATACAACTAAAACTTATCTTATTTTTTTTTTATATATGATCTATGGGAGAATTCACGCACACAGAGACATAGACGCATAGTGTAAAACACCGTCCGCACGCACACATGTTTGAAATTGTTGCCTCGTTTTCTTTGGTTTGACAGTAGGGCGACGCTCCATCTAGACATTATATAATCAAAGATTATTTAATATTTTAAATCACCTTTATCTTTGCAATAACATACACCGAAGCTGATAAAGCGTACCTAACGAAATTAAACCACCCAGCAATGGACAGAAACTTATTTTAAAAGCATTTAAATTTAATATTATTATCAAAACCTCTAATACCTACTCACGTAATTTTGGAACCGCACCGTGCTACATAGCACAGACACACGTTTATCAAGAGCGATGCTCGGCGACTGACGGCATGAGAGTGGCGGCCGCGGCGCGTGCGTTTCGGCGAATTCAGTCACCCCCGCCCAACTCACCTCTCAACCCCCGCTAACTTACTAAACAAAGTCTAACTTATGTTACTGCGGACTTTCTTCGTACTTCGATATGCATAAAATTGTCTTGTACTAAATAATAAAGCAGTGAGAAATATTTACTGCTAATATCTTAAATATTTAAAAAAAATCTATGAGGTACGAATACTAAATAGTAATGCAGTAACGAAGCATACTGCATTTCTAGTTGGTATGTTATAATAGGTTATTTACGTACAAATACTAAAGATAAACGCAGTCACGCATCTTACTGCATTTTAAATAAGTATTTTGTCTTCTTTCAATTGAAATGGAGTGCTTAGAAAAAGAGCAGTATGCAATATTACTGCATTTATAAGTAGCATCCTTAAATTATTAATTAAACATAATTTACAAATCATAACAGCAGTAAGTGTTTCTTACTGCGTTTCTTACTAGTAAAAAATAAATAAATAAGGCAAATACTGTAAGACAAAGAGCAGCAATGTGTCTTACTGCAGTTGTGCTTAGTAATCTAGTTCTCAGCAAGAAACATACTGCGTTTTTGCTTATTAAAAATACCACTTCCCGAACAGCTATCAAAATAAGGATCAAATCACCATGTAGAGCTCACTAAGAGGATTCAGAATCAATAAGTAACTCAATTTTCCAAAAAACCTACTTTACTGCGTTTCTAATTAGCGCGGCAGTACCCATCTTTGATTAACACATAACTCTATGTTCTGATGTAGATAAGACTCCAAAACATATATTTTCCTGATATACAACCTATTACGACTGGCCACACGAATTACGATCAATAAAAAAACTATACAGACTAACGGTATCCGAGTTTCCGTGGAGCAAACCACGGGCGATATATATTCAACCATTTAAATATATCCATTCCATTACTTTATGGAGGAAACTCAGTGATTCCAGTCTAATGAAGGTTTATTATACTTTTTACGGCTTCAATGCCAGTCTCACTTGAAAACCTGATTGTGATTGCAATTCTTGGATATATTTTATTTATTGCCTAGATTTTTTAAGTGGAGGTTTGCCTTTGAGGGTGTAAAGATATTGCGGAATTTGTTCGAAAGTGTCACCGCGGCCCTGGAACGCAATGGGCAAAGAAGGATCACGGGTGGGTTTTAGTCAGTAAGAGTCTGACACTCTTTTCCGCTCCGCCCAGAGCGAGAGAAGTCAATTGATGATTCCTATAAAAAAAGTGTGTGTCTCTCTGCTCTGTAGAGTGCGGGGGAGCTCCAATTTCATTCTGGAGACTATAGCGGGGAGCTATGAGTCTCCTTTATTGGGTGATGTTGTTCAAAGATGTTTTTCGAACAACCGCCTTGTTTCCAAATCTGTATTTGTTACTTATACTTATATCTACTAATATGATAAAGAGGAAAGATTTGTATTTTTGTATGTAACGAATAAACTCAAAAACGACTGAACTGATTGCAAAAATTCTTTCACCATTAGAAAGCTACATTCACCCTGAGTAACTTAGGCTATATTTTACTCCCGTATTCCCACGGGAACGGGAACTACGCGGGTAAAACCGCGGGGCGCTGCTAGTAGATAATAAGTTTACTAACATAGGTACATATAATGTATCTTCTTTTGTCTTGTAATTACTAACCCATATGTATGATGCTTATCCGAAATAAAGATTATTATTATTAAAGAAAGGCGTCGATCAATGTTGTGTTAGGGTCGACGATTGATTCGACAACTCGCGCGTATACATACTGAAAGATAAATTGTAAAGGTACGTCTTTAATGTTGACCTTGTTAAAACTGATCATAGTATAGGGCGGTTTATAGCAGCTAAAGATTTATGCAGACAACTGGTACTTATTACAGTTTCCTACTATCATGACGGCAGAATCTATAAAAAGAATTCTACTTCCTACGAATGTTTGTTAATCGATCAGCTTTCAATGGTTGAAAGACTATTAAATTTTGATGCGTAAAAAAGTATTTCAAATTTTTTGTTGACAATTTGTCGAGAGTTTACAATTTCTCAAGATATTTTATAATCTTACAGTGTTTATTATTTTCCGATTATACATCTATAAACTTATATATAAAGCTAAAGAGTTTGTTTATTTGCTTGAACGCGCTAATCTCAGGAACTAGTGATCCGATTTGAAATTTTTTTTCAGTGTTATATAGCCCATTTATCGAGGAAGGTTATAGGCTATATACTATTACGCTAAGACTAAGAGGAGCGGAGTAGTCATGAAAAATGTGACACAAAGGAAGTTGCGTGGGTCAGCCAGTTTGTATACATTCCTCTTTCAATACTAGAGCTTTTACGCTTACTAGCTACTACTAAAGCTTTTGCAAGAAATTGTATTTACCAATCAGTTTGCACATGATCTTATATTAAACTGCAAATTGCTGATAAAAAGGCGACTATAAAGCTTATCACGCTATTAACATCGCGTTGGGTAGGCAGGTCTCCAGATGAGCGGGAACAGGTATATTATGAAGTACGTGTGTATTATTGATTGTATCTGAGTTTCCGTTGGGGGCGGGGATAACTGTGTTGAAGATTATCAAAAGTATATACCTCCTTGAGGGTGATAAGAAATAAGAAGTTGTAGTATCAGGTTTTAAACCTGTCGTCAGTTGCGTCAACTTACGCCTTTGTGGGAGGCGGTCCTGCTTCGATCCTTATATTCGTTTCAATTAAAATGCCTAGAAATATTGGACGTGTAAAAGTGTTATTTTTAACCTACTTACAAAATAAATATCATTTATCATTCACTAGCAGTGCCCCGCGGTTTCACCCGCGTAGTTCCCGTTCCCTTGGGAACACGGCGATAAAATATAGCCTATGTTACTCAGGGTGAATGTAGCTTTCCAATGGTGAAAGGATTTATGAAATCGGTCCAGTAGTTTTTGAGTTTATTCGTTACATACAAAAATACAAATCTTTCCTCTTTATAATATTTTATTTATCATTCATTAACGGACATCTGGTATTACTCGCACAACGAATAAAGCTACATTTTTGTTAAGTGGCAGATAATATTTGTATGTATGTACATTTCTATGCTGCTAAAATGCAATGAGGAATAAAAAATATGATGAAATGAACTACTTTATAAGATAAGGGATGATTCTACTATTGATAACGTTAAAAAAGAACCCGTTTAGATTTATCGTCCAAAAACACAGTAGACTGAATACATAAATAAGCATGAGTGGGTCTACAGCTTAATAAATATTAAAAATAATGTATGCAAATATCTCATTTAAATTATGATTCATATATTTCAAAGTCAGATTTAAAATATGTAGCCGACTCGAAAGTCGAATCGCTTACAAAAAAAAAAACGAAATATCGATATATTTTTTCTTGAATACCGAACGAAGGCGTTGATGTGACAAGTACATGACACTAATTAAGGACGTAATGCTCAATACGAAAGAGGTTTTGTTCAGCCAAACCATCCATCTCAATCACTCTTCATAAACCTTATCTCAATGACATAAGACCCAAATTGGAATATCCCAACTGAAACATAAACTTGCATTTAGTAACCATGAGTGTAAAAACCTTATTGGGTAGTAATAAGGTTGAAATTTGAATAGGCAAAGTATGAGAGATGTCACATGGATACAACGTTGACAATGACCACCGATTGAGCGATCTGATCGGAAAGTAATCGATAAGAGATTGGAATCGAGAGGAAATCGATTCGTCTCGTTATTTTAGACATTGATTATTGAATATTGGTTTAAGGATTATACTTTGTTATCTGATGGTAATGTTTTATCTTTTAATGATAAGGGTATCGTTATAAAACATACACTGATGACTGCCCTAGATTTAGTCCAGGGCCCCAAGTCTGCTATTTTTATAATTTTTTAATTCCAACACAATCCCATTGGCATTTTGCTAAAAGTTCGTAATCAGCTAAATTCATAAAGGTCGATCATTAGTCGGTCAATGGTCTTGTAATACTTTTTGATAACCGAGCAATTAAAAGTAATGACTGCACAATGAGGTTCTAATGGTAGGTCACTGATCAAAGGAAGTGTCAGCATTTTAGCAGATTACTGCAGACGTCTGTAATTCATGACGTCACAAGCCCCCACTCCTGAGCTTTGATGATTTTTATCTTCTTTAATTTTCATTTCTTGAAGTTTTTACTTAGGAAACATCCCTATATTCATCAGCTCCTACAGTTATTTCACAACGTTTTCCACCGAAGTTATTTTAAGAAAATAACAAAAGGGCCACTGCGTTTTACGAACACACTAACAGAACTTACATGTCAATGCACATTCACTTCAAGAAAGACAATATCAACGCTGACACTTAAAAACAAACTCAAGTGCAACCACTTACAAACGAGAACACAAAGGAAAATGAATCTTAAGATGTTGGAATAAAAGTCAGGGGTAAACAAGTGGTGTGGATGTGAAATTGGTTGCCGCAAACCGCTGAAACTCGATGCTATGTAACCTAACTCACTCATATTTAATATTTATAAGTAAAGTAATCAGACAAGATTTTGTTGTTTTTCGCCGTTGCATGGTTTCTTTTTAGTAAAAATATAAAAGGTGATTTATTTTGGAAAGATACATTTTGACAGGATTTTAGTCAAAAAATGCGATTACTTCGGAATTTGTAAACGGATGGCGTTTACAAATGCCGGAGTAATTGCCTGTTTCATTATTATTCAATATCTTTATTATGTATCCTGGTAAGTTACACAGTAACTTGTACAGTAGCAATCAGTTTTATTTTCTTAAAGTAGGTAGATAGTATTAAATTTTAATATTGCCTTTAAAAGCGTCAGTTATTTTCTAGATATATAACAAACTCTGCTTCTATTGCAGAGCTAAATATTAATCACTGCTTTTATTCTCGCGATGGTATTCGAGAGATTCTAGAGTATTAATTTTGATGCGTAAAAAAGAGTTCCAAATGTTCAGTTGGCAATTTGTCGAGAGTGTACAATAATCTCTCAAGATATTTTATAATCTTACGAATTTCACAATTATCCGGTGACATATATTTATATACCAATAATAAAGCCTGGAAGCTTTTTTGACGTGACCACTCGCAGTTCAGCACACTAAGGCTGGTTACTGCTTAACCGAACAATATTTCCTGGAAGCCAAGCTAAGATTGCTTCATATGCCACCGTCTAATTACCTACCTACACAATGATTCCCTCCCACTTTACCCCCAACAATATCATTCCATTCCACCGCTAATGTATCAAAAATTCTTACACCACAAAAAAAGCATTTTCGTAATTCGTCGCAATTCCCGAAAACACTTCGGCAACTTTCGGGCCGTTACGTCATCACCGCCATGTTTAACCGCGCAAAAACCATGTCGTGCGCTTGCACATGATCCAGGCATCTCTCGTCGCCTAATTGGGTAGTTCTACCGCCGCGCCTGTTCATTGGACAAGGGGCGGTGCGTAATTATTTTAATAACCCCACCCCCTTTTAATTAAAGCGAATTGCACATGAAGTAATGTGGTCGAGTTTAGTTATGATTTTTTTATGTTTGTGTGGTGTGATAAGAAGTAAGTAGGACTGTTATACCTATAGGTACACACTTCTATATACATATTTATAAGACAGTGGTTTTGATATAAATAATCTTGGATACCCGAATGAAGTAACTAACATTAGTAACCATCACCAAGAATTTATTATGGGAAGTCATTCCAAACTTCACCATGATGTTGATTTCCCTTACGATTGATTGTGGAATGAAAAACAAATCTAGAAAAGTTTGTAACTATTCTTATAAAGGAAAAATTGTAGTGAAGAATTGCAATGGCTTCAAACTTTACTCTCGTTATCATTCAGTTCAAAATGTAGCAGAAACTTTAAGGCAATATACAACGTACTGAATAGAACATTTTTTTTATTATAGTAGCCCTATTTAAAGTTTCAAACATCTGTCATACCCGCCGGATGCTAAGAGTACTAGACATAATCGATGAAAGTACCACCATCGATATATCGTTAAATTTTATGTTTTCCTGGAAAATGTTTTACACAAAATTGTACTTCAAATGATTATGGATAATACCGTTTTGAAGATAACAACGGGATTTTTCTGGGTTGTATGTTACTTAACTTTATACATGTATGTTTATCATACAACATTGAATGCAATGCTTGGTGGTGTTATAAGTTTAAAACACACGAATGGTCCGATTTGGTGTTGGTCAGTAATTCGCTACGTATGTTTGGAGAAAACATAAAAAACTAAACTTCGAAGTAACACACACAATTCTTTGGAAAAAATATAAAAATTAACTATTATCAAAAAAATCCAAGATTGCCTAATTGATTTGAAAGAGTCGCTGCAGTTTTGGAACGTGAAGGGCATTAAGAGGAACACGGGAATGTTTTAGTCAGTAAGAGTCTGTCACTCCCTTCCGCTCCACCTACAACAGACGGCATTTGATATAAAAATTTACCAATAAATTTCAATCGCAATTTTAATTTTCCATAGATAACAGTATATACTAAAATCCAGGCTATAATTTTTACCGCCGCTTCATGTGCACCCAGCTTTATTGCTTGCGTTTGCGCATCGCAATTGATCGAACACGGTATCTCATATGAGACGGGTGTGGTTGGATGCCAATGGTTGCGATTAAATTGTGGTAACCCTAACCTGTTGGGTTAGGTACCTACCCTGGACAACGTGAGTAATTTTGGGTTTTATATATCCTGTTACGTTGTTTCCTTTTCGATTTTAGCTATGTTTATGTTATGTATGTTATGACTCGTATCAAGAAATTGATCGACTAGCGATCAATTTCTTGATACGAGTCCGTTCAAGTTCTTCATTCTCTTACACTTGTTTTAATCATTCTGCTCCTTCTTATTAGTCCGTCATTTCCCACTGCTTTACAAAGTCCTCTGTCTCTCTTTCCCACGACGACTTTCACGACTGTCCTCTGCCATTGCGTTCATCTCTTCAACTTCGTTTTGGTTTGCGATGATCTTGCCCAGCATTTGATGGAACTCAATAAATCGTTCTTTTAACACAATTAACAAATTCAGCTGAATCATCAGCATCCTCTAATTATTCACTCTTCTCTGAACGAACGACGAGTGACTTTGTTTCTAGTTTCCTCTTTTTCTATAAATCTTTCTCTCAATAATATCTCATAAATATTAATTTCTAAGACGTTTCACTTACCCAACGTTAGACCTAACCCAGTACCACTTCGTTATTCCAATAGAGTAACCTGGTTGTAGTTATTGGTTGCAAAACGACAGTTTTGTTAATATCTGAGGATTTATATGGATCTATAAATCATATTTTAGTTTGAATGAATATTTATCAGACTTGCTTTGGATCTCTTCATTGCACAAAGTTTATGGCAATAACCCTCATGTAGATTGAACTACATATTGTTAAATGGGACGGGAGATAAACTGCCTTATTCAACAGTAGACCATCATCAATTTCTAGCTCCGTTTTCAGAAATCAACTGTTTTTTAAGATTCTCCCATATATGCTCAGTTTTCACTTTCAACAGGTCGACAAAGAATATCCCATTAGACATACCTTCAAAAATGTTGGGAATCCCATCACATAACTTGTCTCGACATGCAGCAGTTACATGATAGTCAAAATAATCAGATATTAGTATTCTATAGACTTGTCTTATGGTATTTCAAATTGTTGCTAAGAATTGTAATAGGCACACATGGGTCTTCCCGACGGTTCAAGGTCATATTATTGATATTAGGCATTGTTCTATTATGGCTAAAGAGGTATTGGGTTAAGGTAAGTCTAGACGTGTCTATAATATGGGTTACTTGTTTCCGGGCAAATAGTATTACTATTAGAGGGTCCTTAAAAGAACTGCTTCGTTTGCCTTTTGGCTGTAAGAGCTAGTACTGTTGATAATGAGGTTCTGTTAGCTTCTCAGATTCGATTCGAGTGTTATTTTTGGCCGAATTCAAGATCTGTTCCCGTTTGACGGCATTAGGTTGACTCCTATAAAATTGGCTTAATGTTGGTGTAATACAAGCAAGCATTTGTCTAACCTACATTGTATTATGATATTATGGATGACAAGCTAATTCGCACAACATCATTTGTGTCACATTTTTCATGACTGCTCCGCGCCTATTGCTCTTACCGGGATGATATATAGCCTATAGCCTTCCTCGATCAATGCGCTATCTAACACTGAAATAATTTTTCAAATCGGACCAGTAATTCTTGAGATTAGCGCGATCAAGCAAACAAACAAACTCCTCAGCTTTATATATTTGTATTGACTTCTATCTGCAGATCTCCATCTGTTAAAGTTATGACAACTCGATGGATGATTATCGTGTCATCTGTTACAACCATATCGGGCAGAAGCTAGAAATATGCATCGTTTGTCGCGTAAAATTGGGATCTATTGGAAATATGGCGTTGACAAAATAGACCAATTTATTTCCAGCCACATAAAATAGATTTCACTAAGCAAGTCAATCATTTATTTCGCAACGATATTCAAATTCTAGGGCTACTTTGTCGCCGTTTGTTAGTTTAGATAGGCCACTTATCTATCTCGGGTTGTAGGTGTTACCTGTTTTCTAAGCAGCTATGAGTGTCAAGGACTACGGGTCTTGAACCAGGTGGAACTTCATTAGTTAGTTGTACCTTTGTTCTGTGCTAATCGTTGACTAATTAATTATTATCATTGTTTATTGTAGAATCGGTAAGCGTTGTCGTCTGTATAAAGCCAGATTCTTGATATTGGTTTTCAATGTTAACAATTTAAAAAAAAAAAACAAGATTCCAAGCAATTCAGCTGGGCGATTCTGTAAACTTTTCACTGTGAAAACTCAGGTACTTCAGGGAACTTTCATTCTTCTTTGAGTTGATGGATTGCCAGTTTTTATGTTAAGACATTTACAGTATCCCATTGCAAATGTTTTAAGCATAAGTTGCCTTACGATGCCACAGATTCTATAAAAGCAGCTAATAAATTTACAGTGGATATAGCTCGCATCATTGACGTGACCACCCGAAATAACTCAAAACATACATTGTTAGAATTCGTAAAAGTTTATTGTTTCTCACGCTAAGCCACGTCTAGCATATCCCCAAAAATATAAAACAATTGTTTCCAAGCGTTGTAATCTCGCATAACCACGTATAACTAATCTAAAAACCAGAAAAAAAAGAACAAAAGAATCCAAAACGCATCAGCAGACTGTAATGGAGATCACGTAGCCTCAGATCTCTGATTACCCCTCTCACTTTAATTTACGACCGTTATTCGAGTGCGAGCGAGATGGAATTAATAATGGTCTAACCGCAACCCGGACTATCATTAGGTGGTATTCCATTTATGAACACTGTGTCTCTTGGGCGTCCGAAGTGGAAGAGTTTTCTTGTAGGTTGGAACACAGTGTTGGTTGCTTGGAGATGGTGTTGAAGACCTATGGACGTTGTTATAGTGGCGGAAACCGTGGTACGTCGGTACAGTAATCGTACAGCCGACAATCGTAAGAAATAAATGAATTTTTCCTTTTTTTTTTCTCCGTAGCCTCAAATTGGTTTTTATATGTTTTCCTTAAGATTTTTCGAGACAATCGACCGTGGTTGGTGTGATTATGTATAATTTAATCGGTGGTTATCTTTGCAACCGTTGTCAATGCGTGATGCCATTATAGTTGGCTATAAACGCGATTGTTTCCTTTATGTGCAGTGAAAAAAACTGATGTTGGTAATGATACACATTATGAAATAAAAAATAAATATCGGTAATGGTTGATCGTTAAACGTAGTACAGTTGTATACATAAGTCTTGGAATCTATCTTGACAGAAACACTTCTTTCTATAGGTGCATTTGCTTTGAAGAAACTGAAAAGAAAACTCAATTTTAATTAGCTCCCAATTTCAAGTAAATTTTAAGAAATATTTGTTTATTATTTGTACAATATCTAACATGAGTTATAAAAGATCGTTTATAGAGACTACTGAAATATAGATATACTATTGAAATTGACCGTTTCTGAAAAATTGATTATTTGTTCTAAAAATTGATTATTTTTTGATATCTCAAATGTCACATCTTCAAATACAACTTAAATACAAAATTTAAGATAAAAAGTTTTTTGTATAAATCAAAAGTTCTTTTATACTTTTTGTGTTTTTAATTCACTTTTTACTGGTGATACCGCACAGCTAAACATACATCACCGCGTACCGGCTTGTTATAAACTGCGTAAACAATAAACAGACATGCGATTTCAGAGGGCTAGGGTGATTTGCTGTCATTTATTGAAGAGTTCCGTTTCTTATCTCCGAAGTTCTTCATAAAACTAGAAATACTACGATGCTTTTCCAAACCATCGTATACATTTTTTAAACCATTTTACATCGATAAGCGTAAATGAGAACATAATCGATGTAGTCGAAGCCAATTAAAAAAACAAATAAAATTAAATTATTACTAGGGATAGTTAAAATACCAGTCTCACTCAAATTTAAATGGGTTAAAAATCAAAAATGAAAACAATCATCAAAATCAGTACTGTAAAAAGTTATGAGGTAACACAAACGCAAAAAAAAATAGTTTGAGAACCTCATCCTTTTTTTGAAGTCAGTTAAAAATTCACAAACAGTATTATTGTATCTTAGTTGCCTTTAATGGTAATGTCATTTGAAAAGTATACGAAAAACCCTTAGTAACATTGAGGACATAAAGTTCCAAAGGTGACGTTTGTTTTGGCTGCCATTTTGTTTTTACGATGTGTATTTCCTTTTGAAGGGCTTCCCTAGAAGGTCTTCTTTTCAGTATGTTTTTGCGCAGTATTCAACTCATACAAAAGCACAAATTCTTTCAATATAACGTCAAATATATCTGTCAGTAGAATACTTTTTCCATTGTAGAAAAATAATAGTGTTATTTTTTATACGTCTATGTCACACAGTGAAGCGTTTTTGGAATTAATGATTGGTAGTGTTTGAATGTGTCGAATCAAAGGATACGTTTCATGGTCTCTATAAATTTAACCCAGCTCTGGTGCAAATGTTTTTTATCACATAATTATTATGGAGTAAAAAGAGTATAAAGTTAGCTTATAGAAGTTTTGAGGTAGGGTTTCTTAAGTAAGCCCTGCAGCCTAAATGACGTGATCGACTTTAACAAATGAGGAATCATAAACTAGTGAAGAAAAAAAAAATACAAGATGGCCGATAAAGTGTCGTCGGAATTTTTATAATTCAGTTATGTGATGTATAAAAATAAAAAGCTCGAGGAGACGACACTGTTAAGAAGTATAAGTCACGTAAAAATAAAAACTGGTACCTAAAAGTAATCTTAATTTTTAGTTCAAATATTTGAGGATTTGTTTTATCTGATTTATGCACTTTGAACTGAGTTTGACTTCAAGATTAAGTAATTAGCTTGTATGTGGTCAGTTAACATGAATTAATATTTATGAATGTATAGATAGGGAGTTAGTGGTAATATATTCTATTACTACCTACTTTTCTTAATCTGCAATCTGAGATATAAGCCATTTGGGTAGGAACTGCCAATTTTGTACCTTTTCCTTTTCCTGACGATTTTAATTTCGATCGATATTCAGGACAGACGTCTGCAAATTGGAAACCTATTTCCTATTTCTTTATCGCTATTTATTTTCCTTTATTTTCTATCTATATTTTTTCGTTTATTTTCTATTATTATTTTTTTCGCTAATTTTCTATTATTGTTATTATTTTTTCCTACATGTACTGTAATGTAATTTCAGAAATATTTTAGAATCTATAAAAATGATCACCAGAAAAGAAAGCCACAAAGCATTTCCAGTGAAAAATTCAAAAATACAAAGTAGATTATCAAGCGTTAAGCATTTATCAAGATAACTGACATTTAATTAAAATAATATTATGTACGCCGATGCTACTTACTTAAGATTAAGAATGTCTATTTTTAATTTCCGATACGAATCACAATTAATTGGAATAATCCGTGCTATAACATCAGTAGCACAATACGCTTATTTAGCTTGTCATTTTGCCAGCTTTAAACTTATAGCAGACATCATTCATACTGTTACGAGCTTCGGGTTCGTTACAATTAAAATCAGCCGATTAAATAAACAAAGATGACACTTTAATTAACACCACACTAATTACACTATAACTCACTAATCACAAAACACAATCGCACTATTAATCACTTGAGTTCGCAGTCGAAGATCGCTCTCGAAGTTATCACTTGTATCGCAATTCCAATACTGACTCGGTCGGCACATGTCCCGGCCTTATATAGGGTGCCGAGTAGAACTCCAGAAAGTTCGCGTACATATCGGTCGCGACCGACTAAGGTCCGAGAATTCTAGCATAGATAAATCTCGAAGGTCCTTGACTTCACTAGTTCTGCTACTCGATACTAGATGGCGCTAGTGGTACCGAATGCCGCTATCATCCTAACTTAATTCTGGCGCGCAACACTGCCCCCTCCTAAGACATGCTCGTCCCGAGCATTATCAGCGCCATAATAACGCGCCAGTCGATCAACATGGACGATCTTAGGAGCGCTTCTTGTACCTTTCTGTAAACGGTAGGTCACGTCATTGATCTTCGTCACAATCCGGTACGGTCCATCCCATTTAGCTTGAAGCTTAGGAGATTTCCCTTTGCTGCGAACTGGATTGTGCAACCACACTAGTGAACCTTCCTCGAACCCTTTATTGTTCATTTTGCGGTCATAGCGGGTTTTCATCTTTTCAGACATTTGCTGGCCCGATTGTCTGACGTGCTCATGAATGTCGTTCATTTTGTTCCGCAAGTCATTCGCATAATCGGTTATACTGCGTGGGGCATCAGGTGGTATTCCGGTGATCAGGTCTGCAGGCAGCCGCAATTCTCTTCCAAAGTTTGCGAAAGCTGGTGTCACTGACGTGCTTTCATGAACAGCACTTCGGTATGACAGCAAAAACGGTTGTATGTGCTTGTCCCAATCTCGTTGCCGGTTTTCCACAACTTTGGCCAGATATCTCTCCAATGTCTGATTAAATCGTTCTACCATCCCATCCGATTGTGGGTGGTAAGAAGTTGTCCTCGTTTTATGAGTACCCATAACTCGGCAAGTTTCTTGGAATATTTGGGACTCAAAATTCCTTCCTTGATCGCTGTGAATCTCCAAGGGTACTCCAAAACGACAGAAGACTTCATGAACTAGTTTATCCGCAACTGTTGAAGCTTCTTGGTTTGGAATGGCGAAGACTTCCGGCCACTTAGTGAAGTAATCCATAACAACCATGAAATACTTGTTACCACTTTCACTTTCCGGAAACGGTCCCGCGACGTCTAGGGCTATCCTTTCCCATGGTGCACCAACATTGTACAATTTCAATGCACCTCTGCTACGAGTCTGAGGTCCTTTTACAGCCGCACAACTTGTACACTTGCGACACCAGTCCTCAACATCGTCACGACAGTGGACCCAGTAAAACCGTTCCCGTATCTTCAGTAGAGTCCGTTTAACTCCCATATGGCCTCCTGAACAACCATTATGGTACAGCTGTAGAACATCCGGTACTTTAGCTTTAGGGACAACCATTTGCAAATGACAGCTGTCTCCCCGAGCATTTTCCCATTTACGGCACAGGACTCCATCCTGAACCACTAAACTGTCCCATTGGGCCCAATAGCTTTTGGTGATCGAACTCATCGCTGAGACATCACTCCACGTTGGTTTAGGAGCATTGGCCTTCATCCACTCCAAAATCGGCTTGATGTCGGAGTCTTCCCGCTGTGCACATTGTATGCTTTCCTTCCACTCGTTGCTGAGGTCCGTCTTGAGCATCCTCACAGGTACGACTTTTTTACCCTCTTGCCTAGTACAATGCTTGCATACTTCTCGGCAAGGTCCTCTTGACAATACATCTGCGTTGCCATGAGATCTCCCACTACGACCTTCGACCACCACGTCGTACTCTTCCAATCGCTGTCCGCGATTGTCAGCCGCTCTACCTGCTAGAGGTCGGCTATCTGCCCTTTGAGCAGTTCGCTTAGGGCAACTGGGCCTCAAGTGGCCCCTTTCACCACAGCCGTAGCATCTAGGGCTGCGCCCTTTATAATGGTCACGAACTGCAGCTACTGCAACCTCCCTGCCATAGTGGGAACGATGGTTCTGCCGCACAGCTTCTCCTTCTGAAGTTCGCCTAGGGCAACTGGACCGTAGGTGGCCCCTTTCCCCACAGCCATAGCATCTAGGGCTGTATCCTTTAGACCGGTCGCGAACAGTAGCCGCTGCAACCTCCCTGATGCGATAGGAACGATGATCTTGCCGCACAGCTTCCACTTCCAGAGCATGAGCCAAGGCGTCCTTGAGCGTCCCGTGATGACCGAGCCTCACAGCAGCTCTGACCTCAAGGTCGCGGATGCCGTCAATGAATGCCTGCAACAGGTTCCCTTGAATGAGCGCAGGTACAGACTGGTATGCTTTTCTGACAAGCTTCTCCACCTCAAGGGCCCACTGCTGCAGGTTTTCACCGCTGCGTTGCACGCGATCCTTCAGCTGCGCCCGAAACACGTGTTCCAGATGAGCGTCGCCATACCTAGCTTCCAGTGCCTCAAGGAGCTGCTCGTAAGTCACCTCGTTACCGAGGGCTTCCAGGATAGTGAGGGCCTGGTCGCGGAGGCCTAGGGTGAGAGCAGTCATGGCCTGGTCCTTACTCCACCCGTTCGCCTTCATAACAGCCTCAAATTGCATTTTGTATGCCGACCAGGAAGACGTTCCATCGAACGGCGGCACTTTGAATCCACGTAGAGAAGGTGTAGTAGCTGAGGCTGCAATTCCATCTCCAACTTTAAGGTTGTCCAGTGTTTTCCTCACGTCAACCATCACGTTGTCAACCCGATGATTAATTTGGTCGATTCGTGTTTCAGCTTCCGTCAGGCGGTTCTCGTGCTGAACCACCTTTTCCTTTACAACCTTAATTTCTTTGCCGAAAGTAGCATGCAGATCCTTCATGAGGAACATCTGTTCTTCTTGGCGGCGCGCCTGCTCCTCCTTGTCACGTTGGAGCTGTTCTTCCAACCGACGGGTCTGTTCCTCCTGGCGGCGGGCCTGCTCCTCCTTGTCACGCTGCAGCTGCTCTTCTAAACGACGGGCCTGTTCCTCCTGGCGGCGAGTCTGCTCCTGCAGCATCAGCATCAGAGCAGCAAAGTCTGGTGCTGATGATGATGCTGGAGCGGCGGTGGACGGGCTGGCCTCTAAGGTCGCCAGCTGTCTCCCCGTCGCCTGCGGCGTTGCACCTCCAAAACGCCTCTGGTCCGTCTCTTGCTGGCGTTGACTACGGGTACGGATACCCTCCGTGTCGTCCTTTGGTAGAATCGGCATCTTTTAAATCCACTCTTCTGACACCAATTGTTACGAGCTTCGGGTTCGTTACAATTAAAATCAGCCGATTAAATAAACAAAGATGACACTTTAATTAACACCACACTAATTACACTATAACTCACTAATCACAAAACACAATCGCACTATTAATCACTTGAGTTCGCAGTCGAAGATCGCTCTCGAAGTTATCACTTGTATCGCAATTCCAATACTGACTCGGTCGGCACATGTCCCGGCCTTATATAGGGTGCCGAGTAGAACTCCAGAAAGTTCGCGTACATATCGGTCGCGACCGACTAAGGTCCGAGAATTCTAGCATAGATAAATCTCGAAGGTCCTTGACTTCACTAGTTCTGCTACTCGATACTAGATGGCGCTAGTGGTACCGAATGCCGCTATCATCCTAACTTAATTCTGGCGCGCAACAATACAAACTTGGCCTATGCCGCCAATATTCAGCAAAGATTATTCTGCCCTTTCAAAATTATCTGCGCTTGAATTTTGAACCTTAAATCCTTTCGCTAAAGGTTTATTAATTTTTAGTGTATACATTTTCAGGGTTGCAGCGAAGTAATATTTTATCCTTATTGTAGGCTGTCATAATAATCTCCTTTACGTTGTTATCGTATTGCAAAAGAGTTAAGTGAGCGCGTGTTTTACATACGCAATCGTACTAATATTTTGAATAAACGTTTATTTACTTTATGGCTCTTGGGCGGTATCGTGGCATTTGCCAAGAAGGCTTGAACTTCTGTAATTTTCTATAGCAGTGTGTGGTCTATGATGAATTGAGTGGCCCACTTTGAGTAGCCTGGGCGATCTATTGAAGGCTGGCTTTAATTTAGGTGTTACTTAGTGTTATGTACAATGTGGGCATTAGGTACAAGGGTGTTTCAAGTAGCCATTTTTGTTTTTGTAGTAAATCTAACAAATATACTCATTGATACCTACTTTATATTTAGGTACTGTTTATGTACGCAAAAAACTGAGTTTGATTTATTAAACAACACTAAAAGGACCTTGTTCCAACTTTAAAAAGAGAATCCAAAACGGGTTCAAAACATTTCAACACAACTGTACACTTCGTTAACGTTCGTATCTCCGAAGATTGCCGAACGGTTTTTAATTTGAAAATCGTAACAGCGTTAATAAGTGACGTCATAAAGGGATTATTGTTTTATTACGTGATATTTTTATGGTATTATATATTTATTATGGGATGTTGAGTCCATCGTACTTGTGTTACGATTTCTCTGATGTAATATTTGAGGGATTCAATGTTTTTTTGTTTATTGGGATACACACCTATATTGTAAAGTTAATTATCAAAATTGTAAAAAGACGTTGCTAGTCTGGTTGCTTGTATGCATTGTTTTTGAAAAGTTTGATTTGATCATTCGCAACACTGTCACTTTAAAAAATTAACAAAATATAACAGACCTTAAGTACTTCTGCACTTGATGCAATAATGTCACTGATATAATACTTATAGTTTGAAACTATAAGTATTATATATATAGTTTGTAATGGTGACATTTGTTCCATTTTCGCAGCATAACCCTTTCTTGCAATAAAACACTACACTACACGTCAGTTACTATACAACGATATTTATTTTTGCTATCTAGCGCTGTTTTAGATACTAATGTCGAAATGGCTTTTTGTTTCGTTTTATTTACTTTGTTTATTTCCATCGCCTATTATTATTTTTGACAGCCGACCATAGTACCTCCAATGCGCCCGCGCGTTCCGTCATTTGTCTATGATTTCGACAAATGATGCTGGAGCAATGGGGCATTAGCGTCTTTCATTATTACTTTGTATTTTTTATTTCATATATACATTATTTTATATCCATTTATTTCATTTGTATTTGTACATTTCATGTTAGTAGGTATGTGTTCCGTGAGTGTATCCGTGGCATCACAGGCCCTATCAGAATACCAGCGCTGTGGTATTTACTAAAAAAATTATTATTTTTTTTAAATATCGCAGCATATGCTGAGATGGGGACCTTTTTTGGCCTCGCACAGTTTTAAATTAATAATACTTTTATTTTATTTTTCTTTGTTTAATGTGCGAGTCCTAAATAAATATTTTTCTTTCTTTTTTTTTCTTTCTTTCTTTCTTTTATATCAGTGACAGTATTATATCATGAGGGAGTAAGTTTCGTTACAGTTTCTAGGATTTCAAGAGCCACACCAAATCTTTAAACGCTTCTCCTGAATAAGTGCGTTTTGCAAAAGTTATAGTGTAGCATTGGAGGTGCGAATTGTATCACAGAAAGGCGATAACCTATTCTTATACACTGAGCCTGTCAGTCCCCTGTTAACAAGCATCTACCTGCCTACTTTGTTCAAGTTTATGATTGAAGCTCATCATCAACTGCCTAGCCTTGCAGCTTGAAGTTGCAACGGTCGAACACAGAGTTTCGTCCTTACCTCGAATATGACGCCTAAGTCTCGATTGTCATATGGATCCTGAGTACTACCCAGTTACTGGGTTTTTGCATTTTAATCGTATTTTACGTGGAGTGACTGCCTATTTCCTCCAATGCAGGAACTTGGTAACACGGTACTATTTAATTATTTAAAGCAATTACATTTTATCACGACGTTTTCCTTCACCGTAATTCCATGACGTCGACGAAACTCAGGAAAGTCCGGACGCCAGAATAATCTACCTGAGTACTTCCTAATTAATGCAAGCGTACACAGAAAGCGAATAATTCCCGATTGCTTCTCAACAGTCCAACTAATTATCTATGCTATAATATTATAAAGAGGTAACGTTTGTGAGTTTGTGACGTTGTAAGGGGTACTCTCTGGATCTACTGAACCGATTTTCAAAGTTATTTCACCAATAGAAAGCTACGTTATTGTGGAGTGTCATAGGCTATATTTTATCCCCGTATTGCCATGGGAACGGGAACAATGCGGGTGAAGCCGCGGGGCGCTGCTAGACTAATAAACAATTAATTGTACGCAGTACCGTTTAAATCCGTCGTCAAGGTAATAGCGTGCCACATACAAGCACAAATTACTTCAAGTTAGCCTCCATGCTATGCCTGTCATTGATACATCATGGCTGATCCGAATCGTGCCTCATTGTTACCCTATGTTTATTGTTTCCCACACTAGTTAAACACGCGAACATGCTTGTAATTTTATTTCAATTATCATATCAAAGAATGGTTGGTTATGGTTGTTGTCATGCAAAGTTGGCTGCGGTGATTAGGTGGGGAGATAAACAGGTTTATTGTTTAAAATAATAAATAATTTTATGATTATTTCAAATGCGATGAGCATAGCAGAGATAGATTCTACTCTACTTTGGATTTAGAATTGTAAGTTTTTTTTATATGGATTTGAATATAAATGTTTAGGCGAAGAATGCCTATCACAGATGTTTCATAGGAAAAACGATTGTGCATATATCGGTACCGAATAGTCCCCTATTTACTTGAAATGATTCGTGCAATATCTCCACTAATATATAAAGCTGAAGAGTTTGTTTGTTTGCTTGAACGCGCTAATCTTAGGAACTACTTGTCCGATTTGAAAAATTATTTCAGTGTTAGATAGCCCATTTATCGAGGAAGGCTAAAGGCTGTATATCATCATGCTATATATATATACACGAAGATGCGCGGGTCAGCTAGTATTGTTATATTGCACGAATCATTTAAATACAAATCGAATATTAAAGCAAAGCAATAATATTTAAGGACCAAAATGAATGACTGATTGATCTAAAACAGTCCAGTGTTATTGAGAGGTACAAAGTTTTATTGAACTTAAATGTGCTTTTATAGGAAAGTATACATAGTTCCTAAAGCTTTGTCTTTCTCTATTTCCAAAACACAAAATATATTATACAAAAGATATCTCTATTAATATTATTTCCGCAAACAGACGAACGTTGTTATACCATTGTTTATGGCAAAAATGTGGTCGTGATCGAGAAACACCGTGGGATCTGTCGTCGCTGCGATATATGGCGGAAAGCTTTAGATGAAAATTTAATATTTTGTCTCACAATGCAGTTTAAACAGGTACACCATAGTATGTTATTGATAATGTATGTCTGGCTTTATGGAGAGAACTATGAAGTTGTGGATAAGGCTCTAAGATTTTAATAGGGTCGATACTGTTTTAATATCTTACGTCGTGTTGAGACGTGAATTTATATAGGTACTAAATGGTTAATTTTGTAAAAATCGTGCAACTTGCCAAACCACAATATGTATGCCAAAATTTATATCACATAAACACAGCAAAAATCAGTCAATTAAAGAAGCCTAAAAAGGCGTTTTATACTCCTGAAACAGCAGCATAGAAAATCGATTATTTTATTGCCACCATAAATTATAATAATGTATTAATCCGAAAGCATAGACACTCTGCTAACTATGTGACAATGTTACACACTGATCTCATTTATAACAAGACAGACCAACCAAGGAAAATATAGCACTAAAGATGCCACGATCAACAGTATGGTTTCACCAGAGGACGTTGTACGACTGACGCTGGTGTCACCTTACTAAAACATATATTTGCAGCGTGGGAAGAGGCCCAAGATGCCATAGGAATCTTTTGTGACCTCTCCAAGGCATTTGATTGTGTTAATCACGAAACCTTGCTCTTAAAACTAGAACATTACGGACTTTGTAAACTTGCACTCAGTTTAGTGAAGTCTTATTTAAATGACAGACAGCAGCAAGTTCAAATAAACGGTGTAAATTCATGTGGTTTAGGAGTCAAAATGGGGGTACCACAAGGCTCAATACTGGGTCCTTTCCTCTTTTTAGTGTACATTAATGATCTACCCTATCTTTTGAAAAAACAATCACAAATGGTGTTATTTGCTGATGATACGTCCTTAATTTTTAAGATAAATAGACGTTCCGCAAATCTTGACGAAGTGAATGACTCCCTACAGCAGGTCCAAAATTGGTTTACTGCTAATAATTTAGTATTAAATGAAAAAAAAACTAAATGTATTAGATTTGTTTTACCGAATGTTAAAAGTAGTATTGAGGAAATAGTATTGAATAAAGAGAAACTAGAATTCGTCGAAAGCACAGTTTTCCTGGGGATAACGCTCGACTCAAGGCTACAATGGGGTCCTCATTTAGCATCACTTGCAGGACGGCTAAGTTCAGCAGCATATGCTGTCAGAAAAATCCGTCATCTTACTAATGTAGATACCGCGAGACTGGTCTATTTTAGTTACTTTCATAGTATCATGTCTTACGGTATTTTGCTATGGGGACGGGCTGCAGACATAGAGTCTATTTTTATTCTGCAGAAAAGAGCAATAAGAGCCATTTACAATCTCCGCCAGCGCGATTCTCTAAGGGAACTGTTTAAGGAAATTAACATCATGACGGTACCTTGTCAATACATATATGAAAACATTATGTATGTTCGGAAAAATCTTCATATGTTTAATAAGATCAGCGACAGGCATAATTTTAATACCAGAAATAAAAACAAATTAGATCAACCTAGGTTTAGATTGGCTAAAGTACACACTTCTTTTATGGGGTATTGCATAAAATTTTATAACAAAATACCAGTCGATATTCTTCAATTGAATGAGAGAAAATTTAAAACATGCATAAAACGCATACTATGTAGGCAAGCATATTATAAACTGGAAGATTATATCCTTGATAAAAATGCTTGGTTAAATGCCGGTCCTGCTCCACAGCCTCAACCACTTGGGTTAACAAGTTAGGATTATATATTTGGAAGAGATGCTCGCCCTCTTTTTTTTTTTTGTCTCATTTATTTATTCTTTTTTTATTATATTATTTTGAGAATAAATAATTTATCTTTTTTTTACTGTATTTGCTTGGTTAATGTAAACCATAGTTTTGTATACTGTAGAAGCATTTCATTTTCAAATATTGTAAATGTGAGTACCATGGAGCCATTTACATGTGATACCTTATAGTTTACTTTGTGACTTGAACTAAAATGGCAGTTGAGAGCATGTCATGCTCGCTCAAATGTCTCGCTGATGGTGGCGTGCGTGTTGGATCGTTCGGTTCCCTTCAAAATGGTTGAGCTAAACGGTGCCGATACACGCGTCAGGTTCGTGAACGGGCGCCGTCGGTTGAGACTGGTCACCTCTTAACTGCCACTGATTTGTTTTAATCTTTATACTTTGAATTGTTTTGTGGTTTCCTTTCTTTTTTTTTCTTTGCATTGTCCTCACATATAGAAGCACCAAAGGATGTATTAAACGTAATGTAATACAGAACATGATTTAAAAGAGTGTCCGTGGAGTTTCTTGCACGTTCTTCTCCATAGAGATCTACGCTTTGGAACGTGCAGATAGCTTCACCTCTTTCGACTTGACAATTCAAAAGTGCCTGTAAAGGGTTTAATTGAAATAAATGCTTTGAGTTTGAGTTTGAGTTTGAGTTTGAGCCGCATCCACTTGACTTAGCATTTCCCAACTCCTAAAGAACCAAGTATTTCATAGATCTAACGCGAACCACACAGTTACATTATGATTTCACTATTCACAAGCTGAACCCACCGTAGGGCACCGCTGTACCGTCCTGAACTTGTAGTGAACTAGTGAAGTGTGGTACAACTTGACTGCGAAATGTTCTAGGACTCTCTCCTTCAAAATTATGGAGGTTTCTCTTCAATATACACCGTGTTTCAGCGTTAGTTTGCTTCAAAGTGATGTTCAGTATGAGTTATTTGAATCCGGGGTTTGGAGTTATCGAGCAGGTGCTGGTCTTACCTACTTGTGTTGATGTAAGCGTATTTAAATGAAGATATTGAAATCTCTCTGAAATCTCTTATCAAATTATTTATTGGATATGCTGTGACATTTTGATAAATATGTTATACATGTTGACATCTCCCTTTACTTTATTTTCTGCACAAAATTGATTGCTTTTTTCACATATTAACGTCTGTTTATAATCCGACGGAAATATTAGTCAAAATTTAAAATAAATACACCCGGATGCATTGAGCAAAAGGTGTAGGTTCTTATTGTATTTTGAGTTTGAACACATAATACATAGCCAGATATTATCTCGCAAAAAGAATTGATTAAATTTGCATCCTGATTGAATTCCCATTTTCGTAAAATGAAATTAAAGTACAACCAAGTTAAAGTCTGATGGATAAAATTTATTTATTTATTTTTAAAATTTTCGACGCCATCTTTGACTATTTTTAGTTTCAATTAGTTAAGAGTTTTTTTTAAGTTTATATATCGCGATAGTTAGTTATAATAAAGTAGCTACTTAAACAATAAACAAAGAATACAAGTAATATTAGATACATGAATTTTCAAATTAAATTCAATAGCAATTCTATTTTAAATTTGTGTACTAGCCATTTAAAACAACAACGAATTATTTTATGTCAGTAAGTAGCAACCTTCATGGTTGCACACTTTGCACTGACGTCTTATCTTGCAGTCTTCTAACAAGTAGTCAAATATTTGGATTTCTGGCGCCAAGCGGCCTTATCAAAGATCAGAAATAATGTAGGTAACAATGGGACACCTTGATTAATTACAGACCTGTTAAATTATCATAATTCGTAATTTACCCGACTACTAGAATTACAGTCTAGACTAAGATTTGTCTAAGTCTAGATCTTATCATATCGGCATTGTTGATTTGCAAGCTTTAGCGGATACCTTAATGATTTATCAGATCTTGAGACTTTTATTCGTTAAATGCAGGTTTTAATACTTGTCTATTATTGTATAGTAGACGTAATATCGATTTTAATCAATATCTGCACCTTTTTTTTTTTTTTTTGGATGGGAAATCATCAAATGACTTCTCCCGCTCTGGGCGGAGCGGAAGGGAGTGTCAGACTCTTACTGACTAAAACCCACCCGTGTTCCTGCTTGTGCCCTTTGCGTTCCAGGGCCGCGGTGACTCTTTCGAACAAATTCCGCAACCATCAATATCTGCACCTCAGGTCGGAATTTGTTTTAACTTTTAAACAATGGCAGGCTTGTATGAGAGTTTAGTACCGCTAATAATATTTCTTGTTTTGGGATGTTTTTTATTTTAATAGGAAGGTAATGAAGGGAATCATATTTTTTTGACTCAGGAAACAGCCCTATTGCCCCTCTAAGATTTTAGCTTCTGACTTACTTCTGACTTCTTAGAACGTTACTCAGTTTAGTTAGCAGTTAGCATTTACCAACATCTTTACAAAGTACCAAAATTAGATTAGTAAACAATAGATTAATTTAATAAGCAAGCATATACATAGCTACATATTGTCCATCAATGGTCACGACTACAACAGATCCCCACGATTCCCATAGGCACCGTGATATCCCATAACGCAGGGAAAATTTCATTGCATAGGAAATTCCTAGAAAAATTAAATACTAGCTTTTACCCGCAACTTTGCTACGACCTGCCGTTGGGTCGTTCAAAAGTCAGGTTTAAAAAGTATTTATTCAATTTGGCTAGTAATTTCAGTTGTCAGTCAAATTTTTCAAAACACGATTAATGTTAAAATAACAGTTTTAAAGATGAAACCAAAATGTCTGTTGTTAATTTAGTACATGTTGGAATGGTGGTCAATGTATTGGTAACAACTGTTATTTCTAGCGTGGTTCCGTATAATTCGTGTCTTAAATTGGTATCGAAAGCCTGGAAAAAATTAACCTCTCTTCAATTTTGAAGCTATTCATACAATTTTGGATCGAACAACTATTTAGTTGTGTGTCTAAAGTTTATGGAGAACAATAGAGATGTGAAATTATGATCAATTAAATACTTTCACAACCAAAAAAAAAAAAACTTCGATCGGTCGAACAAAATATCAAAAACTAGCAGTACCCCGCGGTTTTACCCGCGTAGTTCCCGTCCCCGTGGAAGCATGGGGATAAAATACATGTGCCTATGTTACTCAGGGTGAATGTAGCTTTCTAATGGTGAAAGAATTTTTGAAATCGGTCCAGTAGTTTTTGAGTTTATTGGTTACATAGAAAAATACAAATCTTTCCTCTTTATAATATTAGTATAGATAGATGACCAAACTCAAAGGACCTTTAGACGTTAAAACTTATTGATGACGTAGCTGGAAGTGACTGGCTCTTTCTATCCGAAGGAGTCGTTAAAAGCAAGGTAGCTCCGATATCACGTCAGTGGAATGACCAATGGGTCCTTTTATGGGTCGTAATGACCAATAAAATGTGCTGTAATTACCCATTAATTGGATATGAAGCAGGTACTAGGTAGGCCTATTACACATATTGTTTGGTTGTTGCGAACTTCGGCAGAAAAAGGCACTGTCTTATAAGGCAGTAAATCCTTAGTGTTGGGGTGTGAACCAACGATATTTCATTTTAGTGTTAAAAAATCATCTTGATATTTTATTCTTGGTTAAAACAACACTGAGTTTCAAAGAAAAGGAAACATGGACTCATTACTTAATTCGTAATTACGAATCAGTTATTTCTTGTAACAGATGTCGCTTCTAACTGGCAATCGTCATAAAAATCATAACTAAAAAAATTACAGTACTTTTCGCAAACATTCCAAAGGTATAATGACAAAACGTACAAACAGATAAGACAATTTTGAAACCACATAAAATGAAAAAAAAAAAAACATCGCGTGTTCACAAAACTCCTTTTGACGATATTATAAGTAGTTATAAAGTATTGTGATGGGGTAATATTTTGTATAATCAAATGTTGAATTTCGATGATTCAAAAGTACTTTTTGGTTTATTCGGTAATTTATAATTTTTGAACTCTGATTATTTTTGTCAGGTGTGTGAAAAATCCTGGTTGGTAGGTGGCGGTAAAGCTCTTCGTGTTTGTAACATGCTTGGGAAATGTTTTGTTTTTCAGTGATAGGCCTGGATGTTCAGTCGTCTTATTTTTTTGGAAACTTTATTTAAAAAAAATATATATGATTTCGAAATTTTTAATGTCTGTATATTGTAATTTAGCTGTACAATGTAAAACTAGATTACGTTTTACAGATAATAGAAATGTACTTAGTGATAAACAGAAACTAGGACATATTACCGAAAAAAAAAAACGTAGTTGTAAGGAAGTCTCCACTTTTTGTCTCTGTTCTTTGAAGTCTAGGTAAATTAGCTCACCATTTTCCGATACCAAATTATAAAGCAAGCTAATTAAAACAGGCAGGTGGATAGGCTAATAATAATAATAGTTGTAGATTTGTTATTGCCCCCTGTAATCATTTTATAAAAAGTGAGTGCGGAATTAATTGCCAGTGAGCTTTCTTTTATGTATAACTAGCGACCCGCCCCGGCTTCGCACGTGTGCAATGCTGAAAAAATGTATTCATTTACGACATCTCATTTGAAACCTCAAAAATTATCACTGTTTCTCTACTACATTATGCATGTATTAATACATATAAACCTTCCTCTGGAAAAAAATGATCTATTAAAAAAACCGCATCAAAATCCTTAGCGCAGTTTTAAAGATCTAACCATATGTAAGTACAGACAGACAGCGGGAAGCAACTTTGTTTTATACTATTTAATGATAGTGAAGCCTAAACCGCACACTTCGGCCTATCCCATTACAAACTAACAACCGTGATGTTACTGATTATTTCCCCATAAGGTGTCTATTGTTTCATAATTCACTGTGCATTAATAAAATGAACAATGCTAGACAATTCGCAGCTTACCGCCTAGTTTACTTAATAAGCCATATCAAATTGTATGCAGTAAGGCAGTGTTAGGGTTGCTCAATATGTCTGATGTATCTTGGCATGGTAAGAGGTGGTTGCTAGTTATTTTGTTTTGGCATGTTGCAACTGTTGTTAGAGATAAATTACGGGCGGTATTATTTGGTTAAGAACACAATTTTTTGGTACGTATTAAATTAAAGTCAAAGATCTTGTTGATATTAACTTCCAGTGAGAAAAAAGTCGTTGTTGTTAATGATTTGTTATCAATATTAAGCTTTTGTTTTTTCTACTACTTCGGGGCTCAAGCTTCTTCTTTTTATACAGGGTTATTTGTAAAACACAAGCAACCTCTTAAGAGGTTATTATACTCATCATTATGAACAACTTTTACTATGGGATCAAATCTGAATTCGCGAAAAAAAATATCAGCTGCTCCTTACATTTTTGTTCGTATAACTAATCAAAATGTAGGGAACAACTTTTTTTTTACAAATAACCCTGTATATTTCTAGTATTGTTATTTTCGTTTTGTACTAACCATTGCTTCCAATATGACTCCTAGTGTCAGTAGACTTAGTTAGCTTACCTTATTTGGTCAATTGGGTTCCTTAAAACTCTGTGCTAAAGTGGAGTTTTTTTTTTCTTTTGAAAATGTAACAACCCTACAGTGACGTAACGAAGTCACGGTGTGCACGCGTCACGTGCAACGCCATGTTATATGAATATAATCGTGCTATATGAATATGTCATGTTCTATGAAAATGTCGTGATATTTCATCATAATAAGCTTGGACTTATCTAGCGTCATGCTCGATCTCTTTGTATGAATGAGACTTCATGCGAGTCGGTAAGGTGAAAGGTGTAGTAGGTAAGCTGTCTTGGAGATATGGTTTGACAAAGTACATCGAAGTGAGCATTGCTTATATTGCGCAATTTTTTGTTGGGGCTACCGCGCTTTTGCAGTGCGTCGGGGATGTTCGCGGACTATGGCGTGTCCGATTTTACGCTATTATGCGCACACAAATAGCATCCCTGATGCGGTGAGTGCGCGATAGCTCCAACAGCGTGGTGGTGACTGTGGAAAACTGTGGCCAGCAGAGTAGATAGTTCAATGTTGTGGCACTGGATGACGACACACCGTGCGTCATTCATATACATTAAATAAGTTAAGTATTTAATTATTCATATATTTTGTTATATTTCTTTAAAATTTTAAGCTATGGACTCTGGTCTGAAAATAAATTATTATTATTTTTCAGTCAGCCAAGTATGTACCTGCAATTCTTTTGCTAGAATACAGTAATATTATTTTCTTTAGTGTTATGTGATGAGCGATTTTCATTTTCGATACTGCTACTACTAATGTGGGATGTGGGTATTCGATATTTCAGCATATTTTAATAATTAATTTTGTGCCTCTGCTGGACAAATCGGCTCTTGAGGAAAATATTATCAACACTTTCCTTAATCACACGTTTTAGTGTAAAATCACTAATTCACTCGCATAAACTTTCAGCAAAATCACTGGTACCCCTTTTATTTATTTGAAATAAAAAGGGTAATTGAATCTCACTAGCCAGTCCATCTCATCACCACTCCCTCTCTGTCGTTAGCAGTTGACTCAACAATTTAAAATTAACATTTCTATCCACCATCAATCCTTTTAACTACAAAACACTAAACAATATCCAACAAGCTAAAAACAACCAACTTCTAGTCACACCTCGTCCGCCATTTCGTTTCGCGAGCGCAGAACAAAATGGCCGCCGACCATTTCGGTTACAGGAAACGCGTATCTGTCAACACGGCTGCATCGCAAGTGGCCATTGTATGATAATCGTGAGCGCCGACAAAGTTTTAGTGCGTGGCCAGCGCGCGAGCGGGGTGGGTGTCGAGCTTTTTAGGGTTAAATGTTGATGGTGGGCTTTGAAGAATGCGGAACATGGAATGGGATGATCAATGCTTCTTTGGAAGAATTTGGACTTTGAATGGGGGAAAAATAATTATATCAACGTTTGTTTGAAAAAAAAGTTAAGTTTTTGGAAGGTTGTATAGTCAATTGCCTAGTTGCATTTTGATATTAACAGCAGCTTTACGTCGTTGCATAAGCACGGCCCGTACACGTTGCTGGTACAGCTCTGATACTTATGTTTGGATCAACCAGCAGTTTGGATCAAGCAGTTTTCGTTATACCAATATTTCCGCGTGGGGTTAACAGTATGTTTATTTTTTGGAAATATTACATATCGACTGATCTATACTAATATTATAAAGAGGACTTATTTTATTTGATTGTTTGTTTGTATTGAATATGCTCCGAAACTACTGAACCGATTTGAAAACTTCTTTCACTGTTGGGAAGTTACACTATCCCCGGATGATATAAGCTATACTTTATCCCCGTATTCCCACAAGAACTACGTGGATGAAACCGCGAAGCACTACTAGTTATTTATTCCTAATCAATATAATATTGATTTTTTTTCGTTAGAAAAATTATATTCTATCCAGAAATTACACAACTGATCCATTCACGTTCAGATTGAAACTTATCAAACCACAAAACATATATTTCGTCAAAGTAATAGCAGAGGATCTTACAGTAACCATCTAGGTACATAGATTGCATAGATTGAATGAAGACTTTCACCATTAAAACATTAACCACCCTAACTGATACGAGCAAAATAGTTATTGCTCATATCAGTTTATCATTAACTAGCAGCGCCTCGCGGTTTCACCCGCGTAGTTCCCGTTCCCGTGGGAATATGGGGATAAAATATAGCCTATAGCCTTCCTCGATAAATGGGCTATCTAACACCGAAAGATTTTTTCAAATCGGACCAGTAGTTCCTGAGATTAGCGCGTTCAAACAAACAAACAAACAAACAAACAAACAAACAAACTCTTCAGCTTTATAATATTAGTATAGATATCAAGGAACCAATAAAAGCAAGTACTCAACATTAATTACCCTATAAATCAATCCAAACAATTTCGAATTACCCAAATGTTTGGAAGATATATTTACCAACCTGACAGCAAGCTGAGAAAACATTAATTCACTTAACAATGACATAAATAAACCTGGGACTCGGTTAGGTAATGCTAAATATAAGGCCTTTCTAGAAATAGTTACATAATTTTAAAGGCCTAAGCTGAGATGCGAATTCTATGTAATCTTAGGCATATTCATGTTTCCTCAATGATGCTATTACTGGATTGGGTGAATTATAATTTAAGGGGCAAATTGTTATGTAAATGGTTGACTACGGTGAGCGAAATAGATGCGTTTAAGATCCAAAGAAGAATTGTTCAACAATATATGATTATATAGGATTATTCTTCGTCAAATATACTCATCACGGTCCTGCCTAATACTTAAAACATCATCATTATCATGTCGAAAGACATCCACTTCAAGACACAGGCAGGCCGAGCATCGCCACATCCTACTTTTACTAATCAACTACGTGCCCAAGAAGGCGTGAGTAAATAAGGAACATTAGGTATCTCCTCGCCTTCTTAAAGTATTTGCTTACGAAAATTGGATGGTGAAAGAGTGACGAGTTTGCGATAGCATTGATATCTACTGTTAAAAAAAAAAAGTTGATTGAGTCAGGCGTTACTTTGCGGAAAACCATTTTAAATTTGAAAATGAAAATAATATATCTAGTTTTAATTTCCACGAAAATTAGTGGGTTGCAGGTATGCACCTCCCTCCCGCCCGCTATATTATGCACCTGCAAGATTACAAGGCAAATGCAAGGATTTTACCCAACACTGATGTGTTGGGTTTTGCTCTGCCTTCCTGCATGTGCATAAAATCCTTGCATTTACCTTGTAATCTTGCAGGTGCATAATATAGCGGGCGGGAGGGAGGTGCATACCTGCAACCCACTAATTTTCGCGGAAATTAAAACTAGATATATTATTTTCATTTTCAAATTTGATATCTACTGTTATCAGTGTGTGCACTTTTGAAATGCATAGGGGATAGTTCACAAACATTGACTCGTCCTCTACTATTTCTTTCC
This sequence comes from Hecatera dysodea, assembly GCA_905332915.2. Taxonomy (NCBI): domain Eukaryota; kingdom Metazoa; phylum Arthropoda; class Insecta; order Lepidoptera; family Noctuidae; genus Hecatera; species Hecatera dysodea. The sequence continues at coordinate 3,188,252 of HG995294.1, read as the reverse complement.
AGTCGCCCATCTTCGGGCCCCATCCTAATTCGCGTTTCGGCTCGCGTTATTCCCTTATTCGCAACGAAATTATGGATATTATTGTTATAAGAGCCAAGCTCGTGACGAGTTCTGTGATTATTGGCTGTTTCGAATATAACAAGGTGTTACCTAGTTACAAAGGACGCAGAATCTGTGTGTGTTGATTTTACGAATAACTGCCATGTAAACTTGGATTTATGACCGCGAATTGTGTATTGTAATAGTCAATTTAATATTGAGATTTGGTTTTGTAATTGATCGTTGAACGGACACGTTTAAACTATTGTATATTTATGAGAATTTGTGTTGAAAAACTTTTGTGTCTTTTTGACGCATCGTAGATTTCATCTCAGCGCTTACCAACTGTCGAGATCGAAGTCATGAGCTGAGTTTTCGCGACTCGAAAAAAGAATTTAGTTATTAGAAAATATTGTTGATAAATGATTAAAAATATTTATTTTTTTATTCGACAAAAGAAGGCATGAAAACTGCATAAAGTCGTTCACAATCACTTTAAAGCTATGTTTGAAGCTACATGACATGGAACTCGTACATTGACCAGCGACCAAATGAATTTGTTTATTCGGCTCAGCCAATTTAGAATACGGCGTACATAAGAAAGTTAATTTCACGAATAACTTCTTCTCATACATTTAAATAGAACAATTGTTTCCCTATCATTGTCCGTGTAACGTAATTGTTAAAAAGAGAACTAAGTCCAATGATTCCTCGAATTATTTAAGAAGTGTCGCCATTTTTTTAACAATCGACATTATTCAGTATCCAAGTTACTTCGCACCAAATGTGATAATGGCATGAAATTAAAATACTTTAAAGACTTGGTACTCTATTTTAAATTTGAACACTTACTTTGGAATTACACAATAGTCTCCATTTTGGTCAAATTGTCTGCTAAAGTAGATAATAATTGTCGTTTAATTATATCCGTTTGTTTGCTAAGAATGCTGATACTATGTTAATTTTATCAAGAAATAATAGGTCGACTGTTATGTTATTGACTACCAGTCCAAAACTGGTAAATAATTCCATATATTTGAGTAATAAAGCTCTTGCAAATATTGTGATAAAACTTGCTTTGGGACAACACTGATATGTTAGTTTTATCATTGGCGATTTATTGGTGTTTAGTGATATGGTTAAGTTAATTTATTTGGCCTTTGTTCAGCTGTTGACTGTGGTATGCTGGGTTAATTTATTCATATTTGATTTGTTGGGGTAGAAAATGCATGGCAAATAGTTATAAGTTTCCATCTACATCTAAATCTATGTATGTTTCAGCCTTTTGGGTACATTACCAGCGGCCAGTGATGCGGAGGAATTTTTCGACGCCATCTTTTTTACTGTTTTTAGCTTGAGTTAGTTAAGTGTTTTTTTTTTTAAATTTAAATGTATATAATAAATAGTTGTGACTAGAAAGAATGAGACATAACGATACTTCAAGTTCTCTCACAATTCAAAGATAAATATATATAAATCTATGTACCTATAGTTATAAAAAAATATGTTGTCTATTGTTAAGCGCATCACTTGACAGGCTAGAGTGATTTGACAATTTCAAAACGTTTTTAGAGGAAAAAATTCCCAGATAATTTGTGGATTCGGTCAGTTGACTTTGGTAAGGTCTGTAGGGCTAACGTCAAAAGCTTTTTATAAAAGATATTAAATTAAATGCCATCTTCTTTGCCGTAAGCAATAAAAATCTTAGCAAAAGCGGAAATCATGTCAACGTCAAATAACAGTTAAAGTAATTTTAAACCTTTCAAATTTTACCGTGACACCTAATCTATTGTAAACCTAAGTTAATCACTTACATATGTAACGAGCCCTCGACATACTAATGCTGACATCCGGCGTCGCTCGGTGCCGCTTGCGCTTGCGTGCCCAAGATTTGATTTGCAGATGCGTTTGCGCCTTAGAGTTTGTGGTGCAAGTTGAAAGTGTATTGGCTGATTTGGACTCTGATGATTTTTTTTGTGTGACTTGATTTTAACATTAAAGCATAATCAGCCTTTCAATTTTTCCACTGCTGGGACACAGGCCTCCTCTCTAGGAGAGGGCATGGGCCGTAATCCGCCACGCGGGCCCCGTGCGGGTTGGTAAATGTCACATGTCTTCGAATTTTTGGTTCTTGAACATGCCGGTTTCCTCACGATATTTTCCTTCACCGTTTTGAGAGCAGTGGTGATGAAGTTAATTACAAAGTAATGCGCTTGGCTGGGTTTGAACCCGCGACCTACAATTCGTAAGTCGGGGCCGTTATCACTCGGTCACCACTGCTCTCCTCCTCTTTAACATTATGGTGAAATTTTTTTTTTTTCCAAAGATGCTGTTGTATGTTTTATGTGAATTTCATTTAGTGACCATTTAAAAGAAAAAAAAGTAATGTTGAACGATATTGATATACTGACTTAAAAAAAAAACACCAATTAAAATGACAACAAAGATAATTTAGAAAAAATATCAATATCTATGTAGACTTTTTGTTAAATTACCAAAATGAAAAAGTAGCCAAGTAAACATTATCTCCGGAATGTGCATCACAAGTCAGTTTCTTGTCTTTTGCACCCCATGCCAACAAAAGTTAAAACATGTCCCAGAACAAAGGCACTAAATTTCGCAGTCCACGCCTTCGCGAAGATTAATTAACTGTATTTACTATACTAATATGAATTGCAGATGCGGCAGTCTTGTTCGTTTGTATCCGGTGTTTTTAGTGACCCCGCCCTTTTTAGACGATGACAGAATTAAACGAAAATTTATTCAAGAGTGGGTTGATGGGTTGCGGTGATGAAACAAGTTCAAGTTATGAATTGCAAAGAGCTGATTTTAAATAAAGCTAAACATAGACGCTGTCCTAACTAGCATTATTGAAGAACTACTAATATTATTGCTAAGATTTTTTAGTTTAAGTTAAGAGCGTATACGCCGTACGTCATTCCATACAAATTTTTAAGTCCTTATTTCCGAAATGACTGAACCGATTTTAATGAAATTTTACAAACATAAGCAGGATACATAGGTCTAAAAAGTTAGTTGAAAACAAACATAAATTTCCAGTTATCTTTTTTTAAATAAGACATTTCCAAAATGTTTTCGCACTTTTTATACCTATGTATCCTGCTTATATGAGTGAAGTTTCATTCAAATCGGTTCAGGCATTTCGCAAAATAGTGACTTGAAAATTTGTATGAAATGCCATATGGCGTACACGCTCTTAAAATTGTATGCATGTCAGTTCTGTGACAGTAAATACCTTTTCTTTCTTCTTGTTCTTTTCCTATGGATATATCAAATATTGTGTTTCCTCATATCTACAACCTGGAATTCTTCAAGCCAAGAGTGAATAGGTTACTTCATCTTTGACCACATCATCGTTTATCATCAGATGAGAACTGTCTTAAGCAAGGCAAGCATCACCTCTAGTTCAATAGATTGCCTATCTTTTTTTATTAAAAAAAATCGTTCCGGCTTTTTTCAAACATTGTTGTATATAACTATATAACTCTCAATTAGGCAGTATTTTTCCGTAAAAATAGTGCTTAATGTGTGTCAATCCTTGTTAAAATACTGGAATATATATGTGTTAATTTACCAACCAAATACTAACCATAACATTTTTTGTTAACAGGTAAGAGCGTGCAATTCATACTGGAATAGTTCAAGTAAAGAGACAGAGTAAGTTTACATTATTTACGTATATTATGTTTACATCCGTCAACATAGAACACGTAACAAAGCACACAAAATGACCATTTACAATACATTACAAAGATTTAAAAAGAACTTGGCGGATGCACTGCCGTGCGCGCGCGCCGCATACTAAGCGATAACCTCACTTATTCGCAAATTCTTTACAGTTCATCGACATTACACAACACTATTGTAAACTGCAAATCGATTGACGAACTAGAGCTGGCCTGTTCACCTATGCAACGCATACAAATTTAGAAATACACTATAAATACAATATACCTGTGAATTGACCTGCCTTTTTGGAGTTTTCCAAATGAGCGCAATAGATTTTTCTATTCGGTATAGTGGATGCAGAAAGTATGGAACCAGGAATATCCGGGAAGTATTTCAAATGACAAATGAAGGCTAATACAAAGCGGTAGGTCTCCAATATTTCTTTCTACTTACAACAAAAATAGGGTTTCATTTGGATTCCGTAATTCTTTTCCGTAATAAACAAACAAACTCACATTTTCAATATAAGTAGGAATCTTAATGTATTCAGTCTCGAGAGTTTACCGTTGTTCTATTCAATGCATTAGTCTATTTTTGCGTCTCATTACACTCGAATAGAATATATAAAGGTGGCACTACAAATGGTTTTAAATTGAAATTATGCCTCAGATGTCAGAAAAACTAAATAAAATGATTCGTTTTCGACAGCTATGCAATTCTCAAAATACCGCTTCCTTACAAAAGTAAGTGTTTATTTTTTTGTTCTTACATAATTCCGCATACCAAAAGCATGATACATACCTATGCATCCATTCGGATACAGATATGTATTACTCGTGGGTACAATTGTGAGCATGTCGGTGCTTACAAAATCAATATTCTGCCGTCCATTAACAAGAAAGGCGTAAACCCTCAGATGGTCGATTTTGAGGTTTTAGCGCCATCGTATGTAGAAAAAAATTCTCTATCGATCTGTCTAAGTATCATATTTCTAATACTTATACTTTTTGAAATATTTTTAGCGTATAGGTCGTTAAACACTAAAAAAGGAATAGTTTACGCTACTTAAAGTACGTTAACCATCCATATTTAACTAAAAGGTCACATGTAACCCTTAACGCCATATTTTTTTATATTTTTATTAAGTTTTGCTTGGCAAAAAAGACGCTTTTTTGACACTACTACACTAAAAAGTCCTAAAGATACTTTAATTTACTTTCAAGCCAAGAAGCTTTTTGGTAGTTTGCGTCAATAACCTAGACTAAAAAGGCGTCTAATAAAAATACTACACTAGAAACACGTTAAAATCTGCTAACGACTTTTTAGCGTAGGACTCATGCAATAATAATTAAGAAGTACTTTTCTCAAATCTCTAACCGCCTTTAGTTACTCATTTTAGGGTATAAATCCTCTACTTAAAACACACTAAGCCACAATAATTGGCTAAAAAGGCGCTATCTGCTCTTGCCTGTCATCCCCGCGCAGTTGTGTCCCTCGTGTCTAACGGCCGAACCCAATAACCGATCTATCACATACTGGAGATAGAAAAACAAATGAAACAACAGAAAACCTATATAATTTTTCTTGATTTTTCTGTTGTTTCATTTGTTTTTCTATCTCCAGTATGTGATAGATAGGTTATTGGTTTCGGCCGTAAGTCATCATCGTCGCGGAGGACGTGCGTCGCTCGCGGAGCGGAAGCTCCGCGAGCGACGCACGGCCTTCCCACACTTTCTTCCCGCACGGATTCCCGCCACATTACCAATGACTGACAAAGTGCCGAGATAAGTAAATACTATTTTAAAGTAGTTATTGCAGCAAATAAATAATTTATGGGTCTCATAAGCACAAACCTTCAAAATGGTACCCGGGAACGGAGATTTTTATAACGTTCCAGTGACTATGCACCATGTCAAATAGATACCTACCAAATTGCTATGGCGCAACTCAACGGTCAGCGAGTCAACACGTCCCCTGAGGATGCCTCGTGGAGAGGCGAAACACGAGTCCGTAATGGTGTTGGGTTTTGCTTTGCCTTCCTGCATGTGCATAAAATCCTTGCATTTGCCTTGTAATCTTGCACGTGCATAATATAGCGGGCGGGAGGGAGGTGCATACCTGCAACCCACTAATATTCGCGGAAATTAAAACTAGATATATTGTTTTCAATTTAAAATTATATTGAAAGTCGTACAATTTCCCCTTTTTTTCATAGTTAGTTCAACTTGGTGGTGCACTTGATCTGAGCTCATAAAGGAATGTTCACATTATCCCCAGAATCATCATAAAACGCATTTTTGCTGGTCAAGAGATGACGGGTTTACGATTTTGACATGCAAACTAGTCAGCAAGCTTTGGAGCGGTGCCTTCCAACTGGGCCGAAACCGGAAAAACCACGCCTAAGTCGATTAAAGTCAAAGTCATGGTGACTATTTTCTTTGACTATCGCGATGTTGTGCACTCGAAGTTCTTCCCGGAAGTTCAAACGGTAAATAATGCATATTATTTGATTATTTGCGTTATGGAGAGCAAATTAGACGAAAAAAGCCAGATATGTGGCAAAAAAATCTTGGATTTTGCACTACGACAATGCGCCTTCGCACAAGGCCATCATTATCAACGAATTTTTGACCTAAAACTCAACAAATCCCATCGAGCAACCTCCTTATTCTCCAGATATCTTGCCAGCCGACTTCTTTTTTCCTAAACTCAAATTATCACTTCATGGCACCCGTTTTCCTTCGGTAGAAGACATAAAGGAGAATTCGCGGCGAGAACTGCACTCCAGTCCAGAAAAAGCGTTTAAAAAATGTTTTGATGACTGGATTGTTCGTTGGTTGGCATAAGTGTATCGTTTCTGAAGGAGCATATTTTGAAGTGATAAAATAATTTTGAATGAATAACTAACATTTTGTGTATTACTGGTCTTTTAGCGGTACTTTCTTGACTGACTAGTATTACTGATATGGAACCACCAAAATATTTTTGTGCACTGCTTAAAAAGCATTCCTAGAGATGTTGATTTGTTTCAATATAAACTGACTATGGATTTCAAAGAATATTCCAAAAAATCTGGCGATTTATCTAGTGTATGAATTCATTTCTTAAGATCCTCAACGGTCAGCGAGTCAACACGTCCCCTGAGGATGCCTCGTAGAGAGGCGAAACACGTGTCGGTAATGGTGTTGGGTTTTGCTTTTCCTTCCTGCATGTGCATAAAATCCTTGCATTTGCCTTGTAATCTTGCATGTGCATAATATAGCGGGCGGGAGGAAGGTGCATACCTGCAACCCACTAATATTCGCGGAAATTAAAACTAGATATATTGTTTTCAATTTAAAATTAAAAATGGATTTCCGCAAAGTAACGCCTGACTCAATCAATTATTTTTTTGACTTTCAATATTTTGTAGATGCTGTTTCGTCTATAAATAACTGCAAACTAATCGTACAATCACTCTCACCAGAAAACTTTATAAACATTCAAAATTTGATATCAGATAGGCGCAAAAATCCAACCCTAGAGCATATTTAAAAAACATTGATACAGGACCTTTATTATAAAAATAACTTCGACTATGAATTTCCTGCTTTGCGTTTTATGAACGATCAATACCTGAAAAGTCCATGTATCGTGAGTATTACTTATCGTTCATCTCCAAAAGGTATTGACGCTGCGAGAAAATCTACCATCATACATAAATAAGTTAGCTTTACAATATTCTCAAATATTGTAAATGTGAGTACCATGGAGCCATTTACATATTGTGATCAGTTATAGTTTACTTTGTGACTTGAACTAAAATGGCAGTTGAGAGCATGTCATGCTCGTGTGTGTTGGATCATTCGGTTCCCTTCAAAATGGTTGAGCTAAATGGTGCCGATACACGCGTCATATTCGTGAACGGGCGCCGTCGGTTGAGACTGGTCACCTCTTAACTGCCACTGGCTTATTTTAATCTTTATACTTTGAATTCTTTTTATAGTTTCCTTTTTTTTCTTTGCATTGTCCTCACATATAGAAGCGACCAAGGATGTAACCAAGGTTATGTAATACAGAACATGATTTAAAAGAGTGTCCGTGGAGTTTCTTGCACGTTCTTCTCCATAGAGATCTACGCTTTGGAACGTGCAGATAGCTTCACCTCTTTCGACTTGACAGTTCAAAAGTGCCTGTAAAGGGTTTAATTGAAATAAATGCTTTGAATCTTGAATCTTTGAGCTGCCATAATTCCTCCACACAAACTAACATTTTGAAACAATTTACCAACAAATGATGTAGGAAATCCAGTTGATATTAGAGGTAGAACAAATATAATTAAGTAACTAAAAGACTGATTCAAGTGCCATTTTTATAAATTTAATTTTAATAAGTAAATATTTAGTCCTAAATGCATAACTAAAACGCCGTTAAGATAAAAGTTTTAACGTTTAACGGCCTTTAAGTGTAGTAAGTATGAAATAAAATATTCATAAAAAGACACTAAGATCAAAAAACTTACCTATAAAGACACTAAAACACTATTGAGTTAATATAGCTAAGAATTAATACTAAATGGAAATGGGAAATACATAAGTATAAAGCCGCTAAGTAACTAAATGTCTTTTTAGCTAAGTAATTTTGAATAGTTTTGGTACACAAAAATAATACACTTAATTTATGTCGAAATCATAAGCTATAAAGTCGCTAAGGTATACTTAGGGCCTTTTTAGGTAAGTGTTTATTTTAAAATCACCAAATTATGCACTGCTAAAAAGAAAAAAGGCGTTTTTTTCTACTTAAAATAAATTGTATTTAAACAAGGTTATCACTATAAGTTTGTAAATTTAACAAGCTATCTTTGAACGTTTAGTTTTATGTTGTACGACCTATAGTTTTTAAGTGGCAATTTTTTCAAATATTTCCCACGTTTTTCGCTCATAACTCAAAATTTGATTTTATGGCTTTGCGCCCTTTAAGTTAACGGACGGCAGTATTGTGGCCTCGTTTTCTGTATCGAAACTCTGCACTACACTAGGTCAGCTCAGATCAAAATGCTACCATTGACGTTCGGTCGACTGTATTTTTCTATTTCAGAAGTGACAGTTAAACAGACATGACGTTTAAAGCTTTTATGATTGATCGTGACAGTCGAGACACAAAACTTTTTCGAGGAATAACAACAAATATGAAACTACTTACCGAATCATTCTTAGTATTATTATTGGTTTCAAACTTACTGGTTTCTTTCTTAGAAAAACCTGCCACAAGAATTACCAAATTTTTAAGAAAACTTAAAGCTCATTACTGTTGCCCTCGTAGGTAGACCCTTTTTTTTTTAGATGGGAAATCATCAATTGACTTCTTCCTCTCTGGGCGGAGCGGGAGAGAGTGTCAGACTCTTACTGACTAAAACCCACCCGTGATCCTTCTTGTGCCCTTTGCGTTCCAGGGCCGCGGTGACTCTTTTGAATAAATTCCGTATCCCCTCAGATAGACCCTGAAGTTAGGACGTAGAAAGAAGCGGCGGAGTGGATCAGGGAGGCAGACACTCTCGCTGACTCGATTCGTCGCAGGAGGGCAGGACTGACTTGATGCCGCTATAAGAGGTACTGTCGCCAGCGGACGATTGATCGGGGACTCAATCATCCACACTGTACGGTCCCTGTTGTGATGATGTTCCAGTGCACCTGGATATCGCTGAAAAAGGAGGGGGCCCAGAAGTGGGCCACGCTGGATGGGTCGAGAATTTCATTTAGCAGCAGTTCTCGCGGCCCACCCATCGAGGCGAAAGTAGGCGCACAGGCGAAGTTTTTGGTGGATGCAAGCCCCACATGACCACGACGCCTCATGGCTCGTATTAGTCATTTTTTTAGGAAAATGGGGATGATTAGAAAAAAAGATAGACCTTGGACCCGACAGTATTCAAAGTGGGTCTGTATATAATAATGATGGAAGCTCAAACCGAATTGGTTCATTCATTTGCAGTCGAGGGTAGTACTTGGTAACTGGGCTTATCCCAGTTGTAAATTTCAAACTAACAATGATGTCACAGTATACAGCTAGAAAGTTCTAGCTACGAGTACTATAAATAATCGAACCTGCGTACTACAGTGATGTAACTCGACTCTTTGCCTATAAATGACATATTGATGGATCGTAAGCCTTAACATAAAAGAACACTAGTAGTTGTATCCAGCAGTGCTTAAAACTTCATGGAGAAGTTTATAGGCTCTTCCTGTAACACCTGTGACCTAACGTAATATACTAGACAGAGTAGGTTTACGGGCGTTTTATTGTAAATGAAGGCTTTATGATGATGACATTAATGTGCTATTTTTTTGTTTATTGTGAAATGGATATTGGCCGTATTTCGGTACGGTACGGTAGTGGTAGAACCGACAACCGTTGGGGTAAACGAGTTCTAGAGTGGAGACCGCGTCTCGGCAAACGTAGTGTAGGACGTCCTCAGGCACGGTGGAGTGACGATTTGCGCAGGACGGCTGGCAGAAACTGGATGCGAGAAGCCGAAAATAGATCTAAGTGGCGTGCAATTGGAGAGGCCTATGTCCAGCAGTGGACTGCAACAGGCTGTTGATGATGATGATGAAATGGATTTGCTCTTGACTATAGTCTAGATTACAGGTGACAGAGACAAAGTCGACAATGGAATGAGCTTACCCAGAAGAAGCCTGTTCAATCTAACTTTGAAGAGATAAGGGTTGAATGCGTTCGGAAACACAGACGCAAGCAGAGAGAATGAATTTTGAAAAAAAGAAAACCTGCTTCTTAGTATTTGTTTAATTTGATAAATGTCATCATCATGTTTCCCTAGTAGGTTGGGGATTCAACCATTGGTCTAACTAACTACCAGTAGAAGAGTAGTTTCTTTATATGCATTTTAAATAACTTCTTCAGAGAAAAATTTACCCTCCACTATTTACCTACAAAGTTTTCTGTTCAAGCCGGACCACAAATAAGACAAACTACCAAAAGCCAGCACCCAACGATAAATAATCGAGTAATTGTTAAGAAAATCATGAGAATTTTCAATAAACGTCAACTCAAAGATTTCTATGGCGTGAACTTTCCCGTGCTGATTTATTTGTCTCACGACTGAAGAGTGCAAGCCAATATTTTAATATAACTGTTGATAGTCTACCTCAAGGTGGATTTCACCTGGATTTTGTTGTGATGCACCCAGAATTAAACCTTACTTTGACACGAAAAAGGTGACGTTAGTCTAGGATTTAAAATTCCATTCGTAAATCTCGTAGAGATTGTAAAAAAAAAAATAAAGAAGAAAGAAAGAAACTATTTAATTGCTACAAAACGACATACATTCAGGGTTTTTTTTTGTAATTAATTGTTCCGATAGGCCAAATTCTGCGACGCACACAAGAAAGTGGAACAAAATTATTATTGACTAGTACTTTAGATGTGATAAAAGGAAAAAAAAGCGTTGTTACACACTTCCTGCCAATTTCACGAAATCACTCCCACAGGCAGCAGCAAAGCGAGGGGAAAGATGTTACACATCAAAACATATTTTACTAAAACTATTCACCAAAGGATCAAAGAATGTCATTTTACCCCACACACTAAACGGATTCTCGTAGTTTTAAATTAGCACTTTTCCTTTTGCACAGCACTTAAAGTGCGCAGACACATAGTGCTATTGTGCCCAATAAAACGGAGATTATGCAATAACACGCTGCTCGTGAATATTGATGTCTGTCTGTGTGTTCCTGAGGGCACGGGAGGTGCTTTGGAGTGGGCTTATTTGTTTAAAATATATCTGTGTTCTTGTGGTGTAAGGAATGGTATGGAGATGGCTTGTTTCTTTAAAATTTGTTTGTGTGACGGTACAATGATAAAAGAAAGCTTTGCATATGAAATAAAATAGTAATTGAGATTAATCGGATTCCTGCAATTATGTCATGTTAGGTACTTTGTGTAGGCACCACAAATAGATTCTTCTATTTACACATAGTTAACTGTTGACAGTGGCTTTTTTAATCATTAATATGGCAATTTGGCATCACCACCGTTGGCCAAAACATTACTTGCTGCCTCCAAATTCTCGTTTCCCTTATCGCCTTTAAAAGATTAGGTTTTCTGGGTAAGATTGGCTTACCCATTGACATTTTTAAGAAAGAAGAGACCATCATTTTTTATGTATGAGAAATCATCAAATGACTTCTCCCGCTCTGGGAAGCGGAAGGCAGTGTCAGAATCTTACTGACTAAAACCCATCCGTGTTCCTCCTAATGCCTTTTGCGATCCAAGGCCGCGGTAACTCTTTCGAATAAATTCCGCAACCCTGGCAGTCACTGACCCTATGGGGCCCCGTCTTCTATGCTGATCTCTTTAAGGCGCGCGTGGAAAACAACGCGCCGTCGACCCGGGCGTCTTTCGAACAAGTTCGGCAACCCTGAAAAGACCATCAAAATCTTAGAAACCTAAATGACCAGCCCACACGTTAATATGCATACTACGTATAACTAAATGTAAATAGTTTGCAACAGTTGCGCCATCTGTCCAGTCAGGTATGAGCTACTGGCGTAACGCGGATACATTTGACTAAAGTTATAAAGTGATATTGTGTAAGATGCTATTTATATCTGTTTAGATGGGAGTGAAGATATGAGGCACTTCAATGGCTTATGCTTATTACTTACTCAGAATATTGCAAAGGTTTTACGGTACGCAAAAAGCAGCTGGGCTCTGCGTGCTGTCTGAATCAACATAGGAACGGTTTGAAAATCAACATTATTATAGATATTCATGACTGAGCGATTCTACAATATTTTATCTTTATAGCTGCTACTTTATCTGAATTGAGTAAGTTTTAAATGTTGGGTCCAATAATTTAGTTGATGTTTAATCGTTCTATAAAACCGCTTCTTAATTTTTCGAGATTCTGTAGTCATTTTCTGCAAAGCCTTATCCCAATATTTCGTGTTCGATTGCCAGTCTAACCACTCAAAACGGTAAAGGAAAACATCGTGAGGAAACCGGCACGTCCTAGAACCAAAAATTCGAAGACATGTGGCATTCACCAACCCGCACTGGGCCCGCGTGGTGGATTACGGCCCATTCCCTCTCCTAGAGAGGAGGCCTGTGTCCCAGCAGTGGGAATGTTAAAAGGCTGATTGTGCCATTCTAACCAGATAAAGCTGAATACTTAGTATTTCAGTTAGAGCTTATGCGAATATGACCTCCACAACCCAGAAATTGTTTATCCGGACTATTTAACCCGGATTATTTTCCCTGTAATCTCTACACAAAATATTATTTTACAGGAAGCGACTGCTGATCTGACCACCACAATCCATTTACCACGTTCTTCTCCTATAACCTCCTTGTACACGAAGTAATATACGATTTATAAATCGTAGAATCCCAAACACATCCCTATCATACATGAAAGTGAATCAGTTTCCCACAAGCGGTGAAAGCGGAGGTCACACTACAGGAACCGTTGCCTAGCAACGCGTAGGCCCAGATAATTTACACTACGATCTGTAAATCATAGCTAGAAAGTGATTTTGTACCATAATACAGTCTGACCTCTGCTTTATGCCAACTAGGATTAGTGTTGTAATCATGTAATTTGAATCGTAATGGTTCGTAGGTACAGGTTCGGTTTTCTAGATGCTGTGTTAATATGAAAGGAAATAAATAGAATTTGTTGGATGTTTATCATCTTGGTTTGAGCGTGAAAGTCGGGTGAGGGAAAGCTTGGTCTTAATAAGTCTAAAAAACGTAAAACTATCTCGTATAGCATGTTTGTATTTTATTTTTAAATATTATAAGTATAGATTAAAGGCTTCCAAATACATCATTAACTCAAAATATTTTTGTGGTCAAGCACAACCCTATCGCTCGTGTTTGACCAAAATCTGACCTGATGGAAAAAACCAATACACTATTGTCTTAAAAACCTCCAAGTTTAAAAAAAAATTGATTGAGTCAGGCGTTACTTTGCGGAAATCCATTTTAAATTTGAAAATGAAAATAATATATCTAGTTTTAATTTCCGCGAATATTAGTGGGTTGCAGGTATGCACCTCCCTCCCGCCCGCTTTATTATGCACATGCAAGATTACAAGGCAAATGCAAGGATTTTAAGCACATGCAGGAAGGCAAAGCAAAACCAACAACAACACCAACAAAACCAACAGCAACTCAACGGTCAGCGAGTCAACACGTCCCCTGAGGATGCCTCGTGGAGAGGCGAAACACGTGTCGGTAATGGTGTTGGGCTTTGCTTTGCCTTCCTGCATGTGCTTAAAATCCTTGCATTTGCCTTGTAATCTTGCATGTGCATAATAAAGCGGGCGGGAGGGAGGTGCATACCTGCAACCCACTAATATTCGCGGAAATTAAAACTAGATATATTATTTTCATTTTCAAACTCCAAGTTTTAGCTATGAGGAAATACAGAATCCGGCAGATAATTCCACTCCTTACCTGTTCAAGCAATCAGCCCTGCGAACAATTTCGCAGATTGACAAAATATTTTTACCTCAAGGTTTACGTCATATCTCGGGCTAGTTCCCGAGATATGACGTAAACCGTAACCTACTAGATACGTTCAATTCTAATCATCGGTTTCTGGACCATTTCATTATGACTCCTTTAAAAAAAACTCCTAAAAAAGGGTCCTAACACTTCATTGTAGTAGAGTAGCTGATAATACAATCACTAATTAATCATTTCTCTACCTCTTCAATTAGCGGCGACACAAAAAAAACCTAACATAATGGACCCTTTACACTTGTACAGTATCATAGTAAAGTGCAAAGAAGCCATTACATGTACGACACAAAATAATGTATGACACAGAATAATATACGTCAAAGAACAGTGCAGAAGGTCTGCTCTATACAATGTAACCACGACTCGTACGTAACTTACAATAATTTCGGTTTCTGACATAAAATCAGCAAATAACGTTAACTTGTTTATTTTCATTTATTTAGTTTCAACTTTTTAATTTTAAATGTGCGTAAGCAGGAGAAATAGTTTTTTCTCGCTCCCACGCTACAAGGAATGACAGAGAGTGCGAGCTCTCATGACTTGGCATTCGATCTGGTTACACTGTATACTTGCACGGTAGTAGCTGTTTCATTCACATGATGACTGTGTCTGTAATTTTCTGCTAAGTACTTACTGGTTATGAGATTCGTGTCTTATGGCGAGAGAGGGCGAGTGGCGAGTAAGAACACTACTAACTCGAATGCTAGTTATTGGCCAACTTGCAGAGAGCAGTAAATTGTGTACTGTAGTCAAAAAGTTCAAGGAGACAACTTTGCACTATGTATTATATTAATTGAATTAATTTAGCAGTTTACTATAGACTCCCCTCTTTTTATGTTAAGCTCTTTCGGATCATCCAAAGGTTGTCTAGTAGACATCACTGATAGCGATGTTTAGAGTTTAGTTAGTGTTAAATAGTTGTGTAACTCTTCTTGGTATACAATAAACTACGTATATTCTATCTATCAATCTACGGATCTTTATGTTATGTGCTCTTATTTTGGTCCGTTGTTTGGAGTTGACCTTCTTTAGTATTACGTTTAAACGTCGCACAAGATTGAACCGTTAGTTTTTCTCGCTAACGCACCGAAGGAAACTCATTCACAGAATACCTGAACGATTATGTCTTGATTCAGACTTTTTTAGGATTACTACTCGTTAAAATAGTTGCGAACGGTTTTTATTTAATGCTCAATATGTAGTATTTGATCGGTAATCTTGTCCTAACATTAATCTATGCTGGGTAGTTAGATACTGTTCGATGTGTATGTATGTTTGTGTGTGCTGATGATGCAGGAAATAGCGGGATAGCTTTTTTTAATTTACGTATAAACAAAAAAGGGAATTTACTATAGCAGCTAATTCTGTTCAGTTCAAAGACCGCGGTTATCAGATACATTCTACCTTCGCCAAGTGTTTTATTGTTTGTAATTGAATTATTACAAAATAAATTAGGTAAGAAAATGTATTATTTTATTATAGGAACCATAACAGCTGCCAGTTAAAGAAAAGGTTGAGTCTACTTAAAGCTAAGCGATGTCTATCTTCAGGCACCCATTGTGTGTGACTTTTGCCCACCGTTCCCCGATCCTACTTGAGTCTTGAGCATTCTCTCTCTTTTTCGCCGCTTTGCTCTTGTCGGTCGTGGATACCATGGAATCTATCCAATCGCTGGTATATTGCATTTATCATCTTCTGCTTAGCTTTTTTCCCAACTATGTCGGCTCCCAGTTAAGCCGGATTCAACTAAATACCAGTATTTTACGTGAAGCGGCTGCATACCAGACCTCCACAACCCATTAACTGGGAAACACGGTACTTCTTGAGACTGGTGTCAGATTTTCTGGCGTCTGACAATCCGTAACGACTGCCAAAGATCTCCAAATAGCAGCCGGGACCAACGGCTTAACGTGCTTTCCGAGGCACGGTGATGTCTCGTGGTGTTGCATTCTGAGGTGATATAAAAATCACGAGCGGAAAATCATCGCGTATCGCTCCCACATTGACACCAGCTTAACTCACCATTAAATTCCTATGCAATTTAGATTTCTATCCAGACAGTTCACATAACGCGGTCACACGCAATCAGGGGGTAGGCAGAACACTATTATTAAGAGTGGCTTCATAATTGCCCTCTTAGAACTAGTATCTAATTGGATTCATTGAAGAATACTGGGAAGAGATTTATTGATTTTTAGTGTTGTAAAGTGTGAACATACGCGTAATTTTAGACATTAGGTCAGTAATATTGTGTCGGACTTAAGTGTTGAATTATTATTTCTGGGAAAAGAGGCATGCCCCAGTTTTTATGGTTGTGGATTGGTATTGTTGGAATTTGAAGAGGTGGTGTGCAAGTTGACACAATTAGAACTTCTGCAATGTCTTTTTCTTTGTATTACTTTATACAGTTTATTGTTTTCTCTACATTGTGCAAAAAACAACAAGCAACAAGGATAGTGTATATCCTTGTTGCTTTTATTTGTGATCAAGATTTTTGTAATACATTACATGATTTAAGAGAGTGTCCGTGGAGTTTCTTGCACGTTTTTCTCCATAGTGATCTACGCTTTCGAACGTGCAAATAGCTTAATGTTTTTGACTGACCGACTTTGACAACTCAAAAGTGTCTGTTAATGGTTTCTTTGAAATAAATGCTATGAATCTTGAATCGTCGATGAGAGAATATTTTCTGGAATATCTATTATTATTATAAGTGATTACAATGTCATAAGTATAAATATCTGAAAGTAAAAAAAAAAAAACATATACTCTGACTGAAAACATGGATAAGAGTGGCTACATAGATTGATAATATAGCAATGCTTCTTACGTGTTTTTTTTTTTAATAACAAGGTTAGTGTAGAAGTGTGAAAATTATGGAAATATTATAAGGCTTCACATAAATCTGGATATTAACCTTTTTTTCAAATACGGCTCACTGGATGAAAAAATTGTGTTAATAGTCCCACTTACTTAGTGTTGGCGCCTTCCTTTACTTCTTGGCAAATGTTGGTCACACTATGAAAGCCAACATTGGCCATCACTGAATAAATGACGTCTGCCAATAGAAGAAAAGTATATTTCGATGGTTTTTGGTGATTAGGATGTTCATGTTGATGAAAAAAAGCCGCTGGAAAATGTAGTATGTCATTAAATAAATTGATTCGTGTCAAAACTAAATAGGCTTGTCTATAATCACTGTCGATATAAATGGTAACAAATTCCGAAAATTAAAAAAAATACTTTGCTCCAGATATTTGATCCAATATTGGCTATTCGTTAATTAATACATATCTCGGTTTAGACTTAAACTAAAAACTTGTCTGGAAGCAGTAATAATTGTCAATAAATTGTATTTTAACGAAGTGATATTTGCTAAGTATTCCAACTATGAAGCTAAACCATAATTATGACCATAAATATAATAGTTGGACACTTTGGTATTTACTTATTACTCCATTCAACGGTAAATATGAACTTTGAAATAGCTATTATTATAATTATTTAATCATTTTGATAATATATTGGTCTAATTATCTAATAGATTTGGTATTGGACTGTAAGACCAAAACAAGTAGCTAGTTTTACTTTTAGCAATAGGATATTTTACTGAAAAATTCTAATTAGTCCGTATTTTTTACGTAAACAAAAACTGAAGACGATCAAAAAGCCCGTGACGTCACTACGAGCTACAATTTTTACCAACGTGACGTCACCAACCCCCACTCTTGAACTTTGATGCGCTTTGTCTTTATAATTTTTGTACGGTTTGAAATGAAAAAAAAAAAAATACAACGGATAAACCTAGCTTATACATAAATACATACTGGCGTAAAACACATCTATCAAATTTATTATGTAGGTAAATAGTGAAAGAAAGAAGAAACGAAAATGGGGTTATTGGCAAACATGTTTTCTTAAAAACTTTTTTTTACTTTTAAAACACTAAAAAGTATTAAATAACTATTACAGATTTCATCTATTCACATTACACCACTGCGTTTGGGTCACAGAAATTGTTATGTGTACCAAATTTCAACTTAATCGGTCTGGTAGACGACTGTGACGGACAGACACACGAGTGATCCTATAAGGGTTCCGTTTTTTTTATTCGGGCGTACGGGACCCTAAAAAACAGTCGAATTGAGATTTTCCTCTGTTTTTTTTAAGTCGGAATAAAACATACCCTACAAAGATATCGAGCACCATGATAATTTACGACCCCATAGACTAACAAGATCTAGACCAACGAGATGCCTAGCATATCTTATTAGATCGTCGACAGACTAATTAGAGCATCTATTACTTTGAAGAACACTTTCAACCAAGCTTTTCAATCAGAATCACTTAGCGAGCTTCACTAAAGACTAATTATTATCTTTTCACCATCAGTCATACAGATTGCTTGTCCACTTTCTTGTTGAAACGTTAGAGAATGAAGGGGATTGCAGACTTTAGATAGTCTTTTTACTGCAATTTTTATTTTAAATCTAACTATATCATCATCTGCCTAGCCTTTTCCCAACTATATTGGTGTCGGCTCCCAGTCAAACCTGATTTTACGGGGTGCGGCTGCCTACCAGACCTCCACAACCCATTAACTGGGTAACATGGTAGGTACTGGGTAGACTGGAGTCAGATTTACTGGCTTCTGACAATCCGTAACGACTGCCAAAGATCTACACAATAATATCTAATGTAACTACATACACTCCAAATAATTCTTCCACATTGTATGACAATGCTTATCCTCTGTCCGAGGTAAAAGCCAGCCTTTGGGTCACGCGAAGTGTGAACTATGCGTTTAGCAAGTTCTTTAAATAACGCATGAGCAGTCGGATCCCACGGTCCAAGAGTTTAAACCCCAAACGGCTCGAAATTATAGTTGCCAACTAGGATATTATATTTCCTACATACCTTATGTAAGTTACTGAGTTGTTACCCGGTTTTGGCTATAAATACAATAACACTATTTTTATCGGGATAAAATGTAACTATAGAGTCGTTTTCTAACATTGAATTAATTTTGTTTATTGGATCAGCTCTCCCAGAGACTCCTTCCTAAAAATAATTAAGTTTAAAACTTTGCAAATTAGTGATTAACTGAGACCACACAACAACAATTTCGGCCATCGATTTCAATAATCGATTCTGGAAACATAGATTAAGGGAAAATTATAAGATAATTAACATTTTCATGCGATAGGTCAGGTTCATAAGATTTTATCATTTTAATCATTTCCAAAGTCTATTGACAGCTTCCAAATTACCTAAAACTAGTGACATTTAAGTTAAACAGTGTTACTTATTCTTATCATTCTCAAATTCATCTATCCTAAGCACCAATCTGACAGTATAAACCAATCAAGCTCACAAAATCGATGAAAAGCGACAAAACTAATCAATTTCGGCGCTGCGTCTGCTACAGCCTAAACATTAACAAGCTTTTAACCACGCTTATCTACATAGCATAAATAAATCAGTCACTCGCACCTGATAAATTGTGAAATCATTCCACCTATTATCGCTTTGGTGGAGACAGAAATGGAGCAATGGAAATGCGATAAATCGTCCGTGTACATAGATACTTGGAAGATGATTAGCTGTCAGTTTGATGATGCGATAGGTATACTGCTATTAGTTAGGCTGTGGCGCGCGGAAGGAAAGCGGTCGAGTTAGTGTGTCAATGTATTTAATTTTATGGTTAGATTGTGGCTTCTTATGGATTGAGCTTAGCTGCTTTTCATAAGTGGTGATGCTGAACGGGTGATTAAGTGGGTGTTCCATGAAGTTTATGTTGTTCCTATCGATACTTTTTACTCTATGTTTAGAAAAAGTCGAACCTACAGATTCTATGCCACAGATGATATCCAATCTCTCCAGATAAACAGATGACCTGCCTAACGCTGAAATCACAATAATTTTAAGGACTTATTTCATTGTTTATTGGAATAATTCGTTCTTTATTAGTGAACAATCTTCATACTTTACCGATTGAGGCTTTTTTTTTTATCAGAGTCCGTTATCTTGCAGTTAGCCTAATTACTTCAATTTTAGTCCTAATAGTCTGAACAAAAGTGACATTCTAAGTCTAAATTCACCGAATTGTTACGTAAATTAATCTAAAAAAAAAACAGCAGTCGTTTTTATTGCGTTCTATTTTTTTTATAAGATTGTCCCTGATTTGATAAACTTGCTGACAGTTCCCATTTTCTTTCTGATTTTTAAACAAATCTCTATAACTCATCAGCTTAGACGAGTCGATCACTCGACCGATTATATATCCGATCGATGATGGCCGGCTGTTAACTACTTTCAATGACAAGTTAGCGACAGCTGTTATTTATACTAACAAGTCAGTAAATGATCCAGTTTAGTAAATATATAGTTTCTAGGAAGCCTACTTGTTCTCGTATGTGATTAAAAGATACCCGTCTGTGGTCTGTTTTTTCTTAAGAACTTTAAAAGAAACCCGTCTTCCTTCGGTCTGCCTTTTTTAAGAACTATTTTATTTGCCCATATTGGTTGAAGCCAAATTATGAAAGTGTAAGTGAGTTTTCTGTTATGGATTTACGCGTAAGTCATCTATCCAATCTAGATAAGTTTTACTACAGAGATGGATCGGACCGTGGGCCTGGAAACGGTTATAGTAAAACCTGTTTTTTTGGCGAGGAGAGTCGCAAGCAATAACTAGTCTATACCCACTGAACAACACACACACACACAGCACAAGCTGAAGAGTTTGTTTGTTTGGTTGGTCGCGCTATTTTGATTTGAACATCATTGGCTTTTACTCATTGAACCATAGCAGTGATGTTTTACACAAAACAAAGTTTTAATAAATGTCATAAAATTACAGTATTGAAGTAAAAGACGATTTATATGAAATCAGTATTATTTAATGGATCATTTTAGCATTGTAAATGACAACCTAGATTGTATTTTACACACACAGGCCTAACATGAACCCTTTAATAATAATAAATCATTTTAGTGTTCGTGAATGAAATAATAAATCATAATAATAACTGTTAATGAAGTAATAAATTATATTTTCATGTTTGGTGTGAGACGTTTGGCCACGATTTCAGATAAGCACAAAGTACATACTAATATTTGTTTAGGAATTTTAGTCAAATGTTTTGATATTCAATGGAATATAACATCCGGCCTGTAATTCTGACATTCTAGAGAAATCCAGAATTTCTTCAGTTAGTTAATCGATCCCATGTAAATAGGGATAAGCCTTTTATGCTGCTGTGGTCGTAGCTCAAGATTCCAGGCTGCTCTTGGGCGTTGCTAATGGGCGGCCGTATAGCATCCTCCTCAGCGATCTCTTCCAGGCAACAATTAAATAATTTAATTATTATTTGTCGAAGAGCTAAAAGCTAACGGGATGGATCGGAAAACTTAGCTAAAATCGTGGATGAGACGGACTGGGAAAATCTGGGTAGTCTTATTTCGCAACTACCGGGAGGCCTGTAACTAACCGTAATTTACAAAAGGCTTATTTAATTAAACCTTCAAAAACAACCATTCGAAGTATCCACTCTACAATTTACAATCTTGTCCTTTACAATACCAAAACATAGAATGAAAAAATAAAAACTTGGTGATTTTGTAGCGCACCTAGCGGGAGACCCAAACCCACGATCGCAGTAGTCAATTAAACCCTCAAAGACAACCATTTCAAGTATCCACTCTATAATTAACAAACATGTTTTTTACAACACCAAAACATAGACTGAAAAATTGGGTATTCTTGTAGCGCAACCAGCGGGAGACCCAAACCCACTATCGAAGTAGTTAATTAAACCCTCAAAGACAACCGTTTCAAGTATCCACTCTACAGTTTACAACCACGTCCTTTGTCCACAAAACATAGCTCATCTCACTTCTAAACTTACCTAACAGCTGTACAATCTAGCACCTGACGCGGCCTACATTCCGCGTAGATTTATGTCTGCGCCCGCGACGCCCAGATCGCGCCTGCTACCAGCGCTCAATGCAGGAAAATACTTAATTTTATGTGTACTAATACCGTGTTTAACCTAGTTTGGAGATTGATTTAGACGTCCTTTTTACTTTGTGATAGGTATTTTATTAGTTAAGCTGTGACGGTATTTGTTGTGGAATTTATTTTTATGGAAGCACTAATATGGATGTCACGCAACAAAATAGAATAAAGCTTTCATTCTGCTAAAATTAAGAAAAAGATGATGCGTATTATTTTTTCGTCTATTTTAGTTTTTGTCCTTAAATTAAGGCAAGATTCAATATTGACCCGACATGGTCAAATCATTACTTTTTTTTTTACAAAACATGACACGATCACGTATATAAAGTTCCTTCATCCTTGCATTAAGGCATCGGTCTTATACAATACAGAACAATCAACGCGAGAGTAAGCGATCGTTGCGTTATTTTTCTACGACAAACCCGATCGCCTTGTCGCGTCGACAGAGGGCCCTATTCGGTTTTGTCAAGCAAAATTAACGCAACGATCAGTATACACTTATACTTTTTTTCTTTTTTTTTGAATGGGAAATCTTCAAATGACTTCTCCCGCTCTGTGCGGAGCAGAAGGGAGTGTCAGACTCTTACTGACTAAAACCCAGCCGTGATCCTTCTTGTGCCCTTTGCGTTCCAGGGCCGCGGTGACTTTTTTAACAAATTCCGAAACCTCACACTTAAATCCATTATTTTAGGAATTTATTTACAATGACATCAATTATTTCGAAGATAGCGTGAGAATGTCGAATAAACATATACAGCAAAACAAAACAGGATCGAAAGATTGACTGAGCTACATAAAGCATCGTACCAGAAAACTGCGTAATGTGAATCAATCAATCTTTTTAATCGTTATTTTTTGCCATCGTCAGGCAACCTAATTATCTAAGATTTTTAAACGATTCTCTTATCTTTTCACACTTCTAATATTAGCAATCTAAATTATCAAATAGCCCACTAATCAAGATGGCGGTTTGCGTGACTAATTTATTTTTTAACGCTACCATTTTCAAATGGCAAACCTGACATTTGGACAATTTAATTTATAAATCCGTTGACATTACCCAATAGATAGTTTAATTGAAATATACTTCTATAAATATTTATATATTTTATCACGAACTCTATTGAAACGCTCTGAATGAGTGATTTTATTTCTCAACACCTTATTCGGTATACTTGAATATTGATTATCATTGATAGGTTTTCCTAGTACTTACTTTAAAAGCTTAGTACTCAGATAAGTTAACATAAGACTATTAGCATTATCAAGCTTCCTTATAAGTATGGGGATTAAGGCTCGTACTAATTTCCTTGTCGGTTTTCATGTTTGTTGTATAAGACTGGTTGAAAATAGATAATTACATAGGTATAGTGTTGGTTTGCTGCCATATTGACGGTCGCTGGATGGATTCATTTCTCTAGGTATAAAGTTTTATCTTCAAATGATCAGTATTGAATTATTATCCTGTTTACTTAATCATTCTTGCATGATATATTTTTCTATTCTTCTAAGACTGAATCACTGTCCACTATCACACTATTAAGCGTTAAAGACATTATGATTCAGATTTGAAAAAGGTATTATGCTACGTTGCATAGCTCCGTCTTCCTCCCTCATCGGAATCATAATGGTTATAAGACCTTATTACTTCCGAAAAACACTGAAAGAGTCAGCATTTGCTCAGGACTTATCCACCCACTGACACCAACACAGAAACACAACTCACCTTTAAGTCTAAATCGCCTTAAGAGATAGGCATGTCTCAGTACCACATTACTGCAGAACCAAAGCGTTAATTCAATTTATTAGCATCGAAACTAGATCGACCGTTTAGCGTCCAATCTAAGTTATGTTCACGAATGTATGAGAACTTGTAAGATTGCCGGTGAACGAGTGAATGATTTGGCAGTCGGCAATTAATCGGCCGTTAAGGGAATTCAAGGACGATCTAGTGAATGGTTCGAATGATTGAAATATAATGAGTGTTGGGTTAAATGAATGGGCTTGTACCTGTCACTAATTGGTGAGGTTGTAAGTTTTGGTACACTAGTGTTGTAAGTACCGATTTGCGTCGCGTTTTAGAATGTTTCCGCAGGAATTTAGGATTGAATTTCAAAAAACAGGATTAGATTATTGAGTACCTTCTAGACCATGTTAACCTCATTTATTTCGTTACGTAAGTATCCTAGAGTGGCTTAAAGATTAAATAGAGAGCGATACAAATATAGCTGACTGAACAAAAAGCTGACTATGTGTGTACTCTCGAGCAATTCAATTAAATTTCGAACACCGTTCGCATTCTCAGTCTCGCAACACAGTTTCGCAATATTTCTTTAAAAAAAAAAAATAACTTTGAGAGGAGAAACTCGTGATCTTGATGATGTCCTCGCCTGAAATTATATTGATACTAACTGATGCCAAAACCTTCCTCAACTATCATCGACCATAAAAACTCCTAAACCTTAATTTTACAACACCCAACAAAACATTTTAAACGTACGTTTCAAATTAACGAAAAAATCCCAATTTTTCACAATCAATCATAATTATCATGGATGATTAAAAAAACACGAAAATATATGCATAATAGCTATCCACAATTAAACCAACTAAGATCAGTGGCGCAATAAAGTACCAGCAGGTGTTGTGGATGTGTCGATAACGACTTATCGAGTAACTGATGAATAAATATCGATAGCTTTCGATTCGGGTTTTATTAGCCGTGTTCGAGATTACGGAACATTAGACTGAATCGGATTCAGGTATTTACTTAGATAGGTGTAATAAGAAACTGATAATGTTTCCTGGTGGGTGAAGTAAGGTGAAGCTAGGGATAGGTTAAAAATAGGAAGTATTAAATTTTATAGGAGTTTGAGGAATTCTTCAGACATTTTATACAGCTTTGAAAGCTCAAGATGGTAGCGATAAAATTAATGACGCTTATTTGGTATTAAATTAATATTTCTTAATAGTCAAGAACTTCTCAGGAAGTAAAAAAAATTGCTCCTGTCATTTTATTCCAGGGATATCACTAATTGAGGTATAATCCCGTGAAATGAAACAGTAGTTGAAAGCTGTGAGTAACAGGAACTAGTTTAACTAGACATATATTTTTATCGTAAACTCAATTTATTTATTGTACGAAATGAATTTATGGAGGAATGCAGACAGTGCTGAAATATTTTATAATTACAATCTTTAACTTTAATGTCATGACCACAATAATATAAGGAAACTACACCCACTTTTCGATACACACAGTTACACCCAAATAGGCACACGCGAAACATAGTTTCCAAACTAAGTACTGATACATAAGCATACGTCAATTTAAACTTTCACACGAGCAAACCAAATGGCAACAGTTATGCGCAGCTTTATCAAAACTATTACCATACAAAGTCACGGGTCGTGACGTCAGATACGAACGTGCTCAGGAGTCGAAAAAAAAAAGCCAAGAAAGTTCTAAGATTCTGCCAAATGTATGCAAGATTATATCTGGCTGGGGAACTAGAAAATGGGTATTTTTAAAGTCGTGATTGCGTATTTTGCACGTTATTGTGGTGACAAGATGTAAAAGGAAGGTACTTTGATGTGGTTTTGGATAGAAAAAGGTTTTGACGACTTGTGGGAAGTTGTAAACGCAATAGGTTAAAATCCTAACCTGCCTTTTTGCATCTTCGTAGTTGGATAAAAAGGATGACATAACGTGTGAATTTCACGAGTGAAGTGCCAATGGGACTACAATTACTTATTTGGCTGCTCAACATTGTTTTATCTTCCAGTTGGTTCTCTAGAAGAAACTATAACATAGTCTAGTTTAAATATCACTACAATACACGACAACTTCCAGCACAAAACAACCTTTTCTAACCTAAACTAAACCTCAAAAAACCATTACGCAATTCTCTTACTCAACCACGATCCCAATCTAAAGATAATATAAAAAATACAACATAGGTATTACTTTAGTTCAAATTCCAAGAAAGATCACGTTGGAGAGAGGAACCGCAATTTACCTGCCCTCCCCACTCCCCTAGAAGTTAATACTTTATGACTGCGCAAGCGCACCGTACCGCTGATGTTTAATTAAAAACGGGATTCAAAAAGATGCAAGCTTTATTTGAAAAAGTTAATTTTATACAACTGTGGCGGTTTTTTTTTTTCTCTTCATCTGAACAGTGCGGTTCTCTGTCTAAAATTATATTAATTATTATCCGGTCTATGTTTGCATTTATGTCGCTTTTATTACGGGCTTGTAACAATTATTTAAAGATAATTGTGTTTATAGTCGGTCTGCTTTAATTCGCAAAGTACACAACTAGCAATCTTAGTTATTAATTTTTCAATTAAACATTCCAACACGACTTTTGAAACAAGTAACCAAGCCCTTTTTATACAACGTGCAAATTGTCAACTCGCATCCAAATATATCTAAAAATAATTGAATACTGAAAAGTATTGTTATTCTTTTTTTTTTAATGCCTCAAGGTGATGAGCTAACAGGCATCTTACCCTTTCGGAACTTGACGGGACGTATTAAAACGTAAACGCCAACAAGACAGCCCGCTTACCTCTTGACATGCAATTTTCGGATATCCATTTATCAAGTAACACAGCTCAACACTAATAAATATCGATCATTTTTTATCGATAGTTTCACAACACCGTTACATATTGATTTTATTTTAATAATTTTGTACGGTAGTAGTCTCGATTTCAATTAAAACTAATCATTTAAATAACACAACGTGTATCTATAACAGTTATTTGCGAATGATAAATCGTACAAAAATGCTTTATGTTTGTAAAAAAAAAAACAGTTTGATAGAGTAGCTTCATAACATTTTACGAGTTAAAAAAAAAGTTCGTTATCGATACTCACATGAAACTTTAATCATAAAATACGCGAACGCTTAATTTAGTGACATAAAGAGTGATGGGACACCCTCACATTTATTATTCGATATCGATAAAATGAAAACTGGTATCGGTTCCAACCTTGTTCCAATCTGAGGTGAGATCAAAACAATTATCTTTGTGTTACCAGATTTGAACCCGACCTTTTTTGAGGCAGCTAATTTAATCAATTTGCGAACGATACTGGCTGTTCTTAAAATAAGATTGGATTATGCATTGTTCTCAAAATTCCAATCTGTCTTGTTGATTATATTTTTGTGTGCATTCAATTTCAATGCAATGTCAAGACGGCAGATGCTGCCTTGTTAATATAACATGTTATTTTGCTTATATACATATACATGTGTTTAATATCGCCCTGCTGATCTCTAACGAGCAGATAAAACAGATATACTTGCTTATTTATTACTAAAACATGTTTGGCATACATGTTGTAGTTAGTTTACAGTGCCTAGCAATCGGTTGTCAGCCTTTTGGCTATCTATAAGTAACCTTTTGCTGATTTTCCTTAAACTTCACCTTAAATCTAGAAAATTCCACCTCACATTGGAATGTTGTCCCAATTAAGTTTCTCAGGCGAAAATGAACCTAAATGCATGTTTTTATATGTTGCTGTTATATACCTGAATATAAATGGAACCATCATCCGCGCCAACTTTACAATCCAAACCGGGATTAATAACGAAAATGTCAAAATAATTATACACTAACCGAAATCCGAGCCCAACTTCAAACATTAAAAACGAAAAATCCCTAAAAAGTATAAAAAAAAGCTAACAAAAATAATGACTCGGCGAGGTTACGCTTTGTAATACATTAATAATAGTTTTATACTTACACAAAATGACCCATAATCATATGGGATAGAAAATTGTTTTCAAAATGATGTCGGTGATGAAAAAAATTGATGGAGTTTCGCATTACAGCGCGTTGATGAGACCAAAAAATAGCAAATGTGAATTTGGTCGCAGTTTGTTCATACATTCGGTTTCTTTGATTAGCGTTGTGGTGTCGGTCGATGAACCTTTATTATTAAGTGTCCATGTGAATGGTGGGAAGTGTGACGTCATAAGATAGTGAGCCGTTGACTCGCGGTAATTATACAGTGCTTATGTACCGTGTAGTGGCGGTATCTTTTGATAGTAATAGCTGGAATTGTGGAAATACGTGCCTTTTAGATGTGTGTGTTTTGGTTGTAGAACATTAGTTTTGAGTAATTTGTTTCTTTATTAATGAGTGCATATTTATTTTACTTGGGTATTTACATTCGTAAATAAAAATCTAGTTGTTTTTTTTGGCTTCTCAAAAGTAATAAGCGAAAAATACGTGTGCAACATGAAATTCTTATTTTGTTGCCTGCCAGGTTCCTACTGAAGCTTTGAACAGTTCATTAATATTTTAGAGTCCGAAACTAACGTTGTAGTAGATTCCTTCCCTCCTTCTTCTCTTACTTCCGCCTATCACAGCCCTCCTGACGCTCCTCAGCTCGTCAGCTCCTGCTGACGTCACAACAAGAAAACAGCAGCTACACTTATCGCCCATCCTTAAAAGCACGACCATCTGACTATCAATCCCACAAAAAAAAAGAATAAAATAAAACCTCTTCATAAAACATAATCATGATGACGAATTTAATTGTTCAGGGTTTGGTGAAAGTCGGTTACAATAGATGCATTCCTACGAGACGGGAACTTTTCAATTATCTTCCATCATTGTGTTAAAGTGGACCGTAGTAGCTATTATTTTGTTTATGGAGTATGTCTTTTTTTGTGTGGTTGGTAGGTGAGTGACTTGATGTTGAGCATTTTTGAAGGTTGGCAGTGTGCGTCTGGCGTTTTTAGGTTATCTACCTTTAGTAGATGAAGATCGAGGCTTGAAGGGCGATGATCAAATTGCGTTTTTCTAATCTTTGCCATTAGATTCAGGATAAAACTACTACCAAGCAAAATTGATGAGACTGAATGCAGTTGAAATGGCAAATCAGCTATGTTAATAATAGTTTTGCTTTTTTTGTTTTGTCCTGTCTCCATCCTAATGATATTGTTCTTATTCGCTCCAGTTATTGGCTAAAGATTCCTTGTTTTCTCATGTTTAACATAAACACCTAGAAGTAAAAAGGAAACAAATTACGTACAGATTTGCAGCTGGCGCGAAAGTCATAAACATTGAATCGCAGAAAAGGTCAACAGTTGTACCGACGTAGATAGTAGATGTACTAGTAATAACTTGTGTAATTTTATCACTGATATTTTCTAGAGAAAACATGCTGTACTTATAAGAATAATTCAGTACTAACCAAGGCTTGCGAAAGATATAATTTTAATCATTCTACGCTAAAGCTCGTAAAACACACCAATTTAAATTTCTTAAAATAATTTTAAACACTAACAAGAAAACGACAAAAAAGTTAAGCGCCATAGACAAGAGAATTACAAACTTTATTGTGCATGAAATTTTTAAAATATTCAAATCGTATTCTATTCTAAGTTCAAAATTATCATGTTCTACATTCAAAATGTCGTTTATATGCTGATCTGTGCTTGAAAAAAAGTGCAGCGTTTGACTTATTATACCGCACAGGTCGAAAATGTAAAGTTAAGTAATCTAGTAGTATCTAGGTACCCACTGCCGTTCGTAATTAATAGCATAAGAAAGAGTTTTAAATTAAATATAGGAACTGAGACACATTAGACAACTACCTCTCAGTCTCCAATGGCAGACTTATGAAAGAAAATGATATAGCAATCACTATGATCTCTTTATTTTAGAATAGACGTTTAAAAATTTGGCTCATAAGTAAAGAAAAATAAAGAATAAGTGTATACTGTCACAATACGGTCCACATACAAATTATAAATTTAAAAGAAAATTTCTAAACGACAGTATTAGCATAGTACATTATATAATTAAAAGGAAAGACAAATTTTAAGATTAAAATCAACAACTTGTAACAAAAGAAAGAAACAGGAAGGCAAAGGCACATGTTTTGGGCAGATGAGAAAATTTCATGTAAAACTGATCTAGTCAGAGTCAGTGGGTATGAAACAAGCATAGTTTCCGAGTCTCCTACAATGCACGACCTTTAAGGAAAGCGGCACTCAATAGGCGAGGAGAACGATAAAATACGATAGATATGTAAAGGTTAGTGTATCGATATCGATCTACCAGCGAAATGATGAGGGCATATGGAGGTATTGAGGTCATTACTACGTACTAACTTATCATATTGGAGATAGGGATGGGACATCGTGTCTATGTGTCATGGAAAAAAGTAAGTTTTTTTTGTCAGTTGGTTGCAATTGGCTATGATATGTAGAAAATACTGTTTGATTATGATTTAGAGTGAGCCCATATAACAGAGAATTGAAAATTCGCTAAATTTGTGAGACGGGGTCGCGGCATACGACTTGGATGTTTTCCTTGGGATTGCAAACGGTGAAGAAATTGGAGCTGCCTCCATTCGTTCTACCGTTCTTGGTTCGACCTTAACCCAGCGGTGGAATAATTCAGGCTAGCTATAATAACAATAGCAAGAAAAGGGCTTTACTAGTTCATTCCTATTCTCAAAATTGCATAAAATCATTGTAATTGCACAAAACATTAAACCGCCATTATTTATTTACGAAAGGCCGAAGCCATGCTATCTCAATCATAAACATAACAGGAACTTTACGACAAACATATATCATGTTCTTACAGAGCAGAAAAATGTAACGAGACAGCCTACACGCTCACAATAAAATCTAACAAGCGTACCTCGAAAATTGCACATAAGTAACATCGCTTACAGATACATTACAACAAAACAATATCCCGAACTATCCTGTCGACATTTATCGATATTTCACATCACTGAGTCGGCCACCCCGCCGTGTCAATATAAGCCAGCCAATTGTGTATGAGTCGGCTACAATTCACGGCTATTCAATAACCTCTTCGCTTACCACAGATTGGTATCGGTGAATACCAAGCACAACACTAGCACACGGGAAATAAAACTTTATTTTTATTTCACTAAAGTCTTTTTGAAACGTAAATGCAAAATTGTTGAAAGAAATAGTTTGTGTATAGTGAAATTCTCTATATGCGAAGGTAAAAAATTGGTGAGAAAACCTAATGACTTGGAAGGAGCTGTTTAGAAGCAAAAAATAGAGTATCGATTTATCAATTCAAGTTTTGGCGGACTGGTATCGGTATCTATTTAGACCGTCACTATTTTGATAGAAATGTAACGCCTCTTGCTATTGAATTTTTTAATATTATATTTTTTTTTTGTATCTTTTTATCGTTGTGAAGTGAAATAATGAGCGCATGACTTGTGAATTGTAATCATTTGCAAGTTTTTGTGATGATTTTGTGCCTCAAAGATTCATTGTCCATTCCCGTAGTAATCACGACGCTTCTAGCTTCAAAGATAAAAAAATCTGTACCAAATCGTACTCAGAATGAAAAAGAATTTTGCTATAAACTGAACGTAAGAAAACATACTCTAAAACGCAATGATGAAAAAGATTCTGAAATATAATAGGGAAAAGGACAGCTTATACATACGTAAGTCTTGCGAGATATTTGTTTTACACCCAACACTTTTTTAATCATTTTAATACTTGCTCAAAAACTGCAATTTTTGAGTTAAGTCCCTTTCATTCTAAGTGTGCGAAGTGTTAACTTAGTCAGTCCAGTAGGTATGTTTGACACAAATAGAGCATAGTAGGCAGACAGGCAGACATTATAGACAAACTCCTGATCTTATAAGGGTCCAATTTTTACACTCGGAGCCAACGTTAGGTTGACTCTGAGTGTAAAATGGAATCACAAAACCAAAAGACACTCCTTTTAGTACTAAAACATCTGTTTCCGTCGCCAGTAAGTCACCACCTACACACGACAACAACCATAACCCTTCACTTCCAATCTGATAAGTTACACCGTTAAGTAACTGTGAAAACAATATAAAAGTAAAACAATTGTTTCAACAACTATTCTAACTGGGGTTTTGGTTATACATGCATGCTGCTGCCATTTGTACAAGTATGTACACTAGTGGCCAGTCCCGGCTTCACACAGATAGACTTTTATTTATTTTAATATAGCCTATGTTACTCAGGGATAAAGAAGCATTGAAATGTTGAAAGGATTTTTGAAATCGGTTTATCAGTTTTTGAGTTTATTTGTTACATATAAAAATACAAATCTTTCCTCTTTATAATATTAACTAGCAGCGCCCTGCGGTTTTACCCGCATAGTTCCCGTTCCCGTGAGAATATGGGGATACAATATAACCTATGTTACTCAGGGTGAATGTAGCTTTCTAATGGTGAAAGAATTTTTGAAATCGGTCCAGAAGTTTTTGAGTTTATTCGTTACATACAAAAATAAAAAATCTTTCCTCTTTCTAATATTAGTGTAGATGGGTCCCGTTGTAATTACTGGATCATAGCGGTTTTCTGTTCGAACAATTTCAGTAGTACACGTTATTATGGATGAACCCCCGATCTACTTAGCACAACATAATTCTCCGCTTGCAGTTCATCATAATCAGCTTAACAGAAAGAAGTTTATTGCTGGACTTAGGAGCCTTCCTCAAGCGTATGCATGTTGCAAAAGTGTTACCGCGGCCCTGGAACGCAAAGGGAACACGGGTGGAGCAGTAAAAGTCTCTCACTCCCTCCCTCACTCACTCACAGCCAAAGGAGACCTTTGACGATTCATTTGCTGTGAAGCAAGAAAAAAAAAGCGTCAACGCATCGAATAGTCCTGTGTTACTCGCATTCAGCGGATTTCCTCACCATCTGACTAGATTATTTGCTGTGCGAGCAATGTGCGTACTGCCATTTGAGTTCAATTCTTCTGAATATGTTGGTTACCTTGATTTTCCTGCGAATCCGTTCATTTCTCCTTGCCTGACCCAAAAGCCACCACATCATCTGGTCTTCGAACAATTTTAGATATATTAGCAAAAGGGAAACGCTCTTTTACGTAGTACCAACTAAAAACCGTCAACAGCGTAATGTAATGCCTGATGTTTATAACTATAATAAAATTTCTCCAGATAAATTTAATTTAGATTTATTCCACCTTGTCTCAGAAAGTTTTATTTCCAATGGTTTCTAGTGAAAACGGAGAAACATTGGCTATTCTCCAATGTTTAGTATCCTATTCGTAATCTTCAAGACCATAGAGTAATTATTAAGCTTTTGATGGACGTCACTAGCTGACAATATCCATTTATTATTTTGAGCGACCTTCGTTGATCCTTTTATCTTCAGAAACAATGGCAATTTTTCCTGTATGTTTGGTTGCCACAGGTCAATGCATACAGATATGTTTTGCCTAATTTAGAAATCAAATTCGTAGCAGCTGCTTGATATAATAACATTATCGATTGCCCATCTTTTGACTGATGAAGCGATTATTAAATATAAAACAGCATCACACAAATTCACATCGGAAACAAAAGAATCAATTTTACTTTTTCAAACGTTCGGAACACGTTTTCTTTCAAAACAGCATTCCATTAGTCTATACCTCGTGTTAGTGATGTGCGCATTATCGATAACACTCGCTTTCGGCCGCCAGTGCAGTGCCCCGACCTCGGCTAACGGTACCAGCCGTCAATCTTACATCAACCATTTTACGACTGCTGTTGCACATCCCTATTATAAAAACATAACCTGTAATTCTTATGTCATAAAGTTCAAATTAGGTACAATATATTTTTGAGTCGTTTTTCTATTGGTCCGAATGTGTCTTAGGTGTCAGATTGACGTATCGGCTGTACCTATACATTGATTTGTTCGTTGATTTTTTACGACGCAGATAACGAAGGGTTAGTAATAAAATCTCACAAGGATATTGGAATGGTTAATATCATTACCCTTTAGAGATATACCGCCTCATTTGAAAACGGTGGTATTTAATTTTAAACTTCCTCTCGGGCGCGCTAATTAAGTTTGATAGGTTATATTGTAATTTACTTCGTTGGACCGATGACCAACATTACCGGTAATCGGTCGACTTTGATTGGTGAATGAAAATAGAGTTTTCTTAATGAAAAATTTTACTGGTTCGACTTGTTACAAGGATCGGTTATACTAAGTAGTACCTACAAGAGGTTGGAGCAACTTTGCCACCTTCAAATAGGTTAACTACAACTTCTTGTTTCCTGTGTTTATCGAGAAGGTGCTTATCGTATGATGGCTTGCATCCTACAGCACTTAGATAATTCTTGTATCCCATAGGGTTAGAAAACTAAAATGATCAAAATGACTTCTCCCACTCTTGGCGGAGCGGAAGGGAGTGTCAGACTCTTACTGACTAAAACTCATCCGTGTTCCTCCTAGTGTCCTTTGCGTTCCAGGGCCGCGGTGACTCTTTCGAACAAATTCCGCAACCCTAGCAGGCAATGAATCGCCCTGCGTTTCCCGACGCCCGGGGCGTCTCTGTCTGTCCTAATCAACACCTCTGACTAAATTATTTTCATAGAGCTAAAGACAAAGGACAGTGAGATATTATAATGAAAGATTTATAACTTTGGGAGAACTTTCCTCTTACACACACTGTCAATTGAATTTTGTTAGCCTATAACTTTGCCACTTCTACTGCGCAGAGGTTGCTTTTGTTGACAAGGTTTTGGGGCACAGAGGGACAAAATAAGCTATGGAGCATAGTTTACACATCAGCTTCGTATTCAAACCCAGCTGCCGCTTCTTCAAGGTTTCCTCTCGTCGTCAGGTAGGTCAGGCATTCAGATGACATCACAGTTTGTCTCAAGAAAACTGAAACATCACCGTCACACCGTCAGTACCGATGAATTCACTTAGTACAGATTAGGAAAAATGCTTGATAAGTCACAGAAAAGTACTTAAAACAATGACATACTAAAGAAAACTGTGCTTAAAAATATCATGACGCCATTTTCTTGCCATTTCATACTTTTTAGCAAATAATTGGAAAGTAGATGGGAGGCGGGAGTGCGATAATAAAGCACAAATGACTCCGCGTGCGATTACAAGCGACAGGCCGGCGACAACTGTGCCCGTAGCCCGCACATTTTGTTAAAGACTGCTTGACATGTGCGATTTCACGATTATTTTAAAGGAAGAGTCTTTGAGTTTTCTTTGAAGCTCGTTTATAGGATATGTGGCTGGATACGGTGTGATAATATGATGGCTAATAGAAGTTTGGAAAAGTAAGATTTTCAATTTGAAATGAATTAACATTAAGGCATGATGATGCTTTGATATTAATACCTGCAATTTATATATACGAGCGCGCACAAACTTATTTAATAGTGGTCAACCATGAAGCACGCTTGATCAGAAGTAACCATTGGATCTTGACTTAAAGACCTAAAACTTAAATTCAAAAGCCAATATTAAAAGTCTTACCGGTAGAACCAGCCTTAGAACTTGGCTTGCGGGTTCCGTGTGGGCCGCCCGCTGTACCGTTAAGGATATTCTCTTAATCTTTAATCGTACAACTGTAGCCAGCCTTAGACAATGTCGGATGAGTAATGTTCCTAGTATTTGCTAATGTCACATCTTGTTATGAAGCCTGTCTGTGTGAGTGAGGGCCTGATTGTTTTGATTTAGATGTTTTGTGTGTGTGTGTATTCTGGATGTTTTGAGTTTTGTTTAGGGAAAGTTGGAGCAGCTATTGAGACGGGTTTAGAATGGCGGATATTTTTAATTTGGCAAAAAAAAAAATTGTTATCCCATTGTATTCGGAAATATTTACAAAATTTTATTTGATTATATTGCTTGAAAGAACATTAGGTACAAAGTTTACCCGGATTTCACAAATACTCTTGTTACTGTATCTCACTGCAATTCTTTTTGGAAGCATTTATACATTTATAACTGATGAAAGGTCCAACTTGACAGATTTCGCTGTTGATATATTCTCTATGAGTTTCGCTTAATACCCATTTCATACGTTCCCTACTCAAACATTGCGAGTAATGCACGTACATAATATATGTAGCACAAATTGCTTTTTTTAGTGTTCTTTATTTAGGACTGCCACACACACACACACACACACATACTCATAATGTCGATGTCATGCATACTTGTTATTTGTATGTTTATTGAAATGTCAATTTTAAATGTTATATAATTTGAATTACCGTGACTATGCTATTGGTGTGCTTATTTTAAATAAATAAATAATGTTGTAGAGCTTCAGCACTTGAAAAATTTGGAATGGCATCCCACTAAGTACTAGTTATTTTCCTGGTCCTTTTCTGTGCGAGGTACAACCACGTTGTGTTTATCATTATCGGCAATATTAAAACAGCCTTATCTTCAAAAATTACAGACAAGCGTGCAAATTAAGCAGATACTTACCCACTTAGCAAAACGTTTTGATTTTATGTTCAGCCTTTAGAGCTTCTCATAAACTTTGTTAGCGTTGAAATTGTAAAACGGAGGTGTCCTGAACTTTCGACCTATGAAATATCATTTTGTGATACCTATTTAGAAATTTGTGCTTGAGGTAGGAAAATGTTACAGTCAACTTGTACTCTTTTTGAAGAACACGATTTGGTGAAATAGAATTACATACGTCTTAGCCTGACTCTTCTTGCTTCTACTTCTTTTTCGATTCGAATCGAAGGTGACCTTAACACTATTTGTGACCACGTTATGGTTGCGTTTAAAGCGGCAGCAGAGGTATTCATAAGGTTCTCAATTGCGCTGGTCTAGGGGCACTTAAGGCTCTACATCAAGGCTCATCTGCGTATTAATCTATACTAATATTATAAAGAGGAAATATTTGAGAGTTTAGTAGACGATTTTAACCATTTTTACACCAATAGAAAGCTAAATTATCAGCAAGTAAGATAGGCTCTAACTTATCCCCATATTCTTACGGGAAAGGGAACTACGTGGGTGAAAACCGTGCATGGGGCACTGCTAGTAAATGATAAACTGCAATCATACACTCTATTCTAGACGACAGAAATCCTTCATTAAGTTAATAACTATAGTTGATATTACAAAACAAACATCAGATAAAATTATATCAAACCATGATAAACCCTACTGTCGTCATACTATTGCAACCCAATCAATATTCATTTTAAAGCCTATTACATTAAAACATTCCAGTATATGCACTGGCTTCATTTGTAAAACCTACGCAGGGTAATTTTATTAATCACTTATAAGCTAATCGGAGTGTAAACGCACTTCCAAACAAGATAACTTGTACATTGACTATGAACGGTAAAGTTTAGCCTAACGACTTAACTAATTTATTGTGTCATGCTGGGTTTGTGTCAGGTGACTGGTTTACATCGGTTTAGTTAATTCAGACATGTTTTGGATCGTCATATTATGACTAGTTAGCAAAAGGTACACTGGTTTTAAACCCGCTTAAAATATGCAATGGTTAATCTTAATTACCGCATCTTTTTGGTGGATGGGAAATCACCAAATGAAGATGTCATTCCGCTCTGGTAGATAGTTTCAGATTTTTACTCATTCGTGTCCTTTGCATTCCAGGGCTGTGGTGCCTCTTTGGAACAAATTTCGCAACCCTGATAGTAATTACAATACTTTCTTTTTTATAGAAAGTCATAATATGACTTCTTCCGCGTTCGGCGGAGCAGAAGGAAGGGTCAGACTCTTACTAACACCCACTCGGATTCCTCTTAGTGCTCTTTGCGTGCCAGGGCCGCGACTCTTTCGAACAAGTCCCGCAACCCTAGCAGGCACTGGCAATATGGGGCCCCATCTTCTTGCTGACATCTCTTTGAGGCGCGAGTGGAACAAGACGCGCCGAAGACCCGGGCTCTGCTCTTTTTATTATGAAAGTCGCATCTGTCACGCGACAGTTGCACTGCTACTGCTACGTTGCTTGCGACGTAGTATAAAGAAGCTCTAACTATGACTTATCTGCTTAATTCTGTATTTTCTTTTCAATAATATTCTCAACATGATATTTTATTCTCCTATTCCTTATCGAGCCAAAGGAACCATTTAGCCATTTCAACAGGACAATAATTTCCGTCAACACCTGTCAACAATTTATTATAAGGAAGGAATACCACCCAAGTGATGGGCGTACCGTAGTATACCGTAAAATTTACGCGCTAGTGATGCACCTGCGAATCGATACTAGATAATTATCGATGTATTGAATGGTGCAGCCCTTTCCTTGTTTGATCTCCGGACATAGCGGGCCGCAGAATTTATTGCTGATTTTAATTGGCAACACTGTGTAAACGGATAGTTTGTAAAGGGATTTATTGAGTGTTGCCAGACTTACGGTGTGTCAATATCAGCTTTTGGTGTTGCTATGACTATTAAATGTTTTTTGTCGTCTTATGTTACTTCTCATTTTCAAAGTTTATTGTCAAGGACTCGTTTATTTCTAGCAATCCCAACTTGGTAGTGTTTTCTGCTTAGTTCATTATAAGACATTTGTCGGCTTTTTGTAAGGCTTTTATTTCCTAATTTTACGATACTCAATACAATAATCTTTCTTGGTACCAAAATCTATACTTTATCACTACATTGTATAAAACAAAGTCGCTTTCTCTGTCCCTATATCCCTATGTATGCTTAAATCTTTAAAACTACGTAACTGATTTTGATGCGGTTTCTTTTAATAGATAAAGTGATTGAAGAGGAAGGTTTATATGTATAATACATGCATATTATAGCAGAGGAAACATTAGTATCAGCATTTCCACCGTGCGAAGCCGTGGGCTCTAGTTTCAGGTAAAGTTTTGGTGACCTAAATCGGATATACCTAATATTCGATTTAGGTCAACAACACTTTATCCAGCGCGTCTAAGGTTAACTAAATTGTTCGTACATTTTGATATTGTGATTCTCATAGGCACATCCAATACGAACTAGTGGTATAATATTATTAAGCCGTAGCTTCGGTTTATAAGACAATGTGTGTTCTGGAGAACAATGGCTCGTGCGAACACAATTTACAAGTACTTTATGTAGTACAACAGTTTCTATAGTATTGAGGTTTTCATAGTGAGTGATGGCTGTCTTCATTTTGAATGGTTATGTTTTGTGGATCGTAAGATGCTGATAATGATGATTTGTTATTTTTTTGTGTAAATTTTTGGTTTAATGTAGGTACATACATAAATATTGGTTTTGCCAAGGCTGCGGAATTTG
Organism: Hecatera dysodea; assembly: GCA_905332915.2. Lineage (NCBI taxonomy): Eukaryota > Metazoa > Arthropoda > Insecta > Lepidoptera > Noctuidae > Hecatera > Hecatera dysodea. The sequence goes on along the minus strand of HG995294.1, from coordinate 3,148,913 downwards.
TTCGAAAGATTTACTGCGGCCCTGGAACGCAAAAGGGATTAGTAGAAACACGGGTGGGGTTTAGTCAGTAAGAGTCTGACATTCTATTCCGCTCCGCCCAGGGCGGGAGAAGTTATTTTAAAATTTTCCAAAAAAAAAAAATTTGGCTGGGTTTTTCAAATTCTTTCAATTATTTTTGTAGTTGCGAAAAACCTTACCTTTGTCTTGAAATAGCTATTGAATTCTGCCATGATTATTATTCGTTAAAGACTTCGTATAACATTTTTATGATTGGAATTTATTATTAAACCCCAATTGTCGCTAAAATACTCTTTGTATCACAATTCCTAGGACTAGGAAAATTCTTGATCCGATCCTTCACGTAGAAAATATCATTGATTTGCCAGAATACAATTTGCCAAACATGGTTTATATAACAATTATACTGATCATTCAAAATTTCAAACTTTTACAAATAGTAAACAAGAAAATAACATTAATACATATAAAGGCTCCCTTAGACAACACAGATAATGACAAGCTAACAATAATTTTAAAAACTTTTACAAATAGTAAACGAGAACGAAACATAAACATAAAGGCCCCCTTAGACAACAGTCACTGACAAGCTAACAATGCTGATAGTACATTTCCCGATGACGCAAGCGCCCCGTTGTAAATAATATTAACACATCGCGCTGGGCCGTGTTCGTCGGCATTTGCAGAAAGCACGATGACGGTATTTCGGTGTAGAGGTTGTGGTTGCACTGCTGGCGATTGATTTTAGTATTTTTGATTATAGAAATAAGATTCATTAAATGGTAAATACTTCTTCTATTTAAAATTAACTTATGTTGTAAAGATCTTGCCTTAGCCAAGCAATGACCCAATTTAAATCAAGAATCGACTTTAAGTGCCTGTAATAAATATATACCATAGACTTCCACACATTCCTAACTCTTATGCTGCTGATAATTTTACAAGTATATGGTATTTCGAGATTCTACTAAGTACCTATGTATATTCACCGATATTCAGCATTTTTATTTTGCCTCCCGTCTCTTGAAAGCCACTTTTAAATAAAATGACCACAAGACTCAAACTCAGCCTCTTTTAAGTAATACGATAGAAACAATGATATTAAGGCTTGGAAGTGGTTTTGATTATATATTATTCCTAAAAAAGAGCGTTCTTGAAATTTCATTAACTAAAAATTTAATAAAATACAGTATTTAATTCTAAAATAAAAATAATATATCTAGTTTTAATTTCCGCGAATATAAACTAAATATATTATTATTAAAACTAGATATAATATATTATTTTCAAATTAAAATTTAAAATGGATTTCCGCAAAGTAACGCCTGACTCTAATCAATTTTTTAGTATTTAATTCATCAAATCGCTGTAGCTGAGGCCCTAAAAAGTACACGAAGTTGTGTTCCTTTGATTACAGACGAAAGGGGGCTGTCCTTTCGCTCGCTCGCTCATACATAGGGCAAATATGAGTTAAAATAACAATTTAGTAATATATTGTCGCTTGTAAATTGTACGATAAACATTTTGCAATATGGCGTTTGTTAATATTGAATAGGGTAGAAGTGGGAGGGTATGGGTATTATGTAGGTATTCATTTACTGTCTCAAGATTAATTCTAGAAAGCGATGTTAATAACACTGTTGGGGAATTTGTTCGAAAGAGTCACTGCGGCCCTGGAACGCGGCGGGCATTAGGAGGAACACAGATGAGTTTTAATCAGTAAGTCTGACATTTCCTTCCACTCCGCTCAGAGCGGAAGAAGTCATTTGATGATTTCCCATCCATTCAAAAATAAAATAAGAAATAGCACTGTATAGACAATTTAACGTTTGGTACATTTTTTGAGTAATATTTTATACTAGTCTCTGCGGCTATCGTTGCAATGGAATGTCCTATTGGAACATTCATATTTTCGAAATAAAAAATAGCTTAACGTCTTTCATATTTTCGGAATAAAAAAGAAAGTCATAATTGGATCAGTGGGTAATATCGAAGTTTAATTAGAAATTAGATTGTATAATATCATCTTATATCTAAACTCGTATTATGTATTACTGATAGTGTGCTTTTTATGTCAGCGAAATATTTTATTTTTTATTAAAACCTAAAACAAATAGCACAAATCCACAAAAGTACCACCAACAAATAAATTTATTCCTGCATTTCACTGGATGTTCCAACATTACACGCAAAAATTATATCGATAATAAAATCGAGTAATTCGATCTATCGATATTGATGGGCCGCAGCGCGACCTGCACGACACTAAAGGCGTGTTAGAAATACTACGCTCATTTACTCGGCCCCGACATTGGAATTTTACGCTAGAGATGCGCAAAGCTTTATGAAATTAGTCGGCTAATCGACTGTTTAGATGCATTTCAAAGATTTTATAGGCTTCCAATAAAATATTACGTGGTTCTTCAATTAATCAATGCGATGCAAATGCTAAATGGAGATTTAAAAGGTATAAATTGTTTTAAGGGTTCTTATCTAGCCTCTTTCTCATTTATATTAATTTTACAACTGCATAATTATGCAATATTTTGTATACAAAACTTTTAAAAAAATATTTTTATGGTACCTAATAATTGAGTCGGAAGTTGAATCGGAAGTACCTTACTGTAGGTGGGCTCGGCTCAGTTCTCGAAAATGGCAAATGTACGTTGTATTGGGATCGGTTTAACATCACTGACAGGACTATTATTGCCAATAAGTCTTATATAGTGCTGATAGACCGACTAGAGCGTAGAGCGTCGTGTAATGATTATTGATATAACAGTCCCTTATGACGAGAACCTCGTGAAGGCTGAGAAAGATAAACAAACTAAGTATCTTACTTATTTCGCGAAGGTTGTCGACATGTGTAATGTGAAAACAGCAGTTATTGTGCCAATGGCATAATTTTCAAGAGCCTCGACCAACACCTGAGGAGGCTCTCGTTGGGAAGCTGGATCAAGGACTTGGTCCAGACAGCAGTACTTCTGGACATGACGCGTATAGTTAGGAGGTTCCCTTCTCTGAGGAGCGCTGACCACCGGTAGCTTGGGCCCTGTTCCCGATACCGGTAGGCTACAATTTATAATAAAAAGAATCATAGATATATAAAAACGTAATTAATTATGTAAAATAAATAAACGGAATATTTGTTAGGTTTACTAAGAATAGTTAGGTTTTCATACCTATAATATGGTAGTTTAAAAATATGTAAATATTTAAACATGTAAACATTTAGTAAGTTTCAAAAATGTCATAAATACTAACCGATTATAATTCGATCCAACATAATCGACTAAACGAATAGAGCCTAATTCATTTTCCAGCACGTCTACATTTATTTTATAAAACAGTTGTATAAACGTCAGCACTAGTAGGTCCGAAGAAATAATTTAATCTACTCGAAGTAATAAATATTAAAAAGCATTCACTTTAACAACTGCTTAGGAAACGCTATGTTTTAATGGAAGTACAGGATATAGATAGTTATGTTTAAATTATGTCATTCTTCTGGACTCAGAATTTCAGTGAAATTCGAATCAGACAAAGGATAACGGTGTACAGACGGGAATTTTTAGATAATGATATCTTGAAACTGCGAAAGTTTTGTTCATTTTTATTACGCGTATAATCTTTTTGAACGGTAAATTGTCCGTCTTTTGTTCAGCCGCATACTATACTCATTCATGGCTCACAAGATGTTGAGTGAAGCTGTCTAGTAACTAATATATAGTGTCGACTGTACAACGCATGTTGTACATGTTTGACGTTTATGGAGGAGGTTCCCATGAACGTTTTAAACGGAGATCAGGGGAACCAATTAGAGTAGAAAATACCTGTTTCTTGCTGGTAAATTAAATAGCGATCACCAGGCCATGTGCCAATTGCCAGGTTTGCAGAATTTGTTCGAAAGCATCACCGTGGCGCTAGGACGCAAACAGCATTTGGAGGAACACGGGTGGGTTTTAGTTAGTAAGATTCTGACACTCCCTTCCGCTCCGCCCAGAGCGGAAGAAGTCATTTGATGATGTCCCATGCTTAAAAAAAGGCTATATTCTAAGCGGCGAAGAAGTTTTTCTTTTGACTATTCTCTGTCTGTCAGTATTGGGTGGTCAGTGTTAGTCAGTGGAAGTCGGCAGGCTTCCATAAAATGATGAAGTACATCATCTTCGCCTTCAGTTGATGAGTCTTTGGTTTCAAAGCTTTTTGTGACCGATTGTAACAGTTTGTCAAATATTTTTGGCTTCCAAAAGTATGGGTCATGGGACAGCCAATTGTCTTCAAGTTTGGCTGTTTGTTGAACGCAATGGTTAACTTCTGTTATGCTGTAACTATCATGGTACTAGTTCGGAGATGCAAAGACAGGTGCGAAGCGACATTGCGACAAATATGCGAAAACGGTTTTTCATAAAAAAGTGTTCTATGGTCAATTTCTATGAGAGGTTTTCTCAAATAAAGTTGAACAGTTAAACATTATTTAGATGTCAAACTGATCGCTTTATTAAAATTGATGTTATAAATCGACGTCATTTAAAACTACCGTACCTATAGATATTTTAATTTAACAGTCTAGAACGTTATTGGAACTTTGAATAATGTTCATGCATTAAACCTAGATTCTATTGAAAATTCTTCCGACTGTTCTATGAAGGAACTGTAACAACAGCGACTTAAAGTTGAAAATCGCTCAGTTTTATATGAAGCGCTTAAATCCGCATTTTCTTCCCTAATAAGCGCCAGAAACGTGTAATACTTAAACTTATTTATAGTTATAAAACTAAATAACCAAAGAATATACGTGCTATTGTTTCCTTAGTTACATATGGTAAAAGAGTTAGGTCAAAAATGTAATAGAAATTGATATTAAAGTGTCGGTTTGTTCGTTGAAGTTATAAATCGTTATTGTTTACTCCGCTGGCGTATTGGCGTGAAATCTGACTGTTCATTGGAGGTCTGGACTTGAAATACGGGTGTGCGCATACAAGGCAGTTGGAAGTGCTGTGGTCGTGTGTTGGTCGCTAAAGTTTTGAGTTGATGGAACATTCTTACAATAGGGATGTTTCGTAAGTAAAACAATATGACTCCATTTAGTCCGTCAGTTAAATTATCGGAAAATTTTGGACACGTATTTTTTGCTTTGTCAAATCTAAAAAACTTGACGAAGATAAAGAGCAGGAATGGGGCTTGTGACGTCACGTCGTGGTAAAAATTGTAGCGAGTAGTGACGTCACACGAGTATTCAACACGCTGTATCGTCTTCGTTTTTAATTTAGGTGAAAATTGACAAAATTGACAACTGATTGGATTTTTTTTTAGTCAACTACCTCATTATTCGGCCAGTGAATCAGAAAATGGTGAACTAGTTAGTTTTTATAGTGAAATAGAACTAGACATTTAAGAAAATTATACTACTGTTCCATTATAGTCACCACCACTGTGACTTGAACATAAGACTGCAAGAGCTTTTTTCTTCAAAATACATAATCATTTGAAAGTCGTGGCAAATATAAGCCATGACTTTCAAATGATTACTACGCACTAGATGTTTGCACTGCTCGTTCCAAAATGTAAAAATCTGTTTCTTTTGAAAATCTCAACGGTTAAACAGATTCAGACAAAACTATTTTATTAAATTTCATTCTTAATTATTTTTTTTTTGTCTAAGTATAATATGCAATATAATAATTTATTGTAGTTATTTCGGTCACAATTGCGACTCACAGTGTGAGAACAGCCTTACCCAAACAAACCCCAGTTAAAAACAGTGAGCGTGTGAAAACCGTTCCAACTTTTATTGAGTTTTATTCAATAAATAGAGCAATTTGACTGGAATTTATTTTATTGCATATTTTGAAATTTGATTTAAATAGACGCACAGAAGTCTAGACTTGCCTATTAGTTTATATTGTTCATAAATGGCACATTTCATTTGAAATTTCTAGTTATAGTAACAATGGTTGGAACATGTACTCTGACGCAATAACTTTTGTAAAAACTAACATTAAAATTCCTTAAGTGGTAAGCGGGGTTCAAGCTACTTATGTACTTTGTAACTTCAAGTAGTTATTTGTAAAATAAAGAGATCCTAGTTATGTTATTGTGACATATAAGTACATACAAATATGTTTCCATTTATTTTTTATGAGTTTCATTTTCACTGCTTTTAGTATCTTTAAAATATTTTCCTCAAATCTCAAAAATATATAAAGACATTTTAAAATACCTATACGTAGATACACTTATGGCCAATTTATTTGAAGCACGTTCTATATGAGATAAGAATGGCACGAAGCGGGCCACATCAAACGTTTAAGGGTTTTTACGACGGATGCATACTTAATTTTACCTCCAGTGTATTTTTATATTCAGAAAAGTACTTACTACTTAGTTATTTTTGAAACCCTTGTTCACTGTCCAGAAAACGGATTTATAAATATTCTACGTAGTTTTAAACATTCGATTTTCGCTGTGTAAGTCAATAAAAAGCAAATGAGTGAGATGTACCAATTCTGATTTGGATAATTCAATCGGCTACCTACAAATTTTCAAACATACATAAAGAAAGCAGTAAAAGATAGAAAATAAACTAATTCATTTTCTATTTAATGCGTGTACTTATTTAAGACAATAAATAGGTTTACCTCTGCTAGTAATACTTTGTTCCTCAAAAAAATATTTTTGTAAACTAAAACTTTTATTTGAAAAGATTAATTATGGAGTTTCTTGTCCGTTCTTCTCCATAAGTTCCTCAGTCACATTTGCAAATGGAGACTAGAGTCACTTATACATATATTATTATTATTTTAACAGTAAATTATGATGTTCATTATTTTAACAGTATTTATGATGATGTTCAAAAATTCCGTTGAAAATGGCCTACCTGATTGAAATAAACGTTTTGACTTTGACTTAGAAAAACATTAATTTAACAATTGTCTATCCGCGCGTACTAGCAAAAGAAATAAACCATTAAGTGATTAAGTTTGTTTGTGTTGATAATGATGTCACCTATTGATATATTTAGATCAGAATAATAATAATAAAACCATCACTTTTATAGTCTGCTTAGATCCAACTTTTGAGAAGACTCCAACTTTAAACATAATTCCAAGTAAATATTGAAAACCTTATTATTAAAACCTTCAACTCTCAGGTCAACATTTTGACATTCAAGCACACGATCCCATGGCGTGACGTCATATCTTCACGACTTTACATTCGGTATGTACACATGCAGTCGCGATGAGAACATTTGCTATCATAACCATCGTTGTCATAAAGATATTTTGATGATAAGTTGGCATTTTTAAGCATTTTTGTGTGGAAAAACGTTATTAGGTATACTTGACTTGTGTCTCCATAATTGTCTACAGCAATGTATGTGAAGTGGTTCGTATGAAGTTCAATGTATCCTGATGAAGTTTGTATAAACAAAATGTATTTATGGTTTTGATATGCAGGGCCAAAAGTGGCCATTAACAGAACTCTCTATTAACACTTCCGCTGCAAGTCATCTAGTGTAATTTAGACCACTGTCGATTTAGGAAAATAAACGACTTAAAATTAAGTGGTGTGCGAACAATTTTGTAGATTGTTTTCTTCTTTCTCGTTCTTTCCGGCTTTATGTGGGGTCAGTTCTTCTTATTTTTTAGCAGCAGGACATATTGTTCGGGGTCGAAGACTTCTTCCTCTTATATAAATTTCATCTAACGCCTTTAAGGGATCCCCTTTAGTAATAGAAAAAGATACTAAGCTCAACTAGCAAATAAGTAGGTCAAACATTTTTTTTTCTGGTTGGGAAATCAACAAATGACTTCTCCCACTCTGGCTGGAGCGGAAGGGAGTGTCAGACTCTTACCGACTAAAACCCACCCGTGTACGTCCTAGTGCCCTTTGCGTACCAGAGCTGCGGTGACTCTTTCGAACCAATTCCGCAACCCTAGCAGGCACTGACCCTATGGAGCCCCGTCTTCTTTTTTGGAATTTCGTTGAGGCGTACGTGGAACACGATGCGCCAGCGACCCGGGCCTGGTTGTTACCGGACGGCGAGCCACCCATAGCTCGCCATCCGCAGGCCCACAATTAGGTCAAACCTAACGAGCATATTAAAGTCAAATGAAATGAACGTATGAACGTAGCAAATGTCCAGGCACATATAAACGCCAACAAAGTCATAAACCCCATTGATTTGTACAACCAGAGTTTATGACGCAACAGATGCACAATGCAAGTGGAAGTTCGTAAAGGTGCGATAGCGGCCAAGACTGACCTATCACGACCAAATTGAACGTGTTTGTAAATTACATCTCATAATTGTGTTCTTAGAGATTAGGAAGTAGTGGGAGGAGTGACTGGTCTTCTGCTTACTTTATTTCATTAATATAGCTAGACTAACTTCTTCGGGTTATTGTAAACTCGCCATAATGAAAATTTGCCACAAGTAAAAATTATAATAAACTCGCCACAGTCTTATCTGTCTCACGAAAACTTGCCACAGCTTTAAAAGTACCGATAGCAAACGAAGTAGTAGTGTTTAATAAATTGTCGGTACATTCAAAACAAATTTGACGTACCTATGACAAGTTTACTATACCTGTTGTGAATTATTTTGTAATTGTGGCAAGTTAACCAATATTTTAAAATGTGCCGAATTTTCGTTGTGGTGAGTTTACAATAACCCACTTCTTCCAACGACATCGATTTATCCAAAAGCAATAAACTCCCAGAATTAAACAATTGTATGTCCTAATCCAGAACATAGTTTTTACGTGTGCCATTCAAATCGTTTTAGCGAGAAGGTAATAAATAGATAGAGAGACACAAAGACAAACAAAGATATTAATAAGGATTATTTAGCTTCATCAGCCAGACTTATAATAGGTATCAGATTACCCAGTAACTGGATTGTTAGGTCAGAATCGTAGTCGTTCCATCTAAAATACTGGGATTCAGTTGGATCACATAAAACTGGAAGTCGACCCCAATAATTTTAGGAAAACACTACCCTTATATTTCTGGTAAAATAGAATTGATTGTATGTTCTTGTCACGCTTATAGCAAAAAATGTGGACGTTTCTTTTTGAACGCAAGTGTTTTTTATTGTATGACGTCATGTCGTAATTTGAATATGTCTAATTAGTGAAGTTCATCAAACCTTATCAAAATGACTAATGAATAACTAATTTTTGTTTCAGGTATGCAAATGCGAGAGAAAAAATTAATCCATTTTACAAGATGTCGTAAGTAAATTAAGAAAAAGTTTTCGATAATTTATTCAACAGTAATCTATCTATAAAGCGATATTTATTTATTATTTTATGAACTGTTAAATGGTATTACAGGCTTTTAAATATGTATAATGATTTGTGAAAATGTAAATAATCGGATTAAGTATCTTAGGGAGGTTTAATCCTTCGTATTTATTGGTATCGATTTTAAGACGAGCAAGATATGTATATAATTTATAAGTTGATTTATAAATCGTTATTTTCTATTGATGGAGATGCTTTTGTTGAGCTGTTGGGTTATTCATTCAACAAGAATATGTTAAATGTTTATACAACGCCGGTAACTCATGCCCCCTGGAAAAATGACCACCACGGCATTAAACGCAAGTCAACAGATGCAATTTGCGTTTTTAAAATTAATAACACAACCAGGCAACCTATACTTGATATTTGTAAGGCTAGATAAGCCTTTAAATTGCGTGCAGTTTTATAACCAAGCAGCTAATGCCTAGCCCGTGGGATACCTACTATAGAAATTATTCGCAAAAAGTATTAATTCATAAAAAGTACATACATAAATATATGTATGTAGTAGTTGCTATCAGCCCAATATATTCGTGAAGTGTTTTTTTTTTCATAAAAAAGAAAAAACTACAAATATGTAGTAGTTGCTATCAGCCCAATATATTCGTGAAGTGTTTTTTTTTTCATAAAAAAGAAAAAACTACAAATATGTAGTAGTTGCTATCAGCCCAATATATTCGTGTATTGTTTTTACGACATCAGTCCTTATTCTCCACCGGACGATCACTTACCAACACGATACCTACTCCTCGTACAACCTTATCTGTCTATTTCATATTTGACAACCGAGATAAATGTGACACTCCACGACACATAAGTGCCAAAGAGGCTTATCTACAACAAACATGTCGAAACAAAAAAAAAAAGTGAATGATTTATAAATATAATGTCTTAATTAGCTAAAATAAGATTAATTAGATACCAGATCGCGGATGTTTGTGAAACTCTTTAAGTGTTAGTCGATAAAAGGAAGTTATTAATTTGAAATGTCAATGGTGTGCCGTTGAACTTGGCCCGATGTGTAAATGCTTGATGGTGGAGAATGCTACATGGATTCTTACAGTGTTGTCTTAACTTTAGTGCTGTTAGGCACTATATCTGCTGAGCTGAGGAAGTTACTATACAGGGTGAAATTGAATAGATGCGACATATTTAAATATACAATAATACGTGTTGTCAAGAAAATTTAGAACATACCAAATGTAAAATTAATGAACTTTTATCACCGCTATGAATGGCAACGTTTAATAACGCGAGTACTCCACAACGATCATTGAGCACTGCGATTAGTTGGACGAGATTTTTTGATACTTTAATTTTTCTTATTTATTTTGCATATTAATTATTTTTCTGGAATACCGATAATTCGTACTTAAATAAAGATATTAACATCGATGGATCATTTTAGAACGCCAACCACGTAACTTTTTTTAACGATTTAGATTGTAGAAAAAACAGTTTATAATTACTATGTTACTGTAACTGAAGCTCCCATTTCATTTTGTCGCATCTATTCAAAGTCATCCTGTATAACCTAAGTGCCTTTTGGTGGACTGATTCATCGAGGGATAATAATACGGTAGAAATAACAGGGAAAATTAATAATTTTTCAAGTTGCTTTTGGTTGTCTTCATTGGTGACATGGTGAGGCAGGATAATAAATAAATAATAAAATTTACTCAAGAACTTAAAGGTATAACATTAAATACAATATTTCTTAAATCTATGTAAAGTGCACACATGATTTGTGCCTGAACTAGGTAATCCTGTGTTTCAGGCGATTTGGAACATTTTTAGTTTATTAAATAATCACATAGTAATCATATTAATCTTATTGGTATCTATGTAAAAAGGTGTATACAGTTACAGTATCTTAAACTTAGCTTAACTAATTTAAATAACAATAATGCGGACAATATTTACTTTTGCACAAGTAATAACTTCTCTGTATCTTCATAGGACAAAGTTTGAAGAGTTTCCTTAAGGATTTTATTGCACTACTGATGACTTCAAACGGATGACTTCAATGTCTTGGGAATTGGCAAGAAGTGGTGCAGAACTAAAAGCAATGGAAATAATTAAGAGAGACTGCCAAATAGTGTCTTTTGACCATGACTGTAATTTTAAAGCAAATAAAAATTAACAGAGTAATACCGCTCCACACAAATATCAATGCTAATAATTTCATTTAATTTCTGTAGCATGTTGCAAAAACATGCATAAAAAACCATCAGTATCAATTCGCCTTTAAAAAACCAGTCGAAACGAGTAAATAAACATTCCATTCCCACTTAAACAGCCATTGGAGTATTTTTATTCAGTCATTATTAGCAATATTGTCTCTCATGGAACATGCCAGCTTTCAAGGAGTTACGAGTTCGCTCGTAGGGTCGTAGGTACCTTGTAGTTCGAGAGCCGGCTGCTCAAAGTCCTACCTTATAATCGAGTTACCAGAAACTTTGGTCCACCAACGGAACCCGCCAGCGTCATGGTAGACCAGAGGCTTTAGACAAAGTGCTATTCTATTAGCGATGGTGATTGTGTTGAAATGCCAAATTATAACATAGCATTTCGATAGCTCATACAATCGACTTCACAATGTTCGGAATGTCACTTGTCTAGAAATCTAGAACATCAGCAGTTTTAAATCCTACTGACCGGTATTTATCTCAATAGATTGGTCCCGTTCTAACTACACGAGTTTTTTTGTAGGCCAAAATATCGTGACAAAAAGTCCTTACATAAAAAGCGCCTGGACCAATATTCTATCGGCCCACTAATGGTCAACTTTTTCTACAAATCAATAGGATTTTAAGCGGCTGGTTCTCGGACTATTACCGCGTTCGCGTCTCTCGCGTCCCACACTACTACTTGAGGATAAGAGTGAACTTCAAGAGTACTACAAGAAAAAGGATGGGACAGGACTCAACAGGTAGCCGTTTGCGGAGGTGTTTATGATTTACGATATTTCATTGAAGAAAACTGCAATGCTCTTTTCTGCTTGTTGGTTTATGAAATGGAAAGGAAAGAAATAAAACTTTATTTCATTGAATGTTTTGTTCATTTTGTTTAAGGATTCTGACTAAGGAGTCTCACAGGGAGATATCGTCACAACGGCTTACTACTAATAAAAAGCTGAAGAGTTTGTTTGTTAGTTTGCTTGAACGCGCAAATCTCAGGAACGTCAAGTACGATTTGAAAATTTCTTTCCGTGTTAGATAGCCCATTTATTGAGGAGGTTATATGTCATTACGCTAATAGGAGCGGAGCATTCATAAAAAAATGTGACGTGGAAGATATTGCACGTGTCATAAAACCGAGAAGTTTAATGATATAACGTCGAATTTTATTGGTATTTTTTAATTATTATTGACATACTCGCGTTTGAACTCTAACTCACAGCTGTGATGAGGACGAAGATGGAGCGCATTTGTCTAGAAGTAACGATTGACTCTTGATTTAAAGACCTGACCTGAAGAAGGTCAAACATCAGCAAACGCAGACTCTGGCAAGAAAGTCCTGTCCTAGTACGTACAGTGAAAGGGGTTATTGTAAACTCACCACAACGAAAATTCGGCACATTTAAAAATATTGGTTAACTTGCCACACTGACAAAATAATTCACAACAGTAAACTCGTCACAGGTACGTCAAACTTGTTTTGAATGTAGGTACCGACAATTATTAAACACTACTACTTCGTTTGCTATCGGTACTTTTAAAGCTGTGGCAGGTTTTCGTGAGACAGATAAGACTGTGGCGAGTTTACTATAATTTTTACTTGTGGCAAATTTTCATTATGGCGAGTTTACAATAACCCAGTGAAAGTAGACCCAAAACTACGACGGTCCATATAACAGTAGGTATCATATTATTTCTTGCCATTAAATACTAAAGTCGTTACCGTATCGGAGGCGATACTAATCCGACACGACTGGCGATGGTGTGTCCACATGTAAGTCCTAACACATAAATGCTAATAGACCTCGCTTTAAAACCCCGCTTACAAATATAAGTCCAGCAAATACATTTTTGCATTCCACTTATTGAACTGGCTTCGAACTTGAGAATCTCTGGAATACCTTTTAAATATCTTAGCGAGATGATAATTACTATCGGGTATTTCAAATGAATGATTTTGTATTTTGGTCTTGGTTTAAGCTAGGTATCAATTGTAAATGAATAATTTTGTGTATGTTTGTTTACTCAAGCAAAAATTTTTTTTACGGTAACAGGTTGTTCATTACAATAATCTAAGGTACGATTTAAGCAGGATTACGGAATGTATTCGAAAGAGTCACTGCGGTCCTGGAAAACAAAGGGCATCAGGAGGAACACGGATGGGTTTCAGTCAATAAGAGTCTGACACTCCCTTCCGCTCCGCTCAGAGCGGGAGAAGTCATTTGATGATTTCTTATCCATAAAAAAGATTATGAAAATTCGAATTGAAAAGATTTTATATAGAATGAAATATTACGAGTTAGGTTTCGATATTATATTTTTAAGTGAAGTTTAGTCTGAAGTCCGGAATAGTCTTTTAAGAGTCCATTTTACAATGTCAATGCAGCTAGCATTGGCTTGATGTGTTTGTTAAAAGCGGTAGCGATTACACTTCTGAAATAAAATTACAGCGATATCTATTTATAATTTATAGGCTCGCGTTAAAGCAATTTTGTGGCCGAAGATGGAGCAGACCGTCTATTCTGTTACACTTAAAGTGGAAATTATATGTCTGCCAGGTCTTATCAAATTTCATGCTTCAGCTAACTATGTTATTTCAGTTTTTGAAATATATCAAAACACACAATTGGTGCTCTAGCATAATATTGAAATTATCCCATCATTTAAGTTGTAATTCGAAACAGTGAAACGTTTTTTCGTACAAAACTGTAGGTATAACTAACACAATTTAAAATATATAAATCAACGATTAAGTTAACTCTTTTACCTTTGTTTTGGGCAATATTCACAGCCAACAGTCATGTAGGATCTTTGCTAGAAGCTAAATGATTTATTGAAATCTATTAAAATCGCTTCTGCTTCTAACTCGAACCAAAAACAACAGCAGCGGAGTAACAGCGGCCATAAAAACATGCATTTACAACGTAAATACAGAAAAGAGGATGCCTGCGCAATACTCGCCATTCTCATTCGAGCCTCGCTGAAATATTACATTTTAAATGTACCTACAAAATGCGAGTTTTAAAAAGTTGCTGGTAATAATAGTCTTGGCTACGATGTTAATAGTTGGGTACAAAATGGAATGAAAAATCTTTTGTTGGTGGTTAACTTGGCAACGTTGATCATCAATTTATTAGCCGTTAAAATATGAGATATAGGCTTACGGCTACTTTTATTAGAAAGTGTTGACCAAGAATTGATTTTGTGACTTGATCAAGATTAAGGGAACGTTGTGGCGATATTAGGAGGAGTCTATGCAGCTGTAAACGTTCTTCGATTAAAAGGATGAATTTAATAAACGGGATGAAACAGCCCGTGTAAGAAATGCAACGTTGTTTGTATCTCAAGGCTGATATTAAAATAAAAATATCGTTTGAACAGCTTTTGTGTGAAAAATATGACAAACTGCCTTCACCTTCAGTTTTAGCTCTTATGCTATTAATTGCCTTCTGGTAGCAACAGTAAACCTAGCCTGATTTGAATTGAGTAACCGGGCTATAAAATCGAAGCTCTAAACTACATAGATTCGCCTCACGTTCCGATGAAAATCAGCGCTTCAATTTCCAAAGCCACGTTCTCCTCCAGATTTCTACCTCCACGCCCCTTACAATATTATTATTGTAACAAAGTAAAAGCCTCCCTACACGAAACCTAACAAATCTTGAGTCTATGTTATCTCTATTCATTCCTAACAATAGGAACAGTCTCAGACATAGCCGTTTCTCAGCATAACATTAGCTATTTATGATTGCTTATCTAGAATAACGGTCCAGCCAGTCTGCGGTTCAGCCTAGAAACGTAACTTGGCCCTTGATTTAGACATTATAATTTTATGGGACGAAAAATAACAGTTTCTGATTGGGATTGGCAACTAGAGTTACGTTTTTAGGAGTTGTTAATACTCTTTATTGTACACCATTACATAAATGCAATTGCAATTGAAATTAGAAGAGTTGTTACAATGAGAAATCTTATCGCAAAACGAGATCCTTCACAGAAAGTCTATGGATGCATTTATTCGAAAGAGTCACCGCGGCTCTGAAACGCAAAGGGCACTAGGAAGATCACGGATGGGTTTTAGTCAGTAAGAGTTTTTTAATATAATTAGTAATAAGATTAAATTTTTCACGTAAGTGACGATTGTCTTAATGAGAATAAAGTTCTTTAAACCGAAGAGTCTGACACTCCTATCCACTGAGCTCAGAGCGAAAGATGTCACCTGATGGATTCAACCCATCCATAAAAAAATATCAAAAAATAAAGCACTATAAGACAATTGAACCAGAAAGAAAGAAGTAATTTGATGATTTCTTATCCTTAAAAATGGATGCATTTGCGGAGAAGGAGAACATTTACGTAGGTGTCGGTAGTCGGTAGTGTACCATTTTGTTAATAGTAGGTGCATAACACAACAAAATCTTGAAAAAATTATATTGTTTTAATCGTGAGGCTGTAAGGCGCATTCAAATTCCTTCGCAGTGTTTGCTAAATAATACCACCTAAAATTACATTGATTAGTGGGTACTTATCAATGAAAAATTAGGCATGACCTCCTAAAATCATTCATAATACTAAAACTATTCATAGTTTAAGGTGCATAGTTTAAGAAGAAGGATCCTGTATAAAATTCTCAGTAATCCCCTTTAAATCCAGAATCATAAACCAACACATACACGACAATTTGCAAATGGAAGCATTGTTATATAATATGTAGTGGAAGGCACTCGGGACGTAGGACACAAAGAGAGGTAACACGCGCGAAATGCCACGATAATCCAGTTGAAATAACTCGGAGCAATTACTCGGCATAAACGTCTTGCCGCGTTGTATCGAAAACGAAACGAGGGGACTATATTTTTGTTGTGTCGATTGTGGGTTTCCGTACGTATTTTACCAAAGATATATTTTTAATAGCAAATACAAAAAATTGGTTTTCTGTAAAGTCGGTTTACGACCGATAGTTTAACGTGACAACATCCTAGCAAAACATTGATGAGATTATCGTGCCTCTCGCTTGCTCGTGCAGCGCTCTCGCTCCGATCGTAACGTTACAATGTGCGTAACGTTATAATGAGTCATCCTTTTCCATGCTTGCAGCCGGCGTTCATCGATTTATTAGACGTTAGCAAGTCAAAAAAAAAAATAGAACACATGAGTTATCCTACAAGGGTCCCGTTTTTCAATACGGACGTTTATTGCCCCAAAAACAGCAAACAAAAAAAATCTTCTAAAGATTTCAGGTTGTTTTAAAGAGGTTTTCTTTAATTTTTAATTAGAATAATCCTGTATCATGAGAATATAGATGAGCAATCCAGAAATTTGATTGCTCCCAATTTGTGAATTCTGTAGTCATAATTAAATTTGCTACAAGCGTACACGATTTTTAGTAAATTTCGGTGATGCTGCCCAGGAGTAATTATTATTACAATTAAATTTACTCGCTAAAGTCTCATTCAGTTAACACAAACCGACAACTTATCTCCAAACGCCATTTTGAACCGCGACACCTCATCGAACGTGACTGCAGAACCCTAATCCAAAAAAGAAACCTCAAAAATCTCGATAAGACCCGCGTGGGGCGGTGACAACAGCAAGTCAACAAAAATAATACAAAAAAATGCCTTAACTTGGACCTCAGAGGCGTCGTTTGGACCTTGTCGCCTTATCTCAAGTCGAACCCAGATCGATCAACGTTCCTTTGAGGAAATTTAAAATTCAACAATGAGGTGTGTAAAGTTTGATTGAGAAAGTCGGTGTTATTAAAATGTGTTTATTATTATCTTGTCGGCACAAAGAATAATAATAATGGAGATGCGACATGTCCTGTTAAATGTCTTTGGCTGTCAGCCAAGGTTTTCGTAGTAAAAGCTGTGATGGGTAATGGCGCCGTCTGTTTCCGGGATGAGTTAAATGAAATTGGAAATTCGAATGCAGTAGATGATGACTAGATAGGCTACAAAGTAAAGGAACCTGTGAAGTGAGTAAGAAATGTAAATGAAAAATACCTGATGTAAGTCTTATTGTCTCATTCAAAAGTATCACATTTATATTCCGCACCAAAAATAACAATAACCTACCAAAAAAATGCAGTGAAAACGCAACTTGCCCCATACCATTACCCTCCACATAGTTTTCATAATAAAGCGCTAAATTTTAATTAAAAATCACTTGCGGCAGCAACGCACGCGCAAAAAACGGCGACGATCAAGGTCCGAGGATGCCCGAACGTCGGCGATGTTACCCGAACACTCGTCCGCCATTACGCGTAATTACTCAATCTCCGAAACGTGGAATGCTTTCGGCCAACTTTGAATGCGATGGGTTTTGTGTTTAACGCCTTATACGGCCAAGAGATTATACTTGAATCATTGATAATGCGAAAATTGGGATTTCACTGCGATGTCGTTAACGGTTGGGAAGGATGGTGTGAGGATATTTGGCTGAACATTTATACCTTTTTATGCACATCTGACTATAAAGGTGACCAAAGGGATCGTCAAAGTCAATATAAAGCAGAAATGTCCAATTCTGTGCACAATTCAAACTATTTAAGACTTTGAATAAGTAGTAAATGTCATCGTTGACCGATAACACGAATCAAAAGCTGGCCACAGATCGGAATTCAAATTCAGGTTCTGTGCGAAAATAATACTGATCATATAGCCAACAATTACTTTTAAACGTACTCCAGCTATAAGTAGATCTTAACCATTGATAAGTGGGCGGTATAATAAGAACTTTAAATACTATGCAGATTGCAGACCTTATTACTATTAAAGCAATGACCGTGCGTGGAATGTAAGCTTCCAAATGCCAAACAAAATTAACCAACCAACAGCAGTATTCCGACATTGTGTCAAAATTACATACAATTTGCAGTAACAACGTATTATTAGGGAGCAGTGCTGAGTCGTTGACAAGTGCTCCACTGGTAACTCCTGATAGCATCAAATATATGGTAATTTATGCAGTTCTTAATTACTAAGTCGCTGTTAGATTCAAATTTTATTGTAGATATGAAATCATCGGAGCAATGCTGAGTGGCTGTTCTGCTTAGTCATGATCTTGGTTTTATAATTATGCAGCTAGACGCAGTTTTGATGAAAAGCAATTAAGATTGATAGTATTTGATGATTTGGTCATAAATTATACTGTAGAAATTAATAAATGTTTATTTATGAACGGTAATTTGAATCCAAACGCTGAAGAAGAGTTGATAGCAGATCTCAAGAAGTTGTTTAACAAAACATTTAATAATGCTAGAAATGAATGACGATAGTTTAAGATGAAAGAAGTTTAATAGAAAAGAAGATGAAACGAATCCCTGCAGGGTCCAAACCAAAAACCATAAAGACAAAATTATCCGCTTATCCATATAAGTAAGCATTTTATCAATGGCACTATACAACACAGGGTTGACTGTGACAAATCGCGCAAATCGATGTGCCGTCGTAACTGGTTATTAGAATTTATCAAAACCAATGTTACTGACGTAAACCATAGTTAAATGTCGGGTTAAAAAATGAGTCAGGAAAATGTGCAATCGAACACTGTTATTGAATTATGATTCATGTTCGAGAATGTTATTAATTTTATTTGTAACTTTAAGAGGTTTTTCCGTTATGAAGATGGGCCAGGGAATGTCAGGCGTATCGTTTTCAATTACAACTGGTTATTGAAATTCAGCGTTGTTAGAATCAGACGACACTACCAAATCGAAAGTTCTAGTATTTTTCTTATTATGTACGAAAATGAAGGAAATGCAGATATATAAATAATCAGTAATTGATGTACTTTTTTTTTCAATCTAATAGGATTAATAATTTTGCTCTACACTATCTTGCCAAGATTTTGTTGGCTATCTAGCTTGTTGATCATTGACAGAGCGTCAGTTAATAAATGGACTAACAATATTCCTTGATACAAAGACTCAAACCAACTTCAAAAACATAACCACCTTCTCAACACAAAAGGAAGTTCTAAACAACTAACATTAATGCAAGGAACACACTATAATTTACTTCGTAAGTATTCCAGTATAATTGAAACGGCTTTCTGGCCATAATTCTGTAGGTCCAGTCTAGCTGTCATCGAGAGAGCGTCGCATAATCCCTTGAAACCAGTAGTGAAGTGATTTCCCTTACCGTGAGGCAATATATTGTCGGTTTTAATTGCACATTATTTGATTACGAAGGAATGTTTTGGTTGGTAAGATGATAATAGTGATGGATAATGAAGTGAATGTTTCTTACGAGTAGGATGAGGTATAGCTGTGTGGTGGCTGCCTGGTAGTGGTATAATTCAATAGTGAATGGGTTATGCAGGCCATAGACGTTCAAGTATTTGTTCAAACAGGCTGATGCAAACAGTTTTATTAAAATTGGTTGGTTGGTTGGTCGTACTGTTTGAAATCTGTTTGATCAAACCGTTTGATTGTGCTCGATCAAACCTTTTGACCGTAGGTACTGTTTCAAATTACTTGAACGTCTATGGCCCGCATTACTTTAATATTATTTTATTTTTTCACTTATCAGTTGTACAAGTTTTATATTTGGAATACCATTGAATTTTGTGACTTAATCATTCAAATGAAAAGTCAGCTTTACATACACCTGAAAAATATTTACTAGAAAAAGTTTTGAAGGTATTATACATGTATTAAACACAATAAGTGCTATGAATATTCTAGTCTATGCATCTGTTATCGAGGTCGTTAAATACGATTATACTGAATTCGATAGATACAGGAAGTAAGCTCAACGATAAGTCCTACCTTAACTTACATTTAAATTTTTCAATTCGCGAAATATTCAACCTTTGATTTAATTTTTATTTTACTCTCAGATTAAATCAGCATAGAAACTAATTACATTTGATGCACAAAATAAAATTATAATGGCTATCTCGTTCTCAGTATATTTTTATTTCAATGCAATGCTATTGAAAATGAATTTTGTTAAGTTGATATAAAGTGTGAAATGGCTTGAAGAAAACAAAGTCTGGATGGTAGAGGGGTGGGCAGTGATTGTAGCAAAGATAGCGATATTTATGTAGATTTGTAAGTGTCGATTTAATCTGGGACAGGTGTTAATGGGTCTTTTCATTTTAATTGAAAATAGATTTACTATTGCAAAGACGGGTAAGCTTTCATTAAATACTAACTTAATTTGTTATAATAGGTTATCAAACTCGGAATTAATTGTTTAGTAAAGTGTTAAATTGCTGACGTCAATTATTACTGCTATTATTTTAAATGAAAATAGTTATTAACTTCAAACAATCTTACTGTAAACTCATAAACGTGTTTTGATACCGTTCTTTAACTTTAAAATGAAATAATCACATAGTTGAATATCTCTCCTGCAAGTCGATTTCTTTCTATCGATTCATCGTTACAAGTAGCCCGTGTCCCAGCACTACGCTACTCGTTCTTACAGAGAATGCGCGGGCGTGACGAAGTCTCTATCTGCCAATAATCTAAACTGAATAACTAGTACGTTCACTCGGATGCGCTCGCTATGGATCTTTGTCTTCATATAACTGGAACGTCCTCCCACAGAGGATTGTGTTTCGTTTTTATTTTAACGTTTATGTTTTATGGGGTGTGTGGGTATGTCAGTAGATGCTTCAGCGGCGTTTATATCTGTAATTTTAGCTGATTCTGCATGAACTCATCGGGTTCGATGTAGTTTTGCCACTAAAGGACCTTGTTAGGATATACCTTAAAAGTAACTCCGGGTGTAGTTTTTATTACTATTTTTTAAACGACTCGGATGAAAAAGCTCCTTAAACCCACACGGGTAATTTAACAAAATGACTAGTACAAACGCGATTAATTTTTCAGTTCATGATACCATAATTTTCAATTAAACAGAGATTCCCATCGGTCAGTCGAAAATAACATAGCATTAAAATTCGTTCAAATATTTCCGAGCAATTGAATTATCTGACCTCATATAAACTCTAGTTTATGACCGTATGAGGAAACGTTCTCGAAATACCCTAATTACTTCATAATGATGCCAAATTACAGTATTCAATCATTTAAACTATCTTAAATGGCAGTGGTTATGCAGATTGAATATCAAAGTTGTAAGTAGCAGTAGGAGATTTGAGAAATACCGTTCGAAAGATTTTTTTGAATTATGGTTCTATGTTTTTCTATGTGGCAATAGATTTATTGGGTTGATATTAGCTTATCTTGCTTTGTGTGATTTTATTTATGTTTATTTTATTAGTGTTTTACATACTATTAAGGCAGAATGAGCTTATTGGTAAGAGTGCCTCGCTCTTGAATACAATGGAAGGAAGAGAAGAAGGAAGGAATACGCTGAAAATAAAACAAGATATTAATATTGTACCTTCCACGAATGAAAATAATATAGGAAATGATAACAGTTCACTTAAAATTAAATTTCAGTTCTATCGAACTACTGAATGGCTACGGTAAGCAGGTAATGCAGGGAAAAATCGTTTAACATCAAAATTGAATAAAATTAGGTCTTAATTACTAAAAACAACTCATCGCCTGTCATTATTTCGTGTACTTGTTCAAACACATCCTGTAGTAATTGTTTAAGTAATTGCCCGTTTTAATGTGTTTTAGTGCTGATTAAATCTACAGGGGCTCTTAATTGTCATGTTATTGTACCGTGGGAAATGCATTCTTTTGATCTGTAGATATACATGATAATATTGTTAAAACCATTTTTTGATTTAGTTGATTTACAAACAATAAGATGATTAAAACAAAATATAAAATAACATTTTAGAATAGTACATAGGTCTATTTTGATACCACATAAAACAAAATTGTGCTTTTGACAGTAGGTACATTGATGAAGGCTATGTTTAATAACTCCTAATTAACTGAACAGCTAGTTAAATGTAGAAATTATATGTTATAATTACTACACTTTTCTTGCTTGTTCCAAGTATCATGTAAGCTAATTATAAAGATATGATTTTGCCGCACGCACTATATCATCAAAGTAAATTAACTTCAAAATCACTATAAATTTCCGGATATTATAAAGTACTATGAAAGAGAGTAGATACATCGATTTTAAAGGGCCCAAGAACCACTCAACTATGTATGTTAAATCACCTATGCCGCTTACACTTAGTATTATGCTATTAAAACATATATACTTGACTTTATCCATAGCTTGCATTCAGGCAAGGCAATAATCTGGACTTTCTAAAGAAAGCATAGACTAAGTTAATTCAAAGTATGTTTTTAATTACCAACATAGAAACATCTCTATCCAAAACTAGTTCCATGCTATGTCACTAATGTTGACAAGTTTATCAATGTACTGATTTCAACGATAGACAGAGAAAATGACCTAGCAGGTAGAACGGAATATTCTCTCACAAGGGAAAGGAGAAACTTTGTGCTTATAACCTCATGGCTTGAAAGCTTATGAAATTAATGTTAGTGGATTCTGTTTTCCTACAAATATGTATGTATGATAGTGCTGCCAATATCGTAGCATAGATTATCTCCATAAATTAAGAAAATTCACTCACGCACACGCTTTTCCCAACTAAACTGAGGTCAGCTTCCAGCCAAACCGGATTCAGCTAAATACCACTGTTTTTCGTGGTGCGAATGCCTATCTGATGTCATAAATTAATAAAATTATGATTTATATTTTTACTTGCACACACTGCATTAATTTGAAAACACTTTATACTTCTAATAACTTAGCCAATCTCCATCCGTCAAGAATCTTAATAAATATTAGCGTATCACACTTTTGAACACCCACAATTAATTATTATTGCCCCACTTTCAGTAGATAAACAAATATTATGACACGCCCACGATCTTGACTACTAGTTTTAATTAGTACAAAAATAAATAAAACGCATATTTTGATAAGGCTGACAGAAAAAAAGGCGGGAACCTAACTGTCAATGTCCACACCTTTGAAACATTTATCTATTTCTTTTCATGCATATCTTTAATGTTTTACGGTTATATTTGTATCTAGCTTCGTATTTTCTGTGAAATCTGTCACTGCTGAGATAAAGCTGTGTCATTCCCAATCCATTCTTAATTACTATGTTAAAATTGACCGTTAACTGCCTAACCATTAAGATGACTGGAAAATATATAAAACAATGGGAAGTATAAATAAAAACCTTTTTAAGAACAAAGCCATAATATTTTCCATAAAATAAGTTATAGAAGAAAATACAGACATACAGTATGACAGTAAAAGTCGGGAAACAGGAAGATATGAATCTTAGCATAAGAAACGGTAGCACTTAGCACAGTTAACCTAGATTTAGTACTAATACTGCGTTATAAATCAGAACTGTGATCTTTACAGCCATAAATTGTAATTAGTATTTAAACAGATGTTATTAACAACAAGGGAAATGGCACAACAACTGCTCTGGCGCATATGGAAAAAGAAATAGTTCGTTTATCAGAATTATATCAATAGATCGTCAATTTAGTTTGGTAATAACTTTGTCTAATAACCAAAGCAGTAACTCATACCCAGAACTTTACAAGTATTCAGATAAATATACAGTTAAATTAGGCTCTGAAATCAATCTACCTAAAATTGCCACATAAAGCCAAAGTTTATTAGCAATAATTGTGCCCTTAAGTATAATAGATATAGGCCCATTTAAACTGTTAGAACTTGCAACATTCGCACTTCAGGCTCCTATCTACACTATCATTTACAACTATTTTCTATCATGAATCATTAAAAATACTCTATTAAGGCCAGATCATTTACGAGTACTAGTATATTTTGAACCAAGCTAATTCCCGACTGTCTCCATCAAGAGCCCAGCGTAAACTGGTTTCCTCATACCATTTTATATAGCAAACTATATTTCACACCTACAGGACGGATGCAAACCGTATCTAGAGCACCCATTGAATATTAAACTTTATACGTCCTAGATAAAGTTTAATACAGATTGCAGATTGACTACAACATGTGATTTCATGAGGCGATAGTATTGTGTGTGGAAATTGAGTTTTATGAGGCTGAAGATAAGGTTGAATGTTTAGAGTTTGGAATGCAGGTTGGTCCTATCTTTATGTCAATTTCTGAAAGAGACCCAATATTAATTGTTGGTCATTATTTCGTAGTGTAGAAAGCGGTGAGTCGGTAGGAAGTCGGTTGCCCTCGCATTAGGTATAGGGTCGCAACGCTTTAGGGATATTTGTGACTTGTATGCTGTAGCTTAGTTATTATAGACATTTGTAACACTCTGTGAGAAAGTGTTGGAGAAATCGTAAATAATGGAAACTATTTTCTGAACAATATTATAAATGGCGGGTGTAAGAACTGGAAGGATGACATTAAAGATATAAGTAGAAGCGTTATAATATAGAAGTTGTCTTAAGCTAGCAAACTAGGTAATAAAATTAGATTGAATGATTCTGTTAAGGAGTACAAAAGTTTTTTTTATTTGTAATCATGAAAGACATTGATCTAGATATGTGAACATACATATATGCATAATGACCGCCTTACGTGGGAACGCTATTAAGACATCAATAGACATAAAAACAAAACCATAAACAAAATTGAAATGACTGTTTCAAGAGCACAAAAGAAATGAGTAGTACACGCTTATTTTCTAATCATGCGGTACAATTAAACAAATTGTGTCAGTAGTGCTCGCCAGAGTTCAATTTCCGACTTATTGCGGCTTGAAACAGTAAATCTTAAAGAACATTACCTTTCTGATTCGTAGTTTTAATTAATACCACCATTCGCAAAGGAGAAACTTCTAATAACCTCTCTATATTTTGAATTCTGCTGGAAGTTGTTGCTTGACATTTATAATCTTCATAGCAAATTTTATTTACTTCAGATTCAACTTTAGAAGAGTTACGTTCATTGATTCGTCTTCAAGCAATTGATCATCTTTTACGATTATTATCATTTCAACTTGATTACGTCACGTGGTATTAATTGTAGGTGTTTCATCTTTGTACAAAATGAAAAACACTTCTGATTGTTTCTTTTTTATACCTGTAACTTCTTCCCCGTCAATCTTTTCACTGCAGTCTTTACGTTTTATAAAATCAACTTTATTTAAAATAGCGTTAGCCATGGCCACCTTACCCAAAGTATCCATTAACGCTTTGTACTGGTAAGACATAATTGTCAACAGTTAATAGCCCCCATATGTTAGACTTTCCCTCCTACACCGTCTTGAAACGTTGCTACGGATCCTAAGATAAAGGCACGTTGTAGTCTGAGCATAGAACAGTCTTGTGCTGTACTTTTGTTGTTAGGTAACGCATTTCGTAATGTTTGAGACGAATCTCTAATGAAATGGTGAGTATTTTGATTTCCCTGACCTGAATAAAAAATGAGAAAAGACTTGAAAATGAACAAAAAAATATTGGTGAAAATGAATTTGACTCAATTTCTAAATTCTGTTCTCGCGTTGAAAATTTCGAATCAAGCTTTAACATAAAAATATATGTATATATTATTTTACATGCACCAATGCACAATATGTAAATACAGTCGCCTTTTAAGGAGGTATCCTTATACTGGGTTGTAAACCAGCACATCCAAACCAGTGTCCTTGCAACATTAATCCTGGACGAAACATGTAAATTGTAAAAACCTTTCCGATGTCCTACCATAAAATTCCATTGCCAGCCAGACATTGAGTAGCGTCTGAAGGGGACTCTATTCATAAATCGGTCTACAATCTCCTTTTATATGTAAAACAGATGTTTCAGAATCTACACGAACTTGGGGACGTATTTCTACGCAATTTTTATGCCCCGTCAGACTTAGTTTACGCGTAGGGCCACGATGAAAGACCCAGCTTTTGCAAAAAGTCACGCTCGTATGTTCACGCTTAAAATCATTACATAGTTTATTAAAATTGCGGTTTTAATATGAAATTATGGGACGTTATAAATATTTTATTAAATTAAATATTTTATTGGCAGGATGCAAGTTTGTCATAAACTTCTTTCTTGCTTAATTTACTACTAATAAGACGCAGTAGTGGTCAAATTAACTATGTTTTTCTTTGAGCACCATAATTATGCCGCATGCAGGTATTCATATACTCACTGCTTATTTTATCAACATTCTTGCAAAGTTGCTTGAAAAAGCTAACATAATAAGCGCTTAATATGGTTTAATCCCATTAAATAGCTATTTGATTACTTTTACTTATTTAATGTTACATTTACGATTATTAGTTTTTAACATAAAATATGATAGTAAATATTGTGTGATCATTATAAGCTTTTAATGATATTAAGCACATAAAACTTTGGATGCATGCACCCGTGGTATGTGATGATACTTTGTCTTTTGTTTCAGTATTTTATTACTAAGTTAGTATTTACTTATTTTATTTTAGCACCACATAATTTTTTTTTTGCATTTCTTTGGTGATCCAGTATAAAATGCCTTATTTTAGGATTGATCGACATACATATACGAGAAAGAAGAAACTGACTGTTGGAATTTTAACTTTTATGTTTAGCTACCTCTTTATTTTGGACAAGCAGCGTCCCGCGCTTTCTTCCGCGTATCCCGGCGTATCTCCTATTCCTATAAGAATACTGGGATAAAATATAGCCTTTGTAATTCGCTGATAATATAGCTTTCCATTGGTGAAAAAATCGTTCAAATCGGTCCTGTAGTTTCGGAGCTTATTCGGAACAAAAAAAAGGGTTTCCTTTTTATAATACTAACTGACCCGGTAAACTAGTTTTGCCAAATAAAAAAAAAATAGGTATGGACCACTCTTAATATTTAGGGGGATGAAAAATAGATGTTGTCTGATTCACCCTAACCGATATGCGCGCTAAGATTCACGAAAATCGGTCGAGTCGTTTCGGAGGAGTTCAACCACAAACACCGTGACACGAGAATTTTATATATAAGATTAGTATAGATTAAAAAAACTAGATTGATTTTTAAGAAATCTTATCAACAGCCAATATCTTGCATTCCCATCAAAATATACATCCAAAAAAGCTACCATAAGTAAAAGCTGGTTCAATATATTTCACATCAGACTAGCTTCACAAACCGCACCGACAGTCCATATCTATATGTAAATACGACGACATTTTTGCCTCTGTGCGTTTGCATCTAATATTTTACTGTTGCGCATCTTATTTATGCAGCCTATCTTGAATAAGACGTATCTGTCTATCCAGTACGGGTTTCGGTCACTAATGATGTGGGTCCCAACCCTTTTTTGCCGTGTCTAACTAAATAATGTGGACGTGCGCTGGGTTCATGATTTTGCAACTATGTGTACGGGAAAATTTGATGCGACGTTAGGTTCGTTGATGGATCTGATGTGCTCTTTAATTTGGTCATTAGTGTAGTCCAGTTTAAGTACATAAATAGAGAGCTATTTTTTACATAAAATGTATGATATGTACATAGAAGCTGTAGATTGCTAGGATCTTGGATATTGAAAACTTTTATGGTATGTTACAACATTCCGAGGAAAAGTAAGTATACATAAACGTGACGGTAAATTACAAAATGCACATAAAGTTCATAATTATCTAGTGCATATCCCTAACATAAACACATACCAAATCGACAGATACAATCCCAACATTAATTGCAACTATATTACCCAACTCCACCAACAAAATTATACAAGGATTTACTCCTTGCATGCCCCGCCTGTACACCGCCCATACATACACAAATACAATTCAACTAGGTCACAGTACATGCAATACAGTATACACCAATTAAACTGTTTCGAGCAAATAACTTCAATTAAAATGGCGTATTATAAATCAAAATTGGATTTCAATTAAGCATCCCAATGGTTTGGTGGCATTAATCATTGCAGCTAATAGAATGGCTTGGATACGGTACTGAGCCACCTACGGCTGCTGCAGCAAGGATTTATGATTCTGGATGTGGCTTATTTATATGTTGTTAATATTTGTTTATCGCGTGTGAAATTATTACGTTCTCTTCCTGATATACAAATAGTTAGTGGAGAAAGGCGTTGGGGCTGAAATCAAGAATGAATTAATTTAATTATTTTTTTCACGCCTCATGAGCACTTTGTTATTTACAAGACACTTAGTGAACTTGATATTTAAACGTAAGCTATATCCACTACTCATTCTAATATTGTTAAAGCGAAAGTAACTCTGTTTTTCTGCATCTCTGCCTGTTTGTTATGTTCACGTGTTAACAGCTAAGCAGCACAAGGATAGACTATATCCAGGGGTAGGATGAAGGATACAAATACAAAATCTTTAAATACAAAATTTTGGATGGGATTTATTTTTATCCCAAGATAAAAACAGAAGAGTTTCTCTGGCAGAAACTAGAACAATTAATTCATAAGACTACGAAATTTCTTCATCATACTTCAACCACGCTCTCCTCTTTCCAATTACTACGCTTGCCGCTTCCATTGAACGTTCCATTGTAACCTCTGGTCCATATTCTTGGTGAGCCAATTTAATAAAACATAACTGTATAATATTTGAACCGGACTTAATTCAATTAACACTTTCGTAAATGAAAATTTACTTTGTGTTCGTGTATTAACAGTATGGAAGCTATTGGATCTTGTTTTGTATCCTACTTACCTTGAAAGAACGAAAAAGAGTATTAAGAATAGTTCAAACTTGACAGCCTTATCCTAACCATTTTTCATTCAACTGCTAATTTCCTAACAACAATACCATGCTAGCCTATTTTGTCTGTAATATTTCTCAAACAAAAAAAAACTCAACTTTGTACTCCTACAGTTAATTTCGGAACAGTTGGCAAATGCAAATAACTTCAATAAGCAGTCTTTATTAATATCATAATTTATTAGCCTATGGTTGAATACAAGCTTCTTAATGAATACTACAGTGACCAATCTATGGAGAATTGTCTTAATCTTCAATCTTCAACTTTGGCGGGAATATGTAAAACTAGCAGTGGTTTTACCCGCGTAGTTTCCGTTCCCGTGGGAATATGGGGATAAAATATAGCCTATGTTACTTAGGGTGAATGTAGCTTTCTAATGGTGAAATTTTTTTTGAAATCGGTCCTGTAGTTTTTGAGTTTATTCGTTACATACAAAAATACAAATCTTTCCTCTTTATAATATTAGTATAGATATATAATATATTAGTATAGAAGAGTCTTCAAGCTTGAAAGGCACTCTAGTAACTGTAGGTACCTTACCAATAACCTATTAATAAGGCTTATTTACCGTCGACTTCCTCCATGTAGATTCTATCCGACATCATATTACACGGTCTATTTTTGTATTCAATGTATCGCTAGCCTTATAAGGCCGTATCTACATCTAACACCACTGTCCTAGTTTCATGAACTAACCTTCGGCGTTATTAATTTTCTGTACATCGTCCATTCTTCCGACTAGTGCGGGGAAAGGGTCGATGTTTTTCCCGGGAATCATAGACGAGGTACGCAAGGTAAAACTATAACGGGATTATAAGTTTATTATGTGTTGGATTCTCCTATTTTGAAATAGGAAGTCTTCAACAGACCGGGAACTTTTAATCCCGTTCACAGTATTTTAAATCTTTTTCGTCATTATTTTACTAATTTTAAAGTCGATTATTATGTTTAAATCCCAGCTCTATTGTCAGTAGGAGGCAAATTATATATTTATCATATGCGACGCACCTAAGACTTTAAGACTGGCCATTGCATTCCGCAGTAATTACATCTCAATAAATTCAAAATAATTGTATGTATTGTAACGGACTTGGCATACGGAAAGTGGCCTCAAACATACTGACCTCACACAAATAGTAGAACTAGTAGAATTGGCACATAAGGCATAACTATTGTGATCTCTAACCTGCCACGTTGCGACATTCTTCGGCCGACTTCAAGCGATACACGCACTTAGCATTGATACTTGATATCACTTGAACGAAATCTGTCACAATTGTATGGGAAACGCATTGAGATGGCGCAATTATTAATTACTTGGAATCTTGTTGGGAACTAGTATCCATTTCTTGTTGTGAAAAGTTGGGTTTTGCAGTAACTGCGCTTTAATAATTGAGTTTATCTAAAGATATATAATAACTAGCTTTTGACCGCGATTTCACACACGCATATCGCGTTTTTTCTATATGTTACCGTATTATCTAAACTGGGTTTCTAATATTCATATCGTTTTCAATGAGAAAATCATGGCCAAAACCTAAAACTAACTCGCTATGCTTTCTCTAATTTTTATCCCAATAAATCATCCCACTGAAATGATACCAGATATCAGCCCGTCCCATCCTTATCCCGTCCATATCCTCCCAACCCGGTTAGTACATCGCCTTCGGGTAAAACACTAAGGTCTGTGGGCCGACCATTCAGTGGGACGAATCGTTCTGAAGGAGTATTAATAATATAACGGAATTAGTCGGACTGTATTAAATTAAATCGATGGAGGAAATTTATTATCGCCTCATTTAAGTAACAAGTGTGGTTGAGGGTTTGGAGAAAACAAGCCTGGGGGTGTCTTTAGTGGGGCATGTAATTGGAACATTGGTGGTTTATTGGTTTGACTTGGTTTGCTGGAGTTTTATGTGGCTCTAACTCGATGATAAATGTCACAAAACAAAGACATAGCATTGATAGACCCGCGTTTGATCACAATGCGAGAAACAAAAGCCATGATATTGCCAATGAACTCCACAACCTCATACCACCGGCCCTCTTCTACCATCGGATATCATTGTAATTTACCATCCCTACCTTGTTGCTATTCCACCTATTCGCACCAAGCATTTCTAATCATCTTTTATAATGCGTACAGCAAAAGTGCGTTTGTGTTTCCGAACGTATTCAACCCTAATCTCTTCAAAGTTAGAGTGAGCAGGCTTCTTCTGGGTAAGCTCATTCCATCGTCGGCTTTGTCAACCTAGACATTGATAACAGCAAACCCATTCAAAAATGGAACGCGCTTGCCAAGAAGTGAACTATCGCTGTTGGCTTAAAATTAAGAGCTATCAGGTAACACAGAATCCGTTAGGGGAACTAAGATAACTTTATACAATTTAGCAGCATAGAAATTGTGGTTTTTATTTGTCGATTTCTGTACAGTTTTTGCTGTACATTTTTTGCCGTTTTTTTAGCATATCAGGTAGACTACTAGGTACTACTAGTCACAATTTCCAGGCAATTTATTTGCTTATTACTAAATACAGTATAAAATAAATCAACTATCTCACAATCCTCAAGAAAAACCATCCTATGATAATTATAACGGAACTCAAGAAAAATATAACCATCAACGGATATTCTAACGATGCGGGATTACGCACTATCGGGGTTAGAGATAAATCCCGGACTTTCTCAGTTGTAGTCATAATTTGTAGATAAGAGTGCGTGCTGGCCTAGTGCGGTGCTTTTCACGGGACTGCGGGACTGTCGCCGGCGGGGTTAATATTAAGGCCAGTAAAGGGTGATAAATGACAGTCAGATCTTGAGATAGTGCTGTGATTTAACTGTAGATGCCACTGTAAACTAACTAAACGCATACCGTCACGCTAGTTCTTGGTTCGAATCGTCTAGATTTCTAGATTCACTTAGCGGATACAGCGAGCGTTTTCTTATAATTATGCTTGGTTCAATGTATGGTGCTTTTATGCTAATTAATGGAATTTTGTCAGTATAAAACACTGGGAAGAGAAACAAGAATTTGTTATAGACACCTTTAACAATTTGGTTTTCAATAAGAGAAATAACATGTAAATGATTGAACAATGTTTTTGATGTTATTTTCAATGATAGAAGAATATGCTCGTACAATTTTCATTTAAAGATTTTATAAAAGCATCTTTAGCTACAAATTCGGATATGTCAGTGCTACAAGCTTAGCCGTAGTATTTCGTCTCAAAAGAGTTTAAAATATCTAACAAGACAACACTTCACAAATACAGAAATATATCTCAAAGAAGATTATAGAAAGTCCAGTAATTTCTATTAAACACTATTGCGAAATAACATTGGCGTACAGTCGTCGACAGCATGAATAAAGCCAAGCTTTTAATCTAACGTCTAATTTATTACCGGTCCGATACTACCCATCTACATTTTCTTGTATTTCTAGTTATTGTGTAACACTAATTAAATATTGAAGTAATTGCTTTCCTGATTGTCAGAGCTATGGTTTAAGTGCTATTCCTGATCTAAGATTTTATGTTGCGGTATTGGCATGTTTGCTTTGGTGAAAACTGCTTATCAAACTGAGAGTTCGACGGTTAGAATATTAAAAATGATTTATTTATTTTTATTTTATTAAAATGTGTAAACAAATTGTATCATAACGAACTATTACATGTATATGACGCCATTTTTGTTTAGTTTTAGTTAGTTAAGAGTTTTTTATTTAAGTGTACATTTAAATAAAAAACTCTTAACTAACTAAAACTAAACAAAAATGGCGTCGAAATTCCTCCGCATCGCTGGCCACTGGCAATATACCCAGGCTGACAGCATTACCACGACATATGGCAATGTTTAGCCTCCGTCCAAGGTAAACGCCAGCCCTTGGGTCACGCGAAGTGTTAACTAAACGTCTAGAAAAATCTTTAAACAAGTTGATGATGAGCACTCGGACCTCACTAACCAAAAGTTTCAACCCCAAACGGCTCGAAAGTATAACTACAAACAAGCTTATTATATTTCCGCAGCTTGAGGATCTCCATAGCTGCAGCGGCAGCGCCAGCGCAGCACAATGAGCTAGATGGCCTACCCATCTTCCATGGAAATAACGACATGCCGTGCGGTCTCTTGCCATCTTTTGTTTATTTAATTCAAAAATGAATTTCATATGTAAAATAGAAAAAAAAACATACATTGCTATAAGGACAGAGGTAAACCATGAAAATATAAAGAAGTTTATTGAAATCTTTCACGTTACGTTTATATCTTTTTTTTAATGCTGCGCTTTTTTTTAATGCATCACCGTCTATTTGAAGTAGAATAAAGTAGACTTAGAAAACCAATCTAGTTTTCGTAATTTATTGCATAAAAAGAAAATTACCCAGATCAGTAGTAAAAAATGTTATAACATCAACCACAATTTTCCCACAAAATAACATGCAAAGCGACTGCTGGAATTTCCTAGATAAACAGCTACATTAGTAAGATATCGTTACTAGGAAAAGCAGTTAGCCATATTATTAGATCATTCATTTGGAATCGTTTTGTACCGTTGCCTCGTGAAATGTGTAATCAATCATTGAAGATCGAATGTGGTGATATCTTAGTTTCCGCGTCATATATCTAACTTGGTGATAATGAGAAATGATTTCAGACGGGTTATTAAAAGATGTGACCAGGAATTTAATCAGTACGCTTAATAGAAGGAATAAGCGAGCTTTCAGTTGGTATTAATAATTGTCTGGTCGCCATTTGAATGGGAGGGACTGATGGCTATCGAGTTTAGTGAATGTTTAGTTATGCTATTTATTTTTAGACTTATTATCGTGTTCGTTAATCGGGTATTAGATCATCTTATTATTGTTTTTGGTACCGTTAGCAAATAAAGTTGATTTTTTAGGCTTCTGAAAGCTTTTGCGAAATGAAAGACGTGTTCAACGCTTGATTTTTCTTCCATTGAAAATAACGTAACATCATGTTTGAATTCCCTGAAAATTAGAAAGAATTACATGTTACAATGTAGCGGTCTACATCCCCATTTAGCTAAATAAATAATGTAAAAACACTAAAACATTCCATCACAACACACCACAATAAAGTTTGTTATTTTCACGTTTGACAGTTGACACATGACATTTTGCAATTACGTTCCATCCTAATTATCATAAACACAAACATGCATGGAACGCATTATCTATGACTAATCGTATTAATAAAATCATCACACACCACATATTTAATTTAATAACTTGTTTACAGTTCACACATAAATTTTTATTGTATGAATTAACATAACTAACAAATATCTACACTATACAAATTAGATTAAGTAAATATGTACGTAAATAATGCATTCGAGATATGGCCTGTAACCATTCACGGAACGCAGCCGCTGAGTTGGCGATGACCGGCGGTTTTAAGAGCGGGTCCAAAGGACATTTTCTTCAGTGCGCTACTAGACCGTTCCGTAACTGCACGCCAAATCTCGCTCGCAAAACCTAGGTTTCCCGCTAAAGCCTAACTTTGTTAATTGTTACTCGTTTGTCCTTATTCTTGTCCGTCGAAATAAAACAGTGTTTATCGTTCAAATTAGTATATTTTATAACGTTACATATATTAAATTAAGAAGAGACGTGGTAATATAAAATCTAGTTACACCAAACTTAGCGTTTAAATTATTTTACCCCGTCACACTTCACTGGTGACCCCGAGGTTGAACACTGAAGCCTACAGGAGCCAGCATGTCGACCGGAGCAGCCCAGGGAGCGAGTGCAGGAGCGTCGTCGGAGAGCCAGGACGTCTGTCGTGTCAGCGTCAAATTACCGCCTTTTTGGCCAGAGGAGCCGGCACTTTGGTTTGCCCAGGTAGAAGGTCAGTTCACCATCGCAGGCATTACGGCCGACTCTACTAAATTTTATACCGTCGTCGCGCAACTCGATCACCGATATATGGTAGAGGCCAGGGATATTATTGAAAACCCCCCAGTTCAGGACAAATACCTAAAGCTGAAGGCTGAGCTGACACGGCGACTCTCCGACTCGCACGAGAAAAAGGTCCAGCAAATATTAAACCGCGAGGAGCTAGGCGACCGCAAGCCGTCGCAGTTTTTACGGCACCTGCAGACTTTGGCCGGACCACATGTGCCCGAGTCATTCTTGGCCACGTTGTGGGCGAGTAGGTTGCCTACGAATATACAGACAGTAATCGCTTCACAACCTAATCTCCCTCTACAGTCTGTCGCAGATTTGGCCGACCGCGTGCACGAGATCGCGCCGGCTCCAGCACCAGCGCTCGCAGCGGCCTCCACCGTAGCAGCAGTGGCGAGCGCGAGCAGCAGCAGCAACGCGAGCACCACCAGCAGCGAGATCAGCGAGCTGAAACAGTGCATAGCTGAATTAACGCTCCAGGTTGCGGCCCTACAGAGAGGACAGGTACACCACGGCTCGCGTAGCCACCATAGGCACCAACGTGGTGGCAGAGGGCCGTCCTCAGGCCGCCGCCGTAGCCGCTCGCGCTCCAGAGCCACGTGGAACAACGACCACTGTTACTACCATAACAGGTTCGGTGACAAGGCCACGCGGTGCACCACGCCATGCACGTACGCGGGAAATGCCGCCGGCAGCCAGAAGTAGCGGCAAATGGCTGCCCCAACCAACCACGCCGCCTATTTGTGACTGACCGGACCACTAAAACCACATTCCTCGTGGACACAGGGTCCGACCTGTGCGTGTACCCACGTGCATCACTCCAGCAGCGGCGCAGTAAAACCGGGTACCAACTCTTCGCGGCCAACGGAACCGCCATCGACACGTACGGCTGGGTCGAGCTCCATCTGAACTTAGGGCTCCGCCGCGTGTACACGTGGAAGTTCGTGGTCGCGGACGTCACTAAGCCCATTATCGGTGCCGACTTACTGGCACATTACAATCTTCTCATAGATTTAAAAAATTACCGACTCATCGATGGGCTGACCCAGCTGTCGTCTACGGCGTCATCTGCGGCCGGCTCAACAGCGGACATCGCCTCCGTAAAGTCGATCGGTGGTAGCACCGAGTACCACGAGGTCCTGCGACAGTACCCGGAGATCACGCGGCCAGCTGGAACACAACGTCAGGTCAGTCACAACACAGTACACCACATACGGACCACGCCTGGCCCGCCAGTTTTCAGTCGCCCACGCCGCCTCGCACCGGATAAGCTCAAGGTCGCTCAGAAGGAGTTTGAGGCAATGATGGCCAACGGGACAGCACGTCCATCAGAGAGCTCGTGGTCATCACCACTTCACCTCGCTCCTAAGAAGGACAACAGCTGGCGACCATGTGGGGACTACAGGGCACTGAATGCCCGTACCATCCCGGACCGTTACCCAATACCGCACATCCAGGACTTCACACATCAGCTGGCTGGCAGCACAATATACAGCAAAATTGACCTGGTCAAGGCATATAATCAGATTCCTGTCCAGCCAGCTGACATACACAAAACTGCCATCACCACACCGTTCGGGCTATATGAATTCCCATACATGACGTTCGGACTGAGGAATGCAGCGCAGACTTTTCAGCGGTTTATGGATGAGGTGCTCCGCGGGCTGTCGTTCTGCTACTGTTATTTAGATGATGTGCTTTTATTTTCACAGACGGCAGCCCAGCATACTGAACATATGCACCAACTCCTCAAGCGGTTGTCCACGTATGGGATCCTGATAAACACAGCCAAGTGTGAGTTCGGACGGGATACTATAACCTTTTTAGGGCATGAGGTGTCAGCAGAAGGTGTTCGTCCCTTACCGGAGAAGGTACAGGCGATCCAGGACTACCCAGCTCCCAAGACCGTCAAGGAGATGCGTCGCTTCCTGGGTATGTTCAATTTTTATCGTCGCTTTGTCCCAGACGCCGCTCACTTGCAGTCACCACTTAACGTCGTCCTCACTGGCCCTAAAACCAAAGGAAATCAGGCTATAGTCATGACAGATGAGATGCAAACAGCTTTTGACGCTTGCAAGCAAGGCTTAGCTTCAGCTGCATTACTTGTCCACCCGGACACCACCGCTGACCTTGCTCTATTCACAGATGCGTCCGACACATCCATAGGCGCAGTGCTGCAGCAGAAGGCAGGGGACAGCTGGAGACCACTGGCATTCTTCTCACGACGTTTGTCCTCATCGCAGAAGAAGTACAGCCCGTATGACAGGGAGCTCTTAGCCATCCACGACGCAGTCAGGTACTTCCGGCATATGGTCGAGGGCAGACACTTCACCATATACACGGATCACAAACCCCTGTCATACGCGTATGCACACAGCCGTGAGAACTGCTCACCACGCCAGTACCGATACCTAGACTACATAGCGCAGTTCACCACGGATATACAGTATGTAGCGGGTAAGGACAACGTCGTGGCAGATGCCCTATCACGTGTGGAAACTATTACAGTCCCAACGTTGGACTATGCAGCCCTTGCACATACCCAGGAAAGCGATCCTGAGCTGCAAGGACTCCTGACATGCAACACCACATCACTCAAGCTCAAGAGAGTACGCCTCCCAGACACAGACATTGAGCTATACTGCGACACCTCCACTGACAACATACGTCCTTTCGTTACAGAACCATACAGACGGCGTGTGTTCCAGAAGCTTCATCAGCTGAGCCACCCCGGTAGACAGGCCACGGTCAAATTGATTTCTTCCCGATTTGTTTGGCCTGGTCTGAAGAAGGACTGCCGGGCATGGACCAGAGAGTGTATAGAGTGCCAGAAGAACAAGATCTCGCGGCACACATCCTCTCCCACCTCTCCCTTCCCTATTCCTTCCCAGCGATTCTCGCATGTCCACATGGACATTGTAGGGCCACTAACGCACTCGAATAATTACAGGTATATCCTCACCGTCATCGACCGCTTTTCCCGCTGGCCTGAGGCATACCCCATCGCTGACATCACCGCCGAGACCTGTGCCCGCACCTTCATCGCCGGCTGGGTGTCTCGCTTCGGCTGCCCACACCGCATCACCACCGACCGGGGCGCGCAGTTTGAGAGCAAACTCTTCCACGCTCTCGCTGCGACCCTCGGTAGCCAGCATCGGCCAACGACGGCGTACCACCCAGCCTGCAATGGCATGGTCGAACGCCTGCACCGCCAGCTCAAGGCGGCCATCCGATGCCACACCGACACCAACTGGTCTGATGCTCTTCCGCTCGTGCTGCTCGGCATCCGCAGCGCCTGGAAGGAAGACATCAATGCATCAGCTGCGGAGTTAGTCTACGGTGAACCGCTACGCTTACCGGGACAATTTATCTCACCAACAGTTTCCGGCACCGCAGACTACGCCGACTTCGCAGCACGTCTTCGGCAGCAGATGGCCAGTTTGTCGCCAACACCGGCGAGTCGTCACGGCCAGAAGGCGTTCTACGTGCCCCGCAGCTTGGCAACGGCGACGCATGTCTTCCTGCGACATGACGCCGTGCGCCGACCACTCGACCCGCCATACACCGGACCGTACAAAGTGCTGCAGAAGGGCGAGAAAAACTATAAAATTGAGGTAAGGGGCAAGGAGACAACCGTCAGTATAGATAGATTAAAGCCCGCTTACCTCAACAACGAAGAAGATGACGCCCCAAACAGCACAAAACAAAGTTCGACGAGTACCGCCACACAGTTGTTGACAAATACCGCCGACATAAAGAAAACCCGTTCCGGTCGAACTGTCCGCTTCCCGGATTACTATCGCTCGTAGCGGTAGCTACAGCTCAGAAGGGGGGTAGTGTAGCGGTCTACATCCCCATTTAGCTAAATAAATAATGTAAAAACACTAAAACATTCCATCACAACACACCACAATAAAGTTTGTTATTTTCACGTTTGACAGTTGACACATGACATTTTGCAATTACGTTCCATCCTAATTATCATAAACACAAACATGCATGGAACGCATTATCTATGACTAATCGTATTAATAAAATCATCACACACCACATATTTAATTTAATAACTTGTTTACAGTTCACACATAAATTTTTATTGTATGAATTAACATAACTAACAAATATCTACACTATACAAATTAGATTAAGTAAATATGTACGTAAATAATGCATTCGAGATATGGCCTGTAACCATTCACGGAACGCAGCCGCTGAGTTGGCGATGACCGGCGGTTTTAAGAGCGGGTCCAAAGGACATTTTCTTCAGTGCGCTACTAGACCGTTCCGTAACTGCACGCCAAATCTCGCTCGCAAAACCTAGGTTTCCCGCTAAAGCCTAACTTTGTTAATTGTTACTCGTTTGTCCTTATTCTTGTCCGTCGAAATAAAACAGTGTTTATCGTTCAAATTAGTATATTTTATAACGTTACATATATTAAATTAAGAAGAGACGTGGTAATATAAAATCTAGTTACACCAAACTTAGCGTTTAAATTATTTTACCCCGTCACACTTCAACAATCTCTACAAATGACAGCCGGGACCATTGGACCCGGCTGTCATTTCGAGTCTCGTTATGTTAAGTTGTATCACCCATCCATAGACCGACCACCGCAAGCGTTGCTTAACCTCTAAGACCGACCCATGCAGCTGTTATTATTTACCCAAGCACACATATTTCACTGTACATAAATAAAATAAACAGCCAGCTTTGTACAACAATAGCCCAACGGTTATGGCGCTATGTTATCGAAAGGTCAGATCCTACCCTGCTGAACTATTCCGGCGGCACAACTATGTGTTTTCAGCTTAATTGACGGGTTTGAGGTAACTATTTGTAATGTGTCTGCGGCTTCCGGCAGTGGATAGGCTCAACTTTCCGCGAGTGTCTACTGGGAATAGTTTTTGGAAGGTGTTAGGAGTAGTACCTACTAACCTGAATTATCTGTGATGAATTCATAATTTAAACAGGCAGTCGTTACGGCTAGACAAAAGAAAGAAAATCTGACTCCAGTCTTGCCAAGAACTACTGTGTTACCACGTTAATAGGTTGTGGAGGTCTGGTAGGCAGCCGCTCCATGTAAAGTACTGGTATTCATTTGAAGGCGGTTTGACTGGAAGCCGACCCCAATATAGTTGAAAAAAGGTTACGGAGATGATGAATGCATTATTTAAACTTTTCAATATTATCATAATTGCCCTGTAAAACACCCATAGACACAAAAAAAATGGGAATTCATTCTTTAGTTGTGAGTACAGCTAAGAAGAGGGAAATCCTGCTAGAGTCTGTGTTTCCTGATAGTTACAACCTGGTTCAAGTGAAAACATGAGTTCAAGGCAATCATCCTGTTAGGGTTGCGGAATTTATTCGAAGGAGTCACAGCGGCCCTGGAACGCAAAGGGGATAGGAAAGAACACGGATGGGTTTTAGTCACTAATAGTCTGACACTCCATACACTCCTCCACTCACAAAAACCTCTCTCGCAACGACCTCTCGCGTCCGTCCCTGGTTCAATCCATGGTCCGGAGCGAGGAGGCATGTGAAGCGGTCACCTTCTTTTGCGAAGTAGTAATGCTAATGAAGGAGGAGGCAGATCGCGTGCGGGAGAGGGAAACCTCATGCCCCAGCCGCCGCATCAGAAGAAGATGCCTCGGGCGTCGGGAAACGCAGGGCGATTCCCGGCCACCGTAGGCCTGCGGATGGCGAGCTATGGGTGGCTCACAGTCCGATAGCAATAAGGCCTGGGGCGACGGTGCGTCGTGTTCCACGCGCGTCTCAAATAGCTGTCAAGCAACATTTTTACACCCAGTTTTGGTTTGTGCCTGATGTCACCAAATTTAGTTTTTCTTTCGAAGTATGACATCCAAATCACATTAAGAAAACAAATGAATATAACACTATATTCATTTGTTTCCACTAATCAAGTCACTACCTCTCTCCACTCCGCATAATTGAGAATGAAGATTAAATAATTATATTTATTTATTGATCACATACAACTTTTTACTCTAACTATACGCCTCAGCTGTCAGTTAATTTACAATGAATGGCCTTTGTTATGTATTATCTTACATCTGTACAAACACTTGGGTATTGTGATGATTAGCTCTGTTGCAAATGTTAATATTGCTAATGTTGATATGTTGATTTTTATTGCGTAAGTATTTTTGTCCGCTACTGTACGTGGGCGGTTGAAATAAAGACGTGATTATTTTATATTGAAAGAGTGTTGACATTATTAGTAGGTACAAGCATTTGTCTTACTATCGATAAGGAAGCGATTAGCTATAGACTATTTTGTCGCTGAGGAAACGGGCAAAATACATAAATATGTATAAACATAGATCCCGTGTGAGTAAAAGAGACACATATGTACAGTCGGTGATAGCAATTACCTGACCCCCTAAAAATTAAACGAATTTGAACCTTTTGCTTGTTAGCAGTAAGACAACTGGTTCAACGTCTACGATCAATAAATAGTTATTCGAATTTGATCTTTAATACGCAGTGTTAAGGTAGGTATGATCTTGAATATTATTTTAACTTGTAATATAATACGTAATTTCGCTCACGTTAAACATGTTTCGAGTGGTCTAGTGGTGACTGTAGTGAGCTGATAATTCGAGGTTGTGAGTTCGTAACCAGCGTGATTGACGCGTCTGTTTTGTAAAAATTTATTTTAAGTTATAAATAATAAATTATAACTTTAGCAACAAAAAAAAAAACAAAAAATGAACAGAAATAAAAAACCAAAATGATGGTAAAAACGATTATATTTTATAAAAAAAATATTATAAGAATAACATAAATGATATTGATGACGACACGAAGATGATAATATTTACCTACTTACTATTTTACTAATAACGTTGTTAAATGCACTGAGTTTAATGTAGTGAATCAGCATGTTATAATATTTAGAAATATAGGTATGTATTTCTATTTCATAACAATAACATCACCACATTAAATATCATTTAACTAAATAAAACGGCATTATACGTTGAAGTTCTACCTAATATATATCAATTTGTTTTGTGAGTAGTTATTTTAGTTATAAGGTTTTGACAAAAAACTAGGTATTCGAAATACTTCGTTAGAAATTATAACAATAGTTAATTTAACACACACACTGACATACGTTAGTATTGTTTGTGACCAACACTGGTTACTCAAGTCATTTATAATATGCTTTTAATAGCGAAGTGGAGCATGAATGGTTTTGGTCCAGGACGATCTTTTTGAATATTAAAACCACACGTCAAACGTTTTAGCCACAATCTGACTGTATTTCTCTGAAACAACACAATAAGCATAATTTTAGTAACGAATAGGTAAACATAATTTATCGATTAAGTTT
Organism: Hecatera dysodea; assembly: GCA_905332915.2. NCBI lineage: Eukaryota > Metazoa > Arthropoda > Insecta > Lepidoptera > Noctuidae > Hecatera > Hecatera dysodea. The sequence goes on along the minus strand of HG995294.1, from coordinate 3,106,471 downwards.
GCAAAAATACGTTTATCAATTTAGATAACATAAATCAAATTAGACCTATAAATGATCTCAAATTAGACTCATAATGAAACATAGTTAATTTTCTATTATTCTATATTCACCGGCTTTTAAGCCAACTAACGAATTAAGGAATAACTATAATTATAAATGAAGCATAAAAAAGAATACACTTACCGCTATATTAAGTTTCGTATCAATCGCTTTAATACCAACATTCTCCTCATGCAAATAGATTATTTTGTATTTTAAATAATCACTCAACTCAACTTGGACATGACAGTAAACTATCAAAACTGATAACAATTAATAAAAAGGAAAAAAGCGTGGATTTTTACAATTTAGTAAGGCAAGGTAAAAATGTTCGCGCGTATTCACTGCTATTTGTGCATAGAATATCTTGTTCAATTTATCCTTCTACCCCATATTCCTAATGTCATAATATCTATAGCAGTTTTGGTTGAATACGCATATTGACGTCTAACTACCCACTTAGTAAAATAGGTGAACAGTTATAAATAAATGACCTAATACCAACCTCTTAAAGCTCAAGTTTGCGTATCAAAATTATTTATTGTTTCTGTTCAACGACTAGTGTTAGTCTGATAGACTCATACATATTGAATAACGTTTAATGTTATGAGCATAGGGTGTAAAATCGAGTAATTTTTAGGGGGGTCAGCTAATTGCTATCACCGACTGTACATACACAATAGCTGGCTGTTCATACTGGCCGCCGAGAACTCTCTTACTACAAGCTATAAAAGATAATACTTGCTCAGTGAAACTCGCTGAGCGCTGCTCGCTTGATGGTCAGAAATCAGAACTCACACCGCGCGTCATTTGTATCGGTGTGAGTGGAGTGCGGGCCGGAGCGAGTGGTGAGAGTAATCGCTCGTCGCATAAGAATACTCGCCTATATAGCCAAGCGGCAAAACTATTGGAACTACACACTCGCTTCTCGCTGCTCGCCAACTCTTATCTAGTTTTATTCGCTTCTCGCTGATCGTTGGCGGTGAGACAAACGCCTGAAGTATTCAACATGAAGTACCTTATAGATTTATTTTAGTCAGTCATTCAATTTGGCTACTTTTCTGTCTTCTACGTCCAAAGGTCTATCATAATTATTAATTGAAGTAGGTAGAGCTATTGCGGGCCAATGACCTTACACATACCTATAAATGTACTTGGACATGACACCGGGATTCTGCGAGTTTAGATTTATCGAGAAATCTATACTAATATTATAAAGCTGAAGAGTTTGTTTGTTTGTTTGTTTGTTGAACGCGCTAATCTCAGGAACTACTGGTTGGAATTGAAAAAATATTTTTGGGTTGAATAGACCATTTATCGAGGAAGCCTTTAGGCTATAATAATATATCATCACGCTTAAGCCAATAGGAGCGGAGCAACGATAAAGAATGTTTTAAAATCGGGGATTCCACGGGGACGAAGTCGCGGACAGAAGCTAGTATATAATATCACGCTACGACCAATAGGAGCGGAGCATCAAGCAAAAACGGTTATTTTTCACTCTATGTGACAGCTAATTTTATATACATACCTATTTAGAAATGTGTTTGCATCGCTGTAGTGGATAAGTACTTTTCAATAGTAGAAAAAGCAACCATCTTGTATTCTTAGTGATTTAAACGGCCTTTAAATATACTGAGGGTAGTAAAGTAAAATATCTGTAGTGCTATTCTGTAAACAAATCACCTTGAAAACTAAGGTAAACTGAAGATCAAGATCAATCTGTCAATCTACACAAACAAGATGGAATAACTGTTCACTTCAAACTTCACATCACAGAAGTTATCACGGTGAAATATTTACCTACAGAATTGATCGGCTGGTCGAACAACAAATACCATCCACAAACACAGCTATCTATAAAACTTTTATTAAAGTAATTGAAGCCAGATGAGCATGTAAATGAGCGGCGATACAATAATCGCGGGATGCAATGGCGACTGCGCATGGCCGCACGCTATTCCTCATACGGTGGTGTAATGTTTCATTGTGCGGATACGAGAGGATAGTTTGGCTGGATGTGGCATTGTATGTGTGATTGTTTCGTAAAGTTTTTGGCTGTAAGGCCAATATTCCAAAACCCCAACATGTGCACGAAAAAATCAATGAAATCATAATCATCATAATCATTTATTTGCCAATAATGCAGGTATACAGATAAGGTGTTATAATTGTTGATTGTCCCAATACATTTTGCCTTGCAGCATGCAAAATATTGAAAAATATTAAAAAGTTATAAAACTTAAATGGTATTTCATTCAAATTCAAATTAAATGCCATACAGATTTGTCTTTTCACTTCTATATTTTATATGGCAAGCAAAGCCGATGTCGACTATTCTACCGTCTAAAGTTCTATGTCTAAAGTAGATTGAAAAAGCATGAGTATGTTTGATGTATGAACGGTAGACAGATTTAATTCTTCGATTGGTTGGTACAGTTGAACACTCGCTGGGTTAAGAAAGTTTGCCTAACTGACGTTTTTGAACTTGAGATCTTTATTTATTGTTTCACCAATAATTGTTTGTAAGTACTTATTTTATGTTGAAAATATCATGCAATAAATTATTATAGGTATATCAGTGCAACAATCACTTACAGGTAAAAAGCGCATGCATTAAGGTAGTTGTACAAAAAAAAAAAAACTAGTTTTAAGTAAAATAAATGAGAGTAAGATAAATGAGTAAATGTGTAAACTCTCTTGTTTAGCTAAAACTCAGTTCTCGAGCATGAAAACTTCAATTTATGACCAGCTCTGGAACGCAAAGGGCATTTGTATGAACACGGATTGGTTTTAATCAGTAAGAGCCTGACTCCCTTCTGCTCCGCCCAGAGCGGGAGACCACATATGTTAAAAAAAAAAACTTCACGCTTGATCGATGCTAATCGTAGAAAATCAAACAGCGACTTAACGCCTCAAACTTCACTACTTACACATTTAATGAAAACAGCTTCTCAAACCTAATAAATCAGCATAAAAGCTTTTCTCATAAATTAATTAACTTACAACCAACATAATGTTTAAAGTGGAGAATATAGCAATTTAAATAATACATTAAAACATACCACATCTACTGCCTTCTACTCGGCGACTGATTCTAATTAAGCAGCTAGCCAGAGATTTATAAGATATAGGAGGCATTAGGGAGATTTATACCTAGTACTGAATAATGAGATAACGCTAATGGTAGCTTGTGTAGCTCATGTGCTATGAACTGCTTGGATTTTAGATGTGTGAACTTTTTGAACATTCTGGTTGAATCTTGGGGAATAAAGGGGTTATTTAAAAATATTACTCATAAAAATATCAAATGTAAAGGAACTTAAGCAATATTACTTAAGTATTATTTAAGAATGCCTTTACTTATTAAAGACATAAAGGTTTTATAAATTGTTATCGACAATAACGTACACATATAAAATACTAATTTTGTATAGTTTCGATATTGAGATACTCGTAGATTCTTGATAGAACAAGTTTAAATCTTTGTGGTTTTTGGTTGCTATTTAACTTAGATAATACTGTATTATTTTGTACTAGCTTCTGCCAGCGACTTCGTCCGCGTGGAATAGTTACTTTACCCCCGATTTTGAAACTCTCAGCCCGATCGGTTTAAAATTGACAAAGTTTCATACAAATAATCAGAAAGCGCCGGACTGCTATCGGGAGTTACACGTGTTATTGTGAGTCAACCATAAAATATAGACATATGCTGTTTGGGACATTTTTTAGATAATTTTATGTAAAACATTTCCGTAATACATGATTTCTATGTAACTTTAACCATTAAGGCTACACACGCGACGGAAGCTTAAAAAATGGAGTAACTTACTCCCGTTTTCCCAACATTTTCCTTCACTGCTCTGCTCCTATTGATTGTAGCGTGATGAAAAGTATACTATAACCTGCCCAGGAGTATGAAGAATAATTGCACCAAGTTTCGTTAAAATCGGTAGAGTAGTTTTTGTTTCTATAAAGAACATACAGACAGACAGACAGACAGACAGACAGACAGACAAAAATTTTACTGATTGCGTTTTTGGCACCAGTATCGATCACTAATCACCCCCTGATAGTTATTTTGAAAATATATTCCTTGTACAGAATTGACCTCTCTACAGATTTATTATAAGTATAGATAAATTATAGATAAAAAATAATATAATAATAATAGTTAGGAGTTAAATCTGCTTGATGTCTTACTTTAATAGACAGGAAAATGGTGCTAAGGTCGAGAACCTTTTAATCAACATGGGAAACCAATGTATCATAAATATTTTACTTATTCTGATTTACAACGAACATGCAAGTAAGTATGCAAAATCACAAGATAAAATTTACAAAATTTCAAAATCTAAGAAACTAATATGTGTTGACTTCCATCCACATAAAAATTATCTCACAATCAAACTAATGACAGGCAATTTAAATATATATCAATTTAATCCGACACAATCGGAAAAAAAGTTGACACAAAAACTTTCAAGTACGTTTACCCTCAAGTAGATGCTGCAAGCACAAAAATCTCTCCTTAAATCAAAATATTCACAAAAAATATACAGATAACCTTTTTTTAGTATTGTAATCATCTTCTTTCTTCTCTAGAAGAAGTGTCAAACCCTTTGCGTTCCAGGGCTGCGGTGACTCTTTTAAACAAATTCGACAATATGATGGTAGCTGTTCATGTTTGGGAATTTGTTCGAAACCTAAATTAATTAATTAACCTACTTTTAAAGAAGCAACTAGACTAATAAATTCGCGGAATTATGTACAAACGCGTGTGGAAACAAAACAAATAATTGTGCATCAAAAAATTCATCCACATCACTGTCAATGAGAAAAGTGCCCAGAGCAGAAATTAAAATTAAATTTAAAAAATACTAGTTCACCTAAACTACAGTTAAATCGGCGATTAACAAATAATGTGTAGCGCATTAACGTCGCGTTTATCAAGAGAGATTATTTTATTTATGCGTTGCGCAAGAGACTGGTTTGTATCGGAATCGTGAGCGAGATTCTTTTAGAATTCTTCTTGTGGTTGTACAGCGGTTTTGCTTACTAAGCCAACTAGGTGAAAAATGCGGGGATTTCTAAAAAAGTTTCATATTTTTCACAGAAAAATGTTTAAGAATTTAGTTATCTCAGGCCCACTCGTGCACTCCCTTCCGCTCCACCCAGAGCGGGAGAAGTAATTTGATGATTTCCAATCCAGAAAAAAAAATAAAGGCCCCCTCGCGCACACCACAGTTATGTTTTAACTCAGAGTTAGTACATGAGATTAAATGACATCACTACCATAATATAAACTGTCTATCCCTATGTACATAGGTATGCTTAGATCTTTAAAACTACGCAACGGATTTTGATGCGTTTTTTAAATCGATAGCGTGATCCAAAAGCAAGGTATAAAATTGTACGTATAATAATGCATAATATATTAGACAATTAGTAGGCATTGCACCCGTGTGAAACCGGGGTGGGTCACTAGTATGAAATATAATATAATGGATACAAATATAAAACAGTATCTTTACATGAACAGAATGTTAGAATCAGAGGGAATTTGTCGTAGACTTAATACAGTGGTTAGTGTTTTAATACCTGTTTCAGGTTTAGAACTAATTCGGATTTGATTTAATTTGGGCATATCTACTGTACTAAGTAGACAAAAAAAAAACGAAGTTTTTAATTAATTTGTTTGTGTAACCACTCAATAAAAAAAGCATAAACAAATTCAGGTAATCCATTTCGAACTAAACTTTTTTTAAGTACTGCTTTACGCAAAAGCTTGCATTTTATTATTTCTTTAGCTATTATAGTTACTTCGCTATTTTATCTTCTATTACTTTAAAACATCTCTTCACAGCCGTGCCCCGACACTAGCGCCACGCGGCCAAACTCGACAACTGCATGCGCAGACGCAACCCACACAGCTAACGTTCATTTTCATAACAGGTCGCGCCGGTAGTTTTTCTCGTCACCATGTTGTTGCTTTCGAAATATGTTATTTTTTTATTTAGGAATAAAGTTTTGGCCGTAGGGTGTACAGAAATGTATAATCGTAACAGCAAAAGTACAAGGAATTTAGTGAGGGATATTATCATGAAGTAAGTAACGGTTCTTCATCGTAAACTTATTAGTTTTAATCGTCCATTATTAGAACTTTTTATGAAATTTAGGCATACTAAACTTATTTAGAAATATTTCGGCTTCTAAACTTATTCAGAAGTATTTCGGCTCCATAACGACCACCCTTTCTGCTCGGGCGTCTGTTCCATCTCGGCTGCAATGACAAATGCTTACGCTCGAAATTTAAAATATCACAAAGCTAAAGGACCTCATATGGGTTGCACCATTTTGCTGGGTTTAAAAACAAAACGCTCACCTCTGAATATAGAAATTGGAAAATGAATTGAGTGAGGAAATTCATTGATCACCAATTATTTATAAGGAAAAGTGATGATATACTTCTTCAAACTAAGAATACTTCCTCTTATCGTATGCGAACTTGAAGTCAGTTTGTTTAATCAAAGGAAACGTTATCGTGCGTTCAATTATTGCTATCAGTCCTAACTGACTTCCACAACCCATTGAAACTGTCTTTACTAGACCACATGCCTTGTAAAATTATCCTAAAGACTTTCAACGTAGTGTTTTTTTAGTATTACTACCAGCATATTACTAGCCCACTAACCGACCACCTCAGTTGATTCACTTTACTTTGATTGTCCTTAACTTAACCACCACACTTGTTGGAGGCGGGATGGTGATATCAGACATAAAACATTAAAGATCATTAAGAAGAACTATTTCTCAAGTTTAGAACGCAATAACAGTCAGAAAATAAAGTCGTTCTTTTAGTTACTGTTATCACCATGAATCTGATTGTAAAACTTCGCTGTTTACTACCAACGTGACCTTCAATCATTACTGTAAACCATGTCTAAACGAATGAATGTTTTAAGTTCATGTACAGTTGTATGACTTTGGCTATTATAGTAAAAATTTGGCGCAAGTCTTGAGAGGTAGCGTTTGGTCATCGAAGTAAAAGGCAAATGCTTCAAATTTTAAATTTGAAAGACAAAGACAGTGGACTGTAAAATTGTATTTACAGTCCAGTAAGAGACTTTGACCTTTGAGTTTATTTCGGTGTTTCTTCTCAGGATAGTCGGCTAGGAAACACCGGCCTCATCTAGCTTAAAATAAATATCATGTATCATTATTAGTTACTGCCAATAGAGCAGGTATTAAAAATATAATTTTAAGGAGAAAAAATTGAGATTAAAATCAATTTCATATGTATTTTAACTGTAGAAATCTTGATGTTGCTTACGTATTTAACGGTTATATTACCGAGGTCCAGAAATTTCTTAATTTTATAGCAGACAATTGCTAATCAAGAGTTAATAATAAATAACAGACACTTAATTCAAAACTCAAATTCAAGCCAATAAGAGATAAGTAATTATCACTCTAAGATTGACAAATAAGTACCCTATCAACATTAAAACATAATTCAGTAACATGAAAGCCGATCTAGATGCAACGCTATAAGCTTATAACTTACACCAAATCACAGCAATTTTAGAAAGGGACCCGTAAGTCAATTAGCGGCGGTCCTCATCACCATGTTTCGAACAACATTAAGATAATTCGCTGCACCGTTGTACTCTAAGTGTTAATAGAGCGGTAGTATTCGCCGCTTTTATGGCCTCTCGTTGCGTTGTGCGTGGGGCCACGAAACCAGAGGTTGTACACCGCAGTAATAACGTGCAATTTGCGATGTTGTTTTATTACTTGAAAACAGATTTGAAAATCAATTAAAAGTGTCTTCATCAAACTTTATACATAGAATATTTAAACAAAGTTACTTAAATTTACTCTTCCATTATCGTTCACTCAATTTTTTGTTAGAGCATGTAAATGACCGGATAATTTTGACATTTGGCAAGAAATAATTTAAATCCCTAATTTCGACACAGAAATAATTTTTTCGATAATTTATCAGTCATAAACTAAAACATGTAAATATTATATGTTATAAATCCATTATTATAACCCAATTTAATAGTAAAGAAATATTGCACAGACATAAAAATATTTTTTTTTTGCGAATGATAATAATATTTTTACTGCGATCCTATTTTATAACCATTCTCACGATTGACAGTCGTAAAGTTTCTTTTTAAAACCGAATTGAATCGTTTACGTTAAGTTATAGCTTGTAAAAGTCTAAATAATTGTAAAAAAAAAAAACTTCAACGTGCAAACGCCATCTTGTTTTTTTCGCACATGAATTATGTCACTGCGGGAGTTCTAATCATTGCGACATAATTAAGAATGTTCAAATCTTATAATTTGATAATAAAATCTAAATCTGTGTTTACGATTTAAAGTCTTAAGTTTTTTTTTAGTTGATCTACTAGCTTTATTGTGAATTCTAAAATTTTACGAAAAAAATATTAATAATAAATATCACATAGAACCGAAAATAATAATAACTGATATTTTTTATTAGCTAACTATTTACCTGCCTACTTGAAATTGTGGCATAAATGACTGTAGCATATTTACTGTGGCAATATACGATTATAATCCCTTAAGCGTTAATTTCTAAAAAAAACTACAATGCTTTCAAGGACTTCAGTCCAGTTAAAAAAATGATTTTTAACTCATTACATTATCATATAAAAATGCAAGGTGATTTAATTACAATTCGCGCGCCCACACACATGTCATAATTTTAAATGTCATATAATTTAAAGTCGTGATCACACTGTGAAAACAAGCAGATTTAATGTAATTAAAAATCACAGTTAAAAATAGTCTTCAAGGAAAAAATCCTTATGGACGTACAGATGTGTTTTTTTTTTAGTATAATGGACAAGTTTTTTTACTAATTGAACATTTCTATTTCGAGCTTTACCATGATAGTTACCTAAATCTTATAGAAGAATGCCACTAATTATCTTACTGTTTATCCTGACATAGATTTAACGCCAAACTATTATGCCTAAGGCTACAGAAATCTTATAAATATTACAAAATTATGACATTACGTATTAGTCATCACCAAATTCATCTATCTTTGAATACAAATCATATTAAAACCAAGCCTTATTCCGACAAATAAATATCATAATATATTTTTATTTTTACACCCAAGCGCCCATCTTTGTCACCCGTTGACGCCTCCAAAGCGAATGAAACTCGATATTCTTCCCAAAAATAAGGCTTCGTGTTCACTCAACGATTTTTAAATGTCTTCGCAACTTCGGAAATGTAAATAAATAATTCTTGTACCAAAAAAATAAACAAAATGACAGTCGCGTCCACATGTTTTATACCTAAAGCGTGTACAGTTGAGAATAAAAGCACTTTTGTAAATGAATACTGCCACTTTTCATTTGACTTTTAATTAATTGTATGTGGTGTCTTTTTTTGTATATTTTTGCTTGGTAACAAGAATGAATCAACTGTTTATCTTGAGTCATAAAATTCGATTGTGGAATATGGTTACTGTTATGGTGTAGATTTCGTGTTCGTTTATATTCAATGCAATCAGTGTTTTGTTTTGAAGGTAATTAAGCTCGCACTTAACCGACTATTAACTATAAAATTGCAATAGGTATTGAGACTGTAAATCCGTTACATTTCTACTTTTGGAGTAACAGTATCACAAAGCTAGTACATGCTCTAGACAAGGAAAATTATGTCAGAACATGGTAAAGGCGATTGTCACATCAGCTTTGGATCAAAACTAATAGGACAATTTGAGAATAGAACGTTTTGACAAGGAGGCGTCAAAACCCCAATAATATATGGGACTGACAAACGTTGCAGAAATATCACGTGATCAATCCATTACATCTGGCATTTCAATCATCATCCTCTCGCACGCAGTTTCATCTAAAACTAATTGATATCCAATCAATTCCCACGCAGAACAGAAAACGTAGAAAAATAATCCAAATAACAACAATGGTTGCTCATCGATGATCATCACGCGACCGCAACGTAGTACATGACACCATCGACACCGCTGATAATCCAATATGGGGTATCAGGTGTCAAAGTCACTGCTCTTCCGCAAATACATTCACACACCGGCTGTTGACACGGCTTGACACTTCACATGCACCAAGTATAAAATAAACTTTTATTATTGGTTGTTAAAGAATTAATTAGTGGGAGTACGGATATAATTTTGGTGAAGGCGATGAAAAATTTAATGTAGATGAAGAAACTCAATTAAAACAGCCAGGTTCACTAAATTACAGTATGTTAAATACTGAAATTTGGTGAACCTGGCTTCTTATTCTAAGACCAAGTCAGCTGCTGATCTATGGAACTAGATGATCGAAAATTTCATCGTCGTTTGACAAAATTTTATCTAGAGCCTCTTTACACTAATGCCTTGATAAACTCCTTATTCATCATCATCATCATCTGCCTAGCCTTTTCTCAACTATACTCGAATTCAACTAAATAACAGTATTTAGCTTGGAGCTGTTGTCTACTAGATCTCCACAACCCATTAACTAGGTAACACGGTACTTCTTGGCAACCCTGTAGTCGGATAATCTCCTTACTCTTTCTTAATAATCCTTATTAAAAAACTGATCACGATATAATACCAGATATTTATTGCTTCTAATACACTTGTTTCTTCACAATCCTTTCCACACCGGTTAGTCCGCGAACTCCCGGCATCCCATTGACACACCGCGACACCTCACAAATGTGCGCATCATAAAATGCACATGTTTATCCTGCAGCTTTACTCCCACACGACCATTTAATATCACGATATTTTAATACTTTTGTGAACATTTATAAGTCTTGTGTTGACTGAGGTGGTCTGCGGTTTTCAATATTCAATAAAAATACAAGTTATTTTATATAATAATATCTAATAATAATAAAAATATTTGTTAGAATATTGTTGTTAAAAGGTGTTATAACTACTTAATATAAAGTCCATTATATTCTGCTGTTTCTAGCGTACAAATATTAAAGAGTTAATTTTTTAAATTTGTTGTTAGGACAAATTACTTGAAATTACAGGATAAAGAAAACGTTATATTTTATCAAATACAATGTCAGGATTATTAAATACAATCTCAGGATTGCTAAATACAATATCAATTATGATAAAATCAAAACACACAAAACATCAAATAATATTCAATAGCGATTTTAAACAAAAACCAAAGGCACAAATGTTTTTTCTTACAAACTATCTAGATCGTTAACTATATGCAAAGTATTTGTTTCTAATTAGAATTACAGCTTTAATTATAGCCGCAATTAAAGAATCTTTTAAATGCTTCAAACAAACACTTTCCAGCCATATATCGCTATTTTGTCACCTTCAAGCGTCTAGCAGTTTTATTTTAATTCTAGCAACACCGTAAATAAACTTCCATTTCAGGAACAAAAATACCTCGGAGCTAATGAAAAGAAACTGAGAATCCAATCTATTTAAAAACAATAAGAATCCAAAAACTAAAGAATCAGATTTCCACACAGATACAGAACAGAGAGTTGCTAAAAACAATAATATAATTCCTTTTAATTCTTTAAAATAAAGCTTCGATATAAATTGGCTGGACAATGAAGTGTATAATGAAACAGAAGGTAAAGGTCAACTTGAGACCGCACCTTCAATTAAAGAAATAATCGATGAGACGATGTCGAAAACCGTTTATTTTAGCGTTTCTGGTATCGATATGCTATTTCTGTTTAATGAAGAACAAAATGATGTGGATTATATGGTTATTCAATTCATTGGGTAGCATCTGGATTATCGTTTTGAAATGGATACTAGTCTACATACCCTTGCATTTATTTCATTTTGCTCATTTAAAATTCTTCCACAAATACCGTTACGCAGGACTTTTGAGAATGTGAATCTGTTGTACCTTTAAATGTGCTACATAAAATAGCATCGGTTTATAAAAAGCAAACATAGCTACATACTGTGTTGAATGGAATTTGAAAGCGTACTCCAGCTGAAAGAATCGCTTTACTAAATAGTTATTGAAATCTTTGCAACTAAATTCACCTGGCCATTTATTCCGTCCAAAGAAAGCAGGCTGCTGAAAATACGAATTTTAAAGTTCGCTCTAAATATGATCAATTAAAACCAATTACAAAAGAAAGTGATAGTCGCCGAAGTATGCAGGTCACAATTTCTGATTCATTTTTTAATTAACCTTAGTTTTATTTTCCTGTATTTTGGACTTTATATCATTCGTTTAAAGTTGGGAATTCATTGGTATAAAGCTGTCGCTGTTGAACTAATGGCACTACAAATCCTCGGCAGTCCAGGCCAGGTATTGTCCTCTGAAAAGTTTATTTGCTCCTTACACCACTGTCGCCCGATCGCCTTTTTACTTTTATCTCAGACAATTTTTAAATGGTTTATGTTTGATACCATTATTGTGTGCCAATCAGGTTGAATTACAATGTCCTTTACCAACGGCCGAACTGAGTAAGAATTTCTTTATTATTTTTGTTACAAATCATTTTATTTTATGCCTTTTTTAGTTTTAAAGTAAACAAGGCAGATGTTCGCTTTATTTAGATGAGTAGAATGCGTAAGTTGAATTTAAATAACTCGTGTTTGAATTTACGAATGCTTGGGGACATGGAAAATTGTGGTGCTCACCGTACTTTTTCTCTCTTTTTACTGGAATTTATGTGTCTTTAGTTTTGACAAGTTTACTTAAAGGATTCTAGGAAGAGGCTTTTTGTATTTAAATTTGTGGAGCGGTCAATCTCGTGCATTTGAATTTTGCATGTTCTTCGGGTTCAATTGTATGTTTTTCGACTTCATTTCCTTCACTCGAATCTACTAAACGAAATTTGCATACACTCCAAGATTGTTTAAAAGATCCTTGCCTCGACATATTTTTGTTTTAAAAAATCTTGAATTTTCGCCAACTCCTCGAACATTTTGCTAAACGTGCTCACGCTAACAGAGATCCCTCCAATCAATAATCTGAACATTAGCGGCACATAAAAGTCACTAATTGAGATATCCCGAACAATTTGAACTCAACGTTTTTAAAGTGTTAAGTAGTGGTTGGAGTGTGCAATAAATCTCATTGTTGGCACTCTTATCTACCTCACTGAGGTAGCCGATATGGGCGTTGTCAGTGGAGAAAATTTAAATATAAAACGTAGTGTTGCAAGACGATCATGGGTTTTATCTTTAGACGGTCATATTTTGAAGTATGTGTAGCAGTTGCCCTTTATGCAGTAGGCAGAGTAAGCTGATGACGATATTCGTATTTTATTTCATGATTCATTTGTAGGACATGATAAAAATGTTGATATGATATGTTACAGAATATTGCAATACTTCATAAGGAATCATTGTACTCATCACTAAGAACAACTTTAACTATGGAACCAATACTGAAAACGCGAAAAAAAACTGCTCAATACATTTCTTTGCGCATAACTCAACAAAATTTACTGAACGGCTGAATTTCTTTACAATTTGTGGGTTGATCTCATATAAAAAGTTGTTCATAATGATTAATACAATGTAAACTAAAGAGGTATTTCGTTTATTTTGTTACACGTTGTGTTATAATATTGTGTGGTACATTTTTGTCCGTAGGTTAACGATTTTAGTTTTACTGAAAGAAAGAAAGAATAATTATTAAAAACCAGTTTCATTCTAATGATGACATTTACTGATTCCAAAACCGAAATGACAATAACTCAAGTAAATTACAAAACAGACGCGTCGATTGAATTCCAAAAATGTCACTTATATATAACATAAAACAAGTTATCAAAATCAGAACCGATATAAATAAAGATACTGAAGATTATAAAATCACTTTAGTTGAGCAAGGGATCATCGTGTGTGGCATTAATGTACGGTAACGACTTATCAATGATCTCTTCATTAAAAACTAAAATGTGAGACGGTTTCGAATGTTTGTAAATTTACATTGATTAGAGGTTACTGAAGATATTCATGAAAATACCGATGCTGCTTGAAAGAGTGCGTATACGGCGAAAAGACGACTGAATAGGGATGTTTCCTAAGTAAAAAATATATGATTATGTTTAGTCCGTCAGTTAGATTATAGAAAAATATTGGACACGTATTTTTTCCTTTATCAAATCTATAAAAACTCATATAGATACAAAGCATCAAAGATCAGGAGTGGGGGCTTGTGACGTCACAGCTCGGTAAAAATTGTAGTGAGTAGTGACGTCACACGTGTTTTCAACGCACTGTACCGTATTCATTTTTTGTTTACGTGAAAAAAGAAAAAATACGTGTCCAATATTTTTTGGAAATCTATCTGACGGACTAATTAGATTTTTTTAGTCAACTGCCCTATTATTCTATTACAAATTTTTAACTTTTTTTGTTGATTACTGATATATCTAAAATACTCTATCCAAAGAGTTGCGTAACTGTTAATAAATAATAGATCTATTGGAAGCCAATACAAAATATTTCATTTGCATGTGTGGAAGGTACCAACGCGAATCTTTTATTGTAAATTTAACAACTTCGTCAGCAAACTATTAAACACATTCCTGTATTTCCTTATTTGGCTCACTGAGTTAACCACCGCACTCGCTGTACAGTTATTTACTGTACATACGAATAAGAAAGCCAATTTATTATTGACAACATTAACCTGATCAGATATACGGAAAATAAAATAAATCCCAGAAAAATATCCAATGCATCTGGACGGGTTTGAGCCAGCATCCCTCACTAGGGAGGAGCACAAGGTTTGCATGCAATGTTCAGCGCATCAATCAGCAAGTGAATCGTATTCTCAATAATAATAAAGTAAGCTCATCTGTTTCGGGGATCTGAACAAATGTTTCTGAGAACGTTGCGTGTCCCCTTAATGATCTGAACAAAAGTAAATGTTTTAAACAAAAGCTTTCTAAGGTTTAATTAGGTTGAATCGATGAAAGTCGGGATCATGCTTTTTGTAATGATGGTGTACGATACTGTTGAAGCCTGAATGATGTTAGTTTTAAATAATGATTTAAAGACTTCAATGTGAGTCTTAACAAGACAAGGTAGTAATACGGATATAACAGTAAATCATTTATCAATTTTCTTTTATGGCACTGATTCAGTCCAAATTATTAATAGTTGTGTGAAGAACGTGTAAACATGATTAATGCATATACAAAAAATATGATACAATCGATCAATATTGTAAGAAGTATTTTTGCATATAAGATTTACTGATCACATGATATAGTGTGGAGCCAAGAAATTATTCTGCACATAAGTATAGGTGATCCCTTTCGTTTGCATTTAGCGATGATAATACTTGTTATATAACATTATAATGATTATCTAAACGTCTCAATACTAAAGCAATTTATATCAATGATTGACCAACAATGTTAATAAGACAAGATACAAGAATGAAGCCATTAGCGGAATCGCTAAAACTAACACCGTTTCGCGATCTCATAAATCACAAAGCGATTTGGACCTTACCATTAACTTGTCAGAGTTGAAACTTCTATAGCATGTGTGCGAACAATTTATCTTAGCGTTCGACGTGGATGCAATTAATCAAGAGGCAATGTCACGTACGTAATATAGCCGAGGTAAAAGAGAAAAAGATGATTTCAGGCTAATTATCTTTGATGTTGTTACATTTTTATTTTGCCACTTAACACCTACAGAGGCAATTTGTCGCTTGTTACGTTACGCTATTGAATTTTCGGGGTCCTGTATTGTATGACTACCGTCTGTTGAAGCCTGCTGATTTATTTCTCATACGTCCACTGTCCAGTACTCATTTATCATCGTTCGGCTGTATTTAGACTGTTTATTTTTTTAATGAGCTTTCGAAAAGGTCAATTTTGCGTTTACAGTTCTTTTTTTCTTGCGCCGTGAGGGTGTTTATTTCTTCTTAAATACGTTTAAGATCAGTTGTCGTGTTCGCAACCTGATCTCATTATTCGGGACATGTAAGAAAAAGAAGGTGAGAAAGCTCGGAGTATAAGCAAATATATTCATTATTTATCGATGCCTATTTTTAAATAAAGCCTTCCAGTTTAATTTATGTGCGGCTTCCTTGAATTGACCGTCCATATTCTGGAGAATTTATAGTGTTGCTAAAAATATTTCAAACATTTCCTTCCTGGGAATAATAACTTAGAATTCCCATTCCGTAAGTAACTGAACATTAGAATATCCTGGAGAATATTCTGATACAATGTCCTGTAACTTCCTCTAGGTAGCTGAGACCTCACAGAGCCTTGATCAATTCATCGAATTAAATACCTTTAATTAATTACGATTGCTATCTCAGCTTGGTCTGTGGATGGCAATTAGTCGTAGAAAGGATCCTTTGTTACGAGTAACATGACGGCTGTAAGGTTCCTGTTTTAGCAAGCTTCTAAGATTACAAGCAATGAATAGGGTTCCTGATGAAGCATCCTTGTTTTCATGAACATCTAGGTGTGATAATGATCAGTTTTTAGAATTTTGTCCAATACGTGGGACTGTTATTTCATTTGCATTTGCTGTAGTGTCGGGTTTTCTAAACTCCTGATAGCTTATCAAACTTAGAATGGTGATTTTAAGAGATTTGAGTTTTATAGAATTTACACGGCTAGACTTTTCTTGGTTCAAAGAATATTTTAAACTTATTCAACAAAAAACTATCATTTTATGATACTCACCAAAGTTAAATGTGATCACAGCTACCTTTCTCCAATGACTAAAGAGTCAAAAGTAAATCAATAACATGACTAGTGTAAAAATATCCCATGCATAATTGTGAAATATCGCTTACATGAACATTCCTCTAAAACATGTACCTTGTCGGCAAAGCAGTGGTAACTACTACTACTTATAAATTGTCACTATAGTTATTGTAAACTATTTTTACCTTGATTTAGAAAGGGCATTAATGGCTTGATTGATTATATCTAGGTCTTCACTGTGAAGATTGATACTAAAGTTAAAAAGAGACACTCTTTAGTTAATTGATTGGTGGACAATTTGGTTTCAAGGTTATGATTATCATCTCCATCATTACTGAATTCCTTACTGCCAAGTTCTTCTTCAACATGCTCAGTCACTACATTGTCAGTTTTAGCGAAACTTAGGTTTGTATTTTAGTTCGATATTTTCAGGTTATATTATCGTTATTTCCATACTGTTTTTTTTTCTGGATGGGAAATCATCAAATGATTTTTTCCGCTCCCGCTACTGGGTAGAGAGGAAGGGAGTGTCTCTTACTGACTAACACCCCCCCCCCCCGTGTTCCACTTAGTGCCCTTTGCATTCCAAGGCTACGGTGACTCTTTGTCCTAGCAGGCACTGACCTGCTAGGACAAAAGTCTTCTTTGCTGACAGCTCTTTGAGGCTATGGCCTCAAAGAGCTGTCAGCAAAGAAGACTTTAAGAAAATTCTTTAAATATTAACCTAAGGTATGCCTTAGGTTAATATTTAAAGAATTTTCTTGTCATTTCCAACAATGCATGCATCATGCTCAAATTCTTCTTTTTCTTTCTTTTACAGATGTCAGCCATCGACCCTGACTGCGGTGTCAACGCTATCGTCAACTATACCCTCGGAGAGAGTTTCATCAAGCCTCAGTTCTCTGTCAAGCCTGACTCTGGGGAACTGTGTGTGTCGGCGCCTTTGGACTACGAGGCACATAGCGACTTTGAGTTTCCTGTCATCGCTACTGACAGAGGTTTGTATGAAATTCTATTTTTCATAGTGTCTTCATGGCAAATATGTATCTAAATATAACTCAAAAGCGACTGACTGACATAGTGATCTATCAACGCACAGCCCAAATCACTGAACGGATCGGGCTGAAATTTGGCATGCAGGTAGATGTTATGACGTAGCCATCCGCTAAGAAAGGATTTTGATTAATTCTACCAAGGGGATAAAATAGGGGATGATACTTTGTCAATTATAAACCGATCGGGCTGAGAGTTTCAAAATCGGGGGTAATTGCACGCGGACGAAGTCGCGGGCAGAAGCTACTAGCTTGTATATAAAAGCGAAATACCACTCACTGATTAATCATGAAATCTCAAAAACTATAACACCTACAAACTTAAAAGTTGGCAGGTAGGTTCCTTCCAGGGTGTAGACATCCACTAGGAACGAATTTTACGAAACTCCACCCCTAAGAGAGTAAAAAGGGGGTAGAATTTGTTTCTATTAAATCTGCGCAGACGAAGTTGCGGGTGAACTGCTAGTATAATAGTATAATAACAATTTATGTTTAGCCCAATACTTGGCAAACGTAATTTATACCATTACGCTGACGCAGCCATAAATGAGATCTATTCTATTTGTTTTTACAGTTTTAATTTCTGTTACTATGGTCTTTTGCGATAAGTTTGAGCTCCTATTAAAATACCAAATAGTTTTAATCGTCTCTTGTTACCTTTTTTACACAATTGTCTGATAAACTAGATATCTGGCTTGATCATTACTTTTTTAAACTATTCCGAAAATGAACTTCGGTACCACTATTTAAAATTATAATTCGATTTGTGAAACTTGTGGTATTATTTTATAATTTTGTAACTTTTGAATGTACATTCTATAAAATGGATTTTAATGTTCAGAAAATGATTTGTTCGCTTAAAACATAGAGGTTAGGCCCCGCCCATTAATTAACTCGTGCATTCCAAAATGTAATGTAAAATATTAATAGTTTGATTAAGTGAACTAATAAGTGGAATTCTGCTACTAACCGAACCCTTTTGGCAAACTATTCTAAACATTCTCTAGCTTCAAATTATATTTTATCCCAAGAAGAAAAATAAAACTATCAAGAACAGTGTCTAAGATTAAATAATTGGAATTTGTTCGAAAGAGTCACCGCGGCCCTGGAACGTAAAGGGCATGAGAAGGATCACGGGTGGGTTTTAGTCAGAAAGAGTCTTGACACTCCCTTCTGCTCCGCCCAGAGCGGAAGAAGTTATTTGATGATTTCCCATCCAGAAAAAAAAATATTAAATAATACCTACAAAAAAAAACTAAGATTTTTAATGGTAATATTAATATTTACACACTAGTTTTCATTTATTTCCCATTTAAAAACATATTTGCATACCTATATAAAACCCAAAAACAATCAGAATATTATCATGAGCTTCTTGCAAACGATTGTCTGAATTCTATCTTATAAATAGAACACCCTTTAAAATGCTTTGGAAATTGGTTTCCATATTATTAGTAAACATGAAACGTCGCCAATTGTTTCAAAATTCCGCCATAGCTTCCGAACCTATTTGTGCATAATTTACTATGTTCATTTACCCGAAGTGGGTTAACAACATTCCCTACGCGGAACTTTATTAATTTTCTAATATAATTAGCCTGATGCAATATTTTCTAAGGTATTTACAGGTAAATTACCCTACCTTAAATTATAATGCTTATGTCTTCGGTCGAACTTATTGACTTTTAACTGATATTCTACCTGTTCACTGTGATAGTTTTGTCCTTCTTAATTTAATTTATTTTGTCGATAGTTATCATATATTATGTCAACGGAAAATTCCAAACGCCGTTAGTTTATTAACAAAAAAAGTTGCCCCACTTATATTGTGGTATTTCTCCTGTATTGTGGGTGCATTTACATACATATAATCTCACATACACAAACAGCCAGCTATATAAATATTTCTTCCGGGTGGTAATCGAATCCACGACACGCAGAGCAGAAGTCAAAAAAAAATATCATTGTAAAATATCGCCTGAAGTCAGAAACCGTTTTTTTTTTTAAATAAGATACGGATATATTGGAAACTATTGACTTTGGTCGGGATCTATTGTCTACATTTTTTTCATAAACTGTCGAGAAATTATAATCTAATAAAGACCGGTGACATATACAATCAAAGCTATGTTAAATATAAACGAACTCATAGGGCATAGAAAAATTCTTTCACATCACTATTAATGGGAAAACTGTTAAGAAAATAATTAATTCTAATTCATTAGTTATAACCATTCAAAAGTAATTTCAGTAACGATTCGTTTAATGTATATTATATTGCAGTCATTAAAGGATGTCTCAAAATAGATAACGTAAAGTTTAAATGTGAATATTAGTACCAAGTAATATTGTAAATGAACTGCCCAACCCATCTTTAATATTAGTTTAACACTTCCGGGGTTCTCGGTTTACGTAAATTATGAAAATATGGGCGTTAATTGTAAAGAAACCACAAATTAACATTAAGAAACGAATTGTTTATTGGTGCATTGTTACAAAATAAATATTTAATACTTATCTTTACTAATATTATAAAGCTGAAGAGTTTGTTTGTTTGTTTGTTTGAACACGCTAATCTCAGGAACTACTGGTTCGAATTGAAAAATTCTTTTTGGGTTGAATAGACCATTTATAGAGGAAGGCTTTAGGCTATATATCATCACACTTAAGCCAATAGGAGCGGAGCAGCGATAAAAAATGTTTTAAAATCGGGGATTCCACGGGGACGAAGTCGCGGGCAGCAGCTAGTGTATAATACACACCGATAGTTTGTAATAAGCTTAAAAAATCGTGGTCATTTGAACAAGGCAACTAATGTATCTAGGGGGCCCACGCTGCGTTAGATTTTATTTCCCTAGAATAATTCAATATGAACGTATTGTAAACTTCAAAGTATGTACGTATACGTATGTACCCAATAACCCCACCAAGAATATCAAAAAAATGGCAGCAAATATTATGTTATGTTCAAAGTTTGAAAGCTTGCTAAAACAAGAAATAAAATAAGCTCTAATAACAGAACACCTACCATTTTGTTTGTAATGTAAATTTCTATTTTAGTGCTAAATGCTTTCAAAATTACTATTTCCTGCTGCAGTATTAAAGTCGATAGATCGCATCTGTCAAGCTTGGCTATAAATATATCGTGGGTTTATATCAAATACTGGGCATTTACCACTATTTAAAAGATCATTATATATTTCTGATAAACCTGATTAAAAACTACTTAGTAAATATTTTCCGTTGATCGACAGAAATGATTCATTTTGTATTATATTGCGTATATATAAGATTTTGTTTTGTGATTTAACCAGAATGACTTGTTTCGTTAAAACAAACTGTCCCCAACAATCGCACGACTGCAAAGGCTGATTTATTTCCAATAATTATATTGTCACGATACTTGTACATTACATCATCAAGGTAAACCGAACTCGAAGTAATATACGAAAATCTTTAAAATATCCACGATTTGCAGCGATTTCGAGGACCCATCACATTGGCGGGCCCGAAATAAATTCCACCAATGTCTGACCGCGGTCCGAAAGTCCAGTTCGAAGATTTATGGGGAGAGAACAGTGCAACTATCACTTGCTGTTTTTATTTCGTTAGCTTGAGCGGCTACTTTGTCTTTTGAAACGGAATTTTCGAGAACTTTTTCCAGTTTTTTAATGCTGTGACGACTGTGTTTGGACTTCGAATTCTGAAAATTTTAATTCGTTGTCATTGAAAAGGATTTTGTAATCAAAAGATAAATTAATAATTTTCTGTTGGAAAAGTTGCAGTTATTTAGGAAATTAAACATTTTACGTTAGGCTGTAAATCAATACCTTTTGATTTTGAATTCTTTGAAGACTTAATCGTAAGAAGAAATTTTATAAAAAATATGGAGAATCAATGACCTATCATAATAGTTAATTAATTTATAGTTATTACTAATTTTACGATTTTCATGAAATTACATCTCTTTTATTCGCTAAAGTTGTACAATAATAAATAACTGCGGCTAAGCCCAAACAAATAGAGAGAGAAGAAATAACACTATCCATTACATTTTAACAACCCATAAATAATGTACATTCAAAAGTAGCACAGCAAAAAAAAAACATTTACAATCACGAGCCCGCTAAACGCGTTGACAAACGTATAAATCAACTACCTGCCAATTAGACATAGAATTACAAACAATACGAACAATCAATACCAATTATTTATTCGCAGGAGGCCTGTCGACGACCGCTATGGTGAAGATTCAACTCCTCGATATAAACGACAATGTACCAGCATTCACAGTTAAGGATTACAACGTGTCTTTGAAAGAAGGACGGATCTCCTCCGAGCCGATTATAGCTGTGTCCGCAACAGACTCAGATTCTGGAAGATTCGGTACTATAACTTACAGAATTGTAAACGGCAATGAGAATGATGTCTTCAGAATAGATAGAAGTACCGGGGAGATTTTGGTTACGAAACCAGCTTTGGTACAAGCTAACTTGAAATTTGATCTAGAAGTATCTGCAACTGATGGTGGAGGATTGAGTGCTCCTCAAAATGCAGTAGTGCATGTCTCTGTGATGCCTGCAGGGATTGGATCAGCATTGTTTGATAAGCCGAGGTACAATTTTCGAGTGAAAGAGGACGTCAGGATCGGAACTGTTGTTGGGAACCTGAAAGCGACTGTTGGTAATAGAGGTAAGTGAACTATTCATTTTTGTTATATTTTCAAGTCGTCTATTAAGGAAACCATTAAATATCGCATGTCCATTGTGAGAAATCCTATAACAGAAAATACTCTTTAATAATATGTTTGTTAATTCTAAACCACATCATAAACATTCCATATAAGAAACCATTCAAGTGCTTATTATTAGTCATACACATATTTCTCTAAAGTCTTCAAAGTTAAACAAAAACATACAATCCGGAATCAACGTTTCCGGGAAATCATCGCATAAAGTACAAACGACTCAATGATACAACTACCGTTGACCGGCATCACCTTATAGCTTCATTTCGCTTTAACAAATTTATTGAAATCGTGCCCCAGTGGTTACTATTCAAATGAAAAGCTTTTAGCGTCTTCGTAAAGTCTCCGCTAAGGTAACTGGGCTAGGTGAATAGGTCTTCAATATAAAAGTGCAGTACACTTTACATAATTACAGTCTTATGTAAAAAGAATTGTATTTTGTAGGAAGCAAGTCGGTGCTTTATGGAAAACGTGACGAAAGTCTCGATTAATGGGAAAGCTGGAAACTGTCGTGTAGTTTATTGGTCCTGTTATAGTGAAAGACATTGTTGAACTTAAATACGGCGGCGTTAGTTTTCTATAGAATATATTCAACTTAAAACCTTTTTTCCAATTTTTTTTCTCTTTGTGCCCAATTTTTACCTATCGTACCTACATGACCCAATACTTAAAAAAAAAAATACTTAAAAAAGTTCCAATTATAAAATAATTTCCCTGATACATGATAGTTGATGATCCATAACTTTCCAAATAGTCATTTTTCTATACTAAACAGACTTGAGCCCAATATCGCTCCCAGCGGAACTTCTCTCCCTTAGACCATTTTCCGCGTACGCTAAGATGGCTATACAACAGAACGTAATCGCCCATTGTCTTAGCGAAGATCACGAGCTGATGCGAGCCCGTGGTGCATCCACTTGGCAACTTTTATGAGCCTTTTTGAATTGCTGATGCGTTCCTTACCCATTTTGAAAGGACAAATAATTTACACGGTGAATGAGACTGAATACATATATTTTTAATGATATGTAGGTTGTTCAACGCATTTCGTGTAAGCTCGTATAAAATTTAAGATATCTTCGCTTTAAATTTTAACTTGGTATTAGATATATAGTTTTAGAAAATCTGTTCCGTTTTGTTTAACAAAATGCTGCATATCTTGTTAATGGCATTGATATTAATTCTCATATATCATGCATTTGTATCTGCAATTAATCAACTCAGCCTATCACACTTCCTTGCTAGGCATAGGTCACAATACAGCGATCTTGCACTTTCCACGTCCAGTCTTTCTCTAGCCTTTTAAAGTCATCATATCATACATATAACATGTGACATTAAATATCTTCTATGCATATACTCGTAACAGGATCTCCACACACTCAATCTTCCTTAACACCAAAATTATCAACTAAACATTTACAATCACCATCAAACTTCTTAATTTCTCATACATCAACATCATTGTCGCTAAGGCCATCTATCACACTGTAACGTAACGCGACATGTATGACGATAGTGATTTAATGCTGCGGAAAACCATTCGAATAGCTGCGAACATTCCTGTTTCAATTTATGCCGTTAAAGCTGTAATTATTTAAAGTTGCAATGGGTAATTTTCCCATATCTTCTAAGGTGGAAATGCAATAATTTTGTATCAATGCGCATACGTTTCGCTTTGCCTGAAACGGCACCTATCGCAATCTTTGTTTATAGTTGTACTGTTAAGTTTGACCCATTTTGCTGTTTGAATGGCCATGCTAAAGTTTATGGACATCAATTTTATCTTCAATTTTTTTTTTTAACAGTCATACTAGTAGTATCTTTTGCAGCATCCATCAGTTTAGTTTTAACAGTAAATTCAATTTGTCCCGTACTGGAAAAATAATTGGGTACAAATTGTAATTTCGCACACGAAACCCGTTAGACACCGCAAGCAGGATGTTAGTATGTTATATAAACGTAATAAGCCCAACGTGATTGATTGCTGTTTTATCACAGATAGTACTAGTAGAGCAATAACTTATTTCCTTTCGACAATTCTCACGACGCGAGCAGCTGATAGCCACCATCTTTGATTCTCATTTCATCGCGGAAACACGATATCTTGAGAAAAAAATGCATTAAATCTCATCTACTAAACGTCAAATTTATCGATATAGATTGTCATCTGTCAAAAGTGTCATTATATTTTTAAAACATATCAAAGAATTCCGTTTAATTAATTAGTGACTTTGTCGGTCACGGAAATCGAGATTCTGCTTTTAAAAGGTGCTTTTTACAACTTCTAATGATACATTAAAAAGGTATAAAATATTTTAAGTAAGTGCAAATCGGGGTTATAACCCACATCAAATGGTTTTATGGCTAAATTTAAGTACTATGGCAGTGTTTCAAATGCTTAAAGATATGATTTTAATGTGGTATATGTATACAAGAGGTCACCACTTTAAATAAATTAAGATATTTTTAATGTCACTAATGAATTGTCACGTAGAATTTTGGATCATTACGCGAACACCAACGTCGAAAATGCTCAAATGCAATATTGTTATTTATATTTATTATTATTATAATGTTGGTATCGTGTGTAAAATTTTTCCAGTCATGCATGGAAGAGAAATACAATGAAAATTCTACGCCTAAATTGTAGGCATGGGAATTTAGTCAGAGGAATAGGTAGCATCGTCTTGCTGTTGATAAGTAGTCGTTTTGCACAGTATGGCAGGGAGTAAAAAGTAAACTTTGAACACCAAATACGTGATAATTGCTACACTTTACGTTACCTGTGGCTTTGGATATTCTGAAAGATAGCTCACTGTCTATGTCTATTTCAAATATTTAATAAGCGATATTTCGGCATAGCTTAGATACTTGTTCGACCTGAAAATTGCCCTCTGCAATACAAACAAATCATTGTAATACATGCGTTTAGGTTGAAAACAACGGTTAAATTTATTTGTGTATCATTGTTATATTACGTTATATGCTGTTATATTACAGTATAGACAATAAAGCATGTTCGGTATCTCACTCGCGACGGTGCGTTTGGATAATATTTATACAGGTAGGTCCCGGGGTGCTGTTACACCGAAGTGGAAAGGAGAGAGTAATGTTACAAGTTATGATTATAGCACGAAAAATATTTAAAATAGGTACAATGTTTCATTAATTTTTTACTTATTTAATATACGGTCTGGTAGGCAGCCGCTTCATGTGTTTGCACTTTATCTGTTCATCTGAACCCATTTTGAACGCCGAACCCAATACAATTATTGCGTAAAAGCTAGGCAGATGATTTTTTGACATTCTTGCCATTTGCAGGTATTATCAAAACCATCAGCATTTTCTCTTGGTAATTGTCAGTTTGTGAATATTATTCAAAAGAATGTATGTACATACATAGGACACAATTAAAACCCATGATACCAGCTACTGTACCTAGATAAAGCATGGTCATACAAATTATATTTTGGACGATATGAATCTACAGTTCTAGACAATTCATAAATCTCATCATTTATGAACATATTTTGGCACAAATTAATAATTAAATATCTAATTTCAAGTTTTCCATTCCATTTCTTTGCAAAAATATATTTAAGCCCATTTCTTAGAGCTTATTTGCCATCCCTACAGTACTCAAGTTACGCTCCAGTGTAACAGCCCCCCACAATTCTGGCCCACGTATTCTGTTGTAAGTTCTAGCTCTGTAAATCACTGAATTGCTAACTCTACCGTTATAGTACGCTGTGCACTTGTCTATGGGAATTCTACGCCATGGCTTCACCATTGTTAAGACATAGATAGTGGCCGCTTAAGATTCATGGACTTTGAAATACTGGTATATGTATGGATATTGAAATATTGTGGTGACCGTTTTATTTGAGCATTTATTCGCTATTAGTTGATATTGCTTGGTTACTTATTCAATGGCTATCTTTGTCGAGCGAACTACCATTATACATTAAGCATTAGGATTAGCTCAGGCTTGAATAATATTTTTATTTGCACAATCAATGTTCGGAAATGTCTTAGGAAATGCTTGAGTAAAGACACTGAAGACTTCACGAGATATTAGCTGGAGAAAGCAATACAACGGGAATAGTAAATAACTATAAGCTAGTACTAAAACAGTATGAAAAAAGTAGGAACACACACACACACACATTTGAATTTTCAGCACGATTGGGAATATACTTACTGCATTATGTTGATAAGTTAGACAAGCTAGGAAGAAACTACTTTATATCTTATCGTCGGAATCACTCATAATGTTTCAAATTTAGTTATTGATTGGATTGATTTATTGTGATTGTGACCTACGAAATGACAAAAATGAACACAGATTCAAAATTTTGATGAATGTGTAATCTTGAAGAGGAAATGTCTGGAAGAGCTACTGATCCATGAAAGAACTATTTTAAGGACACTTTGCTCATGTCACTTAAGCGGAAGCTTATGGGGTATTCACCCCATTTGGACCTATGGTGCACAAACTTGTTCTTTGACTAACATCCAGAAGTCCAAACTCAAGGTTTGCCAACGTGCTAGCGCAGTATACTTGGTGTTAAATTAACTGATCGAATTCGAAACACGATACTGCGCTCAAACACAGATCATTGACGTCTCTCAGAACTGACAGACTGGGCTGGACATGTCTGCCGTATGGGCCTACAAAACACAAAATTGGTGTCCTGAAATTGCGAGACGGGGCAGACCACGAAGGAGATGACGGGACGACTTGGATGTCTTCCTTGGGAATTGTCAGGATGTGGCACAGCATCGGGAACAATAGAAGCAGTGACCCTTTGCCCAATGGGCCTTTGCCAAGTAGTGGGAAATTTTAGATGAGCTATAACGATGATCTTAAAACCATTGGAACTAACTCTAAGCAATCTTGTAGGAGCAAAACGAGTTGAGAAACTAAATAAAAACAAGTATCAAAATCGAAGAATAGTATCGATACAGTTAAAATTGAAACCGTTGTACTCGTTTTCTAAACATTAATCAAGAAGATCTTATAAATTAACTAAACGTACTATTTGACATTCCACGATATTCCATTTATTAAACTGGTGACTTATTACAAACAAGAATTCAGATTTATATCGTGTGAACTATAATTTTATTCGACATGGGAGGTTACTTGTGCAGTAGTAATATTAATAAATTTTAAACTAATTAGCTGAATCACAATACTGGTATCAACTACGTATTGCAAATCAAATCTTTAGATTGAGTTGATTTTATCTTAAAAATCACATTGTATTTTTAGCTCTGACCCAAGTTATAAGCGGCTAGTAGCGCCCTGCGGTTTTAACCTCATAGTTCCCGTTTCCATGGAAATATGGGGATAAAATATAAGGAACCTACATAATATGTCACCTGAGGATAATGTAGCTTCTCAACAATGAAATAATTTTTCAAATCGGTTCAGTAGTTTTGAAGCCTATTCAATACAAACAGGTATATATTGCTAATAATGTATTTGCACATCAAACAGGCCTTAATCTAGAAATAAGGAATTATTTTTCTTTTTTTGGAATATTTTGTGATTTCTTCAGGATACCATTGTCAGTATACGATTTGTTCTACTTCCTAATAGCTTTAGTAAGAAATTGCAAGCGATGTCAAGAGATTCTTGAATGCCATGAATTAATTTACAATAATCAAAGGTCACTCGTTTTAATGATCAGATCATTAAAATCACTTTAGCTTCAGCTAGGGATGTAGCACATCTTTGAAAATATTAATGTGACATTTTTACCCAATACTGATTTAAAAACGTTTTATTGTGAAGTTAAGACAGATTTCTACGCATGCATAGAAGATTTGCCTTAATATTTGTACCATTTTAATCCCCGTCTGATTAGTTTAATTAAAAATATCAATGAGATCTTGACAATGCTTATGAGCCAATGGTGCCATTTCTTGTAGTTTTAAAGTAACATTTTAAAAGATTTTTCAGGGAGAAAAGGGAGCACAAAGTTGGTTTTGGATAATTCCAACAGCGATGCGATTGCGATCGTTCCATTGTAAGTAGGGCAATTACCGATTTAAAGACTAGAGAGGATATTATAGGGATACTATCCATTCTTGTTTTTGTTCGGTTCGAGGCTCAAACTTGTCATCACACTGTCGATGTCGCTTAAGACTCAGACCACAACTTAACCCGCTTCGAGTTTAATTAGAAAGAGCTCCATAACGCCTGTGTTCAATATAGACGCACGCCCCTTTAGATTTATTACAGCATGCCCGGAGATAAACGTCCATTAATTAAAAAAAAGCATTATATATTATTGAAGTTTACGAACGACGAGAGCAAGTTTTTTGAATGGTCACTTGCCAAATATTATGATTTTGTGATAGCCCTGGTTGTTTCAAAAATGTGAATGGATGTTGAGTTTTTTCATGTTAGGTAAACAGTGCAGTTTTTTTTTTCGAATCGTTTTTTGTAAGTAGGTGTGGCTTTGGTTGGTTATCTAGAAATAAGATCAGCAATCCGGGTCGTAGGTGCATCTAAAAATTGATAAGGGGTTACACTAATAATATGGCTTAACGTTCATAATTGATTAGAATGACTAAGTTTTTTATTTTGTTGACTTGTAAATGTATATATACAAATTTAATAGTAGCATCAACAACATAAATGGCTACTTTGAAAATAGCGATGAGTGAGAATTAATTCACTTCAATTATATCAAAGCTCGTGTCTGTTTTAACACGAAGATTGACTGCAATGTCGTTTATTAAATTAATATAATCAGCACTAGTTGACGCAGACGTGCCAAAACATCATCTACAAATCTAATAAAATTAAAATTTCGATTATCGATACTATAATTAACGTTCGATTAACGACTAATCAAATATCGATTTGACTCGCACCACCGTTAGACCACACATGTGTTTGTATTATATTAATTTATCATGTATGACAGTTAATCTTGTGAATAATTCCGATCGCCGTTACCATGCGCTTCTGCCTAAGAATTATTTGGTCGTAATTCGATGGCGGTCGCCAAAGATACTTAATAGCATCGATCACAATTAATATTGGTAAAAGATGTTTTGTTACTTAATTTGAAATAACCGCATAAGTAGCTTTTTTTTGTTTTTGTCATGGATTGGAATTCTGTCCTGGGTGGAGCGGAAGGGAGTGTCAAGCTTATACTGACTAAAATCCACCCGTGTTCCACCTAATGCCCTTTGCGTTCCAGGGCCGCGGTGAATCTTTCGAAGAAATTCCGTAACCCTAGCTAGCACTAACCCTATGGTTTCATGTCTTCTTTGTCCGACATCTCGTCGTCATCGTCGAAGTGCTTAACATATTAAAATTGGCTCGAAAAAAGTCCTGTTACTGCAAATTCGAGAGCAATACACTAAGATGTTAGATCAACACGAAGAACAGCCTCGACAATCAGAACTTTATTATCTATTTACCCTGCTTATTCACAATTATGAAAGTGTCGGTTTTATTCCACAACTTAGAACAAAAGCTAAATCATCCATCTGACAATAATATAAGTTTAAAGCTAAACATCCAATAGAAACATAATATCGTAAATAAAAAACAGAATTCTCACAAAAAAAGAAAGCCAACGGAGGGACATGGTCGCGCAATAATATGAATAGCATTACGCAAATTAGAGCCGATAGCTGGACACAGAGCCTTTTGTGTAGACACCCAGACAGGGACTGTCTCAGTTCTTAGACATACTCGTAAGCTATAGTGATTCAAAATAGCCTCGCTATATAGAGATGTAAAAATTGCGTTTTTAGAGATAGATCTCTGTAATGCTAAAAATGGTAAAGATGAGACTTTGCACAAGCAAAATAATTATAACAAAGTCAAGGTCTTAAAAACAAGATATGAAGGTATGTGAGTAAATTATAATAAAGAAGATTATTAAATATCATTTATGATAAAGGCTTTAACCGCTCCCTTAAGATGCCTAAGAACAAAAAATATTGGCAAAGAGCATAAAGTATCTGACAATATTTTTCCACAGGTAGACGCTTAAAATTGCTTAATATATTTTTTTGGGATTTCACACAATAATCCTCGGACAGATTTAAACCTACACTTTATGAACATTAGAAGGATTAAAGAAAACCCTTGCCATTTTATGATAGGTTTAAAAAAATAAGTTAAAAATTTCACGCTCCCGCGCAATCGAACAGTGACTGAAAATTTGAAATTCGAATCTGGAGAAATCCAAGGATACGTTCGGATCTGAGTGCGCCGACTTCGGGTAGGGTGGCCAGTATTACGGGACTAAGCGAGTTTAGTCTTTTTTGTCATGACTGATTTAATCTTCAAGGTGAAAGGTTGAATGAAAATAAACTCCTGCCTTACCCTTCGAGTCTACAGAAAAGTTGTGATTTAGATTGTTCTTATTTTGTATTTATTTGGTTACAATTTAAATACTCGTGTTGAGTTGGTTTCTTCTATTATTCTCATCGCAAATGATACTCACTCCGTTTACGTTGCAACAAAAGTAAGTCACATACCATTATTTGGTTACCTCGGGTTATCATGACGATCCCAGACGTGATTCAAATCGAAGTTCATTAATTAACTTCCAATTAAAATCAAAGTTGTCGAGGCAAATTCCGTTTTAACATGGCAGATCTCGACGAACCTCTCACCTTTGGCCGTAGAGACATTTTAGCCTATTTTAAAAGGAAAAAAAGGATTTGGTGGTAGCCCTACAGGCAGCACACCCAAATAAATCCAGCGAGGTCGGCGAACCCTTGCTGTGGCGACAGTTTTTGCCGCGTAAACTTTTAGGCCTTCTTTTTTAAAAGTCCTGTAGGTACTTCAATTATTTTCGACTTTTTTTTTCGACACCCGCGTTATTCGGACTTCGTATTTGATTCAGTTTATTTTGCTGTGTAGGTGTTTAATAGGTGTAATTTTGTCCCTGACAATGTTGTACGTCAAATAACGTGTGAGTAACAGATGTTTTGTACTTAGATGTGGAATAAGATTTAAGTTTTTATACCTTTATATTTTTGGTTATATTTTCCGTAAGACGATTTTTAACGTACACTGGCCGTTTACGGTCACTATTACTTACTACACTTTCCTACAGGTACGATAATTGAGTTAATAATACACAAACAAAATCACCCTTTATTAAGGTTTCCACTTTCTCTTTGTCATAGACCTTATGAATTTTGCAAGCTCTCTAGAAATCCTATTCGAAATACTAATTAATTTAATCGTGCGGAGTAAATAGTCAAAATCAGTTAATGTTATGTTCCATTCATTATACGTCGCATTCACTACATTTAGTAATTCATAACCTACTTTCATTCATTTGCACTGCATTATATGCCATTAAGCTTGACGCAATATTTCAAGGAAATTGTACACATATGAAATGTTAATCTGATTAAGATCAATTTGTAGATTCCTAGTATCTATAAAATAGAATAGTATAATTTAATTTATCAAACAACTTATTGGTAAGTAAAGATGAAATAGAAGACAGTTTACGAACATATTAGTGATTCTGATCTTATCGAAGATAATAAATAAAATTCAACAACAGAAAAAACTATCTATACCTAAATTAAATTACAATGAGACTCCCAACGAATATCACATCAAAATCGTGGACGCATTATTCAAAACAAAAGATAATCACGTTAGATAAATTAATTCAGTTGAATTAAAATCTAACAATCCGCATAGGTGGAGAGTTACAAAGCTTTAATTGAACAAGGTTCTGGCCGCGTGAGTAAGATAATCTGTTTAGCCGTTAATGATTTCAATTTAGAAGGGCCAAGATGCAAATTTATTTTGTAATGCGGAGTGGGACGGTATGCCACGACACTAACAGGGCTGTGACAAGGACGAACAGGATTCAATTTTTTTTGTAGAGGAATTTAAGATAACAGAAAACATTGGGAATCTAAAACAGGAATGATAAAGTAGTAAGAAAAACCATTGTGAAGTATACAATAACCATGAAGATAGTACTAAACTTGATTCTCTTTAACTCTAATAAAGATGAGAATTCAGACAACATAGTCAGAATAAAAACAGCTCCTTTCCCTTTTACACCTGCAATATGATATTTCCTGCCAATCCCTCCAGTTCATTATTATGTGAGGTGTGGGCTAACTAAAGTTCAAAGTGTTATGATTTGAACTCGCGACCTCAATCGTCAATCAACGCCTTTAGCTGTCAAGACAGCCGCTCCTAAATTCGTACATTTATATATAGAATTATTTCCATTGTATCCAAATGTAAATGTTCTAGAAATGAGATTATGTGACCGTAAAAAGAAGGTATTGAAATCACGAGCAGCCCTGCCAAAGACACTCTGATCCCTAATGAATTGACTAAACACTCGACCCGAATTTAAGCGTTCATGATATAACTTTATTCCGAAGCTTGTATTTTTGTCGTGGCTGTCCTGATCCTAAGTTATGTTAGTAATAGTTAATGTTTGTCTGTCTTCGACATTTTGAGGTCCAACTTACTCAACGGAAGCCAGTGAAACTTTCAAATCGATTAAATTTTTACATTTTTCATAAACGTGAGCAATGGTTATGAAAATTCCTAAATATATTATTTACTGCACTGGCTTTGTAAATCCGTGTACGCTTATGATAATTTAAAAGAGTTATGAATTTTAACTGAATAAAGGGAGCCTGAATCAAATAAAGTCTGCTAATCTTCGGCGTGAAATTGAAGCGGATTTCAATGTTATATCTAGAAAGAGATGATTTAGGTGTACGATTAAGTAAGAATTAAATGTATTCGGTTTAACGCATGTTATTCTGATATTATTGAGAAGAACCCATACTAAAAGGATGAAAATAAGATTTAAACATTATGACACATTTGAAATAAAATTATATACTTAAATAAGTACCTTTAGTCAGCTGATACACTCTAAAATTAAAACCGAACACTGAATAGACGAACAAATCGGCGCTGTCACCGAAAAAATCTCCGAAAAATAACGACAATTCTCAACAAAAACAACAGTTACGCCAAATCCTGTGAATCCAGCCGAAAATAAGTTTGCGTTTGCGCATCGCCGACTGTATAAAGAGGAGAGACAAAGGGGCGACGCGGGGACAGGCAGGACAGAGGGGAGAGGGCCGGGACCAGTTAAACAAAGACTCCGGAGCATGTCCACGAATAAGACTGTATATCAATCTCATGTCAGCAGACCTGCCCAAAACGACTGGTGAAAAAAAACGCGCGCCGCCCGCGCAAAAAATACAAAACGCCGGAAAAAAAATATTTCGACAATGAACCCCTTTAAATTGTTGTGAGAACTGCCAATTAAAAATTGATAGATACAAAACCGTTTTCGGTGTATTGTTTATTTGGGAAAATTTTGGGCGTATCTAGACGTACCTAGTTAGGTATTGAAAATACCTGTTTTTTCAGCAGACTTTTGTACATGAATTATTTAGTTACCGAACGTAAATTAAAGGATTTTATGGCTTTATTATGTTACGATAATTTACTATAGGATTTTTTTAAGACAAGACAAAAAAATGTTGTCTAGTGTTGTTAAGAAGTGTTGTGCTGGCAAATAATTATCTTTGTAATTACATAGTGTGTTATCTTTTGTTTGCAATTAACTCTTCCTGTAGACTTTACTAGTCGTGCTAAGTGTAAATTCAATTTTGCTCACAATTCTATTGAGAATCATTGCGCAATTTGAACTTCTAAAGTAAAATCTATTCCCATAAACAAAACACACACTCGTTAAACAATATCAATATGTATTCTACATCATTACGAATTACCATCCAAGCCAAAACAACTAAAGAATACTTTTGTATGTAAATCCCGTATCAAACATAACAACGGACAATTAGCAATAAAAACGTTTGGAAAACAAACCAAAAAGTTTTGTGAGGGACATTACAATAGTCGGCGCAGAGCATGCCAGACATCCCGGTATTAATTTAGTTCATATAATTAGTATAGACGTGATGAAAATAGATCTGAACTAGATATCGGGACTGGTAAATGTTATTGTTGGTAGTTTAGAACTGGTAGGAAAAGTTTTGGAAGACTTTTTTGAAGAAGATTTTATGTAGGGCGATGCTGTCTTGGAAGAAGTTAAGGTGCATTTAAGCGGACTAGCAACGGGGATACGGGGATTATAGAAGGCAAAAACAATATGAACACTAAATCTATTATAGTATGATTTTTCAGATTCTTATTGTTGTTTATTTTGTCTTGTCAACTGTTTGATCGATTGTTTCACGTGTATTTCAGAGTACTAGGGTTACTTTCGAGTTTCATTCAACATCCTAGTTTCTACAAAATCTAAAGGTTTCTGGACAGCAACACTTTTAAAGTCCTAAAACTAAACACATCAAAAGTATCTAGGGATCAACATATATTTTTGCAATAACTTTTCTCCTGATTGATATTAATTAAAATTTTCTTTAAGGATTCATCAAATAAAGTGTTTTCGTTTGTCACAGTAACGATAAACCAAGTCACCTTTGCATTAATAAAGAAATTTGCCATTTTCCTAATAAAGGGATTTTTGACATTTGAACCACTAACATTAAAGTTCGAAAAAAAGACTGAAATAACAGTTTTCTTTAAAATTTTATTGGGTAACTTAAACAATTAATAATCCGTGTTTCTACCGCGAACACTAACAACACAAGAACATCGGTTTGGCATACTCAAAATGAGTTCATCCAAATCACGCTGTGGAATGGCCGCCCATGTTCGTTGCAACAACAAAAAAAGGTCTTCTTGCGACTGGATACCCTCCATATTCGGCAGAGCTCTTCGCTTACCTTGGCTGAGCGCCATGGAGGACGGTATCGCTGCACCACACGGAGACAAGACCGATACATTCAAATCTTAACTCGAAGAGCTCCAACAATAACCGCCATGATGTTAGCCGTGAGGCTTCATCACTCTTCAGGGAACTTAATTAGCGACCAAACAGTCAGAAACCGCTTGCATGAAGTGAACCTTCATTCCCGAAGACCGCTACGGGTACCACCTATAGCAATGCACAATCGTAGGATTCGATATCAATGGGCTCTTGAACACAGAAATTGGGCAGAAGAACAATGGCGTTTCGTGTGCTTTTCTGATGAGTCTCGTTTTGGTATGAGACCGGATACAAGACGTATACGACACTGGAGAACCCCTGGACGCCAACAGCGATTAAAATACTGCCAGGAAGTCCATCCTTATAGTGGTGGAACCATCATAGTATGGGCGGGTATTTGGATCGGCGGAAGAACTGAGTTGATTTGGATCAGAGGCAACCTCAACGCTCAAATTTATGCTGAGACGATTGTATCAGACGTCATCGTTCCTCTACAAGTGCAAATCGGTCCCTTATTTCAGTTAATGCATGATAATGCACGACCGCACACCGCAAGAGTTGTAAGACAGACTCTCGCCGCAGCTAACATCAATGTCCTGCCCTGGCCTGCTCAGTCGCCAGACTTGAACCCGATTGAGCATGCATGGGATATGCTACAGAGAAGAGCTCTGCCGAATATGGAGGGTATCCAGTCGCAAGAAGACCTTTTTTTGTTGTTGCAACGAACATGGGCGGCCATTCCACAGCGTGATTTGGATGAACTCATTTTGAGTATGCCAAACCGATGTTCTTGTGTTGTTAGTGTTCGCGGTAGAAACACGGATTATTAATTGTTTAAGTTACCCAATAAAATTTTAAAGAAAACTGTTATTTCAGTCTTTTTTTCGAACTTTAATGTTAGTGGTTCAAATGTCAAAAATCCCTTTATTAGGAAAATGGCAAATTTCTTTATTAATGCAAAGGTGACTTGGTTTATCGTTACTGTGACAAACGAAAACACTTTATTTGATGAATCCTTAAAGAAAATTTTAATTAATATCAATCAGGAGAAAAGTTATTGCAAAAATATATGTTGATCCCTAGATACTTTTGATGTGTTTATTTACATGAACAATAATGCAGTTTGAAGTGTTATCCATAAATAGTTATGACGGTCATCGTGCGTTGCCTATGAGCTTCACGACATCACCTGCTATCCGGTTACGACTCGCGAAACGATAAGCACTATCTGTAGTTCTGTATTACAATATTGACTGGTTATGTTCTATCGCCCACGAGAATTGTATCCTTGCCGAATGGGGTAATTTACGAAAATCCTTGTGTACTTGTGGGGCTATTGAGTTTAATTGATTTATAAGAATAGGATCTTGTATACGTACTTATATATTTAGCGAGCATTTTCGGTTACAGTTGCTCCATTTTGAATGTTTGTTTTTTGACGACTTTCATCACAGGAATAAATTGACCTAGGATAGAATGTTTGGAAACTACCAGGTAGTAACTTAAAGAATACGATAAGGTTGGCTCGTTACATAGAAATAATGCTTCATTACATTGCACACCACGCAAAAAGGCGCAATTAATAGATGTGGACCAGATATGCTTTTAAATAATTAATATTTTGCATTTGCATATAAATTGCTTGAGCTTCATAAGCAAAGTCTAGTCACGAAATTAGGAAGCCAATTTCGAAGATCGGCAAAAAACATCTGTGTATAATTACAGGTGAAATAAAAACATGTTGTTATAATGTTATTAAGAGAAAGATTAATTTGATGGAAGTGAATTTTGTTGTGGAATTAAGTTAGTTTTAATTATGCAGCAGAGTTTGAACATGCAATTTGTTATAATACGTTGTTTGTTGAGATAACATGTAATATTAATTTGATTAAACCTGATTTTAAGAATGCAAAGGAAACTTGTTGTTGATGATCATGATGAAAGCGATCTTATCCTTTTAAATCTTTATGTTCTTAGTATATTGATTGAACAATGGCAACACTTTAAAAAAGTTACTTTAAAGTTACTTTTCTAAAATGTTCCCACAGAATATTTCCTAATATTGTATCTAACATTGAACATAAATAGTTTCCCAGTATAAAAAACAATACGAGTCGGAAAGTAAAATGATACCGATGCATAAATATTTACGAGGTCTATAAACAGTGGTGTGTTCAATTTTGCTGGGTTGTCCACAATCGGGGAAAATTGAGACGATAGAGGTCGAATTTGAAATAGACGGGTACAATGTGTGTGCATTCTATGGTTAATTTTATTTGAGAATGTTATAGTCTCTCGAGCCCACTGCTATGTGCAACTACATACATACTTACTTAATACAGAACAGAACATTTTTAGCTGTAAATAAATTGTATAATTATGTGAATAACATAATCATGCCTATTTCATATGTAAAAATGTTCTTCTATTCTAGCTTCTACTCTGTGCTGAACTAATCTATATTTGAACTTTGTTTTACTTAATTATATAATATTGAAGACTTGAGATTGGCTGACTTGAGATTATTTTGTATCTTTACTCAAACTCCTATTTTCCACAGGTCAACAACCGCTACGATACAGCATCGTCTCCGGAGACCCTGATCATCGGTTCACCATCGAGCCTCTCACCGGAGCCATCAGAACTGCTGGACAGCTAGACAGGGAAACTAGCCCTTCGTATCTGCTAAATGTTAGAGCTGCTACTGGAAACCCTTCGAGTTTTGATCAGACTCAGGTAAGACTACCGTTTTTTATAGTACAGTCAATACCAAGGTATAATTTTATTATAGTGGTCAATATGTAGGTTTATTTTGATTTCAAGCTATTTAAAGAACAATAATTTGAAAATGACAAGATGATTTCAGGCTAGAATCATATCTAATGGCAGAAAATTTGTTTACATAAACAAACATATTACATTTATTTCAACTTTGTATTATCATAAAGTTGAATATCAATAACCAAGCCAACTGAACCTTTTGTATTGACAAGTCTCTTATTTATATCACCAGGTCCAAATTACCCTTGAAGATATAAATGACAACGCTCCCGAATTTGGAACATCATCAGTAAGAGTATCAGTGGCAGAATCAGCAGCCATTGGCTCTGTGGTCTATGCAGCAAGAGCTACTGATGAAGATGATGGCAAGAATGGGCAGATCAACTACCATTTGGTCTCGGCTACAGGACCTTCAAATAGCTTTGCTGTGAATGCACAGCATGGATTGGTTACCCTTTTGAGGTAAGTAGAAGAGTTAATGTTAGAGTAGAGTTAGTTAATTTTGCAGATTATTGTTTTGCCAAATTAGAATAAGAAATTGCCGATTTTAAAATCAAAGCTGATAGATAATGTGCCATGGCATGCTATACTGTGTATTTCTCATTAGATCTTTTTTATTCTAAAAAATAATCTCTTTTACCACAGGTCTCTAGACTACGAGAACCTCGTTCGCCATACCCTCATCATCTCGGCCAGAGACAATGGTATCCCATCTCTTAGTGCCAACCTGACGTTAGTAGTTGATGTCCAGGATGTGAACGACAATCCTCCTGCGTTTGAGCATGAGTCGTACAGCGCTAATGTGTTGGAGTCGGAAGCTGTCACTACTAAGGTAAGATTTGGTAGAATACTTCTTATAACAAACGAGAAAATATTGGCAGTAGAATTCAGAAAAAAAAAATCAATGATTTAAAAGATAGACATTTTGTATGAGACTCTAAAAACAAAACATGTTGATGTATAAAAGAAGGTCGGTTTAGGTTTTATCATAATCATTATGTCAAAAGATTATGTACATGACTGAACAAAATCCTAAAGCTTGAGGAAAAAACACAAGATAAAGTCATCCTAAATAATTGAAATCCAAAAGAAACAAATAAAAATAACAGTATTTTTTATGAAATAAAGTCATTACTAATTCAAAATTTATAAAATAATGTTATTGGTACTTAGATCAGAACGGAAGAGTGTCGGATCAATAAAAATAAGTTACAATACGTACATAAATACGGACTAATCTCTATTTAGAATTGATTGGGTATCGTTTAACTCAACGATAATAATCAAAAGGTATCGGGTTCACGAGACCACCACTAAAAATAAACTGTATCATTTTTAAAGTGAATTTAAAGTTGGACTTTGAATGTAAAAAATCATGAATTTTTGTTGCACTTCTTTAGCTTATTTAGTTTGTATCTTTTGCAAATCGAAACAGTTTTTGTTAATTCTAGATAAATATTGAAAATCGATGCAAAAGTCCACGAACCGGTTCAAAACTATTTAATTTTGAATTAAGTAGTCTGAACAGTTACATTAGTACATATATTCAAATTTTTATTCAGTTATTTATATAGATACTAGCAGCGCGCCGCGGTTTTATCCGCGTAGTTTCCGTTCCCGTGGGAATATGGGGATAAAATATAGCCTATAGCCTTCCTCGATAAATGGGCTATCTAACACTGAAAGATTTTTTCAAATCGGACCAGTAGTTCCTGAGATTAGCGCGTTCAAACAAACAAACTCTTCAGCTTTATAATATTAGTATAGATTCATTCATCCAATGACAATTTTTTTTTTAATAAAATGTACGAATTTACGTCTCATGTTGTCAAATTGTGACTTTACTGGCTTATCTAATTAATTTGTAAGGTTGTTTAGTAAGTTGCGGGGGGAGATAACTTTAATGAGCTTCGTAATTAATTTGATGTTTTATCTGCAATGAGTAATGCGTAGTAATCAGTGCAGTACTGAGCAATATCCTGGTTTTCGTTCCAAAGTTTATTTTCAGTATACAATATGTCCAGCTGCAATATTTTGTAGCCAATTTTCTGTTATCTTTTTATTAGTGTAACATTAGTTCAACGAAATATCATGCATTAACTTGCGAATTCAATGCACATCATACGGCTTCCTATATTAATGCTAAATTTTTGTCTCAACAGATCCTAGAAATCCAAGCCATAGACAAAGATACAGGCAACAACGCTCGTATAACATACAAAATAGCCGCAGACGCCAATTCAACTGAAGAGTACTTCAAAGTACAACCAAGCACAGGCTGGGTCTATCTCGCAAAACAACTCGACAGGGAAACAACGGCAAAACATAAAATGATCATAATAGCAGTCGACAACGGTATACCGCCGCTTTCAGCGACCGCTAACTTAGTCGTCAATGTAATAGACGCAAATGATAATGATCCAGTGTTCAGCAAATCGGCATACGAGTTCCAAGTTGAGGAGAATCAAAAAGCTGGCGCGTTTGTTGGGAAGGTTGCAGCGACTGATGCTGATTTGGGGGATAATGCTGTCGTGAGATA
The DNA here is from genome assembly GCA_905332915.2 of Hecatera dysodea. Taxonomy (NCBI): domain Eukaryota; kingdom Metazoa; phylum Arthropoda; class Insecta; order Lepidoptera; family Noctuidae; genus Hecatera; species Hecatera dysodea. The sequence continues at coordinate 3,065,737 of HG995294.1, read as the reverse complement.
CAGCCTGTTTCCTTCAAATACAAGTTTTACGGTTAATCCTGTTACTGGTGAGTTCGCTTTTTTATTGTGGTGATTTTTAATATTTTTGTTTTAATATTGTATGAATATATAATATAACCACAGACGAAGTCATTAAAGTAACGTCTAGGTTTGAGAAACGTGCAAGAACCATTATGAGACAAACGAATTCGATTTTTATAATACAAAGCCCCAGAAAATCCAAAAGCCACAAAAAAGACTATTACATTTATGTCCCTTAAAACGTCTATGCACTTTGAACCAAACCGATTAATTCTACTAAGTTTTTGCATATAATGTCCGACTTATAATTCAAACTGAGAATAAAAATCAAAAACTCATTTTTGATTAATAACTAACATTACTTCGTCTACCATTCAATGCTCATCGGATATGACGTCTAGCTGTTATTTATCATCTTAATCCTCCTAAAGCTACCGTCGAATATTGACCCGGCAACAATGGCTACTGACAAAGCCAAGGTCGAAGCATTTTTCAAGTGTAGACCACGCTTATTTGTCATGAGATGAGCTGGCTTATAAGGCTTGAATACACCTGTTGATGTGAAAACGTAGGTAATCATTTTCTTCTGTAGTTGTTGAAATAATCGGAGAAAGTAGTGACAGCATTGTTGATGTTGAAACACAGACCTAGCTTTTGAATTTGTAGAAACTGCCACTCAATAGAAAATACATGAAGTTTAGTCTAAAACTTGAAAATCCAAAATTAGGAAACTATATTAAGAGAGCAAACACTGGCGCTACATGGATCATTACATCGTGTACAGAACTAACTTAGAACAATGATATTTTACCGTAATACCAAATACTCGTTCTATTTGATCAGGCAAGCAACTCCCAGTCGGCCACTTGCCCTTTGTTTAGCTTGCCGGTACTTTTGAAAGCTAAAACCCAAAGTATGTAAGTCCCTTGAAACTCATTGATAGAGCAAACACGCTGGGTAAATACAGCCATTTTAATACCTGCACAATTTGAACTTATGGGGAGCAGATCCGATGGCTTTATTTGTTTTCGACCTTCCCATGGACCGCTTTCTATGCTCCTATGTAATTATGGAATTATTTCGAGTGTCTGCCTGATGGTTTTTGTGGGATAATATTTATAATGAAGAAGTTCTGAATGCTGATGCTTAATAATATTGTAACTGATAGTGGGTATGCTAGTCACGTTGTCAGGGTCAACCTAGAAATGTGGATTATCTCAGGTTTAATGAGCCAACAGCCGTTTACTACGGAGGCACGATCGTGATCTTTGCTCTGGACACTTTTGCATGTGACTTCGAGTAGTGCAGACGCACTATGGTTACCACTTAGAAGCTTGCCCACCCAAATAGGAAAAACAAGTACGGGGAGCAAAAACTATTCCATGTTTAGCCTTGTTTACACCGACTAAATTTAACAAGATATGCAAATAAGAATCCTCAAGCGATCTTATCCAAAACGATGTTTATCGTCGAAATCGTGCGAGTATTAAGCATGGCATAAAAAGGGTGGCTGGCAGTTCGTTATTCTCAATAACTGACTGATGAATGGTGGTGCTTTTCGTCTCAATTCGGCTTATCGGCGATCACACCCGAACACTCCCGAGCTAGTTAGCAAGGAGTGAGAGAGGGCTAAATTCGTAAATCATTTGCGACGGCTGTATGTGGCCCTATTGGAAGATTGCGGTCTTCAACAGGTGCACCCACAATATTTTCAGTAGCAAAAACTCTGCCTTTTATGAGCATGGATAGCCGTCGGTTCGTGTGATCTTTGCGCTTTGGCATTGATAGAGTTGGTCGGTAGGTTTGGACTGTAATTGAACTGAGCTGATTATGTAAACATTTAATAGATTTAAAAAACTTGGCGATTCCAATGAACAGCCCATAAAATTAGCTCAGAAAAGTCAGTTCTTACGTCATTAATATTAAGACAAAGTATAATTTTATTGCTTCGAGCAAAGGTGCCTATAGTTTTGCATGAGCAATATTGTTGCTATTTCATACGTCACATATGAAAGGCCGGTCACCATTAGTAATGCTTTGCTTGATATAAACGCTGACTCATAATGTAATGCTAATAATTCTTCTGTGGCACGATAGAAGTTCACGGCGACTGAAGACTTATAAGGCTACAAAAACGGTTAACCATAAGTAATTGTGGGTGGACTTGGATCGATTGGATCAGTGTTTTTTAAACTTTGGGTTTGAAAAGTCGAAAACAATAGCTTATTATAGTCATGTTTGGAACTTATTTAGCTGTGGTGGGTTAAAATTATCTAAAATGCAGAGAGCAACTGCAACTAGGAGCTGAACAAAATATAACATTCCATTCAATAAGTAGAAAGCACAAAGCGTTGCAATATACATATCTAAGCGAGAGTTAGGTGAAACCTTTTGGAATTTCCTTGGAATCGAATCTGATGATCAATCAACGCGTTGACGGCAAATTTTTATTTAAAAGGTCACGCCACCCGCCGGCCAAGATCCCACAACGGGAGGCAACACACAATGAATTTATGCGCGTCAATTGCGAGTTATAAACGTCGTCGCTCGCGCATGCGCCATGACCCGCCATTAACTATTATTAAAATATTGCTATGTAGGAGCCTGGCTATTCTCTCCCATGTTTTATTACAAGCCCCACCAGTACTAGATACTGTCGTCGGCTATTTAAAGCTCATATGTTACAAATGTACGTGTAGGACGCACTGGGCTCTACAACTCGTTCTGTTGACGGATATCTTTTATTTTCATATGTTCTCAAATGAGTTATAGGTGTAAAATGTTGCTGGAATCTGACTGTGGACAGAGTGCTATAAATTGCAGCAATAACAAACAGGGTTGGAAACAAAAAAGGTAATTGTAATCGAAGATGACGCAATTGTAAATGATTTGGCCTTTCGTCTTAACAAAGTCACGCAGAATGTTTGGGAAACGCACAGTTGGGTCGTGAAATTGTGTCTTTATGATGTAGCAAATCTATAAAGATGTGAGTTTAAATGTGAAAAAGGCATTTGATTCGAATCGTACGGTACGCAATTTATTGCTATGCGACAAATTCAAAAGGTATAAAAATCATCTGCATTTCCACGTAACTAGCACAAACCCTGCACATCTTTATTTTATAGCATAGTTGAAGTACGACTGTTCAATAAAAACATCTAACGTCGTACATTACATTTAAGAATACAAATCAAAAGCTTGATTTGATAAATTAAGCTCAACGTTTTAAAGCTACCAGTATTTATGACTGCGCCATCATGATCTCTGCCCTCCCAAGCTGAGGAAAACTTGAAGATACCTTACACCGCAACAATAATCGTCATACAAAAACAGAAATCAGCAATCGTGAAGAAAATATTATCGTTTACCACAAACCGGAGTCAAGAGTGTCCAATATTTGCGGTGGAAATAACGATACTTTTTTCTAAACGCTTCCTATCGCTCATTACAGTGGTTTCTGGTACATCTTATTATCCAGCTATAAATCCAACTTTTATATCAACGGAAACTTTAATTGCCTCTACTTTAGGTTCATCATTGTTTGCATCAGAATCATACCTCAATGTTCATTTTGTTACCCTGTTTCTGTCATCATAATTTTTAGGCTCTCAATATGGAGTTTCGGATAATCATAGTTATTCTGTCCCGAGGCGATCTCTTTTGTATATGCATAATTTTAGGTTTCAGACTTAAGAGTAATCGATTTGAAATTGACAAAATTCTTTAGCCGTGTGTTATAAGGGGAATTGAGTAAAGACGCGTGTAGTGTTCATTATAGGTTAAGAAATTGAAAGTACATTTTATACATTAAAATCGAATTGCCTTTTCTTCTGATAAGTTTTCGATAAATAATCCTGTTTCGAGGATAAATACCGTTTGACGGTTAATTTAACGACTTCATCTCTATTTATTTTACGAGTCTATTTATTACTTGCTATCGGATTGAGTAATTTATTATGGCTTTATATATTTTGTGTGTACAGCTCCAGTCGTTTTTAAAATTCAAATGAAGTATGTGCTTTAATATTTCGTGATTTTATATTTGTTTTTGTTTTTTTTTTTTACAGGAATAATCACAACTAAAGAAATTCTGGATAGAGAATTTAAGTCTTCTTTCTCCTTATTTGCCGAAGCTAAGGACCAAGGAACGTTGCCTAGGTCGAGTAGAGTTCCTATTTCAATTAAAATTACTGATGTGAACGACAACCCTCCAGAGATCATTGACCCTAGAGAAGATGTCGTCAGTGTAAGGGAAGAACAGCAGCCAGGAGCTGAAGTGGCAAGAGTGAAGGCAATAGATAGAGATAATGGAGTTAATTCTACTATTAGATATTCTATCTTGAGTGAAAGAGACATGGATGGAGTTGGTGTTTTTGTTATTGATGCTAAAACTGGAGTGATCAAAACTAGCACAGGTAATTTCAATGATACAGTTAACTTTTACATTGAGTATATCTGAGTAATCTTGTAGAACTACTTGTTAGAACAAAATGTGACGGAATTGTTTAATTTACAGTCCTGGACCACGAAGAGAGATCTATTTACCGACTGACTGTAGCGGCAACTGATGGCGGTACACCGCCAAAGCAGACAGTAAGACAGCTTAAAGTTGAAGTTTTGGATTTGAATGACAATAGACCGACATTTACCAGCTCCAGCTTGTCTTTCAAAGTAAGTAATCGGAAAACATATATAAGTCTTAGCTTTTAAAAGAATCACAGTGGGTATTTTCAGTGGTGTTTTTAAGGATTGCAAGTAAATGTAGGAACATCTCTAAAACAATTTGTATTTTCAGGTAAAGGAGGATGCTAAAATCGGACACGTGGTTGGAACTGTTGCTTGTTGCGATAGCGACATCACTGAAAATCTAGTCAACGATGACGATGAAAAACAGATATCGTACCTACTTATGCCTCTAACTACAGATCACTCTCCTGGTACCTTTGAAATCGACCGTCGAACTGGCTCATTAGTTGTTGCCAGGCAACTGGACAGAGAAATACAAGATGAATACCGCCTTGAAGTTAGAGCTTTAGATACATCAGCTACCAATAACCCACAAAGCAGTGCTGTTACCGTGAGAATAGAAATCGTAGACGTCAATGACAATTCACCACAATGGCCTCAAGATCCAATCAACATCGAAATATCAGAACTTACACCAATCGGTATGATAGTTTACAACTTTACAGCCAAAGATGCTGATTCTGGACCAAATGGAGAATTAAATTTTCGGGTTGTATCTTCATTGCCTATTACTAAAAATGTGTTCAATTTAGATCCACTCACTGGTTCTTTGACACTTACTTCTGCACTGGATTATGAGAAGTTGAAAGAATATTGGTTAATCATTGAAGCGACTGACTTGGCAACAAATATAACAGAAAGAATGGCAACATCAGCAACGGTCCACATTTCTGTCACTGATGCCAATGATAACACTCCTACTTTTGTTTCTTCAAATAAAGCCACAGTCTCACTGAATACTCTATCAGGTACTTTCTACCAAGCGCTAGCTATAGATGCTGATTCTGGTGAGAATGGTAAAATCTCTTACTATATATCAGGCGGAAATGATCACGGCTATTTTTCCATGGAGTATGACGTTGGAAAACTGACGCTATCGAACAAATATTCGCAAGACATATCCAGGGTTAGATCAGGAAAGTATAAGTTGAATCTGACAGCTTCAGACCATGGTATCCCGTTTCCAAGACAGAGCCATATGACTCTACAGTTGACGCTGCAAGAGTCGACGAATGTACCTCCAAGATTCACAGATTCTTTCTATAGAGCCAATATCACTGAAGATATTCGACCTGGCAGCTTTGTAACAAGGTTGTCTGCAAAATCTTCAAGAGGAAGTGCAAGTAAGTAACATGCTTGTATAACTATAAAAGCGCTATAATATAGTTTCCTTAGTTGAATATGACACTTATATAATATTTTGTTTTCAGGTAATCTGACATACATGATACCTTCTGGAGTGGCAGATGACAAGTTTGTAATAGACGAAAGGCTCGGTACAATCACAGTCAAAACAAGAATTGATAGAGAAGAGAGAGATCAATTCATTTTCCCTGTGTACGTTACTGACTCAAGCACATTCCAATCTACAACCAACTTTGACGTGGCTACAGTCACAATAAGCGTTATGGATGTGAATGACAATCCACCAAGTTTCAAAACAGGCTCTTGCTATCCTTTGGTTGTCCCAGAAAACAATGATCCTGAAGTAATTCATACAGTCGCAGCAACTGACAAAGATATTGGTGCCAATGGAGTCATAACTTACAGCATAACATCTGGCAATAACGGGAATAAGTTTTCTATAGATTCTACCACAGGAAAATTGACAGCAAGAACTCTTGATCGTGAAACACAGTCGAAGTATCATTTGACGATTACTGCTTTTGATCACGGTTCACCAGTTGCGCTGCAAGGTTCCTGTAACATCACAGTTATAGTCGAAGACCAAAATGACAATGATCCAGTTTTTGATACCGGTCATTATTCTGCGGCGATACCAGAAGATGCCATGATTGATACATCAGTGATCAAAGTCAGAGCTACTGATGCGGATTTGGGCTTTAACAAACGTATCGTTTACTCATTAGCCAACGAAAGCCAAGGCCTGTTTAGGATTGATAACAAAACTGGGATCATTTTCACAACCGGGTAAGTTTATGGGCCTGCTAAAGTTTGAATACCCCGTTACCCTAGTTATTTTTTCTTTTTGTAACTATTTTGTGTTTTTCTTTTACAGAACTTTTGACAGAGAAAAAACAAGTGTCTATCACTTTGAAGCGGTAGCAACGGATGAGGGGCGATATATCACTCGATCTCAAAGGGTGTCAGTAGAAGTCACGATCAATGACGTCAATGACAACCAGCCTATTTTTACGAAGTACCCATTCAAAGAACAAGTCGCCACATTGACACCACCAGGCCAAAGTTTACTTAGAGTAGCAGCAATGGATAATGACATAGGAATAAACGCCGAAATATTATATGAACTCCTTGACACATCGAATCACAAGTTTCGTATCAACCCTACAACAGGTGTACTCACAGCCACACAAAGCTTAGCAAGCGAAAACGGCAAATTGATCCACCTGAAAGTGATCGCCAAAGATAAAGGCAACCCACCTCAGAGCTCCATAGGACTTATAGAAATACGTGTCGGCGATTTCTCTGATCAAACACCTACATTAAATTTCCAAAATGCTACATACAATGTTACTATTGAAGAAAACATGGCGTATGGAAAGGACGTGCTCCAAGTAACCGCAGTTAGGAGCGACGGGCGGCGTCAGAGAATAATTTATGAAATCGGCAACGGCAACGATCAGTATGCCTTTGAAATAGACTCTAACTCAGGCGTTATAAGGGTGAATAACTCAGTGAATCTGGATTATGAGTCGTATCCAGGCCCGCGGAGGCAGCTTGTTGTAGTTGCGCGCACAGAAGGCTCGCCCGTCCTATACGGCTACTGCGACGTTATAATAAATCTGATCGATCAGAACGACCACGCTCCCAGGTTTACGCAACAACAGTACATCGCGAATGTCCTTGAAGGGAACACTAAGGGTGAATTTGTTGTGCAACTCGCAGCTAAGGATGGAGATCGCGGTGTGAATGCAAGGATACTATACCACATTGTCGACGGAAATCATGATAATGCATTCATTATAGAACCGGCATTCTCAGGGTCGGTGAAAACAAATATAGTTCTTGATCGTGAGATAAGGGAGACGTACAAACTGACAGTAATAGCCACTGATGAGGGCAACCCGCAGATGACGGGGACAGCGACGTTGAGGATCAACGTTGTAGACGTGAACGACAATCAGCCAACATTCCCACCACCGAATGTCATCTCAGTATCGGAAGGTACGTTTTTACTCGTTTACTCCGTATTCACATTCGGGTTTTAAATTGCAGTTGGTCGGCCTATCGACTTTTCAAAATAAATTGGTAGAACAAAAAGCGTACCACAGAGAGGGAGGCATTTTACATAATTTGTATTCTCGACTTGGTAACATTGCGACTTTTCGATTCCAACGCCGAGATTAAATAAAAGGGACTCCTTTAGGATCAATATTTATTGGATGGTATTACATTTTTTCCGAGTGCATGTTTTAGCGGTTCACCAACGGTCCGCGGCGTTCGCGTCGCTTTTTATTCGTTTTTTATATCATTGTAAGTCGACAGAGGTTTTGTTTTAGAGAATTTTTATTTTGGCGGATCGTTAAAACGGCAGTCAAACGAGACCCGTCAGTATATTTTGTTTTTGTTTTTAGGAACGGAAGTCGGGACAGTGCTCACATCTGTTACTGCGAATGACGTTGATACATATCCGGCATTGAAGTACTCGATAGTACAAGGGGACAACAGTTTTTCTATAGACAGATATAGTGGAAAGATTGTGTTGAATCGACCCCTTGACTTCGAAGCGAAGAAAACGTATGAAGTAAATATCACCGCTTCGGATAGTGAACATGTTGCCAAGACGACACTGACAATAAAAGTTACTGATGTAAACGACAACTCACCTGTATTTGATGATATCTCGTACAACAGAATATTACCTGGTAAGTTGTAGCTTATAGTTAAGCAACAAAAATCAACACTCTTTTGAACATCTTAACCACATACAATGTCAGTTCAACACTTTCTTAATTATATGCTAGACGATAAATGATTAATTCTATCTTCTTACAATTTCAGAAGGCACTGAAACTCTTGAAATCGGCTCAGTAAGCGCCAAGGACCGAGATGATGGAGATAACGGAAAGATCACCTACTCACTCCTTCGGCCAACCAAAGGATACTACATAGATGCAGTTTCTGGAGGCATTTTTGTGAACTACAGCGCTCTACCACCCAATCAGAGAGATACCCAACTTGCTGTTGTAGCTACAGACCATGGAAAGCCTAACAGAAGTGCAGTTGCATCTGTAAGAATCAGTACAGGAGCATCTTCGGAGATCAAACCTTTCATTGGTCAGGATACTTACAGGTAAATATTGACTTCTGACTATAAACAACTAGCTAGTACATCTTAATACAGATAACAAAATCTCATACATTTCAAAATAAGCTTAGAGTACAGTGGCCAATAGCGAAATAAAAAAATAGTGAGTGAATAAATTCCAAATTTGACAATGATTCAAATAAATCTGTCTGATGAAAGAGGACTAAATCGGAAACATAATGCAAAATATCGATCACATGTACTTATTTTGAATTTCAGGATCACTGTGAACGAAGACACTGAGAAAGGATCTACACTACTCCAGATAGGCGGTATAAACGACGTTTTGAAGAAGTACAACCTGGATATACACATTACATCCGGAAACGAAGGAAATACTTTTGATGTCACCTTCGAAGGAGCTCTGATTCTCCTAAATAGACTTGATAGAGAAACGCAGGACTCTTACGTACTTGGACTAGCTGCAGTTGAACAAGGCAATATGCTAACACACAATCAGAATAAAACCTCTATAACAGTATTCGTCACTGTAGCAGATGCCAACGATAACCCCCCAGTGTTTGCTATAAATGATTTTGAACTTAATGTTAGTGAAGATGTCAAAATTGGTTATACCCTGACTAAATTGGCTGCTACTGATGCGGATCTCTATGGAACTCCTAACGCTGCTATTGTTTACAATATTACTTCTGGAGATGATGAAAAACTGTTCTTTGTACATCCAACGACGGGTTTACTGACTGTTAATAAAAGTCTTGACTATGACGTTGGCAATACTGAATACAAACTTGTGATAGTTGCATGCGATCAAGGAGTACCTTCCCTATGTAATGCTGTGTTTATTAGTGTTGGCATACTAGACGAGAACGATAACGCGCCAACTTTCCCAGTCAATGAGTATTTTGAAACCATTGGTGAGAATGAAAGAGTTGGTACCTCAATCTTCACAGCCAGAGCCACAGACTTAGACAAAGGTAGATACGGTCAACTAAATTACTCAATAGTAGCCTCATCAAACAACTACAATAGAAACGATGACTCCTGGAAAATGTTTCTCATTGATTCTTCATCTGGATTAGTCAACTCCAATGCTGTGTTTGATTATGAGGTAAAGAACAAATACGAGTTCTCAATAAAAGCCTCTGATTTAGGAGGGAAAAGTACAACTGTGAAAGTCAGGATCGATATTGAAAGCAAAGATGAGTTCTACCCTCAGTTTACGCAGAAGACTTACAAGTTTCGTGTGCCAAAGTCTGGGTCTCTTCCAGCTGGCTATGTGATAGGACAAGCTACAGCAACTGACAGAGATAAAGGTATTGATGGAAGAATAGTTTATCAGCTGTCCACATCACATTCGTACTTCAAAATAAACAGAACTACTGGTGTTATCATTTTGAAGAAGAAAGTCGACTCTGTGCAAAACCTTTTTGGCTTAGACAAATCTATAAGTTTAGTGGTAACGGCTAGTTCTGGAAGACAAGGATCACTGACGAACAAAACTGCCGTGGAAATTGGTATGAATGACCTGGCATTGGCATCGGATGCAACTCAAGTTAACGATGCTGCTGCGGTTGCAAGCGGAGGCTTATCCGATTGGGCTTTAGGATTACTGATTGTTTTCATTTTTATCATCATTATATTTGCGGCTGCATTCCTATTCTTACACATGAAGAATAAAAGACACAAGAAAGTCAATAAGCCTGGACTAAGCTCTGAAGGAGTCGGGGCTACTAACAGTTACGTAGACCCAAGCGCTTTTGATACTATACCGATAAGAAACACTAGTGCTGTTAATCCAGCTAATCAATTCGCCCCTCCTAAATATGACGAAATCCCACCATACGGCCCTCATACAGCCAGTTCTAACTCTGGAGCAGCAACGACTTCGGAACTATCAGGATCTGATCAATCGGGATCTAGTGGCCGAGGCTCTGCAGAAGATGGGGAAGATGGTGAGGACGAGGAGATAAGGATGATAAACGAAGGTCCTTTGCAGAGAGAATCTGGAATACATAGACAATCTAACGGAGTAGACGATGACAATCTGTCTGATGTATCTGTACACAATACTCAGGAATATTTAGCTAGACTGGGTATTGTTGACACTGGAACTGGTGGCGGTGCATCAACGTCATCAAGAAGATGTTCAGAAAATGTAGGAAATAAGGACACCATGTTACATCACGCACCCATTGATTCGATGCATATGTTTGATGAAGATGGTGCGCATGAAAATGATATTACCAATTTAATTTACGCTAAGCTTAATGAAGTTACTGGTAGTGAAAGAGCGAGTAGTGCGGACGAAGCAAGTGCAGCTGTAGATAGAGCAATGGCTCTCGGGGCTTTCTCTAGCGCTCCAGGGGACAGCAACGCCGTACCTACCGCAGGGCCTTCAATGACAGGTAGTCTTAGTTCCATAGTTCACTCTGAAGAAGAGTTAACTGGTAGCTACAATTGGGATTACTTACTTGATTGGGGACCTCAGTATCAGCCCTTAGCGCATGTATTTTCTGAAATAGCTAGACTAAAAGACGATGCAGTCTCACTGCAAAGCGGTAACAGTGGGGCTTCAAGTGCGAAGAGTAAAGGAACTTCTATATCTGGTGGAAAGAGTGTTCCACCGCCATTACTGACAACAGTGGCTCCTAGAAGCTGTCCAGCACCGTCGTTATCATGTAGACAGCCACAGTTGTTACTACCGAGGTCTCCGATAAGTCATGATGTGCCTGGCGGGTTCTCAGCAGCAGCCGCCATGTCACCTTCATTTTCACCTTCCTTATCCCCATTGGCGACGAGATCACCGTCAATGTCACCACTAGTAGGTCCGGGATTGCCACCAGCGCCTGCAAATAGGAAACCTCCACACTCGACTATGAGAATATGAAAATAATAGTATCGTAGTATATTCAATACCTGTACATATGGACGACTGTTTTGCCTATAGTGTAGTTAGTATTATTTATTCGGCCGATCTGATCGGCTTAACTCATTTTGCGCATATTGATAAAACGAACTTCACAGATATGCTCAAAGTGATAACTAAGCGCTTATTACCGATTTTTGCGGTAAATGTACATAAATAAAAAATCGGGTGTATTTTTTAAGTGTACATACTTACTTATACTCATTGTAAAAAATATATAAAGACTGCCATTTTTTTTATTTTTAACAAAAATACAGCTTTACTTTAAGCTATAAGTATTATATTTAGGAAACGCAATTTGTATGATGTGTCAAATTGATTAATGGATCGCGTGATTGTAATCGATTTGGTAAATCAATATTACTGTAAGCTTTATTACACAACGATGTATGTACTTCATATTGTAAAATTCTGTTGCAAATATAATGTAATATTAGTTTTCAGTGAATTGAACGTTGATGTTTCGTTTCTCTGTGATTTTGATGATGCCTAAAGATTCAGTTTAGTATTTTTGCTACTTATTATAATTTATATATTACTATCTTATTACTTAATTCTCAATTTCATTTTTGTCGTAAGTTGAAGATTGTGTCGTGCACAAATTCGGGCTAGGATATTATTGATTAGTTACAAAATATTTAATGACTTTACTGTTTGGATTTTGTATCTTTAGCTACATTTTAAAAATCAAGACAAAAAAATATAACAATGATATTGTACCACTAAGCCAAGTAATTTTATCATGATAATGTATCAAAAATTCTGAACTGGTAACTAGTATATTGAATGTAAATACTTATCTCTTAGTTTACATGTTAATAAATTAGTCGTAGACTCCACCGACTGTATGAATATTGTTTAGGTGGAAATAAAATGGAATTTAAAAACAAACTCGTTTTTTTTTGTTACATATTCTACCTATTACCCTGATTGACTCTACGAAGTTAAAATGAATTTTAAAGGTCTATAATCTATATGATTCTGATATTCTAGTAGTTTGTCAGCCTTTAGCAATCATACTAGCAGGCTTGAACATACAGTGTCATGATTCTGGTGCCTTGATAGTTAATGAGTCTTCACCGCTAATAAGTCTCGAAAATACTTCGACGTGTTTCTTTTCTACTGGTACTAGTTAATCTTTGTTGCTCATAAATACAAGTTTAGCCATTTCTGGGTGATTGAAACACAAACAACCATTCAACCGCACAAACATAAAAATTTTCACATTTATTATATTAGTAAGTAAAGGAAGCAATTTTAAATAAAACTAAGCTGAAAGAAAAGTTTTGTTTATTAAAATTGATTATTTATATACTAATTACAATGAAATAATATATACTACGTAAGTGATACTTAACTTTGCAAAATACAGTATTAATAAGATAGATATTAGGTGGAAAGAACTTATACTCTTAATTTAGAAAAATATTTTGATTTTAATGGAAACAAGATCACAATCACTATTAAAGTTTAATCGACAGATGATAAACAAAGTACTACAAAAAAAAACTCAACGGTACGTTTTGCAAAGTTACTTATCCCTATAATAATAATTACATTACAGCTAAATTATGACAAAATGATAAATTAAATATTATTATCACAGTTGGAGCTACAACTACCAATGATATTATAATGATTACCAACTATGGCAATCTAGGAAAGAATAATATTTTAGCCGCTTGCCTTGCAGAAATTGAAGATGATAAAAATATCTATAATAGACAGGGTACTTAAATCAATCATAATTATCATTCTAAATTTCTCAAAGGAGTAGATAGATTCAGTGAAGATACACAAGAAAGTACAATACGGCCGACGTAACTTGGCGAGTCCGAACTTCGCGCAGAAGGTTGCGCAATAACTTTATTTAGGAACCAAATGGTGGCACGAGGCGACGTTCGGGAGGCGGTGGTCTAGGCTAGAGATTGACCTTATCTCTGTCTTGAGCGCAGTCGGTTACAAAAGTTTTCGTTGTTACTGTTGTTAAGTTTTATTGGTATTTTCAAATTTTTTGTTAAGTGTTTAAGATTGTTGTTACTGTTTATTAGTATTGTTAAGTTTTTGTTTAGTGTATATTTGCAAGTTTCAGTTGGCACTTAGTATATTATTCGTAAAAATGCCACCAATAAAAGTTTTCTTCACGACTGTACATGCGCTAAAGTTCGCAAAGCCTATGTTCAGACTCGCCAAGATACGTCGGCCGTATTGTACATTCAGTGATGATGAATATTGATATCAAATGAGTAACAGCTGGGTATTCTTCAAATTGCATTACAGTTTTTGAATTATTTCAAAGAATCATTCATATCAAAATCCAAGAAAGAAGTATTCTGAAGGAATTGTAGATATGTGATAGGTAAATAGATCAAAATCATGAAATATATTTAATAAATTGAACATTCTTGTAAGAAAATTCCAAATCAAGTGTATAAGGCCGGTTTTACACTTCAATTTTAAATTGAACACAAGATTCACATTGGTCTCTTGATTTATTGATTGATATTCACAAAAACGATAAGTGTTCAGTCATACTAAATTAAGCAGGAATAAAAGCGTAGAAAAAAGTAACTTGTATTGAGCATCCCTACTCAACCCATAAGGGGGAAAGCGTATGAAAGTTATTACAGTAATGTAATATATACTATTTTCAATATTATATAATTATTATCATAAAATGCCTACGAACACTGTAGCCCTGTTTAAGTTATATATTATTTTTGTTATTGTTGTTAAATTTTGAGATAGGTTTTGATGTCTTTAACTCTTTAATATCAAATCAAGTTTTATTATCCGTCATATTGTGGGTATATTCATAAATAATGATCAAAAACAGGCGTCAGTTTATTTTTCTAAACCTAATACTGATATTTTGATATACAGCCGGTTATAAGGCAACATTCTCAAGCGTAAAATATATTTTATCGAAAGGCTAAAGTATTCTCAATACACTGCAATAATGACTACAAAACCCTTAGTTTACAACACACAGTAAGTTTATTTTATTATCTTTTTTCTTTAATTATACTGGTTATCATGGGCACCGAGAGGGGTTATATGGAGGTGCTTCTCTAGCTTTCAATAACAGTTACTAAAACATGAAGAAATTAAATAAGTATTAGATAGCTGAATCCGATTCGAGGTTGGTACTTCAAGCTCCTTTTCGCTCGACCTGGCACCCATCTTCTTTAGTTCTATCCCTGTGTAGAATGGGCAAAAGAAAACCTACACTATTCGAGACGTGGTTTTAAAGATGCACCTCCTAAAAATAGTCCTGCCAGCGCCCATGCTGGTCACTGTTTATCTCCAAAACTCCTGTACGTTTTCCGATGCGGTTTCTCTCAAAATGCCTTTCAAAAAAAGGTAAGGCCGTCCCTGGTCAACCCTGTGTCTCTAAACATGCTTATGCCTACTTATAAATGACCTGAGGGTGTAATCCAACGATACTCAACCCTTATTAGAACAATTTTTATGATGCTCATTTTCTTAGTATCGTTATATAGGGTGTTTTAAATAATGAAAGCAGTACTAAACTAGGTGTTTCATACAAATATTATTAGATATGGAAGTAATATTTTCGAAGTGAATTTTTCCCATAATTTCTTAGCCTTAGTCAGTTAACATTCTTCGTTCGGAAACTTATACGTTTTTTAAATTACTTTCAAAAAGATTGCCTCCATAGCCACCCTTCTACTTTCTTATATTCAGCTCTTCGAGCCGATATGAATAAGCTGAAAAATTCAATTCGTTCTACATGATTCACTTCTGAAAATAGGCCCTTGCTAACTCCACACAGGCGTGTAGATCAGCTGGTCTTAAAGGTAAATGAATAGGGCACATAATAATCACTATATTCGCTTGATAGGTTTGTCGGTGTGGTTGTGTAAATGCATGTCTATGATGACCTCGTCGGAACCGACGGACTTTTTACTGGGGGTCACTATGCCGATGTCCACGTCTGTGTTTGGGGTCAAACCGTTGATGGGGTCCTGGAATATTGAAAATTAATCATTTAAAAACGAAGATAAGAACGACAAACACCAAAGATCAGGGCGAACATGAAATTCGTGCGTGCGCTCGAGTTGTTACCTTCCAATTTTAAATAAAAACGGATTGAAACCGATAACTATAAATTACTAGCCATTGCAATAAAATTAAAGAAGGTCAAAGCGCCTAAGTTAAAAGTAAGATCAAATTAGATACAGGTAGCAATTTTATTTTCTTTTTCTTTTTTTAAATCATTTCCCCACACTAGAAATTTCTCCTGTGTCGTGGGTGCCTTTACAAACATACAATCTCACATACACAACCCGCAAGACCAGGAACAACTATCTGTAGGCCATACAAATGTTTGTTCCGTGCGGGAACCGAACCCACGACACGCAGCACAGCAGTCAATTGCTCAACCACTGCGCCAACCGTGCCGTCAAATTGTAAGTACAATAGATTTGATTAAACTAAAACGAACTAATTGGTCACGTTTAATTTCAACACTTTCCTTTTATATTTTACTTCTATATTGAATTATAATATTTAAAAGTTTGGAATTATTACGCATAATCTTGGAAACCTGAGTGTACTTTGATTAAATAAATATATTTTTAAAGCAGATTGCATCTCTGTCAACGAATTCATGTTTAACCCTTAATATGATTTTTAGGGTCCGAACATCCGTAACAAACGGAACCCCTATTACACCATTCTGGTGTCTGTCTGTCGGTCTGTCTTTCAAACTTTAGGGTACCGTGAGAAATATTAAATGAATGGGCTCATTGTGATAGTTTTAAAAATACGTTTTTCATAATTAAAAAAATAGTTTTGAAGTTATTCAAGAAATTAAACGAAAATCGTCAATTCCTTCCACCTTCATCTCCGAAACTATAAACCCTAAAATTTTGAAAAATATGCAGACAAATTTCTTTACTTAAAGATTACAAGAAAACATACAGCTTATGTCTTTTTTGACTTATTATAGAAGTCACTAGTATTATAATAACATATAACAAAAACGAAATTCGTTTGGAACCCTTTGCAGGCAAGTTCGACTCACACTTAGCTATTTTTTTTAAACGCGTCTTAAGATAATTGAATAGAGAGAAGCAGTTACAAAAGATAGAAAAAGAAAATAAGAACACGCACCGCATTGAGAGCGTCGCACGCCATGAGCTCGTTCTTGGACAAGTGCTCGACGACCGCCGCCGCGTAGCAGTCGCCCAGCATGTTGTTGGTGGTGCGGATGCGGTCGCTGCCGCAGGGTTACACTCATATATAATAATCCCAAAATGTATACAACAGAAATAACCTATAGGGAACGTGCAGAAACTATAGGTGGCAGCACAGACGCGTCAATGTCATCATCATGGCATAGCATAATCAGCCTTTTAACGTTCCCACTGCTGGGACACAGGCCTCCTCTCTAGGAGAGGGAATGGGCCGTAATCCAGCACGCGGGCCCAGTGCGGGTTGGTGAATGTCACATGTCTTCGATTTTTTGGTTCTAGGACATGCCGATTTCCTCACGATGTTTTCCTTCACCGTTTTGAGAGCAGTTGTGATTAAATTAATTACACAAAACAATGCGCCTAGCTGGGTTTGAACCCGCGATCTACAATTCGCAAGTCGGGGCCGTTACTGCGGCCACCACTGCTCTCATATTTAATTTATAAGTTTAAAATTTGCAATTCTAGATGGCACAGTCTACTTCGTGCACGTTCCCCTAAACGAAGGTTGCAGGAAGTATAGGTGGCAGCACAGGTCAAATATTTACAATATAAAAGTTTCAGGTTTGCAACACGAGATGGCATAGTCCGTGCACGTTTCCTATAAAGGGTTCCTTTGACTCATCACTATGAAGAACTTTTACTATTGCACTAATCTTAAATTAAAAATAAAAATGGAACATCTGTGTCATATTATGCTAATACAATAGGGTATTTTACTGTAAAAATCTAATTAGTCCGTCTGATAGATTTACAAAAAATATTGGACACGTATTTTTTCTTTTTTCACGTAAACAAAAAATGAAGACGATACAGTGCGTTGAAAACTCACGTGACGTCACTACGTTACTACAATTTTTACGAGCGACGTGACGTCACGTGAGTTTTCAACGCACTGTATCGTCTTCATTTTTTGTTTACGTGAAAAAAGAAAAAATACGTGTCCAATATTTTTTGTAAATCTATCAGACGGACTAATTAGATTTTTACAGTAAAATACCCTATTATG
The DNA here is from genome assembly GCA_905332915.2 of Hecatera dysodea. NCBI lineage: Eukaryota > Metazoa > Arthropoda > Insecta > Lepidoptera > Noctuidae > Hecatera > Hecatera dysodea. The sequence continues at coordinate 3,047,564 of HG995294.1, read as the reverse complement.
CATGATGACGGCTGTTGATTTGTTTCCTGATTTCACATTATTTTATTCAGTTAAAAAATACAACCAACTTGCAAAGAAGTACCACTTCAAAGTACAAAATAACGTTAATATTTCAAGTTAGTGTCAAAGTTTTTATTTCGCTATATAACCGACTTCAAAAATGGGAGGCATTCGTATGCTTTTACTGCGATTCCCCAAAAATTCCAAGCAGTCCAAATCAATCAAGTGGTGGTATCCCCAAAATTTTTTATCCAATCGGTACGAAATTTGTATGGAATCATTTCGGAATAAACCTCTTTTACGAGTAAAAAACAAGGATTTGCAAATCCGTTCAATTATGACGGAGTACTGCCGGAACATACATAAAAATATACAATATAAACACCTCCTTTTTGAAGTCGGAAGTTGAAATATCAGAGTTCATTTGTTTTAGTAACCGACTATGAATAATTTCAAACAAACAACGCAAGGATTACAAAGGCATTATAATATAAAAAGGCTCACAAAATAAATAGACTAGAAATAGAGAATTTGACAACATTAGACTTAGTATCAAATAAAAATCCGTAGAAGAAGTTGAACAATCAATGAAATAAAGAAACCGGTTACTCCATAAGTACTAATGCAACAAATAAGAATACTCACACAAGCCAATCAACAGCAAACAACAGCGACACATCGTGTGTAGGAGCATCCACCGCAGCCAACACCACCAGCAGCAACACCATCGCAGCCGACGGCACTGACGCTGATGATACGGAAGCAGCCGTTGAGGTTAAGCTGGAAACCAAAATGAGATTGGTTCTAAATTTACACGAATATGCTCTGTTGGTTTGGTCATCCTGAGAAAATGAAGATGTATGAAAGGCGATGGAACAAGGGTATTTACAAAGTACCATTCTTATTAATGCAGCTATTGAATGAGTTAGCTGTTAGCTTAAATCAGATTACTGATTTTTCCAAAGGCATAGTTGCGTGGTCTTTAGAGACCAGAAATAGGATACTATCAAACTGTTGATATCAGCCGCATCCTATACGCGAAGAAGTCGAAGCATAATTGCGCATGGGATGTAGCTGGTGCCTATTTGAGACCCAGTATCCCGTAACTAGGCAAGATTGGTGTCAGTTTTCTTGGCCTGTGACTACCAGATAAAACTGTCAATGATCTACAAATGTATAGCATAGACGAGCTTCCAATTCTTAAACACCTAAGGTTGCGGAATTTCTTCGAAAGAGTCACCGCGGCCCTGGAACGCAAAGGGCACAAGAAACTGGAACGCAGAGGTTTTAGTCAGTAAGAGTCTGATACTCCCTTCCGCTCCGCCCAGAGCGGGAGAAGTCATTTGACGATTTCCCATCCAAAAAAAAAAAGACTGCTAACTAGAAAATTCAAATGGAAAAACAAATAAATACTACATTATATACATAAATTTTCCCGACCTAGGAATTATACACAGGATCTGCGCTCAACAGTCGTGCTTTGGCCATGAGACCAACGAGGTCATAGAAAAGTTGAGTCAACCAAAATGTCATCAGAATACTTACAAAATAGTAGCAAGCTGAGCGAAGCCAAGATGAATATTATTCATCTGGCAGACAAACACGCTGGCCACCGACAGGAACAGAGCCGTGCCGTCCATGTTGATGTTGCAGCCGATGGGCAGCACGAAGCGCGTGATGCGCGGGTCTACCTGCAGCGGCCCTTCCATCGCTCGGAACGTCACCGGGAGAGCCGCTGCACTGCAATAGGAGGGACTTACGGTGAATACTTTGGAGCAACATTTGTTTTAGCGTAGATAAATATCTACCGCGAATTCTAGATCCTAACTTGACATTATAATAATGCGAAAGTGATAGTCTTTGTTTCTGTGTTACTTACCTTTCATGCTTAAATTGCTGAAACATTTCTAGTGAATTATGGTACAGACATAGATGCGACACTGGAGACGGTTATAGGCTGCGTATTTTTCAATTTTTCAACATCAGTCATCAACAGCCTGTTGCAGTTCACTGCTGGACATAGGCCTCTCCAACTGCACGGCACTTAGATTTATTTTCGGCTTCTCGCATCCAGTTTCTGCCAGCCGTCCTGCGCAAATCGTCACTCCACCGTGCCTAAGGACGTCCTACACTACGTTTGCCGAGACGCGGTCTCCACTCTAGAACTCGTTTACCCCAACGGTTGCCGGTTCTACGACTAATATGGCCAGCCCACTGCCAATTCAGTTTACTAATCCGGTGGGTAAATCCACATCATCTCATGTTATGATATACCGATTTTCTTTCCACTTTCCGATCACCGGGGCTACTTTCAGACTATTTCAGCTATATTTTCTCTAACCTCATAACGAATAACTAAAACATTAACCAAAATCTAATACATTACTCTAAAATAGATATTTTTCGTCTTCATAAACATCACAAACGTGGTGAAGATTCGGAAGACAATATTATTTTAACGTAGACTTAATATTTAAGGCAAGAGGAAAAGTAATTTTGGTTTCATCTATACTACTCGTAATATTATAAAGCTGAAGAGTTTGTTTGTTTGAACGCGCTAATCTCAGGAACTACTGGTCCGATTTGAAAAAATCTTTCATTGTTAGATAGCCCATTTATCACGCTAAGACCAATAGGAGCGGAGCAGTCATGAAAAATGTGACACAAACGTAGTTGTGCGGACAGCTAGTTTGAAATAAAGATGCAAAGACTTCATCAATAAAATGTTGCTATTGATCAAACTACGTAAATGTTAATCACAGCACCAATAATACCAATAAATAATTAATTAGAACAAACTGTGTAGCGAAACAATTGTAATTTGTGTGCAAATATAATAAGGTCGTTTGTAAACTGTATTGTAAACCTTGAAAAACAATCAAACAACGATTAGACACAACGTATGAATGTGATTATGTTCAAAAAGTATTCGTATTATTTAAGAATTAAGTACCTAAGTAAATTAGGGAAATTAGTATTAGTTAGCGTGTAGTAAACGATACGTAATTATTTGATGTCTAGTGATAAGTTTGTGTAAATAACAAAAAAAAAGAAAGAAAACAATTAAAACAAAAAACACAAATGTCACCTAATTTACTGTACAAAAGTAAATGGAAATATACAAAAAAAAAAGTAACTTTCGGCAACACGAACAGAAACCGGTTCTGAGCGACTCCCAAATACCGACGCACTGCTTATCAGTCGGCGTAGTGCACAGATGTAAAAACAGTTTTTCCAAAAAAAAATACAACTAATTTCTAAATAAAAAAATAAAAACGAAAATAACAGAACTGTAATTTTGGAATTCGGTCTGAAAATAAAGTTTTTTTTTTTAATTTAGTTGTTTTCATCATTTTTTGTGTCTTTTTATCCAAAATTCGGTTGTATTTTTAACCGACTTCTAAAAAGGTAGGAGGTTCTCAATTCGGATGTTTGTATTTTTTTTTATGTTTGTTCGCGCATAACTCCGTCGCTTGCCAACCGATTTCAAAAATTATTTTTTTTTGTTGGAAAGGGTAAATGGGGCCCCATGAAAATTTTATCGAAATGGAACAAGCGGTTTTTTGTTAATTTTAATAAATGATTGCACCTCTGTCGGGATAGCTGAAATCGCATGTTTGTTTATTGTTTACACCAATTTATACCACGTACGATGTGATGGGTATGTTTAGCTGAGTGAACCATTAAAAAAATATAAAAAAAAATACAAAAAATACAACCGACTTCTAAACAAAAAAAAAACAAAAAGTACAAAATAACTTTCATTTCGGAAGTCGGTGTGTTCAAAAACAAAAAAGCAACCAAAAACACCGAGTTTTCTCTTTGGTTTTTTTTTTGTTTTGAAGTCGGTTGTATTTTTTGTAAATATGTCTTTTTATTAGTCCACCCACCCGCACGGCTAACCGTACTCCAACACAGCGTGCTTCTAAACTGATGTTCACAACCAGCTATCCTGGAAGATTTGCTTTAATTTCCTGAAGAGTTCCGTTTCTTATGTCCGAAGATATCATCAGACCTTCACCAAACTAAAAAGGGACCACCTTAAAATACTACGATGCTCTTCCAAACCATCGTATCGTTTTTTAAATTTTATATCGATATGTGAAAATGAAAACTTCGTCAATGAAGTCGCAACGAACTAAATACGCATTATTAGGGATATCTAAAATAATTTCTCAGCATATTTTTTAATACTTGGTTAATTTGACAAATGTTGCGATCAAAATCTACGTGCATTATTTAACGAAACCCCACACCACAATCTGCCTCAAGCTATTTATATTCTTCAGATTTATATTCTTTGACATCAAGTTATTATATGAAGCACGCAGGGAAACAAATCAATATTATTGACTGCTATAAACATATTTCTCGTCTTACGCAATGAATTTCCTATGTCCGATTATATCATCACATCTTCACCAAACTAAAAAGGGACCACCTCGAAATACTACGATGCTCTTCCAAACCATCGCATACAGCTTTATTTTATAATTTTACATCGATAAGTGAAAATGAGAACATCGTCGATGAAGTCGCAACCAATTAAATACGCATTATTAGGGATATCTCAACATATTTTTTATAATGCCAAAAAATACAAAAAAAAAATAATTGGACAAACGTTACCATCAGAATCTATGCACGTAGATTCTGATTATTTAACGAAACCCCACACCATAATCTGCCCCAAGCTATTGATAAAACCATAGAGGACCTAAAATAGACTTGAACTTTTAACCAAACACGTTGCGTGCTTCAGATTTATTAGCAATAGGGCTGCAGAATTGTTTCAAACTGCGGATAAAAGAAGTTTGCGTAACCTCGTTCAAGGTTTCATAAAACTTAGCCCGATTTATATTCTTTGACGTCAAGTTATTATGAAGCACGCAGGGAAACAAATCAATATTATTGACTGCTGTAAACATATTTCCTGTTATTACGCAATTGAATGAATTGAAAACACGGTTGTCAATAATTTTATGTAATAGTTAAAGGACGATATTGATGTGTAGATTGGTCTTGATTGAGTGCTTATTAAGTCCAATCAAAAGCAATGGAGTTCATTCATGGAGTTAATTAGCTGTTGTGCCTAAAAATCGTGTTGTCAATGGGTCGGATGAAATTGGTACTTGTTCGTAGTGTTATTTGTTGGTATTATTGTCCAGTCAAATTAGGATTTCGCCTCGGAATGAGATATAAGCTGGAAACTCGTGTACATCTTCATTTTGGCGTTCTAAATCGGTATTTTCGCGATTAACTTTGTTTCTTCTATAGCTAGCGATTTTTGTAACCTTTGGCTTTCAATAACTTACAATGCAGACACCAGATTTTATGAGACTTTTGGCACAGCATTTAGAACCCATTTTAAAGCTAAAATGAATGATTTGTTGAAATATTTAAATCGTTTTACAGGTGTTTATATTTTATTACCGAAACTCTTCTTGTTTCCAACACAAAGCAATTCAAGCCAAATCTCCGATCCAAGATGATGTTATTTCACTTATGAGTAAATCATCGGTCACTTGCAGTTTGATTGAATTTTTTTAGTGTCATATTCAAAAACCAACCTCCAAAAGCTACACTAATATTATTTTTATAAATGAGACAGTGTGTCCGTCTATCTATTTAAAATTTATTTATTAAAATTATTTATTAAAATTTTAAGAGTATGATTCGGATAGAGACATTAGATACTTTTCATACCATTAGTCATTTCCCTTGGGATAGTTAAAAGCTTCACGCAGGCGGAGCCGCGGCTCCACCTGCAGTAGCTAGTATTCTATATATTATCGTCAAAACTTACGTGGAAGCAGTAGCACTGGCCGTGAGCATGGCGTGAGATAATCCCCAGTAGAACTTGTATGGGTTCCGTCGCAAGAACAGGAAATAGATGAGCTGCATCACTATGAGCTGGTAGAGGAACACGCCCACTGCCACCGTGGCAATGAACCACGCGAGTTGGGACATCACTGATGCTGGAAATGGGAGGAGTACGTAAATTATTTAGGTGTAACGGACAATGGCAAGACATTGCAAAGAAGATCAAACAAGAGCGTAGCGACTAAGAAGACGACGAAGAACGGAACACAGTCTAGTCATATTTTTAAAACTGCGTGTTAATTAACTAATTTTTCTAGTAACCAGCGATGCGGAGGAATCTTACGTCGTCATATTTTAGTGTTAGTAAGTGACTTTAAGAGTTATTTATTTAAGCGTATAGTTGTTTTTTAATATACAGAATGTTAAATAACAGAGGGCATTCCCTTAAACTCGTTAATCTATATCATTAACAAATTAAAATAAAAATATCAGCATAGAAAAATAAGCATAAAATAATCCGAATTCAAAAAAATAATTAATTGACAATAAATCCGAAACACCCTGTATAAAATCAAAATAGTAGCACGGAATAGTACTCGTAGTAGCAATGCCCAAACCGGCAAGTACGCGTGTACAGAGTGTTTCTTTATCGTATCAATTTAACATTTTTAGTGAATATTTTAATTTTAGAAACATAAATAAAAACATTTTGTTTTCGAATGGTAATATTTTTTTTATCATATATGGATGCTATTGCGGGTTAACGGGAACGCCCTCTGTTAGTTAACATACTGTATATGTATATTTAATCATAATCATAATTTTAATCGTTTATTTGCTAATATGGGTAATTACATAAAGTTGTTAAAAACAAAGAGTATAGTCCAACCATATTACGCCTTGAGGCATGCAAATACCAGCTATTGCTGTATCACAACATTTTTATACAAAATAATACATGCACCAGTACAAATGATTAATAAATAACAAACAAAAAAAAACATAAAAAACAACATAAAAAAAACAAAAAAACAACAACACAAACAACAAACAAACAACAAATTAACATTTTTTTTTTTCAAGGAAAAACAAAACATATATATATATATACATAATAATGCCTAGTTTATAAGCGTAAATCGCCTCTTTGGTGATGGTTTATTTTGACTTAACCCTTTGGGCATTTAAGATAATCATATCTTTCTGAACGTAAATCTTGGACGGTACAACATTTTGTTGTATTTATTTTTAACTTCACAGGGCTGATTCTCTAAACGCCAACATATAAAAAAATCATTAAAAAATAACTGAAGACTAGTCGCGTTTTGTCAAGATTTTGATCTTCATATACTCGTACCTATTCCTGCTTCATCAACCTATTTTTAAACTAATTTTGTGTAAGGTACCTACAGTCAGCTACAAAAGTACTAGACAAATAATTGATAATAAAACCAGTTTAACGGCAGAAATACTTGTTATAGATAATTTTATTTTACCTCTATCACAAACATTAAACGAACCGATAAGCAGTCATAAAAATATATAGTTGGAACTCACCCACGTCATTGACGCCTAGAATCTTCCCAGCGATGACACTGCTGACTCCCACGGGGGTGAACCACATGACCCCAGTCACCATCTTCATAATCACCTCGAAGATCGCTTGGAAGAAGTCGATCACCACCTGACCTTTAGCTCCTAGGGTCCCCAGAAGACTGCCAAAGACGAGGCAGAAGAAAACTAAGCCTAACGTATTGGTGCCTGACCTGAAAATAAGCAATATTAAGAGATGAGGTTAAGTTAAAATTACCCATCTTTATAATGTTGTTCAGCAGTGTTTTTCTTCAGAAAACGCCTTTGTATCGTAGTTCCAATTTTGAACAAACGTCAGTTGCTTCGCTGTAGTCAAAGAATTTATTACTCAAATCATTTCTACTGATATTAGAAACCATCCTTACTAATATTATAAATGTGAAAGCGAGGATGTTTGTTACGCTTTCACGCAAAAACTACTTGACAAATCATCATGAAACTTTGTACACATATTCTGGGATGTACTAGAAGTAACATAGGATACGTTTTATTCCGGGATTATGTTCCCTTGGGATAATTTCCGACATACACGCGGGCGAAGCTGCGGGCAGCAGCTAGTTATTTATAATCGATGAAGAATACATACACGTTTAGAACATAATACAATCAATTAGTCACTAACCGTCGTAGCTATGACATTAAAGCCATCACAATTATTAATTTCAAGACTCACCTATAAGCCACAACTCGGACCATAGCAGGCACAGTGTCATTGTCGCTGATATTCTTACCAAAAATAATTGGAGGTTGAGTGTACACTGTGTGTGCTTGTTGGAAAGCAGCTTGCACAATATTATCCGGAAATATGTTCCTGTAAACAATCACATTAATTGGTTTACTTTGTGAAAACATTGGCCATTAGCTTAATAGGATTTGCTTGAACATTTGCCCTGTAAGGGATTGATTATGATGCTTTTATGAAGTAAGGTTGCGTGTTTCCACCCATGCCTTGCTTACTCTTGGGCGTTCTTAAAAAATAATTTAAGTAAATAGGCCCGAAGTTTCGATGATATTTCGATATATCATAGCATTGTGACGTCACAGACTATTTTTCCTTGGGCTATATGGGCCTAAGTATATACTTTTAGGGTACAATAAAACACAACGCTTAAAGGATTACTCATGTAAAAATCTATTCTTTGAATATAATTTTTGAATTTATTGTGTCTTATTTAAGTTGTAAACTTTACAGGATTAGATTCCTTCTTGAAAAAGGTATGTAGCAGAAAATCTAATAAAAACATACCGGCCGATATCCAAAATGCTGTCCAAAATACTGTGATCCCTCTTCCCTTCAACATAAGACCCAAACTGCTTGATCTCTGGCACTCCAGGATGTATCAGCATTGCTAGTACAAGTCCCAAGAACGCGTTAAACATCGATGTCAAGATGAAGTACAGTAAAGTCCTCACTGCTATCTTTCCACTCATCTTTGCGTTCAAACTTGCTGAGCCAGCGATCAGACTCGCGATAATCAAAGGCAGGATCATCAGTTTGAGGAGCCTCATGAAAAGTTCTCCAGGGTAAGATATAATTATTAATGCGTCAGGGCCTAAGTGGTACGGGCGCAGACCGAGACCTAGAAAAGGCAAAAAAAAGAGAATTCTGTAAGTTTCAATCCAAATCATCGCTAAGGATGGTACCATAAATCTAGGTTCTCATGCGTGCAAAGAAATATGCTCTTTTCCATGTAAAGGCATGGTTTTGTTATTATAATACAATGGCTACACTGGGGCTTGTTTTATCATCATCAGTATCCAGCAATGAACTACTGGGCATTGGAATCTCCATTCGGACGTCATTCATCTCGATTCTCGACAACTATCCTGCAAAGAAAGCCATCTAGCCGAAGTCACGACAAACGTAACGACACATCCAATTCAACCACGGCCAATATGACTCGATGGCTAACATGGCTACCACAATGCTTCGTAAAGTTAGTTATTATGTGACTTCTGTTCTCTATCGAATCACCTAGTTCCGTTTTGGAGGGACTCCAAGCCAGCTTAGTGGCTCGCAGTACGATTATGTTCGAGCTACGCTATTCACCAAGCATGATCTATAATTCTCAGCTATGTGGTACCAGCTTAAGTTGGAAGTACGAAGCATTTAATAAGCGACATAACAAATTAGCTAGCTGATTAACGTACATCAATATCAGCACTCAAAGAGATTAGTAACTTATAGTTTATTGTGTATGCTTTTGTATTTTCTGATTTATGTCATTCAATCCCTTGAGGGAATTAGCTGTGTTGCTTGATAGAATTTTTATTCATTTAAAAGTAAGGAAATACTCCCGAAGATGACCACATGGGTTCGTACACATGTAGCCCTTTTTCTTTGTCTACGTACGCAATACTCAAACACTCGGACATCATTTCATTTGCAGAATATCTGTCTCAATTAGATAAAAGAATGAACTGAACACTACACATTTTTTATAAAAAGGCAAACTGCTAATTAAATTAGTTGTTCTAGTTTGCACCACGGATAAATTTTGCACAATTCTTTGGTTTCCACAATGCACTCGATGGCTTTCCTTTACATCTGCATTGTATTTTATAACATGATAACACCAAAAATCATGCACCATAATAAACAATGTACTTAAGGAAACTTTTGACTTACCTAGACCAATTCCAGTGATGACTCCAACCAAGGTGACCACGAGCATCACATTGTCCACCAGAACCTTCCGAACCCCAGTCCGTTCAACTGGAGCTGACCGGTCCTCGGTCGTCTTCGGCCCCCGATCGCCAGGGCCCATCTTCGCGAACAGATATTCTGAAAATCGTTCACCTTTCTCCATTACAGGTGGAATAGGACTTTTCAGCCCAGATCCTTCTTTGGACCTGGTTTGTATAGTAATACTGTTTTCACTTTTCCCACTTCTTTTAATTAATTACTTGTTGTTTTAATTTAACAAACGTCAGTATTTAGTTTGTTTATTGCATGGCTCTCAAGCGTGACTACTACATGAATTAAATGTGACTCCAATTTGATACTCGTGAAAGATAAATATTTGAGTTTTTGTTTAGGACGTTTTATACATTGTATTGAATTGTTTTTGCGGAGGAATGGCACTGCATGGGAGTATCTTTTCATGCGCGGTCCCCTAAGTCGGGTGGTACACTAACCCACAGTATTTCCCTGGGCGCCCACTACAAAAATCAAATGGAGCTTTATTATCGTTTCAATCTAACCGTTCAACTTCCATTGCTTGTCTTTCTACTAGCTTTGCCCTTTCAAGATCTCTCTAAGCGAGCAATGGATACTTGTGGCGAATAAAGATCGTGTCGCCGGAATTGACGCAAGAAGCCATGTTGATGGTTGCGCGCGCACCCATCGATTGCACTTCCATTCACTTAGTTATATTAACTTTCTATAAATAGATTATTAAATTGTGGGCATTATCGTTTTACTAAGGTATTGTGGGCATTTTTTATGTAATTATCTATAATGGGGTCAACGAAAAGGGTTTCGCGATCTCCCATTTCAGTACACACGACCCTACTACGGTTCAGCGATTATCTTTTGTCTGACGGGAAATTCATTTCCGAAATGCACTTTTCGAAGCGTGTATTACTGCCTTAATAATTTCTAAATGTCACTCATATAATAATCGTAATCTAAAAAATGCACTGATAGTTAATCATACACGGCAACAGCATTGATAAAGTTTTTTTCTTATCAACGATATCTTTTTGTTGGTTTTAATATACCTATATATTGGCATAACAGTTTAATTTTGGAAAATAATAAAATATTTATAACTTTTTTATCAATTAAACATAAAGATGATTCTTTCATCCTCGTACGCATATACCTACAAAAGATGCCTGGTTGACGGCAAGTAAAAAAAAAACTATAATATATTTCAGCATAAATCCATTAAATAATTACATAACGAAAAGCGCTCAATCTTTTTGAGGTAAGATTATGTGAGATGATAACTGTTGTCAACCAACAATATTTCATAATATAGCAAACTCGTTGTAATCGTAGAAATTCTATATGCCATGTTGAATGCGCCTTTAATTACTCAAAACAATTAAATTAAAAGAAAGTAATTATACCTTATTTTTTACAAATAAATAAATTTAACGTAAATCGTACTTAAAGCTACCGCGTAGATAAAGGTGCTGTCAGACCACATAAACGTCTTCCAATTCCTAGAACTCTCCATACTTAAGTAATATATTATTCACATAACGACCATGTTATTCAAGTTCTAATTCAGTAAATTAAGCGTACTTATAGATAATTCGGTTCAAGTTTGAATAGCAAAATGTGTTCTACGTGATCAAAACAATAATTACGGAACTGTAAATCGCTAACCATCATCCTGCAATCTTTGCATAATTATAGTTGCTCATAAAATTGGAGGCAAATTTATCGTACTTCAAAAACATTAAAAAAAATACAACTCTCCGACTTCTAAAATTAATGTTTTTTTTATACTTTTTGTTTAGAAGTCGGTTGTATTTTTTTTTTGTAAATAAGTTTTATTTTTTATTTTTCACTTGCTAGTGGTGACAAACCTCAAAGCTAAACGTACCCATCACAGCGTACGTTTTATAAACTGGTGTAAACAATTAACAGACATGCGATTTCAGTAATCCCGGAAGATTTGCTATCGTTTATGTAAGAATTCCGTTTCCTATCTCCGTTCTTCATCAAATCTTCACCAAACTACAAAAGGGACCACCTCAAGAAAATGCTCTTTTAAACCATCGAATACATTTTTTTAAAATCTTACTTCGACATGAGAGAATAAGAACATCGTCAATGTAGTCGAGGCCACGCATTTTTAGAGATAGCTCATACACTAGCCGTCAGTTATCAGTCAAATTAAAATGAGACCATATGGCAAGCACCAGTTTATCAATATAAAAAAAAACCATTAAAATCGGTACATCCAATAAAAAGTAATGAGGTAACAAAAAAAAATACAGTTGACTTGAGATCCTCCTCTTTTTTGGAAAGTCGGTTAAAAAATCTATATCCAAACGAGATAAATAAATGACCTCCACGGGATCTGTGACAAGAGAAAGGCTAATTTATTCAGTCACTTATTGAAATTAGGTTCAGAATCACCTCTTTCTGAACCAATTGTTTTATATGGGAAAAATAATTGACGCAATAATAAAGTCCTCAGTCTGTTCAGTTTCAATGACACAACAATAGAATCAATATTGTACTTAACGAAGTACGAGTTAGTTTTTTCGTCTTATACAGTAGAAAACATTAGTTTCATTTTTATTATAGAAGATTAATCTATTAAATACATGTACATAGTACATATAAGTGTCAGAATACATTCACTTTGTGGTGAAAACTATATCAAATCCGTTGCTTAGTTTAGAGAAACATTGTGACCACAGAGACATAAATGACGAATTTATATTATTATAGGTACTCTAATGTATGTATTGATATTGAAAATTACCTTTGAAAGACTTGTTAGGCATTTGGCCAAGTTATGCTTTGACCATTAAGAAATTTATTGCGTTCCTTTTTCACTCAGGAGAATCCATGTCATCGTCACAAGCTATTTTCGGAATCAGCTCAAGTAAGTGAAGATTTCCTAACTTCATTTAACAAATCGCAATGATTTTCACACACATCACAAAGTATCTAAGGTAAAAACTAACAATTATTTATTTAACTAAAATAGGGAAATAGGTTGCAACTACTCAAAACCTGCTATTTGGCCATTACTAAAGCATCAACATGCTATCAAGCCATTTGTAGCTTGAACTTGAAGTAACATTGAACAAGTTGATTTTTATTTTATAATGATAAATTGGATGGTACATGTAATGAATGCCGAGATTAAAATTTATAAAAATTGCATCGATTGAACAGTTATAGAAGTCTCAGCCGAAGGTATGTGTATCATTTGAAAGAAAACTCTCAATAGAGTTCACTTCCTATACTGCAGTGGCAGCGTTCAAAGGCCTGGGAGGCCTTTGACCAAGGTGGACCGATGACCTCTATCATTTGATTTCATAATGGTTGACTTTGAGAAGTTTGGTAACCTACTAATCTAAAAGCGTAACTAAGACTTTCCGATGGTCAACCACTGACACTCCATTGAAAGAAATGGCGTAGGTAGAATGGTAATTTCGTACATAATGACAAATGAATGACAGACGTCTGCAGTAATCTGCTAATTTGTTGACACTTCCTTTGATCAGTGACCTACCATTAAAACGTCATTGTGCAGTCATTGTTTTTAATAGCTCGGTTATCAAAAAGTATTACGAGACCATTGACCGACCAATGATCGACCATTATGAATTTAGCAGATTACGAACTTTTAGCAAAATGACAATGGGATCATGTTGGAATGACAAATTTACAAAATAGCAGACTTGGGGCCTTGGTGAGGGTCACGGGCAGCCGATGGATGCGAGACGCACAGAACCGGTTGTTGTGGCGACAATTGGGGGAGACCTATGTCCAGCAGTGGACATCTTTGTGTATAATGATATGCTACTAACATGATTTTCTTCACTTCTCCAAAAACAATCGTTTAGCTAGCGAAAATTTGCATTTTAAAAGGTTAGTAAGTATTTCGGAAACGGATCCTTGGATGGAAAAATGATTTTCGCTCACCATGAAATAAATAAATATTTATCCCTGCTTTACGTGTAGGTGTATTTTAGCACTTTGTCGACGTGCTCAAGGTGTATACCTACCCCATACCAAATTCCAACTTTATAGTGCTAAGCGTTTCTAAGCTAAATCGCGGACAGACAGGTAGATAGCCGGACATGACGAAACGATATACGGTTCCTTGTACACTACGAACCCTAAAAGAATTTGTTTTAACCAGATAATTCATGAAATAATAAAACATCCCTCACATACCATCGTTGAATGATAAATTCCCTCGAATTGAATACAAAAGGCATCAGTCTGTTGGAAAACCGATTTCACACATGACCGATGACTACTCTCGAGCAAAAATTGAATGAAAATAATAATTATAATGTACAGCAATGGTGTCGAGTTTCATATTGTAAGTATTGACAACTTACAAGACCGTATTTTTATAAAACAAAAAATAATCCAATGTGTGATTTTTATAACAAAGTGTCTGTTTCCAATAACATCGACCTTGTAAAGGAATGTTTTCATTCCATAAACTTATTATTTTACGTTAAAAAGAAAGTAACACGAAAGGATTTCTGATATAATCAAAATAATAATAAATATGTTGCCAATAAACCTACCATAGTGGTGATAGACTTATTACACAGTGATAATCGATGTTACCATCAAAGAGAAACAAATCAAGTATCTCGACTTAGCACACCAGGTTATCGACATGTGGAATGTGGACTCGGCTATCATTATGCCAATGGCCTGATAGCCAAAAGCTTCGACGACCATCCGTCGATGCTGGCGTTACGCGTTTGGATAAAGGGCCTGATAAAGAAGGCAGTTCTCCTCGATACGGTTCGTATAAGGAGGAGGTTCCTTTCTCTAGAACCCTAACCACCGGTAGCATGGACGCCCAACTCCGCCACACTATCATACATATTTATAAATAAAATATTTATTAATTTAATGGAAGCCAAGTGTCGGTGTCGTGTTGCGCTGCTAATATATTACATGCGAAAGTAATCCGGTCTGCCTGTCTTATGCTTCGACTTATGGTCTCTTATCTCTTTGCTTCACATCTGTACACGACCTAAGAACTGAACGTATTTGGATGAATCCATTTTTTTTATCCCGATTGTATGACTTTCGTAAAAATATTTGGATATAATAAAATTATTGGGATAAAAAATCAATTTAATGCGTGTGATTCCTCTGATAGAAGCTAGTATAAAATACAATTATTACTAGATTTTTTTTATTTAACATCTGTACTAATTTCGGATCATCTTGATAACTCTAATTACCTATATTATTTCCAAGACCAAGCAAGTGACGGAGAAGATATTTGGACCTATAAAACTAACATGAAATTGACGCTATATTGGAACTATTTTCTCATTCAAACTAACTCTTGACTGCAACCACAGTAGTAAACGTGGCTTGCATTGAAATCCTTCAAGATATATGGCTTCTTCTCTGACTTTAGTACGCTTGGAAATATTTCCAATGACGTAATCGGTCGAAGGCATTAGCTAAGTTTAACATACATTTTCACACGTATGGCCAAATGTATGCAAATGCATCTTTAAGTTAGTTTAAGAATGCCATTCTTTGTCTCTACGCTACTTGACCAATGATTAGAAACTACTGGACCGATTATAAACATGCTTTCACCAACACAAAACTAGATTATCAGCGAGTAACACAGACTATATGTTATGCCCGTAAAACCTAGGGAACGGGAACTACGCAGGTGAAACCGCGCGGCGCTGCTAGTATAACTAAAAGTAGCTAACATTGCCGTTGAGTGAATTTACGAGTAAAGTTTTGGGCGTAAACCAAAAAAAAGTGTTTCTCGGTTCTAATCTCTAACTTTCCAGCAAAACAGAAACTATTTGTTTGTGATAAGTACGTAGTATATTATCGTTCAAGCTAGACGTGAAGATAGAAGAGAATCATTTCCCATGAGTGACTACAAGTCAACTATTTTTTATAAATTCGTCATTCCATGATCCACTTGTCATTTTGCTAAAAGTTTGTAATCTGCTAAATTCATAATGGTCGATCATTGGTCGGTCAATGGTCTCGTAATAGAATCGTGGTAGAATGACATCATCGTACTGCCATTATTATAAAACCCGTTAATAGAAATGATTTTCGAAAAACTACTATTATATTTGAACATTAAGTCATGGTAGATTTCTTTTATATATATTTTTAAATATTATTTGTAAGTGTTCTATTCAATTTTAGATTATTACCGCATACGTCTGTCATTCATTTGTGATTATGTACGAGATTACTATTCAATGCCATTTCTTTCAATGGAACACTCCATTGAAAGAAATGGCATAGAATATTAATCTCGTACAGTGGTTGACCATTGGAAAGTCATAATGACACTTTTATATCAGTAGATTACCAAACTTATCAAAATCAACAATTATAAAATCAATGATAGACCATTCTGATACAATTGTAATAGCAGATTTGAGGCCATGGAGTTAAGTTTTGACCAAATAGTGGCCATTGTAGGCTTAGACAATTACCAAAAGGACCCATAATTGCATTTGATTGTCAACATCGTAGAAATTGCAAAAATTACCCGAATGAAGGGATCGCAAAAGAAACTGTGGCAGTAAAAGTGGTAGCCTAAACCAAGGGAAAGATCATTCCCGGGTATAATGATGCTGTTGATGCAGTAATAACATTTGATGGAAGACAAACACCGCCAAAAACGAATCCAAAATCTTTCCATTGGCTAATCCCCAATCTCAAGTCAAATAATTTCTGACACAGAAATATTGATAATCACAAAGCAAAACCTAACGATAGATGACCATCTGCTACCAAACGTGAGACAGTATTCGTGTTATAGATTTGAACGTGAGATATGCTCCAATGCATAGCAAATTGGCAACTGATAAAAACTCATACTGACTTCACTCTATCGTAGTTGGGGCCAAAACTTGTGTACTATTTATCTTTCTTTCATACCAAAATTGAAATAGATTTTCTCTGATACACAGATTAAGGTAGTGACATAATAATATGTATGTGACGAAAAAGAAATACAGCTTGAAGAGTTTTTGTTTTTTGTTTTTGGAACTAACAGCCCAATCAGGAAGGCAATTTCATATCATGCTGCGAACCTATTTTATGGATGCGAGATCATCAAATGACTTCTTCTGCTGTGAAAGGACCGGAAGGGAGTGTTAGACTGACACTCTCTACAGACTAGGGCTTAGTCAGACTTACTGACTTAAACCATCGCGTTCCAGGGCCGCGGTTACTCTTTGGAACAAATTCCGCAACATACTAGGACCCTTAAAATTATCGTAAAAAAAACTCAGAAAGAGAAGATAGCGAAAAGAAATGAAGTAACAGTATGGCAGGACGAAACCGCAGAACACAGCTTATCAATAAAGCTTTATGTGAACTCTTGTAACAAAACTCCAGAAAAGAGAGAAATAAGAACTATACAGAACGAGAAGCATATTTTTAAAATTTAAATCTCAAAGTAAAAAAGTTGCAGAATAAGAGTTAGTTTCGAATATCATCACATTCACATACAAGTAGCTTTCAGGTCATTGCATCCAGAGCTATGTGTCATGATCAATACCTAACCAATTTGTTTCAGTGGCGATTGCTCCCAGGTCAATGCATTCAGAGCTATAACCAACGTTTTCTAGACTTGTATTTATCACTCTTGCTGGTTTTGTTTTCTGTATTATTTTGAAGTTGTTGACCCTTTATGCTGATCTCTCTCTGTCGACAGATTTTCTGGGAGAAAACTCAACTTTGATTTAAGCTCGCCTTTGTACATGCTCTTTATTATGCCTTGTATAATATAAGTTGTTTTGTTTTATTTACAATAAAGAATTAGGTTGTTAGTTTAGAAGGAACCCAAAATATTTGATACCGCTAATATACATAATCTTACGTATACTAAATAAATAAATGCGAAAGTTTGTCATAAATGAATGGATGTTTGTTACTCAATTTTGTATTTCTTTATGTGTAATTAATGGTTTGTTTTTCACAAATAAATAAATAAAATTAAATAATTTTCACATAGAAACTAGTCGATACTAATTAACTTTTCACAATGTAAGAGTTTTTCATAATGTAATGGGACATCTCTAACTAGAACTCATATTACTGTTTCACCTATTTTAAATTAATTACTAAGCTAATGCTCCCCAATAAATTTTATTCTAATGCAACTCTCGAAATCGATATTACACAAGACGCTCTCGGTCAGTGTCCACCTTTAAATGAAAAATTGGACGCGGCTTTAGACACAGCTATTATTGTGAGCACGTGCCAACATACATGTGCCAATAATAGACACATACACTCTATAGAGCGGGTTGAAACACTAATTATAAGATCAATGATCTTATTATTTGAATTTCACTCTAAAGTGAATGATTTCGAATGACTGATGAGCATGATTTGACAGATGACAGTTTGTATCGCCTTTGATAAATTCTTGGAAAGAAGTGAATGGCAGACAAAGAAGAAAGTTTTGAAAATCGAAGAAGAATTTATGGGTAATCAATTTAGCGTAATAAATTATATCATTAATTTGGTTTCAATCGTAAAAGACCAAAACGATGACGGCTACGGCGGGAGATATCATTTCCTATCTATGACTTGATGAATATTGGATGAAAGTTGGGATCAAGGCATACTAACAAATAGTGATTTCCACAAACTGCATACTTTAACTTCCTTGTCCAACATGATTTATAAAAAAGTAAATGTTTACTTTGCTACCATAATGATCATCATCTTAAAACTACCCAATATCAGAATCACCCTATACAACACGAAACTTACTGCTCTCACGAAAATCTTGTCCCTGGTTATGTCCGTTAGAGTAATTTCCTTCACAATTTCACGATATATTCTTCCGTCACATTTCATAGACATTTATAGGAACGTCCCAGCTTGGCAGACTCAGTATCTTTATGCAACACTGACAAGCTCCAACTGTTAATGCTATGTTAATATTTGAATGCCTTAGCGTGGAAACAATAGGAAGTTTTATTATTAGGTTAATCACGTGTGTTTAATAAATATTGCGTTAGAGTTTATGATAATATTATTTCTGCCACCGGAAAATGGCAAACCTTATGATTATTAAATATCTTCAAAGATTGTAAACTTTTGATTAATTGTCAAGTGAACATTTGTAATACTTTTTTATGCATCAAGATTTGTTAGTCTCTCGAAGAAAAATTTTGGAATTCCGAGAAATTGTGGAATAGCAAGTAACGAAACGTTAAATATTATAATATCAACATTCGAACCTGAACGAGGAGCCCCTTGCGCGAGCCTCCCATTCCTGTCTGCATGGTTTAAAAAATACATTATAGAATTGGCATAACGGAAGCTAAGTTCGCTCGCTTCGCTCGCACATATTAGCTCCCATCATACCCCTCCCTCCCATCAGATCCCTGTGCCCTATGTTCCGCTACTTGGCTTGGCAACAAAATCCGAGAAATTGTAAAACCGTACACTGATTGTTTGTCAACATATTGTCACTTAATGTCGGTTCACAATTTCTCGGAACTACATCAAGAGATTATAAACTATCAAATTTTGATGCGTAAAAAAGTGTTGTAAACGTTCAGTTGACAATTTGTCGAGAATATACAATCTCTCAAGATACTTCATAATCTTACGCATTTTGAAATTATCCAGTGACATTTCTATAAGGGAACAATAATAATGTATTATCATTCTTAGCTCTTGAAACTAGTTTAGATCATAAAGATTTGATATCTTAGATAAGGTATGGCCTTATTTGAATTTCATCGTGAGGATGTTATTCTTAATATTGCTTTAATTTCATATAGTCTAATCAAAAATGGAAAAATCTTACCACTCAAACGGTGAGTTTGAAGTAAGCTGTAAATCCATAGCTTTATGTAAAATGACAGTTCATTTCAGGCTCACTTCACTATTTTTATAAAATGGCAGTACTGGTAAGGGATATTTTCTTCCACGTATAAAGTATGGAAAAAAACTGCTTAAAACGCAAGTGAAGCCACGGGAACAGGCTTATAAAGGGAAGTTATAATTATTTACTGTTGTTTATGATATGCAAATGACATTCAACCTTAAGGAATGAACTTTTTCCTTGGTATTCGTTTTTAAGCATAAGCATAATCAGCCTTTTAATGTTCCCACTGCTGGGACACAGGCCTCCCCTCTAGGAGAGGGAATGGGCTGAGTTCCACCACGCGGGCCCAGTGCGGGTTGGTTTTAACCACAGAAATCTTAATAATATGGCAATTATTAAGATTTCTGTGGTTTTTACTTTAGTATTAACTTGTAGGTTTTTCATAGCTCATTTAGATTTAAATGATATTAGATATGTATATTTTGCACCACGATATTGCGCCTTCGCACAAGGCCATCGAGCAACCACCGTAATCACCAAATATGGTTCCAGCCGACTTCTTCCTTTTTCGTAAACTCAAATTGCTACTTCGTGTCACCCTTTTATTCGCGAACTGAACTCAATTCCGGAAAAAAGCGTTTATGTTTTGATACTTGGATTATTCGTTGGCGTACGTGTATCGTTTCTGAAGGAGCATACTCTGAAGGTGATAAAATTGGATGATAACTAACGTTTTGTGTATAATTGATATTTTCTCGGTACTTTCTTGACAGAGTAGTAAACATAATATAAAACTTGATATAAATATGTATGTGTGTGTGAAGATGCACTTATGGACAAAATATTGTAGTACGACAAGATATTTATAGAATAATGTTGTCATTAGAACAATTGTCTCAAATCCAAGAGGTATTTTTGCATAAATAATCACGTGCTAATGATAAATTATCTTGACTGCACATTCGTGTCTACACCTACTCAACATATTGTATTTTATGGGAATGCCAAGTCGTTATTTTCAGATTTGATTAATTAATGATAATTTTGAAAACATTACAAATTATCAGTTGTATGTGATATAGGTATTAACAGTTGAAGATCAATATGTAGGGTAGATTGCACGACAAATAAAAAAAAATGATTCTAGAAAAAACTCAGTTGTTCCTACTAAGCATGATAGCGTAGGGTTGTGGAATTTATTTGAAAGATTCACCGCGGCCCTGGAACGCAAAGGGCATTTGGTTGAACATGGATAATTTTCCAGGGTGGAAGAAAACATTTATTAATTTCCCATCCAACATGTTACTGAAGGCCAAAACTACTCATTTTCAATCACGCAATTTGTCATAAACTAATGGAAATTCAGAATTTTTACAGATTGCGACTGACATGCGAATGAGATTAACGTTGCTTAAAACTGAAATTCTTTTGTTTCAAAGCAATCATCAAAAGGTTGAAGGTTAACAAAGTTGGTTGCGGTATTTGTTCGAGAGAGTCACCGTGGCCCTGTAACGCAAAGGGCACAAGAAGGATCACGGGTGGGTTTTGGTCGGTAAAAGATAAAAATGATAAATGATATTTATTTTGTAAGTAGGTTAAACATAACACTTACTCGTCAAATATTTCTGGTCATTTTAAGCTAGACGAAGCCGGTGTTTCCTAGCCGACTACCCTGAGAAAAAACACCGAAACAAACTCAGAGGTCAAAGTCTCTTTTAAAGTCCATACAATTCGTACTGGTCAAGTCATATGAGAACCATGTAGGTTAATGTCTGAGGTAGCCTTCTGAGGAAAGTGCCACACAGATTTGAGTGGACCTGTCCATACAGTGCAATGAGTGCAAGCATTTGACAGATACCGTGTAGCTCAAACTTAGAATTTCAAGGAGCTCAACGATTTGACGAACAATACCAAAGTAAGGACATTTGGGTAGGCCGCAAGAATTACTCAAACTGCCAGACAAACTGAAATAAGACCCTAATATGGCGATCTACATAGTCCTCACATTCACAATATGTTATATAAGAACCATGCAGATCAGTGTCTGAAATGGTCTTTTGAGGAAATAACCACACAGATTTAAGTGGGTCTGTCCATTCAGTGCAAGCCTTTGTCAGTAGTCGAGTAGCTCAACTTAGAAAACAATAAGGAGCTCAACGGCCCGACGAAAGGACACTCCCTTCCGCTCCGCCCAGGGCGGGAGAAGTAATTTGATGATTTCCCATCCAGAAAAAAAAGTGTAACAAATTTGACTGCAACATTGAATTAGTAAGTTTGTAATTTGTCGATGCAATTTAAGGAACCGCTTTTATTGTGAAAAAAAACGGGAAATTGAGGCAACCATACAATTTTACTCAGTGTAGCCCTTTTAATTCTACCAACATGTATGTAGCTCAGTTTCTCATTTGACAAAAATAAACGTGTGTTAGCGTTGCTGTGATTGGCTGAATAATTAAAATACTTACAAATTTAATTTTATTTGTTGTAAACCTACAACAGTGTAGTAGTCTTTAAACCAAAGATTGACTGGTATAGAATGCCTTGTTGCTTTAAGTCCGCCTATGTACCATTATTGTAAATAAAGCTTAAATAAATAGGTGTAGTATATAACCTTTCCTTTCTAAAATAATTTTTGAATCGTACAATCACTTCACCTCCGTTTATTTTGTGATCCGTCGATATTTTTTTACCAGAAACTGTCTATTGAAAACTATCACAATTGAACGAAAAACGCATTTAGTGTAAATATACCACAATTCCTGACTAAGTACCTATATGATATAAAATTTCTTGGGAATAAAACTCAGCTGAAGCTCGTTTTTAAAATACCTACACAACTACCTTCGAAGTCTAAACTGGTCATTGAGTCCGCATTCATACCAATGTTAATACTATATTTTATTGGTATGATTACGAACACATTGACCCAAGTCAATCATAATCATTTTGCTTCATTTAGGTATTTCGGCAAAGGCATGTAAGCAATATTGCACACACACAAACAATTATAAAAAATTAACACAAACGACTCACCTTTTAATTGCTTAATTTTGACTGATTAAAACTTTCAACTACACAAAACTATATTTTCACTACTTTTAGGTACACGCCAAACAAAAAAAAAAAACAATAGACGCACACAACTATTCTAAACCACCACTTTTGAATTTGGAATGTCTTTCGGATGCGCCGAGGAATTTGAAAACGCAAAGAGGCGTCATTCATAAAGCCTAGTTTGGCACTGCACTCGAAAAAAATGGCGGATTTTTCATGGTTGCCTTGATTTTATGGTGTTCTTTCAAATATTACTTGGCTGTATAGATGGATGTTAAATCTGATACAAAGCTGTGGTGTCTTCCGACTTTTGTTGGCAACTACTTCGCTGCATCTGCACCAAGGTTATTTTAATCGTCTGCCATGACTTATTGAACTTTTATTGTAGGGACAATTTATTGGTTCGTTTGAACTAAGGGGCCGCTGGACACAATGATTCATGTTAGAATTAAAAGCTGTGCACTTATTTATTATTTGTTTGATGTTGACCCGGTAATATTGAATGACTTTGTTTTGTAGTTTCCGTAAATAAAACCACTGTAGGTAACTTTGAAATTGCATTTAGTTTGATCAAATCTACTTAAATAAAGAGTAGGTAATTCTGTAGTTTTCATAATGTAATTAATGTTCTCCATACACCTTCTTGATTATTTTCAAATGTAGGTATAATTATATTTTTCAATTTGTGTTGTATGCCATCTATGTTGAGTAATATGAACTTTTCCGGTATCATGATATAGTAAGAGACTGTCCTACATAATAGTTTTAAAAGCCACGTACAGATGTCGCTGTAAGCTGATTCAAATACTTTATTAACCGACTTCTAAAAAAGGAGGAGGTTCTCAATTTGGATGTTTGTATTTTTTTTTTTATGTTTGTTCGCGCATAACTCCGTCGCTTGCCAACCGATTTGAAAAATTCTTTTTTTTGTTGGAAAGGGTATACTTCCCAAATGGTCCCATGAATTTTTTTTCGAAATTGAACAAGCGGTTTTTGAAAAATCAACAAAAATCTAAAAAAAATATCTACATTGTCTACATTGACGACCTTTTAGTTTACTCTGCATTGGAGCAGTGCATTTTTTTACACCAATGTAATTGGTTCATTTAGGTGTGGGAGGGGAGGGGCTGTAGGTACCACTAAAAAGTGAAAAATAAAAAAACTTTTTACAAAAAAATACAACCGACTTCCACAAAAAATCAAAAAAGTACAAAATAACTTTAATTCGGAAGTCGGTGTTCAAAAAACGAAAAAGGAATCACAAACACCGAGTTCCGAATTAAAGTTATTTTGTACTTTTTTGATTTTTTGTGGAAGTCGGTTGTATTTTTTTGTAAAAAGTTCTTTTTTTAATTTTTTTTGTCCTTATAATGTATCATGCCATCCGCTTATGGGCAAATTTACAAAAATGGCGCTCGATATAATCTGATCCGATATAAGCATATTGATCAAATATTAGAATTCCGTAGATTTTCATATGCGTAGGTGTATAATGACAATACGATATTAGGTACCTATTTTCGGGTTTTTATAAAAGTAACAAAGAAATTTTCAAAAATACATAACTGACAAATAGAAAAGTAACAAAATAACACACGATAATACGAATACGCCATCAAAAGAGATTTGAACATTTAAATCTGTGGAACACCTTTTGCCGTTTCTCGTAAATCCCTAAAATTGTGGGATAAGAACCAAACGCCGACACAATGCATTTTTCGGGATATCAACTGGAGGGATATGCGGGCGAAAGGTACTTCCAACTTTGTTACCTACTTTACATTAGATAAAATTAATTTTAAAGATATATGTTTGTATTTCTGGATGTTAGATTGTTTGGGTTTTTAAATGTTTGGATGCTCGGTCGTGGTTTTTGTGAAGACCAATCCTTACCGATGAAAAACGTACCTATATTATGATTTATGACTATTTTGCATCTTTATAGACATATTAACCGACTTCTCTTTGAGGTTCTCAATTCAGCTGCATTTTTAACTCCCTTATTACTTATTTGAAATAATTTTACGTGAGAACATGATTGTGCTTTCCGATTTCATCTAAATCCAGTTCAGTAATTTGGTTTTTAAAAATGTCAAACAAGTAAAGCAAATTGCGTATGCTGCTTTCTTGCGGTGTTTTAAGGTCCCAAAAAAGTGAAAAATAATAATAAAATATAACCGACTTCCATCAACTCCCTTATATTTTATTTTCGGAAACATCTTGTGTCTTTTTAATTCCTTTCAAATGAGTTTTTTTACTCTTTTATTTTCTTAAATTGTATGTGTTTCGTAGTAGATTTTTCTCCCTCTGAATACCTACTGAAAATCTAATACGTTGAATAATCACAATATTTATATCGATTGAATTTCATTATCAATCTTGACATTCTGAAAATACCGTGTGTCCCTTCTGTAGTCGCTTTTCAAGATTTCAGTGATTTTCAGGTTGTTGCCTGCTAAAGAACATTTTTGCTTACACTAAAATACCGTAGCTTTTTGAATCCCAACGAATAATCGGGTTTGTTTGAATAATATTTTATTTCTGGCGCACCTTTTGGAACGCGTGACTTCAATTCACTTATTTTTAAAATCTGGATTTTATTTTATTATTTGTTTGCGTTTCGGCAAAAATCAAAGTGTTGACGCTCGAGTAAACATTCAGCTTCTTTTACGAGGTTTTTTTTTTTCAATTTGAATAAAACGTATAGTCGAAATTCACATTTGCCTCAAATATAGGTAATTCCAATTTTAAAGTAACAAGTTCCAGTACCGTTGTCGTGAATTTGATGCCTAATGGTTCTTATTTAATAAATTAAGAATTGGTAACTTACCTTTTACAGTCCAAACAGAAACACAATTTTCACCACGAATACACTAATGCCTATTATTTAACTACATCAGTTTAACTTTACATTTACGTACAATAATTCATGCACACACAGTCATTATAATTATATCAAGGCTTACATTGAAATATGTTATTTTTAAATTATTATAATTATCAAGTGTTTCGCACAATGAAATTAATAGATATTTAATAACTTTTCAACCGTTACTCCTGCGGTATAATAAAATAAAATTGCACTTTGTACTACAGTTACTCTAAGATAGTTTTTTATCACCCAATCACAGCTACACAATAAAAAAATAACAAAGAGTTTTTTTTTACGATAAGAACAATAACAAAACAACAAATCGTGTGTAGAGTAGGAGGTCTTATGAGGGATAATTAGCTAACACCAATGTTGACACTGGGGGACCGTATTTAGGTTCATTCTGCAACAACAACAGTAATAAAACCGATTTAAAAATACGTCAAAAAAGAAATATTTATCTAGAAAATAATACACTTCTTAGAAGTCAACGACAGTAATGAAGATTAATAGGCAATTTAAACTTGTGGAAAGCTTTATTTTTTCTTATAATTTGTATGAAAGTTATTTCTACAGGGTGTTCCCAAAGTGCGTGGGCATATTTAAGGACGTTTTCCTGTAGCTGTAATAATACCAAAAATATTAAAAGTTTGGTTTTTATTCAAAAGAACCCAACCTCGAAAATCGGAGCGAATTAAAAAGTCAAAAAGTCACTTTGCAGACAGTCTGATGTATTCGGTAGCATTGAATCTGTGATTGAACTAAAATAAACAACAACTGCATCGGACCGCTTGAAGAGTGTTTTTTTCTGAACTTTTTAGACCCTTTTTAACCGACTTCTAAAAAAGGAGGAGGTTCTCAATTCGGATGTTTGTATGTTTTTTTTTATGTTTGTTCGCGCATAACTCCGTCGCTTGTGAACCGATTTGAAAAATTCTTTTTTTTTGTTGGAAAGGGTATACGGTCCCATGAAATGATGATTTTGAAAATGATTTTATCGAAATCGATCTACATTGTCTACATTGACGACGTCTTAGTGTACTCTGCAAAGGAGCAGTACTTTTTTTTACACCAATGTGATTGGTTCGTTTAGGTGGGGGAGGGGAGGGGGTGTAGGTACCACTAAAAAGTGAAAAATAAAAAACTTTTTAACAAAAAAATACAACCGACTTTTACACAAAAAATCAAAAAAGTGCAAAATAACTTTAATTTCGGAAGTCGGTGTTCAAAAAACGAAAAAGCAACCACAAACACCGAGTTCCGAAATTAAAGTTATTTTGCACTTTTTTGATTTTTTGTGTAAAAGTCGGTTGTATTTTTTTGTTAAAAAGTTTTTTTTGTGGTCAAGTTCTTTCAAACAACTTAACTATGTAGCAGATTCAGAACATAATCCTTAAATATGACCACGCACTTCTGGAACACCCCGTATAAAACTAGTTACGAATTTATGTTATGACTTTTACAATACATTAAATCAATTTATTTGTTTTGAACAGGCAATATTGGTAAACTAGATAAACTTTTACTATGAGACGTAAAAAAATCTACTTTTCAGTATCCAATATAAATTAATGCAGAGGGCGGTTGAGTTTGTTTTCGTGATTTGCTTAGTCCCAAAGTTAAAGTTGTTCATAATAATGAGTAGGTACAAGAACCCTACTATAGTTTATTTATTTTAGGAAACTCAACAGCTTATTTATAAAGTTCCATAAGTTAAGGCCCACCACACTATCAATGAACAGCCCAATGCAGTTGCGTGAAAGTTATTAGCATGTAAAGTGAGATCTAGACATGCAGCACAGTGATAGCGAAATGATGACAAGTATCACTTAAACCAATTACAGAGTTTTAAACCCATTACAGCCATTTATAAAACTAGGTTAACTAGAAAGTGGTGTAATAAAGATTGAAACGGGAAAAATACACCATTGAGGTTACACATAGTTTTACGTTTAATCTGATATGCCCTGTATATCCTTGATGTGAATCAATACTTTTGAGTAAGCATGACAAGTCATAAAGTAAACTATAAGTTATCACCATGTAACTGACTCCATGGTACTCCACGGTACAATATTTGAAAATATTGTAAATGTGTCAGTCAATAGTCCCCCAAAACTCCCACCCGTCACCCTCTTCCTAGTTTTTTAGCTGGGAAGAAGAAGTGGTGTAATAAACTCCCCAGCAACGCATCTGTTCCATGAACACTAAACACGAATCCATTCAAATAAATTACCACTCAAAGGTACCTACTCATTCTATTCCCTTTTTAAATACTCTCTTACTGGTTGCAGAATCGACCTTACTCAAATTGTGTCCCCCTGACAGTGTCATTCAAATCGTTGCAACATGGTAGGTATTGATATACTCGTATGCATCCTAATATTATGGTTCAGACATAATATTGCCAGCTTTTTTTTAAGGCGAAGGTCTGTATGACAATAACACTTTATTATAAGTGGTCATCTCATTTAGTCACCCCCTTTTTAAGCCATATTATCTTTTACACATTTCTTTGGTCTTGAACTCGTCTTATGGCTGACAAAGCAGAGACAGAGCTAAATTGTATTATCCTTTTTATAGATGGTAAATGATCAAATTACTTCTTCCGCTCTAGCCAGAGAGGAAGGGAGTGTCAGACTCTTACTAACTAAAATCCACCCGTGTCCTTCCTAATGCCCTTTGCGTTCCATGGCCGTGGTGATTCTTTCGAAAAAATTCGGCAGCCTTGGCAAAATTGTATTATCTTGAGACATATAAAACGATGTCAATGAAAACAGTTAGGTACCTTATAAATAGATTAAGGAACGTAATAATCAAACTATTTTTATGTTATACTGCTTACTCAAATATGGATTAGTAAATTAAACAATATTTGTGTCCTTTTTCATTAAAGTTACTCCACAAATGTAACAGCTTTAATTTTCACACACATCTCACACCCCACCGTGGAACTAAATTTCGTGCCAACCGCTTATCGAAGCAATGACGTCACACTCGGGTACAGATTTGTGCCAAAACGGAATCTCTGACGACGAATAGTCGCCGGATTCACATGCACTTGATATGCAAACGTCATTTGACGGTAGACTGCGAACGTGATAGATTGAATTTCGAACGTAATTCGGATTTTGGAACAGAATCCAGATAGGTAACATACATTTCGAATTCTATTGAAGAAATGTATTAAATGGTTAGGTGTGAATGTAAAATGCGTGCGTGAAACTGGACAATAGGTTTCTACTCTATAAACAGTACCAACATTATGTTCTAGCATTGGATAACGGGGCCATAGCGAAGGTTGCTAAGTATCATAGAAGGGTCCATTGCAATAACGATAAATGTCCTTGTTACCTCGTTTTGAGATAATTGCGTTTCAATTGTATTAATGGGAACAGGAAAGTCGTGTTTAGAAGTATGAATATAAGACATTATTTGTTACAGCACATTTTTATTATTGATATTATTTTGTTTCTTTACTCAAGCTTTATTTAAGAACTAAGTAAAAATAAATTATTTAGAGTTATTTTTAAAAACAAGGAATTTTATCTAATATAATCGTGCACTGTCCAAAATATCGGGAGTTTAAGTAATATTGCTAAGTTTGTTAAAGAGAATACCAATTACAGATATCCAGAGGCTGAATGACGTGCTCACTTAGATTTTTTACAGAAATGGACTTTCATCATTTTTGCAGTGGACCCTTCATAATAGGGGCTTAATTGATAAAAGCCACACACGCCATGTATGTCGCTGAAAGGAACAAGTGAAAAACAATAAAATAGAAAGATTTGAAACCATGATATGGTCATGACCTCCAGTATTAAGGATACAACGAAAACAGGAGGGAAATTAGGGCTACAATTTATCAGAAAAATACAGTCTCTTAACTAACAGAGGGCGTTCCCGCTAACCTGCAATAGTATAGCATCCATATATGATTAAAAAATATTACCATTCGAAAACAAAATGTTTTTTTTTTATATTAAAATATTCACTAAAAATGTTAAATTGATACGTAAAAGAAACACTCTGTACATGCGTACTTGCCGGTTTGGGCATTGCTACTACGAGTACTATTCTGCGCTACTATTTTGATTTTATAGAGGACTAGCTTCTGTCCGCGACTTCGTCCCCGTGGAATCCCCGATTTTAAAACATTCTTTATCGCTGCTCCGCTCCTATTGGCTTAAGCGTGATGATATATAGCCTAAAGCCTTCCTCGATAAATGGTCTATTCAACCCAAAAAGTATTTTTCAATTCGAACCAGTAGTTCCTGAGATTAGCGCGTTCAAACAAACAAACAAACAAACTCTTCAGCTTTATAATATTAGTATAGATGTTTTGAATTTATTGTCAATTTTTTTTTAATTCGGATTATTTTGTGCTTACTTTTCTATGCTGATATTTTTATTTTTATCTATTGAAAAAATCTTTCAGTGTTAGATACCCCATTTATCGAGGAAGGCTAAAGGCTATATATCATCACGCTAAGACCAATAGGAGCGAAGCAGTCATGAAAAATGTGACACAAACGAAGTTGTGCGGACAGCTAGTTAATGATATAGATTAACGAGTTTAAGAGAACGCCCTCTGTTATTTAACATACCGTATAAATAGGTATATTTTTAAACTGCAATAAATAAATGACACATCTTTTTTTATTTCTTTCAAAAAACTTCATCATACTCCACGAACATTTCGCAATGTCGACAATTTCTAACAACTACAATAGCAAATTACTACATCGTAGCAAGTTTTTATTTATCGTTTTCGTAATTAGCACTAGAGCGGGGCGCCTGCCACGAAATATCCGCAGCTTATCCGCCTTCGACGGAACTGTCCGCGGTTATTGCGGATCTACGAGGTTGTTATTAGTGTTCTGGTCTTGTCTCTCTCGGGCATTCTTTATTTAAGAAAGCAGTACTCGGGAAATAATTTTCCTAAGTGGTGGTTTGTTAGTAATAGTGGGATTTAAAATAAATTTTAAATTTTCGATTTATCGATATATCGAAAATTTAAAATTATTAATATATCAATATCGGAGTTCGATATATTGAAAAAAAATATCGTTATTTTTTTTAGATGTATCGTACTCCGATATTGATATATTTAAAAATATCGATATATCAAAAACCCGATCTAAAAAAAATATCAGCAGTCTTTTTAATCTATCAATGATATAGATTAACGCGTTTAAGGGAACGCCCTCTGTTATTTAACATACTGTATACATATATATTGAGTTTTTCGTCGCTATATTTTGAGCCTGCAGAAAAAAAAAACAGGTGTACAGTCCCAAAAACGTTTTAAAAAGTTTTCAAAAACAAAGTGCCCAAACAGACCTATATAAATAGGTACCTAAATAAAAAATAACAAACCGTGTAGTGTATTTCTCGGTCACAAAAGAGAACTAGTTCTAAAAATACAATGGGACCGCTACAATGGAGGCCACTCGCGTCCCATTGTTCCATATGAGGCTTTAGCACTGGAGTAGAAGACGAACAGAGGCCGAGCTGCCTGCTATTTCGTGACTATAAACCTACTACCAATCCCACTGCAGAGATATCGATATCTCTTTCACGGATTCTGACCATCTCAGAATCGGAATTTATTCGAAAGAGTCACCGTGGCCCTGGAACGCAAATGGCATTTGGAAGAACACGGATGGGTCTTAGTAAGAGTCTTACACTCCCTTCCGCTTTTTTTTTTATTGTGAAATGGATTTACTCTTGACTCTAGTCTAGGTCACAGGTGACAGAGACAAAGCCTACGATGGAATGAGCTTACCCAGAAGAAGCCTCCGCTACGCCCAGAGTGGAAGAACTCCCCCCATGGAACCCTTACCGTGGCCCTGGAATGCAAAAGGTAGGGATTCCCTTTGCGTTCCAGCCGTTCCAGGGCCGCGGTCACTCTTTCGATCAAATTCCACAATAAAGACTATCTGACCTACCTGCCTGCTATGTGAATATCAATTAACGTAAAATCCCTTTTAAAAGATTTTCCCTGCATTGCTAGTCAGTCTGCTTTGAGCGACCACAGCTGGTTTCAGATTATCAATGAGATTGCCTGAAAGTTTGTCTAGCATCCGTACTCTGATCACTCCGATTATTATTTATTCAACTGACTGCAATATGGCATATGAGATTAACAGAAAAATATATCAGCAAGCTTATTTATTTAATACGTGACAAGTTGGAGTCGTCTTTTTAAAATCTAAATATTAATTAAGTATTTCTCAACTAGGTTATCATCAAATTCAAACAAAAACCTTCAAGATTGATATAATGGCAGATCTGTTATATCTCGCCTTTATCTCAAATTTTACGCTTTGTACCCTCTTATCTTTAACAGGCTCATTCGCGATGTTCCAGATTAGGTACGTTTTCCGATGTAGCGAGATGGTGTTGAGATAATTAGGTACCCTATTTAGCAAGTGACTCAATGTTTATTTTTGTAAGAGGGTTTTACAAGCATGTATCCCTAATATACAGACAGAATAATTATGTACTGTTTAACCGACTTCCAAAAAAGGAGGAGGTGCTCAATTTGACGGTATTTTGTTTTTTATGTTTGTTATCTCATAACTTTTTATTTTGATGATTCTTTTTAAATTCGAAAGCTGGTGCTTGTCGTGTGGTCCCATTTAAATTTGATTGAGATCTGACTCTGAGTATTTGAGTTATCCCTAATAATGCATGGCTTAGTTTACACTGACGACGTTCTCATTCCCTCTTGTCGATGTAAAATGAAACGATAAAATTGTTTACGATGGTTTGGAAGAACATCTTAGCCTTAATTCGAAAGCACGACCTGTAACTTAATAATGTAACGAGGGCACTACGCTTAGCTATGTTACAAATTTTAAAACATACAAAGTATGAGCACCGGCCAAATAACAGGCACATCATGTCAGTTGTAACTTTTCAATAAGTTTTGTTCTATGGTCGTGTGTGGCTTCGATTCCACGCGAACAATAACCAACTATCTGTAAACTCTTGCTTACGAATTTCAAAATCAAAAGTCATTTATTCACACTAGACTAAGAGACATCACTTTTTGAACGTCAAATTTTACATAAAGACAGTCCCCCAAAACGCCCACCCGTCACCATTTCCTAGTGTTTTAGCTGGGAAGAAGTGGCGCAACAAAGTCCCCGGCAACACATCTGTTTATTACGTTTTAAGAACTTGAATTTATACAATAGTATGCAAAGTCATCAATACAATCATGACAAAGGTAGAAAAAAGAAATTCATTGCAGTTTGCCCAAGAAATAATAACAAGATGATAAAACCGTCAGAGTTTCTTGAAGTATTCCTAAAAGAAAACTTATTGTACTCATTAGAGGCTCAAAGAACCTGATGAGGGTTATTTTTTTACTTTTACCTCCCTCAACGAGCGCAGGAGTGATAATGAGGGGCCAAGTGCTTTGTACGGGCAATTTATTTCAGTTTCTAATAATCCGTATAAATGGTGGTACTAGAATACAGGATTATTGTTATTTATGTGCCTTTCTTCAACTATTGTCAAAAATAATTTTAAGGTCATATTCATCTGTCAACGGATATTTAGCTTATACAATATTACACTTAGATTATTATTATTATTTTAACATTGGAAACCAAACCGAACTGTGAGCTATTTGCAGATGATCTCAAAACTGTTTTGTGCGCTTGTCTTCACTTTTGAGAGATCATATAAATTTATAACGTTTTGTTTATAATATTTTTGTTCTATCTTTTTGTTGTCTTTTTTATGGTTATGTTATGTTTACTGTATGTGTTAATGAAATTGGTCTACAAGCCGTATTAACAATTGAATTATTTTATTTTAAATGCGTGTCTGTTGTTTCGATACCACCAATGTAAATTGACGGCATTGTTGGCGCAGTGGATGCGCGATTGGCTGCTGCGCTGCGTGCCGCGGGTTCGATTCCCGCACGGAACAATATTTGTATGGACTACAGATAGTTGTTCCGGGTCTGGCTGTTTGTGTTTGTGAGTTTATATGTTTTTAAACGCACCCACGATACAGGAGAAATTCCTAGTGTTGGGCAAAGTTTTTTTCAAAGAGAAAAAAAAATGGATGCTCTCGAGTTAAATGTAGCGAACTGGCCATCTTAATATAACATCCTATTGTATTGAAACCTACATTTACGAATAAATTGTTTTGATTTGAATTTGATCTATCCACCATTTTCCCAACTATGTTGGGGGCTCCGTCCAGCATAACCGGATATAGCTGAGTATCATTTTTTTACATGGAGTGATTACCTGACCTCCACAACCCAGTATCTGGGTAATACGATACACCCTGGCAAGAATTTTGACAGATTTTCTGGATTTGGACTTAAGTAACGACTGTTTAGGGTGATGACCGCTAAGGTCAATAGCATTCATGCTTTTCGAGGCACGGAGGAGTCTTGGTATTTAATTGGAGATAAAAAACTATTTAAAGAAAAACGGACAGGCAACAATAAATGAGCCAGTTGTTTTGTATAATTTTCTTTAATTTCATTTATGGCTTTCTAATGTTTTAGATAAAAAGAGTACACACATTCCTAATCGCATAAATAAAATAGGAAATCCAATTAAAACTTCGCATTTTACTGTTTAAAAATTAAGCTTCAAAACTCATAAAACGTTAAAATTGAATTAAACATGTTTGAAATCGTCGCTAAAGTTGAACTGATCACGAGTGGGTTCTAAATTCAAAACTCTGAAGTTTTAACCATGTTAATGGCACTGGCACCGAGCTGATAAATTGGGTAGCGGTTGGTTGGCGCAAATCAACTACGAAATGGAAAAGTTGTGTAGTATTTATGAGAGTAGTAATGTGTGATACACACATACACATATAATTAGTCTAAATATACAGTCGCCTGATTTAGGGATGTGTTTAGCATAATCAGCCTTTTAATGTTCCCACTGCTGGGACACGGGCCTCCTCTCTAGGAGAGGGAATGGGCCGTAATCCACCACGCGGGCCCAGTGCGGGTTGGTGAATGTCACATGTCTTCGAATTTTTGGTTCTAAGACATGCCGGTTTCCTCACAATGTTTTCCTTCACCGTTTTGAGAGCAGTGATGATGATATAATTAAACAAAGTAATGCGCCTGGGCTGGGTTTCAACCCGCGACCTACAAACTCGTAAGTCGGGGCCGTTACCACTCGGCCACCACAGACTGCTCTCGATGTGTTTAGGCTTGGCTAAAAAATAAACATGTATATTGTAACACCAGGGAACCTCCACCTTAATGTTACTTACCTTCTAATGTATAAAACTCGATTTGGGATATAACTTCGTACTTATTTACGGCATCTGCCTTTAATGAGTGTTACAACATAACTTTTTTATATAATACTAGCAGTGCACCGCGGTTTCATCCGCGTTGTTCCCGTTCCCGTTGCAATACAGGGATAAAATATAGCCTATATTATTTTGAGAAATGTATACTTACTTAATAATAACAATATCTTCTAAATATATATAACTCAAAAGTGACAGACTGACTGACATAGTGATCTATCAACGCACAGCCCAAACCACTGAACGGATCAGGCTGAAATTTGGCATGCAGGTAGATGTTATGACGTAGGCATCTGCTAAGAAAGGATTTTGATTAATTATACCCCCAAGGGGATAAAATAGGGGATGACAGTTTTTATGAAACTTTGTCAATTTTAAACCGATCGGGCTGAGAGTTTCAAAATCGGGGGTAAAGTAACTATTCCACGCGGATGAAGTCGCGGGCAGAAGCTAGTTATACAAAAAAAAAAAGAAAACGCCTGCCATGTCAAAAAGTGAACTAAACTATTAAAAACAAGGTAGTTAGTATATCTTTTCACTGCAGTCAGGGGACGGTTCCTTTGTATAGTTCTCGACTGCAATAAAAATATTGTTATCTATCTTGTTTTTAATTTGTTTAGTTCACTTTTTGCAATGGCAAGCGTGTTTTTTAATTATTTGTTTTTTATTTCATACTTTTTTTGCAAGCTTTAGACGATGACAGTATAAATGTAGTATAATTTTCATAAAAACATTCTTTTTTATTTGTTTACCATGGCTCCCTCATTTTTTTTTAATGTTTTGTAAACATTTTTTTTACGATATACATAATTATAGAAGTTATGGTGGAATAAAGAAACTCACAAATATACATACATGAACCCTGAAAACATAAAACTCCTTTTTTGGGCAGTCGTGTAAAAAAAAAGAAATATTTGCTTGTTTCTTTCTTTGTAGCGACTTAACTCCGAAACTACTGGACCGGTTTGAAACATTTTCTCTCCAATGGAAAGCTAGCAATCAGTGAGTAACATAGGCCATATTTTATTCCCATATAGCCACGGGAACCGAAGCTACGCGGAAACCGTGGGGAGTTGCGGGTGTAGTACAAAACTATTCAAATATCCTGCTATGCAACATTATGACATTATTTGTTACTGTTTGGTTTTATATCAGTTCTTATCGTGTCAGCTGTTTGACATGGGACAAAGTAAACGGAAGTTTGGACCGAACGCATAATTATTATAACTTTATTATTCTGTTGTATTTTTTATTTTCTGTTTCAGGAGGGCTATTCCCAGAAGTACTCATCACATTAGATATGGATTTAACTATTTCATATTTGTATCAATAAAACAATGTGATGTTTGGTAAATATATTTTTTTTAACTAACTAATGTTTACAGTATGAAATAACGTTTAATTAATAAGTACACACTTAATACTAAAATAACAGCCTCTTTGATTTTTAGACGCACAGTAACGAAAACAGATTTATCTACACTTGTCTAGAATGCGCAAGATACTATGATCATTAAAAATGTTGTATTTGTTTCAATAATCTTTAAATGTTCTGGAATATTCAGTTCGCAAATAACATTGAAAGTGCTTTATATGCCTAAATAATAAATTAACTTATCCATTAGGTGGAATCGTAATAACACAATAACTCAAAAGTACTCATTATACTCATAATTATGAACAAATTTAATTCGGGACTAATCCTGACAACGTGAACTCGCGAAATGTACTGCATTATCAGCCTT
The DNA here is from genome assembly GCA_905332915.2 of Hecatera dysodea. Classification (NCBI taxonomy): domain Eukaryota; kingdom Metazoa; phylum Arthropoda; class Insecta; order Lepidoptera; family Noctuidae; genus Hecatera; species Hecatera dysodea. Next base: position 3,010,638 of record HG995294.1, on the reverse strand, counting down.
TTAATGTTCCCACTGTTGGGACACAGGCATCCTCTCTAGGAGAGGGAGTGGGCCGTAATCCACCCGTGGGCCCAGTGCGGGTTGGTGAATGTCACATGTCTTCGAATTTTTGGTTCTAGGACATGCCGGTTTCCTCACGATGTTTTTCTTCACCGTTTTGAGAGCAGTGGCGATTAAATTAATTACACAAAGTAATGCGCGCCTGGCTGGGTTAGAACCAACGGCCTACAATTCGTAAGTCGGGGCCATTACCACTCGGCCACCACTGCTCCCTGTAATGCATTGAACAGCTGATATTTTTCCGGAATACAAAAGTTGTTCCAACGATAAAAGATGATGACTAAAATAACACATTTTAATGTTTTGCGTTACTTCTGTTACGCCTTGTATAGCACTTAGTTTATTTTCTTCCTCACTCCTCAGTCTTTTTTTATTATGAACGCACATATTTCTACTTCTTATTGAAATATTTCTTCATCAGAATCTAAGGGAATATCGTCATCTTCTTCGTTCTGTCCTGAAGAACTATCACTTTGTTGAATTAGTTGCTGTTGACTGTTTTTCTGCTGTTGCAGCAACTTGTGAGTGGTCCTCTGGAAGAATCCTCGCTGTGATGAAGAGAAACAAGTATTAGGACTACTCATCAATAGGACTGGAAATAACGTTACCAAAAGCCATTTAACGTCGATGAAGTAACATGAAGAAATATAAAAGATAATTCTAAGTTAGGAGCGTATACGCCGAACGGCATTTCATACAAATTTTCAAGTCCTTGTTTTCCGAAATAACTAAACCGATTTTAATGAAACTTTACACACATAATCAGGATACATAGGTCTAAAAAGTAAGTTGAAAACATTTTCGATAAATAGTGTTACCCAAATTAGCCATTTTAAATTTTCCATACAAACTAAAATTTCCATTTATCTTTTTTTAAATAAGACATTTCGAAAATGTTTTCAACTAACTTTTTAGACCTATGTATTTTGCTTATATGCATGAAGTTTAATTAAAATCGGTTAAGTCACGTGTACGCCACGCTCTTAAAGATTCAATACATTACACCGTAGAACTTCCTACAGCTAAACATGGAGCCCCCACTGAAGTAAAAGTAAGTATAAGAATGATCATAGGATAATAACTGATAATAGTAACATATATAGTAATAGGTGTACATAAGTTACCAGAAAATTGCATTCAATAGACTGAACAATATTTAGAAAATCATAATGTTTTATTTTGTAGGCATGTTCGGTGGATTTAAGAGGAACCCATTACGCTTGGAAATCACAAAATTATCATTGAAGAGGCGCTCTGAGATTTATTATGTCCTACAGTGGAAAAATTAAACAGGAAATACAATGCAAGTTGTGCTGCACTTACCTTGTACAAAATGGTCACTATTACGGACAGAAGCAACAATCCAAGTAACACGCAAATCAAGATCAATGTCCAGGTGATACTTTCTGGTTCCAATATCAACGTAGTTGTCACTTCAAATGGTCTGAAAATATAAACAGTTATCATTCTTATTATTTCTAGCAAGTATGTATGTGTAGAAGACTTAAGCAGGAGTAGCGGTGAACACACTTTTTTGAGCATCGGTCTTGAGTAGTCTTGACAAGAACAATCCTATTTTACTGTCAATGTTTGCTAAGATAACGTATATATTGAAAATAAACATATTAATAATAATACGATCCGTCAATCACGCCGTTAAAAGTAATTCTTTCAAACTATTAAACTACTTACGTAAAATTATGTTTGCCACTAACGATTACGAAAACTGTAGCATTGTATGTCGTGTTTTCCTTGAAATAGTTTCCTGTAAAATATAGTCTTATTTTAATAGACAAATAGACTAAAGCCGGGTTTCCACTAGTAACACACAAATGCAAATTCAAGGTGCATTAATTGCGGTCTACCAAGTTGTTCATGTGGTCAATTGCTCGAACGTGTAAAGTATGCGAGTTACTTACAAGTGGAAACGCAGCATAAGATATAATTTGCAAAAAGATATATACATATACAGTGAAATCCATTTATTATGACGCCGTCTATATTGATCGACCGCTTAATATGAAGTAAAACGGAGCTTATTTTGGTGTCCATATAATTATATATTCTTTAAAAAAAGTACGGATATAATGACTTAGTTTATTGACATGCTGCACTGCTATTATAGTGAGGGCCATGACTCCTTATTCTGAAATCTTGAGTCAGATTACAGAATTAGGAGCCATGGCCCTTTTGCTTTGATTGATCTACGTCTATAAACATTTTTTGTGTCTCCTTATTACACGATATAACTAACAAAGATGGGATTTTGTTTAATTCTTAAGTTAATGCTTTTTATGACGTCCGCTTAGTATGACGTATTTTTCACTTCCCTTCGATGTCATTATAAGCGGATTCAACTGTACACATATAATGTTCATTTATTTATGGTCAATTTCACCACTTCTACTTAAATTTTAATTAACTGGCGGAAGTAAAACTGTATTTATCAGCTAAGTCTTGCTAGCTAAAAACGGTCATGCGCTCAAAGAATATAATACTTCATTTTGAATAACTACCTTCTTTACTAAGATCCATTTGAAGTGATACATAAACTGAATGAGAAGCTTTAGCTGGCAATGACCAGACACATTTAAGTACACTCGAATCGATTTGTACGCATCCACTTATATTGCCTGTAAAGTTGGCCTGGAAATGGAAAAGGTTGAAATTTTGAGAATAAGGCAAGATCATAAAAGAAGACAAAATCATAGAAGATATGTACAAGCATACCATACAACATCGCAGTCACATAGCTTGCCAAGCAGTGGTAACGTATGAACAGAAAATGTTTAATGTATATGAAAATAATAATGTTGAGCATTTAAAAAGGACATCGTGAATTTATATCCCAGAGGCAAACCAGAGACGATCGTAAGTGTTTCACACACACAATCATGTACTCAGCTGGGTACATAATTATGTATTTTGTAAACAAAATAAGATGGAGTCCATCACTTTTTTTTTTTGGATGGGAAATCATCAAATGACCCCTCCCGCCCTGGGTGGAGCGGTAGGGAGTGTCAGACTTTTACTGACTAAAACCCACCCGTGATCCTTCTTGTGCCCTATGCGTTCCAGGGCCTCGGTAACTCTTTCAAACAAATTCCGCAACCCTAGCAGGCACCGACCCTATGGGGCCCCGTCCTCGGTGCTGACGGCTCCTTGTGACGCGCGTGGAACACAACGCGTCGTCGACTCAACCTGGTTGCTATCGGACGGCGAGCCACCCACGCTCACCGTCCCCGGGCATCAGCCACTGCGCAATAGCACAGCGGCCGACTTGTCTCTGGAGGAGGCCGCGATGGGACCATTACTGGCACTCCATTTCAGCCCCCTCCCGAATGGAGTCCATCCCTTGATGAATACTTTCATTAGGAGCTGTACCACGATAAACTTTCTACTCTGCAAAATGCAGAGAAACTTACCCTGTTTGGTCTTTTTATGTACACAACTGTAGCTGATGAGTCTGAGGGTCCAAGGTTGGTGATCTGAAATTGATATAAAACAGTTTTAAAATATGAATCAAAATTAAATTAGAGGTCGGCCTCCTTGTAAACGAAGTAAAGAATGCGGGAACGAGAATTGTTCATAGTTAATGTAGCGGTAGTAAGTTAAGTCTTATCATTATGACTAATGTCAAGCTCATTATTAGTGTCATTCATTAACCGAGCCAAAATCAAAAACCAAAATTATACTATTGTTCGAATCATATTTTACATCCAGATCCTACACTCTGTAATTGCGCTTGCGCCCTTAATCTATAGTACACCATAGACAGTAACTTACTTCGAAATAGTGTTTGAACGTAACATTTGCACCAACAGCCAAGTTTTCTCTTGAAACCATTAATGTTGAGTTTAGCACTGCTTTTCTAAAACAAATACATAATTGATTAATTTAAAACTAACGGTTTCTACCAATGTATTTAGGTTGTTTGTATAGTCTATTTTAAGTTTCTTTCTCTGTATCTTTACACACTGTGTTAACGTTTCTTTCGCAGGTTTGCTGAAGGAAACTTTTTATGAAATAAGCAATACCTTTGTGCTCTTTACTGGGTACTTTTTTTTTGTTTATGTGTGTACATAAATAAATTAATAAATGTAGCAAACAATCTAAGTTTCATTATACCGACTGTACAATGACAATTCCCGTTATTTCAATAATTGTAAGATAAGTTAGAATACACAAAAATTTAGCTCAACCAGGTAATTGACTAATGAATTCAGAGTTACTAGATCCCATACTGAAAATGGTAAGTATGATCTGTTTGAAACTATGTTTCCTGTAATATTACCTTCTTGTACTTACCCAATAACGCTGATATTCGATTCATGTTTAACATGAATAACCAGTTCATTATAATCATCATTGGTAATATTTCTGTACAACGCATCACTCAATCCTGTACTTATAGTCAGTTCTTTATCTTTAGTATCATTGACATTATGGTTCATATTGTAGTCTAATTCTATTTCCCATACAACATCTTCATTTCTTAGTAAAGGAGATGGAACATCGCAGGTCATTTTCAGATTTTGAAGAGAACAGGCACTTGGGATTCTTTTGGGTGGCATTGGTAAGGTAATGTTAACTTTAGCAGCATAAGCTGGTTCTTCAGTATTGAGGATTGTTATCCTGGCTCCTAATGTGGTGTTCGATCCGGGAATGTAGGGGCTGAAAACCATGTTTTGGATTATGTATATAATTTAGTTTTATATCATGAAAAGCTTTATTGGAGGGCTGTATATGTCATGTTTATAAAGGGGCTGGTAAATACAGCTTTATATAAAAATAATCATGATGAATGATTTTTAATATGTTTATGTTTAGAATAGCACAGAACTGGGTGCCTTGATACAGTGGTTATAGTATGCCACGAGGAGATGTTAAGACGACCTGATCAGGTTCGGACTGAGACTGGATGGCGATAGAAGAAGAGGGGGGAGGTCTTTGCCCATAAGTGAGAGACAGTGAATTGCATGGAAAGTTATCTTACTTATCCAGAGATTCCAATTTCATAACCAGCCAAGGTGTACAGATCAGATCTTCGCCACAGTCCCTCACTAACTGAATGAGAAATGAAGTCTTTAGAGTTGAGGCTTCAGATAACCGCGCAGCGTTCATTAAAAATGTAGTGGAATTCTCTGAAACATAATTTATATATTAAGTTTATTGAAATCATGTTAAACTTACAACTAGCTTGTTAAATCCTTAAACTATATTTTCTTACCTTTCATTAGTTCTTCCGGCTCAAGGTGAAAAATCAAAGGTATCGGTTTCGACAAGTCGGCAGTAGGCTGAAAAAAAACATTAGGTACATGAAAGTTCCTTAGTATGAGAATAAATGCTTGAATTTATTTTGCATGTGTACCTTCTGCGCATGTGTGTATAGGGGTGATGAGTCATGTAAATAAATCGACTGTTCCGGTGAGCGCTAGTATACACGACTGAGCAATGGATAATCATTTATTTCGATAGAATAATTATTTGCTTACGTACACATGTTTTAGCTAGCTTCATCATTCTATGTTTGCTACATGTATTCAGTCACCATCTCGTAAATATTTCAATCTAGGATTCTTTAGGATTCTTGTGACAATAATTGTGTTTACTTACGTTCACTTCAATGGTCTGTTCATCACATATTTCTATTCCCGGTTTCACGTTTACAGTATATGTAGAATCACCAGATAGCATTGCTCTATTGTACTCAGGATCTACGTCAATTCTAGCAATCATATCTAAATAAAAAAAGGATTGTTAATGAATTTTGTACCAACTAGAAGCAAAAGTTAGTAACAGCCATTCCTCTGTCCTTTAGTTTCTTAGTTATGATGTAAATACTTAGTTTATAAACTTGAAGTACTAACTTATTTCCACATGTGGCCAAGATTGTATCGATGGCGCTGACACACAGAACTTTGCTGCAAATGTAGTAGTATTCTGTGGCAAGTTTATGGCATTAGGAACGTTTATACTAGCGTGCACCTTCATAGTTGGAATACACCGATAAAGGTACGATGTTTGACTATTGTGAGCACCTATGGCAAGATCTGAAAAGAAATTGTCTGTTTTATTTATTTTTTTAGGCTGTGGGAAACGAAGTTTTAATAACGAAGAATAAGTTGCATGTTTCTTTCTTTTATTTCTATCATTCATGAAAAGACATTCAATACTTAACATAAAATATTAACATTGAGCTGAATTCAGTTAGGTGGAAAGCTACCGCCATTGTTATAGATTGATTATTTGAAGAAACAAGTCATGACAAGGTTCTAATATATATCTTTGTTTGCTACTTTGACAAAATTATTTCCAATGAATTTACCATTATCATAAACTTAATTAGATTTCACATTGATGTCACCTACCGCTACAATTATTTTGATCGACATCAACTCCTTTTGCTATCGACCAACCAAAGCCTTGTGCTCCTTCAGGCTGGATCCTTTGTACATTATTTGTATTCAATCCCATCGTATATCCTTTATATATGTATACTGCCCCTTTTCCATCATCTTCCCATGGAGCTCCTATTGCAATGTCTAAAAAATCAAAAAACTGTATTTAAGCATTACACAAATTCTAATGAAACTAATAAGTGGTTACTTCAGAACTTGGAAACTGTATTTTTTTATTACGTGTTCCTTTTGTTAATTAAAAGTCCTGATGTAACCCACACTAAAGAATGTTAGTTATACCTTTGAATCCATCTCCATCAATGTCACCTAAATCAGCAATAGAGATTCCAAACCATGCTCCATTAGTACCAGATCCTGATACATGACCATGTTCTTCCATAATAAACGTAGAACCCTGAAAGTAGGAAGCAATATCTTTATTATTTCTGTAAGCCACGTCTTGTATAATCCGGGATTATCTTTCGACTACCACTTAGTGGCTAACACAAAATTAAAACAAAAATATTATTTCATACATAATGGCCTCGGATTAGCAACTACCTTAGAAAAATAGCCCTGGTCTAAAGCTAGCTGCTAGCAGCCAAAACTAAATAGATGCTCTATCGAGTTTTGGCTGCTAGCAATTTCTAGCGGGCAATCTCTGACAATCTTGCAGCATCATTGTTATTGGAGACAATTGGATATTGGTTTGATGAAACCTTATATCTTGTTAAATATTCTGAAATTATGCCAAAGGTAGTAATGTGATGGCTACGATTTCTGAGTAAAAATAATGCCACGGGAAAGTGGGAAATTGTGTCCCCTTCCGAAACATTTTTTTAACTTGCCTCTTCTTTGGTCAAATAAACAAACACAGCTCCTTGATCGTACGGCAGACCTCCATCATTCTTTACATAAGTTGGTGCCCCTACTAGTAAATCATCCAGTCCATCACCATTGATGTCAGTACAGCACAGGGTGGCTCCGAAGTAGGAACCACTTTGAGGACCCTTGATCTTCGCCTTGATCGTAAGAGCTTTCATTTCTAGGGTCGGTGGATCAAATATGAGGACCTGGGAAATTGATATTACATTTATTATATGCAGAGAGCCGAAATGAACAAGTGGATAAAAGGATTGTTTAAAAATAATGATATCTCGGTTCTATCTATCGAATACTCAAAACTGTTTGTTTGTTTGAGATACTGATCTCTGGAAATACTTATAAGTGTGATTATTATTTTTAATTAGTAAGTAATTCAAGATTGCATCTTCATGTTATTGTGTTCTTTAATTCGAAAGTTATATAACTAACCTAACCTAAACCTTTGTCAAAATCATTCACGTTTTTATTTAAGCCGTTTATTGTGCATGCAGTGTTGGTCTCTATGTAATTGTTATACTCGGAAATGTTATTATCGTAAATATCTATGTAATTTCTTTTAAGTGTAAACAATTGTTGGCTAGCCTATAAAAATAAATAAATAAATTACGAAAATTTACTCTCTGTTACGAAAGTATTGCCAAATGCCACTAATTAATTTCTGTTTTTTTATTTCTTTTTCTAAACATTCATGTTTCTTATAGCTGTGAGCTAAAGTATCACTTGCTGCACACTATCGTTTGCTGGTACAATTCGATTTCGAAACCAACCTTATTTACATCTATCACTCTTAAGGGTCAGTTTTTTTTTTCTCTTACCTGTCCGCTTGCAATATTTGACCGAGGAGCTCCAGCCACGTACAAGACGCTGCCGTCTTTTTGAAAAACACCAGATTCAACACTGTATCCTATATAAAAAGAAAACATCATGTATAATACGTGAATAGAAAAGTTTGTACCCATATTTAGGGTTTTGCACCCGGAGAGAAGTCAACGTTATATGCTGGCTTTATCTCAAGTACCGACACAGGCAGGGGAGGAAATTTTAACAAAGCGTGTATATCTGTTGTCGCTATAACGACGAATCAAATTAAAGGTCCTGTACAAGCAACGGGTTTTTTGGGTTTAAGATTCGTATTCTATAACTATGAAGTATGCATGTTTGTTAAGAAGCATAAAGACTTATTTTTAGATGTATATCCTAAACCTAACCAAAACTTTAGACCTTAGATTGTTGAAAAAAAAAACTTGCATAAATGGTTAAATACCAACAATTTTATAGTATAAAAGAATTTATTGACGGGAAACATTTTTAATCATATTTGCATGCCATGATATAAGCAAAACATGGTATGCTGTATAATGTCTTTTTTAACAACTTTGTACATCATGTATTATGCAAATAAATACTTTTGCTACTATTCATAAGGCAACAGTTGACGCGCGACATAATGTACCAAATTTGCTCATCATGTTGAACGGCAACGAGGACCTTTTATAAGTAACATTATCAATATCGTGCTCTTGCTGGAAACGCGCTGTTGTGCAAGTTACTGAACATGTTGGGCATCACGTTTTGCACGCCAAATGTTGCCTACTGCCTTTTCTGTGCAAGTTCAGTTTGGATTTGGTACTCTCACAAACTGCATTTAAACTTAATGTAATTAACTTCATCACCACTGCTCTCAAAACGTTGAAGGAAAACATCGTGAGGAAACCGGCATGTCCTAGAACCAACAATTCGAAGACATGTGACATTCACCAACCCGCACGGGGCCCGCGTGGTGGATTACGGCCCATTCCCTCTCCTAGAGAGAAGGAAAGTGTCCCAGCAGTGGGAACATTGAAAGGCTATGTGATGTAATGTGATGACAAATTGCATAGTGAACGCACAGGAGAGAAGATTTAACAATAATAAAATGTGTAATTTGTATGACGATGGAGCTTAACACGCTAAAATGAAATATATATTGTAAATTGAAAGATTAGAACAATGTGTTTACCAAAATAATCGTCGGGTCCACAATCTCTTGTGAGAAAAGGATTGGCTGTCGGCAACTTGTTCATGTATGTTCCTGTGTCATTTGGGTAGAATGTCATTGTTACGATTCCTCCTGTAGATGAAGACAGAAAAATGAATGAGAAGAAAGATAAAGATAATTGACATTTACCTAAGAAATTATTTTGACTTTTGTTTTTGGTTCCTATAGTAGTTAAATAATACAATCATTTATGTAGTTAGGTTGAAGTTTAGTACGAGTAAGTTTTTTGTTATTTGAATGTAAAATTGTAATTAATTCTTTTTCTATGCCTATAATAGGCTGATCATAGCGCACATAAACCTAAAACGTGTCCAACCACTGAACCTATGTATCACAAATAAAATATTCCTGATTTCTGCATTACAGATGGCCACCCATCCGCGGACCGACCTTGGCCAACTTCACTTAATCTAGAAGCAATCCTACGTTGGCCGAGGTCCAGGTTAATGACCCATGGCGCTGTTAATATTTAGCCACAGCCACGTTTAATAATGAAGATTATTCTGTCTAAAACCTCACCTGTCCACTGCAGAAGACCAGGTGCTCCAAGAATGACGGTGTTCATCTTGGTGACAGCTACCGATGCGCCTGCTTCTCCATATGCGTAGAAGTTGAGGTGCGTTCCGTATTCACCATATTCTCTCCTACTACCATCAGTTACGTAGGCTTGACGATCTAGAAAAAAGGAATTTAGATCAAGCTTCTTTTAAATACTGGGTAAAACAGAAATAACGCAGAACTTGAAAAAGAAACGTGAACTCCACGTCCTCATCCCATCGGCCCCTTTTACCATAGGACATCTAGATGCACTGTCTGTAGGTTACCATCCCTACCTTGTAGCTATTCCACCAATTCGCACCAAGAGTTTTTAATCATAATTTATAATGCGCACAGCAAAGGAGTGGAACTCTCAGCCTGCGTCTGTGTTTCCGAACGCATTCAACCCTAATCTCTTCAAAGTTAGAGTAAACAGGCTTCTTCTGGGTAAGCTCATTCCATCGTAGACTTTGTCTCTGTCACCTGCGACCTAGACTAGAGTCAAGAGCAAATCCATTTGACAATAAAAAAAGAATAATTGTATTGAGAACACCACATGAAGAGCATTTTATAGAGATAAACATTTTGTATTTTGTAATAACGAGAGTGTAAGAGAACAGAGATTGCACCTTTGGTTGCGCAAAAACTTGCGCACTATAATATATCCTGCGTCGATAGCTAGTCTCCGCTGTAATAGGGTAGTTAACAAACCGTCACATAGATTTCCAAAAAATATAGGACACGTATTTTTTCTGTTTTTACGTAAGTAAAAAACGAAGACGACGAACGCACTGTGCGTTAAATACTCGTGTCACGTCACTAATCGCGACAATTTCTACCATGACGTGACGTCACAAACCCCCACTCCTGATCTTTGATGCTTTTTATCTTCGTTAATTTTTATCGACTTGATAAAGCAAAAAATACGTGTCCAATATTTTACGATAATCTAACGTTCCAAAGTGCAAAGGTCCAATTGGAATAAACGTTTTGAAATTGAATTTGAGTTTGACTCTGACTTTGACATCATAGACAATTGGCTTAAAGTGCTATCCGAGGCACATAGGATACTAAATACGTAAATAGATGGTAAGTCGTCCGTAGATCAACGGTGGCAAGTTGCTTTTGTCTCGAAACTAACACATAGCATTGTGTACTCGCAGTATAAGAATCTATACGAGCTATTTACTGAGTTACACGATTCATGTTGGTAAGACTGATAAGCAAAAGTAAAGCTAATCGAACCTTTATTGTCGACTTATTGGTTTTTTAACCGACTTCCAAAAAAGGAGGAGGTTCTCAATTCGGATGTTTGTACTTTTTTTTATTTTGCAAAATTATTTTTTTATTCGAAAGGGGTTTATTCCAAATTATAAAATATTATCAAGAAATGTCGAAAAAATAGTGTCGATATTCGTTCCATGTGTTGTTGTTGATTCAGTTGATTTATTATTGATTTTTCAATCAAAATGTTTGTCCAAGGATTGTTGTTGTTTTTTTTTTTGTTGTAATTTAATTGTTATTGTTGTTTTGTTGTTCTTCATCATATCTTCACGAAACTAGAAAGAGATCACGTTTAAATACTAAGATGCTCACACAAAAAAAATGCAGTCAAATTGAGAACCTCCTCCTTTTTTGGAATTCAGTTAAAAAAGATTCAGTACGCTATAATCAGTTTTTTTTTGAGACCCTTACTTGTAGGAATATGTAGGTAGGTACACTTACTATATTCTTTTAAAGGGTAAATCACCCTGTTTCCTTTGGTCGATTGAAGGAAACTGGCGCCGTTCATAAGCAAATGTTTCTTCCCATAAGGCGATGTCCATCTTGGAGCATTTACCTGAAATAATATCAAGCACGAAACTAAAAACTAATTGAATGTACAAAAATATGCCAGGTATCCATGGAGCGTGACATCAGGACATGTGATACGGGCCCCCAGGCTACAGGGGCCCCGAAAGTGCATGTACTTTTTATTTATCGACTTTATCCAGTACTAGCAGCGTCCCGCGGTTTTACCCGCGTAGTTCCCGTTCCTGTGGGAATATGCCTATGTCACCCGGAGATAGTATAGCTTCCCAACAGTAAAAGAATTTTTCAAATCGGTTCAGTAGTTTCGGAGCCTATTCAATACAAAAAAATCTTTCCTCTTTATTTATAATAGTAGTATAGAAAAGTCTTTTCTGCTCCACCCAGAGCGGAAAGAGCGAGAAGTCATTTGATGATTTCCCATCCAGAAAAAAAGGGCTCCGAAAGTGTGTAAGCAATAATTCCTAAAATATTATCTGCAATATTTTAAATATGAATTATGAATTACATTTCTGAGAATAACTGCTGAACACACAAGTAATAAATAAATCAGATTAGTTATAGAAAAAAAAAGAAAAAACGATAGGCCTTCTTTCATTTTTAATAAATGTTATTTTCAAATCAATATATAATAGTTTTAATTCAATTGGAGCATGTTTTGTTTCTTTTATAAAAAACTTTACCCTTCCTATGCAAGGACATTTGACACAGGGCCCGTCTAAAGCAAGCTAAGTCATTGCATGGCATGTTACATTGCTTGCAGTATGCAAGCTACTGGCAAGAGTGATTTCGAAAAAACTTGTCCTAAGACCACGTATCATCATGCAAGCAGCTCACATGCAACTTGCATTGCATTGCGGTTTACCGAGGTACAATGTGATAAATCGCGCCATCGTGTCCCGCAATGTAATTAAATTGGCAAACAATTTCTTTGCAGGTGAAAGGCCTGGAAACTGAAAGATGGTTCATCTTTCAGTTTTCATCACTTCCCGTAAACCCTCACGGGAAGTGATAAAAACTAGTAAGTAGGCACTACGCATACCTATATGTTAATTCCGGGCTATTATCTAATCGATCCCGAGAAATACTGAGTCATGATATTTTGAATAGTTGAATTTGAATCATAATTGTTTTTAACTGGTCAGGCGTGCAATTTGTTCCATCATTGTGAGTCATCATTTGTGGCTACGTAAACATAGTATTGCGGTTTTAAAACGTTTGAATAATGCATTGGATCCGAGAAATGGCGGTCCAAAGTCAATATTCTGTGCACTATATTTGAATTCCATGTGCGCGTTTGGATCAATTTTGTTCGAGCTTCGTTTTTCAAATTTTTATTGAATGAGTGCGCAAACGCTCTATTTTCGGATCATCACTCTAAGCTCAAAATAGGGCTTGATATCCAGCGAGCATACCAGACCACTGTGTTTAATCAGACCATTCAAATTTATAACTAAACATGGCCTTGGTTTAGTTCTAAACTTGAACTCCACAACGACCGGTCGGTCGTGTGCGTTTCTTACCGCCCCGCCTCGAAAAACAAGGAAGATCGACCCTAAACGTATTTAAATATCGCAGCATATGCTGAGATAGGAACCTTTTTGGCCTCGCACAAATAAATTGATAGCTTTATAAAAAAATTATTTTACTATCAGTTTTACTTTGATTTTTTTGTTTACTATTGTTTGTTTATTTGTTTGTCTTGTGCGTGTCCCAAATAAACGTTTTTCTTTCTTTCAAAAGAAAGATAGTCCAGCCTATTTATTTGGAAAATCTTTTTTATAAGTGGCGATATGATATGATATATGACGACAGTTGTCGCAGTGGTTGAGTGATTGACTGTTGCGTTGCGAGTCACACACAACAAATATTTGTATAGCCTGCAGGTAATTTTTCCGGGTCTGATAGTGTGTGTATGTGAGATTTGTCGTATATGCACGCACGATACAAGAGAAACTCCTAAAGTGGGGAAACATTGCAAAATTCCCTGATATATCTATATAACATTTTGAAAAACAACTATATTTGCAAGTAAAGTATTAAAGATCTTACCATCAACCGCTCATTAGGAAGTAGCACCATGGTTGCTCCGAACCACATATCGTCTCTCAGGAAGCCTGGCACCAACCTGCTGAACATGTTTTCGTTACCTGAAATAAATAGGATATTTAAAAATTATCTTCTAAACATTATCCCACCAAAAACATTTTCATCTAAAAATATTGCCAATACGAGTCTACGTAGCTTACCCTGTGAAAAAGTTATCAGATCTCGTATAAAGCCAAGCTCTAAAGACTGCACGCTCTAAATCTACAACCTCTACACTACACTTTACTCAAAATAAATGGAAAAGTCTGGCAAGTGCGATGCGATTCACTGTTGAAATCGGACGCGCCTGCACTGTACGCGAAAATGATATAATTTGAGCTGAGCGTGGTGAGTGCCGCTGCCACCATGCGTTTGGAAGAACTTGTACCTTACGAAGTCCTGGCATTCCTGCAGTACCAGTTGGATGTCATGGATGAAGTCAGTGTGACCCAGATCTGCAAGTCTAACTTTAACTAAGAGGAGATACGCAGAGCAAAGACGCTGCTGTATGAGTCATACCGTAGGAGAGATGAAAAAGGAGAGAGGAGTCGCCAAGACATTATAAAAGTGTTGAAGGAGACCGACCCGGACGACGTGCCGACTTTCGTGGTGAAGGTCTTGCAAAAGCTACTCCCCGTCATATTCGACCACGTTGACGTCACCAGGCTGTTACACAGACATCACAACCCTCAGATCAAGTTTGATCGAATTGCAGTTGGAATTGGAAGCATCGGAATCCACCATTAGTGATCTACATACCGAGGTAGCAGATTTACGCAATACGGTATTTAGGTCACACGAGCCAAATACCAACGTCAACACTCGTCACGGCGCGTTCAGTGCATCGGGGCTGAGTTTCGTATCAGCAAAATTGGACTCGGCGCCGTTGTCACAGCGAGTGATGCACAAGAGCGCCCCGCTCCCCCCGCGTCCCACGTTGTGTGCTAGCAGAAAAATACCAGCACTTGCTTACTCTGCTGCCGTTATTGTTGCTCCTGCAAAAAATCAGCGGCAACCTAAGCAAGTGAGGGGGCCCAGGTCCCCACCGATCTCGTTCGAAGTTCGTTACTGGTGGTAACAAGCCAAGGACAGGCAAACAATAGGGACACCGAATTCACTTACAGAAATGCTGACCACACTGAGTGGACTGGTCTGCTTCTGGAGGGAGGTTGGCTGATTGGAGTGACGGCCGCCATGGCTCACGCAAAATTGTCCAATACTAGGACTAAGTGCGGAAACCAAACCCTAATAATAGAAGCCAAGAACAGGCAGATGAAGAAGGTTTCATTCGTGTGGAGAAAAAGAAGCCTACTCGTCGCAATCAGTGCGGTACCGCATTGACCGAACCGAACTTGTTGCTGCGCCCTGCTGTTCCGACAACGCAGCTGTGTGTGCCGCGGCTGCATCACACTTCGAGGATAGAGGAGATAGTGGAATACATAAAGATGAAGACCAGATTCACTCTAAAAGTCACAAAGTTGGAGTCACGCCACAAGATTATTTCTGTTTCATATAGTTATATACTAGGGCAAGCTTGAGACGATGGTAGTATGTATAGTCGTAATTGTCATGAAAACAAAATATTTTCGTTTTTATTTGTAAACCATGGCTGCCCCTTTTTATTTTTCAAATTACTTAGAATAACTCAACGCTTCTAACGATACCACATACATACATTGATATCGGTTAACCCGTCATGGTGGAATAAAGAAACTCACAAACATACATACATGAAATCTGAAAACATAACACTCCTTATTTGGGCAGTCGTGTAAAAATAAGCCTTTCAAATCTAAACCAGAAGAAAAATAAATATGGACAAACAATTTAAGAAATCATAAAATTAATTTATTAGTAGTTCCAATTAGTTATTTTACGCACTATTATGCTGCACTATTAATGCAATATTTCCTTATCACAGTTATAAATAGAAACAAAAGAAACATGATGTGTGTATATTTCGTGATAAAAGACGGAACTAGTCATAACTATCATTCTTAATAAATATTGTATTATTTATGTTTATTTATAAATTACTAGCACCGACCTGCGGTTTTACCCGCGTAGTTCCCGTTCCCGTGGGAATATGGGGAAACAGTGAAAGAATTTTTCAAATCGGTTCAGTAGTTTCGGAGCCTATTCAATACAAACAAACAAACAAATCTTTCCTCTTTACAATAGTAGTATAGATAATCAACTAGCTGCTGCCCGCGGCTTCGTCCGCGTGAATGTCGGAAATTATCCCAAGGGAAAATAATCCCGGGATAAAAAATATCCTATATGTTATTCCAGACTATGATCTATATCTGTGCCTTTCATCAAGATCCATTCAGTAGTTTTTGCGTTAAAGACTAACAAACATCCATCCATACTTACAAACATTCGCGTTTATAATATTAGTAAGACTAGTTTCACTCAGCTGCTTACCCACATCAATCAAACATTTCCCTAAAAGAACATAATTACCATTAGATAAAATCTATCTCCTGGACATGGTCTACCCGTTTCCCAAATTTAATCCAAATCCATCCAGTCATTAAAACGTGAAGAGGTCTCAAATTAGAAGTCAGATGGACAGACAGTAACATTCACAAAATGTAATAATAATCTGGACTAGCTTCTGCCAGCGACTTCGTCCGCGTGGAATAGTTACTTTACCCCCGATTTTGAAACTCTCAGCCCGATCGGTTTAAAATTGTCAAAAGATAGACATGCTGTTTCGGGATATTTTTTAGATAATTTTATGTAGAACATTTCCGTAATACATGATTTCTATGTAACTTTAACCATTAAGGCTACACACGCGACGGAAGCTTAAAAAATGGAATAACTTCTTCCGTTTTCCCAACATTTTCCTTCACTGCTCTGCTCCTATTGATTGTAGCGTGATGAAAAGTATACTATAACCTGCCCAGGAGTATGAAGAATAATTGCACCAAGTTTCGTTAAAATCGGTCGAGTAGTTTTTGTTTCTATAAAGAACATACAGACAGACAGACAGACAGACAGACAGACAGACAGACAGAAAGACAGACAGACAGACAAAAATTTTACTGATTGCATTTTTGGCACCAGTATCGATCACTAATCACCCCCTGATAGTTATTTTGAAAATATATTCCTTGTACAGAATTGACCTCTCTACAGATTTATTATAAGTATAGATAAAAACAGGAGTACCTACTTTATATTTTTTATTATTTTATGTTTGCTTTTCACGTATGGACCCTGATTACGTTTAAAATAAATTGTTTTTGCACCACTTATTATTCACTTGTTTATAAATAAAAAAATAGGTAAACAATATAATCAATTATTTATAATTATTGTTTTATTATTGAAATTATTCATGATATGGAAATTTCAGGATAGCTATGTTGTTATGTAATTAATATTAAAACCGAGGGGATTATTTATAAGGTTGACGTAATGTAAGCTATATAAATATACGTTTGAAACACATTTTTCCCCGTTTCCAAATGGTTTAAAAAACTATGCTTGCGGAAAATAATAGAGCAGAGAATGACAATTTATTACTATTTATCTATAACAATTGTTATAAAACTGTACAATTAATTAACTCCTACATATTATATCTAAGTGAAGGGAAATTACATTATATACATTTTTTTATGACTCAGTATTTACATATTTATGACTCAGTACCGTACTTACATATGTCATAAAAGTTTACGTCTGTGTGTAATCGGTCAAAAACGCCTAAAGCTTCCCTACATACTGATAGCTAGTGACTGCAATACGAATATGTAGGTAGAAAAAAAAACCAATCCAGTTCAATTCCATTTTCAAATCTCGTTCTTAAAAAGCGTTCAAATTCGACAGTTAATGTCAAGAAAAAGAGGCGTTTCTGACAGAATAAGTCAGCAAAAACGAGCGCACCTTAAAAATACGGGAATGAGGGTTTTCTGGGAGATGACGCGTACCAGGTGGCAGCACTGAGCCGCCAGGTCCAGACACATGTCAAAACGGTAATGTTTTCTGACATTTGTTAAATTGACATCAACGTCATGTTTCACTCAAAGTCACTTTTTCAAGGAAGAAGACCTCTCGCCTATGTGGCGCTAACTAAAAAAATCTAGTTAGTCCGTCAGATAGATTTCCAAAAAAGATTAGCTGTGTATATTTTCTTTTTTTATGTAAACACAAAACGTAGACGACACAGTGCCTTGAAAACTCGTATGACGTCAATACGTGCTACAATTTTACCACGACGTGACGCCACAAGCCCCCACTCCTGATCTTTGATGCTTTTTATCTTCGTTAGTTTTTATAGATTTAATAAAGCAAAAAATACATTGTCCATTGTTTATCTTTAATCTACACTGATAGACTAAATAGAATCAATTTTTTTTACTCAAGAAATACCCCTACTGCCCCTTTATTCTCTGTACATTTTTTGTTGCTTTTCGTGACGTAGTTTCGCGACGTTTATGTAGACGAGAAAAACGGGTAAAACCGCGGGCAAACTCCTAATCTTATGCCGTACACATAAGGCACATTACCTGTTCTACTGGGCCTCTTCAAAGGTGAGCAGGAAACATTCTTCACGTCCAAGTCCTGCAGTGAACAATTGAACACCATTCCTGGTTTGATGCCTGTTGAATGCTCCTCAGGTTCCTGGGCTTTCGGTGCGCCTACTAAGAGTCTGTTGGTCGAGAATAGAGGCTTTAGATGATGAGGTAAGTAGGTATGTATCTTTTTCTTAAAGATGGAAAATCGTCAAATAACTTCATTCACTCTGGACGGAGTTGAAGAGCGTGTCAGACTTTTAATGAGTAAAACTTTTTTTTTCTGGATCGGAAATCATCAAATGACTTCTCCCGCTATGAGCGGAGTGGAAAAGAGTGTCAGACTCGTACTGACTAAAACTGGCTAGTGCCCTTTGCGTTCCAGGGCCGCGGTGACTCTTTTGGAAAAATTCCGCAACCCTAGCAGGCACTGACTCTAGGGGGCCTCGTCTTCTTTGCTACCAGCTTTTTGAGGCGCACGTGGAACACGACGCACCGTAATGAATACAATTTATCCGTGTTTCTCCAAATGCCCTTTGGATTCCAGGGCTGCGGTGACTCTTTCGAATAAATTCCGCAACCCTAGCAGTGATGTATATTTAGTTGTTGTGGTGATTTAACAATAGAATTGAACAGAATAAAACAGGATTTTTCATTTTAATTTAGATTCAATAGAATATAATATAATCTTTACTGTACATATATGTATAAAAAATACAATGGGAGGATGGCGATTTAATTTAATTATTGTATATATTTATTTTTACACCTAAGACTACCTACAGTACTGTATTTCCTTTTCTCTTTAAAATCCATCCAAAGGTTGTCTTGAAAAGATCGCTTTTAGCGATAAGGCCGGCCATTGTGTCACCCTATGTAATGTTTTCTTCATCTATATTTTCTGAAACTTATATGATGTACATAATAAAGAGTATTCTAATGGGAGCTTTAAAAAGGAATGTGGAAGTGGAATAAGTTTTGACCCATCAAATATATGTATGTAGTTGGTAGTCAATAACGAGTTTCAGCCCCATTTAATCTTTATTTTGGGGGATTTAATGAATGACATCAATGTTGCGTATAGCGTAGCTCCCAACAGGGTCCAAATAATCTAAGGAGTACCTAAACTATCGACTGGAGAAACAGACATCTCAATTCTCACTATTAGTACAAAAGAACTTAACAAAGTATATTTTAAGGCCACTGGACAAAACAGTAGAAGATTTAAGGAACTTTGGGAGAACTTGGTATACAGTTTGATCTTATTTTATCATTTTTAGCGAAGCCGCCATAACGAACTGGGATTGCTTTCACATTTATGTATGTTTCTGATGTATAAATCCTATCCTATTACAGTTTCTGAAATGCAGCCCGTTAACAGATGGATCCTTTTATAATGCTGGATTCCGTACAATCCAGCTTTATAAAAGGATCCCGTTGCTAACCTATAGATCCCTAAAAATATTTAATGCTCGTTCGGTTAGTAAACGGCGAAATAATTAAGTTCCTCTGAATGAACTTTAGAGATAAGAAAAACTTCGAAAAAGGAAAGATAAAGAAGAAAATTGTTCAAGTACTTACCCGTCTGGACTTAAAATGGTGGAAAATCCAAAGTACTCTGCATCATATTCTGGTTGAAAGAGTACTCTCGTGTTTTCATGGAAAACATAACTTGATCCCGAAGAATGTAAAATTAATAGTAAGGCTAT
Organism: Hecatera dysodea; assembly: GCA_905332915.2. Classification (NCBI taxonomy): domain Eukaryota; kingdom Metazoa; phylum Arthropoda; class Insecta; order Lepidoptera; family Noctuidae; genus Hecatera; species Hecatera dysodea. The sequence continues at coordinate 2,990,582 of HG995294.1, read as the reverse complement.
ACAAAATACTGCTTCTTTGGCCATTATTTGGTATTTATCTGCAAGGAAGATGTTACTGTGATGTTACAGGAATAGTTGACGAGGATAAGAAGGTAGCTAGGCTTAAATTGGATGGGATGACGGGTTACGTCAGTCGCACGCACTGTGACGGTTGGGCAAAAGTCACCAGTCACCGTTCACCTTTGCACAATGGGTGCACTCGTACACTGAAGATGGATGGCACTGAGGCAGGCCCAGAAAGTGTTGGAGAGATGACCGATCTCAAGTCTGCTATTACAATAGTGTCAGAATGGTCTATCATTGATTTCATAATGGTTGAGTTTGACAAGTTTGGTAATCTAATATAAAAGCGTCATTATGACTTTCCAATGGTCAATCACTGACACTCCATTGAAAGAAATGGTAATCTCGTGCATAATGAGAATGACAAATGAATGACAGACGTATGCAGTAATCTGCTAAAATTTTGACATTTCCTTTGATCACTGACATGCCATTAGAACGTCATTGTGCAGTTATTGCTTTTAGTAGCTCGGTTTTCATAAAGTATTACAAGACCATTGACCTACCAATGATCGACCATTATGAATTTAGCAGATTACGAACTTTTAGCAAAAAGACAATGGGATCGTATTGGAATGACGAATTTATAAAAATAGGAGACTTGGGACTCTGGGCCTCAAGTCTGCTAGTACAATAGTGTCGGAATGGTCTATAATTGATTTCATCATAATTGTTGATTTTGACAAGTTTGGTAATCTACTAATCAAATCAACCATTGACACTCCATTGAAAAACATGGCATAGAATGGTAATGTCGTACATAATGACAAATGAATGACAGGCGTATGCGGTAACTTTAGATTGCATGGAACACTAATAAATAATATGTAAATATATATAAAAGAAATCTGGCATCACTAAATGTTCAAATTTATACTAAAGGGTTTTATAATAATGGCACTACGATAGTGTTATTCTACCATGATTCTATTACGAGATCATTGACCGACCATTATGAATTTAACAGCTTACGAACTTTTAGTAAAACTCTTCACTTTTATATAAAATTTGAAAAATTCTTTGAGTGTTAAATAACCCATTTACCGATGAAAGCTATAGGTTATATATGTATCATCACGCTGAGACCAATAGGAGCGGAGCACCAATGAAGAATGTTTCAAAATCAGGGGGTTATTAACTATTCCACGCGGACGAAGTCGCAGGCAGAAGCTAGTGTCACATAAAACTAAACCAAAATTCCATGGGTTGCAGTTTTTTTATATTCATAATTATTCACTGACGTTAATGAGATACTATTTCTAGATTCTAATATATAATATTGTAATTAAAAAAATAATAACATTTTCAGATAAATATCTCTTTTCATGAGGTTAATGTTTTATGAATAAATCTGTATATTTTAGTATTTACTATACACATTTGATAAATATTATGATTACTTGTCAGCTTATCACGCGAAAAACGTCACTCGTTTATTTTTTCACTGTAACTCCATTTATTGAAACTGCACACATTGCACTATGTCTATAATAATCACAATCAACTTTACATATGTTTATATTATTATATACAAAAAATTAACTAAAGGTGGTATGAATCTGCACTAAAATCACATAAAAAACACAAATATATATTTTTTAACTTTTAAAAATTGTTATGAACACCACAAATATAAAATATATGAATAATTATTGAACTAGATACGGTGTAATTAGCTCCATGTCCTATCAGTGAATGAGTTGTAAACACAGAACTTGTATTTATTTAACTTACTGACCTTTTGTTTGGCAGCGCATTAGTAAAGGCGAATATTATTTTTATTTTTATCACGTTGAAACTAGGTTTGATTTTGCTTTGTGCCGAGTAATAAAATCTTATTTTAATTAAACTATAATGAGATGGTAGCTTTCATTGAAGTTTTCGTACATGTTCAAGTTGAGTTAGAGTTTATGATTTAGAGTATGAGATAAATATAATTTTAGAAATGTGAGTGCACCTCTGCCTCACCTTTTGGGAAACACATGCGTGATTTATCTTTACTAATATACAGTGTGAAATTTTAATGGTTGTTTTCCCGAAGCGAAATGAGTTTGTATCGGTAATACAATCGATTTATATATATAAAAAATATTAGACTCCATAAATGGCAGATTAACAATTGTGATAAACAAAACTCGAAAGCGACTTGAACCAACAGTAGTGCATCGCGCGATACGTAGGTACGCGGCGGTACGTGCGTCTCATGTAGGTATCTACCTACTTTATGTCTAGTACACTACTATTGATTCTCGCTCTTTCGAGTTTATGAACACTTTTTTAATGATTTGAAAAAAAAAAAACTTTTTTTTTTTTTAGTTTAACTTTGTGTTTCGATAGTACTACTGATGGGTAATCGTCCTGCCGCGGGAAAACAACCATTAAGATTTCACACTGTATAACGCTAATGAGTTTGTCTGTTTGTTTCCTTGCTTGAACGCGCTAATCTCAGGAACTGCTGGTCCGATTTGAAAAATTATTTCAGTGTTAGATAGCCCATTTATCGAGGAAGGCTATATCATCACGCTAAGACTAACAGGAGCAGAGCACCAATGAAGTACCTATGTTGCAAAATCCTTACTAATATTATAAATGTGAAAGCGTGGATGTTTGTTACGCTTTCACGCGAAAACTACTCAACCGATCATCATGAAACTTTGTAAACATATTCTTAGAGGTATTACAAGTAACATTGGATACTTTTTATCCCGGGATTATGTTCCCTTGGGATAATTTCCGAAATTCACGCGGGCGACGCCGTGGGCAGCAGCTAGTGGGTTTATATTTTCTCTCTCTCCCTCTCTCTTATATGGCCCAGACGACGTTGTGCGGATCAACAAGTGTAAAATCAATTTTTTTGACCTGAATTCTTATAGTGAGACTGAATAAGGACCTCAACACCAGTGCAACGAACGCCAGCTGGCATTAGAACTGATTATGACATCATTGGGCTTAAAATATGGCTTGATAAAATCATTTATATGACAAGGCAACTGTCTAATGTACCTACATATCACCGGAAAATTGCAGACCCCGTAACATTGTAATAAATCTTTATTAAATTATAATTTCGCGAAAAATATATGGTAAAAAAATCGTTTTGTATAGAATGAATCTCACCAAAATTCAAAAGTTATATCTGTGACTTATTAAGAAGAAATAGTTTACAATTGTATGTGATATTTTATAATCATACGGCGTTCGCAATTTTCCCGTGTCATACATATTTATCTGTGTGTGTGATGAATGAAACTACTGGTCGTATAAAGCTGAAATTTGGCGTGTAGGTTCTTTAGGGAAAATAGGGAACCACTGGGGAATGGGCTAAAACGAAATATACGCATACGAGGTCGCAGACAAAAGCTAGTGTAGTATAAAATTTATATCTAAGAAGTACGGAAGAAAACTTATTGTTATTTAATGAGGAAACTATTTAAATCTTAGAAACAAGATGAAGAGTGTTAAATCTCGTTGCAGCCCGCAATCTGAATTTGTTCCCGTATAAAAAAGCGCAACAATGTTCCAGCAATTCCAACATAATAATTAATGGTAATGGAACAGTCTATTGCATACAGAGATATAAATTTCCGCTGATTAAAATTACTCAGTAGCATGGGTGATAATGATTATATTTCTTTGTGCCAGTGACCTTTGAGAGTAGGTAGTTGAACAATGAACAGCTTGTAGCGGCATCTGTACCACGATATGAAAACTAAACAACTTTTTTTCTTATTTAGTTAACTAGCTTATGCCCGCGACTTCGTTCGCGTGGAGTTCCATACAAAATGTTAACCCCTTTTTCACCCCCTTAGGGGACGAATTTTCAAAAATCCTTTCTTAGCGTATGCCTACGTTATAATATCTACCTGCATGCCAAATTTCAGCCCGATCCGTTCAGTGGTTTGGGCTGTGCGTTGATAGATCACTATGTCAGTCAGTCAGTCCATTTTTGAGTTATATATATTTAGATAGATATATATTTAGATTGCTGCTTAACCGAACTATAACTAAACTAGACAGCTGATGATGTAGAGATATATATTTATATCACCGGAAAATGGCAAATTTCGTAAGATTATAAAATATCTTGAGAGATTGTAAATTTTCGATAATTTGTCAACTGAACATTTGAAACAATTTTTTACGGATCAAAATTTGATAGTCTGTAATTTCTCGTAGTAATTCCGAGAAATTTACGGAACTGTAAAAACAAAATAATAAAGTAATGAAATAAAAAATGTAATGAAGAGGTACAAGACAGAGACAAAGAGAAATCCACAAAAGTCCACCATGACCAAGATAGTGTCTAATTATCTAATGCAAATAATTTAAAGAGGTCTAATTGTATGTTTGTTTATGTAAGACTAGCAGCGCCCCGCGGTTTCACCCGCGTAGTTCCCGTTCCCGTGGGAATATGGGGATATAATATATCTTATGTTCATCGGAGATATTGTAGCTTCCCAACAGTGAAAGAATTTTTCTAATCGGTCAAGTAGTATCGGAGCCTATTCAATGCAAACAAACAAACGAACAAAAAAACAATCAAATCATTCCTCTTTATAATATTAGAGTAGACTAACAGCGCTCCGCGGTTTCATCCGCGTAGTTCCCGTTACCGTAGGGATACGGGGATAAAATAAAGCCATTGGTGGAAAAATTGCTAAAATCGGTCCAGTAGGTTTGGAGCTTCTTTTCTACAAACAAAAAAATCTTTATAATATCTCAGACGCACAATAGATCCCATCCAAATTCAATAGTTTCTAATATATCCGTGTCTTTTTAAGAAAAAATAGTTTACGATTTTTCGCGATACTATACAATCTTACGGAGTATTCAATATGTGTGACATATAGACTACTTATAATACCTATAGCTAAGTGGCATTGGCTCTTCATCCCACGCTTTAACACATTTTCTAAGCGATAGCACACGGATATGACGCTGCCGGATAGAACATAATTATGTATGTATATAATACTAGCAGCGCCCCGTGGTTTCACCCGCGTTGTTCCCGTTCCCGTGGCAATACGGGGATAAAATATAGCCTGTAACAGTCCACAATAACGTAGCTTTCTATTGGCTATAATTTTGAAAATCGGTTCTGTAGATCCAGAGATTACCCCTTACAAAGTCACAAACTCACAACCTGACAAGCGTTACCTCTTTATAATATTAGTATAGAAGTATAGATTGACATTAAATTAATTATCAACACACACGTGCATAATAATATTACACACTAGTTCATAATATAACTATCCCTAACGCATTACTGCATTTTTTTGTAACAATAAAGAGGTTTTATGCCGCTGAAAATGCATTTACATTTTTGGAATCCTATTAATATTATAAACGCGAAAGTTTGTAAGTATGGATGTATGGATGTTTGTTACTCTTTCACGCAAAAACTACTGAATGGATCTTGATGAAATTTGGCACAGATATAGATCATAGTCTGGAATAACACATAGGATACTATGTGTTATTCCAGATTCCAGATTGTGTATTATATCCCGGGATTATGTTCCCTTGGGACAATTTCCGACATCTACGCGGACGAAGTCGCTGGCAGAAGCTAGTAAAAAATATATTTGACTCTAAATGAGGCGAAAAAGAAATGATTATATTTAGTGATAATATTTGCATTTGATTTTGAAGTAGGTTGGCGCTTGCAAAAAAAAAAAAAACTTGCGCGCCATTACTCGCAATTTTCATGTTTTGTTTGTACCGCATTTGTATGTTGTGTGGTAAATTGTTGAAGAAGTGCGTACTCGGTGAGCAACTTGCTCACTAGACACTCGGCTGATTTATGCCCATTATGATTATGGAGTGTAGAAAGGTATTTTTTTATTTACATAAAATTATTCTTGAAAAATATATAAAATTTAAAAAAAATACGGTCGAGTTTCAACCATTAGGCGACCATTAGTACCAACAAAAAGGAATTCTCAATAACTTCCTCTTTTTTTTTTCTTCAAACCAACTACACAAAGAAATCCTTAATTAATAACGATAATGAACTTGCTTTGTTCGGATATCTACTAATACAAATTTGAATATGACCTAGTCATTTGGAATTCCTAATTAATTAATTATCTGATAGGTGGTAAGCAGCTACTAAGTACTGTTATAGGGACCAAAGATAGGTAATGAGCATCATTGGTAAAGTTAATGAGTTTATTGACAACTTCATGGTATAAGGACTTAGACCTTTTTGAACGACTACCCTAATGTTTGTGAGTTTATTTATTCCACCATAATTACTTCTTAACAGCGTAACCGATATCGTTTCGATAAGCGTTGAGTTAACACGGGTAAAATAGGTTAGTGAAAATATAAAAATAAAAAGGGGTGCTATGCTTCATAAATAAAAAAAACACTATATTTTGTTTTCATGAAAATTAGACTACATATAATGACAACGTCTAAAGCTTACAAAAAATCTGAAATATAAAATAAATAAAAAACACGCTTGCCATGTCGAAAACTGAACTAAAAAAATAAAAACAAGATGGATCTTTTCATTGAAAGAAAAGAAAGAAGAAAGAAAGAAAGAAAGAAAATTTATTTATTTGCCACAGTTGAGGCACACAACAAAAATGATATAAACAAAAAAATAAATAAGAGGTGTGCGCCCCACGGCTGTGCCAAATAGGTCCAGTTCAGCATATATGCCAGACAGCTAGTGCCTGACGCTGATTTTCAACTGGACTGCAGTCGGGGGACCTGTAAAGAACTATTCAAAGGAACCGTTTCCCGACTGCAATGAAAAGATTATTATCTACATAATAATTATATTATATACCCATCTTGTTTTTAATTATTTAGTCAACTTTTCGAAATGGCTGGCGTGTTTTAATTATTATTTGTTTTTGGAACTAATTTATAGCTCCGTTATAAATTGTTACTAGATTCAATGTATCTACTAGTTCAATTCGCTATCTAGGGTTCCGTACAAAAAGGATGAATAAGGGAAACCTATTACAAAGCTTACTTGTCTGTCAACGGGCTGCATCTCATTAACCGTAATAGGCAATCGGTTGAAATTTTCAGTTCAGTGTGCTCATTACAACTGATAATAAAAATAAAATTTACTTGAATTTAAAAGTTAATAAGTGCCGTGAGATTTTCAATCTTAAGTACGGAATCCTTCGCGTGTTATTCCGACTTGCACTTGGTTGGTTTTTATTTTTCATGTTATTTGAATCTAGTGACCCGCCCCGGCTTCGCTCGTATCCAATGCATAAACTAAATATACTACAGAATAACAAGGCAAGGTTGTATCAACGCATAAAAAGTAATCTGTACAGGACCTATTAGAATACCAGCGCTATGATATTTATTTTTTTAAATATTGCAGCATATGCTGAGATAGGAACCTTTTTGGCCTCGCATATTTACATTTAGGTACAACTCATATCTACAGCTTTTTTTAATTTATTTTTTAGTAGATTTTTTTTTTGTTTGTTTTGTGCAAACCCAAATAAACATTTTTCTTTTCTTTCTGTTAGAATGTATTTATATTCAACTTATATTCAACAAGAGTTTGTTTGTTTGTTTGTTTGAACGCGCTAATCTCAGGAACTACTGGTTCGAATTGAAAAATTCTTTTTAGGTTGAATAGACCATTTATCGAAGAAGGCTTTAGGCTATAGATCATCACGCTTAAGCCAATAGGAGCGGAGCAGCGATTAAGAATGTTTTAAAATCGGGGATTCCACGGGGACGAAGTCGCGGGCAGCAGCTAGTGTAGTGATAAAGGAAAATATGGAGAAACCATTACGATCTAAAAACAAAATTATACCTAAATCCGTAGTGGACAGCGGCCATAGACTCTTACAAAAAGGGGGCAAAATTTGCCGCCAAAACTAGCAAACAATTAAAGGCAATCAATTCAATTATAAACCAATTAATATGGAAGTTCATTTTCATCAAATTGATAACAGAATTACATAGATATTGTTCCTTCATTTACTAATTTCGGGGCCTATCTCTATTGAATAAATTTATATTGATAATTCAATTTTATATTATTCAGTGAAATTTTTGTAGGTTATTTGAGAAAAATAAATATCGCATGGTATTTAATGGGATCCCTAATTATCATTTATTTATGCTGATTATTTTAGCTACCTTCTCTGATTAGTGATTATTCTTCTCCTTCCCTTTTTTCTGATTAAATTTGTTACGGTATCCAAGACAGTTGAACGATCTCTCCGAGATTAGTTCAGCTTCATTTACTCAGTTTTTCTAGTGGTCATAGCATAAGCATAATCAGCCTTTCAGTATTCCTGCTGGGACACAGACCTCCTCTCTAGGAGAGGGAATGGGCCGTAATCCACCACGCGGGCCGAGTGCGGGTTGGTGAATGTCACATGTCTTCGAATTTTTGGGACTAGGACATGCCGGTTTCCTCACGATGTTTTCCTTCACCGTTTTGAGAGCAGTGGTGATGAAGTTAATTACACAAAGTAATGCGCCTGGCTGGGTTTGAACCCGCGACCTACAATTCGTAAGTCGGGGCCGTTACCACTCAGCCACCACTGCTTTCTAGTGGCTACCACTGTTGATTTTATTTCAGCAGTTGCAGTGGTAAAAAATAAAGTAGGCTTCTTCAATAAAACTACATTTTATAAAGCCAACTAGTTACTGGTCGCGACTTCATCCGCGTAGAATAGTTACTAACCCCCCGATTTTGAAACATTATTCATTGGTGATCCGCTACTATTGGTCTTAGCGTGATGATATATAGTTCATAGCTTTCCTCGATAAATGAGCTATCGAACACTGATTTTTTCAAATCAGATCTGCTGTTCCTGAGATTAGCACGTTCAAACAAACAAACTCTTCAGCTTTATGTATTAGTAAGTATGGATTCTGCTAATTTTGTAGCAACATTCACAGTCAGCATTCAGTAGCAATTTGTCAAAATCACCTCTTATTTGCGTTGCGTTTTTGAAAGATTGTGACTTGGATACGAATGCAAATTAACAGTTAATAGAGTTGCTTAATATTTTGCCTTCCGGTCCAATCCCTCCGGCTCAATTTCAAAAATTCTTCCCAGCAATAACTTCATAATATTTTATCATATCTTCACGTAAAACCACCTAAATTATCATGACAATAGATTTCCACGGGTTTACGCGTGATCCATTTCACACCGACTATAAAATTATGGCCCGCGACCCAACTCAAACGGGGTCGGAGTGACATGTTTTTATGGGGCAGGATGTTTATATGGGGTTTTAACAACCCCATTGTGACACCATCCTTATTGAACGAGGAAGCTCGCAAATTCATTGAGTGTTATAACCGGCTTCAGAAAAAAATAAGTAGGTATGTATGTTTTGTGTTTTATGAAAAAATTGTTCATGAATAGTTGTACACAAAGTGAAAGTGAGTATTATTTTACTGAAAGGGACGTATGAATCCAGCTTGAACTGGTTTACTAAAGAGTAAAGCGGTTACATGGTGGACATCTCTTCCACATGCACTAAACGTTTTGGGAACACACTCATTGTACGTACAGCTAAGGAGTGGAATTGCCTGGAAGAGTCAGTGTTTTCTGATAACTAAAACCTGGGAATCTTGAAATCAAGAGTGAATAGGTTACTTCTAGACAAGCGTGCTTCATCTTCGACCACATCATCGCTTACCATGAGGGCCTCAAGTTTGCTACTGCAATAGTGTCAGAATGGCCTATCATTCATTTAACATAATGGTTGATATTTACAAGTTTGGTATTGTACTAATATCAAAGCGTCACTATGACTTTCCAACCACCGACACTCTATTGAAAGAAATGGCATAGAATGATAATCTCGTAAATACAAATTAATGATAGACATATGCAGTAATCTGCTAAAATTTTGACAGTTCCTTTGATCAGTGACCTACTATTAGAACATCATTGTGCAGATATTGCTTTTGAATAGCTCGGTTATGAAAAAGTATTACGAGACCACTGGCCGACCAATGATCGCCCATTATGAATTTAGCAGATTACGAACTTTTAGCAAAATGACAATGGGATCGTGTTGAAGTAACAAATTTATAAAAATAGCGGACTGGGGGCCCTGGTGAGATAATAGTCAAAAGCATGCCTATCAGTCGTAAAAAAGTAGGTAAACTAGAAAAAGCCTATATGTTACTTTTATGTATAACAAACAGTTATTATATAGGATGTCACAGATTAAACGCTTAAACCGAAAAACAGGTCGAGATATTCGTATTACGGGATCACGCGGACCCGGATATCGCGAAAGTAAAATTATGCCGGCTCATACATCTAAGCCCATATTTGATTATTTTATTGTACTAGTTTGAGCGCCTGATCATCAGAGCATGGCAATTATAACTAATTGTGGTACATGTAGGTACTGTTCTGTACTTACTATATTTTGAATTTAGGTGCTGTAAAATATGATTATGTTCAAAGGGGGTGAAAGCCTGGAGATTTTTCAAACAGGTCTCAAATCTAGTACTGACTCTAGTTCTCTAGGCACTATTGTAAAAAAAACACTGTAACAATGTACCTTTATGAGAGAAATAAACTATATAAGCCGTATAGTTAACACCTAATATAATAATGATTTCTTACTCTGAGTATTTCTGTAGTTATTAATTCAGTAAACCTGTACAGTAGTGTATTGTTTTTATATTAATGACTAGCATCGCTCCGTGGTTTCACCCGCGTAGGTCCCGTTCCCGTGGGAATATGGGGATATAATATAGCCTATGATTACCGGAGATAGTGTGGTGACCCAACAGTGAAAGAATTTTTCATTTCGGTCAAGTATTTTCGGAGCCTATTCAATGCAAACAACCTAAGAAAAAACAATCAAATCTTTCCTCTTTATAATATTAGTGTAGAATACTCAAAGCATTTATTTCAATTAAACCCTTTACAGGCACTTTTGAATAGGGTAGTTGACTAAAAAAATCTAATTAGTCCGTCAGATAGATTTCCAAAAAATATTGGACACGTATTTTTTCTTTTTTCACGTAAACAAAAAATGAAGCCGATACAGAGCGTTGGAAACTCGTGTGACGTCACTACTCGCTACAATTTTTAGCGAGCCGTAACGTCACAAGCCCCCACTCCTGATCTTTGATGCTTTGTATCTTCGTCAGTTTTTATAGATTTGATAAAGGAAAAAATACGTGTCCAATATTTTTCTATAGTCTAACTGACGGACTAAACATAATCATATATTTTTTACTCAGGAAACATCCCTATTGTCAAGATCGGTCAGACGAAAGAAGTGAAGCTAACTGCACGTATCAAAGCGTACCTAGATCTATTTGGAGAAGAACGTGCAAGAAACTCCACGGACACTCTTTTAAATCAATAAATTGTTAAAAAATTTTGGATGCATTGTTCTTCTTGAAATTATTCCTATGTGTGAGAAGGATGTTGAAAGATGTGCATGATACAGGCATCCTGAGTAAAAGGAATAATTCAAACTACAAATAACAATAAAATAAACCGTGGCAGCTGAGAGACAGTAGCGTGCAGTGGTTCGAGTTAGGGTAGGCCAGAGAAAATGTCCAAAAAAAAACACACCACATTATTCAGGGTTGAAATGTGGTGTTTTTTTTAATAGGCTATTTAAAAAAAAAACTCATTTCATTAAAAATCTACCCTGAATAATGTGGTAATTTTTTAAAATTTATTTGGACACTAGCTGCTGCCCGCGACTTCGTCCCCGTGGAATCCCCGATTTTAAAACATTCTTTATCGCTGCTCTGCTCCTATTGGCTTAAGCGTGATGATATATAGCCTAAAGCCTTCCTCGATAAATGGTCTATTCAACCCAAAAAGAATTTTTCAATTCGAACCAGTAGTTCCTGAGATTAGCGCGTTCAAACAAACAAACAAACAAACAAACAAACAAACTCTTCAGCTTTATAATATTAAGTATAGATTTTCTCTGGCCTACCCTAACTCGAACCACTGCACGCCCCTGCTGAGAGATGACCCGTCCCAGCTGACGGAGCCAAATGATGAATGAAACACATACGCCACCATCAGAGAGACTTTTGAGTGAGCATGATATTCCCAGCCGCCAGGGCAATGTTAGTTAAATTGAATTTGTGTCTATGAATTGAAATGTATTTGCTACTATGCATCACTACACACCCATCAAACGCAGAGCTCTGCTTCCAATCCATACTAGTTTATTATAGACTCCGCTCCTATTGGTCTTAGCGTGATAAATATAGCCTTCCTCGATAAATGGGTTATCTAACACTGAAAGATTTTTTCAAATCGGACCAGTAGTTCCTGAGATTAGCGCGTTCAAACAAACAAACAAACAAACTCTTCAGCTTTATGATAGTTTATTATTATTATAGATAAGATTTGTGTTGTATCAAGCCATAAAAGGTTATTATTGTATAATTAGAATTACGGGGCGACATCTTCATTGTTGATCAAGTCCCCTTAAATAAAGATAAAAAATAAAAAAATATATCACTATAAAAGAGACTATGGCCTCTGAATTTGTTTCGGTGTTTCTACTCAGGGTAGTCAGTTATGAAACACCGGACTCATCTAGTTTATAACGACCAAAAAATTTAACGTGTAAAAGTGTTATTTACAACTTACTTACAAAATAAATACCCTTAATAACCTTTTTTTGGTATTTTTAAACTAGTTGAGGCCGATGTTTCCTATACGAATATACTGAGAAGAAACACCGTTTCAAACTTGGTGCAAGTCTCTTTTAAAGTCCATACAATCCGTAATCATATAGGTTAATATCTGAGGTGACCTTTTAAGGGAAGTAGCACATAGATTTGAGTGGACCTGTCTAGACAGAGTAAGCATTTGTCAGTTACCATGTACCTCAAACTTAGATCTTTAAGGAGCTCAACGATTTGACGGAGGTCCTTACTTTGGTATTGTTCGTCAAATCACGGGGGAGGGGGGTTTGTCTTTGGGTAGGCCGCATAAATGTTTGACCTGTGCTCATCATGGGTTGTACAGTAAAATATATAATAATAATAAAATTTGATTCAGACTAGGTCCATATGTTCGTAACAATATACTTAAATAAAATAAAATTGCACTACACTATCATATGCGGCATGGGAAAATCCCACCTATCTGCAAAAACACTTAGTATACTGTTAGTGCTACTAGAGTAGGGAGGTGCACCTTTTTCTTATAATAGCGGCAAAGCCAACAAACCCGTGCCTCAGCAAACAGTTGGAAAATATGATGTGGGCGCTGTCGCTAAGGCGACTGCCAGCGCGCCACCTGGTAGCGTCCCAGAGGGTTATGGCCATCCGGCTGGTCCGGGGATACCACACGGTCTCCGGCGAGGCGGCAAACCTCCTTGCCGGATTGCTGCCGTGGGATCTTGAGGCGAGAGCCCTCGCGCACGTCTACGCGTTGCGCGTGCAGGCGCTACGCCGGGGTGAAACTCTGCTGCCGCGGCAAATTGCTGCGCAGCGGACGGAGCTCCGGCGGGATCTCACGGAAGTATGGAGACAGCGACTGCTGCAACCCAGCGCTGGGCACGCCACCATTGCGGCGGTAAGTCCCCTCTTTGAGGAGTGGCTGGAGAGACGTCACGACGCCCTCCCCTTCCACCTGATGCAGGTGCTCACCGGACACGGCTGCTTCGGGAGGTACCTGTGTCAGATCCACGTCCGGGTGTCAACACTGTGTGGATCGCCCGGAGGACACGGTGGAGCATATGCTGGAGGTCTGCCCTGCTTGGGCGGAGCACCGCCGTGTCCTCGTCGAGGCGATCGGTGGCGGCGACCTCTCGCGTCCGGCCCTGGTGCAAGCCATGGTCCGGAGTGAGGAGGCATGGGAAGCGGTCGCCTCCTTCTGCGAAGCAGTAATGCTAGCGAAGGAGGAGGCGGAGCGCGTGCGAGAGAGGGAAACCTCTCGCTCCAGCCGCCGCAACAGAAGGACGCCCCGGGCGTTGGGAAACGCAGGGTGACTCCCGCCCTAGCTATAGGTGGCTCGCCGTCCGATAGCAACCAGGCTCGAGTCGACGGCGCGTCGTGTTCCACGCGTGCCTCAAAGAGCCGTCAGCAAAGAAGACGGGACCCCATAGGGCCAGTGACTGCTAGGGTTGCGGAATTTGTTCGAAAGAGTCACCGTGGCCCTGGAACGCAAAGGGCACAAGAAGGAACACGGGTGGGTTTTAGTCAGTAAGAGTCTGAAACTCTCTTCCGCTCCGCCCAGAGCGGGAGAAGTCATTTGATGAGATCCCATCCAAAAAAAAAGGTGGAAAATATGGTCACCATCGGTGAACCTGTACCGAACCAGCAAAATAACCGTTTAAACACGTACACCACTTAATTCGTTCATCGCCACTCATTCATCGATATCAACAGGGGTTATTCACTGAATACTAATGAGGGATATGACCGCACCGCAATAGTGTGGAACTCAAACTTTGCCCGCTACCGGATAATATTTGCCGAACGTGATTAGTTTCCTATTCGGGCATACTAGTTTGCGGAGTATTGAACCTAGATGAACTAGTGTGGAACTAGTATTAAATTTGGGAAGCCAAATCAAGCCTTTGTTTTGTAGATCTAATGTCAGATATGGTTTGCTGTGCTTGCTGAAAACAAGAAGCATAATTTCTTCGTTTGTTATGCGTGCGCCACCACTTTATCAATTATCGCCAGGAGAGATAATATTCAAACGCGAGCCTATTCCCAGTTATAAAAACACCCTGAAAGCTGATATATCTATTGTCTACTGGGAAATTCAGATTCTGGGATGTTTACTGATTACTGACTATTTACTGCTGTTTGCCTAATTCAGATTCTGGGCTGTTTACTGATTACTGACTATTTACTGCTGTTTGCCTGTCTGTGGATCCGCATACGTCTTATTTGTTTACTATGTCAGAATAACGCAGAAGATTTGTGTATATAAATAGCACCCATGCGAAGTCGGGGCAGGTCGCTAGTTTCATCCAAATTGACTAGTGCCATATTACAGAAAAAGTCTCTTGAATATTAACCAACAAAAAATAAACACTTTTATTTTCGTATTCAATCTGTGTATAACCAATTAACGCCGGCTTGCTCAAACCACAGTTAACTCTAACTCAGAGTTAGTTGAAAATACGAATACAAAATTCAAGGTAACTCTCGATTTTGCAAGAGGGCCTGAGAATATGATGTGTTTTTTTGTTTGTCCACCAAACACAGGTTGATTTTTTATTTAAAAAGACTGAAATGAGTCTCGAGCGTCTTTTTGATTAAAACTAAAACTGCATCATTGAATTTTTTTTAATAGTTATTTCTAACCAAGAATCGAAAAGGTTGCTTTTGAAAAAAACTGTATAATTACACTACTCGAAAGTGTTGCCAATAAGGATCAAATTAAGGATTTTTTTTTAATCGTTAGTTATCGTCGTATGTCGTGTGAGTCGGAGCCTACTTAGAGGAAAAATATTCCCTAAATTATAGGATTTAACCATCCACGCATACTTTAAAAAAAAATATTGACCCAAAATAATCCCCTATTGCGCCCTGTGGAAGGATGGATGGCCTTATTATGTACCGGCAACCACCCAGTGAGCTGGGCTCACAGTGGACGATGCTAGTTATATCACAAAGCACCCTTTAGGACGAGTTTACTCGCTGAAGTTGAATGTAATTCACAGGGATGGTTTACGGAGTTATTCTGAATTTGTTACGGAATTTGTTCGAAAGAGTCACCGTGACTCTGGAACGCAAAGGGCATTAGAAGGATCACGGGTGGGTTTTAGTAAGTAAGAGTCTGACACTCTCTTCCGCTCCGCCCAAAGCGGGAGAAGTCAGTTGATAATTTCCTACCCAGAAAAAAACGGTATTCTGTATTATATACAATTCCTTTTTAATTAGTGACATCATAAAAGTTACTAAATATGACGTCCGGGTTTTTTTTTTACTATTCATTTCGCTGTACAGCGCGTATTCAAATTGTATCAGAAACCATTCATCCCAATTCTGAATACGAGCACACTTTTGCAAAGCTGCCAACAAAATCACAAACTAAACATCAGACTATTAAATTACACAATAACATCCATTAATTTATTAACACCGGAATAAGGATGATATTTTCAAATGAATGCGTTGGACACCGCTCCAGTTGGTCTACAATGCTCATGACATTTCATTTGCTACGAAAATCTGTTAGAATGGGCGTTAGGCCGGGAGCAGACATGAATATAAAGTTGTAATGTTATGTGAAGTCTGCGCTAAAATTGTATAAAGTAGCTTGCTAAATTAGCTGTCAGCGTATGCCCTATGAGTTAGCGACAATCTTTCTTATTCATATTAAAACACACAGGCACATTCAAAAGTAAAACTACCTACTGCTTCTCTCCAAAGACGAACTTAGCCCGCGATTGGGTTTTCTTATGGAAAATCTCAGCACGATAAAGAGATTTGCACAAAGAAGGAGAATATTTAAGTGCACAACAAAATTTTAAATTACTTAATATTAAAGTTTGTATTTCATACAAATTCGAGACAGAGTTAATTTTCACTTTGCACAGAAAACTTAAAACACACTTACCTACTTTCGTTTTAAATAAGGTCTTAACTGCCTTTTAGACCCATGCAGACTGCATATACGTACCAAGTTTTTCCCCACGTCTCACACCCAATTTTTCCCCACTATCTCTCAACATTAATAATTTCCCTTAACTAATAAAACATCCGCAAACTTGAATGCTACCAAAATATTTGTAATATTTAAAATTGATAATTTTATACGATTTTATGAATTGTACTCGATTTTATTTTTCATGTTAAGAACCATTTTCCACTGAGCTATCATTTTTATTTTATTTTTTTGGATGGGAAATCATCAGATGATTTCTCCCGCTCTGGGCAGAGCGGAAGGGAGTGTCAGACTCGTACTGACTAAAACCCACCTGTGATCCTTCTTGTGCCCTTTGCGTTCCAGAGCCGCTATCATTCATATTCATTTGAAAATCCAGCAATTTGCAGGGCCCCAATTTTTAAACTACAATTTCGACTTTTTGGGACAAATGGCTCAAGTTTTAAGTGCTGTACTTCAATACCTATTAAACCAAACGCTACGTTAAAGTTACGCTCAAATTGTGGAAAATGTTTGTAGACTTTAAATATTTACTCATTGACTTATTACGTAGAAATCTTCGTGTACAAGTTATAAGTAAAAGTCTGATAAATGACAGAAAAGTTTTCCTAACACCACGAAGTTAGTTATTAAGTCCGCCCATGTAGCACTATTGTACACATTAAATAAATAAGTGAGTACAAAACTTTCGGATTTGAAAATTGGATGAACATACATCCTATCCTAAACCAATAAATCAGGACAGTGCATTTTTTTTTTTCTGGATTTGAAATCATCAAATGACTTCTCCCGCTCTAGACGGAGCTGAAGGAAGTTTCAGAGTCTTACTGACTAAAACCCACCCGTGATCCTTCTAGTGCCCTTTATGTTCCAGGGCCGCGGTGACTCTTTCGAACAAATTCCGCAAGCCTAGCAGGCACTGACCCTATGAGGCCCCGTCTTCGTTGCTGACAGCTCTTTGAGGCGGACGTGGAACACAACGCGCCGTTGACCCGGGCCAGGGGCCGTATTATGACCTCTTAAAACCATCATGTTTTCGGTGTGAAAAAGAGACGGAGCTATACAGGACGAATAGCACTATCCTTTTCTCACACAGAAAACATGATGGTTTTAAGATGTCATAATACGGCCCCTGGTTGCTATCGGACGGCGAGCCACCCGTAGCTCGCTGTCTGCAGGCCCGCGCCTACGGTGGCCGGGAATCGCTCCCAACGCCCGGGGCGTCTTCTTCTGTTGCGGCGGCTGGAGCGTAAGGTTTCTTTCCACGGTGACTTGGCTAATTTTCGTTCACCTAAAATATTAGTTTGGATTATGTACCCTCAGCCTTGTTCCAACTAGTTAGTAGGTAGGCATTGAAAACGAGTTGAATTAATAACGCACAAATTGAAATCAAATTAGCGTTTCAATGGTGCCGAATTTAGGCGATTTCACCATTCATGTTCGTATTTGTACTATGTTTACACGATGAATTGGAAAATTAAACGGTTTTAATAATACTGAAGGCAACCAATCACCCATTTTAATGTTGAGGGTGGTTTATTTTAAACATTAGCTTTTTTATTTTATTTGTGTTTTATTTTAGTTGTATAGTGTATTTGTGTATTTTGTTATGTTTGTTTGACCCTTTACTATGGTAAAGGGTCTGGTCTGGTATTAGTACTACCACCAGTAATTTTCTTTTTCTTAATATCGCAATATATGTTGTGTCCCTCCCTCTCCTAGAGAGGAGGCCTGTGGCCCAGCAGTGGGAACTTTAAAAGGCTGATTATAATATATGTTGAGATAGGGACCTTTTTGTCATCGCACAGTTTCTAATTGATAAGAAGCTTGTAATTTTTCTTTTTTTGTGTTTATTTTCTGCGAGTCCTATATAAACATTTTTCTTTCATTATTAAAAGTTTTCCCACAGGACTGTCGTATATAGATTTAGGACCTATTTATATAGATTTAGGACCTATTTTCCTAAGAAATGCTATAAATTTTACCTAAGAAATAAAATGGCGGTTTAGTAGCTTTTGCAAAGGTAGAGAATATACTAAACAGCCCTACTTATTCTTCAGTTTTAAATTATCAGACTATTAAGAAATCAGCCGTTAGAATGTTCTATGTTCTAATCCAACGTATAGTCTATCCATGCTCCTGGTAGGGTAGCAGAACTGTCAGAGTTGAGGAATTTGTTCGAAAAAGTCTCCACGGTCCTGGAACGCAAAGAAACACGGATGGGTTTTAGTCAGTAAGAGTCTGACACTACCTTTCACTCCGCTGAGAGCAGAAGAAGTCATTTGATGATTTTCAAACCAAACAAAACAAAAAAAAAATCTCTGAAATTACGCACTGATCCGAAATTATTTCCTTTTCTCTGATAGAAAAGTCTACCATTGCTGAGTACAACAGCCGCGGGGACGAAGACATTTGATGATAAAAAAAAACTTAAAAAAAACTATACCTCTAATAGGGTATTTTACTGTAAAAATCTAATTAGTCCGTCTGATAGATTTACAAAAAATATTGGACACGTATTTTTTCTTTTTTCACGAAAACAAAAAATGAAGACGATACAGTGCGTTGAAAACTCACGTGACGTCACTACGTTGCTACAATTTTTACCAGCGACGTGCGTAGCTGCACTGTTGTAATGCCATTACAATTACTTAGTGTTAAAAAGTCACCATGTTATCGCTGGCCTGGAGACAAACCTGGGATTTACCTACATACATAAAAGCTTGCACAGAAGGGAGTCACGAGGGTCTAGAACCTTCAGTACTTTTATTGTTATTTGTCAAAACCACGACCATTTCACAACTAGCTGGTTAATAGGGTACTCGTTGTTGACAAAAAAATCTAATTAGTCCGTCAGATAGATTTCCAAAAAATATTAGACACGTATTTTTTCTTTTTTCACATAAACAGAAAACGAAGACGATACAGTACGTTGAAAACTCGTGTGACGTCATTACGTGGTACAATTTTTACCACGGCGTGACGTCACAAGCCCCCACTCCTGATCTTTGATGCTTTATATCTTCGTCAACTTTTATAGATTTGAAAAAGCAAAAAATACGTATTCAATATTTGTCGATAATCTAACCAACGGACTAAATAAAATCAGTTTTTTTTTATTCGAGAAACATCCCTATTCTGTCAAAATCTTTTAACTAAACTTAAATGAAGTGAGAATGAAGTAAACTACATTTTCAGAGCGAAGCTATTTATTTAGTATAAGCAAACAATAACCTATTTCCTCTCGCCTAAAACCTTTACACGCATTTAACAAAGCAAAAACGAGATGAGGCAATAAAACCCAATAAAAGTAATCAAACCAATTTCTTTTCATATCCGTTTCCTTCCAAAATTACAGACTTTTTTTGAATAATTGTCCCGTTTGAAGACACATAAGGACTTAAGTCTGCGGCCCTTATGGTTTCTTCACACCGATAGCGATTTGTGCACAGATAAACCAGATGAGTTATGTGCTTGGATCATCATCGGGTTTCGGAAAGAACTGGAACGCCAGGCCCAGTACACAACACGCCTTTTTACTCGATTGTTCCAGAAAGCGGGTTGTTTTCGAGAGTATGTATATATGTTTATTTTTTTGGCAGCCGCTGTAGCTTAAACAACAAAAAATATTTTAACAAAAAACATTCGTCTCGTCGTCTTACATTCTTCTTAAGTGACAAAATGGTTTTAATTTTTTTGGTAATAACTGTACCGTATTAGATACAACACAACCCAGTTGATTGCTAATTAGTCTGTCCGATAGATTTTTGATTCACGTAAATATAGAAAGAAAACAGTACAGTGCGTTGAATACTCGTGTGACGTCACAACTTGCTACAATTTGTACCACGTGACGTGACGACACAAGACCCCACTGCTGATCTTTGATGCTTTTTATCTTCGTCAATTTTTATAGATTTGATAAAACAAAGAAATACATGACCAATAATTTTCGATAGGTATAGTTTTAGGTGTATATTGATTTATTTAAGAATCGCCAACGAGTGTTACAAAATGGAAAAATAAATATAAAATACTGGCTGAACGCGATTTCGTCTGCGTCAGATAAGATAGAAAAAGAAACATTTTTCATTGATGCTCCGTTCATATCAGTGATATTATACAGTGTGAAATTTTAATGGTTGTTTTCCCGAAGCGAAATGAGTTTGTATTGGTAATACAATCGATTTATATATATAAAAAATATTAGACTCCATAAATGGTAGATTAACAATTGTGATAAACAAAACTCGAAAGCGACTTGAACCAACAGTAGTGCATCGCGCGATATGTAGGTACGCGGCGGTACGTCCGTCCATCTCATGTAGGTATCTACCTACTTTATGTCTAGTGCACTACTATTGATTCTCGCTCTTTCGAGTTTATGAACACTTCTTTAATGATTTGAAAAAAAAAATTTTTTTAGTTTAACTGTGTTTCGATAGTACTACTGATGGGTAATCGTCCTGCCGCGGGAAAACAACCATTAAGATTTCACACTGTATATAGCGTGATATTATATATAGCTTAGTTAGTTAATAGCGTAACACTAACCAACACTATTTTTTTCATATTCGAACCAGTAGTTCCTGAGATAAAAACGTTCAACCAAACAAACAAACAAACTCTTCAACTTTGTCATATTAGTATAGACAGATAAAAATGGGTACACCTTAATATTATCCTATAATGTTAATGCATAATATACTCACACATTAACGGTACGCACACTATAAACATAACCGAGCGTACACGGTTCATTTCTTGGAAACTATTTGAATTTTCTGACTTTTCTTTCTCTTCTTACTCGACTTGACCCGTTGGATAAAGACTGGATAGTTGATAAATTACTTTATATCTCTCAATACAAAAAAGCAAAATATTTTATTTGTAAAACGGTTAGGTACTTCGGTTTATTATGTTTAAATTTGTGAAGTAAAAAACAATATCTTTGATATTGACCAGAATTTGTTTTGCGGACCTCTTTTCCATATAGAAAATAGATGCCTAATATATATAAATATTACTATGTATAAATATATACACTTATATAAAAAACACTTAACTAACAAAAAAATAAAAGTAGTCAAAAAATGGGGTCGAAAAATTCCTCCGCATCGCTGGCCAAGCCACTGGTAATGTACCCAAACGGCTGGCAGCATTACCACGCTGAATGGCAATGCTTATCCTTTGTCCATGGTAATAGCCAGCCGTTGGGTCACGAGAAGTGTCAACTAAACGTCTTGACAAATCTTTAATAAGTTGTGAGCACTCAGACCCCACGAACCAATAGTATAAATATAAATTACGTTTAGAACAGTTTCCATTCCGTGAAAAAGGACTTTTATCCCCCAAAAACTTTCATCGCCCCTTGCCTTCCTATGCAATCACACAGACACATGCAACACGATCAACCTAATGGTCGTTGTAGAGCCTCTTGATCTTGATTCATCTGCGAAACTAGAGTAATTAAAATCGAGACAACCATACCCATGCGTCATTTATCCTGGTTTTATCCTATCACCGATTTTGTACAAAACGCATCGCGTCGCAACATGTATGGTGTGTGGAGGTCTTTATAGACCTAACACGATCCAACTCGATGGGACCGACATACCTGATGGTAAAGTGCTATTGAAAGAAAACCCTTTCTACGGTCTTTGAAGATTCTTCAGAGTTCCAGTTAATACGGTATTGCGCGTGGGAATAATACAAAAGATTTTTTTTGGTAATGTGATATATATATATTTTTTATCTACACAAATATTATTAAGAGGAAAGATTTGATTGTTTTTTATTTGTTTGTTTGCATTTAATAAGCTCCGAATTCTTTCACTGTTGGGAATCTACACTATCTCCGGTGAACATAGGCTATATTTTATCCCCGTATTCCCACGGGAACGGGATCTACGTGGGTGAAACCGCGGGGCGATTATAATTTAATTTAATACTTACATTAGGTTGTACTACTAAGTTGTACTACTAACACAATATATGGATGTACATATATGTATATATGAAATAAATATTTGATTTTGTAATTTGAATTTAGTAATGACAATAAATGTTCTTTTAAGTTATAAAGGTATGACATAGTGTGTCAACACATTTCCATAGCTTATCAAGTAACAATTTTGTATAATGAAACTAATCTTATAAAGCTGAAGAATTTGTTTGTTTGGCTGAACGCGCTAATCTCAGGAACTGCTGGTTCGAATTGAAAGACCTTAAGTGCTGGATAGCCCATTTACGTTACAATCAACAGGAGTGGAGCATCAATGAAAGATGTTGTAAAAATGTTTTTTTTTTCTCATTCTCCAGACGAACTTGCGCAGCTCGGCAAGTCATTTATAATTCGTTTCTTAATGGATTGTTTACAAGTTCAATCGAAAACATTTTACGTAAACTAATATTAAAGAGTTGGAACAGCAATGTATATTTAAAGTGAGACTTTCAGTGTTCAGACTAGTCGTCCAAGATCCCAGAACTCCCAGGCAATACTTATTTTTTGAGAAAAAAAAATGTGTTGTATAGAGTATTGTTAGTCCATGTACTTTAAACGTACGAATACTTAACAGCTTGGGGAAATTAAAGTACATACTTACACTACTGTATCCCATGCATTTTTTGACTTGGAAAATAAGTAATGTTTGAGGGCTCTGGGATCTTGGTCTTTATAAAAGGGTGCAAGTCTCATAGTAATTAATTTGAAGATAAATTGTAATCCTCTGTCTGGCATCAGAGAAGACGTCACTGGGTCATAAAGGTCATTTTACATCAATTTACTTCGAGAGGTTTCTGCTTAATTAGTAGTAAGCTCCTGATCCTCAAATTCACAATGATTGCTAAGTGTTATGCTAATTATATTGAGAACTAGGGATCCACCCCGGCTTCGCATGGGTGCAATGCTGATTCTAAATCTCTACTGTATTAGTTACTAGCAACGTCCCACGGTTTTACCCGCGTAGTTCCCGTTCCCATAGGAATATGGGGATAAAATATAGCCTATGTTACTCAGGGTGAATGTAACTTTCTAATGGTGAAATAATTTTTGAAATCGGTCCAATAGTTTTTGAGTTTATTCGTTACATACAAAAATACAAATCCTTCCTCTTTATCATATTAATATAGAAGTATAGATGTATTATACACCTTCCTCTTGAATTACTCTATCTATTAAAACAAACCGCATCAAAATACGTTGCGTAGTTTAAAAGATCTAAGCATACATAGGAACATATAGACGGCGGGAAGTGACTTTGTTTTATACTATGTTGTGATATAATACTACAAATTTATTACAATTAGAAACATTACAATAATTACTTTAAACGCCTTATAAAAATATCAGAGCAACATATAGTAGAAATGCGTACCTACGTCTTGGTAAATTTTTGAAGTGCATATTTTTGCAGATTACTTCGACAAAGACAATAAGAAGGTTTATTAATTAGCAGTGTGTGTATCGTTTATATCTTTGAATGAATCATAAATCAGAGAAAATTCTGTGTTCAAATAAATAATTTAAAAAGAACACCGGGGAACATCACACACACATCGTTTATTCGATAATATTACACACAAGATCTACGTATCGGCAGCACTTCTAGTAGTTTCTATTTGTGTTTTAGGAATTTCGCATGGTTTTAAAGTCTCAAAACCAGCATCTAACCTTGACCAATGCCCTGACAAAGCCGAGAAACTCGTGTAAATTCCCCCTAATATAGACAAGTCTATCAGAATAGGGCAGATGAGACATCCCCATTATAGCATCGCGGCCATCATTGTTCTTGAAAAGATAACTGAGGTCCCAAATGTAAGGAAGATTATAATAGTAATCTTAATGGAATCGGGAGAAATTGAGTTAATTTATACAGCGGTTTCTGCTTTTGATCTCGATAAAATTATTACTAGGCTAGGCTGGGTTTTTGGGATTTTAGAAAAGAAACATGTATTTTTGGGACTCGCACAAGACAGATTAGGAAATTTAAACTAATAGTAAAAATAAATTAACAAAATCTATCGGTATCAGTTAAGTGCGAGGCCAAAAAGGTTCCTATCTCATTTATGCGGCAAAATAAAAAAAAAATGATAAGTCGTTTCAAGATTATTTTTATACTCTTTGGTCCTATTATGCCACGAATACACTCGTGGAACACATACTAAAATGAATTATATAAATGGTACATGAAAAAAAATAACCAAGTGGCTGAGTACAAAAATGGTACATACATACCATAAATAATTTCAAATAGCCCAAAGCTTAATGGCCCAGCACTCTAGTGTCATTTGTCGATGTCATAGACAATGACAATCGTCGGAACGCGCGGGCGCAAGTGAGAGGCTATGCTTTGCTGTCGAAAAGGAGGAATGATAATAACATTATTACAATAACGATAGAGTACCATTTAAATAAATATTATTGAGTAGTTGCACATAGAATTAAGCTAAGAGCATGGAACACTATCTTTATTCACTCTACTAGCAGCGCCCCGCGATTTTACCCGCGTAGTTCCCGTTCCCGTGGGAATATGGGGATAAAATATAACCTATGTTACTCAAGGTGAATGTAGCTTTCTAATGGTGAAAGAATTTTTGAAATCGGTCTAGTAGTTTTTGAGTTTATTCATTACATTCAAAAATACAGTCTTTCCTCTTTATAATATTATTATTCACTCTATTACCCTTATTTAAAAATGGGAGAGGATTTTAGAAAGAGGTCTTATGATAGTGGTAACAATGAAAATTAAATAATTATTATAAGCATTAACCTAGGTCCGTTTTTCTGTCCAGGGTTAACTGATCGAACATTAGCATAGGTATTTAAGCTTACAGCAATGTTTTTAGCTTAGTGAAACCAGATACTGTTGTGTACTAGTGCTTTAGATGAAGCATTTTTTGAATGGGAACTCATCTTTACTTTAATACTGTTCGTCGAATCGTTGAGCTCCTTAAAGTTCTAAGCTACACGATAACTGACAAATGCTGGCTCTGTCTGGACAGGTCTACTCAAATCTATATGGTACACAATACAATTGTATGGACTTCAAATGGGAATAAAACAAATTCATAGGGTGTTTGTTTCAGTGTTTCTTCATAGGGTAGTCAGCTAGAAAACACCGGACTCGTCAATCTATAAATATCATCTCATCTCATCTATAAATAGTGAGTAAATATATAGTAAATCTGAAGTGTTATTTATAACCTACTTACAAAATAAATTTTATCAAATGACTTCTTCGTTTTGGGCCGAGCCAAAGGAAGTGCCAGACTCTTATTGACTAACGGCCGAACCCAATAACCGATCTATCACATACTGGAGATAGAAAAACAAATGAAACAACAGAACACGGTTATTGGGTTCGGCCATGTCCCTTTATGTTCCAGAGCCGCAGTGACTCTTTCAAACAAATTCCACTTCTGTCTATCTGCCCTACACTATTGCAACCGAATAACAAGTTAACCCTTGTGATGGATGGCAGATTTTATGGCTACTGACTATGCGTAACGAATGACAAAAATGTCCTACTGACATGTTCTTTCCGAAGAGTCTTTAATTTATTCATTAATGTTGTGTAAAATCTTTCACTAACCATAGTTTTTGTCTTTCTATCAAACATAGATCGTCCTTTTTATTTTTAGTTTTTCGTAGCTGTATCTAAAATGGGAATACCTATTAAATAAAACGTCTTCAGAATTACGTCTACCCCCACATATTAGGTGTCTCGGCTGGACGAAGGTCTGACGTTCATCTTGATGGAATAAATATCGCTATCGTGTTACTAATGAATATTTTATACTATCATTACACCTAGAGATAAATCGATCAGAATTTACATGAGTTAAGTCAGGAAAATTATTATTTGTCAAAAATTTAAGTTCACTATTGTAGAAATCTGGTGGAAACTAACTATCACATATACAAGCATGTATGACGTGCCACTGACAATTCATTTTCTTGCTGTTCATAGGCAGAATCTCTATTATTTTAGAACTAAACTTCGCTGCAGCGCTAAGCCATGGCGTAATTATGTCGTCTAACTAACCAATTTCTGGAGCTTACGCGACTAAGTCTCGCTCATGTTCCTCCTAATGCCCTTTACGTTCCAGGGCTGCGGTGACTCTTCCGAACAAATTCCTGCACCTTGGCAGACACTGGCTCCAGTGGGCCCCATCTTCTATGCTGACATCTCTTTGAGTCGCGTGTGGAACTCAAAGCGCCATCGACCCGGGTCTAGTAGTTATCGCATATACCCCTTGGTAACGCTGGTGTAATATTTCTGGCTTCTTCCTATACGGCTTTCAAAGATCTTCTAGGATCTTCCAGACTAAGTACTTTCTAAGGGACATACAAGTCTCTGTATGTAATGAATGGTCACAAATCTTCGCACCGATCTCAGATAACGTCTCGTAACCTCGTAACTACCTATAGGCGGTTTGATTTTAATAATAGGAATGGTTTTACAGACTAAAACATTTTTACAAAAATATAAAATAAAACACTTCATTAAAAGTCTGACAGGAAGTTTCAGACTTTTAATGAAGCGGTAAGTCTTAAAAAAACTTTAATTTCATAAGTTGGCGTCAAAGAACGAATATATAATACAGAAGTTTTTCTTTTGTGCTTTTTAGTACTTTATCATTATTCGTAATTTGTACACACCACTAAAAGTCACAGGAGAGCAAAATACGGTAATTCGTATACTTGAATGACATATTTTATCCCGCTATTTTGATTTCAAAACCAAACTACTGAACCGATTTTGATGAAATTTACATACATATATGGGAAACCAGAAAGTACATACTTTCACATTAAAATCATCTATAATCGGTTCATAAATAACGAAGTGATGAGGTAACAAACATTAAAAATAAAATCCGAATTGAGAACCTCCTCCTTTTGTTGAAGTCGGTTAAGGAGGAGGTTCTCAAGTCGACTGTATTCTTTCTTTTGTGTTTGTTAGCTTTTATAACTTTTCACGGGGTGTACCGATTTTAATGATTCTTTTTATATTCGAAAGCTACTGCTTGGCGTCTGGTCCCATTTAAGTGAGATCTGATGACTAGTATTTGAGTTATCCCTAATAATATAGTGTGGCTTCGACTTCATCGATGATGTTCGCATTTTCACTCACCGATGTAAAATGGAAATGAAAAACTGTGTATGATGGTTTGAAAGACCATCGTAGTATTTGAAGGTTGTCCCTTTCTAGTTTGGTGAAGATCTGATGAATAACTTTGGAGATAGGAAACGGATCTCTTTAGTAAATCATAGCAAATCTTTATTGTTTACACCAGTTTATAACCCAAGGAACGCTATGATGTACCTACGTATAATTGTGGGGTATCACTACAAAAATGTGCAAAATAAAAAACTTTCTTTCTAAAAAAAAATTAAAAGCTTAAAAAAAGTATAAAATAGCTTTAATTTCGTAAGTCGGTGTTCCAAAACCTAAGAAACAACCAAAAACACCAACTTCCAAAATTAAAGTTATTTCATACTTTTTTATTATATAATACTAGCAGGGCCCTGCGGTTTCACCCGTGTAGTTCCCGTTCCCGTCGGAATATGGAGATAAAATATAGCCTTCGTCACCCGGGGATAGTGTAGCTTCCTAACAGTGAAATAATTTACGTAGCTTCGGAGCCTATTCATCAAATCTTTCCTCTTTATAATATTAGTATAGATATAGCATTTTTGAAGTCAGTAAAATTTATAAAAAATACACCATCTCACATTCTCCAGTGATAAATCGAAATATGTAAACTAAGCTTAAACAGTCTGCATTATAAATTACTGAGTCGCTCCCTTAATCTCGTGTTGAGATTTTATCAATGTATTGTGACGCTGAGGCATCGTTGAAAAATGTCAAATAAAAGTCGATTCATGTAAAGCTTATAAATGAGGAGTATAAAATATATCTTACTTATCGAGAAATAAATCGTTTTCTTCAAGATAATGTTAATAATGGTTTTGAATAGTTTTGCGTATTTCCATTAAAAAGGGAATCATGTACAAATCATGGAAATAACTGAATAAAAAAATACGCTTACAGTTAACTGTTCTAAATTATGTAATTTTCGATCACAGGGCCAAATCTATTACTTATATATAATGCTGAAGAGTTTGTTTGTTTGTTTGCTTGAACGCGCTAATCTCAGGAACTAGGTACTGGTCCGATTTGAGAAATTCATTCAGTGTTAGATAGCCCATTTATCGAGGAAGACTATAAGGCTATATTATCACGCTAAGAGTAAAAAGACCGCAGCAGCAATGAAAAATGTTTCAAAATCAGGGGTTAGTAACTATTCCACGCAGACGAAGTCGCGGGCAGAAGCAAGTCTCTTATAAAAATCACTCAAGTAACTTCCGTATTTGCATCTCAGTCGCAATCTGTCAAAATTCAGGGCAAACAGACTTATTTTCTACAGAAAGCAATGTTTGCTTTGAAAAAAAAAAGTAGAATTGAATCTTTCAGTCACAGCAATTGACAGTGTAGAAAAAGGGATTTCTGTAAAGCGACATTCCATCTATACATAATTATAGTAAAATCGTTGACTCTCCGTGTCTGTACACTGAATAGTTTTGCATAAAAATAACAGAGAAATGTTAGAAAAAAAAAAAAAAAACATAGAACAAAATAAGGCAAATTTGAAATTTATGTCTGTTCATCTGTTAGTCTATGCGTTAGTCGAAGTATCAAATACAACTAATTGGATTCGAAAGCTAGGTTCTTCAAAATATTAAGTGTCAGCCCGAGTTTTAACATATAAGCATAATAGCATGATCAGCCTTTTAATATTCCACTGCTAGGACACAGGCCTCCTCTCTAGGAGAGGGAATGGGCCGTAGTCCACCACGCGGGCCCAGTGCGGGTTGGTGAATATCACATGTCTTCGAATTTTTGGTTCTAGGACATACCGGTTTCCTCACGATGTTTTTCTTCACCGTTTTGAGAACAGTGGTGATGAAATTAACTACACAAAGTAATGCGCCTGGGTGGGTTTGAACCCCCGACCTACAATTCGTAAGTCGGGGCCGTTACCACTCGGCCACAGCTGCCCGAGTTTTATTTAACAACAATAAAAATGAAAACCAAAAGACGGACACACATTTTCCTAGATTTTACATTAATTTATATTCGCAGTTAGAATTACACTTTGCGTTAGCATTCTGTTTTTTTTTTTTTCAAATTATTCAAAAAATATTGGTATGTACATCTTATATTGATTATTTATCAAGCTAAGACCTAGATAATTGAAAAAAAGAAGATTTATTCAAAAGCAGTTGCGTTTCTGTATCTTTCGACATTTCAAATAACAGAAAATTATCAAGCTATCTTAGAACTACTAATGAATTTTCTTAAAGACTGTCTCAAACAAGTTGCTATCTCACTTCTAAATCCAGGATCTTAAGGTGAATGCTACGGGTTGTTCGTGGCCATTTTCCCGTTAGATGGCGCTGAAGTCGACATTTTCAGTTTTATTTAGTTTTGAGTGTAATTGGAACAATATTATGTAACAGAAATAGCACCGCGCAAATCGGAGATTCCACTTTACCGAAATTAATCAAATTAAAGCCTCAAAACCCGTTTGATTCGCCATATTTCATACAAATCTGATTATAGTATCGTTTACACACACATACATGAGCGACTACTTTAAAATCAAAAGCATTTAGCAAAATTAACCACTAGATGGCGTGAAATGATAAGTTATTAGGCTGTACTTACGTCGAAATTAGAATTGTTTGGGGGGTAAGTTTATTCTAACGCCACCCGTTACAATTATTTGTATTATGAAATACAAGGAATTATGATTATATAATAAAAGGCGGTATTTCTGGTGTAAACTATTTATTATTTTAGGAATTAATTGAATGTCAAGAATTCAATAGCTATCTATTGAATTCTTGACATTCATTTTTTATTATATTACCTTATACATTATTTAAAAAAACATATGTACCAACTAACCAAAATTACAAGTATTTATAGTGACAATTTATGTCTTGCTTGATACATAACTGTTTACTAAAAACAATCTTTATCAAAATAGGTATTTAGTCCCAATGCAAGTTTGAAGTAATTCAAGGTATATTTATTTACAACAATCACACACTAGTACAAGACAAACGCAAAACATTATAAATCATAACAAGACAACAAATTAGAATGTGAGATTACAACCAAGAAGGTGGAAAATGTTTGATAATATCGAAGCATCCATAATCACATATAACTAAATATATAAATATCTTTAAATAAATATAAATAAATAAATATCTTGGGACAACTCACACACGGCTATCTGATCCCAAGCTAAGCAGAGCTTGTGTTATGGTAACCAGACAACTGATATACATAGTTATATAATTTATAAATACATACATATTACAGATAAATTACACCCAGACACAGAACAAATAATCATGCACATCACACAAAGTTTGTCCTGGGTGGGAATCGAACCCACGACCTCTGGCTTAGCAGTCAGGGCCACTAACCACTAGACCGAAAGGCCCGTCAACTAATAAATGGTTATACATATCTGCTAAAGTATTGTTGTGATTGTAAAGGAAATAAAAAAAAGCAAGAGTTCTTTTTTGTTTTTCAGAAACCTGAAAAAAAGGGTCAATGATCACATTACGAACATTACGATGAGCACACCATTTCAGGTTTCTGGTAACCAAAAAATTTGATTTCACACATTGATAATATAGATTCTAAACAAACTACTATAAAGTGCAACTAAAACAAAAATCATTTGATGTGTTGTTTTCACTCTTCCTGATGTTCTTGATTTTCTTGTGCGTAAACCGCTGCTACACAGCTGCTACGAAAGAAAATTACTATAATTAGTATATTTTGTGTGTAACTTTTGATGTGGATGTTGAAATACAATTTCCCACAAGAAAAAATGGAAATTATGAAGTAAATAGACAAGTAATAATTTAGTGTACAGTCGGTGATAGCAATTAACTGACCCCCCTAAAAATTACTCGATTTTACACCCTATGCTCATAACATTAACCGTTATTCAATATGGTATGAGTTTATCAGACTAACACTACTCGATGAACAGAAACAATAAATAATTTTGATACGCAAACTTGAGCTTTAAGAGGTTGGTATTAGGTCATTTATTTAATAACTTTTTACCTTTTTTAATAAGTGGGTAGTTAGACGTCAATATGCGTATTCAACAAAAACTGCTATAAATATGACATAAGGACTATGGGGTAGAAGAATAAATTGAACAAGATATTCTATGCACAAATAGCAGTGAATACGCGCGAACATTTTTACCTTGCCTTACTAAATTGGCTTTTTTCCTTTTTATTAATTGTTATCAGTTTTGATAGTTTAATCGTCATGTCTCAGTTGAGTGATTATTTAAAATACAAAATAATCTATTTGCATGAGGAGAATGTTGGTATTAAAGCGATTGCTAGGAAACTTAATATAGCGGTAAGTGTATTATTTTTATGCTTCATTTATAATTATACTTTTTCCTTAATTCGTTAGTCTGCTTAAAAGCCGGTGAATGTAGAATAATAGACCATTAACTGTGTTTCATTATGAGTCTAATTTGAGATCATTTATAGGTCTAATTTGATTTTTATAATCTAACTAGCTGCTGCCCGCGACTTCGTCCCCGTGGAATCCCCGATTTTAAAACATTCTTTATCGTTGCTCCGCTCCTATTGGCTTAAGCGTGATGATATGTAGCCTAAAGCCTTCCTCGATAAATGGTCTATTCAACCCAAAAAGAATTTTTCAATTCGAACCAGTAGTTCCTGAGATTAGCGCGTTCAAACAAACAAACAAACAAACAAACAAACAAACAACCAAACAAACAAACTCTTCAGCTTTATAATATTAGTATAGATTTGATAAATGTATTTTTTCAAACTTAATCGATAAATTATGTTTACCTATTCGTTACTAAAATTATGCTTATTGTGTTGTTTCAGAGAAATACAGTCAGATTGTCGCTAAGACGTTTTGAAGAGGCAGGGAATATTCAAAAAGATCGTCCTGGACCAAAACCTACTATGTTACATACTCCAGTGTCAGAACGTCATCAAGCAATTGTTAGAAGGCATACTGAACAGCCATTTTTGCCTACTCATTCAACTGCAAGTGGAAGTGATCGTTGTTGGAATATGGTGCGCGGTATGCGGGACCGCTTGCGACAAGCAATAGAAAAAATGGTGCTCCACTTCGCTATTAAAAGCATGAATAACTTGAGTAACCAGTGTTGGTCACAAACAATACTAACGTATGTCAGTGTGTGTGTTAAATTAACTATTGTTATAATTTGTAACGAAGTATTTCGAATACCTAGTTTTTTGTCAAAACCTTATTTTATAACTAAAATAACTAATCATAAAACAAATTGATATATAGTAGACCAGGTAGAACTTCAACGTATAATGCCGTTTTATTTAGTTCAATGATATTTAATGTAGTGATGTTATTGTTATGAAATAGAAATACATACCTATATTTCTAAATATTATAACATGCTGATTCACTACATTAAACTCAGTGCAGTTAACAACGTTATTAGTAAGCAGGTAAATATCTAAAAATATCGTGTCGTCATCAATATCATTTATGTTATTCTTATAATATTTTTTTTATAAAATAAAATCGTTTTTACCACCATTTTGGTTTTTTATTTCTGTTCATTTTTTTTGTTGTTGTTGCTCAAGTTATAATTTATTATTTATAACTTAAAATAAATATACAAAACAGAAACAAACACGTCGACTACGCTGGTTACGAACTCGCAACCACGATTTGTCAGCTCACTACAGTCTCCACTAGACCACTCGAAACATATTCAACGTTATCGAAATTACGTATTATATTACAAGTTAAAATAATATTCAAGAACATACCTACCTTAACACTGCGTATTAAAGATCAAATTCGAATAACTATTTTATTGATCGTAGACGTTGAACCAGTTCCAACGTTGTTCTAGTTCGATCGTTCGTAACAAGCAAAAGGTTCAAATTCGTTTAATTTTTAGGGGGTCAGTTAATTGCTATCACCGACTGTACCTTTCATACCAATACATTTCGAATCTTTTTGAACTTGTCTCAAAATTATTTCTGGCAGATTACAGTATTTAAAAAAGCCTAATAGCTTTGGCATCATATTGCTGATAAATTCATTATCTCGATAAACTTCTATAACAGTCAAAGGTTCATTGACTGAAATAAAACATATGAAGTAACATTTATCCATGTTACTGACACGCATTTGTCCTTGAACCTGAAATAGATTTAATATTGTAGTAAGAGTAAGTAAATAACATGCTAAAATCTATACTAATATTATAAAGCTGAAGAGTTTGTTTGTTTGTTTGTTTGTTTGTTTGTTTGAACGCGCTAATCTCAGGAACTACTGGTTCGAATTGAAAAAATATTTTTGGTTTGAATAGACCATTTATCGAGGAAGGCTTTAGGCTATATAACATAGGAGCGGAGCAGCGATAAAGAATGTTTTAAAATCGAGGATTCCACGGGGACGAAGTCGCGGGCAGCAGCTAGTAAATTATAAAGTGGACATGCAATAGAATTATTAACTTACTCGATAGTAATAATCATGCTTTTTATTCATAACTAGAACATTATTGTCCAATGTTAGAGCAAAGTTTTTCTTTTCTAGTGCAGCTGCCTCTAGGCTTTGGTTTTTCCTCGCCAATGATGGAAAACACTTGATCTCTATTATGGCTCTCTCAATTTCAATTACACCTATAACAAATTTACGTGATTATAACTAGTGTTATAATTTTTTCCATATTTATCAAATATATAGGTAAGATCCAATTTATACACATATGATACATGAATATTGATAAAGAATGACTTACCATCTGGACTGCCAGCTAAACATCCAAATTCTTCATCAATAAAAAGACCTGAAGGCCTTACAGTTTTATTATACTGTTGCATAAATATGCTTTTTGCCACATTTTCATTTTGCTGTCCATATAACATGTCTTTTGTACAAATATTTTTTTTATATAGAATATCCTTGGCAAAATTGTGACATGGTGTTGTACTCCGGCGTTTGCATTCCTGTAAAAGTAAGATAAAATATTTTTTTTAAAGATGCTTTGTCTGCATAGGTGTTCTAAAAAACAAAGAAATTACACATGCACATTTCTGATTACATTACCTTTTCAAATTGACTAGCAGTCAGACGGTCACTCCTATGAGTAGTATATAAATCATTTTCATGCTGCGCTACAGTAGACATTTCAATGAAAGCTATGTCTTCTGGTGACTTTTGGAATTCAGCTAACCGTTCTTCACACAATATTCTCAATTGTGTTTCATCAATATCAATTGGATCACTTGCTTCAGGTCCATAGTTCTTGTCTGGTTTGGATTTTTCTCATGGAACAAACAATCGTTTGCGTGTTGACGATTGTTGTCGTATCACTAACTCGATTTACTGATTCTGTAATCTAACAAAAACGAATGTTAAAATTTTATAATCATTGTAACAAAATTCTATCATTGCAATCACATGATGTATCTATTTTTATTACCGTATTCGGAACAGCATCGGGGTACAAGAAAGTTTTCTTCCTTTCTTTTTTAAAAGATTACAGTCGAAGTGTTGACTGCAAATTCTGGAACTCATTTTTGGAACCCAATTAAGCCTATTGGTAGCAGCTATCCACATGTTTCTTATTTCAGGTTTATTTGGAAATCTGCAAGTATAATAAGATACTTTTACTATCTTACATTTTTGTAGTATAGTTTATGTATTATATAACAGTATGAGAGTAGCTATGTAGTTGTAGTGTGTTTTACTAATATCGTATAGATCAAAGCCTGAATATACTACCCACATGAAAGGGTAAATACCCCGTTGAAAAGTGGCCAATAGGTACTGAACTTTTAGATAAGAAAATAAAAATATTGGCCAAATCATAATTTTAGGACATTTTTCTCATTATACAGATTAGTTAGTATATTACTGCAACTATTTGATTATAAATAGAAGAACAAAAAGTGATCGAATACTTAAAAAACATCGAATACTTACGAGTGAAAGATAATCCGTCAATCTTCATCAAACTATTACTTTTATAGTTTATTACACTACATCTTACCATTATGCACTGTTGCACAAACTTAATATGTTAAATTGAGCACGAAAAGATACGTATTCTGTTGTTATTTGGACGTAATTGTTAAAAATCAATTATAATATGCAAATCGACAACAGTCACAAACGTCAAACTTGTTGTGCACAATCACATAATGATGATTGTACTCAGCCGACACGCGAATTGCTACTCCGTCTCTTTTCTTTGCTAGTGACGATAATATGTTTGTCTTTGTCTTTTGCGAATGCAAAGGAAGATAATATCCAGCAGTCTATAGGTATGGAATACTCTGTCTACGAACTCCGTCTCTTTTCTTTGCTAGTGACGATAATATGTTTGTCTTTGTCTTTTGCGAATGCAAAGGAAGATAATATCCAGCAGTCTATAGGAATGGAATACTCTGTCTACGAACCATATATGTACATGAAACGCGATTGCAGTAAACTAATGTTTGTTTTTTCGTTGTCCGTCGATAACTATTTGTATTACAAATGTGAAAAAGTAATATGACAGGAAATACAATATATTTATATATATAGCGACTTAAAAATTAAGTTTACAAATGATACTTACATAATAATATTATTTAGTACTTAGGTACTTAAGTACTTATAAAATTTTGTATACTTGATATTATTATAACTTTACAATATCGATCGGTGATTTCTATCTATAATGAGAAGATTTTAGTTTGTAGGTAATTGTTTGTAATAGCCAGCAAAACTCACGGGCCGACTTGCTAACACCACCGAAAGACTACTTTTATTTTAAAATAAAATTGCGAGTAAGCAACCTATACTACAATACCTTGCAATAATGATATGAAATTGTAATGAAATACATACAAGAAAATAATATTAGTTCAAATCAATGAAAATGCATACAATTTAAAATATACAAGCAATTCCGCGCGTAAAGCCTATCACCGCACTAGCTAGCTTGGTTTCAAAATGTATTTTTTATTTCAAGTCAATCGAATCATCACATTGCGAAGTTTGGCAACGGATTTTCTTAGAAATTCCGACGTTACATCTAAGGTCAAAGGGTCAAGTAATAAGAACGGCAACCTCGCGCGCCGCGTCTTACGTAGGTATGATGAATAAAACACCTACTAACAATAATCATAAACTAGGTAATGCTAACAATTTTTTGGTAACAACAATATTTTATGTTTTTGTTTATGATAGCTAGTTTTATGTTATTATAATGTTTTTTTTTAAATGAAATCCATTATTATAAATTGAGTAATGATTTTTCAAATTTATATTACCGGTTGCACGCCATCTAGCGTCAAATTATTATAACATCGCAATCATGGCGGTATGTTGTGGTTGTCAAAACGCACTCACACTAGTAAACGAAATGTCAAATTTTGCCCGGTTTTTAAAACTGTTTTTCTCAATATATAGCGCAAATTATTTACCAAAAAGTCTAATGCGCACATATTTCATTGTAGAAAAGTGATAAAATGATTCGTTTTGAGAAAAAAGTGTCTATGTACGGAGTAGAATGTATGCATTAAATGTATGAACAGGCCAGCGAAACAATCACCTTAATCATTTCGTCTGGGCCTAAATTAGTTTTTAAAATAAGATATAAACTTGTCTTCTGTTATCTGGTGTAAAACTTAAGCAGTAATGAGCAAGCGTACTTCTATGGGTAAGCCGTCGGGTCCTGAGGTCCTTCAGCCTGTTTACCACCGCACTCAAATCTACCTCAGTTAAAGAGTCACCGCGGCCCTGGAATGAAAAAGGCATTAGGAGAAAACACGGATGGGTTTTATTCAGTAAAAGTCTGACACTACTTTCCGCTCCACCCAGAGGGAAGAAGTCATTTGATGATTTCCCATTCATAAAAAAGGTAGCTAACTAACAACCCGCACTGAATTTGCATAGGTGGGTTTTGCTTTGGTAGGTGCGAATTATATGTCTAAATATACACTTATTTTCCTCATTTGTGGCTCTTTGTACCAGTGATAACCGTTTCAAAAGCCGCTGCGTGGTTTAGAAGAAGTCAGCGCATAAACCGAAAGGTCAAAAAAATAATAATCAAAAGTCATTTATTCAAACTAGGCTGAGAGATAGCACTTTTTGAACGTCAAATTTTACATAAAGACAGTCCCCCAAAACGCCCACCCGTCAACAAGTCCTAGTGTTTTAGCTGGGACGAACAAACTCCCCAGCAACACATTGCGTTTTAAAAACTTGAATTTACTTATATAATAGTATGCAAAGTAATACATGATATAGGTAGTGGCTCGCCGTCCAATAGCAACCAGGCCCGCGTCGACGACGCGTCGTGTTCCACGCGCGCTTTAATGAGATGTCAGCAAAGAAGACGGGGCCCCATAGGGTCAGTGGCTGAATAGAAGAAATCTTTTGATGATTTCCCATCCAATAAAAAAGCTATAGCGAAACTAAATTGTTGAGAGTTGTCTGTAACTGTGTATATATGTACATATTTTATAAGGCAGTTTTTCCTGTCAAGTATATTCTATCTACTCTATTGAACTCCGAAGAGATTTGTTTAAAATTTCAACCAGAAAACGCTCGTATTATAAAGAAAACCCTCTTTATTCCAGATTAAAGGATTTATTTAGAAAACCAATCTGCATTTATATTATTGTGCAAAGTTATGGAGTGCAGTTAGGTGGAACCTTAATATTTAGCAGCAAGGTTGTATTTTGAATGGAAAATAGTAAGAAATGTTAAACTGATCTCATTTCAGGTATACGACCTGTTTTGTAAATTGAGGGGAAAATTCGGAGGCGTGCAGTGGTTCGAGTTATGGTAGGCCAGAGAAAATGTCCAAATAAATTTTAAAAAATAACCACGTTATTCAGGGTTGATTTTTGATGAAATGAGATTTTTTTTGTTTTTTTTTTTAAATGGGCTTTTAAAAAAAAAAACAAAACTCCGCATTTCAACCCTGAATAATGTGGTGTTTTTTTTTTGGACATTTTCTATGGCCTACCCTAACTCGAACCACTGCACGCCACTGTAACATAGCCTATATTTAATCCCCGTATTCTCACGGGAACGAGAACTATGCAAATGAAACCGCGGAGCGCTGCTAGTGTACATAAAGATACGGTTATCACGACGACTTTTATGCTTTTACTTTTTACATGCCTGTCATTCTTCTATGATCCCTTGAGATAATCCCGTGTTCAACTTATCTTGGTTTCGGGACTGTATCTACTGGGTCCTAGTTTGAATAATTTATTTTAGTAATCTTATGAGATAACACGGGTCGGCCGTGCCATGTTATACCTAGGGCTATGACGGGGTTTGTAAAAAAAAGGTTCTTTTATGTAATCGGCTAATTTGCAATTTTTTAGGATATACTCCAAAATGAGCCCAGTTCAGCATTAATGTTAGACAACTGAACCTTTTTTTTTCTCCTAGTCGGGATATCATCAAATGACTTCTTCCGCTATGGGCGGAGTGGAAGGGCATGTCAGACTCTTACTGACTAAAACGCACCCTTATTAAATTTCTCCTAATCTCCTTTCAAGGGCCGCGAAAAGAGTCATTACTCTTTCGAACAAATTCCGCTACAGACAACCTGATGCCTGACGTAAATATTTTTTATAGTGCTTACACTAAAAATATTATTTAAAGGCATGCAGCTATTTATTTTATAATAACTGGAAAATAACTGGAACTTATGTCATTTTAAGGGTCCTGCTTTATTTACCGTAGGAACGTATTCTTAAAGTGCTTGTGTTATACAAAACACAGTCTTTATTTATCAGACAGATATCAACCAATATGTATTGTATAACGTTACACAATTTAGTACTTGAACTCGATCGTCTCTTCACGCTTATCTTGGTGAGGTCAATGAAATTTGATAAATAATACTTCCAGGCAGTGTTAAGGATCGGCCGTATAATATGCCGCGAATACGTACGATTTTTGCTGGTTTCCCTCATTATTTTATACGAAGGGATGAAGGAAGGCGTCTAAATCGTCATGCCACCGTTTTTCAAGCTTTTTTCAACGACGACGCTGGTTTTTAGATGTTGTACTTTTGTACTTTTGTGAAAATTTTGACCCATATATTTTGATGCATTGTTCGTGTTACCCGGCCTATACAACATTACTTGACAGAGTTACTTTCGTTTCACTTTACCTTGTTAACAGGTTTGGTGGATTTATTGTGGGTTACTTGTACAATTCATGAACCGAATGAATGTGAACAATACTTAAAAATACGAGAATTGCGTCCCCCCCTCCCCAGAAGTCAGTATACATTTTAGAAGCGTAATTAATGGTCGCGCCCTCACGATTCCGAGCATCAATTGTTTTAAAATTAATATATAATTGGCAAAACTACAGCGAAGATCTTAAAGTGCGACAGTGCAATGCAATGTGATACTTGTTGGAGCAATGTTCACCAAAATATTGTGTCTCGTGGTGATTTTGAGTGGCTGTCTTGGCGATGATGGGACCGAAGATGAATATGTAGATGCTGTGTTGGATATGTTGCTGAATGGTGTAAGCAGAGAGTTTGAGCAGTCCGGTGAACATGATGAAGGTATATTTTTGTTTTTTTTTTATGCAAACTTCATAGCCGCTTAGCGTATGTTTCTAAATCCCCTTGTAAAATAATGTGTATATAATAGTAATAAGTTTATTTACCAAAAATAATTACAGAAACGTACACAAGTAGGTATATCTAACGAGTAGATTAGTGTAGGCACTGTTCAGCATTAATGTAGACAATTGAACGCTTTTTTCTCCTGGATTTGAAATCATCAAATGACTTCTGACGGAGCAGTGGTGGCCGAGTGGTAACGGCCCCGACTTACGAGTTGTGAGTCGCGGGTTCAAACCCAGCCAGGTGCATTACGTTGTGTAATTAATTTCATCACCACTGCTCTCAAAACGGTGAAGGAAATCATCGTGAGGAAACCGGCATATCCTAGAACCAAAAATTCGAAGACATGTGACATTCACCAACCCGCACTGGGCCCGCGTGGTGGATTACGGCCCATTCCCTCTCCTAGAGAGGAGGCCTGTATCCCAGCAGTGGGAACATTAAAAGGCTGATTATGTTATGTTATGTTAATGACTTCTTCCGCTCCGAGCGGAGAGAAAGGGAGTGTCAGACTTTTACTGACTAAAACCTATCCGTGTACCTCCCTACTCTTTGCGTTCCAGGGCCGCGGTGACCTTTACCTACCTACCAAGCTAGTATTTTCTTAGTTAACTATTATTATATAATTTACAGGTGATGAGCCAGTCTTATCCGGTGGCGTTTGGAAATGTGGCACTTGTGATAATATTGATGAAACCAAGCTCATTTATTCCGAAGTCAATGAAGTAGACGCTGAAATGATGACTGATGAGTCAGTGGATATACAGGTTTGGAAAACATTTAAATGTACACTTAAATTTGAAGCCCATTCTAATGTAACCTGTGAACATCAAATTCAACTGTAAGAACTACAATATTTTACGTGAGCCAATGACGGTTCAAAAGCAGCGACGATGGCTGAATTGCATTTGATTCGTCTACAAAATCTGAATCCAGCGACTGCTAAAATGATGCTTTTTTTAAGGATGGCATGATGTGGCATGATGGATTAATCATGGCAATAGGGTATTTTACTGTAAAAATCTAATTAGTCCGTCTGATAGATAGATTTACAAAAAATATTGGACACGTATTTTTTCTTTTTTCACGTAAACAAAAAATGAAGACGATACAGTGCGTTGAAAACTCACGTGACGTCACTACGTTGCTACAATTTTTACCAGCGACGTGACGTCACGTGAGTTTTCAACGCAATGTATCGACTTCATTTTTTGTTTACGTGAAAAAAGAAAAAATACGTGTCCAATATTTTTTGTAAATCTATCAGACGGACTAATTAGATTTTTACAGTAAAATACCCTATTCCTCCATCATCATCATGAACAAAGGGAAGCTCATGTCACTACTAGTCATAGGCTTATCCCAAGTGTTGACAGGGCCCCAAGTCTGCTATTTTTATAAATTTGTCATTCCAACACGATCCCATTGTCATTTTGCTAAAAGTTCGTAAACTGCTAAATTCATAATGGTCGATTATTGCTCGGTCAATGGTCTCGTAATACTTTTTGATAATCGAGTAATTAAAAGCAATGACTGCACAAAGACGTTCCAATGGTAGATCACTGATCAAAGGAAGTGTCAAAACTTTAGCAGGTTACTGCATACGTCTGTCGTCTATTTGTCATTATATTCTATGCCATTTTCTTTCCATGGAGTGTAAGTGGTAAACCATTTTTATTAGTACATCTTTTATATTAGTAGATTACCAAACTTGTAAAAATCAACCATTATGAAATCAATGATAGACTATTCTGACACTATTGCAATAGTAGACTTGCGCCTGGTCTTGTGGGCAAAATGACAGCCAGGATTTTGATTTTGATGGTGCTTTACGAGGCACAGAACATGTCCCACATATTTTGTTGCACACAAAATATACTATGTGAACTTTGGAATCTTGCTGTATTGATTTTTTATGTATTTTCAGATAGGCATATCTGTGTCTAACATGAAGTGTGTGACAGTACACTCGGACGTAGCGGGAGTCGTGCGGCGCGTCGCGGGCGCATGCAGTGGGGAGACTGTGACGCTCAGCGTGGCGCCTGCGCAACACTTTACTGTACAAGTTTATAATTAGACTAAGTTTACGTCAATGTTTTGATATTATAAGTAAGTTTTTGTATTGGGGTTTGATTTTTTCCGTCGGAAGGCTTCTCCCGAATCCTTTAATTTCCCTGTAGTCTTTGTAGTAAGGCCAATTCACGTAACTTCACTAAGAAAACAACCAAAACGTCCCACCATCTTTGTCTCGATCCGACGCGACTCCGTCTAACTGTGGCAGGGCTTCAGACTTGCTATATGTTTATGAGCCCACTGCTTTGATAGAAATGCCCTGTCTATTTTTAATTCCGTCTTTTAAGTCAGTTTTTCGAGCTCGGCGACCACTCGCTTCCGGCCCTGGTTCAATTCATAATCCAGAGCGAACAGGCATGGGAAGCGGTTACCTTCTTCTGCGAAGCAGTAATGCTAGCGAAGGAGGAGGCAGACCGAGCGAGGGAGATCGATACCTAACGTACCAGACGCCGCAAAGATTCTCAAAAAAAGCTTTTTGAGGTTCGACGGCACTCCGCGTTCTGGAGCGCAGCGTGGTGCCCGATTTTATCCCTTTCTTTAATACTAGTTTTTTCGGGATAAATTATACCTTAATGATTGTGTAGATTTCCATCAGTGAAAAAAATCCTCTAAATGTATAAACTTTTTTTAGTTTAAGTTTAGATTTATCACTTTACTGTTAAGCTCCCTGCACATACTTCATCTTTGCAAGAAATAAATTTTACAATTTCAAACAAAAAATAAGTTAAATTAAAATCTGCCCAACATAGAATTACATTACAAATTGAAAAACTTAAAAGTTTTAGTTGCTTCTATCGGGGCTTTCTTCTCACAAATTGCTTTAACTTGAACTTTTCTTCGCAAATCCAAACTATTATAGAGTTTACTTTATGTCCAAGTTTTGCAGAAATTAACAGTATGACACTAGGAAAAAGAAAAGTAAAACTGGCTAAGTGCAAGTTTCAAATATGCTCTTTTATTATGAAACGTCTTTTGTAATTTGTTCCCCAAGATTTATTTATTTAAAGACAGGCACACAAGTGACTAAATTTCCACTCCCCTTCTTAACAAGCAGGAAAGGAACTAAGGCTCTGTTCTCTGAGTCTTGATAACTCTGCCTGTTATATCCTGCCAACTTTTAAAGATCGCAATAGGTAGAATAGTTAACTAAAAAAATCTAATTAATCCGTCGCATAGATTTCCAAAAAATATTGGACACGTATTTTTTCTTTTTTCACGTAAACAAAAAATGAAGACGATACAGTGCGTTGAAAACTCGTGTGACGTCACTACTCGCTACAATTTTTACCGAGCCGTGACGTCACAAGCCCCCACTCCTGATCTTTGATGCTTTGTATCTTCGTCAGTTTTTATAGATTTGATAAAAGAAAAAGTACGTGTCCAATATTTTTCTATAATCTAACTGACGGACTAATCATAATCATATTATTATATTTTTTACTCAGGAAACATCCCTATTCCACATAGCGGGACAGTCACCATTTTCCTCCGTCTTAGACGCCTTTACCCAAGACACAAGACTATATGAGAATTGCAATTATACCTACAGTAATTATATGAAATCATAGATAATGCAAATACTTATGAAAAATCTAATAAAGTGGATAAACGTAAAAATCGACTAGGCACAACTTTTCTTAGTAAGCAAATACATTAATTTTTATAGCTACAATTATAGCACGAGCGAATTTTCAGTATTACTCTAACACTCCCTTCCGCTCCGCCCAGAGTGGAAGAAGTCATTAGATTAGACAAAAAAGTAAGTTCTGTTGTTTTTTTTTTAACCTCATTAGATTTATTTTTTTTAGTTCCAAACTGCGTTTATATAAAAAAAAAAAACTAAGATTTTGTTTTTACTTACAAAATACAACCAAACAAGCTATCATAACTTGTTTACTCGTAGTTGTATTTATTTAATTATGTATAAATATTAGTTATGTTATTTTTATACCGAATAACATTTAATAACATTCTGTGTCAATAAATCATTTAATTCTTTGCAAACATGGATATAATATACTAATGATTTTATATTA
Organism: Hecatera dysodea; assembly: GCA_905332915.2. Taxonomy (NCBI): domain Eukaryota; kingdom Metazoa; phylum Arthropoda; class Insecta; order Lepidoptera; family Noctuidae; genus Hecatera; species Hecatera dysodea. The sequence continues at coordinate 2,946,071 of HG995294.1, read as the reverse complement.
AAGTTTTCCATATTTTACCGTCCGTATTGGATTTTTCCTAATCTGACAGTTTTTGTTTTTTTTTTTTTTAATAGATGAGGGTTACGTTTAGCAAACAAAGCTAACATTATAATTATATAAACAAAGCAGAGTTAAAAACTTTCATAGCTATCAGCTGTCTTAAGACCGCACATTGACCTGATACTTCGCATCTGTCTGCATTCTAAATTCCAGTTCCTTATCAGTGGACTGCCCCGAGAATATAACGCAATTCCGTAAAACAGAGGCAACCAGTCTATGATAAACTATCTGAAGAGCCTGAATGTTAATTTTCTTTAAGAATTTTCTTTAAATGCGCGTGTACTTAAAGAAAATTCTTAAAGAAAATGATAATAAAATGATAATAGAAGAAAATACCATGTCAATAAGTGAACTAAAAAAAAAACTTTTTACAAAAAAATACAACCGACTTTTACCCAAAAAATCAAAAAAGTGCAAAATAACTTTAATTTCGGAACTCGGTGTTTGTGGTTGCTTTTTCGTTTTTTGAACACCGACTTCCGAAATTAAAGTTATTTTGCACTTTTTTGATTTTTTGTGTAAAAGTCGGTTGTATTTTTTTGTAAAAAGTTTTTTTATTTTTCACTTTTTAGTGGTACCTACACCCCCTCCCCTCCCCCCACCTACACGAACCAATCAAATTGGTGTAAAAAAACGTACTGCTCCTTTGCAGAGTAAACTAAGGCGATTCTCACACTGCCCCGCATGATGCAGCGTAGCGCGTGGATGCGTGTTCTTCCGTTGCTTGTAAGTATCTCCGTTTGTATGGAAAACGCGCACAGTCTAACACACAGAAAATGCATCCACGCGCGTTCATGCGGATCACGCGCATACACGCGGAGAAACATGCACCCCCGCGCGTAGGTGCGGGGCGAGACGCAAGGTATGGCACACCGAATCCCGCAGTGCCGCGCGTGATTTTGAATGGGCGTGACGTGTGTGTTTGATAATGGATCTCGATATCGATCGATTTATATTCGAAATCGAAAACCACCCAACTATCTGTAATATGAAATGTGATGAATACAGTGACAGAGCGCAGAAGGTGAAACAATGGGAGGAAGTAATAAAGTACTGCACGACCATCACAGAGAACGGCGAATAAATGAGAGCCGCCGTGCGTGAATCTACAAAACGCACCGACGCGCGTGAGTGCGCAAAAAACCCGCACGATGATGCAGATCTGCACTCCTGCAGGAACGCGCGTAGGTGCGTCGACACGCAATATGCAGCATGATGCGGGGCAGTGTGAAAATAGCCTAAGAGGTCGTCAATGTAGACAATGTAGTTTTTTTTTTTTTGTTGATTTTTCGAAAACTGCTTGGTTGATTACGATGAAATTTTCATGGGACCATTTGGGAAGTATACCCTTTCCAACAAAAAAATTTTTCAAATCGGTTGACAAGCGACGGAGTTATGCGCGAACAAACAGTAAAAAAAAAAAAAAACATACAAACATCCGAATTGAGAACCTGCTCCTTTTTTAGAAGTCGGTTAAAAATTAAAAACAAGATAACAATATTTTCATTGCAGTCGGGGGACGGTTCCTTTGAATAGTTCTTTACAGGTCCTCCGATTCCAAATAATGTAATTTTTAGTTGAGTTCACTTTTTGACATGACAGGCGTGTTTTTTAATTTCGTTAACTATTTTTAATTTATTTCATACCTATTTTGCAAGCTTTAGACGGTGACAGTATATTTGTAGTCTAATTTAACCAAATATATATATATATTTCTAGCCTATGTTACCCGGGAAAACTCAACGCTTCTAACGTTACCAGATACATTGATATCGGCCGTAAGCCGTTAAGAAGTTATGGTGGAATAAAGAATACATACATGAACCCTGAAAACACAACACTCCTTTTTTGGGCAGTTGTGAAAAAAGAGCATATATGCGGATTTGACAAGTTTCTTACTTATGTAGTTCTACAACATAAGGTTTCCATGTAAGCTGGCTATGAACTGTAATGTATAAGAACTTAGCCTTATTAGCCTTTTCAATATCACAGTTCTTGTAGGAAATGCTAACATTTGGGGTAGGTGTAAAAGACTGGAATATCATTAACAGTTATAAACAACGAAGACAAATATACAGGCTGTGCAAGTGATTTAAGGAAATTTCTCGAGTTGGTGTAATGTTCAAACCGTTTACATTCCCAATACGCTTTTTCTTTAGTGACAAATCCGAAGCCTCATATTATAATTAGGTACGTTCGCCAAAAGTTAAGCTATGTTCATTCGAGTAATGTTAAGCTTGTAGGCACTGTTCATTTGTTTAGAGACTCAAGTGAATTGCGCATCCGAAGAAGATAAAGTCAAAATTAAAAAAAATCATAATGTTTATTGTAAAATAGATCATACAAATAGCATTATTTATCAATGTGTTTGATATTTATTTGCTGTGAGCTTTGTGCTAATAAGATTATCTTTTTTCGAATAATCTTATCTATCATAATTACCGATTATGATAGATAAGATTATTCGAAAAAAGATAATCTATTACATACATATAAGAATACAGCTGATTTTATTTTATGATTGATCAGACAATTACTCTCAAGCAAGGTTACTCATACCAAGTCTGTGACTTATGTATTTGTTTGTTTAGTTTTTTTTTTCACACTAAGAAACCTTTCCATAGCAGTTCCTCCATGAGCTCAATTAATCCACCTGCTTCTTCCACTATCTCAAATAAGTCGAATCCCAGCGAACACTGGTAATTCAACAAATGCATTTGAATGCGGTGATGGTAACTTCATAGTCACGCGAATGATGTACTCCCTGCTTATTGCCTTCGAGTATCTTACTGTAAACACTTCTGGTCCTACTGGTATTATATTAAACATATTTGATATACTGTTGTCCGGTATGCTTGGTGTCTCCACTGTTACTAGCACATCTATCTGCTCTACAGTTTTCCCAATTCTTACATAAGTGCTTGTTTTACAAATCAATTCGGTTTGAATATTAAACACAACATCACTGTTATTATTCACAACAAATGTTATTTTTCTTTCACTAGAAGGAGTCAAATATTCTTTATCAAGTTCAACTTTCATTTCAATACCATGCTTCTTCGAAGAAAACAATTTAGTCACATTTTTTCCTAGTGAAGCAATTAATGGCTTCTCTGTAGATGTTGAATCGACCCTCGCGTGTATTGTTAATTTTGTTATAAAATAATCACTCACTTTAAACAGATCAGGGTTTCTAAACTTTAGTATTAAAAAATATCTTATTCCTCCAAGAGTTTTTCCTTTGTGAGTTGTCTTTACTGATGGTGGGATTTTTTCTGGTATTTTCATCACGAACGAGTATTCGTATGATCCAGATTTCAGTACTATGTCTTCTCCGCTAATATCTTTTAGCAAGTCTACCTTTACAACTTTATGCGTTTGATATTGATAAAGATCACCCGCGTCGATTGGTTTGGTACAGTAATCGGCAATATTTGTATGGTCAAATATGTACGGGGAACATACCTTTTCTACTAGCGTCAGAGTAACGCACTCGTACACTGAGATTTTATCTAGATTAAACTTCACTATTCCCCTTAGAGGTTCTCCAGTTATATGCTTTCCTACCTCTGGAATTTCTATTAATATTTCACTGGACACCACCATTGTTGATATATCACTTTAACACGTTGTTTTAACGGCATGAACTGTATCGTACTAAATTATCAGATAATGGAAGATTGTATTAATAAATGTGCTGTATTTTGGAGTTGATAAAAGATAAGTAAAATTGCTACAATGAATTTAAATCAAAGAATATCTTTTATATCACAAAATTGCTGGATCAATATTATTTAAGGTCGCTTGTCATTGCCTGAATTACAACATAGTTTACATAATCTGTGATTTGTTAGTAAATATTAATGTTATAAATAAACAAATAGTAACAGTAATTTTGAAATAATCGATGTAACGTTTTAAATTATAGTTTGTATTGTACACACATAATTTACTTCTAAATGACGTTGTAATTTTGATAAATAACAAAAAAAAGTTGACATATCATCGCATTATTTGACATAATTATTTTTATAATAAAATTAAATGACTAAAAATATAAGTATGCAATTTGAGTAAGTATTGTTTATTAAAAAATAGTACTGATCCAATAATAATAAAAAACACACAACAAAGATAAGAGATGAGAATAAGAACGGCGTTAAGTACTATTAATGATTAGTAAAGACAGACTAGGAAGGGGTGTACAAACCAATATTTTTGCGAGTGTGTTGCTGATAATACATTAATCATTCAATAAAACAATACGTAATAATATTTATAAGATAACTGTATTCTGATTATCCAGTAATCATTCACAATGTACGCTAGATATGAATATGGACAAAAATATATACAATGCCCTAGAACTGGTGTTCTAGAAGTGCGTGTTTTATTTGTAGTTATATGTACCTGCTATACAGGTAAGAAAACAACTCAAAATTAAAAAAAAATGTTCTTTTTTTAAATTGTGACCTAAGAACTACAAAAAAGCTCATGAAAAATCACTGTTAAAAAAACTAAAAAAAAAAAAATACCACAAAGTGCATCATTATGCACTTTGTGGCATTTATTTTAGTTCAGTCACAGATTTGATGGCAGCAACTGTATACTGTACAAGCAGTTTGCTTGAAAAGTGTTTTTTTTAAAGTTTGAGGGAATATTTTGAGGGTGGGATTTAAAAAAAAGTCAGTGTTTTTGTATTAATTCTTGGCTGCATAACAAATTAAGAACACCAGCCTTAAATATGAATATAACCTCGTTCTTTTGAAACAACCTATATTTACACTTAAAATATGAAACTTTTAATTAAAAAAACCCTTCAAATAAAATACGGTCAACAATTCTGCATTTAAACATGCATCATTTTTGACACCAGACTTAAAGACGGTTAATATTTCAATTTTTCTTCACATACAACAGCTTCCCAATAAGACGGTGGTTCTTCAACAGATTAATTTGATCCACCTGCTTTTTCATCACCTCTTTCATTATTATTCTCTTCTCTAGTTTTTCTCTAATTGTTACAGGTATTTCAACAAAAGAATCTATATGTGGTGGTGGTAACTTCAAAGTCACTCTTATTTTATATTTACTATTAATCATACTTGCACAGTGTCTTACCGTGCACAGTTCTGGTCCCACTGGTATTTTAATAAACATATTTGATACACTGTTATCAGGTATGGTTGGAGTCTCCACTTTTTCAATCACTTCAGTCATTTTTTCACAATCTATGAATTCAAGTTTAACACTGGTTTTGCAAATCAATTCAGTTTGAACATTAAACATTACATCACTTCTATTGGTCACTACAAATGATACCTTTCTTTCACTAGAAGGAATTAAATATCCTCTGTCAAGAACTGCTTCTACTTTAATTTCGTGTTTCTTCGAAGAAAACAGTTTAATGCGATTTTTGTTTAACGTAACTATTATTGGTTCATCTGTTATTGAAGTATCAATCTTGTTGTAGATTGTTATTTTCGTCTTGAAATAAGTGTCGAAGCTAAGAGAAATTGGATTTTTAAACTTAAGTATCAAGTAATATTCTATTCCTGCAACGGGTTCATCGTAATTAATGACCATCACTGTTGGTGGTATTTGGTGTTGATAAAAGATAAGTCAGTGAGATAGGTGGCTAATAGGTGGTAGAGATACTTTACTATAATGTCTGTAAAAAATGTTTAAAGGCTCATTTGAGACATGGGCCAAGATTCGGAAAGAACTTTATTCTCTTCCTTTTTACATGATTTTATTAGCTTGACCTGTGTGTATGTATGGCACGGAATCTTTTAACTTCTTTTCAACCTACTTCTAGAAGTCTAATTAACTTGAAAATATGCACAGGGGTCAAGGGTTGATGACAATACAATAATCTTATAACTTTATATTAAAGTCCTGACTAGGATCATCAGGATAAAAATATAGTCTAAAAAACACGCTTTAATAGCAATTGCACTAAACAGTAGAAAATATTTTTAAATATAAAAAAATTAAAATTGAAATTTAATTAATTTATAAAAATATTAATATTAAGGTATTGCAAGCATATATGAAGTGCAGCCACGTCGTCAATATATGTAAGTAAGATTTAAAAAATATAAGTGGGGTAAAATTAATATCAGTGCTTGTTTTACTTCAATGAAGAGTGAGAGTTTAAAAAACTTGGAAACAACTGAGTTCACATTTCACACTCACAAGATTCATAAATCAAGTTAAAATATAGCATCTATAAAATACTGAACACATTATAACTCTAGGAAGTATTATATTAGTCAATAACTTTTACTATCTTGCAAGGAATTAATATTTAATCATTTATTAAGTTTTTTTGCCTTGCTTCTGTCGTGTTCCAGTAGTTTACATGGAAATAGCCTACTACTAAGACTTTGCTGTCTGTCCGTCTGTCACCAAGCTGTATCTTATGAACCGTGATAGTTAGACAGTTGAAATTTTCACAGATGATTTCTGCCGCTATGACAACAAATTTAGAAAACAAAATAAAATAAATATTTAAGGGGGCTCCGATACAACAAGCTTGTTTTTTTGTTTAATTTTGATAGGCACGCGTTTGACTCACTATCTGATGGTACGACCATGGACCGGGGATGGGTGACCATCTCAGGTAACATAACAAGACTTCTCCGTGCCTCGGAAAGCACGTTAAGCCGTTGTTCCCGACTGTCATTTGGAGATCTTTGGCAGTCGTAACGGATTGTCAGAAGCCAGAAAATCTGACACCAGTCTTGTCAAGAAGTACCGTGTTCCCCAGTTAATGGGTAGTGGAGGTCTGGTAGGCAGCCGCTTCACGCAAAATACTGGTATTCAGCTGAATCTGGGAGCCGACCCCAATATAGTTGGGAAAAGGCTAGGCAGATGATGACATTTAATTCATTTTTAACGTGGTTTCTGCTCTGCTCAAATAAATACTTTTTTTTTAACTACTCACCCTGCCTGACACGAGATGAGCATATGATACTTGCCAATCGGGAAACTAGCTATCAGTGAAGAGTTTTCCAAATCGGAACAGGACTTCCAGAGAATAACTTATACAAACATGTAAACGAACAAACAACTTAACCACTTGACATTTTTGGTAAAGTTGATGCAATATTTTTTAATCAATACAATTTTATTAATGCTACAGAGGTCAGTGTAGTCGTCAACATTGCTGCCTCGACCATTATCTTAGCATAAGTGTAATAACATGCCTTTTTCGTGAGAAGACACCGTTACGTATGTAATAATGTGTTGAAGAGAATTTTTTAATCCGTATAATTATTTGAGTATTTATGACTGAATTATGTCGGATTTTCTTTTGTGACATTATTTTTAATCATCATTTTTAGGGTACCGTTCCTGAAAAAGAAAGACGGAACCGTTATACTCGCTTTGTTGTCTGTCTGTCTTATATATACTTTTTTTATTTTTGAAATTAGGACAGTTATTTGATTTAATTATATTACTGAGGTTTGAAAAAGGAGAATGCGAACTTTGGTCCCACCCTCCAATAAAAATCGTTGGGTAGGTATTTTTGAGTTGAACAAAAGTTATTCTGCTGTTCAATTCAATCTAACAGTAGTCATAACTACCTCCTGTTTTACCAGAGTTCATACAAATCCTGATATCGACCGATGCATGGACCTCCAAAAGCCGAATATATATTTTATCTGTTTGCTGCCTAAAATAAAATTACAAGAAAAATTTTAACTAAAAAATTCACGATATAATCTATCGTAATGTCGTGATTTTTTTTAGTTAAATTGTACTTAAATATTAGGTATCCCAATAACGAATTAAATAAATATTTTGACATTATGTATCCCCACATCATGAGCAGTGGTGGCCGTGTGGTGACAGCTCCGACTTACGCATTACTTTGTGTAATTAACTTCATCGCCACTGCTCTCAAAACGGTGAAGGAAAACATCGAGAGGAAACCGGCATGTCCTAGAACCAAAAATTCGAAGACATGTGACATTCACCAACCCGCACTGGGCCCGCGTGGTGGATTACGGCCCATTCCCTCTCCCAGCGGTGGGAACATTGAAAGGCTGATTATGCTTATTCTTATGTATCCTCACAAAAATGTCGGTGTCCCGTCCCTCATCGATTACATAATATGATTAATTAACTTGTATAAGGATAACAACATGCCTTTTCTGTGAAGACGTTTTGTATGTAATAATGTGTCGTAAACGGTTTTCGACTTTTGTTTTTAATTATATTTTATTTATGTCTTAACTAGCATCTGCCCGCAACTCTGGCCGCAATTTGCGTCGGGTTCAGAGGAAAGATATATCTTAACGTTAAATAAATCTTACTTCTGTCACGTTTCCCGTACAATTTTTGAATTTTTTTCCAATTTTTAAAGTAATTCGGAATATTGGAAAAAAGTGCTGAATTGGTCCAGCCGTTTTCGAGTTCGATTATTGCGAACACATTTAGCCAGTAATTTTTAATTATGTATGTAGAATGTAGATTATGTCGCTTTGTCGGTCTGTATTTTTTAAACCTTAGCTTAAAACTTTTATGGTGCACGTTAATAAATAAATATGTATATACGTAGGCATATATGTAGGCATACGTATGCCATAATTAAAAACAAAAAATAAACAGTTTATTAATTCATTTCTTTGTTCTTACTCTCACAGAGATAGTATTTTACGAAAAGCTTAGTTTTAAGCAAATCTACGAGTTTGTGATGATTATGCCCAATAAGGTTTTCCTCTTCCTTTTTATTTCGTTAGAAAATATACTAATATTTATTTTTATTAGCTTTGGTGTATTTCTTATATTAAATTGCGTAGTATTCTGTATTTATTTGCAAATATGTAATGTTATTTTGTTATAAACAACAATTTAAAACCTTAAATATTATAGCTATAGTGACATTAATCGTTGCTATGTAATTTACTACGCAGTGACAAATTGTAATATAAGTAATATTTAAATATTTACAGACTAACAACAGCTGATAAATAAAGTGTCTTTCTTATCATATAATTAATACTAATCAGGAATAGGTTTTAGCGTATTATTATACAAATTTAAATTAAGGAATTTTATTAGTTTAAGACAAAAGTGCAATATGTGCCAACTCTAAAATTAAATACTTTCTTCTCAAAATTTGGCATTATTATTTTCGTGGTATTGAGACCCGGGGGCGTGTAAACTTGCACTCCTTTAGAAAAGTGATACACCCTATTACTTTAAGCTAAGTTTCATGAAAATCCGTTCAGCAGTTAAAACGTAAACAGATAACAAATAGACGGACAGGGTTATGTTTTTTTTTAGTAGAGATATTCTTAGAATATTTTTCTTCCCCGATGTCAGTAAGATCCAGATTAATTTAGAAATCTACACTAATATTAAAATAGGAAAGATTTGATTGTTTTTTTGTTTGTTTTTTTTTTTGCATCGAATAGGCTCCGAAACTACTTGACCGATTTGAAAAACTCTTTCATTGTTGAGAAGCTACACTATCTCCGGTGAACATAGGCTATATTATATCCCCATATTTCAAGGGGAACGGGAGCTATACTTATATAATATTATAAAGAGGAAAGATTTGTATTTTTATATTTTTGTATGTAACGAATAATACCAAAAAATAGTGGACCGATTTCAAAAAATCTTTCACCATTAGAAAGCTACATTCTTCTTGGGTAACATAGGCTATATATTATCCCCGTATTCTCACGGGAACGGGAACTACGCCGGGCGATGCTAGTAATATAAATATACTAGAAAGTAATACTGGTGTTGGCCCAGATTTAATTTTACAACCTCAAGAGGAGAAGCATTAACTACTGAGCCATCATTACATGTTGCAAAATTTGTTCGAAAGAGGTACCGTGGCCCTGGAACGCAAAACGTATTACGAGGAACACGGATGGGTTTTAGTCAGAAAGAGCCTAACACTACCTTCCGCTCCACCCAGAGCGGAAGAAGTCATCTGATGATTTCTTTAAAAAAATAAAACATGACTGTCAATGAAGTAAAATAAATATGACGCATTCATTAATAAAAATTAATGACCGTAAATTATGAATAACAACCTTGATAAACGAGCAGTTTGTAAAAACCCTGATTTTGCAATTATGTAGTATCATTTACCATAAATATTCTCTACTCGAGCTTCAGACCTCTTATTGTGGCATCAGACGTAGTGATATCCAGACGTTTTAAAAATCTGGTCCTTATTTTTGTTAAATTTTAAAAATCATAATATCTGTTCCACCGTTACAGTTCAAAAAAATATTATTCGAATGTACCTATGAGTATATTTGTTTGAAAGTAGATCTTTAAATTTTCTATCGCAATGGTAAGGGAGTCGGAAAAACCGTTTGTAGCTGAATTCTACGCCGGAAAATCCGTTTTTATTACTGGTGGCACTGGATTTCTTGGAAAGGTAATTCTGTTTTTATTTCCAATTTCTTTTTAATAGTTGCGAGACTCCTTTTATATTATTTAATAGGTCTGAGTCAAGACGTTTAGTTGACACTTCGCGTGACCCAAGGGCTGGCTTTGACCTTGGACAAAGGATAAGCATTGCCATATAGCGTAGTAAAGCTGCCAGCCTTTTGGCTACAGTACCAGCGATCTGAGATGCGGAGGAACTTTTCGACGCCATCTTTTGAGTTATTTTAATTTTAGTTAGTTAAGTGTACTAATAGTTAGTGAATACTTTATTTTAAATGTTCTATATATCCATATTAAAAAAAGAAAACAGAATCCTTATAAGATCACTCGTGTGGCTGTATATCTGCCCGTCCGTCAGTCATAGCCTATGATCTTCGAATTTGCTGGCCTCAATCAGTAGTCTTTTAGCGGTGTGGCTAATCAAATAAAAAGAATTATCTCGAGTTTGACAGCCGTTGCGTATGGTTAAAATACTGAAAGTTTGACAACGTATTGTTACCCAGTTACTGGGTCGTGGAATAAGCAGTTGCTCGTTGTAAGTATTAGGATCCAGCAACATCCGGTCAGACCGGAAGCTGAAACCAAAAAAGTTCAGAAAAAGCCGACACAGATAATGTGTTGCGCGTGTGATGGATCATTTAGTTTCCTTCAAAATATTTGTGTTTAATGGTGCCTATACACGCGTCATGTTTGTGAACGGGCGCCGTCAGTTGAGACTGTTCACCTCTTAACTGACACTAGCTTATTTCAATCTCTATAATTATTTTGAATTGAACTGAAAGTGAACACTCATTAAAATTTTAATAACGAAACAAATTAAGTTTCTAATTCTTGGTTATTTCCTTAGCATAGACAAGGGTAGTTTTAGTTCTTTAAAAAAAATATGATAACTGGCGAAGTGCGAGCCGGAATTGCGTGCAAAGTCTTTTTAACGTATAATATTTTGTTAACATGTTCCTTTAAAATCATAGACTTAATAAGTTTTCTATTAATATCTACCTAGGTAAAGAACAATAATCTGGATATTCTTCAAAATTTTAAGCTTTTCGTTTTGGAGATAAGGGATAACTTAACAATAACATAATTATTACGCAAAGAGTTCCGTACGAAATTAAAGTTAAAATTATATATTTGCAAAACCATAGAATCTTTATAGATTTTCCTGAAAATAATAAGTAAATAACTATTTGGTGTATTAAAAACTTTTGACATATAGAAATAATCATCAAAATTGGGACACCCAGTACAAAGTTACGAGGCAACACAAAAAAAAGAACAAAAAAGAATACTACAGTCTACTTGAGAATCTCCTCCTTTTTTGGAAGTCGTTAAAAAAGATAAGAAATTGGGTACCCAAATCATACTACTACATCACCTGACCCCGGGGAATCGAACCCACGATACGCAGTGCAGCAGCCAATCGCTCAACTACTGTACCAAACGTGTTGTCGATATTTGAATTGATTTGCTTTTTTTCTTATAGGTATTTATAGAAAAGCTATTGTATAGCTGTCCAGATATGGATAAAATTTACATGCTTATACGAGAAAAGAAAGGTTTTTCTATAAGCGAAAGGATGACGCAATTTCTGGATAATCCGGTAAGAAAAATACTTTTCGAAAAATCAATCTATTTTCTTTATTTTAATATGTTCTGTTTTTCTTAGTATCTACATATTATATGTCACTATATCACATTTTGCAAATAAAATTGAAATAAGCATTCCCAGGTTTAGATTATCATAATCAATTTAGATTATTATACAGTTAAATTTGATAGAGAACAGATAGTGTGTTTATAAAAAATAAAAATAAACTTCTAAGTCAATATAGTGGACCCCCAAAATTGGTAAATATTTTATTTTGGAACCCTGTTTAATGTGTATCAAATAATAGGGTACGCCGAGAGGAATACGATAGATTATCAGCTTGTTTTTTTTTTGGGTTTGATTTAATTAATTATTTATTATTCTTTTGATCTTTATCACGTGGCTAAAATTCTTTATGAACAATTGCTTATTTTAATTGTATGTTTTAGCTCTTCAATAGACTGAAAGACAAACGGCCAGCAGACTTGAAGAAGATAGTCTTAATACCTGGCGACATAACTGTTCCAAACTTGGGAATTTCTGAAGACCACGAAAAGATTCTGTTGGAAAAGGTAAATCGGTACTTTAACCTCGTTGTTTATTTATTTATTTAATACTTTACGCACACAGATGTACAGAGGCAGATTTAATGCCTTAGGCATTTTCTACCAGTCAAACTTTTTTTTTTCTTAAGTATAAGTAACAATTGCGTAATATACTATATAAAAAAAAACTTTGGGTATTGCAGAGAATAATAGTCGTAGGTACAATATGAAATAACAAAAGACAGAAACGCGTTGTTGCTGCGACTCTGGGGCGGAGCGGGAAGGAGTGTTAGAATCTAGTAAGATTCTAGAGTGTTAGAATCTAGTAAGATTCTAACACAGAAAAAAATAGTTGGGGGAACACGGCTGATTTTAGTCAGTAGACTAAAATCAGCCGTGTTCCCCCAACTATATTATTTTTTCTTTCGGACAATTCCACAACAGCCATTTTTACCTTTTGTATTTCTTAGTTGTTGGTACTTGTAAACACGGTTTATGAATTAAATAAACGAATTTGTCATATTTTACTATATCATCATAACTCTCAACTTCCATTTAAAAACTGGCCGTTTATCTGCAGATACTTTCCGAAATCACATACCGTTAAAATAGATTCTTGGTTACATGGTATATGATTTCGAAAAACCGCTTCTAAATAAAATTGATTTATTCTCTATAAGTAGATAATTTGAGTAGTGAATCTGCTGATTGGTGTTTAGGCTGAGCATGGTCCAGAGCTCTCATGAGTGGGACTGTTTCTTAGCAAGCTTTTTGCTAATAATCTTAAATAATTATGTATATTTTTAATTTTAATATGGTATTTTACTGTACAAATCTAATTAGTCCGTCTGATAGATTTACAAAAAATATTGGACACGTATTTTTTCTATTTTCACGTAAACAAAAGTCAAAAGTCAAAACGATTATTTCAATTAGGCCATTAACGGCACTTTTGAACGTCATCAATAAAATTTATCATAATTAAGTGACTCTAGCGGCCATTCGCAAAGGTAGATTCTTCTTCTTCTTATTTGGTAGAAGAACGGACAAGAAACTCCATAGTTACTCTTCTCAAATAATAAAAAATTAAAAAATGAAGGCGATACAGTGCGTTGAAAACTCACGTGACGTCACTACGTTGCTACAATTTTTACCAGCGACGTGTCGTCACGTGAGTTTTCAACGCACTGTAATATCGTCTTCATTTTTTGTTTACGTGAAAAAAGAAAAATTCGTGTCCAATATTTTTCGTAAATCTATCAGATATCAGTAAAATACCCTAATACAAATTTGTTGGTAGGGATAAACTATTTTTGTCGCTTTTTTAATTTGAAATTATTTCTGAATAAGTAAATTAACAAAAAAAAAAATATACCGGTCAAGTTAAACAATCTTACAAAAAATCACATAGAAATGAAAATTTGTACGAATGTTAGGAACACTACTATAAATGAAATGTGAAAAGTCTCCATGGATGAATAATCAAGTAATCTAATATTGACGTTAAAGGTATCAGTGATCATCCACTCAGCGGCTACCGTGAAACTAAACGAGCCCCTGGCGACCGCGTGGAAGATCAACGTGGAGGGAACTCGAATGTTATTAGCGCTGAGTCGCAGGATGAAACGGATTGAGGTAAGCTTTTAGACGAGATATTGTTTCCGTGGTCTACTGATAATGTAATAAATAGGTTCCACAGCATTACCTCATGTCTGCGATAAAAACACACTAACTCAACGTTGCTTTAAGGGGGGAAATATTGCTTCTGTGGCCTACTGATAATGTAGGTAATAGGTTGCACAGCATTATCTCATGTCTGCGATAAAAATCACACTCAAACGTTATTTGAGTTTTACAGAGTAAACCTTATAAGCTCACAAAAATTGTTACAGAGTAGCCTGTCTTGAGAATAAGTAGATTCACATTGTATGTAGTGGGATTTTTAGAAGAAAATTTTTATCAGCTTATACTGATGGCAGAATAACAGATTTTGAGTATAATGATAAAATCTATGTAAATCTATACTAATATTATAAAGGGGTATCGTTTGTGAGTCTGTGACGTTGGAAGGGGTAATCTCCGGATCTACTGAACCGATTTTCAAAATCATTTCACCAATAGAAAGCTACGTTATTGTGGAGTGTCATAGGCTATATTTTATCCCCGTATTGCCACGTGAACGGAAACAACGCGGGTGAAACCGCGGGGCGCTGCTAGTCTAATAATAAAATTATAAATCCCAGTATTTACAAGACAGAAGATCAAGTTATATACATTTAGGACGAAATGGTTCAACTCACCAGGTTTTCATACACATATCCACTGCATACACAAACACGAACAGGAGAGTGGTGGAAGAAATCCTGTACCCTCCACCGGCAGACATCCATGAGGTGTACCAGCTCGTCAAAGATGGAGTCACTGAGGAGGACACGGAAAAAATACTTGGTAAGTGTCATCGTAAACATAATAAGAGTGGGCCAAGAGTTGAGCCCTGAGTGCACCTATTCTTACTGCAGCTTCGGGAGATATTTTTTATGAAATAAATGACTTAATTATGAAGTAAGTAGATGAGAGAAGTTCTAGACCCCGTTGTGGTTTAAGTGATACATCAGCAGCCTCTGCCTATGCTATCCACCTATCTTATTGTTGCGCGTCACAATCCAGAACTAGTAGAGTCAGGAACCTTCGAGACTTTTCTATGAAAGAACATTCTAGAATTCTCGAACCATCATCAGCCGAGACCAAATTGTACGCGAACTTTCTACAATCGTAGGTTCTGGAACTAACCGTCGCCCTATGTTAGACGTACACCTACCAAGTCAGTATTGGATTATGAATTAAAGTGATTAGTAGTGCGATTGTGTTTTATAATTAGTGAGTTTATAGAGTAATTAGTGTTGTGTAATTTTTTATTTGTATTCGATGATATTTATATATTATATTGATTCAAATCAACCATCACACGTCTTATTAGAAGTTTCATTAGAAAACCAGCGTAAGACAGCGTCAGTCTGTCTGGCATATCGCTGAAATGGACCTTTTTAGTGCAGCCGTGAAACAATCACTAAGTTTTTGTCATACCAATATTTTTGTTTGTTTGTTATTTCCATGTACTGTGCGTGTTTCATGTATATGCTAAATACATTTTATTCTTTCTTTCTTTTCTTTCTAATTAGAGTCATTTTTGGTTATTTAATCGGCTGTTTTTATTGTAACGAACCCGAAGCTCGTAAAATTATCAACTGATTTACAGATGGACGACCAAATACGTACACATTTACGAAATCGCTGACCGAGCACCTGGTGGCTGAGAACCAAGCTTTCGTACCAACAATTATTGTCAGACCTTCAGTTGGTGAGAAACATTTTACAAAATTTCATTTACCTTCATATGTTTTTCAGTACCCATGGTATGTAAATTTATGCATGTGCAATTCAAATACTATTGAATAAATTCAAGTTTTTAAAACGCAATAGACAGATGTGTGCTGGGGAGTTTGTTGCCCCTCTTCTTCTCAGCTAAAACACTAGGAAGTGGTGACGGGTGGGCGTTTTGGGGGACTGTCTTTATGTAAAATTTGACGTTCAAAAAGTGCTGTCTCTCAGCCTAGTTTGAATAAATGACTTTTGATTTTGAAATGAAAAAAAAAAACATGTAATCTTTCATTTATATAAACGACTATTGCAAACTTGAAAAGTTGGTGTAATTTTGAAGATCATACATTTAAATGACACTTATTAACGGTTAGTAGGTACAAATACTCTATGCTATGGCCAAAAGCAAAGATGACAAATTGCTCATAATGTTGCAATCATGTGCGATCCGCTGTATATACAGAGTTATTTATAAAACACCGAGGTCATTATACTAATCATTATTTTTTTAACTATGGGACCAAACCTGAAATCACGAAAAAAAAAACAGCTGTTCCATACATTTATGTTCGTATAACTAATCCAAATGTAGGGAACAGCTGATTTTTTTTTCGCGATTGTATAACGCACTTATTTTACGTAAATCCAATATATAATAAAGATGCAAACAATATACTAGGGCTTCCTTTATTTACAACCTTACATAAACATTTTATGGTTTTGACGAAAAATTATATTTTTATGTCTTCACAGTTTATTATCTCGTAAAATGTGAAAAAGATTTATAGTGATCGTTTGACATGTCGACAAATGATTTATTGTTCACTCAGAACCTTAAAATATTTAAAATTGTATAAATTTATTTATTGATCTTATGTACATATATTATTAACTGATATATACTAACTATACTAATATTATAAAGAGGAGAGATTTGTTTGTTTGTTTGTATTGAATAGGCTCCAACACTACTGAACTGATTTGAAAAATTCTTTCACTGTTTGGAAGCTACACTATCCCCGGGTGACAATGGCGTTTTATTCCCATATTCCTACGGGAACGGGAACTACGCGAATAAAACCGCGGGGCGCTGCTAGTTAACTGATATAGTCATAGTAACTCGCATGGCTATTGTTGAGATTTTTACGTTTTCATTCTCCTCATCATCAGCTATAGCTGATGATGAGGAGAATGAAAACGTAAAAATCTCGTAAAAATTCGAGAATGAAAACGTAAATATGATCAACAACTGCAGGACATTTTATTTCAATCTCATGTGATTACCATGTTCAGTCAATTTCCATCCAGTTGCTGCAAGCAACCACGTGCTGCTCCAGTTGCTTAGCTTGAATTGTAATAAATACCAACTGCCATACAGTATACAATAATCTTCATAGATTTTATGGCTGATAACTTACCATTAAATACTTGTTTCTGCAGCTTAGTAAATACGACTGTGATGTCCAAATCTGGACGTCACACATGCATCTTTACTTCGTGTAATTTTATGAACGTCACTGCTTTGCATAATCAGCCTTTTAATGTTCCCACTGCTGGGACACAGGCCTCCTCTCTAGGAGAGGGAATAGGAATGGTGAATGTCAGATGTCTTCGAATTTTTAGTTCTAGGACATGCCGGTTTCCTCACGATGTTTTCCTTCACCGTTTTAAGAGCAATGGTGATTAATTTAATTACACAAAGTAATGCGCCTGGCTGGGTTTGAACCCGCGACCTACAATTCGTAAGTCGGGGCTGTTACCATTCGGCCACCACTGCTTCATTAAAAGGCTGATTATGCTGCTTTGCAACTGTCATTTGCTAAAAGAAAAGCTATATTTACTTATTTTCAGTGGCTTCAGCAAAGGACGACCCTATAAGAGGGTGGCTGGGTAATTGGTTCGGAGCTACTGGTCTAAGTGTGTTCACTTCTAAAGGCTTGAACCGGTTCATCTACGGAGAGGCCAGCAATATCGTCGACCTGATCCCCGTAGATTATGTCGCCAACTTAGTAATTGTCGCTGGTGCGAAGAATGGAAAAGACAAGTATGCACACTTTATCATTATTATTTTTCTGTATGGGAAATCATCAAATGACTTCTCCCGCTCTGGGCGGAGCGAAAGGGAGTGTTAGATTCTTACTGACTAAACTCACCCGTGATCCTTCTATTGCCCTTTGCGTTCCAGGGCTGCGGTGACTAACAAATTCCACAACATGCATACTTTATCTTCGAAATGAAAGTAGATAATTAAGTGTAGTGGTCAAATGCATGCTAATTGTTAATATCTTGTTAATATGCTATTGTTATTATGCTTCTTTCGCATCACACGACCTAATATGAATAGGTAGGTCCAAAGCATGACCTTTTCATACGAGTTTTGTCAGTAATAAATGAGCAAAAGAAGTAGTAGAATAAATTAAAGGGCCACAAAGGTTTATAAACGTGTACTGCAGCAGCAGCCACTAATTTAATCATAAAACTTAAAACGTTTGTCGCTGTGACAGTCAGACAGAAGGCAAGGTCTTAACTTAGGAGTTAAAATTGTTTGTTTATAAAAACACTAGCTGATGCCCGCAGCTTCGCCCGCGTGAATGTCGGAAATTATCCCAAGGGAACATAATCCCGGGATAAAAAGTATCCTATGTTACTTCTAGTACCTCCCAGAATATGTGTACAAAGTTTCATGATGATTCGTCAAGTAGTTTTTGCGTAAAAGCGTAACAAACATCCACGCTTTCACATTTATAACATTAGTAAGGATTTATTATAGTTCTTTAGAGGTTGGTCTGCCAAGCGTAATGAGTGGTGGCTTACTAATTAAACGCTTTGTTTCTCATTATATCTACATAATTAAACTAGTATTTCGCTTGGGGGCGCGAGTTGCAAGCAACCCGCGGTGTCTTTTTAGTATTTTTTGACTAACAATTATTATTTCCCTGTGAAAATAATAATTTGTGTCAGGTTTCTGAGAAACGCAAAGGGGTTGAAAGTAGGGGGTTAAAAAGGGTTGAATTTTTTATTCGTCATATACTCATCGAAACACCCTCTATACAACCCCGAAAACCATTTTTCTCTACAATGTCAGATTTCTGAGATATACCAAGGGGTTGAAACAAGGGGGTTGAAAAGGGTTGAATTTTTTATTGGCCATATACTCACCCAAATACCCTCTATACAACCCCGAAAACCATTTTTCTCTACAATGTCAGGTTTCTGAGATACGCAAAGGGGTTGAAAAAAGGGGGTCGATAAGGGTTGAATAGGGTTGAATTTTTTATTGGCCGTATACTCATCCAGATACCCTCTATACAACCCCGAAAACCATTTTTCTCTACTGTGTCAGGTTCCTGAGATAAGCAAAGGGGTTGAAAGAAGGGGGTTGAAAAGGGTTGATTTTTTATTGGCCATATACTCACCCAGATACCCTCTATACAACCCCGAAAACCATTTTTCTCTAAAATGTCAGATTTCTGAGATACGTAGAGGGGTTGTAAAAAGGGGGTTGAAAACGGGTAGTTTTTT
Source organism: Hecatera dysodea (assembly GCA_905332915.2). Taxonomy (NCBI): domain Eukaryota; kingdom Metazoa; phylum Arthropoda; class Insecta; order Lepidoptera; family Noctuidae; genus Hecatera; species Hecatera dysodea. The sequence goes on along the minus strand of HG995294.1, from coordinate 2,926,553 downwards.
TTTCGTTTTATACTCATCCATACACCGTCTATACAACCCCGAAAACCATTTTTCTCTTCGCCGTCAGGTTTCTGAGATAAGCAATGGGGTTGAAAGAAGGGGGTTGAAAAGGGGTAGTTTCAGATTTTTCCCATACTCACCCCGACACCTTCTATACAACTCCATAAATAGTTTTCCCCTCCTAGCATGGGAAGTGGGAGAACAATTATGTCAATCAGTCAATCAGTGGTTTTTTAATTGTATATAATATAATAGTAAATTACGATACAAATGAACTACGGGTAAGTTGCTCATCATACACGAGGCCGTGGGTTGCAGCCCGAGCCGTGGGCGAGGGCGTAAATCAGCCGAGTGTCTAGTGAGCAAGGTGCTCACCGAGTTCCATACGCAATTTTTCAACACACTTGCGAGAAAAAAAATACACGTGTATTGCATAATTACAATTGTTTATCACACAGCAACAAGTTATTAATTACATATAGCCTATTTCAAACTTATAATTTTAGTGATAAAATGCAAATAATGTACTTTATAAAAAAAATTGTGAATTATAAATAATTTGATAACAAGAAATGATTTTTCTTGTTAATTAAGAGCAATAGGGGCATTTATTTATCCCAAAATTGCAAATGGGTTTTCAGCGGCATAAACTCATAGATCTTACAAAAAAAATGCAATTATAATTATACTAACTTAACTTTTTAGGGATAAATCTATTAGGTATGCACTAGTGTGTAATATTATTATGCACATGTGTGTTATAGTTCGGTTTATGGCCCTAAGAACAATGCAATAAGGCTCATTTTACGAGCAAATGTGTTAAAAAATTGATTAAATAGCAAATCGAACTAATTCTTCAGGTGGTCTTGGTGTAAAATTTTCCAAACTCCTTTCACTACCAAGCTACAAAATTGTTCCCTTTTTATTCTAAGGAAATGAATGGTTCCAGTGACATAGGTCATTAGCAGTGGTCAAGTGGTAACGGACCCGACTTACGAATTGTAGGTCGCGGGATCAAACCCAGCCTGGCACATTACTTTGTGTAAATTATTTCATCACCACTGCTCAAAACGGTGAAGGAAAACATCGTGAGGAAACTGGCATGTCCTAGAACCAAAAATTCGAAGACATGCGACATTCACCAACCCACACTGGGCCCGCGTGATGGCTTACGGCCCATTCCCTTTCCTAGAGAGGAAGCCTGTGTCCCAGCAGTGGGAAACTGCTGGGACACAGGCTTCCTTTTAAAAGGCTGATTATGCTTATGCTTGGTCATGGGAGCGAAACCTCAGGTAATAACTAGTCACCTATAAAATTAACACGATCTTAAATATTTCAGATCAAACGAACTGAATGTCTACAACTGCTGCAGCAGTTCCTGCAATCCCATCTCAATCGGGAAGGTTTTGGAGATGTTCGTCGAGGATACTTTGAAGCAGAAATCTTGTGAGTTTCTCCTGTTTTAGTTGCCAAGCCACCATAGGGCAATCTGGCATCTAAAGACAAAGTGACGTCCTATCGGATAACAATTGTTATCGTTACCCGATAGGATGGGAAGCGTTTGACATATGTCAAGATCATACATTTTTAATTTATCGACAATCGCTATCATTGGAGCAGTGGTGGCCGAGTGGTAACGGCCCGATTTACGAATTGTAGGTCGCGGGTTCGAACCCAGCCAGGCGCATTACATTGTGTAATTAATTTCATAACCACTGCTCTCAAAACGGTAAAGAAAAACATCGTGAGGAAACCGGCATGTCCTAGAACCAAAAATTCGAAGACATGTGACATTCACCAACCCGCACTGGGCCCGCGTGGTGGATTACGGCCCATTCTCTCTCCTAGAGAGGAGGCCTATGTCCCAGCAGGGGGAACATTAAAAGGCTGAATATGTTTATGCTTATGCTTCATCATTGATATCAGTTTGACTTAACCTTCTAAGGTTTCTTTTTTAAGGTATGAGCAAGGTAAAAGACACTTTACCCGTCTATATGAGAGTCCGATGTTGCGTTTGAAAATATTTTTTAATGATGCGCCTGATGAAAAAATACGAGTATTGTCTTAACACTGATACTAGTTGCAACTGTAATTATTATAGCTTTTTTATCGACTTAAAAAAAAGAAGGAGGTTCTCAAGTCGACTGTATTTTTTTTGTGTGTTACCTCATAACTTTTTACTGGGTGTACGGGTGTACGGGTGTAAGTATGGTTAGGAAACGGTAGGGTAGATGATGACATTTGTTATGTTATAAGTATGTTCAGTATAACAGCCCATAGTTCAGGAGACGGTCGTGTCACCCCATACACCCTAAACCATTTACTTTAGAATTGTAAAGTTCGATCAGTCAAAAAAGTAAAGCTATTTGTACGTTCCAAAGCGTAGCTATGGAGAAGAAATTCTCTCAACGTGCAGGAAACTCCACGGACAATATTTTTCTTTCTTACTAAAATCCTGATTATATTATTATCTTTGCGTGTGCCTATACGTGAAAAAAAATGTAAAGAAAAGAAAAAAGCAAATATTTATATAAAACAATTCAAAATAAAAATTACAATAAGCCAATTGCAGTTTAAAGATGACCAGTTTGAAGTAACCGTACCCGTTCATTATTCGTCATAGACATACACGACGTATGATACAGCGAGAGAGTATCATTCAGCTCAACCATTTTTGATAACCTGTTTCCAGATTGGAGGAATGAGATAAAGCATTTATATAGCATATTCAGCCTTATCACGTTCCCACTGCTGGGATACAGGCTTCCTCTCTAGGAGAGGGAATGGGCCGTAATCCACCACACGGGCCCAGTGCGGGTTGGTGAATGTCACATGTCTTCGATTTTTTACTTCTAGGATATGCCGGTTTTGCTCACGATGTATTCCTTCACCGTTTTGAGAGCAGTGGTGATGAAATTAATTACACAAAGTAATGCGCCTAGCTGGGTTTGACCCGTGCCCTAAAATTCGTAAGCCGGAGCCGCTACCACTCGGCCACCACTGCTGATGAGATGAAAGATCTATCCTTTTACCCATTCATCGATACGATAAACTTCCAAGTGTTCTAAATTCTTCAGCATATATTTCTAATAAAGTATACCGTTTTTATTATTTGCAGACGCTATGCCGTTGCCTGGTTGGTACATGTTTACTAAATACAAATGGCTGATGACACTGCTGACAACACTGTTTCAATTGATACCAGCGTATTTGGCTGATTTTTATCGGCTTCTGACCGGAAAGAATCCACGGTAAGACAAATTGTTTTCCGAAGGTCTATCTTATGTGTAATTTTAATCATCGGTCTATTTCTTTCGATCGTACGAAGATGATTGTTAGGTAACTGTGACCACGTTTTATGTACACGATAGGAAATTAATATTATTAAAACTTTATGCACTAGTAACAAGAAAACTACAAAGGTGGACTTAATACCATAGGCCTTTTTTTTGGATGGGAAATCATCAAATGACTTCCCCCGCTCTGGGCGGAGCGGAAGGGAGTGTCAGACTCTTACTGACTAAAAACCAAACCCGTGATCCTTCTTGTACCCTTTGCGTTCCAGGGCCGCGGTGAGTCTTTCGAACAAATTCCGCAACCCTAGCAGGCACTGACCCTATGGGGCCCCGTCTTCTTTGCGGACGGCTCTTTGAGGCGCGCGTTAAACACGACACGCCGTCGCCTCGGGCCTGGTTGCTATCTGACGGCGAGCCACCCATAGCTCGCCATCCACAGGCCCGCGCCTAAGGTGGCCGGGAATCGCCCTGCGTTTCCCGACGCCCGGGGCGTCTTCTTCTGTTGCGCCGGCTGGAGCGAGAGGTTTCCCTCTCTCATATGCGTTCCGCCTTCTCCTTCGCTAGCATTACTGCTTCGCAGAAGGAGGCGACGGCTTCCCATGCCTCCTCACTCCGGACCATGGCTTGAACCAGGGCCGGACGCGAGAAGTCGCCGCCGCCGATCGCCTCGACAAGGACACAGCGGTGCTCCGCACAAGCAGGGCAGACCTCCACCGTATGATCCACACATAGGCACTACCCCAAGGTCGACTGGTAGAAAATCCAGTAGACCTTAGGGTAGTGCAGAGGCAACATGGCAGGTGCAACTTAAAATAAAGACAAACAGAGAGGAAAAATCTACAATCATAATTACATAGATAGATACATCATCTGCCTATCCTTTTTCCAACTATATTGTATATACATTTTCTTTTTATTTTTATAGATACGTCAAGCTCCAGTCCTTGGTTAGCCAAACGCAGTTAGCAATCGAATTCTTCACATCGCACTCCTGGGAGATGAAGGCAGACAGAGTAAGGGAGCTGTTTGCCTCTCTTTCACCCATCGACAAAGACATTTTTCCCTGTGATCCTACCAAGATAGATTGGACGGAATATATCAGAGATTACTGTTGGGGTATCCGACATTTTTTGGATAAGAGAAAATAATTTATTTATAATTGTTATTGATTACATAATAAATCGTCGTAAATAAAATTTTAAAGATTATGGCAGAAGATTCTGTAGCTATTATGAGTAACATTATTTAATTAGGAGTTAAGAGGTAGTCAAATAAAATAATGTTTATATTTTAATTGCTTTTTTTAGAATGATCTAACAAAATCATTCATATAATAATAATAATAATAAAATCTTTATTTTTCCAACAAATACTCAATTTTTACAATTTTTAGGAGCATGGCTATGTGGGCCGGAGCAAAAAGACCCTGACTTCTAAACTAGGGTTAACCTGTTTCTTAGAAGTCAGTGTACCTTCGAAATTATGTGCGCATAAGCCATTATTCAATTTGAATTTACCTGAATAGGACACAAAATTATACAAAAAAAAATAAAGTTATTGTTACAAAACAATGTTAGCTGATCAAGGCAAAAGATATTAATTTGATAATAAAGAGAAAGGTTGTGTGATAGGTGTGTGTATGTGTGTGTGTGTGTGATTGATGGTAAAAGTGTGAGAGTGCGTGTGGGTTAAGTATCAGTGAGTTTGTAATTGTATGTAAGAATGAGAGTGAGCGAAATATTTAATAAAGTTCAACTATTTAGGTAGGCATAGTTTCCTAACAGAAGATTCTCCGTCTTGCGATAGTCGAGTTTTAATAGATATTCTTGTAAGGCGGATTTACACTGGTATGTTATGTAGTTGTATCAAATATTTTTAATAATTTGTTTAGCTGGTTGTAGATTTTCGAACTGCTGATATGGTAGTGTCTTTTAGCGAAAGATGTTTTACACGATTTCAGGGGAAAGACTGCGTGTTTGATTCTACCAATTGGCTCTGATAGAGGACGCGTTGAGTGTTTGCGGAGCATGGTCTGGAGAACGTACAATTGTCTTACTGTCAGCACTTTTGATTCCGCATATAACTGTACTGTTGGATATCTCCGTGGTCGACAGAGTAGAACTTTCAGAACAGCTCTTTGCGCTCGTTCTAGCCGTATGAAGACGTTCTCTGTGGCTCCACCCCAGACTGGTATACAGTACGTCAAAATCGACTGGCACAGGGCAAAATATACAACTTTTAGTGTGTCCGTATCAGCAGAACTACGTAATTTTTTAAAAACGTATATTAGTTTGCGAATTCTACTAACAAGTGTGTCGAGCTGTATATTCCAGTTCAGATGTTGATCGATATGTACGCCTAAATATTTAACAGTTGGTGACTTGGCGACAATGGGGCAATCACAGAAAGTCGAGGAAATACAAGAGTGAAGTTTGAGAGTATAAGATGCTGGTGGACAAAAATTTGATCTGATGGCGAACGGCACGTGAAAAGTTTTGCTTACGTTCACTGTTAGTAAATTATTACTCATCCACTTCATAACATGCGTAAGCGCCAACTCTGCGTTTTGATAACATTGGGCCCAGTCCTTTCCGTCAATTAGTAGGGAAGTGTCGTCTGCGTATGAAATTATTTTACAGTTATGGATTGGTAACTGACATAACTCGTTGATATATATCAGGAAAAGGGTGGGGCCCAGAATGCTACCTTGTGGCATACCGTACGTGATCGGACGCTCATCACTTACATTTTGTCCAACTCTAACAATTTGGGAACGACCCCTCAAATAGTCCCGAAACATTTCCAGTACTACACCCCGGATTCCAATGCTCTCCATTTTTTTCAGTAATTCGGGCGCGGAGACGGTGTCAAAGGCCTTAGATAAGTCGATAAAGATACCTAGACATTTATGTTTGTTATCAAGTACCTTTACGGCATGCTCAGTCAATGCCAGAATGGCGTCTTCGGTACTCATTCCTTTACGAAAACCAAATTGGTTGGGTGATAATACATTGTTTATGTCAAGGAAGGAGAGGAGACTCTTGTTTAAGACTCGTTCTAATATCTTTGACATAGTGGAAAGGACTGAGATAGGTCTGTAATTATAAACATCGTCTCTGCGTCCCGATTTATGAATAGGGTGGACCACTGCCCGTTTAAAGACTGCTGGGAATACACCTGATGAAATAGCCAGATTGCAAACATGCGTAATGATGGGGGCCAAAACTGTACTGGTGGCCCTAATGATGTTTATAGGGATGCCATCCCAGCCTGTAGCGGAATCGAGCTTGAGGGACATGATTATACCTTTTACTTCAATTTCTGTCGTTTCTAAGAGAACCATAGACCCACTCGATTTTGAAGACGATACAGTAGGAGTAGGGGATAAAGGGGTTATTTTGGATGCGAGACTTTTACCGATACCAGCAAAGTAATCATTGACTATGTTAAGTGAGAGGCGTGGAGAATCGGAAAGATGTAACAGTTCAACTGGAGAAGTAGTACTTGAACTAATATCAGCCACCTTTTTAATTACGTCCCAAGTTGCCTTTATATTATTTTTAGCTTTGGAAAATTCTTCTTTCTCATACATGCGTTTGAGATTTCTCAATAAAGAATTGCAGAAATTGCGATAACGGTTATAAGTGATTCGCAAAATTTCGTTATCACTAGATTTTTTTAATTTGACGTGCATGCGATCACGGTTTCGAATACACCTTAGTAAACCGGGTGTAATCCAGGGCTTAAGGGTTCTTTGTTTTCTGGGTATTTTACATTCATATGTATTGTCCTTAATTATGGTAGAGAGACTTCCTATTAAATTTTCCGCGGCACCGTCCGCATCTGTCATCTTTAGAATGGGGGACCAGTCATTGCCGTTTATGGTTTCTATAACTGCTTTTCGATTTAATTTGCACTTAATGTGAGGTGGGTTACGGTCCCTATTATTAGCTTGCAGAGATAGTAATAGGGGTTCATGGTCTGTGATAGACGACTCAATGACAATTGCAGTGGCGGACAAATTAGTTTTTAGGAGGATATGGTCAAGACAATTAGAAACACGCGTGGGATACAGGTGTGCCGGGAGAAGACCGTGTGCAGCGGCACAGGCTAGGTATTCGTCTGAGTTGGTGTCATTGTTGCCGTTCTTGATATCGATATTAATATCGCCGATCAGCACAACAGACTGGCTAGGGAGCGTGAGAACTTTGTCCAAACTATCGATGAAGTTGGTTATATTTCTATAAGATGGTGAACGATAAATGGCAATGATTGTAATAGTCTCTATGGTGCAGACAAGACAGTTGGCGTCGGCAAAATTGGGTTCTTTTACATCATGTTTAATAGAAGATTTAATATACATAGCACATCCGTCATTTTGATTAGAAGTATTTTTAGTACAGTAGGAGGTATAACCGTCTAGAGTTGGTAGGTGAGATATTTTGCTTAGCCAACACTCAGATAGGACAATAACGTCACAGTGAAAGCCTAAAAGTTTCATTAATACAGATACTTCGTCAAAATTTTTTTGAATGCTCCGTATATTAAGATGAAGTATCTTTAATCCTTTGTTAGGATAAGTAATATACCGCGAGCACATTTCAGGTACACAGGGGGGGATATGTATTAAGAAATGAATAAACATAATTATTTTAAAAAGCTTGCTTTTTATTATTTGGAAATGCAATTTCTCACCGGAACGACTATACCGATCTGCTCCGACTTTCGGTAGCTAGGGTCGCTTGTCCAGGGCGATGGTGATGTAGACCGAGACGTGACGCATGGGATCAACTCAGGGTAGAAGAAATCACAACAGTGGCCGTATTACGAAGTGCCAATGCCATCATGATTCGTGTGAGGGAAAGAGATAGTGCTATCCGTCTCGTGTGGCTCCGTCTCTCTCTGACACGGAAATCATGACGGATTTAAGACGAAATAATAGGTCGCCAGGTCACTGTTAAAGATTTTCATGTGAAAAAGAGGGATGAAACGCAAAACAAAAATGGTTATGAACATAAATGTGAATGGATGGAAAGGGAGAGGTAGGCCAAAGAAAATATGGATGTATTGTGTGAGGAGTGATATGAAAGAAAAGGGAGTTAGTGATAACGTGACATCTAACAAGCCAGAATCGAAGAAAAAAACGTGTTGCGCCGACCCCAAGTAACATGGAATAAGGGCAGAAAGATGAAGAAATCAACTCAAGTCAACTCAGAAATCACGAACTCAGCTATTCAGTACATTTTATCGAGCTGTGAGTACAGAAATATGTGGGCAAGGATATCAGTATTGGTCCCATTCACGATGTGTACAGTGATGTTATAGAGTATTGAGTTTATTCTTATACAACTTGTATATAATAATCATCTCTCTACATAAAAAGGTGACAAACTTGAAATCGGTAACTATGGCCCAATCAGCCTAGTTTCGCATTTTGTAAAAGTTATCGATAATCGTATACTAAGTCAACTTGACGAACAACAAGCCCCGAGCAAGCAGGGTCCTACGACGAACGATTTGACGTCACGATTGGCTCAGTGGATGAGCGATTGGCTGCTGCGCTACGTGTCGTGGGTTCGATTCCCGCACGGAAAAAATATTTGTATGGCCTACAGATAGTTGTTCCGAGTCTAGCTGTTTGTGTATGTGAGATTGTATGTTTGTAAACGCACCCACAACACAGGAGGAATTACTAGTATGGGGCAAAGTTTATTGTTTTAAAAGAGGAATATATAGAGTTTAAAATCCCTCTATGCCTAAATAAATATTATTATAATTTCGTCATATTGTAAGGCCACATTTTTAGGAAAAACTTCGGAAAAAAATACTGACATCGAAAGTTATCTTATATTTCATTTCTTTTATTATACTAGCAGCGCCCCGCGATTTCACCCGCGTAGTTTCCGTGGGAATATGGGGATAAAATAGAGCCTATGTCACCCGGGGACAGTGTAGCTTCCCAACAGTGAAAGAATGTTTGAAATCGAATCAGTAGTTTCGGAGCCTATTCAATACAAACAAACAATCAAATATTTCCTGTTTATAATATTTATAAGTATAGATTATTTTACGATCACATAGTATAGAATGTACCTACTTACATTTTTGTAAGAAATAAATGTGCGTGATCTAAAATAAGTCGTGAATGCAGCCGTTGAAATTTAAATTGTTATTTAAATGTAAATGTAAATTTTTTAAATGTTAAAATTAAAATAAACGTGTACCAAACAATGGGAATTAATTAGGAACTCATTCGAGACTTTTCTTTAAAAAACGTTAATCACGTTAATCTCCATTGTTTGGTGTTAATTGTAAATTATTTACATGACATTGAGTTATGAATAAACAATCATCATTATCTTTTCATCTGCCTTGCATCTGTCCAACTTTACTAGTGTTGGTTTCCAGTTTACAGCAGCTGAGTACCAGTATTCTACATGTATCTGACTATTACAACCCAGTTACTGGGTAAGAGGTTTTGCTCTTCACAAAACAAAACTGGTGTCAGGTTTTCTGACTCCTTCGACTATTTGTAACGTGCAAAAAACTGGAATCACGTAATCGTGCGTTCCTCAAAATCTAAATATGTATATATAACTCAAAAGTGACTGACTGACTGACTGACATAGTGATCTATCAACGCACAGCCCAAACCACTGAACGGATCGGGCTGAAATTTGGCATGCAGTTAGATGTTATGACTTAGGCATCCGCTAAGAAACTATGTTTTTCCAGTGGCTTCATTCTTCCACTGAAAAAGTTATTTAATTGAATAAAATTCCTATTCCCTTATATTCTGCCAAGGAAATAAATGACGGAACGCACAAACATTTTGGATAACGATAATATTACAGGTTGAGTTTCTTTTTTTTTAATCAATGCTCTTTTTACTATATTTTTAGTTTTCAAAACTTTGAGTTTAGTCAGGCATACTGCAACAACAGGATATCAACTTATTTATATCTCATGCACTAACAAAATAATACATATTATAGAAAGACGTCCCACCCGTCACGTCCTCATCCCACCGGCCCCCTTCTACCATAGGACATCTAGACGCACTGTAAGTTACCATCCCTACCTTGTAGCTATTCCACCAATTCACACCAAGCGTTTTCAATCATCTTTTATACTGCGCACAGCAAAGGAGTGAAACTATCTGCATGCATCTGTGTTTCCGAACGCATTCAACCCTAATCTCTTCAAAGTTAGAATAAACAGACTTCTGGGTAAGCTCATTCCATCGTAGACTTTGTCTCTGAGACCTAGACTGGCTACAGTCAAGAGCAAACAAATTTCACAATTAAAAAAAATACTACAAGACGAGTGATCATGTGGTGATGTACCACCAGTACAATATCCACATCCAACCCACACGCAAGAACGACCTTCAATAATGACCTTAATTAATTTTAATAAATCTGCCTATACTTACTAAACGTCACGAACACTTTGTCGACTTCATTATGAAAATATCCTGCCTATCTTCACCAAAAACCGGTCTCAATTAAAAAAAAGATAACATTTTATGAACAGGTTTTTAATGAAAATTGTTATTGAGGTTGTTCGGGGCAAACATTTTAATTTTAAGAATATAAATTGTCGTCATCGATTTCAAGTTATTGGCCCGTGCTTAAATAAAGTCTATTCTAATACCAGACATTAGAACAGGGCCCCAAGTCTGCTATTTTTTATAAAATAATGTGTCTTTCCAACACGATTCCATTGTCAAATTCATAATGATCGATCATTAGTCGGTCAATTGTCTCGTACTACGTTTTGATAACCGAGCTATTAAAAGCAATGACTGCACAATGACGTTCCAATGGTAGGTCCTGTGGATAGGTCACTGATCAAAGGAACTGTCAAAATTTTAGCAGACTACCATATGTCTGTCATTCATTTACGAGATTACCATTTTAAGCCATTTCTTTCAATGGCGTGTAATAGATCATCACAAGAAGATTTCTAAGATTATTTTCATAACAAATGTAATTTTTTTGCTAAGCTTCGTTGCACAAATGAGGTATTTTTTCAAAATACTAGTTTATTAGCATTACTGCGACACAAGATAACTGGATGTAATATAAAAACGTAAGTACATGCATATAATTGCTTGTTCCCAGACAATGTACTTCATTTACTTACACAAATGTCTGAGGTCAAACACGTTGTTCTTTTAAGTTACCTTTGTTGAATTAATAAATAAAAAAAGCATTTTTTTGCAAATATATTAAAACATGACCAATATCTCCAAGATATTTGGAATCCGAGTTTTGTTCGCCAGATACAGTTTTGTGATTGGCAAGAATGTGAAAATTAAACATATGCGAGGATGTTCCAGTTTGACCAGGTAAGTGGATAAAGGCAGAATAACTCATAAGAACAAAGTCCACATAGTAAAAATCAGTTAGAAGCTAGAAAATCTGACACCAGTCTTGTTAAGGGTACCGTGTTACTTACTGGGCAGTGGGCATGCTACCATTGCGGCGATAAGTCCCCTCTTTGAGGAGTGGTTGGAGAGACGCACAGAGTACTTTTATATATATGGAAGAGAGACGCCACGGCGTGCTCACCTGCCGCCTGACGCAGGTGCTCACCGGACCCCCACCGAATGTGTCTCCACGTTGTCGTCGTGGTGGGGCTTGAGCGTCTCAATGATCTTGCGAGCTTTCCCGGTAGAGCCACTCATGCCGGAAGGTCGCAAGTGAGGGATCAGACCAAGAGAGACACACGCTTGCTCGCTGCTCTTTGGTACGCGTCTGATCATCAGACGTGACTGTGAGAGCAGCGAGCAGGTCGAGAGGTGAGGTTAGGAGAGAGGGCCCTGAGAAGGGGCGGAGCGAAAAGGGACCGCACCCTTAAAAGGAACAAAACATGAAAAAAGGCGATTGTAAAATGAGTCCCCAAGTGGGTCCCGACTGCTCAGCGGTCGGGGAATCCCACCCCGCTTCGGCGGGCTGCCCTCCGTACTCTGGGGTGGGCACCAAACGCCTTCCGCTTGCCAGTGGCAACACGAGCCGAGGAGGCTCCCAATCGTCGTCATCCGAGTCCGCTTCCTTTAAGGAGCTGATGGCGTACGGTTGCGTAGAGGAGGGTTCGCCTGAGCGCCGGGGTGGTGCGGAGTCGGATTCCGGCTCCGCGCCAGACCTGGTAACGGTCAGCTCGGCGGGCTCTGGAGACAGAGGAGGGGGGGCTGGGGGCGCCGCCCTGGAGGGAGCGGTCGCAGGGCTCCCTCTACTCGTCCTCTCGACTCCGACGACTCGGAGTCCCCGGGAGAGGTGCCTCCCACTGCCGAGGAGAAGAGGGCCAAGCTGGAGGAGGTCGTGGAGGCCGTGATCCGCGCTGTGGCCATCAAGAGGAAGCAGTCCTCCAAGCGGGAGGCAATTAGCGCGGCCAAAGCCTCCATTATGGCGGCGGCGGCGGCCAACGTCGGCGGGTCCGGAGAGGCGACAGAGTTGCGGGTGGAGGTCGCCCGCCTCGCGGCCGTAACGGAGCGACTCATTGCGGAGAATGAGTCGCTCCGGAGGGACCTGGCTGGCATGGCCAGAGCGGCCTCGGAGGAGCCGCAGGGGGGGCCGAGTCCGGCGGCGCTGGAGGGGAGCCAAGTGCTGAGCTAGGTGCGGAGCCTGGTGCGGCAGGAGCTGGCTCCCTTCCAGAAGCAGTTCTCCGTTTTGGAGGACATGATTCGGCATCCCCAACTAGCGGCGACACAGAGGCCCCCGGGCCGGCAGAAGGCGGCTTCCTACGCGGCCGCCGTGGCTGCCGGCCCGGCAACGTCCGGCCAGGCGAAGGCCAAGGCGGGAGCCGCGCCAGCGCCTGCGACGCCGGCGACGACCAAGTCGGCCCCGGCGAAGAGGGGCAGGAGGAAGGCTGGAGGGGGAGCGGCTAAGGCTGCTGCGCCAGTTGCGCCGCAGCCGCCCCCACCCCCACCCTTGGACCCTCCTGCGGCCGAGGCCGAGTGGCAGGTTGTTGGTCAAAAGCGGCGGGCCGCGAAAGCGGCCAAAAATAAGGCGAGGAGGCAGCGGCGGAAGGCCAACGTCATTGCGGCGAGGCTTCGCGCCCCGAAATCCGCGGCTGTAGTGCTCACACTGCAGCCGGAAGCGGAACAGAGGGGCGTGACGTATCTCGCCGTACTGAAGCGGGCGAAGGAGGCGGTGAGCCTCCAAGAGCTGGGCATCAGCGGGGGCATCGGGGTCAGGAGGACCTTAACCGGTGCCCGCAAGCTCGAGCTCGCCGGAGCGGAGAGTGGCCCGTTCGCGGACGCCCTGGCCGAAAGGCTGAGGGCGGTCTTACCCGCGGACGAGGTCCGGGTGTCCAGGCCGACTAAGCGCATCGACATGCGCATAGTGGGCCTGGATGACTTCGTGACGGAGGAGGAAGTTGTGGCCGCCGTCGCCAGGACTAGGGGGTGCTCTGCCGAGCTCGTCAAGGCGGGCACCCTCCGGCCTGACAACACGGGCATGCAAACCCTTGTGGTGAGCTGCCCCGTGACGGCGGCCAGAACTGTGTCGGAGGGCCGAAGGCTCTTGGTGGGATGGGTATCTGCGCGGGTAAAACTGCTGGAACCCAGGCCTCTGAGGTGCTACCGCTGCCATGTGGGCAACCACACGGGAGCTATGTGCCCCTCGGAGGTGGACCGCAGCGGACTTTGTTTCCGCTGTGGTCAGCCCGGTCATCGGGCCGGCTCGTGTGAGGCAACGCCGCACTGCAGTGCATGTGCGGCTGCTGGCAAGCCGGCCGAGCACTGGGCTGGGGGAAGGGCCTGCGCGCCATCCGCCCCGACCAAGGGCAAGAGCTCCGCCGCCGCCGCCGCCTCTGCCGCCGCCGCGGCTTCCGTCGCCGCTTCTGCCGCTACTGCTGTGGGTGCTGCGACTCCTGGTTCTCGGGAGGGGGCCGAGATGGAGTGCCAGTAATGGTCCCATCGTGGCCTCCTCCAGAGACAAGTCGGCCGCTGTGCTATTGCGCAGTGGCTGATGCCTGGGGACGGTGAGCGTGGGTGGCTCGCCATCCGATACCAGGCTGAGTCGACGACGCGTTGTGCTTCACGCGCGCCTCAAGGAGCCGTCAGCACCAGGAACGAGGCCCCATAGGGTCGGTGCCTGCTAGGGTTGCGGAATTTGTTCGAAAGAGTTACCGCGGCCCTGGAACGCAAAGGGCACATGGAGGAGCACGGGTGGGTTTTAGTCAGTAAAAGTCTGACACTCCCTACCGCTCCACCCAGGGCGGGAGGGGTCATTTGATGATTTCCCATCCAAAAAAAAAAAAAAAAGAAAAGGTGCTCACCGGACACGGCTGTTTCGGGAGGTACCTGTTTTAGTAAAACTAAGTGGACTCAGTAGTCATAATACGATAATTGTTCTTTTTTTTTTCTCGCAGTTCAGCACACTAAGGCTGGTTACTGCTTAATCGAAGAATCCCGCCTCAAATGAATTTAAGGCCCCCAGCCAGGGCTAAAACTACTTAAAAACTAAATGACCGCTCGCTAAGGGCATCCCCTGTGGGACACGGGCCTCGGCTTAGCGGGGTCATTGAGGGGGGGCAGCAAGGGACAGACTGGGTCAGGTTGATATTATTTTGGGGATTTAACGCTAATGGCTCAGCGGCGCGGGCTGGCTCGTTAGGCAAAAGTCGGGGAGGGGCCCGATATTCGTATCGGCCAATAGCCTGTTAGCCAAGAGCCTCGAACAATACCTCACTCTCACGTGACGTCACTACGTTGCTACAATTTTTACCATCGACGGGACGTTACGTGAGCTTTCAAAGGACTGTTCGTCTTCATTTTTTGTTTACGTGAAAAAAGAAAAAATACGTGTCCAATATTTTTTGTAAATCTATCAGACGGACTAATTAGATTTTTACTGTAAAATACCCCATTGTTGATGACCTAAATAAATAAAATAAAATAAAATTCAAGTCGTCTGGAAATGTGTTTAAAAGACACACTTACTCTATACCTCCATATTGGCATACTGACGTCGATTTGAATTTTCCTGAAATTCCTCAGGGAATCAGCAGAATATCAGCGTCATATTATATTATATATAATTAAATAACCACTCACTCACTGATTGACATAATTGTTCTCCCACTTCCCGTGCTAAGGGGGGAGAACTTTTTATGGGGTTGTATAGAAGGTGTCGGGGTGAGTATGGGAAAAATCTGAAACTACCCCTTTTCAACCCCATTACTTATCTCAGAAACCTGACGTCGAAGAGAAAAATGGTTTTCGGGGTTGTATAGAGGGTGTTTAGATGAGTATATGGCCAATAAAATTCAACCCTTTTCAACCCCCTACTTTCAACCCCTTTGTTGTTAGTCAAAAAATACTAAAAAGTTGCAAGCAACTCGCGGAGTTGCTTGCAACTCGCGCCCCCAAGCGAAATACTAGTTATTATTATTATATTATATATAATTAAAAAACCACTCACTGATTGACTGATTGACATAATTGTTCTCCCACTTGCCGTGCTAGGAGGGGAAAACTTTTTATGGGGTTGTATAGAAGGTGTCGGGGTGAGTATGGGAAAAATCTGAAACTTCCCCTTTTCAACCCCCTTCTTTCAACCCCATTGCTTATCTCAGAAACCTGACGTCGAAGAGAAAAATGGTTTTCGGGGTTGTATAGAGGGTGTTTGGATGAGTAGAAAACGAAAAAAAAAACTACCCCTTTTCAACCCCCTTTTTACAACCCCTTTGCGTATCTCAGAAATCTGACAATTTAGAGAATAATGGTTTTCGGGTTTGTATAGAAGGTATCTGGATGAGTAAATGACGAATAAAAAATTCAACCCTCTTCAACCCTTTTCAACCCCCTTCTTTCAACCCCTTGGCATATCTCAGAAACCTGACATTGTAGAGAAAAATGGTCTTCGGGGTTGTATAGAGGGTGTCTGGATGAAAATATGGCCAAAAAAAATTCAACCCTTTTCAACCCCCTTCTTTCAACCCCTTTGCGTAACTCAGAAACCTGACATTGTAGAGAAAAATGGTTTTCGGGGTTGTATAGAGGGCATCTGGATGAAAATATGACTAAAAAAAATTCAACCCTTTTCAACCCCTTTGCGTAACTCAGAAACCTGACATTGTAGAGAAAAATGGTCTTCGGGTTTGTATAGAGGGTATCTGGATGAGTAAATGACGAATAAAAAATTCAACCCTCTTCAACCCTTTTCAACCCCCTTCTTTCAACCCCTTGGCATATCTTAGAAACCTGACATTGTAGAGAAAAATGGTTTTCGGGGTTGTATAGAGGGTGTTTGGATGAGAAAAAATACTAAAAAGACACCGCGGGTTGCTTGCAACTCGCGCCCCCAAGCGAAATACTAGTTATAATATATATAATTAAAAAACCACTCACTCACTGATTGACATAATTGTTCTCCCACTTGCCATGCTAGGAGGGGAAAACTTTTTATGGGGTTGTATAGAAGGTGTCGGGGTGAGTATGGGAAAAATCTGAAACTACCCCTTTTCCACCCCCATCTTTCAACCCCATTGCTTATCTCAAAAACCTGACGTCGAAGAGAAAAATGGTTTTCGGGGTTGTATAGAGGGTGTCTGGGTGAGTAGAAAACGAAAAAAAAAATTACCCCTTTTCAACCCCCTTCTTTCAACCCCTTTGCGTATCTCAGAAATCTGACATTTTAGAGAAAAATGGTTTTCGGGGTTGTATAGAGGGTATTTGGGTGAGTATATGGCCAATAAAAAATTCAACCCTTTTCAACCCCCTACTTTCAACCCTTTAGCATATCTCAGAAACCTGACATTGTAGAGAAAAATGGTCTTCGGGGTTATATAGAGGGTATCTGGGTGAGTAAAAATACTAAAAAGACAACGCGAGTTGCTCGCAACTCGCGCCCCCAAGCGAAATACTAGTAGGTATATATTATTAGCCTGACACATGCTGAGCTGAATTTCCATTTGGTGCTATCTTGAAATGCTCACCGCACTATGATTGTTCTTTATATATCTATACTTTTTCTTCTGATTAGGTACATTTTATAATGTTTAAAATATATACATAGGTATATATGTATACACAATATAAAATATTTGTGTCTATTTTGATATTTGTAATCTTTGTCTTCTTGCTTAGGTGCTTACTTCTTTTTTATTTAATTGTGTTTTTGTATATGAATGTGTATAGGTATTTTTATTATTTTGCATCACATGAATATTTTTATCGATCTAACTACATCACCGTTTCAAAAAATAGAAAACTTCTCAGCCTTTTAATACAATACATTTTATACACTCAAATATTAATACCTAACTACATTTTATACAAAATTTTAAAAATTGTACATTTACAAACTGAATTTCATCTTTAAATGTTAGCTTTACCTACTTATTTTTACAGAATAAACGCATTACCTTAAAAGAGTTAATTTTACTCATCATTATGAATAACTTTAACTATAGGGACAACCCCGAAATCACGAAAAAAAAACAGATATTCAGTACATTTTATAGAGTTATAGGCACTGAAATGTATGGAGCTGTCGATTTTTTTGTCACGATTTCCGGGTTGCTCCCATAGTAAAAGATGTTCATAATTATATGTACACTGATATACTAGCAGCGCCCCGCGGTTTCACCCGCTTAGTTCCCGTTCCCATGGGAATACGGGGATAAAATATAACCTATGTTACTTAGGCTGAATGTAGTTTTTATAGTGGAAGAATTTTTGAAATTGGTCCAGTAGTTTTTGAGTTTATTCGTCACGTACAAAAAAACAAATCTTTCCTCTTTATTATAATATTAGCATAGATATAATTGCATCAGATCTACAACTTTGATCTCATATATTTTTACGATGACCCTTTAAAAATTCAAGGAACTGATGTTTTTGACTTATGGCCTTGTTTATTTTTTTACAGAGTTTTGGCATTTAATTGATAAGAGTATAACTAACACCTCCACCAATATTCAGTTTTTTTAATCATTTTTGCTAAGCTACTTCAATTTTATCAGACTTTATAATTTGACCGGACTATTGACCTGACATTTAATTGATATAAATTTATTATTCAAATAATTCAACAACCTCGTTAGCATAAAACAGTTAACCCAAGATAATTTCCTGAATTATGCAAACATAATAATTTGGTCTTGTAATTTGTTTTCTTTTTCAGTTTAAACGTTAAAGAAAATCAAAACAGTTCAACTTATCAATCAATACCAGACTTTTATTCTGGAAAGTCTGTATTTGTTACCGGTGGAACTGGCTTCTTGGGAAAGGTTTGTGTGTTCCTAGTTCATTATGTTATGCTAGTGCTACCACTGCGGCTGCAGAATCCCTCAAAGAACTTTCGAGAAGGCAGGTTGACAGTTTCCGTGACCCAAGAGCCGGCTTTTGTTTTGACCAGGCGACCTATTATGACGTCTTAAATCCATCATGATTTCTGTGTCAGAGAGAGACGGAGTTACACAAGACGAATAGCACTATCTCTTTCCCTCACACGAATAATGATGGCATTGGCACTTCGTAATACGGCCACAGAGGCTAAGTATTGCTATTCAACGGAGCAATGCTACCAGTCTCTTGGGCACATTACCACCTGACAGTGTTGTGGATGAATTTTTTGATGCAATATTTCAGTTTATTTTGTTAGTTAAGTTTAATAAAATTATTTAAAACTGTATTTTGGATATTAAAAGGTTTATTGTGTAGGTAAGTATTAAAATGTTATAAAATTATCATTATTTTTCACCGAAGTACTACTGAAATACATAGATCTATAACTTCAAAGCTTGCTCAAAAATAAATGGGGAACCCGAATTTTCTGCAAAATATATTTTACTAGCTTCTTTCAGCGATCAAGTAGTTTTATGCATTGGTGGCAAACAAATAAATGCTAGCTACTGCATCAGAGTGCTTGAACTTTTTGAAACTTATTAAGTCCTTTTATGCGACGATCGTTTCTTGTTCAATACTAAAACAAACCCTAAGGTCAACTGGTAGAAAACGCTTATCGTTTTTTTTACTAGCGCAAAAATTTTGAATACTTATATAAAATCTGATTTGTTTGATCTATAATTTTATTGTCACACCTAATGCCAAGAAGTAGCGTGTTACCCAGTCAATGGGTTGTGGAGGTCTGGTAGGCAGCCCCTCCATGTAAAACACTGGTATTCAGCTGGATTCGGTTTGACTGGGAGCCGACCCCAATATAGTTGGGAAAATACTAGGCAGGCAGGCAGACTAATCACTCCTTAAAATGCTAATGTTTGTTAATGAAACGCCAGGTGCCAATTTTTTGTGCAGAGAAGAAATTGGAACATGATGATTTGCCGTATCGTTAGTGTTTGCTGTATTATTTTATATAATTTTTTTAAGGTGTTCGTTGAGAAACTCCTCTATTCCTGCAATAAGTTAGATAAAGTCTACCTCTTGGTACGGGAGAAGAAAGGAGAAAATGTCAGCAAGAGAATTGAAGACTTATTTGCAAATCCAGTAAGTTGAAAATATTTTATTTTTCTTTTGTCACCTAGTATTTTCCGGCTACTTCCCGTTATGTCACATTCCCGATTGGACAACGTGTCAAAAGTTTTAAAAACAACTGAACGCCAGTAGCGTTTGGTCAAGATTTAGATCTTCATACATCCATTCTCGTTTTGTCACCCTTTTTTTAAACTAGATCTTTGTACGGTACAGTCAACTACAAAAGTTACCAAGTTCTTTTTGACGCTCTTTTTATCACCCGACTTTCCCAGAGGTTGGTTATTGCTTTCATAACATAAGTAAAATCCTAAATTATATACGTTACATGCATAGGTATGTACCATGGCAATAGGTTTGATTGCCATGTGCAGCTTTCATCTATTTAACTTTGAAAACCGATAGTCCTAATCTTACTGAGATTGAATCAGACTACGGAAGTGCAAAAAAGTGCTCAAGATTTACAATACAACTACCAGGAGACTAGAAAAATCTCGAAGTATTTTCGGGGCTGGAATTGTAAGCGGCAAAGACTCACAATCTACGGAATCTACCAGGATACCAGAATCATGAAGATATATTTCCGGGGCTAAAAGTACGAGTGTTAAAAACTCAAAAACTACCAGGATACTTTACTTGTTTTTTTCTTGGGGCTGGGATACATTTTTAACATCAATCTATGACCCTTAGAGTCGAAAAAGCCAGAAAGAATAAACCAAAAAGAAGAAATGACGCTCCAGTCTCAAATACCCGAAATTACTGAATTGCGAAACCACGGGATAACTTTCATTATGTTATGCCTTCCTGAAGCCAGTTCTAAAGTTCACGCAGACGAAGTCGCAGATAGAAGCTAATTTATTAACAAAATACAAAGAGCTCACTGGGATAACAATATGCTAGTATCACGAACTCAATACTGATCTAGAGGAAACTGAAAGTGATAATCAAAACACTTTTGACGCGAGCGAAGCCGCAGGCGGAAGCTAGTAAGTAGATAGAGCATTTCTTTTTGCTCCTGATTGTACTTTCCAAACAAAATGTTGACCAAACGGGAAAGAATATAGGCATTTTCAAATGTTGACGAATCGGGAATGAATGTATGAAGATTAAAATCTTGACCAAACGCCACTAGCGTTCAGTTGTTTTTACAACTTTTGACATGTTGTCGTATCGGGAATGTGACATAAAGGGAAGTAGCCTATTTTCCCTACATCAATTTATATTACTTGCACTGTATGCAGTTGTTTAGTTGGGTGAATACCATTCTAAAATATAGTTGGCTTCAGTGTCATGTAAATGCAAAAAAGTTTTTTATGTGAGACTTTTTTCTGCAAAATTTTCTTACAAAACAAGTAAAAATAGAATTATTATATCATCGAGATAAAATAATTTTATTTTTACTTGTTTTGCAATTTACATATATCATTGCTATAAAATCTTATAAAAATATGCATGATTAAAGAATTTCGTATTGGCTCCTGTGAAAATAGTTTTTTTTATTATTATTATTTACAAGATCCTGCACTGTCACGGACGATAACTTCTGCACAAAGATGCGATCAATAATATGATGTTTACAAATTTCCAGTTATTTACGAGGTTGAAGAAAAGCAACCCTGACTACATAAAGAAGGTGGTAGCGGTCACAGGTGATATAAGCCTGCCTAACTTAGGGCTCAGCCAAGAAGATGAGCAGACTTTGATTGACAAGGTGAACAAAAGTTTATAACCTACCTATTTTTGTTACGCAATCGCCGAACCGATATTGATGAATTTTGGTATTAAGATGCGACCTTAGGTCTCCAGTGTAAGACAGGGCCCCATAAGGTCAGTCCCTCCTAGGGTTGCGGAATTTGTTCGAAAGAGTCACAGCGGCCCTGGATCGCAAAGAGTACTAGGAGGAACACGTGTGTGTTTTAGTAAGAGTCTGACACTACCTTCCACTCACCCCAGACCCTAAGAATTCATTTGATGATTTCCTATCCTGGAAAAAAAGAGTTATAGACTACTTCAACACGAGCAAAGCCGTGAGCAAAATCTAGTATTTTTTTTTATAAATAAATAAAAGTAACGGTAACGCAAGGCGATTTCCGGTCACCGTAGGCGCGGGTTTGCGGATGGCAAGCTGTGGGTGGCTCGCCGTTTGATAGCAACCAGGCCCGGGTCGTCAGCGCGTCGTGTTCCACGCGCGTCTCAAAGAGCTGTCAGCAACGAAGACGGGGGTCTTCCTAGCTGAGCTGAGCTGCTAGGGGTGCCGAATTTGTTCGAAAGAGTCACCGCGGCCCTCGAACGCAAAAAAAGAAACAAAATTTGAGTTGCTTTTCTATTTTCAGAAGGACCTATAAAATAGTGGAAGTATATGTGGAAAATACGTAAATCATAACATTATAAGTTATTCATTAACGCCAGTTCATTAATTCCAGGTGTCAGTAGTGTATCACGGCGCAGCCACTGTTAGATTTGACGAACCGTTGCCTGCAGCTATGAACATCAACTTCGAAGGTACGCAGAAGATTCTTGAGCTCAGTCGGCGTATGAAAAATATGGAGGTAATTATCTCTGTTCATTGGAACTTTATGACCAAAATGAGCACATTCGGGAATGGTTTTGAGGCTAGCGCTTGATTATACGATTTTATGTAATAGAAACAGCTATAGAAAATTCCTTGTTCCTATCGTATTATATAATAATGTATCTGTGTATATAGTGTATAACACAAACTTACACTACAAAAAAGTATACCATGGTTCCAAGACATGATTCTGGAACACATTGCGTTGTAATTTTTGTCGGCTTTTGCTCCAGTGTTTTTCTCCAGTTTCATATTTTTAGGAGTTTTAATTTTTGACTTTACATAGACTTCATAAAAATATAAATTCCTATTTAAACTAATGAGATTTTGAAATAATAAAAGAAAACACTTCTTTCACTAAAAAACGAAATGAAACCTGCTAAGCGGTTTTGCAAAAGCTCAAATGAAAGGTCAACGAATGCCTCGTAGCAGCATACTTACCCACGTACGCATGTGTGAGTTGCAAGTTACAGGATACATGTAACTCGAGCGTACCAGAGTTTCTTTAATAGCGGAAGGCCCGTCAGACCCAGTGTACCGAACGAACGACTAAGAGTACACACACGTGTACAGCTCGTTTAGTGCACAATTATTACAGAAAAATTGCACGTCTCGCAGTGGTCTGGTTATCGGATTTTACGCAGAGATTGCCTAGCATTCAAAAAGCACAGGCGTTATAACGCAACAACGTGAAGATGATACATTATTTTAAATACATATGCACTTCATCTGCCTAGCCTTTTCCTATATTGGGTTTCCAGTCAAACCGAATTCAGCTGAATACCAGTATTTAACTTGAAACGGCTATCTACCAGACCTCCACAACCCATCAACCGGGTAACACGGTAGATATTATACTTCCTGACAAAATGGAGTCAGATTTTCTGGTTTCTTACAATCCTTATCGACTGCCAAAGATATACAAATGACAGCCGGGACCAATGACTTAACGTACTTTCATTTCATAGTCGATGGTCACCCATCCACAGACTAACCTCGGCAAGCGTTGCTTAACCTTGAAGATCGATCCGTGTGGCTGTTATTATTTAGTATTAGGTACCTAATCTATTATAACAGTAATTTCATAATTTTCAGGCTTTAGTATACATATCTACAGCATTCTCACAACCTCAACGAAACGTTCTTGTAGAGACAGTGTATCCGCCCCCAGCCAACATAAAATATGTCTACGAATTCATTGAAGAATACGGTCATGATACCGAAGCAACCATGAAGTTTTTAAGTAAGTAATTTGAATTATCAAATAAATACGTACCTATTATTAAAAGGTGAAACTTTTTGTTGTACTGTTTTCCTGAAAAATGCAAAGATCTTGTAAAGTATATGAGAAAAATCCCCAAGAAAAAGATTACGTTTTCTTCAAACATCAGGTTCGTGATTTACCAGTATCATAGCCTTACATACAACTAATCTATACTAATATTATAAAGCTGAAGAGTTTGTTTGTTTGTTTGTTTGTTTGAACGCGCTAATCTCAGGAACTAATGGTTCGAATTGAAAAATTCTTTTTGGGTTGAATAGACGGCTTTATATCATCACGCTTAAGCCAATAGGAGCGGAGCAGCGATAAAGAATGTTTTAAAATCGGGGATTCCACGGGGACGAAGTCGCGGGCAGCAGCTAGTTTATTCATAAAGTAATGTTATTTAATTTTACTAGTTTTGTAATTTAACATTAATTTTGTAATTCAAATTTTGTTAAGTACCCATTCATTCAATTTTTACAACATATTCATATTACAGGTGACAGTAACAAACCAAACACCTATACGTTCACGAAAGCATTAGCAGAGTCTTACATTGCAAGCAATCATGGTGATGTACCCACAGTTATTATCAGACCTTCCATTGGTGAGTAATCATTAGTAAGTTAAACTAAGCTTATGATTAAAAACTTTGTTTTATTAATAATGATGATAATTTCATCAAACACCACATTGATCTGTTAAAAACAAATGAGATGGCAGATAGAAGCGTTTTAATTAATCATGAGCGACTTTAACGCAAAAATAATAAAACCAAAACATGAAGCATACATAGCAGCTACCGATATGGGCAATTAAATAAAAGAGGAGAATATATAAACTATCAATAATGAATACTTACTTCAACAAGAAGGAGTCATGGAAATATACCTGGAGATCTCCGGACCAAAAGACAACCAATGAAATAGATTTCATACGCACTCCAAAACCAAAATCTGTGATAAACATAGGAATACTCAACGGAATAAACTATCCCATCGGACCACAGAATCATAAGATGCTCCCTGAAAACCCAATTTAACATAAAATTAGTCTACGATCTTTCAAATACCTAATGCGTTAAGACCTATTTAAGAGTAAATTAATATACATTACACCTGGCCCCCTAGCCAAGTTGGTAATCTGCAATCGTTAACGCTAGTCGAAAATGAATCAAATGTATGAGAATGAAATCGTCTCAACGTTAAGTCACGTGGTTAGAGCAAACGAATAGAAAATTCGTAGCCAAGTTCACATCGTTCAATATGATAGAATGAATTGTTATCGTTTCTACAATGTTCAACGCTACATCCTTTGTTAAATGTTTAAACTTAATGTTTAAAGCATTTAAACAGAGTTTAAATTTTAACCTGTTTGTAGGATCAATCGCCAGAGACTAAAGAATAGGTCGTTTTTCTAAAGAAATTGTAGAACGACCGGCCTACTCAGGCGCGTCAAAATGGCTACCAACTTATCGTTTTCTACAGTTGCTGACACTGAGGCGTTACCGATTGGAGAACAGAATTCGACACGAAACGTTTGTAACTTGGCTAGGGGGGCTGAAAAACAACTTTAGCAACAAGCAAACAAACACTAAACCTAATTTAAAGATGAACAGAGTTATTGGGTCACAAAAAATGGTCGAATTTGTTGAAAAGTGAACTAAAGCACCCATATAAAGAAACAAACAGAGCTTATTAGGGAAGACTTCAAATCCTACAAAAGATCAGTATCTAGTTGAAGTAGATATGACTAAGTATCGGAGCTCAAACGAGAACATAAATAACTATAAACTCACAAGGTCAGAATGACGAAAGAGGCAAAACAAGAGATAGAGACAACATAATAAAACACGCAATAGCCTTCTATACAGATCTATATAAAAGACCACATGATACCGTACAGGAACAAAACAGCTATCTACTAGCTCTGTTTTAATCTCTCTCTTTTTCTGTAATAACCAGATCCAAATCACTACTGACTACAGTGACCCATTGACAAATTTATTTATTCACGTTACACAAGTCTTTGGGAGCAAATTGGAAGTAACAGATGAACAGAGGGACAAAAGACATCCGATTGTTCACATACGCACGGAACCCTGACTGGGACAATAGAACAGTATGGCCTCTGTAATTATAAAGACAATCAAAACATTAATAGAGTTTTTGTTAAATCTGTAATTAATTGCATGCAATCGGAATCACCCGATATATGTTACAGTACATAGTCGTAGATACATCAATTTATAAACGTCTAAAATTATTGTTTTAACACTATTGAGGACGAACAAAACACGTTTATTTATCATAACTTTATTCATAAAACATCGCTAAAGAATGTGTCCATAATGAACCTTAAAAACAAATAAATAAAAAGCACACCCGCCATGTCAAAAAGTGAACTAAAAAATTAAAAACAAGATAGGTAATAATTTTTTCATTACAGTCGGGGGAAAGTTCATTTGAATAGTTCTTTACACTCCTCTTTTTTGGGCAGTCGTGTAAAAATGAATATAAAACAGTTTTTTTTTTTTCAGTCGCTTCAACAAAAGACGAACCTGTAACAGGCTGGATTGACAACTGGTTTGGATGCACACACATGCTGTTCAACTCAGCCATAGGATGGAACCGCTTCAACCTTGGAAGTGGCAGTAATACGATGGACTTCATACCTGTTGATTATGTATCTAACTTGAGTATTATTGCTGGTGCCAGGGCTAGGAGGTGAGAAGATATAAAGTATTTAGGGGGTTATGCATAGACGGGACCCCGAAGGGTCAGTGTCTGCTAGGGTTACGGAACTTATTCTAAAGCGTCACCGCGGCCCTAGAACGCAAAGGGCTCTAAGAGGAACATGGGTGGGTTTTAGTCAGTAAGAGTCTGACACTCCCTTCCACTCCACCCGGAGCGAGAGAAGGCGTTTGATGATTCATCCAGAAAAATGGGGTTATGCATGGAAACCCGCAAGCAATAAATACCAGTATTCATATCTTTGAAATATTCTAATTAAGTCTTTCATTTGATACTCGCGCGACGTCATGAAAAAGAAGTTTTTTAGTTCACGAATTTATGATTTATTCAATTTATGACTATACATAGCCTTGGCTTTAACCTATCAAGACGCTTCAAATGATACCTTATTTTTTCGATTAGGTATAATAACTTGTTAAAAAGTTATGAGGGAACAACATGATAACCCTTTTCGTTCACTGTAATTGGGTAATTAATCATTTTACAAGCATAAAGACAAATTCTGCTGCTACGAGTACAAAGGGAATGTACGGAAAGGAACACATTTTTTTATGTTTCAGATCTCAAGATGTACAAGTTTTCAATGCCACCACTTCTTCTGAGAATCCTGTATTAACGTCCTATGCTTATAATCATTTTAAACAGGAAATTATTTCGAGAGGCAAAAGTAAGTATAAAATGAAATCCTTTCTTAATGAAATAAACAAAAAAAAAACTTTTTACAAAAAAATACAACCGACTTTTACACAAAAAGAAAAAACCAAAAATAACTTTATTTTCGGGACTCGGTATTTTTCGCTGCTTTTTCATTTTTTGAACACCGACTTCCAACTCAAATACTTGTCGTCTGATCTCAATCAAATTTAAATGGGACCACACGATAAGCTGGTGCTTATCGTGTGGTCCCATTTAAAGCTGGTGCTTTCGAATATAAAAACAACCACGTAAATCGGATCAGAAATCTCGACGTAATCGCTGTAAATACATAGAAAAAAAAACATACCTGCTGAATTGAGAACCTCCTCCTTTTTGAAGTCAGTTAAAAAGTGAGCAGCAGCAACTTTTTTGCTGCTGAATGTCCCGAAAAAAGAGATAGATTTTAGTATTATGTATATATTAGTATAAAACATATTCAGAGTCAGAATGTCGAGCTGACCTAGACGCGTATGGCAAGGGTTGGACGGCTCAGGAAAGGTTTACCTGGACAAAATAGAAATACAGTCTGCGACAAAACTTTAGCACACCTAATAAATTTCATTATATTTAGTAAACCGTACAAATAATGAGACTCCTTTGTATATTCACAAATGACCGCACTAGCAGTCTAGCAGTTTTTATATTTCTTGCTATCTCGTTCGTCGTTTTATCGCAAACATGTTGGAACACGTTTAATACCGATTTTATGATGCGACAAAACTATAGCACATTCTCATTATTAATCCGTTTATCGAAGAGGATTGTTGACTGTGATTGTGAATTTTAGTGTCAATATATTTGCTATACAAATACCTGTAATCATTTATTTAAAATTTTTGTAATGCCTCACGGAAAAAGGCTTAATAATACTGAGATTGATATAATCAACAATTGTAAGTTAAAACAATATACTATTAGCCAAATTGCTCAATTAATTAATCGAAGCCGTAAAGTAATTCAAAAGTATTTAAAAGATCCTGAAAATTATCTAAAAAAAAACCATAGAGGTCGCCCAAGGGCGATTAGTGACAGAGAAAAAAGACTGATTTTAAGAATTGCATCGAATTCAGCCGCAACTGCTAGAGAAATCGCTACACAAGCGGGTGTAAAAACAAACGTAGGTACGTAATGTTCAACGTTTATTAAAGAGTTGTAAACATATAAAAAGAAAAAAATTACAGCGTAAACCCGTTTTAACGAAAGAACATAAAGCAGAAAGATTGCAATTCGCTCAAAAACATATTTCATGGATAAAAACGTGGCGAAAAGTAATATTTTCTGATGAAAAAAATAATAATTTAGATGGTCCTGATGGCTATCAATACTATTTTCATGATTTGAGAAAGGAAACGAAGTATCTGAGTCGTCGTCACATGGGAGGCGGTAGTGTAATGGTATGGGCAGCGGTGGGCTACCAAGCAAAAACTGATTTAGTGTTTATATAAGGCAATTTAAAGAGTCACAGCTATTCGAAAATTATAGATGAACAGTTATCCAAGCATGGGAAGAAGATTGCTGGAGAAAAATATATATTTCAACAAGATAATGCTAAAGTGCACATCGCGAAGAGTGTCCAACAATACTTCTCACATCACAATATTATAACATTACGTTGGCCAGCAAGGTCCCCTGACCTTATCATAACCGAAAATTGTTGGGCAGATTTAGCACGGGCTGTGTATAGTAACAGTCGTCAATTTGAAACGATCAATGACTTGAAAAAATATTTATTGCAGGAATGGGATAAATTGGACCAAGAAAATATAAAAAACAGTTTGATTCTCTTCCAGAACGAATGATGAGTGTTGTAATGAATAAAGGCGGACCTACACGTTTTTAAAATTGATATTAAAAAAATAATAATTAATAGCTTGTCTTTTTTTTTGTATGTGTGCTATAGTTTTGTCGCACCATGAAGTAATGTTTAAAACTATTCTCATATTTAAGTGTTGTGACGATGGTCAAAATAACGACTATTGTAAACCCCATTAGTTCAGTAATTCAATACCATCTATTGGATTTACAATTACTTGCATGGTTAATAAAAAAATATAAAATTTATAAGATGTGCTAAAGTTTTGTCGCGGACTGTACCATGATCATATGCTAACTATTTACATCTAAAGTTAATTTCTATCATTGCAACACGTATTCAATAAAAAAAAAATCTTCCTTGTTCCAGATGATATGCCATATCCTTCTGCGATATTTGTAAAATCAAAAGCATTATTATATATTGGGACATTTTTCTTGCAAACAACTCCTGCACACATTATTGACTTGTGGCGGAAAATGTCTGGAAAAGAATCAAGGTAACTGTATATTTAAGTTATGTTATTATTGAAACAAATTGACTACATGTTTTCTTAGAACAATTTTTATTTTTTAACAGTTATTAAAGTGTTGTTCTAACCCTAACTGAGAAATCAGCTACACATAATACAGAATAATTGTAGGAATCTCGTTATAATTGAAAGACCAACAATAAGACCTGTTTTCTAAGTCAGTTTGAAGGACCTCCACTCGCCTCAGACACACGAATAATTTGAATAAATAACAAGCTATAATTAACCGTCAATTTCCTGATTTAAGATGGAGTCGAGTTGGTGGACACGCTTTTTTTATTCTTTTTAATTAATACGGGTTTTTTTGTCTACATGGATACGCCAACCCCATCGTACCCTATTTGATCTATTTAAACTAAAATATAGAACTAATTTGAGTTAGAAAGAATCTATTAGATAGCCTTGCTAGACTACTTAGTCATTTAGCTAACTGCAATTTAGGATTTACCAAAATTGTTTGAATTATCTGAACATTTTGAAAATTTAGTCTAAATTATTTAACTAATGATTCTGTCTCATCTTTGTTGCTTATCCCATATGTCGGAATATCCAACACTCATCAGTCACGGCTGCATCCCAAAAATCCGGCTCGAAGGACCTTTAATAAAAAGCCAATGTTTACTTGACAAAAATAATTTATTTTAATATATACAAAGAGGTTATGTAATCGCTGAGAATCTTAACACTGCCATTCAGCGGAGTGACGTAAATTAACATCTCATCATTTGCCTAGCCTTTTCCCAACTACATTGGGGTCGGCTCCCAGTCAAGCCGGATTCAGCTGAATACCAGTATTTTACGTGAAGTGGCTGCCTACTAGACCTCCACAACCCAGTAACTGGGGAACACGGTACTTCTTGGCAAGACTGGGGTCAGGTTTTCTGGCTTCTGACAATCCGTAACGACTGCCAAAGATCTCCAAGTGACAGCCGGGACCAACGGCTTAACGTGCTTTCCGAGGCACCGAGAAGTCTCGTCATGTTAAGATGGTCACCCATCCACAGACAAACCTCGCCAAGCGTTGCTTAACCTAGAAGATCGACCCATGCGGCTGTTATAATTTAGCCACGAGCCCCTCACGTAAATTAACATCTATCGAGATTCAAATATCAACTTAAACGTAAGATTGTACACCATAAGATAGCTAGATTATACCGATAGATAATGTCCAGAACGCAGTCTTTAAGCTAACTTAATATAATTTCTATTTAATTTATCTTCATCGAGGGACTTAGCTTGTAATATATAAATAATTATAAAAAAAAGTTCAAACCTGCTTGACGGCATCGATTAAATCAACAATTGTAAACCTACCCTCCTTTGTTATCAGGTACGTGAAACTAGTCTCTAGTATCGCGAGGAGAAGGAATCCCTACGAATGCTTCACCTCCAGAACCTGGGTGATGAGGGCGGAGAGAACCAGGGAGCTATACTCCTCGCTTTCCTCTGAAGATAAGCAGACGTTCCCTTGCGATCCCACCCAGATAGAATGGTCTGAATATTTTCGGGATTATGCTAAGGGTGTGTTGAAGTATTTGAAAAAGTAGAAGTAGACTAGAGCCACGGGATCCGAATGTGCACCTCGTCTTTGCAGACATCTCCAAACGATTGGTCACTTCACCAGCTGTTTTCTCGTGAAATGTACAAACGTTAGCTGGCAGGTCTTTTTGCTCTATCGAGGAATCATAAGAAGCCCATATTGAATGGCAATGCTTCCAACATATTTGGCCATCGACAGTAAGACCAATTTTTGATGCCTCAATTTCTGCCTAATACTTGTATAAAATATATTTATCATTTTAAGATTATTATTGCATGAAAGAAACGCCAAGCTATGCATAGCTGTATCTTTAATTTATACGTAAAGAGTGATTTATTAAATTGGCTAGTTTCAATTCTTAAAGATCGGTTGATAAATACTGCCTCTTTCTATTAATTGATACTTACAAAGTTGTAGAACAAAATCTGAAAAGTCCTTTTTTACTCGACTACGGCAAAGCCAACGGGAAGGGTAATTATTTTGGCTGGCTAAGTATGTATGTAAGTATGTTCCACTTTTGCACCTAAACTACTGAACTAATGTTGATGAATGAGGTATCAATAAATTCTTTAAAACATTTTGGGTGACATAATATGGCTATATCGTATATACATTTTCAAAAAAATTAATATTCGGGGGTAAATTTCTAATCTAGACAACATTTTCATCGAAATAACCATGACATGTTATGTTTCGTAACAAAATTAATGTGTTAACTGTCTTCTAAAAATCCGTAATGACTGCCGTAAATGACGGCCGGTACCAACGGTTTAACGTGCATTCTGAGTGGAGTCTCAGTATGTTATGATGGTCAACCATCCGCAGAACGACGTCGCCAATCTTTGCTTAACCTTGTAGATCAACCCAGATGACTGTTATTATTTATTCATGAACTCCTCAGAGATTAACCTTATAACCGTCGTCCGGCGTACGCGCTCGCGAGCGGTTCGAATATGGCAACTTCCGCGACGATACATGTGAATACGCTAAAATGTGTGAACTGTAATATAGTAATAAGTGAGCTTTTATCATTTATTCAAAATAAGATATCAGTGATAGATAATGAAAGTTTAATTAGGATTTGCGCTTCAGCTTTTTCTGAGGAGGAGGTAGAATGTGCGAAAGATTTACTGTTTAATTCTATGAACGGTAAACAGAAGAAAGTATCAAGGCGTAAAGACGGAAAAAAACAGAAAAACCTAGAAGATATGATATGTGTTTTCAAAGTAACTGAACCAGACCTTATGCCGATTTTTGTGGCGCGTGACTTGCAGAAATTGCCGCCAGTTACGTTCGACCATGTCGATGTCACCAAATTATTAAAAGACTTGCTGGTTATGCGTAATGAAATTAATGATATAAAGGAAAGATACGTAACGATGAATCAATTAGATGAGATGAAATTGGAATTGGAATCAGGAAGGCCCGCTGCATCGTTTTTAACCTGCAATATTAACACAAGAAAAAGAGGAGGGTATTTGTTGGATAGTGGGCCGATCGGTTTATCGCCGGCGGCCGGAGTCAACGTGACGACGAGACAGTCGAGCATCGATCGCACTGAGTCACCAAAGTATCGCTCTCTCACTCGCGCACAGACGGTGACAGATCAGACGAGTGCGTCTGCACTGATTAACTCGACTCTTTTGGAAAACGAGTTCTGCACGAAGATGCACGAGTCAGCTGTGTGTCAGGCAGTAACTGTTGAATCAAAACAACCCACCATGGCGGATATTACGAAAAAAGGTGAATGGAAAATGCATAACGAACCAAATGAGGAATGGATAACAGTACAAAAAAGAAGAATTAGTAATCGGTTTGTTGGTAAAACTGGAAAAGCGACCACGGACTTTTCAGAAAAGTTTAAAGCAGCAGAAGTAAAAATTCCTTTGTTTATTTCTAACGTAAACAAGGATACCACAGAAAACGATATCTGTCTATATATAAAAAATAAAACATCGGAAGTAGTTTCACTGGAGAAAATAACAATGAAGAAAGAGAGACCTTACAATGCTTTTAAATTACTTGTAAACAAAAACAAGCTGGAAACGTTTCTAGATGACAAGATGTGGCCCGATGGTATCACATTTAGACGTTTTGTACATTTCAAAAGTAGAAGAGAAGAGGACAATATTGTTTCTCAGAGAAATGAAATAACAAGCAAGACTTAATGGATAGTGCTTCGAAAATGAAGATAATAACATTTAATTGTAAAAATGTGAAGAGATCGGTGAACTGCGTGCGCTCACTGTGCAAGACGGCTGATATAGTCTTGTTACAAGAAACTTGGTTATATCCACATGATTTACACTTTCTCGAAAACATAGATCAAGAATTCAGCTACACTGCGAAGTCTTCAATAGACACGTCTGCTGGTATTTGCAAAGGTAGACCATTCGGTGGTGTCGCCATATTGTGGCGAAAAAGTGCTTTTAACCATGTGTCAGTAGTGAAAAGTAATAATAATAGGATCTGTGCAGTCAAAGTAGTGATTAATAACCGAACATTTATGGTGATAAATATGTATATGCCAACGGACTGTAGTGAGAACTTGTTAGAGTTTACGGATTGCCTTAGTGAAATGTACTCAATCATGCAGAGTAATAATATAGAATCAGTGTTTGTACTAGGGGACTTTAACGCGCACCCAGGTGAGTCATTCTATAATGAACTTCTTGATTTTTGTAACGAGCAAGGTTTGTTATGTGCGGATGTCAATTTTCTCGGAATGTTGTCGCCTACTTTTACATTTATTAGTGACTCACATGGGTGCAAACGTTGGCTAGACCACTGTCTTGTAACTCGGTCGGCGTCCAAAGCAGTAGTAAATATTGAGGTGATGTATGACTCTGTTTGGTCTGATCACTTTCCATTGAAATTGGAATGCGACATAAATATAATTAGAGTAAAAACATTTGTTAAAAAAATATGTAATGACATACGTTGGGGTGAAAGAAGCTCAAAAGAAATAAATAAATACTTGTTGCAGTGTAATAATAAATTAAAGAGCTTAGACTTTCCTGAAAACTTTAAACTATGTGCGGATAAATATTGTGATAAGCTTGACCATAAAATTATGTTGGATGAAATGTATAACAAAATTGTTCATATATTAAGTGAGGCTGCCAGTAGTAGTAGGACCTCAAAGGGCATTATAGGAAAAAATAAAGGTATAAAGGGCTGGAACAAACACGTAAAAGAGGTTCACACCCAAGCAAAGATTAAGTTTAAAAATTGGATGGATCACGGTCAGCCCAGTAGCGGGCCTATTTTTGAAGATATGAAATTAACGAGGAAAATATTTAA
Organism: Hecatera dysodea; assembly: GCA_905332915.2. NCBI lineage: Eukaryota > Metazoa > Arthropoda > Insecta > Lepidoptera > Noctuidae > Hecatera > Hecatera dysodea. The sequence continues at coordinate 2,892,340 of HG995294.1, read as the reverse complement.
ATCAAAATTAAAATGGTGTATTAAAAACCAAGAAAAAATTAAAATGGACATTCTAGCCTCACTACATTAAAAAAAAAATTTTACGTCATTTTGGAAAGGTACTAAAAGACTAAATAATAATACCCCAAGTGTTTCGGCTAGCGTGGAGGGAAAGAATGACTGCACTGAGATAGCGAATATCTTCAAGCAACACTTTAAAATGAGTTCACCTCTCGAGACTGTGTCGAGGAGGATCGATGCTGAGCACTGTCGCTTAGGATTACCCCTTCGATTTTCATGTAAAGAAATAAAATCTATTATTAAATGTATGAAGAGAGGTAAATCTCCTGGTCTTGATGGGCTCAGCATCGAGCATCTTCAAAACGCTGGTGTACATCTGCCGCGAGTGTTGACGATGTTCTTCAATCTATGCTTGGGTCATTCTCACTTACCACAAGAGCTACTGGATACAGTAGTCATACCTATTGTGAAGGACAGGACAGGGGACATAGCAGACAAGGGTAACTACAGGCCTATCTCATTGGCAACCGTTATAGCCAAAGTACTTGATAGTGTGCTCGACGCTCACCTCAGTAAATATACCCAGTTACACGATTCACAGTTTGGTTTTCGTGCTGGGTTGTCTACTGAGAGTGCCATTTTTGCGTTGAAGCATACTGTCAAGTATTACACAGATAGAAAAACACCAGTGTATGCATGTTTCCTGGACCTGTCAAAAGCTTTCGACCTGGTTTCCTATAATGCCTTGTGGGGAATGCTTCGAGAGGCGGGCGTGCCTGCTTCGTTGGTGTCCACGTTATCTATGTGGTATGATAAGCAGAGAAACTTTATAAAATGGTCAAATGCGCTGTCCGACCCCTACAAGCTAGAGTGTGGTGTTAGACAGGGGGGTCTTACCTCTCCAAGACTTTTTAACATTTATGTTAATAAATTATTGGTTGAGCTCAGCAACACACATGTCGGATGCCACATAGATGGAGTGAGTTTAAATAACTTAAGCTACGCTGACGACATGGTGTTGCTGAGCCCATCTATCTGTGGAATGAGAAAGTTGCTGTCTATTTGTGAGACGTATGCCGAGCAGTATGGGCTAAAGTACAACCCTAAGAAAAGTGAGCTGCTAGTGTTTAGAGGTAAACATAAAAGTCCATCACACATCCCTCCGGTAACGCTGTGCGGTTCACTTTTACAAAGAGTAACCCAGTTTAAATATCTGGGCCACATTGTTACCGAAGACTTGAAAGATGACGCAGATATGGAAAGGGAGCGCAGGGCATTGGCTGTGAGGGGAAATATGGTGGCTCGAAGGTTTGCTGGTTGCTCAGAACCAGTAAAAATTACTTTATTCAAGGCCTACTGTCAAACATTTTACACCAGCAGCCTTTGGGCTAATCATACCCAAAAAGCAAACAATGCCCTGCGAATACAATATAATAATACCTTCAGGATGCTGTTGAGGCTTCCACCCTACTGTAGTGCTTCAGGTATGTTCGCTGATGCTCACACTGACGACTATTTTGCAATAATGCGTAAGAAAGTGGCGTCAATGACACGCAGAGCGGGAGGAAGCACCAACAGTATCTTGAGGGTGTTTGCTGAAAGGCTGGATGGGCCTACCATGGGTAGGTTTATCAAGCTTCATGTATTACATGGAGCTTGATGAAACTATCAGTGGTCTTTATATGTTAATTTTTGTTTCGTAATTATCTACTAACATAGTTTATAAGATATTTTTTAGACACTAACACAATTTGGGCCTATGTAGTCTGTAAATAAAAGATTTTTATTTTTATTTTTATTTTATTTTTTTTATTACTTAAATTGGTTAAATATGCTTTTCAGGATTTTGTATATTTGAAATCATAATAATTTGTATGTAAGTAAGTCTAACTGGTATCCGCAACTCGACTTCTAAACTCATATTTTGGGTACGGAAACGGAGGAACAATATACATAATTATGCAATTCGATCGACCCCAGCTCTTCAGGGAAGGCTAGCAACGCCCTGGTGTTACTGAGTAATAAGCATAAGCATAATCAGCCTTTCAATGTTCCCCCTGCTGAAATACAGGCCTTCTCTCTAGGAGAGGGAATGGGCCGTAATCCACCAAGCGGACCCAGTGCGGGTTGGTGAATGTCACATGTCTTCGAATTTTTGGTTTTAGGACATGCCGGTTTCCTCACGATGTTTCCTTCACCGTTTCGAGAGCAGTTGTGATGAAATTAATAACACAAAGTATTGCGCCTGGCTAGGTTTGAATCCGAGGCCCACAATTCGTAAGTCGGGACCGTTACCAATCGTCCACCACTGCTCTTACTGAGCAATATTAAGTAGAATTGTAAGTAAATCCAGACGTTTTGGCACAAAACCAAATATTTAAATAGTTTTAACTTTTAAGGAAAAAGAAACTTAAATTAATCGGAGTTCTTTGTCATTTAATTTTTCACTTTAAAAATTGCACATTCAACGTGTGGGTCATGTTCTAAACGGGGGCACCGCAGTCACTTTGTGTATCCAACGACTTCAGCTAGTTTTATATAAAAGTCATGTAGTAGCGCTCTTATAAGGCAGGTGCACACAAATAACCAACGGTGGCAGTGCATAAAAGGGGGGGTGCCTTGTACTAATTTCTCAAGAACAAAACTCCGCCCCAGCCCCCACGACTTCTGCGAAACCGGCTATTGTTTCCAAGACAATAGTCGGAGTCGCCGCTGAAACCGCTACCGAGAAACCGGTAGTAGACACCCCAACAATTGTCTCAGAGTCAATTGAGTCCCGCTCTCCCTCCCCAGAGGTTGAGGAAATGGACCTGACAGGGCCATGTTCCTCCCCAAGCAGCAAAATGTGGTCTATAGTAATTGTCCTGGAACCACCATTTCATAGGACTATAACGGAATAGTAAGCAATTATAACCACGGAAAAGGGCCCAATTTATAGGCGTATTTTACCTAATTAAATTTCTATAGTAGAATTGGTGAATACCACTTTTACCAATAACAACCTCATAGTTGGACTACGTAAAACTATTTGCGCCCGCGCAGCTAACTAACAGCTCATAATGGAACCAAACACGACAGTAACGACCTTATAGTTGGACTACGTAGAACTATTTGCTCCCGGGAAGCTAACTATCAGCGCTTAATGGAACCAAATACGACAATAACGTACACAGTGAATCTCTTACAAGCTCATACAAAGTGTTGTGAATTGGTAAATGTTATTGCGCACATTTGTAAAGAAAAAAAAACATATCCATTTCTAATAAATATTATCTAGAATATAAATTATGAGTACAGTGTTAGTTAACAATAAATCAAGATGTATAATGTGTTTGAATGAGCACAGCATGGCGCACGTATATTTTCTGTGAAGTATAATAAGTTTTTAATCAAAATTTTGACGCGCCCCTTGAAATTTGCTTTTTCATTAAGTTGAATTTTAAAATAATGTTAGTTTCAGTAAGACATACAGCGAAAAGTCGCCATTTTGACAAAGTTGGCTTTCCCAAATACATTAACAAACCGCTATAGGCTTACTTTGTTTAATAATGGTAAACATCAGAACCATTGCTTGGCCATATTGTTTGGAATTAGAGTTCCGCAAATATTTCTATAACCGAACGGTTCTTTTATATTGCTATTAGATACGTGGCTTATTTTAGTTCTTTGGTTTAGGTGTCAGCATTGAAAATGGTAATGTTTCTGGACGTCGATCGCTTTTTGACTAAAAAGGGATTTCCGAGCTTTAAAAACCTTAATAATAGTAAAAACCAATGTATTCTTGTACAGGACACCACGGATATAGTTTTGGATACTAAGTATATTAAATTAAACCTTTATAATCGTGTTAAGATTATAAAAATTTTGGTTGATACCACTATAAAACCGTTCCATATTACTTATAATTGTTCCGTAAAGTGAATTTATAAACCATTATAAAACTAGGTAATAAATACAAATAGTTTCCGGTTTGTTTAGTTCTATTTGTCACTCTTATTGGCGTACTTTATTTATAGTAGTTCTATAAAGCTTCTTGTTAGCAGTTATAAGTATAGCTTACCAGTTTATCTACTCTTGAGTGCATTTACACCCTCGCGATACTTTTATAGCTCACCCAAACTTATAGTGCACCCTTAATTTCTACCTATAAGTGATTATAAGTTAATGTATAAGATCAGAAATACTATAAGGCCCAACTTACTCCATGCTGGCTATTATAAGCGTGGTAGTAAATACTAGAACCGTTAAGAGAATATTATAAGTGCTGGAGGCCTATATGATCTGCACTATAGGATAATTTTGCTGCTTGGGTCCCCAGATACCTCCTCCTCGGAAGACGACTTCCAGCTCGTCACCGGGGGGAAGAGGAAGAAAAAAGTCTCCTCCAAGGAGCAAGCCCCAAAAAAGGCTGCCCCCACTCACCCCTCCCTCCCATCTTCAGCCCCCCAATCCCGCCCCTCCTCGGCAGCTGGGTCCTCCCAGCAGGCAAGCCGATCCGCCAGCCCGATGGCAGTCGAGGCCTCAGTCCCAAAAACCTCAGCCCCAAAGGTCCAACCTCCGCCACCCGTGTTCATTCACGACAAGGCCAAATGGACTGAGGTGTCCACTGCCTGCAAGACCAGGCAAATCAACTATACCAATACCCGAGCTGTTCAGCTGGGCATCAAAGTCACTGTCCCGACCGCGAAGGACTACCGAGAGTTGCACAAACTCCTCTCGGGCCGGAAAATCCCATTCCACTCCTTCACACTGCCCGAGGACCGTCAGACACGCGTGGTTATCAAAAACGTCCCACGCGAAATCCCCACGGCTGAAATTCTCAGCGACCTTCAGTCGCAGAGCATCCCCGTAGCTGAGGTGCACCGAATGCACCGCCGAGGTGGGGAATCTTATAATATGATTCTGGTCGTCTGCGATCCGACAGACGGTCATCACCCAATTTTTAACATTTCCCACATCTGTGGCCTCTCGGGCCTATCCATTGAAAAGCCCCGCAGGAGTGGCATCATTGGCCAGTGTCACAACTGCCAACTGTACGGCCACTCTCAGCGGAACTGCTTCGCAAAGGCACGATGCGTGAAATGCCTGGGTGACCACGGCACTTCAGACTGCACCCGCCCCAAAGACCCGTCCCATTGCGCTGAGCCGCCCAGCTGCGTCTTATGCGGCAAGTCTGGCCACACGGCCAACTACCGTGGCTGCTCAAAAGCGCCCAAACCCACCGCCCCCAAGCTAGCCAAGCGCGCAAGCGACCGCCAACAGAGGGAATGTCCCCAACTGGTAGGAAAAACTACCGTAGCCCTCAGTCCACAACGCCCCAGCCCATGGAGCGCTCTCAATCACCAGGCCCACTTTCCGGCCTTGAGGACCAGCGCTCCTGCCCCCAAAACCACTGAGGCCCCTAAAGCCACCCCTACCACCCAGCCCACCAAGACCATTCCGGCCCTCATGGACGTAGCGCTCCCACGCCCCCCCTTAACAGTGGCAACCCGGGCCACAGCCCCAGCCCCTGCCCTTGCCCCTGCCCCAGCGCAAGCCGCCAATATTCCAGCTGGTGATGTGTCCCAGAACATTATTCTGGTCACATACCAAGCCTTTTACTCCCCCCGCGCCCTAGCCATGGCTGAGGCGCTTCAAAACTGCAGAGGTGACCACTCAGCAGTTTTCCGCGAGTACGGTGACGTAGTTCACCACGTCCAAATCTACACAACTCTCACCCACCCATAATGGATAAGTCCAGAGTAACGTGTAGGTTCAAACCGACAGCCCTCCGGATAGGGTTTTTCAATGCCAATGGCCTTAGAGACCAACGTGATGAGATCGCCTTGTTCCTCCGCGACCATCACCTAGACATCTTATTAATACAAGAGACCTTCCTAAAGCCTACCCATCGGGACCCCAAAATTGCCAACTATCGCATGGTTCGCAATGATAGGACCCGCTGCCACTTAGGAGGTACCCTTATTTACTATAAAGCGTCCCTATACTGCATTCCTATGGATCCTCCCTCCCTTGAAAAGTTTGAGGTCTCAGTCTGTCGGCTAGGTATGACAGGACACCAACCCGTTACGATCATCTCAGCCTATGTCCCACCCAACAACTCCGTGGACACTCCCGCCATGAAAGATGACCTGACTAAACTTCTTGGCCTGAGCGACTCCGTCATACTGGCGGGGGACCTCAACGCCAAACATCCTTCCTGGAACAGTCACACGACCAACCCGAGAGGCAAGGTAGTGTTCGAACTGTGCAGCGTCCTGAATTTCGATGTCATCGCTCCGATGCATCCCACCCACTACCCGCACTCACCCTCCCACTCCCCCGATGTACTCGACATCGCCCTCCTCAAAAATGTCAACCTTCGGTTACATTCTGTGGAGACGCATGACGAGTTAAACTCGGACCATAGACCCGTGATCCTGGAGCTTGCTCCTAGATCAGGGCCGATGGATCCTTCCCAGCCTCCCCCCACCAGAATGACCACTGACTGGCGCCAAGTAAGCGAAAAGCTGAAGGTCACCACGTCGCTCCATCTGGACCAGATCCCCGACCTAATCGAGTCTGTCGCAGACACGACAGCCGCGATCAATTCACTCACGGATCACGTGCAATCTGTCCTGAACGAATGTTCTAAGGAGTCTCCGGTGGTGAGCGATCACCACTGGAAACTCCCAGACGAGGTACGTGAGCTCGTGACTGAAAAGAACGCGGCTGTCCGTGCCTACAGCGCCTTTCCCTGCGAAGCCAATAAGGTTCACATGCGCTACTTACAGCGTAAAGTAAGTAACAGCATCGCTGAACTGCGTGAAAGTCGCTGGGATAAGTTACTGGGCGACCTCGAACCTACCCATCAGGCATTCTGGGAACTTCAGAGGAAACTACGCGCCTCTGAGGTTGCCTCTATGCCTCCGCTCACGCGTCCCGACAACACCGTCGCCTTCGATGACGAGGACAAAGCCGAATGCCTGGCCGACAGTCTAGAGTCCCAATGCTCCCCCAGCTCCCAACCAGTAGACAAGGCTCATCTCGATATGGTGAATGCCGAAGTCGAACGTAGAGCCTCCCTCCCACCAGTAGAGGACCCCGATGATCCCCTTCCCCCCGTCACTCCCAACGAGGTGAAGGAGATCATCGGCCGTCTCAAACTCAGAAAAGCCCCGGGCGCCGATGGAATCACCAATAAAGTGGTTTGACTCTTCCCGGCTACTCTGATCATGTTAATGACCGCCATCTTCAATGGCGCTCTGTCCAACAACATGTTCCCACAGACGTGGAAAGAGGCTACCGTCATCGGTATCCCCAAACCTGGAAAACCCAAGTCCTCCCCGTCCAGCTATCGTCCCATCAGTCTGCTCAAAGTCCTAGGTAAGATCTACGAGAGGCTTATTCATAAGCGTCTCAAGGATTTTGTCGAAGCCAAGAGCCTCCTCCCCAATGAGCAGTTTGGTTTTAGATCAAACCACTCTTGCGTCCAACAGGTCTACCGTATCGTTGAACATATCAGCGCCAAATACCAGCGCGGTCTCGTTACGGGAGCCCTGTTCTTCGACATAGCGAAAGCTTTCGACAAGGTCTGGCACAACGGGCTGATATACAAGCTATACCAGCTCGGTGTGCCGGATCGTCTCGTGCTCATCTTACGAGATTATCTGTCGAACCGCACCTTTCAGTACCGAATCGAAGGTGCGCTTTCGTCCCCTCATCCCATTCGCGCCGGAGTACCCCAAGGCGGTGTTCTCTCCCCCCTAGTGTCCTCGCTATTTACTAGCGATATTCCCACTAGCTCTAAGACACAGCTAGCTCTGTTCGCTGACGACACGGCGATATATTGCTCCGGCAATAGCGAGAAGGCAATAGCCGGCCACCTCCAGAGATCCGCAAACGCACTAGGCGCTTGGTTCCGGAAATGGAGAGTGGAAGTCAACCCAGAGAAGAGTCAGGCGATCTTGTTTTACAAGCCCAAGACTCGTCTCTTCCCCCCCCGTCCCAGTCCGATCACGTTATTTGGCAAGCCGATCCCCTGGGTTGAGAAAGCTAAATATCTAGGCGTGATCCTCGATCGAAAGCTTACCTTCAGAGAGCACATTAAGACGGTGCGCAATCGTGCCGCATTCGCTCTCAGTAGGCTTCATTACATGCTGAACGCACGCAGCAAGTTATCCCTGAAAGGCAAACTACGCATTTTCACCACGTGCATACGTCCAATAATGACTTACGCGTGTGTAGCCTTCGCACACGCTAAGCCCCGCCAAATCCATAGGTTGCAGGTCATCCAAAACCGTTTCCTCCGAAAGGCTACGGGAGCCCCGTGGTACGTTAGAAATGAGCGTCTCCATGTCGACCTCCGTATCCCCACCATCAAACAATTCATGAAACGTATTTCCAAGCGTTTCATAGAGTCCGCTGAAAAGCACCAAAACCCCCTTATCGTATCGGCCACCCGATACACCCCCTCCCAGATCAGCAAGATCCGCCGACCGCGGCATACTCTTGTTGAGCCCGATGAACCCATCACCCTGACCCAAGAGAGTAGTAGGGAAACCAGCACTCTTAGGAAAAATAAACCCAGAACGCGTTCCGTATTCCGACCTCGCCGACGAGGTCCATCGCGACGCCCCCGTCAAAACCCTCCCCGACTTTTGCCTAACGAGCCAGCCCGCGCTGCTGAGCCATTAGCGTTAAATCCCCTAAATAATATCAATCAGACCCAGCCTGTCCCTTGCTGCCCCCCCTCAATGACCCCGCTAAGCCGAGGCCCGTGTCCCACAGGGGATGCCCTTAGCGAGCGGCCATTTAGTTTTTAAGTAGTTTTAAGCCCTGGCTGGGGGCCTTAGAATCTAAGGCAACCACAGGATTGCCCGGTTGAGCAGTAAACAGCCTTAATGTGCTGAACTGCGAGTAGTCCATTAAAAAAAAAAAAAAAAAAAATACTAATTTCTCAGTCGCAACTCAACGGTCAACGAGTCAACACGTCCCCTGAGGATGCCTCGTGGAGAGGCGAAACACGTGTCGGTAATGGTGTTGGGTTTTGCTTTTCCTTTCTGCATGTGCATAAAATCCTTGCATTTGCCTAGTAATCTTTCATGTGCATAATATAGCGGGCGGGAGGGAGGTGCATACCTGCAACCCTATATTGTTTTCAATTTAAAATTAAAAATGGATTTCCGCAAAGTAACGCCTGACTCAATCAATTTTAATAAGTACGAAGTTATATCCCAAACCGACTATTATTCATTAGAATAGTAAGTAAGACTAGTGGCGAGGTTACCTGATGTTACAATATAATTATGTAGGTAAGAATGAGTTATGCCCGAACATTCTTAAAATAAAATAATAACATAAAAATCCAAATTCATTTCTTCACTCCTCTGCCTTTTTGAAGTTAATTATTCACGTTTAAAAAAAAAATCTATTGATATAAAAGAGAAAAAACGCCTATTGAAAATTTGCCCTTTAATAATACAAATCAAAATCAGTATCAACATATCTTCATAAAACAATTTCACCTGTCAATCTCAAAGAAAGACACAAAAAAACTTTACAAAATTAGTCCGTTACAATTAATTAAAATTAATTTACTTTGACGAAGCGAAAGCTTTATAATGAAATTGAAATTGTCGGGACTAAATCAATTTCGTGTTTTTCCCTTGAGTATAGAATTTGAAGGTTTTGTTACCATCTGTCACAGTTTTGGGCTATACTCGTAACTACCGTGTACTTAAAATAAAGAATACATTGGTACCGGTTGAGAAATTAGGGTGCTGTGTAGGCAGCATAATAATTTGAAACAGAAAAAAAGAGAAACTATTCTATTAATGACTATTTCTATACTAATATTACATATAAAGAGATAACGTTTGTGACTTTGTGAGTTTGTGACGTTGTAAGGGGTAATCTCTGGATTACTGAAACGATTTTCAAAATTATTTCACCAATAGAAAGCTACGTTATTGTGGAGTGTCATAGTGTAATTTGATGTTTAAATCTAAAATCTATTCTATACTTTTTGTATTTTTGTATGTAACGAATAAAATCAAAAACTACTGGACCGATTTCAAAAATTATTTCACCATTAGAAAGCTACATTCACCCTGAGTAACATAGGCTATATTTTATCCCCATATTGCCACGAGAACGAGAACAAAGCGGGTGAAACCGCGGGGCGCTGCTAGTATTCGATAACAAAACAGTTGGTCGCTGTGTTGAACGCAAGACAATGTCATGTTTATCATGTTCTTTCTCTATAAGTTAGCTTATGACAGGTTATATGAGTTCATATAATATCGTTTTTTTATTGATCTGATGAATATGTAGGTCAATCCGCTTTTACTTTATTGACTCGATCTACTCTTTAATGTTTTATAGCAACATGATTAATGATTTCGATGTTAATGGTTTTTTTTTCTCTCTCTGTGACATGTACCTAATGACTTTGCATACTATTGTATAAATTCAAGTTCTTAAAACGCAACAGACAGATGTGTTGCTGGGGAGTTTGCTGCACTACTTCTTCCCAGCTAAAACACTAGGAAGATGTCGACGGATGTTAAAATACGATATTCAAAAAGTGCTGGCTCTCAGACTAGTTTGAATAAATGACTTTTGATTTTTATTTTGATTGCGTAATTAAAAAATGGATGCAATCGGTCGCATACGCTTTCATTTCGATATTGTTACCATCGAGCAGACGAAAATTAAAACAAAATACGCAGGAATGTTCCTGATATTACTTTCAAATGTGATAGAATACGCAGTTTTATGTGTAACGTAACGAGACGGCCCCCCGAATCGGCAATAGGGATGTTGCCTGAGTAAAAAATATATGATTATGTTGAGTCCGTCAGTTAGATTATAGAAAAATATTGTACACGTATTTTTCCCTTTATCAAATCTATAAAAACTGACGAAGATAAAAAGCATCATAGTCGCAGCATAAAAAGATCAGGAGTGGGAGCGTGTGACGTCACGGCCCGGCAAAAATTGTAGCGAGCAGTGACGTCACACGAGTTTTATACGCACAGTATCGTCTTCATTTTTTGTTTATGTGAAAAAAGAAAAATACGTGTCCAATATTTTTTGGAAATCTATCAGACGGACTAATCAGATTTTTTAGTCAACTACCCTATTGAGTCAATCGACACGAAAATAGAGGATGAGTTACACATTTGGGGTGCTAACCTAGGCAACAATGAAGTCAGTAACGCTAGGTCTCAAAGTAGGTTAGCTATAACATATGCAAGCAAATCTTATTATTCCCGTCCTCTGTACCTTAGTGAGCGGCTTACCTATGTACATACCATATATGACATAATTGATTTCATTTAAATATGCCCTGGAATCTAGAGTAATTTTGTATGGATATGGTATGATCTATTTTTTAGGCTTATCAAGTCCCAGGGCATTGCATTTTTTTGCGGAATTTGTTCGAAAGAGTCACCGCGGCCCTGGAACGCAAAGGGCACAAGAAGGATCACGGGTGGGTTTTAGTCAGAAAGAGTCTGACCCTCCCTTCCGCTGCGCCCAGAGCGGGAGAAGTCATTTGATGATTTCCCATCCAGAAAAAAAGGGCATTGCATTTAAATTTAGACTGCAGCTCGCACATACATATGTGTGATGGTTCATAAAACATAATCCTGCAGACAGATTACAGTCCAGGCGGACATTCTCAACCAATTTCACAAATGTGTGCGCCACCACCACCATGATGTCTTAAATCCATCATAATGTGTGTGAGGGAAAGGGATAGTGCTATTCGTCTTGTGTAACTCCGTCTCTGTCTGACACAGGAATCATGATGGATTTAAGACGTCATGGTAGGGCAGCAGGTCCACTCACTGTTCCTCTAATGAATAGTCTGATGGAACAGCAATCCGACACGACCAGGCAAAGATCACGCGCAGAACCAACGGCTTTAAGTGAATTCCAAGACATGGGGACCACCAACTCTTGAAATATTCCTTGTGGAAAACCAAAATAATACTTTTTGTGCATATTTAAACCGAAACCAGGACCATCGGGGCAATTCATACACAATGCACGAAAGCGAAGATGGACGTGCACAATGCACATACCCACAAAGAAATCCAACACATGAATATAAATAGGGTACCTGATTAACCACTCTGCTCGACAAGATTTTGACATTTGACACACTAGCTGACGGGGTGTTGCATGTTACGTCATGAATTTCAGAAATTATCTCAACTTTCGGCATCTTATTTAACTATGATAAATTTGTTTCTGCAGCAATTTTATACGATAAGTTATTGAGAAATATCTTAAATTACAACTTAAGATCGTTCAAATCACGTCAGTCAACTTAAAAATGCGTCTAAAATATGCATTACTACACCCTTCCAAAATATAAATAGTAGTCTTAGATTTGCTAAAATTATATATGTAAACAACCTTCTCGCTTGCTGAAAAGAGGCAAAACCGCAAAATAAAGACATATTCATTATATTTGCGGTCTTTCTTTGTCATTTTCCATACGCCAGTTAATTTAAAATAGGGGTTCAATAGTGACAAAAAAAAATATTATTTTTCAACTTTGATGGCAGTGGTGTTCGACGCTAAAAACATGAAAATTATGAATTCCAGAAACCCAAACTCCACTTGAGGAGTAGTGGTTTGTTCATCATTTGATTATTTGACGAATTCATCCATATTTCTAAGGAAATATGTAGCGGTAATGAAGTTTTTTGGTATCCAAAGTCAAAGTTTCGCGCCAAATGTGTTTGTTTACGTTTTTATTGCACACAAAAATCACACACTCACATGTAAATACTATTACAAATACACATTTTATGATTCTAAATATCGTGAAGAACAAGAAAAATCCCAGATCTAAATGCAATTAACGAACACAGAACCAATAACACGTAATATTCATTACCGCTAATTTATTTTTGTTTAAAATCGTCAGCCATTTTGATTTTTTTAGTGCTAGGGTGTGGGAAAACGATTATTATAATCGATGGTTTTTTATTTCGTTCAACTCGATAAATATAAACGAGCAATTTTGATAAATCGATTATTAAAAATTAGCGCAAAATCCAATAAGCATTTATAAAAACCATATTTGCGCTTTGTTAAGTAATTGAAATAGTTATTTTTTTGGAAATCAACGAATAAAATCAACTGAACAAATTAATCGGACCCGTGCGGATTTCGCGCCGAAATGTCTATTTTATTCAAAATTTAAATACAGAACCAGAATGCGCTCGTGATTCAGAAATATTTATTATTTTCACATATTTTTTTTATCTCTATATTGACTATGGTATGGTTAGGTAGTGGATCGGTTTGAACTTTGATATAATGTTTTTTTTATTTTATTTGAATTCGATATGCTATATACCTAATGTGATAAGTTTTTTTATCCGCAAAAGGAGAGTCCTTATCTAAATATACTATATTATAGAATATTTGTTGAAAGTATGTGCCTATGTATGTAAGTAGGTACATATATATATATATATATATATATATATATATATATATATATATATATATATGTATGTATATATGAACTTTGTAGTTACGTCTATTTCATTGGAACGTCCGGTAGCTTAAACGGCTGCATAGGTTTTTCAAATCAGGTATCATTCGATTACTTATAAATGCCGAAGTGTTATAGGGTATTCAAATTTTGAAAAAATAAAAAAGGTTTATTTTTTCGAGACACACTCAGGTCATTCTGCCAAGCCTTTTCCTTTTCTATGTTGGGTTCGGCATCTAGCCTAAGCGGATGTAGATTAATACCATTTTTTTAAATAGAGCTATTGCTTATAAGACCTCCACAATCTAGTAACTGAGTAGAACATACCTCTTGGCAATGTTGGGGTTACAGTTTGTGGCCTATCGACTGTCAAAGATGTTCGAATGACAGCCGGCACCAACGACATGCTTTCCAAGCCATGGTGGAAACTCAATTTCTATTAGATGGTCACCCATCCACTAGCCGATCTCGGCAAGCGTATTAGATGGTCACCCATCCACTAGCCGATCTCGGCAAGCGTATTAGATGGTCACCCATCCACTAGCCGATCTCGGCAAGCGTAGCTTAACTTCGATTTGTGCGGACATAATTATTTTTTTATTTGAATAAATATGTGCATTAAAAAAGCTTTATAAAGCAAAGGACCTCTCATGTCACGCATACTCATGCATTTGAAACGATGCAGATGAAATTCAGTGGGAAATAATTATGAATTCCCGCAACCCAAACAAGATCGCAGAATCGTGATTAGGAACCCTATCATCATCTGCCTAGCCTTTTCCCAACTATATTTGGGTCGGATTCCAGTCATGACGGATTCAGCTGAATACCAGTTTAATGTGGAGCGGCTGCCTACTAGACCTCCACAACCTAGTAACTGGAGAACACGGTACTTCTTGGCAAGACTGGTGTCAGATTTTCAATCCTAGAAACCATGAAAATAACACCCATAACAAAAACTAGAAAAATCTAATCGGTTCCATTTTCACTTATAATAATACTTATTCAAATTTATTGAGATAGTTTAATTACCATGTAGAATTTGGCCTTTTTCAGAAGATAGTTTTAGAAACTTAATTTGAAAATATATTTTGTAGGTAAGTATGTGTAATTTGAATCGCCCAAAATGCATTTTTCATGGTCATATTAGATACTGGGTTTCAGCGGCAGGACACAAAATCGAAAAGTATTCTACAAAGCAATATTCAATTTTCATATCATTATAAAAAAAAACTGATACCGTTACTCACTCTAGATAAAAAATATTTTTTAAATACCAGTGTAAATTTGTCTGGACCTACTTAACATAGGTACATAAACTATAAGCTTTGTATTTCGTACGCAACCAGCTGAAAGTATCTAACATAAAACTCTCAGTAATTTAATAGGAATAAAATATTTTTCATTCTTATTTTGAATAACATAGAAAATTCTGCTCAAATTAACCTTGGGTCCGATAACCTGCTGAGCAGATTTCTTTCTTTATTGTAGAAAATCCTATTTGAATTACATAAGAAAGCATAAATAATAATTAAGATTAATGCTTTTTGTATTTTATGAAACGTATTTTTTCCTAATATTTTAGTAACGAATTTAAATTTATCGATTAGGTTGAAATAAAAAATAAATCGATTCGCATAATCGTTTTGGTACACCCTAACAATAAAAAAAAACAATAAGAATGATGGTTGATGGCGATTATCACATTTATGCACTTCAATTTTATTTATGAAAATTAGTAAACTTGTGGGTTAAATATTAAAGAATTAATGGCGCTAAGATATGAGCATTTTATCTAATTGTTTTAATTAACGCCCATACATAAGATTTTTTAAGTTGCTTTATCAAAAATGCAATTATTAATGAGGATGTCGTATGACGTAACTCTGAGGTCCAATTGGTACTACAACCGAGCCGGCGGAGGTTTGCATGTCTAGTACCAATTGGTACTACTACCGAACTATACGGTTAAAAAATGTAATTAGTCCAACATATGGATATAAAAAAAATATGGGACATGCATTTTTTTATTTTTTCACGTAAACAAAAAATTAAGACGGAAATAATAATATAAAATTTTGATTGATTTGATAAAGCAAAAAAATTTTTTTTTTTTTTATTTTAAGTTGGGAGTTTTCTGAGTGAATAGCCTTATTCCTATTTTCAGTGTGCGTACAGCTAAGGAGTGGAATTTCCTGGTGAGTTTTTAGGGTTCCGTCATCCAACGCATAAGGGTTCCGTTTTATCCAAATGGAAAAAAAAACGGAACCCTTATGGATTCGTCATGTTTCATGTCATGTTTGTGTGTCCGTCTGTTCGTCCGTATGTCACAGCCGTTTTACTCGGAGACTATTAAAACTTCATAAATAAAAATTGGTAGAGTGGTAGGCAACCTGTTAACCGCTATTCAATAATTCTGTAATATTATGGAAAAAATATTTTTAGGGGTGACACTCCATACATGCAACTGAGGAATGAAAAAATAAATTCCAACAAACATAATCGTGTGGGATATCATTGTATAGCTTTGAAAATGAAATAGAGGTTTCTAAAAGTTTTTTATTTATGGCAATAGTTTTTGGGATATGTGCTTCCGAATTCCCCCCCCCCCCCCCCCCTATAAAATTCCGCAAATAGAACTTCACAGACACTTCCAACGAAAATTGTTTTGAACATCACAGCTTATATGCTTTAAGAGATGATATTTTAACAGTGAACTACGGAACCCTTTGCTATGCGTGGTCCGACACGCATTTGGTGTTTTTAGTCATGAGTGAATTGGTTACTTCTTCCAGGCAGTCGTGTATGGAACACGCTTGTTTGGATCTGACCAATTCAATCGTCGACCGTATCATCATACCATGAAATAACATAGTGGTCAAACGCAAGCTTGTCAATTATAAGCAAACCCTTATTGTTTATACTATACATATATGAAGATAAATTAACATAATCTACCTCATCCAGACCTTCTCAGTTTCACTTAATCCTCGTAAAATGTACCTATAACTAACGTAGACAGAGAATGGCAGAGAACCTTGAATTAAATTCAAACCATTAGGGAGTCTACACTCACGTGTGCCTACATAATATTAACAATATGGATGAATAAAGTTTCTGAGGGTGACCCGTGTAAACACAGCCTTATAACTGTAGGCAGGTAACAACTAGGTAGACTGAGACCTCGAATTTAGTTATATCTATACAATTTAATTTCTGTGTCTGTTTTTACCCTTGTTCTGGCCATTGGTTCTGCTATAGGTACAACGGAATTTATATTTGAACTAAAGGCAAACTTCAGACTAGACTACAGAGAGAGAACTAAAGGAATTCACCATAAATATCTATACTTATATTATGAAGAGGACAGATTTGATTGTTTGTTTGTTTGCATAGAACAGACTCCAAAACTACTGAGCCGATTTGAAAAAATATTTCACTGTTGGGAAGCTACAGTATATTAAACTCGACTGATTTTAATCGTTTTTTTTTTATTTTGACGTCTTATAAAAAGTAAACGTCCCAACACTAGAACCTACTGGTTCGTAGGTGCCGTTTTTGGAATGAAATTTTAAATAATAAACTATTCC
Organism: Hecatera dysodea; assembly: GCA_905332915.2. Lineage (NCBI taxonomy): Eukaryota > Metazoa > Arthropoda > Insecta > Lepidoptera > Noctuidae > Hecatera > Hecatera dysodea. The sequence continues at coordinate 2,875,249 of HG995294.1, read as the reverse complement.
ACTTATGGCACCTGCAAAAAATATCGATAGGTGCCGTATGTGGAATACCTCAGGTGCCATTAAAACGGGTGCCCAATGTGGCATACGTCAAAAAAACGGGGCTTACTTTGCTTCAGCAAAGTGAGCCCCGTTTTGTTTTTTAAAATTTAATAAGTGGCCTCTTACTGTTCAACCTTGGTTGTTGACTGCTTAACCGGACTTGCCTGTGGCGGCTTTAACATAAATATTAATATAAATATTAAGGCCTCCAGGCAGGGCTTATTAAAAACTTACAAACTAAGCGACTACACGTTAAGTTGCTGCTGTTCTGTCTAGGCGCACTATAAGGACCGGATAGGCTGCTCCAGCAGAAGTCATTTTGTCGGTGCTGGCTGTCGCTGAAAATCAGCGCTTCGACTCTGTCTCGTACAAGAGTCCTAGCATTATGCTGAGCGACAGCCGTTTTGCGCAAATGTGACGCATACCTTCCCAACTTTTTTGTTTTAATTTTAAGCTTTATTTTTTAAATTCTTTGGTGTGCGTCATGGTTGGCGCAAATAAACAGTTTTTCTTTCTTTCTTAAGGGCACCCTACGAGGTACGTACCTCGGCTTAGGGCTTCACTAGGAGATGACGTCTAGGTATAGTAGGGGAGCCCAAGCAGGGATTTCTGGATTTTCTAAAGCGCAGCAGATTAATATATAGGAGGATACCTTGTACCCGGTTAAGTACCTCCACCAAACATGAGGCCCATATTTAAGGCCGCCCGTGAAGGATACAGGATCAGTTTAGTAAAAAAAAATTGACCATCAGAAATTCTCGAGCGCGTCAGATTAAGGTAGGGTGAGTTAATTACATCCTAAAAAGTGTATATTCCACTAATCTGACAATTTGAGAGTGACGTAAAGAAAGGGGAGGGCAGCAAAGTTGTAAAAAAAAAAACGTCATCTCGACATTCTTTTTTATCTCGACATTCTTTTTTCTCATTCTCGTTGACGGGCCTGTTGGTCTAGTGGTTAGCGGCCCTGACTGCTAAGCCGGAGGTCGTGGGTTCGATTCCCACCCAGGACAAACTTTGTGTGATGAGCATGATAGTTTGTTCTGTGTCTGGGTGTGATGTATCTATAATATGTATGTATTTATAAATTATATAAGTATGTATATCAGTTGTCTGGTTACCATAACACAAGCTCTGCTTAGCTTGGGATCAGATAGCCGTGTGTGAGTTGTCCCAAGATATTTATTTATTATTTATTTATTTATTTATTCTCAAGCGTAGCTAATTTTTTTTTTATTTTGAAGGAAATAATTCAAGAATAATGAAAAATATATAATCTGACGATTTCCGCAAGCCGAAATAACAAAAATTCGTCGATAAAGTTAAATGCGTGCCGCTGCGTGATGCCTACATTTCCTTCTCCACGTTTCTATTCCTCTCTCACTCTTTCTCTTCCTGAGCTTTTCAATTAATTAAGATCAATGATTTAAAAAAAAAAAAAAAAAATTAATTTCCCGCTAAGAAAATCGAAGATTTTCAAAAATCGGGAAGTTATTGTTTTCACCCCGTTTTGCAAAAATCTAGTTTTCATCAGATCTCGACGTTTTAAGGTCATAGGAAGCTTCCCTGACTACCCCCGCGATGTTGTCACTATGTCTGTATGTGACTATGTGACTCGCTTCTAACTTTTATACTCGCTTAGAACAAATAAACCGATCGGAATCTACTCGCGTTCTAAAGAGTTCCCTCAAAATTAGATTTCTTGTGAATTTGAACCGATTTGGACTGATAGATTTTGAGAAATATTGAAAAATCACAAAGAAAATAAGATTTTTTGTTGAAAGTGGTTTTTTTGGAATAAGTTTTAAACGGCTTTATCGATCAACTACAAAAACTAATCTGCTCTTGAGCTTGAAATACCACGTCGATCGCAACCATTCTGGTCAAAATCGGTTGATTCGTGCGAGAGATATCGTGAACGAAAGAAACCCGAAAAAGTGTTTTTTCGGGATTACTCCGAAATTTTTGGTTCGATCAATTAAAACTAGAAAATTACTTACGAGGATGATAAAACTGCGTCGAATGCCGCCAACGGGTGAAAATTGCTTGATCCATTCAAAAGTTATTGCGGTTTGAAAATTTCAAAAATAGTGTTCTATGAAACTTCTATCAGAGTTTCGAACTGGGAGAGCTCAAATGCATAGAAATATTATATCTTTGAACTCGGCGAGCTCAAAATATCACATAAATTATATTTTGAGCTCAAAAATGTCATAAGTACAATTTTAAGCAATGGAATTAGCGGGAAGTTGCAGGGATGGCCTTTAGGATGAACCGTTTTTCTAAATTTTTTGTCAGATCAGGCGAATCCCTCTAGATAATCGTCAGATTATGAGATAGTACGTTTAGAACATAAAGATGAACCATATATATTTTAATCTGACGCGCTTGAGTATTTCAAAATGGCGATTTTTTTTTGCACATTATGAAAATGGCCGCGAGTTTGCGTCCCATCGAAATCGTCAGAATGAGAGCTTTTTTTTAGTGCACTTAACACTCCCTTAGAAAATCTGACGCGCTCGATTATTTTTTTTTTTTTCATTTTCAACCCTTACATACAACCACCCTCATCATGCAAACGATCAGATTAACATACGTACATTATTAAAAATACGTAGGGCATTGATGCTATCAATATCTGACGCGCTCGAGGATGTCCATGCAACAGTTTTTTTTTACATATTTAAAAATCTATAGCCGCTTCCCCCACCGATGAAAAGGTTATCATATAACATTTTTTTCTTCTTATCATCTAAGCTTTGCAACCCAATAGGTCTCTACGACGCTCGAGTAAATCCCCATTTAGCATCGTGGGCTCCCCTACTATAAGGGCTGAATCAAACAAGGATTATTATCTAGGGACGGATTTAAATCGACAGGCTCAGTGGCGTGGGCTTGCTCGAGCATGGATTGTGGCGAACATTGACTGTCCCCTTAGAGGCGAGGGTGGAAGGACGGCGGTCGTAGTTTGCACTGTGTGCTTGTCTCTCTACGACTCTCTTGGAGAAAGGTGGTGAGTCAATAAGAGTGATAAGGGTATGCCTCGGTCGGTAAATCTGGGAGGTGCGGAAGGGAGAGTTCGTATCAGATGACCTATGCTAAGATGTGGGATGTGGCGATGCTTGACAGCAGTGTCGAGGAAACGCTTGGTAATGCGTTTCATTAAATGCTAGATGTGCGATATAGTATACTGTGGAGGTAACGAAGTTTTGCGTGTGCGAAGACAGCGCAAGCGTAAAGTCGCAATTTGTACCCCAGTGACAATTTGCTGCAATAGATCGTGATGAAATGGATCCTTCCTTGAGCGAAGGTGAGGTGGCTCTACAGGGTAACCCCCAGGTATTTAGCCCACTTCTCCAATGGGGCCGGCTTACCATACATGTTGATCGGACGGGAAGGCGAAGGTTTTACTATCAGACTTTGTCGAACACTTTCGCTATGTCGAAAAAGCGAGCTTCGCACTTAAGTTTCGCCTTTTATAAACTCACCGAATAAACAAATAACGTTCAAATACTACGTTTTTAGTTGTTACTGTTTACAAAAGAATGTTCCAAAATTTCAAGTTAGTTAACTAAAAACAATCAGAATTTAATTTTGGTAGCATTATCAGATTGAATTACATGGTACCTATTGACATTAATTTAATGTCAAATGATCTCTTACCAAAACTCAAGCTTTTTATTTGCAAATTTAAACTTACTTTTGTGATTTTGAAATAGGTAATTACATAATATTGATCAATCAAACAGTAAAAATTCAGCTTTATTAATTAATTATATTCAGACAAATAAATCTTCGCGGCGACATACAGTACAATCTTTTTGCAATCAGACGATACCCAAAAATCTCAACGAGCTTTCAATGTGTCGATTTAAATGTTATTACTTCGATATCCAGCTCAATATTGCCATAAATCAAGTAACGCTATTTAGAGCAATGTGTTGCCAGCTTGAAATATCAGATTTCATTTAATCGAAACAGGCGGCGATAAATGATGAAAAAAATATATGGACAAAAGTCAATCCAAAATTAATGGACAAAAAATAGATCTCTTTTTATTAAATAAAGCGTATTACACAGCTGTTCTAATTCAATTAACTTCATCAGCTTATGACATGTGTATAACTTGTAATTTTATGTGAAATCTATTAAAATAATAATAGCAAGAAAATACTTTGCAAGAAAATACTTTGCAATAAAATAAAATGAGTTAAAGAAATGGAATGGTGAAAATATTTTGTCTTGTTATATTAAATACATAATACTTTGATAATAATAAAAACTTTTAACTGTGTTATCTATTTATTTTATTAGATATTATATAGCGACCCGCCCCGGCTTCGTACGGGTGCAATGCGGATACTAAACACTCTAGTATATTATGCATGTATTATACATATAAACCTTCCTCTTGAATCACTCATATCTATTAAAAAAAACACATCTAAATCCGTTGCGTGGTTTTAAAGATCTTAGCATACATAGGGACAGACAAACAGTGGGAAGCGATACACACAATTTCTAAAATAATAGTAAGATGAACATACATATATGTACATATGTGTACCGTATGTTTCTTTTAAAAAATAGAAGTTTATTTCGAAATAATCCCATTTAAATTTGTTAATTATCTGATCCTTTGGAGATAGATGTTATGCTTCAATTACACCAGAACAGCTGAACGGATGTGGATGAAATTTGGGATGGAGATAGATTAGAGTCCGGACAAACACATAGAAATTTAACACGGGAGCATACCCCTTGGGATAGTTTTAGAAAGTACATTACGTTACGTTTGTTTGTCATGCTTTCACTTCTAAACCACTGAACTGATTTTAAAAACTCTGTCACTAATGGAAAGCTTCATTATCACCGAGTAACATAGGTTATATTTTATACCCGTATTTCTACAGGAATGGAATCTACGCGAATGCAACCGCGGGGCACTGCTAGTAATATTATAAATGCGAAAGTGAGTTTGTTTGTTTGTTACGCTTTTACCCTAAACCGGCTGAACGGATTCCGATTTAACAAATAGGTAGACCATGACGTGGAATAGAACAAAGGATACTTTTCTTTCGGTTTTCACGCTGGCGAAGCCGCGAGCAAAGAAAACGTATTCAATACATTTTAGTTTTTTTCTTGTATTTCCTTAAAATCGCAATTTGACTTATCTACGTAGGCTGCACATATATTTTACCTGTGTAAACTCCCAAACAGACATACTTGACATTATTTCAACATAATTATTTACAAATAAGATAAAAATAAGATTATAATTTGACGAAAAAATAAAATAAAAATTATAATTAAGTATGTTTAGAAACAACAAAGCCTTGGAAGAAACATAATTCTTTGCACGTGTAGCGTTTTAACTTTCTCAGTTCCTCCCACATTTCCACGTGCAGCTATTTTTAGTGCTTCTCTGGATTTTACTGTTTCATGAATTCATTATTACCACCTACCACATACAAGGGTATGTATTTTAGTATTTCCGGAAATGTAAAAGCATCTGCTTTTGCCGGAAAACTTTGGAAAGCTTGGTTTTTTTTGCTCTTTTGTTTTTCTATTATAAATATTTCTTAAAACACTTTCAACTTGCACAATAAAAACACTTCATAGTCTAAAATATATTTACTTCCGGGACGGTTTCTTTGATAATTTTTTACAGATCCCCCGACTGAAAAGATTATTATCTACCTTGTTTTTAATTGTTTAGTTTAATTTTTGACATGGCAGGCGTGTTTTTTCTTTTAATGATTTGTTTTTCGATCATTACCAAATACCAATAGCACATGCATATATGTACCGTATGTAAACATAACTCACCACCAAAGTCCAAACAAAATTACAAGTACCAACCTTCCTATTAACATCACCGCAGTTAAAAGGTAAAACCACAGAAGACCGCAGTATCCAAAAAACTAAGTGATAAGTAGCAACGTCTCTCATTTACATGGTAATCACTAGGTCTCGTCAGTGGCCACGCCAAAAGAACAATTTACTCCCAAATCATCCCATCAAATTCGACCTTAGCGGTGAAAACTGCTTCAAAATTCAGCCAGTAGGTAATTTATGAGGTAATCCTGGGTATAAAGACCGAGGTGGTCTCGTTTATGTAATAAAGATTATGGAGCCTGGATGACTGATTACATTGAAATTTATATAGAGACTAGTTGCTGCCCGCAGCTTCGACTGCGTGAATGTCGGAAATTATCCCAAGGGAACATAAACCGGGATAAAAAGTATCCTATGTTACTTCTAGTACCTCCCAGAATATGTGTACAAAGTTTCATGATGATTCGTCAAGTACTTTTTGCGTGAAAGCGTAACAAACATCCACGCTTTCACATTTATAATATTAGTAAGAATGCCTATAACCTTTGTGTTTGTTGTGGCAGCTGGACAGACAAAATACGGCATGTATTTATTTGGCCAAAATGGCGTTTAAATTCAATATACAAATTCACATATGACTGTGCCTTTTTTTGCTTTGAACATAATGAAAACTTAACCGCAAAAACAATGAATATATTTTTTTTATGAAACTGACATTCAATACCTCATGCTGACTTTCCCTTGCATATATTTTATTCAGTTATCAGAATTTGGTAAAACAATAGTAGTCCGCCGTCAAAATAAGATGATGAAGATGTATCTGTCCATCCAGCGCAAGGAAAGTGAATATCCGCGCTAACAATATGAAAATTGGCACGTGCAGCCGCAAAACCAGGATTGTCATACACTTTAAATTCTTCTTAAAGTCTTCATATAGGATACTATATGACTGTTTCCTCTGGGTACCAAGTATATTTTCATTCACATAACATTATCTCAGAGTCAACTTGTTTCAAAAACTGCTGTCTACAATTTTGAAAAACCCACTGAAAATTAAATGAAAACCTATCAGCACAATCAGCCTTTTAACGTTCCCACTGCTGGAAAAGAAGCCTCCTGTCTAGGAGAGGGAATGGACCGTGATCCACCACGCGGGCCCAGTGCGGGTTGGTGAATGTTACATGTCTTTGAATTGTTGGTTCTAGGACATGCCGGTTTCCTCACGATGTTTTCCTTCACAGTTTTGAGAGCAGTGGTGATGAAATAAATTACATAAAGTAATGCGCCTGGCTGGGTTTGAACCCGCGACCTACAATTCGTAAGTCGGGGCCGTTACCAGTCGGCCACCACTGCTCTCTAAAACTATCAGATGTATGTGATTTTAAAATAAAAATCCTTCATCTGTTCCCAAACATTTTTATTGGCTTCCAATCAAACAAGATGAAGCCAAATATCAGTGCTGCGCCACGTGGTGCGCCTGCCAGTTATTGTTTAGAAATAACATATAAGAAGATATGATTTGTTCGGTATCCTTTACGCACTAAACCAACCCTCATTTGGCAGGTTATTTTTATTAAGTGAGTACTATATTACTCTCTTGTGCAAAAGCCTCTCCCAAATTAACACTTAAAAATTCAACTTTCGTGTTAAACAACAATATTTCAAAGAATTTACTGGTAAAAGTCTATCAAAGAATTTCAATAGAGACGTCTTATCAGATGCCTATATTTGAAAGGTCAAGAAAAAATTGGAAAAAAATTGAAAAATTATAATAAGGTAAAGTCTCATAAAAAAAATTGGATCATTCATTTCCAAGAATAGAAGACTTTCCTGTTTGTATGTAGGTAATACCATAACGAATAAACAATCTTAAAATGTTGAAGCAAGCACGAATGATTCCCGTTATTAATGTTTCTGCAAGTGAAATGTTATTTTTCATGAAAATGCAAATGTTTCTTCATGAATGTTTCTAAAGAAATTACATTGTGTTTTCACATTATGCGCTGTAGCTTTTCTAATAAGCAGAAAAATGCGTAATGTTTCTAAATATTATTCTTGTTACTCCTTTAAAAATGTACATACCTAAAATACATGTACAATTAGTTTGATTTTGGATGCCAACAAAACGATGGAAGGTATCTGTCAGAAATCATCGTCATCATATCAGCCCACAGACGTCCACTGCTGGACATAGGTCTCCCCCAACTTGCGCCACAATAACCGGTCCTGTTCGTCTCGCATCCATCGGCTACCCGTGACCCTCACCAGGGCCCCAAGCCTTTTTTTTTGTATGGGAAATCATCAAATGACCCCTCCCGCCCTGGGCAGAGCGGAAGGGAGTGCCAGACTTTTACTGACTAAAACCCACCCGTGATCCTTCTTGTGCCCTTTGCGTTCTAGGGCCGCGGTGACTCTTTCTAACAAATTCCGCGACCCTAGAAGGCACTGACCCTATGGGGCCTCGTCTTCGTTGTTGACGGCTCTTTGAGGCACGCGTGGAACACGACGCGCCGTCGACTCAGGCCTAGGGCCCCAAGCCTGGTCAGTCTAGTGTCAGAATGATCTATCATTGATTTCATAATGGTTGATTTTTACAAGTTTGGTATTCTACTAATATACACACTCCATTGAAAGAAATGGCATAGAATGGTAATCTCGTACATAATGACAAATGAATGACAGACGTATGCAGTAATCTGCAAAAATTTTGTCAATTCCTTTGATCAGTGACCTACCATTAGAACGTAATTAGGCAGTCATTGCTTTTAATAGCTCCGTTATCAAAAAGTATTACGAAACCATTGACCGACCATTGATCAACCATTATGAATTTAGCAGATTACGAACTTTTAGCAAAATGGACATGGGATCGTTTTGGAATGACAAATTTATAAAAATAGCAGACTTGGGGCCCAGGTCATTGGCCCAACTTAGGAGAGCCCTTCCAACGCTGCGTCTTCCGTACGTACGCGGTCGCCACGCCATAACTTTTCTATTTTTTTCTTAATACCTAATACACCGATATATTAGAAACAGTTAAATTTGGATAGAATTTGTTCTATAAAAACGATTTTTTCATAATATATCGAAACTTCATAATCTAATAAACATTTATTACGATATTACGGACTCTACAATTTTATAACGACATTTAGATTATTTGCGTAATGTTCACATTTTGTTTCAAACGCTTATTTATCTACATTCGCTCTTACGTCTATAATAAAGATGACAAACAGCAGAATAAAGCTAATATTATTGGTTTCTTCACCTTTCTTTTATTTACTTAACTAATATGATAAAAAGTTAAAATATATTTATACGACGTAAGATTGTTTTTTGCACTGATTCAAAAATAGTTTTCTACTTTTTATCTCCGAAAAGTGCATTACCCAGTTAATGGGTTGCAGAGGTCTGGTAGGCAGCTCCACGTAAAATACTGGTATTCAGCTGGATCTGGTATGACTGGAAGCCGACTCCAATAAACTGGGAAAAGGCTAGGCAGATGATGTTTTTACAGTCGTTGGTAATTATATCATGTTTTGCACATTCCCAATTTTTTTTTATGTGGTAATACTACATTTGCCGGGTCAGCTAGTAGTATATATTTATCAATTTTGTATTTATTGTATATTTAAAAGCACATCTAAGGCCTTAATTACAGTACAGTTTTTCCTTTTCTCTTTAAAATCCATCCAAAAGTTGTCTTGAAATGACCACCATCAACAAAACTATTTAATGTTTTCTTCATTTGTCTTTTTTGTAATGTATTTATTTGTTTTATGTAATAAAGAGTATTCTATTCTTTGGGAAACTGTCTATATAATTATACAGGAGCACCTCGCGGTTGACGAAATATGACGCAGCTTATCCTACTTGCTGATAATGTAGCTTTCCTTACATATATCTTGTAAACACATACATACATATATGTAAACAAGATGTTCTCAAAATTTTCACATTTATCATGTAAATCCTTTGAATGATAAAGGATTTTTATTTTACCGTAAGAAATGGTCAGTTAGGTAGCAAAGATGCTAATCTTTGGGCCGATGCTAGGGCCTAGTTTAAACATTCCACGCTAGATAGTAATTTTATTTGCAGACTACATTGAATCCGAAATTGCTTTTAAATAGATTCGATTCATCGAAATGATGAAGAAAAATTCAATTTAAAGTAATTTCTTCTCCATAGAACCCTTTTCTTGGAAACTACTAGATTTGTATTTAATTTATCAGTCTGCATTATTCAGGCCAAAACGGTTGGAACGGACCTAATAATTTTTAAAGAACTAATAATGAAAGTTATGTAGAGTGAAAATAGTTAATACAGTTTTATTTGGTAAAGTCAGCAATATGAATCGACTTTACTACAATACCAATATAATATATCCAGGAAAATCAAGGCTAGTAACGTAGCCTGAAGAATTACTAAACGTACATACATAGATGTCAAGACACACTACTTCTAAAACTGTTTGCCGATAAACCTGAATCGTCTCCAGAATGGAAGGTCAGCCACAAGGTGAACCGTCGACGAAGTGAGAGACGCAAACGAAGAGTGATGCGAGAAGCATAGAAACAGGGCCCCAAGTCTGCTTTTTTTATAAATTTGTCATTCTAATACGATCCCATTGTCATTTTGCTTAAAGTTCGTTATCTGCTAAATTCATAATGGTCGATCATTGGTCGGTCAATGGTCTCTTAATACTTTTTGATAACCGAGTTATTAAAAACAATTACTGCAAAACGACGTAATAGCAGCTTACCGCATACATTTGTCATTCATTTGTCATCATGTACAGTGGTTGACCATTGGAAAGTCATAGTGACACTTTTATATTAGTAGAAACTTGTCAACATCAACCATTATGAAATCAATGATAGACCATTCTGACACTATTGTAATAGCAGACTTGAGGCCCTGAAGCCACGGAAATTTCCGAAATGGAAATTTGACGGAAATCTGCTGATAACTTCTAACTTTAAAAAAAATCCTTTCAAAGAACGAGCGTTTTTAATTTTTGTATTCCTCTAGAGAACCGTATCATTTGATACTCATATTATGGGGGTGCATAAAAATTATTGGGTCACCATATTGGATTTAGAATGGTGTAACTTAACTAACTAAACCAAACGAATAATATGCAAAATTTCACCTCAATTGTTTGGACGAGGTGTTAAAACTTGAGTCTTCCGAGCGAGAAAGAGAGACAAAGTTATACACCATATATAGCTCCATCCCTTTTTCTCGCTCGGAAGCCTCACGTTTAAAGACGTCATGGTACGCCCGCTGTTTCAAAATTCAGTGACACCATGTCACAGCAAAATTATTAACTACTAGCTTCTGCCAGCGACTTCGTCCGCGTGGAATAGTTACTTTACCCCCGATTTTGTAACTCTCAGCCCGATCGGTTTAAAATTGACAAAGTTTCATACAAACGTTCATCTTAAACGTTCATTATTTTATCCCCTTGGGGTAGAATTAATCAAAATCCTTTCTTAGCGAATGCCTACGTCATAACATCTACCTGCATGCCAAATTTCAGCTCGATCCGTTCAGTGGTTTGGGCTGTGCATTGATAGATCACTATGTGATCCCGTTTTCCCAACATTTTCCTTCGCTGCTCTGCTCCTATTGATTGTAGCGTGATGAAAAGTATACTATAACCTGCCCAGGAGTATGAAGAATAATTGCACCAAGTTTCGTTAAAATCGGTCGAGTAGTTTTTGTTTCTATAAAGAACATACAGACAGACAGACAGACAGACAGACAGACAGACAAAAATTTTACTGATTGCATTTTTGGCACCAGTATCGACCACTAATCACCCCCTGATAGTTATTTTGAAAATATATTCCTTGTACAGAATTGACCTCTCTACAGATTTATTATAAGTATAGAAGATATAGAAGATTAAAGCAAGTTACATAAAAGTTTACAAAATAACAATAACAATTTGTCTCCTTCTGGTTCCAACCCAAGACCCCATTAGGTCTGTGCTTATTAACAGCTAGACAAACGAGGCAGTGACTGATTATAACTAGTTGCATCAACATGATTACACTGGCTAATGAGAATGCTGATGATGATGTTACCGATGACAATAATCCAATTTTAATGATACTGGATATATTAACAGATTTAATAAACATAGGTATCGTTTTGTGCAACAATATTGCTTTATATGTAGGTTTGACCACACGCGAGCTTTGGGTTTACGCTTCTTTTTTTTTCTTTTTTTTTTTCTCTGGATGGAACATCATCCAGAAATGTCTTCTCCAGCTCTGGGCGGAGCGGAAGGGAGTGTCAGACTCTTACTGACTAAAACCCAACTACTTAGTAAGTAGGTATAAAATAACATAATTTTGGATGTTGGCGTTTTTGGTTGTTTCTTTATTTTTAACCGACTTCCAAAAAAGGAGAGAAGATTTTCCGCTCTGGACGGAGCGGAAAAAGTTCGTGTTGCTATTAAAGCCCTTTGTGTTCCGGATACAACTTCCGCAACCCTGGCAGCGCTGACGGCCAACCAAATTTGTTCAATGAGTCCTTACTATTTGAAAATACCTACACATGTGTAGGTATCACTACTTAGTATAAAACAAAGTCGCTTCCCGCTGTCTGTCCCTATGTATGCTTAGATCTTTAAAACTACGCAACGGATTTTAATGCGGTTTTTTTAATACATAGAGTGATTCAAGAGGAAGGTTTATATGTATACTACATGCATAATATAGCAGAGATTTAATATCAACATTGCACCCGTGCGAAGCCGGGGCGGGTCGCTAGTGTTCTATAATTAATAGTAAGGACTTTCCCATTCGCTAACTTTGAATGTACATATTATCTACATTCAAAGCTATCGAATGAGACAGTAGTAAACTTTATGTCGTAAACTATTGCGAACCTAACGTAGAATTATGTAAGCCAGCTAAGCATATTGATATTATTCAGCCTACCGAATTTTACCGAACAATACCGTTGTCATGTAGTCATGACAACGGTATTATTCGGTAGAAATTACCGAAATCGCTATCAATGTCGAAACTTTAGACCCTGATTGATAGATTCTAAATTCAAAAAGTTTTATAAATATGGGTTAATGTCATTTTCTACACGTAACACTTTGTGATGATAGAAAGTGTCAGGAACTAAACATTAACTACTAAAACTCGCGTAAACTATGCTTTTAAGAATCCTTCATGACAAAATTAGGTACTTAAAATCCTATACATTACAACTCCTTGACCCGTTTAATTGTAACCGTAACCTATTTAAATATTTACACTGAATAAAGGTATTTTAAAATTCAAATTGCAAAGTAAGCTCAGTTCATTACAAAAATATCTTATATTAACAACAAAATTATCTGAGTTTCTATCTGAATTGTTAATAGCTTTATCAGGTAAGTAACCTACTGTTTTTATGACAAAGACTACATGTTCCCTTGGCCTCACTCCCGTTTTTAATAACAAAGAAATCATACATTTTTCAAGAATACAACGCAGCCCTTTTTTAAGTAAAACACTGAATGACTTCTCTGGCACTGGGCGAAGTGTCAGACTCATACTGACTAAAATCCATCGTTGTTCCTTTAAATGCCTTTTGCGTTCCAGGACCGCGGTTACTCTTTCGGACAACTTTGAAAACTTGGCAGAATAAAAAAACACAGCTAATAATGGGACAAATATTTGATCCTCTAAAACCTAGTTAATCTATTGTAAATGAACACTTTAAAAAATATGATTATATTTAGTCCGTCAGTTATATTATCGGAAAATATTGGACACGTATTTTTTCCTTTTTCATATCTATAAATGTTGACAAAGATATAAAGCATCAAAGATCAGGAGTGGGGGCTTGTGACGTCACGCCGTGGTAAAAATTGTAGCACGTAGTGACATTACACGAGTTTTCAACGCACTGCATCGTCTTCATTTTTGTTTATGTGAAAAAAGGAAAAATACGTGTCCAATATTTTTTTGGAAATCTATCTGGCGGACTAATTAGATTGTTTTAAGTCGTCTATCCTATCAACTAGACTTCCATGTGGACTTTAGCCGGGTCCTTTTCTGCGAGCTTAACATATTCAGTTGGAGGAAAATGTCTAAAAACCACAGCTTTTTTTAGTTCGTTTACGTGATTTTTAGATTTACCCAGATTTTGGGGCCGATCCTACAGTAAACATGGTTCACATGATCATTCATTATATAAAAAACCCATATATCAATGATAATGATAAATACAAAGGTTCGTTTCTGTGGAACCCTAACCACCGGTAGCTTGGACCCTGCTTCCGACACCGGTGAACTACTGCTTTTTATATTCCTAAATGTATCTTTTTTTAATTTTTTGGTATATGTACATATTGTGTATGTGTGTTTATTAAGACATATTCAAAAATATAAATATGAATGATTAGTTAAATAAATAAAGATAATAATAATACAGCGAAAATTTTACAATTTCTGCACTATTTGAGATACATCTGATATCAACAAATAAATAATTCCCGAGATTGGCCTTGTTGTTTTTTAATTTCAGTGCAGCATTGGGTTCTGTACAGTCAAAACATTACTTCAAAAATGTATGTCTGTACATGTTAATAAAGACCTCAAAATACGGCTCATGTAGAAAAGAAAATATTTTATTTGCCGCAAGTTTCTATTTAATAAGAAATAACTTATCAAATAAGATCGCATATTATTTACAAAGTTTATTAGTTTTTATTTTTCTTTCTTGTTAATTTTAATTAGGCTTAGCTGGCTTAGCATTGGTTCAGTAGTAAGGTTAAACAAAGTACATATATAAATGTATTAAAAGGCCACCTCGGACATTAACCTACATGGTTCTCACATGATTTGACCAGTACGGATTGTATGTACTTTAAAAGAGACTTTGACCTCTGAGTTTGATTCGGTGTTTCTTCTCAGGGTAGTCGGCTAGGAAACATCGGCTTCATCTAGCTTAAAATGACCAGAAATATTTGACGTGTAAAAGTGTTATGTTTAACCAACTTTCAAAATAAATATCATTTAATATAACAAGAATATGCATGTAATGTTTATTTGTTAGTAAAATAGTTATTAGTTCAAGTGAACAATTACGAAAAGATTTGACTGTCAAAATCCATGACAACCATACACTCAAACACAACTATCATAGAATTCGGCGTTTTTGCGAGAGTAACATAAATACATATATCATTGTATCACTACATAAATATAAAACAAAGTCGCTTCCTGCTGTCTGATTGTCCCTATGTATGCTTAGATCTTGCGATGCGATATTTTTAATAGATAGAGTGATTCAGGACAAGTTTTATATGTATAATACATGCTTAATATAGTAGAGAATTAGTATCAGCATTGCACCCGTGCGAAACCGGGGCGGGTAAAAAAAAAAATGTATTTATATTTATATATTGGAGTTCAAGCTCTCATAAGCTTAAATTACGCTAAAAACTTGGCCTGATTGTGTCTCAGTTTAAAATAATTGCTGAAGATGTTTTGCAATATTTTATATCTTTTGCTATAAGGTGTAAATCATTCGTTCAGCATCACCTTCTTAAGTCGCATTTAATGTCATTTGGAAACAACGACGTAACTCATCCCCATTGAGACCAAATGTTTTATTTATTTATCAGAGACTTTATCCGAAATGCCGTCGGGACGAACCACCGGCTTGCGTACACCTTAGTCGATTCGTAGCACTCGTAGCGGACGGACGCTACGCCGGCTACGTGCTACGAGCTACGTACTACGGGCTACGCGAAAACTTTCGGGTCTTTAGTGAAGGTTTTAATAAACGAGTTTTATTTTGTGTATGTGAAGTGAATAATAATAATTGTAATTGTTATATTTTTATAATACGTGCTCTATTTTTTTTTTTAATACAATATTAATTAATTTACTTTTGAGATTTTGTTTGATTCAGTTCTAAGTAAACTTTTAATATGATTGACTTGAAAACTGGATTTTGAGTAGTTTTTGGAATAAAATGTGAATATAGTGTTTATAGAATGACTGAGACAGTGTGAACTGCTTTTGCTGTGGGAGGAATGGTAAGTCATTTTAATATTTTGAAGAAGTTTGAAATTATCGGATGCTATTAATATACATATTTTTAATATTGTGTAAAAAAAAAAAAATTAATGAAAATATTTTTTCCCAAGAGAAAGTCTTTTTAAATTCTACAAATCCACTTTTGTGTCTTACTAACACAAGTCTTTATTATATTTTTTTACAAAGCTACTATTTTTTACTTATCTTTTTACGTTTCTGAACTGCGTTAATGCAAACTGATCCGTTTGCATTAGTGTTATCCTATTTAATCCGTCCTCATAAAATAAAATCGCAAAAAGTTCACGCCGAACTTAACTCTTCAAAATCTTTAATCATTTAAATGAGATAATCCAAAAACTGGGTCAACATTTAATTGCAGATCATTTCTAAATTAAAAGCACGGATATTTTACCAACTTTATTTTTAAAAGTTAGGCACTTTAGAAAATGTATCTGAGAAAGCTTTTAAACCAGTGAGTCAGCTAGAAAACCCTCATCTAATTTATAACAACCAAAAAGAGACGTGTAAAAGTGTTATTTACAACCTACTTACAAAAAAATGTATCATTTTAGCGAATCGATTAACTAAAAAATATCCGCTATTGATAGTTTCATTATACCTAATTTTTTTTTCGGGCGATAACTTATAATAAGCGGCTTGCTTAAAATACCTAATTGAAAAAAGTTCTTGAATCTGTAACTACCATTTTGACTACTTGTTGAACAAACACTCTTTGTGACGCGGATTTACGTGCAAAGAAAATAATTTTAAGTAACTCCTAAGTAAGAAAGAGCAGCTCAATTTGCCTGATTATTTTTTGTTGTTAAAGCACTTTTGTGTAAGAGATTATAAAGATCTATCGTTAGTGTGTTTACTTATATTTTTAACCAAATTTAAAGAAAGGAGGTAGTTCTCAATACGGTTGTGTTCTTTTTTTAATGGTTGACACATCATAACTCCATCATTTATAAACCGATTTGTAAAAATCTTTATGATGTGAAAGGATATTCTTTCCGGTTAGTCTCATAGAAATTTCATCAAAATCGATTAATGAATCGATTTTGAACATTTTTTTCTAGCGAATGAAAGGTGAACGGCAGATTTCGTACAACAAACTTTTTTTGTTGTTCTGTTATAGAATTTGTACCACTTATTAAGGCAATTAAACCATCTTATTTCGTGTAGGTGCAGCATTTTAAGAACTTGGGATTCATGAATAATATCATTAAAAAGATTTGAACAAATAAACGTAAAAAAAGGTAAACTAAACGCACTTTTTTTTTGTTAGGTTGCCATATGTAAAATAACACAAATATCGAAACGATAATTTATTATTTCGAAATAGAAATAGCATTAAATATAATTGAACACTTATATATTACATCTGAGAGTGCATTATTGTTGTATAAAATCATAATATTATGTAGTTCACGATTTAATGAATGGTATGATTTTTGTCATCAATAATGTTTTGTTCATATGGCAATTAATTATTGACAGGTAAAGAAAATCTGTTTTTTTTTTTGTTGTTGTCAATTTCAGTTCAGTTCATTGCTGTTGTTTTGGATTGTGGTTTCTGACTGCATCTGAGCAATTTAGCGAATTATCTGTTATTCTCTATCTCTTGATAGTCGTTTTGCGAAAGGACGCTTTAAGCTGTGCTGTGTGTAAAGTGCTTTAATTAAAATGACAAGTTTGCAATGTGTTAATTGCAACGTTCGCTTGTCAAGTACAATATAATAAATGTACATACTTTCAAAAACAAAGTATTGTTTTATTTACCGACACTCGACACCCATCAGAAGTTCATCATTATCAAACTGTTGCAGTCCGCTACTGAACATTGTAGGTATCTCCTAATGCATCTCACTGAGCAGATACGATTACACGATTACGATTCGATTTAATGGTAAGTAAAACACTACAAAGACAAGTAATCTAGAACATTTATTTTATCACCAAAACAATGTTTATGAGTACTTATTTGTAACACTAGTACCTACATAACCTTAAAAAATAAAACTGCTTATAACTTTTACATCCCAAGTTCTAAAAATCTAAAAAGTTGAAAAGGGCTTGCCTATCATATTAGTTATCAATTAAAACAAAAATTATTAAAAACACGAAAATTTATTAGCTGTACGAAGTTCCCATACAAGCCTGCCATTCGCCTTCCGTATTTTGCTTTCCTGTGAATTTCCAAAGGTACTATTAATTGTCCCCACAACTAATAATACCTTTGGAAAGTCACAGGAAAGCAAAATACCATAAAAAGTGAAAAATAAAAACCTTCTAATTATACAAAAAAGTGCTTTTAAGTTTTTTTTTATCTTTCTTAAACGATAACTACCCCAACTATCAACCAAACATAGCAGTTACTTTAAGTTATCAGTTCAAATTATGTTTTGATGAATCTAAACCATTGTAAATAAGTGGCAATTTTAATCACTGAGCCCCAAAGTTCATCGTCAGAGATCTTTTAAGCTACTACTACTTTTAAACTTTTTTTTTTTTAAATAAAATCAGGCTGAATAAATTATTTGATGAAATAAAAAAAAATGAATACCAAAGTCATTAAACAGTTTTTTCAATTATCCTGAACTTATAATACTTATTTGGAGGGAAGTGATTAAATCATCCGTAAAGTAAATCTTCTAAATAACACCTATGTACATAATATGTTCTATTGACTGCCAAACTCAACACACCGTTCTACATTGAATTGAACTAGGTAAGTTTGTATCTAGGTTACCAATTCGGAGGGTGCAAATTAAATCAAGACTAGGTTCTCACGCTTGTATTCTCTATTCCAATTCAAAATTATATTATGCATACCTTTTAAAAGTTTTTTTAGGATGTGCACTGGGCAGAGCGGAAGAGAGTGTCAGACTCTTACCAACTAAACTCCACCCGTGTTCCTCCTACTGGGATATAAAAGGGAAACTGTAAAATATTATTTAAAAGCACTTAGTTTATATTTTCGTAGAATTGATATGTGCGTGTATAATTTGTGTAGATTGTTTTAATTATGTTCTCAAATTTCAATTCTGTAATAGGCATTATAATTACATATATTTGTTTTTGCTTTGTAGTAGGTATTATATTCATATATTAGTCATAAATATAAGATTTATTTATTTATTTAATTAATTAATTACATAGATTTTTTACAATGCGAATGATCATATAGCTTAATCTAATACGTTTAAAAGACATCTGTTTCTGAACTAGATAAATTAATATCTGTATCTCAGAAAACAGCGCTCTTCCCTATAAATATTACATTATAAAGCTGACAGCAAAGATTCACTTATTATGAATATCATACATTTTAGAATAGAATAGAAAAACTTTTATTCAGTACAGACACAGCACAACGGTTACAAACACAAATTACAGGAGAAGAAAAGTACAGAATGCGCCGAGCGTGTACGAACCGAAAGGGTTACCAACTCAGCATTTGCTGGGCGTCAGACACCCAGCGCTACAATGTAAAAATTGTTTATGAAAATATAAATAAAACAATCAATCGATCAATCAATGCCTAGGTGACTCTTTCGAGGGAAGCAACCCTGGCTTCGAGAGATCTACATTCGAGTCAGTCACATCATTATTTATTTTTGAAGATTAGAAGTGTAATCTTTGAGGATATGGCTTAGAATTTAATTGTTAGAATATACCTAATAGTGCAACATTTGACTTGCCTTATGTTAGGTCAGTACAGAAACCGAGAATAAAACTGACAAACTGATTGACAACTTTTAGTAGAGAAAGTGACAAAGGCCTATATTTAAAAAGCCAATACTCAGCAGAACATATTTTTTAGGAAATGACACGTTAGTTAAAGGGTATTTAAACGTAGATGGTGAAACAAGCTCTAAAACAAATAAAACTAATAATAACATAGTCAATAATTCAACCAGTCTATCCTTAGCACATGATGACGCCTACATAAAGGTCAAACCTTCCAAATCTCAATTTGGATCTAAATAATTCCCAATAGAAATGCCAAAGAGAATTCTTAATTATAGCTTAGAAATGTCAGAGCCTAACACTGCATCTTAATGACGGAGGCTGTGAGGTTTCGACTGTGTAGAATCATTATAATTCACGCTTGTATTGATAAAGGGGTAAGCAGATATACCACTCGCGTCCAGCCCTGGTTCAATCTATGGTCCGGAGCGAGGAGGCATGGGAGGCGGTCACATCCTTCTGCGAAGCAGTAATTCTAGCGGAGGAGGCAGTACGCGTGTGGGAAATGGAAACCTCACGCCCCAGCCGCCGCAACAGAAGAAGACGCCCCGGGCGTTGGGAAATGCAGGGCGATTTCCGGCCACCGTAAGCGCGGGCCTGCGGATGGCGACCAGCAACCAGGCCCGGGTCGACGGCGCGTCGAGTTCCACGCGCGCCTCAAAGAGCTGTCAACAAAGTAGACGGGGATAGGGCCAGTGCATGCTAGGCTAGGGTTCCGGAATTTGTTTGAAAGAGTCACCGCGGGCCTGGAACGCAAAGGCCACTAGAAAGATCACGGGTGTGTTTTAGTCGGTAAAAGTCTGATACTCCCTTCCGCTCAGCCCAGAGCGGGAGAAGTCATTTAATGATTTCCCATACAGAAAAAAAGGGATAAACAGATATAAGGAGTTACGCCAAAGTAACTTGGTAATTTCTTTATGAGGTGACGTCTTACATGTAATGTCACACATTTTTATATACTCGTATAAACAGCCCACTCGAATCACTTCAGGAAATCCAATGGGATATGAAACCCTTTTAGTATAGGGTTGAAAAATACCCTATTTTTTTAATTCTTAGGAATTAATTTTGAGCAAATCCTTTCAGTTTTTTATACGTGACAACAACAGAAAAACCAATAAATTGTCACACTTTTTCATTTACATAGAATAAATAGGTGTGGATGTTATGTACAAATGCTATGAACAGATTTGATGAATGCTTATTTATTGTTTGTATAAATGTTTGTAAATGCAATATTTGGCACGCGACGATGGCAAGTGCCGGACGGTATGTCTTTGTTTCCATGGAAGATGGGTAGGCCTTTAGTGTGGGACGCTACTTTTGTCGAAACTCTTGAGCCATACCATCTTCCTAACTCATCGTGCTGTGCTGGTGCTACCGCTGCAGCTACTGAGAAATTCAAACGGTGGAAATATAATGAACTGAGCAATTATATTTTCGGATTTAAACCGTTGGACCTTGGGGTTCAAATGCTCATACGTTATTTAAAGAACTTGTTAAAAGATTAGTTGACACTTTGCATAACCCAAGGGCTGGCATTTACTTCGGATAGAGGATAAGCATTGCCATACAACGTGGCGATACCGCCAATCTTTTGGGTTCACTTCCAGTCGATCGATAGCGACGCGGTTGAGTTTTTTGATGCCATATGTTGTTAGGAGGATTTTAGTTTATTTTAAATTTAAGAGTGTATGCTTAGATTTAGAGTTTATTTATCGTAGCGCAAAAGGTTGTAAAAGATAATCTCTGGATCTAATGACTGGGTTTCGAAAATTGCTCAAAAAAGCTAGATTATAGCGGAATGAAAATTAATAATACTTTTAATTTATTTTTATTTTTCTTTGTGTAATGTGCGAGTCCTAAATAAATATTTTTCTTTCTTTGAATGTTAAACAACTCACTCCATACTAAGCTATCTTTTGTACGGTTGAAACAAATAACACAACGAAGTTCACGTCTAGCCAGTTTTAGTTCTACCCAAGACAAGAACGAACCTTAGCAAAACAATGTTTACCTATTCAGGCGCGGACTTTATAACAAGTTACAGTCGGTACTTAAAAATATAAGCTTCTTTAATGCATTCAAGGTAAAATTTGTCCAGTCACCGCGGCTCTGGAAAGTAAAGGGCACAAGAAGGATCACGGGTGGGTTTTAGTCACTAAAACTCTGACACTCCCTTCCACTCCGCCCAGAGCTGGAGAAGTCATTTGATGATTTCCCATCCAGAGAAATATTATATTTATAATTACAATGAATTACAATTTTGTAAACCATATTTTTCATGTGGCTGTGTCTTTTATGAGATTTTTTTTAAACCGAAAATAGCATGAACGTTTCACTGAATATATTTGGTTGACATGAAACTTATTTTGTCCGCGCTGATCATTTAATTTTTATAAATTATTTCGAGATCAGTTGGCAGCGTCACATTTTGAATTAACAACATAGAATTGGTGAGTAGATAAAGCAGTCGTACATACATAGATCAAATAATAATAGACTATAAGATGGTGTAGTTACTGGTCTTAGCTTAATCTAACACACACTGATTCATTGTTGTTAATTATATAAATCAATGGCTGCAAAATTTGTAAAAAATACATAATGTGAGTACTATGTCCCTTAATAGCAAATTAATTCATTTTACCTCTGCTGTTATTACTTTTTGTACCTATTAGTAGTATAGTACCTAGTGTTGTTCTGGTGCATCGACCTCAAGTATAATCAATTGATTAATGTATACAAAATATTGTTAATCTTATATTTGAAAAGAGTAACTATGGAGTTTCTTGTCCGTTCTTCTCCATAAGAATGAACTTTTTGCGAATGGACAACTAGAGCCACTATAATATTTTTATTTTGAAAATGTTTTGATGTTCAAAAGTGCCTTTTAATGGTCTAGTTGAAATAAATGATTTGGCTTCGACTTTGATGACGAAGCTAATTTTACTATGATATACTGTACCTTACAAACGAAAATCGCTTATAAGACGATTTAATTCAATTTCACACTCGTCCAAGTAACTAAATAGGTACCTGACGAATCTTGTGATCGAATATTCTGACAGCGGCCGAAGGTCGATTGAGTCGAATTTGTGCAAAACTGTTTAGTTGTGATGATTAAACAAAATGAGCTGATCTTTTTATAACACGACGTTGTGTAAAAATGTAAGAATTTTACTTATTTTCATTTGTATGGAAAATGGAAATCTCCATTAAAAAAAAAAACTTTATAA
This sequence comes from Hecatera dysodea, assembly GCA_905332915.2. Taxonomy (NCBI): domain Eukaryota; kingdom Metazoa; phylum Arthropoda; class Insecta; order Lepidoptera; family Noctuidae; genus Hecatera; species Hecatera dysodea. The sequence continues at coordinate 2,852,319 of HG995294.1, read as the reverse complement.
TCATAAAGGTCTTATTATTTTTACTTTTTATTTTTCCCTCTGTCTGCAAGTATCCGGTGACAGATATATATTTCCTATCGTAACGATGTTACTATCATCGGTTAACGCTCACGGTTCGAGTTCTATGCACACATGTAATGTATCATGTTCACTGCTACATCGTACCACTTAACGACGTGTTGACTCTAACAGCTCCTCCCTACTATGATGTACTAATGGCATCAGGATCCGTTGTGAAAAAAGGACAGAGCTATACTGAAACCCTGATTAAATATCTCCTGTACTACTACATGGTGTGCCTTTGTAGAGCCCAAAGTTTTACTCATCCGACGTTAAAGTCAATGAAAGTGGTGTGCAGTGGTTCGAGTTAGGGTAGGCCAGAGAAATTGTCAAAAAAAAAAACACACCACATTATTCAGGGTTGAAATGTGGTGTTATTTTTTTTTGTTTTTTTTTTTAAATAGGCTATTTAAAAAAACAAAAAAACTCATTTCATTAAAAATCAACCCTGAATTATGTGGTTATTTTTTTAAATTTATTTAGACATTTATCCTAACTCGAACCACTGCACGCCACTGGTCAATGATGAACATGAGCGGAGCGCATTGTCGCTTAGAGCGACCATGTTGGCAGGTTTGCACGATGCTCACTTCCATTCAAAATTACGCTTTTTCGAGCGATCTGTTCTTCTTTATACACATGCAGCTTGTAGGCTAGATGTGCGCAGAGATCGTACAGTGCTCTCCGCGTTCAATATAATAACACATTCAACCTTTAGGAGGCGAAAAAGAACAAATCCGTTTAGGCTGAATCTGCGCAGACAAAGTCGGGGGCGAAGTGGTTAATCGTAATAAACATAATAGTCCCTCTACATCTTAACTAGTGTCTGTCCAAGTGTGTGAGGAGTGACCTACATCCCTCAGATTAGCGCTTTATGTACCTATTGTAATCCTTAGGGAATAAGGTATTCTAAATTGTATATACATATAACATTAGCCAGTCAACGTATGGAAGATGTTCCATATTTGGAGACTAGCTGTTGAATGAGAAATGATATTACGACACTACGACCTAGATACTAGGAAAATAAAGGTATCGTGTGTCCCAGTTACTGGGTTGTGTGGGTCAGATAGGCAGTCGCACCACGAATACTGGTATTCAGCTGAATCCGGTTTGACTTGCGGCTCTCAGTCAAAGCCCGATATAGTTTTAAAAAGGCTAGGCTATACGATTAAAGAAATAAAGAAAAATAGTTTATACCTCCCAAACAGACTCATATGCCATCTGTCATTATAATATGTATATATATATTATAATATAATATATTATACTAGCTACGCTTCAAGGTTTCGCCCGAATAGTTCCCGTTCCCGTGGGAATATGGGGATAAAATATAGCCTATGTCACTTGGGGATAGTGTAGCTTCTCAACAGTGAAAGAATTTTTCAAATCGGTTAAGTAGTTTCAGAGCCTGTTCAATACAAACAAACAATCTAATCTGTCCTCTTTATAATATTAGTATTGATACAACATCGATACCTTTAGGCTCAAAGGGTGTAAACGCAATTTTGTTTCGTCGTCTTTCGATTGGTATATTTAAAACGTCGATATTCGCAAAAAAGTGGTGGATACAGCCATAATTTTTGGATCGCGAAACATTGATTTTCTTTAAATTTGGGTGTAAATTGAAAAATGTTTCACGTCTCATTACCGAAAACGTCGTAACAGGTAAACATAATTAAAAACTTTATATTGCGCGTTTCTTTTCTGAAAAAGTTTGGAAAACTGTTTTGTTTGTTTGGCTCTCCTGAAAAGTCACGTTCTGGTGGATACGCCCTTTCTATTCGTTATATATAATGATGATGTCATATATATAATTATGATGATGTCATTTTTTATTTATATATACACTTCATTAACTATTTTGCCTCGAACTTTTAACCATTCTCCCCGAAGTACTATAAAGCCTGTATCAATTATTCAGTTTAATGGGAAAGGCAATAAACCAATTATTGTACCGAAGCCATAAAATTGCTTTACGTGTAGTAAATTGAGTCTAGCCCATAGCCCGGTGTTGGGGCTTAAGGCGATCATCTAGACTGATGACCCGGAGTAATACAGATATAAATGGTTATTCAAATTCAAATATTTTATTTCAGATTATCTCGTCAATTGGTAAAAAGGGACAGTTTCTTTGAGTATCAAAACACTGGTGGCATTATAAAAACATACACATATCTATACTATAATAATATTAATATATTACTGTATCAGTCTATACTCTATACTAATATTATAAAGAGAAAAGATTTCTATTTTTGTATGTAACGAATAAACTCAAAAATTACTGGACCGGAGCCTGGTGGAAGGAGACAATACGCTTTATCCCAAAACAAAATACAATAAATTGTATCTATCTGTCACCAGTAAACAAAATAATACTAAACTACTATCTATTAAGGAACGAGTCGATTGGACCACATAATAAATTACATATAACAAAGCATGATGAAAGAAAGAAAGATTCAGGAGTTTCGAATAGACCCAATCAATCAAAATAAGCTCTCGATCAATCAAAACAGCCTATTCCAGAACACTGCGAAATATAAATCTTTTCTGAAGATGAACATACGTTTTAAATATACTTACTGGCCGTTAATAATAGTAATAAACTTATAAAGTGAAGATATCCATCTTCACTAGACTCTAGGCACATTGTCCAAAATGAATTTCTAAACTAATTTATAAACCGTCCTAGTTCATTTCAGCCTCGATCACGCTGGGTTCCGTAAACAGTAAATATATTGTATGCCCCATGCAAACAACGTGTTTTTATTTAACACTAGCTGCCCGCGACTTCATCCCCGTGGAATCCCCGATTTTAAAACATTATTTATCGCTAAGCGTGATGATATATAGCCTAAAGCCTTCCTCGATAAATGATCTATTCAACCCAAAAATATTTTTTCAATTCGAACCAGTAGTTCCTGAGATAAGCGCGTTCAAACAAACAAACAAAGAAACTCTTCAGCTTTATAATATTAGTAAATATAGATTATTATTTTAATCGTCTGCCTAGCCGTTTCCCAACTATGTTGGGGTCGGCTTACAGTCAAACCGGATTATCTGAATACCAGTATTTTACGTGGAGCGGCTCCCTGCCAGACCTCCACAACCCATTACCTGGGTAATACGGTACTCCTTGACAAGACTGGAGTCAGATTTTCTGGCTTCTGACAGTCCTTAACGACCGTCAAAGATCAACAAATGGCAGCCAGGACCAACAGCTTAACGTGCTTTCCGAGGCACGGAGGAAACTCGGTATGTTAAGATGGTCACCAATCCACAGACCAACCTTAACAAACGTTGCTTAACCTTGTAGATCAACCCGTGTGGCTGTTATTCTTTAACCACGAGCTCCTCAATTTTTTTGTAAATAATAATGTAAATATTTAACATTATTATTTAAGGCTTTGTTTTATTTTTTGTTATAGCTGCAATAGAAATACACAGCCTGTGATAAATTCAACTTTCTACATGTTACTTGGTTCATGAGCTACATCCCGCTGTCAGATAGACGAAAGGACTGACGAACAGCGAATGCTTTGTTAGTAGGCAGAGGTTTTCGATGGGTGTCCCACGGGTACGGAATCCTAAAAGTGGAAAATGTCTCGGTATTTATGTAAGTAGTAACAAAAAAAAAATCTTGAACTGATATAATATAAAGCTAAACTCACAATCTCACCAAATGGAATATAAAAGCTACTTTTATCCAAATAAAAAAACTTTTTACAAAAAAAATACAACCGACTTTTACACAAAAAATCAAAAAAGTGCAAAATAACTTTAATTTCGGAACTCGGTGTTTGTGGTTGCTTTTTCGTTTTTTGAACACCGACTTCCGAAATTAAAGTTATTTTGCACTTTTTTGATTTTTTGTGTAAAAGTCGTTTGTATTTTTTTTGTAAAATGTTTTTTATTTTTCACTTTTTAGTGGTACCTACACCCCCTCCCCTCCCCCCACCTAAAAGAACCAATCACATTGGTGTAAAAAAACTTACTGCTCCTTTGCAGAGTAAACTAAGAGGTCGTCGATGTAGACAACGTAGATATTTTTTTTAGATTTTTGTTGATTTTTCGAAAACCACTTGGTCGATTTCGATAAAATTTTCATGGGACCATTTGGGAAGTATACCCTTTCCAACAAAAAAAGATTTTTTCAAATCGGTTGACAAGCGACGGAGTTATGCGCGAACAAACATAAAAAAAAAAAATACAAACATCCGAATTGAGAACCTCCTCCTTTTTTAGAAGTCGGTTAAAAATGCACAGAAAAAGCAAACATTTTATTCTTTTTTTTAACCCTCAATCAACATTTATGATTTTAACTATCCCAGTAATTATCTTTCCAATAAAACAAAAAAAGTTACGTGCGTACGCATCTTAGAATATCCGGAATACGTTTCGCCAACTTGATCGTACCTAATTGGTTCTTTACTGGCGAATTAGTTGGCACGTTGTTCATTAGGCAAGTTTTGCCTTTGTTGAACACGCTGAGTGTATGATAGAATAGACAATATTGATTTTATGAATGTGAAATTGTGAACATGTGTTTGTTTGTAAAAGCGCTGAACAGATTCTTATAAAAATAAGGGCTTAGTGCGCGTTTTTTAACGTAAACGTTCACTTATGTCTAACTTTCGTGTTCCGTCGAGGATTCCGCGCAAAACCATTACTCCATTTTGCCTTCCAATGAGAAGAGCGGTGTTGGGATCTTACTCTTCATGTGCTAGTTTTTGTAGGGTTTTGAATAGTAGAACCGATATGGTTGATTTTCACTTTGATTCTCTAAGAAAGCAAACATTTAAATTTTTGAACTGTTTAACAGATTTTTTATAAATGATTTTGGACTGTTTGTACCTACGCAATTTTTTGAGGAAATTGTACTTTTTATATTTAGCATATACATATTATATTCGAGTTGTATATTTTACTAAGTTTATTTGTGAAATATGCATTTTAAGCTGCATTATTACTTATTATTGTTTTTTGAGGAAATTGTACTTTTTATATTTAGCATATACATATTATATTCGAGTTGTATATTTTACTAAGTTTATTTGTGAAATATGCATTTTAAGCTGCATTATTACTTATTATTGTTTTTTTTATTGTCCATGTGATGTTTACCTTTAATTAATTGTTCCACTGTGTAAACTATAAAAACATGTTTTATTTTATTTGTAAATTAGTATAAACAATTGTTGGTAGACCTAATAAATAAAATAAAAATGTCCAATTGTAAATAAAAGTAAATCCGTTGTCAGCAGACAGCGCTTGTACCGTTTCGCGTTTATAGCGTTTATGCTAAAGCGATCGAGAGAGTTGAAAAGTTCGCATTAGAGCCATTGGTCTCTCTATATAATTTGTGTACATAAATTATTGTTTAGTAAATAAACAATTTGGATACTTATACCCGCGGGCCGAAGTGTTCTTACACAATGCCAAAGTCAAAGTCAAAACGTTTAGATACTTAAACGGCACTTTTGGACGTCATCATTAAAAGTTACAATAATTAAGTGACTCTAGCATCTATTCGCAAAGGTAGATTCTTATGGAGAAGAACGGACAAGAAAGTCCATAGTTACTCTTTTCAAATAAATCTTTTGCAATATTTGGTGCTTATACAAAAAATACTTCATATATTATGTGAGGACGATGCACCAAGTATACTAGTTATAGAACCAAGCATTACCAGCAGAGGTAAACTTCTAAATAAGCTCATGGTACTCACATATTTACAAATATTGAAACAGTAGGCACACAGAAAAAAATACAAGAAGAAATAAAAAAAATACATTCATAAAATTCATCCAACATAAGTCAACCAGTTTGATTTTGTCTACACCCTTGATTGCCCTATGGAGCAAGACCAGCATGTTTCCAAGCATTCTTATCGTGAATGATTTAATAGTTGCGTATCAAACGAATACCAAAAGATGGAATTTTTGTGACGAATTTTTATCTTTTTTAACCGACTTCCAAAAATGGAGGAGGTTCTCAAGTCGACTGTTTTTTTTTTTGTTTGTGTTACCTCATAACTTTGTACTGGGTATGCCGATTTTGAAGATTCTTTTTATGTTCAAAAGGTGGTGCTTGTCATGTGGTGCCATTTATATATGAATGAAGAGATCTGACGACTAGTATTTGAGTTATCCCTAATAATGTGTGGCTTCGACTACATTGATGATGTTCTCATTCACTGTTGTCGATGTACAATGAAAAAATAAAATTGTACTCATATGATGAAGAACAGAGACGATAGGAAACTGAACTCTCCAATAAACGATAGCAAATTTTTCGGGATTGCTAAAATCGCATGTTTGTTTACTGTTTACACCAATATGATTGGTACGTTTAGATAAAGGTGTATCACTAAAAAGTGAAAAATAAAAAATCTTTTACAAAAAAATACAACCGACTTCAAAAAAAAAAAAAAAAAAAAAAAACAAAAAGTACACAATAACTTTAATTTCGGAAGTCGGTGTTCAAAAAACGAAAAGCAACCAAAAATACCAAGTTCCGAAATTGTAAGTTTTTAACAATTGATAAACTCGGGATTTTCCAATCTAACCTAACCTAAGACGAAAATGTGGTTGATGATATGGAGCACGCTTGCTTTAATAAAGTAACCTATACACTCTTGACTCAAAAAAAAACCCGTTTTGTAGCAATCAGGAAACACAGACTCTAACAAGGAATTCCAGTAAAGCTTTAGTGCCTAACACGCAATAATTACTTAACAAATATATGTCCAAACCAGTACCTACTCCACTGCCACAAACACTGTTAATTACATAACCCTTCCATGCAAGATTCACAAGTTCCCAACAAACAAGAACAATACACTTCGGTTACTTGAAAATGACACGCCAACATTCTATCTGTCAGTCGCAGGCCGCCACTGTAAAATATAATTTATTTCTCATGAATAAACAAATATGTACATAAATTACAATACATTTCAATCACAATTTATAGGTTTTGAGATGCTGTGAATTTATAATGTATTTTTTGTTGTGTTTAAGTGACCGAGTTTTTTAAAGTGGGTGTTTATTCTAAGAATTTTATTAAACTTCATCAAAATCTTAAAGTTAATTGAGTAAGTTTTTTGCAAATCATCATCTGCCTAGCCTTTTCCCAACTATATTGGGGTCGGCTTCCAGTCATCCCGGATTCAGCTGAATACCAGTATTAAACGTAAAGCGGCTGCCTACCAGACCTCCTCAACCCATTAACTGGGTAACACGGTACTTCTTGGCATGACTGCAGTCAGATTTTAGTTCAGAAAATAAAAAATCACAAGAAAGAAAACCAAATTTATTTGGCACATCAAGATACACACAATGTAAAATAAAAAGAAACTTAATTTTGAAACTATAACTTAAATTTTTTTTGATGGGAAATCATCAAATGAGGAGTCATTTGATGATTTCCCATCAAGAAAAAATTCCTCCTCTCTGGGCGGAGTGAACAGCGGAAGGGAGTATCAGACTCTTACTGACTAAAACCCACCCGTGTTCCTTCTTGTGCCCTTTGCGTTCCAGGGCCGCGGTGACACTTTCGATTAAATTCCGCAACAAGATTGTATGCCCCACAAGTGCGCCAAAAAGACAAAGGTACATGTAGTCTAAAACCTTGAATCCCATAATTCAAGGTTTTAGACTACTCATGTACCTTTCATTGCCTTTACCAACGCATTTCTGGTTAGTAAGTCCGTAATATATCGGTCTCGTATCGTTACCGCCTCGTAGTAAGCGCCTGATGTAATATTAATTCTAATTGCCATCCATTTACATGACGTAATAGAAGCGGGTACTCAGTTAGCGCCATCTATTGGCTTATTAAGTTAACTATATTGCTGCCCAAGTGGAGTAGAAATTAGTTATAATAGGTCAGTTAAGTGTGTGTGAAGTTTGTTAACTGTGTAGCGGCATTTATATTGCTATAAACGAATTACAAAAAAAGTAATAATGAAAACAAAAATTACACCTTCTTCAAAACTGTAATTAAATTAATTAAAAACTAAAAGTAAAATCCTTTTTTTAATATATTTATGAGGTCGGAGCCAGCCTTAATTTTTGGTTACCAAGGTTGGCGCTGTTGCCCGTAGCGACTGCTTGGTGGCGTCCAAGCAGTCGCTACGGGCAACAGCGCCACGAGCAGCGGCGACATGGAAGCGAGCTCAGAGCGGAGCAGATGCGCTCCGACCTGATTTATATACATATATACATATATTACGGGCACAACAATTTACTCACGGCGACCAAGTACTATATACTCAAAACCATTGTTAATTATAACAGTTAAATCTAACAGTTCTTCATTATTATGCCTTTCCATTAAAACTAACATATATCCTCATCACAAAGATTGATCACCTCCTGCACATCCTGTCATTATGTCGTATATTGGTATATCGATACTACGTCTACTGCAGTTAGGCCACGTAAAATACTAATACTGAACTGCATTCGGTAGACTGGCCGTTAGTTCTGCTAAAGCTAAGCAGAATGATCGTATTTAGAAATCTATACCCATCATGACTGTCTGTTAAATTTATCATGATGGTTTGATTGCGTAGGTAACAAACTTACAACACAACACTATTAAAAAATGTAACGGGGAATATATAAATTCATAAAAAATTCATACAGGAAAAAATGATACATATATATACAATAATTAATTTAAAATAGCCCAAACCCCAAAGGCCCATTACTCCAGTATCATTTTTCTTAGTCAATTAGAAATAAAATACATTAAGTAATAAAGTACCAATTAATATAGTAATATAATATCAAAAATATAATTGAGAAAGAAGAGAAAAATGTAATGCTCATACACTATTTAAATTTAGTTAATTCATCAACACTTAATAAGGTTCACGATGTTGTATACCTCACTTCGGGCTCTGCACAAGTCAAACAAGTATCCACACATCGACTTACCTTACTGCATACATCTCACGTACAATGTGTAGACTCAAACCTAAACGAGCTTGAACAAGGTAATTTGATACCTAATTCTGAACCTAAAACAACACAGGAACGATGGCTGTCATGTTGGTCAGATTTACTGTTGGTATCTCTTGCACATATGTATGTATTTATCTACATAATAAGAACCCCAACCCAAGTAAAGTTAATTTTCGGAAACTGCCTTCAACTCATAGAATATTGTAAGCTTTGTTCATCATCTGCCTAGCCTTTTCCCAACTATATTGGGGTCGGATTCTAATCAAACCAGATTCAGCTGAATAACACTATGTTAGAATTTAACTGGATAATAGTATTTTACGAGGAGCGGCTGCCTACCGGACCTCCACAACCCGTTGACTGGGGAACACGGTACTTCTTGGCAAGACTGGTGTCAGATTTTCTGGCTTCTGACAATCTGTAACGACTGCCAAAGATCTAGAAATGATAGCCAAGACCAATGGCTTTCAGAATTGGAGGAAACTCTGTATGTTAAGATGGTCACCCATCCACAGACCAACCTTGGCATGCGTTACTTAAAGAGAGGGTTTGAGATCGATGATTGATTGAATTAAACTAAAATCAAACAATGTTAGCAGTTATGTAAAATGTCAGCAAGCTAAAGATAAATAAAGCGAGTAGGTGTCCAAGAACAACAAAAGACACTCAAAAAATTTGCTCTCGAACTCAAGAACCGAACTTTATTTACAAAAATTTTAGAGGGTTAAAAACGTTTTATTTTTCCAACCCGTATGAAGAATCGTTGCATTAAGTGAGTTAGTTACAATATAGAATGGAGATTCCAATAGATATAATTTTTTTAAGGATGGTAAATCATTAAATGACTTCGTTGCGGAATTTGTTCGAAAGAGTCACCGCGGCCCTGGAACGCAAAGGGCATTAGGTTTAACGCGAATGAATTTTATTCAGTAAAACTCTGATACTCTCTTTCACTCCACTCAGAGCGAGAGAAGTCACTTGATGATTTCCAAACCAGAAAAAAACATTTGAACGCAAAAGGCTGTGACACGGATGGGATTTATTCAGTAAGAATGCTGCACTGCTCGATCCAGAGCAGAAGAAATCATTCAATAATTTCTCTTCTTTGAAAAAAAGTGGTCTGATCACTTTCAAGCAATCACGCTTCATCATCGACACCACCAGCAGCTGACTTCATGCTCATCATTTCAACTTAAAGTTGTACACTGCTGATCTGAGGCCTCCCCAAGTGTCATCACTTTGACTGATTCTGTGCATCTCGCATGACATTCGTGGTATTCACCTGGATAGCTGATTACAAGTCACTCTTCCTCCATGCGACCTTCTGCGACTTTAACAGTATCTATCAGTAGGAGCAGTGGTGGCTGTTTACTACTTTAAGGACCCCGACTTACGAATTGTAGGTCGTGGGTTCAAACCCAGCCAGGCGTAATACTTTGCGTAATTAATTTCATCACAATGTGACATTCACCGACCCGCACTGGGCCCGCGTGGTGGATTACGGCCCATTCCCTCTCCTAGAGAGGAGGTCTGTGTCCCAACAGTGGAAACGTAAAAGGCTGATTATAGCTAGTAGACATCCGCTAAGAAAGGATTTCAGGAAACTCCCCCCGCAAAGTGATGAAATAGGGGGTGTAAGTTTGTATGTAAAATATTAATTAATACTTGGAAACCATGATTATGCCCTACCCTAATTATTGAAGTTGTAAATATGGCAGTTGGTTTTAGGTACCCTTAGAAACGAGTGAAGGAAGTATGAACTTGACGTTCGCAAGGTTCAGAACGAAATCCACGCGGACGAAGTCGCGGGCGAATAGCTAGTCATGTATGAATATATTTTGTTTCGTATTGTTAAAATCAAAAACATGCTATTTACAACCTTTTTGATCAGATATCGGAAACGTATCTTTTTCCTGTTGATAGTAAAAGAAAAAAATATTAATATGGAGTTTCATAAAAATTATCAAGTGATTATTTTCACGTGTTACCAGTAGTAACTGGTAGTTATCATCGGTTACTACCGAAATTATCAAGTTTTACCGGTAATATCCGGTAATTTCGTTTTAAACAACGTGATTTTTTGTCGTTGTGTCATACGCACGATGTAAATCTATACTACAAAATTTAACCCGGTTGGTAATGGACCAATGGTTTAATGAGCTATCTGATGCACGGAGAAATCTCGTAATGTTAAGATGCTTATCCTTGTACATCACCCTGTGTGGCTAATATTATTTAGCAACGAGCTATTCTGTGGTAAACTATCTTAATAAATATACCCACATAAATACATACAAACGCAACTGATAAATTCAGGATGGAAATACAGCATTATGACAACCGCTACGGGCAGTCAGCAGCTTTACAATCTGACACCATTATTGCCAAAATGTATCACGTTACCCAGTTACTGGGTTGTGGACGTCAGATTGGCGCTCCATGTAAAACACTCGTACTCAGTTGCCGGACTGTTATCCTGGAAGCAGACACTAACATCAATATGCTATAATTTATAACAAGTCCAGTCAACTTGTTGCATCATAGCGTTTTCCCGGGTATAAAATGGCTAGGTAACTTGATATATTTAGTATAGGTACCACCCATTGAGGCTGAATGGATCCGTAGCGAAAAATGCAGCGACGTGGATAACCACCAACTAGTTGAACCGATGACTTGATACTGTATATCGTAGTAATCCACTGAATCTGAGGTACATGGGATAGGTCGCTCTGTTGACGCTAGGGGGAAACCTATCTCCTATATAACTTTTTTCGTCTAATTGACACCCCATTTGTCACCCAATTGACACCATTCGTGTTCCTTCTGCATGCCCTTTGCGTTCCAGGGCCGCGTTGATTCTTTCGAAAAAAATCCGCCGCCCTAGCACGCACTGACCCTATGAGGCCCCATCGTCTCTGCTGACATTTCTGGCCTGGTCGTGATCGGAAGGCGAGCCACCCATCGCTCGCCCGCCGAAGGCCCGCGATCTTCGACTCCCGACGCTCGGAGTGTCTTTTTCTTTTGCGGTGGCCGGAGCGAGAGATTTTCATCTATTTCACGCGGTCAGCCTCCTCCTTCGCTAGCATTACTGCTTTGCAGAAGGAGGGACCGCTTTACATGCCTCCTCGCTCCGGACCATGGATTAAACCAGAGCTGGAAGCGAGAGGTCGCCGCCGCTAAATCGGTCCATCTCGTAGAAGACCTTCTATCCCAGCATAATACAGACACAGGGCAAAATATCGATTTAAAATGAAGCAGAATACCACCCAAAAGGAGTCGCGGGTAAAAGCTAGTCTTCTCTGAATTGAAATCTACCTTTCAGATCACTTTGCGTCAGTACCTACTAAACTTATCTTTGATCGACTACTACAGCATAGATAGTGCTACCACCAATCATGCTGATAATATTTAATATAAAAGCAATCACATTAAGTAATCGACAGGGAAAAAGCGGAAATCAAGGATGGTAGAAGCGACTGATATATTAATAAAAATTCCAAAAAGTAGAAAGCGAGAGACTAGAGAGCCTTTCACTGCAATTGTCAAATATCATCTGAAAGAAGAAATAGTCTACAAAGAGGTAAATCTCTCTCTTGAACAGAAAAAATGTACCACGTGGTATGAATATTTGCACAACTATCGGGCCAATCAGAGTCAGCAAGATTGTGGCCGAACAAAGGTGGGCAATCGTCACAAGCTCGAAGACCACAAAACATACGTGTTAATGAATGTGAAAATGCTGAACAAGAATACAGATGAAAATGAACCAAGTAACATGTCACGTGAACCATCACCAACACCAGGAGAATCAGAGACCGAAGATATAAAGAGATATCAGATTGAAATCAAATTCAAAAAGCCTATTGGCATATTTTGTTTGAACAAAAAGTTTCAAACAGTCATAAAGGTCTATCCCACAGTCGTTGCGCCATTTCCAGATGACCCATTCATGACAGCACTGGATAAAACTCTGATGCAACTTTTTTCTTCGAAAAAGCATGAAATTAATGTGAAAGCAGAACTAGAAAAAGGATGGTTTACTCCATCAAGAGTGATAAATGTGTCATTCGTGGTCGCTAACAACACTGATATTATCATTTCCCTAAAAACTGTAAGTAAAATTAAAACATAGCGATACCGCAATTAATTAGTCGAGCACCAATATTTTATAATGACTGTCTATCTGATCTCCACAACCCAGTAACTGGGTAAGGATCATAAATCTACAAATGACAGTCGGAACCAGCTAGGACATATTTTCTGATGTACCAAACCACTGAACGAACTGGGCAAGTGTTAATTAACTTACAATATCCCATGTGACTGATATCATTTAGCCATGAGTTACTCAACTGTACGTAGTGACACCTGATGAGGAAAATATTGGGGTAAGTACCTGAGACGACGAAGTAACATCAACTGAGTTAGGAAGTGATACTAAGCTAGTCTTATCTGCCAAAGGACTGATAATATTAAAGCAGACAAACTTTGAGTGAAGACAGCAAACCAGTTATCACTTAGGGCATACCCTGGCTTATCACCCGATGAACTAAAAAGAAGCAGCACAAACAGTCTGGAAGTGGAGAGTGGAAATGTACAGACATAGTAGAGTTTAATGAAGTATCTGTGCTATTTTTTATAAATATATAAAAAAGTGAAGTTATAGTAGCAAGTTAGAAACGTTTTTGTCGATAAAAATATTCTTGTACTAGAATTAAGAGACTGATTTTCAAAAAGCTAAGACTAATTTTGAAGCAGTATTTACTGTTCTAAAGTCATACTTATATGTATGTATGTAGATGTATCTATTTATTTAAGCTCTAATACCACTGATGCCAACGTCTGTTTTTTTTTTTCGGAGAACAATAAACTGTTCAGCAGCATATAATTCAATTTTGTGAAAAAAATTAATCATGTGCAAGCCATTTCTTTGGCTTTCTGTACAAAGCTGATATACAAACGTGGTGTTTTCCTTTTATGAAAAATGTCTCAACGTTGTTTTATACATTTTTATTTCAGTTTTTTTTTTTTTTTGTTACGATTCCCTATCGAATGATATAAAAAAATATTTCGTTTCTAATTGAACTTCCGCGGTCGGTATTAGAACTTCAGCAGTATGTGTTTATATATACTGACAACCAGTAAAATACATAGATTTCAAGTTACATACACGCTTTATTTTTAAACCAAACTAAATATATACACAGGGTTTTAAATCTGTTTGTTATCTTATACCATTAAAACGCTCAAGCCAAATAATGACTGCATTATTTCTTTAAATAAGTACAAAGAAAGAAGTAAGTACATACACTAAAAAACTGCTACGTACTGAATCATCCTGTATCGGATTGATACTCGAAGTTTCTTTGATGGAAAATCTTTGCCTACCTCAATACCTGTTCAGACCTATGCGATATTTGCTACCGAGAGCGGAAGCGGTGAAAGTCGAGTACGTGGTAGTTCTACTGTTCAAACCGAAGCGGTAGCAAAACTTGCGAAACAGCAAAGTTTTGCTCTAGTCACGGAACCCTATACAAAATACCCGGTGCGATACTGCGCGTAACTGAACGAAAAAGATAGCTTCTGCTCTGGGTAGCATATACCAGTAACAGTCAGCTGTAATGTGAGTGAATACAACAATACCACTACCACAAGACAAATGAGGGCTCGAATTTGTATGAAAATGAATACATAGTTTAATTCACACGGACCATTCTGCCGTAAAATTCACTCGTTACACCCACAAAGCAACTATCAGCGATACTGCGGCACTACCTGGCTGGCTGGCGACATCGCAAATACAGCGTTCCGTCAACGCAAAGGTACTGCATGCCAGAACGATCTATCCGTCTGCTATAACAAGCCACAACGTAACCACATCGCAACTACTAGCGACAATGCCACCTAATCTACATTTTGTAGTGCAAAGAAGTTGCAGCAACAGAATTCACTAGGTAACCACTTTTGTCACTGCGATGTGTTGTGATTCGTGTGAATTCCCCCTAAATAATGTGTCCCCAGGTGTGTCTCCTCGGTATCTTTGCAAAATATTTTTTTATCAGTTATATCCATGACTTTACAATCACGTTTTGATGATAATTACATATTTTTGATAAAATAATTATAAATATAACGTCACTGAAAGGTAATTTACCTTTGTTGTTGAAGACGAATGACGTAAAATTATCGAATGCTACTCTTTGAATCTTAGGTAAAACGCCCTAAGTCGTAAAAATTGGAACTAAGAGATACTGTAGCGGCATCTATACCACCCAAAACGAACCAACCCTGACGTCACCCAAGAGGCGGGCACAGCAAGTAATAGCCCTTATAGAAAAAGCGGTATAGCAGTATCACCGACGATATGTAAAACTAGCAGCGCCCCGCAGTTTTACTCGCATAGTTTCTATTCGCGTGGGTATATGGGGATAAAATACCACCTATGTTACTCGCTGAGAATGTAACTTTCCATTTATGTAAGATTTCTTAAAATCGGTTTACTGATATAGACGAGCGTAACAAACAAAGTCACATTCGAATTTATAATATTAGTTAGGACATTTTAGTATAAATAAAACACTAAAATAAAACAAATATGAACTAACACTGCACAGTTTATTTCAACACTTTTATAGAAAAATAAAAATATAAATATCGTTTTGAATCTAATAATATTATCACCATTATTCATTATCAACTGCAGTACCGTATCCGGTTCAGCTTCCTGCCAAAGCGGATGCAACTGAATCCCAAACAGAATATTATAAACGACAGTAATAATATATAAAAAGAAAAAAAAAAAATAATCTGTCGGCTTTCAAACTCATTTATTTCAATTCAAAAATTTATAGGCACTTTTAAATTGTCAAGGTCGATCAGTCAAAATCCTTTATAGTGGCCACCTGATTTGTCACAATAAGTCAATTTAACCATCAACATCATTATCAAGGATCGAGCAGTTCTGTTCTTCTTGCAATCGTCAAATTAAGCTTTTATAACAACAAAATTGTTAAAGAAAATAATGGTACTAAATTGTTAGAAGCTACAAATGTATACATACGGAAAAGAAATATTTGAGAACTTAAACAACAAACAATTTAAAATGAAAATATTTCACTACTTTTGTGGACAAATATTAAATTAATTTTTAGATCTAATATAATAAAACACACTATTGTTGACTAACCTCAGTCTAGCATTTTTGGAGTCGTATTTCAGTGCTAAGTGAATATCATAAACTACAGTAACAATGATCATAAACAACAAATCATCAGGTTCTGTTCTTCTTCATCAATCATCAGTCCAACCAGAATCCATCGATTGCTCGATATAGGTAACTTTATACAGCACAATTTATTCACCACCAGTAATCTTTTGAGCATTCTAGTGACAGCCAGATTCGTCTCAAATTTCATAAAATGCAAGTTTTACCACCAATGTCATTATCAAGGACGTCCACTACTAATTTCCACGGTATAATTTATTCGTCACCGTTTTTATCTTCATACATAGCCTCGCAGTAGGAGGGTGAATCTTCCTTGGGTTCATCAAATACGACACCTGCTTCTTCAGCTGCTACTACAGTATATCTTACTGGATTCTCTCCTACGAACACAGGTATTTCAACTGAAGAATTCACATGTGGTAATGGTAAGCCTCACACCACACCTATTTTTAATTACCCTTTACGTGGTGAAAACGTAACGTTTCGTTTTTGCCTCGCTGCAAGTGAATAAAAAATATTTCTCATCAAAAGTGGCAGTTTGTCAATGCCATTATTTGACATTTCTTTGTATGCATATTTGTTCCGGGATATGGAAAGTGAAAACTATTTAGATTAACAAAATCACCTATGTACACATAGCAAGTACATAATATATCATTTATGATGCAATTTATTTGATAAGTGTAAGTACAAATGAATTATAAGCGTACAAGTCACGATGCACGCGTTAATTGAAACAATTTACGGATAATAACGGAGGCACGTTAGCTCTGTTTGGATTTGGTTGTTACGAACACATCTGCCACTAAACAGTTCGTTCAGGCTGTACAACTGATACCTAATTAATCTCTGATAAACTTATCTTTCATCAACATCGAAATCGTATGTTGATTATATTGATAAAGTTATCAGATACATGAGGGATATATATTTGATAAAATAGTGCCAAACTGATCATCCTATAAGAATAACGTTAAATCAACAGCCATAGGAATAGTCTGTGATATATTGATACAATCTTCTGAAAAAAGGAAACACGTTACAGGTGAACCTTTAAAAGGACTAGTGAAGTTTAATCTGGACAAAGACACAGTTTACAAGAAGATAAGTCTCTCTCTCGTTGAGAAGGGATACTGTCAGTGGGATGAAAGTGACCACAGTTATCGTTCTCGTCACGGTCGCGAAGCTAGTCAACGAAGAAAAGTCGGTAATCGTTACGTATTTGAAGGCCACGAAACCAAAATAGTGCCAAACTGATCATCCTATAAGAATAACGTTAAATCAACAGCCATGGGACTGTGATATATTGATACAATCTTCTGAAAAAAGAAAACACGTTATTGGTGAACTTTTAAAAGGACTAGTGAAGTTTAATCTGGACAAAGACACAGTTTACAAGAAGATAAGTATCTCTCTCGTTGAGAAGGGATACTGTAAGTGGGAAGAAAGTGACCACAGTTATCGTTCTCGTCACGGTCGCGAAACTCATCAACGAAGAAAAGTCGGTAATCGTTACGTATTTGAAGGCCACGAAACCAAAATAGTTAAGAAAATTCACCTACTTAACACAATTACAGATCATAATACAACATTGAGTGCTGGGTCGCATGAATATTCATTCGAAATGGTAATTCCAGAAAATATACCACCATCACTAGATACAGAGTTTGGAGAAATTAAATATTATTTAGTATTAAAATTTAAAAAGCTCAATCTTTTTAGTCGACATAAGAAGTTTAAGACAAAAGTAAAAATATATCCGAGCATTGATTCTTCAGTAACAGACAAAGCATTATGTTTTGCTTCAGACAAAACTCTTATCAAGTTATTTTCTGCTCACAAACATGAGATTCATTTAAAAGCAGTACTTGACAAGGGATACTTAAATCCTTCTGGTGAAAGAAAAATTTCGTTCGTTGTGACTAACACCAGCAATGTAGTTGTCTCAGTTAAAACAGAATTGATAAGTAAAACGAAATATAAAGACGATTTTGCTGTTAACAAGTTTATGTCTGATGACCCTAAAACTGTAAGAGATGTCCTTTACTCCTGTACAGTTGAAACACCAAGTGTATATGAGAACAGTGTTTCGCGAATGTTTATTATGATACCAGTGGCGCCTGAACTGTGTACGGTAAGACATTCGAAGATAATAACTAGAGAGTACAAGTTAAGAGTGACATTGAAGTTACCACAGCCACATGTAAATTCATCTCTTGGGATACCTGTGTTTGTGGGAGAAAGACTTAGTGATGATGGAGATATAATTGAATCAAGTGTGCTTAAGGAAGAGTCACCATATTATTGGGATTCTATATCTGAAGATAAATGCAAGGGATAAAGTGACCTCGCATTTGAAGTAATGCCCTCTTTGTTTACCCAATCAAAATGATTTTGTCGTCAAACGTTCCTAAGTGTTGTTTTCGTGTATTAATTTATTGAATGTTCTCCTGGTTTTTTTGGTTGTTGTTCTGAAACGAAAGTTATTTTTGTTTATCGACAAAATAAGCTCTAGATTATTTTAATTGCTTAGTTGTAAGAAAATAATTTGCTTTTTTATTCATATTATCCTTATATGTAATGATAGTTCATATTTCCTTTATTTATAAGCTAAAGTGAAACATGTAACAATAATAAATACGTAAACTATTTCAAAATATTTTTTAATTTTTTAGTTAATGCGTTTGCCTATTTAAAGGTAGTTATTAATATTTCTTTTCCATTGCCGAGAAAAGGCTCTCTTTCTTCATTCAATTCCTTTTGGGCAAGTGTGGACTAACCTTAGCTATTAAAGTACTTTACGTATAAGAAATTCATGTTCCCTCAAAGAGGATAAATTGGTTATTGTCGAAAGAATTTCGTATTATCCATTGTTACGTTGTATTTTTTTGTACCTACCACAGGTTGGTATAAAACAGCTTCGTTTCTTGTGAGTAAAGTGGCATTTACCTGAAAACATTAGTCGTACATAATCAGGTTCCCAAGTAGTTTGTACAATTGACTTTGGCCTGCACTTGATAGGAGGACTCGTTCCTTCAACTGTATTTTGTCACTAGACTCTTCGGTTAACACTTTCTTACAATAAATCCAATTAAACAGGTTTGCATAATAAATTAGATAAATAATATTGTAATCAGGTTAGGATTGTTTACATTCCAAATGTCATTCAGTCGAACGTCACTGTCTGTCAGTTAGAGGCGACATCTGGTGGTTGCCGATTCACAGTTGTAGTTTTAATCGATATTTTAACATGATATTGCTAATTCTCGAAATAATATTGTACGGAACAATCCTTAATAATTTTCAGCTTTCGGCAATAAAAATCATAATAAACTAAATAACCGTAAGCGGAAGTCATATCCATTTTTTTAGTATAGACTTCTATCTGGAATGTTCGCTGTCAAATAAATCTATTTTTAGTCTGTGAATTGTCTTTAGCATAATGTAGCAAGGTCGTAGATTCTTAATTTCCCCATTTAATATTCTGAGTTAATTACCCCAATCAAGATAAGTTTTGGTATTTGAAATTACAAAGAATTTGTTTTTCGGTCTGGATCATGAAGATTCTTATTGTTTCAGCGTTTAACGTCACTCTGAACAGCTGTTAGTGATTTTCAAAAGTTAAGTGTCTTAGTGTAATATTGATCTTCTAGTCATTTTACCCGAGAAGAGGGGAGATTTTAGAAATGCTCCGTCTAGTTCCGGTTGGCCTTGGACTGCCTTGTTATAGAAGGGCGTTGGTGTTAATTGGCGTCCATTTACCCTTGAACCCGCTTAAGAGAAACTACAAATCTCATCCCATGTTTTAAAAAGGTAAGGATTTGTTCGTAATAGTGCGTGGAAGTGGTCTGTAGGCCCTCCCCTGGTTGTTATAAGGATATTGTCGTGATCCCTGGATATTTATTACAGGATTCCTAGTTGCGCAAGCACAGACAGCTTTCCAGCCAGCCGAGGATCTCGCAGTCAAGTGCTCTCTTCCCAAGCCAACCGTGAGTATTTCCTCGCTGACTATTAATCAGAGATGTGCCATAGGAAATTCACCGTGTTTTTCACAGTATTAAATTATTGCTTAGGGATCGCAAATAACACCTGTTGTGGAGTTTATGGATGCCACGTGGGTAATCCATATTCCTATTCTCACCACTCAGGCCAATGTTTGGCCTTCTTGTTGTCCCAGCTCCATCACCTCATGGTGGCAAATTAGTTTTCCCTTTTATATTATTAGGCCTCCGTATTGTCGATTCCAGGAGAGGCACCTCGGGAGATTCGTCTCGCTGCCAGAATCTAGAGGAGCATCTGGGGCCTGAACGCGAGACCCGTTCCTCGAGTCCACTAGAAGCCTCTCACGGAGACGACTGTGCGGCTGGCGGACCCGTCAAGCGATAGCGCAGGCGGGACGGTTTTTTTTTATTTTTATTTTCTTTTATTCCTACTTCTACTTTTGATATTTATTTTCATACGGTTCCTGTAAGAACCAATTGGTTACCTTAGTCCGGTTTTCAACAGTGGAAACCGGCCCTTATCCTATTTAAATTGAGGATCTTGGATTCGACATTCCACATTCATCTGGAAGTATATTGGACACCTCAGTCGGCTCCGGGATCTGGGACTCTTCAAGTCCCTGGCGCCCATTTATCTTTACTTAGTATCTAGTACAATAACTGGAAGGAAGGTTCTTAGTCTAACTTAATACTGAACTTGTAGAATTTAATTATCACCCTCAAACGGAACAGTACCGGTGCTTATCTCTAGCTCCCCACGACCATAGCTCCTCCTACTGAAGTTTTAGCTGGCTGGCAATAGTAGGTTTGAGTGTATTTGAATAAAATTAAGTTTCTAATTGATTATCAATATACATTGTTTACCACAGTTGTTGTGTAATTTCTTTTTCACCACCAAACCACTAGAGGATAAATTTTTAAATTGTAACAGTGGCGCCCAACGTGGGGCACGATGGTGCACGTACGCCCTTCTTGCCGCAACGGAAACACACAATTGCTTTGGATTTGCATTGTGATAACGAGTGCCCCTTAACCCTACAACGAACACAGAACAACGATCCAGAATCAGTTTGCACGGCTTCAATCCTTGGTGACCCTTTCGGGGTTTTGTATGCCAAGTCTGCTGCAACAAAAGAAGGCGTAGGTTTGGGCGGCTCGTGGAACTGAGCCCTGCTATGGAAACCTAGCTCCAGTTGTCTACACTTCTTTTTCAACTCGACTAGCGTGTTGACCTCCATCACTGACAACCCCGACGTGTATTCCGGTCTCATATTGAACTTGATCCGTGCTAAACGATCGTGTTCAGGAACCCTGTAAGAAAGCCTACTGTAAAGATTCTCCATGACTGCTATATATATACAAGACAGCTCAGTTGACCCTTGCGTTCTATTTGTTATTTCAGAAAGGAGACGCATATCGTAATCTGGTGGAACGAAGTCAGTGAGTAACTGCTTCTTCAGTTCCGCCCAATTACCAACCGTCGCTCTTATTGCCCGGTACCACAATAAGGCCCCGTCCGAGAAAAGATCTAGACCCGATTGATGTAAAGAGGCTTCGCTAATACCTCTGGCTTCGGCAAGCTCCTCAAGACGCTCAATAAATGCTTTCACGCAACCTGTACCGTCAAATTTGTGATCCAAGGATCTAACCGACTCTTTCTTGCAGGAAATGATGACGTCCTCCGTCTGCAAATCTGACCGTACATTCGGTGTCTCCTCGGTGGAAGTTAATGACTGATGGAAGCTCGCGTTAATTGAATCAATTTTTGCTAAATTATCGTTAAGCTGCTTGTCAACGGCCTCATAATCGGTACTTAGATCAGTTGGGGGAGTAATCCTACTCAAACGATGAAAGAGGTGGAATCCCAAAGCTTTAGCGCGGTTAAATTTTTTAAAACTGGAGGGGAACCTATCTAGCACTTCTCCAATCTCCGGATTGCTGGTAAGGCAGCATAATGATAGTCCTGAGATAGGAGGCCGTAATGGCGGGCGTGTAGGCTGCATTGATGGAAAACGTTTTAGTTGGTATTTTTTTTTCAGGGGCGGAATAACCGTCAATTTCCTTTTAAGGAAGACGGTTAGCCAATTATCGTTACTTTGTAACATTTTTTTTATGTATTATTTGGGTACCAGCTCAGCTTAGGTATCGATATTCTTATTTAGAATGTGAAAGGTGGTATACGATGGTGTAGGGTGGTCTTTCCTATATAAATATAGTAGGTCAGACTAGGTAACTGGTACTTTGGGAGTTAGTTACACATTTATACTCTCTTTGAGGCTCGTCTTTTATATGTTCGTAAATAGATTAGACTTGCTCCAGGGGAAATATTATATTACACAAGTCTCATGGATAACTAAAAATAAGCCATAAAACACGGGCGGAATTGTAGACCCGACAACCAAAGCCTACTACAATGTCTCCTAATAGAGCGGTTTGTTACTCTATATTTGAAGTGTGACAAAATTCTGTGTGGTTTGTGTATTACCTACCATAACTACCTAAGTATCCAGTTTATATCAGCTTGGAGGATGTTGTGTATTAACCGGTGCTCGACCGGCTTCCACATATAATTCTTTCTTTTTCTTTCTCTGTTCATGTTTTCAGGCATGAATGTTGTTGGTACTTTGGAGACTTTGACGCTGGAGGGCCAGCGTCGAGATTTGCCCTAGTTGGTCAAATCTCTGGTGGTTGGGGAGGTACTGTTACGTTGTATTTTTTTGTACCTACCACAGGTTGGTATAAAACAGCTTCGTTTCTTGTGAGTAAAGTGGCATTTACCTGAAAACATTAGTCGTACATAATCAGGTTCCCAAGTAGTTTGTACAATTGACTTTGGCCTGCACTTGATAGGAGGACTCGTTCCTTCAACTGTATTTTGTCACTAGACTCTTCGGTTAACACTTTCTTACAATAAATCCAATTAAACAGGTTTGCATAATAAATTAGATAAATAATATTGTAATCAGGTTAGGATTGTTTACATTCCAAATGTCATTCAGTCGAACGTCACTGTCTGTCAGTTAGAGGCGACATCTGGTGGTTGCCGATTCACAGTTGTAGTTTTAATCGATATTTTAACATGATATTGCTAATTCTCGAAATAATATTGTACGGAACAATCCTTAATAATTTTCAGCTTTCGGCAATAAAAATCATAATAAACTAAATAACCGTAAGCGGAAGTCATATCCATTTTTTTAGTATAGACTTCTATCTGGAATGTTCGCTGTCAAATAAATCTATTTTTAGTCTGTGAATTGTCTTTAGCATAATGTAGCAAGGTCGTAGATTCTTAATTTCCCCATTTAATATTCTGAGTTAATTACCCCAATCAAGATAAGTTTTGGTATTTGAAATTACAAAGAATTTGTTTTTCGGTCTGGATCATGAAGATTCTTATTGTTTCAGCGTTTAACGTCACTCTGAACAGCTGTTAGTGATTTTCAAAAGTTAAGTGTCTTAGTGTAATATTGATCTTCTAGTCATTTTACCCGAGAAGAGGGGAGATTTTAGAAATGCTCCGTCTAGTTCCGGTTGGCCTTGGACTGCCTTGTTATAGAAGGGCGTTGGTGTTAATTGGCGTCCATTTACCCTTGAACCCGCTTAAGAGAAACTACAAATCTCATCCCATGTTTTAAAAAGGTAAGGATTTGTTCGTAATAGTGCGTGGAAGTGGTCTGTAGGCCCTCCCCTGGTTGTTATAAGGATATTGTCGTGATCCCTGGATATTTATTACAGGATTCCTAGTTGCGCAAGCACAGACAGCTTTCCAGCCAGCCGAGGATCTCGCAGTCAAGTGCTCTCTTCCCAAGCCAACCGTGAGTATTTCCTCGCTGACTATTAATCAGAGATGTGCCATAGGAAATTCACCGTGTTTTTCACAGTATTAAATTATTGCTTAGGGATCGCAAATAACACCTGTTGTGGAGTTTATGGATGCCACGTGGGTAATCCATATTCCTATTCTCACCACTCAGGCCAATGTTTGGCCTTCTTGTTGTCCCAGCTCCATCACCTCATGGTGGCAAATTAGTTTTCCCTTTTATATTATTAGGCCTCCGTATTGTCGATTCCAGGAGAGGCACCTCGGGAGATTCGTCTCGCTGCCAGAATCTAGAGGAGCATCTGGGGCCTGAACGCGAGACCCGTTCCTCGAGTCCACTAGAAGCCTCTCACGGAGACGACTGTGCGGCTGGCGGACCCGTCAAGCGATAGCGCAGGCGGGACGGTTTTTTTTTATTTTTATTTTCTTTTATTCCTACTTCTACTTTTGATATTTATTTTCATACGGTTCCTGTAAGAACCAATTGGTTACCTTAGTCCGGTTTTCAACAGTGGAAACCGGCCCTTATCCTATTTAAATTGAGGATCTTGGATTCGACATTCCACATTCATCTGGAAGTATATTGGACACCTCAGTCGGCTCCGGGATCTGGGACTCTTCAAGTCCCTGGCGCCCATTTATCTTTACTTAGTATCTAGTACAATAACTGGAAGGAAGGTTCTTAGTCTAACTTAATACTGAACTTGTAGAATTTAATTATCACCCTCAAACGGAACAGTACCGGTGCTTATCTCTAGCTCCCCACGACCATAGCTCCTCCTACTGAAGTTTTAGCTGGCTGGCAATAGTAGGTTTGAGTGTATTTGAATAAAATTAAGTTTCTAATTGATTATCAATATACATTGTTTACCACAGTTGTTGTGTAATTTCTTTTTCACCACCAAACCACTAGAGGATAAATTTTTAAATTGTAACACCATAAAGACTTTCCAAAGCCATTATCTCATACATGATTACTTATAAAAACGAAAGAGCAAAAGAAAAATTATTTAATTTTCTCATGTAAACGACATAGTATGTGTGTTATCATTATGTACATAGGTAGAGAGCAAGATAACCGGGTTTGTATTTATCTAAAGAACTGCCTTTTATGAAAGTTACGTTTGAGTCGTTTTTGCGGTCGAATTTTTTTATATAATAGGGGTGTTTCCTGAGTAAAAAATATATGATTATATTTAGTCCGTCAGTTAGATTATAGAAAAATATTCGACACGTATTTTTTCCTTTATCAAATCTATAAAAACTGACGAAGATACAAAGCATCAAAGATCAGGAGTGGGGGCTTGTGACGTTACGGCTCGGTAAAAATTGTAGCGAGTAGTGACGTCACACGAGTTTTCAACGCTCTGTATCGGCTTCATTTTTTGTTTACGTGAAAAAAGAAAAAATACGTGTCCAATATTTTTTGGAAATCTATCTGACGGACTAATTAGATTTTTTTAGTCAACTACCCTATTATATTTGAGTATATTTACCCGGCCAGCTACTAAACAGGCAAGAAATGGAAGTCGAGCGACATGTCGAAACGCCTGGAAGATCCATAAAGTCACCTTTATCCCTTTTTTTTGTATGGGAAATCATCAAATGACTTCTCCCGCTCTAGGCGGAGCGGAAGGGAGTGTCAGACTCTTACTGCCTAAAACCCTCCCGTGATCCTTGTTGTGCCCTTTGCGTTCCAGGGCCGCGGTGACTCTTTCGAGCAAATTCCGCAACCCTAGTAGGCACTGACCCTATGGGGCCCCGTCTTCGTTGCTGACGGCTCTTTGAGGCGCGCGTGGAACGCGACGCGCCGTCCACTCAGGCCTGGTAGATGCCACTGACATCTGAACTGTTTAAATAACTTTTCCTTGTTACAAATAAATATAATTATGTATTTCCTATTCCTAGCTTTTGATACCTTAAACGCAATTCTTTTTCAGTAGATAATAACATGTTAATCAAAACACATTGTGTTATTTTTATTTGTTTAATTCCATAAAGCGCAGTAAGAGTTGTTGTTTGTAAATTTTAGTCTCATTTTACAAACCATAATGAGTGTGAAGTGTGTGATATTAATCCAAAATACAGAAAAAGCAGTATTTAGTGCAAGACAACCAGTAGTTACATACAAGCATTTCATAGATAAACCAACAAAGTTTTAAATCATTGACATCGCTCTGAAGTTTATCTCACCCGGGGATAGTGTAGCTTCCCAACAGCGAAAGAATTTTTCGAATCGGTTCAGTAGTTTCGGAGCCTATTCAATGCAAACAAACAAAGAAACAATAAAATGTTTCCTCTTTATAACATACTAGCGACCCGCCCCGGCTTCGCACGGACCCAATGCTGAAAAATATTTATTTACGACACCACATTAAAAACCTCTAAAATTATCAGTGTTTCTCTACTATTTATGTTTTTTTATATTATATAAAAAAAAACTTCTTCTTGAATCACTCTATCTATTAAAAAACCCGCATCAAAATCCGTTGCGTAGTTTTAAAGATTTAAGCATACCTATATACGCTTAAATCCCTAAAACTACGCAACGGATACAACGCAACGGAACACGGCGGACAGACAGACAGTGGGAAGCGACTTTGTTTTATACTATGTATTGAAGTATAGATAAGGTTGATTCATTGACTAGTAAACAGTTATAAATAGGGACAGGATGATTTTGTGACGACATTTGCGTCAAATGACGTCAATGTTTTGAGAACAGAAAGGAATGCCCACGTTGACGTTAAGCAATGATGCAACCCATATAGCCACTCATGACTTACCAACGAAATTATTTTACAAAAGGTTCTGTTTTCCGTGTTGCAAAAACACATATTTTATAGTTTCCCTACAAATGTGTATTAGCTTTCGTCATTCAAAAATAAACTTAGTTCCTTTAAACTTAAAGTGGATAACATTGTGCCGACATGTTGTTTTATTAGGAATCGAGTTATTAAAACCAGTCTTTTGCACACAGTGTTTGTGAGTGGTTGTTTGTAAGTTTTATCTCAGTATATTTATCAATATGGGCGTGAATTGTCTCATATTACTTCAAAGAACAAAAGAAGGTGTCTTTAAAGCTGGACAACCTGTGATAGGAACACTGAAGTATAAAGTAGACAAGCCAACAAAATTCATAAGTCTAGACATCTGTCTAAGCGGAAAGGGGAAGTGTCGATGGTCAGAAACGGAATCAGATGAAAGCACAACATACTACAGTAACAAAGAAGAGTATGTAAATATATGCAAGAATTTATTAACAGATCAAAAAGTTCTGTCAGGAACTTACGAACGTGTCTTCGAATTCTTCCTACCAGAAAATATACCAACATCAGTGAAAAATAAGATTTGTACGATAGAGTACAAAGTTCTCGTCACATTTGTGAAGGACACTTTCTTTGGAGCCAAATATAAATTTGATGCAGAAGTTCTTGTTTACGGCTATGTAAGCCCTTGTTCTCCGGAACCTCTGATATTTGGCTTACAGAAAAATCTATTCTCCCTAACATCCAACAACAACCTTGATGTAAAGGCTGAAATAGAAAGAACATGTCTGACGCCAGGGGAAAACATTATACTGAATCTTACGATAAACAATGACACCGATGTCCCAATAACTATTAAAACAGAGCTTATGAAATATTTTACGTACGTATCAGATAGAAAAAAGACAAAAATTGATAAAGAGTCAGTGAAAACTACATCGGGATATTCTCCAAGTGTAAAAGAGAGGAGTTTGTTAAAAATGAAATGTATTGTTCCAACGTTGCCGAGTTTGTATTCGATACAACATACGAAGATTTTGTTAGGAGAATACAAAGTGAGAGTGACAGCCAAACTGCCATTTCCTCATATCAACGCTGTCGTAGAGGTACCAGTGGTTATTGGTGAAAGTAAAGATCATGCTGGAGCTACAGTCGTGAGTTAGGAAAGTACTTCTTCATCAAAAGAGCCAGAAAAAGCAGAACGAGAGGAGGACGTCCAAACTGCTGAAAACTTTTTTGCTAAGCACGACAGAAATAATGAAGGTTATCGTGAAAAGGTGCATTTCAGTTGAAATATTTTATTTAAAAAAAAATCCTAAACTGTGATTGTGTAGAACGTGAAGTGGAAGTGTTTATATCGAAGCACACATAAATTTAAGACTGTTTTCATGCGTAGTGGGTGTAGTATGTTGACATATTTTCCTGGTTACCGTTAGTCATGTAATAAATATTTATAGTCAAGTTTTCCTGGACTGATTTGAGTCATTCAACGTTTTACAGAAAAAAACGCAATAACTCAGATACCTCAATCAGAACACTTAGTTATAAATCTAAAGCAATGTTACAACATAATTTATGTAGTATAAACCATTTTTATCTTGTACCTATGTCCTATGGGATAATGGATATCATCAAAATATGATGATGAGTACGCTGTCTATAAAAAAACGAAGGCATTGATTGATTTATTTCTTACATCTGTACTTACTATAAATATAATTTTAAATTGTGTTCCACAAAATAAATGTTGTAAACACTGTAACTGTAAATCATCCTTATTTCTAGTTTTTAAATTGTTTACTCTAATTGTTCATTATTGTTTTTTTATGGTTCCGTAGTCAAATGGCAAAAACGGAACCCTTATAATTTCGTCACGTCCGTCTGTCTGTATGTCACAGTTTTACTCGGAGACTATTAAAGCTACATAAATGAAAATTGGTAGGTACCTATGAATCTGGTACAACCTGTGAACCGCTATTCAATGTGATATGATGGAAAAAAATAAATAAGTTTAGGGGTGGCACTCCATACATATAACTGAGGGATGAAAAAATAAATTCCAACAAACATAATCGTGTGGGATATCATTGGATAACTCTTTCAAAATGAAATTGGAGGTTGTTAAAAAAGTTTTTTTTTTTATTTAAGGCAATAGTTTTTAGATATTATGTGCCTTCTAACTTTTAAACTATGAAGTCGAAAATTCTACAAAAAAAAATAGCAAATAGAACTTCACAGACACTTCCAACGAAAATTGATTTGAACATCACAGCTTACATTCTTTTAGAGATATGAGATTTTAACAGTGAACTACGGAACCCTTTACTATGCGTGGTCCGACACGCACTTGGTCAGTTATTAATTATTTCTATAGTACACTTCTACTTACACTTTACAGATAAACCGCTATGGAAATATGTAGTGCTCTTGTTTAAGTGATAAGGCACTTAAACTTGAGCCTGGAAATTGGAATAATTTCTTGTATTGAAATATGATTTCTTGTATTAAAATACTGTACTCTACTACTGTACAAATTAAATTAAATCATAAGAACGGGTAGAGCGGAAGGGAGTGTCAGACTCTTACTAACCAAAACCCATCGGGGTTCCAGGGCCGCGGTGACTCTTTCTAACAAATTCCATATCCCTGGCAGACACCTATAGGTACCTTTTTACTTGTAGGAGCATTTTCATAAATAATAATAATTATGTGGTTTCAACACTTAAGAAAATTCGTCTAAAAAAATAAAAAATAAATAGTTAATTATGTTTTGGCTGGATTGGTTCGAGGTGGCTCAGGTCATAATGTATCTAGAAGAAGTAGGCAGTTTTGTTTTTTTTTTTAATTATCTAGTACTACTGCGCTAGACTCAACAAGTAAAACTATTTCTTTTTTTTTTTCAATGTGTCACATTTAAAATAACTCTGACTGTACAATTATTGCTTTTTTTTTTCATTGTTACTTGATTAGCAGTGGTGTGCAGTGGTTCGAGTTAGGGAAGGCCAGAGAAAATATCCAAATAAATTTAAAAAAATAACTACATTATTCAGTGTTGATTTTTAATGAAATGAGGTTTTTTTTAAATAGCCTATTAAAAAAAACACCACTTTTCAACCCTGAATAATGTGGTGTGTTTTTTTTTTGGACATTTTCTCTGGCCTACCTTAACTCGAACCATTGCACGCCACTGTTGATTAGTGGTAAGCTTATAAGCTTACATACATATATACTTATTTATAGCTCCTTATTGATTCTAAGTTGAGCTAATCGACTCTGACCAAGGCTTGCACTGACTGGACAGGTCCACTCAAAACTGTGTGGTTCCTTCTTAAAAAGACCACTTCAGACACTGATCTGCATGGTCCTCATATAACGTATTGTGAATATGGGGATCATTTAGATCGCTACGTCAGGGGTTCATTCATGTTAGTCTGGTGGTTTGAGTTCTTTAGGTGGCCTACCCAAATGTCCTTACTTTGGTATTGTTCGTCAAATCGTTAAGCTCCTTAAAGTTCTAAGTTTGAGCTACACGATAACTGACACATGCTTGCACTGTTTGGACAGGTCCACTCAAATCTGTGTGGTACTTTCCTCAAAAGACCACTTCAGACACCAACCTACATGGTGCTCATATGATTTGACCTGAACAATTGTATGGACTTCAAAAGAGACCTTGACATCTGAGTTTGTTTCGGTGTTTCTTCTCAGGGTAGTCAGCTAGGAAACACCGGCCTCATCTAGTTTTATAACGCCCAAAAAAAAAGATTGACGTGTAAAAGTGTTTTTTACAACCTACTTACAAAAATAAAATCATTTATCATAGAACCTCAGGGTTTTGTGTTGCAGTTCACTAAATTCAGCAACCCAACCCAACAAATTAGGACATCACATAATGGACAAAACATAAGGGTTGTTCTACCTCTTTATGTATTAGGTACATTTAAATGTGGCGGTACAAGAGGCCCCAGGCAGCACATAAATTGGACTCCACTCGCCGTGTTCTGTAGTACATGGTTGACCCACAAATCAACCCTGTCTGGTAATTAAGGTTAAATGTATTTAATTATGATTTAGGAATCTTGGGTCTTCGTGAATTTATTCCTACCTGCTTACTTTAAAATATTTCAAGTCGTCAGCCATAGTTAATGCCAGTAAACTTGTCTAAATATCGGATTTATTAGTTCCTGCCAGGGTAGGAATTTATTTGAAAGAGTCACTACGGAACGTAACCCTTTTTTTTTTGGATGGGAAATCATCAAATTACCCCTCCCGCTCTGGGTTGGAGCAGAAAGGAGTGTCAGACTTTTACTGACTAAAACCCACCCGTGATCCTTCTTGTGCCCTTTGCGTTCCAGGGCCGCTGTGACTCTTTCGAACAAATTCCGCAACCCTAGCAGGCACCGAACGGAACGTAAACCTGGAACGTAAAACGCTTTAGGAGGAACACGGATGGAATTTAGTCAGTAAGAGTCTGACATTCCCTTCCGCTCCGCCCAAAGCGGAAGAAGTCATTTGATGAATTCCCATCTTCTGAAAAAAGAAAAGGGAAATTAGCTATTTTATTCCTTAAGAAAGTGGGTATATTTAACTGAGCCCCTCTCAAATTATAAAAATTTGAATGAAATGACAGATTTTCATTATTAATATTCAGTAGGGTCAGGATATTTGCATAATCAAAAAATAAAATTTTAAGTATGCATACAAAACCTATAAAGATCGCCATATATTTTTTAAATTTACTTATCGTATAATGTCACGAATAGAATTTTATTCTGAACTAGCTTCTGCCTTCCTCTTCGTACGCGTGGAATAGTTAATAACCCCCCGATTTTGAAACATTCTTCATAATTGTATATACTAGCCTTCCTCGATAAATGGGTTATCTAACACTGACATATTTTTTCAAATCGGACCAGTAATTCCTGAGATTAGCGCGTTCAAGCAAACAAACAAACAAATTTTTCAGCTTTATATATTAGTATAGATAGATGACAAAATACGTAGGTAACAAAACCAGGGATCAGTTGGCAAAAAAAAAGAAACATTATTGAATTTCGCGGGCAATCAAAGTTCAAGTGCATGTCAAGGTTATAAAGAGTCATAACTCCCAAACGGGCACGAAAGAGATAGCCCGATGATAGAATGAGATATCGAATGCCATTATCAGTCTGCCGATGCCGCGGCCGGTTCAAGCAACGATTACTAATGGTAATTTTGGAACTTATTTTTAACAAGATATAAGGTCGATTTTTGTTAAGTTTTACACAGGTCTGTATTAACTTGGCGAATTCGTCTTACTTTTTATTCAAATATGAATTTTGTGTCATTAATTTTAGGTTATATTTTCTATTATCCAATTAACAGCGTGAGTGCGACCTTAACGAGTAATGCAACCAGTTATTATTCCGCTGTTTTAGAACAGTGTCCAGATAATACATTATTTACCATCCAAGGCCAAGGTCAAAACTGTATTATAATGTTAGTGCATACGATTTTATTCATTTGATTGAATTCACTGTTTTGCAGTTTATCTATCATGTATTTATCATTAGGAAAAGAAGAAAAGTAATTATAGAGATATAAGTATGAATTTAAGAATACAAAGTTACAAAATATGTATGTCTGTCGTTTTGATACAATCAATAAAAAGCTTTATAAAAAACCTTGCTTAGAAACATGACAACAAAAGCCAAGAAAACAATTGCGCACTGGTACAATCCTTACTCACTTTTCTTCATTCCTTAAATGAAATACACTACACAATAAGTAAATACACTACACAGATATTTTTTGGAATATTACATAAACAATCCACTTCATATTGTCATTCTTTATACTGAATCGTTTCTAATTATTCACTTTACTATCAAATTCTTCAAAAGTGCCTTCCGTACTGTCCTTATTTTTATTTATTTCGTCTTCTGTGGTTGTTGTTGTATATGAAGGACATTCATCATCAACACCCACGGCCGTAACTCCAAGATGATCTTTTCTCTCTCCAATGACTACTGGAACCTCCGCCATAGCATTAATGTGAGGGAACGGGACTTTGGCTGTCACTCTTACTCTGTACTCTCCTATCAGAATCTTCGAATGTTGTATCGAATATAAACTCGGTAATGTTGGAACAAGACATGTTAGTTTTGTCACACTCTTCTCTTTCAAAGTCGGCGAATACGTCTTCGTTGTTTTTACGGGCTCTCTGTCATATTTTCTGTAAAACTCACCTTCTGCAACGTAAGTAAAATATCTGTAAAGCTCTGTTTTAATAGTTACAGGCACATCTGAGTCATTGTTTATCGTAAGCTGTAGTGTTATGTTTTCTCCTGGAGTCACAAATGTTCTCTCTATTTCTGCTTTCACATTAATGTTGTTTTTCCTAGTTAGAGAGAAGAGATCTTTCTGTAATCCAAATATTAGAGGTTCTACGGAACAGGGGCTTACGTAGCCGTACACAGGAACTTCTTCAATAAACTCATATTCTGTTTCGAATAAATTCTCTTTCACGAATTTTAGGATAATTTTGTACTCTATTGTACAAATATGATTTTCCATTGATGTCGGTAAATCATCCGGCAGTATGAACTCGAACGGGTATTGAAAACTTCCTGAAAGAACATTTTGATCTTCTCTCGCTACGAATAAATTTCTGTACTGCTTGAAATACTCTTCTTTATTGTTGTAGTAAATTATTTTGTCATCAGAATCTTTTTCTGACCATTCACAAGATCCATTGCCCACAAAATGGAGATCTACACTTCCAAACCTCGTTGGTTTGTCTATGGAATAGTTCACTGTTCCTGCCACAGGTTGTCCAGGTCTGTAGATACCTTCTTTTGTTTTTTGGAGTATTATTTGACACGACACATTCATTTCGATCGAAAAACTGAGGTTATAACTTACTGACGACTAGTCTAGAGCATTGCTCGCGAAATACTGGCGCCGGTAATTTTAGGTATGACTCACGAAAACCAAACGCATACAAAACAATGTTATCGCTTCTAGCCGAAATGCTATTTTAACGTCATGCGAATTGAGTGGATTTCAGACTGGCTGAAATGCTATCGGTCAAGTTATAGGAGATAATTAATACCAGTGAAAAATGGACTCTGTGTTTTGGTGTTAGGGAGTTAAATCGAATTGTCAGTTGTTGAGACGGTTACGTCATCAGAGAGAAGAACTTCTTTCCATAGTAAGCGTATAGAATGTATGTGGATTTTGGTGTATGATAGACGTCACACTCACGTATGGCATCGAAAACTGACCTTCCTCATTTAGACTGTTTTTACTATGTATCGAGATAGGTATTTTTGAGAAAAGTCTACCACAGATATATGCGATGCGACAGTACAATAATGCGTTGTTGTTGTTGCTATATCATTGTGGTTATTAAATTATTATCCTACTAAGTTAGTTCGTAGTACGTTTGTAAGTTAGTATGGATGAATGTTTGTTACTCTTTCACGCAAAAACTACTGAACGGATTTGTATGAATTTTGGCACGCAGATAATTTATAACCAGGATTAACATATAGGATAACTTTTACTCCCATATTCCCACGGGATCGAAACTTATGCGAGTGAAACCACGGGGCGCTGCTAGTCGATATTAATGGGTGCTTATAATTTCGTCATGTCCGTATGTCACAGTCGATTTACTCGGAGACTATTAATGCTACATAAATAAAAATTGGTAGGTAGGTGCAACCTGTGAACCATTACATTAATTCAATAATGCTGTGATGTTATGGAAAAAAAACATAATTTCAGGGGTGGCACTCCATACATGTAACTGAGGGAAGAAAAAATAAATTCCAACAAACATAATATTATGGGAACATAATATAATTGGATAGCTTTTTCAAAATGAAATAAAGGTTAAAAAAAACGGTTTTCTTTTGAGACATGTCAAATTTATAAAACTTCACTGACATTTCCAAAGAATATTGGTTTGAACATCACAGCTTGTATTATTTTAGAGATATGAGATTTTAACAGTGAACTACGGAACCCTTCACCATACGTGGTCCGACACGGACTCAGCTGGTTTTTTTTACTCATTATTTTGATTGATCGGGCCTGATAAACAGTTAATCAAAACCCTACAGGCAAACGGATCGGTGGCACTTGTTGACACATACTCAAGCTCGAAAAAGGAATAAAATAAAAGCAAACTTTAATGTAATTAAAATATATTTATTCTTTGAATCAAATAACAAAAATAAATCTCTTATTAGAATTAAATTTTAATTATAGATTGTCAAAATCTTACACGGTAAGATTAATCATATGTTACTACAAGAATAGTTTTAGTATTTTAATATAAAGACAACAGCAACATTGACTAGGTAAAAAATACAAAATGTGGATAGCAAAAATTACATAAAAAATTAAACACATAAAAAACCTCGTTAGGGCGTATACGCCGATCGGCATTTCATTCAATTATCAAGTCCTTATTTTCAGAAATGACTAAACCGATTTTAATGAAACTTTACACACATAAGCAGGACACATAGGTCTAAAAAGTTAGTTGAAAACATTTTCGATAAATAGTGTTACAGTTAAATTACACCCATTTTAATTTTCCATACAAACATAAATTTCCATTTATCTTTTTTTATATAAGACATTTCGAAAATGTTTTAAGTAACAGTGACTGAACTGTATTTCTCTCTCATCAGTATCTACAGTTCTATCAAATTTCCTACAGCTACTTCTGGCGGGTACAAAGACGGAGATTTCCCATCATTATCATCATCTCCTGCTGAAGCTCCGACTTGCTCTCTTCTCTCTCCAATAACCACAGGAACTTCCACGTCAGCATTATTGTATGGAAATGGAAGTTTGGCTGTCACTCTCACTCTGTATTCACCAATTAAAACCTTCGAATGTTGAATCGAGTACAAACTTGGCAACGTTGGAACAATGCAGGTTATAACTGATACACTCTTTTCCACTATATTTGTAGAACTTTTTGTAGTTTCCACGGGCATTTTTGCAACGCTAGTTGTTTTATCCTCTGCTACAGAAGTGAAATATTCAATAAGCTCAGTTATCATAGTTATTGGTAGATGTGTGTCATTGTTTATCGTAAGCATCACTTTAATTTTTTCTCCTGGAATCAAGAATGTCTTATCTATTTCTGCCTTTACATCAATTTTATTGTTGGATTTGAGAGCAAAAAGCTTCTTCTGCAAGCCAAATATCAGAGGCTCTGGAGAACCAGGGCTGACATAACCGTAAACAAATATCTCTCTACTAAATTCTTTAATGGTTTTCAAGCCTTTTCCTTTCACAAACAAAACGATAACTTTGTATTCTATTTTACCACCACAGTTATTTTTTATCGATGATGGTATATCATCTGGTAGTAAGAAATTAAATGGATACTCGAAGTTTCCTGATAGTAGAACTTCATTGCCATGTTGGACTTTGAATACATTCTTTTTTTCGTTTACATATTCTTCTTCATTGTAGTAATCCATTGTTGACTTGTCTGGACCCGCCACCGACCATTGACACGTTGCTTTGCCCAGAAAAGATATATCGATAGTTTTAAACTTCGTTGGTTTGCTTATAAAGTACTTCACTGTTCCTACCACAGTCTGTCCGGGCCTGAAGACACCACTATTTGTGCTTTCGATGAGTATTTGGCACTCTACACCCATTTTGAAAAACTCAGGTTAAACGTGCAAACTTCTACGCTACAGAACTGCTTGATAGTTACTAGCATTGTTCAAAATAGGAAATGACGAATGAAAACTCAAGGATGTTGCCGTCAATGTGTAAAATTCAGACATTGTACGCATTGTCTCGTCAGACAGAAAATAATGTAAGGAAATAAAGTAGAGTTCAAATGTAATGATTGATCTTAAAAAACATTTTTTGAAGATAAGCGATTTATAGAAAATTCCGGACAAATGTAAAAACAATGTATAATACAGAAAATTTTGCAAAGTTTGATATAATAAAAGTAAAAAATAGATGGAGGTAAATAATATAAATCACATTTTAACATGATTATATAATGAGGAAAATGTTTTACATCCAAAGTAATAAATTAATTCCGTTTTTCACAAAGCGCATTAAAATTAATGATAAAATACATATATTTTCTAGATACTTATCAGTTATCACACACAATTGACTTTATCTAACTAGTACCTATCTTTATTGCGTCGATAACTCGTAACATACGTGCATACATACATAGAAAATTCTGAAGTCATAATTAATCAATGCAACGATTAATTTGATGAAATATTCGCGTCAGTTCGAATTTATTGTTTTCAGTAGTTATTGTTAAAGGACCGATGACTTGATGAGGGTCGCGGGTAGCCAATGGATGCGAGATGCACAGGACCGGTTGTCAACAATTAGGAGATGCCTATGCCCAGCAGTGGACGTCTTTCGGCTTATATGGTAACGATGATGATGATTGTAAAACAGTTTTATGGTTTCCTTTTTTTTCTTTGCATTGTCCTCACATATAAAAGCACCAAAGTAATGTAACACAATAACAGAACATGATATAAAAGAGTGTCCGTGGAGTTTCTTGCACGTTCTTCTCCATAGAGATCTACGCTTTGGAACGTGCAGATAGTTTCACCTCTTTCGATTTGACAATTCAAAAGTGCCTGTAAAGGGTATAATTGAAATAAATGCTTTGAGTTTGAGTTTGAAAAATTTAGATGTTGTCTTGATACAAATCGAATCAATGGCGAATTTCCTCTTCAACGCGAGCAGAACCTTCGGCTAAACTAAATGCCTATTACCGATGACTAGAAATTAATTTAAATCCGTTCATAAAATATTCAGATTAGCAATATTTCTGACAAGATAAACTCTTTTATAGGGGAAAAAAAAACAAAACAAAATAAAAAGATAAGCCGTTAGTCTGTCTCTACTCGCCACAAGGGGTGATTGTTTTCATAATTTTCGAGAGTAAAAATCAAAATGGGAGTGACGTGTCAAATCCTGCTAACGAACAGTACAATTGCTATATACATAGCCGGACAAACAGTGCAAGGATCAGTGAAGTATGTTATAGACAAAACAACGGAATTCATTAGTGTTGTTCTCTCCTAATCAGCCTTTTAATGTTCCCACTACTGGGACACAGGCCTCCTCTCTAGGAGGGGAATGGGTCGTAATCCACCACGCGGGCCCAGTGCGGGTTAGTGAATGACACATGTCTTCGAATTTTTGGTTCTAGGACATGCCGGTTTCCTCACGATGTTTTCCTTCACCGTTTTGAGAGCAGTGGTGATGAAATTAATTACACAAAGTAATGCACCTGGCTGGGTTTGAACCCGCGACCTACAATTCGTAAGTCGGGGCCGTTACTACTCGGCCACCACTGCTCTATTCCAGTGGTTATCGCAGAGAAAATTTATGAATCTACAGAATAAGCCATGAATGAAAAAAGCACTAGAACAAACGGAAATGAAAAACGGAAATCCAAAGAATTTTAAAAATTCTATACCTATTGAGTTAGTTTGGTTTTCACATCTAAATCGTTGAATCGATATTGATGAATTTTGGTTAAAAGATAGATCCTTGAAACGGCTATAGACTAATTTATTTTCGAAAATTATACTTGAACGTTAGCAAAACCGCGATCAAAATCTGATCGTAGATAGCTTAGATACCGTTTATGTATTTGTATTCAACTATATTTAAACGTTGGTTCTAATACTGGTACATATATAAAAGCGCATTCATATGTAACTAGTGATGTACTGTTCCTGCTTGGCAAGGGTCGGATAAGTCGAAATAATCATGTTTCTTGTAAGGGCTTACAAGAAACAAGGGACTTTTGGATTTAATTTTTATTATTTGTTGTTAAAGTGGCAATAGAAATACCTATGTACTCTGTCAAAATTTCAACAGTCTGCATAATTATAACAGTTCATGAGAGGGTTACAACCCCAAATGGTTCGAAAATATAGTTACCAATAAGGTCACTATATTTACGCCGTTTGCGACATGACTAATAAGGAAGATGGGATGGCGCAAGAGTATCAACACAGATTGCGCCCCAAACTAAAGGCCTACCCATCTTCCATGGGAACAAAAACGTGCCGTTCGGTCTTTTGCCATCGTAACGTGACAAGCCATTGGGTTCTTATACGGCTGGGAGTTTAAGTTAGCATGTTGCGCAAAACGGCCCGATACTTATCTAATCAAAACATATTTTAGCCACGGGAAGTCCCCAGAATGTGCTCGGTATTGGCTTTTATAACTATTTGCTTTGTCTCGTCCAACGTCACATTTTTTTCCATTTATAGTTTGCCAACATGGAAGGATCTCGCTTTTGTCTACAATAAACACTGGTATCTTCATACAAACTTCTTCAAACGGAAAAGGAAAAAGTAGAGTAATTTTCACTTAATATTCTTTTTTTTAATGAATTTGAATTAACAATGAAAGTGTTTGGGGTCTAGAAATGAGATAGGTTTGTGAAAAAATAGTTTAGTTAGGAGTGGCGGAGTCTGCTCGCTCGCTTCGCTCGCTCACTAGACTCCGCCACTCCTACGTGGTTATTTTTTTTTAAACCCTTGAGCCCCGCAAAGCGCGGCTCCGACACGCTTTTTAAGCCACTTTTAAGTGTTTTGAGATTAGGTTAATAAAAGTCGATTTTCTCGGAAACGGTGCGTTGCCTTTTTACGGGAGTGGTGCCATGGGGGAAGGGTCACCCCCCTCTCCCTTCCCCTCCCCCTCTCCCCCCCAAATCCTGCCAAACGATACTAAACCTTTACCAATCAAAGACCCTAAAAGGGAAACAAGTGAAATATCTTGGTTTAATTACATTGAAAACTATTTTTTCACAAACCTATCTCATTTCTAGACCCCAAACACTTTCATTGTTAATTCAAATTCATTAAAAAAAAGAATATAAAGTGAAAATTACTCTACTTTTTCCTTTTCCGTTTGAAGAAGTTTGTATGAAGATACCAGTGTTTATTGTAGACAAAAGCGAGATCCTTCCATGTTGGCAAACTATAAATGGAAAAAAATGTGACGTTGGAAGAGACAAAGCAAATAGTTATAAAAGCCAATACCGAGCACATTCTGGGGACTTCCCGTGGCTAAAATATGTTTTGATTAGATAAGTATCGGGCCGTTTTGCGCAACATGCTAACTTAAACTCCCAGCCGTATAAGAACCCAATGGCTTGTCACGTTACGATGGCAAAAGACCGAACGGCACGTTTTTGTTCCCATGGAAGATGGGTAGGCCTTTAGTTTGGGGCGCAATCTGTGTTGATACTCTTGCGCCATCCCATCTTCCTTATTAGTCATGTCGCAAACGGCGTAAATATAGTGACCTAATATGGTAACTATATTTTCGAACCATTTGGGGTTGTAACCCTCTCATGAACTGTTATAATTATGCAGACTGTTGAAATTTTGACAGAGTACATAGGTATTTCTATTGCCACTTTAACAACAAATAATAAAAATTAAATCCAAAAGTCCCTTGTTTCTTGTAAGCCCTTACAAGAAACATGATTATTTCGATTTATCCGACCCTTGCCAAGCAGGAACAGTACATCACTAGTTACATATGAATGCGCTTTTATATATGTACCAGTATTAGAACCAACGTTTAAATATAGTTGAATACAAATACATAAACGGTATCTAAGCTATCTACGATCAGATTTTGATCGCGGTTTTGCTAACGTTCAAGTATAATTTTCGAAAATAAATTAGTCTATAGCCGTTTCAAGGATCTATCTTTTAACCAAAATTCATCAATATCGATTCAACGATTTAGATCTGAAAACCAAACTAACTCAATAGGTATAGAATTTTTAAAATTCTTTGGATTTCCGTTTTTCTTTTCCGTTTGTTCTAGTGCTTTTTTCATTCATGGCTTATTCTGTAGATTCATAAATTTTCTCTGCGATAACCACTGGAATAGAGCAGTGGTGGCCGAGTAGTAACGGCCCCGACTTACGAATTGTAGGTCGCGGGTTCAAACCCAGCCAGGTGCATTACTTTGTGTAATTAATTTCATCACCACTGCTCTCAAAACGGTGAAGGAAAACATCGTGAGGAAACCGGCATGTCCTAGAACCAAAAATTCGAAGACATGTGTCATTCACTAACCCGCACTGGGCCCGCGTAGTGGATTACGACCCATTCCCCTCCTAGAGAGGAGGCCTGTGTCCCAGTAGTGGGAACATTAAAAGGCTGATTAGGAGAGAACAACACTAATGAATTCCGTTGTTTTGTCTATAACATACTTCACTGATCCTTGCACTGTTTGTCCGGCTATGTATATAGCAATTGTACTGTTCGTTAGCAGGATTTGACACGTCACTCCCATTTTGATTTTTACTCTCGAAAATTATGAAAACAATCACCCCTTGTGGCGAGTAGAGACAGACTAACGGCTTATCTTTTTATTTTGTTTTGTTTTTTTTCCCCTATAAAAGAGTTTATCTTGTCAGAAATATTGCTAATCTGAATATTTTATGAACGGATTTAAATTAATTTCTAGTCATCGGTAATAGGCATTTAGTTTAGCCGAAGGTTCTGCTCGCGTTGAAGAGGAAATTCGCCATTGATTCGATTTGTATCAAGACTTGTGGATTGTTACTACGCAATAGGTTTGTGAAAAAATAGTTTTCAATGTAATTAAACCAAGATATTTCACTTGTTTCCCTTTTAGGGTCTTTGATTGGTAAAGGTTTAGTATCGTTTGGCAGGATTTGGGGGGGAGAGGGGGAGGGGAAGGGAGAGGGGGGTGACCCTTCCCCCATGGCACCACTCCCGTAAAAAGGCAACGCACCGTTTCCGAGAAAATCGACTTTTATTAACCTAATCTCAAAACACTTAAAAGTGGCTTAAAAAGCGTGTCGGAGCCGCGCTTTGCGGGGCTCAAGGGTTTAAAAAAAAATAACCACGAAGGAGTGGCGGAGTCTGCTCGCTCGCTTCGCTCGCTCACTAGACTCCGCCACTCCTTCTAACCTAACCTGTCCGAGTCGGGGTGCCCCATGTCCCGACCTCGCTTCGGTCGCTCTTGCATCCTAAATTCTCTTTGTAACACTAGTAAACTGCCTTTTGCACATACATACAATTTGGTATAAACACATCACATTAATTAAAGTTATTTATTAACCGACTTCTAAAAAAGGAGGAGGTTCGGATGTTTGTATTTTTTTTATGTTTGTTCGCGCATAACTCCGTCGCTTGCCAACCGATTTTAAAAATTCTTTTTTTGTTGGAAAGAGTATACTTTCCAAATGGTCCCATGAAAATGTTATTGAAATCGGACAAGCGGTTTTTTTTGTTAATTTCAATAAATGATAGCAAATCTGTCGGGATAGCTGAAATCGCATGTTTGTTTATGTTTGTTATGTTTAGCTGGGAGTGAACCACTATAAAGTGAAGAATAAAAAAACTTTGTACAAAAACTAAAACCGACTTCTAAACATAAAAAAACTTTTTACAAAAAAAAAAATCGGAACTAGGTGTTTGTGGTTCCTTTTTCGTTTTTTGAACACCGACTTCCGAAATTAAAGTTATTTTGTACTTTTTGATTTTTTGTGGATAAGTCAGTTGTATTTTTTTGTAAAAAGTTTTTTAATTTTCACTTTTTTTATCCAAAATTTATCACTTTGATTAATTCCTCAAAAGGATCACTTTTATTTCTTGCTACCAAGTTCAGGGGAGAAGCCAAGGTCGTTGAAAAAAGCCAAAATAATACTTCAAAACAAACACGCAACTCGGGAAGAAACGGAACATAAACGGAATGTTGACATAAACACATGATTGAAATGTCTTTTTTACGTTCCGTTTTACCGATTTTGCACGATATTTACACTACAGACACTATATTGTGACAGATTTGGTTGTCAAACACCCATTTTAACGTTCCGTTTTCCGCTTAATCAATTTGAGGTTAGTAACTTATTTTGTTAATTTCTCGAGAAATATGCGTTACCTTTTAATAAGAGTGGAAGCGTTATAATCAAGGACTCAAGTTCTTCCAGATTCAATTGATTTTACACCCCAACTCCTGCCAAACGATACTAGACCCGACCCCTTTGGTTTCTTCTTAACATAATTCCCGAAAGGTTTACATGTTTTTCGAATAATAATAATACTCAATTTTCAAGGCCACAAGTTAGTTTTTTATCTCTTCCCTCAAAGAAATACGCCGTTTCAAAGAATGCAACTAAATATATTATTTTCTCTGCCGACGTGAACGTGACGTTCACAGAGTCATATCTGTTATCATCACACATAACAAGTCTTGATCTCACACCATTTTGAACTTCAATGTTTGTGTAAAAAAGATTAGGTCACTGACTTTGGTTTTACGAATTCCAATTGATTATAGAATGGAATTTCTTCAGGCAGTACAAAACAAAAAAGTTCTTCATAATTTCCTGCTGTAAGATTCACTGTTTCTTTATCTTTAGCTTGAAGTTTTATACTGTGATCAGCATAGTCTTCTGTCTCATTGTATTCGATTTTGGAAGGGGCTTTTAATGAGACAGTAACACTACTAAACTCCGTTGCTTCGTCTATGAAATTATTCACTGTATCTTCCACAAAATCTCCAGCTTTGTACACACTTTTTGTATTCGTTAGTATTTTACACGTTACTGCAATGTTTTTAGCAATAATCTTGATAACACTCTTTCTTAGTAGTTACAGTGACACACGTATGACGAAAGTGATAATTACGTGTTTCTTTTTTAATGTTTTGGTAGTATTATAGACAATCTTATCAGTTTAATGATTATAGTCAATCAATAAAAATAGGTCATAGATTTTTTTTATTAATAAGGCATATTTATAATGTTAATGATAAATGTAATTA
Organism: Hecatera dysodea; assembly: GCA_905332915.2. Taxonomy (NCBI): domain Eukaryota; kingdom Metazoa; phylum Arthropoda; class Insecta; order Lepidoptera; family Noctuidae; genus Hecatera; species Hecatera dysodea. Next base: position 2,808,619 of record HG995294.1, on the reverse strand, counting down.
AACGTTTAAATGATAATGAAATTATGTAATTAATAAAATTCGAAAATTATTCCAATGCATTTTTTTGATAATGCATGTGAATTAATTATTTTTATAGATATTAGCACACCTATTCAGGTAGAATATGGTTCAAAGAACTTTATAGTTAATATATGATGTCATCTTATGTACCTACCAATATTCAAGCAAATAAATGATTTGGATTTGAATTTGAACAATATCGAATGATAAAAAAGAAAAAAGAAGAAAAACGGAACAAAAAAGAAAAACAAGAAAGAGTATTCTATTCTATTCTATTCTAATGATTGTAAGAAAACACTTCTGGGGAATACAATGGGCCAAGCATGGCCAGATAGAACGAGTCTTATTCCTTTGGAATTTAGGTAGGAAATTCTAGGAAGCTCATCTTCCTATTACGTCGAACTATGATTGGGTTGTTTCTACAGATGCAAATAAAATCAACTTCGTAAATGTAAAAAAGTAGTCAGTATTGCCACAACATTCTTGCAAGTCTACCATGAAGCCAATAAATCCTAAGTATATAATTATCATTCCTATATCTTTTTAATATTACTAGCAGCGCTCCACGGTTTCACCTGCGTAGATCCTGTTCCCATGGGAATATGGGGATAAAATATATCCTATGTTACTCGGACTACAGAGTGGGAGAAGCCATTTGATGATTTCCCATTAAGAAAAAAAAGGGGGAGTACTACATTATGATTATACTATGCTTATGCATACAACCCCTAGTCAACTTCAGTGTGGTTGATATAAGAATTCATGATAAATGAAACACGGATTAAATAGTCTATGACATAAATCATACAATTTATTTCACGGTTAAAAAATAAACTCAGCTGTAGTCTTTTGACGTAAAAGATAAAGTACCAAATTAATCGATGGAAAAAACAGTGCTTGGTTTGGCAAGACTTTAGTATTAATTACTTCATAATATCCACACACATTAATTTTAAATTTACGTCCATTACTCAGAGCATTAATACTAATACCACACATCATCATCATTCAGCAACTTACCATATTTGAATAACATAACAATTTTAAAATTAAAATTATAAATTCTTTAAACTTCTTTCTTTCAACATTTCGTTTTAATAATACAATCGTTAATAAAGTCCTAAGTGTCTACTGTAGTATCAATAAATCGAGAAAAATAATTTCCAAAAACTTCGAAGCAAAATAAAAATTCAAGACTTCTCCCCCTTTTCGTCACCACCAGCTTCATTATCACTTGTATCTTCGTCATCCTTCTTTGCTTCCCCCATAGCTTCCCAATAGGACAGTGGAGGATCACAAATCTCTTCTCTTTGCACATTATCCCCTATCTGCACAGGTATCTCCAACACTACATTCCTATGAGGCATCGGCAGTTCAGCTATAATTCTCACAAAGTAGTCTCTCGAAACTATCTTTGAGTTACCCAAAGAAACTTTATCGGATGGAACGATAATTAATATTGGCATGTCTTGAGTAGCTCTACTTTTTATAGAACCTGTTTTAGTATCACAACTTGGTATGTCTTCGTCAGCCTTTACGTCAGGATGTCCCGTAGCTTTAAATGTATACGTTTCTATCAATTTAATTTCAACACTTTTAATAGTTATATTGGTATCATTCTGTATTTCTGATTGGATTTCTATTTTACCTCCATTTGGAATGACAGAGTTGACAATATTTGCTTTCATGATAACCGTGCTTGGTTTGCTTGAGAATAACTGTAGTAATTTGCTTCTCTCACCATACATGACTGGTTCAGTTGATAGTTTCGGCGTAATGGTAGACGCTACAGTAATTTCCTTTCGGAAATGTTTGGCGAACGCGAACCATCCTGGTCTATCGAATTTTATGCGCACATAATACTTTATCTTACAATTGACACCGTATCTTGGGATGTGTCTGTAGTACTCAAAAGTCGGAGGTAAGTTCTGAGGCAATCTGAAACTGAATTTCAATTCGTAGGAACCTGGTAACACTTTATATTTTCCTTCTTGAGTGACTTCATCAGTATCGACGTAGACTTCGTTACTGCCATAGGTATGTCTTCTGTTCTTTTTATTGGTTCTCTCTGTTAGTCTCAAATGTCCCATCCCTTTCAAGGAGATAGTAATCTTTTCTATTTCCATTGGTTCATCAAGCGCATATTTGATCGTTCCAGAAACATTTTCTCCGCTGTAGAAAGCGCCGTCTGGTGGTTTGTTCAGGTTGATTTGACAAAATATACCCATTTTGAAATAAACGATTTTTGTGGAAATTCACCCGATATATATTTATCACGATTCACTGATGTCACAGTTGTTATATTTATTTCGTAAGGTTCACACACTCACGAAGTTTCCAACAAAGTAACAAATCCCATGAACTATTGAGTTTATCTCAATTGCATCATGACTACTTATCGGTATCTACCGATAACAAACGATAGTAATGCGCTATATGAATCCCATTTAAATACAGAAACACAGCACGGAATAAAACAAAACTCAAGAAATAAAGATAGACATCAAAGTTTTCAAGCGTTGAAGCGAACGTCTTGTTTTCCAACTGTTCACCACTGTGTCCACTTATAAGGCAATTTTAAAACCGTGCCTTAGATTTACTTGATAAAAAATACTAATTTTGTAACACAACAATTTTATTATGTTTCTGGTCATTTCTGACAGCATATTTTATGAGTCGAAAAAAGTTTGTTTGGAAACACACATCTATGTTAAACATTAAGAGGAACGAATACTTTCTTTATAATAAATAAATCCGTAGTATCGAGAACAGTATTTCAACTAAAATAAGAAATATAATATATTCAATAAATCAACAAAGTAGTCAACAGCTTCAAATATTAATTTTTAAAATGTTTTTATTTTTTATAAAACCAAAGCTTTCTCACCACAGAATGTATCCAAACGTTATCTGTAAAGGTAGGCGATCTTTGCTCGCCACGTGTGAAAGAGACAGATGAATTTCTTTTTCTTTCTTCGGGTACCTACGTCACCCATTGATTCTTAATGTCTGACGAATGTATGACGTCACGTCGGCAGCACTGCGAGACATTCAACAGGACAAAATAACAAACAATTTTGATGAGATACCTTTATTGTTTGTTTGGTTTCTTTCTTTAACAATACTTTATTTTCTGTCACCAGAAAATTGCAAACGCCGTAGTAAGATTGTAAAATATCGCATAAAAGATTTTGGAGTCCATTGAATTTGAAAGAAAGAAAGAGTAATATTTATTCAGCACATACATACATGAAACACGCACGGTACATCGTAAAAAAAAGAAAAAATAGATATAACAAGAACTAAGTGTGTGTCCCACGGCTGCACTAAATAAGTTCATTTCAGCGATATTTCAGACAGACTGGTGCTGTCTGACGCTGGTTTTCTAATGAACTTTTGCATGGGATTTATTGTTAACAAAACGATTTTCATTACATATCGAGTAATTATAATCTAATTCAAAGAGCAATGGAGAAGGCAATGCTTTTTTTTTTTGATGGGAAGTCATCAAATGACCCCTCCCGCCTTGGGTGGAGCGGTAGGGAGTGTCAGACTTTTACTGACTAAAACCCACCCGTGATCCTTCTTGTGCCCTTTGCGTTCCAGGGCCGCGGTAACTCTTTCGAACAAATTCCGCAACGAGAAGGCAATGCTCGGAGTGTCCTTGAGTGATCGAATCAGGAATGATGATATCCACAAGAAAACCAAGGTTACTGCCCATAGACAGAAGGGTCGCCAAATTGAAGTGACAGTGGACAGAGCACATTGCTCGTAGAACGGATTATCGATGGAGCTAAAAAGTTCTGGAGTGGCGACCGCGTACCGGAAAACGCAGCGGTGGAAGGTCCTCGCACAAGGTGGAACGATGATCTGGTGAGGGTCCCGGATGGCCGATGGATTTGCATCCATCCGACACACAGGACCGGTTATTGTGGTAATAATTGAGTTATGCGCACTTCGAAATAGCCCCCCATTTCGAAGTGCGCATAACCCAATTAAGATACTTGAGTTGCATAGTGAAAATATGAATTTCCATACAGGTCTATAAACATCTTGCTACACAAACGTAACGCTCTGCTAAACGCTAAATACTAAAAGGTAATTAATAAGTAGTCCGTCCTGATAGAAATGTATAAAACATGTAGATGATAATTCGATGTATTTAAGGTTCAAAATATCCGCAGGAGCTGGTTGAGAACCTTGGTTGGTTAACGTTATACGCCCAAAGAATCACCAAAAAAAGTCTTTGAGACACACAGGACCAGTTAATGTGTAAGATGGCACTTATATTTAATGTGTAAGATGGCACTTATATTTAATGTGTAAGATGGCACTTATAGTTCCGATTTTAGAAAAAAAAACAGCTCTATAGGTGACATGCGAGTGATCACTTTTTGTCACTTTTTGAGATTATTCAAACAACTTTTTAACTGCGTCTTATCTTTTCTGTAGGATTTGAGAAAAGTTATAAAAACGACAGTCAAACTACTAAATAAGGCATATTTACCCTGCAGTGGGACAGTAAAAGCTAGTTAGGAAAGATTAGATTAGATCTTTTGAAGCGTAGTAGCGCTAGTCTTCGGGCATACAATTTTGTGCCAGTTGCTAGAATAAGAAGACCAAATTGTAACAATTATAGTCTGCGAGAAACTAGCGTTCACCTCCGAGGTAAGCCTTTGCTTACCTCGGAGGTGAACGTATGAATCACAACTAATAGCGCCATTCAGTACTTTTGATAACTATTCATCGGCTACCGTGTTTTGTTAAAGTGAACGTTCACAGCGTAGACTATGCCATCTAGTGTTGCAAATCTGAAACTTATAAGTAAAATATACTTTACATTGACGCGTCTGTGCTGCCACCTGCAGTTTCTTCACGTTCCCTAAACTATGCGACTTAATGTTGATTGCTATTTTATAGTAGTACAATAAACGGTTTTTGGACTTGTGCAGTGAGACCTTGCTTCTTGCGAAATTTCTTGAATTTGACTTAGAAGCTTGATTTTTGTGAGAGCTCCAAGGGACCATAATAAACTTCCGACGCGTCTCATCCGTCATGACTATTCCAAGACAAAAGATTCACCTTTTATATTTCCAGTTACTGGTGCAACTTTCAAACTTCCTCTAGTTTCATTTCCCTTTAACCATATTCATCACTCTACTCAATCTTTCTTTTTAATCAAATAATCGATGAAAAAAAAAACTGTATATCATGGTTTGGAAGAGCATCTTAGTATTTTGAGGTGTTCCGTTCCTAGTTTGGTGAAGATCCGATGAAGAACCGAGATAGGAAACGGAACTCTTCAATAAATGATAGAAAATCTTCCGGCATTGCTTAAATCGCGTGCCTGTTTATTGTTTACACCTGTTTATAACACATACGCCGGGATGGGTGTGTGGGTTTTAGTGGTGACACCTACATGTACATTTGTATACATTTTCTTCGATGTTATGACTTCTCAATTCATCAAAAGACGACCTGAAGTTTCCTCACGATGGCTATCTTTCCAAAATAGAACTTAATATATAGATTTTTTCTGATTATCCTTTTGTAATCTTTTAAGCGAAGGTTTGAGATAACAATTTACATAAAGTGCAGGATTATCTTACTTTACGCTTATTCTTTAAAATGGTAAGCAGTGGTTTAGGTGGTGCTCATTTTGGATGACAGATTTTTTTCAGGTACACTGAGTCGCGATTATGTTTTATGCATGTCTTTGAATGAATATTTAATTATTACAATCCAGAATTAAAATACTTTGAACTAAAATACTTGTTTAATTTCAAATTTGACAACAATTCTCCAGTAAGTAGAAACTTTAGCAACGTTGAAATTTTGAAACAGATCATGTCGTTTCTTAACGTGCAAGCGGCAAATGACGTTAGTGTACTAAACTATTAATTTCCGTGTCTTTTCATGATCTATCTTGACATATAACAAAATTATAACAGGCCGATGTCTGTACATTGAAGATATTGAAATATATCTTACTAATATTATAAACGCGACAGTTTGTAAGTATGGGTGTTTGTTACTCTTTCACGCAAAAACGACTAAATGGATCTTGATTAAAGTCGCGGGCAGCAGCTAGTACGAATATATTATATGGTGTCTTTATTAGAGCAACAGAAGCCAAAACCACATTTAGAACTTTTGTCTGTTTGTCTGTCTTTCTGTCTGTACGTTTGTACTCGCATCACGCAAAAACTCCTGCATGAATTTGAACGCAGTTTGCTAAAATATAGGCTACATTTTACCACCTAGAAATACTAGGCTAGAAGAAAAACCACGCGTACAAAGTCGCATTCGATAGCTAGAATGTAATAAATATAGGTGATGATAATAGATGGTTTCAATGGACAATTTATATTTTACAATTTTCATTTGTGAAAATATTTAAACTTGTTTCCATGCGATATCGTCTCAAGACAAAGTATGCGCCTGGGATAAAAACTTATGCTGCAACACATTTCATCCGTAAGCCAAGTTTTGTTCAAAGTACACCTGATAAGATATGACAGAGTTACTTTCTTCTTTTGGCTAGACATTTTCCAACTATATTTAAGTCGGCTTCCAGTCAAGCCGGAAAATACCGGTGTATTTTACGTGGAGCGGCTGCCTACCAGACCTCCGCAACCCATTAACTGGGGGACCCAGTATTTGCCAAGACTGGAGTCTCTTTTTTCCGAGGCACGGAGGAGTCTCGTTATGTTAAGATGGTCACCTATCCACAGACCAACCTTGGCAAGCGTTGGACCTTGGAGATTGACCCGTGCGGCTACTATCGTATATTAGCTACTCCGACAGAGTTACTTTCTCATTTGTAATATAGTATACATGTATTATCTATTTTCATATCTGCAAACTCTGCCCTCACATTCTGCATTACAAAAATGAGAGCCAATAAATACCTTCTTTATCAAACTACACTAAACCTTAACCTTTACTCCACTTTTATATTCAGAGTCTTAAACAATGAAAATACCTTTCATAAATATTGAAAAGAAAAAGGCCTGATATCATCTTTTGATTACATATGATTGTATCCAGCAAAGATTACCAAGCTTCGTATCTTTCGTATCCGAGTTATATTTATGATATTAGTTTCTATATTTTCACCTCGTATCGCGGTTTACGTTTTGAAATTTCTTCTGATATTAAGATAGTTTGTTATCTAGTTTAACTGCTGGAATAGTTGCCTAAGGAACAGGCACAAGCTCCGGCATGAGTGGAGACATCGTGTACAGTGTAAGGTGCCACCACCAACGTTAAACGCACGTAAGCTAGACCACCAACAGCTGTCATTCACCATGTTGTCAATGTTGTTCTGGTCTATCCGATGTGTGCTAGGAGTTTTTTGGCCAAAATTAGATATGCAAGTTATATGAAAGCTTGCCAGGGTTGTGAAATTCGTTGGAAAGAGTCACCGTGGCACTAGAACGCAAAGGGCATTAGATTTAACAAGGAACACGGATAAAACTGCCTTCCGCTCCGCTCAGAGCGTAAGAAGTATTTTTTAACGATTTCCCATAATAATATAAGAGGACATAACAGAGCAGAAAAGCTCACAACCACCATGAAAGTCAAGGAATGCGATCGCTGTGGCCGATTTTTTCTAGATAGCATATCATCAGTTACTGGAGATATACAAGGTGTACGATCTAAGATCGATCGATCGATGAACATAGCTCCACAATACGTACTGATTAGCTGATTTTTAATTCTGGGGCAACTTTCAGTTCAGTCACAACTTGTAAATATTTTACCACCTGTCGCAGATGTAAAGGTCCCATGTGAATGGGGCGATTGTCTAACAACCGGGCAGGAATCCAAAGTTCCAGCTGCTAATTGAGAAGTTCTAGATAGAAACTTCCAATATGATTTTGCCCGAACCCGGTACCAAAGCTAAGACCTTAGGGAAGTTTCATATCTGACGGAACATGCGTCGCGTATTATCGGTTGCGTAACGCCAGAACAGACAAATGTATAGAAAAACACTCGAGCGTTCACACTCGACCGATGATACGTTAGTGCGTCGAGTGTGAACGCTCGAGTGTTTTTCTGTGTGAGTGCTCCTCGGGCGTTGGAATTCGCAGCGCGATTCCCGGCCACCGTAGGCGCGGGTCTGCGAATGGCGAGCTATATGTTCCATGTGTGCCGCAAGGAAATGTCAGCAAAGAAGACGGGGCCCCATAGGGTCAGTGCCTGTTTGGTTGCGGAATTTGTTCGAGAGAGTAACCGCGGTGCTGGAACGTAAAGGGCACTAAGAGGAGCACGAGTAGGTTTTGGTCAGTAAGAGTCTAATACTACCTTCCGCTCCGCCCAGAGCGAGAAAAGTCATTTGATGATTTCCAATCCAGAAGAAAAAGGACCCTCGCTCATCAGTTAGCGATTGCGATTAATGAAGAGGCAATATTTGTGAATATCAAAAATAAGCAAATAGGCCAAACCGGGTGAATAGAAACGCAAGGATTAATACAGTCAACTTAGATTGGTATTTCCAATGTTGTTTTTTTTTAAAGAACCGATATTATACAGCACGGTCCTGTCTTTCCTTTTCTCTTTAAAATCCATCCAAAGGTTGTCTTGAACATATATCGCTTTTAGCGATAAGGCCGCCCATTCTGTCACCCTATGTAATGATTTCAGCTGTACTTTCCGTAACATAGATGGTGTACATAATAAAGAGTATACTATTCTATTCTTATAAAATTTAAGTGGATTTAGAAATTGAATCACTCAGATACGGAAAATAATTAAACAACGTGAAAACCCCCTTCAAAGTTTTGATTCAATGCCTTTATAACAATCGTCGCGCAAAAACCTTTAAACATATAGGATAAGGGTGAAAAATAAATACATTTTCGTAAAAAATAAATCCAGTAAATCTATTATGAACGGGTCGAGACGATCAAGTCACCGACAAAAAAATACCGACATAAAATTTTATACATTTTAATCAAGCCCGACCTTTCTGATGTCGTTGTGTTATAACGCGCCTAATAGCTCAGAAATAATTGTACAGTTTCAAAAGTTATTGTCCAGACGACTTATAATAAAAAGTTATTGATAAAATCGGATATAAAGAATGATGGTTGATTTTTTTATTTCTGGCTTCAGCCAAAAATTTCGTCTTTTCGATTCAAATGAGGAAGGTCTATAAAGGCTTCCTTGTACACTTTCACGAGCCTGAATTCGGGAACACACTCATGTTTAAACACATAAATGTTAATAGGTAAATATATGGGACACGGAAGTAAACAGAAAAACCATTCCATTCCACAAAATTACCTAAATACTCACGTACTCCCCGGAGTAAATTTACTTTGCTTTCATGGATGCAATAAAAGACATAAAGACATTTTACTTCCCATTATGTTTTTCAAACACTGCTTTTGGGAATTCCGAAAAGCGGAGGTTTTAAATTGTTCTCGATCCAACTCTATCCAATTTTACTTTTATAAATGTAGATCAATTCAAATTTAACTTACATTCACTGCTTTTACCAAAAATAAAAATGTTGGAACGTTTAGCATAAGCATAAACATAATCAGCTTTTTAATGTTCCCACTGCTAGGACACAGGCTTCCTCTCTAGGAGAGGGAACGGGCCGTAATCCACCACGCGGGCCCAGTGCGGGTTGGTAAATGTCACGTGTCTTCGAATTTTGTTTCTAGGATATGCCGGTTTCCTCACGATGTTTTTCTTCACTGTTTTGAGAGCAGTGGTGATGAAATAAATTACCCAAAGTAATGCGCCTGGCTGAGTTGGAACCCGCGACCTACACTTCATAAGTCGTGGCCGTTACCACTCGGCCACCACTGCTCTTTTTTTTTGGAATATTTGTATTTAAACAAGGCTACATTCATATTTTCACACATTCAAAAGTTTTTTAGAACGTTTGAATGTGTGAAAATATGAATGTTGTCTTGTTCTGGAAAGCAGTACGAAGGCAGACATCTATACTAATATTAAATACTAGCAGCGTCCCACGGTTCCACCCGCCTAGTTCCCGTGGGAATACGGGAATAAAATTTAGCCTACGTTATGCTCTGATAATGTAGCTTTCTACTTGTAACATAATTATTAATATTGGTTTAATGGTTTAGCCGTCAAAGCATAACAAACAAACTTACATCCGAATTTATTATATTAAGATGTGACTGAAACTCTGTCTTTCTGTCCGTTACTTTTTTACGTCTTCGAGGCGGATAAGGATGAAACTTAACACAGTGGTAGACCACGTCCTGAAATATATAGGTATATTAAAACTAAAATAATTAAAGTATAATATTATAGTGTAATATCCAGGCTACTTTTTTTCCCATGAATATTTTTTTGAGATATGTTTTGATGATCACGCGGGCAGAGTCACTGGTAAAAACTAGTTTACTAAAAACAGATCTAAAAACACACAAAAACTAAACTAGCAGCACCCCGCGGTTTCACCCGCGTTGTTCCCGTTCCCGTGGAAATACGGAAATAAAATGTATGTTATACATATATGCCTATGTTACTCAAGGTGAATGTAGCTTTCGAATGGTGAAAGAATTGTTGAAATCGGCACAGTAGTTTTTGAGTTTATTCATTACAAACATACACACACATACATATAGAAATAATATTGGTGTAGATTGTAGGTCCTAATTAATCTATAAAATTAGGAGGAGCTCGTTACTAAATATTAACAGCCGCACAGGTCGATTTTCAAGGTTAAATACCGCTTACCGAAGTCGGTCTGCGGATGGGTGACCATCTTAACATCCCGGACCCGACTGTCATTTGTAGATCTTTGACTGTTATGGATTGACAGAAATCGAAAGATCTGACACCAGTCTTGCCAAGAAGTACCGTGTTACCAAGTTGGTGGGTTGTGGAGTTCTGGAAGGCAGCCGCTTCATTTAAATACTGGTATTCAGCTGAATCCGGTTTGGCTGGGAACCTACTAAAATATAATTGGGAAGAGGCTAGACTATAAATTGTACCGTAAGTACTTTTATTCGAGGAAAATCCTCTGAGACTTGTAGATTCAAGTTACAATACATACCTACCTACTTAGCTTAAACTCTACACCACCACCCAAAGCCACTTAAATTAATAAAAACGTGTTAAAAGCAGCTGAAATGCGAGTTTTTTATGTTGCCAAAGGTTACCGTACTTATATTTAGGAAAACATGAACAATATTTGTTTTAGAGGCCTCTATATAACAAATCTTGTTCATGTTTTCCTGGCCCAAGGTGAATTTTTCAAGTGTATGACCGAAAATATGCGGAATAGCGAAAAACACTGAAAAGAATCTCGAGCCCGACTTTAATTAAAACTAAAACTGCATCATTGGATTTTTTGAAAAATCTGTACTCCTAGCCTCCTGGCTAGGAGTACAGATTTCTTTTTTTTTTTCTTTTTTTCAAAATCAATCGTTTCTATTCCTATAGAAACGATTGATTTTGAAAAAAAGAAAATACATCCTGTATTCCTAAAACATCCGAAATTATCGTTAATAATTGAAAGAATTGTTTCTTTACAGAATTTGATCCATACATGGCAAATTTCAGTCGATAGATCATTAGATATTTTAAAAACCAAATGATGCAGTTGTAGATATCTGACCTGATGTTGATGAAAACTAAAAATAAATCACTAGATTTCTTAAATATGTTAGTATAGGTTGTATAAAATATAAAATCGGGGTCCTGACTTATTTCAGTGATTTTCGCTCATTTTGATAGTTTCGCACTTGGCGTTCCACGCACACTTTAAAAATTCAACTTGTATACTTGTTTTTTAACTCGCAGAGCAGAAAATGTTGTGCGAATTGTTTTTTTTTTTTTATAAATAGAACTGAGAGATTTTACAAATTTCAGTGAGATAATATCTGTAAGCATCAACACATTCCTGAAAAAATACCTTCTTACATAAAACCGCGAAAAAATATAGAAGGTATTTTCTTTTGTAGTATAGTGGCCCATGATAACTTCATTCTAAGAGCATAATAAAAGCTTTCTGCTCAGTAGTACGTCCGTCACGTCAGGGCACGGATGATGGAAATAAAAGACTAAGTGACGTCTCGCATACACGGCCTTGGATCCTCCTCCGTATTTTATTTGGGAAGACTACTTATGAAAATGGAACTGACTCGTACACGTCATGGTTTGTCAAAATAATCTTGACTAATATAATAAAAATGCTGAAGTGTAAGATTGTTTGTCTGTTACGCTTTCGAGCTTAAAGCACAAAATATATACTATTGAGGTGGTTCTAGGACAATTTTTAGGCCCTGCTAGGGTTATGGAATTTGTTCGAGAGAGTTACCGCTGACTTGGAATACAAAGGGCTTGGAAAAAAAAGTAGTAGGAACACTGATCGGTTTTAGTTTCATTATAAACTAGTAGCGGCGTCCAGCGTAATTCCCTCGCCCGTGGAAATACGGGGATAAAGCTTATGTTTCTCGCTAATAATGCTTATTAGTGCAGAAATTGTTGAAATCGGTCCAGTATTTTCGAGCGTTATTTGGTACAAACAAAACAACAAAATCTTTCTTCTTTACCTATAATATTACTAGCTGACCCTCGCAACTTTTACTGCGTCAGATAAGAGACAGAGAAAACCCCGTTTTTGCGACATTTTTCATTGATGCTCTGCTCCTATTGGTCTTAGCGTGATAATATATAGCCTATAGCCTCCTCGACAAATGCGCTAACTAACACTGAAAGAATTCAGCCAGGTCAAATCGGACCAGTAGTTCCTGAGATTAGCGCGTTCAAGCAAACAAACTCCTCAGCTTTATATTATATAGTATAAATAATTATTTCCAGTATCCCATCTATCAAAATTCGATTCCATCTGTACCACAATTAATCAAAATTAGCTTAACCATTTAGCAACACAAATAAAAATACAAACTTCGAAACTAACTAAAACAAAAGGATAGATTATAATAATATAACTTGTGTCATAAATTATACAGAAGCACTTATCTCTGTTATCCTGTGCCGCATTTATTAATGCAGAGCTTGAGTTGAAGCCGCTTCTATAAAAGTTTAAAGGTCATCAGAAGTGCGTGGGCAGACGTTCATTAAAAAATGTTGAAAAAAGAAATCTTTTTACTTTTTTTGTGTGGAGGTGAAAATGCAGATTAAAGCCGGGAAATACTTTGAGTGCTCACATACATATGTTGGTCTTCTTAATAAAAACTAGTGAGACTTATTTTAGAGCTTAGAGGCTGAATTTTGTGAAAAAATTGGGCATAGCTCAATAAATGAAGATATTTGAACGCATTTAATTTTAATTACTCTAAAAACTGCCGTAATTTTCCCTTAAAGGTTACGACTTAAGCACAAACGGAGCCACGGGTGATAGCTAGTAAGAAGATGGTATTTCTATTTAGATCATGAACAGTGGTAGGTATTTCTTTTACTCCTGTTTGTACTTACCAAACCAAAGGTTGACCAAACGGATCGGGAATGTGACAAATCGGGAAGTAGCCGAAAAATGTTGAGTACATTTTTCGGCTACTTCTGACATCGTTCTCAAACGGATTTTGAATCTTATGAGAACATTAGCTTCGCTCTCATTCTTAACATAATTATTCACATTAATAGAGATCAATGCGAATAATTTTATTATGTTAACAATGAGATGATCAATTATGACACAGAGGAGGTCATAATTTTATTGATCATGTGATTTCCGTATGAAGGCGCAAAAAACTCACTTTCACATTATAATGTTAGCTAGGTTGGTTGATACGAAAACTATTTAGGTACCTCTCTGTACACGTTTTTGTATGCGAAATGCGGAATACAACGAAGTATGCTCGATATTAAAAAGATGCAAAAAATTCGTCGCACAAAAATTTGAGATACCACCAAAGCGACGGATGCTGTAATCTACGCTTAGAAACTAAAATGGATGTGGAATGAGCACGTAGTGAGGCTAAAGGACGAGAGGAAGGTGGACCAGCATGGTAACAACATGGAAGTGAGAGTGTTGGTGAAGTGGTGATAACTTCGCATACTATTGTATAAATTCAAGTTCTTAAAACGCAATACACAGATGTGTTGCTGGAGAGTTTGTTGCGCCACTTCTTCTTCCCAGCTACAACACTAGAAAGTGGTGACGGGTGGGCGTTTTGGGGTCTGTCTTTATGTAAAATTTGACCTTCAAAAAGTGCTGTCTCTCAGCCTAGTTTGAATAAATGAATTTTGATCCAATTGGCAAACGTCTCAAAGGCAGGCCCCACACGAGATGGGCAGACGAGTTGATAAAAATAGCTGGTACCTCCTGGCCGCAAATAGCTCAAGATTGAGACATATGGAATTCTTTAGAGGAGGCCAATTTTGGTTCTAGGTCATGCCGGTTTCCTCACGATGTATTCCTTCACGGTTTTGAGTGAACGGCAGTGTGGTGATGAAATGAATTACGCAAAGTAATGTGCCTGGCTATAAATAATGATAATGATAAATGATTTTTATTTTGTAAGTAGGTTCTAAAAAACACTTTTACACGTCAATCTTTTTTGGCCGTAATAAAAACTAGATGAGGCCGGTGTTTCCTAGCTGACTACCCTTTTTTTTTTAATGAAGTCATCAAATGACTTCTCCCGCTCTGAGCGGAGCGGAAGGGAGTGTCAGACTCTTACTGACTAACACCCACCCGTGTTCCTTCTTGAGAAGAAACACCGAAACAAACTCAGAGATCAAGGTCTCTTTTGAAGTCCATACAATTGTACTGGTAAAATCATATGAGAACCATGTAAGTTGGTGTCGGAAGTGGTCTATTGAGGAAAGTACCACACAGATTTGGCTGGGTTTGAACCCGTGAATTACACTTCGTAAGCCGGGGCCGTTACCACTCGGCCACCACTGCTCTCGCTATTGGGGTTGGCTATTCAAATCGGATTCAGCTGACTACCAGTATTTTACGTGGAGCATCGAGGATCCCCACACCCAGTAACTAGTTACCAAGGTACTGGAGGTACTGGGTAGGGACTGGTCGACCTTCACTTGACTATATTATTATTATTAAAAAAATCTAAAACAAGCGAAATACGTGTAAATAACATCATATTTTCTTTTGTTTTTTTCTTTAAACACTGTATGTATCCTACTTTTGCATGAAATAAAAGGTTTTATTATATAACTACTAGCAGCGCTCCGCGGTTTCACCCGCGTAGTTCCCGTTCCCGTGGGAATTCGGGGATAATATATAGCCTATGTTTCTCAGGGTGAATGTAGCTTTCTAGTGGTGAAAGAATTTTTGAAATCGGTTGAGTAGTTTTCGCGTGAAAGCGTAACAAACAAACTTTCATTCAAATTTATATATTAGTAGGGATTATTCCTAAAACGTCTTAAAAAAAACAGTCGTAATGTTGAAGACTCCTTGCAGCGTGTTTTACGCCGCTATTCTGCTGGTACCCCTCCCTTATGTTGTCGTTAACATAATCCGCTCCTGATTTTTTTCTTGTCTATGTCTTGAAACATATCAGGTACCTACGTAGTACCTTCGCATTATGAAATCCTGTGCGAAAATATGTTGTTTCTAAGAAAATATGAATAATAATATTATTATTTTTCGTATTAAGGATAAGTTTTGTGTTTCTTTTCTAGTTATTTTTCGTCTATCACGTCATATTGAGAAATAGTGGTTACAAGAAATACTCTCTTAAAGATATCTATTATTTCTGATTATATTTCAAAAATAATCTGCTGAGAAAAAGGGATGGAGCTATACAGGGTGTATAACTCATTTGTAGACCTTTGGCAGTAGTTACGGATTGTCAGAAGCGAGTAAATCTGACTCCTGTCTTGCCAAGAAGTACCGAGTTACCCAGTTAAACGGTTGTGGAGGTCTGGTAGGCCGCCGCTCCACGTAAAATACTGGTCTTCAGCTGAATCTGGTATGACTGGAGGTGGACCCCAAATATTGGGAA
Source organism: Hecatera dysodea (assembly GCA_905332915.2). Lineage (NCBI taxonomy): Eukaryota > Metazoa > Arthropoda > Insecta > Lepidoptera > Noctuidae > Hecatera > Hecatera dysodea. Next base: position 2,792,666 of record HG995294.1, on the reverse strand, counting down.
AAGGCTAAGCAGATGATGATTCCACGGGAACGGATACTACGCGGGTGAATCCGCGGGGCTCTGCTAGTATTTACATAAACCAAATTTTTTGCATTTCCAGGTTTTATGAGTCCTATATTTCTAGATGTAAAATCGAACAGTTTTAGTTTTACAATTGTTTGCTAGTTCGATGTTACGGGCGAATAGATTCCCTTGGCTCCTGATTTATAAGCAAAGTTTTATTCAACACTGGTGTACCCCTTGTGGAGTCAGGGTATAAAGCCATTAATTTTGTAAGATACCTTTCCTTGTGTCTAGGTATACCTACGAGTTAAGTACTCTGGAAAATGTATTGGAAAGTTTACAACATTGATAAGATACAAATAAAATAAATGGATTCGTTGAGAATGTTTGGGGACGGGATCTACGTGGGCGAAACCGCTGGGCGCGGCTAGTGTTTGTTTATTTGCTACCTTTTCACAACTAGATCATGCCTTGGAATTAAACATAGGATCATTTCATATAGAATATCATTTATTATTATAGATCAGTGGCGTGCAGTGGTTCGAGTTAGGGTAGGCCAGAGAAAATGTCCAAATAAATTTTAAAAAATAACCACATTATTCAGGGTTGATTTTTAATGAAATGATATTTTTTTTAAATAGCCTATTAAAAAAAAAAACAAAAAAAATAACACCACATTTCAACCCTGAATAATGTGGTGTGTTTTTTTTTGGACATTTTCTCTGGCCTACCCTAACTCGAACCACTGCACGCCACTGTTATAGATAAAGATCATTTATTATTATAGAATATTATAAAGAGGAAAGATTTGATTGTTTTTTTGTTTGTTTGCATTGAATAGGCTCCGAAACTACTTGACCGATTTGAAAAATTCTTTCACTGTTGGGAAGCTACACTAAATCCGGTGAACATAGGTTATATTATATCCCCATATTCCCACGGGAATAGGAAATAGGCGGGTAAAACCGCGGGGCGATGCTAGTGAAATATAAAACTACGTGCTGTAAATGTATTTCAAGACCCGGTGGTAAAATTAAAGGACCAACGAAACCAACTAAGACCTAAACGCCTTAATTTTTTCTCTAATTAAACAGAGACGCTCAACATTTTCCATTTCTTTGCTTAACAAACCCACTTTCGTTTCACTGTGAAACAAACTCTAGTTTTCTGAAATAAGGTCGTGAATCGATTGGAAGGTGTATCGTCTAATAAAATAGGCCATGGCTTGAGAACACTTGGACGTTGTAAGAGGTTGCTAACCTCGAGTGAGGGTGAAGAGTACTCTATAACTGTGAGTCATGGGTTTTTTGTTAGGCCAGCGAGTTGTTGAGCTCTATTCAAGCTACGTTGATAGACGTCAGTTCGAAAGATGGCAGAGTTTTTTTTTTTTTTTTGTTAACGATAAGGGTTAAGAAATCTCGACATAATACGATTTGTATCACAAATTCTGGAACTGAGAAACTCACTGTCCTATTACAAAATGCTCAGGTACGCTATGGTGACCTGCGGGCGCTGGTTTAGGGGACCCACCGCCCGATCAGTAACAGGCCCGAGTAGGCGCCTCTCAGCAGGACGTGGAGCTAGGCCCCACAAAATAGAGGTCCGCCAGGGGCTGGCGGACCGAGACCTGCCGGGGTTGCGGTGCATGCTTTTACGAATCCCGCGACCCCGGTCTACGGTCAAGTGACGGAACACCGTGGTGGTTTTAGCCGGTAAGAGTCCGGCACATCCCCCCCCGTCTTCCCCAGACGGGGGACAGTTCATGAGGATTTCCCCACGATAAAAAAAGGTACGCTATGGTGCAAACTGTTAGTATAGTAAGCAATTGATATTAATAATAAATAAATAATAGTATTCGGTATATATATTTTACTAGCAGCGCCCCGCGGTTTCATCCGCGTCATTCCCGTTCCTGTGGCAATACGGGGATAAAATTTAGCCCATGTTACTCGGGGTGAATGTAACTTCCTAATGGTGAAGGAGTTTTTGAAATCGGCACAACATATACACACAGGAAAATACACACACAAAAATACAAATCTTTTTATGTGTAACTTTTGTTTAAGGCTTCCACCTTCTCCTCTTGTTCTTACACACTATTGTCTACATTTCATTTTCGTTTGAAGCAGTTTCATTGTACCTACTAAAATTGTCATGTTATCTTTTACTTATTTACTGTGTGTTAATAAATAATAAAATAGATAAATAGACAAAACTGTTATTACGGTATATGTTTTACTATGAATCTTCAGCTACTACACGTTTTTAGGTACTAGGTATTAATGGGTATACATTTTGAAAGCGCGTCAAGAATATTTTCAAAAATGTCCAATCTCGAAATTTCTCAAAGCGCATTTCATATTCGGACATGAAAAAACTCACAACCATTTTTTTCAGTCAATCATTACGCTTCAAAAGATAAAAACAACAATTTGACAAAAAGAAATATTCGAAAATCCATGCAACAGAATTTATATTCGCACGTCACGTGTATATAAATTGCCAGTTTAAAAAAAAAAAACGAAGTGAAAAAAGGTTTCATATGTCTGATTATAGTGTCCCTGGCTCCAATGTCCAATGTTTTGTCAAAAGATTCCCTAGTGTTGATTTTAGCCTTTTCATATTGAATTGAAATGTTTGTAAAATGAATAAATATATTTTTTGTTAGCGTTCGTTATTTTTCTCTCAATAGCTCAAAGCTTTTCGTTTAATTAAATAAACGTTTTATTTTGAAAAGTAATTGGCGCTATGTTTGGTTCCATAATATTTATGTATCGAGTTTGTGACAGTTTTTCTGTTACTATTTAATGTTACTGGATTTTACGTTTAAGTAAAAGAGATTTTACACAAATCAATTAAATGATGAATCTGGCTGTGGAAAACCTCAAGCGGCGGAAATATAACTACCAACAAGGTTATTACATCATCGTTGGTAGTTATATTTTCGAGCCGTTTGGAGTTGAAACTCTCGGGTCGTGGGGTCCGAGTGCTCATAACTTATTTAAAGATTTGTCAAGAAGTTTAGTTGACACTTCGCGTGACCCACGGGCTGGCTTTTACCTTGGACAAAAGATAAGCATTGCCATACAGCGTGGCAATGCTGCCAGCCTTTTGGGTACATTACCAGTGGCCAGCGATGCAGAGGAATTTTTCGACGCCATCTTTTGAATAATTTTATTTTGTTAAGAGATTTTTATTTAAGTGTAAATATATGTATATAGTACCTAATAGTTGTTATAATAATAATAATAAAAGATATTTGAAATATTTCAAAAAAAGGAAGATAAATTGAATGATGATACTTACTGCATTTTGATGTTAGCACAGATTTTCTGGCGTACAATTTTCCTACTACTGGGATCAGATCTAGAGAGAGAGATGGTAAATGAAACTCTAATCGACACAAAACAAACAACATACTAAACGTATAGACCTTTCAGTTCTTCTCATATGAATGAACTTCGAAATAGAAAATAAAAGAAACATTTCTTTACACCAAGAAACAAATGTTAAGAAATAACTCACATACTTACTTCCAAACAATATAACCAACGAAACATCTTCGACAGTTTGAAAAATGTAGATAAAAATATTAAAAAGGTCTAAACATAGTGAAAAATACACGACACGGTACCGACAGGCGAGTGATGACGCCATTGTGGACGCCAATAGGGCTGCTACATTTTGAATTGTTTTTGTATAAAAAGAAAAACATTTATTTCAAATAGATTACCTTTTTGTTTTCTTATGTCCAGGTCGGTGAGCCGAAACAATGAAGGTATTTAGTTCTGCCACGCTAGCAACAATAACAGCGACGAAGTTATTTAGCAAAATACACATACTTTCCTAAACATATAACTTACATATATACATACGTGTACTTAAATAATTCGAGGTCATTTCAATCCATCGCCACCAACTCACGTATCGACTTTAGTTTTTTCAATTAAATTTAATTTCTATTTAACACGCCTTGAAACAAACTTTGGGTTACAATGGAAATGTTAAAAAAAAAAAACTAGGTTTTGCAGTAACAAAATTTTAAAATTATCTCAAATTCTAAATTCAATTATTCTTGTTTTTGTTGTACCAATATTTTATAATTATCTCAAATTCTAAATTCAAATATTCTTGTAAACTACGTGGACCGATTACTAGGCGGTATGTTTATTAGTTGATAGAATTACTTATTGGTCTTCAATAAAAAAATAGACAGCATTTTTTTGCAATTTATGATTGACTAACAGCTACCTTAAAGTGGTAAGCTTCTCTACGATATACCACGCTAAATGCGGTAAGAAGAGGATAGCGTTCAACGCACCCATCGTGTTTAAATAGTTTGAAGTATTAGCTGACTGTTCTTCCAACTGTCAATGAACCATAAAAAGGGACACAGTTGAAAATTTAACAAATAGTGTTTGCCAATACAAAAAAAAAAAACGAGATATCCCTTCTCGCACCTTGACGGGGTTTTTCATTCGATTTCACTTTTCATGTTCATATTCGCAAGGTCATTCATTAACCCCCTAAAACATTGGAGACAACGCTTTGCTATAGAAAACAAATTAAACTGACTTACAAATGAAAGTGAATTAATCTACTTCACAATAATCCGTACCGAGTAGAAACAAAACATAAGTAAGCTCACAGTAATTTACCTACTAACAAGTCTTCAAAAGTCTTGGGAAGGATCAGGACACACCGTATTCCGATGATATTACAAAGAAAAAAGGAAATCATATAAAAAATAAAATTCAAAATATAAAGACTAAAATAAGTCAGTGGCAGTTAAGAGGTGACCAGTCTCAACTGACATTTTTTTTTACTTCTCCCGCTCTGGGAGGAGAAGAAGGGAGTGTCAGACTCTTACTGACTAAAACCCACCCGTGTTCCTCGTAGTACTCTTTGCGTCCAAGGGCCGCGGTGACTCTTTTTCTTTCTTTCCGCAACCAAATATGCCTAACTTGTAACAACCCAAGTGGTTGAGGCTGTGAAGCAGGGCATGAGAGCCCACACCAATTAGCGTACCACTTCTGAAATAGTCAAACTTTAAACAAATGTTCTAGACTTTTGGCAAGATTCAGAAACATTATATATTCGTTAGTTTATCTGACAGCCCTAGTCGAGAAACATCTAACCGATCGCTGACAATACACAGCATTTTGTGCAAAATAATGGAGGCAGATATTTTGGAAAGACAATAAGGTCCATTAAGATTGGTTTACATAACGTTACCGGAGACAAAAGATTGAGTGTATGTTATTTAAGAGACATGTCAATCTTGCTGTCGAGAAAATCTTATATATTTTTGTTTGCAGGGCAAAATGTTTTGTCAAATATTTGCATAGAAGATAGTTCTTCATGTTTAACTTATTCACGCTGATATTATCCGTACTTCATTAGAAAACAAACTCCCCCGCCTCATCCGTCTGTCTGTATATCATGTACAAGATTAACTCATAAACTAGCGAACGGATTTTTCGACGGTTTTCACTTATGGATCAAGTGACTTATGATGTAAGTTAAGGTGCATTTATTATGGTGTGTAAATTGGCTGAATAGAACGATGATTGTTGAGGATGGCTCCAAAAATTATGCCTCATAGCTCATAAATATGCTCTGCTTACCATGCGAAGCCGGGGTGTGATGCTAGTCTATATATATGCTAATATAATAAAGCTGAAGTTTGTTTGAACGCGCTTATCCCTGGAACTACCAAACGTATGTGAAAAATTATGTATATAATAGCCACATTATAAGGCAATATGCTATAAGGGAACGGGAAAAAGGAAGGATATGAGCGTACGAAATCGCGGGCAAAAGCTAGTATGTATATTAAAAATGTGGAAGTAATGGTGTCTGTGTTATCTGTTCATGACAAAGACTGGACGGATTTTGATAAAACGCGTTCTTCTTAGGAAGATACTATTTATACCGGGAGTATATTCTATTGGGATCAACATCAACTTTCAAGAGAGCAAAGCCGGTGGTAAAAGCTATTTTCTTTACATTATTTATTTTACTTTAAATCTAACTATATATACACTTAAACTAAAAATAAACTAAAATCCTCCTAACTACAAAATGACATAAAAAAACTCGTCCGCTTCGCTATCGACTGGGAATAAACCCAATAGACTCACAAAAAAAAACTACACACATACATACATAGACTTATATATAGACATAGACCTGTATCCTCCTTTTACATTAATTTTATACGCTGTCATAAGAAGAAAAAGAAATTTCTTATTCCTCCCAAGCAGACACACATTTCATTGTTATAACATATAAATGTACAAATAAAAATAAAACAAAATGACAAGCTGAGAAACAGACTCATTCATGAGAGCCCTCCACCATCTTAGCCTAAACACCAATCAGCACATTCAGTACACAAATTCTCTATAGAGAATTTCGTCCATATTATTTTTTTCCTATTTTAGCCCCCGACGAAAAAAGAGGGTTGTTATAAGTTTGACGTGTCTGTCTGTTTGTCTGTCTGTCTGTGGCTCCATAGCTCGCGAACGGATGAAGCGATTTCAATTTAGTTTTTTGTTGTATGAAGGGTGAGTTACGGGCGAGTGTTGAGTTTAAAGGGAACTTAGGTTTTTGTGTCGGGGGTTTTTTTGATACACTACACATTTTTTTTTATACATTGTTCGAAAGAGTCACCGTGGCCCTGGAACGCAAAGCACACTAGAAGCATCACGGATGGGTTTTAGTCAGTAAGAGTCTGACACTCCTTTCCGCTCCGCCCAGAGCGGGAGAAGTCATCTGATGACTTCCCATAAAAAAAAAAAGTACCTACTACTAATAGATTGGACTGATAAAAGGAATTTAGAATTTCCATAGAGGCAAATTTTTACTTGTAGACGGGACTTTTAATGGTAGGTGCGTGCGTGCTTTTTTTTCTGTACCTGAATTCTTTCAATTAATTCAATTACTTTTACGTCAAAAACTTTTTACTTCGAGGTTGAAATAATCGAAGCAATCTCAAATAGAAATACAATTAGGTAAACTCGTGAAATATTGGTGGTTATCTTTGTAAATATGGCAAGTCGTATTTTGACTTACATCTATATTGATGATGACGCTTCTCGCTTTTGCCCTTAGCGTTCTAAGGCCGCGGTGACTCTTTGAAAATCGCTGGTGCTTTTTGCCATCTAAATAAAAAAAAAACTATTTTTTTTTGTTTTTTTTTTTTATTAAAGAACGTTGCCTCTTTGAAAATCGCTGGTGCTTTTTGTCATCTAAATAAAAAAAACAACTATATATATTTTGTTTTGTTTGCTTTTTTTCTGTGCTGGTGCTTTTTTTATTTTTTTTTAAATTCCATTTTTGATCCCAAACAATAATCGAACACATTATCCGTAATTATTGGTCGTAACAAAATGCTCGCCTTCTCCCATTCATGTTTACGTAAAAGTATGGATATAAAACTCCTGGATGTACCAGTGAGAGTATCTAGTTCTAATTTTCTTCAATACAATTTGGTGGCCAACAAAGACGCGGATCAAAAGTACGGTTGAGTGTACTTTATTCCTTTGGTCCGGTTCTGTGGAGTTTTCTGGGTGTATTATGTGATTATTTTTGAACGTCTGGTTTGGTTTGGTCGTGGGCTTCAGTAGTTTTTCTAGGTGTAGTAAGTTAATTGAATAAACCAAGAATAATACTAACAAAATTCAGTCCTTTATTTATTTTCTTATTTATTGTTATTTTTAACAAATAAATTATACACAAATAACACTATCAATAATTAACTTAACATAAATTTCGATGCATTTAAAGGCTGTCTGCAAAATATCGATTTTTTGCAAAAATACCGTAAAAGTCAAAGTCAATTCATTAATTTCAACTATACCATTAAAGGCTTTACTTTTGAACATCAAAACAGTTTGAAAATAAAAATATTATAGTGACTCTAGTTGCCCATTCGCAAAAAGTAGATTCTTATTAATAATACATCTTTTCAAACATAAGTTTTACAAATATTTCGTATACATTAATCAATCTGTCCATTGTAACACACTATTATTTTAACTTAGTTAGATAATTCTTTAATTAGTTAGTTAGAAGACTAAATAATTTGCTGTAGTTCACAGTAAAGACTATTTCTGATCTTCTATACTGATATTATAAAGAGGAAAGATTTGATTGTTTGTTTGTATTGAATAGGCTCCGAAAAAACTTAACGTTGTTCTAAAATATAAAATTGGGAAGTTACACTATCCCCGAGTGACAAAGGCTATATTTCATCCCGATATACCCACGGGAACGAAAACTGAGTGGGTGAAACCGTGGGGCACTAATAGTATGAAATATTATAGTAGGTAAATAGATAGTAATTATTCGATTCGCATACATTAGGTTTATATTGTCCAATAAAACTTTGTGAATACCGAAAAGACCATTTTATCGCGTTTCTATATCAACATTTACTTTATGTATGTTGTCATATTTTGTGAACAAAATTACACAGTTATTAAAATGTACATGCAGATGGCAGGATATTGGAATATTGGATTGGAGCACATCTGTTGCGACATTATGTACGCAAGGACTCAGCGCTAAAATAACACGAAATTCATCAAAGTCGGGTTTAGTTGCGTACCTACGATGAGACGGAGCGAGTTTCGTTTTTCCACCATAGAGTAGTTAACTAAAAAAATCTAATTAGTCCGTCGGATAGATTTCCAGAAAATATTGGACACGTATCTTTTCTTTTTTCACGTAAACAAAAAATGAAGACGATACAGTGCGTTGAAAACTCGTGTGACGTCACTACTTGCTACAATTTTTACCGAGCCGTGACGTCACAAGCCCCCACTCCTGATTTTTGATGCTTTGTATCTTCGTCAGTTTTTATAGATTTGATAAAGGAAAAAATACGTGTCCAATATTTTTCTATAATCTAACTGACGGACTAAACATAATCATATATTTTTTACTCAGGAAACATCCCTATAGCTGGGGTGTAAAAATACGCTTTTAGACGTCAAAAACCACTATAATAGATCATGAAAAATATATTATAATTTTTGTTATTACAATTGTTTATTTTATTTTATTGTAATAACTTACAACAAACTAAAATAGAGCATACAAGAATTCGTCCTCAACGCTGTCTGCTGGTAACCTGCCAAATCACTATTATTTTTCCCATAACTGTGATCATTCTTTTGTACATATTTAGTCTAGATTATACCTTTTTTGTGGCAAATTCTTTAAAGGATGAACGGAGTGTTATATACTAACACCTAACAGTTCATACCACTTTTTTTCTGAATGGGAAGTCATCAAATGACTTCTCCCGCTCTGGGCGGAGCGGAAGGGAGTGTCAGACTCTTACTGACTAAAACCCACCCGTGATACTTCTAGTGTCCTTTGCGTTCCAGGGTCGCGGTGACTCTATCGAACAAATTTCGCAACAAGTTTCTACCAATATCAAAAGCAATCCTTGAATGCAATTGAATTCACTTGTTCTCCCGACTGGTATCGGCCACAACTTTTTTCTTATATCGTAAATAATCACACAATAAATAGTCACTTAATTAAAAACATAGCCGACCATAATAATCGTAAGCTTGAAACTTCAAAAGATTAATAAAAGATTTTCAGTACACACAGCTCTAAAAGCGTACTTTAATCTCCGATATTAATCGTTAACGAGAAAATTAAACAATATGCTTCGGTTAACGACAAGAACGCTATAAAGTGCTGAGTTGACGGAAATATAAAATTGAGCTCAGTTGGCTTATGGAGGCTCAATGGCTCGCAGTGCTGAGGATATGGGTATTACGGAACATGAACATCGTATCGGTCTCATGGAACGACGTAATGGTTTCGAAACTATCAGAACTGATTGCATAAGCATAATCAGCCTTATAATGTTCCCACTGCTGGGACACTGACAGGCCTCCTCTCTAGGAGAGGGAATGGGCCGTAATCCTTACGCGGGCCCAGTGCGGGTTGGTGAATGTCACATGTTTTCGAATTGTTGATTCTGAGACATGCCGGTTTCCTTATGATGTTTTCCTTCACCGTTTTGAGAGCATTACATCGTTCGAAAAGAGCTATTTTTGACACAAAACTTAAAAGGTTTTCTTTTCAGCATTTATTTTTGTACAGAGCAATTTACTTATACATAGGTACTTTGCTTTACCGTGGAATAGGTATTTAACATCCTGTATTTTATTCTTTATGTAATAAAGACAGGGAACATTCTCAACTAATCCATTTATTTTATTTTTTTCTTATCAATGTTGTAAACTTTCCATTTCATTTTCAAGAGCACTTAACTCGTAGGTATACCTAGACACAAGGAAAGGTACATTTATCTTACAAAATTAATGGCTTTATACCCTGGCTACCACAAGGGGTACACCAGTGTTGAATAAAACTTTGCTTATAAATCAGGAGCCAAGGGAATCTATTCGCCCGTAACATCGAACTAGAAAACAATTGTAAAACTAAAACTATTCGATTTTACATCTAAAAATATAGGCCTCATAAAACCTGGGAATGAAAATTTTTGGTTTATGTAAATACTAGCAGCGCCCTGCGGATTCACACGCGTAGTTCCCATTTTCGTGAGGATACCGGAATAAATTGTAGCCTATGTTACTCGCTTTACATAGCTGATAGAATTATTAAAATCAGTTTAGTGGTTTAGATGTGAAACCATAACAAACAATCATACAAACTCCCAGTCGCATTTATACTATAGTAAAACTAGGTTAAATGGGACCTGGATAAGTGAGAAACCTCCATAGCTGGAACTCATGCTCAGGTCCCGACACTTTAGCAATGAATTACCTCTGTTAGTGGAACAACACAAACCTCTATATCTGGAATTGGTTCTTTCCATTTTATCGATGATGATTTATTTGTTTTTTCAATTTTATTCGTCATAAGCACCTCTATAATTGAGACAGCGAGTGTATTTTACCTCTTTTACTGAGACTATATTTTTTTGTGTATGTATGTGGATGGAACCCTCTGTAAATGAGACAGATATTTATTTATACCTGGATATCTGAGACAATGGGTAAGTGGAACACCAAAGTACTCTGTGGGAACACCTCTTTAAGTGAGACCAATTTGCAAGTCCCAGTTAGCCAGGTTTCACTATATAAGTTAGGATTATGTTATTCCTCATTGTTTTAGCCAGATTTTCGTTTCTCTTCTAAGCAAGAATACTTTTTTGTAGGTCTGTAAATTAATTATATACCACTTTTGACGATAATCCATACCTACTAATACTATAAATGCGAAAGTAGCTCATATCTGTTCGTCTTTTTGTTACCTTTTCGCTTTAGCGTCTGAACTAAGCATAACAGATTTAGATTTATAGATTGAGATTTTATTTTATTACCAATTTTACAGGACAAATTACATACAGTCTTAAATATATATCTTAATTCTAAGTATTACGAGCCTGAACTAGGAAATCCTGTGTTTCAGGCGAGAAGATCTAAAATAATGTAAAATTAACAAATAATCAAAAGGATTCTATAGTACAATACAAATGTGTAAAAAATAATATATCGGGAACAAGGTCCAAGCTACCAGTGGTCAGGGCTCCTTTTTTTTTTTTTTTTTTTGGATGGGAAATCATCAAATGACTTCTCCCGCTCTGGGCGGAGCGGAAGGGAGTGTCAGACTCTTACTGACTAAAACCCACCCGTGTTCCTGCTTGTGCCCTTTGCGTTCCAGGGCCGCGGTGACTCTTTCGAACAAATTCCGCAACCCTAGCAGGCACTGACCCTATGGGGCCCCGTCTTCTTTGCTGACGGCTCTTTGAGGCGCGCGTGGAACACGACGCGCCGTCGACTCGGGCCTGGTTGCAATCGGACGGCGAGCCACCCATAGCTCGCCATCCGCAGGCCCGCGCCTACGGTGGCCGGGAATCGCCCTGCGTTTCCCGACGCCCGGGGCGTCTTCTCCTGTTGCGGCGGCTGGAGCGAGGGGCTTCCCTCTCTCGCACGCGCTCCGCCTCCTCCTTCGCTAGCATTACTGCTTCGCAGAAGGAGGCGACCGCTTCCCATGCCTCCTCGCTCCGGACCATGGCTTGAACCAGGGCCGGCCGCGAGAGGTCGCCGCCGCCGATCGCCTCCACGAGGACACGGCGTTGCTCCGCCCAAGCAGGGCAGACCTCCACCGTATGCTCCACCGTGTCCTCCGGGCGATCCACACAGTGATGACACCCGGACGTGTCCTCCCGCTGGATCCGACACAGGTACCTCCCGAAACAGCCGTGTCCGGTGAGCACCTGCGTCAGGCGGAAGGTGAGGACGCCGTGGCGTCTCTCCAGCCACTCCTCAAAGAGGGGACTTACCGCCGCAATGGCGGCGTGCCCAGTGGTCAGGGCTCCTGAGAGTGAAACCTCGTAACTATGCGAGCCATGTTCAAGACTGCTGCTTTCTGGATCAAGCCCTTGACCCAGCTGCCCAACGAGAGCTTCTTGAGATGTTGGTCGAGGCTCTTGGCAGCTATGCCATTGGCCGTCTCGATTATTAGCATAATGAATGACGTGTTCCCACATGTCGACAACCTCGCTAGCCATGATACTTCGTTTGTTCATCCTTCTCAGCCTTCACGATGTTTCCGTCTGAATGCGGGAATTAGTTCATTTAAATATTTATTTTAATGGGATCTTTGCACAGAGATTTTTGATATAGAACGATTAATGCGATGATCCCATTAAAATAAATAGTTAAGTGAACTAATTAACTATGGACGCGGCTTTATATCCGAATATAAAATTTAATTCTACCACAGAAAAATCTAATAAAAGCTGCTAAAATCGTAGGTACACAATAAGCTTCATATCCTTAAATATAATTTTCTTGATGTTTTAATTAAACATTACCGGGATTAGAACGGGAGCCGGATGTACCGGGATCGTTTTCAGAGACCAGCAATGACGTTTAAAAAATGAATAATTTATATTTAGAATGGAACGCCGGGACTTCAAAAAGGGGATTTTTCTTATTTATGTTGTGTGTGTTGTTTGCGTAAAAGATAATGTTATTAGGGATATTATATTGTTTGTTACCTGCATTTTTTGTCGAGTGAATATATGACGTTGCGTTTTTGTAGATAGGCGTAAATTTCCTGGAAGAACGTTTTAGGCTTGGTAAGGAGAAACAGAATTGTCATTAATAATACTAATATGTACTTCAAAACTATTTCGTGTCATGACTTTTTTTTTCTTTTTAAACTTCGCCCCAAAATTGAAATTTCTCCTGTATTGTGGGCGCGTTTTTTAACATGCAATCTCAAATACACAACAGCCAGACCCGGAACAACTATCCGTTAGACCATATAAATATTTGTTCCGTGCGGGAATCAAACCTGCGACACGCAGCGCAGCAGCCAATCGTATCGTCATGTCAAGTTGCATGGAAGATCGCGGAATGTGATAGCATTGAGCACGTTTTTTAAAATATAAATATGATAATTTATGATTCCTGCTTGATATACAATAAAGTATATAATATATATAAAAACTTCTTATAAACGACAGGCAAAACGGGGCAAGCAACCTAAGTAGCTACTTCAATTTCATTTACGTAATTCGTCCTTCTAAAAACCGTGAGGTAGGCAAAAAGAGATGTCGCCAAAGTAAATCAGCAAAAAACCCGCCTTTGCGAAAAAATACGTCAAAACTTCACCTGTGCTACGGAGGTTTTTAACAAAAACCTTTTTGGTAATAATTTGGGCTGAATATCTGCTTTGCTCAGACTTTAGTAAAATAGAGCAGCCTTATGTACCATCACACACAGTTTCGTTGGTCGTGAGCGAAGAGCATGGAACTATTATACTAGAGTTCGGAATTTTGTTTAAAAAAAAAAAACAATGAATTAAACCGGAAACAAAGTATATTCATTTAAAGAACTTTAAACAGCAATTATTTAATGTTTCCTGAGTAAAAAAAACTATCTATTTAGTCCGTCAGTTAGATTATCAAAAAATACTGGACACGTATTTTTTGCTTTACCTATCTCTATATAAATCTATAAAAAAATGACAAAGATAAAAAGCATCAAAGATCAAATGGAGGCTTGACGTCAAGTCGTGGTAAAAATTGTAACACGTAGTGACGTGACACCAGTTTTCAACGCCCTGTTTCGTCTTCGTTTTTTTTTTTTAAGAAAAAATACGTGTCCAATATTTTTTGTCGCGGGTTCGATCCCCGCACGGAACAAATGTTTCTATAGTTTTTCCGGGTCTGGTTGTCTTGTGTATGTGAGTTTACATGTTTGTGGACGCACCCACGATACAGGAGTAAATCCTAGTGCGGGGCAACGTTTAAAAAAAAATCGTAGCAAAACTCCCAACCCACAACTTTACCTTTGAGTCTAAATAAAACTTCTATCAAGGACTAACATCAACCCACTTCAGTAACGGTGGCTAAGCATAAGGCCCTGTCAAGACGTCGGTAGTACTCGAACAAGATTGGGTTTTGATAATAAAAGGATCCCTTCTTATCTGCCATGTGATACGACCCGTGATCTTATAAGATCTTTGCATATCTACACCACTAAAAAGAAATTTGGGTCGAAAAACGACTGAACCCCTGTCAGTTTCTCTTGAATTTTACTCAACCCTTTAATTCTTCTACAGGGCGAGTAAATAAACTCTAAAGAGGACTAAAACGAAGGGTTGTTTGAATAAAAAATATTGTAAAAAAGGGTACGGTTGCGTTGGTAGGCGGGTCCGCATCTGCACTCTCCTTTGTCATTTAGCCTGAGTCGTTCACCTCTCAAGACGAAATGTTTATTTATTTGTTTAAAAATCTATGTACACACATTTAATAAAAAGATAAGAAGAAGGAAACAGAAAAATAGATACAAAGGTAATGCTTATTTTGGTAGAAATCTCCTTCAGCATACCTGCGAAAGGAGAGTCAAGTAAAAAGAGATGTAGACGTTGTGTGTTAATGTATTAAGTGAAAAAAGTGGAAACAATGTTTTTAAATATAACATACTAGCAGCGCCTCGCGGTTTCACCCGCGTAGTTCCCGTTCCTGTGGGAATATGGGGATAAAATATAGCCTATGTTACTCGGGGAGAATGTAGCTTTATAATGGTGAAAGAATTTTTGAAATCGGTCCAGTAGTTTTTGATTTTATTCGTTAAATACAAAAAAAAAAACTTCCCTCTTTATAATAGTAGTATAGATGTATAGACAATACATACATAAATATCATACTGAATACATGTAATTGGACAGAGTTTTTGTCGCGGATTAAAAAGTAACAGTTTAGGCGGATCCAAGTAATGGTAAGACTTTATGAAATCAAGCAAACCTAGGCCAATATTTAAATAGTTGTCACAGCACTTCAGAAAGCTTCCTATTAGTAGTATAGTAATTATTGTTATTTGGGTGCATCATTCTCACATATAATTAATTTATTGATGCATACAAAATATTTGAAAAGAGTAACTATGGAGTTTCTTGTCCGTTCTTCTCCATAAGAATCTACTTTTTGCGAATGGACAGCTAGAGTCATTATAATATTTTTATTTTCAAACTGTTTTGACGTACAAAAATGCCTTTTAATGGTCTAGTTGAAATAAATGTATTGACTTTGACTTTGAAAATCAAAACATTGGTTATAATCCATTATTTCGATTTTTCGCTGTAAGGTAATGGGTTGGCCAACCAAAACAACGCTCGTTTGTTAAACATATGTCACGTTTGTTTTGCAATAGACTGATAGAATATAATATAGTTCGTTCTAGAATCTAGGACGTAACCACAGGTGGCACGAAATTACTCAACTGGTTTGTTTCAGTCAGTTCTCGTGGCTTGTACCGGCGTTATAGGTCCTTTAATCCTACATACCCACAAAGCAGCCATTTCGAACACAAAACATCCACACTCCAAATCTACCTAAAACAAATGAACAAAGCCTAGTAATTTAAACCGCTTTATCGTTCTAACCAGCGACCAAACGGTGTGGTCGCTGGTTAGAACATAAAGCGGTGGCGATAATCCTGGTCGCAGGATACTAACCTTACTATAATGATCCGGCATTACATTCTGGTTGAGACCGCAAAGCTTCTTACTGCACTACCATTGTGGAAGCGTGGTCATGTGGCTGCATTATTAATGTGTGATAATCTATAGTAATATTATAAGGAGGAAAGATTTGTATTTTTGTATGTAACTAAAACTCAAAAACTACTGGACCGATTTCAAACATTCTTTCACCATTAGAAAGCTACAATCACACTGAGTAACATAGGCTATATTTTATCCCCGTATTCCCACGGCAACGGAACTATGCCGGCGAAACCGCGGGGCGCTGCTAGTATTCTATGAATAGGCAATGCTAGAATATTAAATGAAGCTTAAACTGACTATTAATTTGATAGTTTGGACACTAGGATTCATAGTAATCAAGGTAAGTTGCGATTAATTGGAAACCATAAAACTACTTCGCTTTATATAATACTAGCAGAGCTCTGCAGTTTCACCCGCATAGTTCCCGTTCCCGTGGGAATATGGGGATAAAATATAGCCTATGGCACCCGGGGATAGTGTAGCTTCCAAACAGTGAAAGAATTTTTCATATTGATTCAGTAGTTCGGAGCAGTAGTTCAATACAAACAAACAACCAAATATTTCCTCTTTATAATATTAGTATAGCCTAGCTTCTGCCAGCGACTTCGTCCGCGTGGAATAGTTACTTTACCCCCGATTTTGAAAATCTCAGCCCGATCGGTTTAAAATTGACAAAAGATAGACATGCTGTTTCGGGATATTTTTTAGATAATTTTATGTAGAACATTTCCGTAATACATGATTTCTATGTAACTTTAACCATTAAGGCTACACACGCGACGGAAGCTTAAAAAATGGAGTAACTTCTTCCGTTTTCCCAACATTTTCCTTCACTGCTCTGCTCCTATTGATTGTAGCGTGATGAAAAGTATACTATAACCTGCCCAGGAGTATGAAGAATAATTGCACCAAGTTTCGTTAAAATCGGTCGAGTCGTTTTTGTTTCTATAAAGAACATACAGACAGACAGACAGACAGACAGACAGACAGACAGAAAGACAGACAGACAGACAAAAATTTTACTGATTGCATTTTTGGCACCAGTATCGATCACTAATCACCCCCTGATAGTTATTTTGAAAATATATTCCTTGTACAGAATTGACCTCTCTACAGATTTATTATAAGTATAGATGAACATTATTATCTATTTTTTGTAGTAATTACATGGTACGCAATTATCGCGGGTCGAGAACGCAATGTGCATTTGGAGAACACGGCTTAGTACTGTATGAGTCTGGCACTTTCTTCCGCATAAAAAGCACTTACAGGGTGTACAAGAATTCATAAAATTAAATCATTTATGTATAAGTAACCATTTCTCGTTTTTCTTAAAACGAGAAATGGTTGTTGTTGTACTGCATAATTTCTGTACTAATACTAGGTGAATACCTTTTGTTTGACTGTTGCGAGGCTTACTGTGGATCCGGTTGTGTGATATACGGCACGGCGGCGGCGTTGCGCTCTGTGGATATTAGCGAAGATGTTGCTGTAAAAGTACAGGGCTGGACTTGGGTATAACAAGTCTAACCTAGTTACTGCCTGAATTCAGAATTTTAATATTTTTAACTGATTTCAATTCGGATGTTCATATTTTGTGTATGTTCAACCATATTTTCGTCATAAATGGATCGTAAATGGATTTTAATATTTCTTTTTTTTTTTCGAAACTTTATTCCGAAAATAGCAATTATTTCACAAAGATCTGATGAAGGGCTTCGGAGATATACAACTAAATTTATATGTATGGTTTGGAATGTTTAGGAGGTAACAATACAGAAAATAGAAGCTATGAAATGGAAAACAAAAACAGTAGTATTTCAGAAAAACAAAATGTACAATTCTTCGAAATAGATATATAATTATATGTACGTTTCAAGCCGGCTTCCAATCCGGTCCTGTTATTCTCGCGTGTTAGTCACCCATTCCATACTATTGTATAACTATACAAATGTACAAAAGTGGCCTCACCTTGTACAATTGTACATTGTAGCAAAGAGCTCGCCCATAAGCGAACCGTTAACTGGCTGCAAAGTGGAGAGGAAATGCTATAATATGAACATAGGTAGGGTTTACTTAGCTTTTTGTTTTTGAGGATTACTGTTAGCGATAAGGCTGCCCTTTTATTTCTATCAAAGAAAATTTTAAAACATACACGGGTATATATTTTAAAATTTTCTTTCCTGTTACTGTTTACTATACACCATTTATTTATTACTATCTACATATATCTATACTAATATTATAATTTGTATTTTTGTATGTAACGAATAAACTCAAAAACTACTGGACCGATTTCAAAAATTCTTTCGCCATTAGAAAGCTACATTCACCCTGAGTAACATAGGCTATATTTTACCTTCATATTCCTACGGGAACGGGAACTACGTGGGTAAAACCGTGGTGCTGCTAGTTATTTATAAATTACAAAGAACATTTTCTCTTCATTGTAATCGTTAATAGAGGTGTGCCCTTCAGCTTAAAAAAAAAGAAACACTTGTAATTTAAGAGAAAATTATTTGTTTTTCTTTTTAAATGCGCCTCCGTCTACCGGAGATTGTCAATCTTTGCTTTCTCAGAGCTCAGAGTTGCAAGGGTTATTCATTTAAAATTACATCTTGAGGGTTCAAATTTTTAAAACATTTTGTGTTGCATTATTATAAAGCATCTCTTCTTCCGATTTTATATGGTGTTTCTTCTCAGGGTAGTCAGATAAAAAATGCAGATTTTTGCTTTTCTAAAAAACAAAAAACATATTTTATACAGACTTTAATAGCTTAGTTCTATTTCGGGCCTGTGTGTTTTTTTTTCTGTCAAACATTTAAACTGCGTAACATTTTCATTTTCATTCGCTCTATGGTTGGCTACGAGGCTTACCAACGAAACACAGGCCTCATCTAGCTTAGAATGACTAAACAATATTGGATGTGTAAAAGTGTTATGTTTAACCTACTTACAAAATAAATGTGTGCGACTGCCTGCCTTCTGCAACCCATTAACTGGGTAACGCGATAGCCGTTAGGTTTTTTTAAGGATAGTATAAACTACTAAATTATGTTACTCTGTATTGTTACGTTAGAAACTGGCAAGTCCTTGGAAGTGAATGTAATGAAACTTAAAACGCACATGCAATATAAATGTACGACTAAAAACTTATGTGTTAGGTTTGGAGTTTATAGAAGAAAATAAAGAAAAATGGTTTATTCCCCTCATTTATATGCACATGACATATTCAAACTATATTTATGTACACGTTCAAACATTGGGCCTTTATATTTATATAGGACGGACATTAAGAAGAAGAGAGAGAATTTTGTGATTACCATAGAAAGTAAAAATCTCTCTATTTCAAATCTTTTTGCAGTATGATATTAGCGTCTTCTTGTAGTTACCAAGTAAGCGAAACTACAAAAAAAAGTTAGTTAAAATTTAATTTAAAATGTAAAATAACCCCAACAAATAAAATCTGTAAAAATTAAAAATAATATCTTTTATAGCCCGGTCAACTTAGACGTTGCAAGGTTATACAAGGAAATCGTCCGGAATAAAGATGGACACGACTCCCTTTTGAACGAATTTAAATTAAATAAGATGTATGTCGGTCCGATTCAAAGCATTTTATCTGTAGTATATGCATTTTATCAAACTCTAAATCGGAGGTAGCTAAAAAAATATGTAGTATGGTAGTCGTTCAGTAGTGGGCAGCAACTCTTTAGTATTACTATGATTAAGTTCCTTTTTAACTCCCGACACAAAAACGAAGTGGTGTTATAAGTTTGACGTGTCTGTGTGTGTGTGTCTGTGGCCTCGTAGTTCCTGAACGGGTGATCCGATTTTGATTTTGTTTTTTTTTTTTTTGTTTGAAAGCTGAAATAGTCGGGTGTGTTCTTAGCTATGTTCCATGAATATCGGTCCAGGATGGCCGCTGCCACAAAACAGCGTATTAAATATTTTTATGTTTAAATTGTTTTATGCTTTTTACGTTCAAACGTTATTATTATTTTGTGTCGGGGTTTTTTTTTTCATTCAATTTTTTTATCTTGTGTGTATAAGAAATAACTAAATGAATTTACTTTGCTATAAGGTATGATGGCGTTGGCATACCCGTATTGGACCAAAGTAAAAACTAAATTTAAAAAAAAATGGTTACTGAAAGTATACTTTTACAATTCAATTATAACAAACACCCCTTTTTTTGGTCGGGGGTTAAAAACTAATTTAATAATAAAATACGGGGAACGGTTCCTTTGAATAGTTCTTTACAGGTCACCCGACTGCAATGAAAAGATTATTATCTATCTTGTTTTTAATTCTTTTTTGTTCACTTTTTGACACATCAAGCGTATTTTTTATTGTTTTTTAATTATCTGTTTTTTATTTCACAATTTTTAGCAACCTTTAGACGATGACAGTTTAATTATGTAGTCTAATTTTTATGAAAACCAAATATTTTGGTTTTTTTATTTATGAACCATGGCTCCCCTTTAGATTTTTTAAAATGTTCATAGCCTGTGTTACCTGGAATAACTCAACGCTTCTAACGATACCACATGCATTGATATTAGTTACGCCGTTAAGAAGTTATGGTGGAATAAAGAAACTCACAAACATACATACACGAACCCTGAAAACATAACACTCCTGTTTTGGGCAGTTGTGTAAAAAATACATTTAGAAAAAGGTTCTTAAACTACACCAGCGGGCGTACCATGAGGTGTGAAAACGTGAGTCTTCCGGGCGAGAAAGAGGGATAGAGTTATACACCCTATATAGCTCCATCCCTTTTTCTCGCTCGGAAGACTCACGTTTTAAGACGTCATGGTACACCCGTAGGGATCCCTAAACCCGACACAGCATAATACAAGCAGGTCAGACTAACTTAATTTTAAACCAAAGTTAGCAGACATAGAGATGTTCTTGAGTTTAAAATAACTTACATACGGTTATGTGAAGGTCTAGAACATTTCGTTTGAATTATTAACACTAGAACGTGTCTAGGTTTCAGCCTAGACGTTAAAGTGGTAAACATTGGATAGCTATCACCTTATGGAAGACATAATCAGGTATGCGTTGTTTCGTGTGATTATTTATTATATAGTAAATGTATTGTTTTTGTTCCATATAACTCCTTTATAACCTCTTTGTAAGAAAATTATTAAATTCAAGGAGCTTCTTCACGCAGGGGGAATACGACCATAGTTTTTGCTAAGTAAACCCAGAACGTTTAAAAAAAGTTGTATAATTACAAAATTATACAACATTTTAACCGAATTTCTAACCAACGGGTTTAGGTTCTTGGTCCGCTGTTATAGAACTTTCAAAAATAGTTGTATAAATACAAAACATTCTGGGTTAAATAAACAAGTACAACTTGTTTTATCACCTGAATCAAAAAAGAGAGAAAATAATGTACTAACAGCAGATACCTGAATAAAAGATCCAACTTCATCGTGTCAAATTACAAATAAGAGAATAACCTCCAATTGCTTTTCCATTCTCACAGAAATTACTTATTTCTAACAAAAGACGTCGATACCTTTTCTAAGAGAGGCATTAGAAGGATAATATTTGTTTCAATTTAAAAATACACTTCTAAATGCTAAACAAGACGACAGGAACAAGCAAAAAATAAATTGCCTATTTCTTGCGAAGAACCAATTTGAGTTGAAAAGATCGTATTTTCCTGAAAAAGGCTTAAATACATGTTCTCGTGATAAAAGTGAATTTACCGAGAAATTTGTTTTGAAAATAAGCAAGTTTCGAGTGTTTCGTTAAGTGTTGTTTCTTTTTTAAGTAAAAGAACATCTTCTACGACAAAATTATATTGACTCGCTATCAATGCACAGTCAATTCTCAAAGTCTAGAAATTTTAAATTTGGAATATAGGTTTTATGACGTCAACATACGAACATAATTTGGTGATTTCAACAGTTAAGGGGCGTATAGAACGGATTACTTTCATATACATTTTTTCACAAACAAAAGAGCTATAAACGATAAAGTTTATTTTTAGGGTTCCGTAGCCAAATGGCAAAAAACGGAACCCTTACGGTCGCATGCATTAAAGCTTGCAGCATAGCATAAAATCTAGCATTAAAGCTCCTGAAAATAAGGCGGTACCCATTTAAACATATATAAATATTTTTCTGATAACCTTTTATTACAATTACGCCAGATTTATTAATTCCTTGCTATACTATTTTTTTCTTCAAAAAACATTAATAAATCCATAGTTCATAATCATTTATTTGCTAATATGGGTAATTGCATAAAGTTGTTAAAAAAATATGATAACCATTTGATTTATTCGCGAAAAATCTAATGATATTACTATGATTAGTTAAAATAGTGATTAGTGGATTTTAAATTCAATTGAGAATTAACTAATTATTATTTTAACTAAACTAAGATTCGTTGTAATGAATAAAGAATGGTACTCCCTTTCTTCTCCTTAAATTAATTGTCCGAAAATCATTATCCATAACATGTTTGCTATAAACTTCAGTAACCATAATTTTCAAAATCCCGAAATTTTGTTCAGCATAATTATCTTTAGTTCTAAAAGTATTCTGTCATAATATCGATTACTATAATAATTGAATCTCGTAATTGTAAATGCCCTTAAGTCATATGTCCTAAGTGATTAGGACAAAAAAAGTTATGGCACTTTAAATTTTGTATAAAAAAATTAGGTGACACAATACAATAGAGAACCACAAAGGATGTATGGTCTACTGAAGATATCGTATAAAAGTGACGACTCGGTAACTCGCGGCACGGCGGCGCCTACGTGCGTAGCAGCTACATACTTGTTGTGTAGCATGCCTACGCACGTAGCGCTACGCGGCACGACTACGCACGATTTGCTACGACAAATCACGGAATACAGACTAAATCGCTTGAATGTACTATGTAGGTAATCGTGTGTGTTAATTTAGTGTCTAGTTTTAAATCAGTTTCATTGTTTAATTTCAATGTTTGTTAGATAATCATTGGTTTTAGTGTTCCCTAGCACACTTTTTTTACTTAAATTTAACTTTAACTATAATACTCGTTCATTTTAATAGGGTATTTTACTGTAAAAATCTAATTAGTCCGTCTGATAGATTTACAAAGAATATTGGACACGTATTTTTTCTTTTTCCACGTAAACAAAAAATGAAGACGATACAGAGCGTTGAAAGCTCACGTGACGTCACGTCGCTGGTAAAAATTGTAGCAACGTAGTGACGTCACGTGAGTTTTCAACGAACTGTATCGTCTTCATTTTTTGTTTACGTGGAAAAAGAAAAAATACGTGTCCAATATTTTTTGTAAATCTATCAGACGGACTAATTAGATTTTTACAGTAAAATACCCCATTGAATATTACGATATTCATATTTTGTATGTCGCATAAAATTATACCAAAATACACTTAACGAGATAATATATCTTTACTATACGTCAAAACATTCGTGGTAATCCTAAGATTGAGTCACAATTTAATCAATTTTTTTTACTATTGCCAATCTCTGGGTGTGCTTATCCCACTACCAAAATTAATTCAGTTGTTTTCATTAACGAGAATTGTATAACCACTATCCTTGAGTATAAAAATGCACAGGCCCGGTAGTTGGGAGCTAAACTGCAGGAAAAACCCTTAATATTTCTCTATGAATATATTTCTGATCCCTTTCATATCTCTTTACCATAAACATAAACACTTTAAACCCACTAACCAGTAATAGTTTTTGATGTATCCACAGATTCACCTCGGTAAAGTGTTCGGTACAATTTGTAGGCTCTTCCGACGATTTCTCGAGAGACTCAACTATCAAGATTAACCGCTACGCCTTTGTTCTGAAGCGAGATTCAATCGAGGATACCGGTGTAAACTTTTGCTGCTAAATAAAACACCATTAAAATGATAAGAACTCTTTGGCTGTGGACATACGGATATTTTATCAGCAATAACGAGTATTTTTTGAGAGAAGCTCGTGGCTAAAGAATAACAGCCGCACAGATCGATCTTCAAGGTTAAGCAACGCTTGCCAAGGTTGGTCTGTGGATGGGTGACCATCTTAACATACCGAGTTTCCTCCGTGCTTCGGAAAGCACGTTAAGCCGTTGGTCCCGGCTGTCATTTGGAGATCTTTGGCAGTCGTTACGGATTGTCAGAAGCCAGAAAATCTGACACCAGTCTTGCTAAGAAGTATCGTGTTCCCCAGTTATTGGGTTGTGGAGGTCTGGTAGGCAGCCGCTCCACGTAAAATACTGGTATTCAGCTGAGTCCGGTATGACTGGAAGCCGAACCCAATATAGTTGGGAAAAGGCTAGGCAGATGATGAACGAGTATTTTTTGACATGACAACGTCTAATAAATCGATGAAAGCCGGCTGCACGCACGGAAAAGAATGACTCATTGTAACGTTACGCTCATTGTAACATTACGATCGGAGCGAGAGCGCTGCATGAACAAGCGAGAGGCACGATCATTTCATCAATGTTTTGTTATGATGTTGTCACGTAAAACTATCGTCTGTAAACCGACGTTACAGAAAACATTTTTTTTTATTAGTGGCATCTCGCCGTTCAACCTAAGATTGTCGACTGCTTAAACGGACTTGCCTGTGGCGGCCTTAATATAAATATATATTAAAGCCTCCAGCCAGGGCTTATAAAAACTTACAAAAGCGACTGCACGCTAAGGGCACCCCCTGTGGGGTACGGACCTCGGCTTAGTGCATCGCTGGAGGGGGGCAGCTAGGGACGGGCTGGTTCGAACAAAAATAACGGGTATCAAAAGTTTAAATATTATTTAATTTATTTACTAGCTATGGCTTCGATATCATCCACGTAGAAATTAGTGACATCTTTTACCACCTATAAATCTCAATATATTATAAGCAAACAGAAGAGGTGGCTTTCATGTAGTTTTCACAGGTGGACAGAGTATAATTGGGAGCAGAATATGGTATTTGTTTTATTAAAACCGGATCTAGAAAGAAAACGTTAAACTTACAAATAAAAATAAAGAATATAATAGAAAACATTTATTTGACACAGTCATAATATTACAGCAACAAAACATAAAGTAAAAAAAAATACAATAATTAAAGATAACATTGATTAGGATCAAAATTTGCTGAGCGTGCCTATACTCTCTCAGCATTTGCTAGTAGTCGTCAGAAAAGCAGAGCAGGTATTAAGTTGGCACCCTTTTTTTTTGGATGGGAAATCATCAAATTACCCCTCCCGCCCTGGGTGGAGCGATAGGGAGTGTCAGACTTTTACTGACTAAAACCCACCCATGCTCCTCCATGTGCCCTTTGCGTTCCAGGGCCGCGGTAACTCTTTCGAACAAATTCCGCAACCCTAGCAGGCACCGACCCTCCCTGCAGTGATACATGGACGTGGGTAAATAAAATATATGTACATACATACTTTTCTGATATCCAGCCATTGGCTTTCTATCCATCTGTCAAAACTACAGTGGTAGTGAAGATACAGCATGACTAAATGTACATTTTTTAAATCAGGGAAAGCAAGTTAATATACTGAAAACAAAAAATATAACATAACTTTAATTTCGGAACTCAGAGTTTTTGGTTGTTTCTTCGTGTTTAACCGACTTCCAGAAAAGGAGGAGGTTCTCAAGTCATCTGTATTTTTTTTTGTGTGTTAACTCGTAACTTTGTACTGGGTGTACCGATTTTGATGATTCTTTTTGTGTTCGAAAGCTGATGCTTGTCGTGTGGTCCATTTAAATTTGATTGAGATCTGACTACTAGTTATTACTATAACTCAAATGAGTTATCTCTAATAATGCGTGGCTTCGACTATGTTGATGATGTTCTCATTCTGTCTTGTGTGTAAAACGAATTTTTTTTTAACGTATACGTGGTTTGTAAGAGGATCTTAGTATTTCAAGGTGGTGCCTTTCTGATTTGGTGAAGATCTGATGAAGAACAGAGATACGAAACGAAACTCTTCAATAAATGATAGCTAATCTTTCGGGATTTCTGAAATGACATGTTTTTTATTGTTTACACCCTTTTATACCTCGTACGCTGTGATGTGTACCAATTACACCAATTACACACCAATTACACACCAATTACACACCAATTACACACCAATTACACACCAATTACACACCAATTACACACCAATTACACCACCAATTACACACAAATTACAACAAATCCCAGTAACTGAGTAACACAATACTGTTTGTGACTGTTCGACAGACTTTCAGGACATAAATTAAGATAATTCCTGTAAATCATGAAAACAATTGTTTCAAAAGACCGCAACAAGATTAAAACAGTATTCGCTTATGTTTTAAATGTATTGTTTCGACGTCTGCTGAAAACATGCTGAACAAAACACTGCAACCATTCGGCCGCTACCACAAAAGCTGTAAAGAGACAGAAAATACTCGACAAATAAAATTGTAGATAAAAATCCAACAAGCAAAGTGGAATCGGTTTGAATTTCTGCAACGAAAAGCTGGAAAAGATAAATATTTCATAGTATTTATTAAACATTTTCTCTTTTTTTTGTAACTTTAGTATGTTTTAATGATAGTTTTGAGCAATTGATTTATATGGTAAATACAGGGTGAACTGCGCGTGTTTCTGATACCACAACTTGGCTCGACATAGGCCGACTAGACCCTAGGAAACTCACCAAACGTTCAGTTCGGTCGTTTGCATGCTTATTTGCGTGAGACATCAGAATATAATAGAATAGAAAAGTAAACATTTATTCGCTACAGACATAACACAACAAAATATAAAGTAAACAAATAACAATGATGAAGATAAGAGCAGTGGTGGGTGAGTGGTAACGGCCTCGACCACTTAGTTTGTGAAGACTTTTATAATATGTAAACTAGTATTTCGCTTGGGGGCGCGAGTTGCAAGCAACCCGCGGTGTCTTTTTAGTATTTTTTTACTAACAATTATTATTTCCCTGTGAAAATAATAATTTTTGTCAGGTTTCTGAGATACGCAAAGGGGTTGAAAGAAGGGGGTTGAAAAGGGTTGAATTTTTTATTCGTCATTTTCTCATCAAATCACCCTCTATACAACCCCGAAAACCATTTTTCTCTAAAATGTCAGATTCCTGAGATATGCCAAGGGGTTGAAACGAGGGGGTTGAAAAGGGTTGAATTTTTTATTGGCCATATACTCATCCAGATACCCTCTATACAACCCCGAAAACCATTTTTCTCTAAAATGTCAGATTTCTGAAATACGCAAAGGGATTGTAAAAAGGGGTTGAAAAGGGGTAATTTTTTTTTTCGTTTTATACTCATCCAGACACCCTTTATACAAGACTGAAAACCATTTTTCTCTTCGACGTCAGGTTTCTGAGATGAGCAATGGGGTTGAAAGAAGGGGGTTGAAAAGGGGTAGTTTCAGATTTTTCCCATACTCTCCCCGACACCTTCTATACAACCCCATAAAAAGTTTTCCCCTCCTAGCACGGGAAGTGGGAGAACAATTATGTCAATCAGTCAATCAGTCAGTGGCTTTTTAATATGTATTTTATTACTGTAAGAGAACACATCGCAGATAACGGGTTAGACCAAGTTTACCAAGTTTTATAAGAATTAAAATGTTAAGTAATAGCCCATACTATATGGCAATAAAAATATATAATAAGTTGGCCAACACGTTTAAAACTGAAAAATCAGTAAAAATATTCCATAAAAGGCTAAACCTATACCTAATCCAAAAATGTTTCTACTCAGTAAAAGAATATTTAGAGTCTAGCTTAAAATAACAATTTTCTCAAATTCTTCAAAAGTGGCGATCTGTCCTATACAAACAATAATATTTAGTCTATCCTATTTAACTTTATATCAAATTATAAATAAATTGTACTACCTGAAAAGATGACATTAATATTGCTAAATAATTGTATTAAATTCATTACTAATATTGACATTTATTTTGACGTAACTATAATTTCTCAATTGAATTGTACAAATATAAACAAAATAATAATGTGTAATGCATGCTAATTTAGAATTTAGGATAATAAAATTGCAATGCTTGAAAAAGGCCGCTAAGTCATAAGTACTAACACAACATAACATCAACATTGTACACTTAGTTCGCAATAAACGTTTTGACTTTGACTTTGACTTTGACCCTAAAAATTACGAAAAAAAATTGCTCGCAGTCGAATCAATATCCTCACGCTTGAAAAGCTTGAACTTTAACATCGGCGTCATCGATAAACCCCAATCGATACGATCTAAAAGAAACATTTCCCTCCGTTCAGGGCCTTGTGCAGACAAAATACCTCGTACATATGAACATAGAGGTTAGTTAGTTATCTATATGTATGTACCAGGTATTTTGTCTAGACTATCATCGCACAAAACCGTGAATTCTGCCACCACCGCAAGATTAATAGTGTGAAAATAAATGATCAGACTAGAATCGATATATCTATTGAACTGTAAAATCGGCATACTATACCTTTGCCGCCGTTCATCTGCCAAACTAATCAATTTCCACCTAATCCCTTTAAAATAGGATTCAATTTTCTTCGTCGACGAATTTTCCGTGGCTTCGTATTTTGCATTTGGGTTGAATCTGATGTAAAGTTAGATGTTAGTCGATGGAGGTTTTTCTGTGAAGAAAGAAAGTAGGAGGAATGTGTTGATTTTATCTCGAGGAAAATATTCGAAGAGCGTACGTGCTTTAAAAAGCCGGCCAAGTGTGAATCGAATCCACGCGCAAAGGGTTCGTGTGGTTTCTGGTGTCTTACCTAATTTTTATAAGTTTGTCTAATATTTTATCTTCCTTTTAAGAACATGAAAGCAAAGTTTAACATTACCTAAGGTTTTGCTATCACTCGTAGTTTTTCTAAAGATCTCTTGGAAATGATAACTATGTCGAAACGATAATCAAGGGATCGTATACTGTGTATATGAAGTTGTTTCCTATCTTTATTGCATACACGAAAAATAATCAACTACAATCACACCAACACTTTAATTAGTTTTTAGATGAACTTACGTTTGACTGCAATCTTGAACAGGATATGTGGAACATGGTGTAAAGTCTCGCAAGCATATATAGAAAAGGTGTCTGCTGCTTGATAGGTTGATATTCGGACTGCTGCAGCTGTTCAAACCGCACGGTAAACTCTGATATCGCGATGCAGGATTTCGTTCAGTTAGTTCGCTTTTGGCGGGATAGATGGCGTTGTGATTATTTTTGTTGCCGTACTACGGATCGTTTTTTTTTTGAGGTGGCGAGAATGACGCCGCTGCAATCTCACCTGACGGAAAGCGATGATGTAACCAACGATTAAGCTTGCCTAAAACTAACTTTCTCATTCTTAAATATACATGCAGAATGCATGGAGTATTGCAGCCACTTTTGGGATGGATCAGCTAAATACCAACTTGCCGCACTTGAATCGGTGGAACGCAGAGCTAAAAGGCTCATTGGTGACGAAAAACTGGTGAATGCCAAGTTCCACAGCCTTGGTCATCGCCGCAAGGTCGCCTGCTTGTCAGTCTTCTACAGATTGTACTTTGGCAAGTGTGCCCTTGAACTCCACATCCTCATCTCACCGGCCCCCTTCTACCATAGGACATCTGGATGCATTGTAGATTACTATCCCTACCTTGTTTCTATTCCACCATTCTTAACAAGCGTTTTCAATGGTCTTTTGTAATGCGCATAGCAAAGGAGTGGAACGCTCTGCCTGCGTCTGTGTGTCCGAACGCATTCAACCTTAATCTCTTCAAAGTTAGAGTGAACAGGCTTCTTCTGGGTAAGTTCATTCCATCGTCGACTTTGTCTCTGTCATCTGTAACCTAGACTAGAGTGAAAAGTAAATCTATTTCACAATAAAAAAAAATACAGAATCTTATTACTACTTACTATTTTTCAGCGCCCTTATTTGACAATCTCGGTACCTAGACCGGGACTGGACAGCGTCTGAAAGGCTAAGGCCAACTCCCAGACTTCAAGTTGGAAACTTCAGATGGGATGGAGCTGCATACAACCGTTTATACCAGCTCGCAATACTTTGTTGTACCCAAGTATACTAGTAGGCAGGACTATTATTTTTATACTAGCTGCTGCCCGCGACTTCGTCCCCGTGGAATCCCCGATTTTAAAACATTCTTTGTCGCTGCTCCGCTCCTATTGGCTTAAGCGTGATGATATATAGCCTAAAGCCTTCCTCGATAAATGGTCTATTCAACCCAAAAAGAATTTTTCAATTTGAACCAGTAGTTCCTGAGATTAGCGCGTTCAAACAAACAAACAAACAATAAACTCTTCAGCTTTATAATATTAGTATAGATTAAATTTGGAAACAAAGAATGTCTTGGTTTGGGTGGTTTAGTTGGCCCAATCACATAAAACTATGGAAGAACTTTACGATCAACCTGACTGCTGTTAAACTTTATGGCTCTTTATCTTCAAAAACTAAACTTCTAACTTCAATTAAATACAAGAGACTCCATTCTATGTTAGCGTAGCTTCATTATATCTTCCTATTTAAACTGAAACTAACCAGCATCGTTCCTTCAAACCTTTAAGCTACAAATAAGTTTTAAAAGTAATACCATATATTTATTTTACACTTTACGCACACAAATGTACAGAGGCGAACTTAATGCCTTAGGCATTTTCTACCAGTCAACCTTTTGGTGATGCAGAGAATAATTGTGGTAGGTGCAGTACGAGAAAAAAAGAACGGAAACGCGATTAATATTAAATTACTACAAAGATAATATATAAACTATACATACAATACAATGCTATAATTTATACTCAAATTAATAAACTTATACACCAAAATACTACAGTACCATTCAAACACTTTTCACCATTTTTCTTTACTTTTTCTGCCGTTAACTTTACTAGCAGTTTTCTGCTGAGTCGTGCCATTAGGGAAAACGCAATAAGTCGACCGTCCACTGATTGGGATAAAAGGTATGCCATATTAGCTGCGCGTTTCATTTCGACGGATAATCGCCAAAACACCCAAAATCAAATGTCAACTTACTCAAGGTTACAAAAAAAAACATTTTAATTTGATTCAGTGAAGACATGATTTGAAAAAAATGATTTTTTTTTTGTTTATATACTTTACATGATATTTATTTGTTTTTAAAGAAAGCTTACAAGCTATTAAAACTAATATTTTTTTTTACTTAAGTAATGAAAATTGCTAATAAAAAGGTTCCACGTATAATTATATAATTGTATACATATATATTTAGCCACAGTTTGCGTTGACTTCTTTTAGGTTTATGATAAAGTTAAAAATTAATTTCAGTAGGAAGGCTTTTGTGCAGAATCAGAAGGAAAAAAAAAAAATTCCAGATCGATAGTTTCCGTCGATTTGTTTCATTGTCAAACGTTCGCGCGAGCCGTGACCTTGGAAGCAGTGGACAATGTGAAGATGCTCATATGCTTTGTGGGATCCGTTACACCTCATTTGTGCCTTCTAAAATCAGTTGGATTTTGATTTCGTCTTTTAAAATTGTAGTAATGAAGCTTACTTGAAACTAAGAAGGAAGAAGCTAACAAAGAAGGACTCTTAGTCCTTCTTTGTTAGCATTTTCCAATCGGAGTCACACGCAAAAGGTACCGGACGAATCATATTTTTAAACATGTTAAATTAAAAGCATACATTTCTAATATATTTTTCTATAATCTGTATCTCAGTAAGCATACGGATATGCACGCCTACATTTTAATACAAAGTGAAACTATACACTGTCATAGCTTAGCGTGGGCTGTAGTGGAAATACGCCATTAGGGAGCGCTCATTATCGGCCGATGCAACGTTAAACATGTTCCGCCTACATTTAAATCACTGCCGCTACAATTACGGAAAGATTGAATATCTGCAGTTTGCACTATTTTTTTATAGTCTAACGATGTAAATGATACTGAATATTCCCTGGAAAACTGTCATCATCATCAAAAATGGCTTCACGAAAAGGATAGTACGGCTCTGCTTTTATTGGTTTACAGGTAGGCAACCAGGGCCTCAAGTCTGCTATTACAATAGTGTCAGAATGGTCTATCATTGATTTCATAATGGTTGATTTTTACAAGTTTGGTAATCTACTAATATAGTAAAAGCGTCACTATGACTTTCCAGTGGTCAAACACTGACACTCCATTGAAAGAAATGGCATAGAATGGTAATCTCGTACATAATGATAAATGAATGACAGACGTATGCGTAAATCTGCTAACATTTAGTTCCTTTAATCAGTGACCTACCATTAGAACGTCATTGCGCAGTTATTGCTTTTAATAGCTCGATTATCAAAAAGTATTACGAGACCATTGACGACCAATGATCGACCATTATGAATTTAACAGATTATGAACTTTTAGCAAAATGACAATGGGATCGTGTTGGAATGACGCATTTATAAAAATAGCAGGGCCCCAAGTCTGCTATTTTTATAAATTTCTTTTCTCTTTCAATGGAGTGTCAGTGGTTCACCACTGGAAAGTCATAGTGACGCTTTTATGTTAGTAGATTGCCAAACTTGCAAAAATCAACCATTATGAAATCAATGATAGACCATTCTGACACTATTGTAATAGTAGACTTGAGGCCCAGACTTGGGGCCCAGGCATGTAGTGGACGACCCCGCCTGTACTTGCTTACAAAGCCGAGCTACCTAGTAGTACACATGCGTGGCTTAGCGTTGGCTGGCTTTGGAGTGACGTCATTAGGCAGCTCTCATTATCGGTCGCTACGACGTTTAATATGTTCTGCCTGCATTTAAATGCTGCCGTTACGATTATGGAAACTGTACTAACTGGAGTTTGAGTATCTGCTAATGTAAGTAAGTACACTTTGTAATACCGTGATTATTCGGGTTTTGTAGTTAGGTAAATGTTTTCATCTAAATGGACTAAGAACAACAAGAGTATGGACTTACAGTGTAACCGTGTTTGAATATTCTTTTAGACAAAAATGATGTAGATGATACTCTGATTATTCTCGGATTCAAAAATGTCCTGAATGGCTTCTAAGAAAGTATACGACTTATCCCTGTGTCCCTGGTTTAACCTTTATCCTTGAGCGTTTTAAATAGAACTGTGTCAAAATGTTTAGAAAAATTTGCATGATTTTTTGACTCCTGTATTCCCCATATTCCCACGGGAACGGGAACTACGCGCGCTGAAAATGCGAGGCGCTGCTAGTTGAATAATAAAATGTAAAAAATAACGAATGAATCATTATTTTTTAATTTATAGATAGTATAGCTTCCCAACAGTGAAAGAATTTTTCAAATCGGTCCAGTAGTTTTTGAGTTTATTCGTTACATACAAAAATACAATTCTTTCCTCTATATAATATTAGTATAGATTCTTTAAATTACTATCAATATATATTTGTGCATTAAATAATTCCGTTGAAATTAATCTTAATTGGTTAATGTTAGTTTTTTTTTACATTTATTTCACTCATTTTATTCTTTGAATGTATCCTTTATAATTACAAATATATTATGACAAAGTCATTTTGTGAAAGTTGTAAATAAGTAGCTGGCTTTTTAAATAAGCTAGCCTACAGCCCGGTCTTTTCTTTTCTCCTTAAAATCCATCCAAAGGTTGTCTTGAAGACATTGCTTTTAGCGATAAGGCCGCCCAATGTGTCACCCTATGTACTGTTTTCATCTATACTTTTTGTAACTTAGATGGTGTTGGTGCTTAGCTAACAACTGGAAAAACAAACTGTCCTAAAAAAGCTCTGCTAAACCCAAGAAGATTTCTAATTTAGTTCACCTCTCAGGAGTAATGTTCCATTCGCCATGTTTTTCAATCGCCTACGTAGTTAATTTCTTCACAACAAAATATAAAATTCAACTTCAATTACGTCAAAGCGATATCACATCGAAATGGATCTAAAATAAATTACTATCGTGTCTCCGGTCGCATGTAGAATGTTTGTTTCTTTTTAAGACCTCCGCTTTAGCTTTGCTAACCTTAATTTGTTCAACGAGAGAGGAACGGGGATTACGAGCTTGCAAAAATTCATTGCGATTCGATAATACTTTAAAATTACAAACGTTACAACACGGCTGTAATTTGGGATGTTACGCAGATGTGTATTAATACACACATATTTTGCCAATATAATATGGGACGAATCTCTTGCCGTCAACTGTCTCACTAAATATTAAATAAATCCACAATTACAAAGTATTTTTTGTATGTTTATTTTAGTTTGATTTATATGATTAAATAGATACTAATAATAAGTTTTAGTGAACTTAGTATAGTCTATTTTAAGTTTCCTTCTCTGTCTTTGTACACACTGTGTCTGCGTTTCTTATCCCATTCTTCTGTCGCAGGTCTGCTGGAAGAAATTTCTATTGAAATAAGCAGTACCTTTGTGCTCTTGGTTTCTGTACTAAATTTTCTACTTTATTAAGTATTCTATGTGTACATAAATAGAAATAAAATAGTTGGCGGTCTGTAATTACTAACCGAAGCACATGGGTAAAGGCATGACTTAATGTAGGTATACATGCAATAATTATACCTACTTTAACATTAAGTATTTTAACAATGAATTATTTGCAACTGCCTGAAGCTCCGTGAAATTCTAATTAATGTTTGATTGAACTAGGAGAGAGTTCAGAACAAAAGTTCAACAGGTGAAATTGAACTCTTGCTAGTCGACAGCCTAGTGATTTATTTGGAACAATTATTTTATTCAATGTCTAGGAAAATATATACTTGACTATGTTTGCCAACCGCGTTGCTTGCGTAAAAGTCGGAAATCTCGGTACTCGAAATAATACTTTTTGATAACCGAGCAATTAAAAGCAATGACTTCACAATGACGTTCTTATGGTAGGTAATTGATCAAAGGAAGTTTCAAAATTTTAGCAGATACTGCAAACGTCTGTCATTATTTACGAGATTACCATTCTTTCAATGGAGTGTCAGTGGTTGACCATTGGAAAGTCATAGTGACGTTTTTATATTAGTAGATTACCAAACTTTTGAAAATCAACCATTATGAAATCAATGATATACTATTCTGACACTATTGTAATATTGTATAAATTTGTCATTCCAACACGATCCCATTGTCATTTTGCTAAAAGTTCGTAATCTGCTAAATTCATAATTGTCGATCAATGGTCGGTCAATGGTCTCGTAATACTTTTCGATAACCGAGCAATTAAAAGCAATGACTGCACAATGACGTTCTTATGGTAGGTAACTGATCAAAGGAAGTTTCAAAATTTTAGCAGATTACTGCATACGTCTGTCATTCATTTTTCATTATTTACGAGATTACCATTCTTTCAATGGAGTTTCAGTGGTTGACCATTGGAAAGTCATAGTGACGCTTTTATATTAGTAGACTAGCTTCTGCCAGCGACTTCGTCCGCGTGGAATAGTTACTTTACCCCCGATTTTGAAACTCTCAGCCCGATCAGTTTAAAATTGACAAAGTTTCATACAAACGTTCATCCCCTATTTTATCCCCTTGGGTGTAGAATTAATCAAAATCCTTTCTTAGCGGATGCCTACGTCATAACATCTACCTGCATGCCAAATTTCAGCCCGATTCGTTCAGTGGTTGGGCTGTGCAAACTTCTCCCGTTTTCCCAACATTTTCCTTCACTGCTCTGCTCCTATTGATTGTAGCGTGATGAAAAGTATACTATAACCTGCCCAGGAGTATGAAGAATAATTGCACCAAGTTTCGTTAAAATCGGTCGAGTAGTTTTTGTTTCTATAAAGAACATACAGACAGACCGACAGACAGACAGACAAAAATTTTACTGATTGCATTTTTGGCACCAGTATCGATCACTAATCACCCCCTGATAGTTATTTTGAAAATATATTCCTTGTACAGAATTGACCTCTCTACAGATTTATTATAAGTATAGAAGATAGATTACCAAACTTGTAAAAATCAACCATTATGATATCAATGATAGACCATTCTGACACTATTTTAATAGCAGACTTGAGGCCTAGGCGGTATGAAAATTATCCTATCGCAGAAAAACAGACAGATCAGGACATAACTTGCCGTGATCATGCAAGATCTTAAGATAAAAATTATATGAAGTGACTGACTTGCGTCTGAGGATTGGAATAAAAAGTTGGTACCTTGGCACCTCGGCAAGATTATATATATTTAATTTAATTTAAAGTAATGTCGTCTATATATATATTCAATATATAGACGACATTACTGCTGCCGCAGATCCTATCTAGCTGAAGCTGGCAAATAATCGTGGGCATTGGCACACGAAAACAGTAACCTATGCCCCACCAGTGGGCGAATGAAAACGACATTCATTGCATTTGTACTTTTTTAACCACCAACGCAAAAAGAGTGGTGTTATAAATTTGACGTGTGTGTCTGTCTGTAGCATCATAGCCCCCGAACGGATGTCCGTATGTATGTCTGTTTGTAGCATCATAGCTCCCGAATAGATGAAGCGATTTCGATTTAGTTTTTTTTTTTTGTATTAAAGGTGACTTATGTGCGAGTGCGAGTGTTCTTAGATATGTATGATTAAAATCAGTTGAGCCGTTTAAAAGTTGTGAGGGTTGAAATTGGGGAAGAATAATCGAATGTCTGCAAATATACTCTACAGTGGTGTCAAAAATGAAAACGCTCCAAACCTAACAATTTAATTAAGTACAAACAGTCTATCACCTAACTAACCGGTCCCCCAACACAACGTATTTTTTTTAGAATTATTAACACAATATTTTGTTATTGTTTTTTTTTTTTTACTTTTAATTTAAATTTTTTGTTAAGAACAAAATGAATAATAATTTAAACTAAGAAAAGTGTCCATTGATATTGTGTCCATAAAAAAAAACACCCCAGCTATCTTAAAACAGAACCTACAAGAACCTATCCCTTCCTGTCGTTACCCATCTTCACCTTATCTTAATTACGAATACATCTACTTACTTCCGGGTCTCCAAAACCAGTCAAATGTCCTCCCGATACGGTCCACAGGCTATTATCCGGTTCCCAATCGCAATCAACATCGGAATCGAAGCATTAGTCCGCGGGGGATTCTATAAGCTATTTGTATGACATTAGCAAGTCGACATGGTTAAGAGGTTGCAAGGGTATTTATTTTAAGAATTCGTAATTGGATTTGAGGAACAATTTTTTTTATACAGAAAAAAAAAATATTAGGACAGTTTTTAACGGACAAAATATAATTAAATATTCCAATACCAACATAGCTCGCAAATAAATCTATCTTAATAATAGAATTAATAATAATATAGAGGAAAGATTTATATTTTTGTATGTAATGAATAAACTCAAAAACTAATGGACCGATTTCAAATAAAACTAGATATATTGTTTACAATTTCAAATCAACAATTCTTTCACCATTAGAAAGTTACATTCACCCTCAGTAACATAGGCTATATTTTATCCCCATATTCCTACGGGAACAGAAACTAGGCAGAAAAAACCGCGGGGCGCTGCTAGAAATTAGATAAAACATATTACCTGCCTTCTCAGGCGTTTAATAAAAAGAAACTCTAAACCATGAAAAGAACGAGCTAAAATTACTACATCAAATAACTTTAGTGGTATTATACACAAGTTTTTGTAAAAATATCCACAAAAACCGGCATAAAATATGTAAATATCACCTGACCCTACTCAATGTAAGTTACGTTTGATATAGAAAACTATTTCTACACGAGCCTTCATAATATTTATATTTCTATAGGGAAATACTCCCAGTGTGAGACTTTTGTGCTGCCTACGCCAATTTCCATAATCCTACTTATATTATAAACGCGAAAGTTTAAGTATGGGTGGATGGATGTTTGTTACTCTTCCGCGCAAAAACTACTGAACGGATTTGGATGAAATTTGGCACACAGATGGTTTATAATCAGAATTAACATATAGGATAATGTCTACCCCGATATTCAATCAGGACAAACAATTTCCCAATTATAATAATAATAAAATAAGGACAACAAAAATTCTTATACACACTACTTTCAGCAGTGCTCTTAAAATAAAGCTTTAACCGAATTTCTTGCAACTTCGTCCTCGTGTCCACTGCGACCTTTCCAAAACTAGATTTGGAAATTACGTGTATATCGGTCCCAATGGTATCCGACTTCGTTTGGAATAGTCTCAGGGTCCCATACACATTTGACTTCCAAATGAGACGTAGAGTCGTTTTGATAGCCGTCTCGTCGAGCAAATGTGACCTGATCCTGTCTTTAGATGTGAGTGTCATTTATTTTTCCATAGCTGTAACCTTGTTTGGTGACGGTAAGTGTAAACTGGGCCTCAAGTTTGCTATTACAATAGTGTCAGAAAGGTCTATCATTGATTTCATAATGGTTTATTTTGACGAGTTTGGTAAACTACTAATAAAAAAGCGTCATTTTGACTTTACAATGGTCAAGCACTGACACTCCATTGAAAGAAATAGCATAGAATGATAATCTCGTACATAATGACAAATGAATGACAGCCGTATGTGATACTCCGATAAAATTTTGACAGCCTTTGATCAGTGACCTACCATCAGAACGTCGTTGTGCAGTCATTATTTTTAATAGCTTGGTTATCAAAAAGTATTACTAGACCATTGACAGACCAATGATTGACCATTATGAGTTTAGCAGATTACGAACTTTTAGCAAAATGACAATGGGATCGTGTTGAAATGACAAATTTATAAAAATAGCAGACTCGGGGCCCAGTAGATAGACGTTTATTGTAT
This sequence comes from Hecatera dysodea, assembly GCA_905332915.2. NCBI lineage: Eukaryota > Metazoa > Arthropoda > Insecta > Lepidoptera > Noctuidae > Hecatera > Hecatera dysodea. The sequence continues at coordinate 2,753,818 of HG995294.1, read as the reverse complement.
TTTTTATGATTATTTTATATATTGACTAGTATCACCCCGTGATTTCGCACGCGTAGTTCCCGTCCCCGTGGAAATACGAGGATAAAATATAGCCTATGTTACCCAGGTATTATGTAGCTTCCCAACAGTGAAAGAATTTTTGAAATCAGTTCCGTAGTTTCAGAGCCTATTCAATACAAACAAACAATCAAATCTTTCCTCTTTATAATATAAAAATATAGATAAGCTAGCATCTAGCATTAGACGCGATGATGTGGTCAACGAAGGAGCACGCTTGTCTAAACAAACCTCTTCAATCTTGAATTATTACCATTATATCAGATCCTTACAAATGAAATTGGTGTTTTGTCGCACTGGCCACATTGATCTCAAATAACTTCCCTTTGGTTAAGAATTCCAAATTCAAATTCACACAGCTATTTACTCTGTATTTTTATTTCAAAAACCATATTTCATTTGTTTTTTTCTCTTTTGTATTTTCCTAACCTAATATAACATTAGTTTATTTGTATTTAATCTATATTGTCAAAGTTATAATTAAATTGCTCACCCAGGTAGGCCGCTACAAACACAACCTGGCGAAATGGGGTTTCATAGACCCGTCAGATACTCATTGTGAGAGCGGCGTTCCTGTTCAGAACATGAGCCACACGTTGGAGTACCCCAAGTGCCCATGCACCTGTACTTTGGGGGATTTAATTAATGCCACGGACGCTGCAATTAACGTAGCCACCCACTGGGCCGAAAAATCTAAAGAGTTAACCAAAAAAATCTGGGGATTTTTTTTTCTTTTTGCATTTTGCCATCTCGAACAAATCCGTCAAGAACGAGTTCAAATTGTTAAGATTTCGTGTCTTTGATGTACCTCGGTAAGGATGCGGCATCTTCAGGCACTGCGCTACAATCCTGGCCAATCGGTCTTGATGCATCATGTAAGTAATTATTACATTAGTACATTACCAGTGGCCAGCGATGCGGAGGAATTTTTCGACGCCATTTTTTGACTCCTTTTATTTTTTGTTATTTAAGTTTAGTGTATATATAATACTAGCTGCTGCCCGCGACTTCGTCCCCGTGGAATCCCCGATTTTAAAACATTCTTTATCGCTGCTCCGCTCCTATTGCCTTCATAATATTTATATTTCTATAGGGGAATACTCCCAGTGTGAGACTTTTGTGCTGCCTACGCCAATTTCCATAATCCTACTTATATTATAAACGCGAAAGTTTGTAAATAAACACATCAAAAGTATCTAGGGATCAACATATATTTTTGCAATAACTTTCCTCCTGATTGATATTAATTAAAATTTTCTTTAAGGATTCATCAAATAAAGTGTTTTCGTTTGTCACAGTAACGATAAACCAAGTCACCTTTGCATTAATAAAGAAATTTGCCATTTTCCTAATAAAGGGATTTTTGACATTTGAACCACTAACATTAAAGTTCGAAAAAAAGACTGAAATAACAGTTTTCTTTAAAATTTTATTGGGTAACTTAAACAATTAATAATCCGTGTTTCTACCGCGAACACTAACAACACAAGAACATCGGTTTGGCATACTCAAAATGAGTTCATCCAAATCACGCTGTGGAATGGCCGCCCATGTTCGTTGCAACAACAAAAAAAGGTCTTCTTGCGACTGGATACCCTCCATATTCGGCAGAGCTCTTCTCTGTAGCATATCCCATGCATGCTCAATCGGGTTCAAGTCTGGCGACTGAGCAGGCCAGGGCAGGACATTGATGTTAGCTGCGGCGAGAGTCTGTCTTACAACTCTTGCGGTGTGCGGTCGTGCATTATCATGCATTAACTGAAATAAGGGACCGATTTGCACTTGTAGAGGAACGATGACGTCTGATACAATCGTCTCAGCATAAATTTGAGCGTTGAGGTTGCCTCTGATCCAAATCAACTCAGTTCTTCCGCCGATCCAAATACCCGCCCATACTATGATGGTTCCACCACTATAAGGATGGACTTCCTGGCAGGATTTTAATCGCTGTTGGCGTCCAGGGGTTCTCCAGTGTCGTATACGTCTTGTATCCGGTCTCATACCAAAACGAGACTCATCAGAAAAGCACACGAAACGCCATTGTTCTTCTGCCCAATTTCTGTGTTCAAGAGCCCATTGATATCGAATCCTACGATTGTGCATTGCTATAGGTGGTACCCGTAGCGGTCTTCGGGAATGAAGGTTCACTTCATGCAAGCGGTTTCTGACTGTTTGGTCGCTAATTAAGTTCCCTGAAGAGTGATGAAGCCTCACGGCTAACATCATGGCGGTTATTGTTGGAGCTCTTCGAGTTAAGATTTGAATGTATCGGTCTTGTCTCCGTGTGGTGCAGCGATACCGTCCTCCATGGCGCTCAGCCAAGGTAAGCGAAGAGCTCTGCCGAATATGGAGGGTATCCAGTCGCAAGAAGACCTTTTTTTGTTGTTGCAACGAACATGGGCGGCCATTCCACAGCGTGATTTGGATGAACTCATTTTGAGTATGCCAAACCGATGTTCTTGTGTTGTTAGTGTTCGCGGTAGAAACACGGATTATTAATTGTTTAAGTTACCCAATAAAATTTTAAAGAAAACTGTTATTTCAGTCTTTTTTTCGAACTTTAATGTTAGTGGTTCAAATGTCAAAAATCCCTTTATTAGGAAAATGGCAAATTTCTTTATTAATGCAAAGGTGACTTGGTTTATCGTTACTGTGACAAACGAAAACACTTTATTTGATGAATCCTTAAAGAAAATTTTAATTAATATCAATCAGGAGAAAAGTTATTGCAAAAATATATGTTGATCCCTAGATACTTTTGATGTGTTTATGTATGTATGGATGGATGGATGTTTGTTACTCTTTCACGCAAAAACTACTGAACGGATTTGGATGAAATTTGGCACACAGATGGTTTATAATCAGGATTAACATTTTGAATAATTTTTACCCCGATATTCAATCAGGTCAAACATATTCCCAATTATAATAATAATAAAATAAGGACAACAAAAATTCTTATACACACTACTTTCAGCAGTGCTCTTAAAATAAAGCTTTAACCGAATTTCTTGCAACTTCGTCCTCGTGTCCACTTCGACCTTTCCAAAACTAGATTTGGAAATTACGTGTATATTGGTCCCAATGGTATCCGACTTCGTTTGGAATAGTCTCAGGGTCCCATACACATTTGACTTCCAAATGAGACGTAGAGTCGTTTTGATAGCCGCCTCGTGGAACAAATGTGACCTGATCCTGTCTTTAGATGTGAGTTTGAGTCATTTATTTTTCCATGGCTGTAATCTTTTTTGGCGACGGTAAACTAGGCCTCAAGTCTGCTATTACAATAGTGTCAGAAAGCTATCATTGATTTCATAATGGTTTATTTTGACGAGTTTGGTAAACTACTAATAAAAAAGCGTCATTTTGACTTTACAATGGTCAAACACTGACACTCCATTGAAAGAAATAGCATAAAATGATAATCTCGTACATAATGACAAATGAATAACAGACGTATGCGGTAATCCGATAAAATTTTGACAGTTCCTTTGATCAGTGACCTACTATTAGAACGTCGTTGTGCAGTCATTGCTTTTAATAGCTCGGTTATCAAAAAGTGTTACTAGACCACTGACAGACCAATGATCGGCCTTTATGAGTTTAGCAGATTACGAATTTTTAGCAAAATGACAATGGGATCGTGTTGGAATGACACATTTATAAAAATAGCAGACTCAGGGCCCACTAAGTAGTCGTTTATTGTAGGTATTTTACTCAACGTGAGTGCGGAGCTCCTGTTCAGAACATGAGCCACACATTGGAGTGCCTCAAGTGCTCCTGTACTTTGAAGGATTTAATTAATGCCACGGACGCTGCAATTAACGTAGCCACCCACTGGGCCGAAAAAATCTAAAGAGTTAACCAAAAAACTGGGCAAAATTTCCTCTCGGTTTTTTTCATTTTGCATTTTGCCATCTCCATCAAATCCGTCAAGAACGAGTCCAAATTATTAAGTTTTCGGGTCTTTGATGTGCCTCGGTAAGGATGCCCATCTTCAGGCACTGCGCTACAATCCTGGCCCATCGGTCTTGATGCATCGTGTAAGTAATTATTACATTAGTACATGATAATGTACTAATGTAATAATTACTTACACGAGTGGCCAGCGATGCGGAAGAATTTTTCGACGCCATTTTTTGACTCCTTTTATTTTTTGTTGGTTAAGTGTTTTTTTTTTTTTCATTTTATTTAAGTGTTTATATAGTAATAGTTATAATAAAATAAATATATATTACTTGGTATGCACAATAATTATTAGATAAAACTAACTTGAACATTGTATGTATTAAAATAGTACACCACATTTTTCCTTTATCGAAACCATGCAAAAGTTGTCAATAAAACATCTTTACAGCAATAAGGCCGCCAATTGTTACACCTCTTTACCTCTGAAGCTCATATCTTCCCTTTTATCCAATTATGACATAACAAGATATATTACTACAATACACGTTTACACACCCAAAATCAAGAATGAGATCTTTCTTCCGCACCAAAACGCGTCGAACAGAACCACTGGTTCGGAAACATGTGCTAACAGTCGTAAGAAACTCCTAAGAACCTCGTAAGACCTCGTACGAGGTTCGATCCCCAAAACTGTCCACTGTTTAAGATTAGTTCGCTCAAGCGAGAACTCATTCATGTTTAGTGTTATGATGTCTGAGCCGGTTACAAAGAGGTCTTTAGTGACCCCCAACGATTTTTTTAAAACCAGCTTAGCCACTACCGTCGGACATAGAAAATGTAACAGAATAAACCCAATAAAGTTGTTCATAGTGATGGATACAACGACCCCTTTTTATTGCGTTTATTCTGTAACATTGTATTTGAATTCAAAATTTGAGTTAAGTTTGGAATAACATACTTTGATATGTATATGACATACTTAAGTTCAAATTGAGTTGCATGGCATAGAAGGTATTCTAGAACCTATTTTACTGGGCGCTCGAGAAGAAGGGATTTTTTTTTGTTACAAACAGTCACTTGAAAACCAACTGAGATACTACAAACTTATAATGAGTATTTTAAATTGATTTCAAAGTCCATAGTTGAGGTAGTGGCGATAAATTGAAATGAACTCGTTCACGATTCACGTTCTGCATCCTTCTTTAGGTCGCTAAAATTCTTTGAAAAAAATCAATCGATAGATTGTTGGAGCAAATTGGCTGTGACAGACGGACTTACATATATAGTGAAATACAGACAAGACACACGTGTGTTCCTATTAGGGTTCCGTTTTGCATTTTAAATCTGTTTCTTTTTCAAAATGTGTCGTGTGACATTTTTTTTTTTAAATAAAGGTCTTATTACTTGCCAGTTTTAAGCGGTTGATATGCGCCATATTAGCATTAAATACACTATTTTTCATCCTTTCTTTTTTCTAACTGTCAATTTATTAAACCCTCAATCAGTTCAGCAGTGGTGACCGAGTGGTAAAAGCCCCGACTTAGGAATTGAAGTTCGCAGTTTCAAACCCAGCCAGGCGCATTACTTTGTATAATTGACTTCATCACCAGTGCTCTCAAAACGGTGAAGGAAAACATCGTGAGGAAACTGGCATGTCCCAGAACCAAAAATTCGAAGACATGTGACATTCACCAACCCGCACTGGGCCCGCGTGGTGGATTACGGCCCATTCCCTCTCCTAGAGAGGAGCCTAGGCCTGTGTCCCAGCAGTGGGAACATTAAAAGGCTAATTATGCTTATGCAATCAGTTCTGACAGTTTCTGAAAGTTTCGAAACCATTACGTCGTTCCATGAGACCGATACGATGTTCATGTTCCGTAATACCCATATTCCCAGCACTGCGAGCCATTGAGCCTCCATAAGCCAACTGAGCTCAATTTTATATTTCCGTTAACTCAGCACTTTATAGCGTTCTTGTCGTTAACCGAAGCATATTGTTTAATTTTCTCGTTAACGATTAATATCGGAGATTAAAGTACGCTTTTAGAGCTGTGTGTACTGAAAATCTTTTATTAATCATTTGAAGTTTCAAGCTTACGATTATTATGGTCGTCTTTGTTTTTAATTAAATGAAGTATTATAGTTATCAGTTTATAGATTTTTTCTTAAAGCAATAGCGTCGGCGTATTAAAATTAAAATAATACCTACTATGTACTCAAAGTTGTGAATTGAGGAACACTGAAACTGACGGATGCTTGCACTGTCATAAACTATAAGGTGCTTTCCGTAGCTTTCAAACTGTCATCTTAGATAGAACGTACAATTGCGAAATGTATTCGACTCCGTGGCCTTGGAACGCAAAGAGCATTAGGAAGAACCCGGGTGGGTTTTAGTCAGTAAAAATCTGACATTTGGCCCAGAGCGAAAAAATTATTTGATGATTTCACGTGGTGGCGTGACGTTATTTAGTTAAGTTTCTCTTTAAGTGAACTTTAATTTGTTTTTTTTTTTGAGAAAATAAATATCTGTAAACCGGACGTCACTTGATAAAGATAGAACGTGTATGGTAATTACATTTTAATAGGATATATTTTTTTATTTTGCCAAGTGTTTCTTTGGGCAACAACGATTTCACTAAACTGGCATGCAAAAATGTTGTCATTACCCGTATCTCGACGAAAAAATGCGACATAAATCACTTGTAAGCACAAAAAATCCCACAATAAAGAATTTACGAGGACCGTAAATTCTTTAAACAATAGAAAAAAACAATAGAATAAAACTAACACCATAAATAAGCCCCCGTTTCACATAATTTTCTATATATGTACGAGTATGTATATAAAAGCATAATACCACTCACTCATTAATAACGAAATCTCAGAAACTATAACACCCACAAACTTAAAATTTGGCACGTACATAGGTTTTTTTATAGAGTATAGACATCCGTTAAGAACGGGGTTAAAAATTGTTTGTACTAAATCTGCGCAGACGAAGTCGCGAGCGAAGTGCTAGTCACTTATACGCCTTATAATATTATAACGCCCACGGGAAATTATCATGTAGGCAGGGTATTTATAGCTTAGGACAGAAACATATCGTACAAACGTGTTGAATTCATATTTTGGACACGTGCATCTTATATTTCAATACTAAGCTAACTACAATATAAACATAAATTAAAAATAAACTCTCCTAACTAGAATATCCATCAAACAATTCATCCGCATCACTATCGACTGAAAGTGAACCCAAAAAACTGGTGCCATTGCCACGTTGCATGGCAATGCTTATCCTCTGTCCGAAGTAAAAGCCAGCCCTTGGGTCACGCACGCAAAGTGTCAACTAAACTTTTAGCAAGTTATTTAAATAACGCTCCATCAAAAATGTTCGTGTTACAATACCAACATTGCATATTGTTTTTTTTTTTTTTGTAATTGGGAATCTTGGCAAATGTACTTCGCGCCAGAACAGCTTCTCAATCCTTATTCAAACTCAAAGCATTCACTACTATTTAAAGACGCTTTTGAATTGTCAAGGTCGGTCAGTCAAAATAGATAAAGCTATCTGCACGTTTCAAAGCGTAGATCTCTATGGAGAAGAAGGTGCAAGAAACTCCACGGACACTCTTTAAAATCAATATGTTTTTTACAAAGATATGGTTACTTCATTTGTGTGGAAATTGTCCTTACTTATCGGCTGTGCTACGGAAAAACAAAGCAACTAACATATTTTTTAAAATCAGTTTTTTTTTACATATATGGAAACTTTTGCCTATGACGGACACTGCTACATTTACAGAATCATCGGTAAGGCATTTTTCGATGATTCTATGAATGTAGCAGTGTCCGTTATAGGCAAAATTTTCCAAATATGTAAAAAAACTGATTAAAAATATATGTATGTTAGTTGCTTTGTTTTTCCGTAGCACAGCCGTTATCTATACTAATATTATAAAGAGGTAGCGTTTGCGAGGTTGTGAGTTTCTGACGTTGTGAGGGGTAATCTCTGGATCTACTGAACCAATTTTCAAAATTATTTCACCAATAGAAAGCTACGTTATTGTTGAGTGTCGTAGGGGGCAATACGGGTATATTTTATCCCCGTATTGCCACGGGAACGGGAACAACGCGGGTGAAACCGCGCGTCACTGCTAGTAGTATCATAAACATGGAAGTTTGTATGTTTGGATGAATGGATGTTTGTTATTCTTTCACGCATAACTACTGAATGGATCTTGAAGAAATTGGGCACAGAGGTAGATTATAGTAGTATGCATATTATATGAAAACGATGGAGGAAAAATAAGAAAAAGAAGTAGCAATCCAAATTCAAATAATTAAAATAAACCGAGGCAAATGACCAGTCCTTACTGACGGCGCTCACTCACGAACTGATTTGACCTTAGCACCATTCGTCTCAAGCACTTTGAAGGGTGCCAAATGATCCAACATGCGTCACCATCCACCCGACTATTGAGTGAGCATGACACTCCCAACCTTATATGTCGTGCGCAAATTCAATCGTGTATGAGCCGCGTGCGTGTGTCGAGGAACTCGTGGCTAAATTATAACAGCCGCACGGGTCGATCTTCGAGGTTAAGCAACGCTTGCCGAGGTTGGTCTGTAGATGGGTGACCATCTTAACATAACGAGACTTCTCCGTGCCTCGGAAAGCACGTTAAGCCGTTGGTCCCGGCTGTCATTTGGAGATCTTTGGCAGTCGTTACGGATTGTCAGAAGCCAGAAAATCTGACACCAGTCTTGCCAAGATGTAACGTGTTCCCCAGTTAATGGGTTGTGGAGGTCTGGTAGGCAGCCGCTCCGCGTAAAATACTGGTATTAAGCTGAATCCGGCTTGTCTGGGAGCCAACCCCAATATAGTTGGGAAAAGGCTTGGCAGATGAAATTCAATCGTGTATGGAGTACTGTTCTCATCTCTGAGGCAGTTCTGCCAGATACCAACTTGAATCGATTGAGAAACGAACCAAGTCGTTCATCGGAAATGATACAATGATGTAATCTGTGCCAAAAAGATATAGAAGTAGTATCCGCTATGAAAAACCGTCAAATAAGAGGCGATATCTAACTGATTTACTGATCCACTACAGTTTGAAGTGTTCTTGGGGATTCTGAATCGTATTATATTGAAGAGTTAACCGCATCTTTGCGGCCTTGTGAACCTAGCTAGTGGGTAGAACGCAATAAAAGGTATTTCGTTTTGGGAATTATGTAAGTGAATTAAGTTATGGACTTTAGCGGGGATAGGAAGGCAGAAATAAACTGGAACTAAACAAATAAAGAGGAATTCCAGAGCTACGCCAATCTGTTTGCTCTCATAATTTTTAATAATCTAACTAGTCTATTTATTTTAAATTGATAAATCACAACTGTGTCCATGTCACCGGAAAATAGCAAACTTCGTAAGATTATAAAATACCTAGAGAGATTGTGAACTCTCTATAAATTGTCAACTCAACGAACATAGACTAAAAAAGTGTTCCAATTGTTCAGTTGGCAATTTATAGAGAGTTCTTCTCAAGATATTTTATAATCTTACCCATTTTACAAGTACCCGGCAATTTATAGAGAGTTCTTCTCAAGATATTTTATAATCTTACCCATTTTACAAGTACTGATCCACTACAGTTTAAAGTGTTCTTGGGGATTCTGAATCGTATTATATTGAAGAGTTAACCGCATCTTTGCGGCCTTGTGAACCTAGCTAGTGGGTAGAACGCAATAAAAGGTATTTCATTCTGGGAATTATGTAAGTGATTTAAGTTATGGACTTTAGCGGGGATAGGAAGGCAGAAATAAACTGGAACTAAACAAATAAAGAGGAATTCCAGAGCTACACCAATCTGTTTGCTCTCATAATTTTTAATAATCTAACTAGTCTATTTATTTTAAATTGATAAATCACAACTGTGTCCATGTCACCGGAAAATAGCAAACTTCGTAAGATTATAAAATACCTAGAGAGATTGTGAACTCTCTATAAATTGTCAACTCAACGAACATAGACTAAAAAAGTGTTCCAATTGTTCAGTTGGCAATTTATAGAGAGTTCTTCTCAAGATATTTTATAATCTTACCCATTTTACAAGTACCCGGTAACTTATCTCTCATCAAACTGTCTTATCGTGGGATCGCTGGAATATTTTCTTTTAAAATTGATTGAGTCAGGCGTTACTTTGCGGAAATCCATTTTAAATTTGAAAATGAAAACAATATATCTAGTTTTAATTTCCGCGAATATTAGTGGGTTGCAGGTATGCACCTCCCTCCCGCCCGCTATATTATGCACATGCAAGATTACTAGGCAAATGCAAGGATTTTAAGCACATGCAGGAAGGCAATGCAAAACCCAACACCTACCGTTGAGTTGCGCAACTCAACGGTCAGCGAGTCAACACGTCCCCTGAGGATGCCTCGTGGAGAGGCGAAACACGTGTCGGTAATGGTGTTGGGTTTTGCATTGCCTTCCTGCATGTGCTTAAAATCCTTGCATTTGCCTAGTAATCTTGCATGTGCATAATATAGCGGGCGGGAGGGAGGTGCATACCTGCAACCCACTAATATTCGCGGAAATTAAAACTAGATATATTGTTTTCATTTTCAAATATTTTCTTTTAACTAGAAGCGCTCCATGGTTTCACCCTCGTTGTTCCCGCTTCCGTGGCAGTAGGGGATAAAATATAGCCTATGTTACTCAGGGTGAATGTAGCTTTCTATTGGTGACAGAATTTTTGAAATCGGCGCAATAGTTTTTGAGTTTATTCATTACAAACATACACACAGACACACAAAAATTTACTTTCCTTTTTCCTATTTATGATATTACTGTAAATAAACAGCACCTTTGTGCTTTTCTGTCTATATTTGTTCCTTTCGCCAACTGTATTGGGTCGGCGTCCATTGTAACCAGAAACGGTATAGTACCAGTATTTTACAAGAGGGGACTGACTGCTCGTGGACTCTAAACTTACATGATATCACTTGGCAGGGCTGGTGTCAGATCTTCCGGTTCCAAAATGACGTTCAAAGATACACAGATGACAGCCAGGACAATCTGAGATACGGAGAAGCCTCGGTAGTAATGGATGGTCACCATCTTCGGAACCCCGGACCAATCTCGGCTAGCGTTGCTGATCCAGAAATAATGAGCCGAGTAACTGTCAGCATTTAGCCTGTATAGCCTGTGATTTTGTGTGGTACGTTCCTCAAAAGACCAAATCAGACATCAACCGGCCTCATCTAGTTTATAACGACCAAAAAGATTGACATGTAAAAGTGTTATTTACGATCTACTTACAAAATAATTATCATTTATCATATAATCTACATGATACTGATATGATTTGACCAGTACGGATTGTATGGACTTCAAAAGAGATTTTGGCCTCTGAGTTTGTTTCAGTGTTTCTTCTCAGGGTAGTCAGCTAGGAAATACAGGCCTCATCTAGTTTATAACGGCCAAAAAGATTGACATGTAAAAGTGTTATTTACAACCTACTTACAAAATAAATATAATAAAACACACCCGTGATCCTTCTAGTACCTTACTCCTACTAGTACCCTTTGCATTCCAGGGCCGCAATGACTCTTCGAACAAATTCCAGGGTTGTAGTACCTTTGATCTAAGAAAAAAGATCTTCAAACTTGTACCAATCGTCCGCTGGGACTCGGTTAGCCACGTCTCGGAGTTTTCTGTTCAGAACAAGTTATATCCATTACAGATGTATCGTGATCACCGTTTACTGATTGTTTTAGAGCCATTGTTCTGTTCTTGTTTTGTTTGCAGACTTTCTTTTCAGTTTTACGCATCCGATCGGATATTTTTTTTAGTTTACCAACTTTGTGTGTGTTCTTATGAATTATCCTGGAAACTATAAGTAAAAAACCTATTACGTTGTATTTTTCAAGTAGACTAAGTAGTTACGTCGAAAAGGGGAGAATGCCCAATTTTTTACTATTTTCCTGAATAACGTTAAAAAATTTTGCTTTATAAGGTATGAAAATAATTTATTTGAGAGCTTAACAATAAGCCCTTTCGTTTGATATATCTCAGTACACAGGTCGATTTTTTTTCTAATATGTCCCCCAAAAAAGACAACGGTCGTACTCAAAATTTATTTATTTAGGTTACACGTCTGTAATTGGGTCATTTTTGGGACTCATTTTCCCAAGCACTGCAACTCTTGAAAGCCAGAATCAACAGTGGCACCAGAAAAACGCCGAGTGAGTGAGGCTTGACGAGCCCCGGCGATTCGATGTCGACAATTCAACTGTTTTAAATTACGCCACGAAAGTAAACAGAAATTAACAGCGAACAAGTAGGAAATAATTTCCACTTACCTTGGGCCATATGTGTATCAAATCAGTACCAATTTACCGCATTTGACTCGGTGGAACGCGGAGCTGAGAAAGAGGCTCATTGGCGACGATAAACTAGTGAATGCCAAGCTCCACAACCTGACTCATCGCCGTAAGGTCGCCTGCTTGTCAGTCTTCTACAGATTGTACTTCGGTAAGTTTGCCCATGAACTCCACGTCCTCATCCCACCGGCCCCCTTCTACCATCGGACATCTAGACGCACTGTAAGTTACCATCCCTACCTTTTTGCTATTCCATTAATTCGCATCAAGCGTTACTAATTGTCTTTTGTAATGCGCACAGCAAAGGAGTGAAACTCTCTGCCTGCGTCTATATCTCCGAACACATTCAACCCTAATCGCTTTAAAGTTAGAGTGAACAGGCTTCTTCCGGGTAAGCTCATTCCATCGTCGACTTTGTGTCTGTCACCTGTGACCTAGATTAGAGTCAAGAGCAAACCTATTACAAAATATACGGTAATATAAGGACAGGTACATAGTTTTTATGCATTCTTCACCATTGATCTACGATATAGAATATGGTGACCGACCTTTGACAATATAAAGTACTTGTAAAGAATAATCATAAATTATTTTATTTGAGTCAAAAAATTTACCACTAAGGTCACCAACTTTACGAATAGGAGGTAAGTTAGTGAGTTATGCACTTACGAGGGATTTCATGCCTACAATGGTTCCGTATTAGATGCCACAGTACGGGAGCTCTCGGGTCCTCAGTCCCGACTTTTAGGACGCTATTGCTACTCCACGGAATCCTTCTCACAAGCGATGCAACTTTTTCCTGATGATAGCATTTAAATTTTTGAATTTTAAACTAAATTTGTGGAACAGTAGAATCGAATTTCTAAATACATACTCATGAGTGCAAATTTATTTTCCGTTACATTACAATTATGCCCTCAAATATGTGTGTATTACCTTATTACTGGCTCGAGGAGCTCTACCGCGTTTGGGTACCGTGTAATTGCTACTGAAATTGTTCCGAGTCCCTACAGGAATGGCTAAGGAAATTAAACCGATGAGTAATTTGCTATTTCATTGAAGGATACGCCGAACAAATCGTAGGTAGGTCGTTTGGAGATCACTGTTTATCATTGATGGGTTTTGAAAATTATGTTGATGGCAGTCTGTCTATTTGAGAAACAGTGAGAAATAACACTAACTGCTTATTTCTACACCCAGTACCAATGTAATTTTTATTTACGTGCACATCGCCCCTCAATGTGAAAGGTGCCCAGGGCCTCAAGTCTGCTATTACAATAGTGTCAGAATGGTCTATCATTGATTTCATAGTGGTTGATTTTTACAAGTTTGGTAATCTACTAATATAAAAGCGTCACTATGTCTTTCCAATGGTCAACCACTGACACTCCATTGAAAAAAATGGTAATCTCGTACATAACGACAAATTAATGACAGACGTATGCAGTAATCTGCTAAAATTTTGACAGTTCCTTTGATCAGTGACCTACCATTAGAACGTCATTGTGCAGACATTGCTTTTAATAGCTCGTTTATCAAAAAGTATTACGAGGCCATTGACCGACGAATGATCGACCATTATGAATTTAGCAGATTACGAACTTTTAGCAAAATGTCTATGGGATCGTGTTGGAATGACAAATTTATAAAAATAGCAGACTTGGGGCCCAGACCACTGGCATCACTGACAAGTTGAATGGTAATGCTGCTTCTTTGACAAAGTCAGCCCTTTGGTCAAGTGAATAGTCGACTAATCGTTTACATAATATGTAATACAAAAATCATGAAAATAAAACAGCCAAACAACTAATGATTTTACTTAACTTTTATTACCCCGATAATGTTCACTGCAACACGTTTAGTACCTGCCTCATCATGTACCTCGAACGAGTGACGGTCGCAAAGTAATTGCACAATTACTTTAGAAGGTAACGAAGTTTTGGGAGTGGCAATTAGGAAGCAATTGTTTTCGGGTGTTGGGTAAAAATAGGCTTTTTGGAAAGGTTAGCTGATTTTCTATCATGTAAAATGGCTGCTGAAAATATTATTACGGTTTCTTTTATGGAAAAACTTTACCGTAATACTGACAAATATGACGGTTATTATTGAAATTATGCCCTATGAGTTCAATATTACGTCTCATTATCAATTAAGTAACGTTTCTCAGGACGTTATTTCAGCTGATAGACGTCCACAGTTAGACATAGGCCTTTCCCAAGCGTTGCTACATACAAACCAGTCGAGTCCGTCTTGCATCCAGCGGATTGAAGTCGTCGGTCCAAGTTTTGGAAGGCCTTTCAAAAGGTGAGCCACCTTCCAGTACGCGATTGCCTTATTTTCTTAGAATAGAATAGAATAGAAAACATTTATTAACAAAATACAAAGTAAAAAATAACAATATAAAAACATAACAATGATAAAGATCACAGACACACACACACACAAACACACACACAACAAACACAGTTACACTGTCACACAGTCTTCACAGTTTAGCAAATTTAACGAGGAAAATATTAAGCACAATTAACTCCAAAAACCTTAATTTAATGCAAGCGTAACAAAATCCTTTTGACTCCACAACTGCCTAAATCAGACAGAATTCACTTAAACCGACCTCAGAAAGTAATGATCTCAACAGACAAATATACCCGGCCGAGTGCGTACCGAACCACGCATACTGAAGGGTTCAGTAATCGGGATTTCTATTTATGTATGCCCAATGTTGTCTTTTTTCAAATTCAAAGTCAAAACTTTTATTTCAATTAGGACATTACACGGCACTTTTGAACGTCATCATTAAAATTTATAATAATTAAGTGACTCTAGCGTCCATTCGCAAAGGTAGATTCTTATGGAGAAGAACGGACAAGAAACTCCATAGTTACTCTTTTCAAATAAATGTTTTACAATATTTGGTATACAAAAAATACTTCATATATTATGTGCGGACGATGCACTAAGTATACTAGTTATAGAACAAAGTATTACCAGCAGAGGTAAACTTCTAAGTATCTCATGTGAGTACCATGAGTGCTCACATATTAGCAAATATTGAATAGCAAACAGAAAAAATTACAAGACACAAAAAATGCATTCACAAATTTAATACTAAGTACACACTTTATCGCCAGCGACAATAAATACGTAGCTGTTTCATAGGGTACAAACAAAACTATTAAACAAAGTTACGAATACGGTTGAGACTTAAAAAACTAAAATCACGCCTGATATTGAATTAAACAAAAAAAAAACACTCAAATCCAATTTTCGCGGTGAAGACTGAATTATTTGAGTATCGGTTTCGTTATTTGGCTACGGATACCTAAAAACGTTCACATAATCGCTGAAAATCAACTAAACGCCAGCAATCAGTTGCTAATTGTCATCTACGTAATGAAGGCACTTCTTAAAACTCGTTTCGTACTAATAGGTATTCTCGAACCAATTTGGCTTCAAACGACGAGGGAGCGTTTGAACTTGGGGATTAAAAGAATCGGCAATCTTATTTGAGTTTTGGATCTGTCTTTGATGAGTGGGGGCGCTAGGGGTCCTGTTTGCTATTAGTTACACTTTCCTATAAGTCATCATCGGCCTAGCCTTTTCCCAACTATATTGGGGTCCAATCCAGAGGGCTTCAAGTCATCATCGGCCTAGCCTTTTCCCAACTATATTGGGGTCCAATCCAGAGGGCTTCCAGTCATACCAGGTTCAGCTAAATACCAGTATTTAACGTGGAGCGGCTGCCTACCAGACCTCCACAACCCAATAACTGGGGAACACGGACTTGTTGGCAAGACTGGTGTCACATTTTCTGGCTCTTTGACAATCCGTAACGACTGCCAAAGATCTACAAATGACAGCCGGGACCAACGGCTTAACGTGCTTTCCGAGGCACGGAGGAAACTCGGTATGTTAAGATGGTCACCCATCCACAGACCAACCTTGGCAAGCGTTGCTTCACCTTGAAGATCGACCTGTGCGGCAGTTATTCTTTAGCCACGAGCTCCTCTTACACTTACACTTTGCTATAAGGGTTACTGAAAAACGCTATTCCTTTTTTTAGTTCTGGAATCCCATTTCCTGGAATTACCTGATATCATATCAGTTAGAACTTGATAAGGCTGTAACATAAGGAGTGAATATGACTAACTGATTTCATGCCACTGACTGCATCAGACAGCTTAGCGAATTTTTTGGACATTTTCAATCGTTTTTTGTGGTTGAGTTTTTTGGAGCAAGTAACTATTTTTTGTTTCAGTAACAAAGGAAGTTCAATTGATGGCCTTTTTGCAGAGAAATATGTCACTTGGTTGTCTAGGTTATCTCTATCCATTCCAGGTTTCCTGGAGGAGATAGTAGAATACGATAAGGCCGCCAATTGTATCTTTTTTAATTTAAGATTTCCTTTATGTATTGATATTTTTTGTATTTTATACATACATATTATGTACAACTATCAACTAATATTCCGTCATGCTATATAAATGTAATATTATGTTCATCAGGTACCTACACACACAAAATAAATAGTGACATTAATTTAAAAAAATATATAGTCTAGATTGAGCCAAAAGAACAAGTCGACTTTCCTTTTTTAAAATCCAATGTTTACCCTGTCTCTTTCAGGGATTAAATGGCAATCTTTCAAAAACTGAAGATATGATTTATGGAAGAATTAGTCAAGTGATTACTAACGACTGCTTGACTAGTTTCTGCAAAGACAGTGGATCTTGGCTTCCAGCCAAAAAAGCACTAGTGTGAACATAATTTCCGAGCGTTTTCCCAAGCTGTTTGTTATTGGCTCTTGTTTCAGTTATTCTTATTATTAAACTAGCTTCTGTCCGCGACTTCGTCCGCGTGGAATAGTTACTTTAACTCCAATTTTGAAACTCTCAGCCCGATCGGTTTAAATTTGACAAAGTTTAATACAAACTTTCATCCCTTTCGATCAAATTTGATTACCATAAAAACGGTTCTAGTGAGGTAATCTTAAAAGATAGACATATACTGTCGCGGACATTTTTTTAGATAATTTTAAGAGGAATAATTCTTTCCTACATATTGTTTTGGTATCTTGAACCGTTTTCGCAGCGCACGCAACGGAAGCCCTCAAAGATGAATAATTTTCCCCGTTTTTTCCACATTTTCCATTTTTTCTTCGCTCCTATTACTTGCATCGTGATGTTATATTCTTACTAAACTTCTTCGATAAATGGTCTATTTAATCCAAAAAGAATTTTTCAATTCTAACCAGTAGTTCCTGAGATTAGCGCGTTCAAACAAACAAACAAACAAACTCTTCAGCTTTATAATATTAGTATAGATTATAATGTCTGCGCTTCGTGAATCTGGTTCTGGTGGATCTGGTGGGTGGTATACTTTTATTTGACGACCTCTTAAGTCTCCTAACTCATTAGATCTCGAAAATTGGTTCAGTTTAGGGAACGTGCAGAAACTATAGGTGGCAGCACAGACGCGTCAATGTCAAGTATATTTTATTTATATGTTTCAAATTTGCAACGCTAGATGGCAGAGTCTACTTCGTGCACGTTCCCCTCAACAGAAGGGGCAGGAAGTATAGGTGACAGCACAGGTCAAATAATTACAACGTAAAAGTTTTAGATTTGCAACACTAGATGGCATAGTCTACGCTGTGCACGTTCCCTACTTAATTATAAAAATCAGAAACTATTCAAAATCCCTGTTATAACAAAACAAAAAAAAGTTACTCAAAGTAGACGGTCTAAGGTTTTTGTTTTATCTAAATCTAGACAGCACTACATAAATAAAACATCGTAAAACCACTTTATTTCAAGACGCAACTCGAAAAAAAAATGGCGGTCAAAATCAGTGTTACCGCAATATGTCACGAGAAATTCCATATTTGAAATTTAAATAATTCGCCAGCGTGAGTCCATTACCTTTCGTATGTAAATCTGTATTAACATACTTTTCGGAATTGGCAACATCTTTAACAGGATCCTTGATTATACTGTGAACTTTTTAAAGTGCTGATTTACGTATTTTTTTCTTCGTCCTTTGACCGCGACCCGTAACCGCCAAAAGAGCAGAAATTTTTACCTGAAAATCAAGTTTATACCTAATTCCATTCCGCAGTTTGTAGCAAGGATAAAGTATGTAGACTTGTTTTTACTTCTTATACATTTGAAATACTTATGTTTTGTTGTATGACACACAGGCTATTATTTAAAAATATAAATGAAATAACAGGACCACGCACATAAAATGAAACTTTCAGCGATATATTCAGCGGCAAATAGTGTTAAGTTACCGAGATAATTGGCTTTTGACGACCAAACTAACAGAATGATATTATAAAGCCTCTATTTCTGACATTCGGCTACGGATCCCCAAAAAGATTTAGGTACCAACCAAAGAAATAGGAACCTCGAAAAAGGTGACGATAATGTAACATTATGTAGATATTAGTTACAATACAATAAGCCCTTGTCATACTGCTTTTAAAGCATTCACCTTAATTCAAAAATCCTTTTATTCCAACTTCTTTAGAAACGGGATAAAATGAAGTGAATGGATGGATTAACGCTAAACGCGAAAGGAGATGAACAACCAACTAATTTCCGCTTCTAGAGCGAATCTTCCTGGAAACCACCCGTGTAAAGTTGCTTTTCTAACTAAGATGTGCGGGGTGGCATGCTGAGCGATGACCTTTTATAGGTTACTAGCAGCGCCCCGCGGTTTCACCCGCGTTGTTCCCGTTACTGTAGCAATTCGGGGATAAAATACAGCCTATGTTACCTAGGGTGAATGTAGCTTTTTAATGGTGAAGGAATTTTTGAAATCGGTACAGTATTTTTGGAGTTTATTCATTACAAACATACACACACACAACTCGGTGTTTTTGGTTGCTTTTTTATTTTTGAACACACCGACTTCCGAAATTAAAGTTATTTTGTACTTTTTTTTTGTTTAGAAGTCGGTTGTATTTTTTGTAAAAAGTTTTTTTATTTTTCACTTTTTAGTGGTTCACTCCCAGCTAACCATACTCATCACAGCGTACGTGGTATAAATTGGTGTAAACAATAAACAAACATGCGATTTCAGCTATCCCGACAGATTTGCTATCATTTATTGAAATTAACAAAAAACCGCTTGTTCGATTTCGATAAAATTTTCATGGGACCATTTGGGAAGTATACCCTTTCCAACAAGAATTTTTCAAATCGGTTGGCAAGCGACGGAGTTATGCGCGAAAAAACATTAAAAAAAAATACAAACATCCGAATTGAGAACCACCTCCTTTTTTAGAAGTCGGTTAAAAATATAAAACTTTCCTCTTTATAATATTAGTATAGAATAGCTGTTGCCCGCGACTTCGTACGCTCATATCCCGTTTTTTTCCGTTCCCGTAGGAATTTCGGGAAATCCTCTTAGTGCTACTCTACAAAACCGAGAAAACCGACATGCCAAATTTTAGCTTTCTTAATTCATTTTAATATAGCCTGTGCGTTGTCTGTTAGTCACTAAGTCGATCAATTACTCTGTAAGGGAAGAGTTTTACATGCATATATTGATGATTAACTTTAATCTATTTTTTTATGCATCATTCTTGAACAAACTTTTTTCTTTCTTTTTTTCTCGGAAGCCTTTTGGGTGGGTAACTGTGCGCGGGTTAAAACCCAGCCAGGCACATTACTTTGTGTAATTAATTTCTTCACCACTGACCTCAAAACGGTGAAGGACAACATCGTAAGGAAACCGGCATGTCCTAGAACCAAAAATTCGAAGACATGTGACATTCACTAACCCGAACTGGGCCCGCGTGGTGGATTCCATTCCCTCTCCTAGAGAGGAGGCCTGTGTCCCAGCAGTGGTAACATTAAAAGGCTGAATATGCATAACCCTGGGTGGTTTGTGCCATCAGAGATAAATAAATCACCATATGGATCACTTCAGCTTCCTGGCAAGGCCGAGTGTAAGATCAGGTGTATATAAAAGCGGGAGATGTGTGCGATGGATCATCATCGTCCATATTTTAGAAGAAAGACGTCCATACCAAAAATTTGCATGGCATTGTAAGAACTTTTGTAACCACGTTAGAGTGAACAGGCTTCTTTTTCGCGCCGTCGACCCGGGCCTGGTTGCTATCGGACGGCGAACCACTCATAGCTCGCCATCCTCAGGCCCGTAATTCGATTACCCTTACAAATGTCTTCAATTTCGTTTGGAATAGATTAGAAAGGCTTTGATGAAAATTAAAATAATAATTCAGACCAAAGGGTTGCTTGATCCAAAATGGAAGTTAAAGTTGAGGAATATAAACTAAAGCGAATATTTGATTTTCTTAGCTTTTTTATGCCTCAATTACACAAATTGACATAATTAATCTTGGACTACACCTCCAAAGAAGCAACAAACACGACCACGTACTGGCTGCTAACTGTATAATTTCATGAAGCATCGACAAGATACGAAGAATTCCTGCCCATACATAACTTACTTATCTATACTAATATTATAAAGCTGAAGAGTTTGTTTGTTTGTTTGAACGCACTAATCTCAGGAACTACTGGTCCGATTTGAAAAAATCTTTCAGTGTTAGATAGCCCATTTATCGAGGAAGGCTATAGGCTTATATATCATCTTATATATCTATTGGTCTTAGCGTGATGATATATCATCACGCTAAGACCAATAGGAGCGGAGCAGTCATGAAAAATGTGACACAAACGAAGTTGTGCGGGGACAGCTAGTTTCTCTATAAGTCGTCATTACTGTAGAAACACCCTCTTGTACGGCACATTTTCTTCTTCTCGGATCATCCTTAATTTTTTTGTTCTTCTTATTCTCTTATAGCCTTTCAAATTCATACTCAACACTTTTCTCACGATGTCTTCGGTATGTAGTAAGTGTACACCGTGTTTCAAGCCCAAATTCACCTGTCACCTGTGACCTAGACTAGAGTCAAGAGCAAATCCATCTCACAATAATAAAAAAAAATTAAGTTCTTATTCTTGGGAAATAAGGAACAGAGTGTACTTCATAAGCAAACGCGAGATACCTATGCATGTTTCAAAAGTAAGCAAAGAAATTTTTCGAAAAATATTTTAACTCTACAATCAACCCTTTTTGTCAAATAACAAGAACTTCTTATTACAATATGATCAACCTATTTTCTGAAAACGAACACAGCCTAATTCATTTTAAACATTCTCTGTACCTCATTAGGTATTAAACATTTTACCGTTCTTCATTAGGTATACCTTTTTTTTTTTTTTTTTTTTTTTTTTTTTTTTTTCTGGATGGGAAATCATCAAATGACCCCTCCCGCCCTGGGTGGAGCGGTAGGGAGTGTCAGACTTTGATGAAAATTCAGATAATAATTCAGACCAAAGGGATGCCTGATCCAAAATGGAAAGTAGAGTTGAGGAATATAAACTAAAGAGAATATTTGATTTTCTTAGCTTTTTATGCCTCAATTACACAAATTGACATAATTAATCTTTGACTACACCTCCAAAGAAGCAACAAACACGACCACTGGCTGCTAACTGTATAATTTCATGAAGCATCGACAAGATACGAAGAATTCCTGCCCATACATAACTTAGTTATCTATACTAATATTATAAAGCTGAAGAGTTTGTTTGTTTGTTTGTTTGTTTGTTTGTTTGTTTGAACGCGCTAATCTCAGGAACTACTGGTCCGATTTGAAAAAATCTTTCAGTGTTAGATAGCCCATTTATCGAGGAAGGCTATAGGCTATATATCATCACGCTAAGACCAATAGGAGCGGAGCAGTCATGAAAAATGTGACACAAACGAAGTTGTGCGGGGACAGCTAGTTTCTCTATAAGTCGTCATTACTGTAGAAACACCCTCTTGTACGGCACATTTTCTTCTTCTCGGATCATCCTTAATTTTTTTGTTCTTCTTATTCTCTTATAGCCTTTCAAATTCATACTCAACACTTTTCTCACGATGTCTTCGGTATGTAGTAAGTGTACACCGTGTATCAAGCCCAAATTCACCTGTCACCTGTGACCTAGACTAGAGTCAAGAGCAAATCCATCTCACAATAATAAAAAAAAAATTGAAGTCCTTATTCTTGGGAAATAAGGAACTGAGTTTAATTAAACTTCATAAGCAAACGCGAGATACCTATGCATGTTTCAAAAGTAAGCTAAGAATATTTTCGAAAAATATTTTAACTCTACAATCAACCCTTTTTGTCAAATAACAAGCACATCTTATTACAATATGATCAACCTATTTTCTGAAAACGAACACAGCCTAATTCATTTTAAACATTCTCTGTACCTCATTAGGTATTAAACATTTTACGGTTCTTCATTAGGTACACGTCGCGACACAGGTCCTGTTCCCCAATCTCATTTAGTGACGTTTTAAGAAACGAGTGCTCGGCCCACGACTTCTTATAAATTCATGCGATCCTGGTACCTCTCGGTGAAATCCTAAGCGAGGGAATTTTTGGAGATGGTTGTTTGTGGTATTTTATACGGTAAAAATGTTTGTGGATTTCGTGAAGAATGAAACAAGAGTTTGAGATAGGTACCTTCATCTTTTGAATGATTAATTTATTCATTACTAGCAACGCCCCGCGGTTTTACTCGCGTAGTTTCCGTTCCCGTGGCAATATGGGAATAAAATATAGCCTATGTTACTCAGGGTGAATATAGCTTTCTAATGGTGAAAGAATTTTTGAAATCGGTCCAGAAGTTTTTGAGTTTATTCGTTACATACAAAAATACAAATCTTTCTTCTTTATAATATTAGTATAGATTTTAATAACAGTACAAATTCATCACAGAAAATCTACGCAAATAAGTTAAACCGGAGGGAAAATAACGGCACTTTACTTTATTTATGTGAAAGCATATACCTACAATACATATAACATTAAAGTTTGGATGATTTAACGCGTTCCGGCTGTATCTTAAAAACGGCCAATATTGATGAGATTGGCAGATAGCTCGGTAATACTAACTGTGGCTACTATTAGTTACAATGAACTCCGTGAAAAAAAAATGAAAGGCCATGAAATTTTTAACAGACACGGACGAAATAAAATAAACAAAATGATACAGAGGATGTCAATAACCATTGCATAAACCAATTATAATAATAATAATAATAATAATCCAAAAAATCTATATTTTTCAAGAAAATCTCAATTTAAACACACCTCCAAAGAAACCTGATTAAAAACTGGATAAGAACAATCATAAATACATAAACCGGCCGATAAAAATAAACTATGAAAAGAAATTTAAGAAAAAGCCCCAGATGACGTCTGTCAACGACGTCAGAAAACCAACATGCACAATGGAAATGGAATGAAACGATGATATTATGTTGACCAGAGCAGCTACTCTTCGCGCACGCCATCCACCCCCGGGCTCGCCGCTCAGCTCCGCCTCGCCGCCGCCGGACATCGAATCGCAAGTGTCACCGGCGGTTGCAGTCGCGTCGAGCTCGAGCGACGAGTATTTCTCTCCGCCGACGTCGCCACCACCAGTACGTTGGCAGGGGAGAGGCCGGCCACCGAGGGGCTTGGGACCTAGGGGCCAACCGGCCCCGAGCCGAGTCCCCGCTACCGGTGGTTGTGTGCAGCGCATGAGATGGACTCAGTCTATGAACGAGAACGTCATGCGCGCATATTACGGGTCTACAGAGGGGGGAATTAACCTCACTGCGTACCGTGTTAGGATGCTGTCTCTGTTTCAGGACCTGGAACCAACTGTAAACGTCTCGGCCCAACGATTGTCGGATCAGGTGCGGGTCATCCAACGTAGTCACAGGTTGGACGAAGCCGCACTTGATAGGCTGCGCTCAGAGGTACTGAACAACCTTATCATCTCGACCCCGACACAGACCGCGGTACAGGCGCCAGGCAGTGGCGCAATCATACCGCGGCCCATTCATGTTTGTGACGAGGTGGTTGATAGGGTTGTTACGGTAAGTAGCCAGTGCAACGATCGACTGAGGAGCGCTCTGGAGGATGCGCTTCGCGAGTATAGATCAACTCCGACCGAACTTAGGCCCCGATTACCACGGTTGCCTATGCATAAAAAGAATAGGGCGCTGGTGTGTGCCTTGGACTCGCTGCTTAAGAACATTTTCGAAAGCAGTGAGAACCTCGTTGATACGCACTCAATCCTGTATTGCGGGGCTGTTGCGGCATGTCGTGTAGCAAACGTAAAGTTTTCAAATAGTGACGGAGCTACGCGACCAAAGAATGCTGTACCAGCTTGGCAGTGCAGGATCGAGCGGCGTATTGATGAGGCCAGGGTACTCATCGGCAAACTATACTGCTTCAGGGAGGGCAATACAAGACCACGCGTGATGCGCTTTGTGAGGCGGGCATTTTTGGGGACTGAAATCAGCCCTCAAGAATACATGTCCCGTGTCACAGAGCGCATCGACTTCCTGAAGCAGAAAGTTTGTGCATGGGCGAACCGTATTCGGCGGTATAAGAGGCGGGTTGACCGATACTCGCAGAATCGCATGTTCCAGAGCGATGAGAGGTGGGTGTATAGAGCTTGGGAGCGACCTGAACAAAGTGTGACGGACGTGTGCCGCCCGGATGACGTTACCACAAATACATTCTGGCGAAGCATCTGGTCGGTACCCGTCTGTCATGCCGAGGGTGGCTGGATGCGTGATGTTGAGCGCGTGTGTGAAGCTATACCACAAATGGAAAAAATTACAATTACAACAGTAGATATAGCCACAGCAGTCCGTCCATTACCGAACTGGAAGTCTCCGGGACCGGACGGACTGCATAACTTCTGGCTTAAGTGGTATAGCAGCTCACACGCGCTCCTGGCATCTCAATTCCAGTCATCCTTAGATTCTGGGTCGCTACCACAGTTTCTGACAACTGGCATTACCCACCTGCTCCATAAAACAGGTAGTCCCGCGGAACCTAAGAACTATAGACCGATTACTTGTTTGTCGACGGTCTATAAACTTCTTACATCCATCCTGAGAGTGAAAATTAATGAACACATTGAGAGCAACTCGATTATGTCCTACTCTCAGAATGGATGTAGGAAGGGGTCCCGCGGAACTAAGGAGCTACTCCTCATAGACATGGCCATAAGCCAACAGGTTCGTCGCTCCCGCAAGGATCTGTCGACATGTTGGATAGATTACAAGAAGGCCTACGATTCTGTGCCACATACATGGCTCTTGAAGGTGTTGGAGCTGTACAAAGTAGATGCAACTCTACGCACCTTCCTTGAGTCATGTATGAGACAATGGAAAACGGTCCTTCGCTATCCAGGATGTCGACCGATTCAAGGGAATGAGGAGCCTGTATGGATTAAACGGGGAATATTTCAGGGCGACAGTTTGAGTCCACTTTGGTTTTGCTTAGCTCTGAATCCTCTAAGCACACTGCTGGAGGATTCAGGTCTAGGCTATCGGTTGAGAAGAGGTGGTCAGACCATATCTCACCTTCTTTACATGGATGATCTGAAACTCTTTGCCCCCAACAATTTGCGACTAATGGAGCTACTGAAGGTGACTGAAACCTTCAGTAGTGCCATCAGGATGGAATTTGGTGTGGACAAATGTGCAGTCATGCATGTAAAGAAAGGGGAGATTATGGAATCTGAGGGAATTCAACTCTCGGATTCCATACAGGTTAGATCCCTCAGCTCGACCGAAACCTACAAGTATTTGGGTATGTCGGAAGCGTTAGGCATTAACGGTGCTGACATGAAACAATCGCTGAAAGAGCGCTTCTTTGGCCGCCTGAAAAAGGTTTTAAATAGCCTTTTGTCAGGCGGAAATAAAGTGCGCGCTTTCAACGGTTGGGTCATGCCGGTATTAATGTACTCTTTCGGCATACTCAAATGGACTCAAACCGAACTCGACGCCCTGGATAGGAGAGTCCGTACACTGTTGACCGCAAACCGGATGCATCACCCACGATCGTCGGTGATGAGACTGTACATCCCGCGGAAGTGTGGAGGTCGAGGCTTTTTAAATGCTAAGACTCTCCACAACCGCGAGATGTGCAGTCTCAGAGAATATTTTCTCAAAGCCGATGTGGGTATGCACCGAGATGTGGTCGCAGTGGACAAAGGATTCACCCCGTTATCCATGGCTAAAGAGAACTGGCGCAAACCTGTGATACCTACTACAGATGACCGTAGGGAGGTATGGAGAGGCAAGGAGCTTCACGGACGCTTTTATCGGGCTCTTTATGGGTCCGATGTTGATTTCTCAGCGTCCGTGGCCTGGCTACGTTTCGGTGATCTTTTCGGAGAAACTGAAGGTTTTGTTTGTGCAATTATGGACGAAGTTATCTTAACGAACAACTACCGGAGGCATATTATGAAGGACGGGACGGTTGACGTGTGTCGGGCATGTCACCGTCCGGGTGAGTCCATCAGACATATTATCTCTGGTTGTTCTCGTCTGGCTAACGGCGAGTACTTGCACAGGCACAACCAAGTAGCCAGGATTATCCATCAGCAACTTGCTTTGAAATACAAACTTGTGGATTCTGAGGTACCGTATTACAAGTATGTGCCCGACCCAGTTCTCGAAAATGACCATGCCACGTTGTACTGGGATCGGTCTATCATTACTGATAGGACTATTATTGCCAACAAGCCGGATATAGTGGTGATAGACCGATTAGCGCGCCGCACAATGATAATCGATGTTACCATCCCACATGACGAGAACCTCGTGAAAGCTGAGAAAGAGAAACAAATCAAGTATCTCGACTTAGCACACGAGGTTGTCGACATGTGGAATGTGGACTCGGCTGTCATTGTGCCGATTGTCGTTACGGCCAATGGTCTGATGGCCAAAAGCTTTGACGAACATCTGTCAAAGCTGGCGTTACACGGTTGGTTAAAGGGCCTGATACAGAAGGCAGTACTCCTCGATACGGCTCGTATTGTGAGGAGGTTCCTTTCTCTGGAGCCCTAACCACCGGTAGCTTGGACCCTGCTCCCGACACCGGCGGACTACTGCGTTTTGTATTTTTAAATGTTTTTTTATTGTTTGTGTTTTTTTTAAGAAATATTTAAAAATATAAAAATGTATGTATAGTTAAATAAATAAAGAGATAATAATAATAATAATAATACGTTTATTTCGACCATCACAGGATCATAGCACACAGTGTATAATAAAATAACAACAAAAACATACAATTACAAAGAACACACACAAAACAATCAGACACGTAATAATTATATCTATATTACAGATTCCGATTGTTCAGTAAGTGAACCATAGAGCAATGGTTCAGGTACCGACAATCGAACCTCTGCGCGAATGCCCTCAGGATGCCATTGGAGCTAGCCCGCACCCTGCGCACCAGGGATGTGCACCGTTTTCGCATAGTAGAATAGAAACAGTCGACTCGCGACTCGGCGAACATCCCTGATGCGCTACAGAATCGGGGTAGCCCCATCAGCACCCTGAATGCATTATTATATTGTACGCGCAGGGCGCTGTACTGTCCGCGCGTGTATGACACCCACAGGCTGCTCGTGTAGAAGGATGTACAGAATGCCTTGAACAAAGTTGTTTTCACTTCGGTGGCACAACGAGCAAACCTGCGAGCAATCATATTCGCCCTTACCGACAACGCCCTGCGTTCACGTTCTATGTCTGCATCGTCTTTCAGATCAGAGGACAGCATATGTCCTAGATATTTAAAACGTTCCACCCTCGTCAGAGGCGTCCCACATAGTTTAATGGTAGGCATTGTTGGCGGACATTTTCCTCTGGCCTGAAAGACCATGCATTCACTTTTCTTGACGTTATAAATCAAGTCATGTTTGTAAGCGTACTTTTCACAGATGCCCAACAATTTAGAAAGGCCACATACAGAAGCGCTCAGCAGCACCATGTCGTCCGCATAACTGATATTATTGAGACATACATCATCAATGTGGCAGCCAACACGGGTGCCGCTAAGCTCCTCTATCAGTGCGTTGATGTAGAGATTGAAAAGCTTGGGTGAGGATAGCCCCCCCTGCCTCACCCCACATTCCAAGCTGTACGGCTCGGAATAAGCACTCGACCATCGCACGACATTGACCTGGTTATGATACCAAAATTTAAAGATCCTGATGAGTTCAGCTGGCAGAGATACATCTTTCAATTTTTGCCACAGGATATTGTAACTAACCAGGTCAAATGCCCTCGACAAATCGAGAAAACATGCATAAACCGGTGTGCGTCTGTCCGTGTAGTACTTGATAGTTTGCTTCACACACAAGATGGCTGTCTCCGTGGAGAGTCTCGGTCTGAAACCGAACTGGTTGTCGCTAATGTTCAGGTATTTATCCAGTTGATTGTTTAGCAAACTATCAAGCACTTTCGCTACCGTAGTGGCAAGAGAAATCGGCCTGTAGTTAGATTTATCAGCAATATCACCAGTCTTATTTTTCACAATTGGCACCACCACAGTTTTCATAAGTGCAGGAGGTAAGTATGAATGTCCTATACATAGGGTATAGAACATCGCGACCACTCTAGGCAGATGAGGGCCTGCGTGTTTGAGATGTTCGATGCTGATACCGTCATGGCCAGGAGACTTCCCACGCGACATTACTTTAATCACTCGTTTTACATCTTTAGCTGTAATTATAGCTCCAATCGCCTGACCATGTGGCTCAACATCATTCACCGGCTGTGATGGTCCCAATGGCGATTTAACAGTGAAATGATCTTTAAACATATCAGCTATGGAACTATGATCATTGATCCCGTTTACGCTCACAGGGAGGCCAGGTTTACCATTGAATTTTTTGGTGGACTTCCAAAAGCTTCTAAAATTATGCTTCGAATGGTGCGATGCTAAAATGTCCATTTTTATTTGTTCGCTATGCTTTTGACACCATTTTAAGCGAGACTTAAAAACATTTCGACTAGTTTGCATTTCCTCAAAAACTAGACCCGACTTTGGTTTTCCACACCATGCCCACATCTGAAATTTACTTCTAGCCTCCCTATGAGAATCACTAACATGTCTGTTCCATCCAACTACAGGCTTCCTACTATTACGTCGTGTTGCGACAGCAAAACTATCAGTGGCAGCTTTACTTAAAATAAAAACTAACTCATCATAAAGTTTATCAATGTGTTTTTTGTGATCTAAATTATTGCAAACATAGTCACTACAGTCGCGAAACACACTAGGAAAATAATTTGAAAAATCTACGTTACCTATTCACAGCCAGTCCAGTCTTATACTTAAACAACTCTGTGAATGGTCCACAGATTGACATGATAAATTCTGAGCACGAATATGATAAAATATGTAATTCGATGTTTCCAAGAAATTATGTGTTAAGTATAGACTTTACACGTCAATGAGCTAGCGAAACTTTATGCCCAAAGGTCTCCACTCCCCTCTAGAAACATTGTTTCCAGCCAAACCCCAATATATCATCATGTATTTTCGGAAATATCTCAAGTTACATGTGCTCCTTAAACTTCCAAAGGCCGCTAACATTAATATTCTTGTCCGAACCTCTGTTGTCCTTTATTTTAACACTAAAGAATCGCAACTTGTTTGGGTCAAAGTTTATTTAGGCCCAAGTTCTTATAAAACCGATATTGCGATGCTGCTCAAGTGACTTCAGTTGGAAATTTACCTCTATCTAGGTATATATCTTTGAAAATGGTGGACCCAGGCTAAGTCATCATTACTAATGCTCGAAATAAAATATAACCACCGTCGTACCTTCACAAAAATTAAGGCCTTTTTTGGCGTTTAAAAAAAAACTTATAATGAAGAAAAAGAAATTATGCCTGCCATGCCAAAAAGTAAACTTAAAAATTCAAAACAGGATAAATAATAATCTTTTCACTGCAGCCGGGGGATGGTTCATTTGAATGGTTCTTTACAGACGTGTTTTTTTATTTCATACTTTTTTTGCAAACTTTAGACGATGGCAGAATATGTAGGCTAATTTTCATAAAAACAAAATATTTTGGTTTAATTATTTGTGAACCACGGCTCCCCCTTTTTATTTTTTTAAATGTTCACTAGCGTATGTTACCCGGGAAAACTCAACACACACACTCAACATTGACATGGGTTTCAAATCTGTTATTATTCGGTAAATGATTTTTTAAACGATAATCATTTGTGATATTTTATTATTTTTGAGCTTTGAGGATGTAATCCAAATATTTATTCATCACGAATTTTTTTGCGTAGCATAAATTAAGTGATTGTTTTCTTAACAATTAATTTTGTATGCCGAAAGGCAGAATGTACAAGGATTCCAAGATTTCGTAATACCTCAACTGTATTATGTACCTACATTTGATACAAATAAAGTCTTCTATTCTATTCTAGTATGCTTCGTTTCTTCTAATCAGTATTTTATAGTCGTCCGCACCAAAAGTTTTAGTTGCTGTTATAAGGTTAGCCTAGAAAAGGTTTCGACTTTATAAGTTTCTGTTGCCAGACGGCGCGTTAAAGCCTTAAATAAAAATAAGGCCCGAAGGCGTGAAAAAAACATTATTGACAAATAAAGAAAACGTGATTGGTATATCCATTTACTGGCCACAATAAATAAACCTAATAAAATGTTCGTTCCAACGAAACGAACAGATATAACAATAAATCAAATTAATTATTTTTCCTTCTATCGTACGTATCTATATAAGATTCAAAAACACCATTATCTTTGATATTTTTTTGTTTTGGAACATAATCATAATTTCAACTCACTCATTTCATTGATGTTCAAATATCTACAATCGTAACTGAGTGGATCCTTTTTTCCTGGATGGGAAATCATAAAATGACTTCTCCCGCTCTGGATGGAGCGGAAGGGAGTGTCTTACTGAGTAAAACCCACCCGTGTTCCCCCTTTTTTTTTTTTTTTTTTTTTGGATGGGAAATCATCAAATGACCCCTCCCGCCCTGGGTGGAGCGGTAGGGAGTGTCAGACTTTTACTGACTAAAACCCACCCGTGCTCCTCCATGTGCCCTTTGCGTTCCAGGGCCGCGGCAACTCTCTCGAACAAATTCCGCAACCCTAGCAGGCACCGACCCTATGGGGCCCCGTCTCTGGTGCTGACGGCTCCTTGAGGCGCGCGTGAAGCACAACGCGTCGTCGACTCAGCCTGGTATCGGACAGCGAGCCACCCACGCTCACCGTCCAC
This sequence comes from Hecatera dysodea, assembly GCA_905332915.2. Lineage (NCBI taxonomy): Eukaryota > Metazoa > Arthropoda > Insecta > Lepidoptera > Noctuidae > Hecatera > Hecatera dysodea. The sequence continues at coordinate 2,722,300 of HG995294.1, read as the reverse complement.
AGGCATCAGCCACTGCGCAATAGCACAGCGGCCGACTTGTCTCTGGAGGAGGCCGAAATGGGACCACTACTGGCACTCCATTTCAGCCCCCTCCCGAGTACCGGGAGTCGCAGCACCCACAGCAGAAGCGGCAGAAGCGGCGACGGAAGCCGCGGCGGCGGCAGAGGCGGCGGCGGCGGCGGACCTCTTGCCCTTGGTCGGGGCGGATGGCGCGCAGGCCCTTCCCCCAGCCCAGTGCTCGGCCGGCTTGCCAACAGCCGCACATGCACTGCAGTGCGGCGTGGCCTCGCACGAGCCGGCCCGATGACCGGGCTGACCACAGCGGAAACAAAGTCCACTGCGGTCCACCTCCGAGGGGCACATAGCTCCCGTGTGGTTGCCCACATGGCAGCGGTAGCACCTCAGAGGTCTGGGTTCCAGCAGTTTTACCCGCGCAGAAACCCACCCCACCAAGAGCCTTCGACCCTCCGACACTGTTCTGGCCGCCGTCACGGGGCAGCTCACCACAAGGGTTTGCATGCCCGTGTTGTCAGGCCGGAGGGTGCCCGCCTTGACGAGCTCGGCAGAGCACCCCCCAGTCCTGGCGACGGCGGCCACAACCTCCTCCTCCGTCACGGAGTCGTCCAGGCCCACTATGCGCATGTCAATGCACTTAGTCGGCCTGGACACTCGAACCTCGTCCGCGGGGAGGACCTCCTTCAGCCTTTCGGCCAGGGCGTCCGCGAACGGGCCACTCTCCGCTCCGGCGAGCTCGAGCTTCCGGGCACCGGTCAGGGTTCTCCTGATCCCGAGGCCCCCAGTGATGCCCAGCTCCCGGAGGTTCACCGCCTCCTTCGCCCGCTTCATGAGGGCGAGGTACGTCACGCCCCTCTGTTCCGCTTCCGGCTGCAGTGTTAAAACTACAGCCGCGGACTTCGGGGCGCGGAGCCTCGCCGCGATGGCGTTGGCTTTTCGCCGCTGCCTCTTGGCCTTGCTCCTGGCCGCCTTTTTGGCCTGCCGCTTTTCTCCAGCAACCTGCCACCCGGCCTCGGCCGCAGGAGGGTCCGAGGTTGGGGGTGGGGGCGGCCGCGGCGCCACTGGCGCAGCAGCCTTAGCCGCTCCCCCTCCAGCCTTCCTCCTTCCCCTCTTCGCCGGGGCCGTCTTGGTAGTCGCCGGCGTCGCGGGCGCCGGCGTCATAGGCGCTGGCGCGGCTCCCGCCTTGGCTTTCGCCTGGCCGGACGTTCCCGGGCCAGCAGCCACCGCGGCTGCGTACGAAGCCGCCTTCTGCTGTCCCGGGGGCCTCTGTGCTGCCGCCAACGGGGGACGCCGGATCATGTCCTCCAAGGCGGACACCTGCCTCCGGAAGGGAGCCAGCTCCTGCCGCACCAGGCTCCGCACCTGGCTCTGCACTTGGCTCCCCTCCAGCGCCGCCGGACTCGGCCCCCCCTGCGGCTCCTCCGAGGCCGCTCTGGCCATGCCAGCCAGGTCCCTCCGGAGCGACTCATTCTCCGCGATGAGTCGCTCCGTTACGGCCGCGAGGCGGGCGACCTCCGCCCGCAACTCTGTCGCCTCTCCGGACCCGCCGACGTTGGCTGCCGCTGCCGCCAGGATGGAGGCTTTGGCCGCGCCGATGGCCTCCCGCTTTGAGGACTGTTTCCTCTTGAAGGCCACAGCGCGGATCGCGGCCTCCACGACCTCCGCAAACTGGGCCTTCTTCTCTTCAACAGAGGGACGCACCTCTCCCGGGGGCTCCGAGTCGTCGGAGTCGAGAGTAGGCGGAAGAGTAGAGGGAGCCCCACGACCGCTCCCTCCAGGGCGACGCCCCTCCTCCACCAGCCTCCCGGCCCGACTCTCCACCTCCCGGGTAGAGGGAGCCAGCCCCCTCCCTGCCTCACAGCCCCTGCCCCGCCTTGCGGTGGGGATTTTGCGGGCGGAGGCAAATTCGCCCTCGGAGGACGACCCCCCGGTATCCTCCCGTCTGGGCCGCTTGCGGAAGAACTTGCCGTTCTCCGCAGCAGCCCCCTCTCTTCCGGATCCAGAGCCCGCCGAGCTGACCGTTACTAGGTCTGGGGCGGAGCCGGAATCCGACTCCGCACCACCCCGGCGCTCAGGCGAACCCTCCTCTCCAAACTCGTACGCCATCAGCTCCTTAAAGGAGTCAGATCCGGATGACGACGATGACTCGGAGCCTCCTCGGCTCTTGTTGCCACTGGCAAGCGGAAGACGTTTGGTGCCCACCCCAGAGTACGGAGGGCAGCCCGCCGAAGCGGGGTGGGATTCCCCGACCGCTGAGCAGTCGGGACCCACCTGGGGACTCATTTTGCAAGCGTCTTTATTCATATGTTGTGCCTTTTAAGGGTGCGGTCCCTGTTCGCTCCGCCCCTTCTCAGGGCCCTCTCCTCACCTCACCTCTCCACCTGCTCGCTGCTCCCACAGTCACGTCTGATGATCAGACGCGTACCAGAGAGCAGCGAGCAAGCGTGTGTGTGTCCCTCTTGGTCTGATCCCTCACTTGCGACCTTCCGGCATGAGTGGCTCTACCGGGAAAGCTCGCAAGATCATTGAGACGCTCAAGCCCCACCACGACGACAACGTGGAGACACATTCGGTGGGGACCCGTGTTCCCCCTGGTGTCCCTTTTTGTTCCAGGGCCGCGGTGACTCTTTCTAACAAATTCAGCAACACTAGCAGGCACTGACCCTATGGGGTACCGTCCTCTTTGCTGATATCTTTTTGAGCCGCGCGTGGAACACGACGCGCCGTCGACCGTTACCGTGACGGCGACGAATTTATTTGAAAGAGTCACTGCGACCTGAAACGCAAAAGGCACTAAGGAAGGCACTAGGACTCCAATCAGGCAGGACAAGGTGTTTACTAAAGAAAAAGAAGAAAGAGAAAGGCTAAGTACAGATAGATCTTCTGCCTACCTTGGTTGAATCCGCAAAAGACACAAGTAGAGAACTAATCTAAAAAAATGGTATTTTACTTATCGTTTGTGACGCTGGGTCACAAGATGAGAGGTTGTCCTACCTCCCAACTCGTCTACAGTGTGTAGGATGGTAGTATTGGAATAATAAAACTTGGATTGGTGACTTGATTGTTTATTATTTCATGGTAAGACAAAAGAAACCCGGTATCTAATACTGTTACATAATTATCTATACTAATATTATAAAGCTGAAGAGTTTGTTTATTTGTTTGTTTGAACGCGCTAATCTCAGGAACTACTAGTTCGGATTGAAAAATTCTTTTTGGGTTGAATAGACCATTTATCGAGGAAGGCTTTAGGCTATATAACATCACGCTTAAGCCAATAGGAGCGGAGCAGCGATAAAGAATGTTTTAAAATCGGGGATTCCACGGGGACGAAGTCGCGGGCAGCAGCTAGTTATAAAATATGATCACACTGGTAACTATTGAAAATTTATGATTTGTATTGCTCTGCTTGAGCGATTTGGTGGGACTGATTCCAAAATCTGCGCAGTCAATGAAAAAACGAAATTCAAAATATGTTTGAAAATAGATACATTTTCTGTTTAGGTCAATAAAATTAAGGAGTTTTCAGTCATCGTGGAGGTTTAAAGTCCACGAGACTGAAAACGCAACGACATCGTTACACGTTTATCCACATATCGCACACAAATTACAAATTCCACCCTTAGATCGTGAATCTAAGAATGAAATTACGTTTCGCACCCACCGAGAACACCCCTTGCCCCCTGCTTATTATTCCTCCCCAGGACTGTGACATTTCTGTTATTATATTACAACATGATGTGTTTGGTAACGGGTTTTTTCATAATTTTCCATTTCACCTTGCTGAGTGCGGTACCGGGGTTTCAAGATGATTATACACAAGATATATCCTAGTATAATTACACAGTTATACAGTGCTACTGGAGACCTCGTGGGTAGTAAAATTGCACAGGTCTTTTTTCGAGAGAAAGAGAAAGAGTAAATATGGAGTTTCTTTTCCGTTCTTCTCCATAAGAATCTACCTTTGCGAAAGGACGCTGGAGTCACTTTATTATTTTTATTTACATGTGTTTTTAACTGTAAATTATGACTTTGAAAACTGCGTTTTGACTTTTGACTTTGCAACGTAACGCAAGGAAAGCGGAGAGGTGGGAAACGCAGCACGATTCCCGGCCACCGTAGGCGCGGGCCTGTAGATGACGAGCTATGATTTCGACAAATGATACTGGAGCAATGGGCCATTAGCGTTGGTCGATGTTAATTTATTAATTTGTTGTATGTGTGTCTTTCATTATTACTTTTTATTTTTTATTTCATATATACATTATTTTATATCCATTTATTTCATTTGTATTTGTACATTTCATGTCAGTAGATAAGTGTTCCGTGAGTGTCTCCGTGGCATCACAGGCCCTATCAGAATACCAGCGCTGTGGCATTTACTAAATTTTTTTTTTTTTAATGTCGCAGCATATGCTGAGATGGGGACCTTTTTTGGCCTCGCACAGTTTAACCCTATTATTGGTGCTGTATACAATTTGATACGTTGTTCTTTTAAAAAATCTAGACACAAAATGAGATATATTTTGAAAACTTTTATTAGTTTAGAAGAAACAAAATATAATTAAATTTCTATCGAAAAAGTTGTTTCACTATTGGCAACACTGAAAAAGCAGTAGAATCTAAGATGGCGAACCGAACCAACGCGTCTACTCATCGCAAGGTAAGAAAATTCATTTTAAATTGTATTAAACGATAATTTGAAACGAAAGTGATATTATTTGAATAGCTTAGAATAGTTTACTAGTTGGTATTCTATTTTGGTTGTTCGAAATTGATTGTAACTATATTTTTTTCACTGGTTTTTTCGAGTGTATCAGATCTGATACATTGCCAGATAACAAATATTATAGATATTTTTGAATATGTATCTAATATGTTACATTGCCAGTGGTGTGCACTGTTAAATAACTAACACTGTAAAATACATTTATTAATATATTTTACAGTGTAAAATATATTAAACGCCAAACGTATCTGCAAGTAGACAGCTGCATTCGTTGGAGACCATACCATTGTCTCCAGTTCCATCCACATCGTATCAAGTAAGTTTACCATCTCCACTGGCTTCGTCCCCACCAGTACCTGCACCACTCGTCAATAACTTGATGCGTCGTAACCAGCTTTTGTCTCCATTATCACCGGCTACCCGCTCAAGTAGACCTAGAGTTGTCACGGTACGGCGAAGAGTAATACCACCTAAAAGATTAGCACCACATTGGCGTTGCTGTAAATTTACTGGTTCCGGAGAAGTAGAAGATATTTCATTTGAGCCTCGTGGAGAAAAGAGTGCCATTGAATACTTCAAGCTGTTCTTCTCTGACGACATCGTCTATCATATAGTGGAACAAACAAATATCTATAGCACACAGATAAATGGTACATCTATAAATATAACAGAAGATGATGTTAAAGACTTTTTGGCAAACCTAATTAAACAATACAACACTAATGTGGATGGAGTAGACCAAGCAGATATGCTTGTTGCTCTGTATCGTACGCCATTCCGTGGTCATCGCTGTATTTGCCAATCTTCTAACAAATGTTGGATATCTGCGTAAACAATGCCTGGCTTTTATATAGTCGTGATAAAAGAGCTAGACATGATACCAAAAAACAGAAGTCACTAAAAACATTTGAAAGCCTACGCAAAATTGAACGAACTGAGACGAACGATATTGGTAGACCCCATTCCAGCTCAACAGTTACGATACAGAAACCAGTAGCTGAAAGACCCACAGATGCTGTGCGATATGACCAGGTTGGTCATTACCCTAAAATAATAATTACCAGGGGAAGGTGTATTTACTGCACAAAAGGACAGACGAATTTTTTTACCAAAAATGTGAAATACGACTGAGCTTATGGCCCGATCGCAATTGTTTTTTAGAGTACCATTCTAAGAAGTAAAAATTAGTAATTAATAATAAAAATAATCTCTTGAGACTGATATGTATACGTACTCGTACGTATTAAGTAGTTATTTATAAAATTGATCTCATTTTATTCATAAATAATTCTCATTAATTAGGTAAGACTTAAAGGCTGATTGTGACTGATAACTATGTTGATTTTTAGAAGATTTTTTTTAATTTTTTTGATTATGAAATCAGAATTTATATTATTTTTAATTTTCCTATTCTAAGCAATGTGTCAAATATGATACGTAGTATTTTTTCTATTGATTACTATGAACCTGGCAATGTGCCTAATGTGATACATACAATAAAACGTAAACTAAATAATTACAATTTTTTTTATTATTTTTTTCCTTTCCAGTGAACACCTAGGAACACAAACCAGGCATTTTTTTCATAAATACTGAAGAAAAAAATGCCTGCCAAGTATAGGGTTAAAATTAATAATACTTTTATTTTATTTTTATTTTTCTTTGTTTAATGGGCGAGTCCTAAATAAATATTTTTCTTTCTTTCTATGGGTGGCTTGCCGTTCAATAGCAACCAGGCCCGGGTCAACAGGTTGTGTTCCACGCGCGCCTCATAGAGCTGAGCATAACTAATATAAATGATAACTAAAAATATTTGACTTTGTTGACAGTAGGCTTGCCCCATTTTACATTGGTATTAATTATGAAAGCCTACACTTTTGCCTATGACCTTCGTGAAATGCAATCAAAACACAAATTTCCCTACATTTTGACAAATTCAAAAGTGACAAGACAGTCACTGAAACGACATTGACACAGTAACACTTTTTGAGTTGACACAGTAACACTTTTTGAGTACGAGAATTAGCCTTCAAGGCCCTGGATCAAAGTCCCCTGTACACCAAAGTTTACATTTCATATTACTTGAATCACCACCAATCTAATCATATATCAGCTTAAGCATGAATTTTCCACTTTACCGCTTCGGCACACACTCATACGACCAAAGAACTCCTTCCAATCCTCTTTTAGGCGGTAGACACATCGTATTGAAACAAGCGGGCCGTATTCCACTCGAGTGTGCTTTGTGTACTCGCCTTTATATTATTTATCCGTTCAGTTGATTTTGATGGAAGCCTTTGGCTGTTATAAGAACTTTCGTTTGTTATATAATGTGTCATGTTGTCAAATTTACCTGGGTGCTTTAGAAATTCTGTACCAGACTTTGAATTTAGGGAATTTTGAACTCGAAGAATTGCGTACGAAAGTCTTTGTTATCTAAGAAAGAATCAGATGTTTTAATTTGTTCAAAAGAGTCACCGCGAACGCAAAAGACATTAAAAGAAACACGAAGGAACACGGATGGGTATGAGTCTGAAATTCCCTTCCACTTCGCCCACAGCGGAAGAAATCATTTATGAATTTCGCTTTTTTTTAAATCGTGTCTCACTTGGTCACCCTTTTGGTACAACAGTCTAAAACCTAAAGCTAGTATGCGTGACCTCGGCTCGTTCTGTAAAGTGTCTATATCAAACTCGTAATTAAATAAGGTAGGCCTTTATAACCCAATTAGTAAAACATCAGTGAAACTGGAAAGACTATTAAAACGATTTTAAGTGATATTAGCACATCATTCTTCATCTTAAATTAAATAACCTTAAATTAAATTAATATTAACCTTACATATATATTATATTTAGAATCTTTAATTAATCTTACCGCACTCTGTTATTGAGCGAGTACATAACTGTTGCAAACGACGTTTCCGATGGGTGGAGACCTGGTGTCCTGAAATACAGGCCTGGCGGTGTAGTTTAGGCACCAGTCTCCCACAATATAAATTTCGACGTTATGTATTTTTATGCCATATTTTTTGTGCCTTTCTTTATATTGTGGTGAGAAAATAAATGATGATTATTATTATTATTATTGTATCAGCCGAAAACGTCCACTGCTGGACATAGGTCTCCCCCAAGTGTCGTCAGAGGGCCGGGACATTGCTTGCAGAACAGTTGGTCGATGGGGCTGAAAAGCGACCGCGTACTGGAAGATGCAGCGTTGGAAAGTGTTCCACGGGTGGACCGATGACCAGTGGCGTGCAGGGTTTTTTGGGTTTTAAATGTGGTGTTTGGGTTTTAATTCAGGGTTGAAATGTGGTGTTATTTTTTTTGTTTTTTTTTTTAATAGGCTGTTTAAAAAAACAAAAAATAACTCATTTCATTAAAAATCAACCCTGAATAAGTGGTTATTTTTTAAAATTTATTTGGACATTTTCTCTGGCCTACCCTAACTCGAACCACTGCACACCACTGCCGATGACCTAGTGAGGGTCGCAGGTAGACCAATATCCAGCAGTGGGTCTACACCAAGTGTCGCCACAACAACCGGTCCTGTGCGTCTCGCATCCATCGGTTACCCGCGACCCTCATCAGGTCATCGGTCCACCCGTGGGAGACTTTCCTCGCTGCATCTTCCAGTACGCGGTCGCCACTCCAGAGCTTTTTGGCCCCATTGACCAACTGTTCTGCAAGCAATGTACCGGCCCTCTGCCACTTCAGTTTTGGAGATCCTTCGAGCTATGTCGGTAACCTTGGTTCTCTTGGGGATATCATCAGGATAGTCTCCAGATCACATCGCTCACAAAACCGATAGTGTATATTGAAAACCTAGCATGAAACAAGCGTTAAGTATCAATTTAACCATACACTCGGGCTCTCGAAAGCAGATCATAAAATAATCAAATTGAATCGAAATTCGAAATCGAAAATAACCACATTAAATCGAATCCCTCTCTAATTTGCCGAGAGGGAATTTAACGCCCAATCGTAAGGGCGGGAACACATCATAACATGTAATTCCTTCAATTCCCCCATCCCCCGAATAATTAACAAGGTGTGAAACGACACGATTAAATCCGACATGTAAATATTTTATTGGACAGCTGAGTCTGTCTGTGTGTAACTGGTTTAAAAAAAGTTTGGCTGAAGGACGTGCATAGGGTTGTCAAGTGATACTAATTTGGGCTAAAAAATGTTTGTGGATGTAAAATGTGTCTGGCATATACTTAAACTAGCTGATGTTTTTGTTAGCTGAAACTACTATGAATGTAAATGAGATAAAACTTAGGGCTAGATTCACAGAAACGTCGTTACCTACACTTTGTTAAGTAAAGTAAGTATGAGTTTCAAAGTAATTGCAATTATGGCAATATAAAAAAAAGAAAGAGGAAGGATTAAAAAGAGAAGAAAAAAAACATGTTAATGCGTATTATTTTTTATTTTTTTTTATGGTCTATTTTACATGAAATTCTTTTAAATGAAAGCAAGATGAAAATATTGCATATATTTATTTATTTAAATACTAACAGAAGACTTACAGCTAAATATAATGGTAATGTACAACAGATTGATAAACAGTACTGTTGTTAAGTACTTTATTTATTAAGCTTTTTCCCCATCTATATATGGCCAGCTTCCAATTACATACTGAGCCCAGCTGAGCTCTATGCACTCGTATCGCTATTTATTCCTGTGTGCCTGTTTCGCCATTACGTTCCAGATAAACACACCAATTCAGACACGATTAACCATTGTCGACACTGATTAGTTTTTGGCATCAAAGGGATAGTCTACACGGACCAGCTTCGGCAGATCGCCGCGCTCTACACAAGCTTCCAATTTCAAATGTTGATCAAAAACTTAGAACCCTTCATATCCACGATCACACACCGTCAGACTCACTGATTGGATCTGATAATAATGAATGGATTGAATAACAAAGGAATGATTGTCAAAATTAATTAATCCTTCACTCATTCTTCCATTCACTTTGCGTATTGTCTTGCTGCTATTTATTGTTTAACTTTTATCCCGCATGTGAAAGAAGAATTGTTGATTTAATTGTTGTGTTTTATGCAGTTAAATTGATGGTCTGATTCTATTATTTTAGGGTTCCGTACTGGAAAGATAACCAACAAAACCCTACTACCGCTCCGCTGTCTCTCCGTCCGTCTATCACCGGACTGTATCTCATGAGTTGTACTAGGTTATTATTTTAGGGTTCTGTACTGGACAGATAACCAACGAAACCCTACTAACGCTTCGTTATCTCTCCGTCCGTCTATCAGCGGACTGTATCTCATGAGTTGTACCTACTAGGTTATTTATTTATAGCCGCTAAGGCAATAAATAAAAAAAATACAGTCGGTCATTATTTAGGTCTATGGTCCAGATCCTTTCACGTGCACCTCCAACCCTAGCAGGCACTGAACCTTGGGCCCCATCTTCCCAAATAACTACCCTTCAATCTAAAATACGTTGTTAACAGAACATGCAGTCTAGCGTTCGAACACTAAAACTTGTGTGCCGCCCATCGTGCCTGCTTCAGAAAATAAAATTACCCGTATCGTTCCGTCGAAACATCGTGAAGAAACCGGCATGTCCTAGAACCAAACATTCGAAGACATGTGACATTCACCAACCCGCACTGGGCCCGCGTGGTGGATTACCACCCATTCCTTCTCCTAGAGAGGAGGCCTTTTTTTTTTTTTTTTTTTTCTCTGGATGGGAAATCATCAAATGACCCCTCCCGCCCTGGGTGGAGCGGTAGGGAGTGTCAGACTTTTACTGACTAAAACCCACCCGTGATCCTTCTTGTGCCCTATGCGTTCCAGGGCCGCGGCAACTCTTTCGAACAAATTCCGCAACCCTAGCAGGCACCGACCCTATGGGGCCCCGTCCTCGGTGCTGACGGCTCCTTGAGGCGCGCGTGGAACACAACGCGTCGTCGACTCAACCTGGTATCGGACGGCGAGCCACCCACGCTCACCGTCCCCAGGCATCAGCCACTGCGCGATAGCACAGCGGCCGACTTGTCTCTGGAGGGGGCCGAAATGGGACCATTACTGGCACTCCATCTCAGCACCCTCCCGAGTGTTGGGAGCCGCAGCACCCGCAGCAGAAGCGGCAGTGGCGGCGACAGAAGCCGCGGCGGCGGCAGAGGCGGCGGTGGCGGCGGACCTCTTGCCCCTGGTCAGGGCGGATGGCGCGCAGGCCCTTCCCCCAGCCCAGTGCTCGGCCGGCTTGCCAGCAGCCGCACATGCACTGCAGTGCGGCGTGGCCTCACACGAGCCGGCCCGATGACCGGGCTGACCACAGCGGAAACAAAGTCCGCTGCGGTCCACCTCCGAGGGGCACATAGCTCCCGTGTGGTTGCCCACATGGCAGCGGTAGCACCTCAGAGGCCTGGGTTCCAGCAGTTTTACCCGCGCAGACACCCATCCCACCAAGAGCCTTCGGCCCTCCGACACAGTTCTGGCCGCCGTCACGGGGCAGCTCACCACAAGGGTTTGCATGCCCGTGTTGTCAGGCCGGAGGGTGCCCGCCTTGACGAGCTCGGCAGAGCACCCCCCAGTCCTGGCGACGGCGGCCACAACTTCCTCCTCCGTCACGGAGTCATCCAGGCCCACTATGCGCATGTCGATGCGCTTAGTCGGCCTGGACACCCGGACCTCGTCCGCGGGTAAGACCGCCCTCAGCCTTTCGGCCAGGGCGTCCGCGAACGGGCCACTCTCCGCTCCGGCGAGCTCGAGCTTGCGGGCACCGGTTAAGGTCCTCCTGACCCCGATGCCCCCGCTGATGCCCAGCTCTTGGAGGCTCACCGCCTCCTTCGCCCGCTTCAGTACGGCGAGATACGTCACGCCCCTCTGTTCCGCTTCCGGCTGCAGTGTGAGCACTACAGCCGCGGATTTCGGGGCGCGAAGCCTCGCCGCAATGGCGTTGGCTTTCCGCCGCTGCCTCCTCGCCTTGTTATTGGTCGCTTTTGCGGCCCGCCGTTTCTGGCCAGCAACCTGCCACTCGGCCTCGGCCGCAGGAGGGTCCGAGGGTTGGGGTGGGGATGGGGGCGGCTGCGGCACCACTGGCGCCGCAGCCTTAGCCGCTCCTCCAGCCTTCCTCCTACCCCTCTTCGCCGGGGCCGCCTTGGTCGTCGCCGGCGTCGCAGTCGCCGGCGTCGCAGTCGCCGGCGTCACAGGCGCTGGCGCTGGCGCCGGCGTGGCTCCGCCCTTGGCCTTTGCCTTCGCCTGGCCAGACGTTCCCGGGCCGGCAGCCACGGCGGCCGCGTACGAAGCCGCCGTCTGCCGGCCCTGGGGCCTCTGTGTCGCCGCTAGTGGGGGACGCCGAATCATGTCCTCCAAAACGGAGAACTGCTTCTGGTAGGGAGCCAGCTCCTGCCGCACCAGGCTCCGCACCTGGCTCAGCACTAGGCTCCCCTCCAGCGTCGCCGGACTCGGCCCCCCCTGCGGCTCCTCCGAGGCCGCTCTGGCCATGCCAGCCAGGTCCCTCCGGAGCGACTCATTCTCTGCAATGAGTCGCTCCGTTACGGCCGCGAGGCGGGCGACTTCCGCCCGCAACTCTGTCGCCTCTCCGGACACGCCGACGTTGACCGCCGCCGCCGCCATAATGGAGGCCTTGGCCGCGCTAATGGCCTCCCGCTTAGAGGACTGCTTCCTCTTGAAGGCCACAGCGCGGATCGCGGCCTCCACGACCTCCTCCAGCTTGGCCCTCTTCTCCTCGGCAGTGGGAGGTACCTCTCCCGGGGACACCGAGTCATCGGAGTCGAGAGGAGGCGGACGAGTAGAGGGAGCCCTGCGACCGCTCCCCCCAGGGCGATGCCCCTCCCCCGCCAACCTCTCGGCCCGACGCTCCACCTCTCGGGTAGAGGCAGCCAGCCCCCTCCCCGCCTCACAACCCCTGCCCCGCCTAGCGGTGGGGATTTTGCGGGCGGAGGCAAATTCGCCCTCGAAGGACGACGCGCTGTCATCCTCCCGTCTGGGCCGCTTGCGGAAGAACTTTACGTTCTCCGCAGCAGCCCCCCCTCTTTCATCTCCCGAGCCCGCCGAGCTGACCGTTACTAGGTCTAGCGCGGAGCCGGAATCCAACTCCACGCCACCCCGGCGCTCACGCGAACCCTCCTCTGCGAATTCGTGCGCCATCAGCTCCTTAAAGGAGGCGGATCCGGATGACGACGACGAATTGGAGCCTCCTCGGCTCTTGTTGCCACTGGCAAGCGGAAGACGTTTGGTGCCCACCCCAGAGTACGGAGGGCAGCCCGCCGAAGCGGGGTGGGATTCCCCGACCGCTGAGCAGTCGGGACCCACCTGGGGACTCATTTTGCAAGCGTCTTGTTTTTTCATGTTTTCCTTTTAAGGGTGCGGTCCCTGTTCGCTCCGCCCCTTCTCAGGGCCCACTCTTCTCACCTCACCTCTCCACCTGCTCGCTGCTCTCACAGTCACGTCTGATGATCAGACGCGTACCAGAGAGCAGCGAGCAAGCGTGTGTCTCTCTTGGTCTGATCCCTCACTTGCGACCTTCCGGCATGAGTGGCTCTACCGGGAAAGCTCGCAAGATCATTGGGACGCTCAAGCCCCACCACGACGACAACGTGGAGACACATTCGGTGGGGTAGAGAGGAGGCCTGAGTCCCATCAGTGGGAACATTAAAAGGCTGATTATGCTTATGCTTTATCGTTCCGTCGCCAAGTTTATGAGTTAATAATAGCAGGACGTTTGTCTACAGATAGAACTAAAATTGGTTAATTTGGTTGTAAATTGCATATTTAATTCCATGCCGCACTCTGTGTTTCCTAATAGCTACATCCTTTGTGTTTCTAAGTGAAGAGTGAATAGGTTACTTTAAGGCAAGCGTTATCTATCTGCATATGATATTTAGAGAGGTTGAAAGCTAACCAAATTCCCTTTTAAATGATCGACCAAAGTCCATTGCAGAATTGTAAAAAAATATTTTGAGCAACACGTGATGATGTGATTCCAGTTTCTTTCAACCGAAATCCAAAAAAGGAGGTTCTAAATTCGACTGCATTTTTTTTTGTGTTTGTTACCTCATAACTTTGTATTTTTGTTTTTTGATTTTGATTTTGATGATTCTTTTTATATTCGAAAGGTGGTGCTTGTCGAATGGTCCTATTTCAATTTGATTGAGATCTGACAACTAGTATTTGAGTTATCCCTAATAATAATGCGTGGCTTAGTTTACATTGACGACGTTCTCATTCCCTCTTGTTGAAAAAAAAGGAAAAAATAAATTGTGTAGGAAGGTTTGGAAGAGCATCTTAGTATTTCAACGTGGTCTTTCTAGTTTAGTGAAGATCTGATGAAGAACAGAGATGATAGGAAACGGAACTCTTCAATAAATGATAGCAAATCGTTCGATATTGCTGAAATCGCATATTTGTTTATTGATTACACCAAAATGATTGGTACGTTCAGGTGGGGGTGGGGGGATATATTGTATATTATAGTTAACATATAAGTTGGAGTACATATCTGTGGCTAAATGATTAAAACAGTGATTGATTTTTTTTTTTTTTGCTGAGTATCAAGTAAATCACTCAATTCAAATATGGCCGGCTATGGCCGGTAAGTTTTCCAGTTATCACATTGATGTCCACAGACATCAAAAATGACAATTTACGTCACAGACAATAGATTTAAATGTTACCAACGTGAGAAATAAATCGATTTATTATTAATATATAATCGAAATATTATTAAGCCAACAATATCAACATGAGAACGAGATTTTACAATCCATTAGGCCTGTTTTATAAATTCCCTTAATTTTTTTCTATTTTCAGTACATTTTATATTGCGTTCTAATAATAAATAGCAACTTAAACTTATAAAAACGTGCACGCATTGCAAAGAATCCCAATATAAAAGTACGTTACAATCAATTTATCTTAGATATTGTTATTTTTACATTAACAAAACCTCTCGAAAAAATCAGAAAAGAATTTACTCAGCACAAAAGATTAAATCAAGTGAGGGCGAGTTTCTTAACTTTCAATGAAAATTTCTATTCGGGCTCTATTAATCAAATTTGAGCCGTCAGTGTTCGCTGAAAAGGTTTAATATTCTTCGGCTGACAATGTGAAAGCCTTGCAAATGATTGTTACTTTTGTCAGCAACGAATAGAACACAGTTAATTGTGATTGAGATGACAATGGACCAAACTTGATTTTGGATTCGAAGAGATGGTTTTTAAAAAGGAAAGAACGCAGGAATTGTGTCGGTAGCAAAAGATACGGGCACTGCAAAGAAAGAAGTATCACATGCTGTACTTTGTATACAGCATCTTTTTATATACCTATACTGGTTTTTTGGGTGTCGATCTTCGAGGTTAAGCAACGCTTGCCGAGGTTAGTCTGTGGATGGGTGACCATCCACAGACCATAACATAACGAGACTTCTCCGTGCCTCGGAAAGCACGAGATTTTTGGCAGTCGTTACGGATTCTCAGAAGCCAGAAAATCTGAAACCAGTCTTGCCAAGAAGTACCGTGTCCCCCAATTGTGGAGGTCTGTTAGGCAGCCGCTTTACGTAAAGTACTGGTATTCAACTGAATCCGGCTTAACTGGGAGCTGACCTCAATATAGTTGGGAAAAAGGCTAGGCCGCTGATGATGAATATATTTTTGAACTCTAATATCTTTACATAAAATTTTTCATTATATTAAAATATAACCAATAAAAATTAAAATATTTTATGAAAGATAAAATGAACTTTATGCGTGTGAAATAATCTGAAATAAAGAGTTCGGTGCCGTACCACGAAGTGCCAATTCTATCATGATACCTGTGTGAAAAAGGGATAGTGCTATTCGTCTTGTATAACTCCGTCTTTGTCTGACATAAGAAGCATGATGGAATTAAGACGTCATGGTAGGGCTACAACAATCTAATATTGTTATACATAAGATTGCTGAACTCTTTATTACTAAAAATTGAGCTTAAGTTAAGAGCAGTGGTGGCCGAGTGGTAACGGCCCCGACTTACGAATTGTAGGTCACGGGTTCAAACCCAGACTGGCGCATTACTTTGAGTAATTAATTTCATCACCACTGCTCTCAAAACGGTGAGGGAAAATATCGTGAGGAAACCGACATGTCCTAGAACCACAAATTCGAAGACATGTGACATTCACCAACCCGAACTGGGCCTGCGTGGTGGATTACGGCCCATTCCCTCTCCTAGAGAGGAGGCCTGTGTCCCAGCAGTGGGAACGTTAAAAGGCTGATTATGATTATGAGCTTAAGTTTAGAGTCAGTCAAATAAGACCTTTTACCGGCAAGCTGTCTGCCAAGAAACATTGTATTTTATTTTATATTCTTATAGAATAATATATCTACTATGATTTTCAAAGAGATTGACAATGAGGGTTTTCAGGAAAATTAACGCAACCAGTTGGCGCCACATAGGCGAGAGGTCCTCTTCCTTGAAAAAGCAACTTTGAATGAAACATGACGTTGATGTTAATTTAACAAATGTCAGAAAACATTACCGTTTTGACAGGTGTCTGGACCTGACGCCTCAGTGCTGCCACCTGGTGCTCGTCGTTTCAGAAAACCCTCATTGACAACCTCACTTTTCTTCATTTATTTGAAACTAGCAGCGCCCCGCGGTTTTATCCGCGTAGTTCCCGTCCCTGTGGGAATACGGGGGATAAAATGTAGCCTATGTTACTCAGGGTGAATGTAGCTTTCTATTGGTAAAAGAATTTTTGAAACCGCTCGAATAGTTTTTGAGTTTATTCGTTACATACAAAAATACAAATCTTTATTCTTTACAAATAATAATGAATAAATGGAATAATAAATAATAATATAAATCTAATATGTATAGCATACAAATAATAATATAGTATAGATGAGGCTGTTCTAAACCTTACTCCATACATCTATGTTTCTGTAACCTTAAAAAGTCCCAAGAAAATAAATTTCAAAAGCTTTTAGACTTCGTAAAGTCTAAACGGTTAAGTCGTTCATAACAATTACTATTAATAAAGAATAGCGGAACTATAATTAATCCACTTTTGCTTCTTCCAACTTAAAATTAGGTCGTAAAATGTAGTGCCTGAAGTTTCAAACTATATTTTTCCTAAAGATGTTACGAAAATATTTTAAGAGCCACCCTCGAATATTTAATAAGACTTTGGAAGTCGGTTAATAGATTCAGACAAGCTTTAAAGAAATTATTTTTTGCGGCATTCAGCAAGTCAAGTTTTGTCGCCAAGTTTTATGAGATTGTTGGTTTTTTTTATTGAGATGCTTATACCTAGAGAGAGGGTAAAAACCAATTATACATATCGGCTAGGAAACACCGGCTTCATCTAGCTTAAAATGACCAGAAATATTTGACGTGTAAAAGTGTTATGTTTAACCTACTTAGGTTGGAAATAACAGTTTTATTTACAAAATAAATATCATATACTTACATATGTACATATATATTACTAATACTCAGATTTACAAAATAATATGTAAATATCTTAAAAACCGGCACTTTTTTGGATTTGTCTCTTTTGAGGTACTCAACCTAACAACTTTCCTTAGATCAGTTGCAACTTGGAAGAATTTCAGGTATAAATACAAAACGGCAACATCATAGGTAAAGTCACAATAACATTTTTTTTTTTATTGTAACATTGTTTTTCTTTCACAGGATAGTCGGCGTTGACGCCGGCCTGGCATGACGCGTCAACTACGTCCCGCCTCGCCCCTGCACCTCTGCTCACCCCTCTACGATCCAGCCTTGAACATACTCACTACTGTCCTCTCCCTCTCCTTCCTACTACTGCCAATAGCCAACACACAAATGATACCCACCAACCTCACAAACAAAAACAAAAATATCACAAACGAAATTAATATTAATTATACTAAAGTAGAAGAATATACAATAACAGACAAAAATAAGGAAAATGAGCTTATTAATACAGTAAGTAGTAAAAACTACCAAATACTAATAGACAGATTTAGAAGAAAAGATAATTACACAACAGTGAAAACAGATGTTGCCAATAACACTGAAATAGAACAGGAATATCCGATAGATATCGAATTAGAAGATGAAAATGACAAAAGTGGTTTAGACAACAATTCAATGGAGAAACTTAGAGTAGACGATGTCGCAAGAACGAAAATCTTCAATGATTTCTCGAAAACGGTTAAAATTTATAAGCACCAATCAAAAATTGATGTTGACAGGGAAACTAATGAGACACTGGATAGTGTTGAGACTAAAGGGAATTTAGATCGCGAAGATATAAAGAGGATTTCCAATGAGTCATTAGGAATCCGTACACGAGCCCCCTCATCCTATCATGTTCCTTCAATTACGGATGTTCAACACACGCCGTGGCCCAGCTTTCTAGATGGTAAGTCAATTTAAACTTTATTTCTACCACATTAGGACTGGATTTTGGAACGTGCTGAATAATTTCAGGTCTTAGAAGGATTTGTGAACAGTATTGCTTCGAAATCGGAGGTCACGTTCTGGAGTCCCAGACAAGCTTGGAAGGGTCTTATGTAATTTTATTTCGACTTACTGTAATTGATCTTGTTAAGAGCTTTAATCATATTTATTACAGCTACGTTTAAAGTTGATTTTTGTGTGACCAGCATCGAGGTTTACGGTATCAAAAATTTCGAATTCTCGCCAAATCAACAAAAGTTATTCTCGTTTTCAAACAAACAAAAATGGAGAAAAAAGGAATGGAAATTTTTTAAAAGCTTAAATAAATAGCTTTCATCCATATGAATAAAAATAAAAATTGGCTGCGCCTACAAAATATGACCCTTTTATCTAAAGCCTGGCTAAGTGCATGTCAAGCTCGCACAGATAGGGTCCCGTACATAATAAAATAAAATAGATTAAAGACATAACATTAGACGTTTAAAAATTTGAACGAGAGTTTTTGTCTTGTATTCTAAACCTTTTAGATTGCAACTGGCGACCATCAACTGGCTAACAATTACAATTTTAATAATATTAACTCCTAATACCTTCCAGTCCGAGCAGTGGTGGCCGAGTGGTAACAGGCCCGACTTACGAATTGTTAGTCGCGGGTTAAAACCCAGCCATTACTTTGTATAGTTAATTTCATCACCACTGCTCTCAAAATGGGGAGTGAAAACATCGTGAGGAAACCGGCATGTCCTAGAACCAAAAATTCGAGGACATGTTACATTCACCAACCCACACTGGGCTCGCGTGGAGGATTACGGCCCATTCCCTCTCCTAGAGAGGAGGCCTGAGTCCCAGCAGTGGGAACATTAAAATTGATTATGCTTATGCTTATTTTCCAGTCTTACAAAGGAGAATGATTTTCCCAGTTACTGATTTGTGAAGGTCTTCAATTAAGGCTAGGAATATTTATTGATTACTCCTAATATTTATCATGCACCTACTATATAAGTCCATCACAGGATTAATAATAATATAATAATTCAGACACAGTTCATACATTATACAAAAACACTTTACATTTAAATAATCAACAAAAAAAAATACACTAACACATTAGACAATTAAATAATGAAATTAAATATAAACAACCTTTGAGTACGGAACCCTAAATCAGTATCTCGTTCACGAAGCTATACTAACGTCGGTCAAACGCCTGTCCGTTATCAGATTAGTTATCAAAACACAATACGGACGGATTCAGAATCATTTGAGCGATATCACTGGAATCTGATATTTATATGGCTGTCCGACATCAATTGTTTTGGCTGATGGCGATAAATTGGATTCAATGTTAAAAGTACATCTTTACACATCTATATCTATACTAATATTATAAAGAGGAAAGATTTGTATTTTTGTATGTAACGAATAAACTCAAAAAATACTGGACCGATTTCAAAAATGCTTTCACCATTAGAAAGCTACATTCACCCTGAGAAACTTAAGCTATATTTTTTATCCCCATATTCCCACGGGAACGGGAACTACGCGGGTAAAACCGCGGCGCGCTGCTAGTAACGAAATCGTAGACTTGCCATGTCTGTACATTGTTACTGTACATATTTTTGAAAATGTCTAAGAATTTAATCTTCTATTTGTAGGTACGCTTGACATCTTGGTAACCAAACTGATCCTAGATGACATGTTATTTGGAGTCACGAATTTTGTAGTAGTCGTTTAAGTTTTATGTTATCTATTGTGTCTTACGACAGACTGTTATCAATCTGTATAGGCTCTTCCTAAAGATGCTGGGGTTGACTTCCAACGAATCGGATGTAGCTGAATACACACCGACGACCACCCGACCGTATATCTGAGCTCCACAACCCAGTAACTGGGTAAAACAAGCGTCCCTTGGTAAGACTGGTGTCAGAGTTTCTGTCTTCTAACAAAGCGTCGCGATTGTCGAAGCAGTTCAAATTTCGGTCAAGACCAACGGTTTAACGTGCTGTCGAAGACATAGGGGAAACTTGGTAACCAATAGATGGTTACCCATCCATAGACACACCTCGGCAAGCGTAGCTTAACTTTGAAGTTCGAAGGAAGGCTGTTATTATTTAAATTGATTAATGTTTTATGCTGTTTTAAAGACTAGTCAGTCATAGTGTAAGAATCCAAAGAAAGCACATTCTTCATTGTTTTTTGGTGAGGTCCTTGTTGTAATGGAGGGAAGAAAGGGTAATGATTTTGGCTGTCTATGTATGTATGTTCCACTCTAGCGCCGAAACTACTGAACTGATTTTGATGAATGAGGTCGTTATGATTTCGTAGGGATGCCTGCCAACCACATATATGGCATGCGGTCACGGTTACACCTTCACCATTTTTGTACTCGACTTAATTTTTTAGAGTTCCGTACCCAAAGGGTAAAATCGGGACCCTATTACTAAGACTTCGCTGTCTGTCTGTCCGTCTGTCACCGGTCTGTATTTCAAGAACCGCGATAGTTGAATTTTTCTCACATTATGTGTTTCTGTTGCCACTATAACAACACACACTAAAAACAAAATAAAATAAATATTTTTATGGGGGGCTCCCATACAACAAACGTGATTTGTTTGCCCTTTTTTGCTCGATACCAATAAACGCAAACAGCACTTGAAATATTCACAAAACACGCAATTGTATTTTTACTTTTACAGCAAATAATAAAATTAAAATAAAATAAATATTAAATTCCCATACAAAAAACGCATAATTTTATGATTCCTAGTCAATGGTACGGAATCTTTCATGTGTGAGTGTGACTCGCACTTGGCCAGTGTTTTTCATTTTCAGGCTTTTTAAATTACTTTTATTTTTCTATAATCGGGTTACTGTTTTTTAGACTTTATTTTTTATCACGCCACCTGGGCCCCATGTCTGCTATTTTTATAAATTTGTCATTCCAACACGATCCCATTGTCATTTTGCCTAAATTTCGTAATCAGCAGTGCTATTCTGTAAGAACTCACGTGCGAATTCGATTCATATCTCATTTTCGATTACACTTCGTAACTCACCTGAAGTGAAAAGTATTTGATATTCTGACTGTCAAGTTAAGTTCGCTTCACCTATGTTCTCACTTAGTGGCGCTAGTGTAGTTTTCATCAAGTTACAGAATACCAAATACAGTTTTCACCGCAGAATCCGAAATGAGAACTGGAGTGAGTTCTTACAGAATAGCATTGCTGCTAAATTCATAACGGTCAATCATTGGTCGGTCAATGGTCTCGTAATACTTTTTGTTGACCACTGGAAAGTCATAGTGACGCTTTTACATTAGTAGATTACCAAACGTCAAACACGTAAAAATCAACCATTATGTAATCAATGATAGACCATTCTGACGCTATCGTAATAGAAGACTTGAGGCCCAGTTAACAGTACTTAGCTGAGAGATGTTTTTTTTTTTGTGTTGTGGCTCCATCTTATAACTATCGATGATTTTGCCAATGTCAAGGTTCGGAGAGGTAATGATGATCGGTTCTCATTTACGATTTTAAAGCTGAGTCAGTTTTTATTGTGAAACGAGGATCAAAATAACAAAAGATTTTTGGTTTATACATTTAATTGCTTTTCTTTGAAAACGTAACTCTGACATAAACACGATGTTGACGTTAATTTTTGCAATAAATGACAGAAAACATAAGTGTTTTGACAGATACCTGGACCAGACGCCTCAGTGGTGCCACCTGGTTTAACAAGCCATTATTTCATTAATGCCATATTTTTTTATCTTTATCTTTCTTTACTTTGTTTTGTTTTGTTTCTACACAAGCACTAAATTATTTTTCAAAACACTTGCCCCGCAAAGCATACACGATGCCTCCATCATATTTTCTCTGCAGAACATACCGAAGAGACACGAGAATCATTTATTATTTCTTTTATAGCACATGTGTGCATAAAATATTATATTATGCTATCACTATTTCACGCGGCCGCCCCTGCTAAAAATACCCGTACCCATACCTTTCTCCTCCCGATAGTGTCGTAACGTCTGATTAAGGTCTACTATTGGGTAATCGGGATAGGCTCGATTCGACCACATTTACTTTTTATATGGATGGGAAATCATCAAATGACTTAGTAAGGTAAGGTTGTCTATCAAAAAAGTAAAATTTGTAAATGAGCTATGATTTATTGAAAACTAGTAGCGCCCCGCGGTTTTACCCACGTAGTTCCCATTCCTAAAATTTCCCATTCGATAAAATATAACCTATGTTATTCAGGATGAATGTAGCTTTCTAATGGTGAAAGAATTTTTGAAATCGGTCCAGTAGTTTTTGAGTTTATTCGTTACACTCAAAAATACAAATCTTTCCTCTTTATAATATTAGTACTCGTATACATATATTGCAAAGATTTTTTGTAAGGAAAAAAAATATATATTAGAATACAATAAAATACTCTTTATTATGTACACTATATAAGTTACAGAAAATATAGATAAAGAAAACATTACATAGGGTGACACAATGGGCGGCCTTATCGCTAAAAGCGATCTTTTCAAGACAACCTTTGCATAGATTTTAAAGAGGAAAGGAAATATAGTACTACAGGTTATGAATTAATTGAATATATAATTAGGCGTACTAATAATATGTTCAATAAATACACAATAGATATACAATTAGAATCTTTTACTTATATGTAAGTGCTTTATTCCATTGCAGTCTCGAATTTTCTCCAACGCATTGCCAATCAAACAGTGTGTTACCGGTTTTCCATCAAAATGACGGCGAGGCAACAGTAGCTTAATGTACAAAAACTTTGGGTAAAGTAGTACAAACGGTCTTCCTCGCCAAATTCTTGATTGTTTTATGTTGTTAAAAAGTTTTCGCTATTTCGAAGTAAGGGCTGAAATACACACCTACACATAAAATGACGTCACCTATCTGTATGACCGTAATATTAGGGTAGTTGACTAAAAAAATCGAAATTTTCCGTCAAATAAATCTCCAAAAATATTGGAAACGTATTTTTTAAACAAAAAACAATGAGTATACAAAGCGTTGAAAACTCGTGTGACGTCACTCACTATGTGCTATAATTTTTACCACGACGTGACGTCACAAACTCCCACACCTGTCTCCATCTTTGATGCTTTTATCTTCGTCATTTTCTATAGATTGGATAAAACAAAAAATACGTGTCCAATATTTCTCGTTAATCTAACTGACGGACTAAATAGAACAATGTTTTTTTTTACTAAAAAAAAAAACAAAAACATCTCTATTGTTTTTCTGAAATAACGAGTATAACTAAGAACGAGCTTTTTCGCGAGGGTTCATTCCCGTGGCATAGGAATCGAGCATTTTCCCCAGACAATGGTTATCACAATGAGTTACAAATACAAAAACAAATACAAATACAAATCTTTATTAATGACCAAGAAGTTTTAAATTAGTTGGTGATTGGAGCCTCCCTTTAAGCAAGTAATGCCTGTGTTGGAAGACTCCGCTCTTCTACAACAATAACAAAATTTCTAGTTATAACTTAGATGTAAACCTAGTTTGTGTGGGATATGCATTTGTGGGTTTGTTCGTTGTATGTTTGTGTGTCTATCTGTGTGCGTGTGCGTTAACATACAACATACACACATAAGAAGAATAAGAATTCCAACCCCAAAAATAGGACTAGAAGTTCCAAAAAAGTTTCTTTTGCACGCCGTCTATCCTCTTTGTTACTGCGGCAGTATTATATTATCTGTGCTGCGGCCTAGTCATGCCGGTAAGGATCAAGTTTATCTCTTCACCTTCTTCTTTGTCTGCCGCTATATCGCTTAACATTTTAAGGAACCCACCCAATAAGCGTTTATTTCAGGCCACAGCTCATCTAAAATGTAACAGACATATCCGGTCTTATCCCAGTTAAGGATAGCAGTTTCGTAGAGAATCTTAAGCTAGTTGATTTCGAGCCTCAGGTATGTGAGTTTGCAGCCTGGCGAAATTTTTTCTAAAGAGTCATCGCGGCCCTGGAAAGTAATGGACATTATGGTTGACACCAGATAAATATGAAATAAAGGTCATTGCCCTTTCCTTGAAAAAAAAATGAATCGTTTTCCATTACTAGTAAATATAAAGGATCACGATGGATGTCGATTCAATATAGCATTAATTCATTATTTCTGTTTTAAGAATTAAGGTTGTCAATAAATGTAGGTGGGTCAATGACCGTTATTGCACATTTATTTGGTGTCGACTATAGGAGGAACACGGATTTGTTTTCGTCAGTAAGAGTCTGACACTCCCTCCCACTCTGTTCAGAGCGGAAGAAGCTGTTTAATGATTTCCCATCCTTGAAATATATATAGCAGCCTTGTTCTATCAACTGCCTAGATGTCCTCCATCCTCTGTGCCATTTATTTTAATAATAATATATCATTTATTTCGGGTAACAAAGACCCATACATATATACCTTACAGACTATCTTACATATTTATATAAAACAAAAACATTACACTATTTTACACGAATATCGGCGTCGTGTTACGCTGCGTGGTGTCACGTAGCCTTCCGCGGAATCGCCGATATACGGACACCCTTCGGCCAAAACTCTTCCTTGAGGAAAGGCTCGTATGTGTGAGTTAGAGGTTGAGACCTCTGACGCAGCCTCTGTAGTAAGTAGGAATTTGCAGGTAAGCTGTCATTAGTTAGTTATTTTAAAATGTTATCTTTTCATAATTATTTTGGTAGATCATTTCAAAAGTTCACCACCAACACAAGTATCGACGAGCATTGTTAAATAAAAGTTTAATTTATACTTCATTAGAAAGGCCTTGAAATATATATGGGTTGCAATAGATACTGAACTTTATCTTTAATGAAAGAGTTAGTTGTTCCCAAATTTAATAATAATTTTGAATTCTAAATTCAAATTTAGTGCTTACGTCATAAAATTATATCCTACAAAATATATACAAACGACGCAAGTACAAAAATAGTAACATTAAAACATTTCCATGTTAGTTCAAGAGTCCTACAAAAGCCTGAATCCAGAACACGAATTTATTCGTCACATAACCATGTTCCAGGGTTGCCACCAAATAACAAAGCCTCCGTAGTTTTGTAGAAACTTTCAAACATTTTAATGAGGCCGAAACTTTCTGTTATTATTACATTGTTACTCCCGAGTTTTGCTACAGCAAAACAAACAATTATTTTCGACATATGTATACGGCTTGATTTTCCGCGCTTGCCACCGCGGGAAAGATTAAATTTAATGCAGGCGCTATGTGTGTTTTAGAAGTTTTGTGTTTATGAGATTATGACATCGTAATCTACAGTTAATATGATAGATTAAATTTTAACATAGTTTTATTTAGAAATTAAAAGTTGCTGAGAGATCAGAAACGGCATTATTTACATCTATATTACTAATGTACCTAATAAAGCTAAAGAAAAAAAAAAATCTTTGATTTGTTTGTTTGAACGCGCTAATCTCTGAACTGCCGGTCGGTTTTTTTTTATATTATAATAATAATAGTTGTTTATTTCTCTCAAAAAGGTACAATTTTGGTACATAGTATGTAGGTTACAGGCGAATTCCAGCCTTTGTGAGAGCTAGAGTCAATAATGGGTTCGGGACCTGTAATACAGATCTCCCGGCTCACACCCTTCAAATTACAATTAATGTGCACTTACTTACTACAACATTAAGAACGCTCCAAGTATTGGGAGAAAGAGAAATACAGATAATAAACAAAAGTGCTGTGAGTGTCTTTGGATAGTGTAGTGTTCGTGAGTGCAGTATAAGTCCTCACTCCGAGCTCGCATATATAAGCCACATTAATGAGGAAGGCTATAGGGTATACAGGAATGACAAAAACAGGACATGCATGTACGAAGTCGCGAACAAAATCTAGTCAAATATTAAAATATGTACTTGTCTCTTGCTTACAAATTCTTTGGCATCTGTCACCATCTGTCTGACAGCGCCGAGCACGCTTGTTCCAATCTTACGGAGTGCTTTAAAGAATTCACTTTCTTGCTTTATTTATAAACCCGTAGATGGGTATTGTACAGTTTGAAACTTTTTTTTTCTGGATGGGAAATCACCAAATGACTTCTCCCGCTCTGGGCGGAGCGGAAGGGAGTGTCAGACTCTTACTGACTAAAACCCACCCGTGATCCTTCTTGTGCCCTTTACGTTCCAGGGCCGCGGTGACTCTTTCGAACAAATTCCGCAAACCTAGCAAGACTGAGTTGGGAAACCTAAAGTTGTGACTTGTGCCATCATTTGTCTATGACGTCGACGAATGATACTGGAGCACTGGGCATTGGTCGATTTTAATGTATTTTTTGTTATGTGTATTTTACTTTTTATTTGTTTCATATATACAGTGTTATTTGAAAAATACTAACAACCTCTTAAGAGATCATTGCACTCATCATTATGAACAACTTTTACTATGAAACTAAACATGAATTCGTGAAAAAAAAATCAACTGTTCCTTACATTTATGTTCATATAACTCATCAAAATGTAGGGAACAACTGTTTTTTTCAATTAGGTATGTGGTCCGTGAATGTATCCGTGGCAACACATGCCCGTGTATCGAAACATCAGCGCTGTGGTATTTATTTATTTTTATTAAATATCGCAGTACATACTGAGATAGGGATCTTTTTTGGCCACGCACAGTTTAAAATTAATAATTAGCTTTTAATTTGTTTGTCTTGTGCGAGTCAACATTTTTCTTTCTTTCTTTCTGATGCTGAAGAAGATTGAACTAATACACCGTTGGTTGTTCATCATTCTAGCGTCAAGAACAATGGTGTTACATTCAACGTTGCTGCCGTTCCAACACCAAAAAAAAACATCAAACAATTACAGACTTTCAGTGTTTGAATCTGCTAAAACTTAAAGTAACAAAGGAATACTGACTCGCCGCGCTGGCTGTGACAGCTAAAACTTTGCCGAACTCTGAAGTGTGTACCTACAAACTTTTGTAGTTGAAACTGACAATGAACGTAATTCGATGTGTCTGAAAATCAGTAGGAACTAAAAATAAACTGTATCGTGTAACATACATCTATATTAATATTATAAAGAGGAAAGATTTGATTGTTTGTTTGCATTGAATAGGCTCCAAAACTGCTGAACCGATTTGAAAAGTTCTTTCACTGTTGGGAAGCTATACTATCCCCGAGTGACATATGGTGCATTTCATCCCCATGTTCCCACGGAAACTTGAACTACGCGGTTGAAACCGTGGGGAGCTGTTAGTATGATTTAAAAAAAACTTATTGTGTGTTCATATTCTTTTTTTTAAAATTATTTTAAAGTAAATTGTTTTGAATTTATTCAATAAATTAAACAAAATTACCATTCTCCTGCCCTTATATCCGAAACTAAAAATACCGTGGGGAGCTGTTAGTATGATTAAAAAAAACTTATTGTGTGTTCATATTTTTTTTAAATTATTTTAAAGTAAATTGTTTTGAATTTATTCAATAAATTAGACAAAATTACCATTCTCCCGCCCTTATATCCGAAACTAAAAATAAAAATAAAAAATACAGATAAATAGTTCTTTACCTAAAGATTACAGGAAAAACAATAAGGAGTCTATATAGTTTTCAAATATGAAATACGTTCCGAAACCTTTGCACGTAAGTGCGACTCGAACTTGGCCAGTTTTTTTTTAGTTGAATCAAGAAAGAAAGAAAGAAAATACATTTATTTGGCACATACAGATACACACAATGTAGACACAAATATAATAAGAATCAGATCATTCAGCGCAGTATATTATATTACCTATTATCTAAATATATATAACTCAAAAGGGACTGACATAGTGATCTATCAACGCACAGCCCAAACCACTGAACGGATCGGGCTGAAATTTGGCATGTAGGTAGATGTTATGACGTAGGCATCCGCTAAGAAAGGATTTTGATTAATTCTACTCTCCAGGGGATAAAATAGGGGATGAAAATTTGTATGAAACTTTGTCAATTTTAAACCGATCGGGCTGCGAGTTTCAAAATCAGGGGGTAAAGTAACTATTCCACGCCGATGCAGTCGCGAGCAGAAGCTAGTATCTCATACAACGAAAGTCGGTTAGTGAATCTCTCGCAAAATATGTGAACACAAGGACCGGTAAAGCACTCAGCTCACTGCATCTACGACCAGGAAATGGCAATCAGAATTTCCTACAATCACGGAAAGGTGAGGTGGTGGTGGTGGTCACGGGTGGTGTGGTGGTGGTCGGGAGGAGGTGGTGTTCGTTGTTCTCAATGTCCGGCCTCGAGATTTAACGGTAACAGCGAAAGGAAATGCCATTTACCGGTCACTCCAGATTTTTCCTCCCCGAATCCAATCATGGTTTTGTGTCAAATTTGTATTCAAAGTTGCTCTATTTAGGTCTCTTCCGGCTATTGTAAGCTCTATTCCGTTATTTTTAACCGACTTCCAAAAAGGAGAAGGTTGACGCGACTGTATTTTTTTTGTGCGTGTTACCTCATAACTTTGTACTGGGTGACCCGATTTTGGTAAAGTGTTAATTAGTGTTAAATTAAAAGTGGTTATTTTTTTTTTTGTAAAAAGTTTTTGTGTAACGATAGTATTTTACTGCCCGATACTACCCGATAGTATTTCCTACCCGCGACTTCGTCCGCGTTCAATAGTTACTAACCCCTGATTTTGAATATTCTTCATTGGTGCTCCACTCCTATTGGTCTTAGCGTGACGATATATAACCTATAGCTTTCCTCAATAAATGGGCTAGCTAACATGATTTTTTTTTTCAAATCGGACTAGTTGTTCCTGAGATTACTGCGTTCAAGCAAACAAACTAAACACGCATATCTATTGTACTTAATTTTATAACAAGGAAAGGTTTTGTTTGTTTGTACGGGTCGATTTTAACCAATGGAAAGCTCCATTATCAGTGAGTAACACAGACTATATTTTATCCCCGTATTCCCACAAGAACGGGAACTAAACCGGTGAAACCGCGGGTGTAGCTAGTAATAGACAAACGAGGATGATAATATAATCTGTTCATATACATAGATATCTAGCAGCGCCCCGTTACTCGCGCTGATATTGTAACTTAATTGTTAAAATCGGTCCAGTAGTTTAGGAGTTTATTCGGTACAAATAACCTTTCCTCTTTATAATATTCTAGTATAAGTTATTGACCGCCGAGTCGAGGGTTTAATGCTTCTCTGCTTTAGAAATTATAGTCAGCTAGTCACTTTCAGCTTGTCCGAAATTATGCCAAGGAAACCGGTAAAAAAGTAGACTTAGTGCTATTTCAAACTATAATCTATATCTGTGCCAAATCATTCGGATTTTTTCTGCTGTGATTCAATAAGAAACATCCACCCATCCATCCAAACTTTTGCATTTGTAATAGCAATAAGATGTGCTATTCTGATTTATCTATACTATTATGAACGCGAAAGTTTGGATGTTTGTTATTCAATCTCGACGGAACGGCTGAATGAAACTTGGTAAAATTCACAGCGATACAAAGGTAGATTATAGTTTGGAATAGTACATAGGATACTTTTTATCGCGGGAGTATATTCTAATAGGATAAATTTCGATACTGACGCGGGCGGGGCCGTGGGCGGCAGGTAATTAGCTATATTTCTGTAAAGTTCCATAAAATGTGTATAGTAGTAAATAATAATGTAAAAAATGTGATAGTAAATAATAATTTATGTATTAAAAACAGTGCCTGACTTAAGCAAGCGTAATTCGTGAATTTTCTGTATAACATGATATATTTTTACCTTATAATATGATTGCAAAATATTTTTTTTTTCTAAGATTAATTAATTTAATCAAATGCACTCTACTCTACTTCAAAATGTTTGTATACAACATTTGGACGCAATTTCTTATACAATTTACTGTCTATAAAAAATATAACTACAAAGATATAAATAAGATAACAATGAAGGAAGAAATTTCTTGAAAATTATATTATTATTAGATATACTTATATTTTGCAGCGATTTTCTGAAAAATAGTAAGTATTTTTTTTATGTATAAAACGTTGCGTTCACAAACATGAATACTCACATACACTAGACACGCAGACCCGGAACAATTATCTGTAGGCCAAACAAACATATTTTGTTCCGTGCGAGGATCGAACCCGCGACACGTAGCGCAGCAGCCGAACGCTCAACCACTGCTCCAACCGTTTCGTCAAAATAGTAATGGTATAGTGATGGTTCCATCTATCTCAGTATCAAAATCATCAAAAACATAACAAAACATAATATAATTACAATTAGCATAGGATAATATAATAACAATATCCTTTGCTAATATAAATTTTATTTAAATAATAGCAATAAATAACATTTGATAGGCGAGTCTACTGAAGTCAGCTGGGCACAAATACAGATAAGGAAAAATACAGTGCATTAAGGATAAATGATTCTCAACTAACGATTGTGGAGAACTCAGTCCACTTGAAATTAGCTCAATTAAAATAATACGCTAACTCCATAACACACGATTCATTTTGATTTACAAGAAAATACGTCATATCATTTAAATTCCTTTTCTGCTGTTGTAAATTGGACTTAATTCTCAAGAATGTTAAGTTGACAGTTCTATTAGTAGCAATTATAACAGGTTGGTTTGCATATAATGTTTATTAGTTTAAATAAGATTTTTAGTAGTTCGCGTGTCGTGGTAAAGTTAGAACGTATGCACGTTTGTAAATAAATTATTTTACAAAATGGGTGTAAAGTGTGAGATACTATTTAAAAAAGTAAAAGGCGATGTCTTCAGAGCAGGAAATCCTGTGGAGGGAAAACTAGTATATACCGTAGACAAAGCAACAAACTTCGAAAGGATAGATATATCTTTTGTAGGCAGAGGAAATTGTTTTTGGTCTGAGTCGGATTCAGATGACACAAGATTTCATGAAAACGAAGAAGAATATGTATCTATACACCAGAATATACGAAGAAGAGAAACAGTTGAAGCAGGAACTTACTCATACCAGTTTAAATTCTTACTGCCACAGGATATACCTTCATCAATTAAAACCAACCACTGTACAATAAAATACGAAGTGATTGCCAAATTCGTGACGGTAAACATATTTAATAGTACAAAAAAGTTCGATGTAGAAATACCTGTGAAAGCCTATGTAAGTCCTTATTCTCCAGAACCACTGATATTTAAGTTAAAACAAGAACAATCTAACAATGACATCCCGAACGTTGAAGTGGAAATAGAAAAACGATTCGCAGCTCCAGGAGAAGATATAAAACTAAAAGTAACGATACACAACGTTCCAGATAATCCAATAAAGTTTATAAAGACAGAGTTAATAAAATACTTAACTTGTATATCAGATTCGGGAAGAACATTTTTAGAAAAGGGTCCCGTAAGAAACACTAAAGGATATTCTCCAAAGTTGAAACCTGAATCAGAGTCAATACATACGTTTATTGTACCCACAACGCCAAATTCATGTTCGATACAACATTCGAAGATTTTAGTAGGAGAATACAAAGTGAGAATTACAGCTAAGTATCCACTATTTCACTCTAATGCTACAGTAGAGATACCAGTTGTCATCGGAGAGAGGAAAGCATCTCATAGAGTTGAAGTCTTGTATGCAGGAAAAACTTCGTCTTCAAAAATACCAGAAAATACTGATTGTGATGTGAACGGACAAGATTTTCCTGTTGTCAGACTGATCTGATATTAAAGAATCGTCAGATTTTGTTAATAGAGACTTAGTCTTATATTATAAAGGATTATTCGCATTTAATTATTTTTTTTGGATTTACTCCTGTATCATGAGAACAATTATCTGCATGCCATACATACATTTGTTCCGTGCGGGGATCGAACCCGCGACACGTTGCGTAGTAGCCGAACGCTCAACCACTGCCGCCAACCGTGTCATCAAATTTCATTGCAGTTTTCTTGCATTTTAAAACATGTTTCCATCATTAATTGTCGCTGATATGAGATTTGCGAATTGAGTTAAAACGCTTTTTAAGTACGAGAATTGGTTTCATATCTGGAACTATCTTTATTTAGTCAATACGTTCTGACGTCTATGTGTCAACGGAAAATTATAGACAACTTTTTCCTAATAAGACACGGATATATTGGATAGTATCCATTATATCCGCGTTTTTATTATCTGCCTAGTCTTTCCCAACTAAATTGACGTCTTTTTTGGCCTCGCACAGTTTAAAATTAATATTAAGCTTTTAATTATTTTGTTTTGTTGATTGTTTTGTACGAGTACTAAATAAACATTTTCCTTTCTTTCTTTTCTTTTTTTCTTATATTATGTAGATAATATATTAACGTAAGTTTTTTTTTGTATCTGCATGTTTAATGGTCAATATGTAAATAGTACTGCTAATATAACTTAAACATTTTGACACGCCAGTTGTTCCCAATAAAACTTTAGTAATTTTGTAAATTCATTTCCAATCATCCTGAAACCCGCTGAACGCTGTTCATTATCCAACTTCACATTACGCTGGATTCAATAAACAAAACAGAACAAATCTCTCGAAAAATCCGGGAATTAAATAAATTAACTAAGTTTTGGAGTACCCTTACATCGAAATTTTAATTATTTCCGTTGGTTTTGACAACAAAAGAATCGTAATCGAGTGTTAAATTGACGCACTTAACCTTAAAACTTTTGGTCAATAGCTTCAAGATTCTTTTGTGTGTTTAGTGATTCGTACTTTAATTGGGAAAACGGAGCTTGTGGTATGTCTTTGACATCTGTTAATCAGACGTTCTTTCTATCTTGAAAAAAAGGCGGGTTGGCTTTATCTGGCATGTAGTGGAGTACGTGAAACATCTTGGGGCTATACAACAACTGTACTACTGATCTACTCGTATATACAAATACTAATTTATTTATTTAAACTTTATGTACAATAGTGGTACATGGGCGGACTTAATGCAACAAGGCATTCTCTACTAGTCAAGCTTTGGGTTAAAAAGACAACACTGTGGTAGGTGTACAACAAATAAATAAAATACAAAATATATTTATAATTTAACAAAGCTGAGGAGTTTGTTCGTTTAAAAGCACTAGTCTCTGGAACTACCAGTTGGATTTGGGAAATTCTTTATCTATATGATAGCTACAGTCATACGGACGACAACAGGCTATACGGGAACGAAAAAATACGGAATAGACGCATATGAACTCGCGGGCAAAAGCTAGTCACTGAATAAACATAAGCGTAATAATATATTTGATTCCAAATGCATCATGCTTCGCGCGATCATAACGTTTTTGTTACGCCAGCGACTTCTACACACTACTAAGAAATATCTTCTATACTCTAAAATAACATCGATAAACGCGATACATCCAAAGAAATAAGCGATTTTGCTAATAAAAATTTCAACCGACTTGTAGATCATTTCGTCACGTTTGCCCATCCCCGTTTGCTGCTACTCGTAGAAACGCCAAACTCAAAATTTTCCATATGAACCAAGCGCGTCGGTGAGTGACACCGTTGACTCATAGAAATGTACCGCCCGTGACAATTCTGACTATAACTCTGACGGCTGCAACTTGTGCGTATTCCTACTACGTAATATCTATTAGTAGGTACCTAATGACGTCACTAATTGCTACTGGCACATGACACAGTTCTGGAACTCCCTGGGTTTTTCTCTTCGAGGTTTTGGCTTCACTGCAGAACATTTATAGTAAAAAAAAAACATTTTTCTAAAACAAATAGGTTGCTGTATCTCTACTCAATCATCAAAAATGAGTTCTCCCGCTCTGGGCGGAGCGGAAGGGAGTGTCAGACTCTTACCGACTAAAAACTCACTCGTGATCCTTCTAGTACCATTTGCGTTCCAGGGCCGCGGTGACTCTTTCGAACCAATTCCGAAATTAATTTACTTTGTAGACTTAGATGTCTTGCTAATGCGCAACACGTTCAATTAAAATTGGTTCATTCTTTTCTAAGGTAAAGATCTTG
This sequence comes from Hecatera dysodea, assembly GCA_905332915.2. Lineage (NCBI taxonomy): Eukaryota > Metazoa > Arthropoda > Insecta > Lepidoptera > Noctuidae > Hecatera > Hecatera dysodea. The sequence goes on along the minus strand of HG995294.1, from coordinate 2,688,122 downwards.
TGAGTTTGTTTGAATAAAGGGTCTTAGCAGTACAAAACGAAATAACCCATAGAATAAGCAATATTTTAGAAACAAAAAAAAAAACAACACAAACATAAAATAAAACAACTTATCAACAAAAACTATAAGCTATGTCAGGGACGGACATCAACTACCACGAATCTCTGGTCTCTCACTTTTAAAGAGATCACTATCACAATTTGGACGATAAATACAGTATAATATTCTATTTCTAAATATCTGTTTAAATCTTCAGCATGATCCGTCCCAGACCCGTCTCAGCGCCGTGCCGTGTCGGATCCAGTGTCACAGGATCCGACTCAGATTCCATGACAGTGCGGTTACGGTACCGAGCCTCCGGGCTGACAGACTACCATTTATAATTAAACAAGTCTAATAGCTCGTTGACATTACGGTATTCTGTAGTTTCAGATGTTTTGTGGATGAACATTTGTGGTTTTAATTAATTTACAAAGGTTACAATGGTAGAGATGATACATTAAAATCCTTTGTCATCTAAGTTGTTGTCGAGAACATTTTCACGTTATTTTGGCAAATGTGGTTATCTTTTTTGATCAAACGGTTAGACCGCTCTTAGAAATATTTTGAAACAGCACATCTGCTTTACGGTATTTTTTTTTTTCGAGTAGATAAGTGTTAGAAATATCTTTTGATACACGTGGGCTTTTTGCGATTACAGCCTCTCGGCAACAACAGCAGCCCTACCATGACGTCTTAAATCCATCATGATTCCTATGTCAGAGAGAGACGAAGTACGTATGACAAATAGCACTATCCCTTTCCCTCACACTGAATCATGATAGCATTGGCACTTCGTAGTACGGCCACTGTTCTCTGCGATAACAGTGTCGCCTTGGGCTCGGTCGTTTTCATTCTACATCGGCTACAAACTTTTCCCACTACCATCAAAATGTACATATATTTTTCATACCGGCTATATTCTATTGTGACCAATGGGACAACATTAACGCAACCTGAGCGACTATTGAAGCTTAAAGACGATCAAGGCAAAGGACAAGCAACGGCAATATAACTCCTCAGTTATTTGAAACAACATCAACCCTTTACAATCAACGATCAAATGGATATAATGCCGCAATCAACAAGAAACATTTGCTATAAAATCTAACCATAAACAATATCCCCTGCACCCCACCTTCAACCCCTTTGTGATCAATTCTTTACAACCTATGGTCGTAACTGAAAGAAACCTATTCCCTTCACTCAGTGAATGAGAATGAAACCCATTGTGTTGGCTACAACTCTTTCAACGGAACAGGCTATTTCATTTGTGAGTTCAAGCAATATAGCTCGGATATACCGGTAGCTTTATTTAGTTTTACCTGGCTTTTAGGGGTACGTAAAAGATGATAGAAAACATTTGCTATGGGTAGTTTTCCGGAAGTTATGATCAGTAGTTAAACAGAAAAGGTTGTGCTGTTGTGGTTATCCTATCGTTGTTCAAATATTTTATTTATTTATTAAAGCTTTATGCACTAGTTAAAACTGTACAAAGGCGGACATAATGCCATAGGCATTTTCTACCAGTCGACCTTATGGTAGTGCAGAGACAATATGGCAGGCGCAACATAAAAGAAAGACAAACATAGAGGGAAAATACAATCATAAAGACATCGATACATTGAAAGACATAGACATAGATTGTTATTTTTATTTGTATGTATACAAATAAAAATAACAAATGCATTGAGAAAAACGAATCTAATGAATTACCAACTTCTTGCGAATATGCTCACGTGCCTTCACCTTAAAGGTCAACCGATTGGTTGCCGTCCTGATGTTCAGAGGGAGCGCACTCCAAAGGAAGATCTATTTTATGTGGATATTTATTCTATTTTATGTGGATAGAAGATACATAAAGAACACTTTTTGCTGTCAATTGATTGTATGGAGCCGGTGTCTGTTATAGGTGTGAACTTGTATTACAAAACCAAGTCTCTATCCTATGAAATAGGCTTAACTATAATTAAATAGTTAAGTGTTTGACAGAATTCACAGTTTATGATATCTTTAGTTGTTGAGGAGAAATATTCACCAAAAACGTAAAAACGCCTCACACTGTACTATATGTAGTTAATACTATGGTGCAGTCTATATGATATTATGACTGTAAAACTATCATACAGCTGTTTTTGTCGCAATGTCGCTTCACATGTGTCTACACAAACCGCCAGCGATTCTGAAACCAAACTGCAAGCCAAAATTCAACCAAATTGGTTTCCTATTACGAAGAAACTTAACAAACTCGCCTTTGCATACAGATTACACGATAAATTCCTACTTATGGACTTATTCATGTTCTCAAAGTTCTTGTAGTTAGCATAAGGCCGCGGTTTCCTCCACGCGGTTAGCTAGGTACCGGCAAACGCGTCAGTGGCGTAACTTTATTATTTACTTAATAAGCTCAGGTGCCGAAGCTAACAGTTTGTTCTGTACTGTTTTTCTTGTTAACTTAGGGTTATTTCTTATTAGTACACTTTGTTTAACTTTGTATTATCTGCTTGTTGTAGGAAGTGTAGATATTTATGGAATATTATTAGCCTTGTCCCGCGGTTTCTCTCTTGTTAAAGTAACTGTATGCAGGGTTCCATCTTATATATGTGCCAAAATTCAACAAAATCGTTTTATACTATCCAGGATGAGTAACAAAGTATGGAACGTCGCGCTGCACTTTGAAACAAGAATTAGACATAGGCTCAAATGGGATTACGTCAGACTTACGAAGGGCGGATGACCTCGACCGCATACATACAAGTAACATCTGTGAGACAAAAGTTTCCACGCAATGGATGCCAAAAGCGGTGAGATGCCCTCGATGCTCACCACGAGCACTAATTCGAGATGGCACAAGAAAAAGGTCTATAAATAGGGAGAAACCCTTTCCCAGTATTTGTTTTAGTAAATGTTTAATTTAGGGTTTGGACCATGTAATATAAAAATAAATAGGCTGCAATTTATATATTAACTCTACAAAGACTAGCTTCATTTGTTTTACTATTTTTGGTACTGCAACAATATGATTTACCGACAAGGTTAAAGTAACTTGGAGAGTTCACTTTTTACCAATAACCCATAAACAAAACCCTTCGAATAATCACAGATACAATAAATCTATCACCAAACCAAATTAGATTGCCGAATCTGAAATAACTATTTCATTGATGAAGTTTTCTCAGTAAATAATCATAACGACACCACGGATAACTTCTAAACCTGACCACATTAATAATTTCTAAACCTGATTCAATATTATGCACCCAGTAATCCTCATGACAAATATAAATTCGTAACAGCTCTAAAAATTACTAATAGTTCAAATTATAATGATATGATGAATTGATTATTGCTACACATATGATTTAAAACTTAATTTTGAAATATCGTAAGTTTTTATTCGTATAGCAAGCCTAGCGACAAATGTTCTGAAGATTTTAATATTTCTATTATAACAACTCTGCATAATGAAGACGATAAACAAATTTTAATATAGACCTATAGAGTTTGTCCAAATTTACTCCAAAAAAATTGAAAAATTTAACAAACAATATGGTTTCAGTAAGCATAAATATAATAATATGCAATGTATTAATCAGTAAATGAAATTATTTTAAGTATGGACAAAACAAACACCAGTTACCGCATTAATAAAGGTCATGACGAAGGCATTTAATTTTGTAGATCACAGAGTTCTTCTCGATAAATTATATAAGCTGGAAGCTGGAATAAGAGGTAATGTCCCAGAACTAATTGGGTGGTACTTGGTAAATTTAAAATAAGCAAAAATTAAATTTTAGGCCAAAAATTTAAACTGAACTGACCTACCTATCCAAAGACATATTACGGCATACTACAAGGATGTCTACTGGGTCCGTTATTATTCCCAAACTATAGAGTTTCCTACATAAGTCTATTCACTGATGACAGTATTACAATATTTATAGGAAAGAATTCAGACTCATTCTAAATTAAAATAAATATAAGTTTAACATTAAAGATTCAATGGCTAGGCTACAACCATTTAAAATAAATAAACTGCAAAAATAAAAATAGTGTAGGTATTCAACTGCTTTTAAATTTGGACCAGTTTTTTATATTCAAGAAAACTAGTAAAGAAAAAAAAGACATACCGTAGCGTAACCCGATAAAAACATGATAACAAAGCCTTTTCGTAGACAAACAGCGCGCAATAAAAATCAAGCGAACGGAAATTAGCAACGTCTAAGTCGTTAAAGTTAACGCTTTGAGGCAGTAAAACTAACCACGCTAACAGAACCACTGTCGGGAGTAAAAAGACATTAGGTATAGAATATATATAATAAAATTATCTTCTAGTTGCGGGAACAAATAAAATAAACGATAAAGAAAACAGTTTTCGCATTTTTTGCTGTCTTATCGGTCTAGTGACCGAGTATTTGACAGGTAGCGCTTGTAATGTTTGAGAAAAATCCCAAAACAAAAAACTCAAAGCCATTCATTTATTTTAACTAAACCATCAAAAGGCAGTTTTGAACGTCAAAACAATTCGAAAATAAAAATATTATTCTCTAGTTGTCCATTCGCAAAAAGTAGATTCTTATGGAGAAAAACGGACAAGAAACTGCATTTCAAATATAAGTTTTACAATATTTTATATAAATCGGTCAATTCATTATATTATGTGAGGACGATGCACCCAAATAACACTAATTACTATACTACTAATAGGTACAACAAAGTAAATACAGCAGAGGTAAAATTAATAAATTCGCTAGTAAGGGACATAGTTTCATTCGCTAGTAAGGGTAGTCAGCTAGGAAACACCGGCCTCATCTAGTTTATAAAGACCGAAAATATTGACGTGTAAAAGTGTTATTTACAACCTACTTACAAAATAAATATCATTTATCATTTAGTACTCAAATATTCACAAATTTTGCAACCATTAATTTATATAATTAACAACAATGGATAAGTATGTGTTAAAATAAATAAAAAAAAAGTTCATGTTTAGATAATCTAAATTTGATTTTAAAATGAATAAAAGCAGGTTTATTTAGGTGTTATTTCAAATCATTTTTATCTGCTAAGTAATCACCTCTCTACTAACTAAAAGATAGATCGAATGTAATCTAACGAACTGTAGGACTAACATAACTTAATAGTTATGAAAAATGGTTCTTCCAATATTCAGTTTACAAGTTTAGAACACGTATGATGCCGCTGTAATTACGGTTGATACTCGAGGAACCGTAAAAAACAAAAACTACCTACGTCACACATAAAACTTTAACAACTCTCCAAGTTAGAAAAAAACTAATAATGAAGTGACTGACTATAGAAGCGCTTCGCAAAAGTTTTTGTGAACTACCCTAATATGTCGTGGGAGAAGAAATAAACTTTGTAAGACAGAGCCGCTCTGTAGAACTTACACTTTGACCTTCAACAAGACGTTTTAGTGAGGTGACCATTATTCAGAAAAGATTTCAGGACAATTAACAGGACTATCTTATCCTACGTACTGGCCTCTTTAAATGCATTTCTCAAAATCGAGATATTCGATACTAGCTGCACCCCGCGGTTTCACCCGCGTAGTTCATATTCCCGTGGGAATACGGGGATAAAATATAGCCTGTGTTACTTGCTGATAATGCAGCTTCATTGATGAAAAAAATGTTAAAATCGGCGGAGCTTACTTACATTTAATATTTTTTTGTTTTTTTTTTAAACTTTTACATGGAACGTTTTTTAAAGTGGTTTACATTTATTTCTATACAACTAACTTGATGAAATATGTGTTTGTTGTTTCATTTGTTTTCTTTCCTTTTATTTTTATTTAAACAAACCTATGTATCACAAGACACCTAATTTATTATTTATCGCTCACTACATATCTACATATACACATCCGTACACTTCAACGTTAGGTTCAGTAGAAAACCAGCGTCAGGCAGCTCCTAGTTGTCTGGCATTTTGCTGAACTGTGGGTGTACCATGACGTCTTAAAACGAGAGTCTTCCGAGCGAGAAAAAGGGATGGAGCTATATAGGGTGTATAACTCTATCCCTCTTTCTCGCTCGGAAGACTCACGTTTTAACACCTCATGGTACGCCCGCTGGACCTATTTGGCGCAGCCGCGGGTCACACAATGTAACTGTCTTAAAATAAAGTGTCCTTTGATTTGTATTTACATTGTGTGTATGTATCTGTATGTGCCTGATAAATGTATTTTATTTCTTTCTTTTCTTCTATTTATTGGCACAAACATTATTTTATACGGGTGATATAAACAAACAAAAAATCTTTCCTCTTTATAATACGATAAGACGCAGTAACAAAAAGAAATGTTATGAATTTAAAAGTAAGTTAAAAGTAAAAGTAATAAAAGTTCCCAACTTCGTGGGAACTCTTCAAATCTATGACAAACAGAAACAGCACTTATTGTTGTGCCTTCACTCACAAGTAAAGTCAAGTTTTGTGCCGTCCAGTACAAGCGACGTTTTGCATAACATGGATAAAAGAATAACGTCCAAAGCTTTTCTATTTATCCACTTATTTTAATATTTTTTCCCAAATCATATTAATTATAGCAAAATCTTTCGAATATGTATGTCATTTTAGGTTTTTGATATTCGTCAAATACTCGATTCTCAGTGGTTGCACCGTAGTCAAGAATTATCAGACATATGATAATTCTTGACTACGGTGCAGTATAACATTGCATAACAGCTGCAGGATAACATTATTTGCAATTTTAAGGTATTATTTTATTTAACCACGGTCAGTGATGTATATACCTATTAAGTATGTAATGTAATTTCAAAAGGAAATTGATGAAATCAAATTGTTATCGAGCCATGTTGACCTTTTCAGTTCCAAAAACTAAAAATCAATAGCGGGACATTTTTTCAAACCGGATACTTAGGAACTTTCTTAAGGAATATTTTAATTAAAATAAAAAACTTTTCTTCTTATTCCGGCAAAAGGCACTAAAATAGAATAGTACTTTGACTGTTTGTTACTAATGAATTTATTAAAAAGGAAACATAATTGGAGCTCATCAAAATTTTGTAACAACCTGTTTATTTTTAGACTTATTTATTATGAAAGGTTTTACTTATAGCATTTTTACCTATTCATTATTGTTTTATGGTTCACAAAACATCTTTAACACTGTAGGCTTAGTACGAGTTTTTAACGTTCTCGACCGTGTAAACGTTTCGAGAGAAAAAAGCTTTTTCCTACGGAGGAGAACCGACGAAAATCACCAATAATAAAAATAAATTATCTTTATCATGTTTTCATAAATGGCTGGCAAGTAAGCTGCTGATGGGCTATCTTTCATCACGAACTAAAATGGTTTATCCTTTATCCGTTTAGCTGCAGTCTACTGAAGATTTGGCAAAGGGAAAACTCTTGAGTAATCAAACTAAATGTCCGAATTATTTTGTAATTTTTAGTGCGTGCTCAAAGCGTGTATTTTAGTTTTTTGAACTATTATTTTATGTTGCTATTTCAGAGTGCGGGCAACCCATCTTCAGTAAATATATCATTGTATATATCTCCTATTCTACCAACAGATTAATACTAGTGGCCGAACTTGAAGAACCACTTATTGGCGGTGAATACTTCACAGGATATTGAATTTGATCGTCAACTGTCTGCCAGCGTTCAAGATGTCTACACTCAAGTGGCTTCAAATGAATTTGTTCGAAAGAGTCACCGCGGCCCTGGAACGCAAAGGGCACTAGGAGGGACACGGGTGGGTTTTAGTCAGTAAAAGTCTGACACTGCCTTCCGCTCTGCCCAGAGCGGAAGAAGTAATTTTGATGATTTGCCATCCAGAAAAAAGTGGCTTCAAATGTATGTAATGTAACATTACATACATTTGAAGCCACTTTTTTTCTGGGTAATATAGGATAATAAGGTATCCTTACAATTAAAGCCTCAAACATTACTAATGTTTGAGGCTTTAGTTGTAAGGATACCTTATCTGCAGTTAGTTGGTTTGGATTGTTTCTCGGAACGTTGGAGAAAGTTTCTCGGAAAAAAATCAGCAACCCCAGCAAGCACTGACCCTATGATACCCTTAGCTAACAACTCTTTCAGGTGCTTGTGGAACACGACGCGCTGTCGACCCGAGCCTGGTTGTTATCGGACGGTGAGCCACCCATAGCTCGCCAACCGCAGGCCCGCGCCTACGATCTACTCCGTGAGATTTCCCTCTTCCGCACGCCTGCCTCCTCCTTTGCAAACATTACTGCTTTGCAGAAGGAGGTAACCGCATCCGGCACCTCACTCCAGACCATGGATTAAACCAGGGCCAGAAATAATGGAAAAGTCCTAATAATTGTATATTGATGTTAACCCTATTATCCGTGCAAAGTTCAGACGTCAGTCGTTGCAAGGATATCGAATATTGTCACGAGTCTAGCGCAAATAGGTTTTATTCTACGGGATATAATGACGTCAGCAATCCGCTTTATGCATAGAAAAGGATTTTCTTGGACTTGAATTATCGTTTGGAATAGTTTGAAATATACATTACTAGCAGCGCCCCGCGGTTTTACACGCATACGCTTCGATCCCGTGGGAATATCGGGGTAAAAATGATCCTATATGTTAATCCTAGTTATAAACTATCTGCGTGCCAACTATTTTTTTTTTTCAATTCAAAATATCTTTTTTTAAGCCCTCTCAGGACAAAATTCTTTGACAAAGTTACTCAGGGACTCACGCTCAGCATTTTAAGATATTTTTGACATAAAGACGCTACCATTTCTTCTCAAGTAATCTTATGTATTATTTATTCTCCATTGTCTGTCATTGTTCTTTCATCCAAATCTGTTCTGTAGTTTTTGCGTGAAAGAGTAACAAACATCCATCCATCCATACTTACAAACTTTCGCGTTTATAACATTAGTAGTATGTGTTTATTTGGTTCTACTTCCCAAATATTATTTTTAAAATCATGTAGGTTGAGTTGAGAGCTCGGGGTTAAAGAATAATCTTCAAGGTTAAGCAACGCTTTCCAAAGTCAGTCTGTTAATGGGTGACCATCGTTAAGATGATACAGATGACATCGAGATTCAAGTGAAAAACCAAGATTCACTTATAAGCACGTTAAGCCCAATGGCTTAACGTGCTTATAAGTGAATCTTGGTTTTCTGTGTAAGTGATTCTGGCTTCCTCTTTAGATTTTGAGCCCAGTAGGGTACGATAATTGAAGCATCCGTGGCATTAATTAAATCCCTTAAAGTACAGTTCAGGCTGTCATTTGGAGATCTTTGTTCACCATTAACTTCTGGAAACAGCCTTTCCTACCACTCGACTTACATCATCATAATCATCAACAGCCTGTTGCAGTCCACTGCTGGACTACAGGCCTCTCCAATTGCATGCCACTTAGATCTATTTTCGGCTTCTCGCATCCAGTTTCTGCCAGCCGTCCTGCGCAAATCGTCACTCCACCGTGCCTGAGGATGTCGTCGGTTCTACGACTAATATGGCCAGCCCACTGTCACTTCAGCTTAATAATACGGTGGGCTACATCGATGACCTTGCATCTCTGACGGATCACTTCATTTCTGATGCGATCCCTTAAATAGCCCTTAGCATAGCCTTTTCCATAGCCCGCTGAGCGACTCTGAGCTTATGGACCATACGAGCCCTCGAGTTACACTGATAATAATTTATTCACGAGTCGGATCGCGGGATCCCACCCAGTGAAGGACCCTCACTACCCAAACTCTCCATGAGAGAAGCCTTGCTAGAGTCGACAAATTTGACTTTAAGTTTGGTCTCCCATTAGGGTGATGACAATTTGGTGTCTTTTAACGCCTCCAAAACACAAGCGTGTCTTTTTACCGCTAAAAGGAGTCATTTCGACCTAACTCCTAATTTTCGGGGTACATCTGTTCCTGTAACTGATCGGCTCGACTCTTAAGCTTGGAGTTGGCATCCAGTCTTAACTTCGGCGCTACCATTGAGTACAAGACCGGTCCTGCTTGGAGTATTGCAGCCAACTTTGGGATGGTTCAGCTAAATACCAACTTGCTGCACTTGACTCCGTGGAACGCAGAGCTAAGAGGCTCATTGGTGACGAAAAACTGGTGAATGGCAAGCTTCACAGCCTAGGTCATCGCCGCAAGGTCGCCCGCCTGTCAGTCTTCTACAGATTGTACTTTGGCGAGTGCCCATGAACTCCACGTCCTCATCCCACCGGCCCCCTTCTACCATATAACATCTAGACGCACTGTAGGTTACCATCTCAACCTTGTTGTTATTCCACCAATTCGCACCAAGCGTTTTCAATCATCTTTTATAATGCGCACAGCAAAGGAGCTGCCTTTTTTTTTTTTATGGGAAATCATCAAATGACCCCTCCCGCCCTGGGTGGAGCGGTAGGGAGTGTCAGGCTTTTACTGACTAAAACCCACCCGTGATCCTTCTTGTGCCCTATGCTTTCCAGGGCCGCGGTAACTCTTTCGAACAAATTCCGCAACCCTAGCAGGCACCGACCCTATGGGGCCCCGTCCTCGGTGCTGACGGCTCCTTGTGACGCGCGTGGAACACAACGCGTCGTCGACTCAACCTGGTATCGGACGGCGAGCCACCCACGCTCACCGTCCCCAGGCATCAGCCACTGCGCAATAGCACAGCGGCCGACTTGTCTCTGGAGGAGGCCACGATGGGACCATTACTGGCACTCCATCTCGGCCCCCTCCCGAGAACCAGGAGTCGCAGCACCCACAGCAGTAGCGGCAGAAGCGGTGACGGAAGCCGCGGCGGCGGCAGAGGCCGAACGCATTCAACCCTGATCTCTTCAAAGTTAGAGTGAACAGGCTTCTTCTGGGTAAGCTCATCAATCATCGACTTTGTCTCTGTCACCTGCAACATAAACTAGAGTCAAGAGCATATCCATCTGACAATAAAAAAAAAGCTATATCTGCCAATATTACATTTGTACGCACAGTCGCTCAGCTCGTCTAATGTACTACGATGCATTTTTTCACTGAAACGACCTCAGAAGACAATAGTGTTCTATTACTCGACGAATTCAATTAGGTACAGACTTCAAGAGCACGTGCTTTTTAGTGCTTTTAGTCTGGGTGATTTTAGTTTAGTTAAAGATTTATCGTTTTATAGTTATTCAGAGTTTTATTATGTTTTCAACCGACTTCCAAAAAAGGAGGAGGTTCTCAGTTCAACTGTATCTTTTTTTTTGTGTGTGTTTTACCTCATAACTTTGTACTTCGTGTACCGATTTTGATGATTCTTTTTATATTCGAAAGCTTGTGCTTGTCGTGTGGCCCCATTTTTTTTTTGAAAATTGATTGAGATCTAGTATTTGCGTTATCCCTAATAATGCGTGGCTTAGTTGACATTGACGACGTTCTCATTCCCTCTTGAATAATGAAAAAATAAAATTGTGTACGATGGTTTGGAAGAGCATCTTAGTATTTCAACGTGGTCCCTTTCTACTTTAGTGAAGATCTGATAAAGTACAGAGATGGTAGGAAACGGAACTCTTCAATAAATGATAGCAAATCTTTCGGGATTGCTGAAATCGCATGTTTATTTATTGTTTACACCAATGTGATTGGTACGTTTAGGTGGGAGGAGAGGGGGTGTACCCCTAAAAAGTGAAAAATATACTTAATACTTTTTACAAAAAAATACAGCCGACTTCTACAGAAAAAACCAAAAAGTAAAAAATAACTTTAATTTCGGAAGTCGGTGTTCAAAAAACAAAAAAAGGAACCACAAACACCGAGTTCCGAAATTAAAGTTAATTTTGTACTTTTTACACCTGCATAGTAACACCAAGGATCTCAGGCCTGGTGTTACTTACTATTCTAATGAATAAAACACCAATTTGGCTTCAAATTCGTACCTATTTTCGGCATCTGCCTTATAAGACTAATATAACCAAACATATTCCGTATTCATAATTCAAAAATACTCTTTGTTTTTTTGCCAGACACTGCCAAAGTTCTATCGACACACTTGTCAGCCAGTGACCTACAGCCAAGGAAGCTACCATCGTCACAACATACAGATGTACATATTTGAACATGATCGCATTCCAAAAACGAATCCTTTCTAAAAAAACACTAGTATTCAGTTCGCACTGGTTTTAATAGAATAACACAGAATGCAATTTAGTCCATTAGCCGAGTCAGCCCAAATGAATGGATTCTTGGCACGCGTACATGCATTCTAGGCGGTGTCACAGTGAACTGCAATGGAGAATTTTGGCTAAAGCTAAACACACGTATTTCTCACTGTGAAGTTCTGCACATTGCTGTATAAAAAGCCACATTGTTATGTTGGTTAGAAACGAGGATTTTTTTATCTTTCTATTTAGTCACCTGGTCCAGTAAGGAGGGTACTGTTTTTAGGGAGTATGTCGGTTTGCTTTGGGATGTTTGTTTATTCTTTGGCATGCACTGTAGCCTAAACGGCTGGATAGATTTTAATAAATGAGGTACCTACCATTTGATTTGTCTTATTACCAAAATGATATAGGCTATATAAGGGTTATTGGGTAAGTGAAATTGATTCAAACTTCGAAACCTTACACGTTGGTATGTGTACAACAAAATAAATAATACAGACTGGAATAGACCTTAATTTCTTGTATGTAAAAGATTGTGATAAAAACCTTATATAAAGTCAACAGATCTAGTCTGCCTACACACAATAAATACCTCACCACAGCTAACCTCGCACTTTTTTCCCACATTCTATCCTATTTTTAATATCATAACTGTGAAAGTGAGTTCATTTGTTTGTTACGTTTTTAAGTCATGTTTAGCTGTTACATTTTTTTTAAACCAGTGTCACTAAAAAAAGTCATAAAGTAGCTCACTGCGATGGAATATTCTCGTAGCAAGAACCAAGAAAATTAAAAGGATAAGAATCTAATTAGCCCTCTCCTCTGCATAGAAAGAAATGAAGTTGTCTCCTTAGCCCGGGATCTGAGGGCTTACGCCATTTTCTTTTCACAATTTCCCCACCTAGTTTATAAGCCACGATAATTAATCTTTTAAGCCATATTGCGAACTATATCATGAAGTTAATTGCCTTTTAAAGGGCAGGCGTCTTAGACACGAGTATTTTTGCTATTGAACACTAGATATTATGTCCTAGGTATACAATTAAAGTAACAAATTAAACTATTTCAAGTATAGATCTATAATTGAATTTTTTATTCGAGATATTTTGAATCAACTGCCACAAATCATTATTGTGTTTTATAAGCTATTTTTTTTAAAGAAGAAACAAAAAAGGCTTTAAAAATCGAATTGGAACTTGGAATCTCTTACTTTGTTATGTATGTAAGTGATGAATTGTTACAAAATTGTATAATTCTGAATTCAAATCTTTAACTTGGGTGATAGTAGGTAGGTAACAAAAAGTTAACACCATGTTGTTTACGGCATATAAATATTTTTTGCCGAATAAATTGATTTGTTGTGAACAGTTTCATTTGTTGAACTAAAATAAACGCCGACACTACTAACTACAGCAGACTGGTTGAAAAGTAATTTTTTTGGAACTTTCTAGTAATTTTTTTGAAATCGTAAGAGCAGTGGCCGAGTGGTTACGGCCCCGACTTACGAATTGTAGGTCGCGGGTTCGAACCAACCCAGGCGTATAACTTTGTGTAATTAATTTCATAACCACTGCGCTCAAAACGGTGAAGGAAAACATCGTGAGATAACCAGCATGTCCTAGAACCAAAAATTTGAAGACATGTGACATTCACCAACCCGCACTGGGCCCGCGTGGTGGATTACGGCCCATTCCCTCTCCTAGAGAGGAGGCCTGTGTCCCAGCAGTGGAAACATTAAAAGGCTGATTATGCTAAATTTATGCTTATGTTAATTGAATAAAACCTTTTTTATTTCGATATTGTTTCTTTACTACATAGCAGACACAGAACAACAACCTTAAATATGACCTCATACTTCTGGAACACCTTGTATTGTTCGTCGTTTCGCTTGCATCTCCTATATGACAACACAGCTTTCCGATCAATCAATAACCAAACTACTTTCTAACACAGTTAACCCTTAACAGCGATCGATGCAAACAAGTTAAATTCAACAAAGTTAGACTTTAATCGGTCGCCGAGAATCAGCGGTTACGGGTTAAATTAGAGCCGCCTGAGTTATTGCATTCCTGCGTAAAGCTTCAAGTTTAACATTAGAGAGTTAGTCGTCAATGCGGTTAAGGGGAAATCTGTGACCGTTTGACGGGTGATAGTTGCAAAATTTAAGTCGGTTTCAGTCAGAAATTTAATTAGAATTCGGTTATTTGCGGTTATTTGACTGTCAAATGACGTCACCTGACATTTGTATTGATTTTATAGACAGATTTACATTTCTGTTATTGTGTGTTGAAGCATCCTGGCTACTATAACTTCATTGGCCGTATCACAGATAATTAATACTACAGGCCGTATTAACAGCTGACTTTTTTTCGCGATTTTAGGTTTGTTCCCATAGTAAAAGTTGTTCATAATGATGAGTACGATGTAAAATACCAACAACCTCTTAAGAGGTTGTTGGTATTTTACAAATAACCCTGTATATATATATATATATATATATATATATTAGACAAAAAGTCCATATATATTATAATAGGCTATTTTACTGTAAAAATCGTTAGTCCGTCTGAAAACTTCCAAAAAATATTGGACACGTATTTTTCTTTTTTCACGTAAACAAAAATGAAGAAGATACAGTACGTTGAATACTCGCGTGACGTCACTACGTACTTACAATATTTCCCAGCGACGTGACGTCACCAACCCCCACTCTTGAACTTTGATGCGCTTTATCTTTATAGACAATATTTTTACTTCCTTGAAAATCCAATGGACGGACAAAACAAGATTATGGTTAAATTTGAAAATGAAAACAATATATCTAGTTTTAATTTCCGCGAATATTAGTGGGTTGCAGGTATGCACCTCCCTCCCGCCCGCTATATTATGCACATGCAAGATTACTGGGCAAATGCAAGGATTTTAAGCACATGCAGGAAGGCAATGCAAAACCCAACACCATTACCGACACGTGTTTCGCCTCTCCACGAGGCATCCTCAGGGGACGTGTTGACTCGCTGACCGTTGAGTTAACGGTGCATTGCCTTCTTGCATGTGCTTAAAATCCTTGCATTTGCCCAGTAATCTTGCATGTGCATAATATAGCGGGCGGGAGGGAGGTGCATACCTGCAACCCACTAATATTCGCGGAAATTAAAACTAGATATATTGTTTTCATTTTCAAATTTAAAATGGATTTCCGCAAAGTAACGCCTGACTCAATCAAGATTATGGTTTTTATTACTAGTAAATTACTCTATTGTTAGTAGCACACATTTTACAAATGCAAAAGACAACCAGATTAATCTTCAACCCCTACCCAGTAGGCTCATCGGTCTCGCAATACAAGGAGGTCAGTGAACCTACTGAGCAGAACAGGATCGGCTCTCTCGCCAATCATCCTGATGACGCTATTCGGGCACCCCCGTAGGTACTCGTCGCACCACCGACGTAACTTTATTATGCGTAATTCTGTAGTAGTAAAAAATGCCGCAACCCTGGCAGAGACCTGGGCCCCAAGTCTGCTATTTCTTATAAATTCGTCATTCCAACACGATCCCATTGTCATTTTGCTAAAAGTTCGTAATCTGCTAAATTTATAATGGTCGATCATTGGTCGGTCAATGGTCCCGTAATACTTTTTGAAAACCGAGCTATTAAAAGCAATAACTGCACAATAACGTTCTAACGGTAGGTCACTGATCAAAGGAACTGTCAAAATTTTAGCAGATTACCACATACGTCTGTCATTTATTTGTGTACGAGATGTACGAGATTACCATTCTATGCCATTTCTCTCAATGGAGTGTCAATGGTTGACCACTGGAAAGTCATAATGACGCTTTTATATTAGTAGATTACCAAACTTGTAAAAATCAACCATTATGAAACCAATGATAGACCATTCTGACACTATTGTAATAGCAGACGTGAGGCCTGGTTTTTTTTTTGTTATACATTTATGCACATAATAATATATCGTAAAGTGTCGTAAAGCGTAAATTTCATAATCTTCACTTATTTCTGAGGATTTTCGCTTGATGAAAAAGCAGATCCTTTATCTGCCTCTGCCACTCTTCCTTAGCCGACTTGTTAATTATAATTATCTCCCTGCCATTACTCGGCGTTTGGCTACAAACATTACCAGCTCCATACAAATATCAACACATTTCTTTCATTAATTACTTGAGAGATCTTCCATTTATCTTCATTAGTGGTCCTTCACACAACACATTAGTTGTAATGGTCTGGTGGTTGTAAGTACCTTTACTGATCATTGGTGTGGGTTCTATTTTCGGGTGAGAAAAATGTTTGGAGAAACTTTACGAATTAGGAATGTTGGTGGTTGAATTTTCGCTACTATTTATAGGTACAGACCACATGAATTTTGAATAAGTTATTTTTCCATTTAACAGCCGGGATTATTTTTATTTTAATACTAGTAGCGCCCCGTGGTTTCACCCACATAGTTCCAGTTCCCGTGGGAATATGGGGATAAAAATATAGCTTATGTCACCCGGGGATAATGCAGCTTCCCAACAGTGAAATAACTTTTCAAATCGGTTCAGTAGTTTCGGAACCTATTGAATACAAACAAACAATCAAGTCTTTCCTCTTCATAATATTAGTACATAATATACTCGTAGATTGGCATTATCAGTCTAATTTCGAATCTGATTTAAGGTGGATCCACACTGACGTGTATGAATACACGATATTTTTTGAGCTTCTAACGGTTCGTCGAAAAAAAATGGCGAAGTTGCTGTCGACCGACTTAGAGACCCACACAATAAGCTCTTTCATGTGATATGTCACAGAGCACACAGATAAAAAAACGGCCAAGTTCGAATCAAACTCATGCACGGCGAGGGTTCCGTACAAACCTTTAGACTGTGTACCTAAGTAAAAGTTCACCCATCACGACAACCAAGTACAATTCGAAACGTGTAAAAAATTACGGTTTTCGCAATTTTTCCTTTATCTGTGCGACGTTGCTTCGTACCAAATTTCAAGATTCTGAGTTCACGTGAAGTACCCTGTAGGTTTTAATTCTCTTGCGAGTGTCGAAAATTTGTGGAAATTTTCGGTATAAATGGCTGTATCTTTTGATTACGTTGGCTTAGAAGTTTAGATTTTTTCACAGCTCCGAGGGACAGCAGACCTGAGTATTTGATATAAATTCCAGCTTAATACCTCCACGCGTTCCTGAGAAAAAGGGTCTTGACAGGCAAACGGACGGACGGACAACAAAGTGATCCTATAAGGGTTCCGTTTTTTTTTTCCTTTCGAGGTACGGAATCCTAAAACGGCGCAGTAAAAAATAAAAAAAAATAACCATTAGTGTAGAATTAATATGATTTCTATTCTGATTCCGATAAGTTGGGCTTACAAATATTCACATCTTATGGGATCAGGAGTTTCTTGCACGTTTTTCTCCATAGTGATCTACGCTTTTGAACGTTCAAAAAGCTTCATGTTTTTAACTGATCAACCTTGACGCTTCAACAGTGCTTGTAAATGGTTTATTTGAAATAAATACTTTGAATCTTGAATCATCGAATCTGCAACGGTTGAGGACATTAAACTCGACACAGGCCGCTCATCAAAAAAGAAAAATGTAAGTGGCCACAGACGGTTGATTGTCGCCACTTTCTTTCTTTCATTAACTCTCTTTCAAAGGTTTCGCTCGGTTTCCTGTCATACCGGTTGCAGTCTTGCTCTACGAAAAGTTTTAGTTTCAGGAGTGAAGCTTGGCGCTAAGTAATGCATGTTACCTACTTGTAAAGTTGCCAACTAAGCTAAATTGCTTCTTGAACAAATAAAACTCGAGCAATTCAAGTTTTCTGCAGACTTTCTTGGTTTTTGGTTACACAAACTTTCATGTACTCAACACGTTGATTCTAGTTGGTTCTTAATAATTCATTTGGTAGATTTTTCGATCGTGTGTTACTAAAAACAATCAAAATTGATTATTGCGTACGAAATTAATTTCTATTTTAATTATTATATATTTCTTTAATACCTATGACAGTGTAGTTTAATGAAGATGAAAAAAGAAATAAGTTCGAAGTTTTCCAGACGACGTAACAGTACCTATTCTGAGTTATATAGCTTTGACAGATTTATAAGGTACCTCTGCATCTGTCCGCGCTAAGAGTCGCCGAAGATTGCCTCCGAAGCTTTCATGATTTATAGTACCCAGTAAATAATAAATAATAACACCTTCAAACTGAGCCCCAAGTCTGCTATTACAATAGTGTCAGAATCATTGATCATTGATCAATGATTGATGTGTCAGATCATTGATCTCATAATGATCGATTTTGACAAGTTTGGTAATCTACTAAAATAAAAGCGTCACTATGACTTTTCAGTGGTCTACCACTGACACTCCATTGAATGAAATGTTATAGAATGGTAATCTCGTACATAATGGCAAATGAATGACAGACGTATACGGTAATCGGCTAAAATGTTGACAGTTCCTTTGATGTGTGACCTATCTTTTCAACTTCGTTGTGTAGTCATTTTTTTTAATAACTCGGTTACCAAATATTACAAGACCTTTGACGTACCAATGATCGACCATTATGAATTTAACAGATTATGAACTTTTAGCAAAATGACAATGGGATCGTATTGGAATGACAAATATATAAAAATAGCAGACTTGGGGCCCTGTTCTGTTTTATTTAGCTATTTTATTATAAATAAAAGAAACTTAAGTGTCATAAAAAATCTAGGGTCTAGACAAACTAAGATGGGTTAAACTGATGGGCTGCAAAGCGAAGACTTGGTGCAGCAAAGCGTTCTATAACAGACCAATCTTGGATTAGCAAACCCACATTATTTGTAACATACAGTGTCATGCGGTTTCACCCGTATAGTTCCCGTTCCCGTGGGAAAATGAGGCTAAAATATAGCCTATGTTACCCGGGAATAGTGAGTATTAGCTTTCCAACAGTGAAATAATTTTTCAAATCGGTTCTGTAGTTTCGGAACCTATTTAATACAAACAAACAATCAAATATTTCATCTTTAGAATAGAATAGAATAGAAAACACAGACACAACACAACAGCAACAAATCACAAAGTAAAAAAAAAACAATGATAAAGATTAAAATTGTGCTGAGCGTGCCCATACCGAAAGGGTTACCATCTCAGCATTTGCTGCGCGTCAAACACCCAGCGCTGGTTTTCAGTTGGCACCCCGCAGTGGCACACGGACGTGGGTAAATAAAATATATAAATACATACATACTTAACTTGATAAATAATAATAAATAAAGTTTCGGAATATGTAAATAAATATTGTAAAAGAATGTGTCTTTTTTATGTTTGCTACATTGTCCAGATATTTTTGTTTCCATACTACCTACAAATATGTGATATAAAATAACGCAGGTCGCTCGACGCAGGGTCGCATCATCCAAAGCAAAAACGAAGTGAAAGAAAATACAAATGTGCCTTTCATAAAAATATTTCTATGTATATTGTAATCGGAAAGAGAAGATAAGTGATCGAATGCTTGTTCCGGGACCACACTGTGACCACATACCGCATCACATCCAGTCTAACATAAGGTTAGTTTATATGCTAAGGTTCTCTTTTTTAAACAAAGGAAAAATATCAATTTAAATTGGTGATTGATTGAACGTACGTACATTATATGTATAATTGTGTGTAAATAATTATTGGATTTAATAAAATCTTTATAAAAGTATAAATTCTAATTTATACAAATCTTAAATTCAATCATTAATTTATTGTTAGAGAACACACTGCGTAAATCATTGTTTGCACTAAAAATAAATCTTAATTTTTGTGTAACAAAGGTGAGTACTAAAAAGGGATTTAAGAAATTTATCTTTATTAAGTCCTCAGCTTCGCCGACAGAAAAACCCGTTGGGCAAGTGACTTGTTCAATTCAATCAATCTGCCTAGCATTTTTAGGGTTCCGTACCCGAGGATTAACCAACATAACCTTATTACTAAGCCTCCGCAGTTTCTCCGTCCGTCCGTCTATCTGTTAGCGAGCTGTATCTTGTTGTGTCGTTGAAATTTTCACTGAGTGTGTAATTCTATTGTTGCTATAACAATAAATAGTAAAAAACTAATTAAAGTCAAATAAAATTATAAATTAAAGGAGCCATACAAAAAACGTGTTTATTTGGTTTATATATGTTACAGAGCCGTTCGTGAGAGTCCGTCTAGCACTTAGCTAGTTTTTTTTTCCAGTATTTGAGTAACACTACACCACTTGGCAAATATCAATAGCTTAATGTGTTTTTCCGAAGCACGGAAGAGTCTTGTAATGAATGGACACACATCCACTGACAGACATCAGCAAGCGATGTTTAACTTCGAAGAATCGACCAGGCTTGTCACATAGTTACAATAGAGAATTCCCTTTCATTTTTCATTAGAACTCATAAAAAAAATTATACAAAAAATACAAACCGACTTCCAAATAAAAAACACTAAAGTATTAAATAAATTTAATTTTGGAAGTCGATATTTTAGGTTGTTTCTTTGTTTTTAACACCAACTTCGGCATCTTTCACTTTTTAATGGTACCCCACAATTAACAACACCACTACCGAACCGATTTTCATGAGATTTCCTTGGTTTGAATTGATTAATTGGAAAGTATACTATTTCACGTAAAAAAATATTATTTCAAATCGTTTTATAAATAACTGAGTTATGAGGTAACAAACATTTAAAAAAAATACAATCGATTTGAGAACTTCCTCCTATTTTTAAAGTCGTTTTTCGTTACTAGGAACTTTATATCTGAGAGGTATTTCTCGGGTTTTCAAGGAGCGTTTTATTTGAAAGAAAAAGAAAAAGAAAGAAAGAAAAATAGTTTATTCCCCTCATTTACACGCACATACATATACAAACTATTTAAAACACATCAAACATTAGGCCTACCTATGTCAGGGACGGACATCATGCATGAAGTCACCTTTACACGCCGCTATCGCCGCTCAAAAGTTTTGGGAAGTTAGACCTCTGTTTGACTCCAAATGAGAAGCGAATGCGAGTGTTGCTTGCAAATTGACTCTTTGGCCAGTCTAAATTCAACCAGGGCCCCAAGTCTACTATTTTTATAAATTTGTCATTCCAACACGATCCCATTGTTATTTTGCTAAAAGTTTGTAATCTGCTAAATTCATAATGGTCGATCATTGGTCGGTCAATAGTCTCGTAATAATTTTTGATAACCGAGCTATTAAAAGAAATGACTTCACAATGACGTTCTAATGATAGGTCACTGTCAAAATTTTAGTAGACTACCGCATACGTCTGTCATTCATTTGTCATTATGTAAGAGATAACCATTCTATGCCATTTCTTTTAATGGAGTGTCAGTGGTTGACTATTGTAAAGTCATAATGACGCTTTTATATTAGTAGAAAATCAAACTTGTCAAAATCGACCATTATGAGATCAATGATAGACTATTCTGACACTATTGTAATAGCAGACTTAGGGCCCAGTCTGCTACCATCTTATAGAAACCATAACGAACTCATCTTTTTACTTACACACAATATGATTTCGTGTTGACACGCGAGTAGAACATAATTTCACAAGCGCTAACATTGATAGATCACATCTCAAGTCCAGCCGAATAATTTGATTTTCTCGTTACTTTACTCCACTCAATAACTAACCCTGTACCTCAGGTATAAGGTCGCTTTTAGCTCGTATATCGCTGATTACAATCTTGACTTACGTCGCAGCGTGAATTAGTGGATATATTTGTTATTGTAATGACTAATAACATGGAGTTAATGTGTGGATGTGACGTCATCATGTAATGGAGGGTGAAGGGCGACGATTCAAGATGGATTGGAGGATCTAAGGAGCTGTACATAGTGTAGACTTTATTCAATTTCTCACACTCTGTGCCTATGCAGACTATTTCTTTGCAGCAAAGAAGTGTTGTCATAGACGCAATAGATATAAAAACGGGAAACAGAATAAACGCAATAGGTACCTAAAAAGGGGTCATTGTACTCAGGATTATGAAATAAATCTGCTGCCACACACACATATATATATATATATATATATATATATATACATATATGTGCGCATAACTCGATAAATGAATAGCTGTTTTTTTTTGCGTTTTTCGGGTTGGGACAAAATTTACTGAATAGCGTTCCGTTTCACATTATATTAATTCGTAATAGTTGTTAAAAATCAATATTAACTACAGTAAAAACATTGCAATGGCCCTTCTATTATACTATTTTATCATTTAAATAGCAAAATGTTCATGCATTCTATTGTTCATAATGATAAGTACAATGCCAACTTTTCAGGTATTTCTTTTATTTTGTGACACGATGTAGATATTTCGTCAATGTTTACATATTTTATTGCATTAATTATGTGAAATTGATTGAGTCAGGCGTTACTTTGCGGAAATCCATTTTAAATTTGAAAATAATATATCTATTTTTAATTTCCGCGAATATTAGTGGGTTGCAGGTATGCACCTCCCTCCCGCCCGCTATATTATGCACATGCAAGATTACAAGGCAAATGCAAGGATTTTATGCACATGCAACTCAACGGTCAGCGAGTCAACACGTCCCTGAGGATGCCTCGTGGAGAGGCGAAACACGTGTCGGTATTGGGGTTGGGTTTTGCTTTGCCTTCCTGCATGTGTATAAAATCCTTGCATTTGCCTTGTAATCTTGCATGTGCATAATATAGCGGGCGGGAGGAAGGTGCATACCTGCAACCCACTATTATTTTCAGTTTCAAATTTTGAATTATGTGTCGCAGCACAATAACATATTTATTCTGCACACTAGTAGGGTAGTTGACTAAAAATATAATTAGTTTGTCAGCTAGATTTCCAAAAAATATTCGTTTTACTAAAACATTGATCCTCATGTGACGTCACTTCTCGCTACAATTTCTACCACGACGTGACGACACGCCCCCAGTCGACCTGATCTTTAATGCTTTTTATCTTCGTAGTTTTTTATCTATACTAATATTAAAAAGAGGAAAAATTTGTATTTTTGTGTATAACGAATAAACTCAAAAACTACTGGACCGATTTCAAAAATTCTTTCACCTTTAGAAAGCTACATTTACCCTGAGTAACATAGGCTATATTTTATCCTTATATTCCCACGGGAACGGGAACTACACGGGTAAAACCGCGGGGCACTGCTAGTATATTTGATAAAGCAATAAATACGTATCTATATTTTTACCACCAATATTTTTCGATAATCTAACTCACGGACTAAATGGAATCATAGTTTTTTATGCAGCAAACATTCCTATTCAATGGACCGTGAGCCGAGAGTAATGGCTACATAGGTTTTGTTTTAACAAGCCCATACGTTTTGATTTTGGCCTAAAAGTTATTCTGTGCTCGTAATAAATTGAAACTAATCTGGTTTGGGACAGGCAATTAGTCATGTAAATTGATAGTAGTTTTAATATTGGGTGTTTGGTACTTTATCAGAAAATTCACATTAATAACTTGCATAATCAGCCTATTGATGTTCCCACTGCTGGGACTTAGGCCTCCTCTCTAGGAGAGGGAATGAGCCACATGAGGTAATCCACCACGCGGGCCCAGTGCGGATTGGTGAATGTCACACATCTTCGAATTTTTGGTTCTAGGACATGCCGGTTCCCTCACGATGTTTTCTTTCACCGTTTAATAACTTGAATCCAAAAGATAAACTAGTCAAGAGGTACTTTTGAAGTAAAAATGTTCCTAATTGTTTTTTGTAAGTATGTGTATGTATAAAATATATCAAATTACAGCTCTGCAGCGTGAATAGTCTTTTGAATTAAGCACGTTTCAAGACCTTGTTTCTTGTGATATTTCATGATTCTAGGTCAACGGATAGTGCCCTGTTGGTTTTGTGCATGGTTCCGAGCCCGATCTGACTCTTACTGACTAAAACCCGTCCGTGTTCTTCCTAATGCCCTTTGCGTTCCAGTAGGGCCGCGGTGGCTCTTTCGAACGAATTCCGCAACTTATTCCGTATCCTTAGAAAAAGCTCTACGAGCGTAGGTCATGCTACACAATCTTTTTGAAAGAGTTTTTAGGGACGTAGACGCCTATACAGGGCCTCAAGTCTGGTATTACAATAGTGTCAGAATGGTCTATCATTGATTTCATAATGGTTGATTTTGACAAGTATGGAAATCTATCTAATATAATCTATAAAATATATCTAATATAAAAGCGTCACTATGACTTTCCAATGGTCAACCACTGACACGCCATTGAATGAAATGGCATCAAATGGGAATCTCGTACATAACGACAAATGAATGACAGACGTATGCGGTAATCTGCTAAAATTTTGTCAGTTCCTTTGATCAGTGACCTACCATTAGAACGTCATTGTGCAGTCATTGCTTTCAATAGCTCGGTTTTCAAAAAGTATTATGACACCATTGACCGACCAATGATCGACCATTGTGAATTTAGCAGATTACGAACTTTTAGCAAAATGACAATGGGATCGTATTGGAATGACAAATATAAAAAAATAGCTGCTAATATTCGTCTTCTCTAAGAACATACTTTATTATATTAATCATGTCTTCACTATCCTTGTTTGACTGCTAGAGAATGCAGGCATAAGCAAATTCCGCATCTACCTATATACATAATTATGTGCATGAAGTCTAAATTCTAATTTAATATAATAAATGTGAAAGCAAGTTTCTTTCTTTGTTACCTCGAGAGGTTCGTGAGTACTCGTGAGAGTCGAAAATAAATCCATGGTAATCTATCCCCTAATCGAGGCCAAGATCCACCTGTGTGCCAAGTTTAAGAGTGTATTACGCCATACGGCATTACATACAAATTTTCAAGTCCTTATTTTCCGAAATGACTAAACCGATTTTAATGAAACTTAAACACATAAGCAGGATACATAAGTCTAAAAAGTTAGTTAGTTATTTGGTGTGCGTCATGCTTGGCGCAAATAAACAGTTTTTCTTTCTTTCTTTATATTCACGTCTATACTAATCTATAATAATATTTGAATGCAAAAGTTCAGATAATGGCATGTTTGTTACTCAATCGCGTCAGAACGGCTGAACCGATCTTGATGAAATTTGGCACAGGGTCCATTATAGTCTGGAATAATACAAGGGATTGTGACAAGGGCCGTGTTCTCTTGAGATACTTTTCTTCTCTGTCGCATTAAATCAATCAAATTCATCAATCCATTCAGTAATTTAGACATGAAAACATAAACAAACTCAATTTTGCATTTATAATATTAGTTAGTATAACTAAGAAAGTACCTAGCTACAACTTAATCTTAAATTAAACTTTTTCTTAAAATCAATGGCCTATATTTCGGAAAAAAATCTGAAACATTATGTACGCTCATAAAAATAATATCCTTAAAACTTAAACAATACAGAAGTGAAAACAACACAAAAATATGCCATGTTTGCATCATACAAATTTTAGCCCGTCTGCGTTCAACAGTTTTGTCCAAATAAAGAAAAATAAAATCTCACATTCAAAAGAAAATAATTGCTTATTCAAATATGTTTAAACGGAACGCCTGGAGTTTTCTGAGTGCCAAATGGAAATTAACTCTGACTCTATAGTACAGGAGCCCATGTGTTTTTGGCTTTTCCTTCGTTTTTTGATACAGACTTAAAATTAAAATTAGATGAAATTAAAGTGATTTCATACTTGTTTGTCTTTTTTATCTAGAAATCGGCTGTATTATTTTTGTAAAAAAAAGTTCCCTTTTTAGTGGTGATACCCGCAGCTAAACGTTGAACATACGATTTTATTAATCCCCGAAGATAGTTTCCTATCTTAAAATTTCTTCATCAGATCTTCACCAAACTAGACACCACACACCTGAAAATGCTACGGTGCCCTTCCAAACCATCATAAAACAGTTCTTTTTTTTTGTTCATTGAATAGCACCATCTTTTGAATATAAATTGTCAAAAGTCGATACTTCGACAATCATCGACATCAAAATCGATACACCCAGTAAAAAGTTATGAGGTAACAAACACAAAAAATTACACTCGACTTGAGAACCCTCCCATTTTTTGAACTCGGTTAAAATATGTGAAATTGATGCTACAACAACACAAACGTTATATCACAAGTATATTCTCGAGTACTGGGTTACGTTGGTTAAACCGTTACGATTCAAACACGGTTAATGAGTTGTGGAGTTCTGGTAGGCAGCCGTTTCAAGTAAAGTATTGGTATTCAGCTCAATACGTTTTGACTGGAAGCCGACCCCAATATAGTTGGGAAAAGGCTAGACAGGTGATGATTCTCCATAACATTCAACCGTTACCATGAAACCTTTATATTTACATTCAGAAATTAATAAATGAAGAACAATCAAAATCAGTTTCTAAAGATAATAAATAACTGCCATCAACTCATCAAGCTACATTAAAATACCTTTTATGCCGATAGCATAAAATAATAAATTAAAGTAAATTTACTTTAATTTTTCCGCACACCATAAACTAACCAAATGTGACTTATTAGAAATACCAATAACACGTTTTTTTCCAGCACAAGCTCCCCGACTACGAATAGTTTTTTTTTTTTTCTTTTCCATAGTGCAACGTGTTTGGTCGCTAGAACGGTGTAAAGAGACCTTATTTTTTCCCCGCCTTTTTTCTTTTCAACATGGCTGCCGGACGTAATTGTTGATGCTGAACCAAACATGAAATTCCATGGTTTGGTTCGTTAGCTAGAACCGAGAACGCTGTGATTGGAATATTTTGTTGAAAGGACAAAAGGCACCTTATATTCCGAGTTGCTGAAAAAATAAACAAAAAATAAGTCACATTGGTACATACAGATGACCAATCATTATTTTAATTCTATACGCTGCCAGAGAAATCGTTAGAAACTGATAGAACCAGACCCTGGTTCAATCCACGGTCCAAAGCAGGAGGCGGACCGCGTGATGGAAAGGAAAACCTCACGCCCCATCCGCTGCATCAGGAGAAGATGCACTAAGGCCAGAGCCTGCCAAGGGTGCGGTATTTCTTCGAAAGAGCACTGCGGCCCTGGAGCGCATTGGTGAAGGAACAGCGAAAGAGCACGGGTAGGTTTTAGTCAGTAACACTCCCTTGTGTTCCAAAGCGCAAGAAGTCATTTGATCATTACCTATCCATAAAAAGGGGTCAATCTTTTACGGATTTGTTTGAAAGAATCACCGGGGCCATGGAACGCAAAGAGCATTAGGCGGAACACGCACAGCTTTCAGTCAGTAAGAGTCTGACACTCTATTTCACTCCGCCCAGACCGGAAAAAGCCATTTAAAGATTTCCATTCCTTATAAAAATGTTCGATCTTAATATACCTACATACCAAGACCTCGCCAAGCCACGGCAAGGCACGCAGAGCCGTTGGACCCGGCTATCATTTGAAGATTTTCAATAGTCGATACCGATTTCCCGAAACTAAAGAATGTGACAACAGTCTTGCCAAGAGATCCATGTTACCCAGTTACTGGAAGGTCAGAAAAATAGTCGCTCGACCCGGTACCGCTCGGTAATCCTATGGAATTTGCGGGTTACCGTGTTTGACGAAAATACAGGGAAGTGAAGTTTGGAAGGAGACGATGAAATATCTTAAGGTTTTAGAATATGCAAAAGTTTGTTTCTGACTTAGTTTAATGTTCAGGAATTTTGATTCTTGAATGTTATATGATTTCCTTTGGTGTATGGCGTCTAAAATAAAGAACTCTCGTCTATTAATAGATAACAAAATGAAAACTTCCAACTTGTGAAAAGCGTGGTTTTGAAGCGGGTTACTGCCCGAAGGCTATGGATCAAATAATAACTCCCTAGTATTACTAAATGTCTAAATGATTTGTTATAAAGCTAGAAATCTTCTGGATTTGGCACATGTACAAACATATAATGTAGGTACAAAATATATGTACGGTAATTTAATTAAAAACGCGCGTCAAACAGTTCTAACCTCTTCAATTTTATTAGGGTTGCGTTCGTTTCTTTAGATTTTATTTTAAATCCTAATGAAAAACGGAAAACTCGTATATACGTATGTATAAATATATATCACTCATGTTCACTGGACGGATTCAATAGAAATTTGAATTTAGAATTCACCAACCTCCAATCAACTTCAGTGACTCAAACACGGACGCGTTATGTAAACAAATAAATTTTGAAAACGGGCTAACCTTTATCTCACCCTTATCTCCCACACTAATGAGCCTGACATTATGAAAAAAATAAAGAAACTTTTCAATAACTTTGAAAAAAAAAACAGAAAATGTTTCTTTACTTAGTAAAATTGATTGAGTCAGGCGTTACTTTGCGGAAATCCATTTTAAATTTGAAAATGCAAATAATAATTATATCTAGTTTTAATTCCCGCGAATATTAGTGGGTTGCAGGTATGCACCTCCCTCCCGCCCGCTTTATTATGCACATGCAAGATTACAAGGCAAATGCAAGGATTTTAAGCACATGCAGGAAGGCAAAGCAAAACCCAACCTTTGCATACTCGTACCTGCAACCCACTAATATTCGCGGGAATTAAAACTAGATATATTATTTTCATTTTCAAATTTCTTTACTTAGCTTACAGGAACACGATAGGAAGTCTTTTGTTTTAAAATAACATTCTAATAACATTATTTGTGCGGAACCCTTTGCTTTTCTTTTCAAATTAGATTTCCTCATAAGTTTTGTAAATTATGTAACCGTTTCATGTTCCCAAGCAAAAATGTAGGTAGATAGTCGACGGGCCTGCGGAGGGCGAGTGATGGGTGGCTCGCCGTCCGATAACAACCAGGCCCGGGTCGACGGCGCGTCGTGCTCCACGCGCGCCTCAAAGAGGTCACCATAAGACGGGGCACACAAGGGTCAGAGACTTTGGAATTAGTTCATCAGAGTCACCGCGGTCGTGTAATGCAAAGGTCATTTGGAAGAACACGGGTGGGGTTTAGTCAGTAAGAGTCTGACACGCCCTTCCGCCCCCCTCCGCCCCCCTCCGCCCAGAGCAGAAGTCATTTGAAGATTTCCCATTCTTAAAAAAAAAAAATTTAGTCCCGTAATCTCTTCACACTGTAAGTAGCAACCCGCAGTGCCCCCATCTTACACGTGTAGGTAGGTACATATATCCTTGTGCGGTCCACCACAATCCCGCTTTGCTACGTCAGGAGTTCAGGACACTACACATCTCTATTGCGGAAACCTCAATGTTACCGTAGATTGTAGCTGTATAATGTTTGTGTTCATTTGAATACGCGATTATTGAGTGTAAGCTTCTGCTTGCGATTATTGCTGTGTATCTCAATGTTAGTGAGGGAATAGAATAGTATACTCTTTATTATGTACACCATATAAGTTACAGAAAATATAGATGATGAAAACATTACATAGGGTGACACAATGGGCGGCCATATCGCTGAGCAACTAAGCAATAGAGTACTTTTAATCAGTGTAATATGTTTTATCTAT
Source organism: Hecatera dysodea (assembly GCA_905332915.2). Lineage (NCBI taxonomy): Eukaryota > Metazoa > Arthropoda > Insecta > Lepidoptera > Noctuidae > Hecatera > Hecatera dysodea. Next base: position 2,658,474 of record HG995294.1, on the reverse strand, counting down.
ACTACTTAGATACTTATAAAGCAGAAGAGTTTGTTTGTTTAGTTGAATGCGCTAATCTCATAAACTACTGGTTCGTTGAACGTCGAACTCTTTTAGTCTTGGATAGCCCGGAGCATCAATGAAAAACGTTGTAAAATTATTATTTCTTTCTCTCTCTCTTTTGTGACGCAGACAAACTTACGCGGTTCAATTACTAGAGTATACAGAGAATACACTTTTAAACCAACATAATTTAAGTTTACCTTCATTTCCGTAACCGAAAAGTTACTAAAGGAATCCTATAAATAAGCATCCGCTTTCCGTTTGTCCGTCCGCCTGGCTGTCACCGGATTTTTTTTATTAATTGTGATACATACAGGTTTCACAAACCGCTTTAACAAAAAAAAATAACATAAACCACATTTTTTGTAGAGGGCTTTTTATAAGGCGTTTCGTAGACTATTACCCAGACTGAGAATCGAACCCAAAATTTCTCACATTTATCAATAAAGTATGTACTTACTCACTATTAATACGAGTAGGTAGCTCGCTTAAACAAACACAACCTTTTTCAAATGACTCATTGACTTCGGTATAAATACAAAAAAATACACATTAAAACATTTGCTTACTTCTACTTTTAAATACGGTTAGCACGATGCATTCATCGAACAAAATAATAAAAAAACGATTGAAATTAAACTATGTAGATTTTCAGATTACTTTGCGGTTCAACCACATTTTTCGCAATTCTCTTTTGCTTTGCTTTTGATTCTCTTTTTTTTTCTCTTTTATTCACTTTTAAGACTCGTTTGTATAACTTCGATTCCGTTTTGCTAAAGAAGTTTGCAGATCGATGTCCTACTTTTGGTTGAGTATAAATTGTTTCTGATCATCTAGATTTTATACCTATAAAAAGGGGTCAGTAGTTACGAAAACAAATTCCTTCTGTATAGTCGGAGAAATCAATTATATATTAATTACCTAGGGCAATAACAACCTACATAATATCTGTTAAACTTTAATATTTATCCCACTGTCAATAGTTATAATTATTGAAAAATTGGCCCTAAACCGTTTCTTCCTCACGGTATTTCATAGAATATTGAGGAAGTTTTCAAGTCGACGAGTATATGTGTATACCCAAGTAACCTCGGGCCTAGTGTTACTTATTATTCTAATGAATAAAACACGGATTTGGATTTAACTTATTTACGGAATCTGCCATATAAGAGCGCTACCACAAGAGCCCTTATATAAAAAAAAAAAAACATATTTTAAAGTATTCTTTTTTCTTATCACACTGTCAAAGTTCTACCGACTTTGTCTGCCAGAAACCCTGAACCAAGGAGGCTACCATCTTCACAATTTTTTTATGGCTTGTCATGGCCACTCATAACTTTTTTAGTCCTTCCTCAACCACATCGGTCGTGTCCACACATGAAACCCGCCCGTGTAATCCCGCCCCACGCATCAGGGTAATAAGGTAATCTCAGCTTCGAACATAAATAACGTTAAATTAGCGAAACCGCGCTTTTTAATAGAAAATTTAAGCAGATCCGCACTCTAATAAGGTTAATATTGCTAATAGAATTGTTTGAAAATTAATGTATTTTCTCGCTATAAAATCAAAAGGATTAAAATCATTTTGAAGCGAGAAAACGATGTTCCCTGTCACCTTTTGAATTATTTTAAAAAATACATAATTTCATTTATTTATTCTTATATTTTGTAATATTTCTTATAAAAAAAACCGATCTCGTGATACTCACCGCAGCAGCCAGTCGCTCTACCACTGCGCCAACCATGTCATCGAATTAGGTACTTAGAACCGTTTACAAATCTATAAAACTAACGTAATAATATAATACTAAGAGACTTGTTTGATCCAGCCCGTCCCTAATGCCCACGTTGACCACGGTTACACGACGCTTGCTGCGCGACGCCTCTACAAATTATTTTCTTTTTACTGCTCTAAAGAGCAACTTTTTGCTCAGTAATTATATCAGCTCTGAACAAACTGTGCTGTTTGTCCAGCATTATGTACACAGAGCTCGGAATAGACTAGAGATGCTATCTTCACTAATATTAAAGAGGTAAATAAAGAGAGCTTACATTTAAGTGTAAGAAAATATCTGGAAGTTACTGATATGATCACGTAAATTCTTTCTCTGACAAAAGCTACACTATTACTGAGTGTCGTAGGCCGTAGGGTACTTTTTTATTGCAGGGGTGAATAAAAATTAAACTTTTTAAGCACGCGATTTTTACGCACATATCACAAGCACATACAGAATAGTCCCGGGCCGTCAGCCATAAGTATTCGTCGACACTGAAACGCATGGTCACATTTAAGGGTGATATTGGGTATCTGATATAGATTAAGAAAATAATAGCAAAACCAAATAAAAAGTTTTTTTTTTTTTTTTCAAAAAAACTAACCCCGTATTTTTTTACTGAAGCGTTCCTATATGTTCTGAAACAGTGTGATGCAGAGTTTGAAATCAAATGTCAAAAAAGTCATTAGTTCCAAACTTTTTAGTCGGTATTTGTGGTATTTTTTTTAATAAAAGACCTTTTTTTTTGTTTTGCTACATTTCCTTAATACATGAATGTCTACTACCCAACATCACCCTGGAATATGACCATGCACTTCTGGAACACGCTGTATAGAAAGTGTTAACAATGCCGTATTTAATAGCGACCACCAAAACGGTTCCAAGCTCTGCGGCCAGTTCTGTCGGTTCGTTTGTACCCAGCGTTTGGATACTTCCACTTGTTATTGTTGACTCAGAGTTGTGTTTGGTTTTACTTTTTGTCTTTGTACTGAACAGCGGTTTTTTGCTTCACTGGAAAACTTTAACTGGCTGTAGCTGTGTACATGGGACTAGATGTGATTTACAAAACGAGTCATTCTTAATTTCTAAATAGCCAACAGAAACGTGCTAACACAGTGGAGTTACCGTTTGGCACTTGTAACTAATAATCAATTGTTTTATGAAGCGACAAAGTTTATCGTGTCAGTTCATTTTCTAATAGATAATTTTAAGACTCACTAGGTTTACTACCAATCCATATTTGCGTGTTCAGTTGTTTGTAAACAATTAATACAGAACAGGACACTATGTGTGTACCTTTATATCAGGGTCCCATGTTGCATCGTGACGAAAAACCCAATAACACTTGGTCCGAACCAAGAATGGAACTCAGAACGTCACGCTCAGTAGTAGCGATATGATCACAAGACCAACGAGGCAGTTATATTAAAACTAGCTGCGGACGGCGGATTTGCCCACTTAGATATCGAAGATATAAAGAATCCTTTGCCCTGTTCTGACGGACATATGTGTAGGTGCAAAGTTTCATCCGAATCCGTTCAGCCCTTATTTTATTTTATTTTATTTATTTGGTTCACCAACAATAGTATACACTGGTATAAGCAAATGGAACAGAAGCAAGAAATCAGAATATAGTGTAACAATCACTTAAAGGTAAACTCTGCATGCACACAAACGTTGTCGTAACTTACAAAAAATTTAAGTATGTATAATATATGAAAATAAAAAGACTATAATAATATCGTCGAAGTTGCACTGAAATAAAATTAATAGTTTAATTGACTTAAGACGTAAAGAGGTAACAGTCACATTAATACGTTGATATAATAATATTATGAATAAGTTTAATACAATAAAGTTATTAATACGTTTAATATTGTAATATTATTAATACAAATCAAGTATCTCGACTTGGCGCAAGAGGTTTTTGATTTGTGGAATGTGGACTCGACTGTCATTGTGCCGATTGTCGTTACGGCCAATGGCCTAATGGCCAAAAGCTTCGATGACCATCTGTCAAAGCTGGCGTTACGCCGTTGTATAAAGGGCCTGCTACAGAAGGCCTTCCGCCTGCAAATCCTCGATACAGCTCGTATGGCGAGGAAGTTTTTTCCTTTCTCTAGAGCCCTAACCATCGGCAGCTTGGACTTTGCTTTTTATATGGACTTGGCTTTTTATATTTTTAAAGGTTAAGAAATATTTAGAAATGTAAAGTATGTATAGTAAAATAAATAAAATAAATTATTAATACGTTTAATACAATAATATTAACACGTTGGTAGAATATACATAGATTAGAATTACGGCATGTTGATTATTGCAAGTTACCTATGCTCATAGCCATTTATTACATCTTTCAAACAAAATAAAAGTGTATCGCTAATAACGCATTACTGGGCATTCACTCAGCATTCGTTTGTTCACAAATAGTTTGCAGCTCGTTCAGTTGTTTGTTAACTATGAATACTGAACAGAGCACTGTGTACATACCTATGTATTGTTTCAGGCTTTCATGTTGCAGGGAGGTAAAAGGTATTTCGTCGACTATTTTTGTTGTATAAACTGTACCCGCCGGTCGATGGAATAGTTGTTGAGGCTGGCATATTATATATTTTCTCTACTTTTCAGGTCAAATTTCAAAGATTTTTTTAAAGCAAGATTTTCTAAAGATTTCGCACGTGTAGTGTTTATCACAAGAACCATGAGCTTTCCAGAATGAAAATACAACAAAATAGTCATTACACTTCCGATTCATTAGAGGTAATGCTTAGTCTACCTATGTAAAAAGAAAGAAAAATGTTTATTTGGGACTCGCACAAAACAAACAAAATAGTAAACAAAAAAATAAAATAATACTAGAATCATGCGCGAACAAACATTAAAAAAAAAGAAATACAAACATTCGAATTGAGAACCTCCTCGTTTTTAAAAGTCGGTTAAAAATAAATTAACAAAAGCTGTAGAGGTAGGTTTTTATAAATCTATCTCTTTTTTTCTATCAGTTTAGATTTAAGAAACCCATGAATTTATACATTCTAGTAAGGGGGTTTTCAATCAATTTCTAGTTGATTCATTTGTAAAGAAATTAAGAGAAGATTAGTTTTTGTTTAATATCTTGTTGGTGATCATATAGGGAACAACATTTTCTGAACTGATCTCTTGTCAGAACAATAATAATTTGAGATCGATTTTTCTCCAATCGGCAACATGATTCCGTAATAAACATTATTAAAATTGAGATGATAAATAGAACCTAAATTGGAATAATCGTCCAAAGTGTTATTTCAAGTGATCTGCTCCGTTTAGCCCCATTCTCCCCCACTTGGCAATGTTCCAAGTGCTATAGTTTATCGCATGATAACACTCAAGAAGAAACCACAGATTCTGTTTATTCTTATATTTCATTACCAACAAAGAATACAGCGCAGGAAAATAGCGACATAAATATTTCATAGCGTATAAAGTAAAATGTCTATGGATATAATTTTATGGCTGAGATGAAATAATTTGTTGCAAATAGCGTCGAATATAGCAGAATATATGAGGCAGTGGTGGCCGAATGAGGCAGTGGTGTCCGAGTGGTAACGGCCCCGACTTACGAATTGTAGGTCGCGGGTTCAAACCCAGCCAGGCGCATTACTTTGCGTAATTAATTTCATCACAACTCTGAGAGGAGTTGTGATGAAATTAATAAATTAAAAAACGGTGAAGGAAAACATCGTGAGGATCGTGAGTGAATGGCCTAGAACCAAAAATCCGAAGACATGATTGTTACATTCACCAACAAGCACTGGGCCCGCGTGCTGGATTACGGCTCATTCCCTCTCCTAGAGAGGAGGCTTGTGTCCCAGCAGTGGGAACGTTAAAAGGCTGATTATGTTATAGCTTTTGATATCTCACATTTTTAAGTTGATATTAAACGTGCCGAGAGCCATGAAGCGTTCTATGCTTGGCATAACGACGAATTCCAAAAGCCGAGATACGAAGTCATAGGAAGGTCAAAAAATATATTCTGACACTAAAACTGTGTCAGACAGGACACCTGGTAAAGCAACTGGTGGCTAAGAATAGATAGAACTTATGTGGTCATCCGTCAGCAAGATAGGTGAAATTACGATACATGACATTTTACCATCGCGGATAAGGGTGACAGATTCTATGTCCATATCCTGGACATAGTCTACCGATTTTTTTTTATGGATGGGAAACCATGAAATGACTTCTCCCGCTCTGGGCGGAGCGGAAGGGAGTGTCAGACTCTTACTGACTAAAACCCATCCGTGTCCTTCCTGATGCCCTTTGCATTCCAGGGCCGCGGTGACTCTTTCGAACAAAATCCGCAACCCTGGCAGGCACTGGGCCTAGCGGACCTCGTCTTCTATGCTGACACCTCTCTGAGGCGCGAGTGGAACGCGCTATATACCCAAGCCTGGTTGTTATCGGAAGGCAAGCCAAGGACATAGTCTACCTGTGTGCCAGGTTTCATTAAAATCCGTTCAACCGTGCAAAAAGATAAAGAGAGAAGAAAAGAGTATTCGATTCTATTCTATTCTAAAGACGAGCAAAGGTGACATACATATGTACAGACGATGTTACTTTCACATTTGAAATATTTGTATGGATATGAACAGTTTTAATGAGTAGTATTTTAGTGGCATAAGTAACTTTCAGTCGTGGTTTGTGGAGGTCTGGTAGGCAGCCGCTCGACGTTAAATACTGGTATTCAGCTGAATCCGGTATGACTGGAAGCGGACCCCAATATAGTTTGGAAAAGGCTAGGCAGATGATGATAAGGTTCAATCATGCAAAAACATTTGGTATCACTCGTTCCGTCAAAAACGTGGATTTCCTATTCTGTGCCATGATCCTATATATCGATATCAACATATATGTGACTGCAGCAAGCATTCAAACACACAATCATAGAGTACAGATACAAAAATGCAAAAAGGTTGGCAACCCCCGTGATTCCTAAACGATATTACGTGTTGCGCTGGGTGCGCTGAACCGTGCTATATCGTTTGAGTGCACATGCGTTCAACCGGTGTATACAAGCCTATCGAAATTTTCGATATAGGTAGCTTTAATGGATAGTGCGCTGTGTTATCATGGATCTAGGCAATCCGGTTTACCCGACTGCGTTTGGTAGGTGACGTTTTACTTTGATAGAATAGAGATAGATTTTCAGGATGGTCCGTTATTCAAACAAGCCCAGCTGTGAGGATGTGGGATATTTCATAAGTACATGGCTACATAAGGTTGTTATTTCCAAAGAAAGCACTTTTCAAGCAGTTTTGTGCAGTAAATGACATTTCTTTTAGTTCAAGCAGTCTTGCTTGACTAAGATTTTTTGCGGTCGGTCTTTTTTTTTTTTACGTCTATGTATGTATATATATATTTAAATTATTTACTGAGCAGATACAGAACAACACCCTTACATACTCGTATGACCACGCACTTCTGGAACATTCTGTATATAGTAAGATAATATTTGCCGAATCAAACGCAGTAATTAAACTCGCAACAAATCGACATTGTGTGCACACAACGGTCACAAAGTCTTTGAACTTAATTCAAAGTTCAAAGATTTTGAGACGTTGCAAGTCTTTTGATAGATTTTCGTTGGCAGCAATGACTGCTCATTTTCAACGAGAAATGTTAAACAAACAACAGTAGCTTGTTAGTTGGTAATTAAAGAACTTACTTCCAAAGGGTTAATTTCAAATGAAATTAATTGTTTGGAAAGATCCATTCAGTCTCTCTCGTATCTTTTGTATGTTGAAAGAGTGAATATTTATTTTTTAATAGTGGCCCGCCCCGGCTTCTCTCGGATGAGTATTTTCTTTCATAAGAACCTTCTTCTGACAATAGCAAATACAACAAAAAATATAATTAGCAAAATGGGTCCAACCGTTCAAGATACCTAGGGAAATAGGGATACATTTTTATATACATGTATGTACATTATAGATTATGCTGATTCTTTACAAAAACTGTTTGGTATGTTTTTAGGGGCCAAAAAAGGGCAGAGATGAAGCTTGGTGGAGCGATGAACGAAAAACGTTTGGATATGTGTAATATCTCGAAGATTGATTACTCCATTAAATACCGTCCAAGTGCGAGCCGGACTCTCATGAAAAAGGTCCTGAACGAATTATTGTAACATGTTACTTTCAAACCATAGACTTCTTATAGGTTTTCCTATAAACTATAGACAAAGAACTGAATCATCAATTTTTTTTTTTCAAAACTTTAGACCTAGTTATTTCGGAGAAACGAGGAAATGGTAATTTTCATTTTCATCCAATTTCTTAAATAACTTTAAAACTATTAAAAGTAAAATTATGAAAACAACAAAAAGATGCCCTTTGGTTTGGACAAGTCACACAGAAATTTTTATTTTTCATAATATTTAATTTTGTTACACGTCTGTGTTCTTGTGTCTTGTCTGTGTCCGAATATTATATGTGTACCAAATTGCAAGTGAATCGGTCCAGTAAATACGGAGAAAAAGATTTTGATCTTCATAAACAGTGTGAAATTGTAATGGTTGTTTTCCCGAAGCGAAATGAGTTTGTATCGGTAATATAATCGATTTATATATATAAAAAATATTAGACTCCATAAATGACAGATTAACAATTGTGATAAACAAAACTCGAAAGCGACTTGAACCAACAGTAGTGCATCGCGCGATATGTAGGTACGCGGCGGTACGTGCGTCTCATGTAGGTATCTACCTACTTTATGTCTAGTGCACTACTATTGATTCTCGCTCTTTCGAGTTTATGAACACATTTTTAATGATTTGAAAAAAAAAAAAATTTTTAGTTTAACTTTGTGTTTCGATAGTACTACTGATGGGTAATCGTCCTGCCGCGGGAAAACAACCATTAAGATTTCACACTGTATACATCCATTCCCTTTTCGTCACCCTTTTTTTAAACCAGTTTTTGTACGGTACAGTCAGCTACAAAAGTTCTGCTCAAAAACCACCACGGTTCCAGAATTATTGTCAGATAGAACGCTAAGGCAAAAAGAAATAGCGCACGAGCCTGCGCAATCACCCTGAAACCGCGGGATACAGGTAAGAAGTAATTTTATTTTCACATTTATAATGTTAGTAGGAGGATGTAAAGAGAAATTTTACGGTTGACGCAGACGTCACAGGCAAAAGAAAATTTAAAAAATAAAACATGTAGGTTTTTACAGGGATAACAATATTCTTGCACCATGAAATCAAAACTGATTTAGAGAATATGCCCGAATATGTAACGTGATAATCAAAAAACACTTTTCACGCGAACGAAGCCGCAGGCGGAAATTAGTAAGAAGAAAAAACATGAACAGTGGTATTGTTTTTACCCCTGATTGTACATACTTGCCAAACAAATTGTTGACCAAACGGGAATGAATACAGACATTCACAAAAGTTGACAAATTGGGAAAGAATGTATGCAGATTAAAATTTGATCTTGCCTGCAGGTGGATGAACTATCCGAACCAGAAAGTATGTAAATTCAATTGTTTAAGTTCTATTCATTAGTGTAAAATAAACCGTTATCAAGGCCGGTGATACCAAGACGAAAGATGCAGTTATTATCGATGAAGTCATGTGGAAGCAATCCGATGCACATGTGCTGAACTGCGAAGCTAAATCATGACCATGATAATTGGTCCCTAAAGATTACCGCATACGTCTGTCATTAATTTGTCATTATGTACCAGATTACCAGTAGTTCAATGGAGTGTCAGTGGTTGACCATTGGAAAGTCATAATGCCGCTTTTATATTAGTAGATTACCAAACTTGTCAAAATCAACCATTATGAAATCAATGATAGACCATTCTGACACTATTGTAATAGCAGACTTGGGGCCCAGAGGAAATATTACAATCCTATCTTATATAACCTACTTTAATAATATACGTAAAAGTTTGCGAGGATAGGTGGACGCTAAAGCTACTGATCCGATTTAAATGAAATATATTGGTACACGTATAGTTTATAATCTGGATCAATTATCCCACAGAATACTTTTTTTTTATCTCCTTTGAATTGTCGTTTTTTTACTCCGGACGCTTGATCGTACAAATCTTTCTACATTATTATTTTTAAACGAGGCCAAAAAGGTTCTATATCTGCAAGTGCTACGTTAAAAAAAAATAAGTTCCACAGCGCTGGTGTTCCTGTGATGACCTGTGATGGCTCGTATACACTCACGGAACATATACCTACTAAAATACAATATATAAATTAAATAATAGTTATATTATAAAATAATGTGCATTATAGGAAACAAATAAAAATTAAACATACATTAAAATAAATAGTTAAATGTAAGTTTGAAAGTACATGCCTATATGGCTATAAAATATTATATACCTCTGAAAAGCCTCTTGCCACCAGTTTTTAAAGTAAAAAGTAACTTTAACCTTCTAACATCGACACCAAAAAGTATCAATTTTTTCAAACACTTTGAAAAAAAAAAGCAATTACGGTGACAAAGTTTTATTTTTTCATCAATCGCCGTGTTTTTTCGACACCAAAAATGTCGCCAGTACTGTTATATAAAAACTTTTCAACTCAAAATTTTCGTAGTCAGGTCCTCTGATGAAAATTTCCGCATGGACCTTTGAATTAAAATTTTATGATAAAAAGTGGGAGTTGGGGCGAAACAATTAATTGCTCGATAAAATTAAGTTTTAAGGAAGTTCGTTGAGAAAACGTCTTCTGTAGGAAAGGTTATATTTGAGACACCAACGCTAAATATTTTAGAACTGTTTACCTATCCTAAAATTAACTTAAACGATTGATTTTAATATTTATTTAATGGGTTTACATTTACCTCGCGTGCCTTTTCCCAAAATATTGTGGATCACTTCCAGTCTTCCGGATGCAGCCGAGTACCAGTATTTTACAAGGCGCGACTGACTGGCATCTGACGTAACGAATTTCAAAATCTTCAAATGACAGCCGGGAACAACGGCTTAGCCTGATTTGAATGTGGGAAGGTAATGGATGATCCACATATCGACCTCAACAGGCGTTGCTTAAGCTCTTAGCATGCTTGGCGCAAATAAACAGTTTTTCTTTTTTTTTCTTTTTCTTTCTTTTCTTTCTTCAAGTTCAATAAAAATGAATGGAAAGTAAACTAACCAGTGTTACCTTTCAAAATATTTTAGGTATCCCCCTAAAATTCAAAACCTCTTTAACCTTCATGATATGGCTTTAATCCAAACGCTCATTCAGCTGAAACATTACCGCTAACAATGACCATATTCGGCCACTGTCCGGTTTTGCGGCACATTGGGCCGCGCGCCGTATGCCGCATCGGCTTTGTTTGGTAAACAAGTCTGGATTGTCCTGAATTTAGAATTTTCGGATAGGAAATATTATAAAAGGGACAGGTTTTTTTTAATATGGCTTACGTTTAGCGTTGGCTTATCTTTTGGCAGAATAAATCTCTAGTTACTAAACCTGTATTAAAATAGAACGATTAATTTAGCAAACTCTGGTTGTAACCTTTGTAACGTTTTTTTTTTACGTCTGCTTTATTTCAGACACTTCTGATAGAGCAAGATCTGAGAGCCCCCAGACATTAAGTACCTATTTATTTTCTGAATAAAACAGTGTGTGGAAACGATTGGTGTCAGTGTGTATTGATATACATATTTTAAACGTACACTTGATTGCTCGCGTCAAAAGTACTTAACTCAGAAAATAAGTAACATCTGAGGGCTCTGGGATCTTGAACTATTATTAAGAGCGTATACACCGAACGGCTTTTCATACAAATTTTCAATTCCTTATTTTCCGAAATGACTAAACCGATGTTAATGAAACTGTACACACATAAGCAGGATTCATAGGTCTAAAAAGTTAATTGAAAACATTTTCGATAAATAATGTTACAGTTAAATGAGACCCATTTTAAATTATCCATACAAACATAAATTTCCAGTTATCTTTTTTTAAATAAGACATTTCGAAAATGTTTTTAACTAACTTTTAATTTGTATGAAATGCCATACGGAGTACACGCTCTTAATGCCGTCATTTAGAAAATTATTACAGGATTTAAGTATGAATTATAAATTAAAGTGGTTGACCAGCCTCGGAAAAGAAAAGCAGAAATATATTGAGGTAGAGTATTTTACAATCCTTAGGAAGCAACAAAATGGCGAACGAAATTCAAAAACCGTTCAACTACATTAATTGAATAACCGCTGACGCCGTTTCTTATCGAAAATCAAGTCTAAATTGAGAGAAAAAGCTAAAAATAAACCCTCAAAGCAATTTCCATCACGGTACCTTCGTAGTTCAGGTGTTTTAATTGAACAGCCAGGAGCGACACTAAGTGCATTTGGACCCAAAGGTCGGGCACGAAGGTCAACAGGTTAGTTAAAACCGTCGGCAAGGGGCTTTATATTGTAAATGAAAGTAATTATATTTACATATGTTGGAGTAGGCTTTGGTTTTAAATAAATTGATGTGTTTTTTTTCTATAAAAAGTCATAAAAAGGAGATATTTTTGCGTTTGCACCGAAGAATTGAGGATTTTAAACATTTTAAACACCTGATTTTAAACATTTTTTCACCAATGGAAAGCTAAATTATCAACTAGTAACACAGGCTATGGTTTATCCCTATATTCCCACGGGAACTAAGCGGCTGAAACCGTGGGGCATTACTTTTATAATACACTAGCTGAGCCCCACTGTTTCACCTGCGTAGTTCCCGTTCCCGTGAGAATATGGGGATAAAATATAGCCTATGTTACTAGCTGATAGTTTAGCTTTCCTCAGGGTGAATGTATCTTTCTAATGGTGAAAGAATTTTAGAAATCGGCACAATCGTTTTTGAGTTTATTCATTACCAACATACACACACACACACAAAAATAAAATGTTTCCTCTTTATAATATTAGTCTAGATAACCGTAATTATAGTGTCTGGTGTCTCTCTGTTGTTACCCTGTTCAGAAACACTATACACGTTTACGTATTAATTTCGTAATCAAGTCGTCCTAATTTAAAATATATTGACTACTAATAAACTGAGGATATCATTAATTTCACCTAGCAGTACGGAATTATTCTTCATACTCCTGGGCAGGTTTTAGTATACTTTTCATCACGCTACAATCAATAGGAGCAGAGCAGTGAAGGGAAATGTTGGGAAAACGGGAGAAGTTACTCCATTTTTTAAGCTTCCATCGCGTGTGCCTTATTGGTTAAAGTTACATAGAAATAATGTATGACGGAAATGTTCTACATAAAATTATCTAAAAAATGTACACAACAGTATATGTCTATCTGTTATGGTTGACTCACAATAACACGTGTAACTCCCGATAGCTTAGCAGTTCGGAGCTTTCTGATTATATTTGTTTACTCTTACGTTTATAATACTCTCACTCATCCCTAATTAAAAAAAGTTAACATTATTACCTATTCAATAAAAAAAGAATCATAGAAATCGGTATAGAAACATCAAACTTATACATGAATACAATAATAAGCCACCGCGCCGTCGCACTTTAATACTGAATCATGCTGTAAGATGTTAATGTGATTATTTTTGTGTAACTTTTGTTGCTATTTTATAAAATAGGTAATTAGTTATTTTGGTAATGTTTAATATTCGTTCAAATTACAAATTATTAATAGTTTCAATTTTATTTCTTTTTAGGTGAAGTAGTAGTAGAAGTAGGAGCATAGATTTTTAGATACCGATAGGTTAGTTTTGGCTAATTTATGTTCTGTTTTTTTAGTATTAAGTAGGTAAAAGCGTACCTAGATACTTTTATTAATTAGTAGTTATTTTATTAATTAGTTATACGTAGTTATAGGTATTTATTTTTAAGTGAAGTAGGTATAGGTTATTATAATATAATTTTGCACAGGCATTTCAGCTTTACTTTCATTTCTTTTTTTGTTGTAAGTTGTACATATTTCACACACACATAGTGATCTATCAACGCACAGCCCAAACCACTGAACGGATCGGGCTGAAATTTGGCATGCAGGTAGATGTTATGACGTTGGCATCCGCTAAGAAAGGATTTTGATTAATTCTACCCCCAAGGGGATAAAATAGGGGATGAACGTTTGTATGAAATTTTGTCAATTTTAAACCGATCGCGCTGAGAGTTTCAAAATCGGGGGTAAAGTAACTATTCCACGCGGACGAAGTCGCTGGCAGAAGCTAGTTAAATAATAAGCCTGTAATAATATTAACCAAAACAAGTTCAAACTCTGACCCCGCCTCCCATTTACCTACATCAAATTAAATCATAATCCGTCAGTTACATTTCCAGAAACAACACAAAGAAAGAAATCCAATCAAAAACCCACAAAAACTTGATTGAAGTCCTTCGGAGCACTTAGCGCGCGAAATCTCGGCGGCCATTTTGAAACTTTTAAAGAAATTAACTTTTAAGCGATCTTACAATGTCTGAGTGGATGAAACGCATTTTATTAGATTTATAAGAAAGGCCGTGGATTTACGAGTGTCCAATAAAATTGCAATTTAGAATTTATCGCTTGAATTATAGGACGAAGTATAGGCGCTAACGGAATTCCTCGGATGGCTTAATATTTTCCAATGCTAATTTTGTCGTGGTATTAATTGGATTAGCAGCCAGTTTGGAGATTTATAGCGTTGTAAAAATGCTTTTATACTTAAACTATCTATTTCTCGCTTTCCGCCACTTCGTGCGCGCATATCCTGTTTTTCCCGTAGGAATTTCGGGAAATCCTTTCTTAGCGTTCCCCAAGGAACATACATGCCAATTTTCAGCTTACTATACTACCATTAGTTTTGGCTATGCGTCGTCTGTCAGTCACTCAACATCAGTAACGGAAGAGTTTTATTAGCATATATTTATTGATGATGATTAATGATTTTGCTTGCTTTTCCTTGTGGCTTCGCTTACGTGGCTTTCGCACAAGCCACGATGTTGCGAAAATTGTGGGCTAACAAATTTTAATCCTCGGGAGGATAATGTTTTTGAGTGATGGGATAATCTAAAAAGTAAGAACCAAGACAAATCCCAATATAGGATTTGCTTTGTGCCTTTCAAGGCAAAATCCATAGTTAAAATCCTTCCCTTAAGCTATCTTAAATAGAGTAAGTTGGGGAAAAAAGGACCAATTCTAAAGCCGTAAGGAAACCCAATTTTAGTAAGATTACTTTCGACAGACACATCAAAACTTAAGCTATTATCCTGTATTAAGAAGTTCCCAAGACTTGAGGAAAATGAAATCTTGCGAACTAAAAAGTTAAATGTGAATTTTCAAGTGAAAGAAAAATATGAGTAGGTTGGTACTCCCTAATTATCCCTTGCGAGTCGTTCTAAATTCAATTTTGAGGGTAAATAAAACTTTTACGTTGCCGTCTGCGAAGTTAAGCTTTTCTGACTTAGACCTTTACCGTGAAACACTAATTTTGTACTAAATGAAGAACAAAACAACTTTAATATAATGATAATATGAAGAACTAAACAACTATAAATTCATCTTAAATTACAAACTGAACATCAATCAAATCAAATCAACAGACTTTGTTTAAGTAAACCTAACCTTTCCTTGAAGGCGTTGTTCTAAGCAGTTATAAGCAAACTTGAGTCTATTCAAGTTGCGAAATGATCACGTGTATTTTAATTACCTAAAATTAAATTGTTACCTGGGGGTTGATCTTTCCGGCAGGTTTTGCGCGCCTCAAAGAGATACCAGCAAAGAAGACCCATAGGGTCAGTGCCTGCTAGGGTTGCGAAATTTGTTCGAAAGAGTCACCGCAGCCCCGGAACGCAAAGGGCACAAGAAGGATCACGGGTGGGTTTTAGTCAGTTAGAGTTTGATACTCCCTTCCGCTCCGCCCAGAGCGGGAGACATACTTAATTGAAAAGAATGCTTGACTTGATTCGAATATCCCCATAAAATTCATTCAATCGAAAGAATCTCCTTCAATGACTGACATTTAAATAATTCTCGTCCTCCAAGGGTATTTTAAGACGGTCCTCAATATAATAATAGGGGTCCGGATTGAATCCGAGAAGGAATATGATCGTAAAGGTCATCTTACACGTGCCTGCGGATGGCGGGCTATGGGTGGCTCGCCGTCCGATAACAACTAGGCCCGGGTCGACGGCGTGTCGTGTACCACGCGCGCCTTAAGGAGAAGTCAGCGAAGAAGACGGGGCTCCATAAGGTCAGTGTCTGCTAGGGTAGCGAAATTTGTTCGAAAGAGTCGCCACAGCCCTAAAACGCAAAGGGCACTAGGAGGAACACGGGTGGGTTTTAGTCAGTAAGAGTCTGACACTCCCTTATGCTCCGCCCAGAGCGGGAGAAGTCACTTGATGAAAGGTCATCTTACACCGAGATGCGAGACTGCGCGCTCGTTGAAAGACAGCCATACAATGAAATCAATCTGCCTCGCGTTTACCCAAAGATCTTTAGGTCAGCTTCCTAAACAGATGTAGCTGTGTACCAGCATTATACTTATATAGAGCGACTGCTACGCAACTCAGAAACTGTGTAACACGGAAATCCCTAGCAACACTGGTGACAGATTTTCTGACTGCCAAATATCTACATATGACAGCCGGGAACAACGGCTTAACGTAATAGTACTTAGTATCGCACTCAGACTTTGGGAAACTTTGGGAAACGGTCAAATTGGCCGCCGGCCCAAGCTAGCAGGTATGTGTACGTTCAAAGTACATACTAACAACACTATTTAATCCTAAACATTTTTTTTACTTAGATATATAATAAGTGATGTCAGGTAGCTCTGGGATCTTGGACTATAAGTCGCTTCTCTCATACGTTTCGGTGTGGGCTGACCCTTACAGAACATATCCTATAGTAAGGATGTGCGTGATCTTTTAGTATCCATCGCCATAAATCCGCATTTGGTCCCAATGTCCGGACGTGAATTGTATGCGTTTACTAGGTCGTTGCTTTTTGATTAATGCCTGGGCCTTAAGGATGTACGTATTATTGGGGGTTAGTACATGTTTTTAACGATCTTATTCGAACGTGGTTGTTAAGATTTATGTCCGTTTAACTTGACAAAAAGTAGGGTCAGCAAAATTTCTTTTTAGTGCCTGCTTGGGTTGCGGAATTTGTTCGAAAGAGTCACCGCGGTCCTGGAACGCAAAGGGCACAAGAAGGATCACGGGTGGGTTTAGTCAGTAAGAGTCTGACACTCCCTTCCGCTCCGCCCAGAGCGGGAGAAGTCATTTGATCATTTCGAATCCAAAGAAAAAAAAAAGGTGAAGTGAACATGAAGTGAGCAGAAGAGAGAAAATGAAGACGATACAGATGAACTCTATCACGTGACGTCACGTCGCTGGTAAAAATTGTAGCAACGTAGTGACGTCACGTGAGTTTTCAACGCACTGTATCGTCTTCATTTTTTGTTTACGTGAAAAAATAAAAAATACGTGTCCAATATTTTTTGTAAATCTATCAGAAGGACTAATTACATTTTTACAGTAAAATACCCTATTCGAGACTTTTACTTCTACCATTTAAACCATATCCTACCAATACGAGAAAGGAGTGGTAGGTTACCATAACGCCAAGCACTACTTTTTACGGAGTTTAGTTTTGATGTTCAAGTGGCCAAGAATGGACTTACAAGTGTGTATTACTGTCCTTGGTTTGCGCTCCATTCTTCTGCGTACGAATCAGCCAGGATTCGGAGCCAAAAAGAAAATCCCTTTTACGTACGTTGCAATTAACACAACAGCTAAATTGCATCACACTGTTTCAACTACAGCCCGATCACATCTGACCTTTAAACGCGTGTATCTGTTAAATGTCATAGGGTCATGAAGGTGACCCGGTTAGACTGTCATCCGTTTGCCGTTCCCTTTTATTAGGGTTCCGTACCCAAAGTTTAAAACGGGAACTTATTACTAAGACATCGCTGTCCGTCCGTCAATCTGTCTGTCCGTCTGTCACCAGGCTGTGTCTCATGAATTGTGATAGTTAGACAGTTGAAACTTTCACAGATGATGTGTTTCTGTTGCCGCTATAACAACAAATAGTAATAAATAGAATATAAGTATTTATGGGGGCTCACATATAGCAAACGAGAGTTTTTTGCTCGATATTGATAACGGCATTCCTCCGTGCCTCAGAAAATACGTTAGGAGCGTATACGCCCGCGCCGTACGGGATTTCATACAAATTTTCAAGTCCTTATTTTCCGAAATTACTGAACCGATTTGTTTGAACCGAAATATTTTTAACTAACTTTTTAGACCTATGTATCCTGCTTATATATATATTTTTTTTTTAATAATAATAATCTTTGTGAAGTGTGTGTAATATGTGTGAAGTTTTTGTCAGAAGCCAGAAAATCCGACACCAGTGTTGCCAAGAAGTGACGTGTCACACAGTTAACGGGTTCTGGAGGTCTGGTAGACCTAGTCTTCGTAAAATACTGATATTCAGCTGAATCCGGTTTGACTGGGGGCCGACCCCAATATAGTTGGGAAAAGGCTAGGCAGATGATGAGTCATATATCAACTTTAACTCGTAAATATTCCAGCAAACTAGAAATATCATATTATCCATTGTAAATTTATGCCAAGATTAAGAATATAAGGGTCAAATGTGGATCTTACGACGAGCCATTACTTTGTGATGGATGCTCTTCACTCTCCATTCGTAATATTTTATCGCAGTATACGTAGTTCAGACTTTGTATTCGTAATGTTGTGAACGATTAGGGACCTTTATGCTTCTCTTGCGAATAGCTAGCTAGGTGGAAGACATGGTTAGTATTGGTTAAGCGATTAGGGCCCCTTAGGAGGAAATTCGGTTGGTGCGCGTTGTAAGCGTATAGCAGTTTCGATAGTATACGTAAATGTGAGCTTCCGAAAACAAGCACGACACGACAATTCTACAACGCATTTTCAAAGAAACAGTTTTTTTTTTCCTAGAAAAGTTTTTGAAACCTAGAAAAAAGTTGTCAGTTTTGTGAGTGTGTATACAAAAAAGATAGAAATTAATATTATCAATAAGATAGAAACTAATATTATTAATAAGATAGAAACTAGTATTATTAATAATCCATTTTTCACATCCCAATCTAGAATCATCGATTTTGTGTTGACTTTGTCTACCAATATTAACATAAGATAAAAAAGTAAATCTTTCCCGCCAAACGCAACGTCAGCAAAGTTTGAATCTAGAACATCAGTAGTCCGCCTGAAGCCGCGCGCAAAAGGCCACAGATAATAACATTACAAAATTCAAAAGAGGTTTTGCATTTTACATTCTGACGTGAGCCAACTTATTGGTTGCTGAACAAAGTTCGTTACTGTTCATTCAACGGGGTTCGTGCTCGGCTTACTCAATAGTTTGTGGTTTTGTTTATTTTACCAATGAACTTTTGGATTAAATGGTAAAATGGTTTGTTTAATTTTTGTTTGCTGAAATTGAACCGTTGTAAAAAGTGTTTGTTATTTTTGTAGGCTGCTAGCTTTAAACGGACCAGTTCTTTTTTCAAAGGACATTGCTCTGCGCCCATACATTGTTCGCCCTGGAACCAAGAGCATCGGAAAATTATGTTTTGTATTGTCGATCATAAGAAAACTCCTATAGTATCCTATTTTTATAGCGGACTAGCTGCAGAATAGATTTATTTTAAAAAAAGTATCACATTTTGAGGTTATAATCGACACCCCCAAAAATCACAGCCAGGTAAGTCGTTTTTTAAAACAATCAGAGTCCGTTAAAATAGCCCAGTCGTAACATGCAATATAGTCCCGAAAGTCACAAAAACACATACAATTACAAAGATAAAAACACATAAAATAATAATCAGAGCATAGGCTACTGACAGGACAGTGACAAGTGACCATTTAGTGACGTCAAAAATAGGGATGACAAAAACGATACGATTTATCGATGTTTTACGCCATACGTTACAAACTATAACATCAACTTTTTCAAACCATAAGATAATACCATTATGACAATGTCCTACTTATAATAATAGCACTCTTCTATACTTGTAATATAATAGCATCTGTATCTAGTCAGCAATATTGTTTTTTTAGAGAAAACATTTACAATATATTCAGTACCTAACAATAAGTATTTTTACCCGACTAGGGTGAAACCCAAAAGAAGCCTTATTTTTATTTAAATTGTCGTAAATAATCATTTAGTTAGACGTAAACCATACACTTTTCTAAACGATTATTAAAAACTCTGAAAAATTCTGATGAAATATATAGCTTTTGTTCATTTCAGCATTATTCTAACTCCTGTTACGAATCGAGTATGACCTCATTTATAAAGTATACTTAGTAGGTTTTTAAATTCACGAAATACAACAGTTCTTTAAAAAATCAATCGATCGATTACAATCGATTGGGCTGCATTGGGCATCCCTAATCTTTAGCGACACGACATGACGTTTGGCGAAGATGGCGGCGATTAATGTTATTAGTCGCGTAAAATACTTTTAATTTTCATTTTGGCATACAGCTAGTCCGTGTTACAGAAGTATTCGCAAGTAATATAATAAAATAAACAATTAATTATCGTGTAATCCGATACTTCTTGCTGGCCAGGGCCATTTTGGACAATATCCTTTAATCAACATACTTACAAGGTTCTGTGCTAACATAATATTTATGCAAAGGGGTATTATTATAAATCTTTAAGAGAGAAAAGACGAAATTGGTATATAACTTAAAAATAGCCTACATAGGAATAAGCTATTCTGTAAGAACTTACGTGCGCTTATCACGGTACGCTATTCGATACAAAAACATCGAAACCATTCAGGCTATACATACGACAGCTGTTGTTTATTTGTGTTTTTTTTTTCAGTTAACTCGAACACTATTCTGATATTTGTTAATATGAGAATACCACGTATTTATTGAGGATATTAATAAGTTTACCTGCTGGTAATACGTAGTTCGACGAGTCCTTACGAGTATACCTACTCTAGGTGCATCATTAAATGATAAAAGATTTTTATTTTTTAAGTAGGTTGTAAAAACCACTTTAACACGTCAATCTTTTTGACCGTTACAAAAACTAGATGAGGCCTGTGTTTCCTAGCTGACTACCCTGAGAAGAAACACCGAAACAAAGTCAGAGGTAAAGTCTCTTTTGAGTCCATATAATTACTGGTCAAATCAAACCATGTAGGTTGGTGTCTGAAGTGGTCTTTTGAGGAAAGTACTACACATATTTGAGTGGACCTGTCCAAACAGTGCAAGCATTTGTCAGTTATCCTGTAGCTCAAACTTAGAACTTTAATGAGCTCAACGATTTGACGAACAATACCAAAGTAAGGACATTTGGGTAGGCCACATAAAGAACACAAACCGCCAGACTAACATGAAATGAACCCCCGTTCTCACACGTATCAAATACATTTTTGTATAGGTACCAAATATTGTAAAAAAAATATTTGAAAAAAGTAACTATGGAGTTTCTTGTCCGTTCTTCTCCATAAGAATCAACTATCCTTAGTAGAGTTTTAAATAAAATTGAAAACCGTAGGGTTTAATTTGTTCAAAAGAGTCACCGCGGCCCTGGAACGCAAAGGGCACAAGAAGGATTACGGGTGGGTTTTAGTCAGTAAGAGTCTGACACTCCCTTTCGCTCCGCCCAGAGCAGGAGAAGTCATTTGATGATTTCCCATCCAAAAAAAAAAGGGTTTAAGTTTATTTCTGGGATTGTCTCTGAAATGGGCCAGCTCACGATAGAAAAAGACCAACAGAAACGCAATACTGGGAAACTATTATGACGTCTTAAATCCATCATGATTTCTGTGTCAGAGAGAGACGGAGTTACACAAGACGAATAGCACTATCTCTTTCCCTCACACGAATCATGATAGCATTGACACTTCGTAATACGGCCACTGTACCGCTCTATAAACGCATCAGACAAACTGACTGGCTTACTGACTGACTGTCTGACTGACTGCCCCACAAAGGCAACGGAAGGATTGTTACCAGTAATAGCATCAGATAAACGGTCGGATTTGTCGACAACGGTGGACTTCGCCCGCATACCATACACATCGCGTTTGACAGATTACGGACGAACATTCCATTCTGAGACAAAAAGATGGAGATAACACTGAGCTCTACAGAGTTTTAGCTAGCGAAAGTGACTTGGTTTTTAAAGTGTCAGTTTCAGATTTTCGTTTTAACAAAACCAATTCTATTTTTACCAACCCGCACTGGGCCGGCGTGGTGGATTACGGCCCATTCCCTCTCCTAGAGAGGAGGCCTGTGTCCCAGCAGTGGGAACATTAAAAAGGCTGATTACGTTTTATGCTTAATTCTATTTTTGGCTAAATAGAATAGCCAATTACGTACTGGTTAGAAATGCTTGAATTAATTTGTAATGGATCGGAAATGGTGATGAACGGTAATAAGGAATTAATGTGAAACAGTGTAGGTCGAACGGGTAGTTTTTTTGTAATTCTTTTTTATTTAGGGACATTTATAACCGCAATGCGTATGTCAGTCCCATCGTATCCTAAACACATGTTGGTCATATCTGGGCCATGAACCGGAACAGACTCTTCGCATAATCCCCATTTGGTTGATCCAGGATTTTATGAAAAGCGCCTACTTCAAGTCTGTTCAACCTCAAGACCCTAAACAGATCGTTTCTCTCAGACTCATACAGAACACAGTCCATCAGCAAGTGGTGTAAGTTTTCAACAACTCTACACACCACACAGTAACGGGTAGTTTTGTGTACCACAAAAAAACGCACTTATAAATGGCTAGCTGGAGCCGCGGGCAGCAAAAAGTCATTTATAAGTGTGGTACAAAACTCTCGTCACGGCCCACGTCAAAATTGAAAATCATCGCAAGGGAACATACCGCCGAGATGCAGTATGCTATGACATAAGATATGGTATATCCGTGGGATAAATTTCATCCCAATCCATACAGCCCTACATAGGTAATACATAAACAAACTAACTCTCTTTAGTATTTATATCAATTAGGATTTGAAATTTAAATAATTTTATAAATGCAGTAGAAATTAAAACAAAAAATAATCAATTTGTACCACAAGTCGAAATTAGCCCCTAAATTGCGACTATAGTAAGTGAAACACCAGATGAATATAACTAACTATAGAAAAAGACAAAGTATCAATAAAGATCGCTGCAGGAACGTGTAACCTAATTGCATATTAAGTCTGTGCAAAACCAGGAAGACGAAGTAATGTTACACTATAGATTTACTCCGGCGCGTGCTGCACGCCCACACACACTGTTCCACACAAAGTATTCATTTAACGAGCACCTATGAAGCTAGCGGAGTGTAAAATATTAAATGGTGGTGGCCACTTATTAAGATTTCTGTGATAAGGGTCTATGTGAAGAATAGACAAAAACTTTTTTACAAACAAATACAACCGACTCTATCCAAAAAAAACTCAAAAAGTTTAAAATAACTTTAATATCGGAATTCCATTCACGGTCTGACCTCGTCTTGCATGTGTATTCAGCCATGATCTCCTCTGCCATGTACTACCTATATTTACCGAAATTTTGCACAAAAAATAATATAATATAAACAATGACTGTTCTATGGCTTAACAAATCCATACCCCAAGGTACCTCCTTGGTGAAAACGACCGCCATACCCAATTAATAACAATCCTCCATTATTACGGCACGTTCAATCGTACAATAACATAGTAACAGCTGAATTAAAACAAAACAGCGCCCTGTATTGAATCTCGGTGACGCTGGGAATTGTCACAGAAGAGGTTGGGACAGAAGGACCAATAACGTTTTTTATAACCTTAAAAGTACATTGACAGCATCTGGATCAAGTGCTGCCCAGGATGGAATGCAACTCTATTGAGATCGTAGCATAAATATAAAAATAATAGTATAAAAACACGCTTTTAGCACGCACTAAAAATTACAAAATAATTCGGTCATTTAGTTTGATGACTCAAGAGTTTTCCCTTTGCCAAATCTTCATTAGATTGCAGGTAAACATAAACAATTTCAGTTCGTGATGAACGATAAATAATTACCTATGCGAAATGGTCATAAGTAGATAATCATCTTTATTGAATATTTACTATAGTTTATTATGAAAGAAAGCGTGGAGCGTTTATGTAAGCTTTACTCTTTTTGGACAAAACGCCAGATATTTTTGTCCCGAGCCAACTCGAACGGACCCTTTTTTTTCTGGATGAGAAACCATCAAATGACTTCTCCCGCTCTGGGCGAAGTGGAACCGAGTGTCAGACTCTTACTGACTAAAACTCACCCGTGTTCCTCCTAGTGTCCTTTGTGTTCCAGGGCCGCGGTGACTCTTTCAAACAAATTCCGCAACCCTAGCAGGCACTACACATCCTATGGGGCCCCGTATTCTTTGCTGACAGCTCTTTGAGGCGCGCGTGGAACACGACGGGCTGTCGACCCGGGCCTGGTTGTTATCGGACGGTGAGGCAGCTCGAACCAACCCTGGCAGTAGGTGTTTAGGTCGTCTCGCCAACTCTTTCTGACTAAGCAACACCTCATTCCACAATACTTGAACAGAGATTGGTTCAAGTATTTTTTTTTTGTTTTCAAGCGTCATTTGGTTTTCTATTAAAGGTAATATTTTCAGTAGTCAGTAGTATCAGTATGTTAATATGGTATACACATATACACCTAAACAGTGCTATGGGTAGGGTTCGAACTTAGGACCCATTTTTTTATTTATTTATTTATTATTACCAATTTAACAGGACAAATTACATACAGTCTTAAATATATACGCGTCACAGGCGGTCAACACATCGAGAACCCTCGGTGCCTGCTGGAGAGGCATCTACTGCGATCTCTTCACATTCCGGAATTTCTTTTTCACATTTTCTTCACATTAATCGCAGCTAGAGCTCTAGTGGCTTCATTTAGAAGACTGCAAAATAATTGAGAAAAGGTTAAACGGACAATGATGACTCCAGTTCGACGCAAGTTCGTTGGGTGGTACTTACTGAACATTTATATTTACTGTGTATGCTCGCTTAACCCCATTCTCCCCTACCGTTGTTTTTGAAGGATTGTTATATTGAGGCAATTTGATTGTTCTGCTTAATAATGTTCGTGTTATTGTGAGCTGTGACAATTAATCAGTAACTGGCGGAGCTGTAATTGCTCATATAAAATCGAATTCTTAGGTTACTGCTCAGTTTTATGAAAAGCTCTTGGATTTTTTTACAAATAAGTAGGTATGAAGAAAGGTGTGTAAAGTCCCGTCACTGGACCAATACCCGTCTGGCTGGAGGACCCCCCTTTTCAATAGAGGTGTGTGAGAAGGGTAGACCCCTTCTGTTTGTTGTTGTTGTCAGGGTGTTGCATGTGTTCTAATCACGCCGTCTGTGATGGGTGTGATACCGCGATGTCGGATTTGTGTGACGTAGTCTGTCTTTTTTGTCGAAGTCAAGTTTTTATATGTCGGGAGTCGTGGCGTTGGAAGTTTTCCCAGAAGGTGGACTGATAACCTGGTGCCTGGTGTGGGTCGTGGGAGTGTACCTACGGGACATAAGAAACAAGGAACTGCGCGTTGTGGCGACGCTTTTGAAGATCTTTAGTAGATACGTTTTTCGATTGAAATGGTGCTCATTAAATTACGAATCAGTCAAAGTCAAAGGCACTGTTAAACATCAAAACAGTTAGGACCCACGAATTTTATAGTGACTAGTTGACCATTCGCAAAAAGTTCTTATGGAGAAGAACGGACAAGCAACTCCATAGTTACTCTTTTCATTTTGTATATGTGATGCATAAAAATAACACTAAGAACTATACTACTAATAGGTACAACAAAGTAATAATAGCAGAGGTAAAATTAATAACTTTACTAGAAAGGGACAAAGTACTCACACATTTACAAATTTTGCAACCATTAATTTACATTATTATTAACAACAACAGATCAGCGGGTATTAAATATTAAATATTAAATTAAATATAAAAGACCAATAAAAAAAGTCAGCGGTTTCGCCCACGTAAAGGTCAATGATTTTCCCATAGGAATTCTATGTCTTATTCCGAGACATGATCTACCTACTTGTAGATCATGTCTTGTCAACTGTTAAGATGTGAAGAGATAACAAACAGCATAGGCATACTGGACTATTTTCAGGGGACATCCTACAATACAAGCACGAACCAAGCGAACTCAAAAATGACAGCCACCTTTCCTCAGATACATATTATGAGTGCCCATGAACTCCACGACCTCATCCCACCGTCCCCCTTCTACCATCGGATATCTAGACGTACTGTAAGTTACCAACCCCTACCTTGTTGCTATTCCACCTATTCGAACCAAGCGTTTCCAAATGTCTTTTAAAATGCGCACAGCAAGGGAGTGAAACTCTCTGCCTGCGTCTGTGTTTCCGAACGTATTCAACTCTCATCTCTTCAAAGTAAGAGTGAAGAGGCTTTTTCTGGGTAAGTTTATTCCAACGTCGACTTTGTCTGTCACCTGTGACCTAGACTAGAGTCAAGAGCAAACCAATCACAAAATAAAAAACGATATGCCAGGTTTTAGAAAACCATACGAGGCGATCATGTTTTAAAATAATATGAAAAATATTTTATATATTTTTGAATTATTTATATACTGCCGTCATAAGAAAAAAATGGTCGTATCTACACAAAACGAAGTAACTAATTTCAGACCTTAAGTTATTTTCTTAATGTCGGAAATTGTCTACTTCGTTTTGTGTTGATACGGTCTTTTTTCTTATGATGGCAGTATAAGTAATATTATATTGAAAGTCTGTTCCAAACAGCCAGGCAGTGTTAATTTCGTTCGTAGTACGAAAATATGAACAGTTACAGGAACTCTACCGGAAGAACGTTTATTTATTACAGTCGAGCAGCAAATAAATAATATTTCCTGTATCTTGCTGACACACAATTCATCACACAACATAGTGGCCCTTACATAAAATATTGGATACGATTTATGTTATCCCTTCATCTTTACCCAAAATATGACGTGCCCGAACTAAACCAATGACGTCTGACGTTTTTCTTTTATTCAACTTGTAAAGTGAAAACCGATCATTTTTATGGTTCCGTGAGAATTATTGTATGTCATGATAAGACTATTTCAGTAATGGTAAAAGGCTGGTCAGTTGAAATGAGTGTTATATTTTACTTTAATACGTGCAAACGTTAACCTAAAGTTTTTTTTAAGTGTCCATAATGTACGGAAAATTAAAATAATAACCTAGTAATCTGTTTAAAGGCCTAAAATAATAATAATATAATAATAATAAAATCATTTATTTTCTCACCACAATATTTACGGATAACATGGATATATTGTTAGGTTACAATAATTAAATTAAATATTAATAATATATTAAAGAACTGATGATACCCCTTTTCTGTAACAAAAAAATATTTATTTATTAAAACTTTATGCACTAGTAAAAAAACTGAACAAAGACGGACTTAATGCCATAGGCATTTTCTACCAGTCGACCTTAGGGCAGTGCAGAGACAACATGGCAGGTGCAACTTAAATGAAAGACAAACGAAGACGGAAAAAAAACAATCATAAATACATACATACAAATAAAATTAACAAAGGCGTTGAGAAAAACGAATCCAACGAATTAACGCTGTGATGATTCTTGTTGTGAAAATATCATCTCATGACAGATTAGACACAATTCAATTGATGCGATTGGCCAGATATCCGCTTTTGACAATTTGTCACAATATGTTTGTGATTATTTGCGTCCGAGAAACTGAATCTAAGCCGAAGTTTTATCTGGTACACAAATAAATAACAAAATAACATCCAGTTAGTTTCACAACTAACATATTTATATTATCCGTGGTCTTTATTTTCTATAATTAAAAAAAAAACAAATTTATCCTGATGTTTTCACAATTCTATACGACATTCTTGAATTATATTTTTATTACTTTATTAGTATTTTCTTCAAACGCAAACATGGCCATCTATTCATTTTATCATCTCTTACATTTTTTTATGTCCGCATTATAATTAAATTAAATTACATACATTTGACGACACGATTGGCGTAGTGGTTGAGCGATTGGCTGCTGCGCTACGTGTCGTAGGTTCGATTCCCGCACGGAACAAATATTTGTATGGCCTACAGATAGTTGTTCCGGGTCTGACTGTTTGTGTATGTGAGATTGTATGTTTGTAAACACACCCACGATACAGGAGAAATTCCTAGAGTGTGGCAAAGCTTTTTTTTAAAACAAATAAAACAAAAACATTACCGTGTTATCCTGGCATAATCATAATTCAGTGCTTCCAACTATTTTCATTTTTAATTTATGATTCAAGTAACCATGACTCATAGGTTACTAACTATAGAGAAGAAAAAACATAACTAACGAGAAGAGATAAAATTATAATTAAAATGCATAGCTTTTGCCTAACAGCCAGACCCAAATTGCCAGAGCACCTTTGTTATTTTATTATTAACGGACGGAAGGACCGTTACAATCCTCTTGGCATAATTCCCTAGTCTCTGTTCAATGCCCCCAACTGTAGGAAAGGACCACCGTGAACCAAAATGGCTGCTATCATCGCTAAAATCACAGCTAAATTAATACACAGAACAATTGATACATAACACTTTTACACGTCAAGTATTTCTGGTAATTTTAAGCTAGATGAAGCCGGTGTTTCCTAGCCGACTAACCTGAGAAGAAACACCGAAACCAACTCTGAGGTCAAAGTCTCATTTAAAGTCTATACAATCCGTACTGGTCAAGTCATATGTAAACCATGTAGGTTAATGTCTGAGATAGCCTTTTGAGGAAAGTGCCACACAGATTTGAGTGGACCTGTCCAGACAGTGCAAGCATTTGTCAGTTACCGTGTAACTCAAACTTAGAACTTTAAGGAGCTCAACGATTTGACGAACAATACCAAAGTAAGGACGTTTGGGTAGGCCGCAAGAATTACTCAAACTGCTAATGTATGCTATAAAGAATTACTAATAGATAGACGCGATGCCACAGACTGAGCCCCTAATAATCACTTGTCAACAAATAAACACGTTTTGTGTGTCACAAGAAAAGTTTTTACAAATTATATTTAGAACATGTTTAAGTATCATAGAACTGAAATTAGAATTATTCAGATACGCACTGCTTTCCTGTAATATGATTATGAATTGGAGCTTTGAGGCTAAAACTGAAGTTTTCAAGTGCTTCCAGTACGGGTTAATCATCTATTTAAAGGGTTGGTTATGTAACAAATGGCACAGCAGGATACCTACTCAACTATCTTTTTCTATTAAGAATTATTAAAAAAGCTCACATTTTTTTTTACTGATGATGCAGATTTTTTTTTTGTGTTTTAAAAATAAATTCACCGTAAATGTAGTTAGTTATGTTAGAATCATTTGAATGGTTTTTCCACATTACATAACAAGAAAAAAACTTAGTCGATTGAAAAAACAGCTAGTTTATTGAAAAATAAAAAGTCTGAAATAACGAGGTAAAGGGAAAATGATGTTCCTGGTAGTAATTGTAACACAAAAATTAGACGTGATCAAAACAAAATAAATATAATTTTGCAATAAGGGTAGGTAGGTAATTCAAAAATAGTAATCACATTCCTTGTTACTAAATCTTGTTGACCAGTGGATAGTTCACGAATACTTCATCATATAGCAAAACATTGTGTCCAGTTTCCCGGCGTAGCGGTTAAATGGCGTCTACAATCTTTTTGTGAGCAGAGATTTTCTGAAATAACCGGGCACTGCAATGTGGATACAAAGTCGCTGCATTGGCCAATGCAGTATGTCAATCTTATGTTACTTTATAAAAGGCACGTTATGCGCGCTCGAAGATTGCAACGGCAGTATAAAAATATTTTTAGCACACCTCATTTATAATTTTAAATGAATATTTAGTTAAAACCAACATTAAATGTTATCAGTATGCAAATTATTTTTGTTTCAATAAATAAATAAAATAACAAAGTCTTTTGTTTCTTATAAAAAAACTTATAAAAAGATTAAATAATAGTAAATTGAATAAATAAATAAAAAAATAAAAAACTAATTAATAAATTGATAACCTCCTTGTCTGAAGTCGGTTAATAACCTAATAAATATTTTTATAGCCTGTGTTTTTA
This sequence comes from Hecatera dysodea, assembly GCA_905332915.2. Taxonomy (NCBI): domain Eukaryota; kingdom Metazoa; phylum Arthropoda; class Insecta; order Lepidoptera; family Noctuidae; genus Hecatera; species Hecatera dysodea. Next base: position 2,628,482 of record HG995294.1, on the reverse strand, counting down.
GTCATTAATATTTATCTAGGTAATTTGATTTGCAGGAACCTCTCCTCGGAAGACCCTCCAAAGATTCTCAATGGTCCGTCTTGCCAGCTGATATAAAGTCTTCATCTGTAACGTTTCCCTAATGGGCAGTTCCATAAAGTTTTTTTGTCTATATATCTTATCTTGAATTCGTACTACATGTCCCGCCCAATACCATTTGAGTCTTTGAACATGGATTAGAGCGTCTATGGCTTTTGAAATATGTCTTATTTTTGTGTGTCGTATTTTTTGCCTTTTTTGTTATTTAATTACAGCGTTCCATATATACCACTTTGGCAGCTGATGATTTTTTTTAATTTGGTAAAGTATTGCCATCAATATTGTCTTATGAAAACTTTTAACCGAAAGTCCTAGCACCAAAACGAATTAAAAATAATACAAAAAAAAACAACAAATCTTATTCAAAAATCATACTGTCCACCACGAATATACCACTAATAGATAATCGCGCGAATTCGCGATCGTCGCTTTCATTTCTAAGGCAAACGTTGTAATGTTCTTTATTGAGCTATAAATATCTTCCGAATTTGATCTCGAGACTAAATTTATGATTAGTCTTTTAGCGTGTGTTATTTACATTGTTTACAGGACACAATTTACCTATTGTGTCCAGTCAATAAATAATCACAGAATATCCTATCAATCTCTAACTACACCAATCTTTACAGATCTTCCAAAACGCAAGTCAAGCCGCATCGTCTCCATTCTGGGTCTCTTTGAGCTGTCCGTGGGAGACTCCCCAAGAGCTGATGGTGTCTCGGAGCTGGCTGCGGCGAGGCTGGCGGTCGACCATGTGAACAAGCGAGGCCTGCTGCCTGGGTACAAACTGCATCTCATCACCAATGATACTAAGGTATGCATAATATACTCGGGAGGGGGCTGAAATGGAGTGCCAGTAATGGTCCCATTGCAGCCTCCTCCAGAGACAGGTCGGCCGCTGTGCTATTTCGCAGTGGCTGATGCCTGATAACGGTGAGCGTGGGTGGCTCGCCGTCCGATACCAGGCCGAGTCGACGACGCGTTGTGTACCACGCGCGCCTCACGAAGCCGTCAGCATTGAGGACGGGGCCCCATAGGGTCTGTGCCTGCTAGGGTTGCGGAATTAATTCGAAAGAGTCACCGCGGCCCTGGAACGCAAAGGGCACAAGAAGGATCACGGGTGGGTTTTAGTCAGTAAAAGTCTGACCGCTCCACCCAGGGCGGGAGGGGTCATTTGATGATTTCCCATCCAAAAAAGAAAGGTATACATAATATACTGAGTTACTTCAGTGATAGAGCGACAGTAAAATAGGCACTTGTTTTTCGAATGCTTTTTTTAAATATCGATTCAGAAATATTTTCGTCAATTGTCAACCGATTTGGATGATTCATTTTTTTTATTTGGAAAAGTATTCTTTCATACTAGTATTTTTTTTCAATTTGGTGAAGATCTGATGAAGAAGTTCGGATATAGTCAACAGAACTCCTCAATACATCAGTAATAGGTAGTACCTATATTTATTTTACCTTTTAATTTTTTAAATACTGGAATTCAACTGAATCCGGTTTGAATGGGAGCCGACCCCAATATAGTTGGGAAAAGGTTAGGCAGATGTTTTACCTTACCGTGATCCGTAGAAATAATTCAAATGTAAGTTATCAAATTCAATCTTTTCGTTACTAAACAACGAGATAAGTGATGGCTGTTCTTCAGAAATAAAAACATCTACATATTATTTTTTCGTGAAATAAGTTCAATTAACGTGAAATAAGTTCTATTTAAATAATTTCATAGAAGAAGAATGCGTACTGACTCCAGGGTAACCCTAACAAATCACTATACTACTAATGTCTAAATTCTAATTCTTCTTATTTAACAGACAGATGAATTGCTGGGGACTTTGTTGCGCCACTTCTTCTTCCCAGCTAAAACACTAGGAAGTGGTGACGATGGGCGTTTTCGGGGACTGTCTTTATGTAAACGTTGACGTTCAAAAAGCACTGGCACGCAGGCTAATCTGAAAAAAATACGTTTTTATTACTTTCATTTTTTTGGTGTAATTGTTTATACATAAAAACTTAGATAAGCGGGGTAAAAAGGAGGGGAGGGGGAAGAACTCATAGGGCATCGAAAAATTCGTTCACATCAACGGGAAAAGTGCCTAGAACACTGGCTGTATTGTTGACTGGCAATGCTAATTCGTTGACCGAAGAAAAGGCCAGCCCTCTGGTCACGTGAAGACTCGACTAACAAATAACTAAGTATGCTTGGGTTTTGAAATAACGAATTGAATCAAAACGACACAAAGATATTTCAATCACGCTTTTGTCTTAAACAACCAATTTCCGTGTGATTAATATTAGGTACTTTCAGTAAAAGATTAGTAACATAAATAACATTAAACTTCGACACTCCGTGTTGCTGCTTCTAGACTGGGAAATTCGTAATGAAAATTTCCAATAACGCTTTTGCCCGACCTTGAAATCGAACTTAGGACCGGGCTTAGGAATAGAACTTTGCTTTTCAATGCCTTCTTTTAACGACGTCATTAGTATCTATTGTTTGACTGGTATCTATAGATGCCTGTAAATCCGTCACTGTACTTTTCTGCATGAAGTTTTAAATAAATAAATAAAAATAAAATAATCATCAACTGCCCAGCCTTTTCCCAACTATATTGGGGTCGGCTTCCAGTCATACCGGATTCAGCTGAATACCAGTATTTAACGTGGAGCGGCTGCCTACCAGACCTCCACAACCTATTATCTGGGAAACACGGTACTTCTACGTCTGCAAGACTGATGTCAGATTTTCTGGCTTCTGACAATCCGTAACAACTGCCAAAGATCAACAAATGACAGCCGGGACCAACGGCTTAACATGCTTTCCGAGGCACGGAGGAAACCGAACCGAAAGACAGACACCGATTCCGCGGAAGACTACGTGACACCAAGCAGCGTAACACGACGCCGACACTTCGTGTAAAATAGTGTAATGTTTTTGTGTTATATAAATATGTATGATAGTCTGTAAGGTATATACTCGTATGTTATGGGTCTTTGTTACCCGAAATGAATGATATAATATTATTATTATTTATTTATTATTAAGAGGTGCTAAGCATTACATTTCTGTTCCAGTGCGACCCCGGAGTAGGCGTGGACCGCTTCTTCCACGCGCTGTACACGGAGCGTGACTCACGCATGGTCATGTTACTGGGAACTGCCTGTTCGGAGGTTACCGAGAGCATCGCCAAGATTGTGCCCTACTGGAATATTGTGCAGGTAAGGAACATTGGATTTATAGGCACAGGGGCCATTGCGGAATTTGTTCGAAAGAGCCACCGCAGCCCTGGAACGCAAAGGGCACAAGAATGATCACGGGTGGGTTTTAGTCAGTAAGAGTCTGACACTCCCTTCCGCTCCGCCCAGAGCGGGAGAAGTCATTTGATGATTATCCATCCAAAAAAAAAAGGGCCATTCAGTTTATACGTAAGCACTAAAGGGGGAGGGGGGTTCTTGATTTGCTTATTTTTGATGACATGGGGGATGGATTGATTTATTTAATTTTTCAGATTTTCCAATCCGACGAGGTCTTACACACTGGGCTATCAACGCCCTAATAGCGAACTTAATTTCAGACTATATATTCCTTTTTTCTAGACTACACTACTACTTGACTAGAGCAGTAGTTAATAAACTACTGCTTCATGAACCAATGGGGAAACCAGAACAGATTCAATAATACTTATAAATATTTTTATGTAAGCATGGGGAGGTAGGATAAGGGCCTTGCTTGCTTTTGCTGACAAGGAGGAGGGAGAGGTAAAAAAAAGTCAAAATTTCTACTTACGTAATACTTGAACGGCCCCACACTAGTGATCCTATGAGGGTTCCGTTTATACGTCCGTACGTTCAGAACCCTTAAATATTCTCGTCATAATAACGTAGTATCCCAAATGGTGTTGATTTGCAACAATAAGATACTGTTATTAAATTGACAGCAACGTTATTCTATGTAAGAGTGTAAGAGTGTAAGTATGATTCGATAAGAAATTGACAACAGAAATATTTCATTTACGGTCCACAACACGTATTTTCAGAGGATTTCTGTGTTTCACAGAAAAAAAAACAAACACAATTCGATCAAGCCAAACTGAATACCATAAAACAGATACGTCCTTGAAATGTAAATAATTAATGAAGTAACTCGTCGACCATCTATTCAATGCATACTTAAGTACAGCCTCAAAGTAATGTACCCACAGCCACATGTGTCCAACAAATTCCAATTTCTCCTGAATGTCGGTGAAATCAGATTCCTTTCAGAGAGTGGAGCGGACACACCAATTTTCACAGCTTATACACGCGCGTCAAAAACATGGCGTTTTGCAGTTCCCGCGTTTTCGCTACATTTTTAGGAAAACAGCTGACTTTTTTAGCTTGGGATGCTGGCCGAATATTGGAATATCGGCTTTTGATTTCTGTGAAGATTGGGCTATAGGATTCTCTGACCCACTAGATATGAACACTCAATTCATATAATTAAATATAAACCCTTTGTATTTCCCTGTACATTTCAATCTTCATTGAAGATGTTTTTCTACACTAGCAATTCCTCAAAAAATCGACCATCAGAAGACATTCAAGTCCCAAATCATTTCAGCGACAATCAATGTCAAAAATTTTACAAAACGCTGGGAAATCAGAAACTCCTTAAAAATACGAAAATTGAATTTCCCGTTTTTAGATCGTTGATACAAAAAAAAACTCATATTTAACATACATCAACCACTAGTCTTGACATCTAACCAAACAAAGAATTCGAGAATCGGAGCAGAAAACTGTTGTTGGTCACAAAGACCTAATTCCTTTATAAGAGGTAATTCTTACTATATCGTCCAATCTGACGAAAGAATGAAACCCACCAACCCGCCCAAAACATTCCCATTCAACTAATCCTTGAGACATCCCCCGTTGCCCTTCAACAGAATATCCTAAAAAAGGAATACCCCTCTTGTACTTTCTTGTTGCGGTCAGTTTATGTTGCGGCAAATTGGTAATATTAGCTTCTCTACGTCGGTAGAGCGTCTTTTATTCTGGCTGACAATATTCAGACTTTAATTTGGCAAATCCCGTAAAGTTCCCTCTCTGGAAAAAAATCCCCGAAAAGACTCCCGAAAATAGTTTTTGTAAAGGGTCGTAGAACTTTTTTAATTACTTTGTAAGGAAAAGGCAACAAAGGAGTCCACGATAAGACAAATAAATACTTCTGGAAGTTTATTCTTCCGTCTTTATTTTCGGAACCCTTTAAGTACTCCAAGAGAATTTAAAGAGTCTTCTTCAGAAACAAACTATTCGATAAGTTAACCTCGCATAGTCAGCCATTTAATGTTCCCACTGCTGGGACTTAGGCCTCCTCTCTACGAGAGGAAACGGGCCGTAATCAGCCACGTGGGCCCAGTGCGGGTTAGTGAACGTCACATATGTCTTCGAGAATTTTTGGTTCTAAGACATGCCGGTTTTCTGACGATGTTTTCCTTCACCGTTTTGAGAACAGTGATGACATTAATGACACAAAGAAATGCGCCTGGCTGGGTTTGAACCCGCGACCTACAACTCGAGCCTGTCACAAATCCAGCCAATAATTTCTATAACACTGCCCACCTCTGGAATTTAACCCAAGATCTCGGGAGGCCAACGAGATAGTAGTAGGTACCTAATTGCTTAGACCAGGGTTGCGGAATTTGTTAGAAAGTGTCACCGCGGCCCTGGAACGCAAAAGGCATTAGGTGGCACACGGATGAGTTTTAGTCAGTAAGAGTCTGACACTCCCATCCACTCCGCCCAGAGCAGAAGAAGTAATTTGATGATTTCCCAGCCTTAAAAAAAGGGTACCTACATATTTACTTTATTGCACGAAAAGTAATATTAAGCTTTTTCTTTAGGAGAAATTTGTGGTAATTTTCAAGTTTATCAAGCTCATGTTAGGCATGTCTGATGATATTATTAAACCGTTAAACATGCTACATGTAAGACATGAAAATACCCACATCAATTACCAGTCAAATGCAGTCATGAAAATCAACAACTACCCTCAAATTAGTCACGAACTCACTGTAGCCACTTTAAACCAGTTTGAACCAGTTCTATCCACTTCAATCCGGTACTTACCTGCTACCGGCGTCGACTTCAACTCTAACAAACGAACCTAGCCTAGATAGACAACTCGATTTTCCGTCTATACGGACCATCTGAGACCTGTACCTTGTGCAACCAATTTTCAGCTCTAGTGCTGTATATATAGAGTCCGGTTTTCAATGTGGAGGGAGAAAAATTGGTGTGTGGATCACAAAATCCAATATTTGAATTTTGGGTAGGTTTGTTTTGCTTGTAATCGTATTACGAGAGAGAAGAAGCGATTCCATTCAATCAAACGTTACAATGAATGGGAAATTCGCACAGAATTGATGTTGTTTACTCAGGATATCGTCGTCTGTCATACTTCATATCCGTAACTTGACTTTGTTAAGGACATTGTCACTTTAATGTAAATAAATGGTAGGTTTGGTAACTCTCAAACTGGGAGACAAAAGGACTTGGTCTTAGAATTAGTTGTATCAGTACAATTTTGCAAGACCTCGTTTAAAAGGAGCTTTACTCCGGTCGCAGACCAAGAGGTAAGTTAGTTTAGTTTGCATAGATAAGGCATTTTTTTTAAAGTTCAGCATCGTGGCACAAGTATGAAAAAGTCATTATTGTGCAATTTGGACTCGCATATGAAAGATTATATACCATTGGGAGACCTTGCTTCTTGCGAATTATGATTTTAGCTATTTTCGAGGCTGTTTTTTTAATGAAAAATCATGTCGCGATTGTGATTTTTCATAATATTCCATCTAATACGTAATTTCCTATTCCTTTTTTGTAAAATTTAACCGCATTAAATCCTGGCATTTTTTTTATTATTAAATCCTGCCAGCTTTGTAATAATTGTAATATTAACAAATAACAATGTCGAAATATTTTAGAAGTCGTCTGCCACCGCCACAAATAAATCAATCTCCAATCATAACCAGTTATGGTCACTGTAACAGAGGGTTGTCACGGCATACGAATAAATATTAATTCTTTTTATTCTTTTATTTATTGTACGCACGAAAACATACCGCATAATTGCAAAATGCCTAAGATTTTAAAATATCTTGAGAGATTGTAAACTCTCGATTAATTGTCGACTGTTGTGTGTTGTTGATTTTCAAGGTTAAGCAACGCTTGCCAAGGTTGGACGGTTGCCACAAGCTCCTCCATGAGTATACTCATAGGTACATTAGTGCACAAAAAAAACCGATAATTATTTTCTGAGTAACGAAATGGGTCGAATAGAGTAGGGTTGGTATATACTTGTAACTTTACACACAGTTTCGCAAATCTGCATTGTAAAAGGGATGATCTTTCAACGATCGATGTGTCTGGTGGGCAACTGCTCGATGGTTAAGAAAGAAAGAAGAAAGAAAGAAGAAAGAAAGAAAGAATGAAAGAAAGAAAGAAAGAAAGAAAGAAAGAAAGAAAGAAAGAAAGAAAGAAAGAAAGAAAGAAAATAAATCTATTTGGCACATACACATAATAGATACACATAATGTAGATATAAATAAAAGGAAACTTAAATTTAAAACAATAACATTAACATTTGGGCTGTTGTATATGTTCAAATTACACGGAAAACTTTGATACCGCGATGCAGGATTTGTATGACGTCAGGTCTTTAGTTCGTAACTGGTGGCATAGATGTCACTAATTAAGGTTTTGTGTTGTTTTAGATGATCTGATGCTTATCTTCGACAATACTGAGCTTGAAAATTTAAAAGACAATTTAGATAATAGTTCCCTACCTAAAGTAACATGAGGTCTACTATAAAGTACATGTTTTGAAGAGTTACAAAAACATGGGTCATTTGGAACCGTCGAAACCAGCCAAGTGCGGGACGGCGTCCCGCACTTGGCTGGTTTTGTAGGAAGTGTTTGTGGACGGGACATCGAATGACTTCTTCCGCGCGGGAGGGAGTGTCAAACACTTACCGACTAAAATCCATACGTAGTTCCGCCAAATAAATGCCTTTTGCGTTCCAGAGTCACGGTAACTCTTTCAGGCAACCCTAACCAAAGGATATTAATCATTGTAATTAATTTCACACACGAGTTAATCTTAATTGTAGTTGTACGGAGTGATTGTTAATGATCGCGGCTTAATTAGTTAGTTGATTCACATGCCTAGATCTATACTATATCTGCTACTAGGTACTAATATTATAAAGCTGAAGACTTTTTAATGTTTTCCCCACACAATTATGTTTGTTGGAATTTATTTTTTCATCCCTCAATAGGGATGTTTGTTTCCTGAGTAAAAAATATGATTATGTTTAGTCCGTCAGTTAGATTATACAAAAATTTGGACACGTATTTTTTCCTTTATCAAATCTATAAAAACTGACGAAGATACAAAGCATCAAAGATCAGGAGTGGGAGCGTGTGACGTCACGGCCCGGTAAAAATTGTAGCAAGTAGTAACGTCACACGAGTATTCAAAGCACTGTATCGTCTTCATTTTTTGTTTACGTGAAAAAAGAAAAAATACGAGTCCAATATTTTTTGGAAATCTATCCGACGGACTAATTAGATTTTTTTAGTTAACTACCCTATTACATATGGAGCGCCAACCCTAAATTATTTCCCATAATATCACAGCACTATTGAATAGCAGTTAACAGGTTGCACCTACATACCAATTTAAATTTATGTAGCTTTAATAGTCTCCGAGTAAAACGGCTGTGACATACGGACGGACAGACAGTCCTGACATTGTTTTTAGTTACAATTGAAACGTTATTTCTTTTAAGTTTCTACTAGTAACCCTTCGGAAACGAAACCCGAATGCTTTGAACTAAGCTTTATTTTCGAGGCCGTTTTTTATGAAAAATCATGCTGCGATTATGACCACATTAATTTGTTATTTTATATTAGTTTGTTTTATTTATTACATTAGTTTGTTTATTTTATTTTTTATTGCGCCATATATGGTGGAGTAAACGAGTTTTCTTTTCTGTCTTTCTTCTATATGGGAATTGGAAAAACGAATATACTCGTAAGAAGTCACGGGCAAAAGTTAGTGCTGTTATATACGTATCATGACCGCCGTTAGCGCGAGCTTCAATTTATTAATTAGGGACCCTAATGGATAACACGAGGCAAAATGTGAGCCAAAATTTAATTTGTTTTAATTATATCAACCTGTTTAGTATTGCTTTAACAAAAAACGAGGTATAATCACGTTTGGAAACCCCAATTTAAATAATCAACTGCTAAAAAAGAATATTTCGGTTTTTAACCCAATTGCCAAGGAAGGGTTTTTGCTAATGTAATCCTGTCAGTCAGATAAAAGAATTAGCTGATTAATCCTGTCTGGTTCTTAAATAATATCCTTTTAATGATTCAGTGACAGTCAAACACTTTTTATCCAAAAAATTAGGGTAGAAGCCGGATAGTTGTCACACTTTTGGAAGCCCCCACTCCTGATCGTTGATGATTTTTATCTTCGTGATTTTTTATAGATTTGATAAAGCAAAAAATATGTGCCCAATATTTTTCTATAATTTACATAAATGACAGCCTAAATACAATCATATTCTTTTATTCAGGAAACATCTCTATTTGGCAATATCTTCATTATTCCCATTTCATTCCCAGGTATCCTTCGGCTCCACATCGCCAGCCCTGAGTGACAGAACAGAGTTCCCTCTCTTCTGCCGCACCGTCGCTCCAGACTCCTCACACAATCCTGCAAGAATAGCCTTCATCAGGTAAGCCAGAAATAATAGACAGCCGTAGTAAAAATACAGCTAAGAAAAATACTATGCACAATTTCGTAGAGTCTACGACTTTGCTACGGCGTAGCAGCGCCTCGCTACGCGCATGACTCAGACTTCGTAGGCTGTAAGGCGGTTTATAGATTTCCTGTGATTTTTTACTTGATTCTCATCTCACTATCACAGTTTTAAAATCTCTGTAACCAACCTATGGTCTTATCTATAGTATCTCTGTTACTTAACTAGCACTGAATGGACAGGCCCACTTAAATCTGTGTGGCCCTTTCCTCAAAAGGCCACCTCAGACATTAACTTGCATGGTTCTCATATGACTTGACCAGTACGGATTGTATGGACTTTAAAAGAGACTTTGACCTCTGAGTTTGTTTCGGTGTTTCTTCTCAGGGTACTCGGCTAAGAAACACCGGCTTCATCTAGCTTAAAATGACCAGAAATATTTGACGTGTAAAATTGTTATGTTAAACCAACCTACAAAATAAATATAATTTATCATTTATAACTTAAATATAAGGCTGTTACTGACCCGTGTTACGGAGTGCAATGTTAAAAGGCGAGCATTCGTGCAGTAAGTACGTGGAAATGAGCACGAACACGCGAGCAACGAGCCGCTCGATGCTCGTTTCGAGTGCTCCACTCGCTGTCTGTTTTTTGGCGAATCCCTTTGAGTGTTACGCAGTCCAGTCAGTACGCCGCGACAGATCATCATTCAGACGCACGTATCACACGCACCGATTCTTGTCTACATTTTTGTTTTTGGTAAAACATAGAAACAACTCTGTATTTGGATTAGAATTAATTTATGAGAAGGAAAAAAGTCCCAACACAACCTTGTCTTCAGACATCTTGATAGAGATGCTTGCGAATCTGGAGCATGGGCGAGCAAAGACTTTGAAAAGAGCATGTTACACGAGCACTGCGTAACGTAACATGCTCGCTACAAATGGTACATTACGGCCCCAAACAGCGGTCAGTACCCACCTTAATAGATAACTCTATTGTCATACTGACTACTGATATACGTTATTGAGTTCTGCCGTAAATAAATAAACAATTGTTTTTCAATTATTTCCATCCAGGTAAAATAGCCTCCATACGTATTGCTGAGTCATCGCTTAATTACTGTATCAATAAATTATTTATTCCAGTTGTAATGAGTCTGTTAGCAACCAGCGAATATTGTTGTCGACAAGTCGAAGTTGGTGTTCCAATATTGGCAAATCTAATTTGCAGACTATTCAATCTTATTTATCTGTGTCCGAAAGGATAACATATTTTTTTAGAATTATTTTTTTATTTTACATTGGAATGTGTTCTCATTACGTGTCTTCGGAGCAGAAAGGAGTGTTAGAGTGTCTCTTACTGACTAAAACCCATCCGTTTTCCTCCTAATGCCCTTTGCGTTCCAGGAACGCGGTAATAGGTTACATATACCAGATAAACTAAAACATGGAATAGATAGCATTCGTGTGAAATTACCAGACACACCTTACTAGTATACCACCAATCACGAGTCAAACAAACCAAGATACTTTCAAAAACTACTTTTTAACTTGTCAAAGATGCATTTCTAACAAATAATTTAACGTAAATTTTCTTTCAAAATGTGCACACCACTAACAAAATTCCTCTCAGTAATTATTTCCTTCTAACATCGTCTGCTACCGCATCGCCATTAAGTCTGAACCGCTACGTGTCGCAGCTCCGAATTATTATACAAATTGGTCTCATTAAATAGAATACAGGTTGAATTTTTCAAGTGGGCAACTCTTGGATCGTGGGGTCCGAGCCGAGGCGTTATTTAAAGAACTGGCTAAACGTTTAGTTGATCATTCGCGTGACCCAAGGGCCGGCTTTTACTTCGGACATTGCCATACAACGTGGCAATACCGTCAGACTTTTGGATTCACTTCCAGTCGATAGCGGACGACATTTTTGATGCCAAATGGTAGTAAGGAGGATTTTAGTTTATTTTTTAATTAAGTTTATATTGCTAGATTTAAAGTTTATTAATAAAATACCCGAAAAGTGGGCATCTATGGCCAAATCTGACACTACGAGAAACAGCGAAAAATACTCATAGACTTGGGCCAGTTAAGCTTTAAAAAAAAAACTGAAATTTAAACAAAAACAAAACCTGTTATTAAATAGGAAGGTAACGTGAGATCATATTAAAGTATAAGTAAAAATGATCTCTTTCCGATAGTTTGTCGTGTGTTTATTACTGCCCAGAATTTGATTCTTAATGGACACTTTTGTATAGTGTTATAAAACATTGTCTGTATTGTGTGTGTGTGCTTTGTTTTTTCAATTACCTGACTAGAATACTGGGCAGGTCCCGTGTTTCAAAACGGCGTGGATCTGGAACTTGGATCCATAACATATTTTTGTATAAAACGCTGTTTTGTTTATTCTTCATTGACTCATGCTCGAGGAATCAATTCAGTCACAAATCTTAACTATTTTACAGTTAATTTGAGAATACATATATAACGTATAAAAAGGCTACATGCGACCTATTATGACGTCTTAAATCCATCATGATTTCTGTGTCAGAGAGAGACGGAGTTACACAAGACGAATAGCACTATCTCTTTCCCTCACACGAATCATGATAGCATTGGCACAACTTTCGATTAGAATCTGTTGAGGCTCTTTTGGTTTCGTAAAAAAAAGCAGATTTTGAAAAATAGTAACCATAATAATAAAACAGTAACTCAACCGTAACTTCAACATCGGATTGCCATCATAATTCAAAATAACCATAAATAAAAATAAAACAAGCTTACACAAAGTTCAAAATCTAATTTGTCTCGCAAAGTTCACTCCGAGAGAAAGTTCCGCAAAAAGAAAGCCAAGTACTGCAACGGTTTCTTATTTAGATTTGTACAAAAACTGTTATTATGTTGAGAAGACGGTAGTTTTAATGAAATCACGTTGCTGTAACTGCTACAGCAACTCGACTGTAACGTGCAACTTGCTACTGTAACTGAATTTGTTGCGGAGTTCATTAGATTTATTCTTTAGAGACGGTAACGTGGAGTGAAAAGTTGTTGACGTTTTTAATGAAGAAGATTAAAGAACGTGCTCCAAAGTTTTATTTGAATTATTAACTTTAAGAAACAAGAAAATCTTTTTATATGACTTCAAAAAAGGGTCGTCTCAATTCGTCAATTTTTTTTTGTTTATTCTTTAATATTTTGTCCAATAATTGTCAACCAGTCCGGACGGACTGGTCGGTTGTAGTCGGTTAGAAATAGATCGAAACTCAGCGAGAAGAATAGCAACTCCTAAAACATACTTCAGAAAATGTCATCGGTTATCGTAATGGCTCCAATATTTTTAGCCCCAATCGAAAGCATTTAGGTGCAAATGACACTTGTTCTATCCAGAAATAAACCTGCTCAATGTCGTTTTTCTCCACTTTTTATTTCTTGCCCTTGAAGGTTTTGGGTAAAACCTGAGAAAAACTAAATTCTTTCAAGCGATATTTCAAAGTAACAAATAAATTTCCTGTATTCTGTTAAGATGTCGAGAACAAGATAATGTACAGGCGTTTAGAACAATCTTTTAACGTAAAAGTACTTGGGTACAGTCAGAGAGAAAATAAGATGATCATTTTGAAAATTTTGACACTTTTTATGAGTTTGAATTACTGTTTTAAAAATACAAACTAAAATAATAATAGGTATCTAGTCTTAAAAGAATCAAACTAAGCCCATTATTCTCTCACAGCTCGGACACAAAAGTCCTCTGATAAAGTAATCGCGCCAAAATTAACGAAGTGGACTCATTGTGATTTGTTGGATTTTATATGTCGCCGATGTTTTATACCGATTTCCTTACGATTATTAAACGTCACTGAAAAGGACGCTATTACACCCAATAAAACTAGTTTGGCCTAGCCTAAACTGGTTTATCCTATCGGGCTTACAACAAATTAGTTTGGACTAGGCTATACCAATTAATCCTATCGCGTATAAGAAGAACTAGTTTAGCCTAGGCAAAACTAGTTTGTCCTGAAATCGGCTTTGGCCGGTAACATATACATTTTAAAAAATTAAGTAGTGTATAGTTCAAGCCTTCTTCCATGAATATCTTCAGTAACTTAACCTACTTATGTTGCCAACATTACATACAAGTACATCTTGTGTGACTTTGAATTGAATTTTCGAGGAGTTCGACCATAAAGGGTGCGAAATATGAATGATACTCCACTACACTTCACGTATTCCGCTTTCCCGCCCTTTTCAGAATTTTAAACATACTCTTTTGAGGATATCCTTTGTTGTTAAAGGGTTTTCGACTCGGGAATAGAGGTCCACTTGGGAATTTGGGCCGTTCTGCGTATTAGATTTGTTTTTATGTTAATTTAGGGTTGTATTATTTATTATCTTTATTAAGTTTAGTCTAAATGACAAAATGTATAAGCATAAGCATAATCAGCCTTTTAATTTTCCCACTGCTGGGATACAGGCCTTCTGTCAAGGAGAGGGAATGGGCCGTAATCCACTACGCGGGCCCAGTGCGGGTGAATGTCACATGTCTTCGATTTTTTGGTTCTAGGACATGCCGGTTTCCTCACGATGCTTTCCTTCACCGTTTTAGAGCAGTGGTGATGAAATTAATTTCACGGGCTGCTGCTGCTGCTATATTTTAATATATCTGAATACAGTGATCTTGTTACTTGAATCTTTATTCAAATAACATACATATATTGTGAAAAAAAAATACAACTAATCAGTTTTACACTTCTACTTTTTATAAACGCTTTCCCTCTACCGCACGCGTTCCGCCTCCTCCTTCGCTAGCATTACTGCTTCGCAGAAGCAGGTGACCGTCTTCCATGCCTCCTCGCTCCGGACCATGGATGGAACCAGGGCCGGACTCGCGTCTGACCTCAGTCTCAACTATTAGAAAGCGATTAGTTAGCCGACAATGGAGCACGATTGACTAGAAGTAATTTATCTATTCAGTCTTGATTTAAAGCCCCAAATTGTAGCCTTCTATTTCCACTTAAATCAACGAAGTATACCTATTCTTATACTTATACAAAACTTCTTAATTAAGTTTACATTTCCTCCCCACCAGGCAATTCGGCTGGGACACAGTGACAGCCTTCTCCCAGAACGAAGAGATCTACTCCTTGGCAGTCAACGAGCTGGTGACCCAGTTGGAAGCCGCCAACATCACCTGTGCGGCTTCCATCACTTTCGCGGAGTCCGACTTCAAAGAACAGCTTCAACAATTGAAGGTATGTGACAATTTTTATTTATTTATGTACACACAATATACTTAAAATAGAAAATTTTGTACAGAAACCAAGAGCACAAAGGTACAGCTTATTTCAATAGAAATTTCTTCTAACAGACCTGCGACAGAAGAGTGGGATAAGAAATGTTTTCTTAAGTTTCCTTCTCTGTCTTTTACACACTGAGTCTAACAGTGTGTAAAGAGACAGAGAAGGAAACTTATAATAGACTATACTAACTTAACCAAGACCTATTATCAACTATTTATGCATACAAATTAAATTAAAATAAACATACAAACAAATATACACAAATAAATTTACCTAAATACATACTTATAATAAAAATAGCTGCTTCCCGCGGCTTGGCCCGCGGTTATGTCGGAAATTATCCCAAGGGAACATAATCCCATCATCATATTCTATTTCTGCTCTATAGTATTCTGTTCAATCCTACAACCCCCTTTTATCTTAAAGAACGTTTCAAGTTCCTTCATGACACACATAATAGATATCTGAGGTCATCGGAAAACTTGAGGCTAGAGATGCCGATACATTCCACCAGCTTTTACGACAAATCTTTTACGGTTCAAGCGGTGCGGTTATGGAATGCCTTGCCCGTATCGGTAAGGCGTGCTCAATCTTTGTCCATTTTTAAAACAATGGTCAAAAATCACTACCTCTCTCTTTAATTGTTTTATTTGGGTTCTATGCATTTTGTTTCATAATTATTATTGTATATATTTATCTATTATGTATTTATTGTATATACAATTAGTACACCTACAGTACTATTTTCCTTTTCTCTTTAAAATCCATCCAAAGGTTGTCATGAAAAGATCGCTTTTAGCGATAAGGCCGCCCATTGTGTCTCCCTATGTAATGTTTTCTTCATCCATATTTTCTGTAACTTAAATGGTGTACATAATAAAGAGTATTCTATTCTATTCTATTCTAATCCCGGGATAAAAAGTATCCTATGTGTTATTCCATACTATGATCTATATCTGTACCAAATTTCATCAAGATCCAGTCAGAAGTTTTTGCGTGAAAGAATAACAAACATCCATACTTACAAATTCATCAAGATCCAGTCAGAAGTTTTCGCGTGAAAGAATAACAAACATCCATACTTACAAACTCGCGCGTTTACAATATAAGTTAGATTGTAAGATAATACATAGCTTATTAATTTTATTATCAAAGACTTTTATCATGAATAAACAACGCTTGTAAACTTTGCTTCCCAATCCCGAACAAAGTAAAAGTAACTTAATTGCCAAATGTAATTCAATGTGCTGACATGCTGCCTTAATAACATTGAGGTGTTATTGCCAGTTTAAGGTATAAGTATTGTGGCAATGAAAAAATATTAGATCAGTTCATAAATTAAAAAATAGTAATTCTCAAACAACAAACGACCTACTCTTTTCAGACCACCTTCTGCTTACTCTCAACAATATAATATCAATGTCATCTCTTTGGCAGTTGTAAAGTTTTTTTTTACTGTAGAAACTCACGCGATTTTAGAAATGCTAAAATTCACATAAAATCAACTAAACTGACAACAATTTAAATACAGCTGTGGCACTTATATACCCTGCATAATGTAAAAATAAAAGATTGTATCTTTTATTTTTACACTAGCTGCTGCCCGCGACTTCGTCCCCGTGGAATCCCCGATTTTAAAACATTCTTTATCGCTGCTCCGCTCCTATTGGCTTAAGCGTGATGATATATAGCCTAAAGCCTTCCTCGATAAATGGTCTATTCAACCCAAAAAGAATTTTTCAATTCGAACCAGTAGTTCCTGAGATTAGCGCGTTCAAACAAACAAACAAACAAACTCTTCAGCTTTATAATATTAGTATAGATTATGCAGGGTAGGTACAGACTGGCAAAAAAGTTCAGATAGTTTTTGTGTTGCATGGAGTACTTTTGGGCAGTTTTTTTTTTTAGATTTTTTATTACTTAGCACTAATCGGAACATTTTCGTCATCTTAATTCCTGGCAATAGAAGTCCACCGCTGGACATCCCCCAAGCGGCCACACATTAACCAATCCTTTATGTTTTACGGAATTGGGAAAATCAACTTAGGCAAAACAGTAGTTGTTGTTTTTTTTTTCTGTTGTCAAACGATCCACCCCTGCTCCTAACATCCAAAATTAAAACTTCAAATCCCAATTCGCCAAAATGCAGTCATGAAACAAACAATCCTGTGTGAAGTTGGCACGAGTCGAGTGCCGACGCGCCGCTGAATCAATCAGTCCTGATTGATAGCGACAACACGGCCAGTCGAGGGTGATTCGGGGCAGGCCGAACGTGCGCCCAAACCTGGACTAATTGACTGCGGCAAATAACGGCCAAAATATCTTTGCACCTACATAGACCTCTGTAGTTTAATGACGACTGCGGGCGTACCATGACGTCGTGACGCGAGTCTTCCGAGCGAGAAAAAGGGATGGAGCTATATAGGGTGTATAACTCTATGCCTCTTTCTCGCTCGAAAGACTCACGTTTTAACACCTCATGGTACGCCCGCTGATTTTGATCTAGTTTTGCTTATTTCCATTTTCACGCTTCCATTAACACGCTTTTATAAGCTTGGCCTGTATATATGTGTGTATGTAACGGAATCTTTTAACGTCATTTTCACCTGCTTTTAGGAGGCTGATTAACTAGAAAATTTGCACAGGGGTCAAGGGCCGATGACAATACAATAATCTCATAACTTTATATTAAAGTCCTGACTAGGCTCATCAAAATAAAAAATATAGTTTAAAAAAAAATAAAAAAAACACGATTTAATAGCAATCGAACTAAAAACAAGAATATAATTTTTAAATATAAGAGAGTTTGTATTGCTGCAAGATAAAAATCCAACAATCAGTCATCATAATTAATTTAGAATGTGATTATAAATTTTAAGATAATAAAAAAAAACAAATAAAGTGAAAAAGCCGGGGTTCTTGATATCGAGTGTGAATTTCCTTTTTATTACTTACTTTTTGCAATATCAGAATTATTATAAAAATTAATTAAGCACCCACGCTTTTTCACTTTTTTTGAATTTTTGTTAATATTTATATTAATCTCACCTCTCCAACCAGACCTCAAAAGTGGACTTATCGCCACAATGGTGGCGCGCCCATTGTAAGGTTAACCTACAAAATTTACATACATGTCGGGTTATCTTGTATTATTATTTATCTTTTATATATTATTTATTCTTCACTGTTATTTATTAATATTTTGACGCTGATATCCTCTGACAAACCTTCATGAAGTTTTATAAACAATAGACATGCCTCTAACGTTTTCTCTACTATCTGACATTTACCTAAATCATTTTATTCCTCTATCCCGTTTACATAACTAACGGAGTGCGAAGAGTAAATAAGTAAATAACGTGTCCGTACGCCTGCGCACGTTCTGTGACGGCCGCGTCCGGAATTACAATCACGTTTATATTCATAGTCAACAGAGCTAACGATACATGCATAACAATTGAATTTGTGTTTCTTGACTAATATAGGGTACCTGTTTTCATAGGTGACTTACGAAGGGATTATATTAGAGGAAAGGCAGAAATTTCCTCCGTAAAGAGTATGAAAATGACGCCTAGTGTAGATTCGTCTGTATAGATATTTTTTTAGGGCAGTAGTGGCCGAGTGGTAACGGCCGCGACTTAAGAATTGTAGGTCGCGGGTTCAAACCCAGCCAGGCGCATTAATTCGAAGACATGTGACATTCACCAACCCGCGCTATGCCCGCGTGGTGGATTACGGCCCGTTCCCCCTCCTAGAGAGGAGGCCTGTGTCCCAGCAGTGGGAACATTAAAAGGCTGACTAAGATTATGCTAGATATTTTTAACAGACTTAAAAAAATGAGCAGGTCAACAATTCGAATGTCTTTTTTTTTAATGTTTGTTCGGGCACATAACTAAAAAAAAAAATATGATTACATTATGTTTACTACGTCAGATATGGATTTGCAAATTTGATTTTTTGTTCGAAAAAGGTTCTTTTCCGAAATGGTCCCATTTGTATTTCGTAAAGGTCTGATGAAGGACTTCGGAGATAGACAATCAAATTGATATGGACTGGTTGGAACGTGTGGAACGTTATCTGCACTAAAATGTGAAAAATAAAAAGCCTAAGAGAGGTATTCAACCCACAGGATGCACCTAGATAGCTCTCAGGTCAAAGAATGTATTCTAGAAACGATTTGTATATATGAATAGAAACAAGAAAAGTTTTTATTCGTACTAATACGAACGTTTAGGTCTATAAAAAAAAATAACTCAGCAAACTGTACAAAACAAAATTCTATAAAATAAATCATTGCAAACTCGAATAATCCAACCCCAGAGTGAACTTAAATTATAAACCCACAACATTTAATTAATTAATTTTGATTTATTAATTCCTAGGAATGCTTTTAGGAGTAATTTTAAAGTAGGTATTGTGTTGCGGTTCCTGCTTACAATAGCTAGGCAAAGTTGAAACAACTTTGGCTTCGAGGTTTAAACAATGTTTCAAACGACCTCTGCGAGATTAATTTTGAATTATATCCTTTTTGGATGTTGGTTTTTGAATGAGTTTGCATTTAATGTAAATTAATTTTAGTGGTTCTTATTGGAAGCGAGATAAACAATATAAGGTATGTCTACTCGTTCGTTTTGAGTAAGTTGATAAACTATGCTTCTCACATAAATATTCACGTGGATTTTACCCGGATTTTATTTTCAGTGTATTTTTATTTTATTTTATTTTTTTGCTCGTAGTTAAACTAAACTTCTTAAAAAAAAACTTTTCCTCAACTCTCAATCGAACAGACCTATACAAAAAATATTTCGTGATAATTGCAGTGGTAATACTTATCGACTTTCGTTTTTTTTTTGTATTTTATGTTGATTTTTAAGTGACAATCTGTATTAAAAGGCCTCACAAAGTTTATAATACCAACTCCAATATTGATTTGTTTATAAATATTTTTATCAACTAAAACTCTAAATGCGTAACTTTTTAAATTTAGGTGATTGTTTTACTGTGTAAAATCAAGCAATTTAGTCAAAGTTTTGTGCTGCAATGGAATTTTATGTTTATCATCATGTATAATATAGAGTTTGTTGTTCCTAATTTTAAGTTTATGGAATACCTATGGAATTTTTAATATGGAATTTTAAGTTTATCATGTATACCATAGAATTTGTTGTTCCGACATTTGATTATCTATACTAATATTATAAAACTGAAGAGTTTGTTTGTTTGTTTGAACGCGCTAATCTCAGGAACTACTGGTCCGATTTGAAAAAATCTTTCAGTGTTAGATAGCCCATTTATCGAGGAAGGCTATAGGCTATATATCATCACGCTAAGACCAATAGGAGCGGAGCAGTCATGAAAAATGTGACACAAACGAAGTTGTGCGGACAGCTAGTCTCAAATATGAATGAAACATCTTATTATAAATATAATAACAACATAAAAAGTAATCTTAAACCAAAATAAACCCCAGCATCAAGATTTCGTCCTCAACGCTGTCATCTAGTAATGTTCTCAAGAG
This sequence comes from Hecatera dysodea, assembly GCA_905332915.2. Classification (NCBI taxonomy): domain Eukaryota; kingdom Metazoa; phylum Arthropoda; class Insecta; order Lepidoptera; family Noctuidae; genus Hecatera; species Hecatera dysodea. The sequence continues at coordinate 2,607,763 of HG995294.1, read as the reverse complement.
ACGCGGCTGTATAGCGTCGTTGTACGAGCTTAGCTTTTGGAAAAAGTAAAAGCAAACCATGAATTTATTCAAATTTAGAATGGATCACCACGTAATTATTAAAAAGCTCCTAACAGCTGCTGGCTGCCTTATTCCTACATAATATATTTACCTATGTTTATTCTAGCTTCTGCCAAGAGACATACTCCCAAGAATAGTTACCTATATTACGTTTTTTTTTTATTCCAGAACACGATCTATCCGTGTGACATATGTTTATAAAAATCCGTTCAGTTGTTAAGACGTGTAGAGGAAACCAATAGACAAAGAGCCAGAGCCTTTTCAGCATTTATAACATTACAAGTATTTATTTAAAAATCCAACTCTCGTTTTTTTTTAAATTTAATCAATTAATTTTTATTTTTAAATTTAATAAATTTAAAAATTGGTTAATTGAATGGTAGATCCATATTTAGTGACATCTTGTTTGTCATAATTACAATACCGTTCATTACAGCATGCAGGTACATATGTATTCATCATCATCTTCCTAGCCTTTTCCTAAGTCTATATTGGCGTGGACTTCCAGTCAACCCGGATTCAGCTGAATACTAGTATTTTCCGTTGTGTGACAGCCTGTCTGACCCCCTGAACCCATTAACAGGGTATATAATATGGGGATAAAGGAACATTATTCAATCTACTTAACATATAACGCAACAAAAACAGTCCACACTCAACAAAAGAACAATTCCCTTTGTTTTCAAAAACGTTTGACAAAGAAAAACCGTTGGAGTTTTCTTTTGATTCATTGTAAGCACATTTGCATAAGTATTAAGTTCAAGTGTGATATTTCAAAAACAGTTTCGTTTTCTTTTTTTTGGAGCCATTTCTTTGTATACCTGTAGTGTGTGTAGTATTGGGATTTTGCTAAACTTTTTATCGCGTAATAATAAATGTTAGGTAAATTTATTTTTTAAATAAAAAATAATAGATAATTATATCTATACTACTATTATAAAGAGGAAATATTTGTTTGTTTGTATTGAATAGGCTCCAAAACTACTGAACCGATTTGCCAAAATTCTTTCACTGTTTGTAAGCTACGCTATCCCCGGTTGACATAGGCTATATTAAATTTTATCCCCGTATTCCCACAGGAACGGGAAATACGCGGGTGTAACCGCGGGACGCTGCTAGTAGTTGATATTTTTAGTGCGATTTTAACAAGGAATAATATAAATTAAATAATATAAATAAATAAAAAGGGCAAACCGAAAAAATGTCTGTATTTTACCTACTGTAATGTCTTGTATTGGGGATACTACAGACGGGATTTTATCGCTTTGGCCCATAATCCTCAGTATGCAATTTCGACTCGCACTCGATTGGTTTTTTTTTTTAAACACAATGTCGCTACATGTAGCATTACAGCATGTTCCAACTGCTTATTATTCAACGATAGTCAGAACTTTAAGCATTACACTAACATCGACTTTGCGACTTCAAAACTTTCCAGAAATAAGCAATTATAAAGTTGACTTCCAATGTTTAAGCAATATAGCGTCTTGAAGTCAATATAATTTGTCAAACTTAGTTCGTTATGCGGATGGGAGGCTGCGGCGGGAATCAATCACTTGAGGGTTTAATGGACTTCTATTATAGACTTGAATAGCTTTTAGCGTGTGTATTAGCGGTGTTGGGTTATGATGAGCGATTGGGCGCCGTATTGGTGGGTTATATTATGGAATTATATTGTTATTTTATAGGCAACTAACAATGCTCCGCGTTTTCACCCGCGTAGGTACCGTTCCCTTTGGAATACGGGGGTAAAATATGGCCTATTTTACTTGAAAATATGACCCTACAACTATGCAAGTACGTATGATTTTTTTTTATTAAAATATGTTGCCTCATCGGGAGACTGATAGACATACACACACAGACACGTCAAACATATAACACCTTGTCTTTTGTGCGTTAATAAATTCACCTCATCTGCTAATTGGGTATTTCACTAGTTATAAAAATCATAATTCTAATTTGTCCGTCCGTTGGATTTCAAAAAATATTGGGTACGTATTATCATTGTCATTTCAAATCATAAAAAAAAATTATAACAATAAAGCGCATCAAAGTTCAGAAGTGGGGGCTGGTGACGCCACGTCGCTAGTAAAAATTGTATCACGCAGTGACGTCACGCGAGATTTCAACGAACTCTACCGTTTTCATTTCTTGTTTACGTGAAAAAAGAAAAAATGCGGGTCGAATATTTTTTGGAAATCTATCAGACGTACTAATTAGATTTTTTAGTAAAATACCGCCTTCATTATATGGATAAAGGCGAATCTGGAGCCCCTGTTTACAAATAACGCATGCAACAGAAAAGTTATTAAGTTACACGAGTTTGCACTTTACACCGTTTTCTGTTCGTGGTTTGTGTCGTAATAAATTGAAAATAATGATACACTTTTACGCAATATGTATGAGATGTGTTGACAATGAAGGATGTGTTGTGCAATCTTAAATAGTTTTAGACAGGAAAAAAGATATACGGCTGCCAAATTAATATCCCACTTATAAGTCCTATTGACCGATTTCGGAGCTTAACAGAGACCAACCATTGGTGCGAATGATATTCGCACAACGTAGATGTACAGTCTCCGCCCTCACTCTCTATAGTGCACAAGTGTATTCGTAACAGAGATGCCGTCTCTTCCCACACTTTCATAACCCTATGGCTATCCGACACGACCGCAAAGAGATCTGCCGCAAGACCAATGGCTTAACGTGGTTTCCGATTCACCGGAGACTAACACAGCCAACTTAAAAAATCCAGGCCGCTATTTAGAAATTCTTAATAGAAAACCCATTTTACCCAACCTAAGGGAATAATTTCTTTCTTTTTTTTTCGAAAACGGTGCCCCACACCAGGAATTTCTGCTGAGTCGTGGGTGAGTTTATAAACATACACAAGCAGCCAGACCCGGAACAACTATCTGTAGGCCATACAAATATTTGTTCCGTGCAGGAATCAAACCCACGACACGCAGTGCAGCAGCCAATCCCTCAAGCACTGCGCCAACCGTGTCGTCAGAATCGAACCTAGGCAGCTCAGCACTAATTACAATGTTACTCTGCTAAATTATGTAGCTCCTGTAGCCAGTCTACTTTTGAGAAAATTCACTATCGAAAACCTAGTATCAATTACTCTGACTGGGAAATCAAAATCAAGAGTCAACATTCAACAGTCAGCGCTTGTAAAATCATTACTAACTAGCAGTGCCTCCCGGTTTCACTCGCGTAGTTCCCGTTCCCGTGGGAATATGAGGATAAAATATAGCCTTTGTCACCTGGTGACAGTATAGCTTCCCAACACTGAAAGAATTTTTCAAAAAATTGGTCAAGTAGTTTCGGAGCCTATTCAATGCAAACAAACAAACACACATAAAGAAAAATCAAATCTTTCCTCGTTATAATATTAGTGTAGATAATATTGACAATATAAGCTACATAAGCTACCTATTTATAAAGTTAACTAGCTTCTGCCCGCGACTTCGTCCGCGTGGAATAGTTAATTTACCCCCGATTTTGAAACTCTCTGCCCGATCGGTTTAAAATTGACAAAGTTTCATACAAACTTTCATCCCCTATTTTATCCCCTTGGGGGTAGAATTAATCAAAATCATTTCTAAGCGGATGCCTACGTCATAACATCTACCTGCATGCCAAATTTCAGCCCGATCCGTTCAGTGGTTTGGGCTGTGCGTTGATAGATCACTATGTCAGTCAGTCAGTCACTTTTGAGTTATATATATTTAGATGATAGATGATGTAAGGAGGAAGCTGACCTTATCAAGTGCGGGTAATGCGCTAATTCAATATTGACAGCTGGATGTTAACTCCATCTATCTAGCTGATCTATCCAATGTTTGTATTTATTAAGGTCCTATTGTCCATAAATTCTTTAATATTAACAATAATAATCTTTATTTTTTTTTTACACAATATGTTTAATAAAAGAGCCACAAGTAATCTTAAATAGATAATTATGTTAGCATTCAACTAATCACTATGTGTATAACTAAATTAACATTATTTCAGGACTTATGGATAATTTATTTTCAACCTACAGTTATGTTTATTAAGCGAATTTCCTGAGCTAGGTTTATAAAACCTGTGTTTCAGGTCATCACTTTACAAGACTAATAAAATTGTCATGAAGAAGTTAAATGTTGTCAAAGGTTGTAGAGTAATTAAACAATGTCCTCTTTTCAGGAGTTGGATACTCGCATCATCATCGGCAGTTTCTCGCAGGAGATGATACCCAAGATATTCTGTGAGGTGAGTTGGCTTCAAGTTCTTAAACTATTTTGTATTGGAACCGGAGATTTTTTCCCCTGGAATGCTATTTACAATTTTACCAAGTAAATTAAAACTTCTCTACTAGAAGAAATGAAAATATTTAAGAGCGTTATCTCCTCACGATATATCATACAAAGTCGAAAATCTCAAAACTTTAATTAAGGTTGAGACGAATACGAGAGATATGAACCGCGTTATAAAAGTTAGTTAAGAACTTTATCGAAATAAAGTTTACAGAGAAAGAGAGTATGACTTTACACTGTCCACAGAAAACTTAAAATTGCACTCATTGTCTCTTTAAACTCTTCGTCGAAAATAAAAATACAATGTTTTTTCTGGGTGGGAAATCATCAAATGACTTCTTCCGCTCTGGGCACATTGGAAGAGAGTGTCAGACTCTTACTGACTAAAAGCCACCCGTGTTCCTCCTAATGCCTTTTTCTTTACAGGCCCGCGGTCTTTCGAAAAAATGCCGCAATACTGGCAGATATATCGCTATACCGATTTTGTCTGCAATACCGTGAGGCGTAAACGCTCTTAACAGATTACTTTTCATAAGTCCCTCTTACAAAGCTGCATGCATATTTATTATCTAGTGAGAAAATCTTCATACACTCATCTACAAAGAGGTCTCATTTAAGACTGGGATTCACTCAAGTGGACTTATGAACTAAGGAGTAAAGTTTATCAGCTGGTCTATATAACTTAGGAGGAGTGAGCAGTCAATTCATAGTTTTAGATGGCATGACAGTTCAATTCATGATCGCTACAATTACATTTTCACCGTGAAATCTTTGCAGAATAGCACTTCTGGACTTAGTTTATAATCGTGAAAATTCAGATAAAGTCCAGTAGCCCCTACTATGACGTCTTAAATCCATCATGCTTCCTGTGTCAGAGAGAGACGGAGTTATACAAGACGAATAGCACTATCCCTTTTTCGCACAGATATCATGATAGCATTGGCACTTCGTGGTACGGCTAGAATTCAGACTGCTTCTGAAGACTTTACTAACTCCTAAATAGCCATCTGCCATGCTTTAGTAGTAAGTGTGTGGTGTTTGTGAGATCGCAGGCCTTCAGACTGGGCATGTTCGGCGCGGAGTACGCGTGGCTGGTGTCGGGCATGCCGCCCCGCATCCGCGGCGCGCCGCCGTGTGCTCGGCCGCAGCTAGCGCGTGCTCTCGAGGGGCTGGTCACTGTGACTGCGCACAGAGGGATTGTTGGTGATGCGGCGAGTTTCTCCGGGCTGGTGAGTATTAATAAATAATAATAAATACTTTTATTTCAGACCTTGTTGGCCATTTTGTTAGTAACAACGTTCTTATAGACTAGTGTTAGTGACACTTAAAAAAAATTCTAAATATGTGAGTACTATGTCCCTGACTAGCAAATTTATTAATTTTACCTCTGCTGTTGCTTCTTTGTTGTACCTGTTAATAGTATAGTACTTAGTTTTATTCGGGTGCATCGTCCTCACATATAACCAATTGGCTTTAGTATACAAAATATTGTAAAACTTATACATATTTGAAAAGAGTAACTATGGAGTTTCTTGTCCGTTCTTCTCCATAAGAATCTACTTTTTGCGAATGGACAACTAGAGTCACTATAATATTTTTATTTTCAAATGTTTTGACGTTCAAAAGTGCCGTTAATGGTCTAGTATAAATGAATTGACTTTGATTTAAAACTATCAACAACAAAATACGATCAATCACTACTGCGCCATTCCGTGAGAAATGGCCAGCAATGATTGATGTAACTACAATCCAGGCGACTAGCGATCATGCTGAGGATGCTGTTGGCACTGTTAAGTATTCCGTGCACCAGGGATGCACATCTTTTACGCATCGTAGCATAAAAGCAGTCTACGCGATGTTCAGCAAACATTCCTGATGCACTACAGAATCGCCGCAGCCCCATCAGCACCCTGAACCCGTTATTGAATTGAACTCGGAGGGCACTGTACCTATGACTTTTGAGTATAGTCAGCCCATAGGCTGCACGTGTAGAAAGCCGTGCAATAAGATCTAAAAAGTATTGGGGATGTTAGACTGGGCATGGTCGTGTGGCTGGTGTGGGGCATGCCAACTCGCATCAGCGGCAAGTCGCCATATGCACACTCACAGATTACGTGAGCGCTCGAAGGTCTGGTCACCGTGACTGCACACTGCGAGAGATTGTCAGTGACAGTGCCAATTTCTCCGGGCTGATGAGTATTAGCAGATGTTAAACTACCATATACGGTCTACGTTCGCCAATTCGGCGAATGGCAGCAACCTACAATAATGAGTTCCAACATATTGATGTCTTCACATGCTCCTTACATAAGTTTCGTAGATTTTTGTTTGAGACACTTTTGGAGTAATTCTTATACATAGTCTAAATTGTTTATATTTCTGTTTTGTATTTATATTTTTATATTGGTGTAACTGTCATGCATGCACAGCTTATCCCCTAGCGACATACAAGTACTAATACTAATGGTAACCTGTGAACAGCGCTGTGGGCTACATTATTGATTAAGTTATTGTTATTTCTTCGTTATAATATTATTTAATGTAGCTGTTTGTTGTTCCCTTTCTAAAAATAAAATATATTTCCCAGAGTAGCCCAGTCTAGTAGTTTTCTAGAAGTAGAGGTGGTCACTGTCAAAGTGCATAGCAGCACTATCGGTGATGCCACCAGTTTCTCTTGATGTAAGATCTGTTTTGTTACGCACCACTGCTGTGTGCTTTCTCGCATTCTCGAAAGGCCACTGTTAGCGGAGGCATCCGTGGGTAATATACCGAGTTTCTCCAGGCTGGTGATTTATGAGATAGGTCTTAGACTCGGCAGGGAGCCAGGATGCAGGTGAAATGGTTATACGAGAACAAAATGAAACTTGATGATTCCTATGGCTAATTGAAATTTGCACTTCTTATTTTCTTTTTCTTTAAAACGTAGCATCTATAAAAAATAAATAATAAAAGCCTTTATAACTGTTAGATTTTAACTTATTTGCCCAAACATTACTTAATTTTTAAATCTCTTCTTTATTTATTTGTTCACGAAATTATCGCCGTGGCTGTCGATCATTTTAATTTCCACGTTAACTTCATAAATAAATTTGCTCGATTGGAAATACCTGCGCATTTCGTTGAACCAAAAGCAAAATTTTATTTTGCAATAAAACACAGCTCTTGTTGATTTTTATGAATAAAAACGTAAAGTCCATGTACAATAGTGAGTTCAATTCGATGACTGCTTATTATGCATTCGTTCGGAAAGTAGAAACTGAATCGAATAATGAATGTGAAATTCGGAATGGCTCGAGGCTAGTAACCGAGTTTCATTCGCCTTGCACACAGTGTAATGACAATTTGCAAGCTCGCGTATCTATTAGCCCACTAGTTTACTGTTTCATTTGATATTTCAAATGGTATATTGGCTGGCTGTTTTAGCAGGTAGGTTTTACGCATCTGCAATGTTGTTACAGGGTTTGTTTTTGCTATTGTTTCCTTGGATCAGTGGTGGCCGTGTGGTAACGGCCCCGACTTACGAATTTCAGGGCCGCGGGTTCAAACCCAGCCAGCTCTCAAAACGGTGAAGGAAAACATCGTGAGGAAATCAAATCGGCATGTCCTAGAACCAAAAATTCGAAGACATGTGACATTCACCAACCCGCACTGGGCCCGCGTGATGGATTACGGCCTATTCCCTCTCCTAGAGAGGAGGCCTATGTCCCAGCAGTGGGAACGTTAAAAGGCTGATTATTGTTTCCTTGCTATTTATCAAATATAGGTCGTCAGCCTTAAATATGACCACACATCACTGAAGTACCCTGTATAAGCAAATCACGAAGAACGAAGTAAAATTATGGAAGGGAAGAAAAAGACATTTCTTTTTATGGATGACTTCTTCCACTCTGGGCGGAGCGGAAGGGAGTGTCAGACACTTACTGAAACCCATCTGTATTCCTCTCCATGTCCTTTGCGTTCCAGCGCCGCGGTGACTCTTTCGAACAAATTCCGCAAAAGAATAAAACGTGCTTTGCCGACACCTACAAATCGACTGCGGTAGAGCATGAGGATGATGATAGTTTTCTAAACGTTCCACTTCTATAAAATATAGGTCCATTTTCATATAAAGTTGTATTCATTCATTTATACATTCTTATGCACATAATTATACCTACTACTATTAATCTGCCGAGGCATATTCCAAATTTGTTGGGGTCGGATTTCAGTCTTACAGGATGCAACTGAGTACCATTTACATGGAGTGATTGTCTATCTCATCTTCACGCCTTGGCAAGACTGGTGTCACATTTTCTTTCTTCTGAGCGAACAGTAATGTCTGTCAAAGATCTTCAAATGAAAGCCAGCAGCCCTATTATGACGTCTTAAATCCATCATGATTTCTGTGTCAGAGAGAGACGGAGTTACACAAGACGAATAGCACTATCTCTTTCCCTCACACGAATCATGATAGCATTGGCACTTCGTAATACGGCCACAGGTCTAGCGATTTAACGAGCTTTCAGAGTCACGAAGGAGTCTCTGTATTTAGTGAATGATTAAGCGATGCTTGATGAGATCGGTCTGTGGATGAGTCTCCAGACCAACCTCGTCAAGCATCACATAACCTCAACAATCGACCCACCGGTATAATTATTTGCTACGCGCCCGCGACTTCGTCCGCGCAGATTTAGTACAAACAATTTCCACCCCAGTTTTACCCCTTCAGAGGTGGAGTTTTGTAAAATCCGTTCGTAACGGATGTCTACAACCTATAAGGAACATTCCTGCCAAATTTTACGTTTGTTGGTGTTATAGTTTCTGTGATTTCGTGATTAATCAGTGAGTCGTATTTCGCTCTGACGTATTACATTCCTTTAAACTCTTATAAAAACTTTAAACTCAAACCTTATTTAAAATTGAACTGCTGTTAAAATAATACGAAAACCGATTCCACCCAATGTTGTACGGATAGTTTTCCTAAAATAGCAGCCTGGCTCCTAAGCTTTCATATTTTATTTATAGCTCTGTACTTCGCGGGGAGATAAATCTCGAAGTGACATTGAGATGGAGCGCCGCGGTGGCTTTATCCCTTATTCATCGTCGAGGATCAGCTCTTTACCAATAAAAATGTTTGGAAATCTATTTACTTACTTTGTGGCAAAAAAAAATACTTCTACAAAAAAACACCGCCGTCTCTCTTCAAAATCGTACGTCCTTGTCGATTCTTTCCAAATCGACAGACTCAAATTAATTTTAATCCTATCAGTATTTAGACCCCTATTTCATATATTTTATTTATGGGTAATCATCAAATGATTTCTCCCGCTCTGGGTGGAGCGGAAGGGAGTGTCAGACTCTTACTGACTAAAACCGTTGCGTTCCAGGGCCGCGGTGACTCTTTCGAACAAATTTCGCAACCCTAGCAGGCACTGACCGGGGCCCCGTCTTCTTTGCTCAAATCCGCACGTGGAACACGACGGACAAATTCCGCAACCGTATTTAGACATCCGTACAGCTATTTCGATAGCTTCGTTTAAATCCTAGTAGATGCAAGTGGCTGGCCAAATTATAGTAAAAATAGATATTATATATGACACCGGAAATTTGCAGACTCCGTAAGATTTTAATAAATCTTTATTAGATTATAATTTCTCGATATATTATGAAAACATCTTTTTATATAAAATAAATCCCATCCAAATTCAATAGTTTCCAATATATATTTTTAAGAGTTTATAATTTCGCGTGATATTTACAAACTTACGGCGTTTGCAATTGTCCGTAGCATACCTTTATAACGAAAAAACAAGCATTAATTTGTGACGAGTTACAAATCCTGCTACGGAATCGTTCAAAATCGCACAATATCTAATAGTTTCAGGGCGTATATGTCACGCCTATTCCAACTTTTCTACACCAAGCTAGAAACTTCAATTAAAAAGATAACTGCCTAACCATAAAATCGTGACCAGCTATGTAGATTCTAAGTTCTTTTGCAGGAAAAAAAAATCCTCCACTTCACTCCATTCGATTCAGTCCTTGACGAACAACTATTAGCTATAAATTTTATTGTCTTTATAGTCATTTTTTCTATATAGAAAATGACTTAGAATATAGGAGTTATATTCTGTAGCATAAACTGTGCGTTGTCAGTTGCGAAGTAGTTAATATGTGTGGAGAATTAATGTATAAATTAAGAGTAAACTCTGCCTGTATGTCACGCACTAATCCGGTCGATAAACCGCAAGCACTAATTGTAGTGGTTTAGAATGTACTCTGGTCGCATGGTGAAAATTGATGGTCACAGAGTAAAGATGATAATGAAGGCATGGTTAGATTCCTACTTGGTCTTTTATAGAAATGGCTTTTCCCTGAACGTCGATCCAGTAGTCTATCCAACGGGAACTGTATGTTTGAAAATGAAAACAAAATATCTAGTTTTAATTTCCGCGAATATTAGTGGGTTGCAGGTATGCACCTCCCTCCCGCCCGCTATATTATGCACATGCAAGGTTGCTAGGCAAATGCAAGGATTTTAAGCACATGCAGGAAGGCAATGCAAAACCCAACACCATTACCGACACGTGTTTCGCCTCTCCACGAGGCATCCTCAGGGGACGTGTTGACTCGCTGACCGTTGAGTTCAACTCAACGGTCAGCGAGTCAACACGTCCCCTGAGGATTTTCAAAGTTAAAATGGATTTCCGCAAAGTAACGCCTGACTCAATCAATTTTTGGAACTGTATGTATTTGTTCGAAAGAGTCACCGCGGCCCTGGAACGCAAAGGGCACAAGAAGGTCACGGGTGGGTTTTAGTCAGTAAGAATTTGACACTCACTTCCACTCCGCCCAGAGCGGGAGAAGTCATTTGATGATTTCCCAAACAAAAAAAAAGACCTCCTGTTGTGGTATTACCTCCAGTAAACTAACAAACCACTTTATGTATAAATAACTTCCCCCAGCTTGCAGCAGCTTAGGAGTATACTGTACCTGAATGCAATGTACTCTTCAACCCAATAACTGGTTTTTGGATGTGAGATACGTAGTTGCTCTACGTTAAATACTGGTACTACTTTCTACTACATAGCTACATTCACTTGGACTGGATGCCATCCCCAATATATTTAGGAAATGGAAAATAGGCGAAAAACCCACAATGCTAAACAGGCTAAGAAATTAAAGAAGCCCTGAGAGGATTCAGATGTAACCAATTTTTCCTAAAAAGTCAATAAATGATATTATTGTCTCGATAAAACAAATTCCTTTTTTCAGACAAATGAAATGTTCCATCGAGAAATGGAAGCAGCTGGAGTTGCCGTCTCCCCATATGCTCCTCAAACATACGACGCAGTATGGGCAATAGCCCTGGCTTTAAGCAAAGCGGAACAGCTCTGGAGGTCCTTAGAAAGCAGACGAAGTAATGGAACAAACAGCACCAAATTTGGACTCAGCCATTTTGATTATGATAGACAGGATATGGCGAAGGAATTCCTGGATCAGTTAGCGAATCTTAGCTTTGTTGGGGTTTCGGTAAGTATTTCCTTGATTTTTAAAAAACAAACAAATTGTTAAAAACAATTTTGTTCTTCCAGACGTTCTTGCCCCGTGCGTGCTGTCTCCGGCTTATTATATGAAGAATATTAAGATAAAAAAATAAAATAATTTTGTATTTCACACACAGTCCCAAATGGGCGCCATTATTGTTATTGGCGCCCAGCAGCATGCAGTACACCTTTCACTCCAACTTTTTGCTCATTCATTAATTTATATTTTATTTTAATTTATCAGATATGTATGATGTGTATGACGGAAAATATAACAGGCTGTAAAAGTCAGCTCCAAGCACTTAGGGTTGCGATCGGTTTGAATGGTGTGCAAATGTTTTGACATAGGGTTCTTTCATTATTCACTACAAAAAGTGACCTCAGAGCAACATAAAGACACTATCAGCTATATATCAAATTATTAAACCTGATGAGAGGTTGACTGTACAGCAAACATAAATGTAATGGAGACGTGCCTATTAATTTACAGAATCGAATTTATTACTGAACAGTGGACTCGGATCAGATATGAATATTAAGCAGAGCAAAGCCAGCTAACATTAAATTATAAAACAATTTGTATCATACTCTAAACTTTTCATGGCTGTAGGCTTTTCCCGCGTCAAACAAATTATTAACGTGTGTGGGTAGATTTAAATTAACATACATTTGAATTTCGAGCCAGTGTCGCACAAATCAGTTTGATAATATAGTTTGATTATGATTATTGATGTTTATTTTACGTTAAATATTGACATATTATTACCACCAACGACGACCTAAGTTGCTGAAAACTTAATGCGACATATTGTAGGTAATAAATAGTATTATATTATCAGTGGTAATATATACCTGACAGATTTGTCCTTCTTAGGATGATTTTGATCGTTTTCGCTAATAGAACGACACTTTGTCAAGGCCCTGTTATATTCGGATTTTGTTAATAGCCGCTTTATAGGGACTTCTAAAAATAACGGTCTTTACCATGTTTTCAGGGTCCCGTCTCTTTCAATGGAGCAGACAGAATAGGTACGTCGGCTTTCTACCAAATTCAAGGTAAGTTGAACTTTAAATAAATTTACATAACATACCTTGACGTCTGTATTCCCCAAAGGAGTATGTAGGCAGTCTTACTTAACCTCATTTCGACAGTAGGTTATGCTTAAATCTCGTATGTTTGAGGTAAACCTACTTACTAACAATCCCTTTTAATATTATAAATGCGAAAGTAACTCTATCTGTTTCACTTTCACGACCAAACCACTTAACCGATTTCGATGTAGAGCTTGAAAAAAGAAGGCTTCTTTTTTTAATGTCGATATTTCATGCACACGAAACAGTTGACAGAAACTAGTAGAGCACAAATCCAGAAATCTCTTCGTCGTGTCGATTATTCGCTTGAATTTGCTTTACCAGTAGAAAATACTATTGATGAGTGACACTTCCTTGCGTCCCAGGTGGCAGACCAAAAACCGTAGCCCTATACACGCACGGGCACTCGATGTCGTGCACGGATTGTGCGCGCGCGCAGTGGGGCGGCGGCGTGCCGGCGGCGCGGCGCGTGCTGGTTCTGCGCGTGGACTCGGTGTGGGCTCCCGCGCGTGTTGCCGTGGCGGCGCTGGCGGCGCTCGGGGTGGCGCTGGCGCTGGCCTTCTTAGTATTTAACTTGCACTATAGCAAGCGGAGGTCAGTAAGCTTTTTTGTTGAAACTAATAAAGACAAAAAACCCTGTGGTTCCTCATAGGAGTGCATGTGTATACTTACCTATAAACATATCAATAATGAGGTAGCAATTAAAAAAAATACTGGCCAAAAGATGGCTTTATCCGTATTTCATAATCTTTTCCAATTGCACAATAGGGTAGCTAACTAATTAATCCGTCAGATAGATTTCCAAAAAATATTGGAGACGTATTTTTTCTTTTTTCACGTACCTAAACAAAAAACGAAGACGTTACAGTTTGTTTGAAATCTCGTGTGATGTCACTACGTTCTATAATTTTACCACGGCGTGACGTCACAAACCCCCACTCTGATCTTTGATACGTTTTTGTCTTCGCCAATTTTTATAGATTTGATAAAGCAAAAAAACCGTATCCAATATTTTTCGATAATCTAACTGACAAACTAAATGGAATTATATTTTAATTTCTCAGGAAACATCCCTATTGTGTATACGTGTACCGCTGTCATAAGAATGCAACTGGTCAAGTGCGAGCTGGACTCGCGTACGAAGGGTTACTTACCATTATCTATAAAAACAGCAATAACGTTTACAATGTTTATTGTATTGGAGCCCCCTTAAATATTTATTATATTTTTAGTAGTATTGTTTTTTAGTAGTTTTTGTTATATAATGGAATAGATTAAAATACTCTTTATTATGTAAACCATATAAGTTACAGAAAATATAGATGAAGAAAACATTTCATAGGGTGACACAATGGGCGGCCTTATCGCTAAAAGCGATCTTTTCCAGACTCTTTGAGAATGGATCCCTAAAAACCGATACCTGATATCAAACCTTAAGATATTTTCTTAATGACGGAAATCGGTTACTCGTTTTGTGTAGACACGTCATTTTTTCTTATGACGGCAGCATAACTGTGTATCCTTTGTTGGAAATCCAAAAATAAAGAGCATAATAATACCATTCAAAAGAAACAAAATCACTAAGAATATTTAAATCAAAGAAATCTTAATATATATACTTGAAGCTATGTAGGAAATGTGTGTAGCCACGTGAGTTACGTACATACGTCATTGTTTCGAGCCAGTCGTGCGGTCCGTAGCGGTCGTATCTCGAAATATACAATCCCGCCTACATTCTCATACAAAGCGAAGTTACACGTGCGCAACGTAACCGTGGGCTGCTGCAGCGCTGTGCCTTTATTAGAATAGAATTTCTCATAATCAGCCTTTTAACGTTCCGTTTAAGTTTTGGATAGCCCATTTATCGAGTAAGGCTATATAACATCAAGCTACGACCAATAGGAGCGGAGCATCAATGACAACTGTTGCAGAAGTGTTTTTTTTCTCTCTCGATGTGAACGCAAACGAAGTTGCTCGGGTCAGCTAGTCATAAAGAAGAACCGGCCTAGTACGAGTCGTTACTTGTACAAGATTATTAGCCTACATAATCAGCCTTTTAACGTTCCCACTGCTGGGACACAAGCCTCTTCTCTAGGAGAGGGAATGGGCCGTAATCCAGCACGCGGGCCCAGTGCGGGTTGGTGAATGTCACATGTCTTCGAATTTTTGTTTCTAAGACATGCCGGTTTCCGGTTTTATGAGCAGCGGTGATGAAGTTTATTACACAAAGTAATGCACCTGGCTAGGTTTGAACCCGCGACCAACAGTGATTTGAATTTGATTCGTAAGTCGGGGCAGTTACCACTCGGCCGCCACTGCTCCTCAAGATTTCTCAAAATCAAGCATTTATTTCAATTAAATCATTTACAGGCTCTTTTGAAAAGGGTTGAAGCTATCTGTACGTTCCAAAGAGTAAATCGCTATTTAGAAGAACTTGCAAAGACACTCATTTAAATCAATAAAACGTTACAAAGTTGTGAATATTTACCGTAGAACGGGGTGGATAGAAATGCAGGGGTGAATAAAAACAAAACTTTAATTGGCATTTTCGCTTAAATACCACATTAGCAGTTTCTCATAAACCATCCACTAGAAAAACGAATAATTGATTCAAAAATTGGAGTTTTTCATTTCTGCAAGCAATGTTTAAATACCGAGAAAATTCAAGTTAAAGTTTCGTTTTTATTCACCCCTGTATTTCTATTCACCCCGTTTTACCGTTACATTGTTCTTGTTGAAATTATTATATCTAACCGTATGTACTTGAGAACAAATATTTACATGGGGCAACCTCCACAACCCAGTAAATGGGTAATACAAAATCTGGAAATCTGACAGCAGACCGTAAGTAGTAGATAGCTATCCCTTAGCAAGATTACTGTCAGATTACAGCAGCCCTACCATGACGTCTTAAATCCATCATGATTCCTCTGTCAGAGAGAGACGGAGTTACACAAGACGAATAGCACTATCCCTTTCCCTCACACTGAATCATGATAGCATTGGCACTTCGTAGTACGGCCACAGGTTTCTAAATATCAGTAACGATTGTGAAACATGTTCAAATGACAACGGCGACCAACGGCTTAACATGTTTCCAAGGCACAGAGGAAACTCCGAATGTACGTACGTAGATCAGAAGTATCCAATACTTAAAAATTAATAATAAAACTAACGACTACGTTAGTCAAACAAAAAAATACAGTAATTAGCAGTGGATCGCCGTTGCTTTCTTTTGTAATGGACCACTCGCAGTTCAGCACTCTAAGGCTGGGTTACTGCTTAACCGGACTTTCCTGTGGTGGCCTCAAATGAATTTAAGGCCCCCAGTCAGGGCTAAAAACTAAGCTTACAAGTTAAATGACCGCTCGCTAAGGGCATCCTCTGTGGGACACTGGCCTCGGCTTAGCGGGGTCATTGAGGGAGGGCAGCAAGGGACAGGCAGGATCAGGTTGAAAACCGTTGCTCTCTTAAAAAATATCTTTATTGGTCTGTGGAAAATTACACAAATATTACCCACGTAAACGCAATCCAGGCGACTCGCAATAATGCTCGCATTGGTATTGTCCCACGCCCACTAGGGAAGCTTAACTCGTTTACAATATTCCCAAATTAATAATGCGCATGCAGATCTTCACTAATTGTCGTATTCCCGGAAACACCCGAATCATTGAATCGTAAGAGCCCTAAACAATGCACTTGAAAATGCACTCTATATACATATCGTCTTCCGACGCTCGAGATATACGACCGTTTCCGAACAGTGACGAAGATTTCTATGCGCATTATCACTTTGGGAGACCTGTACAATAAGTTATTCTGTCATCATTTATATCCAGATCAATAAAGCTGTCTTCTCCCCGTCTAAACAACATGACGCTGATTGGCTGCGTGCTGGTCTACACGGCAGTCGCACTGCTTGGCGTGGACAACGCCACGCTGCCCTCCTACGTGCCCTTCTCTGCCATGTGTACTGTGAGTATTAGAAATTAAAATTGTATACCATTTATGGCCCACAATATTTTTTTTAAATGTCGTGTTGTAGGATGAACAACAACCCTTTTAAAGGCCAGTGTCACATATATGTGACAATCGAAAGGTTACAATATACGCGAACTTCACAAATATGTAACAAACAATACGGTGAACTTGTAGCTTGGCGTGGGGTATACGCTGAAGCGTTTGTGCTCTGGCGTTCCAAAAAGTAAATTAGATACCTAGAGTAGGTGTGGGTCACAAAAAAAGTCCTGACTCACATAGGTACTAACGGAGTCGACGCCCAGATCAAATGGTCCTTTTTTCTGGATGGGAAATCATCAAATGACTTTTCTGCTCTGGGTGGAGCGGAAAAGACTGTTAGACTCTTACTGACTTAAACCCACTCGTGATCCTCCTAATGCCCTTTGCGTTCCAGGGCCGCGGTGACGGTTTCAGACGAATTCCTGTACACTACCAGGCACTGACCCTATGGGGCCCATCTTCTTTACTGACATGTCTTTGAGGCGCGCGTAGAACACGACTTGCCGTCGACTCGGGCATGGTTGTTATTAGAAGTCGAGCCACCCATCGCTCGCCATCCGCAGGCCCGCGCCTAAGGTGGTCCCGCCTGGGGAAACACGCCTACACAACTTCAAAAAATCACAGGAAAGTCCTGAATAGGACAAGGAACCCCACTTTAATTATACCACATGCTCAAAAAAATAATGTTCAAGAAGGCTTCGCTACAGGGGCGTATCTACCTATAGAAATTTTAATACAGGGCCCTTCGAAGGCAAGTTACGCCACTGCTTCACTAGTAGCGATATACCTTTTTGATGGAGCCCTACTACTACCAAAGTACCAACAAGTTTAGAGCTGCCATTTTTTATGATTACCTTGATCTATTAGCGTCTTTTGGAAACGCCATAGATGATCTGAGGAACCCCTGATTGGTTAAAACCCATAGTAAACCTTACCCTAATTTATACGTTTACGCCAAAAATAATGAACTCATGTATACCGTGTTTACAGGTTAGAGTTTACATCTTATCAGCTGGATTCTCTTTGGCTTTCGGATCAATGTTTGCGAAAACATATCGAGTACACAGGATATTTATAAGGTGATTCTTTTGAATAACGAAAACATATTATAATTTTTAGATCAAGTTTATCATCTTCCTGCCCTTATCACATCTTACTGTCAAACATAATGCAATCATTGACTCCCTTTTCTTAAATATCACTAAACATAATCCATCCATCTTTTCTTTAGCCTCTCTCTATGCATCCACTATTAATATTCATCAAATCTTTTAATAACATGCGTTTCATCCCCGCTCCTCACTTGACTATACCAAGACAAGCGATATCTTTTCTAAGTTATCAGTCACTTGCGCCACTTTTAAACTTCCATTAATATTCACTCAAATGAAACCAAATATTGTAATATTCTCTAATTTTCACTCTATCTATTCTCTTTTTTTTTCTTTAAAAAAACCGTTGCCTCACACTAGGATTTACTTCTGTATCGTGGGTGCGTTCACAAACATGTAAACTCACATACACAAGACATCCAGACCTCGAACAATTATCTGAAGGCCATACAAACATTTGTTCCGTGCGGGGATCGAACCCGCGACACGCAACGCAGCTGCTGAACGCTCAACCACTGCTCAAACCGTGTTCTCGTGTCCACACATCCATCTAAATATTCCCATCTCATCTTTATTTACGAAACATTTCTGGCTGTAATCTCCTCTGTGCTAAATCTTCCAGCAATCGCAGCGGAGTCTGCAAAACCAAGCTACTTCAGGACACGCCACTAATATCCCTCGTGTGCGCGCTGCTGGTCATCGATGGAATGATCGTCACACTGTGGACCATGCTGGACCCCATGGAGAGGCATCTGAAGAACTTGACCACGGAGATCAGCACCACTGATAGGAGTGTTATTTATCAGCCTCAGGTTTGGAAGATCATATTCTATGAGTCTAGTTTTCGTTTTTCTGGAAATGTTAGAATAAACTTGGTATCAATTTGGTAAATACCTCCTCCAGTACCTAAGTCTTTCCTCTGAAACACATTCAAGCTAGGGCTATATTATTACTCAAAATGGTGGTTAAATTTCGTTTTGATCAATATTAGTAATTTAACTAAAGGTTAGATTTTTGACCTTTGGTCAAACTTAAAATGGATCGGAAAACAAATTTCAACAATGTTAAACCAGAATATTTGACTATACCTAGCATATGGGCTTCATCAGAAGTCTTAAAGTCACCCAAAGGGCAATGGAGAGGACAATGGTCGGAGTTTCCTTGCGTGATCGAATCAGGAATGATGATATCCGCAAGAGAACCAATGTTACCGACATACCCCAAAGGATCGCCAAACTGAAGTGACAGTGGGACAGGGCACATTGCTCGCAGAACAGATGTTCGATGGGGCCGAAAAGTTCTGGAGTGGCGACCGCGTACCGAAAGACACAGCGTTGAAAAGCCTCCCACAAGGTAGACCGATGAACTGGGAAGGGTCGCGGGTAGCCGATGGATGCAAAAGCACTGGACCGGTTGTTGTGGCGACACGCGCGGGGAAGCCTATGTCCAGCAGTGAACGTCTTTCAACTGATATGATGATGATGAATTTGACTATTGGTTGAGTTAAATATGTACTTAACCAGAACTAACATAATCTCCAATCTCTCTTCCAGATAGAAGTCTGCAAATCCCAAAACACCACCGGCTGGTTGTGCGCCCTCTACGCGTACAAGGGCCTGCTGCTCATTGTAGGAGTCTACATGGCGTGGGAGACCAGGAACGTCAAGATCTCCGCCCTCAACGACTCCAAGTACATCGGCATCAGTGTGTACTCCGTGGTCATCACCAGCGCCAGTGTGGTGGTCATCGGGACCATCATCTCTGAAAGAGCTACGCTAGCGTACATCTCGATTACCAGCTTGATTCTGATTACGACTACGTCGACGCTGTGTTTGCTGTTCTTGCCGAAGATTGTTGCTATTAGGAGTAATGGTGAGTTAACGAAAACATGTACACGACTTAAGTTCCATTTAAGGTAAAACAATGTCCAAATAAAACATGAGCACAAAATCCAGTAAAATTTAGCATAGAATAGTAAACATTTATTCGACACAGATGTGTCTGTGTCGAATAAATGTTTTTTACTTTGTGTTTTTGTACGTACAAAAACACTTAAGTAAAAAAAGAACAAGAATAAAACATAAAAATGATCCATTAAAATTGTGTGTGTAATTTGTATTACTGTATGTGAATTGTGATTGTGTTGAACTTCAGTCTCATTATTTTTGTAATGATGGGCTCGCGTTTGACCAGTATCTCATCTAATGGTAAGCCATGATGAGATCGACGGTACAGCACGCTTACTTTAAAGTTATCTAGTTATCTTCTCACCTTTGACTCAAAGGTCCCAAGGATATATCTATAAGAAAACAAAATCACAGACTAACAAAATCTTCTTTAAGGTTAAAGCATATTACGTAAGTATAGCAGAAAAAAAATCACTTTCGATTTTACAGCAAAGAGATCAATAAAAATTCTTCATTACTTTTCAGCTGAAGAAGACCCCGTAATCCAAAGCATGGGCCTAAGACTAGAATGTAAGACGAGAAGATTCGTGACAGACGAGACACAAGAGCTGCACTTCAGGATAGAGATCCAAAATAAGGTGTATAAAAGAGAAGTGGCAGCACTGGACAAGGAAATAGGGAGGCTGGAGAAACTGTTGGCTGAGCCTCTGGACTCTGCTAGTGGGTCCAATGCGTCACTATCGCTGCATAAAAGAGTAAGTAGACCTTCCTTACTTATCATCGGCTGCTCAAGATTCCTTAATACTTGTGGTGCCCAGAACTCAGCATATGGTCGAACAATATTTGGTTTGTGTGTCCAGAACTCGTAACACGAACTAATTATTGTTGCTACTAAAGTAATTTGGGCAGGAAGATTCCAATTTTTCAACACATAGAGTATTTTGTAGATACTACAAAAAAGTAAACTAAAAACAGCCTGGAAAACTATAACTGCTATCCACCGTTCAAAAACATATGTAGCCGCTGGTCAACAGCCCTCGCGGTAAGGTACTGGTTGCCTAATCAAACGTCCGTCATTTCCAGACCGAACTCAACACAGTAGAAGAGGAAGGCATGGCGCACGCAGCCACCGAGCGCCGCACGCCCAGCGTGAGCGGCGGCCTGCCCATGCTGCTCCTCTCCGTCCTGCCGCCCGTCATCCCGCGCGCCAGTTGGCCGTCCACCGACGTCTTCCGAGGTCGCAACTCCGTCAGCTTCAGCTCACAACCCAAACTCAACTACCGCAAGTCCCAACCAGCCATAGACCTTTACAACCTCTGCCTCAACAAGAGAGAAGAACACACCGGTCTACTCAGCAGGATAAAAAGCTTCTTCGGAAGCAGTAGACCGACTAGCAGAAAAGCCAGCACCATGTCTATAGCAGACCCTACAGGAGGCAGTATAGCAGCAGCACTGAAAATGCATGTTGGCATGATAGCGGGGCTGGTCCCTGGGAACAGAAAACACTCAATGGTCCTATCATGCAACACGCTGCATGTGCCACATCCTGAATTGAAGCTAAGAAGAGAGTCTTACGCGAAAAGTGGCCCTATCATCCGCGTGACTGATGACGAACCGTCTTGTTCCTATGACCCTGACCCTCCGAGACCTTTTCCGCAGAAGTATATCGCGGAACCGGAGACTAAGGTCAACTTTGTGTTGCCAGCAACTCATCAAAGACCAATGTCACATCAGAATTCTTGTGAGAGGATCAAGGGATCGCCGAGGTTTCCTCACAGGATAGCACCTTCTGCTACCAATAGTCTTACAACTCTTGATACTAGGAGGAAGACCAGTGCAGACAGTGTGTTCAACATTACTACCAGGGTCTTTGAGGAGCAGCGACGGTATAGCCATCAGAATGTGAACCAGGATGCCAAAACAAAGGCTATCTTGGAAAGCAGGTGGAAGTCTACTGAAGACGCGAGACCTGGTCCTTCATCCAGGGATTAGAGGAAGATGCTGTGCCAATGAACGTGCCAAAGATTTTGTAGGATTGGTGTGATCACGTATATGGCGATTAAATTATTACTTTTTAGCCAGTCTATTGACTTCAGAAATTTAGATTTTGTAGACATAATAGTTTGTGTGCTCAAATGATAAAAGTTTAGGTGACATTTTATTTAATTTTAAAAAACCTGACTACGTTTTTTTTTCGCAAGATGTATACTGAACATTAATTATTTATTTTGTTATATTATTGGGTAAGTTTTCCTATACTTATAGAGGAGCATTTTATGATTGTAAATGTGTAGATATCAGATCATGATAAACCATGATGAAAAAAGGAATATTGACACCAAAGAATAAATTAGATTGTAAATAGACACTCAAGACAGTAGTATCGTCTTAAATACTAGGCCAATATGGCTGATAATTGCGTGCCAACGTGGTAGGTATATTGGTCTTTTAAATATTGGAAAGAAAAACTATTTAAAATAATTATTTACTTTTGATTACTTCTCTTTTGTTGCTTACCAAAAGTTTTCATTTCAAAAAGAAATCATTGAAAGATTATTTTTTTTGCACCCAGCATTTAAAAGACCTGTAAACCATACAAATTTTATCCGTATTGTAAATATTCAACTTTTATATGTGTGGAAAATCTGTGTTATTAATCATAGTCTATTTTGTAGGAAATTTTAGAAAATCTATTGAATAATGTATGTACCTATTTATAATAGTGATTGTAATTGCCAAATACAAGTAAAGAAACAGTATTATCATATAATATTAAAGTCATAATACAAAGTAACTATACAATTCACAAACGGAAATTTTAATAAACTATGATTAAATAAAAACTAAGAAGAATCTTAAAGACATTTATAAACTAGAAGATAAAATGCACTGATTCTTAAAATATTCCAATTTACTGAAAATATAAAAGGTATAATTTACAATAGACGGACAATATTTAAAAAATCTAACTTAACTTTTGAGCTGCGGTTTTTGTGCAATAAAAAACAAACCCTAATTCTACAGTAATAAAGTTTATTTTGCATAATAGGTTCAGAACACCCCAAATTGCTTACAATAAATGACGTCTTGTTTCATTTACTCTGAAAAGTGCTATTGTTTTATTTGAATCAGTGTCCAAATAAGTCAACACCAATATCAAACATAACTTTAGTCTTACTTAATTATAAGAATAATACTTATAACAGGGTCAAATTAGATTGGATGGTACAACTTCGCAGGGGTGACATCTGTTTTTGTTTTAATTTAATTTGCTAGATATCTTCCACATCTACAGAATATGGTAGTTGACTAAAAAATCTAATTACTCCGTCAGATAGATTTCCAAAAAAATATTGGACACATTTTTTTTCTTTTTCACGTAAATAAAAAAGACGTCTTCGTTTTTTATTTACGTGAAAAAGAAACAAAAAAACTCGAATCCAATATTTTTACGTATTGAATAAAGTGCGTTGAATACTCGCGTGACGTCACTACTCGCTACAATTTTTACCACGACGAGACGTCACAAGCCCCCACTCCTAATCTTTGATGCTTTTTATCGTCGTCGATTTTTATAGATTTAATAAATAAAAAAAACGTGTGTAATATTATTCGATAATCTAACTGACGGACTAAATAGAATCATTTTTATTTTACTCAGAAAATATCCCTATTCTGCTAAATAAATTAATTTGTTCGTATACTGAGTCAAATAAAATGTAATAGCGAAACTCCACATACATACATACATGATGAGAATCGACATCAAATAACGATAAAACAAAAACTTAATGCCTGAATCAATAATCCCGCTTTTAAATACAAACAACACAAAATAAAACATTACATAACGATATACATACACAAGTGCAAAGTTGCGCTAGCCAATTTAATTTGACCGCTTATACGAGCGGTATCGCCCTAACTAAACAAATACTACGTAGTCTTCATAATAAGCAATATTTTAGAACTTTATCATTAAAGACTTTCTTTCTAAGTCAGACATTTTATTTTTAGAGAATCATGTATGTATTCTAGTATTGATCTTGTATCCAAAGACGGTCCCAAAGTGTTCAATTTTGTATGAAGGGATCTTTTGTGTGTATACGTAGAGTTAGATTGAATATTGTGTGAATATTATGAATACAATTTTATTGGGTTTTAAACTATAATGTGTCTTATTTCTAACTAGCTTCTGCCTGCAGCTTCGCCCGCGAGAAAAGAGTCCAACATTTTTTAATAATCAAACTGACGAACTAAATAGATTTTATATATAGCCTTGCCAGGGGTTTCGCCATGAATTTCTGAAATAAAACACACACTTAAGGGATAATTCTATGTGCTATTATGTAATATGGCACAGAGATCTACCTCTGTGCCATATTTCATCCAGGTCGAAAACAAAAATCAAAATCAAAAGTTATTTATTGAAACTAGATTGAGAGCCAGCACTTTTGAATTTCAATTTTTTGTTGTTCGAAACGGTTCTTCCTAATGTTTTAGCTGGGAAGAAGAAGTGACATCCATCTATTCAAACTTCCGCATTTATAATAACAGTAAAATAAGGAAGCTTTTTCAGAATCTCATCTACGGAATATAACAGGGTTGTTATATTCCGTAGATGAGATTCTGAAAATATTCCAGAAACAACGGGGACCTTTAAATAAAACTACTTGTCCAAGTATATCTTTAACAAATATATTTTTTCACTTAAACCTAAGACTAAATATAAAATGTATAATATTCTATACATATCAACTAATTCAAACCTCACGTAGGTACTTCCATACTTTTGTAGCTACACGACCAATCTTAAGGCAATTACACAGTCTGGACCATCTGATGACGTTGACGACAGCAACTTTATTCTTTGGGCCCTCATGGTGGCATGCTCACATTTGAACTATCTAACAAACATTTGGCTAAATCTGCACTTAATCCTGAAATGGTGAAACTTTAGGAAAAATAATTTGACCATCCCTTGCTCTTCTTTTTAACTGCCGCATCAATTCTTTCCAACCAGTCCTAAAGAGCTTCACTCATCCTAACTATCCTATCCTCGATGATCCTCCTGATATTAGCGTTAACACTGGGCAGCTCGCTATGTTGCCGAACAGACATCTCGATCTTCTGCACCTAGAACAGAACAATCCAGAATTGAATACAGAAGGAATACCGCCACAGCTGTGACTTTGCCAGTTATGTTATCTAGATCTCATCACAACCCTTTCGGTTACTTACGCACTTTGGTAAGGAAACGCACCAGAGACAAGCATCACAATCTATGGCCTAACCATGGTGAGTGTAGACAGGCCAAAGAGGCACTTCCCTCTATTGATGGCCGTTTCACACAAACGCATTTCGCAAAAATCACAAAAAAGGTTGTCATTCGCATACGAAACACAGGACCAATACCTAAAAAATATTTCTGAGTAGGAATATTTTTGTGGCAGGCACTTTACAATTTTTTTATCTAACGGAAAACATCATGAGAGAAACGACAATAATTTAGGATCAATTTGTCCTAGAGGACAAATTGATCCTAAATTAAGACCTCGTTTGTCCCAAATTCGCTTATAGATCACGTGCGTTTTCATATTCACTGACAACACAGTACTGATTAGACAGTCGAGCGAAAAGAGTTTTCTAAGCAAGTTTAGCTACCTATAGCGGCAGCGATATCCGCTTAGATTTGAATAGAAATAAAAACTGGTGAATGCCAAGCTTCACAGCCTGGGTCAACGCTGCAAGGTCGCCTGCTTGTCAGTCTTCTACAGATTGTACTTCGGCGAGTGTGCCCATAAACTCCACGTCCTCATTCCCCTTCTACCATAGGACATCTGGACGCACTGTACGTTACCATCCCTACCATGTTGCTATTCCACCAATTCGCACTAAACGTTTCCAATCATCTTTTGTAATGCGCACAACAAAGGAGTGGAACTCTGTCTGCGTCTGTGTTTCCGAAGGCATTCAATCCTAATCTCTTCAAAGTTAGAGTGAAGGCTACTGGGGCCCCGAATGTGTGTATGCAAAAATTCCTAAAGCCATAATGTTTTACATGTTTTTAACATTTCTTAGTATAACTGCTGTGTGCTGTGCAAAAATTTAGTTTAAAAATCACAATACACAGAATTTTAATAATATATAATTCAGATTAGTAAAAAAAAACTACTTCATAATCAACCTTTTAATGTTCCCACTGCTAGGACACAGGCCTCCTTTTTAGGAGATGGATGGAGGAGGATGGGCCGTAATCTACCACGCGGGCCCAGTGCGGGTTGGTGAATGTCACATGTGTTCGAATTTTTGGTTCTAGAGCATGCCGGTTTCCTCATGATGTTTTCCTTCACCTTTTCGAGAGCAGTGGTGATGAAATTAGTTTCGAGAGCACTGGCTGGTTTTGAACCCGCGACTTACTATTCGTAAGTCAGAGCCGTCACCACTCGGCCACCACTGCTCTCCAACCCCCCTTCCCCCCCTGCATCAAGATGTCATCATCCCCGGGGGGGGGGGGCGGGGATGATGACATCTTGATTCAGGGCTCATCTAAGGCAAGCTACGCCACTGCCACAGAGGGAACTATGTATAATCTAAAGGTGTGTACATTACCTGCTGTATCTCCCTTGGCCATGCTACGAAGTTGGTGACAGTGCAGCTGTGCGGGGAGCCGATGCGGCCGGTGCGGCCACAGCGGTGGATGTAGTCCGCCGTGTACAGGGGGAAGTCGTAGTTTATTATGTGCTGTGTCTGAAATCAAAATAAAAGGGATTTTTAAGTACGTGGTATCTTTTACCGCGGCCCTGAAACGCCATGGAGGAACACGGATGGGTTTTAGTCAGTAAGAGTCTGACATTCCCGATCCGCCCAGAGCTGGAGGAGTCATTAGATGATAACCCATAAAAAAAAAGAAAAAGTACGTAGTAGTATTTTCTGCAGAAGACAATCAATTAATAGGGATGTTTCCATTATAAGAAAAAAAATCTATTTAGTCCGCCACGTCAGTTAAATTATCGAAAAATATTGGTCACGTATTTTTTGCTTTATTAAATCTCTCAAATAAAAACGAAGACGAAGGTAAAAAGTATCAAAGATCAGGAGTGGGGGCTTGTGACGTTACTAGTTACAACGTGATAAAAATTGTAGCGAGTAGTAACGTCACATTCATATTCAACGTACTTGTATCGTTTTCGTTATTTATTTACGTGAAAAAAAAAGAAAAAATATGTGTCCAATATTTTTTTGAAATCTATCTGACAGACTAATTCGATTTTTTTATGCAAGTATCTTATTATCGAACATGAAATCAAAGTGAAAATATCAACGCGAATTTGGAACTGCAAAAAAAGCAAAAATAAAAGTAAGCTACACTTATCAGGATCTTCAGGAGAAGCTGCTAATTCTAAGCTGTATCTACGGTAGCATTCTGATCACTCCATTCATAATAATTGAATGAATTAATGTACATACATAGTTGTATTTATGTATGTAAATATTATTGATCTATATTATCTAGTACACTGGATCCTACCCTCTATGCTGATCTCTCTCTATCACTCAAAGGTTTGCTGGGGAAAAAACTCAATTTTGAGTTAAGCTTGCCTTTGTACATGCAATTTATCATGTATAATATAAGTTGTTTTGGTGTACAATAAAGAATTAAAGATGAATCAAGCTTCATGAAAAAATAAACTGATCACTGGCTCACGACTGTTTAATGCCTTTTACACTAGTACTATATACCAACCCGCACTGGGCCCGCGTGGTGGATTAGGGCCCATTCCCTCTCCTAGAGAGGAGGCCTGTGTCCCAGCAGTGGGAACATTAAAAGGCTGATTATGTTATGTTATGTACACTAGTGTAACTGATCTACTGGATGCGAGACACAAAGGGTCGCGAGATGTGGCGACAATTGGGGAGACTTTTGTCCAGCAGTGGACGTGTTTCGGCTAATATGCTGATGATGATGTAACCACTCACCCTCACAGTATCCAATCCTCTCGAAGCAATATCAGTACACGACAACGCATTCACTTTCCCGCTTTTATACAACTCAAACTTGCCCATCTTCAGAGCCACGGCCATTTTGCCATTAATGTTGATGCATTCGATGTTGTTCTCGTTCAAGAACATAGAGACAAAGTCGCAGGTCGCCGTCTGGTTGGAGAAGATCATCACTGGACGGTTCTGGTTCATGTCGGCTTGGACCAGTTTCAGGAGCTCAAGTGGTTTCTGGGCTTTGCCGAGGCGCATGAATCTGGCAAAGAAATTTTGTGATTATAATAGGGTAGTCGACTAAAACATCGAATTAGTCCGCCAGATAGATTTCCAAAAAACATTGGACACGTATTTTTTCACGTAAACAAAAAACGAAGACGATACAGTGCGTTGAAAACTTATGCGACGTCACTCCGTGCTATGATTTTTACCACGCCATGACGTCACAAGCCCCCACTCATGATCTTTGAAGCTTTTTATCTTCGTCAAGTTTTATAGATTTGATAAAGCAAAAAATACGTGTCCAATATTTTTCGATAATTTAACTAACGGACTAAATAGAATCATATTTTTATTCCTCAGGAAATATCCCTATTATTTCGTCGTATAACAGTCTGTTCTATACTAATATAATAAAGAGTAGAGAGACTGAGATTTTTTGTTTGTTTGTACCGAGGAAGCTCCGAAAAGATAGGACCAATTTTAATCAGTTTTTCACCAATGGAAAGCTACATTTTCAACGAGTACCATAGGCTATATTTTATCCCCGTATTCCCACGGGAACGAGAACTACGCCGGTGAAACCTCCGAGAGCTGCTAGTCTTATGTAACTTTTATAAACCGTTAATAGTATAAAACAAAATCGCTTGCTGCCTCTGTTTCTCCCATAAGTTGGCTTCGTGCGGCTTCTAAAAGTCCGGGATCGTGCAGTCACAAGGTCAAAGATTATTCAACTTACGTTTTTCCGCGATCTCTTGTTGCCTTGTCTGCTAATTGAGTTTTTTCTGAAGGAAATAATTACGCAACATATGGAAAAAATAAAGTTATGAAACAATAATGTAGGACAAACTTATAATCATAAGTTTACCTTCGAACCTCGTGATTATTTTTATAAAACTGGTTGAGCAAGTTTCATAAGATTTATTTTTAGAAAATTAATTTGACGATAAACTCAGTCATTGTAATCATTCTCCATTACTATCGCCATTTACGATAATTATCTCACACTAGCTGCTGCCCGCGACTTCGTCCCCGTGGAATCCCCGATTTTAAAACATTCTTCATCGCTGCTCCGCTCCTATTGGTCTTAGCGTGATGATATATAGCCTATAGCCTTCCTCGATAAATGGGTTATCTAACACTGAAAGATTTTTTCAAATCGGACCAGTAGTTCCTGAGATTAGCGCGTTCAAACAAACAAACAAACAAACATACAAACAAACTCTTCAGCTTTATAATATTAGTATAGATAAGTGTCGAGTTTTCTTAACAATATCTATACTATAATATAATAAAGTTGAAGAGTTTGTTTATTTGTTTGGTAGAGCGCGCTAACTTCAGGAAGTACTGGATCGAATTGTTTTTTTTTCTGTGCGATGCGGTGACTCTTTCGAACAAATTCCGCAACCCTAGCAGGCACTGACCCAATGGGGCCCCGTCTTCGTTGCTGACAGCTCTTTAGCGCGTGGGACACGGCGCGCCGTCGACCCGGGCCTTGCTATCGGACGGCGAGCCACCCATGGCTCGCCATCCGCAGACCCGAAAGAAATATTTTAGTTTTGGATAGCCCATTTATCGATAAAGGTATAATAGCAGGCTAAGACCAATAGGAGCGGAGCATGAATGAAAAACGATGTGAACGCAAACGAAGTTGCTCGTGTCAGCTGTTCAAAAATAAGAATTAGCCAAGTACGAGTCGGTACTTGTGCAAGGTTCTGTACAGGATTCTTAGTGTATTTTACTGAAAAATTCGAAATAGTCCGTCATACAGATTTCCAAATTATAATGGACAAGTAGAGCATTTCCTTCTGATTTTGACATAATATTCGTATATTTATTAATTGCTAAGGCATTTCAACGACTCAGTCACTACTAGGTATAGTGATTTTGTCACTTACAGAAGTGCACAGCGCTATCAGAGAACTTAATTAAGAAATTTTTGATAACGCTATCAAAAATTTCATTTGAATGTTAGTGAACATATAAAATACAGATCACACATATAATATAAATTATACTAACTTCCCAAGTACCTACAGAAATATTTTACGCAATAGCAAAAAAAATGCAAGAAAAACGGAAGTGAATACAATTTTATAAGTAGCTCGTGTTACACAGAGGTCTTGAGACTCGAAGCTGTTTAAAAGTCTCATACGGAATACGCGAAAAGAATTAGAGAAGATGTCGATGCTATTGGTTTGACGACACAGTTGGCGCAGTGGTTAAGCGATTGGCTGATGCGCTGAGTGTCGCGTATTCGTTTCCTGCATGGAACAACTATTTGTATGGCCTACAGATTGTTGTTCCGGGTCTGGCTGTTTGTGTATGTGAATTTGTATATTTGTAAAGGCACCCACGATACAGAGAAATTCCTAGTGTGGGGAAAAGTATTTATTAACGAATATATATTCGTATAGCAACTTTATTGTAATTTTCCATTAGACGGTTCCCAAGGTTAGTACGACTTACAGTTGTGACAAAGGTTATGGTCGCGCGACTAGGTCTAATTGTTTTGTACCGAGGTACATCTAGCGTTGCCAGGTCTTAAAACCGGAAAGCCGAACATACCGAATGATCGGGAACATTTAGTAAACCTTTAACGATTTCATATATGTCGCAGTCCCTAAGTCCTTGTCAACGGAAATGTGTATCAGATTGACCATAAACCCAAACTAGTTCAGGTTTTTGATCAAAAATCTGGATTGTTACAGGCTTATGATGAAATTGAGTTTATAATGTGTCATGTTCCAGTTTTTGATCAAAAACTGAATTTTATGAAAAACCTGCGACATATATATTATGTATGTAGCAGGATTTGATCTATTACGTCTCTCCGGTGTTCAAGAGAAAATTATGAAATGACTGAGACTTTGACCATAAGAAGAATCTCATGGACATTGGACAGTCAGAACTTCTAAAACGAAGATATCTGTTGAAGCTTCTTTCGATACGTTAATTCCTGTTTACAGAACACCAATATGAGAATGTCGGGATTTACAATATATCCAATATTCCTTAGAGATATTTTAATTTCGTAAGTTTTTTTTTTTGGTTGTTTTTTCGTACTTTGACACCGACTTCTGAAATTAAAGTTCGAAACCTTTTTTTTAATTCTTTACAATATGATTTACTTTATATGGAAGAGGTAAGGAATTTGTTTTAAATCACTGATGTATAGAGTAGGTTTTTTTGCTGAATATTCAATTAAATAAATGACTTCTCCCGCTCTAGGCGGAGCGGAAGGGAGTGTCAAGCTTTTACTGACTAAAGCCCACCCGTGTTCCTCCTAATGCCCTGAGATTTCCAGGGCCGCGATTTCTGACAAGAAGCGTCACACACATCGTATTCCAGAAATGACGTTTCGTCACCCACAATCGCCAAAGCAAGATATTTTTTTTATTGAATTAGTTCAATTATTTACTTTTCATTTAAATACGTTACAAAAGCAACGCTATTTAAGAATAAAATAAAGTTAAAAATTATAATATTTACGAAAAGAACATGTTCACAAAAAAATACCAGTTCCGGGCAAAGGAATCTATGTAGGTACATTTTGATGTCATCACTGAAAATATCTAACTCTAACAAAAACACATCATCAATTAGACAGGTTTGTATTTAAAATAAAGCGCAAGATAATCTCAAGGATTCACATTAAAGTTTCGGAATTTGTTCGAAAGAGTCACCGCGGCCCTGGAACGCAAAGGGCACTAGGAACATGGGTAGGTTTTAGTCAGTCTGACACTCCCTTCCGCTCCGCCCAGAGCGGGAGAACTCATTCGATGATTTCCCATCCAAAAAAAGGTTTCACATTAAAATAATTCACACACAATCGTCCTTTTTTTTAGGGTACGTCCAACTGCTTTGTTTGTTTCAATGTTTTTAATTCAAAATTATTAAAAAATGTCAGGGATACCTATAAGATGTAGGTATGTACATATATGAATTGAAAAGACTTATTAAAAAAATACGGTGGCACTCGAATCCCTACTCGCACTTGGTTGAGTTTTTGTTTTCATCATCATTATATTTTAACTAACTTTTACCCGCGACTTCGTACGCGAGTATCCTGTTCTCATTATTTATAACCTATAGCCTTCCTCATGCATGTGGCTATCATATACAAAAAAATAACACAGGTCTGCGACTAAAAAACTGCATAGGGTTTTTTAACATTTTCTTATAGATTTTGACCTCTCAAAAACAGGGAAAATATTAAAAACATTCGAACATTCGAAACATTCAGACGAACGTAACAAAATAAAAATAAAATATGTTCAAAAAATAATCCTACGTGGTTTTTTTATTTAATATACATACATTGACAAAAAAAATAAAAATTGAAAAATTTACAATATTAACTATTCTTTGTTACCATTTCCTAGAAGACGGGGGGATACGGTACAGTAGATTTTGTGTTAAGAAGTTCAGAGATCGTGTTCATTCACGTTGAAGCGGTTTTAATTAATAAATGGAGAAGTCGGCTGGTGGCACTGAGCATGTTGTAACGCGAACAACTTTTTTTTAAATATCTATGTACAAAATTCCTGAAGCTGTCAAAAGCAAAGTTGAAAGAGGGAGTCTTCACTGGACATAATAAAACTTTTAACCGATAACTCTTTGTGGAAAATATGAATGAGATGCAAAAAGAAGCTTGGGTATCGTTCAAGGATGTAGTGCGAATGTTTTGAAAATACTTAGGATCCTGACTACAAAACCTTTGTTCAACACATACTAGCAACATACGAAGCTCAAGGCAGCAAGATGAGCTTGAAGTTCCATCTTTTACACTCCCACATAGACTATTTTCCTGACAACCTGGGAGTTTACAATGCCGAACAGCAGCCCTATTATGACGTCTTAAATCCATCATGATTTCTGTGTCAGAGAGAGACGGAGCTACACAAGACGAATAGCACTATCTCTTTCCCTCACACGAATCATGATAGCATTGGCACTTCGTAATACGGCCACAGGGGGAGCGGTTTCACCAGGATGTCCGCGATATCGAGAGACGGTACCAAGGATAAATGATAAATGATTTATTTTTTGTAAGTAGGTTGTAAAAAAACACTTTTACACGTCAATTTTTTTGGCCGTTATAAAAACTAGATGAGGCCGGTGTTTCCTAGCTGACTACCCTGAGAAGAAACACCGTAACAAACTCAGAGGTCAAGGTCTCTTTTAAAGTCCATACAATTTTACTGGTCAAATCATATGAGAACCATGTAGGTTGATGTCTGAAGTAGTCTTTTGAGGAAAGTACCACACAGATTTGAGTGGACCTGTCCAAACAGTGCAAGCATTTGTCAGTTATCGTGTAGCTCAAACTTAGAAGTTTAAGGAGCTCAACGATTTGATTTGAAGGAAGATGGGATGTCACTATGCTTGCAGACTACTGTTGGATGCTGAAGCGGGAAACTAACGAAGGAAATCGTAAAAGGACTCGGCGCAGTATCAAGGAAAAGAAGAAAAGCTTTCGTAAAAAAGATGAATAAGTATATTTATATTATTTACGGGTTGTAAAAAAATATTATAAAAAATTATAATTTTTAATAAATGAATGCTTTTACCAATTCCTTGTGTTTGATTTTGCAAATAACCCTTACGTGATAGAAAAAATATGGCCATCATTTCTGAAATCAGCGCATTCTAAAACATATAATTTAGTAAAAATATCTCATGCAGCTGACAACAATTTTTTTTTTGTGCAGACCTTTGTATTTTCCATATCCGACTGGGAGTTCCAAAGATTAGTGCGTACAAACAAGCTCTCCAACTTGATTATAGTATAATATGAAATATATTATTAGTATACCTAGAGAATAGATTATAGTTCGTGACTCAATGAATCTAGCAAACTCAGTTCGCTTCTACGCGACCGCGAGCTATATCGTGCGCCTTAAAATCGCATAACCTGACTAAAGATTAGGAACTAGTACAATCTATTTGATTTTTTCTATTTGATTAGATGAGTTAATACTGTGCTTTTAAAAGTGAATTTTGTAGAAGTTCTGACACCAAGTCACATCACTCACAATAATTATTTACTTTAAAGCTCATTCCAGGTATTTATCATTCTTGTCTAGACCATCCCATAGCGTACTCCAGCAATCACTCAACATAAACCACTGGGTTTGGAAGAGGCTTAACAGATTGATACATTTACATAGATCATTCCATAATATTATATTTTGTTTGATTTGCTAAGGAGTATTATACTCGTAAAACTATTTAAGCCCACCCCCCCAAATCTACCAGTGATTACATGAAGCCACTGCCTATCTGACTACCCAGTTACTGGGTAACACAATACCCTCAGTAAGACTGGTAGATGAAAAAGCTTATTTTAAACTAGCAAGGCCCGCGGTTTCATCCGCGTTGTTTTCGTTCCCGTGGCAATACGGGGATAAAATATTGCCTATGACACTCCACATAACGTAGCTTTGTATTGGTGAAATAATTTTGAAAATCAGTTCAGTAAATCCAGAGATTACCCTTTTTTTTTTTTTTTGAATGGGAAATCATCAAATGACCTCTCCCGCCCTGGGTGGAGCGGTAGGGAGTGTCAGACTCTTACTGACTAAAACCCACCCGTATTCCTCTTGTGCCCTTTGCGTTCCAGGGCCGCAGTAACTCTTTCGAACAAATTCCGCAACCCTAGCAGGCACCGGCTCTATGGGGCCCCGTCCTTGGTGCTGACGGCTCCTTGAGGCGCGCGTGGAACACAACGCGTCGTCGACTCAGCCTGGTATCGGACGGCGAGCCACCCACGCTCACCGTCCACAGGCAATACAGAGATTACCCCTTACAACGTCACAAACTCACAAACGTTACCTCTTTATAATATAATCTCTAATTACAAATTATGCCTTCCTCGTTTGTCAGTATGTCTATTACATGGTTTGGAAGAAGTGTGCCAAGAAATAGACAGAGGCATACAGCATCTTCATTTTAAATTAATTTAAAGTCTTACTTATGTGGCACATGTGGTAGTAGCCTATGGATGTTGCTGGTGGTGACTGTCTTCAATGACTCTGGGTCCACGAAGGCACTGACTGAAGCTGGTAACTCATGAGGCATGGTTGCACTGACCAAGGTTACCTGGCAGCCGACTGGGGGGGTCTGGATTTGGACTTTGTACTGGATCTGGAGACAAGTGGGTTCAGATAAAATGTGGCCCGTGGAACCTAATCGTGTTAACCTTAAATTCTTGTTATTCAAATAAAGGCAGAATCATTTTAATTTCAATTGAAAAATTAAAATTCTGCCTGAGTCTGAATGATTTTTGGATATACATTTCTGGATATATGTACATATGTTAATTTGTGAAAAATTAAAATATTTTTTTTTTTTATAGGAGTATACCAGTATATCAATAACAAAACTGGAATTTAAATATCAAGAAATACAAAGATCCTGAAGTTTGAAAAGACAATGCCTCCTGTGATCGTCAACTCTACAGAACCATTCAGGTGAGATTAACTTATCTATTAGCTTTGTACATCATTAATTATTAAATGCTAAAACACAACTAGACGTTTGGTGACCTATGATGTAACTTAACTTCATTCAGCATACTTTATTCTTCTAGAATAAAACATATAACAATATGAATTTCCATAGAAGTTTGTGGCCATTTATTTTCAAAAAATCAAATGTAAATCAAAATCATTTATTTTTTAATTACAAATTTTGCATAAAGACAGACCCTCTAAACACCTGTCCATTGTCACTTCTTAGTGTTTCAGCTGTGAAGAAGTGGCGCAATAAACTCCCCAGCAATACATCTGTCTATTGTGTTTAAAAAACAATAAGGAGTATTTAGCTTGTACTTGTTTGTGGTGTTAAAGTTGTGTGTGTGGTGATGATGTCGCTTGTTTTACAGAATAAATGTATATTTTGCCTACTATATAAAATAAAATGTGAGAATAGGGAAGATGCAATTACAGAATTCATGAACATTTTGTTATTGAAATGATAAAATAGCATAAAAGAAGGGCCACTGCAATGTTTTTATTGTAGTTCATTTTGATTCTTAGCAACTATTATAAATTAATATAACGTGAAACGGAACATAAACAATCAGCATCTAGTGATGTGACTGGTGTTATGGCAACCAAGAGATGAACTTAAATTTTAATTCATGGCAGTTCATGATCTCTGCCTGACAGGAGTGACTTCATCATTCGTTTTCGTGGGTAAAGAAAAAGTCAGTTTATAATCGCAATTTTGGCAATACATTAAAGCACATTATTTTTTAAATTTTCATATGGTCTATTTTACACGGAATTCTTTTAAATGAAAGTGAGATGAAAATATTGCATGTTCCCTATTCCAATCTCTTTAAAAAGTTTTGTTACTTGCTACTTACAGGAAATTTCTTCAACAAGTGAGCCAACTTGTCAATAAAACTGTCATCTAGCAATGTATCTGCTTCATCCAAAACTACATGATGCACATTACTGATCTTGAAGATACCGGTCGTAACCAGTTTACTGTATGCTCCAAGCGTAGTGACCAATACGTCACAATATTCTATTGGTGGGTTCAGCATCTTCTGCTTAGTGCGTCCTCCAACGAGAGAAGTCACATTGAGGTTGAGACGTTGAGCTATGTTTTGAGCTACTTCTGCTACTTGAGTAGCTGGAAAAAATAATGAGACATTATATCCGCAGCAGGCATGATGTAATAACCAATGTGTATTGAGTAATTGTGGAAAAAAGTATACTTAAGTAAACCATTATCTACTGTTACTTACCTAGTTCTCTACTAGGAGTTATAACTACAGCCAAAGGACTATTAAATTCTTCCTTTATACTAGGTTTCCACTCCAGGATATGTTGGAATATTGGCAGCAAATACGCCAAAGTCTTGCCACAGCCGGTCTCCGCTGTCATAACAGTGTTTTGACCACTCAATATGGAAGGAATCCCCTTCGCTTGAATTGCAGTCGGCAGAGAAAAACCTTGTTCTGACATAACCTCAATCAGAGCAGGGCACACCCCAA
The DNA here is from genome assembly GCA_905332915.2 of Hecatera dysodea. Lineage (NCBI taxonomy): Eukaryota > Metazoa > Arthropoda > Insecta > Lepidoptera > Noctuidae > Hecatera > Hecatera dysodea. Next base: position 2,570,512 of record HG995294.1, on the reverse strand, counting down.
TTTCTTCAAAACTCTTCTTGTAAACCCACTTTTCTTCTTTTTTATTAGCATTTCCATAGATTATGAAGTAGTCACCTTTAGATTTATTACTCAACCAGCCTTTAGAAGCCAAAGGAATGCCATCAAACTTACTATAACTCTGACCATCAAAATGATTGAATTCAGGCCGTTTGCATGTTATTATCGGTAACTTTTTCTTCGCCTGCTTGACGCTATAGTATCGGCAATATGACAAATTTAATATAGGCCGTAATTTCGACATTTTTCGGTTTTATAAGTGTCTAATATCGTAAGTTTTTCAGAATCAAGACGAGTCGAATCAAAATACACAAAACACATGACTGATGACAGTGACAGCAAGTTAGACATTGAAATGACAGTATGACAACTCCATTTATTATTTTTAAATTTCTTGATCTATCGACTGAGGCCTTTAGGTAAAGTCTCTAATTTTTTTATTAAAACTCTCTATTTTAGTTATGAGTGCGAATGCTTGGGAGTATTTGTCAGCAAAAAATTGAGTAAGACTTCTCGGAAAGCTTCTGTGAAGAAACTAGTCAATACTACGATCTAATCTATACTTACTTAATATTATAAAGCTAAAGAGTTTGTTTGTTTGTTTGTTTGTTTGAACGCGCTAATCTCAGGAACTACTGGTTCGAATTGAAAAAATCTTTCTGGGTTGAATAGACCATTTATCGAGGAAGGCTTTAGGCTATATATCATCACGCTTAAGCCAATAGGAGCGGAGCAGCGATAAAGAATGTTTTAAAATCGGGGATTCCACGGGGACGAAGTCGCGAGCAGCAGCTAGTAAAAACATAAAATCTCAGCTCCAGTTTATCAAGTCTATTACAATGATTCCACATCTAGTCCAATTGCACGAACAACGGAGACAAAAACCATCTTACATTACAACATTTACTAGGAATTTAATATGCGAATAATTAAAACAGCCGCTGAACTTCACACGAAAAAACCCCGCAAAAAACCTGCCATACATCTTTAGTTCAGCGACAGATTATGCATACTATACTTAGTATATAACCTAACCTAAATGGAACTCATTGAAAATATTATTATCGATTCACTTTCTTTCTTCTTTCAAAATGAAACTGTACATTTCAGATGTGTTGAACTGCTAAGATCATCTGATTCGGCATCAATATCAATATTATCAGGAAAAATCAATAACACCGGTTTGGTAATCGAACCAGTACCCCAGGTCCAACAATCCTGCTAGCGATCAGTAAAGCAACGAGGTAGGTGGTCAAAAATAGGAGCACAAAAAATTAGAATGTAGGTACTAAATAGCAATGTCCTTCAAATAAAAAACCGCCTCGCGTGCAAAGAGGATTCCGAACGAATATTTTTTTTTTTACTTTACTTTAATCATAGACTTTATCAGATCAGACTAGGTATCTTAAATAAATCAGACATTTTTTTTAAATTTTAGCCTCGGTAGTTTCGTTGATTAGGGGGAGGAATCTTACTAATATTATAAGTGCGACAGTTTGTAAGTATGGATGTTTGTTACTCTTTCACGTAAAAACTACTGAATGGATCTTGATAAAATTTGGCACAGATATAGATCATAGTCTGGAATAACACAGGATACTTTTTATCCCCATGTTCCCTTGGAATAATTTCCGACATTTACGCGGGTGAAGCCGCGGGCAGCAGCTAGTAGTCAATAATTTTCATCTATTTATTTAATAGCTTCGAAACGGATTTTCTTTAACCATAAAAAATACTTTGATTTGATGACACGAATCAGTGAAAACCTTTTTTTAAATCTTCTTTTTATAAAGTCTGTGACAGACGACCAGAAAGATAGGCAAAAGGTTCCGTTTTTCCATACAGAGATTCGGAACCCTAAAATGGCAATTAGAAACCAACAATAAAACAACTATGAATTAATTTGAATAAACAAGGTACAAAAAAAACTAAAACACGTGTAGATAAGAAACTACAGGCGCGACCTAAAAATATCTCTAATCATCAAAGAAACGACTTTTATCTAACTGGAATATGATGATCCGAATTTTATTTAATAAGATGGACCAGCCCGAAAGGTCCCTGCTACATGAGGGCAATATTGGTTATGTAGGTATTGCATCAGTGCATCTTGTACTTTGTGTAATTAATTTCATCACCACTGCTCTCAAAGTGGTGAAGGAAAATATCGTAAGGAAACCGGCATGTCCTAGAACCAAGAATTCGAAGACATGTGACATTCACCAACCCGCACTGGGCCTGCGTGGTGGATTACGGCCCATTCCCTCGCCTAGAGAGGAGGCCCGTGTCCCAGCAGTGGGAACATTAAAAGGGCCATTTTATACTTATGCTTAGGTACTGTATCTACTTATACCTCATACTTGACCAAATCACATAAATGAGCAAATGATACAAATGAGCGAAGCGGTTTTGTATAAAAAAAAACTATTATTACTACCCGGTCTTTTCTACCTACGGTATTTATGTTAATAGGAAGTTATATCGCATAGTTTAATTTTAATTTTCTGAGCGAGCTGTAATGTTGACGATGCCGCGTTGCCCGGTTTTAAAATACCTTTACGGTGTAAGAAAAAACGCTTCGTTGCTACATCCGCAAAATGTTATTTTCTGTCAACCCGAATAGTCTTTTCCCCAACTATGTCGGGGTCAGTTTTCAGTCTAACCGAATGTGCTTGAATACTAGTATTTCAAAAGGAGCTGATGGAGCGACTGCCTATTTGATGTTTATAACTAGAAAATACGATATCCCTTGTCAAATTTTATTGAATTCCCATTGAACATTTTACGTTATTTCTAACTTGTACATAAGGATAAAGTTATGTTTTCTCTTTGAAGATGATATGTTTGTCTACATTGATTTGACCAATGTCAAATAAATGAAGTGCAGTGACTGACCGGCGTTGACCTCTTCCTTCTGCAAGCTGTCTCAAGTTGATAAATGCATGATAATTGATTTTTATTTTGTAAGTAGGTTGTAAAAAACACTTTTACACGTCAATCATTTTTTTGGCCGTTATAAAACTAGATGAGGCCGGTGTTTCCTAGCTGACTACCCTGAGAAGAAACATCGAAACAAACTCAGAGGTCAAGGTCTCTTTTGAAGTCCATACAATTGTACTGGTCAAATCATATGAGAACCATGTAGGTAGGTGTCTGAAATGGTCTTTTGAGGAAAGTACCACACAGATTTGAGTGGACCTGTCCAAACAGTGCAAGCATTTGTCAGTTATCGTGTAGCTCAAACTTAGAACTTTAAGGAGCTCAACGATTTGACGAACAATACCAAAGTAAGGACATTTGGGTAGGCCACCTAAAGAACTCAAACCGCCAGACTAACATGAATGAACCCCAGACGTAGCGATCTACATGGTCCCCATATTCACAATACGTTATATGAGGACCATGCAGATCAGTGTCTGAAGTGGTCTTTTTAAGAAGGAACCACACAGTTTTGAGTGGACCTGTCCAGTCAGTGCAAGCCTTGGTCAGAGTCGATTAGCTCAACTTACAATTAGAATCAATAAGGAGCTCAACAACTCGACGAGCAAAGCGGAAGGGAGTGTCGGACTCTTGACTGACTAAAACCCACCCGTGTTCCTCCTAAAGCCCGTTACGTTCCAGGGCCGCGGTAACTCTTTCGAACAAATTCCGTAAACCAAGCCATAGGTGGCTTGTAAAATTTGAAAGTCAACTTAATATACCTAATTAATTATTATTCTAATATCACAACAACACGTTTGAGAAGCAGTCATAGGTACTACTGGAAATTCAATTTTATTTTTTCGTCATTGAGTCATCTCATTAGATATCGACACACATCATGTCTGCAAGATTCCGCATGCCTGCTTATTCAATTTGATCATGCTGAAAAATATGGAAACATAAATAAATAGGTATTTATCCTTACAGGTTGCTATCTATTATTACAGGACGAGCATTAGAGTACCACGCTCAATGAACTAGCCTGTAAACCGAAACTCGATTTATAACACACACAAATAGTATTAGCAGTTATCGTTTTATGTTCAGAATTGAAATTACCTTCCACAATGTTTATTACATTTGTGATGAACCAACAGGATAAATAAATGTTTTGTTATTCATCATTCCGACGTATTCGGGCTCTAAACCCGATACGGAAAATTAATATTTAGCAGTATTATGCTGTCACTCGCGGGCTACGGAACTACTCGCTTCTTGCACCAGGCAGGCTGAATAAATACATTGGATGCCATAAAATTGATATTTAAAAAGTAAAATAAAATGACAGTTTATTTCCCGCGCGTTAAATTGAATATCATTGGTGTTGTTTGTGGAATTGTGATTGTTATTATTGGACATCAGCTAAAGTAAGTAATTTAAAAATCTGTTTTCACTTGATGAATAGGAAAATAAGAACACTGTTTAAGTCTGGGAAATTAGGCAGGCCCACTTTGTAGTTTAGACACATGCAGTTTAAATCCTAACTACCTATTATCTATGCTAATATTTTATAGAGGAAATATTTGATTGTTTGTATTGAATAGGCTCCGAAACTAATAATTTTTCAAATGAGTTCAGCTGATTTGAAAAATTATTTCACTGTTGGGAAGCTACACTACCCCTGGGTGACAAAGGCTGTATTTTATCCCCATATTCCCACGGGAACGGGAATTATGAGGGTGAAACCGCAGGGCACTGCTAGTATATTATAAAGCTGAAGAGTTTGTTTGTTTGTTAGCCTGAGCGCGCTTATCGCAGGAACTCCTGGTTCGAATTGAAAAAATCTTTTAGTGTTGGATGGCCCATTTATCGAGGGAGGTATCTCATTCATAACGCTAATCAACAGGAGCGGAGCAAATGTTGCAAACAAAAACAGTGTTATTTTTTTTTCACTTATATGTATGTGACGCAGACGAAGTTCAGCTAGTACCTACCTAATATAATAAATGCCAGTGATATAGGTAGGTAATTGTTTGTTACACTTTCACGCTTAAATCGCTGAACTGATTTTGATGAATTTTTTACCGAGATAGATTGGACCATGGACACAGTTATACACATTATCGATCCTATTTCATGAAGGGATCAAAAGACTATATGGGACAATTTATGTTATGAGTACTAGAAATAACAGAAATCACAAAAACTTTTCCAATAAACTGCGCTTTCCGAGGCACGTAGAAATTAAGATGGTCACCCATCCACAGACCAACCCCGGCAAGCGTTGCTTAACCTCGAAGATCGACTCGTGCGGCTGTCTTCCCTTCCTTCCCTTCGCCTTCTTTAAAATAAAATTAATTAATAATATATACATTAATAACATGTCTTCAAGTCGCGAACGTTTTTATGAAAAACTTACCTAGGTACCTATTGCTTTACTGAAGGAGTGTACTTTGGAAAGAGAACAACACATCTTCTCTTAAACGGGCCCCATACTCTAGTGATTTAGAGTATGAAACCATTTGGTTTTAGTCGGTAGGAATCCCATATAACCCTCCGGGGGTTAAATGGAATTCCTACCGACTAAAACCCTTGGGTGCCCATATCGATATCTATCCTCTCAGAAAGGTATAAGTATATTCTAAAGGTTATAATGATGGCAATTTAAAAACTGTTTTAATACTTAGTATTAATAACATAATGATTATAAACAGCCTGTAACTACTTGAAACTGTTTCTATAATTATCACTTCTAGAGGAAGCGATACTTAACAACTTTGCTGTACTTACAGGTTAAATACGAAAATTATATGATTTCTTAAGTGTCGTAACCTTGGACTGTTAATACTACATTACGAGGTCTAGGCAAAATACTCGCTTATTAATTAGCTGCTTTAACAACCTGAATACATGCTAAAAAAGGCGGAGGAGAATGAACAGGAGTATTTAGGGAGTTTTGCAACTCTAGGTGACACGGGTGGGTTTTAGTCAGTAAGAATCTGAAACTCCCTTCCGCCCCGCCCAGAGCGAAGAAGGATTTTTTAAGGATTGGATATCATTTGATGATATCCAATCCTTAAAAAAAATGAGCTTGGTCTACCCAAATTTCATACAAATCCGTTCTGCCGTTCGGATGTGAAAAGGTAAAAAACACACTTTAAAAGTGTTTATTTACGACATCACAATAGAAATATCTAAAATTATCAGTGTTTCTCTTCTCTACAATATTATGCGTTTATTATACACTAGCAGCGCCCCGCGGTTTCACCCACATAGTTCCTGTTCCCGTGGGAATATGGGGATAAAATATAGCCTATGTCACCCGGGGATAGTATAGCTTCCCAACAGTGAAAGAATTTTTCAAATCGGTTCAGTAGTTTCGGAGCCTATTCAATACAAACAAACAATCAAATCTTTCCTCTGTATAATATTAGTATAGATAGTACCTTTACATATAAACCTTCCTCTTGAATCACTATATCTATTAAAAAAAACTGCACCAAAATCCGTTGCGGAGATTTAAAGACATAGGGACAGACAGACAGTGGGAAACGACTTTTTTTATACCATGTAGTGACATTTCATAGAATCCGCACCACAGTGCGGCAAGGGGTGGGGGGGCTCACTAGCGGTTATCGGCAGCGGCCAAGGTATTTAGATAGAAAGTGGCGAAAATCATCGCGTTATCTAAATTATCCCTGCATTTTTCAGACACGATATTCTTAATTAGATAACGCCATGATTTTGGGCATGTTTCACCTATCTAGGTACGTCCACTTCGGCCGCTGCCGCTAATCCAGTACTTACCCTTATCTATGCGCTAACCTAGTGGTTGCCGCATAGATAAGGTACCACTGGTACCCTCACTAGTGTGAGGGTACCCGTGGCGTACGTAAGTACAGCTAACAAAATAAAACCCTTAAAAGATATAAAAGTACGCTATCGCCGATGCCATGGCCTACGTACTTTTATTCCCGGTAAAACATACTTACGGTTTCAGTGATATGTGCATGCGCCGCGAGGAAAAGCTATTTTGAGACCTACATATAAAAACCAAATTCCCACGAAACCTGCTCAAGTGCTCATAATTTAGGTACCTTTTGTTTGAAAAAGTTCTTAATATAGATGCGATGATTTACATAATTATATAGAAAAACCCAATTAAAACTCATTCTCATAACCCGTGAAAAAATCTCATAATTTTTGTGCTATGCCTACCTAAGTACCTACTTAGCTAGATTTTATCAATTTTAGTTTTTTAGCTAGATTTTTTTTTAAATTTAATAACATTGACGAGACTTTTTATATTTATTTTGCATTTAGTATCTACCTAATGTAACTGACTACGTAAAACAATGAGACCTAAGAATTAATTGTGTTCCTATAGCGAACGAAAAATAAGAATGATGTAACATACTTATAACCAAACCATAGACGTTGACGACGTTTGCGACTCCTTTACTTCCTGTAACCGTCACTAAGATACAGCAATGAGATAGTACCTACAGCCAGCGAAAATATTCGTTGAGCATCTAAAAATTCCAAAATTCGTCGACACCTTGAAACAACAAAATCCAGTGCATAGCTTTGGCTTCAAAATACGGAAAAAAGATCAGTTACAAACGATGACGGGGCGCGTAAACAAAAATACTGAAACGCCATTGTTACAAAATACGGTTAACATTTTTAAAATTGATGTTCTACTTCAACAACTTTTGTTGTGTTGAAACGTTCAGGTTATTTTGTTGTAGGTACTGCTTCCAAGTTGTTCGGTAAACTAATTATAGGTACTAGGTCTTTAGTTATATCACTAATTGAAGTTTTTTTTTTTCTTAATTTCATGCATAAATAAGCCATTATTTCTCGTAAAAAATAAAGGTTTAAAACCCATTGCGAACTTTTTGTAGACCTTTCTAAGGTGTACAATACTGTAATACTTACTTGCATTTATTTTTATATATCTCGTCGGGTTCAGCCAGCGTTTGCAAAATAAGCGCAAACAAATGTGTTTATTTTCGATATCACATTAAAAACTTCTAAAATTATCAGTTTTTCTCTACTATATACTTATATGCATGTATTATACATATAAACCTTCCGCTAGAATCATCCGATCTCATAAAAAAACGCATCAAAATCCGTTGCGTATTTTTAAAGATCTAAGCAGACATATGGACAGACAGCAGGAAGCGACTTTATTTTGTACTATCTAGTGACTTTACCCGACAGTGAATATTGTCGCTGACTGTACCAAATCTTTTACAACCTACTCTCCTAGTGAGCACAATATGGACCGATAACGTGTCTTTTGTCAATCTAGGTACATCTTATGTTACAAACATTATCTCAAATCTTTTCAGGAACATCTTGCACGCGGCTTCCATAGCAGAAGTGAAGGTGTTGTTTCCATTTATCAAGTTGATGCAGATAGCTGTTGTAAGTCTGTATTCTATCGACAAGAGTTCATCGCTGTATCCACCTCATGCGACGGTACATGGTAAGCAACGTGATACGGTTGATGGACTTTTAGGGAAGGTTCATATCTGACGGAACATGCGTCGCGTATTAACGCCAACAGACAAATGTATAGAAAAACACTCGAGCGTTCACACTCGACACCGATGATATGTTAGTGCGTCGAGTGTGGACGCTCCAGTGTTTTTTCTATACATTTGTCTGTTCTGGCGTTACGCGACCGATAATACGCGACGCATGTTCCGTCAGATATGAACTTTCCCTTAATGGTGGACCCTTGGTGGGGCGGTCGGGCGGCGCGGCGCAGGGACTAGGGCTGACATGGCACCGTGAAGTCCCGCACGCTTGGAGCCCACGGCAAAAGAAAGTCGCCGTAACAACCCTTTGAATTGCTTTACCATGCCCCAAGAGTGACACAACCAAAATAAGGTTTTTTTTTCGGTGAGAAATCATCAAATGACTTCTTCCGCTCTGGGCGAAGCGGAAGGGAGTGTCAGACTCTTACTGACTAAAACCCATCCGTGTTCCTCCTAATGGCCTTTGCGTTCCAGGGCCGCGGTGACTCTTTCGAACAAATTCCGCAGAGTTCTCCTACCTCTCCATCACACACGGTTTACGAAATACAGCCCTCTGAACATAGAAATTATAGGTATGATCTATGCCTCTGACAGACCACTTTCGGACTGACGACCAGCGTTGGCTTAGTAATAGGGTTCCGTAGGTTACCTTTCGTGTACGGAACCCTAAAATGATGAACTATCTACTTATTATTCGATCCATCATCTACATAATTCATGTTTTACCAGAAACGAGCATTGAATTTGGAAAGTGTGCAGAGGAAACAGCTTATGGTGTCACCTTTGACTTGCGGCATTATTATTATAATGGTTTAAATATAGCTCATTTGACACCATTATCTTCAGTGACTGGTGAAGTCTCGTCTAATTTAAATAGGTGTAGATTAGAGGACCGATATGTATAAAATACAATTTAAATTGACAAGTTCAAGTGTGTTTCGCTCACCGAGGCGTCCGTACAAACTAGTGTGTAGATAGTTCGTCAATTACGCGAATTGAGTCTATACATTTTCCGAGTATACATTACCTGCAAAGTGTTGAAAGCACTTTCATTACTCTTACAAAAAGATAAGTAGATAGGACTGACGTACTATCTTAACTTCTACTTATAAAGATGTAGGTACCTACGTCACGATCACTTCGTCACCTGTAGGTACATATGTATGTATAAACATTTAGTCGATAAAGTGCTTTTTTAGGATTCCGTACCCAAAGGGTCTATCTGGCAGTCACCATGCAGGCTGTATAATAATAATAATAATATCTTGGGACAACTCACACACGGCTATCTGATCCCAAGCTAAGCAGAGCTTGTGTTATGGTAACCAGACAACTGATATACATACTTATATAATTTATAAATACATACATATTATAGATAAATCACACCCAGACACAGAACAAACAATCACAGAACAATGTATATCGTGAACTTATAACGTGATAGTTAAGGAAGTTGAAAATTTCACAGATGGATGTATTTCTATTGCCGCTATAACTATAAATACTAGTAAACAGAATAAAATTAATATTTAAGGGGGCTCCCATACAGCAAATATGACTTTTGCTCGATACTGATAACGGCAACACATAAAAGCTTAAAATGTTTAGAATTTACACTTTATTAATATTTACACAGAATATTTAGTTATAAAACAAATATTTAAAGGGAAATATTTATTGCCGTTTTTATAGATAATTGGTACGGGACCTTTCGCGCACGAGTCCAACTAACACTTAACCGGATTTTATTATTTCAGAATCAAGCGTCTTCCAGGACAGACAAATTCATCTATAATTTCTTTGCATATTCCAGATGGTCAAACGTTCGACTTCATAATAGTGGGCGCGGGGTCAGCAGGGTGCGTGCTAGCCAACAGACTGACGGAGATACCCGACTGGAATGTGCTTCTCATTGAGGCTGGAGACGACCCACCAGAAGCTTCAAACGTGAGTCTACGTTTAATGAAGAGATAATCCTAAAAAAATACGCGGAAACCTTAGTAGCATAAGCATAAAGCATAATCAGCCTTTTAACGTTCCCACTGCTGGAACAGAGGCCTCCTCTCTAGGAGAGGGAATGGGCCGTAATCCAGCACGCGAGCCCAGTGCGGGTTGGTGAATATCACATGTCTTCGAATTTTTGGTTCTAGGATATGCCGGTTTCCTCACGATGTTTTCCTTCACCTTTTTGAGAGTGGTGGTGAAATTAATTACACAAAGTAATGCGCCTGGCTGGGTTTGAACCCGCGAACTACAATTAGTAAGTCGGGGTCGTTACTCGTTACGTTAAACTTAGTATTTCCTTCTTTTCGAGTTCGAAAGTCAGTAGGTAACTACGTTAATTGCAGCATTATCGGTGGCATTCCTTAAACGTATGGACGATGGAAATGCAGGTGTATGGGCACTTTTGGAGTACTTCAGGCTCAATTTCTGAACAAAGGTACCGGAAGGTATAAGGAATCCGACGGGTCTGTCTATATAAACCCATTTCATCAAGTTGTTCTTGCAGCTTCTTCTTGACCTCAAGAGGGCTGAAACAAAATTTTCCTTCATGCGCAAAATCCAAGAACACTAATTGGCTTTTAATTAGTGTTCTTGGATTTTGCGCATTCCACTTCAATTATTGGCAAAAATTTTAAAAAAAGTCATGCCCTCCTCAAACCCTTCGCTTCTGACAGTTACATTAAATAACAAGCCATTACCTTTTCTCCATTCCAGATACCAGGCTTATCAGTATTAGTATCAGCCGCACTACCAGACTGGAACTATTACACAGTCAACGATGGCTTTTCCAGCCAAGGTCTCAAGGCGAACAGCATCCAAAACCGTAGAGGTAAAATGCTTGGGGGATCCAGCGGAGTCAATTTCATGTTCTATGTCAGAGGGAATAAGGCCGACTATGACAACTGGGCCAAAGAAGGCAACGAAGGGTGGGGTTGGGAAAACGTGACCACATACTTCAAGAAAAGCGAAAGACTTAACGATACATTTATAATGAACAGTGAATCAGCTGACTTGCATAGTACTAAAGGGTATTTAGGCATCACACAACCTGATTGGACACATAAAACTAAAGAATACTTAAAGGCCTTCAAAGAACGTGGACATACAATTCTTCAAGATTGCAACGGTCACCAGCAGTTAGGATACGGCCCTTCAAGTTTCACAGTCGATAAAAATATTCGACAACATACGGCTAACGCCTTTCTTAGTCCAATAAAGGACAGGAAAAATCTGAAAGTTCTCAAAAATACTCATGTCAGAAAGATTTTATTGAACAACGATAAAAGGGCGGTAGGTGTTTCAATGAAACTTCCTGGAGGAGAAATTATAAGTGTTAAAGCTAAAAATGAAGTTGTGTTATCAGCTGGAGCTATCAACAGCCCGCAGTTACTGATGCTGTCCGGTATCGGTCCAAAGGAACATTTACAAGAAATGAACATAGACGTTGTACTGGACTCACGAAACGTCGGCCAAAATATGCAAGACCATCCTTTAGTTCCTTTGGTTCTTTCTGGAAAGAGGAGCATGGCCTCAATAATAGACAATGTAGAGCCTTTTGGCAGTCTAGATCGTTTTCCTATGCCAACGATATTAGGATTTGTAGCTCTCAACAAAACTCAAGGTTATCCAGACTACCAGATCACTGGCGTACCTACACCCACGGCTGCAATTCTACCTCCTTTACTATGTTCTGATACCTTTACACTAAAAGACAGATCGTGTATAGCTTTGGCCGACGCCACACAGAACAGAGGGGCCTTATTTACTTTAATAACACATCTACATCCAGAATCAAGGGGCAAAATCCGCCTCAAAAGTTCAGACCCTGAAGAAAGTCCTCTCATCTACTCCGGATACTTCAGTCAGAAAAACGATTTGGAGAACTTTGCGAAGTACGTAGAAGATTACATCAGTGTCCTTAACACGACATATTTCAGGGAGATGAAATCTGAAATTATAGATATAAAAGTCAGTCAGTGCGATGGCTTGGGTTTCGGGAGCCATGAGTACTGGAAGTGTTACGTGTTAAACTTGGCCAGTACCCAGTATCATGCGGTAGGTACCTGTGCCATGGGTGCCGAAGGTAAGGGCGTGGTGGATGAGAGGCTAAGGCTCAGGGGGGTGAGAGGTTTCAGGGTCGTGGATGCCAGTGTGATGCCCTCGATAACTAGTGGGAATACCAATGCACCAGTCATTATGATTGCGGAGAAAGCCGCTGACATGATCAAAATAGATCATGGCATAAATGTGTAGGTGTGATTCGACGATAAGCTGGACATTGTACCAAATAGGGTACATTACTGAAAAAATCTAATTAGTCCGTCTGATAGATTTCCAAAAAATATTGGACATGTATTTTTTCGTTTTCTTTGTAAACAAATAATGAAGACGATACAGTGCGTTGTAAACTCGTGTGACGTCACAACGTGCTACTATTTTTACCAGCTTCGTGACGTCACTAGCCCTATTCTCGAACTTTGATGCGCTTGATCTTTATAATTTTTTACGATTTGAAATGACAAAACGTGTCCAATATTTTTTGGAAATCCATCTACCCAAGTACCTAGTTTAAATACCCAATTCTAATTTGCCACAATATATTTCATGGGGTATTAAAACATTCTGGGGTAGGTACAATCACAGACTACAAAAACCAATTAGGAAATACTAGGGATTAACAAAGGACGGTTTTGAAAGTGACTGGAATATCATAAGTAGATGAATAAACGCCTATTTAATATCACGAAGTTGATTGTTTTCTTTTGAACCTCTCAAATAAGTAATCCAGCCCACGATCAATTGTTACAGATAGATTCAAACTTAATAGCTACATTAACACAAACAAGTCACCGCGCAGTGAAAAAATCATGACCAGGGTAGAGTACCTATAATGTGAATTAACAAGCGACCTTCAGAGCGGTCATTAAGTTTGAATCTACGTATACTAAGGTAAGGTACTAATGAAATAGTACAAAAAAAAATATAATTAACTCCCATCATCCGCCTCCACATTTATTTCATTATTTAAATGCCTTACAACAATTATAGCTTTAACTAACATTTAACGTAAAAATATTTAACATTGTTTATACAGGATATTTACAAAAGTTGTACAAATAAACTTATATAGAAAATAATCACGAAGGCTTACATATAATCACGTTATATAAATAAGATATACATAGATGAAACTTTGAATCGGAATCTAAGCTCTCTTCGGCCCTACCGCGCACTTTATGAATCTTAAAAAAATAGCCAAGACGCACAAAATCTGACACACAAAATATTTACGCCTTTCAGATTTTTTGTGCGTGGTGGTTAGATCGAACTAAAATTGTCATGTGCGTTAGCCCTTATATGCGTTGTTCCGATGGACATGTATGTAGCATACTGTAAAATTATACAGGGTGACTTTTAATTCATTGAGTCTCTCATCAATCTTTGAAGGATTGAAACAATTCTCACTTTATGCGAACGTAAATTATACTAGGTACGTATGTATGACCAGTTGTGCGATTTGGTAAGCATCTCAATGTTTAAGCTTAGATAAAGTAAGCTATCAATCTCAAACATACGAGATGGATTTACAGTTCACTTCGTGCTCACTAAAGCGCTTATTACACTATCCAATTTTTAGGAAACCTAAATCGGATACAATTTAGGTATTCGAACTAAATCGGCCTCTAACTTCAATTACTATTTTTTTTTTGTAAGGATGGGAAGTCATCAAATGACTTCCTTCACTCTGGGCGGAGCAAAAAGGAGTTTCAGACTCTTACTGACTAAAACCCATCCGTGCTCCTCCTAATGCCCTTAGCGTTCCACGGTCACTGGGACTCTTACGAACAAATTCGACAACAAGTTGTTTATACTTAAAGAGTACTTCCAAGCCCTGAAAGATGTCAGTGAGTTAAAAGTCACCCTAATAAATTAGTTTAAAACCTACGAAAACTAAAAACGCATTTTTTGCGAACAAAATAATAAACTTAAATTGAATTTGAATTAACCTCTTCAAGTAATCACCTAGACTAGCGATGCACTATTATTTTAATGTTGATTCTATGGTTAGAGGCATCGCTATCAATCTTTTTCGGAAGAATACTTTGAAAGTGATGAATTCAAACTTGATATAAGCTTATTAATTTGGTCGTAATAAAATTATTCACCGTTTTTATTTATAACACCGTGTATAAGAGCAACAACGATTTGAGTGAGTTCATACAATATCTTTCTTTCTTTTTGTATTTATCAAATAATGACTTATGGAATAATGATCAAGGATTCAAATTATAATAACCATCCTTCAAGACAACTATTATTTTTCGACTTTCGTTTTAGTTTCAAGAACATGCAAAATCATACAATACACATCGTAGGCGTCCTAATACAAAACGATCATTGGGCGAATTAGTGATCATTGCGTAAATTAGTGATAATTGCGTGAATTAGTGATCATTGAGTGAATTAGTTATCACTGCGGGAATTAGTGTTCATTGTGTGAATTAGTGATCATTGCGTGAATTAGTGATCATTGCGTGAATTAGTGATCATTGCGTGAATTAGTGATCATTGCGTGAACTAGTGATCATTGCATGAATTAGTGATCATTGCATGAATTAGTGATCAATGCGTGATCGAGTACATTTGTACGGCAAACGAGACGCATCGTCGCGTCGACAGAGGGGACGCCTACTGGTTTTGCTCAACAAATCAACGCGACGATCGCGTATTCGCGCAGTGGTCGCTTTTTATTAGGGCGACGCCATCGAATATCCTGCCATGCGCTGGCCGCTGTCGTAGCGTAGACGCTGCGCTAGCGTCAGATTTGCACTTTTGTTTTTTTATACGTCTGACCAAAGTCAACGATTACGGCCAAAGTTGTCTTCTATACGATTCATACTTCCCAGGACGTGATTAACTTATAGAATTATATTAAAATTATACTATTCATATTTGCATGACCCATAAACATGTAAACTCTAATACTTGCCGCCATCACAATAATTCGATAGACATTAATTTAAAAAGTAAAAAAACTGAGGATATTCATCTACAAACTTAATCCTATGGTACCTAATTGAAAAGTGGTACTAAAATCAATAAGTTAGGGACTTAAAATTAGAATAAACTAATACTAGTAAGTATCTGATTTAGATGGACGTTACTAAACTAATAAATGAAACATATAGGAGGGTAGTTTTGAACAAGCGCAGTCGGTAACTCTCGGCTTTCTTCGAGATTCAAAATGGTGTCTATACAACGTTTTACAAATTCGCAAATTAGACAAAATCGTGATTATGTGGAAGGCACATTTCAAAGACAAAATGTCATTTATGTAATTTTATGATTAAGTATGACAAGTAAATTACAAAAATAATACATTTATACAAACATTCGCTTACTTATATGAATATTCAAAGAAAGTTGATAAATATATCCAATGCTAACTATATTGGAAATGTTGCTATTTTATTCTTATAATAATTTTCTATAGGCTTAACAATAAAAATAAGTAAACTTGTTTGAATTATTTCTGTCATGTAACCTACACAGTTTTGCGATTTTAGTTTAAATTCATATTTAGAATTGATTGACTATATATAATTGTCCTAAGTAACCAACATTTCTTCGCAAAAAAATCATATTACATCAACAGTAAAATTAGGTAAGCAATTGGAAGACCCAAAAACGCACTTGACAAGCGGCGTGGCGAAGTTAAACAACGTAACCGCTATGTATGTGGAAGAAAATGGAGGCATTTTCGAAGACAAAGTATCATTTAAACAAAGCACGCCTCACACAGAAGGCAAGGGGGACATTCAAGTATTACGTAAGAACTAAAGGGGGGGTTTTTGATTTGCTTATTTTTAATGACATGGGGGATGGGGTCATTACGGGGGAATTACGTCAACAATATTGATCTATTTACTTTTTCAGATTTTCTGCAAAATTTCGTCGATTTTGATTTGAAAGTATATGGTAACCCGGCGCAGTCTTATTCACTGGGTTATTATCGCCAGAATTAAAATGGTTGCTATTTTAAGGTAATTTCTCTATAGACTACAAATTCCTTATTTCTAGACGTTAACTACTGCTTCATGAACCGATAAGGAAACCATAACAGATTAAAAATCTAAATATATATAACTCAAAAGGGACTGACTGACTGACATAGTGATCTATCAACGCACAGCCCAAACCACTGAACGGATCGGGCTGAAATTTGGCATGCAGGTAGATATTATGACGTAGGCATACGCTAAGAAAGGATTTTTGAAAATTCGTCCCCTAAGGGGGTGAAAAAGGGGTTAACATTTTGTATGGAACTCCACGCGAACGAAGTCGCGGGCATAAGCTAGTATTTATATAAATGTTTACGTAAGCATGGGAGAAGGGGTAAGTGCTTTGCTTACTTTTGCTAACGAGGGGGAGGCGGCGGCGAAAAGTTACAGAAGATCTGCTTACGTAGTACTTGAACGCTATAGCCTATGACACTCCACAATAACGTTAGCTTTCTATTGGTGAAATAATTTTGAAAATCGGTTCAGTAGATCCAGAGATTACCCCTTACAACTTCACAACCTCACAAACGTTACCTCTTTATAATATTAGTATAGATATCCAGGCCGTGCCCGGGACGTGGTCCATCATAACATAGTCCGACACGTCCCGGCACGGCCCAGCACCGGACGTGTGTGAGCTATGCTATAACTGTGATATTTTTTGAGCTCCGAACGGCCAACAGTCGTTCCACATACGTCTTAAGCACGGCTAGGATACGTGTACGTGTGGTCCGGGAAGTGTCATCTTTAAATAAGCCGGTGCACATGGGCGTGGCATTGGAGGGCAGCTGCCCCCCCTTTGAAATCTCGCAGAAAATGTAAGAACTCGCCATCAAAGGGTAAACGGGGCCTTATATGCTAACTTTTGAACAAACGCAGTAGACATTGCCAAAATGCACAAGGCAGTTTCCATAAAAAAACGAACTAAACAATTTATGTAATTAAATAAAAATGCCAAATTTACTTTAACTTAACTTCATACTCGTATAAAGCAAAATCATTCGCGGCTTTTTGCCCTACACACTACATATACCTAACGTTTCCTGAAGGTGTTTTTGTGTAGTGTGTATGAAAAAACAGCCGCGCACGATCTGACCTAAAAATCTAACTTGCCCCCTCTAGGCCAGAAGCTGAGTACGTCCATGGCGGTGCGTATTTTAGTCAACACATTCCTGTTATCCTACAAACAAAGCCATATATTTCGACAATACAGTTGATTCTATTGACACTCAAAATAAGAGCCATCTATAAGCAAAAACACCTAATTTTAATTCTCAAAGCCCGTTTAGAGTTTAAAAAACAAATATTGTTAATAATTTATACCAAGTTTAGTTATTTCTATTGCTAAGAAAATATACAATCTAGCTACCATAGAGATAATAGGTAGGCAAACTACATCCACAAAGTCAGAATCGAAAACAGAATGAGACAGAAGACTTTTTACAAATACTAAGCCGTTTTCTATCTCTCTCTATCATCAGACAGAGACTCTGGTTCTATTGTTCATCAGCTAAACTTCATTTGAGCTATTGCTATCTCTATCTCACAAATAAGCCAAGATGAAACTAAATGATAGCTACCAGAATAAGTTTAAACTAAAACTTCTATCAGGGTAGAGGGCGCTGCCCGGCAATGAATAGCTATAGACTAGAATACTTAAAAAAGAACTCGCTAATTTGTAAGCAAGACTAGTTTGACAGCTCTATGTCACCATTGCCTCTTTCTTACCAAATTTGAGCAAGATACTAGAGCACCCAGACATTGCTTATTTTGTCAATTACCCAGTAACAAAATGTTTGCGATAAATTAGTGTACTTTGAACATACGCATTCCTGCTACCTAGGCCGGCCGCCCAATTTATAGGTGATAAAGTTCCATAAAAAATATTCACTTTTCTTCAAATCTTTATGTCAATTTATGTATGTTTTACATAATATTTTTCAATAATTAGAAATAAATGCTGAAGTTTCGGCATGTATTAAAAAAAATATTCGCCCACGGACCATGCTAGTATACGTATGCATACGTTCAAATTACATACGAACACAACTAAATTCCACATATTTCGTTACTCAGAAAATAATTAACGTTCTGAGTTTTAGACTAAATCTCTCTCAATAAGATATAGCAAAACAGAAATTTCAGCTTAGTTAGAAAAAAATAGCTTGCCTTATCTATTTCTCTATGCTTCTCATTTCAACACGTCAAACGGCATTGACAGATGACATTTGACAACCTCAACTAGTGTACACAGATAATATATTTATAAATGTAACTACACAGATACCCGTAACACTGAAATTGTTTTTATTTTTTAAACAAATCGAAGGAAATGTCGAAAATGTTTTATCAGAGAACTTGTGATGTGATGATTGTAAAGTGTTTTTTTTTTAAACGAAAAATACAAAGCGGATTTTTGAGATGGAGTTTTCTATGGAGAGATTATTGATTTTAAAAATAAAGTTTAGCAAAAAAAATAGCCATTTACAATAAATTGTCTTGCTGACTGTAATTTGTTTTAAAATCTTTGAATGCAGTTAGCAATTACATAAAAAGTCTGCGAAAGTCACTTAGCACGTTTTCCATTTGTTATAATCGTTAAAGCTGAGATTAAAGAACAGATACCCTTCTCAAAAATACGCCCCATTTTCTTGACCTACAAATGATTTGAAATTATTAAATAGTTCTTGAAACTCTCACAATAACGTAAAAATTCGGTTATATCAAACCACTTGGGAAAAATAGGATCTCCGTTATTGGCACCAGACGGCGCTTATTTAGCACAGAGCGCATAATTTAGAACAAATTGACGTTCGCGATAGAAAACTCACACTTGGCAATGGTGGCCTACTGACAACAAATTCAGTACCACTACAAGTTAAATGGCTTGTTCAATATTATACGCTTCTGACTTGTACACTTATCACAACAGCGGCATTCGTGCGAGTTTTTAACGCTCTCGGTGACGTTAGCGTAAACGTCAATTTGTATTGAATCTGAATGAGCGCCATCTGGTGACTATAACGGTTTTTTTTTTTCATACAATTTGACATAAGCTAACGTTTACGAGTACGTTTATAAACTCGCCATAGTCTTCAGTTCATTTCATCATTTTCCATACACAGATGAACCTCAATAACACAGAAGAATTGCACAAAAACTAGATATATGTGACTTTTTATACCATCAATGACTTATTAAACGATTTGAATATCATTACTATAATATTGAAAGTTTATGAAACATCAACAAGGTTCATTATACTGAAAAAACAAAGGGGAACAAAAGAAAAAAGAAACATTTTGAAAATATAACGATTAATCAGTCTTGGTAGACACTGAAGTCCCTTTCGTGTGAACGAGAAAAATATTGCAACCAATTATATGGCTCTTGACTATAATTGTTTCATTTTGGCATAACAATAACGGTCATTGCCCTTTCCCTTATTATCTGACACCGGAAAAATTGCAGACTTCGTAAGATTGTAATAAATCTCTATTAGATTAAAATTTCTCGATATATTATGAAAAAATCGTTTTGTATACAATAAATCCCACCCAAATTCAATATTTTCCAATATGTCCGTGTCTTATAAAGAAAAATAATTTTAAATTACACGCGATATTTCACAAACTTACGGGGTTCGCAATTTTCCGCGTAATACAGTTTTGAATTTGGTATTGCACCTACCATTAAACCAGGATTGGTTTGTATTGGTACTCACAATACTAATATACACAACTTGTAACAGAATTAATTGACATTCACACACACACATCATTTTGAACAACTTTTACTATACAGGGTTATTTGTAAAACACCAACAACCTCTTAAGAGGTCATTGTACTCATCATTATGAATAACTTTACTATGGGACCAAACCTGAAACCGTGAAAAAAAAATCAGTTGTCCCCTACATTTTGATGAGTTACACGAACTTAAATGTAAGGAACAGCTGTTGTTTTTTTTCGCGAGAAAAAATCTTGTACACGTATTTTTCGCTTTATCAAATCTATAAAAAATGACTAAGATAAAAAGCATCAAAGATGAGGAGTGGGGGCTTGTGACGTCACGTCGTGATAAATATTGTAGCGAGTAGTGACGTCACACGAGTATTTATCGCACTGTATCGTCTTCGTTTTTTGTTATCGTGAAAAAATACGTGTCCAATATTTTTTGGAAATCTATCTGACGGATTAATTAGATTTTCTTAGTCAACTACCCTAACTTAATATTTCATAAGTAAAAGTCTAGGACCACGATAGATGTTGATTCAGGACGGCTTTATGTCTTTTTTTTTTTTTTGACGTGACCACTCGCAGTTCGGCACACTAAGGCTGGTTACTGCTTAACCGAACAATCCTGTGGTGGCCTCAAATGAATTTAAAGCCCCCAGCCAGGGCATTTAAGGCTCCCAGCCACGGCTTTATGTCTGTTTTTTTAAATAAAGAATCCAAAAGTTTAGGTGGGTCAATGACCGTTTTTGCCATACTTAAACGAACATGGAACATGTTTTTAATAACTGAAATACGTAAGTTATGTTATAAACAAGATTTTTTTATAGTTTTTTTAATAATCTACACTCAGAAATACTTATAATCTTGATAAGTTCATGGTTTAGGCAATCCATTTGTGCGACTAGTCTAGTTCTAGTTTTAGAATAGTATAGTTTCCTAGTCGCGACTAGGAAAGCTCCAAAACTTGAATTTCAGTAAAATCATGAACATGTTCGCGTTTTGGACCAAAAGTATTATTTTATTGAACACACAATTTATGTCATCAAACTCGACATTCATACCAAAAAAGTCAAATGCTCAAATTCCAAAAGCAAATTTTGCGTGAAACACATTAATTTGAACTTAATGGCATTATAAGAACATTTATTTTTAATGGGAGATATTACTTACTTTACATCATAAAAAATCTTATCTATAAAGATTTCAATCACATTTAGAGTCCAATACACAAAAAACAATTAAAGAAAGGAACTTCTTTTAAAAATTCAAAGATAGATCATTTTTTTATCTACTTAGTACATTTTGTACAGTACGGACTAGATAGTACAGTCGTGGTCAAAAGCATTAACTGGAGTTTCATTATATTACTAGTTAATGTTTTTACGCGATATAAATACATTTAAGTCTTAACGATACGATAATGTGCCTATATTCAAGTACAAAATTAAATAATAATAATTGTGTAAAATTGTGGGTTATATTTTGATCTACTATACACGTTATACTATTAAGGCTTGTGACCGCGACTGTACGCTGTATATGTTTATTGTTGATCAAGAGTGTTTTTACATACTTCGATTAGTTCCATTAGTTGCGAGAATTTTACGTACGCTTCCTGAAGCATGTTTCTGGAAAGAGAAAAAATACGGTATTAGTCACTCTGGCTGATCCACACTTATCAGGGTCGTGAAAGGACCGTGTTTCGCCAGAGGTTCAAAAAAAGTATCAGTGCGTAATTTTATATGAACTCGTCACACATCCGCAGCGACTAGGCAGCGCCTTGATAATTATATTAATTTTAGATATTATAACTTAATATACCTTTATGAGCAACTAGCAGCGCCCCGCGGTTTCTACATCCGCATAAGTTTCGATCCCGTGGGAATATCGTGGTAAAAATTATATGCTAATCCTGGTTATAAACTATCTGGGTGTCAAATTTCATCCAAATCCATTCAGTAGTTTTTGCGTGAAAGAGTAACAAACATCCATCCATACTTACAAACTTTCGTGTTTATAATATTAGTAGGATGTATGGAAAACAAAAGCTACGATGGAAAAAGAAAAATCCTATGCCAAGCGAAGGAGTGAACGAATAAGAATAGATTATACAGACCGCACGATTTATTTTTGCCAACTGGGTAAAGACTAAGCTAACAAATGAGTGAGTGGGTGTCCGAAAAACTGGGAGTCTTAATCTGCTTCTGAAGAGAGGCGACTGGATGAGGAGGTGGACCGCGTGAGGGACAGGGAAGCCTCGCGCCCCAGCCGCCGCAACAGAAAGAGGCGCCCCGGGCGTCGGGACTCGCAGGCAGATTCACGGTCACTGTAAGCGTGGGCCTGCGGATGGCGACGAGTTTCCTGACGCCAGGAGCGTCTTCTTCTGTAGCGGCGGCTGGGGCGTGAGCTTTCTCTCTCCCGGGCACGTTCTGTCTACTCCCTCGCCTAGCATGACTGCTTCGCAGAAGGAGGCGACCGCTTCCCATGCCTTCCCTCACTCCCGACCATGGCTTGAACCAGGGCCGGACGCTCAGGTCGCCGCCGCCGATCGCCTCGACGAGGACACGGCGATGCTCCGCCCGCGCAGGGCAGACCTCCACCGTATGCTCCACCGTGTCCTCCGGGCTCCACAGTGTTGCCACCCGGACGTGTCCCCCCGCTGGAGCCGACACACGTACCTGAGGCGGGGCGGGAAGGTGAGGTCCACATACCTGCACTTGGTGCAGAAGACGGCGAGCCTGGCGGTGTTGATGTACTCGTTGTCCATGCAGATGAGCGACAGGCTGTCCCTGAAGGCGCGCTCCAGCGCCTCCACGCAGGCCGCCGGGCTCGCCGAGCTCAGCACACTGGAATTATCGGATGTCAGTACTCTTTGTTCTTACGTAGAGCAGAAGTGGCAAAAATATGTATGTGGACCCAGTAGCAGCGGTCGAAACTGCCGAGTGTGAGGTCTATACCAGTGGCGTGCAGTGGTTCGAGTTGGGTAGGCCAGAAAATAATGTCCAAAAAAAACACACCACATTATTCAGGGTTGAAATGTGGTGTTTCGTTTTTTAAACAGGCTATTTAAAAAAAACTAATTTCATTCAAAATCAACCCTGAATAATGTGGTAATTTTTAAAAATTTATTTGGACATTTTCTCTGGCCTACCCTAACTCGAACCACTGCACGCGCCTGGTCTATACTCAGATGTTGCGGAATTTGTTCGAAATAGTCACCGCGGCCCTGGAACGCAAAGGGCACAAGTAGGATCACGGGTGGGTTTTAGTCAGTAAGAGTCTGACACTCCCTTCCGCTCCGCCCAGAGCGGGAGAAGTCATTTGATGATCCCAGCCAGAGAAAAAAAGGTCTATACTCAGATCCAGGGGTGTTTTTGGCAGTCTAGCCTTGGGGTTTTATGATCTGAGAAAGGCTAGGGTCGCTCTTATGGAATGTTGGCATACATCTGGAGTACTTAATACCTCAAAATTCCATTCAAAACTGGCTTGATTTTATATGATGCGGAAAACTATTATCATTGAAATAAACACACCCTTTAATGGCCAACGTGAAGGCGGTAATCTGGTTGGTGAAGAGCATCAGCTTGCTGGTGAGCGCCTCGAGAGGCTCGTCGCCGGGCCACTTGTCCTCTATGTTGTGCGGCACGCCGATCCGGGTCGATAGTTTGGCACTGGAAATATAGATTATAAATGATACTAATAAAATATATTTATTTAAAAATAACACTTTTTGGGTCCAAAGTAAACGGGACCCGGTTACTAAGACTCCGCTGTCCGTCCGTCAGTCTGTCTATCACCAGGCTGTATCTCATGAACTGTGATAGTTAAGACAGTTGAAATTTTCAAAGATGATGTATTTCGCGCGTACGCCGAATGGCATTTCATATAAATTTACGTCACTATTTTACGAAATAACTGAACCGATTTTAATGAAACTTCACACATATAAGCAGGATATGTAGGTCTAAAAAGTTAGCGGAATACATTATCGAGGAATAGTGTTACAGTTAAATAAGAACCATTTAAAAAAGTCCATAGAAACATAACTTTCCAGTTATCTTTTTTAAAATGAAACATTTCGAAAATATTTTTAACCAGCTTTTTAGACCTAAGTTTAAGTTACCCTTTATAATTTTAGTGTAGATAGCAGACTCGGGGCCCAGTCGATGTGACGAAGTTTGGAGGAAGCCTACTATTTTGATGACTCACCAAAAACTGGACATAACAGTCCAGACGTTCTCGAAGGCGTCTATGACCATGAGCTCGCCGTGCTTCTCGTCCGCGGCGTCCACGGAGCGGTCGTTGAGCAGCCGCTCCACCGTGATCTTGGCCAGCTCCATGTACTCCGGTATTATCTGGCACTTCTTCGCCACCTCTAAGCAGAGGTCTTTGAAGTTTGATACCTCAGATTCTGTTAAGGATTTTGAATCTGAAATGAAAAAGAAGGAGATAAATTTAAGTAGAGAAATTGTTTCAAGTCTGTGTTTTTTTTTTGAAGTCAGTAACTATGGAGTTTCTTGTCGGTTCTTCTCCATAAGAATCTACCTTTGCGAATGGACGCTAGAGTCACTTAATTATTATAATTTTTATTGATGACGTTCAAAAGTGCCGTTAATGGCCTAATTGAAATAAACGTTTTGACTTTGAATTTGAAGAAATTTAAAGATCGCTTTCATGGTGTACATAATAAAGAGTAGTAATAATAATCTGGTATCAAAATTTGCTTTTAACAAAAAAAAATATGGGTAGCCATTTAACACGTTGCCTAGTGGTTAAATGGTCACCCATAATTAAATTTTACTGAAACTCAAACTCAAAGCATTTATTTCAATTAAACCCTTTACAGGCACTTTTGAATAGGGATGTTTCCTGAGTAAAAAATATATGATTATGTTTAGTCCGTCAGTTAGATTATAGAAAAATATTGGACACGTATTTTTTCCTTTAACAAATCTATAAAAACTGACGAAGATACATAGCATCAAAAATCAGGAGTGGGGGCTTGTGACGTCACGGCTCGGTAAAAATTGTAGCGAGTAGTGACGTCACACGTGTTTTCAACGCACTGTATCGTCTTCATTTTTTGTTTACGTGAAAAAAGAAAAAATACGTGTCCAATATTTTTTGGAAATCTACCTGACTGACTAATTAGATTTTTTCAGTCAACTACCCTATTGTTAAGGTTGAAAGAGGGGAAGCTATCTACACGTTCCAAAGCGTAGATCTCTAGAAGAACGTGCAAGCAACTCCACGGAGACTCTTTTAAATCAATAAATTGTTACAAAATTGTGGATACATACATATTACTTGGATGTTATTCCTATATGTGAGAATGATGTAGAAAGATGTGTATGACTGTATCTAACACATCTTTCTACATGTATCCAGAGTGAAAGGGACAATTTAAAGTATAACTAATTAAAATAAACCGTGGCAGCTGAGAGATGCCCCATCCTAGCTGACGGAGCCTAATGATGAATGAAACACATACGCCGCCATCAGAGAGACTTTTGAGTGAGCATGACACTCCCAACCGCCAGGGCACGTTCCAGTCACACATACATAAAAAATATAGTTTATGGTACATAGTACTCACACATGCGCCGTTAATGCATGAAGTTATATAATGCTAAAAAGATTGAGTCTATACAATAAAAAAACTTGTTCAATTCTTTACAATTTTCAGCGGGTCCAAAAATGTTTTCAAATGAGGCATAGTTAAGTTTGTGCACCCTAATGGCTATGGAGCAGGTCCAGCATTTAGCCAAGCATTATTATCTTCAATGTAATCCCCCAACTTATAATATGCTTGCCTGCTTAATGTGCGTTTAATACAAGATTTAAATTTCGTTTAATTCAGTTCTAATATATGGGAAGGAATTTTATTGTAACATTTTAAACAATACCCCACGAAAGATGTGGCTACTTTAGCTATTCTGAAACCTGGTTGAACTAATTGATCCCTATTTCTAGTAGCATAATTATGTCTGTCGCCTCGTTTACTAAAGAGATGTAGATTTTCTAACGCGCCGGCGGAGATTGTAATTGGCTTTGATGGCTCTTTTCTGCAGAATAAAAATTGACTCGATGTCTGCAGCCTGTCCCCATAATAAGATACCGTAACACATTATACTATTAAAGGAAATGAGATAGACTAGTCTCGCGGTATCAACATCTATAAATTGGCGGATATTCTTAACAGCATATGCTGCTGAGCTTAGTCGTCCTGCAAGAGATGCTAAATGAGGACCCAATTGTAGCCTTGAGTCAAGCGTAATCCCCAGACGTCTATTTATTTCAAAAATCAAAGAAGTTTCGTCGGCAAACAAGACCATGTTTAGCTTGTTCTGCTATAAATGGGGTAAATCATTTATATAAATAAAAAATAAAAAAGGACCCAAAATTGAGCCCTGTGGAATGCCCATTTTCACGTTTAAGCCCGATGAATTGAATAAGACTCTTTATTATAAGATAAGAGTCTTTCATTTAAATAAGATTTAACAAGGCTTAAAGCTGTTTTGCCCAGTCCGTAGTGCCCAAGTTTCAGGAGTAATGTTTTGTGATTTACGCAATCAAATGCCTTAGATAGGTCGCAGAAGATGCTTATGGCATCTTGTGAAACTCTTGCGAATTTTATTGTGAGCGGACCTTTGGTATCGACGGCGGCGAGAGCGGCGCGCAGGTCGGCGATGAGGTGCTGTATACGCGGGAACACGTCGCTGAACACGGCCAGCCAGTGCTTCAGCACGCACTGCAGCACGTCCGCCAGCGTCCAGGGCGGCGCCTTGAACAGCACGTGCTCCCACAGGTTGTTGTACTTCGCGCGCATTTCATTCTGGAAACATCGGAACATGTTTTGTAAATACATTAAAATATAAAACTCAGTACATAATCCGCTATTGGATGGAATTCTGTGGCGGCGGAAAAGTGCACAGTTTATAGAATTTATTTAAAATCTAAACAATATATTGTTTAAGCTTTATTTTTTGTCAGGTCAAGGTTACTATGTGCATGAAAAATCATACACAATACCAAATTTAGAATCAACTAGACCTATGGAAGTTTATCTGACCCCTTCATCAACTAGAAAAGAAAAGAGGTGAAGATCTTCAAAAGGCTGAACAGATATTCTTTATTCATAACTAAGAAAGTAAGCATATTATAACCGAGTCACCTCTCAAAAAAAAACTGAAACATATCGGATCATCGGTTTAAGAGCAACGATGCCACAAATACACATGTCAAACTTAAAACAATCCTTTTTTGTTGGGGGTTAAAAATAATAAAGAAACAATCACACACCTCCAAAATATTAGCCAGCAGTTGATATATTGTGGCCTGGTAATGCTTCAGGTTGTCAAAGGCGTCAGGATCCGACTCTTGCGGAGTAGACTCCAGTAGACCCTTCAGCTCTGATAGGCCTAAACTCTTGATGCTGTTGATGCTTGCCTTGCTGCACAAGTTCTTGTCGTTTGATAGTAGGATCTGGGGAAAATGGGTTCTTTAGATGAACAGATTTTTATTAAGGGGCCAAAATTCGCTTTTAAGTAAGGCCGATGGAACCAGTGAACGCAAATAAAACATGGAAGCATTCCTAACTCAAAAAAATTACCCAAAGCACATTGCGCCGCGGTAGGCAGAGCTTACCGCTTGCGCCGCTCACGTGTTTAGTTATACGGCCTATTCGTTACATTGTAATTTAAACCCAAATACTGGGGAAATAAAGTCAATTTTTAACTGTGCATCGTATTAGCAATAATGTTGTTGGTGTAGTTCGGCGAATCAGCGACGAGGTTTCCATGTGTGAGTTTGTTTGGATTTTTGGGTCATGATTCGCGCTTAAATCCCTTGAAGTAATGTTTCCATGTTTTATTTGCGTTCACTGGATGGAACACTTTCCGTGTCTCCAGTAAACCAGTCTCTCGCGGCAGAAAAATGAACTGAAAAAAGAGTATTGATAAGATCCCAGTTACTGTGTTTAGGCATTGCATTTGATCCGAATTTGAGTTGAAAGTCCATCCGAATTTGAGTTGAGAGGTCTATCCGAATTTGAGTTCAGAGGTCTCCGAATTTGAATTGAGAGTCCTATCCGAATTTAAAATGATCTGAATTCGGACAGACGAAGCTCAGATCCAGTGCTCATCCCTTGTAGGCCCCCAGGCATTCCCGCTATCCCTCCTACAAGTATCAAGGAGTATGGCTACTTTGGACCGGCAAAGGGGCGGACCTAAAACTTTCAACCTGGTGTAATTTTCGTGATGCAGATGCGACAAGTAAGTTTATATATTATATACCTTTGTGCTCTTCTAACTTTGTCATTATCTATACTAATATATAAAGCTGAAAAGTTCGTTTGTTTGTTTGTTTGAACGAGCTAATCTCAGGAACTACTGGTCCGATTTGAATTAAAAATTCTTTCAATGTTAGATAGCCCATTAATCGAGAAAGGTTACAGGCTATATATTATTATCATCACGCTACGACCAATAGGAGCGCAACACCATTGAAGAATGTTTCAATGTCGAGGGGTTAGTAAGTATTCCACGCGGACGAAGTCGTGGGCAGAAGCTAGTCTCTCCATAAAATAAAATATTCAATTAACCTAGCCATATTATTAGTACCTTTTTTGGATGGGAAATCATCAAATGACTTCTGCCGCTCTGGGCGCAGCGGAAGGGAGTGTCAGACTCTTACTGACTAAAACCCACCCGTGATTCTTCTTGTGCCCTTTGCGTTCCAGGGCCACTGACTCTTTCACAACAAATTCCGCAACCCTAGCAGGATATTATTAGTATCTACATTCACTTTCTCGCAGTTCCAGTGTCCAGGCTGGAGTCTGCACATGCAGGATGAGCTCACAGTACGCTAGAGTCGTCTTACCACTGACTTGCCGCGCTCAGCCTGCTGCAGCGCGCAGTTCAGGATCTCGTCGTCCGGAGACTCGCACGGGTATATGTGCGAGTTTGCGTCGCGGAGAGGTTGACCTGCACGTAACATACCATGATTTTACATTACATAGATCCCAACTACATAATATGAACAGCACATCATCTGCCTAGCCTTTTTCCAACTTTATTGGGGTCGGCTTCCAGTCATACCGGATTCAGCTGAATACTAGTATTTAACGTGGAACAGCTGCCTACCAGACCTCCACAACCCAATAACTGGGGAACACGGGACAATGGCAAGACTGGTGTCAAATTTTCTAGCTTCTGACAATCCGTGACGACTGCCAAAGATCTACAAATGACAGCCGGGACCAACGGCTTAACGTGCTTTCCGAGGCACGGAGGAAACTCGTTATGTTAAGATGGTCACCCATCTACAGATCAACCTTGGCAAGCATTGCTTAACCTTGAAGATCAACCTGTGTTTTACCAGGAATCGATGGAATAGACAAATTTATCGCTATCCTGTTTGATGCCTGCCCCATAGTATACTATAGCTTTTAAGGACCAAATCTGAACCCATACATATAATATATCAGAATCATAAATAGAAAAAAAAAAAACAATTTTTAAACACAATATGATTTTTTTAATTTTTTTTTTTATTGTAAAATGGATTTGCTCTTGACTCTAGTCTAGGTCACAGGTGACAAAGACAAAGTCTACGATGGAATGAGCTTACCCTGAAGAAGCCTGATGCTGAAACAACAAATTGTAAACAAAATCAAAATGCTACACAAGAATTATGCTGACCTCGTATCCTGCTATTCTCAGGTAAGGACTTGTACAGATATTCCATGGCCGCCTTGGCGCGCTTCCATATCGCGCCATTGCAGTTGTTGTTGTCCTTCAGTCGGTCCAACTCGTTGACTACCCGCCAAGGAACCAGCAGGGTTGGGGGTTCTGCGTATCCTGAAAGTAAAGGCGGGTGTTACTATCACGCCAGTTAATAAAAAAGTAATATGCAGAGGTGAATATAGGTAAAGAAACTCGACAAAATCATGTTAACTGAAATAGCTATGATATTACGGTAAAAAAAAATAGATTCTATAAAATTTGGTTTGTAAAATTATTAAAAATTGACAAAAATAAAACTAATCAAAGTTCAGGAGTGGCTTAAGATGCCAAATGAACGCCGCCCCCAAACTACCTATGGGTTACTCTTTTCCTTCTGGATTTTTCCACCTCGCCTGATCGCCTCGGAAAGTTTTGATTTTCTATTCGCCACTATCCTTATCCCTTTCCCATATCAAATAGAATTAATTTTGTTCGAAAATTGTTGGACCACACCTCGAATAAGTTGTTATGGCGTCACGCGTTTACCATCCCCCCTCCCCCCTCCCCACCTAGCTACGCTACTTTTTCGTGTATGCGACATACATTGAGCCCCTTCCACACCTCCAAAGTATTTTGTTGAGGACGACCTTCTATCGTGTTAAGAGATTTAATAAACAAGCCAGTCTTCTCGTCGTCAGACTCAACAACCTACGGGTATCGGTATTAATTCAGACTTTACATGGTTTTCTGTTCGAGTGAAGCAGATCCTGTTTAAGGGCCACGTGCCCAGTAGGTGGCTTTCATTAGGTCTTCAATGGCACAGGTGTAAAGGCACTTGGAGCATTCCAAAAAGTGGACCATGTTTTCGACAGGTGCCTGCACTCCTATTGATGTCGAACGGGTCTACCTTTCTTTTCTTTTTTGGATGGGAAATCATCAAATGACTTCTTTCACTCTGGGCGGAGCGGAAGGGAGTGTCAGACTCTTACTGACTAAAACCCCACCCGTGATCCTTCTTGTGCCCTTTGCGTTCCAGGCCGCGGTGACTCCTTCGAACAAATTCCGCAAAGACATGTGAGGCCTAGTGTCATTATTTATTCAGCATATCGATCAGTGTAACATCGATCAGTCAGTTCTAGAAACAAAGGGTTAACTCGTGACTGCAGTTCATGGTCGAAAGAATGAATACTTACTCCACGAAAAAGACATTACAGTTTGAACTTGGTCCCTGTTGATTTATCATGGCTTGACTTACTTTTAAATAGTAACCAAGAACAAAGAACAATATCACTATGTTGTTCTGTTTGTACTAGCGAAGGCCACTGATTGATCCTAAGTCTGACATATCCATTACCAATTTTGAAGATAAACTGGCTATCTGCGAATCGCGTGCGAAGGGTTCCGAACGAATTTAATTTTTGTTACATGTTATTCTAACATTATAGACTTCTTCTAGTTTTCCTGTCATCTTTAGGCAAAGGCCTAAAGACTAAAAGTTTCGGAGATTAATGAAAATAAGATTTTTTTTAAAGATTTTTTATCTAATATCTATCTAAACTATTTATTTTAAAATTGTGAAAAAAAATTATTTAATACCGTCACAATAAGCCCTTTCATTTGATGTCACACGGCAGGTACAGTTTCAAAAACTTATATTTGTAATTTTATAGTTTTTTCCTCAAAAGTGACCCCCATACTCAAAATTTATTTATTTACGTAGCCAAATTTCAATAGAATCGGTCCAGTAGATTCAAAGAAAATTGGCTGTAACAGACGGACAGACAGACACCGGAGTAGAACTATAAAAGGAAAGGTTCTTACAGATTTTCAGAACCCTAAGAATAAATCGACTTCTAAACACCGGACTGCTAATGAGAAATTCCTTATGGAAAAACCCAATAACACTTTTTGCCCTACATTGGAATCAAAACCAAGACCAGACGCCCGGTACTCGCGCTTGCGACCACGAGACCGACATTTGGCCAATTCCTACTACGATCATTAATATGAAAGACCGGACATTTGAATGTTTGTTAATCAATTTCGCCTGAATGGATGAACACATTTGTATGAAACTTGGAACAGGAAACTTTACACACTTCAAATACTTTTTATCCTGGAAGTATGTCAGTTTCTCAAGCACCAACTTTCTTGCAGGCAACTTAAAAAACCTTTAGTAAAATAATTAATAATTACCTTTAATATTAGAATTGAGCACATTCTTAATCATGTCCAGCTCGTGTATAAAAATATTCGTATCCACTACTAAAACCACTTCGCTGCTAATGTTATCTTTTGTACAATTCACTAGAGGTGCTACTTGCTTTATCTGAAATAATAAAAAAACGTATTAGTAAATGATATATTTTGAAAGTAAGCTTCTTTTTGTATTCTTGGGTGGGCTTTAACTTTTAATGAGAGGAGCAGACGACAAACCCATAGATCAATATAATCCGTGAGGGACCTTAGTTAAATTGTGCGAGAATTTTGAGGTACTTTAAAAAAAAACAAATAGTTTTCCCGTATGGGATATAAATTAAATACTCAAACAGCCAGCCCCAAAAACTAATTGCTTATCTGCAGGAAACAAATATAGTTTATTTAATACTTTATGCACATACAAAGGCGAACTTAATGCCCTAGGCAATTTCTACAAGTTAACCGTTGAACCTGAATCGAATCTGCAAAACTTTACGCAGCAAACAATAGTTCAGATAACAGTTACATAAATCAGCCCGATGTTCCCACTGCCTGCTGGGACACAAGTCTCATGCTAGTGAGAGGGAACGGGTGGATTATGGCCACCACGGGGGCCCAGTGTGGGTTGGTGGATGCCACACGTCTAGAATTTATGGTGCTAGTTTTAAGACGTCCTGGTTTCCCTCATAGCGAAGACCAAAAGGACCTAAATGATCGAAAGAAAAGAAAGAAAAAGCGTTTATTCATGATCGAGAAGTTGAAATCGCCGTGGTTCGAGTTCCGTCTCGATCATGTTGAGACCTTCCTCAAAGAAGACTTTTAGCTGAAGGGGGTCGTGAGTCAGCGTTTCCGCGGAAGGCTACGCGACACCACGCAGCCCAACACGACGCCGTCACTTCACCACTAATATTATCGACACTTCGTCACTAATATTATAAAGGAAAGATTTGTATTTTTGTATGTAACGAATAAACACAAAAACTACTGGACCGATTTCAAAAATTCTTTCACCATTAGAAAGCTACATTCACCCTGAGTAACATAGGCTATATTTTATCCCCGTATTCCCACGGGAACGGGAACTACGCGGGTGAAACGGCGAGGCGCTGCTAGTTATAAATATGTATATTGTGATAGGCTGTAAAGTATATAAATGTTATGGGATATGTGTCATCACAGATTTAGGCGTCGGTGTACTAACATAAAACGACCATGGCACGAATACGCGATCGTCGCAATTATTAGTATGGCAAACGTCACGTCCTCGCGCCATATATGGACCTTCGCCTTTTTGCAACACAACGATCCCTTTATTCGCGCGATGATCGCGTTATGACGCCATAGAGGTTTTAAAATGTAATTACTTTTTAGGGTTCCGTAGTCACCAGGCGAAACTAATGAAACTATAAGGATTAAGGGTATCTCAGAGACGCTTAGCATAAGAAAGTTAGAATTTGGTTTGGATATACATAATACTGACAGAACTAAAGTGGTAAAATAAAATCTTGGAAAAATGGGTTTCAGGCTGCCCTACATGAAAAATATGTACATATTCACCTAAAAATAAAATATAGCTATGTCACCCGGGGATAGCGTAAATTCCCAACAACAGTGAAAGTTAAAAAAAAAAAAATCAAATGGTTTAGCAGTTTCGGAGCCTATTCAATACAAACAAACAATCTTTCCTCTTTATATTATTAGTATAGATATGGGTATGCGGAAACCTATTTTCCATACATGGCTTCTTTTGCGAAATATTAAGCCTTAAAGTGCTAAATTTTTGTTACTCTCTGACAGATCTTGCTAATCTACCATAATTATATCTGCCACAAACCCAAAAGAATCTCTATATCATGCATCAACTAAGTATGTATCACACAATCAGCCATTTAACATTCAAACTACCCACAACTGGCCTATATTTAGTCTTAAGGTTGTAGGTCAGCTCTGTATGTTCAATATTCCTTTGTATCATTGAAAGGAACCTTGGTGACGATAAGTCATGAGAATAAAACTGTTGAAAATACATAAACCTCATTTCCAAAAAGGCACACACCAGAAAATAGTTGTTTACAGTATTTTATGTAGCATCCCGGACTGCAAATATTTGATTTAATTTGAATTAAAAAGGTTTTTTAAAAATCAGAGATTAGTAATGTATAAGAATTTTAAGATATTGTGGGTGATACTGCAATACCGCTAGCTTTTTCCATAAGGCCTAATTTTCACTGTTACTAGCTGTGCCCGCAACTTATTTGTTGTGGTTGTCAGAAAAAACAACAGATGTTATACAGCCTGCTTTGACAAATGGGCTATCCAAAACTAACAGAATTTCTCAATTAAAACCAGCAGTTCCTGAGATTAGTGCGTTCAGCTAAACAAACAAACTGTTCAGGCTTATAATATAAAAATAGAACTAAGGATTTCATTCCATGTTCGGCCTTATGGGAAAAGTTAGTTACAAGGTTTTGCAGTGTCACAGACAATATCTAGCCTAAATTGTCTCATGGCCGAACAAAAGCATACCTACCTTTCTTTAATTGTTTACTGTTTTATGCCACTTCTTGCCAATTCCTAAGGAACAATTTGTATGTATGTAGGTATAAGTTGTATATCAACTAAAAGAAAAAAATGATAATGAGATAACAAACCTCCTTACAATCCACATCCATGGCTTCAGTCGCACTCTTGATTATTTCTTTGCTTAGACTATTACTTAATACTACGGGTTCACTCTCGATTTCCATCAATTCATTCCCTAAACTAGTTCGTAATGCCTCCATCCTTTCACTCGCAGATGTAAAAGTCCTTAGATTTGCTTCCTTAACAGCCACTTTAGTCAATTTAGATTTAATAGCAGACACAAGTTTACTAGCTTCAGAAAACTGAGGTGGTGTAGAAGGATGCTTCATGTACGGATATTCCGAAGTCTGATTGCATATGCCATGCTCTATGTCTGCAAATGTGTCTTTTGGTTTAGTTTTATCACAGTATTCTTCAGGCAGTTGAGCCTTCATTGAGGAGATTATTTTGTTTGCCGCAAAGAATTGAGATGGTGAAGGCATTGACTGTAAGCTGTCACTGCTTGGTGATTGTGACGTTGTACATCGGTTTTCATTAACGGTTGGGCTTTTGTTTTCCGTTTTCACTGTCTTCGTGGTCTCTGTGGCGGCAGGTTTAGGGCTGATTTTCTGTTTCGGTTTCACTGGTGAACTTGTTTTGTCATTGCTGTTGCTGCTGTCATCTTGAGCCTCGGCCGATAACCGTGTTCTCAGCTGTGAAAGTCTTTGATTTGCTGCATTTTTGGATGGTGTCTGTTTCTCAGGTGTGTCTTTCGGTACTGGGGAGGGCTTGGGCTTCTGTGGCGATTCGGTTTTAGGTTTTTGCTTAGATGGTGTGGTGCTTTCTGTATGATATAACAGATAATTTAATTATTATTGGTCTTATGAAACTTGCAATGGTTAACTTAAGAATAATTGAGGTCTTTTTAAAGAGCTAATCAACTATATTTAACCTTGAGGACCATATTTATTAATGCATGACCACTTTCACCTTCCCTTTTTTTTTTTGCTTGAATTTACAGACATAAACATAATTTGCAATGTACACAAAATTACATGTAAACTAAACTGTAAACCAAACGCAAAATAATGTATTAAAAACCATAAACAGTCCATTGTTTTATTTTTTCATTAGTCCACTATGTGGTTTCCAAATACAAGCAATAGCTCCAGGTTGAATAATGGTATCCAGCTGCATCCTGCTAGGTATCCAGCTGCATTTTACTACATTTGACCTAAACTTTAGTAATTAATTAGCATCTATTTGTATACAAGTGGTCATTTAATAATGTTAATGTTATTGTTTGGTAGGCCATCAAAAGAAGTCCAATGGCAATTATATATGTTGCTAACTTGGAGGTTTATGTAAACAATATGGCATACCCTTTTTATGTTTTTTCTTAGCAGAGTCTGGTAGGTCTTGCCCCTCATGATTGTCGCTTTTCCTTTTCAAATTATTCTTCTGTGTTTCTTCTTTTCTGCTTTTCTCTCTGTTTACTTTCTCTTTCCTGTTTTTGTGTTTCCTATCGGACTTTTCTGTAGCCTTGAAATATAAGATTTATAAAGTTAAAATTAACGTCAAAATATGCTCTAAATTAACCATTAAGGCATTCTAAAATTACTCCTTATCGTTTTAGAAACCAGTTTTGTAGCAATAATGTATGATTGGTAACAAAAAAGTAAGAAATTCACCTGTGGTTGGGTCCATGACGATTTTCCTGTCCTCTTATTAAAATAATACTTTCTACCGGGATTTGATTTAGATGTACAAAGCACCCAGCCGTCAGATAATTTGACGACTCCCTTTTTATCAGAACTCATGACGAATTACTGAACAAATTAAATAAATATCATTAACACATCACAAAACGAAAATATAGATATTTATTTGACAAATCAATTTGAGTTTCCTCTATGATTTTACTTGAAAACCAAACCATATATTACCCAATCCAATATACACTGTATTGTAAAGCATGAAGGTTTATATTTACTCATTGAAAATAGAATCTATCAGATACCATAGAAACACATTTTTTACTTTATAAACAAGGGATGTTAGTATCAGTGTCTAAAATGTCAAAGAAAAACCCTAATGCTGTGACTACACACAGTGACTCGCTCAAACGTGTGCGTATCTTTCTTGGTCCGAGGTGCGTATAAGTTATTGTTGAAGTTTGTAGGTGGAAAAACAGATAGAGAAATAACTTTTACCATTTCACATTTAAATGTCTAATAGTAATAATAGTATTTCGTTACTGAGTGATTGAGTGTACAAAATATGCGCGTGTGAAGTCGCGGGTAATAATATCATAGGTATGTACATATAAGGTTCATATTTCACTTTCACAATATTTTATTGACATTGAGGGATACGATATGTGATAGCGGGTTTACACTCTCGCGCGAGTGGCGAGGCGAGGTGCGAGGCGAGCGAGTGTAAACGCTTCCTCGTACCTCGCCTCGCTCGCGATAAATATTCGTTAAGGCTAGAGTTGATATCGCTATTATTTCGACGTCTTCCATCATAGCTGGCTCAACGCAAACTGAACGCATCACGAGAGTGTAAACTGGCACTCGCTACCTCGCAAAAACACGCGAGCTGCGAGGCGAGATACGAGGCGAGGCGCGAGGCGAGAGTCTAAACCCGACATGAGACACAATAGTCTTGTTTAATAGTTCGCAGCTCCTTAACTATCGCTCCTAAAGTTGCTCGGCTCACATCTCAAACTAACGTAAGGCGTTTAGGTACCTACTTGTTTTGCGAACATAGTTACATACACTAACCAGACAATGGAACTAACGAATGATGAGAATCGCATTTTCAGTCTGTAAGTGAGGTAGTCTTGACACGACTAGTAGGTGACATCGAAGGGACTGTGGGTCCAGGTTTTTGTTTCAGATACCTCCCTATTGGTTCAAAAGTTCAAAAGTTGGGTACGAAATCATTGTCTGGTCACAAAATATAACTCTTGGATTAACAGTCTGATCAGTGGCATAGCCTTGCTTGGGTGGATCAACGCTGTGTCATCGTCGATTCGATCGGTAGTAATTTAAAACTAACAGTTTTACCTAAGTAGGTACTGCTAATCTACATTAATTTAATTTTTTTAAAGTTTGCTTTTTTCCGTTTCGATTTTGTCTAGTGAGAGTTTATGCAGTGAGTGATGCACCGATGCGACGAAGGTGTTCTGTGGCTCATGTGGCTGAATTACGCCCAGCTTGAGGATTGTGACCTAGTTTAGGAAACTGCCTGTAAGTACCCTATATACTTATATACTTTGACAGTTACACTGACAATATTTAACATATATCTGTCAGCTGTAACAGCTGACTAACCTCAAATTCGTTAACCCGATTTTTGAAAAATTAATTAATCATGGAAAAAATTAAAAAATTACCCACACTCATTCGAACTAATTGGAAAAAGTCAGTTTTAGGAGCCCTGGCCTTTTATTATGGCTCTATGAAAGCAAAAGAAAAATATGAGTGAGTATCAGTTAGAAAGGTTTAAAAAATCGTTAAATACTGAATTAATTTACTTTTTCTATACTTTGAGTAACAATACTATCAAATTACATTTACTGAATCTTTAGATAACAAAACTACATGATTTTAAAATGCAGTAAACTCACTTTTTCAGCATACATTTACTGATGCGGGCAGCATGTAAAGAGGCATCAAAATATGGAGACAGCACAATAGATATGCTAGAGAACCCTACCCACGTCACTGTCATACTTAACCCTGTGGCAAATAAGAGGAGTGCCAAGCAGGACTTTGAGAAGTACTGTGAACCACTATTGCACCTGGCTGGGTTGCAGGTTGATGTTATACAGACAACCAGTGAGGGCAATGCTAAGGAGCTTGTGGAGACCTTGAAGGGAACACAGGCTATTGTTGTGGCTGGTGGAGATGGCACTGTGTCTGAAAGTGTTACAGGTAACTAATAGTCTATTAACATTTTTCATTAGCACATAACTTTGTTAAGTGTAATAAATTATACCAGGGTAGGTGGAAAGCTCTCAAGTGCTGGATTATGCATGAGCCATAGGCTCATCTAATGGCACTATTGCATGCCGTCTGCGATGAGACATCAATGTTTCAATAGTTAAAAATATTTAACAAGACAAATAGTGCTCTAGCAGTAAGCTAAATGTTTTATAATTCAAAAATTCAGGCATTAGCTAAAAGGAGATGAGGTCTAGTCCAGGAAGCTATTGATATTCAATTATACTCAAATCTATTTTTGTATATGGTGCTTTCAAATAGCAAAGCTCATGGAAATCATTAATTAAAATAAGGGTTAAAATTTTGGTTTCTCTAAAATGAATTCTTTCTCTTATTTCTAAAAACAAAAAAGACACTAAAAATATAAAAAAATATGTTAGTACTGTATAGGGTCAGGTGGCCAACAGTGAACCAGGAAAAAATTAAACCTCTGTCATGCAGTCATATTCAAATTTAACGTTTATTTTTTTCATTTATACGATTCAGTGTCTATAAGACTTCATGTTTCTTTATAAATTTCAACTTTAATTCTAATAGATTTGACAACAAGAAGTGTTTTAAAAAAAATGGGAAATGGTTCACTGTGTACACTATTGGGTACACACTGATCCAAGATGAAGTTCACAGTGAACCACTGTTGGACACAGTGAATCATGTCGTAATAAAAAGCATCTAAGTTATATTTCTACTGTGCCCACTATGGTAAATCAGTCATCAATCGAAAGCTCATCAATTAAAATATAAGATTTTTCATATTTCGTAAAAGGTTTATTGAATAATAGTTTCAAGAAAAATCAAAATAGTAAGTTGTGACTTAATAAAATTAACATTATACATTACACGTATTTAAAAATAATGATTTAATATAGAAAACTTTAAAGTATCTGTAGAAAACTAACAAAAAAAAAGAGGTCATTGAGATCTATGTTATCAACTTATTAGCTAGTTATTACCTACTATAAAATCAGTCTCAAATTTGTGGTAACAGCCATTTTCATTATAACATATGGGGATGCATAAGTCATAGGTTATGTACTATTTAAATTGTCCTAATAGGACCTAATAATTAAACTTCGGAAGTGAGATATTGACGGGAAATTTAAACGTCGATTGTCGACGACTGCTGCCTTCTACTTTGGGTTTAGGTAAAATGTATTTAATACCATTTTTCTTAACTCCTGCACAATCCGGTTCAAGAGGCTCGCAAACTTATGGTAAACTCTACTTTTAATTTTAAATACGACACATAATAATCATAATCATTTTCATCAGGTTCTTCAAGAATCTTAGCAACATAAAATATTTTTTTTCTCGGTTTCCAGCAATATAATAACATAATCTCCTATTTTTGGGTCCCGAGATAAAGGTAAAAAATTATCAGTCAATATTATATTTTCTCCTTCTTCACTTTCACTCAGAAATTCATCTCTCCCGGAAGAAGAACCACTGGCTTGGAAAACCTCTTCATTGGTTGTATCATCAAACATTGTACCTAATAGTTTTTTTCTCTTTTAAAAATATCTCTGTTTTTCACGTTTTTAGTGCATTTCTTTTTCTTGTTTGCTATTTAATTCTTCTCTGGAGTATCAGTTGCGATCATGCTTTTTCCTAGCTTTCTGCGCTTCTTATTCCTTCGTGGTACACAATGAACCACGGTTCACTGTATACCCTAGATTACTGAGTCACTGTATACCACCTATATCATTTGACAGTTGAAGTAAGATAAAAATAACAATAATTAGGTTATGGAGAAAACACAATTACCAAAAGATTGCCAAATAGTAACTTTACATGTATAGCAAATACAGTAAGAAAATCTAATAAACCGCATGTTTGAGGAACAAAAACAAAACTCACCTTTTTTTAATTTTTTGCGTGAGAAAACACAAAATGTCCCACAACGCGTCTGCTAAGCGCGGGCGCCCGCCGTCAATTGGGGATGGGGAGTGAGGGATACGTTACGAGACACGTTTCTACGTGTCGGTTGCATGAGCTAGTTACTACTACTTAACCTTTAACTATGGACGCGCGGTCTGATAGACCGCTCGCAGTTTTCACTACTGACGCGCTCAGTAGCTTCGGTCTTAGTAACGAAACAACTGTTGAAGCGGGAGGTTGCGTCGTTGGCTGCGAATCGGGTGAGTAATTTGACTTTAAACTTTGATCGCGGTCTGTGAGACCTCGGGTCCATATTTGCAATACATTTTATTTTTTATCAATACTGTGTTTGTTTTAGGTTAGGTTGGTTCAAAATGCAACCAGCATCAGGTCAAAGAAATCGAGAGAGGAGATTTTCTCAAGGCTTTAGCACGGTCTGTGGTAGTTCCTTGTATGCAAAGACGTGCTCTAAATTCAAATTTGCAAAAGGAGTTGAAATTGGCATTGACACGAATTTTAGGTGCAGATATGCCTGTTGGAGAGTCCTCTACACCGGAAATGAATGATTCTAAGCGAAAGACGTGCAGGCTGTGTCCGTTAAAATTAAAACGAAAGACTAACTACGCTTGTGTAAGTTGTAAACAAGCGATTTGCCTGCAGTGTTCCAAGCCCTTATGCAAAGAGTGCCAATAATGTTACCAATGTTGGACCATTGTCAGATTTTTTTTGTTTTATTTTGATAAGTACATTTTTTGTTTTTTATATTCGTTAAACCTTAGATTTAAAGATATTTTAGATGATTGTTC
This sequence comes from Hecatera dysodea, assembly GCA_905332915.2. Taxonomy (NCBI): domain Eukaryota; kingdom Metazoa; phylum Arthropoda; class Insecta; order Lepidoptera; family Noctuidae; genus Hecatera; species Hecatera dysodea. Next base: position 2,529,033 of record HG995294.1, on the reverse strand, counting down.
AAAATACTTTAAAGTTTAATTTTTTTCTTCCTTTAAGTGATCTCAGGTAAAATTTAGACTGAAAGTGCCTTAAAATGACAATTTGTTAAAATTCATAAAAAATAAAATAAGTTTTGGTTAAATACATGTAAAGTCTTTAAGTTTGAAACCTCTAGTTGATAATAATAATAAAAAAACTAATAAAAATACAAGCATCTAATCATTAATTTTACCATGAAATATAGCGGTCTGTGAGACCGCGCGTCCATGGTAGTGTGACAAAAAAAGAACGTCCATAGTTAAAGGTTAAGGATATACTTATACTGGATATCTGTGTACTGCTGGTTCACTGTTGGCCACCTGACCCTATTCCTTTTTTTCATTATTTATATTTTTAGTGTTCTTTGCAATTTAGTAGTCAAAATTAGTTTGTTTGCAATTGCCAATGTTGGTTGCCTTACTTTTTTTGAGAAAAATACTATTTGGCATAATATTGGGCTGCAAAGCTGCAATCTTTAAACTAATGTATCAACTATAAACTAATTGCAACTCAGTAAAGAAAAAGCACAGAATTGCATATTCCTCCTTGATGACATAAAACCATATCAGAACCTGTAAAATAACATTGGTATATGGCATTTCATCCAATCGCTTTGCTATTTATTACTGTATAAGTGTTTTTGAATAAACAAACGAGATTGAATCTGATCTCTGAGAATCATTCTCATCATTTGTTAGTCCCATGCTAAAAAATAACTACACATACCTACAACAAGTTCTAAAACAAGATCAGTTTTACTATCCCACGCCAACACCTAAATATTTTTGTGTTTACTTTTAATTTGAATGCTTTATGATGTAAATGTCACTGGAAAATTACAGACTGGAAGATTATAATCAATCTTTATTAGATTACTAGCAGCGCCCCGCGGTTTCACTCGCATTGTTCCCATTCCTGTAGCAATACAGAGATAAAGTATAGCCTATGTTACTCACGTTGAATGTAGCTTCCTAATGTTGAAAGAATTTTTGAAATCAGCACAATGGTTTTGCATTATATACATACATAAGTACATACAAATCTTCTTTATAATATTAGTGTAGACTAGCTGAGCCGCGCAACTTCGTTTGTGTCACGTTTTTTGACTGCTCCACTCCTATTGGTCTTAGCGTGGTGACATAGCTCTAGCTCTAGACTCAATAAATGGGCTATCTAACACTGAAAGAATTTTTCAAATTGGACGAGGAGTTCCCGAGATTAGTGCGTTCAAGCAAACAAATAAACTGTTCAGCTTAATATATTAGTATAGATAATTTCTTGATTTATTAAGAAAAAGTCGTTTTGTATAGAATAAATCCCATCCAAATTCAATAGTATTCGATATAACCATGTCTTATTAAGAAAAAATAGTTTTAATATCACGAGTTTTTTACAATCTAACGGCGTTTATTATTTTCCGGTGACACATATTCGAACGCAATGTATATTTTACTGAATAATGTGATCAATCATCAATAAGTTTTTCCTCATGATTTTATTGGATCTATAACAATACAAAAAAGCTCTTTCATAAGGTTTTAGAAAATATCACAGAACAGAAAAAAAACAGTAGAAATCACATAACGCACAAATTACTATCAGAACCAGCGTGCCCTAACAAACACATCTTCAAGATAATCATATTATGTCACACTAGCAAATTCGTTTTGTGATTGGTTCATGCCAAAAAGTCGCTATAGTCAGTCCCTATTTAAAAATAAAAGTGCATTTACATCATAAAAATAGAGTTCATTATTGTTAATCTTTTGTAGGTATTAAATCTTATATTTCCGTGAAAGCTCGAAGGCATAGTTTTACTAGCAAGTTCCGCTATTCGACGCTAGATGTCACTAAATTGTAATATTCTCGATTGTATGCATTATGACATTGAACTTAAGATAGATATTTGTTTATAGAGTTGATCGCTATTATGATATTCACTAGTGATGTACATATAATATCGTAACCTTACTTATCGATATTTAATTGTATACGTGCATTCCGTTTATATTTGTATTCAATAAGCATAACATTCTTCGTATTTGGCGAAAACTATACACTGATAGCTGAATACGCTGATGCTACAATACAGATTAAACTCAATTAGTCAGATACTATTACCGAATTTTCCAACCCACTTAAACAAAGCAAAATTATCTTTAAAAGTTTAATTAAAACAATTTTTACTAAATCACATTTTTTCACATGTACTTATTACCTAAGTAAAAAATAACAAAACAAAATTAAAATCTAAATGAATTACCGAAATGTACCTATATACGCGTGTAACTTCCGATTTTTTTTTAGCTTTACTTCTTTAGCTTCTGCTAGATGGTCACCTATTAATCCTGTACCCATGTCAATATATCCATGAAACTTCTTCCCATCCCATTCAATTCTTCTATGTATAGCCATTTCACCAATTACCAGTGAAGCTAATATTGGATCACTTGATGAATCCGCTTTAAGTTTTAAAGCTGTAAATTACTCTTTTGTGAAACCAGGATCTCCACCGATATTAGCATACCATTTTGTTAAGGTTTGTGGATGATGCAAAGAGCAATCAAACGTACTACGCACGTATTTATAGGCTTTCGGTGAGTAATAATGTAGAGTAAGGGCGAAGCTGCGAAGTTCTGGCGAATACATTCTTATGCATACTATCACGATATTTCCTTTTTCATCGGATATAAATAAATTACTATCAGTTTAACATCAAATAATATTACTATTCATTAATTTTGAATTTTTATTAGATAAGGTTTGAATCATTGACAACTCGTTATCGATAACGTCTTTCTCTAATTGAGTAGCAAACTGTCACACGACATAGGATGGAATCATCTAGAATAACAGGTTTGATGTGAAAGAAAGTAGACCTTATGGTTTAAATCATAGATTCTACTTTTGTTTACCGTTTTTGAATAAAAATGTAAGCAATGTTATATCAAATATTAATTAAAATAAAATAAAATAGTACTTAATTATGATACGATATACCACAATGGGATATATTTTTGGTACGGCTATCGTTTTTATACTCTAAAACAGCACAATACGGCATATTTGATTTTTTTCCGGATTTTCGAGAGTAAGTGACGTGAACGCAGCCGGAACTAGACTGATATGCGCGACAGCGCTTGAGCGTCTACGATTGCGGAGCTACGCAATACTAGGGCTACGCGTGCCCCGCCTACTTGCGACTTCTACTGTTTTTTCTGTTCTGTGGAAAATATAGATTTTATCCACCTACGCCACTTGGACCGGTTTCTCCCCATAATTTATTAATTGACTTAAATATTAGAACATTATTTTAAAACCCAATACAAGCGTACAATATATTCATATTTCAGGTTTACTCCGGCGAAACGACGACGCAAATCGTTTCCCTGTCGGCATTCTACCCCTCGGACGTACAAACACAATCGGAAACAGCCTATTTCCTAAAGGAGATGGCGTAGCCAAAGTCAAGCAACTCATTGACGCATCCATGGCAATAATCCAGGGCAATACAGTATGGAAAGACGCAATGAAAATAGAACCTATGGAAGAACCAGAAGATGCTGTGTTCGGTAAGCCAATATATGCACTGTGTGCTCTAGAATGGGGAGCGTTCAGAGATGTTACATCAAAACAACACAAGTACTGGATATACGGTTCATTGAAAGAATATGCAGCTTTCATCTTCAATGGATACAAAGAATCTCTGAACTGGAACTGCAGAGGTACTTTGACGTACAGTCCACCCTGTGATGGATGCAGCAATTGCCTCCAGAAACGACCCATTGTCAAGAGGAAATGGGCGTTCTTCATGCCCACTACATCTTATGCTCAGAACAATGATCCAGCAGATGTAGTTAATGCTAACTGTGAAACTACTCAGGAAATTTGCTTCCAAACAAGCGACTTCAGGATTGTGACACCCAACATACAGAATACTCATAGCACGCCCGCTTTAAGTATAGGTATAGGGAAGCATAAGTACAAATACTCTGAGTTTGTCACTGAAGGCTGGGACCGTGTGCGTAGCAACAGTATAAAAGATGCTATCCTGGCAAGGAGTGTGATGTTAATCCCACAGGAACGCTTTGGAGTGATTGATATTGACAAAGAGGAATACGAGGCGAAACCTATCAAAGTTACATTGTTACCAAAGGTTATAAAATTATTCTGTAAACACTATGATAAATAAAAATCAAGATTCTTGACATAGTGGTTACTTAAGACATTGCATTTGCTGCTCGACCTCATAGATTTATGCAGCTCGCAGGTAGTCATATCTGTTGGAAAATGTAAAGGGAGTCAAGTAAATTTATGTTTTATTTTTAATTAAATTTATTTAATAATAAAAAAAAATCCTTATTTCAATACATTTAAGGTACTAATTTTTACACTGATCCATATAAAAAAATCTGGTATTGCTTTTTCCCAACTATGTTTGGTCGGCTGACAGTCGGACCCATTAATGGGGGTTTATAAATACAATCTTTTAAATCACATAATAAAGTGACACATTAGAAACATGCTCGCGCACCCCGTAGCTTTTATATAATGACACAAAAACAAAACAATTTAAGCCTTACGTCGATTAAACAAGGTTTAAATTTCAATATATGTAACTTCGTACTAAGATATTATAAGACGTTTTGCCTGGCGTACTCCCAAACAAAGATGGCGGCTGTGACGTGTACGTTCAGTGATCTGACGTAGCCTTGTTGCGGAATCTCGACGCAGTGGTCCATTAGGGGCAGCAAGTCGCATGGCACGCCTTCTTTCTCATGGCTGAAATTAAGTTATTAATCTGACGAATATTGTTCAATACGTTAAATACGTTAACTGGAATTTTGGGAAACAAAATTAAGAGATTCCATTACAAAATTATATCTAAGGACCGGCGCAGACTGGTTAAAACCTCTCTCTCAGCTTTCATTGTCATACATAAAAATCAACATTATGCTATTTTGTTAGTTACTTAAAACCATTAAAAATAGGAAGAGGTATGGTGTTAAATTGATCGATTTTATAAGTTTCATAGCTATTGGTCTGCAGGCTGAACTTTCTTGGATAGGTCTGCGCCATCGCCAGCCTTAACAGCAAAATACACAAACAGACTGCGAAGTTTGATCCACAATTTTAGGGTCAAACTTCGCGGTCTGTTTGTGTAAGTAGTTAAAAAAAATCTTACCCAAGCAACAGCAGGGTTTTCTTAGGAAACTTGAAGCCCTGAAGCTTGCAGCTGGTGGAGGTCTGTTCTGCAGCCACCACAGCGTAGCCCTCCTCTTTCTTCCTCAACAGGTACTCTTTGAGGGGGCGGCCTGGACGGACTTCCTCTACGTTGATCCATCTTTCTGCTGACACGCTAGAAAGACAGAAATAAAGATCTATGTAAGCAGAGTGCGAGTTTCTGTACGTATTCGAGCGCGTTAACGTAAACTTCAGTGTGTATTGAAGTTGGATAAGCGCCGTCTAGTGACAAGAAGGGAAAACCGTAACTTTTTTTACAAACTGACACGTGAAAGTCTTCGTGAACGTGCTCGAGTAGTTTTAAAAACTCCACTGAGGCTCTTATAATTTATTTTTAGACTATTATAGTATAGTCATATTTACTAATGATATATTACTAGATATTAGACGTGTGCGTACGCGCAGCGGAATGTTGTTGAATTTAAAGATTTTAATTATGCAGATATTTAGTGTATGACGTCGTATAATTGTGTATGGTAAAAAAAAATTTGTGCACGCAACCATTGTGGAGAAATTCACCAAAAACTGATTCCGCTGGGCGAACGTTGTCCTGGCGGAACTTTTTTTAATCCATAGACTTTAGAAGAAAAGAGATGTGTCCAAAAATTAGTGTGTATTTGTGTGTAATTGTGTATGTATGAATAAAACTAGTGCATGCTTAAACTTCGGAGAAATTCAAGTTTCCGCTACGCGAACGTTTGGCCATTAGCTAGTTTTCATATAAAGCGCTTACATAGAGAGCTGTAGATTTTTACATACGTTGTTTTGAATTTGTTTATATTTGTTTAAAAATCAGATTTAGAAAAAATCGTAGGGCTTAAAAGATAAAAATATAAACGTAAAATACGCTTATTAGGTCTTAGTTCTTAAAGTATGCACTTTGGGGTCTAGATTTTCACGTTTATACAAACCTTGTAAGTGTCTGCAACATGTTGCCAAGTATCAATGATGTTCCGTTAGTAACTAAAGAGTTATAGGACAAATTTACCATGAATAGATCACTGTTTACAAAGCAGTCAAATATCACGACGTTCTAAATGAATTGCATGGTAAAATGTATGCCAATAATTAGTGTATTCATTCAACTATTCACATGCAAAATTTCATGTCATTAAATTCAGTAATTAAAGAAAAACAATTATAATACTGACGAAGCATCGAAAACCTACATAACCCGACCAAGTTCGGATGACTACAAAAAAGCGGCCGTGCAATATATTTAGGTAACATCCCAAAATTTACAGTATAATACCGGTATTGACTTGGTTGTGTTATCACGTATACCAATTCAATACCGGTATTATACTGTACATTTTGGGATGTTACCTAAATATATTGCACGGCCGCTTTTTTGTAGCCATCCGAACTTGGTCGGGTTATGTAGGTTTTCGATGCTTCGTCAGTATTATAATTGTTTTTCTTTAATTACTGAATTTAATGACATGAAATTTTGCATGTGAATAGTTGAATGAATACACTAATTATTGGCATACATTTTACCATGCAATTTATTTAGAACGTCGTGATATTTGACTGCTTTGTAAACAGTGATCTATTCATGGTAAATTTGTCCTATAACTCTTTAGTTACTAACGGAACATCATTGATACTTGGCAACATGTTGCAGACACTTACAAGGTTTGTATAAACGTGAAAATCTAGACCCCAAAGTGCATACTTTAAGAACTAAGACCTAATAAGCGTATTTTACGTTTATATTTTTATCTTTTAAGCCCTACGATTTTTTCGAAATCTGTTTTTTAAACAAATATAAACAAATTCAAAACAACGTATGTAAAAATCTACAGCTCTCTATGTAAGCGCTTTATATGAAAACTAGCTAATGGCCAAACGTTCGCGTAGTGGAAACTTGAATTTCTCCGAAGTTTAAGCATGCACTAGTTTTATTCATACATACACAATTACACACAAATACACACTAATTTTTGGACACATCTCTTTTCTTCTAAAGTCTATGGATTAAAAAAAGTTCCGCCAGGACAACGTTCGCCCAGCGGAATCAGTTTTTGGTGAATTTCTCCACAATGGTTGCGTGCACAAATTTTTTTTACCATACACAATTATACGACGTCATACACTAAATATCTGCATAATTAAAATCTTTAAATTCAACAACATTCCGCTGCGCGTACGCACACATATTAGACATCTACGTGGCTTGTTTCCTTCAGCGCAACTCTACATAATATTTATGACAACGGAAAATTGCAAACTCCGTAAGATTGTATAATATCTATACAAAGCGATTTTTAGGGTAGCCAAATGGCAAAAAACGGAACTCTTATGGATTCGTCATGTCTGTCTATCTGTCCGTCTGTATGTCACAGCCGTTTTACTCGGAGAATATTAAAGCTACATAAATGAAAATTGGTAGGTAGGTGCAACCTGTGAACCGCTATTCAATAGTGCTGTGATATTATGGAAAAAAATAATTTTAGGGGTACTCCATACATGTAACTGAGGGATGAAAATATAAATTCTAACAAACATAATTATGTGGGTATCATTGGATAGCTCTTTCAAAATGATGTGATTACGTCAGCAATATTGATTTATTTAAATTTTTCAGATTTTCCAATCCGGCGTGGTGTTACCCACTGGGCTATCAACGCCCTAATATCGAACTTAATTTCAGACTATATATTCCTTATTTCTAGATTTATATTAACTGTTGCTTCATGAACCAATAAGGAAACCAGAACAGATTCAATAATACTTATAAATATGTTTACGTAAGCCTTGCTTACTTTTGCTGACGAGGGGGAGGGGGCGGTCAAAAATTCTGCTTACGTAATACTTGAACGGCCCCGGAAATACCGGAATACGGAACGGGAAAAATGAATGACTGACGGAAATACCTGAGCCCTTGGAACTGCTTGTCCTGCAAGTGTCTCAGACTGTCCACCACGTAGGTCTGCACCCCGAACACTTCGCTGGTGCGCGCCATACCGCCCAAGTTCGGCAGCTTGTCGATCAGTGACGCCACCACGATAAGTTGGCTTGGGTTTTCTCTCTGGAAAGTCGTTAAAGAAATATGTTAATCCGTCGTAAATTGTTTCATCAACACAATAGCCTGTTGCAGTCCACTGCTGGACATAGGCCTCTCCAATTGCACGCCACTTAGATCTATTTTCGGCTTCTCGCATCCAGTTTCTGCCAGCCGTCCTGCGCAAATCGTCACTTCACCGTGCCTAAGGACGTCCTACACTACGTTTGCCGAGACGCGGTTTCCGCTCTAGAACTCGTTTACCCCAACGGTTGTCGGTTCTACGACTAATATGGCCAGCCCACTGCCACTTAAACACCACGTAAACTGCCACGTAAACTGTTTAAAAAATATGTTTTTAATATAGCGAGTCATTGAAATAAAAATCAAAAGCGACTAGAACTTATACCCAAGAATCTTCTACAGCCTTCTTCATAAAAACGTTCTAACCAATTTTAGTTAATTTATAAACTGTCACTGCTCTCCCCCCTTTTTTCTGGATGGGAAATCATCCAAATGACGTCTCCCGCTCTGGACGGAGCGGAAGGGAGTATCAAACTCTTACTGACTATAACCCACCCGTGTTCCTCCTATTGCCCTTTGCGTTCCAGGGCCGCGGTAACTCTTTCAAACAAATTCTGCAACTGCTGTGGCCGTATTACGAAGTGCCAATGCTATCATGATTCGTGTGAGGGAAAGAAATAGTGCTATTCGTCTTGTGTATCTCCGTCTCTCTCTGACACAGAAATCATGAAGGATTTTGAACGGACTCTTGAAGCAATTAAAAAAAAAACTATATACATACCTTCTTACCAACATCGTACACATTGACATCGCTCATATTTCGCCAAGGAATGTATTTCTTCTGTATAGTCCCCATTGCCTCTGAAACTTCAGCAATCTTGCTATCGAAACCTTTATTCGTTTGTAATTCAATAAACTCATCGTCTGCCTTTCTACAGGTCTTCCATTCGTTTAAAAACCAGTCCAAAGCACTCCTGCTTATGCTCTCATTTATGTCCTTCATAATACTTTTAACAAAAAACAAATCAATACTTTCGTTGTTATCTATCTCACAAAATCTTGGCAATAAATAACAAACAAAATATGGTGTAAGATTGGCGACTATGTCAAAATCGTTGATGAAATAATCGCTCCTCAATTTCAAAAAGTTCTTGTCGCTGTTACTTTCAGCGAACGTTTTTTCAATAACACCAATCGTGTATTGGTATTTTGTTGTATTATTAGCCAATTTGTACAGAGCTGTGGCTAAGTATTGAGCGTTCAATCTTACGTTGAACAACTGGCCCATGGTGTGTGAAAGCAGGAAGTCCATAACAAAATTATATTCGTCTTCAGTATAAGTATTGTTGGATAGTTTATGTTTTAACAGCCAATACAAGATAATGAACTGAGATGTTATAGGTAATTTATTTGATTTCAAAATCTGTAATGTTTCTTCATTTAGCTGGAATTTCTAGAAAAATACAACGTCGATTATTATTATTATATAAATCGATTGTTTAATTCAACTCCACGCAAATTCGATCTATCGGCCCAGCCTTTTCCCAATCGGCCTCCAATCCAATCGGATGCAGTTACAGACTAGTATTTTTAACCGACTTCTAAAACAGGAGGAGGTTCTCAATTCGGATGTTTGTATGTTTTTTTTTTTATTTATTTTTTTATTGTTTGTTCGCGCATAACTCCGTCGCTTGTGAACCGACTTGAAAAATTCTTTTTTTGTTGGAAAGGGTATACTTCCCAAATGGTCCCATGAAAATTTTATCGAAATCAATCAAGCGGTTTTCTAAAAATCTAAAAAAAATATCTACATTGTCTACATTGACGACCTCTTAGTGTACTCTGCAAAGGAGCAGTGCTTTTTTTACACCAATGTGATTGGTTCGTTTAGGTGGGGGAGGGGAGGGGGTGTAAGTACCACTAAAAAGTGAAAAATAAAAACTTTTTAACAAAAAAATACAACCGACTTTTACACAAAAAATCAAAAAAGTGCAAAATAACTTTAATTTCGGAAGTCGGTGTTCAAAAAACGAAAAAGCAACCACAAACACCGAGTTCCGAAATTAAAGTTATTTTGCACTTTTTTGTTCATGAAACGATTCGGATTAACAGTCTGATCTCCAGAGGCCAGTATTGGGCCCAGTAGCTCCACGAAAATTATGGACTCAATAGATTTTACCTGCGACTTCGTATTCGCTTATCCTATTATTTCCCACCCCTGTAATAATTTCGGGAAATCCCCTCCTAGTGCTCCCTTACACTCCCCATGGAACCTACATGCCAAATTTCAGTTTTCTACAATCAGTAGGTAGTTCCGGCTACACGTTCTCTGTCAGTCAGTAAGTAACGGAAAAGTTTTATTTGATTTTATTGATTTATATTTCGATCTATCACAGTGTGGGCATAGACCTTTAATAAGATTGTTCGCAATACACAACTGTGTTAGGTTAGGGCACAAATTAACATAGAAATAAATACCTAGTGTAATCTTTTTACCCCAAAAGTTGTGTGGTTGAAAATGCATTATATACTACTTTATTGTACACTAGCAGCGCCCCGCGATTTCACCCGTGTAGTTCCCGTGCCCATGGGAATACAGGGATAAAATATACATACATAGCCTATTTTACTCAGAGTGAACATATAGCTTTCTAATGGTGAAAGAATTTTTGAAATCGGTCCAGTTTTTTTTGAGTTCTATCTTTCCTTTTTATAATATTAGTACTTATAGATAAAGATTAAATATTATATATAACTATCCCATCTTACCTGAATATAAAAATACAGCGCAACAAACCACTCGAGGCAAATCCTCACATTCGGCTGGTGTGGTAACTTCACCAGCATATCCAAACACCAAATGAACACATTCTTCAAATCACTTTGTTTCAACACTAATATCAAAATGTGTTGTAGGCTAGTTTGCAAGAGTCTGTGGAGGCCCGAATGGCCGTGGTACCTCTGTTTGTTCTTAAAAGTGTTGTCAATACGAATGATGATGAAATTGGTGATCATTCGAAGAGTTTCTATATCATTTATCTTACATAGGGTCGCCATTGATAGGTACTGGATTTCGTGGTTGAAATGGATGTCGATACTGAAAATAAAAATTGAAATACTTAACAATATAAGGGTCTTCTAGACGTCAACGCAAAGGAGAGCGCATGTGTGTGTCTAAAAATCAACACTGCACCGATTGAAATAAAATCGAAAATCAAATGTGACGTGAGTAAAACATGTACGTACATATGTTAAAGTCTCACCTTTCTTTATCTATTCTGTACTTCGCAGAGTGTTGCAGTACTTCCAGAGTCACATTATCGACTATCCTGAAATAATAAATAAGTACCGTAAAACGGGGTGAATAAGGACTCAGGGGTAAATAGGGTCAAATCGAGGAATCTAGTTTCGAAGCCACAAAATAAAAAAACAAGAACTTCCAATTGCTACCTTTTTTTTCTTCTAAAAGTAGAATATATTATCTTCTAGCTGGCAACACCGAAGCGTTGTGAAGTTAGTAAAAGGTGTCAAAAATCTTCTTTCAAATAAGACTGTAGATGTGAGGTTGCGGTATTGTCCCTTAAGTTGGCCGTTTTTTGGAAGTTCTAGTGTTTTTTTGACAACGTGTGGAGTTAGCCAACGTTATAATATCTTTAAGAAGCTACACAAAAAGAAATAAGTCTAGATTTTACATAGTTTTTGTTTGAAATCGTTTTCTTTAAAACCTCTGGGATTGTTTATTTTTTCGAGGTGAATAAATACGGTAACGGGGTGACAAGGGACGGCTAAAGTGCAAATAGAGTCGCCTATACTTGGTAAATAGGGACATATGAAAGTTGATTAGGAACGGTAAAGTTTGAATAGGGTCAGGGCTGCTACAACATGAATTGAACATTTTATCGCATTGTTTTGCAGGATTTCACTTTTTATTAAAATAAGGCATTTTCATTTTATTTATTTTAAACTTATATACAAGCATGCGTACAAGGCGAACTAATGAGAAGTAATAAGAGATACATAGGTACGAACTTGTATGATTTAAAAAACAAGCCTACAAACAAATAATAAAAATACGTAGTGTGTTGAACTAACAATATATGGGTCTTCGTTGTTTTATGCATTTTAATATTTTACATTTATAGGTTTCTATATTCTTTAAATTTCTTTACGCTTTTATTTTCAACTTAAAAAAAACCTGGAGGTTCTAAATTCGATTGTATGTTTTTTGTTTGGTTTGTATGTGGCGCTATTACTCCGTCATTATCGTGAATTGATTTTGATGTTTTTTTTTTGTATGATAGGATATAACATCAGAGCAGGCCTCATAATAAATTTTATCAAAATTGGTTCATCATTTTTTTTAGAAAATTGACGAAAAAGATAAACATGTATGCACATTTTTACAGAGATTTTATAATATTATAACGCTAAGTAGCTTTCTGCAAGATTTTGGATTTATTGTATTATTTTTATTTCCAAAAATTTTAAATTTAATGAAGAAAATTAATCTTTTAGCAGAAGGTAGGTAATTAGTTCTTCCTAAAGAGTTATTTCTAAAGTATTAGTTAGTTCTAAAGAGACAACCCTACTACTTTTTCCCAAGTTACCCATGTCTCGTTCCAGGTCACCCCACTTCAAGCATGAATAGGGACAGCCTATATTTTTGTTAAAATATCTAAATTTTAACGAATTCTGGGGATAATTTTAACATTTACGAAAAGTATTAACTGCCGGAAACCCTTGGAAAGAGTTATCAATATTGCATTCGTCCTACAACATCGATTAATTTCAGTGACAAGTTCGATTTTGTCCCTATTCACCCCATTTTACGGTATTCAATCATCTTAACCATTACCAATCAATAGCTGATTGAAGACATTGTTTAGCTTTCGATTTTTTGTTTAATTGTGTCCCTATAGGGAACGTGCAGAAACTATAGGTGGCAGCACAGGTGCGTCAATGTCAAGTATATTTTACTGTTAAGTTTCAAAATTTACAACGCTAGATGGCACAGTCTACTTCGTGCACGTTCCCCTAAACGGATGGTGCAAGAATTATAGGTGGCAGCACAGGTCACATATTTACAATGTAAAAGTTTCAGATTTGAAACACTAGATGGCATAGTCTACGACATGCACGTTCCCCATGCTGGGCAAACGCTTCTCCTTTCTTCTTAAAAACAACTCTGTTTAGAGCGATCTTTGGGCAAGTTTGCCCCACAAACAGGATCATGCCGGATCCATATGCTTGGCACTTGCCATAAACATCAAACCTCCACAAAAGGTTTGGCTACATTACAGGTTTCAAATATTGCTATCCCCAAGCTAGTGCGAGCGTAGTATGTTCTGGACAGGCAAGCATGCCAGAAATCGAGCTAGTATCGGCGATAATTGTGACAGTTTTTTGTGGTTTAGTAAGCGCGTGGATCCAGCTTCAGATATATTATATCCCCATATTCCCACGGGAACGGGAACTACGCGGGTTAAACCGCGGGGCGATGCTAGTGATTAGATAATTTAGGACCGTAGATACGAGTATCTACGATCTCTGCATTCAAAGGTTAGAATTAGAAGAAAATTAAAGAAGAATGTAAATCTCACCTCTGATCTTTCCTAGGCACAGGACAGTAAAGCAGTATCTCACATAGAACATAAATCAAGTGCCCATAATCTTTGACATCCTTGCTATTTAGCCTCCTTACCAAATAATACAATGGATTGGTTTTAACAGGACCATATTCTATGATCTTGTTGCAGTACGAAATCACAATGTTATTATACATCGCATTCTTTAAAAGAGCATCTTGAGTTATGAGGTCTACAAACTGTTCAATGCAAGGTGAATATTGGTTGTTGGACTTCAGCTCTTCAATTTCCGTCCATACTCTATTTATAAATTGAATCATTTTGAATTTAGTTTCTTCATCAGTAAGAGGGGTGATAATTTTATTCACTGTTTTTAGGATCCATTTAAGACAGCCATATCCACCACATTCTAACACATTTTCTATGTAATCAATTAGTTCTTTTAGACATGTATCAACAGCTTTTTCTTCTTCAATTAAAAGGTAGATCACTTCACAAGATTTTTCGTAAAACACGTTTTTAGATCTACCCACACTTTCATTTTGAGCATCTTTAAATTTTAAAGTGGATACTATTTCTATGAATCTTTTCAAATTGAGCATTTCATGCTTATAACTGGATAACATTGCAGGGTTTTTTACTAACATTTTTAAAGTAAAAATGCTTAGGACAGCCTTATCTAATTCTGGATTATTCTTTAGAACTATTACGGCTGTTTTATAAAGCTGAAGTAATGTCTCTCCCAAGTTTTTCTGATCCAATACAAAATTATGCTTTTCATATAATGTTGCAACATGCTCTATTGCTAGATTTACTTCACTCGAAAACAGACTTATAACAAACTGCAATATAGTCTTATATTGTCTAGTAATTAGTTTATTTATGTCATGTTGAAATGAGTCCTTATCATCTGTTCTTTTCATTAAATGTATTAAAAATACTACATGATTTAGATACTCCTTCTTATCTGAATATTGCCTGTTTAAACCTTCTTGTAATTTCTTTAGTTTTTGATTGATTATATCAATGAAAATGTTGATATCTTCATTATGGTTATACAAGTACAGAATGAGTAAATCTATGTTGGTATAGTGTTCTGATAATGTTTTTACAAAAAATTGTTTATCTTCATCAGTTAAAGAAATTTGCTGGACTATAGGAGCAAATAGGTTTTCTTGAGAATGTGATTCTGTTAAATATAAATTGGAATAAATATTAACCATGTCTCTCCAACTTAAGCTTTTCCAACAATTCTGCACAAAATGTACCATGTTTATCTGAACAGCTTTTCTTAATACTACATTATTGCAAGGTATTTTTAGAATTTCTACAACTTGTTTTGAAGTATCATTTGTATGAATTATTGATAAATCAATTTTTAAATTAGCTAGGATATCAGTTACATGATACAATGGTACTGGAGACCATTTAATATTAGCTATAGTTTTAAATATTTCTTCAAATGAATGACTATCATCAAGTAGTTCTGCTGTTTGCCTTTTAAGTGCTTCAAAATTTGAATTTTGATCATAAATGTGTATGTCATTTAGAGCTTCTAGTAGTAATTGAGCTTCTGATTGGTTCCTTACTTTAGTTTTAAGTTTATATTCAATACATTTTAGTCTGACTTGAGTATTCTCATGTTTAAGACCCATATTGAAGGCAGCAGTCAACCAACACTCTCCAATGTTTATACTTTCAAATAATCTCAGAGACGGCAACACTATATTCCCTTGCTTCTCTTCTAAACTATCTATGAGAACAAAGAAATTGTCCCACATGTTTTTTAAAACACTAGCATTATTTTTCTTCCATTGAAATATTGTTTGATTACCAGATTTTATATTTATATCTTTTTTGGTTGCCATAACACAGTCTAAAGCTTTCTTCGTAAGATAAACTGATATTTTTCTGATAGCTATATCATCAGATGTAATACCAAAAATTATCATCTCCCAGAAGTTGCTTTGGAATATGATATCCGACACAAACTTGCTATCTCCTTTTCCATCTGGTGTGGGTAGGTAGTAATCTGAAAGGCAGCTGAGTACCTTTAAAGCATTCTCTTGTTTATCTGTTTTTAAAGATTGGATATAAATCCATATTCTATCAAGTATGTTGTATCCAACCACTCCGTCTACTAGTCTAGGTACAGTGTTTGTTAAAAAATATATCTTGAGTGCTTCATCTGTTGAATCAAGTATCTTTTCTAATGCTGTCTCTAGGAAAAGTAGAGACACCTTTTCGCCTAAGGTAATAGTAGCATTGAGAATACTATCAACTATTTTCAGATATAATAATATTTCTATGCTTGTATCTTTGTCTAAGCTCGATGTAGATGATTCTACTCCAAATTCAATGTTAGACAGTAGTTGTTGAAGCAAATGTTGTGCTTTACTCACAATTTTGCTTGGTTGAAGACGAAGTACTATATCGATTATTTTACATAAATAATCGACATTTTCACTGCACAAATCCTTCAGCAATTTCACAGCGAACTCAAACTCTTCATCGTTTTCACATTCCGTATGTTCTTGAGCGTTTACAAGCAGTTTGTAATGCAATAATTGTACCGCGCTCCTTAGATGTTTATTTGAATGTTTACCTTTTTCCATCAAATGTTTCAAGGGTTTATCTATGTCTTCCTCGTTTAAATCCAATAGGTCAAAGAAGGATAGTAACTCTTCTTGATTATACATAATGTAAACTGCTAATTTATAGGAAGTTATTGTTAAAGTTCAGGTTATTTCTATTTTGAATCAACTTTGAACATACGGCATATGCATGCGCTTGAATGAAATGACAGCACAGACACAGACAGTGACAACTTGGTGACAGCGATATATTATTTTATGGTCTTTGCTTAGGTCTTTTGGGTCTTTGCGTCTTTGCGTTAAACAAACAAAACGAACAGCTGGGGTGCTTTTTTTTTGGATTTTTTCCATTGTTCAATTTTTCCAGGCCTGCACAAGCCATGCGTAGAGGTTGGTACTTGGTCAATCCAATCAAGGTCATAAGCGGGGTGTACACGAGCTAGATGTATACATTTTGGGTCATGTTCTCCATCGCCCGCCAGATCTCGCTACTATAGGTCCGGCCCATGTGTTGTTGTTCAATATGTAGCTTTTGTAGCCATATGTATTACTATAATCTATGTTTTGTAGACAGAAACAAAGCTTCAAAAGCAGAATCATGCAATAGTTGGTAACAAGTCCGTGTAATTATTGTTGCCAAAACAGCACTAGTCTGCACCAGTTAACACTTTATTAGCTTTTTTAATTGAATTCCCAAAAACTCAAATCCATATACCCAAAAACGAAGTTGTGGGGGATTGTTATACAGTCTTCTATTTAGAGAAGACGTCATATTACCAATATATCATTTAACAGAATCCAGTTGGACTAGTGGCATAGTTGAAAGAAGCGTAAATATTCATGATATGTTACGTCGTCCAGTATTCTACATCGCGTCTCAGTTTACGATCCATGAGAGTAAACTGTAGTATATTTAAAATTACGTTATATTTTATTACACCATTATATACAAATCAACTGAATATTTTATTAATAATTTGACTGCTAAAGTGAATAAGACATTGTTTTTTTTTAGCTGGCAACTTCATTATTTTTGTCCTTGTTCGAGTTGCCAAAATCACTAGGTATTTAGGAAAAAAAATCCTCCATTGAGAATCCTAGTACAGTATCCGTTTCAGTTTATTCCTAGAAAATAACTCTGTAGATTAGCTGGAATTCTATTGCGTTGCAATTTTCCTTTTCAAGTTTTTCATAATTTCATTGTAGAATATAATTTCAACGTAAGCAGCGATGGAAGATAATTCTTCTTCCGATGACGAAATTCCTTATTCTCCTACAAGTCCTCAATTTGGTGGAAAAAAACTGAAGCTGAATGATGGAAGTTCGCAAGATAGTTTCAAAGAAACAGGTAAAAGTTCGTCCTCGTATCGGCTACAATAAAAATGTGACGTAAAAACTTCGTGTCCATTTTATGTTTTTTTTTTAGTCGTGTCGGGCAGTAAAGATGAAAATGTGGACAGTGGAGTGTCAGCAGACAAGTCAGAGAGCACCAGTAGCGATGACCGTGGCCAGGCCCCGCAGGAGGGTCCCTCCAACGAGGTAGTGAACGCAGCTCCCTCAGGGAGCAATGTTCGTGCGATACTTCTGAACCTTAGACGTCCTAAATGGGGCAGAAACTATAGGAAACGAAAGACTCCTGACAGAGACACAGACAGTAATGGATCCTCGAGGGATTCCGACGATTTGTCTGTGGACGAAACTCCATCTTCAAGAGTTAATGATACAAATTCTACATCTGAAACTGAGAGTGATGATTTGAGAAGGCTGGCTGACTTCCTTTCTCCTGAGATGGATAGCACTTGTAGTGGGTGAGTACTCTAACTTCTTCATTCTTTATCACCAGAAAAGGGAATATAATTTGTAGGTACTATAGAATCTTTTCAAAGTCAATTTATTTATTTCAACTAGACCATTAAAAGGCACTTTTGAATGTCAGAACTGTTTGAAAGTTAAAATATTATAGTGACTAGTTGTCAAATTCCCAAAAGAAGTTTCTTATTGAGAAAAATGGAAAAGAAACTCCATAGTAACTCTTTGCAAATATAAGTTTTACAATACTTTGTATATATTAATCAATTGATTATGTGAGGATGATGCACCCAAAATAACACTAAGCACTATACTACTAACAGCTACAACAAAGTAATACCAGCAGAGGTAAAATTAATAAGTTTGCTAGTAGAGGGGAAATTTTGCAACCATTGATTTATAAAATTAACAGCAGTAGATCACTGTGTATTAAAATAAATATAAAAGATCAGTAACTAGGTAGGTACACCTTTTTAGTCATATGTAACAATTTCTTGGAGTTTGTTTTTAATAATTTGTGACCTGATTGATTATGATGACTCATCAGTAATTCAAATCATTTGATAAGAGAATCCCATATATAAATTATTTATTTAATTTCTGCATGTTTATTGGGTTCAACATTCCTAAAACATACTATTGTTTTGTGAAGTTATTATCATTGTACCTATACTCGCTTTGTTTAGGTATTTAAATAGAGCAGACAACTAAACAGCTGATTAATCCAGTTGGCTGTAACATATGAAGGCTCCACAGCAATAATGATGAAAGTCCATTTTTGTAAAAATTCTAAGTAAGCACGTCATTCAGCCTCTGGATATCTGTAGTTGGTATTCTTGTTAACAAACTTAGCAATATTACTTAAAATCAGTCCACACTTATCTATACTAATATTATAAAGCTGAAGAGTTTGTTTGTTCGTTTGTTTGTTTGTTTGTTTGTTTGAACGCGCTAATCTCAGGAACTACTGGTTCGAATTGAAAAATTATTTTTGGGTTGAATAGACCATTTATCGAGGAAGGCTTTAGGCTATATATCATCACGCTTAAGCCAATAGGACCGGAGCAGCGATAAAGAATGTTTTAAAATCAGGGATTCCACGGGGACGAAGTCGTGGGCAGCAGCTAGTATTAGATAAAAGGATGGTACTCAATAAAGTCCTGTTTTTTTAAAATAACTAAATAATATATTTTAATTAACTCTTAAATAAAGCTTGAGTAAAGAAACAATATAATATCAATAATAAAAAAGTGCTGTAACAAATAATATATTAAGTTTCATACCTTTAAACACAACTTTCCTGTTCCCATTAATACAATTGAAACGCAATTATCTCAAAATGATGTAACTAGGACATTTTTCGTTATTGCAGTGGACCCTTCATATGTTTTAGTATCTAATATTGTGTAAAATGCAATCCGATTGTGTATAAGTATTTATAATGCCTTTTTTAATACTAATTTTTAAAACTAGTTTTCTTTTCCTGTAATCCAATCCAGGAAAGGCAACAAGTTGATTTCTGTCAAACTCAACTCATTTTTTGAGTTTTTCACTTTATTTTCTGTCTACATAACATACAAATCATTTGTAAAATGGTCTAAGAAATTGCTTTTATTATATGACTACCAACACCCTGTGGTTTTGTTCCTGTGGGAATACGGGGATAAAATATAGCCTATGTTACTCGCTGATAACGTATCTTCCCAATTACTAAAATCACTCCAGCAATTCCTGAGTTTATTTGGTACAAACAAACTTTCCTCTTTTCAATAATACATATTGGTAAAAATTAATATGCTCTAGTTTTGCTGCCTTCAAGCTATATTTATTACTCTATACTAAGTATCTTAATTGCACTTGAATAAACAAAATATATCATAATTAATTTGTTGATTGTCATTAAAAATACTGAATGATTCAATATCTGTTTGTTTTTGCCTGATAAGCTTATCAATTTATAGTAATAGTAGGTTTTGTATACATGAAAGATAATGTATTAAATCTATATAAGACCAGGCCACAAAATTACTTATTGCCTGATTATTATTATTATTATTTTGGTCCAATAATAATAATAAAAAAAAACCTTTTGTGTTTGTGATATGCAGTTTGTGACACTGAGTCTGCTGTGTCATAAATAAGTTTAGGATTTTTTTACTTAATTGCTTCTGAAAAATTCCTCATTCACTACTGACCTGTTAGCAAAAACTGAAGGAACTAATTTGAATATTCATTAACAGTTCATCTGGGAGTACGGCTGCCAGCGATGAGAACAGTTACGAGTCTGACAACATACTGGACCTTACGGGCAACTCAGACTCGGAAGATGAGCAAGAAATTCACAGGTCTATGACCGCAGCTTCAGCGGAGACAGAGGAGAGTAAGGGCAAAGTGCCCCCAGTACTACTCAAGACGAGGCCTAAGCACAGCTACTTGATACTTAGAGGTAATTATTGATGACAAATTTACTGCTAAAAAAACCTACTTAGCGGTTGTTACTGTAGTCTTATTTTCAAAGCAAACTTCGCGCAAAAACCGGAACAGATAGCGAACCATCTGTTTTCCCGTCAGATAAACACGAAGATCACCTAAAAGGCGCCCTCTATCGTATCATGCGTATGATGGTTGTTACTGAGGACGACCACGCTTTGTATAAAGCGATCATCAAGTGAATTGGCGATCATCGCGACCAGGAATACTGCCGATATAAGCCTCCGTCCGTTTTTGTCTAATTTTAAATACCATTACGGATCTAAACAACAGGATATTTTTTTGAAAAAAATTAGTTATTTTACCAAAAAATATTGGAAAGGTACGTAAAGAAAAAATTAAGACGCTAACAGTGAGTTGCAAACTAGCGTAACGTCACGCGTCAGTACAGTTTTTACTATAATGTGACGTCGCCAGCGCCCACTGTTGAACTTTGATGCGCTTTTACTTTGTAAATTTTTATCGACTTGAAAATCGAGTCCATTACTTTATGAAAATTTAACGCACGGACTAAATAAATATATAATTTATTTACCTGCGTAGTTCCCGTTTCCGTGGGAATACGGGGATAAAATATAGCCTATGTTACTCAGGGTGAATGCAGCTTTCTAATGGTGAAAGAATTTTTGAAATCGGCCCATTAGTTTTTGAGTCTATTCGTTACATACAAATCTTTCCTCTTTAGAATATTAGTATAGATTTATAGGTACCGAAAAATACCCTGTTCTGCTATGGTTATGACATAGCCAAAACGTGCCGAGCGTACATAGCACGAGCACAGATATCATTAGCAAAGTTTCTAATAGTCGCGGCTTGCCGGCTGCGTGCTCATTGATTCCTATTATCACAACAATGAATAGGAAGCGTGCAAGAAATATGGGAGAAGTTTCATTGTCCCCCCGCGTCGTTCCTATTCCCGTGGGAATACAGAGATAAAATATTACTAGGTACTCCTACTATACGCGCTGATAATATAGCTTTCCATTGTTGAAAAAATGGTTAAAATCGGTCCAGTAATTTCGGCGCTTATTCGGTACAAACACAGTATAATATTAGTATAGAAAAGTTGCGAATTTACTCCCCATGTGATTTAAGTATGTTTGGTTGCAAACAGGCCAAATAATTTTTTGCTGTTATATTGTGCGTTTGGGTGGTGATAAAGTACATATTTTATTTTCCCAGTTTTTTTTATTAGTTTTTCTCTAACTTTGTCCCCTGTAGTCTTCTATCCGTCATGTCGAAAAATGATCCTGTATATCTTGTATGGTTCAAATTGAAAAAAAAACAATCAATATTTCATTTACCTTATTTAATTGTCAACAGAAATAATAAACCGTGAGATGGGGCTGACATTTCCCTGCGGCAAGGTCACGCAAGAGGACCGCATGTTCGAGAGAAGGTTCTACGGATCCTTGCACGCGATATACAGAATGAAGAAGCAGTTCGCTCTCACCAGACACAGAGGTTGCGTCAATTCAATAAATTTTCATCCAGAAGGTAAGTTATTTTCTCGTCGCTGGGAAAATAAAGGTCGTCGCCATAGACTTTCTGCTCTGCTTTATTTGCCAACCCGCCATGAATGAATTCAGAAGTCCAGTAGCCAGGCCAGCGCATACTTAGCCTGCGTTAATGACGATTTCGAAACGATATTCGCTGGAATATGCGATCGATACGTTCATTTGTTCGACTAAACCGGAAGGCGCCCTCTACCGGCGCGATAGCAGTGAATCGATCGAACATAAGGCTAGTGAAGTTTTTATTGGAATATTGAACCTTATGAGTATTATTTAAAGATGTTGGAGCTTAGACTTTTGTTAAAGTCCTAGGAAATATATTTATTACCATTGGTACGCATTACTGTGGCGTTTTAAGGCGGCGGACATACCAATCAAAGAATCTATATCCTACTTCATATCGGGCCTGCGGATGGCGAGCTATGGGTGGCTCGCCGTCCGATAACAACCAGGCCCGAGTCGACGACGCGTCGTGTTCCACGCGCGCCTCAAAGAGCTGTCAGCAAAGAAAACGGGGCCCCATAGGGTCAGTGCCTGCTAGGGTGCAGTAATTTGTCCAAAAGAGTCACTTCGGACCTGGAACGCAAAGGGCACTAGGAGGAACACGGGTGCGTTTTAGTCACTAAGAGTCTGACACTCTCTTCCGCTCCGCCCAGACAGGGAAAAGTCATTTGATGATTCCCATCCAGAAAAAAAAGGCCTACGTGATATCACGATTTTTGTAGGCAGAAAAAACAAAAACTGCATTAGAAGGCGACTATAATGTAAACCCGGCTTCAACCAGCTTTATATAGCTGGAATCGAGGTAAAAATAAACTTGGGACGAATCCCGCTGGGAGCATTCAACAGGTCTTTACAACATCATTTTATCCCTTTTTGCCTCAGTGTAATTAGCTAATTTACATTGTTTGGCCTGATTTTATTTATGTATTGTTAGATTTACCTTTCTGGCTATTCTCACACACTGAGACTATTAAAAAGTAGCCTGTAATGCTCGTGATAGTCTAACTTTCGTGATCGGGCCAGAGCCTATTTCGAGAGATCTTTTAAAAAGAAGCAAGCACTAGACTAGATAAAACACTTTCTAACTTGCTATATAATCAGAAAGACCTAATTTTTTTACGGTTCCGTACACAAAGGGTATCAATCAGAACCCTTTAACCAACCCTCAGCGAATACGTGATCGACGCGATCATTTGCTGTGATCATGTTCGCGCTATCATGGCTTTATATTAGGACGACGCATAAAGGTTCCGTACAGTTACCGGATTTTTTTACTTCCAAAGTCCTATACTCAGCCCGTAAATAAATTCACAGGGCACCTCCTAGCCTCGGGTTCGGACGACACGAACGTAGTGGTGTGGGACTGGGCCCGCAATGCAGCCATTCAGACGATCAAGACGGGCCACAAGTCCAACGTCTTCCAGAGCAAGTTCCTGTTCCTAAACGCTGAGAGCCAGCTGAATATTGTAACGTGTGCCCGAGATGGACAGGTGAGGAACTATTTATACTGTGTCCCAATGTCCCACTATCCCACTGCTGGGCAGAGTTCTCTCCCCATAACTTTACATGTGTTGGTATTCTCCATCTAATACCTTACGAACGCCTTTAAGTGCGGTTAGGCTTGCCTCTATGACAACATCTGTGGGGAACTAGTTAAAAACCCGTGTTAAGATCGTTTGTTTGTCCGATCATTTATCTGTTTGTGTGCCCGTTGGCCACAGCCAATTTTTTTTTACGTTTTGAAGCTTTTCTATGTGCCAATATTATTATCGTGCCCGGGTAATTAGCGCTGAGGGCGGGCTGTCATAATTATTGTTAGAGTCATCGCCTGACGTCAGATAAATTAGCATACACGTGACGGGTGATGCCCAATAAAATTGACACTAGCATCGTCCTAATACAAAGAAATCATCGCAAATACGCGATCGTCGCTTTACTTTGTTCGGTAATACCGGAGGCGCCCTAGCTCTGTCGGGTTTACCGAACAAATGAACACGACGGTCGCTCAGTTGAAAATCGATTTGTATTACGGTAGACGTCTGGCGAGATTGGCATAAGAGGATAGCGACTGGTAGAAGTAGAGAGACGCCTTTGCCTGCCAGCAGCTGGTGAAATGTGAAAACAAGCTTAATACTTGTAGCGGCATCTATACCGGTACAAAAATTTATATAGCGACATCTATATCTCCAATTATGAACTAAACACCTGACGTCATATCAATCCTGCATCGCGGTATCAGTTTTCCGCGCGATATGAATATATACAACAGCCCAAATATCCAGCCCACCAGGCACGACACCTGTGGACGTGGATGGACGTTTGTGGGACTTTACACCCTGTTGTTCGTACCCCTATATACTGACTGCTTTTGTCTATTGAAGGAGTCTAAGCGCGGTGTTCCCCCAGGTGCGGCTGCTGCAGTGCCACCCGAGCGGCGGCTCCACAGTGTCCCGGCGGCGGCTGGCGTCGCACTCGCGCGCCGCACACAAGCTGCACGTGTGCGCCGCCGACCCTCACCTCATCATCTCCGCCGGGGAGGACGGCCTGGTCATGCAGTGTGACGTCAGAGCGGAGCATGCGTCTAGGTAACACTTAGCTTGGCGGCGGCTGGCGTCGCACTCGCGCGCCGCACACAAGCTGCACGTGTGCGCCGCCGACCCTCACCTCATCATCTCCGCCGGGGAGGACGGCCTGGTCATGCAGTGTGACGTCAGAGCGGAGCATGCGTCTAGGTAACACTTAGCTTGGCGGCGGCTGGCGTCGCACTCGCGCGCCGCACACAAGCTGCACGTGTGCGCCGCCGACCCTCACCTCATCATCTCCGCCGGGGAGGACGGCCTGGTTATGCAGTGTGACGTCAGAGCGGAGCATGCGTCTAGGTAACACTTAGCTTGGCGGCGGCTGGCGTCGCACTCGCGCGCCGCACACAAGCTGCACGTGTGCGCCGCCGACCCTCACCTCATCATCTCCGCCGGGGAGGACGGCCTGGTCATGCAGTGTGACGTCAGAGCGGAGCATGCGTCTAGGTAACACTTAGCTTGGCGGCGGCTGGCGTCGCACTCGCGCGCCGCACACAAGCTGCACGTGTGCGCCGCCGACCCTCACCTCATCATCTCCGCCGGGGAGGACGGCCTGGTCATGCAGTGTGACGTCAGAGCGGAGCATGCGTCTAGGTAACACTTAGCTTGGCGGCGGCTGGCGTCGCACTCGCGCGCCGCACACAAGCTGCACGTGTGCGCCGCCGACCCTCACCTCATCATCTCCGCCGGGGAGGACGGCCTGGTTATGCAGTGTGACGTCAGAGCGGAGCATGCGTCTAGGTAACACTTAGCTTGGCGGCGGCTGGCGTCGCACTCGCGCGCCGCACACAAGCTGCACGTGTGCGCCGCCGACCCTCACCTCATCATCTCCGCCGGGGAGGACGGCCTGGTTATGCAGTGTGACGTCAGAGCGGAGCATGCGTCTAGGTAACACTTAGCTTGGCGGCGGCTGGCGTCGCACTCGCGCGCCGCACACAAGCTGCACGTGTGCGCCGCCGACCCTCACCTCATCATCTCCGCCGGGGAGGACGGCCTGGTTATGCAGTGTGACGTCAGAGCGGAGCATGCGTCTAGGTAACACTTAGCTTGGCGGCGGCTGGCGTCGCACTCGCGCGCCGCACACAAGCTGCACGTGTGCGCCGCCGACCCTCACCTCATCATCTCCGCCGGGGAGGACGGCCTGGTCATGCAGTGTGACGTCAGAGCGGAGCATGCATCTAGGTAACACTTAGCTTAGCTTTCCGTGGCTTGTCATCGCTCGATCCTCGGAACAGTGAGCTCTATGAAGCTTCTGTGCGTCTTGGCAGAACGTAGCAGCCAGGCCTCAAGCACAACGGGCCAATTGGGAGTCGAAGTTAATAACTAGGCAACCGAGTTCCCTACCCCACTTTAACTGCCTCGGTGTTCTCGTTATTGCAAGTGCGGTTTCTGCGCGTGGGGTACTGGGTTTACCTTTGGAATTTCTCAGTGGCAGCCCAGAGTTTGGTATTGAATAGAATAGAATAGAAAAACTTTTATTCAGGACAGACACACGGTTACAAACACACATTAAAGGAGCAGAAAAGTACAGAATGCGCCGAGCGTGTTCGAACCGAAAGAGCTACCACCTCAGCATTTAACGGACTTTTTTTTTTCTTTTATTTAGCGTTTTATTGGACACACGAGCACTTCGTATAGCCTTTGTTCCTGATCTCTCCTCGCTAGTGTCAGCTTGCTATTTCATCGCTGTAATGACAGTAAAGGAAAAAATAACTCCTGCGTACGTTATTAATGTTCAACTGGATAGTGGATACCCTGACGGAAATTCGATCGTGATGATTATTGTAATATGCTTTACTTACTACAAATATTGACAGGAATTAAAAGTTGATTACTTATATCAATTCATCATCTGCATAGCCTTTTCTCAATTATATTAGGATCAATTTCCAGTTGAACCGGATTCAGCTGAATACCTGTATTTTACGTGGACAGCTGCCTACCAGACCACTACAACCCATTAACTGGGTAACACGGTACTTCTTGGCAAGACTTGGGAGTCTAGATTTACTGGCGTCTGACAACCCGTAACGGATGCCAAAAATCTACAAATAACAGAATTTATTGTTTTAAAATGTCTGAACTTTGTATGAATGCCACAGTGGCGGCTGTTATTTTTAGACCAGGCCGTATATAACATTAGTGTAGTATTGTTAATTCATTGAGTCTGTAGTCAAATACAGTATTACAAAAATACAACACAATTCAAATTCAAACAAAAAAATACAATACAATTAGCATTTGTTGTTGCATTCAGTTCCACCGCCACTTGTGTAAAGCTATCGATGAGTAGAGAAGCTTCAAAATGTACCATCTCCGTTTCCAGATTATTCCAAGTGAAGGACTGCAGCGTGGTGATCCCGCTGTACAGCGTGAGCGGCAACCCGCGCGAGCCGCGCGAGCTCATCGTGGCGGGCCGGGACAAGTTCGTGCGCATGTACGACCGCCGCAAGTCCACCAAGCCGCTCGCGCTCTACTGCCCCACGCCCTTCCTCGAGATATCCGTAAGATATATATACACCCACACCCACCAGGAATGCACACACTTATTGACACCATAGGCCTTTTGGATAAATGATGAACTAATGGCGGGCCACCAGCACAGATTAAAAATATAAAATAGCGAAAAAAAGAAATTTAAAAATAATATATTAGTTTGAAGCGTGTGCGTTTGCGCATTGTGCTTTCAATCTTTTCAACATTTGGCTCAAATTTACTTGTCACACACCGTACATCATGCACCGCACAGCGAGCGCACTTAGTAACGTGCGCGATTCAAATTTATATTATTTGTAAACCTCGGCAAGTCGGCAATATTTTTCCTTCAAATGTACGAGGGAATATTTTGTTGACGGGTCACTGGCATATTGCCGGGGGCCGCGGTTTGTGCATCTCTTATCTATACCAATATTATTAAGAGGGCAGATTTTTTGTTTGTACCGAATAAACTCCGAAACGAATGGACCAATTTTAGTCATTTTTTCACCAATGGAAAGTTATATTATCAGTGAGTAACATAGGCTATATTTTATCCTCGTATTGTGCTAGTTATTTATAAGATATAATTGGTCTTTATGAACTTTTGTTCGTGAGCTGTCGGTACATTAATCTGACAATAGCTTTCCCCGCAGTATTTCGTCGTTCGATTTTGCTTTTGTCCGGGATTGTGACCAATGACGCCGCGGTAGTGTGAAGAATCAGCACTTCCAGAGTTCATATATTATACATGTAGAAACTGTATTCAAAAGTCATTTATTCAAACTAGGCTGATAGACAGCACTTTTTGAACGTCAAATCTATACTGATATTATAAAGCTGAAGAGTTTGTTTGTTTGAACGCGCTAATCTCAGGAACTACTGGTTTGAATTGAAAAATTCTTTTTGGGTTGAATAGACCATTTATCGAGGAAGGCTTTAGCCTATTTATCATCACGCTTAAGCCAATAGGAGCGGAACAGCGATAAAGAATGTTTTAAATTCGGGGATTCCACGGGGACGAAGTCGCGGTCAGCAGCTAGTTTTACATAAAGACAGTCCCCCAAAACGCCCACCCTTATTCTCGCGGGAACGGGAACAACGCGGGTTAATCTAATAATGTTATAAATTTGAAGAGTTTTTTGTTGAGTTTGTTTGGTGTTACCTGTCGCCCTGAAATAAACGCATCAGTCGTTTATATGCATCTACACAGGCGACACAGGCGTGCAGTTTATAGTTTTCTTTGTTGTAAATAACGCTAGGAATGATGATACGTAGAAAAAGTATAAAAAAACGACTTTAGTAGCTAACATCAACAGTCCGTTTTTTTATTTTTTGATAAATTGCTTAAGTTCATTAAATTTGTTATTGAATTGTTTCAAAAAAGATGCTTACCACTCAAAATCTAGAGCATTTCGCGACGAAAAATTGTATTTTAGGGTGTCTCTTACAACGTTTTTTTTTTATTTCAATGTTCATAGTATTTTTTCTTGGTTAAACAATTGTGTTTAGCCAAGACTTTCAAAACATTTCGCGGACTTCCGCGGCATCATGGAGATCTGTGTGACGAAAATTGGCGATTTTTGGTATTCTGTGTTCCCCTTAGGTTAAGCTGGAGGAAAATAATCTGAGTTTTATTTTCTTTTTCAGTTATATTGTTACAATTCACTAATTGGTACGGTCTGATGCAGGACATTTTTGTGTGCACGTCCACCGAACATTCGCATCGTAGTCGCAATCTGTGAAAAACAACTGTAGTTGCGAATGTGGCTTAAAATTTACGAGTACTGGCCCTTGTTTTTTCCTTGATGGGAAATCATCAAATGACTTCTCCCGCTCTGGACGGAGCGGCAGGGAGTGTCAGACTCTTACTTACTAAAAACCACCCGTGATCCTTCATGTGCCCTTTACGTTCCAGGGCCGCGGTGACTCTTTCGAACAAATTCCGCAACATTATAGGAACAGCCCTCAGGTCGAATATGCAAAGCGCGATACTTTTGTGTTCTAATTAAAGTTCTCTTTATTATTTCAGAACGGAGCGCCGAAAGGGCGATTTTCTTTGATGCACCTCACTTGCGCAGTGTACAACTACGACGGTACGGAGATACTGGGATCTTATAATGACGAGGATATCTACCTGTTTGACGCGAAAAACGATGTCTATGAGAAGTAAGTTTAAATAAATGCTCTTCTAAAATGGAAAATTTAACAATTGCAATTTTCAAACAAAATAAATATCAAAATCAACTGCTTAAAAAGTAAACACGCTTTATCTACGAAAAGTCACTGACCTATTACGCGGCGAGGTGCGTGGTGCAGCGGGCAGTTGCGGTGCGGGACGTAGGTAGGTACTTTAGTCGGAAAACAACAAATCACCAAGTTGCGCATTCGCAACAAATCGTACCTATCGTACCTACCGTTTTGCACAGGTCCTTGACCTTACAATGTTTACCTATTATTTCGGACTCAGATCTACAGCATGTTGAAAAATAAGAAAATGAAAAATAATTTCCTGTAGCTAAAGTATTCGTTGGATTTGATTGATTTTTTGTATACGGGTAAAGAGCATGATACTCTTTAGGTGGCTTAAAGGAATGTCAATCGTCCTGCTCCACTTTGTATATACAGGGTTATTTTTAAAACACCAACAACCTCTTAAGAGGTCGTTTTACTCATCATTATGAACAACTTTTACATGGGACCAAACCTGAAATCGCAGCTGTTCCCTACATTTATGTTCGTATAACTCATCAAAATGTATGGGATATCGGATTTACAACCCTGGGACAAATAACCCTGTATAAAATACCAAAACAAAATAGCAAAAAAAAGAGAAAATGTGGGTAAAAACAATCTCGATCAGTTACCAATCTGATAACTACAACCTGGAAGTCTTGAAGTCAAGAGTGAACAGGTACAGGGTACTTCTAGACAAGCGTGCTTCGTTCGTCTTCGACCACACCATTGCTTACCATCAGAGAGAGAGAATCAGTGAGATAGTGGTCAAACGCGTGCCTATCTATAGTAAAAATCAGGATACCATGTTTCCGAGATACTGGGATGTGTAGATCAGATAGACAGATCTCTTTTTTTGGCAATAATTGAAGACTGAATTTGTCGAGAATGATCTAAAAAAGAATTATTAGCTCTAGATCAATATTTTGCGAAATATTCACCTTGCAATTTGTGGCCGCGTAATCGTACAGTTGTTGTTTCTTTATTGTTGATTATTTCTTTAAAACTTAAGAGCGTTCATCCGTAAAAACCACGCTGGAGTCAAAATTGATGATTTCCGACGGACAATAAAACGATAATCTATTTAATTCGTAGATAAGATATTGACGTCAAATTATTGAGGATTTCATAATCTAGTGCTTGGCTGAAAAATATTTTCAAATGATCGTAAAGTTTTCTCATTAGAACAGTTTTTACTCAATCCCTTTTTAAAACTAGCGGTCGATGGTCTACGCAAATGCTAGATAATAGTAAAACCATAAACGACAAACTTATAGAAATATTACTATTAAAAAAACAATAACATTTACTAGTGCTTGGCTGAAAAAAAAACGTAATTATTGTAAGTTTTTATACAAGAAAAGTATACTCAAAAGTGTCATTTTTAGCCACTTTTCGAGTTTTTAAACGTGTTATTTTAGGATGAAATCAAAGGTATTTTTGTTGTTTTTTAGACCTAGTAAATGAAGACATTTACGATCTAAAACATGGTACATTTTTTTTTTAAATAACTTCTATATTAATTTTACTATAAATTATTTAGTACTACTATATAATCGACGCGGAATCGCACCAGCGCTCAGTGCCGGCCGAGGCCTTTCAGAGGTTGGACGTGTGTCGCTCCCGTTGCCGCGTGCAGCGTAAAATTGTATTATAGTTTGTCGAGTTTTTAGAGCGACTAGGACGAATTGATACTTTTTGTTTATTTTTTTTTTAACGAAACAAAACTTTGATGATTACATATTTTAAAGTAATGGAGTTCAAATCATGAAAGAAGATAACTCTTTTTATGTATGATTTCATTTTTTTTTTTTCGATAATTATGGGTAGCAATAGGCGCTATACGGGGCAAAAAGGAAAAGTTACGGAAATTTGGCCAAGGCTAATGAAGCTAAAAAGTACGTTACCGAGGAACCACTTTTAATGTCGTAGCTGGTTATAGCCAATTCGCATTTTTCTTACACGGGGATTTTAATAACCGATAGAAAATAGAAGGTCACATTCTTCAATATTAGGACATTAATAAAAAATATATATTTGTTACAAACATACAAATATTTCCTCTTTATAATATTACTGTAGATTGCAAAATAAAGCTTTGATGCTGACGGGGCCATTATTTCGGTGATACTGTAGATTTCACGACACTAATTGTTATACGAAACAAGTTGCGCTGTACTGAAACTAGTTTTGTGAAATTAATTATTTCTTCTTATTCTATTATTCTTTCTAAACCATACAAAAACTGCAAGTCAATGCGGGTATGTCACAATAGAATGATACCGAAGAATCACAGCTACCGCAAGAGTTGATAAAGAATTGGAAATACTGGAATCTTCTGAAAAGCGCCAAACACATCCTTGAAGATCAGAGTGAATGTGACTTGTGCTACTGCACCAAAGAGAGAAAAAAGAAACAAACCAAACTCTCGAAGCCAAAACATTGATGTTAAAATTGCAACGCAATGTCTGGCAGCTGGCTTATCTTTCTCGAAGTCTGCCCCACGATTTTACCAAAAACCATGCAGAGCAGTTCAACACCATAGTAGCAAAGACTGTAGGTGGGAATCGCATAATTCCCTAAAAGATTCATATTCCGTCCGTTGTTATGCCGCTTGGTTAGTTTAAACACAGATAAACCTCAAACTACCCTTTATAAATGTGCCTACCAGAAAAGTCCAGGTCAATCCCTGAAACATTTAGAGCAAAACCGTTTTTCTATAAATCAAAATCTGAAACGCAAAATACCTCGCCGAAAAATAAACTTTAGCACAGGGCTCCTGAACAAAGTCAATTACGCAAATGCATGTTAAACGCCTTTCATGAACCCAGACAATTTCAAGCAGGCACATGTAGTTTTCCTTGAAAATTTAAAAACACTGACCTTAAAACGGCATTAATGAAATGCCGTTTAAAGGGATACAGTTCTTCAGGCTGTGAGTGCCTTGTGACTCCAGCTGAGAAGAAGTATTTTAACTGCTTCCAATTTTGCCAAAATTTGTAAACAACGCCCGAATTTGAATTCAGCACTACTCGTTAAATCTATTTTATATGGATATCATTTTTATTTCATGGCGATAACGTAATTTTCAATGTTAAACATGACTGGTATTACCAAAATATGTCAAACAAAAATGTGTGTTTTTTTGCGGTGTACACTAGTCCTGATTTTCCAATAAAAGGTGTAAAAATTTACAAAGTTTTGTAAAGAATTTCAATTTTGTAAAGCAAAATGATTCCTCGTTTAACAAAATTTTATTATGTATGCGTTCTTCCCGAAATAATTGATCCCAGAAACAGCCGATCAATGCAATTGCGGGAAACTATTTTATGATTTATACAGCTTTTTTATCATAAATGATTTAGGTACTAAATATAACATGATAAATCTTTATTTAATTACCCACCTACTCATCCTAACCATAAAATGAAAAAAGCTATCAACAATCCACTAGAACTAATTACCAACACTTAAGTAGGTACAATTATTAATATTATTTTTCTCCAAAATAACTAGATTTCATATATGAAAAGGTGTAAAGGCAAAATAATATTTCAAATATAATTATTTATTAATCATAAATCTACAAATCATCAGAATAACAATAATTTGTATTTAACTTCCAGTTTAATTTTTCTATAACAATACATTATTATTGCTCTAAAGCTAACGGATCAAAGTTGGTTAGTCGAAGTACAAAGAGAGCGCACGCGGCTAGTCTACGCACACAGTTACCCACGCTTCTGTGTGAGTGAAATTTGCGAACTATTTACCTAAACCTGACGTGCCGCGCTAGGCATGAACGCTCTTAAGACTCGATACAGTAAAACTTCTACAAGAAGAAAGGCTTTATTTTGTCAAAACTAACGAGAGCAATAAATACTTCTAAAATGTCCTCCACGTTACGTTCGCGCGGCCAGCTTAAAATCCTTAAATATTTGGTTCATTTCTTTCGATTTTGACAATTTCCGACAATTTTACTGGCGCAGTTATTAGGGTTCCGTAGCCAAATGGCAAAAAGGAACCCTTATGGATTCGTCATGTCTGTCTGTCCGTCCGTATGTCACGGCCGTTTTACTCGGAGAACATTAAAGCAACATAAATGAAAATTGGTAGGTAGGTGCAACCGGTTAACCGCTATTCAACAATTCTGTAACATTATGGAAAAATAATATTTTAGAGGTGACACTCCATACATGTAAGTAAGGGACGAAAAAATAAATTCCATCAAACATGTGTGTATGTGTGGTATCATTGGATAGCTCTTTCAAAATGAAATAGAGATTTCCAAAAAAGCTTTTTATTGCAGGCAATAGTTTTTGAGATATGTATGTGCCCGAATGTATGTGTTCCGAATCCGTAAAAAATGTGTCGCCCCTCCTCTAACTTTTAAACGATGAAGTTGAAAATTCTAAAAAAAAAGCATAGCAAATAGAACTTCACAGAAACTTCCAACGAAAATTGGTATGATCATCACACCTTATATAATTTTAGAGACATGAGATTTTAACAGTGAAAACTACGGAACCCTTCGCTCGGAACACGCACTTGGCCGGTTTTTTTTTTTCTGTTTGGATAAATTGGCGGAGCAATCGTAACGCACACCTTGCCTTCACCATTTTTTCTACGTTTAGCTACGAGCTTCTCAAACCCTTATCCTCAAACCCTTCAGGGGCGTGTCGGCGGAGAAGGACGGCTACACTCACCGGTACAGCGGGCACCGCAACAGCGCCACGTTCAAGGGCGTGGCGTTCTTCGGGCCCAAGAGCGAGTACGTCGTATCCGGCTCGGACTGCTCCTACATCTACGTGTGGGACAAGAAGTCCGAGTCCATCGTGCAGTGGCTGCAGGGAGATGTTAATGGCGTTGTGAGTATATCTTCGTATTTAGCATAATCAGCCTTTTAATGTTCCCACTGCTGGGACTCAGGCCTCCTCTCTAGGAGAGGGAATGGGCCGTAATCCAGCACGCGGGCCCAGTGCGGGTTGGTGAATGTCACATGTCTTAGAATTTTTGGTTCTAGGACATGCCGGTTTCCTCACGATGTTTTCCTTCACCGTATTTTCGTATTTAAAGATTACGAACTCAAACTCAAAACATTTCAATTAAACCATTTTAGGTATTTTGAACTGTCAAGGTCGGCCATCCAAGTTATCTGCACGTTCCAAAGCGTAGACCTCTATGAGGAAGACCATAACTCGCCGTCCGCAGGCGCAACAATTTTTAGGCCTATAGCCATAGCGACCGGCATCCACTGGCAGTCAGACACAGGCCTTAGTGCGATTTAATGAACGAGCGCGTCACAGTAAACTCCTAGATAGGCTAAAATATAGCCTGTGTTAAGGAGAGACAGTGCCGGTCCCCTAATTGTCGGATTATTATAAAATAAAATGTGCTTAACTTAAAATTTTAAACAGCATCTGTATATTAGTGCGGTTACTATACAATAGTTTTTTTTTTCTTTTTTAATATTATTTATACAAAACATATCTATAGTGTGTGTGTGTGAGGGTGTGTGTAGGTGCATTTATGTATTAAGTATGTGTGTGCGTGTGCGTGTGTATATGTGTGATTGAGATAAGATATGCGTATTGTCTTTCTATGTAGCTTTTCTTGAATCATTTAAGTCGAGTTTCATTACAAATTGACGTCTACTTACGTTAACGCGATCGAGTCGGTATAAGAAGTCGCATTAAGGCTACAGTTCTCATAGGTACTCACAGAATAATGGCGACACTTTTTATAGTCAGAAATTATCTGAAGAGAAATAGTTCATATTAACAAAACCTTTTTGGCCTCGCACAGTTTAAAATAATTATTTAAACTTTTTTTCCTTTGTTTTGTGTAAATCCTAAATAAACATTTTTCTTTCTGTCTTAAACGAGGAAGATAGTAAGTCTCCTTAATTTAGAGTCTTTCATCATACACGTTATAATGTTTCCAGGTCAATTGTATAGAGCCTCACCCGTGGAGCCCAGTGCTAGCGACCAGTGGGCTGGACAAAGACATCAAGATCTGGATGCCGAAGGCTCAACACGACCCCACGTACGCGGGTTTAGAAAGGGTAAGACAACTTACGTAACTAGCTTTTCACAACCGACTCGCCTCGGTGGTCCATTCGAATCTAGCAATTTTTCGGGATAAAGCAAAAAAAAAATCTATGAAATTCGTATTATAGGTGTGGGCGATACAATAAAAGGCTTGATCGACCCTGATAATTATATGTGGTTTATTAACCTAAAGAGAAGATTTTACAAAGATAATAGCGTCGCGACAAAAATATGGCGGTTAAGCGCGAGCGCGGTCCAAGTACGAGTATAGTTTTTTGTGTGGAGTTGTCGCCGTTGATTCGCGAATGTTGCCATCTTTTGGACGCGTTCATGATAGCTGCGTTCCGGCGTAGATAATAGATTTCGGAGATTGCAAAGGCATGTCAACTTAAAAATAATATTAGTTTTTAATTTAAAGGCATGCTTCGCTGACATATTTTCCGATTTCTCATTCCTGTGGGGACAATACCAGTCATCTTGGTAGAATATAATTGTTTCTGACTCCTACCGACTTCAAGCCTCGTCCATCCACTAGGCAACATTTGTCGCGCAATACATGACGCCCAACATGTTCAGCAACATGCTCAACAACTCGCGACGTTGCCAGCAGGTACTTTTTAGTAACATTGTCAATTTTACAAAAAAAAAGTTCCTAATTGCCGTTATTTATTATATACTTTATTGCACACCAAAAGTAACACAAAAAGTAGACTTAAAACTAAAACACACACAATGGGCGGTCTTATCGTATTCCGCGATCTCTTCCAGACAACCTGGCATGGACAGTATATGTCTGGACATGAAATAGGGCTGTCATTGGTGTAACAAAACCAAATAATAAAATTTATAACGATATAATATAGATACCTACATACAAATGTCATATAATAGACACATAAATACATACATTCCAACTATACAGGCAGTAAAAATACGGAGGACTATGGATAATCACAGCGACAGGTAATGTTCCTTGCAACATGCATGATGAGCAACATGTTGTGCATCATGGCGCGCGTCAAATGTTGCCAAGTGGACACGAGGCTTTATACTACCTATTCAGTATGTCCAACTACCAAGAGTTGGAGCGTCTATCTGCCTAGGCAAAAGACCAACAGTATTTTTTTGTTACGGGAACGTACTGCCGAGATAATAAGTATTCTACGTCCTAATATAGGCAGAGTTCTACCCGTGCGCCAAACTTCGTTCAAATTTGTTCAGCTGTTAACGCGTGATTGATGAACAAACATACAGACTTTTACATTTACAATATTTATGTCACCGGTTATTATAAAATGCGTAATATTATAAAATATCTTCAGAGATTGTAAACTCTCGATAAATTGTCAATTGAACATTTGGAATACTTTTTTACGCATCAGAATTTTACAGTCAATAATTTCTTAAAGTCATTCAGAGAAATTGTGAATCGACATAAACTGACGACATGTTGGCGAATAGTCAGTGCACGGTTCAACAATTTATCGGATTGTCTGGTCTAGCCTAGTAGCGACACATAGGGCACAGGGATAGGGCTCTCCGGCACGGATAGGGAACGTGCAGAAACTATAGGTGGCAGCACAGACGCGTCAATGTCAAGTATATTTTACTTGTAAGTTTCAAATTTGCAACGCTAGATGGCACAGTCTACCTCGTGCACGTTCCCTATAGCAGTGGCGTGCAGTGGTTCGAGTTAGGGTAGGCCAGAGAAAATGTCCAAATAAATTTTAAAAAATAACCACATTATTCAGGGTTGATTTTTAATGAAATGAGTTTTTTTTAAATAGCCTTTTTTAAAAAAAAACACTACATTTCAACCCTGAATAACGTGGTGTTTTTTTTGGACATTATTTTCTGGCCTACCCTAACTTTTGGTTAGGTTCGAGTGGTATGATTTGATGTGCATATTTCCCTGCATGTGGTATTGTGCCTTCAACAGAATACGCGGTACTGATACCGCCACCATAGTATATTCTACGTCATAGTGCATAGATAACTGAGCGGCATCAAGGCTTATCGTATCAGTAAATGCTATATAACTCCACATCAAGATTATACGGGTGCTATAACACTATGAAATTCAGCGCGTTATCATTTTAACAACAATCGTAAGAGTTAACCGTAAGATAAGACACAAAGGTGGCTCCTGATAAATGTTATCTAGCAAGTAGGGGTCATTGTTTGTTGTTTTCTTCTAGAATACTTTATATACATTCTTAGGCTGTGTTCTGAGCACTATTTTGCAAACGTTCTTACGCTTAGCTGATTACTGTTAGTTATTATTTTCTATGTGGATTTATAAAAAGCACATAGTTGCTGTACAGGAAGTAATTCCGTACACTGAGATTTAGAACGAACCACGAATTACACGGGATGTGTACAGGAAATAAAATCACTGTTTTGTGTCCGTAAATGGGTGTCTGTTTATTAATAAAACTATATAATACATTAGCTTCTGCCCGCGACTTCGTCCGTGTGAAATCGTTACTAACCCCCCGATTCTTTGTGAAATTGATTCGTTGGAGGGAGAAGTGGTAGGAGGCGCGAGACGTGACGTTAGTGGCGGCATGCGCGGGACCTGCGCGTGCGGGACAGTACGCGGACATTGCAACATTACTTTATTTCTCTAATATAAAATATTTTTTCTAAAATAAAAGAAGCCTAAGTTATTCCTTATTAGCTACCTGCCAATAAAAGTCCCATCAAAATCGGCCCAACCATTTCAGAGATTAGCCGGAACAAACAGACAGACAAAAATTGTAAAAAAAATATTTCGGTGTATGTACCGTATTTAAATTCATATAATTATGCTTGTAGTAAGCGGTTATTTCAATATTACAAACAGACGATCCAATTTTATTGATATGTATATAGTAGGTGACTTGTGGTAGGCGAGATAGCCTAGTCAGCAAACGTACACAAGTAAATGATGAATAAGCGAATGCTGGTTCAGGTAAAAATTAAAACAATACATGTGGCCATGCTCGTACAGTTGCTTTCATGAAATGGTATAACGGCCCCGACTTAAAAATTGTAGGTCGCGGGTTCAAACCCAGCCATGATGCGTCTGGCTGGGTTTGAACCCGCGACCTACAATTTTGTAAACCTACAATGTTGTTGTCAGCAACTTCATAATGGCTTCGAATGACTAAAAGTAGGAATTCTCAAGGCTCAATGTGCGTAGGTAAGCCTTTCTTAATAACTTGGAGTACTTGGACTACGCGATACCAAAACATTTTATTTATCAATCTATTTACCATAAGCAGTGATGGCCGATAGGTAACCAGCCAGGCGCATTACTTTGTGTAATTTATTTCATCACCACTGCTCTCGAAACGGTGAAGGAAAACATCGTGAGGAAACCGGCATGTCCTAGAACCAAAAGTTCGAAGACATGTGACATTCACCAACTCGCACTGGGCCCGCGTGGTGGATTACGGCCCATTCCCTCTCCTTGAGAGGAGGCCTGTGTCCCAGCAGTGGGAAAGTTAATAGACTGATTATGCTTATGCTAAGAACTGTATCACACACACACATAGTTGCTATCGGGGGTAGAACTTGGACGAGGAATTGGCATCTGGCACAGGAATTAGGAGATTGGCATAAAAAATACACCCTATGCTCAGCAGTGGGCGAGGTCAGGCTGTGGATGGCGATAGCATTACGAAAAGTAATAATAGAAATCTGGAAATATTCCATTGGAGGCTTGGCAACGTTGTTCGAGCTTTTGCACTACTCATAAATTTTATGTCCAGTCATGGTCTCCCTTAAGCTTTAAAAGGTTCCGCTCCTCAAATACCTGAAATAAAACTTAAGTTTTTATAACACCATACCATCTCAATACTAGAAAACAATAGACTAACAAAAAAAAAACACTAAAATTGCAGGTAGTACGAGAAAACAGCGTATCCCAACTAAGAAGTCCATTGTTCAACGATTTTTTACCTACACTATATAGCGCGTGGCGCGGAGAGAATGGACTGTTCACGGACGAAGAGCCCGCGCCGCCGCTCGGCGGGAACATCGAGTTCGACGGCAACGTCTGCACCACCTTCTAGTACCTTCTCGTACCTCCTAGAACCTTCTAGCACGAGCCCAGCGTTTGGACTAGATTTAAACGCAGCGTCACGTTGATTTGACTTTGTTTTCGTTGTTACTGTTTTGTTAAATTGGTTGGTTAGTTATGTAAGTGTTAGCGTAGCGAACTTTAAAGGGAGGTGCGGTATATTAACCGGCTTATTTATTAAACGTTCTAAACATATAATTGGCTTGTTGCATATAAATTTTTTCTTTCTTTCTTACTTCTTCTTTCTTGAATCCTAGTTAGCAGATTCCTAATTAGGAGTTAAAAATTGTTTGGCAGAGCAACTAATAAAATGTATGGGTTATTCATTCATATTTTCTATTGTGAATTAAGAATCTGCTAATCAGTATTTGAACTAATTATATGGTTCGATGTTTTATAAATAAGTCTGTTTATGTATTAATAAGGTTGAAAGTTGTTGATACCTAGTGATTTTTGAAAAACGTTGTTGTATCGTGCATTTCATTAACAGGGTTAAATAAGTAAGTAGCGACACAGACCGCAGATTCTCCGCCAATTAATATAATTATTTACAGTTATTGGGATTACCGTAAAAAGGTATTCTATCGTTCATACACATCAGTGTTATAATATTGATATACTCAAGTTGTATCGTAAACTTGTTTCGTGATATAAGAAAGTTGCGTTTGTCATTTAGTATCTGTTGGGCCAGGTGAACATGGCAATAGACAGATTGAACAGTCGGAAAGAAATGCGGTAGAGAGGGGTTCTTAAAACATGCTTAGTTACAATAATAATCAATATACGGATTGAAATTGAAATCATTGAGATCCTTCCAAGGGCAGAAAGTACTACTGTAACGTACGACTGAAAACTTCACTATAGGAACAAATCTGAAATATTAAAAAATAAATTATACAAGAGATGACTTTTTTACGATAGTTCAGAGTTGTTCCCATCCCTTGTAGGTTTGGTGTGAGGGCAAAGTCGATCGGTATTAACTGTACTACGTATATTAGCTAGAACTGCTCATAAATTAATGTATTT
Source organism: Hecatera dysodea (assembly GCA_905332915.2). Taxonomy (NCBI): domain Eukaryota; kingdom Metazoa; phylum Arthropoda; class Insecta; order Lepidoptera; family Noctuidae; genus Hecatera; species Hecatera dysodea. Next base: position 2,488,313 of record HG995294.1, on the reverse strand, counting down.
AAGATTTCTTATTGGTTGTTTTAATTACAAATAGAGGCGAAGACAGACTTATAAAGCGTAGAAAATAAATAACACGTGTTCTGATTCATTTGAATGAGGCAAAAAGAAATGACGTTCTATCGTGTATTGTAAGTCTGTTTCAGGTTCTAAGTTTTATTGGTTATGTACTATTGATAATACGAATGATACATGCTGCATTTAAATCTAGACTAAACAAACTATTTAACTAGAGGTTAAAGTTTTTGTCTTCTAACATTTTCATTCACGATGTAGTTAAAAATATTGTAAATGTAATGCCAAACATACACGTCATGTTAATATTAGTTGTTTTTTTTTTGTTTGTAGTCGAAGGACGCTTGTGGTTTTTGCAATATAATTGGGTTAGATAAAAAGTTATTTTTGCATAATCTGTTATCTTTAATGTTTTAAACGTTGTTGAGCTAGTAACAATTCGTTATTTTATTTATAAAATGGCAGCCGACTCATAGCTGCATCCGGTAAAGTACTCGGGGCGTTTGTCTATAATTAACACATTATGACTAATATATCAACTACCTACAGATATACTAATAAGTCCCAATCTTTGTATGTGAAGGAACTAATTATCTTCAAGGCTAGACTTCTAAAGATCCGGGCTGAATCTATATTCAGGCAACGTGATAGCCAGAATGCCTTAACAAAATGTACTGAGAGCCTCGCAAACGTGGGAAAGTCAGACCGGAAAGCAACCGGCCAGAATTATTCATTCGGTTAGCGAGGGCTGCGACTTAGCAGTCCGTTTGGGACCCTGCTCGATATAATAGCGTACTGAAGACGCTTGCGGAGAGAGCGGTCTTATATGGCTGACGAACGAAATTACAATTATAGTTATTCTTGGTTTGTTGTAAGTAAATGAAATAAGAGAAACCTTGTGAACCCAGTGTCTCCTCTCGTCATACCAGAATAACCATAACAAATAATTTCGTTCTCGTCAATTTCAGCTGCTTACCGGCCAGACTATAATAGAAAATAAGACTAGGCCTCGCGAGTGTGTGTTCTGCTATCGAACAGCTTGAAGTCTACCAGAAGATCCGATATCGGACCAAAAACCCACCAACATTTCGAATTTCGCTCCAAAACAGAAAGGTTGCCAGTAACAATATTTCAAAAGCTGGCAACAAAAACATCGGTGTGAATGATTCGATAAAGGTCATGTGTAATCTCCGCACGTATTACGGGACGATTCGCTGACGCAACTATGACTGGCGTCTTAGTCATGATGTATTTAAAATATCTATTTACAAACGACCTGTACTATGTACTAGTTTTAGTCGATGCACGCGTGTCTGCCTGCTTTCCGCTACAGGCACTATAAGCAATGTGTTTGCCTAAATATCTCAAGGCTAAGTGATGTATTATAGCAATTTTAGTAGGATATATGTTTTAGTCTATGTGGAAAGTACCGGCAATCTTTAAAAAAATGTTTTTTACTCATTGATGTTGTGCAGAATAATACATGTATTGTTTAATATATATTTAGATAAATATATTTATAGATGACATATTTTATTATGTAGTTCATATCAATAATTAAAAGTCAAGACATATTTTAAATAACTATTTACAAAGAGCGAAATATACTGTAAAAGGCAACAGAAAGCAAAACTTATAAAGCTTATTTAACTTAAAAAGGCAGGAATAAGGAAACCTAGTAAATGTTTCCTGGTACAATTAATCCTATTTGAACCATTTTGCAGGTTGTGTTTGGCTAGAAATAATTAAAATGTCGTCTATGCCTTATTAATGTAATGATAATACATTTTCAGAAAGAAGTAACTGTTCGAAGTCTACAAATAAGTATAAAAACCACAAGAGTCCCATAGTTTGATAGTTTTGAAATTGTAAACAGTAAAACCATTTAATATTATATTAATAATATGTATATGCCTGTGATATACTGATTTGATGGATATTTTGATTCATAAATTAGAAAATACTTTGTTTATAATAATTAGTTTTGCAATAAAAGTGTACGTAACAAATACTTTCGCATTTTGTGAATAAAACAATGTTCTAAAAATGTCTCGCCATTATTAGCGTACGCAAAACAGTTTTTTTATATTAATACAAATAACACCAATGTAGATAAGAACCTACCTACTTATATAAGGAATGTTCTAGAGTTATCTGAAGTTTCTTCAAGCCAATATGGCGGACCGATTCTAAACAACATAAAATAACTTCCGTTATATTGTTTTTTAGGAAAGTATAGAAATTTGCACACGCAACAGGATTCCCGCTTCTTTGAACTCATATTTGCTCTGTAATCAAATTCTAGTGTAAGTTCTCATCTCTTTAGGGTAGCAAGCAAGACGGTTTAGTGATAAAATAATCGAGTTCATAGTTTGTAACAGGGTAATTCCCGGTCGTTATAAAATCAGCTGTATCAATCGTGCTTTGTGCTACACATAAGCGTCGGAATGAATAAAAAAATGGTTACGGAACGCTGACGAGAGTAAATCATAACTGAAGTATTTGAGAAAGCTAAATTATAACTGAAGTATTTGAGAAAGCCTTTTGTAAAGAAAGTTTTGTAAATGTGCGGTTTGACAAAGCTTAAACTAGCACAGGGCACGACTTCATCTCCTGCATAATTAATAAAAATAACACAATTCATGTCCCTCTTGTTTTATTATTGTTATAACAATCAATACCGATATCTATTTCAGACGTCACGTTTTCTATTTTGCCATCAGGCATGTAATAAATTAGAGAGAGAGAAAGATTGATGCATAGCAACTTGTTTGAGATGGTAACAAGTTGTTGTTTGATAACAAAACGAATTGGGTTACAGATAAATGTAAATAACAATTTCACCCGGTGTCTGAAATAAATATTTTTGTGGGATTTTTAAAGAATTCCTATTTTTCTTGACTACGTTTGCCACCGTACATCTAGGTCATACGATTATATTTTAGTTCGAGTGTATTTTATTTATCGTTTACTATCGCCTCCTAATGTGTGTGGAGTAAAAAATGTAAGGTTAGTCCCAATGTGTAAATAAATGATGATTTTAAATAAGTTTGTTCTTTATTTTTCACTAGCAGCCCATTCTGGCTTCGCACCGGTGGACAATTATCTATACAAATATAGCTTATGTTACTCAGGGATGATGTACCTAGCATTCGAATAGTGAATTTTTGAAATCGGTCCAGTAGTTTGGGGAGCTTATATACGGTACAAACAAAAGAAAAAAACCTTTCCATTTTATAATATTAGTAGGTATAGATTAAATTGTCATCAGAGTAGAACGCGTCGAAATTAATGAGTTGCCGATGCATTAGGTTATTACGATTTCCGTATGTGGTGATAAAAAAAAAATCTTATTAAATATTCAATATGGCGGCAAATACAAACCAATGAAGCTTCAACAGAAAAGTTACATCTTTGAAAAAGTAGTGTAATTAGAACAGGATCTCAACGGTGCTCGAAACAACAAATAAACACGTTTTCCCGCATTGGTTTTCAGCAACATTTTGTTTTCTATACCTATAGGAAATAATTCAGGGTGGCATAGATAAAATCAATAAACCGTTGGTATTGTTGTCAGAGTTTTCTTTCCTAATCAGTGTAAACTTGTAGCCAATGTGACACATTTATCAACCGTTGAATAATAATTTGATGATTTTCCTGACAAAACAATTTCAACTCTGAGAAACACATTATTTTATCAGAATGAACTTTTTATTTTCCCGCTTTTCTATGATTGATTGCAGCGCCTAGTTGCGTCGAAATTTGGAACTAAGTGTAGCCGACGCGATCTTATTTTTAGCCATTTCTCTGAATCAAAATCTTAAGCAACAAAAAAAGTTTTATGAACATCATCTAAATTAGTTTTAACACCAATTTAACTCCTTACTTGGCAGCTGAGCAGTAAAATAACGAAAATATAATTCATCATTTTTACCCACATGCTAGTCATAGCTTGTTAATGGCGGACGATTTGGACCAATCAGCGTTGAGGCGTGCAGAAGCCCGCGCCATCTTCGTTTTCAAACTCATCTGGCCGCTCGCTCACTCGCTCACGCTCAGTCAGTCGCGCGTCGGATCCGGGCAGCCGTACAACTTAACTTACTATTTCTAGTAATTAACACCAAAATCAGAACAATCATGAGCACCAATGAAAATAACAGTGAAGTGGCCGTCGACAAGGTCGGTGATGAGAAGAAGGGTGACGCCAAAAGTGACCTAAAAGGAGCCAAAAGGGCGGCAGAGGTGAGTGCACATGTCAAACAAATGTATTCGATAGAATCGCTCGCCATTTTATTGAACGCTGTTATAAAGGCTGCATTACACTAATTTTCATTATCTTTATTGCCCTCGTAGATCATTCCACGTGGTAAATAGAGAGCTTTATGTGTAGGCACCGAAACGATGCTGACTCTTACCGGCGTATTTTTGGATGTCATTTCTGTCGAGTTATGCATTTTAATGTATGTGGGGAAATCGATGAGCCAATAACATGATGCTCTCTGAAGAAACAAACACAATTTTTACCAGAGGCGTGATACATTCGCGGGGCACTAATTTTTTTAACATTTGTTTACTCGTTTTCGATACGGAGGCATGACCTTGGCGGAAAAAAAACATGGCGCGGGAACGTACGCTGTCCTCATTGATGTGGTTATTATAGAATTTGTGTCGATATAGGTGTCGTAAGGCATATTGTAGTTTACAATCGATTACAATGCGTGGAAATAGTTATTTTAGACTTTCTCAGGGCTTGTGTTCACCGTTGCGTGACGCTAGATGGATGGGTAACATGGCCGGCGCGAATGTCAGTGCTCGAGTCGAGTGGACTGTCACAACCGCCACGCTAATGTACACCTCGCGTTATCTACTCGCAATATATTCTTATTATTATCCAATGCAATATTCAAATCTACCATGACTCAGTCACGCTTATGCCGTTTACATTTACAATTGTTATTTTATTTCGGGGCTTACACTGAAAAGTAGTCAATGACCCGGCATTATTTGCATGTAGGTAGGTGTAGGTACAATGTAGTATGCATCCTTTGTTCTAGTAGCACTTTTTCATAGCTCGCAGTCATGCGAACATTAATCGACTGCACAAATTGAGCGGGAATCCTGAATACTCTATAATTTCGCTAAAAATGGGAATGTTTCATATCTTCCGTCCTGTTCTCTCTAAATATCGTACTTACGTGCACGAGGACGCATGGCGTGCCTTACGGCTTTATTCAAGAGCAGCGTTTTTATAGGTTAGCTATGTCGTAATACAACCATCTAAAACGTGTATGTTAATGAACGAAGCTACGAGGCTCTGTATCATAATTATTTTGACGGTTTTTAGTTGTTTCTTGTGTATACGGCGTCGCTTTGCCAATGGTTAGGTAGGTATGCGCGTTGACCGCGTTCCGCTCAACTTTGCCACGGGAAAAAGGGCCGTATGGCGCCGGCCCCGCTCTACGTCGCTCTTTCCCCCACACAACAACTAATGACCCACGCTTCTTTATCGTTACGAATCTTTGTCACCTGCGTCTCGTTATTATGCAGGTAACTTGCATCGTTTTCCCACAAAATCATCCATAAACAGATCTCTCGGTGCATTCAAAATTGAAATAATATTGGCTAATGGCCAGTTATTACTTGTTTGATCTTGAGTACGTCAAGGCACACATACTGTCGTATACGCTACGTAAACAATTAAGGTACAATACGGGTTCCCGCCAATAATTTGTTACGTTTTTAGGAGAAAACGACAGATGCGAAAAAGGCGCGAAAGGAGGAGAATGGTGGAGGCGGTGAAGACGAGCCCCACAGTGATGAGGAAGACCTAGAAGGAGAGGGCGAGGGTGAAGAAGATGATGACGAAGATGTGGAAGGAGAGGATGATGACGAAATCATCGGAGAGGGAGAGGATGACGATCTCGACGGCGAGGGTGAGTAGAGCCTGCTTATTAATCTCGATCGATTATTATCACTGCAATTTGGCTTCTAGGGTCGCATTATGTTTAAACGTCTAATCATAAGCTAAACACTTCACGTGCATAAACATACATGAGCCATTGAGGTTATCGAATACCTATGCGGTAGTCTTTAAATTCAGTGTAAGTAAGAAGTGATAGTAAGCGAAATGATATTTATATACAAATTTTCAAAACACTGTAAAAATAGTAGGTAAATAAAAAATTAAGAAAGCTTTCCTTGTGTATGAATCGGAAAGTAATTGTACACGATACAAAGACAGCATAAATATTTAATAAACTCTATCCTAGGTGTTGTCAAGTGTACAAAACGCTGCGTTCGACAGTGTTGTTTGTGGCGCGTGCGTGCGACGCTAATATCACGTGTTGGTTGTTACAGACGATGAGGTGGAAGAGGAGCTGCTAGGTGAGGAGGAGGAGGAAGACGCGTAATACGCCTCGTGCCCCTCTATGGACAATGTCACAGTGAAGTGTTAGTGCTCGTGACGCCCGGACTGGCGCGGCCTCGCCTCGCCTCAACTGTCACACAGCCCCAACTACAGGACACTAACAACAGTTGGGAACACGCGGGGCCGACAACGCTCCCACCTAAAACGGGTGCAGTTCTATTTAAATGACAAATGTAATTAATTAAGTCAAATTCAATGCAGATTTTCATTTTTTTACAATGTTTAAGTTCGGTACTGAAAGCTGTATCTTTACTTTTTCGGCTCGTTATCGGGCGTGTAATTAATTAAGACTTAGTAGAATGCTGTTGAATTTTGTCATGAAATGTACAAATGTGTTTTTCGGAAGTAAACTTTATTCTAAGTGAAATCCGCTCTGTATTCTAGGTCTACCTGTGAGCCCGTTGAATGGTGAAGTTGTGATATTTTTCTATGCTGTAGGAACCTATCCATTATTAAAATATAGAAGTAAGCCAGATTTGGCGCGTTATAGTAAATAAGCTATAAGTCACAAAGCTCAATTCTTCATTTTCTTGTTGTTGATGAGAGTTTGTGTGTACATATTTAGCATAAGTGAAGCCTGTGATTTTCTAATCAGTAATAATGTAACAAAGTGTGAATGTTGCATTCAGGTTAATAGTTTTTTTTTTATACAGTAACATCCACAGTCTCGTTTAGATTACACAATCGTTTCCTCGTTCGACTCGATCGTGCATTGGATCGAGTGATAAAGTATGATAACGAAATAAAACATAGAAAATTAGTCATTTAGCGATAGAATCGGTACAGATGGGTACCGCCAGGGCTACCGGGTCAGGACGAGGAAACGTTACTTTCGGCAGGCTTCTGCCGCCGGTCGAGACGCGGTCGTATTCCACACGCCAGTTTACTAGAAAAACATCACAATTTTGCCATTATCTTGCGCCCATCGCGCGCCGGCCGAGGCGCTCTGTACGACCGATAAAGAGAGCGCGACGGTCAGCGCGGTGCGATAGCGAATAACAAAAATATATCAAACCGGCCTGTATTTTTTGTCCATAACTGTTAATTAGGATAGAACCTTCAGCTCGGTACTCCAGTGTCTCACGGTGTGGAATAAGAGATTCCTAGGTTAAAGTGATTTAGTATGTAGGATGTACGTCATTTTTTATGAAAGGACGCCACGGGCGGGGCGGGGCGGCGGCGCGTGGCCTCGTTCGATTTGCCGGCGGCTGCCGCTCCGCGCCGCTCGCCGCAGCCCCGCACCACGACGCGGCGACGCGCTCCCGAGCGTGGAAAATCACCCGTTGTGCGCTATACATCGCTGCGCGGGCTCGCCACTGACCCGCCGGCGATGTACTCGCACCGCCCGCCTAGACGCCGATCGTCACATGAGCGTTTTTGATACTTCTTGTTGAATCCGTTTTCACTCCGTTCAGTCTTTCACGGGGCGTCGGTGTGCCGACACCTACTTGAGATGGCTTATGGATTTTTACGCAGCCGACCCCCGGCGAAGGCGGCGAGATGTTTTGAGAAGCATTTAGCTAATAATAAATTGTTCCATTCGCGATCGAATACCAAAGGGAGCAAAGATGTTTTCATTAGAGAAAATTGACATGGAAATCAATAAAAATATCTTATGAGTAAATCTTACTGTCCCGCCTTTTCATTTTTTGTGGTAAGAATGAGAGCTGTCGCATATTTGTACTATGTACGACTTATGTGAATACCTTAGTACGATTTTATTTATTTGTGATGTTGAACACTATTGATTTTCTACAATGGACGAAATGTAAATACAACCGATTTTAAGTAAAAAGTTATTTTGTTTTTAAGCTTATTTATTTGTCCCACAGTATCGGATTGAATAATTCCCGAATGTGAAATAGGTGCTCATTTTCGAGAACCGATTATGATGACGTTAAAGATAGTGTTATATAAATAAATATGGCGCATGTCTTGAGAAGCGCAATTGATTAGGCAGTGTTCATACTGCAGCAAATACATTTAGTTCAGGATATCAATTTTGTTCTTCCGAGGCACATAAATTAACGGAGGGGTGAGTTAATATCCCTTTACTCCCCTTTCAAAAAGAAACCCTACTCGACGAGGGTCGCCTATTGAACTTCCGGCTGGTTGTGCAGTAAACTCACCGATGTTGAAATTAGAAATTCTTTCCTATGTACCTACCAGCTACCTCACTTCAATTTACTAATGTCAAAACTTGCTTTGAGAGAGTAGGTACCTATCAAAATGTGAAAATAGTTAAGTTTATAAACGTAGGTATCCGGCATAGAGATAACGGTAAGCTATCGTGTGAATACAGCCTTGGAGCTGTGGGAACGTTCTACTAGCGACATCTATCGCGAGGTATTTCTAACAAGTTTCTCAGATTGTTTGATAGATGGCGGGACTTGTCTCATAATTTATGAAGGTCACAACTTTTAGTACGGGTTAATAAAATAGATGGCACTGGTAAACTAAAATTGGCGCTAATTTTTGACTTTTTAGCAGGTGTTATTTTATACTATGAAAGAATCGTCATGGTGCTAATCACGTGCTAATATTTCACGATGATTTGATTACGCAGTTAATACGATGTGGAGGTCTGGTAGGCAGCTGCTCCACGTATAATACTGGTATTCAGCCGGATCCGGTTTGACTAGAAGTCGACCACTACAGAATACAGTTGGGAAAAGGCTGTGCAGATGATGATTTGATTAGGTTACGGATATTTATGAACGTTTAACAACGTGTCTAAATGTATGACTTGTATCAAATGTTTCTACGTTTTCCTTTACTTACAGGCACAGTGAATGCATGTCGTCAAACTAAGTCCTTATTTAATTTTCAATAAAAAAAACTATTCCAAAAGATAGGTATCTAATCCATTCTTACCTTACATGTCGGAGCTTTTATGCATCTACACTGTTTATTGTATGTAGGTGGCACTCAGGAAACCACAAAATTGATAACTTTGGGTAGAAAAAACTGAAAATTGTTTTTATTTGAAAATAGAATTTAAACGTATCACCATTATTTGGCCAGTGGATTTGACTGAATGACATTTGACAAAAGACAATTTTGACATAAAATGTTCACAAAGTAATATTGGGGTTTTATCCACCAGGATAGGCAAAGGAACCGTTATAGATCCTGTAAATTAATGTTGGCTTGTCGGGTTTTTTCTTTTAAATAATTATTTAAGTTTTTTTTTAATATAAAGAATATGTCACCCAATGATTGAAAACAAAAGTACTATAAACTAGCCTACCCGGAACCTTATAATACCTACCCATGATAAAAATATGATAGTGTTCTAGCTTACCTACCTATGCTAGAAGCCTAGTATTGCTACTTAGGTGCTGATAAAAGCTTGGTGTATTTGGACAACATCACGGGCCTTTCGGGATGAACCTATAGGTATATTTTTTGTTCGTCTGTCGGGACGATCATCGAAATTAAATATATTAATTAAATATACACGTATTGCATAATTTAATTAAATGATTGAAGTGTTCAGTGAACAAGTAGGTACCTACTTACCTCACAAAAAAAAAAAAAATTGTTAGAAACTTCTCAAAAAGACTGATTTTTACACGCAGAACCAATAAATGTTGAGAAATTATTAACTGTTTTATTTATTTAATGAATACATCAAATTCCCTGTGTAAAATGGTGTTATTCTATTTGAATACCTAAAATACTAATTCAGAAGCTAACTGTATCACTGTTGTTGGAGACAGCACTATTGTTTAGTATTGGTATAACAAATTATACCAATACTAAACAATAGTGCTGTCTCCGAATACGGGTAACACGCAGCCAGGACAACAACAAAGGACAATATTACTCGGATAAATTGAGAACCACTTTCATCATTTGAAATGTTTACTGAAACGATGGCATCGGTAACAAGTCGATTATTATGTTGGCCCAAACGTTTGTGACAGATACGTGTGTACCGATTGGGCTTTGATTCAGCGCAGTACAATAATTTAGTGCGTTTTACGCTGCGGCACAGGGTTTACGTCTATTCGATTCGTCCTTGTGAGGTCCATTCACTTTTCGCGTGTAATTTTTAAGTTACCTTAACTTTGTGCAAAAAGTTTTCTTGTAGAATCGACAAAAATATTAACTGTGTATTTGAACGCAACCATCTAATTTCTATGATTTTTGTTTGCGGCAAAATGTGATAAACGGATGTGTAAACATTGATACATTTTTTATGTTTAGTTTCTGCGAGAAAAGAAGGTAACTGAAATCGTATTAATTTTATAACACACATATACATATTTAACATTCACTAAATTCAGTAACTTTAATTTTGACTTAAATTGTTGTGGTGCTGTAGTACCTACTTACTTCAGCTGAAAAAATAAAAATAAAAAAAATATGTAGGTTGGCAAAAAAAAAATATATATATATGCTTTACGTTTTAATTTACTGTTTTTTAGAGCTTTCCGTTTTATTCAAACTTACACGACACCGAATAATTACGTGCTTTTTTGGCGCGAAATTTTTAAATATTTCGGTCGCTGTAGGTTTTCTATCGGACGAGAATGTGTCCTACATTGAGGATTCCGTGCTGCGGATGATGGTGCAGTGCGATGCTATCAGAAAACAAGTGTTGTAAGTTATTGGAAAGACGGTGAAACATTCATAATGTAGACTACTTAGACATGGCACACAGACACAATAGAACCAATACCTATTACAAAAAAAAACTGAATTAGATTACAAACCAATCGGAATGAGTCCTATATGAGTAAATTCATGGAGTTTATCATTTTGTTTAATGCCTGATCTAATGAGAAAGTCGTAACTACTTTGTTTTCATTCTGCTTCAATAAAGACAAGACGCAGTATTTTCTGACTGACTTTCTTTGTTTAGTGAAGAAATTAAAGAATAACCTAGAGGCTTTTGGCTCCGCGAGAAAAGCTATTTTAAAATGAGCTTTATAGGCTCGGATTTCTCTTTGTCGGTTTTTTTTTTAATTCGATGATGAAATCAACTAAATCCTGAAGAACTTTTGTAGATTAAATGTCCGGTTCGATATCTCTGTGCTGTTTTCTCAGAAACGATGGACTCAACGTTTGTGCCTTTGATTATAATTATATAATAAAAGGTTTGTGCATAGTCCAATGACTACGTAGCTATGTAAGTCGAGTCGAGAAGATGCAGATGAAAGCCATACTACAGCCTGTGTGTCTTCGTTGGGGGTCAATGTTTATCCTCTCACGAGATTCTACAGTTAGAATAGAACAGAAAAAACAATATTCGACAGAGACACAATAGGTACAACAGCAGAACAAAGTTCAAGGAAAGAGGAAAGAAACAAAGAAAAAGAGGAAGGAAACACGTTACACGACTAACTTTCAGCCCAGGTCCAAAGAATGATATCTCAGACCCAATGAATGATATTGCCCAGACCCAAAGATATAGCCCAGCCCCTGTTTCTGATTCGACAAAATCTGACGACTTTTCAAACACGCGTCAGCTGTTAATGAATATTCAATAGTCAATTGCTTCACTTGACGCGTTGATAATTTCTTTTGAGAAACTTGCTGATACATGAAGAGTTTGTTTGGTTGAATGCGCTAATCTCAGGAACTAATGTCTGAATTGAAAAAATATTTTAATTTTGGATAGACATTTATCGCAGAACGCTATACTTATGCTATATGTAATTATAACAATAACATCACGCTACGACTAAAAGGAGGAGAAAATCAATGAAAAATATTGTAAAAATGGATTCTTTTCTCTTTCTCTTATGTGACGCAGACGAACTTGCACGGGTCGACTACTACTAGTCTGATAGATAGAATGATAAAGTTATTACACCAAAACTATTTCTATTAGATATAGTCATAATAACGTGCACGTACAAAGGCGAGTTTATAGCAGTACTTTTGTTGTTATGGATACAGCTCTTTGTCTCCGGCTCATCGAATTCATTCTAGGCTATCGGATATTGACTAGTTATCTGATAAAGTGACAAAGGAAAGCTGCAAGTTTTATCGTTGGAATATCGTGATCAAGTAATTTAGCTCGGTAACTATAGTTAAATAGGTCTTTTCTTAAGGATGGGAAATCATCGAATGACTTCCTCCGCTCTGGGAGCGGAGGGGAGTGTCAGAGTCCTACTGACTAAAACCCATCCTCCTAATGCCCTTTGCATTCCAGGGCCGCTGTGACTCTTTCGAATAAGTTCCGCAACCCTGGAAGGAACTGGTCCTAGTGGCTCCCGTATTCTATGTTGACATCTCTTTAAGGAGCGCGTGGAACAACGCAACGCGCTATCGACCCGGGCCTGGTTGTTATCAGGAGACGAGCCACCCAGCGCTTGCCGTCCGCAGGCCCGCACCTACGGTGTCTGGCAATCGCCTTGCGACTCCCGAGTTCCCGACACCTGGGGCGTCTACTTCTATTCTTCTGTTGAGGCATTTGGGGCGTGAGATTTGCGATTTGGCTCTCGCTCACACGGTCTGCCTCCACCATCGCTAGCATTACTGCTTCGCAGAAGATGATCATGCTCCTTCGCTCCGTAGCATGGATTGAACTAAGGCCGGAAGCGAGAGGTTGCCAGGAGGACAGGCGTTGCTCTACCCAAGCAAGGCAGAAATTCTTAAGATGGCCAAGAGATGGCAATACTAGTGAAAGCACAAACGACAAAACGCTACCATATGATATTAAGCATCCATCCATATTCTCACGACTCACAATAATCCATATTTGTTTTAAATACTCTGTACCGAAATCTAACTACTGTAACGAATTTTCCCACCATAATTTTCTTCCTCGTTTTTATGAAGCACTAGGTACTTTAAAAAGTTCAACGTTATCATCATTCAGTTTAGTAACCTAGTAAGTATTTTCATAAGCAGTACCTAAGTGCATTAATTAGCCAACGAAAGCAGGAGTTCTCAAATCAACTCATGTAATTTTTTTCTTAGTTATCTTGTGAACATAGTATTCGTTATTACTACTTGGTCTTACTTTAGTTGATATCCTATTCAAATTCTCTCTCATTATTTATTTTAGTGTTGTTGACTGACTTCATTTTTGTTTTCATTAAATTCTCCACTATAGTCTTTGAATGTTTTACACCTCAAAAGTCCTTGATTCCACTTTGTTATTGTTATTTATCAATTATGGCTTACTAATGATACCATCACGGCTCTTATTATAACGTTGAGCGAAGAAAATGTCAAAACCTGGCCTTGTCGCGTTGATTTGAGATTGCTACAATATTATCTACTTAAAGATATCTCCTAATTTACGAAATCGATGGGTTGACCATTGACAAGAAAAGTTTTGCCATTAGATATAAACTACCTTCTGAGATTTCTCAAATATTGTGCTGTTTTCTTTTAATCCTAACAACCTTGAAATTCATGTTTCTATGTGTAAATAAATGCTCGTGTTATGGACAACTTGACAAGTTACCGTGTATTTGTAACCGGGTCAAAGTCATCTTGCATAATTTTACTTAGCTGTCATACTTCGTTTCATGTTCATCCACTGTCATTGTTTCAACTTTCGCTTAGTTGATGTAGACCAGGGATGGCAAACCTTTATAGGTTTCGGTTCGTGCCATTTTTTGTAAAAATGAATATTGATTGAGCGTTGTTAGTCATGCTTGTGTGACATGACGTTCACGTTGCTCTACTTGTTATACATAATGGTACGGAACCCATCGTGCGCGATTCCGACTCGCTCTTAGCCGGTTTTTCTTTCTTAATATAAGCAAAATGAAAGCTGATCTTGACTCAATCAATCATTCATTTGGTGTGCCCGAATTATTTTTTTGTGTGCCACCACTGGCAGTACGCGTGCCGTTGGTTTGCCATCTCTGTTCTATACCAACACATTTCTACCTACTTCAAATATTTTATTTACGTACCTAGCATTTACTACTTCCTTGAAAGAAAAATGATTCACTTTTCATATTTTTCCGGATTTATCGTTTTTATTTTTAAATTTCATAATCAGGTAAAAGTAATCGGGTTTTTTATCAATGAAGGTTGGATGACTTCTAAACAGTTTATCCCTGACTGATCGCTGGCTAGCTAGACCAAAGTGCAAAGATCATTATATTTTCTTTTTAAACGGTTAAATTCCTACCGATTTTTTTTTTATGTACCTACATATATGGGACTGGTTATAGGTAGGTACCTACTGAACTACCTACTAAAGTGTGAAGGCCGCGGTCTTGAAACAAAAGGTCAAATTAGAACTTTTTGCACAGTTATGTTAATTTCCGTACGCGAATAACTTGTCTTCATGCTAAAGCTACTAAAGATTTTATTGCCTTCCGATTGATTGGTCGAAATCGCTTGTGGCCAATGTTGGGCCAACTTTCACATACTTCTGGCTCTGGGACCCCGAATACAAGATTTTACATATTGCCAAAATCAAAAAAAAAAATAACACAATTCACATACGCAAACAAAATCCATTTCTTTAACGTCATGTTGATTTTCTTCATTTATAAATAGTTAGTTATCCAATCGATAAATTGGGACTTGAAGATAGACTGAATATCATTAGAAACTATAATAAAGTGTCAGCTCGGCATTATAACATCCTTCGCATACTTAGGGAGAACCCATGTCATTGAGTACCTACCCTAGATACGTATACGTGCATTGCATTTTTATAGTGTAGCTGTAGGAAATTGTTCATTGTTGTCTCGCTGGAGACGGAATTCCTGTAGCTCACATTTCTCCGCGATACGGGCGATGCGGCGATAATGACGATATCTTAACAAGTCGGCAGTCTCTTAAAGTCTCGGCCTTAGTATGGTAAGGAAATTACAGCGCCACCTTAGTAGTCTAGGTAGTGAATCTAAACTAAACCATCCAATCAATTAATAATTATCACAAAAAAAACCATCATAATCTGTTAAGCCGTTTAGGAAGAGTTCAGTGACAAACACACGCAGGTACAGAAGAATTATCCTACTAATATTATAAACGCGAAAGTTTGTAAGTATGGATCCATCCATACTTACTAACTTTGTTTGATACTCTTTCACGCAAAAACTATTGAACGGATTTGGATGAAATTTGGCACACCAACGCCCGGTTTATAACCAGGATTAACATATAGAATATTTTTTACCCCGGTATTCCCACGGGATCGAAACTTATGCGGGTGAAACCGCGGGGCGCTGCTAGTAGCCATGTAATGATCAAGATGTGCAAGTGCATTCGTTTTTTTTGTTCAAGTACCAAAAAAAATGTCCTTATTTTAAAGATTTTTCTAATTAAATCCATTGTGTTTGCTCAGACGCCTTGCGGGCCCCAAAACCAATGTTTAAACTCTGTCTGTATTATATTACTGCAGGTTCTCATGTTGCAAATATCTGTTCCGATTTCCAAGTACTGGACTCGGGGTAATAACTGTAAAATGCTAGTGATGTTCCGCTAGTGGCGATAACTATGTAGTGCTATCGATACTAAAATAAATATACCTTTTATGGGCTGAGTGATGTAGAACTCTTGGAAAGGTAATAGAGCTTATCCTATTTGGTTTTTTTATAATCTATATCCTGACTACCTTGGTCCAGTAGGGATAATGTATGAAAAAAAATCTAAACAGTTTATCCAGAAATATCCAAAAATATAATACTAACAGTGAATATAAATAGTAAATATTTAATCCAAATTGACCGAAAAACAGATGAGATATAACTATATTATCTTCTACATTTTAAAGAAAATAATCCAAAAAATAAAAATAATATTTTTTTATTAAGTATTATACTAATATTATAATAATGATCTGCCCTCGCGAAATCAGTTTTCTATGGCAGCTGTATAGGCGTCTTAGAAATTGACGTCAGAGCTCGTATTGGACTTCTGTTCAGGTAGAAACAGAAGTTCAAGAACAGCGATGAAATTAAATTGAATTGGATTGAATTATTTCGTAATTGTTTACTAGAGGTAGGTATTTTATTATTCAAATTAACAAAATGTATGCATATTCCATGCATATTTTAAATTGAAAGCTTTCACAATCAAATTAATATCAAAATTAGATTTTCTACCGTCATAAAATGCTTTGCACAACCATTATTAAATATTCATAAGCTCACGTTAATATTATAATTTACTAATTTTTTTGTGGTCTTGTTTGACACTGGAATAACCTTGCTTTTAAAGGTTAATTTCATGACAAAGTTCACCGTTGGTTTAACGACTACCAACGTAGCATTTGAACGTACTATGCAGTGAACGCAAATAAAAGTTTATTTTTGTTCACTGGTGCTAAGGCTCACGAGCTCAAGAACTGCTTTTATTAGACTAAAATTAAAATTCAGATTCGGATATTATGCAATACTCCTTTTAATATAGATGTCCGGTTTGAATTTATTAACGCATGTTAGCTTTACGATCTTCTGACTCCAGACCCCCATTTTCGAGATACTCCGTCGGAATCAATTAATTAAATCTTTACATTCAAATGATAGCTACTGTGCCAATTCAATTATTCACTTGTATGTGACATAAATAAATGAATGATAATTTAAATTCGGTTTTCATAATAGTCGTAGCTTAGGTACCTAATAGTATAATTTAGGCCTGTTCCTTTTTGGATATATTTGAAAATTTTTACTGTTTAGTATAGAATTTTAACATTTTATAAGTTTCATAGTTCAACCGATCTAGCAGCTTCGGTAACATCTTCGGGTGCCATACCGCATGACCCGATATAAATAAATTCCCATCAATAGCTTCCATGAATAATAATTTATCGACCTTTGCTTTGGTCGATAAAAACTTTCTCTTACCTTGCACTGCAGGGACAGCACTATCTGCGGTGTAGGCAGCAATGGCCGATATTATGAAAGTGCACTAAAGTGCATCTAGTCTTGCTGCCTCATTGCTAATGGTTTGTTTGTTTGTATATCTAGCTTTCGCTATAGGCAGTTATCTAGGTTGGTATAAATATAGCACGGAGATAACTTAGGTGGAGGGTCTCTTTGCCGGAATTGGGGAATTTGTTCGAAAGATTTACCGCAGCCCATCAATCCGACATTATTGGTCTATTGGATTTTTGTACAGCTAAAATAAAAGTGTAAGCAAGAGGTCTAAAGCGCATATTGTACAGTAGGTCATAATGTAGATTGCGGAATTTGTTCGAAAGAGTCACCGCGGCCCTGGAACGCAAAGGGCACAAGAAGGAACACGGGTAGGTTTTAGTCAGTAAGAGTCTGACACTCCCTTCCGCTCCGCCCAGAGCGGCAGAAGTCATTTGATGATTTCCTATCCAAAAAAAAAGCCCTGGAACGCAAAAGCCACGGAGGAACACGGTTGGGTTTTAGTCAGTAAGAGCGTGACATTTCCTTTCACTCCGCCCAGAGTGGAAGAAGTGATTAGATGATTTCCCATCCATACAAAAAAGTGGGTCTCTTGTATCCAAGGTATGTAAGTACCTAGAGGCTTGCTCCAGTATTGGTCTAATCTTCTTTGATCTTGGATATACTTTTGTTAATTTTACTTCTACTTCTACCGTGCGCATCATGCTGAGTGGGAGCCTTCTTGCCATATGCACGACGTGCTTCTGCCTGGTATATGGTCTTTCCTTTTACTTTTAGTTTGTGTTTGTTTTATAATTATTGTTTTATAATTATGTTTTAATGTTTACTTGTGTTTGATATGGCTTGGATATTTTATTTTTTTATCTTACCACAGCTAGTATTTTGATTTTGATTAGGTATTGTTGTTATAATTTCGTTTCAAATATTGTAATTTAATTTATTTAGTTTGATTTATAATCTAAGATCTAATCTATGTTCTATGCTTATAATAATACATAAAATTTATGAGAAATTGTAATCAATTATAAGTTAAGTAATTTAATTTAATTTAATTTAATTTTACACTTCACTCATATAGCTTTTCTGTTTTGTAATGAGTGAGTGTTGTCATTTAATTATTAATAGTTTTACCACTGTTTTTGTGCTAGCGGTGTTAACCTATAATTAATTGTTGCACCCGCAATTGAATTCTATTTTGAATCTAATTATGTACTGCTGTAAACAATTGTTGGTTGACCTCAATAAAATAAATAAATAAATAAATAAATAAATAAATAAAACAAACTGAAAGAAGACGGCTGTAAATACTACTAATATTAATGTTAAGGAAATTTTAAGGTCTTCTTTTTTCTATTGACTCTTGGATGTTCATAATTTTGAAGCAGTATTCTCACGAATAGTCACCTATCCCAGTACATACCAGTCATCATTCATTTCACCAAAACGTAAGCAGTTGCTCTTAAGAGAAATAACTCATGAACATGACTCTAGAAATCAGATAGTTATTGCAAAAACCTTGTTTGGTCCGCCTTGAGAATATTCAAGATTGCACGCAAGTATGTCAGCAGCAGTGCACATTCAAAGAATTTTAGCTCTGCTTTCGACCCTGAAAGTAACTTGTTATGTGGGGACTTACTTATGTACTTTGTAAATTGCTTACTTTGCAATTTTGCATTCATATTCATGTGACAAAGTAGATACTTGTACTTGACCGGAGTGATTTTTGCAGCGAATATTTTTGCCAATGCAAGATCCTTATGTGTAGCCTTGTTTTCTTTACGATGAAGGAAGGGAGTATAATACTCCGTGTTGTTAATATGTCCTTTGCATTTCACGGCGGTAGTAACTCATTCGAACAATCCCGCAACCCTTTTATGGGAATTCTTCAAATGTCTTCTTCTGCTCTGGGCGGAGCGGAAGGGAGTGCCAGACTCCTACTGATTAAAGCCCACCCGTGTTCGTCCTAATGCCCTTCGCGTTCCAGACCTGCAATGAATCTTTTCTAATGAACAACCCTAGCAAGCACTGACTCTATAGGCAACGTGCAGAAACTATAGGTGGCAGCACAGGCGCGTCATTGTCAAGTATATTTTACCTATAAGTTTCAAATTTGCAACGTTAGATGGCTCAGTCTACTTCGTGCACGTTCCCCTAAACGGAGGGTGCAGGAAGTATAGGTAGCAGCACAGGTTAAATAATTACAACGTAAAAGTTTCAGATTTGCAACACTAGATGGCATAGTCTACGCCTTGCACGTTCCCTATGAGGCCCCGTCTTTTTAATGGACATCTCTTTGACGACGACCAGGGCCTGGTTGATGTCGGTCAGCGAGCCAATCCCGCAACTCAGGCAGGTGTTGCGTGCATCCTTACATAACACTTGCATCTATCCAAGTTCTCACGAAATATTATCATTGAGTGCGCCTACCGTACGCTGTGTGAATTTGCTTAAGAAATGGCCTCTCTTCCCACTTTAAGACGTCTAGAAATCTTATAAAAAACAGGGTTTGCATTTTATCCTCAATTCTCACCTTCACCCTATTTTAATACCGTCACAAATGCGTACCTATTGATGGCAATACTACTAGCATTTGCCTGCGGCTACGCCCACGTTAAAGTAGCCCATAGTCTATGATCTCCAATTTCTCTGTACCAAAATTGCGCTTAAAAGCGTAACAAACAAACAAATCCAATTTCACATTTATAATATTAGGTAGGATGCTGCTCAGTTGTGAAATAATCAATATTGTAACGTTTCTAAAACCGAACAGTGTTACCACGTCCAATCCTCTACTAGTTATAAACATGTTAATAACTATGTTAAATATTACTTGCAGTCAGAGACATCCGCGTGTTGCGCTAATGTTTTTAAAATCTTATCTCATCTCCTGGGTGCAGTAACTCCTCATACAACATGATTATGATGACATGAATCAGATGTTAGGTGCAATACTTTGGAAGCGGTCGCCTCCTTCTGCGAAGCAGTAATGCTAGCGAAGGAGGAGGCGGAGCGCGTGCGAGAGATGGAAGCCCCTCGCTCCAGCCGCCGCAACAGGAGAAGACGCCTCGGGCGTCGGGAAACGCAGGGCGATTCCCGGCCACCGTAGGCGCGGGCCTGTGGATGGCGAGATATGGGTGGCTCGCCGTCCGATAGCAACCAGGCCCGAGTCGACGGCGCGTCGTGTTCCACGCGCGCCTCAAAGAGCCGTCAGCAAAGAAGACGGGGCCCCATAGGGTCAGTGCCTGCTAGGGTTGCGGAATTTGTTCGAAAGAGTCACCGCGGCCCTGGAACGCAAAGGGCACAAGCAGGAACACGGGTGGGTTTTAGTCAGTAAGAGTCTGACACTCCCTTCCGCTCCGCCCAGAGCGGGAGAAGTCATTTGATAATTTCCCATCCAAAAAAAAAAAAAAAGTTGCAATACTTTTTTAATCTCCTAGATTAGTAAAAAAAAGTTTATTTATCTGCACAAATTACATCCTACTGCTGATTACTTTGATTGTGTTCCTATAAAAGTATAGGGAATCGAAGAATAATTATAAATAGCTTCTTCGTGGTTGTGGATAAACAATAGTGTTTAAGGGGCACCAGTATTTCTTTTTGGTTTGTTGTCAGTTTCTTCTTTGTGGTAAGCTAGTCTCTCTATTTGTAAATTTAATCTTGTTACCAATCATGCATATTTTAAACTTTATACAACTTTATCCAAATATCCCACATTCATACGGCTCTTGCATTTTCGTCAATGTTCCTATTTAGTTCATTTTTTAACTCGTAGAAATAGTCCCTTCAGCATTTTTTTACTGGTTCCAGGTACGGGTTTGAGGTAACAAATTCGTCTTTGCTTCTTCTGTAACTCTTTTGTCTATCTTCTAGGTAGTCAGTCCTAGTATAGGGAGACCCATACATGTTCAAATTACCGGCTTCAGCTAATCATTATAGTGGAGTAGCGAGTATTGCGCAGCTAACATTTCCCTGCATTTACTTGTCACTGTCGTCTACCACTTGTTGGGAAACGATGTGAGCGACAGTGAAATCGTGAAACACTGCCATCTTGCACGATATGTTAAACATATATTACTCATATTTTTTGCAATTTATGAAGACGGAACATTTTGAAAGAAAATGACTGCAATTAGAGTAGCTACCTCTTTTAAGGAGGCGATTTCCTATCCTTAAAAAAATACAAACGATTCCTTCCGCTATGCTCAGAGCGGAAGGAGTCGTTCGTGTCAGAATCCTAATGCCCTTTGCGTTCCACACTCCACCACTCTTTCAAACACATTCCACAAAACTTAGCGAGGAACAGAAAGTGGAATATCCCGTTTCGTTTCTTAAGTTACTACGGTCTACTCTAATATGCTATAAATGTTCAGTAATATAGTAATATTACTGAACATTTGCTCTAATTTATGAAAAAAAAAGCAAGTATGCTTACTATAAGTAATTCTTCATTAGCAGTCGTTCGTCACTTCTTACACTTAAGGCAGAATGACACAGTTTGCTCTGTTTATCCGGAAAAATAATGCTTGCAATCTATTTCATCAATCTCAAGCAGTTTAACGAAGGTCAGAACCTCAGTAAAGCAGTTCATATTGAGATTATACTGTAGGACAAGCAAGTTATCTTTACACAGGACTTGAAGGAAAAGATAATTTTGAATAATTGTGACCCGAGGCTTAATCAGAGGCGGATTAAATGTTGCCAGCACCCTAGGCAAGCATCTCATCGGTGCCAGCGCCTGCTCGTGACTTAGGCCACGAGCAGGCGCACATCCAGAATTTCAAATCCAATCGTCTTTTGTGTCAAATCCAATCGTGTTTTGTAATGAGCACAGCAAAGGAGTAGAACTCCTTGCCTGCGTCTGTGTTTCCGAACGCAATCAACCTTCAAAGTTAGAGTGAACAGGCTTCTTCTGGGTGAGCTCATTCCATCGTTGACTTTGTCTAGCTTAGGATTTTTTAAATTCATACAGATACAGGATTGAATTTATCGACTTATACGGAGACGCTATGAAAATCTAGAAAAATTTAGATACGAGGGCGGTCGAAGCGAGCTCGAAAATGGTCATGCCTTGGACCATAGTAGGTTTTGTCTTGATCATTCGTAATTTTATAGAAGTTTCTTTGCCAATCTGTACGTAGAAACCTGAGTAGATAGACCCGGCCAGATTTCACCAACTTCAAAACTCCGGGCTGCCACTGAAAAATACCAATAGAAAAACAGAGTTACACTTTGCCCAATCCGGCAATTGAATCCCAGACCCCACGCTCAGCAGCCGTGGTTTGAGACCACAAGACTAACGAGACTGCTATAAGCAAGAGAGAGCTATTGTGAATGCCGTAAACTGTTAGCAGATGATTGGAGTTTGGGATCGGGCCATGTAAGAGTAATCAAGTACTTCAGAAGCTGTATGCAAAGTATGATTGTAATTTGAGTTAATAAGTAGGAACTTACTTTTTTCGCAAGCTTCCCCATGCGCCCCTCTGTAATAAGGCATTTTTTTTTTAGGATGGGAAATCATCAAATGACTTCTCCCTCTCTGGGCGGAGCGGAAGAGAGTGTCAGACTCTTACTTACTAAAACCCACCCGTGTTCCTTCTTGTGCACTTTGCGTTCCAGGGTCGCGGTGACTCTTTCGAACAAATTCCGCAACCCTAGCAGGCACTGACCCTATGGGGCCCGTCTTCTTTGCTGACGGCTCTTTGAGGCGCGCGTGGAACACGACGCGCCGTCGATTAATAAGGCACCCTAGGCATGTGTCTAGTTTGCCTAAAGTATAATCGGTCTCTGGGCTTAATACTAAAGTAATTCACAACACATAAACCGAGGTTTAATAGTGACCGTCGCGGATTTGACTGCCAGTCTTCGAGTTCAAGTTCAATGTCATCGGCCTTGTTGCGTGAATCAAAATACACGCTTTGTTTTGGTAGTTCTAAATTTCTAATTATACTCTTATAGACAAATTGTAGAATTGTATCTGTTTTCGAAATTAAAGTAAAAAAGGAAGTCGACCCCTTTCTTTTTCGTTTTCTGGGTGTTTCAATATGTAGCAATACAGTTGTGGATGTTAAAGAGTTTTGAGACCTTTCCTCTCAGCCTTAAAAACTTTTTCTAATCCACTCTAAGGAAGTCCTGTAAACCGATAAAGTATTCGTTATTCTTCCAATCCGAATTTTCTATAAGTACTCCATATTTATGTTGTTCACTCCTGCAGTGCTATTCTGTAAGAACTCACGTGCGAATTCGATTCATATCTCATTTTCGATTACACTTCGTAACTCACCTGAAGTGAAAAGTATTTGATATTCTGACTGTCAAGTTAAATAACTTTTCACTTAAAAGTAGTTCGCTTCACCTACATATGTTCTCACTTAGTGGCGCTAGTGTAGTTTTCATCAAGTTACAGAATACCAAATACAGTTTTCACCGCAGAATCAGAAGTGAGAACTGGAGTGAGTTCTTACAGAATAGCATTGCTGGTCTCCTCAAGACAACTTTAAATCAGAACGCTCACTAAATTATTTGTATCAAGGTCTATGGTAGAATATTTCCATACCAACTAACTACCAACTTAAGAAAATCAATAAAGGAGTGTCTCAGCTGCTTATTATTATGTGGGAGTAGACCGACCTTGTTACTATTAGTATTAACTCTGTACTGTTCGTCTATGTTCGTTCTTCTTTGGACAAAGCCGGAAAATACTGGGTGCGTTCAAATCTGAACGGTGTTCTTGCTGTTGACATTTCCTACAGTTTAAGTCAATTGTTTGGATTGGTAATCAGTAATAACATTTGATTGGTTCATCTTGTAAGTTTAAATAATAGTTGAAGCATACAGTTTAATGGGAAATTCAATTTGAGTATGTATGGAGATAATAAGAGTGGAGGAAGACAGGATAAAAGATGAATGGATTGTATGAAAGATGATAGGGCTAAGAACTAAACTAAAACTAAAAGAGGAGGTGACTATTAACATGATGGTAAATACACGGGAACATAGGATATGCTGCTTGGTCGCCAAATAAATTGAGATAAGGCAGAAGATGAGTTTAATAGTGAATTTACAAATAGGGCAGTAGTGTTTTAAAATACGGAATAATTTCCGGACAGGATGTACTACAGGAATGAGATCAATGAGTTGGTTCAAGGAATGTGTAATTGGGTTTTACTTCTCATCGGTATATAAAACTAACACGCGATGATCAGGCCCGCCGTAAGCGGGCGTGCAAGGCGTGCACAGCACACGGGCGGCACGTCCAAGGGGGCGGCAAATCGAGCAACTCATATCGTAATATTCAAAATCATAGTCATAATATTTAGCCAACTCACAGCAGCCACGTCAGCAGGAAACGCCCGCCCCCGTTTGGACTCAAATTCAATACAAGTATCCATAGTCGTATTCTATGAAAAGCATTATTCGCGAAGTTTGGGGATTGACTCTGAGCTTATTTCTCAGTTGGTAGGTTAGGTAGGTACTTGTTGAGCACGCCACCATTGTGGCGATAAGTCCCCTCTTTGAGGAGTGGTTGGAGTGGAGCAACGGCGTTCTCAGCACCGGTACTCACCCGACACGGGTGTTTCGGGAGGTACCTGTTTTTTAATCCACGGGAGGACACGTCCGGGTGTCGCAGTAATGCTAGCGAAAGAGGAGGCGGAACGCGTGCGAGAAACTATTGGCGTCGAAAAATTCCTCCGCATCGCTAGCCACTGGTAACGTGCCCAAAAGGCTGGCAGCATTGTCACGCTGTATGGCAATGCTTATTCTTTGTCCTAGGTAAAAGCCAGCTCGTGGGTCACGTGAAATGTCAACTAAGCGTCTTGACAGATCTTTAAACAATTTATGAGTAGGTACTCACCCCACGACACGAAAGTAAAAACCCCAAAAGGCTCCAAAATATAATTTTTTGAGCTACCTCTGAAAGTTGTTAATAATTGGCCAAGTTTCCTTTCAAACCAGCTAAATCGAAGAATTCGATTAAATTGAGCATAATATGGACGCTTAGGTTCATTTAGATTCACAAATAGCATCCAATACATTTTACACAAGTGCCAACGAATTCGGTCAGTGACCTTTTATGAATCATAATCTATTCTTGACATAACCAGAGCGACTTCCAGAACAGTCCAAGGTCCTAGAACTAAGGTTGTCTTATTTAATCAATGTTTTACCTCTAGATAGTTCCGTGTCTAAAAGGTCAATTAATCCTATGGGTATTGCGTTGTACATTTGCGTGGCTTTTTTACCTATTGTTTTTAACTTCATCAAACTGATAATGAATTAGTTTGTTTTTTTGCGCTTTGTAATTCAAGATTCAAGATTCAAGATTCAAAGCATTTATTTCAATTAAACCCTTTACAGGCACTTTTGAATTGTCAAGTCGAAAGAGGTGAAGCTATCTGCACGTTCCAAAGCGTAGATCTCTATGGAGAAGAACGCGCAAGAAACTCCACGGACACTCTTTTAAATTATGTTCTGTATTACATAACCTTGGTTACATCCTTGGTCGCTTCTATATGTGAGGACAATGCAAAAAAAAAGGAAACTATAAAAACAATTCAAAGTATAAAGATTAAAACAAGTCAGTGGCAGTTAAGAGGTGACCAGTCTCAACCGACGGCGCCCGTTCACGAACATGACGCGTGTATTGGCACCATTTAGCTCAACCATTTTGAAGGGAACCGAATGATCCAACACACACGCCACCATCAGCGAAACATTTGAGCAAGCATGACATGCTCTCAGCTGCCATTTTAGTTCAAGTCACAAAGTAAACTATAACTTATCACATGTAAATGGCTCCATGGTACTCACATTTACAATATTTGAAAATAAAATTATAGTGCTGTGGTCAAGTGAGCAATTTGTATGAGCACGAAAACAATGACGTAATTTTCATATTTGTTTCATTCCGGCTCGCGTCTCTTCCTGTGTTGAGCAGTTATCCTTCCTACAGTGTGTAAATAAATATGTACATTGCTTTCACCGCCTGGATTTCCTGAACTAAAATGGTCCAATATTATAAAGATTTGTGTTAATTGCTAATTTTGTTTACACTCGTATTTTTATTGTCCTAAATAATAACGTCTTCTTTCTTTCAGTATGTATTTTTATTTATATGTATACATACTTATTGTTGAGGACGTCCTCAGGCACGGTGGAGTGACGATTTGCGCAGAACGGCTGGCAGAAACTGGATGCGAGAAGCCGAAAATAGATCTAAGTGGCGTGCAATTGGAGAGGCCTATGTCCAGCAGTGGACTGCAACAGGCTGTTGATGACGATGATGATGATACTTATTGATGACCTTTTCCTTTTCTTGTTAATATTTTCACTTTTCATCTAACATTGTGGTTTGTTGACAGGGCTTACGTTTTTGCGATGTCAACAAACTCAATGTTTTCCTACTGTTCGGTACAAGCGCTATCGTACGTTAGATCATCAGTCTTTTATCGTTCGAGATAATTGTCGGTTGTTGTTTTTGCTTCTCTTTTATTGTTCTTGAATTAAAAACTATTTCGTACAGTGCGTGTCGGCTAGTTCGAATTTTCTTTGTAATAAGAATGTAAGTTTTAAGAAAGAGAAATTGTATGTATTGTGTTTGATGTTTGTGTTTATTGATTTTTTTTTCTTTAAGAACTGTGTGAGTTTGATTTCAAATTCAAAGGGTTTCACGACTAGGTAATTCTAAATCGTTGAGGGTCAAAGGAGCAATGGCTCTGTCTGACCTTCATTTTTGGATACAGGAAAAACAGGATATTCTCTAAAGTGTTAACGGTTTCCTCGTTGTGTTGTGCCGAAAATGTAAATGGTGCGCGATGTTTTTTTGCCTATACGTGATGTTACCAGTAGTTGATTCTTTATTAGTTTCTGGATTGCGGTCATTTTTGTTGCTCTAGCTGTTGCCTTAATCTTGGGATTTTCGCTGAAACATTCTCTATTTCCTGGTTTACCCTATATGCTGTGTGTGTGTGTGTGTTGACTACTTCCATAGAGATTATTAAACGAAAGAATCTTTGAAATAAGTGTTTATTTTATAACTAAAGATCAGCAAGTCGGACCAATTCAAGAGTCGAAAAAACTATTAGGTATCAATAATTACAAACGATTACCTGTACAATAAATCAATAGACGACCAAAAAGTCGGAGACCATTAGCTGACACAAATCACGTTGTACGGAAGATCCGATTGACAATGACATTGATCTGAGCGACCATGCGCGTGAGTTGAATCCTGATTGATTTTGACCAACAACACTCAACCTCTGGCTCAGACTCATAAACTAGCAAGGTTTATTGAATCAGTCGCAAGAGCAATGGTTTAAGCATGGAGGGATACTGCGTGATCCAATCAGAAATTAACCAAGGTAGTTGACATAGCCCGGAAAAGTGCCCAAAATACAGTGGTATTGGGGCCAGAGGCTGGGTTTATGACTCGTAAACGGATGGTCGATGGGCCTAAATAACTCTGGAGTTGCAACTGCATAGTGGAACAAGGAACATTAGATTCAAGGTCAAAAGGAGTCCGCTCAAGACGGTTCGTTTTTCTCAACGCCTCCTTTGTAAATTTTATTTGTATGTATCTATGTACATATTTATGGTTGTTTTTTTTTCCCTCTCTGTTTGTCTTTCTTTTAAGTTGCACCTGCCATATTGTCTCGGCACTACCCTAAAGTCGACTGGTAGAAAATGTCTATGGCATTAACTTTGTTCAGCTTTTTTACTAGTGCATGAAGTTGTACTAAATAAATAAGTATTATTGGTATTTTCATGACCCAGGGATGAAAAAAATCTTTTTTTGACTGTAAGAAATTTTAAAGTTGGTTTATTGTAAACGGCGACGAAGAAGTCTAATACCCACATGTGGCATTTAGGTGCACATTGAGATCCACAGACTACTGTGCGTCATCATTCTCAGACAAACTTTATTTGTGGCAGTCATTAATTCAATTAAACCATGTGTTCAGACCCTTAGATATGTTTTCATTTTAGCATTAGCAGAGATAAATTTGTATTCATAATCAGTAGGTACATAAGCCATTTTTTGTTGAATAATTGATTAGGTATTTAGTTTACTTTAGACATGGTTTGAATAGTGAATTTATGTTATTTTTGGTATTGTTTTTTATAAATTAGTTATAATGGATTGTAATTATTGTATGGCTACATTATAAGAATAATATAATACAAAAGAGACACCAGTAAGATTCCAATAAGTTACCATATGTAACTGCCAAACCAAGAATGGTAAATAGACAGTAGTACATATAAATTACAGTACATAATATATAAATTATTGAATTTGTATGAAGACAGCAGGTAGGGAGTTCGTTGACGTTCGATTATGCCAATGGAAATGGACGTCATAAATTAATCGTCAATTGTTGAGGTTATATCGTCGTTGATTGTTTGTCATTGACCGGTAGCCAGTTAGACGTCCTAGTGTACTCACAATTATCTGTTGTATTCTATTGGCTTCTAGCTCGTGGCTAATTCATAACAGCCGCACGGGTCGATCTTCGAGGTTAAGCAATGCTTGCCGAGGTTGGTCTGTGGATGGGTGACCATCTTAACATAACGAGACTTTTCCGTGTCTCGGAAACACGTTAAGCCGTTGGTCCCGGCTGTCATTTGGAGATCTTTGGCAGTCGTCACGGATTGTCAGAAGCCAGAAAATCTGACACCAGTCTTGCCAAGAAGTACCGTGTTCCCCAGTTAATGGGTTGTGTGGGTCTGGTAGGCAGCCGTTCCACGTAAGATAATGGTATACAGTTGAATCCGGCTTGTCTGGGAGCTGACCCCAATATAGCTGGGAAAAGGCTAGGCGGATGATAATAGTGGTTTTTATTCGATAGTATAAACGAGCAGCTCTTCGTCCACTCTTAGTGCTTGCCTACATTACACAACAAAATATGTTTAGTCCATTCCAGTTGATATTATGTCAGTCAGTCCGTGTTCGTATGTCCTATGTAGTAGTATGTTGTAGCTGCTGCCCGCGACTTCGTCCCCGTGGAATCCCCGATTTTAAAACATTCTTTATCGCTGCTCCGCTCCTATTGGCTTAAGCGTGATGATATATAGCCTAAAGCCTTCCTCGATAAATGGTCTATTCAACCCAAAAAGATTTTTGAATTCGAACCAGTAGTTCCTGAGGTTAGCGCGTTCAAACAAACAAACAAACTCTTCAGCTTTATAATATTAGTATAGATTGAGACAAAGACAGAGCATGTCCACTCTGCCGAATACAGGTCTCATCCAAGCATCATCACAACACTCATTTATCTTCTTTTCGAGTCGATGGTTCCCTAGATTATTTCGGCCCAGTAGGCAACGTTAATTGCAGCATCCGTGGCATTGATTAAATCCCCCAAAGTACAAGTGCATGGGCACTTGAGGCACTCCAATGTGTGGCTCATGTTCTGAACAGGAGCGCCGCACTCACCTTGAGTATTCGACAGGTCTATGAAACCCCATTTCGCCAGGTTGTGTTTGCAGCGGCCTACCTGGGTGCGCAGCCGATCCAGTGCCTTCCATATACATAACAATGTACAGAGAGAAACTGTTTAGAGATTTAAACATATTTTTTCACGTCTGAATATGATGTCCAGTAATGACGCAGTAATAAGATAAGAATAATAATTTTACCGTAACTACCTATATTAATTCGGTTAGGTACGTTTGAAAAAGCCAAGTAGGAAAATGGTGTGAATTTTTTGTTAAGAACGTGAATAGCTTTACAAGTAGGGGAAGACCAAAGAAATTATGGATGGATTTTGTGAAACTGGTTGACTTAACAGATGACGGCTGACAGATACGTATAGAAAAGAAGATTTACATGCTGCGCCGATCCCAAATCAATTGAATAAGGAATTGGGTTGGCATAAGAATGAAGAAATTGAAGGAGGTCAACATTTTTGAGTATTTTCAGTCATCAACGTCGTCGTTCTCTCACCGCCATCCCAACTTTTTTGGGGAAAACCTTTCTTTCATACTTTTCTATAATTGGCATTTCAGTAGACACTACTACTGTCTACTGATTTGGATAAAGAAAATTCGCCCTTCAGAGTTTATTTTTTTTTCTCAAATCAATAAGTACCGTTTTTTTTCAATTTCCTATCGCCCGCGGCGTGTCGTTCATATCGCTTTCATGTTTTCAACTCAATGTCATTCACTTTCAGCTCAGCATGCTGGCCGTGTGGTTGGTGGTCGCGTGCGCGGCAGCTGCGCAGGCGCTGCGCGTCGGCGTCGGTATTGCTGACGTCACCGGTCCGCCTGCCGAGATCGCATTTGTGAGTATAGCTTCCGTTTTAATCGACCTTTTTCATTTTGTCCTTTTTGTCGTTTTGACCTTTGTCACCTGTCACTTATGTTATTTTATCTGCAATATGCATAGCTGCTACATTCTGTTAACTATTTGGATCTACTTTAGGACAATTATACTTTTAGTGATCACTTACTAGCTAGTAGATATTCTAATCTAGACAGCCAACAGTTGAATAAAAGAAATTGAATAAATAAGTTAAGTAATGGTTTCAAAAGGATCTTGTTTGTGTTAAGAGACAGCAAGTACTGTGCTCCAGGATATTGACCTGACCAACTGCAGCGATTCCAGGATTGTATAGAACTAGATCGAGAATCTTTTCTTGAGAAGTCATTATACTTAAGCTTTTATTTAAGCTTAAGAGCTTTAAGATTCTATTAAGACTGTAAAGAGATTATTTCGCAAAACATGTAAGTTTAGATAATGATACCAGGGCCTAGAAATTCGTAAATATTACAATGTCCAATAAGCTTCCACCACATACGAGGTAATATTTCCACAAAGGAATTAAGATGAGTATTCTAAATTCGATTTTCACTGGTCAGTTATGGTGCGAATTTTCACGAACCTTTTGCTAGGTATGTGTCTAGTTCCTGGATAGTTATGTTTTTAATCATCTCGCGTTTGACCACTATATCTCTTGGCGGTTGGTCTATTAACTTTTCTCCTCTGTTTCTGCTTTACACTGCAGATGAATTGCCATTGTTATACCATACAGGGTTATTTGAAAAACACCAACAACCTCTTAAGAGGTGATTGTACTCATCATTATGAACAACTTTTACTATGGGACCAAACCTGAAATCGCGAAAAAACAATCAGCTGTTCCCTACATTTTGATGAGTTATACGAACATAAATGTAGGGAACAGCTGATTTTTTTTCGTGATTTTCAGTGACCTCTTGAGAGGTTGTTGGTGTTTTTCAAATAACCCTGTATATTCAATGGCAGTCATTCAAGTTATCATTTGGCTACTCTATTCTATTCGGCAAATTTAATTAACCAGTTTCGCAGTTGGCTCCTGATGCTGCTGAATCACGCGTGTGACCTTACATTTTTTCCACCTTATTCATAATTACGTACTTGACATCCTTTGTGGTTTCGTTTATCTTAGTGTTAATCAGATGGAGTGATAGTTGTAAACTGACTAAATCCACATCCACATCGCAGTGTTCTCTGCCAATTGCCATAGTTAGGTTAACCTGTGGTCGCCTAGTGTGCCACCTCAATCAGCTTAATAATAAGCTGGTTGAGGCACTATCCTTGTTTTATCATCACCGGCCTGCTGGCTATTCTAAAATCTATTGTCAGTTACCATTATGAAGTACATACATACATATATTCTGGGGTTCGGCATTCGGCCCATTTTTTAGTCTTTCCTAATTTCCTCATTTCCTATTTTCAGAACTTCGATGACTTATTTAAAAAAATTTCTTTCTTTAAGCATATATTGCACCGTTAATAGTTTACTAGTTGTTGCGAATAGGTGTGTGAAATCGTGTAGGCTGATTACAATAGTAATTAAAAATTGGTACGAAGACGTATTAGCGAAGAGAGCCTTGAAACGCAATACGAAGGTACCGTTATTAAATTTTATACGGCGCGTAATATTGCAGTAAACAAAGTCTCGATATTCAATTTAGTGATATTTTGAGAAAGAAGTCTACGTGTTTCCAGATGTTAGAAAGGAGTTCAAGGTGTTCATCTTTCGCAGAAGTGTGATTTCAGAATTACTAATCAAATCTTTAAAGATTACACTGTTTTTGAAAGTTTTAAATTACGAAACTTAGCACTTCTTTGCAGACTCAACTACTTTGATATCACTATCGAATGGACCGACAAAAGATCACGATGCAAAAGGTCACGAGGATCTGTTGGTTGCGAGAGCAACAGCAGTGCTGCTGCCCTACCATGACGTCTTAAATCCATTATGATTCCTGTATTTCCTGTGTCAGAGAGAGACGGAGTTACACAAGACGAATAGCACTATATCCCTTTCCCTCACACACATCATGATGGATTTAAGACGTCATGGTAGGGCTGCTGCGGGCGTACCATGAGGTGTTAAAACGTGAGTCTTCCGAGCGAGAAAGAGGGATAGAGTTATACACCCTATATAGCTCCATCCCTTTTTCTCGCTCGGAAGACTCACGTTTTAAGACGTCATGGTACGCCCGCTGTTCTGTAAACAGCTCACAGTGAAAATTTAGATTCAGTAAGCTTGAAGTCCTGCGCTAATAGTCACTCAACCTGAGGACGTCCTAAACTACGTTTGCCGAGACGCGGTCTCCACTCTAGAACTCGTTTACCCCAACGGCGGGCTGGCAGAAACTGGATGCGAGAAGCCGAAAATAGATCTCAGTGGCGTGCAATTGGAGAGACCTATGTCCAGCAGTGGACTGCAACAGGCTGTTGATGATGATGACGATGAAGCTTGAAGTGAGCTATCAATCTGTATGAGGAGGATTGTCAGTTCATTTCACGGTTACTTCACCTAAGTTTTTACAGTGAGAGAGATGTGAACAGAATGGCCGGGTAGGATGGTCTTTGTGACGATCTTTCGAAGAAGTTCATGTAGAGCGCTCGACTTTTTTCGTCTTTCTAAAATCATTTAGAAAGTAGTGGAGAGGTAGGTGGTAGATGGTAGGTGGTGGTGTAGTGGTGGTGGTGGTGTAGTGATGTGTGGTGTGTAGGTGGTGGGTGGTGGTGGTAGTGGGAGTGGTAGTGTAGTGGGTGGTGGTGTGTGGAGTTGTGGGTGGTAGTGGTGGTGTGTGTGGTGGTGTGAGGGGTGGTGTAGTGGGTGGTGGTGTGTGGAGTGGTGTAGTTTTCACAGGTATAGCAGTATCATTAAAAGGATACATATCAATGTATCTTCTTAATGATACTGTTATACCTGTGGTTGAAGAGTCTGAATATATAAGGCGTAATATACATAAAAATAACTAGTGTATAGCCCACTGGCTGGCATGCAGTGCATCGCTCGCTCAAACTGACATAGCGAGCATTGCGCCATGTGGTGCGAAGGTCGGAAGTATGCAACGCAGCGACACATGTGGTCTCTGACTTATATGGAAATGTTTTTGTTAGAAGCGAAGTGGGTACACCTAGTTGTGCTTCATTTAACTGGATGTATTGTTCGTCAGCTTGTCATTCTTGCCTAGTGCCTCCCGCAACACGCACGCTTCACTCGTTGGCTTCGCGCGTTAATGGTCACTGTTCTAATCTAACCAAACCGATATAAATCACGACTCAACCTACAAACATCCCGCTTAAAACTTCATTCGAAAAGCCTTCTGGTTATGTCAATAAAAATATACAATAGGTTACCCGAATCAATAAGACAGGAAAAAAAGCTCCACCTATTCACGAACTAATTAAAAAAAAACTATTAATAAGCAAATGTTACTACAGGGTCAACAATAGGGTATTTTACTGTAAAAATCTAATTAGTCCGTCTGATAGATTTATAAAAAATATTGGACACGTATTTTTTCTTTTTTCACGTATACAAAAAATGAAGACGATACAGTGCGTTGAAAACTCACGTGACGTCACTACGTTGCTACAATTTTTATCAGCGACGTGACGTCACGTGAGTTTTCAACGCACTGTATCGTCGTCGTCTGTGTCTTGTATTTGTCCTTGATTAAACTGGATGAATTCTTTGTCGTCTTTCTATTTCTGCATGTGTATTAAAATCATCAGAAGCGAAAGTATTTCCACTTCCACAATACAGTCGACATTAACCATTATATCACTCAACTAGCTTCTGCCCGCGACTTCGTCCGCGTGGAATAGTTACTTTACCCCCGATTTTGAAACTCTCAGCCCGAAGTATCATACAAACTTTCATCCCCTATTTTATCCCCTTGGGGTAGAATTAATCAAAATCCTTTCTTAGCGGATGCCTACGTTATAAAATCTACCTGCATGCCAAATTTCAGCCCGATCCGTTCAGTAGTTTGGGCTATGCGTTGATAGATCACTATGTCAGTCAGTCACTTTTGAGTTATATATATTTAGATTAGATATCGTCTTTTTGCTCTTGCCCCACGTTACTTAGAGTTGGTGCAAAACGTTTTCTTCCTCTATTAGGTCTGCTGTTATGCACGCAAATATCCCTCATGCATGCATTTATTTCCAAAACAATGCATCAATCCTTTCACAGCTATTCACTGACACCTGGCTACCTGCAGCCCTGCCATGACGTCTTAAATCCATCATGATTCCTGTGTCAGAGAGAGACGGAGTTACACAAGACGAATAGCACTATCCCTTTCCCTCACACTGAATCTTGATAGCATTGGCACTTCGTGGTACGGCCACTGAATAGGGGTGTTTCCTGAGTAAAAAATATATGATTATATTTAGTCCGTCAGTTAGATTATAGAAAAATATTGGACACGTATTTTTTCCTTTATCAAATCTATAAAAACTGACGAAGATACAAAGCATCAAAGATCAGGAGTGGGGGCTTGTGACGTTACGGCTCGCTAAAAATTGTAGCGAGTAGTGACGTCACACGAGTTTTCAACGCTCTGTATCGGCTTCATTTTTTGTTTACGTGAAAAAAGAAAAAAATACGTGTCCAATAGTTTTTGGAAATCTATCTGACGGACTAATTAGATTTTTTTAGTCAACTACCCCATTGTGAACAAATGAAGCTCGTGTCTATTCCCGCCTCAATTTTTTGTCGATAATTTTCCGTCATCTGCTCCAATCACCTGCTGGTTGCGGTTTAACAACGTCGTGAATATTGATAAACCGACCAAGTGCGTGTCGGACCACGCATAGTGAAGGGTTCCGTAGTTTACTCTTAAAATCTCATATCTCTAAAAGTATATAAGCTGTAATGTTCAAACCAATTTGGTAGTGTCTGTGAAGTTCTATTTGCTCAATTTTTTTTTAGAATTTTCAATGTCATAGTTAAAAGTTAGAGAGGGGGACAATTTTCTTACGAATTCGGACGCACATATCTCAAAAACTATTGCCTTAAATAAAAATAAAAAAAACTTACATGGAAACCTGTATTTCATTTTGAAAGAGCTATCCAATGATACCCCACACGATTATGTTTGTTGGAATTTGTTTTTTCATCCCTCAGTTACATGTATGGAGTGCCACCCCTAAAATTATTGTTTATTGAATAGCGGTTAACAGGTCGCACCTACCTACCAATTTTCATTTATGTAGCCTTAATTGCCTCCGAGTAAAACGGCTGTGACATACGGACGGACAGACAAACATGAAGAATCCATAAGGGTTCCGTTTTTTGCCATTTGGCTACGGAACCCTAAAAAGAAGTTTACCTACCTCATAAATGAATTAAAAACAAATTCTCATTTAACTGTAAATTAATGACGTAATAAAAACATCCTGTAAAAGCTGTAAATAAAGATAAAAATAAATTCGCCGACGTGGTCCAGCTATCTGGGGCAGTGATCTCGATGCGTCGCAAGGTCAAACGTGACTCACAGCAATTCATACCGGCCGGAGACCGGAGACGAAGTGGGCTGATTAAACATCGGAATTTTACTATTGTTGTTAAGGTGGATGACGATAATTTATTGCATGCTGTCAGATTAACGTATTGTTTAGTTGGGAATTGAATTTCACGGACGTAAATGTATTAGAAGTTATGTTTAGTTAGTTAAATTGATTCACTCGGTTGAGCTTTACAAGCTTGTTTTGGTTTATTTTATCATAGCTCAGGTACAACTTGTTGAAGTCCGGGATATGTCAAAATACACGTCATGGCATTTGCCTATTCCAAACTAGACATTCTTGCTCAGAAGTGTATGAGAATGTAAACAAAAATAAAAATGTGTGTGGTTTAATGGCACTAAAATGAAACAAAACAAACTAAATAAAAAAACAAAAACTACAAATACTAAAATGAGTTTACTACCATTTAACATTTTCGGACACCACATGAACATTGACCTAGAAACATGATTGTGCCGACACAATAGTTTGCTCCGCCCGTTAGTACTATTATGTAGTTATTCCGTGGTTCCACAAACGCAGCCCAAAAGGGTGCGTCTAGTCCGTAACATCACAATGCCAAACAACATTGTAGAGGCTTCATTGAAGTTGCATCAATAAAACCCAAATTAAATAAATCATTCAACATAATGACACAAAAAAAAACATAATAATGCTCCCAAGCCCACATACAAAAGATGCAACGGCCCGAAGAAAGTTCTGGAATATTATTTTGAATGCTCCAACGGATTGCACGGTATTATTCGGATTGTTCGAGAATTTGGAGGTCAAGGCAAGCGTGGTGATTGGTTGGTTACGTTCTGTGACCCGCCACTGTGCACCGGTCACATAATGCGGTCATTGTTACCATCGCGTGTAAGTGTTATAGTTATGATTTTATTATCATTGTTTATGGAGATACGCTCGTGAGCATTCTTGGTTTATAATCTTTTGATTGGTTTTGAATACTAAAAGAAATGCATTAAGAGTAGCTTTATGTTAATCAGCTGTACGACTTTTCTTATCTTCTTTTATGTTTTGGTCGAATTGAATTAGGTTATCTAATAACCGAGCAATAGTTGATAGTTCTTCAATAACTTTTCCAAGGTCTTTACCGTCATTGATCATCGTCACCGAAGTGTTGGTTCCGCTTCCACGTATCATTTTATTTTATGACGTCATCTTTCTTCGATGATTGTCTTTGCATAAATCTTCAATGTCTTGTATGGATGTGTGTGTTTCTATGAGCATATGATTTGTATTGAACGAACTTATGCATCAGTAATGTCTACTGGGAGTTTATACTTGACCATGATTAGGATGTACATATGCTGAATTATAATAGTTTTATATTCAGGATTTATAATAGGTAGCTATAAAACACTGGTACTTGAAATTGGCAATTTTTTGTTTTAAAGGCCCGTCCCGGCTACGCACGGGTGCAATTTAGAGTTGTAATCTTGTTGTTTAACATCTGTTTTAGTTATATCTATGGTTGTAAGCGATTGTGTTTTTATAACGCGTTTATTATACATATGTATAGCCTCGCCGAGATTTTTGGGTATTGATGAGTACTTTAAACATGTAGTAATTTATTTATATTATGTATCATTAACAGTTTTCACAGCGTACGCTAAAAAATGATTTTTATTGGCAATTTTTTTGTTACCTTGGGCAACGATCAGCACCAAATTTCAGCCAATTTACACTAAACTTAAAACTTCGTCATGAATAGTCAGATCTTTTAGTGAAAACTGCATGGAGTTTATGAGTTTCTTGCGAACAGACGCGCGGAGATGGACTTAGTTTTTAACCGACTTAAAAAAAGGAGGAGGTTCTATGCTTGACTGTATATTTCAGGTATTTTATCTCTTTTCACGTAAATAAAAAAACGAAGACGATAAAGTGCGTTGAATACTCATATAACGTCACTACTTGCTACAATTTTTAACACGACGTGACGTCACAAGCCCCCATTCCTGATATTTGATGCTTTTTATCTTCGTCATTTTTTATAGATTTGATAAAGCAGAAAATACGTGTCCAATATTTTTTTGAAGTCTATATGACGGACTAATTAGAATTATTTGGTCAAATACCCAACTGTGCACAAATTTTCAAAAATATTTTTGTTATAAGTACATGTATGTAGTGATATTAAGAGTTTTATACTAACTTGACATTAATTATTATGAGGTTTTACAAAGCGATGTAGGCACTTATTGTTACAGTCGTCTCGGTCTCATCTCCGTTCCGTGACCATATCAAACCGATTTAAGTAGTTTAATGTTTAATTGAATTCAAACATTAAAAGGCTGATTATGCTTATGCTGTAAACGTTTTTCTCAAATAAGCCAAGGATATATTTAAAATTACAAAACGAACCTTATTGACGAAGGTCACCTACTGTCCACAAGATCACAATAAACTGACAGTATGCAATAAAAGCTATGTTGCGGAATTTGTTCACAACTTCTGATTGAGCGTTATTGTGCTTTTAGCCATTGTAGGTGACTTTAGCAATTCGATGGGCTGGTTTATTGCTCCGTCTGTTTTTGAAAGTTATCCCGCAGATGTTTCTAATTCTATTGCTAAAGAATTTGATCTAGTTGTTTTAAAAATCTTCGCGTTGCAACTGCTTACTGGTAACATTTGGATAAAAGTTTAGAATCGAATCTAGGGCGAGTTTTAACCAATTGATTCATATCACTGAGTTCTATCTTGGGCCTAGATAGAACTAAGCGATAAGAATCTGGAGAATGAACTGAAGAAGCAGATGATGATAGCTTGTAGATAAATGATAAAGTGAAATCACGACTTAATACCCCGTCTACGCAATTTCCTCCTACGGTGAGATGAGAAAAGCTCTTTTCCGCCTTATTTTTTTGTATGGGTAATCATTAAATGACTAACGGAAGTGTTAGACTCCGTGATCCTTCTAGTGCCCTTTGCGTTCCAGGACCGCGGTGACTCTTTCGAACAAATTCCGGAACAATCACTTCTCCCCTAGATTAATAATCTCAGTCGTTTCCAGAATGCTCGAAAATGGCGATAAAGTGTACTCTATTTTCATCTTTGTCAAGAAATGTTATATGTACACTCAGGGCTTTCCAACAGTAAGGGTTTTGTGTATTTGATACGATATTAAAGAAAACATTGCAAACCAAAAAATATTGTGTTTTCAAGAGAATCGACCGCAAGAACGATTTGTTTTGCTATACGGCTGTTTAGCAAAACATTGGGTAGTAACATAACATCACCCCCATAAATATGAGCAAGCCCTTCTGGAACATGCTGTGTGTATAGGTACAGCTGAAGATTGGCATAGTTTCATTGTTTTGTCTTCTGTGCCTTTAGTTGTTGACATTATCCTTTGCATGAACTTTGCACCATTATAGTACGTTGATTGTTTAGTCATATTCTACTCGTGTTGACACCTTTTGTTCTATAAATGGTCCTTCACAGGGAGTGATATGAAGATTCGAATGCCGTTATTGCGTCGCAGCGTGCGTCATTTCGAAAAACTCTTCCGCCTACAGTAGGGTATTTGTCTAAAAAATCTCATTAGTTCGTCAGATAGATTTCCAAAAAATATTGGATACTTATTAGGTTAGGCTTATCTTTTCTAATTGGAATTCTCTGGAATGTTTTCAAGTACCTCATCCGAATTATGTTTTGAAGTGGTTAATCATCTCAAGGAATACACATTTATTACGGTCTTCCTAATTACAATGATTCCATAACAGTTAAGACTGCTCCGAGCAAAAAGCGACAAAAGGACAGTTACGGTTAAGTTGATATGAACGAAAATAGTTTATTTACACAATCAAAATTTACATAATTATTACCACGGATAATGTGTGTACAATGTTTGCGAAGCAAACATATGAAATATGGTGCAGTTTTTCTAATGGACTCATATGAAGTTGAGCAAAATCAACAAAAAAGCGTGCGGGCATTAAGGGGATTTCATGTCTTTATCCATAGAAATATTCTGTAGATATTAATTCAACGAAATCTCTAATATGTTATCTTAATATTTTGTGTCTCATATTTTCATAATATTGTCCAGAAGATTTTAATATATTTTTATTCAAACGGCGTTCCGAATTCGCCATACAAAATTTCTATAAACGCGCTGTGCCGCCATCTACAAGTCAGTCGTCCCCGAGAGCTCAGAGCGACCGCACGTCACTTTACAGAGCGAGCGCATCGATCGCGAATTACATTCTAAACACACTCTGCTGCATAGAAAAATAAGGTACGTGACATTTTTGATATCTTGAATTTAATTACATCATTTCATGAATTTTATCTAGTAAGCAATTCTGTTAATCGAATGAGTTTAAATTTTGTATATTTACATTAGTTTTATAGCATCAATATTGTTTTAGATAATTTGGAAAAATGGGAAAGCGAAAGGAGAGGTATTATAGAAAGAAAAGGAACCAATTCAAAAAAAAAGCTGTTCTTCAAAATCGGTATGTATCTTCTAGTTTAAGATTAATCATCCGTCTCTCTATAAATAAATGTAGGTATTTATGGGATTCGTGAATCTAGCTGATTTACGAATCCCATAGGTAACTACATTTATTTTTTCAAATCTATTGTCGGCGAGTCCCTTTGAGGCCGCCAATAATAGAACTGACAAACGTTCTGAGAGCGGCGTACGTCTTACGGTAGGCACTAAGGCGACCCTTTCGAATCGAACAAGATTTTTGTTATTTAATGTAAAGCGATTATTAGTGCCATACTAAAGATTATTAAGTGTATATTGTTTCGGCAAATCTATTTTATTGACAATGTTTTTTGTTTTATCTTAGATCAATCGCTTCGAATGATCCAGAAGAAGAACAGTCAAACGTAAGTGTTAAGTTGTACGTTCGAATTTAACTTTTTATACGAACTTTCAGATCTAGTTATAAAACAGTTGACAATAGGTGATAATTTTTATTGTGTGTTTTTCAGAAATCGCTAGAAGAAAATGGTAATAGTTCTGAAATAATAACAGGGGAAGAAACCGACAGTCAAGAAGTTTTTGTGACGAATGGGAACAGAATAGTCGATTTTACATATATTTATGAACAATTTCAAAATATTGCAAATCACAACTCGGCCTTCGGTTGTAACTTAACCTGTTTAAAAATGACTAAAGAGATACGAAAAGGGTTTCTTTCAACATTTCATTTCACTTGTCAAATGTGCAACATAAAACTTGAAGTCAAAAATTGTAAAATTCCAGAAAATTCCACTGACCTCAATCTAAATGACCATGCAGTGAGCAGTTTTATGTCTATAGGTACGGGATTTTCTGGTCTGGAACAGGTTGCTGCCTCTCTTGACATACCTAGTATGAGTGATAAATTGTATGGAAAGTGCCATAGTAAGGTTTGTGAGCTATGGGAATTGGCCAAGGAACAAAGCATGGCGGATGCAGCTAAAGAGGAATATGACATGGCTGTGCGCAATGGCGACGTTAGTATAAATGGTGTACCCATGATAACTGTTGTAGCTGACGCATGCTGGTCGAAGAGATCTTATAGGAAGAATTATAACGCATTATCGGGCGCGGCGGTTATTATAGGCTACAGGACGAAAAAAGTTTTATATATGGCGGTGAAAAATAAGTACTGCATGGTTTGTGCTAGAGCAGAAAATAAAAAAGAGACGATACCTGAGCATGTTTGCTTCAAAAATTATGACGGCTCTTCTAGTGGCATGGAAGCTGCAGCACTGGTTGAAGGCTAGTCTAATAGCTAGTAGTGCTAGACTAATAGCTGACGGTGATTCAAGTACTCATCGAAATATAGAAAAAGCAAAACCGTACGGAAATTTATTAGTGGAAAAAATTGAGTGTACTAATCACTTATTACGAAATTATTGCACAAAGTTGGATGAGTTGACTAGAACTACAAGCTACCCATTAAAATATAGAAAAGCTATTGAAAGTAACTTAATGAGGTTAAGACGTGCGGTTACTGGGGCTGTAAAATACTTGAATGCTCAAGAAAATAAAACTTTCGAACAAAAAGTCTTAGAACTGAAAGAAGATTTGTTGAATTCTCCACATCACGTTTTTGGCAATCATGCTTGTTGCAAACACTACTACTGCAAAAAATCCAATGAAACTGCCTCAAAAGAAAATTTAGTACCGGCAATGAAAAGTAAAGAGGGTGGCTTTATTTTTTCCGCTATAATTAAATTTCTTTCGAGATTAGTAAATAACGCGAAAAGTTTGATACACAATGTAAATAGTAACATAGCTGAAATTTTCAACAGCGTAATTGCTAAGTTTATTGGCGGAAAACGCATAAATTATTCAGGAAGGCAATCTTATTCAGGACGCTGTGCTGCATCAGTAGTCAGTTTCAACACTAAACAACCATGTACGTACCTCAGTAAAAGGATTTTGCAGAGAAGCCCTAACAAGATGATAAAACGTCTCGAAAACAAAAGAAATGCTAGACGATTAGCATCCGCAAAACGTGTATTACATCGATCGCAAACTTTTACTAACTCGGAGCGTAAAAAGACTGCATCCAAACAGGCCGATAAGAACTACGGTGAATTTTGTCAAAAGCCCGACCTTAGTAAAGAGGATTATGATTTTGCTGTGAATGAGCATATGAAACTTATAACATTGTCTGCCGAAGATCGGCATGCACTAGAGAGGCGAACAATTTTACAAGCGGAATCGACTGAATGGCGTCAGGAGCGAAAACTTCGGCTTACGGCATCAGTATTTGGAAAAGTATGCAAGCGAAGGTTGATTAAATGTGGTCCGCTGGTAAAAAATTTGGTGATGGAAAAAAATTTAGACCATGTTAAGTCGATTCAATATGGCCAGAACCACGAACATCTTGTACGTGAGCAACTGGAACTACATTTAAATCTACCTATTAATCGATGCGGTTTATTTATCGACAAAGACTTTCCATTTTTAGGAGCAAGCCCAGATGGACTTGTTGGAGATACAAAAATTGTAGAAATAAAATGTCCATATTCTGCTAGGGGAAAAAGTATTGATGATGCTATTAAGGAAAAAAAAATTACTTTCTGGAATATAGATCGAGGAGGTAATGTATATTTAAATAAAAACCACGATTGGTATTACCAAGCACAAGGTCAGATTCGTATCACGCAAAGAAAAATATGCATTTTTGCCGTTTGGACGGATGTCGATATGAAAATAGAAATAATAGAGGAAGACAAAGCATTTTGGACTGTGATGGAAAGTAAATTGAAAATGTTCTATTTCGACTGTTTACTACCAGAAATAATCGACTCAAGATTGGACAGACAAATGGAAATCAAAGAGCCCGAATACATCCTAGAAGCAGTCAATGCACGGGCAAAGACAAATAAACGAAAAACTGAAACTGAAAAATTAACGAATGAGAAACGTAAAAAAAAAAATAATGATTAGTTGATAGTACAATTTCAATAGTTTCATTTATGCCTTATATTATATAATAACTCAAAATATAAATAGGTACTGTGTTTATTGTCACACCACTTGCTGTTTGATACGATCCAATATACCTATAAAACAGTTCTATTTTTTTTTCTTACTTGTCTATAATGTTGTATACATTTTGGCATATTTTTTAAACTTAGAATGTATTGAAAACTTTAAAAAGAGTTGTTTCAAAAGAAGTTTTGTACAAATCGACATAAAACCTAAAACACATTCTGATATACCTTTCTTTTAATTTTTGCAAAACATTTAAACCAGATAAAAAAAAATGAAGCTTAGGTAAAACTAAAACACTACTAGAATTATATTTACTCACAATCCACATTATGCTATATTTTACTAAATTGTAAGTTACCAAGTTTTATTTTTCAACAACCACGCACGTGTGAGTGCGCAGCTGTGTGCGTGACTCGCATACAGCGAAAAATTTACCTAAACAGCGTTCGCCGGTTTAGGTCGGCACAGTCTTAAGTAAAACAAGCTTCCAGTCATAAAAAATTTGTTTAGATCTTTTTGCATCTTGTGTAATTTCAACTCAATATAATTATCATAACATCTGTAACGTGAATAAAGCGTTACTTCGAGCAGTGAGTCATTAGTACGTACTGTTTTTTTTTAAATAGTTGCGTTTACTATGGAGCCATTCAAGTTTTAATTACTTAGGTACCTAAGCACTAAAGGGTGGCCATCTTTGATTCGCTTATTGTTGATGCAGTGGGGATGGGGGATTCGGGAGGTGATTACGTCAGCAATATTTATTTATTAACTTTGGTCAGATTTTCTGCAAAGTTTTGTGGATTTTTATTTCACCACATGGTGACCGGTGCCAGCCAGTAGCCCTCTTATCCACTGGGCTACTGTCGCCTTAATAGTGAATCATTATAAGTTCATTTATCTATAGGCTATAAATTCCTTATTTCTAGACTCGTTAACTGTTGCTTCATGAACTTTGCTTGCTTTTGCTGACGATTATTTGGCGGTAAAAAATGTAAAAAATACTGCCTATGCAATAATTGAACGTCCCGTAAGTATGGCTTCGAAACATCTTCGGCACATCAGGAGCTATATCTATGCATTTTCATACAGATTTACAAAGAAACATTTCCAGCTTTCAGTCTACTCCTTTTGTAATACAGAACATGATTTAAAAGAGTGTCCGTGCGTTGGAGTTTCTTGCACGTTCTTCTCCATAGAGATCTACGCTTTGGAACGTGCAGATAGCTTCACCTCTTTCGACTTGACAATTCAAAAGTGCCTGTAAAAGGTTTAATTGAAATAAATGCTTTGAATCTTAAATCTGTCTTAAAACGTCCTGTTTCAACCTTCCAGATGGGCTACGCGCAACTAGAGCAGACGGGCCACGGCATC
Organism: Hecatera dysodea; assembly: GCA_905332915.2. NCBI lineage: Eukaryota > Metazoa > Arthropoda > Insecta > Lepidoptera > Noctuidae > Hecatera > Hecatera dysodea. The sequence continues at coordinate 2,443,422 of HG995294.1, read as the reverse complement.
CATTTGAGGCAGTTCTCGAGGGCGTTCGTGCTTGAAGATGACAGCGGAGGTACCACTCAGAGGCTGGTCTTCGTCTCTGTAGACGCTGCCATGATGGGTCATGGTGTGAGGAAAGAGGTGAGATAGCTGATATTTGTAATATTGGACGATGCTGGTGGTTATAATGTCGATGCAGTTCTTTATATTGCCTTGTTTTATTGACTGGAAGTCAATCCCAATATAGTTGTGGAAAGGGTCGGTTTGCAGTCTAACATGATGCGGCTGAGTACGTACCAGTATTTTATATGGACCCATGGTGTATGGAGCATGGTAGCTATCATTTTTTTTTGGATGGGAAGTCATCAAATGACTTCTCCCGCTCTGGGCGGAGCGGAAGGGAGTGTCAGACTCTTACTGACTAAAACCCACCCGTGATCCTTCTTGTGCCCTTTGCGTTCCAGGGCCGCGGTGACTCTTTCGAACAAATTCCGCTACCCTAGCAGGCACTGACCCTATGGGGCCCCGTCTTCGTTGCTGACGGCTCTTTGAGGCGTGCGTGGAACACTACGCGCCGTCGACTCGGGCCTGGTTGCTATCGGACGGCGAGCCACCGATAGCACGCCATCCGCAGGCCCGCATGGTAGCTATCTAACATCCACAAAACAGTCACAGGCTAACATTACACCATGTCAAGACTGGTGTCAGATTTGTCTGTAACGACTGTCAAAGATCTACAAAAGACAGCAGGGCCTAACAGTTTAACGGGTTTTCCAAACTACGGAGAAATCTCGTTATCACGCGCCGATGTCTATAGTGTCCGTTGAGATTGGTCGCTATGGACGAACTCAAATGATAAATTATATTAATTTTGTAAGTGGGTTGTAAATAACACTTTTACACGTCAATCTTTTTTGGCCGTTATAAACTAGATAAGGCCGGTGTTTCCGAGCTGACTACCCTGAGAAGAAACACCGAAACAAACTTAGAGGACTCGAAGCCTCTTTATAAGTCCATACAATAGGGATGTTGCCTGAGTAAAAAAATATATGATTATGTTTAGTCCGTCAGTTACATTATAGAAACATTTTGGACACGTATTTTTTCCTTTATCAAATCTATAAAAACTGACGAAGATAAAAAGCATCAAAGATCAGGAGTGGGAGCGTGTGCGTCACGGCCCGGTAAAAATTGTAGCGAGTAGTGACGTCACACGAGTTTTCAACGCACCGTATCGTCTTCATTTTTTGTTTATGTGAAAAAAGAAAAAATACTTGTCCAATATTTTTTGGAAATCTATCAGACGCACTAATCAGTTTTTTTTAGTCAACTACCCTATTGTACTAGTCGGTCAGGAGGAGGACTATTATTATCATTACTAATCATAAATTTGCCTTCAATACGACTCTGGCATGATTGAAGACCTTTGACTGCATAGCATTAAGTTTTAACTTCACCATCTCCTCTGTCCAGGTCATCAAGCGTCTTCAAAAGCGTTACGGCGTCCTCTACGGGGAGCACAACGTCATCATCAGCGGCACTCACACGCACTCCACGCCCGGAGGATTCCTCATGGACTTCCTCTTTGACCTTCCGATCCTCGGCTTCGTCAGGGAGACTTATACTGCTTATATTGTTGGCATTTATAAGGTAGCTTGAGAGTTTTACAAAATTGTAATTGTAGGTAAACTTTTTTATTTGTTTTTTTTTTCTAGTTGTGGTTGTTTTATTTAATTATTGTTTATTATAACTAGTGAAAAAAATACAGAGTATACCAAGAAACATCACAAAACCTTGATAGGCTTGTCTGGATGTTGAAACTTGAAACATTTTAAAGTAGCCTAAATAGTAACAAACAACATAATAATGAGCCATGATTTACATACAAAATGTTATAATACATTGTGAGGTAAATTGAAAAAGCTTACAATATGACTACAGTACGGTTAGGCAGAGGCCGCGCGTCGCATTGCGAATAAATTTAAACAGGATGATGCATTATAAAAGAGAATGAAATAATTGTGTTTGATTGTCAGTTTACTTGTTAGGTAGTAAATTTAATTTACATAATAGGTACATACAAACATTGGGAGAAATATCAGTCTTCAGTAGCAATTGTTTTAACTACGTAGTATCACGGCTTGTAAAGTACCTACCGTAGGTACTTTACAAGCCGTGATACTTTTACTAATAACAGGAAAAAACTCAGTCAGTGCAAATACTCGTCCAGATAAACTTGGGAATACCCGCTAAAACTCTAGTTAATCATAAAAAATAATTGATGCAAGCCATGTATTTGTTTTTAAATAAGCTACTGTTTATTTGTTACAGAGTATAGTAATAGCACACACCAAACTAACAGAGGCGCGTGTGTTGTATGGAGAAGCGGAACTTTTGGATGCTAACATTAACCGCTCCCCTTCTTCATACTTGAGGAATCCACCGGAAGAAAGAGCCAGGTGAGGTTCAAAGCTATTGTTCTTTTTTTTAAAAGTTTGAATTGATATTATGATATTTTGGTAGCACTATGGTGCGAAAGCGCCACGCGGATTTTCCTAGCAACTCTCACAGTTTAGTTCCAACTACACTGCGATAGATGGCGCTTTACAATTACGTCACGTTTCTGAATCGCGGTGTTAAGATTCTCCGCCGGCGAACGACCCTCGCGCGTTTCCGTAGTGAACTCATACTTACCTGGCATAGGGGACACCGTGATCAAGAAGGCGGTTCCCCCAGGGCGAGGCCTTCCCATTGCACTGCGGTTAGGTTGACCCCTGCGATTATCCCTAATGTGGATAACTCGGATGCGTAATTTTTGGTAGTGAGGGACTGCGTACGCGCTGTCCCTCTCAGAATTCCCGTAATGAGTTGTCTTTAGGTTAGGTTATTTGCAGATGTGAGTCGATCGGTTATGCGTTGGTGTTTTTGTATACAGTAAGTAGAGCGTCGTTGGTTAGTTTACGTTGTGTGAAAGTATCAACTGCGTACGTAAAATGATCGTTAAAAAAAAAGTTTTTTTTTTATTTAAATCTTAAAGTTTATTTTATTTAATAAATTAATTACGTAAAATCATTCTTGTAACCCCGACTTTTGCCTAATGACCTAGCCCGCGCCGTTAAGCCATTAGCGTTAAATTCCCTAAATAATAATAACAATCTGACCCAGCCTAGTTCCTTGTTGCCCCCCGAAATGACGCCCTAAGCCGAGGTCCGTATCCCGTAGGGGATCCCCTTAGCAAGCGGTCATTACTTGTAAGCTTAGTTTTTAGCCCTGTCTGCCTTAAATTCATTAGAGGTTACTAGGTACACGATATTCCGGTTAAGCAGTAATCAACCTTAGCGTGTTGAACTGCGAGAGGCCGCGTTAAAAAATAATCACTCTTTGAATCCCTGAAGTGTGAGGCAGAAGTGGTGGGCAGCATTAATTAAAAAATATAATATCAATCACTATGTGTGAGTTTATGTTATTATAGGCACGGACAAGCCATTCTGGATAATATCCCTAGGACAGAATTTACTTTTTTTTTTAACTAATAATAATAATAATAATTTATTTATTCATAAAAAAACCCTTAAGCACGCTAAGTATTATTACATAATACATCAGAGAATTTCACTATACAGTGGATATGGCATTGGATTTAATTTGTGGCATGGCTTACAGTTAGGGAACAAATACAGTAGTTGAACTCTGACTCTGAAACTAGGCAAAGCCTGTATCTTCAGAGTCAGTGGATCCTCTTGGAAGTACAAATTCAGCCTTTTTGTCAAGGACACAGTTGTGACGAAATTTAGTGGTCAAACTATTTAACAGGGTTTACATTTTAGGGTTAGTATGGTGAAGAGTGTGGGTGTGGTGTGTGTGAACTATTGTGGAGTTTCTTGCAAATTCATCTCTATGGATATCTATGTATGTTTGAACGGGCTATTAGTTTCAGCTTCCTATATACGTAACGGATGATTCCTTGAAAGTTAAAAAATGTCTGAATGGTTTAATGTACAGTCTGTCCAGTAATGAGCCAGGCGCATTACTTTGTGTACCTAATTAACTTCATTACCACTGCTCTCAAAACGGTGAAGGAAAACATTGTGAGGAAACCGGCATTGTCCTAGAACCAAAAATTCGAAGACATGTGACATTCACCAACCCGCACTGGGCCCGCGTGGTGGCCTATTCCCTCTCCTAGAGAGGAGGCCTGTGTCCCAGCAGTGGGAACGTTAAAAGGCTGATTATGCTATGCTTATGCTAAATGTTTTCATTGATATTGATATTCGTAAAAGTGACTTATGTACCATTCCCGTTCCCGTGGGTATACGGGGATAAAATATAGCCTACGTCACCCGGGGATAGTGTAGCTTCCCAACAGTGAAAGGATTTTTCAAATCGATTCAGTAGTTTCGGAGCCTATTCAATGCAAACAAATAAAAAAATAATCAAATCTTTCCTCTTTATAATATTAGTGTAGATAAAAGAGACTTCTAATTTGTTTGGGTGTTTCTTTTGAGGCCGATGTTTCATAGCTGACTATCCATCATCAGTGAAATAACTGCTTTGACTATTAGACCGAGTTTTAAAATTTCAGATACAAATACGACACAGACAAGACGTTATCCCAGATCCGCTTCGTGTCTCCGGACAACAAGATTCTGGGTGTGATTAACTGGTTCGCGGTGCATCCGACCAGCATGAACAACACCAATAAGCTGATCTCGTCTGACAATGTCGGGTATGCTTCCATTTTGATGGAGAAGGCGCTCAATGGGAATAGTACGTTGCCTGGCAAGGTGAGGACCAATTTGGATATTACGGTGTTCAATAACAAGGTATACAATTAGTACACACAATCTTAGAAAACGACAAAAAAAAATAAGATTACCGAGACCTAATACTAATGTATGATGAATTTATGATCAACGAGAGTATTCGTTTCAAACATAATGTACAGTACAATGGATATTTTTATATAAGAATGTTGTCTACTAATTTTAACTTCAGCAGTGTACTATACAATTACAAAATGGGATACATACCAATGGGATAAAAAATCCAATATTTTATAGAAAATCAATCTACGTGCCAAATCTTACAATATTCAAAATACTTTAGAGGTTCATATTTTATTTAAATTAAAAAAAGCAAAAATAAAATAAGCAAGCACAGTTCGAACCAAAATAAATAATTCTTGGGTCAAAATTAAGGATACAGCTTTCACATAGCTTTTCTTCTTTTCTCATCTCTCTCTTTTTCTCTCTTCTTTTTCTTTCTTTTCTGAGAGAGCATCAGTGACCGAGTGGTAACGGCCCCGACTTACGAGTTGTAGGTCTCGTGTTCAAACTCAGCCAGGCGCATTACTTTGTGTAATTAATTTAATCACCACGGCTCTCAAAACGGTGAAGGAAAAAATCGTGAAGAAACCGGCATGTCCTAGAACCAAAATATCGAAGACATGTGACATTCACCAACCCGCACTGGGCCCGCGTGCTGGATTACGGTCCATTCCCTCTCCTAGAGAGGAGGCTTGAGTCCCAGCAGTGGGAACATTAAAAGGCTGATTATGCTTATGCTATAGCTCTCCCATGTACCTTCCAGGGCAACATAGTGTGCGCGTTCGCATCCACGAACTTGGGCGACGTGTCTCCCAACACGCGGGGTCCTCACTGCGAGTTCTCGGGCGCGCCGTGCGACCAGGAGAAGCTGCTGTGCAAGCTGCCCAAGGAGAGGTGCTTCGCGTCAGGACCTGGCCGGGACATGTTCGACAGCACCAGGATTATTGCTACGAAGCTGTTCCACACTGCTATGGTGTGCTTTCTATACACGCGATGGTTTTGTTTTTAGAAGTGATGATACAGTACATCATCATTTAATTTTGATAATTGAAAGACACTATAGGGATGTTTCCATGTAAAAAAATATTTGATTTCGTCAGCTAGATTATCGAAAAAAATTGGACACGTGTTTTTTGCTCCATCAAATCTACATATAAAAATTGGCGAAGATAAAAAGTATCAAAGATCAGGAGTGGGGGCTTGTGGCGTCACGTCGTGGTAAAAATAGGGTAGTTGACTAAAAAAATCTAATTAGTCCGTCAGATAGATTTCCAAAAAATATTGGACACGTATTTTTTCTTTTTTCACGTAAACAACAAATGAAGCCGATACAGAGCGTTGAAAACTCGTGTGACGTCACTACTCGCTACAATTTTTAGCGAGCCGTAACGTCACAAGCCCCCACTCCTGATCTTTGATGCTTTGTATCTTCGTCAGTTTTTATAGATTTGATAAAGGAAAAAATACGTGTCCAATATTTTTCTATAATCTAACTGACGGACTAAACATAATCATATATTTTTTACTCAGGAAACACCCCTATTGTACCGAGTAGTGACATCACACGAATATTCAACGCACTGTATCGTCTTCGATTTTTTATTTACGTGAAAAAAGAAAAAATATGTGTCCAATATTTTTTGGAAATTTATCTGATGGACTAATTCGATTTTTTTACTCAACTACCCTATTGTGAAAACAAAAGCACATTGACTTAAAAAAACCGCAAAAGCAGACTAAAACTTTAAAAAATATCTGTTATTGAACCAAAATAAATGCCACCAACTACACCAAACTGCTTCCGAATAGTGTACCTTCGAAAATGATATGAGACGCACTTCTGAAATAACCTGTACACTTGTTAAACTTACAGCCCTCTCCACAATTTACCCAAAAGCAAAATTGAAAATCACTTTCGAATTATTTCATCTAGTATCTGGTGTTTTCTTCTTGGCCCCGAGCAGTAATAATGATGCAGTAATAAATAACAAATTCTAGAAAGTTCTGAACGAGCCGGGCGAGGATATGACAGGTCCGCTGGCCATCAAGCACCAGTACGTCGAGATGCCGGACCAGGAGGTGTCGCCCTTCGATCCAGTCACAGAGACTTTTAATACGGTAACTGCTATAATTTTAATTATTAACTTGTGAGCTGAGGAGTCGTATGAGTCTTGTGTGGATGATTATGGCGCAGGTGGATTGTATTTGTGGCTCTGTTATGTATATCGCAATTCGATATTTAAATCATCGAAATTCATAAAAGTTCAAGTCAAAGTTAAAACTTTTAGTTCATTAGGCCATTTGTTTTTGGATGGGAAATCATCAAATGACTTCTCCCGCTCGGAGAAGTTAGTCACGACCTAATAAATGTCAGACCTATTAAAGATTAAAAGAGTAATTATGGAGTTCCTTGTCCGTTCTTCTCCATGAGAATCTACCCTTGCGAATGAAAACTAGCGTCACTTTATTATTTTAACTGTAGGTAACTGATGACGTTCAAGTGCCGTTTAATGGCCTAACCGTTGCGGAATTTGTTCGAAAGAGTCACCGCGGCCCTGGAATGCAAAGGGCACAAGAAGGATCACGGGTGGGTTTTAGTCAGCAAGAGTCTGACACTCCCTTCCATTCCACCCAGAGTGCGAAAGTCATTTGATGGTATCCCATCCAGAAAAAAAAGGCTGACGTCTATAATAAGCGGTACCTCTGGTTGTCCCGTCCAGAGCCGCAAGGTGTACGGCTGCTCGCCTGCTATGGGCTACAGTTTCGCGGCGGGCACGACGGACGGGCCCGGCGCCTTCGACTTCACGCAGGGCACCACGTCGTCAAACCCGCTGTGGAACGCCGTGCGCGACTTCATCGCCGAGCCCACGCGCGAGGACGTGCGCTGCCAGGCGCCCAAGCCCATCCTGCTGGCCACCGGGCGGGTAAGGACCTGGACTAACTGCTCTATGTTTCTTCTGCTTGTATATTTCTACAGTTGTCTAAAAGCTTCCTTCTCCCTACGCTTCTGCTTTTCTGGGTCCAGTCTTCTCGGCAGGAGCTAAATTAAAAATCTATATCTGGTGAAAAAAACCCTTTTATTTATTAATTTTAGCTTTGCCTTCCTGCATGTGCATAAAATCCTTGCATTTGCCTTGTAATCTTGCATGTGCATAATATAGCGGGCGGGAGGGAGGTGCATACCTGCAACCCACTAATATTCGCGGAAATTAAAACTAGATATATTGTTTTCAATTTCAAATGTACAATAGTGTTACATGGTCGGATTTAATACAACAAGGAATACTGTAACTATCAAACTTTGTGTTGAGAAGCCTACGCTGTGGAAGTTGTACAAGAAATAAATATTTGAAATGTGATTTTGTTTCGGAAAGAAAATACAAATAATATACAGGGATTTTGTAAAACACCAACAACCTCTTAAAAGGTCATTGTACCTGAAATCGCGAAAAAAAAAAATCTGCTGTCCCCTACATTTTGATGAGTTATACGAACATAAATGTAGGGAAAAGCTGTTTTTTTTCCAATCCAATTACAAAATACCTTTTACCTGTAGTGGCGGATTTAAAAGTATAGCGGTAAAATGGCTTTAGGCTAATGTACTAAACATTAGCCTAAAGCCATTTTACCGCTTTACTTTTAATTATATATACCCATTTTATCAACCTCCTTGAAGGGGAAAAACTCCTAGAAGTTGAAAAATCTAGCTTCATTCTCCTGTACATAGCAATCCTTCTTCCAGGCGAAATTTCCTTACGAATGGCAGCCGAAGGTCGTGTCGTGTTCAGTCGCGAGGATCGGAAGCTTTTTCCTCGCAGCAGTTCCTGGAGAGTTCACCACCATGTCGGGCAGGAGACTGAGGAACATCATCGCCAAGACTGCTTCCGAAGCCAAGAAAGTGGTCATCGCTGGACTGTCGAACGTTTATGCGGATTATATTGCGACGCCTGAAGAGTATCAGGTAAATACGGTTGTTTCCTGAGGAATAAAAATATGATTCTATTTAGTCCGTCAGGTAGATTATCGAAAAATATTGGACACGTAGTTTTTGTTTCATCAAATCTATAAAAATTGACGAAGATAAAAAGCTTCAAAGATCATGAGTGGGGGTTTGTGATGTCACGGCGTGGTCAAAATCGTAGCACGAAGTGACGTCACACGAGTTTTCAACGCACTATATCGTCTTCGTTTTTTGTTTACGTGAAAAAAGAAAAAATTCGTGTCCAATATTTTTTGGAAATCTATCTGACGGACTAATTAGATTATTTTTGTCAACTACATCTGGACGTTATTTATTATTGCTTGCTTTTGACCATGTTATGGGGACAACGATGGAACACGCTTGCTTTGAAGTGAGCCATTCATTCTCGACTCATTTTATAATAAACCTGCTCGCACTGATATAATAGCTGCCTCACATGCCGAGGTCAGTCCATAGATGGGTGCCCATACGTTACATAGACACCTCCGTGCTTCGGAATGTTCGTTAAGCCGTTGGTATATCTATGACAGTCGTTATTAGTCTGAAGTCAGAAAATCTGACGTCAATCTAGCTATCGCCCAGTTATTGGGCGGTATAGGTCAGATGAACAGTCGCTACATGTAGGAAACTGGTACCCAACTGCATCGAAGCTGACCTGAACATAGTTGGGAAAAGGCTAGGCTAGCTGATCCGCGCAACTTCGTCTACGTCACATAAGAGAGAGATCGAGAGAGAGAGAGCGAGAGAGAGAGGGAGAGAGAGAGCGAGAGAGAGAGAGCGAGAGAGAGAGCGAGAGAGAGAGCGAGAGAGAGAGCGAGAGAGAGAGCGAGAGAAAGAAAAACCCCTGTCTTTGCGATTTTTCATTAATGCTCCACTCCTAATGGTCTTAACATGATGCTATATATGAAGTCAGATAATCTGCCCCCAGTCTAGATATCGCCCAGTTCCTGGGCGTTATAGGTCAGACGAACAGTCGCTACATGTAGGAAACTGGTACCCAACTGCATCGAAGCTGACCTGAACATAGTTGGGAAAAGGCTAGGCAAGCTGATCCGCGCAACTTCGTCTGCGTCACATAAGAGAGAGAGAGAGAGAAAGAAATAGAGAGAGATAGAGAGAGAGAGAGAGAAAGAAATAAAGAGAGAGAGAGAGAGATAGAGAGAGAGAGAGAGAGAGAAAGAAATAGAGAGAGAGAGAGAAATAGAGAGAGAGATTTGAGAGAGAGAGATAGAGAGAGAGAGAGAACCCTGATTTTTCAAACATTTATTGCTCTCCGAGCTCCGCTCCTAATGGTCGTAGCGTGATGTTATATAGCCTATGGGCTATATAACATCACGCTACGCTACGCCTTCTTTGATAAATGGGCTATTTTTCAATTCGAACCAAAAACAATAATGGCTTATAACTTCTGACCATCGAAAGTATTATTGAACGTTATTTTTAGTCACCATTGGTTTACAGGCGCAGAGATACGAAGCTGCTTCGACTATCTACGGACCTCACACTCTGGACATCTATCTGAACAAATACGTGGAACTAACCAATGCTCTGATTGCGGTAAGTTATAAGTCTGCAGGAGCTTTTTTATGGATGATGGGAAATCATCAACTTCTCCCGCTCTGGGCCGAGCAGAACGGAGTGTCAGACTCTTCTGACTAAAACCGATCCGTGTTCTTTGTAGTGCCCTTTGCGTTCCAGAGTCTAAACTGGTAGATACTAAGTTCATTAATAAAAAAAGACTCACTGTTTTTTAAAGACCTTGTCCTCATATCTCTTTCTCTATCCCAAAGGATTGGATTTCTGCAATACGTGTCTTATGGAGTTGTTCGTAAGAGCCTGTGTCCAGTGAATGTATGTAAGCCGATCTTTGCTCAACCTTTCTTCCCAAAACATCAACTGCTGTTATTTTTCCAGGGTAAAAACATCCCTATGGGTCCGGAGCCTCCTGACCTGAGCGGCCAGTTGATCTCACTGGTGCCTCCGGTGCTGTGGGACTCCGCCCCCTGGGGCCATGAGTTTGGCGACTGTCTGAAGCAGCCCTTCAAGCAGTACAGCTATGGAGATGTCGTTATGACGCAGTTTGTGAGTATACTTGAAAATAGACCGTGGTCTATCCGTCAGTTGCTCAAGAATTGATAAAGTCACAAGACCGGAAAAAGTAAAGATGGGAAACTGCTACTTATTTAACATTTGGTTGATAGACGTCCTTATTTACTACATCTACTTAATTCACGTTACATGGAGTACACCTTTGTTAAATAGCTAGCCTTTGCCCGTGACTCTGTTCGCGTGGTTCTTACAATCTAGCATTTCCAAATGGTAAAATGTAGCCTATATTTTAAGTTAGGCATCTAGCTGTAAAGCGATGAAAACTGCGTTCAAATCCATGCGTGGTGCGCGTACAAACATACAGACAGATGGACAGAAAAGAAACTAAAAACTGCCTTTATCGTTGCTCTAACAAAGACCTTCCACATATTGTTTATTTTTTCAATATTTTCAATGTACAGAAATCGGCCTGTTACAATTTTATTATATGTAAGGCGAGCTTACTTCTAAGTTGAGTTCTCCAAGCAAATATTTGTGCAGTTACAGAGACAGATCACATAATAAAATGCTATATGCTGTACGTGCTTTTACTAATGTGACTTTTTAAAAGTTTTTTTCTCTAAGATGGAATGTATCGGTTTTACCATTTTTTATCAAAGTTGGCTACCATTTTGACACGTGGCCGGTTGTTCATTCTCTTAGATAAAGGCTATTCTGTTGGATTGCCTTTATCTAAGAGAATTAGGAACACAGGCGGTCTACCGCCAGCTTTGTGGATGTTCCTCCGAACACTCGTGACTAGAGATGGGCAATGTGTTTCTGCCCGGCAGGAAAATTTGGTAAAAATCCGGCATTTTGGGCATAAATTTATTATTGCCCGATATATGCCCAATCGTAGGGCATAAAAATATGGGGTCGTAAAACGTAATTTAATATAGTTCTTCAAGTAAAATAGTACTAAATAATGAAATAAAAAATAATGAATGTCAATAATTGAACACATTTTTAATTAAAAATAATAACATTTATATACTTTTTCATGTGAAAATAGAGATACAAGAATTAACAACATAATTTTTATAATTCTTTTCGCAAAAAGAGCACTTCACGGAATTGTCTGGTAATTGATTATAGTGCCGCCATATAGTTTGATTTTTTTATCGTCCCATAGCGCTAAAACAACAAATATTTTCTTAAAATAAGCACACTTAATTATGTATATGTATGTACGTAAGTTTATTTGTTGCTTATTTAACAATATTTCTTTGGTATTTTTTTTTACAAGAACGTTTCTTCTTAGGAACTGTTTATCATAATGTAGGTGTATCAAAAATATGCAGAAGTTATTAAAAATGTATTACTTACCTATATTTATTTGAAATTATTATTGGTTCGTCTATAAAAGAAACACTTACCCAAGCAGCGGTAAAATAGCACAGATTTTAAAACTAATATTTGCATAAATTGGGTAAACGGAAGTCTCGAATGGAATAAAATATGCGGTCGGTATCTGCAACTGACACAGGATGACTATCAACAAAATGGCGGCGCGGCGAGTGCGTGTGCACATCCCTCACCCCGCATCCCTTAGCCCGCAACTGTCACTTGGTACAAGTCTTTTTTACCGGCGCAGCGTACTTTGAAACATTTATATAATTGTTATGACATATTTTATATTTAAATATGTATTTTAATAATTAAATAAAATGTAACTTAATTCATAAAATTATAATGTACCAAGTAATCTTAACAGTATACGCATCCCTCGCCCTAAACTCACGATGCAAGTATTTTCACGCCGCCGCCGGGTAATTCGTAACATTTATGTTCGTAAACATGGTTTTGCAAAACATAGATTTAAATAAAATGTACAAATTCATAAAAATACACCTTTAAAGAATTAACTCTAGGTAAACTCAACAAGTTAGATCAGCTTTCTAAGCGAATATCATTTTCTTAAATTAATTTTGAAACAAAAAATATATGCCCAGATAAATGCCCAGGGACAGAAATTTATGGGCACTTATTAGGAAGTTACCCAATTTGCCAAAAATGCCCGGGCATTTGCCCATCTCTACTCGTGACCCTCAGGTGTCCGGCCACCCTCGCAACAGCATGCGCCACGGGCGCTGGTACGTCGCCGTGGAGCGCCTCGAGTCTGAGGAGGACGACGCCTGGGTCACCGTCTTCACTGATGCTGACTGGGAAACCAGGTATGTAGTACCTTTAGGGAGCTGGCTAAGTTTTTTTGCGAGTCCCAATATGTATTTAAGGCGATACCCCGACCAAAACCTTGCGATAGTACGTTTTTCTTCGCTATTCAGAGACTATTAACTCATTAGTTACGAGAAATAATCTATATGTAAAAGCACATTATTAATTTTCGATGTCTTAACATCATATTCTACGTTCTAATTTGTTTTTACACTAAAAACAAAAAAAAATACAAAAAAACAAATACACTTACAAAAAAACAAAAAAAAAGTATACAAACAAGTAAGTAAGTATACAAATATACTTTTAAAAATGACTAAAATTGATGATTTTATGCATCTGTTGCTAAATGCAACGCTCTAATCATTTGAGGATTACACATAATATAGGATAGATAATTTAAAAATATATATTATACACGTTTTATTTAATTTAAAAAGAACGCTTATCTTTTTTAATCATAATATATCCAAAAATTGTGTGAATTTTATGTGCGCAGGATGCGGGCGGCAAAGATGGAACGAATGCTCAAGGTTATTTGGTCAGGGAACCGCCTTAAGTAATGACAACAACATTAGGACAAGCCATACTGCTTTGAACTTAGACCATCCGTTACAGGAAGCCTGGATCGGTCGCTCTATTCTATCAACATCTTAACGTGCAAACTATGGTGAAGTGGGCATGAAGTGAACTGTGCTTCCATCTCGTTTGTATGAACTGACAGCTCACGTAATGTTCACTTTACATAATGTTTCACGATGAGGTGTTTACAGAATTACGCTGCTGCTTATATTCACGCACAAAGATTTCAAGGTGCAGCACCATTTTCATAAACTCTTAGGGATTTCAAAATAATAATAGATTAGTAGTAGTTTGTAAATATGTTAATCCACAGTTCTTCTGTTCGCTGTGCTCAAATCCTCTAATTTGTTTAATGAATCTTTCTGCTTCTTTCTACTAGGTTCACCTGGATCCGTGACTCCAAGGTGATGGGCACGAGCCGCGCGGAGGTGGAGTGGGAGATCCCCACGGGCACCCCCAAGGGTACGTACAGGATCCACCACTTTGGGAACTACAAGTATGTGCTCGGGGGTATCTACCCTTACCACGGGTTCACTGACGGCTTCGAAGTGTCTTAGAACTTGGTCTTTTACGTCATGTTCAACTCTGTACGTCGTAGTAAAAAAACATGTATGGACTAGAGCCAAATTATTTCTTTGGACATTCGACCATGATTGTCAAACAACATCGTGGAGATTAGGCGTGTGTAACTCTTTACGGAACCGACTCACTGATCCGGATCACTGAAGTGATTCAAAAGATTGGTTCACTAACAACGTTTCAAACGCATCATTTGGATCTGGAACATTTCGCGCGACACGTCGCTCGCGATGCGACTGAGCCACGAGCGAAAGAGACAAATTGAGACACTGAGTAACTAAACTATTGACTCGCGACTGGCGAGTGAAATCATTACAATCTATACAATACCTATAGTCCAACAACATGATTTGATTTTGATTTTGAAAGAGATAACTAATGAGAAGTGTATCATTCAATTCGTACGGATGTTCGCTGTCCGTATTCATGGACGTAAAAATGACCACTAAGGCGCTTATATTTTTTAATAAATACTAGTATTGCGATAAGCGCAGTGATTATTGTAATAAACGCCCGCGACGTAACTCTGTGTATTCGAAACATTCTGTAATTGAATCTTTTGAGTCGATGATCCAAATGAGCCAAATGAAACATATCAGTGTTTCGGAACATTTCAGTGTTCCAGATACAAATGTTCCAATCGCAAAAATGATACACTTTGCCCACCTCTAGTGGAGATATAATATATCCATGATCTCCACCATAATTCTTTGTAAATAGTAAATCCCGAGGAGGAATTCGCAAGGGCCTATACTTGGACCAACATTGTTTGAAACCATCTTTGGATGTAAATTAATGTTTAAACTTTATGAAAAGTTGAGTAAGGACTTTTAGTGTTTTAAGTATAACAGTGATTTTTGGGACCAATAAGGAGAGTAGTTTATTGAAATTGAAGTTAGATCATAGATACTTTCGTATCATGACAGTTCAGTGACAATATTTAAGGTATTTTTTTTAATTATCATATTTTAAACCATTAGGTTTCTGCCCATGTTATTTTTATGTCTTTATTACATTATTGTTTGTATAAATACATGAATACAGAAAGATGCGCGGGCGCTTTGCCTATTCCTTGATGGAAATTACTTTGAGATTCAAAATAACATTAGATTATGTACATACGTAAGATATGTAGGTATTTATCTAAAACCCAATATCTAGATATCTTAGTTTACTATTAGAAATATTTATTTATATAAAATCCAACTATGGAATGATACCTTCTCGTATACAGGGTTATTTGTAAAATACCAACAATCTCCTAAGAGTCATTGTATTCATCATTATGAACAACTTTTACTATGGGACCAAACCTGAAATCGCGAAAAAAAATCAGCTGTTCCCTACATCTATGTTCGTATAACTCATCAAAATATAGGGGACAGCTGATTTTTTATTTCGCGATTTCAGGTTTGGTCTCATAGTGATAGTTGTTCATAATGATGAGTACAATGACCTCTTAAGAGGTGGTTGGTGTTTTACAAATAACCCTGTATATTAAAAACACAGCAAAAGGATGGTGACGAGGCCACCAAAAACGGTTTTATTAGTAAGAAGCAATGACCTACCAATTAGTTTTAATCTACTTTATTTTTTATGTCATATGACGGCCATAGGTGAAGTTTTAAGAATAGTTTTAAAAATACTTTTGTTTATGATATAAAAATTAAAGTCTCTAAGCAAGTTTTCGGTCGCCGGTTTTCCGAAATGCTTTAAAAACCCGGGAGGCACTTTCTAGCGACATCTGTGTCCCAATATGGAACTATATTTTTAACTAGCCTTAGTTACAGACTATATATCATTATTGTGCCCTGCTTACCTAATTTATTAATTAATTGTGATTTATTTTTCAATGTAAACCAAAGTGAAATTGTTAGTATTAATAATATCTTCTGTAGTGATTATTTTGTTTAAAGTAGCGTATAGTCTAGTCGCTAATGAATTATGTGATTTTATCATTTCAAATACGGTTTCTTTTTTTTTGTATAAGACTATTTTTTTAAATAAAAGTAATAAGTCGCTGAGTATTTCTATTCCACATTTTTTTTATGTGACGTGGAGTAAGGACACGTGCTTTAATCGACCTGTCGTTTCAAAATTCAACCTTTATATCTTCGGGTAAAGCCAGGATAGGTAGGCCAGGTAGGTAGTATAGGTGCCCCGATTGTGATGACTCTAGTTTTGCGGATGAATCTCATGCTACTTTATTTATATACTAGCAGCGCCCTGCGGTTTCACCCGCGTATTTCCCGTTCCCGTGGGAATACGGAGATAAAAATATAGCCTATGTTACTCAGGGTGAATGTAGCTTTCTAATGGTGAAAGAATTTTTGAAATCGGTCCAGTAGTTTTTGTGTTTATTCGTTACATACAAAAATACAAATCTTTCCTCTTTATAATATTAGTATACATTGGGAGACTTACCAACTAACACTAAGTGAAACGTGTCTCTCAAATTTATTCGAGATCATAGAAATATAAAATACAGGAGAAGTGGCAAGGGGGCGTGTCGGTGTCCTCGCGACATGCTCTGGGCGAGCATGTCTTACGCAATGGTCGAATCCGCGAACTAGTGCGCTTACGACCGTGAGCGTGATAAGATATAAGAATGCCGTGTTGTTCAGTGTTTTCTTGTAAAAACCGAAGCATAAACCAAAACTTTGTTAATTATGGAATCACTTACCATATCAAAATACAAGTATTTTACTATATTTGTCTTTAAAATCATGAAAAACAACAAATCGTAAAATATTTCTTGCTTATACTATGTTATTTTTGTTTTCAAATGTCACAGCTACAATAACATATTACAATGAATACACTGCTCCTTAACCACTACCTAAGTTTGTCGCTAAGTGACTGGATGAGCAATGTAAAAATCACAAAACGATACTTTAGCAAGCGATATTCATGCTATTTATTTGTTATACATGGGCAGCATGGCGTGTGTAATAAATGCCAGAATCGATAAGTCAATCACTAGCGTATATGTAAAATAAATTGCTTTTGCACAGCACAACGATACCCAGCGTTGTTTTTGTGTGAGTAAGTTGCACGGTGTACTGTAAATATACGCTGTGTTTATTAGGATAAGGTTTATAATTGATTGTGTAGTACAGTCCGATTTCAAAAATGCGGGTGTGTGCGCGACTGCGTATCTATTGCTTTTACTGAACTGCATTCGTAGTAGTTGCCGGGTGGTAGGGCAAAACAGGAGACACAGGTTCCGATACATTTTCGGCTACAGGGCATATCTCCTTGTTTATTATATCTATGTTCGAGATAGATGCCCTGTTTCTCAGCGGGTCGTCTATTCTATACGTAATTTCTATGGACTAAGCAATTATCTCCTATATGGGATAGATGTCCCAAAACGTAGATGTCCACAAAAATCGTTAACACTCTGGAATTATACAAAGATAATGTGTTTTAATTTTCATAAATTTGTAGATAAAAAGCAAAGTACTTGCCAGTTTTATAAATAAATATTTTGATTTTTGTACTGGTTTACAAAGTTGGGTATCTATCCCGGTTTTACCCTATATTTACTTGTCTATGCTAATTTTCAAGACTAGAATTGAAAATAATGGTTACTTGTATTGTTTTATTTAATTTGTATTTTAGTAATTATTTCAGTCTTCAGTTTAGTGTAAAGTAGGTAACCAAACTCTTCGTTGTCTGATAAATTAATTAAAACACATTGCTTTATTTATAATGTAATTTAATCAAATGTAATCTGATAAATTACCCCATATCTCGCTGGCTTATATGATCAGATACCGCATCCTATCATACAAATAATTATGTAAACAATGCTCTTTTACGTAAAAATGTACTTATTTATTTGTTATTTTATCACCATTATATTTTGTGTGCCCATCTAATATAGTTATGTAGATTTTATTTTATACACAGTAGAGAATTTAAATGATTTAAGGAAATAGGGGAGAAACTGTACAGCGTACATGTGTATTTTGATATAAAACCCGGATATGTAAATATTTCTTCACAACTTCACATAAACATTTTTTGTTGACAACACGACTCGCGCACTGGTTGAGTGATTCGCTGGTGCGCTGCATGTCTCGGGTTCGATTCCCGCACGGAACAAATATTTGTATGGCCTATAGATATTTGCTCCGGGTCTGGCTGTTTGTGTATGTGAGATTATATATTTAAAAAAAAGCGACCACGATACAGGAGAAATCATAATCATAAGAATATAATTTAGTGACAAAAGAGCCTGCTATAAAACTGTATAATTCACGGGCGTCATGATCTTTAATTGTACATAATGTTAACTAGTTCAGCTGAAATCTAGACCGCTACGTAGATTTATATAAAGTGCCAATTGTAAGTAATAAATATTTATATAACTTTGGAACTGTGTTTTTTTTTCAATAACAAAGGGAGCAGAAGAATTTGTTTACTGCCAGTAACTTAGATTTTATAGTTACAGTCTTTTTTCGTATTTTTGGAAGAAAAATCATCTAATGATTCCTCCTATTCCGCTAATTGCGGGAGGGAGTGTCAAATAGAGTATTTAACTAAGAAAATGAAATTACTCCATCAGATACTTTCATTTTATTTTTAAAAAAATATTGGAGAAGAAATTTTTGCTTTATCAAATCTATAACAAAATACGAAGATAAAAGGCATCAAAGATTAGGAGTAGGGGGGGGGGGGCTTGTGACATTGTGGTAAAAATTGTAGCAAGTAGTGGCGTCACACCCGTATTCAACACACTATATCGTCGTCGTTTTTTATTTACGTGAAAAAAAAAAACTTGTCCCATATTTTTTGGAAATCTATCTGACGGACTAATTAGATTTTTCTTTGTCAAATTCTCTATTTTTAGTGGCTAAAACCTACCCGTGTTTCTCAAAATGCCCTTTGCGTGCCAGGGCCGCGGTGCCTCTTTCGAACCATTCCGAAATCCTGGCAAGATAGAAGCAGCCTTTTTCAAGGATGGGAAATCATCAAATGACTTCTCCCGTTCTGGGCGTAGCGGAAAGGAGTGTCAGACTCTTATTGACTAAGACCCACTCGTGATCCTCCTATTGCCATTTGCGTTCCAGGGCCGCGGTGACTTATGATAGAAATAGCCTGGAGTCCCAAATTGGAACTCCAGACTGTCTTATAATTCTCAATTTTTAAAAATCACTCTCAGTCACATCGCAGTGGTAAATTGTCAATGTGGCAACACGTTCAATTTCCCTATATTTGGTCAGTTATTTATTTATCAAATATACAGAGGCGGACTTAATGCCTCAGGCATTTTCTGCTATTCAGCCTTTGACGTGCCGATACTACTGCCAACTTCTTACTAATGTGCTCGCGAACCTTAACTTGATTGATTGGTGCTATGACATTTCTACTTCAATCTGAACGCTTTTTAAATACGAGAAAAGACTACAGCAGAAATGCAATAGGTACATTTACATCTCTAGTTCTGCCTATCCCTTCGCGCGTTAGGTGTGTATCCTGTTATCTTTTGTTATTCAAAACAGAAACACCTTATTTCCCAATCAACAAATTATCGATATTTTTAATTATCGTAGATCTTGACATACCTAAAGTAATTAAAAAATCCATCATCTTTCTCCTTGTCACCTACCAGAACGTTATCTACGTATAAGAAATTATCTATCAAGGACGTATCAGATAAGACATCGGATAGAAAGGGACGTCATATATTTATTTAATTATTATTCAATTAACATCAAAAAAGCAGGATTATTTATTTGATTAGATGTTTCTATCAAATCAAGCAATTCTTATTAGATCATTTTATTATCAACTAGCTGCTGCCCGCGACTTCGTCCCCGTGTAATCCCCGATTTCAAAACATTCTTTATCGCTGCTCCGCTCCTATTGGCTTAAGCGTGATGATATATAGCCTAAAGCCTTCCTCGATAAATGGTCTATTCAACCCAAAAAGAATTTTTCAATTCGAACCAGTAGTTCCTGAGATTAGCGCGTTCAAACAAACAAACAAACTCTTCAGCTTTATAACATTAGTATAGATAGTAAAGATATTATAGAAATGAAAAAACTGCCCTTGCCTGTAAAGTCGATTTACGGATGATAATAGTCGATTTACGTCATAACAAAATATTGATGAAATGATCGTGCCTCTCGCTCGCTCGTGCAGCGCTCTCGCTCCGATCGTAACGTTACAATGAGCGTAACGTTACAATCAGTCATCCTTTTTTGTGCGTGCAGCCGGCGTTCATCGATTTATTAAGACGTCGCGTCACGTCAAAAAAGAAAACACTAACATGACACTTAAATGACAACATCAGAACTACTCTGAGACGTTTCTTCTTCTTTTATTGAAGTCTTGTTAATAGATGATCTATACACGCAATTAAATTATATCACGGGCATCGCTTACCGTAATATAGATTTTCGCAAGAATACGTAGCTGAAAGTTATAGCCGTCTCCACCATGTCGGCGTAAAAGCGTGACACAAACTCAGTTTCGCTTTTATAATATTATTTAGGACTAGCTTCTGCCAGCGACTTCGTCCGCGTGGAATAGTTACTTTACCCCCTTTGAAACTCTCAGCCCGATCGGTTTAAAATTGACTGATTATATATTATAATAACCTATACCTACTGCACTTAAAAATAAATACCTATAACTACGTTTAACTAATTAATAAAAGTATCTACGCTTTTACCTACTTAATACTAAAAAAACAGAACATAAATTAGCCAAAACTAACTTATCGGTATCTAAAAATCTATGCTCCTACTTCTACTACTACTTCACCTAAAAAGAAATAAAATTGAAACTATTGGAGTAACTTCTCCCGTTTTCCCAACATTTTACTTCACTGCTCTGCTCCTATTGATTGTAGCGTGATGAAAAGTATACTATAACCTGCCCAGGAGTATGAAGAATAATTGCACCAAGTTTCGTTAAAATCGGTCGAGTAGTTTTTGTTTCTATAAAGAACATACAGACAGACAGACAGACAGACAAAAATTTTACTGATTGCATTTTTGGCACCAGTATCGATCACTTATCACCCCCTGATAGTTATTTTGAAAATATATTCCTTGTACAGAATTGACCTTTCTACAGATTTATTATAAGTACTAGCTTCTGCCAGCGACTTCGTCCGCGTGGAATAGTTACTTTACCCCCGATTTTGAAACTCTCAGCCCGATCGGTTTAAAATTGACAAAGTTTCATACAAATAATCAGAAAGCGCCGAACTGCTAAGCTATCGGGAGTTACACGTGTTATTGTGAGTCAATCATAAAATATAGACATACGCTGTTTGGGACATTTTTTAGATAATTTTATGTAAAACATTTCCGTCATACATGATTTCTATGTAACTTTAACCATTAAGGCTACACACGCGACGGAAGTTTAAAAAATGGAGTAACTTCTCCCGTTTTCCCAACATTTTCCTTCACTGCTCTACTCCTATTGATTGTAGCGTGATGAAAAGTATACTATAACCTGCCCAGGAGTATGAAGAATAATTGCACCAAGTTTCGTTAAAATCGGTCGAGTAGTTTTTGTTTCTATAAAGAACATACAGACAGACAGACAGACAGACAGACAGAAAAAAATTTTACTGATTGCGTTTTTGGCACCAGTATCGATCACTAATCACCCCCTGATAGTTATTTTGAAAATATATTCCTTGTACAGAATTGACCTCTCTACAGATTTATTATAAGTATAGATAGATTTACGCGAAACTTTTCTTTACTCCGGTCAGAATATATCTAGGTAGCTCAGCTGGTGTACTTGAAACGAGCCTTCCTGAGTGGTGTTAACCTAAGTAATAGGGTTGTTAACTAAAAAAAAATCTAATTAGTCCGTCAGACAGATTTCTAAAAAATATTGGACACGTATTTTTTCTTTTTTCACATAAACAAAAAACGAAGACGATACAGTGCGTTGAAAACTCGTGTGACGTCATACGTGTTACAATTTTTAACACAGCGTGACGTCACAAGTCCCCACTCCTGATCTTTGATGCTTTATATCTTCGTTATCTTTTATAGATATGAAAAAGCAAAAAATACGTGTTCAATATTTTTCGATATCTAACCGACGCGACGGACTAAATAGAATCATATTTTTTTAGTCAGGAAACATCCCTATTCGTCCGTGATCCCCGACCCATCCCGGATCACTGTAATTCCGATTTTAGCTGACTAATCGTTTCATCACGATAGACCTTAAATGTTAAGCTGATATCATGGCTGCAACGTATGAGATAACAAGTGCTTAGTTTGTTTTAGAAATTAATTGTAGATAAGTAACGGCTCCTGCCAGGTTAGCTTTTGCGAGTCCCAAATAAACATTTTTCTTTTTTTCACAGGATTTTTTTTAATATAGACAGTCAGTAAATAGCAGGCACTGGTCTAAATAAAATAATATTTTATTCAGGAAATATCCCTATTGCATACAATAATTATTTACTTATACCTTAAAATATCTAGTTTTTGTTTGCATGATTTTGATTTTTTATGACCTATCGTTCAGCCTCAATTGGCGAAATATTTTTATCTTAAATAGAAATATTTTAGATAATTTGGTAGTGAACCGATAATTAGTTATCGGCTTATTGTGATCGATTAATTACTTAAATAATTCTATAGTATCTGTTTTTCATTATTGAGTACATTCAGTTTGATTGAGATGGTGTGTGTTTCTGTTGTTGGATATGAATAAAAAAATCTAATTTTTGAAAAAAATTCAAGTGTTGTGATTTCTTTGATATTGTATTTAGTGTGATCGGCTTTTCAAACCATGTGAGTAATTTAACTTTTGACACATTGTTAAATAAACAAAGTTATGAATGTTTCTCTTCAGACCACGGCCCAACTTTCATTTGGTGCCGTTTGCCATGCCCTTGTGAGATCTTTGAGTGTATCCACAGTCTGAATTCAAGTGTCTGACTATTGGCGCAATAATTTCTAACTAATGTAGGTAGTTAAGTTACATATTTGCAAGGAAAACGCTAAGAAGAATAGAGAAATCGACTGTTTCATATGGCACGTTAGGTAGCTACCTATTGTCGCGTCTGTTTTCTCAAAGAGTTACACAAATGGTGTAGACTAGTGTACGCCAGCAGGCGCGGATCCAGGATTGTCGTTTGGGTGACCCTGTTGAAGGTGGTATCAAAGTAAAACAATAAAAAACGCACAAAAATTAGTCTCCTTGGATTAACTATTTTTCAAGATATTTCAAAATTCTATATAAATTGGGGGGCGAGTCTTGTCACTGAACGGGCTAAAGTCCAGACTGTGGCGCCAGCTCCATGAGCGAAAAACTCGCTGGGAATCGATGTTTTTCTTGTCAATGAGTGAAACTAGTGGCCCGCCCTGGCTTCGCACGGGATCAATGCTGATACTAAATCTTTACTATATTATGTATGTATTATACATATAAAACTTCCTCTTGAATAACTCTATCTATTAAAAAAACGCATCAAATTCCGTTGTGTAGTTTACAGTTTACAATACTCCCGTAACGGAAATGATAGCTAAACTTAGCAGTAGTGCTTGATTTCTTGACGAGATGTATCTTTCTCTCGAATCTCGATCTCGCCTAATGGAGAGCGATTTGTGAAGTCTACGAACAGAGAACAGGCATCTTATCATAGATGTTCTCAGAGAAGAGTAGTCAGCAGGAACAGATACCAACGACTTATAGTTGGGCAACCTACCAAATGTGGATGCTGATTAGAAAACCATCGCTTCGTCTAGCCTAAAGGCGTTCTACTAACACGATCTTCCCTTTCATGATTTGCAGTATAACATCATCGCATCGCCGGAAATGTCATCCTACAATCATTGTCCCATATTGTACTTGATTCGGTTCTTCTTCTTTCTTGTCAAGCGTTACGCACTCTCCATTGGATTTGATTGAAAGCGAGCACAGGGTATTTAACTAAAAAAATCTGATTAGTCCGTCGGATAGATTTCCAAAAAATATTGGACACGTATTTTTTTTCTTTTTTCATATAAACAAAAAATGAAGACGAGACAGTGCGTAAAAAGCTCGTGTGACGTCACTACTTGCTACATATTTTTACCTGGCTGTGACGTCACACGCTCCCACTTCTGATCTTTGATGCTTTGTATCTTCGTCAGTTTTTATAGATTTGATAAACGAAAAAATACGTGTCCAATAGTTTTCTATAGTCTAACTGACGGACTAAACATAATCATCTATTTTTTACTCAGGCAACATCCCTATTGCTGAAAAGGAGACCTCTTTCATTAATTCAGCCTTTCTGTTGCGATCCCGGATGGCATTTAGCTATATCAACAGCAACCTCTCATTATCTCAGATATATTTAGATAGGCTTAGCAGTATCAAAATAATTAAGCAAGTGATTAATGATATCATCTAAGTAAACACGTGTGGCACCTTTTTAATCCTACTCTGTAATCTGGTCCTTTCATTTATGAGGCCCACCCAAAGTAATCTGGAAAGACTTGGAAAGCTAGTTGGGATAAGTAATTTCTTATGCTGGGTGCCTTTAAGCTTAGCGTTTTCTTTTTTTTTAAACTTTGCCCCACACTAGGATTTACTCCTGTATCGTGGGTGCGTTTACACGTAAACTCACATACACAAGACACCCAGACCCAATTATCTGTAGGCCATACACGCATTTGTTCCATACGGGTATCGAACCCCCGACATGTACCGCAGCAGCCGAACGCTCAACCACTGCGCCAACCGTGTCGTCTTCAATTGAGTACCTGCCTATCCGATTTCCACAATCCAGTAACTGACTAACTCGATACAACTTTACCATTACTGGTGTCAGATTTCTTGGCGTCTAATTGCCCATAAAGTAAGAACTACAAATGACAGCCGGCCGGGACCAACATTCCAAAGCACGAAGAAACAACGATATAATTTATTTTAATGTTCCCACTGCTGGGACACAGGCCTCCTCTCTAGGAGAAGGAATGGGCCGTAGTCCACCATGCGGGCCCAGTGCGGGTTGGTGAATGTCACATGTCTTCGAATTTTTGGTTCTAGGACATGCCGGTTTCCTCACGATGTTTTTCTTCACTGTTTTGAGAGCAGTGGTGATGAAATAAATGACACAATGTAATGCACCTGGCTGGGTTTGAACCCGCGACCTACAATTCGAAAGTCGGGGCCTTTACCACTCGGCCACCACTTCTCCAATTCATCAACGAACATCGATATATTAAATGATAAATGCTATTTATTGTGTAAGTAGGTTAAACAAAACACTTTAACACGTCCAATATGTTTTAGTCATTTTAACCTAGATGAGGCCCGTAATATGTAATGTAAAAACACCGAAACAAACTCAGAGGTCAGTCTCTTTTAAAGTCCATACAATCCGTACTGGTCAAGTCATATGAGAACCATGTAGGGTAATGTCTGCGTTGGCGGTGGCCTTTTTAGGAAAGTGCCACACAGATTTGAGTGGAACTATCCAGACATTGCAAGCATTTGTCAGTTACCGTGTAGCTCAAACTTACAACTTTAAGGAGCTCAACGATTTGACGAACAATACCTAAGTAAGGACATTTGGGAAGCCCGCATAAATAACTCGAACTGCCAGACTAACTGAAATGAGACCCTAATATGGTCATTAAAATGGTATTAAAATGGTCCACGTCTACGAACCGACGTCGGCAAGCGTTATTTTTTAACGACGAGTTAGATAGTCCAGCTATGTCTTTACCGTTAATACGAAAACTTTCTTTACATTTCATGAATCCGTTTCCTTCGGGCACTGACAGCATGCGGCCACTATCAAAAAGGCAGCAGCTGCTCAAGCGTACCGATTACAGCAGCCCTATTCATCTGCCTAGCCTTTTCCCAACTATATTGGGGTCGGCTCCCAGTCATGCCCGATTCAGCTGAATACCAGTATTTTACGTGGAGCGGCTGCCTACCAGACCTTCACAACCCATTAACTGGGGAACACGGTAGTTCTTGGCAAGACTGGTGTCAGATTTTCTGGCTACTGACAATCCGTAACGACTGCCAAAGATCTCCAAATGACAGCCGGGACCACCGGCTTAACGTGCTTTCCGAGGCACGGAGAAGTCTCGTTATGTTAAGATGGTCCCATCCACGGACCAACCTCGGCAAGCGTTGCTTAACCTAGACGATCAACCCGTGCGGCTGTTATAATTTAGCCACGAGCTTCTCCAGCACAGCAGCTACAGCAGCCCTATTATGACGTCTTAAATCCATCATGATTTCTGTGTCAGAGAGAGACGGAGCTACACAAGACGAATAGCACTATTTCTTTCCCTCACACGAATTATGATAGCATTGGCACTTCGTAATACGGCCACAGTACTAAATAGTTATTGGGAAGGATTCAAATCTTTGGGTACTCAATTTATTGTGCTGTTGATTGATGATGGGACGAGTTTCCCGTAAGAAATTCTTGTGGAAGATATAAGATGGGGTTGTCCCTAGCAACACTAAACGTAAATAAGTATGCTCTACACTTCTGCATAGCTCTTTGCGTTATACTGGCATGGTGATATTATAAGTAAATGTAGCTGTCTTAACTCATTACGACCATTTTGACTATTCTTGTTCTTCCCGAAATCCATCTCCGTTAGTTCAGTCCATTTAAAAGTTGTCTGGAGTGATAAAACCGCTCATTGTACTACATGTGGTTTTATGAATGCATGTCCAGTGCAGTGCTCATTATTAAGTTTATAATAAAGTACATATGTACATCACTATCACTACATAGTATTTATATAAAACAAAGTCGCTTCCCGCTGTCTGTCCCTATAATGTATGCTTAGATCTTTAAAACTACGCAACGGATTTTGATGCGGTTTTTTTAATACATAGAGTGATTAAAGAGGAAGGTTTATATGTATACTATATGCATAATAAAGCAGAGATTTAATATCAACATTGCACCCGTGCGAAGCCGGGGCGGGTCGCTAGTATAGTATAAAACAAAGTCGCTTTCTGTGTCCCTATATCCCTATGTATGCTTAAATCTTTAAAACTACGCAACGGATTTTGATGCGGTTTTTATTAATAGATAGAATGATTGAAGAGGAATGTGTATGAGTATAATACATGCATATTATAGTAGAAATAACTTTTGAAGCCGGAGCGGGTCGCTAGTAATAAATAAATGAGTATCTACGAATGTTTTTCCTTTCTAGTGTAGTAAGTCACATCGTGTTATACATACTCGATCCTTATCGATATTAAACGTACATAAATAATTGCAGAACAATGCCGCTCACACTGACGGCTAAACTGGTGATCGGTGTAGTGGTTCTAGGAGTCATAGGAGGCATGACAGCCACCATTGTCCTACTAGTCAATGATGGAGACGACTACGATGGAACCACGGCTTATCCGGCTACCACAATAACGAATGCACCAACGACTGAGGCAAGCGACCTGCCGTACCGAGTGGGGGTCGGCATCGCTGATATGACAGGACCGTGCGTGGAGATTACTTTTGTAAGTACTCATCAGTTTACAAAGTTAAAATAGATCCGATAGCAACCAGGCCCGGGTCGACGGCGCGTCGTGTTCCACGCGCGTCTCAAAGAGCTGTCAGCAACGAAGACGGGCCCTATAGGATCAATGCCTGCTAAGGTTGCGGAATTTGTTCGAAAGAGTAATCGCGGCCCTGGAACGTAAAGGGCATAAGAAGGATCACGGGTGGGTTTTAGTCAATAAGAGTCTGACACTCCCTTTCGCTCTGCCCAGAGCGGGAGAAGTCATTTGATGATTTCCCATCCAGAAAAAAAAGGGTTAGTGCTTCATAGCAGCCTGAAATAAGAAAGATCGTATCGCAGAAGTCTATTCTCGGAGAACTAGTTTTGATTCTATAACTTCTTATCGATGAAGATGACATGGAGATATTCATGTTTACAGATGGGTTACGCAGAAGTGGGTCAAAGAGGGCGAGGTCTCCACACGCGTCAGTTCGCCAGGTCCTTCATCTTCGAGAAGGGAGACACTAGGGTCGTGCTGGTCACCGCTGAGGTGCAGGCTGTCGGCATTGCTGTCAGACGAGAGGTAACATAGATTTCTAATAATCTTTGATTAGGGACCCGCTCCGGCTTCGAACGGGGGTTTACGGACACTTGGCAAAGGATCGAATTTTCTATACATATAAGCCTCCCGGAAGAAATTATTTAAATGATAGTTAAACCTCATTAAAATCTGTTCCGTAGTTTAAAGATCTAAGCGTGCAGATAGCGGGAAGTGACTTGGTTTTATACCATGTAGTCAGTCTTCCCCGCAAAGGTAATTAGTACTGAGCAGAGGGCTCTAGATATAAACGACACAATTTGATTTGGTAGATTTTTTTTAAAATTGTTAAATTCAATAGTTTCCAATATATTGGAAACTATTGAATTTAACAATTTCCTCCGTGTCTAGTTAACAATTCCACGCGATGTTTTACAATTTTACGGATTTTGCAGGGAGGGAGTCGACGAAGTGTGACATTGTGTGACTATGGCTTGTTTGATTGGGGGTAGGAGGGGTTTTAAATTTTGTGACGTCACATTTCAAAATCCATTTTAATCTAAGCGTCACACTAGGGAGGCGGGGTCTCACAAATGTGACCAGCTGTGACAAGGACGGGGGGCGTCCTTGTCACAGCTGGTCACATTTGTGGGACTGGTCACATTTGTATCAAAAATCATGAAATTCGTGTGACGTAATTTATGGATGGCCCCTAAGTACATAAAAATATTTTGCAGTCAGGCTGACTAAGGAAATCAACTGATCATCTCTTATCCAGGTGGTAAAGAACCTCCAAGAGCGGTACGGTGACATGTACTCCCTGAGGAACGTGATCCTCACGGGCACCCACACGCACAGCGGCCCCGGAGGTCACATGGTGGACTTCATACTGGACATCAGCATCCTCGGCTTCTCGCGGGAGACCTTCGAGGCTTATGTCAATGGTATAACCAGGGTGAGTAAAACTTAGCATAATAGCATAATTAGCTTTCTAACGTTCCCACTGCTGGGACACAGACCTCCTCTCTAGGAGAGGGAATGGGCCGTAATCCAGCACGCGGGCCCAGTGCGGGTTGGTGAATGTCATATGTCTTCGAAGTTTTGGTTCTAGGACATGCCGGTTTCCTCACCGTATTGAGAGTAAAGAGAGTAAAACTTGTGAATGTAGAAAAAACTTCTTTTAAATACAACATGTAAGTATACTTACATGTGAAAGATTGCCAAGTTCTCTATAACGGCTAAGCTTACAAAATAAGTAATATCTATATTTATGTCTACAAATAAAAAGTTCTTTCGAAGCGTCTTGAACCATAGCTCCTGTTATGGACAACCTTCTTCCAGATAAAAAAAATCTTTGCGAATCAATAATGCTTATAATCTTGGTAATAGTTAAATTGCACACAATCACACTATCAGTACAGTAAGTATCGTCGCCTCACTGAAGTAGACAAGTTTCATTTTTTAACCGACTTCCAAAAAAGGAGGAGGTTCTCAAGTCGACTGTATTTTTTTTTGTGTGTGTTACCTCATAACTTTGTACTGGGTGTTCCGATTTTGATGATTCTTTTTATATTCGAAAGCTGGTGCTTGTCTTGTGGTCCCATTTATTATATAATTTGATTAAGATCTGACGACTAGTATTTTAGTTATGCCTAATAATGATTGGTTTCGAGTACATTGATGATGTTCTCATTTACTCTTGTCGGTGTAAAATTAAAAAATAAAATTGTATTATTGTATACGATGGTTTGTAAGAGCATCTTATTATTTCAAGGTGGTCCGTTTCTAGTTTGGTGAAGATCTGATGAAGAACAGAGATAGGAAACGGAACTCTTCAATAAATGATAGCCTGAAATCGTATGTTTGTTTATTGTTTATACCAATGTGATTGGTATGTTTAGGTGTGGGGGGGGGGTGTATCCATTTAGTATTTCTGAGGTACTACTTAATAAAGAGGATGCCCCTTCATTACTTACTTTCCTTGTATTGAAAAAAAAAAATGCCTAATCTATGCACACCATGTTTGCAACAAGGGCACACACTTCACATAAGGCATTGTGGGATCTATGGTGTACAATGCCTACTAGCTACCTCAAAGCCCTACATGTCATATAATCATAAGTATCCCAGTCAATTGAGCAATTCCTAATGGTAGCCTGAGTTATCCGCCTTTATTTCAGAGTATAGTCCGTGCGCATGAGAACATGGTGCCAGCTCGTCTGTTCTTCGCGCAGTCACGAGTGACTGGCGCTCACAAGAACAGGTCTCCATTCTCTTATTTACAAAACCCTGAAGAAGAGAAGGCTCGGTAAGTAGTAAACAGAGGAGTCAGGATAAATGACTCTTAAAAACCCATTCAATCAACATGATAGCGTATCAGACTTAGAAATGGAATTAACTGTGTTAAAGTCTCATACCACCTGGCATATACACTTCTATCTGAAACTCGACCAAAAAGGTTATTATCAGCGCCCACATCAACGGCTTCTTCATTCGCCAATCTAGATGCTCAGTCTTTAAACCAGCGTTGACCATAATGTCCATTAGGATAAGACTATGGTGGTCATGATTCAATACTTTCTCTGTAGCATTTATTCCCAATTTAAGAATGATTTCTATGTCCGCTGATGTCCATTCATGTTTACAAATTGTCCGCAAATAACACCCCTGTAATGGTGCTAGGGAAACTTTTTTCCATATACTTCATCTTTTTTTAAATTAAACGTTGCCCTATCTAGGAAAAGTATAATCAGCTTTTTAATGTTCCCACTGCTGGGACACAGGCCTTCCCTCTAGGAGAGGGAATGGGCCGTAATCCACCACGCGGGCCTAGTACGGGTTGGTGAATGTCACATGTCTTCGAATTCTTGGTTCTAGGACATGCCGATTTCCTCACGATGTTTTCCTTCACCGTTTTGAGAGCAGCGGTGATGAAATTAATTATACAAAGTAATGTGCATGACTGGGTTTGAACCCGCGACTTACAATTCGTAAGTCGGGACCGTCACCACTCGGCCACCACTGCTATTTAGGAATACCTACCGAATCGTGGGTGCGTTTATAAAGACACGAACATATACAAACAGCCAGATCCGGAACAACTATCTGTAGGCCAATCAAATATTCTACACTGTTTCTTAAGATACAGGATTACCTAGTTTAAGAGGCAGAGTTTAAATCTATTCTGTACAGATTTCCGCAGCACCCAAAAGATGTATGTCATATAAATGTTTTTGTGCATCATTGTCATCTGTTTTTTTTTTGGAAATAAAGATTTATTATTATTATTATATTATTTCCGTGCCGGAGTCGAAGCCGCGACACGCAGCGCATCAGCCAATCGTGTGATCATCATCAGCAATCCGTCTCACTCTCCATTCCCTCCTCCCCAGCTACGAGGCCAACACAGACGACACTCTAACTCAAGTGAGGATCGTGAAGGAAGACGGCAGCCCGCACGGCGTGATGACCTGGTTCGCAGTGCATACCACCAGCATGAACATGACTAACCTGCTGGTGTCCTCAGACAACCTGGGGTACGCGGCGCTGAGGATGGAGAAGGAGCTCAACCCTATGCGAATGCCGGGGAAGGTGGGTCCTTTTTTTAGGTGGGGTTTAGTTTGAGAGGTTTGAATAAACCCTAGATTTTAAGTTTCTTGATTGTGGACTATTGAAAAAAAGCAGTTAGAAACGTTTGCAGTCAAAATGTTGAATTCCGAAGTCACAAGACTTTTTTTTTATTGTCAGATGGATTTGCTCTTGACTCTAGTCTAGGTCACAGGTGGTGAGAAAAAGTCTACGATGGAATGAGCTTACCTAGAAGAAGCCTGTTCACTCTAACTTTGAAGAGATCAGGGTTGAAGGCGACCCCGAAGATTGGATCCCAATGAAAGTTTTTTTTAAAATCCTTACTTAATATTATAAATGTGATAGCGTGGATGTTTGTTACGCTTTCACGCAAAAACTACTGCATCATGCTTGGCGCAAATAAACTATTTTTCTTTCTCTCAGCCAAAAACCAAACTAATTCGCCGCACCCCCTATTTTGTGGCCTTATTTATGAGGTAAAAATAAGGCCGTTATGGCCTTGGTGAAAATAAGGCCGTTATGGCCTTGGTGAAAATAAGGCCATAAAATAGGGGACGGCTAATCTATAAACTGATTAAAGATACTGTATTTAAATATGTTCAAATCACTACTTGCAGCCGGACATAGTCGCTGGATTTTTCTCATCGAACCTAGGCGACGTGTCTCCCAACACTCGAGGAGCTCGCTGCGAGTTCTCTGGTAGGGAGTGCGACAACCAGTTCTTGATCTGCGACCACATGGAGAGGTGCTTCTCCGAGGGCCCTGGCCGGGACATGTTCGAGAGCACGAAGATCATTGGCACTGCTGTGTTTGAAGGGGCCTGGGTGAGTTATACTTTCAAGAACAAATGTTTATTGTTGTTGTTGTAAGTAGGTAATTGTATAGATATTCTAGCGCCATGGCATCTGATTAGCTTGCAGTGCTATGCTGGCGTTGTTGCTGTGGCTGGTGAGAATCTCAAGCGGCGGAAATATACCTTGTTAATAGTGACATTTTCGAGGCGTCGGATATGCTGGGTTGCAAATTTTGTTCGAAAGAGTCACCGCGCCCTGGAACACAAAGGGCATTAGTAGGAACACGGATGGGTTTTAGTCATTAAGAGTCTGACACTCCCTTCCGTTCCGCCCAGCGCGGAAGAAATCGTAAGATGATTTCCCATCCAAAAAAAGGGTCTGTTTGTTCATAAAAGCTAGCTTTTTATCTTCGACCGATGATAGACATTGCCATTAAATAAAAATGTGCCAATTCTGCCAAACGGTTGGGTACACTTCCAGTCTATTGCTAGGATATTACATCATGATTATAAGAATAAAAATAAGAAGTTTGTTTTCAATTATATGCATGAAACATTACCTTATTGAAAAGATTTTGTTATTTACCTTCTTTATGATAGCAACACTTTATTAATATAAATAACAAGATGTAAACTTGAAATATACGTATACTGAGACTGAGTTATTTTCTAGGTAAGACGAAGGTCGACAACATTCTCAACAATATTATATAGGTAAACCCAACTTCGTTTAGAAGAAAACTTATGTAGAATTAGAAGAATTGAGAAATCATTTTTTATATTGTTTTCAGAATGCACTGAACTCTCCCGGTGAGGAGCTGACAGGAGAACTGGCAGTGGTTCATCAATTCTTGAAAATGTCAGACCAAGAAGTCGCCAAGTACAATCCAGTGACTCAGACCTTTGACGAGGTAAGTGACATGCATTGGTTTTTTGTATTTGTATTAGTTTATAAGCTATCTTGACTAACATAAATTAAGATGTACCTACTAATACTAACACTATAGTTTAAGGTTTAGTTTAGAACAATAACTGTCGTTTTTTGTGGTGAATAAACGCTTTTTCTTTCTTTTCTTTCTTTCTTCTTTTTAAGTCTACGGTTGTGTTATAAATTCAATGGACTGAAATCGACTGATTGAAAGTCCAGTATCGGTGTGTAAAAACCTTTCCGGCATCAAGAAGTCACAATAATTAAAGACACCCGATTATTCAGCATTAGAGGACCTTCTAAGACGTCCTAAACCCATCATGATTCCATTCCGGTGTGAGAGAGATTGCGCTATACAAGACACATAGTACTATCTCTCTTTCACAAAGTTATTACTGTGTTAGAATAAAGGGGCAGCATTAAAGTTAGAACTGTTTGTTATTTTTTTACAGGATGACAAAGTGAAAGGTTGTTTTCCAGCGATGGGTTACAGCTTCGCATCAGGAACGATAGATGGAGCCAACACGCTGAATATAACGCAGGTATGATATGATGTAGGCCTGCGGACGGCGAGCTATGGGTGGCTCGCCGTCCGGTAGCAACCAGGCCCGAGTCGACGGCGCGTCGTGTTCCACGCGCGCCTCAAAGAGCTGTCAGCAAAGAAGACGGAGCCCCATAGGGTCAGTGCCTGCTAGGGATCAGGAATTTGTACAAAAGAGTCACCGCGGACCTGGAACGCAAAGGGCATTAGGAGGAACATGGATGCGTTTTAGCCAGTAAGAGTCTGACACTCCCTTCCGCTCCGCTCTGTGCGGGAGTACCTAGTCATTTGATGATTTCCCATCCAAAAAAAAGAAAGTATGACTTGACTCTTTCAGCACTCTAATCTGTATCATGTTATGTTATGAACGGGAGCGGCATACTCACATAAGGTTATTTGGTGTTCATGTGTAGGAAGAAACTATATAATTATATATATAGCATTAGCATAGCTGAGAGATAAGCACCTCGGCACTTACTACATCTAAACATACAATACCGCGACTCTTTCGAATTTGCACTCATACAGCAGTGTTACGACTGACTTACTGTCCCCAGGGCACGCTGGAAGGTGTCCCCCTGCTGGACTTCCTGACTAGTCTCGTCGGTAGAGCCACGGAGGAAGACATCGCCTGCCACGCACCGAAGCCTATCCTACTGGCTACTGGAAGGGTCAGTATTTCACACTTCGATCTCTTTAAAGATTCAAGCATTTTCTTCCTTCAAGCACTAAAACCACTTTGGTCCAATCACTTGTGCTCCCTATTATTGATTATGCTGATGTTTGCTACTCTGATCTATACCAAGAACTTCCTAACAATTGTATCGCTTCCTTTTTGGCCTTCGTAAATATGATCATTTCGTTCTCAGTTTAAAGGTTGCCTATCCAATCCAGATCACTATGCATGCTCTTTATTTATAATGAACGATTCGTGTGCTCCTGATTATTTCAAAACAGTATTTGAAATTGTTGGGTAGTTCTCACAGTCTCAACCTCCGAGCATACAAAAACTGACATCTTTAGATTCCTTTTCACCGCACCGGGTTTATGTCTAATTCCTACGCTATTTCTACCATTAAACTGGAATATGCTACCCCTTGACATCAAGAAGGCAGATTCTACATTTTCCTTTAGGCGTAAAATACACACACTAGACACTACACTGGATCTACATGTTTTGAAGTCTGGCGCTTTTTGTTCCCTATAATATTTGGCTGTACATTACAGGCTATCTTTGTTGAATAGCCACAGAGTTCGGGAGTCCTGGCAGCTTCTGCAGATAATTCCGTGCTCTCTAAGTACAACACTACAGTATGTCAAACCCACTGTGGTTTGACATACTGTAGTGATGTCAAATCTTCCTATCCAGATTCAAATAAAAGTAGCTATGATCGCTCACGTTCCGGCACAAATATTAAATTCGATTTTACTAACATACACAGGTTTATAGTAATGACTTGACCTTACCAGATGTGCCCCATAATCAAAATAACAAGACCCCATCTTATTTATTTAGCATCAGCATAAGCATAATCAGCCTTTTAATGTTCCCACTGCTGGGACACAGGCCTCCTCTCTAGGAGAGGGAATGTCACATGTCTTTGAATGTTTGGTTCTAGGACATGCCGGTTTCCTCACGATGTTTTCCTTCACCGTGTTGAGAGCAGTGGTGATGAAATTGTATTATTTCTTTACTATTCCGTAACTTCATAGTTAAGATATTTACCTATTTATGTTATGGCAAATAAATTATCCTTATATTTCAGGCTAACTTCCCTCTGCCCTGGCATCCTCACATCGTGTCAGCTACCCTCATCTGGTTAGGAGACTTTGTGATCCTGGGCGTGCCAGGGGAGCCTACCACCATGTCCGGGAGACGGATGAGGTCTGTGGTCGGTCAGGTCATGGAGAGCAACGGGCTTGAACCTCGAGTCGTTGTCTCAGGATTGACCAATGAGTACATACATTATATTGCTACTCCTCAGGAGTATCAGGTAAGAGCTTTTATGATGTGGTTTGTTTATTGTAGTTGGGAGCAGTTCCTTAACCATGGACTATAAGCCCCGGTTCCAACCTGGGCCTCAAGTCTGCTATTACAATAGTGTCAGAATGGTCTATCATTGATTTCATAATTGTTGATTTTGACAAGTTTGGTAATCTACTAATATAAAAGCGTCACTATGACTTTCCAATGGTCAACCACTGACACGCCATTGAAAGAAATGGCATAAAATGGTAATCTCGTACATAATGACAAATGAATGACAGGCGTATATTCTGCTAAAATTTTGACGTTCCATCAGTGACCTACCATTATTTTTTATCATTGCGCAGTTTTAAAGATCTAAGCATAAATAGGGACAGACAGACAGCGGGGCGACTTTGTTTTATACTACGTAATGAAGCACAAGAGGATTTAAGTTAATGGGGGGCCAGCGTTAATCACAGCATACCAACAGATCTGATAGTGGTCCAATGTGAGCTACTCATAATAATATAAAAAGTAACTATTAAATACAACTAAATAAATACTTCAACAGGTACAAAGATACGAGGCGGCGTCTACAATCTATGGACCGAACACACTGGACATCTTTCTGAAAAAGTTCAGTGAATTTGCCACCGCTGCTATACAGGTATGTGGCTGGTGGCTACCAATAAGTAGCTGATCTACTTGTCAAAGACGTGCTCTTGTGCGCTGAAGCAAGACGGTTTGAACAAATATCACCACTTGCACGTCTTGAAGATTTCTGATATCCTTCACATGTGTTTTCTCTAACCAAAAGTCAATGAAGTCTTCCAGCATATCATAGATCTTTTACAAAGAATTTTAAATCTTTGCTTAGAGTACCTACTTCTGAGCTACCCAGAAGCAAATGCTGATAATTCTGAAAACCTTACTTCATGATGATAATAAAATCAGCCAAATAATACTTTCATTTGTTTTCAATACCAAGTTCCACTACAACATCTTCTTCACCCAGGGTACCGAAGTGCCTGCCGGGCCGGAACCGCCAGACAACCGTGACCGGATCCTGTCCCTCATCACGCCCGTGATCTTCGACACGTCTGCCACTGGCATGAGTTTCGGTGACTGTCTGGAGCAGCCGAAGCAGACTGTGCGGCGAGGAGACCTCGTTTCTGCTACCTTTGTGAGTAGTCTAAACTGATCTAGAGGTAACATTGTTTGTTTGCAGGAGAAACAAAGTAAACAACACGCATAGCATTATAGTATACACAGAGCAGATAAAAGAGGTCATCTTTTATCTGTTCTGTGATAGTATCCCTTTTAAACAGCGGAATTATGATGCGTTTTACACCTCATAGTGCGGAGTCTGATCCAGCTACGTAAATGATTTCTCTAATAGAAGGTTTTTTTTTAAGTATGGGAAATCATCAAATGACTTCTGGTGTGGGCGTATCGGAAAGAAGTGTTAGACTCTTACTGAATAAACCCATCCGTGTTCCTCCTAACGCCCTTTGCGTTCTAGAGCCGTGGTGATTCTTTCGAACAAATTCCACAACCCTGGAAAGTATCTAATAGAAGGCTACGCTAACTCTGTATGTCACAGGCGGTTGTCATCATCCTGAAAAAAAAAAACGGTTTATATAAATATACCACGCCACATATGCCACGAGATCGCAACCTCTGGTAAAAGTTCGTCTTTACATTGCTGCCCTGCAGTATTTTCCATCCTGCCGCCGTAGTGACCTCGTCCATATTCATTTGCTTATCGTCCTGTTACTATCAAAGCACCAAAACGTAATGAGGTAGCGAAAAAAGCATAGGTACGTATGATACAACGGCGATAGAATAAGCAACCGCATCAAAGTTGAAAAAGGACTGAATGAAAAATTCTTAAATCTTTGCACAAGACCTAATAAAAGAAAGGATGGAATTACAATACAAGTGTTTGGGCTTTTCAGGTGGGAGCCAACCCTCGCAACGATCTGAAGCAGGAAGGAAGTCATGCGGTCGTGGAGAGGTTTGAGCTGACGCAGTGGGTGGTGGTCGCTAACGACGCGGATTGGGACACCAAGTAAGTTTACCTCCTTATTATAATGCCTTCATTTTATCCTACTGCAGGCCAAAGGCCTCTGGTTGCGGAAGGATCACGGGTAGGTTTTAGTCTGTAAGAGTCTGACACTCCCTTCCGCTCCGCCCAGAGCGGGAGAAGTCATTTGATGATTTCCCATCCAAAAAAAAAAAGGCCAAAGGCCTCTCTTCAGTTTTGTCATTTGTTTTCGTCCATCATTTTTATGCTTACCAAACTTTTTGTACCAGCCTAGTTATTAAGTGAATGATGTGGTCGCCTATAATTGGAAGTGCACATTTGTACCGTCTCTGTCTATGTTAACGTGCATGTAATGTGTAGCCTCTGTTGGTGATCCAAATAAATAAATAAATCTCCGCTGGAAAATAATAAGTGGCTACTTTCGCCCAATTTCATCGCGACATGTGTTAGTTGTGGTCTGCTCAGTGCCATTTTAGTTTGACGGCTGTAATGCCTCCATCTCCGATTTGTGATTAAGAACGAAGTAGACTGTACCTTAAACGGTCTGTGATTTTGACTCCAAGAATATTATGTTCCAGTGCTCGCTGGCAGAACCCGAGTGCGGACTTTTGACGTTCCGTTAATGATTACGTTTCAGCTCCGTAGTGAGAGTGCGAATTAAGAATGCACATGAACATGAGTTTTCTTTACTTTCTTACCCTTTGTCAATCTCCAATTATGTCAGTTGCGTTTTGTGCAAATAATGTTTTACATACTCCTTCACTGTATTTTTTCTGTTTGAAAATAAAAACAATATATCTAGTTTTAATTTCCGCGAATATTAGTGGGTTGGGGTGGCTGCATGTGCTTAAAATCCTTGCATTTGCCCAGTAATCTTGCATGTGCATAATATAGCGGGCGGGAGGGAGGTGCATACCTGCAACCCACTAATATTCGCGGAAATTAAAACTAGATATATTGTTTTTATTTTCAAATTTAAAATGGATTTCCGCAAAGTAACGCCTGACTCAATCAATTTTTTCTGTTTATTTTGTTATGGGATTTAGGAAGTTGAATAATTCGTCTAACTTCGTTTTCGCCACCAACTTAATCAGAATCGTAAATGTTTCACGACGGCTTTAATTATTCTCGTGAATCAACCAATACATATGTCCCAAATGAGGCAAATTTTACATTTTCCCTTTCATTATATATTTTTCTTCAGTAAATAATTCTGATGGTCATTCCCAGGTTCACGTGGGAGCGTGTATCCACGATCACGGGCAGAAGTAGAGTGACGTTTGAGTGGAGAGTGCCCGAGGACGCCCTCTTCACCTCCTACCGCATAGTGTACCACGGCGCCTCCAGAACTTTGGGGGGAATCGTCAGACCATTCACAGGAACCAGCAATAGTTTTACAGTTACTGAGTGACATCAAAAAGAACAGATCAACACACAAAGAGGTTTAGGCGTGCGTCGAGCGATCTAAAGCTAAGGAAATAGAAAATTTTGATGAAAGGAGCTAATTTGAGACTTATAACACTTGCAAGGCATTCAAATGTTATGTTTCCATTCCATTTGTTCAGGTTGTCCTGAGGCCTTAGACTTTGCTCTAGACAAATGTCATTCTGTGACAGAATGGATAGCGGTTGACAAAACTGAAAATGTATTAAGAAGTGCTATCGGAAAGACACGCCATTACTACCTTGTTTTATTTGGCAGTTTAACAATCGCTAGCGCTAATGGAATTACACTTTGTCTAGAGCCTCTAAAATATAATTGTCTGTTCGTGTCAACTTCCATTTTAATTCGTCTCTGCGAATTGCTTTTAACCCTTCGCAGCTTCGCCTTTCAAAGCTCCTGGACCTCATGGTCTTGGGATTACAATGAGAATACTTATTTCAGTTGATGTTGTAGACTTGTGTTATAAGCATGTTTCATTTTTATTTTGTTCAATACTTACTTTAAAAATAGTAGGGGAGTCGGCGTCGCCTACAACTTACACAGAGAGAGATAAATAAAGCATTTACTACTTAGGTACTATTAGTTGTAATGTACAGTGTATTATTTTAACTATGATATTATAATACGTAATTTATTTAACACGAGCCGGTGTTTTATTTTAATACTCTACCTAGTAAAATATCGCTTCCTCATATTTCATGGAAATTAGCGAAATTATTACGTATTCATATTTGGATAACTTAGGGGCCATTCAAGTATTACGTAAGCACTAAAGGGTTGGGGTTCTTGATTTTTGGGATGGGGGATTTTTTTTTTGTTTGGGAAATCATCAAATGACTTCTTCCGCTCTGGGCGGAGCGGAAGGGAGTGTCAGACTCTTACTGACTAAAACCCACCCGTGTTCCTTCTTGTGCCCTTTGCGTTCCAGGGCCGCGGTGACTCTTTCGAACAAATTCCGCAACCCTAGCAGGTACTGACCCTATGGGGCCCCGTCTTCATTGCTGAAGGCTCTTTGAAGCGCGCGTGGAACACGACGCGCCGTCGACTCGGGCCTGGTTGCTATCGGACGGCGAGCCACCCATAGCTCGCCATCCGCAGGCAGGCGCAGTAGGTGGCCGGGAATCGCCCTGCGTTTCCCGACGCCCGGGGCGACTTCTCCTGTTGCGGCGGCTGGATCGAGGGGCTTCCCTCACTCGCACGCGCTCCGCCTCCTCCTTCGCTAGCATTACTGCTTCGCAGAAGGAGGCGACCGCCTCCCATGCCTCCTCACTCCCGACCATGGCTTGAACCAGGGCCGGACGCGAAAAGTCGCCGCCGCCGATCGCCTCGACGAGGACACGGCGGTGCTCCGCCCAGGCAGAGCAAACCTCCACCGTGTGCTCCACCATGTCCTCCGGGCGATCCACACAGTGATGACACCCGGACGTGTCCTCCCGCTGGATCCGACACAGGTACCTCCCGAAACAGCCGTGTCCGGTGAGCACCTGCGTCAGGCGAAAGGTGAGGACGCCGTGGCGTCTCTCTAACCACTCCTCAAAGAGGGGACTTATCGCCGCAATGGCGGCGTGCCCAGCGCTGGGTTGCAGCAGTCGCTGTCTCCATACCTCCGTGAGATCCCGCCGGAGCTCCGTCCGCTGCGCAGCAATTTGCCGCGGCAGCAGAGTTTCGCCCCGGCTTAGCGCCTCCACGCGCAACGCGTAGACGTGCGCGAGGGCTCTCGCCTCAAGATCCCACGGCAGCAATCCTGCAAAGAGATTCGCCGCCTCGCCGGAGACCGTGCGGTATCCCCGGAACAGCCGGATGGCCATGACCCTCTGGGCTGAGACCAGGTGGCGCGCTGGCAGTCGCCTCAGCGACAGCGCCCACACCGGGGCCCCGTAAAGGGACAGGATGGGGGATCCGAGATGTGATTACGTCAGCAATAGGCCAGCAAAAGTATTGAATTATTTCATTTTTCAGATTTTGTGCAAATATTTTTCGCTTTCGATTTGAACACACATGCCAACCCGGCGCAGTCTTATCCAGTTCCCACCGCCCTAATAGCGAACCGTTATAAGTTGTATTCTCTATCTATACTACTATTATAAAGAGGAAAGATTTGTTTGTTTGATTGTTTGTTTGTATTGAATAGGCTCCGAAACTACTGAACCAATTTGAAAAATTCTTTCTCTGTTTGGAACCTACACTATCCCCGGGTGACACAGGCTATATTTTATCCCCATATTCCCACGGAAACGGGAACTATGCGGGTGAAACCGCGGGCCGCTGCTAGTAGAAGAGTGAAATGGGGAATGGGGGTATCCATAGATATAATATTTCTATGGGGGTATCCCATTCCCCATTTCATCAAAAATAAGAAAACTAAAGACTCCCGCTTCCGTTCAGTGCTTACGTAATAGTTGAATGCGACTGGACACTAGTATTTTACATGGAAGGGTTGCCTGGCAACCAGGAGGTCTGTGGCCTCCTCTCAATAAATAAGCAAATAGGTATTAAGTGTGATGATAAAATTATCTGTTAGTGATAATCGTGAGGACAGACTAAAAATAACCATAGCGATCAATAGACTATGTTTATATCAATATACTAGCGACCCGCCCCGGCTTTGTACGGGTGCAATGCTGATATTAAATCTCTACTATATTATGCATGTATTATACATACAAACCTTTATCTTGAATCACTTTATGTATTAAAAAAAAACACATCAAAATCCGTTGCGTAGTTTTAAAGATCTAAACATACATAGGGACAGACAGACAGCGTGAAGTGACTTTAATATTGTAAAATGTCTCTTAATAAGACCCGGATATGTAGGAGAGGAGGATAATTATGTAACTAGAGGATTTGCAATACAATCGGAGTCTGCAATTTTCCGGTGATATAATAATATTAAACTCTTCCGCTACTGAGTGATTGAGTGACTGAGACAACGCACAGTCGAAACTACAGTGGCCGTACTACGAAGTGCCAATGCTATCATGATTCAGCGTGAGGAAAGGGATAGCGCTATTCGTCTTGTGTAACTCCGTCTCTCCCTGACACAGGAATCTTGATGGATTTAAGACGTCATGGTAGGGGCTGCCGGTCGTAGAATAGCTGAAATTTGGAGTGTAGCGTAGGGGAGCACAAATAGAGGATTTCTCTAAATTCGAACGGAAAAATACGGCATCTACGCGTACGAAGTCGCGGGCAACAGCTAGTTTTATATTAAATATACCATAAAAATATGTCACGATAATGATACCATGAGAGCAAACAAATTATGCTTGTTACCAACGATATTTTATGACAAATATCGTACCTCTTAACTTGTTTCATGCAATCTCAAACCATTTTCTATTTTACGACTTAAATAGTAAGGTCTGTTTTCCTCTAAAGCAGTAGTTAGTATTTGTGGTTAGCAGCTAAATATAACAAACAACACCTTTTCTTTGCTTTACAATGACCAGTTTCCTTTTAGAGCCAGCCGGTAGTCCTGTTAAAGTTGGATGCTATATTTTTATAGCTTTGGTATCGCGCCTGTGTATCATAATAGCTTCCTACAAACTTCGTCATGTCGATCGTATCTAGGTCACTCGCATACGCGAAATCTCATAACCTTATTCTATACTAATATTATAAAGAGGTAACGTTGTGACGTTGTAAGGGGTAATCTCTGGATCTACTGAACCAATTTTCAAAATTATTTCACCAATAGAAAGCTACGTTATTGTGGAGTGTCATGTGCTATATTTTATCCCCGTATTGTAACGGGAACGGGATCAACGTGGGTGAAACCGTGGGATGCTGCTAGTTGTATATAAAATACAATAAACAATCCTCTAACCTAAAATAAATGTTAGCATAATAGACGGGGCTCGCTATGACCAGTGCCTGTTAGGGTTGCGGAATTTTTTCGAAAGTGTCACCGCTGCCCTGGAACGCAAAGGGCATTAGGAGGAACCCGCATGGATTTTACTTAATAAGATTCTGACACTACTCTTAACAGGATTCATTTGATGATTTCCCATGCTTAAAAAATTAAAAAAAAAACTACTTAAATAAAACGGATAAGTTCTATTTACTTACCTATCTACATGATTCATTTGATGATTTCCCATGCTTAAAAAATTAAAAAAAAAAAACTGCTTAAATAAAACGGATAAGTTCTATTTACTTACCTATCTACATGTATAGGTAGTTTAAAACACAACCGAATGAAATTCCTAATTCATTGCGTCCTTAGTTTAAAAATTCCTCTGCCTGATAGCGAAAAATATGCAATAATGTTGAATTGTCAATTTGAAAGAGATTGCTTTTACGCAAAAATCCCGCAGATCATCGGTCCATCTTGTGAGAGATTTGGAGGAATGCTGACACTGGCGTCGAGCAAACGCGATCTATCATTACTATCAGTTATGTACATATGTATATGTTCCTCAATTTGAAAAGTCCATTAAGGTCTGAGATAGATAATAAATGGGTAAACACAGTTCTTATCCTTTGTACCTACATAATGCTTATTATGTTATTAAATTGTTAGAGATAACTTTTATGACTTACGACAAGATAAACTTTCTGTTTTCGTATGGTGTGACGCTATGAGTTAAGAAACAGAACATTTTATAATTGTATAAAATCTCTTCGGTGACGATTATGATTATTTCAATGGGTGCATGTTCTCGTAAAATACGATGGAATAAACCCTTATATTCCGAGGTTCACAAAGTAATTGATAAGTAAAATACAAGATGAAATACGCCTGAAGGGATGTTAATACAAAAGAAAGAAATGCTGCACAAAATCTAATTTGAGACTATAATGAGTAGCTATAGCTATGCAGTACTGTGCAAGACGAAAATTGTAACTGAGAGACGAACCAATTCAACCAATAGGATAATCGCAAAACACAAGTGAAGTTAGTTGCTTCTTGCCATTATACCGGCACGGACAAAAAAAAAATAATATCCATTGCTAGGCTTGTTACCGATCCCCCACAGGATTTATTTTGAAAACTAGCAATAGTTGAGCTACTTCGATTTTAAACGATGATGGTGGTGTAAATCCAGTTTACTGTTCGGATATTTGTGTGTTTTCAAGATATTGATAAGTCAGGGGTCGTAAACTTTAGTGTTGATAATGTTATTATCTCTTATGTAATTATTGTTTGGTTCGGTTCAGTGTGCAGGCCGCAGTTTTAAAG
Organism: Hecatera dysodea; assembly: GCA_905332915.2. NCBI lineage: Eukaryota > Metazoa > Arthropoda > Insecta > Lepidoptera > Noctuidae > Hecatera > Hecatera dysodea. The sequence goes on along the minus strand of HG995294.1, from coordinate 2,398,715 downwards.
GTAAGTCGTGTTTGTCTTTGCTCAGTCATGAATTTTTATGGAATTTACATAAAATAAGTTATTCTAGGCATAAAGCTAAGGTAGTCAAGAGTTGCAAGGGATTAGGTGCAAAAAATGCCCGGCTTCGCACGGGTGCAATGTTGATATTAAATCTCTGCTATATTATGCATGTAGTGTACTTACATATAAACCTTCCTCTTGAATCACTCTATGTATTAAAAAAAAAACCGCATCAAAATCCGTTGCGTAGTTTTAAAGATCTAAGCATACATAGGGACAGACAGCGGGAAGCGACTTTGTTTTATACTATGTAGTGATAAGTTATAATGAATAATTAATGACGTACCTACCTATGGTGCTTTACTTGAAAATTCAGGACTGACTGCTTATAAGATAACGATGATTACGAGTAGGGTAAACTCTAAATAGTTGCTCCAGGGCCAAAAGTGCGGGCCTGCTGCCGGCGGGCGTTGGGTGGCTCGCCACCCGATAACAACAAGGCCCAGGTCGACGGCGCCTGGTGTTCCACTCGCGCCTCAAAAAGATGTCAACATAGTACCTAGTCGGGGTCGCTAGGGCCAGTGCCTGCCAGGGTTGCGGAATTGGTTCGAAAGAGTCACCGTGGCCTTGGAACGCAAAGGGCATTAGTAGGAACACGTATGGGTTTTAGTCAGTAAGAGTCTGACAATCCCTTCTGCTTCGCCCAGCGCGGGATAAAGTCATTTGTTTGTCATGAAATAAAGGGGTAATGGTGGCTCAATTGTACTAGAGTAATCTAGTAATGCCAGAGAATTGCATTTTATTTTTTTATTAATGTATCGAGAGACTCCTAAGCTAACACTAAGTTGACCGTGTCGTACATACATACTATTATGTCTCTGTGAAAATGTATGGGAAGGCAAGTGTGAACAACGCTTTTTTGGGATATTTGCTCTGTTTCTCGGCGAGTCCGAACCTATCCCAAACGTAATTTATATGGATTTGGCAACTATCCCCTGTAAGGGATAGATAGCAAACAGTGCTAATACATACATGGGTAATATCAAAGATAATGTTTTACTTTCATAAAGTAGATAAAAAAACCGATGTAGGTACCTGGCAGATTCAAACCTAAAACACTTTACTTTTTGTACTAAAATCTACAACTATCCGGGTTTAACCCTGGCCCTTTAAACGAGTATAGAAACAAACAGATTTACAAATAAAACGTTTTACTTTTTGTACTAAAAGCTATAAATATCCGGGTTTAACCCTGGCCCTTTAAACGAGTATAGAAACAAATCAATACATATGTATTGTGGTCATGTTACAGATGTCATCCAACAAGCCAATAACGAAGAAGATCATAAACTCTCCGGAGACGTGCGTGGATGACAACCTACGAGGCGTGGTGGCCACCTACCCCTCGCTGCAGCTCCACCCCAAGCATAGAGTCATCACTGTCAGACAGAAAGTATGTATTCAACCACAAAGATGACTATACTAAACGATATCTATAGTATAGTAGCCTCAACTGCTGAGCCTCGAATCATTGCGCGTCCTGCGTCCCGAAACCCATTTTTTTTCTGGATGGGAAATCATCAAATGACTTCTCCCGCTCTGGGCGGAGCGGAAGGGAGTGTCAGACTCTTACTGACTAAAACCCACCCGTGATCCTTCTTGTGCCCTTTGCGTCCCAGAGCTGCGGTGACTCTTTCGAACAAATTCCGCAACACGTCTGGAAACCCTGAGACGTGGGTTCGAGATCAAGCAGTGCTATTCTGTAAATATTTAATCGTGATTTGGTAAAGTGAACTTGAAGTTAGTGTTCACTGCAAGGTCACTTCATCTTCATTTTCAGAGGGGATATTTTATCCGAATGGAACTGGATGCGTGAGAGTTGGTCGTCGGGTTAGATTTCTCGACTTTGCAGCATCCTATTTCCTATTTCTTGAACAGCATGTAAAAACGGTCTGTTCTGCACCGGATCTCTGTTCGATTGCTGTCCTATGATAGTAAGGGTGTGTCTCTATGTTTATTCACATTTGTAGTTTCGTTTGGGATTGACTACCTTTTTTTTCTGGATGGGAAAACATAAATGACTTCTCCGCGCTAATGACGCTCTGGGTGGAGCGGAAGGGATTGTCAGACCCACCCGTGATCCTTCCTGTGCCCTTTGCGTTCCAGGGATTGACTACCTTAAACGAATTCTTTTAGGAGTTACTTAAACTTTCCTATAGCATCCTGAATACTGTAGAGGGCAGATGGAGTAGTTGCATGTTTTAATATTTAAGTCGCACTGTTTTTAAGTGGCAACACAAGAGACGATCCAGAGTGCTTACCCCTTAGCGTCCCTCTCTCACTTGTTAACTGCCGCGAGACACGGACTATGTTAGTCCATACTTTGCAACTTACGAGTAGTAATAGTTTATTGTATACAATCCATATTGTTTTTAAATCTAAGTACTGTTACCATGTGTGAATATAAATTAACTAGCTGTCCGCACAACTTCGTTTGTGTCACATTTTTTATGACTGCTCCGCTCCTATTGGTCTTAGCGTAATGATATATAGCCTATAGCCTTCCTCGATAAATGGACTATCTAACACTGAGAGATTTTTTCAAATCGGACCAGTAGTTCCTGAGATTAGCGCGTTCAAACAAACAAACAAACTCTTCAGCTTTATAATATTAGTATAGATTACCACAAGTTGGAATTTCCGTCTCCGTCATCGTAAGACGCATCAAGGGGAAAGATAGAATACCTTCCATCTGCGTACCCAAAACCTTTTAATAAACGATACTTATATGCTATAGTTTTATGTACTAACAGTTGTTCCTAGATAAAAATATAACATTGCCTTCTTAAAAATCCTTGTTTCCTTTCAGAGCGACACTGGCAGAGTAGCTGTTCTTGGAGGTGGTGGTTCCGGTCATGAACCTTTTGCTGCAGGTAATAACGTATTTAAAATTTTAAAGGGGGGGGGGGGGTTCAGGGACGGAAAAAAGGGATTTCCTGCGTCATGTAATGTTATTTACCTTGCACACAATTATAGTATCAACTCTTAACAGAGAGATGTGTTGCTGGAGAGTATGTTGCGCCACTTCTTCCGAACCAAAACACTAGGAAATGGAGACTGGTCACGGGTGGGCGTTTCGGAGGATTGTTTTATAAGACTAACGTTCAAAATTTGCAAAAATGCTCAGCCTAACTTCAATAAATGACTTTTGGTTTTGATACTTATACTTTTTTGTCATGTTTATTAATGTCTACCAGGATTCGTGGGAGCTGGTCTACTGGATGGAGCCGTAGCTGGCGGCGTGTTTGCTTCTCCTCCGACTGGACATGTCCTGTACGCGATTGCACAGCTGTTTAAATATAATTCAGGTAATACCTTCCGCTTTCTAACATTATTTTACTTACTTCTGAATAAGCAGCTTGTACCTAAGGGCCCATTGATGTTGAAAAAGCGAATTGACTGCATCGGCGTCGTCTCGAATCTTCTGTTCTACCTACATTTTATGCGAAACTTCTACTTAAACAACTATCTAAGTACCTACACACCTAGATACCTAACACCTAAAATTTGTTTTAAAGCTGGAAAGCCATAAGTATATATCCCATACGCTGTGATATTATAATCCATTAAAAGCTTTAGGTATTTGTGTTATCAACTACCTGAGTACCGTAAAATGCTGCAACTTTACCAACTAAGCTCAAATTTGCCTATTTCGTTTCAACCATGATATTTCGCGTTTGCTTACTTTATTCTCGTTTTCCACCATTTGGTAGTAATTTTACATTATTAGAGCAACATATTTTTCATTTTTTATAGTCGTAATTCCTTTATTACTCTGTCAGTTATGCGACAAAAACCGGCACGTGTGGGTTGATTTTTTTTGAGTCCTGTAACTTTTGCAATTTTGGCGAAAGAAAAGGTGTTTTCGTACAGAAATAGCGTCTCAGGGTAAGATAATAGTGTCTATTTTATGTATTGTTTGATATTTTTATGAAAAGAACTCGATTTCATTAAAATAACTTAGTAGGCAATCTTGCGCAGTGTTTTGGAAACTTCTGAGACACAACTTTGCCTGGGTCTAGGGTTGTCACTAGTCGGATTACATTTTACCCTGATGAATTCATTAAGTGTGTATTTTCTCAGTACTGTGTTTTGGCCCTTGTGGCCAAGATTGTACTTTAGACAAAGTGGAGTTTGGGATCCCGCGTCGTACCATTGTCAATAAATCTAAAAACATCCATAACAAACCATTTGGTAGACCCACAGTGTTATCGACTAAAGAAGAAGCCCACATCGCAGACACAGTGAATGTTTCAGCTGAATTTGACTGTCCTCTTACTCTTTTAGATGGGTGCATTGTAGTTTACAGTTACATGGTAAAATGCGGAAAAGCAACGCTGGGCTCGTGCTTTTATACCTACAACGACAAAATTTTCCCAAAAGACGACACAAAGTATTAAAAAAAAATCGTGCTTCGAAAACAGTTGATGAAATTAAGAATTCAAGAATCTTGTAACTGCATTCAAAGATGTTCCCGCCAGCAATATCCTTTATTTTATCGAAATTTAAGTGATGACCCCGGGTCTAAAACTACATTTTTAAAAGAGGAATAAAATACCCTGAAGGTTACTAAATACATAGTAGTTTTTTTTTGTATTTGTGATTTTTACTCTTACGTAGCAATTTGATTTTTTTAAGTATCTAAATAAAAAACATTTAAAAAAACTTTATTATTGGGACAACCCTGCAGTCAACGGTATTTTTGTATGGGAAGTTTGTGGTTCCTGCTACAATTTTGCCTATTAGCTGTGAAATTAAATACATAACTTCATGGCAATTATTTAACTGCTAGGGACAATCACAGTGCCTTATGCATGTAGAAAAAAAAAATACTGTAAATACCAGCCTAATATTTATTAAGTAATTCCTCTAGGCAAAGTTGCATCGTTTACATACAACTTTGCCTGCGACTTTGAGAGCTTGTAATTTGGAAATGCCGCATTCCTTTAAAATGTTTGCATCCTATTTTGTAAGCCATAAGGTCTGTTTTTCAATTTAAACTCACTGAACTCTATAAAAACAAATAGGTCCAGAGATATGAACAAAAAACGTCAAAATCCAGGCAAAGTTGCAGCATTTTACGGTAGGTTCATTCGTATTTAATTCAGTTTGACAAACATAAAAAAAACTGTAAAAAACAACAACACGCCTGTAGCCCTACCATGACGTCTTGAATCCATCATGCTTCCTGTGTCAGAGAGAGACGGAGTTATACAAGACGAATAGCACTATCCCTTTTTCACACAGATATCATGATAGCATTGGCACTTCGTGGTACGGCCCCTTTACACCAAATAATTGGGCAAAAATTAATAACCAAATGCCTTTAGTCCATCCTAGGAATATAGGACCAAGCAGTTGTCAGGGTTACGAAAAGTTCGTAAGAGTTAACGCGACCCTAAAACGCAAAGCGCTTTTGAAGGAACACGGGTGGGTTTTAGTCAGTAAGAGTCAGATACTCCCTCCTGCTCAAGTCTTTTGATGATTTCAGTACAAAAGGACCAGACAGTAGATAATCTCGCTACCAACCACTTAACAAACATTCAAACAATAGGGATGTTGCCTGAGTAAAAAATATATGATTATGTTTAGTCCGTCAGTTAGATTATAGAAAAATATTGGACATGTATTTTTTCCTTTATCAAATCTATAAAAACTGACGAAGATAAAAAGCATCAAAGATCAGGAGTGGGAGCGTGTGACGTCACGGCCCGGTAAAAATTGTAGCGAGTAGTGACGTCACACAAGTTTTCAACGCACTCTATCGTCTTCATTTTTTGTTTATGTGAAAAAAGAAAAAATACGTCTCCAATATTTTTTTGAAAATATATCTGACGGACTAATCAGATTTTTTTAGTTAACTACCCTATTTTATAATACAAAACAACCAATTTTCAGGCGGAGTCCTTGTCATAATCGGTAACTACACGGGAGACAGATTAAACTTCGGCAAAGCTATAGAAAAAGCTAAGATTTCTGGAATCAAGGTTAGTTTAAACTTCTATCACCTTCTTGCGCTAGTTCTACAATACTTACATTTGTATCTTGTCTCTCATTTACAAAGCATGAGAAAAACTTTAGAGACAAACTAACCATTGAAGAGTACACGTACGTAAAATGGGGTGAATAGAAATGCAGGGGTGAATAAAAACAAAACTTTTATTGGGATTTTCGTTTAAATACCATATCAAACGTTTCTCACAAATCATCCACTAGAAAAACAAATAATTAATTAAAAACTTGGAGTTTTTAAATTCTGTAAGCAATATTTAAATAACGAGAAAATTCAAGTCAAAGTTTCATTTTTATTCACCCCTGCATTTCTATTCACCCCTTTTTACCGTTACCTATAAAATTCTTAAATTCAAAATTCACTACACACAGGACAGCACTTTTTGAACGTCAAATTTTACATAAAGACATATATATTTTCGTGAATTTTGCTAAAACAAACTGGTGATGGTTTTGACATGCCTGCAGGTTGAAGGTCTTATTGTTGGTGAAGATGTGGCTTCCAGTCAGAATAAGACTGGTGGACGCAGTATGGTCGGAGAGGTGCTTTTTTATAAGGTAAGATGTGAGACTGAAATTTTATTTATTCTCCTATGATTCGTGCTATTAATCCAGCATCTTTGTCAGCACCATGTCGTAGGCAGCTATTTCTTCTTTTCAAGCAACCACCTGGACTTGTCTTGGCTAAACAAAAAAAAAACAACTTCCTAACCGCAGGGTTTATTTATTTATGTTAACTTTATGTAGGTACAATAGTGGTACATAAAGTTAGTGCATAAGGTTGACTGGTAGAGAATGCCTTGTTGCTAATGCAACAAGGCATTCTCTACCAGTCAACCTTTGGGTTAAAAAGACAACACTGTGGTAGGTACAACAAATAAATAAAATACGAAATATATTTTTTGGTAAAGAAATTACGTACAATATAATTATACATACATATAATTATAATACTAATAAAATACATTTATGCTAAAATAATAAACTAGTAAATACGATGTTATATAAAAAAAATAAAGTTAATATAAGAGAAATTATTATAATAATTATGACGAAAACCAATAAGCCATTACGAGTGACGCCCAGACTTTCAAGCCACACTTACGATAACTAGATCAACGAGACTGAGTATCAGCATCTGCTGACTGATATAAATAATAAATTTATTGGCATAAAAACACAAATTGAGGCCCTGACTCCTGTACTAGGCAGAATAACCTTTTTTTTTTTTTTTTTTTTTTCCGGATGGGAAATCATCAAATGACTTCTCCCGCTCTGGGCGGAGCGGAAGGGAGTGTCAGACTCTTACTGACTAAAACCCACCCGTGTTCCTTCTTGTGCCCTTTGCGTTCCAGGGCTGCGGTGACTCTTTCGAACAAATTCCGCAACCCTAGCAGGCCAGTGCCTGCTAGGGTTGCGGAATTTGTTCAATTGAAAAACACAAATTGAGGCCCTGACTCCTGTACTAGGCAGAATAACCTTTTTTTTTTTTTTTTTTTTTTTCCGGATGGGAAATCATCAAATGACTTCTCCCGCTCTGGGCGGAGCGGAAGGGAGTGTCAGACTCTTACTGACTAAAACCCACCCATGATCCTTCTTGTGCCCTTTGCGTTCCAGGGCTGCGGTGACTCTTTCGAACAAATTCCGCAACCCTAGCAGGCACTGACCCTATGGGGCCCCGTCTTCTTTGCTGACGGCTCTTTGAGGCGCGCGTGGAACACGACGCGCCGTCGACTCGGGCCTGGTTGCTATCGGACGGCGAGCTACCCATAGCTCGCCATCCGCAGGCCCGCGCCTACGGTGGCCGGGAATCGCCCTGCGTTTCCCGACGCCCGGGGCGTCTTCTTCTGTTGTTGCGGCGGCTGGAGCGAGGGGCTTCCCTCTCTCGCACGCGCTCCGCCTCCTCCTTCGCTAGCATTACTGCTTCGCAGAAGGAGGCGACCGCTTCCCATGCCTCCTCGCTCCGGACCATGGCCCGAACCAGGGCCGGACGCGAGAGGTCGCCGCCGCCGATCGCCTCGACGAGGACACGGCGGTGCTCCGCCCAAGCAGGGCAGACCTCCACCGTATGCTCCACCGTGTCCTCCGGACGATCCACACAGTGATGACACCCGGACGTGTCCTCCCGCTGGATCCGACACAGGTACCTCCCGAAACAGCCGTGTCCGGTGAGCACCTGCGTCAGGTGGAAGGTGAGGACGCCGTGACGTCTCTCCAGCCACGCCTCAAAGAGGGGACTTATCGCCACAATAGTGGCGTGCCCAGCACTGGGTTGCGATAGTCGCTGTCTCCAAACCTCCGTGAGATCCTGCCGGAGCTCCGTCCGCTGCGCAGCAATTTGCCGCGGCAGCAGTGTTTCACCCCGGCTTAGCGCCTCCACGCGCAGCACGTAAACGTGCGCGAGGGCTCTCGCCTCCAGATCCCACGGCAGCAATCCGGCAAGGAGATTCGCCGCCTCGCCAGAGACCGTGCGGTATCCACGGACTAGCCGAATGGCCATGACCCTCTGGGCCGAGACCAGGTGGCGCGCTGGCAGTCGTCTTAGCGACAGCGCCCACACTGGGGCCCCGTAAAGGGCCATGGACCGCACGATCCCCGCGTACAGCCTCCGGCAGGAGGCGTTTGGTCCCCCCAGATTGGGCAAGAGCCGCTTGAAGGCAGCCCCAGCCCGCCCCAGTTTGGGTGCCAAACGTCGGAAATGCTCCGCGAAGTTCCACCGGCTATCGAGGACGAGGCCCAGGTACCTCATCGTTGACCCGACGCCGATGTGAACCCCTCCTACCGTTACCTGGGTTCCCGGTGGTGGCCGGTTCCGAGGGCCATGAAAACACATGGCCTCGGACTTGTGTAGGGCCACCTCGAGACCCAGTTGCCGGATTCTGTCAACGACTATCGCAACCCCGCGTGTCATTAACTCAGCCGCCGCCTGGTGCGACCCCCCTTGCGCTAAAACCAGCGTGTCGTCAGCGTAGCAGACAACGCTGACGCCGCGAGGGAGGTCGGCGCGCAGCACCCAGTCGTAGCCGATGTTCCACAGGGGCGGCCCCAGAACCGAACCCTGTGGAACACCGCACGACATCTCTCGCCGGTTCCACTCTCCCCGGTGACCGGGGTAGATGACGGCTCTATCCGTCAGGTAGTCCTCGACCACGCGACGGAGGTAGGTTGGCACCCGGTGATACCGGAGTGCCTCCCTGATGCAACTCCAGGGCAGGGAATTAAAGGCGTTGGCGATGTCAAGGGACACCGCCACGACCACCCCACCCCGGGAAATCGCCTCCCCCGTCGTGAGGGCTCTCACGCGCATGATGGCGTCCACCGTCGAGCGCCCCATGCGGAAACCAAACTGATTCTCCGCCAGATCCGGCCCAGCTCTCACCAAGTGCTTGACGAGGCGGTTTGCAATTACTCTTTCAAAGAGCTTGCCCACCTCGTCAAGCAGCACGATGGGCCGGTATGCGGACGGAGAGTCCGCAGGGCGCCCTGGCTTCGCAATGAGGACCAGTTTCCCCGTCTTCCAGCGACGTGGGAACTGGCCCCTCTCCATGCACGCGCTTAGGAGCCCACGTAGTCGAGGCCCGAGAGCCTCCGAGGCCAGGACCCAGGCTTTCCCAGGTAAGCCATCGGGTCCTGGGGCGGTGTTTCTGGCCTTGAGCCTATTCACCGCCGCTCTCAGGTCTACCTCGGTCACCTCCGGAGTATCGTCGTCGTCGGTGTGGTCCGCATCGGGCACCAGGCAGAATAACCTGTGTTACAGGAATCGGTGTCTTCTCCCAAACTATAGGTGATTGAATATATGCATTGCGAATAATATTTTTAACGAAATACAATATGAATTAGATTACAATATATACAAAGTTGATACGACGGAGGGGCTTTCCTTTAAACTGCATATACTAGGTAGGTACTATTTACAAGCTCTATACCAAAAATCAATTAAATACGAGCAATAGTTTAGTCGCAAATGATTTTTTAAGTTTTTGCCCCGTTTGAACACGATGTATATTCCTAACAGCTGATTATGTCTATACGCATAGGTTATGCCCCTTAAAACGATAAATCTGAGTAAAACCTAATGCGTTGTTGCCGCTCTGACGCAAGTCACAACTTCACAAGTACAACCAAACGACGGGTCCGCTTTGTCACCTAGGTATCTAAGGTCCAGTTAAATTTATTTACACAGTGTGGTTGCGTTTTACTCTGATTTGTAAGCTATTTAGTTTGTTCGCAAAAAAATAAACTCATTTTTGTTGATTTTTATTTTTATACCGTATCGAATTGATACTAAACACGTATAGTATACGTAGTGTAATTTAACGCCCCTCTGTCATATCAACTCTGTATTTATATCATGCTCATTTATTTCCAGTTAGCAGGAGCATTCGCATTGAAAGGCTACGACTTGGCGTCTATCCGGAAGGAGGCGGTGGAGTTCAATAAGTACATGGCGACATTGGGCGTCTGTCTGAGCGCCTGCTCTTTACCTGGTAAGACTAACACTGACCACGTGAATATCTGATATATCTTGAAAATCAAAAGTTAAGTTAGATAATGGATAAGGAAATCGATGTAGTTTTTTTCTACTTCAAAAAGGCGTTTGACCGGGTCCAAAATGATGACTTATTTAAAAAATTGTCTGCTATTGGTTTTAGCCTGATTGCTCAGGAACCGGATGTCAATGTGCCAAAACCACGACATTGTCGCGGTATTTTGATCAGAAGTCCCAAAACTATAGCAATGGGATCATGTGCACCTGCAAAAAATTGTAAGAGAACGAAAAAGTACCTACATACTTTAGTTAAATGTAAATAAACTATGTTAAAAAATGTTCTGAATTTTCTTAAAAATGCGAAGAAACGTTTTCCCCAACCTAATATTTACGTGTACCATATATATATATATTGTAGTCTTTGACGTGTACCCAAAGATCGATAGTCAAAAATTATGTAAACTTTTTTAATTCTTAAGAATAATACTATTTTATTGGCTTGCTATACGCTTTGGTGCAAACTAAACACATCAAAAGTATCTAGGGATCAACATATATTTTTGCAATAACTTTTCTCCTGATTGATATTAATTAAAATTTTCTTTAAGGATTCATCAAATAAAGTGTTTTCGTTTGTCACAGTAACGATAAACCAAGTCACCTTTGCATTAATAAAGAAATTTGCCATTTTCCTAATAAAGGGATTTTTGACATTTGAACCACTAACATTAAAGTTCGAAAAAAAGACTGAAATAACAGTTTTCTTTAAAATTTTATTGGGTAACTTAAACAATTAATAATCCGTGTTTCTACCGCAAACACTAACAACACAAGAACATCGGTTTGGCATACTCAAAATGAGTTCATCCAAATCACGCTGTGGAATGGCCGCCCATGTTCGTTGCAACAACAAAAAAAGGTCTTCTTGCGACTGGATACCCTCCATATTCGGCAGAGCTCTTCGCTTACCTTGGCTGAGCGCCATGGAGGACGGTATCGCTGCACCACACGGAGACAAGACCGATACATTCAAATCTTAACTCGAAGAGCTCCAACAATAACCGCCATGATGTTAGCCGTGAGGCTTCATCACTCTTCAGGGAACTTAATTAGCGACCAAACAGTCAGAAACCGCTTGCATGAAGTGAACCTTCATTCCCGAAGACCGCTACGGGTACCACCTATAGCAATGCACAATCGTAGGATTCGATATCAATGGGCTCTTGAACACAGAAATTGGGCAGAAGAACAATGGCGTTTCGTGTGCTTTTCTGATGAGTCTCGTTTTGGTATGAGACCGGATACAAGACGTATACGACACTGGAGAACCCCTGGACGCCAACAGCGATTAAAATCCTGCCAGGAAGTCCATCCTTATAGTGGTGGAACCATCATAGTATGGGCGGGTATTTGGATCGGCGGAAGAACTGAGTTGATTTGGATCAGAGGCAACCTCAACGCTCAAATTTATGCTGAGACGATTGTATCAGACGTCATCGTTCCTCTACAAGTGCAAATCGGTCCCTTATTTCAGTTAATGCATGATAATGCACGACCGCACACCGCAAGAGTTGTAAGACAGACTCTCGCCGCAGCTAACATCAATGTCCTGCCCTGGCCTGCTCAGTCGCCAGACTTGAACCCTATTGAGCATGCATGGGATATGCTACAGAGAAGAGCTCTGCCGAATATGGAGGGTATCCAGTCGCAAGAAGACCTTTTTTTGTTGTTGCAACGAACATGGGCGGCCATTCCACAGCGTGATTTGGATGAACTCATTTTGAGTATGCCAAACCGATGTTCTTGTGTTGTTAGTGTTCGCGGTAGAAACACGGATTATTAATTGTTTAAGTTACCCAATAAAATTTTAAAGAAAACTGTTATTTCAGTCTTTTTTTCGAACTTTAATGTTAGTGGTTCAAATGTCAAAAATCCCTTTATTAGGAAAATGGCAAATTTCTTTATTAATGCAAAGGTGACTTGGTTTATCGTTACTGTGACAAACGAAAACACTTTATTTGATGAATCCTTAAAGAAAATTTTAATTAATATCAATCAGGAGGAAAGTTATTGCAAAAATATATGTTGATCCCTAGATACTTTTGATGTGTTTATTAGTACCTATAGTAAGCAATTGATTAAAAAATAAATAATTAAATGGATCTTCGCGACATTGTTTGATAGTTCGTAACTATACCTTCAAAAGTGAATGAAATGTCACTCATACGGCATACCATATCACAATCGTAACACAAAATTCAATCAAAGTCAAGAGTGAATAAGTTATAGTTCTAGGAAAGCGTGCTTCATCTTCAACAACATAATCGCTTACCATCAGGTGAGATAGTGGTCAAACGTGTGCCTATCATCAATAAAAAATAAATACAGTCAATCAGCTTGCTTTTGCAGCCAAAACAGTGTTGAATTTAGTCATTCTTTCCCGTTGTTTGCTTAGTAACATCAACGAGCAATTGAGTAACAATACCTATTGTTTTATTAACCGACTTCTAAAAAAGGAGGAGGTTCTCAATTCGGATGCTTGTATGTTTTTTTTATTTTTGTTTTTTTTTTTTATTGTTTTTTCGCGCATAACTCCGTCGCTTGCCAACCGATTTTAAAAAATCTTTTTTTGTTGGAAAGGGTATACTTTCCAAATGGTCCCATGAAAATTTTATCGAAATCGAACAAGCGGTTTTTGAAAAATCAACAAAAATCTAAAAAAAAATCTACATTGTCTTCATTGATGACCTTTTAGTTTACTCTGCATTGGAGCAGTGCGTTTTTTTTACACTAATGTAATTGGTTCGTTTAGGTGGGGGGAGGGGAGGGGGTTTAGGTACCACTAAAAAGTAAAAAATAAAAAACTTTTTACAAAAATTAAAACCGACTTCTAAACAAAAAAACCAAAAAGTATAAAATAACTTTAATTTCGGAAGTCGGTGAGTTCAACAACAAAAAAGCAACCAAAAACACCGAGTTCCGAAATTAAAGTTATTTTATACTTTTTGGTTTTTTTGTTTAGAAGTCGGTTTTATTTTTTGTAAAAAGTTTTGTTGTTACATTGTTCTCTTCACGTGCTAGGTCAGCCGCCCCTGTTCGAGATAGCGCATGATGAGATGGAGCTCGGTGCTGGGGTGCACGGAGAGGCCGGCATCGAGAAGATGAAGATGGGAACAGCTAAGGAAGTCGTCGCCATGATCCTAGAGAAGGTTCGTTTCAAATTTTCAGGTCAGTTTAAGGGTTTTGTACCCGAAGGTACCAACGGTCAACTGTGAGGCCTTTTACGAAGGCAATGCCGCATTTTCGATTCTTGTAAAACTTTAGGGCACTTGCCTTTAATATAGGATCATGATTTTTCGCGTTTTTTGTTACGGAACTCTTACGGGTCCGAGTTGCACGTTTGAACGGTTTTTTTTTATTAAGTTTACCAACATTGTTATCTGATCAATAAATCCGAAGGTAAATGAAAAACAAATCCTAAATACCCTAAAATTTTATAAAAAATAAAATGCCTTATTAATTCTTAAACTGATTAGTTTGAGAATTAAAAGCTTTTTTTAATTCATTTGTTTATATCCAGGAATGACACTTTATTTTACAACACTAATTATAAAACAAAATTACATTATCGCAAATCCTGACCCGATCGCGGACTATACGGGCCTTATACACGGCGTCAGTTAATTTCAGATCCGTCTGCTGTGGAAAGGTCTAGAATGTTCGCGTACACACCGGTCGCGACTGACCACAATTCGAGAATTCTATTGTAGAATGTTGTAATACAGAAACGTCCCGGAGGATCTTGCTTGACTCTACTAGTTCTGCTACTCGATACTAGATGGCGCTAGTGGCATCAAAATGTGGCTCGCAAGAGGAACTAAATGTTTTACTAATTGTTTTTCAGATAATTTCACATCTGAAGCTGGTCGCTGGCAATAGGGTAGTCGTGACGGTAGACAACTTGGGTGGCACCTCCATCTTTGAAATGAACATCATCAGCGCCGAGATCAAAGATCAATTAGGCAAGTGCATGATTCAATGACAGGTTTAAAAGGAGATCCCTCTGCCTCCCCGGCCTCTCTCCCTTTCTTATTTGCTTTTTACTAACATAGTCACCAGTTTTACTTACCATTTTCGAGTCTCGGATTCCCTTATTAAGCGTTTCCACCTTTCATTTTGGCACAGCCAGATCCGACAAAGGTGTCTTTCTAGCATGATTCTTTAGGGTCTAACTGAGCTGTGTTGACCATTTGCCCCTATTCCACAGAAAGTAAGAAAATAACAGTCGAACGAATATTCTCCGGGCACTTCAAGACTTCCTTGGAGATGCAAGGCTTCCAGATCTGTCTGCTCAACCTAGCTCAGGGCAAGGAAGAGTTGTGGTTGGAGCTGATGGATTTTCCGACGGGTTGCGGTGCATGGACAGGTGGAAAATTGTCTGTGAGGAGTGAGGGACTGCATGAGGATGATGATATACTGCTGCAGGCTGATGGCAGGAAGGTAAGTTGACCTGGGGTTTGAGGTACTATGACCAAAAGGAATAAGTAGTCCAGGTATGAGGCCTCAATGTGAAAAGCTTATAGACTTTAGCTGTTCCAAAATACTCTACCTGATTATCATTCCGGTATTAACAAACATCATTATAGAAGTTAAGTAAATGTTGAGGCTAACAGCAACTTCACAGTGGGTTCGAAAAGTACAAATTCTCACTGCGTAGGTAAGCCCTTCTTAATAACTTGGAGTACTTGGACTACCTACGCGATACCAAAACATTTTTTTATCAATCTATTTACCATAAGCAGTGGTGGCCGAGTGGTAACGGCCCCGACTTACGTATTGTATTATAGGTCGCGGGTTCAACCAGCCAGGCGCATTACTTTGTGTAATTAATTTCATCACCACTGCTCTCATAACGGTGAAGGAAACATCGTGAGGAAACCGGCATGTCCTAGAACCAAAAATTCGAAGACATGTGACATTCACCAACCCGCACTGGGCCCGCGTGGTGGATTACGGCCCATTCCCTCTCCTAGAGAGGAAGCCTGTGTCCCAACAGTAGGAACATTAAAGGCTTATTATGCTATTATACCCCACTCCGGGGCAAGTTCTCCGCCATAGCCTTCACCTCTTCCCGGTTTGTTGCCGTCTTGGACCGTTCCGTCATGAACGCCACTAACGTCATCACACCAGCGTTCCCCAACCAAAATATACTTCAGTAAAAAGTGTGTTCGTAATTTCTTTATTTTACAGGGTGCTTCCGGACCAGCACTTACACCAAAAGAGCAGGATCTATTGCGAGGCAGCCTGTTAGCTGCAGCAGAAGAGCTGACGAAGAGCGAAGCTCTGCTGAACAGACTGGACTCAGGATGTGGAGACGGGGACTGCGGAATTACGTTAAAGAATTTAGGATTGGGTGAGTTTCTTCCTTTATCTATTGTCTAAAAACCAACCAATCGAAAATGAAGATCTTCAAGAACATAAATACCGAAACTCAAAACTCAAAGCATTTATTTCAATTAAACCCTTTACAGGCACTTTTGAATTGTCAAGTCGAAAGAGGTGAAGCTATCTGCACGTTCCAAAGCGTAGGTCTCTATGGAGAAAAACGTGCAAGAAATTCCACGGATCTTATAAACAAGGAATTGATACGGTTTATTTTTTGTTTTGCGAGCTATTTTTTTTTATAGACTCGTTGCGTATTTGCTTTAGGGACTTCAACACTAGCATTGGATGTGTGAATTCTGCTGTCCACTGAATTATGATGACGATTACTAGTTATTTGAAATATTGAAACTACATATTGTTTTTTTTCAGCAATTCAGTCATATCTGAAGACCGCTACAGTGGAATATCCTTCGAACGTGTTATGGGATCTGTCAGAGATCGCGGAGACCGACATGGGAGGCACTTCCGGAGGGATCTACAGCTTGGGGCTGTCTGCAGCCTCTCAGGCTATGGCGAGGTGAGTTGTCACCCTTAATCTGGCGTTTTGGTGCGTATACGCCTATACTAATGTTATATGGTGGAAAGATATTTTTGTTTGTTTATACTGTTGCGCGCCAGAATTAAGTTAGGATGATAGCGGCATTCGGTACCACTAGCGCCATCTAGTATCGAGTAGCAGAACTAGTGAAGTCAAGGACCTTCGAGATTTATCTATGCTAGAATTCTCGGACCTTAGTCGGTCGCGACCGATATGTACGCGAACTTTCTGGAGTTCTACTCGGTGCCCTATATAAGTCCGGCACATGTGCCGACCGAGTCAGTATTGGAATTGCGATACAAGTGATAACTTCGAGAGCGATCTTCGACTGCGAACTCAAGTGATTAATAGTGCGATTGTGTTTTGTGATTAGTGAGTTTATAGTGTAATTAGTGTGGTGTAAATTAAAGTGTCATCTTTGTTTATTTAATCGGCTGATTTTAATTGTAACGAACCCGAAGCTCGTAACAATTGGTGTCAGAAGTGGGATTTAAAAGATGCCGATTCTACCGAAGGACGACACTGAGGGTATCCGTACCCGTAGTCAACGCCAGCAAGAGACGGACCAGAGGCGTTTTGGAGGTGCAACGCCGCAGACGACGGAGAGACAGTTGCCAACCATGGAGGCCGGCTTGTCCGCAGTAGCTCCAGCATCATCATCAGCACCAGACTTTGCTGCTCTGATGATGATGCTGCAGGAGCAGACTCGCCGCCAGGAGGAACAGGCCCGTCGCCAGGAAGAGCAGGCCCGTCGTTTAGAAGAGCAGCTGCAGCGTGACAAGGAGGAGCAGGCCCGCCGTCAGGAGGAACAGGCCCGTCGTCAGGAGGAACAGGCTCGTCGGTTGGAAGAACAGCTGCAGCGTGACAGGGAGGAACAGGCCCGCCGCCAGGAGGAACAGACCCGTCGGTTGGAAGAACAGCTCCAACGTGACAAGGAGGAGCAGGCGCGCCGCCAAGAAGAACAGATGTTCCTCATGAAGGATCTGCATGCCACTTTCGGCAAAGAAATTAAGGTTGTAAAGGAAAAGGTGGTTCAGCACGAGAATCGCCTGACGGAAGCTGAATCACGAATCGACCAAATTAATCATCGGGTTGACAACGTGATAGTTGACGTGAGGAAAACGCTGGACAACCTTAAAATAGGAGATGGAATCGCAACCTCTGTAGCTACTACACCTTCTCTACGTGGATTCAAAGTGCCGCCGTTCGATGGAACATCTTCCTGGTCGGCATACAAAAAGCAATTTGACGCTGTTATGAAGGCGAACGGGTGGAGTAAGGACCAGGCCATGACTGCTCTCACCCTAGGCCTCCGCGACCAGGCTCTCACTATCCTGGAAGCCCTCGGTAACGAGGTGACTTACGAGCAGCTGATTGAGGCACTGGAAGCAAGGTATGGCGACGCTCATCTGGAACACGTGTTTCGGGCGCAGCTAAAGGATCGCGTGCAACGCAGCGGTGAAAACCTGCAGCAGTGGGCCCTTGAGGTGGAGAAGCTTGTTAGAAAAGCATACCAGTCTGTACCTGCGCTCATTCAAGGGAACCTGGTGCAGGCATTCATTGACGGCATCCGCGACCTTGAAGTTAGAGCTGCCGTGAGGCTCGGGCACCACGAGAAACTTAAAGACGCGTTGGCCCATGCACTAGAGGTGGAAGCTGTGCGGCAAGATCATCGTTCCCATCGCGTCAGGGAGGTTGCAGCGGCTACTGTTCGCGACGGGTTTAAAGGATACAGCCCTAGATGTTATGGCTGTGGGGAAAGGGGCCACCTACGGTCCAGTTGCCCTAAGCGAACTGTAGATAGGGAAGATAGTCGATCTCCAGAGGGTAGGGCGGTTAACAGCACCGCCCAGCAACTGCAGGGAAACGAGTAAAAGCCAGGGCTGCGGGGCGGGTGCTGGCTGATGTTCAGAGAGCCCCAAGGATTTCGATCTCACAAACCCATGACGGGAACAGCCTAATCATCAAGGGCGAGGTCAACGGAACGCCATGTAAGCTGACAATAGACACTGGAGCCTCACGCACGGTTGTCAGTTCCCAACTAGTAAGTCGGTTCCTTGGGGACTCCGCATACAACCGAGACCGCATAAATTTGGTGACGGCCACCGGTCAGCGCATACCCGTCCGCGGAGAGAAAGAGATGGAGTTGAAGCTAGGAAACAGGATCTATCTTCACAATGTTATCGTGGCTGATATAATGGACGATTGCATCCTGGGCCTAGACTTTATGAGGAAGAATTGTTGTGAGATCGACGTTAAGCAAGGAGTTTTGAAATGTGGACAAGAGGAACTTTTCATGAAAGGGGCATTACCAGGAAATGTGTACAGCCTAAAGAAGATTGTTCTTCCGCCGAGATCCGAAACGATTGTGCCGGTTAGTCTTCCTCGGAATTCTGGGCAGACTCATCGTTGTGTGCTTGTGGAAAGGGTAGACAATGACCTTCCTTGGAAAGTGGCCCGAACTTTGGTTAGAGCCACTGACATTTCGGGGGTACGTGTGCTGAACGTTTGTGATAAGGAACAGATGATAGAAAAAGGCACGCTGATTGGTACTTGCGAGGAAGTGGATTGGTTGCGTCGGTGCCAAAATCTATCGACTGGGAACCTCAGCAAGGACGCCCAAACGAAAGTGACCACACTTTTAGATGACTGTCGCAGCGTTCTGTCTCAAAACGAAATGGTCATGGCGAAGAGAATGTTACTGAAGTATGCCAATGTTTTCTCTTCAAATGATGCTGACATCGGGAAGACTGATTTAGTTCAACACAAGATAAACACAGGAGAAGAGTTGCCTATCCGTCAACGACCAAGGAGATTGCCGGTAGCGCGTGAAAAGGAAGTGGAAAGCATGATTGAGGGAATGGTTAAGGATGGTGTCATAGAACCTTCATCAAGTCCATGGTGTTCACCTGTAGTGCTGGTAAGAAAGAAGGACGGCACCATGCGGTTTTGTGTTGACTATCGTCGTCTGAACGACGTTACGAAGAAGGACAGCTATCCGTTGCCAAGAATCGATGACACGCTGGACATGCTTACTGGAGTAAAGTGGTTTAGCACGCTGGACCTAAAAAGTGGCTACTGGCAGGTTCAAATTGATCCTAAGGACAAGGAGAAAACGGCATTCTCGACAGGAAAGGGTCTGTGGCAATTTAAGGTTATGCCATTTGGACTGTGCAACGCTCCGGCAACGTTTGAAAGGTTGATGGAACTAGTACTAACGGGGTTAATTGGCGATGCTTGTCTGGTCTATTTAGATGACATCATCATCGTAGGCCGTACGTTTGATGAACATCTGCAAAACCTGGAACTCGTGCTCATGAAGATCCAGAGTGCAAACCTCAAGTTAAGTCCAAAGAAGTGTTCATTTTTCAAACGGCAAGTTAGCTTTTTGGGATACGTAGTGTCGGAAGAAGGTATCCGCACTGATCCAGAGAAAATCGCCGCTGTCAAGGATTGGCCAATTCCTAAAGATAAGACGCAGGTCAGAGCATTTTTGGGTTTGTGCTCCTACTATCGGCGATTTGTCAAGAACTTTGCTGACATAGCGAAACCCCTGCACAAGCTAACCGAGGAGAAGCGTCATTTCTGCTGGGATGAGAGTTGCGACATTGCATTCCAGGAGCTCAAGGAACGTCTGTGCAAAACACCTATTTTGGGGTATCCTGATACCGGCAAGGAATTTATAGTTGACACAGATGCAAGCGACATAGGACTTGGCGGTGTGTTATCTCAACGGAATGGCGATCAAGAGGTTGTGATAGCGTACTTCAGCAAATCTCTGTCGAAGCCAGAAAGGAATTATTGTGTCACGCGACGGGAATTACTTGCTGTGGTCAAGTCATTGCAGCATTTTAGCAAATATCTGCTGGGAAGGAAATTCCACTTACGAACTGACCATGCTGCGCTGAAATGGCTATTGCAATTCAAAAATCCAGAAGGACAAGTTGCGAGATGGATTGAACTACTTCAGGAATACGACTTTGTAATTGAACATCGCAGCGGGAAATCTCATGGCAACGCAGATGCATTATCAAGAAGACCTTGCCCTGAAGACTGCAAGCATTGTACTCGGCAAGAGGGTAAAGAAGTCGTACCTGTGATGATGATCAAGACAGACCTTAGTAACGAGTGGAAGGAAAACTTAGAACGTGCACAGCAGGATGATTTGAACATTAAGCCGATTCTGGAGTGGATGAAGGCCAGTGCTCCGAAGCCTACATGGAGTGATGTCTCAGCGATGAGTTCAATCACAAAAAGCTATTGGGCCCAATGGGACAGTTTAGTGATTCAGGATGGAGTCCTGTGCCGTAAATGGGAAAATGCTCGCGGAGACAGCTGTCATTTGCAAATGGTTGTCCCTAAAGCTAAAGTACCGGATGTTCTACAGCTGTACCATGATGGTTGTTCAGGAGGCCATATGGGAGTTAAACGAACTCTACTGAAGATACGGGAACGGTTTTACTGGGTCCACTGTCGTGACGATGTTGAGGACTGGTGTCGCAAGTGTACAAGTTGTGCGGCTGTAAAAGGACCTCAGACTCGTAGCAGAGGTGCATTGAAATTGTACAATGTTGGTGCACCATGGGAAAGGATAGCGCTAGACGTTGCGGGACCGTTTCCGGAAAGTGAAAGTGGTAACAAGTATTTCATGGTGGTTATGGATTATTTCACTAAGTGGCCGGAAGTCTTCGCCATTCCAAACCAAGAAGCTTCAACAGTTGCGGATAAACTAGTTCATGGAGTCTTCTGTCGTTTTGGAGTACCCTTAGAGATTCACAGCGATCAAGGAAGGAATTTTGAGTCCCAAATATTCCAGGAAACTTGCCGAGTTATGGGTACTCATAAAACGAGGACAACTTCTTACCACCCACAATCGGATGGAATGGTGGAACGATTTAATCAGACATTGGAGAGATATCTGGCCAAAGTTGTGGAAAACCGGCAACGAGATTGGGACAAGCACATACAACCGTTTTTGCTGTCATACCGAAGTGCTGTTCATGAAAGCACGTCAGTGACACCAGCTTTCGCAAACTTTGGAAGAGAATTGCGGCTACCTGCAGACCTGATCACCGGAATACCACCTGATGCCCCACGCAGTATAACCGATTATGCGAATGACTTGCGGAACAAAATGAACGACATTCATGAGCATGTCAGACAATCGGGCCAGCAAATGTCTGAAAAGATGAAAACCCGCTATGACCGCAAAATGAACAATAAAGGGTTCGAGGAAGGTTCACTAGTGTGGTTGCACAATCCAGTTCGCAGCAAAGGGAAATCTCCTAAACTTCAAGCTAAATGGGACGGACCGTACCGGATTGTGACGAAGATCAATGACGTGACCTACCGTATACAGAAAGGTACAAGAAGCGCTCCTAAGATCGTCCATGTTGATCGACTGGCGCGTTATTATGGCGCTGATTATGCTCGGGACGAGCATGTCTTAGGAGGGGGCAGTGTTGCGCGCCAGAATTAAGTTAGGATGATAGCGGCATTCGGTACCACTAGCGCCATCTAGTATCGAGTAGCAGAACTAGTGAAGTCAAGGACCTTCGAGATTTATCTATGCTAGAATTCTCGGACCTTAGTCGGTCGCGACCGATATGTACGCGAACTTTCTGGAGTTCTACTCGGTGCCCTATATAAGTCCGGCACATGTGCCGACCGAGTCAGTATTGGAATTGCGATACAAGTGATAACTTCGAGAGCGATCTTCGACTGCGAACTCAAGTGATTAATAGTGCGATTGTGTTTTGTGATTAGTGAGTTTATAGTGTAATTAGTGTGGTGTAAATTAAAGTGTCATCTTTGTTTATTTAATCGGCTGATTTTAATTGTAACGAACCCGAAGCTCGTAACAATACCAAATAAGCTCCGAAATTACTGGATCAATTTTAACAATTTCTTCACCAATGGAAAGCTACATTATCAGCGAGTAACAGGCTAAATTTTATTCCCATATTCCTATGGGAATGGGAACTACGCGGGTGACACTGCGGGCGCTGCTAGTCATAAATATTTAGAACGACTGTGATGGTTGTCATGTCATAGTTATAAAAAACCCATTACCGCTATATTTGTTGGTAGCAATTTTTTTTTTGCTTTGTATAAAAAGCTAAGCTACTACTGAGTGGATCATCCTTTCAACCAGCTCATTAGTGAATAAATTTTTTAGTACTCGAGATAATTGTGAAATTTTGGAACAACTGACTCTATTTTACACAAAACAAAGTTCAAATTCAATAGAAATTGCAACCCATATTTTAAGGGTCTTGTAACACAAATGGTCACTGAAAAATCAAATTAATTACGTAGAATTATTTATTCGAGTACGACTACAGAGACATTTTTTAATTGGTTAAATTTGTTTTTTCAGTGCTAAATCCAATGATGTTGAATCATGGTTGAAGGCATGGGAAAGTGGTATTCAGGCGATTTCCAAATATGGAGGGGTGGAACCTGGCGACAGAACCATGGTAAATACAAAATAAACTACAGATCACGTTAGTTTTACCCGTAGAAATGGGCAAGGCTGTTTCTTTAGGCACAGTTTTGCCAGTGCCAGTGTTTAAGTTCATAGTCCCTTCCTTGAGGAGTGGTTGGATGGAGAGGGAGACGGCGTCAACCCTCCGCACGATGCAGGTACTCACCGGTCACGGATTTTTCTGGAGGTACCTGTTTCGGATACGGCGGGAAGACACGTCCGGGTGTCAACACTGTGTGGATCGCCCGGAGGACACGGTGGAGCTTACGGTGGAGGTCTGCCCTGCGCGGGCGGAGCAAGCTGTGTCCTCGTCAAGGCGATCGGCGGCGGCGACCTGAGCGTCCGACCCTGGTTCAATCTAGGGTCCGGAGCGAGGAGGTATGGAAAGCGGTCACCTCCGAAGGAACAGGCAGACCGCGTGAGGGCGAGAGAAACCTCACGCCCCAGACGCTGCAACAGAAGAAGACGCCCCGGGCGTCGGGAGTCGAAGTCCAAATCCCGGCCACCGTGGGCGGCCTGCGGATGTCGAGCTATGGATGGCTCGACGTCCGATAAAAACCAGGCCCGGGGCGACGGCACGTCGTGTACCATGCGCGGCCTAAAGAGTGGTCAGCAAAGAAGACGGGCCCCATAGGGTCAGTGCCTGCTAGGGTTGCAGAATTTGTTCGAAAGAGTCAACGCGACCCAGGAACGCAAAGGGCGTTAGGAGGAACACGGATGGGTTTTAGCCGGTAAGAGTCTGACAGTCCCACTCGGCCCAGAGTGGACATCTCATTTTTGATGATGTCCCATTAAAAAAAAGATGTTTCTTAGCACATACACATCTTACTCGTCAACTTTTTGCAATGTTTTGCGCAGGATTTCCGCTTTTTATTCCGCTCTGCAAAAGTTGTCTGTCTGAAAGCGGAGCGTATCTCCGGACCTTATGCTCTCGAGAATAGGTACTCATTAAGACTGATTAAACTTTACTTTCTTTCACAGCTGGACACATTACACAGTGCAGCCGAAGCGTTTAAACAGAACCTGAGCGCTGACCTGAAAACTTTACTCAAGAAGACTACAGAAGCATCAGAGACGGGAGCTAAAGCCACCGCCAAGATGGTTGCGAGGTGAGATTTGCAGTCCCAAAAATATGGGTACCAATTTTTTTTGCTAGTATCGGTTTCTGAACATCTTTCAAGTCCAACTTTCCTCTCTCGCCTGCCTCATGCGCACTTCGGAAAAAAAACCTTAAAATATTTTTTTTCTCGCAGGGCTGGTCGAGCGTCATACGTAGCAAGCGGTTACATACACGACGAGGATGCGGGCGCACGCGCAGCCGCGGTATGGATGCAAGCTATACTCAACTATATTGTTAATAATAAATAACTATATTTTTATTTAGTCTTTCGTTTTCATTATCTTGATATTTAATTGTACATCGCTACGGCCCTGGAGCGCGGCGGGAATTAGGAGGAACACGGATGGGTTTTAGTCAGTAAGAGTCTGACACTCCCTTCCACTCCGCCTAGAGCGGGAGTAGTTATTTGATGATTTTCCATTCCTAGAAAAAGGCACTTCCTGGTTTGAAACTCTACTGTAAATCTTTTACGAATATAGGATAAATGAATAAAAAAACTCAAATATAACAATAAATTGTTTTTAATGATCACAGTGGCAACATCTGGTCTAATTGAACTAAAATTATATTAATGTTATAAATTCTTGTTAAAATACCCCACTATACGCCTCCTTCAGCCCTTCTACAAATTAAATACATTTAAATATTATATTACTATCTATTTATTCACCAGTAATGGCCGTACATTTTGACGTTTCAAAATTAGGGGTTGCCAGGATAAAAATGTAAGTAGGAAATGTCAATATTATTTTACGTCATGTCTTATAATAATTATCGTAATAATAACAAATTTACTATGCAGTTGCAATTAAAAAGTCAACAAAATATCTGTTTAGCACGGATTTATTTTTTATAACGTCGCATTTTTTATTTGTTTTACAGTCATTTCGTCCGGGTTACATGTTTCAGCATTTATCCAGGGCAATAGTTCACGCTTTTTGTAAGCATATTACCTATAAGCCTGATACTCATAGTTAACTGAAATCGCGACTTGTTGCGGTCACTCGTTTTAAGGTACCGTATTTCAAAAGGAAGAATCAGTATCCCTGTAGGATCACTGCGTTGTCAGTCTATCAAGACCCATTTTCTCAGGAACGCGTGGAGATATCAAGTTGAAATCAATATTAAATATGTAGGCATTATGGTATCTTGGAGCTCTTAAAGCTGAATGAGTGCAATCTAGTGGCAATGACAGAGAACCTTTTTTATTGTGACATAAGCAAATGTTTACGTTAACGTGATCGAGTACGTTAAAAAAACTCGCACTTAGCCCTCTGAACTACACAGAATGAACAGCACTATCTTTTTTTCATAACATTTCAGTATACGTCTTTACACCCATTTTTTCAGACGGCCGTACGTCTGTCAGATGTATGTATGTATGTGTGTAACATCCAGTGCGTGCGCTCAGGAGGCGTATGTTCGGGCACTACCGCTAACTGTGAGACGCTAGAAGTCCCACTCCGTCGTCTTCTCTATCTCCATCTCTGATAACTTCTCTTGCAGAAGGAGCGCGGACATGTCGTCTGGAAAATAATTATTATAATTATTATATTATATATAAAAAAAATAATTATTATGGCCTTGTCAGGTGTTAGAAAAGGAGGACCAATTGCCAATGGCTTAAATTAAAGGGCTGGGAAATAGGTAATTAATTAAGCGGAAAAAAAATAACCCTCCTTCTGGCGCAGTCAGATTAATATCGAGATCAGAAAGATCGTGATTTAAAATTTTGGCAAGTTAAAAAAATGAAATGCTCGTGCAAAATCATACTGAATTTGTAAATTAAAAGAAATTAATAACACAACGGATTTACAACAATCCAAGTTCTACTATCCAAAATAATTTGACGTTGACACTTTAGGGTGAAGGAGTGAATCATATTTAATAATAATATTTATATTTATTTCAGACATATGTACGTCCATTCCTTTGTAAAAAGAAATCGTTACTAGGTTAGTTAGTATTACACACAAGAAATACAAATTATTATAATTAGGTGTTAGTAAACAAAACCAATTACATATTAATAACTACGTTTCTTCCTACTTTTGTGCATTATTTATGTGTTATGCGTGCATTTACAAAATCAATAATCCATTTGGGTAAAAGAAAACTGAGGATTTAAATTTTCACAAGATGCAACTCACCGAGATCAGGTTTGATAGGCTTGACTCGTCCGATGAGTCCGGGCAGGTAGTCCGTCTTCCTGATCTGCTTGAAGAACGGGTGGTTCAGCAGCTGGCTCGCTGACGGCCGCTTGTCTGGCTCCCTGCAACCGGTTTCAAATAATCACTATAATATATAAAACCTCTTCCGTTACTGAGTGACTGACTGACAGATAACACACAGCCGAAACTAGGTCGTAGAAAGCTGAAATTTGGCATGTAGGTTCCTTGGAGAAGGTAACAGCAGCCCTATTATGACGTCTTAAATCCATCATGATTTTTGTGTCAGAGAGAGACGGAGTTACACAAGACGAATAGCACTATCTCTTTCCCTCACACGAATCATGATAGCATTGGCACTTCGTAATACGGCCACAGGCCACCTTCTATGTGCTGATGGTGATCACCGGGGTGGTTTTAGTGAGGTATAAATCCCACACTCCCTGGTGCTTTCCCCAATAGTCCAGGAACCTTTAGGTTTCCCAAAAAAAAAAAATGGTTTCTTGTAGGGGAGCACTCAGAGACTATTTCCCGAACTGCCTATGGACGACGTTGCGGACGAGAAATGTTGACATATACATAAATCAGAAATCAACATAAATGAAAATTAATTTAGAAGATGTTACTTTACTGGATGGTATCAATTCACTTTTTTAGATTTTAAACTTTTTTTTCCATGCCAAAGCAATGATTTGTATCATCTCGCTAATTTACTAAATACAATCAGCGTTAATGGACAAAAAGTAGGCTCATACAATAGGGTATTTTACTGTAAAAATCTAATTAGTCCGTCTGATAGATTTACAAAAAATATTGGACACGTATTTTTTCTTTTTTCACGTTAACAAAAAATGAAGACGATACAGTGCGTTGAAAACTCACGTGACGTCACTACGTTGCTACAATTTTTACCAGCGATGTGATAATTAGATTTTTACAGTAAAATACCCTATTTTATTACCATATGCACCAGCTTTAAATCTTGAGCTGTCTCGCAAATGCTTATGGTAGATCCCCAGGATCTAGTACCCTCATCCCCAGCTGTCTACAGCGTCTCACCTCTGCAGCGCCATCTCGCTGAGGTGATGGAAGGTGTCGGAGAGCTTCCTGCCCGCGTACACTTGTCGCAGGCGCGACACCGCGTCCGCGCTGTCGCCCACGCCGCTGTCGGTGTTGTACATGCCTGGAACACGATTGTTGCAGTAAACTTGGGCAGAATTTAATTTTAGTGAGAGCTCCAGCGGGCGTACCATGACATCTTAAAACGTGAGTATCCCGAGCGAGCAAAAGGGATGGAGCTATATAGGGTGTATAACTCTATCCCTCTTTCTCGCTCGGAAGACTCACGTTTTAACACCTCATGGTACGCCCACAGGTGGCTTTTTGCAGTTATTCAATAGTGTTAAAAGATGGCCAGTTCTAGTATTTTTGAAACAAAGTGTAGAAGGGCTCACTCTTCATCTCGCTGTCATCGAGGCAGGGCTCGGGGAAGGTGGAGCAGTCGAGCAGCTGCGGGCGACTGCCGCGCACCTTCTCCGTGAACATGAGCGTGGTGGGCACCTCCGCGAAGGGCACGGCGCCGTTGGCCAGCTCGCAGCACAGCACGCCCAGCGAGTACATGTCCGATTTCTCGTCGTAGCCTTTTAGATTCTGAAATGAGTGAAGTGTCAGCTAAGAATTTTTTTTTTTCACCATTATGTGCACGTTAAAAGAGATGTGTATGATAAAATGAAGACAGGCTTTAGGGCTGCCTTGCCTGTCCATTGACGAGGAACTCCTAAAATTGATTGAGTCAGGCGTTACTTTGCGGAAATCCATATTAAATTTGAAAATGAAAACAATATATATCTAGTTTTAATTTCCGCGAATATTAGTGGGTTGCAGGTATGCACCTCCCTCCCGCCCGCTATATTATGCACATGCAAGATTACTAGGCAAATGCAAGGATTTTAAGCACATGCAGGAAGGCAATGCAAAACCCAACACCATTACCGACACGTGTTTCCAACTCCTACCTGTTCCAGCAGCTCAGGGCTCAGCCACATGAGATTGGTGTTGTCGCCGTCCGGCGGCGGCAGCTGGTGCAGGTGCCTCTGTCTGCGCCCGCGCACCATCAGCGACGCGGCGTTGTAACACAAGGAACTAGGAACTCCTACCTGTTCCAGCAGCTCAGGGCTCAGCCACATGAGATTGGTGTTGTCGCCGTCCGGCGGCGGCAGCTGGTGCAGGTGCCTCTGTCTGCGCCCGCGCACCATCAGCGACGCGGCGTTGTAACACAAGGAACTAGGAACTCCTACCTGTTCCAGCAGCTCAGGGCTCAGCCACATGAGATTGGTGTTGTCGCCGTCCGGCGGCGGCAGCTGGTGCAGGTGCCTCTGTCTGCGCCCGCGCACCATCAGCGACGCGGCGTTGTAACACAAGGAACTAGGAACTCCTACCTGTTCCAGCAGCTCAGGGCTCAGCCACATGAGATTGGTGTTGTCGCCGTCCGGCGGCGGCAGCTGGTGCAGGTGCCTCTGTCTGCGCCCGCGCACCATCAGCGACGCGGCGTTGTAACACAAGGAACTAGGAACTCCTACCTGTTCCAGCAGCTCAGGGCTCAGCCACATGAGATTGGTGTTGTCGCCGTCCGGCGGCGGCAGCTGGTGCAGGTGCCTCTGTCTGCGCCCGCGCACCATCAGCGACGCGGCGTTGTAACACAAGGAACTAGGAACTCCTACCTGTTCCAGCAGCTCAGGGCTCAGCCACATGAGATTGGTGTTGTCGCCGTCCGGCGGCGGCAGCTGGTGCAGGTGCCTCTGTCTGCGCCCGCGCACCATCAGCGACGCGGCGTTGTAACACAAGGAACTAGGAACTCCTACCTGTTCCAGCAGCTCAGGGCTCAGCCACATGAGATTGGTGTTGTCGCCGTCCGGCGGCGGCAGCTGGTGCAGGTGCCTCTGTCTGCGCCCGCGCACCATCAGCGACGCGGCGTTGTAACACAAGGAACTAGGAACTCCTACCTGTTCCAGCAGCTCAGGGCTCAGCCACATGAGATTGGTGTTGTCGCCGTCCGGCGGCGGCAGTTGGTGCAGGTGCCTCTGTCTGCGCCCGCGCACCATCAGCGACGCGGCGCTGCGCAAGCCAGACAGGCGGACGCCACCGTTTGCGCCCACCAGGACGTGACTGGCGCGGACACTCCTATAGAAGGAAGGAGAATCATCATTTGAAATCTTTTCAGCCGAAAGATGTCCTATAAGTGTCGTCACATCTATTAGTCTCTTGTAACCTGTCACTAGTATCGTAATAATATTGCATCAGCAAAAAGTTGGCTTATATTACTTGTCTAAAAAGCATCTCATTGTTGCCACTTTCTAGGCTTAGATCTAAATGCTGGGCCTAATTCTAAATTTTGGGCCTAGATCTAAATCCTGGGCCTAGATCTAAATTCTAGTTTTAGATCAAAATGCTGGGCCTAATTCTAAATGCTGGGCCTAAATACATTGTTCTATCTGGAGATTGGCCATAGTGCCCCATGCTCAGCAGTAATGCTATAATTTATAATAAATAGATTGCACCTACTTACCTTACTCTAGCTCTTCTCATTAACCATACAAATACAGACATACAGTAGAGAATGGATCAATGAATAAAAATAAATAGTTAACTGACAAGTCACATTACAGCATGAAATATTACTTTTTCAGTTATTCAAATCTGTGCCAGCCATTCATTCTAAATATAGACCTAACTACTAATAAATCTATTGTATCATAATGTGTTTAGACTTTGATCAAACAACATAGGAAGTTAAAATCATCAATGCTAAAGTAGGATTCTGGTTTCAGCCTAGGAAAACTGGCATTGTATGTATTTGTTAGAACTAAGAATACAACATGACAATGTAAATTATATGTTTGTGTGCAGTGTTTTATTAGATGCTTTTATATTTGTCACTGGATGATTTCAAACACCTTAAGATTGTAAAATATCACATGAAATTGTAAACTATTTTTTCTTAATAAGACTATGATATACTGGAATAATATATTGGAAACGATTGAATTTTGATGGAAGTTATTCTATATTTAAAACAAACTCGAATCATACCTATGAATATATAATTGTTTGTGCAAATACTGTAACGCCTGCAGTACATCCCTCAATATAATAGCACAGGCCAGCTCTGGCAGACCCTCTTGGAAGTACCGGTCCAGGATGTCCCGGCAGGAACCGAAGGTCATGAGCGGAGACACAACGTACAGCTCCCGTCCATGAACAAATGATGTCAAGTATGGCAGTATGTTTACATGTTGTAGTTCTTTTCTTGTGAGGATGTCTTGCTGAAATTTTTTTAACAGATTAATGATAGCCTCACTGTTTTTTATTGGTTTTACTTGATATCTTGGATTGTAAACAAAAAACCATTTACCATCAAAGATAGAGTTAAGGTACCCTTTCCACTTTCTATACTAATATTAGAAAGTGGAAAGATGTTTTGTCTGTTTATACCAAATAAGCTTGGAAAGTACTGGATTGATTTTAACAATTTATTCACCAATGAAAAGCTACATTATCAGCAAGTAACATAGGCTTTATTTAATCCCTGTATTCCCAATGGAACGGGAACTATGCAGGTGAAACTGCAGTGTGCTGGTACTTTTACATGTTTTACCACTGAGTTTAGCAGCATTTAAAATTTTGTTGAAGAAAACATTTGAACATGACCCCAAGCAAAATGGTACCTACAAGGGCAGGACTATGATAATGAAGAATTACTGATCAAATCTATCTCGAAGGGATTTTTTAAAGTCTATAACACATGCCTTATATTGTATAAATTGTAGGCAGTGCCCTTTGGAAGCCCTTGGATGACCTAGAAACAGGACATGCTCAAATATTCAGGGACAAAAGATTTGGAAATTGCCATTCTGTGCTTACCTCGAAATTTATTTGAGCGCTCATATAAGCTCGCAATTGACTTTCAAAAGTAAAATGATAATGAGAAAGTCTTTCGAATACATACCTGTATCAAACTGGCGTTTTCCTTCGTTTTGTCAACAAAATACCTCTTGATAGCGACATTTTGATTGTTGGGCTTGTACAGCGCTGAATAAACAACAGCTACGCCTCCACAGCACTCTGTTATTATTGAAGTAAGTTGATAGTCATTGATATCAGGGTTATACATTTTATTTCGATCACAATTACTTGTCGAAAATATTGTAAATATGCTAGTTTAATGCTCCCCTCGTCAATAACACATAATGGATAAGGTATTTTATAATCTAAAAATAGTATTCAATAAAACGACAATGTTGTAATAAAGTAAATAGTTAACAAAATAAAATTAGTCAATGTTTTTATTGTTTGACAATAGTCGCGGTCCATTACCGTCATAACAAGCAAACGTCGAACTTGGAGCATTTACAAAAGGGATTCTAGTAAAAAGCTTTTAGTAAAATGCTATTATTGTTTGTATGTATATGAAAACATTAAACCCATTTACAGTTAACATAAACATAAAGGATTTTATAAAACAAATTTTGGCAAGCCATTTAGCATTTCTGAAAGTTTAAAAAGTGTATGCTATATACAGATAAATATTTATATTGGAAGTATTGGAACGCATTCCAAGGCGTGAATGACATTGAAAATTGAATGTAGCAAGTAAAGAAAAAGTTATTTTATTTATTTATTCAAACTACTTTTATTTTTATCCAAACTATCTAAAATATAACTTACAATAGTTTCCATTTGATAAAACAGGAGGGGTTATATGTGTAATGCTATCTCTTAATAAAAAAAATACGTCGCATTGGGAGACCGCTCCAAACCTAACAATTTAAGTACAAATAATCTATTACCTAAGCCGCGCGGTCTCCCAACGCGACGTATATTTTTTAGAATTATTAATAAGTATTATATTTTTTACTTTTTAAAGGGAACTTAGGTTTTTGTGTCGGAGATTTTTTAAATGATGAATTAGGTTTTTATTTTATACTTTTTGCGATTGTATACAGCGCATCATAGTTCTGAACTTAGATGCGCTGTATATAATCGCAAAAAGTACCTACGTGTTGTACTTGAACTATTAGTTCAAGAGTGCTCCACTCACACTCCACTTTTAATCTTTGATTCGCTTTTTCTTTATAAACTTTGACGCCACATACCTAGTATGCTAATGCTTACAGTCAGTTCAAGGTAAAAGTCTTCGGTCACTTGAAGTGTCAGCTAGGCGATAGATCTTTAAATATTGCATGACGCACGGACTCCATGGTTCAAGAGTTTCAACCCCAAAAGGTTCAAAAAGTAACTACAACTGTTAACTAGGTTGTTATAATTCCGCAGCTTGAGGTTCTCAGCTACAGCCAGCTAATGACTAGCTAGGAAGATGGGATGGTACAAAAGTATTGACACAAGCAGCGGTCCATATTAAAGGTCTTCGCGTGCCGCGCTGTTTGACCCGAACTCCAACTGCATGGCAGGCCGTGATAACCGAAGCATCGGCCATCACTGCCTGCACAACAGCTGTTGACTACTTTGCCAAAGTGCCAACGATAAGGAGAACAACAGGCAGCGCCAAGACTTAGGGCAGCAGCGAGGTGGAAAGCAGTACGATACACATCTCGTAAAGGCGCGCGTGGAACTCGACACGTCGTCGACCCAAGCCTGGTTTTTATCGGATGGCAAGCCACCCATCGCTCACCATCCGCCGGCCCGCGCCTACGGTGGCCAGGAATCACTCTGCGATGATGATCTTCTGTTGCAGCAGCTGGGACGTGAGGTTTCACTCACCCTCACGTGTTCCGCCTTCTACTTCGCTAGCATTACTGCTTCGTAGAAGGAAGCCACCTGTAAAAGACCGCTTCCCATGCCTTCTTGCTCCGGAAGTCCGGACCACGGATTGAACGGACGCGAGAGGTCGCTGCCGCCGGTCGTTTCGACGAGGACACGGCGTTGCTTCGCCCAAGTATGGCAGACCTCCACCGTATGCTTCATCGTGTCCACCGGGCGACCCACACAGTGTTGACACCCGGACGTGTTCTCCCGCTGAATCCAAAACAGTTACCTCCCGAAACATTCGTGTCGGGTGAGTACCTGCGTCAGGCAGAATGCGCGGACACCGTGGCGCCTCTCCAACTTCCAACCAAACTCTTCAAAGAGGGGATTTATCGTCAAAATGGTGGCGTGTTCAGTACATGTTTACTTACCTATAAATTTTCGTTGTTAGGTTTAAAATTAACGAAACAAATTAGTACGATAGCAAAAAGAACCGCTACGCCATGTATCCCGCCAACAGCGAATTACTTACCAAAGAAATTCTGCATCGCGGTATCAGAGTTTTCCGTGCGATTTGAACGTGCACAACAGCCTGAATATCAAGCATCGGCCAGTTGCCCACCGGACGCAACAACCGTCCGGTTGGAGGACCCTCTCTTTCCAATGGAGGTTTGCGGGACATTATACTTTTTTTTACGATCAACTCTATACATTAATACTATATACAAATAAAAGTAAATACTATCTCAATAAATATGAATACGATTTATAATGATCTAAGTAAAATCAATATAGCACAAAATGCAGCAAACCAACTCTTTCGTTGAAATCATTTCTTTGAATCCTCATGTTGAACAAGCGCAATACCGCAGGATTCCCACAGGACTGCATTGTGGTTGAACAAATGTCTATATACTCTTGTGCCTAATATAAGCAAACTATGCGGTAGGTGAGAGCACTTATCTCCTAGCCGATACGCAGACATTTCCCAGACTACTGCTAGGCTGCGGAATTTGTCCGAAAGAGTCGCGGCCCTAAAACGCAAAGGGTATTAGGAGGAAAACGGGTGAGTTTTAAGTCTGTAAGAGTCTGACAGTAGAGCAGTGATGGCCGAGTGGTAACGGCCCCGACTTACGAATTGTAGGTCGCGTGTTCAAATTTGATGAAATTAATTACACAAAGTAATGCGCCTGGCTGGTTTTGAACTTCAAAACCAGCCAGGCGCATTACTTTGTGTAATTAATTTCATCACCACTGCTCTTAAAAACGGTGAAGGAAGACATCGTGAGGAAATCGGCATGTCCTAGAACCAAAAATTCGAAGACATGTGACATTCACCAACCCGCACTGGGCCCGCGTGGTGGATTACGTTACGGCCCATTCCCTCTCCTAGAGAGGAGGTCTGAGTCCCAGCAGTGGGAACGTTAAAAGGCTGATTATGAAGAGTCTGACACTCAATCCCACTCCGCCCGGACCGAAAGAAGTCACTTGATGATTTCCCATCCATAAAAAAGACTTTATCATTTTAAGTCTAAGTCTAAGAAAGTATTTACTTACTTAAAAGCAGAAAAGAAGTAAAATTTAAAAACAATATTACCTACATACGAGGCCTGTTCAAAAAATAAGGTGAATTTTCAAATGTCCCGGGTTACGTACATTCGATTATCGATTTTTTTATTTTGTTATGTTGGTACACTCGTCTCGAATATATGTTCATAGTTTTAGCTATATAGCACATTTAGTTTGTTTGTGAGTGTTCAGCGATTTTCTGCTGTCGAAAAACATGGATCAAAGAGTTTGCACTAAATTTTGTGCGAAAAATGGAATCAAGTACTCCAAAACACTTGAAATGTTGAAAGTGGCATACGTTGCTTCTATTTTAAGCCAAAAAAATGTTTACAAGTGGTACAAGACAGACCACAGAAGGTCGAGAAGATGTGAATGACGACGCTCGTCCTGGACGCCCCTGCACATCAACAACCGATGAACTTGTTGAGGAAGTGAAAAAAATTGTTATGGAGAACACTCGAATCACTATTAGAAAAGTTGCTGAGGATGACGGCATATCGGTTGGCTCATGCCATGCAATTTTTTTGGAAATTTTGGGCATGAAGCGTGAGGCAGCGAAGTTTGTTCCAAACTTGCTGAATTTTGACTGACTGAATTGCTATTTTTTGGCCAAAAACAACACCGTAATTAGAGATGAGACGTATATACTGGTAGAGGTATATATACCAAGTATGTGCTTCCCAGTACATAGACCGGGTACGGACCGAAATACTGGGTAAATACCTTGAAGGTATGACGTCAGACGCATAGTACGATACGAACCGCTACCACAAGGTAGCGCCCAGTTTTATCGGTAGTTCGGTACGCCGAAGCAACCCAAAGCTACCCGACAGCTTACGAAGGGACCCGAAACGTCATTCGTGCTTTATGAACATTCGGTTGATTTAATTTAGTTAGACAAAATGGGTACTTATTTTTACGTGCATAAGGAACATAATAGCATAATTACATTTTTTGTCACGACGTGAAAGAGTTCCTTAGTTTGTTTATGTTAGAGAATATTATTACGTGTTTGAATGTTTACGTTGTCTAGTGGTACTTAGGTCGACAATGTTTTGATTTTTTTTGCGTCAGTTGTAAGTTTTGTGACAGTCCTAAGCCTGGTAAAGTAGGAAGGAAAGATTTCATATCTCATAATGCATAATTACGTATAGGTACTTGAAACATCGTACCTTGGAGGCATATCATACTTATCGCATACGTTTAGGTACTTATCGAAATCCTACCACACCCAAATACTTAGAAGTATTTTGATACCTGGTATTTGTACCAGGTATTTAGTGATACCCATACCTTAAAGGCCGGGTATGGAGAATGGCAGGTATGTCTCATCTCTAACCGTAATCATGCCTCAGCTACCGTATTCATCAGATTTGGCCCTCTGCCACTTTTTTCTGTTCCCAAGATTGAAGAGACCCTGAAAGGACGGTGTTTTGAGACGATTGAGGAGATACAAACCGAATCGCTGAGAGAGCTCAAGAGCATACCAAAAAGTGCATATCAGAACTGCTTCGAGGATTGGAAGAAACGCTGGCATAAGTGTATTATATCTGAGGGGGACTACTTTGAAGGGGACAAAATAGAAATTGATAAACAAATAAATATTTTTTGAGAAAAATTAAAATTCACCCTATTTTTTGAACAGACAGTGTATATTTACGCTACTACAAAAATATGAAATGCCAAAAAAGCTGTGCTGGTATTACCCATTAAATGGCAATGCTCTTTAATGACTTAGCATACTATTGTATAAATTCAAGTTCTTAAAACGCAATAGACAGATGTGTTGCTGGGGAGTTTGTTGCGCCACTTCTTCTTCCCAGCTAAAACACTAGGAACTACTAGGAAGTGGTGACGGGTGGGCGTTTTGGGGGACTGTCTTTATGTAAAATTTGACGTTCAAAAAGTGCTGTCTCTCAGCCTAGTTTGAATAAATGACTTTTGATTTTATTTATTTTTTATTTGACAAGTAAAGGTCAGCCGTCTGCCTCGCGTGAAGAGTCGACTAACTGCTTGCTGATTACACGAAAAACTCGATCGTTTTCGGGCCCATAACCCTAGTATTTCATCCTCAAACGGTTTCCCAACAAGATTGTTGTGTTGCGCCGTGGTAGATTTAAATTGCTAGTCAGTAGGCTTTACACAATTGGAGAAAAGGTCATAATATTATTAATGGGATATTCTAAATTCCAAATCCAATACCGATTCGAACCCATTATCTCACGCTCAACAGTCGCACCTGTGACCACTACACCAGCGAGTTAGTCAGTCAGTAGTAATATTTTTAACGCCCGGCTCTTTCAACAGGAGCCGGTTATTAAATATTTAAATACAAATGTCATACATTAATATACAAACATCTGAATATCGCGTTTCTGTGCGACACCTCAAGGTTATCATTGCTTATTTTTACCGAAAACCAAGGAATTACATAATATCAATATTCCTCTTGAATCTAATGATATCTGTGTATATAATATCTTGCTATTAGCATAAGAAACATCATTTTGTTTGTCCTGAGTTTGATTTCCTAGTCGAACTGGAGATTTTCCATTAAAAAAATTGCCTACTGTCGCCAATCAATATCGCCGAAAAACCGGGGAGATGTTGGTATACGAATACTGTTCTACCTTAACTAAAAAATAATAAAAAATAATAAGAAAAGGACGACAATACTTACGCATATCATACCTACACGTCTTTCTACATAGTTCTCACATCTGGGAATAAAAGGGTCCACTGCAATAATGATGAAAGTCCATTTTTGTAAAAAATCTAAGTACCGTTTTTTTTGTATGGGAAATCATCAAATGACTTCTCCCGCTCTGGGCGGAGCGGAAGAGAGTGTCAGACTCTTACCGACTAAAACCCACCCGTGTTCCTTCTTGTGCCCTTTGCGTTCCAGGGCCGCGGTGATTCTTTCGAACAAATTCCGCAACAAATCTAAGTACCAAAGCTCGTCATTCAGCCACTTGATATCTGTAGTTGGTATTCTCGTTAACAAACTTAGCAATGTTACTTATAATCCCGATATTTTAGACAGTGCACGCGTATCTATACTAATATTATAAAGCTGGAGAGTTTGTTTGTTTGTTTGTTTGTTTGAACGCGCTAATCTCAGGAACTACTGGTTCGAATTGAAAAATTCTTTTTGGGTTGAATAGACCATTTATCGAGGAAGGCTTTAGACTATATATCATCACGCTTAAGCCAATAGGAGCGGAGCAGCGATAAATAATGTTTTAAAATCGGGGATTCCACGGGGACGAAGTCGCGGGCAGCAGCTAGTATTAGATAAAGGGACGGTACTCAATAAAGTCCTGGTTTTTAAAAATAACTTTGTAATATATTTTTCCTTAGTTTTTAAATAAAGCTTGAGTAAAGAAACAATAATAATATCAATAATAAAAATGTGCTGTAACAAATAATGTATTATGTTTATACCACAGAAATCTTAATTATTAAGTTTTATGTGGTTCATACCTTTAAACTCGACTTTCCTTTTCCCATTAATACAATCAAAACGAGGTAACAAGGACATTCATTATTATTGCAGTGGACCCTTCAATTTCAAAAAGAAGAATCTATCCACAGCTTTGTAACAATTTATTGATATAGAGTGTCCGTGGAGCTTCTTGCACGTTCTTATCCATAGAGATCTACGCTTTCACACCACCACTTCTTTTGACTGGCCAACCTTGACAATTCAAGAGGTTTCATTGAAATAAATGCTTCGAGTTTGAGTCACGTTTACGAGGAATTACATTTTTTTCGCCTATGTGGGGCAACCGGTGGCGTAAAATTTACTGCAAATCCTCATTATCACACTTAGAAATTGTTTTAAGAACTAGTCTATGTTGTTTAGCGATTTCATTGTCGTAACTAGACTAGCTTTTCAGCCTCGGGTAGACTCTGGGTAGCCTAGATCAAAAGAATGCTCCATTATAATTATTAGTTTAACTTTTGCAGAAGAAGCTTGGAACTTTTAGATTAGGTTTTTATCTA
The DNA here is from genome assembly GCA_905332915.2 of Hecatera dysodea. Lineage (NCBI taxonomy): Eukaryota > Metazoa > Arthropoda > Insecta > Lepidoptera > Noctuidae > Hecatera > Hecatera dysodea. The sequence continues at coordinate 2,360,060 of HG995294.1, read as the reverse complement.
AGTCAGTAACTTTTGGGTTGAAGAATCTAAAAAAATCTAATTAGTCCGTCGGATAGATTTCCAACACCGGCTTCATCTAGCTTAAAATGACAGGAATATTGGAAGTGTAAAAGTGTTATGTTTAACCTACTTACAAAATAAATATCATTTATCATTTATTGCATGTTTACATGTGGCTGCTTCTACTTATCAAGTCGATGCTTAAATCTGCCAAAGTATTAAAAAAAAAAAAAAATAGGGTCATTTGGGGCACTGTAACAGGTGAATAATTTTCTGAACAGGGGCACCGCATTGACATTGGGTATCCGAGAGGTCTCATCATCATCATCTCCATATAAGCAGAAAGACGTCCACTGATTACGTCCCGGGCGTTGGGAGTCGCAAGGCGATTCTTGGCCGCCGTAGGCGCCGTATGGCGAGCGATGGGTGGCTCGCCATCCATTGGCTACCTGCGACCCTCACCAGGTTGTAATGATGTCGTTGCGTTTTCAGTCTCGTGGACTTTAAACCTCCACGATGACTGAAAACTCCTTAATTTCATTGTACTGCAAAAAAAAATGTAAGTATCTATTTTCAAAAATATTTTGAATTTCGTTTTTTTATTGACTGCACAGATTTTTGAATCAGTCCTACCAAATCGCTCAAGCAGAGCAAAACAAATCATAAATTTTCAATAGTTACCAGTGTAATATTATGTAACAGTGTTAGAAACCCGGGGTAAGTTGTAATAAACATTGTACTTTTATAACCATCTACCTACCTTCCGTTTGTAACACTTTAGGACTCTTTTTGTAACCTTTTATTTTGTTTTGTTACAGTTTCTTTTGTCTTACTATAAAATAATAAACAATCAAGTCACCAATCAAGTTTTATTATTCAACTACTACCATCCTACACACTGTAGACGAGTTGGGAGGTAGGAAAACCTCTCATCTTGTGACTCAGCGTCACTAGGTTATCGGTCCACCTTGTGAAAGGCCATCCAACTGTGTCTTACAGTACCTACGCGGTCTCCACTCCAGAACTTTTCGCCCCCATCGACCATCTGTTCTGCGAACAATGTGCCCTGCCCCACTGTCACTTCAGTTTGGCGATCCTTCGGGCTATGTCGGTAACATTGGTTCTCTTGCGGATATCATCATTTCTGATTCGATCACGCAAGGAAACTCCGAGCATTGCCCTCTCCTTTGCCCTTCCTTCTAGCTCCATAAGGCGGGTCGACGGGGATATGGCGGGTCTATAAAAACTCATTTCGCCAAATTGTGTTTGCAGCGACCTACCTGGATGCGCAAACGATTCAGCTATTCCCTAAAAGGCCATTGCAGGAGCAGTGGTGGCTGAGTGGTAACGGCTCCGACTTACGAATTGTAGGTCGCGAGTTCAAACCCAGCCAAGCGCATTACTTTGTGTAATTAACATCATCACCACTGCTCTCAAAACGGTAAAGGAAAAGATCGTGAGGAAACCGGCATGTCCTTCGAAGACATGTGACATTCACCAACCCGTATTGGGCCCGCGTGGTGGATTACGGCTCATTCCCTCTCCTATAGAGGAGGCCTGTGTCCCAGCAGTGGGAATGGGAACATTGAAAAGCTGATTATGTCATTGCAGTAAACGGCGTGGGTGCAAATGTTCTTTGAATTGAATAAAGTTGAGGTAGTGGATACTTCTCGTCCTACAGCTGGCTTCTCCCTTTAGTTGGATCATTCAAAATGTGGCTTACATTAGCACTTGTTTCAAGAACAGTTTAAGGGGAGCAGGCTATTGGATTGAAGGTATACTTAGTTAGCACCTTTAGACTTCATAATTGCAATGTGTGTTGTTCACACACTTCATTTCCGCCTGTTTATCGGTTACGTCATACTATTTATTAGACCTATTTTAGTAAAGAATCAGAAGAATTCGTTTTATGTAGCGTGTGGGTGAACATTTAGTTAACATTGCCAAAAAAATAGTCCCGCCCGCCCAGAAATATCGGCCATCTCGTACCAACGGACGGTATGCAAAAATTTACAATCCACTCAATAAAAAGTCGTAATTCCTATATATACATATACCAGTTATAACTAAATATACGTATACATACATCTCGGATACGCTTTATACGCGATGTACTCACTGCTATATAAAACCGGGGAGAGAGCCAAATTCTAAATATAAATGTGGCCGAATAGAGCCGAAGGCGTCCGAATCCGCCCGCCCGCCTCAGTCCAACGCTAACTGCCGCTCCGACATTCCCAAAGCATCGCAACCGAACGCGCGGTAACGAAACGTTCACTTGGTAAGGTCACACCGTATACGGCATTCGACGGTACACACGAAAAAATTTCAAATTCCTAATTTGGAACGCGTCCGTGAAAAAAAAAATAAAAATCCAGTGAATTTGAATTCTCGATATCGGTGTTTGAAGTGACAGTGTTGTGGACCTTTGAACGTTGTTCCCTGTTACCGGTAACGTAGTGATTATACGATAGTTTTACGAATTTTCATCTGTTCGAGTTTATACGCTTTACTAACAGCGGGTAAGCCGGCAACTCGCTTATCGCTCTGGAAGCGAGAGTATTGAGTTTCAATATGTCCGCCTGCCTGTTCCAAAATTATTTTCTCCGTCATTCCCTGAGTGCGCCTATCGTTGTGATTTTTGCTTCATTTTTCGTTAATATTGCACCGGTCGCTTTCCTAACCTCTAAATGTGTGTAGCTTATTGTTTTTAAGTTTGTTGATTGCATGTGTAGAAGTATGGAGAGTAATGCATTTCCGGAATTATGGGTGCGCTCTTTCCCCGCATTGCGCCTAAGTTCCTTGCAGGCTAGTCGGGACGCTCTTCGCTTTAGTCTAGACATAACGGACGCTGACCGTATTGATTTTTCTCTCCCAGCATCTTGTAGATTTGTTGTGTTTTATCGTTCTTTGTGGCACTAAAACGTCTGTTAAGGCTACATCCTAAGTATTTCCGTGGAATGATGGCAATTAGATTTAATTTTTCTAAATCAAATCACACTTTTCTTGAAGTTTCATGAAAGTTGAGTTTGTTTTCGATACAAGATAATCTGGTTGTAATACTTTCCAATAAATGGGTGAGGATAGCACCCGGTTAGATTGCTGAGACGCTTGGTAAGTCATAGTGATTTCACGTCCGTGTTTATTTTCAAACATGGTGTACGTGACTTGTTTAAAGAAAAATATAAGAAAGCGTCATTTCCTAACAGTAATTTCAGAGGTTTGTAGTACTTACATTCAAAATTCACCAGATAATTCTCGAGCGATGTAACATACCTATTTGGATGAGTATATTAAATGAGCACATTCCTGATATACTTTCAGTCAGATGCGCAAAATAACGGTTGTTCCAATTTTGATTTTGAAAACAAAAAAAAAATCCAATATCCTTTTCGATCAACTGCTTGGCATCCCAATAAATTAAAAAAAAAGTGATTTAGACGTGCGGAACTGCGGATTGCAGACGAACCTAAATAGACATTACCGAACTGAAATTGTCATAACATTGCGCAATTTTAATATATTTTTTATTCCACTGCTTTAACCTTTTGAACGCCAATGTCGGCTATAGCCGACATGAGCAAGCGTGCCCTGTGCGCCAACGACGGCTATACTCGACAAAAAACAGGTCGCAGAAAAATACAAAATAAACCTATTAAATCATTACTTTTATGTATTTTATTGATACACCTTGAAAGCTGAATGTCTAAACATTATTTGGTTGCATACAGTAAACAAATTATTCTCGAATAATTTTCCTAATGTTATGACTGTTTTTAATGATGATAGTGAGCTGATAATTGAATCATCAAGGTTGGCATAGTGTTGTTCGCGTAACCGATGCCATTTTACCCGGAAGATCTACAACCCAGGGTTTTTTACGAAGATGGGGCCCTATAGGGTCAGTGCCTGCTAGGGTTGCGGAATTTGTTCGAAAGAAAGAATAATTTTCCTAATGTTATGACTGTTTTTAATGATGATAGTGAGCTGATAATTGAATCATCAAGGTTGGCATAGTGTTGTTCGCGTAACCGATGCCATTTTACCCGGAAGATCTACAACCCAGGGTTTTTTACGAAGATGGGGCCCTATAGGGTCAGTGCCTGCTAGGGTTGCGGAATTTGTTCGAAAGAAAGGGTCTTTCAGGCATGGTTGAATAATTTAGTTTTACGTAAGGTCTATCTACCTCATCATCGCCTGGAATCAGGTGAGCCAGTGACCAAACGCTATCAGTAATTTAAAAAGGTAGCGCTAAGAAAGATGTGGAACTCTATTAGGTGATTTTAGTTCGCCAAAGAGCTGAAAGCTGAAAAATACCAGCCAGATGCCGAAAACAAAAAACAACATTTATGGTATTTTCTTTATTATTTGTTCATAAAGCGGTAATAGAAAGTACACACTGTGAAGATTTCAACTTTCTATCTATTACGGTTCCTGAAATACAGCTCGCTGACAGATAGACAGACAGCGGAGGCTTACGGCCGAACCCAATAACCGATCTATCTCCAGTATGTGATAGATCGGTTATTGGTTTCGGCCGTTAGTAATAGGTTATCTACTGTTGGTTACCTTTTGGGTACGGACCTGCAAGACCAAAACGCGTTTTCCGATGCATTAACTAAACATACCTATTGTTTACTTTCTCAATAGAAACACGGTTTCCTGTTATTTTTGTTTTGTGTGTTTAAAATAAACAAAGCTTGTTAAAAAATATACATCTCACTGAAGTTTGAAGATCCATTAGAATGTCGTAAAGAAGTCTTTGATCAGTTTATGTTCATTTTAGTTCTACGTGAAGTTTATTTTGGTTCCCTTACACTTTTATAATGATCCTCGGTGATGGGTTTAATGGTAACAATTTGAGAGCCATCAAATGATGTGAGCATTAACACAAAAAAAACTGAATAACATTTTTTTTTAAGACGTGGTTACCAGTACAACGTATAATCTACTTGGTTGGTAGCAGAAAGAAGATTTGCATTTGTAACATTTGGGTAGCTGATGTAGAATTTAAATCAAAGTGTTAATGAAGCAGAATTAATATTATTATTTTTTCTGGGCTCTTCACTACCGATCAATATATTATTTGAGTAGTACCATCAACTCTTGTCATGCACGACGAAAATCGTCTTTGCTACCATAACTTTAAAGGTTAGGCGAGGCTATCAAGTCTGTTTTTGTGCCCTTGTGTTGCATGTAGTTGTAATAAATAAGTTAAGACTTATATAATGTATGTAGGGTTGCCAGTCTTCCGGATAAAGCCGGACATAGTCAGGCTTTTAGGATAGGTACGTTTTTGGCCAAATTAGACTATGTCCGGGTTGATCGGCTTTTGGTAGGCTTATAATAGATATTATACCTACTAGATTTTCTCTAAAATTGTTTATAAAGAAAGGATTTATCCAGTTTTTTTTATTATTACTTAAAACGGTATTATTTTTAAGAGTCTAAAACCTTGGATTTACTTACAATAATGCTACTTAATATTATTTTAAAGACAAACAATTAAACCTTGAAAGGATTAAATGCCCGGCCTTTTAATTAAATTTCCGTTAGAAATCCGTCTAAATTAGCTGGTCTGTTCGACTTTTCAGTTTTAAGTCATGGCAACCCTATCTAGATCTAAGTTTGAAGTCCTAAATAAAGTTACGTCTAATCTAAAAGTTTTTTTTTTAACAAAAGCAAAGAATATGAGCGTAAGTAATTTCTGAAAATGGTAGGGTTACATTTCAATTTGAGCACGTGCCTTTTCCTTCTGATTTGCGTCGCCATGACAGAGTCACGCGAATTTGCAATTACCGTCGTTTTTTTCAGCCTCTTTCTTTCATGTACATATTTTACATGTTTCTGTCTTGATATTTTTGTTCGTGAAATAGTCCAGAAGCTTCTTGAATATGATTAAATTAATGTAAGTAATTCATAGTTCGAGAAACTGTTCCGTTTTGTGATTTGTATGACACGACGAAGAGATTTGTGTAATATAAATATATATTCCAACGTTGAAGATACGTCGTGTGTTTTCGAGGTTATTTTTGGGTTTAACTTTGAAATGGCTGAACTTGAAACTATAGTTTGATCACTATTTAAAGGTTAAGAAACTAGCGGGTGAAGGATAACGTGAACACTTTTACTCGAATGAATTCAAAGTTTCGAGGTTCGAACTACTTCTATTAACAAAATGAATTGTCTTGTTGTATTCATATAACATCTCTAGTGAGCTACTCTATGGAGTAGTTTTTTTTTTCTTCCAAAACATTTGCATTATCATTCAATATGGCAATGCTGCCAGTGTTCTGGGCACTTGTCCCATTGACGATTTTTCTGATGCCCTATGAATTGTTTCCCTGTCCTTTTTTCGTGAGCATCTGCAAATATTTATTATCTGTTTCTACAAGTTCATATATTAAGTTATTTATTGGGTTTCGTTTGCCGGATTTTCTGATCGTACTCCACAATCTACCTACTATCGCCTTTTATAAGATCCTAAAAGTTCGCAATAATACCACCAGGTTCATTGCAGGTTACTAAAAAGTTTCAGTTTTCATGTTCTTTTTTTATTTCTTGAAATATTTTAAGGTTTTTGCTGGCGAATTCTTTTGCAAATCGTATCATTATCTACAGTTGCGTGACTGTTAAGTATTGAATTATTGTGTGGCATTTTTTACATTCCCTTCTCTGTTTGCTTTATAATTTGTATTCATAAAAATGCATCAAATAAAAACTACTCGAGGAAACTGAACTAAATTCTTATGAAACCAAATGGCAACTATTTTTCGTCGAATAAAAAAACAACCACGTAAATCGAATCAGAAATCTCGGCGTAATCGCTGTACATGCATAGAAAAAAATACCTGCCGAATTGACAACCTCCTCCTTTTTGAAGTCGGTTAAAAATATAAAATAAGATTCCTAAGATATAGGTTAGCGCATAACGTATATGTGGCTAAATATTGTCAATGGAGGCGCTTAGCTAATCATACTATATATTTATTATCAGTTTATTAAACACGAATGATTTTAATCGATTTTTTTTATTTTGACGTCTTATTAAAAGTGAACGTCACAACACTAGTACCTTCTGGTTCGTAGGTGCCGTTGGTGGAATAAAATTTTAAATAATAAACTATTCCACTAATGGCACCTGCGGAAAATATCGATAGGTGCCGTATGTGGAATACCTCAGGTGCCATTAACTCAGGTGCCGTTGAAACGGGTGCCTAATATGGCATTAGGCCATATTAGGCACCCGTTTCAACGGCCATACGTCGCCCCCACAGTGGTTCCGTAAGTGCACTGTTTTCGTTCAACGTTGGCACAGGACACTAAAAGAGCAAAGTGCAGTCGACGCACACCATTGGCGCCTCGTTATTTCTGTGCCTGCGTCATACTCACTCATTACAACCGAATTGCAAATGATCTAATGAATGATACAACCTTGACAAAAACGATAACAATCGCTAATTACTTCTCCGGAGAAATATCTACAATACGAACGAATTATGTTAATTTTCGTGCTGATCTCAGAGTAAAAGAGGGAGATGGGAACGTCCATCTGTTTTGATAGTTGAGTTTTTCGTCAGAGTGATCCATTTTACCTAATATTTTAAAAGTAATATCTATCTACACTAATATTATAAAGAGTAAAGATTTGACTTTTTTTGTTTGTTTGTTGTTTGCATTGAATAGGCTCAGAAACTACTTGACCGATTTGAAATCTTCACTTGCACTCTCTTAATTCTTTCACTGTTGGGAAGCTACATTATCTCTGGTGAATATAGGCTTTATTTTATCCCCATATTCCCACGGGAACGGGTACTACGCGGCTGAAACCGCGGGGCGCTGCTATACTAATATAAAGCTGAAGAGATTGTTTATTTTCTTAAACGCGCTAATCTCAGGAACCAGTGGTCCGATTTGAAAAAATGTCTTTCAGTGTTAGATACCTCATTTATCGCAGGAGGCTATAGGCTATATATATCATTACGCTAAGACCAATAGAAGCAGTCATGAAAAATGTGACACAAACGAATTTGCGCAGGTCAGCTAGTAATATGAATAAATAGATCTTGACAATGAAAGAATAAACTTTGTAAGTCGTGGCAGAGATGTTGTCACAGCCCTTGTAGCAGTAACCATTCTTGCGTTTCAAAACTACCCCCTTTTTTCCAATACTGTAAACGATTACACATGAATACTGGATAATAGGGTAGTTGACTAAAAAAATCTAATTAGTCCGTCAGATAGATTTCCAAAAAATATTGGACACGTATTTTTTCTTTTTTCACGTAAACAAAAAATGAAGACGATACAGTGCGTTGAAAACTCGTGTGACGTCACTACTCGCTACAATTTTTACCGAGCCGTAACGTCACAAGCCCCCACTCCTGATCTTTGATGCTTTGTATCTTCGTCAGTTTTTATAGATTTGATAAAGGAAAAAATACGTATCCAATATTTTTCTATAATCTAACTGACGGACTAAACAAAATCATATATTTTTTACTCAGGAAACACCCCTATTATATCAAAACCATTGATTCTAATGAGGGAGGGAGAGCTCCAAATTAGGTTCATTCATATTATCCACAGCCCGACTTCACCCACTGTTGAGCAAAGGCAAATAGAGGCCTTATGCCAATACCCAAATTAGGTGATACTTTGATCAAAACGAAAGTTTGTTCAAACCTAAATGCATTCTTGCGGACGCGCATGTCTGCTTACAGTGCGGAAAGAGCATACTTAATCAGTCTTTTAATGTTCCCACTGCTGGGACACAGGCCTCCTCTTTAGGAGAGGGATTGGGCTGTTTCAGCACGCCGGCTCAGTGCGGGCTGGTGAATGTCACATGTCTTCGAATTTTTGGTTCTAGGACATGCCGGTTTTCTCACGATGTTTTCCATGACCGTTTTCAGATCAGTGGTTAAGAAATTAATCACACAAAGTAATACGCCTGGTTGGGTTTGGTTTGAGCCCGCGACCTACAATTCGTAAGTCGGAGCCGTTACCACTCGGCCACCACTGCTCGCTCCCCGGAAAGAACATTTGGTCGTATTTGTGGGACTCCTGAAATAGTATCGCTGATTGTTCCATTTAGCTGGTTACGTAAAAACAAAACATTTGATTTATGGCGCATTTCTGTGCTGAGCTTTCTGTTTATCATTCTTTTAAGTTGAGTTTTATAAGCAGTGCGTGTTTACAGTAAATAAAATCTCCCTTTCATTTGTTTACTAACAGAAGTTTAATACGGAAGCGTTATTTCGGATGGGTACCTATTTTGGGCGTAGCTCTGCAGCTGTTATGTGCGTGCTTATGTATTGGGTGCTTCTGAACTAGGGTAGTTATTTCCCTGCAAAATCTGCTTTGACAACGTGTAGGAAGTTGACCTTATTGATTGGATGGTGCTTACAGAAGTAAGTAGTAATTAAGTTTTCAGGAGTTGCTCTAATAACTCCCGTAGTGAGGCGAATCTATCGGTAAAAAGTTTATTTGTGACTCATGTAACTTTGGATAATTTCTTGGACTTGTTGCCTCTTTTGGAATAGGTACTCATTCAGAATAAAAAAAAAAAACAAAATCAAAAGTAATTTATTCAAACTAGGCTGAGAGCCAGCAATTTTGAACGTCAAATTGTACATAAAGACAGTTCGCCAAAACGCCCGCCCGTCACCACTTCCTAGTGTTTTAGCTGGGAAGAAGAAGTGGCGCAACAAACTCTCCAGCAACACATCTGTCTTTTGCGTTTTAAGGACTTGAATTTATACAATAGTATACAAAAGTACGTGACACAGAGGAAAAAAATGTACCCAACATGGAAGTCATAAATGATTGTGAAGAGTAGATTAAGTCAATAAAGTAAAAAGATATTGACTAACATGAATGAATAAAAAACAATATTATATGATCATACATAACTAACTTAGATACGTACACTTCAACGTTAGGTTCAGTTGGAAACCAGCGTCAGGCAGCTCCTAGCTGTCTGGCATTTTGCTGAACTGGACCTATTTGGCGCAGCCGCGGTTCATGCAATGTTACTGTCTTAAAATTAAGTTTCATTTTATTTGTATCTACATTGTATGTGAAAAAAAAATGAAAAAAAGAAGATATTGCAGAAACTTGTACCTACAAACTTTTACAGTCAATCTTACATAGGAACCTCCTTTTAAGTAAAAGATATACCTACTTGTGCTAAGAGGCCCCGCCGCGCTCTTCAATTTTACAAATGTTAAAAGTATTGTACATAAAAAGAATGAAATTAGATAAAAAATAAATAACAATAATAAAAAGAGTTTAAAGAAAAGGGTATGTGCCCAATAAATTTATTTTCTTTTTATTTCTTTTATTTAAACCATTTATATTATAAATACGAAAGTGAGTTTGTTCACGTCTTAACCGATTTAAATGAAGCCTGGGACCCGGTTGGACCATGTCCTGGTATAAGATATTTTTTTTGCCGGAAGTATGTTTCGATAATTACGCGGGCGGAGTCACGGGCGGCAACTAGTAGTTAAATATTTGAATTAGGTAAAGCATCTTCGAACACGGTGTGCTATATTCAACATTGTAATCATCTGCCTAGCCTTTTCCCAACTATATTGGGGTCGGCTTCCAGTCATACCGGATTCAGCTGAATACCAGTATTTAACGTGGAGCGGCTGCCTACCAGACCTCCACAACCCATTAACTGGGGAACACGGTACTTCTGCATTATTCAAAATTGCAATGACGATTTGAATTTCTAGAAGAATTGTGACTCATGTTTGTTGAGAATCGATCACCAATGATGCTTTAAAATATTCCATCATAGGTTCAACCAATTGATCGATTAGTATAATGTTCAGTCTTCCTCATACCATTGGCATCGTCCACACTTTGATACTAAGAATTATATTATTAATGATCTCAATACATCAAACGCTAAACTGAATTTCATTTCATGATTTATTTGTCTATATGTATAAACAAAAGCACACGGATTTAGGTCGTCGATTCATAGGTGTTTGGTTCTAGAAAAATGAAAATAAAATGATTTCTCAGTCTTGTATGCAAAAATTAATGATTATTTCACCTGTAGTACAAATACTTTTACCTTAAATCCGGACTCAGTATTTCAAGGGACTTTAGATGGATAAACCGAAGCCTTGCGTGTATGTCAAACGCGGCGCTTGTGACTAAGAGAACAATGAGGTAGATAATTTACTTGTTATCAACATGCTCGAAAAGTTGAACTGCAGAACATAAAAATGTCGGGCTTTGAATACCTAAGCTATTTTCAAGATAATTGTCATTGGTAACACACGGTAACACTAGAAAGAGCGTTGCGGAATTTGTTCGAAAGCCGCGGCCCTGGAACAAAACGGCATTAGGAGGAACACGGGTTTTATTCAGCAAGAGTCTGACACTCCATTCCGTTCTGCCCAGAGCGATGAAGTCATTGATGATTTGAAAAAAATAAAAGACATGAGGCTAGTGTTAGAGGCTCTAGACACGTGACATTTCGTCTTTGGTACCGTAGCAAGGTAATAGGGTAGTTGACTAAAAAATCTAATTAGTCCGTCAGATAGATTTCCAAAAAATATTGGACACGTATTTTTTCTTTTTTCACGTAAACAAAAAATGAAGACGATACAGAGCGTTGAAAACTCGTGTGACGTCACTACTCGCTACAATTTTTACCGAGCCGTAACGTCACAAGCCCCCACTCCTGATCTTTGATGCATTGTATCTTCGTCAGTTTTTATAGATTTGATAAGGGAAAAAATACGTGTCCAATATTTTTCTATAATCTAACTGACGGACTAAACATAATCATATATTTTTTACTCAGGAAACAACCCTATTGTCAAAATGTCAAAAATAAATGGTATTAGCAGCGCCCCACGGTTCCCGTTCTCGTTACTCGCTGATAATGTAGCTTTCCATTTGTGAAAAAAATATCAAAATCGATCCAGTAGTTTCGGAGCTTATTCGGTACAAACATAAAAAAAAACAAACAAAAAATAATTTGCTCTTTATATTATTTGTATATAGTAGGCTAGCTGTTGCCCGCAGCTCCGCCCGCGTTAATGTCGAAAATTATCCCAAGGGAACATAATCTCGGGATAAAAAAGTATCCTATGTGTTATTCCAGACTATAATCTACCTCTGTGCCAAATTTCATCAAGATCCATTCAGTACTTTTTACGTGAAAGAGTAACAAACATCCATCCATACTTCCAAACTTTCGCGTTTATAATATTAGTAGGATTGATAAACGCTGTCGAAAGGACACATGATCAAGCCCTTATATTTTGGCATTACGACAGTTTCATTGCTGACAGAATAGTAATTTGTCTAGAGCTTCAGGTACCCTTAACGGTTCGTGAACTACGTGGGGTTTTAGTAGATCACAGCGCGACACAAGAATCATTGTAATTATTCTAAATATTTAAAGGCTTACTCTACTAATTAATAGGTTGGGGAAAAAGTTTCTTCGCATTTTTTAATAAAATTTTTCATTAGATTCACTCATCTTGACGGTACGAAAAACAAATGAAAATCACACATTTTCCTAATTTGAATTTGGAATTATGTTCTTTAAAATTTAAACTTTCAATGATACTAAAACCAGAGACTTTTTCCCCAACCCACAGATAATATAATACTATAGTCCCAACCTAATATTTCGTGGTGTCAACGCTGCATCTGCAGCGAGACTGCGTCAGATGGTCGCCTCATCGCCTGACCACACACACCTGCCACGTGTATGGTATGTGGCGGCACGTTTCTTGGCGCGAACCAGGCTGCTTCTGACAGTTTGAAGATAACAAAGATTGTTATACAGCGTGTCATATGCGTTCCTGGTAATAGGGTAGTTGACTAAAAAAATCTAATTAGTCCGTCAGGTACATTTCCAAAAAATATTGGACAAGTATTTTTTCTTTTTTCACGTAAACAAAAAATGAAGACGATACAGTGCGTTGAAAACACGTGTGACGTCACTACTCTCTACAATTTTTACCGAGCCGTGACGTCACAAGCCCCCACTCCTGATCTTTGATGCTTTGTATCTTCGTCAGTTTTTATAGATTTGATAAAGGAAAAAATACGTGTCCAATATTTTTCTATAATCTAACTGACGGACTAAACATAATCATATATTTTTTACTCAGGAAACATCCCTATTGTCGTTAGTGTTATAATGTCTGCTGGTTTTAAAAATGTAAGCACAATGTTACTTGGATGGCTTTTCATACCGTCCTCGTAAATATTTTTTTCTGAGCGTTTGTCTTTTTTTATGAAGCTAGTTATTTATTTTTATTTTTTTGAGGTGGATTTGCTCTTGACTTATTCTAGGTCACAGGTGACAGAGACAAAGTCGACGATGGAATGAGCTTACCCAGAAGAAGCCTGTTCACTCTAACTTTGAAGAGATTAGGGTTGAATATTTACCTGATTTGCGAGAAATTTCAATGGTTATCATTGTTTGTTATAAGTCTAATAAATAGTTTGCTGGAGACATGTCCGTTATTGCTCGTCACAGTGGAATCAGTAGGTATCTTGCCTTCTGAATTGCGCCTCTTAATGACTTAAATATTATCGGTCATTTCAAGTTCAGTTATGCTTTAACTGCTGACTGGGAATTACAGCATGTTTAGTGGTAAAAAAAAAAACTTTAGGTACATTCTGCTACAACAAGTTTCAGCGCAAAACTCAAGGCTATTATTTATAATACTTTTACTTACACATATATAATTGTAACAAATAGGTCAGTTTTACTGAAATAACTTTGAAAATAATCGGGATTTACGTTAGATGTTAATTATTTGTGGTTTGAAGGTTCTGTACGTTTTAAAATGAAGTTCAGCAGTTCTGCCTACTCTCTGGCGGAGAGCCAAACTACTACTAACTAATATCACTGGGTATCATACTGACACGAATGAATAATGTGTGTTCGAAACTTTTAATGTTGGTATTATGATAATGGTGTGTGATGATACTGGGATGAACAAGGATATTTTCAGTAGGTATAGGTACCAGATATTTCGTTCTTTCTAATAATTCAATATTATTTATTACTAGCAGCGCTCCGTGGTTTCAACCGCATAAGTTTCGATCCCGTGGAAATATTGGGGTAAAATAGCGGAAGAGAGTGTCAGACTCCGGTTGACAATTTATCGAGAGTTTACAATCTCTCAAGATATGTTAGAATCTTACGCATTTTACAATTATCCGGCGACATATACATGGGTAGAACTCCAGTAAATATGGCGTATTCTTATTTAGTATGCAATCTGAAGCTAGATTTCCTTAAACCACTTACTTAAAAAATGTTCAAATTGAAGCCGCCCCTTTCAACGACATTTAATTTCAAAATGTTGGTCAGTAGTGGCACAGATAATATAATACTACAGTAGTAGAGGTGTTTTTAACAGATTGCGGCGGCTAGGTGCAAATGTGAGCGTTCCCTTAAAATACGAGATTGTTTCTGGTTATCAGAAGACTATATTAGACTAGTATCAATGACAAGACTTATAATGTCAGGGTAGTAAACATAGGTAAAGAAAAAACTTCACTAGAAAAATCTTCATTAACAAACCAGTGCTGCAGTATTAAACGCAATTAAAATAAATTAAAAGCAAACATACTCAAACAAAGTAGCATTTCCGAGAAAATGAGTGAAAATTATAAAGCTTTGCATGAAATTATTTTAACATCTTTGAACTGTTACTGACACTGGGTTCCGTTGAGAAGTTGATGCAATAATTGTGCGAGATTTAAAACATGGCGATTGATTCAGTGTGTCAAGTTACTGACCTACTAATTAGTTTGTGGTATTAGTTTTGTTTTAAATATAATGTTTCTGCTTTAAACTTTGTACAAAGTATGATTTCAATGTGATGGAAAATCCATGGACTGGTTCCTATATTGAGAACTAGCGTCCCGCCCCGGCTTCGCACGGATGCAATGTAGATACCTACTAATGTTTTCTCTACTATGATATGCATGTATTATACATATAAACCTTCCTCTTGAATTACTCTATCTATAAAAAAACCGCATCAAAATCCGTTGCGTAGTTTTAAAGATTTAAGCATACATAGGCATATAGGGGCAGAGAAAGCGATTTTGTTTTATAAGTACTATGTAGTGATTTGGATTTAAGAATGTGTCAGACCGTGTTTTAATGATCAATTGCTTCAAGCAGAGGCGTAGTTACCGACGTATCAGCCATATCGATGATACCGGGCCCCCAGACTACAGGGCTGGATGTTTTGGAAGAGCATCTTAGTATTTCAAGGTGGTCCCTTACTAGGTTGGTGAAGATCTGATGAAGAACAGAGATGATAGAAAAATCTTTCGGGATTGCTGAAATCGCATGTTTGTTTATTGTTTACACCAATGTGATTGGTACGTTTAGGGGGGAGGGGATGTACCACTAAAACAAAAACAAAAAACAACAGACTTCTAAACAAAAATTTATAAAATAACTTTACTTTCGGAACTTTGTTTGAACACCGACTTCCGAAATTAAAGTTATTTTATACTTTTTTGTTAACCGACTTCTAAAAAAGGAGGAGGTTCTCAATTCGGATGTTTGTATGTTTTTTTTTTTTTTTATTGTTTGTTCACGCATAACTCCGTCGCTTGTCAACCGATTTGAAAAATTCATTTTTTGTTGGGAAGGGTATACTTCCCAAATGGTCCCATGCAAATTTTATCGAAACCGCTTGGTTAAGCGGTTTTCGAAAAATCAACAAAAATCTGAAAAAAATATCTACATTGTCTACATTGACGACCTCTTAGTTTACTCTGCAAAGGAGCAGTACGTTTTTTTTACACCAATGTGATTGGTTCGTTTAGGTGGGGGAGGGGAGGGGGTAAAAAGTATAAAATAACTAACGGAAGTCGGTGTGTTCAACAACAAAAAAGCAACCAAAAACACCGAGTTCCGAAATTAAAGTTATTTTATACTTTTTGGTTTTTTGTTTAGAAGTCGGTTTTATTTTTTGTAAAAAGTTTTTTTTTTTAGAAGTCTGTTGCATTTTTTCATTTTAAATCGGCAAGAGTGAATGAGAACATCATCAATGTAGTCGAAGCCACGAATTATTAGCGATATTTCAATTGCTCGTGGTCAGATTTCAATAAAATTTAAATGGGACCACACGACAAGCATCAGCTTTCGAATATAAAAAGAATCATCAAAATTGGGACACATACAAAAATTAATACAGTCCACTTGAGAACCTTCTCCTGTTTTTGAAGTCGGTTAAAAAACTACCCGTATTCCTAATAAAATCCGATATCAAAGTTTCAGATAATTTCGGGTTCGGAGTCCAAATAAGATCCGTTTGATGGGTTTTTCTGCCCGGTCGAGTCGACGCACTGCCCGCGCGCGTCACTTGGATGGGTGTTTATCATTTCTATTGCTTAGTCATATGATAATCTAATATTGGTAACGAAACTACCCCAAACTACCGGATAATCCGGAATCATTTTATATCCGTAACCGTATTTGACACCGGTATAATTTTATTTCTACAACTATATCCGTATCCATATTCGAAGTTGCATATCCATAAAATTCCTGATCTAAACTATTACCTACTCACTAAACTTCGACAATGGCCGTCTATTCGAAAATCAAATTCAAATTACGTCAGAAAAACGTAATAAAGTTAAAATAAAAGACACAGAATTAGCCGTACATCATGATCTGGATAGGATTTTGGTTCTAATTCCGGCGGTTATGTCACTGGCTCATCGCTGCAAGAAAGCGATGCCAATATTAGACCAGTATATTGACTCCAGCTGAGATTGACATACTGAGCTAGAAAAAACTGATTTTAGACCTGTCAGAGCTTGAAAATGCTAGAACTAATTTGATGTGAGGGTGGGATGATGGTTTTCTAAGAAATTTGTTATGAATTTTTGTGATATGACTGGATTTTACCTAGAGATAGATCTAGATTTAAAAGATGGAGCAAGCAATGACTGTCATTGTGACCATTATCAACGTAAGATTTAAACATCAAATGATACTTATTGGCAAATATGTTACAGATCAGATAACACTTTTTCACTTCATTATCTTTTTGTCATATTAATCTAGCTCTGTCTATTGAATCTGACAAGAAACACCAAAACAAATTCCTATCTAAGTATACATAAAAGCCCATACCTACAATAAATGTAATGCACAAAACATATGAGAACTATGTAGGTTAATGTCTGTGGTGGTATTTTGAGGAAAGCACCACACAGATTTGAGTGGACTTGTCCAGACAGTGCAATCTTTAGTCAGTTATCGTGTAGCTCAACTTTAAAGAGCTCAACATTTATGTGAAGATTTTAAGATTTTGTGCAGAAAACAACGACCAATCATGTTGTTACGGCGGTACCTATATACCTCTTCTTCTCCTTCTGAATTTCCGTGTGCATTCCACTGATATCTATACTAATATTATAAAGCTGAAGAGTTTGTTTGTTTGTTTGTTTGAACGCGCTAATCTCAGGAACTACTGGTCCGATTTGAAAAAATCTTTCAGTGTTAGATAGCCCATTTATCGAGGAAGGCTATAGGCTATATTTTATCCCCATATTCCCACGGGAACGGGAACTACGCGGGTGAAACCGCGAGGCGCTGCTAGTATCGCATAAACACGATTGATTATATTTTTTGCTACTTTGATGGGTGCCCACGCGCACGCCTACCACATTTATATTATTAACATTCGAGGTTTACAGATCTCCTGTTACACGTGTCAAATATTTATTTTAAAGAATTCATCATGTTTACCTACAAGTTGATACATCTGCTTCGTTGTGAGAAAAAGTTTTATACGAAACTGAAGTTCGTTTGGCCAGCGGCTCTGTTCGCGTGAAATACGAAAACTATCCCAAGAGGACATATTAAAAGTTTTATACGAAACTGAAGTTCGTTTGGCCAGCGGCTCTGTTCGCGTGAAATACGAAAACTATCCCAAGAGGACATATTAAAAAAAAAGTATCTTATTCGAATCCACGTCATAGACAAACAGAGTTATTTTAGAATTTATAATATTTGTATTGATTACTAGTACCTAATTATCGTCAAAAGAACGAATCATGAATGACCCTGAATGCCACTAATACTTCTTAAGAGTTTTCAGTAAAGATAGCGTTCTCTTAAATGTTGCAAAAGCTGAGAACCACCGAATTAAATATTGCAAGCCGTAAAATATAATAGTTATTTATTTCAACAGTTAATGGGCCATCATAACAATGTTTACGCCAGGGAACCTATTAATTCGTCAGTCACCTGTCGCCGTTGATCATTCGCAATATTTCTAACCATAACAATCGCTGGCACATGTT
This sequence comes from Hecatera dysodea, assembly GCA_905332915.2. Classification (NCBI taxonomy): domain Eukaryota; kingdom Metazoa; phylum Arthropoda; class Insecta; order Lepidoptera; family Noctuidae; genus Hecatera; species Hecatera dysodea. The sequence continues at coordinate 2,341,724 of HG995294.1, read as the reverse complement.
TCTCCAGGCTCTTACATAAGAGGTCTTCACGCTGGCACGCTTGGAGACTGGCCAGACCCCGTGCATTGCCCAGAGTAATTTTTTTGACGTCTGGCTGACGGCCATTTTTAACGCCATCTTTGTGTAAGTTCTCTGATATCAGAAAGATCAAGATTTTAAATTTGTGTATTGTTAGGCTAGTAAGTAGCAGTCATGTGACAGTGACTTCATGCATAGTGTCCGTCCCTGACATAGGCGGGCCCGTTCATGGAAGAATTCGGCCGATGCTCGATTTCGATTTGGATGTTTGGCTTTCATGAATGGGTCTGACATGGAATTTTTTAACTTCTTTTTTGTATTATTTATTTTTTACCAATTGTTTTATATTTTTTGTTTGTTTTTTTTTTTAATAAACTATTTTTCTTTCTTTCTTTCTTTGTTCTACTGCTTAGTGAAGGCCTCTTCCCTTCTGTGTCATGCTATCCCGTTCCATACGGTTCTTATCGGTTTTATTTATTATGTATTTATTGTATACTAGCTGCTGCCCGCGACTTCGTCCCCGTGGAATCCCCGATTTCAAAACATTCTTTATCGCTGCTCCGCTCCTATTGGCTTAAGCGTGATGAGATATAGCCTAAAGCCTTCCTCGATACATGGTCTATTCAACCCAAAAAGAATTTTTCAATTCGAACCAGTAGTTCCTGAGATTAGCGCGTTCAAACAAACAAACAAACAAACAAACAAACAAACTCTTCATCTTTATAATATTAGTATAGATATATAATTAGTACACCTAAGACGACCTACAGTACTATATTTCCTTTTCTCTTAAAAACCCACCCAAAGGTTGTCTTGAAAAGATCGCTTTCAGCGATAAGGCCGCCCATTGTGTCACCCTATGTAATGTTTTCTTCATCTATATTTTCTGTAACTTATATGGTGTACATAATAAAGAGTATTCTACTCTATTCTTATCCAAGGACTGTCGTGCATGTTTTTTTTTGTTTATTGAGGTACCTAATTTCTTGTTTAACATGTTAGTCGTACACTATAGTTAGTATCAAGACCACACAACCTGCGGATGCTGCTATGCTTTTCTAAATCATTTTTTTCACATCTTCATACTTATCCCACTTATCTACCTCCCCCCCTCTTATCTTTCTTTCTTATCTTACTTCTCTCATTACCTATTTCTTATTCTTTACTTATTTCTTTTTTTTTAGTAAATTCCTCTGTGCTATCCACTTGGGATTTTTAAATTGATATTGGCTTCTGACTGAAACTAAAGCCTACTTTTATTCTTCCAAGATCAGTTCAACAGGTTGGTAGTTTATGCGAAAAATGTTTCACGTCGAGACTCTCTAAAGATTTTTTATACAAACTGTTCTAGTTTCCTTGTCGCCGACCACGTTGTTTCTAAACAGTTTTTTCATTCCCCTGACATTGGCTAGTGTCCAATATAATTTATTCAACGGCTATGTCTTTCAAAATATCACCATTGCAGTGTGCAGCTGACGTCAAGGTTCTATGGCTAGACTATTTATATAAATTAGCAAATATTACTCGTATATTATTTGATACGTTCGTTCATCTTGTTGGATAGATGATAACTTTTGGCTGTATCTAATGGCTGGGTTTATTTCTTTTTTGTTTAAAATTTTATTGCTTGACGCAGTTTTGATTATGTAATTGGGCCAGTTATTATAATTTGTAGTTTCAGTTTATCATGTTACGACTTAGGTATAAAATGACTGTTATTGGTTTGTCTGGTTTATCTCCCTAAGTCGTTGTTTATGATTTTCTGTTTCTACTTACTGTAGGGTATATCGTTGTACTTGAACTAATCAAGTAGGTTACTAACTAGCATTTTTTTAAATCTATACTAATATTATAAAGAGGATGGCTCCGAAAATACCGGACCGATTTTAACCATTTTTTTCACCAATGGAGAGCTAAGTTATCAGCGAGTAACATAGGCTATATTTTATTCCCATATTCCCACGGGTACGGGAACTACGCGGGTGAAACGCTGTTAGTGATCTATAATTTAAATTATCAGCTCAATAGTATGGGGAGCGGAGAGACTCTAGATAAAGTGAAATTCTACCAGTGAGTCAAGATTAAATGTTTTTTCATCGCGTGAAATTTCAGTGGCGCTCCTCGAAATTATATTCTTTGGACTTTTCGAATATGATTATCGCTAAACAGGATGTCACTTGCCGACAATTGTCCGGCTATGCATAAGCATAATCAGCCTTTTAACGTTCCCACTGTTGGGACACAGGCCTCCTCTCTAGGAGAGGGAATGGGCCGTAATCCACCACGCGGGCCCAGTGCGGGTTGGTGAATGTCACATGTCTTGTGAATGTCACGTGGTTTCCTCACGTTATTTTCCTTCACCGTTTTGAGAGCAGTGGTGATGAAATTAATTACAAAAATAATGCGCCTGGCTGGATTTGAACCCAGCGACCTACAATTCGTAAGTCGCGGCCGTTATCCCTCGGCCACCACTGCTCCGGCTATGGGACGAAATATATTAATGTATTAACGAAGTATAGATATTTCAACTCATGCCCAAAAATAGAAATCGTTACACATCCAACATGTTACCCCTTCCTTTAGTAAATCAACAAGTCACATTATTCAGAATTAGGTAACGATAAATTCATTGCTTTCAGAATAGGCTTGTTTCCACTAAGAATAAATCGGATGGCTTTGAGTTTCTAATGATAAACCATGATAATTAGTAAACAAAAAAACAACTTTTCTATTAAAATAATACAAGATTAATAATATTTTTGGAAAATAAAATCGACAAAATGAGGCGTTTAATCACGTGACATTAAACACCAATCAGAGAAGCGCATGGGAACGTGACGTCACACCTCGCGAAACACTGATAATTTCGTATAAAGTGAACAGGTTATTTCGAGTTTTCAGCAATTATTGTTAAATTAATACAACTTGTTATTAGTTTAATCTTGAAAGACAGGTATAATTTGCCATGGAATCCGAATTTCACAAAGCAAACAGCAGTAATTTGCCCAAAATTGACGTCGTTATGCTTGGCAATTTTTTTGCAATGAACACCGACTTTTGTTCTTCGGAATTCCGCAATGTTAAAACTTCTAAGTAAGTATTACCTAAGTGAAGAACAAACAAAGTCTTATTTAATTAGCAGTTACCAGTCAGAGTCGCATTTACCTACTGTGAATACTTATAAATACTTTGATTTTGATGTTAGCGAATATAAAGTTTTAATAACTTTAACATAATTAACTTTTAATTTCAGGTCATCACGAGCTTCATACGGAGATGATGCCGTAAGCTATGTGCAGCTTAAGCGTGACGGCAAATTATGTATTGTAAAGTGCAAAATATGTCCTGAGCACAAAGTTCATGCAAAGCTGTATAGATGCACACTAGTTGTTGATGAGGAAGATGAGAGAATCCTCGGTGTACAATGTGAAGACTGCGTAGCTTCCCAGGGTGGTTGTAAGCACGCAATAGCCTTCTTAATGTGGGTTCATCGACGAAGTGAGGAACCCTCGTGCACTTCGATTGAATGCTATTGGAAAAAATCAAAATTATCGAGAGTTGGTAGTACTCTTAAATATATGACAGCAAAAGATTTAACCAAGGGCAGCCCTCTTTTACAACCAAATTCATCAGTTTTGCTGAAGTTTTTAGAAGAGGGAATGAAGAGGAAAATTGAGGATTGTGAACTCTTGAAGTATCAACCCACACATAGTGTGAGTGAAACACAGGCTGTCTCAATGCATCAACTTGTGTGGAATTTTAAAGAGAAATGTGTTAATGAATTCTTAAAAAAAGTTCAAATATCTGCATCTCTAATAACAAAAGTTGAAGAAGAAACAAGAGAACAAGCCAATAGCTGTCTTTGGTATGAGCTGCGGTACGGACGAATAACTGCATCTAGAGCGTTTGAGGTTAGCCGCTGTAAAAAGAATGATGGTACACTCGTATCTCTCATATTAGGTGCAAAGATACCAGATACTTCAGCTATGAAACGTGGACGTTTACTAGAAGATGAAGTAAGAAAAACTGTGGAGAAAAAACTAAATAAAAAAATAAATAAATGCGGACTGGTATTATGTTCAGTTTATCCTATGATTGCTGGTTCCCCAGATGGCATATTTGAAGATGGTGTAATAGAAATTAAATGTCCCAGTAGTGTGAAAACATATGCAACTTACATTAAAAATGGTGCAGCCACAGAAAAGTACTATACTCAAATGCAACTTCAAATGTATTTAACAGGAAAGAAAAACTGTTTCTTTTGTGTAGCCGATCCAGATTATTGCCAAAATAAAAAAGTTGAAGTATTAAATGTGCAATATGATCCTAAACATATTGAAAATATAAAAGTTAAGTTATTAGAGTTTTGGAAAATGAATATTTATCCATTATTATATAAGAGTGTAGAACTATAATATAGGTATTTTAAATAAAAAGTCTTGGTTTTCATTTGTTTTATTTTATTAAAGAATCTTGTATATTAATTAAGGCACATGCTATGATTATTACGTCATCAAGCATTTTTACAAATTTAAAATTAATACATGCATGTGGTTTAAGCATACGAAATTCACGTAAACGCCGAATAACTCGCTCTATATGTATCCTTAGGCTAGCTATCTGTTTAGTTAGTTTTGCTTCAGTTTTACTCATCTTTACACCTGTTTCGACACTAGGAGGTCTTACTAGTGTAATACCAGTTTTTTTTAGATACTGTTCTAAGTTTTTGAAACCCCGGTCTGCCATAATGGTCATACCACTTTTTAATGTTTGGACAAAGTCACAGGATTCAACTAAACAAGTGTCGGTTGTCCTACCCCCAAATCCCGGAGAAATATAGTTCACTAGTCCATTTGGTGTACAGGATATTAAATATTTTATTGTGTTTGCTTTTTTATAATCCGACCAGGTTAATGCTTGATTTATTGCTTTAGATGGTTTTTCTATCTCTATTTCAAGGCAGTCTATAATGCAACTAACATTATTATATTTGTGCCTGAATGCCATGGGTAAAGTTTTTTTAATCACTTCACTGTCTAGCGACACAATAAAAGGCCTCATAACACTGGCTATTAGTGGTATATTTTTTGAAAATATCTTGCTCAAATATGATGGAGTCATTGCATAATCATCTGACAGTTGATTAAATGAACTATCCAATCTTATTTTATGTAAACAAAACAATAAACAATGTTTGGGAATATTGACTTCATCTTGTATTATATCAATTAAATAGTAACACTTGCTTGGAACACCAATGTAAAGTCGAGGCTTCTTTTCAATTTTTTTAATCATATTCAATATGGTCTCTTTTGCTTCTACCTTTTTGTCTTCTTCAATAAATTCACTACAGTCAGAAGAGGATTTACCTTGCAAAGAATGCACAGGCGAGGAACTGGTGGTAGATGCAGATGGTACATACAAAAAATATCACTATCAGACTGTTCTGCTTCAATAGATATACTTCTTGTAATTTTGCCAGACATAGAAGGACTTGAATTTCTAATGGTTACCGATTTGAATGGGATATTTGTGGTGGTTTTAAAGGTGATAGTGCCTTTTCTGTAGTTTTATTTTTAGTCTGAACAGCTTTACTTCTGAATTTTTGTGTTATTAATGCTTGAACAGATTTATCCGCTGTTACTGCACATAAAGTTTCAGGTGTTTCAGGTACATTCTCTTCCACTATTTGAAAATCTGGAAAATAAACAATATTATGCTCATAATTATAATAATGGCTGCATACTTGTTTCAAACTGCAATTCGTTTGTTTCGTTTGTTACCTACCTGAACTTGTATTAGAAGTATCCTTGACAGATGAACTTGGAGTACTACTTTGTTCTGGTTCATTCAAACATTCTGCTATTAATGACATCCTTTGTTTTTTCAACATATATGGTCGTTCCTTATAGCTGCATGTACGTTTCGTTCTATCTTCTTGGCATTCGAACTTCTTTGGTATACAGCCTGGTTTCATGCGAACTTGAGAGACTTTACCCATAATATGATACTCCATATAATTAATCATATCGTTTGGCAACTAAAAAATAAGAAGAATACCTATGAATTATTACATTTAATAAAACGAAAATAATATTTTACATCAAATAAATTATAAAACCATATTCGTCATTACATTTTATAGGTTATGTGTGGTATATTATGGTAAAATTTTCAAAATTCATTTCTTTTACTATACATTTATAAATAGATATATCAAGCTGTGTTTAATACTTACATCAAAATGATCTTCACAGAAATAAATTGTGGAATCATTTGATAAAGTAAGAGCATCATGCCTCCTTGCCATTTTTAACCACTTTCTTCTTATTTCTTTACTGTTTGGAACGTATATGAATAATTTGTTTGGCGTTTTTATTGTTGTACTTTTGCATTGGGGCACTATACAGTATTTATAATAGAAGGAATTCATTATTTATTAAAAAACACAGCTGAGTGTTATAAACAAACACGACTGTTTCGCGAGGTGTGACGTCATTACAGACGCCATGACAGACTTGGCCTTTTTCGCTGTCAATTTCAAGTTCATTTCAAAACTCTCAAAATACTAATGTAAAAGACCTATTTTTCTTAAAATAATATATTTTTGGGGTGAAATAGATGCTAAGCTATAGTTTTAAACTAATTTCCAAATTTTGTCAACTAGCCTATTAACGTCTGCAACGATTTGTTTATGACAAGAATGTTAAGATTATTGAAAGTGGCGTGCAAATCTAGATTGTAGGCGGTACCTGCTCATTGTCTTGTTATCTAACTCTATGTCTAGCCAGTTCATAAAAACTGAGTGATGGACACTTACATATGTTTTTGTTTTACTCTTTGTTTTTCGTCCAAGCCTTGTATAACATTTGGCAAGAGGTGAACTGCTCCCAGAATTCTCTCAGCGGCCTCGAACCCATCCAAAGGCATTCCAACATTATCACGATTCAATAAATACACTTAAGAAGCCATTTGTACATAATAAAAGTATTGGGGCATCTGTTTCTTGCGTATTGTATATAGCTGTGTAAATGTGGGTCGTAACCCCTTCGGAACACCTCGGAATAGATCGGAGAGAACGAACAGGAATAGATGTCTACTGAGCCCTTTTACGTGTTTCCGTGTTTTAATGTATTTTCTTATTTGGAATGGATTTTTAAATTATGAATGCTCCCGCTTGCTTTCTAAAGTTAGAGAACTTATCGTTTTTTTTTGTTTGTTTAATCTTAAAATGACTTCTTCCACTCTGGGCCGAGCGGGAGGGAGTGTCAGACTCTTACTGACTAAAAACCCAACCGTGTTTCTTCAAACACACCTTATGTACTGGCTCTACAGTCATGATCTTTGCCTGATCGAAGCAATGGCTGCGTAAAACGAAAGCGAGTTTCAAGCTCTCTGGTTAAAAGAGTTGTACGTAGATGTTGCAAAAATAAAAACTAATCTTATAATATCGACTCGGTACAAAGATCAAGGGGCGTTTTATGGAATATCAAAATAAGAAAATGCAAAATAAATAAAGATATAAATAGCTGCAGTAACTCTTTTGAGCAATTCCACCAACCTGGCAAAGGAACATCTTATCTTAACAGTTTTTTCCATTGTTACAGCGATGCACATGGTGGCGTGACACCGGGTTGACGTGAATCAATCCGCGAGATGTCTCAGCCGCCGGGACGCGGTCGCGCGCGGCCCCCGGGCCCCGCCTCCCCCCTAAACTACCGTCCCCCCTCACCATGGGCCCCCAGCCCACCCCCGCTCATCTCAGGACCCAGGCACTCCACAGCCATTGTAACACCCCCACCAGTCCATCCATCCCCAAGGCCATTTCGACCATTACACTCCCCCCACAATTTACGACAGCATTCTCCATCACCTAGTTCTCATTTTTCCATCTCTCCCTATCCTATGTCTCCGGTATTGGGGCAAAGTCCGGATTACTATTACTCGTCGCCTTACGAGCCAGTTCGGGAGTACGATTACGCGGGAGTGCCTCTGGAGCCGCCTCCGCCGCCGCGACCGATGATATATGAGGAGGATGAGGAGGACCGAGGTCCCTCCACGGCGGAGATCATCGCCCAGCAGTCGCAGGAGGGCTACGTGGACGAGAAGCTCGCAGAATATCAGGCTACTATTCAGTTATTGCAAGGTGAGTGGTAAACGATAGAAATTCTTTGAAGTATGAGCGGGCGAAAACCATAGTTTAAGTTAACCTCCTATTGTATAGCACAATTGCTATTTTATTGAAATCGGAGCAATCAAAACACGGTAGTTACTTTTATAGCAAAACTTTATTGTAGCATAGAACGTATCTGTTCATTTCGTTCCCTAAGGCATCGTTCACACCAAGCGTATTGTCCGCCGCTGACAATGAGCACGCGTTACGCAGTTTATCGTTTTTCAATATATGTATATGTATTTAACTTCTTTTTCATACCGAACCAACTATACGTTATTACGTAGTGCGTTGTAGCTGACTCTCGGTGGCCGATTATTGTACTAGGCGTCTATGCACGGCGGACGTGGATTGGCTACGTTGCCGAACGTAACAGCGTATTAGATTGAAGCAACTTCAAATACTGAGCCCTATTTATGTGAAGAATAGTCGGCCGCTCAGCGTACGTATCCAGTGTGAACCTGCAAAAGCCTATTCTTTTGTTCCCACATGTAGCGCATTGTACGCTGTAGCGTATTGTCGGCTTTGTGAGAACGCGTACTGCAGACTGAGTCCACGTTCACACTAGGGCAGACAGTGAGCATACTCACACTCGGCGGCGGACAATACGTTTGGTGTGAACGATGCCTAATTGACTTTATTCCTGCCTGTTATTACATTACTGCTTACAAAGTGATGATATCTGCTGTACCTAATTAGTATAAACTTCTGGTTTATATTCCTGTCAAATTGTTATCTGTGTTCAAAAGTTTTCAGGAACTCATGGAAAACTTTCTTCTCAGATCATTTTCGTTTCGAATAAACAAAAAAGGAAAGGCAGATGTTCAAACAAACGAATTCGGAGAGTTAACCGAAAACCAGGTTACGTTTAGTATATTTGAATACTTAAATAATAAATAAGGTTCTCAGAGGGTGAACAATTTAGTTGGTTTTAAGATTGGCAGTTACTTACATGCTTTAAACAACTTTATGCATCCTTGAACTCAAAACATGAAGCGTCATTATAGTAAATTCTAAGATGTTACCGCCACTATCGTATAGCATAGCATAGCATAATCAGCCTTTTAATGTTCCCTCTGCTGGCACACGGGCCTCCTCTCTAGGAGAGGGAATGGGCTGTAATCCACCACGCGGGCCCAATGCGGGTTGGTGAATGTCACATGTCTTCGAATTCCTCAAGATGTTTTCCTTCACTGTTTTGAGAGCAGTGGTGATGAAATTAATTACACAAAGTAATGCGCCTGGCTGGGTTTACCCGCGACCTACAATTCTTAAGTCGGGGCCGTTACCACTCGGCCACCACTGCTCTACTACCGTATACTGTTACTGTATCTTCGTCACGATGATAACCCATATGCTTCATTACCCAGTAACTAAGGAAAATTGGTTGTTTTGTCATTAATGTTGGCTCTTACAATCTTTATTACGGATTTAAAATTCAATACGTTGTTTCTCTGCGTGACTTCAAAGAAACGACCGTTTTTAAAGCCACTGGAAAGGCGATTTTAACTATAAATACATACGTATTATGTTGGAAAACCAACGCCAGGTTTCGGTACCTATTTCCAATCGATTTTCTTAGACGTCAGTCAGCTTTATAGTTTCTCGAACACAGGTGGGCCATGCAGTCGTTATGTATCGGCGAATAATTTTAGAACTAGTTCCTAATTTTGGAACAGTATCAATATTCGAGAGCGTGTGATTCAAAGCTTCGGTGCGTCTGGTCTGGAGAGCTGGAGGGTTAGAGCGTGATCCTGAAATGTTTTGTGACGTGTATGTTCTTTTATGATACACTAGCGACTCGCCCCGGCTACACATGGGTGCAATGCTGATACTAAATTTCTACTATATGCATGTATTATACATATAAACCTTCCTCTTGAATCAGTTTAGTTTAGTTTTACATCGAAATCCGTTGCGGAGTTTAGAAGATCTAAGCATACATAGGCCCTCTTCAATAAATAATAGCAAATCGTTCGGGGTTGGGGGGGGGGGGGGGGGGGGCAAAAAAATGACAACAAAGTACAACCGACTTCTACACAAAGAAAACAAAAAGTACATACTATGTAGTGATGATGTTTATGGCTAACTTCCCAGCATGATGAACCAGGTTACGCTGCAAAAGTGTGTTGGAAAATCACTAGTGGTCCCAGCTGGTTATTATCTTCACCAGCCTTTGAGATGGAGTGGGCCGTAATGTACAACTGAATAAAATGCAGACTGAAGAGATGGAGGTCGCTAACACCCTGTTATTCTGATAAATTGTATAGTATTTTAAGCTGTTGTGACTTTGCCACAACAACTTTGACAACTGAAGTTAAATATGCCAAAAACTGACGGAAAATAAACAGCGAACTGCAATATCCGTTCACGTTCTGTTCTTCCTCTTTCGTTTTTGTTGATTTCATCACATTACAAAAATTTCGCCGCCGCTGCCAAATTGCAGGTTTGCAACAAATTGCAAGCAGTACATAAACAAACAGATTGGGATATATTTACAAGTTCAGTGACGTTGGTCGTTTGGCGTAAACTTTGAATCATTGCTTATTGCTCTTTGGGGTGGTGACAGGGCATATTTATAGCGTGATAATTTTGTGAGATACTCGTGAGTATTTGGCTTGATTTGGGCTGAAATTGCATCGTAAAGAAGTGAAGTTATCTCTTCAATTTTGGTGAATATAATCTTTTGGGAATTTTGGGATTATATTTTTAAATGTTTGTGAAAATATGTCTCATAAATTATATTACTCATAATTATGTAGGTAGGTATTTATTTCACAAAATGATGCGTAACATATTCTCGCTTTTGCAAAGCCTTTATCTATACATATGTATATAAAAAAGCGAAATTTCACTTACTGATTAATCACGTAATCTCTGAAACTATAACACCTGCAAACTTAAAATTTGGCAGGTAGCTTCCTTATAGGGTGTAAAGCTTCCGCTAAGAACGGATTTCATGAAACTCCATCCCTAAGGGGGTAAAAGGGGGTTGGGAATTGTTTGTACTAAATCTGCACAGACAAAGTCGTGCGCGAATTGCTAGTCTACATTTACACTAATATTATCTATACTACTATAATAATATAAAGAGGAAAGATTTGATTGTTTTTTTGTTTGCTTGCATTGAATAGGCTCCGAAACTACTTAGCCGATTTAAAAAATGCTTTCACTGTTGGGAAGCTACACTATCTCCGGTGAACATAGGCTATCATATTATATCCCCATATTTCCATGGGAACGGGAACTATGCGGGTGAAACGACGAAAGGCGATGCTAGTCTAAAATAAAATAAAAAATATCCACGCCGCACTAACGAGAAAATATGACACAGCAATTTTTTTAACATAAAACCACATTTTCTTCAACGTTAAGCACATTAATATATCGCCAACACGTCTCGTTGGGCGATCATGTGGAAAATTAAACACTCGCTGACCTTTCGTGTACGTCACTAAACCCACTGCCTACCCCGATAGGGAACACTTGATGGTTTCTGATGGCTTCTTATTGCCAAGATAATGTGTGATGACGTGGAAGAGTGAAGAGGAGCTCGTGGCTAAATTATAATAGCCGCACGGGTCGATCGTCTAGGTTAAGCAACGCTTGCCGAGGTTGGTCTGTGGATGGGTTACCATCTTAACATAACGAGACTTCTCCGTGCCTTGGAAAGCACGTTAAGCCGTTGGTCCCGGCTGTCATTTGGAGATCTTTGGCAGTCGTTACGGATTGTCAGAAGCCAGAAAATCTGACACCAATCTTGCCAAGAAGTACCGTGTTCCCCAGTTAATGGGTTGTGGAGGTTTGATAGGCAGCCGCTTCACGCAAAATACTGGTATTCAGCTGAATCCGGCATGACTGGGAGCCGACCCCAATATAGTTGAGAAAAGGCTAGGCAGATGATGACGTGAAAGAGTGAAGGTCTAAGTTATTGAATGTTGTTTGTTCATGTTGACGATGTTTTACCTTTTTTTTTTTTTTTTTTTCCCTTATCCTAGTGTTCATCAAGTTAATGATGTACTCTAATCTTATTACAATCTAGCCTTGTATATAGACTAATAAGTAATTTAATTAAAACTTAAACTGCTATATTGTCTTTACTAAGAATGTGTCCAATGGCACTTTTCTTATTGTCTCTATTAAGGCGAATACACTTCGTTCATGTGTTTATTTGGTAACACTTGTGCTACATTACACTATTCACTTTCACGAACACTAAACACTAACTCGAACGGTTTTGTTCTCTTAAGTCTTCTCACTATGTCTGTGTGGTCGAGAAGCTGGATCGCCTCGACATTCACATGCTGATGAAGTCTCTTTTCGTGAGCTTCTGCTGATTTTCGTATAACTTTTTCGATGAACTCAACTTTTAGGTCCCGATGGAGGTCATCATTTCGTATGTACCAGGGTGCATTTACAATTTCCCGTAATACTTTGTTCTGGAATCGTTGGATGATTAGTACATTGGTCTGTTTGGTGCAGCCCCACAGCTGGATACCATAAGTCCAAACTGGCATCAGGACTTGTCTGTATAGCAGCAATTTGTTTTGTACGGATAGCACGGAGTTTCTTCCAAGCAGCCAATACATTATTTTGAACCGTAGGTCGAGTTCATCTTTTTTCTTCTTGACATGGGCTTTCCAGCGTAACTTTGCATCAAGGGTCATACCGAGATTCTTGGCTGTATTCTCGTAAGGGATTTGTTTGTTATTAATATAAACTGGAAAATGTTGTTGCTTTTTGTTTGTAAAATCTATGTGTACAGATTTGGATTCATTTAATTTAATCCTCCATTTTTTGGTCCACTGATATACTTGATTAACAGCCATTTGTACCTTTTCTACTGCTTCTTTGTGGGTGTTTCCAACTGCCATTATGGCTGTATCATCAGCAAAGGTCCCAATGGTATTATGTTCTGATTCAGGAATATCGCAAGTGTATAGTAGGTACAGGACCGGGCCTAACACACTTCCTTGCGGTACGCCAGCTTTTATTTGTTTTAGTTCTGAGTAGGCGTCATCTTGTCTTATTCTAAAGAATCTGTTTAGAATGTAGGATTCTAATATATCTGCAAACTGTTTCGGTAGCAGGCTCTTCAATTTATGTATAAGGCCTTCATGCCATACTTTGTCAAACGCTTGAGCTACGTCTAGAAAAACAGTAGAACAAACTTTCTTGTTTTCTAACGCATTTTCTATTACGTTTGTGATTCTGTGCACTTGATCGATTGTTGAGTGTTTTTCTCGAAAACCAAACTGGTGCTCTGGTATAATGCTTCTGTTATCTATTATTGGTTTAAGTCGTTTGAGTAGCAGCTTTTCAAATAGTTTTGACATTATTGGTAGTAGGGAAATCGGTCTATATGATGTTGTTTCATGAGCCGGTTTCCCAGGCTTTGCTATCATTATTACTTCAGCAACTTTCCATAAGTCTGGAACATATTTAAGCCTCAGTGCGGCATTAATAAGGGTTGTTAGTTTAACCAGACCCTTTCTTGGTAAGTTGTGAAGTATCTCCCCTGTTATTAAGTCGTAACCTGGCGATTTTCGTGGGCTTATTTTCTGTTTTATTTCTCGAGCGACTTCTCTCGGTGTAACTAGTTTTATGGCATCTACATGATCTGGTGTCACTATATTAAGTAGGGTGTGATCTTCAATATTTTCCTCCTCGTTTGGTTGAAAAATATTTTCTAGGTGCTCTGCAAACCTAATAGCTTTTTGCTCATTAGTAAGTGCCCATTGCCCGTGTTCACACTTAATGGGAGGGATTTGGGCTATCGGCCTCTTTAGCTGCTTAGTAGCCTTCCAAAGGGAGTAGTCTGTCCTTTGATCGTTGCTTAGTTTCTGAAGGTAGGTTTTAGTTGAGTCGTCTTTATAGTTCTGGATTAGTCTTCTTACTTTTTTTGTAAGTTTGTTTAGTGCTCGTTTGTCATCAGGACACCTAGATTGATGCCACACTTTTCTCTGCCTTCTTTTCTCCATAATGAGTTGCTTGATTCTGAGGGGGTAAGTATTTCCCTTCGTCGTTTTATTGAATTCGGGCGTATTTTCCCACGCTGCTTGCTGGATATGCATTATGAACTTTTCGACTTCGATATTTAGTTGTTCAGGGGTTTTTAATGGAACTTTAAGGTCTATTTGATCATTCAATCTGGCCTTAAAGCTCTCCCAGTCTGTAAACTTATTAACAAGAGTGATACTGTTTTCTTTGTATAAAATACCCTCGCTAATTTCTAAGTATATTGCGGAATGATCTGAGTTCATGTCATAGCTTTGTTCCGTTTTTACATAACTAGTTGATAGGTCCTTGGTTACGAAAAAATCGATTAAGTCCGGAATTTTATTTGGATCTGTTGGCCAATAGGTGGGCTTTCCAGTAGATATCACATCACATTTTAGCTCTTTTATGGCACTCATTAGTTCTTTGCCTTTAGAAGTTGTTAGTCTGGAACCCCAATACGTATTTTTAGCATTGAAGTCACCTCTTAAGATGAATCTATTACCAAGGCGGGCTAGAAAACAAATATAGTGATCATTTTTTATCATGTACCGTGGTGGGCAGTAGATGGAACTCACTGTTAAGGGGTATTTCTTGGTTTGTAGACATATTGCCACTGCTTGGATTTCTTTCTCTTCATATTTAAACACTTCATAGTGCTTCAGGTTATCTTTAACAATAACGGCACTTCCGCCTCTTGCCGTATTGTCTGGGTGTAGTGCATGGTACACTTTGTATCCTCTAAACTTAATATAACATTGCTTTGTGAAGTGCGTTTCTGATACCAAGCACACATCAATTTTTTCTATTTCTAACACTACTTGTAACTCATTCTGATGTTTTTGTAACCCATTTGAGTTCCATGCCATAATTTTAAGTGTGGTATTCATTTTTTTGTTTTAGATATAGCAGTTTTGTTGCTATTTTCAATTTTTTTTAATCTGGCGTCGAATGATGACATTAACTTTAATATTTCATCCAACTTTTTGTCGCAATTCAAATCAGCCAAAGGCGCTTTCACTATGCCTCTTGTAGTTACTTGCGCATATGAGATGTTTTTATTTGTAGTTTGCATCGTGCTTTGGTTAGTTTTGGGCTGGCTCAGATCTTCACCTCTTCCGGCAGGTGCACTTTGTTGAGGATTCGTATTATTTCTTTTCGATTTTTTCAGTCGTATCTGCTGTATTTCTTTGGCTACAATACATCCCCTGTAGTTAGCTGGATGTGGAGCTCCGCAGTGGACGCATTTTGGCTTCTCTTCTTTTGGTTTTTTGCAATCCTTAGTGAGATGTTTACCTGTGCATTTTACGCACCTGGGTTCTTTGGAGCAGTACTTTTGTGTATGGCCGTATGCCTGACATCTTTTGCACTGTGGTACTAGTTTTGTGGATTTTAGTGATTGTATCTCCACATTACATCCTAGTATGTGTTTAATGTTGAATATTTTGTTAGTTTCTTCATCATTTGAGAATGTCAGCATGAACATATTGAGTGGTTCCTTAGTTTTCCAACTCAATTTATTGACTGCTTCTAGGATCTTGTAGCCTTTGCTGCGCAAGTCTTCGACTACTCTTTCAGGGGTGCATGTGGAATGCAATTTTTTTGCCATAACTCTTATTGGCCTCTATTGCTTGTTTTCATATGAGTGCCAAAGGCAATCGTTGTCTGAGAGGGCTTTTGAGATTGCTCTGTACGATTCTTCGTTTTTGGCATTTACTTTAACGGTATCTCCATTCATCATTTTGATGTTGAACGAGTCAGCTGATTGATTCTTACAAAGGAAATCAAAGAATTTTTGATAATTCTGGATACCATCTACAACAATAGGTGGTGGCAATGCAGTTCTGATGACTTTTTCATTGCTTCTATTCACGTCTCTTCCGTGTTCATTTAGAGTAGTTTGGGCATGATGTTTTACCTTGATCGAGTTGTTTTTGAGTGCGATTTTAACGTGCGAAGTCTTTGTGGTTTGTTGGCTGGTAGTAGAATCGGTGGATCTCTTGTTGACGTAAATATAGTCTAAGTTAAACTATGAATAAACGAAATGAAATATTATTAAGATAGCTTGATGGCTGTCAGAGTAGAACGGAAGATCTATGGACCTTGATAGCATGGGCATGGGACAATCAAAGGAAGATAATTAGATGAGAGTCAGTTATGATATCATGTACCCCATGTCGTACGAATCAGAACTCTTTTAATGTCACAAAGGCTTAGATTTCATACGTAAGTCAAAAAAAAATAACATAAAAAAAGAACAGAATAAAGAATAATAAACGGACACTACAAAATGCAGAATTTAAAATTCGAAGTCGGTGATTCTGGTGTGGTTTCTTCGTTTTTGTTTTTGAAACCGACGAAAAAGTTTTTATCGTTCACTGTGGTGCTTTTTAAAATACAAATTGCATTCTTTTCCACAACCAATTCACTTTACCTGATTATAGCTTCCATATCAGGACATTATCGAATTTCTTCGAAGCTTCAGTTCTATTGGTGAAAGTCACGCTATGTTTCGGGATATGTTCGTTTCCCCTTTTATGTGCAAGTTGATTAATGTCTGTTTGTTCGTTTTGAATAATTTGTGTGTATTGTTAGTGATGTAATAAGGGGTGGGGTTGTAGTAAGTCGGCATGTAAATATCAAATTATTGTTCAGTTTATGTATCTTCGATGTTGAAGATTGTCAGTCATTATGAATATCTCCTGTCGTAAGTTCGTTTATAAATACTTTTTCGTTTTCCGGATTAATTTAGGTCACTACCTATTTAATCATCATTTACGGTAGAAATGACATGTACTTAATTCAGGCATAATGCCTAAACAAGTTCTTGCTAGTCAAGTTTTCAGCACAAACTTTATAAGAAGTGAGATAGTGGTAGCGGGCTTTACTCTCCAGGTTGCCCCAGACGTGTCTCTATAAATAGATCGATGTTCATTCTTGAATATACCTACACTAATCTCATATTCGCAGACAACCGAAAAACGCCCATATATAAATAGACGTAGATAACAGTCATATGAGATGACACTAACATGCAAGCACTAGACACAACTAAATCGTTACTATATAACTATTAGTTAGCTAGTGAAGTTAGAGCTTGGGGGTATGCCAAAAGCGATAATTTGCGAGGCGGTGTACGCATAGACACCACGTCAATCACAATCGGGGACATGTGTGTTACTGTCAGTCAAGATGCAGCTCCACTAAATGTGAAATACTTTTAGTTTCTTCATGACTTGATGCGTCAATTGCGGTTGATGCTTCGTTTCTATTTCGCGAAGTTTCGTCTGGAATGATAGTAGGAGATGGACGTTATGAAGTGTTCTCAACATATTGGCTTCTGTACACTGCTGTGTCATTACAAATGACCTAAACGTAAGGTCCGTACTATAAGATACATACATATATCTGCATCACATGTGATACATTATTTTGTTTTTATTAATGTCACATATCATATTTTCTATTTGATTTATAGATTTCTTTTGATAGTTGGCAATATTACAAGACTCATATCAAAATTGTTTTATAAGTTGTAAAACCAATACAGTTCAAATTCCAATAGAAATATTGTTAAATGTCTATTTCTACTAGTTTAAAGGATGTTAAAATTAGTTGGCGTTCGCAGTGTGTTCAACTGCTATTAAACTATCATAGCGGAATTTAACTGGATACTCTTCTAAAATCACATAATTACAGAATTCCATCCCACTAACATCTTCATCGTCACTTCTAGCATTTTCATTCGCATCTCTTAGTGTTTTATTATTGTTTAAAGAATCAGTTTGGTCGCCAAAATAAACATTGCTAATGTAACGTGCACATGCATGTAGCAGGGAACCTGTGAGATCATCCACCTTGCCGGATCAGTAAGCAAATGACGAACGCTTCCCGTGTTACGACATTTCTATTCTAATTTACTTATCGTTCGGAGTTGGTCTACTTTTGGTGGGTTGGCAAGGTCGCTATCGGATGTTCTTTCCTTTTGTTGGGTTTAGATTTGTTTCTGACTTGTGAATATTTCACTTTCTCTTTTTCATTTATGAAATTAAGTGGCAATACTGCTTGTTGTAATTAAATGGTAATATAGCTGATAACCAACGGTTACTTCCGCCAGTTGTCAGCTATTGTTACTATGTCATATTCGTTCTCTTTACTTCTGTGATGTCCTAATTTGGTTTGACATTCATGTATTTAATTTAGCTCACTTCCATTTCTAATGATGCCGACCTTTGTAATCATATACTTGTTTGATGTCACTCCCAGAACAAGCTTGTGGTTGCATTTCATCATTTGGCACTCAAAGTTCTTAGAGTTCTTCTCGTGACATATTTTCTTTTATTTTGATATCATCTTCAAAACGAGCATCATCTGATATAACAATGACATTGGCGGGCTCTTTCATCGTGTTCATGCGTTATTTTTAACTGAAGTGCAGTCGAAAGGCTGAGCATTAATCATCAATGGTTCAGAGAACTGATTCATGATCACATGTTGTGCTTAATTAGCGGATGTGTGCCAGAATGTTGATGAGCGCCGAATAATTGGCATTATTTAAATGGATGGAATTGAAGTTATTTTTGATTTTTTGGAAAAATAATCAGCGTTTTTTTATTATTATTGGGATGCTGCTCATGGTAATATAAGCAATTCCATTCCTTACACCAAAATGTTATGTTGCCTTTTAGTCATTTTTACTTCTTCAAATGAACCCATTGATAGTTGTTGTTTATTCTTCACGATAAACAAAATTATGTTAAAAAAACCAATAGGGTAAGTTTTGGCTAGCTTGCGGCTTCGCGAGATAAGATGCTATCAGGTAAAATAAAAAGATCTCAATGCCAGTGAAATATATTCAAGTCCAAAGTTGCATCATCCGTCGAAATAAATAATCGTAAATCTAGATCATTGCTTCTTGTTAAAAACGTGGGAAACTTTGAGCTAGATAAAAAGTTTCCAACGATTTTAGTTACACTAGTGAAAATTTGCATGTTCGTGCACGTAAGTTCCTTTGCAAAGTATTTGTGAACTCTTCAAGACAACCACTTTTGATGCTGCAATAATAGTCAATCATATTTCCTAGATTTTTAATTAGTACCTCTATTGCATTAAAACGACCAGCATCAACACCGCATTTTATAATTATAAATGAGTTTTTTGGTTTTCATATCCAAATAATAGTTTTTGCTTTCCAATTTATTCTGTTAGGTTAGATGGTATCTAGTTTCCCCAAATATGAAAGGGGTTATTAACATTTTATTGCTTGAATTTGAGTCGTAGGACGATTCATTTGAATTACTTCCCTGTCTAGCCGGAGAGTCGGCGCCGGCGCCCCCAGTTTTAAACTCTGCGCTACCCTCTGTCTCCTGGCTGACAGCCAGCTCGACGCATCCTAGATAACTTCATTCAAAGCTCACAAATTTTCATTTTAAACTGTTGTAAATCATAATTCTTGCAGTATTCAGAATGAACAATTGGCATAGCAGGTACAGCGCAATTTATTACTTCTAGTGCCGGTAACTTTTCATTTGCTTTTCAGTTTTTGCCATGGACATTTTTCCTCTTGTTCTCACTGTTTATGCTTTTTCTTCTTCATCTTCTTTGTAAACTTCAATCACATAATAACTAGTAAATAACGTTACAATAGTTTTATTTATCAGTCTGCTAATTAACCACACTTAGCCTTATTTAATTTTTTTCAAATAAATTCCGCAACCTTAGCAGGCACTGACCCTATGGGGCCCCATCTTCTTTGCTGACATCTCTTTGAGGCGCGCGTGGAACACGACACGCCGTCAACCCGTGCCTAATGGCTATCGGACGGTGAGCCACCCATAGTTTGCCGTCCGCAGGCGCGCTCCTACGGTGGCCGAGGCCGAGGACACCGCGTTGCTCCGCCCAAGCAGGGCAGAGCTCCACCGTATGCTCCATCGTGTCCGGTGGTGCGACCCCGCTTGCGCCAGAACCAACGTGTTGTCAGCGTAGCAGACAACACTGACGCCGCGAGGGAGGTCGCCTCGCAGCACTCAGTCCTAGCCGATGTCCCATAGGGGACAGCACTTAGCCTATAGTTGCCTTATACTTTGCTGAACTTTTTTCACCGATCTTTAAGCTGAATTCAGTTATCTCCGGTATCATTTGTAATAAATTCGTGAATATCATCATAAATTATGCTCATGCGCAATTTGCCTTCAAATATATCGGTCTCACCATCTCTTACAGCTGATTCGAGTCTGGTCCTATCGTCATCCGCCCCCGCGCTGATCTCGCTGACGTCATTACTTAATCGTGTATAAGATATACGGAAAATGTTAGAAAATTCGAGGTCGATGCACGACTCGTTATTTTACTTCGTCTCATTTCTATTATTGCATGTTTTACCTATCGTAAGATATTTCTAGCTATGCTGTGTCTGTGAGATTTTCTTGTTTGTCTTCGTCGTCTGGTATTAATCGGTCTCTGTCTGTGGATTCTCTTGTGATAAGTTTTTATTGCCTCTCTGATAATATATGGACGTGACTTAGAGAATGTAGTCAACTAATATTTAACTCTGTAATTTCTATCCGATGTCACTCCACACGCTCACCGTTCAGCCGACATATTCCAATGCATCCGTTCATATGAAAATACATATTCAGAATAATTTAGGAAACTTACTCTGTCACGGGATATTTTCGGAAACACATAAGAGACAAAGCTTTCAGTTTAAAAGCAATTCATTTAAGTCCATTAGCTAACCATTATAGTTAAAGACGGGGGCGAGTAAATTAGTGCCAAAATCCAGCACAAGCTGTGGCACATTGTGGCTGGTTAGTTCTATTTCAGAAGTCTTGACACATTTTACGAATGTGGGTTAGTTTTAACCGAAGCATTGGCATAGTTTGATTGACGTGCCAAAAAGAAAAATGGCATTTCAACATCCGCCCATTGATGAAAAACCAATACAGGCGAACTAACGCGTTGAAATTTACAATAGTTCCAGATTTATATGTTCCAAGATGTGATTGATTTTCTTTATTTCGCCCTTCTTATAATAGGCTAACAACGACTCTCATACTTGAATTTTTCCAAACCAATAAATTCTATTTTTGCAATGTGAATAATGCAAGATCGTTTTTCATAACGTAAAAACTAAAACCATTTCCGTTCTCAACATGATCCGTCTTATCCAGTTTTATCCATTCACTCGGCCAAATCTTTGGGAGTAACTAGACTCTTTTCATATTTGGCATGCTTCTTATGAATTTCATCTATACTAATATTATAAAGCTGAAGAGTTTGTTTGTTTGTTTGAACGCGCTAATCTCAGGAACTACTGGTTCGAATTGAAAAAATCTTTTTGGGTTGAATAGACCATTTATCGAGGAAGGCTTTAGGCTATATATATCATCATGCTTAAGCCAATAGGAGCGGAGCAGCGATAAAGAATGTTTTAAAAATGGGGATTCCACGGGGACGAAGTCGCGGGCAGCAGCTAGTAACTGATATAAAGCAGCTGTGGCATTCCTAGATTTCGACAATGTTTGAGTAATGTTTGTCACGTGGATCTTGCTATTTGCGACTGACCTAAATGCGAATCTGTGGCTATGAATGAGAAACTTCTTAGAACCTCTTACATTATCGTGAGTGTTCTATTAAGAATTTGCCAAAAGGCCTGTAAGGTCATATGCATCTGGCAAAAGTATCTTGTATTTAGAGATGTGATACAATTAGAAGCTCCATTATTCATGTTTTGGCGGTGGATAAGGTGAGTTCTGAAAATAAATAATGTGGCGCCTGAAGCTAACAAATTATATTCGATAATGTAATGCAGCAGGGGAATGTTACGCCTACAGTTTTCAACCCACTATCTTCTAGAAACTAACATTTTTTTCATTCCTGTCTAAGAATACGTATGTTGTAGGTAACTGCTATCTCCGGACATGTAAATATTGTGCGGTGACTGTGATCATAAAGCGAGTAGGTAAAACAAATATGCTGCAGTTACGAATTTGTATAAAAGTAATAACATTCGATTAAAAACGTGTACGCCGTATGGCATTTCATACAAATTTTTAAGTCACTATTTTGCGAAATGACTGAACCGATTTTAATGAAACGTATAAGCAAGGTACATAGGTCTAAAAAATTAGTTAAAACATCTTCGAAATGTCGTATTTAAAAAAGATAACTGGTTTATGTTTGTATGGAAAATGGGTCTAATTTAACTGTAACATCGAAAATGTTTTCATCTAACTTTTTCATCAAAATCGGTTCTGTCATTGCGGAAAATAACGACTTGAAAATTTGTATGAAATGCCGTTTGGCGTATACTTATGCTCTTAAATGTGTATTAATTAGTAATGAGCGTAGACAAGAGCTGATAGATAAAGGGGAAGAAATAACAAAAGATGAAGGAATAAAATATGAAAGGAAATGAATGATAGTTTCCCAAGTAACATGGAACAAGGACAAGAAGATGCTGAGAGATTTCCGCAATAGTCCACAAGTTAAAAGTATTGGCACCAGAAAAATATTCGGCCCAGAATGCTGACTATGTTTTGGTTACTTTTCCCAAACACAGCGATGTGGATGATGTTTTTGATGTCAATGATTTCTTTTAATTCGCCTTTGTACATAATTATTATTATTATTTTGTATTAAATAAGGATTTAGTCTAGTTATATATTTGAGTATTTGCAGTAACATTCTGTTGAAATTTATTGGGTGTAAAAGATAGCATAGACCTTCGTTTGTTATATGCAGGCTTTAATAGCGTCTTGGTAAAATATCCCTATAATTTAAGTAATTACAATAAATCAATAGCTTTTCAACTCTTACTAAAAGTCAGAGCAAGGTATAAATTTCAACTATATAACCCTGTAGGTTTTAACAGTAGCGCTACATTAATAAATACAGTCATGAAGATACGCTCCATAGCTTGTAAAATATACGTTTTTGCAGTAAACTTTGAAATCGGGTTTGTTTTCGTTTTTACTGTATCAGCAATTATTATGTTATAGAGTTTTAAGCACCGTGGTGATGCCGTGTTGAGACGATTAGAGCACATGAAAAAGCAATTGATATTCGTAATTTTATGTTTCACTAGTTTCTGCCCGCGACTTCGTCCGCGTGGAATAGTTACATCGTAACAATATCTATTGAATTATGTAATTAAATATTGTTGCAATTATAGTTATTAAGGGATAAGCAATCAGTATTTGCTTATCGCTTAGTTACTAAAATAGCATTTATTAAAATTAAAAGTTATAGCAGCAATCGAAATAAAATTATCACCAATTACATTTGATCACCTCATTAGGAAATCCACATATCTCGCCACAAAAGCAACACTCCCAAACGATTACGACACTTAAACAGACGTAGCACAGTATAAATTCGTTTGCATGCGACACCATAATTCTATTGCACACGTCCACTCGATTTTGTATCTACTTAAAGACGTGGTTATTTTATAAATAAAGTTATTTATATAGAAAAGTACCGTCAGCAACGCCGCCTACGTGGCTTGGGCTATTTTTAAGAATTACTATAATGTTAGTATCGGTATCATGTTGTCGTTGCTTTGTGATATTGTTCGAGTAGAGTTGTGTTGATGGACTTATTTGTGGTTCAGTTTGTGAGAGCTGTTTTTGGTTATCACCAGTGATCGGCGTAGGTAGTGATATTCCCGGGATTTAGTGACCTGTCTTAAAGGGTTTAATTGAAATAAATGCTTTGAGTTTTTAACATGGATATGCCTTCTGAACACCGGCACCAGTTAGTAATATGACAAACAGCACCGAGCGTTACCGGCTTATACCGGAAATTAGTAGTTTGATATGTGGTCTTGCGTACTCATAATTTACACAATTTAACTTACCGGCCATGTCCATTTTACATTATCTTTCAGGTTCATTGATCCAAAATGGCACTACTTGCGCCGATCACTGGTTATCGCAGTGTGCATTTCTCTGTTAAACTCATGTTTTATCTATGTATATCTATACTAATATTATAAAGAGGAAATATTTGTATTTTTATATTTTTGTATGTAACGAATAAACTCAAAAACTACTGGAGCCATTTCAAAAAATATTTCACTATTAGAAAGCTACATTCACCCTAAGTAACTATATTTTATCTCCCCACGGGAACGGGAACTACGCGGGTGAAACCGCGGGGCACTGCTAGTCTAATATAAATTTTAATGATAATCATTGTCCGACAGCGAATCGTTAGCGTCCTCCGGCACAATACAAGTATATCTTCAGGTTGCTGATAGGACTGCCTCGCTATTGCAGCGCTTCAGCGATGTTTGCTGAGGCACAAATTGATGGGTTCCGTGCCATAATACGTTTAAGCGAGCGGCATCACTGATGCGCAGGTTACTGCTGGAATAAAAGAAATACCTTGATGAAGGCAATAGCTGCACTGCCATGTTAGATATAATTGATTCTTGTCTAATAATAATTATAATAATTGATGTATTTTTTTCATGTAGGTAGTTTTTAAAACTACATAATAAGCAAAACTTAGTCTGAAATAGCGGAAATTCATAATAATCCATACATCCACAAATATAGAACTTCACGTTTATAATATTAAACTTTTTAAGAAGGATAATTGTATTCCATTCGAAAGGTTATAATTTAATAATGGCTCCGATTGAATATAAAACACGAACAGTCAGACATGTGCAGGAATAGAACTGTGATCGGTTTTACTTTGAGATCTCTCTTTGATATTCTGGACACAGATGTATATCTTTTTACAATACTTAGGGTCGACGGCGCGTCGTGTTCCAAGCGCGCCTGAAAGAGCTGTCAGCAAAGAAGACGGGGCCCCATAGGGTCAGTGCCTGCTAGGGTTAACGGAATTTGTTCGAAAGAATCACCGCGGCCCTGGAACGCGGCGGGCACTAGAAGGATCACGGGTGTGTTTTAGTCGGTAAGAGTCTGACACTCCCTTCCGCTCTGCCCAGAGAGTCTTTTTTTGTCATTTGATGACTTCCCATCCAAAAAAAAAAGGTTAAATGACTGCTCGCAAGTCACGAGAAATGGCGTAAGCAATCATTCTTCCTTATTGCGTGTTAAGGTTTTGTGACAAGCACTGGTTTTCCTTACCGAGTTTTCCGTGACCATTTTGTTTCTTTTTCATTAAGACAAGTATCAGATTAATCTGTAAAAGTATATTACACTTGGTAAATAGTTACCAAGTGTGTGTGTATGTGTGTTGGTAAAAGTTACGGAACTTACAAAGACTGAAGGCCTTTGTTGGAGTTTGTTTCGTATTAACCATAGGTCTTAATAATAAACTAAGTATCTATGTCCCACATAACTGTTTTCACATTTTTTATGTTTCGCAGAATATTTAGCTAAAACTCTCCTATAGAGTTTTGACAAAACTTTATTGAATGTCAGTCACTTGTGGTCGAGCTTTTTTAAAGGCAAAGTTTTGTTTTTTAGATTTTGAAATTGTTCTACTGTATATCAGTCATAGAACGTCACCCTTATATATACACACAAATACTGAAACACACTGTAAAGAGCAAATGCAGATCAGTTATGTGTAGTAAGCAATAAATGCATTCTTGTTTTATGCTAATCCTAATTTGCGTAAATCGTGCACTGTTCTTTTCGCCCTTGGCCTGGTCAACTTTTTTTATTTTATTTATTTTAACTTACAGTGACGTCATTTTAAACATATTCAAATTGCTTCTGAGAATCGGTCTTCTGTCACTATTGTTTATTTATCGATTAGATTATTCGAATTAGATATTATTAGAATTGTATTCGTAGGAACCACTTAAACTAGTGCGGAATTTGTTCGAAAGAGTCACCGCGGCCCTGGAACGCAAAGGGCACTGAGAGGAGCACGGGTGGGTTTTAGTCAGTAATAGAGTCTGACTGGACTCTGACACTCCCTTCCGCTCCGCTCAGAGTGGGAGATACCGATATAGCTACTTACTTACTAGCTACTTTAATTTAGATCAAAACACTTCCTCCTGAGCTTGCTCTGTGAGTACCATACAAATTTTAGAAATGTAGAGATTTTTGTTATTTGTTTGCGGTAAATTATGATGAAGTACAGGTACAATATTACTTATCAGTATTTATGTAGATACTAGCTGCTGCCCGCGACTTCGTCCCCGTGGAATCCCCGATTTTAAAACATTCTTTATCGCTGCTCCGCTCCTGTTGACTTAAGCGTGATGATATATAGCCTAAAGCCTTCCTCGATAAATGGTCTATTCAACCCAAAAATAATTTTTCAATTCGAACCAGTAGTTCCTGAGATTAGTGCGTTCAAACAAACAAACTCTTCAGCTTTATAATATTAGTATAGATTATTAATTAGTATTGTAATAAAATTATGTTTATTATTTTCGAAAGATTCACCGCGGCCCTGGAACGCAAAAGGAGGAACATGGATAAGTTTTAGTCAGTAAGAACCTGACACTCTTTTCCACGCCAAGAGATGAAGAAGTCAATTGATTATTACCCATCATTAAAAAAATAAAAACCTAGAAATATCCGATTTATTTGTGGATTAATAAAAATACTATTGTTATCTATTTGCTTATCGTCCGTACAGCTTTTTTATTTTGAAACGCTAGGATATCGTAAAGCAAGAGAAACAATAAACTCTGTGTAAAAATCCCAACATCTCGCAAGTATTTATAGTTAGACGCCTACGTTTGCTGGCGACCAACACAGTAACCCATTTCTCATGGCCCAATCTTGCAAGTTGTATATGTTAGTAAGATTTTTTTACTTTTAATTTTCAACTAGCTGCGCCCCGCTGTTTTACCCGCGTAGTTTGCGTTCCCGTCGGAATACGGGTATAACATATAGCCTACTAGTTGCCGCCCGCGCGAATTTTGAAAAATATCCCAAGGGCACATACTCTCGGGAGAAAAAGTATCTATGTTTTATTCCAGACTATAATCTACCTCTGTGACAAATTTCATCAAGATCCATTCAGAAGGTATTGCTTGAAAGAGTAACAAACATCCATCCATCCATGCTTACAAACTTTCGCGTTTATAATATTAGTAGGATGTTAGTTGCTTATAATGTAGCTTTCCATTGGTGTTCCATTATTGGTTAAAATGGGTCTCGGAGCATATTTGATAACCATCAGTAGTTTTTAAGTTGATTCGTTATAAACATACAAAACTTTCTCCTATAATATTTGTGGAAATACTGTCAATTGTCAAAATATTTTACCCTTGGCTTACTTTTGGATGTAGGTGATGTTTTAGAGGTCATTTTCGCCGTGTTACAATCAGTAATATTAAGATTAACACGTTTTTCGATTTTTTGGCAAAAGGTTAGATATAGATGGTTGACGGTTCCAAAACCAGTCCTACCACCTACTTACTTGTGTAACTCATTCATTGATATTTGCTGAAAATAGCATTAAGTTTGTAAATTAATTTAGTAAGACATTACATGCTTTTATTGACAACAGCATTTCATTTAAAAAAAGTTTTTATTTGTGTTTTAAATTATTTTTTGTAGCAATAATTTTTTGCGTGCAACTTATCAAATGGAAGATGAAATTGCATGTTTGCCTTACACCAAAATTCTAATAAACCATTTCACATACTGATAAAAGTAATGGAAACTGGAAACACACCCCCATAATTACATACCCCACCTCTAAGCCCGAATGTTTTGAATTAGACCATCAAAACTATCTTACTTCTAACTACAATTATAAATACGAAAGTTTGGATGGATGGATGTATGTGTGTTAGTCAATTACGCCAGAACAGCTGAATGGATCTGTACGAAATTTGGCGTAGAGACATATTATACCCTTGATTTTTTGGTTGGGAAATCATCCAATGAATTTTCCCGCTCTGGGTGGAGTGGAAGGGAGTGTCAGACTATTACTGACTAAAACCCACCCGTGATCCTCCTTATGCCTTTTGCGTTCCAGGACCGCGATGACTCTTTCGAATAAATTACACCAAAACCGAACAATTATACTCTGGAATAGCTCATAGTAATTAATCCTGGGAGAACCCTTATAATTACCGTCATTCGAACGAGCAAAGCAATAGGTAGAAGCTAGTCAGTGGCGTGCAGTGTTCGAGTTGGGTAGGCTAGAAAATAATGTCAAAAAAAAACACATCACATTATTTAGGGTTGAAATGTGGTGTTTTTTTTTTAAATGGGCTATTTAATAAAAAACGCATTTCATTAAAAATCAAACCTGAATAATGTGGTTATATTTTAAAATTTATTTGGACATTTTCTCTGGCCTACCCTAACTCGAACCACTGCATGCGACTGAAGCTAGTGTAGGTATAGACATCTAATCGTTCGCGTTTATGTTTGTTCGTGAAACTCTCGGCCTCAACCTTACTTCACTGACGAAAATAAACCATCACATGTCCCCGACTAATCTATCGCTAATTCTTTGGTTCAGTGTTGCCAAATGTATTAATAGAGCGATAACCTGTCTCGTAGCACCTGACCGGTTCTCTTTCTGGCTGTCAGAGCTGGGTGTTAGGCAGAAAAGTGTCTAGACATACTCGAAAATGAGGACTTTGTCAAACGACGTAGGGTCGAGGAGAGTTTGTCAAACTTAAGCATTTTGAAATCAGGGTATTCTCTTTTACTTATAATCATACTAATATTATAAACGCGAACGTTTGTAAGTATGGATGGATGTTTCTTACTCTTTCACGCAAAAACTACTGAACGGATTTGGATGATATTTGGCACAAAGATGGTTTATAACCAGGATTAACTTATAGGATTAAATGAACTATTAGATTATTTACCCCAATATTCCCACGGGATCGAAAGTTATGCGGGTGAAACCGCGGGGCGCTGCTAGTGGTTTGTTAAAGTTAAAAGTAATAATGTCTAGATAAACATCTATGATGCTTAATTGTGTTTTAATGTCAAGCAACTTTCATAAGCAGATAAGGAGTTCTTACCGTTCCAGGCTTATCTTAGCTATTCCTGTGACTGTCTCGAATAGTTATTGAGAGAATGTATTGGAATATCCTTGTTTTTTTATGGATAGGAAGTCATCAAATGTCTACTGCTCATACATCGACTTCTTCCGTTCTGGGTGGAGCAGAAGGGAGTATCAGACTCTTATTGACTAAAACCACCCGTGTTCCTGCTAGTGCCCTTTGCGTCCTCATTCTGAAATGCCCTGAATGGATAGGTAGCTAATATTTAATTTCTAACAAGATTTGTAACATGATGACAGTTAAATCTTACTCAAAAACATTTACGAAAAGATGGTTGATTAAATAAGTAATATTAAAATGTAAAAACGTCCCAAGACTTGAAATATTTTTAAATTTAATTACAATCTAAAGATCAAGCATTCATATGTATAATAATATGGTAACCACATTTCATAATATTTTCCTTTCCCGTTTTTGTAATAATACAGATCAGTTAGTGCTAACGATGTATGTGTTTAAGATACAGAAACAATATATTTTAGTGAAAAAGGTAGCTGTGAACAATACAGCCAAAATACCGACTGTTTTACAATATCACGTGCTATCATCATAATTCGTGCCAGAGGTGGATTAACACCTGACATCTCCGTAATGGCCTACTAAATCAAACGATATATTATCTTATTTCTAGTTTCAATAATGTTACGTAATATATTACCGTAACCGTTTAACTATTGTTTCTCACTAATACTAGAATCTAATAGCATCATGTTTTACGATACAAATGTTTATAGGTCTCCTTAGACTTGGCATAAATAAAAGAGTTATCTGCCTGCACAGTTTATAAGGTCTGGGTCAGCTCGTTTACATACAAACTCACGACTAACCCTTTTACGATCTGGTTAACCTTCATAGATGCAGGCATGCAAGTTGATGTCATCGGTGCAGGGATACTGCGTGCAACTCTATTCCAATATTATTCTAGTGTGGCAACATTTTCTGTAATAGAGATGAAGACAGTTTGTTGTAGTTTGAAATTAGATTGTGTGTTGTAAATGTGTTGTTGGGTTAATAAATGTTTCTTCGATAGCTACCACGTGCGTCCTTTAAATATATTGTTTTGAAAATACAAAATATAATGCTATTATTTGAGTGTTTATTTTGTCTGGAATGTCTCATCTTGTGTGAGGTCAATGCATCGTTGCTGATAAATTCTGCTTCAACTAATTTTCGATTAAAATCCCGCAGTAACTCCATATAAACTTTATTATCTTATAGGGCTTCGACAAGATGCCCCGCAGCACCCAGTCCTTCCTCATCCATGCTGCCAAAGATTCCACCACCAGTTGTATCTTTCTGTACCATTGCCGATTCGCGGTCATCTTTCTAGGACTGGTCTCCTATGTCAGCTATCGATTCTTCAAGAAAAATGGCCGGTCTACTTGTATTCCCGCTTGCTAACCTTGCAGGCTGTTTTCTTTAAGGATGGGAAATCATCAAATGAATTCTTCCGCTTCGCCCGGAGCGGAAGAGACTAAAACCCACCCGTTTTCCTCTTAGTGCACTTTGCGTTCCAGGGCCACAGTGAATCTTTCGAATAGTTTCTGCAACCCTGCTGGCTCCGTCAATGAGTTTACTAACGGCCCTTTTTCGGATAAAGTCATTGATTTATCGTGTACCTTCCCTAATAAAAATTTACAAATCTAGAAATCCTGTGTGCGAAATTCCATCTAGTTACGATTATCATCGTTCAGCACTTCATTCATATTCACAAACATTTACTTACAATATGACGCTGTACATTGTGGAATAACAGAGATAAAAACAATTTTGTTGTCGTTTGAAATTAAATTGTATCTCGTGAATGTGTAGGTAGACGTACTTAGATAATCTCAAATGCATTCATATTTCGAACGTCAATAAATGTGTTCGCACACGACCATGTGCCATTTTGTAAGTAAGTTTGCTGGCGGGATATAAGAAACAATGTGTATTATTCGAGGCCATGTAACAACTTTGTAATTCACTGTTATTCTAGTGTTTAGTGTCGCTGCACTTTTTATGTGAGGTCACTGGCATCTACTTACAATAATATGTCGAAGCTGGCGGTGTACTGTTATATAAATAAAAGGGCCTAATACAGAATGCCTATGGCCTACCTACACGTCTCGTATTGTGATGATATTCCTATCTTTGGAGCCCTTACCACGGTGAGATTGGACGCTTTTACCGACACCGCAACTTCAATTTATTCTTTTTGTAACACTTATTTTTTTATCAGAAAAATTAGAATGTAAAAATCGTGAAATCAGCAAGCAGTTAGTCGAAACAGCACCTAAAAAATGTCCGGGTTTTACCAAGGCACGTTTAGAAACCCCACCCGGACGCTCCCCGGACGCCCTTCAAACTAGGACATATCCGGGGACACCTGGACGTATGGCAACCCTACGTGTAAGTAATAGCAATTACTTACACAAATACGTAACTTGTGTATTGCTCGTTTTTTTCAAGAAGGAGCCAAGTTCATGGCCTGGCGACGTATAAACCTTTGGTTTAATGAAAATCGTGTTCATAGGGACTTTAAGGAGCTTGTGGCTAAATTATAACAGCCACATGGGTCGATCTTCGAGGTTGAGCAACGCTTGCCGAGGTTTGGTCTGTGGATGGGTGACCATTTCAACATAGCAAGACTTCTCCGTGCCTCGGAAAGCACGTTAAGCTGATGGTCCCGGCTGGCATTTGAAGATCGTTGGCAGTCGTTACGGAGTGTCAGAAGCCAGAAAATCTGACACCAGTCTTGCCAAGAAGAGTACCGAGTTCTCCAGTTAATGGGTTGTGGTGGTCTGGTAGGCAGCCGCTCCACGTAAAATACTGGTATTCAGCTGAATCCGGTATGTCTGGAAGCCGACTCTAATATAGTTGGGAAAAGGCTAGGCAGATGATGTGTTCATAGGGACTTGTTGTACTTATTGAATCTAGTCTATGAATAGTACAAAATCATGTTATGAAACTGATATTTCGTGCGATAGTTTATCGAATGGTAACTGCATGAAAATTGGTGCTAAAATGTAATGTTTATTATGTAGTGCATACGGGCAAGCCGTAAGTTCAACGACCGTGTATCGTGTTATTATATATTGGTCATGCCGATAGTTCTAAACTAATATTATTAGGATGTAAAAGGAAGTAATTCCTCATCCGATTTTAAATATTCTAATTCTAATTGGTTAATTTTATCCGGGAAAATGTATTTTTGTCCGGGAAATGGCGATAATCGAAATTTATTTAGTAAATACACTTTTATGCGTCCGGTTTTTCCTAGCTGACAGCCTTGAGGAAAAACACTGAAAGAAACACGAGAAAGAAACAAATAAAAATAGTTTATTCCTCCTAAAATCGCACATGACATTATTAGAACGTACATTGTATAATTATATACAAATAAAAAAAAGTTAAAAATGACGTGTTGGGAAACAGACCCATTCATGAAAAGCCCCCACCATGCCCAACCTAAAAACCAATCAGCAGATTCAGATTCTAATTCCCTATAGAGAATTCGAAATTGGAACGCACCAACCAGAAAAGAATTCTTACATGAATGGGCCTGCCTATGTCAGAAGTAAAAGTCTCTTTTAGTGACCTAAATATTTTATAGTCATACTAGCTAACCCAGCAAACGGTTTTTTGCCACAATAAAAAAAAATCACGGGCGGTCCTAATTATCATTTAGGCGTATGAAAAAAACTTTTTACTAAAAAATACAACCGACTTCCACAAAAAATCAAAAAAGTACAAAATAACTTTAATTCGGAACTCGGTGTTTGTGGTTCCTTTTTCGTTTTTTGAACACCGACTTCCGAATTAAAGTTATTTTGTACTTTTTTGATTTTTTGTGGAAGTCGGTTGTATTTTTTTGTAAAAAGTTTTTTTATTTTTCACTTTTTAGTGGTACCTACACCCCCTCCCCTACCCCACCTAAACGAACCAATTACATTGGTGTAAAAAAAATGCACTGCTCCAATGCAGAGTAAACTAAAAGGTCGTCAATGTAGACAATGTAGATATTTTTTCTAGATTTTTGTTGATTTTTCAAAAACCGCTTGTTCGATTTCGATAAAATTTTCATGGGACCATTTGGGAAGTATACCCTTTCCAACAAAAAAAGAATTTTTCAAATCGGTTGGCAAGAGACGGAGTTATGCGCGAACAAACATAAAAAAAAAAAAAAATACAAACATCCGAATTGAGAACCTCCTCCTTTTTTAGAAGTCAGTTAAAAATAGATGTTGGCCGATTCTCAGACCTACTGAATATGCATATAATTTTTTTTTTAAAGTCGGTCAAGCCGTTTCGGAGGAGTATGGTAACTAACATTGTGACTCGAGAATTTTATATATACGAGTAAGACTAGCTGACCCGGCAAGCGTCGTTTTGCCACATAAAAAAATAGGGGTGGACCACCTTTAACATTTAGGGGGATGAAAAATAGATTTTGTCCGATTCGCCACCCTAGCCGATATGCACGCTAAGATTCACGAAAATCGGTCGAGCCATTTCGGAGGAGTTCAACCACGAACATCGTGACACGAGAATTTTATATATAAGATGAAATTCATATTGGTTCATGTCTGAAGTAATCTGTTGTGAAAAGGGACACACACATTTCAGTGGAGAGCAATTTGTTGGACTAATAAAACCAATCCTATAATTTCGGACAGAGGATAAGCATTGCCATACAACGTGGCAATGCCACCAGTCTTTTGGGTTCACTCTCAGTCGATAGCGATGAGAACGAGCTTTTTGATGCCATATTGTAGTTATGAGGATTTTAGTTTAATTTAATTCTTCGTCGTTTCCTCACTGCTGAGGATCGCGACCACATACGGTGCGTTTTCAAGCCATGCGGCCCTCTGAAGCGTGGACCGCTCTGTACATGCTGCCACCAACTAGATTAACTAGATTGTCGGTTAGATTTAAAGTTTATCCTGAAGATTCATTGGTTAGTATCCACACTACTCGGTAGCAAATGCTTATACAAACTATACCTACTGACTAGCTTTTCAGTTTTCTAATTTCCCAGATACAGGCCGGAATCCATCAAAGCATCGTTAAGCTGGCTAGACTAAACGTCTAGCCTATACAAAAAACATTACACTCGAGAGTTCATCGCAGTCGGTTAAAAATAACTCTTGTTTGCACCATAGTCTGCACTCTATCTGAGTTACTACATGATGCTGTGGGTTAGACTTATAGTTTGCTTGTTTAGGTTTACTAAAACCAGCCCCCCTAGGCAGTAAATCACTTTTTATTTGTTAACACAGGTAATACAGATCTGATATTTGACAAAGAGAGCGCTATGTTATGCCAGGAGGCGTACAAATATGGTGAGCATCCAGCTCAAGATTACATATTAAAGTTTAAAAAAACATGTACATATATATTTGAGAATCCTGCATAATTATAGTCTCCAATTTATCATTATTAACATTTAAAAACATTATCTAGCATTGTTGCTAGATAATGTTTAGCCTATAGTGGGTTCTCTCGTGAAATGGACAACCATTTCACGAGAGAACCCATAGGTACATATATTAATCGACACACATTAATTTCGTTCCGTTAACCAACAAACACACGCAACACCTTCATTCAACACATAATTACTACATTTAGATCAACAAACATTTCTCAATTAGCCTTTCCAGTAAATACTAGCTGTTGTGCCTCTTGCCTGGATTTTGGTGGCTCGACTTTCAACGAACGTGACTGCCGGCTGCCCGATGATCACGCGTCGCTTTGAAAGGAAATACCCGCTTTTAAACTAATGTTACTCCTGTTTTATGGTACCGTTTTGTAGTGGAATTCTGTGTAACGTCAGAATAGTGCTACAGTATATTGAAACAGTAATATCGTGGGCAGCAGTTTCTGAATGCTACGTTTATTTTTTATTTTAAACTTTATGTACAATAGTGGTTCATGGACGGACTTAATGCAGCAAAGCATTATCTATCAGTCAGTCAGTTTTATTTTAAAGAAGGCTTATAGACTAATAAACCTTTTAATGAATAAAAAAAGTGCTGTCAACCATTTGAATAAATGACATTTGAAATTAGAATTTAAACTAGAAACAAATTTGTTTCTAACGGTAATGAACCAACTAACAGAAGAAAGAAACAATCTATAACAAGAAGAAGCCCGAAAGTAAATCACACACAAGAAACTAACCATGTCTATTAACATTTCTAAATCTCTAAACCATGACAAGAACTGCTAATCATGCACAAACTGATTGACACAGCTTTCTGCTAAACGGCTCACGAAGACACAGACACACATACACTGAGTAGGTACATATCTAGCATTTTACTTGACCTAGCTCTAACAATGCTAGCTCAGATTTCTAGCCCAGCCCGTCCAACCGGTTTGGATATCTGCTTTGTCCAAGTCTGGATACACCTTATATGTAGGCGTTAAGATGGTGTGGTGCCCTTTATTATAAACTAGCGACCCGTTCTTGCTTCGCAAGGTTTTTGAGACTTCAAGAAATAATAAATATTTCTGTGCTATCTAATAATAAATCTTCTGGAAAGAGTTGCGTCGTAATCATTGAAATATGCAGTAAGGGAACGTAGACTGCACGCTTTTTTTGACGCCATAAATTGGCCCGTCTAAGCCGAACCGAACTACACACACGGTCGGCAATCTTCGGGAGTGTCTTGCTAAAAATGCAGTAAAGTTTTATGTGGTTAACGCGTTTTAACAAACGTTCAGATGCCCCTCATGATGCCATCTTTACTATTTAAACCTATGATTATAATACACTGTATTTATTGCTAACTTTATTTAGTTTATCATTGTATAGAACTACTTAAAATATTTACAATAAAGTAACTAAATGACATTGAAGAATTTATTAGAAAATAAAGCGCACGCAGACAGACACTAAAAGCGATTTAGTTCTTAGATATAGAAGAAAATATATAATGCTGAACGCTAGGTACAGATATCGTATCCACGATTAAGTATTTAGATTTTACCCACACAGTCTAAGTATGAAATCGGTTGTAAATTGTAAGGTTATTGGCGTGTTTCCAGTTTAATTCCTGATAAATGATGGTTAACTTATCTGGTAAATAAGTTACATTAATATTTTACTAGCAGCGCCCCGCGGTTTCACCCGCATAAGTCTCGATCCCGTGGGAATATCGGGGTAAAAATTATCCTATATGTTAATGCTCGTTACAAACCCTCTGTGTGCCATTTTCGTCCAAATCCGTCCATCCATCAATACTTACAAACTTTCGCGTTTATAATATTAGTAGAATTAAATGGATCCTTATGGGGGATGAATGTTTATGGGGTAGGTAGTGCCTGTGAGTGTATACTGTACAAAACACATGATGGTGCTTTGAAGTGAAGAAACAACACACTACCGACAGCTTTGCTAAAATCAACAGCAATAATAATATCATGACCGTTGTTTTCGTTAATGGAGGAGTAAGGTAAATTCAAACTCATTCAAATTCATTTATTGATTTTGTGAACACAGGGTAAAATGAACTTATACATAATGTTTGGTCCAACCTACATAAATGTACATATGTTCCACCGAAAGGTATAAAAATAGTGACTCTATAATCAAAATTAAATTATTTGTGAAAAATCTCATACTGTTAATACTATCTGATTATAAAGAAAAAATATTTATTGTGACTGAAAAGACATAGACAATAAGAACTACTAATTAAAAAGAAAAATATTATTATGACTGGTTGAAACAAACGTGATCAGGGTGCCTACCACGAGCTCTTAAAGCGATTCATTTTAGGACCCAAACTGAACTGTTCTTCTAATTCGTACCATGATGTCAGTTAACTTGGCCATTCCATCTGACAGCGATTGACCCATACTGAGTCGCAAGTTTTTGTTTCATTCATTCAATTTTGTGCATTTTTGGTACCATGACGTCCTTAGAGCAGCTCAACTGAAACACTGAACTGTCAAAATAAGCGATTCAATAAAAGTTAATATTTCTCTAACAGAACAGATACGTTTGGTAAATTATTAGAAAAAACAAAGCTTTTTAGTGTTGTTTTAATGGAGTTTGACAAAAACCAATGTAAGTTTAATTTAATCTTTGCCTTTAAAGTCTAAAAACCTATTTTACATGCCTATTTAACCGCATTTGTTTTTCTCTATCAGATGTCTGATGAACAACTTCTTTTTGAGTTTCTTGAGGAAGATTCTGCCTCACATAATACACAAAAACGAAAGAGACTCCAGGCACGCGGCCAGATGGACACCTTTAATACTTTAGAGGACGCCGAATTCATTAGGCGCTATAGGCTATCTAAAGAATTAGTGCTCGATTTGTGCGCCGAGTTGAGCCCAATGTTTAAAGATCCTATCAAGTCAACAGATTTATGTTTAGAGAACAACCAACTGTAGTATTACCTTGTAAAGTTATTATCAATATTAATATTTATACATATTTTTGGGCCAAAGACTCGCACTGGCCAGCATTGCAACAACTACTGCCACCCGCCTAAAACCCTCCTGGCGCCTTTCTTTGTTTAGCATTACAGTAGTTTACAGTCATATGTATATTGAATAAACTAGTGTTGATCATGTTGTTACTATCCAACCGCCGCCAAAAATCTGGCACGTAACAATGTAATGCATTTAGCAATAATGTGATGCAATTTCAGTTACGTAATACATATGGAATTTACTTACTTTTCACCAGCCTTTCCAATCCTTTTCTGCACCATCACCCTGGGAGTTTAAAGTATCGGCTACGGTCAGCCACATCCTTTTGGAATACTCTCTAGCCTTGGAAGATTTGTTGTAACCAGTTGCGAGAGCTCTATTTTCATTTAAAATCTCCCACAAGGCTTCAAGCTGGTTAAATGTTACTCTCCTTTTTCGACTACAATGCAACAAAAAAAAGCACTTGAAATTCCATCGTCACCAACACTTAAAGTGGCTTCTCGAGGCAAGATAAAATTATTATTTCATAGTTTATGTAGTCTTCTCGAAGGAATTATTTAGTTTCAGTAACTAAACAAAATATGCAATGTTTAATACTTACGACATTGCTTGAAATAATTGAGTACCAATATTTTTTTCAAAACTTAATTTAAATTTTCCCACCGCAATCTCAACTCCACGGACTGAAGACTATGTATCTAGTTTTTTTTTTTTTTTTTTTTTTTTGTGTGTTGTGGCTCCATCGTTTAACTAACGATGATTTTGCCAATGTCAAGGTTTGGAGAGGAACTAATGATCGGTTCTCATTAACGATAGTGAATTTGAGTCAGTTTTTGTTGTGAATCGAGGTTCAAAAGAACAAAAAGTTTTAGGATTATAAAGATAACAGCACTTATTAGTGTTAAGACACGAAGGTAAGTAAGCAAAAAAAAAAAGTAACAAATAATATTAGTTATAACTGGATTTTATTAATATTAATAAATTTATAAAGGATTTTAACTGCGGGGGAATGGGCTAAAGATAAAAGGAAAGGAATGTTAACTGGGCGAGGAGTATCAGAAGGGAGTAAATCATAAAGGGAAATTATTAAACGTGGGCAAGAAAAAAACATATGCTCCAGAGAACCTTCCTCTAGACCACATTCACATAAAGAATTGTCTCTCACGTGGATTTTCTTATGTATCTAGTTCATTGTAGTCAAAATGACAGTGACGCCTGCCTGACAGTGTCAACAAACATAACTTTTTTTACTCTGGTACGTTCGAAATAAATATAATAAACGTACCGTTTCATTATGTCGAAATAAACGTATTTTTTTCAATATAAATAAATCTCAATTACCACTTAGAACAATGGTAGCAAAAAATACGGTATTAACGTGGAATCTTAAACACCACGTTTGAGGATTTTTTAGTTTAAAGTAATGATACTGAGCTAAGAAAGAATTAAATGTTACTTGCTTCTGAATGTGTCTGACACTAAAATGTGAGCGAAACATACTTATCTGTTAATAGCGTTGTCTCTTTTTCACCAAAAAAGCGATTCAACCACAAATTGCGATCTTTCATTCACTTATAACGATCTAAATGCCGCTGAGCGTATCGGACGTCATGGTACGAATTTGAAGCGATGTAGTTTTGGAACTGAAATTGAAATGTCTTGCTTTTGAATCGTTTTTAATAAGGTCATGGTAGGCCCCAGTAAACTGATAATAAAGGTTAATCAAGTTTTTAGAACAAAACTTGAATATTAATTATTGTGTCTAAGCTTTAAATCTAAACAAGTTTATAGCCTGTAGGCATTGATGGTAAGAAGATATCTTTCAATAACAGTTT
This sequence comes from Hecatera dysodea, assembly GCA_905332915.2. Classification (NCBI taxonomy): domain Eukaryota; kingdom Metazoa; phylum Arthropoda; class Insecta; order Lepidoptera; family Noctuidae; genus Hecatera; species Hecatera dysodea. The sequence goes on along the minus strand of HG995294.1, from coordinate 2,302,291 downwards.
GAAGGTTAATTGGTGTTTGTTTAGCCTCTTAGAAGAATTTCTCATTGACCTTTTCTGTTATAAGTAACTTAATAATAGTGAAACAGACCTAACATAATAGGGTAGCTGATGAAAAAATCTAATTAGTTCGTCGGACAGATTTCCAAAATATATTGCTCATGTATTATTACTTTTTTCACTTAAACAAAAAACGAAGACAATACAGTGAAGTCACAAGTAGGGTTACCAACTTTTTTTTGGAAAAAAGTAACGTATTATATTTATGAAAAAAAAAGTATTTGGAAGAAAAAAAAGTATTTACCAGTATAATTTTAGTACAGCACATTCTTTTCAATTCGACGCGTATGTATGTTGTTTTTTTTTTGTCTTCATTTTTTCAAAACGTGTAAATTTGACATAATTTTTCAAAGATATATTTGGAAGTTCAGTGCGTTCAGTACCTTATTAATTGATAATTAATGTTACGTTCTGTTATCTTGCAGGTTTTGATAAATAGTTCATCATTATCCATATGCCTGTTTCGTTTTACGCATCACAGTACAGATTAGAAATAAAGTACCTAGGTATTTTCCCATACTTGATGCAACAGTATAAAGTAGGTACATTTATCCAAAATAAAGTATACGTTTTTATAAAGTATGGTTGGCAAACCTAGTCACAAGCCCCACTCCTTATCTTTGATGTCAATTTTTAATGATTTGATAAAGCAAGAAATATGTGTCCAATATTTTTCGATAGTTTAACTGACGGAATAATTACATTTTTTTAGTCAACTACCCTATTATACAGCAACTACACCAATTCGATACCTTTGTTAGTATCATCACCATCATCTGTATCAATCATCATCATTTACTACTGGGTAGCCTTTCCTTCTTGTGAATTTCCTGGTCCCTTATCCAGTGTATGTTCACTTTGATGATCTCGTCGACTCTTCTCGACCACGCGTTTAGTGACGTCCTTGGCTTCTGGGTCTGCGTTAGCATAGATTACTTTAAATATTTATAGGTATAAACAGGGCCATGGAATTGTTCGAAAGTGTTACCGTTATCCTGGAATGCAGAAGGCATTTGAAGGATGTGACGAGATTGGTCGTCGGAGAGCCAATGTGACGTTGGGTCACAAAATGTGAGGCTTTCCACCTCCCAACTCGTCCCAGTGTGTAGGATGGTATTATTGAATGATAAACTTGATTTGTGACTTGATTGTTTATTTTTTAAAATTAGACTAAGAAAAGAAACTGTAACAAAACAAAAATAGAAGGTTACAATAGGAAGGTAAAAGTTATACACGGAAGGTAGGAGGTAGATGGTTATAAAAGAATGTTTATTACAAAACTTACCCCGGGTTTCTAATACTGTTACATGTTATAACTGGTATGTAACTATTGAAAATATTATTGACTGTGCTCTGGTTGAGCAATTTGATAGGACTGAATGAAAAAATCTGAGCAGTCAATAAAAAAACGAAATTTAAAATATTTTTGAAAATAGACATTTTCTTTTCATTACAATAAATGTAAGGAGTTTTCAGCCATCGTGGAGGTTTAAAGTCCACGAGACTGAAAACGCAACGACATCGTTACAAGGAAAACGAGTAGGTTTTAGTCAGTAAGAGTCTGTCACTCCCTCCGCCCAGAGCGAGAGAAGTCATTTGATGATTTCGAATCCAAAAAACACAAACTAACACTAACAATAGGTTAGCCTATTGTAATACAATTTATCATTAGTATAAACTATGATGATGAAATCAGTGAAAGGCTAACTCATCAGCAATCAGGTCCCATAGCAACACGATCCTAGCAGAATAATTCATGTATAGCACGACATAATGTAATCGACTTTCCGGTTCTTATGCGGGGCGATGATCTCACAAGAGTCACCTATTTGTTGAAACCAGGCGGATTTCCAAATGTTGCGGAATTTGTTCGAAAGAGTCACCGCGGCCCTGGAGTGCAAAGGGCACAAGAAGGATCACGGGTGGGTTTTAGTCAATAAGAGTCTGACACTCCCTTCCGCTCCGCCCAGAGCGGGAGAAGTCATTTGATGATTTCCCATCCAAAAAAAAGGCAGAATTCCAATTAGTGAAATGTAATGCTGAAGATAGTAACTTCAGAATATGCGAGCGTAAGTCTTGAATCTTCTATGGTTCTAATGTTGATAAATAAATAGAAAACAAAAAATCTGATCATGCAGTGGAAAACATAATTCAAGGGTCTTGTTGAGCATTTAATGATGCGGTTCGACTTGATGACCATATTAGTTTCAAGTTGCCTACTGCATTTTCAAATTCAGAGATTAATGTACAAATTACTAGCTAACCTGCCCCGTTTTCGCAAGGTTTAAGGCGCAGAAACAGACAAGCAGACATATTGTTGAAGAATATAGAATAGAATAGAATACTCTTTATTATGTACACCATATAAGTTACAGAAAATATAGATGAAGAAAACATTACATAGGGTGACATAATGGGCGGCCTTATCGCTAAAAGCGATCTTTTCAAGACAACCTTTGGATGGATTTTAAAGAAAATGGAAATACTACTAATTATATAGCATTGTATAGCATACATAAAAGATAAAAATATAAAATAATAATTATGATACAAAAAGCATAGAACCCAAATAAAGACGATTAAAGAGAGAGGTAGTGATTTTCTACTATCTCTATTTGTTTTTACTTCTTATTATCTAAATGATCTTTATAGAATGCAAAATTATAAAGCATAATTGCTGTAACTGGTCAACGCAAATAACGCGTTATAATCTACTATATAAAAATAAGTCGGGTTTTCCTTCCTGACGCTATAACTCCAGAACGCACGAACCGATTTCCACGGTTTTGCATTCTTTGGAAAGGTCTCGGGCTCCGTGAGGTTTATAGCAAAGAAAATTCGGAGGAAAAAATTCAACAGAAAAGCGGGAAAATCTTTTTTCATTTTTTTATATATATGGCAAAACAAGGTTTGCTGGGTCAGCTAGTTAGATATAATTATTTAACGTGTGAAAGCTTGTAATTAGCGAATGCCTTTAAATATGTATGATATCCAAAAATGTTATTAGTCTGTAAGCTTTCTTTGAAATTAAATAAATAAATAATACTTAATAATAAATAAAAAAGTTTATTTACCAGCAACATTCTCTCAGTCTCCCTATAATCTGGTTTCAAGTTCCTCTGAGAGCGTTGATCTCGGGACTCGAACCAATGCGAAACTTTCATCTGGTATTGTGTCGCCAAAACCGTTCGGTTAAAGCATTATGCTCGTATTTGTGGAGCTTGCGACTTTAGAGTATGGGTGTGTCTATGCGTATGTTATTATTTAGACAAGAAACACAAGATTTGGGAGGTAATTTAGAAATTTTAGCTTTGTTTGATCACACTAAGTCTACTATCATAGGTTTGCATTGGCGAATTTGATTTGAGAGTTAGTCTTCATTTAGAAGATCTAGTTCGAAAGCGCTTTCGTTGTGTTGGGTGTAGAAACTTAACGGCTATTTTGTATATGGTGGAGAAATATTTAATACTAGCAGGGCCCCGCGGTTTTACCCGCATAGTTCCCGTTCCCCTGGGGAATCATCATCTGCCTAGCCTTTTCCCAACTACATTGGGGTTGGCTCCCAGTCAAGCCGGATTCAGCTGAATACCAGTATTTTAAGTGAAGCGTCTGCCTACCAGACCTCCACAACCCATTAACTGGGGAACACGGTACTTCTTGGCAAGACTGGTGTCTGATTTTCTGGCTTCTGACAATCCGTAACGACTGCCAAAGATCTCCAAATGACAGCCGGGACCAACGGCTTAACGTGCTTTCCGAGGCACGGAGAAGTCTCGTTCCCGTTCCCCTGGGGAATATGGGGATAAAATATAGCCTATGTTACTCAGGTTGAATGTAGTTTTCTATTGGTGAAAGAATTTTTGAAATCGGTCCAGTAGTTTTTGAGTTTATTCGTTACATACAAAAATACAAATCTTTCCTCATTATAATATAAGTATAGATAGATGAATGAATTGGCACGAAAATTAGCCGAATATGTCAACGGATGATAATTGCAAACAGAGTAAGATTGTAATAAATCTTGATTAGGTCAAACACTGCCTGTTTATTGTCTGATCTATAACTTTATTGAGATACATCGGTGTCTTATTGAATCGAAAGTGTACACATGCTCACGCGACTTATTACAATCTTACGATGTTTGCAATAACCCGCTGTTATAACTGCAAATGATTTTAAAGAAGGTTTATCATGTTCGCTATAAAAATTAGTTAGGACTATCATTTTAGTTCAATACGACATGGTTGGCGCAGTGGTTGAGCGTTCGGCTGCTGCGCTACTTGTCGCGGGTTCAATCCACGCAGGGAACAAATGTTTGTATGGCCTACAGATGCACGCAAAATACGCGCTTAGTCGTGGAGTTGCGGAAACCAGCCCGCTTTTACATACATACATACATACATGGCCTACAGATAATTGTTCCGGGTCTGGGTGTCTTGTGTATGTGAGTTCTCATGTTTGTGAACGCACTCACGATACAGGAGTAAATCCTAGTGTGGGGCAACATTAAAAAAATATTATCTGCGTCTTGACAGACAGCTGAAAACTTTCACCAAAAGTCTGCATCTAAACACACTGCATCTAAGAACACTGTGCATACATATTATTTAACTGTAGTTCAGACTCGTGCAGATATATTGAACAATATCTCAGCAAGCACACATAACGTTGGTATACGCAGACAATGGGACGTCTCCTCCGTGTCGTTTTGCGAACCGGACCGACCGGATTACGACCGGCACACTTTTGTATGTATGCTCGACTGCTCGTACTTAGATAAAGTTTGGTAAGCAGTTAAGCTTCTTCAAGCAATAGGATTCTTTATTCAAAACTAGCTTCTGCCAGCAACTTCGTCCGCGTGGAATAGTTACTTTACCCCCGATTTTGAAACTCTCAGCCCGATCGGTTTAAAATTGACAAAGTTTCATACAAACGTTCATCCCCTATTTTATCCCCTTGGGGATAGAATTAATCAAAATCCTTTCTTAGCGGATGCCTACGTCATAACATCTACCTGCATGCCAAATTTCAGCCCGATCCGTTCAGTGGTTTAGGCTGTGCATTGATAGATCACTATGTGTGTGTGAAATATGTACAACTTACAACAAAAAAAGAAATGAAAGTAAACCTGAAATGCCTGTGCAAAATTATATTATAATAACCTATACCTACTTCACTTAAAAATAAATACCTATAACTACGTATAACTAATTAATAAAATAACTACTAATTAATAAAAGTATCTACGCTTTTAGTAAAAGCGTAGATACTTTTATTAATTAGTAGTTATTTACTACTAATTAATAAAAGTATCTAAGCTTTTAGTAAAAGCGTAGATACTTTTATTAATTAGTAGTTATTTTATTAATTAGTTATACGTAGTTATAGGTATTTATTTTTAAGTGAAGTAGTGCTTTTACCTACTTAATACTAAAAAAACAGAACATAAATTAGCCAAAACTAACCTATCGGTATCTAAAAATCTATGCTCCTACTTCTACTACTACTTCACCTAAAAAGAAATAAAATTGAAACTATTAATAATTTGTAATTTGAACGAATATTTAAACATTACCAAAATAACTAATAAGTACCTATTTTATAAAATAGCAACAAAAGTTACACAAAAATAATCACAATAACATCTTACAGCATGATTCAGTATTAAAGCGCGACGGCGCGATGGCTTATTATTGTATTCATGTATAAGTTTGGTGTTTCTATACCGATTTCTATGATTCTTTTTTATTGAATAGGTAATAATGTTAACTTTTTTGGGGATGAGTGAGAGTATTACAAACGTAAGAGTAAACAAATATAATCAGAAAGCTCCGAACTGCTAAGCTATCGGGAGTTACACGTGTTATTGTGAGTCAACCATAAAAGATAGATATATGCTGTTTAAGATATTTTTTAGATAATTTTATGTAAAACATTTCCGTAATACATGATTTCTATGTAACTTTAACCATTAAGGCTACACACGCGACGGAAGCTTAAAAAATGGAGTAACTTCTCCCGTTTTCCCAACATTTCCCTTCACTGCTCTGCTCCTATTGATTGTAGCGTGATGAAAGTATACTATAACCTGCCCAAGAGTATGAAGAATAATTGCACCAAGTTTCGTTAAAATCGGTCGAGTAGTTTTTGTTTCTATAAAGAACATACAGACAGACAGACAGACAGACAGACAGACAAAAATTTTACTGATTGCATTTTTGGCACCAGTATCGATCACTAATCACCCCCTGATAGTTATTTTGAAAATATATTCCTTGTACAGAATTGACCTCTCTACAGATTTATTATAAGTATAGATTTGAATAAAGATGGACTTTGAAGCATGTTTTAAAATTGTTAATTGATTGTGTTTTATATTATTTCAAACTTTAATTTGATATTTCTTGCTGTGCCCTACGTTATTGTACCTTACCTTGCACATTATGGAATAGCATAATCAGCCTTTTAACGTTCCCACTGCTGGGACACAGGCCTCCTCTCTAGGAGAGGGAATGGACCGTAGTCCACCACGCGGGCCCAGTGGGGTTGGTGAATGTCACATGTCTTCGAATTTTTGGTTCTAGGACATGCCGGTTTAAGTAATGCGCCTGGCTGGATAAGTCTGCTTTCATTATGGAATGAAAATAAAGATTTAAATATGGAAGTTTATTTCGTGCAGTCAATTCAAAGGTTGTCTGTAGGAGTACCTTTGCGATAAGATCGCCCATTGTACGCTGGTTTTATCAATATACTTATGTATGTCCTGAGCTTATTATTAGGTATACAATAAAGCATATTATGATGCATAATAAAGTTATTTCGGTTTGGTGATTTGCGCTGTTGTGTCGATCAGTTTTATGTACATCTAGATAGTTCTTTTGATTCCTCTTAATCCCACTCTTGACATCATCATCATCTGCCTAACCTTTTCCCAACTATATTGGGGTCGGCTTCCAGTCATACCGGATTCAGATGAATACCAGTATTTATCTTGGAGCGGCTGCTTACCAGACATCCACAACCCAATCCAATAACTGGGGAACACGGTACTTCTTGGCAAGACTGGTGTCAGATTTTCTGGCTTCTGATAATCCGTAACGACTGCCAAAGATCTATAAATGACAGCCGGGACCAACGGCTTAACGTGCTTTCCGAGGCACGGAGGAAACTCGGTATGTTAAGATGGTCACCCATCCACAGACCAACCTTGGCAAGCGTTGCTTAACCTTGAAGATCGATCTGCGCGGCTGTTATTCCTTAGCCACGAGCTCCTCTTGACAACATGGTGAATATTATTAATTTTGTCTACAATTTATATTTAGTCTGAATGTCTGTGGAGCTCAAATTAACCAAACGGTTAAATTACGGAATTTTGTCAATTTTGAGTATAAGGAAAGTCTAATTACTGGCGTAAAGATTCTCTTGTGTCATTCACTGGGCACGATTAAATTGCCCACTTATCTATACTAATATTATAAAGCTGAAGAGTTTGTTTGTTTGTTTGTTTGTTTGTTTGAACGCGCTAATCTCAGGAACTACTGGTTCGAATTGAAAAAATCTGTTTGGGTTGAATAGACCATTTATCGAGGAAGGCTTTAGGCTATATAACATCACGCTTAATCCAATAGGAGCGGAGCAGCGATAAAGAATGTTTTAAAATCGGGGATTCCACGGGGACGAAGTCGCGGGTAGCAGCTAGTGTATATATATATTTGCAATTTTAAACTATCGAAGTTCTCATGTAGGTGGATAATGTGTACATTCACTTCGGTGTAGTTAAGAATAGGCCATTGCGATTCCACCCGCGGTGTCTCAAGAAGCACGTCAGGGATTTTACAGGCGACCCATGATTTTAGTAATAAATTTAAGTTCATTAATGATCGTAAGTATATGGGTAACCAGCGGGGATTATGGTAATCTTCTTTAGTACTTAGTACTGTAAATTTGGAACTGTGTGTCCGTTTGTTTGTTTCTACTTGATGTCTAGATAGCTGGACCGTTATGCGCAAAGATTAAATACAAGATAAGTAACTTCGTCGATCTCACTATCTCTTATTAAGACTAGGGTCTATAATCAGTGCGTCGTTTTTATGTATGTTTGCATTTTTTTATGTATGTATGTTCGGGCATAATTCGGTAAAATATAGACGGTTTTGCAAAATTATTTTTTATTCGAAAGGCGTTATTCCGAAATAGTCCCATTTCAATTTCATTTTTTCAACAGAACTCTTCAATAAATGACAGCAATTCTTTTGGGATTGCTGAAATCTATATTAGTATATTTTTGTAAAACAAAACTTTTTACAAAAATATACAACCGACTTCTAAAGTTATTTTGTACTTTTTGTTTTTTTTTTTGTGTAGAAGTCGGTTGTATTTTTTTGTAAAAAGTTTTGTTTTGCATATATAAATATAACTTAGGATTTTTTTATGCTGTGGATGTAATCCTTTTTAGGAATCAGTAATATCATCTTTAGTGATGATTTCTTTTTATGCTATTCAATAAGGCGTTCGTTGAGCGAAGTCAAATAAGGTGTACGATTACCATTTATCCTTTGCGGGGCAATTAGGTCATGCATTTGTATTAATTAACATGCTTGTAACGTTGATTCAGCATTCGGGACATCAGTGTAACTTCTTACTGCTGCATAAGCATAATCAGCCTTTTAATGTTCCCACTGCTGGAACACAGGCCTCCTCTCTAGGAGAGGGAATGGGCCGTAATCCACCACGCGGGCCCAGTGCGGGTTGGTGAATGTCACATGTCTTCGAATTTTTGGTTCTAGGGCATGCCGGTTTTCTCGCGATGTTTTCCTTCACCGTTTTGAGAGCAGTGGTGATGAAATTAATTACACAACCCGCGACTTACAATTCGTGAGTCGGGGCCGTTACCACTCAGCCACCACTGCTCCAGCTTACTGATGAGATTTTCAATATATTCAAGAGTTAAGACAATTCTTTCAGCTGCTACGACCTAGACTTTTACTCGAGTTTATCATTTGAAATGTGGTAGATTCTATTAGCTACTGTAAAGGTAGTTGTCGGTATTGTGTTGGTTTGGTTGGTTACACAGTCATTAAGTTCTGAAACGTTATTGTTAAACTTAACTAACACTTTCTCGATGAAGGCTCAGAGCAACCTTTTGCGGAATTTGGTCGAAAGAGTCACCGCGGCCCTGGAACGCAAAAGGCACAAGAAGGATCACGGGTGGGTTTTAGTCAGTAAGAGTCTGACACTCCCTTCCACTCCGCCCAGAGCAGGAGAAATTATTTGATGATTTTTCACATCCAGAAAAAAAAGTTTCAGAGCAACTGTTTACTAAGAAAGAACAAATGTACTTATTTTTAATTTACCTCAATGCGAATGATTTTACGGTACATCATAAAACATGAGTGGTGGCTGAAAGTCGAGTTTGGTACTATAAAACATTCATAACACTGTGTTGTGTGGGAGCAGGGAAGCAAAATCATAATTTAAAATCTAATAAAATGCCATAATAAGGTTGATTGTATCGCCTTGTTGTATCAGATAACTCCTTAACTTCACGTGACATGCTCGTTTGGACCACACCTACGTATTGTTCGATAGGACAGTATTTGTAAGAGCTAAAAAACATTTTCAAACTAGAAACCATCCTTAAACCATACCCAATAGAGTCCAAAATACTTTGTAAGCTTTAGAAGAAAACTTGGTCAAATTAAAGACAAACTAGAATCTATCTTATAAATTGTACAATAGAGTTTTAAATGCTTTGAAGAAAGTAGAAGAAAAGTTGGCACAGGAAAAGTTCAAAGACCTTGAGTACTCCAAGCTCGCATGCGGTCTGCATATGACGAACTTTTATTGCAATTTTTCAAATACACAGTCAGTTAATTCATGAAGTATGTAGCCTGCATTGAAATTAAGCAATAAATTACTTATTTATAGCGCTGATTATATTCGTGAAATATGACTGCTTTTCGGAATTGTTTGCAGATATTTCGCACATTTTATATTTCATGGATGTTTTTTGAGACATTTAATTATTGCACCCCGAAGAATGAGCACAAGACAAATATGTGTGACAAAAAGGCAATGGGTGGTCTTTTACAGATTGGATGAACCGAAAAAAGAAAAGACAGATTCATTGAAACAATATTTTAATCGATGTTTATTTATTTACTTTTACATAGCACTGCCGAAGACCAATTACATTTGTTCAAAGGCAAAATCAATTCAACTATTTCAACAAGACCATTAAAAGGCACTTTTGAACGTCAAAATAGTTTGAAAATAAAATACTATTACTAACTCTAGACTCTAGTTGTCCATTTGCAAAAAGTAGTTTCTTATGGAGGAGAACGGAAAAGAAACTCCATATCTTTTCAAATAGATATAAGTTTTAAAATATTTTTTATACATTAATCAATTGACTATATGTGAGGACGATGGACCCAAAATTCACATGTCACTTATCATAATACTCTAGACACATATACAAAAACTTCTTGTTGTTAGAAACCGGTGGTACCGGGGGGTTGTACCGAGATACTGATTAAAACCTCCATTTCTGTTTAAGTACTGCAAACTGTATTAATAACTAGTGAATAAAAGCATTAAAAACTTCACTAAGAAAAAATAAATATATTTTAAAAGTTCTTTGAAAAAGCACGAAAGCTTTCTAAACGCTATGCAAATTTTAACCTAGCATTTTCGCCATTACGAGACCGCAACGCTGTAAAAATCTCAATTGCAAATACATACTTGGCTAGCACATAGTGTGCATATGTAGTGTTTTATTTACATGATTAAACTTAGCGTCATTGATGGCTAATAATAGCCGAGCCATGAATATTCTGAACGGGATATGTAAGATTATATTGTAATCTATTTCTAATTAATATGATGGGACACATTAATTAAATATTGTGGTAGAGACATTATAGTGGTATTGTAATGAATTATCGTCGTTAAGGATTCAATTAGCTTGTCCTTTATTTATAGTAATACTAAACAGTTGTTGGTAATGTAAGAATTGGGTGTTTTCACTAGGAACACTTGTTTGTTCTAACTTCTAATTTTTGGTTCGGAAAAGTGTAAAACCTTCAATTATAATTGACCTGAAATGTCTGGAACTTATGAAAAGATTCATTCGCATTTTCTACATGAAAATCTTTAATGTAGAAAATATGTCACTTCTCTATAGATAGATAGATAAATATACTCTTTATTGTAATTTATACTTTTATAATTTATATTTTAAAGAGGATTTTTTTTGTTTTTTTGTACCGAATAAGCTCCGAAAATACTTGGCCGATTTTAACCCTTTTTTCACTAATGGAAAGCTAAATTATCAGCAATTAACGTATACTTTATGCCAGAGAACAAGAAGTAAGCGGTTGAAACCAGGGGTTACAGCTAGTTACAATTAAATCCTCTATATTTGATTTCTATTGTATTTATTATTAGATTATCTATGATTTATATGTATTTATACTAAAACATTATTTCTATTTTCGGATATAATTTTTCTAGTTCACTTCAACTTCGACTGTTTAATCATTTTAATCACTACCATCCTCATTAATAGCCTCTTAATATCGCAAAACAAAGTGCAAAGTGAAAGTGTGCTGCGAACAAGAACAAAAACTCGCGACTGGTACCTAATTAACAGTACCTACTATCCTGTGCATGAATACAAATGTATCTAATCTAGGCAATAAACGACTAGAGGAGAGCAAAGCACTAGTGCAAATGGGCAAAGCACTAAATCGAAGTCTGAATATTAGTCAAGTTATTTAGTGCAAGTGGGCAAAGTACTAAATCGAAGTCAAAAGTTATCTCTAGTCAGTGCAAGTGGGCATAACAGTACCACTCTGTTCATGAATCAAAAAATCTCTGGATAAGGCAAGCTATGTTAGGGATGAAATAAGTTCTGGCTGGTTTCTCAACTAAGAAATTTGAAGTTGAAAACTTGTGAAACTCTATTTGAGCATTAGATCTAGTCAAGGTTTAAAGTTGTGTTTGACAAGTTCTCACCTTCAAATTCTTAGTTCAGCTTAGAAGCCGCGATTGAGTTGCTGAACTTACTGTGTGTCTGCCTTCTTATTTTATTTAGTATCTATCTTATTTAGTTTTGCTGCTAATGGGGATTTAGTCATTAGACGGTTACGTTGCTCAATAAATGCAGTCTACAGTAGATCATCCTAAGGGAAATCAACTTACAACTGCAGAGTGTGTCTTGGAGCTGTCAAAATGGCTTTAGTCACCATCTGGTTAAATGATTAAAAAAACTATACAAGATCAAACTAGCAGCGTTGGTTCGTCTCTTTCGTCAACTTCAAGACAGTAAATTATGTGACTTATGATTTTCTAATAGTAAGAAAGGCCATGGATAAAAAAAAAGTTTTCTAGCCTTGACATTCTACAAAAATAAATTATCAAAGGAAGATATGGTTATTGCACGGAAACAAGGGCTAAATCAATTACATCTGCAAAACTGGTAAAACCACGATGGCGTCGCGCCGCGCCTGTGCAATTAACATTGACTTGGGCTCCAGTAATTTAGTTGAAACTCTTGGTGCAAATTTATTCAGAACTATCCTTTAAACATAGTCGAGACTTGTTGCTAACTTAGCTCACACTTGAGAACCAAGTTCCTAGTAATTAGTTTCAATAGCCGAGGCAATTTTCAGTAACTGAATCTTTGAGTTTTCACCTACGCTTTAAGCAAAAGCATTCAAATATAGGTAGTTAGCGTTAGAGACTTTTCTGTGTGATTAGCTTCTTCCTCTTTAATGTTGGATCTACCTGGCTGGTTGGAAAGATTGATCTGAATATCGACGTTTGGTGTACTGCAATATAAACCCCTATTAAGATTTCCACATCTGCCTAATTCTCGCCTTCCAAATCCACCACGGAACGCTTAATCTTTTGCTGTCGTCTTACCAACGTTTTTATCTTTTGTACGTTCGTATCTATCAAATTTATGCAATTTGTGGATTCATTTCTTAAAATGTATTCGAAAATTAGATTTTGATTGACTGAAGATTATAAATTGTAGCTTCGAAGGACTCTTAAATTTTCATTTATGAAATGGTAATTATTCAATTTGTTTTACTTTTTGTATGCGTCTGTGTTGTTTGTATTTAGTTACCATTCATCTTCAATATTTTATTCATTTCATTCATTGTTCTGTAGACATTGAGTCCTTAGTTTTGCAGTTTCTTAATCTTTGCAAAGCTTTTAGCTCTTTACACACCTCATCTTAGAGCAGGTCAAGGCAGGACTGCTTTCTATAAAGCCTCGGAATTTATAGATAAATATTATTATGGCTCGTTATAAACTCGTGTGGTAAGGTAACTAACTGCCTATGTGTAGTTATGTGTGTGCCAGTAGGTTGTAGATATGTTAGCCTTTATCTCTAAGGAGTTTATAGTGGGTAGTAAAGAGGCATTTTGAACAAGCATTTACCTACGGGGAATGTTCTGTGAAGTACGAAATTGTTTTGAGGAAATGTGAAATTACGCTTTTCAGGTTTGTTCTGCTAAATTATTCATGCTCATTTATTTAAATTACTTCTGCTTCCATATTTAATGAATTGAGTTTTTCTTAAATATTCAATAGTGCATTAAAATCTGTTACAGGTAATGAATCCCTTACTGTCCTCTTTTAAGATGTTTTCGATATATTGATGCAACGATGTTTTGCGTTGTGTAGTTAGGCCCTTAGTACCCAAAGCATGTGATGTATTTGGGAGACGACAGCAAATGTAAATACGGCTAAACAAAAACGTGACTAGAAAATTACGTACCCAGATCTACGATACATTACTCATTCAACACTCAAGTGGATCCAACGCATTCACCAGTTACAATGAACCAATTTAACAATTAGCTAACAAATGGGTCACAGTCTGTTGCGTTAGAGGTCGAGAATCAAGGGCACTGGGGCTTTGGCCCTTTGGCACTAAATAGGGACGCATAATTGACACGCCAAGAGGTGCGAGAAAGACGGATGACGATTGTGCAGCTGATTTTGGTGGAAGTTCCGAACGGGATTTTGTTACGGTTGGTGATTTTGGTTGGAATTGGAACAACCCTGTCGATGATAGCATCTTTCGAATTTGTAACCAGTCAGTTATTATATAGAACATTTAGATACGAGAAAGCTTTTGGTGAAGTCGAAATTCTTGCAGGACCATATTTTACTAACTCGATGTAGATAATAAAGAAGGTACGAGAGACCAGTGATGCAATTATTGGGTTACAACAACGTAGTCCTTGCCTTTTGTGTTCGGAATAGTGTGTTTAAATTCCGCATTGACACATATATGTTCTTCAGATGTTTGTTTGGAACATGTTTTTTTTTAGTCCTCGTTTATTTTATCTTGTAAAATAACGATAATTGTAACATTGAGTATATTTTTAAAGCAACAGTTTTGTTTCTGTTGACGAAGTTCAATTAATTAATTAAATGAACTTCGTCTTCCCTTTTTGCACTATTTTGCTTATCATCAGTTTCTTTCAAATGTGCAATATTAGCTGAAATAAATCCCTGTACAGAATTTAGAAATCTTTATTTTCTAAAATATGTTTTCTAATGAAAGTCAAGATTGTTCCACAAACCTTTTGGCATTAAACTATGGAGAATTCGAGCTGTCTCGATGACTTAGTAAGGCTGCCTTAGCGGAGGCTATAATAAATTTTATGCCAATAACTGGGCCATATGCGTTAGAACGTAAATGTCTTATTGCTTTTGACTTCATGACGCTGTAGACTGTATTGTTTGCGAACTTTGTGATGGTATAGCATATTCATCTAGTGTGAATGTACCTGGAACTGTTGCACTAGCATGCTTGACTTTATCTCTAATTTGTTTGATGTCAATGCCATTTATTTTCTGGGTGGGAAATCATCAAATGACTTCTCCCGCTCTGGGCGGGGCGGAAGGGAGTGTCAGACTCTTACTGAATAAAACCCACCCGTGATCCAGTTTTGCTGTGACTCTTTCGAACAAATTCCGCAATCCTAGCAGGCTGATGTCAATGTCTTTGGTATGCTCTAGATCTTCCATCGTAAAGTTTTTATAACTTCAAAATCCCTGTGTATTTGAGAGCTTTCTTTGAATTAATGTCTGCAGTTCTAGGAATTTTGTAAATGAATCAACTAGCTTATGATAAGTTTTCTAAGGTTATAATATTTCTTATTTTTATATGATTTAACATTTGATTGATAACTCATGGATGACTACTTAGATCATCGAAACTCTTTCTCTCAGTTTTTAAGTTGATGGCTGTGTGGAATATTTTCATGTACATAACTCTGTCGCATGAATCTTTCTGTCAACCGGGTTGAATCAGTAGTGGGATTCAGTTAAAATCTCGCTGTGTAAACTTAGATGAATTCAATATTATTAAGCTGTCAAATCATATAAAAAAAATAGAATGACAGCTCATTTCACGCTCACTAAACCTAAGTTTACGCGTTGAGATGTTGAAAGAATAGAACGGTTCTTTGCATTGAATCCAAAAAGTTCCCGATAACCAAACCTCGATATTGTCCTCTATGATACGTTACGTCCTAAGCCTCAGCGATACGATCACGACACGACACCGGTGTCCCGTTCCGTACTCGTACATGAGCCTCCGTGACTGCGCCGCATAAGCGGGTTCAATGTACCGCCGTGCGCCGCCTAAAAGAACATGGCTACCATTCCTGCTACTGAAATACGGGTAACTGTATTTAGGGGGAAGTTTAGTAAATGATTTGGTTGTTGAATTACTTATCACTGTGTTCATATTGTGACGATGGTAACCTCCTTGGACGCAGGTCACTGGCAGGCAAGTTTGTCGATAGAACTTTGGAAGTGTCTGGCAAAAGAATAAAGAGTTCATATTTTGAATTATGAATGTAGAAAATATGCTTTGTTTTATATGTTGGATGTTTGTTACTCTTTCACGCAAAAAACTATTGAACGGATTTGTATGAAATTTGGCACACAGGTGGTTTATAACCAGGATTATCATTAGGATATTTTTACCACGATAAGTATTCCCACGGGATCGAAGCTTATGCTGGTGAAACCGCGGGCCGCTGCTAGTCATTAATATATAACTTAGTTACCTCTTGAACATCTTGACGAGTTTGAGAGAATGCAGAAATTCTAGAGTCCTCCATAAAACATTTCATGCAAATTGATTGCAAAGACTTACAAAGTGCTCTCGCTGTTAAAAAGTTGTAAGATTTCCGGTGAATTACAAGTCCTTATTCTACAAATCTTACGTATTGGCAAAAATAATATGGCTTGGCTAAGTTAGTAGTTATATGGTAAAACCGGGATAGATGCCCCAGTAGTATAGGTGCCCCGATTGTAATTACTCTAGTTTAGCGGATGAATCGTATGCTATTTATTTATGTATCGGGACACTTTCCTACTATCACTAAGTGGACTGTGTCTCATGTCTCTGTGCTGTTGCATGGGAAGACAAAGTGCGATCAAAGTTTTTTCGGGATAGATGCTCTGTTTTTCAGCGGGTCGTCTATCCTAAATGTAATTTATATGGACTAGGCAACTATCCTATACATGGGATAGATGTTCCAAAACTTCGAGGTCCGCGAAAATCGCTAATACTCTGGAAATATCAAAGATAATGTATTTTACTTTTCATAAATTTGTAGATAGAGACTCAAACTACTAACCAGTATTACAATTAAAATATTTTGATTTTTGTTTGAAGTTTCATTAAAATCGGTTTAGTCATTTCGGAAAATAACGACTTGAAAATTTGTATGAAATGCCGTTCGGAATATACGCCCTTAAGTAGCTGTTATACATTAGGTAAAAAATAGAAAAATGAAATAAAACTGAATCAAGAAATAAAAAACAACGATTAAAAAGTTCCGAACATAAGAGTTTTTAAGCAGTTTGTTAAAGTTGGTGACATCAAATATGTGAATATAGTAAATGACACCAACAGGTAGCACACTTCTGTATATCAGCTACCCAAAATCATCATTTTTAACTTTTTCGCCGGTTTTTTTTAAGTCGCTTTTATTGATTTTCTTTTGCCCGAAGTATTTCAAGATATTAGATACCCTGGCAGTAGGCCTTTGGGGGGTACCTCATAGTATTTTTCAGAAATATGGTGTTGTGTGTGTGGTGTTAAATTAACGGATGGAATTCGAAACACGATACTGCGCTTAAAAACACAGATCGTTGACGTGGCTCAGTAAGCTGCCCAGCTTAAATGGGACTGGGCTGGACATGTCTGCCGTATGTCCATTGAGCGGTGGGCCCATAAAACACGAAATTGGTGCCTTGAAATCGCGAGACGGGGCCGCGGCAGACCACGAAAGAGATGGCGGGGTCTTGGATGTCTTCCATCATGGAAGACATCCAAGACCCCGCCATCTCTTTTAATCCTGCCAATTGCCATGGAAGTTCCATGGCAATTGGCAGGATGTGGCTCAGGATCGGGGACAGTGGAAGGAGTGGAGGGAGGCCTTCGTCCAGCAGTGGGACACTTCAGGCTAGCTATAACATAATAGTATCATTGTAAAAAATATAGTACCTTGGAAAATTCAGGAAAATAGAAATTTACAGATTTATAATTCAGTTTTAATTCTTCGTTATCTACTTATTTCTTTAAAAAAAAAAATTTTTTTTCTTCCTTTGTTGCTTAAGTTTTATTTGAGAGCTTTTTCTCATTTCTTTTTTGGGAGACATGCAAGATCAGCATCAAGGTTTGTGTTTTTATTTTTCTGGCACAAAAATTAACAAACGCATCAAATTTTAATCAATGGCCGCATATAGAATTGCAGTGCGATTCTGTGAACATCTCACCGTGTAGACTTAGGTGAACTGAAGTGAGCTGTCAATGTCAAAACAAGATGGAATGACATTTCACTTCACGCTTACTCCACCGTAGTTACACAGTTACACGGTGAGACTTTGATGAAATAAAGAGGCTGATATGATAGGGTGTCACCACGCAAAAGATAGCAAATATTGTGGCTCCCCATCTTGGATCGGATATATTTTTTTACTTTATATACATAAATAGGATTCAACTTGAAAAATTTGCTACCTCTTCATATTGTTTTTCTTTCCTTTCTTTGTCTGAACGCGCTTATACTGGAACTCATTATTTTAAAATTATGAAATTCTCACAATAAGAATAAAATCTCCGGTGCAGTTTCTAGATTTTTTTTTTCTAGTTTGTCCGCCGAAAGTGATCCCCAGTCTCAAGATCTATTTATTTACGTAAAGCGTCTGTGCTTGAGTCACAGAAGTTCAAGTTACCAAATTTCAATAGAATTGGTCCATCTGATTCAGAGAAAATTGGCTGTGACAGACGGACAGACAGAAAGACACCCGAGTGTTCCTATAAGAGTTCCGTTGCTTACAGAAGTTCCAAACCTTAAAAAAATATAAAATTTGAAATAACGCTTTTCTTTTACTTCATTTGTATTAGCAAAATAATCGATATCTTGTGCAACAATACAAACTTCTTCAAAATAAATACCAGTTATCAGTTTATTATAAAACAGAAGCAGTTGATATTGATAACATCTAAAAATATCTTACATAATTGGTGAGTAAATTGCATTACGTCAGCGTTAATATTAGCAGCAAGATACGGACCTGTACAACAATTTAGTTCAAAAATAGTTTCTTTTAGGTATGTACCTATTAGGTAATTATAGTAACCCACTTTGTGTAGATGTAAAATCATTGTTTTTCCTGTTTTTTTCAACCGATACAAGCCGTATTATGGCTATGCAATACAAAATTTTACGTAATAATAACTACGTTGGCGTTTTCTAATCCATTTAAAATTTTCCAACCCGTAAATACCTCAAATGTAAGCACCCCGAACCTTGCCGGCTTCGTCTGGGCGATGTCTACAACCACACGTGGGAACGCATAGCGCATGCGCCAAGTCAAACCTCCAACTTAACGGCTAGTATCGAGCGAGCCTCCGTGCGGAGAGGTCATGTCGCAATGTCGGACGGTCGCGACTCCCCGTCGCAAAGCGGTCTTAAGGACCGAGTCCATTTCTTCGAGAAAGTATGGAGTGGACAATCAAGTAATGACACAGTAGATGCTACTACTGATGTAGACGAAATAGAACGACGTATAGAGCAGCGCAAACGGCGACCAGAGTCGCCGAAAATCGAAGTTAAACTTAAACACACTCGTGATGGAGAATCTCCTACAAATACTTTTGAATCATCTTTCCCTAACTTGACACTTAGACATGTAGAGCCCGCTGAGGAACTGGAGAAGTTCGAGCGTCAGGTCGAGGAGGGCGATCTGGCGACCGGCGTCCGGTTTGTCAAGTTTGAGCGGGTGGTGAAAAGGACTGTTACCGAGACCCGGAGTGAGGAGCGGGCGGAGTCACCCCAGCATGAGTGGTATTCAGAGTACAAGCAGCAGACCTGGCAAACTGCTCCCAGGAAGGAATACCTCAGGAGCAAATCGGAATATGACTCGCACATCGCAGAAATACGCGGTAAGTTCACATTCTGAAGTTGAAGAAGAAATTATTAGGTTTCGGTAGAATATTTTAATTTAATTAGGGTGAATGAGGAACCAGTACAGAGAGGTTATTTTTTTGTAAATTGAAATTGCATTTTAGTCAGTTTCCAAGGCTTTAATGCTCTTGAACGACCGGCAAATGTCAAAAGTACGTTCGGCCTTGGCAATCGACAGTAGTAAACAACTTGATTTGGTATTCTAATTTTAGTTTTGACTGATCTGCGAACAAAACGTTTATTTTATTCTTTAGACTGTAATGGCTCAGAATGACATCATTCTTAACGATTTTAAGGTTGAAACTTGAAAAGAGAATTATTTTTTAAGCGGGCTTGACCAGTTACGCCTCGTTTCGCATCTTAATGTTTTTAGATTAGATTAGATAATGCTGAGTGTTTAGAAGTAGCGTTTGTTATTAATTGTTAAAAAAAAACAAGTTCTTCCTCACTGGTATTTCTGAGCAGATTGTGTACCTTGTGCCTTACATGAATCTTCGATTTCAAGATTGAACAATAGGTAGTTGGACAATAATGTATCGTAACTTAATTCTTCTTATTGGACATTAACAGTTTTCTCGTCAATTCAGATGTTCTCGTCAATTCAGATTCAAAACACTGAGTGTTTTTGTGGCATCGACTATACTTGATATTACAAATTCCTTAAGTATAGCTATTGTTCAAGTAATATTTCTCAGCTACATACTAATCGCAATATTTAATATCCATTTTATCTTTTACTTGATAAATATTTCATATTTGATCTTCGTGACTGAAATACTAAGTAGCGTTGATATGTTTATTCTATTAGGTTTCATAGTGTATATGTCTTTTTATTCGTTATTAGATTGAACTGATCAGATTCGACAATCTAATGGTGTGTCATTTAAGTATTTTGCCATGTGTGGTACGTATTATATGAAACCTCTTAGTTTAAATGATGTTATTTTCCATCCACTATTGGTTCATCTCGCTGTTTTAAACGCGTGAATAAGCAATTTGTCTTGCAAAAAAGGCAACAATGTGCATACTATGTCAGGCAGTGAATCACAATTCCAGAGACGACTTGCAGCAAATTGTGTTACAGTAAACGTTAGGCTGAAACAAATTAAGAATAATAAAGAATATAGTTTATTCGTTCATTGTTACATTAATAACCTTACTACTAAAACATAATTATATTATCAGTAACTATATATTAATATCTTGTGGACGTTGGGCCCCAAACTAGGTAGAACCTGTATCTTTGGGTCCTGAGTTGTGATTCCATTATAAATATAAATAACAATTGTTGGACATGTCTTGAATCGGTTAATTAATGAGTAGGTATATAAATGTACACAAACACGTACATGTACACAACAAATGTGCAAATTAGCTGCGAATTAAATAAAGTTCAAGGTTGTCGAAGTAAAAATAAGCCTTAAGAAATCCAAATATGTTTTGGAGTCTTGAAAGATGAACATCGTCACTATTACGACTAACAATGTTCGTAATTATCAAGGAGATCCAATACCTAGGGTTCCGTTAAGAATCGCTACAAACACTAAATGAATCTAATACTTCACTGTACATACAGGATATTTTGCTAAAGAATCTTGTCTTGCACTCGCAGTGCATATACCTACGCAATGCAAGTACCATATCTCTCCTTTATTCGTAAGATGGTGATTTTCTGGTTTTACAAGAAGCGCTGGGTGTCTACCTACGCAAACTTTAGAATAGAAACCAGATTTTTGCTGTATGATGTTACATGTATCAGTTTCTTGCTGTTCTTGTACTTATTCACTTATGATCTTATACTCTTATTTAATGATTCTTTTGAAGAGTTTCTTATTACTTCTAATTGAATTCTTAATGTTTTTAAAAACAAACCAGCTTTTGCCAAAGATTTAGTATTTATTGCATCTGTTGATCCAGTTTCTTTTTAATCAAATTCGTCTCGGATTTATAATGCAATTAGCTATAATTTGGATACATCAATCTTCATTGTTTACGGTCCATTGTCTGATTATTAGAATGTCAAATTAATTTTTGAAAGCATTATTGAACAGAGCATTATTGTTCATTTGAACAGAATCTTGATGACAGTTTTGTACATTTAGACTTATTATTATTTGTAAAACAATATCTATTTTTCCAAAATGTATACCAGTATTGCAACAACCAGAAGTACATGTATAACCTGTTTCTTAACATTTCATTCATAGATCATGAAAAGTACCAGCTGATGAATTATTCCTTCAATTTCAGCACGTGTAACATTACCATTATTTTCATTATCAATACCGCACTTCCATCAATCAATCAATTTACTGCTTAATTCCGGTGTGAGAGAGATTAAATTCCTTTACGATGCGTTGTTCAAAATTTGTTATTTTATCTTATCTCGCACTTTAGTTATTAGCGCAGTGATAAATATTGCACTTGGTGTCTAATTGGTTTGTCCTTTGCTTGGATATTTTAACTTTAAGGTTTCTGTTGTAAAATGTTATTTCGGAAGATGTTGCGTAGCTGGTGGAAACATCACGCTTTGTTTTAGAACATTGCTGATCATGTTGAGCATCACGTGCGTCAAATGTTGCCTGGTGGATACGAGGGTTTAACGTTCACGACAGAAGTTCCTACTGTGTTACTGAAATCCACGGTAAGCCTTTGCATAAATATCATCACGATATCATATTCAGACTATCATTTTATGGAAATCTAGCCCAACTAGAGGCTGCATAAGGTCAGATGGCTATCAGCCCTCGTAATACCAGAAACACAACTCGCATTTGCTAATGAAGTCACGACCAATCCCATAAAATAAACTTCTCGGAATATTAGAACAGGAACAAGGTTTGGAAATTCTACGACGAAGATTTCTATCCGTTTATGTATATTTCTGATGTCATTTCTAACGAGGGCCGATTTAGTTGATATATGTATTCTATCAATACATTTGTAACCCTGAATAATTTATTCAATGTTTCCGAGAACCACTAATAAAATTGTCGTGGCTGAATGGTTTCATGACGTCACATTATGGCATGTGTAATCGCGTTTTATAATTGGCGTGATGTCACTCCTGCTGTAAATTAACAACTTGAATAACAACTACTAACTGGTAGAAATTTTGAGTAAAAACATCCGTTGGTTGTAATGTGTAGAGTGTATGTTCGTGTATAAACTTTTTAAATTGAATGAAATAAAGACGGACAGCAACGCAGTCTCCTTAATCGTATGGTGTAAGAGGACTAAGGTCAAACGATTCGTTTCGATGCATTTAGTGTTGGGAGTGGTACTGATGTGTAATTTGAAGCAGTCAGTGCAAACTTGCAAAGGGTAATAAGTTTGATGCATCAGGATAACCAGTATGTTTGGTTGGTAAAGGATATCCTAACTAGTATTATAAATGTCAAAAGTGAGTTTCTTTGTTACGATTTTATGATAAATGATATTTATTTTGTTAGTAGATTAAACATAACACTTTTACACGTCAAATATTTATGGTCATTTTAAGCTAGATGAAGCCGGTGTTTGCCTAAATCACTTAACCAATTATGATGAATTATTGTGGTATGGAGGTAGATGAGACCTTGGAAACAGTTATAGGCTACGGTTTTTTTGTTGAAATTCATATTAAAGCGAGTGAAGCCGGGGCATAGCTAGTCTTAGACAATAAGTGTCAAAACCAATATTGCTGATTCTTCTATTTCGGCTTAAGAATAAAACAGATCTTGATAAAACGACTGAAAAGTTCAATAGCATAATGTTTTAAACAGGAAATTATTACTAAGCTCTTGCACACATCAATGTTTCACACGCACTTGAAGAAGGACAAGGCCATCTTGAGAGAGTATCAACAGAACATTGTTGAGTGAAGATAACCGAGTGCTAAATATATCCTCTTTTATAGCTTTGCTGATTACAGATCACGTAACCCTTGTGTGCAACATTGTTTATTAAATCTTCCTTGCCAAGAAATATTGCCTCTCATAACAAAACATTCCTATATTATTCACATTATTCAACGTTAAAATCAGACGCTGAGTATTTTAACCAACTCAAAGCTTACTTGCTTGAGATAAAATAAAAAATTTGATCTTTTTCAATTTGTCTTCTTGAGTCACTTCAAATTAACACTTTTTCACGATGAGTTCGTGAAAAATGTTCCGATAGTGTGAATGCAATGACAGTAGCTGAAGATGATCAAGTCGAAGAAGACAATTTTCCTGCGATGACTTTATAAAAATAAGTACTAAGATTAAAGGACAGTGATGGTGATTCACTCATAAAAATAAAACGGGAAATAGAAGTAGGACAGCAGCGGTAAGTAAGCACTTAAAACAATGTGATCAAGCATTAACCAACTTGATAATTGTGCACAATAAATAAGCTTTAATTACATACAAGAGGATAATAGAAGGGAAAATTATAGTCATTAAGATACAATACAATTTAAAACATAAGTTATTCAACTTTACAACTAATTCAAAACTATATATTTAGAAAATACAGAAAATATAATAAAAGAAGAATAAAGAAGATATAATATAGAGAATATATACATACACATACAAGCGGAGTAAAAAGGAGAAAAGACTCATAGGGCATCGAAAAATTTGTCCACATCGCTGTCAACGGGAAAAGTGCCCAGGGCCCTGAGTCTGCTATTACAATAGTGTCAGAATGGTCTAACATTGATCTCATAATGGTTCATTTTTACAAGTTTGGTAATCTACTAATAAAATAGCGTCACTATGACTTTCCAGTGGTCAACCACTGACACTCCATTGAAAGAAATGGCATAGAATGGTAATCTCGTACATAATGACAAATGAATTACAGACGTATGCGGTAGTCTGCTAAAATTTTGACAGTTCCTTTAATCAGTGACCTACCATTAGAACGTAATTGTGCAGTCATTGCTTTTAATAGCTCGGTTATCAAAAAGTATTACGAGACCATTGACCGACCAGTGATCGACCATTATGAATTTAGCAGATTACGAACTTTTAGCAAAATGACAATGGAATCGTGTTGGAATGACAAATTTATAAAAATAGCAGACTTAGGCCCCTGAACACTGGCCGCATTGCCACGTTGAATGGCAATGCTGATTCGTTGACCAAAGAAAAGGCCAGCCCTCTGGTCACGTGAAGAGTCGACTAACTGCTTACTGATTTCACGGAAAAGTCGGCGAGTACTCGGACCCCATGGCCCTAGTGTTAAACACTAGACAACAATTAAATTTACGATTGATATTTTCTACTGAAGCAGTGGAACCGTGAGCTGGAAGTTTGTGCAAAATTTCATTAAGCACTGTTGCAGAAGTTTTATTTATTGACCAATACAAAAAACGTCTCTTTGTCGAGACCCTCTTAGATACTTTATTCAATTAGAACCTCGCACTTCAAGTTTAATTCAATTAAGTTAGTTGATTCAAACGCCAAAAGACCTATTTCTATTAAGTTTATCTTTGTAGCTTTAAAAGTTAGTGAATGCATTGCGTTTAATCAAGAGCCAATTCCTTTTACTGCTTATTGGATGGACTTACGCTTCATTGTCCTTTGTCAAGGGTTACTGATAAGAAATTGTGTCCTGTTTTCGTCCTTTCTCTTCTGGTATTTAGGAGAGAGAGCACTTAATGTCAACTTTGGTACCTTGTATTAGATATCTTAACTGTGCTTTCTATTGTTATCTTCTCTTTTGCATTATTATTTTTAATGTTGATTTCTTAAAATTCTGCCTATCGTCAAAACATCTCAGATTTATTACTTTGTAGAATCACCATTCTGGTTTAATAAATCAAAACTTCTGTTAGTAATCTAGGTTATGAAGATAAATGACAGGATAAAAAGTAGGTGAATGCATTCCTAAAATTCATCACTGTAAATTATCGTTGACCTATATTTGAAGGACTACATAAATATATTATATGAAAAGTGGGTGAATCATCAGCAGTCATATGTAAAGTGTGCCAGCGCCGGCGCATCCCAGGTGTGAGAAGTGATTCACGGTCCTGAGCTAGGTTCGAGATGAGCCAATGAAACAATCGGAAATATTTTAGCGGATGACGAGAGATCTGAAGAATACTTGTGTATGGTTACAAAAGGTTGAAAGGAGATTTATATTTTTAATCTTAATCTTGATTTCTGTATTGTACACAATAACGACTTATATTAATTGCAGTGATGAAAAGTTTATGTACCAAGGCGTGTTTAACTTAGAGTTACGTTTTCTCACAGAACACTTTTGTGTGATAAAGAGAGATCACAATAGAGGGTAGTATCCAGCGCACGTTCAAAAAAATAATACTATATATTATGTCAACACCGAAAGAAAATGTTTTTTTTATTAAATCAAAATTTTCTGCATTTTGAATTTTAATCTGTTAGAACAAATACACAGCATGGGTCATTGACGCAAGGTCGCCTGTTTGTCAGTCTTCTACAGATTGTACTTTGGCGAGTGTGTCCATGAACTCCACGACCTCATCCCACCGGCCCCCATCTACCATAGGGCATCTAGACGCACTGTAAGTTACCATCCCTACTTTGTTGCTATTCCATCAATTCGCACCAAGCGTTTCCAATCGTCTTTTGTAATGCACACAGCAAAGGAGTGGAACTCTCTGCCTGTGTCTGTGTTTCCGAACGCATTCAACCCTAATCTCTTACAAAGTTAGAGTGAACAGGCTTCTTCGTTCTTCGTTCGGTAAGCTCATTCCATCGTCGACTTTGTTTGTCACCTGCGACCTAGACTAGAGTCAAAATCATATCCATCTGACAATAAAAAAGCACGTTCGACCAATTAAAAAAAAAAACAGATTTTGGATTTAAAAACTTACTAAAAACCTGTGAGTGACGTATTCACATCCTCGTATCATTCGATGCTGCACGTAAACATACACATTATCAACTCTTATTTTCTTTGGAATCTTAAATAGCTGACCTTGCATCTCGATATAGTCTTTTTTTATTAGTTTCGAACAAAAACCGGTTCATTGGTGGTCTGTAACGTTTTTGGGGAATATTTTATTTAGCCAATAATCCACATGATTTCCATTGTTAAGTATGCAGTTTTTCTTGATTGTTTTCTTGTTTTCGATTTCAATACTACATCAGACATTTATGAAAATGTTAGCACCGAATGCAAACTGTGTTAGACTATGATAGATATCTATACTAATATTATAAAGATGAAAGTTTTGTATTTTCGTATGTAACGAATAAACTCAAAAACTACTGGACCGATTTCAAAAATTCTTTCAGCATTAGAAAACTACTTTCACTCTGAGTTACATAGGCTATATTTTATCCCCATATTCCCACGGGAGCGGGAACTACGCGGGTAAAACCGCGGGGCGCTTCTGGCAACTTATATGATGTAGGTACATACATACTATTATACTAAAGAGTATTCTATTATATTCGAAAGACTAAATCCGGTTAAATGTGTTCAACACTGGTATGTTTATGAGAGTGCTCGGCAGTGGTCACACAGGTCTTTAAGCAGAAGTACCCATAACATTCCACCGGAAGAGCAACAACCACAAAATTGCCATCACTTATAATGTCCCATTTAGCTGGTCGAGATGTACCTACATCGGCTATTGAAGTGGATCACGTAACTTTAAACCGCAGCTATTGAAGAAATCTGTGCTAGCATTGAGGGTTGACAGGCGTCCGGACATAGCCGGATGTAGGGTTTAATGCATGTTCGGCCAAATTAGACCTTATTTTTTTAGAGATCTTTTTTTTTTCTGGATTAGAAATCATCAAATGACTTCTCCCGCTCTGGGCGGAGCGGAAGGGAGTGTCAGACTCGTACTGACTAAAACCCACCCGTGATCCTTCTTGTGCCCTTTGCGTTCCAGGCCATTTTTTTTTTTTTTTTTGTATGGGAAATCCTCAAATGACCCCTCCCGCCCTGGGTGGAGCGGTAGGGAGTGTCAGACTTTTACTGACTAAAACCCACCCGTGCTCCTCCATGTGCCCTTTGCGTTCCAGGGCCGCGGTAACTCTTTCGAACAAATTCCGCAACCCTAGCAGGCACCGACCCTATGGGGCCCCGTCTCTGGTGCTGACGGCTCCTTGAGGCGCGCGTGAAGCACAACGCGTCGTCGACTCAGCCTGGTATCGGACGGCGAGCCACCCACGCTCACCGTCCACAGGCATCAGCCGCTGCGCAATAGCACAGCGGCCGACTTGTCTCTGGAGGAGGCCGAAATGGGACCATTACTGGCACTCCATTTCAGCCCCCTCCCGAGTACCGGGAGTCGCGGCACCCGCAGCAGAAGCGGCAGAAGCGGCGACGGAAGCCGCGGCGGCGGCAGAGGCGGCGGCGGCGGCGGACCTCTTGCCCTTGGTCGGGGTGGATGGCGCGCAGGCCCTTCCCCCAGCCCAGTGCTCGGCCGGATTGCCAACAGCCGCACATGCACTGCAGTGCGGCGTGGCCTCGCACGAGCCGGCCCGATGACCGGGCTGACCACAGCGGAAACAAAGTCCACTGCGGTCCACCTCCGAGGGGCACATAGCTCCCATGTGGTTGCCCACATGGCAGCGGTAGCACCTCAGAGGTCTGGGTTCCAGCAGTTTTACCCGCGCAGAAACCCACCCCACCAAGAGCCTTCGACCCTCCGACACTGTTCTGGCCGCCGTCACGGGGCAGCTCACCACAAGGGTTTGCATGCCCGTGTTGTCAGGCTGGAGGGTGCCCGCCTTGACGAGCTCGGCAGAGCACCCCCCAGTCCTGGCGACGGCGGCCACAACTTCCTCCTCCGTAACGGAGTCATCCAGGCCCACTATGCGCATATCAATGCACTTAGTCGGCCTGGACACTCGGACCTCGTCCGCGGGGAGGACCGCCTTCAGCCTTTCGGCCAGGGCGTCCGCGAACGGGCCGCTCTCCGCTCCGGCGAGCTCGAGCTTCCGGGCACCGGTCAGGGTCCTCCTGATCTCGATGCCCCCGGTGATGCCCAGCTCCCGGAGGTTCACCGCCTCCTTCGCCCGCTTCATAAGGGCGAGGTACGTCACGCCCCTCTGTTCCGCTTCCGGCTGCAGCGTTAAAACTACAGCCGCGGACTTCGGGGCGCGGAGCCTCGCCGCGATGGCGTTTGCCTTCCGCCGCTGCCTCTTGGCCTTGCTTTTGGCCGCCTTTTTGGCCTGCCGCTTTTCTCCAGCAACCTGCCATCCGGCCTCGGCCGCAGGAGGGTCCAAGGTTGGGGGTGGGGGTGGCTGCGGCGCCACTGGCGCAGCAGCTTTAGCCGCTCCCCCTCCAGCCCTCCTCCTTCCCCTCTTCGCCGGGGCCGACTTGGTCGTCGCCGGCGTCGCGGGCGCCGGCGTCACAGGCGCTGGCGCGGCTCCCGCCTTGGCCTTCGCCTGGCCGGACGTTCCCGGGCCAGCAGCCACCGCGGCTGCATACGAAGCCGCCTTCTGCCGGCCCGGGGGCCCCTGTGTCGCCGCTAATGGGGGACGCCGAATCATGTTCTCCAAGACGGAGAACTGCTTCTGGAAGGGAGCCAGCTCCTGCCGCACCAGGCTCCGCACCTGGCTCAGCACTTGGCTCCCCTCCAGCGCCGCCGGACTAATCCCCCCCTGCGGCCCCTCAGAGGCCGCTCTGGCCATGCCAGCCAGGTCCCTCCGGAGCGACTCATTCTCCGCTATGAGTCTCTCCGTTACGGCCGCGAGGCGGGCGACCTCCGCCCGCAACTCTGTCGCCTCTCCGGACCTGCTGACGTTGGCTGCCGCCGCCGCCAGAATTGAGGCTTTGGCCGCACTAATGGCCTCCCGCTTGGAGGACTGCTTCCGCTTGAAGGCCACAGCGCGGATCGCGGCCTCCACGACCTCCGCAAACTGGGCCTTCTTCTCCTCGGCCGTGGGAGGTGCCTCTCCCGGGGTCTCTTCGTCGTCAGAGTCGAGAGGAGGCGGAAGAGTAGAGAGAGCCCCACGACCGCTCCCTCCAGGGCGCTGCCCCTCCTCCACCAGCCTCTCGGCCCGACGCCCCGCCCCCCGGATAGAGGGATGGGGGCTCTCCAGAGCCCGCCGAGCTGACCGTTACTAGGTCAGGTGCAGAACCAGAATCCGATTCTGCACCTCCCCGGCGCTCAGGCGAACCCTCCTCAACACAATCGAACGCCATCAGCTCCTTGTAAGAAGCGGATCCGGATGACGTCGATTCGGAGCCTCCTCGGCTCTTGTTGCCACTGGCAAGCGGAAGGTCTTTGTTGCCCACCCCAGAGTACGGAGGGCAGCCCGCCGAAGCGGGGTGGGATTCCCCGACCGCTGAGCAGTCGGGACCCACCTGGGGACTCATTTTCCAAAGATCTTTTTCCATTTTTGTTCCTTTTAAGGGTGCGGTCCCTGTTCGCTCCGCCCCTTCTCAGGGCCCTCTCTCCTAACCTCACCTCTCCACCTGCTCGCTGCTCTCACAGTCACGTCTGATGATCAGATGCGTACCAGAGAGCAGCGAGCAAGCGTGTGTCTCTCTTGGTCTGATCCCTCACTTGCGACCTTCCGGCATGAGTGGCTCTACCGGGGAAGCTCGCAAGATCATTGAGACGCTCAAGCCCCACCACGACGACAACGTGGAGACACATTCAGTGGGGTTGCGTTCCAGGCCTGCGGTGACTCTTTCGAACAAATGCCGCAACAAATTAGACCTCATCTACGGCCTCTCTGGCTTTTGTTAGGTGTGAACCGGCGAGATCCTCACAGGCTTATATTAAACTAGCAGCGCCCCGCGGTTTCACCCGTTTAGTTCCCGTTCCCGTGGGAATACAGGGATAAAATATAATCTATTTTACTCGCTGATAACTAAACTTTCCATTGGTGAAAAAATGGTTGAAATCGGTCAAGTCGTTTTGGACCTATTCAATACAAACAAACAAAAATATTTCCTCTTTATAATATTACTAGCAGCGCCCCGCGGCTTCACCCGCGTAGTTCCCGTTCCCGTGGGAATACGGGGATAAAATATAGCCTGTTACTCAGGTTGAAGGCTGAGGCTTTATAGTGGTGAAAGAATTTTTGAAATCGATTGAATAGTTTTCGCGTGAAAGCGTAACAAACAAACTTACATTCACATTTATATATTAGTAGGGATTATAGTTGAATTACTAAGACTAGCTTAATATAATAAAAGCTGTTTAGCCTTGTGTGTTAAAATATATAATAAAATTCCAATTGACTTTAAAACTTTAGACCTTCGATTGTTAAAAAAAAACTGCATGAATAGTTAAATACCAACAATTTTTATAGTATAAAAGAATTTATTGACGGGAAATGCATGCTATGATAAAGCATAACATGTCTGCTTTATAATTTATTTTTTAACTTAACGTACACCATGTTTTATGCAAATAAATACTATTTCTATTTTTTTTCAGTCACTTCGATTTTCATTGAAAGTGTATTGAATGGTTCAATTTGTTTTCTTTATTCGTTGAAAGCTAAGATGGTTTTCCTGATAACGGATTAAGAATAAAAAATTTGCATATACATACGCAATTATTTTCCATTTTTAAACTTAGACACAAAATTCTGATAAAATTAAAGTTTTCCAACCTTTTCGTACAATCAAACACAAAATGTTTACAAAATTGGTAGGTCTGCTCAGTTTTCTGGTTTAAGGACGTGGCAACCCTAGGTGCATTGGCTCCGCTCGCGCTAAACTTGAAGCATTGAACACGTGATGCGCTATGACGTGAACTGGATTATGTAAATTTATTGTGCAATAGCTGAGATAATTATTACTGGTTGATGAACAGATAAGCTCTTGGATAAATAATAACAGCCGCACAGGTCAAATGCTTGCCAAGGTCGGTACGTATATGGTTGACAAAAGGTTACATATCAAATTTCCTCCGTGCATCGGAAAGCATGTTAAGCTGTTGGTCCGGGCTGTTATTGGAACATTTTTGACAGCCGATATGAATAGTAAAAAAAAAAAACTTTTTACAAAAAATGCAACCGACTTCTAAAATATTGCATTTTTTGTAAAAAAAAAAAAATATATTTTTCACTTTTTAGTGGTTCACTCCTAGCTAAACATACCCATCGCAACGTACGTGGTATAAATTGGTGTAAACAATAAACAAACATGCGATTTCAGCTATCCCGAGAGAGCTATCATTTATTAAAATTAACAATAAACCTCTTGTTCGATTTCGATACAATTTTCATGGAACCATTTAGAAAGTATAGCCTTTTCAACAAAAAAAGAATTATTCAAATCGGTTGGCAAGCGACGGAGTTATGCGCGAACAAACATAAAAAAAATACAAACATCCGAATTGAGAACCTCCTCCTTTTTTAGAAGTCGGTTAAAAACAGGAAAGAAAATATGAATATGATTCCCAAAATATTGAGTTCCATTTTGACAAGCTCAAATTTCAATATTCAGCTTAACACGTTCATTATATACATACATAGGGTTACCTCAAAGGGATCATGCATAATATTTTTTAATGCATTAACTCTGCCTGACTGAACAATGGTGTAAATATGAATATGATAATTAAGATTACTTATTAATAATGTAAACAGCACAAGACAAGCAATAATTTCGTACAACGTTTAATAAATGATTACCATTGGAAGGTCACATACAAAGAGACTATAGTTTGGCGAATTTACTTAATCTATACTAATATTATAAAGAGGTAACGTTTGTAAGTTTGTGACGTTGTAAGGGGTAATCTCTGGATCTACTGAACCGATTTTCAAAATTATTTCACCAATAGAAAGCTACGTTATTGTGGAGTGTCATAGGCTATTTTATCCTCGCATTGCCACGGGAACGAGAACAACGCGGGTGAAACCGCGGGGCGCTGCTAGTTTTCAATATGGTCGGTAATGCAATTTTTTTTTTCTTTAATCTGTGTCATATCAGTCTGTTTAAAGTTAAATTATCGGAATGTGAATTACGTAGCATTTTGTAGCCAATCAGAGTGACTTATTCACGCTTGCAATGGATCAATTGGTTTTGTTGGCTGATTCTTGAGTTATTTTGCAGCTGGGAGTTAGACCCTGGATTCCTCACCTCTCCATTCGTCTTTTACGACTGAAAGTTCTTTTACTTGTCATGTGCTATTTGCTTTCCTTGACTTAGTACTTTCTAGTTAGCTGTTTTTCATATCATAACAATAGCATTAGCAGATACTATTCTTAATTTAATTAATATAAATGTGGATGGATGGAAAGGGAGTGGTAGGCCAAAAGAAACGATGGATGGATTGTGTGAGGAGGGATATGAAAGAAAAGGGAGTTAGTGATAGCGTGACGACTGACAGGACAGAATGGAAGAACAAAACATGTTGCGTCGACCCCAAGTATCATGGGATAAGTGCAGGAAGATGATGATGATTCTTAATTTAATGAATACTAGCTGACCGGCGCAACTTCGTCTGCGTCACTCAAAAGAGAGAACCTAAAACCCGTGTTTGCAACATTTTTCATTGATGGTCCGCTCCTCCTCTCCCCCTCCTCCTTTCGGTTTTAGCGTAGCCTATAGCCTTCCACGATAAATGGTATATTTAACCCTATGTAATGTTTTCTTTATCTATATTTTCTGTAACTTATATGGTGTACATAATAAAGAGTATTTTATTCTATAATGTTTCTAATCGGACAAGTAGTTCCTGAGATTGGCGCGTTCAAGCAAACAAACAAATAAACTCTTCAGCTTTATATGTACATATATTAGTATAAACAATAACTGTATTGTGTTTAACTTCTCGCATAATTCACTTTTTGCTGTGACCGTTGTCCTTGTGGAAATATTGTGAGTTATTATTCACCATGATTTGAATAGTTCTGATGAATATTGTGAAAAACTTCACACGTAGGTTTCCGAAACAGATAGCAAGACAGCTTCTACTAAAGATAATACCGTTCTTGCTAATACAGAATAAGTGTAAGTTAATAATGAGTAAAGTGGAAAAGAATTTGCTACAGATTATAAAGTGCAACCTTTATCAGATGAATCACAGAATCGTCGTGATACTATAAACTGTGGAACACTGTGGAAAATAGTGACACTTGATAAATTATTATCGGCACACGTTCTAAGAATTAATATCTTCTGTTCTAGAAGCTCGTGACCAAATAATTGGGTACATCCGCAAGGTTCGATATTCTGTCAGGGTGGTGGAATTTGTTCGAAAGGGTCCCCGCGGTCCTGAAATGCAAAAAGCACTTGGAGGAACAAGAATGGCGTTTAGTCAATAAGACTCTGACACTACCTTCTGCTCCACCCAGACCGCAAAAAGTCATTTGATGATTTCCCATCCATAAAAATACAAGGCTCAATCTTCGAGATAAAGCAGCGCTCGTCAAGGTTGGTCCCTGTATGGGTGACCATCCAATACATACCAAAACTTCACTATGGTTCGGGAAACCCGTAAAGCCGATGGTCCTGGCTGTCATTTTACGAGACATCTTTGACTGTCGTTACAGAAAGTCACAAGCCAGAAAGTCTGACACCACTCTTGACCACCGGTCACTGGTCTTGTTTGTTTTGTGCGAGACCTAAATAAACATTTTTCTTTCTTTTCTTTCTTTCTTTTTTGAAAAAGAGTACCGTATAAGCGAGTTAAAGGGTTCTGGAAGTCGGATAGGGAGTCGCTGTTTGTAGAGAATGGTACCCAGCAGCATCCAGTTACATTGGAAGCCGACGCGCAGATTAATTGTCCTAGAAGCGGTTCAAAACAATCCCATAATCAGCTTTTTAACGTTCCCACTGCTGGGACACAGGCCTCCTCTCTAGGAGAGGGAATGGAACGTAATCCAGCACGCGGGCCCAGTGCGGGTTGGTGAATGTCACATGTCTTCGAATTTTTGGTTCTAGGACATGCCGGTTTTCTCACGATGTTTTCCGACACCGTTTTGAGAGCAGTGGTGATGAAATTAATTACACAAAGTATTGCGCCTGGCTGGGTTTGAACACGCGACCTACAATTCCTAAGTCGGGGCCGTTACCACTCGGCCACCACTGCTCTCACCCCCATCAAATGCCATCAAATGCGTACTTATTTTGTAATATTGTGGTGAGAAAATACATGATATTATTATATATAAAACAATCCCATTTACAACAAATAACATGTACACAAGTAAAAACAAATCATAAAACTACTGCTAGGCTATGAGTACAAGAGTGTGTTAATGAAATGATGTCATCTACGCGTGATTAACTACCGCGGTTATCGCGCGACCTTTATATCGTGTGTATGGACAGCGAAAATAAAGGTGATCTGTCTTTACTTGGAAAATATTTATGTAAGTAATGTGTGGAGGGATTGGTTGTTATTCTGAATACGTAAATTGAGTAAGGAATTTACCTACATAGGTTTGTATTGTGATCATTGAAATGTGATTTGATTTTACTGACATCGATATTTCATATGCTCGGGATAACTTGGGGAATCGAGAAGAAAGATTATATAATGATGTCACCGAAAAATTACAAACGCCGTCAGATTGTAAAATATCGCGTGAAATTGTGAAATATTTTTTCTTATATTGAAAACTATTGAATTTGGATGGTGGGTTTACAGATGAATCGAATAAAGATTTATTACAAATTTACCTAGTCTGCAATTTTCCGTTGACAAATATAAATGTTATGCTTGTGGCTGACGATGCAGTCGATGACGATGCTCACTTGCAATCGCTTTGACACTAGAATCTTGAAGATTCTTAGTCAATCTTATTTTTCACCCTTTGTAAATATAACTTGCAAAATTGTTCAGATAGCAGGTACAATCGATGTAGCCTACGTAGCTACACTATAAGTATGTACATAATATGTACATACGTGGCCACTGGCGCTAACAAGATAGGTTAACAATATATACTTATTACATTTAGTATTGGTACCTACTTGAATATCTATACTTGACTCCCCTTTCGCAGATTATGCTGGAAGAGATTTCTATAGAAATATTAATGTTAGTTGGGAAGTATCACCTATTTTTCTGTTTCCTTCTTCTTATCTTTTATTAAAATGTGTGTACATAAATTGTTAAATAATAAAATTATGGTTGAATTTCGACCACTGGGCGACCACTTGTTTCAATGAATGTATTAAAAAAAGGTATTTTCCGGAAAGTCTCAACATTCCGTAGGTAGATAATTTATCCGTAGGCAAATAGTCAGGCGCAGATGTGACGCAAATTTTCCAAACCTTTATATGACATAAGCTTTTCAAAACCAAAAGTCACATTTAAGTGTGGATTTCCCCTGAAATGTTATTTTGCGACTTACAGTCTACACTATGTCTTACAAATTATAGGTACCCTTCCTGCTCCACCATTTACACGTTCAAGTTCATAATGGACTCTTGCGTGCTTACAAGCCGTTTAATTAAACACGAAAAATCAAAACCGAGACTTACAAGACCGTCACGGTTTTAGATCATTGTATTAAAATGTACGTACATAATATGTATCGCACATGTAAATCTAGCACTACAAAATAAAGCAGATGTGTATCGTAAAAGATTCCTTTATTTAACTATGGTAATGAGGATGTATTTAGTGTTGTAAAAGTAAAAGTTTTAATTGCAATTTACGTCTTCTCGGATTCCATTTTTTTTGTCGAAAATTTCACTTGTTTTGTAACATCAAACGCATTTGTTACCTCTGCTGTAATATGGCCTCTTCTGACAATAATCCGCCTTATTGGCCCGGTGCGGATAGGTGTGTATTTTTTAAAATTTTGTAAGCTTATGTACTATGATGAAATAATGTAATGATGATCGGCATATTTAAAATCGGAACTTCTTTCAGATATTATTAATCTTTAAGCCAAATTTCATCCAGTTCCGTTTAGCCGTTTCGTTTGTTGAGTAAAAAGCATGCCTGCAACCAAACTTTCGCATTCAAAATATTAGTAAGAATGACTCTCGTCTCGTTCATTCGTCTCCATTCAAAGTCAGCGACGATCTACGCTCATTCATTCAGTCCTGTTCATTTCGCTGTTTTCTTTGTAACTTGGAGAAAAAGGTAATTGGGCATTCAAAGAGTTGACTGGTGGTTTACCGGAATGACGCCATTGTCTCCACCCTCCGGAAAGCAGTCGCTTTGGCGTGACGGCCATGTTTATGTATAAGTTGTCTATGTACAGATGTATATGTATATAAGTTTGTTTGGCAGCGTTAGATGATCGTATGAAAGCAGATATGGCTTGATGGATGGATGTTTTATAGGGGAGATTATTACCTTTTACGACGTCGACCGACGTATGAAAGTTTGATAGTCTGTATATGTAAGTACATTGGGTCTGTTATAAACTTAAAAAATATACATACATTTTTCATGCCAGAAAGTTCAATACTAAATTCTTTATTGCATTCAATGTGGACCCGATCGCTGCGAATTGAATAGATCGTTTTTTATGTACAAGAATTGGCTTTCAGTTTTCATAAAAATACGTGCTTGCAAGCGATACGTATAAAGCCAGACATATAGTACAGAACATTAAATGGCAGTACACGGCAACTAATTCTGTAATCCAACCTGGGTGGTCCCACAACCTACATTACGAAGTAGGACAGTTTCTTGTCGATTGCTATCGACAACGTAAGGTTTCCCTGTCAAAGCACTGTATTTATTGACCATCTAGGTAGACAGTTACAAACAAATGTCTGTCTAGACACCATCTACGTACAACCGAGTCTAAATAAGGACATATGACTTAAGTTGTTCGAGCGATAGAGAAAATTTGCTTTCTTGTTAAAGAAAGGTGCAATTTTCTGGATCGTTAATCTCATATTATGATGGTGTTAAAGATATGAGAAACGATATTTATCGACTTTAGATGCTTTTACTAACTTAAACGAGAAACGTGTTAAGAACGATGGAAGATGGGATTTTATTATTGACTAGCAGCAGATAACCGCGTGTTTCCCGTTCCCGTGGGAATATAGGGATAAAATATAGCCTATGTTACTCAGGGTGAATGTGGCTTTCTAATGGTGAAAGATTTTTTCAAATAGGTCAAGGAGTTTCGGAGCCTATTCAATGCAAACAAACACACAAAAAAACAATCAAATCTTTCCTCTTTATAAATTACTAGCAGCGCCCCGCGTAGTTCACGTTCCCGTGGGAACACGGGGATAAAATATAGCCTATGTTACTCGGGTGAATGTAGCTTTCTAGTGGTGAAAGAATTTTTGAAATCGGTTGAGTAGTTTTCACGTGAAAGCGTAACAAACAAACTTACATTCACATTTATATATTAGTAGGGATTAGTTTAGATAGGCTGGCGTTTGACTAACGTGCCGGATAGTAAGAGATAATTAATCAATACTTGACTTACGGCCGAACCCAATAACCGATCTATCGCATACTGGAGATTGAAGATCGGTTATTGGGTTCGGCCGTTAAAGAATAAGCAGCCAGCTGTTCTGGCGTGGAAGCATCTTCCTTTCTAAGTAAAGGAAGACGGATGATTTGAAAAATCATATGGCGTGCTCAATCTTTGTCCACTTTTAAGACAGTGGTCAAAAATCATTACCTCTCTCTTAAGTCGTTTAACTTGGGTTCTTTGATTTTTGTTTTATAACTATTATTGTAAATATTTATCTATTATGTATTTATTGTTTATATAAATAACTAGTACACCTAAGACTACCTACAGCACTGTATTTCCTTTTCTCTTTAAAATCCATCCAAAGGTTGTCTTGAAAAAATCGGTTTTAGTGATAAGGCTGCTCATTGTGTCACCCTATGTAATGTTTTCTTCATCTATATTTTCTGTAACGTATATGGTGTACATAATAAAGATTACGTATTCTAATATAGTTGGCTCGGAAGGGAGTAATTACTGAGATAATCTATACTAATATAAAAAGCTGAAGAGTTTGTTTGTTTGCTTGGACGCGTTAATCTCAGGAAGACGCTAAAAGGGTCCGATTTGAAAAAAAAAAATCAGTGTTTGATAGCCCATTTATCAAGGAAGGCTATAGACTGAAGATTGAACATACTCTATTAGAACTGACTGACTTTAAAACATCTCCACTCAAAGTTAATACACTAACAAAACAACTATAAAAGTGAGCATTCTTATCATACAAATAAATATTTTGTTCAGACGTAACTATGTAGGTACCTATAAACTCGCGTGTTATAAATGTTACGAGGACATGGTCGTCTAATGTACCTAAGAGTACATTGTTTTGTTTTGGAAAACTAATATGTTTATTTGTTCACATTTACAAATCATGGAGGAGTCGAGTTGTTAACTAGTTAGTTTGGTTTTAGGAATAATTAGATTGTGTTTGTAACTGTCTTTTTGTGCCGTTCTGGGTGGAGCGGAAAGGAGTGTCAGATTCTTACTGACTAAAACCCATCCGTGTTCCTTCTAAAGCCCTTTGCGTTCCAGGACCGCGGCGATTCTTTCGAACAAATTCCGCAACCCTAGCAGGCACTGGTGCTAGTGTGCCCCGTCTTCTTTGCTGACATCTCTTTGAGGCGCACGTGGAACAAAACACGCTGTATACATATGTTTGTTACGTGATGAATTTCAGATAGATAACTTCTGCTGTAGAGTGTCGAATAACGAATGATATTTTCAACGCCAGCTTATTTTATGTAGAGCTACTTATTTGTTTATGTTAGGATTGCCAATGAATTGTAAACGATCAGGCCAGTCATGTACTGTGAGGGCTGGTACAAGGTAGCGTGGGAAAATTTTGAAGAATTCTTGGAAAGACTTGGGAGAGGCCTTTGCCCAGCAGTGGGATAGTTAGAGCTAGTAAAACAAAGGCAAGGCAACAACTTTCCCATCATGCAAATTCAATTATAGATAGGGTAAAACCGGGATGGATGCCACACTTTTTGAAATCATTTATATCTCCCAGTGCAAAAATCAAAATATTTTAATTGTAAAACTGGTTAGTACTTTGGGTTTTTATCTTAAAACTTCTGAAAAGTAAAAAACATTATCTTTGGTATTTCCAGAGTATCGCGGACCTCTAAGTTTTGGGACATCTATCCCATATATGGGATAGTTGCCTAGTCCATATAAATTACATTTAGGATAGACGACCCGCTGAAAAACAGAGCATTTATCCCGAAAAAACTTTGATCGCACTTTGCCTTCCCGTGCAACCGCACAAAGACATGAGACACAGTCCACTTAGTGGTAGTTGGAAAGTCTCCCGATACATAAATAAAATAGCATGCAATTCATCCGCTAAACTAGAGTAATTACAATGGGGGCACCTTTACTACTGGGGCATCTATCCCGGTTTTACCCTAACCACATATAACGCGGACCAAGATCTTTGGTCTAGAGAGTGGCATGCCTATCTATTGTTTATTATTTATCACTCCGATTAAAGTTCTCACCATGGTGTGTAAAATAACATTAACACTGAAATACTTTCAGAACCTAAGCTCAAGCTAATAATTTACAAGTCCAGTCCGAACACTGTATTAAAGTTCCCGCACTAACATTACCAACCCACGCGAGACGTGTAAGCCTGTCAATGTGAATTTATTATTTAGAACCAACGTAGAAAGGACATAAAGTACACGTATATATAATCATACAAGCTCCTGCCAATGGCTCCGCCTGCCTGAATGTCGGATATTGTCAAAGTATTGTCATCAAGATCAGACTATAGTCTATTTCTGTGCCAAATCACATCCAGATCCGTTTAGCCGTTGTTGCGTGATTGAGTTCAAACATCCATCCATCCAAACTTTCGCATTTATAATAAATGGCTGTAAAAACCCTCTAATAGAAAGCATGAGTCATCTGGTAACAAATTGGGGCTGTTACGATTGCTTAAATAAAATTCAAACGTGTTTTCATCACGCCACGTAGGTATTGAAGAATCGTTTCTCTTCAATCGTGTTGTCCCTTTTTTAACCCTTAACCTGTTCTTTGATTACCGAGAATTTACTGCCATTATGCTTTGTTTCTATTTTTCAACAACATCGTCATAATCAGAACAGCCCAATTTCGCCCACTGCTGAACATTATAGGCCTCTTTTGTGGCAATCCTCACGTCCCAGTACCCACCTGATCCAAGTTCTGATTATCCGACCCGTGATGGCAACAATATCGTCTGAACATACAAATTCGACGCTGGCGACCAAAGTATCATCTACCAGTCCCTGGACGCCACTCGGTCACCTTACACGCCTTACTCCATCTATTCCCAGTTAACATTAATTTGGGTCTACGTATTACATGTACATATATTATACACTAGTCCCGCGATTTCACCCGCGTTATTCCCATTCCCGTGGCATGACGGGGATAAAATATAGCATATGACGCTCCACGATAACGTAGCTTTCTATTGGTAAAATAATTTTGAAAATCGGTTCAGTAGATTCAGAGATTAACCCTTACAACGTCACAAACTCACAAACGTTACCTCTTTTAAATAATATTAGTAAAGATAACTTGTAGCAGGTACTTAGATTCATGAATTCTGCTACATTGCTTGTCTA
Source organism: Hecatera dysodea (assembly GCA_905332915.2). Classification (NCBI taxonomy): domain Eukaryota; kingdom Metazoa; phylum Arthropoda; class Insecta; order Lepidoptera; family Noctuidae; genus Hecatera; species Hecatera dysodea. The sequence continues at coordinate 2,261,263 of HG995294.1, read as the reverse complement.
TTTTTTCATCTGTTGACCAATAAGTGACTGCTGTATATGGCCTCAGGCCATATTATAAAACTTGCCGCAATTTGGAACTCTGTTGGTGGGAAAAAAATCGAAACCAATCGTATCGCATGAATAATTTATTACGTATCTAGTTTAAGGAAAATAATACTAACTATTTTTTCTGAGAAACTTTGCCTATTAAGTCTTGAGGTTTCCGAATCCTACTAAAGTCCATCAAGGATTTGTGCCTTGCCCAAAAATTGCTTCTTCTCTCGTGCTTTCATGGGGTATAACCCTAATAGCTTTAGTCTTAGTTATCAGTCAATCTTCCAGAATGTTGCTTATTGATGCTGATTGCTCAAGGTGTGTGACGTAGATACTTTAATATCTTCGCTCCTGGTAACTCTCCTAATGGTCTTTCCCTCTCCCGGCCTCACCTTATCATTATTTCGGCTATCCTCGTTGCTCTTCGTCAAGCGTAGATCTCTCTATCTCTAGGGTCAACTTGTCTGTTGAGACATCCAGATTTGCAGCTTGCTCTTTGAAGGCATTCAAAAATCATAATTTCTATAATCATGTTGGTTAGGTAAACATGTGCTAGTATCTAATTTGCATATCTCAAGTGCAATATTTTAACCACTATAAATAATTTCATTGTAAGTTAGTGATAAACTGATAAGATACGATCGATCGATTTCAATCATGTGTCAATCAATCGATGTGTCCTTGCCGCGCCTTGCGAGTGAATATTTTAGTTGTTCATTAAGATTGTTTCCACTGTGTGTGGGTACGGATGATTTATCATGTTTACAACTGGCCGTTCTTGCTGCTTTGACTTGAAAAAAATTCTAAGGCTTAAGCCGTGTGGCTTAAGCCTTAGAATTTTTTTAGCTGTGTAGCTAGGAGTTTCACTTGGTGCATGCATGCTTGGTGTCTTGTACCAAGTATCAAAGTGGCCAGTGCAATAGCAAAACCATGCGTTAGTGCCCAATCATCATCACGTATACATACCTCCCACACAGCATATTATTAAAAACCATGAGAAGCCACGAGAAGTTTGGCTAAAGTAAATTAAAAAGTTCCATATTAAAAAGCACGGTCGACATTTTGAATTGTACCATATCCATAGTGTATTCAGTGTGTATTTACGAATAGCTCTATTATAAGCCCCAACATTGAACATGGCGCCTAATTTTAAAAGCGACACAATGGATACAGATTCTAATAGAGTCAGGTTGCTAGTTCATGCTCTGTGACCACCATACCATAGTCAATTGGTACAGCTGACTCATACCACGCACGCATTAGTACCTGTATATGTGCCCATTCAAGCAATTGTTATTCAGTCTCGCACGGATTTGATTAGTTACAGGTTTGATACACCAATTTAGAATAATAAAATGGCTAGTTGACTCTGACTGGTTCGTTTACTTTGTTCAATTCCTATCTGTAGATATGCAAATACTGTTAGATGTTTTGTTGTTGACATTTTACGTTGAATTTGTAATACTGGAAAAGGAATCCCTACTTTCATCCTCTTGTTTTTTTAAATTCCTTTACTTATTTACCTCGTCCTTTTAAATATTTGACTGTTTCCAAATGCGTGAATGCTGCAGCTTGAAAATATGTATTACGACGATTCTTTGCCCGACCTTGTACCCTTTAACAACTTTGACCTTCTACATTTTTAACTCCATCACTATGGTAACAATCAGAAACAAACACATGTAGTTTTTATCTTCATTTATGTTTATAAATAAAGCAGTTTCTTGCCCCATTTACTGCTAGTGCTGATAAGCTGTGAACTGTAAGAAACGTTGTGCAATCACCAAGTATTTGCGTATGTAATACCAGTACTTGGGGGAACATTGAATGTAGCCATAACTTTGGGTTAGTACTTACTTCTAGTGACGTTAACATAGAGTTTGGTAGATACTACATGTATGTAGATTTAGGCTTCATAATCCACATGGTTTTAATGGCGCACCTTGTCATTGATATAACCAAACATAAGCCAAAGTGTATAGTAGTAGTAGTAACTCCATTACAGTGTTCTGTAATTTAGAGGTCACAAAAAATTACTACATCTGTGACATTAAAAATGATCACAGTTTTGATGGCGCCATTGACAATGATCTACATCCTGTACAAAAAGTTTGCCAAACATATTAAGGTAGTTAAGAATAGTTTAATAGGTAAATGGACCACACAGCTAACCTGCATAGAATCCGTGACCTTGTGTTCCGCGTCAGTATTCGTGTTTTAATAGTTTTTGTAACCATTAAAGACCCAGACGTGCGTGGGAGTTGATCTGTGGAAGATAGAAGGGATTAGTTCGACATGAATTTACATAAAAGCCTTGGTAAATTGTGCGTTAAGAGGTCTTTTTAATGTGGTTAGAATAACTGAGTGTGCAAAAATCTTTACTAATATTATAAACGCGAGAGGTTGTATGTATCTTTGAAACACTTTCACGCTAAAACCACTGAATGGATATTGATGAAATTTGGCACAGAGGTTAATCATAGTCTGGAATAATACTAAAGATACTTTTTAGTATGTTTCCTTGGGATAATTGTCGTTACTCACGTGGGTGGTGCCACGGGTGGCAGTTATTATTGTATAACTAGCATCGCCCCACGGTTTCACCCGCGTAGTTACCGTTCCCGTGGGAATATGGGGATATAATATAGCCTATGTATATAATGTAGCTTCCCAACAGTGAAAGAATTTTTAAATCGGACAAGTAATTGCGGAGCCTATTCAATGCAAATAAACAAACAAAAAAACAATCAAATCTTTCCTCTTTACAATATTAGTGTATATGAATAGCGAAGCATTATCACGGAAAGTGGTTAAACATTGAAAAATCTATTGGTTCTTGGATAAAGCCAGTATTGATGCGGTTGGAAGTAAACACTTCGATCGATCTAAAAATAATATCAATTGCTTGAATTACTCCACGTTTTCGATTGCAAAGTTTACGAATGCAGTATTAACGGAAGAAATGTAGGTGATATATTGATTACTAAGAAATGCAGTAAAATCTACGATTAGTTCTGTTATATACGTGATTAGTAACAGTGATATTAAGGTTACACCGGTCCTTTGAGTGGAATTGTTTTATAACGAGCATAAGATGCACTTTAAAACAAGTTTTTTGTTTCATTGCGCTCTCGTGCGTGAGTCTGTGTAACACATGTGCTATTTACACATAAATATCACATGCACAATGACACTGACCCGGTTAAAATAATTTAATATTAAAGTTTACTTGATCTAATCAGAATCCCTATAATTTGGTATTTTACTAGATATAAAAATCATAATTATAGAAAAGAAAGAAAGAAAAGAAAGAAAATACATTTATTTGGCACATACAGATACACACAATGTAGACACAAATAAAAGGAAACTATTACTATTTAGTCCGATCATTGAATTTTGGACACGTATTTTTTTACATTTCAAATTCTAAAAAAATATTAAGTTAAAGCGCATGAAAGTTCAAGAGCGGGGCTGGTGACGTCACATCGCTAGTAAAAATTGTAGCTTTTAGTGACGTCACGCTAATTTTCAACGAAGTGTATCGTCTTTATTTTTTGTTTACGTGAAAAAAGAAAAAATACGTATCCAATATGTTTTGGAAATCTATTTGACGGACTAATAAGATTTTTTTTTAGTAAAATATTGTTTAGCAGAAATAGTCAAAAAATCTTAGGCCTAAGTATAGCTCCTTACGGAACCCGGCTACATAAATACAGAAATGCAGACTGCAAGCAATGCATTTGACACTGAAATATGACTTTTAGAACCTATCATGTGTCACCCTAAATTCTTCATAATTTCGTGTATGCCTTTTCACTCTCACTTATAGTTTTTCCTTGTCGTTCGCTGAGGGTGACCTCACCGCGCTTGCGCAACAACCGGTCAAACGCTGCGTGATGATCTAATGACATTTTATACGTGATTTTTTTTGCAATATATTTTATGATACCGATGGCTCTGCATGTTTTATAAGGCGATTATATATTTTTTTTGCTTTTATTTAAATACTCTGTTATTTGTTGAACTGGTTCTGTATAAGGTAGCCTGCACAAAATTGATCCCAACAGTGAAGTTCCATATTTAACCTTAGAGACATTTTATTCATGAACTTAAACTGTTATCCAGTAGTGGAATAGTAGGTATAGGCTGAAATAAATAAGAGGTCTTGACAACACATTATGGGTTGCCTCAAATGACACATAAAAAAGCTGTAGTTTTTAGGACCAACTTCCCTTTGAGAGTGCTAAATATTCGTAGTCTCACTTCCTCTTAAGGACCATTACATGTTTTTACTGCCGGCGCTACAAACACGTGAATCATGAGAATTAACTTTTATGGATGCTCATAAGTATCTTTACAAGCACACTGAAAATAACTATACACTACCTGTTCATTACTATTTAGAAAAATGAATAGATTTTATTGCTGTATAAACTAATGCCCACCGGATTCCTGAATTAATGGTCGCTATATCCGTAATATCTACTTTTCTCATTATCGTTAGCCATTAAAGTGCAAATACTAAGCATTATTATTAAACGTTAACCAGAATAACTAGATTTAGATAAACCATAGCCACTCTAGAAATAGCTTTAAAAATCACGATTCGGAATCAATATAATATTGCGTGCACCTACGTAAGGTGTAAGGTCTCGTTTTAAAAAAATACACAACGGAAAGTCCTGCTATTCTTAAAATAATCTTTATTGTAAGAGGGTAAGGTAGGTTTTGCTGTGGTTCCGGAATTACGACCTTAAAAGTCCAGACGCTCTGTGGCTGGAATTCAAAATGGAAGATAAAAGTGGAATGTTGCGCTATCTGTGCTCTTGCGCATTGTACATAATGTTGTTTAAGGATAATGTGGCTATTTATACAATCGATTTGTGTAATGAAATGTTAACGAGGTATTGTAAGTAAGTGCTTTTGTTAAATGTCTTTATAGGGTCTGTTTTGAGGGTTTAAAAAAAATTCACCATGAGTACGATTGGAAAATCAAGAATTTATGTGACTGGAGATTAGTAGGTAAAGGTCGTATACTGCTTACTACTCTGTCATAAGGATCTTGAATCGTTTCATTGTCGTGTTTTCAGTTAAATATTTGACTCTCAGGTTACTAAATATGGCCTTGGTTAATAAAAAGGTCTTTTTATTTAGTGATTTAAAGAAAACGTTCGGTCCAAGGCTATATGCGCAAGTTAAGATCATATTTGCTGAAAAATACTCAATTTTAGAAGTTGCTTGAACCAAATGAGAGAGAGGCTGTTGATCACACGAATTCATATGGGACCAACTTCAGGATTACCCAATAAAAACTTTTTACAGTGTAGTCCGATTTTGATAATTCTATCAAAATCGGACTACACTGTAAAAAGTTATACGTGGTCATAGATGAAAACAAAAAAAAATGCGTGTGAAATTGAGAACCTCCTCCGTTTTTTGTCGTTTAAAAACCAGTAGGTTTAGATTACAACATAGAAGTTTGATTGAAACAGAATTATATTTAACAACGTCATGAAACTGTGTACAAATGATAGTCCCTTAACAACTAAACATATTTTGGTGACATCAGTCCAAGGGTATATTGATCATTAAGTGTTGGTTAGTCATAGAAATACCTCACTTATATTTGACGGTACTTAAGATAGTAACGTTCTAGTTGTCACGTAGACATTTGGATGTTGCATCATTAACGATGATGCTTTGTCTCTGAGAATATTTAGGTCCTTCACCGTTTTGAGACGGTGAAGGCTCTCAAAACGGTGAAAGAAAACATCGTGAGGAAACCGGCATATCCTAGAACCAAAAATTCGAAGACATGTGACATTCACCAACCCGCACTGGGCCTGCGTGGTGGATTACGGCCCATTCCCTCTCCTAAAGAGGAGGCCTGTGTCCCGGCAGTGGGAAGGTTAAAAGGCTGATTATGTATATGAAGGTATGAACATTTCCAGGGTTACGGAATTTGTTCGAAAGAGTTACCGCAGCCCTGGAACGCAAAGGGCACTAGGAGGATTACAGATGGGTTTTAATCAGTATTAAGAGTGTGACACTACCTTCCGCTCCACCCAAAGCGGAAGCAGTCAATTGATGATTACCCATTTATAAAAAGGTATGCACATTTACACACAGTTAGTAAAGAACAATTTGTTCTTGCTCATAGGCTACGCTAATTTCATGAGTTAAGAATATTATTTGAGGTGTACAAGTGAGTAAAACACATCCTTGAGGATATCTTAAAGATCTATTAAATGACAAATAACTTGTTTTATAAAACAAGATGCAACGGAAATGCCATCAAGATTAGTTTTCCTTCTATGGTTTGCATTTATTATTATACATCTCAGTAAGTACATATATGACATAGTAAATATAGTGATGTGCGTACCCATTTGTATTATTTGCTCAAGTTTTTGGAAGTTCCGGACACATTATTAATTTATTAATCTGGCTTTTTTAGATATCAGCTCTAGCATATTATTTTTCTCCTTTCTTCTCATTGTTTCATAAATTTGAACAATATCATTGACAATTTGACATCTACCAGCACTTCTTTGGGTGTAACCAGGACTTGGCTAGGCTAGGCTAGTGTTCTCTTAGTCGTGGTTTAGTAAACATGTCGCAGTTCTTTCTACTCTTAAATCAATATTTTTTGTAGCTATGGTGCTGTTCGCTGCAGCCTTAATTAAATCTTCCTTTAAACTTTCCTGGCGTTCGACACAAAGAGTTAGATTGACCTGGTTCCCAAGACTACAGTCTAATAAGGCATGAAGTGCTTCCATTGTGACCTAGTCAAGGAGTTGTGTGTCGGTTTATTTTATACTATGTTAATGCATTACGTAAATGTCCACTTACCTTGATGACCTCATGTTGTCTGTCATTCAAATTCGTGCTAACAAATGATTTTGAACTCTATATTGTACAGAGTACCATACGTTTTGAAATATGTCCTGTAATATATTTGGAAGCAGAGTTGAATTACGAATTAAAATTTGCAATCTCGTGACAAATTGATTTGATAAGCGTTATTGAATTATTATTTATTGGTCAGAACATTATTAAATTTTAATAATATTTGTGTGACTGATCAATCTATAGTCAAGTATTCCTCTGTGCCTCTTGGGCGTTCCTTGTGATCTCTGAATAATAATTCTATCAAATTTAGTTGTACTACCGTTAAAAGCGTGGGTGTCATTCAGAACCGTGACTTGCTGCTATTTGTAACTGTCATACCGTTGATGTCCCGTATTTTACAATAGACGGATTAGGATGGATGACTGACAAATCAAGTTTAGACACCCCGAAAAATCAAAGCTGACCTTTTGTAAATTGGGTAGGGTGAAAGCGTAAATCCAGATGTAATTAGGCATCACAGTGACACACATCATAAAAATCTAGATTAATATTTTCTAAATGTCCTTTCTAAAATATGACCATTTTGGTGTACATTGAAACGGAAATAGCTAAGATCTTTGAGTAGTCCCGTTCAAAGCATACTTTAGTCATGTAGAGAACACCTTTTTTTGTATGGATGGGAAATCATCAAATAACTTCTTCCGCTCTGGGCGGAGCGGAAGGAAGTGTCAGACTATTACTGACTAAAACCCACCCGTGATCCTTCTAATGCCCTTTGTGTTCCAGGCGGTGACTCTTTCGAACAAATTTCGCAACAATGGCAGGACTGTTGAGAACAGCTACATGTTTATATTCAGACTAGCTTATGCCCGCGACTTCGTTCGCGTGGAGTTCCATACAAAATGTTAACCCCTTTTTCACCCCCTTAGGGGACGAATTTTCAAAAATCCTTTCTTAGCGTATGCCTACGTCATAATATCTACCTGCATGCCAAATTTCAGCCCGATCCCTTCAGTGGTTTGGGCTGTGCGTTGATAGATCAATATGTCAGTCAGTCAGTCCCTTTTGAGTTATATTTATATTTAGATCGATCGTATTTTAGTAACAAGAATTTCTTGTATACATATCTCTAGTTCATATCAATTTATCAAGACATTAAACTAATAATAGATATTGATACTATCTAACATCTGATATGAACGTAAACAGATAAAGTAGCGACCTTTCTAAACTGAGCGATTTGATTACACTATCCTTCTGTAAATCTAATCTTTATTGCTTATGAATAAAGATATATATTAGCGTGTTATCTCTAATCTCGGTGCGGAATATAAATATATTTTGATTGGTCATACAGCGTGTTCCAAAAGTGCGTGGTCATATGTAAGCGTGATGATGGGTAGCTGGTATACATTAGAGAAACAATAGCAAAACAAAAAAAAAGACTTTTTCCAAATCTAAAGAAAAAGAAAGAAAGAATAATATTTATTCAGCACATACATGAAACACGCACGGTATATGGTAAAAAAAAATATGACAAGAACTAAGTGTGTCTCCCACGGCTGCACTAAGTAGGTTCATTTCAGCGATATGTCAGACAGACTGATGCTGTCTGACGCTGGTTTTCTAATGAACCTTTCAAAGGACGATTGGCGGTTCATTTGACTCCTTATAAAAGAAAATATATGTGAATATATCATCGAAATAGAGTAAATAATGTAATAGAATAAACAGATATTGAACGTGCAAATTATAGTAAAAATAAAAACAAAAATCTGATTGCAGAAACCTACTAAAAAGTCTCAAACAAATCACTTTTCGGCAGTTTGATGCAGTTGGTGATATCAAGTAATTCAGTAGATTAGTCAATGATTAAATACCACCAAAAATGTAACAAACTGCTTAAAAAGTTATTTGTTCGGAACTTTTTAGTTGTATTAGTGGACGATTTTTTTTTTAAAGTCACTTTTTGTTTGTTGTGCTAAACGGCCTTTTATTTAAAATATCGCCAACATGAAGATTATTTTAATGCATTTCTGTGATTTCGTCATGCAGTAAGGTGATGAAGATATGTATATGGAATGTAATTTTATACCAGACCTGTTCATTTAGATAAACGATGGTGTTTAATTTGAAATAGCAGGTAAATTATCAGATGACGCAAAGGTTGGAATGATTATGATGATCTGAATTGCTTTTCCTTCCACTTTGAGAGTAAAAAAAACTTTTTACAAAAAAATACAACCGACTTCTACACAAAAAATCAAAAAAGTGCAAAATAACTTTAACTTCGGAACTCGGTGTTTGTGGTTGCTTTTTCGTTTTTTGAACACCGACTTCCGAAATTAAAGTTATTTTGCACTTTTTTGATTTTTTGTGTAGAAGTCGGTTGTATTTTTTTGTAAAAAGTTTTTTATTTTTCACTTTTTAGTGGTACCTACACCCCCTCCCCTCTCCCCACCTAAACGAACCAATCACATTGGTGTAAAAAAAAGCACTGCTCCTTTGCAGAGTAGGTACACTAAGAGGTCGTCAATGTAGACAATGTAGATATTTTTTTTAGATTTTTCGAAAACCGCTTGGTTGATTTCGATAAAATTCATTGGACCATTTGGGAAGTATACCCTTTCCAACAAAAAAAGAATTTTTCAAATCGGTTAACAAGCGACGGAGTTATGCGCGAACAAACAATAAAAAAAAAATACAAACATCCGAATTGAGAACCTCCTCCTTTTTTAGAAGTCGGTTAAAACAGCTAAACTTGTGATTCTGATACACGTGATTTATTTTCATCATTGTTTCTGACACTCAGAACATCAATTAAAACTTGTTTACTTTCATTTTTGTCATACGTAGTATTAAAACCTGTAAGATAATTGTAGGCAATCAATATTCTCTCCAAGAGAAGGAATCTAGCAAATAACTTCGCAAGGTTATAGTGATTTTAAATCCGTGCAAGCTGTGTTACGACCGCAAGGAACAGAACAATAGTGTGATTCATTATACAGACGATGTTTTGTCTGCTCTGAATAATAAGCGACTAAACACATTTAGCTACACACTTCTACACTAAATTGCCACGGGAACGGGAACTACGCGGGTGAAACCACGGGGCGCTGCTAGTCTATACTATAATATATACCACAGATTACTAAATAGTTATGTCTATACCTCTTTACTATAATATTATAAAGAGGAAAGATTTGTATTTTTGTATGTAATAAACTCAAAAACTACTGGAGCGATTTCAAAAATTCTTCACCTATAGAAAGCTACGTTCACCTTGAGCAACATAGGCTATATTTTATCCCTGTATTCCCACGGGAACGTGAACCACGCGAGTGAAACCGCGGGGCACTGCTAGTAATATTATTATAAAGAGGAAAGATTTGTATTTTTGCATGTAACGAATAAACTCAAAAACTACTGGGCTGTTTTCAAAAATTCTTTCACCACTAGAAAGCTACATTTACCCTGAGTAACATAGGCTATATTTTGTGTATTCCCACGGGAACGGGAACAACGCGGGTGAAATCGCGGGGCGCTGCTAGTAATATATATAGAGAGGAGTATTATAGAAAAATGTTGCAAAAACGGGGTTATTTTATCTCTCTCTCATAATCATAATCGTTTATTCGCATAAAATGTGGAAGGTAAAGGCGTTTCAAAGTAAAATTAGTGCATAAATACATTCTGCTGTACAGTGATGACATGCAAGTATTTAGTCAGGAAAAGTATTTTAGTTACATTAAAAATTAATTACACACTATTACAGTAAAGAATTAGTATATAAAGTAATTCATGAGTTTTATAGACTTATAAAATAACTCATTTATGACGCTGACGAAGTTGCGCGGGTAGTTACCATATAAAACCAATAAACGATCAACTCTTATGTAATAATTGCTAGTAAATGTAATGATATAGATTATGATCAAGGCGATACATAAAGTGAACATGTTGTACTAACCATTTACCTAATTTTTGGGTCAACCGCGTAATCTTCGGACAAGGCTGAAATGTTGGTAATGGCTAAATATTTTTGCATACCAAAATTGTGTATATTGTAGACTTAGTAAACGGAGAAGGCAAAACATCAAGAAGAATGCAGTGATAAATCTATAATCAATCTATACTTACATATATAAATGTGAATGTAAGTTTGTTTGTTACGCTTTCACGCGAAAACTACTCAACCGATCATCATGAAACTTTGTACACATATTCTTTGAGGTATTAGAAGTAACATAGTATACTTTTTATCCCGGGATTATGTTCCCTTAGGATAATTTCCGACATTCACGCGGGCGAAGCTGCGGCTGCCCGCAGCTTCGCCCGCTTGAATGTCGGAATTAGCTAGTATATGTAGTATATATGTATAAAAAGCGAAATACCACTCACTGATTAATCACGATATCTCAGAAACTATAACACCTACAAATTTAAAATTTGGCAGGTAGGTTCCTTATAGTGTGCAGACATCCGTTACGAACGGATTTTACGCAACTCCACTCCTAAGGGGCGAAAACGGGGGTGGAAATTGTTTTTACTAAATCTGCGCAGACAAAGTCGCGGGCGAAGGGCTGGTTATATTATAAAGAATAGGAAAGATTTTGTTTGTTTGTATCGAAAATGCTCCAAAACTACTGTTCTGATTTTAACCATTTTTTCAACAATGGAAAGCTACATTATCAGCAAGTAAAACAGGTTTAAGCCAGTACACCCGATTTAGTCACTATATTTGATTTTTTTTTAGATAAATAATTCTTTCTTGTGGGGATCGTTTTTAAGTTAAACAATTGAAGAGTTAGAAAAGAAATTCATAGTTACGTCTATGTAATTTAACAAAACGTTACGCTAATAATTAGAACGGTCCCCCGACGCGCCGTAGGGTCGTAATTTCAAGGTTATTATTTTCTTTTTAAGGGATTTTACGTTAATACCTTGTTTGTTTTATTTGTGGCTATTTTTTCGTTAGTTTGTTTTAGTTATTTTAGGTATTTTACTTTCATACTATCTTTACTATTTTGTGTCGGGGGCTTTTTAATTTTTTTACACTATCCTCTGCACAACACAACTTACGTCTTTGAACGAAACTATTGCTCTTATTCATCATGACACCGTCCAAAGTTTTCTAGAACTATACAATCCATCAACACCAATTAAGACGAAGGTTTAATCGGACCGGATTGTTCAAGATGTTCTTAGAAACCGCTCAGATATTATAACATGGTGTAAGATATTATTGGCAATGTAAACAAATTGTTCTCGCTAAGAGCCGATGACAGGTTAGTCATAAATTGGACTGTTGACTACCTGATGGTTGCCGTTTGTTGTTCTCTTATTTATGAGTTGGCTAAAGTAAGCGAAGCATTTAGTACCTAATACATTTAAATCTTATCTTACTGCTTTTATAAATGCGAAAGTTAAAGGATTGTTGTGTTGTTACCCAATCACACCAGAAAAGATCTGGATGAAATTTGGCAGTGATAGATTATCCTCTGGAAAAGCACATTTTCTACCAGGAGTATATTCCCTTGGGATAGTTTTCAGAAATTCAGGCGGGTGACGCCGTTGGCAGAAGCTAGTAACAATAAAAAAAAAAAGTGTAAATAGCCAGCAAATGGAAGAAAAGTGAATTCAATTTCTACTTACTGTTATTTTGTACTAGGAGCGCGCCACGGTTTCACCCGCGTAGTTCCGGTTCCTTTAGAAATGCGGAGATAAAATATAGCCTATCTTACTTGCTGATAATGTAACTTTCCATTTGTAAAAGAATTATTAAATGATAAATGATAAATGATATTTATTTTGTAAGTAGGTTAAACATAACACTTTTACACGTCCAATATTTCTTGTCATTTTAAGCTAGATGAAGCCGGTGTTTCCTAGCTGACTACCCTGAGAAGAAACACCGAAACAAACTCAGAGGTCAAAGTCTCTTTTAAAGTCCATACAATCCGTACTGGTCAAATCATATGAGAACCATGTAGGTTAATGTCTGAGGTAGCCTTTTGAGGAAAGTGCCACACAGATTTGAGTGGACCTGTCCAGACAGTGCAAGCATTTGTCAGATACCGTGTAGCTCAAACTTAAAACTTTAAGGAGCTCAACGGCTTGACGAACAATACCAAAGTAAGGACATTTGGGTAGGCCGCAAGAATTACTCAAACTGCCAGACAAACTGAAACAAGACCCTAATATGGCGATCTACATAGTTCCCATTCATAATATGTTATATGAGAACTATGCAGATCTGTGTCTGAAATGGTCTTTTGAGGAAAGAACCATACAGATTTAAGTGAGCCTGTACATTCAGTGCAAGCCTTTGTCAGTAGTCGAGTAGCTCAACTTAGAAACAATAAGGAGCTCAACGACCCGACGAACAATACCAAAGAAGGGACATTTGGGTAGGCCGTAAAAGTACTTAAACTGCCAGACGTCGTCGTTATATATACTTTAAGGAAAGAAAAAAGAAAATAATACCCATATAGTCCTCATATTCACAAAATAAATTAAGTAAAAATATAATACTTTACAAAGTAAGTATACATGTCAAACATAATATAATAATAATAAAAAAAAAAAAATACTTTAACAAGTAAATATTCATGTCACAATAATAAAATAATACTTTAAAAAGTAAACATTCATGTCAAAATTGCAAAATTGAATTTACATGCAGGAGAATATAAAATGTCAAAGTCTAAAATTGAGAAAAGTATCAATAGATAAACGTAATATTAGGCCATGTACATCGTTGAAGCATCTCAATCCCAAGCCTTTTGGTCTTCAATATAGTCTCTAACTGTGTAAAAAGCTTTCTGGCATAGCTTACGTTTTACTATCAATTTGAATTTATTAATACTAAGGTCTTGGATGTAGGAAGGGAGTTTATTATAAAAACGTATACATTGACATCTAAATGAACCACCTATTTTCTTGAGCTTAGTTTTAGGAATGACAAAATTATGTTTGTTTCTGGTATTCACATTATGAATATCACTGTATCTTTTAAATAGATTAATATTTTTATGTGCATACAAAAGATTCTCGTAAATATACTGAGAAGGCACAGTCATTATATTAATCTCTTTAAATTTGTCTCTGAGGGACTGTCTAGGACTTAATTTGTAAATCGCACGGATAGCTCTTTTTTGCAACACAAATACTGTTTGAATATCAGCGGCATTTCCCCACAACAAAATGCCGTATGACATCACACTATGGAAATAACTAAAGTATACTAAACGTGCTGTTTCAACATCAGTTAAGCCACGAATTTTTCTAACGGCATATGCTGCAGAGCTAAGTTTTTTGGACAATTTGTCTATATGGGGGCCCCACTGTAGCTTCGCATCCAAAGTTATGCCTAAGAACAGTGTGCTATCTTCGGGTTTTAACTCTTCCCCCTTTATTAACACACTAGTGTTCACCTGTCTAACATGAGGTAACGTGAACTTTACACATTTCGTTTTTTTCTCATTAAGTAGAAGATTATTAATATTGAACCAGTTAACTACAGTCGTAAGGGCACTATTTACAGCGTCTATATTATGCTGCTGACGTTTGAGTTTGAATAAAAGTGACGTGTCGTCTGCAAATAACACTATATCATGATTATCCTTTACGAGGTACGGCAAATATTAAAATCGGTTAATTGGTTTAGGCGTGAAAGCCTAACAAACTTTAACATTTTTCCTCTTATCTTTAATAATGAAAACTGAACCTCCCGCCATATAGACTGCGCGGGCTCTTACTGAACCTACTTATGAAGTTTATTTTACTGCTATAGAATGTAATTTAATTTAAAAGATCACATACAATTAAAATCAGACGCTGGTCTAACAAAAGCTTGATCAAATCTAAATGGTCGCAATAGAAAGTTTCAACAAAGAAAGTCAGTCTCCGAACGAGTAGTTTCTATAAACGTATCTACTAGTACTTTATTTATACTATTAATTTTAACAGAACTAAGATTAATAGTCTATAGACTATCTGGCTCAGGCTGTTGTGGCTATCAATCATTGAGGACAGAATTCCGTTTCTCTGATAGTAGTGAGTACATCAGGCACTGATTTAGTCGCTTGCCCGTATATTTATTGTGGATTTTTGTTGGTATGTACATAAGTACAATGTGTTAACAGTCTGCTATATCTATACTAATATTATAAAGCTGAAGAGTTTGTTTGTTTGTTTGTTTGTTTGTTTGTTTGTTTGAACGCGCTAATCTCAGGAACTACTGGTCCGATTTGAAAAAATCTTTCAGTGTTGGCTGACATAATGATGATTTCAAACAAACAACAAGTAAACACGATACGAGTTCTGATCAAAGCAATCAACACGTCGATTAAATCAAAGCAGTAGTTTACATCCGGATGGTCGATGATGTAATGAATGTCAACGACCGTCAAGGGCCACGGAGCCAAGGTTCGTTTGACAAAAAATAAATTGTGCCAGCGTGCCAACGCATGATAAACACTAGTAGTCTCCAGACATTGTTGTTAATTATACAACTGTTTGCCTCATTATTGATGATAGTACATTCAATTGTGTCAACGATTTTGATTGAGTAAGCTTGAGATGGAGATAATATCATAAGGTCTATCTTTGAAATGACAAATATTTCCAACACCAAGGCACTTTTAGGCATTTTTTCTTGAAGTTACCGTTCAAACTTCGTTTGTTCGTTCTTCTTCAATGAAATTTGCCTTTAATGCAGTGCCTACTTATCTTGCGCATCTATCTGTTTTGTTATCCTTGTTTTTAAAGAAAATATTGCAGTTTTCCTCCTTTTAAGTTTAACTGATGATGTCAGCTTAAAGGAAGGAAGATCCTTAATTTCAATAACAAGAATCTGCTAGCGTTAACCTTAGCCTAAAAAAATGCAGCATTGATACAATATGTACACTATTGGAATACAGCTTTCGTTGTATGAATTTGCATTTATCAATGCTGTCTTAAGAACTCCACATACGAGTACGATGAACATACATTTTATTACATTGAAAGTTGCGATGCTTGACTCAATTACTCTACCAACCAACTACACCCCGTTATCCTACCAGTTATCTAAATGTACCTAGGTATGTGCCTCACCCAAGTGAATGCTCAACCGCAAAGTAGGAACTTTCCAGTGTTATGTTGACATTTCTAAACGATGTCGTCGACTATATCCATTGACCTATTTCCTATTGTTACAACTTACACAAAGTGGACATCACGTGTATTATAAGCAGATATACTGGTGAGCATGTTGCTGCACAAGTAAGAGGTACATATTATATTTAATAATATTGTTGAAAATTAGAACGATTGGAGATGATAACCTTTTTTTTCTGGATGGGAAGTCATCAAATGACTTTTCCTCGCCTGGACGGAGCGGAAGGTAGACCCACCCGTGTTCTTCCTAGTAACCTTTGCATTCCAGGGCCGCGGTGACTCCTTCGAACAAATTCCGCAACCCTAGTAGGCACTGACCCTATGGGGCCCCGTATTTTTGCTCACGCGTGGAACACGAGGCGCCGTCAACCCGGGCATGGTTGTTATCGGACGGCCATAGCTCGCCATCCGCTGGCCCGGAGATACTTACTTCGGAGATGAAGAAATAGATCCTCAGACAGTTTTAGCTTCTCATTTTGTCAATGATGCATCAAATTACTGTTTTGGATATTCTTGTCATGATAAACTTTCCAAAGTCCTTTCTGTTATTGACCATGATTAATCTGAAACCATTATAAAAAATGACTTGTTAAATATAATAACAATCTCTTAAAAAAAATTCGTAACTCGTGAGGAGCTTATGGCTAAAGACAATAGCCACATGGGTCTATCTTTAAGGCTAAGCAACGTCGGTCAAGCCAAGGTCGGTCTGTGGACGGGTGACCATCTTAACATACCGAGTTTACTCTGTACCTCGGAAAGCACGCTAAGCCGTTGGTCCCGGCTATCATTTGTAGATCTTTCGCAGTCGTTACGGATTGTCAGAAGCCAGTAAATCTGACTCCAGTCTTGCCAAGAAGTACCGTGTTACCCAGTTAATGGGTTGTGGAGGTCTGGTAGGCAGCCGCTCCACGTAAAATACTGGTATTCAGCTGAATCCGTTTGACTGGGAGCCGACCCTAATATAGTTGGGAAAAGACTAGGCAGATGAATAAAAATTTCGTAACTCAATAAAATTGATCACACGCAGTTGAGTGCAACATAATATTAATAAGTTCTGTCAAGCCGTTACGTGCCAAGGCTGCAGTTAGATCATCGTCTTGTGGTCGGCTTGTTTACTTGTATTTTTATTTATTACCAACATCAGAAGGTCCAGTGAGATATGAAAGGTCTTTTTATTTAATTAAGATTTTTCAAGAAGATTGGCCTTAATGTATGTCGTTATTATAATTTATAACATCTGTTGCTACGAGCTCATATCCGGATATGTAAATCACTGATTTTTTTCTATTTTTTTTTTTTTGATAATTTATCGTTGATGAAGATACTGATCTGACTCGCTACTTTAATTTTTAAAGTCTTCATTAATTTCTTTGGCACAAAATCGTGAACAAAGGAAGGAGTGGGGGATCTTTGCCGAGCAGTGGGAAATTTCATGCTAGCTATAATAATATATGTATACAATATAATAATTAATTTCTAAAGCTTTTAACACTTTATCGTTTTTCACTTGTAAACAAAAAATTGTTTACATTATCCTTGTTGTTTCTATATGTGAAGACAATGCAAAGAAAAAAATGAAACTATGAAACAATTCAAAATTTAAAGATTAAAACAAGTCAGTCGCAGTTTAGAGGTGACCAGTTTCAACCGACGGCGCCCGTTCACGAACATGACGCGTGTATCGGCACCATTCAGCTCAACCATTTTGAAGGGAACTGAATGATCTAACACACACGCCACAATCAGCGAGAAATTTGAGTGAGCATGATATCCTCTCAACTGCCATTTTATTTCATGTAAAAAAACTACGTTTCATCCAGACGTTCAATTCGTGTATTTTTAATTTAAACTTCAACTTAAAGTTCTGGCTTTACCCTTGAATCCCCAACTTCAGTTCTCGTTACCAATGCTGACCTCAAGCCACTTGTCACTACCTCGACTATAGAGAAAGACATAGAAATAGACTCATCTCGCAGCGTGTTTACATCGCTCGACCTTGGCATCGATTCGTTTTCGTCTGTTAGTAAACGTGTAGACACATCGTGCGAGTTTTCATTTTCATTTCGCACTGTTTTTTTTTTGCTCTTAGAGAAATGTTAGCTGTTAACAGTTTGTGTATCAAGGACGTATGTAGGTTGGATAAAAAATAGAAGATGTTTTAAATTTAAAGATTTTTTGACGCAAGAACATGGAAGGACCAGTTGCTGCGATATTTTTTTCGTGTCCGATGAAATTAGTGAGATGATAGGTTTTGTTTTTATGGAAAAGGGTAGACTCAGGCGTGAAGACAGGACGAGCTAGATGCTTATCTTATAAAGATTGGTTCACACTAACCTGGAGCCGGGAAGAATGGAAGGAGGAAATTGAGGTCTTTCCCCTGCAGTGGGACGGAGCAGACTAAAAAAAATAAATTGAATCAACAACTGATCATAATTATGTAATCCCACGGATGAGTGATCCAATACATTGAATATAGTGACATTTTTCATGTTTTTTTGTTTACTTGAATCACTGACAGGTTCTTTTCAAGTATTTATAGTATTACGGTGGTTTCTTGAACATTCACGAAGAATAAAATAACCAACTGTTTTTTAATTTTCTTCAACAGAATATTCCGTAGGTACATATGTATATACTCCACTGTGAACGTGCTCTAATATATGTATGTAGCGTTAAATTACCACGTTCACCTTGTCGAAGATATACCTACGAGTATATTGCAGATCAGTCTGGACTTAAAACGATTTTTTGAAAACTAACCTTGTTACTAGATCGTCTGTGGGACCGTAATGTGAAAAACCATTAGTCTTTTAGAGGTCGATCTTTGAATTCATATAAATTTGAGAGTCATACAAATTATCGATATTAAGAAATTCGTAGCTGTTGCGGAATTTGATGGACTGAGTCATCGCATCATTGGAACGCAAAGGGACGAGAAGGAACACGGGTGGGTTTTAGTCAGTAAGAGTCACATTCCAGACAGACAACCAGCAGAAGTAATCCTTTGATGATACTCCCATACAAAATGAAAAAAATATGAAAGCAGCAGAACTTAAGAGTTCTAGTTCAAAATAATTGAACGAACAAAACAACAGACGATGAATTATCGCTCGACGTGAAGAGAGCCATCCTAATGGCATTTGACGGGTAACCTTATCACGCACAATATTTTAAAGACACAGCCATTAAGTCAAAAAGGAATTCCTTTGTCATAAAGGAAAAGCACTCCAATACTTATTATCTATGACTCTATGTAGGCTCCTCAAACAATCCATGTGCTAAGGTCGGTGTGACAGTGTCAGGGCCATGCATATCTGCCCATAGATAGTGTGACAACTGCTAATGGTGAAGTAATGGGGCTGACATTATCGGAGACAATGTCACATGGGGCTTACGTGTGTGGGGTGCATAGTTTGCCTTCGAGATGGATTATGGGCGTGGTGGTTTTAGTTTTAATGACTGGTTGTAGTGGTAATGTAAGCTTTTGGAGAAATGAAACCTTATCATTTACATGAATCAGCTTTGGAGTATTGAACCTTTATTATTTCCAAGGAAGGATAAGCTTTTGAGAATTCCAAAATTCTACGGAATTAACTTTGTTTGAGAATAATACAGGGTCGAAGATTAACAAATGATTTTTTATAAAATATTCGGATCTTCATTGTTCTTTATAAATGATTACAAAGCACATTAATTTAAAGTAGTATTTTCAGTTGTAATTATTCACCTTTTTGCGTGTAGATAAATGAACCTAATTACATGTAAACTCTCTAACCTCCCATAAAAGTACTTTTCGTGAAACTGACGCAATTAGAGTTAAATTGTTAGTTTCCAAAACAACTGTTAATAACGGACTTTCACTTGAAATTTAACGATTCCTAAAGTATAATTGTTCCATAATTATGTCTGGTTGGTTGAACTTGGGCCGTGTCCGTTGGAAATTCGGCCAGATCTGATTGGAATGATAAAGCCACTTTTACAGTATCAGAAAGAGTACAAAATTAAGTAACTAGTTTTTCTCCGTGGCTACGCTCGCGTTAATATAGATTTTCGCAAAAAATAAACCTATAAGCGTCTCCAGGGTCCCTAACCGTCTCTGTACTAAAATCGGTTCAGCGATAATGGTGGATAAGCGCAACAAACTAATTCACTTTCTCATTTATTAGCGTCGCCCCGCGGTTTTACTTGTGTAGTTTCCATTCCTATGGGAATATGGGGATATAATATAGCCTATGTTCACCGGAGATAGTATAGCTTCCCAACAGTGAAAGAATTTTTCAAATCGGTCAAGTAGTTTCGGAGCCTATACAATGCAAACAAACAAAAAACAATGAAATCTTTTCTCTTTAAAATATTAAGTGTAGATTATTATATTATTATTATTACTTAGGATCAGTGATAGCTCGGCTCGGCAGAGAACTAGTTATCTAGTAATAGGAGCAACGAAAGGTAAACATTTTTGTCTAATGATAATGCCACTACCATTAACATGAAGTTCATCATGATACCCAAGGAACTATGACTTTTCTCAAACATCATCACTCATATAATAGTGGAAAACGTGATGACACTATATTTTTATTACAAGTCAATAAGGGCAAATTTCCCCCAAAAAATAAAAGGACGAATGGCATGCAACATGAAAATGACGTGATAATGTTTAGCCATAAAGAAGAAATAATTCGTATCGATAAAATCGTTGACAAAAATAAAAATATGCCTGCAGATAACAATTCACGAGTCGAATTATCAGACACGCGATCACTGTTACGAAATTGATCGTAAAAACATAGGGCTGCTTCAACTCAGGAAATCCAAGTGAATACCTACAAATTATAAATCAGCACTTTTTTTTATCAATAACTTTAATTTAAGTTAGGAATTTTAGTTAGTTGAAAATTGATTTATGAAATTCTCGTCACAAGACCTTTTTAAATGTTGACGAAAAGAACAATTACAATTTCAATTTGTATGTAATTAATCGGGTTGTTGCTCAGACAGCAAAAGGTTTGATTAATATAAATACATATAATTAAGAAACTAGTAAAGGAAATAAGTAGCATAATAATAATGCACATGATATGAAAATCATTGAAAAAAAAAACGACCCCACAAGTTAAACGCTAATAAAGTTGACTGAAAGCTCATACAACAAATTACAGCTAGTGTAGCTAAAATAATTTTCAAATAACTGGGCGTAATTTTCTTTTACTTAGATACAAGTGGAAAAGAATACGGAATTAAATTTACAGAACACAAAAGATTATCAATTCATTTTTTGGTAAGAAAGTAGATATCCTTTCAAATGTCCTCCGCCCTGGTGCAGACGGGGAGTTTGTGACCTCGTGCGCCCTCGCATAGGTACTTGCACGTGGGGCTAAAGGAAAGGTTATCAACCCTGCTCCAACTTAAGGAAGATGGGTCATGTCCCGTGTCTGGTTGTGCCATGCGTGCGCTTCTCCGTTTCGGAGTTACAAGTGACAGTCAGATATGCGTGACTGATAATTGACAGAAAGCCTACAGGAACTCCATGGAAACAATGCGTTTACGGGAAATTCTTCAGATCCATTATGGAATTTTACTACATTCTTATAACAGAAGCATTAAACTTTATTGAACATTTTCTTTATTTCCTGGTCTATAGTCGTTCAAAGTTTTAGCATCGTACTTGTGCAGAATTGCAATACATTCTAAGATAAAACAAAATCTTTAACGAGATGATAGTGAGATCATAATTAGCGTCTTCTTTAAAACAACAGGAACTAATAATGACCTCTATTACACTTTAAAAGCTGTTTAATTCAAGCTTATTAACTAAGCTGTTAGCCAACTAACATATTGATACCAAATATAACTATACTCTATAACCACAGTACCTGTTTCAGTTTAAAATAGACTCTACTAACGTTTAGCCAATACTGTAAGAATCTATCAACATCCTTATAACGCAATCTCCAAATATTTGTACTGCAGGGCAGGCAGAGTCTATGAACTCGTAAACTAGAAATAGAATTCTGATAAATTTGCTCTGTGTGTATTTAATATTGGCTTTATTTCCGTTATTAACTTTTCTTAATATTTATTTAGAATTGAGGTTGGAGCCAATAGTTAGAAAGTTAACCCATTAAAGATTTTTGAAACTCCGAACATATACATATTTGGTCCATCTAAACGATGCAATGGTATAAAATTCAGCTATACCGGGTTTGACTGGAAGTCTACACCAATTTTTTTGGAGAAGGCAGTTGATAAACAATGGCGTGATTTCTAAATCTTGAAGAAATCATGCCATTGTTTAGATGCATTTCTAGACATCGATACTCTACAAGTAAGATCTAAATATTTCAGCAATTTAAGACAAAATCATCATCCTAGCAGACAATGCATCCTCTATTAATAAAACCAATGTATACATAGTCATAACAACAGTAAAACTAAAATTAATATTGACTCTTATCGTAACAATATCCTTACTCCTAGTGCACTGAACTTGGCAGATGTAGCGTCTGCATTAGAGAAAGTGACTCACGCCATTGTGATTTAGTTGGTAAGTCTGTCCGTGCCAAATCTGGCGTTCGAGTCTCATTAGACAACGTGCCAAAAAGGTTTTATGGTAGTGTCAGCTATTCTTGTTACGTATTTGATCACTTTTATGGGTTTGTTTAGCGTTCGGATACAATTTTTATGAACTGTATTGAGTTATGAGCTAATTTGGGGGTAATTAAATTAGAGTACATCAAATATGTGTCGTATTTATGTTTGATTTAGTGTCAACTACAATGATTTTTTTATTGGTCTGCAGAGACTGTCTACTGGTTTTTCTTATGTTTTATGACTACAAATAGGCAATTGTCTAGGTCTATTTTATTTTGGGAAACGATTGTTTGTTTGTTTTATTTTGGGAAAAAATTGTCGACAATTTTTAACACTTTTGGAATTTGTCGTTAAACATTTATTTTCTTTTGTTACAGATGAACAAGAAAGAGTACAGAAGAAAACGTTTGTCAATTGGATCAACTCACATTTGTCGAAGGTAAGCTATCAAAATAACTAGCTAGTACTTAATACCAACGTTTTGGTACACCGTAGTTACCAACTTCAAGGATTTATCGCAAGGAAATCTTGCGAGGAATTTATGGGAAGTAATAACTACCTTTTTACCAGCAATGTAGATGATACAGGCAAGTAAGCCAATTACGGCAAAATAGTTCCCTGGCAGTATGAGGGAAGTCAGTTCAATAATTATGGGGTTTTTGATGTGTTCCTAGTAGATAACATTTTAAACTTATTGGCTTATGGCTTGTTTCAATACTCCCAATATTATTAATCTTTTTATAAAATTTTGTTCCGTTCATGAATTTTGGTGCCTGTGCTCAGATATTGCGTTTGTAAAAAAATACACTTGTATTGAACGAATAAAGTTACAGGTGAAAATGTCAGGAGCGTCTGGTTATATATTACTTGGCATTCAAAATTGCTTTGCCAATTTTAGGAATGGACACTTTTATAATTTCCAATTACATATATCCAAACTATCTGAAAGAAATAGTCCGCAATGGCAGAGAAAAGACGTGTGTGAAAAAGTAGACGAAGACGTTTGCCCCACTGTAGGACATAACATGATAATTTAAATGAGATAAGCTTAAATAGTTTTTCAAGCAGATTTATTAAGAAACCATCTCATCTTCATATCATGGTGCACTGTTATTGAATACAATTTCTCTTCCAGCGCATACCACCACTTCGCATCGATGACCTTATCTACGATCTGCGTGATGGAACCAAACTGTTGGCGCTGCTCGAGGTGTTGTCCGGGGAGAAGCTGGTAAATACTACATATATAGATCAAAATACATAACGCCAGAGAGAGCAGTGATGGCCGAGACAGGCGCGCATTGTGTAATTTGTTTCATTTCCTTTGCTCTCAAAGTGGTGAAGGAAAACATCGTGAGGAAACCGGCATGTTCTAGAGCCAAAAATTCGAAGACACGTGACATTCACCAACGCGTACTGGGCCCGCGTGGTGGTTTACGGCCCAATTCCTCTCCTAGAGAGGAGGCCTGTGTCCAAGCAGTGGGGAACCTTAAAAGGCTGATTATACATAACGCCTTATATATCGAGAGTGAGATAGAAAGGGTTTAGGGACCTAATTAGAATTCCCTAATTAACTCACGACTCCAAGCTCTGGAGTTGCGTTAGAGACCACAGAACCAATGACATATTTAATGCGGTTTAAGAAAGTGTAGCGTAATCAATTATCATGAATTTAGAGCTTGTTAATTAACAACTAAATATGTATTTATTTTTTAGCATTTAAGGCTGTGATTAGCGTTTAACTGAAATAAACACATCAAAAGTATCTAGGGATCAACATATATTTTTGCAATAACTTTTCTCCTGATTGATATTAATTAAAATTTTCTTTAAGGATTCATCAAATAAAGTGTTTTCGTTTGTCACAGTAACGATAAACCAAGTCACCTTTGCATTAATAAAGAAATTTGCCATTTTCCTAATAAAGGGATTTTTGACATTTGAACCACTAACATTAAAGTTCGAAAAAAAGACTGAAATAACAGTTTTCTTTAAAATTTTATTGGGTAACTTAAACAATTAATAATCCGTGTTTCTACCGCGAACACTAACAACACAAGAACATCGGTTTGGCATACTCAAAATGAGTCCATCCAAATCACGCTGTGGAATGGCCGCCCATGTTCGTTGCAACAACAAAAAAAGGTCTTCTTGCGACTGGATACCCTCCATATTCGGCAGAGCTCTTCTCTGTAGCATATCCCATGCATGCTCAATCGGGTTCAAGTCTGGCGACTGAGCAGGCCAGGGCAGGACATTGATGTTAGCTGCGGCGAGAGTCTGTCTTACAACTCTTGCGGTGTGCGGTCGTGCATTATCATGCATTAACTGAAATAAGGGACCGATTTGCACTTGTAGAGGAACGATGACGTCTGATACAATCGTCTCAGCATAAATTTGAGCGTTGAGGTTGCCTCTGATCCAAATCAACTCAGTTCTTCCGCCGATCCAAATACCCGCCCATACTATGATGGTTCCACCACTATAAGGATGGACTTCCTGGCAGGATTTTAATCGCTGTTGGCGTCCAGGGGTTCTCCAGTGTCGTATACGTCTTGTATCCGGTCTCATACCAAAACGAGACTCATCAGAAAAGCACACGAAACGCCATTGTTCTTCTGCCCAATTTCTGTGTTCAAGAGCCCATTGATATCGAATCCTACGATTGTGCATTGCTATAGGTGGTACCCGTAGCGGTCTTCGGGAATGAAGGTTCACTTCATGCAAGCGGTTTCTGACTGTTTGGTCGCTAATTAAGTTCCCTGAAGAGTGATGAAGCCTCACGGCTAACATCATGGCGGTTATTGTTGGAGCTCTTCGAGTTAAGATTTGAATGTATCGGTCTTGTCTCCGTGTGGTGCAGCGATACCGTCCTCCATGGCGCTCAGCCAAGGTACCAGTGCTTCGGTAACGTGTCCAAAGTCGACTGATAACACTCTGACTTGTATTCAGAGCTAAAGCCACAGTACGTTGCCGGGAACCAGCTTCTATCATTCCCACGGCTCTGAGCATTTCTTCCCTGCTTAAATGACGTCGCCGCTCCATAATAACGTTGGTTTTAATCAGTAGTAGGGAAACAGTAGCACTAATAATGTCTTCAATGCGTTGTATGTTTTTATAGGGAAAATATTGACAGCTTATTTTCATCTTTTACTCGAATTTGATTGAGAGTTCCTGATTCAAATTATGAAATGCACCAAAAAGGATCCATATAAATTTATAAAATCATAAATTTATTACAAAGCCACATCTCAATCTCAAGAAATCCGCATAAAAATGCTTGATCCCTAGACACTTTTGATGTGTTTATTTGGTAAAACGTGATAGTTCCGAAGCATTTGAGAGCTTCTGAGTTGTGGTCTTTCACATAAAATAATATCTGTTACAACATATTGACTACCAAATTATTTGGTAAGTTTATGGGAGCCGATGGAGTAGCTACGAGCATAAAAGACGGTGCAGTTTCGTCTTTGACATAGAAAATTACTGTTGCGTCGACGATGCCTTCCCTATGTCATCAGATATCCAGAAGCGATAGTTAGCACTTCAGACAGCTTACATTCTTCACACTTCTTGCTCGCCCATTTAAATTACAATTTTATCCTCCTTTCCTACAGCCTATGGAACGCGGCCGCACCCCTAGACGTCCGCACTTCTTATCAAACGCGAACACTGCACTGCGCTTCCTAGCCGGCAAGAGGATCAAGCTGGTCAACATCAACGCAGCTGACTTGGTCGATGGGCGACCCGCAGTCGTACTTGGCCTCATTTGGACCATCATTCTCTACTTCCAGGTAGGGAGATGCTCTTCTTGGCTTGCCTTTAAACAGAGAGCTGCAATAGTCTTGGTTCTCATTTCCAGCCAGTCTATGCTGTAAGTATCTCACCGTGAAAACTTAGGTGGAGTGAGTTTGAACTGAACTGTTATTACCTCTTTTTTATCTTTATTTTAAGCTACTTTTGAACTCAGTTCATATCATGATGGGGCCATCATAAGCCCGTGAAGCTAAAACATTTTAGCCTCATGGGACAAAGATCGAGACAAAAAATTATAAAATATGCCTAAGTCTAACTTATTTATACTTAACTCCCTAACAAATTGGTTTCTCTCAGATTTGTTCCTGACGCTCTCCATCAAAAGATGTTGTAC
This sequence comes from Hecatera dysodea, assembly GCA_905332915.2. Classification (NCBI taxonomy): domain Eukaryota; kingdom Metazoa; phylum Arthropoda; class Insecta; order Lepidoptera; family Noctuidae; genus Hecatera; species Hecatera dysodea. The sequence goes on along the minus strand of HG995294.1, from coordinate 2,234,466 downwards.
ATCTTCTCGTTTAATCATTACCTCTTATTTAGATGGATTAACAGCTCACTTCATGTTTACTTCACCAAGTTTTCACGAAGAGATTTTTACTGATAGATTTTCAGTATAACTTAAGATAGAAGCATTTAATTTTGTAGAAAAGTCAAAGCCGGAGTAATAGGAGATGATAATGAAGTTTTCAAATCCAAACAAAGTTAAATCTAATTCTTGCAAACGAATATGAGTCAAACGTTTGCCTTTCTTTTCAAATTGTGTAATGTCGGGTATCAGATTGCCAAAAACAACAAAATCATCAAATGGCTTTCTAATACGTATAGCATTACTACCTTCAAAAATCTCGATTTACTATAGAAAGTAAATCTGTATCGTATTTCTTAAATATTCACTATTGGAGCTCTCTGTTTTCTGACTCAGCACCGTGTGGTACGGAAATAGATTTTAATTAGGGTAGACGATAGAAATTCCACAGTATTACGTAGGTAGAATAGCTCTACACCTTCAGAAAGTTTTACTACTATTGTAATTCATATAGGGTCATCAATGTGTATATGATCTTGGCTAATGGTCTCATCTGTTTGATTTGTATAGTCACTATTATGATCATTACCATTTTTAGCCGTTACTACTTCGGGTATATTTAGATTATCACAGTCTGCTTCATTGATACTTTCAATTAGACTGAAATTCCCATATTTAGTTTTCTTCACCTCCATACATTGTCATTCATAGTATGGATCTAAATTGCTATTCCAATTAATTTAATCTACTTTCTGAAATGAACAGCCAATAGCAGACTATTGTAAGGCAGCATTATATCTATATTGCCTTAACGTTTATGTTTGTTTTTTGTAACTGTTCCCTGTATCTTTATCTTTCTCTTAAACCATCTCTTTTGTCCCTTTTACTGATGTAGTTGCACTATCCAGTAACTTGTATCTAATATTATTTCTATAATCTACCATTAAAATGAGGATGTACTAGTAGTATTATAACATTTTAAATAATTAGCTTTTCATGTTTTAAAAATCAATTTGTTAACATTTATAATGTCAGTCTGTTCTCATTTTAATTGGCTTGAACTAATTTGTTTGCGCAAGCTTCGCTCAATGTATTGGACCCACAGGATAGAGGACCTAAGGTGGGTAACGGCGTCACAGCTTTTATAGTAGTCGGGTCTCCTGGCTGTTTGTTAACTTTAGACATTATTGTCTTGAAATTTGTATCAACTAAGTTATATACTTTATTTATGATATGCTTACTGACTAAAGCTACGCTTACTATTTCTGTATAAGAATCTATTTTTGTATTTTCTATATTTACCGCTGAATCAAGCTTACAACGAGTAGAAAGCTTGTTTTGCAATTACATCTATTGTTCTATGTCTACATTGTCTTTTGATTTTTATATTTAAACGCCAGAGACCATAGACTACACAGTACTGCTATTGGTTGACCAAATTGGTATTTTAATTGGACTAGAATCACAGAGATCACTTATCATAGCCACTTCACATCACCTTTAGATTATAATGGTTTAATTGTCACCACTTTAAAACACTTAGTAGTTCGAGCGTGGGAGGATTCAGTTGGCAGAGTTTTGTTCTTGATCGCGTAATTAGAATAGCGATTGGCGCTAATGTTTGACAAAAGTATTCATTGTTAATCATCTCTAATGTTAACCTGCGTCAATTTCTGTTTTATCGGAATCGATAACTATATTCTTTTTGTAAAAGATATAAAGATGTATGGTTTAATTTAAGATGTGGTAAAACTAAAGATAGTGTAACTGTTTGAGATTATCAAACATGTTTCTAATTCATTACCTTGGCAAGGAGGCCGCTCAATTAATTCTGCAAACACATTGAATTAAGCATTGCTATAATACTAGCAATGTTTAGTGTACGCAGTTAATGTATTAATTTATGTAAAATCAGCATTTTGTTTATTATCAGCAGTCAATGCTGTCATTAAATCATATTTCATCAAAACAGGTTATGTATCCAGGGTCGGGACATGGTATGGCTTCGTCATACGGTTTGCAGGTCAGCTTATAACTTCGGAATTTAGATTTGTGACGACTTTTGGTGTACAATGCTTAAATACAAACGCAACTTGTTTGATATCAGCTTCGTCTTAAATTAAGTGATTATTGGACTTTGTCCTGTCTACAGACACTGTCTTTGTGACCCTAAAATCTTAATTTGAATTTCTACTGAGGATTGTACTTTATTGTCCTGTTTCAGGTACACTGTGTATTATTTTTGCCGCAATGGATTTTTGACCCCAAAACCATACTTTTTAGTGAACTTGTTATCTTAGAAAACGATACAAGCATCAACAAGAGTTAATTTCCAAAATTTTATCCAAACTGCTATACAATTCCGACCTAAGCATGTTTTACCCATGCTTTAAAATCCGAAATGACCAATTACAACTTAAAAACACCACTATATTTTTGGTCCACTATCCAGTACCACGTCTCTAATTATTACACCACATTCCCATCAGATCGAGGAGAACAGTCGGGCTCTAGAGTACCTCGGAGGGTCTCGATGTGCGTCCGTCATGTCCCACGAGTCGGGAGCCGCCACTCCTACTCAAAGGGCGGAGGACAAGTGGAAACAAGGCGCCAAGAAGACTCTGCTACACTGGGTCGCGAATGCTTTGCCGAAGTAAGTGGAAACTGTTTATTGATATGATGTTCAAGAAGTAGGAAATGTATTTACTACTGGAAAAGATATGAAGGTGACGGAAAAGCTTTTGCTGTTGAGGTAGGCGTGTAGGGAGTTTATATACTTACAGAGGTTTTTGAAAACGGGAATTTAATTGCTGATCGGAAAGATTGTTAATGCAATGGAAATCAAACGGTACCCTACCCAATAGATTTGAATAACAAACTTTCAATTCACTCACAAATATTGTCATTTCGTTACGAGGGTTCATCATATAGTGATGCATCAATCAAATGAAATGTAATCAACATCGGTCATTTTACAAACAAGAGTTTAAAGCTTTTAAAACAAACCGATTTTGTGGTAAAAACGATGTAATGCATCAGAAAACTGTAATGATAATCTATTTGTTTGCATACGTAAGTATTTCAGTATCGGGAAACCCACTGACCCATATACAATTTGAAAGCTATGACGCCAATTGCAATGACGGCTGAGCAGTTGTTAATTCCATCATTTAATTTCGCCTAATGCTGCCAAGTGACTCGAGATATACGTTGGTTCAATTTTATTGCAGTCATTATAATTTGACCTCTGCATTGCGAGATCAAATGCACCAAATTTTTGGGATGAAGTATTTTCTGTATTCTTGGGTTTGTAAAATTTGTGGTCATTAGGTTGCCCTAATGATGAATAGTGTGTAGCATTGAATTGATATAATAAAAAATATACATCACAATGCTCTTAGCAGGTGTCGTAGTGATCTATTTTAAAAACAAAAACAAAAGTTATGAATCAAATTTAACACTGAGAGTAAACACTTTTTGAACATCAATATTTTACTAAAAAACGGGCTCGCAAAAAGTCTAATACCACACTATTTTTCTCCAGGGATTCAAACATCCAAGTAACAGATTTCGGTCCATCTTGGCGCGATGGTATCGCATTCCTTGCCATCATCGACGCCATCAAAGCCAACCTGATCAATCTGGCTGAGATGAAGAGGAAGACCAACAGACAACGTTTGGAACACGCGTTCGACGTCGCGGAAACAGCTCTAGGCATCGCAAGGTTGCTGGATGCCGAAGATGTGGACGTTGATAAGCCTGATGAGAGGTCCATCATGACTTATGTAGCCCAGTTCCTGCATAAATATCCTGAACCTAAGGTGAGTGATAAGTCTAGATAGTAGATGATTTTATGTATAGAGAAAAGTAAAAGAAACATTTACATAACGTGAGCTGCAGACTTGAACAGTCAACACAAGTGATTACCATGAATCACAGTGACATGTATGCAATTCATAAACTCTATTGTATTGTTCTATCAGTTACATAAATTTTGTTTTCACAAGTGTTCGCTCTTGCACAATACTTACTCCATTTTTGCCAACAGACGACAGGACCGGATGCCGTAGCGGCAGTGCAAGAGGAGTACGAATCTCTTAGAATGTGGTTGACGGAGCGCGTCACCACAGTTCAAAGGCAATACGACTCGCGAACTCTCTCGCGACACTACGAAGATTACGTGCGCGCCGAGAACGACCGGCTCGCGCGGGATCCCATCTACCAGAAGTTAGAGAAACTCATGTACACACAGAGCCTCGTAGCCATCGCGCCAAAGTCCTGGCGCGAACTAGTCTCCCTATGGATAGAATTAGAAAGATTGCACAGAAGATGGCTCTGGCTCTTAGATGCAGAACTCCCCGGAGACTTTAGAAATGTCGGCGAGTGGTTAGCGAGGGCCGAGTACCTTTTATACTTTGACGAAATCCCCACTAGCTTAGACGAGAGGACCGCTGCCATTATCAGCGAGAAATTAGAGGAACACAGCGGCTTTTTCGCTGGATTACCAGAAGTGATTGACAGATTCGAAGCAGCTTTAAGATCACCTGACGCTGCTAAAATCCCTGGTGAACGACTCCAAGACATGAAGGAGCGTCTCGAGACAGTAAGTCGAAGAGCGCCACAGAGGAAGGCTAGATTAAAGTACTTGGAACACAAATGTTGTATCGTCGCTTTCACGGAGCTGACCAAAGCCAAGCTTGCCGCGTGGACCGGCAAATACGGTCGCATCGACCACGTACGTGCCTTATTAGAAGATTATGATAATTTTGTGACTAAGAATAAGATTTTCCAGGAATTCGATAGAGCATACGTTGATATTAAGCAAGTAGCGGAAGAGTATAAGAGAGTTTGTGAGGTCGACAGGACTGAAGCAAGAGATATTGATACGTTCTTGAAGGATATCGCTGAAACCTGGAGAAGAGTGGCCTCTGACGTAAGATGTGCGAGGAGTGTGTTGGAGGAAGTCATCGCTCACTGGGAGCGTTGGAACGTATTAGCTGATGACTTCACCACCTGGCTAGACAAAGCTCAGCACATGCTAAGAGTATCGGAAGATGAGAGTTTAGAGTTCTTCCAAGACCTGACTGTTTGGAAGGAGAAACACCAACTGCTGGGTGACGCAGCCGGGTTCCTGGCTGCGACTTCCTCTGAAGAGATCAGTCAGGAGGTGAAGAGGAAATACGTGGAGATTACTGAACGGTGGGAACGAGTGTGGGAAGAGGCCGAGAGGTTAGTTTCTGAAATATGTTATTACCTATGTACATACATACATATGTATATCATTCTCGTTATTCAATAATGACCTGATGAAAATTGTAGGTTACATTCGAATTTCTTAGAAACACATAATAAGCTAATCTGATAATAGAATTATTTAATCGAATCCATTCCAAGAATTAATTCTTAGCTATAAATTAATACATTTGAAGAATGTTTTATATCTTTTATAATGATTAGGATGATATTAGCATTTAATTCTGTAGTTTTAAAAGATAACATCGTTTGATGTTGGTAAAAATGAGTAACACCCGAAATATGCAGTGTCTGCTATATCATAACGATTATGACATTTAAAATCGATAGCCGTTGCGTTTTATATTAACATCTATATAAGATTATAAACGTCTCTTAATTTCCAGTAATTATATACCTAGAACAGGAGTGCATGGCGTTTTATACCAATCGCCAATGTTTACAGAATTTTAAACTTTCAAGATACAACTTGTTTCTAGATCGATATCGACCGTCAATTTAGAGATTTACACCTCACCTTCTCAATAAATGTCTTAAATTACGTCACATTTTCTACTCACAAAACATGTTTCATTTATTTTTTAAGTTGATCAACCATTACTGAAAAAAAAAAGTCGTAGTATAAAATCATTTTCCATTTGTCAGATACGTCCGCGGCGGCGATGCTCTCCGCAACCGCCGCGAGCTCGCCAACGGGGTCCGAGCGCTGGACTCGTGGCTGGCGGCCGCAGACAACCTGCTCAACAGGCAGCCCAGGGCTAACACCGTGGACATACAGGCCTATATCGACCAGCTGCTGCAGCTCAACTCTGAAATAGAGCACCATGAGGAGCTCTTCAAGACTATTAGCAGGTAGCACAGTAGACCCGTTTTTTTTCTCTGTATCTTACCGAATAACCCACACCTATGCGGGTTATTCGGTATGGTAGCTGAATTAGGAAAGCTTGTGAGCATTTTTGGGGTGAAGATTACTATAATTTTCAAGTATCAATCTATTTGCTATTGATATCAAACCTAAAATTTTTCATCAACCTAAGGCCCGCTGCTTACCTCTTTATTCCTAGGGTAAATAATTTATCTGGCTACTTTACCACTTATATTCCTAACTATTTAAAACAATGAGTATCTGTATTTCAGAATCCTAACTATGCCATCACTTGTTCTAGAACCTTCCAAAACGCGATCGCCGAGATGCCTCGTGACGAGGTTGAAGCCAACATGGCAAAGCTGAAGCAACAGAAGGAGGCGCTCGTGCGCGTGCGAGCCACCGTGCCGGTGAAGCTGCACCAGTACAGACAGCTGCTAGTGCAGCACGAGTCGCTGGAGAGTGGACAGAAGGAGATCGGCTCCTGGCTGGACAAAGCCGAGGAAGCGTTGAAGACAACCGGAGAGACGAGACGGTAAATCATAGACCTTTAGTTGGTTTTTCCCATGATGAGCGATGATGTTCAATGAGCAAGTATCATCAAACATATATAAAGCCACATGATGCATTTTGGTTCAATTTCAAAAATTAATTCGACGTTCGATCTTGCTTCAGTGAAGGTAAATCCTACGTTGAGCATGAACGCACTTGTGGACTTAGCATTAGGCCTATGGTTCAATAGGCTAGTTCTTTTGCGCGTGAAGCAGCTTCAGTGGGCTCAAGCACTTCGCGAAGCGCTTCATGTCTCGTCGTGACCTTTAAGGAAATAGATTAATTAAAAAATAAAAATACTTTCGTGCTCGTAATGATAACCCTACAGTTATTGCTCCATTCCTTGGAGATACAATCGGTCACTCTCAACTCATCGTTCCTCTTATTCCCGATAGCGAGGTGATCTCGGAACGTTACGAGATCCACCGCACCTTCTTCTCGCGCACGACGTACTACCGCTCCATGCTGGAGAGCAAGAACAAGGTGTTCCAGAACATCGTCAAGTCTGCGGACGCTGACCGTAGCGCCGACGTCACCGAGCAAGTCAGGCTCATGAGGGATCTCAATGAAAGGTGAGCATTTTTAAAATTACCCTTTTTTTGATCCCACGTCCACCACGGTTTAAAAGTCTAAACAGATAAAAGAAAGTAATCAAAATGGTTCTCAAACCGTAGTACAGTTTTTTGCCATGAAGATAGACAGTGTTAACAGCCTTTTGGGAACTCAATCAAAATCTGCCATAAAGTATAGACTCGCTAAGAAGAAGCCCAGTATGAATAAGGCGAAAACTACAAAACTCCATGTTTCCGATTGTATCATTAACGGCGATGCTATTGTTGAAGTTATTAAGTTGAAGCTCTGTATACAATGATGAATTACTATTAAACTTTTAGAAGAACAAGTCTTCGCCATAGCTAAATATCACACTAACCTAACCCCTCCCCAGATTCGCTCACGTATCATCAGAAGCCACTCGACGTGAAGCCGATCTCCAGCGTTTGGTCCGTGCCTGGGAAGAATTCGACTCCAAGAAGCGCGCCGTAGAAGAATGGGCCTCCAGAGCTGAAGCCCTACTGGCTGACAACAGGGTCGACTCCAAGCAAGCCGTCGACTTCCATAAGAGGTTCTTCCAAGGAGCTGATGAGAGGGCTGTGTCGGAGCTGGTGAGGTCTGGACGGGAACTTATTGAGGTAAGATTTTGAAAAGATTAACTTGATAATGACCTATCTTATTGTATTGTGGCGGAGGAGTTTCTGGGTGTTCTGAATGTAGTAAATGATGAGTATATGTTACTTTTTACACAACAGTTAATATTTACTCAATTCCTTATAGTTCCAAAAAAAATTAGGAAATAGATGAATTGATTCGTTTCTTATATTATGGCCATGTTAAGGTTTTCTACATATTGTGAAAGGGTTTCAATTTATTGTATGTAACTTTATCTAAACTAGCAACTTATGACAATAGGAAAATGGTCTGAGGTTATTTTTCTACTCGATTGCACGCCGCAAGGAAAGTTAATGTGTTTATTAGCGTATATACGAATGTATGTTAGTTAGTTCCTTTGCAGTAACTCTCTGGTTTTGTCTGTTTCTTGTTACATGCCAAAAGTAATGAACTAAAATAAAAAGTCTATTAATTGGTTGCACGTAAAGCTAGTTTTTTTCAAAGACCATTTTTAATCAAATACTAAATCGACTTCCTCTTTACAGCTGGTCAGCGAAGAAGACCGTCCCCGCATAGTGCAGACAGTGGAACAGCTGCAGCAGCGCTGGCGCTCGCTGCTGGAGCAGGCGCCGCCGCACCTCATGCGCCTCGAGTTCCGCCTGGACGAGGCCGTGTTCCAGCACTGCATCAAGGACATCGAGAAGGAGATCGTCTATGAGGAGCAGGTTTGTTACACTTACCTGTCAGATAAGTGCTGCATAATTATTATTAAAACTTCATGCAACATAAAGGTAGAAAGGAGGATTTATTGCCTTTGAGCCCAAAGCAGAGAATGACACAGGCATACTCTACCAGCCGACCAAGGGTAATGGGATATTTTAAGTATGTGTAATCAAGCAGGCATTAAGAATATTTAGTCATAACAAATTATGCCATTGAATAAAAAAAAATAGAGACAATGCACAAACATGTTTTACACAAATGTGATGTCTGGCGACCTTGATTATGTATGAGTAATTTATACCATTCAAATGTTTCCTCGACTTTATTAAATGAAGCATGTGACCTTGACCTAATAAAAAAAAATATCGGGATCTAAAATAGATCTATTATTACTGATATGTCACTTTTATTCGAACCCCTATTGTTTGTATGTATTGTACAGTTGTGTGCATCAACTGTACAATACCAGCAGACTTAAGGAGTGAAACCGATAAAAAATAATTAAAAGATATTATTTAGAAATGTGTTGAAATTTGTCTTGTGTCATCACGGGTACATTTGTTATCAACCAGTGGCATCCCCTAACTAACCAAACTTTGATGCGCTTTATTTTGTTCATTTTTATTGAGCGAAAAAGTACCACATACGTACCCAAATAAAAATCAAAGTCACATGAAGATTGACGGACCAAATGAATTTTTACCCTTTCCTGCGAACTTTTAAATAAGTGAACCTTCCTGTTCCTAGGCGTACAACCAAAGCGACGACGCTGATGGCATCCTCATCCGAAACGAAGAATACTTCCGCAATCAGGGCAAGATCATGCAAGTGGAGCACTGTCTCCAGAACCTGCACAAGATAGCCTCTAGCTACACCCACCAGACCAATGACACAAGCCTGGAAGAGTCTGTACGCAAGTGTGAACAGATGTGGGAGTCTACAGTCCAGAGAGTGGAACACTTCAGGCAACAGTTGCAGAGGATTCCCGCAAAGTGGGATGCTTATAGAGAAAAGTTCAGGGAGATGGAACGCTGGATGGACCATGTTGATAAGACCATGGATAGCATTGTCAGAGAGGTGGACTCGGCTGAGGCGTTTGAGAGGGAGAAGACTATCTTCCAGGTATGATTAAAATTTTACTATGAAAGTAACATTAATGATACTCGTTTAGTTCTAAACGAGAATTCAATTTTACTTGTTTACATTATTGTAGATTTTTTATTAATTTTGTTCTTTTCTCTAATGCTTGCTATGGAAACAATTAGTTGAGGGAACTTATGGTAAATATTCGTTATAATCGATGTTGTGTTGTCCCACATAGAAATCTTGCACTCACAGAGTTTTTACATATATTATACCTATATTGCAAATGTGTAATTGTGTTAACTAGCGGTCGCCCAGTGATCGAAAGAAGAGGAATAAAAAAACGTTTTCTGCACTTTATATAACCTTAAATTGCAAAATATCACACTACACCGTGCGCGCAAAATGCTTAAAAGGTTTTCTCTTTACGTAATATGTATAGATCTTTATAATATTACATGTGCTTACTTTAATAATCGTCTTTACTTTCTAGAACATCTGCCGCGAAGCCGACAAGAAACGCGAAGACATGAAGTGGCTCGTCCAAACTCTAGACATGCTCACAAACCACTGCTCAGAAGGCGAAGCTCAAGAGGAACAGATCCGACTTGAAAACCTCATTGCTAGGTACAAGAACTTGATACCGACCATTGAGATCACGATGATCAAGACTGAAACGTACACAAGATGCTACACCTATCGCAGAGAGGTGCATGAGGTCATCTGTGTACTTGAGAACGCTAAAGAACAAGCCATGGTCGCACCTGAGCCTCAATCTCTTCAACATGTCGAACAACTAGTCCTCGAACAGCAAGCTGCCGTTCAAAAACTTGACCGTCATCGTCCCTCAGTCATGTCCATGCTGCAAAGAGGCAAGGACTTAATCAAGGATGCCAACGCACCTGCTTTTGTCAGGGAAGACGTACGAAACCTTGAGACTGGCTGGAACAGCGCCTATGAAACCTCCACCGACCGTCTGCACAAACTCCGTGATACACAAAAGGTCTGGTCTAACTTTGAGTACCAGAAAGATGAATTACTATCAGACCTTGATAAGTACGAGAGCTATGTCGTACACCCAGGTCTTGAACTTGGAGTCACAAACATCGGTCGTGAACTACAAGAAACAAAGATCATAAAGACTGATATCGAAAAAGCCAAGGCTGAAAGATTGCCCCAACTACAACAGGCATACACTGAACTACGTACCCTTACGGCTGACAAACCCAAACCCGTTATTGAGAAAGATCTAGAAACCATTGAACGGAAACTAGTAAGAGTACAAGACGAAGTTGACTCAAAGGTGGTGCATTTAGAAAAGTTCAACGAAGAATGGGTTAAGATTGAACACAAGTTGGAACATGTCAGAGAATGGATTAAGAAGGAAAGTCCAATTTTAATCCAACAGATTCGATCAGAGAACATCACACCTGAAGAAAGAGTTATAAAGTCACAGTCATTACAGAAAGTTATTGCTGAAAAACTTGAGACTATTCGAGGTGTTGCTGATCAAGGAACGAAACTGGCTGTAGAACACAGAGTTCAAGATGCTAACAGACTTAAAGGCGAAGTCGCGCTGTTGGAGAAAATGATGGCCGATCTTCAACGCTCAACTGAACACCAGACTAAGGTAGTCGAACACGATCTAGCCACCTATCAGAAATACCAGAAGGGTGTTGCTGAAATCAAACCCTGGATTGAAGAAGCTGAGCTTAAGTTAGGCAACGTACCTAAACCTACAAGTTTGCCTGAAGCACAGCAATTACAACAGCAATCCAGAGCCTTGATCACCGACTGTGAGAAGCAGTTGATGAACTTGCAGATACTTTCGAGTGTCAGTCACCAACTGTCAGGAAAGACCAGTGCCCCTGATGAAGTTGACGCTATACACTCCAGGTGGGCCGTAGTTCATGACTTGGCCGACCAATGGAACAACAAACTAGACAAGCTTGTTACCAACTGGGAGAACTTTGAACGAGAAGCTGAGAAACTAGAATCTTGGATTGAAAATGGCGAAAAGTTACTAAGCAGCAGAAATGTTTCCATCGATTCGCCTCAGGTTGAGAAGTTAGATAGGGAATTAAATAAACTTAAGTCTTTCGGAAATGAAATTTCACAACAGCAAGCCAAAATCATCAGTTTATCCCAAACTTGTGACAATATCTGCCATAACATACAGCCCGAAGGTGCTACCTTACTTAAGAACAAGGTATCAGACATCAAACAACGTACAAATGACCTAGCTGAGACAGTTAGGTCGAAAGTCAATGAACTCTCAGACAAAATCATCGTTAGACAAGAGTTCATGACTAAACTGCATAACTTTGACAACTGGATCACAGATTTCAGAAGAAAGACTGAGAGTTATGACCAAATTGGCGCTGAAAAAGTAGAACCAACACTACAGTCAATGCATGTACTTCTTCAAGAGCATGCAGCGAAGGCACCTGAATTTGCTGAAATTTACAACGAAATCAAAAACATGACACTAGCTTCACACCCAGATGAGTCCCGCTCTTTAAGCGAAACTTACTCCAATATCGCCGAACACTACCAGATCATTGAAAACAACATCCAACAAAACAAAGGAATCTTACAAAAGTGGTCTGACCTACTTAACTGGTATGATGAGTCTAAGCAACAGCTAAACCACATACAGTACCAGATTGAAGGTCCCAAACTTACTCCTGAAAGCTACGAAATTCTAAGACAAGAGCTTGTAAATGTCATCACTAAGATACCTGAATGGAAGAGTAATGTAGCTCTATTAGACGGACCATCTAAGGTTAAGGTGACTGACCAAAATACTGGAAGAATCATGTCACCTACAAGCATAGTAAAAGAAATTGAGATGAAAGCAGAAGCTTTACTCAGTCAAGTGACAAATAAGAGAGATTTGGTACAGAAAGTCGGTGCCAGGTGGGATAAGTTCAACGTACAACATAATGCTTTGGGAGAAGTATTACACAATGTACAATCTGTACTTAATGAAATGGCTCAGAAACCAGTGCCTTTAACTGAAGCCACAATCCAGGATATGACAGAACAATTGGATAAATTAGATGCAGAAATGAAAGAGAAGCAATCTATCAGGAAGGAATTGAGAGAAGAAGGTCTTCATTTAATGAGAGAAGATCAACCCAACATGGGCACTATTCAGAACGCTCTATCTACTGCTGATAACAACTGGGACCAAGTCGTGAATGCCGTACGTGACACTAAAAACAAGTACATTTTACTGTCCTCAACTCTTCACGAACTGAAGAACTTTACAGTAGCGTTTGACAGAGAAATGAGCAGAGCCGAGCAACTTTACAATGACTGCAAAGATGCTCCCAATGACTATGTGCAAACTGGCCAGGCTTTAGAAAAAGCTAAGAAGTCTTATGAAATCCTTAAGAGATCTAAGGGTCTACTAGACCAGATGGATGTTATCAAGCAGTCTGTTCTCAAGCAAGCGTCCACATTAGGAGGATTTGACACAAGTCCGTTAGAAGAAGCATTCCTAACATCTCAGACGCATTGGGAGAAAGTAAACGATGCTGTCATCAAGAGAATACAGGACTTAGAATCTCAATTGATTGTATGGAGACAGATTGATGACACTAAGAACCAAGTTATCACTTGGTTGAGCGAAACCGGTCAAAACTTAGCCAATGCTTGTGATAACTTAGAAATCAGATTCGGACAAAGCCATCTTACAAAATACAAGGAGGAATTGCCAATATACACTGGCCTTAAGAACAGTATTAAGGCTAAATGTGAACAAATTACTAATTTGAATAAGAGCATCCCAGTTGGTCAAGTTTCTTCAATCATTGATTACTTAGATAACGAGTTTGCCGCTCTCCAGTCGCTTGCCGATAACTTAGAAAGCGCAGTATCATCACTGGGCACCAAAGAAACTAAATTGAAGGATCACATTAAACGGCTGTCGGATAGTGTCAGCAAGATCCGCGATGACATTATCAAATGTGATGATATGACAGGCGATAACGCTAAGATTCTAGACCGTCTGAAGAAATGTCAAGCATGCAAAGCTGAGCTCCAGAACTTGAGTGATGAAATTGATAATTTGTCACAGAGTGTTTCGGAAATGAACGACAACTACCCAGGCTTCTACGAATCGTTAGTACCCAAAGAACTCAGCACTCTACAGAAAAGATTCGAAAGCGTTTTGGTACACGCAAACAAAACTGAAATCACTTTGCTTACGTTCCTGCAGAAACTGTTTACTGACAAGTTAGCAATGTTCAACAGAAACTTGAAGATCTTAGATGACAAAACAAGATGGTGCATGCCTGACGTCACCAGTGATAAATACAACTTAGAAGTTAAAAGCGCTGCGCTTGCTGATGTAGAAAACGGTATTAGCGATTGTAAGAACAAGGTCGCGGAGTTGAAAGAAGCTCGTGATATTCTCAAAGTGGTCGCAGAACCTGCGTGTGCTCAAGAAGCGGCCCAACAAACTGAAAAAGCACAGAAGAACTTAGAAGTCCTTAACGCTAACTATGAAGAAATCAAGAACAGGCTAAAAGAAAACATTGATGCTTGGCAAGAATACGAAGTATTACTGGAAAATGTTTCAGAATGGCTTAAGGAAAAGGAAAACAAAGTCAGACAAGAAGCTGCTAACCTACTCAATTTGGACGAAATTGATGCTAAAATTGCTGAAGTTGAGCATCTCGATAAAGAAATTAAAGAATACAGTGGAGAGGTCAGCAAGCTCACAGAAATAGGAGAGAAGATCTTATCTCGTAACCCAGACTCGCGCGTTTTACAACATATCAATCATTTGGTCTCTAGATATCAGACCGTTGGCAAGTTTATGGAAAGCCATCTGAACAGACTCAAGGATTTGAAAGAAAATAAATCTAAGTACGACAAATCTATCGCTGAATTCAAGAATTGGCTACAAGATGCCAATGGTAAGATTAAGGATCTAGCTATGATGAGCAAGCACGCTAAGCCATCAGCAGCTGACTTAGCACAAGTAAAGAAACTGAATGAAAACAAGGATGTTGGTCAGAAACTACTGAACAACGCCATTGGATCCGGTGAAGCTCTATTCAGTGGCATCACACCTGAATGCCGTGAACAAGTCAGAAATGAACTCAGAGCTCTTAGAGACTACTTCGAAGATTCCGTTGATTCTCTTAACAATGTGATTAAAGATATCGAAACGACAATCAACAAGAGATCGTCCTTCGATGATACTTTCAACCAAGTTCAGAAATGGATTGGTGACAAGGAAAAGGAACTTGGCGATTTCAAGCTCTGTCCTACATTGCCTGAGAAGAAGGCTCAGCTTCACGCCAACAAGATTTTGCACCAAGAAGTTGAGTTACATCAATCCATGCTATCTCAACTAACTGAGAAAATCAAGTTGATGCCCGACGAAGAAGCTGAAAAGAGCCTTTCCAAAACTATTGACAGATATAGGGACATGACTAAAGAACTTGAAAAGAGAATCTCTATAAGCGAATCTCATGTCGCTGATCACGAAAAATACGTCAACATGTTCGAAGACGTACGCGACCGCCTTAATCACCTTGTTGCTGAGAACAGCATGCTAAACTACGGATCTGTTACTCAAAAAGATGATGTAGATGCTAAGATTGCTGCTATTGAGAAAGTGACAATAAAGGCTAAGGATATCCAGAATAACTTGGCTGGTCTTAAGTCACAACTAGAAATTGTTATTGAAACAACAAGTCCGAACGGACATCCAGTGCTCATCAGCGAGTACGAACAGCTCAAGGTACAATGGGACCAATTAGCAACACAATGTAAGCAACAGGACAAGAAACTTAAAGACACACTTAAACAATGGACTGAAAGCCAGAAGACGTTGGATGAACTCGAAGAATGGTTGAAAATCAAAGAAAACCAGGTCAGAGACCAAAGCCTTAAGAGTAACCTTGAAGCTAAGATTGCTCATCTACAGAAAGTCAAGGAGATTCAGAGCGAACTTGCTTCAAGAAGCGCTGATTTTGCTGCATTAACAGACACTAAACAGAACGTAGCCACTGAATCTGAACTCACAAACAAGACATCTAAGTTGGCAACGAGATACCATACATTGAACAATCTCGTGAATGAAATTATTTCCAAATACGAAGTATTCGTATCAGAACACCAGACATTCGAAAATGAATATAATAACATGGAAAACTGGCTTATGGGAATGCTTAGTGAGCTTGGAGATCTCAACGAAATCGTTGGAGACTACGCTGTGTTACAAGAAAAGCAAAACAAGGCTAAAGAGCTTTATGAAACCAGAAACAAAAAGACACCTGCCTTTGAAGAGTTCTTAAGTTTGGGTGAAAAGTTGTATACACATACTAGCCCAGACGGCAGGGAAGTGATTCGTCAAAAGATCCGTAAGATAAGAACACTGTGGGATAGCTTTGGAGATAGCTTCCAGGAAACTGTTAACAAGTTAGACCAATGTCTCCTACAGTTCTCAGACTTCAGCCTCGCTCAAGAACAACTCACTAAATGGCTTAAGGATGTGGAAAGAGCTATGCAACGTCACACTGAGCTCAAAGCCTCCCTGGAAGAGAAGAAGGCTCAGTTACAGAACCACAAAATCATGCACCAAGAGATTATGACCCACCAACAATTAGTCGAATCTGTTTGTGATAAAGCCCAACAGTTAGTCGACCAGACACACGATGCTTCTTTGAATGTGTACCTGCAATCTATCAAGCAGTTGTTCCAAAACATTGTTACAAAGTCACAGAACCTACAAGATAATTTGGAGGACTGTGTGAAAAGACACGAAGATCTTGTGCGTCTCATTCAACAGTACAAAGAATGGCTTGGCTCACAGTCTGAGAAACTTCTTGATATTGAAAACGCTACTGGCGAGAAGCCTGAAATTATTAGGAAACTGCAATCAGCCATCGCTTTGAAAGATATTGAAAAAGTCGGTTCAAGTAAGTTGGACGAAATTAGAGCAGTGTTTTCGAATGTTAGCAAGAGTACCTCTGAAGCTGGTAACACTGCTATCAAAGCTGAAATCGATAACTTGCATGATCAACTACGCAATGCTGTTGAAAACATTACCACCTCAGAGCAGAAACTCAAGCACACGTTGGAGATTTGGAACAAGTTCGATTCTTCAATAGAATCTATTACTGAATGGCTGAAGGACATGGAATCAAAATGCCGAGATCAGAGCCTTTGCTCCACACTTAAAGATAAAGAAGGTCAATTGCAGAGGTATGTTGACTTGCGTAACAACATCAACGCTAAAGAGAAAGAAATTGATGCTTTCGTCGATGAATCTCATAGTCTGATCCAACTTAGTGGAACAGAACGACTAAAGCCTTTGGTTACACAAGTAAGCAGCCGTTACCAACAGTTGCATCTCATCTCTAAGGAAATTGTCAACCACTGGTCAGAGCTAGTCGCTGATCACAGGAAATATGCGCAGCTTCGCAATGAATTTGATGCTTGGCTGAAACCATTAGAAGAACAACTATCTCAGATGGTGACTAAGGAAGACAAGCTTAGCATTGAAAGCAAGGGTAATAAACTTCAAGTTTTCTTAATGGAGAGGGAAAATGGTGAACACAAGATTGGAATACTTAACACTGCTGGAGACAAAGTATTGCCCGAGACTGCGGCTAATGGTAGAGAAAACATTCGTGCTGAAATACGTGCACTAAGAGAAAGATGGGATAAACTCAACGACACTATCCTGCAACAACAGAAAGAATTCGAGTCTCAAACATTGCAATGGTCAAGCTATCAAGACGTGCTACAACAGACTTTGTCCTGGTTAGATGAGAAAGAAAAAATAGTTGACGGCGAAGAGAAGGCTATACTAAACTCGGCTCAAGAGATCAAGTCTAAGTTACTGAAGAACAAGACACTGTTACAAGAAATCTACTCACACAAACGAGTTATCGAAACCGTTACCGAAAAAGCCAAGAGCGTGTCAGCTACTCTTCATTCAGGAAAGGAAGAAAGCGATGAAATGACTGCCATCATCAAATCAGTCTGGGACAGATACAATGCTTTGACGAACAGGCTGTCTGGAATCATTGACAAACATGAAAGCACGTTTGATATCTACCAGCAGTTCGCCGATCAACAGAAGTCACTGCAAGATTACCAAAAGCATCTTTGGGACCGCTTACATCTGTTATCGGATTTCAGCGGCAACAAAGCTGCATTGCAAAGCAAACTGGCTAAGATACAAGAACTATTAGACGCAATCCCGACTGGAAACAACAAATTGAAGATGTTATCGGACCTGATTGAGAAGAACAACGCCAGACTTTCTCCAAGAGGTAGAGACGGTATGTCTCGAGAATTGAGTCTTCTCCGCGCTGATTTGGAGAAGTTTACCGCTACAGTTCATGATGTCAAACGTGGTATTGAAGACAAGATTCAGCAATGGATCGAGTTTGACAGTGCCAACGATCGCCTACAACACTGGCTCAGTGACACTGAGATGAGTTTGAAGACCTACACTCCGAAAGCTACCCTGGAAGAGAAGGTTGATCAACTGAACAAATATCAGGTATGTATTATTGAATACTAACTTATTCTACTCCACTTTACCTTTTACACTTTATTTAAATATTGAATTTTGAAACAGGATTTATGTAAAGCGATTGATTATCACGACAATGATTTGAGCGCAGTCATTACTTTGGGCGAGGCCTTGGACCAAGTAAGAGTTGATGAAAGACAAAATCTTTTGTCGTCAGCACCGTAGGACATAGCCTAATTTTCAGTAGAACTCTAATTTCACGAAAGTAATAATTTGTAGAATTCTAACCACAAAATTATAATTTATACTTACATACTACGTATGTTGTATGTTGTGTATGAACCAGATACTTCAAGTTTTGACTATAATTTTATTTTATTTATATTTATACTAATATAGAAGCATTGGTGATTGGTTCTTCTAATGCTGACAAAAGGTTATTTAAAAAAGTCTAACTATCTCAATGATGGTACTAATGGTAGTTGTTGTAGTTCAGTTTAAACTTAATCTCTCTTTAATAAATTTTTCGTTAAACTAACTCTGCGTTAAATTTGCAGGCTATCTTGGCAAACCTGAAGAAAACGGAGAATGACGTCGACAAACTAACTGACGAGTTCAGTGACCTCATTGAGAATTGTAACGATACTAGGATCACAATGAACTTACAACAGATGACGTCACGATTCCAGTCCGTACAGTCGACTGCAAAGGAGCTTGTTAAGAAATGTGAACAAGCCGTCAACGACCACAATGCTTACCAAGAGAAATACAACCAATGCACTGATTGGTTGAAGGCAGCGCAACTTAAGTTTGACGAATGCAACGAGAACTTGTCCAACACTCCTGAAGGCATTAGTGCTAAGCGAGAAAGCCTCAACGACCTGCTTAGTCAGAGACGTAACGCTACCCTTCTTGTCAACAATACCTTTGAATTAGGAGAAAAACTGTATCCTTCCACATCACCTGAAGGCAAGGAGATTATTGAACAACAGCTTCAGGAAATCCAACAAGCTATTGACAACCTTTACGATAACATTACTAAAGCTGAGAGAGACCTTGACTCAGAACTCAACAAATGGTCCTCTTTCGAAGACAATCTTAAGGCCGTGCAGTCCTGGTTGACATCTGCTGAAAAGACGCTCCCTAAAGAGATTGAACTCAAAGCTACTTTGGATGAAAAGCGCAATCAACTGAATGTCTACAGGACATTCTTACAGGATGCTATTACTCACCAACAAGACATTGCTGACTTAGAATCTCGTGCTCAATCTCTACCTGATGTTAGCAAAGATATCGCCAAGGAAATAAACCAGCTAAAACAAAGGCATGAGACTATTTTGGCAAGAGCTAAATCCTTCGTGGAACAATATGAAGCCATTGTAAACAACCACCAACAATATACTAAGGCTGTTAAGGAATTAGAAGAATGGGTTGAAGCAACGCACAACACAGCCCAACTATGGGGCGATGTAAATCTTGAACGTGTAGCACTTAGCAGCAACTGCGAGAAACTCAAGTCACTACAACTAGCCTTGCCCGAAGAAAAGAACCGTATTGACAAAATACGTTCGCTTGGTGAGAAGGTCCTACCTGGAACCATAAGCACTGGACAAGCCAATATCAGAAACCAGATCGATGCCTCCCACCAAGAATGGGAAGGCCTTGTTTCCTTCATCAATAAGACAATCGAAGCTATGGAAAACAAGATTCAACAATGGAACGAATATGAGAACATGAAAGATCAGTGCTTGGCATGGATCAGGAATACTGACAACCAACTCCATGCTGTAGACCTCAAAGCAACTCTGCCGGAGAAGCAAGAACAGTTCAAGAAGTTCCAGGAATTGCAAGGTGAAGTGCGCGCTAAAGAACTCGAAATTGACAACATTACTGAAAAGGCACAGAATTTACACACTGGTGTCTTTGGACCGCGTGCATCACAGATCTCAGATCTGTCCGTGAAGTACCAGACTCTTTCCCAAAAGGTCAAAGACTTAACCAACAGATGGCAGCAATATGTCAAGACTCATCAAGAGTTCGCCAGCAATGTCACGGAATGCTCTCAATGGATCGAAGAGCTGAGAGACAAACTGGACTTCTGTGCGGACTTGAGTTCTTGCTCACAGGATGATTTAGAAACCAAATTAGTACTTATCCAAAACTTGTTACTTACCAAGGATGAAGGTTTCACTAAAGTACAGTCGCTGGTTGAGTTAGCTCAAAACGTAATGGCTAACACTGCGCCAGCAGGTCACGAAGCTATCAACAACTCTTTAGTCGCCTTACAAGAACAGTGGTCAGCGTTATTGTCCAGAATGATTGAGACCAAAAACATGCTTGATGACTCAGTCACCAAATGGGCTGGATTCCTCGAACAGATACAGCTAATTGAGAAGAGTAACACTTATCTTGAGAACATGTTAGCTGAACTAACGCCATACGAGGCATCTATAACTGACAAGAGGGCTCAGCTTGAGAAACTCAAGGAAGTTGAAGAGAAAGCCCGTTGTGATCGTCTAGATGTAGATACTCTGAAAGCTAAGGCCGCTGAAATGATCGCAAGTGGTCAACAAAACCAAGCCGCTTCTAAGGCTCAAGAAACCTTAATCAAGTTCGACAATCTGTATGACAAGATCAAGAAACTACTTGCCGACCGCGAGGAACAATACAAAGACCACAGACTGTATAAAGAAGCTCATGATGAGCTCATCCAATGGCTGGGCAGAGCTCGTGAAAAGGTTCCTTCACTGAAATCTAAGCCATTAAGCGATAAACTAGCTATTGAGAATTCAGTAGCGCCTCTTGATGCCTTGATCAACAAACAGGCCCAAGGTGAACTTTTACTAGAACATCTACAACACACTGGTGAGGTCGTCCTTGCTAGCACATCACCTGAAGGCCAGACAGTCATCAAAAATGAAATGAAGGCATTGAAGGAAAGCTTCGACGATCTGTTCAATGAGATCAAGCAACAAAAGAGCCAACTAGAAGATACCGTCAACCAATGGCGAGAATACAAAGATGAGTACGAAAGACTATCTGATTGGTTACAGCAAAAGGAGATACTTATCAAGAACCAAAAACTAGCCCTTCTAGGAACTGCTAAGGAGAAGGGAGGTCAAGTCAATGAAGTCAAGGAAATAGTCGACCAGCTGAACAAAGGTAAAGCAGATATTGAGAAATTCAACGCTTCAGCTTCTGGTCTTCTAGCTTCACATTTGGACACCTATGTCAACAACCAGCTACGTCACCTGAACTCCAGGTACCAAGTATTAGTGAACATGGCTAATGACGTCCTCAAGAAAGTTGAGACCAACTACGAACAACATCAGACCTATGATGACAACTATGCCAAGACCAAGAAGTGGATCGATGACGCATGGGAAATCACCCGCAGTGGCAGTGAGGCTGGCAGCAACAGCAGCAAGGAAGCCCTGCAGAAGCGTCTCGAACAGATTGAGGACTTACTCAAACGCCGTGAAGAAGGCCAGAACTTGGTACATGCAACCGTCAACAGCGGAGAAAAGGTCCTCAGAAACACAAGGTCTGATGGCAAAGACAAGATCAACACCGAACTCAAAGAACTTCAAAACGAATGGGACCGTCTAGTTAAGAAGATGAGTACAGCCAAGGTTCACCTGGAGACAGCGTTGCTCCAATGGGCTGATTACAGCTCAAGTTATTCACAACTGCAACAATGGATATCCGACAGAGAAGCAAAACTCCAAGAAGTGTGTGAACAGAAGGTCGCCAAGTCCAAGAAGGGTCAAGACCGCCTCGCCGGACTCACGGCAGGTCTTAGCTTAGGCGAGAGGAAAGCCACACTCCGTCAAACAAACAATATTGTGCAAGATATCGTTTCGTTTGAACCCATGATTCAGTCTGTAACTTCTAAGGCTTCAGAACTTATGCAACAGGCTCCGGCGTCTGAGATCACCAGCAAATACGAGACTCTTTCAAAACAAGCTAAAGACTTGTATGAAAAACAGAGAGAGACCGTGGAACAACACCAAGCGTTCATCGATGCTGGCTCAGACTTCGTCCAATGGATTAGGGCTGCTAAAGAAAGGTTAGGAAAGTGCTCTGATGCAACCGGAGACAAGGAATCGTTGAGTAGTAAGATATCTCAACTGAAGGTGCTGGAAAGCGAGCTGCCTGAGGGTCAGGCGAAGCTGCAGAAGGCTCTGGAACAGGGCGAGATCTCCTGCGGCCTGGCCGACCATGAAGATAGAGAGGATATTGAAGAAGAAGTAGCTCTTATGCAAGAAGAGTACGATACCTATGTGTAAGTATCCTGTTTTTTGTAAAATTGGGTGATTTGGGTAACATTTAATTATTGAAAAGTGATTTAAAAATAAATAAAAATTTAATCAGTTAGTTGAAAGTCATTCGCCAGATAATTTTGTTTGCCAAATAGTATCCACATTACATTTAATTTGTTTTCCATTGCACAGTGAACAGCTTAACAACACCAAGGCTCTGATCGAGGGAGGTATCGTGAAGTGGACTGAATACGAAGAGCAATACAAGGAAGCCTTAGACTGGTTGTCCAAGACTGAGAAATTAGTGCAATCCTTTAACAAACTGCAGAATAACTTGGAACAGAAAAAGGTTGTTCTTGAGGAGTTCCAGGTAAAGAATTTCTCACAATCTTAAATATCCTAATGTGAAATTGCTATTATTGTTATTTTTTAGGCACTTTGTCTAGGTTAAAAATAGATGTTTTAAATTGGAAAATTCTTTGCAACCATTAGAAGTAGGGATGCCTCGATACGCCTTTTTGCCAATACGATACCGATACCCTTATAAAAATATCGACGATACTGATACCGATACCGATACGCTTATTGAATTCAAAAAGGAAGGTAGAATAAATAAAACACAGTTAATTAATAGTTTTAGTAATCAAAATTAACATTTAATTTTATAAGATTTTTATTTACGTTTGCAACGAAATAGATGGGACAACACGCGCGTTTACATTACATTTTTAAAGCGTGAAATTGGAAAAGTACCGTTGAATCTGCCATAAAAATATCGCAGATACCGATATATCGGCAAACCCGAAGTATCGCCGATATTTCGGTATCGGTATCGGATGCATCCCTAATTACAAGTTCACAAGAGGTGACCCATTCGCCAGAAATTGTTCATACCAGCTAGAAGAACCTTTATATTTGCAGTGAGATAAAAAGGAATCGAATCCCAAGTAATACTTCGATATTATTTTCTCTTAGGGTCACCTCCAAATGCTATTCGACTGGCAAGCGGAGCTGGACAAGCTGAACGTGCGCGCGCAGACGCTGCTGGAGACATGTGCCGACACGAGAATCTCCAACGGCATCACGCAGCTCACTACCAAGTACAACGCGCTGCTCTCGCTCGCCAAGGAGGTCATGAAGAGGCTAGAGCTCCATTATCAGGTGGGTTTTCAAAATATTTCACTGTAGCAAGGAAAATAAACAACTGTATTTTTCAAAGCCAACCATCTATACGTCAAAGGTAAACTGTTTAAATAATTATCAGTGCTGGCACCTTTTTGAAGCAATAAAGGTGGTTTTGAAGTGCAAGTTTCTTGAACTTCAAAACCACCTTTCCTGTTCAGTAACAGAGTTATAAATTTTTTTCACCACGTTCATTGGACAGGATCTATCAATCAGATAAATTATTTTCATAAAAAGGATTCTGTAAGAGAATCAAAACTGCTTCGATGTGGTGAATTAGGCATTAGTTACATTAGTCTTTTGTTTTCCTGAACAGATTTTATTTTATTTGGCAACGGTTTGAGATAAAAAATAATATTATAAGTTCTAAATAGGTTTTAGCCTCTTTTCTTACAAGTCCTAATATTTCAGGAACACCAACAACACAACGCTCTGTACGGTGAATGCCAAGACTGGTTGGACAGGACCCGTGAGAAGCTCAACCAATGCGCTGAGATACCGAACAACCTGGCTGAAGTGAACAGCAAACTGAACACCGTGAAACTGCTGCGCCAGTCGCTGGAGCAAGGACAGAACAAACTGAGGTTTGTTTGGGCAGCTTACTTTTTAACCGACTTCTAAAAAAGGAGGAGGTTCTCAATTCGGATGTTTGTATTTTATTTTTATGTTTGTTCGCGCATAACTCCGTCGCTTGCCAACCGATTTGAAAAATTCTTTTTTTGTTGGAAAGGGTATACTTTCCAAATGGTCCCATGAAAATTTTATCGAAATCGAACAAGCGGTTTTCGAAAAATCAACAAAAGTCTAAAAAAAATATCTACATTGACGACCTTTTAATTTACTCTGCATTGGAGCAGTGTGTTTTTTTACACCAATGTTATTGGTTCGTTTAGGTGGGGGCAGGGGAGGGGATGTAGGTACCACTAAAAAGTGAAAAACAAAAACTTTTTTTACAAAAATATACAACCGACTTTGAAGTCGGTGTTCAAAAACGAAAAAGGAACCACAAACACCGAGTTCCGAAATTAAAGTTATTTTGTACTTTTTTTGATTTTTTGTGTAAAAGTCGGTTGTTTTTTTTTTGTAAAAAAGTTTTTTATTTTTCACTTTTTTAGTTATCATCTTTATTTCTCGACACAGAGCCTTTTTGATTTTATGAGCGAAACTTAACAGAGATTCTTAGATCCCATCATCAGCTACTTACTAACAGTAAACATAAGTTAGATTTCGCTTTTTTATATACTATTAGATACCGGTTCATCACATTAGAAATTGCTCTTCATTAGTTGATTTACGCTGCACCGCTCGACATCTGGACGGTGACTGTCTGGCGCCGACGTGGCTCATATTTTGGGGAATCAATGTCTTGGTAAATAAATGTATCATCTTTCTTTCTAGGTATCTTCTAGAACTTAAAGAGAAGGTTATAATGAACACGGAACAGACCGGCGCTGCCAAGATACAGGAGGATACTGATAACTTGAAACAGGAGTTTGATAAGCTGATAGCTGACCTGCAAGACGTCAGGAACAAGCTCACCAGTAGAGCGTCGCAGTTTGATGATATCTCTAAGGTAAGGCCTAGATGGTTTACATATTTACAGCCTTATTTACTAAAAGCTGATAACACAGTTTTCCCATGACTGATTTTTAATTCCCCAAGTCGTCTTGAGTTATAAAGTAATGTGGTGACGAAAGATCCCCTTAGCAATAACACATTTCTTTAATTCATTTCAGTAGTCTATTAGCGCCAAAGACCATAGAGTTACACTGTGTTCATGTACCGCATAGGGTACAACGACTTGGCAGAACCGTGCAACTTGTACCACATAAGTCACACAGTTATACTAAACAGTAAATTGATTTCCAGATCCACAAGCTCCTAGTAGAATGGCTGGACGACATTGACCAGAAGATCCAATCAGACGACTCCCTTCTCCAAGACCTGTCGGAGAAGAAAGCTAAGCTGGAGAAGTTCAAGACCTTCAATAGAGACATTGACTCCCACAGTGACCTGGTCAAGAAATTGAACGAGAAGCTGAAGGAGGATGCGTCTCTCAAGTCTAAGGGTATTGAGGATACCCTGAAGAGGTATGATGGTATCCGGAAGACTGTCAACGAGATGATTGCGGTGAGTGCTCTTAATATTTTTTTTAGGAATCTTATAAAAGTGTTTTGTTTATTGTTTTTGGTTGGCCTTTATTTACAATAACTTAGTTTACCCGTAAAAAAATAGCTTTTGCCTTCGTATAATAATTTATATTTCGGAAAAAGAACCTAGAACACTTACAGTTTTTGAAGTAAGTGATATGATTTGTAATTATTTGTACAGTTCTACATATCTAGATTTGAGGCCAATAAAGAAAACTGGGCTAAAAGAGGGTCGCTTTAAGGTTCTGGATTCGCCGTTTTTCCCAGTGCCATGAACGTAAAAATCTTTGTACTAACAAAGATAACGCAAAGTAAATTCATAGTTTCCTAAGTTTTGCCCAGAAAAAGAACTCTTTATGAGAAAATAAAATTAAATATCTCGATGGTAAAGATGTTAACTAACCTCATCATTTCAATAAGCCCAAATTAGTTATGTCTAGTTTTGTTGTCATACCAAGATTTTAAAACAAAAACATTTTTACAGAAACTGGAAGACTACGTGAACTCGCACATTCAGTACAAAGAATCATATGACCAATTCTACGATTGGATTCGTAACTGCAAGATCGAGATCCAACAATGTTCCGACTCGCACGGAGAAAAGGACTCCGTTCAAAAGAAACTACAAAAGGTCAACAAGATCATCGAATCTCTACCTAAAGGAGAGGCCTTATTGAAGAAAGCAATCAGCCTTAGCAATGCCGTTTTGGAAACTACTGGCAACGAGGGAAAAGACAATATCAACCAGGAAATTAAACAATTGAAGATCGAATGGGAGAATCTCCAACAGATTTGCAAGGATACTAAGAAGTTGCTGGAGAAATGTCTGTCGGCGTGGTCGGATTACTTGGAGACTTCTGAAAAGATGAGCAAGTGGGTTAAGGAGTTCGATAACAAGTTGAAGACTGTGCAGAAAGTGGACAAGATCACGCCAGAGCATCTTGATAAGTGTCGCGTGAGTATTCGCTTTTACATTTCATTATTTAAGGTGAAACTGGTTTGAGATTGAGATTTTCAGTTTCCATTGGTCGTCACAAAATTAAAATAATGTCAGAAAATATATCATGATACCGTGGATCAATCAGAATTTATTCTTACATGTATAGTGCTTAAGACAGTTATTCTATGACTGCATGTATACACATACATGCACCCATAGAAGCTGCTGTAGGTTTACTAATACACGTCTCATTTTACAGGAACTCCTAGCAGAAGCATTGGGCCACAAACATGTTCTAGAAGAACTGAACGACAGATGTGAAAACCTGATGGAACAGAGCGCTTGTGCCTGGGTGCGCGACAAGACAGTCAACCTACAAACTGAATACACTACCTTACTTACCAAGATACAAGGACTAGTTTCCAATGGCGAGAAGAATTTGTCTGACCACACTGAGTTTATCAAGGCTAAGGAAGATCTCCAACAATGGCTGGAAACAGCACATGGAACAGTTCAAGATTCTATCGGCGTTGGTGATATTGATACAACTAAAGACAAACTGGAGACAGTCAAACTCGTGAACAATAGAATGACTGAAGGACATCACTTACTAGTAGTCTTACAAGAAGCTTTCAAGAAAGCCCTCAACAACACACCACCTGAGGAACAAGACGGTCTTCGCAACGACGTCAAAGTTCTACAGGAAAGCTGGGACCAACTAAAAATAGACCTTAATTCTATCACAGCACAGCTCAAAGCTGCTATTGGCAAATGGGAGGACTTTGAAGAATCTAAGAAGAAGATGGATCAATGGATCAAGGATACTGAACAGAACTTAGATAAGGTTCCTCCCACTGGTGGAGAATTGGGAGAAATGAAGACTTTGCTTGAGAAATACAAGCACATCGAAGACGAAATTGACAACAAGAAGCCAGAACTAGACAGATTAAAGAGCGAAGCTGCAGAATTAAGCTCTTGGGCTAAAAAACCAGCCATTAAAGAATCAGTCACAGAAATCGAAAAGAAATGCAAAGCTCTACGCGCTAAATGCGCCGCTAAAAAAGCAGACCTTGAATCTGAAATTAAAGATTACAACAACTATCACCAATCTTTGCAGGACACTGAGAAATGGCTGTTACAGATATCCTTCCAACTTATGGCGCATAACTCCTTATACATCGCTAATAGAGAGCAAACCGAAGAACAGCTAGCCCAACATGCCGTATTACTCGATGACATACAGAAATACAGATCAACATTAGACGAACTAGAAGGCAAGGGACAAGCCCAAATTGAACGCTATGAAAAAACAACGCCATCTATTCGCGAAACTGTCGGAAAGCAACTGAAGAACGTGAACGACAGCCATAAGAGTCTTTTGGCCACGGCCTTACAGATTGAAAGACGTCTTAGGGAAGGGTTGGCGAAGTTCAAGGAGTATGAAGATACGCTGGAGAGTATTCTGAATAACTTGGATGAAATGGAGCCGGCGATTACTGAGCTCGATGTGCCCGTTGATGGACTGTCACATGGACGTGAGCTGCTGGATAAGGCTAGGGTAAGTTAACATGACTTTTTAAATTGTTCGTAGTTCCAATGTAATGTCCTAATTTAAGGTTTCAACACAGGAGACAACGTTGGGAGACAATCTAAAAAAGCAATTGACCTGTAGGCAAATTTGTATTTAGAACTGAGTTGTAGCCGTGTTCTGTTTTATTTTTCACTTTTACGTCGTGTTAATTATATTTAATGAATATTGTTTGACAATTTGCGAACAGTTGAAGGATAACAGGTGCATACATAAATTGAGTAATGATTACTCAATAAGACAATACACAGGTGTTTTTGTTTATGCATTCTGCACTGCATACAGCCATTTTAATTTAAATAAGTTAATTGGCAACCTGTTTGTAATTTTTTTTTTTCATTAAACTTCCATGTGTTTACTAAGATAATATTAATTCGAGGGATCTATTATCGTGGACTTTAGTAGCAGGTCTTGGATTTCCACCCTGAGTAAGTAATTTACACAGAAGAAAGCCTATGTCAAAAGCCAAGGAGATTGTTTTTCTTTCAATGAAAATAAAGACATCACAAATTGTCAAACACATACCACGGTAGGTATGAGTATGACAATTTGTGATGTCTTCATATTGGTATGTCGTTATTAAATTATAGTTTCAGAGCCCATGTTCAATTCATTTTGTTAGTCTCGTTTTTTCTCGGTCTTGTTTCCATTGGAATACCATGCAATAATGAATAATGTATACATAATATATTTTTTATTTCTTAATAACCCTTAAACACGAAAACAGTTTTTTTTTACATCAATGGATATATACAATGTATACAATGGATATGAAGGTCATATAACTGGTAGGAATGCATTGAACGTAATTGAGATAGTGCTTACAGTTAGAGATCAAATACAATGGTTGGCTCTGAAACTAGGCAATTCCATATCTTCAGAGTCAGTGATTCCTCTTGGAGGTACTTACAGCAATGGTTCACAAAGATTCTGCTGCTTTGCAACATTCTGTGAGCGCTGGAGTGCTAAACATCAGTATTATCAATCACACCAGCAGTAACAAGTTTGTTCCTGCAGGGTCTCCATAACCGCCTCCAAACGGAGAAGAGCCGCCTGTCCGCCGCAGTGGCGGCGTGCTCGGCGGCGGCGGCGTCGGTGTCGCGGCCGTCGTCGCCGGCGGACAGCGCGCCGCTGCCCATCCCCCCGCGGGAGCTGCACGTCAGGGCGCGCCTGGAGGACCTCATCGACCAGGTACTCACAGCGTCCACTCATATACTGGCTTCTGAAGTCTTGACGTCGTTTTGAAGGGTATCGATGACAGAATGAGTTTGTGTTTTGTTTTGCGGTTGGGCTGTGTTGCATTGGAAGTCATAGAGCTTTAGGAAGATATAATGGACTAGATTATATAAATGAATTTGGCCTTATTAAATGTTAATAAGTGTTAGGCCCGCTTGCTCAAACCAGAATTATCTTATAAACCGAATTAGTTGCTAACATCAGGCTAGATAACAAATATTTCCTACATATTGATACTGGTTTAGCAACTAACTAGAAGTTAGAAGATAACTTTAGTTTGTGAAATATTGTGTACCCTAATCATACTTTTTGACGGACACTGCCATAATATAGCTATTATTTAAACCAATCATGATTGGTTAAAATAGGAAGACAAGGCTTGATGAAGAGTTTTTTCTATTTAAATAACAAAGTGTTCATTAATTTACTCTAGATTTTTGAGAGTTCAAATGGGTATAAAATAATCTTAAGCATAATACATTATATTCATAAGATTATAGGTACAATAAATTCCCTAATCCTTAAAAAATATCATTATACAACGATAAAATCGGTCAATAGACTATCCCAATGCAACGCAGTTCATCCCATGGCTTATAAAAAACTGAATGATCTGCAAATAATTTCAAATAATAAATCATGCTTATAAGTTTGCCAGGTCGACAAAACGAACAGAACCAACGTTTTTGATGTAAGATAAGATCTCTTTTATTAATAATAATAATTACGATATAGTTAACATTGTTGTAGATAGACCGTAGTTAGATAAATAATAATATAAAGGCTTTATCGTTGGCAATGTAACTTTTGTGCACCTGGTTTTGTTTGAATCGAGATTATTGTGAAATAAGGAATAACTATTACTAAATCTCGAAAATCACTAAATATCCGTATTTAGTGTAACATTTAAAACTACTCTATTATTGCAATACAATTTCAATAAAAAAAATCCAAACAAATTGTCATCAACTGAGTGACTGTTGTTTTAAATTGTTGTCTTAAAGAAAAAGTTGTCATAAAAAAAGAAAAATGTATAGCAAACTTTGTAGTCTTAATTTAAGCTTAGCTGTTGTGGGTAATTAATTAACGAGCGAATTCATATTTCACACAGCAATCTTCAGCAAGAGAAAACAAATATCTTTTGCAGGCGCTAAAACAAATGAAGTTCTGATACACATGTTACACTAAATTGGACAAAACTTACTATAATGATTGTACCTTGAACTAAAACAGTTAATCATAATAATCTCAATCCAGACAATGAGAAGCGAGCACTGATTGTATAAAATACAACGGGCACGTGTAACATCAATCCCATAGCAGTTCACTATTAGGTACCTAAAACCTATAAGATCACTCTAATACCACTTCTACAATGTTGAGTTGAATGCTTCTGCTACTTGTCACGTTTGTATTTGGAAATGACAGAAAGAATATTGAGAAAACATATTCAATTTAACAGCTAGTTAAGATAACATAATTAATCTATTGGTTTCTAAGGAAACGAGTCTTTAGAATTCTATCTTAGATCATTGTGGTCTTTCACGATCGATATTTATCACTTAGACTTGCAACCAAAACAATTATGAAGTGAAGACAATCATTATGATGATTTAAGAAACTCCCTGGTTTTAGAAATTCATTGAATACACTATCTGGATCACCATGAGAAGAATCGGCTGGTCTGTTTAGGATCGTAAGCTGCTAATTGAGGCATAGAAGAAGATAGTCAAAACTACCTTCTTATTGATTCAAATACAGGGCCAATGAGTTGCTTAGGCCTAAGGGAACTGTTAACTGAACTAGCTCGCAGACCTCGAGTTTGGAACCCTAAATGTACGAGTAACTACTGTAAAATAATACCAGTCAATCAAATAGTTAGATACGAATTTGTCAGAAAGCTTTTACACCCTCCCAATATTTTTTCTGTCACCTCAACAACTAATTAATCTGTTTTTGTACTAACTCGCACTGTGTTGATGTCTGTGTGTGACGCATGGTTTGTTCATAGAAGCAAGTGAGCGAGGTAGGGAGCGCTCCACGCATTGACCTTATTCTAAGGACGCTTGAAGCGCCAGAGTTCGGGCAAAAGCTCTCGACTTTCGAAACCAAGGTAAGGATGCTTAGATGTGGAATGATTGATAATATCTAAGTAGGTATATTCTCTGACTGACTCAAAGGGTAGCAAGAAGAAAATCTTTCAGCTCAATAACTGGGTTGTGGAGGTCATATAGCCAGACGCTCCATGTAAGATTTTCTAGTAGAGTAATAGTCACTAACACAAGTCGGTGACAGTCAGTCGTGTGAAGTCAGTCAAATAATAGTAAAATAATGTATTTGTTTATAACTCTCAGAACAACTGGCTTTCTCGTGTAAGCAAGTTGTATCAAGAAGACTTCTTTTACGTTACTCTGGATTTACCAAATTATAATGCAAATGAGACGAATTCTACAAATCTGTAACTGCACTT
Source organism: Hecatera dysodea (assembly GCA_905332915.2). NCBI lineage: Eukaryota > Metazoa > Arthropoda > Insecta > Lepidoptera > Noctuidae > Hecatera > Hecatera dysodea. The sequence goes on along the minus strand of HG995294.1, from coordinate 2,202,468 downwards.
AGAATGTGTCTTTGATGTCATTGTTAATTTCATTATTTTTTTAAATCTCTCAGTCAACAAGCTTCTCAGCAGCAAGTATGATTGTAATATCCTGATAAATATTTTGCACACCAGCACCATCATCCAATCTTAACGCTTGCTAAACAGAATCATCTGACACTTATCGCACCCTACAGGTACAAAGTCACTTGGAAGAATTAGGAGATGCAGTCCACGGCATGGAGGAAGCCATGAAGCAAGTCTTAGAGATCCAGGAATGGATCGCGGTCCACACTGCTCTGGCCCGCGACTGGCTCGCCAACCCATCCAAGTTAAGGCCTGAGGCAGCTAAGCAGGACATGGCAGCGATGAACGATGCGTTGGCTTCTCTTAGTGAAAAGAGGAATAGGCTGCTAACTGAAATTCCTACTGAAGGTCAGTAAGAGATTTTTGCAAATTATATGTATACATAAATGGTATTAGAGTTTATCAATATCGGAACATTTTCTCATTTCATCCCACGATTGGTTAATACTGATATATCTACAGTGTCTATATCGATAGTAAAACGTCAGACTCCATGTTATAGTGTGCCGATAATGCAAGGTTTTAAAAAAAAAAAACGTAGCATAAAAGTAATAATATTTTTTCATTATCCAGGACTCGAAGACGAAATTAACTTAGAAGAAGAATTAGACAACCTAGAACAAGCTATCCTTAAGGCGATCGAAAGAGAAAAGGGCAATCAAGGAATCATAGACGCCTTCCGCAACAAATGCCAGGAGATCCACGACTTCTTTGACTCCACACTCAAGAAGATGTGTCTCGCTGATAAGGGATCTGGTCTCCCATGTCCTCAAAAGCTTAGCGCACTTAAAGAACTGTCGTCTGAATTCGGACAGGCTGGAAAAGACAAGGTTGACAGTATCAAGGCTGTTGGCTCCCAAGTCATCAATATCGTCAGCAATTTGGAATCGCAACAGGTCGAAGAGCAAGTAAGTATTCATTGAATAGATAAACAAATGACAAACGTGACCGTGACAAATATTAGTAGTAATGGTGACCTCACCGTGAAATTAGTCATTAAACTATTGTTAAACCGGAAATTATAGTATTCTACCAACACCAGTCTCGTGTTAGTTTTTCATAACACTATTTAGTTTTTTATTTACTAAATTGAATCTGTTTTCACAGATGAAATCAGTGGAACGAAGGTACAATGACATCGCTAAGCGAATCCAGCGCAAGCTACAAATGCTTGAGATCACCTACAAGGCTATCGATGGCACTAAGAGCGAGGTCAATGCCCAAAACGAATGGATGCAAAAAGAAATCGACAACATCCTACATCCGGAACCTCTTGGCTATGAAAGCAAGTCCGTCAAGGAAAGACAGAAGAAGGTAGCCAATCTCCTAAAAGAAACTGACGGTAAGAAGACAGTCATCGACTCCTTGGAGAAGAAGGTAAGCAACATCCAAGCTGAATTAGAACCTTCGGAACAGATGCAATTAGAGTCGGAATTGTCTGAACTGTCCTCGAAACAGAAACAACTTGCCTCACTCATCAAACAAGAGATTGAAAGATTAGGCACATGCGCTGAAGATAGGAAGAAACTTGAAAACGACATTGAAAAAGCTAAGAACTGGCTTAAAGCTAAACTTGCTGAGATTAAGAAACTTGGTGGCCCAGTACCTTTGGAAGCGGCTAAGGTTGAAAAAGAGATTGCAGTACATAAGAAACACCAAAGCGAGTTATCTGACTTCCACAACGATACTTTGACTGAGGTCATGCGTCAAGGCAACGCTGTATCCAAGGACTGTTCTCCTGAAGACAGAGCTAAGTTACAAGCTATTCTTGAAGACTTGAACAAGTCTTATACATCAGCTAAGGTAGATATCGATGATAAACTGGCTGCACTTAACAAACGCTTACAAGGCAGGAATGAGTTCGAATCGGAAGTTGCCAAGTGCCAGAGCTGGTTGAATGAAGCTGAAGTAGCTGCCACCCCTGAATTGAGAACAACTAGTCTTCAATTGCTAGAAGAACAACTTGCCAAGTTCGAGAAACTCAGCAAAGAAGCTGATGATGTCGAAAAGAACATCGGCAAAATTAAGGACAAGTCTAAAGAACTCATGGATTCGTTATCAGATTCCAACAAACTGCAACTGAAGGAGCAAGTGAACATCTTATCTGATAGGTTTGCAAGGATCAAGGCTATCATCAACGATAAAAAGGGCATCCTGCTCAAACACATCAAAGAGTATAAGGATGCGGCAGCCAAGATCGCCGCTGCGCTTGAATTCTTGAACGAAATCCAGAACAAACTGAAGGCTTTGAACAAACCTATTGGAAGCAAGGTAGAGGACGTACAGCCAATCATTCAAGCATATGAATCTATCTTAGCTGATCTGAAGAAGAACAAGGCAATGTTGAACGAACTTCAAGGCGGTAACTTACACGATCTGCAAGATATCTTAACGCAACAAGATGACTTGATGAGCACTATTGAAGACCAAATCTCCAAACTGAAACAACTCCTACTTCTGCGAGAGCAATTTTTCGCTCTCGTTAAGGAAATTGAGGAGTTCATCGCCAAATACACAGACCTTACTTCCGAAATTGAGAAATCCAACGATTCTTTGGAAGATAAGATTAAACGTTACGATGACATCATCGTCAAGATCCAAGGATGTGAAGCGTTGCTTGCTACAGCCACTGACAAAGGTCAACAGATTGCCGCTGAAGGCACTGTCATTGACAGAAACAACATCACTGAACTTCTGCAGTCGTTGAAACAACAGCTTCTAACACTGAGGAGAACCGTAGAAGCTAAACGTCAAGAGCATGAAAGAGCCGCAGCAGAACATAAGAAACTTGGCTCAGATCTGTCAGAGATCCTTCAATGGCTTCATGATAACGAAGCTGCGGTACACTCTCGACCACTCCTCAACAGAGACGTCGCTAGCGTCGACAAGAAGCTCACAGAACACGCCACACTTGTCAAGAACATTCAGTCGTACTTAGATAAACTGACAAAGATCACAGACGTCATCAAGAACGACGATGGAGTGCCGAGCACGTTACTTGAAATGATGTCTGAAGCCAACTCTCTGAAGACATCCTTACCAGCTGAGCTAGCCAACAGAGAGAAATACTTACAAGATAACAAGAAATATAGGCAGCAATACCTGCAATTAGTCGAGAAACTCAACATTTGGGTCAACGAAGCGACCATTCGCCTAGACATGGGCAAGAACGGCACAGACTTTGAGAACATCGAATCTGACTTAGAAGAGCACAAATCATTCTTCAACACATCTGAACCATCAATGAAAGATCTTGTCGGAAAGCGTATGCAAGACATCGTTGACAAGATTTGGCCGTCGTTGGCAGCTTCTGAACAAGAAGAGCTGTCTAAGGACCATCAAAAACACAACCAGCTGTTGAAGAACACTCTCAACTCTGCGAAATCTCGCCAAGCCCAACTGGAACAAGATTTGGAGATCTGGAAGGACTTCTGCCAGCTCGTCGACAAGATCAAGGCAATCTTAGACAAGAACGACATTCAAGATGAGCCTATAACTTCAGTGGACGCGCTAAGGCTTCATCTGGAGAAGCTGAATCACGCCAAGAATGACCTTGAGGTGAGTGACTGCTTCTTAGTAATGACAGACTTGTATAGCAACGTGTAGTAGACGTAATTTAATTAGCAATTTAAATGGAACTCATGAAACATCCTCTGTAAGTCTGACTAAGTAAGCAAACATCCAGATGGTTGCTTCATTAGTTAGTTTTTTTAGTCGAGAAGAAAAAATTAGGAGTCCATTTTTCTGACTCATACTAGGCCGTTGCTATAGAAGTCAAATGTTTTTTATAGACTTTTTTTATAGAAGATCGAGTTAGATGTTTTTACTCGGCTGGCTGATTTACCAATACCTTTATTTAATCTAGATTATGGTTTGACAAATTATTCGCGGAAACAAGGATATTGATTCTTAATCAATTAGTCATTAAAAAAAATAGACCTGATTTGCGTTAGCGTGTCATTTATTTGCAAATAAATATTTCCAACACTACCTAAATAAAAAGATAATTGATTAATAGATCATTTGATCACCGCAAACTTCCTTATTGCGGAAACTGATTTTTAAAGCTATTAACTATGTGCGATGCGAACAGAACACGCCTCGTAAATAAAATTAAATAAATCATTCAATTTCGATCAATTGAGATTGTAAACGGCTCCTCAATTGGCGTAGTGAGTCAGTGTCTGAAAATTCGCAAAGAGGGGCTTTCCATACTTCCATAAGAGCTGGAGTATTTAGTACTCAAACAATAGGGTAGTTAACTAAAAAAAATCTGATTAGTCCGTCAGATAGATTTCCAAAAAATATTGGAGACGTAATTTTTCTTTTTTCACATAAAAAAAGAAGACGATACAGTGCGTTGAAAATTCGGATGACGTCACTACTCGCTTAAATTTTTACCGGGCCATGACGTCACACGCTCCCACTCCTGATCGTTGATGCTTTTATCTTCGTCAGTTTTTATAGATTTGATGAAGGAAAAAATACGTGTCCAATATTTTTCTATAATCTAACTGACGGACTAAACATAATCATAAATTTTTTACTCAGGCAACATCCCTTTTGCATCAATATTTTTTACAGGGAAATACCCGTTAATCATGATAACTATCTACCAAAGCATCGATTGTTAGAATCGAACTAGGTAGATCAACTCGAAAAACATGTGCGTTCGCAGATAAGAATAAAATTATCCTCTTCAATTATAAATAGCAATGATCTCCATAATTAGTTCAGTCGGCTACCGCTAGATGTCCCCACAAGTGGCACAGTCAACGGTTGTTTAAAGATCAATATCTTGCGATATACTTCACAATGGCTGATAAAAAAGGTACTTTTAACCAATAAAGCGATACTGAATGCTCGGCCACACCGCTAAATGAATAAATTCTCATACTAATTGAGATATTACAATTTTAAATGAAGTCTGAACCGTTGAAAATAATTAGTACAGTTTTTGCTGGATATCATTGTTTTTTTTTTATAAATAACGTTAAGATTTGTGTAAATATTTTGTTGATGCTATCTTGAAGAGGCTTTGTCATATTTAGTTATAAAATATGGTGCATTTAGGAACAAGTATATACCATACTTTTTTTTCTGGGAACGACAACAAATGTAGACTGTGTTGAAGTAATATCTCGTTGGATGATATAAACATACATTTCTTGCTAAGTAGGTAAAGAATTAAAGATAACTTAAAATTTTTGAGAAGTTATGTGGCACGATTTTATCAGTTTTCCTAATTCATACTTATAAACACATTCACACACATTAACAATTCGTAATATTGTAGTATCAGTGCAATGATACAGCTGATAACGATTACTGATAAACAGATGACAATAAACAATTTTCACAAGTCATAATTGACCTGACAAATATCCGATTCTTCGAAAACTTAAATAATAATTTTTAATTTTATTTACGTAATATTATTATTTCATAAGATTTATGCTATCTTCAAGTTTTTTTTTTTTATATCTCAGTTCAAAATAATGAAATAAAAATATTATTCAAATTATTTGAATAATCCCAACAATATTTATGACAATTGTTTATCAATGTTACATGATTAAAAAAATAAACACTAAATATTTCAAATTTATTCTCGATAGTGACTGATATAAACTATGCCCCAATATAAACCAAATAATTAATATAGGAACATCAGGCAACACGATCCTCATTACTTAATTTTATAAAAATATTGAACGGAAAAAATAAATGCCGTAAATTGGACAACGATGTCTTGGCTTCTCGTTTTTACTCGAATACATTTTCTCGGGCACCAGAACTGGTTTCCGAAAGTTAAACCATAATAAAAAAATAGTAATGTTCTAAAATATTATTACATCAGTTCACTACAACTTATGTTAGGGTCATGTGTAATTTAAATTACTATTTGTATGCCACCTACTGTGGCAGGACACAGAGACCTGTAATTGTGCCATCCCTTTTTTCCTGTGTACACAAATAAACGTATTTGAATTGATTTGATTTGATAAGTTTACCTGAGTAACCTGTGGTATACAGCAGTAAGCCTTATTTTTAGTTTATGAGCGACTAGGTTAATGCACTTGATTTCAAGGCCCATTGTTGTGGACTTAAGGCTACGTTGCTAAATTGACCAAGCGACTTGAGCATTTTTTTTCTGTTTTATTCTGGGAAGGGAGTGGTAGACTCTTACTGACTAAAACCCACCCGTGTTCCTTCTAGTGCCCTTTGCGTTCCAGGATCGCGGAAAGCAACTCGAGTCTACTGTGATAAAAGCAAAAGATTTTGCGATAAGCATTGTTTTATAAAACGTGTTATAACAATAACTAGTATATTGTTTATTCCTGTTTTTGATGTGTAACTCTCGCTTTCCTGTAATCTGTGGTAGTAATCGCAAAATGGGACGGAAGTGTGTAACAGGAAACCGGGAAAGCGCGGCCTATTTGTTTTGACCAATAAGCGAGCGCGATTGTAGAGTTGGCTATCAAATGGGACCAATCACTGTGGTCTGAAATATAAAAAAAAAACTGTTTAAAAATAATGGCATTACTCCAAGTGTAATTGAAATCAAATACATTTTTTCATTTTGAATTGTTCTTCTTTACTAAAAATTAGTTCAAGTAATACTTGAATATATTTTCTTCAGGATATACTTTAGTATTAATTTTATTCATTGCAAGGTGTGCATCTTACAATTGTTGCAATTGTAAGATATTACACATCATAATTATGAGATTACTGTAAGGATCGCTCTTTTTTTTTTCAGTTTACTAGAGTTATAGGCATATAAGTTTTTGTCCGCGGCTGCTAATGCTGTACTAAAATTCATCACAATCGGTTTTGTAATTTAGAATAGTAAAAGCGTAACAAAAATACTCAATTTCACTTTTTTATATTACTTACAGCGCCTTACGGTTTCGGTTTCTTACGGGTAAGGGGATAAAATATAACTTATGTTATTCGCTGATAATGTAGCTTTCCATCGGTGAAAGAATTTTTAAAATCGGTTCAGTGGTTTAGGCATAAAAGTGTAACAAACAAACTCACATTCGCGTTTATAATATAAGTGAGGATTTTATCTAGTTAGTTACTCAGCTGCATGTAGGGTTACCATATCTCAGGATATTGTCCTGAGATCTCAGGATTTTTGGACAGTTCTCAGGATTGCGGCCGGATTTTGCAAATCTCAGGATTTTTTAGAATTTTCAATGAAATACAGCTTACATTTAAAAAATATCTGTAATAAAAGGTCAATCAAACTTTAAATAAAAAATCCTTTCCTCCGGAATTTTGATTTTTCCATCTGGTAACACTGGCTCCATCAAGCCTTTTCCCAAAGGTTAATAGAAAAAAGATTAGGTATTTGATGTTCAGTTCGATACGCAGAGATTGAACCCGACTGACATGATCGCATAAATAGCATCTATTATTATGAATTCATAACACGCACTCAACTTTTAAGGAGACCTATAAAAATGTATGACCTATGCGAGCGCAAGGACGGAATTATAAATGCTTTAAAAGAAGTTAGATACGCTGCGGACTTTAATGGGAAGTTAAATTGGAACGCTATTTCTGGTTAAAAAGAAACATCTTGGCACTTGACCAGGTACCTAATTGGACAAGTAAACAATTCAGAAATACTAAACAATTTAAACGAATATTGTAAAGAGGAAAGATTTGATTGTTTGTTTGTTTATATTGTATAGGCTCTCTTGGGAAGCTACACTATCCCCGAGTGACATAGGCTATATTTTATCCCGGTGATCCCACAGACACCGAAACTATGCGAGTAAAACCGCGGGGTGCTGCTAGTCTATACTATTATTATAAAGAGGAAAGATTTGATTGTTTGTTCGTATTGAATAGGCTCTGAAACTACTGAACCGGTTTGAAAAATTCTTTCATTGTTGGGATGCTACACTATCCCCAGGTGACATAGGCTGTATTTTATTCCCATATTCCCGCGGGAACGAGAACTATGAGGGTGAAACCGCGGGGTGGTGCTAGTTATTAAGCTTGTTGTTATTTTTATTTTCAAAGTTAAAATCAGATACAACATGTACCTATTTTGGAAATACTGCTCTTAAGCTCTAAATATAATTCGACTCAACTTGATTCATAAAAGTCCTTTCATTCTTTCGTCCCCCTGGTTACCCCTTCCATTCAGATCAGTTAACTCTTACATATTAATCAGTTATTGTATAACCAGTTTCGCAACTGTCTGTCAACTGTCAACTGTCAACGTTGCTGGCCCAAAGAACTATTCTCTTGCACTCCTTAACAAACTCCGTAACTTGTCAATTCCGTTGGAAAAAACAGTTTTACTTCGAATATAACGTTTTTCAAAATCTTCAAAACATGAAATATTATTTCTGAAGCTATAGACAAACTGACGTTTTATCGTTGATAACGACTGTCGAAAATTCAAAATTTAAGGAATGAAACTCCTGTTTTTGGTAGCAAATGTCAAGAGTCTATGGTCCCATGAGCCCCATCAATTTATCGCAAAATCATCATCTTCAAGTTACCCGCTTATCAAGAACTGGTCGTTCATTGAAGTATTGCACAACACTTATGACTTCGCCGTATTCGCCTTAACAGAGTGTGACGTCACGGCGCTCGCCGGCCGCTCGTCCGCGCGCGCGCCAGTCTGTGACTGCATAGCATCGCAATGAGAACTGTACACAAACACTCCACTTATTGCCTTGCTTTCACATCGTGCAAGTGTTGTATCCACGTGCCCACTTAGTTTACTATACACTAAATAGTTTTTTTTTTTTCATTTTTTTAATTCTAGTCAGTAAGTAGGTATTAAAAATTCCGCGAAAAAGGAAGGTAAGTCTATAATATCGCAATCGTTTTAATAGTTCGCACGGTTGTGTTAGTTTTGTTGTTGTTTTTGAAGTTAAGTTCAAGGTCACGGTCGAACAATTCGGGTTCCACCATGTTTTCACTTTCCTCATGTTGACTTGTGTACATAGACTATGTCGTTTGATTGGACTCCGCGCTAGAAGGTCAAAGCGCCGGTGTAAAAAGTGTTTGCGATTTTTTGTGATCTTAAAACGTGATCTCACGGCTATTATCATTTGCATGGCGAGTTTAACCACCAACGCATCGCTTGAAGCCATTTTCAGCGAGAGCATCGGACTCTTGTTAAAATATCTGCAGTTACCGGTTATTATACCGTAAACGGAGATGCTGTTAACTTTCGTAAAGGCCTTTTTGCTGTTTATTTCGCCTTAAGTGAATAAGCCGCCATGTTTAAAGTTTTCCGGTCTGATGGAGCTGAAATTAAAATTGGAAATGAGCAGTAAAAAACACGGCACGACGAAAACGAACGGCGGATACGGCTATAAAATAACATGAATAATTCTGTATGATAGGGGTAAGTGGCGCCAAACATGCGATGACCTTGAAGGTCAAGGGCGCACTACCGAGGCCGCTTAATATAATTTATCGATTGATAGCTACAAGGTATCAATATGACAGCCTGTTGTTTAAGTAGGTACTAATCGATATCAGAGACAAAAATGTTATTTCAAAAAACATTTGGTTAATTTTATTTTTTAAAAATCTTGAAGTAGACGATGCTTCCGTGAGCCCATATAATGCTACAACAGATTTTTATATTATATCATCAAATATTTTACGCTCAAAATCAAATACGTTTTGTTCAGTCACATTTTAAGGTCTAAGACACGAGACAGTCCCATAATTGGTGAGGTCGACTGACTCATTTATGATTATTATCCCACGTTTTCGTCCAACGGCCATGGTACTCAGAGTTAATATTTTAAACGTATCTCATTACGTCACTGTTTTAAATTCAAGGGAAGTTACTTTTGGGCCTTGTATAGGCGGCGAATCTTTTCCGATGACTGTCAGAGACGCTGAATTAAAATTTTACCAAAAGAACTTGCTCCGTGTCATCTGTAGACTTTTAAAATCACACTGCGAATTTGAATTGTTATTAAAAGCGAATTTAATATGCTATCATTAAATGAAAATTACAATTTTAATGTGTAATAATTATAATACAAATTTATTGCCAAAGAATTTAATGCAAGCGTTACGACAAGCAACAACCAAGGCGTGTCAATGACCTCTACAAATATTGCACGCTCGCAGAATTAATTAAATCAGAACCATTATATCTCTGAATGATCCACAAAAGAGTTCACAGCATCCTTTGTTCAATACAAAGGATGCTGTGGACTCTTTTGTACGAACTGCAACAGCATTAATAAAATGAAAGGCTGGAAGCAGGAGAAAGTCATTTTCTCCAAATCTGAAAGATCATTACGTATTTCTGCACTTACGCTAAGTAACATTTATAAACCACGTAATAAGCATGCCTGTTACTAACACAAAAGTATTGAAGTTGAAAGTAGCATGTGCCATAAAAACTTTTGATTGGTACCTATATGCCAGAAGATGATATGCAAGCTACAGGCATATGCAATTGTGCATTTGGGGCCTTTACACAGAGGTGGTCTGAAAGGCATTGCCGAAGCACAATCAATAAATTTAATAATCACATTACCATTTGTGACATAGGTACAGCAAAAGGAGTATATTATACAAATTCACTGCTCCAATTTGTTCAGCCTACATCCACTTATTGTTTGATTATAGTCGTGGGTATGGGCTCTATTAAGCCAACATCTTCGGTTTCAGGCCCATATACATAGACTGGACATATATTTACTTAGAACTTGGCTTAATATAGACTTCCTTTTATATGTCCACTTAGGTACCACCTTAACTATTTGCGAATGTATGCCATTTTTGCATCAGTGCGTGAAAACTTCTCACATATTTTTAACCGACTTCTAAAAAAGGAGGAGGTTCTCAATTCGGATGTTTGTATGTTTTTTTTTTTTTTATTGTTTGTTCGCGCATAACTCCGTCGCTTGCCAACCGATTTGAAAAATTCTTTTTTTGTTGGAAAGGGTATACTTCCCAAATGGTCCCATGAAAATTTAATCGAAATCGAACAAGCGGTTTTTGAAAACTCAACAAAAATCTAAAAAAATATCTACATTGTCTACATTGACGACCTTTTAGTGTACTCTGCATTGGAGCAGTGCGTTTTTTTTACACTAATGTAATTGGTTCGTTTAGGTGGGGGGAGGGGAGGGGGTTTAGGTACCACTAAAAAGTTAAAAATAAAAAACTTTTTACAAAAAAATCAAAAAAGAACAAAATAACTTTAATTTCGGAACTCGGTGTTTGTGGTTCCTTTTACATTTTTTGAACACCGACTTCCGAAATTAAAGTTATTTTGTTCTTTTTCAAAAAGTTTTTTTCTTCTATATAATGTTCATAATCTTATCTTCAATCAGTAAGTAGAATATAAATATAGCGCCACAGAATGTAGGCTGGAAGCGCAGGCGCTGCAATCGTGGTTAAATGTTTTTTTCTCATCGGCTATAAATAGACACAATGAGTGGAGGTGTCAAGGCCAGCCTGCTGAAACCAGCATGGGAAGTAGTTTCGTTTCTAGAATGACTAAGAACGTAATGAAATAGCATAATCAAATAACTAAAAAGGTTTAGTTTTGATGTAGAGTTAAATAACGGAAATAAAGAAGAAAATCCTTAAAATGCAAGTCGACTTTCAAAGATATAATGGTAAAGCCTAAATCTGAAAATTTCTTATTTTAATAATAAGGAATATTCACATAAAGATCTGACTCGCATTTTACATGCTTGTTATCAATTTCCTCTTATCAGTCATCAGTTTACAGCCGTGATAACATTGTAAACACTCATGCGGCGTTCTCGGTCGCTGTTTCAGACTATTCTAGCGATCATTTTATATTTTCATTGAATAAGAAAATTTAATATAATCAGCAAGTTAACTTCAGCAAGTATACTAGTTAAATCGGTCAAGTTCAAGCTAAGTGAAATTTCTAGCAGTGAGTTGTTTAAATAACGCAATAACGTAAATACTTGAGTAATAACAATATTTTGGTTAACAAGAGCTAATTATAGAGTTTTTACTAGTGTACAAAGGTAGCATGCGTCATGACAAACACTCAAATTTTGTAACAAAGAAACAAATCAAACTTGATCAGTCATGAATACCGAAGATGAGAATGATGGGTCAGCGACTTCCCAATATAATAACTGTTTAACCAACCCAAACTAAATATGTAGGACAAAAACAAGAAGATGTTAATATAATATGGTGAACAGCTGTTTTGATTAATTAAGCAAAATATTATGAACCATATGCCAAAACAGTAAAATCCTTCACAGAAATCGACGATTACAGTGGTTTTTCCAGAAGCAAGTGAAATTTAGAAGCTCCTAAGATTATTATTTTTCTTAGGTGTATCGACTATATACCTATCTACTGTAAATTAATTCAGACAAGTGTAATCTCAATCGCTAGGTGTGGGCTCACTACTGACAATAGTGCAGCGGATGCGATTTGAACCCACGACCTCTCAACTGCAAGTCAATGCCTTGTTAAGTCTATTGTCGTTAGAACACCAACATCATGTCTGCCGCCGTATTTTCGCACGCTTTTCAAGTTGTTAATCAAGTCAAATGATCCTCATTCAGTAAGGTTTATGTGGTAGTATCTAGTTGTTATTTTGTGGCTGGATGCACCTCGATTTTAAGAAATAACATTTCTTAAAATCGAGGTGCATCCAGCCACAAAATAACATACGTTATATTATAATAACATACATTAATACACGTTATATTTTCTGAATTAGTTTTTAGGAGTCATTTTTAGGGAGAAACGTAGAAACAAAGTCAAATATATTATTACACTAGCTGATCCGCGCAACTTCTTTTACGTCACATAAGAGAGAGAAAATACATGTTTTTGCAACATTCTTCATTGCTGGTCTTAGCGTGATGATATTATGCCTAAAGCCTTCCTCGGTAAATGGGCTATCTAACACTGAAAGAATTTTCCAAATCGGACCAGTAGTTCCTGAGATTAGCGCGTTCAAGCAAACAAACTCTTCAAGCTTTATATATTAGTATAGATATAAATACTGTTATTCAGCTGTAAACTAAAATACGATCCCGATATAGTTTGGAAAAGACTATGTAGATCAAACTATAACTTCAATCCATAGATACCTACTAATTAAGTATTTATGAGTTATGGAAAACAGAAATCATTTGAATGTATCTATGTAGATGAAGAGAAACGAAAGTAAAGAAAATGGAAAGTGTAATGGTTGACAGGGGAGAAGGTTGCAAAAACAACGTGTTCGATCGATCTCGAGTAACCGACAAAAGGACTAATGGGATAAATACAGAAGGCTAAAATAAACCTGAAACTAAGCTTGTATACAACGTTGACTGTTCTGAAGTACGCAACAATGTTAATAACATGGCACAGCCTGCATTTTAAAAGCATAATGATGTCAGATCCGGTGCCTTTAGCCAGCACAATGAGACCATTAATTTCCTCGGTCAGCTTAAATCGTAGGCCAAGGTCAGGTGGGACAAAGTTGCAATAGAATAGAGCTGTTGACTGTAAACTTTGACGCCACAAACACTTTAACTGTTTCTAAGACTTACTATGTAGCAAAACAAAGGAACAGCTTTAATAGCCGAGGAAAGTTGACAATGCTAAATATAACTTTGTTAGCATTAAAGTCTTATACAAAACATAATTAGGTCCCTGTATTCACGATGGATTGGGCAAAGGTCTACCTAAACATAATTGGCAAAATGGAGGAAGTAATGATTCATAGAACTCTTGTTAATATTAATAAGCTAGATTGGTATCAACGTTTATAAATATTTTCCTTCTAATTACGGTAATGTCATTCTAATTCTGCAGTAAAACTTGGAATTGTTTTTGAAGCTTTTTAAATTCTGTTGAGAAGACTAAATCAGTCAGGTTCACACATTCAACTTCATATTCTTATGATGAATTATGGATATATTTTCTCTGACACTATTGGTTATCGTTCATATTCATCATTTCAGCCGTAACTCTATATATATAGTTTCATCACAGATCTATAGTTACCTATAAATTACATACTTCCAAACGTTTTTTATCTAAAATAATTTTGTGGTTAAAAAATCAACGGTGTTACCGGATATTGTAATTTACCAAGCATGGCGTCAGCATCATTAGCTTTTTTTTAAATAATTTTCTTTTTGCGACGAATCAATATCATGACCAAAATTACATTGCGGTTGTTTGTACTTTAGGTAACTTTAAAAACAATGATCATAATACACGAATCCAAAACGATAAACATGAACTCAGAGAAGCATTTACAGAACTGCTCTTTCACAACTTATTACAAGAACACAAATATGCTTATAGAAAACATTATACATAATTCTGTGAAAGGTATTGCAAAATATTCACTTTACATGTAATGCGTAAATGATTCTTCCTTTTCATATATGCAGGTTTTGAACCGGTCCGTGAGTATGAAAGCAATTAAAATGTGGTAATCAGCCAGTCGACTGTAATAGCAATAATTCCTCGATGTCAGTTTAATCAATGTGGAACATATGTATCAGTTTCTGATCGACGATTTCCGTAATGAAACCATAAAGTAGAACATGATGTAGCCAATGGCTGTGGATATCCTGTTGAAGGGTTTTGATTTCTATATATATTGTCTACACTTCTTCTATTTCTATAAATATTTGCTCATCTGTGTTCCTGACATCGAGCTTGATTTTGCTTTTAGGGACCGCTTCTGCGTTTACTAATTATCCTTTCGCCAATCCTCTCCTCCATTATGTTTCCGACAATATACTTAGATATCAATGTTCCTACCTTATCTTTATTTGTGTCTTCATGGACAGATCTGGTTTCACTATGGAACAGTCTGATAATAAAATTCTCAAACACCATTATTTTGATTTTAAGCAGTATTTGTAAGTTCTTCATTAAACGCCAGCAATATCGAGATTCAGACAGTTGCTAAAAGGCTATATATCACTGAATTACACAGCTGAATATCAAAGTTTAGTGATTTAAGTGGTATTTCAGCCAGCCAATCACAACAGTCAAGTTTTACAATCTGTTAGCAAGTTTTTGTGTTGACTAGCCGTTCAGTAATCGCGAATTAAAATCGACTGACGTTTGAGCATTCATCCCAAATTATGTTACCACATGGATTAATAGACCTAGGATTTTAGTACCGTCTACGCTTTATCCCTCCTAATCTGTTATGCCCTATGTCTTCAGAATCAGCAGCCGCTCTTGGACGTCGTCCGGGAGCGAGCGCGCGAGCTCTGCTCCGGGGCTGACGCAGCCAGCGGAGAGAGGGTCGAGCAGAGGACCCGGGAACTCGCTGACAGATGGAATGTAGCTTGTGAAGGTATGTAAATGTGTTTTTATATTCGATCTCATAATGAAACAGCTATTGGCCTTAATCTTGCCTGATGGTAAGCGTCGGGCAAGGGCCATATGGAGGGTACCATCCTCGAATACTCTTGGACTGAAGGCTGACTGGTATTCAGAGGCCGGAAACATTAAAACTGATAGAGGGTTTCATACACTTTGAACTGAATAAATTTGGTGAAGCGCTGAGTACGATTTGCGATGCATATAAAACTAAAAGCACTTATAGACAAAACTGGCCCAAATAATCTTTAAAACGCTTGAAACGACAAAAAAAGGTCTCAGAAATTTAGGTTTCTGAAAAATCATATTCAGGTCAAAATATTAAATATTATGACGACAAGCATCAATGTTATTGCAAAACTTGTAACTGATTAAACGAATAAAATTATACCTGTTGTAATGGCACTTAGGTACATATTGTTATGAAATACAATAGCTATAATGAAAGAAATTGCCACTGAGCCTTTGAAAATGAAATAAATATAGCTATATATCAGAACAGAACAATGCCTATTCACTAATTGTAAAGAATAAAATAATGCCCATCTTAGAGTGCGGTTTAATGACAAAAGAACGGACTGTGCTACCCAATTATATCACTAGCTTTTTTCCGCAGCTTACCGTGGCCTTTCTCATAGAGACTATATATTTTTCGTTGTAAGCAAAAGACTAAGGCACTCAAGGATTTAAATGTAGCTTTTCATCAGTAAAAGAATTTCGAATCCAATATTACCTCGTAGAAACACACATAAATTATAATACATGTAATACCTGCTGATATTTACGTTTATTATTTTATCCCAGGCTTAGCCAAACGCGCAGCGACAGCCGACCAGCAACTCCACCGCTGGAACCAACTCCTCGACGTGCAGAGAAGCCTGGGTGCTGCCATCACGGCTGCATCAGACCGCTTGCGGCAGCTGGACGCCAACCCGAGCACCAGGCGCCGAGCTGTGGACACCAGGCATGCGCTACAGGTAAGATATCATTCTATTTATCATTCGATTATCATCAAATTTCACAGAAAGTACCACAATGTAGTTTTTTTAACCCAAAGATTGAATGGTAGAAAATGCCGTGTCATATTAAGTCCGCTCATTACAACCACTATTTTACAAAAAGTTTAAATAAATCTATACTAATATTATAAAGCTTAAGAGTTTGTTTGTTTGAACGCGCTAATCTCAGGAACTACTGGTCCGATTTGAAAAAATCTTTCAGTGTTAGATAGCCCATTTATTGGCTATAGGCTATATATCATCACGGTAAGACCAATAGGAGCAGAGCAGTCATGAAAAATGTGACACAAACGAAGTTGTGCGGACAGCTAGTAGTAATATAAAAGTCGTCCTGACCGATTCCGGACATGATGGACAGACTCCACGGAAACGAACTATCGTGGCGGGATATATGCACAAGACAAGTGTTTGCTCAAACACAGATTTAAACCCTCTTCCATATCTTCCATAATTCGTTGGGTCTGCAATTTAATGAATACATAGTAGTCAAACTTTTGACTATCAACATCGACTAGTCATCGACGATCGTGAATTCGCAATCTTGGTCATCTTAGTCACCAGTAATAGCTGCTGCACTGCAGCTAGGATATAAAAAAAACAGGACCGAATTCGGATATTGCTTATTACATTACATCCGATTCGAATTTGTAAAAATTCGGACCTAGACTCAAAGAATCTCGGATCTAATTCGATTCGTCAGTATTTCTTCCTAATGGAGACTCACACATGACGGAAGGGAATCGGATAACGGATTCAGATTGAAAGCAGTGCGTAACCGCTCTTAGTACCAAAGGGAGCTCTTTTAACCCCAAGAAAGGTTTCACAGTACTCGTTATAAGTACTAGTTATAATCGATAAGAAAACTGTGCTTTGCAATCATAAATATTGCATGCATAAACACCGAGACCTGAAACAATGACCACGTTATGCAGGCCACGTAAATACTTGCTTTATGCGTCACCTTGATTAAAGTAGAAGTTGACCTAAGAGCTCAAATTTTCATAAAAAAATATATAGATGCTTAAACTTTTTATGTACACTATAACAAACTCCAAAATAGGCGGTCCTATTGCAGAGAGAATAAAATAAAAAAAGCCGGGAACAAGCTTACTCCGGACTAAAAATTCCATATCTCCAAGCCAAAACACTTGTCGCAGTTAATGCAATGCGTCCCAAACAAGTCATGGTGATTTTATAATATGTAATATTTATTTCAATCATAAGATGTTTACAATAATCCGGTAATTAATGTAATGGTCATCTTACCATCGATGCAGTTATTAAACATTTACCATTTTATTCCTGCCAGGAGCTACAAAGCGAAGTATCAAGCTTAGAGGACAGTCGTGACGAACTGCTAGAACACGCTGACTTTGTCATCAGCATCCTCAAGCCCCACTCAAAGGACGCAGCTAACGACACAGAAAAGAACGTCAAGGAACTCGTAGAAGCCTATGAGAAGTAAGTTGTGTGACACTGTACTTTTGTGTATCTGTCTTTTGTAGGGATGCTGGTTGTTGCTGGAAAGCAGGTTAGTGTTTGTGTGCTGGTTTGGAGGTTACTTGCATTAATAGAAGAAAAATTATTGAGAAAATAATTTCGTTTGGGGCACAATCTGAAATCTGAATAAAATTCTGTAGTCTATAAATTATAGGCCCTATGAGTGACCCTAGAGGTACATACACCTTCTATGAATGCTTAAGTGAGGAGGTAATTTATTACATGATATCCTTCAAAAGCTAAAAGGAAGGCTAAATACAGTTGTAAAGATGTTTAAATTTATTACTGGAATATGGGGAGGAACATGATCAGAGTATCAGATATCAAGTGCATTGGGTTACTCTTATATCTAACAAGATCGGTTTACTTATATTTGAATGAATGTTTTAAGAAATTTGAACTCGAGTTTTTTTCTACAAATTGAGACGAAGACTTTATGCAAGTAAACTTTAAACTAACATAATTATGCTTTTGTATGTTTTTTCAGCATAACATCACCGAAGGTAAGATGTTTTCGTTGTCCATCGGTATGGTTCCAATTAATTTGATACGTTCACGGCAGGTGCCAAAACAAACATTCGATGCATTAAACAGTATTGATCGACGCGCGTAAAATTAATGACCAACCTGTGATTTTGAAACGCGTTAGATTCGCAGGAAAGCATTAAAAGCAAACCGTTTGGATAGCCTTGGGATCTACAAATAGTGTGGAACAATTAAATTGGTAAAAAATAAGCAATAGATCGGTTACCATAAAGTTGTGTCCAAACTCAATTTTGCACTTCTTTGCTGTCTTGTGATACGTCTTCTTGATTTACAATTGAAATGCTAGATAGGGATTGACTATTTAACATGCACTGAAAAATCTTTAGGTATTATTTCGCACCTCCGCTCAAATCACTATTATAAATTATCGAGTAATAAGCGTTTGAACTCATATATATATATATATATATACATATATAAACTTCATATAGGCACTCTAGGCATCAAGGAGTTAAACTGTTTACATAACATTATTTAAGATAAGATTTTAAGTTTTCTGGCACCACTAGTATCTACAATAAAACAGATTCTCTAATTGTTTGACTTATGACACTATTTGAGCGAAGATGCGAATTGTTTTATCTATGTATGTTACACAGTGTAATTTTATTAATTCGCCTTGTTTTCTTCCTTCTATCTTTTCTCTGTCTGGAATAGGTAGGCCATTCTTGCTTGCAAGCTTGAAGTTCGTCCAGCCATTTTTACCTGAATCTGCCATAGTGGCGGCAAACAAATCACAGCCTTCTTTGTGATAAAAAATATTCATCAGTACCCATTATTTCCTTTTATAGAAATTGTTGAAACGATCTCTTCAATAATTTCTTTGGTAAAAGGAACCACTATGCTAGAAATACACCAGTTGCTTGCATCACTTAATTGGCTTCCAGCTGGTCGATTGGCGAGCCAATTGACAGAAATAGGTTAAGTTTTTACACACTCAGCGTGTTAGTAAACGTTTATTGGTTTACATTCTAACTTTTGTATTATGTATAACCTACTTGCAAGGCTTAGTTTCCAAAGGAGTAACTTCAACATAATCTACAATACGATCAACTCTATCTGGATCATTTAAATGTTCTGTACGTGACAAGTACTGAGTTTTAGCATTATCATTCTTAGGATCTGCTGCATTAGGAAATTAAATAATATCCTCGTTGCGAATTACTATTACATTTTATGCACATCTTTGAAACTTCCTAGTACAGTTCATGTTATAAAACTTCTCAGATATCATATATAAACCAATTAGAATTATCACGGAAATTAGATAATATAATAAGCAATATTAGCAGAATAACTTTCCTATAGCCTGCATTCAGCTTAACTTGAGTCGACGCTTTTGAACATAAAAACCGTTTTGAGCGAACACAGTCATCCAACAGTTAAGAACCTGTGTTGCTATTTGGAGGCTGTTAAATTCCTTATAGCCAGTTGTTGGCGATCATTCGAAAGTTTAAACTTACCAAGTAGACATAAAAATTGGCTTGCTTCATATCTCCAGCCAACATGCATAATTTTATAATGCTTTTGCTAGGCGTTCTTTCATCGAGCAGTAGAGTTTGGAATGTTCTAGATCACTATTTGATTACCAACAAAGGCTTTTTGTTAATTATATGAAGCAAATAAAGAGGAAGAAAAACATTGACGATCAAAATGTTTCAACCTCTAAAAACTTTTCTCGTCCGCTTGGTAACTAAGAAATTTCGCTCTCAAAATATATTTCAAATAGGTCATTGGCATTATGTAATGACAACAAAAATATTATTATCTCTCAGCTTTCACCCACCAATTTTTATGAACAATTCCCAACGGTCTTTCACTGAATATTACATAAAAACCTAATGTCGGTAAGTAGGCCAGTTTGTTGTTGATCCCTGCCAATGAATTCCGGAAG
This sequence comes from Hecatera dysodea, assembly GCA_905332915.2. Classification (NCBI taxonomy): domain Eukaryota; kingdom Metazoa; phylum Arthropoda; class Insecta; order Lepidoptera; family Noctuidae; genus Hecatera; species Hecatera dysodea. The sequence goes on along the minus strand of HG995294.1, from coordinate 2,182,089 downwards.
AAAACTTCTGGCATAACCTCAAATAGCTAACAGTGGCACTCGTAGATTGAAAACAAAAATATTTGCTTTTTCTCCAACAACATCACCCGCCATTTTAAAACTTCCTCCTTCTGCTTTAAGTTCAGAATCAATTGCCTCTATTTCGTCATCAACAGATATAGTTTGTAGACAAAGTGTTGGCGTTGATATTTTGGTTGGTTAGTTTTTTTTTAGGAATTTGGTTACTGGCGTTGATTTTATGATGGATGTCTGTAGTTATAAACAGTAATGGGTGGTAAGTAAGTCTGTTCCATATTTAAATGATCCCTGTTTTTCTTCATACTCTGACAATACTCAAATTCTCTAGTTGAAAGCAAACATGGAGTTTCTTGTCCATTCAGACCTAAGCCCTTTCATTCTTCTCTATTGAAAATGGACGCTAGAGTCACTTAATTATGTTAACTGTTAATGATGACGTTCAAAAGTGCCGTTGAATGGCCTAATTGAAATAAACGTTTTGACTTTGATTTCACATAGCTACAGACCAACCTCCTTAAATTGTTTAATGTAAATTCTTCGCCATTAATTTAACCGTTGACATTAATGACTCCCAACACTTATCCATAATTGTATTAAATCAGTCTAAGTGTAAAAACAAGAATGTCCCCAACTCCTCCACCACGACGATCGATTTTGTTTTCCCAACATTAAAATTCTTTTCCAAACATCGCCACACTACGACCGCCACCCTGAATCACCAAATTGTATCTAGAGAACTCAAACGAGGTAAAACAATCTTTATTCAACAACTATATGCTATAAGGTTGACAAGAAAAATACATAAAAGTTGCTTTACAATCTTGAAGAAGTTACTGCAAATACATATGTATATTCTGCTGCTAGCAAAAAATATTCCAAGCGAAATCAGACTCTCCATGCTCAAGTTTAAAGATTTTTATAATTTATTTGGTCGTATTATTGGTCAAACCGATAAGTAATTGGTAATGCGAATATATATGGGGTATTCAAGGGCGATAGTATAGTCTTAATTGGCAACCAGTTCGATGCATATACAACGCAATACGGCAGGTAGAAAATGAAAAAATAAAGTTTCATGGGAAAGCATTTCATATTATTATTACATTGTATCTTATCGTAGCGAATAATCTTGATACAGGATTACCAATACAATTTTGTATGCTGTTATCTAAAATTGTAGAATTATGATATAAACGACCGATGCATCATTTTAGCGCTGTTGGTATAATTAACGATGTTTATCTAACGTTTTATGAAAAAAAAAAATGACGTATTCAGTAAAATAGCGTGAGAGAATTTTAGAGAAAACTCAAGCAACATTTTTATTAAGTTGCGTGATGCTAAGGGTAGGCACACTAAATCAATATAAAAATCTTAAACAGCCAATTATAATTCTTCAAATGTTTTCCCAACATAATAAAAACGAAAATGTTAAGAATTTTAGACACGTTGGTCTTAAATGTCTCGTGACTTGGGTATTGGGCGTCTTTTATTTATTTTAAAAAAGGCTTACAGACTAATCAACCAATAACAAAGACTGTAATATTAACAAATAATAACAAACCTCCACATATACGTAAGGAAAATAGTCGATATAAAAGAAAGTACATACAAGTAATATAAACAGAAAGAGAGCAGTAGATAAATTAAACGTCCTTAAAAATAACTGACCCAAAAGCCGTCTTAAGATCGCCACACTGGTGCAATACAAGTCAAATTCTCATAATTTTAACATCTAGGTAGTTGAATGCATTTTGCAGAAATCTTCAAGTAAAATTAATACTTGCTAACGAAACTGGTATAAAAGTTCTATTAATAAGTAAGAATGACAAATAAGTTACCGTACTCAACAACCTTGCATAACGTGATGCAAGAATAACTTATACTGCAATAGATTTCGTTATTGTATAACAATCTGAGTACCCCATACAAATGAGCCCCAGACAGCTTAAAAATAAAATAGATTTTAATAGCGCAAGCAAAATAAAACCATGTCGCCATGACCACATGTCTGTTGCATGGACACCAATAATATCCCGCTGATTTAACGTACAGGAATTTGTGCGAGAACTAAAAGAAAAACTTTAAAATAATATTTAATAGACGAAAAACGATGGAAATGGTGGAAAGACTTAAATATTCAATTTAATGAATATAAAATGGTATTTTTAATGATTAGAGCTTCGTTTAAAGACATAAAAAAGGTTTTTAGATTATTTGGAGGTACTATGGTGTGATGGTACACGTACTTACATCACGATCTTTACACGGAGATTATCGAAAGAAGTAATCCATACCCTATAGATCCTTAAAATTCTGGGCCAATCAAAGATTTGGAAAAGCCACCCCATGAAGTGGTACCATTTGCTATGACAGTGTATCTATATACTTAAATAAATTTAACTTAGGCCTACAGTTTTGTTTTTTGCCCTAAGTATAAAGCAGCTATATGAACTGCGTCTTCTATTTAAGAAGCAGCTCTTAAAGCTAAAATTTTTAAGTCAAATAAATGTCTGAGAAGCAAAATCTGAATCCATTTGATACTAATGTTAATAGTATGTTCAGCCTATCTTGAATGGAACTGTTAGTAGTAAGGAAAATACGGAAGATATTATAAAATTGTAAAAAAATCCGGCCCCTTACAAAAATTCGCGTTACGCAACCAATGACACAGGATCTTAAAATGATTTCGCTTTTGCAAAAATAATCTTCAAACTATCATGGACTTTATGTTTGAGGTATTAGAGTACGTTTTGCACATTCGAATGTTGTCCTCTGCTATGATATCATCGCTTGCTAAGAAATCTCGTAGTTTATTAAAATAACCCTTAGATCTAAGTGAAGTGACGTCAGCTGCTTATTTAGTAGCTGACACCATTAGAAACTGTGTATACTTAGGACACATTTTATCTTCGTCATCATATATTGATTTCATTTTCTTTAAAGGATCAATCACTTCAATAATTGCTCTTGTATGAAATTAAGAGCAATTGGTCCCCCAAATTTCACCATATTTCTTCTTCTGCCTAGCCTTTTCCCAACTATATTCGTCGGCATCCAGCCAAACCGGATTCAGCTGAATACCAGTATTTTACGTGGAGCGGCTGCCTACCAGATTCCCACAACCCATTAATTGGGTAACACGATACTTCATAGCAAGACTGATGTCAGATTTACTGGCTTCTGACAATCCGTAAACAAATGACAGCCGGGACCAACGGCATAACGTGCTTTCCGAGGCACGGAGGAAACTCGGTATGTTAAGATGGTCACCCATCCACAGACCAACCTTGGCAAGCGTTGCTTAATCTTGAAGATCGACCCGTACGGCTGTTATTCTTTAGCCACGAGCTCCTCCTTCTCCGCTCTTTTCACCATATTTAATTTCGGTAAATAATTCATTGAGATATTTCTTCAGTCTTAATTTCCTGTCTCTACCTACTTCTACATCTTCATCTCGACAATTTTGGCGGCTCCCTTTCCGCAACACTGAACAGAATCCTGTAGCCCACATGACCATGACCTTGGAACCACAAATAACGAGATTTACTGAGCAGAACGTCTTGATGGATCGCACGAACCAAGTAACCTTGATTCTCGAACACCATGTGACTTTGTAACCAATGAAGTCATGATTTAATTGTGTCTAGACGAGGATATGTGTCTCTTTGACACATTATATACACATCGAAATGGCTTTGATAACGGTACTCAAAGGGTGAAAGGAACCCTTTTGCGTAAATTGTAGCTATAAACATGTTGGAACGTTGAAAAGGGCTGATTTGTATAATTTATATGACGCATAGGGAATTCGACTTGGTTGAGTCATCATGTGTTAGTTATTTTTTCTACAGTCTTTGTGGATTTAGATAAATTTTGTTTATTTTGTAAATAGGTTAAACATAACAGTCTTGACGTTTTTCTTTTTTCTTGTCAATTTCAAACTAGACGTGGCCGGTGTTTCTGAGAAGAAACACCGAAGATTTGATATTTCAAATCTGATAGATATATACGAGGAGACTGAACATCGTCTTGTTTAGTTAGTTGCTAAATATTTAATATATTACGCAATTTAAAACTCTCATTTGAATTTATCCTTCAAGGTTTCTAGTTCAAGTTGTTTATAAATATTCAAATATGTTTTCATTAAAGTTACGCTTTGCAATTTATGGCTCAGTAGTGTCTCTAGTGTTCTTTACACAAGTTGGTTAGATATGTCGTCGTCAAGTGCATTAAAAACATTAATAACGACATAACTATAAGGAGTGACAAGTACAGACCATGGCCTAGTATAACCCGTTGCAATAAATATCAATTTATTGTAAATTGAATCGAATCTAATATCCACATGGTACTAATAAAACAAGTAGAAAGGGTGAGAATTGAATTTGCTATTTAGCACATGGGACTGAATAACACGATATAGGTATACAAACTTTTCCTGCAAACATGAAATCGGTCGATATGCCTTCACCTATTCAAACAATAACAATGATGAAAGCATACTTAGCTACAGAAAATTCACTTGCCCCATAATGGCCTTATAATATATAAATTTCCCTGTCACAGTTAGATAAAGTTATGGGAACCATAACGCAGTCAAGCCCATTGCATGGGGATTATTGGGGATCCCCTTCAAACCACTACAACGCTCTTGAATTTATAATACTTTAATAACCACGATTGGCAAGATAACATGTCTTTAAGTAATTGTTGTCTTAGACTGCAAATTTCTACTCAATACTAAACCCTTAGTTTTTGAAAGTAAGCTAGGGTGAAATGTCTGTTTGAATAATAAATAATATTTTTAAGTATACGAAATAATATTGAACTATCATTTCATTATATCCTCAGTCGCTTACGTATTTATTAAATAAGAGACTCACTTAGTCGCTAATAAACTAAATAAGCTGAAAAAATGTAATGCCGTCAAGAAAGGTTTTAACTCAACATTTAAGGATTCTTTTCCCGTCCCCAAAGCGGATTTCAAACTTTTAAAAATCTTAAAAAAACAGAGGATGTACAACCAAACTTCAAAGTATTATCCCATGAAGAAAACCTTTTAACTTCATTTAGAACTTCTGAAACAAGTGGAGTTCATCCTATCTTTATAGTAGTACTTGACCCTCTGTCAAACCTCTTTTTTGTGTTATGGCTCCATCGTTTAACTATCGATGATTTTGCCTATGTCAAGGTACGGAGAGGTAATGATGATCGGTTCTTATTTGCGATTGAAAAGTTTTGTTGTGAAGCGAGGTTCAAAAGAACAAAATATTTTTGGATTATACAATTAGAACAGCACATATTATTATGAATGTTTTAAGAAACGAAGTAAAGTAAGTAAACAAAATATAGTAACAGAAAATATTAGTTATAACTGGATTTCATTAATGGGCTAAAGATAAAAGGAAAGGAATGTTAACTGGGCGAGGAATATCAGAAGGAAGTAAATCATAAAGGGGAATAATTAAACGAGGGCACGAAAAAAACATATGCTCCAGAGTACCTTCCTCCAGACGACATTCACATAAGGAATTGTCTCTAACGTGGATTTTAGTAAAAAAAAAACTGGGGTGCAAACAAACCCAAGGCAGAGTCGAATTATAATAATAATAATATCTTTATTTCAGACATACGTCCATACATTTTTAACAAATGAATCGTTAGTAAGGTTGTTAGTAGAACACAGAAAAATACAAATAACATAATCACATAACATTCATAATCTTCTCACACAACCAGCTGATCGAGTGATATTTTTACAGTTAAACGTTGCTAGGTATGTCTTCTTAATTATGTCAAACCTCTTCCTATAAAAGGAAGTTTCAAGTGTCAAAACAGTTGAAGTTCAACCTAACTTTAAGATTCGTTTTTTAATAACGCCATCTCCAGTCGAGTGCACATGGAAGCCGTTTTTTGATCCTTTGGGTTATGGTCCGTCGGAGTCGCGTGCCAATCTCCGGCCGCACTGCCAACGCACAGTTTGCCAACATTGCTATTTGCTGGGTCGTTGACTTGTTATCGGCATGTCCGTTTATCAACTGTATTTATATATCTTCGTATATCAGTGAGAACTTCCGCACTGTTTATTTTAGGATCTGAATTTTGTTTGTGTGTCTCCAGATAAGTTCGTACTTGATCTAGTTTGTTGTTGTTGCCATATTTCTAACTCTCTATCTGTAGATATTTGTGTGATTGCCATTGGATATTTGAAAGGGTAATTTCCCCTTATTAGAACTTAGTTAGTTGTCAGTGGTTGACCTCGTGCTTCTTCTTTTTTGTCGACTAGCAGAAAAAAATATCAAATCTGGAACTAACTTTAATTCTTTTTCCAAACGTCATCACTCTTCTCGTCCGCAACTGTTCCAACTGACCAGTCAGTAACATACATAATTCATATTCAACTATTGTTACTGTGCGTTAGTTTTGATATGTAATTATGTTGTGTCAGTTTTAAAAAAATCTCATGCCTGTAAGTGAATTAATTCTTATCTACACTAATATCATAAAGAAGAAAGAACTGTATTTGTGTATGTCTGTAACGCATAAACTCAAAAACTACTCGACCGATTTAAAAAATTCTTTCACCATTGGAATGCTACATTATCCTTGAGTGACATAGGCTATACTAAAATAAATTAAAGTAAATCCGTGCAAAGCCGGGACGCGCCACTAGCGGGAAATAAACATATCTCAAACATCATATTCACAAATATATGTAGGTCACCAAAGACATCTATATAAATGAGGATAAATACTTTAAACCGAGTGAACTTGAAACAGAGACCACAAGGTAAAACATTGTTCTAACAGGATGTAACACAATTTTAGCAACGATAGCTTTATCTGAACCATGGAAAATGGTGGTTGACTTTTAAACCTTATTGCTAAGAGGATAGGATGAAAAGTGGTCCAGCTAAAATGTCCCATAGTTATATTAAACGGTGATTTATAAAATTCACAGTTCTGTAACAATGTGACCGCAGAGGACTTCCTGCACACGAAATAGCGATGACATAACTCACTCAATACTTAGTAGGTAGGTATTGTATTGACGAATTTTGTATGAATACGCTCGTTTGAATTGACAACTCAGTGTTAATATTAAAGCTGTTGTTACAAGTCTTGTTTATAATACCAACAAGTTTCTTGTATAGCATCATTTTGACTATGTTTTGGTTTGTTTTCGTTGAAGAAACGCGAGCATATTTCCTGATAGAAATACTAGAAGTTCAGGAAACCATAATCAAATTGAGGCTTGTCCGGAGCAGGCTATTTTAATGCACCCTCGGCTATAATGACGCGAAAATCCTTCGGCAACTATTCTAGACATAGTCCTCGGAGTCACTGCAGTCTGAATATAAAATCGTATTTTTGGAACTTGCTCAAACTGTGAGAAAGAGATGGAACAGTTCAGTATTGACCTGTGCATTCGCTTTTTATTTTTTGCTGCGCGCAACTCAAACATCGACGTTTAATTTGCAATGGAGATGTCATTTTCGAATTCCTTTTCATGCCATTTGCAAGGGGAAGGGGCATAAAACGAATGAAGCAGACTAGACGCTTGTTTAATAAAAATACCCACATTTAATTTGTCTGCGTACATATGCCAGGAGAGGGGTATTGCGGGAAGCCCCAAGCAATATTCACCCCTCCAAGCCAGGCTCTAACATATTGATACGTGAGTGTGTTTGCGATTTGTCACGGAAACACGTTTCGGTTCGGTTCGTTTCATACAGCGAATATACTCGTAGATGAAGGAAAGAAATTCTTGAAAAGTTTTAAATTATAAGTAGGTACTCGAGATAAAAATGTTTACGTCTAGTTCTGTTCGTTACTGTTCAGCGGTATCGATCGGCCCTGTCATATTATATTGGTACTCGTTAAGCTCTAGAAACGAGCTTGAACTAGAAACTTCACGTGTCCAAGAGCTTCTCCGCACTTACAGACTAGAATAGAATCAATCAGAAGATAAACTCCGCGACCGTAATGCCCTACGTCATGCCCTTTCATAAACCAATGTAATACTTACGCCATCGTGCATAACGTTCATTTTCCGCTGAAACAAAAGCCAGACAATCGACAGGGCATGGGGGAGTCGTGTAATCGTTATTCAAACTGGCAGACTAGTATTTCCGAGCTTAGTGCGCATGCGTGCGATCGCAGCGCTTAATAGGTCACGGCCTCACAGTCTGCACTGGAAGCCGGCTACAGGGATATACTTAGAACGACACGCCATTTTAGCAACAAGAAAATACATTTTCTCTAACATTAAAATTAAAATAACGCTATGAAAGTGTACCTCAGTGAAATCGTGCGTTGCGAAACGAGTGCCCGAGACAATCGCACGGTCCCCTTCCGTGGACCAGCATCGCGGCGACCGGTCCGAAAATAAGCGACGCAATCTGTTTTTACAGTATCGAAACGAATTTTTATGCTATAAGGAGACTGGGCCGTGCCTACGTCGCTGTGCGGCCGCGACCTGCTCGCCTTTTTTCTGAATTATGTGAAACAAATGTGACCGCGCTACGTGGACCGACGGCGATGACTCATGCTCACAATAGTGCTTCAGTGGACGGGGGACTGTGTCATATGGGATCTTTTGTATAATTGTGTACGTATTCCCATTTAAAAGTGACTTCTTTGTGTATTTCCTTGTGCACAATAAAACCGGCGCTGCGGCAGCCGGCCATGCTTTATGCGGTTGCGGTCGTCATTCATCGCGATTTTTGTTGCGTTACAACGAGGACCGCTTCCGTTTCGCGATCGTGTTCACTAAGCGTTGGACACTAACGACCCACCTCGCATTGAGTTAACATATGGCAGTCTGCCCGCTGAAGGTCGCGCGGCTCACGTCACCCTAACATAAGGTAAACGCGGTGGGCCGTGCGCGTGCAAAACGTAAACACTAGCCGGCGAATGCACCGAAAAAACTCGCACGCTATGATGTCACCGTGCAAACATTAGAACGTGGAATTTAAAATTAGATGCGTCCAGCGAATCTATCGAGATCGGTTCATTGAGCGACGGGCGGGCGACGCGAGCGGAGCGCCGCGGGCGAACGAGCACGAACGACGAGGTAGCGTAGCGCCGCCGCGCGACCTTGCACCGTCACGGGCGCAGCGTCACGCCGCGCCGGATTATTTTCGTCGCGTTTTGGCACCTACACCTCACGCGCGCTCTCCGAACCACAATCCCGTGCCATTCGGTACGAACTGTACGCTTTAATATCGCTTTTATTTTGCAGATTGCGACAAACTCTTGCGGCGCGGCTTGCGGAGATCGACGACATTGTGTCCGAATTCGATCGCGTGTCGGAGAGAATCGACGAGCTCCGACAGCAAATAGAAGTGTTGACAGCGAAAGTTAGGACTTTCTACGTATTCGGCGAAGACGAAGCAGACAGTGTGCGCGCTCTGACGAAAGAAGTGTCGGACTTGGTGGAGCGCACAAAGAACTTCACAGAGGAGAGTAGGAAGAGGTACGGAGGATCGGCGCCGGCGGACGTCGCTCAGGAGCTGTCCTCTCTAGAACTATCCTCTGAGGCGCTGGCAGCAGCCATGGAAGAGAAGGAGAGGGAATGGAAGCGTGCGCGCACGGCGCGCTCGGAGTACGCCACAGACGTGGAGGATGTGCAAGCTTGGGTTCGCGCCGCCGAACTCACAGCAAGGGATCGCACCCTGGCGCCCGAGCCCTACCGGGAACGCCTGGTGGCCACCCGCGCTGAAGTGCCCAACGTTGCTGACCGAGTCGAGAGACTGACGCGCAATGCTCGCGCGATAGTGGAGGGCAGCCGCGACGCCACAGAGCGGCAGCTGGTGCAGTCCACTGTGACCGCGCTGTCGGAGCAGTTCTCTGCCGTGTGCAGCGAGCTGGAGGCGCGGCTGGGCGCCGTGGAGGATGCCTGCGATGCCGTCGCGCGCTTCCTCACCCTCCTCGAGAAAGTCCTACTTTGGGTTGAGACACAGCGAGCATTCCTTGCGCGGCCACTCCCATTGGCCGACTTGCAGGAGGCACAACAGAAACAGACTGAATATGGGGTATGTGTCGATAGTCAACGACCAATATATAATCATGTGCAAATGTATACTAATAATAATTTGTTTTCAGAATGCGCTCAAGAGCTGTAAGCAGCAAGCCAAAAATTTAGCGGATATGGCTAAAGAGATAGAGGCAATCGAACGGGTAACCAGCCCGGGAGACTTGCCATCTAGGCTAGAGGCAGCAGAGAACGCGACCGTTGACGTCGAGAAGAGATTAGCGAAGACAGTCAGTACAACTGCTGATTTTGAGTCCAAATTCAACTCTTACTACATACTTATTAACTTTGTTTATTTTTACAGAACGGTCTACTACAGGAACTAGCCGAAGAATGGGAGCGATGCGAAAGAAAATTAAAGGATGTCGGGCACTGGCTCGAAGCGACCGCAAGGACGCTCGAGACACCTCAGAATGCAAAGAAACCGCTCAGGGATCGTCTCGCCTTGAGGGAGAAGTTGATAAACGATATCTCCACGCAAAAGACGAAGATCTCATATGCAGTGGAAAAACTCAACGTGAGTCGTCATCGTCGAACTTTTGTCTTTGTTGTCGGTTCCTAGGTGCAGCGCCGCTAGAGGGTGGTGACGTTGTGCTGACTTGCATTGTATGTGGCAGGTACACTTCGGTCCGGACGGCGTGGCGGCGCAGTCCGTGGGGCCGGAGGGCGTGGAGGCGGCGGCGCGCGCGCTGGCGGCGTCGTTAGATTCGCTGGCCACGCAGACAGGCGCGCAGGCGGCACAGCTGGCAAGTGCGCTGGCGCAGGTGGACGCCTACTGCGCTGACGTGGCGCGCCTGCGTGCGCAGTTGCTGCAGGCTGAGCAGGCGCTGCGCCACGCTGCGCAGCCCAACTATAGCCCGCGCGAGCCCGAGCGTGCGCATAGACAGCAACAGGTAAGCTCATGATCCACACGGACCGCGAGTAGGTGGCTAGCGAGTATTCTAGTTTTGTTTATCCGACCTGGAGGCTCTCAGGGCGACCGGGCAGGTGGCGGGCACGCTTCATCTCACCTGCGAGCCCCAAAGCTCGATCATCTTTTATTTATCTTTTGTTTTCTTTTTGTCACCCTCCTCCTCACCCTCCCCGCTACTAACACGTCGAACTGATATCCTCCGCTAGGAGTGTCGCGAGCGCGTCAAGTCGCTCCAGAGCAAGATTCAGGCGCGTAACGAGCGAGTGAAGCTCTTGGTGCAGCGCGGCAGTCCCGACGCCGAGCCGCTGCGAGACGCGTAGTTCGCGATCACCCGCGATTAGTTCATAAGTCAATTCCTTGTCATCTCGTCCCTGTAATTTTTATAAGCATATAATACGAAACGTTAAATATACGAGACGCATCGCAGCCACCGTCGTTTCCTTTCGCTCAACCTCTCATTACGTCCGTCCGCTCGTCTGAGAGACACCCTTGTAAATCATGTGTTTGTCCGTACTTGCGTATCAGGAGGTCGCCCGGCGAATCGAAGAGCTGACCGGAGCGATCTACGCGTTGGACCCCTACTTCGTGATGCCGGCGACCGACGAGCACGCTGCCACTCTGAGCATGCTCGCGTCGAGCGCGGCGCATGCGCGCTCGCACCGCGCGCGCTCGCCCGCACGCCGAGCGCGAGCACACCTGGCCACCCCAGCCGCCCCGGGCCCCGCGCGCGCACGCTCGCCCTGCTGGGCCCCGGGCGGCATCACCTACGCCGAGATAGTCAAAGGCTCTGGCTCCCGCTCTAGCTCTCGCGGATCCCGTGCACCCGAGGACCTCGCCCCGCCCGAAGATGTGGAAGTGCCCGCGGAACCGTGTGTGCTCAGTGAGAGTGTCGATGACGACGCAATGTCGCGCAGTGACACCCGTGTTAGCGAGTCTATCAGTGTCAGTGAGCCTTATGGCGGTGACGTGATCGTTTACTATGATGACTTTGTCCCCCGTGCCGAACCGGATCCGGTTCCTGAATATTATGCAGAACCCCCAGTGGAGTACCGGGAGATACCCATTGATGTGCCGGCTCCCGTGTATCGGGAATCACCCGAACCTCTGAAGAATTTGCCGGATCAACCAATGAGGGAACTACAACCCGAAGATTCAGAAATTTTGGAAAGGGCTATCAGTCCATCACCGAAACAACGTTCGCATGAACTATCTTATGCGGAAATATTAGCACTCGGGTTACGCAAGCAGCCGCGTACTCATAGCGTTACGTCCTTACCGAAACCACAAGTGGCACACGTAGAGCTGGTTAAAGAGATCGTAGTAGAATGCGTTGAGAAATCTCCAACGATTCAGCAATATGAATCGAAAGTTGAGAAGATTGAACCGTCGAGGTTCAAACCCGATAGACCCGAAAGACCGGAAAAAACGGGTAGACTGGAGAGGCCAGAAAGGCCGGAGCGACCGCCTCCTAGAAGTAGGTCGAGGGAAATGCCAAGACAGAGGCGCGGTCCTGAAAAACGGCCTACGAAGGCGCATGACGTTCAAGCGCTGAAAAAGAAAAAGACGATGAAAAAGGTCATTGAAGTTCAAGACTTTGATGAACCTGAGCAACCCGTAGAAGTAGAATTAACACCTATCAGAGAAACACTGGTTAAAGCTGCCACCGAACCCACTGTGGAAGTTGGTTACAAAGAAGTCACTAAAAAGTTACAACACAGTGCTACAGTCGTAGAGACTGTTACAGAGTTGGTAGCAGAAGATTCAGAGCCTGAAACAGTCGAAGAAGTTGAACAAAAGAAACCTAAAAAGAAACAAAAACCTAAAAAGCCTAAATCACCTGAAGATGAAATTCTACAAGCTCTCAAAGAAATTGAAGAGCTGGAAAGAAAGAAGAAAAAGTCAAAGGAACCTCGTGATAAGAGCAAAGACAGCATCACTGAGGTCATCACAGTGGAAACTCCGAAAGAACCGGAAGGCACCGAATTAAAAAAGCATAGTAAAGAAACAGATGCTCAAATTAAATCTAAGAAAAAGAAAAATCACAAAGAATCACCTGTTAAAACTACTGATTTAAATACCGAGTTTATAACTGTTGAGTCTACTGCTCCAGTTGAATTGGTCACAAAGGAAACTAAACCCAAGAAAAAGAAGAATCATAAACAAGGTTCTGTAGAAAAGTCAGAAAAATCAGAGCGTAGCTCTGTTGGTAGTATAACTGACGCTATCTCTATTGTTGGTTCTGGTAAGAGTACTGAAATTCCCGTTGAAACAAAATCTGTTGAATCAAATGTTGTTTCACAAGTTATGGAATTTACTACTCAACCGGAAATTAATGAAGAAAAGCAACGGGTCTTATCGATTGATGATCACTCTAAAGATAAAATAATTCAAACTTTAGACGAAACACAGAAAAATAATACCACTGAAGTTATTTCTAATATCACTGATAATATCGATATTGTCAGTAATATTAGAAATAACTTCAGTAAAGTATTTGAAACTGTAGCTGAAACAACTGTTAGATCAACACATGAAAAGAGAAATGAATATGAAAGCACACCATTGCTGAACGAGGCTGTGTCAGAAATAATTTCGTCACAACCTGCTATTGAAACAAAGCAAGAAAAAGAACAGAGTCCCGAGAGAATACAAGAAACTAGTGTTGGCACTGACACGGTTACATTAGTAACTGAAACAAAGGACACTCGAGAGCAACTAGACATTAAACAGGCTACAGAAACTAAAGAGTCTGAATTATTCTTAATTCAAGATCAATCTCCTAAACAAGAGGAACAAACTAACAAGAAAGTTAATAAGAAGAAGAAAGGTAAAGCACCAGCAGCTGCTGATATTGTTTCAACATTTATTTCCAAAGAGTCAGAGCAGATAGAGCAGCAACAAAAACAAACAGAAACAGTACAATTACAAAATATTCAACCAGGAACTGAAAAAACATCAGAACAACCAGAAATAGTTCATTCAGGACTATCCAAGGTAGCGCAAAAACAGCCAAAACAAATAAAAATGGTGCCTGATCAACCAGGACAAGTTCAATCAGAACAAATTGAAATGGTGCCTGAGCAACCAGAACAGAAACAGCTGGACTTGACGCTGCACTCTTTGAAGCAATTTGTACAATCTGAAGAAATAAAAAGTTTTTTGTTGGAAACTGTACAAACAAAAGAAGTACAAGTGCAAAAAGAACCTGACAATCAGGAGCCTTTCCAGATGAAATCTGCATCCCAAGAATCTGAAGAACTGCAACAACCAGAATTTGAGTCTGTACAACCAGAACTGGTACAATCAGAACATGTATCCTCAGAGCCCATACAAAAAGAGGCTAAAATAAATGAAGTTTCGTCTAAAAATAAGAAGAAGAAGAAACAAAAGAAACATGAAAACACCCCAGAACCAGTAATTCTTGAAGCTAAAGAAACTGTAGAAATTATTGAAGAAGATATCAAGACAACGCCTATTGAGCCCGTTGTAGCAGAAATACCAAACTTAGTAGAACAAGTTGAAGAGCCAAAATCAGCAAAGAAAAAGAAATCGAAGAAAAGCAAACATGCTGAACTTAAGGAAGATCCAATTGAAAAGACGGTGGTCGAACAAAAAGAAATGGAACAGCCTATTGAAGTGGTTGAGAGCAATGCTAAAGAAATTGAGGATTCTCAACCTCTTGAAGAAACAAAGCGATCCAAAAGGAAGTCCAAACCAAAAACGAAACTTGAAACTATAGTCAAGGAAATACCAGTAGAAACAGTTACTGAGTCGGTTCAGGAAGAGTTGCCTGCATCTGAACAATTTTTGGAAGAAATAAAACCAGAAGAACCTGCTTTCGAGGAAGTCAAATCGCATAAAAAGAGGAAGTCTAAGAAACAAAAGATTGACGATGATGATATTGAGAAAGCTCTTAAGGAGATTGAACGCAATGAAGGTTCTAAAAAGAAACCCAAGGAAAGAACACCGAAACCAAAAACCAGACAAGAGCAACCGAAGTCAGTTTTGACTCCGTCTAAAGTAAGTGAGTATGAAATCCAAAAAGAAGGCTCTTCAAAGAAACTTGAATGTGATACATCACCGGAGCCTGAAGAAGACGTTGAAAATGTTCAACCAATTGAACACATTGATTGGAACGCTATGCTCGAAGAAGAAGAAGGTGTAGCAGAAACTACCTTTGAACCAATAAGTAAACCAGAATCAGACTTACCTATTACTGGAACTGAATATGTTGCTAATCAAATAACAATACTGAAGGAGACTACCAATACGTTATTAGAAACAGAACGAACGGTTAGTAAAGATGAATCTTCAATAGAAAAAGTTGTTTTTCCTGAAAAATCTTTCAACACAATTTCAGAAAATGCTAAAGATGTTGAAGTGACACCTGTCACAAGTCCTGCTAACGAACAGAATAATAATGATAAATTCTTCTCACCCGATGTTCTGAAAGAAGGATCGTACAATATAGTTGAAGAAATAACTCATTATGAACCCATCACGCAAGATGTTGAAACTCGGACTATATACTTAATAACACACGAAGAGAAGAAACTGCCTCCTATCAGGACTGTCAAAGTATTTAGCAGTAAGAGTAACTCGTTAGAAGAACCTCAATCTGTAGAAGAAAATATAGTTTTAAGTGAAGAAACGAGACGTAACAAAATCACTGATGAAAAGTCTTCCATTAATGTTAGTGATAATGTTTTAGACAGTAAGGAAATAACGAGCAGGCTTATCGATCAGGAAAAAATATCTGATTCTGAGAGATATATTGAAAAATCAGGAGCTGAATTTGAAAATGCTAAAACTAAATCTGTTCAAGAGAATATTGAAACATCTGATTTCTTGGAGAACAATACTGTTACAAATCTAACATCGACAAGTTCAATAGCGATAATGACACAAAAAGTGGCGAATGTTGTTACTGAAGTTACATCTACAGAAACTGTCGAAAAATCTGTTGAAGCGCAATTTGAAAAAAATGAGACCTCGAAACCGACAGAATTTGAAGAAGTTGTTACAAATAAACCAGAAAAACAACTAACAGAAGAAGATTTCTCCGAAATACTTGAAGAAGCCATTTTTGGATCAGTACAAGATCGCAGCAGACCGCATGGTGAAAAGAGAAACAAGGAAAAATATTCCAATATTCCCTATCAGGAGTTAATCAACGACGTCAAGACATACTCGGAGAATTTGGACACCTATAAATTAGATTATGATTATTCTCAATTAATGTTAAGTCAACGAGACTCTCAGATATCACAAGCAAATGACGTCATTGTAGGACATGAAACAGCAATTGAATCTACGGAACCTGTATCTTATGTTGAACTTGAAAAGATCTCACCAGTGATAGAAGAGCCATCAACTGAAAGTTACCATGACCTCAAGGCTGCTGAAGATGTATTGGTAACACAAGTAACCGAAATTCCAACAGTAGTTGATGTAGCTATACCAACGAATCCAACGTCACGGGATGTACTTCAAGAAGTGTTGTTTAAAACTTTTGCGGAGGAGACAACTACAAAAACGGATACTCAACATACTGTTGATTTTATTACATCAGAGTGCTACGTACTAAAACCTCTTGATGAAGTTGATGCTTCCATACTTAATAACGCAACGATCGTTGAGGCAAATATTATCTTTAATACTGATGAACTAAGTTTGGAGCCTCAAACAGAGGTGATGGATGAAAAACTTATTGATATAAAACCAGCCACTATCGAAAAGTCCGCTGAAACAACAGGGTCTTTATTTGTACCTTCAGTAAATGAAGAAGCACCTAGAGTTAGTTACCATGAGATAAAAGACGCTGAAAAGATTTTAGCATCTCAGGTTTCTAATGAAATGGCTGAAATTACAGAAAAAGAAACAGTTTCGTCTTTGCGTGTCTCTGAAACTGTTTCAAAAACTGAAAGTGCAAGTCAGGCTCCAACTATTTCAGAAGAACATCAAGAGCTAACCCAAACTGTAGAAATAGTTGCTAAAGTGGAACACACTAATAGAATGTCTCCCGTCAAAGAAGAAGCACCAAGAATAAGCTACCATGAAATTAGAGATGCTGAAATAATATATGCTTCTCATATAAAACCTAAGGACGAGTCAAATATTACAAAACTTGAGCCTGAAAAAATTGAAGCTACACCAGATAATCAAGTTCAAGTACCAAAACCAGAAGAGATAAAACAGACAGTCGATATTGAAGTCACTCAGGTGAAAGAAAAGGACAAACAGGTTTCAGCTCAAGATATTCTTCTTCAAGCTCTTGATAAAACATCAACAACAATTAGTATTAAAACTGTCACTGAGCACACAGTTGATTTAATCACCACCGAAAATACGGTTCCAAAGCCTATCGAATCAATAGCATATACGGTTACTGAAAAGGAACCTTTAAACACAGATTGTAAACCTTTTGAGGTTGAAATACGGCCCTTATCACATGAAGAAACGCCACGTCATAGCTATCATGAGATCGTTGATGCTGAAAAACGTTTTGCTCATTCGAAGAGTGAACAATCTGTTGAAGAAAAAATATCTGAGGACAAACAACCGACAATTACGGGTACTGCAGTAGAAGTTGATACTTTAAAAGTAGTTGAAACCGCCCCAGTTGGCAAAACACTGAAGGAAATACTACCTGAACTCGCAAGTGAAGTACCAAATGTAAGCTATCAAGAAATTTCTGATGCTGAAAAACGCTTAGCTACCAATATTGAGGTAAAAGCGGTTACGGTTACCGAAGCTGTTACGAAAACTCTTTCATCAAAAGAAACGGTTTTATCAGACAGTAACACTCAAAGTTTAGTGACTGTTGTTGAATACCCTGAGCCCAAGATATTCGAAACACCGCGGGTCAGCTACCATGAGCTTTCTGATGCTGAATACAGATTGGCTACAATTTTAACAAAATCTAGAGAACCAAGCAAAGAACCTTCTCCACCCAAAGAAGTAGAAGAAAAGCCAGAACCAGTGATAGTAGAAGAAACAAAAGACGTACCAAATATTCCTGGCGTTTCTCTTACTGCTGAACTGATCCCAGAAACAGAACAAAAAATTGGAAATGACATAAGCAATAATGACGTACCAATTAGTAATGGGGTAATAGAAATTCCAGTCATAGAAAATGTCCCACGAGTGATTCCAGAGCACGAAACAATAAGACAACCTATTTACGAAGTTCCAAGGTTCAGTTATCACGAAATAAATGACGCTGAAAGTTTACTTGCATCTACAAGAGTTTCTGTCGAAGAGCCTGAAGTGTCTGCTGATCTAGTTGTTACCACTACCTCACCAAACAAAATTATACTGGCTGGCACCGTTGAGCCACTTACAGGAAAAGTCCCTGAAAACATCAAAAAAGAACAAAAACCCGTGTTTGAACCACTACGTCACAGTTATCATGAAATTCAAGATGCTGAACGTCTTTTGGCATCAACTAAATCAACCGAGGAGGCTAATAACCCTAAAGAGGAATCTAAATCAACAGTCGAAGTAATTACACCCAAACCACTAGGACCTGAAGAAAAAGAAAATACTCCGGTTGAAGAAATAACTCCCAGGCATGTTGAAGACACGTTACTTAAAATTGTTAGCAGTCGGCTAACCCCAACTAAAACGAACACTGAACATACTATTGACTTCATTAGCAATGAAAACACTGTCATGGAACCTGTACATAATATACACCAACGCGTAGAACTCTCGTCTCCACTTAAAAAAGCTTCATTGGAAAAGATTGAACAGTCATTTGAAGTAGACGATCTTAGTAATACACCTATATCGGTAGTTTATGGCAGTACTGATGTTGGGACGCCTACCCTAGAACTTAAAGTGCCAGTGTTTGAAAATAAAGCTAAAGAACCAGTCCCGCCAGAAGTTTCAGAAAGTTTTGATAAGGTTGATAAAATCCATGTGGATAACGTTACTAAAGTAGAATTTCAGACTAGTCAAGATGACGGCTCAATTGAAGAAGATACATTTGAAATCATAGATCATAGTGAAGTTGCAGATATTTTCACTGATGTAAACACCAGCGTACCAAAAGAAATAGAATCACACATTTCTGATGCTGTTTCTAAGGTTACTGAAGTATCCACACATGTTTCAGAAACTATTACAAAAATAACTTCTACTCAAAGCGACATCACTACAGAACAACCGCGATCGATAACTCCTAAAACTAGTGACGATCATGCAGTAGTCCAAGATCTCATTGAAGAAGCACTCCAGGAAACTGAATTACCAGCTGTTACTACTACCATCACCGTTATGACAAGAACCAAACCAGCTTACGAAACTTTCGTTATTGACGACCTTAATGAAAGTCTTGTGCCTATCGTTTTCGGTGATATTAAGGACATTGAACGCTCTATCAAATACAAGAAACAAGAACTTTTGTTGCAAACTGAACCTTTTCAATCAACAAGTGCTGAAAAAGAAATCGTCGACGAAGCAATTGTTACGGGCGGGTCTCCATCTCCTTTAGAAGATATCGAAATCGTTGTAAACTCTGAAGGCTTTACTATTCCTCATCCAAGTGAATACGTGGAGTTAGATCCTACGACTGATCTAGAGCTCGATGCTAAGCCTGACACTATCTCGGCGAACACACATAGTGTGGTTTTAGAATCGGTTATAAATCCACCTGAACCCGAAATTATTAAACAAACCGATGCGCAAACACCTACGGACGTAAAAACGGATAATGTAATTTCAGATGATCTTAGGGAAACACAACTAACCAAAACTGAAACTGTTAGCCGTGTAGAGAAATCTCCTATACATAGCTTGCATGACCTCCTTCCCGAAATTGACTCCATCCCTGAATTCAAACCCTCTTATTCGAACACTGTATTGTATTCAAAATTGTCGGCTGATGCACCCGAGTTTACACCCTCTTATATGTATCAGACTATTACTACTGTGTCTGAGAGTAGATCTGATGTAGTCGAAGATGCACCTGCACCTATTACTATGGACGAAGAAACTATAAGAGTCGTAACGGAAGACACACCAGCAGTATCGCAAATTTCGTATTCAACAGTTTTACAAACTAAGAAGGAAAAAGAAACCATGCAACAAACACCAAAACCAGTAGAAAAAGCATTGGATGCTGACGTTCCTACTGGAGAAGTACATGAAGAATATGTTGAAACTAAAACAAAAAAGAGTAAAAAAAAGAAGAAGAAGGAAAAAGATGATAAGAGAGATATTTCAGTAGCCAAATCGGCTGACGTTGTGCCATTGCCTGTAGCTGCACCTTCTGTACCCGAAGTGACATCAGTTTTATCAGAATCAATAAATGTTTGGGCTAAAGCCGCTGAGGACGGTAAGTCATACGCTGATGTTCTGGCTGAAGGCTTGGTTCAAGAACATAAGGAATTTATACAGCTAGTTACGGAGAAGCCAAAAGAAAGACAAATACCAGAGCAAAAGAAACCAAGGAAAGAGGTTGAGAAAGTAGAAAGTACACCAGCGGTGCCCCCAGTATATGAAATTCAAGAAAATGTCGAGATTACACAGACAGTGACAGAAAGTGATAATAGTATTGGATCTTGGGCTAAGATAGTAGCTAAACGATCGTCACCTGAAAGAATACAGAAAGAAGAAGAAACCCAACACCAATCCCCAGCGCCATTACATGTTTCTTCTAAAACTCCAGTGATTCTTGTGGATGAATCAGATAACGACTATCACAAAGTTGACGTTGAGGTCGATGCTGAAGGATTCATTACTGTTGACAGATGTAGACGGTCTAGATCTAAATCTAGAGAAGCACGTTCACAATCAAGTGTATCGCAAAAACGGGAAACTCGTGAAAAGTCCGAGAATAGATTTGAGCCTTTGACCACTCTCAAACCAGACGATGCCGAGTCTACACAGAACCCTTGTGAAGATGAAAAGCCTGCAAAGAAACCGAGCAGAAAGAGCCGCAGCTCTAAATCAAAGGAAAAGGAAATTAAACCTAAATCTACTGGAGTATCTCTAAGTACATCTGATGAAGATAAGCAACCACCTAATAAAGACAAAAAGAAACGCTCGTCAAAGTCAAAAGATAAAGTTATCAGACCCGTGGAGGAAAACATAGAATCACCCAAACAGTTTGAAATCTCAGTAACACCAAAAGTGACCGATAAAACAGAAGATGTGAGTCCTTTACCTCTGCAATCAGACCCTAAGAAGAAAACTAAGAAAAAGAAGAAGGATAAGAAACCCATAGAAGTTACTGAGGCCACTGAAACATCATCTCCTGTAGAAGTTACTTCCTCAGAACAAGAAATTGTAACAGTACCTAATGTACTTACACAACCTCAGAAAAAGCAGATAGATACTCCTGTTTCAACACCTGAATCCATTCAAACCCCTATTAAAGACAGAGTTTTCTCAGAAGCTCAGTTTTGGAAAATTGATCCTGGTAATTTATCAGAAATAATGTCTGTTGAAATACAACACTCACCAACGGAATCATATAAAATAGAAATTAAAGACGACGTGCCAGCTGAAAAATCACTTTTGAAACCCGACGAACTTTCTCAAAGTATCGAACCAATCCAATCTACCGCCAAGTTTATAACTGAAGAAATACCATCCGTTGAGACACAAATACAAGAACTCGAGGATACAATTGCTGAAGATCAGTCACTTGAGAGCAAAATGGCTGACTTACAACGAGAAATTGAGGAAATGTTGCTACCAGAGAACGATTCTTCACTCAGTGAGGAATCGCCTAAGGAACTGACTGATACTCAAACTTCCATTGAATATCAATATGATGAGCTATTGGACAATATGACTCCATCGCTGGCTAGTCCGGAACCTGATGGCTTAGAACCTAAATCATTCGAAGAACCAGTGCCTGGAGAACCGTCTGAAAATAAAACTTCAAAACACGATGAAGAACTTGATGATAAACATATTAGCATGAGTATGATCGACTCACTACTAGATGATACCGAACCTTTATCTATGACTGAAACTCATTCCTTGGAGCATTCTGAAAATCTTTTAGTCACTCAAGAAGAAGATATCACTCCCAGAGACTTCAGTATACCGGATACACAAGAAGTAACTAGTATTACACCACCAGAAAAACCTAAAGTTGTATCGAAAGAAGTTCTGGACAAAATGATCCAGCAAACGATAGCCAAACAAGCTATTAAAACAGTTACAGAAATTAAAGAAACTACAACTGTTACAAAAACTGACAGATTGCAACACAAACTGACTCCTGAAATTGAGTCAGGAAAACCGGTAATTGAAAAAGAAAGCACGATCCCACTTGTATTTGAAAAACCAGAACCAAAAGAAAAACTTGAACATGAATTAGCGAAACAAGTCACCACATTTATTGAATCACAGAAGGTGAATGAAAACATGGTTTCAAAATCAGAAGTTACTAAAAAAAATGCTCAGAAAAATGACACCTCAAAGAAATCAGTTATTTCCTTCATTGAAACAGAACACGATAAATCAGTTCCTGTGGAAGTAAAGAAAGCACCATCAGGAGAAAATAAATCACCAAATACCTTGAAGTTAACAGAAGAGATCATCACTGAAAAAGATTCTGATAAAGCTGATATTGTATCTGATGTCCCTCTTGCTAACATTGATATCATTACTAACAATCTCACAAACCTAAAATCGGATAAATTTTGGACGGACAAACACAATATTCATGATGCGGAATTACTATTAATAGAACGTAAATCTGTTGAAAAAACAACACCACTGGTAGGCACTAGTGATCCTCATATTGACGAAGGCATTAGCGTCGAGGAACACATTATCAATGACAACTCCTTCTGGCCTGAAAAACACTTATACCACGACGCTGAATGCCAATATTTCCTTTTATTGGCTAGTAAAACTAAAACAACCACTAATGACACCACAGAAATAGAAATTAAAGATCAAAACGATAAGGATAGAGACCAGGGCGGAAGCTCTGGTCACTCTTCTGAAGGCGAAGAGCCAAAAGACTCATCTGGTTCACCTTATGATCCCGACTACATATCCATGGACCTACCCGGTGGCATATGTAGTTGGAAAGACAAATCTTCATACTTGAGCGTCGAAACACCTGTTGTTGATGACGTTTTGGACGAGCCTGTGTCTAGGGAGGATATACTAACCACCCTGCCCATAGCACCAGCCCCATCCTCATCCAAACAGGAGCCGGAGGAGACCCCACTGAGGACAGCAAAGGTGACTGACCCACAGTCGTATTGTACGATTTTTAAATATCTACTCTATGTTTGGCATGATATAATTACTAAATTCTTAATTTCACATATTACGAAGCTCTGTATTGTGATGTATGTAGCCACGCCGCAGCTCGTCTTGTAGTGCCACATCTTGGCGTGCACTGTACATTATTACAGTAGTATAGTAACGCATTTTATTAGTCGTAATTTTTTGTATTGTGTGAATTATAATGCTCTAGTCATCTCTAGTCAGATTTGAACTTTTCTAGTCTTTGTCAGTCATCTGATATTTTATTGTAATAAACGTTAAAAATGGCGTGCATTGTTTTATTTACAAATGATGATAGTTTTGTTTTATTATTTCTAATGATCAGTGTTTACCCCCGTCAAAATTTGGCTACTACGAGACGATAGACTGTTGCCGCTTAAATGAGAAAAGTTTTTATAGCGAGTCTGTATTTTGGGCATTGAAAGTTGATGAAAACTGCAACCCAGAGCAAACAAGACTCCAAAGTCAATCTTAATAATTTACAAAGAACTTTGACAAAGTCTGCAATTTAATTTGAAAGTTTGCTAAGGTCAGTCATATTTTTTGCTACATTTTGAATTTCAGTAGTTTAGTTTGCAAGACCTCTCAACCCAATATTAATTGAATGGTAATTTTGAAATTATTTTATCTGTATTGTTTGAATGTCTTGTTGAAATTATTTAAAAGCATCCAGTCACTCTAAAATTAGATCAGAATTGATAGTGGATTATTCTTATTTCAAGTGTTCCGTGCCGAATCCGCTCAAAAGCGCTTATCGATGTGAATGCCACACGCTTCACCACGCTGCTATTGACGATTAAAACTAACATTAATTGGCAGTTTAGGGGGAGTTAATTTGTATGTACAAATATAATTCTTATATTGAAGATTGATACATTTTTAAATCGATCATCTACATAGAGATGCCAGTATTTTTTGATAAAATTAAATCCTCCACATAACTGCCACTTTTTTTAAAATTGTTTGCCTCTTTCGAAATATCTTGCCTTGAGTATTGTTTTCGTTTCCAAAGCCCAATTATTCAGCTATTTGGAATGATCAAATTCTTTAACCTCTCACGACTACGGTACGGGACACTTGGTTAGACTGACCAGCTTTTGTTTATCAATAGTCTAGTAACAGTCCAACTTTGCAGACTTCTAAAGTTCGCATGTCATGCCAACATTGTTATGAACTAAATCGATTTTTTTTTGTTGTTTTTGTTGTTGTATTGTGATCCTAACCTGATAGTCCATTGGAATGATCACGTGGACTGTTTGACCCTTCAATTATATGTTTCTAGACAATATGGAATCAAAAGTTTCAAACGAGCCAGTCTTTGTAAAAAAAAAAATCATTTTTATGATTAAAAATAGATTTGGATTACCTGGGCCTAAATTATAAATAGACTGAAATTAATTCTTATAGAAAATCCAAATGATACCAAATGGAATTATAACATAATGTTTATGTTATAAGGTTAATTTTGCTTCTGCGCTCATTCCGTATTTACCAGCCAAGCATAAATTCTGGCTTTATTCTTAATTAATGCCCACATTCGTTTCCTCGAGAATGCAAACTCATAATTTATGTTTTGGCCGTTATCCAAAACTATTGGTCGAGAGATGTATTTATTCTTGATTTACTTCCACACGTGAACTGATAGTGCATGTTGTTTTACATTTTGAAATATTACAGGATGCACGTTGATTGAGATTTTTTTGAACCAAAGTAACGTTATGTGAACCTCATTTTAGAATGGGGCAATTATTATGCATGCTTATGCGTGCCCATTCCTTTGTTTCCAAAGACAATATGCAATAAAATATAAATCTATTTATATTGTGTTTCCAAAGGAAATATGAAACTTTTGATTCCATATCTCTATTTTTTCAAGAGTGATTTGCTAATAAAAGCGTGTGTTCTCAGGATGAATTATCTAACGATATAGAAACTCTGCTAGAAGAAATAAGAGATGTACAAACCCGGTTATCGGATCTGCCTGATGAAAGTCTCGAAGCCATGGAGGAAGGTCTCAGGGTAAGTCTCACTGTATATAAACCATTGATCAGAAATAACAGACCCAAATTCCCACTGACGTAGACGATGCTAAACATAGATTCGCTATCTCGTAATACAAATTGGTTTAGAGCAGACTTCAAATGAATCTTCATTCAAAATTGCCCGATAGCTGCCTTATAAACAAAACTAGAATTCGGTACCATGACGTTGAGAGGAGTTCTAAAGATGCAGCATCAGCTGTTTATTTGGCGCGAGACGTAAGTGGTGAGTGACAGAAGTAGGTTACTGTGACTCTCGTTATAGATTCTCTGTAACTGTAATTTGTCACTAATTTCTTAGAGACATGACCTACCACATTTTAATTATAAATTCCTTAATTATATTTATTTGATTTGTGTAGTCAGACCCAAATTTCACATATGCGGTGAACATATTATATCTGTAGGGAAGAATTTGTTATTGTTCATGTTTATCTTTGAACGTCTATTTACGTACTTTAATTAAAAGCAAAGTTGTTTCTGTTATCAATATTTGCGACGTGAGTGATAGCTGCATACATTTTGATGAATGTCAATATGTTTGAGTTTTGTCATCTCCCAACAATGATGACCTTGACAATGAGTTAGCCCATATATTGTGATGGTTCACCAAATGATGTCACCTGCGTTACGACACAGAGTTAATAATAATGTTAGTGTTTGGCTTCTCGCAGGGCTAGTAAGTGAACGAACGCAGTGCAGTCGATACGAATACGAAATATTCGAATTAAAATTATTTTACGATGGAATCGATTTAGATCGATTGTTTTTTCGTGAAGTGTTTATAGTGCTTTAGTGAGGTGATTATTATTTTTGACAGGTATTTATGTTTATTTTGGTTTTTGTTATAATATTTAACTCGTTAAGTATATGAGTAGCTTTTCTGCGATTAGTTAAAAATAGCTTAAGGATATTAAATTGATGACTCGTCAAATACCTTAAATTGAATTTAAATGACTGAATAGCACCTGGTTCTTTAGTTATAGAGTATTTCTAACAAATTCTAACTTTTGTTCAAGTTGTATTCACAAATGCAGAGTTCAGTTCACCTAAATTGCAGTCAAATTTACCCAATCTTGGGCCTCTCAAATCCAACTCTTGGTTCTTCGTACTGAAATTCTAAATCATAGTTATAAAACTCTTTACATGAGACAAGTACCCACAATAAAATATCCGCAGTCTGTTCAAAATCCATTGAAGCCCAATTCTATTTTATCTGCTTCAACAATCCCCATTTAGATTGGTCATTGTCAGTCAATCAGCAGAACGGTCTGGGAATATAACAAATTGTAAAACCCGGATTCACTATTCACTGTGGTCAACTAGGCTTGAATTGAAATAAACTGTACTCTACCTAGCTTTTGACCTGAATCAGGATCTATTCACAGTGGTCTAAAAAGTCAAATGAAATGACCAAGATTTGACTTTTGCCCTAAATCAATATTCATTATGACCAAGGTCAAATAAATGACCAGGATTTGACTTATGACTTGAGTCAATTTTCAATTATTTGCACTATGCTAATTTTAGAGCTACAAGGTGTTGACAAAAGTCGTTGACGTTGCAGTGTTTGAGTAGGAGCCTTGTTTACCGTCCCACGCAAGTGTAAACAAGAAAATTGTCACTAATATTATATTGCACTTATCTTCAGTAAAAGTTTACATGGAATATCGACACCGAATTTCTCACGTAGTTCCTAGGTCATTTGTTAAAAATGGCATTGACATTTAAGCATTGTAAAAACAAACTAGACAATGTTTACATAAGCCATAAGCCTATTTGTCAAAGAAACAGTGTTATTCCGCGATTTCGGTATTCTCGTAGCTGATTGGTGCATGTTTACTTCATAAATTCTGTAAGCAATGTCCAAGATATTCAGTACTACGTTAAACATTAAGAAGATTGAAGAGATTCCAAAACTATATCATTGGCTTTTGATAATAGGAATGACGGCATAGCTGCGATCATTTCCAAAAACAATGTTACGAATTTGATTTGAGTTTGCCACGGTCTGTTTAGTGACATCAGATCCTAATCTATTGTTATCCATTTACATTTCGGAAGAAACATATGGTATTTGATCATCTGTACTAATAGATATTATATTATATTATATTGGTAAGAGGTAAAGTTTGCGGGTTCGTGAGGTTCGAGGCGGTAATCTCTGGATCTACTGAACCGATTTTGAAAATTCTTATACCAGTAGAAAGCCACATCAGTTGTATATATTGTAGGCTATGGGATATAATATTTATATCCCAAGGGAACGGGAACAATGCGGGTGAAACCGCGGTGCGCTGCTAGTTGCTACATAAATTATAACTGTGGTCCACTACGTGGACCACAGTTATAATGTCCACAGTCATATGTTCGTTATTTTGGTGGTGGTTCTAGAACATATAATGTTTTTGCTCATTTTTCCCAAATATGATATTTCGAATTCGATATCTAACTTCTATACAGTCTACATTTTTGTTTATAAGTTTAAAGTTTTGCCAACAAATAATGTGCATTAAAAGATACTTACACGATAATTTTAACTGGATCGTTAAAACTAATACGCTATAAAAACGTCGTGCCATAAAATTTACGAGTTCCGTACTTTACCTACAAATAGAAAATAGTTCGGAAGGCACATAGAAGTTGGGTGAATCATCTTCACGAGTATGTCTTGCAATTTGCATTTCTTGTAGATAAAATGATGACTGTGACATCATTATGATGACATTCATTCGACCCTAAGTCATCGATTTCTAGAATAGGGTATTTGACTAAAAAAAAAACGAATCAATCACATTGGTGTAAAAAAAACGCACTGCTCCAATGCAGAGTAGTAAGTATACCCTTTCCAACAAAAAAAGAATTTTTCAAATCGGTTGGCAAGCGACGGAGTTATGCGCGAACAAACATTAAAAAAAAATACAAACATCCGAATTGAGAACCTCCTCCTTTTTTGGAAGTCGGTTAAAAAATTAATTGGTCCGTCAGATAGATTTGCAAAAAATAATGGTCACGTATTTTTTGGTTTATCAAAACTATAAATATTGACGAAGATAAAAAGCTTTGCGGTGTGCGGGGCTTGTGACGTCATGTCATGATAAAAATTCAAAGCGAGTAATGACGTTCCTCGATTCAACGCACTGTATCGTCTTCGTTTTTTTTTAGAAGGAGTTCCAACATTTTTTGGAAATCTATCTGACGGACTAACTTTTTTGTGATTTGTTTTAGTCTTGAACCTGTACGAGTTATAGGTAAATAGGATGATAAATATAGTATTGTTTTTCCTCGTAAATGAGGTGAGGGCTAGTCGAGTAATAATTTTATCCATTTGTATTTGCACCTGCCATTTTTTGTCTCTCCAAAAGTCGGCAGATACAAGCTTTTAGTAAGGTCATCAGTCTGTTCTGTAATTAATTATTGTTATAGCATTGGCCAAATCAATATATTTTCCTATGAAAATCACACTGCAACAGATCAGTCTTAGGTATGTATTATTGCTAAGGTTATAAATAAGGTTCCATGTAAACTACATTTTATTTCGATTACTCTGTCAACCCCCCAGGCTGGACAGTGTAATATGAATTATACATAGGTACATTGTGTGTTTAAATTTTATTAGCCTATGACATAATTCATATGAGCAATAGCATGTTTCCCAGCTTAGATCACGTTTATATTTAGACTTTTTCTAAGAAATTGTGACGCAATGTTTATTTTTGGTTTATCTCTATCAGTTTGTTTGTGCGATGCATTTCAGTCAGATTTTAGTGCGACAGTGTTTTTTACACCTGCCGTATCTTTGTAAATACTTAGTTTAATTAATTGATTTCTATTTATTCTTCCTAAATTTACTTTTCTGCACTTTCGGATATTAGTTTGAAGTGGCTTTTCTTACCCTTCGAAGTACTCACTAAATTCGTCAGTGCCAACCAGTTGGTTCCATCTGCCGTCTCTTCTAAGCCACTAAACGTATTAAGATTTTTACTGCTCATGTGATTTCTTCAACGTTTATCTTTAGTTAAACCCTGCTATAAATTGTGTAAAACGTTAACGTTTGAAAAACACGTTGTTATTTGTTATGCTGTAGGTCACGTCACTGGTCCAAATCTGTGTAGTCGTAAGCTTTATGGCTATTTTGACGATAGGGATTAGTTACTGAAATATGAATAACTGTGAAATGTTGCAAGATTTTGGTTTATCTTGGACATGTGTTTTCTTTATTTACTTCTCTCTCTCTGCAACAGAGACGTATATAATGTATAGAATTGAATAGACTACTCTTTATTATGTACTTCATATAAGTAATAACAGACCAGATCAGTAGTGTGTGTTATTTATGTCCCTGTTGTTGTTGTGTTAAACGAATTCCTCAAGATTAAATTACCTACAACTTACCAGTTTCGTCCAAATATTTCAGGAGGGCATCACAATTCTAGTCAAGTGCGAGGAAGCTGCCGAGATTCTGGAAACGAAGATCATGGAATACCGGCAGGAGTCGGAGGTGCAGGTCCTCATCAAGGAGCTGGTGGTGATGAAGGCCAGAATACAGAAGCTGCTGACCCAGGCGAGGGACGGCATTAACATCATCCAGGTAAGAAAGGTAACTCTTTCAACTTTACTTTCTGTGGGAACTAACTGGTTTGTTGCAACTTTATTACTAACAATTTATTTATTTAAGAATATCCCTAATATAAAGTTAGAAAAGAAGAGTGATTATTATTTTAGAAATTAGCCTACTTGCATGAAAATATATTAAAAGGAGTGAATACCTAGATCATTTTGAGGCCGGGCCTTTCCTTGCAGTGAAAGGCCCGGATAAGACTGAATTTAAAACTTTTATTTGTTCATAGAATTCTACGTAATTTTGCGGTATTCATAAACCTGTTTTTTTTTTAATCACACCACGGGATGCAGTCTTATCTAGTATTAACCAAATTTATCATAAATGTATTGCTATGATTTTACTGGCAGGCATAAAACTGGTAAACAACCTTTTTTTTTTAAAGAAAACCATATTTATTTCAGGACGCCAAAGTGGAGGTGGCACGTCAAGCAAAGGAAGTAGAAGAGCAAAAGGAGAAGATCGCTAAACTGGACAAGTGGCTCGAGACTATCAACAACGGTCTGAAGGAAACTACCGTGCAGTCAGAAGTTCTCACTGAAGAGGACATTGTTAGGTATATAGAAGTGTACGAACGCTACATAAGGGAGTACGAAGAGTATGAAATCATTCTGAAATCAATAACTGTGATAAGTCAAGATGAATCTAGTCAGTCTTTGAGGGTGAGGTTGAGTGCGACGCAAAAGGCGTTAGAGGAAACGAAGCATCTAGTCATTATAGAGATAGAGAGGTTAAGGCAAGTGCTGCTGCAGATGAGAACGGCACCAGAAGTAGTCGAAGATGACATCTCACAGACTGATAGGACAATCGACTCCACATCGATGCCCGAAGAAGTCGTCTCGCCAAGAGAAAGTGAAATCGTTAAAGAAAAGGAACTGTCAGAGAAAGTGCCATCAAAACAACCCTCTGTCGAAGAGAGCGTGAAGGTTACAGTACACGAAAGTAAACCTAGTCAGCCCGAGCCTGTTCAGATCCAGGTTCTGAAAGAAACTGTTGCAATGGAAACTCAAACTGGTAAGAGTCTCATGTCAGAACCTCCATCAGTGTCTGACAAGTCTGTAATATGCCAACCTGATCCCATCATTACCCATGACGTGGCTATCACATGTGCTCCTCCCATGGAAATGGCAGTACAGACAAGTGAGCCGCAGTCTGAAGAAAAAGAAATTCTCGAAAACATCCAAGTTAGACAGACAATCTCTGACGGCCATGAGACCATTGAAATTGCCAGCCGGCCAGTGACTAGAGAGCAAAAACTTGACGAGAAATCACTTCTCGTTGATGCTAACTACAGAGATGACAATTTCAGAAAAGATACACAACTGAACATAACACATAGCATGCCTCAATCCTTCGAGACGGTTATGGTAGAACCCGATGAGACAACCACAGAAGTGGTTGTAGATGCTGATGGTACTAGAAGGATTATCGTGAAGAAGGTCCGGAAAACCTTGGTTACAAGGCAGCAGATAATGCAAAGCCAACAACAAGAATCTCATATTTTATCAAGTGATCTCCCACTCGACCAGGCGTACTCTCAGATAGTCATAAGTGATGAAAAAGCAGGTACATCTACTACAATGGAAGACGGTGGAGTACAACATATGGAATTCCAGAGCTACGGAGGTCAAGTTCTAACTCACTTACCTGGAGGTGAAGTAACTATTCAAGAGTTCACGTCTAAGCCTGATATGACAATTACTATGGAGAAAGATATGAATCCGGAACAGATTCTGTTACTAGCCCAGGGTCACGAACTACCTCAGGTTCAGACTTCTACATCAAGTGTAACAGCTGTGGTACAACAAGTCACTAAAAGGATCGTCAAGACTCGAAGACGCATCATCCGACGCGTCGTTATAGTTGATGGTAAGGAACATGTAACTGAGGAAATTGTTGAAGAACCAGACAATGTTGAAGAAGTAGTTGAACAGATCCCGAGGGTTTCCATCAATGTGAGGGAAAGAGGCGACGTTCCACCCACAATAGACGAAGGTGATGGTGATGGTAAAGGCGATCATCCTGCGCTTCCACCTCGCAAGGATGATGATTCTTCACGGGGCGATAAGCCAAGAGATGACAAATCTACAGGAGACAAACCTGATGATGACAAGCGTAAAGACGATAAGCCTGATGATAAACCAGAAGATGATAATGACCAAGGCCGACAAGTAGACGCACCAACTGAACTTACCCAGGCCCAACAACTTGAGAAAATGATGCAAGATTTCATCCAAAAGGAAAGTAGTAGCCAACGTACACACGTCACAAAATCTACCACTGTGCGGTCGTCACAATCACGAGAAAGCACTCCAGTTAAAACTGCCACAGTTTCTGAAACCTTTGAAATCTTACCTGACGATAACGTTCACATTCAAGAACCTGATGAAACTACCTACATTGTACAAGAACCACATGAAGGTCAAACTACGATCATCACTGGTGGAATGCATCATTCTACATTTGAATCCTCGTCTACAAACGTAGCTACTGTAGTTCAAAAGGTCACCAGAAAAATAACTAGGACAAGAAGGCGTATTATCAAACACATTACTATCATTGACGGCAAAGAACATGTAACAGAAGAAGTGATTGAAGAACCCGATGATGTTGAAGTTATTGAAGAGGAACCTAGAATATCACACAGCATCCAAACTGAAGGTATTAAGACCAAACGCATCAGACTTATTAAACAAGTACAAATAATTGACGGTAAAGAGCATGTTACTGAACAAATAGTTGAAGAACCGGATGACGAGTATATTCCAGATTCTACAATAACAACTGAAATTGATGTAAAATTAGGAAAACCTAATGTACTAGAAGTTATACAAGAAGACGTAACAAGTGAACAACCAAAAGCCAAGAAAACGACGACAGTTACAGTACTACCAACACAAAAAGATACCACTATTGTTGATGTAACAAAGAGCTTGATTGGCAGTGAAAGTGAATATTTTTCTGACTCAAGACCTGAAGTAAAACAGATTATTCATACAGTTACTGAAGAACACATTCCTCAGTCATTAGATCAAACAAGTGACCAACCAGACACATCAGTCAAGATTGTTAAAGAAACTATCCAGTTCACTGAACCTGAAGTAACTACCCTGTCAACGTCTGAACAACCAGATATGTTTTCAACAACTACAACAACAAAACATTTTACATCTCAGTTCACTACAGTAACGTCTTCTGCATCACAGAAGGACACAAGACTGATTGATGCCTCTAAGGGTTTGATTGATAGCGAAATTGAGCGTTCATTTGTTCCCGAAGATGCTTCAAAGAAACCTAAGGATGATAAACATGTCCAAAAAAGTAGTCCTGATGCAACCGTAACTACTAAAACAGTTACTGTCACTGGACCAACTGAACAATCGAAGACAATAACTACTATTACAACTTCAGAAACATCAGTTCCTGAATACACTCAAAAGGAAACTGAAACAATCGTTAGTTCTACCGAATCGTCTGTAAAACCAGTTGAAGTAGACAAACCACAAGTTGTAGCACATGTACCAAAAGACAAGGTTTCAGATCCTGTTACAGTGATGCAAATGGTTCAAGAAGTAGTTCAATCTACTGAACCACAAATTACTATAACCAAGACAACTAAAACAAGCAAAATATCTGAAGTCGATAGTATTAAACCTGATATCATAGAAACATTTACGAAGACAGGTGTAACCAAAACTCCTGAAACAAATGGATTTAAAGACACAAGGCTCATTGATATTACCAAATGTATGATTGGAAGTGAAATGGATCATTCTGCGGTTTCTAAAATACCTGCATCACCTGTAAGAGTACTACAAAAACCGGAAGAATTTAAAGAAGTCCCACAAAAACCTGAAGAAATTAAAGATATTTCACAGAAACTTGAAGACAAGAAAGAGGTTCAACAAAATTCTGAAGAAATGAAAAAGCTCCCACTAAAACCAGATGAGTCTAAACAGATACCACAAAAACCAAAGGAAATAAAAGAGATTCCATTAAAACCCGAAGAAGTTAAACA
This sequence comes from Hecatera dysodea, assembly GCA_905332915.2. Classification (NCBI taxonomy): domain Eukaryota; kingdom Metazoa; phylum Arthropoda; class Insecta; order Lepidoptera; family Noctuidae; genus Hecatera; species Hecatera dysodea. The sequence continues at coordinate 2,148,177 of HG995294.1, read as the reverse complement.
AGTACCTCAAAAATCAGAAGAAATCAGGATAGTTCCAGAGGAATCTATAGTTCCTAAAGATGAACCAATAAAACCAGTCGATGAAAAACCATCAAAGGCAAAAGAATTAACACCAAAAGTAACAGTAGAAATTAAATTAACTGAACAATGTTCATCAGTCAAAGATGCTAAAGTTGTTGATGTTGTACCTAAGAAACCAACAGAAATCACTGACATAATTCAAACTCAGAAAGACGCTTCTTTGTTTGATATAACAAAGAGTTTCCTTGGTACTGAAATTGATCATTCTGCGATTCACAAAACACCAGAAAAAACTAAACAAGAAGAAGTGAAACCTGAAACACTGAAAAAAGATCGCAAGAAAACGAAAAAAGACAAGACAGCTCCTGAAAAGCCGAAGGAAGAAGTGGCACCAAAGCCTCAAGAGACGGTCAAGGTTGAAACCGAAAAGACAATCACTACTTCAACTCAACAAGACATAACTACAAAAACTAGTGCTCAAGAAAGTAAACCTACAGTTGTAGCAGTAGTTTCTAAAATACCTGAAACAGTAACAATTGTCCAGGAAACTATCCAAAATGAACCTCTAACTATTATAACAACTGAGGAAATTGTTGTACCTGAACCTGAAATGGCTCAAGCTGTGGAAGTGACCGATGTTAGCCCGAAAGTGCCTAAAGACACGGGTCTTATTGATCTCAATAACAGTTTCATAGGCAATGAGATGGACCACACAATATTGTCCAAGATACCTGCCGTTCCTGTAACTAAAGAGCAGCTTCTTGAAATGGCTGAAAAATCTGTAGAAGAACAGGAGCTGCTTAAAAATGTATCGCATGTTAAGGAAACTGTAGATGTTATTCCTGAAATTGTAACCACTACTAAAGTGACAAAACAAGTTGACGTAACTAAAACAGTAGATAAGAAATTAGTGCCTGAAACTGAACCTAAAAAACCAGAAACACCTAAAGATGACAAAAAGCTTGAAGACAGACCTATACCCTTAGAAGATCAAAAACTTGCAGAAAAGGCAAAGACACCTGAAAAACAAATCAACCTGCAGCAGAAACCTAAAGATGCTAGTGTACAATTTATCACACAAGAAATTAAAGAGCAAACGGGAGTAACACAGTTCAACATTTCGCAGCTTACTAAAGAAATGTTAGAGAAAGAGACCATTCATGCTGGCACCATTCACTCTCCTGTCATAATTGGGGTAAAACCTGACATTCCAGAAGATGTTCCTGAGACTAGTATCAAAGAAGTGTCTCAGCTGACGACAGGTACTTCAACTGAAAGTAAAGACCCGGTAAATCTTGATGAAAAATCTTCATCAGTTTATGTTTCTATTAAAGAACAACCAATTCCAGGTAAGAAAGAAGCCAAGCTTTCGGAACAGAAAGGTGTAAAGTCAGAAGAACCAATTGTCAAAGAACTTGAAAAAGATGTTAAAAGTCAAGAACCATTTGTAATGGAGCCTGGAAATGAAATTGACAAACCTCAAGAACCAGCCGAACAGGTACCGCAAATAATTGAACAACAACCGATCTTAGTTCCTGAAGAACAAGTACCAGTATCTATTGAAGATAGTTTCTTACAAACTGACACTAAACTGCCACAGTTTGGTATTGTAGAACTAACTAAAGAACTTATCATTCAAGAAGGTACAGATAAGTATGAAAAATTTTCCGATATTCCTGAAACTATCAAGACTGCCGATGAAAAGATCGTCAGTCATAAAACTACTGAAAAGGCACCTTCACAGTCCACAGTCCAAGTAGAGCCATTGAAAGTAGGAACAACTATCTCCGAATCTGATATTACTGAAGTTCCCGCGGCACCAGAAATGTCATACATCAGACAATACGAGCCCCAAGTTCAGGGATCCTCTGAGAGTGTCAACAAACTATTAATGACCTTTGGCCAACCAGAGAAACAAGATATTCCATCACAAACAACGGAGTTCGTTGGTCCTTCGCAATTAGTGCAAGACCGACCTGGTACTAAATATGACGTTTCCATGTTGTTACAATCAGAACGCATTGATACTGATCTGAGAGGTTTTAAATCTGAAAGCCAAGTTACACAGACCGATAAACCTGAACAAACAGTTGATATTGCATTGTCTTTGACTAAGTATCGTGAAGCAAAGAAAACAGAACCTAAAATACAGTATGACCTTAAGGTCGAAACCTTCGAAGCTGAACCAATTGTGGTCAAGAAAGACATTGAAGTTATACTGCCGAGTGAAGTTAAAATCACTAAAGAAAAGGACAAAGTACCTGTGGTGGAGGTAGTTGCAGAACAACCTAAAGCTGAAACGACACCATCAGAACCAGTCAAAGAACCCAAAAAGAGCAAAAAGAAGAAGAAGCATAAGGCTGGGTCTACAACAAGTGAGTCGACTGAAGTTGAAACTGACAAGAGCATTGCAGCTTCTGACAGTTCATCTCTCAGTCACTATGTGGAGCTTCCGACATCACCTGTACGCGAATCTCCTACACCAACAGAGGAAGTATTAGAACCAGTTGTAGTACAAGAAGTTGTTCCTGAACCGATCAAAGAATCTACACCAGTCGTTGAACCCATTCCTGTTGTAGAAGAGAAAGCTCCATCAACAGTAGTAGAGGAACCTCAAGTACCTGAAAAGGCTGAAACTCCCAAAGAACCAGAAATACCTGTAATTGAAGACTCGTATGTTGAGTCTGAATCTCTCACCATCTCAGAAGAACAAGGATATGAGGCTGAAGACATTTCTTTAGGGCCCGTAGCAACTCCTGATAAGAAGAAAAAGCATAAAAAAAGAAAAACTCATGGAGTTAGCGAGGAGACAGCTTACCCAGTAATCACTACCACAGAAACTGATGACACGACTGTGACGACGCCAGTAGAAATGCTGGAACCTGCAAAGAAGGGCAGAGATAAGAAGCGAAAGAAAAAGACAGCTGTTGAACCTGCTAAGTCTCCTTTAGAACCTGATGTAGAATCTGAACCTGTAATAGAACCGGAACCAGTACCGGAAAGTAAAGCTGAAAGTCCCAAACAAGGAACAGAAGTCGAAGCTTTGTCGCCTAAAGAAGAGTCATATCACACTATAAGTGAAACTTCCGACATAACAACAGTTAAAATAGTTGAAGAATGTGTTCACAGCAGCCCAGAGACAGCTGAAAGAGAAGTGGGAACAATTCTTAAATTCCCTGTTCCAGTAGTCGAAGAGATAACTACCCAGGAATACTCTATTCAAACATCACCGGAGGAAACGGAACCCATTGAGGAAGTGCCAAGACCTGAAACTTCTGACATTGAACTACAAACAACTCCAACTTCCATGAGCGAAGTTATTACACAAGCAACGCCAGTTGAAGACAAAGAAGCTCACACACAGACAATCGAGGAAGTCACTACTGTAGTAGAGAAACTAATGTCAGATACTGAAATTCAGACTAGCCGCTCAGAAACTCCCGAACAAATCATACAACTGGAAGCAACAACTCAGGTTATCCCGCATGATATCAGTACTCCTGAAGAAAAGTTCTCGCAGACTTCACCATTGGTAGAAGAACCTGTGGTTATCGAAAAATCAATAACACCTGAGATTATAACAGAATCACGAGAAATCCAAACATCTCCGTTACCTGTAATACAAAAGGATGAAAAGAGTACTGAAGTCGTTGTTGAGACTACTGAAACTGATATTCAAACTGTTCAACAAGAAATTACTGAGCAAGGAACATCTACTTCTCCAGTCAAAGAAAAGGAACTCACTGAAATGGGAATGCAAACACCTGAAGTTCCACTTGTCAGTACTTTTACTCAGTCGGATACACCTGAACCTGTGCCTATTAATGAAGTCGAACCTGTCCCTGTAGAAGTACCTCTTCCTTCACTGGAACTCCAAAAGGAAATCATCACGGTTGACAGTACACAGCAAACGACACCAAGAGAGGAAGTTGAAGCTCCAAAACTTGAACTAAAGGAGGTGGAAACTGTTGAAACTTCTCAGCAGACTACTCCTAGAGAAGAACCAGTCATACAGATGCTAGAAGTGGTGGCAGAACCTAAAGTGGTAACATCACCAGCAGAGCCCGAACCAACACCTGTCGTTGAACCTGTGGTTGAACCACCAAAGAAGGAAGTTATAACAGCGGATAGCACACAACAGACTTCACCAAGATCGCCACCACCTGTAGAATTAGCGCCAGTGCCAACCCCAATACTGGAGTTAGAAAGGAGAGAAGTCGTCACAATTGACAGCACCCAACAAACATCACCTAGGGTTTACTCTGAAGATTCCATCTCCACATCCACTGATGAGCCTTACGAAGTACATTTGAGAGCTCAAATCTCCATTCCTCAAGCGACTACCGAATTTATTGAAAGTGAACGCTCATTTGAAGAACCTCCTCAGTCCATTCTGGGAGATAAGTATAAACAGAGGAAACGAAAATCAAAGAAGAAGACCGAATCACCTCTCTTGCAATCGCCTGAGAGTCTATCAGATCCTATTAACACTGAGCTTTCGTTATCAGTAACACCGACTAGCGAAGATACGTCACTAAGAGACTCCTCTTCAATTGATGAGGGTATCTCTCAATTAGCTAGTCCTACGATGCCCAAGCAAACTCAGCACAAACTGACATACTCCGATGTTGTACAAAGATCGAAATCCAAATCACCATCTCCTAGCAAGACTATCATCCCCCAAAAGTCTGAAAAGGCAAGATTACTTGATGCTCTTGAAAAGCGAACACAATCAGTAACGGAACCACAGAAAACCATGCCTGATGATTCTATGACTGTTGCGCTATTAGAACCGTCGGTAGAACAATCCTACAACCTTGTTGTCAACAAGGAATTAGATGAAGTTAAGAATTCCATTGAAAGTAACGATCCAACCCGTACTGAAAGAAGTGTTATCATAGTCATTGAAACCATTTCAATTTGGTTAGAAGAAATCCAATACAAGATCCAAAGACAGACTGTGAGCGGCGTGAAGTCAACGGAAGAAACTGAACGCCTTAAGTCACTCAAGAAGCATGTTCAAGATCTAAAACACATAATTGAAGTGACAGAAGTAAATGAAGAAATCATTACTTTGATCGAAACGTTAACGCGTCAAGTCGACGCGGTTAATACTTTGAACAGTCAAAGCTCGGTCAAAGTGAAAGAAGTGGAGAGGGAATGGATCAAGTTCTTACACGACACAGACAAACTCAGCGACGATGTAGAAACAGTTAAAAATGCATTAGACGATATCATACTATCAGAAATTCCAACGCAACAGAAATTGGAGAAGTTAGATGCTATTGAAACCAACAACTTGGATAATTTCGTAACCATCAGGAAAATGTTCAAGAGATGTCGCAGTCTTGTCGAAGCTAACCCTAAGAGGGAGTGTCCAACTAAACTGTACAACGCTGATGACGATACTAAACAAGTTGAGAACACCATCAATACTGAAAGAGACAGACTATTACAACTGGCATCTTTGGCAGAAGAATACGAACAAACTCTGCAGGACTTTGGACAGATCACTGACGTGGCTGAAGCTTTGCTAGACGGAAAGATCATCGTCTCGGACTTAGACCATCTGCATGAAGAGATCCAAAAACACAGGAAATTTTTCGTAAACCTGAGCCATTGTAGAGCTATTCTTGAATCATTAGAAGACAATTTAGACGGCGAAACAAGAGCTAAATATTCGTCTCTACACAATTCATTACACGATAGAGCGACAGTTATTATCGATAGAGCTGCGAGTCGAGCTCAACAAATGACATTAGCAGCATCAAGATGGTCGTTACTTCAACATGGTATGAAGGAGGAGAGGCAATGGTTGGTTGTAGCTCAACAGAGAGTACCAGATCTGAGTAACGTCACTTCAAGAGATCACGAACAATATATCAATCTGTACCAGTCTATAAGTCTGGATGTTTCTCATCATTATGCCAAGATGTTACGTCTACTTTCAATCACTGAAAGCTTACAGAACTTAATAGTTTGTTCTGGTTTAGAAACAGAATGTTCTGTAGCACTAGACACATTGCTGAAACTACAGGAAGACGTAGACTCAAGGCTAACAAGACTGACTGCTTTCAAAGAGAACTGGTTGACTTATGACCTTCTGATCGACAGGATTGAAGAATGGATGAAGATTGCCAACAGGGAACTGGAATTCATCACTCCAGAAAACATTACAACTACTGGCAACCTGAGAAGATTCTGGGAGCTGAAGGCACAACATGAAGTTCATAATAACTTGAAAAACGAATCAGGAGTACAATTCGAAAAGGCTCTTGAAATCTTACCTGTCTCCGATGAAATGGTACAGCGACAATTCTTCTCTAAGATCGAAGATAAATGGAGTGATCTAGCATCCAAGATTGACAATATCCACTCAACTGCCATTCAAAATATCTCAGACCGTGATGTATCTTCAGGCGAAAAGCTCAACATTCTCGAAGAAGAACTGAGGGAACTCCGGGCGTCACTCGACAGCCTCAAAGGTGTGATCAAGAGCGAAGATGAACTTAACTTGTATATAGAACGGCTACAAGTCATGACTGGTCGTATAGATAGAATACAGAACGAACTAGGAAGACTTAGCTTACTACCAACTGCTGAATCAGAACGACTTGGTGCTCTACTAACTCAATCTGGAATACTGGACGATCAGATAGCCGAAGAGCTAGAACGAAGCATGTTGTTGAAGGAGAAGATCATGCAAGTTCAGACCGGTATACTCAGATGCCAGAAATCTCAGCGTAGAGCAAGATTGACGCTTGAGGAATGTGAAGCTGCAGAAAGGTTGGGCAGTGATGTGGTGGAACGAGCTTCGGAGAACTGTGATAAGTTGATCGAAGAACTGGCGTCGCAATGGAGGGATATTCTGGTGCTGAGGCAGTCGCTGCATACGCTGCCGACCAGTCTCAAAGTCGTCGTATCACCTACGGGCGTCGAGAGGGACATCTCTGCTTTGCAGGTAAATATATATTTTGTTTTGATGGTATAACTTTGCATGACTTACAAGTAAACATAGTAAGATATTTTCAAGCTTGGCAGCTAAAATATATTATTTTCAAATAAAGATTATTTAAAACACAAATCATAACTTCATAAGTAATCGTAACAAACATCAACATGACTGAAATGTAGTTTTAATAAAGTTACATTTATTTGTGGATATTTCTTCTCAGGGGTTAATCATATGAGATTAAATTAATATCATACAAAAATTACTGATAAAACCTGACCAAAATGTCCAACAGGAAACCCACGCAGAATTAGAAGCTGCATGCAGTGACCTAAGCGCTCGCCTCCGCGCCAAACTACATCTGTGGCGCCGCTTTGAGCGCCAACTGGAACTGGTGCAAGGCGCCGTCAGAGAGGCAGACTACATGGTGGAGCTGCTGACCGTGCAGGGACAGGTGGACTACGACCGCCTGCTGAAAGCCACTGAGAAACTTGAGGTGAGGGATTACTTAGCATCGATTGAAGAGTTCCAGAATTGTCATGATTTAATTTGAGGCCTGTCTCAACCTACGGATGACTGCTCTCTATTGTTAAATAAAATACATACTATCGTGCTGTGAATCTTCCTGCAATAGTGTCATTGGCTTATTGTAAAGAAACCTGACTTCGAGCTCCCCAAGTCTCGTTTTGTAATCTGCGAGCAGAGATTCTGTGATTTGATTTTTGTATTATTTACTTTACTATTCGTTTTTCATTTCATTAGCAAACTGGATTCTGGCTTTCTTCATTGTCAGGTTAATATTAATGGTATATGGAACTGTTGATGTAGCTGTTACAAAATATAACAAATTACAATAAGAGCTTAAAAATAATAGGTTGTAACACAATACGCTTAATAATTAAAAGACCTACATGTGGACTTGTTCTACCTAGCTCTTCATCCAAACAGCCATCACAATACACAATTTTACTAACCACCTTCTTTCTCTCACAGACCCTGAGCGAGTCGCTCTCCCGTCGCAGCGGCGAGCTGGTGGGCGAGCTGAACGCCGCCGCCGCGCCGCTGGAGGCGTCCACCGAGCCGTCCGTCGCCGCCAGCCTCCGCCGGGAGCTGGACGATGCTGCCGCGGCTTACGAGCACACCTGCACCAACCTGACCCAGCTGTGTGACAAGTAAGTGCCTACTGGCTACAAGCATTAAATTACCTCATGAAAATTTATTTTAATGTTAAATCTACAATAGCTATAATACCTAATTTATATCTACACTAATATTATAAAGAGAAAAGATTTGTATTTTGTTTGTCTGTAACAAATAAACTCATGACGTAATGGACCGATTACAAAAATCTTTCACCATTAGAATACTACATCCCATGACCTTAAATAAACTTAAATAAATAAATGTCCACCCGTGGAAGCCGTGGCGAGTTGCTAATATTAATACAAAGAAAACTTGAAAAAAAAAAATCTTATTCTTATAACTGACACCGAAACAGCTGGGACCATAGAAATATTATATCTATGGCTGGGACCAAGAACATGACGTTTTGCACAAAGCTTCCTGTTATGATGTAGATGCACACTAAGAAGCATGCAGTCAGCATATGTACCTATGTTACAGCAAGCGACGAACCTCCATAACCCAATTTTTAGCCTACCATTTCACAAGACTTCGTGTTTCTGTCAAAGTCAAAGTCAAAACATTTATTTCAATTAGGCCATTAACGGCACTTTTGAACGTCATCAATAAAAATTATCATAATTAAGTGACTCTAGCGTCCATTCGCAAAGGTGGATGAAGAAGAACGGACAAGAAACTCCCCTTGTCAACCCTTAATGACTTCTCAATACGACATGCCATGACAGATCAACTGCCAACTTTTAATGACTTCTCAATACGACATGCCCTATCCAAAAGAAGAAGAAAAGAATATTTTCTTGTATTTTCAGATGATGAGCTCATGAATGCTTTCTAACCTTCCATCTTCCCCTCAGGTACCACAAAGCCGTAGAACTATGGAAGCGTTACCGCGACGCAGCAGCCGCTGTGCGCGCGTTCGCTGATTTCCAGGAGTCCAGGATACACGCACTGAGACCTGACGACGCACCCAATACTGCTCAAGTGAGTACTAGACTTTAGTGTTGCAGGTTTAACGTTAATGAAGATGATTGTGTCGCTCTTAGGGTGTGTAAGGTTTCCTGGATTTACGGAATTTTGTTCGAAAAAGTCCGCGGCCCTGGAACGCAAAAGGGAAAACATTAGGAAGACCACGGATGGGTTTTAGTCAGGAAGAGTTTCACACTCCCTTCCGCTACGCCCAGAGCGGGAGAAATCATTTAATGATTCCTATCCATAAAGGTTTCCTGTATGGTGTTTACACAGTCAACAGAAAAGTTAAGTGGAGTGAGCTTCAAGTGAACTCCATTTTTCTATCTTGATAGCATAGATTGGCAGCTTCTTTAGAAAATTACTCAAACTTTCTCCATACTAGGTGTTATACATTTTTATTAACTGATTATGTAGGTATGTATTTATACAATTATTTTTCTCGAATATGGTACTTAGATGTGCTAGGTGGTGTTTACAAAGTAGAGTAAAGGTATTACATACAGTTACGATTTAGAAAGGTTCAAAAAAGAAATATTGGAGCCAAAATGGTCTTAAATTTTTAGAACGTGTTGTTGTGAGTTATGGAATAACGATAAGTTCAGTAATGAGCTTTTGCTATGATTATAATTATTATAGAAAAATGATCTTTTATCTAAGTACGTTTATTTTTGCGTCTATTTTGACAAGACAACCCACTAAAAATCAATCCGTAAAAAATTCGACGACAAGCCATTCTAAATAAATACGATCAATTTAGGCCTAAGCACGAAAATGTTTACAATGCCTACTTACCGTTAAGCAAATAAGTGCTAATACCACGGACACGACTTCCAAGACCAAGCAGATAACGGTGTCCTGCAGTGCTTTGAAGCTTGTGTACTGTTTGTTGAACTAGTCTGACATTTACAAATTCTACAAGCGGAATTATAACTATGATTGTGTTTGGTAGGACCTCGCTCATTATTATCATACATTCTAAGGCTAACAGAAGAAGACGCCCAGGGCATCGGGAGTCGTAAGGCGAGTCCCGGCCTGCGTAGGTGCAGGTCTGCGGATGACGAGCTATGGGTGGCTCGTCATCCGATAACAACCAAGCCTTGATCAACGGCGCGTCGTGTTCCACGCGCGCCTCAAAGACGTGTCAGCAAAAAAGTGGTGCAGGAATTTGTTCGAAAGAGTCACCGCAGCCCTGGAACGCAAAGGGCAGTAGGAGAAATACGGGGTTTTAGTCAGAGTCTGACATTCTTTTCCGCTCCGCCCAAAGCGGGAGAAGCCATAAATAATGATTTCACATCCAGAAAAAAAAACACACATATGAGCATACTATGATAAAACAAATGAAAAAATACGAAAATACTGCAGTTCTTTAGTGACACACACGGTTCGAGAAAAACATTAAGTATTGAACATTATGTTTTAATACTCATCAACTCCCCTTAAAACTAGCCTAGTCTGGTTAGTTTTCAGAAATACATACAGTTTTTTGGATCAGAATACAAAACAGTTTTGCTAGTAAAAGGACCTACAAATAAACTTCGGCCTGGTTACCAAAAATTAAACAAGTACTAGGATATTTTAGACTAAGTCTATTTATTCTAAATCTTAAGCACACACGTCAAAAGTAACTAAACGTCAGCTACCGCTGGCTACCCGTTAAGCACTCAAAACATACACCCGCAGATCAATATTAAAGCGCAAACAGACGTCGAACCCGCGACCAAAAGACCAACGCCCATGACTCACGGTGACCGCACCTAACGTAATAAATTGAGGTCAATGCTCTGACGTTTCAGTTGTAATATACGATCACGCTATGCCTCTAGGGGTTGGGCATGTGAACATGGGTAGATGCACTTTTCTAAATTAAATTCGATGTTCGCACGATTTTTCGCATTATGAGAGCATACTAGCTAACACTAGACTAGAGGAGCAGTGGTGGCCGAGTGGTAACGGCCCCGACTTGCGAGTTGTAAGTCGCGGGTTCAAACACAGCCAGGCGCATTACTTTGTGTAATTAATTTCATCACCACTGCTCTCAAAACGGTGAAGGGAAACATCGTGAGGAAACCGGCATGTCCTAGAAACAAAAATTCGAAGACATGGGACATTCTGCATTCACCAACCCGCACTGGGCCCGCGTGGTGGATTACGGCCCATTCCCTCTCCTAGAGATGAGGCCTGTGTCCCAGCAGTGGAAACGTTAAAAAGGCTGATTATGACTAGCTAACACGCGCAGCTTCGTCTGCGTCAAATTTTCCATTAATGCTCCGCTCCTATTGGTCGTAGCGTGTTGTTATTTAGCTTAATAGCCCTTCGCCCGCGACTCCGTATGCGCAGATTTAGTACAAACAATTTCCACCCCCGTTTTACCCACTTAGGAATTGAGTTTCGTAAAATCCGTCGTCAACGGATGTCTACACCCTATAAGGAACCTACCAGCCAAATTTTAAGTTTGTAGGTGTTATAGTTTCTGAAATTTCGTGATTGATCAGTGAGTGGTACCTATTTCGCTTTTATAAACATGTATATCCTTCTACGATAAATGGCCTATCCAACACTAAAATAATGTTTCAATTAGGACCTGGGGTCGTATTATGACATCTTAAAACCATCATGTTTTCTGTGTGAGAAAAGGATAGTGCTATTCGTCCTGTATAGCTCCGTCTCTTTTTCACACCGAAAACATGATGGTTTTAAGAGGCCATAATACGGCCCCAGTAGTTCCTGAGACCAGCGCGTTCAACCAAACAAACAAACTTACTTAGCTTTATAATATTAGTATAGATAACAGCACGCCTGTGTTTTCTGACGGGATAGACAGAGTGGTGAGTTTATGACGTCACCATTCCGTAAGTTGTGTAAAACTGACGCGCCTATTTTCTAAGTAGGTACAACTACAAATGCTGCGTTTCACTGTGTGAGCGATTGAGTGTTACATAACCCTTTTATATAAACGTATTTAGCTTAATAAGTAAGCGTATTTTATTTGCTTTATTCTGTCTGATACTTCACAATCCCTAAATATATTTTTATTTCTGTTTTTTTATTTGCGGGTCCTTAATATTTTTTTTTTCTTAAATGAACGTAGCCAAAAACCGAGATTGATGTTTTCCTAAATATCGCACAAGATTTACCAAAAAGCCTTCTTAGTGAATCAATCTGCGGATTTGCGGAACAGTTCTTTTTTGTCTACTCTATTGTGTATAATTAGTGAGTGGGCGTGGTGGCCACACGTTTTTTGTGCAAACTTACAAGGTCTATGCACTCAGCACTGAACTTTTATACATCTTTTCAAATGATTTGACATATTATTGGTGTGAAAAGAAAAAGAAAGGAAGAAAACTCGTTTATTCCGCCATAAATGACGCAAAAAAATACAAACAAGAAAATAACGTTTCAATTAAAACTAAAAACAATGTCAGGACCGGGCACGACTACCTCTGGCAAAGGCAACTCTATGATCTCTGGTCACACCACAGACAAAACAGAACACATTTAAACTTCTGTCTATGGCGTGATATCCGGCACCGACATTGACAGTGACAACATGACAAACAAATGAAAGTAGACTATTTTAATTCTGTCATGGAACAAAAGTAAGTTTTATTTTACCAGAACTATTTCATTAAAATTAATTTTGGCTTAAAAAAATGCATATTTGCTTTTATTTAAGTCCAAAATCACCCTTTTATAAAAGTCTATTGAAACAGGTGCGGAGATGTTGTTTATTACAAGTGTTCATGAATACAGATTAATTTTATCAAGGGTATCTTGCAGACATATATAAGAATAATATAAAACGACGATGTTAGTGACTCTGGCTTATCAAAATCCATACTATAATAATAATATTATAAAGAGGAATGACTTTTTGTGTTTTGAATTTGTTTGTTTATGCCGAATAAGCTCTGACACTGCTAAATCAATTTTAGTATTTTTTTCACCAATGGAATACTACAATATCAGCAAGTAATATAGCTATATTTTATCCCCGTATTTCCAAGGGAACGAGAACTACGCGAGTGAAACCGCGGGGCGCTGCTAGTCTATACTAATATTATGTGGGTTTTAGTCAGTAAGAGTCTGACACTCTGCCCAGAGCAGGAGAAGTCATTTGATGATTTCCCACTCAGAAAAAAAAGGGGCATGGTCTATCCGTGTGCCTAATTTCATCCAAATCCGTTGAGCCGTTAAGACGTGAAGATGTAACAAACAGCCAGACAAGAGTTACTTTCGGATTGCTTCGAACCGATACGAGTAGGTATCGGTTCGAAGCAATCCTCATACATAAGAAGTCATAATCATAGCTATTTGACTGATGGGGTACATGACCGCTACGTACATATATACATACTTGATGACGAGTAGGTATCGTCGTTTGTCAGTTTTGTCAGCGGCTGCCAAATATGACAGCGATTTGTAGCGACTGCGCGCGCGCATGATGCCGTGACGTCATCAGTAACGCCAATGACATTGAGTGCACAAGAGCGATAGTGCAGCTATGTTATCGTGTAAGTGCTGTGAATTAAATGCGATTGTGTTTTAAATCTTGGTTTTTTGGAATCCACGAGGAATAAATAACGGGAAATATTCAATTTATGATTGGCTTATAATTTAACTAGCCGATCTGCGCAACTTCGTTTGTGTCCTATTTTTCATGACTGCCCCGCTCCTATTGGTCTTAGCGTGATGATACTCGTACATAGTCTTTCTCGATAAATGGGCTATCTAATACTGAAATAATTGACGACACGGTTGGCGCAGCGGTTGAGCGATTGACTGCTGAAATGCGTGCCGCGGGTTTGATTCCCGCACGGAACAAATATTTGTATGGCCTACAGATATGTAGTTGTTCCGGGTCTGACTGTTTCTGTATGTGAATTTATATGATTGTAAAAGCACCCACGATGCAGGAGAAATTCGTAGTGTGGGGCAACGTTTAAAAAAAAAAAAAACAAATCGGACCAGTAGTTCCTGAGAGCGTTTGCAATTTGCGCGTTCAACCAAACAAATAAACTCTTCTACTATATAAATATATTAAAGTATAGATTGTTTTTTTTTAATCCAGAAATGTCATACAGTTTACTTATGATCTATTGCTATATTAATTATAGCAGCACCCTGCGGCTTTACCCGCGTAGTTCCCGTTCCCGTGGGAATACGGGGATAAAATATAGCCTATATTACTCGTGGATAATGTAGCTTTCGAATGGTGAAAGAATTTTTAAAATCGGTCCAGTAGTTTTTGAGCCTATTCATTACAACCAAACAAACTCGTGGAACTCGTGGTAGTCGTGCCCGGTCCTGACATTGTTTTTAGTTTAATTGGAACGTTATTTTCGGTTTGTTTTTAAGTTTGTTTATTTTATTTTTTTGTGCGTCATCTATGGCGGAATAAACGAGTTTTCTTTCTTTTTTTTTCTTTCAAACAAACAAACAAAGTTTTCCTCTTTATAATATTAGTGTAGATTAGCAATATAATGAACTGAGAAAATTAGAGCCTATCTGATCGGTGTAATTATTTAATGACAGATTGACGATTTCATGACTAGATACATTGAACTGGTTCCCGCGTTGTAAATTAATGAATCTTGCGCGAGAATCAGTCGTTGAAGTTTACGTAAACTTTGGTAGCCGATGTATGTAATATAAATGACTTTTTTAATAATCAAGGTGCTTTTATGATGTTTTTTTTTACTTTTATGGTTTATATTTAGTTATCGTAGGGTATATTTAGTTATTTTATAAAGCCAGTAATTTCAGCGTTATTTAATATTGAGCATATTTTTCAATCAAAAGATTTTTTTTTTTACATTTCTATACTTTGTAATAAGTAGGTACTACCTCAGTCTGTTTCTTCTATTCCTGATCCCATTATTTGGAGTTGGGGTCTCCTGGTAAAGTCAAAAAATCCTGGGCTTGGGTCTTTGACTTGCAAAGTCAAACTACTGGCATTTATTATTAAATTTACTTATAGTGGGTACGTTGAGGTAGAATGCGTGAAACAACGGTCTTTGAACCGTTAAAATCGAGTGAAACAGTTAACAAAACCGTAGAAAAATTATTCAGAATTTTGCCAAAAGAATACAGAATTTAGAAACCAGAGAATTTAGCAAAGATTTCACTTCAAAGAAAAAATCGTTAATTAGCTATAAATTAACAAGTTTGTATCCATATTTTCTATTGTTTCTTTTTTAATGTTTGCTGTTACAAAAAAACACAGCACTTTCATTTTAAAATACAATCGCGTGTTAAAAACAAATTCAATTAAACATGTTATTGAAACCACTCTAAAGTTAAAAGTTCAAACAACTTTGTAACAAGTTGAATGTTATAGAAATTCACTAACAACGGTTATTTAATTTCTCTCTACAGTTTTCATTGCAAAAACACCAGAATTTCAGTAATATCGACTGAATAATTCAGCGGAATTCAGTTATAATGAGTTGATGGCAACTCATTAGTACGTACGTAGTGCAAAAATCATTTGATAAGGCGAGTTAATGAAGTGAAACTTTGTGAACAGTCACTATAAAATCGCGCTGATAACGTGTGATAATGCGTTCAGCCAACCGCGGGCAGTCGCATCGCGGGCGTCCGGCACGAAGGACGTCTGCACACACACGCGAACAAACAAACGAACTCGAAAACATAACTCGAATAATCGAAATAACCGAAGTGTCAAAATCGATAGCATCCAAGGTCACGACGAGTGAAACAATGCTCAAGTTGTTGACTATGCATAATTTCATTTGATCATTAAGCGATAAAAGCACCAACTGCATACAACGCCGACCTTGGAACGCGGCCGTGACTCCATTGTAAGCGATGTTCCAAATTTGAATTCCGCATTCGAATTGAATTGAACAGTGCTACCAGTGCCTGGGAAAGTCGTGTGTTTATTTAAAAAAATAAATATTAACGAACAAACAAGTTAATCAAAAAATAACATCATCCGCAAATGTAAATAAAGTAATTAACTAAATATTTATTTTAATTACGGGCTTATCGATTCGATATTTAACTATTTATTTTTTACCCTCGTTAGTGGGTACATAAACAAAGTATGTAAATGGATACATTAACGATTTAAATAAGTGTATTTAAAATAAATAGTGCAGTGCTAAACACATCATTCAGTAGTGCCATGATTTTGTCAAACGTGAGATATAAAAACGCTCGTGTTTTTTATTGTAAAGTGATAAGTAATATGTGTCACGGAATTATAGTGTGATAAATCTGCTAAGTAATATGTCACTTCAGGAGGTAAGATTTTAATATCAATCTGTGTTAAGTACCCGCCGTAGGTTATCTTAAAAAAATATTGAGATTTTAAGCTTTTTTTTTTCTTATAAACTTCGCTCGACGTAGGCATAATACATAGAATACACTTTATAGTGCACTTCACCACATAAGATCTATCGAGAAATTAAGACGATGGAAACATTAAATATCAGTTGTATCAGCGTACTCAATCGGTCTTATCGCCAAAAGTTATCTCTTAGCTTTGTAAACCATGTTTTATGCAAATAAATCAGTGAACGACATTAATACTATGTATTACTATTTCATAAAGTCTACTTTTTCATGAAAAAGATTATCTATCAATATATATAACTCAAAAGGGACTGACATAGCACTGAACGGATCGGGCTGAAATTTGGCATGCAGGTAGATATTATGACGAAGGCATACGCTAAGAAAGGATTTTTGAAAATTCGTTCCCTAAGGGGGTGAAAAAGGGGTTAACATTTAGTATGGAACTGCACGCGAACGAAGTCGCGGCCATAAGCTAGTCTATCAATAAATTGAATGCGACTATATTAATTTTCCAGTTAGTATAAATAAATCTAAATACCCACTTAGTAAAACAATACATTAACTACTTTATGGGGCAGTCTGACAGTTTTGGAAATTGAATTTAGCCTTTGTAAACCAGTTCCGCGGAATTTGTTCGAAAGAGTCACCGCTGCTCTGGAACGCAAAGGGCACTAGGAGGATCACGGATGGATTTTAGTCAGTAAGAGTCTGACATGCGCTCGTCTTCCGTTCCGCCCAGAGCAGAAGAAGTCTTTTGATGATTTCCCATCCGAAGGCCTTTGTAAAAGTTTTTTAAAGAATTAAGTACCTTCCTCAACATTGTTTTGCTAGCATAGTTTCTGTTCGACTGTTGGGCACAGCCCCCCTTTAGCATAATCAGCCTTTTAATGTTCCCACTGGTAGGACACAGTCCTCTCTAGGAGAGGGAATGGGCCGTAATCCACCACGCGGGCCCAGAGCGGGTTGGTAGGCCCCTCTTAATCTTTCTATACTTCAACAAAAACTAAGTCATTTTAACAACCTAATGTTGTGTTGGGTCCTTATCATCATACAGTGTAATCTATCTAGAATGTATTTATGCAATTAAAATATTTATCAGCACTCCCAAGTTTATACACACGTTCGAATGCGGAATGCAAAGTTCATTGTAATCTGTGCAAATAGCCCGCGGTGAGATCACCACGCGACCAAGTCAGAGGAAACACATGACAAAAATACATGCTGCTTATATTTCAGACGGTTTTCCGTATAACTAGCTGTGTCCTGCGGTTTTGCTCACCCGCGCTAATGCTTCAATTTCGCTTAGAATTCTTACTGACAGTTTCCTTTTGTTCTGCTCGTAAGGATCGAAGTAAATCAAGAAGTTTTTTTCAAACGAGGCTGATAGTTCCAGAGATTAGCTATTGCGTTCGAACAAAAACCAATAAAATATTCTTCAGCTCTACTCGTATTATCTACGCCTACACTAATATTATTAAGAGGAAAGATTTGTATGTTTTTACATACAAATAAACTTCAAAACTACTGGATCGATTTCAAAAGTTCTTTCATCAACAGAATGTTCCATTATCCCTGAGTAACATAGGCTATATTAAAATTAATAAGTAAATAGATGTGCGAAACCGGGTCTGGGTCCTAGTATTAGTATAAAATACGAATGTGGCTAGGATAGCTATAGGATTATACAGGTGTTGTGCCAAAAGGGGAACACTATTTCCGCTGTTTAACCGACTTGGTGCTATCCAATTTAGATGGCCCTGTCGCATTGTAGGGAAGGGAAAGTCAAATGTTAGGTCCTAGATGATAATTTGTTAGGTAGGTAACCAAATCGGCAACATTTCATGAGGCACTTCTTATTTCGTGTCGATTGATTGATCTTTTAAACTGTAGTATGTGGTCACTTGGACCAATCTGTCTAAGCAACGTTTAGATCCTGGAAGGTGGTGCATGAAGCCAGGAAAATAGGTGGATCATATCCTATTAAGGGGCTCAAGCTCAAACATTTTATTGATCACTTATTTGATCTGTGATTGACAAGTCAAATAAGTGATCAAAAACTGTCATAATTGTTGTAAAATATTAACACAAGCAGCCATTGCACGGTATTCATCGTTTTAATTCGTTTTTAACATTAACAGTATTCATCGTTTTACTATTTTATAGGTGAGATTTAGCCCTTTTTTCTGGATGGGATATCATCAAATGACTTCTCCCGCTCTGGGCGGAGTGGAAGGGAGTGTCAAACTCTTACTGACTAAAACCCACCCGTATTCCTCCTAGTGCCCTTTGCGTTCCAGGGCCGCGGTGACTCTTTCGAAAAAATTCCGCAACCATACAGGCACTAGCCTTATGGGGCCTTCTTTGCTGACATCTCTTTGAGGCGCGCGTGGAACACGACGCTACGTCGACTCGGGCCTGGTTGTTATCGGATGGCCAGCCACCCATAGCTCGCCATCCACAGGTCCGAAGTGAAGTTAGCCCCAAGTGTTGCTCTTGCGCATATTTCAGACCAAGACAAAATGTATAATTATGTACAAACTCGCAGTTCTCACGAAAATCTTTTAACTGATACCTTAATCATGATAGATTAGTCCGAATAGATATTACAATCGATTTAAAATACAAGTTTATTATTAGTTAGGAACTGTTTATTTATAAATATGACTATGTAATCAGTCGCGAGCTTAGTAGCTTACCTAAATGTACCAGCAAAGCTTACGTCACTATGAACTGGGTTAAGGATCTCAGTGGAGCATGAAAAGTTCTACAGGTCTATAACCCCAAACATTACGCAGACCACGGAATTACTTGAGTAATAAGTAATTTTTCACAGAGAGACATTCTGTGCAGAATGGTATCACACAGAGAAAATTCAGTGAAAAAACCACCATCCCCTATGAATTATCAAGAAAGAAGAAAGAAAATAAATTTATTTGGCATATACAGATACACATCATGTGGATACAAATAAAAGGAAACTTCAATTTAAAACATTAATGCCCTGGGGGCCTTAAAATCATTTGAGACCACCACAGGAATCATCGGTTAAGCAGTAACCAGCAGTAACCTTAGTGTGCTGAACTGCGAGTGGTCCATAAAAAAAAAAAAAACATTTACATTGTGTGACCCGCGGCTGCGCCAAATAGGTCCAGTTCAGCAAAATGCCAGGACAACTAGGAGCTGCCTGATGCTGGTTTTAATTTTAATTTTAATGCCTGATGCTGAAAATTATATATATAACTTATCTAACGAGTGGACACAATATTTTCATCATTTATGATGAAAAAAATATCCCTACCCTGTTCCAGATTTCTGAATTGCCTGAAAACCTACCAAACTTTAGGCATTTCAGTTCGACTTGACACATGCTTAAGTCCACATTCTCAATTCTGAAACGGGCACTTAGTAATTAGATATTAATCACCACATAAAATTGCAATTTTGTGTGGTGATTACACTGTACTGTTCGTTAGTAATCCATGACTTTAAAAATAACCTTATTAAGAGTGACAAATGAATGCAAAGTACTACCCAATGAAAAATAAAGATTAAGTACTCAAGGTTTTAAGCAACGGTCTTCTAGAAAATATCCTTTAAAATGAATGTACCCATCATTTTTAGCAATTACTGTTAAGATTTGGCTAATTAGTCAGCGCCACACAAGGCCATGGTTTGTGGTTCAAAATTACTTCTGCAGTTGCAATTTGCATGTTTTCGTGGTCACAGACAAAACGTTAAACGTTTCGTGGTAGCAAAAGTTAGCTAAAAACTAATTGAATTTTGAAGGTAGTTTTCTTAATTAATCCGGGATAGTGACAAGAAAGTTTCAAATCGTGCGAGTTGTTTTCTTAATTTCGTTATTAGGTCTTAAATTTTAGTTGCTCAATACTTCATATTAATTTACTTTTCAAAGGGTATTCAATTAAAACAGAAACTGAAAATGTATAGAATCTAAAAACAGATACTTCTAAATATCGAAATAAAGTTAAAGGTACAAATGAATGCTGGCTAAATTGCCATGAAAACTAAGAACGCTTGACAAGAAAATTGTTGGCTAATTAATGTGAATATAAATGAAGGCAATGACCAAGTTCTACTTTCTTTTCAACCAAAGACAAAATGATAAATACTTGCAAATCGAATAATAAATACACGCGTGCCTACATGCCTACAACCGCTAAACTATTCAAAATGAAGTTTTCAAAGTCAAACGAATAAAACATAATTAAAAACAAACATTCGTAGCGATGCCATTGTGATTATCGTGCTGCTAACTTGTCAAGGGCGAACTCTCCTAGCTTAGGACAGAGCTAAGAATGTCTAGACAAGGCAGAAAGATAGTTCAGATTACATGAATCGAGATTTTGAAAGAGACAAGTTCCTATGAGTTACTGCGACGACGCTATGCCAAACTAAACTTTATCAAGAACTAAAAACTGGCAATTTCACAGCCGCATACTGCTACACTACTTATTATATTATTGACTAGCAGTGCCCCTGCGGTTTCACCCGCGTAGTTCCCGTTCCCGTGGGAATACGGGGATAAAATATAGCCTATGTTCACCGGTAGTGTAGCTTCCCAACAGTGAAAGAATTTTTCAAATCGGTCAAGTAGTTTCGGAGCCTATTCAATGCAAACAAACACATATAACAAGTGTTGATACATAAAAAGATACAAAAAAAAAATATTAACACTTCGCCCGCGAACTCCTACGTTTTCTGAGCCAAATATTAATAATTTTTAAATCTGATCAGTAGTTCTAGAGCAAATTTATTACAAACAAACATACAACAATATAAATAATTTTGCAGATAGGTAAGCGATTGACCACAATCTCACCTGATAATAAGCGATAATGTGGTCGAAGATGAAGCTTGTGAATGAAGCGTGAGTCTTCCGAGTGAGAAAGAGGGGTAGAGTTATACACCCTATATAGTTCCATCCCTTTTTCTCGCACAGAAGACTCACGTTTTAAGACGTCATGCTACGCCCGCAGGAAACACAGACTCTTGCAGGTTGCAAGGAATTGTTATTCCACAGACTGCACAAATTATGTAATAAAACATCGAGATAGTTGCACGACCGTTGCAGTTGAGTTGTTAACCAGTTGCAACTTTTCATTGTTCATTGACACTAAGAATTACTCGATTAGGTAAGGTTGTCTTTTTTTTAGCAAAAGGATCAGTTGAAATATTATGCCATAGAACTAATTGACTGGAGTTGTTTAGGTTGTTAAATATTGGTATTAAAGATTTCTAGTTACCTTGTGTTGTCATGTAATATTTAATGAATTCTTTTACGTCTATCTTATTGCGAAGGTCAGGTATTGGAGCTAGTCGGTCTAGAATACTTTGCACCAAATTACTTACTTAATTTATTTGCATATTATGAAATCACGCGCATCAAATTTAAATGATTCATTAATAGGTACCTATACTAGCTATTTATTAAACTAAAGGGGCCATTCATAAATTACGTCACACAAATTTCATGATTTTTGCCCCCCCCCCCCCTTGTCACAGCTGGTCACATTTGTGTAACCCCCCTCCCTAGTGTGACGTCACATATTTTACAATTTTATTCGTATACCTACCTATTTGATCGTGTTTTACTTAACACTTAGATAGAAATAGATTTTGAAACGTGACGTCACGAAATTTAGGACCACTCCCACCCCTTTGTAACACAATGTCACTCTTCGTCGACCCCCTTCCTCCCCCTTAACGTGACGAACAGGAACATAAAACTGATTAACCGGTTCCGGTTTTGATAAGGTTTCAGTTCATATTTTCCTAATTAATTTTATCAGTGAGTATTTAAAGTACCTACGATATTTCGACAACCGGTTGTTAGTTGCTAATTTTGCGATGTACGTTCATTTTGTTTGTGCTCAATGTAGGTCGATTTTACCATTCTGAATAGTTAGCAACAAATTAGACATGTGTATGTGAATGTAGGCTGTTCTATTGATCGGTTAAACATCCTACAAAGATGCTTATTTTTGTATTTATCTATGAATATGTTACGAAATGCCTTTGTATTGTAATTAGACATTGTTCGAGAAAATTTAAATTAAGTACCTAGGTATTAGTTACATTCTGAAAAGTCACCGACTACCCACGTAATGTTCAACCTAGTTGAGAATTGCTATTTTGAATTAAAATTGATTTAGGATTAAGGTTTTTCTTTTGGTCACCACATACTTTTTTACATATCATATCTGACATTAAAGTTATCGGCACCTTTGACAAAAATAAAACCAGAATGGAACAGAATTTAATCACAATTAGAAACAAAAAAATAAATTCATAATAATTTAATTTCAAACAGCAAATCTGTTGCATAAACCCAGCCCAAATAAAGCTGCGCGAATATATTCATCTGCCTACGCGCAGTGCATTACAATCGTCAAAATTCGTCGACCCGAAGATTGCCGAATCATATTTTGACAGTACACCGTCTGCACGATGAGTCAATGACGCAAGACGCGCTAAAAGTAACGCTTCGCCATTGGTTATCGTTGCGTTCTAATTTTGAAACTTTATTAATAAACATCGAAATCCTACGAAGGTCATTTTTGATATCGTGAGCCTGTATTCGAAGTTGATGTAAGTAAATGCACAATATGATATTAAAAGAAAGCAAAACAAAAATATAAAGCAACCTACAAACTATTTTTTCCAGCGGCTCCGCTCCTTTGGCCAAAATCCACAGAGACCATGCTTTTAATAGGGATAAAAATTATCCTGTAACACTGATCATAATGTACCTTTCAATTAGTGAAATAATGTTCGTAATCAGATCAGTAGGCACTTCTATAAATTGTCTTGATACTTAATTAAGCAGAAATTAAAATAACAACTAAATTATCTGCTGACATTGATACCACACTAAATCTACATCATGACTGTAATAACATGTGTGTGTATGTGTGACAACCATATCTACACTAATTTAATAAATAGAAAAATATTGTACGTTTGTAACGAATAATCTCAAAAACTACTGGATCGATTTCAAAAAAAAAAAATGTCGTCCCGTACGAAGCCGGGATAGGCCGCTAGTCTATATTACATATACAAATATTATAAAGAGGTAAAGTTTGTGAGGTGTAGGACGTAATCTCTGAATCTACTGAACCGATTTTGAAAATTCTTCCACAAATAGAAAGCCACAGTGTTTATGAGTGTCATAGGCAATATTTTATCCCCGTACTCCCACGGGAACAAGAACAACGTGGGTGAAACCGCGGGGCGCTGCTTGTCCTAAATAAATCGCACGGCCTATTACACAGCACTTAGGCAAAAAGCCAGACCGTCCCACCTGTGCACTCTTATCATCCTCATACCAAATGAGCACCGCCGTGTCCTCGTCGAGGCGATCGGCGGCGGCAATCACTCGCGTCCGGCCCTGGTTCAAGCCATGGTCCGGAGCGAGGAGGCATGGGAAGCGGTCGCCTCCTTCTGCAATGCAGTAATGCTAGCGAAGGAGGAGGCGGAACGCGTGCGAGAGAGGGAAACCTCACGCTCCAGCCGCTGCAACAGAAGAAGACGCCCCGGGCGTCGGTAAACACAGGGCGATTCCTGGCCACCGTAGGCGCGGGCCTGCGGATGGCGAGCTATGGGTGGCTCGCCGTCCGATAGCAACCAGGCCCGAGTCGACGGTGCGTCGTGTTCCACGCGCGCCTCAAAGAGCCGTCAGCAAAGAAGACGGGGCCCCATAGGGTCAGTGCCTGCTTGTACTTAGGTTGCGGAATTTGTTCTAAAGAGTCACCGCGGCCTTGGAACGCAAAGGGCACAAGAAGGAACACGGGTGGATTTTAGTCAGTAAGAGTCTGACACTCTCTTCCGCTCCGCCTAGAGCGGGAGATACATTTGATGATTTCCCATCCAAAAAGAAAAAATTAAGTATGCTTGTTTACAAACCGTGCCAACATGATTAGTACTAGGAACGGCTAAGATTTCTCAACACCGTATGAGGAAGATGTGCAGCCGATCAATATGTATCGCCTTAATGTTAATATGAGCAAAAAGTTTAATACAGCAACGTGTTTGGAATGGTTTATTTATCACTTTATAAGAAAAACTTGTCATCCGTCTTTGATCATGTCTGCTCAGTCTAGAAAATTGTTTTCGTATTGGCAATGCCAATCTATACTAATATTATAAAGCTGAAGAGTTTGTTTGTTTGAACGCGCTAATCTCAGAACTACTGGTCCGATTTGAAAAAATCTTTCAGTGTTAGATAGCCCATTTATCGAGGAAGGCTATAGGCTATATATCGTCATGCTAAGACCAATAGGAGCGGAGCAGTCATGAAAAATGTGACACAAACGAAGTTGTGCGGACAGCTAGTACTAAATATTACAGTCAACTCTAAATGAAAGTAGGTATTCATATATTATGTAACCTAAAGTAACTGCTAAATAAAAAACAGAGAAACTGTGTGCAAAAACGAAACATGTATAAAAAAAACGATTCACTTCAGTTGCTAGGCGCTGTAACACGCTGTAGTTACAAAAGGTAAGGCCAATATTCAACAAAACAACACACGATTCAATTTGAATCCTACATCCAAATAGAGAGAAAACTTCTTAAGCCAGGCGATGTATATTAAAGGTGTAATCTGAGTCATCACTAGTTCAGACCACTAATTATACATATATAACAAGTACCCACATAAAGCCTTCACACCGAGATGTTAAGCCGTTATGTTTAAGGAACCTTGAGAAATTACAGTTTAAAGTCGAAACTACCTCGTATCAAGTTGAAGTAAGCCATAAATAACCGGTCCAGACCATTAAGTATCTAAATAACCTACATTTGTTCTGAATTTCTTGGAAACAACGCATTTTATCTTTACTGTTGTGACATTATTTACTTCTGGCAATTAAATGTACCCACAAGCCTTTGAACTTAACTGATATCAAATGAGACAAAAGCATGTTATAGACGTTGAGAATGAACAAAAACAATGTTCTGCAAGTGCCTCCTAGATTCTGAAAAACTCATCAACACGAACGCGGAATCAAATCTCGTGTTTTGTTTGATTGCCTGAAAGAACAACAAAAAATTCAATTCATAACATAATCAGCTTTTCAAAGTTACCACTGCTGGGACACAGGCCTCCTCTCTAGGAATGGGCAGGAATGGGGAATGGGCCGTAATCCATCACGCGGGCCCAGTGCGGGTTGGTGAAAATTCAATTCGTTGGTAACGAAAGATTTTTTGATCAAATAAGTACTTAGAAAACGGAACTGTTCAATAAATGAAGGCAATTGGTATAAAAATTCAATTCGTTTGTAACGAAAGATTTTTCAATCAAATAAAAAATATTATGTATTTCCAAAAACCGTAGGTTAGCTTACAAAAAATAATTAGTAATTCAAGTATCAATACACTTCCAGAGTTTGTTTTGCGAATTTGTAAGAAAGTGTCACCGCGGCTCTGGAAAGCAAAGTGCGTTTGAAGGATCACGGGTGGGTTTTAGTCAGTAAGAGACTGACACTCCCTTCCACTCCGCCCAGAGCGAAAGAAGTCATTGAATGATCTCCCATTTTTAAGAAAAAACATGCCAATACTATACTTGCATTAGATACAACAAATCGAAGTTTTGGAAATGTCAACAGCGAACTTGAGTCGTCCTTACAACGCAAAAGGATTAAATTAATTCAGCAATAAACTTAAGGAATTATCAATGTACATATAAATTTTATGTTAATTAATTGAATTGAAACAAACGTTACTTAGGGACCGGTTTGAGGATACCATCATCGCTAAGTTAATTAAAACTGCGTCGCAATGTCGGATTTCCGTCAGAATTGCATTTGTTACGGAAAAAACACTTGTAACGTGCATTATGTATTGAAAAAACCTTTTGTTTTTATGTATGCAATTAAAGTCATCGATTTACTGATCGAAATAACCAAGGAAGTCAAAAATGGACAAAGTTTTTCTGTAGCTTACTTGGGAAAACTGCTTTGCCAATACAATCTACCGTCAAAAAGCAGTTTTCCATCACACATATTCATATATCACAGATATTGATATTTGTAGTAGGTAAATCCCCACTTGTATATTTACCCCGTTGAGATGAATTTGTAATCTTCTTAGATACTTTTTGAGCAACGACCATTGTTTTTGAGTCATTTAATCCTCCTTACCTACGAGTCCTAGCCTATTTGGCTGCTTTTTTTCTCAATCACCATTGTCGTTTTTAAAAGGGTTTGGCCCGATGTAAGGTTCGATCCACATGTATACATAGTGCCGTGTCACGCCACCTTAAATATTTACCTAAGTCTAGTCTTACCCAGTTCTATGGTAAAACAGTGGAAAGTCTTAATTGCGGGCGTGATACGGTGCCCTTGCGTTGTGCAAACTTCGCGGTGGGCACGCCGCCTGGTAATCAATCAATATCACTTATACCGCTGGAAAGTGAGTAAACCGACGGATTAGTGTTGGAAGTTTCAGGGTCGGAAGTGAAATGGGGGATAGGTATTCAGCAGTTGCAAATGGAAGTAGGTTTTATGGTAGACTAGCTGATCTGCGCAACTTCGTTTGTGTCACAATTTTCATGACTGCTCCGCTCCTATTGGTCTAAGCGTGATGATATATACGTATAGCCTTCTTAGATAAATGGGCTATCTAACACTGAAAGAAATTTTCAAATCGGATAAGTAGTTCCTGAGATAAGCGCGTCAAGCAAACAAACCAAACTCTGCAGCTTTATATATTATAGCACCGCCCCGCGGTTACACCCGCGTAGTTCCCGTTCCAGTGGGAATACGGGGATAAAATATAGCCTATGTTACTTGGGGTGAATGTAGCTTTCTAATGGTGAAAGAATTTTTGAAATCGGTCCAGTAGTTTTTGAGATGATTCGTGACATACAAAAATGCAAATCTTTCCTCTTTATGATATTAGTATAGTAAGTATAGATATTTAGAAATAGATTTAATGTCAATTTGTCAGACAGAGTGGACGACATAATTTGTGTAGGTATGTTAAGAAAAGTTGGTACAGGTGGCAACAAAAATGAATCAGTTGATGAAACAGATTGGTCCTTAACACATAGGGCACCAAAACAGAACAGGAAAACGTTCTCAAGTCAACATGAAGATATTTTTTTCTTGTATTGCTAGATCTTCTTACTAAATTGAATTAGATAACATGATGTAATTACGAAAGTAATTTTATAGTCACAACGGTACCATTTGTGTTCTGAAACGAGTAAGAGGTCTGCAAGCTAGGTGAATGAATGTCTCAATCAAAGATTTAGAGCGATTAGAAGATTACCTTATGACTAGTTTTGAACCGCGGCTTCATTTGTCTCCAGTGTTTCATATCTCTATACCAAAATTCACAGGATTCGGTTCGCAGATTTAGGCGTAACAAACAAATGAACTTACTTTCGCATTTATAATTTTAGTTAAGACTAGCTTCTGCCAGCGACTTCGTTCGCGTGGAATAGTTACTTTACCCCCGATTTTGAAACTCTCAGCCCGATCGGTTTAAAATTGACAAAAGATAGACATGCTGTTTCGGGATATTTTTTAGATAATTTTATGTAGAACATTTCCGTAATACATGATTTCTATGTAACTTTAACCATTAAGGCTACACACGCGATGGAAGCTTAAAAAATGGAGTAACTTCTTCCGTTTTCCCAACATTTTCCTTCACTGCTCTGCTCCTATTGATTGTAGCGTGATGAAAAGTATACTATAACCTGCCCAGGAGTATGAAGAATAATTGCACCAAGTTTCATTAAAATCGGTCGAGTAGTTTTTGTTTCTATAAAGAACATACAGACAGACAGACAGACAGACAGACAGACAGAAAGACAGACAGACAGACAAAAATTTTACTGATTGCATTTTTGGCACCAGTATCGATCACTAATCACCCCCTGATAGTTATTTTGAAAATATATTCCTTGTACAGAATTGACCTCTCTACAGATTTATTATAAGTATAGAAGATAATTTTAAAAGCTATCGAGCCAAGTCCATTGACCCAAGTGTTTCAATAGACACAAATACCTGCACCCATCTCATGTCTGCGTTGTTTCAACCGACCCACCATTAAGAGAATTGGTTGCACATGCTAAACGCACGCCCGTTCCATAAATATATTGTGATAGTCTTTAATGTAATTTAGGACGAAACGATTACTCATTAGTAATGACTAAGGCAGATGATTAAAAGTCCTGTTATTTTTAGGCCGTTACGGATTTGTAAGAATCCCTTTTAGACTGTACGTGTACATTCACGATCTTTTAAATGTTTGGTTAAAATCTGGTAACCGGATGGGTGACCATTTTAACATACCGAGTTTCCTCCGTGCCTCGTAAAGCATGTTAAACCGTTGGTCCCGGCTGTCATTTGTAGATCTCTGACAGTCGATAAGGATTGTCAGAAGACAGAAAATCTGACACCGATCTTGCCAAGAAGCACCGTGTTCCCCAGTTATTGGGTTGTGGAGGTCTGGTAGGCAGCCGCTCCACGTTAAATACTGGTATTCAGCTGAATCGGATATGACTGGAATCCGATCCCAATATAGTTGGGAAAAGGCTAGACTGATGATGTTATTAGGATTGTAATTTGCGGCAGCTTCAAATATTCAGATATTTTCGTACCAACTATTTTTTCCTAGCAAGTTCACTACCATGGCCCATAGAATCTGCATTTTTGTAACAAACATCCATACTTACAAACTTTTTTTTTTATAATATTAGTAAGACCCAAGTCCAGCTGACAGCGTTGAGGACGATTTTGTTTATGCTATATATCAGTTTGTTGTTAGTAAAATTAATAAAAAGATTATAATATAAGTTCAGATGCAATTTTGTACACCGATTTTCACTCAATTTCCCGTAAAGTATTCTCTTTGTTCCCGTTATACTCTGTTAAAATAATGTATTGTAGGTATGATACAACTTCTCTATCAGCCGGATGTCAAGTCAGTTTGATGAGAATTTATTGCAAGACGTCATCCGTTGTATGAATCGAATAACCGTGCATACATATAATTAAAATGTAACTGGATAAACTTTAATTAGTGGTATTAAGTAGTCGAACTATTATCACATCGTGAGGAAAACGGCATGTCCTAGAACCTAAAATTCGAAGACATGTGACATTCACCAACCCGCACTGAGCCCGCGTGGTGGATTACGGCTCATTCCCTCTCCTAGAGAGCAGGCCTGTGTCCCAGCAATGGGAACGTTAAAAGGCTGATTATGCTTATGCTTATGAACTATCATACCTTATTTGTCCCTTTTTTTAAGGATAGATAAAATGATCAAATTTTATTGACTTCTTCTGCTCGGGAGCGAAAGGGAATGTCAGACTCTTACTTACTGACGTAAAATCATCTGTGTTCCTCTTAATACCCTTTGCATTCCAGGGCCGCGGTGACACTTTCGAACAAAAGTCTGCAGCCACCTCTATGTGCTCAATTGCTTACATTTTCCATACCATAATAGAGAATTATACAACACGTGTTTCTCACATAAAACCATAACATCATCGGCTGGCCATACCTAGTAACAACTAGTTGTGCCCGCGACTCCGTCCACATGGAAGTCGGAAAATACAGCCAACTAGCCTTTACCCGCGTTTTCGCTTGAGTTCAGTTTTTAATTCGTGAAAAAATATCCTTTATCTCCAAGATCTATCTAAATTCATCAAAATCGATTCAGCAATTTAGGCGTAAAAGCGTACTTACAAAAAACTCACTGTTGCATAACCTTTTAAGATTTCGCGTTACAATTGTACTCTGTTTTTAATCAATAATAACGTTTCTTAGTTTGTATATTGTATGACTTTATGTCAAACTAGCAGCGCCCCGCGGTTTCACCCGCGTTGTTCCCGTTCCCGTGACAATACGGGGATGAAATATAGCCTATGACACTCCACAATAACGTAGCTTTCTATTGGTGAAATAATTTTGAAAATCGGTTCAGATCTAGAGATTACCCCTTACAACGTCACAAACTCACAAACGTTACCTCTTTATAATATTAGTAAAGATATATTCAGCCCAAGGATCTTACTTTTACCTATAGGAATGTGTAAGTAATGATAAATTATATTTATTTGTAAGTAGGTTAAACATAACAATTTTACACGTCCAATATTTCTTGTCATTTTAAGCTAGATGAAGCCGGTGTTTCCTAGCCGACTAGGTACCTTAAGAAGAAACACCGAAACAAACTCAGAGGTCAAAGTCTCTTTTAAAGTCCATACAATCCGTACTGATCAAATATACACATAGTAAGTGAAAACCATTACGATAACAGAAACATACAATTGATTGATTTCCACACCATAAATCAATGATCATGCTTTCGAAATATTACAAGTCGTATCAATAAAACGGACCCAAGCATAGCCTCATACACATGGGTTCATAATTTCGGCAACATTACAATGATTCTCACGTTCGGCTTCTAATATCGTGGAGAAAGTATGAAGTGTAATTATGAAAGCAATGCAACGGACTGCGAAGATCACTTTTACTATTGCGAAGTGATGTACAATAATAATAATTATGTAATAGGAGCAGTGGTACCCAAGTGGTAACGCCCCGACTTACGTATTGTAAGTCGCGTCCCATAATAAAAGTTGTTCATAATGATGAGTAAATGACCTTTTAAGAGGTTTTTGGTGTTTTTCAAATAACCCTATATATATTTTCAGTATTTGGAATGGATAAAATAAAATTGACAGCAAAAAAAAATGTTTCGAGGAGACAAAAGATCAATGACATTCACAATCGTATAATACATACGTATTCGAATTAAAAATCTAAAAACCTGAATGAAAGAAAACATTTAAAAAAATGCAAACACGCACTTTCAATGAAAAGTTAGCATCTTTCTAACAAATGACAATCGATTTTTAGTTATCATCAATTTATAATTGCTTATTGTAAAAGCGGAACACCTTTTATTTTGCACCGATGTTTACCTAAGTACAAAGTAGGCACAATTTCATTACTTAACTGGAAATTAATTGCGTGTGTTTTACACAAGGGATGGTTATTTCCTGCTATAATCTAAGTTTATATATATAGAGCCACACCCCTAGTTTTCCTTATAAATAATAATATTATTTATGATCTAGTGTTGCCACCCGTATAGCACAGTGAGTGATTAAAACGACAAATCTATTCTTAGAACAATGACTGTAATTAAATTGTTATTGTTTTAATGGGTGTTTTGGAATGAATTATGCCTTCCTTTAGAAGACGTAAGTGGAAACGTATTGCTTTCTTTAATAGAACATTGTTTGGAGCTACTCAAGTTGAAATTAATGTTCAGTAAATCTTTTTTTTTTTAATAGCTTGTAGGTAACTTAGTATAGTTTGTGCAATTTATTTCAAAGGGTCACCACGGACCGTGGAACGCAAAGGGTCTTAGGAGGAACACGGGTGGGTTTTATTCAGTAAGAGTCTGACACTCCCTTCCGCTCCGTCCAGATCGGAAGAAGTCATTTGATGGTTTTTTTTTTTTTTTGGATGGAAATCATCAAATGACTTCTCCCGCTCTGGGCGGAGCGGAAGGGAGTGTCAGACTCCTACTGACTAAAACCCACCCGTGTTCCTGCTTGTGCCCTTTGCGTTCCAGGGCCGCGGTGACTCTTTCGAACAAATTCCGCAACATTTGATGGTTTCCCAACCGTAAAAAAGGTGATTAGTGTAAGAACATAATCTAACGCCTGCGTTTCCCTTTGAGAGGTCTCCTTTATTTTCATTGAACAAAAAAAAATGATAGAGACTAAGGGTATAATTTTATTGTCCATCTTCTTTGCCCTTGAATTTTCAAAAAAAAAGAGGGTTGAAGAATGTCTTGTTGCTTTAATTCCGTCCATGTTTTAATAAACCTGAAAAAAAAATAATCTAAATCTATTTTTTTTTCATAATGTTAAAACTAAAGTGTTGGCAATAAATGTTTCTTTCTTTCTTTCTTTCAAATATTCTTACTATTTACAATGTCTAATTGTCTATGTACGTTCATAATGTACATACACCAACACAATCGTTACTATTGCATGTATTACAATATTTCTCACAAACAGACAACACGATGACATAAACCGATAACATTATGTCCCAGACATTCTGTTTTACATAACAGTATGTACATAATTGCCTATATACCTAAATGAGTAGATATCCTTCACATACATAGGTTTATAAGGGTTAGATCAAGATCAAAATAGAAGTCGTTTGAGTTCAACCTACATTTTATTTACCTAACTACATAAATTAGTATATTACTTACCTATATATACATATAGTTATATTTATGTAGGTTAGTAAATAGTAAGTGACGACACGGTTGGTGCAGTGGTTGATTGGCTGCTGCGCTGCGTGTCGTGGGTTCGATTCCCGCACGGTACAAATATTTGTATGGCCTATAGATAGTTGTTCCGGGTCTAGCTGTTTGTGTATGTGAGTTTATATGTTTCTAAACGCACGCACGATACAGGAGAAATTCCTAGTATGGGGGACCGTTTAAAAAAAATAATTAAACTACTGGATTGATTTTAACCTTTTTTTACAATTAGAAAGCTACATTAGCAGCGATTAACATAGGTTATTATTTATCCCAATATTCCAACGGGAACGGGAACTGTTGGATTATTTAGTTAAAGGGGTTCATTTTATAAGGTACGGAAGTTCGACCTTTTTGCTAAGACATACACGGCTTATATTTGTATGAACCCTGTCATAACCGAACACATTATCAACCGGATCCTTCCATTTATTATATCAAGAAGTCAATAAACATATTGCATCTATTTTGATCGCTATCGAGAAACATCGCAGATGCGTTACGGATATGATCTAACGCGCAAGAATGCGGTGCGCACGCGCCGCGCTCGAGCCGAATTAGCTTAGTACAGTCAAGGGCAAAAGTATGTTTACTCTTAGAAGTACCAAAATTGAAAATTTTTATAATTAACTTGCTGATCATAATCTTCCTACAGTCTTTTGTATGTAACTTAAGATGTTTGCACAACACTATTTTCGTATACTTGTACTTATTTGTACCGTATAAGCTCTGAAACTACTGGACCGATTTTAAACATTTTTTGGATACCGATGGAAAGTGACATTATCAGCGAGTAACATAGGTTATATATTTTATCCCCGTATCCCCACGAGAAAGGAAACTACGCGGGTGAAACCGCGAGGCGCTGCTAGTCTATACTAATATTATAAAGAGGTAACGTTTGTGAGTTTGTGACGTTGAAAGGGCTTATCTCTGGATCATCTGAACAAATTTTCAAAATTATTTCACCAATAGAAAGCTACGTTAATGTGGAGTGTCATAGGATATATTTTATCCCCGTATTCCCACCAGAAGGGGCAACACGCGGGTGAAACCGCGAGGCGCTGCTAATATATTATATTGATGCTCCGCTCCTGTTGATCGTTGCGTGATATTATATAGCCTTACTCGATATATGGGATATGAACTAAAATAATCATTCAAATCAAAACAGTAAGTTTCTGAGATTTGTACGTTCAAGCAAACAAACTGTTCAGCTTATAGTAGTATAGATTAGATCCATACTTAATTAATTTAGGTTTGTTAAAAAGCGTTACTTGTTTCACAAAGAGTAATCATACTTTAATCACGACTGTACAATACCAGTGTATTATAATTCGTTGGAAGCTGCGGCATTCTGTGACGCTTCTCAGAACATCTTAGCGTGAATTCAATACGCGATGAAATGTAGATAATTATGAGAGAAATTAAGAGATATGAGAGACATTCATGCGTAAAATTTCAGGAAGTTTTTTATTGATTTAATACGTTCTAGTACATTAATCACTTGTAATGTTCAATATTTAAATGATCTTAACTTATATTATAAACGCAAATGTGACCCGATTTTGAAAGTTCTTTCAGCAATGGATAGCTGAATTATTTGAGAGTAACGTAGGCTATATGTTATCCACGTAGACCCACGGGAACGGGAACAATGCGGGTGAAACCGCGGCTCGCTGTTAGTCATCTTTATGTTCATTCTTACTTAATTAGTGCGAGTTTATTAACGTACCTACTCGATCGCGTTACTTCGTAAGCGTTCGCTTATGTCAAATTGTATGAATTCAATGCTGTTTTACGTCATTATCACCAGACGGCGTTTATTCATTTTCAATACAAATTGACGTTTACGCTAACTACCGTTAACAAACTCGCAGAAATGCTCCTCATCGTTCATCGTAATCTGGATTAATTAAATATCATAACTGGTGAAGTTTGGGTTGTCATTGACAGGGTACTTCAGAAGTGCGTGTACAGAGTGCTTCATATTTTAGGGTGATGTCCTGTATAAGCATAAACAGTAAATAAACAATTCCAATAAAAATATTATCATACATAAAACACGACCGCAAAAAAATTACAAAAAATGTAATTCAAGCAGTCTCGTGGTATCAAATCTGGTTTGAACTAAAAACGCGAACAAAACGAGAATCTCATAAAATCCAAGTTTTTACGATAAACATAATATTTACCGTGGCGACAACATTATCTAGTCCAAGGTCAGATTACACAATATTATCGCTTCCTTAAAGATAGACAGATTTCTTTAAATAACATGTGTTTATAAATCATTTTAATGTTATTTTGTAAATACGGATATTTTTGTATATTTTCCGCCTAGTTCTCTAGTGATTTCGTTGGGACACATGATCTTGAACTAGTAATTTATGTATATCTTCATAATTACTTAGCCATTTATTAAGCCAAGTCGAAAACTTATTTTTTTTTTAAGTCGGTCAACATACTTGAGGTAGAGAGGATCGTGGCTAAGTAATAACAGTCGCACGGATCGATCTTCTAGGTTAAGCGACGCTTGCCGAGGTTGGGCTGTGGATGGGTGATCTTCTTAACATATCAAGATTCCTTTGTGCCTCGAAAAGCACGTTAAGTCGCTGGTCCCGGCTGTTATTTGTAGATCTTTGGCAGTCGTTATGGATTTTCAGAAGTCAGAAAATCAAAAACCAGTCTTGCGAAGAAGTACCGTGTTACTCAGTTGATTGGTTGTTGAGGTTTGGTAGGCAGTCGCTCCACGTAAAATAATGCTATTCAGTTGAATCCGGTTTGACTGGAAGCCGTCCCCAAAATAGTTGGGAAAAGACTAGGCAGAAAAAGAAATTTAATTGAGGTACACATCTTCTGCTATGTTGATAAATATAATTTATTAGTAGTATAAATCGTTTATAACTGTGTCATTATAAAATAACTACATGCAAAAATATTCATGTGTCTAACAGAAAAATACACGATTACTTGATTTATCTGCTAGATAACGACTAAACGGATACCTACTGTAAAACAGGCCCATATACTTACGTAAGCCTACATTCAACTTGATTTAACATAAAAAAGGTTAAATCAACAAGTCTGTAAGAAACCCAGTAATTAGTATCCAATTTCTTTTCGTCTAATCACATTACCAAGCGGAAGCAGGCCGGAAGCGGCTCCGGGCCGGTTTAGTTTTCTACCGGAACTCGCGCATCCAGTACGTGATTTTCTTCGGAAAAGTCCACTTGTATTTTGTAGATAGAACATTTGAAACTATAATGTGGATTTTGTTTTTCTGGTTAGAAGCACTCTTCACTCTGTCTGTATTTCCTTTTCTCTTTAAAATCCATCAAGGTTGTCTTGAAAAGATCGCTTTTAGCAATAAGGCCAGCCATTGTGTCACCTTATGTAATGTTTTCTTCATCTATATTTTCTGTAATTTATATGGTATACATAATAAAGAGTATTCTATTCTTTTTGGTTTTGAATAATACTTGGCTTGGCAGTTTCTGAGTAATAATTTGACACCCTCACATTTCGGGATATTTTTGTTTGTTTGTACAGAATAAACTCCGAAACTACTGGACCGATTTTAACCATTTTCTCCCCAATGGAAAGCTAGTTCATCCTCGATTAACATTGGCTATATTTTATCCCGGTATTCCCGCTGGAAAGAGAACTACACGGCTGAAACCGCGGGGCGCTGCTAGTGTATAATATTACTAGGAAGTGTGTTTTCTTATAAGGCAATCAATTTCTTAAATTTTGGCTTGACCAAACACAGATTAATACACAGACAGCTTCGATCAGAATGCAGTACGTCTCTATATTTTCATGAATACAATACAATGGCCGCCGAACACATTACAAGCTCCATTACGTCGATCTCTATACGAACTAATTCCAGCCATTTGAGTGGTTTCCGTTTGCCACAAGTTGCGAATTATAAGCGGTAACTGACATGCGTACAATTGTAAGTAAGTCTTGTAAAATGGTGTCTGGTGATTGATTGGGCTTTGATTGTTTTTGGCCTAGACTGCGTTATGAAAAGTTATCAAATTTTAAATTTTCAAGATTAAATTGTCTTCATAAACCGACTTCTTCAGACTTCCAAACTCCAGGACCAAATAAAGGAGATTTTATAATTTCTGGTTGTAGTTGATGATATGTTTCATATCCTGATGGAGTGTGTCCGGAATTAAGATTATAAGACCAATGTTTTTGGGCGAAGTAAATCTTTTGGTATTGGTATTTGTAACACAATACTCGGTTGTCCAGTGTCCGATAATGCTAAAAAATGTGTGTTTTTCCAGCAATGGGCGCTGTGAAAAAAAAATTGATCAATTTTAAATTAGGAACTTAGAAAAACGTGACTGATAAACAAATAACGTATTTTTCGTCAAAGAATGCTAAAGAGGATCTCCAATATTTCACAAAAACTGCGATAGTTCATGTAGACACCCAGATTTAAGACGTTAACGTAGATAAAGGCACATTGTTTAAACAATTTGATAACCCTTTCATCTTTCACAACTTCAGACACACCAAATCTGAGATATTTTTAAAACATGAGTATTAATTTTTGACGTTAACCGAGTACCTATTCCTAAGACAAGGAAACTACATAGTACTACTACATACACATCAACACATACACACACACAGTTCTACATAGTACTAGTAGACTGTAGAGGTGTTGCTGCATTGAAATACAGTTATTATGGTAGATAGAATAATATCATCAAATAAAGTCAATTCATTTATTTCAACTAGACCATTAAACGGCACTTTTGAACGTCAAAACATTTGAAAATAAAAATATTATAGTGACTCTAGTTGTCCATTCGCAAAAAGTAGATTCTTATGGAGAAGAACGGACAAGAAACTCCATAAGAACGGACAAGAAACTCCATAACCGCCACTAGCCTAGCTATTTCTTCCAGTCTGAGTTTAACATACGCATAATCAGCTTTTTAATGTTCCCACTGCTGCGGACACAGGCCTCCTCTCTAGGAGAGGGAATGGACCGTGGCCGAGTGGTAACGGCCCCGACTTACGAATTGCAGGTCGCGGGTTCAAACCCAACCAGGCGCATTACTTTGTGTAATTTAATTTCATCGCCACTGCTATCACAACGGTGAAGGAAAACATCGTGAGGAAACCGGCATGTACTAGAACCAAAACTTCGAAGACATGTGACATTCACCAACCCGCACTGGGCCCGCGTGGTGGATTACGGCCCATTCCCTCTCTTAGAGAGGAGGCCTGTGTCCCAGCAGTGGGAACATTAAAAAGCTGATTATATTCTCTATTTATATTATATAATCTATACATATAATAAATAGAATATCTATATTCTACTATTTTAGACCAGCACTAGCGCCTATTGTGCAACACGTCAATTAGGCGCACTCAACGAGCAAGTAAGCAGGTCACGAGATCCACACTGAGGCTCATCCTTTGCCTATGAACACATACTAATGTGCTCATTATGTATATTGATCACCGAATAATACGTAAAGGAATGTCACAAAGTTAATTTTAAAACTTGTCTATGATTTTAAAGGTCCTGTGCTATCCGACAAGAATTTTAAAGACATCAAAATTTAATTCGTAGATAATTAAAATGTTTTCAACTAACTTTTTAGACGTTTGTATCCTGCTTATGTGTGTAAAGTTTCATCAACATCGGTTTAGTCATTTTGGAAAATAAGTACTTGAAAATTTGTATCAAATGCCGTACGGCGTATACGCTCTTAATAAAAAAAACTATGATGGCTTTTCAAATTGCAATGACAGTCTCAAAATTGCATTTTCGTAAATGAAACGAAGACGGATTAATAGGATTTCCAAATTGTGAACTGAATTTTACCGCAGGCTTATTAGCAAATGCAATTACATTGTCCTTGTTTGACAGAAATGGAAAACAAGAAATGCTGAATCTTACTAATTTCCAGAAACAACAGGGCCTTAGTTGTTTATTCTTGTTCAAAAAGCCAAGAGAATTTCAACCAGTCTTATCTAATTGTCCAGCATGATGTAGGATATCTAGGTAGAATCAGAACTTAGTAAATTTTCTGTTAATTTTAATACCACTCCTAAGACACCCGTCAATCTGATTTACATATATTTAACCACATACTACTTTTGTTTGGAATGTCAAAAAAATCATTCATAAAAAATACTGACCAAAACCCTTGTTTGTTCCTCTTACGGCGGTACCCCGACCAAAACCTTGCGATAGTGCGTTTTTCTTCACTATTCAGAGACTATTAACTCATCAGTTATGAGGAATAATTTAAAAATCTATATTTTACACGTTTTATTTCATTTCAAAAGATCGCTTATTTTTTTTTATTGCAAAAATTGTGTGAATTCTATGATAAAAAGGCGTGCGCAGGATGCGGGCGGCAAAGGGAACGAATGCTCAAGGTTATTTGGTCAGGGAAGCGCCTTAATGCCATGTGCGTTCTAGGGCCGCGGTAACTTTTTCCAACAAATGCCACAACCTTGGAGAAACACATACTCTCTACTTCGTATATTTTAAATAACTCCAACATCTGTACAAATATTAAGTTCCCTTCTTCTTCCCCAGGCATGTCTAGAACAAGAGGCCCGCGTCGCCGAACTCCGGTCCTTAGCTGCCCGAGTGGCTGCTGAGACCGGCTCCCGAGCCCTGCAAGCTGACGCCGACGCGCTAGCTCGAAGACTGCAGCTGGTGGCTGGAGCCGTGCAAGCGCTGGCAGACCTCGGGGAGGCCCGCCAGCTGGCGAGGGCTAAGGCTCAGCACGCAAAGGAGAAGCTATGTGATATGAGACAGGTTTGTGGAAACATTTTTTACTGCACTACATAGGCTGACTTTCTATCATCATAATGAATATGACAATCCTTTATGTCTGCGTAATAATAATCTAGATACCGGTAAGTTATTGCTTGGCAGTAAGATTTTATTTTCATCTTGTAGTAGTTACTTGCATCCACTGCTGAATAGCTAGTCAAACTGGAATATACAACTTCCGATGAAGATTTTGTGACTATGTCTTAAAGTAATACTAATTAAAGTGAGCACCAGGCATTAATTAAATTTTGATGTAGCGTGACAACGACATGATTGATGATTCAGAGATAGGCTAGTGAAAGGATATATAAAATAATCTGTTATAGGTACATACATATATCAAGAAGCCTAGTTGATCCATGTGATCGCAAATGCGATTCGAGAGTCAGGCTCGATTAGGTACCTGGGTCGGGAGACGTGTGGTTTTCTTAAAATTCTTGTCTGAATTTCTACACAATTTCTAATAGCAACAACATCGCACCTTATTTAGTTCAAATATGTATCTAAGACCACTACACGGTCATGATAATTATTATGTATGTGTGTATACAGGGTTATTTGTAAAACACCAACAACCTCTTAAGTGGTCATTGTACTCATTATTATGAACAACTTTTTCTATGGGAACAAACCTGAAATCGCGAAAAAAAAATCAGCTGTGCCCTACATTTTGATTAGTTATACGAACATATAGGGAACAGCTGATTTTTTTTCACGATTTCAGGTTTGTTCCCATAGTAAAAGTTGTTCATAATGATGAGTGCAATGACCCCTTAAGAGGTTGTTGGTGTTTTACAAATAACCCTGTATATTTATCTAAATATCATTTTCAAAACCTAATTCCTCACTAGAAAGGTCCTCAACTGCCGCAAAATATAAATCAGATAACTTTTTTATTGATACAGCTGCGATACCATACCACGTCCACAAGGACCCCGTTATACTGCTCAGCATAATGCAGTATTTCCTAAACGGCTTGCAATCGGCCCATATTCGCCTTCAACACTAACGGATAAGCGAGACCTTTTGAATTTATTATGAGCATAACGGCAGTATTGATTGCACTGGACTCTGTACCGGTCATAACACTTAGTGATACGTTTATTGATTTGTTGCATCGTAAAAGGAATATTATGCACATCTATGTATTTCATTTTGATCTTGTTGGAATCTCAAAAAATGATTTTTCAACTTGGCAAACGGACAGTAAAAGGTATCTCCTCAAAGATATTAACTACCTACTAGCAGACGAAAAATCTAGAAGATGGATTGGGCATAGAACCTCTATGTTCTATGCTTATGATCAAACGTATAAACTTATTCTAGTAGGCTAAGATAAATCACTCGTGTAAAACTATTCAAGCAAGCTGTAAAAATCTAGACAGCTCAGAAAATAATAAACAGTCCATTAAAACATCTTTTGCAGATAACATTAGACAAATAGGTCAATGACCAGCAAAAATTCAAGCGGTCGCGATCTTATTGATAAATTGTAGCTCGTAGCAGAAATCAATTGTCACGCACAGCGGCCTAGATTTACAAGCGATCGATCACGAGACATCGTAATACAGTGATTGGAAATCAGCTTCTTTCAAAGATTTCATACTTTATCATTAAGTGCATCAGTATTATGGGTAAATCTTCCATCAGTAGATAATATCCTGTCTGGACGAATGGGCTTTCAAAATAATTGTGAAAGTTTAATTCATTATTGTTTTCTCTCTACAGGATCTAACCCCTGTACACGAAGATGGTGAAATAGTCGAAGATAAACTGATTGCACTTCGTGACAACCTGATAGCTCTCGGTAAGAGCGAAGCAGACATCGCACCAGCGAAGGCTGAGCTCCCAGATATTGACCGAGACGTTTCTGACGAACACTCTATCGTGAGGATCCTAGAACTATGGCAGGCCATGTTCAGAGACACCTTCCTCCACTACCACCGTTTGTCAACCGCACTAGTCAGGTCAGGAGACGCGGCGACGGCGCTACGACTATGGCACGAATATTTAATAGATCTGCAATCGTTCTTATCTGGCTCGGTACCGGCTGACTATGAAAACCTCACAGAGCATAGAAGGCTTTGCAGGGTACACAAAAACCTGCTGACGTCACAGAGGTCAGTCCTCATGAACGAAAATAGAGAGACAAGAAACAGGGACTTAGCTGACAAGTTTGACACGCTGACGAACCTACACAATGAGACATTAGCCAGAATCGTTGAAAGACACGACGAAGTATGCACAAGGATAGCAGCATGGGATGACTACAGAGAAGTGTACACGGAACTACTCAGGTGGCTCAAAGAAATGGAACGCGAGAAGGAAAAGCTCCAACTCAGATACGTTCACATTAAGAGGATACAAAAAATACTGGCCAAGATACAGAATCTCTCAGACAAAGTCCCTGAAGGCAGGAGACAATCTGATAAGTTACTTAAAGACCTGAAAAAAGTTCTCGAATTCACCGAGGAAGCTTACGGAGCATCTGTGAGGATGGAATATGCTGGCATGGTCAAGAGAGTCGACAACTTACAGGCAAGTCTTGATACCTGGAGGGACTTCCTCAATAGGATACTCGGCTTGATCAATGAATACGAAAACCTATCGAACAATGAACTCCACAAACTATACTCAAAGACTCAGGACGACATTATGTCATACTCAGACGAAGACAGGTTATCTAGGCCACAACTCAAGAAGGCAATAGATAAGTACTCAGACTTAAGAACAAAGATCGTGAAGACTGAAACACAAATTGAAACGCTCAGCGTCATTCAAGAACAACTGAAAGAGTGCCTGAGTCCTCAGGACATAAGGTTAGTGAACCAGAGAGTGTGGCAGCTGCGACAGCAGCGCGCTGACTTAGAACATCAACTGTCCATCATCATCCACCGACTACAAGAGAGGTTAGAAGTCTATACAATCTTTGACTCACGTCTAACACGATTTGTGGAATGGATCAGCACACTCGAAACACGCCTCGAAGCCTCAAGCCAAAGCACGGAAATTGGAGCCATCGACCCTCAGGACCTCATCAGAAGGATAAACTCCGAAGTGCAAGCAGAAACCGCCTTAAAAGAACGGGAATTCGAATGGCTTACTGAAACTGGCTCCACTCTAGTCGACCTGTCTAAGAAAGATGAAAAGTCATACAGTAAAAATACATCTAAACAACTCAAGGACATACAAGAGCGTTGGCATAAAATGCAAGAGACAGGTCGGTCGAGGATAGCTAAGATAAACGAACTCCTGGAAACGATATCCCAACTAGAAGAACGGCTTACTGAAATTAGGTTAAAACTACATTCCATAGAATCTAACTTATCTACATCTGTTGTATTAGAATACCTAACACCTAAAGCTGTCGACGACAAATTCAAGGATCGGGATGATATTCACAAGAACATAGAAAACGAGAGTGGAGAGGTAGGGGAGACGCTGAACCTCTGCGAGCTTGTGTTCAACGACCCTGACGTGCTTAAAGGAAACTTTGACCTCAGAAACCTCCACACCGGTGTCGACATCGTTGAAAAGAAATGGAAGAACATTTGCGAAATGTCCGAACAACGCAAGAACGCGCTCAAAGAAATCCGCAAATCTGCTGAACTAGCCAACTCACTGTTACCTAAAGTTGAGAAGAAACTCGACTCTATTGAGAGGAGAGTAGAGAAAATTGAGACGAGGAAGCAACGTGGAGAGCCGGAAGATGAGAGCGTGTCTAAAGCTGTGGTGAAAGACTTGGAGAGTATAGAGGGAGATGTGAAGAGATTAGAAGATGCCTACAGCAGGATAGCTTCAGCCCGAGGGGTGGAACTCCGAGGTTCTGGCGCTGATGAGGCTGCAAGACTTAGGGCTGCGGTTCGCCGCTGGCAGCAGTTGCGTGGTCGCGTGGACGCTGCGGGTGCGGACGCGCACAGACAGTTCGTGGCGGCGCACGGGAAGGCAGTGGTGGCGC
This sequence comes from Hecatera dysodea, assembly GCA_905332915.2. NCBI lineage: Eukaryota > Metazoa > Arthropoda > Insecta > Lepidoptera > Noctuidae > Hecatera > Hecatera dysodea. The sequence goes on along the minus strand of HG995294.1, from coordinate 2,104,646 downwards.
TCGCTGAAGCCGATGTGCGGCTGACGAGAGCGCTGCATCTGGCGCCTACGCCGCTCGACAAAGTCAGCACTTTGAAGGAACTTGATGTACGTATTTTGATTGTTCTTAAAAAAATTATTATTTTGAAAACCTCGCGTTTGATCAACTTTTTTGAGAAAATTCGTGTAAACACAATTGTAATATTTTATAAAAAAAAAATATGTACGTAATGCATTCAATAAATAAAACTTCGTAACTAAAGCTTCTGATGATTTAATTGATAAACTTTATGTTCTAAAAAAATAAAACGTGTACTAAGAATGTATTCTCGAATTGTAGGGTGTGGAGCAAGAGCTCCTCGAATGCCAATCGCTAGTAGAAGACGCGGACCGACTGGCGGCGGCCGTCAGCTCGGCGCCCGGCGTCAGCGACATGCTGAGCGAGTACCGCGCGCTGTTCGCCGACGTCACCACGCGACTGGACCTGGCCAGAGCCGAGGTCGTCGGCGATGTGGACTCTGCTGTACAGGTGACCGATGTTATCACTTTCTTATATGCCGAAGAAAAAGGACACAGACTATATCTATAAAGCATTTTCTATTAATTGGCGAAAGTTGACAGGATCCCGGGAGCTTATTGTCAGTGAATTCAGAAAAACCTGTTTACTTCCCAAATGTTAATAATGGGGTTAATATTCTCGGCAACTGATACGTTAGTTTGATATGAAACTTTGTGAATAACAAAGAATACAAACTTACAGACAAAAATTTCAAGTCAAGTCAATATCGTATGATATGTGATGTTTGAAAAATAAAGCCGATGGAGATTAACACAACTTTTATCTTTGTACCACAGGTGGACACCCTCAAATGGGAAACAGACGCCTCTCTCCAAGTAGACACCCTCACGTCCAAAGAGACCTACCGAGCGGAACTAGCCACCGCCGTCAAAGAGACCTCGGAGGCTTTAGAGGCCCTCCGAACCTCCCTCCACACACAACCCAACGAGAAGGCGAGCAGTGACGAACTAGCCACTGCTGCCAAGGAAATAGCCAAAGCTGGTGCCAAACCTGGACAAACATTAGAGCTGGCCAAACACTTGTCTGAACTCCTCCTAACAGAATGCGATGCGACGGAAGACGAGGCCATGCTCAAAGAAGTAGAATCTCTATCCCTGACCTACGAAGACTTGCTCAGTCAAGCGAAGAAACGAGAACTCCAAATCAACAACTTGAGGTGAGTCCCAATTCAAAGAGCAGAATGCACGAAATTATAGATCTTGTGCATCTGTAATTATGTGCGATTTTGGCATCTGGTGTAAACTGATATGTAAGGTTTGAATCTAACGGTTTTCTTCGGACATTTCATGTAGATGACGGTGTTTAGAAATGCTACATGCTTCTTGTGATATTTTGTTACACACCAAAATTATCAGACTTGTTTAAATCTGCTTTCCCAAGTTTTTGGGCATGTAATCCAAAGAGCTTTTCTACTTGACCATTTCTAAAATTTCATGACTTTTCTTTTTTCACTAGTTCAAGCACCATACCTTTGACGAATAAAATTATTTCAGGAATACTTTTCTCTATGCCACCTTTTCTTATTATTACTTTTCCACACCTATTTATTCTCGAATCCTTTACTGGGCCGATGTCTTGCTACCCTTAATATTGCATTAGAATGTTGCCCTTTATTTTCCTTATAATCTTAATTCCTGCATTATCAATTTATATGTTAACACCAGCAATTATTGTCATTATATGAAATGTCCTTGTATTTAAATCTTCAATGTTGTTATTTGATTATTGTTTATGGTAGCACTTATAGCACTGTTTGGCAACTGGTGACGGGGCTTTAAGCTGTTGTAGAACAGTGTATACTGTATCGGTGGGGTACAGTTCGCAACACAGTCCAAAAACAAAGATCAAAGGACCAAAAAACACAACGAACTTTTGGTATACATTTGTGTGGCTGACTGTACATGTTTTTTGTTGCATTTTATATACGGTATATTATTTATATCACTGATAATCGATTTTATGATTTGGAAGACTTGAAATTAAGATGATACATTCAGTAGTTGTAAATAAAAATTAAAAGACTGATAAATCTAAGTTACTGAAAAAGCCGTGGAGTGCACAGACTGAATGATAAAATATAGATACGCCATGTTTTACAGTCATACATTTTAACTTGTACCAAAATTGTCTCTTTTCAGATATTAGTGCATTTTGATTTTTTTATTACTACTTCCATTGGGCCCGTTTGCACTTCAGATGACTAAAAACGTTTAGCGCTAAACGTATTTGAAACATCGTTGGGTTTCTGTAAATTATTTTCAAATGACGGATATAATCGATTATTAAAATAAAATTGAACGCTTCACGTATTTGGTTACGTGTAGTGCAACTCAGGCCTTTTAAAACCCCTTTTTAAGTTTACACATTCTACTCTTTTTCTCCCAACTCTATCTCTCACTGTAAACTTGTAGCACTTGATGTATCACGCCGTAAGGCATCGTTCACACTGGCGTATCAGTTTTATCAGGGGTCGTGACACGTGTGTAACAGCTTCCTAACCCGGCATGCTCTAAACACATGCGTTTTTGGTCCCTTAGGTTGCCCCACTCTGCGTCGTACGCGCTCACGTGCGAACAGTGAGTATCGCTTACCTAATAATTTGTAGTTTTTATTATAATATCCGTTACATTTCTGCTACATTATTTGAAATTTCATAAAAATTTTGGTCTGGTTTTTCAACAGTCGAATAATGCCCGTTTGACAGCTGTCAAACCGCAATTTGTATTTTCAAATATATGACATCTGAATGTTGGAGATGGTGGTTTGACAGCTGTCAAACTGTCTTACTTATTCTGCAAATAAATTTAATATGACTGTTAAAAGATCAGCCCAAACTCCGTAGTCAGTTTTTTATAGTCAGACTGTATTTTGTGTAGATTTTACAAGTATTTTTTCTTTTACTATTATTTAGTAAATTTAAACCTAGTACCTAATTTGTGTTGATCTTACTAGTTGTCTTATCTATATTATTTCTCAATCAGTGTAGCAGTAATGGATACGATATTGCATGATGTGATATTAATAAGTATTATAGTAGTTACTGAAATTATTACACTTTTTATTTATTGGTGTATCGGCACTGCACTATTTACACAGATTTTTATGTTATTAGCTTTATATTTTGGGAAATATATTCTATGTGTAGTTGTATGTTTGTCTGTTTGAAACAATTATTTTATGGCCAAAATATATATTTAGTTTATTTTGGAAATGATAGTGACGTTGAAATTTTTATTTTGTTTAGAAGCTTTTCATATGACTTAAAAATGATCTAGTCAGAAAAAATAAGCATACTGTAAATATCTTATGCAGTTAACTCAAAACAAAAAATTATAATGCTTAATACGTAATCTCCATTTAACTGAAAGCATCCACTCCATTTAAATTAATTCAGTTTCGGTTCTAAGTAGGTATCATTGATCATGCGAACTAAAACTGAAGTCTTCGATCCCAAGTGGCACTTAGCTGAAGTTCTTGGTCCTATTTGGCGGTTATAAGGACCAAAAACGGGTTTCCCTGGTCCTGAAGGCCACTGTTTCTATATGTACACGTCCTACCTGTCTCCCTGTAGCGAGTCTGGGCGGCTGACGTGTCCGCTGTGCTCGGAGCGCAACTGGAAGCAGCTCGACAACGACCTTTGGCGGCTGGAGCAGTGGCTGCAGTTCGCCGAGGCCACCGACGACGCGCGCACCGGCCCGCCCGAGCAGTACGACGCCTTGGAAGATGTTATACAGGTGAGAGTGCGGCTGTAATTGATATTCGTTACGCTGATGTAGGTTGAATACTAGGATTTACTCCTGTATTGAGTATAGGTGCGTTCACAAACATGTAAACTCACATACACGAGACACTCCGACGCGGAACAACTATCTATACGCCATACAAACATTTGATCGCTCAAACACTGCTACCAACCGTGTCGCAAATTGTATACAGGGTGAATTTTTAGAGTGTGCGTGGATGACCAAATTTGAAACATGCATATGAAGAAATGATGCACTTTTAGTTTGTCGGTCATAATGACCCTTTTGCGAAAAGAACCAATGATATTTATTTTGTCAATCATTTACATAATATGTATGTACCTACCTATAAAATGACAAATTTCGCCTTCTAGGACCACCGCGAATTCCTCCTAGACCTGGACTCGCACAAATCGATCGTAGTATCCCTAAACGTGGTGGGGTCGCACGTGGCGGCGCACGCGCGCTCGGCCGCCGCCGCCGAGCGCGTGCGCGCGCGCCTGGCCGCCGCCAACCTGCGCTGGGACACCGCGTGCCGCCGCGCGCACGCCTGGCAGGCGCAGCTGCAGCGCGCCTTGCTGCACAACCGCCAGTTCCACGACATCCTTGTCGAACTGGTGGCCAAACTCGCAGCAGCCGAGCGCACGGTGCGGGCCCGCGAGCCCCTGCGCCTAGGGCGAGCGCCGGCCGAACTACAGCGAGATTTCCGAAGATTTGCTGAACTAAGAGACGAACTGCGACGAGCGGAACCTAGAGTGTTGGCTCTGCATGAAGCTGCAGCGTTACTGGCGCCTGGAGCGGGTCCTCACACCAGACTAGCTGAGCTGCGACTGAGGCTGCAGTCTCTGCGGAAGCTGTGCTCGGTGTACGCGCTGAAGCTGGGCGCGGCCCTGGCGCGGCGGCCGGCGGGCAGCTCGCACGCGCTGGCCGCGGCGGCCGCTACGCTGGCGCCACAGGTAATACACAGCACCACTATACAACCACTGTGACACCTGTTTTACACAAAGGCTCTAATGATAGCAAAAAGTATTTATGTCATGTACAGACGTTAATAAATCCATGTTTGACATTCACAAAGACATGATGATTTAAAAACGTTTTTCGCCAGTTGAATAGTTAGTAATTTCTGATGCAAGCGGACCTTAAACTGATAAAAGTTGGGACAGTATAAAAAGAAATTGTCTTAACATCCAACAAAACAACTTTTGATTTACACAAAAAATACTACGTATACAAATGCCTTTGTGTACTACAGCTATACATTAATTAAGTACCAACACCTACTACTTGAAGATGATTTTACAAAGAAACAACAAGTATTTAAATCAGGAAAATAAATAAATTCTAACAGTATTTAGCCTCACACACGCTTCACCTACCACAGCACAGTAATGGCAAACACTCGGCAAGCTTTGATTTTGTTAGAACACAACGTGTAACACGAACTGTAATGCGTAATGTAACTGTTACTGTAACAGGTTTACCGACAACTGATATAGAACATAGAGAATTTAAATAGGTTTGATGAGATATTTTGATGATATAGTTGTATTCTTATTTGAATTTGAAATGCAAACATTACACTGATACTATCAAGTGAAAAACCATATAAAATAATGGAATTTAAACATAAACACAATTCAGTTACATTATCTAGATAAATACAATCCTACTGAAAATTGTGTCGTCTAAATTCAAGTTTAGAATTATTTATTACTTATAATAAGTTATTTCAAAGTTTTTTAATTCAAGTTTAAAACGTAGTTTTCTATGTTTGTGTAAGATTTTAAATCTTTCAAAATTCCGTCATTATTTTACAAAAAAAAAAATGGTTTTTTTCTGGGTCGAGGTAATTTGTTGAAACTGGGAAATGTTTGAATCCAATGAAATACCCTATTGCCAATAGTTTTATGAAACTAACATTGATCATAGACAAGTATTCCGTGCAGTGTTTGCCACACGTACGTAGGTCCTACCACGAGTAGTCGCTTTGCACGTATTTTGACGTATTCTGTTATCCGTAGCTAATGGAGGACGACGAGGATGAACTGTCGAGCTTACAGCTGCCGCCGCTCGACGACTCGCAGTAAGTACTCCTGCCTAGATACATTTGTGGCGAATTATACACTTTTGAAGACTTTCTGAGGTATTACCGTGTTCAACAGTTCAACAAATACTTTCTTATAAGAAACTATTGCGTCGGGCCTTTTTGACAATTTCAGGCTATTTTGTAAAAAAAAAAAAACTAAGCATATTCTTAAATTAAATACGCATTACCCTACCTTTTATTACCCGAAATTGGCACAACGATATAACTAGTGCCACACTACAAAAAAAAAATACGGATTAGCAAATTCTTTATTCAAAGCTTCTATAGAGATTTTTGAATTTAGAATGTACTAATCAATATTTCAATCAATAATTATAAATTTATAAAATTGTTATGAGCAGGTAAACCCGTTTATGTCCATATAGACATCAAAATTAGAAACGACATATTTTTTCCAAGACGCGAACAATAATTTTATGGTAAAAAAATTGTACAACCTGTATAATGTGTTTTAATTATTATTTTTTTTTGCAAAAGTTTACGATTTTTTTTTTAAATATATTTTTTTATTCTTGCCCTTTCGTTGTCTTCAACAGTGTATCATCGCTATAACATTGGTTTGAATGCCTAACCACCTCTTATTTTGCGTAACTGTTTTCTAATGTAGCCTAGACATACTTTTTGTATTTATTTTATAATTTTCCAATAAACTACTTCTCTTCTATGAATGATACATTCAAATTCTGTCTTCTAAGACTTTTTATCTATCTTTCCTATTGTTCTATACATATGTAAGTACCTACTTCATTTTTTATTCCCTAAACGAACATAAAAAAGGATGTTTTGCAGTTGAAGCTTATTTGTAAAAACAAATAATTATAATTGCCAAAATTATATTTTAATTTACTTTCCACTTCATTAAACCACAAAACTTCAAGTGCAAATCACTTAAGAAACTTAAAACCAGATAGTAACAGCACCATTCCCGCTCACAGACCGGTGGTGGATGAGGAAGAGGACGGGAGCGAGGAGGGCGCACTGTTCGGCATGGCGCGCGGCCTGCGCTTCGTGTGCCGCGTGGCGCGCGCCTCGCTGCCCTTCCAGGCGCTGCTGCTGCTGCTGCTGGGCGCCGCCGCGCTGGCGCCGCACGCCTCGTCCGACTGCCGCCGCAGCCCGCTGGCGCTCGACCCCGTGCTGCGCTACCCCGACGGCCCGCCGCCGCTGTGAGCCCGCAGCCCTCACCACGTGACGTCACAACACGTCCCGCTCGCCACTGGCGCCGCCCCCTCCAGTACCCACGCGGCGCCAGTGGTAGGGCGTGACGTCACGCCGCGCCATCGAACACATTCCATCGAGCCGCCCCGCGCCCCGACTATGTATCATTCGCATCAGCGCTACGTTACTTAATTATTAGCTAGTAAGGACTGTTTATAAAACGTCGAAAATAAAGCCTTTGCATTGATTCAATTTGTGCTTTTATTTTACATATACTTTCTTATGTACACATCTTACATATAAAATAACTGACTGGTATAGTTCGTCTACAAACCTGCACTTTCACTGTAGGATATTAACTAAATGGTCTATGGTAACTCGTACAACATAAAGTTAACACAACATCACTGATCCTCCTTTTAGCTTTCGAAAATGCCTGAAACAAAATAATGTAAGTTTAAAAACTGTTTAACTTAATATAATAAATGCAAAAGAGAGTTTGTTACACTTCCTGACTGAATCGCTGCACCGTTTTGATGAATTGGCTATTTTACTAGTTATAAAAATCAGCGCTGTGTCCAGTTGGCGCAGTAGGCACGCTCACTCAAGGCTCATCAAAAATATAAACTTACTAGCAGCGCCCCGCGGTTTCACCCGCGTAGTTCCCATTCCCGTGGGAATACGGGGATAAAATATGAATGTAGCTTTCTAATGGTGAAAGAATTTTTGAAATCGGTCCAGTAGTTTTTGAGTTCATTCGTTACTTACAAAAATACAAATCTTTCCTCTTTATAATATTAGTATAGATAGTATAGACTAAAACAAGTAGGGGAAGTTGGTTTTGTTCCGGATGAAGGTGTCTACGCCGCCAGCGCTATGTCCAGTCGGCGCAGTTAGCGCAGTTGGCGCAGTAGTCACGCTCACAGCAGGCTGATCAAACATAATGTCTGTTATTAAGACAAGCAGGGTAGCTGGTCTTGATCTGGATGCAGGCGTGTCCCCCACCGGCGCTGTGTCCAGTTAACGCACTAGGCACGCTCACCGCAGGCTGATCAAACATACCGTCCTATGTATAGACTCACTAAGATAAGTCGGAGTAGCTGCTCTCGGTCTAGATTCAGGCGTGTATCCGACGCCGGCGCTGTGTCCAGTTGGCGCAGTAGGCACGCTCACTCAAGGCTCATCAACAATATAAACTCACTAAGACAAGTAGGGGAAGCTGGTTTTGTTCCGGATGAAGGCGTGTCTACGCCGCCAGCGCTATGTCCAGTTGGCGCAGTTAGCGCAGTTGGCGCAGTAGTCACGCTCACAGCAGGCTGATCAAACATATGTCTGTTATTAAGACAAGCAGGGTAGCTGGTCTTGATCTGGATGCAGGCGTGTCCCCCACCGGCGCTGTGTCCAGTTAACGCACTAGGCACGCTCACTCAAGGCTCATCAACAATATAAACTCACTAAGACAAGTAGGGGAAGCTGGTTTTGTTCCGGATGAAGGCGTGTCTACGCCGCCAGCGCTGTGTCCAATTAACGCACTAGGTACGCTCACAGTAAGCTGATCAAACATATGTCTATTACTAAGACAAGTAGGGGAAGCTTGTGTCGTTCCGGATGAAGGCGTGTCTACGCCGCCAGCGCTGTGTCCAGTTGGCGCAGTAGGCACGCTCACCGCAGGCTGATCTGATGCTGATGTGTATAGACTCACTAAGACAAGTAGGGGTAGCTGGTCTTGGTCCGGATGCACGCGTGTCTCCGCCGCCGGCGCTGTGTCCAGTTGGCGCAGTAGGAACGCGCCGCTATGCCCGCGCTCGTGCTGGACCCAGCCGCCAGTTCCTCGGGACTTGAGCACGGACTCGGCTGGAAAGAGAAATTGTAAACTGACATCTTTCCTAACAGTCTAGCTACCTAGTCGCTAACTGGAACAATATCAGTGTATGGACAGCCGCTGGCCAGCAAGACACTATTTCTGCGCCTGCCTGTTTGTCCCAGCCTCTTAGAACACCATAAAATAAACTTCGCGACGGTTCAAAAGTGCCTTTAGGTTTATTAAAAACAAAAGCTTTGAGTTTGAAACTAATTACTACATACTGTCTAGTTTTGATATATGTAAGTAATGTTAGATACCCAATTAGCCAACACTACGGAGTTCTTAAACAAAGCAATACCTAAACCCCTGCAGCTAAAACACTAGGAAGTGGTGACGGGTTTTGGGGGACTGTCTTTATGTAAAATTTGACGTTCAAAAAGTGCTGGCTCTCAGCCTAGTTTGAATAAATGACTTTTGATTTGATTAAATGACTTTTGATTTGATTTGATTTGATTGGCATTTATTACATAAATCTTAAATTGTGTCGTTGCAATAGTGAAATCGTGGTTTTCTTACACGTATGTAGGTACCTAAATATCGACCATACGCCGCAGCTGAACAAATAAAATATCTATTGTATAGAAAGGGATGGGGCTGCACATTCATTCAGAAAATATTTATAATGGTACAATAATACAAAAGCAAATACAAAGTTAATAAATTGATGATGATTTTAAAAACTCTCAATTTGGATGAAAAATATGAGCAAGAGTTGAAAAATACTACCCGCGGTTTCACCCGCGTAGTTCCCGTTCCCGTGGGAATATGGGGATAAAATATAGCCTATGTATGTTACTCAGGGTGAATGTAGTTTTCTAATGGTGAAAGAATTTTTGAAATCGGTCCAGTAGTTTTTGAGTTTATTCGTTACATACAAAATACTAATCTTTCCTCTTTATAATATTAGTAAAGGTTACAAATAGAATAGGTAGGTAATATAATAATACCGAAGAGTTTGTTTGTTAGTTTAAACGCGCTAATCATATGCAAAAAGAATTAATCCAACTGGAAGTTCCAGAACTACCAGACGGATTTGAATAATTGTTTTTGTATTTGAAAGCCACATTCATACAGAAGGCTATACGGGAACGGAAAAAAAGGCATATATATGCGCGTACGAAGTCAAGGCCAAATGCTAGGTAGTATAAAATAAAGTTAAAAAAATAATATTCTCCGTCAAAATTAATCTCCAAAAAATGTCTTACGGGTTCAATATAGTATCCAGTACCAGACACAGGATCCTAAATTTTTTTACCTTTAAAAGAAGCATTTTCTTACCTTACCTTATTTTATATTTACTTGCATTCTAATTTTAGATGTGGTACTCACACTGTACCAACCTTGATACTGGATAAATAAGCTTAATTAAAACGATAAAATTTTATGGAACTTAAGAACGTGTACGCCGTATGGCATTTCATACAAATTTTCAAGTCACTATTTTGCGAAATGACTGAAACGATTTTAATGAAACTTCACACATTTAAGCAGGATACATTGTAGGTCCAAAAAGTTACTTAAAAACATTTTCGATATGATTTATTTTAAAAAAAAAGATAACTGAATGTTTGTATGGAAAATTTAAAATGGGTCTAATTAACTGTAACACTAATTATCGAACATCTTTTCAACTAACTTTTTAGACCTATGTATCCTGCTTTTATGTGTGAAGTTTTATTAAAATCGGTTCAGTCATTTCGGAAAATAACGACTTAGAAATTTGTATGAAATGCCGTATGGCGTATACGCTATTAAGCCTTAGACGAAAAAAAATGAGCCTCTAAACCACGGTTCCCTAAATGCTACACCCTGGATACGTACATTATAGCATTTAGTAACCCGTGGTTTAGTGCAATATGTAGTCAATAGATGGCGCTTTACAAATACGTCACGTTCCTGAATCGCGGTGTTAAGATTCTCCGCCGGCGAATGACCCTCGCGCGTTTCCGTAGTCAACTCATACTTACCTGGCATAGGGGACACCGTGATCAAGAAGGCGGTTCCCCCAGGGCGAGGCCTTCCCATTGCACTGCGGTTAGGTTGACCCCTGCGATTATCCCTAATGTGGATAACTCGGATGCGTAATTTTTGGTAGTGGGGACTGCGTTCGCGCCGTCCCCCTGGAATTCTCATAATGCTAACGACAGTCGAAATAATAGCGAAACACATCTACAATCTTATTTTCGATAAGGGTGCTCTTTCTTCATATAAAATTAAACAGTATCCATACTCCTCCATCCGCGTTATTTTCGTAAAAGGGGTACGAAAGTTTTGCTTTACGTATTTGTTATATAGATTAGAGATTGACTGCCTGGCGCTCTTAATAAATGGAGGGAATTTATTACCTTAGAAGTTGCTGCTTTTTTTCAGGCCACTTCGAAAAATCATAATAACGGTTGGACCTAGAATTTTAAATTGAAATAAACTGTGCATTTGTTAAGACATGTTTTTAAGTGTTTATATGAATTTGTTTCTAAGGGCTTTATTTTTGTTGGCTAATTGTTCTAAACCACTGAGTTCTAAATATGTATTTATAGAATAAACTGTAAGTTATGACATTTAAATAATAAAATCAAGATATTATTTTAACAGTGGCTTTCCCGAAACTATTGAATGACACAGCTGCACAAACACAATTATTATCTACCTACTGTAAAGAAAGTGAATGGCGTTTCAGCTGAACGTCGATTCAGATAAACTTGACTGAGGTAATATACGAATTTACTAAATTTAAGATACAAATAATTTTCTTAGTCAAACATCAACTCATGAAAACCTCTGTTCCTTTCAAATGGGTTAGTTTTAGTGCACTGCATCTGGTAGAACACTAAAATGAATACGTTCAAGATACGAATATTAACCCGTTCAATGAAGCAGTGTTTTTATCATTTACTATTCTGTTTTACTTGCTTTTATCTTTTACTAATCTGTACAGTTAAAATTTAGATGTTAATGGTAATTACTGAATACTAAGCTTAATAACAACTATAAAAATCATATTAAATTGTATCAAATATGGCGTTTAAATAACCATGGCTTAGAACAGTTCCTACTCAATAGATGGCGCTTTACGAATACGTCACGTTTCTGAATCGCGGTGTTAAGATTCTCCGCCGGCGAACGACCCTCGCGCGTTTCCGCAGTGAACTCATACTTACCTGGCATAGGGGACACCGTGATCAAGAAGGCGGTTCCCCCAGGGCGAGGCCTTCCCATTGCACTGCGGTTAGGTTGACCCCTGCGATTATCCCTAATGTGGATAACTCGGATGCGTAATTTTTGGTAGTGGGGACTGCGTTCGCGCCGTCCCCCTGGAATTGTCATAAATGTTAACGAATGTGAAGATAGGTAAACAAATAGCGTCAACTCTACAATCTCTGCGAGTGATGGCGTTTCTGTTATACATTTTTTTTTAATACTTCATTCATGAAATATTTCTGATTATGACACTGAATTGAATTTAACAAACGTGTCGAACCATGCTCAAATTTTCACAGGTAGGCAAAACAGCGTATAAGAAATTCTCAACTTCAAAGGTTCAGAAATTGGAGGACATTACGGTGTTTTTTCTGATTTAAAAGCATTCGCTGCAACCAGTCTGACTAGCACTTTTCGGCGACTTTTTACCCGACAGCGGATGCCAAAAGGATGGTTTAATAGATTTTAGCTGTTAACTTAAAACGTAACAGTTACCTACATTACATATTATGTAAACAAACTTTTTTTGATCTGAATTATATTACATTATTACAATAAGACTTATGTGTCACAATGTTTCCCATAAATAGTCGGCCACAGGAAAACGACGGCAACAAAGTTCATATGAAAATAGAAATACTAGTACAGTACAAAGTGCTATTTCTGTAATAAAGCATCAAGAATACCACCTAGCGGAAAGCTTCTAAACCAAAGTCAAAATCAAATGGCGAGTTTGAGTAACACAGAGAACAATATCATATCAGTTAACACTCAGATTGCAGCACGTGTTAATTAACAGAAGTACCTCGGGGCCAGCCTAGATGGCGCTTTCACAATACAACATCTAAATATAAAACTAAAAAGGTTATTATTATTGATAGCAATTCAATAACACATTTCAACTATTTTATTTGACAGAAACTTAGTTGGGAAAATTATAACAAGAAATTCAGCTATTTATTGCCAGATAAAACAATAATTATGTGTTACGTATATTACACTTTTGAGGGTAATTTTAATGGCGTCACCGCTATCGGTCTATGGTCATGGATTGTGTTCTTTGCACACGTGGCATTTCTTGGCTATTTAATGAGTAGAAAATTAGTAAGAAGAATCAGAATTTTTGCACTAATCAAAGAACTTTCCTTTAATTAAATAACTTATCTATTGAAATTGAATGAACGGCAAGACTCACTTTGTTACCCTCATTGTTCTGCATGTTGTGTCATTGAAAAAGTTTTCAATGACACAACATGCAGAACAATGAGGTACAGTGTCATAGCATAATGTCGATTATTTTGACCACTGCCGAAGGTTTCATGGAGACAGCGCAGACAACGAGTTCTTAAAGTAGATAAAATAGGTATTTGTAATGGCATTAGTAAAAATATCACTTATTTTTCACTCATATCGAAACGAAGATTGCTTCGTTAAATCGCTATTAGCTCGACAGTCGTTAGCATTTATGACAATTCCAGGGGGACGGCGCGAACGCAGTCCCCACTACCAAAAATTACGCATCCGAGTTATCCACATTAGGGATAATCGCAGGGGTCAACCTAACCGCAGTGCAATGGGAAGGCCTCGCCCTGGGGGAACCGCCTTCTTGATCACGGTGTCCCCTATGCCAGGTAAGTATGAGTTCACTACAGAAACGCGCGAGGGTCGTTCGCCGGCGGAGAATCTTAACACCGCGATTCAGGAACGTGACGTATTCGTAAAGCGCCATCTATTGAGTAGGAACTGTTCTAAACCATGGTTATTTAAACGCCATATTTGATACTTTAATTTTTTATTTTATAAAGAACAATGCCCACATATTAGAACAACCTTGGCCTACAGTGAACACTGATAACTAGTTTATGGAATTATAGTTTAAGTTATTATGAACACCTTCTAGTACATACCAGTTAAGAAAATAAGTCGCCATTTGGAAATAAAACAGTTTTTATTTTTTCAAAACATTCATTTTTTCATAGTCACAAACTCATTCTACACACTTTCAACCACTTTCGAATGGAAAGTATATCATTTGAACACAATAATTATTGATATTAACGTTATTAACTCATTTTAACCTTATGAATAATAGGAATCTTCTTTAAGTGTAAACTGCTATAGCTCCCTTTATACTTGTTTGACATTTGACAGGCTGGGAGCAAGCTTGAGTAGGTAGTTTAATGTCAAATCTATCATTTGTCAAAGGCTAATATGGCCATATTTAAAAAGAAATATCGATTAGTTGCATCGGATTTTGGTCTTTATCATTTAATTTATATCTAACTACGGCAAAGCTAAACAGTGATTTTATCATTATAAGTATAGTATCTCTGGTCTGAGGTATTTATGAACATAATTGGTCTAAAAGTTGAGTGGGTTTCATTAAAAAAAACTAAAATGGCTGCCAGTTTTCTCAGATTAAAAAACTGAAACCTGACTAACGTTTAGTTTTTCCGTAATCGATTAGATTTATTAAATAATATATGAATTTAAATTACATTGACCATAACATGACAACCCCAAACTTCACGTGAAAATAAAAGTTGCGTAATAATAGGTAAGTAAAATGACTTATTTATTTGTTATGATCACGGCGTCTTAGTTTGAGATAAAGCTTTGATGGATAATTCCTATTTAAAATACTTATATTTTTGTGTTATATTTCTAAACGTGGGCCATATCTGGGCATCCTTCTTTTAGGAAAACTTACAGCTAATACACTACAATAGAAACTAAGAATATGTAAAAAATGGCCATTTACAAGTTTTCACTTAAATATAGAATTAATAATAAAAATCTCACGAAAACAGCTTACGACTAACGCGCATACCTACATACGATCAATTACGCTCAAAAATCTAACAATTTACCATAAAAAAAAAAACGCGTTCAAGTTAGCAACCTACATTTACACCAAAAAAGCAATCAGTCAAAGTTTTCTTGACTTTTCTAATGCTGCTGGTAAACAAATCAAGCTCGACCTCCTGACACACCGTATTGAATGTGCGACAAGCTCTTATCATGTATGAATTCTTTCTGTAGTTAGTTCGAACTTGAGGCACATGAAGTAGACGCGAACTACAAAGAAACGCACACGGTACACGAAGTCCAATCCTACTCACCAGCTCAGGGACGTCAGTAGATCCGTTCATGACGCTAAATAAGAAAGCAAGATCTGCGATTTTCCTTCGCTCATGTAGAGGCAGAATATGAAACTTTTTACACCGGCTCATAATAGTTCGGGAGAAAGGTATTTGAGCGATATTCAATGTATCTTAGAAATTTCTTTTGAATACTTTCAAGGCGATTGATATATATATTATAACTGGGATTCCAAATTTGAGAAGCATATTCAAGGTGGCTACGGACAAACGCACAGTAAAGAATTTTCAGTGTCTTAATATTCTTAAAATCAGTAGAAATCCTAAAAACAAAACCTAAGGCTTTAGAAGCCTTGCTACTTTATCTATATGCGCGTCAAATAAAAACTTTGAGTCAAAAGTTACTCCAAGATCAGTGATGACACTGACTCTGGTTATTAAGGTATTCGATAGCTGATAATCATATTTAACAGGATTTGGCTTGCAGGTAAATGTACACACAAAACATTTGGAAATATTTAAATCTAACCTATTTCTAGCGCAATAATCATGGAACCTGTCCAAATCGTCCTGTAATAGGCGTGCATCCTCAATGGTTGAAATTTGACTAAAAATCTTCATATCATCCGCATACAGCAAAATTTTCGAGTTTAAGAAACAAGAAGCAATGTCATTTATAAAAATATTAAACAACAGGGGCCCCAATAAGGATCCTTGGGGAACCCCCGACGGAATATACATCACTCTCGACGTATACTCATTCAAGACCACCGTCTGGCACCTGTTCTCCACATAAGATGAGAACCATCTAAACAAGTTACCCCTCACACCAATCAGTAATAGTTTACGCATTAGAAGCGCATGATCCACTCGATCAAAACATTTGCTATAGTCAGTGTATATAACGTCGACCTGAGCTCTCCTGGACATGTGCTCCGTCATAAAGTCACTACAGACAATGAGATTGGAAGTGGTAGAGCGACCTTTTAAAAATCCATGTTGATTTTCAGAAAAGCTCAGTTTGAGTGAACAAGACAGTTGTTTATGTACAATTTTCTCCATGACTTTAGCGAACACACAAAGTTTGGAAATTGGTCTGTAATTATCTATCCTGTCTTTGGGTCCTTTTTTATGAATCGGCGTTATATACGCTGACTTCCAGATAGTAGGCACTACTCCTAATTCAAATGACCGTTTAAATAGTATAGTTAACGGAACTGATAGACACCTGGCACATTTAGAAATGAAAATTGGAGAAACGTGATGCGCAACCAGCAGTCTGCCTACCAGGTTCCACCATCCCAACAGAGGTCAAACACTCATCAACTTCGCAACGTTCTTGGAAATTAGAAAAAAAATAGTCCCCGAACATGTTACAAATTTCTTCCCCATTGTTAGTTACAATTTCCCCAAATTTAAGGACCGGCGGGTAGGCATTGGTTTGTTGCTTTGATTTAACATAACGCCAAAACGCCCTAGGGTTTTTGGAAATGGCTAATTCAATACAGCGATACAGCTACATATGTATTTTATAGTTGTTATCAAGCTTAGTATTCAGTAATTACCATCACCATCTAAATTTATATGTACAGATTAGTAAAAGATAAAAGAAAGTAAAACAGAATAGTAAAAGATAAAAAAACACTGCTTCATTGAACGGGTTAATATTCGTGTCCATAACGATTATCTTTAATATTCTATCAGACGCAGTGCACTAAAACTAACCCATTTGAAAGGAAAATAGGTTGTCTTGAGTTGAAGTTTGACTAAGAAACTGATTTGCATCTTAAATTTAGTCAATTCGAATATTATACCTCAGTCAAGTTTATCTGAATTGATGTTCAGCTGAAACGCCATTTCACTTTCTTTACAGTAGGTAGATAATAATTATGTTTGTGCAGCTGTGTCATTAAATATTTTCGGGAAAGCCACTTGTTAAAATAATATCTTGTATTTATTATTTAAATGTCATAGCTTACAGTTTATTCTATAAATAGTTACATATTTAGAACTCAATGGTTTAGAACAATTATTAGCCAACAAAAATAAAGCCCTTAGAAACAAATTAATATAAACACTTAAAAACATGTCTTAACAATTGCACAGTTTATTTCAATTTAAAATTCTAAGTCCAACCGTTATTATGATTTTTCGAAGTGGCCTAAAAAAAAGCAGCAACTTCGCCAACTTCTAAGGTAATAAATTCCCTTCATTTATTAAGAGGCCAGGCAGTCAATCTCTAATCTATATATAACAAATAGGTACGTAAAGCAAAACTTTCGTACCTACCCCTTTTTATGAAAATAACGCGGATGGAGGAGTATGGATACTGTTTATTTTTATTATGAAGAACGAGCACCCTTATCGAAAAGAAGATTGTAGATGTGTTTCGCTATTATTTCGACTGTCGTTAGTATTATGAGAATTCCAGGGGGACGGCGCGAACGCAGTCCCCACTACCAAAAATTACGCATCCGAGTTATCCACATTAGGGATAATCGCAGGGGTCAACCTAACCGCAGTGCAATGGGAAGGCCTCGCCCTGGGGGAACCGCCTTCTTGATCACGGTGTCCCCTATGCCAGGTAAGTATGAGTTCACTACGGAAGCGCGCGAGCGTCGTTCGCCGGCGGAGAATCTTAACACCGCGATTCAGAAACGTGACGTATTTGTAAAGCGCCATCTATTGAGTAGGAACGGATCTAAACCATGGTTATTTAAATGACATAATTATGGGATACAATTTTATATGATTTTTATACTTGTTATTAAGCTTTGTATCCAGTAATTTCCATCATCATCTATATTTTAACTGTACAGATTAGTAAAAGATAAAAGCAAGTAAAACAGAATAGTAAAAGATAAAAACACTGTTTCATTGAACGGGTTAATATTCGTGTCCTTAACGATTGAAAGGAAAATAGGTTTTCTTGAGTTGAAGTTTGACTAAGAAACTGATTTGCATCTTAAATTTAGTAAATTCGTATATGTGTTACTTCAATCGAGTTCATCTGAATTGATGTTCAGCTGAAACGCCATTCACTTTCTTTACAGTAGGTAGATAATAATTATGTTTGTGCAGCTGTGTCATTCAATATTTTCGGGAAAGCCACTGTTATAATAATATCTTGATTTTATTATTTAAATGTCATAACTTAAAAGTTTATTCTATAAATACATATTTAGTTAATTTTTACGAAATAACGCGGATGGAGGAATATTAAATTTGTTACAGTCTAAAGCGCTTATTACACTATCCAATTTAAGGAAGCCAATTTAGGAAACAGGAAAGGGTAATTGAAGTTAGAGGCCGATTTAGTTCGAATTCCTAAATTTTATCCGATTTAGATATCCTAAAAATTGGATAGTGTATGTAACAAGCGCTTAAGTTTACATGAAGAAAGAGGATCCTTATCTAACGAAGATTGTAGATACTTTCGCTATTAGCTAGTCGTTAGCATTGTGAAAATTCCAGGGGGGACGGCGCGAACGCAGTCCCCACTACCAAAAATTACGCATCCGAGTTATCCACATTAGGGATAATCGCAGGGGTCAACCCAACCGCAGTGCAATGGGATAGAGGTGAGGCATAAATATTGGATTAGGTATTTTGATTAGGTATTTTTCGATACTAGTCCGTACCTAATCCAAAGCGTCGAGGATTAGGTATGGCACAAAATATTCTTACACAGTCTAAACAGAAGATACCTCATAAAAATGTGGGGACCATTGGACTACTTTGTGATAAAAACAAAAAAAAATACAATTAAAAAAAGATAAACCTGAAAATTATAAAATTCAATATAGAAAAATTGTAAAAAGTACCTACCAATCTCAATTATTGCACAAAGTTAATCAAAATGATTACATACGCCTTTTGTGTTGTTGAATTGTGTGAATCTACACAAGATAGTCCTAAGCCTATAAGAATGTCTAATAGACGACATTTTAAGATTCTGCGCTGGACACAACGAAAATATAACATAACACACAATAAAAAACGAAATATAATCCACCGTTCCACAATATATCAGAAACGGAACGTCCATACTCCATGCCGAATATTTCTTACCCAATCCAAATACGATACATAATATTGTAACAGGCCAGCGGATGTTATGAATAAATATTCGGATTAGGTAAATGGATTAGGTATTTTTAAATACTAGGATTAGGTGGATTAGCCTTAGGT
Organism: Hecatera dysodea; assembly: GCA_905332915.2. Classification (NCBI taxonomy): domain Eukaryota; kingdom Metazoa; phylum Arthropoda; class Insecta; order Lepidoptera; family Noctuidae; genus Hecatera; species Hecatera dysodea. The sequence continues at coordinate 2,085,227 of HG995294.1, read as the reverse complement.
ATCGTTTCCACCTAATCCGACCCATGTCTACAATGGGAAGGCCTCGCCCTGGGGGAACCGCCTTCTTGATCACGGTGTCCCCTATGCCAGGTAAGTATGAGTTCACTACGGAAACGCGCGAGGGTCGTTCGCCGGCGGAGAATCTTAACACCGCGATTCAGAAACGTGACGTATTTGTAAAGCGCCATCTATTGAGTAGGATCTAAGATTATTTAAATGCCATATTTGATACAGTTACATATGTTTTTAACCGACTTCTAAAAAAGGAGGAGGTTCTCAATTCGGATGTTTGTGTTTTTTTTATGTTTGTTCGCGCATAACTCCGTCGCTTGTCAACCGATTTGAAAAATTCTTTTTTTGTTGGAAAGGGTATACTTCCCAAATCGTCCCATGAAAATTTTATCGAAATCGACCAAGCGGTTTTCGAAAAATCGACAAAAAACTAAAAAAAATGTCCACATTGTCTACATTGACGACCTCTTAGTTCACTCTGCAAAGGAGCAGTACGTTTTTTTTACTTACACCAATGTGATTGGTTCGTTTAAGTGGGGGAGGGGAGGGGGTGGAGGTACCACTAAAAAGTGAAAAATAAAAAACTTTTTACAAAAGGAAGTCGGTGTTCAAAAAACGAAAAAGCAACCACAAACACCGAGTTCCGAAATTAAAGTTATTTTGCACTGTTTTGATTTTTTGTGTAAAAGTCGGTTGTATTTTTTTGTAAAAAGTTTTTTTTTTTAATTGTTGTAAAACTTATTCACCAGTAATTGTCATCACCATCTAAATTTTAACTGTACAGATTAGTAAAAGATAAAAGGAAGTAAAAGACACCTTCATCATTGAACGCGTTAATAAAAGGTAATTTTTATGCTACTTTAATTTATTGATGATAATTTTAAATTAAACACATTTCATAAAAGAATTTTCTATTTTCAGATGTCAAAACTGTTAACAAATCAAATTGAAATATTATCATTTTCTATGAAAATAATGTCCAGCAGTGGGGACGTATTTTGGCTGATTTGATGATGATTATATTAAACTAGCTTTTTTATATGACCACTCGCAGTTCAGCACACTAAGGCTGGTTACTGCTTAACCGGACGTTATACTAGCTGACCCGGCAAACGTCGTTTTGCCACAAAAAAAAATGGGTTGGACCACCCTTAACATCTAGGGGGGTGAAAAATAGATGTTGTCCGATTCGCCACCCTAGCCGATATGCACGCTAAGATTCAAGAAAAACGGTTGAGCCGTTTCGGAAGAGCCGAGCCGTTTCAACCACAAACACCGTGACACGAGAATTTATATATAAGACTAGCTGTCCGCACAACTTCGTTTGTGTCACATTTTTCATGACTGCGCCGCTCCTATTGGTCTTAGCATAATGATATACAGGGTGGAATTTTGTAATGCCACCTGGAGGGAAAGTACTCTTAATACTGCAGATAGAAAATTTTACTCAAAGGAAACATTCCTTTATTTTTGAATAGAAAGCAAACTGCATTCAAAGATTTTCGAAAATTCTCTTCTCCCACACCCGGGAATCAAACCGGCTAAAATCTGAAAAAATTATACCCTGTACTTTTATTGCATCGATCGTTAGGGTCAATTATAAGGATGAAATCTCTCTAACAAACATGATAAATTAAATGAAAGGAAAACCAGGAAATCTGAAGTTACAAATTCAATGAGTCAAGTTAAAGCTCTTTAACTAACATCCATCTTTTGTAATGCAGACTCCTTTGCGACATACTCGTAGCTGCGTGTATGAGGTAATTTAAATAATGGAATGTTAGATTAAAATTTGAAAATTATGTTGTCATAGTTGTTATTCACATTTGATTGTTTTTACAACTCATTTCACATTTTGTCTCACGGTGAAAATGGCTTATCAAGAACAGTTTGATTTAATGGAAGCTTATTTTTTAAATAACAAAAACGTGAATCTAGCTCTGCGGTGGTATGGAGAGAGATATCAAGACCGACAGGCACCAATTCGGTTCGTATTGAAAAGAATGGTAGAAAATTTAAAGAATACGGGTGGTTTCAAGAAGAGACGGCAAACTATTCAGCAAAACTATTTCGATTCTGAACTAGATGTTTTAACATACTTTGAATCATTTCCGAAGGCTTCAAGTAGAGATGCTGCCGATGAATTAGGAACAACCCACACTCGCTTACTTAAAGTGCTGAAAAAGTATAAGTATAAATGCTATCGTGAAGGTCGGTTGGTGTAAAAATTCCATATTGGGGATCGTGACAGACGATTACAATTTTGTGAAAACATGCTTGGAGAAATTGACCGAAATCCTAATTTTTTGAATAACATTGCATGGTCTGACGAAACCAACTTCAGCAATAATGGCATGTACAATCGCCGCAATAACCACTATTGGTCTCGAGTGAATCCTGTTCGTGTTCATGAAACTAACAATCAAGTAAGATTTTCTTTCAACGTTTGGTGCGGAATTATGAGAAATAATGTAGTAAAGTTAAATGACCTTCGTACACGTGGATTAATCCACGTGTACGAAGGTCATTTAAACACTGTCAAGTATATTGAAATACTGGATCTCTTAAGAAACGAGTTAAATGGTTTCCCCGAGGAAGAGCGAAACCAAATAATTCTACAGCAAGATGGTGCTCCAGCACATAACAGCAGAATCACTACTGCCTACATTAATAACCATTTTAATACCTGGATTGGTACAAACGGCACAATCAGATGGCCTGCGAGATCGCCAGATCTCATCCCATTAGATTTTTTTTTTTGTGGGGATATGTAAAAAATCAAATTTACATGAAATCTTATGCGAATGACAACGAGTTGAGAGTTGAAGTTCAGAATACGATTTATAATATTCACCACAACACTTTATTAAAGGTTACTAGAAATGAATTCGTTAAAAGAATAAATTTGTGTATCCAAGAGAATGGAGCCCATTTCGACCAACTAATTAGTTAGTTTACCATTTTTTGTAAATAATTAAATTAATTTAAGATTTCCTGGTTTTCCTTTCATTTAATTTATCATGTTTGTTAGAGAGATTTCATCCTTATAATTGACCCTAACGATCGATGCAATAAAAGTACAGGGTATAATTTTTTCAGATTTTAGCCGGTTCGATTCCCGGGTGTGGGAGAAGAGAATTTTCGAAAATCTTTGAATGCAGTTTGCTTTCTATTCAAAAATAAAGGAATGTTTCCTTTGAGTAAAATTTTCTATCTGCAGTATTAAGAGTACTTTCCCTCCAGGTGGCATTACAAAATTCCACCCTGTATAGCCTATAGCCTTCCTCGATAAATGGGCTATCTAACACTGAAAGATTTTTTCAAATCGGACCAGTAGTTCCTGAGATTAGCGCGTTCAAACAAACAAACTCTTCAGCTTTATAATATTAAGTATAGATTAGTCTATGTAATGGTACCTTCTGCGGCGCCTGCACGGTCAGACTGCCTACGAGCACGCCGCGGCCGGTGCCGCCGCAGTCGCCGCGCAGCACCGCCTCGCGCGCGCTCGTGCGCAGCAGCTGCGTCAGCACCACGATCAGGACCTGAAAGTGAACGCCACGTTTTTTTCAAAGATCATTTCCCTCTTTTCATTATTATTTTAGGCCTAGATTCGGACTAGTTTTGCACTATTTACGCGGTTACGCCCAGTTTCGAGCTAAGAATTACTAGTCACGACTATTTATATGGTAGTTACGACTAGTTTCGGATTAGTCACTTCCAGCACCAGATTTGAGCATGACTAGTTTACAATGAGCTGGATGGCATCGAGCTCATTTAAAAGTACAGGACTAGTTACGGAAAGTGTCTTATAAACTACTTAATAAAATAATTAATAGACTAGATTTTAACTAGTCATGACTTTCGTCGGGTTAATCTAGAATTAGTCCTATTTTAGGCAGAACAAACCAGTATCGTGAAATCCGCATTAAATTCATTCAAAGGGAAATTGATCGAGATTTCCTTGCGTAATCGAAGAAAATATCCGCAGGAGAACGTAAAGTAAATGAGATCTGGCCGGGCACATTGCTCGCAGAATAGTAGATGGGGTTAAAGGTTCTAGACCCCGGCATACCGTATGACCTTTCATAAGAAGGTCTCGTTTAGCACCTAATGAAGACCGCGGCAATACGTTGGATGCGAAATCACACAGGAACCGTCGATGTGGAGACACTTCAGGCAGGCTTATATCCAGCAGTGCCTGTCTTTCAACTGAAATAATGGTGATGATAATAAGCCCTGTATCCAGTACTCACTTGGAACAAACAGACGAGCATGTTGAAGAACTGCAGCGCCAGCAGCGCCCGGGTAAGGGGCGCACGAACTGCCTCCACGCAGCCGCGCGTGTGCAGCGATGCTGACAGCAGTGGGGAGGCTTCCGACCACACCTCGCGCCATTCCGACTGGAAATAATGAGAACATGTTGGTCGATGTTAAGAGCAGTGGTGGCCGAGTGGCAATGGCCCCGACTTACGAATTGTAGGTCGCGGGTTCAAGCCCAGCCAGACGCATTACTTTGTGTAATTAATTTCATAACCACTGCTCTCAAAACGGTGAAGGAAAACATCGTGAGGAAACCGGCATGTCCTAGAACCAAAAATTCGAAGACATGTGACATTGACCAACCCGCACTGGGCCCGCGTGGTGGATTACGGCCCATTCCCTCTCCTAGAGAGGAGGCCTGTATCCCAGCAGTGGGAATATTAAAAGGCTGATTATGTTATGTTATGTTACATGTTGGTCGATATGAAGCAAGACCTTACATCGCGCTATCTAAGTTCTCCACGCCATCCGAACGTACCATGCACTCAGGCTATTGCCTAATACCCACACCACCTGTCTTGTTTCGACCATCTGATCGGCGGATCCTCCCTTTTCAATTAGTAATATAAATAATAAAAAAAAAAAACTCACAAAAAAAATTAAGGTTGCGGGTTGTTCCATCCTGTTCCACATCTTCCATGGATAAATGATGGAATAATGGATTTGGACGAACGGATGTTTGAAGCTTAACGTTGGATGGATATGGATGTTGAATGTTTGAAGACTAGGTAATGTTTGATGGATGATTGTTTTCAGGCAGACACTTGACTGAACTGAACTTGAAATCATTACAATAATTAATTAATGATTTAAACACCGCTGCTCTCAAATACGGTTTAGTTAGATCATAGAAATATAATTATATCTATGGTTTAGATACATGAATTTCAGGAAACCAATACGTCCTAGAGCAAAAAATCTAAAACATGTATCATCTGGCCTACACCCTCGGAGACAATAGCAATTAATTATTATTCACTATTCGTGTCTTTCATTGCTGAAGATTGTGCCTAGGAAAACTTTCTCTTTTTCGACCCTTCTCAAGTCAGTCTTGGGCGCTACATTATAGGATGATTATATGATTCTACTAGCGACCTGCCCGGGTTTTGCACGGGTGCAATGTAGATACTAATGTTTCCTCTAATATAATATGCATGTATTATACATATAACCCTTCCTCTTAAATCACTCTATCTATTAAAAAAAAAACCACAAAATCCGTTGCGTAGTTTTAAAGATTTAAGCATGCATAGGGATATAGGGACAGAGAAAGCGACTTTGTTTTATACAATGTAGTGATGGGCTGATGAGTGTGATGAGATAAGAACATGTTCGTGGCGCCAATACTCACGTGCAGAATAGTGCCAATACTCGCGTGCAGAATGGCGCCAATACTCGCGTGCAGAATGGCGCCAATACTCGCGCGCAGAATAGTGCCAATACTCGCGTCCAGAATGGCGCCAATACTCGCATCCAGAATGGTGCCAATACTCGCGTGCAGAATGGCGCCAATACTCGCGTGCAGAATGGCGCCAATACTCGCGTGCAGAATGGCGCTAATACTCGCGTTCAAAATGGCGCCAATACTCGCGTGCAGAATGGCGCCAATACTCGCGTGCAGAATGGCGCCAATACTCGCGGCGGCACCAGTAGCAATATAACAAAATGGTGGCCTGATTCTCTGTGCTAAGGAATTATTATGACTAGTATCGCCATGTTACCTGCTGCAGGGGATCGTGGTAGCAGGGCGCCAACACTCGCGGCGTGCAGCACGAGTACGGCGACACGGGAGGCAGCACCTTGCCGTCTGCGCCCGCCAGTCTACACAGACCAAACCTTGTAGATAAACTTGACATAATTTGAAGACGGTTAAAAATTGTATATCTATACTAATATTATAAAGAGGAAAGATTTGTATTTTTGTATGTAACGAATAAACTCAAAAACTACTGGACCGATTTCAAAAATTCTTTCACCATTTGAAAGCTACATTCACCCTGAGTAACATAGGCTATATTTTGTTTCCCATATTCCCACGGGAACGGGAACTACGCGGGTAAAGTCATGGGGCGCTACTAGTTATTTATAATATTAGCATCACCATATTTTACCTGTGAGCATTGTACCTAATTGTAAAAACATGTCACTAGCCTGTCACAAACTAGTAAGAATATCAGATTCCTACCAAGATTCTCAGTGCCTTATTTCACGATTTCACTGGATGGGAAAAGTGTTAAAAAAAAAACCTTTAGCGTCGTACTGTGTCATATTCCAAGGATAACCACCAAATTCCAGTTAGTGCTTAGGGTATTTTACCGAAAAAATCTAATAAGTCCGCTCACCCACTTTTTGCTACAACCACTAGTCGTACAAATGCGGGTGAGCGGGCGCCTCTCCACAGATTAGTCAAAATACTACCCACCTATTGTTAAAATAGGCATATTTGCGTTAGCTTATAATGTATTTAAAAAGAATTAGTTAAAACACTTAAAACCTAATAATAATTTAGTAAGTATAATAATAAACTTAGCCCTACCTTTCATCCATACTGTATGTAAGTGAATAATATTTTTAGTAATATGTGGAAACGTTGTTGATTGTACATTAACCTACTTTATTGTATACCTAGATTTAAGACAAAATGTACAATGGTTTGTATTCCCTAACAAAGTAAAATAAAGTCCGTCATATAGGTAGACTTCCAAAAAAAATTTTGGACACGTATTTTTCTTTTTACATGTAAACAAAAAATGAATCCAATACATTGCGTTGAAACGCGTGACGTCATGTCGCTGGTAAAATTGTAGCATCGTAGTGACGTCACGAGTGTATAAAATACCCTATTCTTTCAAATATCTCTATATATCTAGTACTAGCAGCGGCTCGGTTTCACCCGCATAGTTCCCGTTCCCGTAAGAATACGGGGATAAAATATAGCCTATGTCACCCGGGGATAGTGTAGCTTCCAAACAGTGAAAGAATTTTTCAAATCGGTTCAGTCGTTTCGGAGTCTATTCAATACAAACAAACAAACAAATCTTTCCTCTTTATAATAGTAGTATAGATTATATGTATATTTCATTTTAGTATGTGTTCCACGAGTGTATCCGTGGCATAATTTGCATCAAAGTATAACAGGACCTATCAGAATACCAGCGCTGTGATTTTTTTTTAAATATCGCAGCATATGCTGGGATAGGAACCTTTTTGGCCTCGCACATTTACATTTAGGTACAACTGATTTCTACAGCTTTTGTTAATTTATTTTTCTAGTAGTTTTTATTTTTTCTTTACTATTTTATTTGTTTTGTGCGAGTCCCAAATAAACATTTTTCTTTTTCTTTCTTTCTTTCTTTTAGTCTATCTCATCCTAGCAAAAATACTAATAACCTGCAAATACTTAACTTCTAAAATAAGATAACTGTTGACTCACTTCATGACAAGGTCTGACCCCTCGTTGAGGAAGTCCATGTTGATCCAGGGGATCTCGTGCCAGTCCGTCGGCTTCTCTGCGCCGCAGCAACTCAGCTCTATCTGGATTACACGAACTATGTATAAATTACCAATTTAAAACAAAAATAAAACTTAATCTAAATATATACTGACAGACTAACATAGTGATCTATCAACGCACAGCCCAAACCACTGAACGGTTCGGGCTGAAATTTGGCATGCAGGTAGATATTATGACGTAGGCTAATAACAACGTAAGTTGACGCTAAGTAATAACGCTAAGAAAGGATTTTTGAAAATTCGTCCCCTAAGGGGGTGAAAAAGGGGTTAACATTTTGTATGGAACTCCACGCGAACGAAGTCGCGGGCATAAGCTAGTTTGTGAATAAAATTGTCGATACACATTCATAAGTTCATCGCGGTTCATCCATCAGAAATTCGAATAACTCGTAAGGATTTGAGTCCAGTTGATGGTCCCCATAAGAAGAGATGATGTGGTCAACGATGGAGCACGCTTGTCTAGAAGTAACCTATTCACTCTTGAAGTACCCCAAGTTGTAGCTATCAAGAAACATAGACTCTGCGGCAGAATTCCACTCCTTAAATGTAGGTACGCACAAGTTTTCGAAAATAACTTTCAAAAACCTACAAGTTGATGTACTACTATCAGGAGTTGCGGAATTCGTTCGAAATAGTCACCACAGCCCTGGAACGCAAAGGGCATTAAGAAGAACACGGATGGGTTTTTAGTCAGCAAGAGTCTGATACCTTCCGCTACGCCCAGAGCGGCAGCAGTCATTTGATGATTTCCCATCCATAAAAAAGTTACCTACTATCTAGGTACTTTCTACCTTACTCTTTGGATAAAACAATCGTGATATTGCAAGTTATGTTTATGTCGTACCAAATCTCAACAAGACTTGCACATTGTAACAATAGCAAATTCTACCTGCATTGTATCCATGAGCGATTTCCACGTTGGCTCCGTCAGATATTGAGAGATTCCGATACGCAATGACGAAGATAGCTCCTTCATTAGAGCCTGAAATCATAGATAACAATGTTTTATAACCTCTACGAACAGTTAAACTTGATTTGTAACTAACTACTCAACAAAAGAGATGACAATCAATCTTTAGTATAGGTACCTACGGTACGTAGAATGGTGGGTCTGGTATGCCAAGTAATTCTTTGAAGACCATTACTTACACATACATCATGGAATACGGTTACATTTTGCTTTAAATCAATGCTTAAGACGAGACAATGGCCAAACCAAGTACGCTGTCGCCGGCTTCCGTTCTAACCAGACCAGATGCAGCTGAGTAGGTACCAGTGTTTTAGGAGCTACTGAAAATCCGACCTCCACCACCCTAAATCTGGAACAGGGAAACCCAGTACCTCTTAGCAAGACTGGTGTCAGATTTTCTGGTTCCTGACAATCCGTAACGAATGTAAAAGGTCTTCAAGTTACAGCTGGGACGTGCTTTTCGAGGCACAGAGCTCTCGGTATAGTATGTAAGATCACCCGTGAGGTGATATCTTTCTTTAAAGAATTGAGTTGAACTTTCAAAGCCCTCCAAGTTACATGTCAGATACACCAATATCCTATTAACCATGAGCCACCGTCAAGCCACACCCTGCTGACCAGGGTGGCTTGCTTCAAGTGCAGACACTTGAGCAGCACAGCAATCAGGCCTCTGGTGTAGTGCAGATTCATGCCGCACGCTTGAAACATGTAGGTACCAAATTCTACAAACCTTCAAAGTCCCCCTACACGCGAGATACACCAGCATCCCATTGGCCGCGACCAGGGACCCGCTGACGAGCCACACACTGCTAACCAATGTGGCTCGCTTCCAGTGTGGACACTTGAGCAGCACGGCGATCAGTCGCAGGCCTCCGGTATAGTGCAGCTTCATTCCGTACGCTTGGAACAAGATTAGGCCGTAGAGGAGGACCACTGTCACCTAAAAAATGTTTGTATATTTTTAAGTCTACGAGTATACTGTTCCTCTGCTGGGCATAGATAGACTTTGCGGAAGTTCCTCTAGGAAGCCTTTTCCGGTTTTCCTTGGGTTGAGTATACTTACGTAGTTTTGCTATGTCATAGTAAAGTAATCCATCGTCCTCTAAAGCCCCTAGACACAGCTGTTATCCATAGGACTATATTCCACGATCCTGTGCCAGTCTCACCCAGGTTCTATCCAAACAATTTCAGCTAAAAGACGTCTACTGCTGGACATGGGCCTCCACATAATTCGCCATGTCTATTCTCAGCGGACTTCCGAATCCGACTGTCCTGTCCACGATAAATACAAATTCATGACCATAAAGTTTCATGCCTTTTCTTCGCCGTCGAGTACTATGTCGTCGTGAAGTATAGGATCGTGATCGTGTTAAGTGCTGAAATGAATTTGATTGAAAGAAACTGATCTCAGTTGATTACCTTGTGTATATGCTTTAGCAGCAGCATGACCCTGAGGCTGGTGTTGTAGCAGAAGATGACCATGCACAAGGAGACCACGAGCTGGGCAATCAGCAGCGCGCGCAGCACCCCCGCCAGCCGGGCGCGACCGTCTCTACTGAGTGTGAACACACCCCACGCCATCCAACATTTTGTTGGGACATGCTAGCTGCGTCTGCGAAAGTAATGACAAAGGGTGCAAGTTGCAAATCGTATCTTAGCTAACAACACCACTTCAAACATTGGCCGTTTTTACTTTACAATGTCATGAAGTCAATGTCTTTGTCGCGGATCGAACTAACAGCAATAATTCACGGCGATCAACCAAATCTAGGCCAACGTTGAAACTGTTGTCACAGCACCCGCGAGCCTCAGCACATTGGTTAGGTACCCACTATAAATTGATAAGCTTTTTCTCGTCTGTAAAGTTAACCAAAATCATTTCAGCCGTTTTGTTTGCGAAGAGATGAAATACTCGGATGATGCGTAAAGCTGGCTTGTGACAAGGCACTGACATCCATATACGGGTTGGTACCGATCGGGGCAGGATTAACTAGCACAAAGAAACAGACAAATCTGTTCTTATTGACAACCATAATACGTTATAACCAACCTTAAACCCGCACCCTAAAGGGACCCCCTTTAGGGATATAGACAAATTGTCCAAAAAACTTAGCTCTGCAGCATATGCCGTTAGAAAAATTCGTGGCTTAACTGATGTTGAAACAGCACGTTTAGTATACTTTAGTTATTTCCATAGTGTGATGTCATACGGCATTTTGTTGTGGGGAAATGCCGCTGATATTCAAACAGTATTTGTGTTGCAAAAAAGAGCTATCCGTGCGATTTACAAATTAAGTCCTAGACAGTCCCTCAGAGACAAATTTAAAGAGATTAATATAATGACTGTGCCTTCTCAGTATATTTACGAGAATCTTTTGTATGCACATAAAAATATTAATCTATTTAAAAGATACAGTGATATTCATAATTTGAATACCAGGAACAAACATAATTTTGTCATTCCTAAAACTAGGCTCAAGAAAATAGGTGGTTCATTTAGATGTCAATGTATACGTTTTTATAATAAACTCCCTTCCTACATCCAAGACCTTAGTATTAATAAATTCAAATTGATAGTAAAACGTAAGCTATGCCAGAAAGCTTTTTACACAGTTAGAGACTATATTGAAGACCAAAAGGCTTGGGATTGAGATGCTTCAACGATGTACATGGCCTAATATTACGTTTATTTATTGATACTTTTCTCAATTTTAGACTTTGACATTTTATATTCTCCTGCATGTAAATTCAATTTTGCAATCTTGACATGAATGTTTACTTTTTAAAGTATTATTTTATTATTGTGACATGAATATTTACTTGTTAAAGTAATATATTTTTTTTTTAATTATTATATTATGTTTGACATGTATACTTACTTTGTAAAGTATTATATTTTTACTTAATTTATTTTGTGAATATGAGGACTATATGGGTATTATTTTCTTTTTTCTTTCCTTAAAGTATATATAACGACGACGTCTGGCAGTTTAAGTACTTTTACGGCCTACCCAAATGTCCCTTCTTTGGTATTGTTCGTCGGGTCGTTGAGCTCCTTATTGTTTCTAAGTTGAGCTACTCGACTACTGACAAAGGCTTGCACTGAATGGACAGGCCCACTTAAATCTGTATGGTTCTTTCCTCAAAAGGCCATTTCAGACACAGATCTGCATAGTTCTCATATAACATATTATGAATGGGAACTATGTAGATCGCCATATTAGGGTCTTGTTTCAGTTTGTCTGGCAGTTTGAGTAATTCTTGCGGCCTACCCAAATGTCCTTACTTTGGTATTGTTCGTCAAGCCGTTGAGCTCCTTAAAGTTTTAAGTTTGAGCTACACGGTATCTGACAAATGCTTGCACTGTCTGGACAGGTCCACTCAAATCTGTGTGGCACTTTCCTCAAAAGGCTACCTCAGACATTAACCTACATGGTTCTCATATGATTTGACCAGTACGGATTGTATGGACTTTAAAAGAGACTTTGACCTCTGAGTTTGTTTCGGTGTTTCTTCTCAGGGTAGTCAGCTAGGAAACACCGGCTTCATCTAGCTTAAAATGACAAGAAATATTGGACGTGTAAAAGTGTTATGTTTAACCTACTTACAAAATAAATATCATTTATCATTTATCATAGGGTGCGGGCGCTGGGTTGTCTATAGGTACCGGAAACCTCTTTTTTCATGTAAGCACCCTAAGTAACGGTGGGTAGGAATACAAAATACCCTAGTTGATCACAGAAGGCCTTGAGTGCTTTAACTGATCACAAAACAAATACAATATGCACTAACAAATCAAATGGTAGACAACAAATTAGGCCATCTAAGTGCCAAACATGTTGTCGAAGCTGAAAGACTTTGATAATATACTAGCTGACCCGGAAAACGTCGTTTAAAAAAAAATAGGGGTGGGCCGGTTCACGTAAATCGGTCGAGCCGTTTCGGAGGAGTTCAACCACAAACACCGTGACACGAGAATTTTATATATCTATACTAATATTATAAAGCTGAAGAGTTTGTTTGTTTGTTTGAACGCGCTAATCTCAGCAACTACTGGTTCGAATTGAAAAATTCATTTTGGGTTGAATAGACCATTTATCGAGGAAGTCTTTAGGCTATATAACATCACGCTTAAGCCAATAGGAGCGGAGCAGCGATAAAGAATGTTTTAAAAGCGGGGATTCCACGGGGACGAAGTCGCGGGCAGCAGCTACTAAGAGATAAAAGTCTTTCAAATAATACCTTACAAAACTGATTATCCGACACTTGATATAATACACTTGATAATTTTATTAATTTAGCTTGCTTTGAAATGAAAATGAACATTCGAAAACGTATAATGTAGGTACCTACTTAAACAAAATTTTAAACACACTGAACTAATTATATGAAAATAAGAGGGATCAATTTTTTGTCCACCAGCGCACTTCTTAGACAGACTTTGAGTAGGTATCCTTTGCCAACAGTTAGCTCGAGGGCAGGATCGACAGAGAGTACCTACCCGCTTTTCCTGTCCTATAAGCTATATTTCCGAGAACCCTCAAAAAGGCCCAAGAGTAACGCATTTGGCGCCAAGCCGGGACAAAATATGATTCTCATCAGCGCTCGAGGGAGTAGTATAAAGACATAAAATCACCTTAGTAACATTTCTCTGTCAATCAGAATTTCTGTACCAAGAGCACTTGAGCCGTATTTAACCGTTTGTTCAAAAGCTCTTATTCTTGTTATTATGTTAGCAGTAGAGATTCTAAACACGAAATAAACTGGAAAAGTACAAGCAGGCTTTAGAACTTAGGACAAACAGTTGGTAGGAACACACTGCAATTAAAATAACATGTCAAGTTTAGTATTGATTTCTCCACAAAATGACGCACGGATGACGCGCCATGACGTAAACCATAAATCCCGTTTGTTCAGAGGTTAATAAAAATAGGTCAGTCAAGATGGTGCCATAGATTATACTCGCCACTGTTGCTGCCGTATGAAAAATAATGTACACACACAAATTATATAATTAATAAGTAAGTATAGATATCGTGGAAGCTGAAAAGTGCAGGAGTTCAGCGTTCAGTGTACAATCGCGGCTTATAAGAAACAGTTCTGCAGGAAATATGTATACCTACATTGCACGGACAATCTGGGGGCACTAACTTTGGCTGATGAGTCCCTCCGCGCCGGACCGATGGCTACCTGATGTTTAGCTAAATGCGGCATAATAATTGAAGGGTTATTTTCTCTGGAAATGACGGCTACATGGCCAACTGTTGACTGTGATAGTTAACCTGTAGCATGTAAGAAGGGTTAAGCCCTGAACCCCTTACGCGTGTATACACAACAACCCTCGAAGTTACCAAGCAACAGTTACATCAATATCTAAATTGTATTCAGACTCCTACTCTTTGCCGCCCAAGTTACTGGCCGCAAATAAAAAAAAAATCGAAAAACAAGCAACAAATAAAAAAGGCGGGAACCTTTCAAAAATAGTGTCATTCTATTGTTTTCTTCGGAAAACATAGAATGTCAATAAACTGAAAAATAATAATTTTATCGTAGTTTTGGTGTTAATTAAGCTGCTGTTTAGTTAATTAGTGTTATTAGGTGATTACGGATAGCCAAAATGGCGGACGTAGCGCAAGACGCCACGCAAAATGCCCCACCTGAGACCGCGGAAGAGGCCAACGCGGAAGAGGCCGCCGCGGAAGAGGCCGTACAAGAAGATCAAGAGCCAGATATGGTGGTGGAGGAAATACAGGCGCCAGTGATCGCTAAGAAACGGCCCAAGGTCGCGTGGAGCGATGACTTGAGTCATGATTCTGAAGAAGACAGAGGTAATGACTTTTTAATTTTACCTAATATCTTACAAAGCCCTTTGCCCCAGTCTCACAAAGCTGTCACCTTTTTGAGAAGACACTACGTTATATAACAATATGTGTAAAAGAAGAGGCTCATCTGGTACCTACTATCCAAGTTTAATACATACAAAATGTGAAAATAAACCGTTTTAAGGACTGAACGGGTTTGGATCAAACTTGGCTCATGAGTAAACCATGTGCTAAGGACATAGGATAGATACAATTTATTCCATGAAAAAACTTATTATTTGTTTTAACTCAAAAAAGGCACAACATTTTTAAATCTGACAAAGATATTACACTGTACATAAACAAACTAAAATGGTACCTTAACGACGCCTAAATAATAAATAAATCAAATTATAAAAGGTAGTAGATACCAACTTATATCTCGATCTTTGATCAAACGTACTAAATTCATTAATTACCGATAATTTACCCTTTTCAGAACGCGAACGCCTGGCTCAGCTCGAGCGCGAGTTGGCAGAAACTCCGGTAAAACCAATATACGAGCCCGAAGAACTAGAGAAGCTCGTGGGCTTCATCATGAAAATGACCATACTCTACGACCTCCGGCCTGAAGACTGGACTGAAGAAACGAAGACACACATTGAGGAATGGGTACTGGAACCAAAGAGTCTGGTACTCTGCATCTATTTCCGAGGGGACAAGCTTAAAGCTGGTCACGAAATCCCTTCATCCCCTGTCTATGACTTGTCGTTTTTCCTAAGACCCCCAGACTTTGTCTTCAAGGTTGAATCATTCCACGATGACATCATATTTGGGACCTTCAGGGATTCTATTGAGTCGAACGTCATTCAAGTTATGGAGTATGTGTATGCTCCGTATTTCTTTGCTGTAAATGCGTGGCCTGATAGTAAGTAATTCGTAGTTTAGATTTAAAATGGCTGAACTTAGGATTTCTCAATACTTCTATATGAATGCTATTCAGAAATGCTGGGCCTTTCTGAATACTGTCTCTTATTTTTTTAAACACTAATATAAAAGCATCGTAAGAGCCAATTTATTTGCGCTCCACTGTTTTTGTTTTAGGGAACGTGCAGAAACTATAGGTGGCAGCACAAACGCGTCAATGTCAAGTATATTTTACGTATAAGTATAAATTATAAATTGGCAACGCTAGATGGCACACTACTTCGTGCACGTTCCCCTAATAGGAGGGTGCAGGAAGTATAGGTTTCAGTTTTTCAACACTAGATGGCATAGTCTACGCCGGGCACGTTCCCTATAACTGGTTTTTATTAAAATTGGCTCTTTACATAATCAATCGATATAACGACATCTAATGCGTTCCTTTTTCCTCAGGCGTAAAAAGCGAGTTCTGCACTCATATCCACACATTCCTTGCCAAGTTAACCGATATGTACTACAAGATGTTAGGTTTAACCGTCCTATATATTCCCCGGGAGGGTCAAAACCTGTCTTTTGAAAAGGCCAGTGCTGATCGAGAACTGGTGAAGAGACTTGAAGGAGTTGTCGTCTACTGGACCCATCAGATCAAGTCGTGTTTAGAGGATACAGCTTTTGTGGCATCTCAAAAGGAGCTGTTATGTCCCAGCGATGAATATGACTTCTGGGTTTACAGACGTAAGTAGGACCTATAAACAAACTTCTTTCTAAATCTATAAACACCATTCACAAGCTGGCTGTATCCAAGAGTAAATAGCTATCTAATTATTTATACCGATAATTATCTTATAGACGAAAACCTGAACGCTTTACTGCACCAACTCAAGAATCCCGCAGTGAAGCATATAACGAAGATCCTCGTCACCACTCACTCCACTTTTATCCACCAGTTCCAATCTCTCTGTGACGAAATTGTCCAGAAGGTGGGGGAGGCTACCTCCAACATTGAGTACTTGCAGGTTATCAAGCAACCCTGCGCAGTACTGGAATGCGTCGTAGACCCTGACGAGATATCCAAACATGTGCCGAATATCATCAACCTATTTCGATTCATCTGGATGGAGTCTCCTACCTACAATTCTGAGACTAGGATCACGAATTTGTTCAAAGCACTTAGCAACCAGATCATCATTTTATGCCGGAATTACATTAAGTTGGAGGAACTCTTCGACGGGCATACGGTAAAGGCTATTGGGGAGTTCAGCAAGTGTATCGACTGCTGTAAGAAGTACCGGGAGATCTACGACCTGATGGCAGAAGCTCATAATGAAGTTAAGCCCAAGAGCTGGGAGTTGGACACCGGAGCGATCTTCAACTATATTGACTCGTTCATCCAGAGGTGCTTCGATATGCTTGATGTTTGCAACTGCATGATTATTTTTGGGAGGTGAGTTTGATCCAGTTTACATCAGAAAAATTCAGTATTATTGGCTGCATCTGCAATGGTGCTTTGTATGTCCCTTCTGTTTAGTTGCAGTCAAATCTTAGTTTCTTCCTTATTTATGGTAAAAATCAAAGCTTTCTAGCCACGTTTCTCATTACTCCGCACCATCTTATCATGATTGATTCTTATCTTATTATGATTTTCGTGGTATGGAACCACGAAAATCGTATCCTCCACATTGCTGACAAATGCGCCATTTACTGTAAAACTATTACGGCCGAACCCACAGATCCGAAAACAAATGAAACAACAGAAAACCTATATAATTTTTCTGTTGTTTCATTTGTTTTTCTATCTCCAGTAGGTGATAGATCGGTTATTGGTTTCGGCCGTTAATCATACGTACCTATTCCATTCCACAAATAAGTACATAGAATTTAATATTCCTGGTACTTATAGCACTTTTAAATTAATTTTAGAATCAACGAGCTAGAAGAAATATCCAAGCCGTACTTCGGCGGTGCCAAAGGGGATCAGTTCGAAGCTAAATGTGAGAAGATAGAGCAAATGTTCGCCAAAGCGCTTTTCGATATTACTGGTGTCTCCAGTACGATCCTGGATGTCCAGGCTCCATCGTGGTATGACGACATTCTAGCATTCAGGGTCATCATCAAGGATATTGAGGTGAGAGTAATTTGGTGTAATTTTAATTAATGATCCCGTTATCCTAGAATCGTTCCATAATTATTTCAGTGCGACGATAAGTCAGATCATAATTTCTGTAGGTGATCTATATTTCTGTAGGTGATATATATTTCGTTGTGTCTTCATGATTAATAAAAGACACTGCAGAAAAGAAATACGCCATTTATTTTTCTTTCTTGTACGTACCAGTCTTCACATATATTTACAAATACATACATAGATATTCTGCCTCATGCAGCATGTTTCAATCATAGTCTATAATATATGTCCACATCTCATAATATATAATAAATAATATTGTATAAATTCAAGTTCTTAAAACGCAATAGACAGATATGTTGCTGGGGAGTTTGTTACGCCACTTCTACTTCCCAGCTAAAACACTAGGAAGTGGTGACGGGTGGGCGTTTTGGGGGACTGTCTTTATGTAAAATTTGACGTTCAAAAAGTGCTGTCTATCAGCCTTGTTTGAATAAATGACTTTTGATTGATTTGAGTCGTTTTCAAAATTTCCTGTTTTCTTTTGCACACTTCAAGACCCTCAATTTTGGTATTTTTCAAGGATTCGCTCTAAACAGCTTTTCGTTCAACAAAAATATTGATTACTTGGCAGATTATCATCGAGAACCTGGTAGACACTGTGTTTGAAGGTGTCAACCATGTGGAAGAGGCTGTGGTCGCTCTCTACTCTCTCAACAACTATTCCAAAAGGAAGAATCTCAAACGTGTCTTCAAAAGGAAAACTGCTGAGGTACACTTTAAGACACAACTTATCATCTAGGCGCTAGAATCGACGTAGCGAGTGTATGTGACTTACCGTCAAGGCACGTTGACACAAAGACGAAGCGTCAATCTATAAATGTGCAATCCATATTGACCCCTATCTTCAGAACGCAGTGTACCTACAGGTCTCCCAAAGTATAATGCGCATAGAAATCTTCGTCACTGTTCGGCAACGGTCGTATTCCCTGAGCGTCGGAAGACGATTTATGTATATGTATAGAGTGGTTAATTGCATTTTCTTCATGCATAATTTAGTAGAGTTAATGAGTTTTGATTCGGGTGTTTCCGGCAATATGACAATTTGCGAAGATCTGCATGCGCATTATTAGTTTGGGAATACTGTAGGTACACAATTTCCAGAAAGATAAAAATATGTACGCAAATGACCGAATGCGATCGCGTGGAAATCCCAACGATACGCACAAACAGTTTCGGGAAATACTAATGCTAAGCCGTGGAATTCCGGCCAATGTCTGTATTTTCTGATAGCTTCAGCCTTCTAGTCAAGCGTGCACCGTCGTCTACCACGTCATCACTTACCATCATGTGAGACAGTGGTCAAACGTGGACTTATCAATATATGAAAATATTATAAAAAGGAAAGATCGTTTTGTTTGTACCGAATTAGCTCCGAAACCACTGAACAGATTTTAACCACTTTATCCCCGTATTTCCACCAGAACTACGCGGATGAGACCGCGGGGAGCTGCAAGTATTAAATATAAATAAAAAATTAAAAAAAACCCAACACAAAAACATAAATTCCCTTTAAACGGTAAAAAAAACTCGAATCTTAAAGTAGTATGTACCTATTAATAATTGTAAAAACAATACGTCGCGTTGGGGGACCGCTCCAAACCTAACAATTTAATTACAAATAGTCTATTACCTAACTAAGCAGCGCGGTCACCCAATGCGACGTATTTTTTTTTTAAACAAACAAACAAACAGACAGACACGTCAAACTTACAAACTTAAACCACTATTTACCTATGCGTCGGGAATTAAAAATAATCTTTCCGTTCCGTATACATGACTTGCGAATTTGAGTGTAAAATTTTTGTCAAGTTCGGGAATTAAAGACGTGTTGATATGCTATAGATGTGGGCAATGTTCAGCGAAGAGGTGCAGGAGGCGAAGAAGGATATGGTCTCCACACGCTCCATGGCGCCAGCAGACATGCCTAACTTCGCAGGCAAGGCCGCCGTACTGCGCATGAGGAAGAACAGGCTCCTGTACCTCAAGAACGTAAGTACTAGTCTACTAGACCCTTTATATGTATAGAAGAAGGGGTCTTCTATACATATAAAGGGTCTCACAATACTGAGGTAGCACCATGACTTAGCGTCAAAAGCTTGGTCTGCGGCGGTCATTCTTCCTAAAAAGTGTTTCAAGGTCTGACAGCTCCATCAGGACTTAATCATAGAATAATAAATAAGTAGGTATTTGTTTAGGACTGCAGGAGTGCTGTGGTGATGCGTCACCATAGTAAGCAGGTAAGTACCTACCTCAGGCACTGCCTCGTTTAAGCGGTAGGCCTGCTTGCTAGTATAGGTACCGCCATCTGCGTAATTGTTTTTCACATCATCACCCACAGCTCAAATTCGCACACTGCTGAGCATAGAGCTTTCCATTCTTGTCCCAATATCCACGATCCTGTAACAGCTTCGTCCAGGTTCAAACCACGATGGCAACAAAACAATAGCCTTTAACTAATAGGTCTTATTTGTGTGAATCTGCAATCAGTCTAATCGACTTTCACGACTTTCCCCGCACGACAAACGCACTACAAGCACAACACACTCGTTGTGCTTGTAGTGCGTTTGTCGTGCGGGGAAAACTCCTCAGCAGAAGCTACCTCTCAATTTTTAAACCTAGTGCTTAGTCTCTGGATATCATCGCGTTTCAGTCGCTTTCTATAGGTTATTTGAGACAGGTTAGCTGCTAGTTCATTGTAATCAAGGCGCTTCAAGGCGATCCTCGTACTTTTCTTCATAAAGAGCAATTTCCTGTTTCACAGTAGCCATGTTGAGAGCCTCGTGAATTTCGCTGTTTATCACAAACAATGGTACATTTGCTAGCTGTTGCAGTATACCATTAAGGTTAAATAATAGGATATGAAAGTATGCATAAACGATGCATAAAACAAAAAATCTATGTTAAAACTGTTTTTCTGTTTGTTTCGGCTAATCTTTGAAACGGCTAGACCGATTATGACGGGACTCAGATAGCTGCTCTTATATAGAATAACTTAGGCTACTTTTATTTTAGAAAATGGATCAGGGCTTGGGGACTTAGATTCTAGTCAAGAATAAAACTTTGAAGCAACATCATTTCTCTCTCAGGTAATGACAGACGCGTCCGCCTGGCTGCTGCCGTGCAGCAACTCTGAAGATGTGATCATGCACGTGAACAGGCTGATGGGAGCCATCGACGTCGCCGTCAGGGAGATCTGGATATCCTGGACGGTATGATATAAAAATACATGTGGCACTCGGGGACTGCCGCGGTAAAGCTATTGCATAGCATTTTTTATCAACTTATGCAATTATATATTTAGTACTCTGCGTCATTGTGATATGGACTCGATTCGTTCACCTGGGTTACTGTACTAATGTAAATCACATACGTTTCACTTAACTTTGTCCTACCGATTGTTTCCGAACGCAGACGTTCGGGTCGGCTCGGTGACGGCGACATAATAGCTCAGTAATGAAGCGACCATTTTAAAAAGGCGGGGCCTAATCGAATGACGTAGCGGTGTTAGGTTATTTTCGTTACGGAATTTCTGGATTCGGTTGCCACGCTCAAGGCCCGCGATAGAAGCTATGCAATAGCTTAATATAGCAGGACATGTTAAATAGCCAGCTTGCACAAGTGACGTGTGGCGTCATGCTCGACTGATTTGGACAGTAAACTGTTAACCTGTCACTGAAAATGCGTTACTTTACATTAAGGCATTACTTTTCGTTGCGGCGTTACTTTACGCTACGGCGTTACTTTACGCTACGGCGTTACTTTACGTTACGGCGTTACTTTACGTTACGGCGTCACTTTACGTTACGGCGATACTTTTGTTACGCCCGGGTTTTCTTCTTTCCTGGTCGATGGTTCACTTTTGAGCCCAATGGATGGCCATTTTAATTGCAGCGTCAGTGGCGCTCATCACGTACACAACAATGTAGAAGTATGGCCGGGCTTCTGAAAGACTGTACCGATTTTGATGATACTTTTACTACTAAAAAGTGAAAAATAAAAAAACTTTTTACAAAAAAATACAACCGTCTTGTATCTATACAAAAAAAAACAAAAACTACAAAATAATTTTAATTTCGGAAGTCGATTCGTCGTTTAATTTCAAATAACGAAAAAGAAACCAGTAACACCGAGTTCCGAAATTAAAGTTATTTTGTAGTTTTTGTTTTTTTTTTTTGTGTACAAGTCGGTTGTTTTTTTTTTGTAAAAGGTTTTTTTTTCAGGTATTGCAGTTATTGTGTTACGCGATGTATAGTCAATCTTATATCAAGTAAGGCTCTTATGTTTGGTAGTAAAACACGCGGGGTACTAAACTAAGGAACTAGGAGTGGACTTGGACTTGCTTATAAGGACGTACTTACGTCCAAATTGAGTACTTTATATAAAGATAACTTTCTTCAATAGCACAACGTGGACGAGAGATGTGGAGCGGGACTCAACAAGACCCTGATGAGAAAGAGCGTCGAGAACCCTGGCCTCTTAGAATGTAACATAGATTCGTAAGTACCTGACGTTTTGATGAACAGATAGGTAATGCCCAGGTTACAATACACAAGAGAAGATTTTGAAACTAGGATAGTAAGCAAGTAAAATGATAGGTAACCTAAATGTAGGTATATAAAAGCGAAAGGTCTCTCACTCATCACGATATATATATCGAAAACGGCTTGACGTATAAAGATGAAAATTGGCAAGGAGGTAGTTTATAGTTGTAGACGTCCTAGCGGACGTCTTTTATGACGCTCCCCCGCAAAGGGGTGAAACAGGGGTGGTTCTCTGTAAAATCTTATTCCTAGGGCCAATGGAATATCGTCATTATTGCAGTTGTAAATCTGGCAGTTGGTTCTAGGTAGGTACCCTTAGAAACGAGTGAAAGAAGTATGAAGGATCGTAAGGGTCAGAACGAAATTCACGCGGATGAATTCGCTGGTGATGTGCTAGTAATATTATAACGCTGAAGAGTTTGTTTGGTTGAATGCGCTTATCTCAGGAAATACTTGTTCGAATTGGACAAATATTTTTTAGGTTTAGATAACTCATTTATTGTGGAAGGTTATATGATAGGTATAAAATACGCTACGACCAATAGGAGCATTCATGAAAAATTTGCTAGCTAGTTCTGTAGGTAATATATCTAACTAGCAGCGCCCCGCGGTTTCACCCGCATAAGTTTAGATCTCGGGGTAAAAATGATCCTTTATCCTGGTTATAAACCATCTGTGTGGCAAATATCATCCAAATCCGTTCACATCCATCATGAACAACATCCATCCATACTTTCAGACTTTCGCATTTATAATATTAGTAGGATTAGGTACATGTGACTTACCTACTTACTAGGTTACTAGAAGAATCTTGCTTTCTTATCTCAAAAACTAAATAGCTTCGTGTAATATTAATATTAATATCAGACACACAAGGACCACACTTCCTTTCTAAGGTGTTTAATCGAATGATTAATTACATTTAGATCTATTCTGGAACTGTGCCACGAAGCAGCCCATTGGGAGAACTTATTCATGGACATACCGCTGCATGCTTATCAGGTAATTGAAATTTAATTAATTACACTTTAGGGCCGGAACACCTAGAACTTCTATATTAGATCAATCCTGCTTTTGGGCTTCTTCGTAATTAGTAGTAATAAATATATGTAGGTACGCTCAAAGAATTACTTTACTTCCTGAGAGAATTCTGAATCAGTAATTTGGCTTATTACACTTGCCGATATTGAATCACTTTATAGGTAAGTACAGATCCTACTAGGGTTGCGGAATTTGTGCGAAAGAGTCTCCGCGGCTCTGGAACACAAAGGGCATTAGGAGGAACACGGGTGGGTTTTTGTCAGTAAGAGTCTGACTCCCTTCCGCTCCGTCCAGAGTGGAAGAATTCATTTGATGATTTCCCATCCAGAATAAAAACTTGGTATGGACGCTCAGTTTTCTAGTCAAGGGTCGTACCACGAAGTGATTGCCACTTCTATCATGATTCAGTGTGAGGGAAAGGGATAGTGCTTTTGTCTTGTGTAACTCCGTCTCTCTCTCTCTCTGACACAGGAATCATAATGGATTTAAGACGTCATGGTAGGGCTGCAGGTCTCACTTTTGTATATTAAATCCCAGGTTTACGCAAAAGGAGTAACAGTGAACTACGTGTACGAAAGCGTGTTGGCGGTCGTCAAGGGATACAACAAGATAATAGACTCGTTGTCCGAAGAGGAGAGACTGCTGTTCAAGCCTTTGATCATAGTAAGTTTAATCTATACTAATATTATAAAGCTGAAGAGTTTGTTTGTTTGAACGCGCTAATCTTAGGAACTACTGGTTCGAATTGAAAAATTCTTTTTGGGTTGAATAGACCATTTATCGAGGAAGGCTTTAGGCTTCATATCATCACGCTTAAGCCAATAGGAGCGGAGCAGCGATAAAGAATGTTTTAAAATCGGGGATTCCACGGGGACGAAGTCGCGGGCAGCAGCTAGTCCAATATAATTTCAGCTGAAAGACTTCAACGAATAAACTCAAAACTCCTGGACCGATTGCAAAAAATCTTTCCCCATTAGAAAGCTACATTCACCCTGAGTAACATAGACTATATTTTATCCCCGTATTCCCACGGGAACGGGGACTACGTGGGTGAAACCGCGGGGCGCGGCTAGTCTATACTACTATTATAAAGAGGATGCTGGTTATAGCCCCTTAACACTTTCGGTAGGTACTCAGAACTCGGCATTTAGGTCGAACGATCATTTGTTCTTGTGTGTCACACGAAACGTTAAGCACCATATAACTAGGACCTGTGGCCGTATTACGAAGTGCCAATGCTATCATGATTCAATATGAGGGAAAGGGATAGTGCTATTCGTCTTGTGTAACTCCGTCTCTCTCTGACACAGGAATCATGATGGATTTATAGACGTCATGGTAGGGCTGCTGTAATGTAAATCATCTTATTTTTGAGTCGATGATTAACTCCTTGGATTATTTCGGCCCAGTAGGTCCCAATTATAGCGTCTGAGGCATTAATTAAATCCCCCAGAGTACAGGTGCATGGGCCTTTGAGGCATTCCAATCTGTGGCTTATGTTCTGAATAGGAGCGCCGCACTGACATTGAGTATCAGATGGGTCTATGAAACCCCATTGCCCCAGGTTGTGTTTGCAGCGGCCTACCTGGGTGCCAACCGGTTCAGTGCCTTCCATATAGGCCACTTCAGATCACGTTCAGGCGGTAGGTGTTCGTGGGGTTGCAAGTAATCGGGTGGTGGTGGATGGTGTTATTTCCCCAGCTTGGTTCTCGCATTAGGTGGATGGTCTTAGATGTCTTCCGTGCGGCGTAGAAAACTCTAGCGGCTCTGAAGCCTATCCGCAACTGTTTTGTGATCGTAAAGTGGATGTCGTAAATTGGTCCTTTTTCCAAGCGCGCATGCGACATCCCTACGTACTACCGTGAGTAAAGACAGTATATCATTTGGTAACTATAGCAAATTTTGATTGGTGGATGTCACTATGTACCTATGCATATTTTTGTGAAAGGGTGAAAATGCCATTTATGCCAAAATGAGATTTTAATGTAGTCATATTTGGCATTTTCTCCTCTTTCGATTGGTCATAATTAAAATATCGACATTCGAAAAATGTGGTGAATACTTACATATTTTTTGGATCGCGGAACATTTTCTTTAGGAGTGCAAATGAAATATATATTCTATTTCTCATTACATTACCGCAAACGTCGTAACAGATAAACATAATTAAAAACTTTGTCCTTTGCGTTTTTTCTTTAGCTATAAGCACAAAAAAGTTCTGTCGGAAAACTGTTTTGTTATTTTTTTTTGGTTGTTTTGAATAGTCGTGTTTTGGTGGATACGCCCTTTGAACCTAAATGTATCGATAATACTACAGCGTTTAAGAACTGAGAGCGTGATACGTCGATTATTTTAATCATTAGGACACAAAGTGTCTATACGCGCCAGTTTGAGCCTCTCGATACGATTTTAGAAGACACAATCGGCGCAAACGTTGGCCGGAGCTTTACAATGGATAAGGGGTCGTCATCCATAAATTACGTCACACGTTAAGGGGGAGGGTGGGGGCCGACGAAGTGTGACATTGTGTGACAAGGGGGTAGGAGGGATCCTGATTTTCGTGACATCACATTTCAAAATCTATTTTAATCTAAGTGTTAAGTAAAACACGAACTAAAATTTGAAAATATGTGACGTCACACTAGGGAGGGGGGTGTCTCACAAATGTGACCAGTTGTGACAAGGACGGGGAGGGGGGTCAAAAGTCATGAAATTCGAGTGACATTTATGGATGGCCCCTAATCAAACACTCACATAAATATGCTTCAACGGAAGTCAGGACCACGGCAGCAAGCAATCTTGCCTCATCACATCTTCGTTATACTTCGTGCTATTGTTGTGTTATTTTAACTTTTTTAAAACAATGTTTTAACTACACTTTTTATTCTAATTTTAGATACAATAAAATTCGTTATCGTTTCGTTTAATTTAAACCTTAAGTCGATGTCATTAAAAGTCACATCTCAAGAAAAACTGCAATTTATATAAATTAACATAATTATTTATTCTAAATATCACATGATTTTTATTATTTAAATGCATTATAGTATCATTGGATTAACAAGTAAAGGATTTAATAAATAAATTGAATAACAATAAATTATTACATTGTCACAGAAACATCTCAGCACTTATCATAAAGAAATTAGCTATCTTAATACAATTGTAACAATATAAATATGAAAGTTTGTATGTTCGTCTTTCAGTCACACAATCACACCTCAATGGCTATAAGAAATTTGAAACACGGGTAGACCATGCAGTTTAGGATATAGGACTTTGTATCCTGTGCCCTACTTGCCTAGGCCAGAAATCCGATAAAATGTAGAACCGTATACTGATATCGTCAGTTTATGTCGGTTCAAAATTTCTCGGAATCACTTCGACAGGTTATTGACGATCAAATTCTGATGCGTAAAAAAGTATACCAAGTCAAGTTGACAATCCCTCAAGATATTTTTTAATCCTACGCATTTTACAATTATCCGGTGACATAAATAAATAAATTCAACTATTTAAGCAAACACTCATCCAAATGTCTGTTCATATCGTCCTGTTCCACCATCTTCATACAACAAGGGCAAGGTGTTTTAGTACCAGTTTCATTGAATATCTGCGACTCGTCGAATATATCGTCTTCTTCATCATCCATTGATATAATCGTGTTATTACTGAAGCTTGTACTGGCCCTTTCATCAGGTGTTGTTGTATCGTTTTCGAAGAATATTAAACATTCATCTAGATGCTCCTCTACAGGTTTGTCGAATGTCTTACCACAGCACGGACAGTTTTGGCCAAAGACCTCTTCCTTGCTACAACCTGCTTTGGCTTCAACTTCATCTTTAGCCACTTCATTAGACAAACAATCTCCCCTGTCCATTGTTATTAAAGCTACTGTATTTCTTCTTTTGTTGTTAATATTAACCTTTATTGCTTCACCCATTTCGTTAACTAATGCTGACACTTTCTTAACCAAATTCTCTGTTCGTAACGTGGCTTCTGACGCAGTCTTTCTTTTGTCTTTATCTGCACTGTTATCGTCAAAAGCTTTGAAGTCTAAATGAGTCAAATCTATCAAGTTGTCATCACAGTTTTCTGGATGTGATGGTAGTTCTGGACAATTTATGTCATTTGGTGTAGCTCTGTCTGGTTTTTCTGTTTTTATTACGTTACTACTGGTGGGCAAATTAATATTAATATTAGTCAAATCTATAACACCATTAGTAATTTCTGGATAATTTATGTTATCTGGTATTTCTGTTTTTATTTCACTGCTTGTAGCGAAATTCATATTAGTCAAATCTACAATGTTATTATTAGTACTTTCTGCTAAAGGCGTGAATTCAGGGTGTGGTTTAAATGCTGGAATGGGTGGTATTACACCTACTATTTCTTTTAGTTTGTTTTTGTCTGTAATCTGTGTATCTGGTTCTCTATGCCTAGTGTGAGTTTCATCAGCATTTATACCATCCTTCCTAAGTTTCTCTATGATATCCTTATTCAAGCACTCATCCAGATGTCTATTGATTTCTTCATCACTAAACTTCCCACTACAAACTGGACAGTCAACTAACTCTACTTTTACATTAACTGCTACTAATTTTGTACTAGTACTTGATTGTTTTAACTTGTAATCATCGCCATACAAGTCTTTTAATATAGCTGTTGCATTAAAGTAGTCATTGATTTTCTTCATTTTTGTTGGTGGAGATTGTAAATCTGTGGATTCTGTTTTATGTTTCTTAGGATTGGAAGGACCTACTCTTTTAACAGGTTCTTTAAAATTACTTGATTTGGTATTATTAATAGGTTTTTTAAAACTAGGTTCAACCTTTTTGACAGGCTCCTTTGTAGGTATTTGTTTGTTAGCCCATATATTTCTTACAGTTTCTGTCACACCATCAGTATAAGGTCTACTTCCTGTATTATTATTCAATAAAGTGTTGCCACTTCCCGTGAATACTGTTATGGGTTTCGGAGGAGGTTTTGGCGCCATTATTACACCCTTTTTGTTAGTTACAACTATATTTGAACCATTAGACTTAATTTTATTATTGGTAGTGACATTAGTAGAATCTTTTAATACAGGTTTATTATTATTTGGTATATTATTAATAGTTTTGATGTTATTAGTAATATATTTAGTAATATCTGCTTTTGGTTTAGTAGTAGTATTTTTCTTTCCTTTAGAGTTTTGTTCTTTCTGTGGTTCTTTTATTTTGATGAACTTGCCTCCACATTTTCTGAGATGGTCATTCCACCAATAGTCAGAGGGTCCTGGTGCCCGGTTCATGGGGCGTCGAACTATCCCAAAGTGAGGCCTTCTAGTCTGGCAGGGTCCATTACAACGCCACCAGTGGGTTTGGTAAAGTTCCACCTGAAATTTTAAACAGAAAAAATTTGAAGGAACAATTCCTATATTGATTTAGCTGTGAAGATTAATCATATGGTTGCTACCTGAACAATGTTCACCTTGCCACTGTTAGACAAAGTGTCCCCAGATTTATTTGTCCTCACACTAACAGTGCTACAATTACTTGAACTTCTAGGCATGTGAAACAAATGGACTAATATAATAATGTTTTTACTTGGTCTATATTACCTCATCATGAAAACTGTGGTATATACTAATATTAAGGCCGGCACCCTTATTGATCCTGTGCATGTGTGCTTTGAAGTTGGGTCCATGGCCGTCTCTATCTTGGTCCCGATTCGTCACAAACAGGAATGCATGTATCATCTCATGGAGCAGGGTTTCAACGAGGTCCTTGCGTGGGCGCAGCTTCAGGAGAGGTTCACTCAATGCTATGTCACAAAGGCCACCTCGGCCTTCATATCTGAAAATAAAGTAATAATGATATGTTACATTTATGTGTAATCAGCCTACAGTCTCCACTATCTCTGTCTATCCTCCAAAAGGATCCTGAATTCTAGATTTTTTTCTATTTAATAATAATAATAATAGTTTTATTTCAAGTTTCACAGACTCATTAACATTAAAATATTCATACACACTCAGTCACATTAAATAATCAAATACAGATTTAAATATCAATACTCAAACATGTAGGGAGGAACAATATACACCTGCACATTACCTACGTTCAATGTGTAACTTACAGCAGTGATTAACGTAGGCGCAATCGACCCTATCTGCGAGCGCGGCCAACATGCTATTGGAGCTCCCCCGCACTCGCCGAACCAGCGAAGTACCCCTCTTGCGCATTGTTGCATAAAAACAATCTACGCGCGCCTCCGCAAACATTGTCGAAGCGCTGCAGTAACGGGGGAGACCCAACAACATCCGGAACGCATTGTTAAACTGGACTCGAAGGGCGCTGTACGACCTTTGCGTGTAGTTTGTCCATAGGCTGCATGTGTATAAAACAGTGCAGTAGGCTCTAAAGAGAGTAATTTTCACTTCTGCTGAGCATCGTGCGAACCTACGGATCACCATATTCGCTCTAACCGACAGCGCCCTTCGCTCCCGTTCAATGTCAGCATCATCTTTCAAGTCAGGAGTAACTAAGTGGCCTAGGTACTTGAAACTATGTACTCTTTGTAAGGGTGTGCCATACAGCGTAATAGCTGGCATTTCATTCACTTTTCTCTGCCCATGAAAGACCATACACTGACTTTTTTTTACATTATATAATAGTCCGTGATCAGTTGCATAACCCTCACAGATACTCATCAGCTTTCTCACAGGAAAATTATATTTCTCAGGTTAAAAAGTAGACTAAATAGTAGTACTCTTTTTTTATGTACATGATATAAGTTACAGAAAATATAGATGAAGATGACATTACGTAGGGAGAAACCATGATTGTATACATTTTGCATGCCTTACGGTCAATCACTTGAAACTTCTCAATTCTTTAACAATTATATATATATTTAAATCATTAACAGTGTTTTCTGCAAAAATAAATAATTTGAATTTGAATTGTTATTCAAGACAAGTTTAGGATAGATTTTAAAGCGGCGGATTTTAATGAGATGAGGAAAGACAGTTCTGTAGGTATTCTTAAGTGTATCTATACTAATATTATAAAGCTGAAGAGTTTGTTTGTTTGTTTGTTTGAACGCGCTAATCTCAGGAACTACTGGTTCAATTTGAAAAATTCGTTTTGGGTTGAATAGACCATTTATCGAGGAAGACTTTAGGCTATATATCATCACGCTTAAGCCAATGGTAACGGAGCAGCGATAAAGAATGTTTTAAAATCGGGGATTCCACGGGGACGAAGTCGCGGACAGCAGCTAGTTATTCATATATAGAATAAATAGATAAATACATATACTAATAATTATCAAACAAAAAGCACAGAACATTATGGCACTCAGTGATGGCAAACTTTTGGAAGTAATTTAGCACATCTGTTTAGCACTTCTGGAGATTGCTTCCAAAAACAAACAGATAATTATTAAACTGTTTAATTATTATTCAATTTCAATTGCTCTTTTATCCTGAAGCTCTTCTCTTGTTTATGTTCTTTCCTTTATTTGACTTAAAATAATATTGATGGGAGTTCAGTGTCCATCTTGACAAAGGCCTGTTCTAACAATTCCCATTGTTTGCCTCTTTTTGCAACTCTTCTCAGTTTGGTCCTGCTGTTAGAATAACTTTGTCCTCCCATCTTTTAATATTAATAAGGTACCTGGGCATGAAGGTATTATGTTAAGATTTTTCTCCAGTTGTCCTGAGGGCTATGTAGTATATGATCCACTTTATTTGATCTATGTAAGTGAGATTGTCTGCCACTTAGCTGTTATAGGTATGTCCTTCCTTTGTCTAGTTTCTTGATTCCCATGCTCCTCTCCAGAGCTCTGTGACGATGTTCTGACACATTCATAAATGAAGTTTAGAGTGCTAAATTTACACTCCACTTTATAATTATATGATTACTTTGGATGTTGTCTTATCTATAAATAAATAAGTGGAACACATTTTGAGTAAGGTCCTGATAGATGCTATAATCACCCCGTTTTGTGCAGTGGTTGAGCGATTCGCTGTTGCGCTACGTGTCGTGGGTTCAATTCCAGCACAGATTTTCTATGGCCTACAGGTAGTTGTTTCGGGTTCGACTGTTTATTATGAATGTTTGAAAACGCACCCATGATACAGGAGAAATTCCTAGTTTGGGGGCAACGTTTTAAATAATAAAACAGTTTGAGTACCATCAATTCATTTTTTATCGATGGATGAGGTAGATTCCAGCACTGCTTGCATACTTTGAAGCATTTTTTTTAAAATAATATCTTTTAGTAAGAACATAAAATATACTTACGAACATACGCCAGCACAGGAGTACATCCTTTTGCTCCATCTTACTACGGCTCTGTCCGACAGCTTTGTCCAGAAAAACATTTTATCGAAGTGTACAAACAAGGAGTGCACATTTGGTGTTGGGTCAATCAGTTCTAACTCAGGATCGCCTAGATTCATCTTTATGCTAATTATTAATAATACTAAGGTAACTAAATAAAATAATTTGGACGATATCACACACTATCATTGTTGTGTTGACAAATTCTATTCAAATTTCAAATTTCAAATTTTTTGACATTCTTCATTTTTTGACAGCTGCGTTTCGTTCTAAGCGTTAAAACATTTTAAACATCATAAAAACGAAGACAAAAGAATTCGTTTACACAGTTCAATTTCGCATACAGTAATTAATATTTGCATAGTTATTTAATTACTGAAATATTTTTTTTTTTTATTTTAACTTCTAATTATTTGAGTTTCTTTTTTATCTTGTTGTGAGAGAAAATATTGCCAAGTTATAACAAATACTACTAAATAGCAGAATTTTGTTTCCAGGCTTGTGAAAAAAAAGTACAACCAGGGATAACAAAGCTGACGTGGACTTCTACGATGTCAGATGCCTATATTGCAGATTGTGTTCTGCAAATTGGAGAAGTACATATCTATTTTTACATCTACATATTCATCATTTAGTTGGGGTCATCTATAATTTTTAAATTATTAATGTTTTCAGCTTCAAGATTTCATAACTACGTATAAAAATTGCAATATTAACTTAGTTAAAATAATGGAAAAAATTTGCGACACTCCATTCATCGAATTCGATATGTATAACGTATTCGATATAAGCGATCTACGAGAAACAATACGAACAATGGAAAATAATGCTATGGAAGAAGTTTTAGAAATGTATAAAGTGATAGTAATTTATCTCATAATTGTGTATGAAGGTTTCGAAGCCTATATTAGTCAGGTATCTATTATTTTTATTTCATACGTATACTTTATCGTAATAATGTCTCTATTTTTCCAAAAGATTCATTTGTTATAGATGGCAGAACATTGGATTAAATACGTTAAGAGATTTGATATGCTTTTAGAAGATGCTTTGAGACTAACCATAAAATCAACTATGCAAAACATGTACAAGTGTGTACATGGCGATGGTAAGTTTAAAATTATTCATAAAAATATAATTATATAAAGTAAAAAACGATTAATTTTTTTTTATATACAATGAAAATTTATTCAAACTGGTTTCTTCAAGCAGTCAGGGTTTCCGTGAAAACAGTGTCCTAACAATAAAAGACGTAACCAGGTCTAGGCACCGTTCTCTAGAATCAAACCTTTGAACCCGCAGCTAAACGCATGGGCGTACCCAGGGGGGACAGGGAAAATCTCCTGGAAATCTTGCAGAAAATGTACGAACTCGCCTAATCACTAATCGAAGTGTAAATGGTGCTTTAATGTGTGCCAACTTTTGAATAAACCACGCAGTAAACATTGGCAAAATGCACGGAAAAAAAACGAATTAAATATTAAATATAATAAAAAATGCATATTCAAATTTACTTTTATGTATTTATCTACCTACCTATAAAGCAGGATCATTTGTGGCTGTTTGTACTACACACTACATATAGTTAGGTACCTAACCTACCTGTTTCCTGTAGGTGTCTTTGTGTAGTGTGGACGAAACAGCCGCGGAAGACCTAACTTAAAAAGTCTGACTTGCCTCCCCCTAGGCCAGAAGCTGGGTACGCCCATGGCTAAACGGGTCCCAAATTGGTCCCAAAGTTCTTTCAGAATTCAGTAAATACTAACTAAACCCATGTTTTTATTATTTATCCAGGAACAATGGCCCCGTCACCTCTACTTAAAATGAGTCTATATCTTTCCGGAACCAATATAAAATACGTTCCTCCTAAAGCAGAGATTCAAGATACATTCAACACAGTTTTCGAAGAAATAATTCAAATACTGTCAACAGTCCCTCGTCTGTTCGAAAAGTTTGGTCTACCTGCAGGTGGATTAAAAAAGTTTTACGAAGCTATAGTTACGGACCAGGATTGTAATAAGCTACAGAAGTATATTGATGATGGTAAAGTATATGAATATCAACAGTAGCTTATGGCTCCGCAACTCGCAACGTGGCCCGTGGATCGCGTGAGCTCGCTGAATAGGTATAGCAGGAACCCATTGCAAATAATAAACTAGTAATAAGTATAATCGCACGTTATATTTGTTAGTATCACATAGAATTCACCACGGCGGCCCCCCAAAACAAAAAAAAGAAACGATAGGTAATCTATTAGCATGCCTTTTATGTACATCGCTGTTCTCTTCTAATCGTGGTGTTATGATTATAATTACAGAAGTTGAATATAATATCAAACTAATACACGATCACATGGGAATGTGGGAGCCTTACATGCATATCTGGAAAGTGGATAAAGATGAATTTTTGGCAAACTATCGGGAAGAGAAACACACTGCAGAGGAATTTGATTATCTTATTATTAACTACAGCAATCTTGCAAATTCTGTCCAAATACAAGAAACAGTCAATCAGGTAATTTTAAGTGACTTAGTTTCTTTCTTTACCAACTTTGATTTAAATGACGTTACTTTAAAATAATTTTACTCAGCGCAACCGACTTGATGACAGAATGTTGATCTCTTTCAGCGTCAACATAACGTAGTGAATGGTTTAATGATGCTCTATAAATCAGGTTCTTTTCTTATTTTATTCAATGTTTTTTTCAGATTCATTTCATTACCCTTAACTCGAGTGAATTAAAGAAATCCATCATAGCACACTGTATAGTTTGGCAAATTAGGTTAGGACTATTACTAAGAAGCATTACAGAGGGTGACATTGATGTTATTTATGCGTACGTTGAAAAGAGTAGCGAAGAAGCAATGAAGGTTGGTTATCCATTTAATAAACACCTTGTTGTATTTTGTTAGTACGGTAGATAAATTAAAGTTTTTTTTTTTAATTAGGTAGATGAACTTGGTTTCAACATTATGGCGACATATTATGTATGAATGATTATGGAGTTTGCAATTATCCAATTGCAAACTCCATATGATTATAAAATATCTTGAGAGATTGTAAATTCTCGATAAGTTGTTAATTGCAATATTACAAACTTGAACTTTTCATTTCATAGACACCAAAAGATTTGTCGGAGCTTCAGGAAGTCATGGATACTTACGACCGTTTAATATCTGAATTAGACGGAATTGAAAAAACATTCCCTCCGATAACTGATCAAATGAACACTTTGGGTAAGAAGTCCATATTTTTCTATATTTATTATCTACTATATAAAAATAAGTCGGGTTTTCCTTCCTGACGCTATAACTCCAGAACGCACGAACCAATTTCCACGGTTTTACATTCGTTGGAAAGGTCTCGGGCTCCGTGAGGTTTATAGCAAAGAAAATTCAGGAAAAAGCGGGAAGCGACTTTGTTTTATACTATGTAGTGATGCATATTATAGTAGAGAAAACATTGGTATCTACATTGCACCCGTGCGAAGCCAGGGCGGGTCGCTAGTTTAATCATAAATACGATACCTCTTCGGAAATAGTAAAAAATAAACGTATTTCTAACCACTATTGTCTTTTTTATTACAGTAAAATTTGAAGTTGAACTCAGCTCTGATATGACGACTCGTCATGAGAACATACCTGTTTTATGGGGAGATTATTTAGGAGTTTTGGAAGAAGCTAAGAAAAATCTCGAAGCTAGCAAAGAGAGATTCAAAACTGGATTGTTGGATCAAGCAGAGGTAAGATAATGTATCATGATAGATTTTTTATTATGTATATGTGTATGATTTTATTAGTAAATTTTGTGCACCACAAGAGGCTCATTTAGTTAGGTTACTTTATGAATGCTCGTGTATGTATGTTTTTTAATGGAGTGTATAATAAATAAAATGGTGAATATATATTTTTTTCTGAGTCTCATCTATTTTAAACTGAAGTTAGTGTGCTATTGTATAATATAACTTCTTAAAACGTAACAGAAATATGTGTTGCTGAGGAGTTGTTGCTCCACTTCGTCTTCCCAGCTAAAACACTAGGAAGTACCTACCTAGTGACGGTCAGGTGGTTTTAGGGACTGTTTTTATGCAAAATATGAAAAGTACTGGCTCTTAGTCTAATTTGAATAAATATAGTGTTCTTGTGCGAAATAGATGTTTTATATCTACTTTGTTCGTTTAGATAATTTCGGTGATTTAAAATCTCGGAAATAAAGTTCGCATATCCTATTATTAAACATGAAAATGCTGCGATTTGCAGTCTAATAGTGGTATAAATTTTAATTCACAATTTCTCTCAGGTATTTAAAGAAGCCGCGAAAGAATTCTGTGAAGAATTCTATAATTCTGCACCAGTTTCCTCTGAAATAACTGCCAAAGATGCCTTGTCTCAATTGAAAGCTTTCAGAGATCAACTTAACGCTTTACGAGCACAAGAACAACTTATACGCGATGGTCTTGCTGTGTTCAACCTAACGTAAATAGATTTTGATCAAGTTTATCTTTTCTCTAATAACCAATACAATTGCATACTGCTGGCTGAGGGAAATCAACTATCTTGCAGGGCTAACGTTTATATACGCTAGTAGTTAGATTGTTTTAGATAACTATAGGTTATATTAAAATGCACACAATTAACCTTATAATAATAATGACTTTATAAAATAGTCATCCAATCTCGTAATTTAAACTTGGTGAACCATATAATGATTTTAGTGATGACTATTACCTATAGGTATTACTTAGTTCAGTAGATGGGTACCAAGTTTTTTGGTATGGTAGAGAATTACTTTTTATGCGTAGTAAGACGTAGTAGTAGTACCAATGGTAGGTGAAATCAAAATAAAAAATAATTGCATTTAATTGATTTTAGTACACCAGTGAATCTGGATCTTCAGAAAATGGAGAAGGAGCTAGAGAAGTTAGAGGAAGTCTGGGGCTTGGTAAATCAATGGGAAGAGTCATGGGAGAAATATAAAACGCAAACATTTTGGGAAATGGAAACTGACGAGATGGAAGAGAATGTTATGTTCTTATTCCGGTAGGTAAATTGATTATGTATAATATCTTTTTTTTAATGTGATTTCGTCAAATGACTAAGGCTTATTCGAATTATGACCATGTTGCAGAATTTGTTCGAAAGATTTACCGTAGCCTCTCAGCCGCTGAGTCTCTCACCTCAACCCAATCAACTGAGACTGGGCTGATTCCTTTAGTTGTAAAAAAAGCGTTCCAGGGATGCGGTAAATCTTTCGAACAAATTCTGCAATATTGTCATAATTTGACTAAGTCTTAGATGACTCGATAATTCTTCGCGGAAACCAATAACCGATCTATCACATACTGGAGATAGAAAAACAAATGAAACAACAGAAAACCCACTTATAAAATGTTTCTGTTGTTTCATTTGTTGGGTTCGGCCGTTATTAAACGATATTAATATCGATATCTAAGACAAGGGTCTAATTTTTTTTTCAGAAATTTCAACCGGCTTTCTCGGCAGTTAAAAGAAAAAAATTGGGATATTATAGATACGACTAGAGTCAAAGTCGATGCGTTTAGGAGAACACTACCACTGATAGGTGATTTAAAGAATCCGTGTATGAGGGAGAGGCACTGGGATAGAATAAAAGTGCTTATGAATGTGTAAGTTGCCATAAATTATAATTTCAGTACTTAGACACTTTTGTTTCCTTGTGAATTCGTGATAAAACTTAACTAAGCTTATGTTGTGAGTAAGAAAGACAAGTATAGATGTAATCAAATAAAGTAGCAAATGATAAGGAACATTTTTTTTTTCTAATCCCGATTCTATTCCTATATAATTTCACATTTATTTGATACATTCAGAGAGTTTGACCAAAATTCAGAAGACTTTAAACTAGACTTAATAATGCAACTGAACTTCCAAGCGTATGCAGATGAAATAGCAGAAATTTCAAATGCTGCTACTATGGAATTGAACATTGAGAATGGACTCAAAGCTATTCGAGAGGTATGGAAGGCAACTACCTACGAGATGTCGCATCACAAGGGAGACATTTATAAGATAAAAAGTGTAGACGAAGTGATGCAGGTTAGTACAAAAGTATTTTGAGAATGTTGGGCAGGTTTTTTGCACAATGGGTGACTAAACTGTAATATTTCTTAGTTTCTTGAAGATCATCAAGTGCAACTCTCGTCTATGAAATCAACAAAATATGTTGAGCCGTTCATTAAAGAAGTTGACTACTGGGAGAAGTCATTGGGATATGTAGCTGAATGTATTGAAGTAAGCAATAATGTTTCATTTTAAATTAATACAACAACTAATTACAAAGTGTTTGAATATTTAAATAGGTAATATTTTTCTGTAACAGATCTCTTTACAAGTTCAAAGGCGCTATCTCTATTTAGAAACTATTTTTACTGGTGAAGACATTAGAAAACAATTGCCAGCGGAAGTTTTAATATTTGATGCCTTGACCGAGGCTTGGACTGAGGTCACTTCCAAGTGAGCTAACTGATATTTTATTGAGATACCGTAAAAGTTGATCCACACTCACCTGGGCAATGCCCGAAATGTCGATGAATCGTGTTTCGTTGTTCACAAACGTCCGGGCCCTAATACCTGTAAAAAAAAACCTTAGTGATCCATCCCTCCTTGGTATTATTAAAACTTTGAACAATACTCATTTATTTTGCTGTTATAACATTTTGTATTAGAATGTATATTTCTTGATAGCATGTTCGCTGGAAAAAATGCAGTCGAAGCCTGTTTATACAAGCCAGCGCCTTACCTTTTTAATAAATTGAACCAAATGGTGGATAACTTGGATGGCATTCTCCGAGCTCTCGAAAAGTATCTGGAGACAAAACGACAGCTGTTCCCTAGATTTTACTTTATATCCAATGACGATTTGCTCGAGATTCTTGGCAATTCAAAGAAACCGTCGTTGATACAAGTGCATTTGAAAAAATTATTTGATAACGTAAATAGGATAAGGATTGAAAAGGTAATTCAAGCTCTCACTTATTTTACCACCGTGTTTAAAAAAACGTTACTTTTTGTTCGGGTTAAGTATTTTTTTTAATTTACTGACATTATGCCTTAGATTAGCGTTGCCGCTTTAGCCGTAACTTTTAAGATTTATTTTTTTACCTTGAAATATAAATACTGTTGAAATTTGATAATAATTATTCAATAATACCATATTAAATTATAACGTCATTGTATTATTAGATCAAAAGTTATAAATCACCGAATTTTTATTCGAAATCCTGTAAATGACTGAAAGAGATTTTTAAGTTTTCGTATTATAACGCTGAAGTGCCGGTGTTCGTTTAATTTTTTGGTAATTTTTTACCGAAAAGAGTGGCAATACTTTCAACGACAGGAAACGAAGATAAAAAAAATAGCCTTGGCCAAAATGTCATAAAGTATACCTA
Source organism: Hecatera dysodea (assembly GCA_905332915.2). Lineage (NCBI taxonomy): Eukaryota > Metazoa > Arthropoda > Insecta > Lepidoptera > Noctuidae > Hecatera > Hecatera dysodea. Next base: position 2,046,161 of record HG995294.1, on the reverse strand, counting down.
CCAAATGTCAAAGTCTGAAACTGTTTTGTTGTTGACTTTTGCCGCTAAAATATTACTCCTAGGCTGCTGAAGATCGATAGTGCATTAGTGTTGAAAGTTATAGCTAATTAAATATATTAAAATGGATGAAATCTTGAGTAAATGTCATTTTGTACCGATGAGTACCATGGTAACTATAATCTACATTACTTTTAAGTATGTAAAGCATGTTAGCTGTGTTAGTACTTCTATGAGCCCTTTTCATAAAATTATGTATATTTAAATTAAAAATCACGCTTTATATTTTACTAGACCTTTCTATTTTTAAATTATATCTGTATTATTAGGTTACATAGTAATCTAACCTAAAACTCGCATTTCCATAATATTTTTGAATTCTTAAAAATACTTAATGAGACTTCTATTTTATCATTCACTTACCTAAAGTATTAGTTCTTTATCAAATAACTAAGCTTAACTAAACTAAACTTTTCAGAAAAAAGTTATTGAGTTAATGGAGGCGCCACAACCATTTGACCCGGTCAAAATATACTGCAAAAGAAACCTACTGAAACTCCAACAGAGTAGAACTAACATGAAGTATGCTGATAGTGACCTGCGGAACTTCAAGTCGGTGCACCGGATAGCATGCTGTAAGGCCATATACTCACATAATTGGAACAAGTTATTGTATCTGTTGAAGAAATGCCCACCATGGGAGCATAATTTTAAGGATGTCAACGAGGCTGCCCTGTATGTTAGAGTGAGTATTTCTGAATACGGTCCATATACCACTCTTGTACATAAAGTTTAAATAAATAAATACAGTGTAAACTCCATGTAACGACAAACTCCCTAAAGCGCCGAAATCACTGTTTTGGCTGTTTTAGCTTGTAGGTGTAAATGTGTAATGCTATATACAATGATACTCTATATAGCATTACACCCACTCTCAATAATGGCAACAATTAAATAATAAAAAGTAATTTTTAAGTTGCAAAAATTAGAAAAAACTGTGCAGCTGTGCACATTCTTTTGTTGCTTTACTATCCTAGCCTGTAATAAACTCGACTGTCAGCATCATTCATACCAAACTCTCTAAGATTTCTGAATTAGACACAGAGGAGCTTATGGCTAAAGAATAAGCGCATGGGTCAATCTTCAAGGTTAAATTTAAACTCTTGCCAAGGTTGGTCTTTGAATACCATCTTAACATAACGGTATTCCTCTGTGCTTTGAAAAGCACATTAAGCCTTTGGACCAGCTGTCGTATGTCAATCTTAGGCAGTTGTAATGGATTGTCAGAAGCCAGTAAATCTGACTCCAGTCTTGCCAAGAGGTACTCTGTTACCCAGTTAGTGGGTAGTGGATGTCTGGTAGAGAGCCACTCCACATTAAATACATGTAATCAGCAGAATCCGGTATGACTGGAAGCCAATCCCAATATAGTTGGAAAAGGGCTAGGTAGATAATGGTGACCTATTTATTATATAGTCAGTAAATGTTTAACTATTACTTTGAAATCATTTCATAAGCTATCAATTACCTACCGTTATTGAGATAAAAGTTCTAAGTTGTTGATAAACAAGTGATGTTTCTCATTAAGTAATATGAGAAACACTGCACTTGTACTGAGTACTTTTGTTGTTTGTCTCATGGAATATTATATTTTTTAAAATAAGAATCCTTTATTTTGTGCTCATCTCTCTACCTTTTGATGTGTATTGCTTGTAAACAATGTAATATTTTTTGTGGTTGCCTGTGGTTAAGTGACAAACACAATATATTTTAAAGAAGGTGTGTTCTCCAAATAAAAGAAACATAGAAGAAATTATATAATAAGTTCGGGCGCCATGGAGATTGCACACAGTATAAAAAGATTGCCGGAAAGAATAGAGCGGAAGAGTCAGACTTTTAATCTGCCGGTGGGAGGCTAAACAAAGAAATAAAACAATAAAAAATATTTTATCCTTTCTCTATTTAATGGCCCGTAGCTTCAATTTAATTAACATTATATTTAACGTTTTACTAATATTTAAAGAGGTGATATTATTGTAAGTACATGGGCGATATTATTGCATCGTGCACTGTTAATTTAAAATAATGGAAAATTCCTACCAGTTTACTGGCTATAAAAATAGTAGAATATAACCAAAGGAAGCGATGACCGACGAAAGATTTCCTCAGCAAAAAAAATGTTCCAAAAGGACGTAGGATAAAAATCCAAGTAAAAAAATCCGATATTAAGGAAAAATGTCCTTTAAGAAAAAAATCCGTTAAGAAAAACGCCAATGGGCTGTAACAAAAGGTATGAAGTTTAATATACACGAAAATCATCCGAGTCTGAGCACGTGGACGCGTGCATAAGATAAAAAAACTTACCGTTTTCCTTTTCAAATAAATAGATGTGCTCCACGCAACTCCATTTAGTACGTGTGTAGTGAGCGTAAATTATTGATATCTGAAATTAACAATACGTCTGATAAAATTCCTATACGATTTTCAAGCCGAAAGCATCATGTCCAGAAAAATTCTAACTCACCAAAAATTAAGGTCAATCCTCATAGTATCATCGTCCTTGGTCGTTTTAAATACGTTATGGCATAATATAAACCAAAAATATCCAAGATAACTAGTGATTTAAAAATATATTGAAAATAGTTTCAAATTATCGACCAGCCATCGTCTGCAGGATCGTAGAGTGACTTGTCAAAAACGTCATCTGTCAAAACTAGAAATAGTGTCGCGTTCCGAAATCGACTATAAAAACCATAAAGCATGTAACGAGAATAAAAACTCGTTACATTACATCCCTCCCCGATAAAATAAAAGAAAGCAATTTCTTTTATGCTAAAAACCAAAAGAGAAAAGCAAAAACTTAAAAAAGAACGAAGGAAATATAATTCCAAAAACAATAAACCAAAATGTCTATTATTAACAAACCTATATAAAAAAAACAACAAGGAATGCCACAAATGCAAATTCCTGAAGATAATTACATGCATACAAAAAAAATACAGTCAAGCCACAAATACGACCGACTCACAATACAAAAAGAACCAACATGAGTGCAGTTAGGCACCTACGCCACTGACTAACAAGTAAAATCCTAGAAGTACTGCAAGTGCAGTTAAGCGCAAATGTTGCTGACCAACAGGTAGAAATTCACAAAAAAAATACCAATATGAGTACGGTTAGGCACCATCGCCACCGACTATCAAGTATAAAGCAAAAAGACAATACTAATGGTGTACAGTTAGGCGCAATTGCCGCTGTTTAATAATAAAGATAATCCAAAAATGTCTATATGAGTACAGTTAGGCACCTTCGCCACTGACTAGCAAGAACAAATTATAACCGTTCGTCACAGTTTTAACTAATCACATCACCAAAGATGTAAAAATATAAAGAAGATTGTTGTGATCGGCATAACACCACCAATTTCCCGAGCACAAACAACTTCGAAAATAAATGCATATTGTGATCGGCACAACACCACCAACTTTGCGAGCACAATAGCAAAAAAGATTGTATACTGTGATCGGAACAACACCACCGACTTTCCGGGCACAATAACAAAAGAAAATTGTATACTGTGATCGGCACAACACCACCAACTTCCCGGGCACAGTAACAAAAAAACTAACGAAATCAAGGAAAAAGAAATATACCGAGATCCGTAAAAAAAGGATAGGAAAATGTCTACAAGTGAGAATAAGAACACAAGTATTGAAATCCCTATATAAACAAAGAATACCAACCCTAAAACAAGAGCTGGCAGTTCTTCAAAAAAAACATCAGGAACACAAAAATCAATACTATTTCTACTAAGGGAAACAGTATGATCCGCGTAACTTAAAAAATAAATTAAGATTTTTACATTCTAACATAAAGATAGAAGCAAATCCTAAAATTGCAAGTGATACAATATCTAAAGGGTGTAAATATAAGTAGGTAACCATCCAGACATTGTATACAAGAATGTATAAAAAATATAAGATCTTTTGATATGAAAAACGCGACTGTGTGGGTGGAAAAAGTTATCATTATAAACCTTAAAATGACCTAAGTTATGTTTTAGAAAGTCAAGAAATGAATTCAATAAATTTATATGAAGTTACCTAACATACATCTTCATTCAAAGCGCGGTAAACCTATCGTTCATCCCATCATACATCACACTATCATGCGCGCCCTTCAAACAAAAATACCAAAATCAAAACTATCACTTGGAAACCAAATTAAAATTTAATAATATCTTTAATATGATAACGACCAGAAGTACCCTTATTAAGGTCTTTCAGAACATAAACATTATCAGAAATCTTTTCAATAATTTTACATTTAATGAACTTAGGTGCAAGTTTTGCCGAAAAATAAGTAGGTGCATGAGATTGAACGAAACTCCTTCTCCACACAACATCACCCACATCAAAAGAAATGACTCTACGACCCTTATTATAATAGCGAGCATTACGCTGATAAGCTTTTAATAAATGAGTTTGAACTTTTACAAAAATATCACCAAGTGAATTAAGAGAATCAGCATAGCGATTTCTATTAGAAACTTCAAGTTCATTCAAGTTATCAACAGAGTTACTTAAATGATGTAAAGAAGCATCAAAAATAAGTTCCCTACCAAACATCAAAAAGTTGGGTGTGAAATCAGTAGCAAGATTAACACTATTATTCAAAGCTAATTGAACATGAGGTAAATATTTAGACCAAGTTCTATGATCATCCTTAACAAAACAAGCTATGCAAGTTTCAACAGTTTTATTATATCTCTCAACAGGATTGTTTTGAGGTGTGTATAAAGTATTATAAAATATTTTAGTAATATTAAAACTTTTCAAAAATTCTACAAAATGTTTAGAAGTAAATTGTGTACCATTATCACAAACAATTATCTTGGGACAACTAAATTTAAGAAATATTTCCTTTTCAAAAAGTTTATTTATTATTGTAGTAGTAGCATTTAATTTTTGTTTCTCAGAAGGAGAAAGTTCACTGGCAGAAGTTACTGTACAAACTTGAACTTTATTGCTTTGAACATAAGTAATATTTTTCCATAAATCTTTAGCCAAATCAAATTTTAACCAAAAATCAAAACCTAGAAAACAAGTTCCTTTGCTAAGTCAAGGAATTGTTCCACAGAATCAATATGTTTACCAAATATAAAAGGAGTGTAAATAGACAACATGTTATGTTTTATTATACTAACCAAAACTGTATCAAACAATGGGAAAGAAAGACGACTAGCCATGTCCATAATTTCTGTAATGAAGTCTGAAAGAGATTCTGAACTCTTCTGTTTCTTCGTACGAAGGTCATGTTCCAAAAAGTAATCAAAATCTGGCTTGTCAAAACGTTTAAGCAAAGCAAGTTTTAGCTCATGCCATGATGAAATACGAATCCTAACAGTGCGAAACCATTTAACAGCAATACCACTAAGCAAGTCTGTAAATGAACCAACTAATAAAATCTCATCAAAATTTTTAAATAAAAAGTATTCTTCAACTTCAGTAATAAATTCTCTAACACAAGTTTTTCCATCAAATTTAATTCTACTCTTTTTTAAATCTGGCAACCTAGTTGCAGAAGGCAAATTCTTTTTAATATGTTCATTGACCAAAGCATTCAAAGAATTAAATGAAGGCAAAGCATGAGTTGCAAAAGCTGGAGAAGACTGTGCAACCCTGTCATTATGACCGAAAGGATGATGTACTTCTGTCAAATTAATCATATCAACAACATGTGCATTAGCATTAGAAACTGTGCATGCACCATCAGATTCTAAGTTATTATTAACAGCTTGAGGCGAAGAACACTGTACTTCTTTATCCATGACGAATAAGCAAAACTATGGTTGATGAGCAAGGCAAACCAAAAAGCAAAACTTCAAAAAGTTGTAAAATATTTGAGGTTATGTTAAAATAATTAAGTATCAAGTTGTTTTTATGAAAATATCAAAGTGTTTAGCAGTGAAAAGATGCAATAATAACTTCACAAGATAAGTTTAAATCCCTTAAAGTATGATTATAAAGTAAAACTAAAGTTCACATAAATTAACTATGAAATAAAGTTACACCGCACTAAGTTCACACTGTTGAGTTACCTAACAAAACAAAACTGTCTTACCATACAAATATGTTGATTTTGTAAGGGTAAAAGGATAAAGGCTGTAATAATAAAAGTTAACAAAACACAATAATACAATATTGTTAGTAGATAAATATTGTTTACAAGAAAATATCAAAAGTATTTAAGTTGTTTACAAAAATTAACAATATTAAATTTCAGAAACAAAAAGTAATCTGTAAACAATACTATTAAATTAATAGATGCAATAATATCCCATAAAAAGTCATGAAGCTACTTCAATGTCCCTGTTCGCAGAGCGACAAATGTAATATTTTTTGTGGTTGCCTGTGGTTAAGTGACAAACACAATATATTTTAAAGAAGGTGTGTTCTCCAAATAAAAGAAACATAGAAGAAATTATATAATAAGTTCGGGCGCCATGGAGATTGCACACAGTATAAAAAGATTGCCGGAAAGAATAGAGCGGAAGAGTCAGACTTTTAATCTGCCGGTGGGAGGCTAAACAAAGAAATAAAACAATAAAAAATATTTTATCCTTTCTCTATTTAATGGCCCGTAGCTTCAATTTAATTAACATTATATTTAACGTTTTACTAATATTTAAAGAGGTGATATTATTGTAAGTACATGGGCGATATTATTGCATCGTGCACTGTTAATTTAAAATAATGGAAAATTCCTACCAGTTTACTGGCTATAAAAATAGTAGAATATAACCAAAGGAAGCGATGACCGACGAAAGATTTCCTCAGCAAAAAAAATGTTCCAAAAGGACGTAGGATAAAAATCCAAGTAAAAAAATCCGATATTAAGGAAAAATGTCCTTTAAGAAAAAAATCCGTTAAGAAAAACGCCAATGGGCTGTAACAAAAGGTATGAAGTTTAATATACACGAAAATCATCCGAGTCTGAGCACGTGGACGCGTGCATAAGATAAAAAAACTTACCGTTTTCCTTTTCAAATAAATAGATGTGCTCCACGCAACTCCATTTAGTACGTGTGTAGTGAGCGTAAATTATTGATATCTGAAATTAACAATACGTCTGATAAAATTCCTATACGATTTTCAAGCCGAAAGCATCATGTCCAGAAAAATTCTAACTCACCAAAAATTAAGGTCAATCCTCATAGTATCATCGTCCTTGGTCGTTTTAAATACGTTATGGCATAATATAAACCAAAAATATCCAAGATAACTAGTGATTTAAAAATATATTGAAAATAGTTTCAAATTATCGACCAGCCATCGTCTGCAGGATCGTAGAGTGACTTGTCAAAAACGTCATCTGTCAAAACTAGAAATAGTGTCGCGTTCCGAAATCGACTATAAAAACCATAAAGCATGTAACGAGAATAAAAACTCGTTACAACAAATAAAAAATAGTAATTTTTTCAAGCAGAATTGTTTATAAATGATATTTATTTTGTAAGTAGGTTAAACATAACACTTTTACTTGTCAAATATATCTGGTCATTTTAAGCTAGATGAAGTCATTGTGTAACTCACCATTACCTTTCATTATTTCCAGGCTTTAGTAATTCTCCTCATGTATCACCCAACATCCCAGGCTCGAGGGCTGTTGAATGACTACCTTCACTTAGTTTGGTCTTGTCGCTCCGATGAAGTCAAGAAAGCAGTTCTAAAGATCTTGTTGACTTTGCCCGAGAAGATCCACGGTGTTTCGTTTGGCAGATATGCTTATTCTGATACAGGGTGATATTTTAATAAAAATGTGTTGGTTTGAAACTGGTATCAGATACATGATACCTATTTTATTTTGTGATATAAACATATAAGTTTAATGACTATTTGTACCTGTTGAACTAATAAGAGTTGTTTTATAATATAAGTGCCTATGAGAGTATTTCAATAAATGTATATTTGACAAATTCTTAATGGTTTGATTTGACTTTGGTTTCAATTTACCCAATAACTGGGTAGTATGTTGATTTTGTCAAACAAGTATAGTGTGGTACTACAACAATATTACTTATTGTTTCTTTTTCCTAAATACCCATTTTCCAGAACCCCATGGGTCTGCCAGTAGCTAAGGCCATGTCCTCAGAAGATGGGGAGGTGATTGAATGGAAGTATAACTTGATATTGGACGGACCCGCCGAAGTATGGCTGAATGGACTTGAGCACACCATGAGGGTTGTGCTGAGAGATGTAAGGTTTTCACAAGTTTGAGTAGAAGATGTCTATTGAACTAGGTTGGCGGTAGCGTAGACAAGAAATACCAACATTGTCTGGAAATAAAGCTGAAAACACCCTGGGCGTCGCAGCGCGGGCCTGCGGATGGCGAGCTATGCGTGGTTCGCTGTCCGATAGCAATCAGGCCCGGGTCGAAGCGTCGTGTTCCACGCGCGCCTCAGAGATGTCAGCAAAGAAGATGGCGCCCCATAGGGTCAGTGCCTGCTAAGGTGCAGGAATTTGTTCGAAAGAGTCACCGCGGCCTTGGAACGCAAAGGGCATTAGGTCACGGGTGGGTTTCAATCAGTAGGAGTCTGATACTTCCTTCCGATCCGCCCAGAGTAGAAGTAGTCATATGATGATTTCCCATCCATAAAAAAGCTACTGTTTTGGTTATTCATGTAAAACTAACAAATCAGGCAATTTTTGATTACGAGTTTGAGCCAATCAAAATTTGGAATTAGGCAAATTCTATAAATAAAGTAGTCAACTTCAACTCGATTTAAAATCGATTTTACATCAACCACTCTGTTCATACGAATAAAGTTTAAAATCGTAAACATTCTTACTAAGACCAAATGTCGTTTCTAGCAATTGATATTAACGCGAGCTGCTTTGAGGAAGTGTAAGTACCAGAGAGAGACGTGGATCAACGACTGGCCAGGACAACTTGGGATCACGTCTAGCAAGGTAAAGTAGGCTTTATAGTAAGGTCTGTTAAAGTACGGAAGATTGTTGAAAAGTGTAGAAGGATACTTTGAGATATGCCGTCCTAATAGGTATATACCTACCTACTTATTCATCGTGAAAATGTTATCTTCGCGGCCATTAGTGTGGCAAAATAGGAATGCGATGAACGTTACGAACGCGTTTACGACGCCTAACCGTACGCCGTCTAACCGTACGCCGTGTCTGAGAAAGTTACCTAGTCTATGTTTTGGAAGCCATGGTCAGTTGCAAGTTCGTGACTCGGTCTTGGTTGGTACAAAGGTAGGTGTAGCTCTCCACTCATCACAGCACGTTTTGAAAACCTCCGCGGCTCCGTCAAGAAACAAGTGGCGAGAACTGTTTGCTACTTTGTTTCTTGATGGAGGACGTCAAACAGTTCTAAAACGAACTAGAAATCTATTAAAGAAATAGTGCAGGTAGGTACTGCCGAAGCAACACATGGCCGTCGTATATTTCGGTCTCAGGTCGCCGTGTGGGGCCGCAACAGCAGGCGTCTTCTCTTGAGGGCCGCGCGATCGAAAGAGCGCGACCTCTTTATAATATTGGCCCCTCGCAGATAACTTAGAAGGTTGACGACTGCTTAACCGGACTTCGTGTGGCGGCCTCAATATAAATAGTAGTTAGGGCTAGGGGGGAGAAGCTAAAGGCGGGCTGGTTCGAACAAAGATTATTATTTAGGGGCGAGTTTAAGACTGGGCTCACCGGCGTGGGCTGGCTCAAGCAAGGGTCGGGGTGGACATTAACTTGGAAGTCGCGAATCGCGACGGGCCTGGGCGGCGAAGGCGAAAGATTCGTGGTTTGCGCGTAGCGCTGGTCTCTAAGACTAGGTAACTGTTGAATGGTGGGTAATTTGAGGTCTACAGTCTCATTGCAGGCATAGAAGGGGCTATTTCGATCAAATGGCGCGAACTACGCGTCGTCCTTATTTATACCCTCAGCGCGACACAATCCCCGCGCACCGCAAGCCGTGATTTAGCGACACGGCGCGAAGCGAATGGATAACAGAGATTGGATGATTGGTCAGGATTTTTGTGAGTATGTTTTATTGGTAGATCCAATGGACCTCCGACTGTACACGCACTCTCTGCCGCTGCGAGATAATGAAAGAGAAGAAGCCTCTAAAGAAACTGCGCAAGAAACAGAACCAGATCCTCACCACTCTACAGATGATGTCCCGTAAGGAGATCAGCAAGATCCTCCGCTGTAAAGTCAACGCGCTCTGTGTCATCGAGATACATTCTAGGGATACGGTTGATAGGATGTATAAGATGGGTTAGTAAATGCTTTAGTATTTTTGTTGTATAGGTACCTAATTATTGATTGGCTCGGGTTTGACCACACCTTTATCAGGGCCCCAAGTCTGCTATTTTTATGTCATTCCAACATTGCCCATTGTCAACCCATTGTTTTTTTTTGCTAAAAAATCGTACCTAATCTGCTAAATTCACAATGGTCGATCATTGGTCGGTCAATGGTCTCGTAAAACTTTTTGATGACCGAGCTATTAAAAGAAATAACTGCACTACGACGTTCTAATGGTAGGTTCACTGATCAAAGGAACTATCAAAATTTTAGCAGATTACCCGCATAGTACGTTTGTCATTAATTTGTCGTTATGTACGAGATTATCATTCTATGCCATTTCTTTCAATGGAGTGTCTGTGGTTGACCATTGGAAAGTCATAATGACGCTTTTATATTAGTAGATTACCAATCATGTCATCAACCATTATGAAATCAATGATAGACCATTCTGAAACTATTGTAATAGCAGACTTGGGGCCCTGATGAGAAGCTATGATATGGTCGACAATGTTGCACGGTAGCCTTTAAAAAACCAAAACCAAGAATTGAAGTAAATAATAAAGAGTTGTGAAATCATATATTTTGATTTTTAATAAGCTTATGTCTTAAAGGGCTAGAACAAAATCGATTATTTCTTTGATATGGAAATGGCTTACCAGCTAAAAGTATGAGAGGGGTAGTAGGTAAGCCTCAGAGGTGACAATTCCCAGAAGATCCCAACAACCACCCCAAACATGAAATCAAAGTGTAGTTTAAGTTATCAAGCCTGAGAACCGTAGCTTGAATCCTAAGTTCGAATGATTTCGGGTTTTTAGACCAGCATCAGAAAAAGCTAAGTAGGTACCAATATTTTATTAAATTAGTAGGTACAGTCGACTCTCGTTAATTCGAAACTTGTGGGACTCTTAAAATATTACGAAATATCGAGTGTTTGAAATATCAAGTGGTTCTAAATTGAGAGAAAATAAATAAAACTACTAATTAGGTATTAAGTGTTGCTGTTGATCAATTATTATTTAATTTCATTAGCCTTTCTGTCTTTTTCTCTCTGCAACTTTGAATTATTGTTTGACGCCGATGAGTTCGATTGAACGCGTGGTTTTGTTATATAGCAATGATTTTTTCGTTCGAATTACCAAGTGCATAAAAAAATGTATTGATTTATTTCGAAATATAAAGAGATTTTGTAGGGAACTCGTGATAACTTTGAATTATAGAGAGGTTCGAATTATCGCAGGTTTGAAATAAGGGCTTATTACACTATTCAATTTGTAGGAAGCCAATTTAGGAAACAGGATAGTGAAATTGCAGTTAGCGACCGATTTAGTTCGAATTTCTAAATTGTATCCGATTTAGGTTTCCTAAAAATTGGATAGTGTAATAAGCCCCTTAACGAGAGTCGACTGTACCTTGAATAGGTACCTACTCCTACTGTAAATACAACATCGTTTGCTTATTTTCCAACCATCCTTCTTTGGTTTCTGCATTAACCAGGCTGCATGAACGTCACCGCATTCGAGTGGTTCTCTCAGCTGAAGTTCTACTGGGACCGCGAGCGAGAAGATTGTTATATCAAGCAGACTAACACCAGTTCTATCTACACGTACGAGTACATCGGCAACTCGGGAAGACTCGTCATCACGCCTCTTACTGACAGGTCACTAAAAACTAATCATTTTAACGCCCCTAGCTCATTGTTTGTAAATAAACTTACCCACAATTTCAAGAGTGTATTAAGGCAGATTGAGCTTTTTCGGTTACTTAATTTCGACTTTTAAATACTAGCATAGCCCCGCGGTTTCTGCCGCGTAGTTCCCGTTCCCGTGGGAATACGGGGATAAAATATAGCCTATGTTACTCAAGGTGAATGTAGCTTTATAGTGGTGAAAGAATTTTTTAAATCGGTCCCGTAGTTTTTCAGTTTATTCGTTACATACAAAAATATAAAAAATACAAATCTTACCTCTTTATAATATTAGTATAGATAAACAGGGTTATTTGTAAAACACCAACAACCTTTTAAGGGGTCATTGTACTCATCATTATGAAGAACTTTTACTATGGGACCAAACCTGAAATCGCGAAAAACAAATCGGCTGTGCCCTACATTTTGATTAGTTATACGGACATAAATACCTACCTACCTATAATATTGCCACCTATAACTTTCAACGCCCATATCTAACTGGCCAGATGCTACATAACGCTGACCACGGCGTTGCACCTGTTCCGCGGCGGCAGCCCGCAGGGCCCAGCCGGCACGGGCAAGACGGAGACCGTGAAGGACCTGGGGCGGGCCCTGGCGCGCTGGGTCGTCGTCACCAACTGCTCCGACGGGCTCGACTACAAGTCCATGGCCAAGTGCTTCGCGGGTGAGTGCGTCGTATTATCTATACACTCCACACACGCTACATAACAAGACGGAGACCGTGGAGGACCTGGGGCGGGCCCTGGCGCGCTGGGTCGTCGTCACCAACTGCTCCGACGGGCTCGACTACAAGTCCATGGCCAAGTGCTTCGCGGGTGAGTGCGTCGTATTATCTATACACTCCACACACGCTACATAACAAGACGGAGACTGTGAAGGACCTGGGGCGGGCCCTGGCGCGCTGGGTCGTCGTCACCAACTGCTCCGACGGGCTCGACTACAAGTCCATGGCCAAGTGCTTCGCGGGTGAGTGCGTCGTATTATCTATACACTCCACACACGCTACATAACAAGACGGAGACCGTGGAGGACCTGGGGCGGGCCCTGGCGCGCTGGGTCGTCGTCACCAACTGCTCCGACGGGCTCGACTACAAGTCCATGGCCAAGTGCTTCGCGGGTGAGTGCGTCGTATTATCTATACACTCCACACACGCTACATAACAAGACGGAGACCGTGGAGGACCTGGGGCGGGCCCTGGCGCGCTGGGTCGTCGTCACCAACTGCTCCGACGGGCTCGACTACAAGTCCATGGCCAAGTGCTTCGCGGGTGAGTGCGTCGTATTATCTATACACTCCACACACGCTACATAACAAGACGGAGACCGTGAAGGACCTGGGGCGGGCCCTGGCGCGCTGGGTCGTCGTCACCAACTGCTCCGACGGGCTCGACTACAAGTGCATGGCCAAGTGCTTCGCGGGTGAGTGCGTCGTATTATCTATACACTCCACACACGCTACATAACAAGACGGAGACCGTGAAGGACCTGGGGCGGGCCCTGGCGCGCTGGGTCGTCGTCACCAACTGCTCCGACGGGCTCGACTACAATGTCCATGGCCAAGTGCTTCGCGGGTGAGTGCGTCGTATTGTTGCGCGCCACGATTAGTTACCACTAGCGCCATCTAGTATCGAGCAGCAGAACTAGTAGAATCAGGAACCTTCGAGACTTTTCTATGAATATAATATCGAATCCTAGTCAGTCGCGACCGATATGTACGCGAACTTTCTGGAACTTTCTACAATGGAAGGTTCTGGAAATACCCGGCGTCTTATATAAGGCCGGTACATACTCCGACCGAGTCAGTATTGGATTAGGGATACAAGTGAAAACTTCGAGAACGATCTTCAACTGCGAACTCAAGTGATTAATAGTGCGATTGTGTTTTGTAATTAGTGAGTTTATAGTGTAATTAGTGTTCTGTAAGTAAAGTGTCATGTTTGGTAATTTAATCGGCTGTTTTTTAACTGTCACGAACCCGAAGCTCGTAACAGTGTTATCTAATACACCCCACAGACGCTACCACTGATATTCTTTAGAGTTCCGGACAGACCACTGTAGGTCCACGTTTTGGGCACGGCCCTCCCATATGTGTGGGTCAATCTTTAGACGTAAACTCTTTATATGATAGACAAGAGTTGGTTAAATACAAATTAGCTCGTTTTCGTAGTTTCCTAAAGTTCAGATCAAGGATTTTGCAAAGATTAACAATAGAATTTTGAAAAAAAAAAAAAAACACAGATTTTTACGTTATTCCTGTGTCCATAAAATGTGTGTTCCTAAAACCTCGCTTGACTTTGTCAGGAGCAGATAATTTTATAAAAAGTTACTTGCTTGCGAATTTATTTAAAAGGTACAACTGTAATAATTGCCAGCGGCCTTAAGTTAAAAAACCCTTACCTTTTCACATATTGGGATGTTCGGCTTATATTATAAGACGGTGACGCCTGAGTCCTGCCTCAAACCCTCCACCTTCCACCAGGCATCGCCCAAAGCGGTTGTTGGGGCTGCTTCGACGAGTTCAACCGCATTAACATCGAGGTGCTGTCGGTGGTGGCGCAGCAGATCCTGGCCGTGCTGCTGGCGTTGTCGCAGTTCCTCAAGCGCTTTGTCTTCGAAGGCGCCGAGATTAAACTCGACTCCAACTGCGGGATCTTCATCACTATGAACCCTGGGTGAATCTATCTATATGCCAAGCCTTTGCTGGAGTACCAATCTTGTATAAATGATCTTTATTTTGTAAGGAGGTTAAACACGTCCATCTTTTTTGGTAATTTTAAGCTAGATGAGGCCGGTGTTTTCTAGCTGACTACCCTGAGAAACACCGAAATAAACTCAAAGAAAATATTTTATTCCCGTATTCCCACGGGTGCGGGAAGTACGTGGGTAAAATCATGGGGCGCTGCTAGAAAATTACCTTTTTTTTTGGATGGGATATCATCAAATGACTTCTCCCGCTCTGGGCGGACCGGAAGAGAGTGTCAGACTCTTACTGACTAAAACCCACCCGTGATCCTTCTGCCCTTTGCGTTCCAGGGCCGCGGTGACTCTTTCGAACAAATTCCGCAACCCTAGCAATATAAATGTACCTTGGAATGATTTTCGTCGGGAAAATCTAGCACGACATATCATCTGCCTAGCCTTTTCCCAACTATATTGGGGTTGGCTCCCAGACAAGCCGGATTCAGCTGAATACCAGTATTTTAAGCGGAGCGGCTGCCTACCAGACCTCCACAACCCATTAACTGGGGAACACGGTACTTCTTGGCAAGACTGGTGTCAGATTTTCTGGCTTCAGACAATCCGTAACGACTGCCAAAGATCTCCAAATGACAGCCGGGACCAACGGCTTAATCTAGCACGATATACAGTGTGAAATTGTAATGGTTGTTTTCCCGAACTGACGTGTAAATCCAAAACACTGTAACTCTGAAACATCTATTTCGTGAAAAGGGCTTTTAAAACTTTTTTAGGTTTTTGGTACGTTTTGGATATATATTTGTAAAACATTATATAGTGATAGGTACCAAATGATAGGTATTTTAACGTCTTATCTAACCATCTAAATTTTACATCCATACAATCCATACAATAAGAATTAACTAAGCAAACGTGTGTTGGTCCTACACAACTTAAATAAATATATCCAATTGTTTGAGAAAAACACTGTATGTTTAGTTACAGTATATTGGTTTTATGAGAATAGAGCTAATGTATCAGAGACAATCCCGGAGGCACAAATCATTTGTTGAAAAGTACGAGTTTTTTTGAGAAAAAGTATTCTTTTGTAGTCAATAGTGGCATAGAAATAACTTTTTGCATATCAACAGTATAGAGTACGTCTCGTCCTTTAGAATTTTCACACTTTTCTTCTATTGCTTTCAAATCTCTTCTTGAATCTCTTTTGTTTTCTAAATGTTTGCCTAAGTCTATACAGTCATTACAATTACACGGTAAAGGTAATATTTTATGCTAAAGCATAAAATATTACCTTTACCGTGTAATTGTCTCATGGTTTCTACATTTTGTGCAAATATCTTGAGCTGGCTCTGCTATAGAAAGGTTAATTAAGCTTTTTGATCATGTGGTGAAAATGTGTCAAACTACAAATTTTTAAATTTTTCTCTTGACAGTGTATTTGAAATTCTTTGTATATGGATGTAAATTTCACGCCTAATGGAAGATATTTCCTGGTTGGTGTATGTTTTATATAATAGTGTGACGGTGTAGGTTTAAACTTCAATATATATTTTTTTGAGAGCTCAACTGTTAGTAGTCGTGAGCTCTTGCTCGGACGGTGTTTTGATTCATAGCGCTTTCATTAAATCTGTTTGCATTTTTGAGTTTCAACGAATTAAAAATGAGTGGATATCGTAATAGATTATTAGTGAGATTGTCCCAAAGAAATTTACAACAACTCATCATGTACCACAATGGCTTCAGGCTTAAACAGTGTATTAAATGACACAGAGACTTTTAGCGGTAGTAATAAGGAGCGTCCCGATATCAATACATCATACGATTGTGATAGAATTGAATATGATAGTTCCACATAAACGTATTCGATTCACGTAATATTAGCCCTTTGATACTCCTTAGTGAATCTCAAACAAACGAGTGTATTGCTGACAATCTTGGTGGCGACGTCAACTACGCTGATTTATTGCCAGAACCTGCTTCTACTACCATTCAAGAATTATGTAAGGATTTAAGTTACCAACCCTGCTCAGAGAGTTCATCATTGCAAGAGTTAAATGCTGATACTGGACCAGTAACTAACGTCTCGATACGTCAAGTGCTTTA
The DNA here is from genome assembly GCA_905332915.2 of Hecatera dysodea. Taxonomy (NCBI): domain Eukaryota; kingdom Metazoa; phylum Arthropoda; class Insecta; order Lepidoptera; family Noctuidae; genus Hecatera; species Hecatera dysodea. The sequence continues at coordinate 2,029,340 of HG995294.1, read as the reverse complement.
CCGTGTGAACCCCTAGAAGAATCTTATGCTCCACCAGTTAAAAGAAGTCGAGATGCTAAACTTATTTTGGCAAATCAAACAAGAAAGTATCCCATGAGACCTCCCTGCCAAAATTGTAAAAAAAAACTGTCCCCTTAACATCTCCGATATGGGCAGAGAGATCATTTACGGTCAGTTTTGGTGCATGGATTGACAGAGATGTCCACGACAACCAAAACGGCCGGTCCCAACTCAAGGAAACACAATATTTTAACATGGTTAATTAATAAGTTCAAAGTGTACAAAACCTTTTTTTGAAATACCTTAGGGTACAGTAACGATTAAGCAATCCAAGCTGTTCTGAAGCAAAATCACTAGACTGGAAATAGAAATCCTAAAATTAGTGCTGCTCCTGATCCTAGAGGTTGTCACACACCTTATAATGCTTTTTCTGTGGAATATGAAGACGAGATGAAAAAATATATATTGAATGATGATGTTAAGGGGACAGTTTTTTTTTACAATTTTGGCAGGGAGGTCTCATGGGATACTTTCTTGTTTGATTTGCCAAAATAAGTTTAGCATCTCGACTTCTTTTAACTGGTGGAGCATAAGATTCTTCTAGGGGTTCACACGGTAAAGCACTTGACGTATCGAGACGTTAGTTACTGGTCCAGTATCAGCATTTAACTCTTGCAATGATGGACTCTCTGAGCAGGGTTGGTAACTTAAATCCTTACATAATTCTTGAATGGTAGTAGAAGCAGGTTCTGGCAATAAATCAGCGTAGTTGACGTCGCCACCAAGATTGTCAGCAATACACTCGTTTGTTTGAGATTCACTAAGGAGTATCAAAGGGCTAATATTACGTGAATCGAATACGTTTATGTGGAACTATCATATTCAATTCTATCACAATCGTATGATGTATTGATATCGGGACGCTCCTTATTACTACCGCTAAAAGTCTCTGTGTCATTTAATACACTGTTTAAGCCTGAAGCCATTGTGGTACATGATGAGTTGTTGTAAATTTCTTTGGGACAATCTCACTAATAATCTATTACGATATCCACTCATTTTTAATTCGTTGAAACTCAAAAATGCAAACAGATTTAATGAAAGCGCTATGAATCAAATCACCGTCCGAGCAAGAGCTCACGACTACTAACAGTTGAGCTCTCGCTCCTCTTCCCGTGCGTCTCGCACGTATTACGCGTAGTGACGTTACGCCGCGTGCGGCGTGTCAAGATTATTTGGTTATTGAAAACACTGTATCTCAGAGTTTCGATTAATCTCGCGCAAACTTTTGAGCCAACACACTGTAACTTCAATTACAGTGATATGCCATACCAAACCATAAGTGTAACTAAAATACAGTGTTTTTAATGTGCTCATATCTCTTTCTACATACTATAAAATGAAAAAGTAATGATATAGGGATATGTGCCAGCCTCAAAAAAATCAAATGAGCACTATTAAAGCAAAACACTGTAACTCGAGTTACAGTGTATTGGATATACACGTCAGCGAAGCGAAATGAGTTTGTATCGGTAATACAATCGATTTATATATATAAAAAATATTAGACTCCATAAATGGCAGGTTAACAATTGTGATAAAAAAAACTCGAAAGCGACTTGAACCAACAGTAGTGCATCGCGCGATAAGTAGGTACGCGGAACGAGACGCGCGTCTCATGTAGGTATCTACCTACGTTATGTCTAGTGCACTCCTATTGATTCTCGCTCTTTCGAGTTTATGAACACTTTTTTAATGATTTGAAAAAAAAAAAAACATTTTTTTTTAGTTTAACTTTGCGTTTCGATAGTACTACTGATGGGTAATCGTCCTGCCGCGGGAAAACAACCATTAAGATTGCACACTGTATATAATGCAGTATTTCTTCAGTCTTTCGGGCAGTATCGCATCATTTTCTTTGATCTCAGTTACGCGGGACGAACGGAGTTGCCTGATAACTTGAAGTCCATGTTTCGTCCTATCGCGATGTGTGTGCCGGACTCGCTCATTATCGCAGAGAACACGCTCTTCTCGGATGGCTTTACTGCTTACAAGATTAATGCTAAGAAGGTACGACATACTTTGCAATCTATAGGTACTAATGTATAAAGCTGTACAGCTTGTTTGTTTGTTTGAACGCGCTAATCTCAGGAACTACTGGTTCGAATTGAAAAAATATTTTTGGGTTGAATAGACCATTTATCGAGGAAGGCTTTAGGATAGCCTAAAGCCTTACTCGATAAATGGTCTATTCAACCCAATGGCTAAATGGCATAAGCGTGATGATATATAGATATCATCACGCTTAAGCCAATAGGAGCGGAGCAGCGATAAAGAATGTTTTAAAATCGGGGATTCCACGGGGACGAAGTCGCGGGCAGCAGCTAGTGTATCTATACTAATCTACACTAATATTATAAAGAGGAAAGCTTTGATTGTTTTTTTTTTGTTTGTTTGCACTGAATAGGCTCCGAAACTACTTGTCCGATTTGAAAAATTCTTTCACTGTTGCGAAGCTACGCTATCTCCGGTAAACATAGGCTATGTTATTATATCCCCATATTTCCACGGGAACGGGAACTACGCGGGTGAAACTGCGAGGCGATGTAATGTATAAAGCTGTGCAGCTTGTTTGTTTGTTTGAACGCGCTAATCTCAGAAACTATTGGTTCGATTTGAAAAGTTCTTTGAGATTTAAATAGCCCATTTATCGAGGAAGGCTATAATCACGCTAACACCAATAGGACAGAATCGCCAATGAACAAAGTTACAAGAACGGTGTTATTTTTTCCCTCTCTCTCTTACGAGACGTAGATGAAATTGCGCGGGTCAGCTAGTAGGTATTTAATAAAAGTTTCTTAAAAAAAAGACGTTCCTACAATCACTTTTAAAAAGGAGATGAGCGTATTGATTTACCCAGATATAAATAAAACACGAACGGGAAAATTAATAAATATAAATGTAATTTCGCGTGTCGTCACGACTAGTACGTAAAAAGTGATACGTCACCATGAATAAAACGCACGCCAGCATAAATAAAACGCAAAAAAGTATAGGGATGGAGGCTTTTCGTTACAAGTCCCCCACCCCGACACTTTTTCGCGTTGTTTTTTTTTTAATAATTGACTTGACAAAGCAAAAAAATACATGTCCGTTTTTTTTTTATAACATTTAACTATTCGACTAGAATAGACTGTCGACCTACATATCTCTAATGCCTCGTTGATACTTCGCGTGACCCAAAGGCTGGCTTTTACCTTCGATAGAGCATAAGTATTGCCATAAAACGTGCCAATGCGGCTAGTTTTGGGCCTAAAATCGACAGCAAAGCGGATGATTTTTTTGATCCCACGTACAATTAAATCCTAAATTTACTCAAGAGTTGTTATTTTTATTTTAAGTGTTAAACAAATAATTATAAATGACCTATTTTTATTGGATCCAGGAAACATCCCTATTGCTATATCTATGTTTAATTTTGCTCCTGCCTATGAATTACTAGCTGCTGCCCGCGACTTCGTCCCCGTGGAATCCCCGATTTTAAAACATTCTTTATCGCTGCTCCGCTCCTATTGGCTTAAGCGTGATGTTATATAGCCTAAAGCCTTCCTCGATAAATGGTCTATTCAACCCAAAAATAATTTTTCAAATCGAACCAGTGGTTCCTGAGATTAGCGCGTTCAAACAAACAAACAAACTCTTCAGCTTTATAATATTAGTATAGATGTGATGTTTGATCTGAGTTTTGGTGCTGTAACAAACCCCTTCTTCAATTCCAGGTGTTCACGTTATACCAGCTGGCTATGCAGCAGTTGTCCAAGCAGGCCCATTACGACTTCGGCTTGCGGTCCATGGTCGCGTTGCTGCGGTACGCTGGTATTAAGAGGAGAGCTTATCCCAATCTGCCTGAACAAGAGGTAAAATCCGCCCAAAAGTAAAAAAAAATTGTTATTGAAATGATAAAGTAGTATAAAAGAAGGGCCTCTGCAATGTTTTTATTGTAGTTAATATTGTTTTTAAACAACTATTACGAAATAGTATAACGTGAAACGGAAAGTAAACAATAGGGAAGATGCAATTACAGAATTCATTTTGTTATTGAATTGATAAAATAGTATAAAGAAGGACCACTGCAATGTTTTTGCTGTAGTTAATGTTGTTTTTAACAACTATTACGAATTAGTATAACGTGAAACGGAACGTAAACAATCAGCGTCGAGTGACGTCACTGGTGTTATGACAACGAAAAGACAAACTTAAATTTTGATACATGACAGTTCATGATCTCTGGTAGACAGGAGTCGTTTTTCGCGAGAAACGAAAAACAGTTTATCGTCGCAATTTTGGCAATACATTAAAGCGTAGGTATTAATTTTTTTTATGGTCTATTTTACACAATTATTTTAAATGAAAGCAAGATGAAAATATTGCATGTTCCCTATTGCGAATCCGACTCGCACAAGAAAGGTTCCGTACCATTATCTATAAAAAACGGCAAAAAAAACATGTATGGTAGCCCCTTTAGTACTTGCTGTTATAGCGGCAACACATAATATACATAATCTGTGAAAAATTCAACTGTCACGATCTATCACGATTCATGAGACACAGCCTGATGACAGACGGACAGACAGCGGAGTCTTAGTAATAGGGTTCCGTTTTACGCTTTGGTTACGGAATCCTAAAAATTAACTCCTATTCATTACCTAAGTGTGAGATGATAGTTGTAGGTTGACATCTCGATACACAACATGTTTTGTTATCATGCTGTGTTTGTAAGTTTGTAGTTTTAAGGTGTGTTAAAATATTTTTCAACGAATATCTTAAGGTCCTCGCAGTCTTTTTTCTTGTTATGGTTCGGAGTCAGTAGCCCTTACTTTTTTTTTGGATGGGAAATCATCAAATGATTTCTCCCGCTCTGGGCGGAGCAGAAGGGAGTGTCAGTCTCCTACTGACTAAAACCCACCCGTGATCCTTCTTGTGCCCTTTGCGGTCCAGGGCCGCGGTGAATCTTTCGAACAAATTCCTACACCCTAGCAGGCACTGACCCTATGGGGCTCCGTCTTCTTTGCTGACGGCTCTTTGAGGCGCGCGTGGAACACGACGCGCCGTCGACTCGGGCCTGGTTGCTATCGGACGGCGAGCCACCCATAGCTCGCCATCCGCAGGCCCGAAAGTCAATAGCCCTAAAGGCCGATATTGAAATAGTCCAGCCTCCCTAGCCGAGATGATAATCTGCAATCGTTAACGCAACTCGAAAACGAATCAAATGTATGGGAATGAAATCATCTCAACGTTAAGTCACATGGTTAGAACAAACGAATAGAAAATTCGTAGCCAAGTTGGCATCGTTCAAAATGATAGAATTAATTTTTATCGTTTCTACAATGTTCAACGCTACATCCTTTGTTAAAATGGTTAAAGCATTTAAACGGAGTTTAAATTTTAGATTTGTTTGACGTTTGTAGGAACGTACACCAGAGACTAAAGAATAGGTCTTTTTTCTAAAGACATTATAGAACGAGCGGCCGATTCAGGCGCGTCAACATGGCTACCTACCAATTTATCGTTCTCTACAGTTGCCGACACCGAGGCGTTACCGATTGGAGAACGGAATTCGACTCGAAACGTTTGTAACTTGGTTAGGGGGGCAGGCCATCAAAGCATGGGTCTGCGGGGCACAGGTCACAGACAATACAGCGGGCGTACCATAGCGTCTTAAAACGTGAGTCTTCTGAGCGAGAAAAAGGGATGGAGCTATATAGGGTGTATAACTCTATCCCTCTTTCTCGCTCGGAAGACTCACGTTTTAACACCTCATGGTACGCCCGCTGGTCGCAGTGAGCGCTGTGTACGGCCTGGAGCCGACCGAGTCAGCCGAGCCACGTCAGCCGTTGGACCACGAGCCCTTGAAGAGCTAATCTTTATGCCTATTGCGCAGTTACTGCAGTTCCTTTCATCATAAGCCGAGATACGAAAGCTTTTCTATCGACGTCCCACTGCTTACTTTCAGCGAGCGGCATCTCTGATGCGTAGGGTGAGGCACAGTTCCAACAGCTACCTGAAGGTTAATGCTGGAAAAATTGAAAGTTCTCTATGGAGGCAATGGATACACATTCATATCAACTAACGGCCGAACCCAATAACCGATTTATCATATACTGGAGATAGAAAAACAAATGAAACAACAGAAAAATCGAGAAAAATTATAGGTATAGGTTTTCTGTTGTTTAATTTGTTTTTTTATCTCCAGTATGTGATAGATCGGTTATTGGGTTCGGCCGTAAGCTAGATCTGATCTGTTGTAAAATACTAAGAATAATAATGTAATACTAAAATAGTTTTGAACTCATGCGTTTACTAACAACTTGCAGACAAAGATAGTCTAAAATAAAAGAAATATGATTGACTAGTTTCTGCCCGTGACTTCGTCCGCGTGGAATAGTTACTTTACCCCCGATTTTGAAACTATCAGCCCTGTCGGTTTAAAATTGGCAAAGTTTCATACAAACTTTCATCTGCTATTTTATCCCCTTGGGGGTAGAATTAATCAAAACCCTTTCTTAGCGGATGCCTACGTCATAACATCTACCTGCATGCCAAATTTCAGCCCGATCCGTTCAGTGGTTTGGGCTGTGCGTTGATAGATCACTATGTCAGTCAGTCAGTCACTTTTGAGTTATATATACAGTGTAAACTCTTTATAACGAAACTCAAGGGACTGAGCATTTTTTGTCGTTATAGAGAGTTATCGTTATATGGAGTGAACAAAAAAACAACCAATTTTAACAAGAATTTTTAATATGTACATATGTCACTTCCGAGAAAACAATGTGCGTCATACAGCACGTGTTCAAGGCAATTAAGGATAACAAAAGCTAGACCGACCTCAGATGTTTCGGAGCTTTGAAGTCTTTTGTTACCTGATAACATAACATAAACAATAATACCAATAATAAATATTTACTGTCTAAAAATATGAACACATTTCTTCGTAATAGAGAATGGCGTATCGCTATAAAGAGTGTTTCAATATGTGGGTTTTAACGCAAACCAACCAAGTTGGGCTCACTTCAACGTTACAGGGAGTTTATTGTTGTCTATACTTAATATTATAAAGCTGAAGAGTTTGTTTGTTTGTTTGAACGCGCTAATCTCAGGAACTACTGGTTCGAATTGAAAAAATATTTTTGGGTTGAATAGACCATTTATCGAGGAAGGCTTTAGGCTATATATCATCACGCTTAAGCCAATAGGAGCGGAGCAGCGATAAAGAATGTTTTAAAATCGGGGATTCCACGGGGACGAAGTCGCGGGCAGCAGCTAGTAAAGGATAACGTTATAAAGAGTTTACACTGTATTTAGATTATTGCATTTCTAAGCTCATGTACCACTGTCCCTCGCAGATGGTAATCCTCGCCATGCGCGACATGAACGTAGCCCGCCTGACTGCCAAAGACGTGCCGCTGTTCGACGGCATCATGCAGGACATCTTCCCCGACGTGGAGATCCCCACGCTGGACTATGAGCTGCTGGAGACGGCCATCACCGCCGAGATGAGGCTGGCAGGCCTGCAGCCCGTGAAGGCCGCCCTGCATAAGGTTATACAGACTTATGAGACGAAGGTGAGTTTAAGATCGTGTGTAAGCTTTTGAAATTATTTATGACAGCTTGCACAAAATATATTTGTGTGCTATGAACGTGAGTGATGAGATATAGACTGTTTTTACTATGTGGCTTAAGGTTACCAGCACATCAGAGTATTTAAAACAAAATACTGTTTAATTAAAAATGATTTAAGTTCCTGTAGAAGGGAGGTTCCTGTGAGAATAAGGGGATAAAATATAGTAAAATATGTTACGCGCTAATAATGTAGCTTTCCATTGTTGAAAAGATGGTTAAAATCGGTCCAGTAGTTTCGGTGATTATTCGGTACAAACAAACGAAAGTATAGATTATAATAAATATTGTGTATCTGTAAGAAATTATATATTTTTAAACAAATGGTCTTGTTAAGTACAACTTAGGTCAATGGTCATCTATACTAATATTATAAAGAGGTAACGTTTGTGACGTTATGAGTTTGTGACGTTGTAAGCGGTAATCTCTGAACCGATTTTCAAAATTATTTCACCAATAGAAAGCTACGTTATTGTGGAGTGTCATAGGCTGTATTTTATATTTCTATGGTCATAGGCTATATTTTATCCCCGTATTATCACGGGAACGGGAACAACGCGGGCTGCTACTAAGTTATATAGTATAAAATTTCTGGAGCGCATTGTAATTTCGACCGAACTGCTACCGCATTAAGAACACGTTTGATCCAAAAATCTTCAATTAAGAAAACCTTCCTCCAGAACTCCCGGCACTCGAGTATCCTGCTGGGCGACACCAACACCGCCAAGTCCACATCTTGGAAGATGCTGGCCAACACCCTGACTCGCCTCAGCCACGAGAAGCAGCCGGGCTTCGAGGTGGTGCAGACCTTCCCCATGAACCCCAAGGCGCTGACTCTGGGGGAGCTGTACGGGGAGTACAACCTGGCCACCGGCGAGTGGAAGGATGGAGTTCTGTCGTCCATCATGAGGACTACTTGTCAAGGTAAATCCTTAAGGTTTTAGAATGGAAATGGTTTATGTGAAGATGTTTTTTTTTCCTAGATAGAAAATCGGCGAAAACATCGTGAGGAAACCGGCATGTCCTAGAACCAAAAATTCGAAGACATGTGACATTCACCGACCCGCACTGGGCCCGCGTGCTGGATTACGGCCCATTCTCTCTCCTAGAGAGGAGGCCTGTGTCCCAGCAGTGGGAACGTTACAAGGCTGATTATGCTTTATGCTCATGCTGGTCCCGACGGTCCGGTGGCCACGAGTCTTTTTTTTTATGTTACCACTCGCAGTTCAGCACATTAAGGCTAGTCATGCTTAACCGGGCAATCCTGTGATGGCCTCAAATGAATTTAAGGCCCCCAGCCAGGGCTAAAAACTATAAAAAACTAAATGACCGCTTCGCTAAGGGCATCCCCTGTGGGATACGGGCTTCGGCTTAACGGGGTCATTGAGAGGGGCAGCAAGGGACAGGCTGGGTCAGTTATTATTATTTAGATTTAACGCTAATGGCTCAGCGGCGCGGGCTGGCTCGTTAGGCAAAAGTCGGGGAGGAGTGGCCACGAGTCTTGTGCGCCTTACATTGTAAAGTATTGTCTTACATACTAGGCAGGTACCTTTTTTTTTTTTGGATGGGAAATCATCAAATTACTTCTCCCGCTCTGGGCGGACTGGAAGACACACTTACTGACTAAAACCCATCCGTGATCCTTCTAGAGCCCTTTACGTTCCAGGGCCGCGGTGACTCTTTCGAACAAATTCCGCAACATACTAGGTAGGTACCTACGTACATACTGTCGTTATGGCGCCCCTACACTTTTATCCCGGGAATATATTCCCTTGGGATAATTTCCGACATAACGCGGGTGGCAGCAAGTAAAGTACATTGCCGCTGTTGTCCCGCAGACGAGTCTCCCGATATGAAGTGGATCATATTCGACGGCCCCGTGGACGCCATCTGGATCGAGAACCTCAATTCCGTGATGGATGACAACAAGCTGCTGACGCTGGTCAACAGTGAGAGGATATCTATGCCTGCGCAGGTATGGTTAAATACCTCGTCTAATGACATATATTAATTAATATAATTAATATATATTTTTTTTTAAACATTGCCCCACACTGGGAATTTCTCCTGTGTCGTGGGTGCGTTTACAAACATACAATCTCACATGCACAAACAGCCAGACCCGGAACAACTATCTGTAGGCCATACAAATATTTGTTCCGTGCGGGAATCGAACCCACGACACGTAGCGCAGCAGCCAATCCCTCAACCACTGCGCCAACCGTGTCGTCAAATTAAAAATGAATGCCAATGAACATGATAATTTGATGATGAACATTATTTTTAACCAAATGTTGGATCGATCTGGCAAGAGCATTCAATACAAATATGAACCTTATCAATATTTATCACAAAATCACTAAGGTAATATTTTACCATATATTTTGAACAGATAATTTTCGTTACAGCAAATCCCCCGACAATTTAAAAATTTCATGGCATATTTTACAATCATACGGCGTTTGCAATTAGCCGTAATTCACCGGAAAATAGCATAACGCGTAAAACGCTAAAACCAAAACGCGTGTCATAGTGTAGACTTTACAACGCTCGTACTCTAAAGGAAATAAACAAGAAAAAAAATGAAATAGAAAACATTTATTCGGCACAGATACAAACATACAAAGTAACAGAATTAATAGTAGGTACAGTATTACGCTTAGCGTACGGAAAGAGTTACCAACTGTCATTAATTGTTGTTGTTGTTGTTCCCAGAGAAGAGGCCTGTGTCCCAGCATTGGGAACGTTAAAAGGCTGATTATGCTATGCTTATGCTTATGCTGTCATTAGTACAGGTACCAACGATACTCGTTTTCTGTTGTTACCACTTTTTATAACCAAACTGTATTCTTTATGATCCTCTAAATGTGTATTTTTTCTGAATAAACTACCTAATTCTAATAGGGTATTTTACTGTATTGTACTGTCGCTGGTAGAATTTGTAGCAACGTAGTGACGTCACGTGAGTTTTCATCGCACTGTATCGTCTTCATTTTTTGTTTACGTGAAAAAAGAAAAAATACGTGTCCAATATTTTTTGTAAATCTATCAGACGGACTAATTAGATTTTTACAGTAAAATACCCTATTCTAAATTCTAAAATCTTAGTATTGGCAGGATGTCAGACATCCAAATAGAATTTTCTCCAGTATAATTCTAACTAATCGTTTGCAAAATAAGTAAAAACTTTCAGAAAATGTTCCATAATGTGTTGGCCTTTTAAGAGCGTGTACGCCATATGGCATTTCATACAAATTTTCAAGTCACTATTTTGTGAATGTCTGTTTGTGTTCTGGTTATTGGGTTCGGCCGTTAATGATTGTTCTATCTATAGGTAACCCTGCTAATCGAGACCCTAGACTTGGCTGTGGCCTCTCCAGCCACAGTGTCACGTAACGGAATGGTTTACAACGACTACAAGGACTGGGGCTGGTGGCCCTTTGTCAACTCCTGGCTGGAAACCATCGAGAACCCTGACTACAGGGAGATGGTGAGTGCGGCTTTGTTTTTTATCCTACCCTAGCAGCGCCCTACGGTTTCTACCGCGTAGTTCTCGTTCACGTGGGAATACGGGAATAAGATATAGCCTATGATACTCACAAATAATGTGGCTTTCTATTGATAAAATAATTTTCAAAATTGGATCAGGAGATCCAGAGATTACCCCCATTTTTGCTGGGAAATTATCAAATGTCTTCTTCTGCTTTGGGTTGAGCAGAAGGGAGTGTCAGACTCTTACTCACTAAAACTCACCAGTGTTCCTCCTAGTGTCCGCCGAGGGCCGCGGTGACTGTCGAACAAATTCGAATTTCGAAAACGCGAAGGACATTAGGAGGAACACGGATGAGTTTTAGTTAGTAAGACTCTGATACTTCTGCCTCGCGCAGAGTGGAAGAAGTCATTTGATGATAAATGATTTTTTATTTTGTAAGAAGGTTGTAAAAACACTTTTACACGTCAATCTTTTTTGGCCGTTATAAAAATTAGATGAGGCCACAGAACAGAAAAAAGCAGTTAAAAAAAAAACTGTTTTTTTCTGTTCTGTGGATGAGGCCGGTGTTTCCTAGCTGACTACCCTGAGAAGAAACACCGAAACAAACTCAGAGGTCAAGGATGTTGCGGAATTTGTTCGAAAGAGTTACCGCGGCCCTGGAACGCAAAGGGCACATGAAGGAGCACGGGTGGGTTTTAGTCAGTAAGAGTCTGACACTCCCTACAGCTCCACCCAGGGCGGGAGGGGTCATTTGATGATTTCCCATCCAAAAAAAAAAAGGTCAAGGATACCTCTGAGTTTGTTTCGGTTCGTGAGGATGATTTCCCATCCCCACAAATAAGGTAGTTGGTATGAGAAAATCGGGATGGTCCTAATAAAAACATGTTTCCAGCTGCGCCGCTTCTTCCAATCAATCCTGACTCCAGTCCTGGAGCTGAAGCGCTTACACCTGCAGGAGGGTGAGAGTGTGCGGGGCCAGGAGCTGACAGGAGTCAAGTGCATGTGTCGCCTGCTGGGCCTCTCCCCCGAGCCGGCGCCCGGCCTGCCTGACGAGCAGGCTGAAGTCGAGAACTTCGCCAAGATGAGGTTCCTCTTCGCGTAAGTTAACTAACATAACATCATCTCTACTGTGTCAAGTGCATGTGTCGCCTGCTATACCGAACGCCAGATAAATGCGCAATAAAGGTCATTGTTTACTTCGTGGACTGTAATTTTGTATTTGCTGGTGATAGTGGGTGGGTGGAGGCTTGTTGTCGGATTTAAACACCGTTTTTTGACAATATTTGAGAAGATTTATTAGGACACAAGAGCAACACGTCTACTCGTCAGACATCCATATTTTTGAGACTCGTTCAAAGAACGAATGAACTTACTATTAATTTATTCACTATGGGCACAATGTTGCAAGTATTGATTGCATAGTGCTTTGTTGGTGTTGCCAACAGTCATTGCCCTTTCCTTGATATCTCTTCGTAGGTACATGAACAAAAAAAAATGAATCGTTTTCCATTACTAGTAAATATAAAGGATCACGATGGATGTCGATTCAATATAGCATTAATTCATTATTTCTGTTTTAAGAATTAAGGTTGTCAATAAATGTAGGTGGGTCAATGACCGTTATTGCACATTTATCTGGCGTTCGGTATAGGCCTCTCCAGATATCATACACGTAATATTCGAACTTAAGAGCGTGTATGCCGTATAGCATTTCAAACAAATTTTCAAGTCACTATTTTGCGAAATGACTGAACCGATTTTAATGAAATTTCACACATATAATCAGAATCCATAGGTTTAAATAGTTAGTTAAAAACATTTTCGAAATATCTTATTTAAAAAAAGCTAACTGGACTAAAAACTAAAAGATGTCTAAAATGGGTCTAATTTAACTGTAACACTATTTATCAAAAATGTTTTCAACTAGCTTTTTAGACCTATGTATCTTGCTTATGTGTGTAAAGTTTCATTAAAATCGGTTTAGTCATTTCGGAAAATAAGGACTTGAAATTTTGTATGAAATGCCGTACTGCGTATGCGCTCTTAAAACAACGAGTCCTTTGCGATAAAACGGTTTAAAATCATTTGAAGGCAGAATTTGTTCTAAAAAATATCGACCAGGACATTCTCCATGAAATCCTCTGATCTGCATGGTCCTCATATAACGTATTGTGAATATGGGGACCATGTAGATCGCTACGTCAGGGGTGCATTCATGTTAGTCTGGCAGTTTGAGTTCTTTAGGTGGCCTACCCAAATGTCCTTACTTTGGTATTGTTCGTCAAATCGTTGAGCTCCTTAAAGCTCTAAGTTTGAGCTACACGATAACTGACAAATGCTTGCACTGTCTGGACAGGTCCACTCAAATCTGTGTGGTACTTTCCTCAAAAGACCATTTCAGACACCAACCTACATGGTTCTCATATGATTTGACCAGTACAATTGTATGGACTTCAAAAGAGACCTTGACCTCTGAGTTTGTTTCAGTGTTTCTTCTCAGGGTAGTCAGCTAGGAAACACCGGCCTCATCAACGGCCAAAAAAAAGATTGACGTGTAAAAGTGTTTCTTACAACATACTTACAAAATAAACATCATTTATTTAAACATGGTGCTTACGGACTTAGCTCTTGTGTCAAACAGCATGATTTGGTCCGTGTGCGCCACTCTGGAAGACGAGCCTCGTCGCAAGCTGGACAACTGGGTCCGCGAGCACGAAGGCATCTTCCCGCTCAAGGACACCGTTTATGACTACTACGTGGACGAGAGGCTGCAGGTCTTCAAACCCTGGGAGGAAAAGCTGCCTGATAATTGGAGATTTAATCCCAAGTTAGTAAAATTGAGTCAGGCGTTACTTTGCGGTATTGGTGTTGGGTTTTGCTTTGCCTTCCTGCATGTGCATAAAATCCTTGCATTTGCCTTGTAATCTTGCATGTGCATAATAAAGCGGGCGGGAGGGAGGTGCATACCTGCAACCCACAAATATTCGCGGAAATTAAAACTAGATATATTATTTTCATTTTCAAATTCCCAAGTTAGTAGATTTCTTTTTTTTAATTAGTGGTCGACACCCTTTGACCTTTTGATTTTAAACGATGATAGCCAGGTTTCTTTTTTTTTTTAACTGTGAAGGCTATCATACAAAAGGTTTAATAAAAAAAGACCTTCGATCAAGAAGAATAAAATATTGGTTCGCGGTTTCTAGCGGCGGATAGGGATGTTGCCTGAGTAAAAAATATATGATTGTTTAGTCCGTCAGTTAGATTATAGAAAAATATTGGACACGTATTTTTTCCTTTATCAAATCTATAAAAACTGACAAAGATAAAAAGCATCAAAAAACAGGACTGGAGTGGGAGCGTGTGACGTCACTGCCCGGTAAAAATTGTAGCGAGTAGTGACGTCACACGAGTTTTTTACGCACTGTATCGTCTTCATTTTTTGTGTAAATAGAAAAAATACGTGTCCAATATTTTTGGAAATCTATCTGACGGACTAAACAGATTTTTTTAGTTAACTACCCTATTCAAACGCTTTAGCACTCGTTAGGTGAGAAAACACGACTCTTAAAATTGGACGGTATAATAAATACCTCGGACCACAATTTCCTTTCCCTCTTCAGCGCCGGTTTCCACACAATCCTGGTGCCCACGATGGAGTTCCTCCGCGTGCAGGTCATCGCCTTAGAAATGCTGAAGGCAGGCTATGGAGTCCTGATCGGTGGACCCACTGGAACTGGCAAGACCTTCCTTATTCAAGGGACTCTGGTCAGCTTAGATACTAGCAAGTAAGTACGTTGGAAGTTTTGAAGAAGCCAGGCTGATACAGTGATGTATCAGCCTGGCGATGACTTGTAGTCTAGCTAGTTTTTAACCGACTTCTAAAAAAGGAGGAGGTTCTCAATTCGGATGTTTGTATGTTTTTTTTAAAGTTTGTTCGCGCATAACTCCGTCGCTTGCCAACCGATTTGAAAAATTCTTTTTTGTTGGAAAGGGTATACTTACCAAATGGTCCCATGAAAATTTTATCGAAATCGAACAAGCGGTTTTTTTGTTAACTTCAATAAATGATAGCAAATCTGTCGGGATAGCTGAAATCGCATGTTTGTTTATTGTTTACACCAATTTAAACCACGTACGCTGTGATGGGTATGTTTCGCTGGGAGTGAACCACTAAAAAGTGAAAAATATTTTTATTCAGTTGGAAGTCGAACCCAACCACAAAAAAACTTTTTACAAAAAATAAAACCGACTTCTAAACAAAAAAACCAAAAAGTATAAAATAACTTTAATTTCGGAAGTCGGTGTGTTCAACAACAAAAAAGCAACCAAAACACCGAGTTCCGAAATTAAAGTTATTTTATACTTTTTGGTTTTTTTGTTTAGAAGTCGGTTTTGTTTTTTGTAAAAAGTTTTTTTGTGGTTGGGTTCGACTTCCAACTGAATAAAAATATTTTTAATAAAGCAACCGTGTATCTGAACGCCACAATCCAGTTACTGAAACGAGGGCCGTTGGTAAAACTTCTCTCTTCGTTGTCTGTTCTTGTCAAATTCGATATCTAAAGCGCCTATCAGACCGCGCCAAGCGTGGCTTGCTTAACATTCGACTATTTGTTTGCATATTCATACACTGCGTCACTTTGCAGAGAACAAAATCGTTTATCCTGACTAGACTATAGCTTTTTCTATAACGGATGGCATCCGTAAAGAATGATTTTTCGGAAAATTAATTTAAAGGGAGAAAATGGGCGGGAGGGGCTTGTACCGCAGTAACTGACATCTACGCGAATGAAGTCGCAGGCTTCAGATCATTGTCCGGTTGAGCAGTAACCAGCCTCAGTGTGCTGAACTGCGAGTGGACCTATCAAAAAAAAAAAAGCAGTCTTCAGATAGTATCCATACTTCACGACTTGTGCGCCAGGTACAGCACGCAGGTCATCAACATGTCTGCACAGACCACGGCGGCCAACGTGCAGGACATCATAGAGTCGCGCCTCGAGAAGCGCACCAAAGGGAACTACGCCCCTGCTGGAGGTGAGTTCCTTGTGCGAAGCTAGTTCAGCTAATAAAGGGACGGTCAAATAAACTTAGCATAAGCATAGCATCATCAGCCTTTTAATGTACCCACTGCTGGGACACAGTCCTCCTCTCTAGGAGAGGGAATGGGCCGTAATCCAGCACGCGGGCCCAGTGCGGGTTGCTGAATGTCACATGTCTTCGAATTTTTGTTTCTAGGACATGCCGGTTTCCTCACGATGTTTTCCTTCACCGTTTTGAGAGCAGTGGTGATGAAATTAATTACGCAATGTAATGCGCCTGGCTGGGTTTGAGCCCGCGACTTACAATTCGTAGTCGGGGCCATTACCACTCGGCCACCAATAAAATTATTTAGCGTGAACTGGGGAATAACGAATTAGTTTGAAAAGTGAAACACCTGTGTTATTTCTATATCTGAGTGTTAATACTGCAAGCAGCATTTAAGAAGTTTTGGGATACTGTTTAAGAATTGTCGTGTGGTCGTCTTTGCCTTGGGCATTTTGTTATCAAAACGGAAGGCGCTTCTCAAAAATTCCGAGGAGATTGGCAAGTCGTAAAACTAACAATCCGAAGATATTTATTTATTTAAGGACAACCAACAAAGCCTACACCAAAATATGCATGTTAAGGATCACCAAATTTTTTACATGTTATAGTTTAGCCTTAATTAAAGGCTGCCACAGAATGCGTTACACAACTATGGCTGTAGAAAATACTGTACTAAATACAGTATATTGTTACAAAAATACAAGGGAAAACTTACAATGTTTTCGTTACAATACATACGAGTATATTTGTTTGAGGTTGTGCTAAGGCCAACCGAATTAAATAGATATGTATATTTTCTAACCCGCATTACGCCACAATGATGACGGCCACTGCCTCTTACAGAGATTAGGCCTGTGACCCAAATCCCCAACAGTGTGGAAAACGTTATCCTACTAATATTATAAACGCGAAAGTTTGTAAATATGGATGGATGTTTGATTCTCTTTCACGCAAAAACTACTGAACGGATTTGGATGAAATTTGGCACACAGATGGTTTATAACCAGGATTAACATATAGGATATTTTTACCCCGATATTCCCACGGGGTCGAAACTTATACGGGTGGAACCACGGGGCGCTGCTAGTAGGCTAATATTTGAATGGCCTAATTTTTGACTGAGTGTTGAAACTTGAAGGGTTTTTCTTTTAATTTAAGGTCGCATTTGCAAGCAACTCGCATACTGTTTTAAATACAGTTCGGGGCCGACCGAGGGATTGTTCATATTATATCTCTGAAGCCCGCAATGTAGCGCACCTTGTTTGCGAGATTATTGCAGATGGAAACGCCTGTAGCTTACTTCCTGGCTCATCTGAACCACTTTTTTAGCTAAAATAAGACAGCAGAATGTGTAATAAAAAGGACTATCTTATATGACTTTGACGCTCAAAAACTGCTGTATCTTAGCTTACCCTGAGTAAAGGTCCTGGCGTTTATGTTTAGGCAAGAAAATGATAGCGTTTATGGACGATATAAATATGCCCGTGCGCGACAACTACGGCTCGCAGCCGCCATTAGAGCTGGTGCGGCTGTGGCACGACTACGGATACTGGTTCGACAGGGCCAAGCAGTGGCGGAAGAATGTCAAGGTATTTGTACTGTCCCCGGCTACTTAGTCCTATACTCTGATCACAGAACAGAAAAAAACAGTAGAAATCGCATAACGCACAAATTACTATCAGAACCAGCGTGCCCTAACAAACACATCTTCAAGATAATCATATTATGTCACACTAGCAAATTCGTTTTGTGATTGGTTCATGCCAAAAAGTCTCTATAGTCAGTCCCTATTTAAAAAAAAGTGCATTTACTTCATAAAAATAGAGTTCATTATTGTTAATCTTTTGTAGGTATTAAACCTTATATTTCCGTGAAAGCTCGTAGGCATAGTTTTACTAGCAAGTTCCGCTATTCGACGCTAGATGTCACTAAATTGTAACATATTCGATTGTATGCATTATGACATTGAACTTAAGATAGATATTTGTTTATAGAGTTGATCGCTATTATGATATTCGCTAGTGATGTACAATATCGTAACCATACTTATCGATATTTAATTGTATACGTGCATTCCGTTTATATTTTTATTCAATAAGCATAACATTCTTCGTATTTGGCGAAAACTATACACTGATAGCTGAATACGCTGAAGCTTTTTTTTTTTTTTGGATGGGAAATCATCAAATGACCCCTCCCGCCCTGGGTGGAGCGGTAGGGAGTGTCAGACTTTTACTGACTAAAACCCACCCGTGCTCCTCCATGTGCCCTTTGCGTTCCAGGGCCGCGGTAACTCTTTCGAACAAATTCCGCAACCCTAGCAGGCACCGACCCTATGGGGCCCCGTCTCTGGTGCTGACGGCTCCTTGAGGCGCGCGTGAAGCACAACGCGTCGTCGACTCAGCCTGGTATCGGACGGCGAGCCACCCACGCTCACCGTCCACAGGCATCAGCCGCTGCGCAATAGCACAGCGGCCGACTTGTCTCTGGAGGAGGCCGAAATGGGACCATTACTGGCACTCCATTTCAGCCCCCTCCCGAGTACCGGGAGTCGCAGCACCCGCAGCAGAAGCGGCAGAAGCGGCGACGGAAGCCGCGGCGGCGGCAGAGGCGGCGGCGGCGGCGGCGGCAGAGGCGGCGGCGGCGGCGGACCTCTTGCCCCTGCTCGGGGTGTATGGCGCGCAGGCCCTTCCCCCAGCCCAGTGCTCGGCCGGCTTGCCAACAGCCGCACATGCACTGCAGTGCGGCGTGGCCTCGCACTAGCCGGCCCGATGACCGGGCTGACCACAGCGGAAACAAATTCCACTGCGGTCCACCTCCGAGGAATACGCTGATGCTACAATACAGATTAAACTCAATTAGTCAGATACTATTACCGAATTTTCCAACCCACTTAAACAAAGCAAATCTTTAAAAGTTTAATAAAAACAATTTTTACTAAATCAGATTTTTTCACATGTATTACTTAGGTAACAAAACATAATTGAAATCTAAATGAATTACCGAAATGTACCTATATACGCGTGTAACTTCCGATTTTTTTTAGCTTTACTTCTTTAGCTTCTGCTAGATGGTCACCTATTAGTCTTGTACCCATGTCAATATATCCATGAAACTTCTTCCCATCCCATTCAATTCTTCTATGTATAGCCATTTCATCAATTACCAGTGAAGCTAATATTGGAACACTTGATGAATCCGCTTTAAGTTTTAAAGCTGTAAATGACTCTTTTGTGAAACCAGTATCTCCACCGATATTAGCATACCATTTTTTTAAGGTTTGTGGATGAGGCAAAGAGCAATCAAACGTACTACGCACGTATTTATAGGCTTTCGGTGAGTAATAATGTAGAGTAAGGGCGAAGCTGCGAAGTTCTGGCGAATGCATGCTTATGCATACACTCACGATATTTCATTTTCATCGGATATACATAAATTACTATCTGTTTAACATCAAATAATATTACTATTAATTAATTTTGAATTTTTATTTGATAAGGTTTGAATCATCGACAACTCGTTATCGATAACGTCTTTCTCTAATTGAGTAGCAAACTGTCACATGACATAGGATGGAATCTTCTAGAATAACAGGTTTGATGTGAAAGAAGGTAGACCTTATGGTTTAAATCATAGATTCTACTTTTGTTTACCGTTTTTGAATAAAAATGTAAGCAATGTTTTATCAAATATTAATTAAAATAAAATAAAATAGTACTTAATTATGATACGATATACCACAATGGGATATATTTTTGGTACGGCTATCGTTTTTATACTCTAAAACAGCACAATACGGCATATTTGATTTTTTTTCGGATTTTCGAGAGTAAGTGACGTGAACGCAGTCGGAACTAGACTGATATGCGCGACAGCGCTTGGGCGCCTACAATTGCGGAGCTACGCAATACTAGGGCTACGCGTGCCCCGCCTACTTGCGACTTCTACTGTTTTTTTCTGTTCTGTGACTCTGATGATCACTGGAGCTGTAGTGGCTGCGGCACGGCTATAGGTACTGGTTAGCCAGTTGAATGGGCATGTTTCCTGAGTAAAACATATATGATTATGTTTAGTCCGTCAGTTAGATTATAGAAAAATATTGGACTCGTATTTTTTCCTTTATCAAATCTATAAAAACTGACAAAGATAAAAACCATCAAAAATCAGGAGTGGGAGCGTGTGACGTCACGGCCCGGTAAAAATTGTAGCGAGTAGTGACGTCACACGAGTTTTTACGCACTGTATCGACTTCATTTTTTGTTTATGTGAATAAAGAAAAAATACGTGTTCAATATTTTTTGGAAATCTATCAGACGGACTAATCAGATTTTTTTAGTCAGCTACCCTATTGTAGCGTCACATTTTGTAGAACATGGTGCTGTGCGGCGCAGCGGGCCCCCCGGGGGGCGCGCGCTCTCCGCTGCCGCCGCGGCTGCTGTCGTGCTTCCACTCGTTCTTCCTAGCGTCGCCCACGCACCAGCAGCTCGTCAAGATCTTCGGCACCATGCTGGGCCAGCATCTGCAGGACTTTGACGAGGAGACCAAGTCTGTCGGTGAGACAATTTCATAGTTTTTTGAGTTTGAGACTTGAACAACTGAAAATATGAAAAACTGAAAAAGGTTCTGTACTTGACATTATGAATACTTTCTACTAGGGGACCAATAGGGAACGTGCACGGCGTAGACGATGCCATCTAGCGTTGCAAATTTGAAACTTGTAAAATACACTTGACATTGACGCGTCTGTGCTGCCATCTATAGTTTCTGCACGTTCCCTATACACAAATCGCGAAAAGAAAAAATTGTTACATTGTTTGCATATTAGAAAAGCAATTATTTTCAAGATTTAATTTCCTTTTTATTTATTTTTTGGCCTAAAATCACGAATAAAACAAACGGTCCGTTTTGATGTTTTTTTTAGTTTTACCATGCATGAGATAAGTTATATTACCTACGTGTCGAACAATTCGGATGAAGTCATGAAGACATTCTGTTACAGATTTTTTTATTAAATTCAATAGTCTATTAACCAGGAAATCACTTTTACTCATAAGTTGGCAAGGAATTGCCTAAAATGTGAACTGGATGTTCACATTTATTGAACATGTGTGATCTTATAGTCCTAATCATACAACTTATTTCAATGAAATTCTCATAAATTCAGGCAAAACTGTGCTGATAGCTACTATCGACATGTTCAACAACATTGTGGCTAAGTTACTGCCCACCCCGAGCAAGATGCACTACCTGTTCAATTTGCGAGACATCTCCAAGATATTCCAGGTATGTCTGTAATAAATTTAAACCAGACTTACGAATCATTAAAAGAATTCCGTGTAAAATAGACTATACAAAAATTAAAAATTGGATACGCTTTAATGTATAGCCATAATTTCGATTATAAAACTGACAGTTTTTCTTTTCCCGCGAAAACGAATGATGAAGTCTCTCCTGTCTGCCAGAGATCATGAACTGTCATGTATTAAAATTTAAGTTCGTCTTTTCGTTGTCATAACACCAGTGACGTCACTAGACGCTGATTGTTTACGTTCTGTCTCACGTTATATTAATTCGTAATAGTTGTTAAAAATCAATATTAACTACAAAATTGATTGAGTCAGGCGTTACTTTGCGGAAATCCATTTTAAATTTGAAAATGAAAACAATATATCTAGTTTTAATTTTCAACCTTTATAAATGCTTCATAATCTATATGAAACATTCAAATAGTTTTGTCTCAGGGTCTGCTGCGCTGTAACAAAGACTACACGAACACGAAGCCGCGGTTCTTACGGCTGTGGATACACGAGTGCTTCCGAGTCTTCTGCGACCGATTGACGGAAGACAAGTGAGTGACATGCTTTCTTTTTCCAGTTTTAACAAAAACTTGCTGAAGAAATTACAAGAGTGACGTATTTTCTGCTTCGAGACAAATACATTAAATATACATTCAGTCGACTCAGAATTCAAAATACCTTGGAATCGATCCTTCGTCGCTGGTGTCCGCAGAGACCGCGACTGGTTCATGAACCACGTGGGCGACATGCTGGGCAAGCACTTCGAGCTGACGTTCCACGCGCTGTGCCCCAGCAAGAGTCCGCCACTGTTCGGACACTTCCTCAATCCCTTCGAGGTCTACGACGACATGAATGATCCCGAAGCGCTGCGCAAGTTAGAACAATCCTTTATTTTATTGCCCTTTTAAAGCTTAAACATATGCCTTGTTCAAGTATTGATTCCATAATGAATTTCTATTTTAGTAGCAGAAACTCAAACGTTTATTGGCAGAGAATGGATACAGGCATTCTCTTTCAATTAAGTTGTGGGTTCTTTGTTCAAATTTCGATACCTTTAATTTAAAAAAAAAACGAAGCTAATGGTAAGATTATTTAAAATGCGATCATCGCGTTCATTTGTACGGCAAACCCGGTGGCGACTTCGTGCCGACAGAGGGCGCTTTTTGGTTTTACAGAACAAATTAACGCGACGATCGCGTATTCGCACTTCACCTTAGTATTTCTTTATTTTGAATCACTTCTGCCTAGCCGACTCCCATCATTGTCGGGGTCGGCTATAAGTCCAGACGCAGAAGAATAACAGTATTTTACATGGAGTTTTTGATGAGCCATTTGATTTCCGCGACACATTTACTTACACAGTGAAAAGATCAAAGATCCACGAATTTAAGCTTACCTACTCCAAAAGTTTAACTTGCTTTCTTGCTCTTTGAAAGGAACAGATTGAAAAGTTATCCGCGCATGAGCTGAACTCGACAATAGGGTAGTTGACTAAAAAAATCTAATTAGTCCGTCGGATAGATTTCCAAAAAATATTGGACACGTACTTTTTCTTTTTTCACGTAAACAAAAAATGAAGACGATACAGTGCGTTGAAAACTCGTGTGACGTCACTACTCGCTACAATTTTTAGCGAGCCGTGACGTCACAAGCCCCCACTCCTGATCTTTGATGCTTTGTATCTTCGTTAGTTTTTATAGATTTGATAAAGGAAAAAATACGTGTCCAATATTTTTCTATAATCTAATTGACGGACTAAACATAATCATATATTTTTTACTCAGGAAACATTTATTACCCTATTCTAGTGTTACCTGAGCATTCGACCTGTGTGGAGTCTTACTAAGCCACGAGCCCCTTTAATGAAATTAACTAATATATACGTTGCACAGATTCGTAACAAACCAGCTGGAAGAGTACAACAGCTGTCCCGGCGTGGTGAAGATGGACCTGGTGCTGTTCAAGGACGCCATCGAGCACATCTGCCGCATCGTGCGCGTCATCTCGCAGCCGCGCGGCAACATGCTGTGTGTGGGCATAGGTCGGTGTCACGGTGAACAGTGGCTAACAGTCAGCGCCTTTCTTGTCGGTGGATTGTTTCAGTCATATAGGCCAAATAAACTATTTTTATTACTTTACTAGCTTCTGTCCGCGACTTCGTCCCCGTGGAATCCCCAATTTTAAAACATTCTTTATCACTGCTCCGCTCCTATTGGCTTAAGCGTGATGATATATAGCCTAAAGCCTTCCTCGATAAATGGTCTATTCAACCCAAAAAGATTTTTTCAATTCGTACCAGTAGTTCCTGAGATTAGCGTGTTCAAACAAACAAACAAACAAACTCTTCAGCTTTATAATATTAGTATAGATTGTACACCTTGTAATAAAAACAGGATTTTTTTTATATAAAAACAAGTGTACAATGGGCTGTCGCACAAGGCAATTTCTTACAGACACACTTTCGATGGACTGAACGAAAGGAGATAGATTTAGGGCTGTCAGTGTACAATTGTTATAAATAATACTAATTAGTCATAATAATATAAAATACATAAATAAAATGTGATATACTAATAAATATTAAATAGGCATATAGTTGAGAAAGGAGCGGAAAAATTATAGTGAAAAGTAATGCTCCTTCACCATGTTTTTAAGCGCTGGTAGCGTTTGGGCCCGCCTCACTTCTATGGGTAACTCTAAGCTCTTCTATTATACAAACTAGCATCATCATCACCCTGAATACCTAATGTTAGGGAAGGTTCACATCTGACGGAACATGCGTCGCGTATTATCGGTCGCGTAACGCCAGAACAGACAAATGTATAGAAAAACACTTGACCGTTCACACTCAACCGATGATACGTTAGTGCTTCGAGTGTGAACGGTCAAGTGTTTTTCTATACATTTGTCTGTTCTGGCGTTACGCGACCGATAATACGCGACGCATGTTCCGTCAGATATGAACCTTCCCTTAATAGGGTAGTTGACTAAAATAATCTAATTAGTCCGTCGGATAGATTTCCAAAAAATATTGGACACGTATTTTTTCTTTTTTCACGTAAACAAAAAATGAAGACGATACCGTGCGTTGAAAACTCGTGTGACGTCACTACTCGCTACAATTTTTACCGAGCCGTGACGTCACAAGCCCCCACTCCTGATCTTTGATGCTTTGTATCTTCGTCAGTTTTTTATAGATTTGATAAAGGAAAAAATACGTGTCCAATATTTTTCTATAATCTAACTGACGGATTAAACATAATCATATATTTTTTACTCAGGAAACATCCCTATTATAGCTTAGGACTCTTTGTAATTAGTGAACGTTTCCCGTCAGGTGGGTCGGGCCGCACGTGCCTGACGCGCGTGGCGACGTACATCTGCGAGTACAACGCGTTCACCGTCGTCGTCACCAAGACCTACGGCCTCAAGGACTTCCGGGAGGACTTGAAGGTTTCTTTCTATTCATTACTGGCTTCTGCCCGCGACTTCGTCCGCGTGGAATAGTTACTAACTCCCCGATTCTTTGTGATATTGATTCGTTGGTGGGAGGCGCTCGACGTGACGGGACAGTGGTTTCATGCGCGTGAGCTGCGCACGGCACTGGACAGTACGCGGACATTGCAACATTACTTTATTTTTCTAAAATAAAAGCCTAAGTTACTCCAAGAAACTTAGGCTTTTATCTGAACTGGTGGACAACTGCTAGATGGTGTCTTAAGTTCGCCACACTATCCCTAAACATTGCAACCTTGAAAGTCAGAATCAATGAACCAGAAAAGCGTTGAAGTAGTGTAGCTTGATCTCTTTGAAATTCCAACGAAAATAATCAGTGCCACATAAGTAAGACAAGTAGAAGTAGTAAAATGCAACGTGTACCTAAATGTATTGTTGTCTCTCTCGCACCAGGTCCTATACACCGGCTGCGGAGTAGACCAGAAGAAGACCACGTTCATATTCTCGGACACGCAGATAGCAGACGAGGCCTTCACTGAGATCATGAACAATCTGCTGAGCAGCGGGGAGATCACCAACCTGTACAAGCCTGATGAGTTTGAAGATGTAAGTTTTCAAAACCAAATTGCACCGAGACGTAAATGGTGCGCAGGGCTGCCGCACACATAGTCTTAAGTTTACAGTAAATAAATTAAAAAATGAAAACAATATATCTAGTTTTCATTTCCGCGAATATGTGTGGGTTGCAGGTATGCACCTCCCTCCCGCCCGCTATATTATGCACATGCAAGATTACAAGGCAAAAGCAAGTATAATATGCACATGCAGGAAGGCAAAGCAAAACCCAACACCAATACCGACACGTGTTTCGCCTCTCCACAGGTGCATACCTGCAACCCACACATATTCGCGGAAATTAAAAGTAGATATATTGTTTTCATTTTTTAATTTAAAATGGATTTCCGCAAAGTAACGCCTGACTCAATTAATTTTACAGTAACAGTTAGGCACGTGGTATGTATAAGAAACGAATACCGTTTTAGTTCGAAACATGTTTAAAAAGAGATAAATCTTCTCTTTTTAAACAATTGTGGTGTAGTTATGGCCGATTCCCGCAGCTTTGAATCCGCGTCTTGTGTGTGGTGGTCAATTTTATAGGGACCAGTCCTTATCCCGAATCTTATATGATACTTTTCTTTACCCAGGTAAAGAAAAGTATCATATAAGATTCGGCTATAATATTGCTTTTTATCAGTCAAATAATTGTCATAATTGGACAACTTTCAGCGTGACACGTCCAGACGTTACTTTAAACAAACTAACAATAAAGTTAACACGTGGATAATTTTATTTCGTATTTAAAATACACGCCTTATAAAGCGTACCCTTAACCTGAGTACAATTATATTTAAAGCGCTATTCTGTGCTAAGATCATTTCTCCGCTGTGGTTGTTGAAATTCCGTCTGAAGGATCGCTCCTATTGTTCTGCGTCAACAGATAAAGTCAGCTCTAGAGAAGCCAATGAAAGCCGCGAACCTGATGCAGACCACCGAAATCATATACCTGTTCTTAGTGGACCGCGTCAGGAGCAACATGCACATCGTGCTGTGCTTCAGTCCTATTGGAGAGGAGTTCAGGTAACGTTTCTTTGTTTAAAAGAATTTCTTCCACCCGTTTTTTAATTCTAAGGCGCCATGTCCATGAGCAAGTGTATCGGATATTATCTACCTACCTATTTTTGACCACACCTGCAGCCCTATTATGACGTCTTAAATTCATGATGATTTCTGTGTCAGAGAGAGACGGAGTTACACAAGACGAATAGCACTATCTCTTTCCCTCGCACGAATCATGATAGCATTGGCACTTCGTAATACGGCCACTGATTGTAATCGGTGAAGTGGTCGACGATAGAGCACGTATTCTTAAATTAGAAGTTACCTATTCACTCTTTGTCTAAAGTATCCATGGTTATATAGAGCAGTGGTGGTCGAGTGGGGCCCCGACTACGAATTGTAGGTCGCGGGTTCAAACCCAGTCAGGCGCATTACTTTGTGTTATTAGTTTCATCACCACTGCTCTCAAAACGGTGAAGGAAAACATCGTGAGGAAACCGGCATATCCTAGAACTAAAAATCCGAAGACATGTGACATTCACCAACCCGCACTGGGCCCGCGTGCTGGATTACGGCCCATTCCCTCTCCTAGAGAGGAGGCCTGTGTCCCAGCCATAGAAATATAAAATATCTATGGTCCCAGCAGTGGGAACGTTAAAAGGCTGATTATGTTATGCTATGCTATATCCAAGGTTGTGGTGTTGCCATCAGGAAACATGGACTCGGCAGGGAGTTACACTCCTAGCCGTACGCACGTCTCCTTTCTGGATCAAAGTTATCTAGTTTACAAAACAGACCACAAAATTATAGATAAAAAAAACCGACTTCTAAACAAAAAAACCAAAAAGTATAAAATAACTTTAATTTCGGAACTCGGTGTTTTTGGTTGCTTTTTTGTTGTTGAACACACCGACTTCCGAAATTAAAGTTATTTTATACTTTTTGGTTTTTTTGTTTAGAAGTCGGTTTTATTTTTTGTAAAAAGTTTTTTTTATTTTTCACTTTTTAGTGATACCTACACCCCCTCCCCTCCCCCACCTAAACGAACCAATCACATTGGTGTAAAAAAAAACGTACTGCTCCTTTGCAGAGTAAACTAAGAGGTCGTCAATGTAGACAATGTAGATATTTTTTTTAGATATTTGTTAATTTTTCGAAAACCGCTTGGTTGATTTCGATAAAATTTTCATGGGACCATTTGGGAAGTATACCCTTTCCAACAAAAAAAGAATTTTTCAAATCGGTTGACAAACGACGGAGTTATGCGCGAACAAACAATAAAAAAAAAAAAAAAAAAAAAAAAAACATACAAACATCCGAATTGAGAACCTCCTCCTTTTTTAGAAGTCGGTTAATGAGTGCGGATGGGGGAACCTATCGCAATTATCTTAACCATACTAAAAAAAAAGCACCAAGAAATAGGGTGTTTTAAAAAGCATCTGACATTTTGGCATGGCGGCGTTGGCACAGGAACCGCATCCGCCAGTACCCAGCCCTCATCAACGCGACCACCACGAACTGGTTCCTGGAGTGGCCGCGCGAGGCGCTGCTGGAGGTCGCGTACAAGTTCCTGCAGGGCGTCGAGCTGCTGGCTTCTATCACTGGACCCAGGGTAAGGAGACTTGAAACCGTATATAAACCATTTAATAGTCAACAGTGTTTCTTTTATGAAAATATACTTAACATAATTTGTTGAACAACCCAAAAAAAATAATCAAACAACACTTTAATCCGTTTTAGCTCATCGCCTCGGGAGACCGCAGTTTTTGTATTTACTAAGTATTATTTTATTTATTAACGGTCCGGTGATAATGCTTTGACCAAAATATTTTATTTTGGTTTTATGTTTTTTATACTTTCAATTACCATATACCTTTTTTTTTACCATATACCTTCGATCTCCATACGGCTGAACCGATTTTGATAAAATATGTGTAAGAATCATCGCTAGAAAACCGCATCTAAATTGGTTCACCCGTTTAAGAACTACGGTACCACAGACAAACACATAGTGGCCAAAGTTATAACACCTGTTTTTTGGTCCAGTTAATATTATTTAAAAATGGGCTGACTTTGGCCCGGCTAGTCGCATAGTCAAACAAGTCTATAGCCGGATGCACGGCAGTTTATTCACTTATTTTTATTATTTCCAGATTTTCTTTATCGTGCAATACTGATTGGTTTAAAAATCTAGTTAAATGTAGGTTTCACAATTGAACAATTGAATTTAAAATGTATCTATTTTGGGCGGATGGCATTCATTACTAGTCAACCTTTGGGTTAAAACTTAGAGGGTTAAAAAGATAACACTGTGATAGGTATAAAAACTACTCAAGCTATTTCTAGATTCAGAAATCGGGGGTACGTAATTATGGTCGAGTTATTTATTAGACCCCGTTGAAAAAGGGATCGAAACAGGGCTTCTTCA
This sequence comes from Hecatera dysodea, assembly GCA_905332915.2. Taxonomy (NCBI): domain Eukaryota; kingdom Metazoa; phylum Arthropoda; class Insecta; order Lepidoptera; family Noctuidae; genus Hecatera; species Hecatera dysodea. Next base: position 2,000,287 of record HG995294.1, on the reverse strand, counting down.
AAAAATCTTCTCTTAAAAGAGCCAGCTCACAAACTTGTTTGTAGGTGACAAGTTTGTGAGCTGTTGATTAAGCAGTAAGCAGCTAGTGTAAAGGCCGTGCCCCGCGCAGGTGCGCAGGATGGAGTCTCTGATTGAGAGCCGCGAGGACATCTTGCGAGCGTCCGTGGCGTCCATCATGTCGCTCATACACTCGTCCGTGGGGCGCTACAGCGTCAAGATGTGGCAGGAGATGAGGAGGACCAACTACGTCACGCCCACCAACTACTTGGAGCTGGTGGCTGGATATCAGGAGTAAATGGACTTTATTCTATCTACATCTACACTCATATTAGAAAGGGGAAAGATTTGATTGTTTTTTTGTTTGCATTGAATAGTTCTGAAACTAATTGACCGATTTGAAAAAATTCTTTTACTCTTGGGAAGCTATCCTATCCCCGGGTGACATCCTTACTTAATATTAATTAATTTGAAACCGTGGATGTTTGTTACACTTTCACGCAAAAACTATTTGACCAATTCGTCATGAAACTTTGTACACATATTCTGGAGAGGTACTAGAAGTAACATAGGATATTTTTTATCCCGGGATTATGTTCCCTTGGGATGATTTCCAACATTCACGCGGGTGAAGCCGCGGGCAGCAGCTAGTAGGCTATATTTTATCCCCATATTCCCATGGGAACGGGAACTCCGCGGGTGAAACCGCGAGGCGCTGCTAGTTATTAATATTTTCCTGATCAAACAAGTGTGTTGCGCCGCAGCCCGGCCACAGTTGATTTCGTAAAATGGGTCTAAGGCTTATTTATTGTATTTAGGCTATTTTTCGTTCAGTGCATTCAAAGGTTGTCTGTAAGTGTTGTTTTGAGGTGTACAATCAAGTATATCATAATTATTAGGTAGAGCGTCGGACTTAATGACCTCGGCGTTTTGTACCAGTCAATCGAGAAGGTAACATAGTGATGGATAAGGCTCGAAGTTTTTGTGTGATAGAATCAGAAATAGAGATATCTCTAGGAGGAACAAGGTTACCGGCTTAAACTTTATAGTCACCAAACTTAAGTAGCAATGTGCCTACAGCTTTGCTCGCAAAACAGACTGTCGGTAAAGCCAGAAGGCTAAGGTCAACGTTCTCATATTAGTAGTGCACGCATCAGCCTCTACAAACTATTTGCGCGAACACAGATGCACTCTGCACCTGTGCTTGTGCATAGTATTTTGCTCTTTCCCAATATTTAGATTGGACACAATCATAAATATACATAAACTAGCTGCTGCCCGCAGCTTCGCCCGCGTGAATGTCGGAAATTATAAGGGAACATAATTCCGGGATAAAAAGTATCCTATGTTACTTCTAATACCTCCAAAAATATGTGTACAAAGTTTCATGATGATCGGTTGAGTAGTTTTTACGTGAAAGCGTAACAAACAAACTTACATTCACATGTATTATTAGTATAGATTAACTCACGTCTTTCTTCTTTGGACCCTCAAAAACCACAGACCGTCTTTTGCTACCATACCTACTATTATATACTCCTTTTCTTTCGTTTACATTCGTACTGCTGGTTTACTGGGTACTACTACCCTTACCTTCACGAGATCTGTCGAGAGTCCCCTCCCAGCGTTTCCTTCCATACTGATTTTGTTTTTATTCCCGGCAGGATGTTGAAAGCCAAGCGTATAGAGATAGCTCTACAAGCCAACAAGCTGCGCAATGGACTGGGAAAAGTGGAGGAGACCACTAAACTAGTGGGGCAGATGTCAGAGGAGCTGGCGGAGGCTAAGGTATGAGCTGCGAGACCTGGGCCATGAGGATATGTGTTGCACAGCAATACTGAACGATGGTTGATGACGATGGATGGTGGTGGTTGATTACATCGTCGTTTTAGTGTTTAGTTTCTTCCTTTTAGTGCATTTCCAAATTGCTAGAAGAAGCTTCGAAAAACCTTGAAAGGTTTTTCTTTTAATTTTATAGTTATCGAGCATCAAAGTCAGTATTATTTCATTTGGATTTGGTATCACGAAAATACTAAGGTGGCTAACATTTTACCCGTTGACTTGTTGTATGGAATCTGCATTACCAACACTTGTTGTTAAATCTGGACTTTGCCATCTTCATTGGTGTCTTGTGTGAGTCTTCGCATAAAAGTTTTCATCTATGATTCTAGGTCCAAGTAGGTCTATACACAGAACAATGTATTGAATACATGGGCGTGATCAACGTGCAACAACGCAACGCCGATGAGCAACAGCGCAGCGTCGCAGCCAGAAGCAAGAAGACCATGGAGGAAGAAGTCCAGTGTAAAAAGCTAGCTGACGCCGCCATGCGCGACCTGGCCAGTGCCATGCCGGCGCTAGAGGAGGCTATCAAGGTAAGAACATGACGCAGCCAGGAGTTACACCATGAGGAAAAGGTGCAGTGCCAGCAGCTAGCTGACGTCGCCATGCGCGACCTGGCCAGTGCCATGCCGGCGCTAGAGGAGGCCATCAAGGTGAGAACATGACGCAGCCAGGAGTTCCACCATGAGGAAGAGGCGCAATGCCAGCAGCTAGCTGACGCCGCCATGCGCGACCTGGCCAGTGCCATGCCGGCGCTAGAGGAGGCCATCAAGGTGAGAACATGACGCAGCCAGGAGTTCCACCATGAGGAAGAGGCGCAATGCCAGCAGCTAGCTGACGCCGCCATGCGCGACCTGGCCAGTGCCATGCCGGCGCTAGAGGAGGCCATCAAGGTGAGAACATGACGCAGCCAGGAGTTACACCATGAGGAAGAGGTGCAGTGCCAGCAGCTAGCTGACGCCGCCATGCGCGACCTGGCCAGTGCCATGCCGGCGCTAGAGGAGGCCATCAAGGTGAGAACATGACGCAGCCAGGAGTTACACCATGAGGAAGAGGCGCAGTGCCAGCAGCTAGCTGACGTCGCCATGCGCGACCTGGCCAGTGCCATGCCGGCGCTAGAGGAGGCTATCAAGGTAAGAACATGACGCAGCCAGGAGTTACACCATGAGGAAGAGGTGCAGTGCCAGCAGCTAGCTGACGCCGCCATGCGCGACCTGGCCAGTGCCATGCTGGCTGATCTCTTTGTGGGGTAAAATGTTATTGGGTTTTCTCAATAGAAAATTCACAGTAGTGGCCTGGGCTCTAAATTTAAGCCCGGTTGGCAATAGACTCGTCTCCTATTAAGAGTACTACACCTTCCTATAGTGCTTCGAGGATTAGGTACAGCCGTGGTGATATATAAAACGTGTGTTATTTATCCTCACAGGCCTTGGACGCACTGAACAAGAAGGATATCACTGAAGTGAAGTCTTACGCGAAGCCTCCGTACAAGGTCGAGATGGTGATGGAAGCTGTACTGATATTGCTACAGGTATGCACAATGTTGTAACGTCATCAGGTAAATAAAATGTAGTGACCCTGGCGATGCGATTGCTGAATTGCATTTTTGATATTGTACGGGAGCGCCCGCGCTGGGCTCGCCAGTCGCTTACATACCACCGCCTTGCCACGTCCTAATTTACTGTATAACTAAAAGTCAAGTATTGTGAACCATTATAAAATATTTTATCAAAATTCACTACAACCTAAACTCGCGTATCATTTACCTGAACCCATATCAGTGTTTTACTTAACACTTAGATTAAAATAGATTTTGAAATGTGACGTCATGAAATTTAAAACCCCTCCCACCCCCTTGTCACACAATGTAACACTTCGTCGAACCCCTCCCTCCCCCTTAACGTGTGACATAATCTATGGATGGCACCTTATAGACAAAGTGAGAGAGAGAGAGAGAGAGAGATTGTGCTTAAACTCAAGGCGATCAATAATAAAAAAAAAATATATGCGCTAGAGTCACTTAATTATGATAATTTTTATTGATGACGTTCAAAAGTGCCGTTAATAGCCTAATTGAAACAAACGTTTTGACTTTGACTTTGACTCTGGTACCAGAAAGAGCCAACCTGGGTGGAAGCAAAGCGCCAGCTCGGCGACCAGTACTTCCTGGACCGACTGCGCGACTTCGACAAGGACAACATCACCGATAAGATCCTCAAGAAGATCGGCACCTACACTGTGAAGCCCGACTTCGACCCCGAGATCGTGGGGACGGTGTCGGCGGCGGCGAAGTCGCTGTGTCTCTGGGTACGGGCCATGGAGAAGTATGGCAAGATCTACAAGTAAGTCCTTCTTTCATGCTCCATAATTTTATTTAATTATTGTATATATTTATATATTATGTATTTATTGTATATATAATTAGTACACCTGCAGTGCTGTATTTCCTTTTCTCTTTAAAATCCATCCAAAGGTTGTCTTGAAAAGATCGCTTTTAGCGATAAGGCCGCCCATTATGTCACCCTATGTAATGTTTTCTTCATCTATATTTTCTGTAACTTATATGGTGTACATAATAAAGAGTATTCTATTCTATTCTTCAATTTTGAAGACTAGATTTTTGAAGCAAGGCAATTGCGCTCGGAGGAATGTATCCAGCAATTGGCTGCTTTTAGGCGAATGATGTGGGATGGTTTCAAAAATGAATAAGTTGACGTTATTCCAATCTTACTAACGTTAACGCCAGTCAACATCTACCTGATTATCCTTAATCATCATCTGCCAAGCCTTTTTCCAACTATATTAGGGTTGCCTCACAGACAAGCCGGATTCAGCTGAATACCAGTATTTTACGTAGAGCGGCTGCCTACTAGACCGGTACTTCTTGGCAAGACTGGTGTCAGATTTTTCAGGCTTCTGACAATCTGTTACGACTGCCAAAGATCTACTTGAATGACAGCCGGGACCAACGGCTTAACGTGCTTTCCGAGGCAAGGAGAAGTCAAAAAAATAACTCGGTCAATATGCAGTTCCAATTTTCAACCAAATTATCCTTCACGTTCAGGATAGTAAAACCAAAGAAGGAGCGTCTAGAAGAAGCCTTAGAATCTCTGCGTATGAAACAGCAGATCCTAGCGGAAGCACGCGCCAAGCTGCGCGAGCTGAGCGAGATGATCGCGCGGCTGCAGAAGGAGTACGACGAGAAGCTGGCGCAGAAGGACGAGCTGGAGCGGAAGTCCAGGATGCTGCAGCTTAAGCTGGAGAGGGCTGAAGCCTTGATTACGGGACTGTCTGGTTAGTTACTACACTATCGAATTTAATTTGGCTGCGAGCCTCCATAGAAATTATCTTTTTTTAGGGTTCCGTACCTCAAAAGGAAACATCGGAAATCTTATACGATCACTTTGCTGTCCGTCCGTCTGTCTGTCTGTTAAGACCCTTTATCTCGGGAACGCGTGGAGGTATTGAGTTGAAATATGAAAACAATATGCTCACGTCTACAATCTCTTGAAGCTGAGAAAAATTCAATCAGCGAAGTTAACGTAAAAAAAAACGTACATATATTTCGACTATTTCAAGGGAATCAAAATTTATTAGGTACTTTCCGTTGACCTAGAACTAGAATTGAAATTTGGGAAGAAATATCGTCTTATATTACAAGTTCAGGGAAACATCTGAAATCTACATTTGTAATTAAACCACAAAAATATAGTCTTTCTTTTTTCAATGTACGTTGTCAAAGCTCGGAAAAAACTGCGAAAAATTGTATACGGAACCTTCGGAATATACTGATACTTTGTGTTAAGACTGGTTGTAAAACATCGGCTACTGACCACCCATAACACTCGTAAATTAAGGAATTTTACATAATTTCATGTTTATACGAGTAGATTTAGCAGTGGAGGCTGTGCCTTTGTTTGCAGTGAATACATGAATTATGAATGTTTCACACTGGGAAATGCTCATACGCTTTTATGTATGTTGTGGATTGTTTCTTTAAACACGCTATGTAACGAAAAAGAAACCCTATTTTGGGGCTATGCACCCAAAAAAAAATCACAATTGGCTCCGGAACCTGTGTTTACATATACGACAACATTCAATCGTTATTCAACTGGAGCCTAAATCCCAGGTGAGAAGGAACGCTGGGAGCTGACAGTGGAACGCTTGGACAAGGAGTTCGAGAACCTCCCGGGGGATTGCCTCATAGCCACGGGCTTCGTGGCCTACCTGGGGCCCTTCGTGTCGGAGTACCGCGAGGACCTCATGGGGGATTGGTTCTTAGAGGTACGTTTTTATTCAAACATAGTTCTATGGTTTGACGTCTTCTGTAAAGATCGCGTATTTTGTAATTGTTCTTGAATGCTCAGTTTTTAAACCTTAGTGGTAGTATATCTAATTACTTTTAGGGCTATTTTAATCATCCTTTTTTTGGATGGGAAATCATCAAATGACCCCTCCCGCCTTGGGCGGAGCGGTAAGGGAGTGTCAGACTTTTACTGACTAAAACCCACCCGTGTTCCTTCTTGTGCCCTTTGCGTTCCAGGGTGACTCTTTCGAACAAATTCCGCAACCCTAGCAGGCACCGACCCTATGGGGCCCCGTCCCTGGTGCTGACGGCTCCTTGAGACGCGCGTGGAACACAACGCGTCGTCGACTCAGCCTGGTATCGGACGGCGAGCCACCCACGCTCACCGTCCACAGGCAATTTTAATCATTCTGCTGACGCTATTTGGACTAGACCTGAGGCCCATAGGCATTCTTGTCATTTGGTATTGATTTTTTCCAGTTGTTAACGCTAGTACATGGCCTACTGTCTTTTTGATAACTCGTTTGATAAAATCCCTGATATAAATCAAGGTATGTGTAACACACGGCTCCAGATAAGGAGTCTAATATGTCTTATATGATTAAGTTTTAGTTTTAATCGTCGAAATCGGGCCCGAGATACTTTTGAAAGTTTTTCCCCGTTCTTCATTCATTCGGATTTGGGCTAGGGATGGGCAAGTGAAAAAAATATATCGATATTTATCGTATCGATATTTTTAAACGCTATCGATAATTATCGAGTGAAAAATATCGATATATCATCAGTTTTCGCATGATTATTCATACATATTCCCAAAGCAATCAAACTTCGTAATAAACATTAGAAGAAAATAGTATTTTTTATTAATGCTCGAGCCTAAATATATTTTTAAGTTTTGTTATTGATTTGTTGAAAAAAAAATCCGAAAAATTTTAGTTGCGTGTTAATTCAAGGTCATATTCGTCTTACACTGATAGTTTAATAGAATTTGTATTTTCGTGCACGCTACCAGTAGTCTTAAATTGCTATATTGCATTTAATAACGATTGTGGCGAGATTTTTAAGTTAACAATACGCGAGGACATGCAGGGATAATCTATTGTAATAACATTAAAAACACGCAACCAAAATTGCGTAAAAAAAAGATCGAATTTGATACGAATTCGATAGTCTAAACTAAAAATTGAATATCGATATATCGCGACTAAAAATATCGACGATATATATCGATAATTGTTGGAAAAATATCGATATTTCGATATATCGATATTTTTTGCCCATGCCTAATTTGGGCATCCGCGCACACTTGATAAATTCACTACTACTATTACTTGATTACATTGTAGGTGTGCAACGAAAATCTTCCCGTGACTCTGGATCTGAGCATGCAGAAGTTCTTGCTAGACGATGCCACGCTGAGAGACTGGAACTACATGGGGTTGCCCGGTTAGACATTCATTGCATACACATCGCAATTCATGTAAGCCTACCTAATGGGGTTGGGAGACGTATATTATAGCAGTGTAGTCCCGCTTGCGATGGCGGATTTTTGCGAGTCTTGTAGAGCTGCGTCCTATAGAGTACGCGCTGCGAAAATACGAGTAACTGCCCACCGAAACATGGCAAAATTAGAGGGGGAACTGCCCATATTTACGCTGAAAATTTCCAATAAAATAAACTTCCTGTCCGTTAAAAGAAGTGGATCTCTAGAGACCTCGCGCAAACATAGTGCGGGTTGGTGTGGATGACCGCGTGTCATCTAGAGTCCCTCGTTCTGCGACATGTCAGTGTTCTCACTATATTTCTTCAACGTTTTGATATCAGTGATGACGAAATACGACTAAGTAGTCCCCGCCTCTTTTTTTGGTCGATCTGAAATCATCAAATGACTGTTCTCGCTCTGGATGGCGCGGAAGGGAGTATCAGACTCAAACCCACCCAGCCGTGTTTCTGTAATGTCATGTGCGTTCATGTGGAGCAGTGGTAGCCGAGTGGTAACGGCTCCGACTTACGAATTGTAGGTGGCGGGTTCAAACTCAGCCAGGCGCATATTACTGTGTGTAATTAATTTCATCACCACTGCTCTCAAAACGGTGAAGGAAAACATCGTGAGGAAACCGGCATGTCCTAGAACCAAAAAATCGAAGACATGTGACATTCACCAACCCGTACTGCGCCCGCGTACTGGATTACGGCCCATTCCCTTTCCTAGAGAGGAAGCCTGTGTCCCAGCAGTGGGAACGTTAAAAGGCTGATTATGCTATGTGCGTTCCAGGACCGCGGTACTCTTTAAAACAATACCGCAACACTCAAACACACTGTCTGTAAAACGAAAGGGTTCGTTTGCTGTCAAGGGACTTATTGTCTTGAGCTTCTGGTTCTAGGTACAACATACCAGCGCTCACGCATTATTCTTTTCACCGTTTTTGACAGAAGTAGTGATGAAATGTCACTGGACCGTCACCGCCACTGTATCATGTGTAGCTTAGAATCTTTCAACTTGTGCTCTAGACGACAACTTCAGCGCGGAGAACGGCATCATAGTGGTGCGGGCGACGCGCTGGCCGCTGGCCGTGGACCCGCAGGGGCAGGCGCTCATCTGGATCTCACGCCTCGAGGAGAACAACGGCATACAGGTTATATTAAATACCGAAGAACGCGGTGCCGTTACGTTACAGCCGGAAAATTGCGAAGGGCAAAATCCAGAGGGCTTGCTTTGTGATTTTGCCTACGTTTTTTTCCTCTACCTTCCACTTTTGCGTAGTTCCAAGTGGTGTCTACAAAAAGCTTGTGTCTACGAAGACTTGACGGAGATAACATCATACTTTTCACAAAAACAAAATTCGTCATCTGATTGAAACAGGTCTCAAGCTTGCGTCCAACCAGCAGAAAGACGTGCACTTTTGCATTTCTTTCTGCTGAAATAATGATGATGACGTAGGCATTAGCATGATTTGTTAGTAAATATTACTGATTCACTCTAGATATACAAATATCCGTACAAGCTAGGCCCAGTGCGATTTTGTAGCATACCTAAAATTTAAAAAGTTCCACTATTTCTACAATAACAAGTTCTATAAGTAGCTGTTCTTGTAAAGTCACGCAAAGCGCAACAGAATATGTATATGTCATCAGCAATTAAGCAATGGTGATAAAGCATAAAATCTTCCATATATAAAACTCTAAAACTAAGGTTTGTCTGGAAACCAATCCCAACATAATTATATGTACTAAGGACACCATGAAACAGATTTAAAACACAAACTAAACAATCATCTCTAGATCTGCGACTTCGGGCAGCCGAACTACTTAAAGATAATGGAGAACTGCCTCTCGACGGGCAAGCCCGTCATAGTGCAGAACGTGGGCGAAGTCCTGGACCCGTCCATCGCGCCCATCCTGGAGAAGGCCATTGTCACCATCGGCACCTCCAAGGTCATCAAGTTTAACGACAAGATGGTGACCTACCATCCTAACTTTCGTCTCTACTTGACTACTAAGCTTGGTGAGTCGGATCTTGATGTATTTTTCTCGCTGTTTTTCAAGTTTTTGGATATTCTCGTGGTTAGCTATTAAAAATAGTGGTGTTAAAGGTAGGAAAATGATGCTTCTATGCTGGTCTACTTAAAAATTATAACTCGGTATGTCCATCACCAGGTAACCCAGTCTACACCCCAGAAACGTTAACAAAGACGACGATGGTGAACTTTGCGGTGAAGGAACAGGGACTAACAGCGCAACTGCTGGGTATCGTGGTGCGCAAAGAGAGGCCGCAGCTGGAGCAGATGAAAGACACCCTCGTGCTGTCTATTGCACACAACAAGAAAGTGCTGGTAAGTAACGTAGATACGCGTCGTCATGTTATTTTTACTTGGGCAAATGAAGCCTTTTGAATGCACTTTAAATCTCATAATCTATTGGCACGGTAGTGCCGGGGGCCAAGACGAGCCAAGCGCAGCGCAAGGGTTGGTTGGTTGGTTTTTTGGTTGGGTTGGTTGATTTTGACTAAGTTAAATTCAAAACGTGTAGCTTGGCCGTTTTGTTACCATCACGAAGATTTCATAGGCATTCGTTCATTGGGTGTGATATAAAACGGCCAAGCCAAAAGTTTTGACTAAACTTAGCTTGTAGGTTTAGAGCGAGAGCTTGGCTTTATACGAAATCTGATAACTTTTTCACAAGGTAAGCTACGGAGATTCGTCTTGGCAACATTTTTACATGAAAATGTTTTTGGTGGGTATTTACTTCTTAACCTTGTTACTATTTTAAAATATCAAGTTTTAAAAAATAAAACCGACTTCTAAACAAAAAAAAACCAAAATGTATAAAATAACTTTAATTTCGGAACTCGGTGTTTTTGATTGCTTTTTTGTTGTTGAACAAACCGACTTCCGAAATTAAAGTTATTTTATACATTTTGGTTTTTTTTGTTTAGAAGTCGGTTTTATTTTTTGTAAAAAGTTTTTTTTATTTTTCACTTTTTAGTGGTACCTACACCCCCTCCCCTCCCCCACCTAAACGAACCAATCACATTGGTGTAAAAAAACGTACTGCTCCTTCGCAGAGTAAACTAAGAGGTCATCAATGTAGAAAATGTACATATTTTTTTTTAAATTTTTGTTGATTTCTCGAAAACCGCTTGGTTGATTTCGATAAAATTCATGGGACCATTTGGGAAGTATACCCTTTCCAACAAAAAAAGAATTTTTCAAATCGGTTGACAAGCGACGGAGTTATGCGCGAACAAACAATAAAAAAAATTAAAAAAAAACATACAAATATCCGAATTGAGAACCTCCTCCTTTTTTAGAAGTCGGTTAAAAATAGTGGGAAATGGCAAATCGGTTCCTCCCTCTAATCATCACCATACTGAGTACAGACGACTTGATAATAAATTGGTTAGCAGTTCTTTTACTTTTTAGTTGAGATGGGTTTTGCTCTTGATTCTAGTCTAGGTGGCAGGGAAAAAGTCTATGTTGTAATGAGCTTACCTAGAAGCAGCCTGTTCACTCTAACTTTGAAGAGATTAGGCTTGAATGCCTTCGGACACACAGATGCAGGCACAGAGTTCTACTCCTTGCCCAAAGCAAAGGAGTGGAACTCTCTGCCTGCCTAGACACCGTTCTATTTTTGAAGAGAGAGACGGAACAAGCGTGTTGGCGCAGGAGATAGTTCAGACGCACGCTGCCTCAACACTCTCGCTGAAATGCCACCAGGACCGCTGGCCTTGTTCACGACTCTACAGTACTCTAATACGAACTGCGATCTCTGGCATCAAATAATCACAACGATCTATTTATACCGCCATATTCAGTTCTTAAGACTTCTTTTTTTCTGGTCACGTCGGGTCTGCTTGTTTTCCAAACAAAACGCAAGCACTCTCGCCAAAAGTGTGAACAAAAAACATTTTTTGTTCATTTGGAAGATCATTGGTTTTTCGTCACTGTAAATAGAAAGAAAGAAATAAAAATGTTTATTTGGGTCTCGCACAAAATAACAAAAAACAATAAAAAAAAAAAACTACTAGAAAAATAAAGTAACAAATGCTAAATAAGGTCCTTATCCACAAACATTCAGTAAAAAGTCTTCTCAGCCCCCTAATCACTAGTTTTCCTACACCAGATGGATTTAGAAAACGACCTCCTCCGCATAATGTACGAGTCGCAGGTGCCTCTGCTAGAGAACGAGGAGTTGTTCGTGACCCTGCAGACCTCACAAAAGACCTCCCTGGATGTGAAGGAAGCCCTCATCACCTCGCAGGTCACGGAGAAGGAGATCGACACCGCTAGAGCAGTGAGTACCAAGACCGCAAGATATTTGTATGTGTTTAAAAGCATACGAATTGTTAAGTATCGAATCCAGTTTAAGCACTCATCGCCCGTTTCTCAGATCCAGTAAAAGAAATAAGTTCGTATCTTCGGTCTTTATCAAATATGCAGATAACGCGAAACTTTAGGGCACAAGCATTTGGTACAAACAACGATACATTTGGTACAAAAAACAAAATAAAATGGTGCATATTATGTTTTTATTTCGAAATTTCGCAGTTATTCACATAGTACAACTTGTTAAGAATAATGGGATCAGCCAAATATCAGTACCAGTAACATGTTACACTACAAAAATTACCTTGACTGCTGTGACATTATGGCGCACTCATTATTGGCTATTTTAAGTTTATTGTGAACTAGCAGCGCCCCGCGGTTTCACCCGCGTAGTTCCCGTTCCCGTGGGAATACAATGATAAAATATAGCTTATGTTACTCAGGGTGAAAGAAGCTTTCTAGTGGTGAAAGAAGTTTTGAAATCGGTCTAGTAGTTTTACGAGTTTATTCGTTACATACAAAAATACAAATCTTTCCTCTTTATAATAGTATTAGTATTGTGAATAAAAACTGAGGAGAAATCTATACTAATATTATAAAGCTGAAGAGTTTGTTTGTTTGTTTGTTTGAACGCGCTAATCTCAGGAACTACTGGTTCGAATTGAAAAATTCTTTTTGGGTTGAATAGACCATTTATCGAGGAAGGCTTTAGGCTATATATATCATCACGCTTAAGCCAATAGGAGCGGAGCAGCGATAAAGAATGTTTTAAAATCGGGGATTCCACGGGGACGAAGTCGCGGGCAGCAGCTAGTAAAAGATATCTGTATGTTGTAGGGCTACGTCCCCACGGCCGTGCGCGCCTCGGTGCTGTTCTTCGCGCTGAACGACCTGTCCCGCATCGACCCCATGTACCAGTTCTCGCTGGACGCCTACATAGACCTGTTCACGTACTCCATAGACCGCAGCCCTAAGTCGGCCGAGCTCGAAGACAGGATCAATCATTTGAATGAGTTTCATACTTATGCTGTGTACAAGTTAGTACCTTCAAAAAAAAAATGTAATAAAATTAAAATATTTTTTTTTATTACAATATTTTTTTTGGATATGACCACTCGCAGTTCAGCTTTTAAAAGTTAAGCTATTAAATTGATTATGGGCGCCATAATCAATTTAATGTGACTTCATATTGCCTGTAAATATAATACAAGTATAATTGTCCGGTTTTGTGGTAACAAGCCTTAGCGTGCTGAACTGCGAGTGGTCATATCCAAAAAAAAAATCTAGAGGGACATAAAGAATTAACGAAAAAAAAAGATGCATGTTAGGTTGTACCAAATGAAAGGGCTTAGGGAAGGTTCATATCTGACGGAACATGCGTCGCGTATAATACGCGACGCATGTTCTGTCAGATATGAACCTTCCCTTAGTTACCACTTTTTGCTTGCATAACCTACATACCCCTGTCCCTGATAAGACCTGTCGTACTGTACGGATCAGAATGTTGGGCTGTAAAAAAGATGGATGAAAATAGATTACATGTAGCGGAGATGAGAATGTTGAGATGGATTTGTGGAGTAACGAGGATGGATAAAGTGAGAAATGAGTACATTAGAGGTAGTTGAAAAGTGGCGCCAGTGGCGGAAAAATTGAAAGGAAACCGGTTGTCTTGGTATGGTCATGTGAAAAGGAGGAACGCATGTAACTAAAAGGGTTATGAATATAAATGTGGATGGATGGAAAGGGAGAGGTAGGCCAAAGAAAAGATGGATGGATTGTGTGAGGACTGATATGAAAGAAAAGGGAGTTAGTGATAGCGGGACGGCTGACAGGACAGAATGGAAGACAAAAACGTGTTGCGCCGACCCCAAGTAACATGGGACGGAAGATGATGACTGTCAGGTATTTATTTTATGTTATAGAGTGGGCTATATATTGTTGTTTTGATATTTTGAAGATTTTGTTTTTAAATATAGGGTAGTTAGTATAGAAGTTATAATTATTATTAAATGTTGTTATGAGTACTACAAATGATTAAGTTTTTACTCACTTATTATTTTATCCACGCTATCACATTAGTTTATACACCTGTAACAGTAGTTGAAAGGGAGATAAAGATAAATAAATAAAAACATACTAACAGTAAGGGGATCCCGTTAGTCTGCTTGAAAATCAAAAGATTGTTTTGTTTGTAGAAACGACTTGATTCCTTCGTTTCCTTATAGAAACACGTGCCGCGCCCTCTTCGAGCGTCACAAGCTGCTGCTGTCGTTCCACATTGTGTCCCGCATCCTGTTCCAAGCCGGCAAGATGAACTTCGGGGAGTACATCTTCCTGCTCAAGGGAGGCGTCGTGCTGGACCGCTCTGAACAGCCCGACAATCCTACCAGTAAGATCATCGTCATTATAATCTGCTATCAGTCCACATTGTGTCCCGCATCCTGTTCCAAGCCGGCAAGATGAACTTCGGGGAGTACATCTTCCTGCTCAAGGGAGGCGTCGTGCTGGACCGCTCTGAACAGCCCGACAATCCTACCAGTAAGATCATCGTCATTATAATCTGCTATCAGTCCACATTGTGTCCCGCATCCTGTTCCAAGCCGGCAAGATGAACTTCGGGGAGTACATCTTCCTGCTCAAGGGAGGCGTCGTGCTGGACCGCTCTGAACAGCCCGACAATCCTACCAGTAAGATCATCGTCATTATAATCTGCTATCAGTCCACATTGTGTCCCGCATCCTGTTCCAAGCCGGCAAGATGAACTTCGGGGAGTACATCTTCCTGCTCAAGGGAGGCGTCGTGCTGGACCGCTCTGAACAGCCCGACAATCCTACCAGTAAGATCATCGTCATTATAATCTGCTATCAGTCCACATTGTGTCCCGCATCCTGTTCCAAGCCGGCAAGATGAACTTCGGGGAGTACATCTTCCTGCTCAAGGGAGGCGTCGTGCTGGACCGCTCTGAACAGCCCGACAATCCTACCAGTAAGATCATCGTCATTATAATCTGCTATCAGTCCACATTGTGTCCCGCATCCTGTTCCAAGCCGGCAAGATGAACTTCGGGGAGTACATCTTCCTGCTCAAGGGAGGCGTCGTGCTGGACCGCTCTGAACAGCCCGACAATCCTACCAGTAAGATCATCGTCATTATAATCTGCTATCAGTCCACATTGTGTCCCGCATCCTGTTCCAAGCCGGCAAGATGAACTTCGGGGAGTACATCTTCCTGCTCAAGGGAGGCGTCGTGCTGGACCGCTCTGAACAGCCCGACAATCCTACCAGTAACATCATTATAGCCTATTAGCAATGGACACGGCGTAGAATGTCATCTAGCGTTGCAAATTCGAAACTTTTACTTTTTAAATACACGAAGCTGACGTTTCTGTGCCGCCATATGCACGGTCCTTATTCATAAATCTATAGTCGGCTTCTATTCGCACCATAAAATTCAGAAACAAAGAAAGAAAATAAATGTATTTGGCACATAATGTAGATACAAATAAAAGGAAACTTAATTTTAAAACAGAAGAGAGGGAGAGAGAAATTTTGTTTTTAACATAATTTAAGGTCACGCAGGAAAGTGCCCTGAACTAGCGTGCATGCAAGTTCTATAAGATCGCGAGCTACCAAGGCCTGCGGGCGTACCATGAGGTGTTAAAACGTGAGTCTTCCGAGCGAGAAAGAGGGATAGAGTTATACACCCTATATAGCTCCATCCCTTTTTCTCGCTCGGAAGACTCACTTTTTAAGACGTCATGGTGGCCCGCTGATGTGATCACTCGTGTCCTGTATTGTAATTAAATTTGCACGTGAGTTGGTTGTAGGTGAAAAAGAGACCATGTATAAAGTTTTGGAAAAATGGAACTCGCATGACATACATACCTACACGGCAAAGTCCAATTCATTATTTTTTTACTTATATATCCTCAATCTCTTCCCTCTTATCCAGAGACCAGTAGTGATTCGTATTAACCTACCTGGTCTCCACTCCAGACTGGATGCCGGACGAGTGCTGGGACAACATCACGGAGCTGGACAAGCTGCCCGGCTTCCACGGCTTGGTGGACGTGTTCGAGACCTTCAGCAAGGAGTGGAAGGAGTGGTACCTGCACCCCGAGCCCGAGACGCAGCCGCTCATCGGTGAGAACACCTTGTGCACAAATATTCCCAATCGAAACAGTCATAAATAGGAACGTTTGTAGTTAATAGGGAACTTGCAATATTTTCGTCTTGCTTTCATTTAAAAGAATTCGGTGTTAAATAGACCTTAAAAAAAAACGCTTTATTGTGTTGCCAAAATTGCGATTATAAACCGACTGTTTTTTTTTTCTCGCGAAAACGGACGATGAGCCACTCCTATCTGTCAGAGATCGTGAACTGTCATGTATTAAAATTTAAGTTCGTCTTTTCGTTGTCATAACACCAGTGACGTCACTAGACGCTGATTGTTTACGTTCCGTTTTACTTTATATTAATTCGTAATAGTTGTTAAAAATCAAAATTAACTACAATAAAAATATTGTAGTGGCCCTTTTTTATACTATTTTATCATTTCAATAACAAAATGTTCATGAATTCTGTAATTGCATCTTCCCCATAGTGCACCACTACATATGTGCGCTTGCAGCGGTTTCTGACGTTTGATACATCGCGTCCGCCATCGCCGCCGCGCAAGCGCCTCACTCTGTTTGAGACCTAAAAATCTTAGCATCATTGAAAAAAGTTGTGCCGGTATCCGATAGTTATTGACGGTCATTTGAAAGGTAGAGATATCTCTGCTTCTACGATAGAAGATTTTTTGACGGCAGGCTTGATTTCTAGTCCACATATCATCATGTAGATTTCGCCGCAAAACTAAATTCCTTTATCGACTTCAGGTGACTGGAACGACGTCTGCAGCGACTTTCAGAAGATTCTGTTCGTCCGCTCGCTGCGCATAGACCGCGTGTCGGCGTGCATCACCACGTTCATCATCAACGTGCTGGGCCCGCGGTACGTGGAGCCGCCTGTGCTGGATATTAAGGTGAGGAAATCCCACAGTAAACGGAAATTCCTTACACTAGAGGAAAGTTCATAGCCTGACATCGCTCACTTCTGATCATAGGCCACTCTTATTTTGTCATCAGTCCTCCGGATTAATGAAAAATCATCAATCAGCATCATTTAATTTAAAAAAAAGGCACAGCATTAGACACAGTGGGATATAGGTTAATCGTTGACAAATCGCTTGGTCCCGTACGTCTTGTATTTACTGGTATTCCGCGATCTTCAAAAGGATCTCGTTTCTTATTGTAGAAGGGAACGCCAACGCTGTGCTTTCCGTGTTCACTCCAGCCGCTAGCTTCCCTCAAATAAAGGCAAATTCTTCACACTGTAGGAAAGTTCCTTAAATTCATCATCATCCAGTTTTACTTTGCCCAGTGGACTCTTATAGCGTGTACGAGGAAAACGCTTCCCATTGTAAAAGTCAACGTTACAATAGCGCAGTGTTGGTGCGGCCTCCCGTCGCCACTCTGGTGGATAGTCCAGAAGCCAAGCTGTATCATGTGTGGTGAAAATGATGTTTCTTGCGCGATCCAAGACAATCGAATCGTTTTTCGGGACTCGTCAAGCTTCATAACTGGGCTGGGTGGGAATACTATGGCTGACTTGACCCGTACACAAAGTGTGAGGTTTCGGCGGCAGATGGCGTGGGAGGAGTCGACGTGGAAGACGTCGCTGCTGTTCGTGCTGTCGCCGGGCGTCGACCCCACGGCGGCGCTCATCCAGCTCGCGCAGGACGTCAAGATGTTCGACCGCTTCGCCTCGCTCAGCCTGGGCCAGGGCCAGGCGCCGACAGCTACTAAGTGACATACATTTTAATAACAATTAAAGTTCATTGTTTTAATCACAAAATTATCCCATTGGTTAAAATTACCACCACCACGAGTCACCAGAAGTGGTACCAATTTTTGAAGCATAACAAAAATGTTTTTCAACCCAGGATGCTATCACACGGCATGAAGGAAGGCGGCTGGGTGTTCCTCGCCAATTGTCACCTCGCCTGCGAATGGCTCGGGTCTCTACGAGGCCTGGACAACCCAAAGATACACCCGCGCTTCAGACTGTGGCTGTCCTCCATGCCGGACGACAAGTTCCCGCTCAGCATGCTGCAGAGGAGCATCAAGATGACCACGGAGCCGCCACAGGTACAAGCTACACTACAAGATACACCCGCGCTTCAGACTGTGGCTGTCCTCCATGCCGGACGACAAGTTCCCGCTCAGCATGCTGCAGAGGAGCATCAAGATGACCACGGAGCCGCCACAGGTACAAGCTACACTACAAGCTACACCCGTGCTTTTCAGACTGTGACTGAATAAAAAAGGAGCAACTAACATTTCAAATGCTCATAGTGGATATGCCAATAACAACACAACCACAATAATAAGACCCATTTTACAATGTGCTTTTTTCCACAGGGTTTAAAAGGCAACCTGGTCCGTTTGTTTGCGAACATCAACGAGGACAAGTTCGACGAGGCGACGCCCAAGTACCGGCGCCTGCTGTACTGCGTGTCGTTCTTCCACTGCACACTCATCGCGCGCAAGCGCTTCCGCCAGCTCGGCTACAACGCCGTGTACAGCTTCAACGACGCCGACTTTGATGTGAGTAGCTTGTATTGCACTATGAACTGCACCCTGGTCTGCCTGTTGACTAACATCAACGAGGACAAGTACCGGCGCCTGCTGTACTGCGTGTCGTTCTTCCACTGCACGCTCATCGCGCGCAAGCGCTTCCGCCAGCTCGGCTACAACGCCGTGTACAGCTTCAACGACGCCGACTTTGATGTGAGTAGCTTGTATTGCACTATGAACTGCACCCTGG
The DNA here is from genome assembly GCA_905332915.2 of Hecatera dysodea. NCBI lineage: Eukaryota > Metazoa > Arthropoda > Insecta > Lepidoptera > Noctuidae > Hecatera > Hecatera dysodea. Next base: position 1,981,445 of record HG995294.1, on the reverse strand, counting down.
TCTGCCTGTTGACTAACATCAACGAGGACAAGTACCGGCGCCTGCTGTACTGCGTGTCGTTCTTCCACTGCACGCTCATCGCGCGCAAGCGCTTCCGCCAGCTCGGCTACAACGCCGTGTACAGCTTCAACGACGCCGACTTTGATGTGAGTAGCTTGTATTGCACTATGAACTGCACCCTGGTCTGCCTGTTGACTAACATCAACGAGGACAAGTACCGGCGCCTGCTGTACTGCGTGTCGTTCTTCCACTGCACGCTCATCGCGCGCAAGCGCTTCCGCCAGCTCGGCTACAACGCCGTGTACAGCTTCAACGACGCCGACTTTGATGTGAGTAGCTTGTATTGCACTATGAACTGCACCCTGGTCTGCCTGTTGACTAACATCAACGAGGACAAGTACCGGCGCCTGCTGTACTGCGTGTCGTTCTTCCACTGCACGCTCATCGCGCGCAAGCGCTTCCGCCAGCTCGGCTACAACGCCGTGTACAGCTTCAACGACGCCGACTTTGATGTGAGTAGCTTGTATTGCACTATGAACTGCACCCTGGTCTGCCTGTTGACTAACATCAACGAGGACAAGTACCGGCGCCTGCTGTACTGCGTGTCGTTCTTCCACTGCACGCTCATCGCGCGCAAGCGCTTCCTCCAGCTCGGCTACAACGCCGTGTACAGCTTCAACGACGCCGACTTTGATGTGAGTAGCTTGTATTGCACTATGAACTGCACCCTGGTCTGCCTGTTGACTAACATCAACGAGGACAAGTACCGGCGCCTGCTGTACTGCGTGTCGTTCTTCCACTGCACGCTCATCGCGCGCAAGCGCTTCCTCCAGCTCGGCTTAAATACCTTAAATACTTGAAATAAATCAAATTAAGTTTTGCCCACGGTTTCGCTCGCGCTGCTGCAACCTATAACCATGTCAATGGTCTTCTAGCTCAGACTGGATCCATGGCATGGCGCTACGGCATCAGTACGAGCTATGCGCCAATCAATATTGATAAATATTTTTAAAATACGTCAAGGTCTGTGTTATTGTAAAAGCTGTTCATAACGATAACTCCTTTCCAGGTTTTAGATTTTATTTACACGTTAACAGACCGATTTTCCAAGTTCGTTGATTTTAAAATCCCTTTGTATTGTCGTCGACGTAATTCCCAGATGGTGGCAGAGTAGTAACGGCCCCGACTTGAGAATTGTAGGTCACGGGTTCAAACCCAGCCAGGCGCATTATTTTTGTGTAATTAATTTCATCACCACTGCTCTCAAAACGGTGAAGGAAAACATCGTGAGGAAACCGGCATGTCCTAGAACCAAACATTCGAAGACATGTGACATTCACCAACCCGCACTGGGCCCGCGTGCTGGATTACGGCCCATTCCCTCTCCTAGAGAGGCCTGTGTCCCAGCAGTGGGAACGTTAAAAGGCTGATTATGAATTGGCAGGTATCAGACAACTTGCTGGCGAACTACCTGGAGGAGTACGAGGACGTGCCGTGGGACGCGCTGCGCTACCTGTTCGCCATCATCAACTACGGCGGCCACATCACGGACGACTGGGACAAGAGGGTGCTCATCGCTTATATTAACCAGTTCTTCAACGAAGACGCGCTTGAGACGCCCTTCTATAGGTCAGTCAACTGCCTTGTTCGTCAATTTCAGTATTTTCTCTACTACTAGCTGACATTCTCGACTTTGTCTGTGTCACATTCGAGAGAATGCGTCGAGAGAATTTTGGCACAATTTTTATTTGTCCTCCGCTCCTACTAGCCTTAGTGTGATATATACAGCTATAGCTATCCTCGATAAATGGCCTATTTAACACTGAAAAAAAAAAATTTTTTTCATGTAAGACCAGTAGTTCCTGAGATTAGCGCGTTCATGCAAGCAAACAAACAAAGTCTTCAGCTTTATACAGGGTCTTAAGAGATCATTGTACTCATCATTATGACTATATATAACTTTTACTATGGATGCAAACCTGAGATCGCGAAAAAAAGTCTGCTGTTCCCTACATTAATTTGATGAGTTATACGAACATAAATGTAGGGAACAACTGGGACAAGAGGGTGCTTATCGCTTATATTAACCAGTTCTTCAACGAAGATGCGCTGGAGACGCCCTTCTATAGGTCAGTCAACTGCCTTGTTCGTCAATTTCAGTATTTTCTCTACTACTAGCTGACCCGCTCAACTTTATCTGTGTCACATAAGAGAGTTTTTCATTGGTGCTCCGCTCCTATTAGTCTATCTATCTGGGTTTTTGGTTTCCGCACTTAGTCCTAGTATTGGACCATTGTGCGTGAGCCATGGCGGTCAAATCACTCCAACCAGCCAGCCTCCCTCCAGAAACAGATCAGTCCACTCAGTGTGTTCAGGACTTCTGAAAGTGCATTCGGTGTCCCTAGTGTTTGCCTCCGTATTTCGGTTACACCTGCACTCAAGGAGCACGTGCGATACCGTTTCCTCCTATTACTCTATACTAATGTTACGAGCTTCGGGTTCGTTACAATTAAAATCAGCCGATTAAATAAACAAAGATGACACTTTATTTTACACCACACTAATTGCACTATAAACTCACTAATCACAAAACACAATCGCACTATTCTGCCCTCGTAACAGCAAATGCAGTATTTGCAAAATGGCGGTTTCGAGAAAAACGCGGTTAAGTGTTTTCTTTTAATCTCTACTTTAACTGATATAAAATTCATATGTTTTGTTACGGAAAAGGTACATAAAAATACAAAGTATCGTTTAGTTTAGTAATGAAGTAAATTTTTCTTATGTAGGTCTTTAGAAACTCGAATACTGCACTTAAACCTTGTGGCTCTATTTATAATACCTCAAAGTAGTGAAGTGAAATGCAGTACTCGCGTTTGTTACTGCATTTATATCTAGGAAACGCACTGACTGCATTAAGCGCTAGCAAAGTTAGTTACTGAATAAATAAAGAATCATAGGCATAATGCAGTGTAAAACCGAGTTGATTAAACATTTATATAGAAAAAAAAAGAAAAAAGCATGATTAATCATAAAAATCTTTTTATTTTGTAATCTAAACAGTCTCTTTGAATAAGAATAATAAAAATATTGTACTTGGTACGGTGCTTAGCTAAAGTTATAATAATCATCATCTTTCATTTAGTAATCTATACTAATATTAGAAAGCTGAAGAGTTTGTTTGTTTGTTTTTTGAACGCGCTAATCTCAGGAACTACTGGTTCGATTTGAAAAATTCTTTTTGGGTTGAATAGACCTTTTATCGAGGAAGGCTTTAGGCTAATATCATCACGCTTAAGCCAATAGGAGCGGAGCAGCGATAAAGAATGTTTTAAAATCGGGGATTCCACGGGGACGAAGTCGCGGGCAGCAGCTAGTAAAATATATGAGATCAATTTTCATTCGCTTTCCCCTTAAATTATTTAAATGGAACACTGCTAAAACAAATAATTAGTAATGGCATTGTAAGAGTCTTTTCGTAGTTATTATAATAAATGTTCTTTCATCACAGTCTTCTATTTCTAAAGTAGTCACAAGATCAGTCGAAGAATCATTGATTTCATATTTTGTCATTGATTGGTTTTGCCAAAACGGTAACCTATTTTGTGGTATAATTTTGGGGAGAGTAGAAAAAATAGCAGTTTTCCTTGCTTCTGTTATACCCCGTGGAAGAATGTTTTTGACGGGATCAGGAATTGACAATGGCTCTAAATATTTAACTTTTAGGCACTCTATTCTCTTCTTCTGTGATCACTATTTTTATCATCTTCAATTTCTTCTTCTTTATCTGTAGTTGGCGTGTTTTCAACAGCCTTTGGAGTGACTACAAGTGAGCTTGAGATTACAAAAAAAATCTGTCACTTTCGTCTTTTGAATAGGAATATTTAAAAAAATAATTGGTTCCTCAAATTCAGCTGCTAGCGGCAACTTTATCGAGACATTAAATTCAGCGGCGGGTGGTGTTAAAATATGATTTTGGTCTTCTAACGGTTACATATCTGCAGCCAGGGTGCCCATAAGTGATTTTGTCATTTTTTCATGACATACTAAGCTAATGCTTGTATCTTGTTAATAGTGATCATTTCAATTTATTTGCTCCTCCTATTGTGTAACCGGCAAGTTGAATGATAAATCATATTCAACTGGCGGATTTAAATATGATTATAGCACTTGTAATCGAATGGATGCGCCCAAAGATTACCAAAACCATGAATATCACAAAACGGGTTCTATATCCAAAGTAACAGTTTCCACAAGTGTACATGGTTTTAACTCTGTGCCTTTTATTTCTTTAATATTATTTTCTTCGGTTTTCACAACCATAAAACAAATCTTCGACCACGGAAATAATTTGAAGACATTTATCTGCAATAAACATAAACAGAATAAATTATAGGTATTCACTCAATCACAGAAAAGCACAGGGAACAGATACATCATAAAATACCTAAATTATTCTGTACCTTTCAGAATTCCATAAAATAACGTAAAAATAGTACACGAAACATTAGTACCTACCTAATTGGTAAAGAGATCACTTATTAACAAAGCAATAATCAATACACACTCGCGACGTTATAATTAAAGACGTTTAAATAAATGTAATAAATTGTCAACTTACCGAATAACCCACATGTTAATACAACAAAACACAAGCAAAATGGGCGGCCGAAACACGACCACGACTGACGAACAAAGACCGAGGCCCAAAAGTAAAACGCAGTATGCGCAAAAACTAAATACCGTAATTATATAATTTTGTTTATGATACTAGGGTCAAACGCAGTATGAACCGGTTACTGCATTTACCTTAGGTAACATGGTGATAAACAAATATACGAAAGAACAAAATTAAAACGCAGCCAAAATGCGAGTACTGCGTTTCTTACTAGTATTTAGATGAATACTGCATTCTAATTTGGTACTAAATAAGTTATTACTGCATTTTAATCTGGTGTATGATCATTACTGCATTTATACTAACAATATCAGATAATTTCACACGAAATACTGCATTTTTCCTTATTATTTCACCATGTTCCAGTCGTAGAAAAAAAAAAAAAAAAACCTCGTATAGCTGAAAGTCTCCATAGGTCATTTATGTCAAAAACGGAAAATCGTAAAAATGTCGATTACTGCATTTGCTATTACGAGGGCAGTATTAATCACTTGAGTTCGCAGTCGAAGATCGCTCTCGAAGTTATCACTTGTATCGTAAATCCAATACTGACTCGGTCGGCACATGTGCCGGCCTTATATAGGGCGCCGAGTAGAACTCCAGAAAGTTCGCGTACATATCGGTCGCGACCGACTAAGGTCCGAGTATTCTAGCATAGAAAAATCTCGAAGGTCCTTGACTTCAATAGTTCTGCTACTCGATACTAGATGGCGCTAGTGGTACCGAATGCCGCTATCATCCTAACTTAATTCTGGCGCGCAACACTGCCCCCTCCTAAGACATGCTCGTCCCGAGCATTATCAGCGCCATAATAACGCGCCAGTCGATCAACATGAACGATCTTAGGAACGCTTCTTGTACCTTTCTGTATACGGTAGGTTACGTCATTGATCTTCGTCACAATCCGGTACGGTCCGTCCCATTTAGCTTGAAGCTTAGGAGATTTCCCTTTGCTGCGAACTGGATTATGCAACCACACTAGTGAACCTTCCTCGAACCCTTTATTGTTCATTTTGCGGTCATAGCGGGTTTTCATCTTTTCAGACATTTGCTGGCCCGATTGTCTGACGTGCTCATGAATGTCGTTCATTTTGTTCCGCAAGTCATTTGCACGGTTATACTGCGTAGGGCATCAGGTGGTATTCCGGTGATCAGGTCTGCAGGTAGCCGCAATTCTCTTCCAAAGTTTGCGAAAGCTGGTGTCACTGACGTGCTTTCATGAACAGCACTTCGGTATGACAGCAAAAACGGTTGTATGTGCTTGTCCCAATCTCGTTGCCGGTTTCCCACAACTTTGGCCAGATATCTCTCCAATGTCTGATTAAATCGTTCTACCATTCCATCCGATTGTGGGTGGTAAGAAGTTGTCCTCGTTTTATAAGTACCCATCACTCGGCAAGTTTCCTGGAATATTTGAGACTCAAAATTCCTTCCTTGATCGCTGTGAATCTCCAAAGGTACTCCAAAACGACAGAAGACTTCATGAACTAGTTTATCCGCAACTGTTGAAGCTTCTTGGTTTGGAATGGCGAAGACTTCCGGCCACTTAGTGAAGTAATCCATAACAACCATGAAATACTTGTTACCACTTTCACTTTCCGGAAACGGTCCCGCAACGTCTAGCGCTATCCTTTCCCATGGTGCACCAACATTGTACAATTTCAATGCACCTCTGCTACGAGTCTGAGGTCCTTTTACAGCCGCACAACTTGTACACTTGCGATACCAGTCCTCAACATCGTCACGACAGTGGACCCAGTAAAACCGTTCCCGTATCTTCAGTAGAGTCCGTTTAACTCCCATATGGCCTCCTGAACAACCATTATGGTACAGCTGTAGAACATCCGGTTCTTTAGCTTTAGGGACAACCATTTGCAAATGACAGCTGTCTCCCCGAGCATTTTCCCATTTACGGCACAGGACTCCATCCTGAATCACTAAACTGTCCCATTGGGCCCAATAGCTTTTGGTGATCGAACTCATCGCTGAGACATCACTCCACGTTGGTTTAGGAGCATCGGCCTTCATCCATTCCAAAATCGGCTTGATGTCCGAGTCTTCCCGCTGTGCACATTGTATGCTTTCCTTCCACTCGTTGCTGAGGTCTGTCTTGATCATCCTCACAGGTACGACTTCTTTACCCTCTTGCCGACTACAATGCTTGCAGTCTTCAGGACAAGGTCTTCTTGATAATGCATCTGCGTTGCCATGAGATCTCCCGCTACGACGGTCGACCACCAAGTCGTACTCATCCAATCGCTGTCCGCGATTGTCAGCCGCTCTACCTGCTAGAGGTCGGCTATCTGCCCTTTGAGCAGTTCGCTTAGGGCAACTGGGCCTCAAGTGGCCCCTTTCACCACAGCCGTAGCATCTAGGGCTGCGCCCTTTATAATGGTCACGAACTGCAGCTGCTGCAACCTCCCTGCCATAGTGGGAACGATGATTCTGCCGCACAGCTTCTCCTTCTGAAGTTCGCCTAGGGCAACTGGACCGTAGGTGGCCCCTTTCCCCACAGCCATAGCATCTAGGGCTGTATCCTTTAGAACGGTCGCGAACCGTAGCCACTGTAACCTCCCTGACGCGATGGGAACGATAATCCTGCCGCGCAGCTTCCACCTCTAGAGCATGAGCCAAGGCGTCCTTGAGCGTCCCGTGATGACTGATGCTTTTCGGACCAGCTTCTGGAGAAGCTGGTCCGAAAAGCATACCAGTCTGTGGGCCTCAAGGGCCCACTGCTGCAGGTTTTCACCGCTGCGTTGCACGCGATCCTTTAGCTGCGCACGAAACACGTGTTCCAGATGAGCGTCGCCATACGCCATGAATCCCCGTGGCGAAGGAGTAGTTGCTACGGAGGTTGCAATTCCATCTCCTACTTTAAGGTTGTCCTTTCTTCACGTCAGCAATCACGTTGTCAACTCGATTATTCATTTGGTCGATTCGTGTTTCAGCTTCCGTCAGGCGGTTCTCGTGCTGAACCACCTTATCTTTAACAACCTTAATTTCTTTGCCGAAAGTGGCATGCAGATCCTTCATGAGGAACATCTGCTCTTCCTGGCGGCGCGCCTGCTCCTCCTTCTCACGTTGGAGCTGTTCTTCCAACCGACGGGTCTGTTCCTCCTGGCGGCGGGCCTGTTCCTCCTTGTCACGCTGCAGCTGCTCTTCTAAACGACGGGCCTGCTCTTCCTGGCGACGGGCCTGTTCCTCCTGGCGGCGGGCCTGCTCCTCCTTGTCACGCTGCAGCTGCTCTTCTAAACGACGGGCCTGTTCCTCCTGGCGGCGAGTCTGCTCCTGCAGCATCATCATCAGAGCAGCAAAGTCTGGTGCTGATGATGATGCTGGAGCTACTGCGGACAAGCCGGCCTCCATGGTTGGCAACTGTCTCTCCGTCGTCTGCGGCGTTGCACCTCCAAAACGCCTCTGGTCCGTCTCTTGCTGGCGTTGACTACGGGTACGGATACCCTCAGTGTCGTCCTTCGGTAGAATCGGCATCTTTTAAATCCACTCTTCTGACACCAATTGTTACGAGCTTCGGGTTCGTTACAATTAAAATCAGCCGATTAAATAAACAAAGATGACACTTTATTTTACACCACACTAATTGCACTATAAACTCACTAATCACAAAACACAATCGCACTATTAATCACTTGAGTTCGCAGTCGAAGATCGCTCTCGAAGTTATCACTTGTATCGCAAATCCAATACTGACTCGGTCGGCACATGTGCCGGCCTTATATAGGGCGCCGAGTAGAACTCCAGAAAGTTCGCGTACATATCGGTCGCGACCGACTAAGGTCCGAGTATTCTAGCATAGAAAAATCTCGAAGGTCCTTGACTTCAATAGTTCTGCTACTCGATACTAGATGGCGCTAGTGGTACCTAATACCGCTATCATCCTAACTTAATTCTGGCGCGCAACACTGATATTATAAAGAGGAAAGATATTTTGTATTTGTATATGTAACGAATAAACTCAAAAACTACTGGACCGCTTACAAAAATTCTTTCACCATTAGAAAGCTACATTCACCCTGAGTAACATAGGCTATATTTTATCCCCGTATTCCCACGGGAACGGGAACTACGTGGGTGGAACCGCTGGGTGCTGCTAGTGTGATATATACAGCTATAGCTTTCCTCGATAAACGGGCTAAATCTAACACTGAAAAAAAAATTCAAGTCGAACCAATACTTCCTGAGATTAACGCATTCAAGCAAGCAAACATACAAACTCTCCAGCTTTATATATTAGTATGGATGTTAAAGCTCGGCTTCCTGCTTAAAAGAACGCAGTTGAATACCAGTATTTGACGTTGGGCGACTGCTTATCTGATCTCCATAACCCAGTAAGACAGATGCCATACGGGCCGGAGCGTTGTGTCAGCGCAACGCAATGATTTCGACGGAAAGGGCGCCACACGGTGAAGGAACGCAATGAACAGCATCGGTTTCTGACATAGCAGTGTATCAGTGTTGCCTTTTGTTAGATTTTCGTTAATTTTACTCAAGTTAATTTATTGTAGTCAAGACATAAAAGACGCTTTTGCTACAAATTATCATGAATAATTGTTTGGAAATAATTTGGAAGATTCTTACAGTTTGTTGCTGTAAATAAAAGCCAAAACTTTATATTTTGTTTGCTGATGAATATTTTAATCAATATGTCAGATCTTTGATGTCTGTGGTTAAAAACAAAAGCCTTCTTTTAGTGGTGTTGGGCCGAGTCTAGGATTTTGGTGTCGATGCGAGGCTTGGGGCAACAGTATTCAGACACTCGCTGAGATCCTTACTGGCATAGGAACTGCTCGGTTCAGACGGCGGCAACTTATCCAAAGAATAACATATCAGTCGCGATTGACTAGGTTTCAAAAATTCTAGAATGTTCTAGTACAGAAAAGTCTCGAAGGTTCTTGACTACTAGTTCTGCTACTCGATACTAGATGGCGATAGTGGTAACGAATGCCGCTATCTTTGTATTAGAATGAAGAAAGAAAGAAAGAAACGAAATTGTTTTTTTTTTGTCTGTTGTATACCTTCACCCATTTAATTTAGTACCTGTGCATCCCATATTGAACAGTGGCCATTCATGTCGAACGGTGGGCGGTTTAAATTAAAAGAAGGCATCAGCGCCCACAAAGACAATATTGCAGACAATATTGTCTTGGTGGGCGGTATGTCTGATATTTCACGTTTGCAAAAGTTTACTTGACACGTCTCCCAGATGGCGTTGGGGTCGAAATAGATCGCGTTGGGGTCGAAATAGACCGCGTTGGGGTCGAAATAGATCGCGGTATGGTTTGGTTACTGCGCAAAGCTTAAATGGTTTTAGATTTTACACAGGTTTTGTTTTGTAAGAGCTATTTCTTGTGAATTAGACTGTCCTAATTGAAATTGTTCTCGCCTCCTGATATTGAAAACAGTCACAAAACAGTCAGTTTCTTACTGACTAAAACCCAACTGTGATCCTCCTAGTGCCCACCGCGTTCCAGGGCCGCGGTGACTCTCGAACAAATTCCTACACCCTAGCAGGCACTGCACTGACCCTATTGGGCGCTGGGTTCTGTGCTGACAGCTCTTTGAGGCGCGCGTGGATCACGACGCGCCGTCGCCCCGGGCCTGGTTGCTATCAGAGCCAAGCCGCCCAAAGTTCGCCATCCGCAGGCCCGCGCCTACGGTGGCCGGGAATCGTCCTGCGTTTCCCGACGCCCGGGGCGTCTTCTTCTGCGGCAAGGAGGAACGTGTACGAGAGAGGGACGCATTGTGTCCCTCTCGTACACGTTCCTCCTTCGCTAGTATTACTGCTTCTCAGAAGGAGGTGACCACTTTCCATGCCTCCTCGCTCTATGAAATGGGAGTCCCATTTAATTTTTATTGTTTGCTGCTATAGCGGCAATAGAAGTATACACTCTGTGAAAATTTCAACTGTTCTGACAGATAGAAGGACGGACAGCGGTGGCTTCGTAATAGGGTTCTGTTGGTTACCCTTCGGGGATGGAATCCTAAAAACTGTAAAGGTAGAGTTGAAGTCTTATACTAAAAGCTGGAGAGATATGTCTAGTTGTATTTGAATATATATATATATATATATACATACATATGTATATGTGGTGTGCCCCCTGTTAATGTGACTAAAACGAAACATCTTAAATATGCCAGTGACTATATCTAATGGGATTTTTGAGATAACGTATTATTACTGTTGTTATTTAAGTCCAGGAACTAAACCTCGTCGTCTAACGTGCAGGTTAGCAACAATCCCGGCTTATCACATCCCGCGAGACGGCTCCTTAGAGTCGTACCGCGACTTCCTGGACCTGCTGCCTGGCTACGAGCGCGCCGAGTCCGTCGGACAGCACGCGTCCGCTGACGTGGCCACGCTCGCGCAGGTAAGCAACGGTCCCACAGGTCAGCAACACATAGCACATCCCGCGGGACGGCTCGCGAGAGTCGTACCGCGACTTCCTGGACCTGCTGCCCGGCTACGAGCGCGCCGAGTCCGTCGGACAGCACGCGTCCGCTGACGTGGCCACGCTCGCGCAGGTAAGCAACGGTCCCACAGGTCAGCAACACATAGCACATCCCGCGGGACGGCTCGCGAGAGTCGTACCGCGACTTCCTGGACCTGCTGCCCGGCTACGAGCGCGCCGAGTCCGTCGGACAGCACGCGTCCGCTGACGTGGCCACGCTCGCGCAGGTAAGCAACGGTCCCACAGGTCAGCAACACATAGCACATCCCGCGGGACGGCTCGCGAGAGTCGTACCGCGACTTCCTGGACCTGCTGCCCGGCTACGAGCGCGCCGAGTCCGTCGGACAGCACGCGTCCGCTGACGTGGCCACGCTCGCGCAGGTAAGCAACGGTCCCACAGGTCAGCAACACATAGCACATCCCGCGGGACGGCTCGCGAGAGTCGTACCGCGACTTCCTGGACCTGCTGCCCGGCTACGAGCGCGCCGAGTCCGTCGGACAGCACGCGTCCGCTGACGTGGCCACGCTCGCGCAGGTAAGCAACGGTCCCACAGGTCAGCAACACATAGCACATCCCGCGGGACGGCTCGCGAGAGTCGTACCGCGACTTCCTGGACCTGCTGCCCGGCTACGAGCGCGCCGAGTCCGTCGGACAGCACGCGTCCGCTGACGTGGCCACGCTCGCGCAGGTAAGCAACGGTCCCACAGGTCAGCAACACATAGCACATCCCGCGGGACGGCTCGCGAGAGTCGTACCGCGACTTCCTGGACCTGCTGCCCGGCTACGAGCGCGCCGAGTCCGTCGGACAGCACGCGTCCGCTGACGTGGCCACGCTCGCGCAGGTAAGCAACGGTCCCACAGGTCAGCAACACATAGCACATCCCGCGGGACGGCTCGCCAGAGTCGTACTGCGACTTCAACCCTTGTAAAAGCAAAAAAAATAGTCGAAAGAGCCAGCTTTAATTGGTTGTACCAACGGCTTAACGTATTTTCCATGCTTGGAGATATCACACCATCAACCTCCCAAGTTCTGAGAAATTCCTTTTGGAAAACCCCAATAATATGACATATTGCCTAACTGAGAAATTGAATCCAAGACTCGACGCTCGGTAGTCGCGCTTGCGAGCGCGAAACCAACCGGCAGAAATATAGAATACTTTGTCGGAAAAGAAATTAGGTTACAAGTAATGCTTCAAAGAAACGAAAAATTTTACGCATTCCCATGACGTCTTAATAATGTTGTTGACGTGCTTCGATCAATAAAATACCTAAATAATATTCGAAAATCAAATGTTTTTACAGGTGTTTCATAAATCGTAACGACAAAGCCGTCTTCCAGCTGTCGTCACAATGTAAGACATACCACAAGACATGCTATTCAAACTGGACTAATTTAAATTACTTAAATATCGGCTTCAATCTGTAAATCTAAAGGTTTATTTTTTTAAAAGCTAAGTTGTCCCAGTGCTAAACAAAGGTCTCACCCATCGCCTTTTACTCTTCTCGATGTGTTGCCATCCCTGAGCAATCGTCGTGAACGCGTTTAAGTACATATGTAGACAAAGGTAAAGCCGCAGGGAAACAGTAGCTTATTAATAAGCCTGTTGTTTTTAGGACGCGTTGATCATGTGTTCGACACTGTTCGCCCTGGCTAGTACCGGGGGCGGCGGCGCGGGGGGCGGGGAAGATCAGAAGGTATGTCATGAATTTATAATCGACGTAATTTCAATACATCGCCACTGGCTCACATTAAAAAAAGTATTAATTCATGTATGTACCTATGCATGTAGTTTTGATAGTAAGCTGGCAAACAGCAAGCTACTATCCAAATAATATGTTTTTAGTTTATATGCATATATCTATGCATGTAGAAAAACGCAGGTTTACTATCGTAAACCTGCGTTTTTCTACTAGATGTACTCGTATGTGAATGGCTAACGATAAAAACGACCCCAATAACACAATGTTTAGGCAGTAGCACAATGTTGAAACAATAGTGTTGGTGTGTGTAGACAAATAGTAACATTCAATCATTTATTTTGATGACACGGTTGGCGCAGTGGTTGAGCGATTGGCTACTGCGGTAAGTGTCGTGGCTTTTGATTCCCGCACGGAACAAATATTTGTATGACCTACAGATAGTTGTTCCGGGTCTGGCTGTTTGTGTACATAAATGTGAGATTGTGTGTATGTAAACGCACCCACGACACAGCAGAAAATTCTAGTGTGGGGCAACGTTTTTTTTTAAATCAAAGTTATCGCGTCATACCAATTACCATCATCATCAAGCGTCAAGACACACCTGATACTCTACTTTGAGATCACCATGTTGACAGTTCAACTGCAACATTCAATAAAGCAACACTAAATCCCAACAAACACACGACTGTAGGTGGACGAACTAGCCAATGAGATGCTCCACAAGCTGCCCGGCAAGGTCGACATGGAGACGACGGAGCGGATGATGGGCCCCGAGATCGTGATGCCCATGTGTGTGTCGCTGCTTCAGGAGATCGGCTACTACAACGTGCTCATCAGCAGCATTACAGCGGGACTCAAGGTAATCCCACCGTAAGCCCAGTTGGTGTAGGCGCTTGAAAACGTTGAAATTCAAGTTGCAATCTCATTTCGCGTAAAGCTAAACGATAATGAAAACAAACAGTCGATTTTTCGCCATCCTTTAATCACTTTAGATGTTCAGGCGTCTTTGATATCCTGATACGTCGATTGCAGAACACAGCTCTGCTCCGAATCTCTCCGTTCAATTTCACCTCACCAGTGACGTGTATTTTTAATGTTGAAAAAATCTGAGTAGGTACAAAACATTTTGATTGATTCAATGCAGGATACATAGGTCAAAAAAGTTAGTTAAAAAAGTTTTCAAAATATCTTACTTAAAAAATGATAACTGGAAATTTGTTTGTATGGAAAATTTAAAATGGGTCTAATTTAACTGTAACACTATTTATCGAAAATGTTTTCAATTAATTTTTTAGAGCTATGTATCCTGCATAATTATGTGTTTCATTAAAATCGGTTTAGTCATTTCGGAAAATAACGACTTGAAAATTTGAATGAAATGCGGTACGGCGTACACGCTCTTAAATGTAGTAGTAGTATTTCAATATGGACAGTGAATGTCTTTTGTTTGAATAATTTGACTTTAATAGAATTTATCGTCATATTCAGTTTAAAAAAAAGTAGCAAATATTCCATAAATAAATAAATAAAATAAAATAAAATAACTTTAATTCAGACCTTGATCCATATGATGTTAGTAATACACAGTACTTATATGCTATGTTAGTAACAAACGAGTAAAAGAAAAGGTTTAATTCATATATCTGCTGCACTCACCAGACGCACCGGGTACATGTACATGTACACGCACCCAATGCGCCAGAATGGTGCAGCACGGCTTATTACTAATGACCTTCAGAATGTCATTGTTGCTCCCACGCACTCTGCGCATCATCGAAGCAGTCTTCTTACACAGAATGGTACTGAAACCGTCAGTACGTGCTTCCGCAAACATTCCTGACGCGCTACAGTAACGTGGGAGCCCCAATAACATCCTGAAGGTATTATTATACTGGACTCTGAGGGCGTTGTATGCCTTCTGCGTATATCGAACCCACAGAGTGCACGTGTACAATGATTGACAGAAAGCCTTGAAAAGAGTTATTTTTACTTCCGGTGTACAACGTGCAAACCTGCGGGCCAACATATTGCATCGGACAGCCAACGCCCTCCGTTCTCTTTCCATATCGGCATCGTCCTTCAAGTCCTCCGTAACTATGTGCCCCAAGTATTTAAAATCTAGCACTCTTTCAAGGGCCACCCCCCTTAACATAACTGGTGGCATATTATGTGCTGGCTTTTTATGCTTAGCTCTAAACACAAGCAGTTTGCTTTTTTGCACGTTGTATATAAGTCCGTGAGCTTCCGCATAGGCCTCACAGACCGCCAACAACTTCCTGAGTGCGCTAATTGACGGACTCAGCAGCACCATGTCGTCCGCGTAACTGATACTATTGACACACAGTCCGTCAATAGAACAACCAACAAAAGTGCTACTGAGCTCGATAATCAGTTGGTTAACATACAGGTTGAAAAGCGCTGGTGAGGTCAGTCCACCCTGTCTCACCCCGCATTCCAACCTGTACTCCTCAGACAACTCGTTGGCCCATCTAACTTGATTAGTTTGGTGGCCGTACCAATACTGAAACATATTTGTGATGGCGTCAGGCACTCCCGCTTCGCGCATCTTACACCACAAGACGTCGTACCTTACCAGGTCAAATGCCCTGGAAAGGTCTAAAAATGCCGCATATACAGGTGTACTTCTCTCTGTATAGTACCCAACAGTATGCTTGAGGGCCAAAACAGTACATTCAGTTGATAACTGTCGCCTAAAGCCGAACTGAGCATCGTGTATTTTAAGATGTTTACTAATTTGACTCTCAAACACACCGTCAAGTACTTTAGCTGTAATGGTCGCCAATGAAATCGGTCTGTAATTACCCTTGTCACTGGCGTCACCGGTTTTATTTTTCAATATTGGAACAACCACCGTTCTCATCAACGCATCGGGTAGGTATGAGTGTCGAATACAGAATGTAAACAATAACGCTAGCAGTCGTGGAAGATGCGGTCCGGCATTCTCAAGATGTTCTATGCTAAGGCTGTCATGTCCCGGCGATTTGCCTCGTCTCATATTTTTAATTATCAATTTAATCTGCTTAGCCGTAATGCGAGCAGGCACATCTAACACGACAGCCCCGGCAACGACACCACTAACATACGACTTCGAAGGTAGTATTCTAAAATGTTCCTTAAACAGGTTTGCGATCCCCCCGGGCGTGCTTACACCGTCGACACTCACCGGAATCCCCGGCTTGGGATTTAACTTTTTTGTGTGTTTCCAAAACCCGCGAAAGTCTTTCTTTTTGTGTCTTGAAGCCAATATATCCATTTTAATTTGGTCTCGTTTATTCTGACAAAACTTCAGTCTCTGTTTAAAAATCTTGCGGGACTCAACCATATCATTATAAATATATCCCGATCTTGGTTTACCATGCCAAACCCAATTTGTAAACTTTTGCCTGGAGTTCCAGTGAGCGTCCCTAACATGCTTATTCCACCCCAGGATAGGTCGACCCTTTACAAACCCCCCTCTACAGTGACTGACATAAGTAGCCTCAGCGGCCTCCCGTAAAGATAAAACAATATTATGATATAAATTATCAATTACTTCCCTATGCTCCATCTCATTACACATAGTATCACAACACTGACTTAGATCACTAGGAAAATCATCATAGAGAATTTCAATTTAGAATCTGACAAAGTAACGGTCAAAAAGTTTTTATAAATACGTATTGCTAGTCTTGAACCTCTTGGCTGTTTGACGCAGGAACTGCGTCGCGCCATCGAGGGTCTGGTCGTGATGTCAGAGATGTTGGAGACCATGTACACGTGCATCTTCGAAGGCAAGACGCCCGAGTTCTGGCTCCGAGGTAAAGCTGCCTCTATACATAGAATGAACTGACTGTATAACTTGGGTAGTTTGATAGAATATATTCAGAACAGCCTTTTAACGTTCCCACTGCTGGGACACAGGCCTCCTCTCTAGGAGAGGGAATGGGCCGTAATCCACCACGCGGGCCCAGTGCGGGAATTTTTGGCTCTAGGACATGCCGGTTTCCTCACGATGTTTCCTTCACCGTTTTGAGAGCAGTGGTGATGAAACTAATTACACAAAGTAATGCGCTTCGTTGGGTTTGCTGGAGGTGTACACTTCTATAGCGAATCGGCAATCAATTTTCTTCCAGCTTTTTACATAGCCGAGCAATTTTGTTAAAAAGTTCCACCGCCAAGTTTAACATATTCGTGAAGATTGCATTTTTGACGAGCATTTAGTAGAGTATTTGCCAGAATTATCGTAAAATGTTCGTAGCGATGTCTCTATGTTTGGCTCTTTTCGACAAATTTAAAAGAGGCGAATGCTCGATGTCCTCTTAAATGTGAATACTCAAGTCTCAGCACACTTAGGCATAAGGTCTGATGTAATTTTCGTTCGAAGTCGATTCAAGGACTAGCCCGTGGACGAGAAGAGATAGTAGACAGTTAGTGGTAGGGGGAAGAGTGTCCTTGAGCAGTCTCCCTGTAGCGGTGACGTTGTGTTCCGTGGTGGCAGACCGGCCGTCCATGAAGCCGCTGGGCGCGTGGTGCCGCGAGCTGTTCCTGCGCGGCGCGCACCTGCAGGGCTGGGCCAACGCGCCGCGCGCGCCGCCCACGCTGTGCTGGCTGCCTGCCTTCGTGGCGCCCACCGGCTTCCTCACCGCCGTCATGCAGGTCTCACTTTTAATCTATCTATATTAATATTATAAAGAGGAAAAATTTGTATTTTTGTATGTAACGAATAAACACAAAAACTACTGGACCGATTTCAAAAATTCTTTCACCATTAGAAAGCTACATTCACCCTGAGTAACATAGGCTATATTTTATCCCCATATTCCCACGGGAACGGGACTACGCGGGTAAAACCGCGGAGCGCTGCTAGTATAATATATACTACCTGATTTTTTTTTGTAACTACAGTCTAGTTGCTGAGTAAACGTTTTCGCCTTCCATACCTCTCACCTGTTTTGCACCATTAAAATGCATTTTTAATTATGATTTCGTAACTGAATCTTCAGAAAATAATTATGAAACATTATCATTTACATCAAGTCATTGATGTAAATGACCCATGTGATTATGAATTTAAAATTGAACTTTATGATCAGGGTGGGTCAATTCCAGTGAGTCTTCTTTAAAGGGGACAAAACTTCTGTATTTCTTCAAAATAACCCGTCTAACGGCCGAACCCAATAACCAATCTATCACGTACTGGAGATAGAAAAACAAATGAAACAACAGAAAACCTATATAATTTTTCTGTTGTTTCATTTGTTTTTCTATCTCCAGTATGTGGTAGATCGGTTATTGGGTTCGGCCGTAAGAGGACCACTCTTTGAAAGGCTATTTTTAGTCAAAGACCAGCACATGGACGAGAAGAGATAGTAGACAATTAGTGGTTGGGGGAAGAGTGGTACCTATTCTTTGAGCAAAACTTCCCAAAGAATACCACTCTTTAGGGATATTATTATATTTCTTCAAAATAGCCGGTCGAAGGAAGGAGTTTCTAAACCACTTCCACTGCATATGAAAATGTATATAAAATTGATTGTAAATGACCAATGAGAAACATTAAATATGAATAGTATTCTATTCTATTACAGTCATAATCATCGTGACTTTTTTGTAATAGACCCATAAGAGAATCAATCTGAAATTTACATTGAGGAGGGAATCAAATATTTGTTTGATTACCTACGAAATTAAACTATTTGTAAATTACACATAATGACTATTAAAATAACATTTTTGTCGGATGACAATCATCGAAAAAACCATTTCAAAAGTGAGCCAGCTTAAAAATATACGTTCAAAAATTTATTCATCTGTAAACTACCCTTCAAAATTGTAGACCTATAAACAGTAAAGTAACGTTGCAGACTACAGCACGCGGGGAGGGCTGGCCCATAGACACGCTGTGCTGGGAGTTCACCGTCATGCCGCTGGAGGAAGCCGGCTTCGTGCGCCCTCCGAGGGACGGCGGAGTCTACATCAGGTACGGGTTAGGAACACCACGTCAGGGGCGGTAGCAAAAACTGTAAACGGACGTCCAAAGTTAAGGGCAGATCAGAGGAAAACATTACGTCACGCTTTTGAAAAAATAATTTTCTGCTATAATTACTGGGCAAGTCTTAACATATCAAGTTGTTTCAAATTATAGAAGTGACATCAGTCACTAAGAAAACGTGTCGTTACTTTGACAGCTTAATTCTAACACATACGACTATTTTACGTAATTATTTGTCGCAAAAATGAACGCGGGTTTCCCGTCTGAGTTGTGTTTTGTGACTGAAGAAGCGGGGAAAAGGCGAGGCATGCGCGGGCGCAGGCGAAACAAACGCGGAGGAAGTCCCTAAGTCCCTGTCAACGGAAATGTGTATCAGATTGATCATAAACCCAAACTAGTTCAGCGGGCGTACCATGAGGTGTTAAAACGTGAGTCTTCCGAGTGAGAGAGAGATAGAGTTATACACCCTATATAGCTCCATCCCCTTTTCTCGCTCAGAAGACTCACGTTTTAAGACGTTACGGTACGCCCGCTGGTTTTTGATCAAAAATCTGGATTGTTACAGGTTTATGATGAAATTGAGTTTAAAATGTGTCGTGTTCCAGTTTTTGATCAAAAACCTAATTTTATGAAAAACCTTTTTTTTTTCTGGATGTGAAATCATCAAATGACTTCTCCTGCTCTGGGCGGAGCGGAAGGGAGTGTCAGACTCAGTGACTAAAACCCACTCGTGATCCTTCTTTTGCCCTTTGCGTTCCAGGGCCGCGGTGACTCTTTCGAACAAATTCCGCAACCCTAGCAGGCACTGACCCTATGGGGCCCCGTCTTTTTATGAAAAACCTGCGACATATATATGTAGTATGATAGTAAGATCGCAGAGTTATTGCTGAATATTGTCGTGTGGTGCAGAGGGCAGTACCTCGAGGGCGCCTCGTGGTTCCGCAAGGACGGCTGCCTGCAGGAGCCGCTGCCCATGCAGCTGGTGTTCCCCATGTCACCCATACACTTCAAGCCCGTGCGCATCACCGGCAAGAGGATGCGCAGTAAGTCCCGCCTTACTTTATTTGCCTTCTTTGTAATCTTCGGCTCTGATGTCGTGAGGGCCATCTCATTCCAAGATGTGAGGGTAGTGTTATTCTGTAAACATCGTACTGAAAATTTTGGAGTAGTGAGCTGTCAATAGTTGAGTTTTGGTTTCTTTCTTTACTATTGATTATAACCAGAGGTCGGAATTAGGTAGACTTATTTGAGTACTTGCATCGAAATGTTGATATTAATATGGATCTTCCCGGAATTTCTAATAGACAACCCGTGTGGCCAACAATATTACAAATAAATAATAATAAAAACCTCAGAGATAGATAAGACAAATTAACATACAATTTTTATTAGTATTTACATTAATGCTCGTACTTATGTATAGTTCACCTTTTTATAAATACGAAAATATTTTTAAGACTCGTGAGATTTGGCTTATTCAAACGGTCCTTCAGAATCATTTTCCTTGTTCGATTCATTCAAAGTACCGCTAAGATTAGAAGTGTTCGATTCCGATATCACTGTACCTATAACTTTTGTCGTTGATGTAAATTTGGCAACGTCGCGCGTGTAGTGGTTTAAATTGTATAAAAGTAAAAAACTTTTTTATTTAATAAATTACGGGATTTGAGGCAATCCACTTTATTCTTTCGCCATATGAAATCAGTGTAAGTACACGAATAACTCTACGTAATTCCGATCTCTGATTATACCATTCTGCTAGACATTTTAAAAGAATAGAGAATGCGAGTTGATTCACCTTAGAATACATAGATAGCGACGCTCCGGATGATTTGAAGACTCCACGGGATAAACAGTTTATTTTGTAAACTCGGTACGCTAAAGTTCAGGCCATTCGTACAATTTTGGATCGACTAACTATTTAGTTGTGTGTCCACAGTTTATGTATGACTGACTATTTAGTATAACTATTTAGTTGGTAATATTACCAACTAAATAGTTTCACAGCTAAAGAACAAAAATAAAACATCGATCGGTCGAAAAAAATATCAAAAATTACCAAACTCAAACGGCCTTAGGGTTAATGCTACCTTTCATGTGTGTATGCATTTTATTCAGCTATCAGAATTCTTGTACCATCGTAGTAGCTTCTAAAGTTAGATTTGTTCCAAAAGATTCATCGCAAGGAACAATATG
This sequence comes from Hecatera dysodea, assembly GCA_905332915.2. Classification (NCBI taxonomy): domain Eukaryota; kingdom Metazoa; phylum Arthropoda; class Insecta; order Lepidoptera; family Noctuidae; genus Hecatera; species Hecatera dysodea. The sequence continues at coordinate 1,960,410 of HG995294.1, read as the reverse complement.
GCCACGTTGTCAATGACAGTTGGAGTTATTCAAATCAGGATTGTCGTCAATTAGTTTTGTGATTTGTATAGTTTTAGATTCACGCGGAGTCTTTATTTGAATTCTTGAGACTCAGTGCAAGTATAGCAGAATCTTGCACGCAGCGTCCACTGGTGAAGTATCGTGTATCTTCTCCTGTGTAGTGGGTGCGTTTACAAACATACAATCTCACATACACACACAGCCAGACCCGAAACAACTATCTGTAAGCCATACAAATATTTGTACCGTGCGGGAATCGAAGCCGCGACACGCAGCTTAGCAGCCAATCGCTAAATCTGCGTATGCTGTTCGCAGACCGCTACGTGTGCCCGTGCTACTACTACCCGAAGCGCATGGGCGCCTTCGTGGTGGCCGTGGACCTGCCGGCCGGCAAGGAGTCCGCCGACTTCTGGGTCAAGCGCGGCACCGCCATGCTGTGCACGCTCGCCACCTAGCGACCAGCGACCGGAACCACGCCGCCATGCTGTGCACGCTCGCCACCTAGCGACCAGCGACCGGAACCACGCCGCCATGCTGTGCACGCTCGCCACCTAGCGACCAGCGACCGGAACCACGCCGCCATGCTGTGCACGCTCGCCACCTAGCGACCAGCGACCGGAACCACGCCGCCATGCTGTGCACGCTCGCCACCTAGCGACCAGCGACCGGAACCACGCCGCCATGCTGTGCACGCTCGCCACCTAGCGACCAGCGACCGGAACCACGCCGCCATGCTGTGCACGCTCGCCACCTAGCGACCAGCGACCGGAACCACGCCGCCATGCTGTGCACGCTCGCCACCTAGCGACCAGCGACCGGAACCACGCCGCCATGCTGTGCACGCTCGCCACCTAGCGACCAGCGACCGGAACCACGCCGCCATGCTGTGCACGCTCGCCACCTAGCGACCAGCGACCGGAACCACGCCGCCATGCTGTGCACGCTCGCCACCTAGCGACCAGCGACCGGAACCACGCCGCCATGCTGTGCACGCTCGCCACCTAGCGACCAGCGACCGGAACCACGCCGCCATGCTGTGCACGCTCGCCACCTAGCGACCAGCGACCGGAACCACGCCGCCATGCTGTGCACGCTCGCCACCTAGCGACCAGCGACCGGAACCACGCCGCCATGCTGTGCACGCTCGCCACCTAGCGACCAGCGACCGGAACCACGCCGCCATGCTGTGCACGCTCGCCACCTAGCGACCAGCGACCGGAACCACGCCGCCATGCTGTGCACGCTCGCCACCTAGCGACCAGCGACCGGAACCACGCCGCCATGCTGTGCACGCTCGCCACCTAGCGACCAGCGACCGGAACCACGCCGCCATGCTGTGCACGCTCGCCACCTAGCGACCAGCGACCGGAACCACGCCGCCATGCTGTGCACGCTCGCCACCTAGCGACCAGCGACCGGAACCACGCCGCCATGCTGTGCACGCTCGCCACCTAGCGACCAGCGACCGGAACCACGCCGCCATGCTGTGCACGCTCGCCACCTAGCGACCAGCGACCGGAACCACGCCGCCATGCTGTGCACGCTCGCCACCTAGCGACCAGCGACCGGAACCACGCCGCCATGCTGTGCACGCTCGCCACCTAGCGACCAGCGACCGGAACCACGCCGCCATGCTGTGCACGCTCGCCACCTAGCGACCAGGCACCGGAACCACGCCCACTGTTCTTACTTACGATTATATGTTTAACTGCTAGCGTTCGTCTTTCATTTACCTATGTTTTAGGAATCCAAGTAACTAATCTATACTAATATTATAAAGAGGCAGTTTAAAAGTGGCGCCAGTGACGGAAAAGTTGAAAGGGAACCGCTTGTCTTGGTATGGTCATGTAAAAAGGAGGGATGAAACACCATGTAACTAAAAGGGTTATGGATATGAATGTGGATGGATGGAAAGGGAGAGGTAGGCCAAAGAAACGATGGATGGATCGTGTGAGGAGTGATATGAAAGAAAAAGGAGTTAGTGATAGCGTGACGGCTGACAGGACAGAATGGAAGAAAAAAATCATGTTGCGCCGACCCCAAGTAACATGGGGTAAGGGCAGGAAGATGATTATAAAGATGAAAGATTTGTATTTTTGTATGTAACGAATAAACACAAAAACTACTGGACCGATTTCAAAAATTCTTTCACCATTAGAAAGCTACATTCACCCTGAGTAACATAGGCTATATTTTATCCCCATATTCCCACGGGAACGGGACTACGCGGGTAAAACCGCGGAGCGCTGCTAGTATAATATATACTACCTGATTTTTTTTTGTAACTACAGTCTAGTTGCTGAGTAAACGTTTTCGCCTTCCATACCTCTCACCTGTTTTGCACCATTAAAATGCATTTTTAATTATGATTTCGTAACTGAATCTTCAGAAAATAATTATGAAACATTATCATTTACATCAAGTCATTGATGTAAATGACCCATGTGATTATGAATTTAAAATTGAACTTTATGATCAGGGTGGGTCAATTCCAGTGAGTCTTCTTTAAAGGGGACAAAACTTCTGTATTTCTTCAAAATAACCCGTCTAACGGCCGAACCCAATAACCAATCTATCACGTACTGGAGATAGAAAAACAAATGAAACAACAGAAAACCTATATAATTTTTCTGTTGTTTCATTTGTTTTTCTATCTCCAGTATGTGGTAGATCGGTTATTGGGTTCGGCCGTAAGAGGACCACTCTTTGAAAGGCTATTTTTAGTCAAAGACCAGCACATGGACGAGAAGAGATAGTAGACAATTAGTGGTTGGGGGAAGAGTGGTACCTATTCTTTGAGCAAAACTTCCCAAAGAATACCACTCTTTAGGGATATTATTATATTTCTTCAAAATAGCCGGTCGAAGGAAGGAGTTTCTAAACCACTTCCACTGCATATGAAAATGTATATAAAATTGATTGTAAATGACCAATGAGAAACATTAAATATGAATAGTATTCTATTCTATTACAGTCATAATCATCGTGACTTTTTTGTAATAGACCCATAAGAGAATCAATCTGAAATTTACATTGAGGAGGGAATCAAATATTTGTTTGATTACCTACGAAATTAAACTATTTGTAAATTACACATAATGACTATTAAAATAACATTTTTGTCGGATGACAATCATCGAAAAAACCATTTCAAAAGTGAGCCAGCTTAAAAATATACGTTCAAAAATTTATTCATCTGTAAACTACCCTTCAAAATTGTAGACCTATAAACAGTAAAGTAACGTTGCAGACTACAGCACGCGGGGAGGGCTGGCCCATAGACACGCTGTGCTGGGAGTTCACCGTCATGCCGCTGGAGGAAGCCGGCTTCGTGCGCCCTCCGAGGGACGGCGGAGTCTACATCAGGTACGGGTTAGGAACACCACGTCAGGGGCGGTAGCAAAAACTGTAAACGGACGTCCAAAGTTAAGGGCAGATCAGAGGAAAACATTACGTCACGCTTTTGAAAAAATAATTTTCTGCTATAATTACTGGGCAAGTCTTAACATATCAAGTTGTTTCAAATTATAGAAGTGACATCAGTCACTAAGAAAACGTGTCGTTACTTTGACAGCTTAATTCTAACACATACGACTATTTTACGTAATTATTTGTCGCAAAAATGAACGCGGGTTTCCCGTCTGAGTTGTGTTTTGTGACTGAAGAAGCGGGGAAAAGGCGAGGCATGCGCGGGCGCAGGCGAAACAAACGCGGAGGAAGTCCCTAAGTCCCTGTCAACGGAAATGTGTATCAGATTGATCATAAACCCAAACTAGTTCAGCGGGCGTACCATGAGGTGTTAAAACGTGAGTCTTCCGAGTGAGAGAGAGATAGAGTTATACACCCTATATAGCTCCATCCCCTTTTCTCGCTCAGAAGACTCACGTTTTAAGACGTTACGGTACGCCCGCTGGTTTTTGATCAAAAATCTGGATTGTTACAGGTTTATGATGAAATTGAGTTTAAAATGTGTCGTGTTCCAGTTTTTGATCAAAAACCTAATTTTATGAAAAACCTTTTTTTTTTCTGGATGTGAAATCATCAAATGACTTCTCCTGCTCTGGGCGGAGCGGAAGGGAGTGTCAGACTCAGTGACTAAAACCCACTCGTGATCCTTCTTTTGCCCTTTGCGTTCCAGGGCCGCGGTGACTCTTTCGAACAAATTCCGCAACCCTAGCAGGCACTGACCCTATGGGGCCCCGTCTTTTTATGAAAAACCTGCGACATATATATGTAGTATGATAGTAAGATCGCAGAGTTATTGCTGAATATTGTCGTGTGGTGCAGAGGGCAGTACCTCGAGGGCGCCTCGTGGTTCCGCAAGGACGGCTGCCTGCAGGAGCCGCTGCCCATGCAGCTGGTGTTCCCCATGTCACCCATACACTTCAAGCCCGTGCGCATCACCGGCAAGAGGATGCGCAGTAAGTCCCGCCTTACTTTATTTGCCTTCTTTGTAATCTTCGGCTCTGATGTCGTGAGGGCCATCTCATTCCAAGATGTGAGGGTAGTGTTATTCTGTAAACATCGTACTGAAAATTTTGGAGTAGTGAGCTGTCAATAGTTGAGTTTTGGTTTCTTTCTTTACTATTGATTATAACCAGAGGTCGGAATTAGGTAGACTTATTTGAGTACTTGCATCGAAATGTTGATATTAATATGGATCTTCCCGGAATTTCTAATAGACAACCCGTGTGGCCAACAATATTACAAATAAATAATAATAAAAACCTCAGAGATAGATAAGACAAATTAACATACAATTTTTATTAGTATTTACATTAATGCTCGTACTTATGTATAGTTCACCTTTTTATAAATACGAAAATATTTTTAAGACTCGTGAGATTTGGCTTATTCAAACGGTCCTTCAGAATCATTTTCCTTGTTCGATTCATTCAAAGTACCGCTAAGATTAGAAGTGTTCGATTCCGATATCACTGTACCTATAACTTTTGTCGTTGATGTAAATTTGGCAACGTCGCGCGTGTAGTGGTTTAAATTGTATAAAAGTAAAAAACTTTTTTATTTAATAAATTACGGGATTTGAGGCAATCCACTTTATTCTTTCGCCATATGAAATCAGTGTAAGTACACGAATAACTCTACGTAATTCCGATCTCTGATTATACCATTCTGCTAGACATTTTAAAAGAATAGAGAATGCGAGTTGATTCACCTTAGAATACATAGATAGCGACGCTCCGGATGATTTGAAGACTCCACGGGATAAACAGTTTATTTTGTAAACTCGGTACGCTAAAGTTCAGGCCATTCGTACAATTTTGGATCGACTAACTATTTAGTTGTGTGTCCACAGTTTATGTATGACTGACTATTTAGTATAACTATTTAGTTGGTAATATTACCAACTAAATAGTTTCACAGCTAAAGAACAAAAATAAAACATCGATCGGTCGAAAAAAATATCAAAAATTACCAAACTCAAACGGCCTTAGGGTTAATGCTACCTTTCATGTGTGTATGCATTTTATTCAGCTATCAGAATTCTTGTACCATCGTAGTAGCTTCTAAAGTTAGATTTGTTCCAAAAGATTCATCGCAAGGAACAATATGGCCACGTTGTCAATGACAGTTGGAGTTATTCAAATCAGGATTGTCGTCAATTAGTTTTGTGATTTGTATAGTTTTAGATTCACGCGGAGTCTTTATTTGAATTCTTGAGACTCAGTGCAAGTATAGCAGAATCTTGCACGCAGCGTCCACTGGTGAAGTATCGTGTATCTTCTCCTGTGTAGTGGGTGCGTTTACAAACATACAATCTCACATACACACACAGCCAGACCCGAAACAACTATCTGTAAGCCATACAAATATTTGTACCGTGCGGGAATCGAAGCCGCGACACGCAGCTTAGCAGCCAATCGCTAAATCTGCGTATGCTGTTCGCAGACCGCTACGTGTGCCCGTGCTACTACTACCCGAAGCGCATGGGCGCCTTCGTGGTGGCCGTGGACCTGCCGGCCGGCAAGGAGTCCGCCGACTTCTGGGTCAAGCGCGGCACCGCCATGCTGTGCACGCTCGCCACCTAGCGACCAGCGACCGGAACCACGCCGCCATGCTGTGCACGCTCGCCACCTAGCGACCAGCGACCGGAACCACGCCGCCATGCTGTGCACGCTCGCCACCTAGCGACCAGCGACCGGAACCACGCCGCCATGCTGTGCACGCTCGCCACCTAGCGACCAGCGACCGGAACCACGCCGCCATGCTGTGCACGCTCGCCACCTAGCGACCAGCGACCGGAACCACGCCGCCATGCTGTGCACGCTCGCCACCTAGCGACCAGCGACCGGAACCACGCCGCCATGCTGTGCACGCTCGCCACCTAGCGACCAGCGACCGGAACCACGCCGCCATGCTGTGCACGCTCGCCACCTAGCGACCAGCGACCGGAACCACGCCGCCATGCTGTGCACGCTCGCCACCTAGCGACCAGCGACCGGAACCACGCCGCCATGCTGTGCACGCTCGCCACCTAGCGACCAGCGACCGGAACCACGCCGCCATGCTGTGCACGCTCGCCACCTAGCGACCAGCGACCGGAACCACGCCGCCATGCTGTGCACGCTCGCCACCTAGCGACCAGCGACCGGAACCACGCCGCCATGCTGTGCACGCTCGCCACCTAGCGACCAGCGACCGGAACCACGCCGCCATGCTGTGCACGCTCGCCACCTAGCGACCAGCGACCGGAACCACGCCGCCATGCTGTGCACGCTCGCCACCTAGCGACCAGCGACCGGAACCACGCCGCCATGCTGTGCACGCTCGCCACCTAGCGACCAGCGACCGGAACCACGCCGCCATGCTGTGCACGCTCGCCACCTAGCGACCAGCGACCGGAACCACGCCGCCATGCTGTGCACGCTCGCCACCTAGCGACCAGCGACCGGAACCACGCCGCCATGCTGTGCACGCTCGCCACCTAGCGACCAGCGACCGGAACCACGCCGCCATGCTGTGCACGCTCGCCACCTAGCGACCAGCGACCGGAACCACGCCGCCATGCTGTGCACGCTCGCCACCTAGCGACCAGCGACCGGAACCACGCCGCCATGCTGTGCACGCTCGCCACCTAGCGACCAGCGACCGGAACCACGCCGCCATGCTGTGCACGCTCGCCACCTAGCGACCAGCGACCGGAACCACGCCGCCATGCTGTGCACGCTCGCCACCTAGCGACCAGCGACCGGAACCACGCCGCCATGCTGTGCACGCTCGCCACCTAGCGACCAGGCACCGGAACCACGCCCACTGTTCTTACTTACGATTATATGTTTAACTGCTAGCGTTCGTCTTTCATTTACCTATGTTTTAGGAATCCAAGTAACTAATCTATACTAATATTATAAAGAGGCAGTTTAAAAGTGGCGCCAGTGACGGAAAAGTTGAAAGGGAACCGCTTGTCTTGGTATGGTCATGTAAAAAGGAGGGATGAAACACCATGTAACTAAAAGGGTTATGGATATGAATGTGGATGGATGGAAAGGGAGAGGTAGGCCAAAGAAACGATGGATGGATCGTGTGAGGAGTGATATGAAAGAAAAAGGAGTTAGTGATAGCGTGACGGCTGACAGGACAGAATGGAAGAAAAAAATCATGTTGCGCCGACCCCAAGTAACATGGGGTAAGGGCAGGAAGATGATTATAAAGATGAAAGATTTGTATTTTTGTATGTGACGAATAAACTCAAAAACTACTGGACCGATTTCAAAAATTCTTTCACCACTAGAAAGCTACATCTCCCTGAGTAACATTATAGGCATAGGCATATTATTTTATCCCCGTATTCCCACGGGAACGGGAACTACGCGGGTTAAACCGCGGGGCGTTGCTAGTAACTGATAAAGAAACCTTGAAAGTCGATCTTCCAGGTTAAGCGACGCTTGACGAGGTCGGTCTACGGATAAGTGACCGTCCATTGAATACTGAGACTCCTCCGTGTCTCGGAAAGCATGTGTGCATTGCGCCTGTCATTATTATTTCTTTGCCAGTCTTTGTGGGTGGTAGGTATACCCCATTCGCGATAAGATTAGACATTGACATTCACCTTTTTACAGTCCGTTCAACCGATTTTGACTTCTGTTGCGTTGGTGGCATGACACATGGTCGCTGCAGCAAACAGTTGGTGTTATAATCACGTTTTTGCTTTTAATGCCATCCTTATGCGTACGGAATAGAACAGAAATCGGTTATGTTATTTTAAGGCTGTTAGGACTTCATTATAATTATATTGTGGAATACTATTAAAGAGATAAAGAAAAAACGACATCATTCAAACAGCCATTGCTGTAAACTTTTTTATTACCACAAACAATCAATCTATACAAAACTAGCATAGACTAACTATATTCCTTTTCTATGAAGGTAACAACATTCCCCCTCGATTGAGAGTTTACTAAACTTGAAATCGCATAACAAATACCAAACATTGCAATAACTTATTGCACTCCTATTACTAACACACTATTATACCTACTGTCTAAACAAACTAAACTGATTCTCCTTCTGAGATGAAATTAGGAACACAAAATTTAAGTAGGCATACACGTTATTATCTTATTAAATTAATTTTAGACACCTTTTCATTGTTGATAATCTTTCACAAGTTACAGATTTAGTAAATATATCTGACAAGTTTTTCTCAGTGGAGATGTATTCTACTTCTATACATTTTCTCAAAATTAGGTCTTTTATGAAATGGTTCTTAATATCGATATGCTTTGCACGCTTACTATTTTCCAATGATTTAGATATTTGGATTGCTCCTCTATTATCCATATATAAAACACATTTCACATCACACTTCTCTTCTCCGTTTAATTCATTGTATAGTCCTTTTAAGTATAGCAAGTCACACGCACTTGTGGCTGCTGCCACATATTCTGCTTCTAATGTAGACAATGCTACACATGTTTGCTTTCTAGACAACCAGGCAGTAACATTTCCATTATACAATATGACTGATCCTGTCACACTTTTCCTATCTGTAGTATTTCCTGCCCAATCTGCATCAGAGTAGGTTTCCAATGCTTCCTCCTTATCTGTCTTTGTGTATACTAACCCTTCATTTTCAGAACCTTTTAGGTATCTCAATACTCTTTTTGCTTGAACCCACGTAGACTGTGATGGTTTGTCTAGGTATTGGCTAAGATATGATGTCGCATAAGTAATGTCAGGTCTAGTAAATGATGACACGAACATCAAACTGCCAACCAGTTGTCTGTAGGGTACAGTCTCTATTATAGGTTCATTCAGATCCTTTTGAAATCCTTTTGTTATTGGTGTAAATGTAGCTTTACATTCTGACATTCCGAACTTCTCAAGCATCTTTGCTATTTGTCTTCTCTGTGTTAATTTCAATGAATCTTTGCTTCTTTCTATTTCCATTCCTAAGAATACTTTTGGTTCTCCAAAGTCTTTGATATTGAATTCTTTCACTAGATTCTTTATAACATTTTCTACCATGTTATCAGGTCCTGTCAATATTATGTCATCAACATAGATTACCATCCATACTTTTATTTCTTTTCCAATATACAGACAGTTGTCATGGAGAGATCTGGTAAATCCATGTGCCTCTACAAACTCATTGAATCTTTGATTCCAACATTTTGGACTTTCTCTTAATCCATATAAGCCTCTTTTCAGTCTCAACATTTTATTCTTCATCACTTTTACACCTTGTGGAGGTTTTATATATATTTCTGACTCTAGCTTTCCATTAAGGAATGCTGTAGGCACATCCAGCTGTCTTAATTGCCAACCTTTTCCAATTGCATGAGAAAGCAATGTTCTTACTGTAGATATTCTTGCTACAGGTGCATAGTTCTTTCCAAAGTCTTCATCTTCTTTTAACTGAAAACCTTTCACTACTAACCTTGCTTTTCTTTGCCCGGTATCTTTAGTTTTAAAAACCCATTTGGTATCTATTGCTTTTTTATCTTTAGGCAAATCTGCTTCTATCCATGTATTCATTTTCTTTAGTGCATCTAGCTCAGTTTTGATTGCCTCTTTCCATCCATTATCCAATTTTATAGCTTCTTCATAGCTTCTAGGATCTTCAGCTTCATTTATTAAGCAATAAGCTTCATGTAGCTCATACTCACTGTATTTTTTAGGCTGTTTTATCGTTCTTCCGCTCCTGGATACTCTTTCTCCTTGATTATTCAAATTCTTCTCAGTTTCTTTTGGTTTTTCTCTCTGTTCTGGGACTGTTTCTTCTTCTTGAGTCTCATCTGACGTTTCTTCTACATTTTCCTTATTTTCTATCTCCTTTGACTGTGAACTACTTTCTTCATAGTAATTTGTAGACTTTCCTTCTTTACTTTCTTCATTATAGGTTATGTTACTTTCATCAAACCTTACATCTCTAGTAATAAACACTTTATCCTTCTTCGGATCCCATACCTTGTAGCCTGTTGTAGCATAACCCATCATTCTCACTGGTATTAATAATAATAATAATATAACTTTTATTTCGGGTAACAAAGACCCATAACATATACACCTTACAGACTATCATACATATTTATATAAAAACAAAAACAATACACTATTTCATTTTACACGAAGCGTCGGCGTCGTGTTACGCTGCGTGGTGTCGCGTAGTCTTCCGCGGAATCGCCGATACACGACACCCTACGGCCAAAACTCCTCCTTGAGGAAGGTCTCAATATGATGAGTTGGAACTCGCACCACGAACGACTTGAAATTCGTGTTATGGCGCGGCTCCAACTTCTCTACCCTTAAGGTCCAGCTGGTCTTCGCTCGAACATACTCCACGATCTCCTCAACCTTCGTGGTGTGATGTAAACGAGACACATAGAGCTGCGTCGTAGGTATTGCCGGACGCAGCATATTGGGATCTACCAGCGCGGTCCCGCACTGGTTCCGACTAGGAGGCATCTTCCTCTTCTTCCTCTCCACCTTCACGAAGCCATCCTGGTCACTCGTGCCCGTAGCTGGGCCTAGCTGTTTCGAACCCCTGTTGGCAGGTTCACAGCAACTCTTCTCATTCCCCTTCTTCGTCTTCGACACAGGCTTATTCGTGGCGACGATAGCAGCGTAGGCACGTTTAGGGGGGGGGGGTATTGCTCTGTTGTCAAGTTTGTCATCCTTTGGTAGAGTTATCATCCAACCTTTGCTACCAAATACTACAAGCTTATTTAACATCATGCTCTTCCCATATAATATTGCTGGTATTCTATTACCAATTGCTCTTGAAGGACATCTGTTAATTAAAAATGTTGCAGTCAATACTGCTTGTCCCCATAAGTATCTTGGCAATCCTGATTCATCTAATATGGCTCTGGCTTTATCATAAATAGTCCTGTTCATACGCTCGCTTTTTCCATTTGATTGGGGGCTATATGGTAGAGTATACTGAATTTGTATCCCTTTTTCTTCACAGAATCTCTTAAAAGCATGTGATGAGTACTCTCCTCCATTGTCACATCTTAATCTTTTTACTCTAACTTCTTTATCTGTTTCCATTAAGTTAATATAATTTATTAAATTTTGTGCAGCTTCTGATTTATATGTCAATAAGTATGTCTGAGTAAAATGCGTGTAGTCATCTATAATCGTTTGAAAATATCTATAACCTTCTTTGGTAGGAGTTCGTGTAGGTCCCGCCACATCTGAATGTATCAAGTCTCCAACTCGTCTCGGCTGATGTCTTATCATAGATCTGAATGGCAATCTTGTACTCTTATTTTTCATACATGTATCACAAACTTCATGGGTATAAGGTAACTTTAAAATTGCTAGTCCTTTTCTATTTAAGTGGCATCATTATTTTCAATTTTATTACTGTATTCACAGTATTCCAAATAATCTGGTATTCTTAACTTCAGTACATATAATTTTCCTAATTTGGTGCCGTGGTATTCTCGTTGTCCTTCTCTTATTATGACTTTTCCATCTCTGAACATCACTGTTTTTCCTTTATTCATAAGACTACTCACTGATAACAGGTTATGTGCTATATTCGGTACAATGTAACTTTCCACATCTATTTCTTCAATCTTGTACAATAATGTAAGGTACCCTTTCTTCTTGGCCTCTAATAAAGATCCATTTGCTATTTTTATCTTTATTGCTTCTTTTAAGTCGCTAATGCTTTTCATAAATTTCATGTATCCATCTTGTACAAAATTATGAGTTGCTCCGGAGTCAATGACAAATATAATTTCATCTTCTCTTTTTTTTCTCGGTATGTATATTTCATTTTCTGCTACAAACATAGTGTTCTGTGTTTGTTCTTCTGCTATAGAAGCCCTATTAAAGTTTCCTCTCGCTCTTCCTCTGTAATAATTACCTCGATAATTGTTACGTCTATAGCCTCTAGCACCTCTCTTCTGTGACTCATTCCTATCTTTTTTCTCTTTGCATTCATAGGCTTTATGTCCCTCTTTCTGACAGTTAAAACACGTCAGGAAACTTGACTCCGTGTTGGATTTTTCTGTAGCTGTAGAACCTGTTTTCAGTTCGGCATCTAACAGTCGCGACTTTACAAAATCTGTTGTTAACTCCTTCTCATCGCTCATTGTTTCTAATGTTGTGATAACCGTTTCATATTTGCTTGGTAAAGTTAATAACAGGTGGCACACTTTATCACTTTCCTCTATTTTTGTACCTGTTGCCTCTAGTTCTGCTATTATGGTATCGAATTTTAAGAAATGGTCTTGTAATTTTTCGTTTTCTTCATTACATTTAAGAGTTATCAACTTCTTTCTCAGATACAACTTATTAAAAACACTCTTTCTTTCAAATACTTTTTCTAATTGTTTCATCATGTCAGCAGCCGTCGAGCTTTTCTTAATTATTTCCAAGTTTCTATCCGCTACACATTGAACTATTATCGATTTTGCCTTTGCGTCTTTTTCTATAAACTTAATTTTCTCTCCTTTTTCTAAATTTCCAGTTTCCATATTTTCCAACATATCTGCTACCCCTTTTTCTTGTAACAGCATTGTGACTCTAAATTTCCAGTTAGAAAAAATTGAGCCATCATCTAATTTTGGTATTAAAACATTCATTGCGCTTGTACTTGCCATTTTGTTCTTTTGTCTTTTCTTCCTTGTAGACTTCGATGCCGATTTTCACAATCGCATAATATCAACTTTGGATATTTCCCAGGACCCTTTTCTTATCTTCCACGGACACTCAACCACGCTCTGCTGTTATTTTAAGGCTGTTAGGACTTCATTATAATTATATTGTGGAATACTATTAAAGAGATAAAGAAAAAACGACATCATTCAAACAGCCATTGCTGTAAACTTTTTTATTACCACAAACAATCAATCTATACAAAACTAGCAAAGACTAACTATATTCCTTTTCTATGAAGGTAACAACAGGTTAAACGGACTGTAAACAATTTTGTTCCAATGTCTAATCTTATTGTGAATGGAGTTTAGGTACCAGAAAATCGGACAGTTTTGTCATGAGGTGTCTTGTTTCCCAGTTACCGGGTTGTGGAGGCAGTAGCTTCATGTGAAATGTACCAGTATTTTACATGAAGCTTAAAAGGCTAAGACTTCTTGTGTTTTTTTTTCCATGACCCAAACAAACTTAGGTACAGCATTGTGATAGAGTAGCAGTGGTGGCCGAGTTGTGACGGCCCCGACTTACGAATTGTAGGTCGCGGGTTCAAACCCAGCCAGACGCATTACTTTGTGTAGGTAATTAATTTCATCACCACTGCTCTCAAAACTGTGAAGGAAAACATCGTGAGGAAACCCGCATGTCCTAGAACCAAAAATTCGAAGACATGTGACATTCACCAACCCGCACTGGGCCCGCGTGGTGGATTACGGCCCATTCCCTCTCCTAGAGAGGAGGCCTGTGTCCCAGCAATGGTAACATTGAAAGACTGATATGCTATGCATTGTCATATGCCAAAATTAGTATTTTAATTTATTAGGATCTCCAACAAAAATTAGGTACATTTTACATGCTATATGATGAAGGACAGGAACAAAAAATGTGATGTCATGTGATGCCACATCATGCAAAGTTAAAATTAAAATTATATAATATTATTAAAGTTATACTACACTAACGGTAAAAGGTAGAAAAAACGACACCAGACTGATAAGAAAATTATACATTCCTTGATCTATATATCTACTACGATCTATTATTTGTTTGGCGAGGTCGATGATAATACTCGTACTATGGTCGACACCAGATAAATGTGGAATAAAGGTGATTGCCCTTTCCTTTATATCTCTCCGTAGGTAAATGGACAAAATAAAATCGATTTTCATTACTAGTTAATATAAAGGATCACGATGGATGTCGATTCAATATAAGTCATTATTTATGTTAGGTGGGTCAATGACCGTTATTCCACATTTATCTGGTGTCGACCATAGGCGACGAGTTCTTTCTGACGGTTTAAATCTGAACAAAGGATTGTGAAAAACATCTGCCAGTAAGTAAATCTCCATTTTTAATAGAGTTCAAAAAAGGAGGAGGTAAGTACTCAAGTTTTTTTTTGTGCGTTTGTTCAGCGATATGTTCACCATTTTTTTAAGATTTGGATTATTCTCTTTTTGTTTGAATATTTTTTTCCCCGATTTGTCCCATTTAAATATATATGTTTTGTCATTATTTCTTTTTAACTAATACACATATGTAGGTATCTAAGTAAAACATGTAAAAGTCGCTTTAATGGAACATGGAACATAATTTAGTGAATAAATCTCTTTAATATTGTGCTAGTGCTTACTACAAATGGCATTTACAGGAAACCAAGAGTCTAAATTATATTAACGTAATTATTTGTCGCAAAAATGAAAGCGGGTTACCCGTCGGAGTTGTGTTTTGTGACTGAAGAAGCGGGGAAAGGATGAGGCATGCGCGGGCGCAGGCGAATCTAAAGTCCCTAAGTCCCTGTCAACGGAAATGTGTATCAGATTGATCATAAACCTAAACAAGTTCAGGTGTTTCATCAAAAAGCTGGATTCTTACAGGTTTATGATGAAATTGAGTTTAAAATGTGTCATCTTCCGGTTTTTGATTAAAAACCTAATTTTATGAAAAACCTGCGACATATATGTACAATTGTACATAACTAAGTGATGGTTAATAAGCTTTGCTAAATATCTTATCAAGTACGTATCCTTACGGTCGGCCCCCGTCCATGTAAAGGACGGTTTGAGCTCCCTACTCAAGGAAATAGTTAGGGGTTAGATGGTTGGCGTCTATTTCCATGAATTGAAGCTGGTTGTTCAGGTTGCATGAGCAGTAGCATTTTCCACTCGGAGTCCCGTCTGCCATTGTCACCAGCTTCAGATCCAGGTCTCCTGCGACAGTTTGTTGGATATCTGAAAAGTATTTCTAAGTTAATGTACTGTCAGTGAACGTAAATAAAACATGGAAGCATTCCTAACTCAAAAAATGACCCAATGGTGACACACCTGGTAATAAGCCTTCTGCAGCTGCTGGGGGTGAATTTACAAATGTTGACTTTTTGGCCGCATCAGTATTGGCTGCTTCTGTATTTTGGGTGTCTTCTAATTTCTCCTCAGCATAGGCTAAGGCCGCCTGTAACAAAACAATGCACTGATAACTACATACATGGAAACATAATCGTAAAACATTAATATACACTAACCAAGAACGATCTACGCAGTCAATAGAGTCAATGGCCAGGCTACAAATAGGTATGGAATATGTCAACTTATTCCAAGTTAGGAAATAACGATGATTACCTGAATCTTATATATAAAACTAGCTTTTGCCCGCGACTTTGTCTGCGTGGAATAGTTACTTTAGCCCCGATTTTGAAACTCTCAACCCGATCATTTTAAAATTGACAAAGTTTCATAGTCATCAGTCAGTCAGTCACTTTTGAGTTATATATATTTAAGAGTCTCGTGTCACGGTGTTTGTGGTTGAACTCCTCCGAAACGGCTCAACCGATTTTCGTGAATCTTAGCGTGCGTATCGGCTAGGGTGGCGAATCTGACAACATCTATTTTTCATCCCCTTAAATGTTAAGGCTGGTCCACCCCTTTTATTTTATGTGGCAAAACGACGTTTGCCGGGTCAGCTAGTACCGATTTATATAAAATTGAACGTTTTATTGCGCTTAACTGCGTGTGCGATACATTGCCGCACATTATTGTATGAGCGAATATTGAAAATTTACTTACGATCACGACGACCAAATACAGAGCTGTCTTCATTTTGGAACAGAAGGATTCTTTACAATCTTTTTCGAATCACGTCTTCGTAACTAGATGATGAGCAACTTGTAACTTTAGTCACAGAACTGAGCCTTTTATAATGCGAATATTAGTTCAGTTTAGCCTACAACTGTGTAAACACGGGACAGAAAAACAATTTGGGTACCTAGTCCACGTGCGTAACAACTGATTCTTTTAATTTCATTTACCTACAAATTTAAATGTTATTTGTTGATTATAGCACCTACATCTGCGTATGAATTACCTGTAAGTAGGTATTTAAAAATTTTCTGTAGGTACGCACAGACTGTCCGACTCTCGGGTCCGCGCTTAAAGCGCTTTATTAGGTACACTATCCAAATTTTCTTTGAATGAAAAGTGCTGAGAGAGGTGCTCAAAGAGTATAATAATAATAGAGGTGCTATTGTTTCTGCTGTGGATGGCAATGATGAACTTGAAGAGTATAATAATAATAGAGGTGCTATTGTTTATGCTGTGGATGGCAATGATGAACTTGAAGAGTATAATAATAATAGAGGTGCTATTGTTTCTGCTGTGGATGACAATGATGAACTGGAAGAGTATAATAATAATAGAGGTGCTATTGTTTATGCTGTGGATGGCAATGATGAACTTGAAGAGTATAATAATAATAGAGGTGCTATTGTTTCTGCTGTGGATATCAATGATTATCTTGAAGAGTATAATAATAATAGAGGTGCTATTGTTTCTGCTGTGGATATCAATGATTATCTTGAAGAGTATAATAATAATAGAGGTGCTATTGTTTCTGATATGGATGACAATGATGAACTTGAAGCATGTAGGTATTTAGGAGCGGGTCTTCTTTTGGTTATTTATCCATTGTTAAAACATACCTACCTACTGTAACAATAATTATATAAAAAACAACGTACTTAATGAATCCTGATCAAATTTGAATATCATAGAAGCAACGATTTTAACCAGCAGCAGTACTTTTGCCGCGCACAGGTTTGTTTTTTTAAGAATGGGATATCATCAAATAGCTTTTTCCACTCTGGGGGAGCACGCGGGTGGGTTTTAGTCAGTAGGAGACTGACAGTCTGACCTTATTCTAAGAGTCTGACACTCCTTTCCGCTCCGCCCAGAGCGTAAAAAAAAAAAAAGATGTAATTATTGAACCAAAAGGGGTTCGGTAACCCCTCGTACACACGTTGACTGTATCAGCTTAGTGTAAATTGTAATGTGTTGCTATTGCTACCTACATTTGATACAATTAGCGACCTCTATCGACGAGGACATGAAGTTGCCACAGTCTGCGCAGGTGCGAAGCTATGGTAAACGTAGTCTGTTTGGTTTCAGAAGTACACCAACTCGATAACAGATGCCGCTGTATTCAGAATCGCTTTTAAATAGTTTAGTAACGCAGTTTTCACGGAGTGGGTGCTCCACCCTCAAGGCCTATTTATGTGACCTATCGAAATAAGTAAGAATAAAATTGGTAAGTACATATATATTTTTCTTTAGCTTTTGATTACAAAGAAGCTAAGATAGATTGTATCCTAGCTTCTTTGTTCAAAAATGTCTTAAATCAGATGTGGTTTAAAATATTTTTAGGGACCATGACCATTTTTCTTTTGTCTTAACTAAGTTCTACCTCTATTAGAGTATATCTATACTAATATTATAAAGCTGAAGAGTTTGTTTGTTTGTTTGTTTGAACGCGCTAATCTCAGGAACTACTGGTTCGAATTGAAAAATTCTTTTTGGGTTGAATAGACCATTTCTCGAGGAAGGCTTTAGGCTATATATCATCACGCTTAAGCCAATAGGAGCGGAGCAGCGATAAAGAATGTTTTAAAATCGGGGATTCCACGGGGACGAAGTCGCGGGCAGCAGCTAGTTGGAAATAAAATGGAGATAATTATCGTCCCACTTCAGAGTAAATACCACTCTTTCAGTTCTTCCAGAGCGAGTATAAGCCAATCCTGTCTATAGGCGTCAAGTTCGTCTCGCCATCTTCTCATAGTCCTGGGTTAACCGCGCTCCATTGCTCACTGGCAAACCTCAAGCTTGAATCTCTGCTGTTCCAGTGAGCTAAAACAGAGCCGCGGCGCGCCTGCTGTACCCAACACACAACTACACACAGGCGAGCGTTGCTAATTTATTTTGGCAGGCGCACGTTAACATCTACGCTTGACCCCCTAGCCAAGTAACAAACGCTTCTTGTCGAATTCTGTTCTCCAATCGGTAACGCCTCGGTGTCAGCAACTGTAGAAAACGATAAGTTGGTAGCCATGTTGACGCGCTTGAGTCGGCCGCTCGTACTACAATGTCTTTAGAAAATACGACCTATTCTTTAGTTCAAAATTTAAACTCTATTTAAATGCTTTAACCGTTAAGTTTAAATATTTCAAAAATGATGTAGCGTTAAATATTGTAGAAACGATAACAATTGAATGCGAGAAGCCGAAAATAATCTAAGTGGCGTGCAATTGGAGAGGCCTATGTCCAGCAGTGGACTGCAACAGGCTGTTGATGATGATGATAATAACAATTCATTATATCATTTTGAACGATGTGAATTTGGCTACGAATTTTCTATTCGTTTGTTCTAACCACGTGACTTAACGTTGAGATTATTTTATTCTCATACATTTATTCGTTATCGACTAGCGATTGCAGATTATCAACTGGGCTAGGGGAGCTGTACCGGCAACCTAATGACGGCCGCGTATTTATGGGTGGCGGAGTGCCTCTGCAGTCAGGGGATGAAAGTCCCGTACCGCTCGCCACTTCCCTTAATGGGGACGTATCGACTTCCAATGAATCGACCGAGTCGGTATTGGATTTGCGATACGAGCAATAATTGCGAGAGCGATATTCAACTGCGAAATAAAGTATAAAGAAAAGTAGTGCAATTGTGTCTCATAATTAGTGCTTCAAGTTGTAATTAACGTTATTTAAATAAAGTGTTTCTTGTTGGTCGGCTATCGGCTTCGGCTGTGTTTAACTGTCACGAACCCCGCGCTCGTAACAATATATTTTTGTCACAAGGTTACCCTATTATATACCTTTTCATTAACCGACTTTTAAAAAAGGAGGAGGTTCTCAATTCGGATGTTTGTTTTTTTTTTTAATGTTTGTTCGCGCATAACCCCGTCGCTTCTTTTTTTGTTGGAAAGGGTATACTTCCCAAATGGTCCCATGAAAATTTTACCGAAATCGAACAAGCGGTTTTTTTGTTAATTTCAATACATGATAGCAAATCTGTCGGGATAGCTGAAATTGCATGTTTGTTTATTGTTTACACCAATTTATACCACGTACGCTGTGATGGGTATGTTTAGCTGGGAGTGAACCAATAAAGAGTGAAAAATAAAAAAACTTTTTGCAAAAAATAAAACCGACTTCTAAACAAAAAAAACCAAAAAGTATAAAATAACTTTAATTTCGGAAGTCGGTGTGTTCAACAACAAAAAAACAACCAAAACACCGAGTTCCGAAATTAAAGTTATTTTATACTTTTTGTTTTTTTTTTGTTTGGAAGTTGGTTTTATTTTTTGTAAAAAGTTTTTTTTCAATTTTGTATTGAATGCGTTGGATGGATGTCAGTGTATGACAAAAATAATACTGTTATATTTAAATATCAAACACGCATACGGAATCAAGACATGTAGTTCCTAATAAGACTAATTCCTTGCGTAAAAGTATTTTCTGTACGGCTCCGCGTACATTCAATAAACGATATTTATTTTGTAAGTAGGTTTTATTAAACATAACACTTTTACACGTCCAATATTTCATGTAATTTTAAGCTAGATGAAGCCGATATTTAATATTCGATAAATAATATAGAGACGATAAATAATATTTCAAGGCCTATAAGAGCAATTACCTACTGATATAAAATAATTTAAAAAGAAACTCCATGAACTGTTACTGTATGAAATCCTTCGCCGACAACTTAAAATATAATCTGCCTGGGTCATGGTGCATTTTCAACCGACTTCCAAAAAAGGAGGAGGTTCTCAATTCGACTGTATTTTTTTATGTGTGTTACCTCATAACTTTGTACTGGGTGTACCTATCCATTTTGATGATTCTTTTTATATTCGAAAGCGGGTGCTTGTCGCGGGGTCCCATTTATCCCTAACTAGCTGTCCGCACAACTTCGTTTGTGTCACATTTTTCATGACTGCTCCGCTCCTATTGGTCTTAGCGTGATGATATATAGCCTATAGCCTTCCTCGATAAATGGGCTATCTAACACTGAAAGATTTTTTCAAATCGGACCAGTAGTTCCTGAGATTAGCGCGTTCAAACAAACAAACAAACTCTTCAGCTTTATAATATTAGTATAGATAATGTGTGGCTTAGTTTACATTGACGACGTTCTTATTCCCTCTTGTCGATGTAAAATGAAAAAATATAATTGTGTATGATGGTTTGGAAGAGCATCTTAGTATTTCAACGTGGTTCCTTTCCAGTATGGTGAAGATCTTATGAAGAACAGAGATGATAGGAAACGGAACTCTTCAATAAATGATACCAAAACTTTCGGGATTGCTGAAATCGCATGTTTGTTTATTGTTTACACCAATGTGATTAATATGATTAGGTGGGGGGAGGAGGGGGGGGGTGTACCACTAAAAAGTGAAAAATAAAAAAAACTTTTTACAAAAAAATACAACCGACTTCTACACAAGAAAACCAAAAATGAAAGAAGGATGGACAAATCGTACCAGATGACGGAACGTCACTAAATGCCCCTATACCTACCATATATATGAAAAATACCCTTATTTTTTAAGGTCTTAGAAACAAAAGAAATATGTCTATAAGAAGCCACAAAAAAAAGATATCCATTTATTTCTTAACTTTATCGAAATATTGAGTATACAAAGTAAAAAATAATTTTGTCAAGCCTATTTCTTTCATTTAAGTACTCCTAAATCCTACTATTACACTTCATTTACTCCTACAACCTCCAATTACTCGATTTGTCAATACGTATGCAACCTTTTTTTTCTGGATGGGAAATCATCAAATGACTTCTCCCGCTCTGGGCGGAGCGTAAGGGAATCTTACTGACTAAAACCGCCCGTGACCCTATGGATATCGTTAGCTCACTCGTGAAGTCTTTCTAGAGAGTATTCAAGGTTTTTTGTGGTTGAGAGTTAGTCTTCAATGCTTAGATTCCATACGTATTGTCTGCTAGGGTTGCGGAATTTGTTCGAAAGAGTCACCGCGGCCCTGGAACGTAAAGGGCACAAGAAGGGTCACGGGTGGGTTTTAGTCAGTAAGAGTCTGACACTCCCTTCTGCTCCATCCAGAGCGGGAGAAGTCATTTGATGATTTCCCATCCAGAAAAAAAAGAAAAAGAAATAAATGCTAGGCCGCAAACGGGTAAAGGTATTTGTTGATTGTAACTTCAAAAGTAGGTACTGTTAACGTTATTATGAAAAATCGTGGCTAAAAATCATGTCTTAATAAGACATGATTTTTAAACGGGATGGTGTTTACAACTTATAACAAACCAATCTAAGTATGGTTTATTTTGGGACATGAAAAATAATAGCCTAGTCCAGCTCCTATAGAAATTTGGGCAATGTTCTTTGTTACTCCAACAAACAATTCACTATATCACAATTTGCAATGTAGTTTAATATTGTATAAACTCAATATAGGTACTTACCCGCCCTATATAGTACGCCGTCGGGGTAGGACATAGCCGTTCGTAGAATATTTAATTAATACCATCTGTAATTCTGTATCATGTACATTACCAATGGCCCACAGTAAAGATGATTGGATTTGACTTTCAGAACCCAGTCACTTACAATATATTCCTGGCATATTGATAGAAAAAAAATGCATCTTTTCTAAATATAATTTTTTTATTTCAAAAGCTTGCTTAATTAGGTACATAGGTATTGTGCAAGCTACATTTGGGTATATTATTTATTTATTTATTTATTTATTTAGGTAACCAACAGCGATACATAAAAACATTTTACAAAATATGTGTGTTACAGTTATTATAGCCAATTATAGGTTTCCCTGTTTAACTGTGATATAAGTATAAGATATGCGAACGGACTAATGCTAGATATTTATAATTAAACAACAAAATAAAACTGCTATACTTACAATAAAACTACATAACGTTAAATTTATCTGCAAATTATGAAAAATTTTAACAAAAAAAAAAAAAAGAGAATTATAAAACACAGTAGAGGAAGAAGATTGGTTGCCTATCACTCATCTGCCCGTATAGTTTCCACTATTCGCTTCTTAAATGTCAGTTTATTACAGTTAAATAAGTCAACTTCAGAAAATTCCGAATTATAACTTCGAGCAATGCGAGTCAGTACACAATTTTTGGCATAGTTAGTGGAGTGCCTAGGAACACGCAGCATTGGCGTATGACGAGTGCGCCATAGGGGAGTGTTAAAAGTTATCTGTGCGACCAACTCCGGGCAATCAAGGCGTCCATTGAGTATGTCATAGAGCAGACACATGTCCATCACTTTACGCCTTTCTGCGAGTGTTAACATGCCATACATTCGACAGCTATCTTCGTAAGACATCGGAGGTTTACGGAGGCGATAATTAAGATGGTTAATAAATTTTTTCTGAATCCTTTCTATTTGATTCTTATAAATTATGTATTGAGGGGACCAGATTTGGCATGCATATTCTAAAACGCTACGCACATAAGCAAAATATATAGACTTAAGGGCTCCAATATTTTTAAATACCCTGCATGACCTAAGAACAAATCCTAGGTTCTTATAAGCCTTTGTGCTAATATGGTCTATATGATCTGAGAATGTTAGTTTACTGTCAAACATAACTCCTAAGTCCCTAACCATCTGGACTTTATTTATGACAATTCCATCAAAATCATATGAGTAAACAATCGGGTTTCTCTTACGTGTGTAACTAATAAATTGACACTTTTCAACGTTAACAGTGATCTTGTTATTTGCGTAATAATTATTTAAGTTGTTAAGATCCTGTTGAAGGGCCTTACAATCTTCGGGTGATGTTATTTTGTAAAATATCTTTTTGTCATCCGCGTACATTAAGTGATCAGAGTGTTCAAAAGAATCAGTGATGTCAAATAGATATGCGTTGTAAAAAAGTGGCCCCAAATGAGATCCCTGGGGAACACCGCTAGGGATTTCAATAAAGTTGGAACGGTAACCTCCTAGAACGACAGCTTGTGAGCGTTTAAATAAATATGACTGTACCCATCGTAAAAGATCCCCGCGTATACCCAGTCGGTACAGCTTTCTGAGCAAGATTACATGGTCCACACGATCAAAAGCTTTTTCGAAATCTGTGTAGATCACGTCGACCTGCCCCCCCTTATCTGTATTCTCAAGAATGAAGTTAGAGAAACTGGCTAAATTAGAGATAGTCGAGCGTTTCTTTAAAAAACCATGTTGCTTGCAAGAGATTCCTCTGAGAATATATGGATAGATAGCGTTGTACACGAGTTTTTCAAACACTTTACCTATTGTGTTTAGTATAGAAATACCCCTATAATTTTTTATCTTAGTCCGCGTACCTTTTTTATGAATAGGAACAATGAGAGCTTTTTTCCATTCATTTGGGAAGGTGCCTTCTTTTAAAGAGATATTAAAAATAGTACTAATTGGAGATGCCAATGATTTTGCACAGCTTTTCCAAAATACTGGGGGTATTCCGTCACACCCAGGGCCCTTATCCACGCCTAATATACTCAACGACCTCTCCACGGCTGACGAAGTGAATTGCAAGTTGGAAATTATGTCAGGACAATGATCTTTCTCATCCGTTGTCAATGAATTAGCGAGGCTATAGTCAGAAGGTTCACCAAATACGTCGCGGAAGAAATCATTGAAAGCCTCACAGATTTCCCGACCCTCAGAATAATTGATGTTATTGTGAGACAACATTTTTGGATAATTGGAGCCTCCACGCATGTTTTTTATGTAGGTCCAAAACATTTTTGGATGTTTTTCCAAATTGCGTTCCACTTCCTGCAAGTGTTTACTATAGCAGATTTTATGGACTTGTCGCTCTCTCTTTCGTAATAATGCGAATTCGTCATAATCTAATAAGTTACCATACCGTTTCCATCGCGAGTGTGCCTTGCTTTTCTCTTTAATAATTTTAATTAAAGAGTTGCTATACCAGACTGGATATTTCCGTGATCCTGGCCTTCGATTAATAGGCACATATTTATCAACTCCTTTTTGAATTATGTTATAAAATGTTTCCACGGCAGCACTTGTCGATGTGCTGTCTAAATTTGAGCGCCAATCAAGTTCAGAAAAATAACGATTTAACAGTTCGTAGTTAGCTTTACGGTAATTATGTCTAAAAGTGGGCAACTCACGGAGCGGAGAAACTGCAAGGTCGGATATTTCGATACTAAGTACTGGATGAAGTAGGTCAGTCCTCACAAGGGGTGATAGACACTCAGTTATTTCAAGTGGCAAGTTGGAGAAGGCTAGATCAAGAGTATGTCCCTTGTGATTGGGTAGTGTATTGTACTGTGTTATTCCTAAGAACGACAAATCATTGACTAAGCGCGCGGCAGCGTTCTGCACCTCGACGGCACCTTGTTTCAAAAAAGTCGGTCCACTTAAATTCCATTTTATACATGGAAGATTGAAATCACCCACAAGTAAGCAATTACATATATTAGTGTTGTTTGTAAATGCCTTCGCGACACCTCGCAAGACGTAGTCGATATCCGAGGGTATCCGATGAGTATCCGGCGGTACGTACACAACGCTTATGTAAAGATCAGCTGACGCAGACAGCGCGCGCGCTGGTATTACTATAGTCAACAATTCCGTAGCAATCGCATTTTGCTCATGCTCAACGATCCACGCACCCAGCTCATGTCGCGAGAGTATCATCACACCGCCACCTGAAGACTTGCCAGTCGCGCCTAAATCACGGTCTTTACGAAACACGTCATATCTATCGTCACTCAATTCCCCATCAAAAATGCCGCTGTGTAACCATGTTTCCGTTAGAATAATTATATCATAACAATTACACATAATGTTTTGCTGAAAATGTGTAGTTTTAGTCCTTAGACCACGGCAGTTCTGATAGTAAACGTTTAAGATTCGCGGCTTCATTGTAAAAGATTTCTTCTACCGAAAGTATATCCAGGAAAAATAACAAACGACAGACGATAAGACACTAACTGAGCGAACACAAATACAAACAGCCACTCGTGGGTAGAACAATAATAACTGGTAGTAAACGGGTCTTGCAACGACATGACACCCTGGTAGGAGCGACCCAATACAAACGCACCATAATTTACAGTAAAAAAAAGTTCCTTAGTCTTCAAATAGTCACTGCTGATGTTTGTGTAAATGAATAAATAAATTAAAATTGCAACGTAATGTGGGTAAGTTGCTAAAAAAATATTATAGTACGTTGTTAGATGACTTACATGTAAAACATATACGCTACACGTAGGTGCGTCCCAAGACAGCGCAACTATAGTGGCAGCAACGATTTTATATTCTAGGTAAGTCGTATGTGTATGCAGAATGCTTAATATAAGAATCCACTGTAGTTCCATATAATTATAACGACAGTAATAACATGTAAATATATATCCTATAATGTATTTATATTTGAGTAACGTTTTATTAATTATGAAAATAGCCACTAGTATAACTTTGAAATACCATTTAAATGATCTTTTCAACATCGTATTTTCGTTCCCGCAACAATCAACCCCATGACCGACCAGATTATATAAATATGATGCATACCTCAATCGTCGCACTCTCACTAAGTGCGTTTCCTGTAGACGAATTTCAACTACCTCACTTTGCTCGAACAAAACATAGAACACAGTATACGTAGACTCGGTAAAAACGAATGACAAACAACCAACTCCATTCTTATTAAGTAAGCAATCCCGCAAAAAATTAGAAATAAAAACATAATGACAAAACAAAATATGATAAACAGTGAGCAGAAGTCTTGCCCGAAACATTAAACGATTTTTTTCAAATCCTCTTCGTCCATGATAAATATAGGAGAAACAGTAACTGCTTTCCTCACATGGATTTTGCAGTTTTTTGTCCACGTGAATTGGTATTCCTTAATTTTAGCCATTTCTTTAGTTTTTTTTAGAAGACTTTTATTAAATACTGTTAAATGCTCATTAACATAGACAGGGATACCTTTGCCCTGAATTTCCAGGTCCTTGGTTGTCAGGCGGCATTTACGTGCTTGAGAAATAATGTTGTCTTTCAGCTGACGAGTCCGGAATTTCGCTACTATATTTCTTGGCCTACCCTGAATCTTAGACTTCGCAGTCACTCTGTTCACTTGAACAATATCATCCTTCCTCATTATATTGCGTATATTTGGCTACATTTGTGCATACAATGACTTTCGAAAAGCTGGCACTTATACTCAATTAAAATATTCAATGTAAATACATATGTATTTACTTTTTAATTTTGAGAAGAAAAAAATAATATAACGGCGACTTCCTTACCTTACTGATGGCAGTTGTGCATATAACAAACATTTATGCAGTTTAAGAACGTACATATGTACCGTGTTTGTACCATCCGGAAGACAAATAGCTTTTTTTTTGAATATTTTTTTTAAGTTTTAACCCAAGGTCGTAGTTGGCTGGCACGTAGTTGGCTGGCACGTCACTATCGTGACAAAAAATCGCCTCTTTGAGGAATGGTTGGAGAGGCGCCACGGCATCCTCACCTTCAGCCTGACGCAGGTCCCCACCAAATACGGTTGTTTCGGGAGCTGGAAATGTATAGACTTACACACATTCCCAATCATAACTAAAAATAAATTAGAGAGAGATTTACCTACCCCAGAGTGAGATTTGCTTCATATACCTATTCCATACTTAACTGTCCTCTGTTTTATTTAATATTCCAACTAAATTGTCCGTGTATCAAAGTAATAAAATAAATATTACCAATGTAAAACATTTCGCCAAGCGGACGTTTGCCGTCGCTGCCGTACATTACTTGATATTGTTGACGTCACAATCAACCACTATTGCTTATAATTCATTAATTTTCATTGGGCACCTTTAGCAACCACAGGGTTCAATCCCACGGGAAATGTGCTATCGCTGAAACAGATCCCTCTACAGTAAATTATGCTTATAGTGTTGAGTTTTTTTAAGACTGTATTCAAACAAAAATGGGTCGCAGCAAGTCGCAAATAAAAGCGCTTTTAGCGTAATAACAATAAATGGCTCAAACCATTTATACAGTCGCAGAAATTTAGTGCAGAGGTTTTGTATAAACCGGTTCAGCTTACAAAATTATTCAAGCTAATGCATGCTGAAGAACTAACATAATCATGCAGCTAGGGCCAGTCAACGCAATATTGAAAACACTGACGCTTCAGTGATAAAGGAAATATTGGCAACGTTAACAAGAGCGTCGAAAGTTCGTAAATCTTATATTTTAGGTATCCCAAAACAAAACAAATGTAAATAAAAATACACACACCACAAGAGGCACTTGAAGAATCAATACGCGTCACTGAGACGTGCAGGAAATCCAACTGCAAGGATTACTAGATCACGCCTGTACCTCCCCTCCCCTCTTGTACAAATACCTATGTCACCTATAATTCAGAATTTTTTGATACGTTGATCTCAATTCAAAAGCCAAGCTATCGTTCCTATTAGTCAATTGTCGAAGGAGGCGGCTGAGGCCCGAAATAAAAACTTTAGGCAGTGGAGGTCTGCCCTGCTCGGGCGGAGCAACGCCGTGTCCTCGTCGAGGCGATCGGCGGCGGCGACCCCTCGCGTCCGGCTCTGGTTCAAACCATGGTGCGGAGCGAGGAGGCATGGGAAGTGGTTGCCTGCTTCTGCGAAGCAGTAATGCTAGCGAAGGAGGAGGCGGAACGCATGCGAGAGAGGGAACAGAAGAAGACGCCCCGGGCGTCGGGAAACGCAGGGCGATTCCCGGCCACCGTAGGCGCGGGCCTGCGGATGGCGAGCTATGGGTGGCTCGCCGTCCGATAGCAACCAGGCCCGAGTCGACGGCGCGTTGTGTTCCACGCACGCCTCAAAGAGCCGTCAGCAACGAAGACTGGGCCCCATAGGGTCAGTGCCTGCTAGGTTGCGGAATTTGATCGAAAGAGTCACCGCGGCCCTGGAACGCAAAGGGCACAAGAAGGATCAGTGGGTTTTAGTCAGTAAGAGTCTGAAACTTCCTTCCGCTCCGATTTCCCATTCAAAAAAATGGCAGTACAGGAACGAGTTTTCTAGAGATGACTGCAACAGGGACGTTATTAACAGACCGTCAGACCCGTTACAACTAATGGGAAGGTGTTATTAAGTTTGTTAAAACACCGGTAGTATATTGTTATAGTATGAACGCTATACAGCCGGTTAAACTTTCTTTGATTAACAAACGTTATATGAATATCATTCAATGTATCAATTCCCTTAGAATGTGTAGTAAACAAAAACAAAACTGTAGTTATTGGCTCATTTAAATTGAAAAAAGTGATCAAAGTAACTTTTTTTTTAAAATTCATATGGTGATAAAAAACGCCGTTTTAGAAAGGTTATTCATTATAAGTGCTTCACGCACGTACAAATATTAGCTGACCCGCGTATTTCGTTTGTGTCACATTTTTCATGACCCTTGACTATTTTTCATGACCCTTGGTCTTAGCGTGATGCTATTATATAGCCTATAGCCTTCCTCGATAAATGGGCTATCTAACACTCTTTCAAATCACTAATTCCTAATATTAGCGCGTTCAAGCAAACAAACAAACTCTTTCGCTTTATACATGAGTAATACTAGCAGCGCCCTGCGGTTTCACCCGCGTTGTGCCCGTTCCCGTGGCAATACGGGGATAAAATATAGCCTATGACACTTCACAATAATGTAGCTTTCTATAGTTTCTATTGGTGAAATAATTTTGAATATCGGTTCAGGAGCTCCAGAGATTAATTACCCTTTACAACGTCACAACCTCACAAACGTTACCTCTTTATAATATTAATATAGACGTATGTAGATGTCCTCGTTTAAGCTGTCTTATTGTTTGAAGTTTGATCCACAAATATCTGGACCGTGATCGGGACGTTTGCGAACTGTGGTCTGACACGTTCCGAGTAGGTACAGCCGTGTAAACGAGTTCATATAAATTGTACATACCGATATTTTTGTGTGCTCCGGTCTAACCATAGCCCGGAGACGGCCCGGATTTTTATGGATCAACAACAATCAGTAACCTCTGGCTCTAGGCTATGTTTTTCATGTACGCGTGCACCATAATATCATCTGCCTGGCCTTTTCCCAACTATATTGGGGTCGGTTCCAAGCAAGCCGGATTCAGCTGAATACCAGTATTTTACGTGATGCGGTTGCCTGCCAGATCTCCACAACCCATTAATTGGGGAACACGGTACTTCGTGGCAAGACTGGTGTCGCATTTTTTGGCTTCTGACAATCCGTAACGACTGCCAAAGATCTCCAAATGACAGCCGGTACCAACGGCTTAGCGCGCTTTCCGAGGCACGGAGAAATCTCGTTATGTTAAGATGGTCACTCATCCACAGACAAACCTCGGCAAGCGTTGCTTAACCTAGAAGATCGATCCGTACGGCTGTTATAATTTAGCCACGAGCTCCTCTACGCCTAGTACTATATCCAATCCAATCAACAGCCTGTTGCAGTCCACTGCTGGACATAGGCCTCTCCAATTGCACGCCACTTAGGTCTATATTCGGCTTCTCGCATCCAGTTTCTGCCAGCCGTCCTGCGCAAATCGTCACTCCACCGTGCCTGA
This sequence comes from Hecatera dysodea, assembly GCA_905332915.2. Classification (NCBI taxonomy): domain Eukaryota; kingdom Metazoa; phylum Arthropoda; class Insecta; order Lepidoptera; family Noctuidae; genus Hecatera; species Hecatera dysodea. The sequence goes on along the minus strand of HG995294.1, from coordinate 1,930,345 downwards.
GGACGTCCTACACTACGTTTGCCGAGACGCGGTCTCCACTCTAGAACTTGTTTACCCCAACGGTTGTCGGTTCTACGACTAATATGGCCAGCCCACTGCCACTTTAGCTTACTAATCCGGTGGGCTATATCGATGACCTTGCTTCTCTAACGGATCACCTCATTTCTGATGCGATCCCTCAGAGACACACCGAGCATATCCCTTTCCATAGCCCGCTGAGCGACTTTGAGCTTGTGGACCATACGAGCCGTCAGTGTCCATGTTTCTCCGTATGCCATGACGGGTAGGACGCACTGATTGTAGACTTTCGTCTTAGTACTATATAAAGGTATTCATACCATTCAGTGTTATCTCCAAAAGTTCCCAAATAGAACAATGTTTCGTTCGTTTAGCGCTAAACGTTTTGGCTTGTAGTATTGTGGTGCAAAGTTTTAATAACGGTTTAAACGTATAGAACAGGGTCTTTTTTTCACATACCTAATAAAAAATAAAACGTAGTAGACAATTACGTATGCTATAAGCAGTCACGTTTATTACACCACTTGCACAAATAGGGGACTTGTCAAATTTACACACTGTCTGGAGACAGTGTGTATTAAGTTGGTTAAATAGCGAGGTCATTCAATGATACAATATTTAGTTAAGCTTATTTTTCACATTATTTTCATTGCAATACCTATAATAAATAGTTTCTTTCTCACAGACAGGCGCAATGCGATAATGCTATAGTAATGGAACAAGAACAAGGAAGTTTGTTATATCACACTCGAATGGTGAATGGTGAAACATGACCAACCAGTCCATAAGTGTGAGCTTAAAATTTCGTTGCACACTTTTAAAAGAACGTCGCAGAGAATTTCATGCTAAGGGTAATTCACGCACTCCGTGGTCAACAGGCTGGCGGTTTAGGTATTAAACTCTGGCCATTAGGCCCTTGGCCAGGATTTGGCAGTCACGGCGGCTGCCTATTTCAGGCAAAATACAGAGGCAAGAACAGGGTTTGCTCTTGTCAGTCATGGGGATTGAGGTACAGCTGAAACTAGAGAAAAATTCCCTAGTACCTACAAATTTTCAAAAAAGATAACAACAAGTTATATCAACTTCTTGCCTTGATACCAATTTGTGTGAGAAATGTTTTCTTTTAGGTACTTTTTACCAACCGTCAGTTTGAAAATACCGGTACTCAGCTGCATCCACTTAGAATGGAAGCTGACCCAACAAAGTTGAGAAAAGACTAAGCAAATTGATTAGTCCCTTAAAAGTTGAAGGCATGGTTGGCCAACTGGTTGCTGCTGCGTGTCGCGGGTTCGATTCCCACACGGAAAAAAAATATTTGGATGGCCTACAGATAATTTTTCCGGGTCAGGCTGTTTATGTATGTCAGTTTATAATATGTTGGTAAAGTACATGCAATACATGAGAAATTCCTAGTGTGGGGCAATGTTTTCAAAATATAAATACAATCCACAATCGTCCCCAATATCGTCACTAATCGGATCCCTCGGATTGATTCAAATATATACTTGTATATCATATTACACTCAGTTCATTTCTGATCCCACATTTTTTTTTTGTGTTGTATAAAATGATGAACCTGACTCAAGCCCCGAGTGGGTTTGTTCCTTCAAACGCATAATCTTTTGTGTTTCAGGGTTGCGGTAAATCTTTCGAACAATCCTGCAACCCTGGCCGGCTCCCTCAGCCCTGCAACTGCTCCCCCTGCCCCTGTTATTTCTTCAAAGCCTCTTCAGACCTTTCTTTCAGAGATCCGCATCATTTTCCAAGATAAGTTCTTCGGTGGGCATCCTCCAGTCGTTCTGGCTCTCGACCAGGGCTCTACGCAGCTCCTCTTGGCTATCTCCGTAGCTTGGTTTTCCAGCCGTGGTCGTCATGTTCATCTGCCGGGTCCCCGGAACATGAACCGCATTCTAACAACCAAGAGCTTTGTGAAACTGTAAAGAGAAAAATACTTGTAGAATAATACAATAATATACATATATTTATTTCAGAATATTGCTGCACTGACAAGAACATAGTTGTAGGTAGATATAGTAGTGGTAGTAGGGTCTAGGGTTGCAGAATTTGTTCGAAAGAGAGCGGGAGAAGCCATTTGAAGATTTCTCATCCAATAAATAAATAGGTAGATAGAGTAGAATAGAATAGAATAGAATACTCTTTATTATGTACACCATATAAGTTACAGAAAATATAGATGAAGACAACATTACATAGGGTGACACAATGGGCAACCTTGGGATGGATTTTAAAGAGAAAAGAAAATACAGCACTGTAGGTAGTCTTAGGTGTACTAATTATACATACAATAAATACATAATATATAAATATATACAATAATTAAATAAAATAAAATGATGAAACATAAAGCATAGAATCCAAATAAAATCGATTAAAGAGAGAGGTAATGATTTTTGACCATTGTTTTAAAAATGGACAAAGATTGAGCACGCCTTACCGATACGGGCAAGGCATTCCATAATCGCACCGCTTGAACCGTAAAAGATTTGTCGTAAAAACTGGTGGAATGTATCGGCATCTCTAGTCTCAAGTTTTCCGATGACCTCAGATATCTATTATGTGTGTCATGAAGGAACTTGAACCGTTCTTTAAGATAAGAGGGGGTTGTAGGATTAAACAGAATACTGTAGAACAGAAATAGAATATGAGAATCCCGGCGAAGACGTATGGGTAGCCACTTGAGCTTTGTGCGAAATTCAGAAATATGATCATATTTGCGCAGGCCAAATATAAATCTTATGCAAAGGTTTTGAAGACGCTCAAGTTTATCTAATTGTGCTTGAGTGAGATCAAGATAACTGACATCAGCATAGTCAAGGATGGGAATCAGAAGGGACTGTGCAAGCGCAGTTTTAGAGTATAGAGTAGTAAATTGGTATGGTTTGTATTTTATTTTATTGGTAGACCGGTACCTATCTTATTTTTATGCTTTTTGGTGGAAAAACGTCAACTTCTGACCATGAATTCAGTTGAGCCGTCGAAAAGACAAATAATGTACCCACATTATATGTAGACGATCGGCTGCTGCGCAACGGGTCGCGGGTCGATCCCCGCACGGAACAAATGTTTGTATGGCCTACAGATACGCAAGACCCCTCCGGGTCTGGGTGTCTTGCGTATGTGAGTTTTCATGTTTGGGAACGCACCCATGATACAGGAGTAAATCCTAGTGTGGGGAACCTTCTTTTTTTTAACTATTCTTTGTAAACCTTATAGCAAAGGTGATGTTGAAGATATATTTATATCTGAAAGCGAACTTTTATGGTATTACTAGCTGTCCGCACAACTTCGTTTGTGTCACATTTTTCATGACTGCTCCGCTCCTGTTGGTTTTAGCGTAATGATATATAGCCTATAGCCTTCCTCGATAAATGGGCTATCTAACACTGAAAGATTTTTTGAAATCGGACCAGTAGTTCCTGAGATTAGCGCGTTCAAACAAACAAACAAACTCTTCAGCTTTATAATATTAGTATAGATGAAAGCGATCAAGGTGAAGATTCAGAGGAAAGTCAGATCACTCCACAAGAAATTGGTAGCGCAGCCAATGGACTGTCCTACGTAAGGTTTGTGAATGTGGATTCTACCTCTGCAACATAAAAAAGGAGTTTATTAAAGGTTTTTTTGTATGATGGGCTGTTGCGAAGTTGCAGGGATTTTAGAGGCTAACTCAGCTCCAATGGTGGCCAGAAATATCAAGTACATAGTGTTACAACCGCAGCCTTTGAAGCTGATTTGGGACACAGCACTTTTTTAAGAGGTGCACATATCTTTTTTTTGTATTTGCAATGTCTTTTGTTTTATTACAAAGTGCTTTGAGAGTATGTTAAGTTTTGTGTTGTTCGTGATTTTCAAGTTATGTTTTAATATCTTTAAGCCGTTGCAATTGTTACGGTACTTTTAAAAATAATTTGTAGGATTAGGTTATCAAGTGATTTCGGGGCTTTTATGTGGAGTTTGTCGCGGTGGCGAATATACCTCAGTAGACCGGGAGTCGTCCACAGTTTTAGGTTTCTGTTTATTTTGGGAAAATTGATGATTTTTGTATGCAAATTAAAAATATTTTGAATTGAACTTATAAGAGCGGTGGAGACAACGTTATGGTCATCTTTTACTTTTATTACTTGGGAAAAATCCTGGTGTTCTAAACGGGTTGTTTTACCGGTACTGTGTCATCGATTTTTACAAGTAGCGAAAGGAAGTCAGTGACGTGAGAATCCAAGATAAGTACTTGTAGTGTTACACAAACCTTTTAAAATAACGTGGTCAATAGGGGAGTTTATTCTTATTGGAAAATAATGTGCTGGTAAAAAGCCATGAGTAGCGTTGAGGGTTAAATAGTTGGCTGCACGTTCGTCCTAATTGATGTCTTTGTGCACATCAACAACTGCGCCTGTCCCACACACCGTTTTTATTCAAACTGAGCCCACCGCTCCCACCGGTCCACCGTTTTTATAGTGGTGCTTGATTCAGTACTTATTTGCGGGATGTTACGCAATTCTATGGCAGAAGATCTCAACTTGTGCTGAGAGATCTAATATTTTCTGTTCGACAGTTTCAATATAGTTCTGCTATTTGCGACGCTTCGAACATTTTATTAAAGAATTCAATCGACTGAACGATACCGGCATTTGATTTACAGATTTCTGTGTTAGATGCCTGAATCTTACTGTTTTGGGCTTTAATATCCCCTATATCCGAAGAGAATTGAGCCATATTCTTTTTTGATCACAAATCAGCAATAGCGCCCCTTGGCGAGTTGTCGCGGACATTTATATCGATTTTTTTCGACAAAGCCGCACGCCGTGATGATATCAGGCTCTTAACGGGTTTAAGACTGGCTTATATTGCCCGCCGGCGCCGGTGATCTAGGGGTGTTAGTTGGGGTGCGTTGTATCGTAGCCATATCAACAACAAAATCAAATCAGTAAGTTGAATTATTAAAAAATATAAAAGTGCACAGGCAAACCGGTAAAATATTACGCAAGAACAATAGCAACAAGCAGGCATTCGAGTACTTCGAGCATAGCCGATACAATTCTCGTAGCGGTTTCGTAGCACAGGGGCGTCTCGTAGCAGCGTGCGCGCTAGGAGCGTAGCAGCGTTGACAGCCGCTCGTAGCGGCTCGATACCCCGACCAAAACCTTGCGATAGTGCGTTTTTCTTCGCTATTCAGAGACTATTAACTCATTAGTTATGAGAAACAATCTACATGTAAAAGCACATTATTAATGTTCGAAGTTTAGTCTTATCATCATATTCTACGTTCTAATTTCTTTTATGTGTTATAAATAAATTTAAAATCTACTTTTAAAAAATGACTAAAATTGTTGATTTTATGCATCAGTTGCTAAATGCAACGCTCTAATCATTTGAGGATTACACTAATGGATAGATAATTTAAAAATCTATATTATACACGTTTTATTTCATTTCAAAAGATCGCTTATCTTTTTTAATCAAAGTAATTCCAAAAATTGTGTGAATTCTACGATAAAAGGGCGTGCGCAGGATACGGGCGGAAAAAGAGGGAACGAATGCTCAAGGTTATTTGGTCAGGGAAACGCCTTAAATACGGATACTAACTATTATTATTGTATAATACTAACTGTCATCGGGGATTCTTAGCATCCCTTAACTGGCTGCCGGGCATTAGCGGAAATTTTTTTATGCATGTCATAATGGGTGGATTTGCCATAATCGTCACGCTTGGCAGGCAGGTTTGCGATCGTAGAACAACAAGAGACTCAAAACAAAGCTGTAGCAGTAGAGGTAAGGGATAAAGAAGTACTAGAGGGAGAGGAGAAGAAGGATAGTGTACGGACCGGGTCAGGCAGAGAGGTAAAGCCACCAGTTAGATTTAAGGATTATGTGTTAGAAAAAGAATTAGGTCAAGTTTAGTTCATGAAGGTTAATTTAGTTTTTCGTTGATTATATTATGTACCTAGGAGTAGGTTATTAAGTTAATTTGGTTATGTATTATCCAGAGAATGTTTAGAGGGGAGATGTTGTTTGTTGAACAAGCAAAGGCTACGGCCTTTGCATGTACAGAGAATGCTGCTGCTCATTGCAAAGTAATTCATACTAATTGCAAAGTATTTTTTTTTTGTGAATATTGAATCGTATTTTAAATTAACTAGAGTGGAATGGAAAATGATAAAAAAAGATAGCATGATATGAGCAAATAGAATGATTATGTCTTGATTTTGCGGTTTTGCATTTTTTCAACAAGCGAGAAGGACCAAACCTTTTGGATGGAAGGATGTAGTAATGCGCAATTTAGACGCATTTTTAAGTTGACGATCCTAACTTGTAATTTAATATATTTCTCACAAACTTATCGTATATTTCTGTTTTAAAGGGAATATAATTACAATTTTATTTAATAAGAATAATCACTACTATATTATACACTAGCTGCTGCCCGCGACTTCGTTCCCGTGGAATCCCCGATTTTAAAACATTCTTTATCGCTGCTCCGCTCCTATTTGCTTAAGCGTGATGATATATAGCCTAAAGCCTTCCTCGATAAATGGCCTATTCAACCCAAAAATAATTTTTCAATTCGAACCAGTAGTTCCTGAGATTAGCGCGTTCCAACAAACAAACAAACAAACAAACAAACTCTTCAGCTTTATAATATTAGTATAGATTTAAATTAAAAAAAAAAAAAAAACTAACTAAAATAGCTGCAGAAACAAAATTATAAATAATTCAAATGCCGAAAGTTTAGATAATTTCTGAAATTCATGACGCAATACGCAACACCCCGTCGACTCAGCTAGTGTGTCAAATGTCAAAATCTTATCGAGCAGAGTGGTTAAGAATTTAAAATAAACGCCTGTCTTTCCCGGGAAACCAACCTGTAATTTTACTGTACTGATCGAAATCTCAACATATATATAATATGTTTGTTCATACAATCATACAGTTATTTATTTTAAACAACATGGCGTTTTGCCAATGATCAACCAATTTGAATGATTCTTTTGTTTGGAAGAGTATTTTATTCGACTGTTGTAAAGATCTGTTGAAGAACTTCGGAGATAGGAAACGGAATTCCTAAATAAATTAAATCAAATCTTCCGCTTTTATTGTTTACACCAATTAATAACAGATATCGGTACGGTGTGAAGGTTCGCAGAATGATGTCTTCAAGTCAACCATGTTTTTGAGGTTATCTATTCGGGCATAACTTTGTTGTTCATGAACCGGTTTTGCGTTGAATTTAGTTAATAGAAAGGGTGTCGGATTCCTGTCATACCGGATTCAGCTGAATACCAGTATTTAACGTGGAGCGGCTGCCTACCAGCCCTCCACAACACATTAACGGCTGAAACCAATAACCGATCTATCACATACTGGAGATAGAAAAACAAATGAAACAACAGAAAAATTATATAGGTTTTCTGTTGTTTCATTTGTTTTTCTATCTCCAGTATATGATAGATCGGTTATTGGGTTCGGCCGTAACTGATAACACGGTACTTCTCGGCAAGACTGGAGTCAAATTTACTGGCTTTTGACAATCCGTAACGACTGCCAAAGATCTACAAATGACAGCCGGGACCAACGCGGCTATGCGGTCGTAAGTCTACATAGGTAAACGAATTACGTGTTAACTATTTTTCGGCCCCGTGCTTACACAGATGGAAACCAAGAGCTAAACTAACATTCAGATCATATAAAAGGCTGCGTTCTGTTGCAAAAGTTACAAGTTGCTCATCATCCAGTTCCGAAGACGTGCTTCGACAAAGATCGTGAACAACTTTTCACTTCCAAAATGAAGACAGCTCTGTATTTGGTCGTCGTGATCGTAAGTCCATTTCCATATTCGCTTAACGATAATGTGCGGTTCGCTGCTTACTTCCGTTTGGCATCAAGCTCCAACGTGTCGCACGTGCTATTATAACAATAAAATTCACAGAAAATAATATTCAATTTTGTAAAAATATTCAAATTATCATTCGATCTTAACTCAATGTAAGTACATCGAGTATTTCATACTTGTAGCCCTCCCATTGATTCTTTCTGTGGGTGTACCGGACGTCGGTTTTTAACTCTGAAAAGCGCGCTTACCACTACGACACAACGGCGAGCCACTGGCGCCCGGACGTGTAGCTGACTGTACACAATTATGCGCATCTATATAGCAGTGCATTCATTTGTTACAGGCGGCCTTAGCCTACGCCAAGGAGATACCGTCCGCATCAGACAAGACGGTGCTGGCTTCGGCATCAGGCTTAAGAGAAATAGGAGCAACAAAACTTGCACGAGAAGAAATTTTGGGAGGTATGTCTTACGAAAATATTTAAACCATAAATATGCCATTCATTATTCTGATATTGCTAGTTCATAAATTCGCTCACTATTCAGTGGTTCTTCTGACTACCAGTCTTACCAAAGAGCATTAGGGTTACGGAGGTGAGTCAGTCATTCCATGGTATTGAGGTGCAAACTGATAGATTGGCAGTATGACATGGCTAGTCAGATGCTCTGTTCAAAACCTAGTCGCTGTAACAAATACTCGGAGGGGCGACTCCTTAGTGCAATTTTGGAACCTACATAATATTTTATTTTCTATACTGACCCAAATCAATGAATCACTCTGTGTATCATTCCATTTTGTGACTTTTCTCGCTCTGAGCGGTGTGGAAGGGAGTGTCAGACTCTTACTAACTAAAACCCACCCGTGATTCTTCTTTGCCCTTTGCGTTCCAGGGCCACGGTGACTCTTTCGAACAAATTCCGCAACCCTAGCAGGCACTGACCCTATGGGGCCCCGTATTCGTTGCTCATAGCTCTTTGAGCGTGTGTGGAACACGGCGCGCCGTCGACCCGGTCCTGGTGGCTATTGGACGACAAGCTACCCATAGTTCACCGTCCGCAGGTCCGCTCCTATGGTGGCCAGAAATCACCCTGCGTTTCCCGACGCCCGGGGTGTTTTCTTCTGATGCGGCGGCTGGGGCGTGAGGTTTCCCTCTCTCACTCGCGGTCCGCCTCCTCCTTCGCTTGCATTACTGTTTCGCAGAAGGAGATAGATTGAAGGAAAAAGAAAAAACAAATTTCATTCGGAACCCCTTGTGTGTGACCCTGACTTTCTCTCGAGCCGCTTAAATAACAAATAATAAAGACGCCACGGCGTCCTTAACTCCCGCCTGACGCAGGTACTCACCGGACACGGCTGTTTCGGGAGGTACCTGTTTCGGATACAGCGGGAGGACACATTCGGGTGTCAACATCGCCCGGAGGATACGGTGGAGGTCTGCCCTGTTTAGGCGGAGCAACGCCGTGTCCTCGTCGAGGCAATCGGCGGCGACGACCTCTCGCGTCCCACCCTAGTTCAATCCATGGTCTGGCGCGAGGAAGCATGGGGAGCGGTCATCTCCTTCTGCGAAGCAGTTATTCTAGTGAAGGGCATTGGCATGAGGCGGACCGCGTGCGGGTGAGGGAAACCTCACGCTTCAGCCGCCGCAACAGAAGAAGACACCCCGGGCGTCGGGAAGCGCAGGGCGATTCCCGGCCACTGTAGGCGCGGGCCTGCGGGTGGCTCGCCGCCCGATAGTAACCAGACCCAGGTCGATGGCGCGTAGTGTTCCACGCGCGCCATAAAGAGCTGTGAGCAAAGAAAACGGGACCCCACAGGGTCAGTGCCTGCTAGGGTTGCGGAATCTGTTCGAAAGAGTCACCGCGGCCCTGGATCGCAAAGGTGACTGAAAGAATTCCGAGTGGGTTTTATTCAATAAGAGTCTGACACTCCCTTCCGCTCCGCCTAGAGCGCAAGAAGTCTTTTGATGATTCCTTTCCAGAAAAAAAGTAGACTAACTAAACACTGGGAAGATGACATGAAAAAGAGTGGCTAGTTTTTTTTATTAAGTAGTGAAAAAATACAGAATATATCAAGAAACAACACAAAACTTTGATAGGTTTGTCTGGATGTTGAAACACCTAAAGTAGCCTAAATAATAATATTCAACATATTAATGAGCCTTGTATTACGTACAAACTTTTATAAAACATTGTGAGGTAAATTGAAAAAAACTTACAATATGACTACAGTACGGTTAGTCAGCGGCTGCACGTCGCAATACTAATTACTGATCGAGTGAATTTTAAACAGGATGATGCATTATAAAAGAGAATCAAAGATTTTTTCTATTTTATATTTGTTTTTATAATTTATATTTATTATTTCCGATTGAATGTTTGTTGCCATGACGTTAATTAGAGTTGGTATTAAATAAGCATTTGTTCGTGCTTTACCATAATTGGATTTAATTTGTTAGTGAACTGTTCTATTATTACACTATTAGTTCAGAATGGACACGTATAGAAAAAGACAGGACAAAATCGAGAGCATTAGACGACGCCTTTATCGAAGGACAAGCTAAAGATATAAAGGCTCATGTTCCAAAACGTAGAACCCAACACAACTCCATCGGAGCTTGCGAGCGAAATATGAGTTTTAGCTGAGCAAGCGCGATTATGCATTTGATTGCTAACCTCTCGAGTAGGAAAACGTCAATTGGACAAACTTTCATTGACATTGCCGTGCTCATGTTATTTTGATTTTTCAAAACTTTCGGCTCAGTGGTTTCGTAGATATGGAAGAGAAGAAGGATAGTTAATTTTCATCTATTTTAAAAATAACTTAAAAAATATTTATTTCAAAACGATGAAAACTAATAAACCTTAGAAGTAAGATTTTACCTCAGGCAAAATCATGCTAAACATGGCTAAACCATGGCAGTAAGTTTTTGTAATTTCTATTTGTCCCCTACAATTAAACTGATGAAATTAGCTGTGACAGACGGACAGGCAGACAGTGGTTCAGGCAGACGGACACACGAGTGATTTCGTTTATCCCCACGGACCTTCGGAACTAATAATATGAGGTGTTAACCGATTTAATTGAAATTGTGATTACAGGTAATCGAAGAGCGAAGCGTGGCTTATTAGGTTCAGTACTGGGAGGCATCGCAAGCGTTGCTGGTTCGGTCGTGAAAGGTGTCGTAGACACAAGTGTTAATACACTGGAGGCGATCGGAAATGGAGCAAAAAACGTAGTGGGAGCTGTTAAAGATAGTATAACACCGTCTAAGAAAGACACTGAAACATCATCGGCAACTGTCGAGAATAAAGTAGAAGAAAAAATAGAAGATATTAAAGACAAAGTGGAAAATATCAGGGAAAATGTGAAACACAGACTGGAGGACGTCGCAAATGATTTGAAAGCCAAACGGGAACAATTTTTCAAGAAATGGAATGAGATCAAAGAAGATATCCTCCAAAAAGTGAGAGACGTTCTGGAAAATCTTTTGAGAAAATTGGAACGTGAAGAAATTATCAGGAAAATTAAAGAACTCGTGCAAAATATTCTCGAAAGGGCGCATAGTGCTAACAGCAGTTTGGACGATGTCAAAAAAACACTTGTCAGGGAATTGAAAGAACTCGTGGAAGCTATTGCCAACAAATTAGACATCGAAAGTAGTAAACTGGAGCAGTTGAAAAAAGATCTTCTTGGCAAATTAGAAGCCATCATTGATTCACTGCTAGAAGATTCAGAACAAGTGGACGAAACTGAACCAAATAGTGATTCGGCTTCTGAGTCTGAAGAATCTTCTTCAGATGATAATACTTCAAATGAAGATGAAAGTGAAATTCCAGCTGATGATTCGAGTAATGATGCAGATGTAGCAGGTGAAGTTCCAGTATATGATTCGAGTGATGATACAGGTGTTGCAGATGATGTTCCAGTGGATGATTCAAGTAATGATTCAGCTGTAGCGGGTAAAGTTCCAGTAGATGATTTGAGTGATGATGCAGATGTAGCAGGTGAAGTTCCAGTATATGATTCGAGTGATGATACAGGTGTTGCAGATGATGTTCCAGTGGATGATTCAGGTGATGATTCAGCTGTAGCGGGTAAAGTTAAAGTAGGTGATTCGAGTGATGATGCAGATGTAGCAGGTGAAGTTCCAGTATATGATTCGAGTGATGATACAGGTGTTGCAGATGATGTTCCAGTGGATAATTCAAGTGATGATTCAGCTGTAGCGGGTAAAGTTCCAGTATATGATTCGAGTGATGATACAGGTGTTGCAGATGATGTTCCAGTAGATGATTCTATTGATGATATAGTTATTGCAGTTGAAGTTCCATTGGATGTTTCGAGTGATGATACAACTGTTGCAGGTGAAGTTCCAGTAGATGATTCTATTGATGATATAGTTATTGCAGTTGAAGTTCCATTGGATGTTTCGAGTGATAATACAACTGTTGCAGGTGAAGTTCTTGCTGATGATTTAAGTTTAAGTGATATAGCTCATTCAGATGACGCTGCAAGTGACGCCACAGCTCTTGCAATTGAAGTTTCAGTGGATATTCCGAGTGATGTTACAGCTGATATTCCACCTGTTAGTTCAAGTGATGTCACTTCTGCTTCGGCTTAAAAGTCAAGTCACGTTTTTTATACAAATAACGCTAACCAACAAAAAACATTTTACATAACATCCCAATGTAAGCCACTTATTAATATTGTAAAAAAGAGATTGCAATTTATGTAAAATTATGCAACTCATGGCTTTTGTTTAAGCAATACTTTGACTTTTTTAACTTCCTGGCTAAACATTTCTGTACTTAGCGCAGTTAAGATATTTTGGTTTAAAAGCTTGAAACAACAGAAATCACTGTTGTAGTCCTGATTAATGCTGAAAACAGTATACAGCACTGCTGGGAATACGCGACAGCTATGTTCAATGCTAACATGGTGCAGTAGTAACGGCCTCACAGAGTAGTTTCCTTTACGGCGACATCACTCTGCGACAAAGAAATGGTTACTCCAAATCACGGCATCATTCAGTCCAGTCATATCCTGAGGTACTCGTATATAAGAATACATAAGAGAAAATATAAAGACGAAAATTCTACTGCCCAAGCAATTTCAACAACCAGCCTTGTTTTTTGGTGATAGACCACGAGCCTACCCGGAGCCTGGGTAGTTGAGTAAGGAAGTCACTCCAGCATTGTGAAACATGTTCAATTGTACATGTTGTTTGTGTACATGTTCTTAGTAATTACTGCGCTTCTATTATGTACTTATCTATATTCAAAATTGTAAGAGTGTATTCCAAAATAAAATAAAATTTGCTTTATTATACATGAAGTGTTTTATTAAAATGTTATAAACCTCACAAAAAGTTTTGAGTGGTCGCGCGGATCCTGTCTGCAGATATTTATTTCACTTCGACGTGGAATGTTGTTTTTCGGAAAACCTGAAACTATCTGTAATAAAACCCTGGCATTAAAAAGTTCTAAGACGCACAATAATAATATCGACCTACAAAATTAACACCAACTTGTAGGCAGTTCCACCCTCGGCTTACGAGAAACTAGCGGCTGTTAACACAGACGCTGAATCTATCAAGACTTGAGCTAACACACACTTTTTAGTGGCAGCGTGTCTGAATACACGACCGCTGTTATGATTGGGAACCAATTCTATAAATACAGAAATTATGTCTCCTAACCCTTCCAGGTTTATGAACCTCCACTTATTTTTTTTTTCACTGATAATCAGATTATAATAGTGAAAATTCGGGTCGGGTCTAGTATAGTTTGGTAGGAGTTGGGGTATAAAAAGGATTGATCCTGGTAGAGCTTGAGTCCCTGATTATGATGCTACCACTCTTATTAAAAGGCAACGCATATTTATCGAAAAATTAAAAAAAAAAGTTTCTATCCTCAAATTGGATAAAAGCGAAATGGAACGTCAAAATAGATGTTTGACAACCAAATCTGTCACAATATAATGTCTGTGGTGTAAAATATCTTGCAAAATTAGTAAAACGGGAAAACAAAGTGTGTAGATTAACATTCCGTTTCTCCTCGTTGTTATTTTTGTGTTTAGAACATATATAATTTTAAGGAGAACTTAGGATGCAAGGTCAAGCGAAGCGAGCTCGGGACATGGGGCACCCCGACTCGGACAGGTTAGGTTAGAAGGACCCAGACTCGGACAGGTTATGTGACGGAGTCAGTGGCGAAGCGTGGTCATAAGCCGATTCCCGCCGGCTTCCCTTCAGAAGTTTGGAACACAACTACTCTATCGTAATTGAAAAATCGCACAATCAGTACTATTAAAAGTAGAGAAACATCACAAAACGCATACACAGATGGATGTTCAATTCCAACAAAATTTGCTTTTCAACAACATAATTTAACTCGCAGGCGCTATCGGCTTATTGATAGTTCAATTTATAAGGCATTAGTCGTCATGACGTCACAATGATCACCGCGATTCTAGGCCGCGAGGTAAGCCGGTATCCGCCGAGTTATGCTAAGAGACAGTAATACAAAATGCGTGCGCGTGAGCGAGATGGAAGTAAGCATATCATATATAATGTTTTTTTTTGGAACGACTGCGTTCCAAAAAAAAACATTATATATTATATTGTAACGACACTTTTTGTGTCACGATTTGGATGGAAGGGGTTAAGCTGCTGTTAGTGAGGTCACGATTTGGATGAGTGTGTTAAGCAATTGTTGGCAAGGTTGCGAAAAGGATGGGTGGAGTTAAGCAACTAATAGTGAGGTCGTGGTTTTGGATGGGTGAGGTTAAGCAGCTGTGAGTGAGGTCACGATTTGGATGGGAGGGGTTAAGCAGCTGTGAATGAGGTTACGACTTGGATGGGTGTGTTAAGCAACTATTGGTGAGGTCGCGATTTGGATGGGTGGGGTTAAGTAGCTGTTATTGAGGTTGTGATTTGGATCAGAGGGGTTAAGCAATTGTTGGCAAGGTTGCGAAAAGGATGGGTGGAGTTAAGCAACTAATAGTGAGGTCGCGGTTTTGGATGGGTGAGGTTAAGCAGCTGTGAGTGAGGTCACGATTTGGATGGGAGGGGTTAAGCAACTGTTAGTGAGGTCACGACTTGGATGGGTGTGTTAAGCAACTATTGGTGAGGTCGCGATTTGGATGGGTGGGGTTAAGCAACTGTTAGTGAGGTCACGACTTGGATGGCTGTGTTAAGCAACTATTGGTAAGGTCGCGATTTGGATGGGTGGGGTTAAGTAGCTGTTATTGAGGTTGTGATTTGGATCGGAGGGGTTAAGCAGCTGTGAATGAGGTTACGACTTGGATGGGTGTGTTAAGCAACTATTGGCGAGGTCGCGATTTGGATGGGTGGGGTTAAGTAGCTGTTATTGTGGTTGTGATTTGGATCAGAGGGGTTAAGCAATTGTTGGCAAGGTTGCGAAAAGGATGGGTGGAGTGAAGCAACTAATAGTGAGGTCGCGGTTTTGGATGGGTGAGGTTAAGCAACTGTTGACAAAGTTGCGAAAAGGATGGGTTGAGTTAAGCAGCTGTTAGTGAGGTCACGATTTGGATGGGTGTGTTAAACAGTTATTTTTGATATAATATATATGTATGTGTGTGTGTGTATGTACATGTACAATTCTTTATTTCATACTAAAGCATCGACTACTTATGTAGGTACAAACTATAACATCAAGAAAAAAGACAAATGCACAAAGATGTAGTGAATATCGCGAGAGAAAGAAATTACAAAATACAATCGTACAAAACATCTGCAGACAGATCAGATGAATGTAGTGAAATGATCAATTTCCTAAAACTTTAAATCATCATTTAGATGCGTAAGTATGGTTTTTCAAGACAAGACAAGACAAGAACTTCGTTCCGTCCGGGTGTCCCTTTACACCTCTTAAGTTTTTTGTTTTTGCTTCGGCTTACCTCTCTCAACATATCACCCTTCGCCACTGGACGGAGTCTAATGCGCGAGCGAAGCTAGCGAACAAACTCCGCCACCTTCTTCCTGGTTTTTTTTTTAAACCCTTGAGCCCCGCGGGGCTCTGACACACTTTTTAAACCACTTTTGAGCGTTTTGAGGTTAGGTTACTAAAAGTCGATTTTCTCGGAAATGGTGCGTTGCCTTTTTACGGGAGTGGTGCCATGGGAGAAGGGTAACTTCCTCCCCGCTCCCCCAACTCCTGCCAAAAATTCTATTATGAGATCGTTAAAAAAATAACAGTATACTCAACGTTGTCTGCTACTGCTTACATTCTGGCGCAAGTGGTGGAAAGTGGTGAAAGAGTCACTGCAGCCCTGGAATGCAAAGGGCACAAGAAGGATCACGGGTGAGTTTTAGTCAGTAAGAGTCTGACACTCCCTTTCACTCCGCCCAGAGCGGGAGAAGTCATTTGATGATTTCCCATCCAGAGAAAAAAAAAATAAGGAGGTGGTTGTGGGGTAGTACCACTTACAACTTCAACACTCATAGTTTGAACTTCTATGTCTCTGTTTTAATCATTTTCCCTGAGCCGATGCATCGCTCGGGAAGCTTTCAGCCAGCAAGCCATACAGACCTGCTCTACAAACGATCAACCTGAAAAAGAAAGTAAGATAAGTAAAGGTTGGTCTTTGGATGGGTGACCACCTTAACATACAAAGTTTCCTCCGTGCCTCGGAAAGCACGCTAAGCTGTTGGTCCCAGCTGTCATTTCTTCAGATCTTTGGCCGTCGTTACGGATTGTCAGAAGCCAGTGACTCCAGTCTTGCCAAGAAGTACCGAGTTACCCAGTTGTGGGGGTCTGGTAGCCACTCCACGTAAAATACTGTTATTCAGCTGATTCTGGTTTGACTGGGAGCCAACCATAATATACATAGTTGGGAAAAGGCTAGGCAGCTGATGATGAAACTTAAGTCATTTTATTTTTATGATAATTATGATATTGCGATGATTTAATAATTTATACCGTCTACGCTGTGATGGGTACGTTTAAGTGGGCTATACCACTAAGAAGTGAAAAATAAAAAACTTTTTACAAAAAAAAACAACCGACTTCTAAACAAAAAAAGTATAAAATAACTTTAATTTCGGAAGTCGGTGTCAAAAAAACGAAGAAATAACCAAAAACACCGACTTCTAACAAAAAAGTTTTACTGTGCCGATCGAAAGCAATGTTCAGACTTAAGGCCTTCCGTACCCGACGGGAGCTATGTGCCCCTCGGAGGTGGACCGCAGCGGACTTTGTTTCCGCTGTGGTCAGCCCGGTCATCGGGCCGGCTCGTGCGAGGCCACGCCGCATTGCAGCGCATGTGCGGCTGTTGGCAAGCCGGCCGAGCACTGGGCTGGGGGAAGGGCCTGCGCGCCATCCGCCCCGACCAAGGGCAAGAGGTCCGCCGCCGCCTCTGCCGCCGCCGCGGCTTCCGTCACCGCCACTGCCGCTGCTGCTGTGGGTGCTGCGACTTCCGGTACTCGGGAGGGGGCTGAAATGGAGTGCCAGTAATGGTCCCATTGCGGCCTCCTCCAGAGACAAGTCGGCCGCTGTGCTATTGCGCAGTGGCTGATGCCTGGTGGACGGTGAGCGTGGGTGGCTCGCCGTCCGATAGCAACCAGGTTGAGTCGACGACGCGTTATGTTCCACGCGCGCCTCAAGGAGCCGTCAGCACCAAGGACGGGGCCCCATAGGGTCGGTGCCTGCTAGGGTTGCGGAATTTGTTCGAAAGAGTTCCCGCGGCCCTGGAACGCAAAGGGCACAAGAAGGATCACGGGTGGGTTCTAGTCAGTAAAAGTCTGACACTCCCTACCGCTCCACCCAGGGCGGGAGGGGTCATTTGATGATATTCCATCCTAAAAAAAAGGCCTTCCGTACCCGTATAAGCAACATTTAGCTCACAATATATCCGTTGCTATTCTAATTGCGCAGGCGCTTTGCATATTAATTTAATTTAACCAGTAAGCTTACTCTCGACACTCGATATCAATTACAATTGGAAATTGGGATCGAGAACTTGTCATTTGGAACTCTTGAATGCTACACTAGCGCTCAATTGGAATCGTATTTGGTGGAATTTTTTGGAACTAAATGAAACCGACTTTAATCGAACGAATGCACTTTTTCGGTACTCTTGACGAGATTTAGTTCAGCTTCAATTGCATCAGAACCTGCGGCCATGTAACAGTGATTTTAAGAAATATATTGTAATTTGCTTTTATTGGGACTTTGATTGGCACCAGTGTATTCCTAAAGATATAAAATGGAGCCCATGAGGGGAAATAACAAATAAATATAATCCGCGAAAATAATAATATAAATAAAAAAAAAACTATTTACAAAAAAAAAGTACATCCGACTTCCACAGAAAAAAAACAAAAAGTACAAAATAACTTTAATTTCGGAACTCGGTGTTTGTGGTCGCTTTTTCGTTTTTTGAACACCGACTTCCGAAATTAAAGTTATTTTGTACTTTTTAACCGACTTCTAAAAAAGGAGGAGGTTCTCAATTCGGATGTTCGTATTTTTTTTATATCAGTATAGTAGTATTATATGATCAGTGATCATGAATTTGAAAACAATCATGGTCTAGTTACTCATAAACAATGAAGTCGTAATATGTTTAATATATTTTTTTAAAGTATTGTAGCATGACTAATTCTATTTTTAATTTGACATAAAATATAATAATAATTTAGTTTCAATTTGACATAACATAATGATAATAACTTAATTTCAATTTGATATAACATATGACAATAATTAAATTTCAATTTGTATTGCATGACAATTTTGTGTTATACATATATTATAACTAAACCTATAAAGTAATTGTGAATTTTGTATGCCGCAATGGCGGGACATAGCAGATTTATCTGTAACCAACCCAACATCTTATGTACCTACCTATGATCCACAATAAAATGATTTATTATTATTATCTCTTCATTTATTTTCCTAATCATACAAATTTTATATTTTTAAATATTTCTTAAATAACACATACAAAAAAAAAACATTTAAAAATACAAAAAGCAGTAGTCCGACGGTGTCTGGAGCAGGGTCCAAGCTACCGGTGGTTAGGGCTCCAGAGAAAGGAACCTCCTCACAATACGAGCCGTATCGAGGAGTACCTACTGCCTTCTGTATCAGGCCCTTTAACCAACCGTGTAACGCCAGCTTTGACAGATGGCCGTCGAAACTTTTGGCCACTAGGCCATTGGCCGTAATGACTATCGACACAATGATAGTCAATTATTATCATTATTACTTTAGAAAGTAAATTCACATCAAAATGTGGGTGACTTCTTAAAAATGTCTAGGAAGTTTGTTATAAAATTGTAAATGTTGAGTGCCAGGACCATTAACGGAAATTACCATTTCGGAATGGGAAACGGTTTTGTGTATTTTTGACAAACTGAAGACGGGGGCGCCACCATTGCGGTGGCGACAGCGGAGATGTAGGGGTCCTCCACCGGTGACTCTGCGGGTGTTTTCGGTACGATACGATCATGACGCTCATGTATGTATATTGGCATTGAAATTAACCATCAAAGTAGGTGGTTGGTTTCTTAATATATTTCTTAAAATCACGGTTACATGGACGGAGGTTCTGAGACAACTGAAGCGGACAGATGGTTAAATTAAATACATGTGCAAACGCCTGCGCAATTAGATTAGCAACGGATATATTGTGAGCTAAATGTTGCTATATAGGTACGGAAGGCCTTCAGTCTGAACATGTTCCCGGCCGTTGAAATATCAATTTCAACAATCCTTAAGTTCTTCGCCCGTGGGGAGTTTGCAGAGCCGAAGTAAGGAACGTCGCACGCTGCCCTTGGTTGTGCGAATGTCGGCTACTCTGGCTATTCCATCAGACCCAGTAATGAGATGAAGTACACGGCTTCACCATGTCTCCAACGTTCAGTCTTGATATATTTTGTATCGACTTCGTCCGTTGCTGCAACTCGGATAAGTATTCCTTCTGCCATCTTTTCCAAAATTGTCTCCGGATTATTTCCATGCGTTCATAGCGTCGTATCTGGCTCTCCTTGATGTCTGTCAGATTTGGTGCCGGCAGAGCAGTCAGCGGTCTCCCAATGATAAAGTGCCCTGGCGAGAGGGAAAGGAGGTCATCAGGACTGGATGAGAGGGGGCATAGGAGACGGCTATTGAGAATGGCCTCCACATGTTGTGCAAACAAAATTGAAATGTCTTCGAAGGCTAAGTGGCTGTCACCACTGACACGCCTTAAAAATACTTATTTAGCAGATTTAACTCTGACTTCCCATTCGCCACCAAAATGAGGAGTGTAAGTCGGAATAAAATTAAATTCTATGGATTGTTGACTTTCTGTTGGTCCGTGACCGCTCTTTAAAAATGTTATAATAAATGGTATTTATTTTGTAAGTAGGTTAAACATAGGTAACACTTTTACACGTCCAATATTTCTGGTCATTTTAAGCTAGATGAATCCGGCGTTTCCTAGCCGACTACTAATTGATACCTAATGTTTTAGGGTTAAAAAATGTATTTTAAATGAACATTCGGAATAATACACATTATTTAACACAATACATAAGACATTTGACTTTAGGTCATGTAAAATTAGGAGATTGAATTTTTATAGTAGGTACTCGATATTATGACAGAATACTTTTAGAACTAAAGATAATTAATTATGTTAAACAAAATTTCGGGATATTGAACATTATGGTTACTGAAGTTTATAGCAAAAGTGTTATGGATAATGATTTCCGCACAAACAATTTTAGGAGAAGAGAGTACCGCTGCAAATGTCTCCATGAACCTGGCGATACATTTTTTCAATATCCCTGGTAAGTACTTACTTATATTGCCTAGAGCATATCAAAATAGAAAAAAAGTGTATCTTGAACGGTTGGGCCAACCAATAACATGTCATTCAGTGAACAGCCGGAAGTGGTGGATGCGCTTTCCTGGTTTATAACAGCGTGGTGACACAGGTAGTGATAGCTGACTTGGGCTTAACGACACGGTTGGCGCAGTGGTTGAGCATTCAAAGCACACACTCACACATACACACTCATACACAATTACACATGGCAACACGTTATTATTATTATTATTTTTTTTGTCTTTTTTATTTACCTTATTTTCTTTTTGTTCTTGATTAACTTAAATCAGTCTTTCCCAAAGTGGGCGATAACGCCCCCTTGTGGGCGCTGCAGGTCTCAAAGGGGGCGGTAAGAGACCCAGAAAGAAAATGGGGGCGTTGTGTAGAGGCCTGGGGAGTGATTTGTAATTTTATTTAGCTAGGAGGCCTCTTAGACAACGACTGCATGAGCTCTCGACTCTCAACAACAACTTGTGAACATCAACTAATACGAGTATGAATTAAAAGATTGCTCAAACTCGGTTCTATATTTCTCTCCGCGTAGTTCATATGTCCTATTTTATTGAATATAGAAAAAATTAAAATCATGTCAATGTCAATCGGTCGCTCCGTTTCGTAATGAAAGTAGACACAAACAAACAAATAAAAAGGCAACGGACACACTTTCGCATTTTAATAGTTATTAGTACTCGTAGATATCTATCATGTTTTAACAAGTTTTTGCCGAATTGTGCATTCCTGTATCAGTCGGCTGGTTCATTGAAACTTGTTCGGACTTGTTGAGTACGATTGAGCGTCGAATGAGATAAACGAGTTTATGCATGTTTGTCTTATTCCTGTCGGTGCGTGCTGCTTAAGCATTCCTATATAAACAATGCAATATTTATTTTATTTTCATTTGTGGTTTCGCGCGCAATAGATGAGCAGTACTTACGCCTCCTCTACACTACTCGCGAAGTTGAACGTATTTCTCAAAGCAAAACAATGTCCGAAGTAAAAAAAGAAGAGACGGCAATACTGTGCGGAATATATTAAATTCGGATTCATTGAAAATCCCACAAACCCATCGTCACCTTTATGTCTTCTATGTCTTAAAAACATTTTCGAATGAAGCAATGAAGCCTTCAAGACTGCAAGATCATTTGAATAAAATGCACCCAGATAAGAAAGACAAGAATGTAGCATATTTTCAAGACTTAGAGAAGAAGCATAATACTCAGCCAAGTGTAGCAAAACTATTTTCGGCGGCTGCTAAGCAAGATGACGACGGACTTCGAGCTTCGTACAATATCTCTTTGTTAATTGCTCAAAAAGGCAAACCACATAACATCGGAGAAGAGTTAATATTGCCAGCAATAAATGAAGTAATAACTACTGTGCTTCATAAACCGGCCGCAGATATTATCCGAAAAATTCCTTTGAGTAATAATTCTGTGCAAAGACGAATCGATGAAATGGCTGAAATCATTGAAGAATCATTGTGCAATCACTTGAGGACAAGTCAATTCTCAATTCAGCTAGATGAGTCCACTTTACCAACTAATGAAGCATTGTTGTTGTCTTTCGTGAGGTTTATTAAAGATGAGAAAATATGTGAAGAACTATTATTTGCTAGAAATTTAGAGACCGATACAAAAGGCGAAACCATATTCAATATGTTGGAAAAGTTTTGCGATGAGAAAGAGATTCCTTTGGAAAATATTATTTCAGTTGCTACGGATGGCGCTCCGGCTATGACAGGGTGCCTAAAAGCTTCATAGCGTACTTAAAAAATAAAATTCCAGATGTCCTTGGTGTACATTGCGTTATTCATAGACAACATTTAGTTGCTAGAAACTTAAGTGAAAAACTATTTCAATCACTGCAATATGTCATCAAAGCAGTCAATAAAATCCGCAACAGCTCTTTGAATGATAGATTATTTCATCAGCTTTGTGTTACTAATGACGAGGATTTCAACCGTCTGTTGTTTCATACTGAAGTTCGTTGGCTATCAAGAGGCAATTGTCTGACTCGACTTTACAACCTGTTTGATTCTGTTATAGAGTTCTTGGAAACTAAAGATACAGAATTGCACGACAAGCTCATAACATCAAAGAATGATATAGCTTACATGACAGACCTGTATAAATTGTTCAACGACTTGGAGATTCATCTCCAACTGCAAGGCGATAAACTAAATTTAATTAAAACAAAAAACGTCGTTGCTACTTTCGCAGCCAAACTGCTTCTACACAAAAAGAATCTGGGCAGACGTGAGTTTCACAATTTTCCGAATTTATCAGTATCATGCAGTAACGACGAATTGTTTGCCTACTGCCAACATTTGGAAAACCTCCACATTGACTACACCGAACGATACCAGGACATTTTGAACTTGGAAAGACCAGACTGGGTGTTGGATCCGTTTTCAAATGTCAACACAGCAATGTCACCTCAGCTGGAAGAAGAACTTATAGAATTTACAACAAACGAGGAAATAAAAATCAAGTTCAAAAATGGTTACCAAGAATTTTGGCTACAAAAACCGATCCCGCAATTGTACTCTGGATTGTGGTCGATCGTTCAA
This sequence comes from Hecatera dysodea, assembly GCA_905332915.2. Taxonomy (NCBI): domain Eukaryota; kingdom Metazoa; phylum Arthropoda; class Insecta; order Lepidoptera; family Noctuidae; genus Hecatera; species Hecatera dysodea. The sequence goes on along the minus strand of HG995294.1, from coordinate 1,907,069 downwards.
CGATTCTTGATAGCATTCCCATCGTCATATTTGTGTGAACGTGGATTTAGTGCTGTGACAACACTGCTTACTAAAAAGAGAAATCGTTTGCTTGTTACCGAACGTGGCGACTTGCGACTGTTCTTGAGTAAATTGGAACCTGATATCAACAAACTTATTAAACAGCATCAGATTCATCCTTCACATTAGTTTTTATATAAGGATCGATTATTTTAGTTTTATTTGTAATACAAGATACCATGTTTTAATACTATAAAGTTGCGTTTCAATAATCATTCTTATTGGCAGGTATAGCCCGTAAGAGTTAACTTGAGACCTAAGCGCCGTTGTATGTTACCTACTGCGCTCAGGTTTCAAGTTGCGGGTTATAGTAAAAGTTTCGTTTAGAATTCTCCGTTAATATACATATATAGGTCACAATAATTAATTAATTTAATTTGAAGTTATAGTGGTTTTTAAATAAGTGAAAAAATGGGGGCGCTAAAAAAATTATTCTCAAAGTGGGCAGTAGACAAAATAAGTTTGGGAACCACTGACTTAAATGCTTCAATTTTGTTTTATAATTATTTTATTCTATAGTCAAAGTCAAAGTCAAAGTCAATTCATTTATTTCAACTAGACCATTAACGGCACTTTTGAACGTCAAAACATTTGAAAATAAAAATATTATAGTGACTCTAGTTGTCCATTCGCAAAAAGTAGATTCTTATGGAGAAGAACGGACAAGAAACTCCATAGTTACTCTTTTCAAATATGTATTATAATATTTTAAGTTTTACAATATTTTGTATACATTAGCCAATTGGTTATATGTGAGGACGATGCACCCGAACAAAACTAAGTACTATACTATTAACAGGTACAACAAAGAAACATCAGCAGAGGTAAAATTAATAAATTTGCTAGTCAGGGACATAGTACTCACATATTTACAATTTTTTTAATCCTTTTTTTATACAATTACAAACAATGAATCAGTGTGTGTTAAATTAACTATAAAAGATCAGTAACTACACCTGTATACATAGCAGATAGATCACACATACAGGCCGACAAGTTTGGCTTTGTCTACTACACCCAATATTGTCCTATGGAGCAGGACCAGCATGTTTCCAAGCATTCTTATCTTGAATATAATCATCTAGCTTGTAGTATGCTTGTTTACAAAGCGTGCTTTTAACATAGGTTTTAAATTTCTTTTCATTTAATTCTAATATGTCACAAGGTATTTTGTTGTAACATTTAACACTGTACCCCATGAAAGATGTACGTACTTTAGCTAATCTATATAACGGTTGATCTAATTTATTTCTATTTCTAGTATTAAAATTATGTCTATCACTATTTTGCTAAAGCGATGTTGATTTTTCCTCACATACATAATATTTTCATATATGAATTGACAAGGGACTGTCATAATATTAATCTTTTTAAAAAGTTCCCTAAGAGAATCGCGGCGACCAAGCTTATAAATGGCTCTGATAGCACGCTTTTGCAAAATAAATATGGATTCCATATCAGCAGCCCGACCCCACAGCAGAATACCGTACGACATAATGCTATGAAAATAACTAAAATAGACCAAACGCGCGGTTTCTACATCTGTTAACTGACTTATCTTTCTAATAGCATAAGCGGCTGAGCTAAGCCGCCCCGCAAGAGATATTATGTGAGGTCCCCATTGCAATTTCTCGTCTAAAGTGATTCCTAGGAAAACCGTCTGATCAATATATTCCAGTTTTTGTCCATTCAATACAATGTCACATTCGTTGCTTCTAACATTAGGTAAAGTAAATTTAATACATTTAGTTTTTTCCCATTTAGTACCAAATTGTTTGCCGTAAACCAATGTTGGACCTGATGAATAGAATTATTCACGTCATCAAGATTTAGTGATCGTCGGTCTATCTTAAATATTAATGATGTGTCATCAGCAAATAACACCATCTTTGGTTGATTTGGAAGCAATTGGGGCAAATCGTTTATATAAACTAAGAAAAGGAATGGACCCAATATTGAACCTTGCGGAACGCCCATTGTCATTTTAGACCCTAGTGAGTTTACACCGTTTACTTGGACTTTAACCTGCCTGTCAATCAAGTATGATCTAAGCAAATCAAGGGAAGTATTCCTAATCCCATAATGCTCGAGTTTCAACAAAAGCGTCTCATGGTTCACACAATCGAACGCCTTCGAGAGATCGCAAAAAAATCCAATAGCATCTTGTGAATCTTCCCAGGCATTAAAGATGTTCTTTATTAGGGTGACACCGGCGTCAGTTGTACAGCGCCCTTTGGTGAAACCGTACTGTTGGTCATGGAATATGGAATTTTTATTAAAGTGTTGTAGCATCTGATTAAGCATTAACTTTTCAAATACCTTACTAAGAACGGGCAGGATTGCCACTGGCCTGTAATTATTGGGTTCTTGACTGTCACCCGATTTAAAAAGTGGAATGACTTTACTGTGTTTCATGAGATCAGGAAACACTCCCTGGTCTACACTAGAATTAAATATGAGAGCTAAGTAAGGGGCAATAGTTTCAATAATAGATCTACAGACTTTTACAGACATTCCCCAAAGATCTTCTGTTGATTTAATTTTAAGTTCTTTAAAAGCTTTTATAATAGCCAGGGGGTCTGTATGTTGAAACTTGAATTCTGATGGGCACACCTGGACATTCTTTCTAAGTAAGGCAGCAGAGAGTGCGGGTGACGAGTTAAGAGCGTCTGTAGTTTTACGAGGAATATCAGCAAAGAAGTTTTCAAATTCCTGAGCTACTTCTGCATTTGAGTTTATGGGGCCATGTACAGTATTTAAATTAAATTCTATATCACGCTTTTTCTTCCTACCTGTTTCATTATTTATTATTTTCCAGGTAGTTTTTATTTTGTCATCCGCTGATTTTATTTTATTGCTAATAAATAAAGCTTTAGCAGTTTTGCATACACTTTTAAATGTTTTAGAATATTTCGCAACGTAATTATGAAAGCTTGTATTATTCACATGTTGCTTTAGACCATATAGTTCGTATAACTTTTCTCTACTTATACGAATGCCTGGTATCGCCCAATCACTAAATATAAACTTAGTGTAAATACTTTTAGACTTTATTGGAAAGGTGTTTTCAAATTGAGTGTTAATTATTGAGAAAAACTCGGCGTAAAACTCATTTACATCATTTAAGTTATTAAAGCTTTGAACGCATAATTGACTGGCCAAAGTATTATTATATTTCTCTAATTTTATATCTGTTATTGGTCTAAAATTAATTTGAATTTTTTGTAATGGTATATAGGTGCAGAATGTTATTGTTTGACCACTGTGATCAGAAGGCAACTTGTTTATAATATCTTTATGTAAGTAATCACAATTACAAAATATGTTGTCTATGCAAGTTGCAGAAGAATCTGTTACTCGGGTAGGTTCAATAAAAACATTTGACAAATTGAATGATTTAAATAGGCTCAATAATCCGATGCTATTCGAGTTAGTTTCTAATAAGTTAATATTAAAGTCCCCACATATAATTATTGATTTATTACTAGTACTGACTTTTTTTAACACATCTTCCATTACAGAATCAAACACAGATAGATTCTGGTAACTTGGAGGTCTGTAAACACATACTACAACATGCCTATCTAGCTCAACACAGGACAATTCAATGGTGTGTTCAACTGACATTTTCACAATATCTTTTCTTTCTTTAGATTTGATATGACTTTTAATTAAAATTAATGATCCTCCATGTATCATACATTGTCGGCTGTAATAGCTAACTACACAATAATTTTCAAAATTAATTGATCCTATTTGGTGATCTTTTAACCAATGTTCAGTTAGGCAAACTACATCATACTTGGTTTTTTCTAAAAACAATTCTATTTCAAGTAATTTGGAAGAACAACCTTGAATATTCTGATTAAATAACTTTAAAGTATGTTGCCCTCCTTTAGGATTCTTACAATTAACTAAATTGCCAGAAGATACCTTGTTATTATTCACTAATAATAATTGGCTATTTGAAGGGGTAACTTCTGTTGTCTTGCAGTTCAGTTTAAAGAATTATCAGGAGTGATCTCTACAGCTACACTCGAGGAGTCTAAAATACCTGTACAGGATCTATCAGGAAGAGAAAACTCAATCTGATTGGAGACTTCCAAGAATGATGATATTATTGATGGGTCCTCCTTCGTACTACACAAGGAATCAAAATAATAAGTCCCTAGGTTGTTAGTGCAACTAGACAACACAGGCTCGTCACTTAACCTAATATTTGTTATATTAGCTATAACCTCGTTAATATTATATGCTATCAACATAGCAATCATATGTCTAGATTTTCCAGACAGAGATAAAGCTCCCTGAGTTAATTTAAAACCACTAACAAACTTATTAGTGTCAAAAAACAATAATTTGTCACTATGACAACATGTCAGCAAGTGAATAGTATTATTCAGCTTTAAAATATCATTGTTTTGGTCAACTGATAAACTATCAGAATAAGGAAAAGCACAAAGCATAAGCTTTCCTATGTTTAATTTTAATAAGGAGGTAACACCATCCACTATGTCCTTTCTGGTAATACCAGTACTATTACCTAATAAAAGAACCATTGATGAATATTCATTAAGATTTGAGTCTATAATTCTTTTAACCATTTGCTTAAAACTGATATTATGATAACTATGATTGGTAAAACTATGGCTTAAGTAGTTATGTAGTATTTTTCCAAAGCCAGACCCTAATATACGGACGTAAGATAAGACACTAACACCTGTAACACAGTATTTACTAGTGCAGGGGTTAGAGAATTCTATATTGAAAATGTAAACTTATGTCAATAAAGAATATTATATTATATTATTATATTATAATTTGCTGCTGCGCTACGTGTCGAGGAACAAATTAATATTTGTATGGCCTATTTGGTTGTTCCGGGTCTGGCTGTTTGTGTATGTCAGATTATATGTTTGTGAAACGCACCCACGACACAGGAGAAATTCCTAGTGTCCGGGGACACTAGGAATTTCTCTACATGAGCCTCATGATCGTATCGTATCGAAAACACCCGCAGAGTCACCGGCGGAGCACCCCTAGATCTCCGCTGTCGCCACCGCGATGGAGGCGCCCCCGTCGTCAGTTTGTCAAAAATACACAACCGTTTCCCATTCCGAAATGGGAAATGGTTTTGTGTCCTGACACTCAACATATACATTTTTATAACAAACTTCCTAGCCATTTTTAAGAAGTCACCCACATTTTGATGTGAATTTTTACTTTCTAAAGTAATCTGTAAGTATATTATATTGTTTTATTTTATTTGAACTTATTATTTTGACATGAATACTTACTTTATGAAGTATGATATTTTTTATTTTATTTTAATTCATTGAAGTGAATATGAAGGCTTATTATTTTCTTTTTTCATGCTATAAGTATTTTTTCTGGAAATTTCAGTACATATTATGTGGCCTATTCAAATGTCCTTTCATTGATATTGTTCGTCTAGTCGTTGATATCGTCTTCTATATTGGTACCTCATGTTCCAGCCGCCGCAACAGAAGAAGACGCTCCGGGCGTCGGGAGACGTAGGGCGATTCCCGGCCACCGTAGGCGCGGGTCTACGGATGGCGTGCTATGGGTGGCTCGCCGTCCGATAGCAACCAGGCCCGGGTCTACGACGCGTCGTGTTCCACGCACGCCTCAAAGAGCTGTCAGCAAAGAAGACGGGGCCCCATAGGGTGCCTGCTAGGGTTACGGATTTTTTTTAAAGAGGCCCCGCGGCCCTGGAACGCACACGGCTCTAGGAGGAACACGGGTTTTAGTCAGTAAGAGTCTGACACTCCCTTCTGCTTCGCCCAGGGCGAGAGACTGACCGCATCCTAATTTTTAATGCTGACAGTGCCCTACTAGTAATTCATCGACTGGTTTTTGTAATATAATTATTGCGTTTTTACAATAATTGTGATGATTTTACCGTAATGATGAATAAAATAACAAAAGGCTGTGTTTAAGATTCTACATTAATGTAGTGGCGTCTACGAGCAATGCTGCGAGGAAATACTGTTAATGATTGGTATTTGAACAGGTGTGCAATATTAATTATGATCACAAAAGTGGAGGAAGGACTTTGCGAAATGAAAACCGTTCAATTTTATATTATTTAAATATCGATGTAAGCGTACTTCTTACTACTTGTTATTAGAGATGTTTATTCATTCCACTTGGGTCCCAAGTCTGCTATTTTTATAGATTTGACATTCCAGTTACACGATTCCATTGTCATTTTGCTAAAAGTTCGTTATCTGCTAAATTCATAATGGTCGATCATTGGTCGGTCAATGGTCTCATAATACTTTTTGATAGCCGAGCTATTAAAAGAGATGAAGAACAAAAGACTGCACAATGATATTGTAATATTGGTCTATGACAATGATGTTCTAATGGTAGGTCACTGATCAAAGGAACTGTCAAAGTTTTAGAAGATTACCGCATAAGTCTGTCATTCATTTGTCATTATGTAGGTACGAGATTACCATTCTATGGCATTTATTTCAATGAAGTGTCAGTGGTTGACCATTGGAAAGTCAAAGTGACGTTTTTATATTAGTGGATTACCAAACTTGTGAAAATCAACCATTATGAAATCATTGATAGACCCAAAGACTACAATGATAGACCATTCTGACCCTATTGTAATAGCAGACTTGAGGCCCTGCTCTTAAGATATTTTTTTTTGGTTCAAGAAGTGCGGTTATGGAATGCTAAGGCATTCCATAACCGCACTTCCGTATCACTTTTAAAACAATCAAAAAGCACTACCCCACTCTTTAATCGTTTTTACGGCTACTTCCCGTTATGTCACATTCCCGATTCGTCAGCATGTTAGAATAAAAAAAAAAAAACTGAACACAAGTAACAGTAGTAGACCTTCCCAGAGGTGGGTATAATGTTTTTACAGTGTATTTAAATTCGTAAGTTATGTGTGTGATATGCATGTATTTCCTGGGCACACCCCGTAGCCTACAGTTTGATAGTTAAAAGGGTAACGAATTAATTATTAGTCTTGATACCATAATTACCAAAGGGTGTGTAGGTATGTACTGGTTCTGAAAACAAGATGGACCCAAAATGTTTCCATATTTTATTTAGGTGTTTGAGCCTTGCTTGACCTACTGTGAGATTACCCTCGAACTTTACGCGGTTGCAGTGTGTATCTACCCTCAATATTGATGATAAAATTGATCAAACGTCAGTTGAATCACATACCACACGGTGGCGACATCGCCGTCTGTCGTTTGAATTATCAGTACGTCTTGAACTTTCGCAGTGAGCAGTGTTTGTTAGTTATAGTGAAATTTAAACAAAGAAATTGGAAAATATACTCAGCTTCACGTGATTATCATTCGGTAAGTATTTAATCTTTAGTTACATGTGGTGTATAAATATTAGACGAGAGATCCCTATGGTTTCTGCTCGATAGGTGAATGCCCGCTCTCTGGACGGCAGACTCACCTTTTCTCTTGGGTAAGCCCCAAATAACGAAACTTCACACCCATGATAGTAAAGGCAACTTGGCCAAAACCTAGCAGTGGAAGTAGTGCAGTCTAACTTAACAGACCCCGTGAGTCGGCTATTCAGACGACCGAGGTCAGCTGATCGGGCGACCGAGGTCGGCTAATCGGACGACCTGGTCGGCTGGTTGGACGACTGAGTCGGCTAATCGGACGACTGAGTCGGCTAATCGGACGACCAAGGTCGGCTGATCAAAAGACCCAAGTCGGCTAACCAAATGACGCAGTCGGCTATTCAAGTGACCAGAGTCGGCTGCCCAGTCAACTAGAGCTTACCAGTCGACCAAGGGTGATTGCGATTAGACTACTTAAAATATACTGCCCAGGACACGCTCTAATTACCCGTAATGATTTCAGATCATGGAACGGCGCATCATTCTTGGGGTACTAACCATTTTTGAAGTTCCACCAGAGGAAGAAACAGTCTATAACAAATTCATCAGAATTTTAGATGAATTTTACCCAGACGATTGGAGAGCATGGGAGGTAAATGATCTAACCTTTGAAGACCTATTTGGGCCGCAAATATCATCGGACGATGAAAATCGGATACGCTTTGCAATTCCAACGGTGCAACTTGCACAAGCTTTTAGCAGCGGGACTCCTTGCACACTGGGTGAAAAGACATACAGGAAAATAAAGCGGACCCTCCTGAAGTGGCCTATTGCCAGAGCATTTATATATACACCATCGAGCACGATGAAGAAAATTCACTCGCTTGAGGGTTTTGACAGATTTTCAGAAGTTGTAAACCAGCTCAAGCCCAAACTAATGTCTAGATCAGATGCTTCCTCATTCTTAAAGTCACGTTCTAATGTTGGCGCTGAAACTCACGCATCGCCTGCTAGTTCAACGATATCTGCTAGTAGTAGAAAGAGATCCCATAGTCTAACAGGCTCAGAGGAAGCCGGTGGTAAAATAAGGAGAGAACCTGAAGATAGCTTGATGGCCAAATTCATGAATCAACAAAACATGCTACTTGGGAAAATTTTTGAACTCTCCCATGATCAGAACCAACAACTTAAAGCAATAAACCCACACACTAACAAACACTTGACGGACCAACCGGCGCGTTCACCTACCCGGGAATACAACGATCAGTCTGAGGAAGAAAGCTGGCTAGCTCCAGATATTATTAATTCGGACACGGATGACGAACCTGGACAGACTGATGAACCATTACTGGACTTTGATCCAGAAACAAAAGAGTCAGAAGCAAAAATAAGTGCAGCTGAAGAAGACCTAGTTAAACGGGGTATTAACTGTCAGAGACTAGGTAATGATGGATGGCACAATATTCGCTACGCGGATGTCCAAAAGAAATTTCAAGCAGCACCTGTTTTCACCAACCTCAAAGTAAATAGTACTTTGGCTACAGTAACTCCATCATGGCAACTAGTAAACATTTTAGAAAAAATGGATTTATGTTTAGGTGCCATAACGCATGGACTTCTACAGCAGCGAAAGGAATTTCAAAGCATCTATCATAAAGCATCACTGGAAGTCAAATCTCATATCAGCAAAAAATTTTTATCTCAAGAATCAGCTTTTCGTAAAACATCGGATGCATTATTGCAGTACACGTGTGGAAAGCGTGCCGAAGTAATTCAACATAGGAGAAACCTATACAAACCTCCTAATAAAACGCTTAATGAATTACTACAATCCATTCCACCCTCACCAACTCACCTCTTCGCTGAACCACAGCTGGCAAGATTTGGTGAAGGAACAAGGTGGCACAAATAAATTTTTTCCCGCCGCAAATAGGAAATCAACCTATAAATACAAGACTACAAATGATTATCAACAAAACAAGGAAAGGACCAAACCATTCGGTTCGTTTAAAAGACCGTCATTCAAAGCACCAGAACGTACGACCACTCGTACAACAGGAAGAGATAAGAGATCCTTTCTCGGGAAACAGAAAAGCGGAAAATCAAGATACGAAGGGAGGAAACATCAAGTTTAAAGCGGGACAGGTCAGTCTAAAAGTACGAAACTGGGAGCAGTTGGGGGCGCCAAAGTGTATTTTGAATATACTCGCAGGATGTAGAATATCTTTCAATCGCAAACCTCCCCTTTGTAAATTCAACAAAGTATCCTGCTCTCACTACCAAGTAAAACCATCGCCAGCAATGGCTTTAGAAATCAAGAAGCTAATTGACTGTGGAGCAGCAGTAGAAAGCAATCATAGGTCGGGTTTCTTGTCTCCGTTATTTCTGAGACAAAAAGCAGATGGCTCAAATCGCCCTATGCTGAACCTAAAACATTTAAATAATTTCCTTACTCCTCCCAAGTTTCATCTAATAAATCATAACAAGATTCCTAATTGTTTAAACCCTTTAGATTACATGATCAAATTAGACTTGTCACAAGCCTATTTTCACCTCTCAATTACTAACTCCCATTGCAGGTTTTTGGCCTTTGCATATGATGACAAAATTTTTGAGATGACTTGCTTACCGTTTGGATTAGCAACCGCTCCTTATATTTTTTCAAAAGTGACTAATTGGGTTGCTAATTATTTCAGAGAACTGGGAATCAGATCAATTGTGTATCTCGACGATTTTTTGATTATTCATTCCAATCCAAATACGCTGCATCGACAAAGTCAAATTGTTTTACAAACTCTGGAGCATCTAGGCTGGTGCATAAATTATCAGAAATCAACCCTACGCCCAACTCAATGTCTAGAATATCTCGGAATCATATGGAATACCAGATGCAACGTCAAGAGTCTTCCCGAACAAAAAATCCTAAAGAATATCAACCTACTAAGTCAGACATTAAAAAACCAACATTGGACATGGTGGTCAGCAAAAGTGCTACTCGGGAATATAAATTTTGCCTCTTTCACCGTACCTCTGGGCAGGCTCCACTGCCAACACATTCAAATAGCAGCAAAGCATCTCCCGAAAGAGAACCGTCACAAAAAGTTTTATCTACCTCCGATGGTAAGAGCCGAAATACTATGGTGGATAAAAAACATCAGGCGCACCTCGCCGATTCATCAAGAAAGTGCAACTACCTTTATAACTACAGATGCAGCCAAAAACGGGTGGGGGGCAACGATCAACGGCCGACCCTTGAGTGGGCGATGGACAAAGAAACAAGCGGAGTGGCACAGCAATCTAAAAGAGCTATGGACTGTTTTGAAAACACTCCAATTTGCTGGTCACAAACTACTAAACAAAACTGTCATGTTACAAACGGACAACAAATCGGTGGTTGCTTACATAACGAAAGAAGGAGGAACCAGATCCCTTAGACTGTTAGAAGCAACACGAAAGATACTGGAGCTGGCAAGAACATACAACATAAGTTTAATCGCTCGATACTTACCGGGGAAATACAATCTCTCGGCAGACAGCCTTTCGCGATCAAACAAGATGCCCGAGTGGTCCCTGAGCACGAAAATACTACGGGTAATATTCAAGAGATGGGGAACCCCGTCAGTGGATCTCTTTGCCAGTGCAGCGTCAGCAGTAGTCGACACATATGTGAGCGAGGATGCTACAGACCCATACTGCCTGTTTGTGGACGCCTTCAGCAGGCCATGGCATTTTCAACTAGGTTGGATATTTCCACCTCCAGCGATGATACCACGGGTACTCCGTCACCTAACAATAAGTTCGGGCACATACCTACTGGTGGCACCGAAGTGGGAAAGAACGTTCTGGAAAGCAGATTTGAAACAAAGAGTCCTGAGTGCCCCGATGATAATACGCAACCTGTCACAACACCTGATAGACCTACGGTCTCTGAGGCCACCACCATTAGTGGAAGAACTTTGTTTGCAGGTTTGGAAGATTCGGGCTGGTCCCATCTAATTCGAGACTGGCCTACAAAAAGTAAAGAACAGCTAGAGGCATCGTGGCGTGAGTCTACACTAAAGACATATCGACCAGCTTGGCAACGCTGGAAAAAATGGTCACAGGATAATAGTTGTTCTTTAAATAACCCTAAACCTGAGGATCTTGCATGATTTTTGTACTTCCTACATGAAGATAAAAAATTAGCTCCTAGTACTATAGCGGTACATAAGTCGGTAGTCACCACTTTTGCCAATCCTGAAAATACAGAAAAACTAAGCAATCATCCCCTCGTAAAGCAAATGCTTAAATCTATAATGCTTACCAAACCACCTTCAAATAAAAAGTTGAGTTGGAACGTAGGTCAACTAATAGACTACCTCCAAAATTACAAAGTTGATGAGAAGAGCCTATTTCAGGTGTCGCGCCACACCACAGCACTCTTGCTCCTGATGTCAGGTCGTCGAATTCATGACCTAACCCTGTTATCTACTGATCCATCCTCCTGTGAACTCTCTGATGATAAAGTAATATTCTGGCCCAAATTCGGATCTAAAACTGATTCCAGTACATATAGACAGTCGGGTTGGAAAATCTTACAAAATGAGAACTCAAAATTAAACACTGTGTTGTGGATAACAAAATTGATTTCCATATCCGAACAGAGAAGAGCGGCGAACAAGACTCTCTCGAACCTATTTATTACAACCAGGGGTAAAGTGAAATCAGCTTCTCGATCAGTAATCGGGGGATAGATTCGAACCCTATTTAAAGAAGGCAATATTCAAGGCTCTCCAGGAAGCTGTAGGGCAGCTGTGAATTCTGATATTTGGATAAATAAAAGATTTAATTTAGATGATTTGATAAAAAGAGGTAACTGGAGGTCACCAGATACCTTCATAAAATATTATTTTAAAGAGGTAGCCTCTTATAATCGCAATAGTAACAGAAGTATATCTCAGTTGTTTTGTCCTGTTTAGTTTATTAAAGCTTATTATGAGTTAATTGGTTTCTAAATTTACTACCTATCCTTATGCACAGTCTGTTCAACTACACAGTACGTCTCGCCATCGCCGGCAGAATGTAAACATGTCTCACAGTAGGTCAAGCAAGGCTCAAACACCTAAATAGGACCGTTTTCCCCCTGAAGGGAAGAAAACGGATATTTAGGTTTTAGCCGAAGCTTGACCTACTAAACTTGCCGGTCTAGCCGGCGGTGAGTACTGATAATTCAAACGACAGACGGCGATGTCGCCACCGTGTGGTATGTGATTCAACTGACGTTTGATCAATTTTATCATCAATATTGAGGGTAGATACACACTGCAACCGCGTAAAGTTCGAGGGTAATCTCACAGTAGGTCAAGCTTCGGCTAAAACCTAAATATCCGTTTTCTTCCCTTCAGGGGGAAAACGGTCCTATTTTGTCGCTCTATTCCTAGAACAAAACAAAAAATTCTAATGAACTTCAAAAAGGTAGTAGGTAAAAGGATAGTAACCAAATATGGAATACCAATTTGTTTAATGGATATTAAAAATAAGTAAACACAAAATATCAGAATAACGTTACTAAAAACAACAAACACAATGATAAATGATTTATTTTTTGTAAGTAGATAGGTTGTAAAAAACACTTTTACACGTCAATTATTTTATACACCAGATAATTTTGGCGATTGATCGACGATGAACTACTTAACCCTACATCCTTTCATGTTATGTCTGTAAATTAGTTTTCATAAAATCTTTGGTCAAACTGTTCTACTCAGGGTGAATATTATCTTCTTGCCCTGTATTGATTTTGCCCCTGGCTGGGCAAAAAGTACTGTTGTGTTTTGAGGTCATTTATGGTTTTGGAGTGCATTTAAACTGAATTGCCCACTATTTGTGAGGAGTTGGTACCGCTAACAATTTGACGTGGATGAGAGACACTTTATCTTAACAACCTTTAAATTTAAAATATGCATAAAACGCTCACTATGTAGGCAAGCATATTATAAACTGGAAGATCCTTGATAAAAATGCTTGGCTAAATGCCGGTCCTGCTCCGCAGCCTCAACCACTTGGGTAAAAAAGTTAGGATTTTATATTTGGAAGAGATGCTCGCCCTTTTTTTGTCTCATTTATTTGGTTTATTCCAGAAATCCCCACCGACAAATCCCCACCGGTGGGAAGGGTGTAATTGAAATAAATGCTTTGAGTATTGAGTATTTTAAGTAGCCTGTTAAAACATTCTGTAATATAGATCTAAGTTTCTTTGAATAAACATTATTATTATTATATTTGACATCTCGACAACCGCATTCGCTGGTAAAAATTACATTCATTCTACAATCTGAGGCTTGTTTCGTTTCTATAGACTAGTGAGCGCCCAGCACTAAACGATCGAGCCGTATTTATAAGCTTATTTTATACTTCTTGGCATTATCTCAGCTGACAAACATTTTGCCTACTCACATAACACTCAGAGATTTAGTTCAGCAGGCAAAGAAGTAGTTTGGGCACGCTACTATTACGGCGATAAGTCCCCTCTTTGAGGCGTGGCTGGAGAGACGTCACGGCGTCCTCACCTTCCGCCTGACGCAGGTGCTCACCGGACACGGCTGTTTCGGGAGGTGCCTGTGTCGGATCCAGCGGGAGGATACGTCCGGGTGTCATCACTGTGTGGATCACCCGGAGGACACGGTGGAGCATACGGTGGAGGTCTGCCCTGCTTGGGCGGAGCACCGCCGTGTCCTCGTCGAGGCGATCGGCGGCGGCGACCTCTCGCGTCCGGCCCTGGTTCAAGCCATGGTCCGGAGCGAGGAGGCATGGGAAGCGATCGCCTCCTTCTGTGAAGCAGTAATGCTAGCGAAGGAGGAAACCTCACGTCCCAGCCGTCGCAACAGAAGAAGACGCCCCGGGCGTCGGGAAACGCAGGGCGATTCCCGGCCACCGTAGGCGCGGGCCTGCGGATAGCGAGCTATGGGTGACTCTCCGTCCGATAGCAACCAGGCCCGAGTCGACGACGCGTCGTGTTCCACGCGCGCCTCAAAGAGCTGTCAGCAACGTAGTCGGGGCCCCATAGGGTCAGTGCCTGCTAGGGTTGCGGATTTTGTTCGAAAGAGTCACCGCAGCCCTGGAACGCAAAGGGCACAAGAAGGATCACGGGTGGGTTTTAGTCAGTAAGAGTCTGACACTCCCTTCCGCTCCGCCCAGAGCGGGAGAAGTCATTTGATGATTTCCAATCCAGAAAAAAAAGGCAAAGAAGTAGTTAAGAAAGGCTATCCTAGAAGGCTTAGGATTTACGTTTGTGTAAAAAGTGCGCTAAATAAGCAAAAAAAACTAACTGAAATTGCCCGAGCCATGACCTAAGTCGACGTTTAAAGATAGAATTTTCTTTACCTGCAAACATTAGAGATTGAGAAGAAGAAAATAATACTGGAAAAGTCCCCAAAAAACATTATTTCCATCCGACAACTGAACCAACTATTGTTGTATTGTATACGCTGTACAAGAAAAGTTCGCGCCAGTTTTTAACTTTAATTTTAATTAATGGGCAAACATCCCACCACCTACTTAACGAAACACTTGAATCAATTGGGGCCGTGTTGTGTATTGAGCGTCTGGTTATAATTAAATAAGTGACTTTCAAGCAATAATATGTTTTATTGTCGTCATTTTCAGACGTTGTCCAATTCGTAACGGCCTGCAAGCAGTTTGAAGGTCGAATCAGCAATGTAGACACAGGTGGCTACACGACGCAGAAAGACAAAAGACGGATGGTTTGTGTAAAAGGTGATGTGGCTCTCAGGAAGTGAACACTCATCTGCTTTTCTTACATAACAATCTTAACGTAGGAAAAGCAAAATAATTATTTTTCCTGCCACAGACAACTAGGAACAAGGACATGGATGTTGATCTTTGGAGCTAAGTATATAATGAAAAAAGGACACAAACGAAAGACAAAGCATTTACTGCCACAGAACAGACATGCATATCTATACTAATATTATAAAGAGGAAAGATTTGATTGTTTTTGTGTTTGTTTGCATTGAATAGGCTCCGAAACAACTAGACCGATTTGAAAAATTCCTTCACTACTGGGAAGCTACACCTCCGGTACATCTTCGGTGAACATAGGCTGTATTATATCTAGTAAATCATAAACTTCGCTAAAGAAAATAATACCAGACGTTATATTACAGTCAACTTACTTTTTAGCCAAATCATATTTCACACTCGACCCGTACAAATATTGTTTGATCTGCCTATTTACTTTTATTAATACCTAGTTTTCATCAAATACTCTATTTAATTCAACCAGCTTCACACTTCCCTTCATTTCTTACTCCCGCTCTGGGCGTAGCGGAAGGGAGTCTCCGACTCTTACTGAATAAAACCCACCCGTGTTCCTTGTAACGCCTTTTGCGTTCAGGGTCGCGGTGACTTTTTCGAACAAATTCCGCAACCCTAGCGGACAATCTACGAAGCGGTATCTGCTACGACGAGCGGCGACGTCACAGTGCTACGCGCACTCACTTCCTACGCGCTACGGTCGAGGTTTTGTTTTTTTTTTATGAGTGGCTTCTCGCAGTTCAACCTAGGGTTATCGACTGCTTACTAAGGTCGGCTGCGACTGCGTGCTAAGGGCACCCCCTGTGGGGTACGGATCTCGGTTTAGGGCATCGCAAGAGGGGAGCAGCTAGGGACGGGCTGGATCGAACAAGGCTACGGTCGAGGTGCCCTTCACGGTACAACAACAGTAACAGTACTAAGAGACGACTTTTCTGCTACACTTATCACCTACTCGTGCTGTCGTGCGTCCTATACCTAGAAGACTTATATTACTAAATTACTATTATCAACTTCATGGTGTTGGTGCAGTTTTCTCCATGTAACAAAATAATAAAAAGTCGAATTGCTATGACGGCACCGGATCAATCACAGTCTATCCCGAATATAGCTCACGCTGCGCGTGACCCAGAATTCATCAACATTACCGTTCGCCATAAGCGCCCGAGGCTTTCTAGCCTCGGGCGCTTATGGCTTCTGACTCTTCGATATTAGAACAATTAGAAGAATTTAAACTTGAAATTTAATAAATGTTGACGTCATGGAGAGCAGTGGTGGCCGAGTGGTAACAGCCCCGAATTAAGAATCGTAGGTCGCAGGTTCAAACCCAGCTAGGAGCATTACTTTATGTATTTAATATCATCACCACTGCTCTCAAAACGGTGAAGGAAAACATCGTGAGGAAACCTGCATGTCCTAGAATAAAAAATTCGAAGACATGTGACATTCAGCAACCTGCACTGGGCCCGCGTGGTGGATTACGGCCCATTCCCTCTCCTAGAGAGGAGGCCTGTGTCCCAGCAGTGGGAACATTAAAAGGCTGATTATGCTTATGCCTTGCGGAGGCTACGGGGTACCAATCATCAGTTTAACGAATTCGAAAAAAAATACCAAATGTCCGTAACTTACTGTCAAGTTTGAGACAATATGGTACATTGAATTTTGGACGAAATTTTTTAAGAAAACTTTTACACAAAATGGACTACCGTTTCCGAAAATGCAAATCGAAGAGACAACTCCTTATAGAGCAGCCTAATATTATAGTGTGCCGGAAAAAATGCCTTACACAAATCAGAAATTACAGAACGCAAAACCGCAACATACATACATATATTCCCTTGATGAATTATACATCAACGCCAGTCACCATGTTAGCAAATGATGGAAATCATCGTCAGGACCCGGAATTCCTGCTGATATTGGGAAAAGACGACGTTTGGTAATTCAACAAGGTGAATTGACTATATTCAAATCAGATGCTGAGGTTGGCGACACGGTTGGCGCAGTGGTTGAGCGTTCGGCTGCTGCGCTGCGTGTCGCGGGTTCGATCCCCGCACGGAACAAATGTTTGTATGGTCTACAGATAATTGTTCCGGGTCTGGGTGTCTTGTGTGTGTGAGGTTTCATGTTTGTGAATGCACCCACGATACAGGACAAATTCCTAGTGTGGGGCAAAGTTTTAAAAAAAAAAAAAAAAAAAAAGAAGGATCACGCGTGGGTTTTAGTCAGGAGGGATATTTTATAGGTATTCAATTTAAAAAAGTTTATCATATTAATGAAGGACATGCAGATATTGTATCATTAAATGTTCTCGCTATTTAACCAACTTATTAAAGACTGTCTGCAGTATATTTGACAAGTCCCCTATTTGTGCAAGTGGTGTAATAAACGTGACTGCTTATTGCAGACGTAGTTGTCTACTATGTTTATTTTTTTTATTTTACATTAGGTATGTGGAGCAGTGGTAGCCGAGTGGTAACGGCCCCGACTTACGAATTGTAGGACGCGGGTTCAAACCCAGCCAGGCGCATTACTTTGTGGAATTCATTTCTTCACCACTGCTCTCAAAACGGTGAAGGAAAACATCGTGAGGAAACCGGCATGTCCTAGAACCAAAAATTCGAAGACAAGAGACATTCACCAACCCGCACTGGGCCCGCGTGGTGGATTACGGCCAATTCCCTCTGCCAGAGAGGAGGCCTGTGTGTCCCAGCAGTGGGAACATCAAGGGCTGATTATGCTATGTGAAAAAAGCCCTGTTCCCTCCGTTCAAAACCGTTATTAAACCACACCACGCCACAATACTAAAAGCCAAAACGTTTACGCTAAAAAAAAATTGAAACCTTGTTCTGTTTCGGATCTTCTGGAAATGGCATCGAATGGTATTTGAATACCCACTACCTACATTATATAGCACTGGGTGTTCGTGCAAAAAGCTCGTGTAGAATATCGTGTAACTATAGCTATTTCATGTCAGTGCAGCAAGCACTGACATGAAAATAGCTATAGGTAGTTAAAAAGCGTCGAGAGAACGACCAGTAGAAAATTAATGGAGCAATTACAGACAATATCGCCAACCGCGGCCGCGATGGTATCGGCGTTGGACAGTTGCCGAAGTATTGAATAACAATAATAATAATTTAAAAATTAAAAAAAAAATGTTTTTCATTTTTTAACCAATAACCCTGAATAGCGATGAGAATGTTCAGATAGATGTGTGCTGTGGAATGACGAGGATAGATAAAGTGAGAAATGAGTACATTAGAGGTAGTTTAAAAGTGGCGTCAGTGACGGAAAAGTTGAAAGGGAACCGCTTGTCTTGGTATGGTCATGTAAAAAGGAGGGATGAAACACATGTAACTAAAAGGGTTATGGATATGAATGTGGATGGATGGAAAGGGAGACGTAGGCCAAAGAAACGATGGATGGATTGTGTGAGGGGTGATATGAAAGACAATGGAGTTAGTAATAGCGTGACGGCTGACAGGACAGAATGGAAAAAACATGTTGCGCCGACCCCAAGTAACATGGGATAAGAGCAGGAAGAGGATGATGATGAACCAATAACCTTTTTTCAACCATTCCTTAACGTTAAAACATACCAACATTAAACATCGCGGGTTTAACGGCGGTACGTCAACCGTTGCCACAACATACTTTTATGTGAACAGTACTTATTACATATATTACGTACTGATGTATACATTTACCCCGACATATCTCGTACTGCAATCTAGAAAGTATCCCTCAGCGCTCTTGAGCAGTTCTTTACATTCATTGCATTGCAGATTTCCAAAGGTAGGCCATTCAAATAAAATAGTAGCATGCATTCCCACGACCGTGCTCCAGAAATATGATTAGATTTAGGTACGATAAATTTGGGTAAGTATGTCAAACTACTTAGCGACTTCAGCCTTTCGTATTTACGAACATTACGTAAATTATTATGGTAATTCTCGCTTATAAAACGTAAACGTAACTTGTCGAACACATTTACAATTATAAGAATTGAGATAAATAGCTAGTCCTGTGTCTTTGTGCAATGGTATAATTATGGAGGTTTTTGGTCCTTCGGGAAGAATTATATGAGATGTTGATTGATGAGAATCTATGTGTTGAGCCGTTTCTTTTATAAATAGTCTAGTGTATATTGCACCAACCAATAACCTAATTCAAATAACCAACATTATTTGTACTTAAGTGATTTTATATTGCAAACTATCTCTTGCGTGTTCTAAATGTCTGAAAAGATGACGTTTGTATGCTATTTATTTGTTTGGCTATATTTTTCTTGTCTTTTAACTTGCCAGCGCTTTAAAGCAACTTATTATGCTTTTTTCTTAAATGGACATTTCAAAATCTGTGCCGTATGATCTTTGATATAAGTCAGAATTAATTTCTTGTGTGTAGAACAACTACCAGCGCCCCGCGGTTTCACCCGCGTAGTTCCCGTTACCGTGGGAATACGGGGATAAAATAAAGCCTATGTAACTTAGTTTGAATGTAGCTTTCTAATGATGATAGAATTTTTGAAAGAAGTTTAGGTCAAGTATGCTTGACTTGCAGCGAAAAGCTTTGAGCCTAAGAGAAAACGGCATGGACAACAGTACTTCCCTGCATTTTTTGTACTGACCATAATCATGGAGGTTTTTTGATGGTCATGGTCATAATGTAACTTATCTGCCATGTTGTATGGTTCCCCAAACTTTAGATTTAATCTAAAGCTATATTAGTATTAGTGTTTTCCTCAGCAAGGCTTTCATTTGATACCTTTCATTGACACCATATTGGAATAAGAATGACGTCACGAAGCGAAACATGCATTGTCATCCAAATAAGCGTGTATACAAAATTTCCGCTCAATCGGTTAAATGTAACTGATTTAAAATTCAGTAGCAAGACTCTACCTTGGCAAACATACATACATTGCAAGTTAATCAAAAGCTTGCAAACATTTCAATAAGTCCAAAATTTATTATTCTGCGGCTCTTCAAATTCCACTGAAGCAACAGACAGCTCACTTCCTATTTTCATGAGTTTACTGTCATCAGCAGATGTAATTATACATTTTAATAGTGCATAGGTACAACTATGGCTTGCAAACATTCCAGAACCGTCGTGAGTCTACAGGAAGTATTAAAATGCATCAAGAACACACATGTACATGGGTAAACGAATTACGTCTTAATTATTTTTCGGCCCCGTGCTTACACAGATGGAAACCTAGAGCTAAACTAATACTAAAATCATATAAAAGGCTGCATTCTGTTGCAAAAGTTACAAGTTGCTCATCATCCAGTTCCGAAGACGTGCTTCGACAAAGATCGTAACAACTTTTTCCCTTCCAAAATGAAGACAGCTCTGTATTTGGTGGTCGTGATCGTAAGTACATTTCCATATTCGCTTAACGATAAGGTGCAGTTCACTGCTTACTTCCGTTTGGCATCGAGCTCCAACTTGTCGCGCACGCTATTTAAAACAATAAAATTCACAACATTCAATTACGTAAAAATATTCAAGTAAGTTATTATTCGATCCTAACTTAATGGAACGATGTACTTCCATTAAGTAAGGATCTTATCGTATCGTGGTATTTCATACTTGTAGCCCTCCCATTGATTCTTTCTGTGGGCGAATCAGATGTCGGTTCCTAACTCCGAAAAGTGCGCTTGCTTACCACTACGACACAAAGACGCGCCATTGGCGCCCGGATCTATTACTTATCAGGGCATTCATTTGTTACAGGCGGCCTTAACCTACGCCGAGGAGACACCTTCCGTACCAGACTTAGGGGAAATAGGAGCAGAAATAGGACAAGCAGCAGGAGGAATAATAGGTGGATTAATAGGAGAAGCAGGAAAAATTATAGGAGAAATAACAAAAAGTACTGCGGGAGGTATGTTTCACGAAAATATTTTAACCATAAATGTGGCGTTCATTACTCTGGTATCACTCGTTCGAACATTCGTTCATAATCCAGTGGTTCTTCTGACTACCAGTCTTACCAAAGAGCATCAGGGTTGTGGAGGTCAGTCAGTCACTCCATGGTATTCAGGTGCAAACGGATAGATTGGAAGCTGACTCCAGCGCAGTATGACATGGCTAGTCAGATGATAGGTACTCTGTTCAAAACCACTAAGCACCACATGCGCTGTATTCAGTGCAGTTTTAAAACCTACGTTATCTTTTATTTTCTACTGACCCATATCAATGAATCCCCCATAAAGCAAGTATATGCTGCATTTTGCCAGGTTCCTCATACAAAAGCTTTCACTTTATTTATCTATTGGACCTAAGGTAACTATTCTTTTGGTATCGACACAACGAACAGAGATCAAAGCGGTTAGCGTGCAGTATCATGTCTTACATAAGCTGGTCGAGAGTAAGTCAGGCTCAGGATACAAAGGGTTTCCAACGAATCTTGTTTTTTTTTTCCTGTAATCTATAGTAATTAATATCTACTATTTGATTTTTTCAACACTTTTGACTTGACTCAGTAGTTTCGTAGATAAGGGAGAAGGGGAGGCATGGAATTTATTTATCTTTTTTTTTAACTTTAAAATTATTCATTTCAAAACGATGAAAAATAATGAACCTTAGCAGTAAGATTTTACCCTAGCAGTAAGACTTAAACCATAGCCGTAAGTTTTTTTTTATTTCTGTAAAGTCCCCACAATTAACCTGCTTAAATTAGCTGTGAGAGACGGACAGGCAGACAGAGGGTCAGGCAGACGGACACACGAGTGATTCCGTTCTTCCACACAGACCTTCGGAACTAATAAACTGAGGTTTTAACAGATTTAATTGTGATTACAGGTAATCAAAGATCAAAGCGTGGTATATTGGGGGCATTAGTGGGAGGCATCACAGACACTGTTGGTTCGATCACGTCAGGTATCATAGACACGAGTGCTAACACATTGGACGCGATCGGTGATGGAGTGAAAAACTTGGCGGATGCTGTAGGACAGACTAAGGACAACACTGCAAAAACAATCGAAACTGTCAAGAATAAAGCAGGAGAGACTCTAGAAGATATTAAAGACACAGTGAAAGACGTCGCAGGACATGTTTTAGATAAATGGAATGAGATCAAAGAAGACGTCTTCGAAACAGTGGAAAACACTCTGGAAAAGGTTTTGAGCAAATCGGGAGGTAACTTGGGAGAAATCAAAGGAGAAACTGTCAGGGAATTTGAAGAACTCGTGCAAACTATTCCCGATAGGGCGCAAACTGATAACAACAGCTTGGAAGATATAAAACAATCTCTTCTCAGAGATTTGAAAGAAATCGTGGAAGTTATAGTCAACCAAGTAAACGTCGACAGCAGTAAACTGCTGCAGTTGCAGAAAGATCTTCTTAGCTCATTAGAACCCATCATTGATTCACTGCTCAATGGTTTGGGATTGTAATGTATGTAAAATTATGCAAATCAAGGCTTTTATTTAAGAAATATTTTGAGTTAACTTCTTGGCTAAACATCTCCGTACTTAGCGCAGTAAAGATATTTTAGTTTAAAAGCTTGAAACAACAGAAATCGCTGTTGTAGTCCTAATTAATACTGAACACAGTATACAGCACTGCTGGGAATACACGACAGCTATGTTCAATGCTAGCATGGTGCAGTAGTAACGGCTTAGAGTAGTTTCCTTTCCGGCGTCATCACTCTGCGATAAAGATCATTAAGAAGATGACATGTCTGGGAGGTACTCGTATAAAAGAATAGAAATATAAAGTCAAAAATCCAGTTTGCATCATCTCAAAATTTTGGAAGATAGAAACGGGACGCTTGACGGCTTCTTCATTTCAAACTACGAGGTATGTTAGTAACTTACTACGAAACGTGGTCATGTTTTTTATAGAGTCACTGTCCAAGTAAAAGAACGATTTACATAATATGTCTTTTTTCATCATATCCATATTTTTTTTCAACGCTCGAAATTATGCTGAAGTTGATCAAACTACAAGAACATCTTACAGCTGTTCGATGAGCGAATATTGTTCGTAAAATACCGTATCGGATTGTTATTAGTTGTGTAACCTAAACTTGTTTTTAAACTTAAAATACCTTGAAACGTGACAAACTTAATCTGACTTGCCAAAAATATTTTGAAGAGACTACAAGTTACTACATGCAACTGTTACAGGACACCTGGATCATAAGATACTGATAATGAAAGACGGGAATCCGAGAGAAAAATTCTACTGCTCACACAACTTCAACGACTAGCCTTGTTTTTTGGTGAAAGACCACGAGTCTACCCGGAACCTGGGCAGTTGAGTAAGGAAGTCACTCCAGCTTTGTGAAACATGTTCAGTTGTACATGTTGTTTGTGTACATGTTCTTAGCATTTACTGCGCTTCATTACAAAGAAATATATACTTTTTTTCAAAATTGTAAGTCTATTCCAAAAATTAATTAAATTTTCTTCATTATACATGAAGTTTTATTAAAATTTATAAACTTCACACGAAGTTTTGAGTGGTCTTGCGGATCATGTCTGCAGATATATATTTCCCTTTAACGTGGACCGTTGTTTTTCGGAAAATCAGGTTTTCTGTCTGTAATAAAACATAAAAGGTCCTTAAATACGCAATAATAATATCGACCTACAAAATTAACACCAACTTGTAGGCAGTGCCACCCTCGACTTACGGGGAACTAGGGACTGTGTTAGATCAAGACTTGAGCTGACACACACTTTTTAGTGGCAGCGTGTCTGAATACACGACCGCTGTTAAGATTGGGAACCAATTCCATAAATGCAGAAATTATGTCTCCTGACCCTTCCAGGTCGAAGGGCCTCCTGTCACACCACCAGATTGTAACATTAAAAATTCTGTTGTGAGAAAGAAAATACCTGTACCATATAGATTACCTTGATTGGTGTAGCAAATGAATCTTTATAACTTGCAGTGCCCCTTGGTTCTCCAGAATCGATGAGATTCATGAATATATTATTGTCTCTCTATATCGTTTACCCTGCATTCTCTGACCCCTCTTAGAAATAAGAAATAAAATGGTTACACAGGAAACCTCTTCCGTTTAAAATACTGACCGGCCCTGATATCTCGTGGTACCTCGAATCCAGTTGATACTTTATTTAGCACTACTTCAAATGAATTAATTATACTGACGGGTACCCCAAATTGAAACATTTTTCCAAAACAATTTTTTTACGACTCAGAAGATTTGGAGAAGCTCCTGACTAAATAATACAGGGCCGATGTTCTAGGCTAAGCAACGCTTGCCGAGGTCGGTCTGTGGATGGGTGACCGTCTGAATATACCAAGACTCCTCCGTGCCTCGGAAAGGATGTTAAGCTGTTGATTGTAAAAACGATTTTTTTACGCCTCAGAAGATTTGGAGAAGCTGGATTGTAAAAACTTTGGCAATCGTTACGTATGGTACCGTATTAATCAGTTGTTGGGTAAAATACTGTGGTATTTAATTGAATCTGGGTTGACTGGAAGCCGACCCCAATATAGTTTGAAAAAGGCTAGGCAGATGATGAAGATTTAGAGCACAGATAGACACCCGACATAATTCTGTAGTTGAACTTTTGGCTTGTCTTAGAAGTCCCGACGACGGGCCTATCACTGTGAGTGCTTGATTGATTGTGAGTGATTTTTGGCAACCCTAAGCCCCTATTGACGACACATTCGGCGCATTGGTTGAGCGTTCGGCTGCTGCGCTACGTGTCGTGGGTTCGATCCCCGCACGGAACAAATGTTTGTATGGCCTACAGATATAATTGTTCCGGGTCTGGGTGTCTTGTGTATGTGACTGTTAATGTTTGTAAACGCACCCACGAAACAGGATCTTAGTGTGAGGCAACGTTTTTTTTTTAAATAGGAAATGTATGCTGCCAGATTTTCGCATAAAATCATAATCAATACATGCGAAATAAAAAAATTAATCAGACGGTGTCCGGCTTGACTAGCTTGTGTTAGGGTTTATTACATTTGAGAATTGCATTGCTTTTCCATTATATAAATTTAAACCGTTAATGTTTGGCTGTCTGTAAAAGAAACCTCGATTTACTTACAATGCTACTTAATATTAGTCAGTAATACCAGGGCTTTACTGGCCTGCCTTGAGGAGCTGGCATGGATCAAATGACATACTTGTTTACGCAAAATACGTGATTGGTCGTGGAGCTGCGGACGCCGCAAGGGAGGTCGCCGCAAGTCTTTTACCCTGAGAGACCAAGATCGCAGAACAAAATATTTGGGATTACACGCATAGCTGCTAGCTTCTGCAGACGGAACAAAGCTACACGAAACCAACGACTCACATGTTTTAAAAGTTCTCGTGCTTATTAAATGTATGATTTACAGAATATTGCTAAATTTTATTAGTAATCAAATTGTATTTAACAGCAGTTTGAATAGTTATAGTAATAGATATGTAGTTTAAGAGCTGACCGCCACTACGGGTGAGATCCTGTTCACAACGTTGAAATATGGACATTGTTTTTGACGAGTTAAAAGAAACGAAAACTAAGTTCTGCCCGGATTTAGGCCACAAAATATTCTCCTCCTGCCGCTATTGAAATACATTTGCATTCAGTACTTAAACATGGTATAAAAAAGAACAAGCTTTTAAAGCCAAAAAAACAAGAAAATACACTTCAAATTTATGCAAAGCAATTAATTTAGTACATATGTTTAATAACTAGCTGCTGCCCGCGACTTCGTCCCCGTGGAATCCCCGATTTTAAAACATTCTTTATCGCTGCTCCGCTCCTATTGGCTTAAGCGTGATGATATATAGCCTAAAGCCTTCCTCGATAAATGGTTTATTCAACCCAAAAAGAATTTTTCAATTCGAACCAGTAGTTCCTGAGATTAGCGCGTTCAAACAAACAAACAAACAAACTCTTCAGCTTTATAATATTAGTATAGATTAATTAAATGATATAAAAGCTTGTCGAGCGAGATTTGCACATTTTACAGGAAAAATTTGTTTCATAAAATTATTTGTAATAAAGTCATATAAAACTGTTTATTCATAAAAAAGTATGTCAAGCTAGACGAGTAAGTACACAGGTACCTACATCTCTTTCCAATTTATTTTTTAGTTATCATTGGGAATGTGTGTAAGCCTATGCATTTCATTTAATACTTCGTTGTTACATTGTCGTTTGCCTGTTCATTAAGTACAGTCTAATTCTTCAATAATTAGACCTTCCAACGATTTCAGGGATGTAAGGGGCGAACTACCATCTTTCGCCCCAAGCCAACCTCACCTGCACGTGGTGCATCCTGCTGAATGACGAACGAGGCTCTGGCGACCGACCGATGGCGGTATATCCATCAAATAGGCGTAGCTAAATGTAACAGGCCGGTGATGGGCAGCAGCGTCACCGGTGCGAGAAGCTACGCCCCCTGCGATCGCCAACCCGCCTGCCCAGCGTGGCGATTATGGGCAAATACCTCCAAAAATGCAGAAGAACAAAAAGCCACGGCCCCCAGTTCCCGGTGGTCCCGCTATTCCTGGTCATGGTGGCGACCACGGTAACGGCGGGGCGGGGGGTGCCAAGAATCTCCGGGCTACGGGACGCCACCACAACAATAAACTGACCCTGGCGACGTACAACGGACGCACGCTACGGCTTGACTCGCATCTGGCGCAACTCGAGGTGGAACTTGGGAAAATTAGGTGGCACATACTAGGGTTGAGTGAAGTCCGAAGAAAGGGGGAGGACACCATAACCCTGGAATCGGGTCACCTAATGTACTTCCGAGAGGGAGACCAGCAATCTCAAGGCGGCGTTGGGTTTCTGGTAAACAAGTCCCTATCTGACAACGTTGTGGAAATGTCAAGTGTGTCGAACAGGGTAGCGTACCTTATTGTGAAGCTCACCGAGAGGTATAGCCTCAAGGTAGTGCAAGTATACGCACCGACCTCGACACACTCGGACGACGAAGTGGAGGATATGTTCGATGACATATCGAGAGCCCTCCACTCCACCGCAAAGACACAGTACACCGTTGTCATGGGGGACTTTAACGCCAAAGTGGGAGTACAGAATTGCTGCGAATCGGTAGTAGGACACCATGGATTTGGAAGCAGAAATCATAGGGGGCAAATGCTCGTCAACTTCCTCGAACGAGAGGGGTTGTTCTTGATGAACTCCTTCTTCAAGAAACAACCCCAAAGGAAGTGGACGTGGCAAAGCCCCGACACTATGACCAAAAATGAGATCGACTTCATCATGACGGACAAGAGGCATATATTCAGAGACGTCTCCGTGATCAACAGGTTCAATACCGGTAGCGATCACCGACTTGTCCGAGGCACTCTGAATATTAACTTCAAGGCCGAACGTGCCCTTCTGATGAAGTCCAGACTCCGACCAACTCTGCTCCAGACCATGGCTGGATCTGAAACGTTCCAGGCAAACCTGGAAAACCGATTCGCTGCCGTGGAAACCACAACAGACGTAAACCAGAACCTCGAAAATGTGACTCGGATCCTCAGGGAAGAAGGAACAAGATTCTGTGATATGCAGCGTAAGGGCAAGAAGTCTAAGCTTTCAGAAGAGACTTTAGGCCTAATGAAGGAACGACGTGAAAACCCACCTGTCACTTCGTCGGCAAAGCGGTTTCTAAACCGAGAGATCAACAAGCACGTACGACGCGACCTCCGGCGCTTCAATGCTCTTTTGGTTGAAAGAGCAATCGAGCAGAACCGGGGGTCAAAGGTGTTCGTACAATCTCTTGGAAGAAGCCACCTGACGAAGTTGACCACAGCAAGTGGAGAAGTCGTTTCTTCGAAGCCAGCAGTCCTTTCGGAAGTGGAGGACTTCTATAGCCGGTTATACGCATCGCATGCATCTCGTCCTGATCCCGAAAATGAGGGTCCTAGAGCCACATTGACACGCCATTTCACCGAAGACCTGCCAGAAGTCAGTACTGGCGAAATCGAGATCGCTCTTGGGCAGCTTAAAAATGGAAAAGCCCCTGGAGAAGATGGCGTTACCACAGAGCTGCTGAAAGCTGGGGGTAACCCCGTACTGAGGGAGCTCCAGAAGCTGTTCAACGCTGTCCTTTTTGAAGGGAGAACTCCAGAGGCGTGGAGTAGAAGTGTGGTCGTCTTGTTCTTCAAAAAAGGAGACAAGACCTTGTTGAAGAACTATCGACCCATATCCCTTCTAAGCCACGTCTATAAGCTGTTCTCAAGAGTGATCACGAACCGTCTTGCGCGAAGACTCGACGAATTCCAACCACCGGAACAGGCTGGATTTCGGAGCGGATACGGCACCATAGACCACATTCACACAGTGCGGCAGATTATACAGAAGACCGAAGAGTATAATCAGCCCCTGTGTCTAGCATTTGTGGACTCTGTCTGTTCTGGAGTCCCTGCAGCGCTGCCAAGTAGACTGGCGATACATCCAAGTGATGAGATGTCTCTACGAGGCCGCCACCATGTCCGTTCAAGTACAGAATCAGCAAACAAGTCCCATACCGTTGCATCGAGGAGTGAGACAAGGGGATGTTATTTCCCCGAAATTGTTCACTAATGCAATGGAGGATATGTTCAAGACGCTGAACTGGAAAGAACGTGGCATTAACATCAATGGCGAGTACATCTCTCACTTGCGATTTGCAGACGATATCGTCATTATGGCAGAAACACTGCAGGACCTACAACAGATGCTGAATGACCTGGCTGACTCTTCTGTACGCATCGGCCTACGGATGAACTTGGATAAAACCAAGGTCATGTTCAACGAACATGTTCTACCGGAACCGATTGCGATTCACGGTGCCGTTCTCGAAGTTGTTCAAAAATATGTGTACCTCGGGCAGTCACTGCAGTTAGGTAGAAACAACTTTGAGGGCGAGGTGAACAGAAGAATTCAGTTGGGTTGGGCAGCATTTGGGAAGCTACGTCGAGTCTTTACATCGTCGATCCCACAGTGCCTAAAGACGAAAGTCTTCAATCAGTGCGTCCTACCCGTCATGGCATACGGAGCCGAAACGTGGACACTGACGGCTCGTATGGTCCATAAGCTCAAAGTCGCTCAGCGGGCTATGGAAAGGGCTATGCTCGGTGTGTCTCTGAGGGATCGCATCAGAAATGAGGTGATCCGTCAGAGAAGCAAGGTAATTGATATAGCCCACCGGATTAGTAAGCTGAAGTGGCAGTGGGCTGGCCATATTAATCGTAGAACCGACAACCGTTGGGGTAAACGAGTTTTAGAGTGGAGACCGCGTCTCGGCAAACGTAGTGTAGGACGTCCTCAGGCACGGTGGAGTGACGATTTGCGCAGGACGGCTGGCAGAAACTGGATGCGAGAAGCCGAAAATAGATCTAAGTGGCGTGCAATTGGAGAGGCCTATGTCCAGCAGTGGACTGCAACAGGCTGTTGATGATTGATGAACGATTTCACCCTGGTTCAGGTTAAGTATACTTGACTTGCAACGAAAAGCTTTGAGCCTTAGAGACAACGGCATGATCGACAGTACTTCCCTGCATTTTTTGTACTGACCATAATCATGGAGGTTTTTTGATGGTCATGGTCATAATGTAACTTATCCGCCATTTTTTATGGTTCCACAAATTTAAGATTTAATCTGACGCTGTATTAGTATTAGTGTTTACCTTAGCAAGGCCTTTCATTTGATAACCGTAAAAAATAGCTAGTCCACCATCTTAGATGTTCCACCATATTGGAATAAGAATGACGTCACAACGCGAAGCATGCATTGTCATCCAAAATAAGCGTGTATACAAAATTTCCGCTCAATCGGTTAAATGTAACTGATTTAAAATTCAGTAGCAAGACTCTACCTTGGCAAACATACATACATTGCAAGTTAATCAAAAGCTTGCAAACATTTCAATAAGTCCAAAATGTATTATTCTGCGGCTCTTAAAATTCCACTGAAGCAACAGACAGCTCACTTCCTATTTTCATGAGTTCACTGTCGTCAGCAGATGTAATTATACATTTTAATAGTGCATAGGTACAACTATGGCTTGCAAACATTCCAGAACTGTCGTAAGTCTACAGGAAGTATTAAATGCATCAAGTACACACATGTACATGGGTAAACGAATTACGTCTTAATTATTTTTCGGCCCCGTGCTTACACAGATGGAAACCTAGAGCTAAACTAATACTAAGATCATATAAAAGGCTGCATTCTGTTGCAAAAGTTACAAGTTGCTCATCATCCAGTTCCGAAGACGCGCTTCGACAAAGATCGTAACAACTTTTTCCCTTCCAAAATGAAGACAGCTCTGTATTTGGTGGTCGTGATCGTAAGTACATTTCCATATTCGCTTAACGATAAGGTGCAGTTCACTGCTTCCTTCCGTTTGGCATCGAGCTCCAACGTGTCGCGCACGCTATTTAAAACAATAAAATTCACAACATTCAAAATATTCAAGTAAGCTATTATTCGATCCTAACTTAATGGAACGATGTACTTCCATTAAGTTAGGATCGTATCGTATCGTGGTATTTCATACTTGTAGCCCTCCCATTGATTCTTTCTGTGGGCGAATCAGATGTCGGTTCCTAACTCCGAAAAGTGCGCTTGCTTACCACTACGACACAAAGACGCGCCATTGGCGCCCGGATCTATTACTTATCAGGGCATTCATTTGTTACAGGCGGCCTTAGCCTACGCCGAGGAGACACCTGCCGTACCAGACTTAGGAGAAATAGGAGCAGAAATAGGACAAGCAGCAGGAGGAATAATAGGAGGATTAATAGGAGAAGCAGGAAAAATTATAGGAGAAATAACAAAAAGTACTGCGGGAGGTATGTTTCACGAAAATATTTTAACCATAAATGTGGCGTTCATTACTCTGGTATCACTCGTTCGAACATTCGTTCATTATCCAGTGGTTCTTCTGACTACCAGTCTTACCAAAGAGCATCAGGGTTGCGGAGGTCAGTCAGTCACTCCATGGTGTTCAGGTGCAAACGGATAGATTGGAAGCTGACTCCAGCGCAGTATGACATGGCTAGTCAGATGATAGGTGCTCTGTTCAAAACCACTAAGCACCACATGCGCTGTATTCAGTGCAGTTTTAAAACCTACGTTATGTTTTATTTTCTATACTGACCCATATCAATGAATCCCCCATAAAGCAAGTATATGCTGCATTTTGCCGGGTTCCTCATACAAAAGCTTTCACTTTATTTATCTATTGGACCTAAGGTAACTATTCTTTTGGTATCGACACAACGAACAGAGATCAAAGCGGTTATTGTGCAGTATCATGTCTTACATAAGCTGGTCGAGAGTAAGTCAGGCTCGGATACAAAGGGTTTCCAACGAATCTTGTTTTTTATTCCTGTAATCTATAGTAAATATCTACTATTTGATTTTTTTAAAACTTTTGCTCAATAGTTTCGTAGATAAGGGAGAAGGGGAGGCATGGACTTTATTTATCTTTTTTTTTAAACTTTAAAATTATTCATTTCAAAACGATGAAAAATAATAAACCTTAGCAGTAAGATTTTACCCTAGCAGTAAGACTTAAACCATAGCCGTAAGTTATTTTATTTCTGTAAAGTCCCCACAATTGACCTGCTTAAATTAGCTGTGAGAGACGGACAGGCAGACAGAGGGTCAGGCAGACGGACACACGAGTGATTCCGTTTTTCCACACGGACCTTCGGAACTAATAAACTGAGGTTTTAACAGATTTAATTGTGATTACAGGTAATCAAAGATCAAAGCGTGGCATATTGGGGGCATTAGTGGGAGGCATCACAGACACTGTTGGTTCGATCGCGTCAGGTATCATAGACACGAGTGCTAACACATTGGACGCGATCGGTGATGGAGCGAAAAACTTGGCGGATGCTGTAGGACAGACTAAGGACAACACTGCAAAAACAATCGAAACTGTCAAGAATAAAGCAGGAGAGACTCTAGAAGATATTAAAGACACAGTGAAAGACGTCGCAGGACATATTTTAGATAAATGGAATGAGATCAAAGAAGACGTCTTCGAAACAGTGGAAAGCACTCTGGAAAAGGTTTTGAGCAAATCGGGAGGTAACTTGGGAGAAATCAAAGGAGAAACTGTCAGGGAATTTGAAGAACTCGTGCAAACTATTCCCGATAGGGCGCAAACTGATAACAACAGCTTGGAAGATATAAAACAATCTCTTCTCAGAGATTTGAAAGAAATCGTAGAAGTTATAGTCAACCAAGTAAACGTCGACAGCAGTAAACTGCTGCAGTTGCAGAAAGATCTTCTTAGCTCATTAGAACCCATCATTGATTCATTGCTAAATGGTTTGGGATTGTAATTTATGTAAAATTATGCAAATCATGGCTTTTATTTAAGAAATATTTTTAGTTAACTTCTTGGCTTAACATCTCCGTACTTAGCGCAGTAATGATTATTTAAGCTTGAAATACCTAACAGAAATCGCTGTTGTAGTCCTAATTAATACTGAACACAGTATACAGCACTGCTGGGAATACACGACAGCTATGTTCAATGCTAGCATGGTGCAGTAGTAACGGCTTAGAGTAGTTTCCTTTCCGGCGTCATCACTCTGCGATAACGATCATTCAGAAGATGACAGCTCTGGGAGGTACTCGTATAAAAGAATAGAAATATAAAGTCAAAAATCCAGTTTGCATCATCTCAAAATTTTGGAAGATAGAAACGGGACGCTTGACGGCTTCTTCATTTCAAACTACGAGGTATGTTAGTAACTTACTACGAAACGTGGTCATGTTTTTTATAGAGTCACTGTCCAAGTAAAAGAACGATTTACATAATTATGTCTTTTTTCATCATATCCATTTTTTTTTCAACGCTCGAAATTATGCTAAAGTTGATCAAACAACAAGAACATCTTACAGCTGTTTGATGAGCGAATATTGTTCGTAAAATACCGTATCGGATTGTTATTAGTTGTGTAACCTAACATCGGGACCAGCACCTACTTGTTATTAAACTTAAAATACCTTGAAACGTGACAAACTTAATCTGACTTGCCAAAAATATTTTGAAGAGACTACAAGTTACTACATGCAACTGTTACAGGACACCTGAATCATAAGATACTGATAATGAAAGACGGGAATCCGAGAGGAAAATTCTACTCCTCACACAACTTCAACGACTAGTCTTGTTTTTGGTGAAAGGCCACGAGTCTACCCGGAACCTGGGCAGTTGAGTAAGGAAGTCACTCCAGCTTTGTGAAACATGTTCAGTTGTACATGTTGTTTGTGTACATGTTCTTAGCATTTACTGCGCTTCATTACAAAGAAATATATACTTTTTTTTCAAAATTGTAAGTCTATTCCAAAAATTAATTAAATTTGCTTTATTATACCTACATGAAGTTTTATTAAAATGTCATAAGAAGTTTTGAGTGGTCTTGCGGATCATGTCTGCAGGTATATATTTCCCTTCAACGTGAACGTGGAAATTCTGTTATGAGAAAGAAAATACCTGTACCATACAGATTACCTTGATTTGTGTAGCAAATGAATCTTTATAACTTGTAGTGCCCCTTGGTTCTCCAGAATCGATGAGATTCATTAATATATTATTGTCTCTCTCTATTGTTTACCCTGCATTCTCTGACCCCTCTTAGAAATAAGAAATAAAAAGGTTACACAGGACACCTCTTCTGTTTAAAATACTGACCAGCCCTGATATCTCATGGTACCTCGAATCCAGTTGATACTTTATTTAGCACTACTTCAAATGAATTAATAATACTGACCGGTACCCCAAATTGAAACATTTTTCCAAAACAATTTTTTTACGACTCAGAAGATTTGGAGAAGCTCCTGACTAAATCATACAGGGCTCGATGTTCTAGGCTAAGCAACGCTTGCCGAGGTCGGTCTGTGGATGGGTGACCGTCTGAATATACCAAGACTCCTCCGTGCCTCGGAAAGGACGTTAAGCTGTTGATTGTAAAAACGATTTTTTTTACGCCTCAGAAGATTTGGAGAAGCTTGATTGTAAAAACTTTGGCAATCGTTACGTATGGTACCGTATTAATCAGTTGTTGGGTAAAATACTGTGGTATTTAATTGAATCTGGGTTGACTGGAAGCCGACCCCAATATAGTTTGAAAAAGGCTAGGCAGATGATGAAGATTTAGAGCACAGATAGACACCCGACATAATTCTGTAGTTGAACTTTTGGCTTGTCTTAGAAGTCCCGACGACGGGCCTATCACTGTGAGTGTTTGATTGATTGTGAGTGATTTTTGGCAACCCTAGGCCCCTGATTGACGACACAATTCGGCGCATTGGTTGAGCGTTCGGCTGCTGCGCTACGTGTCGCGGGTTCGATCCCCGCACGGAACAAATGTTTGTATGGCCTACAGATATAATTGTTCCGGGTCTGGGTGTCTTGTGTATGTGACTGTTAATGTTTGTAAACGTACCCACGAAACAGGATCTTAGTGTGAGGCATCGTTTTTTTTTTTTAAATAGGAAATTTATGCTGCCAGATTTTCGCATAAAATCATAATCAATACATGCGAAATAAAAAAAATAATCAGACGGTGTGTACAACGTCACAAAAATATCTCGCAAAGAAATGAAACCAGTGTCCAGAGTAAGACAATTTATTGAATAAAGTACTGCGGAGGTCATGCTTTGTAGGAAAATCTTAACATCGCGATTTACAAACGTGACGTCACAGCACAACGCCATCTATTATCTAAAAATACTAAACTAATGACACATGTTGACTTTCACATAAAACCTCTATGTAGTAATATTTAAAAGCAGATTAGACATTCCGCCCACCATGGACAACTCCGTCCATCAACCTTAACATGACAATATAAACCTTTAAATAAAATTATTGGTCATTTGACTATACACATTAAACCTAGGACCTTATAGCTACGATACAAATTCATGCCTTATGTGTAAATAAAAAATAAACAACGGTAAAAACAAATTCAATCAAGTAAATTCACAAACGGTGTAAATAAAACCTTATTTAATTAAGTCAATATGATAGTACCTAACAATAACTAAGTGGTTACAGGTAAAATAATTAATTTAGATACAGGTCTTTTAATTTCATTATTTTTACACCTTAAGGTTACAACGCGAGTAATGTTGTCCAAACCTGGATGTTTATTTGTAATAACCCCATATAGCCATCTAGCGGGTGGAAGACCATCTTCTTTAACCAGAACCACGTCTCCAATCCCAGGTTCAGGCTTACAATCTTTCCATTTGTATCGATGTTGCAATTGAGTTAAGTATTCTAGTGACCATCTACGCCAGAAATTTTGAAGCATTTTTTGCGTAAGCTGCCACCGCTTCAGATTACTAATGGATGAATTTTCATAATTTGCATCAGGTACAGTTACTAGAGGTTCACCCACGAGAAAGTGCCCAGGCGTTAAAGGACATGAGTCCTCTGGATTGTTAGAAAGCTGAGAGATCGGCCTCGAGTTAAGGCAGGCCTCGATTTGAGCCAGCACAGTTGTGATTTCTTCAAATGTCAATGTGCTAGTGCCTATAATTCTTTTCAAATGGTGCTTCGTGGACTTGACACCAGCCTCCCATAATCCTCCAAAATTTGGAGCATGGGGAGGTATAAAATGCCAAGTTGTACCATTCATAGATAGAAAATCAGCTATTTCCGAAGCTACCATAGACCTTTCAGCGTTGAATAGCTGTCGCAATTCCTTTGCACTACCAACAAATGTGGTCCCATTATCACTCCACAAGTCCAATACTCGGCCACGTCTGGCTACAAAGCGTTTAAAAGACGCTAGAAAACTCTGAGAAGTCATGTCACTAACGACTTCTAGATGAATAGCCCGAGTGGACATGCAAACAAACAAACATATATAACCCTTTGTGGAGTGATGACCGCGACCTTTAGAGGTTCGGATGCTGATTGGACCTGCGTAATCTACGCCACTACATTGGAAGGGCTTCAGAGCAGATACTCTGGCCTTTGGTAACTGGCCCATCATTTGTTGTTGTGTATGTGCTGAATGTCGAATACAAGTTACACACTTGTGAACATATTGCCTAACGAGAGTCCTTGCATTTAGTATCCAGTATTTGGATCTTAAGTAATTGAGCATCAATTGCGGCCCGCCATGCAAAGTTCTCTCGTGAGCCTCGGCAATCAAAAGATTAGTAAAGTGTGATTTATGAGGAATCAAGATGGGATGCTTTATATTCTCATCAATAGAAGCCCGGTGCAAGCGACCGCCAACTCTTAAGATCCCGTCATCATCAAGAATAGGATTCAACGAGGTAAGTCTACTTCCCTTACTTAATTTACGGTTTTTTTTCACAGATTCTATTTCATCACTAAAGGATTGGTACTGGCAGAGTTTGATACAGGTAAGTACAGCTTCATTTAATTCCTTTGTAGTTAGCCAAGTAGTTATTTTATTGTTATTAGGGTTAAGTTCCTTCATTCTTAAAAATCTTCTACAGTAAGCTATGACTCTTATCAACTTACTGAACTTAGAAAATCTAGTAAATAGACTATCATCACATTCTAACGCAGTTTCATGACATTTTGTTTTTATCTTTCTTTCTTCTAACGTAGTTACTTGTATATTTCCTCTATTATAGTCAATCTGTTCATTCCGTAACCATACTGGGCCTTTTTTCCATAGTTGCATATCGTTACACTCAGAAGGACTTGCTCCCCGAGATGCGCAATCCGCTGGATTTTCCGACGACGCCACATGTGACCACTGACTTCTATCCATTATGGTAAGTATTTCGGAAACACGATTCGCGATAAACGTTTTCCACCGACTGGGGTGGCTGCTTAACCACGCCAAAACGACGGATGAGTCTGTCCACGCATATAAGTGTTGTTTGGGAACTTTTAGAGTTGCAGCGACTTCCTGAAGAAGCTTTGCTAGTAAGACAGCTCCACAAAGCTCTAATCGCGGGATTGATACCTGCTTTACAGGAGCAACCTTGGTTTTTGAAGTCACCAAGATTGAGTGAATATGTCCATCTCTATCAATGATTCGGACGTATACCACCGCGGCGTATGCTACATTGGACGCATCTGAAAAACCATGCAATTCTAGAACCTTGTTTTCCTTGCTATAGTTGATCCAACGAGGCAGACGAAACTTAATAAGGTTACAAAGGCTCTTCCGGAAGTCTAGCCACTCGGTCAGCAACGGTGCAGGCAATTCTGCGTCCCATTCGATCCCAGTCATCCATATTCGTTGAATAAATACCTTCGCAGTGATGATTATTGGCGCTAACCAGCCAAGGGGATCGAATAGTCGCGCTATATCCGAAATTACTTTACGCTTTGTCACCGGCAAATCCACATCACTAAGCTGAATTGTGTAAACGAACTCGTCATTGTTTTTGTCCCACGTTAAACCTAATATTTTTGAATCTGTTTTTAGGTCCATGTTCCCTTGTGTTTGAGATATACGTTCACCGTCTTCAATCCAGCTTAATAATTCTCTGTTGTTACTCGACCATTTTTGGAGTTGGAAACCTCCACGTTTAAGCAGCTCCGACATCTGCTTATATATTTCTACTCCTTCCTCTATGGTTTGACATCCCGTCATTAGGTCATCCATATAAAAATCTGTAACAACACGGTTCTTTGCTAAAGGAAATTCAGCTCCTTCGTCTTGAGCTAATTGCTGCAATGACCGTACTGCTAGGTAAGGTGCCGATGAGGTTCCAAACGTTACTCGCAAATGACGTAATACCTGAATTTCGTCATCTGGATTTTCGCGCCATAATATTCGCTGAAAATCTGTGTGATCATCGCATACCTTAATCTGTCTGTACATTTTGACGATATCCGCTACCAGACAGATAGGTTCACAACGCCAACGCATGATGATATGACGAAGCTCAGATTGTAGAGGAGGCCCTACCATTAAATCTTGATTAAGAGATACCCCGTTGGTACCTACACACGATGCATCAAATACGATGCGCAACTTCGTCGTACTTTTTTCGTTACGAATAACAGCGTGATGAGGTAAGTACACAGAACCATCTTTGTCTCTATCATGTACTATATCCATATGATTAAGAGCTATATACTCATTTATAACAGCTGAATACTGAACCTTGAACTCGGGATTCCTTAGAAATCGCTTTTCTAGGGTTAAAAATCGTTTAAGAGCAATGTCTTTCGATCCACCATATTTACAAGCAGGATCGCTTGACTTGAAAGGCATGTGCACAATATAGCGACCAGATTCATCTCGTTTGGTTGTGGCCTTAAATATGTCTTCACACATTTGTTCTTCTGGGGTCAAGTAAACCCTATCGTAATCGCCTTTGGGCTCAGATTCTAGTTCCCAGAATTTTCTAAGGAGTGTATTCTCATCTGTATGAGTTGAATGCAATGTAATAACAGTATTGTGGCATGTCTCGCTTTGGTGGAATTCACCTACTTGACCAGACAAGATCCATCCTAGTCTAGTATTTTGTGCGATGGGCCGACCAGGTGGACCTCTAATTATACCTTCTAACAAAATCTGGCCATAAACTTCGGCACCTAAAAGCAAATCAATTTTGTTCGGAGTATCGAACGATGGATCTGCTAAAGCCAAAGACGAGATGGTGGTCAAAACATTTGCCACAACTTTCCTTTCCGGTAAAATAGTCGTTAGTTTCTTTAAAACATAAGCTTTAACAGTGATGATAAAACTAGGGTCGACGCGTGATTTAACTTTAATGATGACCATCGAATTTAATGAAATTGTTGATTGGCCCTGATCACCGCCTGTACCTGAAATTGAACCTTTGATAGGTACTCTTTTGAGACCTAAGAGCTGGACTACGGACTCCGTTACAAAGGAAGCCTGAGACCCCTGGTCTAACAGGGATCTTAATACTACAGCAGTACCGCTCTTTGATTCCGCTTCAATTAGCGCAGTGGCTAATAATATTTGACTATGACTATTAGCAAAACAACTTACAATATTAGTGGAATTACTCTGGGTTGAATTGGTATCAGCAGGAACGCTGCCTTCTGCCACTTGATCAGTTTTGTTACTATCACCAACTGGTTTGGAGACATTCTTGAGATGAAGAAGACTATGATGCTTCTTTTGACATATACGACATCTGGTGGACTGGCGGCATGCATATACGGAGTGATTTGCCCCTAAACAATTGTAGCATAAACCATTTGTTTGGACAAAATTACGACGCTTATCCATATCGAGACCGGCGAACTTTTTACAATTAGCAAGCTTGTGGCTATCTTGGCAATAAATACACAATGTAGTTGACACATGGAGCGATTTGACTGGCACATTACGATTGGACTGATGACGTTGACCTTTGTTGTCTAAAAATTCCAAAGACCGAAATCTTTGTTCAAGGAAAGACTTGAACTGATTCATTGTAGGCAAATCGTCTGAACAATCGCTAATTATCATTTCCCATTGTTTACGTGACTCAGTGTCTAGTTTTAAGCTCAATACATAAATAACTATAATATCCCAATGGTCAACCATTATGCCTAAATTTTCCAAAGCATGTAAACATTCGTTAGATGTGTCTAATAACTCCTTAACTGCGCTGGAGGATTCAGTTACAATATTTTTCTGACTCATAAAACGTTTAATTATACAGTTGGCTAAATATTTTTTATTGTTATATCGATTCTCTAATTTAGTCCAACAGGTTGCGTAATTACTACTAGTTATTGGAATGTGCCGTAAAAGACCTTCAGCTTCTCCAGACA
Source organism: Hecatera dysodea (assembly GCA_905332915.2). NCBI lineage: Eukaryota > Metazoa > Arthropoda > Insecta > Lepidoptera > Noctuidae > Hecatera > Hecatera dysodea. The sequence continues at coordinate 1,867,143 of HG995294.1, read as the reverse complement.
AATACGATTTCAAATAATGAAGCTTTTGAACATCGTCTAATCGGCTATTATTATGTATTAGGGATTTAAATAAATCTCTAAAACTAATCCACTCAGAATAACTTCCAGTAAACACAGGCAACTCAATCTTTGGCAATTTTACAGAACATATCTCTCCAGAACCCTTCGCAGAAGATCCAGACACTTTAGCTAAACTATCCGAACATACAATTTTCTTCAATGCTTCCCTCAACTCTGCTTTATAATCAGTAAATAATTCTTCCGTGGTCTCATATACATTTTTTATGTTATAATTCGATTTTTCGAATTCAACAGACTTAATCGATGATACAAGTTTCATATGAGTTTCAGAAAACGCTGACCAATTAGCTTCTAAGGTTTCTAATCTAGTTTCTATGTATGAACTGGTTAATCGCTCTTTAGGTGATTTCTTAAAGTTAGACCTTGCTTTACTGATGGTAGATTGTAAATTAAACTGTAAGTTACTCAAAGCCTCCATACTGAATATAAATTAGTCTTCTAAATAAACCGCAAAAATCACAAGTCTTTGAACTGAATACACCTCGCTGCTAAATCGGGCATAGGTTCCCCGTAGTTCACTTTTTATTCAAATTATTCTAAGTCCATATGCACACATTAATGTTTCCAAGTCCAAATTGTTGATTAAATTGGTTAAGTCTCAATGTAAATTAATTTAGTTAATGAACTCAACTCAATTTAATTTTAACACTCTCGATATTTTAAACATTTAAAGTACTCACATCACTTCACTTTTCCGAAGCTCGTCGCAATGATTTGCAGGGTACTTGCCCCCCGCGCAGCAGTTGCTCACGCCAACACGAACAGTTTGAAGCAACAGCGCTGACCGTTGTGTATTGTACATACAATACATATACGCCTGAGCGCCAACCTTGCACGATCCACCGATGCTGCTCACCACTGACTGCCAGCGTTGACTCCACCACAACACAGACTATGCACACCAGTCCTTTATCCGGCTCGAAGGACCACTTTGTACAACGTCACAAAAATATCTCGCAAAGAAATGAAACCAGTGTCCAGAGTAAGACAATTTATTGAATAAAGTACTGCGGAGGTCATGCTTTGTAGGAAAATCTTAACATCGCGATTTACAAACGTGACGTCACAGCACAACGCCATCTATTATCTAAAAATACTAAACTAATGACACATGTTGACTTTCACATAAAACCTCTATGTAGTAATATTTAAAAGCAGATTAGACACGGTGTCCGGCTTGACTAGCTTGTGTTAGGGTTTATTACATTTGAGAATTGCATTGCTTTTCCATTATATAAATTAAAACCTTTAATGTTTGGCTGTCTGTAAAAGAAACCTCGATTTACTTACAATGCTACTTAATATTAGTCAGTAATACCAGGGCTTTACTGGTCTGCCTTGAGGAACTGGCATGGATCAAATGACATACTTGTTTACGCAAAATACGTTTTTGGTCGTGGAGTTGCGGACGCCGCAAGGGAGGTCGCCGCAAGTCTTTTACCCTGAGAGACCAAGATCGCAGAACAAAATATTTGGGATTACACGCATAGCTGCTAGCTTCTGCAGACAGAACAAATCTACACGAAACCAACGACTCATATGTTTTAAAGTTCTCGTGCTTATTAAATGTATGATTTACAGAATATTGCTAAATTTTATTAGTAATCAAATTGTATTTAACAGCAGTTTGAATAGTTATAGTAATAAATATGTAGTTTAAGAGCTGACCGCCACTACGGGTGAGATCCTGTTCACAACGTTGAAATATGGACATTGTTTTTGACGAGTTAAAAGAAACGAAAACTAAGTTCTGCCCGGATTTAGGCCACAAAATATTCTCCTCCTGCCGCTATTGAAATACATTTGCATTCAGTACTTAAACATGGTATAATAAAGAACAAGCTTTTAAAGCCATAAAAACAAGAAAATACACTTCAAATTTATGCAAAGCAATTAATTTAGTACATATATTTAATAATTAATTAAATGATATAAAAGCTTGTCGAGCGAGATTTGCACATTTTACAGGAAAAATTTGTTTCATAAAATTATTTGTAATAAAGTCATATAAAACTGTTTATTCATAAAAAAGTATGTCAAGCTAGACGAGTAAGTACACAGGTACCTACATCTCTTTCCAATTTATTTTTTAGTTATCATTGGGAATGTGTGTAAGCCTATGCATTTCATTTAATACTTCGTTGTTACATTGTCGTTTGCCTGTTAATTAAGTACAGTCTAATTCTTCAATAATTAGATCTTCCAACGATTTCACCCTGGTTCAGGTTAAGTATACTTGACTTGCAGCGAAAAGCTTTGAGCCTTAGAGACAACGGCATGGTCGGCAGTACTTCCCTGCATTTTCTGTACTGACCATAATCATGGAGGTTTTTTGATGGTCATGGTCATAATGTAACTTATCCGCCATTTTGTATGGTTCCACAAACTTAAGATTTAATCTGACGCTGTATTAGTATTAGTGTTTACCTTAGCAAGGCCTTTCATTTGATAACCGTAAAAAATAGCTAGTCCACCATCTTAGATGTTCCACCATATTGGAATAAGAATGACGTCACAAAGCGAAACATGCATTGTCATCCAAAATAAGCGTGTATACAAAATTTCCGCTCAATCGGTTAAATGTAACTGATTTCAAATTCAGATGCAAGACTACCTTGACAAACATACATACATTGCGAGTTAATCAAAAGCTTGCAAACATTTTAATAAGTCCAAAATTTATTATTCTGCGGCTCTTAAAATTCCACTGAAGCAACAGAAAGCTCACTTCCTATTTTCATGAGTTCACTGTCGTCAGCAGATGTAATTATACATTTTTATAGTGCATAGGTAAAACTATGACTTGTAAACATTCCAGAACCGTCGTAAGTCTACAGGAAGAATTAAAAATGCATCAAGTACACACATGTACATGGGTAAACGAATTACGTCTTAATTATTTTTCGGCTCCGTGCTTACACAGATGGAAACCAAGAGCTAAACTAATACTAAGATCATATAAAAGGCTGCGTTCTGTTGCAAAAGTTACAAGTTGCTCATCATCCAGTTCCGAAGACGTGCTTCGACAAAGATCGTAACAACTTTATCCCTTCCAAAATGAAGACAGCTCTGTATTTGGTGGTCGTGATCGTAAGTACATTTCCATATTCGCTTAACGATAAGGTGCAGTTCGCTGCTTACTTCCGTTTGCCATCGAGCTCCAACGTGTCGCGCACGCTATTTAAAACAATAAAATTCACAACATTCAATTACGTAAAAATATTCAAGTAAGTTATTATTCGATCCTAACTTAATGGAACGATGTAAGTACTTCCATTAAGTTAGGATCGTATCGTATCGTGGTATTTCATACTTGTAGCCCTCCCATTGATTATTTCTGTGGGCGAATCAGATGTCGGTTCCTAACTCCGAAAAGTGCGCTTGCTTACCACTACGACACAAAGACGCGCCATTGGCGCCCGGATCTATTACTTATCAGGGCATTCATTTGTTACAGGCGGCCTTAGCCTACGCCGAGGAGACACCTGCCGTACCAGACTTAGGAGAAATAGGAGCAGAAATAGGACAAGCAGCAGGAGGAATAATAGGTGGATTAATAGGAGAAGCAGGAAAAATTATAGGAGAAATAACAAAAAGTGCTGCGGGAGGTATGTTTCACGAAAATATTTTAACCATAAATGTGGCGTTCATTACTCTGGTATCACTCGTTCGAACATTCGTTCATTATCCAGTGGTTCTTCTGACTACCAGTCTTACCAAAGAGCATCAGGGTTGTGGAGGTCAGTCAGTCACTCCATGGTATTCAGGTGCAAACGGATAGATTGGAAGCTGACTCCAGCGCAGTATGACATGGCTAGTCAGATGATAGGTACTCTGTTCAAAACCACTAAGCACCACATGCGCTGTATTCAGTGCAGTTTTAAAACCTACGTTATCTTTTATTTTCTACTGACCCATATCAATGAATCCCCCATAAAGCAAGTATATGCTGCATTTTGCCAGGTTCCTCATACAAAAGCTTTCACTTTATTTATCTATTGGACCTAAGGTAACTATTCTTTTGGTATCGACACAACGAACAGAGATCAAAGCGGTTAGCGTGCAGTATCATGTCTTACATAAGCTGGTCGAGAGTAAGTCAGGCTCAGGATACAAAGGGTTTCCAACGAATCTTGTTTTTTTTTTCCTGTAATCTATAGTAATTAATATCTACTATTTGATTTTTTCAACACTTTTGACTTGACTCAGTAGTTTCGTAGATAAGGGAGAAGGGGAGGCATGGAATTTATTTATCTTTTTTTTTAACTTTAAAATTATTCATTTCAAAACGATGAAAAATAATGAACCTTAGCAGTAAGATTTTACCCTAGCAGTAAGACTTAAACCATAGCCGTAAGTTTTTTTTTATTTCTGTAAAGTCCCCACAATTAACCTGCTTAAATTAGCTGTGAGAGACGGACAGGCAGACAGAGGGTCAGGCAGACGGACACACGAGTGATTCCGTTCTTCCACACAGACCTTCGGAACTAATAAACTGAGGTTTTAACAGATTTAATTGTGATTACAGGTAATCAAAGATCAAAGCGTGGTATATTGGGGGCATTAGTGGGAGGCATCACAGACACTGTTGGTTCGATCACGTCAGGTATCATAGACACGAGTGCTAACACATTGGACGCGATCGGTGATGGAGTGAAAAACTTGGCGGATGCTGTAGGACAGACTAAGGACAACACTGCAAAAACAATCGAAACTGTCAAGAATAAAGCAGGAGAGACTCTAGAAGATATTAAAGACACAGTGAAAGACGTCGCAGGACATGTTTTAGATAAATGGAATGAGATCAAAGAAGACGTCTTCGAAACAGTGGAAAACACTCTGGAAAAGGTTTTGAGCAAATCGGGAGGTAACTTGGGAGAAATCAAAGGAGAAACTGTCAGGGAATTTGAAGAACTCGTGCAAACTATTCCCGATAGGGCGCAAACTGATAACAACAGCTTGGAAGATATAAAACAATCTCTTCTCAGAGATTTGAAAGAAATCGTGGAAGTTATAGTCAACCAAGTAAACGTCGACAGCAGTAAACTGCTGCAGTTGCAGAAAGATCTTCTTAGCTCATTAGAACCCATCATTGATTCACTGCTCAATGGTTTGGGATTGTAATGTATGTAAAATTATGCAAATCAAGGCTTTTATTTAAGAAATATTTTGAGTTAACTTCTTGGCTAAACATCTCCGTACTTAGCGCAGTAAAGATATTTTAGTTTAAAAGCTTGAAACAACAGAAATCGCTGTTGTAGTCCTAATTAATACTGAACACAGTATACAGCACTGCTGGGAATACACGACAGCTATGTTCAATGCTAGCATGGTGCAGTAGTAACGGCTTAGAGTAGTTTCCTTTCCGGCGTCATCACTCTGCGATAAAGATCATTCAGAAGATGACATGTCTGGGAGGTACTCGTATAAAAGAATAGAAATATAAAGTCAAAAATCCAGTTTGCATCATCTCAAAATTTTGGAAGATAGAAACGGGACGCTTGACGGCTTCTTCATTTCAAACTACGAGGTATGTTAGTAACTTACTACGAAACGTGGTCATGTTTTTTATAGAGTCACTGTCCAAGTAAAAGAACGATTTACATAATATGTCTTTTTTCATCATATCCATATTTTTTTTCAACGCTCGAAATTATGCTGAAGTTGATCAAACTACAAGAACATCTTACAGCTGTTCGATGAGCGAATATTGTTCGTAAAATACCGTATCGGATTGTTATTAGTTGTGTAACCTAAACTTGTTTTTAAACTTAAAATACCTTGAAACGTGACAAACTTAATCTGACTTGCCAAAAATATTTTGAAGAGACTACAAGTTACTACATGCAACTGTTACAGGACACCTGGATCATAAGATACTGATAATGAAAGACGGGAATCCGAGAGAAAAATTCTACTGCTCACACAACTTCAACGACTAGCCTTGTTTTTTGGTGAAAGACCACGAGTCTACCCGGAACCTGGGCAGTTGAGTAAGGAAGTCACTCCAGCTTTGTGAAACATGTTCAGTTGTACATGTTGTTTGTGTACATGTTCTTAGCATTTACTGCGCTTCATTACAAAGAAATATATACTTTTTTTCAAAATTGTAAGTCTATTCCAAAAATTAATTAAATTTTCTTCATTATACATGAAGTTTTATTAAAATTTATAAACTTCAAAAGAAGTTTTGAGTGGTCTTGCGGATCATGTCTGCAGATATATATTTCCCTTCAACGTGGACCGTTGTGTTTGGGAAAATCAGGTTTTCTGTCTGTAATAAAACATAAAAGGTCCTTAAATACGCAATAATAATATCGACCTACAAAATTAACACCAACTTGTAGGCAGTGCCACCCTCGACTTACGGGGAACTAGGGACTGTGTTAGATCAAGACTTGAGCTGACACACACTTTTTAGTGGCAGCGTGTCTGAATACGCGACCGCTGTTAAGATTGGGAACCAATTCCATAAATGCAGAAATTATGTCTCCTGACCCTTCCAGGTCGAAGGGCCTCCTGTCACACCACCAGATTGTAACATTAAAAATTCTGTTGTGAGAAAGAAAATACCTGTACCATATAGATTACCTTGATTGGTGTAGCAAATGAATCTTTATAACTTGCAGTGCCCCTTGGTTCTCCAGAATCGATGAGATTCATGAATATATTATTGTCTCTCTCTATCGTTTACCCTGCATTCTCTGACCCCTCTTAGAAATAAGAAATAAAATGGTTACACAGGAAACCTCTTCCGTTTAAAATACTGACCGGCCCTGATATCTCGTGGTACCTCGAATCCAGTTGATACTTTATTTAGCACTACTTCAAATGAATTAATTATACTGACGGGTACCCCAAATTGAAACATTTTTCCAAAACAATTTTTTTACGACTCAGAAGATTTGGAGAAGCTCCTGACTAAATAATACAGGGCCGATGTTCTAGGCTAAGCAACGCTTGCCGAGGTCGGTCTGTGGATGGGTGACCGTCTGAATATACCAAGACTCCTCCGTGCCTCGGAAAGGATGTTAAGCTGTTGATTGTAAAAACGATTTTTTTACGCCTCAGAAGATTTGGAGAAGCTGGATTGTAAAAACTTTGGCAATCGTTACGTATGGTACCGTATTAATCAGTTGTTGGGTAAAATACTGTGGTATTTAATTGAATCTGGGTTGACTGGAAGCCGACCCCAATATAGTTTGAAAAAGGCTAGGCAGATGATGAAGATTTAGAGCACAGATAGACACCCGACATAATTCTGTAGTTGAACTTTTGGCTTGTCTTAGAAGTCCCGACGACGGGCCTATCACTGTGAGTGCTTGATTGATTGTGAGTGATTTTTGGCAACCCTAAGCCCCTATTGACGACACATTCGGCGCATTGGTTGAGCGTTCGGCTGCTGCGCTACGTGTCGTGGGTTCGATCCCCGCACGGAACAAATGTTTGTATGGCCTACAGATATAATTGTTCCGGGTCTGGGTGTCTTGTGTATGTGACTGTTAATGTTTGTAAACGCACCCACGAAACAGGATCTTAGTGTGAGGCAACGTTTTTTTTTTAAATAGGAAATGTATGCTGCCAGATTTTCGCATAAAATCATAATCAATACATGCGAAATAAAAAAATTAATCAGACGGTGTCCGGCTTGACTAGCTTGTGTTAGGGTTTATTACATTTGAGAATTGCATTGCTTTTCCATTATATAAATTTAAACCGTTAATGTTTGGCTGTCTGTAAAAGAAACCTCGATTTACTTACAATGCTACTTAATATTAGTCAGTAATACCAGGGCTTTACTGGCCTGCCTTGAGGAGCTGGCATGGATCAAATGACATACTTGTTTACGCAAAATACGTGATTGGTCGTGGAGCTGCGGACGCCGCAAGGGAGGTCGCCGCAAGTCTTTTACCCTGAGAGACCAAGATCGCAGAACAAAATATTTGGGATTACACGCATAGCTGCTAGCTTCTGCAGACGGAACAAAGCTACACGAAACCAACGACTCACATGTTTTAAAAGTTCTCGTGCTTATTAAATGTATGATTTACAGAATATTGCTAAATTTTATTAGTAATCAAATTGTATTTAACAGCAGTTTGAATAGTTATAGTAATAGATATGTAGTTTAAGAGCTGACCGCCACTACGGGTGAGATCCTGTTCACAACGTTGAAATATGGACATTGTTTTTGACGAGTTAAAAGAAACGAAAACTAAGTTCTGCCCGGATTTAGGCCACAAAATATTCTCCTCCTGCCGCTATTGAAATACATTTGCATTCAGTACTTAAACATGGTATAAAAAAGAACAAGCTTTTAAAGCCATAAAAACAAGAAAATACACTTCAAATTTATGCAAAGCAATTAATTTAGTACATATGTTTAATAACTAGCTGCTGCCCGCGACTTCGTCCCCGTGGAATCCCCGATTTTAAAACATTCTTTATCGCTGCTCCGCTCCTATTGGCTTAAGCGTGATGATATATAGCCTAAAGCCTTCCTCGATAAATGGTTTATTCAACCCAAAAAGAATTTTTCAATTCGAACCAGTAGTTCCTGAGATTAGCGCGTTCAAACAAACAAACAAACAAACTCTTCAGCTTTATAATATTAGTATAGATTAATTAAATGATATAAAAGCTTGTCGAGCGAGATTTGCACATTTTACAGGAAAAATTTGTTTCATAAAATTATTTGTAATAAAGTCATATAAAACTGTTTATTCATAAAAAAGTATGTCAAGCTAGACGAGTAAGTACACAGGTACCTACATCTCTTTCCAATTTATTTTTTAGTTATCATTGGGAATGTGTGTAAGCCTATGCATTTCATTTAATACTTCGTTGTTACATTGTCGTTTGCCTGTTCATTAAGTACAGTCTAATTCTTCAATAATTAGACCTTCCAACGATTTCAGGGATGTAAGGGGCGAACTACCATCTTTCGCCCCAAGCCAACCTCACCTGCACGTGGTGCATCCTGCTGAATGACGAACGAGGCTCTGGCGACCGACCGATGGCGGTATATCCATCAAATAGGCGTAGCTAAATGTAACAGGCCGGTGATGGGCAGCAGCGTCACCGGTGCGAGAAGCTACGCCCCCTGCGATCGCCAACCCGCCTGCCCAGCGTGGCGATTATGGGCAAATACCTCCAAAAATGCAGAAGAACAAAAAGCCACGGCCCCCAGTTCCCGGTGGTCCCGCTATTCCTGGTCATGGTGGCGACCACGGTAACGGCGGGGCGGGGGGTGCCAAGAATCTCCGGGCTACGGGACGCCACCACAACAATAAACTGACCCTGGCGACGTACAACGGACGCACGCTACGGCTTGACTCGCATCTGGCGCAACTCGAGGTGGAACTTGGGAAAATTAGGTGGCACATACTAGGGTTGAGTGAAGTCCGAAGAAAGGGGGAGGACACCATAACCCTGGAATCGGGTCACCTAATGTACTTCCGAGAGGGAGACCAGCAATCTCAAGGCGGCGTTGGGTTTCTGGTAAACAAGTCCCTATCTGACAACGTTGTGGAAATGTCAAGTGTGTCGAACAGGGTAGCGTACCTTATTGTGAAGCTCACCGAGAGGTATAGCCTCAAGGTAGTGCAAGTATACGCACCGACCTCGACACACTCGGACGACGAAGTGGAGGATATGTTCGATGACATATCGAGAGCCCTCCACTCCACCGCAAAGACACAGTACACCGTTGTCATGGGGGACTTTAACGCCAAAGTGGGAGTACAGAATTGCTGCGAATCGGTAGTAGGACACCATGGATTTGGAAGCAGAAATCATAGGGGGCAAATGCTCGTCAACTTCCTCGAACGAGAGGGGTTGTTCTTGATGAACTCCTTCTTCAAGAAACAACCCCAAAGGAAGTGGACGTGGCAAAGCCCCGACACTATGACCAAAAATGAGATCGACTTCATCATGACGGACAAGAGGCATATATTCAGAGACGTCTCCGTGATCAACAGGTTCAATACCGGTAGCGATCACCGACTTGTCCGAGGCACTCTGAATATTAACTTCAAGGCCGAACGTGCCCTTCTGATGAAGTCCAGACTCCGACCAACTCTGCTCCAGACCATGGCTGGATCTGAAACGTTCCAGGCAAACCTGGAAAACCGATTCGCTGCCGTGGAAACCACAACAGACGTAAACCAGAACCTCGAAAATGTGACTCGGATCCTCAGGGAAGAAGGAACAAGATTCTGTGATATGCAGCGTAAGGGCAAGAAGTCTAAGCTTTCAGAAGAGACTTTAGGCCTAATGAAGGAACGACGTGAAAACCCACCTGTCACTTCGTCGGCAAAGCGGTTTCTAAACCGAGAGATCAACAAGCACGTACGACGCGACCTCCGGCGCTTCAATGCTCTTTTGGTTGAAAGAGCAATCGAGCAGAACCGGGGGTCAAAGGTGTTCGTACAATCTCTTGGAAGAAGCCACCTGACGAAGTTGACCACAGCAAGTGGAGAAGTCGTTTCTTCGAAGCCAGCAGTCCTTTCGGAAGTGGAGGACTTCTATAGCCGGTTATACGCATCGCATGCATCTCGTCCTGATCCCGAAAATGAGGGTCCTAGAGCCACATTGACACGCCATTTCACCGAAGACCTGCCAGAAGTCAGTACTGGCGAAATCGAGATCGCTCTTGGGCAGCTTAAAAATGGAAAAGCCCCTGGAGAAGATGGCGTTACCACAGAGCTGCTGAAAGCTGGGGGTAACCCCGTACTGAGGGAGCTCCAGAAGCTGTTCAACGCTGTCCTTTTTGAAGGGAGAACTCCAGAGGCGTGGAGTAGAAGTGTGGTCGTCTTGTTCTTCAAAAAAGGAGACAAGACCTTGTTGAAGAACTATCGACCCATATCCCTTCTAAGCCACGTCTATAAGCTGTTCTCAAGAGTGATCACGAACCGTCTTGCGCGAAGACTCGACGAATTCCAACCACCGGAACAGGCTGGATTTCGGAGCGGATACGGCACCATAGACCACATTCACACAGTGCGGCAGATTATACAGAAGACCGAAGAGTATAATCAGCCCCTGTGTCTAGCATTTGTGGACTCTGTCTGTTCTGGAGTCCCTGCAGCGCTGCCAAGTAGACTGGCGATACATCCAAGTGATGAGATGTCTCTACGAGGCCGCCACCATGTCCGTTCAAGTACAGAATCAGCAAACAAGTCCCATACCGTTGCATCGAGGAGTGAGACAAGGGGATGTTATTTCCCCGAAATTGTTCACTAATGCAATGGAGGATATGTTCAAGACGCTGAACTGGAAAGAACGTGGCATTAACATCAATGGCGAGTACATCTCTCACTTGCGATTTGCAGACGATATCGTCATTATGGCAGAAACACTGCAGGACCTACAACAGATGCTGAATGACCTGGCTGACTCTTCTGTACGCATCGGCCTACGGATGAACTTGGATAAAACCAAGGTCATGTTCAACGAACATGTTCTACCGGAACCGATTGCGATTCACGGTGCCGTTCTCGAAGTTGTTCAAAAATATGTGTACCTCGGGCAGTCACTGCAGTTAGGTAGAAACAACTTTGAGGGCGAGGTGAACAGAAGAATTCAGTTGGGTTGGGCAGCATTTGGGAAGCTACGTCGAGTCTTTACATCGTCGATCCCACAGTGCCTAAAGACGAAAGTCTTAGTAGGGTATAATTGGGGGTTCTGCATCACTTGCTCTCGCTACGCTCGAGCTGCGCGATGCAAAAGCCCCCAATTATACCGCTTATGCAGATCGTAATGTGCATATCGTACAGAAGTCCCAATAATATATTACTAACATGATCTGCGATATATTTAGTTCATAATATAGGTTGAGTATTGTGATTCATTCATAGTGGAATGCTTGTTATAGGATCTCTGGCTTCACTCGAGCCGTTATACAGAACTCTCAATTGTATTTCGGTCCTTCACATTATCTTGCAATTGCGATAAAGAGCGTCTGCCCAGATTTTAGTTAAATAAAACACCCATTTTTTTTTACTGTCATTCATTTTTATTATTTTGTTAGAAAATATAAGTAACCTATTTTAAAATTTATTTAATTCATTGAAAAGAAGGAATTTCATCTTCTGGTAGTATCTGATAGCACAGAATGTCTTCTGAATCTGGAAATACTATATCACGCACTACACTTCTTGGTTCAAATTTTTGGTCAATCGGAGCATTTGATGACTTTACCGCTAATTTTTCAGGATCAGGATTCACATTGTCAACACGAACAAATGTGTGGAGCTCATTGCAGCCATTCTTGAGGATGAGATATTGTGTATTTTCAAAGGTTGATTTTACTAAGTTTTGCTCCGGCTTATTTGTACTATCCTGAACTTTTGACAAACTGATGCACATTTTTTTCGGATCTGTCATGTCTTGAGTAAATAGAATCTCACCACTAGCATTCTTGAAAATAAGTTTAGAAATGCCCTCCATTATAATGTGAATAATATTAATTAATTATTTTTCTTGTTGAAACTAACATCAATTGATCAATAGTAAATTAATAATTAATAAACGTTGATAAATAGTAGATCGTACCGTCGTACTACAAAGCTCAGAGTTTAATGCTGTGTTGGAGATAAGCGTTTAATTATATATTCTTTTCCTTTTACAGCGTTCAAATAAACACACTCAGGATAATGTATAGCATGTTGCATCCACGGATCATCATAAATCTCCCAATCTTCAATAACACCTCCACATGAGAAACATGCTGCAATATCATTTAGACTATTTCCACAATAAAAAAATCCTGCATCAGCCATTTCCATCGCTAATCTTTTCTTTTTATTAAACGTTCCCCAGTAATAATTAAATGAAAATTCTCGCATTTTAAACGTATTATACATGTCATATCGAGGTTTATATTCATTTTGAGACATGTTCACTTTCTCATTCAATAATAAACGCATACTGATATCATTTAGCGTTTATCAATAACATATAAAGACCAGATAGAGGTAAGAGTAGGGGTAAAAATGTTAAGATGTGCTTCTCTTAACTATAGAAATAACAAAATAAAAAAAATTACAATATAATTTTATTATCAAAGCACCACTTATTTAAACACAATACATTTTTTAAAGCACATACATAGTCATGATAAATACATTTATATAAATCATTACAATATTTATATTGATCGTATAAACTTATAAAGCTAGGACAACCTTTATCTTCTAAATTGAATATATTACTATTACTATTTTCTAAAATATGCTTTAACCACAACACTTTTTCTGAACCTTTGACGTAGATACATTTATCTCTTAAAATATCTATAACCAAGTTCTGATAATTAGAATAGGATACAAATCCTTCACGCCAGTGTATTTTTCGGTTACGTTCTATCCAACCAACTTGCTTTTTTTCTTGTTTTGTTAATTTTAAAAATGGAAATGGCGGCTTGATTAAAAATACTTGTAACTTTTGATTAAACAATATAGCGATTTCTTTTATTATAAATTCATTACTTTCGGTTTTAAAGCCTTGAATATCCACAATAGCGATCATGATAATCTGCGCACAATGTTGCTGAGAGGTTTGTATTCCACAAGTCGATCATTTATAATCAAACAATATGCAGTTGTCTTATCTGGTATTTGTGTTGAACATTCAAATTCCAATCGTACATCCACTGGACCAGTTTTTAAACTATCGTTTTGCCTCGAGCAGTCTAAGATAAAGACTGGGGCCTTTTCTTTGAAGTCCTTTAGATCAAGCAACGGGTCCACCGGAGAGTTGTAATACGACTGACGAAATTTCACATACATTTCATATAATATACTATATTTGTTCTCACAAAACTTTAAAGATAAGGGCTCATACGGATAATATTGCGAATTTAAAAAGAGCGTCACGTTTGTCACCTCACAATGATCAAACACTGAACTGTCTTTAGTTCTATTACTTTTTCTATTAGTCTGCAAGCAAAAAATTACATACCGAGGCTTTTCTAATTGAGAAGCAGTCTTTACTGACCAAGAATGCTTCGTGGTTTTAGGGAGTAAAGGATACTCATATAAATCCCAATTTCTGAAAGCCATCTGAATAGGTTTATCTCTTTCTAAATGCTTTAAAAGTGTTAAACGCTCTCGATCTGAAACTTTTATATGCGGTACTCTCCATTGCACCCTTTGTATATCTATTTGAACCTGAGCGAGTTCATCAGTAAGAATAATGCTATTTAAGTTAGAATTACTCCTATTCAATATAAGTTCGTGTTTACAATTTATCACAATTTTATTGTAATCCTCTGCAAACCCTAAAATCTTATTTAATGGCACCACAACACTAAAGTGCCCATCACTTTGAAACCCGTTTAAATTCCAACCCCATAATGCAGCAACTTTACTTTCTGCTTCATTTAATGAGATGTATGACTTTATTGTTGATGTTATTCCAGAATTTTTTATGCGATCTATTTCAATTCCATTCATTTCGTATCTGATGTCTTGAAACAAATACATAACAGGGTTATTAGTGAACGTAACAGTTTTCTTGATCTGATTCCCATCCTTACCGAACAGCTTTGTCTGACCTTCGATGTAGATTGAACTGGCTGATGGTAGCACGTATATATCTTGCTGGTGTATGGGGATTCTGATTTCATCGTTTTCTCTAAAGCTGTTAGTGTAGGGATTGTATGAATGGACTTCATAACTTTCGATTGAATTATCAAAGTGTGGTAAATCAGTAATCTGTAGTATACTCATATTTTAAACCCTAAAGCTTTAAGAAAATCTTTATTTGATTTAGTCAATTTCTTCACGTTTTTCTTACGTCTATGCACCTTTACGGTTGTTGGCGGAATAGGACGTTTTATTTTCACTGGAGGCTTTTTATCATATACTATCATTTTGCTTTTCTTAAATGAAGACGTAATTGAATTTGTTCTTCACCAAAGTCAATGCAATAACCAAACTGATCTACAATCCTGACAGATATGGATGAAATTATATTTTTGTTCACTGGGAAGTAAATAACGTTCTGGGGTATTTCTGTGTAGCCGTGACTTGAAGCAGTATCAGATATGAATTCGTGAATAAAATGAGTCGGTAATCCGTTGTAATATGAACCATGCACAAGATCACATTCGATTCTGATTACAGCTGTTATACTGCTGTTATTACCGAACTCATTCGGTCTTGTTTTTAATACTGAAAAGTATAGTAAACCGCACTCATATTGATCAGATAAATGAAGAGGTGGTTGAAAATATGAGACCAGTTCTGATTTATTTCCAGAGATGGTAACCGTAGTAGACATGCTTGCATACTGAACTCTTTTAAATGATCCTGTTTATTTTATTTCTTGATTATACCAAAAATTCTTTAAGAAATTTAAACACAGATGTCCACAGTTGAAGGGGTGATCACGTTGTAAATTTTCATAATTATATTGAATGTTAGAACCTACATATTTTATAAATTCCTTTGGAGGTTTAAGATTTCCATAACTGTCGAAATACTCAACATAATCATTATATTTTGCATAGGCTACCCAATGAGAACCAGGATTTTTAGAACTATCTAAATTAATAACTCCACATTCTTTTTTATATGGATATTTAGGGAGCTCATCTCTCATAAAGACACCTCTAAAATAAGGAATTCTATTTCCATACTTTAAAATGTCAAAGTTAGTTAAGGCCCGTTTGGGTAGCCGATATCTTAGTTTTTTTCTTTTGATACAAAAATTCCAAGACCGCCTTTATGCGGTTTAAGGTGTAATCCTTTCCCAATACATAGAGCTTCCATTTTTTCATTGTGTCTCCTCGATTCCTCATACAGCTTTTTAGCCATTTTCAATTCATTTATGGTTTTGGCAATACCAGCTGCACCGCCTGCTAAAGCTCCCGCCGCTGATAATCCCGCAAAAATAGGAATCAGAGGTAGTACTCCACCAGTTTTTGGAATAGGAATAACACGCGGGAGCTTAATCGTTGAATCATCAGCTAATTCTCTGGTAGCAGCAATAGCTAATTCTATAGCCATTTTTTTGCTCTTAGGCTTTAATTTTTTTATGTGTCTTTTTGCTTTTGTAATAACCGTTTTTAATTTACTTTTTAATCCTTTTCCAGATGTAACTTTTGGAGAATGCTTTTTTCTCAAACCAGAACCAGTTTTAATTTTTGCCGACATAGCCTTACTTACTAAGCGTGCTGCGAATTTTTCGCCTATACTGGCGTCGGAAGCAACCGCTCGCTGTTTCGCCATTTTTAACAAAATTAAATCAGCCTTATGTCGATCTTTCAAGTTTGATGACTTTTGATATACAATATCGTGATCTTTGCAATATTCATCCAACTTATTTACACCGTTATCTCCTTCAGCAAGTCTTTTTATTAATTTAGTACCAGGACCACAGTAATTATATCCTGGTAAGTGTAATTCAAATGGTAAATTAATAATAAGCCAATTGAGAAGACTACTCTCTCCAAAACACATTATAAGACTAATGATTCCGGTTTGAATATTTTAATAAATAGTTATGCAATTCGAGTTTGTTGTTAATATTATTTTATTTATAATATAATATTCGATTTATCAATCCAACTGCTTTCAGCTGAAGACAAACCTAACCATTTTACTAAAACCTTGTTACCTTTTCTTCTAAGAACTTTCTCGACTAGATATACATTGGGATGTTTTGTTTTTTGAAGTTCTTGCGCATAAAATGCACCTAAAATAGGCTGACCTCTGATAGTATCTTCGATTAAATAAGTTATAGGAGTTGTATTTTGTATTTTACGAATTTTGAATATTTCTGTTGACCAGTTGGGAGTATAACCTTTTTCAAATGTTCCTTTGTATTTACTGATACGCACATAATCACCTACTTTGTACTTGCTTTTTAAATTATCATTTTTTAACAACTTTAAATACCTTTCTAATATCAGTTTTTTATTATTATCATCCACATTAGCAGGGATTTCATTAATAGTGCGATGTTGTGTGTGATTGTATTTGTAAATAACATCATTGAGGGTATTATTTACCCAATTGTAATTGCCTTTTAAACTAAATTCCTTGTAGACTTTAGATTTCAATGTTCTGATAAATCGTTCAACTATTGAAGCCTTTTTTGTTGAGAAGGTTGAATAATGGTTAATATGATACGATGTCATAAGCTTCTGAAATTTGTTATTATAAAATTCTGCTCCATTATCCGTTTGCAGATTTTTAGGAACACGCCCTTTATCCAATAAAGTTTTGAAAGAGTTACATACATCTTCTTTGGTTTTACTTCTCATAGGAAAAGCCCAAGCATATTTCGAAAATGTATCAATAACGGCAAGAATATATCTATAATTTTTATTTTCTTTTGAAATTGATTGCATATCAATTAAGTCTGCTTGCCACAAGTCATCTATATCTTTCATGATAACATGTCTTCGTGGATAGTTCACCCTCGCATTTTTATGAATTTCGTTTACTACGTCAGCTTTGCTCATGTTTACAATTCAGTATATTTTGTCTTGAATTCAGCTTTTGTACTAAATAAAAAGCATAATATTATAACTATTTATTATTTAACTATGTCAGCTTCTTTTAACTCTTCGATGATTGATAAAATTTCATTATCATGGTTTGTATTACCGGCATCTCGGGAAGCAATTAATAGTTTCAATCTCTCAACGAGTTCGTTAGGATCATCCCAATATACCAAGTCAGCGTCTTTTTTGTATTTCTTTAGCGTTGGTAAGCTTCCTCCAAATTTTGTAACAATATTACTGTTTAATGATTCAGAAAACAACGGCTTGATTATTTCACGATATTTTATACCTTTATCGCCTCTAATTTGCCCATTAGGATTGAAATCTCTCTTATGTGCATTTGTATAATGCAGCATATCTTTATAGACAAGTTTATCTTTGCTCGATATTAGTTTCAAATCAGGTTTTTTTCGAAGTAAAAGTTCTTTTAAACCAGGGGTTAAATTATAGCTTTTGTCACCAACTTTAATTAAAATGACATTATCATCATTCACACTATCTATTTTAGAAAATGAAACTATTGAATTACCCATTAGTAATTTTTTGTTTGCACTCCTTATTCCAAATGGTATATTTAGATTTGCCCCATCATAAATATCATGGATATCACAGCCCTCTAATGATATTTCTAAATCTTCCAATAATTTTGTCTGGGGAGACTTTTTAACGAACTGAACAGAATTCAGTTCTGGATCGCAGCATTCTTCAAACTTTGTAGATGAGCTAGTATTAATGTCATCCAATTCCGTGACTTCAAAATTAGAGTGTGTATTTTCAAAATTTTGTATTTTATCTATTGTTTTGTTCGAATCAACGAGGGTTTTAAGGGGATCTGTGACAGGTTTTAATATTTTGTCAAGTGACAAGTTCATCGTGTGTTCCTGGTTTTTCATTTGTTTTATTTTATTCTTTATGGAATCTACAGATTTCATTAATTCTATTTTAATATTTTTCTCCATATTGTAATATCTATTATCACAACTGTATTAAGCTAAAGAACAAACTACACTGAATTTGATTTTGCATGTTAATTACTTATATTATGCACATATAAACAGTCAGTCAAATTTAAAAAACATATCAAAATTCTGTCTGTACCTTCCATTATTTAATGACGATTCTTTATTAATAAGTAGAAAATTATAAGGTTTACTCCAAACAGTTTGACAAAGATTTCTGAACTCTTTCCACTGTAAATCAGAACTAACATGCTCTTCATAAATATGTTTTAAATTCACATCATCTTGTTTGAATATAATAAGAAAATTCACATTGTCACGTAACAGTTGTTTCGGAATTTTAGAATAGGTTTGGGATAAATAGAAACAATCTATTTGTTTATGCCTACCCATACAGAAATAATTGCGGATATTTACTTGATTTTCACATGCAACATCATCAAATATAAATACAGAATTTGGTAAAGCTTCAGTCGGAGAAATGACCTCTTTATCATCGATAAACTTATAGAAGTTCACCTGCGACACTCTTCTTAATACTAGACTCAAGAAACGATATTTCGGTTGAAATGAAGTTTTGGAATAAAGATAAAGATTTTTAAATTTTAGACCATTTTCATGTAACAACAAACTAATCATAACGTTTGTTTTACCGCAATTCGATGGACCACACATTATACTTCGAATCGTATTCGGTAATAAAGGACTATGTCTGATCTGGTGAGAAGATTCATATAAATCTATATTGTTGACTTCCAAAGATATGGGTTGTTTGATCAACTTCATTTTGACAATTACTGTGATGAATTTCTAACACGCATATTTATAGGTAGCTATACCTTTTGCACTAATTAAGATATATTACATAAAACATAAATACAGGATTTGACATGTTTGTACAGGTTAAAGTTAGGAATTTTGTATTCTTGTATTACAATATTATATTTTTGATACTTGATCTAATTTGATATCTAATGTCATACAGATTTCATGTTGCATTTCATACTTCATTATGCTGTCATAGTTAGTCGAAGCAGGACCTGGTGCTAGCGGAGAAATCAAGCTTTATTGGTAAGTTTTTAATGATATAAATTATCACTATATTTTTGATGTGAATAATTAGATATATTACTTAAGTTTTATTTTCAGAATCATGTCATACAGCCCCAGCATTCTCGACATCGGAGGACTTAACCGATTTGTATTTGATAATGTTGATTCTCAAATCACAACTCCTTTGGACGAAGTTGATCAGACAGAAATACAAGAGGTTAGTATGTAAATATTATTTTATTCTGTGTGTGTTGTGTGTTGAACATTGATAGAGTTTACTAGTCCAGTGTAGTTATGAACTTTTCCAGAATACCCAAGATAGTATTCAGCTTCTAATGTATTTATTTATAATGTTTCTATTTTTGATGTTAATTAATTGTATTTTTACAGATAAATTCTGAGGATCCAAATGGCGGTAATCCGTTATTTTATTCTGAGGGAAACTACAAAACTTATTTTGAAAACTTACGTCAGCAACATTTGCAATTTAAAGAATCTCAGAATAATCAAGCTCAAAGTTCCAAGAAGATGAAAAAAAGGAAGTTGGACACATCATTGTCTTATGTTATTCAAAATGAACCAGGAAAATGTCATCATTTAATAAATATAGCAGTTCATGATCTGAGTGGTGACACTGTTCCGGGAATTAATCACAGTGAAAATAATAATGCTTGTGTAAGTGTTCAGTACCTAGTGAAAGACTATTGTGATGATATTATGGATGAAACTAATTATTTGATAGGTAAAATAGTAAAAAAAATTAGCTTGTCTAATCAACGGTGAATCTTATTTCGACAGGAGTGTTAAATCTTTATGTTGCTGCTTATTACTTATTTTTGAATATAATGTGTTACAAAAATTTAAATCTCTTTTATTTACCTTTCAGTAAACAATATATTTATATGGTATATTTTTAATTTATAAATAAAACGAAGAACAAAGTACTTTATAATATTTATTTGGCATACAGGTATACATGTTATCAACACAGTGTGGCTTACATTCACACAATAGTAGATTATAATATACTTACATAACACATATTAATAATTAAACGCTAATTCTTATTAAAGTATTGTACCATAGTGCCCCCAAGGCACAGTTTCAAAACGATTTTTTATCATTTGTCGTTTATTGTCATCTCTGTTAAGAATTAACTTATTCAATTTTTGTGTAAAAATGCTATGATTTTTTGATCGTATAATATACATATCATCTCTTAAATTTTCATTATATTTTAAAGCTCTTTTATATTTTTCAATATCCAATCTTTTTGTTACCGGTTTTGTAACCCCTTTTGCCTTCTTAATGGTTTTTTTCTCTGTCTGTATACAATACAATTTAGCACGTAAACCAACAAATTCTGAGATCACATTTCCTCCCAGTTCGTCTTTGAAATAACCCGGTAATTGCATATTAGCTTTTGGCATACTATATATATTATTTTCTATGAAATTACTTGTATCAAAATACATAATATTATTTTTCATGTCAGCGTAAAAGTCGTCAGTTTTTATGTGATAAAGAAGACTATCGGTGTCCGTATAACACAGTTTTATGTTATCTTCATAGATCTTTTTCATAACAGAATAATGAAAATTGTATAAATGTGTTTTAGATATTTCGAGTATAGAAAATCCAATATAAATGGGGCGATCTAAAATTACTTTTGTTTTATTTAACTGAATCGCCACTAAATTTTTGTCTAAAATTGCTAAGTTTTTAAAGTTTGGAGCACTTATATATTTTTCAGCCCCATGTAGTTTGTTAGTTGTATTTAATTTATCTTTCCATAACTGGACTAGTCGAACATCAACTTGTTTGCGCTTGTTTTCAATGGTTTTCCCAAAAATAGAGTTATTTTGTTTTTTGAAAAAGTCTCTTTCAAAATCTGACTTAGCTTTTTGTCTTAGAGATGTATTTAAAGACACATATGGCTCTAAAAAATTATCCTGGTCAAATGTTAGTATTCTATGTATTTTAAGTAATATTAAACCATTTTTTAAACACTCTTGTAAATGTAAATAATGGATTACAAAACGATGTTTGTTATACAGATTTGCTATTAATTTTTTACATTGACTTTGCAAAGGCGAAAACTTTTCAGCTGCAAAAGGTAAATCTGAATGGGAATTATGAATGCTAGTTGGATAATATAAGTCTACTTCAAGAATATAACCTTGTTTGCTGTTTTTAGATACATTCATGACATTGAAATTGACTATTTCATTTTCATTCATAAAGTTAAAATTACACATAGGCAGTTTTTGCATCATAGCAAATCCATATAAGTTAACACAATCTAGGTAAATTAGATAGGAGCTTGGCTCTTTTTTATTATAAGACGATAGATATTTATTATTAGCTTTAGCATATCTCAGTGAACACTGCGCAAGACCACCCCGAATTCCATCTTCTAACATTTGATACATATCAACATCCGAAATTAAATCCAGTTCAACTTTAGTGTGTAACAGCATAGCATCCCAACTTAATGATGGGGATGAAACATAGAAACACGGATCCAAACTATAATAATTTAAACTCATATCTCTAAATTTTTCAAAAATATCACATAGTAAAAGCACATCACATTTCAAATATAGATCTGTATACTCTCCTAAATTTTTTATTTTGAAACTTTTCCACAGTTTTTTGGCATGTTGATAATCATCTGTTGAAATATGTTCTCCAGTAATTTTGTTAAAAAATTGAGATCGCTCAGGCAGTTGAGTTTCGTTATATTTTTCCAATGTATCTATGTAGTCATAACAGTAAACACCTTTTCTACGAACTAACTGAAATAAGTTTTCATTAGGAAAATATAATTGCAAGTGATTAAAATCGTTTGAATGTAACGTTTTTGCCAATTTATCTAAACTAGTACTCAAAAAGTTAAATGAATCTATAAATTTTAACTGTGCGGTATTTGTGTTATCAATCGGTACGAACTTAGTAAACGATATATATTTTTCTTTTGATTTTGGAATTAAATTGATTCTACCAAGGGTACCAGATAATTCTTTAATAAATAAATGAGAATCGTATCCAGAGAGGTTATGAAAAATTATTGGTATAAATTGACATTTTTTAAAATTTAAATTGCAGTTATTATGTGCGGGACCTCTATATTTACCTGTGAAATGATCATGGTCCTTAACAATTTTATCGTTTTTAAGAAATTGAGTTTTACATATGTGACATGTTGTAGCTTCATTATGAACAGTTAACTCCTCAGGGGTAAGAGGTAACATAGGCCTGTTTTCTTGTAAAATATTATGAAGCCTTTTGACGTCGTTTATTATTGTTTCAACAAATGTTTGGGCACAATTAGGACCTCTATAACTAACAAATTTATTCAGTTCGGGTTTAGCCTTGCAGCAAATATAGTAAGCAAATGAAGATGCTTTATGTGCTTGTACATTTTCAGTAAACATGGATTTATTTTTGTCCGAGTATTCACATAATAAACTTTCAAAATCACCATATATCACGATAGGTATTCTTTGGGTTCTTTCAAAGTTCACAAAATGTAATTTGCTATGTTCTGCAGGTAAAATGGTTTGTTTTCTACCACAGTTGTGATTCATCAATTTATTTATTTGGTCATAGTATAAAAAACATTCATCGCATAAAAATACTTTAGACTTGTGTTTAGTTAGTTGACGATGCAAAAGGCGGCTAAAGTCTTTTATTAAACAAAAATGTGCTTTTCCATTTTTAAATATGTATAACAGATTAGCATGGATAAGCTTACGTTTACATGTCAAATATAAAGGGCCTGTTATATGATTATTAGCTTCCAGACCATAAACATTCACACTTATAAATGGATTATTCATCTCAAATATTTTTATGTCATTAAAACTCGGAGGAAATGATAAATTTCTTATATTAAATAGTTTCGTATAGTGCGGATATGATTTTGTGCGATTAGGATTCTGCGCAGTTGGATACATATGAGCCGAAAGACACCACAAAAAGCAATAATTGTCATTGTTCTGTATGTTTAAACAAGATTTCGTATTTCTTATGATAGCGGGTAACTGTAAGTAAGTTCCAGCTCTTAGAGGATTGTACTTATTTATATTTACTTCCAAATGACTTATAAAATTTATTGTCCAACCTGAGTCCGAGAGTTCAAACTCGGAACATTTTGATATTAATTTCTCAGAACATTTCAGGTAAATATCAGCAATATCAGTGCTTTGCACTATAATATTAAATTTTGTGTTAAATGATTTCATGGATATTTCATCATTTTTGGGCAAAATGTAAGAAACAAATAGTTCAAAATTTACTTTAATTGCGTTATGTTTTTTAACATATTTTTTTATGATACTATACACAGTGTTTGAAATTTGGTTTAAAAACGTTTCGGGAGTTATAGTGAAAATAGTCGGATTTATTTTATAACTTATAATCCTTTTTTTAAATGCAGAAGCAATAACTTGAACATTGTCAATTTCAGAATTCGATAACTGATTTGATTTATGAATATTAGATCTATTGTGAGATGACAATTTTGAAACATAAATCTTGCAGTCTTTACAAAAAAACATTTCAAAAGTTAGTATACCTTCTCAGTTAGATTTTTAAATTAATATATAAGTTATTGTATACTAGTCAAATTTATAATACAAAAAATTAAGCCGTATATATTTTATCTTATATGTTTTATCAATTTAATATCTCATTTGTAAATTTTATCAATTTTTAATATCTCTTGTGTAAAATGTCTGTAAGAGAATACAAATAATATAAGCAATTGGAATTTTAAATGTTTAAAAGTTGATCTTATTTCAAGTCTCAATTGTAATTTTTAATCAATTTATTATTTCATTTGTTCAGTTAATCAATTTTTCATTTCTCATGTGTAAAATTTCTGTAAGAGAATACACATAATATAAGCAATTTGAATTTATAAGTTGATCTTATTTCAAGTCTCAATTGTAATTTTTAATCAATTTATTATTTCATTTGTTCAGTTAATCAATTTTTCATTTCTCATGTGTAAAATTTCTGTAAGAGAATACACATAAAATAAGCAATTTGAATTTTAAATGTTTAGAAGTTGATCTTATTTCAAGTCTCAATTGTAATTTTTAATCAATTTATTATTTCATTTGTTCAGTTAATCAATTTTTCATTTCTCATGTGTAAAATTTCTGCAAGAGAATACACATAAAATAAGCAATTTGAATTTTAAATGTTTAGAAGTTGATCTTATTTCAAGTCTCAATTGTAATTTTTAATCAATTTATTATTTCATTTGTTCAGTTAATCAATTTTTCATTTCTCATATGTAAAATTTCTGTAAAAGAATACACATAATATAAGCAATTTCAATTTTAAATGTTTTAAAGTTGATCTTATTTCAAGTCTCAATTGTAATTTTTAATCAATTTATTATTTCTTTTGTTCAGTTAATCAATTTTTCATTTCTCATGTGTAAAATGTCTGTAAAAGAATACACATAATATAAGCAATTTGAATTAAAATTAAATGGTTATTATAAACCTAAGACTACATGAATCTAAAAAGTGAAAAAAAAAACTATAGCTAGGATAATGTCCTAATTATTGGGGATTAGGGTACAGTACCGGACGAATATCCTTCATTTCATTTCGACCAGCATTAACTAGTCCGGTTAATGCGGCCCAAACACCTGTGTTCTGGTCAGTAGCAAGCTTCAAAGTTATGAGAGCTTGCTTCCAGCGCTCATTGTACGACAGTCGCTCAGCTTCACGAGTGTTGTACACTCTCAGTTCGAAGAAGTATTGCCCTGTTTTCGTCGGGTCTGATTGGTAGCTGTAACCCGAAGCTACACGCTGAGAGAAAGCACTTCTTAAAGTCGCTGCTCGAATCGGTTGTTGCAATAATTCATCCTGGAAAACAATAAAAATACAATTGAACATCTTGTATGTAATAGCGATTCTAAGAATCTAGGTTAAATTCAAGGTGTGTATCACCAGTTCGTCACTTAACGTTTCGAAGAATAAGAAAAAAACACTTTCCTACTTTATTTTTCCTGGAGAGGAAATATATCTTAGGCTGTGAAAGGCAGGGGTTATCGAAAGATTTAAGTAAACAGAAGTAAAAATTGAATAAAAAGTGTACCTAGTTTAAAGTATAGAATAAGCTTACCTCAGAGTCATGAAAAACAGCACTTTTCTTTTGTTTGATAGCTGGTGGAGTAGCAAGCTTTATCGTATCGCTGTCGGAATCTGATTCCCCAGCAAATGGATTTTTCACGGGCAGAACTTTTTTCTTTTGAGACTTTTTAGCCCGCTTCACTGGTTCAGCTTTCTTCTTAGAACTGCTATTAGCAGCAGTTGAAGGTTGTGGCGAATCCTCTTCATACAACCACAACGGATTGTTAACCTGAGCCCTGAAAAGTAAATGATATAATATTATCACACCTGTATACAGTGATGAATGTATGAAGAGAAATCAAAAGTTTACTTCGCCTTCGTGTCGCTACGATTAAGGAAGATTTCAAAGTTTAAATACAAAAAAAAACCGACACGAAGGCTTCCGTACCATTATCTATAAGTAATGCCAAAAAATAACATCTGAAAGAAATATTAAACTACTAAAAAAAAAAAAAAAAAAAAAAAAACTAATTATATATTTAACTTAAGAATTGACCTAGAATGATTTGGAAATCGAAAGCCAAAACCTCTCGCTCAGTAGATGCACTTGCTGCCACTGGTCAAATGAGTAATGATAAAAATGTTAATAAATATTGAATTATTGTTGGCAGTCAGTGGAAAATAGTCAAGGTTTTATGATTGTGACTTTTATAAAATAAAGATATAAGTAATAAAAATACTTACATACTTTACTGTTGTAGAATTCCGGCACAAAAAAGACGCAGGAATAACTTGAGACACTAGCGAACACAGCTCAAATTAAATATGCACACTTACGTGTAAGAAAGTAAAGTAAATCAAATTCATCGAGTGCATACTTTTATAACCCGTAAAAGTAAAGCCGTATTCAAATACAAACTCCTTGCAACAAATTATAGCAAAAAAAAATTACAATAAATCAATATTTATGATATTTAGTCCTTATGACAGTAGTACTTAGAGCATACTTTTAATTGAACAAATTTCTTTTAGTAGTATCGGGTGTGAATGCGTCCTAATGATACAGATATGGAATGTGTCTACGCATCATATTGACCATAATAGCTATTCACCAAGCAATTCGAGATGAAAATCGTAAAAGGAATAAGAGCTCAATTAACTGCGGTCATAACAAGAAACTTTCTTGTAACCAATTATGTGAGACCTCATATTATGTATGCATGAACTAATACGCTTTTTAATAGTAAACTAACATTAGTACAAGAGTGTTTACACTGAAAATGCGACCTCATTGCGTATTAATAAGGTGGTTATTCCTTTTTTAAGAATTTTTCGACTTAGGCCACTTTTATTGTGATGAGTGGATTAAAAATAAAACCAAATTGTGTATATAATACCAAGGAAATAAGTTTATTAAAATGTTTAAAGTAACACCAATTATACCTAATTTATTTTTAAAGCTAACATGCATACATAGGTATGGTATAATATATTATTAACTGCCATAATTTTAGCTACTGCTGTTTTCGAATATTATTTATTATACTTTTTTTATAATATGAAAAAGAAATGTTACACAGTCATGACAGTCTGAATATAAATATAAAAATACAATTTTATTGTATGTTATCATGAATTTTTCCAATTATATTTTCTAAAGCGAAGTATATATCATCACAACTAATATTTTTTATTACGTATTGCACACATTTGTCAGCACTGCACTCGCAAGCCTTTTCAGGCTGGTTATCAGCCTCATAAATTTCAATTTTTATCGTCCTTGATGATGCAGATATATTTTGAGCCCTTGTTTTTGTATAGGAGTATACTTGAACTCGCTGGCGCTTTTGTGGAGCTGATGATGTTCCATCTTTTCTCTTTAAATTGAGTTTAGATGACTCGCCTGAATTTGGTTCCTTTAGCGGGTATGGGATAAAATTGAATAGGTCTTCAGAGTCCTGGAACAAAAAAAGAAAAAACTAAGTATACACGTAATAAACGATGAAATATTATTAATAAAAAGCAGGAAAAAAAAATACTCACCGACATTTTATGTAATTATTCCAAACAAACACTCGCAGTAATTGTTAACAATTAAATATACTTTTTTTAATTTATTGCACTCTTATATATGAACAAGTTCTAAAACTCTAATGATACAAATTAAACTCTATGTGCTGAAAACATAGAGTTCGATTTGATAATATGTAGCAAACATAATGAGCGTACATCTTTTTCTTTCCTAATTTAGAAAACGGCGCCACAGCGTCGCGGATACCTGAGATGGAATTCTAAAAAGGAAGTTGTATGTACCATTGTACGCAGTGTTAGCCCAGTAGTTTGAACGCTCGCTTTCTATACAAGTGGGTGTAAGTTCGACTCATCTCGACTGTTTTTCAAAGCTATGTATAAAATTGAAATATAAATTAACACTTCCTTTCCCTTTTACTTCATTCTCACAAACCAAAATAGCTAATGCCTAAAAACAAAAAAAAATTATGTTGCGCCTTATAACTTTTATTCTTTATGTTAACTTGAGGAAAGGATTTCATACAGTGTTATTACATGGGACGTAAGTATAGCGGTCTACTCCTTCGGGGAATACAACTGAGATGCAATGTTTTGTTATACAGAGACATGATAATAAACGTGCTCACAAGTGTTATTTAATGCAAGTATAATGAATGTCTTAACAGATTGTATTTCTGTATGCTACATCGTAAGTTTAGATTTAGGCGATCAATCTCAACAGTAATCGCAACAGATGCAAAACAAGCTACAGCGCATTACATCACGATACGAGGGAGTCGGAATCCCGTTGAATGAACAGTTGCGAATCGAGCGCAATACTTAGTCGACTGCATTGTTATTGAATACGATATGCACATTACGATCTGCATAAGCGGTATAATTGGGGGCTTTTGCATCGCGCAGCTCGAGCGTAGCGAGAGCAAGTGATGCAGAACCCCCAATTATACCCTACTAGTCTTCAATCAGTGCGTCCTACCCGTCATGGCATACGGAGCCGAAACGTGGACACTGACGGCTCGTATGGTCCATAAGCTCAAAGTCGCTCAGCGGGCTATGGAAAGGGCTATGCTCGGTGTGTCTCTGAGGGATCGCATCAGAAATGAGGTGATCCGTCAGAGAAGCAAGGTAATTGATATAGCCCACCGGATTAGTAAGCTGAAGTGGCAGTGGGCTGGCCATATTAATCGTAGAACCGACAACCGTTGGGGTAAACGAGTTTTAGAGTGGAGACCGCGTCTCGGCAAACGTAGTGTAGGACGTCCTCAGGCACGGTGGAGTGACGATTTGCGCAGGACGGCTGGCAGAAACTGGATGCGAGAAGCCGAAAATAGATCTAAGTGGCGTGCAATTGGAGAGGCCTATGTCCAGCAGTGGACTGCAACAGGCTGTTGATGATTGATGAACGATTTCACCCTGGTTCAGGTTAAGTATACTTGACTTGCAACGAAAAGCTTTGAGCCTTAGAGACAACGGCATGATCGACAGTACTTCCCTGCATTTTTTGTACTGACCATAATCATGGAGGTTTTTTGATGGTCATGGTCATAATGTAACTTATCCGCCATTTTTTATGGTTCCACAAATTTAAGATTTAATCTGACGCTGTATTAGTATTAGTGTTTACCTTAGCAAGGCCTTTCATTTGATAACCGTAAAAAATAGCTAGTCCACCATCTTAGATGTTCCACCATATTGGAATAAGAATGACGTCTCAACGCGAAGCATGCATTGTCATCCAAAATAAGCGTGTATACAAAATTTCCGCTCAATCGGTTAAATGTAACTGATTTAAAATTCAGTAGCAAGACTCTACCTTGGCAAACATACATACATTGCAAGTTAATCAAAAGCTTGCAAACATTTCAATAAGTCCAAAATGTATTATTCTGCGGCTCTTAAAATTCCACTGAAGCAACAGACAGCTCACTTCCTATTTTCATGAGTTCACTGTCGTCAGCAGATGTAATTATACATTTTAATAGTGCATAGGTACAACTATGGCTTGCAAACATTCCAGAACTGTCGTAAGTCTACAGGAAGTATTAAATGCATCAAGTACACACATGTACATGGGTAAACGAATTACGTCTTAATTATTTTTCGGCCCCGTGCTTACACAGATGGAAACCTAGAGCTAAACTAATACTAAGATCATATAAAAGGCTGCATTCTGTTGCAAAAGTTACAAGTTGCTCATCATCCAGTTCCGAAGACGCGCTTCGACAAAGATCGTAACAACTTTTTCCCTTCCAAAATGAAGACAGCTCTGTATTTGGTGGTCGTGATCGTAAGTCCATTTCCATATTCGCTTAACGATAAGGTGCAGTTCACTGCTTCCTTCCGTTTGGCATCGAGCTCCAACGTGTCGCGCACGCTATTTAAAACAATAAAATTCACAACATTCAAAATATTCAAGTAAGCTATTATTCGATCCTAACTTAATGGAACGATGTACTTCCATTAAGTTAGGATCGTATCGTATCGTGGTATTTCATACTTGTAGCCCTCCCATTGATTCTTTCTGTGGGCGAATCAGATGTCGGTTCCTAACTCCGAAAAGTGCGCTTGCTTACCACTACGACACAAAGACGCGCCATTGGCGCCCGGATCTATTACTTATCAGGGCATTCATTTGTTACAGGCGGCCTTAGCCTACGCCGAGGAGACACCTGCCGTACCAGACTTAGGAGAAATAGGAGCAGAAATAGGACAAGCAGCAGGAGGAATAATAGGTGGATTAATAGGAGAAGCAGGAAAAATTATAGGAGAAATAACAAAAAGTACTGCGGGAGGTATGTTTCACGAAAATATTTTAACCATAAATGTGGCGTTCATTACTCTGGTACCACTAGTGCGAACATTCGTTCATTATCCAGTGGTTCTTCTGAGTACCAGTCTTACCAAAGAGCATCAGCGTTGCGGAGGTCAGTCAGTCACTCCATGGTATTCAGGTGCAAACGGATAGATTGGAAGCTGACTCCAGCGCAGTATGACATGGCTAGTCAGATGATAAGTGCTCTGTTCAAAACCACTAAGCACCACATGCGCTGTATTCAGTGCAGTTTTAAAACCTACGTTATCTTTTATTTTCTATACTGACCCATATCAATGAATCCCCCACAAAGCAAGTATATGCTGCATTTTGCCAGGTTCTTCCTACAAAAGCTTTCACTTTATTTATCTACTAGCTTCTGCCAGCGACTTCGTCCGCGTGGAATAGTTACTTTACCCCCGATTTTGAAACTCTGAGCCCGATCGGTTTAAAATTGACAAAAGATAGACATATGCTGTTCCGGGATATTTTTTAGATAATTTTATGTAGAACATTTCCGTAATACATGATTTCTATGTAACTTTAACCAATAAGGCTTCACACGCGACGGAAGCTTAAAAAATGGAGTAACTTCTCCCGTTTTCCCAACATTTTCCTTCACTGCTCTGCTCCTATTGATTGTAGCGTGATGAAAAGTATACTATAACCTGCCCAGGAGTATGAAGAATAATTGCACCAAGTTTCGTTAAAATCGGTCGAGTAGTTTTTGTTTCTATAAAGAACATACAGACAGACAGACAGACAAAAAATTTACTGATTGCATTTTTGGCACCAGTATCGATCACTAATCACCCCCTGATAGTTATTTTGAAAATATATTCCTTGTACAGAATTGACTTCTCTACAGATTTATTATAAGTATAGATTGGACCTAAGGTAACTATTCTTTTGCTATCGACACAACGAACAGAGATCAAAGCGGTTAGCGTGCACTATCATGTCTTACATAAGCTGGTCGAGAGTAAGTCAGGCTCGGATACAAAGGGTTTCCAACGAATCTTGTTTTTTTTTTCCTGTAATCTATAGTTAATATCAACTATTTGATTTTTTTAACACTTTTGACTTGAGTCAGTAGTTTCGTAGATAAGGGAGAAGGGGAGGCATGGAATTTATTTATCTTTTTTTTTGAACTTTAAAATTATTCATTTCAAAACGATGAAAAATAATGAACCTTAGCAGTAAGATTTTACCCTAGCAGTAAGACTTAAACCATAGCCGTAAGTTTTTTTTTATTTCTGTAAAGTCCCCACAATTAACCTGCTTAAATTAGCTGTGAGACACGGACAGGCAGACAGAGGGTCAGGCAGACGGACACACGAGTGATTCCGTTCTTCCACACGGACCTTCGGAACTAATAAAGGGAGGTTTTAACAGATTTAATTGTGATTACAGGTAATCAAAGATCAAAGCGTGGTATATTGGGGGCATTAGTGGGAGGCATCACAGACACTGTTGGTTCGATCACGTCAGGTATCATAGACACGAGTGCTAACACATTGGACGCGATCGGTGATGGAGTGAAAAACTTGGCGGATGCTGTAGGACAGACTAAGGACAACACTGCAAAAACAATCGAAACTGTCAAGAATAAAGCAGGAGAGACTCTAGAAGATATTAAAGACACAGTGGAAGACGTCGCAGGACATATTTTAGATAAATGGAATGAGATCAAAGAAGACGTCTTCGAAACAGTGGAAAACACTCTGGAAAAGGTTTTGAGCAAATCGGGAGGTAACTTGGGAGAAATCAAAGGAGAAACTGTCAGGGAATTTGAAGAACTCGTGCAAACTATTCCCGATAGGGCGCAAACTGATAACAACAGCTTGGAAGATATAAAACAATCTCTTCTCAGAGATTTGAAAGAAATCGTGGAAGTTATAGTCAACCAAGTAAACGTCGACAGCAGTAAACTGCTGCAGTTGCAGAAAGATCTTCTTAGCTCATTAGAACCCATCATTGATTCACTGCTCAATGGTTTGGGATTGTAATGTATGTAAAATTATGCAAATCAAGGCTTTTATTTAATAAATATTTTGAGTTAACTTCTTGGCTAAACATCTCCGTACTTAGCGCAGTAAAGATATTTTAGTTTAAAAGCTTGAAACAACAGAAATCGCTGTTGTAGTCCTAATTAATACTGAACACAGTATACAGCACTGCTGGGAATACACGACAGCTATGTTCAATGCTAGCATGGTGCAGTAGTAACGGCATAGAGTTGTTTCCTTTCCGGCGTCATCACTCTGCGATAAAGATCATTCAGAAGATGACATGTCTGGGAGGTACTCGTATAAAAGAATAGAAATATAAAGTCAAAAATCCAGTTTTCATCATCTCAAAATTTTGGAAGATAGAAACGGGACGCTTGACGGCTTCTTCATTTCAAACTACGAGGTATGTTAGTAACTTACTACGAAACGTGGTCATGTTTTTTATAGAGTCACTGTCCAAGTATAAGAACGATTTACATACGTCTTTTTTCATCATAACCATTTTTTTTTTCAACGCTCGAAATTATGCTAAAGTTGATCAAACTACAAGAACATCTTACAGCTGTTCGATGAGCGAATATTGTTCGTAAAATACCGTATCGGATTGTTATTAGTTGTGTAACCTAACATCGGGACCAGCATCAACTTGTTTAAACTTAAAATACCTTGAAACGTGACAAACTTAATCTGACTTGCCAAAAATATTTTGAAGAGACTACAAGTTACTACATGCAACTGTTACAGGACACCTGAATCATAAGATACTGATAATGAAAGACGGGAATCCGAGAGGAAAATTCTACTGCTCACACAACTTCAACGACAAGCCTTGTTTTTGGTGAAAGGCCACGAGTCTACCCGGAACCTGGGCAGTTGAGTAAGGAAGTCACTCCAGCTTTGTGAAACGTGTTCAGTTGTACATGTTGTTTGTGTACATGTTTTTAGCATTTACTGCGCTTCATTACAAAGAAATAATAATATATACTTTTTTTCAAAATTGTAAGTCTATTCCAAAAATTAATTAAATTTGCTTCATTATACATGAAGTTTTATTAAAATTTATAAACTTCACACGAAGTTTTGAGTGGTCTTGCGGATCATGTCTGCAGATATATATTTCCCTTCAACGTGGACCGTTGTTTTTCGGAAAATCAGGTTTTCTGTCTGTAATAAAACATAAAAGGTGCTTAAATACGCAATAATAATATCGACCTACAAAATTAACACCAACTTGTAGGCAGTGCCACCCTCGACTTACGGGGAACTAGGGACTGTGTCTTATCTTATCTTACTTTATTTAGCACTACTTCAAATGAATTAATTATACCGACCGGTACCCCAAATTGAAACATTTTTCCAAAACAATTTTTTTACGACTTAGAAGATTTGGAGAAGCTCCTGACTAAATAATACAGGGCTCGATGTTCTAGGCTAAGCAACGCTTGCCGAGGTCGGTCTGTGGATGGGTGACCGTCTGAATATACCAAGACTCCTCCGTGCCTCAGAAAGGACGTTAAGCTGTTGATTGTAAAAACGATTTTTTTACGCCTCAGAAGATTTGGAGAAGCTTGATTGTAAAAACTTTGGCAATCGTTACGTATGGTACCGTATTAATCAGTTGTTGGGTAAAATACTGTGGTATTTAATTGAATCTGGGTTGACTGGAAGCCGACCCCAATATAGTTTGAAAAAGGCTAGGCAGATGATGAAATTTTAGAGCACAGATAGACACCCGACATATGTAATTCTGTAGTTGAACTTTTGGCTTGTCTTAGAAGTCACGACGACAGGCCTAGCACTGTGAGTGTTTGATTGATTGTGAGTGATTTTTGGCAACCCTACGCCCCTATTGACGACACATTCGACGCATTGGTTGAGCGTTCGGCTGCTGCGCTACGTGTCGCGGGTTCGATCCCCTCGAAAAATGTAACAACGATTCCTTATTGCTATTCCACCAATTTGCACAAAGCGTTCAACCCTGATCTCTGAACAGTTGGA
Organism: Hecatera dysodea; assembly: GCA_905332915.2. NCBI lineage: Eukaryota > Metazoa > Arthropoda > Insecta > Lepidoptera > Noctuidae > Hecatera > Hecatera dysodea. The sequence goes on along the minus strand of HG995294.1, from coordinate 1,832,587 downwards.
GTGAGGCTTCTTCTGGGTAGACTCATTCCATCGTCAACTTTGTCTCTGTCTCCTGTGGCCTCAATTGGATCTGCCTGGAGAAACTGCAGCCCTGATGCAGTACTGCGTTCGAGGACAGAAGGAACGTAACAGATGTGGATGCCGATGAACAAATCTATTAACATCCTAAATTCTCAATTTGATCATTTATCTGCCATTCCCTTTCTTGTCAATCCACTGACATCCAAAAATCTCTTCTTTTTCCAGTCCGAAAAAATCTATTTGGCCAAAACTTAAAAAAAAGGTTCAGACGAAAGTCTTGTAGCAAATTCTGCTACAATAGGTACAACTATGACTCGCAAACATTTCAGAGTCGTCGTAAGTCTACAGCAAGTACTAAATGTATCAAGGACACACATGTACATGGGTAAACGAATTACGTGTTAAATATTTTTCGGCCCCGTGCTTACACAGATGGAATCAAAGGGCTAAACTAACATTCAGATCATATAAAAGGTTGCGTTCTGTTACAAAAGTTACAAGTTGCTCATCATCCAGTTCCGAAGACGCGCTTCGACAAAGATCGTAACAACTTTTTCACTTCCAAAATGAAGACAGTTCTGTATTTGGTCGTCGTGATCGTAAGTCCATTTCCATATTCGCTTAACGATAATGTGCGGTTCGCTGCTTCCTTCCGTTTGGCATCGAGTTCCAACGTGTCGCGCGCTATTTAAAACAATAAAATTCACAGCAAATATTCAATTACGTAAAAATTTTCAAGTATTTAAGTTATTATTCGATCCTAACTTAATGGAAGTATATCGGTATTTCATACTTGTAGCCCTCCCATTGATTCTTTCCGTGGGTGAACCAGACGTCGGTTTCTAACTCCAAAAAGTGCGCTTGCTTACCACTGCGATACAAAGACGCGCCCGGATCTATTACTTATCAGGGTATTCATTTGTTACAGGCGGCCTTAGCCTACGCCGAGGAGACACCTTCCGTATCAGACGACACGGCGGATACCACGGGACAGCGCCTTGCAGACTTAGAAGAAATAGGAGAAGCAGTAGGAGTTTTGAGCAAATCGGAAGGTAACTGGGAAGAAATCAAAGAAGAAACTGTCAAGGAATTTGCAGAACTCCTGCAAAATTTTCCCAATTTGGCGCAAACTGATAACAACAGCTTGGAAGATATAAAAAAATCTCTTCTCAGAGATTTGGAAGAAATCGATATATTCAACCAAGTAAACGTCGACAGCAGTAAACTGCTGCAGTTGCAGAAAGATCTTCGGTCCGCATTAGAACTCATCGTTGATATACGGCTCAATAGTTCGGGATTGTAATTTATGTAAAATTATGCAAATCAAGGCTTTTATTTAGAAATATTTTGAGTTAACTTCGTGGTTAATCTCCGTACTTAGCGCAGTAAAGATATTTTAGTTTAGAATCTTGAAACAACAGAAATCTCTGTTGTAGTCCTAATTAATACTGTCACAGTATACATCACTGCTGGGAATACACGACAGCTATGTTCAATGCTAGCATGGTGCAGTAGAAACGACCTTGAGTAGTTTCCTTTCCGGCGTCATCACTCTGCGATAAAGATCATTCAGAAGATGATATGTCTGAAACAACATGTTCAGTTGTACATGTTGTTTGTGTACATGTTCTTAGCATTTACTGCGCTTCATTACATGGAAATACGTACTTATTTTCAAAATTGTCAGTCTATTCCAAAAATTAATTAAATTTGCTTCATTATACATGGAAGTTTTATTAAAATTTATAAACTTCACAAGAAGTTTTGAGTCGTCTTGGGGATCATGTCTGCAGGTATATATTTCCCTTCAACGTGGACGTGGAAATTCTGTTATGAGAAATAAAATACCTGTACCATACAGATTACCTTGATTTGTGTAGCAAATGAATCTTTATAACTTGTAGTGCCCCTTGGTTCTCCAGAATCGATGAGATTCATTAATATACAGGATGACTTTGAATAGATGCGACAAAATGAAATGGGAGCTTCAGTTACAGTAACATAGTAATTATAAACTGTTTTTTCTACAATCTAAATCGTTAAAAAAAGTTACGTGGTTGGCGTTTTAAAATGATCCATCGATGTTAATATCTTTATTTAAGTACGAATTATCGGTATTCCAGAAAAATAATTAATATGCAAAATAAATAAGAAAAATTAAAGTATCAAAAAATCTCGTCCAACTAATCGCAGTGCTCAATGATCGTTGTGGAGTACTCGCGTTATTAAACGTTGCCATTCATAGCGGTGATAAAAGTTCATTAATTTTACATTTGGTATGTTCTAAATTTTCTTGACAACACGTATTATTGTATACTAGCTGCTGCCCGCGACTTCGTCCCCGTGGAATCCCCGATTTTAAAACATTCTTTATCGCTGCTCCGCTCCTATTGGCTTAAGCGTGATGATATATAGCCTAAAGCCTTCCTCGATAAATGGTCTATTCAACCCAAAAAGAATTTTTCAATTCGAACCAGTAGTTGCTGAGATTAGCGCGTTCAAACAAACAAACAAACAAACAAACTCTTCAGCTTTATAATATTAGTATAGATTAGTATAGATTTAAATATGTCGCATCTATTCAATTTCACCCTGTATTATTGTCTCTCTCTATTGTTTACCCTGCATTCTCTGACCCCTCTTAGAAATGTATACTATATCTATACTAATATTATAAAGCTGAAGAGTTTGTTTGTTTGGTTGTTTGTTTGTTTGTTTGTTTGAACGCGCTAATCTCAGGAACTACTGGTTCGAATTGAAAAATTCTTTTTGGGTTGAATAGACCATTTATCGAGGAAGGCTTTAGGCTATATATCATCACGCTTAAGCCAATAGGAGCGGAGCAGCGATAAAGAATGTTTTAAAATCGGGGATTCCACGAGGACGAAGTCGCGGGCAGCAGCTAGTCTATGCTAATATTATAAAGCTGAAGAGTTTGTTTGTTTGTTTGAACGCGCTAATCTCAGGAACTACTAGTTCGAATTAAAAAATTATTTTTGGGTTGAATAGACCATTTATCGAGGAAGGCTTTAGGCTATAATCATCACGCTTAAGCCAATAGGAGCGGAGCAGCGAAAAAGAATGTTTTAAAATCGGGGATTCCACGGGGACGAAGTCGCGGGCAGAAGCTAGTAAGATTATAAAGCTGAAGAGTTTGTTTGTTTGTTTGTTTGTTTGAACGCGCTAATCTCAGAAACTACTGGTTCGAATTGAAAAATTATTTTTGGGTTGAATAGACCATTTATCGAGAAAGGCTTTAGGCTATATAACATTTCGCTGCAAGTAATAGGAGCGAAGAAAAATGGAAAATGTGGTAAAAACTGGGAAAATTATTCATCTTTCAAGCTAGTAATCAGAGATATCCTGTGAAATTTAATAGTAGCAGCCCGAAGTTTGGAAGTTAGAGTATGCACCCCGTGTGGAGCTCGTGGGGCAGTCAGTATTGCTCTTCATCTCTCCCCGGTCGAGTCGTATGGAAAATTCGCATGTGTATTAATTTTTATAAATATCCAAGAGTAAGGACTTGCTAGTTGTGAAGTACCGTGAGTCCTAAATTCTCTTAACGCATAATTTTATGATTTATGTAACTGAACAAGTTATACTTAAAGTAAATTGATTTCATTAACAATGACTCTGTACAACAGTTTCCGATAAAACTGTAGACACACAGGAGCAAGACTATGATCGATCGGCGCACACGCAGATCGCGTATATTTTGCGATCCTTAGTTTGTTATTTCTGTCCAACGTGCAATGACTCTATTTGAGTGCAGCAGATGACCAACTTAAGATTAATAAGTTCGGTCGAAGGCATGATGAATCTATGGCTGCATAAAATGCGCCGATGTGAAGGTGACAGATCAAGGGAGGTAATAAAAATAATGAAATGCGATTCAAAAGCCGTAACCGTTTGAAAGCCCACTAATTAAATGATAAATGTTTTTATTTTTGTAAGCAGGTTGTAAAAAACACTTTTACACGTCAATCTTTTTTGGCCGTTGTAAAACTAGATGAGGCCGGTGTTTCCTAGCTGACTAACCTGAGAAGAAACACCGAAACAAACTCAGAGGTCAAGGTCTCTTTTGAAGTCCATACAATTGTACTGGTCAAATCATATGAGAACCATGTAGGTTGGTGTCTGAAATGGTCTTTTGAGGAAAGTACCACACAGATTTGAAATGGATCTATCCAAACAGTGCAAGCATTTGTCAGTTATCGTGTAGCTCAAACTTAGAACTTTCAGGAGCTCAACGATTTGATGAACAATACCTAAGTAAGGATATTTGGGTAGGCCACCTAAAGAACTCAAACCGCCAGACTAACATGTATGAACCCCTGACGTAGCGATCTACATGGTCCCCATATTCACACTACGTTATATGAGGACCATGCAGTGATCTGCATGCATTTCAGACACTGATGTGTCTGAAATTTTAATGGTATTTTAAAGAAGGAACCACATAGTTTTGAGTGGACCTGTCCAGTCAGTGCAAGCCTCGGTCAGAGTCGGGTAGCTCAACTTAGAATCAATAAGGAGCTCAGCAACTCGACGAACAAGGCCAATGAAAGGACATTTGGGTAGGCCACAAAAATACTCAAACAGCCAGACAACGTTAAAAAAAATAGTTGAAGAGGAAAAAGTTAATAATATCCCATGTAGTTCTCATATTCACAAAAGGGAATAAAATTAAAATTAAAAAAAAAAATATGACTACAAAGTAAGTATTCATGTCAAAATAAGAAATTGTAACAAAATAAAAGAATACTTTAAAAAGAAAACATTCATGTCAAAAGTAAATGAAAATGAAAATATAAAAATGTCAGGCTATTAATAACTTACTGTTCTCAGTGAGTAAATAAAAACTATAATGTACAACTAGTGACTAGCTTTTGATTGAATTCAAGCAAAAACACTGTTTGAAAACAAATTCACAATTCAAATAAAAACAGTTTGAAACGAACGTTCTTCAAACAAAGAATAGAACTTTGGACTTGCTCGTCATTAAAGAACATCGATATCAGCCCCTAAGATCAAGTGTTAACTGAACACCTAATTCGCCACTATTTATAAAGAACGTAAGGCGTAGCGGCCGACAAGTGTGATGCGTAAGAAAGAGGTCTCGAGTTCGCGCCCAGCGTCATTCAAAAGATTTTATAAATTTAGAATATTATTGTTTTTTATTGTTGACTAGACGCATTCCGAAACGGTTCTGTAACAGTATTGTGATGGATAATGAACAAGATGATAATATTTCGTTTAGAAAACCACAAATATCAAGTTCACTATGTGTGTAGGGGTTGTTCACGCCTACACTCAGATGATAAATGAAAGATGACTGTTTCTCGTTGATATAGGCAGAAAGATCGCGCATTAGATGATAAATAAAACAACTTTCTGCGGCGAGAATTATATGATACCTTTATTGATACAATGATAAGGTGCAGTGGTACATAGTGCGAAAGTTACTGTTTTCATACCGTATAAAAATGCTGACGCGCGCCACGAAAATAAGTATGTATATAAAACAAAATTAAACCTGTACAGTTGCCTGTACAATGTGACTTCTCATCAAACCAATCTCTCTTTGATTCAACAATGCTAAGTCTACCCAACACTTCAATTACTGAATCACAAAATAGTAAAGAACTGTACGATAGGATTAATCTACTACAAGAAGAATTACTTATTGCAAACCAAGAAGTAACTAACCTAAACCTAGAAAACACCACCTTAAAATAAGAATTGCAAAAGTGTAAACTAGTGATAAATAATTATAAAAAAATATGTGTGTCTAGTACATCGGAAAAAAATATTCGTACACCAAAGTCAAAATCTGGCAAGAAGAAATATGTTTCCATGACCCCAAAAGCCTGTACACCATCACAATTATTAGTAAACTATGATTATTCAATCAAGAAACCAGAATGTTCGACATCGAAATAAACGGCAGAAAAAGAAGATGACCTACATCAAGTCGTAGGCGGTGAGCATGAAAAAACGAAAACAAAATAAAAAAAAAATATCAAAGCGTAAGATTTGCTTACTCAGTAGTGACAATAAAAATAACATTTTGTCAACTGCCGAGAGTACTTTTTACAAGAACTACGGAATCTGTCACTATCTAAAATCGCATGCAAATACAGAACAACTTTTAAGTGGCCTAGAGACAAATTTGATAAATTACACCATGAATGATGTGTGCATTATATTTCTTGGGGAAGAAGACTTCAAAAGGACTAATGATTATTATAATACCATATTTCATATACGAGAAGTACTACAAGCAGTGCAGCACACTAATATAATAATATTATGTATGCCAACATATAAATACCCGTTTGACACTAGTCTATTCAATTGTCGAGTGGAGACATTTAACAATCTATTATAATGACGCATGGGCATGCATTCCTTTTGGACAGTAACCTACATCTAGAATAATATGACTGCAGCATGTTCAATAAATACTCGGGGAAAATAAACAATGTAGGACTTCGTACTATATTTCGGGATTTACTAGACTTAGTTACTGAAATCACGAAAAACGTTTGCACGTACCACAATAATTTCACTGGAAATGATGAAATGAATAACTCTGCAAACCAATACTACCAATCTAGAAACAATGAACACTTTGACAATGACAATACATTTCGAAACTACTAAATGCCAACTTAAAATCATGTTTCAAAACATAAAAAGCATTTGTAATAAGCAACACTTACTAGAAGCCTTCATCCATGAAAAACCAGAATTTGGATCAATATGTCTACGTGAGACTTGGCTCTCGCAAGAAAAAATAGAAAATCTTCATTTTAACGGATACACCTAGCAGCATCTTATTGTCGCCAAATTCGAGGAGGCGGCGGTGTCTGCATCTTACTGCAAGACGACATCGACTTTAAAGAGATAAGATTGCGATTCGACACGGTGCAATTCTTGAAGTTGTTCAAAAATATGTGTACCTCGGTAAGTGGTTCCGGTAGAACATTTTCGTTGAACATGACCTTGGTTTTATCCAAAGTCAAAGTCAAAACGTTTACTGCGAACTAAGTGTACAATGTTGATGTTACAGAAAAGTCAGCCAGATCATTCAGCATCTGTTGTAGGTCCTGCAGCGTTTCTGCCATGATGACGATATCATCTACAAATCGCAAGTAAGAGATGTATTCGCCATTGATGTTAATGCTACGTTTTTATTTTATGAGCATTTTTGTTAATTTCAATAAATGATAGCACATCTGTCGGGATAGCTGAAATCGCATGTTTGTTTATTGTTTACACCAATTTATACCACGTTCGCTGTGATGGGTATGTTTAGCTGGGAGTGAAGCACTAAAAAGAGAAAAAAAAAACTTTTTACAAAAAAATATAACCGACTTCTAAAAAAAAACGCACAAAATGACTTTAATTTCGAAACTCAGTGTTTTTGTTGGCTTTTTTGTTTTCAACACACCGGGGTAATGTTTGTAATTTCGATACTTGTCTCATAGCAAAATAATCAGTTTAGAAGTTTTGTCACGACTTTTGTATAAATAGACACAGATTCAGGCGTCGTCTTTGTACAAAGCGATCACCGCGTGAATACACAATCGTTGCTGTGATTTGTTCAACAAAGAAACAAAGCGCCCTCTGTCGGCATGACAGCACGATCATGTTTTCCGTACAAAGGACTCCCCCGCGAAGCTAACTTTGTATCAGGATGACGCCTCACTGTTGCATACATCTATGTATGTTATTCCAAAATATGCTGAGTTTTCATTCTAGGGAAACCCCGCACAATGCTAAATCAGCTTACACTGGAAAAGCGTAACATAATGTGAGAGCTTGCACCTAAACAATTGATATCACCATATCGCATAATATTTTTTGTGGCCTTACAAAAAATATTATGCGATATGGTGTGTTAATCGAAAAGAGATTTAATAATTTGTATGCTACTTCTAAATAAACGTATAATAAAATCAAATAGAGCAGTGGTGGCCGAGTGCTAACGGCTCCGACTTACAAATTGTAGGTCGCGGGTTCAATCCCAGACAGGCGCATTACTTTGTGTAATTAATTTTATCACCACTGCTCTCAAAACGGTGAAGGAAAACATCGAGATGATATCGGCATGTTCTAGAACCAAAAATTCGAAGACATGTGACATTCACCAACCCGCACTAGGCGCGCGTGGTGGATTACGGCCTGTCCCCTCTCCTAGAGAGGAGGCCTGTGTCCCAGCAGTGGGAACGAGGCGGCATGGGAAGCGGTCATCTCCTGCGCGCCCCAGAGAGATGTCAGCAAAGAAGAAGCCCCCATAGGGTCCGTGACTGCTAGGGCAAAGAAAGAGTGGCCCTGGAACACAAAGGGCACTAGGAGGAACTCGGGTGGGATTAAGTCAGTAAGAGTCTGACACTGCCTTCCGTTCCGCCCAGGGCGGAAGAATTCATTTGATGATTACTACCAAAATAAAAACAATCGTCAAATTAATCAAATATTATCTTTCATTAATTTTTGGATACTAAAATAACATTTTTCTAAAAGTTTTAATCTTACCTAGAGATATACACCACCATCACAAAGATAGACTTTTAGCTACATTTTAGATAGGATATTTTTATTATTTTATGTCTTTCGATATCAGCAGTGATAGTAATAGTTTTCTCTTTCTCACAAGTAACGATGACAGTTTCGTGAGTATTCCATCTCTTGGAGAAAGTCTTACAGCGCAGTTCTCTGATGTTCCTCAGAATTTTAATGTTATTCATATTAACGCCCAAAGCATTCCGGCTCATTTCCACGATAGGTTGGCAAGCTTTGACTGCAAAAATATCCATGCTATTCTTATTTCTGAGTCATGGCTTAAACCTTGTCTCCCTTCAACTAGTTACTCTCTTCCCGGCTTCGTACTTATTAGAAACGACCGGATAGCTGGTGGCGGTGGTGGTGTTGCCATATATCTCCGTGCACATATTCCTTTCTCTATCGTCATTATATCAACGCAGCCACCTCCAGCCAACGCTGGTGAACACCTCTTTCTTGAAGTCACACTACATCATTCGAAGTTACTTCTTGGTGTCTATTACTGTCCTTCTTTACGTATAAACTTCTTTTCCTCCTTTGAAAAACTTCTTGAAATCTTGATCCCTTCATACAGTCACAGTATAATCATGGGTGATTTCAATACTTGCCTCCTCAAAAAGGACCATCGCTCTGCGTCTCTGACTAATATTACAGCTTGTAATAATCTTTTAATTCTTCCACTAAGTGCCACTCACCATTTTCCAAACTCTACTCCTTCACTTCTTGACTTGATTCTCGTTGTCTCACCTGATCACGTCGCTAAGCATGGCCAATGCTCAGCTGATGCTTTTTTTGACCATGACCTAATTTTCCTTCCGGAATTTTCTAAGATCATTGGGGGTTGGTAAAACACAGCAAGAGTCTATACCGAAAGATTTTAACATTGATGCAATGAATAGTCATTTTACAGCTTCGTCCAATTTTGATAGAACAATAAAATTGAATACATTGGATCATCTTTCATCTCTTCCGAGTCCCAGTTATTCTCCATTTGTTTTTAGTCAATTCTCCGCATGTGATGTTAAGAGCATACTATCGATTACCTCTAATGCAGTAGGAAGTGACTGTATCAGTCGCAAAATGATACTGCCCGTGCTGGACTTAATCCTTCCCGTCATTTGCCACATCCTCAACTTTTCTGCATCTAGTGGTGTTTTTCCTAATTCGTGGAAAGACGCTCAAATTATTCCATTGCCAAAAAAGCCCAACCCCACATCCTTCTCTGAATTCCGTCCAATATCCGTGTTACCATTCCTTTCCAAAGTCCTTGAACGGTTAATCCACAATCAAATAAGTCGTTTTCTATCCAAAAATAATCTCCTCAATCCCTTTCAGTCCGGCTTCCGTCCTGGTCACAGCACTACTACAGCGCTTCTGAATGTTACTGAGGATATTAGGTCAGCCATGGAAAGCGGTAATGTTACGGTCTTGGCATTACTTGATTTTAGCAACGCTTTTAATACAGTTGATTTCGATGTTTTGCTTGGCATTCTATGCTCTCTTAATGTATCTCCATCGGTGATTGACTGGTTTCGTAGTTACCTGTTTGGTCGCCGGAAACGTATATATGCATCGGAGAGACATCATCCTCGTGGTGTAGTACTTCTGCCGGGGTACCACAGGGTGGCGTTTTATCCCCTTTACTTTTCGCAATTTTTATACACTCAATATCCAATGAACTAACTTCTTCCTATCATCTTTATGCAGACAATCTACAAATCTATTCACGAGCTCCTCTTGGGAATCTGACCGAGGCCATAATCACCATTAATCAAGATCTAGCTCGTATTTGCCAATGGAGCATGCGGTATGGACTCATAGTCAATCCCATAAAGACGCAGGTTATCGTGGTGGGTAGTTCCAGGATGGTTTCTAGAATTGACTGGGCAACTCTTCCCCAGGTTGTTTTCGACAACACGGTTATTCCCCTCTCCGAGAAAGTTAAGAACTTGGGGATAATCATTGACAGGAACTTTTCTTGGACTGCCCAACTCCAAGAAGTTAGCCGCAAGCTATTTGCATCTGCGGCTTCTTTGAGGAGACTGCGTAATTTTCTTCCGACTGCCACCAAGATTACGCTTGCACAGTCACTTCTTCTCCCCATCCTTGATTATGCTGATGCCAGCTATCTGGACCTTACTCAGGAACAACTTGACAAACTTGAGCGGCTTCAAAATGTTTGTATAAGGTTCATATTCGGTTTACGTAAATATGACCATGTTTCTGAATTCCGAGTAAAACTCAAGTGGTTGCCTATTCGCCTTCGTCGGAATGCTCATACTCTTTCCCTTTTATACAATGTGCTTTTTTCCCCTTCTACCCCTCTTTATCTCAAGAGACGTTTTCAGTTTCTCTGTGACTCCCACACTAAATTTCTGAGGTCATCGGATAACTTACGACTTAAAATGCCAATGCATTCCAAATTTTTTTGGATAAATCCTTTACTGTTCAGGCTGCTCGGTTGTGGAATGCATTGCCAGTGCCAGTAAGACGCGCTCAATCGTTACCTGTATTCGTAGTTCGTTCGTAAGCTACCGCCCGGTAAACAGCTTATTAAGTGTGCTCTTCAAATTTTTATTTTTGTTTATGTTTAAAAGTAGTGTTCGTCAAAGTTTATGTGGGGGATGCTCAGTTATCAGTTCCGACTATAAAACTGTGTAGTGGGTGACCGGTTTCGGAGTGATAATATATTATAAAACAACATAAATCAAAACTCATAAACCAGCCACCGTCAATAAGTGTTAACGCTAAGTGTTTGCTCAGAACGCGTAACCGACGCGCTATACGGATCACTTACGACGTTCTTCTCGCGAACTCGCTAACAGTGATCGTGGTGCTCTGCGGCGGCCGATGTTTTGGACTTTGGACTACCAACCGTACTAATTAACTTGTCTTTACTTTACTACGTAAAGTTGAAAGCAGTGATTACTTTATTTTACTTGCTTATTAATAGATTTCTGAGCAGTTCACATTAGTAGGCATGACGACAACTGCATGGGGATGTTGTAATAACGACTGTTCTAAAGAAAATGATCAATTTGTCAATTGTATTCGCTGTACCAAGTCGTTTCACTTTACTTGTTTATCCATCACGGAAATAACCAAAGAATCGGAGGCTTATAGCGCTTGGAAATGTCCGGGTTGTCTAGGTTCGAGCCTGTCGTCAAAGATGGATTGTACTCCGGTGCGCAACATCTCAACCACAAGAGGAAATAAGAGACCAGCTTTGAATTCTCCTCCTGAAGCTGCACCAGCTGTCACTAGTGAAGAAGTGCGCTCCATCGTGCAAGAGGTTATGAAAACTGAGTTCGCTATTATGCTTCGGCAAATTAATAGTACAATTGTAAACATCGTAAACAAGGAATTAGCCCCGATTCGTAAGGATTTTGAGGATCTGAGAGAATCTTTGAATTTTCACACAACGGAATTTGATAAATTTCAGTCCGAATATGCTGAGTCTAAAAGAATTACGAGAGATATTACACAAGAAAATGTTAAACTGAAAAACTCAGTGGCAGATCTAAGTCAGAGACTTAATTATCTTGAACAACAAGCACGAGCCAGCAACCTGGAGCTGCAGTGTCTTCCTGAGAATAAGCAGGAAAATCTGTATACCATTGTCAAGCAGTTGGGTTCAGTAGTCAGTTGTGAGATAAAAGATAGCGATATATCACACTGCACCAGAATTGCGAAACTAAATACCAGTAACTCTCGCCCCCGGTCTGTTGTGATTCAGCTCGCCTCTCCTAGAGTTCGTGATCAGCTGCTGGCCTCAATAATCAATTACAACAAAGACAAAACCCATGACAAACTTAATACCGCAGATTTTGGCATAGCTGGCAACAGATCTCCTGTCTTTATTACCGAGCATTTATCTCCAGCCTACAAAGCTCTTCATGCTGCAACGAGAATTAGGGCAAAGGAAAAAGGTTACAAATACGTCTGGGTACGGAACGGTAGGATATTTGTCAGGAAGATGGACGGCGAAGATCATATTTTCATTAAAAGTTTGGACACTTTAAACAATTTAAAGTAATTTGATCTTCAAACAAAATGTACCTCCGTTACGTGCACTTAGAAACTAATCTTTAAATTCAATAGTTTGCATATATATTATCAAAATATCAGAGGATTAAGAACAAAGACACACATTGTATGTCGTAACATTTCTGTCAATAATTTCGACATCATAATTTTGTCAGAGACATGGTTAAACAGTTCAGTACTGAGCGGCGAGCTATTTGACGATAGGTACGTAGTGTTCAGGAGGGATAGAGAAACTTCTAATTTTCAATGTAATAAAGAGGGGGGTGGTGTTTTAATAGCAGTTAAGAAACAATTTAAATCCAAGCGCATTCAAGTCTGGGAGAGTAATTGTGAGGACCTATGGGTGAGTATTGATTTGGCAATATCAAGTACTATTCGTCGAATGGTTCTCTGCGCAGTATATCTCCCTCCACCTGTACGCCGTTCTTCTCTGGAGCACTTTCTGGATCATTGTAACGCTGTTTTTGAAAAATGTGTCGATTCGGGAGTTTTTATTGTGGGCGATTTCAATTTGAGTAAAATTGATTGGAATGCAACAGGTGAATTGTCATTTAATAAACTTGGCTTACCAAGTACTAGCGAAATTTTAATTGATTTTACAAATATTAATAGGCTTAACCAACTAAATTTCGTTACAAATGACGCAGGTCGCATACTGGATCTCGTTTTATCAACACACTCATTGTGTAACGTTAGCAAAAATATAAATCCAATCAGTAATATTGACAAACAGCATCCTCCTCTTGATATTATTGTTTCCTTGGAAAAGGAAGCAAGATTACCTTACAATAATGTAACCAAAAGACCAAATTTTCGTACCACAAATTATACACCTGTTCGTATGTTTCTAAAAGACCTAGATTGGGATGAATTATTTAAGGGACATAGCGATGTGAATGAAATGTTAGATATTTTTTATGAGAAAATTAACTATGCTATTCATGAATTTATTCCCTCTCGGGGGCCAAGTAAGCATAAATTTCCACCGTGGTTTAACCGTACTTTAATTAGAATGCTAAATTCAAAAAATACTATTAGAAAAAGATACCACAAGTATAAAAACCCCATGGACTTAATTGAATTAAAACTACTTGGTAAGCATTGTGATAACTTGGCCACTGTTTGTTACAACAATTATATACAGAATCTAGAAAACAAGATTAAAACCAACCCTAAGTTATTTTGGACGCATGTAAAAAACAAAAGAGGAGGGTCTAGTACCTACCCTAAAACCATGACAGACGGATCAAAGACCACATCCGATGAACCGACAATATGCGAAATGTTTGCTTCTAACTTCTCGTCTGTTTATAACTCAGAACAAGTTTCGAGTGATGAATTTAATGACGAATTATTTTTGAAGCCTCTCGGCAATACCAGTTTATGCTTATTAAGACCAACTATTAACAGAGAGAGCCTACTTAAAAAATTGAAAAGTTTAGATATTAATAAGGGTGCTGGCCCAGACGGTATACCGCCAATATTTGTTACTTCTTGCGCTACGGAGTTGGTGTACCCACTTTTGGTAATTTACAACGAATCTCTGATTTCTGGTATATTCCCTTTGAAATGGAAAATGGCAAAAGTGGTACCTATACACAAGTCGGATAGCAATGACTGCATTTCTAACTATAGGCCTATTTCTATTATCTCTACTTTTGCGAAAGTATTTGAATCATTACTCTGTCCACAATTTCAGAATCATTTGAAAATATTCATAAGTGACCATCAGCATGGATTTGTTCGATCACGATCCACGAGTACCAATCTAGTTGCATTCACTGAATATTTAATTGGGGCTGTTGATTCAGGTTACCAGGCAGATGTCATTTACACTGACTTCAGCAAAGCCTTTGATAAAGTTTCCCATAAAATCCTAACTCATAAACTGCATGCATATGGTATCACTGGTAGCTTGCTGAAGTGGGTCATTTCGTATTTGGCAGATAGATCTTTTTATGTAGTGGTAAATGGTTATCAATCGAATGTATATAAAATCTCATCTGGAGTTCCACAAGGTACGCATCTTGGACCAATATTCTTCATTTATTTTGTTGATGACATTTCCACCTGTTTGCGGCATTCCGAAATTTTTATGTACGCGGACGACTTAAAGTTTTTGAGAATAATTAAGTCTGATAAAGACTCAATGCTTTTACAGGAGGACCTTAATAGTCTCGTTCAATGGTGCAACAGTAATGGAATGAATTTAAACTCAAAGAAATGTTACCACATTAAATATACCAGAAAGCATCATCTTTTAGAGACAGAATATTTCATTAATGAGCACAAGATTACTGAAGTGGACATCATACGTGACCTTGGAGTTTTGTTTGACCAAAAACTAACATTTGTACCACACATAGACAATGTAGTTAAAAGAGCTTCAAAAATGCTGGGTTTTGTCATTAGACAATGCAGGGGCTTTCGGGAGAGTAAAACTAAAATTTTACTTTACTTTAGTTTGGTACGTAGCATATTGGAGTACTGTAGTGTGGTGTGGCGACCACACTATGCTACTCATAGTTTGCGTATAGAACGCGTTCAAAAACGTTTTGCTTGGCACCTAGCTTTCTCTGTAGGTATATCTAAAAAAACGCCTTCTTACAAAGACAGATTAAAAATCTTCAAAATTCATTCTTTAGAAGAACGAAGGCGTTTAAACGACGCAATATTTGCCTGCAAAATTATTAAAGGAAATATCGACTCACCGCCGCTACTCGCACTCATTAACTATCGTGTTCCTTCGAGAAATCCTCGAAAACCCATAACTCCACTACGTCCTCCTCAGAGAAGAACGGTGTTAGGGTCTAACTCACCATGTGCTAGGTTCTGTAGGGTTTTAAATGGTTGTAGCGATATAATTGATCTGCACTTCGATTCTCTTATTAAGCAAAAATCAAAAATATTGAATATCTTGCCAGAGCTATTGTAATTGTTTTGTATTCTTTCTTAGCTTTAAGTTGGCTTGTAAAAATGATAATGTTTTAACTAGCTTACAATTAGTTTAATTTTACTTGGCTCATGTGGTGTTTACCTTTAAGTAGTTGTTACACTTAGCTAAGTTTGTTTTGATTATTATTATTTTAAGCTCCAAAGTGTAAACAACTGTTGGTGAACCTAATAAATAAATAAATAAATAAATAAATAAAAGGCTCGTGAAGGAGCATTACTTGTCGCTGTGATATCGATGTTCGCCATTTATCTATTGCCTATGTATTTGGTATATATGTATCTATTGTTAAGATTATTTATTTATCTGTGTATATATTGAATCATTTATAGTAATGTTGCACCGATTACAACCCCATTTATGTCCAGGCAATTACTGTCAATTCCAGGTTGCCTGGAAGAGATCGCGGAATGCGATAAGGCCGCCCATTGTATGGACATGTGTTTTAGTTTGTAGTTTTCTTTTTTATTTGTTAACCATGGTGTACAATTAAGTATATAATAAATAAATAAAAGAATATGTCCGAGCGCACACTTTGTAGCTCGCATGTGTCGTCATCTAGGTGTTCTATCTGTACATATTGCTCCTATCAGCGAGGTACAATTTGAGCAAGTCCAGTCCGTCTCCCTTTATGCCAACTCCGTTTAAAATAGTTGGTAAGATCGAATGTGATACCTAGCCTTTAGTCTTGTCGAGCAGACGACCATTTGCATAGTTGTTGTCATTGATATACATATGTATGGATGTCAGTATTCCTTGTAGGTATTTATAAACAGCCGTCGATCGATTTGTCCTTTGCTCTGGGTATGGACATTGATTTTATGGTGAATCGAGTAGGATCATTGAACAATGTAACAATGTTGCTGGCAAAGCAAGATTGGGGTCGCGTACACGCGGTCACTGAAATAGTTGGACTATCGTTTTATGTTACTCGTATCTCTCTGGTAAATAAGTATTTTACCTTGACAGACTAAGACCCCAGAACCGGCAGACCTTACTTATTTTATCATGACCAATATGTTTGGGATAGGTAGAGTATGTACTGTTAATACATGCATAGCTGCTAGCTTCTGCAGACGGAACAAAGCTACTAGAAAACATTAACTCACTTTTTGTAAAGTTCGAGTGCATATTAAATTTATGGTTTACAGAATATAATTGCTAAATTATAAGTAACCAAATTGTATTTAACAGCCGTTTGAATAGTTACAGTATAAAAAGTCGAGGAGCTGATCGCCACTTTGAGTGAAGTTATTACGAAGTTAGTGAAACTAAACGATTTCCTCCTACCACTATTGAAAGTCGTTTGATACAAACTTAAAAATAAAATTGACCGTCGGCCCAAGCTAGCATTTATGCGTATCAGTTCATACTAAGACTATTCCAAATGTTCGGTGAGTCGACCAACGATGTTCGTTGGTCGACTCACTCGTTGAGTTATGGATTCTTCGATACGCGAACATTTTCCTGGAATATTAGTACGAATGGATTCGTAGCGAATATTTCAACAAGTCCAGAAACGATACCATTGCTGTAAATAAGTGAGGAGTTGGGTCTCCTGTTGAGGCCAGGTCATGCAAAAGCATTAATTTCAAAGTTACCATGCTCTTAAAATTTCACCGAAAGACCAAGCTCTCTTCCTAATAGCTCACACGTCCTGGCCATTTTCATGAGTTCACTGTCGTCAGCAGATGTAATTATACATTTTTAGTGCATAGGTACAACTATGGCTTGCAAACATTCCAGAGCCGTCGTAAGTCTACAGGAAGTATTAAATGCATCAAGTACACACATGTACATGGGTAAACGAATTACGTGGTAATTATTTTTCGGCCTCGTGCTTACACAGATGGAAACTAAGAGCTAAACTAACATTCAGATCATATAAAAGGCTGCGTTCTGTTGCAAAAGTTACAAGTTGCTCATCATCCAGTTCCGAAGACGTGATTCGACAAAGATCGTAACAACTTTTTCCCTTCCAAAATGAAGACAGCTCTGTATTTGGTCGTCGTGATCGTAAGTCCATTTCCATATTCTCTTAACGGTAATGTGCGGTTCGCTGCCTACTTCCGTTTGGCATCGAGCTCCAACGTGTCACGCGTGCTATTTAAACAAATAAAATTCACAGCTAATATTCAATTACGTAAAAATAGTCGACTAAGTTATTATTCGATCCTAACCTAATGGAAGTATTCGTACATCGGTATTTCATAATTGTAGCCCTTCCATTGATTCTTTCTATGGGCGAACCAGACGTCGGTTTCTAAATGCGAAGAAGGCGCTTGCTTACCAATGCGATACAAAGACGCGACATTGGCGCCCCGATCTATTACTTATCAGGGTATTCATTTGTTACAGGCGGCCTTAGCCTACGCCGAGGAGACACCTTCCGTATCAGACAACACGGCGGAAACCACGGGACAGCGTCTTGCAGACTTAGAAGAAATAGGAGCAGAAATAGGACAAGCAGCAGGAGGAATAATAGGTGGATTAATAGGAGAAGCAGGAAAAATTATAGGAGAAATAACAAAAAGTGCTGCGGGAGGTATGTTTCACGAAAATATTTTAACCATAAATGTGGCGTTCATTAGTCTGGTATCACTCGTTCGAACATTCGTTCATTATCCAGTGGTTCTTCTGACTACCAGTCTTACCAAAGAGTATCAGGGTTGC
This sequence comes from Hecatera dysodea, assembly GCA_905332915.2. Lineage (NCBI taxonomy): Eukaryota > Metazoa > Arthropoda > Insecta > Lepidoptera > Noctuidae > Hecatera > Hecatera dysodea. The sequence goes on along the minus strand of HG995294.1, from coordinate 1,814,325 downwards.
AGAGGTCAGTCAGTCATTCCTTGGTATTCAGGTGCATACTGGTAGATTGGAAGCTGTTTCCAGCGCAGTATGACATGTCTAGTCAGATGATAGGTGCTCTGTTCAAAACCTAGTCACTAAGCACCACATACGCTGTATTCAGTGCAGTTTTAAAACCTACGTTATCATTGATCAGTATATTATAAAACTATATACTGATCAATGAATCCCTCAAAAAGCGAGAGTATGCTGCATTTTGTCAAGTTCCCCATAAAAAAGCTTTCCTAAGCCCCAGAACTAAAATTATTTTGTTGTCGACACAACGGACAGAGATCAAAGCGGTTAGCGTGCACTATCATGTCTTACATAAGATGGTCGAGAGTAAGTGAGCTCGGATACAAAGGGTTCCCATTGAATCTTGTTTTCTTTCCCTGTAATGTATAGTTAATATCTACAATTTGATTTTTTTCAAAATTTTTGGCTCGATAGTTTCGTATATATTATTATTATTCATTTCAAAACGATGAAAAATAAAAAACCTTAGCAGTAAGATTTTACCCCAGCAGTAAGATTTAAACCATAGCAGTAAGTTTTTTTAATTCCTGTTAAATCTTCACAACTAACCTGATTAAATTAGCTGTGACAGACGTACAGGCAGACAGAGGAGGCAGACGGACACACGAGTAATTCCGTTTTTCCACACGTACCTTCGGAACTAATAAAGTGAGGTTTTAACAGACTTAATTGAAATTGTGATTACAGGTAATCAAAGAACAAAGCGTGGGATATTGGGGTCATTAGTGGAAGGTATCACAGACACTGTTGGTACGATCGCGACAGGTATCGCAGACACAGGCGCTAACACATTGGAGGCAGTCGGTAATGGAGCGAAAGACTTGGCAGAGGCTGTTAAAGGTACTGTAAAACAGACTGCGGAAAACTCTGAAAACGCATTGGAAACTGTCAAGAATAAAGCTGAAGATATTAAAGACAAACTGGAAAATATCAAGGACAATGTGAAAGACAAACTGGAAGACGTCAAAGATAATGTGAAAGACGAACTGGAAGACGTCACGGAAAATGTGAAAGACAAACTGGAAGACATCGCAGATAATTTGAAAGACAAACTAGCACAAATTAAAGACAAATGGAATGAGATCAAAGAAACTCTTCTCCAAAAAGTGAGAGACGTTCTGGAAAATGTTTTGAGCAAATTGGAAGGTGACTTTGGAAAAATCAAAGAAGAAATTCTCATTATAATTGAAGAACTCGTGCTAAATATTCTCGAAAGGGCGCAAAGTGCCAACATCAGCTTGGGAAATATCAAAACTGTGCTTCTCAACGATTTGGAAGAACTCGTGAAATTTTTGGTCAACCATGTAAACATTGACAGCAGTGAACTGGTGCAGTTGACGAAAAATGTTCTTAGCACATTAAAATCCATTTTTGATTCACTGCTCAATGAAGAATCTTCATCAGATGAAAATGAAAGTGAACTTCCAGCTGATGATTCGAGTGTTGATACAGCTGTTGCAGGTGAGTTTCCAGTGGACGATTCGAGTAATGATACATTGGGTCAGGCAAATAGACACACAAGCAATTCCGTTTTTTCACACGGACCTTCGGAACTAATAAACTGAGGTTTTATCAGATTTAATTGTGATTACAGGTAATCAAAGATCAAAGCGTGGCATATTGGGGGCATTAGTGGGAGGCATCACAGACACTGTTGGTTCGATCGCGTCAGGTATCATAGACACGAGTGCTAACACATTGGACGCGATCGGTAATGGAGCGAAAAACTTGGCGGATGCTGTAGGACAAACTAAGGACAACACTGCAAAAACAATCGAAACTGTCAAGAATAAAGCAGGAGAGACTCTAGAAGATATTAAAGACACAGTGGAAGACGTCGCGGGACATATTTTAGATAAATGGAATGAGATCAAAGAAGACGTCTTTGAAACAGTGGAAAACAGTCTGGAAAAGGTTTTGAGCAAATCGGGAGGTAACTTGGGAGAAATCAAAGGAGAAACTGTCAGGGAATTTGAAGAACTCGTGCAAACTATTCCCGATAGGGCTCAAAGTGATAACAACAGCTTGGAAGATATAAAACAATCTCTTCTCAGAGATTTGAAAGAAATCGTGGAAGTTATAGTCAACCAAGTAAACGTCGACAGCAGTAAACTGCTGCAGTTGCAGAAAGATCTTCTTAGCTCATTAGAACCTATCATTGATTCACTGCTAAATGGTTTGGGATTGTAATTTATGTAAAATGATGTAAATCAAGGCTTTTATTTAAGAAATATTTTGAGTTAACTTCTTGGCTAAACATCTCCGTACTTAGCGCAGTTAAGATATTTTAGTTTAAAAGCTTGAAACAACAGAAATCACTGTTGTAGTCCTAATTAGCCTTCATTTCAAACTACGAGGTATGTTAGTAACTTACTACGAAACGTGGTCATGTTTTTTATAGAGTCACTGTCCAAGTAAAAGAACGATTTACATTTATGTCTTTTTTCATCATATCCATTTTTTTTTCAACGCTCGAGATTATGCTAAAATTGATCAAACAACAAGAACATCTTACAGCTGTTCGATGAGCGAATATTGTTTGTAAAATACCGTATCGGATTGTTATTAGTTGTGTAACCTAACATCGGGACCAGCATCAACTTGTTTAAACTTAAAATACCTTAGTCTATTCCAAAAATTAATTAAATTTGCTTTATTATACATGAAGTTTTATTAAAATGTCATAAGAAGTTTTGAGTGGTCTTGCGGATCATGTCTGCAGATATATATTTCCTTTCAACGTGGACCGTTGTTTTTCGGAAAATCAGGTTTTCTGTCTGTAATAAAACCCCGGCATAAAAAGGTCTTTAGGTACACAATAATAATATCGACCTACAAAATGAACACCAACTTGTAGGCAATTCCACCTTCGACTTACGGGGAACTAGGGACTGTGTTAGATCAAGACTTGAGCTAACACACACTTTTTAGTGGCAGCGTGTCTGAATACACGACCGCTGTTAAGATTTGGAACCAATTCCATAAATGCAGAAATTATGTCTTCTCACCCTTCCAGGTCGGTGAGCCTCCTGTCACACAATCAGATTATAACATTAATAATTCTGTTATGGGAAAGAAAATACCTGTACCATATAGATTACCTTGATTTGTGTAGCAACATCCATCCAAAGTTTTTTACAATCAACATTGTAAAAAACTTTGGCACTCGTTGCGGATGGTACCGTATTAATCAGTTGGTGGGTAAAATACTATGGTATTCAGTTGAATCTGGGTTGACTGGAAGCTGACCCCAATATAGTTTGAAAAGGCTAGGCAGATGATGAAGATTTAGATAAGATAAAGATAAAGATAAATTTATTGCTTAACTGTGTACAATAAGGTCTTATTAATAAACATTACATTTTTAGTTTCAACAGACTACCCAAGTCGGATATGCAATAGTATTTTTAGCAATTTCGACATGATCATATTATTTCTTATCAAAAAACTCATAAAGAATATAATATACATTTTCAATTAACATTTTTTTCAATTTATTTTTAAACATGTTTCCATTTAATTGCTTAATCGCTGGCGGTAACTGATTGTATACACGAATAGCAGTAACATAGGTACTTTTATAATACATTATATTATTAATAACAGGTAAATTAATGTCATATTTATATTGTTTCCGAATGTTCGTTTTAGAATTTGATTTGAAATTAAAATATTGCATATTGTTTTTAACAAATAAACATAATTCGAGTATAAAAATACCGGTCAGTGTCAGGAAACCTTCCGTTCTGAAGACATCTCTTAGTGATTCGGTACTATGCATGTTATATATTGTCTTAAGACATTTTTTCTGGAGAATGAATGTGGATTGTACGTTTGTCGAGTTCCCCTAATATGATACCATAAGTTAACAGTGGATACACATTTCCAAAATAAGCATTTCTAGTAACACTTGGATTCGTAGTTTCTGCCAGAACTGACAATGCGTAGCAAGCACTGGATATTTTTTTATTTATCTTTTCGATATGTGCCTTCCAGTTTAAATGTTGGTCTATTGTTACTCCTAAGAAGTTTGTATCTTTTACTTCTTCAATCGCTATAGCAGACATGATTACATTTAATTTTGTGGGTTTACTTTTATAATTTCTAAATTGAATCAATTTGGTTTTAGAGACATTGACTTTTAAATTTATTGACTGCAACCAATCAGTTACGGTTAGTAATGTTCTATTTATTTCACTCTCGTAAATAAGATTATTGGAATATTCGTTTGAAATAAATATAGTTGCGTCATCAGCATACATTACGCAAAGATGGTTAATTATATTTGGAAACTCGTTAATATACAACAAGAACAAGGGGGGTCCCATTATACTTCCTTGCGGTACGCCTAGTATTACAGATTCGAATTTAGATGTTACTGCCTCCACCATTTTTGCACCACCACCATAGAGCACAGATAGACACCCGACATAATTCTGTAGTTGAACTTTTGTCTTGTCTTAGAAGTCCCGACGACGGGCCTATCACTGCGCACATGGGTGCGAAGCCATTGAGACGTGTGAGTGATTTTTGGCAACCCTAGGCCCCTGATTGACGACACATTCGGCGCATTGGTTGAGCGTTCGGCTGCTGCGCTACGTGTCGGGGGTTCGATCCCCGCACGGAACAAATGTTTGTATGGCGTACAGATATAATTGTTCCGGGTCTGGGTGTCTTGTGTATGTGACTGTTAATGTTTGTAAACACACCCACGAAACAGGAGTAAATCCTAGAGGGGGCAACGTCTTTTTTTTAAATACTTACTTACTAATAAAGAACTCAAACCGCCAGACTAACATGAATGAACCCCTGACGTAGCGATCTACATGGTCCTCATATTCACAATACGTTATAATAATATGAGGACCATGCAGATCAGTGTCTGAAATGGTCTTTTTAGAAGGAACCATACCGTTTTAAGTGGACCTGTCCAGTCAGTGCAAGCCTTGGTCAGAGACAAGTAGCTCAACTTAGAATCAACAAGGAGCTCAACAACTCGACGAACAATGCCAATGAAAGGACATTTGGGTAGGCCACAAAAATACTCAAACAGCCAGACAACGATAAAAAAATACTTTGAAGGGGAAAAGCTAATAATAACCCATATGGTCATCATATTCACAATAGGGAATAAAATTAAAATAATAAAAAAAAAATATGATACTTTACAAAGTAAGTATTCATGTCAAAATAAGAAATTGTAATACAATAAAAAGAATACTTTAAAAAGTAAACATTCATGTCAAAAGTAAATGAAAATATAAAAATGTCAAACTGTATAAATATAAATAAAAAGCGCACAAAAGAGAACAAAACAAAAAAAAAATTAAAACATTGGGCCGTGTACAAAACTGAAGCAACTCAATCCCAAGCCTTCTTGTCCTCAAGATAATCTTTCACTGTATAGAAAGCTTTCTGGCATAGCTTACGTTTTATTAATAATTTGAATTTATTTATGCTTAGTTCTTGAATAGGGCTAGGAAGTTTATTATAAAAATGTATACATTGGCATCGAAACGAACCACCTATTTTTTTGAGCCTGGTTTTAGGAACGACATAGTTGTGTTTGTTCCTAGTATTTATGCTATGGATATCACTGTATTTTTTAAACAGATTAATATTTTTATGTGCATACAAGAGGTTTTCATAGATATACTGGGAAGGCACAGTCATAATATTAATCTCTTTAAATTTGTCTCTGAGGGACTGTCTGGGACTTAATTTATAAATTGCACGAATAGCCCTTTTTTGTAAGACAAATATTGTCTGAATATCGGCGGCATTTCCCCACAGCAGAATGCCATATGACATCACACTATGAAAGTAGCTAAAGTATACTAAACGGGCCGTCTCTAAATTAGTTAAGCCACGTATTTTCCTAACAGCATAAGCTGCAGAACTGAGCTTTTTTGACAGTTTGTCTATATGGGGGCCCCACTTCAGCTTCGCATCTAAAGTAATGCCTAAGAACACTGTGGTATCTTCGGGTTTCAACTCTTCACCCTTTATCGATACAACAGTGTTCACTTGTCGCACATGAGGTAAGGTAAACTTTATACATTTTGTCTTTTTCTCGTTTAGTAAAAGATTATTAACATTAAACCAGTTAACTACAGTTGCAAGGGCAGAATTTACATCGTCAGTAACTATCTGCTGGCGTTTTAGTTTAAACAAAAGCGACATGTCGTCTGCAAATAACACTATATCGTGTTTGTCTTTTATGAGGTACGGCAAGTCATTAATATAATTGAGAAACAAGAAGGGACCTAAAATTGAGCCCTGGGGGACCCCCATCCTGATTACAGATCCAGGGGATCTTTTACCGTTGACATCAACTCTCTGAATCCTATCACTCAAGTATGAAGTAAGAAGATCCAGAGAGGCGTTCCTGATTCCGTAATAGTGTAATTTCCTGATCAATGTCTCATGGAGAACGCAATCAAACGCCTTGGACAAATCGCAAAAAATCCCCAAAGCATCGCATTTGTCCTCGCATGCATTATAAATATGTCCTAGAAGTTCAACACCGGCATCAGTTGTTGAACGACCCCTTGTAAAACCAAACTGCTTATTATGTAAAAAATTATGTTTATTAAAATATCTTTGCAATTGATTTAAAATCAGTTTCTCAAAAATTTTACTAAAAGTAGGTAGCACTGAGATGGGTTTATAATTAGAAGGGTCTGATGTACTACCCGATTTAAATAAAGGTATTATTTTACTATATTTCATTAGATCAGGAAACTCACCACGGTCTACACAATTATTAAAAATAACAGCTAAAGTAGAAGCTACAATGTGTGTTATAGACTTAGCAAGGTCAACAGAATTACCCCATAGATCTGCAGTCTTTTTAACATTCAGTGAATTAAACGTCTTTACAATATCAGTAGAAGTGACATATTGGAATTTAAATTTAGCATCACAAACTGGAACGTTTTCTTTAAGTAAAGCTTCTGCAGCACTGGGTGATGAATCTAGAAGCTTAGTTGTCGATGCGGGAATCTCTGCAAAGAAATCTTCAAATGCCGCGGCGACTTGCGAATCCGATTCAATAATACTGTCATCAATAGCAAGGCTATAATCACTACTTCGATTGACAGACCTTCCTGTTTCGCTATTAATAATATTCCATGTCGTTTTAATCCCATTACTACTATTTTTAATTTTTGAACCCAAGTACCTAGACTTGGCTATATAACAAACCTTTTTAAATAATTTAGTATAATTCTTAACATATAAGTTAAACTCTACTGTATTAATGTAAGTTCTTTCTTCATACAGCTCATAAAGTCGTTTGCTACTCTTATAAATACCAATGGTGGCCCAGTCACTGAAGGTAGTGTTACAATTAACTGAAATGGTTTTGGTAACAAATGTTGTATCAAACTCTGCGCAATACATTTTGAAAAAATCATTGTAATATTGATTAGGGTCATCATTCGTTGACAAAGTTGGCATTTTATTTAAATGTTTCTAAACGAAACTTTGATTTTGTGTTAACAGTGATATCCTTTTTTGTTTTTGTTTTATTTATATTTGGTATAGAGATAAATTGTCCACAGTGATCTGAATCTATTAAATTAATCATTTTTGTATGGGTAGGTACAACATCTGTATAGATATTATCTAGGCAAGTGGCACTAGTGGGAGTTATTCTAGTAGGCTCCATGAAAAGGTTTGCAAGATTAAAATGTATCTGGCAGGCTGAAGAAGCTGGCATGGATCAAATGACATATTTAGTCCCATCCTTACGCAAAATACGTGATTGGTCGTGGAGTTGCGGACACCAGCCTGACTCATATCGGCTTAATACCATATGTACGTAACTCCAGCCCATTTTCTTAGTGAGCGAAAAGCAGTAGGAATACCAGAGCAGAAAACCTTAATAATTAACAATGACCTAGTAAAGTGAAGGTAACAGATTCAAAAGATTTTTGAAACAGTTCCACAAAAGACTTACACCAACTTCAGCAAAGATACAAATGGAAGCTAGTAATCAGAAATATCCCGTGAAATTTAATAGTAGCAGCCCGAAGTTTGGAAGTTAGAGTATGCACCCCGTGTGGAGCTCGTGGGGCAGTCAGTATTGCTCTTCATCTCTCCCCGGTCCAGTCGTACGGAAAATTCGTTGTGTATTAGTTTTTATAAATATCCGTGAGTCCTAAATTTTCTTAACGCATAAATTTATGATTCATGTTACTGAACAAGTAATACTTAAAGTAAATTGATTTCATAAACAATTACTCTGTACAACAGTTTCCGATAAAACTGTAGACACACAGGAGCAAGATTATGATCGATCGGCGCACACGCAGATCGCGTATTTTGTGGTCCTTAGTTTGTTATTTCTGTCCAATGTGCAATGACTCTATTTGAGTGGAGCAGATGACCGACTTAAGATTAATTAATAAGTTCAGTCGAAGGCATGATGAATCTATGGCTGCATAAAATGCGCCGATATGAAGGTGACAGATCAAGGTAGGTAATAAAAATAATGAAATGCGATTCAAAAGCCGTAACCGTTTGAAAGCCCACTAAATTTTGAGGACCGACAAATAGTAACCGAAAATCTTCCCTTCTCTCTGATAAGATAATGTGGGTCAGGGTAGAGTGTCAGGTGGAATGGAAGAAAAAAACTTTCGTGAACCTCAAGTAGGTAATATGGAGTAACGGCAGGAGGAACAGGAGTCAGCCCAGGGCGCTTCAAAATCCAATTGCAATGCAGTTTATATATTGGATCCAACAGTGACAATAACCTGAAAAGAATACAAGTGACTTCAGAATAAAAACCTAATTTCTATGTGACAATTAATGTGCCAACTTTAAACTGTCGCTTTAATCAATGAGCAAACATTGGACCAACTTCTTAACGAAACACTTGATTCAATATCGGCTGTCTTGTTTATTACGCATCTGGTTATAAACGAAATATGTGAGTTTCAAGCAATAATGTGCTTTATTGTCATCATTTTAGACGTTGTCCAATTCGTTATGGCCTGCAAGCAGTTTGAAGGTCGAATTAGCAATGTAGACACAGGTGGCTACACGAAGCGGAAAGACAAAAGACGGACGGTTTGTGTAAAAGGTGATGTGGCTCTCAGGAAGTGAACACTCATCTGCTTTTCTTACATAACAATCTTAACGTAGGAAAAGCAAAATAATTATTTTTCCTACCACAGACAACTAGGAACAAGGACATGGATGTTGATCTTTGGAGCTAAGAATATAATGAAAAACGCATCGAGTAACAATACGGCGAAGGATCAACACACAAACAAATTTTGATAATTGTAGACACGCGGCAGCGTGTCAAGCCAAGTTCAATGTGTATGTACATACATTATCTGACCCCTGTATTAAGTTCCTTCACTTAACTGAACCTGCGAATTTGATTGCTAAATTAAAAATTTGGGTTGATGTTACTAACATCAATCAAGGGTATTTTCTTGTTATCAAGCATTTGAGTCGATTGCAGAAAATTTTCAAAAAGACATGTCTTTTTTAGTAAATGATGACAATTCTCTAATTAAGTGAACAAAGGTATTGGCACCTGTTTAAGTATTTTCGACAATGCGTACTAAAAATATGCTAGAATGTAGTGGTTTTTTCTTAAGATATGTAGTCCATTATTCTGGGTAATGTTTGTAATTTCGCTCCTTGTCTCATAACAAAAAAAAAACATGTTAGAAGTTTTGTCACGACTTTTGTGTAAAAAGATACAGATTCAGGCGTCGTCTTTGTACAAAGCGATCACCGCGTGAATACACAATCGTTGCTGTGATTTGTTCAACAAAGAAACAAAGCGCCCTCTGTCGGCATGACAGCACGATCATGTTTTCCGTACAAAACCCCGCGAAGATATCTTTGTATCAGGACGACGCCTCACTGTGGCATACATCTATGTATGTATGTAGTTCCAAAATATGCTGAGTTTTCATTCTAGGGAAACCCCGTACAAAGCTAGATCAGCTTACACTGGAAAAGCGTAACATAATGTGAGAGCTTGTACCTAAAACTTATTGATATCAACATATCGCATAATATTTTTTGTAAGGTCTTGTTAATCGAAAAGAGATTTTATAATTTGGAAACTAAATATTGTAGTTGTAAATAAATATATAATTTCTAAGCGAGACTTATTTACTTCTAAATAAACGTATAATAAAATTAAATAGAGCAGTGTTGGCCGAGTGGTAACGGCTCTGATTACGAATTGTAGGTCGCGGGTTCAAACCCAGACAGGCGCATAACTTTGTGTAATTAATTTCATCATCACTGCTCTCAAAACAGTGAAGGCAAACATTGTCAGAAAACCGACATTTACATAGAACCAAAAATTCGAAGACATGTGACATTCACCAATCTGCACTGGGCTCGCGTGGTGGATTACGGCCTACTCCCTCTCCCAGAGAGGAGGCCTGTGTCCCAGCAGTGGAAAAATTAAAAGGTTGATTATGCTAAAATCAAATAGTTTGTCAGCACGATAAAGACTTAAAACACAAAAACAAACGAACACACCGACATTTGCTTGCACGGACAAGCAATGCAGATGAATGACGGTGCTCGCAGGAGCATGCGGTGGAGGTCTGCCCTGCTTGGGCGGAGCAACACAGTGTCCTCGTCCACGGTGGCAACCTCTCGGTTCCGGTCCTGGTTCAATCCATAGTCTGACGCGAGGCGGCATGGGAAGCTTCCTGCGCGCCTTAAAGAGATGTCAGCAAAGAAGAAGCCCATAGGGTCAGTGCCTGCTAGGTCAAAGAAAGAGTCACCGTGGCCCTGGAACACAAAGGGCACTAGGAGGAACTCGGGTGGGGTTTAGTCAGTAAGAGTCTAACACCAGCCAGACAGCCCAGAGCGGAAGAAGTCATTTGATGATTTCTACCAAAATAAAAAATAAAAACAATCGTCAAATTATTCAAATATTATCTTGCATAATTTTTTAATACTAAAATAAAAACATTTTTTTTTTAAGTTTTCATCTTACTTAGAGATATCATCAGCTAGTAGTCATCATCACAAAGATGGTCACATATGTATTGTCGGCAGGTCATTTATGTAGATGAGAAAAAGTATATATGGGTTATTATTAGCTTTTTCCCCTACAAGTATTTTTTTAACGTTTTCTGGCTGTTTGAGTATTTTTGTGGCCTACCCAAATGTCCTTTCATTGGTATTGTTCGTCGAGTTGTAGAGCTCCTTATTGATTCTAAGTTGAGCTACTTGTCTCTGACCAAGGCTTGCACTGACTGGACAGGTCCACTCAAAACGGTGTGGTTCCTTCTAAAAAGACCATTTCAGACACTGATCTGCATGGTCCTCATATAACGTATTGTGAATATGAGTACCATGTAGATCGCTACGTTAGGGGTTCATTCATGTTCCCTCGGAGGTGGACCGCATTGGACTTTGTTTCCGCTGTAGTCTGCCCGGTCATCGGGCCGGCTCGTGCGAGGCCACGCCGCACTGCGTTGCATGTGCGGCTGTTGGCAAGCCGGCCGAGCACTTGACTGGGGGATAGGCCTGCGCACCAACCACCTCGACCAAGCGCAAGAGGGCCGCCGCCGCCGCCGCCTCTGCCACCGGCGCGGCTTCCGTCGCCGCCACTGCCGCTGCTGCTGTGGGCGCTGCGACTCCCGATACTCGGGAGGGGGCTGAAATGGAGTGCCAGTAATGGTCCCATTGCAGCCTCCTCCAGAGAAAAGTCGGCCGCTGTGCTGTTGCGCAGTGGCTGATGCCTGTGGACGGTGAGCGTGGGTGGCTCGCCGTCCGATAGCAACCAGGCTGAGTCGACGACGCGTTGTATTCCACGCACGTGCGAGGAGCCGTCAGCATCGAGGACGGGGCCTCATAGGATCGGTGCCTGCTAGGGTTGCGGAATTTGTTCGAAAGAGTCACCGCGGCCCTGGAACGCAAAGGGTACAAGAAGGATCACGGGTGGGTTTTAGTCATTAAAAGTCTGACACTCCCTACCGCTCCACCCAGTGCGGGAGGGGTCATTTGATAAATTCCCATACAAAAAAAAACAGAGGTTCATTCATGTTAGTCTGGCGTTTGAGTTCTTTAGGTGGCCTGTCCTTACTTTGATATTGTTCGTCAAATCGTTGAGCTCCTTAAAGTTCTAAGTTTGATTTACACGATAACTGACAAATGCTTGCACTGTTTGGACAGGTCTACTCAAATCTGTGTGGTACTTTCCTCAAATGACCACTTCAGACACCAACCTACATGGTTCTCATATGATTTGACCAGTACAATTGTATGGACTTCAAAAGAGACCTTGACCTCTGAGTTTGTTTCAGTGTTTCTTCTTAGGTTAGTCAGCTAGGAAACACCGGCCTCATCTAGTTTTTATAACGGCCAAAACAGATTGACGTGTAAAAGTTTTTTCTACAACCTATTTACAAAAAATAAATCCATTATCATTTATCCTATCACACTACCTTATGGAATAGACCAGTTTATAGTTAATATGGCCGAGCACGCTTTGTAGCTCGCATGTGTCGTCATCTAGGTGTTCTATCTGTACATATTGTATCCTATCAGCGAGATACAATTTGAGCCAGTCCAGTCCGTCTCCCTTTATGCCAACTCCGTTTAAAATAGTCGGTAAGGTCGAATGTGATACCTAGTCTTTAGTCTTGTCGAGCAGACGACCATTTGCATAGTTGTTGTCATTGATATACGTATGGATGTCAGTATTTCTTGTTGGTATTTATAAACAGCCGTCGATCGATTTGTCCTTTGCTCTGGGTATGAACATTGATTTTATGGTGGATCGAGTAGGATCATTGAACAATGTAACAATGTTGCTGGCAAAGCAAGATTGGGGTCGCGTACACGCGGTCACTGAAATAGTTGGACTATCGTTTTATGTTACTCGTATCTCTCTGGTAAATAAGTATTTTACCTTGACAGACTAAGACCCCAGAACCGGCAGACCTTACTTATTTTATCATGACCAATATGTTTGGGATTGTAGAGTATGTTCTGTTAATACATGCATAGCTGCTAGCTTCTACAGACGGAACAAAGCTACTAGAAAACATTACCTAACTCATTTTTGTAAAGTTCGAGTCAGAATATTGCTAAATTATTAGTAACCAAATTGTATTTAACAGCCGTTTGAATAGTTACAGTAAAATAAAGTCGAGGAGCTGATCGCCACTTCGAGTGATAGTTATTTACGAAGTTAGTGAAGCTAAACTATTTCTTCCTCCCACTATTGAAAGTCGTTTGATACAAAACTTAAAAATAAAATTGACCGTCGGCCCAAACTAGCACTTATGCGTATGTTAAAAGTTCATACTAAGAAGAAAGTCGAACAACGAACATGTTGAGTTATGGATTCTTCAATACGCACACATTTTCTTGGAATATATTAGTACGAGTGGATTTATTGCGAATATTTCAACAAGTTCAGAAACGATACCACTGCCGTAAATAAGTGAGGAGTTGGATATCCAGTGGATATCCAACATATCTATCATATATATATATATATATTTATCAGCCAGACTAAAGCATCAGGTCAAAGTTACCATGCTCTTAAAATTTCACAGACAAGACGCAAGAAAGACCAAACTCACTTCCTAATAGCTCACACGTCCTGGATTTTCATGAGTTCACTGTCGTCAGCGACGTCAGCAGATGTAATTATACATTTTTAGTGCATAGTGAAGCGAAATTAAAAGTTATTTTCTTTACATTACATATAATTTTATTATTTCATACGTATAATTTTTATTTCAATATAAACCTAAAAAATCTAAAAATAGACGTAACGTGCACGTTATTTTACGATAAATTATGTAAAACAACGACGATTCCTTATTGCTATTCCAGCAATTTGCACAAAGTGTTCAACACTGATCTCTGAACAGTTGGAGTGAGGCTCCTTCTGGGTAGGCTCATTGCATCGTCAACTTTGTCTGTCACCTGTGGCCTCAATTGGATCTGCCTGGAGAAACTGCAGCCGAAAAAATCTATCTGGTCAGAACTTAAAAAAAAGGTTCAGACAAAAGTCTTGTAGTAAATTCTGCTACAATAGTTACAACTGTAACTCGCAAACATTTCAGAGCCGTCGTAAGTCTACAGGAAGTATTAAATGCATCAAGGACACACATGTACATGGGTAAACGAATTACGTGTTAATTATTTTTCGGCCCCGTGCTTACACAGATGGAAACCAAGAGCTAAACTAACATTCAGATCATATAAAAGGCTGCGTTCTGTTGCAAAAGTTACAAGTTGCTCATCATCCAGTTCCGAAGACGCGCTTCGACAAAGATCGTAACAACTTTTTCCCTTCCAAAATGAAGACAGCTCTGTATTTGGTCGTCGTGATCGTAAGTCCATTTCCATATTCTCTTAACGATAATGTTCGATTTGCTGCTTACTTCCGTTTGGAATCGAGCTCCAACGTGTTGCGCGCGATATTTCAAACAATAAAATTCACAGCAAATATTCAATTACGTAATAATATTCAAATATTTAAGTTATTATTAGATCCTAACTAAATAGAAGTACATCGGTATTGCATACTTGTAGCCCTCCCATTGATTCTTTCTGTGGGTGAACCAGACGTCGGTTTCTAACTCCAAAAAGTGCGCTTGCTTACCACTGCGATACAAAGAAGCGCCCGGATCTATTACTTATCAGGGTATTCATTTGTTACAGGCGGCCTTAGCCTACGCCGAGGAGACACCTTCCGTATCAGACGACACGGCGGAAACCACGGGACAGCGCCTTGCAGACTTAGGAGAAATAGGAGCAGACATAGGAGAAGCAGTAGGAGGAATAATAGGAGGATTAGTAGAAGACACAGGAAAAGTTGTAGGAGACATAATAAAAAATATTGTGGGAGGTATGTCTCACGAAAATATTTTAACCATAAATGTGCCGTTCGTTACTCTGGTATCGCAAGTTCGAACATTCGTTCATTATCCAGCGGTTCTTTTGAGTACCAGTCTTACCAAAAACATCAGGGTTTACGCAGGTCAGTCAGTCATTCCATGGTATTCAGGTGCAAACTGATATATTGGAAGCTGACTCCAGCGCAGTATGACATGGCTAGTCAGATGATATGTACTCTGTCCAAAACCTGGCCACTAAGCACCACATGCGCTGTACTCAGTGCAGTTTAAAACCTACGTTATCTTTTATTTAGTTTTAGATACTGATCAATGAATCCCTCACAAAGCGAGTGTATGCTGCATTTTGTCAGGTTCCCCATACAAAAGCTTTCCTAAGCCCCACACCTAAGATTCTTTTGTTGTCGACACAACGGACAGAGATCAAAGCGGTTAGCGTGCAGTATCATGTCTTACATAAGCTAGTCGAGAGTAAGTCAGGCTTGGATACAAAGGGTTTCCAACGAATTTTGATTTTTTTTTCCTATATCTGTAGTTCATATCTACTATTTGATTTTTTCAAAACTTTGGGCTCAAAAGTTTCGTAGATATGGGAGAAGGGTAGGCATGGATTTTTTTTAATCTATTTAAAAAAAACGATGTAAAATAATAAACTTTAGCAGGAAGATTTAAACTATTGCAGTAAGTTTTTTGAATTTCTGTTAAGTCCCTCACGATTAACATGATTAAATTAGCTGTGACAGACGGACAGGCAGACAGAGGGTCAGGCAGACGGACACACGAGTAATTCCGTTTATCCACACGGACCTTCGGAACTAATAAAGTGAAGTGTTAACCGATTTAATTTAAATTGTGATTACAGGTAATCAAAGACCAAAGCGTGGCATATTGGATGAAATAGTGGGAGGCATCACGGACACTGTTGGTACGGTCGTGAAAGGTGTCGCAGACACAGGTGCTAACACATTGGAGGCGGTCGGTAATGGAGCGAAAAACTTGGCAGATTCTGTTAAAGAAGCTGTAGAACAGACTAAGGAAAACGCTGAAAGTACATTGGAAACTCTCAAGAATAAAGCAGGAGACAAACTAGAAGATATTAAAGACAAACTGGGAAATATCAAGGACGATGTGAAAGACAAACTGGAAGACGTCAAAGATAATGTCAAAGACAAACTGGAAGATGTGAAAGGCAAACTGGAAGACGTCAAAGATAATGTGAAAGACAAACTGGAAGACGTCAAAGATAATGTCAAAGACAAACTGGAAGATGTGAAAGACAAACTGGAAGACGTCAAAGATAATGTCAAAGACAAACTGGAAGACGTCAAAGATAATGTGAAAGACAAACTAGCAGATATTAAAGACAAACTGGAACCAGTTTTAAACAAATGGATTGAGATCAAAGACGATGTCCTCCAAAAAGTGAGCGACGTTGTGGAAAATGTTTTGAGCAAATTAAAAGGTGACTTGGGAGAAATCAAAGATAACATTGTCAGGAAAATTAAAGAACTCGTGCAAGATGTTCTCGATAGGGCGCAAAGTGCTATCATCAGCTTGGGAGATATCAAAGATACAATTATCAACGATTTGAAAGATTTCGTGAAAGATTTGGCCAGCCAATTAAACATCGACAGCAGTACACTGGTGCAGTTGGAGAAAGGTCTTCTTAAAGTATTAGAAATCATCATTGATTCACTGCTCGCTGATTTAATATTGTAATTTATGTAAATTATGCAAATCAAGGCAGGTTTAAGAAATACTTTGAGTTAACTTCCTGGCTAAACATCTCCGTACTTAGCGCAGTTAAGATATTTTAGTTTAAAAGCTTGAAACAACAGAAATCAATGTTGTAGTCCTAATTAATGCTGAACACAGTATACAGCACTGCTGGGAATACGCGACAGCTATGTTCAATGCTAACACGGTACAGTAGTAACGGCCTTACAAAGTAGTTTCCTTTCCAGCTTGTTTTTTATAGAGTCACTGTCAAAATAGAAGAACGAATTAAAAATGTCTTTTTTCATCTTATTCTCATCATTTTTTTTTTTCAACGCTCGAAATTATGCTAAATTTGATCAAACTACAAGAACATCTTACAACTGTTCGATGAGCGAATATTGTTCGTAAAATACCGTATCGGATTGTTATTAGTTGTGTAACCTAACATCGGGACCAGCATTAACTTGTTTAAACTTAAGGTATCTTGAAACGTTTTAAACTTAATCTGACTTGGCAAAAATATTTTGAAAAGACAGAGACAAGTTACTACACGCAAATTTTATAGGACACTTGGATCATAAGATACTGATAATGAAAGACGAAAATCCAAGAGGAAAATTCTACTGCTCACACAACTTCAACGACTAGCCTTGTTTTTGGTGAAAGACCACGAGTCTACTCGAAACCTAGGCAGTTGAGTAAGAAAGTCACTCCAGCTTTGTAAAACATGTTCATTTGTACATGTTGTTTGTGTACATGTTCTTAGCATTTACTGCGTTTCAATTATAAAGAAATACATACTTATTTTCAAAATTGTAAGTCTATTCCAAAAATTAATTAAATTTGCTTTATTATACATGAAGTTTTATTAAAATTTTATAAACTTCACAAGAAGTTTTGAGTGGTCTTGCGGATCATGACTGCAGATATATATTTCCCTTCGACGTGGACCGTTGTTTTTCGGAAAATCAGATTTTCTGTCTGTAATAAAACCCTTGCATAAAAAGGTCCTTAGGTACATAATAATAATATCGACCTACAAAATTAACACCAGCTTGTAGGCAGTGCCACCCTCGACTTACGGGGAACTAGGGACTGTGTTAGATCAAGACTTGAGCTGACACACACTTTTTAGTGGCAGCGTGTCTGAATACACGACCGCTGTTAAGATTGGGAACCAATTCCATAAATGCAGAAATTATGTCTCCTGACCCTTCCAGGTCGATGAGCCTCCTGTCACACAACCAGATTGTACCTAACATTAAAAATTCTGTTACGAGAAAGAAAATACCTGTACCATATAGATTACCTTGATTTGAGTAGCAAATGAATCTTTATAACTTGCAGTGCCCCTTGGTTCTCCAGATTTGATGAAATTCATGAATATGTTATTGTCTCTCTGTATCTATATATATATAAATTTAATGTTAGAGTTAAAAAATAGTAGTCATGAATTAGATTTATGTAAACATATGTATGAAAACGACACTCTGCGCCTTCAGGAAGAACTATTTGTTAGGGAGCAAACTCTAAAGGATATCTTTAGTAAATATGAGGCTTCTCAACTAGATCTGAGCAAGCGCTTGCAGGAGGCTAATGAGTTGGTGGATCTGGTAACATACAATGCAGAGAGGTACGAGTCACTGACAAATAATCTCACTTGTGACTGTGCTTGCTCCCAAGCACCACTACCTCAGCATGTTTCACCCACTTCCTCGTTAGCTCAGCCTGATAATAACAGTATTGATCATAATAGCATTAATACAAATAATTTGATAAACACAACATATATATTTTCTGACAAATTTGGACAAGGTTTTGGTAGTGTATTTAATCAGTGTTCGTCACATTATGTAATAAATAATTGTTTACCCGGCGCCAGTTTTAGCCAGTTAATTAGGCACATTAAATTGTCAAAAATAAATTCCAACTCAACTGTTATATTACTATTTGGGGATAGTTTAGCTGTAAGTAAAAAAGACATAATTAAATGTCTCAATTTAATGTTACATCTAAGTGAGACCAATAATTGTAAATTTATTTTCTGTGCCTTCCCCTATTCTCAATATTTATCTGAGGGGCAAAACAGGTACATTTTTGATTTAAATATGCTTATTTATAATAGGACCTGTCGTCATAGTGACGCTATTTTATATTTTGATTGTAATCAATTTATTACTGATTACAAACTGACTAATCGTAAGATGTATTTACCACCTAGTTGTAGGAGACATATTGCTAATCTTTTAGCATTCAATATACAGTGTGACACCGGTACATGTGTACCAACACATACTGTTAGTAATGGTACTAACATTTCTATTGACACAAATAGTAGTTTAAACTATTAAGCTCGACAACGGAAAAGCCTCATATGTTGAATATTGTACACCAAAATATGCAGGGTCTGTCCGGCAAGGAACTTGAGTTAAGTTTATTTATAGAGAACTATGATGTTCAGGTGTTATGTTTAACTGAGCATTGGTTGCAAGAACATGAAGTAGATTTTATCAATGACAATTACTACACTGTACAAAGTGCGTTTGTGAGAAAAAATGCCATCCGCGGTGGATCATTAGTCCTTGTTTCAAACAAATTGAAATGTAAACAACGTTTAGATGTAGTTAATCTTTCGGTCGAACGCACTGTTGAGTTGTCTTGTGTTGAACTCGAGCGATACGTTATAATTTGCGTTTATCGACCGCCCTCTGGTGATTTTGGTCTTTTCGAATCGGTAATGGAAGATACACTTAATAAATTAAAATCAAGTAATAAAAGTATAATTTTATGTGGAGATTTTAATGTTAATATTTTAGAAGTTACTCCATTAAGTGTTAGACTTCTGAATCTATTTAAGTCTTATAACTTAGTTAACTTATTTCATGAACCAACTAGGATCACGGCATCTTCATCGACTTGTCTAGATAATATCTTTAGTAATTGTGATGCCGAAAATAAATTAGTGTTAAGCGATTTAACATCTGACCACTGTGGCCTATTAGTTAGCTTTCCTATGTCACTAAGCAAAAAGCCGCATAAAATTGAATGCAGGCCTTATACAGCTAGTCGATGCAGTAAGTTCAAAAATAATATAGCTAACAAAATTACACCTTCTTTGATAGCACATGAGGACCCTAATAAAATCTATGGAGCCCTTTTTGATGTTGTGCAAAAAGAGTACCATTCCACGTTTAAGCCTAAAACTATAAACATTACGGGTACCTCTGTTGGTTTCAATCAATGGGCTACTGCAGGTATATATAAAAGTCGAGCGAGATTGTACGAGTTATATGGTTTTAAAAGATACAGGTTTGATTCCCCTTTTTTAGAGTATGTCAAAAAATATTCTAAATTATATAAAAAGATTTGCGTTGTTGCTAAATCAAAATTTTTAAGCGAGATAATTAAAAAATCTAATAATAAAGTAAAAGCCACTTGGAAAATAATTAACAATGAAACGGGCAAGTCGGTTAAACGAGAAAATCAGTTAGAGATCATAGTCGACAACAAATTAGTAAGTAAACCTGCTGACGTAGCTCAGGTATTTAATGAGTTTTTCTCCAGTATACCTATTACTACAACTCGCTCCTTGAATTCGTCCCCTTCTAACGCTGAAAATCTTTTACATAATAGTGTGCCTAAGTGTAATCAAATATTTCGTTTTGAGCACGTAACACCAGTTGATGTAGTTAACGTTTTCAATACACTTAAATCTAAAAACACAGGTGATTATTGGGGCATTTCCATTAAACTTTTGAGTAATATAATAGACATAGTAGCGCCCTATCTTGCTGTTACTTTTAATAAATGCGTGGATTTAGGAACTTTTCCTGATCTCATGAAGAGTAGTAAAGTCATACCTTTATTTAAATCAGGTAATAAAAATGACATTGGCAACTTCCGGCCTATCTCCATCTTACCTGCTTTTAGCAAAATATTTGAAAAGTTAATACTGAAGCAGTTGTTAAAACATTTTAATTTAAATAAACTACTTCATAACGAACAGTACGGCTTTACAAAAGGACGTTCGACTACAGATGCGGGTGTTGCTCTCCTGAAACACATATTTAATGCATGGGAGAACTCGAAAAATGCAATTGGAGTTTTCTGTGATCTCTCCAAAGCCTTTGATTGCGTACACCATGACACGCTTTCGCGTAAACTACGTTATTACGGTCCCCAAAGCGAAGCTCTTAACGTAATTGATTCATATTCACATAATAGGTTGCAATGTGTGGATATCAATGGCGTGAAATCTTCCGGACTACCAGTGCATTTAGGCGTGCCTCAAGGCTCAATACTGGGTCCATTCTTGTTTCTAGTGTACATAAACGATTTACCATTTTTCTTAAAGAGTATCTGTGACGTAGTATTGTTCGCGGATGATACCTCTCTTATCTTTAAAGTTGATAGGAATAGACAAGATTTCAGTAACGTAAACAGCGCTCTCTCAATGGTTACGGATTGGTTTACAACCAATAATCTAGTTCTAAATGCCAAGAAAACGAAATGTATAAAGTTTGCTTTACCAAATGTTAGAAATCTAGGACCCAATGTCACCTTAAGTGGCGAGGTACTTGAAACTGTGGATTCGGCAGTTTTTTTGGGAATAACTGTTGATTCCAAACTACAATGGGGCCCACATATATCAAGTTTATCGGGAAGGCTCAGCTCTGCCGCATACGCTGTCAGGAAAGTGAGACAGTATACTGACGTTGAGACAGCTCGGTTAGTCTATTTTAGTTATTTCCATAGCGTTATGTCCTACGGTATTCTATTGTGGGGAAAAGCTGCTGACATACAAAATATATTTGTCCTACAAAAACGTGCTGTGCGAGCAATATATCAGCTAGGGCCTAAAGTTTCATTAAGAGAACTTTTTAAAACCATTGGAATTCTTACAGTAGCATCTCAATTCATTTTTGCAAACATTTTATATATTAGGCAAAATATACATTTGTACTGTAAAACGAGCGACATCCACAACTTTAACACCAGAAACAAGCACAAGCTACATGCTCCTTCCCACCGACTTCGTAAGGTCCATGACTCATTTGTGGGGCTCGGTATCCGTTTTTACAATAAACTTCCACTTTCTTTTCTTGACCTGCCTTTTAACTCATTTAAAGATAAAGTTAAATCTAACCTTTGTCTGAAGGCATACTATTCTATTAATGACTATTTAGACGATAAGAATAGTTGGTCGCTGTGTTGAACGCAAGACAATATCTTATTTAATTTTATCATGTTCTTTCTCTATAAGTTAGCTTCTATAATTTAGTGAATTGATTTATGATTTCCATGTTGGATAATTATATTTTTTTTTTCTACCTTTGTCATGTATCAATGACTTTGCATACTATTGTATAAATTCAAGTTCTTAAAACGCAATAGACAGATGTGTTGCTGGGGAGTTTGTTGCGCCACTTCTTCTTCCCAGCTAAAACACTAGGAAGTGGTGACGGGTGGGCGTTTTGGGGGACTGTCTTTATGTAAAATTTGACGTTCAGAAAGTGCTGTCTATCAGCCTAGTTTGAATAAATGACTTTTGAATTTTGAATTTTTTGAATTTTATCGTTCACCCTGCATTCTCTGACCCCTCTTAGAAATAAGAAATAAAAAGGTTACACAGGACACCTCTTCCGTTTAAAATACTGACCAGCCCTGATATCTCGTGGTACCTCGAATCCAGTTGATACTTGATTTCGTACTACTTCAAATGTATTAATAATACTGACCGGTACCCCAAATTGAAACATTTTTCCAAAACGATTTTTTACGACTCAGAAGATTTGGAGAAGCTTTTTTTTTTTTTTTTTTTTTTTTTTCTGGATGGGAAATCATCAAATGACCCCTCCCGCCCTGGTGGAGCGGTAGGGAGTGTCAGACTTTTACTGACTAAAACCCACCCGTGATCCTTCTTGTGCCCTATGCGTTCCAGGGCCGCGGTAACTCTTTCGAACAAATTCCGCAACCCTAGCAGGCACTGACGGCTCCTTGCGGCGCGCGTGGAACACAACGCGTCTTCGACTCAACCTGGTATCGGACGGCGAGCCACCCACGCTCACCGTCCCCAGGCATCAGCCACTGCGCAATAGCACAGCGGCCGACTTGTCTCTGGAGGAGGCCGCGATGGGACCATTACTGGCACTCCATTTCAGCCCCCTCCCGAGTACTAGGAGTCGCAGCACCCGCAGCAGAAGCGGCAGTGGTGGCGACGGAAGCCGCGGCGGCGGCAGAGGCGGCGGCGGCGGCGGACCTCTTGCCCCTGGTCGGGGCGGATGGCGCGCAGGCCCTTCCCCCAGCCCAGTGTTGGAGAAGCTCCTGACTAAATAATACAGGGCTCGATGTTCTAGGCTAAGCAACGCTTGCCGAGGTCGGTCTGTGGATGGGTGACCGTCTGAATATACCAAGACTCCTCCGTGCCTCGGAAAGGATGTTAAGCTGTTGATTGTAAAAACTTTGGCAGTCGTTACGTATGGTACCGTATTAATCAGTTGTTGGGTAAAATACTATGGTATTTAGTTGAATCTGGGTTGACTGGAAGCCGACCCCAATATAGTTTGAAAAAGGCTAGGCAGATGATGAAGATTTAGAGCACAGATAGACACCCGACATAATGCTGTAGTTGAACTTTTGGCTTGTCTTAGAAGTCACGACGACGGGCCTATCACTGTGAGTGTTTGATTGATTGTGAGTGATTTTTGGCAACCCTAAGCCCCTATTGACGACACATTCGGCGCATTGGTTGAGCGTTCGGCTGCTGCGCTACGTGTCGCGGGTTCGATCCCCGCACGGAACAAATGTTTGTATGGCCTTTTTTTTTCTGGATGGGAAATCATCAAATGACTTCTCCCGCTCTGGGCGGAGCGGAAGGGAGTGTCAGACTCTTACTGACTAAAACCTACAGATATAATTGTTCCGGGTCTGGGTGTCTTGTGTATGTGACTGTTAATGTTTGTAAACGCACCCACGAAACAGGAGTAAATCCAAGTGTGAGGCAATTTTTTTTTTTTTTATAAAAAAATACGAATGCTGCCAGATTTTCGCATATAATTATATCAATACATGCGAAATAAAAACTAACTAGTTTTTTGAGACGTCTATGAAAGGCGGAGGTTAACAACAGATTGTTTATTGGGGCCAAAGTACCCGACACTTATCTTATTGTATTACACACAGGTGTACGGTTGTTACACCTCTCCTCACTAAGCTAATGTTTAGTATATAAAACAAACATCCTCAAAATATAAATTATGTTTATCAAAAATAAATCTAAGATTTTTAACATACGCGTAAGTGCTAGTTTGGGCCGACGGTCAATTTTATTTTTAATTTTTGTATCAAACGACTTTCTATAGTGGGAGGAGGAAATAGTTTAGCTTCCGTTTCTTTCACTTCGTAAATAACTATCACTCGAAGTGGCGATCAGCTGCTCGACTTTCTTTTACTGTAACTATTCAAACGGCTGTTAAATACAATTTGGTTACTAATAATTTAGCAATATTCTGTAAACCATACTTTTAATAAGCACTCGAACTTTACAAAAAGTGAGTTAATGTTTTCTAGTAGCTTTGTTCCGTCTGCAGAAGCTGGCAGCTATGCATGTATTAACAGTACATACTCTACCTATCCCAAACATATTGGTCATGATAAAACAAGTAAGGTCTGCCGGTTCTGGGGTCTTAGTCTGTCAAGGTGAAATACTTATTTACCAGAGAGATACGAGTAACATAAAACGATAGTCCAACTATTTCAGTGACCGCGTGTACGCGACCCCAATCTTGCTTTGCCAGCAAAATTGTTACATTGTTCAATGATCCTACTCGATTCACCATAAAATCTGTGTCCATACCCAGAGCAAAGGACAAATCGATCGACGGCTGTTTATAAATACCCACAAGGAATACTGACACCCATACGTATATCAATGACAACAACTATGCAAATGGTCGTCTGCTCGACAAGACTGAAGACTAGGTATCACGTTCGACCTTACCGACTATTTTAAACGGAGTTGGCATAAAGGGAGACGGACTGGACTGGCTCAAATTGTACCTCGCTGATAGGAGCAATATGTACAGATAGAACACCTAGATGACGACACATGCGAGCTACAAAGCGTGCTCGGACATATTAACTACAAACTGGTCTATTCCATAAGGTAGTGTGATAGGATAAATGATAATGATAAATGATTTATTTGTAAGTAGGTTGTAAAAACACTTTTACACGTCAATCTGTTTTGGCCGTTATAAAAACTAGATGAGGCCGGTGTTTCCTAGCTGACTACCCTAAGAAGATACCGAAACAAACTCAGAGGTCAAGGTTTCTTTTGAAGTCCATACAATTGTACTGGTCAAATCATATGAGAACCATGTAGGTTGGTGTCTGAAGTGGTCATTTGAGGAAAGTACCACACAGATTTGAGTGGACCTGTCCAAACAGTGCAAGCATTTGTCAGTTATCGTGTAGCTCAAACTTAGAACTTTAAGGAGCTCAACGATTTGACGAACATTACCAAAGTAGGGACAGGCCATCTAAAGAACTCAAACCGCCAGACTAACATGAATTAACCCCTTTTTTTTGGATGGGATATCATCAAATGACCCCTCCCGCCCTGGGTGGAGCGGTAGGGAGTGTCAGACTTTTACTGACTAAAACCCACCCGTAAACCTTCTTGTGCCCTTTGCGTTCCAGGGCCGCGGTGACTCTTTCGAACAAATTCCGCAACCCTAGCAGGCACCGATCCTATGGGGCCCCGTCCTCGATGCTGACGGCTCCTCGCACGCGCGTGGAACACAAAGCGTCGTCGACTCAGCCTGGTTGCTATTGGACGGCGAACCACCCACGCTCACCGTCCACAGGCATCAGCCACTGCGCAACAGCACAGCGACCGACTTTTCTCTGGAGGAGGCTGCAATGGGACCATTACTGGCACTCCATTTCAGCCCCCTCCCGAGTTTCGGGAGTCGCAGCGCCCACAGCAGCAGCGGCTGTGGCGGTCAGGCCTCTGGGCTCATGCCAGAGAAGCCAGGCAGTAGGTCCGAAGCTGATGCTGGTGCAGCGCCGGCTCGAAACGTCGGTTGTCGCACAGCGCGAGGCCCCCCAGTAAGGCCTGCACGCGGGCTCCAGTGCTTCCGCGGAGAGAACTTCGGAGACGGTTCTCAGTTGAACCCCGTCGTTATGTTCGGAGATGGTTCACCATGGAACTCCGGCGTAAAACTTGGAGATGGTTCTCAGTTGAACCCTGTCGTCACACTGCCGAATCTTTTTTTTTTTTTTTTTTGATATGTACCACTCGCAGTTCAGCACACTAAGGCTGGTTACTGCTTAACCGGACAATCCTGTGGTGGCCTCAAATGAATTTAAGGCCCCCAGGCAGGGCTAAAAACTACTAAAAGCTAAATGACCGCTTCGCTAAGGGCATCCCCTGTGGGATACGGGCCTCGGCTTAACGGGGTCATTGAGAGGGGCAGCAAGGGACAGGCTGGGTCAGTTATTATTATTTAGGGGATTTAACGCTAATGGCTCAGCGGCGCGGGCTGGCTCGTTAGGCAAAAGTCGGGGAGGGATGTTACTGGGGCGTCGCGATGGGTCTCGTCGGCGAGGCCGGAATACAGAACGCGGTCTGTTTTTGTTTTTGCGAATCGTGCTGGTTTCCCTCTGCCGAATCCTGGCTCCTCAGCCCCCTCAGCCCTTTATATAGCCAAGACTCACGTTCCATAATTCAAAATTCAAAACGTATGTTTTCTTCCGGAACAATTCAAAATTCAATTCAGTTAGAGTGCCAGTGAGGTTTATAGCCAGTATTCCATTTACAAATAATCTAAGTCTGAGAGCGTTCATAAGAATTTTAGAAATACAGTTTATAACATAGCTATACAGAAGGAAAACAGAATATAGCTTAACATCTTATATTAATCTATTAAACACAAATATAAAGTGAATTTTAGTATTTAAATCAGTTAAACCTTTTTAGTAAAGCTATTACATAAAGAAAAATATTACAGCTTGTCAACTCTGACGTAACATGTCACAACAAGAAAATAAATATTAAAAATATTAAAAAGGTGATTTTATATTCAGTGAAATCGTTTAGAATCAGCGCTTGAAGCATTCAATAACGAATTTCACTACTAATACAAGCACTTCATTAATTTCAGTATATGTAACTGAAGATAATCTAAAAGGTCAAACTGTGAACATAGTGAGATGATATAATGGATAAAGGCATAAAATACCTAAAACGTAAGTGTTTAAGAGTACAATATGATAGTATCTGCAGTATTTAAAGTACAGATACTATAGGCCTCGCTCGAGCCGGCCCGATGACCGGGCTGACCACAGCGGAAACAAAGTCCACTGCGGTCCACCTCCGAGGGGACATGAATGAACCCCAAAAGTAGTGATCTACATGGTCCTCATATTCCCATGCCACCTCGCGTCAGACCATGGATGGAACCAGGACCGGAACCGAGAGGTTGCCACCGTCGACGAGGACACTGTGTTGCTCCGCCCAAGCAGGGCAGACCTCCACCGCATGCTCCTGCGAGCACCGTCATTCATCTGCATTGCTTGTCCGTGCAAGCAAATGTCGGTGTGTTCGTTTGTTTTTGAGTTTTAAGTCTTTATCGTGTTGATGAACTATTTGATTTTAGCATAATCAACATTTTAATTTTTCCACTGCTGGGACACAGGCCTCCTCTCTAGGAGAGGGAATAGGCCGTAATCCACCACGCGGGCCCAGTGCAGGTTGGTGAATGTCACATGTCTTCGAATTTTTGATTCTAGAAATGTCGGTTTCCTCACAATGTCGCCCTCAGCCTTTCGGCCAGGGCGTCCGCGAACGGGCCACTCTCCGGCGAGCTCCAGCTTCCGGGCACCGGTCTAGGTCCTCCTGACCCCGATGCCCCCGCTGATGCCGAGCTCCTGGAGGTTCACCGCTTCCTTCGCCCGCTTCATTACGGCGAGACCCGTCACGCCCTTCTGTTCCGCTTCCGGCTGCAGTGTAAGCACCACAGCCGCGGATTTCGAGGCGCGAAGCCTCGCCACAATGACGTTGGCCTTCCGCCGTTGCTTCCTCGCCTTCTTCCTGGCCGCCTCTTTGGCCTGCCGCTTCTGGCCAGCAACCTGCCACTCAGCCCCGGCCGCAGGAGGGTCCGAGGGTGGGGGCGGGGGTGGCTGCGGCACCACTGGCGCCGCCTTAGCCGCTCCTCCTCCAGCCTTTCTCCTACCCCTCTTCGCCGGGGCCGACTTGGTCGTCGCCGGCGTTGCAGCCGGCCGGCCAAGGGGGAGGCGCTGGCGCGGCTCCCCCCTTGGCCTTCGCCTTCGCCTGGTCGGACGTTCCCGGGCTGGCAGCCACAGCGGCCGCGTACGAAGCCGCCTTCTGCTGCTGGCCCGGGGCCTTCAGAGTCGCCACTGTTGGGGGACGCCGGACCATGTCCTCCAGCACGGAGAACTACCTCCGGAAGGGAGCCAGCTTCTGCCGCACCAGGTCCCGCACCTGGCTCAGCACTTGGCCCCCCTCCGGCGCTGCCAGACTCAGTCCCCCTCGCGGCTCCACAGAGGCCGCTCTGGCCATCACCGCCAGGTCCCTCCGGAGCGACTCATTCTCCCGAACGAGTCGCTCCGTTATGACTGCGAGGCGGACGACCTCCGCCCGCAACTCAGAGGCCTCCTTTGAGGCAGGCGCCGACGTTGGCTGCCGCTACCGCCAGGATGGAGGCTTTGGCCGCGCTGATGGCCTCCCGCTTCGAGGACTGTTTCCTCTTGCAAGCTCGCAAGATCATTGAGACGCTCAAGCCCCACCATGACGACAACGTTTAGACACATTCGGTGGGGAAGAAAATACCCTTGATTGATGTTAGTAACAACAACCCAAATTTTGAATTTAGCAATCAAATTCGCAGGTTCAGTTAAGTGAAGGAACTTAATACAGGGGTCAGATAATGTACATACACATTGAACTTGGCTTGACACGCTGCCGCGTGTCTACATATCAAATTTGTTTGTGTGTTGATCCTTCGCCGTATTTGTTACTCGATGCGTTTTTTATTATATTCTTAGCTCCAAAGATCAACATAATTATGTCCTTGTTCCTAGTTGGCTGTGGTGGGAAAAATAATTATTTTGCTTTTCGTACGTTAAGATTGTTATGTAAGAAAAGCAGATGAGTGTTCACTTCCTGAGAGCCACATCACCTTTTACACAAACCGTCCGTCTTTTGTCTTTCTGCGTCGTGTAGCCACCTGTGTCTACATTGCTAATTCGACCTTCAAACTGCTTGCAGCCCATTACGAATTGGACAACGTCTGAAAATTATGACAATAAAGCACATTATTGCTTGAAACTCACATATTTACAATTATAACCAGACGCTCATAAACAAGATAGCCGATATTGAATCAAGTGTTTCGTTAAGAAGTTGGTCCAATGTTTGCTCATTGATTAAAGCGACAGTTTGAAGTTGGCACATTAATTGTCACATAGAAATTAGGTTTTTATGTTGACGTCACTTGTATTCTTTTCAGGTTAATGTCACTGTTGGATCCAATATATAAACAGCATTGCAATTGGATTTTAAAGCGCCCTGGGCTGACTCCTGTTCCTCCTGCCGTTACACCATTTTACCGACTTGAGGTTCGCGAAAGTTTTTCTCATCCATTCTGCCTGACACTCTACCCTGACCCACATTATCCTATCAGGGAGAAGGGAAGATTTTCGATCACTTTTTGTCGGTCTTCAAATAATTAGTGGGCTTTCAAACGGTTACAGCTTTTGAATCGCATTTCATTATTTTATTACCTACCTTGGTCTGTCACCTTCACATCGGCGTATTTTATGCAGCCATAGATTCATTGTGCATTCGACTGAACCTTAAGTAATTAATTTTAAGTCGGTCATTTGCTGCACTCAAATAGAGTCATTGCACATTGGACAGAAATAACAAATTAAGGATCATAATCTTATCCAGTATGTCTACAGTTTTATCGGAAGCTGTTGTACAGAGTCATTGTTTATGAAATCAATTTACTTTAAGTATAACTTGTTCAGTAACTTATATCATAAATTTATGCGTTAAGAGAATTTAGGACTCACGGTACTTCACAACTAGCAAGTCCTTACTCTTGGATATTTATAAAAATTAATAGACATGACCGGGAAGAGATGAAGAGCAATACTGTACTGACTGCTCCACGAGCTCCACACGGGGTGCATACTCTAACTTCCAACTGTTTCAAAAATCTTTTGAATCTGTTACCTTCACTTTACATTAACAATGACCTAGGTCATTGATAATTATTAAGGTTTTCTGCTCTGGTATTCCTACTGCTTCTCGCTCACTAAGAAAATGGGTTGGAGTTACGTAGATATGGTATTAAGCCGATATGAGTCAGGCTGGTGTCCGCAACTCCACGACCAATCACATATTTTACGTAAGGGTGGGACTAAATATGTCATTTGATCCATGCCAGTTCCTCAAGGCTTTACAGAAAACCAAACATAACCGTTTTAATTTATATAATGGAAAAGAAATGCAATTCTCAAATTTAATAAAGCCTAACACAAGCCAGTCAAGCCGGACACCGTCTGATTACTGTGTTTTATTTTCGCATGAATTGATTATGATTATATGCGAAAATCTGGCAGCATAAATTACGTATTAAAAAAAAAAACGTTGCCTCACACTCACCCGCAGTAGCACTGCAGGGGCGTTGGCTCAGGAGCCGACTGGACGCGTTGCGGCCAGACCTGGCGGCTACGGTGCGCGCCAAGCAGGAGCGCCAAGTCGCGCGTTCCTCCGGCACCGACAAGAATGTCGACATAGAGGACTTAGTGTTAGCTCGCGACTATACAGCAAGGGGGGGAAATGGACCGAAGCTAAGGTCGTTAAAAAGACTGGCCCTGTCTCATACAAAGTTAATGTGGGTGACGGGGTAGTATGTCGCCGTCATGCCGACCAAATTATCCCAGTACATATCAATAAAAGCAGATACTCTCTATCTCGAATGAGCGGGGTAGCCATGGACGACAAAAATCAGAGTCTTCATTCAGAACCTTCGGTCGATAAGGACGCCGACGATGAGTTGTTTGAGGATGCATCGGTTGGTAACGGTGAGGTTGCGAATGCGCCAGATACACCAAAAGCAGAGTCCGACAAGCGGCCGCCTATGCCAAAACCGTCACCGCCTAGTGTGTCGGCTCGAGCACAGCGGGCACAAAATCGAGCTAAACGTTATAACAATCTAGATTATATAGATCATACTAAGACTTTTCCAAATGTTCGGTAAGCCGATCAACGAACATGTCGATTTATGGATTCTTCGATACGCAAACATTTTCCTGGAATATATTAGTACGAGTGGATTTATTGCGAATATTTCAACAAGTCCAGAAACGATACCACTGCCGTAAATAAGTGAAGAGTTGGATATCCAGTGGATATCCAACACATATCTATAAAAAAAATAAAAAAGCCTTTTATTTCTTGTAAATTACAGTTTAAAAAAGGTGTGATTGTGTTAGTAAATGTTTGACTTATTTTATGTTAGTTTTGATTTTTTATTTCTATCAGTTATTTATACCTACGTACTATTTAGTCTAATCTACAAGAACCCCAGATTGGGTGAAGGCCTCCTCCAAGGGTATCCATTTGTCTCTGTCCTGTGCTATTTTTCTCCAGTCTGGACCAGCTGTTAGTCTGATTTCGTCTTCCCATCGTGTTATGGGTCTCCCTCTGGTTCTTTTGCCCTGTGGTCCATTCCAAAAAGTTACTATTTTTGTCCATCTTTGATCTGTTATTCTGGCCACATGACCTGCCCATTTCCATTTTTGTTTTTTTTGCGAAATCAAGCCTGTCAATTGCTTTTGTTTGCTTTCTTATATTAGTGTGTCGTAGGTATATTGTCCATTCTTCTCTTCAACATACTGCGCTCGAGTCCTCTCTGGCATACATTTATCTTTCTTTTTACGTCAGCAGTGAATTTCCACGTTTGGCTTCCGTATGTTAGACATGGTATAAGGCTCGAATTTAAGACTTTTGTTTTATAGGCTATTGACTGATATACCATGCTCTTAAAATTTCACCGACGCAAGAAAGACCAAGTTCACTTCCTAATAGCTTACACGTCCTGGCTTTTCATGATGAGTTCATTGTCGTCAGCAGATGTAATTATACATTTTTAGTGCATAGTGAAGCGGAATAAAAAGTTATTTTCTTTACATTAATACGTATAATTTTCATACCTAACCAAACCTAAAAAATCTAAACATAGACGTAACGTGCACGTTATATTTCGATAATTTATGTAAAACAAGTCCTTAAAATAAAATAAAAAACAGTCAATGGTTAGAAAAATGTAACAACGATTCCTTATTGCTATTCCACCAATTTGCACAAAGCGTTCAACTCTGATCTCTGAACAGTTGGAGTGAGGCTTCTTTTGGGTAGGCTCATTGCATCGTCAACTTTGTCTGTCACCTGTGGCCTCAATTGGATCTGCCTGGAGAAACTGCAGCCGTGATGCAGTACTGGGTTCGAGGACAGAAGGAACGTAACAGATGTGGATGCCGATGAACAAATCTATTAATATTCAAAATTCTCAATTTGATCATTTATCTGCCATTCCCTTTCTTGTCAATCCACTGACATCCAAAAACCTCTTCTTTTTCCAGTCCGAAAAAATCTATCTGGCCAGAACTTAAAAAAAAGATTCAGACGAAAGTCTTGTAGCAAATTCTGCTACAATAGGTACAACTATGACTCGCAAACATTTCAAAGCCGTCGTAAGTCTACAGGAAGTATTAAATGCATCAAGGACACACATGTACATGGGTAAACGAATTACGTGTTAATTATTTTTCGGCCCCGTGCTTACACAGATGGAAACCAAGAGCTAAACTAACATTCAGATCATATAAAAGGCTGCGTTCTGTTGCAAAAGTTACAAGTTGCTCATCATCCAGTTCCGAAGACGCGCTTCGACTAAGATATAACAACTTTTTCCCTTCCAAAATGAAGACAGCTCTTTATTTGGTCGTCGTGATCGTAAGTCCATTTCCATATTTGCTCATGCGATAATGTGCGATTCGCTGCTTACTTCCCTCTACTACTTTAGCATCGAGCTCCAACGTGTCGCGCGCGCTATTTAAAATAATAAAATTCACAGCAAATATTCGATTATGTAAAAATTAATATTCAAGTAAGTTATTATTCAATCCTAACTTAATGTAAGTACATCGGTATTTCATACTTGTAGCCCTCCCATTATTTCTTTCTGTGGGTGAACCAGACGTCGGTTCCTAACTCCGAAAAGCGCGCTTACTTACCACTGCGACACAAAGACGCGCCATTGGTGCCCGATCTATTAATTATCAGGGTATTCATTTGTTACAGGCGGCCTTAGCCTACGCCGAGGAGACACCTTCCGTATCAGACAAGGCGGCGGAAACCACGGGTGCTACGGCATCAGAGGGAAAGAGCCTTCCAGACTTAGGAGAAATAGGAGGAGAAATAGGAGAAGCAGTAGGAGGAATAATAGGAGGATTGGTAGAAGACGCAGGAAAAGTTGTAGGAGACATAACAAAAATTATTGTGGGAGGTATGTCTTACGAGAACATTTTAACCATAAATGTGCCGCTCGTTTCTCTGGTATCGCAAGTTCGAACATACTGGTACTCAAAAGAACTACTGGATAATGAACGATCTTTTGAGTACCAGTCTTACCAAAGATCATCAGGGTTTGCACAAGACAGTCAGTCATTCCATGGTATTCAGGTGCAAACTGATACATTGGAAGCTGACTCCAGCTCAGTATGACATGGCTAGTCAGATGATATGTGCTCTGTTCAAAACCACATGCGCTGTACTCAGTGCAGTTTAAATCCTACGTTATCTTTTAGTTTTATATACTGATCAATGAATCCCTCACAAAGCGAGTGTATGCTGCATTTTGTCAGGTTCCCTATACAAAAGCTTTCCAAAGCCCCAGACCTAAGATTCTTTTGTTGTCGACACAACGGACAGAGATCAAAGCGGTTAGCGTGCAGTATCATGTCTTACATAAGCTGGACGACAGTAAGTCAGGCTTGGATACAAAAGGTTTCCAACGAATTGTGTTTTTTTTCCTGTAATCTGTAGTTCATATCTATTATGTGATTAAAACATAAAGATGAAAAATAATAAAACTTAGCAGTAAGATTTAAACTATCGCAGTAAGTTTTTTTAATTTCTGTTAAGTCTCCACAATTACCTGAATAAATTAGCTGTGACAGACGGACAGGCAGACAGAGGGTCAGGCAGACGGACACACGAGTAATTCCGTTTATCCACACGGACCTTCAGAACTAATAAAGTGTTGACCGATTTAATTTAAATTGTGAATACAGGTAATCAAAGACCAAAGCGTGGCATATTGGGGTCATTAGTGGAAGGCATCACGGACACTATTGGTACAGTCGCGAAAGGTGTCACAGACACAGGTGCTAACACATTGGAGGCGGTCGGTAATGGAGCGAAAAACTTGGCAGATTCTGTTAAAGAAGCTGTAGGACAGACTAAGGAAAACGCTGAAAGTACATTGGAAACTCTCAAGAATGAAGCAGGAGACAAACTAGAAGATATTAAAGACAAACTGGGAAATATCAAGGACAATGTGAAAGACAAACTGGAAGACGTCAAAGATAATGTCAAAGACAAACTGGAAGATGTGAAAGACAAACTGGAAGACGTCACGGAAAATGTGAAAGACAAACTGGAAGACATCGCAGGTAATTTGAAAGACAAACTAGCACAAATTAAAGACAAACTGAAACCAATTTTAAGCAAATGGAATGAGATCAAAGAAACTTTAATCCAAGAAGTGAGTGACATTCTGGAAAATGTTTTGAGCAAATTGGACTTGGGAAAAATTAAAGAAGAAATTGTCAGGAAAATTGAAGAACTCGTGCAAAATATTCTCGATAGGGCGCAAAGTGCTATCAGTAGCTCAGAAGATGTCAAACAAGTATTTCTCGACGATTTGAAAGAACTCGTGAAAGTTTTGGTCAACCAAGCAAACATCGACACTAGTGAACTGGTGCAGTTGACGCAAGATGTTCTTAGCATAGTAGAAGGCATCTTTGATTCACTGTTCAATGATGAATCTTCTTCAAATGAAAATGAAAGTGAACTTCCAGCTGATGATTCGAGTGATGATACAGCTGTTGCAGGTGAGAGTCAATAGTCAAAGCATTTATTTCAAATAAACCCTTAACAGGCACTTTTGAATTGTCAAGTCGAGAGAGGTGAAGCTATCTGCACGTTCCAAAGCGTAGATCTCTATGGAGAAGAACGTGCAATAAAATTCACGGACACTCTTTTAAATCATGTTCTGTATTACATAACTTTAGTTACATCCTTGGTGCTTCTATATGTGAGAACAATGCAAAGAAAAAAAAATAAACCATAAAACAATTCAAAGTATAAAGATTTAAACAAGTCAGTGGCAGTTAAGAGTTGACCAGTCTCAACCGACGGCGCCCGTTCACGCACATGACGCGTGTATCGGCACCATTTAGCTCAACTATTTTGAAGGAAACCGAATGATCCGACACACGCGCCACCATCAGCGAGACATTTGAGGGAGCATGACATACTCTCAACTGCCATTTTACAATTAGTTCAAGTCACAAAGTAAACTATAACTTATCATATTATTACGTAAATGGCTCCATGGTACTCACATATAAAATATTTGAAAATAAAATGCTTCCACATTATACAAAACTATGGTTTACAATAAGCAAACAAATACAAGTAAAACAAAGAAAAATTATTTATTCTCAAAATAATATTATAAAATAAAAGAATAAATAAATGAGACAAAAAAGGGTTCCAGTGGACGATTCGAGTAATGATACAATGGGTCAGGCAAATAGACACACGATCAATTCCGTTTTCCACGCGGGCGTTCGGAACTAATAAAGTGAGGTTTTAATAGATTTAATTGAAATTGTGATTACAGGTAATCAAAGACAAAAGCGTGGCATATTGGGGTCATTAGTGGATGGCATCACGGACACTATTGGTACGGTTGCGAAAGGTGTCGCAGACACAGGTGCTAACACATTGGAGGCGGTCGGTAATGGAGCGAAAAACTTGGCAGATTCTGTTAAAGAAGCTGTAGGACAGACTAAGGAAAACGCTGAAAGTACATTGGAAACTCTCAAGAATGAAGCAGGAGACAAACTAGAAGATATTAAAGACAAACTGGGAAATATCAAGGACAATGTGAAAGACAAACTGGAAGACGTCAAAGATAATGTCAAAGACAAACTGGAAGATTTGAAAGACAAACTGGAAGACGTCACGGAAAATGTGAAAGACAAACTGGAAGACATCGCAGGTAATTTGAAAGACAAACTAGCACAAATTAAAGACAAACTGAAACCAATTTTAAGCAAATGGAATGAGATCAAAGAAACTTTAATCCAAGAAGTGAGTGACATTCTGGAAAATGTTTTGAGCAAATTGGACTTGGGAAAAATTAAAGAAGAAATTGTCAGGAAAATTGAAGAACTCGTGCAAAATATTCTCGATAGGGCGCAAAGTGCTATCAGTAGCTCAGAAGATGTCAAACAAGTATTTCTCGACGATTTGAAAGAACTCGTGAAAGTTTTGGTCAACCAAGCAAACATCAACACTAGTGAACTGGTGCAGTTGACGCAAGATGTTCTTAGCATAGTAGAAGGCATCTTTGATTCACTGTTCAATGATGAATCTTCTTCAAATGAAAATGAAAGTGAACTTCCAGCTGATGATTCGAGTGATGATACAGCTGTTGCAGGTGAGAGTCAATAGTCAATAGTCAAAGCATTTATTTCAAATAAACCCTTAACAGGCACTTTTGAATTGTCAAATCGAGAGAGGGGAAGCTATCTGCACGTTCCAAAGCGTAGATCTCTATGGAGAACGTGCAAGGAAATCCACGGACACTCTTTTAAATCGTGTTCTGTATTACATAACTTTGGTTACATCCTTGGTGCTTCTATGTGTGAGAACAATGCAAAGAAAAAAAAAGGAAACCATAAAACAATTCAAAGTATAAAGATTTAAACAAGTCAGTGGCAACTAAGAGTTGACCAGTCTCAACCGACGCGCCCGTTCACGCACGTGACGAGTGTATCGGTACCATTTAGCTCAACTATTTAGAAGGAAACCGAATGATCCGACACACGCGCCACCATCAGCGAAACATTTGAGCGAGCATGATATACTCTCAACTGCCATTTTAGTTCAAGTCACAAAGTAAACCATAACTTATCAAATTATTATGTAAATGACTCTATGGTACTCACATTTACAATATTTGAAAATAAAATGCTTCTACATTATACAAAACTATGGTTTACAATAAGCAAGCAAATACAAGTAAAACAAAGAGAAATTATTTATTTTCAAAATAATATTATAAAAAAAGAATAAATAAATGAGACAAAAAAAGGGTTCCAGTGGACGATTCGAGTAATGATACAGTGGGTCAGGAAAATAGACACACAAGCAATTCCGTTTTCCACACGGGCGTTCGGAACTAATAAAGTGAGATATTAAATTAACCAATTTAATTGAAATTATGATTACAGGTAACCGAAGACCAAAGCGTGGCATATTGGGGGCATTAGTGGGAGGCATCACAGACACTGTTGGTACGATCGCGTCAGGTATCGTAGACACAGGTGCTAACACATTGGAGGCGGTCGGTAATGGAGCGAAAGATTTGGCAGATGCTGTTAAAGGTACTGTAAAACAGACTGCGGAAAACTCTGAAAAAACATTGGAAACTGTCAAGAATAAAGCAGGAGACGTACTCGAAGACATTAATGACAAACTGGAAGACGTCAAAGATAATGTGAAAGACAAACTGGAAGACATCGCAGGTAATTTGAAAGACAAACTAGCACTAATCAAAGACAAACTGAAACCAATTTTGAGCAAATGGAATGAGATCAAAGAAAAATTACTCCAAAAAGTGAGAGACGTTCTGGAAAACTTGGACTTGGGAAAAATCAAAGAAGAAATTGTCAAGAAAATTGAAGAAATCGTGCAAAATATTCTCGATAGGGCGCAAAGTGCTATCAGCAGCTCAGAAGATGTCAAACAAGTACTTCTCGACGATTTGAAAGAACTCGTGAAAGTTTTGGTCAACCAAGCTGACATCGACAGCAGTGAACTGGTGCAGTTGACGAAAGATGTTCTTAGCATAGTAAAAGCCATCATTGATTCACTGCTCAATGATGTTGAACAAGCGAACGACACTGAACCAATTAGTGATTCATCTGCTAAGTCTGAAGAATCTTCTTCAAATGAAGATGAAAGTGAACTTCCAGCTGATGATTCTGGTGATAATGCAGCTGTTGCAGATGAAGTTCCAGTGGATGAGTCGAGTGTTTCAAGTGACGCTGCAAGTGATGACGCAGATCTTGCAATTGAAGCTCCAGCTGCTGATACAGCTGATACTGCACCTGTTAGATCATGTTATGCTGCACCTGCTAATTAATGTCATGATTCGAGTGATACCACTTCAGCTTCTAATTAAAAGTCAAATCACGTTTTGAATAGAAATAACGCTACCCAACAACGAACGTTTTACTAAACAAACCGATGTAACCTACTTATTAATATTGTAAAAATGAGATTGCAATTAATATAAAATTATGCAAATCAAGGGTTTTTTTTTAAAGAAATATTTTGAGTTAACTTCCTGGCTAAACATCTCTGTACTTAGCGCAGGCTACAACCAAAAACTACAACAGAGATTTCTGTTGTTTCAATCAGAAATCACTCTTGTAGTGCTAATTAATGCTGAACACAGTATACAGCACTGCTGGGAATACGCGACAGCTATGTTCAATGCTAGCATAGTGCAGTAGTAACGGCCTCACAGAGTAGTTTCCATCTCGGCGTCATCACTCTGCGATAAAGATATGGTCACTCGAAATCACGGCATCATTCAGCTGATTCATTCAGAAGATTATGTGTCTAGGAGGTACTCGTATATAAGAATAGAAATATAGTAGGATATTATTGGGCATTCTACCCCACCTCCCGTTCCTTCATTTCAATAATAGTCAACGGAGTGAGCGCCGTTACACATTTCAATAGTAGCCAACGCAATGGGCGCCGTTACACATTTCTGTTCCTTCGGCTCACTGCGTTCGCCTCCGTCACTGACGGTGTGGTAGAATATCCCAATAATATCCAACGGAGTGGGCGCCGTTCCACATTTCCGTTCCTTCGGCTCACTCCGTCTGCCTCCGTTACTATTTTACCTTGTTATCTTAAGTTACATCAAGTCGAAGGGATCAGTCAGCCTAGACACTGCTTTATCGTTTCTAGCTGCTTCCAGGGTGTGCCACGAGGAGGCTCCTTTGATGCACCCCGCTAACCTAAAATTCAGGACAGATTGTCTCATGTCTCTCCACAATATTAGAGATAGCGCTTATACACACATCACTCTGTTTCTGTGACCAGATTGGCTCGAGGACATCTGAACGTTAGGTTATCGTATACATTAAACTAAAATTCAGGACAGATTGTCTCATGTCTCTCCACAATATTAGAGATAGCGCTTATACACACATCACTCTGTTTCTGTGACCAGATTGGCTCGAGGACATCTGAACGTTAGGTTATCGTATACATTAAACTAAAATTCAGGACAGATTGTCTCATGTCTCTATCGAATTTCATTCGTACAAACCTTATGTAACAAGTTTCAACAGGAACGATGAAATGCGCATACCTATCAACCAACAGGATCTGTACATATTACCATCAGCGAGCACTCTCTATTTGGAAGGAACCATTATCGTTAGGCAAAAAAGATTCAAAAGAGAAAACTACTAGTGTCAATTTTACGAACAATGGACTACTCTTCTTGTTCCAAGATATTAGGTACGAACTCAACGGAGTGGATATTGATAAAATAAAAAAAAATGCAGGTATAACTACAACCATGAAATCATTAATAGTTCGGGTATAAATCAGTAATATAAAATAAAACATATTTTCGATAAATGGATGTATTTTTATTTACTTTAATAAATTATTCAAAATTACTAAAAAAAATATTATATCTACCTACATACTTAACTTATAAACTTGTGATGTATGAAATTGAACACACTAACCCAACTAAATTAAACACATAAGGAGATTAATATTATCTACTTACATTAAAACTATTACATAAAAATTATGATAAAGTTAAAGAATTAGTGTATATCTAACACTAATTCTTTAACTTTATCATAATTTTTGACTAAGTATACAAAATAAAATCATTATTACAATAAAACTTACATTTATGATATTTTAATAATTTATACATCCAAAATAAAAAATATTACTCACATATTTTGTATTGCTTATTACTATAAATCTTAGACAAAAAACAGCTTAATAATAACCACTGTCCCCGCAAAGTTTTTTTTTGTTGGAAAGGGTATACTTCCCAAATGGTCCCATGAAAATTTTATCGAAATCAACCAAGCGGTTTTCGAAAAATCAACAAAAATCTAAAAAAAATATCTACATTGCCTACATTGACGACCTCTTAGTTTACTCTGCAAAGGAGCAGTACGTTTTTTTTACACCAATCTGATTGGTTCGTTTAGGTGGGGGAGGGGAGGGGGTGTAGGTACCACTAAAAAGTGAAAAATAAAAAAAAACTTTTTACAAAAAATAAAACCGACTTCTAAACAAAAAAACCAAAAAGTATAAAATAACTTTAATTTCGGAAGTCGGTGTGTTTTCGGAGGTATGCGGAACAGAGAGTAAAGTCCCGCAAACCTCCGTTGAAAAGGGAGGATCCTCCGGCCAGACGGGTTGTTATGTCTGGTGGGCAACTGCCCGATAGATGATTTCGGGCTGTCGTATATGTTCTAATCGCGCGGAGAACTTTGATTGCGCGATGCAGGATTAGTTCTTATGTGACGCCATAGATGTCGCTACATGTTCAACAACAAAAAAGCAACCAAAAACACCGAGTTCCGAAATTAAAGTTATTTTATACTTTTTGGTTTTTTTGTTTAGAAGTCGGTTTTATTTTTTGTAAAAAGTTTTTCTTCTCATTGTTTATGACATATTATTCACATTTAGGCAGAGACTTCTGTTTTAGACACTCACGGCTTGTTCTAGGTTTCTTGTTAGCAGTTCCGCAGTCTTGTCTTGTTCTAGGCTCCTTTTTGGCAGGTATTTGTTGTTCTTGGAAATCTGTGATATGCCAGCTTAAACTCGGAGTCGGAAACTTGACCGTATTGTGAGAAGTCGACAATATCTTGAGAATCACACATTATTGACGGTCTAAAACAACAAAATTATAATGATTAATAATCATGTTCAACAAAATAAATAAAGAAATAATTGTATAAGTACTTATACGCTTGTGCAATACTTACAATTTGTTTCGTTTTATTTTATTTTTTTCAAGTGATGTAATGTGACCGGTCCGGCTGACTGCCTTGTGATGTATGTACTTATCATATTATTAGGGGTTAAAGTATGAAATGGCCGATTTGTACTGAAAATCTAAATTGTTTATTTTTTAATTTTTAACAGATGTATTTAATCAAAATAGTTACCATTATTATCTATACATTACTGCCATCTAATAGGAAGATCATTTATGCCTTTGCGATAGAACTCTGAGGATCTAGACTGCACAAAATGTGTGAAAGCATTTTGTTGGTACTGCCTCTTGGGGAGAAAACTTCTTGTCACGTAGATAATTGTCCAAATTACAAAAAAATGGTAGTCCGTTGGAGCAAGGTCTAGCGAATACGGAGGATGACGAATAGTTTCTAACTGCAGTTCCTGAAGGGTCAAAACGGTTTCTCGTGCTGTATGAGGTCTCGCGTTGTCATGGAGCAATAATGGTAAAGATCGATTCATGAGTCGGGGCTTTTTAACTGCTAGTTTGCCAACATTGTTCGGAGTTCGGCACAATAGACATCTGCCGTTATTGCTTGACCAGATCGGAGAAAACTATAGTGAATAACACCATGCTGAGACCACCAAACAGTTACCATTACCTTTTTATTGGTAAGTTTTACTTTAGGACACTGTTGTGGCGTTTGACCTGGGGTCAGCCATTGCATTTTTCTTTTACGGTTATCATAAAGAATCCACTTTTCATCACATGTCACAATTCGATCCAATATTCCTTCATTTCTGTACCGATTCAACAAGGCAACACAAGTTTCAACACGCGTTTCTTTCTGCAGATCAGTCAAATCATGAAGCACCCATTTTTCGTATGTTTTATTTTATTGATTTGACACAAATGTGTCAATATTGTGGGTAAGGTAACTAACACTAAGTTCAATAACAACTGTTAAAAGACGTCTACTGTCTGCGGGACTAAGAGGTTGTGTATGTGTTGCTGTTAGGAAAAACCAACTATAATGGGCAAAGGAACATAAAAACTGGACAATAGACCAATGGGAAAAAGTTCTTCGGAGTGACGAATCAAAGTTTCAGATTTTCGGATCCAATAGACGTGTTTTTGTGCGCCGGTCTAAAGGAGAAATAGCTTCAGAAGCTTCTACAAAGCCTACTATCAAAACATGGTGGTGGTAATGTCATGGTTTGGATGTGTTTCGGCAACAGTAAATCCGAAAGTCTTGTGAGGATAAACGAAAAACCAAACAAGGAACGCTATTTGAAAATTCTAAAGGATTTTGCCTTACCCAGTGGACTGAATCTCATTGGTCCTGGATTTTTCAGCTAGATAACGATCCTAAACATTCGTTTAAACTGTGCCAGAACGTTGTAAGGAAGAGAAAAGATGAAACGATTGTAAAAATCATGCAGTGGCCGTCTCAATTAACTGACTGAAAAATCAATCTCCCACGAGCTCAGAACATTTGTGGCAACTTTTAGAGAGCGAATGGAAAAAGTTAGATCAACAGTATTTTATTAATTAGTATGGTGCCTAGAATATGCGAGAAGATAATTACAGAGAGCGGTGGACACTTCGATGAAGCTAAAATTTAATTTATTTTTATACTACTTATTAAATTTCACTATTGTAGATGTGTGTTTATGTCTATTTCTTTTTCAGTATCAATCAAAAACATTAAAGATGGCTTTCTTTTATTTTATTTGATTTTATATTGTTGCTTCCAAACTTTTGGACGGTAGTGTATGTTTAATTAATTAATTAATTTTAGTAAATAAACATCTTAAATTCAGCCTTTCTGTTGATCGGATCATTGAGTGTTCTATACAGTGGGCGTACCATGAGGTGTTAAAACGTGAGTCTTCCGAGCGAGAAAGAGGGATAGAGTTATACACCCTATATAGCTCCATCCCTTTTTCTCGCTTGGGAGACTCACGTTTTAAGACGTCATGGTACGCCCGCAGGCCACTTTCAGGATAGTATGATCATTTTGAAAAAAGTAATAGACGAAGTTTTACACAAATCTGTATTTGAAGCAAGTCTACCATTATGTGTAGTGATTTTAATATCAACTACCCAAAACCCTATCCTGACCTATTTGTGTAGTACCTTCACAAATTAGAAGTCTGTTGCAAATATACTGATGGGGCCTACTAGAATACTCGCACTAGTGCAACTGGCCTAGATATCATCAATACAGATGTTATACCTTACCACAAAAATAAATAGTAAATTCAGATAATAGCGGACAGTAAATATCTATGTCAAATATAGATAAAACAAAAACATGAAAGTATAATTATCAACGTTAAACAACATCAAAATTTCGCTCTCAATCACTCCCTTACATAAAACTCCAACTTCGTTGATCAGTGATGACCCTAATCAAAATCAGTTGTGACTAATATTATAGAGTAAATATTTATTTATATGTTAAGGTTTTGCTCAAAAACTATTTAACTGAGTTAAAACATTCTTTCGCTATTAGAAAACTACATTATTAACTTCATACATATGTGTGTATTAACTAGTAAAGTTGTATTTTTAGTGTCGATATTAGTTGCTGACCCTGCATTTTTGTCATATGTTTTAGCACTATTAGGTATTATTTTGGAACGTCTCAGATATTTTGTTTCTTCTTTTTAAATAAGAACCTTTTACTATAAATATAATAAACTTTAATAAAAATACTTTTAACTAACTAAAATTACTCAAAAGGCTGGCAGCATTGCCACGCTGTATGGCAATGCTTACCCTATGTCCAAAGTAAAAGCCAGCCGTTTGAGTCACGTGAAATGTCAAGACGCTTAGTCTTGACATACATATCTATAATTATGAGCACTCGGACCCCTCGACTCGAGAGTTTCAACCCCAAACGGCTCGATGATATTATAACTCCAAGTAACACAGAAACGCTGCTGAATTACTGTCCACAATAAAATACTAAGCTGTACAAGCTTGCTGAATAAGAGCATTAGAGGCGCTGTCTCAGCTGATATAACTCTGATTTGGGCTCAAATTAAACAGCTCTTAGCTGAATAACTGTAACTAACGACGACTTTCAACACAAACAATATAAGCATATTTCAAGACATTTTATCTTGAAATAGGCACACAAAAACATATTAAAATAAT
Organism: Hecatera dysodea; assembly: GCA_905332915.2. NCBI lineage: Eukaryota > Metazoa > Arthropoda > Insecta > Lepidoptera > Noctuidae > Hecatera > Hecatera dysodea. The sequence goes on along the minus strand of HG995294.1, from coordinate 1,770,101 downwards.
GTATAGGTGAAGGAAGAAAATTATTCACATTTTGTCACTTGTGAACATACCACTCCTGGTGTGTACTTTGTGCTGAAAAATAGGTAATGACTACTCTATTAATCTTCAGTCTATAGTTCTTCAGTCTGCGTCGTAACTAGGTAGGTACTGATATCCACTGCTCCACATCTTGCTCCACTTTTTCAAAAATGGCATCCATTTGACATAAAAATTCCGGATTGAAAACGCTTAAACCAAGTGCTGCTCTCACAGACACTGCACTAGGTCCATAAACATCGCAAATATTTTTCACGCATTTCCTTTCCATATTTACCTTTTTTGTAGTAAAATTAGAAAATGTATCGAATTTCCTCATTAGATTCAATCATATTGACGGTACGAAAACGAATGAAAATTACACATTTTCTAATTTAAATTTGGAATTATGTTCTTCAATGATATCAAAACCAGCCAGATAGATACAAATAGTATTGCCAAAGAGATTTTATTCATACTATTATAGTATTTTAAGAAAAGAACCGAAAAGACTTTTTCCCCAACCTAATATATATACTATTTTCTTTATTTTACTTTAAATCTATCACTACACACAGTAGTGTATACTCTTAAACTAAAAATAAACTAAAATCCTCCTAACTACAAAATGGCATAAAAAAACTCGTCCGCATCGCTATCGAATGGGAGTGAACCCAATAGACTGGCGGCATTGCCACGATGTATGGCAATACTTATCCTCTGTCCGAAGTAAAAGCCATCCCTTGGGTCACGCGAAGTGTCAACTAAACGTTTAGCAAGTTCTTTAAATAACGCATGAGCACTAGGACCCCACGGTCCAAGAGTTTCAACCCCAAACGGCTCAAATGGCCATTTGAGGTTCTCAGCAGCCGCAGCTGTAGCACCAGCACAACGCGACGAGTTAGGAAGATGGGATGGCACAAGAGTGTCGACACAAGAAGCGTCCCTCACTAAAGGCCTACAAATCTTCCAATGGAAAACAAAGACATACCATCCGGTCGCTTGCCATCGTCGCGTGCCAGGCCATTGTGTTCTAATACGGCAGGAACGTCGACGGCAACAAGAGCGTGTAGGATAATGTCGTTGATATTTGCGTGCCGTGCTATGCGGCACCGCACTTCAGCTGCAAGACAGGCCGTGGTGCCCGAGGCTGTTGTCAGCTTCGCCACAGTGACAGCGATGAGGAGAGCAACAGGATGCGCCTAAACGAAGGGAAGCAGCGAGGCGGAAAGTAGTATCGTCGAACAAGGTGCCGAAGGAAGTGCGTAAAGCCAGAGGCCCAACTCCCACTCGCCCACAGCCAGCAGTCGCGTACGCTCCACAGAAGTAGCAGAAGTAGCAATTAGCTTTTTCTGAACTTCTCTGCAAAGCGGCTCATCCCACCGTATCTGGTTTGATGGGTTGTCGGGTGGATTTGCATTCGGGCAAGCGAGTCTCTATGCATTCACGGCCGCGGAGAAGTACGGCACATCAAAATCAACCAGTCTGGAGAAAAAGAGTAGCTTGAGCCCAAACCTGATCGTCCATGGTCAAGTTTAAAATTGAAGAGAGTGTATGTTTGATAATTTGGTCATTTTTCCCAAAAGGTGAGGGTAATTCCATAGATGGGAAGCATGAAGGAAATATGTTAATTTAGAGCCGAAACAGCAATAACGAATTATGGTGATGGCCGAATGCATGTTAATTTGGAACAATCTATCCGATACGTCACGTCATTGTTTTGAATTTTTTATTCGATAAAGTTGGGAAAGGAATTCTCAAAGATTGGCGACCCAAGGAGGCGAAAAGAGTTAATTTGGTAGGTCGATATTATTTTTCTGTATCTAAGGACCTTTTTACGCAAGGGTTTTATGAGAGACTTAAAACTTTTTGCGAAGTTTAATAACATTTTAATAAAAATCCATGTATAATAAAGCAAATTTAATTAAATTTTGGAATAGACTCTTACAATTTGAAGCGCAGTAAATGCTAACAACATCTATAATCGAACATGTTTCACAAAGCTGGAGTGACTTCCTAACTCAACTGCCGAGGTTCCGAGTAGACTCGTAGTCTTTCACCAAAAACAAGGCTAGTCGTTGAAGTTGTGTGAGCAGTAGAATTTTCCTCTCGGATTCCCGTCTTTCATTATCAGTATTTTATGATCCAGGTGTCCTGTAACAGTTGCATGTAGTTATTGTAGTCTCTTCAAAATATTTTTGCCAATTCAGATTAAGCTTGTCATGTTTCAAGGTACTATAAGATTAAACAAGTTGATGCTAGTTCCGATGTTAGGTTACACAAATAATAACAATCCGATACGGTATTTTACGAACAATATTCTCTCATCGAACAGCTGATGTTCTTGTAGTTGGATCAACTTTAGCATAATTTCGAGCGTTGAAAAAAATTAAATAAATGACGTGAATATGATGAAAAAAGGTAAGTTACTAACATACCTCGTAATTTGAAATGAAGAAGCCGTCAAGCGTCCCGTTTTTATCTTCCAAAGCTATGAAAACTGGAATCTTGACTCTATATTTTCTATTTTGTATTCTTATATACGAGTAACTCAGGACATACAATCTTCTGAGTGAATCAGCTGAATGATGCCGTAATTTGGAGTGACCATATCTTTATCGCAGAGTGATAACACCGGAAAGGAAACTACTCTGTGAGGCCGTTACTACTGCACCATGTTAGCATTGAACATAGCTGTCGCGTATTCTTAGCAGTGTTGTATATTGTGTTCAGCATTGATAATTAGGACTACAAGACTGATTTCTGATTGAAACAACAGAAATCACTGTTGTAGTTTTTGGTTGTAGCTTTTAAACTAAAATATCTTAACTGCGCTAAGTACAGAGATGTTTAGCCAGGAAGTTAACTCAAAATATTTCTTAAAAAAAGCCTTGATTTGCATAATTTTATATTAATTGCAATCTCATTTTTACAATATTAATAAGTAGCTTACATTGGGTTGTTTAGTAAAATGTTCGTTGTTGGGTAGTGTTATTTCTATTCAAAACGTGATTTGACTTTTAATTAGAAGCTGAAGTGGTATCACTCGAATCATGACATTAATTAGCAGGTGCAGCATAACATGATCTAACAGGTGCAGTATCAACTGCAAGATCTGCGTCATCACTTGCAGCGTCACTTGAAACACTCGACTCATCCACTGGAACTTCATCTGCAACAGCTGCATTATTACTCGAATCATCAGCTGGAAGTTCACTTTCATCTTCATTTGAAGAAGATTCTTCAGACTTAGCAGGTGAATCACTAATTGGTTCAGTGTCGTTCGCTTGTTCAACATCATTGAGCAGTGAATCAATGATGGCTTTTACTATGCTAAGAACATCTTTCGTCAACTGCACCAGTTCACTGCTGTCTATGTCAGCTTGGTTGACCAAAACTTTCACGAGTTCTTTCAAATCATCGAGAAGTACTTGTTTGACATCTTCTGAGCTGCTGATAGCACTTTGCGCCCTATCAAGAATATTTTGCACGATTTCTTCAATTTTCTTGACAATTTCTTCTTTGATTTTTCCCAAGTCCAAGTTTTCCAGAACGTCTCTCACTTTTTGGAGTAATTTTTCTTTGATCTCATTCCATTTGCTCAAAATTGGTTTCAGTTTGTCTTTAATTAGTGCTAGTTTTTCTTTCAAATTACCTGCGATGTCTTCTAGTTTGTCTTTCACATTATCTTTGACGTCTTCCAGTTTGTCATTAATATCTTCTAGTACGTCTCCTGCTTTATTCTTGACAGTTTCCAATGTTTTTTCAGAGTTTTCCGCAGTCTGTTTTACAGTACCTTTAACAGCATCTGCCAAGTCTTTCGCTCCATCACCGACCGCCTTCAATGTGTTAGCACCTGTGTCTACGATACCTGAGGCGATCGTACCAATAGTGTCTGTGATGCCTCCCACTAATGCCCCCAATATGCCACGCTTTAGTCTTCGATTACCTGTAATGATAATTTCAATTAAATTGGTTAATACCTCACTTTATTAGTTCCGAACGCCTGTGTGGAAAACGGAATTGCTTGTGTGTCTATTTGCCTGACCCACTGTATCATTACTAGAATCGTCCACTGGAACCCTTTTTTTTGTCAAATTTATTTATTCTTTTTTTTATAATATTATTTTGAGAATAAATAATTTCTCTTTGTTTTACTTGTATTTGTTTGCTTATTGTAAACCATAGTTTTGTATAATGTGGAAGCATTTTATTTTCAAATATTGTAAATGTGAGTACCATGGAGCCATTTACATAATAATATGATAAGTTATAGTTTACTTTGTGACTTGAACTAATTGTAAAATGGCAGTTGAGAGTATGTCATGCTCGCTCAAATGTCTCGCTGATGGTGGCGCGTGTGTCGGATCATTCGGTTTCCTTCAAAATAGTTGAGCTAAATGGTACCGATACACGCGTCATGTGCGTGAACGAGCGCCGTCGGTTGAGACTGGTCAACTCTTAACTGCCACTGACTTGTTTAAATCTTTATACTTTGAATTGTTTTATGGTATCCTTTTTTTTCCTTTGCATTGTTCTCATATATAGAAGCACCAAGGATGTAACCAAAGTTATGTAATACAGAACATTCCGTGGATTTTCTTGCACGTTCTTCTCCATAGAGATCTACGCTTTGGAACGTGCAGATAGCTTCACCTCTCTCGACTTGACAGTTCAAAAGTGCCTGTTAAGGGTTTATTTGAAATAAATGCTTTGACTATTGACTACTGACCCTCACCTGCAACAGCTGTCGAATCATCAGCTGGAAGTTCACTTTCATTTTCATTTGAAGAAGATTCTTCATTGAGCAGTGAATCAAAGACGGCTTCAACTATGCTAAGAACATCATTCGTCAACTGCACCAGTTTACTGCTGTCGATGTCAGCTTGGTTGACCAAAACTTTCACGAGTTCTTTCAAATCGTCGAGAAATACTTGTTTGACATCTTCTGAGCTACTGATAGCACTTTGCGCCCTATCGAGAATATTTTGCACGAGTTCTTCAATTTTCCTGACAATTTCTTCTTTAATTTTTCCCAAGTCCAATTTGCTCAAAACATTTTCCAGAACGTCACTCACTTCTTGTAGTAAAGTTTTTTTGATCTCATTCCATTTGTTTGAAATTGGTTTCAGTTTGTCTTTAATTTCTGCTAGTTTGTCTTTCAAATTACCTGCGATGTCTTCCAGTTTGTCTTTCACATTTTCCGTGACGTCTTCCAGTTTGTCTTTCACATCTTCCAGTTTGTCTTTGACATTATCTTTGACGTCTTCCAGTTTGTCTTTCACATTGTCCTTGATATTTCCCAGTTTGTCTTTAATATCTTCTATTACGTCTCCTGCTTTATTCTTGACAGTTTCCAATGTTTTTTCAGAGTTTTCCGCAGTCTGTTTTACAGTACCTTTAACAGCATCTGCCAAGTCTTTAGCTCCATTACCAACCGCCTGTAATGTGTTAGCACCTGTGTCTACGATACCTGACGTGATCGTACCAACAGTGTCTGTGATGCCTTCCACTAATGACCCCAATATCCCACGCTTTGGTCTTTGATTACCTGTAATCACAATTTAAATTAAATCTTTTAAAACCTCACTTTATTAGTTCCGTAGGTCCGTGTGGATAAACGGAATTACTCGTGTGTCCGTCTGCCTCTTCTGTCCTCCTCTATCTGCCTGTCCGTCTGTCACAGCTCATTTGATCAGGTTAATTGTGAAAACTTAACAGAAATTAAAAAAACTTACTGCTATGGTTTAAATCTTACTGCTAGGGTAAAATCTTATTGCTAAGGTTTATTATTTTTCATCGTTTTGAAATGAATAGTTTTTTTTTTAATAGTTAAATAAATTCCATGCCTCCCCTTCACCCATATCTACGAAACTATTGAGCCAAAAGTTTTGATAAAATCAAATAGTAGATATTAACTATAGATTACAGGAAAAAAAAACAAGATTCATTGGGAACCCTTTGTATCCAAGCCTGACTTACTCTCCATCAGCTTATGTAAGACATGATAGTGCACGCTAACCGCTTTGATCTCTGTCCGTTGTGTCGACAACAAAAGAATCTTAGGTCTGGGGCATAGGAAAGCTTTTATATGGGGAACCTGACAAAATGCAGCATACACTCGCTTTGTGAGGGATTCATTGATGAGTATATACGAGTACAGCGCATGTGGTGCTTAGTGACTTGGTTTTGAACAGAGCACCTATCATCTGACTAGCCATGTCATACTGCGCTGGAGTCAGCTTCAAATCTATCAGTTTGCACCTAAATACCATGGAATGACTGACTGACCTGCGTAAACCCTGATGCTCTTTGGTAAGACTGGTACTCAAAAAAACCTCTGGATAATGAACGAATGTTCGAACTTGCGATACCAGAGTAACGAACGGCACATTTATGGTTAAAATATTTTCGTGAGACATACCTCCCACAATATTTTTTATTATGTCTCCTACAACTTTTCCTGTGTCTTCTACTAATCCTCCTATTATTCCTCCTGCTGCTTGTCCTATTTCTGCTCCTATTTCTCCTAAGTCTGCAAGGCGCTGTCCCGTGGTTTCCGACGTGTCGTCTGATACGGAAGGTGTCTCCTCGGCGTAGGCTAAGGCCGCCTATAACAAATGAATACCCTGATAAGTAATAGATCCGGGCGCGTCTTTGTATCGCAGTGGTAAGCAAGCGCGCTTTTTGGAGTTAGAAAGCGAAGTTTGGTTCACCCACAGAAAGAATCAATGGAAGGGCTACAAGTATGAAATACCGATGTACTTCCATTAAGTTAGGATCGAATAATAACTTAAATACTTGAATATTTTTACGTAATTGAATATTTGCTGTGAATTTTATTGTTTTAAATAGCGCGCGCGACACATTGGAGCTCGATTCCAAACGGAAATAAGCAGAAAATCGCACATTATCGTTAAGAGAATATGGAAATGGACTTACGATCACGACGACCAAATACAGAGCTGTCTTCATTTTGGAAGGGAAAAAGTTGTTACGATCTTTGTCGAAGCGCGTCTTCGGAACTGGATGATGAGCAACTTGTAACTTTTGCAACAGAATGCAGCCTTTTATATGATCTGAATGTTAGTTTAGCTCCTGGTTTCCATCTGTGTAAGCATGGGGCCGAAAAATAATTACCACGTAATTCGTTTACCCATGTACATGTGTGTCCTTGATGCATTTAATACTTCTTGTAGACTTACGACGGCTCTGAAATGTTTGCGAGTCACAGTTGTACCTATTGTAGCAGAATTTGCTACAAGACTTTCGTCTGAACCTTTTTTTAAAGTTCTGGCCAGATCGATTTTTTCGGACTGGAAAAAGAAGTGATTTTTGGATGTCAAATATAATGATATGTCAAATATATGATGATAAATGATCAAATTGAGAATTTAGGATGTTAATAGATTTCTTCATCGGTATCCACATCTGTTACGTTCCTTCTGTCCTCGAACGCAGTACTGCATCACGGCTGCAGTTTCTCCAGGCAGATCCAATTGAGGCCACAGGTGACAGAGACAAAGTTGACGATGGAATGAGCCTACCCAGAAGAAGCCTCACTCCCATCTGTTCAGAGATCAGGGTTGAACGCTTTGTGCAAATTGGTGGTTATTTCGCTTCACTATGCACTAAAAATGTATAATTACATCTGCTGACGACAATGATCTCATGAAAAGCCAGGACGTGTGAGCTATTAGGAAGTGAGCTTGGTCTTTCTTGCGTCGGTGAAATTTTAAGAGCATGGTAACTTTGACCTGATGCTTTAGTCTGACTGATATATATATACTAGCTGCTGCCCGCGACTTCGTCCCCGTGGAATCCCCGATTTTAAAACATTCTTTATCGCTGCTCCGCTCCTATTGGCTTAAGCGTGATGATATATAGCCTAAAGCCTTCCTCGATAAATGGTCTATTCAACCCAAAAAGAATTTTTCAATTCGAGCCAGTAGTTCCTGAGATTAGCGCGTTCAAACAAACAAACAAATAAACAAACAAACAAACTCTTCAGCTTTATAATATTAACTAGTATTTCGCTTGGGGGCGCGAGTTGCGAGCAACTCGCGGTGTCTTTTTAGTATTTTTTTACTTACAACAAATGGGTTGAAATTGGCCATATACTCATCTAAATACCCTCTATACAACCCCGAAGACCATTTTTCTCTACAATGTCAAGTTTCTGAGATACGCAAAGGGGTTGAAAGTAGGGGGTTGAAAAGGGTTGAATTTTTTATTGGCCATATACTCATCCAGACACCCTCTATACAACCCCGAAGACCATTTTTCTCTACAATGTCAAGTTTCTGAGATACGCAAAGGGGTTGAAAGTAGGGGGTTGAAAAGGGTTGAATTTTTTATTGGCCATATACTCATCCAGACACCCTCTATACAACCCCGAAAACCATTTTTCTCTAAAATGTCAGATTTCTGAGATACGCAAAGGGGTTGTAAAAAGGGGGTTGAAAAGGGGTAGTTTTTTTTTCGTTTTCTACTCATCCAGACACCCTCTATACAACTCCGAAAACCATTTTTCTCTTCGCCGTCAGGTTTCTGAGATAAGCAATGGGGTTGAAAGAAGGGGGTTGAAAAGGGGTAGTTTCAGATTTTTCCCATACTCACCCCGACACCTTCTATACAACCCCATAAAAAGTTTTTCCCTCCTAGCACGGGAAGTGGGAGAACAATCATGTCAATCAGTCAGTCAATCAATCAGTCAATCAGTCAGTGGTTATTTAATTGTATATAATATAACTAGTATTTCGCTTGGGGGCGCGAGTTGCAAGCAACTCGCGGTGTCTTTTTAGTATTTTTTGACTAACAATTATTATTTCTCTGTGAAAATACGCAAAGGGGTTGAAAGAAGGGGGTTGAAAACGGTTAAATAGGGTTGAATTTTGATTCGCCATATACTCACCCAGATACCCTCTATACAACCCCGCAGACCATTTTTCTCTAAAATGTCAGATTTCTGAGATACGCAAAGGGGTTGAAACAAGGGGGTTGAAAAGGGTTGAATATTTCATTCATCATATACTCATCCAAACACTCTATACAACCTCGAAAACTATTTTTCTCTACTATGTCAGGTTTCTGAGATACGCAAAGGGGTTGAAAAGGGTTGAATTTTTTAATCGCCATATACTTGTCCAAATACCCTCCATACAAACCTGAAAACCGTTTTGCTCTACTATGTCAGGTTTCTGAGATACGCAAAGGGGTTGAATAAAACAATCCATACATGCTCTGTGTGACACAGATGTTCACAGAACTGTATTTGTTCATAAACTGTATCTCAAAGTGTGTGTATCCTAGAAACTAAGATGTATTTTTGCATGCAAAATAAAATAAACTTATTATTATTATTATCAGTTATCTTTTTTTTCTCAGCTCTATTTTGGCTGGTTTTTACCACATTTACGGACCAAGCCAAGTAAATGTAGCGTGTGGTGCGTTTAATGGATTGTGTGATGAGGTCCTACTTCGTTGTCATCTATCTGCATACATTTTCTGACAATTCTGCATGTATTTAGAATCGCAGCCTTTTGCAATGTTATGTAGAGGGTTTCTGTAAGATCTAATAATTTTAAACTATGGAGGAGATAATTTGGGATAACAACCGTGGTGGAAAGTACTATTGGAACTACACATACTTTTTCTTGACGCCAGATTCTCATAACTTCATCTTTGAGTTCTGCGTATTTACTTATTTTTTCAGTGATCGTCTTCTGAATGTTATGTGTATTGGGGATTGCAATGTCTTTTAATTTATTCTATCCTGTAATGTTATATTCGGTCTATTATAATGTATGGTTCTGTCGGTGAGAATGGCACGGTCGTAGTAGAGCTTATGTGTAGTACTTTCTAAAATGGTTTGTGGTGTATTGTTGTAGTAAGGGGTTTTAGTGTTTTGAATGAGTGCGTGTTTGAGAGCTAGTTTTTAATGGATGACGTTTGCTACTTGGTTATGCCTATGAGTGTATTCGGTCTGCGTGAGTGTTGTGCAGGCGCCAGTAATATGCTGAATGGTTTCAGGTTGGGTGTGACACTTGCGACATTTATCGTTTGTTACTGTAGGGTCTTTAATTATATATTTTCTGTAAAAAAAAATTGTGTTAATGATCTGTTATTATTATTATTTCCTTTATTCATTACATAAATACATATAAATTACATTTTTAAATATTAAAATACAATTATATAAAAATATTTAAAAATATAAAAAATAATAGCCCACCGGTATCGGGAACAGGGTCCAAGCTACCGGCGGTCAGGGCCCCAGAGAGAGGAACCTCCTAACAATGCGAGCCGTGTCCAGAAGTACCGCTTTCTGGATCAAGCCCTTGATCCAGCTGCCTAAAGAGAGCCTCTTAAGGTGTTGGTCGAGGCTCTTGGCTATTAAGCCATTGACGGAAACGACTATCGGTACAATGATTGCTGAATCCACATCCCACATGTCGACAACCTCGCGAGCCAAGTCATTTAATTTGCTTATCTCTCTCGGCTTTCACGAGGTTCTCGTCATGTGGAACAGTTATGTCTACAATCATTGCACGCCTCACGATTCGGTCCACCACCACTATATCAGGCTTATTGGCAACAATAGTCCTGTCAGTGATGATGGACCGATCCCAGTACAATGTGATATTGCCATTATCGAGAACTGGGTCGGGCACATACCTGTAGTACGGCACCTCCGATTCCACAAGTGAGTATTTTAGAGCAAGTTGCTGGTGGATAATCCTGGCTACGAGGTTGTGCCTATGCAAATAAATACTCTCAATACTTATTATTGTTATTATGTAATCCCGAAGACCATTTTTCTCTACAATGTCAAGTTTCTGAGATACGCAAAGGGGTTGAAAGTAGGGGGTTGAAAAGGGTTGAATTTTTTATTGGCCATATAATCATACAGACACCTTTTATACAACCCCGAATACCATTTTTCTCTAAAATGTCAGATTTCTGAGATACGCAAAGGGGTTGAAAGAAGGGGGTTGAAAAGGGTTGATTTTTTTATAGTCCATATACTCACCTAGATACCCTCTATACAACCCCGAAAACTATTTTTCTCTACGATGTCAGCTTTCTGAGATGGGTCTACCCTTTATAGCAGAACTTTTAATGTCATAATATTATTTTGCATAACAACGGATAGCATAATCTTCACTTCGCAGAAAATTGTTTGGTGTACCCTCATTTATCTTACATTAAAAAGTCATAATTTTGTAAGTCAGAATCATCTTTAGACATAAATTTCATATCCATAATGATTAAAAAGTAGAACCATCTTATCGCAGAAAGTTCACAGTCAGAATTGTCTTTTGGCAAACATTTTATATCGGTAGTCATTAAAAGGCAGAACTGGCATATTTCCGAAAGTTAACAGAATCATCTTTTGTCATACATTTTGACATCCATAAATAGAAAGACACATCTGTTATATTACAAAAAATTCAGTTACAATAATTTCTTACCAGAACAATAAAATTTGTACAAGCAAGCATGCAGCATGCAAGCAAGCACGCAGCATGCAAGCAAGCAAGCAGCATGCAAGCAAGCATGCAGCATGCAAGCAAGCAAGCAACATGCAGCATGCATGGTTTCTGTCACGGCTACGGCGCTGCGCGGTTCCGGCGGTCCCACGCGAGTTTATCGTTGCAGATGGGTTTAACGCTCACCACCGCAGCTTCGGCTTGCGGCCCGGCTTCGCCGGCCAGCCTCAGCCGCGGCGGCGAGTGTTACAACCACCTGTTCCTCAAATCGCGGGCCGCCTTCGCGCCTTCGTGGTTTTAAATTACACTCTAGGGGTAGGGCAGACAAGACTACATGGAGTCGGTTTTGCAGCGATTCGTTTCAGTCACTAAATTTTTAGTAAAAAGCGTTTACTGTTAAGACAATGTTTAAATTTTAATATACCTAAGATTAGATACAAATGCTTGTTTTATGGAAATGGTTAAATAGATTCATCCCAGGTGAAATTCTGCCATCTTCATAGTATGCCAAGTGAAATTTATTATGCAAAATGATCGTTGTTCCAAGTAAACATTGTGCTAAACGAAATTATGCGATGTTTTAACAATGCTAAAGGTAATTATGCCAAATAAAATTCTGCCATCCTAATAGTATGCCATTGTAAATTCGGGCATATAAATATTCGGCCAAACAATAGTTATACTAAATATTTTTATGCCTTACAAATACTCGTTTAAAAAAGATTATGCCAAGTGTGTTATGCCAAGTAAAATTCGGAGCAACAAGATTCTGCCAGATAGAGGGAACCCTTCTGAGATACGCAAAAGGGTTTTTTTTTATTTACAGTTCATTACCGCGGACTTGGTTGTCCGCGCCTTTTTTTACAGGTTAAACTTGTTTAGATTTTTTTTTTACATTACATATAGTATGTGCTTCCACATAGGACACTTTTCCTTAATCTACGCACAAGTTATTCCTGTGAGCATACAATAAAATCATTTCGTAGCTTATGGTCTATGTGAGTCCATCATTTTTTTTGTTTTTTTGTTCTTTGTGTTTTTTTTTTGTTTTTTTTTTAATGTTTCTTTTTGTTTTTTTTTTTATATGTATAATCTTCAGACTTTTTGTTCTAAATTACTTATTACTATATTAGTTAAAACACGGATGTTTTGACACACTTAAAAAAAATGGATATACATACAAGGGGTGATGCATGGCAGTTTGAGCCGGCCTAGAGCCCGAATACCTATCTCACCTGGCCTTGCAGCTCTGATCAACGGAAGCACCAGCAAAACGACCATAAAAGGTAGCAAGTATGCTGCACTGCCCCAAATGGTAGTTGCCACTCACCGATGCCGTATAATGCGAACCAAAGGGAAGACGATCGCATTATTCGAGTGGAGAGAGGAGACTCCATTTGCCCAGGCGAGCTTACTGCTCCAACAAATCAGAGAGGCAGGAGAACACACGGTCACAGCCCGCACTATAAGTATTGACGCGGTGGTGGTCGGAGGGGAAAGAGGAGACGTTGCAGACCGCATCGGCTGTTTAAAAGCCTCAGAACAGCATGAGTTAGTCGTCTATGAGGACAGAGGGGAAAGTTTGAGCTTTCTCAGAGCCCCAAGAGACCCAACAGCCAGCGCGACGAGCTCCAGAACGAGTCCGGCCACTCAAAGTGGATCCGAGAGGGCCCAGGAGAAGGCAGCCGCCGAAAAAGCTGCAAAGGAGCAGAGCAAAACTACCAGCCCAGAGGACCAAGCCCGGTCGAGGAGTCGCCTGAAAGCAATCGGCACTTTCCTCAGTTCTCTACTCCCTAGCACCAGCCACAAATCACAAGCTGATAAGCAGGGGGAAGCAGTGGAGAGGTTCTTCAGAAAAACACCAAGAGAACCATCACCAAAGAAGCCCACACCAACAAGAGCCGACAAAGGGCATGTTATCCCACCGACCCTCGCAGCCAATTCAGGCACTACGGACCACGTGAAGAACGCTTTCCTCGAGTACATAGCAATCGTGAGAGCGACCAGAGAGGTTAATCTCATGACATGCAAGAAGATCCTGCAGACCTTCCAGAGAAACACTGAAGGACTGCTAAGGGTACTGCTCGAGGAGGCCGAGGCGGCCGTATACGACAACGTCAAATCTCAAGTCATCATAGGAGAAATGACGGGGTCGTATATGGCAGCTTTCAGCGCGGAGAGTGACTTTGTGACCCTGTACGAGGAGGAAACGGAGCGCTCAGGCAAAATAAAATTCAGAGCAACGAACACCGACCCGATACTGATTACCGCCAAGTGTACCAAAATCATGCTGGATGACAAGATCCTTGAAATGGCTCAGTCCATTCTGGGGACTTCAGACATCCAGGAGCATTGGGCGGTACCCAGTATCAGGTGGGTAAACGGAGTTCCGGGTTGCAGCAAGACAACCTGGGTGGTTAAACACTTCGACGAGGAAAAGGACGTTGTGGCCACCACGACAACTGAAGCTGCCAAAGATCTCAGGGAGAAGCTTGCGCACCGCTTAGGAGACCGAGTAAAGACAAAGGTGCACACTATGGCCTCAATCTTAGTAAACGGGTTCAGGAAACAAGAGAAATGCTACCGCCTCACGGTAGACGAGGCTCTTATGAACCATTATGGGGCCATAGTCATCGCAGTAAAGTTGTCTGGAGCAAGCGAGATTGTCCTTATCGGACCATTTTTGGACAGAGTGAACCTATTCGAGTTAAGGTATACCCCGTATACCCGTCCATATATGGTGGCTGGCATCACCCAGGAACTCCTCTGCACACATCGCAACCGGATGGATGGGCAGTAACGCGCGTTCTCGCTGATGTTGCTCGCGAACGGTGCTGAATTCCGGGATTCGCTAGGGGCCAGATTTTAGGGCTCTTTATGCCCTTTTAAACGACACCAATCTCGGTCTTCTAGCACCAGGGGTTACGAAGATAACTTGCGGGGGGGTGAGGTAGTCCCGAGGAGGAGGGGGGAGGGGAGGTTTCGTGGGGAGACGATAGGCGGTGGGGTCTTGGGTGGGGGTCTTGGGTGGTCTCGTGGGGAGGTGAGGGTGGTGGGGTCTTGGGAGTGGGGGTCTTGGGGGAACGTCACTCGTGTGGTGGTTTGGAGGTTTAAGTTGGAGGGGGTATTCCCAGGTTGGGAGGGGGTGGTTGTGAAAAGTAAGGGGGGGGGGGTAAAGCTCGCGAACGGTGCTGAATTCCGGGATTCGCTAGGGGCCAGATTTTAGGGCTCTTTATGCCCTTTCAAACGACACCAATCTCGGTCTTCTAGCACCAGGGGTTACGAAGATAACTTGCGGGGGGGTGAGGTAGTCCCGAGGGGGGAGGGGGAGGGGGAGGGGGAGGTTTCGTGGGCAGACGATAGGCGGTGGGGTCTAGGGTGGGAGTCTTGGGGGGGTCTCGTGCGGAGGTAAGAGGGGGTGGGGTCTTGGTGGGGGTCTTGGGGGGTCTCGTGGGGAGGCGATGGGTGGTGGGGTTTTGGGAGTGGTGGTCTTGGGGGTCTCGTGGGGAGGTGAGGGTGGTGGGGTCTTGGGAGTGGGGGTCTTGGGGGGTCTCGTGGGGAGGTGAGGGTGGTGTGGTCTTGGGAGTGGGGGTCTTGGGGGATCGCCACTCGTGTGGTAGTTTGGAGGTTTAAGTTGGAGATGGTAATCCCAGGTTAGGAGGGGGTGGTTGTGAAAAGTAAGGGGGGGGTAAAGCTCGCGAACGGTGCTGAATTCCGGGATTCGCTAGGGGCCAGATTTTAGGGCTCTTTATGCCCTTTCAAACGACACCAATCTCGGTCTTCTAGCACCAGGGGTTGAGGTAGTCCCGAGAGGGGAGGGGGAGGTTTCGTGGGGAGACAATAGGCGGTTGGGTCTTGGGTGGGGGTCTTGGGGGGTCTCATGCGGAGGTAAGAGTGGATGGGGTCTTGGTGGGGGGTCTTGGGGGTCTCGTGGGGTAGGGTGAAGGGTTCAGGAGTTCCCTCAGGACTTACGTATGCGCTGGTGCGGAGCTGGAGCGGATTCTTCACGTCGGTCCGCGTGATGGCTGGTGCGGTACAATAATTCTTCGGCCGGCTTCGGAGTCTTCACACAGGGCTGATATATTAAAGAAAAGCACGTGGTGACAAAAAGTGTGGTTATACCACGCGGTTTGAGGTTGTTTTTTGGTAATAACCTCGTGCTTTTTGGCGATCTTGGTACCTTTATGTCTTTATTGGTTTCCCTCCGATTTCCAAGATTCTTACGCCGTTGAATTTGCCTTCGCCTCCTCTCTCTGGGTGAATGTGGGAGAGGTAATCCGACTACGCAAAGGGGTTGAAAGAACGGGGTCGATAAGGGTTGAATAGGGTTGAATTTTTTGTTGGTCGTATACTCATCCAGACACCCTCTATACAACCCCGAAGACCATTTTTCTCTAAAATGTCAGGTTTCTGAGATACGCAAAGGGGTTGAAACAAGGGGGTTGAAAAGGGTTGAATAGGGTTGATTTTTTTGGCCATATACTCATCCAGATACCCTCTATACAACCCCGAAAACCATTTTTCTCTACAATGTCAGCTTTCTGAGATACGCAAAGGGGTTGAAACAAGGGGGTTGAAAAGGGTTGAATAGGGTTGATTTTTTTGGCCATATACTCATCCAGACACTTTCTATACAACCCCGAAGACCATTTTCCTCTAGAATGTCAGGTTTCTGAGATACGCAAAGGGGTTGAAAGAAGGGGGTTGAATAGGGTTGAATTTTTTAGTGGCCATATACTCATCCAGACACCTTCTATACAACCCCGAAAACCATTTTTCTGTACAATGTCAGGTTTCCGAGATATGCCAAGGGGTTGAAACAAGGGGGTTGAAAAGGGTTGAATAGGGTTGAATATTTTATTCGTCATATACTCATCCAGATACCCCCTATACAACACCGAAAACCATTTTTCTCTAGAATGTCAAGTTTCTGAGATACGCAAAGGGGTTGAAAGTAGGGGGTTGAAAAGGATTGAATAGGGTTGAATTTTTTAGTGGCCATATACTCATCCAGACACCTTCTATACAACCCCGAAAACCATTTTTCTCTACAATATCAGGTTTCCGAGATATGCCAAGGGGTTGAAACAAGGGGGTTGAAAAGGGTTGAATAGGGTTGAATTTTTTACTGGCTATATACTCATCCAGACACCTTCTATACAACTCCGAAAACCATTTTTCTCTAGAATGTCAGGTTTCTGAGATACGCAAGGGGGTTGAAACAAGGGGGTTGAAAAGGGTTGAATAGGGTTGATTTTTTTATTGGCCATATACTTATCCAGACACCCTCTATACAACCCCGAAGACCATTTTTCTCTAGAATGTCAGGTTCCTGAGATAAGCAAAGGGGTTGTAAAAAGGGGGTTGAAAAGGGGTCATTTTTTTTTTCGTTTTATACTCATCCAGACACCCTCTATACAACCCCGAAAACCATTTTTCTCTAGAATGTCAGGTTTCTGAGATACGCAAAGGGGTTGAAACAAGGGGGTTGAAAAGGGTTGAATAGGGTTGAATTTTTTATTGGCCATATACTCATCCAGATACCCTCTATACAACCCCGAAAACCATTTTTCTCTAAAATGTCAGATTTCTGAGATACGCGAAGGGGTTGTAAAAAGGGGGTTGAAAAGGGGTAATTTTTTTTTTCGTTTTATACTCATCCAAACACCCTCTATACAACCCCGAAAACAATTTTTCTCTTCGACGTCAGGTTTCCGAGATAAAAAATGGGGTTGAAAGAAGGGGGTTGAAAAGGGGTAGTTTCAGATTTTTCCCATACTCACCCCGACACCTTCTATACAACCCCATAAAAAGTTTTTCCCTCCTAGCACGGGAAGTGGGAGAACAATTATGTCAATCAATCAATCAATCAGTCAATCAGTCAATCAGTGAGTGGTTTTTTAATTGTATATAATATAATAATAACTAGTATTTCGCTTGGGGGCGCGAGTTGCAAGCAACCCGCGGTGTCTTTTTAGTATTTTGACTAACAATTATTATCTCTACAATGTCAGATTTCTGAGTTACGCAAAGGGGTTGAAAGTAGGGGGTTGAAAAGGGTTGATTTTTTTATTGGCCATATACTCACCCAGATACTCTCTATACAACCCCGAAAACCATTTTTCTCTAAAATGTCAGATTTCTGAGATATGCCAAGGGGTTGAAACAAGGGGGTTGAAAAGGGTTGAATTTTTTTTGGCCATATTTTCATCCAGACATCCTCTATACAACCCCGAAGACCATTTTTCTCTACAATGTCAAGTTTCTGAGATACGCAAAGGGGTTGAAAGTAGGGGGTTGAAAAGGGTTGAATAGGGTTGAATTTTTTATTGGCCATATACTCATCCAAACACCCTCTATACAACCCCGAAAACCATTTTTCTCTAAAATGTCAGATTTCTGAGATACGCAAAGGGGTTGTAAAAAGGGGGTTGAAAAGGGGTAGTTTTTTTTTTCGATTTCTACTCATCCAAACACCCTCTATACAACCCCGAAAACCATTTTTCTCTTCGACGTCAGGTTTCTGAGATAAGCAATGGGGTTGAAAGAAGGGGGTTGAAAAGGGGTAGTTTCAGATTTTTCCCATACTCACCCCGACACCTTCTATACAACCCCATAAAAAGTTTTCCCCTCCTAGCACGGGAAGTGGGAGAACAATTATGTCAATCAGTCAGTCAATCAATCAGTAAATCAGTCAGTGGTTTTTTAATTGTATATAATATAATATATAGTATAGATGATAGATATGTTGTATATCCACTGGATATCCAACTCCTCACTTATTTACAGCAGTGGTATCGTTTCTGGACTTGTTGAAATATTCGCAATAAATCCACTCGTACTAATATATTCCAAGAAAATGTGTGCGTATTGAAGAATCCATAACTCAACATGTTCGTTGTTCGACTTACCGAACATTACGAAAAGTCTTAGTATGAACTTTTAACATACGCATAAGTACCAGCTTGGGCTGACGGGCAATTTTATTTTAAAGTTTTGTATCAAACGACTTTCAGTAGTGGGAGGAGGAAATACTTTTGTTTCCGTTTCTTTCACTTCGTAAATAACTATCACTCGAAGTGTCGATCAGCTCCTCGACTTTCTTTTACTGTAACATTAATTTTATTAAATACAATTTGGTTACTTATAATTTAGCAATATTCTGTAAACCATACTTTTAATAAGCACTCGAACTTTACAAAAAGTGAGTTAATGTTTTCTAGTAGCTTTGTTCCGTCTGCAGAAGCTGGCAGCTATGCATGTATTAACAGTACATACTCTACCTATCCCAAACATATTGGTCATGTTAAAATAAGTAAGGTCTGCATGTTCTGGGGTCTTAGTCTGTCAAGGTAAAATACTTATTTACCAAAGAGATACGAGTAACATAAAACGATAGTCCAACTATTTCAGTGACCAATCCAGCTTTGCCAGCAACATTGTTACATTGTTCAATGATCCTACTCGATCCACCATAAAATCAATGTCCATACCCAGAGCCCAGAGCAAAGGACAAATCGACAGACGGCTGTTTATAAATACCCACAAGGAATTTGAAAATGAAAACAATATATCTAGTTTTAATTTCCGCGAATATTAGTGGGTTGCAGGTATGCACCTCCCTCCCAACCGCTATATTATGCACATGCAAGATTACTGGGCAAATGCAAGGATCATCCCACTAATATTCGCGGAAATTAAAACTAGATATATTGTTTTCATTTTCAAATTTAAAATGGATTTCCGCAAAGTAACGCCTGACTCAATCAATTTTACCCACAAGGAATACTGACATCCATACGTATATCAATGACAACAACTATGCAAATGGTCGTCTGCTCGACAAGACTAAAGACTAGGTATCACATTCGACCTTACCGACTATTTTAAACGGAGTTGGCATAAAGGGAGACGGACTGGACTGGCTCAAATTGTACCTCGCTGATAGGAAACAATATGTACAGATAGAACACCTAGATGACGATACATGCGAGCTACAAAGTGTGCGCTCGGACATATTAACTACAAACTGGTCTTTTCCACAAGGTAGTGTGATAGAATGTATACTTTCTCTCATCTACATAAATGATCTGCCGACAATATGTGACCATCTTTGTGATGGTGATTATTAGCTGATGATATCTCTAAATAAGATTAAAACTTTTAGAGAAATGACATTTTAATATCTAAAAATTAATGGAAGATAATATTTGATTAATTTGACGATTGTTTTTATTTTTGTAGAAATCATCAAATGACCTCTTCCGCTCTGGGTGGAACGGAAGGCAGTGTCAGACTCTTACTGACTAAACCCCACCCGAGTTCCTCCTAGTGCCCTTTGTGTTCCAGGGCCATGGTGAATCTTTCTTTGCCCTAGCAGGCACTGACCCTAAGGGGGCTTCTTCTTTGCTGACATCTCTTTGAGGCGCGCAGGAGGTGAGCGCTTCCCATGCCGCCGCGCGTCAGACCATGGATTGAACCAAGACCGGAACCGAGAGTTTGCCACCGTGGACGAGGACACTACGTTGCTCCGCCCAAGCAGGGCAGACCTCCACCGCATGCTCCTGCGAGCACTGTCATTCATCTGCATTGCTTGTCCGTGCAGGCAAATGTCAGTGTATTCGTTTGTTTTTGAGTTTTAGTCTTTATCGTGTTTGTGTGTTGTACACTATTTGATTTTAACATAATCAACCTTTTAATTTTCCCACTGCTGGGACACAGGCCTCCTCTCTAGGAGAGGGAATGGGCCGTAATCCATCACGCGGGCCCACTGCGGGTTGGTGAATGCCACATGTCTTCGGAGTTTTGAGTGCTGATGAAATTAATTACACAAAGTAATGCGCCTGTCTGGGTTTGAACCCGCGACCTACAATTCGTTAGTCGGAGCCGTTACCACGCGGCCAACACTGCTCTATTTGATTTTATTATACGTTACTTAGAAATAAACAAGTCTCGCTTAGAAATCATATATTTATTTACAACTACAATATTTACTTACAAATTATAAAATCTCTTTTCGATTGACAAGACCTTACAAAAAATATTATGCGATATGGTGATATCAATAAGTTTTAGGTACAAGCTCTCACATTATTTTACGCTTTTCCAGTGTAAGCTGATCTAGCATTGTGCGGGGTTTCCCTAGAATGAAAACTCAGCATATTTTGGAACAACTGTATACATAGATGTATGCCACAGTGAGGCGTCTTCCTGATACAAAGATATCTTCGCGGAGTTTTGTACGGAAAACATGATCGTGCTGTCATGCTGACAGAGGGCGCTTTGCTTCTTTGTTGAACAAATCACAGCAACGATTGTGTATTCACGCGGTGATCGCTTTGAACAAAGACGACGCCTGAATCTGTGTCTATTTACATAAAAGTCGTGAAAAAACTTCTAACCTGGTTATTTTGTTATAAGACAAGGAGCGAAATTAAGTACAAACATTACTCAGAATAATGGACCACATATCTTTCGAAAAAAACACTTTATTCTTGCATATTTTAGTATGCAATGTCGAAAATACTAAATGTAGGTGCCAATACCTGTGTTCACTTAATTAAAGAATTGTCATCATTTACTAAAAAGACAAATCCTTTTGAAAATTTTCTTCACTCGACTCGACTCAAATGCTTGATAACAAGAAAATACCCTTGATTGATGTTAGTAACAATCCAAATTTTTTATTTAGCAATCATATTCGCAGGTTCAGTTAAGTGAAGGAACTTAATACAGGGGTCAGATAATGTATGTACATATGTACATATTGAACTTGGCTTGACACGCTGCCGCGTGTCTACATATCAAATTTGTTTGTGTCTTGATCCTTCGCCGTATTTTTATTCGATGCGTTTTAAAGTTTTAAACTATCGAATTAGAACAGTGAGCGAAAATAAAGGTTAGAAGCTTTAGTGCAATTAAAATTGACAGCCCTGATCCAATCGTAACAAAAGTAAATAGCCTTTTTTTTCTCTGAATGGAAAATCATCAAATGCCTTCTCTCACTCTGGGCGGAGCGGAAGGGAGTGTCAGACTCTTACTAACTAAAACCCTAGGAGGCACAGGCCTGACTCTATGGGACCCCGTCTTCTTTGCTGACAGCTCTTTGAGGCGCGCGTGGAACACGACGCGCCGTCGACCCGGGCCTGGTTGCTATCGGACGGCGAGCCACTCATAGCTCGCCATCCATAGGCCCGCGCCTACGGTGGCCAGGACTCGCCCTGC
This sequence comes from Hecatera dysodea, assembly GCA_905332915.2. NCBI lineage: Eukaryota > Metazoa > Arthropoda > Insecta > Lepidoptera > Noctuidae > Hecatera > Hecatera dysodea. The sequence goes on along the minus strand of HG995294.1, from coordinate 1,748,370 downwards.
GACTCCCAATGCTCGGGGCGTCTCCTTCTGTTGCGGCGGCTGGGACATGAGGTTTCTTTATCCCGCACGAGTTCTGCCTCCTCCTTCGCTAGCATTACTGCTTCTCAAAAGGAGGTGGCCGCTTCCCATGCCTTCCGGATCAGTATCGAACCAGGGCCGGAAGCCAGAGGTCGCCGCCGATTGCCTAGGCGAGGACACGGCGTTGCTCTACCCAAGCAGTGCAGACCTCCACCGTATGCTCCACCGTGTCCTCCGGGGGATCTTCACAGTGTTGATGAGACACGTGTAGATCCTTAAATCCTCCCTCCCGCTAAATCCGAAAGAGGTTCCTCCCGATACAGCAGTGTCTGGTTGTCTGGTGAGCACCTACGTCAGTAATGGTGGCGTGCACATAAGTAATAGCCTGAAGTAAAGCTTGTGAACAAGGATGTCGACACCAGTGAATCAGCCGGTCTGTTCTGTAAAAATCTCTCAGTGGAAATGTAAGTGAAGTGAGCTTGAAGGGAACAGTGTGAGGAGCTCGTGTCTTAGTAACAGCAGCCGAACGGTTTGATCGTCGAAATCAAGCAACGCTCGTGGAGGAGTGAAAGGGTCTCCATTCGTTACGTAAGTACAGAGAAGTTATGTTAACCACGTGGACCCTTTTTTTTTTTTCTTTTTTCTGGATGGGAAATCATCAAATGACTTCTCCCGCTCTGGGCGGAGCGGAAGGGAGTGTCAGACTCTTACTGACTAAAACCCACCCGTGTTCCTGCTTGTGCCCTTTGCGTTCCAGGGCCGCGGTGACTCTTTCGAACAAATTCCGCAAAACCACGTGGACCCGGTCTTTTACAGTTAGATCTTTGTCCCTCGACAGATAATCAGAAGCATAGCTCACACCAGTCTTACCTAGTGACTGAGTCTATGTAAACTCCATTAGATAGACGCATAAGTGTATCCGGTTCGACTGGCTGGGTCTGGCTGGCTTGTGGATCTCAACATAATTGGGAATAGATTGGGCATTGACAGTGATTGAAGTTGAAAAGAACTGTCATTCAAAATAGTTTGTTTGTTTGACAGTTGACTCCATGCTTATATCAGCAAAGTTTTCACGGTAAGATCATTACGGACTACACTACAGCACTAAAGCTACATAACATATGGCACGTTATACAACTTTTTCAGAAAAAAAACAACCACCTGACCCGTTACAACAACTAATGGTGGTGGTGGTGTTATTAAGTTTGTTAAAACACCGGTAGTATATTGTTATAGGATTGATGCTATACAGCCGGTTAAACTTTCTTTGACTAACAAACGTTATGTGAATACCATTCACTGTATCAATTCCCTCAGAATGTGGAGTTAAAGAAAATAATAAAATAACTCTTAAAAAAACACCTGTTAATTATTAGCTCGAATAAATTGAGAAATAGTCGCCAAATTAACTTTTTTTTTTAAATTCAGATAGTGATAAAAAACGCTGTTTTAGAAAAGTTTTTCATTATAAGTGCTTCGCTTGAATATGTTACTGGTGTTATTTGTCTTAAAGGTTGATCCACACAGATCTGGGCCGTGTTTGGGACGTTGCCGGACCGTGGTTTGAAACGTCCCGAGCACGGCCATGTAAACGAGATCATATAAATTCTATTTTTAAATTATATTTATGGACTAACAATATTCTGTAAGGTCCAGCTCTAGGTTATATTTTCCATGTCCGCGTGCACCACAATATCACTAAATACGCCTAGTGCTATATATAGATATTCAAATACCATTCAGCAACATGCTAAACGTTTTGGCTTATAGTATTATGGTGTGGTGTGGTGTGGTTTAATAACGGTTTAGAACGGATCAAACAGGGTATTTTTTTTTCACAAAAAAAAACATAGTAGACAATTACGTAGGTATGCAATTAGCAGTCACATTTATTACACCACTTGCACAAATAGGGGACTTGTCAAATATACTGCAGACAGTGTGTAATAAGTTGGTTAAATAACGAGAACATTCAATGATACAATATTTGCATAACCTTCATTAATATGATAAACTTATTTTTCTCATTAATTTCAATTTAATAACTACCTATAAAATATCCTTCTTGTGACAACGAATTTTCATAGAAGTTATTCTAAAATTGTTCAACTGGTTGACAAATTCTCTGAAACCGCGTTGTTGCATTTCCGAAGAGCCTAAGACCGCCAGTCTGTTAAATCAAACACGAATGGTTGTTTTGTACAAAACATGGCCAAGCAGTCCATATGTGTGAGCTTAAAATTCCGATGAACATCTAAAAAGAACCAGCAAACAATTCAACAACCAATTCAACAGGCTGGCGGTTTTAGTATTAACAATAACAGATACCAGAAATTTCTGCAAGTTAAAAAAAAACCTTTTTCAAGCTTTCTCACCAAATATTAATGAAACCGCGTTGTTGCATTTCCGAAGAGCCTAAGACCGCCAGTCTGTTAAATCAAACACGAATGGTTGTTTTGTACAAAACATGGCCAAGCAGTCCATATGTGTGAGCTTAAAATTCCGATGAACATCTAAAAAGAACCAGGAAACAATTCAACAACCAATTCAACAGGCTGGCGGTTTTAGTATTAACAACAACAGATACCAGAAATTTCTGCAAGTTAAAAAAAAAACCTTTTTCAAGCTTTCTCACCAAATATTAATGAAAATACTGAAGATGACAACATCCAAACCAATCAAGCCAAGACGAAGTTTAGCCATACCTAATATAACATAGCTAAACAGTTGGGTGTGACTACACTTCTTTACATTACTCTGATTCTTAAGCCACCAGATAAATTCTATAGCTCTATCAACAATTCAGCAGAGAACTGGTACAACTCAGAGACTACCTCTGAAGTCCCCTACTGCTTGCATAATACCATAGTACAACCAAACCACTCCATTCCCTCACACTACCATAGTCTTCTCCTGGTATCTGCCCCGGGAGTGGAACCTCATCCTCCGATACCTTCGAAGGGGGCACTTGCCGACGTTTTTGTCGTAGGCTCCATATTCACATGAGGGGGGCGTGCAGTCACCCCTGGCTACGCAGAATCTGTCTCGAAGACCGAAGTGTTCTCGGCCCTTGGCCAGGATTTGGCAGTCACGTCGGCGGCCGGCGTCAGGCCAGTCGCAGACGCAAGAGCAGGGCTCGTTGTCCGTCATGCTGGCCAGGAACAGAGCTGGGCAGGTGCATCTGAAACTTGAGAATAATTACCTATAGTACATACACGTTAAGAATGCAGTGAGTCATCACTGTCCGTCGGCCTAGCCCCGCCCCCTAACCAATCAAATATTTTCAAATTACAATGTCAAGTTCACAATGACAGTTGAAGGCATTGCTTCGAAATGCCACTGTGAATACACCTACATATCCTATCATATACATCTTGCAGTTGCACTGATGGCACATTGCATTCTTAATGCGAACGAACTATACATTTGAAAATGAAAACAATATATCTAGTTTTAATTTCCGCGAATATTAGTGGGTTGCAGGTATGCACCCCCCTCCCGCCCGCTATATTATGCACATGCAAGATTACTGGGCAAATGCAAGGATTTTAAGCACATGCAGGAAGGCAATGCAAAACCCAACACCATTACCGACACGTGTTTCGCCTCTCCACGAGGCATCCTCAGGGGACGTGTTGACTCGCTGACCGTTGAGTTGCGACTGAGCATTTAGTACAAGGCACCCCCCTTTTATACACTGCCACCGTTGGTTATTTGTGTACAACTACCCACAAACCTTCGCAGTAAAGGGGAAGAAACCAAATTCGTCTGGTCATTCAACAGTGCAAAATTATTATTATTACTATGTTTAAAAATCTCTAATTGTTCTAAAACACACAGCCGGAAACCCTTATCACAAATATGTAGTATATTAAAACTATTGTTGTCGCGCAAAGAATGGCCGGTATCAATTAGATGTTTCGCGAAATTCGATTTGTCCGAATGGCCATTTCTATACGCGGCAACATGTTCCCCATACCTTATGTCAAAGTTTCGGCCCGTCTGACCCACATACACCCCGTTGCATTCATCACAGACCAGCCTATACACCCCAGACTTTTTACTATTTTCTAAAATATCTTTTCCGTTACAAACACGGCGTATATTCTGGTCCGTTCTGAACGCTACATAAACGTTGTTTTTTCTAAGTAAATTACTAATTCTATCTGAAATGGGGCCCATATAGGTCAGACTGGCCACATATCTATTAATATTAGTACGCGGACATGCATATAATAGTGAACGAACCCTTTCTTTCTGCTTTTTACTAATTAAACTGTCTACCATTGACTTTGAGTAACCGTTAGAAATTGCGATCTGGTAAATAATATTAAGTTCTTTTACATAATTTTCTGCTGAAAGGGGGAGGGCAAATAATCTATGAATATAGCTGCGGAAGGCGGCTAATTTATGTTGAAGAGGGTGACAAGAAGAGGCTGGTATTGTCGTGTCAGTGTGTGTCGGCTTTCGATAAATTTGGAAATCCAAGTCACTATTGTGACTCCAAATTTATCGAAAGCCGACACACACTGACACGACAATACCAGCCTCTTCTTGTCACCCTCTTCAACATAAATTAGCCGCCTTCCGCAGCTATATTCATAGATTATTTGCCCTCCCCCTTTCAGCAGAAAATTATGTAAAAGAACTTAATATTATTTACCAGATCGCAATTTCTAACGGTTACTCAAAGTCAATGGTAGACAGTTTAATTAGTAAAAAGCAGAAAGAAAGGGTTCGTTCACTATTATATGCATGTCCGCGTACTAATATTAATAGATATGTGGCCAGTCTGACCTATATGGGCCCCATTTCAGATAGAATTAGTAATTTACTTAGAAAAAACAACGTTTATGTAGCGTTCAGAACGGACCAGAATATACGCCGTGTTTGTAACGGAAAAGATATTTTAGAAAATAGTAAAAAGTCTGGGGTGTATAGGCTGGTCTGTGATGAATGCAACGGGGTGTATGTGGGTCAGACGGGCCGAAACTTTGACATAAGGTATGGGGAACATGTTGCCGCGTATAGAAATGGCCATTCGGACAAATCGAATTTCGCGAAACATCTAATTGATACCGGCCATTCTTTGCGCGACAACAATAGTTTTAATATACTACATATTTGTGATAAGGGTTTCCGGCTGTGTGTTTTAGAACAATTAGAGATTTTTAAACATAGTAATAATAATAATTTTGCACTGTTGAATGACCAGACGAATTTGGTTTCTTCCCCTTTACTGCGAATGTTTGTGGGTAGTTGTACACAAATAACCAACGGTGGCAGTGTATAAAAGGGGGGTGCCTTGTACTAAATGCTCAGTCGCAACTCAACGGTCAGCGAGTCAACACGTCCCCTGAGGATGCCTCGTGGAGAGGCGAAACACGTGTCGGTAATGGTGTTGGGTTTTGCATTGCCTTCCTGCATGTGCTTAAAATCCTTGCATTTGCCCAGTAATCTTGCATGTGCATAATATAGCGGGCGGGAGGGGGGTGCATACCTGCAACCCACTAATATTCGCGGAAATTAAAACTAGATATATTGTTTTCATTTTCAAATTTAAAATGGATTTCCGCAAAGTGGCGCCTGACTCAATCAATTTTTTTTTTTTTTTTTTTTTTTTTTTGAACTATACATTTCCAAACAAGATAACAATAAGCCATATCATGCTCTTGCCATAATGCCAATTTGTCTGAGAACTCTTTTCTTTTGGGTACTTTTGTACTAACCGTGTAATACGGTTACCTAACTGCATCTGCTGAATGCAAGAATAGAAGATGATCCAACATAGTTGGGAAAATATAAATTGATTAATCTGTTAAAAGTTGAAGGCATGGTTGGCGCACTGGCCGAGTGATGGTTTCTGCGTCCGATTCGGAATCGAACCCGCCTTTTTTTCTGGATGGGCAATCATCAATTAATGACTTCTCCCGCTCTGGGCGGAGCGGAAGGGAGTATCAGACTCTTACTGACTAAACCCAACCCGTGATCCTTCTTCTGCCCTTTGCGTTCCAAGGCCGCGGTGACTCTTTCGAACAAATTCCGCAACCCTAGCAGGCACTGACCCTATGGGGCCCCGTCTTCTTTGCTGACGGCCCTTTGAGGCGCGCCGTCGACTCGGGCCTGGTTGCTATCGGACGGCGAGCCACCCATAGCTTGCCATCCGCAGGCCCGCGCCTACGGTGGCAATCGAACCCGCCTGTTTGTGTATGTGAGTTTATGTTTGTACACATTCACGATACGAAGATTCCTAGTGTGGGGAAACATTTTGAAATATATAGCATTAACAAATATATGGCATCCTTTACTCAGTTACTTTCTGATACCTCATTTTTTTTTGTTTTTGGTAGGAAATGATGATATCACCCAAACCAATCCGAGTTCCTTCGCAAACCAAACGCATAATCCTATGTGTTTCAGGGTTGCGGTAACTCTTTCGAACAATCCCGCTACCCAGGCAGGCTCCCTCACCCCTGAAGCCAAACTCCAGACATCGAGTAGTGTGGTCATCATTTAGGTTATTTTTCCAAAGCCATGGATAAGTACCTGCGTAACTGAGACGATGCTGTGGGCTCTTCATCCTTTTCCAAGATAGGTTCTTCGGTGGGCGTTCTCCAGTCGTTCTGGCTCTCCACCAGCGCTCTTCGCGAGGGTCTTTCCAGCTCCTCTTGGCTGTCACCGTAGCTTGGCTTCCCAGCCGTGGCCGTCGTGGTCATCTGCAGGGTTCCTCGGGAAACGCAGCCGCAGCGAGTGTGGTTGAAGAACTGCATCCTCACTACGTTCATTGGTCCGAGCGCTTTGTGAAGCTATAAGGAGAGAAATACTTGTAGAATGTTTTATTTATTTATTATTATTAAAACTTTATGCACTAGTCAAAAAAACTGTACAAAGACAGACTTATGCCATAGGCATTTTCTACCAGTAGATCTTAGGGTAGTGCAGAGACAACATGGCATGTGCAACTTAACGGCCCACCTCGGACACGTTTTGAAAATTAATACTAAAATATAAGTTTTTTTAAATAGGAATTATCCGTTAAAGCTTTATGTCAAACTAAGACGCCGTGATTAAAACAAAGAAATAAGTAATTTTACTTATTATTACGCGACTTGGGGTGTGGCTTTATACGAGATCTGATAACTTTTTCACAGGGACAGGTTTCAGGGGGGCTTTTTCTACGTAGATTCGTCAAATTGATTTTTTCGATATTTTACATTCGATAAATTGTTATAAATTTGATATGTCCCCAGTTTAAGGCTTACAATAACTTCTGGGTTTGAAAACTGAAATATAATCATTTAAAAAAGCAAAAAACACGCCTGCCATAACAAAAAGTAAACTAAAAATTAAACTCAAACTCAAGCTCAAAGCATTTATTTCAATTAAACCCTTTACAGGCACTTTTGAATTGTCAAGTCGAAAGAGGTGAAGCTATCTGCACGTTCCAAAGCGTAGATCTCTATGGAGAAGAACGTGTAAGAACGGACCGATTTCAAAAATTCTTTCACCATTAGAAAGCTACATTACCCTGAGTAACATTGGCTATATTTTATCCCCGTATTCCTACGGGAACGGGAACTACGCGGGTAAAACCGCGGAGCGCTGCTAGTGGTGGAATAAAGAAACTGACAAAAATACTTACATACATTACACCCTGAAAGCATAACAATAATTTTTTTGGGCAGTCGTGTAAAAAAGGCCTCGAGAGTGACCTATGTTTAGCACTGAATATTTTTATGACAAGAAGTTGAAGATGGAAGATATAATAAAAGAAAACTTACGTAAAACGGTAAGACTACATTCTTGCCTTCTATAGGGGCGCAGACCTCACTTTCGTTGACGCAGCAGCCGGAATCGGGGGCGCAGCGATGAAGCTGGACACATGGTGGCAAGTATCTGCAAGTAGAAGAACGTTATCAGACCAAAATGATCCTTAGCTGAATGAATTTAAGTCATAGCTGTAAACTCGACGGAAACCAACCAACCGAGATCGTAACTCAACAGGTGCAACTGCTTTTCCTCAGTCTTACTCTGAAGGCACGGCCATCAGGCACTACCAGAGAAATATGTATGGTACAGGACTGACGGCTTCACTGCTCTTTGAAGCATGGAGGAGGTCTCGATTAATATTAATATAATAAGATCGCTGAACGGACTTAACAAGAGGCTTGATGTACGCTTTCGAAATGTTACGTCGTCAAATTAAATACAAAACCGAAATTCCTTTATTTAAAATCGACCATTTACAAGCACTTGAACTCTCAAGGTCAATAGAAAGAAAGAAAGAAAAGTGTTTATTTGGGACTCGCAAAAAAATAAAATAATAATAATATAATAATAATAATAATAATAAAATTTTATTGAAATAATAAGTTTACAAAAAGTGTACATATGGTTCAGTAATAGGAATTAATCTAGGCCTAGAATAGTGTTACAATAATTTGGATAAAAACGATAGTATGACAAAAATATAAAATAACAGTTGCAAAACAAAAAATAGAATTCTGTAGGTAATATGGTGCGTTGCCCGATCTAGGTTTATTCAAACCTGTGTTTCAGGCCATCTCACTACGATAATACTTTTCGGATAGGTCAGTTATTTATATAAATTAACATATATTTTCCAATATCCAAGCAGGAACAATATTTTGTGTTACCTTATTATAAATTAGGCTTATGGTTTATACATATTTATATTTAAAACAAAAATGATTATAAAGGCTAGGTAAATATAGTTAAGTCAGCTATTTTATTTCAGCACCTCTAGTAGTTTTTCCGTGTCCAAGTAATTTAGTTTCGCTAAATAATCGGATAATATAATACAACACTTATTATAACTTACATTATATATGTTCAGCAATTTGTTAAATTTATTATATAAGTAGGGTCCAAGAAATAAATAATATCTTTTAGTAAAAGCATGTTTAGTTTGAGGGGTCGTGCAAACTAGATCCTTTCTTCTCTTGTCAGAAGGTACTGGTTTAAAATCTAGTTCAGAGTGTTGCAGTAACACTATGCTTAAAACGAATAGCTGTCGAACTGTTAGCACCCTACATGCCGTATAGAGCTGGTGTGTGGGAAATCTGAATGGGCGAAAGGTGGCGACTTTTAAAATTGCTCTTTGAGCACGTTCTAAGAGTATTAAACTTGATTTTGCTGCACCACCCCATGAAGTTATGCAGTAGGTCAGAATAGATTGACACAAAGCCATGTAAACCTGTCTTATTAATTTAAAGTCGGCTATGTTCCGTAAATGCTTAAAAATGTATATTAATTTGCGTACTCTAGTGCATAATAAATCAATGTGTTTACGGAAGTTTAGGTTTGTGTCAATCGTCACGCCTAGGTATTTGATATGGTCAGCTTTTGTTATAGTGGGACAAGTGCATGCTGTGTCAGCGTATGTATTACAATAATTGTGCGCGTAAATATTTTGGTTAGTAAGCATCGCGTTAGTATTTCTCATTGTAAATATTATAAATTTGGTTTTATCCGAATTTAACGATAGTAGATTGTTACGTAGCCAGTTACAGACAATATCAAATCCATTTTGAGCAAGTTCAAAGACCTCAGTCCTTGATTTACCTGAGAACAGTAGAGCTGTGTCATCCGCATATGATATAATTGAACCGTTTTTGATTTGTAAGCGGCAAAGGTCATTTATATATATTAAAAATAATGTGGGCCCCAAAATACTGCCTTGTGGGATTCCATAATCGCTATTTTTTAGCTCAGAGCTCATGTACTGACCTATTTTCAAAGACTGGTGACGGTCGCTAAGATAATCTGATAACAATTTTAACTGTGCACCTCTTATCCCAATTTTTTCCAGTTTACAGAGCAGTAGTGAACATGAAATTGTGTCAAAAGCCTTGGCAAGGTCTAAAAAGATTCCAATGGTATGCATGCCATTGTCAAGCTTTTCACTTATAAAATTTGTCAATTTGTGTACTGCTTGGCTAGTCGATCTTTTAGGCCTAAAACCAAATTGTTGATCTGAAAGCAATTTGTTATTTTCAAGATATTTTACAAGTCTGTTGTTAATGATTCTTTCCAAAATCTTTGAGAGTCCCGTTAGTACTGAAATTGGTCGATAGTTAATTACACAAGTTTTGTCTCCGGATTTGAAAACTGGAGTGACTACGGATTTTTTAAGCAAAATAAAACTAATAGAAAAATAAATTAACAAAATCTGTACATATCAATTGTACCTAAATATAAATGTGCAAGACCAAAAAGGTTCCTATCTCAGCAATAGATGATGGTAGTTTTGCTACTACGCAGTCATCATTAGAAAATCGATATCGCTTATTTTTATCACTTTATCTTAAGACCTCAAATCTTTTAGGTACCACCCCAGCTTGGAGTTGCTGTACCCCCCTGGTGTCCTCCACCAGATCCAGCTGCTTCACGATGAGCTAGCAAGGTCGAAGGTCCACACGATTGTGGCTCTTCAGTAAGTTAGTCAGGCACCATCTCAGTTACACGGTAGGTCTGCAGTAGAAGTACCCACCTGGTGTCTGCAGCTGGAGCCAGCTGTCGCACGATGAGCCAACGTGGTTGTGGGTCCACGCACTTGCCATTCTTTAGCAGGTCACTCATGCTGCTCATAGCTGCCCTCCGAAGAGCGGCTCGCTCCACTGGGGTGATTGCTGGAATTGGAACAAGAAAATCTGACACCAGTCTTGCCAAGAAGTGCCGTGTTCCCCAGTTAATGGGTTGTGGAGGTCTGGTAGGCAGCCGCTTCACGTAAAATACTGGTATTCAGCTGAATCCGGCTTGTCTGGGAGCCGACCCCAATGTAGTTGGGAAAAGGGTAGGCAGATGATGATAAGAGAACGGGAACTTCGCTCAAGAATTCAAATTAGCAATAATCTTATGCAACATTAGCTTCTGCTGGTGGCTTTAACCGTGTTAATATCGGGATAATTATTCCAAGATAAAAAGCCAATATTCCTGACTATCCGTTCAGCCATTCTAGCGTGATTGTAGTAAAAAACATCCATCCATCCATACAAACTTTTGCATTTATTAACGTATATAGTAAGATAGTATTGTAACATTAACATATGCTACTCACGGTCTTCTAAGATCCTGGGTCTTGCGTTAGTAGCCTGAATGGACTCCACAGCGGATACCACCACAGTCTTCACCGGTCCCGACCTGGTGATAGCCGAGGGCGTCACACCCAGGATCTGGGGCTTCGACGTGGAGCTGGTCTCGGCTAGGTCATCAGAGTCCCATTCATCGTTGCCATCCATCGGATAGTCTCCTTCTACAAATTCCTGGAAAGAAAAAGACGATGAATACTTAGATTTACTTTCTCTCTATACTGTTTATAGTATAATTGTTTTCCAGCCGACTAACTACTATTTGCTACTAAAAAAAGATCCTGGTCGTGATTAAATATTTAAGCAAGAATTACATTAGGATTAAAAGATTCAACCCATTTATTTCAAACAAACCACGTACAAGCACTTTTGAATTATCAGGAAGGTCACAGAAAAACATAAAGCTTTGCACGTTCGAAAGCGAATCACTATGGAGAAGAACGTGCAAGAAACCCTACTTTTAAATCAGATAACACCTGGATTATATTATCTTTGTTTCTCCTATATGGAATCTCCGGCGGACAATGCAATGGAAAAAAGGAAATTATAAAACCATTCAAAATACAAAGATTAAAACAAGTCAGAGGCAGTTGAGACTAGTCAGAAATGAAAAAAGTAGCAGCCACTATTTATTTGTACAAACATGATGTACGAATATTGGCACCAATCAGCTCAAAAACGCAAGGAATTACAGAAACGAAATAAATAGCGGCTGCTACTTTAAGCTAGTGTGCATTTTAAACAGGGCCAATGGAAATCATAGGCGAGGTACTATAAATAATGACATGGCAACTAATATTAATCGTAGGATAATAAAAATGTTTACGTCCTTGGGACTTGGGGCACCTCAACTCAGACAGGATAATTTAAAAGGGTGTTAAGAGCGTATACACAAAACGGCATTTCATACAAATTTTCAAGTTGTATGAAAAGACTGAACCGTTTAAATGAAACTTCACACATATAAGCAGGATCTCAGGTCTAAAACGTTAGGTGAAAACATTTTCGATAAATAGTGTTACAGTTAAATAAGACACATTTTAAATTTTCCATACAAACATAAATTTCCTGTTATCTTTTTTTAAATAAGACATTTCGAAAATGTTTTAACTAACATTTTAGACCTATGTATCCTGCATATATATGTGTGTGTGTGTGAAGTTTCATTAAAATCGGTTCTGTCATTTCGAAAAATAGTGACTTGAAAATTTGTATGAAATGCCATACACGCTCTTAATGAGGCCGCGTTAAATATATGCGTTATTTTATGTATCTATTAGATTAGCTACCATATGTCTGCAATTGTCTTAGCTCAGAGCTTAACTTATAATTTGTCAATTTTTTTGCTCATTCCTTTGTTGATGTATTAATTTAAAGTTAAATTAAACGGCTTTTTTACATAAAAATCAATAAATGTAAATTTCAAAGTATCAGCCATTATTAGGCACAATAATTTGCTTAAATAATGCTTTGTTGCATAAGTTCGCCCGTTTACCACTACAGTACATAATGATTGATTTAATAAATAAAATTGTTATGAGTATCTGTGATTATTTCTTCAACCACAAATTAAGCAATAACATTAGTAATTGAGTTACAGCTCCTTCACGCAATAAATCAGTCCAAACATCAATTTGTTCTAACAAACATGAACATAACAACGATCATGAATTTCGTATAAATGCATATAATTTGCAGGATAAGCCTATAAAAGGCCACGCGTGTAATACAGTCATAAATTCTCCTGTCAATTTGTGTAGCCACATAGTTTTCACATTCAGTGACCCAGTTCTGTGAGTGGCTAAATAAATTGTGTAGTTCGTAATTTACGAGCAAGTCAGACATTTCTATGTAACGATACAAACGACGCGCCAGCTTGCAAATGTCTGACGTTTGAATGAGATTGTGGAGTCAAATTAAATAAATTGATAAAATAAGACTGCTCTAAGATTAGCCCTTTTATGTGAGAAGTTGGGAGTAGCTGTAAGTACTTCATCTTAGCCAGGTTGAAAATTTAAAATATTTGGGGTTTGTAATGCATCTACGTTATGTGCAAACATTAATCAGATTTTTGCTGTATCAAACAATGGTGGTAACAAACAGTCTGATAAAACCCTTAAAAAATAATTGTAAATACCTACCTATTAAGTAAACGGGATGATACAGTACCCGTACTATATTATATAGTATTGTAGGGAATAGTTCAGTATGGTTGGACGTTGCAAAACTGATGCTAGTGTTAACTTATGAAACATTACTTCTGAAGCTCGCGCATTACGCACTTGGTGAAATAGAGTTAAACTTAGTAAAAATGTTATTTGAATGATAGATGGCAAATAGTTCAAATAAACGGTGTCAATTCGTCGGGATTAAGCATGAAAATGGGTGTCCCGTAGGGCTCGATTTTAAGTCCTTTCTTATTTCTGGTATATGTACATCAATATTCATATTTTTAGTAGTTTTTTTATTTTATTTTAAGAAGCGACAGACTTCATTTCGTTCAACCAGGTTTCAGATTGGCTCAAGTAGCATCATCTTAAATGGTACTGTTACTGTTTAAAATACCACAATAAAAAACCTTTCCATATATTAGAACTAAATAAGACCTGATTTGATTCTTGTATTAAACACTCACCATGCAGGCAAACATACTATAAATTGGAGGATTATTTTAGATAAAAATTCCTGGCTTGACGCTGGCCTGGCTCCACAGAGCACATAAACTAATCTGTTAGCATTTGCAAACATTGTTGAAGTTGGCCGGCTGAAGTATGTAAGATTATATTTTCTTTGTATAGACTCAATGTATTTGGCAATTTATAATTTGATATATTAACCGCACATATTATCATTATCAATTTTAAGCTTGTCTTTGGCTTGAATGTATCCTGGCGGTTGGGAGTGTCATGTTCATCCAAAACTCCAGCTGATGGTGATGAATGAAATGCATGCGGCATTGGATCATTTGACTCCCTTTAAAATGGTTGAAATTATACCAGAAATCCCGAAAAAAAATCAGCTGTTCCATACATTTATGTTCGTGTAACTCATCAAAATGTAGGAGACAGCTGATTTCGGGATTTCAAGTTTGTTCCCATAGTAAAAATTGTTCATAATGATGAGTACAATGACCTCTTAAGAGGTTGTTGGTGTTTTACAGATAACCCTGTATAGTTATTTTATTCCGTTTAAAAATAAATACTCAAATTAAAATAAAACAAAGATTTAAGAGCTCCCATATAATATAACAAACGTGATATTTTGACGTTTTTATAGATAATGGTACGGATCGGCCAGTTTTTTAAGCAACGTTTGCACTCACATGGCAGTCGCATTCTGTAAAGAAATTTTTGATTGCGACCAAATTGCGAACGCGAGCGTTGCTTAAAAATTTGTAGAATTGTCCATTAGGTATATCGGTTTAAAGAATTTATTCTCATAAGAACCTATGTAATGAAATAGGTTCACTTACAATGAGATACAAGGTAATGTTTATATTCAGGATCGCCTGAACGCCGTAAATAAAACGCGCAGTATGTACTTATTTTGGAGGCAAACGGTGGCGAGGACTAATAGGGAACTTGGCACTACTTATTCACTTGTTTACTGTATGACGACTGGAACTGAACTGAACGCAAGGGATAGTTGCCCTATATTTATACTCGTGCCACTTTGCTGGCCAGCGATCCTTTTTTGCTGGCCCGCGATCCATTTCCTCACCCCCGATACCATTCATTTATTATATTTCCTAATACATAAGCCTTGAGCTGGCGAGTCTTTTATTTTCTTATAGTAACATCTTAAACCTACTTAATAACATACAGATCTTACCTCCGAGATGTTCTATTTCGTTATGACGTGAAAAACAAGTTCGCGCCATATTTATATGGCCCCGTCCCCCGCCTCAGTACTATAAATATCTGCGGTCGGGCCGCAAACTTGTTCATTCGTTTTACGGACGTCGCAGAGGTAATATGATGAAAAACACTATGATATCTTATTCTAACAAGGTAAATGTACTAATATCTAAACATCTAATTACTATAATAACATAAATAATGAAGATATATCGTTTTAACTATATGATTTCTACTAGTTTTACATGTTAACTTACAAATTATAGCTAACTTATATTAAAAAATTCTTATTCCCTACTTTATGAATCACATGATAATAATTTTACAGCTATAAACATAAATAAAAAATAGAAAACAGTAATAGAGTGTAAAACATGTACATACGCAATACTAATCTTATGTTTGATCTACGAATCTTATGTTGTATTCGTTCGCAAGAGTTTCTTGATAAATCGCCCGCATCACTACTTGCGCCCATGAGCGAAGTGATGTCAGGGCGTCGTGCACATTCTCCCGCCGTCGCCACGCTGCGACTCTGTTGGTAGCACGACGATCTTCCTGGTGGGACGTCTTAGGACGTGGCCGCTGCTGGTTGTCACGTCCACTACTCGAACCTCTCCGTCGGCACCTGGATACAGCTGGCTTACGCGTCCTCGTGGCCAAGTGTTGCGTGGGAGGTTATTGTCACAGATGATAACAAGATCACCAACCTTGGGCTGAGTTCCTGTGCTGTTAGGCTCCCGCCGGTATTGTAATAGGGGCATGTATTCTTTGACCCATCTTCTCCAAAACACGTCTGCCAGCACTTGAGCTCTTTTCCATTGTTGACGTGCTGTCACATCTTTTTCTTCAAAGTGACCTGGTACTGGCACGTGCGGGTTAGGTCCGATGAGGATATGGTTCGGTGTGAGGGCTTCAGGTTCTAGCGGGTCAACTGATACATGGGTGAGAGGACGTGAATTTACTGTGTTTTCGACCTCTGTTAATAGAGTTACCAGCGTTTCGTCGCTCGGGTATCGTTCGGTTAGGGTAATCTTCAGCGCTTCTTTTACTGAACGTACCATGCGTTCCCATGTTCCTCCCATAAATGGGGCTGCTGGTGGTATGTATTTCCATACGATATGATGACACGTAGTTTCATGTTGTAGGGCTGCGAGTGCTGCCGCGCCGAGTTCCTTGTCTGCTGCTTTGAAGCACGTAGCGTTGTCACTCCATATTTCTTTTGGGCAACCTCTTCTCGCCATGAATCTTCTTAGGGCCGATATAGCTGAGTCAGCACTTAGCGAGTGTACGACTTCAATATGGATTGCTCGTGAGGTCATGCATGTAAAAAGAGCTCCGTATCTTTTCTCACGATGGCGTGCAACTGTCACCTCTATTGGGCCAAAGTAATCCAAACCCGTGAATGTAAATGGGCGTGCATGATGAGCAAGACGTGCTGGAGGTAAATTTCCTGTAAGTGGGCTTGCTGGCTTCATTTTTCTTATTCGGCACGGTAGACAACTCTTCACAATGCATTTCACAGCTGGGCGTATTTTTGAAATCCATAGTCGTTGTCTCAGTTCATTTACGACCATTTCTACTCCGCCATGATGTAGTCTCTCGTGCACGTAAGCTATGTACAGACGGGTGTAGGTATGCTTGCCTTCTAATATAGGAGGGTTGGAAGTGTCTTCTGCTATCTCTTGAGCTGCGGTCACTCTTCCTCTTAGGCGCATGATACCATCAGCGTCAATGTACACGCTGAGATTGCTTAGGCGATCGCTACTGCTGGGCGAGCCTCCTTTTGTGATGCGATTTATTTCAGCTGCGAAGCTCTCATTCTGGCTGGCTCGGACCCACATCTGTTCAGCTTTTATTAAGTATGAAGCGGGTATTTCTAGGTAACGGTGAGTGTCGTGAGGCGCGTTCCTCTTTTCCTTTGTGGGTGTTGTTTTCTTGGTTGATCGCCAATCGGGATCTTTTGCTTCTGTCTTTTTTGTTCGTTTCCTGGTAGCTGTAACCTTGTTCTTGTTTGGCCTACACAAATCTATGAAATGTAGGACTCGTGCGGTCGTCCTTATAAGTCGAAGCCACTTGGAAAATCTTTCGATCTTTGGTAGATGATCTTGAATGCGGTTGTCGTCTTGTTGACACGAGTGACACTTCTCTCTTTCTTCTCCTGTGTCATATTTTACCATGTTTTCCTCTCTGGGCCATTGTGACTCCGGTAGCATCAGGAATGAAGGTCCTTGGAACCACCTATGAGTAGCGTTGAAGTTATCTGGTGTATCTCTGGTCGCGTCGTCAGCTACGTTTTCCTTGGAGGGGAGCCACCTCCACTCATTCTTTTTGGTAGTCTCCTCAATCTCAGCTAGACGATGGGCTACGAAGGACTTGTAGACACGTGGCTCTGACCTGATCCATACTAGTGCAGTGCGTGAGTCACTCCAGTACGTTCTGCTATTTATTTCGTACTCATGTTCTTCTATCACTGTCTGAGCAAGGCGTGCGCCTAGTAGGGCGGCTTGCAGTTCGAGTCTAGGTATTGAAACAGGTTTCAGTGGCGTAACACGACTCTTGGCGGCTGCTAGTGATATGTGCACGCTACCATCTATGCGTTCTGTCCTCCAATACACTGCAGCGGCGTATGCTTCTTCGCTCGCGTCGACAAAGGTGTGTAACTGACTTTGAGTGCTCGGTTCATAATCGTAGCAACGTGGTATTCTTAGCTGTTTTATAGTTCCGAGTGACGTTATCCATTTCATCCATCTGTCCTGTAGCTCTGCTGGTAGTGGATCGTCCCAATCTGTCTTGTAACGCCATGTGTCCTGAAATATTCTCTTGGCTGGAGTAGTAACTGGTGAAATCAATCCTAGTGGGTCGAAGAGTGCCATTATAATACTCAACGCTTCTCTTTTTGTTGGCAAGCGCTTATTTTCTTCTACTTCTAAAGGTATCTTCATAAAACTTGTGTTGAATCCGATGCAATCTTCTTTCACATGCCATAATAGCCCAAGTGTCTTCTCTGTATCTTTGCTTCCCAGGCTCACTGTGGCTGAGTTGTCTTCTCTCAGAGGTCCGAACTCTTCTGTTGTTCGTATGTCGTTTGACGTCCACCCGTTTAGCACGAAGCCTGCCTTTTTGTGGATGAAATCGACTGCTTTTGATATCTTACGTGCTTCTGGGACAGTAGTGAAGCTCTGCAGATAGTCATCCATGTAATGATTTTTCTTTATTGCTGCTGCGGCTTCTGGGTAGTCGCTCGCGAATTCACTTGCATTCTTGTTCTTGATATACAATGCAGTGCATGGGGACGAAGTAGCTCCAAAAATGACAGAAGTCATTCTATACTCCTCTGGCTTTCCTTGTCGCCGTTTACCTCTCCAAAGAAATCGTAAGGCGTTTCTATCTTCTTGCCTGACTTTCACCTGCATAAACATTTCCTTTATGTCTCCGCTGACAGCGTATGCATATTGCCGGAATCTCATTATGACGCCAGGAAGGGATTGAAGTAAGTCTGGTCCCGAATGTAGCATATCATTCAGACACACGCCAGCGGCCTTAGCTGATGCGTCATGGACTAGTCGTGGCGGCTTGTGAGGCTTCGCTGGGTTGATAACTGGAAAGTGTGGCAGGTACCACGTCTTTCCTTCTGGCGCTGGAGTAGGCGCTCGTTCTGCATAACCCGACTGGAATAGATTTTCCATCCTCTCTTCATATTTTTGTTTGAGATCTTCATCCATGTCCAGTCTTTTTTCGAGGGAAAGCAGACGTCGCTCGGCTTGTTTATAGTTGTTTGGTATCTGAATATCTTTCTCTTTCCATAACAGGCCGGTTTCGAATCTCCCTTCAGGTAATCTCTTGCTGGTTTCCTGCAGTATCTGGTTATGTGTGGGTAGACAAAGTGTTTACATCTAAACTTAAAAGCTTCTAGTGAAATTTATTTTTTAAAATAGTTGAAAAGTACATTTAATGAAATAAACCAGTCGATTTTATATTAAACCACCCCACACACCATATATATTGTTATCAACTCTGAAGCACTGGCACTTACCTGGTTACTTAGTTAACACATCACCATCACTTAACATGGACTCTAAACTAATTGCCAGCCTGGAAGACCTTGAGAAGATGTTTGGTTCCCGCATGCAAGAGTATGAGGCCAAATTGCAGAAGGCCACCACTGGTACGGCATCAGTATCACCGGATATATCATCCATTGCCCGTGAGTTCGCAGAATTTAAACAGTTTGTGTGTCAAACACTGTCCAAATTAAAAACCCAAATTGAACTGCTTGCTGCTGGGTTTGACAGGCATGAGACTGCTATGCGGAGAAAGGTACTCCTGATCCATGGTGTTCCAGAGAAGGATAATGAAAAATTACTTGATGTGGTTCACAACATATTATCCAACCAAATTAAATTGCCAGATTTATGTAAGGACAAAAGTATTATTCATGTCTGTCATCGACTCGGGTTCTCTAAGCAGAAGACCCGTCCCATACTAGTCCGATTCTTCAAGATGGAAAACCGACAACTGGTTTGGGATAGCAAGAAAGCTCTCAAGGGAACCGGGATCACCATCTCCGAGTTCTTGACACAAGTTAGGCACCGTGTGTTTTCAGCTGCTCGTAAGCATTTCGGCATGCTAAACTGCTGGTCAATGGAAGGCAGGATCATTGTTATTTGCCCTGACAAATCCCGGAGGAAGATCGAATCGACAAGGGAACTTGACGATCTCATAGCCAAATTCCCGTCCTGTTCAGTTGACGCCGGCGATTCTGCACTATCTGGAGAACACGGATCCCCTATGGTCACAACAGCAGCCCAGCCCGCAAAGAATTCGAGGAAGGGGCGTCTGCGCAAGTAATCCGGTGTTGTCGATATTGCCAGTCCTTTTACTTTGCCACTTTTTTATTTGGCCGCTTTGCACACTGGCACTTAGTATTTAATCATGCATGAGCCGGTAGTCCATAAAGTTATTTTAACAGTTTCACCGTTATACTTTAATTTTTTTACTTAGCCGGTGTTTAGTTTTATTTTTGACAATGTTGTATCGGTGTGAATATGACAGCTGTCAGCTGTCAGCTGGTAGTGTCATCGTTCCTTTTTGAACTGTGGCCGCGTTCCGTTTCATATCAAGTTTTAAGTGAAAATTTATTGTTAATGTTTATCTTGTATTGTTTTCGTTATAGCTTTTATCTTTTTGTCCAATAAGTTTTTTACTTTTTTCAGCGTTTTTTTGTTTTTGGGTATAATATGTGAAATTTCTGCCAATATACCATGCGAGTTGGGGTGGTTTTACATTCTGATAGAAAACCAAGTAGCGTTTTTATTAATTAGTTAGTTTTAGATTTACATAAATTTTAAGTTTTTTTATTTTTTTTTTATTTTATAGTTATATTATTATTTTATATACTTTTAATATGAATGATGTAGCTGATCTTAATGACAGCTTTTTCTCGTGCTCTTCTTCCGATAGTTTTGCTAGTGCGGACAGTGACTCTTCTTCTCTGCTCACTTTACATGATAAAATGCATTCTCTTTTCGCTAATAGTCCTAAAAATCTGCATATAGCGCACATAAACGCCCAAAGTGTTCCGGGCCACTATTCTGATATTCTGGCATCCTTTAGCAGTGCTCACCTTGATGCCCTGTTGATATCAGAATCTTTTCTGAAGCCTTCTCTTCTCTCTACTCATTATTCACTACCTGGCTTCGTCTTGATTCGTAACGATAGAACCGGCAAGGGTGGAGGTGGTGTAGCTATGTACTTACGCGCTGACCTTCCCTATAAGGTTGTCAGTTCATCCCCCTCTATGTACTCTGAATCGGCTGAATATTTGTTTGTAGAAATTTCTGTTCATCACACTAAAGTCTTGCTTGCAGTACTTTACAGCCCTAACCTTCGCATTGACTACTTCGATTCTCTTGACTGCACTCTCAGTAATCTTTGCCCCTTGTATGAACATGTTATTTTAATGGGCGATTTTAACACTTGCCTGATTAAAAATGACTCTCGCTCCCTTAGGCTTCTTTCACTCCTATCTTCTTTCAATCTTCAAGTCTTGCCTCTTTCTGCAACTCACTATTCTCCTAATTGTACGCCCTCTTTATTAGACCTCATAATTGTTTCCTCTCCCAATAATGTCTCTAACCATGGACAACTTACTGCTACCTTTTCTTACCACGACCTCATTTATCTTTCGTATCGTATCCGTGTTCCCAAGCGTAAGGCCCAGCACTTATATCTCCGCAACTACAAGGGCATAGATCTAGCGGCGTTGCGGCGCGATGCCAGCAACCTCGACTGGACCCCTCTGGTTGAGATCGGTGACATCGAGGGAAAGGTCAATTACTTAAACACGACCGTCCTCGATTTGTATGACCAGCATGCTCCAATTCGGCGTGTCAAAATAAAGCACAACCCTGCACCATGGATAACGGTTCAAATTAAAGAACTAATGGCTTGCAGAGATAAAGCTAAGTGTAGGTATAAGCGTAGACCTTCGGAGCTGAATCTCGCTTATTACAAATCTCTACGTAATCGCTGCAGGCGTCTGTGTAAAGATGCTAAGAGGCGCTATTTCCATGAACAACTCGATAACCGCAGTTCTTCCGATGTATGGAAATTTCTTAAGTCTGTTGGTATTGGCAAATCCCCTACCAGCCAGTGTAAGGATGTGAACCTCAACGACCTGAACAGGCATTTCTCGCACCTTCCCTTTTCGCTTGATCCTTGTGTCAAAGCTGCAACACTCGAGAGCCTTTCTAGTTTACCGTTGCCACCATCTTCTCCCTTTAAATTTAGCGACGTTACCGAGGATGACGTTAAGAAATCTGTTCTCGCGATTACTTCCTCTGCAGTTGGTAATGACAATTTATGTTCTAGAATGGTTACTCTTGTCCTTCCCTCATTACTTCCTGTTCTCACTCACATTTTCAATCATTCTTTTATTTCCTGCTCCTTTCCGTCGGTCTGGAAACAGGCTCACATCATACCCTTACCCAAAATTAACGATCCATCATTATTAAATCACTTTAGACCTATTTCTATTCTTCCATTTCTTTCCAAAGTTTTTGAGCACTTAGCTCATAGACAATTATCTTTTTTCTTAACGTCGAACTCAATAATATCCCCTTTCCAATCCGGTTTTCGCGCGGGTCACAGTACTGTTACTGCGCTCGTAAAAGTAACCGATGATATCCGCTGGGCTATGGAGAATAAGTCGCTTACAGTCCTTGTATTGCTTGATTTTAGTAGCGCCTTCAACTCAGTGGATTTCGACATTATGCTAGGTCTACTCAAATCCATTAATCTGTCCTCTTCCGCTATAGCCTGGTTCAATTCTTACCTTCGGGGACGCTCTCAGCGTGTCCGCCTTGATGAATCCTTTTCTGATTGGTGTGACCTCACTGAGGGTGTTCCTCAGGGTAGCGTTCTCTCTCCTCTTCTTTTTTCCATTTTCATAAACTTTGTTACCAGAATAATCTCTTCCAGTTTCCATCTTTACGCAGATGACTTGCAGCTTTACCGTCATTTTACCGTAGCCGAGGCGGATTCTGCTATTGCTGCTATGAATCATGACCTGGCTTGTATCAGCAGTTGGGCTAAGTCATTTGGCTTGCAGATCAACCCAACTAAATCTCAGGCCATGATCATTGGTAGCAGATACGTTCGTACTGCTGTTGCTATTTCAAATTTACCGCATTTATATCTCGATGGCGTTCGTATTGACTACACCGAAACTGCTAAAAACCTCGGTGTTATACTTGATTCCAATCTTTCCTGGCGTGCGCAGGTCAATGAGGTTAGTCGAAAGGTCTATTTCTCTTTTCATTCGCTGAAATGCCTTCAGGGTGTCTTGCCTTTGAAGACGAAAATATCTTTGGCCCAAACACTTATTCAGCCGATTATAGATTATGCCGACGCCTGCTACCTGGATGCTACTGAGGAGCTATTAAACAAGCTTGAGCGCCTGCAAAACTTATGCATTCGGTTTGTGTTTGGTTTGCGCAAGTATGACCATGTTTCTCACCTTCGCAAGGAACTCAAGTGGCTCCCTATCCGTCTTCGCCGGAACACTCGGATCCTTTGCCTCCTTTTCAACATCCTTCACAATCCGTCGTACCCCGCTTATCTGCGTGAGCGCATTTCTTATGCTCGCCCTAGTGACTTTCCGTGCAGGTCACACCTTAGATCCCTCCTTAAAACCCATCCTCATAAATCCAGCTACTATTCCTACTCTTTCTCAGTCCATGCAGTTAGATTGTGGAACTCACTTCCGCCTAGCATTCGAGACTTAAAATCCATTTCTTTGTTTAAGATTCGACTTAAAGAGCACTACCTTTCCTCCCAACTGTGATAGTTATATTTATTTTATGTATATAATTATAGTACCTACTATTTACTGTATATATATATATATATATATATATATATATATATGTATTTTATAAATATATTTTGATTTGTTACTTTAGTTTAAAGCTTCATATTCTCTTCTTCTCTTGTTCTTACACACTATTGTCTACATTTCTGTTTCGTTTATCCTTTCGCAGGTCTGCTGGAAGAAATTTCGTTTGAAATAAGCAGTGCCTTTGTACTAACATTTGTAATGTTTTCTCTTAATTATTGTATGTGTGTACATAAATAATAAAATAAATAAATAAATAAATAAATAAATATCTGTACAGCTCTCTGTTCAGGATCTTCTTTCGGTCTCTTTGGCTCGATACATAAGGATTCGAGTTTGAAGTAATTCTTGATTAAATCTTCTATTGATTGTGTCTCTTCTTTTTGCTGTAGTCTGCCACAGAACGCTACTTTGGTTGTAAGCGAACTGTGACAACCATGAAGAACCCAGCCCAGTTGTGTGAAGGAAGCGACTGGTTGGTTACGACGACCGGTGCGGAGTTCTCTTGATACGATGAGGTTCCAGTTATCTTGTCCAATTAAAAGCTTGGGTGATGCGTGTTGATACATTATCTGATCTTTGATGTCAATCAGATGTTCGCAGTCTTCCAAGTGATGATTGTAAACTGTCTCTGGCGTAAAACTTAGTCTGTCGACAGTCCGCGCGGCTTCTATTTCATATTCTTCGTCCGCGTACTTTCCTCTGATACGGAGATTGACGACTTTGCTGTTTTCATGTTTCATCTCGTTGCCGATCCCTTGAATCCACATGGGGTTTTCAGGTCCATCTACTCCTATGACGTCAGCTATTGTGGCGTCCAGCAAGGTAACAGTACTTCCTTCATCTAATAGAGCATATGTTTCAATGCTGGTGTGCGGCCCCTTTATGATTACAGGCGCTATTTTCAGGTAGGCACGTCGACGGTCGCCTGGTTTGGCAGATGATGTGACTTCCACTGCTGATGTAGCCATTTCTTTCTTCTCGGGTTCACTTGTGCTGTTCTGTTCTTTGTCATGGTGTAGTAGTTTATGATGCTTCATGGTACATCCATGTTTTCCACACGGTGGTGCTCTGCATTGAAGTCGACGGTGTTTACTTCGAAGACAGCGATAGCAAATGTTATTCTTCTTAGCCACTTCCCATCTGGTGTTAGTGTCGAGAGTAGAGAATTGCTTGCATTCAGTTAACTTGTGTTCTTGCTTACACTGAGGGCACTGATCATCTGATGCGGTTCGTTTCCCCGTAGCAAACGTGTGTTCTACCTTCTTGTTCCTCCGGTCTCTTCCCCAGACTTCATCAGTGACCGTTTCTGGTAGGGCGTAGGCACCGCACTTATCTGCTTCTTCATTCAGGAACGTGGATATCTTCTTTAATTCTGGAGTATCCTCTTTCTTTGTAGCTGCGTAGTCATACCACTTACTTTTCAATATAGGAGTGAGTTTTTCAGTGATTACTCGCGCCATCTCAGGACTGTGTAGGTATTGTGTCCTCTTCAGTGCTTCTATAGTGCCCACTATGTTTGCTATTCGTCCGGCAAAGATACACAATTCTCGAGGATTATCGGTGACTCGGCTCAACGACTTAAGTTTCTCCATTTCAACATGAATGAGTGCCTCTGGCCTTCCAAATCTTCTTTCCAACGCTGCTAAGATGACTGCTGGATCTGGTTGGCTTAATAGAAGACAGCCGACGGCTTCTTTTGCTGACCCACGCAGGCTCCGACGTATACGTGCTATATTTTCATTTTGAGAGAAATACTTGTGCGTCTCTTCATACGCTGCCTTGAAACTGAGCCAGTCTGTACTGCTTCCATTGAAAAACGGCAGCTCTTGAATATATTTAGGCGGTTCTCTCGTGCTTCTTACCGCTTGGGAGAGCGCAGTGGCTAGAGTTGACACGTCTATCAATGACTGGTTTGTTTTCAAACAATTTTCTTGTTCTTTCTTTATTTCTACGGCGTGTTCTTGCTTCTTCTCAGCCTCTTCTTGATGAGTTTCCTTATATGCTGGCTGTGGTCGATCAGTCTCTATTTCTTTCAGCCATGTGCTGATGCGGACTGAGGCCAGGTCATCTTCTAATTCATCTTCTTCTGAGGCATCTGCTTCTGCTTGAAGACGTTGGATTCGTAGCTTTTGTAACTCTGTTTCAGCTACTATCTGTGCCTGCTTAAGCTTTAGTTCGGCTAGTCGCTCTTTCGCTTCCAACTCCGCGAGGAGTCTCTTGCGGGAAGCTACGGAGCGATGTGACCGAGTATCTGCAGGCCTTAGTGTACGCTGCGAGGTCTGATCCTTCTGGGACGCAGCACTAGTTTCTTCTTTATTTGTGGTTGCGTCAGTGGCCGTCGAAACACTAGTGCCGCTACTCGTACCTGATGTCTCGATAGCGGTGTTCGACGTGCCGCTGGCAGACGAGTTCCCAGTCAAGGCCTCTTCTGCGGCCTTATGTACGCTCAGCTCTTCCTGCCGGCGTTTTGCTCGTTCTCCATCCATACTACGAGTTAACACCATCTTTCTGACGCGGCTCAGCAATCCGGCGACGAAGGACCAATAATATTCAGGATCGCCTGAACGCCGTAAATAAAACGCGCAGTATGTACTTATTTTGGAGGCAAACGGTGGCGAGGACTAATAGGGAACTTGGCACTACTTATTCACTTGTTTACTGTATGACGACTGGAACTGAACTGAACGCAAGGGATAGTTGCCCTATATTTATACTCGTGCCACTTTGCTGGCCAGCGATCCTTTTTTGCTGGCCCGCGATCCATTTCCTCACCCCCGATACCATTCATTTATTATATTTCCTAATACATAAGCCTTGAGCTGGCGAGTCTTTTATTTTCTTATAGTAACATCTTAAACCTACTTAATAACATACAGATCTTACCTCCGAGATGTTCTATTTCGTTATGACGTGAAAAACAAGTTCGCGCCATATTTATATGGCCCCGTCCCCCGCCTCAGTACTATAAATATCTGCGGTCGGGCCGCAAACTTGTTCATTCGTTTTACGGACGTCGCAGAGGTAATATGATGAAAAACACTATGATATCTTATTCTAACAAGGTAAATGTACTAATATCTAAACATCTAATTACTATAATAACATAAATAATGAAGATATATCGTTTTAACTATATGATTTCTACTAGTTTTACATGTTAACTTACAAATTATAGCTAACTTATATTAAAAAATTCTTATTCCCTACTTTATGAATCACATGATAATAATTTTACAGCTATAAACATAAATAAAAAATAGAAAACAGTAATAGAGTGTAAAACATGTACATACGCAATACTAATCTTATGTTTGATCTACGAATCTTATGTTGTATTCGTTCGCAAGAGTTTCTTGATAAATCGCCCGCATCACTACTTGCGCCCATGAGCGAAGTGATGTCAGGGCGTCGTGCACAGTTTATATATAATAACTACATTTTGCCTCCGATGCGTGTTGGTGAAGTTATACAAAACAATATGTACATCGTATACTTGCTAACATTTAATATGTGTTATGATTACATTTCATAAACGTAATTTCTCAGTTTTAGTTTAAATTTGTTAATATTGATGGTCAATTAATTATTCAGACGTCCCCTAGAAAGCTTATAAATTATGGTACTGGACGGATATGGCTACCGTGTACAGGTTGATTTTATTATTCTTAACGTGTTAAAAAATAAGTTCTATTAATTTATTTTTGCCCCACAAAAGCAGCACTGAATTCCTTTTAAATACTAGCAGAGGATGTTTGGCTATTATGTGAAGATTAGACAAAACAGTGGTACTTAGCTGGGAAATGTTGCTGGGAATAGTCAGTTTTCGTGTGCCTAGATTAGACAGGGATGGCGAGCGGAAGATATAATAAGTGACTATTAATGGATTCGCAAATTACTGGTGATGTAGGGAAAGTAAGTTAGGTAGGTACACCTCTGGCTTGACCTTATTTTATTTATTTATTTTAGCTGTACAACTGTACCTATATAAAATACTAGCAGCGCCTCGCGGTTTCACCCGCGTAGTTCCCGTTCCCGTGGGAATATGGGGATAAAATATGGCCTATAGCCTTCCTCGATAAATGGGCTATCTAACACTGAAAGATTTTTTCAAATCGGACCAGTAGTTCCTGAGATTAGCGCGTTCAAACAAACAAACAAACAAACTCTTCAGCTTTATAATATTAGTATAGATTTTTCTATTAACTAAAGTTCGTATTACAATTTATTATAGGTTAGCAGTGTATGTCCCATAAAAAAGTAAGAACCAAATTACAAATACAAAAAATTAAAAAAAAACCCTATCAAAAATGAAATTAAGATTAAAATCAATCTTAAAAATACTACAGAAGAATGCAAAAATAATATTAAAATACACGGAATAATCTACAAATTGCTAATGGTTACTCTGTGGAACTTGCCAAATGAGTCAGAATGCACGTCAAGCAGTCACTGTAGCTGATTAGCAGTTTACAAAGCCGAGGGTCGATAGGGTCAGAGCCCAGTGCTATGAGGAGGAGGGTAGAAAAGAGTAATAGGAGCATGAGGGAGTGTAGTCTAGGAGTTCAAAGCCGAATTCTTATAAGTAATAGAGAAGTTGACCAAAAAAAAAATCGAATCAGTCCATCAGATAGATTTCCAAAAAACATTGGACATGTATTTTTCTTTTTTCATGTAAACAAAACACGAAGACGATATAGTGCGTTGAAAACTCGTATGACGTGCTACAATTTTTACCACGACGTGACGTCACAAGCATTTATTATTGATTTCATGAAGCAAAAGTACGTGTCTAAAATTTTTGGATAATATAATTGAGGGAGTTAATATAATCATATATTTTTTTTAAGTTTACGTTCATCCATATTGGGGCAATCTATTTTAGACAGCAGTGTTTTAAAAATGTTTTTCTTTGGCGATTTTTTACCTTCGAAAATTGCCGGATGATCTAAACGGACATGATCTAATGATAGAATACAATAATACTACCGAAATGATTTCAATTATGTTCATGTAATACGTGGGTAATGTTTACAGCAAAACAGTAAAAAACCATATTTTCAATACAAGAATTCGAACATAATTTCCAATCTAGTCAACATAATGATCAGAGTACATTTAAACCACTAAGTTGCACTTCATAACTTAAGTACGTATAGTCACAGTATAGGAATGCACCGCGCAGGGCTGAACCCGCTACCCAGAATAGCAGCAGTATTTATAGTAGCCATCTGTTTCTTTTCACTGTGCTTCGCCGACTCAATCGATGAACTTCAAAGAAAAAATAATCAATCGAATGTTTTTGATCTCTAACGCTAAGAGGAGGATGCTCTATGGTTTATTTGTCTGAAGAGCTAAGATGTGATCCATGTTTATTTATGGATATTTCCGCGAAATTATTTTAAAAAGGCTTATCAAAACAAAATGTACGCCATAAATGGCAAATAAAACCAGACAGAAAACAGAGCCCTAAGGGTCTCTTATTCTAGTAAGAGACGCTGGTAGCACTCTTTTTTTTCACAAGTCTTTAACCAAACATATAAAGAATATCAGAAGACGATTCCTCATTCCATTATTAAAAAAACCTGACGACTGTGCTAACATATGATAATCTAATTCAAAAGCCTTTGCATAGTTATCTAAGTGAATACTGTGCTAACACCGGACATTACCTACGTTAAAACTAGGTGAAATAGTGAAACAATATGGATGCATTCCGTCATAATAGCTACACGTAAACTTATGCAATGAGAGCGGTGGCAGAGTCAATTGTTTTATAAGTAGGTATGCATCAAATTTAGTTAGTAACTGTTAAAAGTAAACCACGTGGTCTATTCAGTAAAGTTTTTTTTTAAAAGAAATTTCACAGACTCAAATATCATGCACTAGCTTCTGCCCACAACTCATCCGCGTGGAATAGTTACTAACCCCCCGATTTTGAAACATTCTTCATTGGTGCTCCGCTTCTATTGGTCTTAGCGTGTTGATAATATAATACCTAGTCTATAGCTTTCCTCGATAAATGGGCTATCTAACACTGAAATATTTTTTTTTTTCAAATCAGACGAGTAGTTCCTGAGATTAGCGCGTTCAAGCAAACAAACTCTTCAGCTTTATAAACTCTGCAGTTTTACCAGCGAAGTTCCCGTTCCCGTGGGAATATGGGGATAAAATATAGCCTATGTTACTCAAGGTGAATGTAGCTTTCTAATGGTGAAAGAATTTTTGAAATCAGTCCAGTAGTTTTTGAGTTTATTCGTTACATACAAAAATACAAATATGTCCTCTTTATAATACTAGTATAGACTAGCATCGCCCCACGGTGTCACCCGCGTAGTGATCGTTCCCGTGGGAATATAGGGATATAATATATGGCTATGCCTATGTTCACCGGAGATAGTGCAGCTTCCCAAAATCGAAAGATTTTTTCAAATCGGTCAAGTCTAGTAGTTTCGGAGCCTATTCAATGCAAACAAACAAAAAAAAAAACAATCAAATATTTCCTCTTTTTAATATTAGTGTAGATTAGTATAAATAAGTAGGTACATTTGTTAATTACAAGCTTCCGCATATATTTACGTTGACCAGTTACACTGATTTAGGTAAGTAAACAGTTAATATTAGGTATATCTGAAAAAGTTCGGTGAAATAAGCTTAAAGTTTACAGCTGAACTTTTATAAATCGGCTGTAGAATCTTACACCCGAAATATATGTATACGATAACGAGATTGCACTATGTAAAAATTATGTGAATACAACGTCGGTCTATTTCCTTCATTTTTACATATTCCAATCAAAATTAACTCTCTTTTTTGCGGTGTCTATGTCATATTACACATTTTGTCAATCATGTTCAATAAATGTTTTGTCAATAAATGCAAACTAGTCTCAACAAAATAACCAAATATAAAATGTTGCCCTAACAGCAAAACCCAATTTAAGTGTTATAATATTACAACGCAATACACTGTAGGCATTTACTAAAACTGCATCTAAAATAACACGTAATTTGGCATCAAAAGCTTGGCATAAACCACACCTCGTCAAAATTATTCATAACATAACATTTAATTTGAACCTTGCAACTCTGACTTTACGTATCTCAATTGGTTGTTGGTTCAACAACTAATTTCACCGTGATTACCTCTGAATTGTATACTTCCTTTGCACCTGGCTTGTTTTCGAGGAACGCGGTAATATTGCTGGGTTATCATCTCGCATTTAAAAGGTAAGCAGAATATTGAGTGGTCAAGGACAATGCAGTTGTATCTGCAGAGTAGTTACTGGTGACACAATAACAATGTTTTGAATTTCTGCATATTTTTTTTTTCATTCTTTTGAACTAATGTGTTAGGATTGATTGGAAGCTACAAGGATTCGACTTGTTTGTTTGTTGTTGTTTGTTTTTTAGTAGTTAGTTAGAACTTGTTTAGTTTTATAGTAGGATTTTTTGTCTGTTTGAAAATCTTTGCTTCAGTAAGTACTTCATACACAAATACGCCGTTTACTTCTGTTCTTGTTGATATAGCGGTACGGAAGCCTAGACTAACTAACAGACACCCAAACCCATGTTAATTAATCACATTTTTACAAGTTCTAAGTTGAGCTACGAAATAATTTCCAAACGCTTCTTCTTCTTTGGACATGTCCACTCAATCCCAGGAGCCCTGTCCTCAAAAAAACACTCCAGACATTAAACCTACATACATGGTTCTAATAATATGTTATGACTATTACATGATGTTTCGTGTCAGGATAGATATCTTTGAAACACAGGTCTCTATTTTTTTTAAACGTTGCCTCACTCTAGGAATTCTTCCTGTGTCGTGGGTGCGTTTACAAACATACAATCTCACATACACAAACAGCCAGACCCGGAACAACTATCTGTAGGCCATACAAATATTTGTTCCGTGCGGGAATCGAACCCACAACACGCAGCGCAGCAGCCGATCGCTCAACCACTACGCTAACCGTGTCGGTAATTGACGAAAATTTACGTGTAAAAGTGTTATTTATAACCAACTAGCGTCCCACCCCGGCTTCGCACGGGTGCAATGTAAATACTACTGTTTTCTTTACTACAATATTTATGTATTATACATATAAACCTTCCTCTTGAATAACTCTATCCATTAAAAAGAAACCGC
This sequence comes from Hecatera dysodea, assembly GCA_905332915.2. NCBI lineage: Eukaryota > Metazoa > Arthropoda > Insecta > Lepidoptera > Noctuidae > Hecatera > Hecatera dysodea. The sequence goes on along the minus strand of HG995294.1, from coordinate 1,716,835 downwards.
ATCAAAATTCGTTGCGTAGTTTTAAAGATCTAAGCATACATAGGATCAGACAGACAGCGGGAAGCGACTATGTTTTATACACCGTAATGATTTGGTAAATAAATATAATTTATGATTATTTTAGTCATTCGATCACACAAGCACAGTTGTTAACATTCTGTTAACTTGGGCTTTGGCTTGGTTAGCCTTATTGAAACCGGGTGCTATATTGAGGTCAGTAACAGAAACTTCAAACATTGCAATGCAGCATAATGCGCTGGTTATCTTATCACCCAACACTTCGGTAACCTGCTTCTCCTTGATATACAGTGAGATGATAAGGCAGCCTTCCGCGATGCTACTATGTTATTTTAGAAAGAGCTACTGCTGTTTGAAAGTGTGTTTGGACATGTCCACTCAATCCCAGTAGCCCTTTCTTCATGTTATTATGTTATTCTTCATGTTATTTTAGAAAGAGCTACTGCTGTTTGAAAGTGAAAATAAATGACAAAGTGGTCGTGTAGCCTCAATACTTGAATAGGGATGTTTTTCTATTTAGCCCGTGAGTAAAATATTGAACGCGTATATTTGCTTTATGCAGTCTATAAGAATTGACGAAGATAATTAGCATCAAAGATCAGGATGACACAAGCCCCCCACTTGTGTCGTCACGTCGTGGTAAAAATTGTAGCACGAAGTGACGTCACACGAGTTTTCAACGCGTTGTGTCATCTTTGTCTGTTTACGTGAAAAGAGAAAAATATGTGTCCAATATTTTTGGGAAATCTATCGGACGGACTAATGAGATTTTATCTATTGAAGAAGATTATAACAAAGTTAACTTACTAGCAAAGTTAATCATGTCTGCATTTCCAAATACAAGGAGTTAGTAAAAGTGTAAATACATAAATAATCCGACCCCATTTTGTTTTTACTAGAAGCAAAACTAAAAGGTTATATAAATACTGCTTATGATGATAAATATGCTGAAAAAAAAAACGAGAAGCCATTGGTCAGGCTTGCCATTTCACTAGAAAAAAATAAAATAAATAAATAACTATCACGCAAATGTTACGCAAACTTAGCAAGAAGTGTCGTCAGTCCATATTTTACAACAACAAAACAACCAACTTCCAAAGAAGAACGTCAGTGTTTTGATTGTTTCTTCGTGTTTTGACTCTGACATTCAAAATTAAAGGTATTTAATACTTTGTTATGTTTTTTAATTGGATGTTGATAGTATTTTACGGTAAAAAGTGTTTGTAATATTAAATTTTTACTTATCACTTCTTAGTGGTGATGCAACAACTAAATTGACATTATTCCCAAAATTACTGGTTGTGCTATTTTCCGTTAAGGAGTTACTTTCTGTGCTTTCATAGCGCAAGCCCTGATCAGCTCATATTTTAATATCTACTTTGCTTCGGCATTCACATAAACCTAACAATATCTCATTTTACTAGATTTTAATGATTTTAAATTGAGGAGGTCAATAGTTTATCTTTAAAGTTTAAAATCCAATGCAAATTCAATATATTTAACTAAACCCAACGCATCAATCACCAAGATCGGTTCATCTATACTAATATTATAAAGAGAAAAGATTGGACTGCTTATTTGTTTGTATTGCATATGCTTCGAAATGCTTCGAAACCACAGAACCGATTTGAATAATTCTTTCACTATTAGGAAGCTATACTATCATCGGATGATTTATTATGCTATATTTTAATCCCATATTTCTAGGGGAGCGGGAACTATGCGGGTAAAACCGCGGGGCGCTGCTAGTTAACAATAAAATGATGCTTAAATGGATAACCCCAAAAACATGGTTGACATGTACAGATCTGCCTACCGCATGACAGCGTACCGATATGAGGTTATGTTACTAGTATTAACTCGTGTAAAAAATAAACAAACATGCGTTTTCAGCAATCCCGGAAGGTTTTCTATCATTTATTGAAGAATTCCGTTGCCTATATCCAGTTCTTTTTAAATTTAACCAGTCCGGAAAATAGTTTTCCACACGAAAACGAAACCATTCAATGCGGTTGACAATTGGCGAAAATATCTTGAACAAAGATTAAAGTTGAATTGAGAACCTCCAAGGAGGAGGTTCTCAATTCAACTTTAATCTTTGTTTTGTAGTCGGCTACCAACAGAAATCCTGACTTCAAAAACAAAATACCCAGATGCGCATGATTGCAACAAGACCAACTGGTTGCAAAATTGTTCAAAGACTAGTTTTTATCGAGTTAGTTCTTGCATCACATTCCCAGATGACTGATCATCATATTGGCTTGACGAGCCTTTGTAAGAAACTGGATTTGTAAGTTTAGGTTACGCTTCAAAAACAATAAAGCATTGAGAGTGTAGGTACCTGTATTAGTACAATGTAGAAATAACCATCTCCGCCGCTCCGCAAATCTTTTGTGTTTTAAATTAATAGATTAACTTGAATTAATCTTACGAATTGTAGGTCGCGGGTTCAAACCCAGGCAGGCGTATTACTTTGTGTAATAAATATCATCACCAATGCTCTCAAAACGGTGAAGGAAAACATCGTGAGGAAACCGGCATGTTCTAGAACCATAAATTCTAAGACATGTGACATTCACCAACCCGCACTGGGCCCGCGTGGTGGATTACGGACCATTCCCTCTCCTAGAAAGGAGGCCTGTGTCCCAGCAGTGGGAACATTAAAAGGCTGATTATACTAGATTAACTTGGCAATCGCACTAAACAATCTAATTTAATATAATATGTATCACTTGTGAGATACATTGTGTTTTCATGCGATGGCCAATATCTATTTATTTAAAACATAAAAGATTTTCAATATTGATATGGTCACTATAAGATATTGCATGGTTTGCTAATTACGTACCTAATAACTTGACAGAAGGTCCCTTAGGTAGGGATCATCATCTGCCTAGCCTTTTCCCAACTACATTGGGGTCGGCTCCCAGTCAAGCCGGATTCAGCTGAATACCAGTATTTTACGTGAAGCGGCTGCCTACCAGACCTCCACAACCCATTAACTGGGGAACGCGGTACTTCTTGGCAAGACTGGTGTCAGATTTTCTGGCTTATGACAATCCGTAACGACTGCCAAAGATCTCCAAATGACAGCCGGGACCAACGGCTAACGTGCTTTCCGAGGCACGGAGAAGTATCGTTATGTTAAGATGATCACCCATCCACAGACCAACCTCGGCAAGCGTTGCTTAACCTATAAGATCGACCCGTGCGGCTGTTCCCTTAGGTAGGGATATTAAATAATAAATTAACCGACTTGGTATTACGAGGATCTCATAAATTTTTAACGTAGAAGAACTAAGTTGAGTCGAGTTTCTTTACTAGTTATGTCTTTAATGGCAACTGCATTTTATTAGCCTTTTACAAAAGTTCCATGTGCAGGTTATTAAAAAAAAAAATGAGCGCCACCTGGACAACGACATGATTACGTTTTCAAAGTAGACCTTTGAAAACAAACATGGCGTTGACGTAAATTTAACTATTTTTTTTAAACGTTGCCCCTCACTATGAATTTCTTCTGTGTTGTGAGTGCGTTTACAAACATTCAAACTCATATACACAAACATTCAGACCCGGAACAGCTATCTGTAGGCTATATAAATATTTATTCCGTATGGGAATCGAACCCACGACACGTAGCTTAGCAGCCAATCGCTCAACAACTGCACTAACTGTATCATACTAACATAGGACAAGATGAGCGTTTTGATGGACCTATCAAATTGATCTTATCTGATTCGACTGAAACTTCGGACTGGTCATTTCAGAAATTCCTACGACATGGAACACAAAATAATAAACTACGAGTACAAGTAAGCAAGGGCAACCACCAAAATATATATATATTTATAAACGTTGCCCCACACCATGATTTACTCCTGTATCGTGGGTGCGTTCACAAACATGTAAACTCACATACACAAGACACCCAGATCCGGAACAATTATCTGTAGGCCATACAAACATTTGTTCCATGCAGGGATTGAACCCGCGACACCCAGCGCGTATGTTATAATTTAATATGGCGACGTTTTGGCTACTACGCGAATCCGCGAACTTTTCCAAAAATACTAATGTATTTGACTTTTTTCTATGAAAGTGAGGTAACGCTATGTGCAACAATAATAACGTAAATCTTTACTAATATTATAAAAGGAAAGATTTGATTGTTTGTTTGTATTGAAAAGGCTCCGAAACATCTGAACCGATTTGAAAAATTCTTTCACCGTTGGGAAGCTACACTATCCCCGAGTGAGATAGTTTATATTTTATCCCCTTGTTCCCACGGGAACGGGAACTACGCTGGTGAAACTGCGGGGCACTGCTAGTTAATTATATTTTTGGTCAAATTCACTTTTCATTCATTATGCGGATTGTTCAGGTTTAGTCCTATTTGCGGAAACCTTTTGACAGAAATGTCAATAATTTGTGTAATGTAACTAGCATAATCGCACGTCAGTACGCAGGTGAATATCAGTAACTAGCATAATCGCGCGTCAGTACGCAGGTGAATATCAGTAACTAGCATAATCGCACGTCAGTACGCAGGTGAATATCAGTAACTAGCATAATCGCGCGTCAGTACGCAGGTGAATATCAGTAACTAGCATAATCGCACGTCAGTACGCAGGTGAATATCAATAACTAGCATAATCGCACGTCAGTACGCAGGTGAATATCAGTAACTAGCATAATCGCGCGTCAGTACGCAGGTGAATATTTGTAACTAGCATAATCGCACGTCAGTACGCAGGTGAATATCAGTAACTAGCATAATCGCACGTCAGTACGCTGGTGAATATTAGTAACTGGCATAGCCGCGCAAGCTTGAATCACATTTTTCATGAATGCTCCACTTCTATTGGTTTCAACGATGATATATCGCGTATAGTCTTTCTCGATAAATGGGTTATCTAACACTGAAATTATATCTCAAATCGAACGATTAGCGCGTTCAAGCAAAGAAACACTCTTCAGCTTTGTATATTAAGTTTAGATTTACACGGACCGATTGCCTATCGCACGGAACCAACAGCTTAACGCGCTTTCCAAGGCACGGAGCAAAGTCGGTATGTAACAAATGGTCACCCATCCATAGTTTAACCTCGGTAAGCGTAGCTTAACTTCGAAGCTCGACCCGTGCGGTCGCAATTATTTATCAATTTTTGAGTTGGTATAATCCCCTAATACAACTACATTGCAGGCTTAAAAAACTTTCTACCATTTCTAGCAATTAGTGAGGGGAAAGCTCAAGGTTTTCACATAACATAAGCCGATCGTAAAAGCGACTTACTAGTGACATCGGTATTACGAGAACCAATGCGCTTATTATATATGGGAGCGGCCAGTAATGATACGCGTCTGAAGTGCTGGTAATTTTATTTGTATTTAGATGCCGAGTGTACTTTTCGTAGCTTTTTTTTTAATGATTAATGAGCGATTCGCGACATCAATCTTCAAAGTTTGGCGGTCAGAAACTTTTGTAAATAAAATTTAAATAAATTTTGATTTAAGAAAAGAATATCGTGCTTTGGATATGTAAACACCTTTCACCTTTCACCTAAGGTGGTAATTTTAAATTAACAAGCTATTTCAGTTCTCTACTCACCCCTACTTGAATCCAACCAAAACTAAAAATAAATAATATAGAAAAATAATAGATTATTTAAACCCGAACTCAAAAAAACATCCCCCTATTGCCGATTACTCATCGAACAACCAAAATAATTCTTCTAACATTTGCTCAGTAATTTAAACAATCCGGACATAAGGAATACCTCGCAGTGGCGTGAGGAATACCGCGAAGACTGCAATAGTCTTGTCGCATGCGTTTTATTGCGGTGCCATGTCATTGTCTGGCGGTGCAATGACCAGGATCCGGGAATTTAATGGGAGAATAGGACTTTACAAACAGCAAAACATAAGTCAACAACACGTCTTTATTGCCCTAAGTTGGAAAGCACAGTTGCAATGGGATCACACAGTGTAGGCAACTCATTTTATTATAGGTACTTTATTATTAAGTTTCAATTTGTTTAGTTTACGCGGGAAGCGAAATGGCAACGTCGCAAAGTTACAACGTCGCATTTCTTGTTCGCGCGCATGTTGCCAACCGCCGCCGAGCCCGCGCGCCGCTTGACGGTTAGTTGCTGCTACAAACGAGTCGCGCGCGGGTGCGTACTAAAACGCTCCGACGTTCCCGCCAATTTTGTGAATCTCTGCTTACCTGTTATGTATGTATGTAACTGACTTGAGTTTTGGTGTAAATGTGTCTTCAGTGAATATACGTCCTTTATATACCTAGTGACTGCGTCTCATTGTGGAAAAATCCCGCCCTAAATAATACACAGAGTTTTACCACAAAGCTGAAGCTCGGTTCCATCTCTAGAGTTGGTCGGTTGAGACTGGTCACCTCTTAACTGCCACTGACTTGTTTTAATCTTTATACTTTGAATTGTTTTTATAGTTTCCTTTTTTTCTTTGCATTGTCCTCACATATAGAAGCGACCAAGGATGTAACCAAGGTTATGTAATACAGAACATAATTTAAAAGAGTGTCCGTGGAGTTTCTTGCACGTTCTTCTCCATAGAGATCTACGCTTTGGAACGTGCAGAGAGAGCTTCATCTCTTTCGTCTTGACAGTTCAAAAGTGCCTGTAAAGGGTTTAATTGAAATAAATGATTTGAATTGAATTGAAAAATAGGACAGGTATTATTGGGTAATTTAAATTAATCCAATTTAAATAATTATCTACTATGCTCTTACTTCTGAATCAAAGGTCGAAAGTTTACTAGCAAACGGAGCATCAGACAAAAGTTAGCGTCGATATATTTCTGGTTAGCGACCGGAAATGTCAGCTTGGTGTAACAAACTCGCAGACCACACCATTACTGTCTTGTCAGTGACGTCTTATTATCGCGGCTTTACCATTAAGTGACCACTGAATATGCTGACCACTGCCGGTAGCAGTCAGAGTTGTCATACAGGGTTATTTGTAAAACACCAACAACCTCTTAACAGGTCATTGTACTCATCATTATAACAACTTTTACTATGGGACCAAATCTGAATACGCGAAAAAAAAAACAGCTGTTCCTTACATTTTATATTCGTATAACTCATCAAAATGTAGGGGACAGCTGATTTTTTTTTTTGCTAATTTGTTCATAATGATGAATACAATGACCTCTTAAGAGGTTGTTGGTGTTTTACAAATAACCCTGTATATGAGTAAATACTCTAATACGAACTTCTTACTCAAGAAATATCAACGCCCCGTGCGTTGTGAACTAAATCAATCAGCGCGGACGAAGTCACGGTTGAAGTGCTAGTGCCTTATATTTTGGAATTTTGACAATGGCTTTTGATTATAGAAAATATATCTAGAATATGGTTCTTTGTCTAGGGCGTCAGGTGACAAAGATGATGAAAATAGTTTGGGTAGTGTTTGCGTCAATTTAATATCCCACCAAAAACATTTATTTATTTATTTATTTTATTATTTATGTAAAAAAATGTTTTAATGTTTTATAATGTTTTATTATGTAAAAAACTAGCCAAGTCTCGATGGAGCTGCTTATTTTTCTCGAAAAAGTAATGAAATCTAGTCAAAGTCGTGCCAAGTCTAAGGTTCCTTACTGCGATTTCTTTATTATTATAGTTAATGTTGTGTGACTTGGCCGTTGAATATTCTTTACACGTTAACAGGTATGACGAAAATTTCTGCTTTCTGGTCTTATCCAGAGGTATTATATAGGGGCCTGAAAATGCGGCGCAATGGTTCCAGTAAAGGATGGTACGGCGGTGTTTGCTTTGCGCTCGACTTGGCTGATTTTACATGCTACGATAAACAACCAACGTAATTTAAGTACAAATGCGTTTTAAGGGAATTATATTTTTTTCTTTGGTTGCGTCCTGTAAACGTATTGTGTGCCTTAAGTTTGTGCTAAAGAGTTGTTTTTCTTTCAAATCAAATCAAATCAAATCAAAAGTCATTTATTCAAACTAGGCTGAGCGACAGCACTTTTTGAACGTCAAATTTTACATAAAGACAGTCCCCCAAAACGCCCACCCGTCACCACTTCCTAGTGTTTTAGCTGGGAAGAAGAAGTGGCGCAACAAACTCCCCAGCAACACATCTGTCTGTTGCGTTTTAAGAACTTGAATTTATACAATAGTATGCAAAGTCATTACATGCCAAAGCTAGGAAAAAAATCAATTATCCAACATGGAAATATTAAATCAATTCACTATAAAAACATTGTAAAGATTAGATTGAGTCAATTAAATAAAAATAGATTGACCGACATAGTCATAAAAAATTACACAAAAACAAAAAAAAAAAAAACAAAAAATATATATATATATGAACACATATAACCTGTCATAAGCTAACTTATAGAGAAAGAACATGCTAAATATGACATTGTCTTGCGTTCAACACAGCGACCAACTATCTTTGTCGTCTAAATAGTCGTTAATAGAATAGTATGCCTTCGAACAAAGGTTAGATTTAACTTTAGCTTTAAATGAGTTAAAAGGCAGATCAAGAAAAGAAAGCGGAAGTTTATTGTAAAAACGGATACCGAGCCCCACAAATGACTCATGGACCTTACGAAGTCGGTGGGAAGGAGCATGTAGCTTGTGCTTGTTTCTGGTGTTAAAGTTGTGGATGTCGCTCATTTTACAGTATAGATGTATATTTTGCCTAATATATAGAATGTTTGCAAAAATGAATTGAGATGCTACTGTAAGAATTCCAATGTCTTTAAAAAGTTCTCTTAATGAAACTCTAGGCCCTAACTGATATATTGCTCGCACAGCACGTTTTTGTAAGACAAATACATTTTGTATATCAGCAGTTTTTCCCCACAATAGAATACCGTAGGACATAACGCTATGGAAATAACTAAAATAGACTAACCGAGCTGTCTCAACGTCAGTATACTGTCTCACTTTCCTGACAGCGTATGCGGCAGAACTGAGCCTTCCCGATAAACTTGATATATGTGGGCCCCATTGTAGTTTGGCATCGACAGCAATTCCCAAAAAAACTGCCGAGTCCACAGTTTCAAGTACTTCGCCACTTAAGGTGATATTGGGTCCTAGATTTCTAACATTTGGTAAAGCAAACTTTATACATTTCGTTTTCTTGGCATTTAAAACTAGATTATTGGTCGTAAACCAATCCGTAACCATTGAGAGAGCGCTGTTTACGTTACTGAAATCTTGTCTATTCCTTTCTACTTTAAAAATAAGAGAGGTATCATCCGCGAACAATACTACGTCACAGATACCCTTTAAGAAAAATGGTAAGTCATTTATGTACACTAGAAACAAGAATGGACCCAGTATTGAGCCTTGAGGCACGCCTAAATGCACTGGTAGTCCGGAAGATTTCACGCCATTGATATCCACACATTGCAACCTATTATGTAAATATGAATCAATTACGTTAAGAGCTTCGCTTTGGAGACCGTAATAACGTAGTTTACGCAAAAGCGTGTCATGGTATACGCAATCAAAGGCTTTGGAGAGATCACAGAAAACTCCAATTGCATTTTGCGAGTTCAATTAAAGAGAAAGATTGAAGACGAAAGTCTTCAAACAGTGCGTTCTACCCGTCATGACATTCGGAGCCGAGACGTGGACACTGACGGCTAGTATGGTCTACAAGCCCAAAATCGCTCAGCGGGCTATGGAATGTTTACGGGCTATGCTCGGTGTGTCTCTGAAGGATCGCATCAGAAATGAGGTGATCCGTCAGAGAAGCAAGGTCATCGATATAGCCCACCGAATTAGTAAGCTGAAGTGGCAGTGGGCTGGCCATATTAGTCGTAGAACTGACAACCGTTGGGATAAAAGAGTTCTAGAGTGGAGACCGGGTCTCGGCAAACATAGTGTAGGACGTTCTCAGGCACGGTAGAGTGACGATTAGCTGGCAAAAACTGGATGCGAGAAGCCGAAAATAGATCTAAGTGGCGTGCAATTGGAGAGGCCTATGTCCAACAGTGGACTGGAACAGACTGTTGATGATGATGATTGATGAGGCATCTGATCTACGGAGTACATACTCCATAAGACGTACATATATGCCAAAGTGCCAAGACTTTAAATACAAAGAGCTAACAGTCTCACATATTTCACATACCTTGCAAATGACTTCACACAAATCCAACATAAATAAGTTTATCTGGTAAGTATTCAACAAACGGCTCGGTTTAGGGTCACATGCGCTTGCGCAGATTGCGGCCCATTCACTACGGAGCCGGGAGGTTATCAGTTATACGTGTTTACAAGCGGTACAGACAGCCGGGAATTTGTATGTATACCTATACAGGTCAATAAGTAGGATATTGAGGTATTTTGCTCAAACGAGTTTGCAGAGGCTTTATAGCAGATTTATTTAATAGTACGTAAAAAAGGAGACTTATTTCGGGCCCATTCATATCGACAAATCTCAAAAACATTGTGAGACAAACTGGATAGTGGACATCATTATTTTGATTTTTTCCCAAAATAATAAAGTATTTTCAGATTTGGACTATCAAAAGTTGAAAGTATTTCAAACATATTCAACTAAAATTGACGATATCAAACTTTCCAGACGTTCTATCTCCAATCTATTTCTAAGAGAGAAAAAATAGATCTTTCACCGCCAAAGATACTGTTATTTATTCACGTCTGGCTAGTGAGAAGGCGTTGCAAGCAACTGTCATAACATTAAATCTCTGTGTATTCCATATCTAAATCTATATAAATAAAAGGGAAACTAACAAGCTGACTGACATATTTATTTATTATTAGCAGCGCCCCGCGGTACACCCGCTTAGTTCCCGTTCCCGTGGGAATATGGGAATAAAATATAGCCTAAAGTCAGGGTGAATATAGCTTTCTAATGGTGAAAGAATTTTTGAAATCGGCACAGGTGTTTTTGTGTTTATTCATTACAAACACACGCACACACACAATAATACAAATCTTTTCTCTTTATAATATTAGTGTAGATATAACTAAGGCCCAGATTATAAACGTAAACTCCAACTCCATCAGAGCATCAAAACTGTCAATAAAACTTCTCATGAATTGAAGTTTTCGGGCTTGAAAGATGAGCAAGCAAATGCGTAAACGCGCTTGCTGAGCTAAAAGTCACCTCGCAAGTACGAAAATTTCAATTTATGACGTCAATTAGACAAGATTTTTTTTCAGCCACTACGTTTTCTGGTGTCGACCGGCGTAGCAAAGGGCTGATGAAACTGTACACCTCACAACATAATCATAATCAGCCTTTTATTGTTCCCACTGCTGGGACACAGGCCTCCTCTCTAGGAGAGAGAATGGGCCATAGCCCGTAATCCAGCACGCGGGCCCAGTGCGGGTTGGTGAATGTCACATGTCTTCGTATTTTTGGTTCTAGGACATGCTAGTTTCCTCACGATGTTTTCCTTCACCGTTTTGAGAGCCAGTGGTGAAGAAATGAATTACACAAAGTAATGCGCCTGGCTGGGTTTGAATCCGCGACCTACGATTCATAAGTCGGGGCCGTTACCACTCGGCCACCACTGCTCTCCACCTCACAACAATTACAGGAAAAACGTTTATAAAAACAAGCGTACAATGTGCGGACTTATCGTACATGACAATCTTAGGTTACAGACAACCTTTGAGTCAACTTCTCCGAGAGAGGCGTGCGTGTAAATTTGGAGATCATCAGCATACAGATGGGTGAAAGAAGATAGTTGTTACGAAATACCATAAATAAAAACGGAGTGTCAATACAATAATCTTTTTACCAACAGAAGCAATGAATTGACTTACGACAAAAGGGGAATAATCAGGTATCAGAAGGTTTGACAGAAGTCTTAGTGTAGTAGCTTTGGTGCTCTTATCCAATACGGGCGAAGTAAAAAAAGTAAGTTGAAGTCCCAAGTCTTTAGGAATTTTTCATGAGACATTTTTCCGATATCTGATCATTTGAGAAAATTCTAGATCATAGCTTAGTATATCAACGTATGGCTGAAACTACTGGCACTAGAAGCATGACATTTTTCACAAAGCTTTTTCTATGATGTAGGTAGGTGAGCACTAAATACGGATTTTAGGAATTCAACCTTAAAAAGTTAACAGTGGGAAAATCTGCGCGGACGAAGTCGCGGGAATGTGTTAGTCGTTTCTACATCTGTATATCCATTTTTATACTTGTATATGCTGTTGAAGATGGTTTACTGAGTGCATGCTTACTTTCATAACCATTGCATAAATAAACATGGCAGTTTCTGAGAAACACACTGTGTTTCGTCATACGTCTTGTGAGTTTTCTGCAATATTTTCCTGCAGCGACTCAGCGTTGCTAATGCGTCCATGGGTACTTCAACAACTCCTCGTAGCTAAGTTATGGTTACGCCATTTACTTCATATTTTTATAAGTATATAAGAGCAGTGGTGGGTGGCCGAGTGGTAACGGCTCCGACTTACGAATTGTAGGTCGCGGGTTCAAACCCAGCCAGGCGCATTACTTTGTGTAATTAATTTCTTCACCACTGCTCTCAAAACGGTGAAGGAAAACATCGTGAGGAAACCGGCATGTCCTAGAACCAAAAATTCGAAGACATGTGACATTCGGTACTCCCTTACTTCTCATAAAATTGTTTGTCCGAAAATCATTATCCATAACACGTTTGCTATAAACTACAATAACCATAATGTTCAAAACCCTGAAATTTTGGTTAGCATAATTATCTTTAGTTCTAAAAGTATTCTGTCATAATATCGAGTACTATAATAATTCAATCTCCTAATTTTAGATGCCCTAAAGTCATATGTCCTAAGTATTGTGTTGAATAATGTGTATTATTCCGAATACATTTGCTAAAAATAGGTTTTAGTGACAGAAACGAATCGCTGTAAATCCGACTCCACGTAGTCTTGTCTGCCCTACCCCTAGAGTGTAATTTAAATTCGCGTAGGCGCGGAGGGGCGAGGCGGCCCGCGAGTTGAGGAGCAGGTGGTTGTAACACTCGCCGCCGCGGCTGAGGTTGGCCGGCGAAGCCGGCCAGCAAGCCGAAGCTGCGGTGGTGAGCGTTAAACGCATCTGCGACGATAAACTCGCGTGGGACCGCCGGAGCCCCTTAGCGCCGGAGCCGTCACAGAAACCATGCCTGCTGCATGTTGCGTGCTTGCTTGCATGCTGCTTGCTTGCATGCTGCTTGCTTTCATGCTGCTTGCTTGCATGCTGCTTGCTTGTTTGCATGCTGTATGCTTGCTTGCATGCTGCATGACTCCTTGCATGCTGCTTGCTTGTTTGCATGCTGTATGCTTGCTTGCATGCTGCTTGCTTGTTTGCATGCTGTATGCTTGCTTGCATGCTGCGTGCTTGTTTGCATGCTGTATACTTGCTTGCATGCTGCATGACTCCTTGCATGCTGCATGCTTGCTTGCATGCTGCACGACTCCTTGCATGCTGCATGCTTGCTTGCTTACAAAAACCACAAATGTTCACAATCAACTGCTTTATTAAGTACATGTATAATATATTTATTTACGTAATATATAATAAAAAAAAATAATGCATCATCAAACATTTTTAATTATAACAAATGAGAGAAGCTCATAGCAATTGCTTTGTTATACGTTCTAAGAATATTATTTGTTTATTTGTAATTTGAATTTAGGACTTATAACTTTTATTGAAAACGGTTTTATATATTTTGTATATTATCGATTGTAATATTTATGACAAACGGTTTTAGGACATATTATATTTAGAGATTTTAATTTTATGGCATGAGATATTAGGTGATATTAAGTTCGGGTAAGTTATCATTCGGACAAATGATGATTAGGACAAAAAAAGTTATGGCTCTTTAAATTATGGATAAAAAAGTTAGGTAATACAATAGAGAACCGTGACATTCACCAACCCGCACTGGGCCCGCGTGGTGGATTACGGCCCATTCCCTCTCCTGGAGAGGAGGCCTGTGTCCCAGCAGTGGGAACGTTAAAAAGGCTGATTATGTTATATAAGAGCAGTGGTGGCCGAGTGGTAACGGCCCCGACTTACGAATTGTAGGTCGCGTGTTCAAACCCAGACAGACGCAATACCCTGTGTAATTAATTTCATCACCATTGCTCTCAAAACGGTGAAGGAAAATATCGTGAGGGAACCGGCATGTCCTAGAACTAAAAATTCGAAGACATGTGACATTCACCAAACCGCACTGGGTCCGCGTGGTGGATTACGGCCCATTCCTTCTCCTAGAGAGGAGGCCTGTGTCCCAGCAGTGGGAACGTTAAAAAAGCTGATTATGTTATATAAGAGCAGTGGTGGCCGAGTGGTAACGGCCCCGACTTACGAATTGTAGGTCGCGTGTTCAAACCCAGACAGACGCAATACCCTGTGTAATTAATTTCATCACCATTGCTCTCAAAACGGTGAAGGAAAATATCGTGAGGGAACCGGCATGTCCTAGAACTAAAAATTCGAAGACATGTGACATTCACCAAACCGCACTGGGTCCGCGTGGTGGATTACGGCCCATTCCTTCTCCTAGAGAGGAGGCCTGTGTCCCAGCAGTGGGAACATTAAAAGGCTGGATTATTATATAAGTATGATATAAATTTATTGCTGTACCGTTGATGCACCCAGAACTTTTACAAAACCACTGGTTGACCTACATATGATACATAAATTGAAACTCAAAACATTTATCCGACTATAATATTATAAACGCGAAAGTTTGTATGTATGGACGTTTGTTATTCTTTCAAGCAAACTACTGATTTGATCTTGATGGAATTTGACACAGTGGTAGATTATATATAGTCTGGAGTAACACATAGGATACTAACTTTTTACCCGGGGAGGATGTTCCATTGAGATAATTTTCGACATTCAACTAGTTTTAAATAAAACATACAGCTATTTTTACAGTCGGAATGTGCAAGAAACTCTGTGAATAATAGAATAAGGTTTTATATAAAAAATATAAAATAATATATTAATTAAATCAACTTTTAAAATTGAATCGATTCCCTAACTTTCTCCTATATTAAAGTCAGTTAACAAACTTAAGAAAATTACAAGCTTATACATAAAAAATAATCTGAGGCATCTCAGTCGCAGTCTGTCAAAATAGCCTCGATTTCCATACATTTTCCACTGCTTGCGACTGATAGTAGGGGAGCCCGCGATGCTAAATGGGGATTTACCCGAGCGTCATAGGGACCTCTTGGGTTGCAAAGCTTAGATGATAAGAAGAAAAAAAATGTTATATAATGTTTACCTTTTCATCGGTGGGGGGAGCAGCTATAGATTTTAAAATATGTAAAAAAATACTGTGCGTGGACATACTCGAGCGCGTCTGATATTGACAGCATCGATATCCTACGTATTTTTAATATTGTACGTTTGTTAATCTGATCGTTTGCATGACGCGGGTGGGTGGTCGTACGTAAGGGTTGAAAAAAAAATCGAGCACGTCAGATTTTCTAAGGGGATGTTAAGTGAACCCCTTTAATCTGACTCTGTTGTACAATATTTTCCTAATCCTTGTGTACTGAAGTATGATAAATATATTATTATTAGAAAAAAAAAAACCTACAAAAAAGCTATCATTCAATAATCTGACGATTTCGATGTGTCGCAGACTCGCGGCCATTATTATAATGTGCAAAAAATTCGCCACTTTGAAACACTCAAGCGCGTCAGATTAAGATATAATATATGGTTCATCATTATGTCCTAGGCGTGCTGTCTCATAATCTGTCGATTACCTAGAAGGATTCGCTGAATCAGACAAAAAAAAAATTAAATCATTGAACTTAACTAATTACTCAGGTATAGCATATAACGGGCCTGTTGGTCTAGTGGTTAGCGGCCCTGACTTCTAAGCCGGAGGTCGTGGGTTCGATTCCCACCCAGGACAAACTTTGTGTGATGAGCATGATTGTTTGTTCTGTGTCTGGGTGTGATTTATCTATAATATGTATGTATTTATAAATTATATAAGTATTTATATCAGTTGTCTGGTTACCATAACACAAGCTCTGCTTAGCTTGGGATCAGATAGCCGTGTGTGAGTTGTCCCAAGATATTTAGATTTAGATATGATATCCGACTGCAAACGTTGATTAAGTAGAATTGACCCTCGGATCATATGCTTCATTTAATTGCTGATTAGCAGGTTCTTAATCCAAATTCTCTATTGAAACTTCGTATAAAGAATCTGATAATCAGTATTTAAACGAAGCATATGGTTAAAAACTCACTACAACATTTGATAACTCTGTCACATCAAAATTCTCTTCACAAAGTAAGTTAACCTCAAGGGTCACAATTACAAAAATACTTTCTGCACCGGCCAAGTGGCCAAACAACATTTTTACTCAAACAAAGATGTCTGGAACAAAAGCAAGTTTTTCTTGTTCTTCATCAGTACCCAAATATTTCGTAACAACATTTTTGACAAGCAAATTAAAGAAGAATTAGCTGATGAATCTGTATGTTTACCAAATCAAAGCTTATATGTACTTATAGAAAGAGCATTCATTAATAATCGCGCTCATTTAGAAATAACGAAAAAGAGTTTAGATGTGCAAAAAAGACGCTTACCAAAAAACAATAATATGGCAAAAAATACGTGTCCCTATATTTTTTGATAATCGACCTGTCGGACTAAATTGCGTCAGATTTTTTATTTAGGAAACATCCCTATTTATTTTTTATCAGTTTTGTTTTATTTCTTATCATTCGCATAAGTTGAACACACTTCAACCATTCGGATTTTACTTGATCTGCCTCTTTTCTACCACCGTGCACCGTATCAACTTTCTAAATTCTACCTTCCTACTTCATTCAAGTTTTATAGAATTGGGCACCTTCTCACAATGACGTCAATGAACCCTCCCCGTATTACTTTCGTTAAAGAAGCTTAGCATAAGTTTGCATGTTAGTTCCGTGCCTTTCATTTTCTTTCTTCTAAAAAAAATTAAAAACACCTTTTCGTTACTCTCTTCACCTATGTCACGCGCCGTAAGGGTCATGTTTTTCGCCGCCTCAAGCCAAAGCCAAGCCAAACCCAAGCCAAGCCAAGTGTTCTTGTTTCATTATATTTAGCTGCTAATATCAACATCCCCCTTTCCTTGTTCCTTGTATTTTCAGTAAGACCAATCATTTGTATTTCCTACATTAAAATGGTATTGTAAGAGAAGCAAATGAATTCACTTCCTTAAAGCCACATCATCTTGTACAGTTGTTTTTCTGCAACGTCTATATTAACACCTGTATCTACATTGTAAATTCGACCTCCAGACTGCTCTTAGACCATTACGAATTGGGCAACGTTTACAAATGATGACGTTAAAGCATATTATTGCTTGAAAGTCACTTAATTATAACCAGACGTTCAATACACACTGCCACAATTGACTCAAGTGTTTCGTTAAGAAGTTGGTGCGATGTTTGCTCATTGATTAAAATGACAGTTTAAATATGGCGAGAACTTCTCTTGTAAAGATACAAAACAACTATGGCTGGCACAGTTGTTGGATGTAAATTGTGTTTTTATGCTGACTTCTCTGGTATTCATTTCAAGTGAATATCGCTGTGGGATTCAAGATACAAATAGCGTTAGCGCAATAGGGTAGTTGACTAAAAAAATCTAATTAGTCCGTCAGATAGATTTCCAAAAAATATTGGACACGTATTTTTTCTTTTTAAACGTAAACAAAAAATGAAGACGATACAGAGCGTTGAAAACTCGTGTGACGTCACTACTCGCTACAATTTTTACCGAGCCGTAACGTCACAAGCCCCCACTCCTGATCTTTGATACTTTGTATCTTCGTCAGTTTTTATAGATTTGATAAAGGAAAAAATACGTGTCCAATATTTTTCTATACTTAATCTAACTGACGGACTAAACATAATCATATATTTTTTACTCAGGAAACATCCCTATTCGTTTATTTTCTTCTGAAGCGGTATGGGCTGACTCCTGTTCCTCCTGCCTTTAATCCATTTTACCCACTTGAGGTTCGCGAAGGTTTTTCTCATACATTCTACCTGACACACTACCTTTACTCCACATTACCCTATCAGAGAGTATAGAAGATTCGCGATTACATAAATTCGTTCCCTCATATAATTAGTTTGTTTCCAGACGGCTACGGCTTTTAAATCCCATTTCATTATTCATTTGTATTACCTACCTTTACTTCGGCGATTCTTTCTCTTCCAAAGATATCATTAAATATGGCATCTGCTGAATTGGTCCCAAAAATAGGGTCATTGCACATAATAAACCATGAAGTGGTCAGAAATAACTTGTTTCGCAAAAATAAAACAAAGTAAGGATCACAAAAAGTACATGAGCTGCGTGTTCACCGATCGATCATCATCTTACTTATTTATATTTTTTTTTGCCATTTTTTTCGAAAATTGTTGTACGGAGTCATATTCAATTTCCTTTAAGTATAACTTGTTCAGTTACATAAATCATAAATTTGTGTGTAATTTCTTAGTCTTTGAAATTAATGAACTTAATACACGTAAGCAATTTTCCATACGACACGACTGGGGAGACATAAAGAGCAATAGTAACCACTCCATGAGTTCCGCACGGGATATCATACCCTTTTTTTTGGATGGGAAATTATCAAATGACTTCTCCCGCTCTGGGCGGAGCGGAAGGGAGTATCAGACTCTTACTGACTAAAACCCACCCGTGTTCCTTCTTGTGCCCTTTGCGTTCCAAGGGCCGCGGTGACTCTTTCGAACAAATTCCGTAACCCTAGCAGGCACCAACGCTATGGGGCCCCGTCTTCTTTGCTGACGGCTCTTTGAGGCGCGCGTGGAACACGACGCGCCATCGACTCGGACCTGGTTGCTATCGGACGGCGAGCCACCCATAGCTCGCCATCCACCCACGCCTACTACGGTGGCCGAGAACCGCGCTGCATTTCCCGACGCCCGGGGTGTCTTCTTCTGTTGCGGCGGCTGGAGCGTGAGGTTTCCCTCTCTCGCACGCGTTCCGCCTCCTCCTTTGCTAATATTACTGCTTCGAAGAAGGAGGCGACCGCTTCCCATGCCTCCTCGCTCCAGACCATGGCTTGAACCAGGGCCGGACGCGAGAGGTCACCGCCGCCGAGGGATGTCATACCCTGACTTCCAAACTTCGGGCTGCTACTGAGAAATTTCACGGGACGTCTCATCCAACAGTCCCGGTTTTTAGGCTAGGCCAGGAAAAATAACACAGAGTAACTATAGTAGCAGATGGTTAACGGGGCCGAAAAGTGGAGTGGCGACTGCGTACCGGAAGACCCAGCGTTGGCACGGCCTTCAACAAGCTGGACCGATGACCTGATGAGGGTCACGTGTAGCCGATGGACATGAAACGCAGAGTACCGGTGGTCATGGCGACACTTGGGGGAGGCGATCTTTCGGCTGATATGATGATGCTCATAAGCTATAGTAGTAGCACCTTTATCAGTCAGGCGTTTTGAATCGAAACAAAACAGCATAAGCATAAGCATAATCAGCCTTTTAATGTTCCCACTGCTGGGACACAGGCCTCCTCTCTAGGTGACGGAATGGGCCGTACGTCCACCACGCGGGCCCAGTGCGGGTTGGTGAATGTCACATGCCTTCGGATTTTTGGTTCTAGGACATGCCTGTTTCCTCACGATGTATTCCTTCACCGTTTTGTAACAATGGTGATGAAGTTATTACACAAAGTAATGCGCCGGGTTTGAATTCGAAACAAAACGGTTCTTTAATTATTTACTTATTTGAAAAAGAAAATATTTTCTTTAAAAGAAAGTTTTAAATACCTTCCGCCTATCTAATTACCTGACCAAACTCACTTTGGGAACAAAGAGCGTTTGTCATCGTATTAAAGCCCTTAAATTTTAATACATAAGCTATTAAATGTCTCACTTCTGTTTATCTAGTTGAACGTACTTCGGATGATTTACGAGTTCCTTGTTTATTGTGATGTCACCCGGTATACTCATCTCGATGAAATGAGGTGACTGAATAAAGAACAAATAATTGTTTAGCTATTTAATAAACTGTAATCTCTTACTTTAAGGCGCGTCCCCGTGCAAAACGCAGCGGTAGCCGTTTTTTGTGAAGTTTTTAGAAGCCATCTTCTCATTATCCATCAGAAATATCAACAAATAAAAAATACATTAAATTTCTACATAATCTTGACTCCAAAATGGTAGTTTTTTTTTTTAAGTCGCAATGTTTAATTATAGAGTCGCAACGAAACGACAGAAATGAGAAATAATTATTTTAACATGCATCTCCTCGTAAAGTAACCATTATTTTGGTTCGCTACTTAAAGTAATGGATAGGTAATTTAATAGTAAACATTTTGCTAGTTTTATTTTTTATTTAACTCGAAAATTTGATTTTATATAGATTTTACTATAAAATCTGAGCGTAATCGCTACGAATCTTGCGGGTGCGGCGAAGAGGGAACGAATGCTCAAGGTTATTTGGTCCGGGTACCGCCTAAACATTACTTACGTAGAAAAAAAGAAAGTTTTCTTCAGTTTATCTGTAAATTAGATGAAAAAGTTTCCATCAAAAAGTTGGGATGCCTCGACAGTTATGTAAGTCAGAGAATTTTATCACTTCATAGTATAAAACAAAGTCGCTTTCTCTGTCCCTTTATCCCTATGTATGCTTAAATCTTTAAAACTACGCAACAGATTTTGATGCGGTTTTTTCAATAGATAGAACGATTGAAGAGGAGGGTTTATACGTTTAATACATGCATATTATAGTAGAGGAAACATTAGTATCCTCATGCATCCGTGCGAAGCCGGGGCGGGTCGCTAGTCGTTAATAATATTTGCGTATCTAGTTTTTTAGTCTAATGTTACTTGTTGTTATTAATTACCGATTGTATCAATATCTGTTTGTCTTTTAATAATGGATATTCTCAGTAATATTACTAGTATTTTTCGACTCCTTGGAAGCAGTAGTAGATCGTAACAGTTTCTGAGTTGTGTCTTTATGACGGAGTGTCAGACGGTCAGACAATAAATCTTAGTGCGCTTGTCGTTTAATGCGCGATAGCTGCGCACACGCCGCTGCACTGAGCGTGACGTCACGAGATAAATGGCGCTGCTTTATCATCGTGTTCTGGGAAGTGAGAAAATTTAATTGATCTTTAATGTTAGCAGATAAAGGAAATTCTGTCTTTAAACGTTGATTTTTCGAATAACATCATGGCTTCGGGCACCTTCAATCAATATTTATTCTTCTACCGTAGTCTTACTAGAACTATTTCCTTGCCTTGCAAATCTCCGAGTGTTATGTGAGTAGGCAAAATGTTTGTCAGCTGAGATAATGCCAAAAAGAATCAAGTAAGCTTATAATATGGCTTGATCGTTTAGTGCTGGGCGCGCACTAGTCTGTAGAAACGAGATAATCCTGAGTGAGACTCTAGATTAAATGTCATTTTACCAGCGAATGCGGTTGTCAAAATGGCAAGATGTAAGGAATCGATTACATGACATTTCGACAACGTGTGTCAAACCCACACTATTCTTACGTTTTGAAAATCACCAGAAACGCAAAGCTGGCAAATCAAATTGTTAGCAGAGCGAACTGCCTACAATTTATGAACAATTCAGTTTGAATGCAAATTAATATAATAACAGCCCCGAAAAACCAACACTGGGCAAAATCAATACAGGGCAATACTACCATATTGTCCTAAGTAGAACCGTTAAAGATAGTATGAAAACTAACTTACAGACATAATTGTTATCATTAGAGGATGTAGGGTCAAGTTGTCCATCGTCGATCAATCGTTAATATTATCTGGTGTATAAAATGACTGTTACTTTGACAGTTACAGATCTTTGGGTGAACAAAACAAGTCATAGGCTGGACTTTCATTTTCAACTTTTCTTTGTTTTAATCATTGTAAATTTCTAGATACTTTTTGTAAGGTTTTCAGATGAGATATTAACTTCAAACACTGAAGAGCAACTTGAAATTATTATCTTGGTAATCTCTTTAAATGACTTCAGCAAATCAATGCTTTTCCGTGTATGTTCCAGTCTTCATTAGACAAATATTCGAAATTTACACAGCCGGCGGCGGTTGCAACTTGCGCGCGAATCAGGTGTAAACGAAGCATCACGAAAATCCTCGAAACTGTGATCGGCTTGACCGAATAATCGGCCGACTAGTCGGCCTCGTTAAAACCGACTAGTCGACCAAAGTCATAATCGGCACACCTCTATTTTTTTTTTGGTTTCTTTTTTTTTTTTTTCGTTCAGTCCATACAAAGGTTGTATGTAAGAGATTGCCTTGAGTGAGACCGCCAGGATATTTGATTAATTGCACACTTATTTTTATATTATCTATTCCTTTGCTTGTTACAATAAAGTATATGATTAATAAATAAGAGTGTTGAACTTCTTATAAGTTGAAGCTAGTACCAACATTATAGTGACATTACAATATTAACAAGTAGGAATAGACACTGCGTCCAGTGTTCTGGGCAGTTTTCCCGTTGACAGCGATGTGGACGAATTTTTCGATGCCCTATGAGATCTTCCCATTCCCCCATTTTACTCAGCTTGTACATTTATATTTTTTTTTTATAATAGTTTGTATATATTATCTAATAAGTTTTTTATGTAAAACTAGCTGCTGCCCGCGGCTTCGCCCGCGTGTATGTCGGAAATTATCCCAAGGGAACATAATTCCGAGATAAAAAGTATCCTATGTATTATTACAGACTATGATCTATATCTGTGCCAAATTTGACTCAATCGTCAGCTCGTCCCAAAACAAACTCGGACCATTGGGCCGAGTTGACGAATTTCAAAATTAATATTTTTTTCGTTCGTTATCTCGTCCCATTCTAAATTCTGTTAAATATTAACAATAGCTAAACGTCAAAAACAGTCTGGAAGAAAAGTGTCTGTGATTTATTTTAAACTTCTTTAATAAGACAAAAAAAAATGACGTATGTTAGCGCTAGTGTGTTACACTGCACTGATGTCATACTATTGGTCAAAGTCAACCATGCACAATGACAGTGAAGCGTCGTTATTGGACAAAGGGTTATCGGGAATCCAATCAGAGGACGTCAAACTAAGAAGAGAGGTGAAGGTCAAGCTCTCTCTACCCAGCGTTTTAATATATAAACTTTGATTTTTATTATTACTTATATAAATGTTGATTCCCTGAATTCTTGGCTTTTATTTACTCGTATATAATGAAAAGTTTTGGTTTGGACTGTACCGAAACAACTTAACATATTGAAGAAAAATAAAGTGGGACGAGATGATGAACGAAAAAAATATTAATTTTGAAATTCGTCAACTCGGCCCAATGGTCCGAGTTTGTTTTGGGACGAGCTGACGATTGAGTCCCCATCAAGATCCATTCAGCAGTTTTTGCGTGAAAGAGTAACATACATCCATACTTACAAACCTTCGCGTTCATAATATTAGTAAGATTATATCTAGTTAGGTCATTCATTTATTTAAATTTTTGTTGAGATATTATTTTTGAACACTATAATTTCATAGACGATTTGGACAGTAACTTGGCCTCATATCCTGTAGCGATTGTATGACAGTTATTAACTCTATGTTGACCACAAGATAGAGCTATCAAAGTTTTATTTTCTTGCTTGTAACCTAAGAAATATAGAGTTTTATAGCATTCTTGTGTGGTGGGGCCGGCCGCAAGGATGTTTCCTGTTTGAAAAGATTTTTTTTTTTTCGAGTGAAGTTCATATATTTATTTATTTATTCATATAATACTTTATTGTACACCAAAATATAGAAACATAAAGTAAACCTTAAACTGAACAATATACAATAGGGCAGTTAAATAACAAAAAAATAGAAAATTGAGTTTGTGACGCTTTTGTTGTGAAAGCGTAACAAACTCAATTTTCAAATTTTTTATATGAATAAAGATGTTATTAATTCATAATATAATAAATAATTCATCAAAATCGCTGAACCGATTTTAATGAATTTCAGTAGATGGAACCCTGAAGACGGCTATGGGATATATACAAAATATGTTTTATTTGCAAATAAAGATATTAACGCGACCAAAGCCGCAGACAGAAACTAGACCTTTACAATATGGAAATAGACAACTAACTAATCATGTTCCTTTTTAGCATAAAATAATTTTCCTTATTCAATTCCTAAGTAAATTAAGAGTTATTCGAAGTTTCTTGACCTCTTTTACGCCTAATATTAGAAATAATTTTCCTGTATTGCATAATGCTATAAATCTCAGTTAATAGTTAGCTATAATTGTAGCTACTATATTTCAAAATTATGTCATGACTGTGTCACGGTTCTGAGAAAACAGTTAATTGTTAATCGTTGCTGTTCTTGCACTAAACTATTTGAGATAATGATAAATGATAAATTATAAATGATTTTTATTTTGTAAGTAGGTTGTAAAAACACGTTTACACGTCATTTTCTTTTAAATCTCGTCGCAAGTTGATTGTTTGAGGTATGTGGGAGTTTATTGTAAAGAAGAAGAAGCGATTTTTATGCTTCACACCTCTCATCATAAAATGGAAACAAAATTGGTATATTATACCCAAACTAGTGAGCCGCCCCGGCTTCGCGCGAGTGCAATGTAAATATACTACGGAATATCTTCATATACAACATAAATAAGGCATTTTCTGTCGTAAAAAATAAGTATTAAAAATGGTTATTGTGGGTTATCCCTAAGACATAGACATATAACTGACTGTAGTACATACATTATGTTAATCCATCTCGTAGGGTTCAGCCAGCATTTTCAATGTAAGCGCAAACATTTTTTTAATTTACGACATCACATTAGAAACCTCTAAAATTATCAGTGTTTCTCTACTATATTATGCATGTATTATACATATAAAGCTTCCTCTTAAATCACTCTATCTATTAAAGAAAACCGCATCAAAATCCGCTGCGACGTTTTAAAGATCTAAACGTTCATAGAGACAGACAGCGGGAAGCGACTTTGACTATTTTTAAGACTGCTCATTCGAAGGTTGTCGTCTGCTCAACCAGACTTGGCTGAGGTGTACTTTTTAAAAATTAAAGCCTCAAGCTAGGACTTTATTCTTCTTTGAGTGCCATCTTCTATCGAAGGCTGGCGACCATCATGGCAGTTTGGACCCTCAAAACAGCAGCTCTAAATAGGGAATTTGTTGTACCAGTGGCGCAGATTTTTAGCCAAGATAATTTTCTCCTTCCTGGACTCTTTTACCGTATCTTCCCCTAAATTATAAGTTGCAACAGTTCATATTGCAACAAGGACTATGAAAACCTTAAAACTAAGTGACTAAAGGCTAAGGGGACCCCGTCCTACCAGGATTGCGAAATTCGTTCGAAAAAGTCACCGCGGTCCTGGAACGCAAAGGACATTAGGAGGAACACGGGTGGGGTTCAGTCAGTAAGAGTCCGACACTCCCTTCCGCTCTGGATGTACAATCCTTAAAAAAGGGATCCTGTGAGGTACTGTTCTCAGATAAGGAAGATTATATTGAATCATAAACCGTGTGCCATACAAGTATTTCCAGTCGGTAAAAAAACGACGTTCCTTACTAAATGTTTTCTCATATTACTCCTGTCCAAAATCTTTCTTTAAGGAGTTCTTGTGCTAGTATCCAGCAAGCTTGGCTGTCCATTGTCTATCAGTAAATAGATTATTATAATAGCAAATGGTGAGTTATTACAGTGGATGGTGTGTAGCTAGGTATTCGTATATATCTTGGCTAGGGTTTTTTTTAAGGATCAGAAATCATCCGTATTCCTCCTTTTTCCGGGCCACGGGGTGACTCTTTCGAACAAATTCCGCAACTCTAGAAGGAATTATTTAAGACACAGATAATTGCAATACCCCACTTACAAACGCGGAAGAAACCTCAAATCACGGGCACCCATCAAATTATTTATAACTAGCTGTCCGCACAACTTCGTTTGTGTCACATTTTTCATGACTGCTCCGCTCCTATTGGTCTTAGCGTGATGATATATAGACTATAGCCTTCCTCGATAAATGGGCTATCTAACAATGAAAGATTTTTTCAAATCGGACCAGTAGTTCCTGAGATTAGCGCGTTCAAACAAACAAACTCTTCAGCTTTATAATATTAGTATAGATTATATTGATCGTCCATTACAATCCAAGTCTCAATTCCTCAATAAATATCGGCCACCGCACAGGAAGAGAACCCGGAACCGCGCGCAGATGTGCGCACGCGCAAGCCAAATAGGCCGCCATTTTAGGCCAAGCCCAATCAATACTGTACCCATATTAATGTAGTTATTAACGATGAGGAAGTAGAATTTATGGCGTTTATAAATAGCAAAATGTGCACGTGGCCATTTATGGATATTCATTTTAATGGAGAAGTTATTAATTGGTGAATTTTTAATTTTTATGGTGGGCCTAGATTTTATTTTAACCAACTTCCAAAAAAGCAGGAGGTTCTCAATTCGGATGTTTGTATTTTTTTTTATGTATGTTCGGGCATAACTCCGTCAAATATCGAAGGTTTTGCAAAATTATTTTTTTTATTCGAAAAGGGTTTATTCCGAAATAGTGGGATTTAAATTTCATATAGATCTGATGATGGGTTTCGGAGACAGACAACGGAACTCTTCAATAAATCATAGCAAATCTTTTGGGATTGCTGAAATCGCATGTTTGTGATTGGTACGTTTAGGTGTGTAGTGTACCACTAAAAATTGAAAACTAAAAAACTTTTTACAAAAAAATTCAACCGACTTTTACACAAAAAAAAAAACGTAAAAGTACAAAATAACTTTAATTTCGGAACTCTGGGTTTTTGGTTGCTTTTTCGTATTTTGAACACCGACTTCCGAAGTTTATTTCTTCAGGTCTTTTTGTGCAGAAGTCGGTTGTATTTTTTTGTAAAAAGTTTTTTTTTATAAAGTTCAGTGTATTATTACCTGTATTATAACCAAGTTCGGATTGACAACTTACTCATAATTTTAACCGAATCTAGCCCGATATCCAACATGCTTGCCTGTCCAGAAGGGTAGATAGAAATGTTTGAATACTCATACATGTAGCTAAACCTTTAAAGATCAAAATAAAAAAAAAAACTAAAAGTTTTTGATAAGTGCCAAGCGTGTGGCAAGCATCAAGCATCAGCTGCTTATGTGTAATCGTATGGAAAAAAGAGGTCTTCCGTTTTTGTCACCTAACAGGGCTTAATTAATTTAGTTTAAAAACTCACCCTATGGTCAGCCGCATATCGCTAGGGTTGCGAAATTTGTTCGAAAGAAACACCGCGGCCCTGGAACGTAAAGGGCACTAGAAGGATCATGGGTGGGTTTTAGTCTGTATGTGTCTATCACTACTTTCCACTTCGCCCAGAGCGGGAAGACATTTGATGATTTACCATCCAGAAAAAAAAGACACTGAATACAGAGGACCATGCTCATTATTAGATGAAAATAAATGTGCAAGCCTCTATCCTGTCATAAATACAGGTTAAGGATATAAGAGGTCCACATTTAATAGCCAGTGGTTAATAACTCTGATGCCATCACAGACGCTAGGGGTCGTAAAACTAGAATTATGTAAGTATCCTTGGGCTATTGATTATGATCTAAAGTGTTGTCATAATATTTATGCCAACACTTTAATTGGTAATTAAAGATTGTAATATGTAAATACAATGATAAGGTTTGAGTTGGGTATATCATAGGTAGAAGCTGTCTAGGTGACTACATGGGTGCCACTAGGAGGAAGACCGCGTGAGAGAGAGGCAAACCTCACGCCCCAGCCGCCGTAACAAAAGAAGATACCCTGGACGTCGGGAGTCGCATAGGCCATAGGTGTGGGCTTGCGGACGGCAAGCGTCGTCGGTTGGCTCGCTGTTCAAGAAAGAGAGAGAATAGAATAGAATAGAATACTCTTTATTATGTACACCGTATAAGTTACAGAAAATATAGATGAAGAAAACATTACATAGGGTGACACAATGGGCGGCCTTATCGCTAAAAGCGATCTTTTCAAGACAACCTTTCAGAGAGAGGAGATCTCAGAATAAAAGACCACCGTGGGGGCCACCCGTGATCCTTCTTGTGCCCTTTGCGTTCCAGGGCCGCGGTGACTCTTTCGAACAAATTCCGCAACCCTAGCAGCTACTGACCCTATGGCGCCCCGTCTTCGTTGCTGACGGCTCTTTGAGGCGCGCGTGGAACACGACGCGCCGTCGACTCGCGCCTGGTTGCTATCGGACGGCGAGCCACCCATAGCTCGCCATCCGCAGGCCCGCGCTTGCTTGAATGCCTTGGGTGGAGTATATTTTGGGTAAATACTTATGTTCCAGGTAATACTTGGTAGTACTAACTCGATCCGGTAACGAACAGACCCAATCGCTACTTTCTATCCCAGAAAAGCACACAGTTCCTATACGATAGGCTTTTCATCTTATCTATCTCTCTCTGTCATCGCGTATGAACATATTACAAACAACTATGGCTATATTGAAAGCCAGTTCTTAACCTTCATTAATTTGTACCATGCATTGGTATCACATTACCGACCGATGACCGTGATTTGCTCACGCGCATGTCTCACTAAATCTTCCCAACAATGACATGTACCAGCAATACTTGCTCTACGAAAACCGGCCTTATTGCTACGTGATAAGGATACTGTCATGCGTTTGACTTTACAATGGTATGTGCCATCAACTGTGGCCTTATTAGGATGAAGATTAGTTACCTGCCTCTCATAGCTTGGAATCTTGTTTAACAAGGTGTAACTTGCAAACACCTGAAGGTTTAAAGCTCCATGTACAGATTTAAAAGCTGTGGGAAGTATTCTGTTTCACTGATGACCTTCCTGATTGAGTTTCGAATGCCTCTGTATTTGGTAATATAATAATGATAGGGATAGAATTGATTGAGTCAGGCGTTACTTAGCGGAAATCCATTTTAAATTTGAAAATGAAAATAATATAATAATAATAATAATAACCTAGAGCGTCGCGCAATGATTGTTGATATAGCAGTCCCGCATGACGAGAACCTCGTGAAGGCTGAGAAAGATAAACAATCGAAGTATCTTGACTTGGCTCGCGAGGTTGTCGACATGTGGAATGTGAACACAGCAGTCATTGTGCCGATAGTCGTGACGGCCAATGGCATAATTGCCAAGAGCCTCGACCAACATCTCAAGAGGCTCTCGTTGGGCAGCTGGATCAAGGGCTTGATCCAGAAAGCAGTACTCCTGGACACGGCGCGTATAGTGAGGAGGTTCCTCTCTCGGGAGCCCTGACCACCGGTAGCTTGGACCCTGTTCCCGATACCGGTGGGCTACTATTTTTTATATTTTTAAATGTTTTTTTTTTTATTTTTTTTTATAAAAATATTTAAAAATGTAACTAATATGTAAATATAATGAATAAATGGAATAATAATAATAATAATTTATTTCAAATAAACAGATTGTAGATTCACAACTTTTACTTAAATAATATCAGATAACACAGAAATCTAGTCTACAATACGATGGGTGAAGCTCTGTCCTCCTAGCTAGGCCTGTGTTTAGGAGACACAGTTTCGATCCCCAAATACTAGTTGGCAAATATATCTAGTTTTAATTTCCGCGAATATTTAAACTAGATATATTATTTTCATTTTCAAATTTAATGATAGGGATGTTTGCTGAGGAATCAAAATATGACTCTATTTAATCTGTCAGTTAAATTATTGAAAAATATTGGAGACGTATTTTTTGCTTTATAAAATTGACGAAGATAAAAAGCTTCAAAGACTGACTGGCTGACTTCATGGCGTGGTAAAAATCCTAACACGAAGTGACGTCACACGAGTTTACAACACACTGTACCGTCTCCGTTTTTTGTTTACGTGATGAAAAAAGGAAACACGTGTCCAATACTTTTTGGAAATATATTTTAGATTTTTTAGTCAACTACCCTATTGCCTACAGAAATGAAACGCAAAAGATGTGGTCATGGTGCTTTTGAACCTGACTCCTGAAAATGTTCTGCCTTTTTCGAACATGTGGAAATAGGTTGAAACTTTTGACTGTGTGTAAATTATTAGAACTGACACGGGTTTATTTGGCATTGCATAATAATATAACAAATAATGGCGCGTTCATTTTGCTACAAGCCGTATGCCCAAGGAGATATCCCATCGATAAAAATGACGTAACACATTTAATTTAACGCGAGTAATTGTTTTCGTAATGAACTTATTGCAACATTCAACTTCCAAATCAAACAGAATGTACGCCAAGCGTCTAGTTATACAATTTGACACGACTTCGAACTCTATTTGAGTGTCTCGGACGCACAGTCTGGCGAATGCAACCGACAGCCATTTTATAGTTTTTGGAACAGATTCATACAAAGATTAAAGTATCACGATCAAAGAGGGAAGCTTTTAAAAGATTTTTGATTTCTAATTTATGAACGTCGTATATTTTCGTCAAAAGGGAGTTTTGAAAGACTTTCTGAAAGCATTTTTACAAGGAACTTTGTTTTGTAATATACTAAAGATTCGATCGAATGTTTACAAGGAACCGTTCCCGTTTCGCTATTTCGAAATTAAAATTACAGTCTACTTTTTTTTAACCAGAGAGCAATCTATCTGGTTAAAAGAGTCGTTATTTTTGCCTTCAGCTAAGCAGGTCTATCTTTTAGTTAAATAGTGCTTTCCAAGGTTGCTCTATACCTAAATGAATGCCCGTCATTATATACCGACATTCTCAAGTGCCTAGATGAGGCCGGTGTTTTCTAGCTGACTAATTACTATGAGAAGAAACACCGTTCCATTTAGACACCATTCAGAGGTCAAACTCTCTTTTATAGTCCATACAGTCTGTACTGGT
This sequence comes from Hecatera dysodea, assembly GCA_905332915.2. NCBI lineage: Eukaryota > Metazoa > Arthropoda > Insecta > Lepidoptera > Noctuidae > Hecatera > Hecatera dysodea. The sequence continues at coordinate 1,685,912 of HG995294.1, read as the reverse complement.
CAAATCATATGAGAACCATGTAGGTTAGTTGTCTAAGGAGGTAAAACCGATGATTCTGGCTTAGGTGCTGCTCAGTCTGCCTTTGACAGTCGATACGGGTGGTCAACAGCTGAAAAATCTCATAATCTGTCAGTTAGACATTACGGCTGGTCTTCAGAGGTTATTAAGTCTTTTCACGTATACTGCTGTTTGCAACATCCATCCATTGATAAATAATATTTATTTTGTAAATCGGTTAAAAATAACACTTATACCTACACGTCCAATATTTTTGGTCATTTTAAACTAGATGAAGCCGATGTTTCCTAGTCGACTACCGTTTTTTTTTTTTTTTTTTTTTGGATGGGAAATCATCAAATGACTTCTCCCGCTCTGGGCGGAGCGGAAGGGAGTGTCAGACTCTTACTGACTAAAACCCACCCGTGTTCCTGCTTGTGCCCTTTGCGTTCCAGGGCCGCGGTGACTCTTTCGAACAAATTCCGCAACCCTAGCAGGCACTGACCCTATGGGGCCCCGTCTTCTTTGCTGACGGCTCTTTGAGGCGCGCGTGGAACACGACGCGCCGTCGACTCGGGCCTGGTTGCTATCGGACGGCGAGCCACCCATAGCTCGCCATCCGCAGGCCCGCGCCTACGGTGGCCGGGAATCGCCCTGCGTTTCCCGACGCCCGGGGCGTCTTCTCCTGTTGCGGCGGCTGGACAGAGGGGCTTCCCTCTCTCGCACGCGCTCCGCCTCCTCCTTCGCTAGCATTACTGCTTCGCAGAAGGAGGCGGCCGCCTCCCATGCCTCCTCGCTCCCGACCATGGCTTGAACCAGGGCCGGACGCGAGAGGTCGCCGCCGCCGATCGCCTCGATGAGGACACGGCGGTGCTCCGCCCAGGCAGGGCAGACCTCCACCGTGTGCTCCACCGTGTCCTCCGGGCGATCCACACAGTGATGACACCCGGACGTGTCCTCCCGCTGGATCCGACACAGGTACCTCCCGAAACAGCCGTGTCCGGTGAGCACCTGAGTCAGGCGGAAGGTGAGGACGCCGTGGCGTCTCTCTAACCACTCCTCAAAGAGGGGACTTATCGCCGCAATAGCGGCGTGCCCAGCGCTGGGTTGCAGCAGTCGCTGCCTCCATACCTCCGTGAGATCCCGCCGGAGCTCCGTCCGCTGCGCAGCAATCTGCCGCGGCAGCAGAGTTTCGCCCCGGCGTAGCGCCTCCACGCGCAACGCGTAGACGTGCGCGAGGGCTCTCGCCTCTAGATCCCACGGCAGCAATCCGGCAAGGAGGTTCGCCGCCTCGCCGGAGACCGTGCGGTATCCCCGGATCAGCCGGATGGCCATGACCCTCTGGGCCGAGACCAGGTGGCGCGCTGGCAGTCGCCTCAGCGACAGCGCCCACACCGGGGCCCCGTAAAGGGCCATGGACCGCACGATCCCCGCGTACAGCCTCCGGCAGGAGGCGTTTGGTCCCCCTAGGTTGGGCAAGAGCCGCTTGAGGGCAGCCCCGGCCCGCCCCAGTTTGGGAGCCAAACGGCGGAAATGCTCCGCGAAGTTCCACCGGCTGTCGAGGACGAGACCCAAGTAGCTCATCGCCGACCCGACGCCGATGCAAACCCCTCCCACCGTTATCTGGGATCCCGATGGTGGCCGGTTCCGAGGGCCGTAAAAACACATGGCCTCAGACTTGTGTAGGGCCACCTCGAGACCCAGTTGCCGGATCCTCCCGACGACTGCTGCGACCCCGCGTGTCATCAGGTCGACCGCCGCCTGGTGCGACCCCCCCTGCGCCAGAACCAGCGTGTCGTCAGCGTAGCAAACAACACTGACGCCGCAAGGGAGGTCGCCGCGTAGCACCCAGTCGTAACCGACGTTCCACAGGAGCGGCCCCAGAACCGAACCCTGTGGAACGCCGCACGACATCTCTCGCCGATTCCACTCTCCCCGGTGACCGGGGTAGATGACGGCTCTATCCGTCAGGTAGTCCTCGACCACGCGACAGAGGTAGGTTGGCACTCGGTGATACCGGAGTGCCTCCCCGATGCAACTCCAAGGCAGGGTGTTGAACGCGTTGGCGATGTCAAGAGACACCGCCACCACCACCCCGCCCCGGGAAATCGCCTCCCCCGTCGTGAGGGCTCTCACGCGCATGATGGCGTCCACCGTCGAGCGCCCCGCGCGGAAACCAAACTGGTTCTCCGCCAGATCCGGCCCAACTCTGACCAAGTGCTTGACGAGGCGGTTTGCAATAACTCTTTCAAAGAGCTTGCCCACCTAGTCGAGCAGCACGATGGGCCGGTATGCGGACGGAGAGTCCGCAGGGCGCCCTGGCTTCGCGATGAGGACCAGTTTCCCCGTCTTCCAGCGACGTGGGAACTGGCCCCTCTCCAAGCATGCGCTTAGGAGCCCACGTAGTCGAGGCCCGAGAGCCTCCGAGGCCAGGACCCAGGCTTTCCCAGGTAAGCCATCGGGTCCTGGGGCGGTATTTTTGGCCTTCAGCCTGTTAACCGCCGCTCTCAGGTCTACCTCGGTCACCTCCGGAGTATCGTCGTCGTTGCCGTCGTCGGTGTGGTCCGCATCGGGCACCACGGGTAGCGGAGCCATAGGCGGGGGAGCATGGTCCCCTCGCATAGGGAACAGAGCGCTCACCACGTCCTCCACCAGCTGGGGCCGGAGACTCTGCGTCAACGGGGGGGCCCAGGTGCGGAGTTTGTTCCGCACCATTTTGTAGGGTCTTCCCCACGGGTCCCCGTCCAGAGACTCCAGCAGCTCTTTGCGAGCCAGATCCCTGGCCCGCAATCAGATCCCTGCTTGGAGGGCGGTCTTCGCCGCTCTGTACTCCTCGTACAGCTCCGCCTCCCTGGCCTGCGCATCCGGAGGGCGGATGCGGAGCCGGCGATGCCTGGTGTACGGGTGACGCGCAGCAACGCACGCTTCTCGAAGCGACGTCAGCTCGCGCGACCACCAGTACACCTGACGGCGGGCGCGTCTTGGCTGGACCCGGGGCATTGCCACGTCACATATTTCCGACATGGTCTCCCGGAACCGCTCCGCCTCGTCGTTGATGTCAGCAGGCCTGTCCGGTGGTGACACCCAGGCCTGCACGATCGAGGCTTCCAGGAGAAGCTCCCGGTCCAGCTGCTTCAGCGCCCACCGTGGACCACTCGGGGTCTGTCGGACCGGCGCGCTTGAGGTCTGGGCGGAGACGTCGAACCGGATATACCGGTGATCGGAGTAGGTCTCCACCTCCTCCACAACGCGCCAGTCGACGACACGCGGTGACAGAGCGGGGCTGGCGAACGAAATGTCCACCACGGAGTCACCCCGCATCCGCACACACGTGGGGACAGAACCCCGATTTAGGACGACCAGGCCTGTCTCCAGAGCCCAGTCCTCCACCATCCTACCCCGCACGTTGGTATAACGGGAACCCCAAGCCAAGTTCTTGGCATTGAAGTCCCCGAGAACAAGCACGGGGAGGGGACGATACCCGACGACGACGGTACGCAGCTCCCTAAGGGAGTTGTGGAACTCGGCGAGAGTTCGGTTCGGGGAGAAGTAGACTCCCACTACTACAATCTCCCCGAACCGTGCTGCTACGCACCCCTGTCCTCTCCTAACACACTCGAGGGACGGGGTACCGGCGGCGGCCGACGAAATAAGTGCCACTGAGCCGTCCAGGTCCTTCACCCAGTCATCCCTGGGCTGGACGTAGTACGGCTCAGCGACCACAGCGACATTTATCAACCACTGCGCCATGCTCTGGAGCAACAGGTCCTGAGCGGCGGCGCAGTGGTTGATGTTCGCCTGGAGGAGGCGTAATGGAGCCGTTATTGGCATTCCATTTCGGCCTCCTCCCGGGAACCCTTAGTGGGCTCCGGTGTAGCAGCCACCGCTGTTGCGGCGGCTACATCAGCGGCGGTGGCAGCGGCGGCGACGGATGCGGCGGCTGGCACGGAGACGGCGGGTGAGGGCCTCTTACCCCCGGCTTTTGTGGGTGGAGGGCAGGCTTTGCCCCCGGCCCAGTGCTCGGCTGGCTTGCCAGCTGCCGCACATGCAGTGCAGTGCGGCGCGGCGTTGCAGGAGCCAGCCTTGTGACCGGGCTGGCCGCAGCGGAAGCAAAGCCCGCTGCGGTCAACCTCCGAGGTGCAACACGCCCCCGTGTGGTTCCCCACTTGGCAGCGGAAACACCTCAGAGGCCTGGGCTCCAACAGCTTCACTTGCGCCGACACCCAGCCCACCAGCAGTCTGCGACCCTCGGTGATCTTCTTGGCCGCCGTCACGGGGCAGCTCACCACAACGGTGCGCATGCCCGTGTAGTCAGGACGTATGGTGCCTGCCTTGACTTGCTCGGCAGAGCACCCTCCCGTCCTGACCACGGCGGCCACGACCTCCTCCTCCGTGACGGAGTCGTCCAGGCCCAAGATGCGCATATCAGCGCATTTGGTGGGCCTGGACACTCGGGCATCCTCCGCGTTCAGGGACGCCCTGAGCCTCTCGGCCAGAGCGTCTGCGGTTGGGCCGCTGGCTTCCCCGGGGATCTCCAGCATACGGGCACCAGTCATGGTTACCCTCAGCCGGAGGCCCCCGACTATGCCGAGCTCCCGGAGGTCTACCGTCTCCTTTGCCTTGGCGAGCACGTCACCGTACGACACGCCCCTCTTGACCGCGTCTGGCTGTAGCGTTAATACTACAGCTGCGGTCTTTGGGGCGCGGAGCATCGCGGCGACGCGTCGCTCCTTTTGCCGCCGTTTTCGCGCCCGTTTCTTGGCCGCCCTGGCTGCCTTGCCCGCCTTCTTCTTCTCCCCGACCACTTGCCAACCGGCTTCGGTAGAGGAGTTGGAAGGCGGGTCGGAAGATGAGGGCTGCACTGCCGGCGCTGGAGCCTGCGCCGCCTGTGCAGCCACTCCGCCCTTCTTTTGCTTGGCCGGCCCCGGTTTACCCGTTGCCGGCTTTGCAGATGCCGACTTCGCCGGCCCGGCCCCTGCGTTGGCCTGGCCGGACGAACCCGGCTTGGCAGCCACGGCGGCCGCGTATGACGCCGCCTTCTTGCCCTTTTGATCCGCTGCTAGCGGGGGGCGCAAAACGATGCCCTCCAGGACGGAAAACCGTTCCCGGAAGGCGGCCAGCTCCTGTCGCACCAGGTCCAACACCTGATTCTCAGGCGCCGGACCCGGCGCAGGCAAGGGCCGGCTTTGCCCCTGCTTTTGCCCCCCTGCAGGCTGTAGCGGCCCCCGAGAACTCGCTCCTTGGAGACTGGCCAGGTCCGCTCGGAGCCTCTCATTCTCCTTATGGAGAAGCTCCGTGGTGGCCGCCAAGCGGGCGACCTCCTTCCGCAGTTTGGACGTTTCGTCCGTCGCAGGCCTGCGGAAGGTGGCCTCCGCTGCCTCCAGGATAGAGGCCGCCGCCTCGCTTATGGCCCTGTTCTTGGACGCTATCGTCCTCTTCAGGGTCACAGCGCGGACAACGGCCTCAACGGCCTCCGCGAACCCGGCCTTTGGGTCCCGTCGTCCAGCGTCGGGGGTACCAGCGGCTTCGGACTCGCCACCCGAAGACCCCGAGAGAGGTCTGGGATCACTCATCCCGGGGTGCCGCCCCTCCTCGGCGAGCTTCGCCGTTCGCCGAGCCTCCTGGGCGGCGAGCCGTCGCCCCTTGCCTCCCCGACCTTTACCTCTCTTACTGGTGGGGACCTTGCGAGCTGAGGCCAGCTCTCCCTCGGAGGACGACCCCTGATCATCCTCCGGTCTCGGACGCTTCCGGAAGAACTTGCTGTTCTCCGTAGCCCCCGCAACCTCCCCACCAGTATTCCCCTCGCTCATCGCAGCGGATGCGGAGTCAGAATCTGAATCCGCACCCTTCCCGCGCTCGAGCGACGGCTTCTTCCAGAGTTTGGAAGGTAGTGCGCCCTGCACCAGCATCTCCTCCATGGGCTTGGAGCCGGAGGGTCCATTGTCATTATTTTTATCTGCAGCAATCGTAGTCAAGTTGTCAAGCGTGTGGTCGTCGTGTTTGTCCGAAGGGACAGATGGAAGGCGTTTGTTGCCCACCCCAGAATACGGAGGGCAGCCCGCCGAAGCGGGGTGGGATTCCCCGACCGCTGAGCAGTCGGGACCCACCTGGGGACTTATTTCGCAAAGGCCTAGATCCATGGTTTCCTTTTAAAGGGTGCGGTCCCTATTCTCTCCGCCCCATCTCAGGGCCCCCTCTCCTCCCCTCACCTCACTGCTCGCTCGCTGCTCCCACAGTCACGTCTGATGATCAGACGCGTACCAGAGAGCAGCGAGCAAGCCTGAATCGCACACCGTCCGCAGACCCAAACACTGCTCAGGTCTCCGAACGGTGTGCCCCTCGTGTGTCTCTCTTTGTCTGATCCCTCACTTGCGACCTTCCGGCATGAGTGGCTCTACCGGGAAAGCTCACAAGATCATTGGGACGCGCAAGCCCCACCACGACGGCAACGTGGAGACACATTCGGTGGGGAGTCGACTACCCTGAGAAGAAACACCGAAACAAACTCTCTTAACAGTTAAGAGAGTTTGTTTCGGTGTTTCTAAATAAAAAATATTGGACGTGTAGGTATAAGTGTTATTTTTAACCGATTTACAAAATAAATATTATTTATCAATGGATGGATGTTGCAAACAGCAGTATACGTGAAAAGACTTAATAACCTCTGAAGACCAGCCGTAATGTCTAGGCTAGGCCCGGGTCGACGGCGCGTCGTGTTCCACTCGCGCCTCAAAGAGCTGTCAGCAAAAAGACGGGCGGGGTTAGTGCCTGCAAGGGTTGCGGAATTTATTCGAAAGAGTCACCGCGGCCCTGGAACGCAAAGGGCACTGAAGGATCACGGGTGAGTTTTAGTCAGAAAGAGTCTGACACTCCCTTCCGCTCCGCCCAGAGTAGGAGAAGTTATTTGATGATTTCCAATCCAGAAAAAAAGGTCTATGTCTTTATTAAATTCCATACAATCCGTACTAGTCAAATATACTATACGTACCTACTACTGAAACATACACCCTGTACTGGTCCTTCTATCTCCTTCTGTATGTATATTATAATGGTATTTAATTGTCAGCCAATTTCAGTATAGTTGCAGAATGTTAATCTTAACATGACTTACGAAATGTCAGTTCGCTGAACCTCACAAATAAAAAAATAATACCATTCATATTATCACAAAAAAAAAAACCCATCGTTACAAGGTTTTATCCAATTAAAATTTCACAAACCTCAGAAATATATTACAACTGTACATAAGTACCCATTGTCCTTTATCACAAAAATAGATCGTACCTAATTTGGTATAAACCTATAATTGATAAAAATACCACAAACTTTAGCCAATCATTATAACATTTTCCTACTGATTAACATTTTTGATGTATAATATTTTCCTTCCTATAACTACTAACATTTCCCAAAGTTCTAATCACCTATTATGTTTCTAGATCATATTAAACCTCCACACCATGCTCGTGGCGGTGGCTAGTGACGGCGGGCCAGGAGGCACGGCGAAGCACTCGAGCAACCTGACTGCCCTCAGCAGCTAGTGCCTCATAGCGCTCTCAGTGGCCAGGGGTGAGGCTGAAGAGTATTCTATTCTATTCTATTCTGAACTCATCCTGAACGGAAGAGTATTCTATTCTATTCTATTCTATTCTATTCTGAACTCATCCTGAACGCTGTGACATCCCTGATTATGGCCCCGACTGCACTCTCCAATCAAGACCTACAGGTATACCATACCTAAATATTCACACTAGCTTCTGTCCGCGACTTCGTCCGCGTGGAATAGTTACTTTTTTAGATTTTGAAACTCTCAGCCCGATCGGTTTAAAATTGACAAAGTTTAATACAAACTTTCATCCCTTTCGAACAAATTTGATAACCATAAAAACGGTTCTAGTGAGTTAATCTTAAAAGGTAGACAACTAGACATATACTGTCGCGGACATTTTTTTAGATCATTTTAAGAGGAATAATTCTTTCCTACATATTTTTTTGGTATCTTGAACCGTTTTCGCAGCGCACGCAACGGAAGCCCTCAAAGATGAATAATTTTCCCCGTTTTTTCCACATTTTTAATTTTTTCTTCGCTCCTATTACTCGCAGCGTGATGTTATATAGCCTAAAGCCTTCCTCGATAAATGGTCTATTCAACCCAAAAAGAATTTTTCAATTCGAACCAGTAGTTCCTGAGATTAGCGCGTTCAAACAAACAAACAAACTCTTCAGCTTTATAATATTAGTGTAGACTAGCTGCTGCCCGCGACTTCGTCCCCGTGGAATCCCCGATTTTAAAACATTCTTTATCGCTGCTCCGCTCCTATTAGTCTTAGCGTGATGATATATATAGCCTATAGCCTTCCTCGATAAATGGGCTATCTAACACTGAAAGATTTTTTCAAATCGGACCAGTAGTTCCTGAGATTAGCGCGTTCAAACAAACAAAAAAACAAACAAACAAACAAACAAACAAACTCTTCAGCTTTATAATATTATAGTATAGATTAGTATAGATTTAGGTATGGTAATTCAATAAGTATAATCACTAGTCTATCTTTAGAGGGAAAATATCTCAAAACTCGTTTAACATTATTAGGGAAAAAGGCGAAACGGCTAAGTATGAGGAAAATTAACATAGTACAGTCAGCAACCCAATCCGATCAGTTAATTACTTGGTTTTTCCTTTGCGGAAATCCATGAAAGAAAAATAACATTTGTATGTTTTATGTTGTTCACTAGCTTCTGGATGTGCTATTCCAGACTAATCGCCAGACTGGTCGCCCAGTGGTCGAAACTTAACCAAATTTTTTTTTATGAGTTTTAAGGTATTTTTAAGCATTTTTATATTTAAAAAAATGTTAACTCGTTCGTCCACGTATTTTTTGTAATCACGGGTACTTGCCTCACGTATTCATCCTACTAATATTATAAACGCAAAAGTTTGTAAGTAGGTACTGTATTTCCTTCTCTATTTAAAATCCATCCAAAGGTTGTCTTGAAAAGATCGCTTTTAGCGATAAGGCCGCCCATTGTGTCAACCTATGTAAACTTTTATTCATCTATATTTTATGTATGACATGTAGGTATAGTGTACAGTCGGTGATAGCAATTAACTGACCCCCTAAAAATTAAACGAATTTGAACCTTTTGCTTGTTAGCAGTAAGCTTATCGAACTAGAACAACGTTGGAACTGGTTCAACGTCTACGATCAATAGAATAGTTATTCGAATTTGATCTTTAATACGCAGTGTTAAGGTAGGTATGTTCTTGAATATTATTTTAACTTGTAATATAATACGTAATTTCGATCCCATTGAATATGTTTCGAGTGGTCTAGTGGTGACTGTAGTGAGCTGACAAATCGTGTTTCTAAGTTCGTAACCAGCGTAATTGACGCGTTTGTTTCTGTTTTGTATATTTATTTTAAGTTATAAATAATAAATTATAACTTAAGCAACAAAAAAAAAGAAACGAACAGAAATAAAAAACCAAAATGGTGGTAAAAACGATTTTATTTTATAAAAAAAATATAAGAATAACATAAATGATATTGATGACGACACGAAGATCATAATATTTACCTACTTACTAATAACGTTGTTAACTGCACTGAGTTTAATGTAGTGAATCAGCATGTTATAATATTTAGAAATATAGGTATGTATTTCTATTTCATAACAATAACATCACCACATTAAATATCATTTAACTAAATAAAACGGCATTATACGTTGAAGTTCTACCTGGTCTACTATATATCAATTTGTTTTATGAATCGTTATTTTAGTTATAAAATAAGGTTTTGACAAAAAACTAAGTATTCGAAATACTTCGTTACAAATTATAACAATAGTTAATTTAACACACACACTGACATACGTTAGTATTGTTTGTGACCAACACCGGTTACTCAAGTTATTTATGCTTTTAATAGCGAAGTGGAGCACCATTTTTTCTATTACTTGTTGCAAGCGGTCCCGCATACCGTGCACCATATTCCAACAACAATCACTTCCACTTGCAGTTGAATGAGTAGGCAAAAATGGGTGTCCAGTATGCCTTCTAACAATTGCTTGATGACGTTCTGACACAGGAGTATGTAACGTAGTAGGTTTTGGTCCAGGACGATCTTTTTGAATATTCCCTGCCTCTTCAAAACGTCTTAGCGACAATCTGACTGTATTTCTCTGAAACAACACAATAAGCATAATTTTAGTAACGAATAGGTAAACATAATTTATCGATTAAGTTTGAAAAAATACGTTTATCAAATTAGATTATATAAATCAAATTAGACCTATAAATGATCTCAAATTAGACTCATAATGAAACACAGTTTATTGTCTATTATTCTACATTCACCGGCTTTTAAGCAAACGAACGAATTAAGGAAAAAGTATAATTATAAATGAAGCATAAAAAGAATACACTTACCGCTATATTAAGTTTCCTAGCAATCGCTTTAATACCAACATTGTCCTCATGCAAATAGATTATTTTGTATTTTAAATAATCACTCAACTGAGACATGACGATTAAACTATCAAAACTGATAACAATTAATAAAAAGGAAAAAAGCCAATTTAGTAAGGCAAGGTAAAAATGTTCGCGCGTATTCACTGCTATTTGTGCATAGAATATCTTGTTCAATTTATTCTTCTACCCCATATTCCTTATGTCATATCTATAGCAGTTTTTGTTGAATACGCATATTGACGTCTAACTACCCACTTATTAAAAAAGGTAAAAAGTTATAAATAAATTACCTAACACCATCCTCTTAAAGCTCAAGTTTGCGTATCAAAATTATTTATTGTTTCTGTTCATCGAGTAGTGTTAGTCTGATAATTTAAACTCATACATATTGAATAACGTTTAATGTTATAAGCATAGGGTGTAAAATCGAGTAATTTTTAGGGGGGTCAGTTAATTGCTATCACCGACTGTACATAATAAAGAGTACTCTTTTCTAAATGCGTAAGTTTGGATGGGTAGATGTTTGTAACTCGACCATACCGGAATCGGATCTAGATGAAATATAGCTCAGAGATATATGAATTAAATTATTTAAATACTACGAGTAGCAGCGCCCCGCGGTTTCACCCGCATAAGTTTTGATCCCGTGGGAATATTGGGGTAAAAATATCTCATACATTAATCCTGATTATAAACTATCTGTGTGCCAAATTTAATTCAAATCTGTCCAGTAGCTTTTGCGTGAAAGAGTAACAAATATCCATCCATTCATCCATAGGTACTGTGAGTAGTCTTAGGTGTACTATTTATATATATAATACAAAATAGATAAATATATACAATAATAATTATGAAACAAAAAGCATAGAACCCAAGGATGGACAAAGATTGTGCACGCCTTACCGACACAGGCAAGGCATTCCATAACCGCACCGCTTGTACCGTAAAATATTTTTCGTAAAAGCTAATGGAATGAACTGGCATCTCTATAGTCTCAAGTGATAAGTAGTAAGCTTACGTTAGCATTTAAATTATATAAAATCAAATGGACTGAAAAGAAAAAGAAAAATTAAATTACAATAAAAAAAATAAACTATTTGTTTTGCTAAGACATTCCCACTTCATGTGATCATAATTTTTATTTCACACCTCTTCGAATACCAAACATTAACACTATTTCCTCGCGACGTTACTCGTAGAAACAACTACAATAATGTAGAATCTTAAACACAGCTTTATGTGTTATTTTATTACTCGGTCGTCTTTCCGGGTAAAATCATCACTATTGCTGTAAAGACGTAATCACTACATAACAGAAACTATTCAATTACATGTTTGTTTGACGTGCCCATATTGAGAATTCAAAGTGAGAGGTTACTTTAAATCTATACGGCTTAATATTATAAAGAGGTAACGTTTGTGAGTTTGTGACGTTGTAAGGGGTAATCTCTGGATCTACTGAACCGATTTTCAAAATTATTTCACCAATAAAAAGCTACGTTACTACTAAGCTACTTACGAGTGTCATAGGCTGTATTTTATCCCCGTATTGCCACGGGAACGGGAATAACGCGGGTGAAACCGCGGGGCGCTGCTAGTGCACAATAAAGCATATTATTCACTTTAATGACCCATATTTTAACCAACTTCCAAAAATTGAGGAAGTTCTCAAGTAGACTGTATTTTGATGTGTGTTTTACCTCATAACTTTTTACTTGGTGTACCGATTTTGATGATTCTTTTTATATTCGAAAGCTGGTGCTTGTCGTGTGGTCCCAAATTAATTGATTGAGATCTGACGACTAGTATTTGAGTTGACTTCTTAACATCCTAGCTGGATAACATGTTAGATGGTAATAAATATTAGTCAGAATATTTCCAATTGACTGAGGTGAATGGTAGTTACCTCGAGGGCGATTAAGTTAAATGCTTGGAATTTAATCATAATTGTGAGGTATTAAACAGACGGGTAAATGTTATATAATTTGAATTACGAGTTTATATGGGATATCTACGATTTGACTCTATATGAATAAAATCCAAGTTATGTGGTTCGCTGTAGCCATGTAGCCTATTTTTATGACAACACAACATAACGAGTATATTGCCAGAAGGGTTTGGCAGATATCTAAAATCTAGGTGAAGTGATTGTTCAGAGTCTCATATTTCTCAATGGATGCTACCTTATACCCACCTCCCCGTAGAACAGCACTGGGCCTCAAGTCTGCTATTACAATATTGTCAGAATGGTCTGTCATTGATTTCATAATGGTTGATTTTGACAAGTTTGGTAATCTACTAATATAAAAGCGTTATTGTGACATTCCAATGGTCACCCCCTGACACTCCATTGAAAGAAATGGCATAGAATGGTAATCTCATACATAATGACAAATGAATAGCAGACGTATGTGGTAATCTGCTAAAATTTTGACAGTTCCTTTGATCAGTTACTTACCTTTAGAACGTCGTTGTGCAGTCATTTCTTTTAATAGCTCGGCTATCAAAAAGTATTACGATACCATTGACCGATCAATGATCGACCATTATGAATTTAGCAGATTAGGAACTTTTAGCAAAATGACAATGGGATCGTGTTGGAATGACTAATTTATAAAAATAGCAGACTTGGGGCCCTGGGCTCAGGTTCTATCGTCCCTCAGCATTGTAAACTGCTAAACAGCTACAGCGACTGCTTGACGTGCATTCTGACTCATTTGGCTAGTTCCACAGAGTAACCGTTTGCTATGTTTTTAGATTATTTCGTGTATTTTTTATAATACACGAAATAATCTACACACAATACTTCAAAGATTATAGACTATCAAATTCTGATGCGTAAAAAAGTATTCCAAATGTTCAGCTGACAATGTATCGACAGTTTCCAATCTCTCTAGAAATTTTATAATCTTACGCATCTTACAATTATTATCCAGTGATAGCTACAAACTGGGAGTCTTCAAGTCAAGAGTGGTATGCGTCTTCATAGTTGACCGCATCATCGCTTTTCATCTCCTGTCAGGTGAGATTGTGGACAGACGCAAGTTTTAACTGCTTAAATTGAACATTTCTCAAAATTCACAGCCCGATAAGTAAGCTAAGTCAGATTTATATAAGTATAATGAAATACAAGTAATAAAACGAAGTAACTATCTCCATATCATAGAGAGTTAACATAGATTGAACGCTTTGATTAATATCTATGCAAATGTCATACAAACAAATTGATACACGCATACGAATCAAAACATCATGTACCTTTAGTACTTATATGGTAATTTATTAAAATATGGTGTTACACAATCGGAATGAATCAATATCATGTTATGTGTTATGTCATGTAACAGTTTTGATGCATGTAAGAGAAATTCGGGTTAGCTAATATTTTTTAACATTGAGAAAATATACAAATTTAAAATACTTTTCTCTTTCCTTACTTAAAAAAATCCATCATTGTAGCGTACTAAAGCAGACTTAAAATAACATAGTATCCTTTAGGACAACTTTATTTTTTCATTTTCGTTGGTTACCAACGAGCCTAAAAACGAAAAAGTCCTTATTCATAAGTAGAATAATCTATACTAATAATATTATAAAGAGGAAAGATTTGTATATTTGTATGTAACGAATAAACTCAAAAACTACTGGACCGATTTCAAAAATTCTTTCACCACTAGAAAGCTACTTTCACCTTGAGTAACATAGGCCAAATTTTAACCCCGTATTCCCACGGGAACGGGAACTACGTGGGGCGCTCCTAGGCATAAATAAAGGCAAAATTTGAAATTGGAACTAAAAGCAGCCATCTCTTCGGCAAAAGGTGTGCATTGCGTTGCGATTACAGAAGAAATAAAAGAATGGCATTGGCGCATTGAAAAAAAAAATTGGTGAACGAAAATTATTTTAAAACAGCGAAAATGTCATCATCTAGTGAGAATGGAGAACCTAATTTGTAGATAGAAGAGAAAAGAAAAGAAATAATTTTCAATCGATGGCCGTCAAGGTCACAAAGCTTCTGTTAAAATACAAGCAGAAAGTTTATGAAGTTGAGGGCAAAAAACGAGTGGAATCGCTTTCTTAAGGAGTTCTTCTTACGTATTTTGATGAACTTTCCAAAAAATATCGAAGTTCAACCCTTTGGAGCACCTATTTTTTGAGGGCTACAAGGTCAAGAAAACCAAAGATTTCACGACAAAAGATAAGTATCGAGAATTTCGTAAATATCGTGAATCTAATTCTACTAAGCGTCCTCGATTCGATAGTTAAAGTTACTCCGGATGCCTGTATCATACACGTTTTTCGACATCGTTCTCACATTAATGAATTATTTGAAGAAGAACATTGTATCTACAACTTCGTAACAATTTATTGATTTAAAAGAATGTCCGTAGAGTTTCTTGCACGTTCTTCTTCATAGAGGTTTACGCTTTGGAACGTGCAGATAGCTTCACCTCTTTTGACTGACTGACCTTGACCATTCAAAAGTGCCTGTACGAGTAAATGATTTAATTGAAATAAATGCTTTGAGTTTGAGTTTGATTCGTTGATTATGTTATTATGATTCTGTCACTGAGATAATAATGCGGAATTAATATCGAATAGACCGCAATAGTCAAAAGTACGCATAAGCCTTTACACAATTGAAGCTACCTACAACGGATCTTTAATAATGTTTATTAGATCTGAATCTAAATCGTCAATTAGTAATAGAATGTGTTCTTTGTTATTCAGTTATAATCATGGTTTATTTACTATGGGTCATTCTAGTACCGGACCTAATTGCATGTTTAAATTCATTTTGTAAGATAAATTGTATTGATATTTCAAAACTGGGAATTGCTTAACCAAAGTTACAAAGGCTCAAGAATATCGATTTGTACGATAAACGAAATTATTCGCTAACAGCAATGTCTGATTTTATCAATCGCCTATCTTAACCTCTCTCTCACCACAACCCAGCAACTGGATTATTACCTCCTGGGAAGATTGGTTTCAGATTTCAGGTTTCGGAATACCCGAAACGACTGTTAAAGATAAACAAATGACAGCTAGAAGAGTCTCGTTATGTAATGACTAATGAGTGGTCACCCATACAAGGACTTTCATAGTCAAGCGTTGCTCATCAAATGACTTCTCCCGCTCTGAGCGGAGCGGAAGGGAGCGTCAGACTCTTACTGACTAAAATCCATCCGTGTTCCTTCTAATGCCTTTTGCGTTCCAGAGCCGCGGTGACTCTTTCGAATCAATTTCCTGAACAACCCTGGCAGGCAATGGCCCTAGTTAGTCGGACTACTATGCTAACATTTCGGTCCGGGCCTGATTGTTGGAGCAGTGGTGGCCGAGTGGTAACGGCCCCGACTTACGAACTGTAGGCCGCGGGTTCAAACCCAGCCGGGCGCATTACTTTGTGTAATTTAATGCATCACCACTGCTCTCGAAACGGTGAAGGAAAACATCGTGAGGAAACCGGCATGTCCTTTTTTTTTTTCTCTGGATGAGAAATCATCAAATGACTTCTCCCGCTCTGGGCGGAGCGGAAGGGAGTGTCAGACTCTTACTGACTAAAACCCACCCGTGATCCTTCTTGTGCCCTTTGCGTTCCAGGGCCGCGGTGACTCTTTCGAACAAATTCCGCAACCCTAGCAGGCACTGACCCTATGGGGCCCCGTCTTCTTTGCTGACGGCTCTTTGAGGATTCAAAGATTCAAAGATTCAAGATTCAAAGATTCAAAGCATTTATTTCAAATAAACCCTTTACAGGCACTTTTGAATTGTCAAGTCGAAAGAGGTGAAGCTATCTGCACGTTCCAAAGCGTAGATCTCTATGGAGAAGAACGTGCAAGAAACTCCACGGACACTCTTTTAAATCATGTTCTGTATTACATAACTTTGGTTACATCCTTGGTGCTTCTATGTGTGAGGACAATGCAGAGAAAAAAAAAGGAAGCTATAAAACAATTCAAAGTATAAAGATTAAAACAAGTCAGTGGCAGTTAAGAGGTGACCAGTCTCAACCGACGGCGCCCGTTCACGAACATGACGCGTGTATCGGCACCATTTAGCTCAACCATTTTGAAGGGACCGAATGATCCGACACACGCGCCACCATCAGCGAGACATTTGAGCGAGCATGACATACTCTCAACTGCCATTTTTGTTCAAGTCACAAAGTAAACTATAACCTGTAAATGGCTCCATGGTACTCACATTTACAATATTTGAAAATAAACTGCTTCTACATTATACAAAACTATGGTTCACAATGACCAAGCAAATACAAGTAAAAAAGAGAAATTATTTTTCTCAAAATAAAATAAAATTATATAAAAAAAAAAGAATAAATAAATGAGACAAAAAAAAGGGCGAGCATCTCTTCCAAATAAAAAATCCTAACTTGTTTACCCAAGTGGTTGAGGCTGTGGAGCAGGACCGGCATTTAGCCAAGCATTTTTATCAAGGATATAATCTTCCAGTTTATAATATGCCTGCCTACATAGTGTGCGTTTTATGCATGTTTTAAATTTTCTCTCATTTAATTGAAGGATATCGACTGGTATTTTGTTATAAAATTTTACGCAATACCCCATAAAAGAAGTGTGTACTTTAGCCAATCTAAACCTAGGTTGATCTAATTTGTTTCTATTTCTAGTATTAACATTATGCCTGTCGCTGATCTTATTAAAAATATGAAGATTTTTCCGAACATACATAATGTTTTCATATATGTATTGACAAGGTACCGTCATGATGTTAATTTCCTTAAACAGTTCCCTTAGAGAATCGCGCCAGCGGAGATTGTAAATGGCTCTAACTGCTCTTTTCTGCAGAATAAAAATAGACTCTATGTCTGCAGCCCGTCCCCATAGCAAAATACCGTAAGACATGACACTATGAAAGTAACTAAAATAGACCAATCTCGCGGTATCTACATTAGTAAGTTGACGGATTTTTCTGACAGCATATGCTGCTGAACTTAGCCGTCCTGCAAGTGATGCTAAATGAGGTCCCCATTGTAGCCTTGAGTCGAGCGTTATCCCCAGGAAAACTGTGCTTTCGACGAATTCTAGTTTCTCTTTATTCAATACTATTTCCTCAATACTACTTTTAACATTCGGTAAAACAAATCTAATACATTTGGTTTTTTTCTCATTTAATACTAAATTATTAGCAGTAAACCAATTTTGGACCTGCTGTAGGGAGTCATTTACTTCGTCAAGATTTGCAGAACGTCTATTTATCTTAAAAATTAAGGACGTATCGTCAGCAAATAACACCATTTGTGATTGTTTTTTCAAAAGATAGGGTAGATCATTTATGTACACTAAAAAGAGGAAAGGACCCAGTATTGAGCCTTGTGGTACCCCCATTTTGACTCCTAAACCACATGAATTTACACCGTTTATCTGAACTTGCTGCTGTCTGTCATTTAAATAAGACTGTATTAAACTAAGTGCTAGTTTACTAAGTCCGTAATGTTCGTTTCAGTCGAGGCGCGCGTGGAACACGACGCGCCGTCGACTCGGGCCTGGTTGCTATCGGACGGCGAGCCACCCATAGCTCGCCATCCGCAGGCCCGCGCCTACGGTGGCCGGGAATCGCCCTGCGTTTCCCGACGCCCGGGGCGTCTTCTTCTGTTGCGGCGGCTGGGGCGTGAGGTTTCCCTCTCACGCACGCGTTCCGCCTCCTCCTTCGCTAGCATTACTGCTTCGCAGAAGGAGGCGACCGCTTCCCATGCCTCCTCGCTCCGGACCATGGCTTGAACCAGGGCCGGACGCGAGAGGTCGCCGCCGCCGATCGCCTCGACGAGGACACGGCGGTGCTCCGCCCAAGCAGGGCAGACCTCCACCGTATGCTCCACCGTGTCCTCCGGGCGATCCACACAGTGATGACACCCGGACGTGTCCTCCCGCTGGATCCGACACAGGTACCTCCCGAAACAGCCGTGTCCGGTGAGCACCTGCGTCAGGCGGAAGGTGAGGACGCCGTGACGTCTCTCTAGCCACGCCTCAAAGAAGGGACTTATCGCCAAAATAGTGGCGTGCCCAGCACTAGGTTGCGATAGTCGCTGTCTCCAAACCTCCGTGAGATCCCGCCGGAGCTCCGTCCGCTGCGCAGCAATTTGCCGTGGCAGCAGAGTTTCACCCCGGCTTAGCGCCTCCACGCGCAACGCGTAAACGTGCGCGAGGGCTCTCGCCTCCAGATCCCACGGCAGCAATCCGGCAAGGAGATTCGCCACCTCGCCAGAGACCGTGCGGTATCCCCGGACTAGCCGAATGGCCATGACCCTCTGGGCCGAGACCAGGTGGCGCGCTGGCAGTCGCCTTAGCGACAGCGCCCACACTGGGGCCCCGTAAAGGGCCATGGACCGCACGATCCCCGCGTACAGCCTCCGGCAGGAGGCGTTTGGACCCCCTAGATTAGGCAAGAGCCGCTTGAAGGCTGCCCCGGCCCGCCCCAGTTTGGGGGCCAAACGTCGGAAATGCTCCGCGAAGTTCCACCGGCTGTCGAGGACGATGCCCAGGTACCTCATCGTTAACCCGACGCCGATGTGAACCCCTCCTACCGTTAGCTGGGGTCCCGGTGGTGGCCGGTTCCGAGAGCCATGAAAGCACATGGCCTCGGACTTGTGCAGGGCCACCTCGAGACCAAACCGGCATGTCCTAGGACCAAAAATTCGAAAATATGTGACATTCACCAACCCGCACTGGGCCCGCGTGGTGGATTACGACCCATTCCCTCTCCTAGAGAGGAGGCCTGTGTCCAGCAGTGGGAACATTAAAAGGCTGATTATGCTAATTGTTATCTTACGCCAAGCCACCCAACACTCGCCTTCCGCAGGCCCACGCCCTACGGCGCCCTACGGTGACCGGGAATCGCCCTGTGACTCCCGACTCCCGGGTGTATTCTTCTGAAACGTTTTTTATCCTGGAAGTTCGATCGGTACGGCGGTAATTTAACCTCGAGTTCTTCTTATCTCAGTTTCGTCTAATAAATTAGATAATTTTATATTAACAGCGGCATACAGTCTCGATCGTACACTAGGTCGCGTATAATCGTAAACTAACCACCTAATGTGCGACAGTAATTAATGCCTACTTTAATACTCGGTCTGACATGAATATTGCCGGCCTAGAATAGCTGGCCCGCCTTTTGAGATAGAATAAAACTTGCAATTGCAAAACAGATCGCAGTGAGAGTAATAATACAATGAACCAGTAAAATGTGGGCAGTGTTTTTTTTACATTAATGAAAATATACATAAACACAAACATACACACACACTCAAAAAGCCAGACCCGGAACAACTATCTCTAAGTCATACAAATAATTGTTCCGTGCGGAAATTGAACCTGCGAAACGTAGCGCCAACCGTGTCTTCCACACTAGCTAATAAAAATATGCGTGAGTGAATTAAATAAAAAGGTCCTTTTCAACTTCTGTACTGTTCGGAATTCAATAATAAGGCTTCACAGCATTATTTAATTCATGACTTAACACTGCTAAAGAAAATTGAATACCTACGAAGTTTAACAAAAGAAATCGATACTGCAAATAAAAAACAAAAATATTTAAACCAACAACTGACTCCACTTTCTCTCCCAGATATAAATGCAATAAATTGCTTCTAGGTAAAATAAATAAGTAAATAAATCGTTTATTTTCACACACAAGTTCCTGAGAGTTAATAAAACTAGACCTACGGCTTACGGTATGCAAGGTAACACTAAAAGCTTCAGTACAGTCAGCAATGTAACTCATCGTCTTGATTTTTTTTAATGTTAACTTGACCGTTGGTGCTTTCTTTTCTCAGCTTTCTTTAGTACCTATCTCATCCAAAAATGTGTATAAATGTCATCGGATAATTATTATAAAATATCTTGAGAGGTTGTAAACCCTCCAATCAATTGTCAACTGTTTGTAATACATTTTTACACATCAGTACGTTATAGTCAATAACCTCACGAAGCCATTCCGAGAAATTATGAACCGACATAAACTGACGACATGTTGGCGATCTATCAATGTACGATTCCACAATTTTCCGGATTTTCTGGCCTAGTCTAGTAGCGGAACATAGGCATAGGTAAGTGCTCCCCGACATGGGTATTTTTTTTACAACTTTTTTGAAAGCCTGCAGATAGAAATAGGAGCCCCGCGCATCGGAGTTCCGTCATTGGTTAGAATGTTGAAATTGTAATACTTCACGTTTCGTTACTTGCGCAGCTGTTGTACAATTTCTCGGAATTTGCCATTTTACGGTGACATAAACAAGGCTAACACTAGCGTTGAAAAAAGCAGGAAAAAATCCCTTTTCGTTCCATTTCCGCGGTTTTTTTTTTTTTCAATGTTTCATTTAAAAATTTCAAGAAAATTTTCCAGTTATTACGTTTTTTATTTTTTTTTCAATAATACCGCAAAAAAACATTTTCTGCTGACCATACCGAGGTCCTTGACAGCGAGTGAGAAAATAAGAAACAGTAAATGCGATTAGACCGTGTAATTCGTTCAAGTTTAAAGATGGCTTCTGATAGACCACCCGTGTGTAGACCAGCGGCTCTCAAAGCTCACTGGACCTGAACCTGTCTAAGACAAACTTCCTAATGCACTTCATTTCATGAAGAAAGAAGGGACTGATACATATAAAAATTTAGAATAGTTGGTTTAAAAAAAACATATACAACAAATATAACGATATACAAAACATATTCTTCACTTCGCATAAAATTGTTTGGCATTGGCACACTCATTTATCATACTTACATTAAAAACTCATAATTTTGTTAGTAAGAATCATCTTTAGGCATAAATTTCTTATGCATAAACATTAAAAAGCAGAACTACTACCTGTACCTGTAACTATGGAGTTTCTTGTCCGTTCTTCTCCATAAGAATCTACCTTTGCAAATGGACGCTAGAGTCACTTATTTTATGATAATTTTTATTGATGACGTTAATGGCCTAATTGAATTAAACGTTTTGAGTTTGAGTTTGAACCATCATATTGCAGAAAGTTCACTGTCACAATCATCTTTTCTTACATCTAATTATTGCGTTAAAATTAAATTATCCGAAGTAAAAAAATGTACTTATTTACATTTTTTTACTTCGGATATCGTCATATCTGCCTAGCCTTGTCCAAACTGTATTGGGGTCGGCTCCTAGTCCACTTGGATTCAGATGAATACCCATATTTTACACAACTGGAACGATTTTAACCATTTTTTCACCAACGGAAAGCTCAGCAAGTAACATAGGCTATATTTTATCCCCATGTTCCCACGGGAACAGGAACTACGCGGGTGAAACCGCGGGGCACTGCTAGTACTGTATAACTTTATGTACATACATATGTAAGTTGTTGGCTTGGGACTGGTTTAAGTAAACTACCCTTACCTACGGTAACCTAACTAGTTGTATTCCAATATTAATTAAAGCGTTTTATTTTTATTATTTAATAGCTACAAGGAATCATTTGAATAAAACTTAGTTCTTGTAAATTGGCTGTAAATCTAATCGCTTGATATAATATAATTAAAGTTAGTTCATTACACGGGATCTTATTTAATTTTATTAGGAGAAAATACATGTTCCGTTAATGAATTTTATATCCTTATTTATTGGTAGTGCTACTACTTTTCCAAAAAAAAAAAAAATTACAGATACGATACAAAAAAACATGTCTCATGGTTTTTGCATGTTCCAAGATTCATCCAAACTCGTTCAGCCATTAAGACCTGATTGATTAACAGACTCAAAAACTTTCACATTCATAAATACTGTCTAACCAGTGACTTGGCCAGAGTTTAAGTAAAAAAAAAACCAAAAAAAAAGTGTGTTAACCCAAGTTATAATCGTGATATTGGTTTTTTTTTTTTCATTTATAATTTTTCCGTAGCAACCCGAAGTCCTTGTGTTCAGATGATGACAATAGACTCGCCTATCACATGAGACTTTAAAATAACGATGTTCGGTAAAGAACCCTAAAACTGACAAGCAAGCAAGTGAGCAATGGTGATCAAGTGACCTATAGCTATAGTACACAGAAAAGTGTAATGCTGTACTCAGAAAAGTGTACTAATTTATACAGAAAAGTGTACTACTGTACTCAGAAAATCGTTCTACTATGCTCAGAAAAGTGTACTACTGTACACAGAAAAGAGCTGTATTATACACAGAAAGGTATATATATATATATATATGTCAGTTTTTAAGGCTCGCTATGAAACAGTGAAGGTGAAAACAATGAAAACGGTGAAGGAAAACATCGTGAGGAAACCGGCATGTCCTAGAACCAAAAATTGGAAGACATGTGACATTTACTAACCCGCACTGGGCCCGCGTGGTGGTTTATGGCCCATTCCACTCCTAGAGAGGAGGCCTGTGTCCCAGCAGTGGGAAAGTTAAAAGGCTGATTATGCTACGAACAGAAGATAAAGATAAACATTTATGGTGCGACTCCATCTCTGTCACATATGCAATGTAAAATAATGTTAGTAACTTCTAATTTACTTCTATGAACCTCTTATCTTAAGAAATCTTTAGCTTCATAAACACAACCGAGAAAGTTATCTCTATGAACAGTAAAACTAAGTAATGCTGCGACGTGCTGAGCGCCTGCATAGTGATAAGCGAGATAAGCACATAAATTGGGCTGTGTCCTCACAAAACTAGGGCAAAAATATGACACATATGGCTGGAGTTTATTTTAATAGTCACCATGGATTTACGTCATTGCAGAAAGGATTTTGACACTAAATGAAAGTGAACCTAATTTATCAACGATATTCGATAAAGTTTTGGTTCTGATGTTGACTTTTCAAAAGCTCTACCACTTCCGACACTAAATGCAAGTTTTACAAACGAAGCTGAACGCGGCCGTTCAAGTGTTTTTAGTCTCATATCACGAGTACCTACCTAATTTATCAACGACATTCGATAAAGTTTTGGTTCTGATGTTGACTTTTCAAAAGCTCTACCACTTTAGACAATTAATGCAAATTTTAAAAATAAAGCTGAACGCGGCCGTTCATGTGTTTTAGTGTCAAATTATGAGTTCCTAATTTATCAACGATGTTCCATAAAGTTTTGATTCTGATGTTGACTTTTCGAAAGCTCTACCACTTTTGACACTAAATGCAAATTTTAAAAATAAAGACTAAAACACTTGAACGGCCGCGTTCAGCTTCGTTTGTAAAACTTGCATTTAGTGTCAAAAGCTCTACCACTTTTGACACTAAATGCAAGTTTTACAAACGAAGCTGAACGCGGCCGTTCAAGTGTTTTAGTCTCATATAACGAGTACCTAATTTATCAACGATATTCGATAAAGTTTGGCACTTTTTCGTCTTATGAATGCTCTAGACAAGTGTCATTCTACCAGTGGTAGCGTGGTGAAGACGATTGACAAAACGTCAAATATGTAAAAATCATGTGATCAATCTATACTAATATTTTTGTATGTAACGAATAAACTCAAAAACTACTGGACCGACCTCAAAAATTCTTTCACCATTAGAAAGCTACATTCACCCTGAGTAACATAGGCTATATTTTATCCCCATATTCCCACGGGAACGGGAACTACGCGAGTAAAACCGCGGGGCGCTGCTAGTCTGTTTGTTTTGGCATTTCGACAGTCACAATCGCTAATAAAATGGTAATTTGTCAAGAGCCTTTTTTTTCTGGATGGGAAATCATCAAATGACTTCTCCCGCTCTGTGCGGGGTGGAAGGGAGTGTCAGACTCTTACTGACTAAAACCCACCAATGTTCCTCCTATTGCCCTTTGATTTGATCTAGGGCTGCGGTGACTCTTTCGAACAAATTCCGCAACTTTGTCTAGAGCCTCTGATGCATTTTATCAGCAATAACGATTATCAAAATGTCTAAGCTAGACCACGTCATATTTCGGAAGCATTTCAATCCAATAATTTCTTGTCTTGGGCTTGTGGCTAATGAATAACGACCGCACGGGTCTATCTTCAAGGTTAAGCAACGCTTGCCGGGGTCGGTCTACGGATGGGTGACCATCTGAACATACTGAGGCTTCTTCGTGCCTTGAAAATATACCAGCTGTCATTTGTAGATCTTTGGCAGTAGTTACGGATTGTCTGAAGCCAGAAAATCTGACTAGTCTTGGCAAAAAGTACCGTGTTACCCAGTTAATGGGTTGTGGAGGTCTGGTAGGCAGTCGCTCCTCATAAAATACTGGTATTCAGCTGAATCCGGCTTGACTGGGAGCCGAGCCCAATAAAGTTGAATAAACAAGCTTGCTACAGTAAAAGCCAGAATTTTACATAAACATTTGGTTTAGCTGTTTAGACTCAATTGTAAATGTAAAATTCTGACCTATATAGTTGATAGGTAAAACAAAGAATGCTAAGTCATCCACTACACTGAAGAGGAAACAAAAGGCTTGCGTACTTTACTACTAAATATTGAATAGTTTCTTGTGGAGAAACGTAGTAGGTATTATCTTATTTTTGAATAAATGAAACGCCATCCCTAAATTTAATCCCGATTAAGTTAGCTATTAGTCTACTTATTAATTCATTAAGGATAGGTTATGAGTAGCGCTTAACAATAAATATTGTTTATCTAGGTATGTAATTATTAATAGGACACATACGTAAGTACATAAGTTAAATGTACTTGTTATAAATTTGTTTAAGTCCAAAGTCGTAATAAATAATATTCATCTTACGTATTACAAATAAAAACCTAAAAAGATATAATAATATCATACAACTTTTTGTAGATCGTTATTAAATTTTGTTATAAAAAAAAACGTTTATTTATTGTCTTCCATTTTTAAACTATTTCATGTAAGTAGAACGTTCTCACTCTTTAAAATTAAATTATTTAAACGACAACAGTATTGTATTTCAAAATTCTTCCGCAAAATGCTAGACAGTGTCGATTAATTTCTTCATAAATGTAATTATATAAAACCTGATCAAACAAGCTAGTGTAATATTTGATCAGCTTTTATTTACTTGAATTTTAAATTCACTTTAATATTTACACCACGTTACAAACACACACTACCGGAAATATTTTGTAAACAAAACACGTTATCTAAAAAGCACCGGTCGCGTCCACCTACCTCGTCATCCCAAGCTGGTTCCCCATACTCCTGGTCACCAACATCTTGTCTCCGTTCCTCCTTCATCCGCTGCAAGTCCTTGACCACCCCATCAATCTGCTCCGAACTCAGATCCCCCCACGACTTCATAGCAGATAACAACTCCTCATCTTCATCAGTCAACTCAACCCTTTCCGGCGCAAGAGAATTGAGTCGATCCAATTTTTCGTACAACTTCTCTTCAGGTGTCTGTTGCAGTTGTCGGTCGGGCGCGACGGTTAACTTTTCCAATTTTTCGTACAGTTTTTCGAAACGGTTCGAAAACGGCGTGTCGGTGACGTGAGCGGTCCGGATGCGGTGCGTAAGGAGGATTACGAGGAGGGATAGACGCAGCATGGTGCGAGCGCGGCGGCCGGGCGACTGGCACATGGGCGCGCGTTGGGAACGCTTTAGGTGAGCGCGCCCGTTCTCCGGAGCGGGATTGGTCTTGATTTTTTCGGTACGCGTGAATTTATCTACATAATTTGCTGTTTAACTTGTTTCACTAATCAATGCTGATAATAATGTGTGTGCTTGTAATTTATTGCAGTTCTCGGGATGTTCCAGGTTAAAGATCAGCGTAGTACGATAAACTGTGATGTTATGGATATCCGTAGTTAAGTTATTGTTCGTTTCTCTGGCGTTAGACATAAATTGCAACCACTTAAATTCTCTAAATATCTCAGTTTGATACACAACACAATTTATGTATAGCTCCGTTGCAATTTTCTGTGAGTTTGACCAATAGTATGCCTACATATACATACATAATAAACAACGTGATTGAGTTCGACTTTTCGAGTTGATTTAATTTTTGTACTTTTCCCCTCTTTGCTGCATCTACCAATATGTACATTGTAGGTATGTCATCTTAAAAATTGCCCTGCTGGACAATAGCAAGTCCTTTGTAGAGGTCATTTAGCAGTTTATATTTTAAACACGCTGATTGAAATTTCATAACATATCGAAATATTTTTGTAACATAATGTTTTGAAATATTATTAATATGTCACATTTTTTCCAATAGTCATTTAATATACATATATGTACATGTAAATGAATCAGTTAAACCAAAAATAAAACATTTTTATCTATAACAGTAATTATATTACAAATAACATTGACAGTATGTTTTGAATTCTGATATCTAATGTGTGCACTGTTATTAAAGTTTTATCTTAATTCATAAAACATAACTAATTATTCAGCAATTATTATTGACAGATTGAACTTTATTCGTCTCTAATTAAGGTATTATTTACTTACGGAACAGATGTTTTATTTCATATCTGTATTTAAACTATAGCCTAAAAGCACAAACAAATATATTGACAGAAGTGTTTTCAAAACTTAACCTGTCAACTAATTAAGCTTATGATTTTATTATTTAATGTTGTAACCTTCTTCAGGATTCTATGTATATTTTGTACCAAAACTCATAAAATTGGATCAGCGATTTTAGAAGTGAAAGCGTAAAAATCAAATTCATTATATTCGTATTATTAAGGATTACTTATTTCAGCGCCTTATAAAATATACATTTATAATTAAACTCAAAGCCAAAAAGAAACAAATATACTAACGAACTCTTCAAAAACAAATACTCCATCATTTCAAACCAATCAAAAAGAAGTCAATGCACCGAACAATCACAGATTGCATTTTTTATATTCAAGCAATCATCATCAAATAAAACTCGAATCTTACTTATAGTAAACGTTTAATAAATCTTTCTTTCTTGAAAAAAAAAAAGAAAAACTCTCAGCCGACAACGGGTAGTGCCACCTCATATTTATTTGTAAGTCACGAAAATATAACTCTGTCGCGACGCTCATTCATACCAGCATGTCTGGCCAGCTTTGTGGTTCCGTAAACGTGCAGACGTCCATGCTGGAATTCTCTACGGAACCCTTAAAAGGTTTTTGCAAAGAACGATGTTCTTCGTCTTTGAATGGGTTTAAAATAGACCGTGATACATGCTTAGTATTTCAAAAAATGTTCCTGCAAATGTGGGAGTAAGTAATACTAAAATAATATCACTACTTTGCCTTCCAGACTTGGCGATTGTAGTATTGAGAGGAACGGGTATTTATCTAGCATAAAGCAGTCTTGTAGCCTAACTGATAATGAGCAGGAATAAAGTTTCAAATCTTTATTCATGACTGTGATTTTGGTATCCTTACAAATTCGACATCCGAAGACGTACCTGCGAAGTTTTTTGACATCTCCAAACTAATTACGGAAATCAAATAGAAGGTTAAGAGTACGGTGGTGGGTGTTCAGATAGAGTAATACGAGGACCAAGTGGAGTTCAACAACTGCAAGAAGAAGTCTTGATCGTTCAGCTGAGAGACTTGCAGAAGACATGGTTGCTATCGTGGGCGGAACCTGGAGCTTACTCAGACACCATTTTCACCTCTTGGTAAGCCTCTCCTCTTGGTAAGCCTCTCCTCTTGGTAAGCCTCTCCTCTTGGTAAGCCTCTCCTCTTGGTAAGCCTCTCCTCTTGGTAAGCCTCTCCTCTTGGTAAGCCTTACCTCTTGGTAAGCCTCTCCTCTTGGTAAGCGATGATGTGGTCGGCGATGGAGTACGTTGACCTTGAATTTTTACTGACTCACTCTTGCCTTGAAGACCCCCTAAGTCATCGATCAGGATCATTTGCTATACGCAGGATAAAAATGATACCGTCAATTTAATTCAGTTGCTAACTGTACCTACTTACATACAAGGTATGTACAATAAGCTCCATTAAACGTGAACACGAATTCACTGCAATGTTTGGCCAGCTGCAATATGTGTTTTTGTCCATACTACAAACGGCTCCAGGGTTTAAAGATATTTAAGAGATCAATAAAAAGAACGAAAGCTTTTAATTCACGCATAACTGCACCTTACCGTTTGATCGTTTATTTGCATTACAAAATATCGAGGGCAATTCTTAAGGTGGTCCCAAACTATGGCACTTCAACATTTGTTTGCAAAAGTGAAGGTCGTCTTGTTAAATTCCTTACATCTAGACACGCGGTAGCGTGTCCAGACAAGTTCAAAGAATAATTAACTGGTGACTCAGCAGCCATGTGTAATATTATACGAACAATTTCGTGCTACTTTTGATCCTTTACCAACTCAAAACCTATTTAAGCTACTATTGCTCCTTAGTTTGTCTAAAATCCAAAATTACAAAAATTATACTCAAACAGTTATTTATATATTAACGTTTAAAAACCGGCTTTTATGACAAACTCACTCACAAAATTTTGGAATTTAGCTACAGAAAACCGGGTATATGCAAGTTATTTTTATTTTAGTAGAATAGGTTTCATGATAAAGGGTCATTTAAAAGGTACTTACAAATTATTTATAAACCATAAGCAAGCGATTATAACACAAACTGCTGTTGGCAGCGCTACCTCAGCGATCTGAAATCATTGCGAATAATTGTAAGATTTAACTAGAGAAACTTTTAGAAAAGAAAGATATGTTGACGTTTTCAATATAAAAAAAATAAATTACTTAAATATGATAAGTTAACTCAAATATTAGATAAAATGTAGGAAATAACCAAGTTGAATATTGAGCCATAATTTATATTATTTCAGGATTATTTACTGCATTGGATAGCCATTTTGATTTCAATTTTTTTGTCGCTGAAGTGACAATCACGCATTTTATTAACATTGAACTTGGCTCCTATTTTGACATTTATGTTTTGACGGACTTTGATACCTACAAAGTGATAAAACATCCATCAAATTGCGAAACACAAACACTAAGGGTTCCGTACAATAAACCCAAAAAAATAATAATTATATGTTTAAATGTTTGCATGCCGATTGGTAAAATGTGGCTGGGCTAAATGTAATCTTAAGAACTATTATGTATTATCCATATTTGCAAAATAAAATTCTATTATATTCTAAGAAATGACGTTTCTTTTAATAAATAATTGAGAAACATATTAATTTTTATTATTAGCTTTCGTAGCAATAGAAATACACACTCATGAATTTAAACTATTTGCCTAGTACAATCGACACACAGCCCGTTGACAGATCTTGATAATTCGGATCCGTCCATAATAAGTTTTTCTAAGGTACGAAATTTTTGAAAACTTATTATATCGAAGTACCTAACTAAGTGTGTGACTATACGTTAAGTCTACTAAAATCTATAAGGTTATTTCCACAGTACCCCAGACAGTGAACTACAAAATAACACCTAGACAGTAAATGATGCGGTGTCCTGACATTACTTATTTTCAGAACCCAATTATTTTACAGGGATCAAATTCATATTATTTCTCACCAGTGGCGGCCTTTACCGTCGCGAGGCTACGGGCGGTAGATATTTGCGAGGCCCCTGGCGAAAGGCCTTTGTGAGGCCCTTATTCTTTATTTTCAATCAGAAATACCTATTTATTAATTTCATAAAGAATATGTAATGAATAAATAGGTATTTCTGAATTTTAGGGACTTCTTTTAATATATTTTTGTTTTAAAAATCACATTGGGCTAAGAAACTTTGAAATGAAAAAACTGCAAAGCAGAAAACGAGCTTTTTCTGCTTTGCAGTTTTTTGTGTCACTTCCCCCTCTTCTCACTCACATCAAATCGTTTAGTATTAGTATTTTGAAATTGGGTAGCGCGAGGCCCCTGACAGACCGAGGCCCCGGGCGGGTGCCCAGCTCGCCACTACCCAGTTTCTCACTAACTAAACTAACTCTTTTAAACCACTTATTTGAATTTCACATCAGTCAGCGCGGAACCTTAATATTTTCTGGCGATCAAAATCGCCATTACCTTTCGCTGATTCAATTAAATACAAATTATTATGGGTTTTTGTACGACGAATACAGCCAGCAAAAAATATTTGTGTGGGTGTTTGATGTGTTTATGTGGATTACTTGGTTTAGCTTATATTTATTTATTTATTTCGTTATTATTCACTACATCGGACAAACATACAACAAAAGCCATGTATTTTAAGATAACAGTTGGCATTCAGAAACTGTGTCGATTTCTATGAGTGTAAAAATCTTTAGCACCTAATTCCACAGATAATATTCTAACTTGAATTTATAATCCGGATTCATAAAATTTGAAAATTAAAAGTCAATTAAAAGTATCCTTTTTTTTGTTGTAATGGAAATCAAACTCCTTTGTATAAGATATAAAGTTTTGTTTTTTTTATTATATTATATCGACGGTTAAAAGGAAGTAGGCGACATTTTGGTCAAAAATGAGTTATATATGCCATCCTACGTAAAATTTTCCGCTCTTTCGAATGCGCTTACTCTCATGGCTCTACGATGAGTTTTTTGGCGTTTATGCCCTAGCAAAAAAAATCGTTTTCATAGTATTAGTTTTCGTAACCGACGAAAATTCAAGTAATTTTTGCTACAAAGGTGCTTGTGCCCCTACAAAAATGATTTATTTTGTGTTTGTTGTCGGTAATGCTTTTTTACTTCATAAGGGTGTCGAGCTTTAGGTTGTTTATGCCTTTTAAGCTTTTCCCTCACAAAGTACAAACGTTGTTTATAGCCTACTTCCATTTCGTAATTTAACATAGCTATGGCGCTTGTACCCTATATACGAAATTCATTTTCATATTACTCTGTCAGTTATACCCTATTACCATTCAGTACTTTATGGAAGCTATGCAAGTTATGCTCTATTACCTAAATTTATTTTAATATCACACTGTTGGTTATACCTTACTTCCGCGTACAATATAAATACAGTTTTGTCGATAATATCTTATTACTTAAATTAAATTAGATAGAGAGGTGTCGATTATAACCACATTATAACCTACTTCCACGTTCTACAATCATACTAATACGTCACTTATGCTACAATACCCAATAAGCTTTTTATTATTTACTATTATGTTTGTTACCTTTTTAAATGTTAATATTACGGATACATACCAAGTGTTCGTAATTAATTCTTAAGTTCCCTACCTGCTAGCTGCAATATTAGCTACCTACCCATCATCATCATCATCATCATCAACAGCCTGTTGCAGTCCACTGCTGGACATAGGCCTCTCCAATTGCACGCCACTTAGATCTATTTTCGGCTTCTCGCATCCAGTTTCTGCCAGCCGTCCTGCGCAAATCGTCACTCCACCGTGCGTCTCGGCAAACGTAGTGTAGAACGTCCTACATTACGTTTGCCGAGACGCGGTCTCTACTCTAGAACTCGTTTACCCCAACGGTTGTCGGTTAATATGGCCAGCCCATTGCCACTTCAGCTTACTAATCCGGTAGGCTATATCGATGACCTTGCTTTTCTGACGGATCACCTCATTTCTGATGCGATCCCTCAGAGACACACCGAGCATAGCCCTTTCCATAGCCCACTGAGCGACTTTAAGCTTGTAGACCATACGAGCCGTCAGTCTCCACGTTTCTGCTCCGTATGCCATGACGGGTAGGACGCACTGATTGAAGACTTTCGTCTTTAGGCACTGTGGAATCGACGATGTAAAGACTCGACGTAGCTTCGCAAACGCTGCCCAGCCTAACTCAATTCTTCTATTCACCTCGCCCTCAAAGTTGTTTCTAACCTAACCTAACTGCAATGTCTGCCCGAGGTACACATATTTTTGAACAACTTCAAGAATTGTACCGTGAATCGCAATCGGTTCCGGTAGAACATTTTCGTTGAACATGACCTTGGTTTTATCCAAAGTCAAAGTCAAAATGTTTACTGCGAAACAA
This sequence comes from Hecatera dysodea, assembly GCA_905332915.2. Lineage (NCBI taxonomy): Eukaryota > Metazoa > Arthropoda > Insecta > Lepidoptera > Noctuidae > Hecatera > Hecatera dysodea. The sequence goes on along the minus strand of HG995294.1, from coordinate 1,653,596 downwards.
TGTTGATGTTACAGAAAAGTCAGCCAGATCATTCAGCATCTGTTGTAGGCCCTGCAGCGTTTCTGCCAAGATGACGATATCATCTACAAATCGCAAGTAAGAGATGTATTCGCCATTGATGTTAATGCTACGTTCGTTCCAGTTCAGCGTCTTGAACATATCCTCCATTGCATTAGTGAACAATTTCGGGGAAATAACATCCCCTTGTCTCACTCCTCGATGCAACGGTACGGGACTTGTTTGCTGAGTCTGTACTTGAACGGACATGGTGGCGGCCTCGTAGAGACATCTCATCACTTGGATGTAGGTATCGCCAGTCTACTTGGCAGCGCTGCAGGGACTTCAGAACAGACCAAATTTCAACCGAGTCAAAGGCCTTTTCATGATACACAAATGCTAGACACAGGGGCTGATTATACTCTTCGGTCTTCTGTATAATCTGCCGCACTGTGTGGATGTGGTCTATGCGGCCGTATCCGCTCCGAAACCCAGCCTTTTCTGGTAGTTGGAATTCGTCGAGCTTTCGCGCAAGACGGTTCATAATCACTCTTGAAAACAGCTTATAGACGTGGCTTTGAAGGGATATGGGTCGATAGTTCTTCAATAGGGTCTTGTCTCCCTTTTTGAAGAACGGTCTAGAAGTGTGGTTATCTTAACCACACTTCTGCTCCACGCCTCTGGAGTTCTCCCTTCAAACAGGACAGCGTTAAACAGCTTCTGGAGCTCCCTCAGTACGGGTTTACCTCCAGCTTTCAGCAGCTCTGTGGTAACGCCGTCTTCTCCAGGGGCTTTTCCATTTTTAAGCTGCCCAAGAGCTATCTCGATTTCGCCAATACTAACTTATTTATTTATTAAAACTTTACGCACTAGTAAAAAAAAACTGTACAAAGCGGACTTAATGCCATAAGACTTCTGGCAGGTCTTCGGTTAAATGGCGTGTCAATGTGGCTCTAGAACCCTCATTTTTGGGATCAGGACGAGATGCATGCGATGTGTATAACCGGCTATAGAAGTCCTCCACTTCCGAAAATACTACTGGCTTCAAAGAAACAACTTCTCCACTTGCTGTGGTCAACTTCATCAGGTGGCTTCTTCCAAGAGACTGTACGAACACCTTGACCCCCGGTTCTGCTCGATTGCTCTTTCAACCGAAAGAGCATTGAAGCCCCGGAGGTCCTGTCGTACGTGCTTGTTGATCTCTCAGTTTCGAAATCGCTTTGCCGACGAAGTGACGGGTGGGCTTTCACGTCATTCCTTCATTTGCCCTAAAGTCCTTTCTGAAAGCTTGAACTTCTTGCCCTTACGCTGCATATCACAGAATCTCGTACCTTTTTCCCTGAGGATCCGAGTCACATTTTAGAGGTTCTGGTTTACGTCTGTTGTAGTTTCCACGGCAGCGAATCGGGTTTACAGGTTTGGCTGGAACGTTTCAGATCATGCCATGGTTTAGAGCAGAGTTGGTCGGAGTCTGGACTTCATCAGACGGATACGTTCGGCCTTGAAGTTAATATTCAGAGAGCCTCGGACAAGTCGGTGATCGCTACAGGTATTGAACCTATTGATCACGGAGACGTCTCTGAATATATGCCTCTTGTCACTCATGATGAACAAACATGAGATCGACATCTCATGTTTGGTCATAGTGTCGGGGCTTTGCCACGTCCACTTCCTTTGGGTCTGTTTCTTGAAGGAGTTCATCAAGAACAACCCCTCCTGTTCCAGGAAGTTGACGAGGATTTGCCCCCTATGATTTCTGCTTCCAAATCCATGGTATCCTATTACCTATTCGCAGCAATACTGTACTCCCACTTTGGCATTAAAGTCAACATGACAACGATGTACTATGTCTTTGTAGTGAAGTGGAGGGCTCTCGATATGTCATCGAACATATTTTCCACTTCGTCGTCCGAGTGTGTCGAAGTCGGTGTGTACACTTGCACTACCTTGAGGCTATACCTCTCGGTGAGCTTCACAATAAGGTACGCTACCCTGTTCGAGCCACTTGACAGATTCACCGACCGACCGACAGATCAGATGACCTGATTCCAGGGATAACCCTGGAATCGGGTCATCTGATGTACTAGATGTGCTTGGGGGAGGACACCTGGTGTCCCTCCCCCCTTCTTCGGACTTCACTCAACCCTAGTGTTTGCCATCTAATTTTCCCTAGTTTCACCTCGAGTTGCGTCAGATGCGAGTCAAGCCGTAGCGTGCGTCGCCAGGGTTAGTTTCAGTTTATGGTGATGGTGGCCTGCTGTAGCCCGGAGATTCTTGGCACTCCCCGCCCCGCCGTTACCGTGGTCGCCACCATGACCAGGAATAGCGGGACCGCCGGGAACTGGAGGCCGTGGCATTTTGTTGTTCTGCATTGGAGGTATTTGCCCATAATCGCCACGCTGGGCAGGCGGGTTGGCTACCTAACCACTCCTTTTTAAGTAGCTTTGAATTTTCCTTATTGAAAAGATAAAAAATATCTTTTTTTATTAAAAAAAAACCTACTATCCGCTTGTTAGTAAATAGGTAAGTAGGTGACATGAAAATTACTATAATGACGAACTATCATCTTTGAAATCTACTATTTAGTGTAAATTAGAATCACTTGAATGGTTAGGGTATACTGAAACAGGCCCCTAAGACTAAGGATCCTTAGTCTTTTTGTATGAAAATCGACTCCCTAATACTTTTAAAATACTTCACCCTTTTTCACGAGTTAGGGACAAAATTACAGTGTAGTGTAATACCCGTTTTAGCTCTTATCCTGATGAAGGATCGTGTTGGTTGCGCTACTTCATTATTTTTGGGGTGTCTTTTCATCCATATTTCCATAGACTCACACAATGCCAAATGTTGATTATCCTTCTTTTCCTTTGCTTTCAAGCGACATTGTGCGTCACTAATGTCTTATATCCTGGTATTGTTTTGAAAGCCGACTGTTTCTTGTGCTCTATTAGCTTCCATACAACCACTGTGAAAAGTACCTTATCCTTCTTTTCCTATAACACTTATTGAACTGTCTAGTCTCTTATACCCTTTTACCTTGCTGTGTGAGAAATCAGTATGTCGCTTAGGCTTCTTATCCTTTAATATTTTACTTTGTCATTTGTATCTTATGCCGTATTTCCTCATTAGAAAATTAAAAGCTATTGTTATAAGCGACAAAAACCACTTTAAATAGCGTAAAATCATTAAAACTAAAAATACCGGTAAATGCTCCATTTTTTTCTGATTTTATAACTGTTTTCGTTTTCACGATATCTTAATAAATAACAAAATTACGTCAGTTTTTCTAAAATTTAAAACTTTGAACGGCTCTCCTGAACATTTCACTTTTTGTCGCTTATACCCTATTTCCTTTTAACCGTCGATATAAAGACTTGATTATCTGACATTATTCATCAAATTGCGATGCTAACTGTACATGGAAATAACCTACATTGCAAGCTCTGCAGTGTGTTTATAAAGAGTCGATTAACTACCGATTCACGGAATTTCATAAAAGTATTGTGTCATGTCAGCATTGCGATCAGATGAAACCTTTGCGCAGTTTACAAATTCTTTAAGATTCATTTGCATCAGGCCACCAGATATCAAGCACTCGAGTTTTGTAATAAAAACAATTGATAGATAATTTATTTATTTGGTTAACCAACAATAATTTGTTTACACGGAACATTTACAATTTCATTTTATATTAATTTATTAGTGTAACAATTAATTAATTAAAGGTTAACACCACATGCACAATTTGTGGTAAAACAGTAACAATTAAAAATAGTAAAAAAACAATAATTACAATTAAAAAACAGTTAAAAATGAATAAAACATAAACATACAATTAAAAATTTCATTATATCACAACATGAATTAAATAAAATTAAGTACCTACATCAGAGCCATTATTTAAACATAACATTTGAGAACCACACACAACATAAACAACTAAAATACATCACATCATAATCTTAAAGAAAAAGAGGCAAATAGATCCAAGATCCAAGATAGAGTAGGTAATATTTTCATAAGTTAATATAATTAAAATAAACATAATTCGCGTTAAGAACACTGAATCTATCTACTACTAGTCCAAATTCTAAGATACATCATATTATGCATTCAAGCATTCCAAACTTCGTTTCGATCCCAGCACAGCCGAGCATAATAATCCTTTGGAACTTTTCTAGGAAAGCGGTTCGTCTGCTCATCATCATGTAGCTCAGTTCTTCGGAAATATTCCATATTTAACATCACGTTACATCCAGCTGGTCGCTGGCAGTGACCTTCGTGGCATTGAAGAGTATCTTGTAAACGTTTTTGAAATAATACGGTAGGTTTTTTATTACTTCTGATAAGCTCATGTTTTCCTATAATCTCATCTGACGGACAGCGCGGATGTGGTCGATGATTGAGTTCGCTTGCTAAGAAGTTAAATATTCCTACTCTTGACTTAAAGACTCTCAGGTTGTCCAAACCATGGTCCGGAGCGAGGAGGCATGGGAAGCGGTCGCCTCCTTCTGCGAAGCAGTAATGCTAACGAAGGAGGAGGCGGAAAACGTGCGAGAGAGGGAAACCTCACGCTCCAGCCGCCGCAACAGAAGAAGACGCCCCGGGCGTCGGGAAACGCAGGGCGATTCCCGGCCACCGTAGGCCCGGGCCTGCGGATGGCGAGCTATGGGTGGCTCGCAGTCCGATAGCAACCAGGCCCGAGTCGACGGCGCGTCGTGTTCCACGCGCGCCTCAAAGAGCCGTCAGCAAAGAAGATGGGGCCCCATAGGGACAGTGCCTGCTAGGGTTGCGGAATTTCTTTGAAAGAGTCACCGCAGCCCTGGAACGCAAAAGGCACTAGAAGGATCACGGGTGAGTTATGGGTTTCAGTCTGTAAGAGTCTGACAATCCCTTCCGCTCCGCCCAGAGCGGGAGATGTCATTTGATGGTAAAAAAGAATAAAAATATCTGTTCGACTTTCAACATTACCCAAGTTTTACACCATACTACCAACTTATCTCTAAACATAGACCAGTTAAGTATTTAATGAATAACATGATCAATCATTCGCTAATTAATAGAAGTTTATTTTCAACAACAAAAAACGGCTTCAAGTTTAAAACAATTTGACAGATACAAATACCAATATGGCGGCCACATAAATAGCCCGCGGTCTAAAAATAAAGGATTAGACACAGCTGTGGATATTTTTGACTGAACACTCATACTTTAGGCATTTAATAAGATGGTGTAATTTATGTAGGATAGACTAAAAATGTGGGACAAATTGAATTCCCACAATATGGCCCCTAATTACTTAGTGGCAAACTTGTTGAAGTTCCTGACTCCACTTAAAGACCTTTTATCGGGATATTTTATAACATTCTACAGTTGCAATGGTTACACCTAATATTAATTTTATTAGAGATACGAAAGTGTTTGAAGATGGATGGATGTACATTATGTTTATATATAACTCTTTCACGCAAAAACTACTGAATAGATTTTGATGAAATGTTACAGTAATCTAGCTTAGGTGTTTGAACATCGGAATAACACATACATGTATTGTTATTTATAAAAGTGGAAGTACTAGGTATTTCCACGTGGTTGGATGCAGCAACTGGTATTTTATTGAATACTTAAATCTGTTTCTAGTAAACTCCAGCTGTCGAATATCGCACATCGAGTAATTAAAAGAGTTCAGAATGCATGACTTCGACTACGTTGATGATGTTCTCACTTTCACTTAGGTATCGATGTAAAATGAAAAAGATACCATATACGATGGTTTGCAAGAGCATCGTAGTATTTTGAGGTGGTCCCTTCCTAGTTTGGTGAAGATCAGATGAAAAACTTTGGAAAAATGAAATCACATGTCTTTTTATTATTTACACCAGTTTATAGCACGCTGTCCGCTGTGTTGGGTTCGTTTAACTGTGGGGTATCACAACTAAAAAGTGAATGCGAGTTACTATCTAACTCGCACGTGGCAGTAACTCGAAAGATGTCAAAACGATGCAAATCACTGCACTGCAGCTACTCCACAGACAAACACGCTAGCCAGTGAGGTTTTAAAGAAGCCATTAACTAACTAACAAGACAAGTTAAATAAATACTTGTAAAAATAAGGAAAATAAATGCTTCTTAATTTTTACAGTCTCATCAGGAACGACCGTTCCGTGACAGGCACCACCTCCTTAGGAAATCAGGGTGTGACGCACCTATCCAAAACATCGCCGTGATCTAAAAATCTATAGGTATCTCTCGATCTAGAAATGACCAGCTTAACACCAGATTAATTACATAATTTCGTTAATTGCTTGATAACTACATTCACAGGCAATTACAATACATAATAAACATGTTAAATTATGTGGTTTATAGTAACTAACTAATTATTGCATCCGGAATTAATTCTTGGTAATTTACTCATGATTGCATTGAGAATGTAGGTACCTATTAGGTAATAAGTACCTAATATTGACATTTCTTGATTGGTTTGTGTTTGGCCGCTATCTCACCTAATGGTAAGCAACGATGTGATCAACAGTGGAGAATGGATGATAAGCAATGGAGTGGGATAAACCAGAGGATCGCGGTCGCTGGTAGTTGATAGATAATAATATAATAGGGTAGTTGAGGTGACTACAAAAATCTAATAAGTCCGTCAGATAGATTTTCAAAAAATATTAGACACGTATTTTTTCTTTCATCACGTAAATAAAAAACGAAGACGATACAATGCGTTGAATACTCGGGTGACGTCACTACTCGCAACAATTTTTACACAAGCCCCAACAAGACCCCGCTCCTGATTATGATGCTTTTTAGGTTCGTCAATTTTTATAGATTTGACAAAGCAAAAAATACTTACCCAATATATTTCGTTAATCTAACTGACGGAGGGACGGACTAAATAAAATCATATTTTTTTATTCAGAAAACATCCCTCTTGTAACTTAATTATCAATAGATCAGTAGAGCCAGAGATTCTCCATAGGGCAACACAAGCTCACTTTACCTCTTTATAAATCTACTAGTAGCGCCCCACGGTTTGACCCGCCTAGTTCCCGTTCCGTGCCCCCAGATAAATATTAGTATCTTGTGGACGGCGGGTCCCAAACTAGGTAGAACCTGTATCTGGTGGTCCTGAATTATCATTCCATTAAAAATATAAATAACAATTTGGTGGACATGTCTAGAGTCGGTTAATTAATGAGTAGGTGCATCTAGTAAGTCTGGAATCCCACCACATCATAGTCGAGAAGAGAATGGGTTTAATAAAACGAATGCACAGCAGAACAGAAGTGAGGTACGTTTGACACAGAAAATAGTTCCAATAAATCCAATAATGTAAAATAATAAATACTCTGTTCCCAAGAATTGAAACCGTTTCATAGTTCCACTAGGCTATTAATTGAACGTTTTGGGAATTGTTTCATGTGATTTCAATGAAGACGTGACCCGAACATTAGTTTATTTTAAACTAAAACAAACAATGTGGAAACAGTATGTACATAATATAATCATTAAGAATAGTTGACTAAAAAAATCTGATTAGTTCGTCAGATAGATTTCACAGGTTACTTAAATTGTTTGTAGTTATATTTTCGAGCCGTTTGGGGTTAAAACTCATAACTTATTTAAAGATTTGTCTAGACGTTTAATTGACACTTCGCGTGACCCAAGGGCTGGCTTTTACCTTGAACAAAGGATTGCCATACAGGGCTGTCATTTGGAAATCTTTGGCAGTCGTTACGGATTGTCAGAAGCCAGAAAATCTGATAAGTACCAGTCTTTCCAAGAAGTACCGTGTTCCCCAGTTAATGGGTTATAGAGGTCTGGGAGGCAGCCGCTTCACGTAAAATACTGGTATTCAGCTGAATCCGGCTTGATTGGGAGCCGACCCCAATATAGTTGGGAAAAGGCTGGGCAGATAATGACGGTATTGATATATAAAATGTACTTACCTACAGGTCACTTAATTTAAATTAAATCAATTTTATGCGTTAACTAGCCGCTCCTTACAATATTCGAAGGAAACACCAGTCTTATTAAAATTTATCCTTATCGGCGATACCAATCGGCAATAAATTAATTTTTACCGAAGACATCTCCCATACATTTTCAAAACAACGTTCAGTTTCAAAACTCTTCGTAAAGAATCGCAATTAAGATGTTGGATGTCACAGGTCACCAGTGAAGTGTCGTGAATGTCCATAAATGTTCTAAGAATGTCAAGACTATGCCGGTAGCCTGTGATATGATCTAAATGAGCATATTAAAAAGTTCTGTTGAAGACTTGCGTATCTGAAAACTTTCACGAAATTTGGTTCGGACACATGGTAAGGGCCACAGGAATACGATGGATGTTTTTGGTTTCTATTGATAGGCACGTGTTTCAATATCTTTGATAATCAAAGTCAAAGTCAAAATTAGGCACTTTTAAACGTCATCATTTAAAGTTAAAATAATAAAGTGAATCTACCTTCCATTCGCAAAAGTAAATTCTTATGTAGGAGAACGGACAAGAAATTCCATAGTTAAGTACTCTTTTCATTCAAATACATGTTTAACAATATTTCGTACAAAATAAAATCATGTTATATTTGTGAGGACAATGCACCAAGTATACTAGTTATAGAACCCAGTATTACCAGCAGAGGTAAACTTATTAATTTTCTAAATAAGCACATGGTACTCACATATTTACAAATATTGGAACTGCAAGTGAACAGAAAAAAAAGAAGTAAAAGACAATAAAAAGTACAATCTAAACTGACGGACTAAATAGAATCAAAATTTACTAAGGAAACAAATCCTGATGAACTAAAATAAATGCCACCGTCTAAATGGATACTATATCACACCTGGGCCCCAAGTCTGCTATTTTTATATTCCAACATGAACCCATTTTAATTTTGCTAAAAGTACGTAATCTGCTAAATTCATTATGGTCGATCATTGGCCGGTCAATGGTCTCGTACTAGTTTTTGATAACCGAGCTGTTAAAAGCACTGACTACACAATGACGTTCTAATGAGAGGTCACTGATCAAAGGATTTTTCAAAACTTTATCAGATTACTGCATATGTCTGTCATTCATTTGTCATTATGTATGAGATTACCATTCTATGGCATTTCTTTCAATGGAGTGTCAGTGGTTGACCATTGGAAAGCCATAGTGACGCTTTTATATTAGTAGATTACCAAACTTGCAAAAATCAACCATTATGAAATCAATGATAGACTATTCTGAGACTATTGTAATAGCAAACTTAAGGCCCTGCTTTTCTTCCAAGATCCATGGCGATACGTAATAGGTAGAAGTCTAACCTAGCGAATGTCATCTCAAATGTCGGCGGGTCAAGCCATTCCTCATAAGAGGTCAAGCGATTGAAAGGGCATAGGTTTCTAAAACAAGCTGGATTTTTTCGTCAATTGTTTGCTTTGTTCTGGAAAATAATTATTATCAAAGCACATTCACAGACACAACGAGAGAAACGTTTTGGCACGATATATGACGCTAGTAAACTATAGATACTAATCTATACTAATATTATAAAGCTGAAGAGTTTGTTTGTTTGTTTGTTTGTTTGAACGCGCTAATCTCAGGAACTACTGGTTCGAATTGAAAAATTATTTTTGGGTTGAATAGACCATTTATCGAGGAAGGCTTTAGGCTATATAACATCACGCTTAAGCCAATAGGAGCGGAGCAGCGATAAAGAATGTTTTAAAATCGGGGATTCCACGGGGACGAAGTCGCGGGCAGCAGCTAGTATTATAATAAGAGGAAAGATTTGATTGTTTGTATTGAATAGGCTCCGAAAGCAGCACGTAGCAGTAAGCTACACTATCCCCGGGTGACAGGCTATATTTTACCCCCATATTCCCACGGAAACGGGAACTATGCAGGTGAAACCGCGGGGCGCTGCTATATATACAGTATGTTAACTAACAGAGGGCGTTCCCGTTAACCCGCAATAGTATAGCATTCATATATGATGAAAAAAATATTACCATTCGAAAACAAAATGTTTTTATTTTTTTTTAATATTAAAATATTCACTAAAAATGTTAAATTGATACCTACGTTAAAGAAACAATCTGTACACGCGTACTTGCCGGTTTGGGCATTGCTACTAAGAGTAGGTAGTTACTATTCCGCGCTACTATTTTGATTTTAAACAGGATTTTTCGAATTTATTGTCAATTTTTTTTTTTGCTTATTTTCGGATTATTTTATGCTTATTTTTCTATTCTGATATTTTTATTTGAATCTATTAATGATATAGATTAACGAATTTAAGGGAACGCACTCTGTTATTTAACATACTGTATATACTTTTATTTATTTTTATATTTGCTCTGTGAACCACTATTGTAGGAATTAGCAGTCTAGCCACAGTCTAAAAATTACCCAAGCAATAGACTATCAGGAAATAATTAAACCTAGTGTGAGGCACTAAAACATGTCTGGAACTCTGAGACAATACTGGATAACGTGTTAGTAAACCAAATTACATAATACGTGCAGTATTTCTTAAAAGATAGCGACATAACCCAGATTATTCAACAGTCAGGAATGCCGTTATAAGATGTGGGTCAGTGCGGGGTGCCCACTGAAAACCAGCGCTGGGTGTCTGACTCCCGTTGCGGAATTTGTTCGAAAGAGTTACCGCGGCCCTGGAACGCCAAGGGCACAAGAGGAACACGGGTGGGTTTTAGTCAGTAAGAGTCTGACACTCCCTACCGCTCCACCCAGGGCGGGAGGGGTCATTTGATGATTTCCCATTCAAAAAAAAAAAAGGGTGTCTGACGCCCAGCAATTAATGCTCTTATCCTTTCGGTACGGGCACGCTCAGCGCAGTGCTGTACCTACTTACTATTATTTCTTTTATTTTGTTTTTGTCTGTGCCGAATAAATGTTTTCTGTTCTATTCTATTCAATAAAATAATATACATCAAAGGTACAAGAAATTTGTTCAAACAGATCTGCAACAGAAGCACAGAAGCACGTAGAGGAAGGAAACTGAAAATACATTGTACTTACTTAATTACATATAACATACTAGCTGCTGCCCGCGACTTCGTCCCCGTGGAATCCCCGATTTTAAAACATTCTTTATCGCTGCTCCGCTCCTATTGGCTTAAGCGTGATGTTATATAGCTTAAAGCCTTCCTCGATAAATGGTCTATTCAACCCAAAAAGAATTTTTCAATTCGAAGATTATTACCTACCTAATACTTGTAATCTAATATGTATACTAAAACTATAAAGTGGAAAGATTGAGTAGGCTCCGAAACCACTGAACTGATTTGAAAAATTCTTTCACTGTTGGGAAGCTACACTATCCCCTTTATCCTCGTGTTGCCATGGGAACGGGAACTATGCGGGTGAAGCCGCGGGGCGCTGCTAGTAATATTATAAATGTGAATTTGAGGGAAAAGGTTTGAATAGGTATTAATTTGTTTGTGGATATGTATTTTAATTGTAGTTTTATTAAATACTAGCTGACCCGCGTATCTTTGTCTGCGTCACATAAGATAGAAAACAAAAAAAAAAGTTTTTGCAACGTACTTCACTGATGCTCTGCTCCTATTGGTCAAAGCGTGATGTAAATAGATTTTTCATTATTATAATTTCTTCGTAGAAAACAAATCGATACTTTTTTTGTTCTTTTTATTTTATGCATACTGATGCTTAAAGTAAACGTGCTTTCAGAGGCACACAGGAATTTCGGTATGTTAAGATGGTCACCCATCCACAGACCGACCTCAACGAATGTTGCTTAACCTTGAAGATCGACCCGTATGGCAGTTATTATCTGACCGCGAGCTACTATACTCCTTCTCATTAGAAATATTTAAAGTTATTCCTTACATTTATGCAAGAATTGACATAACACTGAGCGCACTGTAGATGCATTTCTAAATGCATCGTAAAAACATCATTACAAAGTCTCTGCAATGAGCTGGGATTCAAAGAAGTAGACAACAAAGTGTGAGTGCCGCGTTTTATAGAAATACTCAGAATTAATAATATTAACACAAAGGGAGACTGTGCCACGTTCTAAAGAAATTGTGGAGAAATTAGACATTCATTTCTTGGTATGTTATTTGCATTTGACTGCATTTTATAGTTTGAAAATGTGGGGAAAACGTTAGCATGGTGTCATCTCATGACAATTACTCGCATTAGTTGCTATCTACATACTAATATTATAAAGAAGAAAGATTTGATCGTTTGTTTGTATTGAACAGGCTCCGAAACTACTAATCCGATTTGAAAAATTCTTTCACTGTTGGGAAGCTGACATAGGCTCTATTTTATTCCAATATTCCCACGGGAACGATAACCACGTGGATGAAAACGCGGGGCGCTACTTAATAGATAAAAAAAGAGCAGCATAATGTTACAACGACACATGGAGAAGTTATACAATAATAAGTTTGGAGACTCTAGCGCCCTTGCTAAGTTGCCGAGATACAAATGTCTATATAAATCTGCCATTTTGATGGTAGTTTGCTTATAGCTTTTATGTAGAAGTCTGGAGGCGATGAAGTCAGGGAAAGCGTTTTGTATTTCGCGAGACTCGTTCTGAAGAACGAACAATTGTACAAATGTTGAACCGTCTTTATGCAAGCATTATACGTTATTAATGTTTCGTGTTGTTTGCGCAGCGGTATTTCCACGTAGGAACTCATATTCGAAAATTATCAATTTATTAATGTCTCCAAAAACTTTTACAATCTTACAAAAATAAACACTATAAAAAGAAATACTGACGCTGAAATTAAAACATTATCAGCGAATAACATAGCCTTTCAATATGCCCGTATCCCCATGGGAACGGGAATTACGCGGGTGAAACCGCGGGGCGCTGCTAGTATTAGTAGTATTATAAATGCCAAAGTTTAAATGGACAGATGGATGTTTGTTACTCAGTTACGCCAGAACCACTGAACGGATCTGAATGAAATTTGGCAAAGAGATAGATTATACCTAGTCCAGAACAGCACATACTTAGGCTTTTTATCCTGGGAAGATGTTCCCTTGGCATAATTTCCGACATTACATGGGCGAAAACTCTGGCTGAAACTAGTTTTAAATAATTGACCCACCCACTACAATCTATACTTTATCCGCGATACAAATAAAAAACAAAAGAAAGAGCAGTCACTTTAAACAACTAATGACCACCGTCAAACTGTCTTCTATCTCTGCTCACCCCACAAGACGTCTATCCAGGAACACACAAGAAAAATAAATAAGATCCATTCTGCCACCGCTTGGCAACCATTTGTTTATCCATATGTCACTCTGGTCTAGCGACCTGATTCGTTCGCAGACGTCAATCCAGCTAAAAAAACTAAACTAATAAAAACGTTGCGACTATGTCTGTTTGGTCACGTAAGCAGTTATGTGGAAGGAGACTCTTGAAACTATTCGTTATAGAGCAGGGAAATGTGGGTTAAATTTTCCAATACCGGGAATGAGGAATCTCTGAGAAATATGTACCTTCTCGAAATGCGATTCCTGATTTTAGAGTTTAAAACATTTTAAGCTTTCAGAATGAATAGGTACATTGAAACAAAAGAACATATTGAAATTCAACAACATCATGAAGAATTTTAATAGGAACTTGTTCGAAAGAGTCACCGCGGACCTGGAACGCAAAGGGCACTAGGAGGAATACGGGTGAGTTTTAGTCAGTAAGAGACTGACACTCCCCTCCGCTCCACCCAGACCGTCATTTGATGATTTCCCATCCAAAAGAAGGAGTAGTAAATCAAACGATCAGTTTCGTAGATAGGAATCGTACTATTAAACACTCAGAAGGTACCTAAGATAGTGGAAAGTAGCGTTCCTTTTCTCAATAAAGAAGCACAGAAGATCATTTAATTATGAAATGTATCCCAGATGAAAACGGTGGAACGAGCTTGGCATGTATATACAGGATTGTTCCACGGTAGCGCAACGTTTAAAAGTTTGGCGGACGGAAGGAAGACCCTTTTTTTCTGGATTTGAAATTAAATCAAATGACTTCTCCCACTCTGGGCGCCACCCACTCGTGTTCCTATAAGTGTCCTTTGCGTTCCAGGGCCGCGGTGACTCTTTCGAACAAATTCCGCAACCCTAGCCGGATTCCGCAACTATAGCAGGGGAAGGAAGACCCTGCAGTTGGACTGAAGTCGCTTTAAGACATACATATGAGTGTATAATCATAGCATAATTAGCCTTATAATGTTCCCACGCGGGTTGGTGAATGTCAAATGTCTTCGAATTTTTGGTTCTAGCACATGCCGGTTTCCTCGCGAAGTTTTCCTTCGCCGTTTCGAGAGCAGTGGTGATGAAATTAATTACACAAAGTAATACGCCTGGCTGGGTTTGAACCCGCGACCTGCAATTCGTAAGTCGGGACCGTTACGACTCGGCCACCACAGCTCCTCAACATGGTTGTGATTCACAGAAAATGACCAGTGAAACCGGGCAGACCCAGAAGATGCGAGCTGAAAGAGCTTGGTGCCTATCGACAAGATTGGTCTTCTTACCCAAAAATTGGACGAACAAAATGATGGAATGGAAGGACAAAATGAAGGCCTATGCTCTGCAGTGGGACCAAATAGCCTGAAAAAAAACGGGTTGTAATCAAAATCAAAAGTAGTTTATTCAAACAAGAAGCCAGAACTTAATGAACGTCAAATTTTACATAAAGACAGTCCCCCAAAACGGCCGTCACCAATAATGCCAGAGTAAGCCTTTATGATACATTGCTGTTGCAATCCTCGCAAATTTCAATTTCCCAACCAAATAGCTAATCTATTAAGTCAGTAGTTGACCCTAGGTGGTCCAAGACACGTGTCTATTACTTAGGCGCTAATGGGTTCAGCGGTGGCCAATCAGATCGGAATGCTACAATTTAATCGGTCCAATGTTTTGGCTCGAGGTCAGTCTAGGAGTGTTACAATCTAATTATTATCTAGTGTTTGGTGTCAGAGCTCGTATGCTTTGGTTTCTTGTATGTGTCTAACTAAATTCGTGACAATCTAAGTCGGATTCGACTGCTGAGTAGAAAGGGATACCAGTAAGTGCGAAAGAGATTTATTTAATATCTCTTTCATACTTATTAGTAAACCAATGTTGTATCCTGCTGTAAAATCCGACTTCTTAGATTGTCACAAATATAGTAAGAATTCATCGAATTATATAGAAATATGTACTTTTATCCCAATCTTGTTCTGACAATTTGAAACACAGTAAAAATAACAGCCTAATTAATTTTACTTTTATCAAGTGATGAAGTATTTTTAGCAACCACAGACAGTAAGTAGGTACAAGCCTACAATGTAACAACACAACGTCGATACGACAATTATTTAAAAGGAAGAATGCAAAAAAAAAAAAAAGCATTCGAATTTGAATAAAGATTGTCTCGGATAACTAATATCATGGCGTTATACTTGGTTCTACATAATGAATATCCATTCTAGCACTACGTCCGCGGTTTCACGGATTAAGAAAAAATCCTAAAATCGTCTGCTACTCCTAATCAGTGATTGAACGAATGCCTTTTCGCTTTTATATACATAATATACATAGATAAGACAAAGCCCAGTCCCAAAAGCCTATAATCCCATATCTATCAAAGAAACATGTGCTAAATCCTTCAAAAAATTACTAAGTAAAATATGTAGAATAAGTTACATCAAAGTCATATCGTTACTCTGCTACAACAGTGCTGACATGCGAATGCTTACTCCACAAATAACTTCCTCACTGTCTCATGAATGAGAACATCTTCATTACCATGTGCAATTGTAAAACATTTACCCATTCACGCAGGTACCAATTCAAATAGATTCATGTCTGTTCAAACAACGAACTATGAATGACAATCGTCCATAGTGCTAGGCAGTCACGTGGTCACCACATGGCAAAGGTCGACACCCTTTGCAACACCCTTCTGTTTACCATCATTACCAACTCTATCCTCATCGACACAGGGATGCAAATTGCTTAACTGATCTGCAGGATTTTTGGTTAATGCTGAGCTGAAAACCAACCGCAATTTACCGTCTCCAAAACTCTTATATCGGAAGCTGTAGAGTATATTTTTGTCTGTTTCTACAGTAATGTTGTGTAGGTTTTAGTGGGAGACAGGACAACTCCGGGACAGTGGGAATATTATAATAAACCGGCGTTAACTTTGTATTAATTACTAGTTAGTTCAGCCGTGCTTAAGCAGGCCGCATTCCTGACCTTAGAGTGTAGGTCTTGGGTGTTCACGATCTTAAGTAAGGGCGGGCTATATGCAAATGTATGGTACTGTTATTTTAATTGCAGGGGCGTCGCTGTGACTGCGATGTCTTTGAAAGGGCTCGGCTTTCTTCTGGCGGCTGACTTCAAAGGTTCTTAAGAGAAAGTTAATGTCAAGCGCTTATATAAAAATATGCATACATGAGGACTTAGATCATCGGGATCGGCATAATTGCAGCTGACGTAAAATCCTTGATAGAAAAGAAAGAAAGAAAGAAAAATGTGTTTGTTTATCAATTCAACTTGATAGGTTATTCCTTCATCAGAGAGCATTCTGTACTTTGTCATATGATTAGTATATGTACCGGATAATCGTAAAACGCGTAAGATTATAAAATATCTTGACTACTACTCAAGATAGATACGCACTCATTCTCAAAGCTTTTATTTCAATTAAGCCATTTAAAGGCACTTTCGAACTGTCAAGTTGGTTAAAATCATGAAGCTATTTCCACGTTCCAAAGCGTAGATCTCTATGGAGAAGAAAGTCCGAGAAACTCCATGGAAACTCTTCTATATCGGTAAATTATTAGGTACATATAGAAACTATTCATGCAAAAAAATAAATACACGTAAACATTGAATGTGTTAGGTTTGTTTATATAGGTAATATTCTGTACATTGCAATTGTTAAGCTGTAAAATAACCATGGAGGTTATTGTCTGAGGTGGTCTTCAAATCAAATGAACCCGTTAAATATGATCTACATAGTCCTCGTATTTACAATACAACACGCAGTTTAGGAACCATGCAGATGGTCTTAAGAAGGAAGAACCGCACAGATTTGAGTGGACCTGTCCAGTCAGTGCAAGCATTTGTCACTAGTCGTGTAGCTCAACTCAGAACTACTTAGAAGCTCAACAGCTCGACGAATAATACCAAAGAAAGAACATTTGGATAGGCTGCAAAATGCACTCAAACTGCCAGACAATTCTAAAACTAACTGAAAAGAAAACAAAATAAATAAAATATATGCAATAATTTACTAGGTAATGTCAATATGTATATAAATATAACTGAAAGAGTTGTAATTTTATACGTGTTCTATACATTATACATATTTATTATAGTGCTGTTTCATTGGATCAGCTCAACCCCAAGCCCTTATGTCTTCAAGATTATAATCTATTACAGAATAAAAAGCTCCCTTTTTAATAGCTCTAGTACATATTATTAATTAGCTCCCTAATTAATATGTCAGTATGCATACAGGAGATTCTTATATATGTATATACTGAGACAGTACAGTCATTATATTAATCACTTTAAATTAACCTCTTTTTTAATGATGGGGAATCATCAAATGACTTCTTCCACTCTGGTCGGAGTAGAAGGGAGTGTGAGACTCTTACTAAAACCTATCTTCCTCCTAATGCTCGCCGCGTTCTAGGGCCGCGGTGAGTCTTTCGAACAAATTCCGCAACCCTGACAAATGAGGGAGTGCCTTGGACTTAATTTATAAATTACACTGCAGCATCTTGTAGTAATCTACCTAAAAACAGTTCAGCTACCACTACAATATTTAATAATATAGATTTGAAGGTTAAAGGTATCATAATCAAACGCCAGGTGATGTCATAACAAAACATCATGTAATAATAATTTCTAAATCTTTCTACATTTTTATATTTAGTTCTTGGACTTCGCATCAGGTGGGGGCAGGTGCAGTTTACCCGCCAACTCCTGGGGCACATCCAGGTAGGTCTTCTCAAGGCCCACCGTGAGGATCAGCGCCCGAAGACGGTCTACCTCCACGTGGTCACCCTCGCTCGACCAGACGGTCATGGTGGAGTTGAGGGAGGAGGTTTCTCTGAGGAGGTCCAGGATAACTGGCTGGCTGTTGGCTGCGAGGCCTGCACGGACCTGTAAATTAAATAAATTTTAAGAATTTCTGGCAAAACCTTCGAAAGCTCTGCGGAACCCCGTTTTACCGTTTTTCTGCCTAACATTTTTTATTTTCAATCAACCAATCTTGCATTCTTTTCCAAGTAGATACAGCTAAAAATACATTTTTTTTACATAGAACGACTATGTTTATGACTTGCACATCCCAGTCTAGGTAACGATACCTTTTGGTAAGTTTTCTGACATTCAGGCTTCTGACTTTTGGCTCAGACCAACGACTTAACGTACTTTCCGAGGCACGGAGTGGAGCGTATGTCAGATTAACCACAGGAACCTTTAATAGGAATCGCCTAACCTAGAAGAGTTACTTCCAAGCCACTAGCTGATAGAGGCTTTTCATAGTATTGGCCAGTACTTCATTCAATGACTAGTATCGTTACGAGACGGTAAGGTGACCCACCTTACCACCTTATTCTCATGAAACAATTTAAGCTAGCTTGCCTGCTCCTGCCAAGCTGTCTGGTTCCCTTGACCAAAGGGTTTATGTTACGAAATCGCAGTTAACTTTTAACACACCGATAAATGTTGGTGTTTAGATTTGTTATTGTAACTGATAACTACTCAAGAAGAGGAGCTCGTGGCTAAATTATATCAGCCGCACGAGTCAATCTTCTAGGTTAAAGCAACGCTTGCCGAGGTTGGTCTGTGAATGGGTGACCATCTTAACATAACGAGACTTCTCCGTGCCTCGGAAAACACGTTAAGCCGTTGGTCGCGGCTGTCATTTGGAGATCTTTGGCAGTCGTTACGGATTGTCAGAAGCCAGAAAATCTGACACCAGTCTTGCCAAGAAGTACCGTTCCCCAGTTAATGGGTTGTGGAGGTCTGGTAGGCAGCCGCTTCACGTAAAATACTGGTATTCAGCTGAATCCGGCTTGACTGGGAGCCGACCCCAATGTAGTTGGGAAAAGGCTAGGCAGATGATGAACTGCTCAAGAAAAAAATAATACTTTTGGTGACACTCTAACGACGAAACTGAGTGACTGGTAGAGAATGCTTTGTTGCATTATGCACCACTATAGTAACAGAACACGGAATACGAGACCGCCATACTGTGAGACTGTCGACTGTATACAGAGAAGGTCCTTAATCCTAATCTTGCTTCTTTCTAGGAAAAGGGTTGCTAACACCTTCCTATTTGACTCTGATGCTTCATTATCCACAACCCGACTTAATCCACTAGATGGTCCTCTTTTCTCATACTCAATCCCCATGCTCCTTTGCCAACTCAAACAGTAACCGTAAAGTTTCTAGCCGGTTCTCCTAGGAAACGGCCAATTCGAATCGAGCACTAGCTTCTGATATGTAGTTGTTGGTCTATGTAAAATGTAATTAGAATTTGATGCTTCATACTTACAGACTCGTGGCTAAATTATAACAGCCGCACGGATCGATCTTCTAGGTTAAGCAACGCTTGCCGAGGTTGGTATGTGGATGGGTGACCATCTTAACATAACGAGACTTCTCCGTGCCTCGGAAAGCACGTTAAGCCGTTGGTCCCGGCTGTCATTTGGAGATCTTTGGCAGTCGTTACGGATTGTCAGAAGCCAGAAAATCTGACACCAGTCTTGCCAAGAAGTACCGTGTTCCCCAGTTAATGGGTTGTGGAGGTCTGGTAGGCAGCCGCTTCACGTAAAATACTGGTATTCAGTTGAATCCGGCTTGTCTGGGAGCCGACCCCAATGTAGTTGGGAAAAGGCTAGGCAGATGATACTTACAGGGAAGGTAACAGTCTGATTGATATGGTTCTCATTGATCATCCTGAGCATGGTCCCGATCTGTTCCGGCGTGTACTCGCCCTCCGTGATGTTGCCACCGTAGTTGGTCGTCCAGCCGACGGACAAGACCGCGCAATGGTGCTTGGAGCCGAGCTGGAGGAACTTGACTGGGTCTACCGGCTTTGTGGTGGCGTCTACTGGCCCGGGGAGGATGTCTGCGTTCAGCCATACTGGTAGAGTCTGTGGGAAGATGGGAACTATGGTAAATGTTGATAGAAGTAAGAGTATTTTAATATTAAGGTAACTATAAAAAAAACAGATTTTGAGTTTCAGGAAGCAAGTTGTGTATGAATAATAACACGAGAGACTAGATCATCACAGCTCATCCTCAAAATTGTTAATGAACTCATGAATTTTCTATGAGATGTCAATTTTTTTCTATTACAAAATTTAATAGAATGTTTAATTCACCAACTTTTGAAGAGACCACAAGAATCTCATTATAAAACTCTATGACTGCAAATATCAACTCAAATGAAAATAAAAACTTTGAAACTGCACCGAAAATTTATCAAACCAACAATCTCAGCCCAAGTTCACGGCCAATGTACTCGAGACAAATTCGCGCTAACAGACAAACAGACAGTCGGACGCAGAGACGATTACACACGATAATGATACGCGGAAGAGATGCACATGTGCGTATGCGCAAGTGGCCGGTAGCGGCGGTAGCGTCCTATGAGGGGAAGCGAGGCGATGGCGAGGGAATTTTAAATTGCCATGTGCGTTGGTTTTTTGAGTTATGGATGTTCAGATACTTGTTCCCGGTTTCTGGTCCCGCCCTTTGTGTTTTATTTCCGAGAAATTCCTGGACTTGAGTAACATTTTTTTTTTGTTATGAGAAAGTGAAGTGAAACGAAGTTGTGTTTTGGTTTTAATTATAGGCAGTTTTTTTTTTATATTTTATAGGTTTTAATTTCTCAAATTCAAAATGATTTTATCGATTTAAGTTTCGATACGAATCTGTTTCCATTTAGTCTTTTAGTCTTCGGCATCTTGCACAGAGTCTTCTTGGTGACAAAAAGAAAATACATTTATTTAGCACAAACTTTAAGGCAAACGATAGGTTCACAAGACAATCCAAAAAATGAATATGCATAGCCCTCATGCTTAGAATACGAATTAGGTTTATTTGGTCACTAGCTGCTGCCCACAGCTTCGCCCGCATGAATGTCGGAAATTATCCCAAGGGAACATAATCCCGGGATAAAAAGTATCCTATGTTACTTCTAGTACCTCCCAGAATATGTGTACAAAGTTTCATGATGATTCGTCAAGTAGTATTTGCGTGAAAGCGTAGCAAACATCCACGCTTTCACATTTATAATATTAGTAAGGATTGTTTTTACTATCGATAGGCACGCGTTTGACCACTATGTCACCTGATGGTAAGCGATGATGTGGTTGAAAATGAAGCACGCTTACCTAGAAGTAACCTGTTCACTCTTGACTCAAATACTCTCAGGTTGTAGCTATCAGGAGACACAGACTCTGGCAGAGAATTCCACTCCTTAGCTGTACGCACAATGAATGTGTTGTCAAAACGTTTTGCGCGTGTGGGTGGGATGTCCACCATGCAACGGTGGCGTCTTGTGGTCTAATGATGGAGGGGGCTTGGCGGAATTAAACTATGTAGTTGTTACAGAATTATCTTAAAGGTTTAGGCATTAATAGACTCTATCTATACTACTATTATAAAGAGGAAAGATTTGTTTGTTTGTTTGTATTGAATAGGCTCAAAAACTACTGGACCGATTTCAAAAATTCTTTCACCATTAGAAAGCTGCATTCACCCTGAGTAAAGAGGTAACGTTAGTGAGTTTATGAGATTGTGGGTTTGTGACGTTGTAAGGGGTAATCTCTGTATCTACTGAACCGATTTTCACCAATAGAAAGCTGCGTTATTGTGGAGTGTCATAGGCTATATTTTATCCCCATATTCCTACGGGAACGGGAACTACGCAGGTAAAACTGCGAGACGCTGCTAGTTATTACTAAAATAGTCAAAGATGGCGTCGTAAAATCCTCAATTCTTAAAGCTATTACATAATTATACTATCACTAGCAATTTTTTCAATCACATGGTTCGGATGGTGGTCTCCAAAACAGGTACAAACTAAGCTCTGTATGTCTTCTCCGTTCGCTTTTTGTTTTTAATTATTTTACATAGTTAAGTGGGTACCTACTCAAAATCATTACGCAGGGCTGGATAGAAATGCAAGAGCGAAAAAAAAACTAAACTTTGATTGTTATTAAAATATTGTTTGTAGCTATAAAGACTCCATTTTTTTTCTTACCAATCAATAGTTTGTCACAAAGTATAATGGATGCTTTGATTAATATAGTATTTAAATGAAAATCTCAATAAACAGCTTCGTTTTCATTCACCCCTTTTTTTTGGAAAATGATTCATCAAACGAGAAGTCATTTGATGGTTTTCAACTGCTCTGAGCGGAGCGGAAGGGAGCGTCAGACTCTTACTGACTAAAACCCATCCGTGTTCCTTCCATCCGCGGTGACTCGTTCG
Organism: Hecatera dysodea; assembly: GCA_905332915.2. Classification (NCBI taxonomy): domain Eukaryota; kingdom Metazoa; phylum Arthropoda; class Insecta; order Lepidoptera; family Noctuidae; genus Hecatera; species Hecatera dysodea. The sequence continues at coordinate 1,631,077 of HG995294.1, read as the reverse complement.
AACTATTCCGCAACCCTAGTTTTCTAGTTTTCCTGCATTTCTATCATCCCTCGTACCGGTACTGCTGGACAAAGAAATATATTTGCTTGTTCCTCACGCTCCTATGTCATCCTCGTTCAGCTTTTATACGATGTAAATGATAAATGATATTTATTTTGTAAGTAGGTCATTTTAAGCTAGATGAAGCCGGTGTTTCCTAGCCGACTACCCTGAGAAGAAACACCGAAACAAACTCAGAGGTCAAACTCTCTTTTGAAGTCCATACAATCTATACTGATGAAATCATATGAGAACCATGTAGGTTAATGTCTGAGGTAGCCTTTTGAGGAAAGTGCAACACAGATTTGAGTGGACATGTCCAGACAGTGCAAGCATTTGTCACATACCGTGTAGCTTAAACTTAACTTACTTATGTAACTATAAGAACCTACCAGTATTCCTCTCTCTATTGCTTATCTTCCTCAACAAGAACTCCACAATATCATGACCGTGAATCACTCCTTTATGATGAAGACATTTCTCTAATTACAACCAATTGCAGTTAATTGCTAACTATAGTTAGCAACCGCGGTTCAAACCGTTGACATAATCTCCTAAATTGGAACTAAATTACTTCTGGTTACCGCCAGGGCAGACCCTTCTGAGAATATGACCTTAACCGCATTTTTGAGGTTGAAAAGTAATGCGTCTGCGGCCTAAATATAGTGGTGTTCTTTTGTGTTGATTTAGGAGTTTTTTTGGGTTCAGAACCTCTATATGGAAAAACAGAACCCGTATACGATCACTCGGTTGTCTGTCTGCCCGTTTGTCACAAGCGATTTTCTCCGAAACTACTGGACCGATTTTTGGAAAGTTAAAAAAAATGTTTTTCTTTTTCAACTGTACCATATTTCTTTACAGGGTTCCAATAATAATAGTATATACATTTTATTTTTCATAATTGTTTTAGAAGTTATTTACTAAATAAGATGCAATTCGAACTGACCCCTCCCCCCTCTCTCATCTCCGGAACCACCGAGTCACAAATTTTGAAATAAAAAAGGTAGTTAATAGTTTAATAGTTCTTTGACTATAATAACCTATAAGAAGAATATGGTTTGAAAGTAATATTTTGCAAAAATTAGATTCGTTCGGAATCCTATGCATACTACTTCGACTCGCACTTGCCCGATTTTTATTTTATTTGATCACGGATTTGGATCATCTTGGATTTGCTTCACAAACCGGTCGGAGTTAAATTTGGATTTTCTTTGTTAGGAACTTCTCGGTAGCAATAGGGATTGTTGATTTGTACGTCTCTGGTCACATCGTGCCGAAAACGGTACGTTAAAGGACAAGCCATTACTAACTATTTAGTCGTGTGTCTAAAGTTTATGGAGAACAATAGAGGTCTGCATCTTATCAATTAAACAGTTGCACAACTAAAAAATAAATAAAAAATCATCGATCGGTCGAACAAAATATCAAAAATGACCAAACTCAAATGGCCGCAAGAGGTTTCGGGTCCTAAGGTCCTAAGAAGGTTTGATCTCCCATAGAGACATTATGTCCCACAAATTTATCCCATACAATACCATCATAAATCAAACCTATATTTTTTTAGTTAGGTACCTTACAATACAGATCATTAACATTGTCCAGAGTCTGCTATTTTTATAAATTTGTCATTCCAACACGATCCGATTGTCATTTTGATAAAAGTTCGTAATCTGCTAAATTCATAATAGTCGATCATTGGTCGGTCAATGGTCTCGTAATAACTGCAAAATGACTGCAAAATGACGTTCTAATGATAGGTCACTGATCAAAGGAAGTGTCAAAATTTAGCAGGTTGTCGTATAAGTCTGTCATTCATTTGTTGGTACGAGAATACCATTCTATGCCATTTCTTTCAATGGAATGTCAGTGGTTGACTATTGGAAAGTCATAGTGACGCTTTTCTATTAGTAGATTACCAAACTTGTCGTAATCAACCATTATGAAATCAAAGATCTTGGGGCCCTAGTCGATATACTTCCTAAAGTCCTCGTCCCTCGGATACCAAAGTTTTGCGCTGATTGTCGTATGCATCTTTCCTCTTTCTGATAACCTTTCCTCAATCCGCGGGTGGCCTATGTCGGCCGGGGACCACACGGAAGCTGACCCATTATTATACAACGAAACGACCCGCGCCTGCGTCCATAATAGAGAGAGAAAAAAAACGTGTTTGTAGCATTTTTCGTTCTTACCCCGGTCCTATTGGTCGTTACGTGATATTATACAGAAAGAACAAGAAAGAAAGAAAAATAGTTTAATTCCTCCCAAACCGTCAGACAATATGAGATTGTTACAACATAGGTACAAATAAAACAAGGATAAAAAATGGGGATAAGATAGATAAAAGACAAAAATTACATATTTAGAAACAGAACCATTCTTGAAAGCCCCAACCATGCTCAACCCAGAGATATAAAAAAAAACGTCGTTTATTTAAACAAGGCTAAAAGACAGCCCTTTTTTAACGTAAAATTTAACATAAAGACAGTCTCCCAAAACCCACCCGTCACCACTTCCTAGTGTTTTAGCTGGGAAGAAGAAGTGGCGCAACAAACTCCCCAGCAACACATCTGTCTGTTTAAGAACTTGAATCTATACAATAGTATGCAATGTTATTCATAGGTACATGACAAAGGTAGGAAAAGAACAATAATTATTATATACATATATAATCTATAGCCTTCCTTGATAAATGAGCTATCAAGACTAAAATAATTTTTCAATTCCTATCAGTAGTTCTTGCGATTAGCGCGTTCAACCAAACAAACAAACTCTTCAGCTTTATAATATTAGAACAGATTTCTCGTCCGCAAGGAACCAATTCGCCACTGCGGGAATTTTTCATATCTACTGCTATTTATCTTGTAGGCGATGTAATCGATCGGACTGTTATAGGAATATCAGGTGATTTTGTTTTGAAATTTGTTAGAGACGCAAAAAAGAAAAGAATTTGAATCTCTAGGCAAGATTTGCAAGGGTGGCTCAAAGTGAACTTTAATATACTATTTTAATAAAAGAACTTCGTGCCTTTTTTTTCTGGATGGGAAATCATCAAATGACTGCTCCCGCTCTGGGCGGAGCGGAAGGGAGTGTCAAACTCTTACAGACTTATACCCACCCGTGATCCTTCTAGTGCCCTTTTGGGGCTGCTGTGACTCTTTCGAACAAATTCCGCAACCCTAGCAGGTTAGTAATATTATAAAGAGGAAAGATTTGTTTTATTGTATGCTTGTAACGAATAAACTTAAAAACTACTGGACCCATTTCAAAAATTCTTTCATCATTACTATGCTACATTATCCCTAAGTGACATAGTCTATATTAAAATTAAAAGGTAAATGTCCACCCGCGCAGAACCGGGACGGGCCGCTAGTCTATACTAACATTATAAAGAGGAAAGATTTGATTGTTTGTATGTTTGCGTTGAATAGGCTCCGAAACCACTGAACCGATTAGAAAAATTCTTTCACTTTTGGGAAGCCACATTATCCCCGGCTGACATAGGCTATATTGTAACCCCGTATTCCCACGGGAACGGGAACTATGAGGATGCAACCGCGGGGTGCAGCTAGTCTTAAATAAAACAAAAGGATTCCCACACACAGGATACAAGCAATAAATACATGACACCTAGTACACACATCTGCTAAATCTGTCGACAAACCGCCATTTTTTCAGGGGTTATAAATCATGGGTCGTTGTTGTAACAAATGTTTCTAGCGAACCGTGACATGTGGGGCTTGGTTCATCTATGTTGGTTTTGTTGGGCCATGAAATAAGCGATGATGAAGGTTAAAAGGTTATAGGCAATTGAGCGATGGTTGCAGTGTCTGAAAATACCTGCCCCCTCTAGCCAAGTTACAAACGTTTCATGTCGAATTCTGTTCTTCAATCTGTAACGCCTCGGTATCAGCAACTGTAGAAAACGATAAGTTGGTAGCCATGTTGACGCGCCTAAGTCGGCCGCTCGTTCTACAATGTCTTTAGAAAAACGAGCCATTCCTTAGTCTCTGGCGAGCATCCTGCAAACGCCGTCAGGTTAAAATTTAGACTCTGTTTAAATGCTTTAACTATTAAGTTTAAACATTTTAACATAAGTATGTAGCATTGAACGTTGTAGAAACGATAACAATCAATTCTTTCATTTTGAACGATGTGAACTTGGCTACGAATTTTCTATTCGTTTGTTCTAACCACGTGACTTAACGTTGAGATGATTTCATTTTCATTTTGATTCGTTTTCGACTAGCGTTAACGATTGCAGATTATCAACTTGGCTAGGGGGGCTGTTTGATAGCTGATTGTTTCGCTGTTTTCGTGGCCTAGTTTTAATAAGACGATTTCAAAAAAAAAAATCAGAAACACCGACTTCTGTAATTTGGTACATTGTAGTGTCTTTAATTTCAAAGTCAGGGTTTTTTTTTTCAAAAATTATTGCTTTTTTTTCATCCACTTCGCGGGTGAAGGAATAAGTAGGTAATAGATGATATAACAACAAAATCTCTAATATTATCAACATATTATAACAACGGAACCTATAATTTTATTTAATATAGCGATTAGTTAATATAATGAACGATTGATATAATTTTGAAATAACTATTTTTATAAGCATATTAGCATAACATACATTAAATATAACATCGTTTGACATAACACACATTAAATTTATATAAAATCGTTTTATATACTACTCAAAAGATATATATATAACACTTATTTGATCTAATATGATGAAATCGCCTACTTAAAAACAGAGCTATGGCTTCTAATTCAAGTTTAAAAAAACAATAACTTTAATATATATATATATAATTATTTATATCTTATGAACGATAATAAAATGAAATTAGACCAAATGAGTTTATACGTTATGAGACGCACCCCGGGCGAAGTGCTAGTATAATATATAACACATTTAAGTCAGTATATATTGTTGAAACTTAAAATATCTTCAATATTGCACTATTATTTCTTATTTATGGATAAGGGTATAAGTTAAACATCTATATTATATATCTACTAAAGACAAAACCAAATAGTATCTTTGCGAAAATTATCCGAAATTCAAGAAATACACGTATGTATGTTCACAATAAGCTTTAGGCGTCAAGACAAAAACGTAAACATACACAAAAGAAATCTATAACCTACTATGCGCCTAGCTTACAATCCCGCTACCGCCTATGTTCCCGCTGTTCTCATGGCCCCACCGCCACACAGACCGACCACACAAGATGTTGTTTTAAATTCTCGATTATTCACACGCTATGTCATTATTCTAATTAAGATGTCTGCTCCCATCATCATAACAAAATCCACCCTTAACAATAAAGCAATACAGTCCATATTTCCAGGTCTAGAAAAATATAGGCCCTTTACACAGGGTTTGGAAAATCAAGCTTGTGGTTAGGTAAATAAGATTGATTTTTGTGTGTAGTTAGTCTCGGTATAAAGTTACCTTTGGGACAAAGTTGATGCTGTTACTAATTATAACGAATGATAACTAAATTGATTACTTCATTCGCTTAAATTGTCTTCAGCTTTTGTTGTCTGTTGAGTGTTGGTTGGCTGGTCTGTTGACCAGTTCGAGGGAAGAGATTATGTATTTCTGTCACCTACTGCATTTTCGTAATACTTATTAAACTGTATCCTTTTTATGTAGAACTATAAACTCTGTCCGCCTTATTCCAAAACAAGGTTTTTCTTTAAACCAGCTTTAAACCATTGAGCTCGGTTTTATATTTCGAATCTTGATCATGTCAGAATAAGATTCAAATTACAAACCCTGGCTCAATGGTTTAAACCTGGTTTAAAGAAAAACCTTGTTTTGGAATAAGGCGGTGTAACTTTGTTATTTTTACTAAGTACCCTATTTTTTTTCTTAATAAACCCCTTATTAAGAGAAAAATCCGACTGTCATCATATTGTAGAATGTGTGAATTGTGCACGAGAGCAAATAAATACAAACAATATGAAAAAAAAAACTTGAAAAATATCGACATAGGAAATATTAATTAACGTACCTACCTAGGTAAGTGACGATTTGAAAAATTTGATGTCCTTTAATGTGAATAGAAATAAGGGCCTTTTTGGCCTCTCATGTTAATTGATACTTCTGGTATACAGAAAATAAAGACAAGAAAAAAAAAGAAAGACAAGAAAGAAAAGAAAAAGAAAGAAAGAAAAGAAAAGAAAGAAAAGAAAGAAAAGAAAGAAAAGAAAGAAAAGAAAGAAAAGAAAGAAAAGAAAGAAAAGAAAGAAAAGAAAGAAAAGAAAGAAAAGAAAGAATGAAAAGAAAGAAAAGAAAGTGTTTATTTGGGACTCGCACAAGACAAAAAAAAAACGAATTATGAAATAACATAACAAAAGCTATCAATATAAATATCTAAACCGTACCTGATACTTGCTGATCAACTCTTGGCTCTGTTCATAAGCCTCAATGCTCTTGAAGTCCAACTTGGCCCCCTTCTTACTAGCTGGGTTGCTCTCCTTCAAGTTATGCTGGGCTATGGTCTCCAAGAACTCCGCCAGAGTCAGGTCGGAGGTCGTCGCTGGAGGATGCGCCATTATAGGAACAGGTGGGCCATCCTTGCCAACGACAGAGCCCATGACGATGTCAGCTTCTAGCATGGCGACTGAGCCTGGAATATGCGGTTAGATAAGAATTATTGGTAGGTAGTCTAAATTAGTTTAAGTATGCTTGGTTGCACAAAGCCATAAATAGGGGACCCCTAGGGATTCTTATTTAAAAATACTTACACAATTTGTTTACAATAAGAATTTACATAGATACAATAGTACCTACCTAAGATAAAAGTACTCGATCGCGTTTACATTATGGCAAACGAGCACGTTTAAAACTTGAACTGAGACAACTGATACATATTTTCAGCCCACCCTAAAGTATTCATAATCATAATCATTGTTTTATTTGTGTAACGTAGGTAGAAAATGCACCCCACCGAATGTGTCTCCACGTTGTCGTCGTGGTGGGGCTTGAGCGTCTCAATGATCTTGCGAGCTTTCCCGGTAGAGCTACTCATGCCGGAAGGTCGCAAGTGAGGGATCAGACTAAGAGAGACACGTGAAGGGCACACCGTCCGGAGATCTGAGCAGTGTTCGGGTTTGCGGACGGTGTGCGATTCAGTTGGAGGAAACTTGCTCGCTGCTCTCTGGTACGCGTCTGATCATCAGACGTGACTGTGAGGGCAGCGAGCGAGCAAGCAGAGAGGCGAGGAGAGGGGCCCTGAGAAGGGGCGGAGAAAAAGGGACCGCACCCTTTAAAAGGAAAATTTCAATGGAAGCAGGTTTTTGTAAAATGAGTCCCGAGGTGGGTCCCGACTGCTCAGCGGTCGGGGAATCCCACCCCGCTTCGGCGGGCTTCCCTCCGTACTCTGGGGTGGGCAACAAACACCTCCCATCTGTCCCTTCGGACAAAACCGATGACCCTATGCATGACAACCGGACTACGATATCAGCAACAAACGATGACCATGGACCCTCCGGCTCCAAGCCCATGGAGGAGATGCTGGTGCAGGGCGCACCACCACCCTCCAAACTTTGGAGGAATCCGTCGCTCGAGCGCGGGTGCGGTGTCGGATTCCGACTCCGCATCTGCCGGAGGCGCGGGTAGTGAGGAGAGTGCTGGTAGGGAGGTTACGGGCGCTGCGGAGAAGTTCCTCCGGAAGCGTCCGAGACCGGAGGATGACCAGGGGTCGTCCTCCGAGGGAGAGCTGGCCTCGGCCCGCAAGATCCCAACCAGCAGGCGAGGAAAGGGCCGAGTAGGTGGCAAGGGGCGGGGACACGTCTCCGGGGAGGCTGCCCAGCGAACTGAGAAGCTCGCTGAGGAGGCGCGCCCCCCTGGAGATGAGTCTGGCCGGCTGGCATCCCCTGAGGCGTCTTCCGGCGAGGAGCTGGCCACCGCTGGAGACTGTAAGGCCAGGTTCTTGAAGGTTGTGGAGGCCGCAGTCCGCGACGTGGCCCTGAAGAGGACGCATGCGTCCAAAACCAGGGCCATAAGTGCGGCGGCGACCTCCATCTTGGCAGCAGCGGAGGCCAACTACCGCGCACCGCAGTCGGACGCAACGTCCAAACTGCGGGCGGAGGTCGCCCGCCTGGCTGCCGCCACGGAGCTTCTCCGAAAGGAGAACGAGAAGCTCCGAGCAGACCTGGCCGGACTCCGAGGAGCTAGCTCTCAGGGGCCGCCTCAAGGAGGGCGCAAGAAGGGGCAAAGCCAGCCCGTGCCTGGCGAGAACCAGGTGCTGGAACTGGTGCGGCAGGAGCTTGCCGCCTTCCGGGAACGGTTTTCCGTCCTGGAGGGCATCGTCTTGCGCCCTCCGCTAGCGGCGAACCAGAAGGCCTCGGGCCAGGTCCAGGTCACAAGGCCGGCTCGTGTAGCGCCACGCCGCACTGCGTTGCATGTGCGGCAGCTGGCAAGCCGGCCGAACACTGGGCTGGGGGCAAAGCCTGCGCTCCACCCGCCAAAGCCGGGGGCAAGAAGCCCTCCACCGCCGTCTCCGTCGCCGCCTCTGTCGCCGCCGCTGTGAGTGCCGCGGCCCCACAGGAGGCCCGGGAGGAGGCCGTAATGGAATGCCAATAACGGCTCCATTACGCCTCCTCCAGGCGAACATCAATCACTGCGCCGCTGCTCAGGACCTGTTGCTCCAGAGCATGGCGCAGTGGTTGATTAATGTCGCCGTAGTCGCTGAGCCGTACTACGTCCCACCCAGGGAGGACTGGGTGAAGGACCTAGACGGCTCAGTGGCCCTAATTTCGTCGGCCGCCGCCGGTACCCCGTCCCTCGAGTGTGTTAGGAGAGGACAGGGGTGCGTAGCAGCACGGTTCGGGGAGATTGTAGTGGTGGGAGTCTACTTCTCCCCGAATCGAACTCTCGCCGAGTTCCACAACTCCCTTGGAGAGTTGCGTAACGTCGTCGTCGGGTATCGTCCCCTCCCCGTGTTTGTTCTCGGGGACTTCAATGCCAAGAATTTGGCTTGGGGTTCCCGCTATACGAACGTACGGGGTAGGATGGTGGAGGACTGGGCCCTGGAGACAGGCCTGGTCGTCCTTAATCGGGGTTCTGTCCCCACGTGTGTGCGGATGCGGGGTGACTCCGTGGTGGACATCTCGTTCGCCAGCCCCGCTCTGTCGCCGCGTGTCGTCGACTGGCGTGTTGTGGAGGAGGTGGAGACCTATTCCGACCACCGGTATATCCGGTTCGACGTCTCCGCCCAGACCTCAAGCGCGCCAGTCCGACAGACCCCGAGTGGTCCGCGGTGGGCGCTGAAGCAGCTGGACCGGGAGCTTCTCCTGGAAGCCTCGATCGTGCAGGCCTGGGTGTCACCACCGGACAGGCCTGCGGACATCAACGATGAGGCGGAGTGGTTCCGGGAGACCATGTCGGGTATATGCGACGTGGCAATGCCCCGGGTCCGGCCAGGACGCGCCCGCCGTCAGGTGTACTGGTGGTCGCGCGAGCTGACGACGCTGAGAGAAGCGTGCGTTGCTGCGCGTCGCCCGTACACCAGGCATCGCCGGCTTCGCATTCGCCCTCCGAATGCGCAGGCCAGGGAGGCGGAGCTGTACGAGGAGTACAGAGCGGCGAAGACCGCCCTCCAAGCGGGGATCTTGCGGGCCAGGGATCTGGCTCGCAGAGAGCTGCTGGAGTCTCTGGACGGGGACCCGTGGGGAAGGCCCTACAAAATGGTGCGGAACAAACTCCGCACCTGGGCCCCCCCGTTGACGCAGAGTCTCCGGCCCCAGCTAGTGGAGGATGTGGTGAGCGCTCTGTTCCCGTTGCGAGGGGACCATGCTCCCCCGCCCATGGCTCCGCCACCCGCGGTGCCCGATGCGGACCACACCGACGACGACGATACTCCGGAGGTGACCGAGGTAGACCTGAGAGCGGCGGTTAATAGGCTCAAGGCCAGAAACACCGCCCCAGGACCCGATGGCTTACCTGGGAAAGCCTGGGTCCTGGCCTCGGAGGCTCTCGGGCCTCGACTACGTGGGCTCCTTAGCGCGTGCATGGAGAGGGGCCAGTTCCCACGTCGCTGGAAAACGGGGAAACTGGTCCTCATTGGGAAGCCAGGGCGCCCTGCGGACTCTCCGTCCGCATACCGGCCCATCGTGCTGCTTGACGAGGTGGGCAAGCTCTTTGAAAGAGTAATTGCAAACCGCCTCGTCAAGCACTTGGTGAGAGCTGGGCCGGATCTGGCGGAGAACCAGTTTGGTTTCCGCACAGGGCGCTCGACGGTGGACGCCATCATGCGCGTGAGAGCCCTCACGACGGGGGAGGCGATTTCCCGGGGTGGGGTGGTCGTGGCGATGTCCCTTGACATCGCCAACGCCTTTAATTCCCTGCCCTGGAGTTGCATCAGAGAGGCACTCCGGTATCACCGGGTGCCAACCTACCTCCGTCGCGTGGTCGAGGATTACCTGACGGATAGAGCCGTCATCTACCCCGGTCACCGGGGAGAGTGGAACCGGCGAGAGATGTCGTGCGGTGTTCCACAGGGTTCGGTTCTGGGGCCGCCCCTGTGGAACATCGGCTACGACTGGGTGCTGCGCGCCGACCTCCCTCGCGGCGTCAGCGTAGTCTGCTACGCTGACGACACGCTGGTTTTAGCGCAAGGGGGGTCGCACCAGGCGGCGGCTGAGTTGATGACACGCGGGGTTGCGATAGTCGTTGACAGAATTCGGCAACTGGGTCTCGAGGTGGCCCTACACAAGTCCGAGGCCATGTGTTTTCATGGCCCTCGGAACCGGCCACCACCGGGAACCCAGGTAACGGTAGGAGGGGTTCACATCGGCGTCGGGTCAACGATGAGGTACCTGGGCCTCGTCCTCGATAGCCGGTGGAACTTCGCGGAGCATTTCCGACGTTTGGCACCCAAACTGGGGCGGGCTGGGGCTGCCTTCAAGCGGCTCTTGCCCAATCTGGGGGGACCAAACGCCTCCTGCCGGAGGCTGTACGCGGGGATCGTGCGGTCCATGGCCCTTTACGGGGCCCCAGTGTGGGCGCTGTCGCTAAGGCGACTGCCAGCGCGCCACCTGGTCTCGGCCCAGAGGGTCATGGCCACTCGGCTTGTCCGTGGATACCGCACGGTCTCTGGCGAGGCGGCGAATCTCCTTGCCGGATTACTGCCGTGGGATCTGGAGGCGAGAGCCCTCGCGCACGTTTACGCGTTGCGCGTGGAGGCGCTAAGCCGGGGTGAAATGCTGCTGCCGCGGCAAATTGCTGCGCAGCGGACGGAGCTCCGGCGGGATCTCACGGAGGTTTGGAGACAGCGACTATCGCAACCCAGTGCTGGGCACGCCACTATTGTGGCGATAAGTCCCCTCTTTGAGGCGTGGCTGGAGAGACGTCACGGCGTTCTCACCTTCCGCCTGACGCAGGTGCTCACCGGACACGGTTGTTTCGGGAGGTACCTGTGTCGGATCCAGCGGGAGGACACGTCCGGGTGTCATCACTGTGTGGATCGCCCGGAGGACACGGTGGAGCATACGGTGGAGGTCTGCCCTGCTTGGGCGGAGCACCGCCGTGTCCTCGTCGAGGCGATCGGCGGCGGCGACCTCTCGCGTCCGGCCCTGGTTCGGGCCATGGTCCGGAGCGAGGAGGCATGGGAAGCGGTCGCCTCCTTCTGCGAAGCAGTAATGCTAGCGAAGGAGGAGGCGGAGCGCGTGCGAGAGAGGGATGCCCCTCGCTCCAGCCGCCGCAACAGAAGAAGACGCCCCGGGCGTCGGGAAACGCAGGGCGATTCCCGGCCACCGTAGGCGCGGGCCTGCGGATGGCGAGCTATGGGTGGCTCGCCGTCCGATAGCAACCAGGCCCGAGTCGACGGCGCGTCGTGTTCCACGCGCGCCTCAAAGAGCCGTCAGCAAATTAGACGGGGCCCCATAGGGTCAGTGCCTGCTAGGGTTGCGGAATTTGTTCGAAAGAGTCACCGCGGCCCTGGAACGCAAAGGGCACAAGAAGGATCACGGGTGGGTTTTAGTCAGTAAGAGTCTGACACTCCCTTCCGCTCCGCCCAGAGCGGGAGAAGTCATTTGATGATTTCCCATCCAGAAAAAAAAAAAAAAAAAGGTAGAAAATGCAGTTCTTAAATTAAATTAATAGGTCGCCCACAAGTATAATAGGAGAATAGGACCAACCGAAACCATACAACAACACATTTGACCTCTGAGTTTGTTTCCACGTTTCTTTTCAGGGTAGTCGGTTAGGAAACACCAGACTCATCTACTCATAGATTTAAGTGACCAAAAATATAGGACGCGTAAAAGTGTTATGTTTAACCTTATTGCAAAATAAATATCATTCGTCATAATTGTCATCAGCTCAGCTTTAAAGAGTACCGTGAGCTTCCTAAAAATAACGAAAACATATTTTTGGCGGAGCTAATTGCTAAATCCATACCTACTGTATATTAATTCTCTCATAGGTACCTATACCTTGGACTGTCGGATACGGGTAGCCAGAGGCCAGGAAATCTGACACCAGTCTTGCCCAGGTATATCATGTGTTCCCAGTAACTAAGCTAGATGTAGTCGGTGTTTCTGAGCTGACTACCCTGAGAAGAAACACCGAAACAAACTCAGAGGCCAAAGTCTCTCTGAAAGTCCATACAATCCGTACTGGTCAAATCATATGAGAACCGTCTAGGTAGAAATGGCTGGGCAGATTGGTTAGATAAAACGTTGCTACTCTTCCTGAAATTAAAATTATATGCTCCCTGACTCACTGCAAGTGAGAAGGAGAACAGTGCAAGGAAACCGTAAATCTTAACCTAACTTTAATATTATAAATGCGCGAATGTTTGTTTGTTTGTTTGTCATACTTTCTAGCCTAAACCACTAAACCCGTTTTGAAAATTCTTTCACCAATAGAAAACTACATAATCATCGAGTAACATAAGCTATATTTCATCCCCGTATTTTCACTCAAACGGGAACTACGCGGGTAAAACCGCGGGGTCCTGGTAGTAACATTATAAAGTAGAATAATATATTAAGTACGTTTGTTTGTTACGTTTTCACGCATTAATTACTGAAACGATTTTGATGAACTTTGTTACAGAGGTAGATGGTACCCTGGAGACGATTGTAGGCTCCTTTAACGTGAAAATCTATAAGTCCAAATCAAATCAAAATATGTATTTTCTAGAATATTGTGTATAAGGTGTTACAGTAATTCTGTTTCAGCATATACTGCCTGCAAATATCCTGCGTGCAAATGTCTTTACAATCAGTCTTTTTACCGCAGTAATACAGTATAGTAGCTAATAATACAAATTTACTCACTAATTATCCTCAGAAATAGTTCACAATGAAACTAAATACTGGAACTAATTACATAACAGTGTATATATTTACGTTACAAATTCTGGCAACTGCCCCTTTGGTAAACGAACCTATTTGCATATTATTGTTTCAAACGGTTCGCGCGCTGTGCACACAGATTTACTAGTGAATGGAGTGATTCGGTGTTTGATAAAGACATCTGTGTAAATATTTCAAACACAGATGTAATAGTCATATTTATACTAAATAAGAAACATATGCTTTGTTTAAATACTAATTTGTTGATATATTGATTAGGATATGCTAATCAGTATCTAAATGAAGCATTTGTTTTTTTTTTTTTTAATAATAAGTCTTTTGTGTGCGGTGTATTTAAATATTTGTGTTTTTATATAGTAAATAAACATGTGAATAAGTGCGTGCAACGTCATATGCGTCGTTTCTCGGTGTGAGTTAGTTCAATTGACGCGAAAGTATTTTTATTCGTCAAACGTTCCTACTAGGAATGCCGCATTAGAGCTTCATCAAATAACTTCTTCCACTTTACTAAACGTTCCTTAATTTCAAATCATCAGCAATGAAATAGGTTTTCCATATTTGTCAGAAAAACTATCTGGCCCGGTGACGTTAATTAAAACTGCCGAAATCATTGAAAATCTGTTGTGTGTGTTGTGGATCTTCAATTATTTCGGTACACACATATTATATTTATTTATTTAAACATTATGCACCATCGTGGTAAATGGGTGGACTTAATGAAACAGGCATTCTTTACTAGTAAAACTTTAGGTTAAAAGGACTGCACTGTGATAGACGTACAAAAAAAAAACAAATATCTGTGTATTGTTTCGGAAAAAAATATACAATACTAAAATAATTAATAACGTAGTAAGTTACAAGCTTATATTGATTTTATTTGCTGTTTGTAATTGTTAGTTCTCCCGAATCATCTGCCTAGCCTTTTCCCAACTATATTGGGGTCGGCTACCAAACAAGCCGGATTCAGCTGAATACCAGTGTTTTACGTGAAGCGGCTGCCTAGCAGACCTCCACAACCCATTAACTGGGGATCGCGGTACTTCTTGACAAGACTGGTGTCAGATTTTCTGGCTTCCGACAATCCGTAACAACTGCCAAAGATAATTGTTTGTTCTCCCGAATAAATAAAAGAAGGAAGTAATAAAACTATTTGTTAATTCACCAAAAGCCCTACCATGAAGGTACCAGATAATTTTGCACTTTGATTATAATCTATGAGATCTCCATTGACAATGTTACTCCGTGGTTTCGCATACGTGTGAAGCCCAAATCTGTCATAACGGTAATTGTTACAAATTGTTCGTTCCATGAACTGGCAATGTTAGGAATAAAAGCTATTCCTGGTGGAGTGTGGTGCAAGTTACAGGCGCCTTGGACGTTCCAAGAAAAAAAAATGCTGGAATAGAGTACTTAATTAAAAATGAATATAAAAAGAACTGTTTTGTTTATCTATTCAATATGAACAAGGATTGGGATACGTGACCTATCCTAATTAATATGTATCACAAAATGAAATACGAAAATAATTTTTAAGGGTTCCGCACGCAAAGGGTAAAACGGGACCCAATTACTAAGACTGCGCCATCTGTGTGTCCGTTTGTCACCAGGCTGTATCTCATGAAACGTGACAGTTAGACAGTTTAAATTTTCCCAGATGACGTATTTCTGTTACCGCTACAATAACCAATCCCATAAAAAAAAAATATTTTTGCTAATATTTGCTCCATATTGATTACGGCAACAGGCAGAATACAGCGAGATAAAAATAAATAAAAAGCTATTCAATAATAAAATTAAAATATAACAACGTATATGTACCTACATATCATTAGTCTGAAGTGTTTTAAATAAGCTGAATATGCTACTTATTACAAAAAAGAAAGCAATGTTTTAAATTTCAATATCTAATTTCAATCGATGATTCCGTAATCAAAAGTAAACCCTCACAAACTTAACAAAATTCGTCAAAAATAACTTTAATCGCTAACTTATCCAACTTACGCCACACCCCAAGCTTCTAGTGTTGCCACACTCAATCAATTCATAACTCTATTGCTAACAACCAGCTTGCTTCTCTTTCTACAACATTAAAATAGAAAGAGTCGAAAGATTGATAGTTAGCCTGGCCGCGTAATTCATTTCCCTAATAATCTCCGTCCCTTAAGAATTTTCCGATTTCGCGATAGGTTGCGGAATTGTTGTGTAAAAGTCTTCGCGGCCCTGGAACGCAAAGGGCCTTAGTAGGAAAACGGGTGGGTTTTAGTCAGTAAGAGCCTGACACTCCCTTCCCCTCTGCCCAGAGCGGGAGGTTTCATAATATTGGGATTACTCACTAAAAAACAGGGAACATTCAATGGAAGATAACAATTATATCAGTAACTTTCAGATTACAATTATTTTCTTCGAGTGTAACAAATATAAATATAGTATACTATCTGCCAACCGCGGCTCCGCCCGCGTGAATGTCGGAAATTATCCCAAAGGAACAGACTTCCGAAATAAAAAGTATCATATAAATGTGTTATTCTAGACTATCTACTTCTGTGCCAAATGTAATCAAGATCCGTTCAGCCGTTCTGACGTCATTGAGTACTAAACATCCATCCATCAAACCGGAAGATTTAGTTCAATTTCTATGTCATTTACTGAGATAACAGACAAATTAGTCGAAGTACCTATAAAGGAAATCAATTACGCAGCCCAGCTGCTAATATTCTTGGTAGTATTTGCTTCTGATTTCAGTTTACAAGCTGTTATTATGCTGGCTATTTGGTGAGTAACGATTTGATATCTAATTTAGATATTAAAAAAATAATTGACGGAACTAAACTAAATTCTTATAAAACCAAATGGCAACTATTCTTCATCGAATTAAAAAACAACCACGTAAATCGGATCAGAAATCTCGTCGTAATCGCTGTACATACATAGAAAAAAATCCCTATCTCAAAAACTGCTGAACCGATTTTGGTGAAACTTGCAGTATACCCTAAGTTGAACAATATCTAGTACAACAAAAAAAGAAATACTTAAATCAGACTTGTAGTTCCGGAGGTATGCGAACACGATCATAAAAACATACATACATACATACACTTTTGAAATTTGGCACATTTGTTCAGACGCTGATATAGACTAACATCTACGAAAACTGGGCAGTTCTGGAAATATTACATACATACGGATCGAATTGATAACCTCCTTTTTTGAAGTCGTTTAATTAATAATACTCCCGAGCCAATCACGGTGGCCAGTCATTCAGATTTGATAATGCACAAGTGTGTGCGCTGTCCTGCATACTTGGCTAATTTCCGCTAAAAGTGGCCACTGCGTTCTGTTCATTGACTTCCACAGTATGACAGAACAGCAATCTGACAGGACCTTGGGGAGCAATCAGGCGCATGACCAACGGCTCCGTTGCGGAATTTGTTCGAAAGAGTCACCGCGGCTCTGGAACGCAAAGGGCACTAGGAGGAACATTGGTGGGTTTCAGTCAGTAAGAGTCTGACACTCCCTTCCGCTCCGCCCAGAACGGAAGATGTCATTTGATGATGGTCATCCAGAAAAAAAAGGACCAACGCTCCACGTCCTTTCAGAGACATCCAAACACACAGTTGATACTGAGAAATATCTAATGAAAAAAAAATACAGTCGAATTGAGAATCTCCTCCTTTTTTGGAAGTCGGTTGAAAGCCCAATATCAGTTTGTCCGACCTGACGTCAGCAGTCACGCTAGCGACCACGAGACCGACGGAAAATTGCTGTTATAATTTGCAACGCCCATGGGAATTGGGTCGTCTTAGGGGCGGTTTATTATTACTTAATTTGCAATAACTAAGTAGCTAATGACAACATATTCTAAGTCCAAAGATTTTTTCAAGGCTACTGCAAAAATTAAAAAATACTTCGTCATACTCACTCGCTAAAGTCGCTTGTAGGTATGTTTTATTATTGACGGCATGGGCCCAGGAAACTGTAGTTAAGTTCTTCATTGGTTCTTCCTCTGACCTCACCACGATGGCTGGAAAAAAACACAATTTATTACCTTTTCTACCAACAATCAATAAATTCCTAGTACAATTTTTAATGCTTGCTATGGCAACACTCAAACTAAACGTCATGAATTGACAACAAAGGTAAACACGAGTTGTGTTTTGTTTATCAATGGATTTAGAGCAAAACGGAACAATGGTATTGATTTACATACCAAATTCTTTAAAATACGTAGTTCACAGTTATTTGCCTTAGTGCTTAATGTTTAACAATAGTTTTCTATTTACTTTTGAACGTATAACTAAAGAACAATAACCTAGCAGATGTTTAGAACCACTACACTAATTGACTAGTCTAGTGGCGCTAGTAGTCTTCGACACAGCAGCGATTTTCCTTTCGTTAATTTTAGTTCTGCATTTCGCCACCCGCAAATCCGTATTTGCTTTTATTTTCTTGTGTTGGCCGTGAAATTAGTCTGACTCGAGTACGAGGCTTTTAAGAATCTGATAGACATGAAATAAAATAACCAAATAGTGAGATTATTGGATTGAGTAGGTACGTGATTATTAAAACGAATAAATCTTTTAGAATACATGATTAATGAGTTGTAATTAAAATTACTTTAGGTATATTACTGCAAGTGGTGATTAGCTACTAATTAAAATAGCAATTTAAAAAATCACGATTTTATCTATATTTTATTGCTTTTACTAAAATTCTTGTCTCATCATTAAAATTTAAGACTAAAATGGATAATCGCGTGGTAAGGCAATTTACCGTAAAATAAAATGACTGTTGTGAATCTCAAATTCGTTTGAAGTAGGAAATGGCGGGACTTTATGGCGCGAAATTAACGTTTGATGTTTAGTCGGAATGTCGATTTTATTGCGACTGCATTCCCCTATTTTAACTGTAGGTGCCTATTTGGTGTCTTAAAACTGCCTTATCTTCATTCATTCTATGAGTCCGTTTATCTAAGACCGTAATTAAAACTTTAACAGTTCGTGTCGATTCTTCGAGATTACGCAAATATTGGTGACGTCATCCCACCAAGATGGGTGTCCACCGTCCATGCAAGGCTCCGTGTATCGGGAAGCACGTTATGTGGATGACCTCGGCTGTCATTATTCAATCTTTGATCTGCTGAGTCTTGCATGTCTCAAAGTGGTATCGTGTAACCCATTATCTCATACGAGGCGCGCATGGAGCACGACGTGCTGTTGATCCGGGCATGGTTGTTATCGGAGAAGGAGCCACATAGCTCGCCATCCGCAGACCCCCGCCTACAGTGGCCAGGAATCGCCCTGCGACTCCCGACGCCCCATTGGTACCCAACCTGCTTAACAGACTTTCTGGCTTTGTACTATCTATTTATCAGACAGCGAGCCACTCATAGCACGCCATCCGCAGACCCGCGCCTGCGGTATCTGGGAATCGCCCTGTGACGCCCCATTGGTACCTAACCCTACTTGACAGACTTTCTGGCTTTGGACTACTTACAATGACTGTCAAAAACCTACAAATGACAGCCGGTACCAATGGCTTAACAAGCTTTCCGAGGCACGGAGAAGTCTCGATATGTTATGAATAGTCACCAATCCACGAATCGACCTCGGCAAGTGCTGCTTAACCATTAAGGTCGACTGGTGTGGCTTTTATTGTTTACCCAAGGGCTCCTCTGTGATGTACGGTCTTGAATTTATTCAAGAGTAGCTGCACGCTGCGGTTTCACCCGCGTAGTTCCTGTTCCCATGGGAATATGAGGATAAAATATAGCCTATGTCACCCGGGGATAGTGTAGCTTCCCAACAGTGAAAGAATTTTTGAAATCGGTTCAGTAGTTTCCAAACAAACAATTAATCAAAACAAACAATCAAATCTTTCCTCTATATAATATTAGTATAGATATGTAGCACCCGTTTAGAGGCGCCGTTAAATGAAAAGGCTAGGCAGCCTATTTAACGACTGATTTAGCTAGTTGACTGATACATAATATATACCACGGCATTTCGCAACCAGCCTTTGGTTACTCCATCTAGCATCTGGTGCAAATGTTCGCAAATACGTTGATCCAAAACACGAACGGAAACTCCTCTCGTAAATGACTCATTTCGTCAGAATCCCACAGAAATTAGGTTATCTTAGCATAAATATTGGCTCACAATGTTTCTGAGACGTTTGCAATACGTTTAGGTGACTAATTTGTGTTTAAGCTTGATTAAAAACCGTGAATCAGAATCGTACAGATATGTACTTGTCTTGTAATTCCTTATTCACAATAAAATGAACCTTTTAGGCAATAATCGCTACTTATTTTAAATTTTATTCAGTACTAGCTTCTGGCCACGACTTCGTCCGCGTGGAATAGTTACTAACCCCCCGATTCTTTGTGATATTGTTTTTTTGGTGGGTGAAGTGGTGGAAGGCGCCCGCCGTAACGGCACAGTGGTGGCATGCGCGTGATTTATATCCACATGGATATGCCAAGCCCATTATACCTATTACAAGTTTATTGCTCGAAATATATCGACATTGCAACAAAAACAATGCCGCAAATTATTCCGCCATTCCCACAAATTAGATAATATTTGAACTGATCATAATATGGCGTAAATAATTATCTACCAAAAGAAAAATCTCAATAGTGCATGTAACAATAAATAATGTATGCATGTGTAGCGTGTGAAAGATTTTGAACGCCTTTCAAAATGAAATAGCAAATAACGTCCGCTGATTTTTGCTAATAATAATTCCGCAGGAGATTTTTCGAAACATGTAAACCTTACCCAAGTCTAACTAATATTATTATGCGCGAGATCCATAGAAAACTCAAGAACCAACAAATCATCAAATGTTTCATTTAATAAAAATTACCACAATTGCTACAAAAACAAAAATAAAGCAAAAAAAACATACCCGCAACAGCCAAAACAAAAAGACGAATCATTTTTAGCGTCAAAATCTATTTTTTTCCACTCAAAGAGTTTATATTATGTACTTGACAATGTTCTCGCCCGTTCCGTGGATGACTGGCGTAGTCTGGTACCTGTTTATTATAAAATTGGCCAATCAAACTGACGACTTGATTGCTTCTAAAGTGCTTTTGAGATGGTACGGCTACCAAGGACAGAGATGACGTTCCTAGGTGGGTAAAGAAGCGTTTATATTGATAACAGACGCACCAAACATGTGTCGCTAGCGTGCGTCGTTTCTTGCCATAGATATTATTTCTATGTTTCTTGCATTTCCTGCAGGAGTAGCTATGCTCCCGTCTACATAAGATTTAGGGCTCCCACGCACTAGGAGTCAGTTTGAGACTGCTAGGTCACGACACTCAACCTATCAGGTTGATGTCTGATTGAGGCCTTGACACTAGACAACTTAGAACATTAAGTCACGCTTGTATGCTGAAGGGTTGCACAAGCATAATCAGCCTTTTAACGTTCCCACTGCTGGGACACTCAGGCCTCCTCTCTAGGAGAGGGAACGGGCCGCAGTCCACCACGCGGGCCCAGTGCGGGTTGGTGAATGTCACATGTCTTCGAATTTTTGGTTCTAGGACATGCCGGTTTCCTCACGATGTTTTCCTTCACCGTTTTGAGAGCAATGGTGATGAAATTCATTACACAAAGCAATTGCGCCTGGCTGGTTTTGAACCCGCGACCTACAATGCGTAAGTCGGGGCCGTTACCACTCAGCCACCACTGCTCTGCTGAAGGGTTGAGTAGAGATGTAAGTATAGTTAACCCACAAAACGTCAATTTGATGTATGTCGCATCCAATAGAGGGCCTATATACCCATAGCCGTCAACTGGTAGCAAAACCATACTCCAAGTTGCTTCAAAGATATTCCAGCTACTAAAATCGAACGCCGAGCGCTGCAGACGTGAGAACTTTTTTTATTTTTATGGATGGGTAGGTAATCATCAAATGACTTCTTCCGTTCTGGGTGGAGCAGAAAGGAGTGTTACTGACTAAAACCTAACCGTGTACCTCCTAATCCCTTTGCGTTCCAGGGTCGCGGTGACTCCTTTATGGCTCCGTCTTCTTTGCTAATATCTTTTTGAGGCGCGTGTGGAACACGAAGATGTACAAAGTCAAATGACCACGTGCATCAAACGATGTTTTTCAACACACTTCACTTCATCGTAGTAAGAAATTACTGTAAAAATGCGCTCACGGAATATAATTCACCGCGTGGGTTGGCAATCAAGATCTCGAGTGTGTTGAAAGCGAAATTTTGTGACCTATCGTCCCAAACGATGGCTTACTTTATTCTCATACTTACTGTGAATCTACGAGATCTTTTTTTAGTAGACTAGCCTAATTTTCTATTATAAAATAGGTACCTACCTACTCATAGAAGAAATCCTCTTTATTCTCTGTCTGACAGGAGACATCCTATATGCATAGTAATAGGAATTTATTTAGCAAGTCGCCTACGTTAACTAGTCACTGTATTTGTTTCATTTTTTTCGTAGTCCTATACTTTATATTATAAAGAGGTAACGTTTGTGAGTTTGTGACGTTGTAAGGGGTAATCTCTGGATCTACTGAACCGATTTTCAAAATTATTCCACCAATAGAAAGCTACGTTATTGTGGAGTGTCATAGGCTATATTTTATCCCCGTCAATACGGGGATAAAATATAGCAATGCAATCAACGGGAACGGGAACAACGCGCTACTAGTCGCATTAAACACTTTTCTTACTATAATTGATTGAGTCAGGCGTTACTTTGCGGAAATCCATTTTAAATTTGAAAATGAAAACAATATATCTAGTTTTAATTTCCGCGAATATTAGTGGGTTGCAGGTATGCACCTCCCTCCCGCCCGCTATATTATGCACATGCAAGATTACTGGGCAAATGCAAGGATTTTAAGCACATGCAGGAAAGCAAAGCAAAACCCAACACCATTACCGACACGTGTTTCGCCTCTCCACGAGGCATCCTCAGGGGACGTGTTGACTCGCTGACCGTTGAGTTGAGTTGGTCAGCGAGTCAACACGTGCACAATATACACACACATGTGCATAATATAGCGGGCGGTCCCTCCCGCCCGCTATATTATGCACATGTGGGTGCATACCTGCAACCCACTAATATTCGCGGAAATTAAAACTAGATATATTGTTTTCATTTTCAAACTTTTCTTACTTTTAACCAACTGCGGCGAAGCCCAAAAAGAGGGTTTTGTGTTTACTTTTATTCTATACGTCGTTTCATCAGAATATCGTCTGTGAATTCATCCTATCCGTTATCTTTATCTTGTTTCGGTGGCGGTTATCTCAATTTATCGACTACCTATGTTCGTTCAGTTTGTATCTGAACATGTAGTTAAACGTGTTGTTAATCAAAATATTGTTGTACAAACACACCTACACACAGTCACACTTAAACTACACTACACTAACCCAGTAACTTTATTGACTTTGTTTTTTTTTTCTTATTTCATTTTTAGGTTTAACTACTTATACATACATATATAGTTTAAAATAAACTTTTCTGATCTGGAACGTACTACCCTCTCACCAGGACCTGGGCGTTGATAGCTGCGCCACTTATTAACTGCTGCAATTATCATCGTTCAACTATTCTTATGATTGCATTAATTGTTTTATGTTCCAAAATTAATGTTTTTTTTTTTAATGTTGGTATTAATATTCTGAGAGCAAGTCCCCTTGAATAACCTAATCCTTTTACAATGTAAAAATCATCGGGAGCGCCTTTTATGGATTTTGTTTTGTCAGATGTTTAAAATATTCCTGGATGTTCCAGAGGTAGATGTGCGACTGGAACATCCAGCAATATTTTGAATAACTAACACGCTTAATTACATATTGTTCAAATACAAATTGGACGAACTTAGTCGATCAATGTATAAGCCAAATTTCTATATTTGGAATCTCTAGACTAACAATATAGGGGTTACTTATTCATATTTAGTCCAGATTTAGAAAACAATAACTGCCACAAGCGAATTATTACCTCTCAGCTAATTATCAACAGAGACGTAGGGGTTACTTACTCATATTTAGTCCAAATTTAGAAAACAATCATTTGCCACAAGCGAATTATTACCTCTCAGCTAATTATCAACAGAGACGCTCTTCTAGACTATAGTAGACTGTAACGAATTTGACGAAAATCATGAGCAATTTTATATTAGATCAAATCTAAAAATCTCAACCGAACCCGCGCTCAATCTATTCGCCATTAATATTCAAATCGCCAACCACAAACTTACTACTCCATCTGAGACAAACCATTCTACATCTTACTCCCTCCAGCTACAAGTCACAAAAGCCGCAGTTTTCATAGCTGGCTCCTGATTGGCTGTGGCCACAATGTCAACGCTAGATCCCCAGGATGAGGTGATGAGGATGCAGGATGTGGCATTGTGTTGCAGTTCTAAGAACTAGACGTAATGGCACCCACGTTTGTGGGCTAGATTCTTGCTAGATCTTTCTAAAAGATGTTCAGAGAGTCAACTAGGAAACACCGGCCTCATCTAGTTTTTATAACGGCGAAAAAAAAGATTGACATGTAAAAGTGTTTTTTACAACCTACTTACAAATATAAAATCATTTATTTATCATTTGTGTCTCACTTGCTTTTCGAATGTGGTGGGTTACTTTATAATGGGCTGGCTTTGTTGGTAATCTCAGTTCTTTTCTGAAAATATTTTTCTTGTTGAAAGTATCACCCTTCTTTCGGGTTTGACGCAGTTGGTTAGAATGTATAAAAATAATGTAGTCCACTCCTTGTAGATGAGCAAGGTCAAAAATCTCACTTTTCACATTTTCAGGAAAAATGAAAAATAAATTAATGAAAGTAGGTGGGTTTTTGCTTTTGGTAGACACACACATCATCAGCCACCATTATGATCGGCGCACCATATTTTATTATTATATTCCCTAAGTCTATGCCATGACCATTATCGTCGATCCGACTCGATAATATTTTCCTTCGACGACATTGAAACAGGACATTTTCTTAAAACTACAGTGGGTGCGGGTTGTTGCTTAGTACAATATAAACAATTATTAACCTCCCTGCTTTTATTTATGCAATTCATAAAATTTGTATTCGGGATATACACAAACACTTGTACAAAATATAGTAAAGTATTAACACACTGGCACGTCCATATATTCTCCACATTATTATTAATTACTTTTGTTTTCATGATCCAGCCTTTTTTTCTGGATGGGTTAAATCATCAAATGACTTCTCTCGCTCTGGGCGGAGCGGAAGGGAGTGTCAGACTCGTACTGACTAAAACCCACCCGTGATCCTTCTACGAGTAGTGCCCTTTGCGTTCCAGGGCCGCGGTGAATCTTTCGAACAAATTCTGTAACCCTAGCAGGCACTGACCCTATGGGGCCCCGTTTTTTTTGCTGACTGCTCTTTGAGGCGTGCGTGGAACACGACGCGCCGTCGACCCGGGCGTTTTCCTATCGGACGGTGAGCCACTGCATGCGTTTACTGACGCTCGGGGCTTCTTCTTCTGTTTTGGCGGCTGGAGCATGAGGTTTCCCTCTCCCGCACGCGTTCTGCCTCCTCCTTTGCTAGCATCACTGCTTCGCAGGAGGTGACCGCTTCCCATGCCTCCTCGCTCCGGACCATGGATTGAACCAGGGACGGACGCTCAGGTCGCGTTGCTCCGCCCAAGCATGGCAGACCTCCACCGTGTCCTCCGGGTGATCCACACAGTTCATAATCCAGCTTGCAGTCAAAGTATCTGATCGATCCTTTGGTTTTGAGACAGACTTTTGGTTTAACAGAATTTACGGTAAAATCGAGTGGTAACGGCCCCGACTTACGAATTGTAGGTCGCGGGTTCAAACCCAACCAGGCGCATTACTTTGTG
Organism: Hecatera dysodea; assembly: GCA_905332915.2. Lineage (NCBI taxonomy): Eukaryota > Metazoa > Arthropoda > Insecta > Lepidoptera > Noctuidae > Hecatera > Hecatera dysodea. Next base: position 1,605,829 of record HG995294.1, on the reverse strand, counting down.
TAACTAACTGCATCACCACTGTTCTCAAAACGGTGAAAGAAAACATCGTGAGGAAACCGGCATATCCTAGAATCAAAAATTTGAAGACATGTGACATTCACCAACTCGCTACCACTCCATCCATCTCCAGATCATCGACCTCATTGTAAGACGCATCAAGGGGACAGATAGAATACCTTCCATTTGTGACCCCAAACTGGTGACCCCGAAGGACCTATCATGTTACCCAAATCAAAACCCATTCCACAAGTCAGTTACTGGGCTGTGGAGGTTATATTTTATTTTGGCTGAAGACTAGAAGCGATCCCCAACATAGTTGCGAAAAGGCTAGGCAGCTTGGTTGTTAATATCAGGACGATTGTTAATATCAGGACGATTGTTAATATTAGGACGATTGTTAATATCAGGACGATTGTTAATATCAGGACGATTGTTAATATCAGGACGATTGTTAATATCAGGACGATTGTTAATATCAGGACGATTGTTAATGTCAGGGTGATTGTTAATATCAGGGTGATTGTTAATATCAGGACGATTGTTAATGTCAGGGTGATTGTTAATATCAGGGTGATTGTTTACAATATCAGGACTACGACATCCCATATTCTTCAATATAGTAAAAAAGGAGGAATGAAACATAAAAATTAATTCAAGTATTTTTTATATTTTCAAAAGTTCATATTTCTTTTTTGTACAAATGTAATCTAAATTAACGTTTACTTAATTACCACGCTATCAAAGTACTTTTCGTTGATGTAGAGTATAGTCAACGTCTTTTACAATCACAATCTGACGACCACACTAGAGAACAATTTTTTTCATACTTCGAACCACACATTAGGTTTTAGACCACATAATAATGATAGCCTTATGACACTGTGGCATTGTGAGACGAGAAGATACCACGCAACAGTGTCTCAAGACGAAAGTCTATGACCACGGCAATACGCAGTGGTCAATAGACTTTATGTCTTCATACGGACTTGAAACGTGGTCGCTAACAATGGGCCTTATTAGAAGGCTTAAAGTCACCCAAATCGCAAAAAAGTCGGCTACTGTGACCACTTCATAACTAGCCTTTTTAGGCTAGTTATATATTTACAAAATAACATGTAATACTTATACTATTGTCATTTATAAAAATATTTATAATAAGAAAATTATTTATTAAATTAATTTGTTATAAAAATAGTTCTGTTTTATTTCATGCCACTGCATATAAATTACAGTAATTTAATTTATAAAAAAGGTAATAATGCTACCGTTTGTCATAAAAAATCAACAATGAAAATATAAAATTCTATGCCACTTACACTTTGTCATAAAAATAATATCTTTGATTATCACAAAATACAATGAGCTTTTATATCTACTACAAGAATATTTTTATTCACTTTTTTATTGGAATGATATGGCAAATCTATTTTATACGTGCTGCAATCTATTAAATTGCAGCACGTATAAAATAAAAATTAGAAAAACGCATTATAAAATCTCTTTGGTCCGACACTAATGATAAATTATTTATTATTATGTAAATTCTTTACATACACATGACATACTTAAAATCACAAATAAAATAATACTTTTATTTATATCAGTTACAAAAAAAAAATATAGTTAAATTTTTTCCTTAAATATATTTATAAATTCTTATTTATTTGTGATAATAATTATGCTCTCTATTAAAACTAACATGGCAACGTTTAGAAATATCAAAACAAAAATGTACACACACATACTTTCATTATCACAGGATATTCTATTATTTTGATACGCATTCTTCTTAGAAAATATAAATTTATTTTAAGTGGTGTCCATTTGCAGGTGGATTATACCTGTTTCATCAACATTTTAATAATAGAGATCTGAGTTTTTTTTTTTTAATGAATTCGAAACACTGGTGAAAACGTCGTATTTTTTTTGTTTTTTTTTTTAATTATTTTTGCTGGACGGACTGCACATAATTGGATAGATTAAAAATGTGTTTAGCTAGGCCAAATAACTCGTTATGCTTTATTAAAATTAATATCTCGTATTGTAGACGGCACAACACAGTTTCATTTACAATTAAGAACTTTACCAGAGCCCATGCACGCCATTTTCAAACTAATGAAAAATGCAAACATATCAATCAAAACCTTACAAAAAATATGGTTTTTAATTTGTTGATATGACCATCATTCGTAACTTTAAGACCTGAAAGCCAGAATAAAACTTGACGAATCAATGCGTCAATCACAACATCTCTTTTCAACGAACGGTTGGAATTACCGACCCTTCGTAGATCTACGTTCCATATTTAAGTATATACAATAATAATTTATCATTCATATAGGGTTGAGCTTTAATTCGGCCTCGTCTTTCGGTATTTGGTAGACACATTCCTTTTTTATGTACTGTGGTTTTCTTGCCCAGCAAGTTGCTATGGTAACGAGGGCTGCGAATACGAGGGCTGCGCAGGCGCACACGGTGCCGCCCCAATCAAAGATGGCGCGGACGAACCGAAGCTCGGCGACGACTGTGCTTTCCATCTTCACTTTTTGTTCTACCCAGAATATGGGAAAGAGCATTCTGGGTACGTTTTGGTAGAGACTGTGGACAGTGGGGAAGAAACAATATTAGATCACGGCTGACAGGTCAGAAAAATAACGACACGTGGATTGGCACGATTGAAATAGTACATAGATAATGTTATACAATCACACCATATGAATTGATCCCATTTGGTGTTGTGACAAGATCGGCTATTGATTCTGCATAACCTTTACGAAATATCTTGGTATATAACTCAGGGTATAAAAAATACACGAGTCAATAAAATGAAAAAAAAAAAAAGTTAATTTCATCCATACAACGAAACCTACCTACTTTGAAAATTAGTTAACAACACGTGATTTAATTACTAAGCTATTTTAAAAGGGATTGAAAACATTTTGTAGAAAGTATATATGTTTATGTACAAATTGAAAAAAAAAATACTATAACATGTCGTCTATCATACTATTATAATGACCCCTTTGCAGCTATTGCGTTTATTCTGATAAATTACAAACGCGTAAAGGGGTAATTGTACTCATCAATAGGAGCAACTTTTACTGTGGACACCTGTTGTAGACAGTCGATGTTTTTGGCCCTATAGTAACAGTTGTTCTTAATTATAAGTACTATTACCCCTTTTCATGCATTTTCGTTCTTCGTCTGCTACATAATTATTTAATTTTGTTTTTTTTTTATTGGATAATTTTAAATGTAAAACCATTGTTCCAATATTTTTACTGTATCAAAATGTTTGCCATCTCTGACCTAGACTCTTTGAATAATAAATGAAAGTGATAGATTAATTAGCAACGCATAATTTAAAAGAAAAAAAATGTACTGCCTTGATCTCGGTTTTTTTTTAATGATCAGTCAATTTTTTACGAGGCATAAAGCAGTTTATTTACACCCATAAAAGAAATAAAATCAGCTGTTTAGGGAACAACTGTTTTTTTATACCTGATAGTGGAAAAAGTATTGCATGATCATTGAAGATTCAAACTTGACAGTTTGAAACACGAGGCATATCGCTAGGGAGTAGGGTACTTCTTTTTTTTACAGGGGAAATCCTCATGGATGTTCTCCACCCTGGGGCGGGCAGAGGGGTCTGTCAGACTCTTACTGACTAAAATCACCCCGGTGTTCCATCTCTCACCTACGCCGGGGATCGCGGAAACGTATGCGACTTCCGTAATCCCCGGCTGGTGCCAGCCCGCCTCTGCGGGCCACCTCGTGTCTGCAGAGAGAGTGAGGTGTTTGAATCCCTCCGCGACGTCAGAGAGGGGCGCACGAGAACACCACGCGCCGCCACCTCGGGTCCGTATGAATGGGGGGCGACAGACATCAGTAGCGTACTTCCTAGCCCAGCCGTGAAATTGGTTTCTAAATTAAATGGAAACTTACTTAACATTGTCACTTGGCTCCATATAGATATTGAGCTGGAACCTCGCTGCCACGTCTAGAGGGACTCCTAGTTTCTGGTAACGAAAAAAACATGGTTAGGTCTTGCATATCTTTCCAGTCTTGAATTGATTGATCTTCCACCAACTGAGTTTACCCGCCCGTTATCCAAATACCACATAGTTTTAGTACCCTCAGTAAATAAGTAACTCGGTCCATTAATTACGACTGATCCAAAGTTCGATCCTGGGTCTTCTCAATATTAACTCACGAGACTAGATTTGTGTCAATAGACCCATGGACATGGAACTGGTACTAGTGACATGATTCTAATCCAACCTGGGCCGTTTATCATTCACAGAGCACAGGCAATTTATAATTCTAAGATTAGATGTTAACACTCGCACTCTTAGACGTTAACACAGCAAAATAAAAAGAATCTATCCTACTTAAAAACATCGTTGGGAAAAGTGCTCAGAACACTATTACTATAATTCTTTGATCGAAAAAAGGCCAGCCCTCTGGTCACGTGAAGAGTCGACTAACCTTTTATTGATGTCACAAAAACTTTTTACAAAAAAATACAACCGACTTCCACAAAAAATCAAAAAAGTACAAAATAACTTTAATTCGGAAGTCGGTGTTCAAAAAACGAAAAAGGAACCACAAACACCGAGTTCCGAATTAAAGTTATTTTGTACTTTTTTGATTTTTTGTGGAAGTCGGTTGTATTTTTTTGTAAAAAGTTTTTTTATTTTTCACTTTTTAGTGGTACCTACACCCCCTCCCCTCCCCAACCTAAACGAACCAATTACATTGGTGTAAAAAAAATGCACTGCTCCACTGCAGAGTAAACTAAAATGTCGTCAATGTAGACAATGTAGATATTTTTTTTAGATTTTTGTTGATTTTTCAAAAACCGCTTGTTCGATTTCGATAAAATTTTCATGGGACCATTTGGGAAGTATACCCTTTCCAACAAAAAAAGAATTTTTCAAATCGGTTGGCAAGCGACGGAGTTATGCGCGAACAAACATAAAAAAAAAAAAAAAAATACAAACATCCGAATTGAGAACCTCCTCCTTTTTTGGAAGTCGGTTAAAAACAGATTCACGCTTCAGGGTCGGGCTACGTCCCAGTCATGCACTTCCGGAGCTGGGCATCACCGTGCATGAATTTTGGCACAGACAAGAAGACCCCTGATATATAGATAGATACTAACAGGCTCAACAGAAAAATAAAACGAATATACTACAGGGTTTGGCTGCATCCCAGTCTCGAGACTACGGAGCTGTGCATCCCCGTGCAAGAAGTGTGGCAGGGACAAGAAGACTCCTGATAGATTGATACTCACAGGCTCAACAGCAAAATAAAACGAGTGCGCATCAGGGTCTGGCGTCATTCCAGTTACGAACTCCCGGAGCTGTGCGTCCCCGTGCAAGAAGTGTGGCAGGAACAGGAAGACTCCTGATAGATTAATACTCACAGGCTCAACAACAAAATAAAACGAATGCAATTCAGGCTCTGGCTACATCCCAGTCCCGAGTCTATGGAGCTGTGCATCCCCGTGCAAGAAGTGTGGCAGAGACAGGAAGACTCCTGATAGATTGATACTCACAGGCTCAACAGCAAAATAAAACGAATATACTACAGGGTTTGGCTGCATCCCCGTCTCGAGACCCCGCAGCTATGCGTCCTCGTGCAAGAAGTGTGGCAGGGACAGGAAGACTCCTGATAGATTGATACTCACAGGCTCAACAACAAAATAAAACGAATGCGCTTCAGGGTCTGGCTGCATCCCAGTCACGAACTCCTGCAGCTGTGCATCTCCGTGCAAGAAGTGTGGCAGAGACAGGAAGACTCCTGATAGATTGTTACTCACAGGCTCAACAGCAAAATAAAACGAATATACTACAGGGTTTGGCTGCACCCCAGTCTCGAGAACCCGCAGCTGTGCGTCCTCGTGCAAGAAGTGTGGCAAAGACAGGAAGACTTCAGATAGATTGATACTCACAGGCTCCACAGCAAAATAAAACGAATGCGCTTCAGGGTCTGGCTGCATCCCAGTCACTAACTCCCGGAGTTGTGCGTCCCCGTGCAAGAAATGTGGCAGGGACAGGAAGACTCCTAGTAGATTGATACTTACAGGCTCAACAGCAAAATAAAACGAATGCACTACAGGGTCTGGCTGCATCCCAGTCTCGAGACCCCGCAGCTGTGCGTCCTCGTGCAAGAAGTGTGGCAAAGACAGGAAGACTTCAGATAGATTGTTACTCACAGGCTCAACAGCAAAATAAAACGAATGCGCTTCAGGGTCGGGCTGCATCCCAGTCACGAGACCCCGGAGCTGTGCGTCCCCGTGCAAGAAGTGTGGCAGGGACAGGAAGTCTCCTGATAGATTGATACTTATAGGCTCAACAGCAAAATAAAACGAATATACTACAGGGTTTGGCTGCACCCCAGTTTCGAGACCCCGCAGCTGTGCGTCCCCGTGCAAGAAGTGTGGCAGGGACAAGAAGACTCCTGATAGATTGATACTCACAGGCTCAACAGCAAAATAAAACGAATACACTACGGGTCTGGCTGCATCCCAGTCTCGAGACCCCGGAGCTGTGCATCCCCGTGCAAGAAATGTGGCAGGGACAGGAAGACTCCTGATAGATTGATACTCACAGGCTCAACAGCAAAATAAAACGAATGCGCTTCAGGGTCTGGCTGCATCCCAGTCACGAACTCTCGGAGCTGTGCGTCCCCGTGCAAGAAGTGTGGCAGCGACAGGAAGGCGGGCGAGCCGAACCTGCACGCGGAGACGTTCATCACGCCACTCCAGGCGCACTCTCCATTGCAGAAGCACGTGTTGGCTGGGGAGGTCGATGCTGGAAGAAGAGAAGAGAAGGTAATGTTTGTATTGATTGAAACAGTTTGTTTTGTGGCAGTAGTGTCTACTGGAATTATTCGAGGTTCCTCACTTTTCTGAAGGTTTTATCGAATTAATTTTAGTTGTTTAGAACCAAACGCATCCTTTGCAGATGCCGTAAGATCGTGATATATATTTATTCCATTATAATTTCTCGATATATTATGACAAAATGTTTTGTATAGAATAAATCCCAATTAAATAGTTTCCATTATCTCCGGGTCTTATTAAGACAAAATTGTTTACAATTTCACGCGATATTTTACAATCTTACGGCGTTTGCAGTTTTTCTACTTTCCTAACTATAATGTTATAATGAATGCGAAAGTTAGTTTGTTTGTAACGCTTTAAGAAACCGCGAGGCGCTACTAGTCTATACTAATATTATAAGATTGAAGAGTATGTATGTTTGGTTGAACGCTCTTATCTCAGGAAATTCTGGTTCGAATTGAAAAAATATTTTAGTATTGCATAGCCCATTTTTCAAGGAAAGCTATAGGTAACATAACATCACGCTTCGACCAATAGGAGCAAAGCATCAATGAAAAATGTTGCAAAAACGGGGTGGTTTTTCTCCCTTATGTGACGCACATGATACGTTGCGTGGAGCAGCTAGTGAAAAAATATAGTAATAATCCAGCTTTTTTCCCATTATGTTGAAGTCGGCTTTCGGTCTTCCTGGATGCTTTTGAGTACAAAGTATGTTACATGTAGCGACTACTCTTCTGATCACCACAATCCAGTAACTGGGTAACATGATACCCGTTGGCAAGACTGGAGTCAGATTTTCTAGCTTAACGACTATTTTCTCTATCTACAAATGAGAGCCTATTTAAGTAACGGAAACTCATCAAATCATTCGAAGACATGTGACATTCACCAACCCGCACTGGGCCCGCGTGGTGGATTACGGCCCATTCCCTCTCCTAGAGAGGAGGCCTGTGTCCCAGCAGTGGGAACGTTAAAAGGCTGATTATGCTATGCTAAACTCATCAAATGACCTCTTCTATTCTGGGTGGAACGGAAGGGAGTGTCAGACTCTTGCTGATTAAAACCCGTCCGTGTTCCTCCTAATGCCCTTTGCGTTTCAAGGCCGCGGTGCCTCTTTCGGACAAATTCCGCAACCCTGGCAGGCACTGACCCTAGCGGGCCCCGTTTTACAAATGACAGCCTAAGCTAGCTAGCTTGCTTCCATGGTACGGAGGAGTCCCGGTAGATGTATAATGGTGTCATGATCCATTCACGGACAAAATTAGCCAACCGCTACTTAACCTCGAAGATCGAACCGTGCAGATACGAGTACTATAATTTGGCGTTGAGCTCCTCATCTTCACTACATAGTATAAAACAAAGTCACTTCCAACTGTCTGTCCCTATGTATGCTTAGATCTTTAAAACTACGCAACGGATTTTGATGCGGTTTTTTTTAATAGATAGAGTGATCGAAGAGGATGGTTTATATGTATAATAAATGCATAATATAGTAGAGATTTAGTATCAGCATTGCACCCGTGCGAAGCCGGGGCGGGTCGCTAGTAGATATATAATCTAGGTATCTAAAAGAAAAAAAAATAGTAACTCACAATTATCAAAGCTAGTTTGCGTGAGCGCATACTTGTTGAACACCAGTCCATCCTGTTCACCACTGTCCACATACTCCAGGTTGACAGTTCTGCACAGATCTGGCACAAACATGGGGAGCATGGATTCTTCTGTCAGGTTGCGAACTATGAACTCTCCCGCGCTTCCTGAAAGCTGGAATGTTATGTTTTAGTGAATAATGTGTTTTATTTATTTATTAAAAGCAAACCAACAGCTTCTGTATACAGCATTACATAAGAATAATAGTAACAAAAGAATCAGACTTATACAGTCACCAATAATAGGTCAACCAACATTCTAAGTGAGTAAAATCTTGACAAAGGAATTACGACAAAAAACATTACAAATAATCAAATTAAAGTTAAAAAGAAAACATGTCCTAGAACCAAAAATTCGAAGACATGTGACATTGTGTGGATAACGGCCCGTTGCCTCTCCTAGAGAGGAGGCCTTTGTCCCAGCAGTGGGAACGTTAATAACCTGATGATGCTACTAGGTGTCAAATAAAGAGATGAAACCCCATACTATCCCTCATAAGATCTTCTTTTTTTATCAGGTACAAACAGCTGCGAAAAAGGAGTTAATTTCAGAATGCGTCCTTACTTTAGCGCACTCTCCTTCGTAGTACGGTAAGTGGTCCTCATAGTTCCACTTGAGGATCTGTCCGGGTGTGGTACCACTCAGCTGTCCCGTCGTCACTTCCATGTAGCCGTCTGTGTCCAACGAGTTGTTCCTCTGAAACATCAGGTCAGATTGATCAGACATATAATAAAAGCAACTGTTGAGTGAGCATCCAGGGCCCCAAGACAACAACAACAACACAACAATAGTACAATAGAAAAAAAAAAACAAATAAAAAAACAAAAAAAGAAACAAATAAAAAAAAAAACAAAACAATAAAAAAATGAATGACACAAGCAATATAATACAAAAAAAAAAAACAAAAAGTACAATAGTGTCAGAATGGTCTATCATTGATTACATAATGGTTGATTTTTACAAGTTTGGTAATCTACTACTTTCCAATGATCAACCACTGACACTCCATTGAAAGAAATGGCATAGAAGGTAATCTCGTGCATAATGACAAATGAATGACAGAAGAATGCTGTAATCTGCAAAAAAAAAATACAGTTCCTTTGATCACTAACCTACCATGAGAACGTTATTGTGCAGTCATTTCTTTTAACAGCTCGGTTATCAAAAAGTATTACGAGACCATTGACCGACCCATGATCGTCCATTATGAATTTAGCAGATTACAACTTTTAGCAAAATGACAATGGGATCATGTTGGAATGACAAATTTATAAAAATAGCAGATTTGGGGCCCAGAAGAACCTTTGAATGGAGCTAAAAGCAAGTTTGACTATGATTGAAAAGGGACTACAACTAAAATATTCTTAGGAGCAATCATGTACCACATTGCCTTAATCTCAAATGTTTGTTAAGACGAACCCACAGCTTTTGAAAATAAAAGCCCCCGCCGATCCACGCTTAAGAAAAAGGGAATCGAACTGCATTTATGTTGATCGCAGTAAAACAGCCCTCCTACGTAAAAGTATTTACCGAATGGCTCCAGTTATTTTCAATAAAATTCCACGTCAGATAAAGAATCTTAATAATAACATGTTTAAAAAGAAACTGAAACAATTTTTAATTCATAAATGTTACTACTCCACAACTGAGTTTATGGAGGACACAACTGACATCTAAATGTCAGTTGTGTCCTCCATAAACTCAGTTGTAACTCAGTATAAAATTTTACATTTTAGATTACATTATTAATATTATTTTGACATTTTAACTGTGTAATTATGTATTGTTAGTATGTAAGTAATTGAATTGCCTATTTTATTTTAAATGTGTGTCTGTTGTTTTCGACACCACCGATATTATTATTATTTGTATGCTCTCGAGTAAAATGTAGCGAACTGACCAGTTTAAAATGACATCCTATTGTATTGAAACCTACATACATCTATACTAATATTATAAAGCTGAAAAGTTTGTTTGTTTGTTTGTTTGAACGCGCTAATCTCAGGAACTATTGGTTCGAATTGAAAAATTCTTTTTGGGTTGAATAGACCATTTATCGAGGAAGGCTTTAGGCTATATATCATCACGCTTTAGCCAATAGGAGCGGAGCAGCGATAAACTTATGCGGGTGAAACCGCGGGGCACTGCTAGTTTACGAATAAAGTTGATTTGATTTGATTTGATTTAAAAAAGAAAAATAAGTGATTTCCCAAATGCTAAGGAAAAGTGTTAATTTAAATAGCCTGCCACAATTTCCTGCTCCCTGAAAATTTGACAACGAAAAAACATCACTCTTACAAAACTCACTTCATAAAACCAGCCAAATTTATCAACGGGCGGCGCCCCTCCTGTGGTGCTAGCTGGTAGACTCTTCGCCAAGTCCAGCAGGGGGTCCTCATACCCGTCGAACAGCAGTTCACTGGCCAGCTTGGAGACGGCTATGTCCTGGTTGAACATCGCCAGGCCCATGGACAGGCCCTTCTGCTGCAGGAAACCCCAGAATCTGGAGCGGTAGATCGCTGACTGGAAATTAAAACAAAGAAAGGTTAGTCAGGTGGTGGTTATTTTTTGTATAAGTAATATTGATTCAAGTACCGTCTATGGCGGCATTAATTTATTATGCAAGACTATTTTCGCTAGTTTTTGACGCCCACCATATTATATACTAGCTGCTGCCCGCGACTTCGTCCCCGTGGAATCCCCGATTTGTATAATGCTATGCTTATGCTAACAATAGGCCGACCCCCTTCCTCCTTAGTTTATTACGTAATAATCTAAAGGAAAAAATTTAAAAAACGCTCTAATAATATTTAAGTGTTTATTTTTCAAAGTAACAATATTTTGAAATGTTTATTTGTAATTACAAAGGTTCTAATGATTTTCATTTTTTGGTAGTAATAAACTTTGGTTTTAATAATTTCAAAGTATAACATTAGCTTTGTACATTTTTGTCATCTTACGTAAATACTATCGAGACTTCCTCCCACCCCCTTGTAAGAAAAAATAAGACATGGTCGACCACCCTCCATCCCCTAAATCGTCTGCTTAAGCACCGTATAATGGGAGCAAATATATAGCTATCATTCCAGAACAAATAAAGAAGACAAACTGGCACAAAAACCAGTCATTTTTCCTGATTCAAAAATGGAACTTTGATCTTCAAAATCAGCAGTAGCACACGTAGACCAACGAACCAGGTTTTTATTATTTGATAAAAAAAATAACAAAACACAAAGTTCATCTACTTTTACGACCAAACTTTGCTCCTAGCAATGAAAAGCTTCGTTAACAAGATGAATACAAGACATCACTAAGTTTACCGATTATTCTCGTTGTTCCCTGAACAGTAACTGATCTAGGAATGCTATGATCGATTTAATGAAACTGGGCTTATTTTAATCGTTACAACTTCCTCGTAATCGGTTTATGGGCTTGGTTAGTGAGGGGTTTATGCGAAGCTTACTGAGTTGAGTTTGGTGGGAAATTGGCGCACAGGCGAATATAAATAGTGAAAACTAATGAACCAAAATGAAAAGACTTGATAAATGATATTTATTTTGTAAGTAGGTTGTAAATAATACTTTTACACGTCAATCTTTTTTGGTCGTTATAAACTAGATGAGGCCGGTGTTTCCTAGCTGACTACCCTGAGAAGAAACACCGAAACAAACTCAGAGGTCAAAGTCTCTTTTGAAGTCCATACAATTGTACTTTTCCAATCATATGAGAACCATGTAGGTTGCTGTTTAAAGTGGTCTTTGAGGGAAATACCACACAGATTTGAGTGGACCTGTCCAGACAGTGCAAGCATTTGTCAGCTATCGAGTAGCTCCAACTTAGAACTTTAAGGAGCTCAACGATTTGACGAACAATACTAAAGTAAGGACATTTGGGTAGGCCATATGAAGAACTGAACCACCAGACTAACATGAAATTAACCTCTAACATAGCGATTGACATGGTCAATAGTCAGGCATATGAGAACTCTATAAGATTATAAAAATCTCGAGAGATTGTAAACTCTCGATTAACAGTCAACTGAACATTTGGAATACTCTTTTACGCATCAGAATTTATTAGTCAATAATCTCTCGATGTCGTTCCGAGAAGTTGTGAACCGACATATTATGTAAACTGACGACATGGTGGCTACCTATTAGTGTAAACCGACATGAACTGACGACATGGTGGCTACCTATTAGTGTAAACCGACATGAACTGGCGACATGGTGGCTACCTATTAATGTAAACCGACATGAACTGACGACATGGTGGCTACCTATTAGTGTAAAGTTCTACAATTTATCGGATTACACGGAGCGGGGTTCCGTCGTTTGTTAGAATGTTGACATTGTAATACTTATCGTTTCGTTAGCTTTGAGAGATACCGCGAAACAACGCGAAAGTTTGTAAGTATGGATGGATGGATGTTTCTTACTCTTTCACGGAAAAACTACTGATTGGATTTGGATGAAATTTGGCACACAGATGGTTTATCACCAAGATTAACGTATTGAATAATTTTTACCCCGTAATTCCCACGGGATCGAAATTTATGCGGGTGAAACCGCAGGGCGCTGCTAGTAGACTATAAAATTTTGATGCGAAAAAGTTTTCCAAATACTCAGTTGACAATTTATCGACAGTTTACAATCTCTCAAGATATTTTATAATGTTACAGAGTTTGCTATTTTCCGATGACATATAAAATATATAGGGCTCCTATTTATGTCTACTGGGTGTAAAGGAACCTATATTGAATGGCATGACGGGAGATAAGTCCGCTTATAACCACGAGAAGAAGTATCGCAACAAACACATCTGTATGCAAAGTACTTATTCAATTCAATTCAATTCAACACACACATGTCTAACATTACAGCATTATCGAATAGCGGTTAACAGGTGGCACCTACCTACCAATATTCATTTATGTAGCTATAAACGCTTTTTCTTTTTCTTTCTTCTATAGTTTCCGAGTAAAACGGCTGTGACATACGGATGGACAGACATGACGAATCCATTTTTGCCATTTGGCCACGGAATCCTAAAAAGGGACAGTTTTTCGGTAGACTGTTTTATGCGAACGAGAAAATTTTTAAAAAACTTTTGACTTTAATTGTCTCATGTTATATACCGTCAAATTAAAAAAAAACAAGAATGTCACATGAAGGACAAACTTACAGCAGCAATAGCATTCAGCGTCGTGATGTTATCCTGAAGGGTTCCATTCGAGAACTCCTCATCGAAGAACCAGCTCCTCTGCGTCCTGTAGGCTATGGTGCCGTTGTCGTGCCACGTGATGTTCACGTGTTTCCTCTTCTCGATAAAGCGGTATGGACCTGGAGACAGAAGATGGGTGATTTGTAGAGTAGGGTATGTGACATAAGTTATTTGTATTGTTTGGACCTGTTCGACACGGTGGTAACAAAAGACATGATGTGTACTTGATCCAGTCAAAGAAATGATCTGCCTGCCTAGCCTTTTCCCAACTATATTGGGATTGGCTCCCATTCATGCCGGATCCAGTCAAAGAAATGATGATGAAATAAAATATCTTTAATCGATTAGTTTGCACTTTTAACTTTTGATTATTTTTCCGCTATTCCGGTGAGAACGCCGTGCTATTTTCAAAAAGCTGTTATCTGTATTAATTTTTGTTTTAGCATTCAATTTTAAATGTTTAACATGACAATAGTTAATTTGAATAATTTATACTATTCAAAACCGAATCCCCAATAGTTGATCTGGTGCGTTCTGCAGTTAAATAAAAAAGATAATTAAATGATTCTTCATCTTTTTTTCATTTATTCATGACTAGCTTCTGCCAGCGACTTCGTCCGCGTGGAATAGTTACTTTACCCCCGATTTTGAAACTCTCAGCCCGATCGGTTTAAAATTGACAAAGTTTCATACAAATAATCAGAAAGCGCCGAACTGCTAAGCTATCGGGAGTTACATGTGTTATTGTGAGTCAACCATAAAATATAGACATATGCTGTTTGGGACATTTTTTAGATAATTTTATGTAAAACATTTCCGTAATACATTATTTCTATGTAACTTTAACCAATAAGGCTACACACGCGACGGAAGCTTAAAAAATGGAGTAACTTCACCCGTTTTCCCAACATTTTCCTTCACTGCTCTGCTCTTATTGATTGTAGCGTGATGAAAAGTATACTATAACCTGCCCAGGAGTATGAAGAATAACTGCACCAAGTTTCGTTAAAATCGGTCAAGTAGTTTTTGTTTCTATAAAGAACATACAGACAGACAGACAGACAGACAAAAATTTTACTGATTGCGTTTTTGGCACCAGTATCGATCACTAATCACCCCCTGATAGTTATTTTGAAAATATACTCCTTGTACAGAATTGACCTCTCTACAGATTTATTATAAGTATAGATATCAATTTTTATTGAGGAATTTAGAGTGTTTTTTTTTATTAATTAAAATCCGTCATTTATTTTAAAAACCTTGGTTTAAAATTCGAGTAAAGTAGTTTGAATAATAAGAAGCAAAATAATACCTATAAATTTTTGATAATCAGGCAAGAGTCCAGACTTGAGTCAAAAACTGCGTAGGTACAAAATTTCTGGCTGTCAGTTTGATTTCTTTGAGCTGCTTGTAAAATAGTTGTAATAACTATATTGTACTTTAACAATTGTTAAAATAAATGGTTATTATGTTATAAGCCAGTGATGTTGACTCAAGGCAGAGATTTTTTTTTTCAATTATTTGAATTAAAAATTCGGGGTAATATCAAATTTTGGAACAATAAACTTTATGTCAAACAAAACATAGTTGAAACTCCATTACAACCAGTACTTTTTAGGGCCTTTAATAGAAATGAACACTTAACTTACGATAACTTAACGAATCTAGATTCTATTTATTTAAAGCTATACCCCATTCACGATAAGATTAGACATTGAAATACATCTTTTTTACAGTCCGTTCAACCGATTTTGACTTCTACTGCTTTGGTGGCATGACACATGTTAGCTGCAGTAAACAGTTGGTATTATAATCAGGTTTTTGCTTTTAATGCCATCCTTATGCCTACGGAATAGAAGTAAAAATCGGTTGAACGGACTGTAAACATTTTTTTTTTCCAATGTCTAATCTTATTGTGAATGGCTATAGATGATCTTCATACAAGGTATTAGGTAACTATTTCATTTGCAAACGCAGAAATCACTTGCTTTTGTTTTGGCTAGTGACTCTGAGGTAATAACTAATGATTCCTCATTAATAGGCATTAGTTTAATTCAGATTTAACATAAAATTAAGAATGTTTACTATCCTAAAGAATATTTTAGTCAGATCGACTAAAATGTATTCTTTATGCAAGTAAACAGTTTTAATTTTATGTCTGTTGTTGATAAAAATGTTTTATTTTATTTTACATTAATTAAATCATTAGTGATTTAATCTAGATTCTTTTATACCAATTAATGGATTTACAAATGAGCATATTATCTTAATATATTATACTTAAAGTATTGTCTGTTTTTATTTTATCTTGACTGGTAAACAAGATGAAAAATGTCTGGTCGTGTGTTGTCAAGTATCTACCAAAAGGATGTGTTGCAAAGTTATAAACTAATTTAAAAAAAAAAAAAACATAAAAAGCACGCCTGCCATGTCAAAAAGTGAACTAAACTTTCACTTCCGCTTTTTGACATGGCGGGCGTGTTTTTTTTTTTAAATTATTTGTTTTTTATTTCATACCTTTATTATTTATATAAACCATGGCTCCCACTATTTTTTAATGTTCACTAGCCTATTTTACCTGGGATAACCCAACGATTCTAATGATCCACATACATTGATATCGGTTAAGCCGTTTAGAAGTTATGGAGGAATAAAACGCAACTCACAAACACACATACATACTTACATACATACATAAACCCTGAAAACTCCTTCTTTTAGGCAGTCGTTTAAAGTTGCGGAATTTGTTCGAAAGAGTCACCGCGGCCCTGAAACGCAAAGGGCACAAGAAGGTTCACGGGTGGGTTTTAGTCAGTAAGAGTCTGACACTCCCTTCCGCTCCGCCCAGAGCGGGAGAAGTCATTTGATGATTTCCCATCCAAAAAAAAGGCAGTCGTTTAAAAAGAAAGAGCAAGTTTATTCACTTACCTAACTGTACTAAATTGGGTTTCTCACCAGGAAACCGCTCAGAGTTTGTCCAGTTGAAGAAGTAGATATCCAAGTATAGTGGGACTGTGGGGGCCACCCAGTCGCGAAACGACCGGGAGGTGGGGGTCAGAGCTAATTGCTGAAACAAAGAAATATATAATTAGTCAATGCTGCCAATGTTCTTTGCAATTTTCCGCTGACAGCGATGTGGAATCTAAATATACAGTGTGAAATTTTAATGGTGGTTTTCCCGAAGCGAAATGAGTTTGTATCGGTAATACAATCGATTTATATATATAAAAAATATTAGACTCCATAAATGGCAGATTAACAATTGTGATAAACAAAACTCGAAAGCGACTTGAACCAACAGTAGTGCATCGCGCGATATGTAGGTACGCGGCGGTACGTGCGGCTCATGTAGGTGTCTACCTACTTTATGTCTAGTGCACTACTATTGATTCTCGCTCTTTAGAGTTTATGAACACTTTTTTAATGATTTGAAAAAAAAAAACATTTATTCTTTTAGTTTAACTTTGTGTTTCGATAGTACTACTGATGGGTAATCGTCCTGCCGCGGGAAAACAACCATTAAGATTTCACACTGTATATAACTCAAAAGTGACTGACTGACTGACATAGTGATCTATCAACGTACAGCCCAAACCACTGAACGGATCGAGCTGAAGTTTGGCATGCAGGTAGATGTTATGACGTAGGCATCCACTAAGAAAGGATTTTGATTAATTCTACCCCCAAGGGGATAAAATTGGGGATGAAAGTTTGAATGAAACTTTGTCAATTTTAAACCGATCGTGCTGAGAGTTTCAAAATCGGGGGTAAAGTAACTATTCCACGCGGACGAAGTCGCGAGCAGAAGCTAGTTGTTTATATAAGTTCTTCCCCTTTTTTTTACTTTTTGCCCCGCTTGTAAATGTTTTGTCGAAATTGATGGCGAGACGACTTGGATGGCTTCCTTTGGAATTGTCATGAAAGGCCATAGATTCCGGAACAATTAAAGAAATGGGGTGAAGCGTGCGCCAAACGTGGCAGCTCTGGCAAGATATATGTTATCATAATAATTAATTTTGTAAATGTGATAAATTAAACCATAATGTTGAGTGAGAAACATCTCACATGTTTCCTAACCGACTTCTCTGAATAGAAAAAAATCTCGAGTTTAGTCTCATTACAATCATTTTGTTTTCAATAAACTCCAAAGGATTTCGTGACGAGAATCCAGTAGGTTGGGTAGTGTCTAGTCTTTATACTAATATATAAAGCTGAAACGTTAGTTAATTTGTTTGCTTGAACGCACTAATCTCAGGAACTACTGGTTCGATTTGAAAATGTATTTCAGTGTTAGATAGCCCATTTATCGAGGAGGGCTGTAGGCTATATCATCATATTTATATCATCACGCTAAGACCAATGAAGCGAAGCACCAATGAAGAATGTTTAAAAATCGGGAAATTTGTAACTATTCCATACGGACGAAGTCGCGGGCCGAAACTAGTAAAATATAAAGGAGACGCACAATTATCTACCGCTCTAGTAAAAACACCTACAATATATATTTTTATATTTATCTTTTTTCTCTTTTGTATTGATGCCGCTATGAGCGCGGCCACCTTTTTTTTTCTTTTTTTTTTTGGATGGGAAATCATCAAGTGATGGTTCCCGCCGACCCAGGCCTGGTTGCTATCGGACGGCGAGCCATCCGCAGGTCCGAACCTACAATATATCCTCAGTAAACAATTTTATCTCTTCGAGACGCATAGCCCACAGATTTAGGCACCTCACGCACTAGACGGCCACGACCACGACCAGTGGCCGCAACGATCAGATTTACTAAAGAAGCCGTTGCGGCTAAGTGCGCGACGTTTATATGGTTTCTTTGGTAAATCTGATCGTTGCGGCCACTGGTTGTGGTCGTGGCCGTCTAGTGCGCGAGGTGCCTTAGGCTTCGCATCTCGCGGTCGTGGCCTAGCAAATACTAGCGGATTTTTATCTAAGATTTTTAAAATGACTTGTATGGTCAGTTCCCAGATCTAATTTAAACCTATAAAATAATTTTATTAAACAAGCATGTATACAAGAAAATGTAATTAAAATAAACTATAAAACTTTAGACATTTTAATAGGTTTTTTTTATTTGATAATACAAATTCCACAGATAAGTAATAGGTATTAATTTACCCCCAGTTTCTGTATGATATTTAGTTTTTTTTAATGCTATAATTACGTCAGTTTCACAATTTCAGCCCCAAATCTGTAAAAACAATACTTAATTTATAACTAACATTATGATGATCATGACAAGTGCCGCAATAACAACAAAAAATAAATTAAATTCAAAATTAAAGAGTGCCATACAAGAAAAATGTTTTTTTTTTTTTTGTAAAAAAAAATACATGTTTCACATGTCTCACCCTTCGTGTGAGAGTTGAACTTTTTCCCCTTATTTTTTCGTCAGAATCAGAATAATAAATTCAATTAATTTTTTCTTAAATCATTAAATGTATCAATTAATAATAATTTCGGTAAGTTAATCTATGCACAAACTACACTCCAAAAACATTTTTTTCTTTCATCTAATTATTGATTCTCAAATTGAAATAATAATGAATTATATTAGCATATAATTAAACCTAGGAAGTCCGTTAAAACTAACTTCGTGTCTAGTCTAAACTTACATAACAAGGTTTTTTTTAAATAATATCATAATAATTTACAGTTTTATATACCTGCCCAGAGAGGGTATATTGAAAAACAACAAAAACATTTACATTTCTATGAGATTTTTATACTAATCATACCTAATTTAAAATCTTTTAGTCTGTCTTTGAATTAACAAAAACTGTTTATCATACAAAATCTTTGTTTATTTAGTTATCAAAACCATATTATAAAATTTACGAAATGTCAAGCTGAAATGCAATTTTGTAGACCTGATTTCAAAAACGATGACCCTATAATTTAAAGGGCATTATAACTTTTACCAACGCTGAAACTTGGATACTTAACCATTAGGTACCGCAAGACTATTTTATAACGAAATACTAGGAAGAACATAAAAGAGAAGCGGTAAAGAATTTAAGTATCTAAAATGGCCGCCCACAAAAGACGATTATTTCGATATTCCCAGGCATGAACTTTTCTCATTTCATTCTAGCCCTGAGAAATTAAAATAAGTCTTTATAGTAAGTGATAGACGACTTGTAATGAACTATTCAAAGGAACTGTCCCCTGACTGCAATGAAAAGATTATTATCTGTTTTGTTTTTTATTTTTAGTTCACTTTTTGACATGGCAAGCGTGTTTTTTAATTATTTGTTTTTTATTTCATACTTTTTTTTGCAAGCTTTAGACGATGACAGTAATGTAGTCTAATTTTCGTGAAAACAAAATATATTGGTATTTTCATTTGTGAACCATGGCTGCCCTTTTTATTTAGATATTTTTAAATTTTGACTAGCCTATGTTATTCAATACAACTCAACGGTTAAGCCATTAAGAAGGTGGTGTAGCAAGAGGATGGTGGAATAAAGAAACTCACATACATACAGACATACATGAACCCTGAAAACATAACACTCCTTTTTTGAGTAGTCGTGTAAAAATGACTTATCATTAGACATCAGATAAGCTGGCGAAAAACATAGAAAATGTTTCTGCTCACACTGTTACTTAAGAATATCCAGTTGATAGCTATTAAGGCTAGATTTTTAAACTAATTGCGTTTGCCGAAAGTTAGACATTGTCACATTATTTGTAACTAGCAGCAATTTTTTGTTTTTCCCAAATAAATACATACATTTCAAGAAGTTCTTTTTTTTTTGTTTTTTTTTTTTAATTATAAGTTTGCCCCACTCTAGGAATTTGTCCTGTATCGTGGGTGCGTTCACAAACATACAATCTCACATACACAAACAGCCAGACCCGGAACAACTATCTGTATGCCATACAAATATTTGTTTGTTTTTTTCCGTGTCGTCTAATATGTAAATCTAAAGATTAGATATTGACTGTGGCCGTGATATTTGCGACTTAAATTTGAACGCTTTTTAAGTACGCGAATTGACGTTCTGTGCTATATTTATTACTAGCAGCGCCCCGCGATTTCACCCGCGTAGTACCGTTCCCATGGGAATATGGGGTAAAATATAGCCTATGTTACTCAGGGTGAATGTAGCTTTCTAATGGTGAAATAATTTTTCAAATCGGTTCAGTAGTTTCGGAGCCTATTCAATACAAACAAACAAATTTTTCCTCTTTATAATATTAGTATAGAATTATAGATAACTGACACTGCAACATGCAAGGTACCCATCAGTAATCTGTAATACACACTACCAGAAACGAAATGTTCGTCACATTTTTGCGACAGATTTCTACTATTCAATAAAGCAGAAAATAAAATGACGTATTCAATTTTCAGATTGCCACCTGTCGAGTGTCGGCTCCAGTTGATGTCGCTGTCCGTACATAAAAAGATAGAATATTCTCTAATGTACCAGTATACCTATCCTAACTAACATTAGAAACTGCGATAGTGAGTTGGTTTTTTAGGATTTCATGCCTGAAATAAATGGAAACCTGGTTTTTTTATGAGTCTTTCGGTTCAACATAGGAGGTTGTCGACTGCTATTTACTGCTGAATATTGAAGCCACCAGGGCCTCAAGTCTGCTATTACAACAGTGTCAGAATTGTCTATCATTGATTTCATAATGGTTGATTTTTACAAGTTTGTTAATCTACTAATATAAAAGCGTCATTACTTACCAGTGGTCAACCACTAACAATCCATTGAAAGAAATGGCATAGAATGGTAATCTAGTACATAATGACAAATTAATGGCAGAAGTATGCAGTAGTCTGCTAACATTTTGCCAGATCCTTTGATCAGTGACCTACCATTAGAACGTCAATGTGCAGTCATTGTTTTTAATAGCTCGGTTAACAAAAAGTGTTATGAGACTATTGATCGACCATTATGAATTTTGCAAATTACGAACTTTTAGCAAAATGACAATGGGATCGTGTTGGAATGACAAATTTATTAAAATTGACTGACTGTCCTAAATTGCGAAAGTGAGGTTACAATTTCATGTCTGAGATAGATGGAAACCTGGGGTTTTTATGAGTCCTGCACTTCAACCTGACGTTGTCGACTGCTCAGTCGAAATTGCCAGTGGCGGCGTTCATGCAAATAGTAAAGCCTCCAGTCAGGGTTTATAAAAACTTACAAACTAAGCGATTACGCGCTAAGGGTACGGATCTTGGCTTAGGGCGTTACTGAGAAGATAACAGCTATCTGTTATCTTCCCAGTAACGCCCCTAAGCTGACGCCGACGGACTGGATCATATAACGATTGTTATTTAGAAGCGAATTTTTAGGCTACAATCTCACGGCGTGGCCTGGCTCGAGCAAAGATCACGGAGGGATCCGGTAGACGGTTAGAGGCTACTTTAAAACGAGCGCAACCGCGGATAAATTATAAAAAGGCCGATGAAGGAAACATTACAAAGGATTACAAAACGGGCACTCTTTTCGTTAACGGCAACCTTTTGAAGACAAGTGAATTATCAGGACCACGAAAACAATCACTTATCAAATGTATTCAGATGTCGTAATAAACGAACATGAATCAACTTTTTGCATCCCATCATACGCAATCGTTTGACATCGGGTCATTGCAATAATGTCAGCAATTAAAAGGCTAATCCTTGATTGATAAATTATCGTTCAAGGAGAACAAACACATGTCGCATATTGATTGATTCGAACTTCTAGTCTTCGTTAACAACTATGTTATTTGATATTGTTCAATTGACAGGTCAGTCTATGGATTAGTTTGACAAATCAATTGGTATGAGTGTAATTATTTATGTCTAGATATTGACGTCAGTGTATAATACCTATTTGGTGCTTAGTTACCGATTATTGAATGATCCGAGTCTGTACTGTTCGGTTTTTTTTTGTAGTACTTTTTATACTTATTGTGCTAAGTAAATTGTTGAGTCCACCACTGCGCTATTATTATAGTTTTGTTCTGTATACCGATTTTAATGGACAAATCTCCAATTTCAAACACGGTAATAAATTTGAATTTGGATAGGATATATAGCACACAAAAAGTTTTTTTTTCCATAAAGTTTTCGTTCTAATAAAGATTTAAATATAACAATTTTCCAGTGACAGATATATCGAAATTCTTACTAGTGTATCTAATAACATATTCTGTGAAATCGAATCTCAAGTCATTAACTAACGAATCCTTTCAACTCAAAAAATATAAAAATAAGCTGAAAAGGCATTTCAATTTACCTCCCACACGGCCGTTGCTAGGCGACCGTAAAGCTCTATCACGTGGACTTCAAAAGCAGATAGAGGACAGACGGACAAAGCTAACATATCTATTGATATGGCAGACGGAGCCGCGGAGCCACGATAACGAGCGTTGTGTAAGTCATTGAAAGTGAGCCATTTTGTATAGGTAACTAGTCGTACTCGTCTGATACTGTTGAGGGATTTTTTGTAGTTCTCATTCACGTAATAATAGGGATGTTGCCTGAGTAAAAAAATATATGAATATGTTTATAATATAAAATTTATAAAATATTTGACACGTATTTTTTCCTTTATCAAATCTATAAAAATTGACGAAGATAAAAAGCATAAAAAATCAGGAGTGGGAGCGTGTGACGTCACACGCAAGTTTTCAACGCACTGTGTATCGTATCCATTTTTTGTTTATGTGAAATAAGAAAAAATACGTCTCCAATATTTTTTGGACATCTATCTGACGGACTATATACGTAAAAGATAGCTTAATCTCTGCGACATAAATGTCAAACTAACATTCCTAGGGTTGTTAGGATATAAAAAAGTGTCGATAGAAATTATCGACGTTTTTTATTATTATCGATGCTAATGTAACATATAATTGGGTTTATCTTAGTTACAAACGTTACTAAATTAAACGAATATTTAATATAAAATACATTTATTCTCTTAAAGGAGTACGCCCCAAATTCATATCTGAATCAGTTTTAGAATCGCTAGATTATTTATTTACTCACTATTATTTTAGATCAAATATGTACAAAAAAATAATGTTATGATATTTAAAATATACCTACAATAAAATAAAATTATAAATTAAGTATTATTTAAAATATCGTTAGTTTATCGTCTGAGGTTACGATGATTCATCGCCCATCACTAATTAGGTCGGCATGCCTATAAAGTATGACATTGACAGGTACTATCTCTACTATTATGAAATTCAGAACTTCATAGGCGTGATTTTACTGACAGCTGTCGCAGAGATCAAGCTATATTTTATGAAGTATAATCAGATTTTTAGTTAACTACCCTATTGAAAGGGATTTTCGAAGATATATTTTTGCTGCAGAGCAAAACTAGTGTTTAGTTTAGCTTAGCTTGCATTGCTAAGATAATTAAAGGGTTCCGTTGCCGATGGGCAACCAAACGAACTCTATTACACCTTCGCTGTTCGTCCATTCGTCCGTCTATGTGTACATCTGTGTTTCAGACTGTTACTCATGAACATAGAGTCAGTAGACATTTCCACAAGAGTGTATATCAATTGCCGTTCTAATAAAAACTATACAGGATGATGCTGAAGTGCGTGGTTATATTTAAGGATAACATCATCCCTAAATATGACCACGGCCACGACAGGTAACTGATTAACAAACAAACGGCAAACCAAAAAAGAGGTTTTTTTTAATCGACCAGAAAACACGACAGAAAATCCTTGAAGAAAGTACTTCACAAATCTTCATCTAAACAAACCTTTATTACAGTTCGTGGCATTTTGGTACTTTAGTTCAATCACAAATTTGATGTCAACAACTGCATCAGACTGATTGATAAGTCCTTTCACTTAAGTAAGAAATTATAATGCGAGCAGAGCGCTGTGGTATTTAATTTTTTTTTTTAATTTTGCGGCTTATTCTGAGATAGGGACCTTTTTTGGCCTCGTACAGTTTAAAAATAAGCTTTTTTTTTGTTTTGTGTTGTCGAGTCCTAAATAAATATGTTTTCTTTCTTTCTTTTCTTTTCTTTCAAAGTTATAGAGTTGGGTCTTTGACATCCGTGTTATAGTAGGTACACTAAGCACCACGGTTGCGGAATTTGTTCGAAAGAGTCACCGCGGCCCTGGAACGCGGCGGGCATTAGGAGGAACACGGATGGGTTTTTAACAGACTTCAAAAAGGGAGGAGGTTTCTCAATTCGACGCATATTTTTTTTATGTGTTCGCGGATAACACGCGGCGGCGGTTTATGAACCGATTTTGATGATTCTTTTTTTTTGTTTTAGAGGAGATATCTCAAGGGTTGTAACCCACACCAATTTATACCGTGTACGCTGTGATGGGTACGTTTAGGAAGAAGGGGGTGTACCATCAAAAAGTGAAAAATAAAAAACTTTTACAAAGAAAAACAAACGACGAAAAAGTATAAAATAACAAAATAACAAACAATCTTCTTTTTTTGTAAAGGATTTTTGTAGTCAGCAAGAGTCTGCCACTCCCTTTCGCTCCGCGCAAAGGGGAAGAAGTCATTTGATGAATCCCCATCCTTAAAAGGTACACTGAGCATTAATACAGTAAGATATCAAGTAATCTCCATAATTCAATTTAAATACCCAGTGACCGTTAACGAGTTCAGTGAGAATTCGTCGCGACATTGACACAGTAGCTCTAGAATGTGCAGATTACTTCGTAAGGCTTCTCTAAAGACGTACGGTTAATTTAATCTCATTAACAGATATTTGGCACGTTCCTAATTGTTATTGTTTTCGTTACAATGTTGCACGAGTGGCCTTAAGTAGGTTGTGTTTGGAGGATTAACGACAGCCTGCCAATGGCCTATGATAAACATGTGGATTTTATTTTTAGCATGTCTCAAATATAATTCTTCCAGTTTTATTAAACTAAAGTAACAACAAACTAAACTATAGCATCAAAAAATTCATCCTCAACGCGGTCAGTAGGGCCTCAAGTCTGCTATTATAATAGTGTCAGAATGGCCTATTATTGATTTCAAAATGGTTGATTTTCACAAGTTTGGTAATCTACTAAAATAAAAGCGTCACTATGACTTTCCAATGGTCAACCACTGACACTCCATTGAAAGAAATGGCATAGAATGGTAATCTCGTACATAATGACAAATGAATGACAGACGTATGCAGTAATCTGTTAAAATTTGGACACTTTCTTTGATCAGTTACCTACCATTAGATCGTCATTGTGCAGTCATTGCTTTTAATAGCTCGGTAGTTTTAATCTGCCATTTTGTCGGCATCACTAATATGTGCATTCATGCCGAATTACAGCTTTGTAGTACCCATAGTCTCTAAGAAAAACCGCTCAGACAGACGGTCAGACAGACAGACCGAAACTGTAAGGGTTCCTTGTTGACTACGGAACCCTAAAAAGCAACCATGTTGCTTTGTAACAAGTTAACTGTCGAATCGGGTTTATTACATCTAACTGAGTATACACTTGTTGATCTCTGAATAACGGGTTTTTTATAGTAAAGTGCTTTTTAACCGACTTTTAAAAAAGGAGGAGGTTCTCAATTCGGATGTTTGTATTTTTTTTTTTTATGTTTGTTCGCGCGTAACTCCGTCGCTTGTCAACCGATTTGAAAAATTCTTTTTTTGTTGGAAAGGGTATACTTCCCAAATGGTCCCATGAAAATTTTATCGAAATCGAGCAAGCGGTTTTCGAAAAATCTAAAAAAAATATCTATATTACCTACATTGACGACCTCTTAGTTTACTCTGCAAAGGAGCAGTGCGTTTTTTTTTACACCAATGTGATTGGTTCGTTTAGGTGGGGGGAGGGGAGGGGATGTAGGTACCACTAAAAAGTGAAAAATAAAAAACTTTTTACAAAAAAAATACAACCGACTTTTACACAAAAAATCAAAAAAGTGCAAAATAACTTAAATTTCGGAAGTCGGTGTTCAAAAAACGAAAAAGCAACCACCAACACCGAGTTCCGAAATTAAAGTTATTTTGCACTTTTTTGATTTTTTGTGTAAAAGTCGGTTGTATTTTTTTTGTAAAAAGTTTTCATAATAGCTAACATCGTAACTTTAGGAAAATATGCAATCGAACACCCGATCTCTAGTCATAACCAAGCCCGGTAGGAGAGAAACTCTCAAATCTATCATTTTTCTGTGATTTCAGGATTGGTGCCATAGTAAAAGTTGCTCTAAGTCCTCCATATCTCGGAATTTGCGTTATTTCAGTAACACCCTTTATAAATATTATTAGAGCAGTGGTGCCCAAGTGGTAACGGCCCCGACTTACGAATCGTAGGTCGCGGGTTCAAACCCAGCCAGGCGCATTACTTTGTGTAATTAATTTCATCACCAATGCTCTCAAAACGGTGAAGGAAAACATCGTGAGGAAACCGGCATGTCCTAGAGCCAGAAATTCGAAGACATGTGACATTCACCAACCCGCACTGGGCCCGCGTAGTGGATAACGGCCTATTCCCTTTCCTAGAGAGGAGGCCTGTGTCCCAGCAGTGGGAACATTAAAAGGCTGATTATGATTATTATGAAATACTAGCTGTCCGCACAACTTCGTTTGTGTCACATTTTTCATGACTGCTCCGCTCCTATTTTAGTCTTAGCGTGATGATATATAGCCTAGCCTTCCTCGATAAATGGGCTATCTAACACTGAAAGATTTTTTCAAATCGGACCAGCAGTTCCTGAGATTAGCGCGTTCAAACAAACAAACAAACAAACTCTTCAGCTTTATAATATTAGTATAGATTAGTAGATTTAGTTAGATTGGAATATTTAAATC
Organism: Hecatera dysodea; assembly: GCA_905332915.2. NCBI lineage: Eukaryota > Metazoa > Arthropoda > Insecta > Lepidoptera > Noctuidae > Hecatera > Hecatera dysodea. The sequence goes on along the minus strand of HG995294.1, from coordinate 1,578,313 downwards.
CAAAATCTCTTCTTTGCTCTCACAATGAGTGCCTCATTATGATTCTGGAACCCATACAAGTAATCTGATGCAATGTCTAGTAGTACTACTACAGCTAGGATTAGAAAACTTACATAGTGAGCGCGTGATTCGTCAAACTTTTACCACTTGACGTGACTCCAGTGATTGTTCATGAAGAAGCAATTGAAAGTCAGAATGGCGTATTCAAATTGGATTAAAATTATTGAACTTTTTTAGTGGCTTCTCTGGAAGGAAATGCCCACCGCTTGGCTATAATGAACCTTACATCCTTAGACTAAGTATTATTGTCCTATGGTCCTTAGAGGATGAAAAAGGACAGATGGACCATGAGCATCACGCAGTGGGTACCTGAAGACGGACGTGGCAACCGAGGCAGGGTTACAAAACGGTTTTTTTTAAGGAAGGAAACTCATCAAATTACTTATTCCGGGCGGAGCGGAAGGGAGTGTCCGACTCTTACTGACTAAAACCCATCCGTGTTTCTCTAAATGCAATTTGCGTTCCAGGGCCACGGTGACTCTTTCGAACAAATTCAGCAACCCTGAAGCAAATGGCATCCTACGGTTATATCGGTTGCTATGGGTAGGGTCCAGGAAACGGGTACACCGGACACGCACAAATCCTCCGATTAACATGGATGGGAATACCCATGGGAGTTGTAACGTTTTTCCCTCACAGTTAAATAAAAGAGAGGAAATAAGACGTACTATTATATTAAAGAAGAGCAGTTGACTTAAAACTAGAACCTTAACACTGTCTCTAGCTACCCCTACCTATCGCTCTCCATAGGAATCACAACACTGACACAAACTTGGAACAGCCTCTGGGCTCCCCGCCAGAGAGGCCAGGCAGCAGGTCCGAAGGCGAGGCCCCCCAGTAGGGCCTGCACGCGGGCTCCAGTACTTCCGCGGTGCGAACTCCGGTGGTGGTTCTTATTTGAACCCTGTAGTAACGCTCGTTGATGGTTTTCTTCGGATGGACTTCAGTTGAGCCCCGCAAATACCTTCCATCCCGGCTCTTCCACCTGTTCTCCCCTCAAAATTCAACACGTCTCTTTTTCTTCCGGAACAATTCAAAATCCCATTTAGTTAGAGTGCCAGTGAGGTTTATGGCCAGTATTCCTTTAATAAATAATCTAAGTCTGAGAGCGTGCATAAGAATTTTAAAAGTACAGTTTATAACATAACTATACAGAAGGAAAACAGAATATAGCATAACATCTTACATTAATCTATTAAACACAAATATAAAGTGAATTTTAGTATTTAAAATCAGTTAAACCTTTTTAGTAAAGCTATAGCGCAATTACCTACATAAAGAAAAAAGTTACAGCTTGACAAACTCTGACGTGAATGTCACAACAATAAAAATAAACAACAAAAATATTAAAAGGTGATTTTATATCCAGTGAAATCGTTTAGAATCAACGCTTAAAGCATTCAATAACGAATTCCACTACTAATACAAGCACTTCATTAATTTCAGTATAAGTAACTGTGAAGATAATCTAAAGGTCAAAGATAAATCATGTGAACATAATGAGATGTTACAATGGATAAAAGGCATAAAATACCTAAAACGTAAGTGTTTAATAGTACAATATGATAGTATCTGCAGTATTTAAAGTACAGATACTATAGAGTGTCAGACTCTTATAAGTGTAAGAGTCTGACACTCCCTTCCGCTGCGCCCATAATCGAAGGAATCATTTGATGATTACCTACTCATCCTTAAAAACAAAGGAGCTATTCGCTATAACCCCTCTTTTTCTTCAGAACGAAGGTATTCATGAAATTTACACTAAATCAAAATGGTACTCACAGAAGCTAATGTTGAATCAAATATACTGGTCCAGGCGAGAGCCGCAGAGAGAGATGCGAGCGCCAACAGCGCACCGCTGCCCGCCCCCACCCACAACCAGCGCGGCGTGCGCCCGCGCATCTTCACTGGGAGAGGCGACACGCTGGAACAAGGGAAAGCACATTGTTTTACTTCAATCAAAAAACTTTAGTATCGTTAAATGATAAATCATATTTATTTTGTAAGTAGGTTAAACATAACACTTTTACACGTCCAATAATCTATAGTATACTTATATTGTAAAGCTGAAGAGTTTGTTTGCTTGGTTGAACGTGCTAATCTCAGGAACTACTGGCTTGCATTGAAAAATCCCTTAGTAGTGCTTGATAGCCCATCTATCGAAGAAGTCTAAAGGCACACCATCTGACCAATAGGAGCAGCAATGAAAAATTTTGCAAAAACAGAAGTTATTTTTTTCGACGCAGAATAAGGTGCGCTGTTCAACTAGTTTAGTATATATCAAGTTCAGTTAAACCACATACAAACGTATCCTTAAACTAGTCTCTACTAAGATCATTATCCATCTAGTTTGAGCTTGTCTCACTTTATCCACTCCTCACGAATCTGGCCTAGCATGAAAACTTCCCGCTATAGGGTTGCAAATTCTAGGGTTGCGGAATTTGCGGGTGGGTTTTAGTCAGTAAGAGTCTGGGACTCCCTTCCGCTCCGCCCAGAGCGGGAGAAACCATTTGATGATTTCCCATCCAAAAGAAAAAGGGTTGCGGAATAGTTCGAAAAGTTGTTGTAGCTTTGGGAAGCAGAGGGCAATTGAAGGAATACGGGTCGGTTTTAAGCAGTAAGAGTCTGACATTCCCTCTCGCTCCACCCAGAGTGGGAGGAGTTATTTAGATTTTTAGGGTAGCGTAACCTCTTCCTATCAACTCCACAACCATGAATTCCACATAATTATCTCTATCATCACAAGTCATACATTTGACGACGCAGTTGGTGCAGTGGTTGAGCTATAGGTTGGCTGCTGTGCTACGTGTCGTGGATTCGATCCCCACACGGAACAAATATTTGTATGGCCTACAGATAGGTTTTTCCGGTTCTGGCTGTTTGTGTATGAGAGATTGTATGTTTGTGAACGCACCCACGTCACAGGAGATATTCCTAGTGTGGGGCGTTATATTAAAAAAAAAAAAAAATTAAACAACTAAGTAAGTAACGAGTTATTTTAATGCTATGTCTGGAAATATAGCAACAGTAATATTTATTACCATAATAAAAAAAATGCAAGTAACCCGATTCCAATAAATTATCATAACTATCGTAAACAACATGCATCGCGTGATTCTTGGCTCAATAATGTTCAAAAGAATGGTCAGGAATACAATTAAACGGACCCAGAAAAAAGTATGGAAACGAAACAACAAAAATCTTCAAAATTAATCTACGATTCTACGACCATCACTACGTGCTACGACCATCAAAGAAATTTGTTGCAAAACCAGGGTTACAAAGCTGTGCTTGTTTCCTTAAGAATCTAGTGAGTAGGTTAGTCACCGCGGCCCAGCATTGTGATGAACACGAGTGGGTTTTAGTCAGTAAGAGTCTGGCACTCTCATCCGCTCCGCCCAGAGCGAATGATTTCCCATCTTTAAAACAGAAGTTGTGAGTGGTCTATGATATTAATCTAAATATATATTACTCAAAAGGGACTGGCTGGCTGACATAGTGATCTATCAATGCACAGCCCAAACCACTGAACGGATCGGGCTGAAATTTGGCATGCAGGTAGATATTATGACGTAGGCATACGCTAAGAAAGGATTTTTGAAAATTCGTCCCCTAAGGGGGTGAAAAAGGGGTTAACATTTTGTATGGAACTCCACGCGAACGAAGTCGCGGGCATAAGCTAGTCAGCCATATTGTATTAGTTGTCTAGGAATAATTTTCATAATCGGATCTGCAGTACTATTCTGTAAGAACCCACGTGCGAATTCGATTCATATCTCATTTTCGATTACACTTCGTAACTCACCTGAAGTGAAAAGTATTTGATATTCTGACTGTCAAGTTAAGTTCGCTTCACCTACACCTATATTCTCACTTAGTGGCGCTAGTGTAGTTTTCATCAAGTTACAGAATACCAAATACAGTTTTCACCGCAGAATCAGAAGTAAGAACTGGAGTGAGTTCTTACAGAATAGCATTGCTGATTTTCTACCGATATTATCTGCTCGAAAGAAATATTGGTAAATTTTAATTGAAACCACACGGCAAGCAACAACTTTCGAATATAAAAAGAATTATCAAAATCGGTACACCCTATACAAAGCTATGAGGTAACACACACACAAAAAAATACAGTTGAATTGAGAACCTCCTCCTTTTTTGGAAGTCGGTTGAAAATATTGGACACGGATTTTTTGCTTTTTCAAATTTATAAAAGTTGACGAAGATATAAAGCATCAGGAGTGGGGGCTTGTGACGTCACGCAGTGGTAAAAATTGTAGCCCGTAGAAACGTCACACGAGTTTCCAACACACTGTATCGTCTTCGTTTTTGTTTACGTGAAAAAGAAAAAATACGTGTTTAATATTTTTTGGAAATCTATCTGACAGACTAATTATATTTTTTTTTTCAATCAACAACCCTATTTCACTCTTTTCTATAATATAACGTTTAAATACATACGTATCAACATACAAAAGGACATCCCATCGCCACATTGTAAGAAACCAAACAACACTTGCATACACTGATAAGTTAGCGCAGATAACAAAATATTATTAAAACAAATATAGCTTTTACCACACCACTATTCATTGAACAACACTTAAAACTGTCTGTCTTTACATTCAAATCTTTCTCGCAAACTGCTAAACCGTGTTTGATACAATCAACTGAGAATTCACTTTATATATTGAACAGTATTATTTAGCAAAATCAGGTTGTGAAACCATCGGCAGTCCATATTAAACTGATATTATTTTACAAAGCCGTAGTATGATAAACACTTATCACTGAAATTATCGGCAAAATAATCATTAAGAAGCTAATTTGTTTGTTATTAAAATCATTAAGGTTAACTATATTATCATTGCTTTAGAAACTGACAGCGCCTCGCGGTTTCACCTGCGTAGTTCTCGTTCCCGTGGGAATACGGGGATTAAATATTGCTTATGTTACTTGCTGATAATATAGCTGTCCATTGGTGAAAAATGTACCTAAGTAACCAGTTGTAAGTTACCATCCCTACCTTATTGCTATTCCACCAATTCGCAACAAGCATTTCCAATCGTCTTTTATAATGCGCATAGCAAAGGATGGAACCACAGAAATCTTTAAGATTTCTGTGGATGGAACACTCTGCCTGCGTACAGACGCGTACAGATTAATCCCTTCAAAGTTACAGTGAACAGGCTTCTTCTGGGTAAGCTCATTCCATCGTCGACTTTGTCTCTGTCACCTGCGAACTAGACTAGAGTCAAAACCATCTCAAATTAAAAAAATGGTTTAAATCTACTGGACAATAGTTTCGGAGCTCATTTGGTACAAACAAACAAACGTTGCCTCTATATAATTTTAGTATAGATTTTGTACTCAGCGGTGAATTACTGGGTATTATTAATACGTAACAATCGGTCTTTTGATCACGTATCTCATTAATGAATTATGTCATTCTAGATCTAATTATGAACCTATATTAATAACATAAGACTAATCATTATTGTTAATCTATTTTGCAATTAGTTTTGAACTTTGTAGACACATAACAGATACTCAGCTCACTCTGTCAGCGTTTTGTCCAAAAAGAGTAAAGATTACTACGCACCACGCTTTCTTTCATAATAAATCATAGTAAATATTCAATCAAGATGATTACCTACTTATAACCATTTCACATAGGTAATTATTTATCGTTCATCACGAACTGAAATTGTTTATGTGGACCTGCAATCTAATGAAAATTTGGCAAAGGGAAAACTCTTGGGTCATCAAACTACATGATCGAATTATTTTGTAATTTTTAGTGCGTGTTTTATAGTTTTTTTAACTATATTTTTTAGTCACGAGCTCCTCAACTAAAACCCACCCATGTTTCTCCTTATTTACGTTCTAGAGCCGTGGTAACTCTTTCGAACGAATACCGCAACCCAAGCAGATAAAAAGATTCTTGAGCCAATTTTTATAGCATGCAAAGAGAGCCGAGTTCGTTCTAGAATACAACGTATTGCAGAGTGAAATGCACGATTAAAATTGATAAATGAGAATCGCAACGATAACGTTTTATCAATTTCCAGGAAATATCATTTTCTTATCAATTTTATTCGAACGATATTATTTTATTATTATATTAATAATTGTAATATCATGTCATGAAAAGCGTGTCTTATCAGGCTATATCAAGTTAATATTACGTTCCCTTGAAGACTGCACCGATTATATATATATATATATATTTAGGGATTGTACGGAGAAAAGAAGAAATATGTGTTATTTGTTTAATAATTTAATTCGAGCAACAAGATTCATAGGTGTTAGCAACAATGTACCTACATAAAAACTATGTTAGTAAAACACAAGGACAAAAACAAAAGGACGCAAACAGATTGTGACATCATTTTTTTTTTAAACGTTGCCCCACTCTAGGAATTTCTTCTGTGTCGTGGGTGCGTTCTCAAACATACAATCTTACATACACAAACGGCCAGACCCGGAACAACTATCTGTAGTTCATACAAATATTTGTTCCGTGCCGGAATCAAACCCACGACACGTGGCGCCGCAGCACTCAACCACTGCGCCAACCGTGTCGTCATTCATCATTACTGCAAGGCGACAGGTCCAGCCGAAACCCTGCAGTAGTGGCTCACAAACTCATAATCAAGCCTGGTAGCTATCACAGTCAGGATGCTGTTGGCGCTGCCCCGCACCCTACGGACCAAGGATGCGCACCGCTTCCGCATCACCGCGCAAAAACAGTTCACGTAAACAAAATAGTAGATATAAATATTATTCAGTCAGCCTCTAAATTTGAATTGAAAATTTATAAACGTGCATAACATTGTCATTGAAAAATAATAATGTTTTCAATCAATACCAGCAAATTTAATCAAATGAATTTACTCTAAAAGTAGCGAATACTGCTTTGATTAAAACCTCCTAATAGGGATGTTTCCTGAGTAAAAAATATATGATTATTTTTAGTCCGTCAGTTAGATTATAGAAAAATATTGGACACGTATTTTTTCCTTTATAAAATCTATAAAAACGGACGAAGATACAAAGCATCAAAGATCAGGAGTGGGAGCGTGTACGTCACGGCTCGGTAAAAATGTAGCGAGTAGTGACGTCACACGAGTTTTCAACGCACTGTATCGTCTTCATTTTTTGTTTACGTGAAAAATGAAAAAATACGTTTCCAATATTTTTTGGAAATCTATCCGACGGACTAATTAGATTTTTTGAGTTAACTACCCTATTGAGAATGTCGGAACAGAAAGATATAATATTAGTCGGATGGACTCATCGGTATCGGGGGTCTGCAGGAACATTGAATAATCGATGATAAAACCCTATCTATCAAATTATTCGATAACACAGCTGCAGTGACAACATCACCCGATCACAATATCTATACATGTTACTATGTTACAAAATCATCAAATGATTTCTCCCGCTCTGGGCGGAGCGGAAGGGAGTGTCAGACTCTTACTGACTAAAACCAATCCGTGTTCCTCCTAGTGCCCTTTGCGTTCTAGGGCCGCGGCGACTCTGTCGAAGAAATCCCGAAACATGTTATGCAGGCTACGGAGATATTATTAATTTGCTCAATTAATGACTATTTGTTAAATATCAACGTCACTACGACCAAAACAATAGCATTGTTTTGTCCATGGGGACACAGACTCTTTCATAAGTAGGCTACCTAAGTAGAGAGAGGGAGAGCAGTGGTGACCGAGTGGTAACGGTCCCGACTTACGAATTACAGGTTCAAACCCAGCCAAGCGCATTACTTTGTGTAATTATTTACACTAACACTGCTCCCAAAACGGTGAAAGAAAACATCGTGAGGAAACCGGCATGTCCTAGAACCTAAAATTCGGAGATACAAATATGACATTCAGCAACCCGCACTGGGCCCGCGTGGTGGATTACGGCCCATTCCCTCTCCTAGATAGGAGGCCTGTGTTCCAGCAGTGGAAACATTAAAAGTCTGATTAAGCTATTATGCTACCTAAATATAAAGAGCAGCTTTCTATTTAAATATTTGAATAATATTCTTCAATTATTCTCAACGAAAGCTCGTTACTACGTGAACACTGGCAAACACTAGTCAGTTGCTATGAAAATATTGCATCAGCCCTTCGCTGCGCCGGCAACGTAGTGGCTGAAAAATAATCTTGTCTAATTGACGTCATAAATTGAAATTTTCGTGCTCGAGAGATGAGTTTTAGCTTAGCAAGCGCGTTTACGCATTTGTTTGCTCATCTCTTGAGCACGAAAACTTCAATTTATGACAAGCTTTATTGACAGTTTTGATGCTCGGATGGAGTTTACGTTTTGGAATATGGACCTTAGTTACATATACACTAATATTATAAAGAGGAAAGATTTGTATTTTTGTGTATGAGTGTGTATGTTTGTAATGAATAAACTCAAAAACTACTGTGCCGATTTAAAAAATTCTTTCACCATTAGAAAGCTACATTCACCCTGAGTAACATAGGCTATATTTTATCCCCGTATTTCCAACGGAACGGGAACAACGCGACTGAAACCGTGGGGCGCTGTTAGTGCTAAATAATCCCTTCACTGCATAAACTCTAATTCAAAAATTACCTTTTGCTGCGTAAACACTGAGACTACACTATAGTCTGCATACCTGATACGAAAAAACTGCCATAACTTTCTTTTTATTTATAACAACGATATTTCCTTTATCCAAATACCTGTTCTCACCACAATAATCTCGGATGTCCGAGCCAGCAACCCTGACATAGTAACACTAGAAGCGTTACATAAAGACTCACTGACCGCAGCCGATCGATAAGTGTATCGAATAACACATCTAGGTAGAGTTATGTTTGTGACAGCTGTAGTTCATACAGATCTGTGTTTGATTAGTTCATTGTTTGCGTTTGTTATGTTTGTAATTGGAGGGTGCGTGGGTAGTCGTGCTCCACTGTTTGTGACCCTATCTTTGAATAGGGGTAGGTTGGATTGTAAACACCCCTATGGACTTTTACAGAGCTAACTCATGCACGGTTTAAGAGCGTACAGCATTTTATATAAATTTTCAAGTCCTTATTTTCCGAAATTACTAAACCGATTTTAATGAAACTTTACACACATAAGCAAGATAAATAGGTCTAAAAAGATAGTTTTTTTTTATAAATAGTGTTACAGTTAAATTAGACGCATTTTAAATTTTCCATACAAACATAAATTTCCAGTTATCTTTTATTAAATAAGACATTTCGAAAATGTTTTAACTAACTTTTTAGATCTATGTATGTATCCTGCTTATATGTGTGAAGTTTCATTAAAATCGGGTTAGGTCATTTCGCAAAATAGCAACTTGAAAATTTGTATGAAATGCCATACGGCGTACACGCTTTTTCTACCTAATTAGAAAATATACATAAAAACATAAAACATAATCAGCCTTTTAACGTTCCCACTGCTGGGACACAGACCTAGGAGAGGGAATGGGCCATAATGCAGCACGCGGGCCTAGTACGGGTTGGTGAATGTCACATGTCTTCGAATGTTTGGTTCTAAGACATGCCGGTTTCCTCACGATGTTTTCCTTCATCGTTTTGAGAGCAGTGGAGATAAAATTAAGTACACAAAGTAATGCGCCTGGCTGGGTTTGAACCCGCGACCTAGAATTCGTAAGTCGGGGCCGTTACCACTTGGCCACCACTGCACTGAAAATATAAACGCAGGGCGATTCTCGGCCACCGTAGGCGTGGGCGGATGGTCAGTGCCTGTTAGGGTTACGGAATTTATTCGAAAGAGTCACGGCGGCCCTGGAACGCAAAAGTCAGGTAAGTAAGAGCCTGACACTCCCTTCTGCTCCGTCCAGAGTGGAAGAAGTAATTTGATTTCCCATACAGAAAAAAAAGGTGGCCGCGCTCATAGCGCCATCCGCCATCAGTACAAAAAATATTACGTTGTATTCAGTTCGAAAAGATGGAAATGAACTGAATGAACGAAAAATTAAGTAATAAGTACAGAACTGTAAATTCAACAACTTTGAAAAACTTTCCAGATTACATACAGCTCAAAGCCCTGAAAATTCTACAAATACCTATAAACTAATCCAGACACCAGACAAATAAAGAACAATTATGTGTCGTTAATTGAAAACCTCATTTATGTGGCTCGGCTAACAAATAACTCTAACCACACGTCAGTCGAAGGCAGGCAATAAACTTATATGGTAAGCAGAGGGGAATATAACACATACATTTTCCAGCAGTAGTAATATGTCATGTGCTATTTTATTTAATAAATAGCACTCGTAAATTAAAAAAAAACTTATTACAAAAAAAATACAACCGAATCTAAACCAAAACTTTTCTGTGAAACAAAAAAAAAAACAAATGTGCAAAATAACTTTAATTTCGGAAGTTGGTGTTTTTTTTTTGTTTTTTTTTTTAATTCGGTTGTATTTTTTCACTTTTTATTGGTTCACTCCCAGCTAAACATACCCATCGCAGCGTATGTGGTATTTTATACACCACGTACGCTAAATAGTAACAGCCGCACGGCTAAAGTCCATAGATGGGTGATGATCTTAACATACCGAGATTACTCCGTGAAAGTTGGCTTCCAGTCTAACCAGATGCTGAGTACCAGTATTTTACATGGAGCAACGGTCTAGTTGACTTCCACAACCCATTAACTCAAAATCAAAAGTATTTAGTCAAATTAGGCTGAGTGACAGCAATTTTTGAACGTCAAATTTTACATAAAGACAGTTCCCCAAAAAGATGAGCTCGTGGCTAAATTATAACAGCCGCACTGGTCAATCGTCTAGGTTAAGCAAAGCTTGCCGAGGTTGGTCTGTGGATGGGTGACCATCTTAACATAACGAGACTTCTCCGTGCCTCGGAAAGCACGTTAAGCCGTTGGTCCCGGCTGTCATTTGGAGATCTTTGGCAGTCGTTACGGATTGTCAGAAGACAGAAAATCTGACACCAGTCTTGCCAAGAAGTACCGTGTTCCCCAGTTAATGGGTTGTGGAGGTCTGGTAGGCAGCCGCTCCAAAAAATACTGGTATTCAGCTGAATCTGAAAATGACTGGGAGCCGACCCCAATATAGTTGGGAAAAGGCTAGGCAGATGATGACAGTTCCCCAAAACGCCCGTCACCACTTCCTAGTGTTTTAGCTGGGAAGAAGAAGTGGCGTAACAAACTCCCCAGCAAATGAAAACCCTGGTTAATACGGTACCTTTTTAGCAAGATTTGTGTCAGATGTTATGCTTTCTGACTATACACAACGACTGTCAGAGCTTACTTAATTGGATATTTTAATAGTTATAGAAATTATAATTCTATTAAGTTCGTCCGTTGGATTTTAAAAAAATATTAGACACGTACGCGCATCAAAGTTCAAGAGAAGGCTGGTGACGTCACTGGCGAAAATTGTAGTACGTAGTGACGTCATGCGAGTTTTCAACGCACTGTATCATCTTCATTTTTTGTTTATGTGAAAAAATAAATAATACGTAGGTATCCAATATTTTTTGGAAATCTATCAATTTGACTTATCAGCGTTTTTGAGTAAAATACCACATTGAAAAACATAAAAACCCTTTGCTCGGCCTGGAAATCGATACCAAGATTTGTTGCTAAGCATTCGTACTTGAGACAACTAGATCAAGGAGTCCATACATAATACACAATATACATTTACCAGGGGCGTAGCTACTAGGTACCGTATCAATGATGCGGGGCCCCAGGCTACAGGGGCCCCGAAAGTGTGTACGCAAAAATTCCTACAATATTATCCACAATATTGTAACAATAATATTTTTAACAGACTTCCAAAAAAGGAGAAGGTTCTCAAGTCGCCTGTATTTTTTTGTTTGAGAATAACTGCTGAGCCAAATATTTGATTTAAAACTCACAATACACCGAATTAATATATCATTCAAACTAGTTATAAAAAAAACTAAAGTTACTCTTTAAATTTTTAATCATTTTTATTTTCAAATCAATATTATAATTAACTTAATTTAATTGAAGCATTTTTGGGCCCCTTAATACATTTTATACAGGCCCCGTCTTAGGCAAGCTACGCCACTGACATACATGCACAGATACATAAATTGATTTACTTATATAAAACATTATTACAAGGCCAAAGAATAATGTGATTAAGTCCTATATTCACGGAGTACCTTAGGGAAATATAGTCCGCCATAATTTACTAGCTTTTTCTCGCGACTTCGTACGCTGTACACGTAATACGAGAAGTACCAATCAATGTAAAGGACTTTTTATATTGTTATTAAATGCTTCTACTGTATATCGTTATAAGGTACATTTTGACATGTTTTCGAAAAGTGTCTTATGTTAATTAATACTTCCTGTATATACTGCTTTTTCCCGTTCATGTAGGAATTCTGTGAAATGCTCTCGTAGGGCTATGCTACGGAATGTAGGAAATCTAAATTGAGGCCATGAGAACCATAGTGGCCTAACTATTTTCCTTACAGTATTGAGTATTTAATTTTCTGCAGTCCAAATTGAACATTTTGATAGAACTAGAGTGGCCAAAAAGTGAACGAATATTCACTAGATGGCAGCATAATCACTGTTATGGTTTTTAATCTGTGATCTTAATTTCAGGTGCCATAATGGCCTAATTATAGGCTTGTCCATTGAATTAGGCCACTATAGTTCTCATGGCCTCAATTCAAAACGTCAGCTTTCTACTACCAGTAGTTTCGATTTTGTCTGTACGTATATTAAAGTTTGCTGAATTAATATTTTTATTCTTGGCGTAGCCGCGTAGTAGATAATGGTTGAATTTGAATAAAGGGGTGTATTTTTTTTTGTTTGATGTTTCATTAATATTTTTTTCAGATTCTGTGCTTTATACATTTTTGTACTTGGGTTATTTGTGAGAAGTCAGGACAGGATTGAAAGCTTTGATCCAAGTGTGTCGCAGTTCATGTCAAAAGTTCAGAAATACTTACTTAAGTATGTTAATAGATTAAACTCACAATATTGATTGTAGTTAGCCAGAAAATCTGACACCATTCTTGCCAAGAAGTACCGTGTCCCCCAGTTAATGTGTTGTGGAGGTCTGGTAGGCAGCCGCTCTACGTTAAATACTGGTATTCAGCTTAATCCAGTGTGACTGGAAGCCGACCCCAATATAGTTGGGAAAAGGCTGGGCAGATGATGGTTGATTGTAGTTAAACGTCATATTTTTGCCTCTTTCTATCCTACCAGCAGTTAGCTTTTCCCCAAAACCGTGCATTGTTTTGGATGAATTGTAAGTAGTTCATCATAGTGTAACTTGATATCAAGATTTTTCGTATTCCGACCCATAATTAAAAAAAATATGGTGTCATTTTTTGTGATTATAAAAATACTAGCAGCGCCTCGTGGTTTCGCCCGCGTAGTTCACGTTCCCGTGGGAATAGGGGGATAAAATATAGCCTATGTTACTCGGGGATAGTGTAGCTTCCCAACAATGAAATTCAAATTGTCAAGTAATTTCGGAACCTATTCAATGCAAACAAAACAAACAAAAAAAAATCCAATCTTTCCCCTTTATAATATTAGTGTATATATTAGGTATGAAAAATACTTCATTTATATTTCACCTTTCATGCAAAATCGCACAAACATTATCATTTTTTTCTGAATTCGATTTCATATATTATTCGTGTCACAATTATTGGTATCAAATTGATATGAGAAAAACGGTCCCAATATTATTAAAATGGATTTTAAAATATAGAAATATTTTTCGATATTATTTAATGTTATACAAAAGTTTATATTATTAATTATTTATTAAAGTGGCACCTGTTTGAGAAATCGTAAAACCACGATTGAAAAATATATAGCTAAGGAGTAGCAACATTCTTTTCCAGTTTATTAAAAACCAAAAAAAAAACTAGTAAAATTTTAATAATTTAACAGTTTTGTGAACCGTAATCAATAAAAATATTATTAACTGCCAATAAATTCCTTGTTTACATGACATTTAATAAAAAAAATACATAGCTAATTTGAATTTATTGAATTATGTGATAGGTACTTCAAAGTTGTGCAATATTTTCTGAAAAGCACGAAAGAGCGTTTTGCTTTTAATTAATTACGTTTTTGAGAAAAAAGTTAAGGAAAAAATAGAAATGGCTTCTTTTAGGGTCGTTACTCAAGTACTTCTATTTTATTATTTTCGGTTTTTGTTTTATTTAATATTTTTAGATTTTTATTTATTTATTTATGTACCTACACAAAATATATTTAAAATAAAACTAAAAAAAGTAAAGTAAAATTAAAAGAGAGAGTAAGTTGAGTAAGTAAAGTTTTCTTAATTCTTTATTGTACACCAAAACAACTTACACACTAGCTTCTGTCCGCGACTTCGTCCGCGTGGAATAGTTACTTTAACCCCGATTTTGAAACTCTCAGCCCGATCGGTTTAAAATTGACAAAGTTTAATACAAACTTTCATCCCTTTCAACCAAATTTGATTACCATAAAAACGGTTCTAGTGAGTTAATCTTAAAAGATAGACATATACTGTCGCAGACATTTTTTTAGATCATTTTAAGAGGAATAATTCTTTCCTACATATTTTTTTGGTATCTCGAACCGTTTTCGCAGCGCACGCAACGGAAGCCCTCAAAGATGAATAATTTTCCCCGTTTTTTCAACATTTTCCAATTTTTTCTTCGCTCCTATTACTCGCAGCGGGATGTTATATAGCCTAAAGGATTCCTCGATAAATGGTCTATTCAATCCAAAAAGATTTTTTTCAATTCAAACCAGTAGTTCCTGAGATTAGCGCGTTCAAACAAACAAACTCTTCAGCTTTATAATATTAGTATAGATGAATAAATTGCATGTACAAAGGCGAACTTAACTCAAAGTTGATTTTTCTTCCAGCAAACCTTAGAAAGAGTTTTATTTTATTAAAAAATAAAACTTTTCAATTAATTGTTGGTGATATAGGCTAAATTGCCGCTCCTCCTTTATAATTTCAACTCCAAGAGAAGATATAATACTTCAAGGTACCGAAAAAAAAACGCGATTTTTCATAGGTAAAGTCACAACAGAATGTCACTGAATCTAGCAGTGCCTCTCAATATGTACGTCATTCACTGGCCATTATAATATTGACATTTGTAAACACATCAACTTTTTTTACTAAACAAACAAGTATTCCTGCATTCTAATCTATTAAAACTTCAGATTTTCTGATTTTTAGCGTAAGATAACGTCAAAGATAATATAAAACAAATGAAACACCAGATAGATTTTTATCGCGATAATATTCGTTGATTAGTTCAGTCGTTCTGGATATAACTTGTTTCAGTCTGTAGGTGCTTTTAGTTGTTGTTTTTTTTTTTTTTTGAGGCAGCTCATTAAAATATTAAGCTTACGTCAATCGTAAAAAGATTGAGTGGCAGTTTTACACACGTGTAAAAACCCAGAAAGTTGGGTATCTAGTTTTTTTTTGCATCATCTCAAAACTATATTATTATTATTATTGTCAGATGGATATACTCTTGACTCTAGTCTAGGTCACAGGTGACAGAGACAAAGTCGACGATGGAATGAGCTTACCCAGAAGAAGCCTGTTCACTCTAACTTTGAAGAGATCAGGGTTGAATGCGTTCGGAAACACAGACACAGGCAGAGAGTCCTTTGCTGTGCGCATTACAAAAGACGATTGGAAACACTTAGTGCGAATTGATGGAATAGCAACAAGGTAGGGATAGTAACTCACAGTGCGACTAGATGTCCTATGGTAGAAGGGGCCAGTGAGATGAGGTCGAAATTAGTTTTAAATTTGAAAATGAAAACAATATATCTAGTTTTAATTTCCGCGAATATTAGTGGGTTGCAGGTATGCACCTCCCTCCCGCCCGCTATATTATGCACATGCAAGATTACAGGGCAAATGCAAGGATTTTAAGCACATGCAGGAAGGCAATGCAAAACCCAACACCATTACCGACACGTGTTTCGCCTCTCCACGAGGCATCCTCAGGGGACGTGTTGACTCGCTGACCGTTGAGTTCCCCTGACGTTCCCCACTAATATTCGCGGAAATTAAAACTAGATATATTGTTTTCATTTTCAAATTTAAAATGGATTTCCGCAAAGTAACGCCTGACTCAATCAATGAAATTAGTTTTGTTTTTGACAATTTGCGACTGAAAATAAAAGAAGGATGACCAAAACGTACCAGGTGATGAAAAGATGGCGTCACCAAATGCCATATATATGAAAAATTGCCTTATTTTATAAGGTCTTAGAAAACACAATACATATCTCTATAAGAAGCCACAATAAAAATATATCCATTTATTTTGTTTTTGTAACTTGTTCGAAATTATTTAAAATATTAGTTTCAGAACGCACCTAATGACGATTCATTTCGCGTATTAAATGACTTGGTATTTAAAGACTACAATTATATCACGTTTAATAGTTTTTAATAGTTATTAACAGAAATTCAATTCAATGAGAATATAGGCATCAAACCAAATACTATGCCGATTTATTATGTATTGGATCCTTGTCCTGAATAATAATTATGTGGGTTAAAGTGAGTATAAGCGTTTTGTACAATTACGTACAACGGAACGTCATCGACAAGTTACAGCTGTGGTCAACGACCTACGCCATTGATTGACACCTTGTTTGCTGTAGTTGTTGTAGGAGAGGATATTGAATAAAAATATTTTTGACAAGCCTATTTCTTTTATAGTACTCCTAAATCCTACCATTACACTTCATGTACTCCTGCAACCTACCAATACTCGATGTGTTAATACGTATGCAACTTGAGCATTGAAGACTAGCGACTAAGTCTCCAAAAAATCCTTAAATTCTTCACGAGTGAGCTAAATACTCGTCATGCAAGTTGGAGCAATGTGCTTGATAGTTTTTATTGAATTATCGGTCACAAAATCTGTCATCGAAGCAGAGCAGACTCCACGAGTTGGCTTGACAGGTCGCCCATTTTGAGATTGATGTCCTATTTTTTGGCTAATTCTGTGAGTGAAATCGAAATAAATGGAAACGAGATCGCTAATTACCCGCCTTGCTTATCACTAACTACACTTTTAGGCTAGGCCGCAGTCTGGTAAAGGTAGTTGTTGATTCTAACCTCAAAAGGATTGTTGATGTTATTATGAAAAATCGTGGCTATTTAGACAAGATTTTCAAACGGGATGGTGTTTACAACATAAAAACAAACCAATCTAAGTATAGTTTATTTTGGGACATGAAAAATAAAAGTCTAGTCCAGCTCCTATACAAATTTGGCCAATGTTCTTTGAGACCCCGATAGAGATCCCGGATCAGAGGGAGATCTGGCTCTCTACCGGCTCTCTTTAGCTTGTTTTAGACAATGTGAAATAGGGATGTTTCCTGAGGAATAAAAATATGATCCTATTTAGTCCGTCAGTTAGATTATCGAAAAATATTGGACACGTATTTTTTGTTTTATGAAATCTTTAAAAATTGACGAAGATAAAAAGCTTCAAAGAGAAGGGGGCTTGTGACATCACGGCGTGGTAAAAACCGTCGCACGAAGTGACGTCACACGAGTTTTCAACGCACTATATCGTCTTCGTTTTTTGTTTACGTGAAAAAATAAAAAATACGTGTCCCATATTTTTGGGTCTAAAAATATGGGACACGTATTTTTTATCGGTCGAAGTCTATCTTACGGACTAATTAGATTTTTTAGGCAACAAACCTATTCCATCAGCTATATCATAGTTTTCAATCTATGTACCTAGACTTTTCCCAACTATGTTGGAGCTGCCTTACAGCATTACTGGATGAAACTTACCAGCCTATACTAATAATATTGTGAAGAAGAAAGATTTTTTGTTTGTTTGTTTATACAGAATAAGCTCTGAAACTACTGGACTACTATAAATACAGCGCAAATCACGAGGCTTTCAACAAATTTCCATTCTCTCATTATTCAATTCATAAGAATATATTACTTTGGCTATAAATTTCCGTTTTATTAAACTGGTCACTTTGATGAATACCTACAGCAAATAAATACAAAAAAAAACAAATGCCACAGAAACCAATTAATAACTGATTTGAAAAAGGAGTTTTTTTTAGAATGAAAGCTATATTAATATCAGCAAGTAACATAGACTAGATTTTATCCCTGAATTCTCACTGGAACGGGAACTAAGCGGGTAAAACCGGGGAGCTCTGCTAGTATTTTATACAAAGCGACTGACTATCGGATTCATAGATGTGTTATCTTGATATATTGTTATACATTACAAGAACAGATCCCAATATAAATCATACACGCTAATTACCCTCAAACTGTTCATTTGATTAACCCCTATTTTCAATTCCTTACAAAACGCAAGAACTCTCCAAAGTAAAGAACGCCTTGATTTAACTTCGGTCGACCATTAACAAAAGTATTGTAACAAGTTTCACCCCTAGTTTTCGATGTCATTAAAAAGTTTAACCAAAAAAAAAAAAGTTCCGTTTTCAATTCGTCACAAGTCCATTATAGAAGCCATATAATTTAGAAAATAAATAAGAAATCACGTTGGCAACGAACGTTACCCATAAGAAAAGCCCAATGTGTATTTTTAACCATTTCTGAATGGCCCATTTCTTTTGTAATGAATTGAGAAGTCTTACACAATTTGATTTAATGCAAGAAAGATTATTTTTTTCAGAGTTTTAGGTCTAGTGGTTGCAAACATCACTACCTAACACGAGGTCCTGGGCTCGACTCCCAGGTCGCCGGTCGGGCAAAGCGTTGTTGGAAAGGAATTTATCATTACAACGATTGAAAATCTTGGACACGTTCCTACAGCATTCCTACAGCAACACATAGAACTATCAGTAAATGGTAATTATGATACTGATAATAGTTTTATATAATTAGATAATGTTAAGTTGTCGAACAAATTCCGCAACATCATTAGCCTAATATTTAGATATTCTTAATTAATTGTAGCTGTTTTATATTTTTATGATGTGAGATAAAACCTGACTGAATCTTATCTAGCCGAGATAAAATCTGGCTAGATTTAACCTAGACAGTTGAATTTGATATTTTAGAGATTGGTTTCTTAGATTCTTATCTTTTGTTATCGTTAATTAATGACTACCTTGTTTAAATGGTCGTTTTTGGCTAGACAATTAACATTATCACTAATTTATATTATACGAGTAACGCACTTATGTAAATCCAAAAATCAAAAATCGGTAATCCAATGCGTTCTAAAAATAATAGATTCGTATATTATTACAATAAGTAAAATTGTATTTTGTTCGGAAATAGATGCAGATAAATGTAGGTGCCTTTTTTTTGGATGGAAAATCATCAAATGACTTCTCCCGCTCTGGGCGGAGCGGAGGGGAGTGTCAGACTCTTACTGACTAAAACCCACCCGTGATCCTTCCTGTACCCTTTGCGTTCCATGGCCGCAGTGACTCTTTCGAACAAATTCCGCAACCTAGCAGAAATGTACATAGGTGCCTAAGATAACATTTTAAAATCTAAATATAACAGTAACAGGTGCACTGATTACCTAAATCTTTGATTAAAAATATTGATATGATAACTGAATAAAATATCACGTGTGGAAGGATTTTTAAGCTTATATATACGCAATTACAAATAGAACGCACTCTTTTAAAAGGTCACATCGATATCGCATTATCACATGGCATCTGTCTGCAGTTGTCTTTAACCAGTTTCTATCAAGTACACAGACATGTAGGTACTGCGCATATCGACCTCAAAATAAAACTAAAAAAAAAATATGCAACTACGTACCTAGGTACCTATAATTACGTATAGTGACTTAAATTGCTTATCATATCACCTAAAGGTTGAAACATCACAATGGTCATTTGCGTGTGTTAATAATTTCAACCAAATTGAAATTTGGACGTTCTTATTTTTTTTAAGCAAGTACCTACATGACATTTCATTACCCTTACTTTTAAATAGACTTCATCAATATAAGTTTTCCCAACTTATCTTAAAACTAGCTGCTGCCCGCGACTTCGTCCCCGTGGAATCCCCGATTTTAAAACATTCTTTATCGCTGCTCCGCTCCTATTGGCTTAAGCGTGATGATATATAGCCTAAAGCCTTCCTCGATAAATGGTCTATTCAACCCAAAAAGAATTTTTCAATTCGAACCAATAGTTCCTGAGATTAGCGCGTTCAAACAAACAAACAAACAAACTCGTCAGCTTTATAATATTAAGTATAGATAAAGCTATTTGTGTAATGATTTTAAATAAATCTACTCGTATACTTATATTATGAAGAGGTAACGTTTGTGAGTTTGTGACGTTGTAAGGGGTAATCTCTGGATCTACTGTACCGATTTCCAAAATTATTTCACCAATAGATAGCTACGTTATTGTGGAGTGTCATAGGCTATATTTTATCCCCGTATTGCCACGGGGACGGGAATAAAGCGGGTGAAACCGGGGCGCTACTAGTCTGTACTTCTATACTAATATTATAAAGAGGAAAGATTTATGCATTTTTGTATGTAACGAATAAACTCAAAAACTACTGGACCAATTTCAAAAATTCTTTCACCATTAGAAAGCTACATTCATCCTGAGTAACATAGGCTATACTTTATCCCCGTATTGTCACGGGAACGGGAACAACGCGGGTGATAATCATAACATAAGTACGAAATCATCTTCGCAGATGGCACACGGCATAACTAAACGCTAATTATACAAACAAATATCCCAGAGTACTGAGCCACGCGTCTCACAAGTTGCGACCGACAATGACCTTGACACCGGCCATGTGCAACTGATTCATTAACTAATGACTAACGAATACACTACTTTGTAGTAAACACTTGCAATAGAGAGATTTGAGGCGTAGTACAAATCAAAACATTGTGACATCATCTTTGGCACGATGTAGTAGTAGGTACTCAGGTAGGTATAATGGTACGGTACTATACCGAACGCCAGATAAATGTGCAATAAAGGTCATTGCCCTTTCCTTGATATCTCTTCGTAGGTACATGGACAAAAAAAAAATGAATCGTTTTCCATTACTAATAAATATAAAGGATCACGATGGATGTCGATTCAATATAGCATTAATTCATTATTTCTGTTTTAAGAATTAAGATTGTCAATAAATGTAGGTGGGTCAGTTACCGTTATTGCACATTTATCTGGCGTTCGGTATATACCCCATTCACGATAAGATTAGACATTGAAATACATCTTTTTACAGTCCGTTCACCCGATTTTGACTTCTATTGCGTTGGTGGCATGACACATGGTAGCTGCAGTAAACAGTTGGTATTATAATCACGTTTTTGCTTTTAATGCCATCCTTATGCGTTCGGAATAGAAGTAAAAATCAGTTGACGGACTGTAAACAATTTTGTTCCAATGTCTAATCTTATTGTGCATGGAGTATAGTACTACAGTACGTAGCTCCTTGCTGTCGACGACTGCACACATAGTAATGTGTACAGTCATCGACAGCGAGGGAATTTAATTCAAATAAAAACAATTCACTCATATAATTATGTCACAGCTCCCCAACGCAGATGGGTTAGGTTCGAATGGTATTATGGGAGCCAAAGTGAACGAGCGAAGCGAACGAACTTAGCCCATCCCTAGTCATACTTTTTTTTATCACTGCAGACTGGAATAGGTTTAATAATATGATAAACGCAATACTTGATAAAAAAACTTTTTACAAAAAAATACAACCGACTTTTACACAAAAAATCAAAAAAGTGCAAAATAACTTTAATTTCGGAACTCGGTGTTTGTGGTTGCTTTTTCGTTTTTTGAACACCGACTTCCGAAATTAAAGTTATTTTGTCCTTTTTTGATTTTTTGTGTAAAAGTCGGTTGTATTTTTTTGTAAAAAGTTTTTTATTTTTCACTTTTTAGTGGTACCTACACCCCCTCCCCTCCCCCACCTAAACGAACCAATCACATTGGTGTAAAAAAAACGTACAGCTCCTTTGCAGAGTAAACTAAGAGGTCGTCAAAGTAGACAAAGTACATATTTTTTTAGATTTTTCGAAAACCGCTTGGTTGATTTCGATAAAATTTTCATGGGACCATTTGGGAAGTATACCCTTTCCAACAAAAAAAGAATTTTTCAAATCGGTTGACAAGCGACGGAGTTATGCGCGAAAAAACATAAAAAAAAAAATACAAACATCCGAATTGAGAACCTCCTCCTTTTTTAGAAGTCGGTTAAAAATGGCTTAATGCACACATCAATTTTATGAATAAGTTTTACTACGGGACCAACAACTGAAGTCGCGAAAATAAATCGACTCCACCTACAAATAACGCCGTTGTATACTTATATCACCGGTAAATGTCAAACTGCGTAAGATTATAAAATATTTTGAAAGATTGTAAACTCTCGATAAATTGTCAACTAAAAATTTGGACACTTTTTTATGTATCATAATTTGATAGTCTATAATCTCACGAAGTCATTCCGAGACGACGGAACCCCGCTGCGCGGAGTTCCTATTCTGTCAGGAAAAAAAAAAGAAAATCCAGAAAATCTGACACCAGTCTTGCCAAGAAGTACCGTGTTCCCCAGTTAATGGGTTGTGGAGGTCTGGTATGCAGCCGCACCACGTTAATGAATGAAAATACTGGTATTCAGCTGAATCCGGCTTGTCTGGGAGCCGATCCCAATATAGTTTGGGAAAAGGCTAGGCAGATGATGAAGTATACTACAAAAGCTAGTCTGCCTAGGCCTGTTCACTGCTCCACCGTCACGTACCCTTACGGCTCAGTATGCCCCAACGGCCCATTCGATTAGTTTACTGAATGCTCTGATTGCTCAGGAACTGGATGTCGTGCACTCAAAGATCGATAATCAAAAAGTGTATAAACTTTTTACTCACGACGGAACGGAGACAGTGTATGCGTTTGGGGTGAGAGGATGTTTGTTTGTGCAAACCAATGTTCCCAATTATCTCCAGTACTACTAGTCCGATTTTCATGCGGTTTTCAGTGATAGGTTCGGATTTGATTGGTGCATGTTCTTAGGTGTTAAGATGACAACTCAACAGGGAACGCTGCAGTAAAAATTATTTGGCAAACCAATGTTGCCATTTATCTTCAAAACTACTGCTACCCAAGAATATCACTATCTGCAAAACTAGCTCATTTAATGGCAGCCCTGGCGGAAATTCTTGGGTTATATTCATTCGGGGTTTTTTATTAATTATTTAATTATTTTTCAATACTGTTTTTCGCGTCGTAGGTTTTTTCAAAATTTTCAATTTTGCTTTTTTTAGTTCTTAAGATTAATATTATGTTGTTTGCTGAGTATAGTAAGCAACTGATACTAGAAATATATTAAAAACTTCTACAAAATACAAACTTATTACATAAATACGTTTTCCTGTAATCCTCAACACTTTCCACAACAATCCCAACAGCCACAATGTTTGTTAAAATATTTTATACGATCTTGTTCCAAATTAAGTATCTACAATCTTAATGAATGAAGAAAAAATAGTGAATGTTTACTTTGTAAAGTATTCTTTATATATATTTTTTTTTTGGGTTTGAGAATCTTTGAGTTCTTTATGTGACTTACCCAAATATAGCTTTAGCATTGTTCGTCAAATAGTTGAGTTCCTTAAAGTTCTAAGTTTGAGCTACACGATAACTGATAAATGCTTGCACTGTCTGGACAGGTCCAATCAAATCTGTGTGGCACTTTCCTTAAAATACCACTTCAGACATCAACCTACATGGTTCTCATATGATTTGACCTGTACAATTGTATGGACTTCAAAAGATACTTTGACCTCTGAGTTTGTTTCTGTGTTTCTTCTCAGAGTAGTCAGCTAGAAAACACCGGCCTCATCTAGTTTATAAAGACCATAAAGGATTGACGTGGTCATCATTATCAACTTTGATTTTAAACATATACTTCTATGCCAAAAAACTAGAAAATAGTAAGTTTCGTTTATAGTAGCAAGAATAGCGATTCGTACTACTAAAAGCGAAATTTATTATTTTGGCAAAGATTTTTTGCAATCTAATCAAATCTAGTCCGATGCTTTGGCAATATATCTTTGCCGTACAAAACAAAGCAAAAATATCACTTGAACCCAATTAATTAATTTTTATAAGTGGCACAAATAGGTTATCATTACCTACCTACTATCTGCCCGCTATCTCAAACCTTCAACTGATTAATTTAACGCTGTAGGTACTATTTTTTTTTTTTGCTAGGGTTACGGAATTTGTTCGAGAGAGTCACCGCGGCCCTGGAACGCAAAGGGTACAAGAAGGATCACGAGTGGGTTTTAGTCAGTAAGAGTCTGACACTTCCTCCCGCTCCGCCCAGAGCGGGAGAAGTCATTTGATGATTTCCCATCCAAAAAAAAAGTTTGTTTATAACGCTTATACTCCTAAATCGCAGTACGTACGGAATTTGAGGAATTTTGGTACAGATAATAATTATGCTACTTTTGTTTGCGACACTAAAACGTAAACGCAAGCGGAGCCGTGGTCGCTATCGATATCGCTTCAGAAGAGAATTTTATATAGCACTAGCAACGCCCCGTGGTTTTACCCGCGTAGTTCCCGTTCCCGTGGGAATATGGGGATAAAATATAGCCTATATTACTCAGGGGGTGTGTAGCTTTCTAATGGTGAAAGAATTTTTGAAATCCAGTAGTTTTTGAGTTTATTCGTTACATACAAAAATAGATACAAATCTTTCCTCTTTATAACATTAGTATAGATATACATTTTGCAGCGGTTTCGCCAGCGCATAAACGGGAAAATTCGGATAATGTAGTAGATTATTATACATCGGGAGAATAAAACAGTGTCTTACGAACATATACGAAAGATTCTTGAATTCAAACGATGAAGATGAATTCATTAACGATCCAGACAAACAGACCTTGGGGCGCGTTGTGTTCCACGCACGCCTCAAAGAGATATCAGCATAATTGACGGGGCCAGTGCCTCCCAGGGCTGTGGAATTGTTCGAAAGAGTCACCGCGGCCCTGGAACGCAAAGGGCATTTGGAGGAACACGGGTGGGTTTTAGTCAGTAAGAGTCTGATACTTCCTTCTGCTCCACCCAGAGCGTAAGGAGTCATTTGATGAAATCCCATTAAAAGATATATACATCATCAAAATGTCATATCTTTACTTTAAAACATAGTAGGAAATAAGGTTGTAATAGACTTCTCCTCTATTACATGTAAATTATAGTTCAATTCAATTCAAAACATTAGTTTTAGACAGTAACAATGTATTGTTAGCAGTAGCCCTACCATGGCGTCTTAAATCCATCATGCTTCCTGTGTCAGAGAGAGACGGAGTCATACAAGACGAATAGCACTATCCCTTTTTCACACTGAATCATGATAGCATTGGCACTTCGTGGTACGGCCCCAGGTGCAATAACTTAACCTGTGTCAGTGAGTACACCTAACATACAAAAATACATACATTATTAATTCAAATATCTACATAAGAATTTAATAAACAGGGTTATTTGTAAAAGACCAACAACCTCTTAAGAGGTTATTGTACTCATCATTATGAACAACTTTCACAATGGGCCCAAACCTGAAATCGCGGAAAAAAATCTGCTGTTCCCTACATTTTGATGAGTTATACGAACATAAATGTAGGGAACATCTGATCTCTTAAGAGGTTGTTGGTGTTTTACAAATAACCCTGTATAATTAACAATATACAGGGTGGGCCAAGAATTCGTTAACATTTAAATGTAACTTACCGCGCAAACTATTGCCGCGCGGGGCGCGGGCGCGGGCGGGGGCACTAGCTCGCTTCTTGGAAATTTAGTCGCAATGGATCGCTTCACGGGGCCGCAACGCGCTTACTGCGTGAAACAGTTTTATTTAAACAACTTTTCGCTCATTACTGTGAGACGCTTATTTCGCGTTGAATATGGTTTACACGACTTAAGTCAGTGTCCAAGTGCTCCTTTAATAAAGAAATGGGTGAAGAAGTTCGAAGAGACGGGATCTACACTAAATGTGAAACAAACCGGCGGCCCGCGGACTTCTCGGAGCGAAGAGAACGTGCAGCAAGTTTCCGCTTCTGTTCGACGTGATCCAGATTTATCGACGCGCAAACGTTCGGCTGAATTAGGATTATCCCGCACATCATTACGCCGTATTTTGAAATTAGATTTGAAATTACATCCATATAAGATCCAGCTAGTGCAAAAACTAAACCCTAATGATTTAAATTTGCGTAAGTCATATGCCGAAACAATGTTAACTCGATTCAGTAATTTTCACAACATCTTATTCTCTGACGAAGCCCATTTCCACCTAAATGGACATGTAAACAAACAGAATTGCAGGTATTGGAGCAGCGAAAATCCTAAAGCTAAACATGAGAGGCCACTTCACTCTCCCAAGGTAACTGTATGGGCTGCAATTTCAGCAAAAGGAATCATCGGACCTTACTTTTTTGAAGATTCTCGAGGCCGTTCAGTTACTGTTAATTCTGCCGAGTATGTGAAAATGTTACGGGAGTTCTTAGCACCGATGCTACTGGAATTTGCTGGCTATAATCGTAACACATGGTTTCAACAAGATGGAGCCACGTGTCACACATCGAACGAGTCCTTGCCCATGGTCAAAGACATGTTTCCGGAAAAGCTGATATCCAGACGGGGTGACATCCCATGGCCACCCAGAAGTCCAGATCTATCACCAGCAGACTTCTTTTTATGGAGTTATTTAAAGAGTCGTGTCTACATTGATAAACCGAATACACTGCGTCAACTTAAAGAAAAAATCATCGAAGAGATGTCGGCGATCTCGCGGCCTCTTTGCAGAAGAGTATTCGAAAACTTTAGGACTCGCTTAGATGAGTGCAAAAACCGAAACGGTGGTCATTTAGACGAAATAATTTTTAAAAAATAAATTACAACTAATTAGCTTTCTCGTAAATAAACGATTTCTAAAATATGTTAAATGGTTTTTTTATACGATTTTTTCAAATGTTAACTAATTCATGGCCCACCCTGTATAATAACTAGTATTTCGCTTGGGGGCGCGAGTTGCAAGCAACCCGCGGTGTCTTTTTAGTATTTTTTGACTAACAATTATTATCTCTACAATGTCAGGTTTCTGAGATACGCAAAGGGGTTGAAAGAAGGGGGTTGAAAAGGGTTGAATTTTTTTTGGCCATATTTTCATCCAGACACCCTCTATACAACCCCGAAGACCATTTTTCTCTACAATGTCAAGTTTCTGAGATACGGAAAGGGGTTGAAAGTAGGGGGTTGAAAAGGGTTGAATAGGGTCGAAGTTTTTATTGGCCATATACTCATCCAAACACCCTCTATACAACCCCGAAAACCATTTTTCTCTAAAATGTCTGATTTCTGAGATACGCAAAGGGGTTGTAAAAAGGGGGTTGAAAAGGGGTAGTTTTTTTTTTCGTTTTCTACTCATCCAAACACCCTCTATACAACCCCGAAAACCATTTTTCACTTCGACGTCAGGTTTCTGAGATACGCAATGGGGTTGAAAGAAGGGGGTTGAAAATGGGTAGTTTCAGATTTTTCCCATACTCACCCCGCCACCTCCTATACAACCCCATAAAAAGTTTTCCCCTCCTAGCACGGCAAGTGGGAGAACAATTATGTCAATCAGTCAATCAGTGAGTGGTTTTTTAATTATATATAATATAACTAGTATTTCGCTTGGGGGCGCGAGTTGCGAGCAACTCGCGTTTTCTTTTCAGTATTTTTACTCACCCAGATACCCTCTATACAACCCCGAAGCAGTGTTGCCAACTCCAAAACTACCGAGTCCCTAGACTCTTAATCAAAAGTCGCTAGAAAGTCGCTAAAACTAGCTCCACCAGGAGCGGATTTACGATTTTGTCTGGGAGAATACCTATAATTTTGTCGGGGACCGAAAAGGCGGTGTGAAATATTAGGATAAGTGAAAAAAAAAAATTGATCACTTTATAATTCCTTAAAATTAAAGCAAGCGAGCAGTCGACTATTCAATATTCAAACATATTCAACTTCGGGGATTTCTCCTGTGTTCCCCTATCTATACAGAGCATACCAACCAACGAAAGAATCGAGCTCAGTGTTTCCAACTTAGCTACATGCGACATTAATAGTATAAATTATTGGAGAACTGGCCGTATTCAATAGCAAAACTTAGATTTGAAAGAAAATTGGATGTGCTGCTTTGAATATTTTTTGAAATATCTATTGCTAGGGCTGTTTTAATTTGTACTCAAAAATCGCCAGATATGTCGCTAAATAATTTTTGTCGTCAAAACTTTATTTTAGTCGCTAAGACTTGAGCAAAAGTCGTCAGTTCTAGCGACTAAGTCGCTAAATTGGCAACACTGCCCCGAAGACCATTTTTCTCTACAATGTCAGGTTTCTGAGATACGCAAAGGGGTTGAAAAAAGGGGGTTGAAAAGGGTTGAATTTTTTATTGGCCATATACTCATCCAGATACCCTCTATACAACCCCGAAAACCATTTTTGTCTAAAATGTCAGATTTCTGAGATACTCAAAGGGGTTGCAAAAAGGGGGTTGAAAAGGGGTAATTTTTTTTTTCTTTTTATACTAACCCAGATACCCTCTATACAACCCCGTAAACCATTTTTCTCTTCGACGTCAGGTTTCTGAGATAAGCAATGGGGTTGAAAGAAGGGGGTTGAAAAGGGGTAGTTTCAGATTTTTCCCATACTCACCCCGACACCTTCTATTCAACCCCATAAAAAGTTTTCCCCCCCTAGCACGGCAAGTGGGAGAACAATTATGTCAATCAGTGAGTGAGTGAGTGGTTATTTAATTATATATAATATAACTAGTATTTCGCTTGGGGGCGCGAGTTGCAAGCAACCCGCGGTGTCTTTTTAGTATTTTTTTACTAACAATTATTATCTCTACAATGTCAGATTTCTGAGATACGCAAAGAGGTTGAAAGAAGGGGGTTGAAAAGGGTTGATTTTTTATTGGCCATATACTCACCCAGATACCCTCTATTCAACCCCGAAAACCATTTTGCTCTAAAATGTCAGATTTCTGAGATACGCAAAGGGGTTGTAAAAAGAGGGTTCTACTTATCCAAACACCCTCGGGGGCGCGAGTTGCAAGCAACCCGCGGTGTCTTTTTAGTATTTTTTGACAAACAACAAAGGGGTTGAAAGTAGGGGGTTGAAAAGGGTTGAGTAGGGTTGAATTTTTTATTGGCCATATACTCATCCAGATACCCTCTATACAACCCCGAAAACCATTTTTCTCTAAAATGTCAGATTTCTGAGATACGCGAAGGGGTTGTAAAAAGGGGGTTGAAAAGGGTTGAATAGGGTTGAATTTTTTTGGCCATATATTCATCCAGTTGTCCTCTATACAACCCCGAATACCATTTTTCTCTACAATGTCAGGTTTCTGAGATATGCCCAGGGGTTGAAAGTAGGGGGTTGAAAAGGGTTGAATAGGGTTGAATTTTTTATTAGCCATATACTCACCCAAATACCCTCTATACAACCCCGAAAACCATTTTTCTCTAAAATTTCAGATTTCTGAGATACGCAAAGGGGTTGTAAAAAAGGGGTTGAAAGGGGGTATTTTTTTTTTCGTTTTATACTCACCCAGACACCCTCTATACAACCCCGAAAACCATTTTTCTCTTCAACGTTAGGTTTCTGAGATAAGCAATGGGGTTGAAAGAAGGGGGTGGAAAAGGGGTAGTTTCAGATTTTTCCCATACTCACCCCGACACCTTCTATACAACCCCATAAAAAATTTTCCCCTCCTAGCACGGCAAGTGGGAGAACAATTATGTCAATCAGTCAATCAATCAGTGAGTGGTTTTTTAATTATATATAATATAACTAGTATTTCGCTTGGGGGCGCGAGTTGCAAGCAACCCGCGGTGTCTTTTTAGTATTTTTTGACTAACAATTATTATTTCCCTGTGAAAATAATAACTTGTGTCAGGTTTCTGAGATACGCAAAGGGGTTGAAAGAAGGGGGTTGAAAAGGGTTGATTTTTTATTGGCCATATACTCACCCAGATACCCTCTATACAACCCCGAAAACCATTTTTCTCTACAATGTCAGGTTTCTGAGATATGCCAAGGGGTTGAAAGAAGGGGGTTGAAAAGGGTTGATTTTTTATTGGCCATATACTCATCCAGATACCCTCTATACAACCCCGAAAACCATTTTTCTCTACAATGTCAGGTTTCTGAGATATGCCAAGGGGTTGAAACAAGGGGGTTGAAAAGGGTTGAATAGGGTTGGTTTTTTTATTGGCCATATACTCATTTAGATACCCTCTATACAACCCCGAAAACCATTTTTCTCTACAATGTCAGGTTTCTGAGATATGCCAAGGGGTTGAAACAAGGGGGTTGAAAAGGGTTGAATAGGGTTGAATTTTTTATTAGCCATATACTCACCCAGATACCGTCTATACAACCCCGAAAACCATTTTTCTCTAAAATGTCAGATTTCTGAGATACGCAAAGGGGTTGAAAGAAGGGGGTTGAAAAGGGGTATTTTTTTTTTTCGTTTTCTACTCATCCAAACACCCTCTATACAACCCCGAAAACTATTTTTCTCTTCGACGTCAGGTTTCCGAGATAAGCAATGGGGTTGAAAGAAGGGGGTTGAAAAGGGGTAGTTTCAGATTTTTCCCATACTCACCCCGACACCTTCTATACAACCCCATAAAAAGTTTTCCCCTCCTAGCACGGCAAGTGGGAGAACAATTATGTCAATCAGTCAATCAGTCAGTGGTTTTTTAATTATATATAATATAATAACTAGTATTTCGCTTGGGGGCGCGAGTTGCAAGCAACCCGCGGTGTCTTTTTAGTATTTTTTTACTAACAATTATTATCTCTACAATGTCAGATTTCTGAGATACGCAAAGAGGTTGAAAGAAGGGGGTTGAAAAGGGTTGATTTTTTATTGGCCATATACTCACCCAGATACCCTCTATTCAACCCCGAAAACCATTTTGCTCTAAAATGTCAGATTTCTGAGATACGCAAAGGGGTTGTAAAAAGAGGGTTGAAAAGGGGTAGTTTTTTTTTCGTTTTCTACTTATCCAAACACCCTCGGGGGCGCGAGTTGCAAGCAACCCGCGGTGTCTTTTTAGTATTTTTTGACAAACAACAAAGGGGTTGAAAGTAGGGGGTTGAAAAGGGTTGAGTAGGGTTGAATTTTTTATTGGCCATATACTCATCCAGATACCCTCTATACAACCCCGAAAACCATTTTTCTCTAAAATGTCAGATTTCTGAGATACGCGAAGGGGTTGTAAAAAGGGGGTTGAAAAGGGTTGAATAGGGTTGAATTTTTTTGGCCATATATTCATCCAGTTGTCCTCTATACAACCCCGAATACCATTTTTCTCTACAATGTCAGGTTTCTGAGATATGCCCAGGGGTTGAAAGTAGGGGGTTGAAAAGGGTTGAATAGGGTTGAATTTTTTATTAGCCATATACTCACCCAAATACCCTCTATACAACCCCGAAAACCATTTTGCTCTAAAATGTCAGATTTCTGATATACGCAAAGGGGTTGTAAAAAGGGGGTTGAAAGGGGGTATTTTTTTTTTCGTTTTATACTCACCCAGACACCCTCTATACAACCCCGAAAACCATTTTTCTCTTCAACGTTAGGTTTCTGAGATAAGCAATGGGGTTGAAAGAAGGGGGTGGAAAAGGGGTAGTTTCAGATTTTTCCCATACTCACCCCGACACCTTCTATACAACCCCATAAAAAATTTTCCCCTCCTAGCACGGCAAGTGGGAGAACAATTATGTCAATCAGTCAATCAATCAGTGAGTGGTTTTTTAATTATATATAATATAACTAGTATTTCGCTTGGGGGCGCGAGTTGCAAGCAACCCGCGGTGACTTTTTAGTATTTTTTGACTAACAATTATTATTTCCCTGTGAAAATAATAACTTGTGTCAGGTTTCTGAGATACGCAAAGAGGTTGAAAGAAGGGGGTTGAAAAGGGTTGATTTTTTATTGGCCATATACTCACCCAGATACCCTCTATACAACCCCGAAAACCATTTTTCTCTACAATGTCAGGTTTCTGAGATATGCCAAGGGGTTGAAAGAAGGGGGTTGAAAAGGGTTGATTTTTTATTGGCCATATACTCATCCAGATACCCTCTATACAACCCCGAAAACCATTTTTCTCTACAATGTCAGGTTTCTGAGATATGCCAAGGGGTTGAAACAAGGGGGTTGAAAAGGGTTGAATAGGGTTGGTTTTTTTATTGGCCATATACTCATTTAGATACCCTCTATACAACCCCGAAAACCATTTTTCTCTACAATGTCAGGTTTCTGAGATATGCCAAGGGGTTGAAACAAGGGGGTTGAAAAGGGTTGAATAGGGTTGAATTTTTTATTAGCCATATACTCACCCAGATACCGTCTATACAACCCCGAAAACCATTTTTCTCTAAAATGTCAGATTTCTGAGATACGCAAAGGGGTTGAAAGAAGGGGGTTGAAAAGGGGTATTTTTTTTTTCGTTTTCTACTCATCCAAACACCCTCTATACAACCCCGAAAACTATTTTTCTCTTCGACGTCAGGTTTCCGAGATAAGCAATGGGGTTGAAAGAAGGGGGTTGAAAAGGGGTAGTTTCAGATTTTTCCCATACTCACCCCGACACCTTCTATTCAACCCCATAAAAAGTTTTCCCCTCCTAGCACGGCAAGTGGGAGAACAATTATGTCAATCAGTCAATCAGTCAGTGGTTTTTTAATTATATATAATATAATAATAACTAGTATTTCGCTTGGGGGCGCGAGTTGCAAGCAACCCGCGGTGTCTTTTTAGTATTTTTTTACTAACAATTATTATCTCTACAATGTCAGATTTCTGAGATACGCAAAGAGGTTGAAAGAAGGGGGTTGAAAAGGGTTGATTTTTTATTGGCCATATACTCACCCAGATACCCGAAAACCATTTTGCTCTAAAATGTCAGATTTCTGAGATACGCAAAGGGGTTGTAAAAAGAGGGTTGAAAAGGGGTAGTTTTTTTTTCGTTTTCTACTTATCCAAACACCCTCGGGGGCGCGAGTTGCAAGCAACCCGCGGTGTCTTTTTAGTATTTTTTGATAAACAACAAAGGGGTTGAAAGTAGGGGGTTGAAAAGGGTTGAGTAGGGTTGAATTTTTTATTGGCCATATACTCATCCAGATACCCTCTATACAACCCCGAAAACCATTTTTCTCTAAAATGTCAGATTTCTGAGATACGCGAAGGGGTTGTAAAAAGGGGGTTGAAAAGGGTTGAATAGGGTTGAATTTTTTTGGCCATATATTCATCCAGTTGTCCTCTATACAACCCCGAATACCATTTTTCTCTACAATGTCAGGTTTCTGAGATATGCCCAGGGGTTGAAAGTAGGGGGTTGAAAAGGGTTGAATAGGGTTGAATTTTTTATTAGCCATATACTCACCCAAATACCCTCTATACAACCCCGAAAACCATTTTTCTCTAAAATTTCAGATTTCTGAGATACGCAAAGGGGTTGTAAAAAAGGGGTTGAAAGGGGGTATTTTTTTTTTCGTTTTATACTCACCCAGACACCCTCTATACAACCCCGAAAACCATTTTTCTCTTCAACGTTAGGTTTCTGAGATAAGCAATGGGGTTGAAAGAAGGGGGTGGAAAAGGGGTAGTTTCAGATTTTTCCCATACTCACCCCGACACCTTCTATACAACCCCATAAAAATTTTCCCCTCCTAGCACGGCAAGTGGGAGAACAATTATGTCAATCAGTCAATCAATCAGTGAGTGGTTTTTTAATTATATATAATATAACTAGTATTTCGCTTGGGGGCGCGAGTTGCAAGCAACCCGCGGTGTCTTTTTAGTATTTTTTGACTAACAATTATTATTTCCCTGTGAAAATAATAACTTGTGTCAGGTTTCTGAGATACGCAAAGAGGTTGAAAGAAGGGGGTTGAAAAGGGTTGATTTTTTATTGGCCATATACTCACCCAGATACCCTCTATACAACCCCGAAAACCATTTTTCTCTACAATGTCAGGTTTCTGAGATATGCCAAGGGGTTGAAAGAAGGGGGTTGAAAAGGGTTGATTTTTTATTGGCCATATACTCATCCAGATACCCTCTATACAACCCCGAAAACCATTTTTCTCTACAATGTCAGGTTTCTGAGATATGCCAAGGGGTTGAAACAAGGGGGTTGAAAAGGGTTGAATAGGGTTGGTTTTTTTATTGGCCATATACTCATTTAGATACCCTCTATACAACCCCGAAAACCATTTTTCTCTACAATGTCAGGTTTCTGAGATATGCCAAGGGGTTGAAACAAGGGGGTTGAAAAGGGTTGAATAGGGTTGAATTTTTTATTAGCCATATACTCACCCAGATACCGTCTATACAACCCCGAAAACCATTTTTCTCTAAAATGTCAGATTTCTGAGATACGCAAAGGGGTTGAAAGAAGGGGGTTGAAAAGGGGTATTTTTTTTTTTCGTTTTCTACTCATCCAAACACCCTCTATACAACCCCGAAAACTATTTTTCTCTTCGACGTCAGGTTTCCGAGATAAGCAATGGGGTTGAAAGAAGGGGGTTGAAAAGGGGTAGTTTCAGATTTTTCCCATACTCACCCCGACACCTTCTATACAACCCCATAAAAAGTTTTCCCCTCCTAGCACGGCAAGTGGGAGAACAATTATGTCAATCAGTCAATCAGTCAGTGGTTTTTTAATTATATATAATATAACTAGTATTTCGCTTGGGGGCGCGAGTTGCAAGCAACCCGCGGTGTCTTTTTAGTATTTTTTCTCATCCAAACACCCTCTATACAACCCCGAAAACCATTTTCCTCTACAATGTCAGGTTTCTGAGATATGCCAAGGGGTTGAAAGTAGGGGGTTGAAAAGGATTGAATAGGGTTGAATTTTTTAGTGGCCATATACTCATCCAGACACCTTCTATACAACCCCGAAAACCATTTTTCTCTACAATGTCAGGTTTCCGAGATATGCCAAGGGGTTGAAACAAGGGGGTTGAAAAGGGTTGAATAGGGTTGAATTTTTTATTGGCTTTATACTCATCCAGATACCCTCTATATAACCACGAAAACCATTTTTCTCTACAATGTCAGGTTTCTGAGATACGCAAAGGGGTTGAAAGTAGGGGGTTGAAAAGGGTTGAATAGGGTTGAATTTTTTAGTGGCCATATACTCATGCAAATACGCTCTATACAACCCCGAAAACCATTTTGCTCTAAAATGTCAGGTTTCTGAGATATGCCAAGGGGTTGAAAGAAGGGGGTTGAAAAGGGGTAGTTTCAGATTTTTCCCATACTCACCCCGACACCTTCTATACAACCCCATAAAAAGTTTTCCCCTCCTAGCACGGCAAGTGGGAGAACAATTATGTCAATCAGTCAATCAGTCAGTGGTTTTTTAATTATATATAATATAACTAGTATTTCGCTTGGGGGCGCGAGTTGCAAGCAACCCGCGGTGTCTTTTTAGTATTTTTTCTCATCCAAACACCCTCTATACAACCCCGAAAACCATTTTCCTCTACAATGTCAGGTTTCTGAGATATGCCAAGGGGTTGAAAGTAGGGGGTTGAAAAGGATTGAATAGGGTTGAATTTTTTAGTGGCCATATACTCATCCAGACACCTTCTATACAACCCCGAAAACCATTTTTCTCTACAATGTCAGGTTTCCGAGATATGCCAAGGGGTTGAAACAAGGGGGTTGAAAAGGGTTGAATAGGGTTGAATTTTTTATTGGCTTTATACTCATCCAGATACCCTCTATATAACCACGAAAACCATTTTTCTCTACAATGTCAGGTTTCTGAGATACGCAAAGGGGTTGAAAGTAGGGGGTTGAAAAGGGTTGAATAGGGTTGAATTTTTTAGTGGCCATATACTCATGCAAATACGCTCTATACAACCCCGAAAACCATTTTGCTCTAAAATGTCAGATTTCTGAGATACGCAAAGGGGTTGTAAAAAGGGGGTTGAAAAGGGGTAATTTTTTTTTTCTTTTTATACTCATCCAAACACCCTCTGTACAACCCTGAAAACCATATTTCTCTATAATGTCAGATTTCTGAGATACGCAAAGGGGTTGTAAAAAGGGGGTTGAAAAGGGGTAGTTTTTTTTTCGTTTTCTACTCAACCAAACACCCTCTATACAACACCGAAAACCATTTTTCTCTTCGCCGTCAGGTTTCTGAGATAAGCAATGGGGTTGAAAGAAGGGGTTTGAAAAGGGGTAGTTTCAGATTTTTCCCATACTCACCCCGACACTTTCTATACAACCCCATAAAAAGTTTTCCCCTCCTAGCACGGCAAGTGGGAGATCAATTATGTCAATCAGTCAGTGAGTGGTTTTTTAATTATATATAATATAATAACTAGTATTCCGCTTGAGGGCGCGAGTTGCGAGCAACTCGCGGTGTCTTTTTAGTATTTTTTTACTAACAATTATTATCTCTACAATGTCAGATTTCTGAGTAACGCAAAGGGGTTGAAAGAAGGGGGTTGAAAAGGGTTGAATTTTTTAATCGTCATTTTCTCATCCAGACAACCTCTATACAACCCCGAAGACCATTTTTCTCTACAATGTCAGGTTTCTGAGATACGCAAAGGGGTTGAAAAAAGGGGGTTGAAAAGGGTTGAATTTTTTATTCGCCATATACTCACCCAGATACCTTCTATACAACCCCGAAGACCGTTTTTCTCTAAAATGTTAAGTTTCTGAGATACGCAAAGGGGTTGAAAGTAGGGGGTTGAAAAGGGTTGATTTTTTTAGTGGCCATATACTCATTCAGACACCTTCTATACATCCCCGAAGACCATTTTTCTCTAGAATGTCAGGTTTCTGAGATACGCAAAGGGGTTGAAATTAGGGGGTTGAAAAGGGTTGAATAGGGTTGAATTTTTTAGTGGCCATATACTCATCCAGATACCCTCTATACAACCCCGAAAACCATTTTTCTCTAAAATGTCAGATTTCTGAGATACGCAAAGGGGTTGTAAAAAGGGGGTTGAAAAGGGGTAGTTTTTTTTTCGTTTTCTACTCATCCAAACACCCTCTATACAACCCCGAAAACCATTTTTCTCTTCGACGTCAGGTTTCTGAGATAAGCAATGGGGTTGAAAGATGGGGGTGGAAAAGGGGTAGTTTCGGATTTTTCCCATACTCACCCCGACACCTTCTATACAACCCCATAAAAAGTTTTCCCCTCCTAGCATGGCAAGTGGGAGAACAATTATGTCAATCAGTCAATCAGTGGTTTTTTAATTATATATAATATAACTAGTATTTCGCTTGGGGGCGCGAGTTGCAAGCAACCCGCGGTGTCTTGTTAGTATTTTTTGACTAACAACAAAGGGGTTGAAAGAAAGGGGTTGAAAAGGGTTGATTTTTTATTGGCCATATACTCACCCAGATACCCTCTATACAACCCCGAAAACCATTTTTCTCTACAATGTCAGGTTTCTGAGATATGCCAAGGGGTTGAAAGAAGGGGGTTGAAAAGGGTTGAATTTTTTATTCGCCATATATTCATTCAAACACCCTCTATACAGCACTGAAAACCATTTTTCTCTTCAATTTCAAGTTTCTGAGATACGCAAAGGGGTTGAAAGTAGGGGGTTGAAAAGGGTTGAATAGGGTTGATTTTTTTATTGGCCATATACTCATCCAGATACCCTCTATACAAGCCCGAAAACCATTTTTCTTTAAAATGTCAGATTTCTGAGATACGCAAAGGGGTTGTAAAAAGGGGGTTGAAAAGGGGTAATTTTTTTTTTCGTTTTATACTCACCCAGACACCCTCTATACAACCCCGAAAACCATTTTTCTCTTCGACGTCAGGTTTCCGAGATAAGCAATGGGGTTGAAAGAAGGGGGTTGAAAAGGGGTAGTTTCAGATTTTTCCCATACTCACCCCGACACCTTCTATACAACCCCATAAAAAGTTTTCCCCTCCTAGCACGGCAAGTGGGAGAACAATTATGTCAATCAGTCAATCAATCAGTCAGTGAGTGGTTTTTTAATTATATATAATATAATATAATATAATAACTAGTATTCCGCTTGAGGGCGCGAGTTGCGAGCAACTCGCGGTGTCTTTTTAGTATTTTTTTACTAACAATTATTATCTCTACAATGTCAGATTTCTGAGTTACGCAAAGGGGTTGAAAGAAGGGGGTTGAAAAGGGTTGAATTTTTTTGGCCATATATTCATCCAAATGTCCTCTATACAACCCCGAAGACCATTTTTCTCTACAATGTCAGGTTTCTGAGTTACGCAAAGGGGTTGAAAGAAGGGGGTTGAAAAGGGTTGAATTTTTTTTAGCCATATTTTCATCCAGATGCCCTCTATACAACCCCGAAAACCATTTTTCTCTACAATGTCAGGTTTCTGAGTTACGCAAAGGGGTTGAAAGAAGGGGGTTGAAAAGGGTTGAATTTTTTTTGGCCATATTTTCATCCAGACACCCTCTATACAACCCCGAAGACCATTTTTCTCTACAATGTCAAGTTTCTGAGATACGCAAAGGGGTTGAAAATAGGGGGTTGAAAAGGGATGAATAGGGTTGAATTTTTTATTGGCCATATACTCATCCAAACACCCTCTATACAACCCCGAAAACCATTTTTCTCTAAAATGTCAGATTTCTGAGATACGCAAAGGGGTTGTAAAAAGGGGGTTGAAAAGGGGTAGTTTTTTTTTTCGTTTTATACTCATCCAAACACCCTCTATACAACCCCGAAAACCATTTTTCTCTTCGACGTCAGGTTTCTGAGATAAGCAATGGGGTTGAAAGAAGGGGGTTGAAAAGGGGTAGTTTCAGATTTTTCCCATACTCACCCCGACACCTTCTATACAACCCCATAAAAAGTTTTCCCCTCCTAGCACGGCAAGTGGGAGAACAATTATGTCAATCAGTCAATCAGTCAGTGGTTTTTTAATTATATATAATATAACTAGTATTTCGCTTGGGGGCGCGAGTTGCGAGCAACTCGCGGTGTCTTTTTAGTATTTTTTACTAACAATTATTATCTCTACAATGTCAGATTTCTGAGTTACGCAAAGGGGTTGAAAGAAGGGGGTTGAAAAGGGTTGAACAGGGTTGAATTTTTTATTGGCCATAAACTCATCCAGACACTCTCTATACAACCCCGAAGACCATTTTTCTCTACAATGTCAGGTTTCTGAGATACGCAAAGGGGTTGAAACAAGGGGGTTGAAAAGGGTTGAATAGGGTTGATTTTTTTATTGGCCATATACTCACCCAGATACCCTCTATACAACCCCGAAAACCATTTTTCTCTAAAATGTCAGATTTCTGAGATACGCAAAGGGGTTGTAAAAAGGGGTTGAAAAGGGGTAATTTTTTTTTTTCGTTTTATACTCATCCAAACACCCTCTATACAACCCCGAAAACTATTTTTCTCTTCGACGTCAGGTTTCCGAGATAAGCAATGGGGTTGAAAGAAGGGGGTTGAAAAGGGGTAGTTTCAGATTTTTCCCATACTCACCCCGACACCTTCTATACAACCCCATAAAAAGTTTTCCCCTCCTAGCACGGCAAGTGGGAGAACAATTATGTCAATCAGTCAATCAGTCAGTGGTTTTTTAATTATATATAATATAACTAGTATTTCGCTTGGGGGCGCGAGTTGCAAGCAACCCGCGGTGTCTTTTTAGTATTTTTTTACTAACAACAAAGGGGTTGAAAGTAGGGGTTGAAAAGGGTTGAATTTTTATTGGCCATATACTCATCTAAATACCCTTTATACAACCTCGAAAACTATTTTTCTCTACTATGTCAGATTTCTGAGATACGCAAAGGGGTTGAAAGAAGGGGGTTGAAAAGGGTTGATTTTTTATTGGCCATATACTCATCCAGATACCCTCTATACAACCCCGAAAACCATTTTTCTCTACAATGTCAGGTTTCTGAGATATGCCAAGGGGTTGAAACAAGGGGGTTGAAAAGGGTTGAATAGGGTTGAATTTTTTCTTGGCCATATACTCACCCAAATACCCTCTATACAACCCCGAAAACCATTTTTCTCTACAATGTCAGGTTTCTGAGATATGCCAAGGGGTTGAAACAAGGGGGTTGAAAAGGGTTGAATAGGGTTGAATTTTTTCTTGGCCATATACTCACCCAAATACCCTCTATACAACCCCGAAAACCATTTTTCTCTAAAATGTCAGATTTCTGAGATACGCAAAGGGGTTGTAAAAAGGGGGTTAAAAAGGGGTAATTATTTTTTCGTTTTATACTCACCCAGACACCCTCTATACAACCCCGAAAACCATTTTTCTCTTCGACGTCAGGTTTCTGAGATAAGCAATGGGGTTGAAAGAAGGGGGTTGAAAAGGGGTAGTTTCAGATTTTTCCCATACTCACCCCGACACCTTCTATACAACCCCATAAAAAGTTTTCCCCTCCTAGCACGGGAAGTGGGAGAACAATTATGTCAATCAGTCAATCAGTGGTTATTTAATTGTATATAATATAATAACTAGTATTTCGCTTGGGGGCGCGAGTTGCAAGCAACCCGCGGTGTCTTTTTAACCATTTTTCTCTTCTATGTCAGGTTTCTGAGTTACGCAAAGGGGTTGAAAGTAGGGGGTTGAAAAGGGTTGAATTTTTATTGGCCATATACTCACCCAGATACCCTCTATACAAACCCGAAGACCATTTTTCTCTAGAATGTCAGGTTTCTGAGATACGCAACAAACACAAACAAGGTTGAAACAAGGGGGTTGAAAAGGGTTGAATAGGGTTGAATTTTTTATTGGCCATATACTCATCCAGATACCCTCTATACAACCCCGAAAACCATTTTTCTCTAAAATGTCAGATTTCTGAGATACGCAAAGGGGTTGTAAAAAGGGGGTTGAAAAGGGGTAATTTTTTTTTTTCGTTTTATACTCATCCAAACACCCTCTATACAACCCCGAAAACCATTTTTCTCTTCGACGTCAGGTTTCCGAGATAAGCAATGGGGTTGAAAGAAGGGGGTTGAAAAGGGGTAGTTTCAGATTTTTCCCATACTCACCCTGACACCTTCTATACAACCCCATAAAAAGTTTTTCCCTCCTAGCACGGGAAGTGGGAGAACAATAATTATGTCAATCAATCAATCAGTCAATCAGTCAATCAGTGAGTGGTTTTTTAATTGTATATAATATAATAATAAAGCCACTAGCAAAATTGGTATAACATTGCACTTCTCTCGTCGGAGATAACAAGCTTGATGAATTGAATCTGCGTGCGATATTTTTAGCGGCCAATGCAGCTAAAAATAAGTGATTCGTATTTTCTACTACCGTAGTGCTGAAAATAAGTCCCAATACGCAATTTCATTCATTTTCTAGCCATGTGTTTGTGTAGCACTCGGTCTATTCTGTTATTTAACCGATTACGACAAAGGCCAAAGAAAGGGTTATGATGTTAGCAGTCTATGTATATAGGGGAGGTATTCCCCTCCATAACTCTCCCTATACATATACGTAAACAGCTCACATTAGCATCATAGTCGCAAATGCTGCTGCAGAATTTAGGAGTAACAAAGATAGGATTGCCCTTCTGCTTCGCCCAGAGTAGAAGTCATTTACACCATAGGCGCGAATGCGGTGGCCAGGAATCATCTCGAGACAACCAACGACCGGGGGGTGTCTTCTTCTGCTGTGGCTGGCGAGTAACGTTTGCCTCTCCCTCACCCGTCCCGCCTCCTCCTTCGCAAGCATTACTGTTTCGCGGAAGGAGGAGACCGCTTCCCATGCCTCCTCGCTCCGGACCATGGATTGAATCAGGGCCGGAAGCGAGAGGTCGCCGGTCGCCTCGACGAGGACACGGCGGTGCTCCGCCCAAGCAGGGCATACCTCCACCGTATGCTCCACCGTGTCCTCCAGGCAATGCACACAGTGGTGATAACCGGGAGTGTCCTTTCGCCAAATCCGAGAACAGTAGCTCCCGAAGCAAACGGAGGGGCCTACAAGGCCTATAAAAAGTATGTTTTTTTTGGGTTTATTGTAGTACGGATTCCTTCGTAAGCAAGTCGAACTCGAACTTTGCTGGTTTTTATAGGAATTGTTCTACAGATGAGACAAACCAAACCATATTTACGAAAATTGCTCATCGCATCGTTATCACATTGTCACTTTCCACAAGTCTGTAATCAGCCTTTTAGTGTTCCCACTGCTGGGACTCAGGCCTCTTCTCTAGGAGAGGCAATGGGCCGTAATCCACCACGCGGGCCCAGTGCGGGTTGGTGAATGTCACATGTCTTCGATTTTTTGGTTCTAGGACATGCCAGTTTCCTCACGATGTTTTCCTTCCACCCGTCTGCGAGAGGCCTAAACCAGGAGACAGTGCTACTCTATAGCAACATATTTACATTTGAGAAACAATAATAATGGCTACAATACGCCAGAGCGCGTGTACTGAGAGAAACACAGCAAGGTATACTCGGCGTGACAATGATTGCGGCAATCTTCCAATGAGCGATGATGCGTACAACTGTTGAAGCCAATTGGAGCATCCGTTGACGGTGCGTAGGCGCCAAGCTTTCTTTCGAAGACCGAGAATGGATGGAATCCCTCATACTTCTAGTATGAGCGATATGCAACCTATAAGAAGTGATTCGTGTTAAAATGGCAAGCATTTTCTTGCTACAGATCTGGTCAGGGTTGGCGTGTTAGTGTTTGCTCAATTGATTTTTAAATGATTTGTCATTCAAAATGTATCAATAACCAACAATCAGGAGGCCATTGAAATAATTTAAAGTTAAGTGGATTCAAGGCCCAAGAGCGAGTGACCGAAACAAGAGTAGGATCCCAGGATTGAGATACCTATCCAATCCTTGCATAAATGTACGAGTATATTGTCTACTTTTATTCAGTCTATGACTATGTGTGGAACTGAAATATCTTTCACACAAGACACGCTTAATTACACTGAGACTATAAATAAACCAAGAAGACCATTCCCTGACTACTAAAAGGCCATTCGTGTACAAGAGTACTCAAACATAAGTACAATGAACACCAAGGCAGAATGGGGGGATACTGGACCATATAATTTGGTTGGCTAAACTAAGCCATCGGGTACAAGAGTACATAAATTTCAACATCACGCAGATCCGTTGGTGATGTACTGGTGGTATCTACACACTTTCATGATTTATTGGACTACGTAACTTGGTGGGTAAAACTAGACCACTGGGTACAAGAGTACTCAAATATGAAATCAAAACCACACAGATCCTCTGGAGATGTACTGGTGGTATCTACACACTTTCATGATTTTTGGACTACGTAACTTGGTGGGTAAAACTAGACCACTGGGTACAAGAGTACTTAAATATAAAATCAAAACCAATCCTCTGGAGATGTATAACTGGTGGTATCTACAGACTGTCGTGATGTTTCGGAGGATAATGACGGGTTCGTACGACCGGACCACAAGGTACAAGTAGGTAATGACCGTATCCGGTCCGGGCGAGCGTGAGCCCGAGAACCGGCCAGGGCCGGATTAAGGAAGAGTTTTAGTAGAGAAACCACCGTTTTGGGACAACTTTCATTGTACGTCTAGCTAGGGAATGGAATGCCCTGCCGGAGCGTTTCCTGACAGCTACACCATGAAGTTCTAGTCAATAGTGGATCAGTTACTGACGGCAAGCGTGCTCCATCATTTGCCACATCATCGCTTCCATCAGATGAGATATGAGTAAAAGTATCCTATCGAAAGAGGCATACGATTTCCACAAACGAGTAAAAAAAAAATATATTAAGATAGGTAGGTATGCAATTCATTCCAGAGAAAATAAATGGATGCTCAAATCGAATGCCAAAACAAAATGTTCATCTTCCAAAAACCCTTACTACGGATTTCTGAATTATTCATTTCAAAATTTGAGCATTTTTTACTTTACTAAATGCCTGAAATCCCGTCATTCTTTGGCATTAATGTAGGGATTAGTACGTTTTTAACTCCAATTATCTTCATAATTCCCTGCCTTAGTCTTCTAATAACTGGAACCTGTGGCCGTATTACGAAGTGCCAATACTATCATGATTCGTGTGAGGGAAAGAGATAGTGCTATTTGTCTTGTATAACTCCGTCTCTCTCTGACACAGAAAACATGATGGATTTAAGACGTCATAATAGGTCGCCTGGGAGTCTTTAGTCAAGTGTGGGTGTTTACGTGCGCT
Organism: Hecatera dysodea; assembly: GCA_905332915.2. Classification (NCBI taxonomy): domain Eukaryota; kingdom Metazoa; phylum Arthropoda; class Insecta; order Lepidoptera; family Noctuidae; genus Hecatera; species Hecatera dysodea. The sequence continues at coordinate 1,533,946 of HG995294.1, read as the reverse complement.
AGCCTATTGCTTAATATAATAAAGCTGAAGAGTTTGTTCATTTGTTTGAACGAGCTAATATCTGGAACTGGCAGTCGGATATGGAAAATTATTTTTATTATGATAGCTACATTCATGAGGAAGGCTACAGGAACGTAAACAAACAATATTTGCGCATACAAAGTCGCGAGCAAATCTAATCAATGATAACAATAAATGAACAACAGAAACTGGCCCTTAGTCCATCCCTGTTCACAATATCAGACGACAAAACTATACATCGCTGACCCTCTCACGTTTCATGCGCTTATCATACATTCACACAGCGATAACGTGCACAGATAAAACACTCAACTTATTATCTAATTGTTATTATTTAATTACTTGCCTAACCTTTGAACTTGTCTTCAAATAGTTCTACTTAATAAATAATAAGTAATCTAACGAATGTTGATAGAGATTAAGTTTTTTTTTTTTTTGTAAATATAAACGTTGCCCCACACTAGGATTTTCTCCTGTGGCTTGGGTGCGTTTACAAACATACAATCTCACATACACAAACAACCAGACCCCGTAGGCTGTAGGCCGTACAAATATTTGTCCACTGCGGGAATCGAACCCACGACACGTAGCGCAGCAGCCAATCGCTCAACCACTGCGCCAACCGTGCCGTCAAATATAATTGCCGTGCCGTCAGTTTAGGAATGAGAAACTATAAATGATTAATGAATATTATGTACATTGTTTAGGACTTATATAGACGAACTAGGTTTTGCCCACGACTTCGTCCGCGTGAAGTAGTTACTTTACCCCCGATTTTGAAACTCTCAGCCCGATCGGTTAAAAATTGACAAAGTTTCATACTTTCATTCCCTATTTTATCCCCTTGGGGGTAGAATTAATCAAAATGCTTTCTTAGCGGACACCTACGTCATAACATCTACCTGCATGCCAAATTTCAGTCCGTTCAGTGGTTTGGGCTGTGCGTTGATAGATCACTATATAAGTCAGTCAGTCACTTTTGAGTTATCGGGAAACTAAACAGCTGCATTAATAAATATATATATGTATATATAAAATATAAATGCAGCTGTTTAGTTTCCCGAATAACCGTAAGAGAATTTTCCGTGTCGAGAAGTCTAGATAGTTTTCCCGATCGATGTTCGGTTACGGTGGCCAATCAGAGAGCAGATTAGCTACGTATAATAGCTCCATGCTGAATAGGGGAACTGTATGCAATATTTTCAAAGAATTCCGTGTAAAATAGACCATATCATAAAAATTAAAAAAATAATACGCTTTAATGTATTGCCAAAATTGCTATTATAAACTGACTGTTTTTCTTTTCCCGCACAAACGAATGATGAAGACACTCCTGTCTGCCAGAGATCATGAACTGTCATGTATTAAAATTTAAGTTCGTCTTTTCGTTGTCATAACACCAGTGACGTCACTAGACGCTGATTGTTTACGTTCCGTTTCACGTTATATTAATTCGTAATAGTTGTTAAAAATCAATATTAACTATGTACAATAAAAACATTGCAGTGGCCCTTCCTTTATGCTATTTTATCATTTCAATAACAAAATGTTCATGAATTCTGTAATTCAATCTTCCCTATTGGGTACTTTACTAGTTATAAAAAACAAATTCTATTTTATCCGTCCGTTGGATTTTCAAAAAATATTGGACACGTATTTCTGTCATTTCAAATCGTAAAAAAAAATTCATAAAGACAAGTGCATCAAAGTTCAAGAGTGGGGGCTGGTGACGTCACGTCGCTGGTAAAAATTGTAGCGCGTAGTGACGTCACAAGAGTTTTCAACGCACTCTATCGTCTTCATTTGTTTTGGGAATCGATTTAAAAAAATCAAACATACAATTATCATGTATGATAGTCATTTTATATAACCTACCTAAAGGTTGTTGACCTAGACTAGACTCAGACTATAATCTCTAGAACTATAATAACAATTCAATTGAAATATAGTCAGTACAATTTAATTGAAAGATAGCCAATTATTATAATATGTCAGTTGTAAGTGAACACTGGCACGCTAGATTCGGTTTTCTTAGTTTCTGAGTACACAAACGAGGTTATCATAATCATAATCAGCCTTTTTAATGTTCCCACTGCTGGGACACAGGCCTCCTCTCTAGGAGAGGGAATGGGCTGTAATCCAGCACGCGGGCCCAGTGCGGGTTGGTGAATGTCACGTCTTCGAATTTTTGGTTCTAGGACATGCCGGTTTCCTCACGATGTTTTCCTTCACCGTTTTGAGAGCAGTGAACGACCAAGAAACGAGGTTATAGTTTCTAGGAATATCAAGAATTCTGGGCTATGATATCATTTGAGGTTTTTACTAGACTACGTTTATCTGGCGGCTCTGCTTTTGAGCCTTTTTTTTGGATGGGAAATCTTTTCTGGGAAATCATCAAATGACTTCGCCCGCTCTGGGCGGAGCAGAAGAGAGTGTTAGACTCTTACTGACTAAAACCCACCCGTGCCCTCCTAGTGCCTTTTGGGTTCCAGGGCCGCAGTGACACTTTCGAATAAATACCGCAACCCTAGCAAGCACTGACCCAGTGACCCTATGGGGCCCCGTCTTCTTTGCTGACAACTCTTCGAGTCACGCGTGAAACAAGACGCGTCGTGAACAAGGCCGGCGGAGTTATCAGACTGCGAGCCACCCATAGCTCGCCATCCGCAGGCCCGCGCCTACGGTGGCTGGGTATCGCCCTGCGTTTCCCGACGCCCGGGGCGTCTGCTTCTGTTGCAGCAGCTGGGGCGTGAGGTTTCCCTCTCGCTCGCGAGTCTGCCTCCTACTTCACTAGCATTAAATTACTGCTTCGCAAAAGGAAGTGACTGCTTCCCATGCCTCCTCGCTCCGGACCATGGATTGAACCAGGGCCGGATTGCTTTCAAGTCTGTTAGCGTTGTTTTTCAGGGTTATTCACCAACTCGACACAAGATACTGGACACACGTGTGTCCAGTTGGTGAAAATCAGAATTAGTACACTTATTATTTCGTCATCTGGAATTCTGGACACGCCAAAATTTTTACGCGTGTCCACATAGTGAAACTTAAATAAAATGGGTTATTCACCAACTCGACACAAGATACTGGACACACGTGTGTCCAGTTGGTGAAACTCAAAATTAGTATCACTCATTATTTCGTCATCTGGACACGCCAAGATTTTTATTCGTGTCCACATAGTGAAACTTAAATAAAATTACTTTTTTTCGTCAACTGGGCACATGTTAGTATTTTACCCGAATTCAGGATAAAGTACAGTCAAGCACATTAATGTTTTGTGTCACAATCATCATCAGCCACTAAACGTCCTACTGCTGAGAACGGGTAATTAAGTATGTAATTTTAAAATTATTCACTACTACACTACACTACTACATTCTCAAAAATATATTTATATTGTCTTATAATAATATTCTATGTTTTACTGTTGATTTTATTGATCTCTATAATTATTATCTTAGTCTTAGTAAAATGATTGTGATACCTTAATTATTACTAAAATATTCTATTTCCAAGTGTCAAATATTGTTGTTACAGAATATAGTATGTATTAAAAATTTATTGTTGTTTGTAAAATTACCCACCCATTTTAGTATTGTTATGTCATAAGTATCTCTCTATTTTCGACTCCGCTCTAGTACCTAATTAACCTGACTGTACCCTTTTTTGCAAAAAAACTGTTTGTGTCCAGTTGGCGAAAACATAAAAGTGATTTTATTTAAGTTTCACTAAGTGGACACGCGTAAAAATTTTGGCGTGTCCAGATGACGAAATAATAAGTGTACTAATTCTGATTTTCACCAACTGGACACACGTGTGTCCAGTATCTTGTGTCGAGTTGGTGAATAACCCAATAAAATCACTTTTATGTTTTCGCCAACTGGACACACCCAGTTTTTTTTTTGCAAAAAAGGGTACAGTCAGGTTAATTAGGTACTAGAGCGGAGTCGAAAAGAGAGAGATACTTATGACATAACAATACTAAAATGGGTGGGTAATTTTACAAACAACAATCATTTTTCTAAGACTAAGATAATAATTATAGAGATCAATAAAATCAACAGTAAAACATAGAATATTATTATAAGATAATATAAATATATTTTTGTGAATGTAGTGTAGTGTAGTTGTGAATAATTTTAAAATTACATACTTAATTACCCGTTCTCAGCAGTAGGACGTTTAGTGGCTGATGATGATTGTGACACAAAACATTAATGTGCTTGACTGTACTTTATCCTGAATTCGGGTAAAATACTAACATGTGCCCAGTTGACGAAAACATAAAAGTAATTTAATTTAAGTTTCACTATGTGGACACGAATAAAAATCTTGGCGTGTCCAGATGACGAAATAATGAGTGATACTAATTTTGAGTTTCACCAACTGGACACACGTGTGTCCGGTCTCTTGTGTCGAGTTGGTGAATAACCCGTTTTTCATGACAAAAGATTGACATTCAGCTACTGTCTAGCTTTCTGTCTGTGATAGAATTTTCAAAGACATCAGTTAAATATTTACATTATTGCTGGTATTCAGGTGAACCCTGTTTGACTGGGAGCCGACCCCAATATAGTTGGGAAAAAGCTAGGCAGATGATGATCGGTTTAAAATTTCTAGGGATTGCATTTTACAAACAAACAAACATGATGATTTTTACCCGACTGCTCCAGAAGGAGGTTAATTTTTTTACAATACTTTTTAGATATAAGTTTGCTAGAATAACGTAAGTACCCACTAAATACACGTCATTGACGTGTAAAAGTGTTATTTTAACCTATTTGCAACATAAATATAATTTATCATTATTTCTAGATATTTTATTGAAAATGACAATTTTAACGACTTTCTTTGTTTATATACGCGTTTGTTATGTAGATATTAATTATTAGTTACTTCAGGTAACATGTTCATAACATATTTTTAATACGTGCACATTAAAATACAAAGATAAATTATGTTTTAAACGAAAATTCTCATCCAATTTCAAATTGCACTTACGCCTGAAATACCAGGTATTATACTTATACTTTAACGTGACAAACAATAAAAAAGTAGATTGCAAATAACACTTTTACGCGTCAATTTTTCTATTTGCTGTTTGTTTATTTTGTTCCTATAATATTATGTTGAATGAGATCGATTTTTCTATGAATCCCAAACTGTACCTATATTGATTGATGAGTTAAAGGTGATAGTATACCTTATCAGTATTGTAATCAGTTAGATGAAAATTCACAATCACTGTCCTTGGATAACATTGACAAAAGGAAGCAACCAAATTGAAAAACACAGCTAACTTGTGCACACTTACCATATATGTAAATCTATACTAATATTATAAAGCTGAAGAGTTTGTTTGTTCGTTTGTTTGTTTGTTTGTTTGTTTGTTTGAACGCGCTAATCTCAGGAACTACTGGTTCGAATTGAAAAATTCTTTTTGGGTTGAATAGAACATTTATCGAGGAAGGCTTTAGGCTATATAACATCACGCTTAAGCCAATAGGAGCGGAGCAGCGATAAAGAATGTTTTAAAATCGGGGATTCCACGGGGACGAAGGAAAGATTTGATTGTTTATTTGTATTGATTAGGCTCCGAAACTGCTGAACCGATTTGGAAAATTCGTTCTCTGTTGGGAAGCTACACTATCCCCGGGTGACATAGTAAATAATACGTAAGTAACTGCTAGTTTCTTCCTCCGGCATTATACTACATAGCGACCCGCCCCGGCTTCGCACGGGTACAATGTAGATACTAATGTTTCCTCCACTATAGTGTGCATGTATTATATAATATGTAAACCTTTCTCTTCAATCACTCTATCTATTAAAAAAAACCGCATCGAGTCCGTTGTGTAGTTTTCAAGATTTAAGCATGCATATAGGGAGAGAGAAAGCGACTTTGTTTTATACAATGTAGTAATAGTGTATCTCAATGGAACCTAGTATTTTTACACGACTGCTAAATAAAAAAAGTGTTATATCATAAGGATGTATAATTGTGAGTTTCTTTAATCCACCATGACTTCTAAACGGCTTGACCGATATCAATATATGTGGTATAGTTAGATGCGTTGAGTTATTCGGGTAACATAATATGTACCTATATAGTGAATATTTAAAAAAAACAAAAAGGGGAGCCAAGATTCATAAAAAAAAACGACAATATTTTGTTTTCATGAAGATTAGATTTCGTATACTGTCATCATTTAAAACTTTTTTTAAAAGTAGCAAAAACAGGTATGAAAGAAAAACGAATAATTAAAAAAACAAACGCTTGCTATGCTTTTTTTTATTTTATGCTATGTCAAATATTGAACTTAAGAATTAAAATAAGATACTAAACTGAAAATCAATATTTTCATCGAAGTCTCATAGGAACTGTGTATTTATTTTTTTATTTCCGAGACAAAAATCATTATAACCTTTTTTCATTTCATTTAGCCGTAATGCAGCACAGGAATTGGATCAATACCTCCAAAGATTACCACACGCAAACATACAATTTCATCTTTCTTGTTATCAGTTTAGATTCAGTTCGTAGAAGCATCATCAACTTGATACGATTGATAAATACGTATACAAAAGCATAATATGTATCGACCTAAATTGTCCTAAACTAAAAATACCAGCATTTTTCAGGTGACGTAGCCATTTCCAGAAGGCTTTCTACAACATGACAAAAATATGCAGTGCTATGAACCGCGATGTACGGTCTGCGGCGTAGGCGGGCGAGCATAAAAAACAGTAAGTTATGGCTGTATAAACAAACATATCTATGTATATATGTACATTTGCATTATACTCTGGTTACGCATAATTTCTTGCGCTGAGCATACACTTGTCATAAATACTTATAGCCCATGTTTCTCCCACTGAAGGGCAAAGGAACAATAAAATAAAATAAAAATAAAAAATGACTTTATTTGACCTTCATTACACTTTTTTTTCTGAGATGCTATGTTATTTACTTTGATATTACTTTTATCTAGATAATAAAATGTTTAAATTCATAACTGATGAGAGAGATGAGAGCAGTGGTTTTCCTTTCATTCTGAATCTTATGCAAGAAAAGGGCGGGTTCATTTTTCCTGAACAATGTTAGAGGGACCTAGTAATCCACTCCGTTTTACGTAACAGTGCCACAAATGTCGAGGAGTTGAGAGAAATCCGTCCCTTTTACGCATTTACTCAATACTTCATAGCACATACATAAATGCATTCGGACAATTCTTGGAACTGTGTTAAGCCTTCAAAGGCTTCGCTCGGGTAAATCTCGGAAATATCTGCCTGGAAATTTCGTAACTAGGGCACTGAAATATCGATACTGAAGCAATTTAGCATCTGCATTCTAGGAACCAAATGCTATGCATGTCGTTGACAAGAATGCCGCGTAATCAATTAAGGACATTGTATTATAAATAAAATATAGCTAAGAATTCAAATATTTTTTCTTTCTTTCTTTCTATATGGAACACGAATTTCCGTGTTGCCAAAATATTAAAATCTAGGATGAAAAAAAAACTGATATAGATAAATCATGCAAAACATCGTCATCTGCTGTGCCTTTTCCTAACTATAATAATTATATTGCGGTTGGCTTCTAGTCAAACCGGATTCAGCTAAATACCAGTATTTTACATGGGGCGGTTGCCTAACAGACCTCCACAACCCATTAACTGGGTAACACGGTACTTCTTGGCAAGACTGGTGTCAGATTTTCTTACTTCTCAACAACAATCCGTAACGACTGCCAAAGATACAAAAATGGCAGCCGGAACCAACAGCTTAACGTGCTTACCGAGGCACGAGAAGTCTCGGTATTTGAAATAAAGAATATGGTCACCCATCCACAGACCGACCTTGGCTCCGTGTGGCTGTTATTATTTAGCCACGAGCTCTTTATGTCATGCAAAACAAGTAGAGCAAATTCTTCATCAGAAGTAAAAATATAAGAAATATGATGAAGAAATGTCTTGTGTTTTTACTTTTTACACCGAATGGTGTGATTTTCTTATATTCAATAGTATAAAAAAACCTTTTAATAATGAATCCATGCATGCATAAATGAATGATCTCCTTTACGTAAATATTTTTTAAATATCAGTGCAATAAAAATAAAAATATCACGGTTCCTATTAAATAAACATCTGCCATTTAAACAGCTATAAATTAACGAAAAATAATTTGAAACCGGACTTTATCATATTTGGCGAGATAATTAATTACTTAAACATATTTATGACTTGCAGCACTACTTAGATAGTAACGGTTCAACGACCTGTTACAAGCCAAAATTAAAATTGTTATGTAGATAAGTAATATCATACATATATTCCTACTAGCTTCTGCCCGCGTGGAATAGTTACTTCACCCCGATTTTGAAACTCTCAGCCCGATCGGTTTAAAATTGACAAAGTTTCATACAAACTTTTATCCCCTATTTTATCCCCTTGGGGGTAGAATTAATCAAAATCCTTTATTAGCGGATGCCTACGTCATAACATCTACCTGCATGCCAAATTTCAGCCCGATCCGTTCAGTGGTTTGGGCTGTGCGTTGATAGATCACTATGTCAGTCAGTCAGTCACTTTTGAGTTATATTTATTTAGATTTTATATATAATCAATATATATGTATATAAAAGTCGCCTTTTTTTTTTTTTTTTTTTCTGGATGGGAAATCATCAAATGACCCCTCCCGCCCTGGGTGGAGCGGTAGGGAGTGTCAGACTTTTACTGACTAAAACCCACCCGTGATCCTTCTTGTGCCCTATGCGTTCCAGGGCCGCGGTAACTCTTTCGAACAAATTCCGCAACCCTAGCAGGCACCGACCCTATGGGGCCCCGTCCTCGGTGCTGACGGCTCCTTGAGGCGCGCGTGGAACACAACGCGTCGTCGACGACTCAACCTGGTATCGGACGGCGAGCCACCCACGCTCACCGTCCCCAGGCATCAGCCACTGCGCGATAGCACAGCGGCCGACTTGTCTCTGGAGGGGGCCGAAATGGGACCATTACTGGCACTCCATCTCAGCACCCTCCCGAGTGTTGGGAGCCGCAGCACCCGCAGCAGAAGCGGCAGTGGCGGCGACAGAAGCCGCGGCGGCGGCAGAGGCGGCGGTGGCGGCGGACCTCTTGCCCCTGGTCGGGGCGGATGGCGCGCAGGCCCTTCCCCCAGCCCAGTGCTCGGCCGGCTTGCCAGCAGCCGCACATGCACTGCAGTGCGGCGTGGCCTCGCACGAGCCGGCCTTATGACCGGGCTGACCACAGCGGAAACAGAGTCCGCTGCGGTCGACCTCCGAGGGGCACATAGCTCCCGTGTGGTTACCCACATGGCAGCGGTAGCACCTCAGAGGTCTGGGTTCCAGCAGTTTTACCCGCGCAGACACCCATCCCACCAAGAGCCTTCGGCCCTCCGACACAGTTCTGGCCGCCGTCACGGGGCAGCTCACCACAAGGGTTTGCATGCCCGTGTTGTCAGGCCGGAGGGTGCCCGCCTTGACGAGCTCGGCAGAGCACCCCCCAGTCCTGGCGACGGCGGCCACAACTTCCTCCTCCGTCACGGAGTCATCCAGGCCCACTATGCGCATGTCGATGCGCTTAGTCGGCCTGGACACCCGGACCTCGTCCGCGGGTAAGACCGCCCTCAGCTTTTCGGCCAGGGCGTCCGCGAACGGGCCACTCTCCGCTCCGGCGAGCTCGAGCTTGCGGGCACCGGTTAAGGTCCTCCTGACCCCGATGCCCCCGCTGATGCCCAGCTCTTGGAGGCTCACCGCCTCCTTCGCCCGCTTCAGTACGGCGAGATACGTCACGCCCCTCTGTTCCGCTTCCGGCTGCAGTGTGAGCACTACAGCCGCGGATTTCGGGGCGCGAAGCCTCGCCGCAATGGCGTTGGCCTTCCGCCGCTGCCTCCTCGCCTTGTTTTTGGCCCGCCGTTTCTGGCCAGCAACCTGCCACTCGGCCTCGGCCGCAGGAGGGTCCGAGGGTGGGGGTGGGGGCGGCTGCGGCACCACTGGCGCCGCAGCCTTAGCCGCTCCTCCAGCCTTCCTCCTACCCCTCTTCGCCGGGGCCGACTTGGTCGTCGCCGGCGTCGTAGTCGCCGGCGTCACAGGCGCTGTCGCTGGCGCTGGCGCGGCTCCGCCCTTGGCCTTCGCCTTCGCCTGGCCAGACGTTCCCGGGCCGGCAGCCACGGCGGCCGCGTACGAAGCCGCCTTCTGCCGGCCCTGGGGCCTCTGTGTCGCCGCTAGTGGGGGACGCCGAATCATGTCCTCCAAAACGGAGAACTGCTTCTGGTAGGGAGCCAGCTCCTGCCGCACCAGGCTCCGCACCTGGCTCAGCACTAGGCTCCCCTCCAGCGTCGCCGGACTCGGCCCCCCCTGCGGCTCCTCCGAGGCCGCTCTGGCCATGCCAGCCAGGTCCCTCCGGAGCGACTCATTCTCTGCAATGAGTCGCTCCGTTACGGCCGCGAGGCGGGCGACCTCCGCCCGCAACTCTGTCGCCTCTCCGGACCCGCCGACGTTGGCCGCCGCCGCCGCCATAATCGAGGCTTTGGCCGCCGTAATGGCCTCCCGCTTGGAGGACTGCTTTCGCTTGAAGGCCACAGCGCGGATCGCGGCCTCCACGACCTCCGCAAACTGGGCCTTCTTCTCTACGACAGTGGGACGCACCTCTCCCGGGGCCTCCGAGTCTTCGGAGTCGAGAGCAGGCGGAAGAGTAGAGGGAGCCCTACGACCGCTCCCTCCAGGGCGACGCCCCTCCTCCACCAACCTCCCGGCCCGACTCTCCACCTCCCGGGTAGAGGGAGCCAGCCCCCTCCCCGCCTCACAGCCCCTGCCCCGCCTGGCGGTGGGGATCTTGCGGGCAGAGGCAAACTCGCCCTCAGAGGACGACCCGCTGTCATCCTCCCGTCTGGGCCGCTTGCGGAAGAGCTTGACGCCCTCCACAGCAGCCCCCCCTCCTCTGTCTCCAGAGCCCGCCGAGCTGACCGTTACTAGGTCTAGCGCGGAGCCGGAATCCGACTCCGCACCACCCCGGCGCTCAGGCGAACCCTCCTCTACGCAACCGTACGCCATCAGCTCCTTAAAGGAAGCGGATTCGGATGACGACGATTGGGAGCCTCCTCGGCTCGTGTTGCCACTGGCAAGCGGAAGGCGTTTGGTGCCCACCCCAGAGTACGGAGGGCAGCCCGCCGAAGCGGGGTGGGATTCCCCGACCGCTGAGCAGTTGGGACCCACCTGGGGACTCATTTTACATTCGCCTTGTTTTTTCATAATGTTCCTTTAAAGGGTGCGGTCCCTGTTCGCTCCGCCCCTTCTCAGGGCCCTCTCTCCTAACTCACCTCTCCACCTGCTCGCTGCTCCCACAGTCACGTCTGATAATCAGACGCGTACCAGAGAGCAGCGAGCAGGCGTGTGTCTCTCTTGGTCTGATCCCTCACTTGCGACCTTCCGGCATGAGTGGCTCTACCGGGAAAGCTCGCAAGATCATTGGGACACTCAAGCCCCACCACGACGACAACGTGGAGACACATTCGGTGGGGATATAAAAGTCGCCTGTTACTGACTGACAGACAACGCACAGCCGACAACTGCAGCCCTACCATGACGTCTTAAATCCATCATGCTTCCTGTGTCAGATAGAGACGGAGTTATACAAGACGAATAGCACCATCCCTTTTTTACACTGAATCATGGTAGCGTTGGCACTTCGTAGTACGGCCACAGGTCGTAGAAAGCTGAAATTTGGCACAGGTTGCTTGGGGAGGGTAGAGAGAACTAAGAGAGAATTTCCCGAAATCCTACGAATACGGGAAAAACGGTCGCAGGCAAAAGCTAGTGTGTGAATATAATTCGCGTTATCATCACCAGTCACCGGAATAATAAATAAGCCAAGATCTTTTTTGTTTTAATTTATGATCTCGTGTTTTCTATCACACGATGCGTTACGTTTACGTTATATGTTGATACTAACTATGTCGCAAAGGTTTAAAAAGTTACTTTCATAGTCAAGGTAACCAATTCATTCAACAAATAATATTTATTAATGGATTCTTTTGAACTTAAGGTTAATAGATGTGTTAAATCAAAAGGTTAAATTTATTTCATGAATAATGTTCAATGTTTTACCTGTTTACAATAGACTAGTATTTTCCATCATCTGTAGCACTATATTTTGAAGAAAAAACAACATTAATTTGCAAAACAATACCTACATACATAATTAAGAAACACAATTTTGCGAATTGCATTAATAACCTGAAATCTTGACTTTTAAAAGTACTCTTAAATTATATTGTTATTTAAACAATATAATTTAAGGGTACTTTTAAAAGTCTTAAAGTTAAGTTTATTAATCATAGACATTTTCGCTACAAACGAAGTTTTGAATATGAAAATATTAATACTAAATAACTAGTTTAAAAAATAAATAATATGCAATGTGCTTCATTTTGAATAGAAATGCACCTAAATAAGGTCCTTGCGGCACTCTATACGAGTTATACGTTATTGTGGTATTTAATGGTCGATAACATATTTTAACACTTAGTACTCGCAATTGCTACTTTGTGTTTTGTTTTGTGTGATATTAAAATAGGACAGTGGAAGCCATACTTTTACTATTAATATTAATTCAAAGTGAAACTTTATCAATAGCTTGTTTAAATTTTTTGATAAATAAACGTATAAACTAAAAGAGGTACATATACTCATAGATTCTTGGATTTAAATAATTTATTCCGAGTTTGATTAAAAGCTCATTAGTAATGGTCTACTTAACATATAAAAATCCATCAGACAACATTAGTCTATAAATGAGTGCATTACCATCGCCTCCCAAATCCGTGTATGACCGGTTTTTAAACAATAAAACAGTTACTGAAATTTAGAGGTGACTTGTTTACGATAATAGCTATTATATAACATGCTTGAATGCAAACTTTGGTATTATTGTTATTTATGTAAATAATTGTTAATAAACAAGATCTTTTCTGACTTTCATAAATAACTTACCTCAAGTGAAGTCACGCGTATACTAATCAAATTCTGCCATCCATGAATAATTACTATTAATTATAAGATTCAGAATAAGTAATTTTACTAGTTGTTGAGAATACAAACACTGTGAAGTGAGCCAAGGAGCGCGGCCCGCGCAAACTTCACGCCGTGCGCGAGCGGCGCGGCGCTCGCGCCCTCTACCGCCAGGCAGAACATAGACACCGCGCCGTCAACACGTATTTAAGCATGTGCTACACGGTTTTAAACAGCGGTTTGAAACAGAAAAAACAAATTTGCGCTTTGCTGGCTACACGGTTTAAAACATGTTTAAAACCATCAGTGTTTTATAAAACGTTGCGTGAATAGGACGTCTCTACGCTCGCACCGTATATCACTACATAGTATAAAACAAAGTCGCTTCCCGCTGTCTGTCCCTATGTACCTATGCTTAAATCTTTAAAACTACGCAACGGATTTTGATGCGGTTTTTTTTAATAGATAGAGTGGTTCAAGAGGGAGGTTTATAATAGGTGTATAATACATGTATATTATAGTAGAGGAAACATTAGTATTTACATTGCACCCGTGCGAAGCCGGGGCGGGTCGCTAGTTCACTATAACGACGTCATAGCGCCTTACCTATCTAAAGAGCAAAGAGTTGGGGTATGTCTTGCTCTTATGTGTGCAATTGAATAAAAAAAGAAAGAAAAAAAGAATATGGATGAAGCGATGGTTAAAGGAGAGATTAACCTTTAGTCATATGAACCTACTGGACTTGGATAACATACTTACATAACTTTCTAAGAATGGATAAAGAAAGTTTTTACGAATTATTGTCCAAGGTGAGGCCATTTATAAGTAAAAGAGACACAAACATGAGACCAGCTATATCTGTTGAAGAAAGGCGTATAGCCACGCTAAGGTTTTAAGGGCAAGTCTCTATATAGGTAGCTCGAGAAGTTCTGTAACAACTTCTCGTTCTTTTTCTTCTCGTGCCATTTTGAGAACGTCGTTGCGTCGTCGCGTGCGTCTGCCTGCGCTCGCCGCTGCAACGTGACTGTCGTCCGCGAGGTTTTAAACAAGCGGCTAGACGGTTTCAAACAAATTTTAAACCAACGCTTCTACCAGTGGTTTCAAACGCAAGCCTTGCTGCCAAGGGTGTTTAAAGGTCAAACGAAATTTGGCATAAAACGACTATCTACACTGTTTTAAACCTCTGTTTCAAACCGCCGTTTAAAACCGTGTAGCACATGCTTTACTTTACTTACTTCCTACAAAATTGTAATTTAACTTGATTATAAGTTATCTCCTATATATCGCATTTTTAATGTGCATCCCACATCCTGCACATGTTTTGGTGACCCCGACGTGATATCTGAGGCGAGCAGCGTAACTAACCGACGAGACTCCAACGCGTCGACGAATAATCTCTGCACGAGCACGCGGGTCCGCCGCGCCGCCGCCGCCTGCTAAGAACAACGTGTCCTGTTGAACGAGTTGCGACAAGCTGTAATTGTTGAGTTTGGACGAATTTCCACGACAACAACTTTGGGATCACTCATCTGGATAGCCAAAATTGAGGAAAGTGCTGATTAATGCCGTGGTGAAGTGATTTCATTATTGTCGTTCGTTAAGGAAGTAGCCATTTTGGAGGTAAATTATTTATTTAATTTTATCGCTGCGAACTTCAATTTGCCTCTGGTGTGACGGTGATTCATTGCCTCATTCTGCATTATTTTCCGTTATTATAATATAACGACGAATTTCGTACCTATAAAATAAACATAGGTACTTAACTAGTGTGTGTACTAACTTGTCGAAATATTGAACAACAAATTCTGCTCACCGCCGCATTACCGTGCTGTTTTCGGGCCTAGCTTAGTTTATTTACGAAAAAATAAGCAATTATTCTTCGCGATCTACCTACACGCTTGCAATTTGCGCTTATTTTGTTTGAATGGACGCACGATTTTTTGGTTATTGAGCATGTTATTGCTACCTAATTAACGTTGCATTATACATACATTATACATATATATTGGTCATTTGACTATATAACCATAATTTGTTTGAACGTTATTTGCCTCTTCGTACTTACGTAGGTTGTATACCTCACTAAAAAATAATGTCGGACGATATTAAAAAGCTCAGGCAGTTTCGTAGTAATATAAAGGGTAGAATTACTATATTCAAAAAACATATTGAGTTGTTAAAATCAATTGATCCCAGTCAGATTACAAAATTACAGCTTACCGAATTACACTTAAAATTAGAAAGATTTCAGGCATTGTTTTCTCAATTTGATGAACTTCAATCTAAAATTGAAGCGCTAGATCTTGAATCTGAAAGTGAGCTTGAGGAAAGAGAATCATTCGAGGAAACCTTTTGCAATTTAATCTCCTATGCACAAATAATAATTGAAAATGTATCACAGGCTCAAAGCGCTTCTACTCATGGTGACAATAATGTTGATGTGAAGTCGGAGTGCAGCAGTTCATCCTGTAAAAATAATTTTAATGTTAAATTACCAACTATAAACCTTCCAAATTTTGATGGTAACTACTTGAAGTGGCTCGAATTCCGTGACACATTTGACTCATTGGTTAATAAAAATAAATCTATTCCAGACATTAACAAATTCCACTACCTTCGGTCTTCACTGAACAGTGGCGCTGCACTTGTTATAAAATCGGTTGAATTCACTGCAGAAAACTATATGTTGGCATGGCAACTTTTGTGTGATAGGTATGATAACAAGAGACTATTGATAAATAACCATTTAAAATCATTATTTAATTTTGAGCCTATCACAAAGGAATCAAATAAATCTTTGCGTTATATGATTGATTATTTCACAAAAAATTTACGTGCCTTAAATTTATTAAAGGAACCTACCAACTACTGGGACACAATTATTATTTACATGATGGCCTCAAAACTAGATGGCGCCACAGGTCGCAAATGGGAAGAGCATCGTAACAATCTATCAGTTTGTCCAACTCTTGATGAATTTTACCTGTTTCTGCGGAACCGAGCGGATGTTCTAGAAACTGTACAGCTCAAATCAGATGTTAAACCTCAGCGTTCAAATCAACAGACTAAATCTTTTGTATCTGCTCATAGTAAAGAAAGGTCGACTGGTATACAGTGTCCCATCTGTAAACAAGGGCATTTTGTTCACGAGTGTGAACAATTTAGAAATTTAAGTGTGGATATGCGTCTGAAGGAGGTTGCTAAGCATAAACTTTGTCCAAATTGTCTTCGCGGTGGTCATAATGTCAACCGTTGTTTTCGAGGTCCTTGCAAATTCTGTCAGAAAAAACATAGTACGCTGTTACATGAAGGTAAGGAATCAAGGCAAAATAATAATATTGAAAATTCAAACTTACCTTCAACTTCTGGATCAAATTCTAGTGTCGCTCCTGCAGTGTCGTTATCTGTCGTGATGGCGAGCCAGGTGTTGTTATGCACGGCCCTAGTCGAGATAATCGATCAACATAATAATACATACCTTGCGAAGGCGCTGCTTGACAACGGCAGTCAGTCTTCTTTTATTACAAAAAATCTACAAAATAAATTAAAATTAGAGTTCACTAATAGAAATGTAGTAAATGTTAGTGGTATCAATAATGCTGTAGTAAGTACGGCTCAATACTGTGATTTACGATTAAAATCTCGATTAAACGAATTTTGTGTCAATGTGTCATGTCTTGTCATACCACAAATTACATGCAAACTTCCAAGTGTGTGTATTGATCCATCGCAACTTAACTTACCTCACAATCTGCAGCTGGCTGATCCTGAGTTCTTCAGTCCTTCTGACATTGACATTTTGTTGGGTGCAGATATCTTTTGGGATATTGTAAACCCAAGACTAATTAAACTTGGTCGAAACAAACCTACTTTGCAACATTCTAAATTAGGCTGGTTAATATCCGGACCTACTGGTGTTGGCATCAGTAACAAACTAAAACATAATAACATTGTATGCAACTTTTCTCAAAGTATTCAACAAACATTAACTAAATTCTGGGAGATAGAAGAATTAGCTCCTGATAAAAAACATTTTCGTTCCAAATCTGAGGAGTTGTGTGAAAGTATATTTATAAATAATACTAAGCGATTAAGTGATGGTCGTTTTTTAGTTAAAATTCCACTAACTGAACCCCCCGAACTAGCTCTCGGTGACTCATACAATGTAGCGCGTCGTAGATTCATTAATTTAGAGCAAAAATTAAACAAGTCACCTGATCTAAAGGAGGAGTATAAATCATTCATTCGTGAGTATGAACACTTAGGTCATCTCGAACTAATAGATCGCCCTTCCTTTGGTTATTTTTTACCCCACCACGCTGTATTACGGCCCAATAGTGAAACTACTCGATTAAGAGTTGTGTTCGATGCCTCGTGCAGATCTACTTCCGGAAAGTCCTTTAATGACATCCAGTTGGTGGGGCCAGTTATACAAGATGACCTTTTGTCAATTTTGTTAAGGTTTCGTGGAAATACTTATGTCGTTACTGGTGACATAGAAAAAATGTACCGGCAAATATTAGTTGACGAGTCTCAGCGAAACCTGCAACTGATTCTGTGGAGAGACGAAGAAACGAAGCCGCTGCAAGTACTACAGCTAAACACTGTAACTTATGGCACGGCCTCGGCTCCATTTTTGAGCACAAGATGTTTATTAGAGTTGTCGCGAGAATGCGCTGACAAACCCGACGTACAGCGTGCAATCGAGCATAATTTTTACGTCGACGACTTGAATACGGGTGCTAACTCAAAACAAGATTTGAAAAACATTGTTCATGAAGTCATTAACAAACTTTCAGAAGCCTGTTTTCCTTTACGTAAATTCCGGACAAATGCTCCAGATATTTTAAAGGACCTTCCTTTAACAAACGTCTGTCAAGATTTTAGCAAAGAGTCTACTGTTTTGGGGCTAAAGTGGTGTCCACAAACAGATACTTTAAAATTTTCCACAGAATTCAAAATTGAATCGAAAATTACTAAACGCAATATCTTATCCATGTCCTCTAAAATTTTTGACCCGCTGGGTTTACTATCAGCAACTACAATTATTCCAAAGATAATATTACAACAATTGTGGTTATTGAAAAACGATTGGGATGAAGAAGTCCCAAATAACATCAAACTTCAATGGGACGAATTCATTAAAAATCTACACCATATTTCTAGTCTTGTGGTGCCCAGGCATGTAGTCTGTCGCGCACCGATTAATGTAGAATTTCATTGTTTTACTGATGCATCGCAGTCTGCGTACGGTGCTTGTGTTTATATAAAATCAAACGATACACTAGGAGCCACACATGTTCACCTTTTTTGTGCCAAGGCAAAGGTAGCTCCATTAAAACCGGAATTAACTATACCACGTCTTGAATTAATGGGTGCTCTATTAGGTGCTAGATTGCTTACAAAGGTTCTTTCCTCAAGTAACAATAGCTTTAAAATTTCACGTGCTGTCCTGTGGACAGATTCCACTATAGTTTTGGGATGGATTAATACCCAACCAAAAACCCTAAAAACTTTTGTATGTAATCGCATACAAGAAATTCGTGAGCTTACCGCTCAAAATGAATGGCGCTATGTGCCAACCCAACATAATCCGGCAGATTTAGCCTCACGTGGAGTCAAGCCGCAGGACGTTAAAAGTAACTCTCTCTGGTGGCACGGTGCTAGTTTTTTGACTAAGCCTGAGGATGAGTGGCCTCAGCATAGTAGTAATTTACCAAGTGATACATTGCCTGAAATGAAAGTCAGTTTAACTATACAACGTAAAGAATGTTTTATTTCATTTGACAAATATTCGAAACTATCTAAACTACAGAGAGTTTTAAGCTATGTGCAACGTTTTATATACAATTGTAAAAATAAAAATAATAAATTAAAAGGTAAACTGACACTACAAGAATTACAAACTTCATTAAAAACATTAGCTAAAATATCACAAACTGATACTTTTGAAAAGGATATTCATTCGCTTAAAACTACAGGCGTTATAAATTGTAAATCTAACATTCTATCTTTAAACCCATTCTTGGATAATGAAAATATCCTGAGAGTCGGGGGACGCATTCAAGGTGCGTTGCAACCCTATAATAAAATACATCCTATTTTAATTGATTCCAAGCATGCGTTTACCAAACTTTTATTTGCAGAGGAGCATCTGCGCCTATTACATTGCGGTCCTCAGCAATTACTTAGTCTCATACGTGAGAACTTCTGGCCCATTGGTGGCCGAGTTCTTGCTACACAAACCGTAAACAAATGTGTTAAATGTGTACGGATAAAGGGTAAATCCGTTCAAACTTTGATGGGTAACCTACCTCATCCGAGAGTAAATCCCTCATTCCCGTTTGAGATCTGTGGCACCGATTTTGCAGGACCATTCCATATTTCCAATCGAAAGGGCCGGGGCGCTAAGGTTAGTAAATGCTATTTGTGTCTTTTTATCTGTTTTTCTTCCAAGGCTTTGCACCTTGAAGTTGTTAGTGAACTAAGCACCAATGCATTTATTTCATGCTTACGTAGGTTTATTTCCAGACGAGGAAAACCTCGCATAATTTATTGCGATAATGGTAGAAACTACGTAGGGGCAAATAACGAGTTAGGCAGAATGCTTAAGGCCGCCAATGAGTCCGTGACTGAGTTCGGAGCAAGCGAGGGCATTGAGTTCAAATTCAGTCCAGCTTACGCACCCAATTTCGGTGGAATCTGGGAAGCTGGCGTTAAGGCGGCTAAGTTTCATTTGAAACGAATCGCAGGTAATTCTAATCTCACATTTGAAGAGCTTTCTACTCTGTTTACACAAATTGAGGCAATATTGAATTCGCGTCCTTTGACACCAATGTCGTCGGATCCGTCAGATTTTAACCCATTGACACCCGGCCACTTCCTAATCGGACGACCGTTGACGTCACTGGCATCTCCTATTGTGGAAAAATTATCAATCAATCGCTATCAGCATATAGAAAGACTACGGCAACATTTTTGGAAGAGATGGTCGCAAGAATTTCTCTCCGAGCTACAACAGCGAGTCAAATGGCGTCGATCCAGTGGCCAGCCTATCAAGGTTGGAGATGTAGTTGTCATCAAGGACGATCATCTGCCACCAATGAAATGGATTTTGGGAAGAGTGGAGAAGCTTTTTGTTGGACCAGACGGTTTATGCAGAGTTGCAGATATAACCACAACTAAGGGAGTCTTCCGAAGAGCTCTAAGCAAAGTCTGCATCCTGCCAGTTTACGATCCAGAGCTTCTTGAAAGCAGAGCTTCCAAGGGGGCGGAGTATGTTGAGAATACAAACACTGTGAAGTGAGCCAAGGAGCGCGGCCCGCGCAAACTTCACGCCGTGCGCGAGCGGCGCGGCGCTCGCGCCCTCTACCGCCAGGCAGAACATAGACACCGCGCCGTCAACACGTATTTACTTTACTTACTTCCTACAAAATTGTAATTTAACTTGATTATAAGTTATCTCCTATATATCGCATTTTTAATGTGCATCCCACATCCTGCACAACTTTAACATTTCACGTACGTATTTACTGAAAAAGTATTTATGATAATGCTTCTATATGCAATGTTAAGCATGAAATTACGTGAAACATACAAGAAAAGAAGTTGCTATTTAAAGTAATATTGTCATAATTTAAGTCGAATAGTACAAGAAGAAATCGCAAATTCAGTTTGTGAATTGTTTGTTTTGTAGCAATCAAATACTTTTTCTTTCTTTCTTTCTATCACTAAACTATCCATAGAATTGTGCCATGTTTTAAGACCTTACAGTAGATCTATCTCATTGCTGATAACTGATAAGTAAACCAACTGATAGATTATATCACTACTATCATCATATCTCATATTATTGTTGTCATAGGTTATGTAAAGAACTTAGGTATGAGAAGATAAAAAATCAGCCTAATCCAGTCTAGCAAATATTTAGTGCGAGTGCTGCTCTGTTGCATTTTGTTCAAGAATTAGCAGCTGCACATGCGTTAAGCGACGATGACATTCGTATTGTAGTTCCTTCGATTGTATATTAGCTAAATTCCTAAATGTAGTATATTATTTGGGCTACTTCCCGTTATGTCACATTCCCGATACGACAACATGTCAAAAGTTTTAAAAACAACTGAACGTTAATGGCGTTTGGTCAAGATTTTGATCTTCATACATCCATTCTCGTTTTGTCACCCTTTTTTAAACTAGTTCTTCGTACGGTACAGTCAACTACAAAAGTGACCAAGTTCTTTTTGACGCTTTTTTATCACCCGACTTTCCCAGAGGTGGGTACATTACTTTCTTAGCATATGTAAAATCCTAAATTATATACGTTACTTGCATAGGTATATGCAATAGGTTTGATTGCCATGTGCAGCTTTCATCTATTTAACTTTGAAAACCGATGGTCCTGTAACCTAACCTTACTGAGATTGAATCAGACTGCGGAGGTGCAAAAAATCCAAGTTGTCAAGATTTACAATACAACTACCAGGAGACTAGAAAAGTGTCGAAGTATTTTCGGGGCTGGAAAGACTCAAAACTACCAGGATACCAGAATCATGAAGATATATTTCCGGGGCTAGAAGTACGAGTGTTAGAAAACTCAAAAAATACCAGGATACTTTACTTGTTTTTTTTTTCTTGGGTCCGGGATAAATTTTTAATATCAATCTATGACCCTTAGGAGTCGAGGAAAAAGCAAAATAGCCAGAAAGAATAAGCCAAAAAAAAAGAAATGACGCTCCAGCCTCAAATACCCGAAATTACTGAATTGCGAAACCACGGGATTAACTTCTATAATGTTATGCCTTCCTGAAGCCAGTTCTACAGTTCACGCAGACGAAGTCGCAGTTAGAAGCTAATTTATAAACAAAATACAAAGAGCTCACCGGGATAACAATATGCTAGTATCACGAATTCAATACTCATCTAGAGGAAACTGAAAGTGATTATCAAAACACTATTGACGCGAGCGAAGCCGCGGGCGGAAGCTAGTAAGTAGATAGAACATGAACGGAGGCATTTCTTTTTGCTCCTGATTGTACTTTCCAAACAAAAGGTTGACCAAACGGGAAAGAATATAGGAATTTTCAAATGTTGACGAATCGGGAATGAATGTATGAAGATCAAAATCTTGACCAAACGCCACTAGCGTTCAGTTGTTTTTAAAACTTTTGACATGTTGTCGTATCGGGAATGTGACATAACGGGAAGTAGCCATTATTTGTTGGCATCAACTGTTAAAGTATTTACGTGTATAAGTTTATTAATTTGAGTATATATTATGGTATTGTATTATCTTTGTAATAATTTAATATTAATCGCGTTTCTGTTTTTTTTTTTCATATTACACCTACCACAATTATTCTCTGCATCACCCAAAGGTTGACTGGTAAAAATTGCCTAAGGCATTAAGTCCGCCTTTGTACATTTGTGTGCGTAAAGTGTTAAATAAATAAATAAGAGAAAAACAAAACACTTCAAAAGTGATGGTAACTCAATGTAGGGTTGTGAAGTCATATAATTACCATCAATATGATATAAAACTTTTCGTTACTGATGAGTGACTGAAGAACTGACAGACAATTCACAGTCGAAACGACTGGTAAGAAAGCTAAAAGAGGTTTTCCCTAAATCAGACGGAAAAAATCCAATATGCACTTACGAAGTCGCGGGCAAAAGCTAGTGGATTATACATATGAAGTCGTGTTTTATTTATTTAAACTTTATGTAGAATAGTGGTACATGGGCGGACTTAATGCAACAAGGCATTCTCTACCAGTCAACCTTTGGGTTAAAAAGACAATACTGTGGTAGGTGTACAACAAATAAATAAAATACCGCCTGCTATAGTAAATTTTATTTAGGAAGAGGGCAATGTAACAAAATACATTTTATTTAAAAGACTAATTACAGCTGATGAATGAGATTATTAATTGAACATTGATTTATTTGGATATACTTGAATTTTGACTTCAAGATTCTTATGAAATTTTGGAACAAGGAGCTCTGTGTCTTATAAGTAAGACAGCATTAAAATACCATTGCAACTTTTATATACTTATCTAAGTGCGACTCTTTGGTCATGTAGAAATACACACTGCGAAAATTTCAATCATTCCTATTACGTTTCTTGAGATACAGCCCGGTGACAGACAGACTGACAGACGGACGGACGGACAGTGAAGCCTTAGTAATAGAACACTATTACTAAGGCTTCCCTGTCCGTCCGTCCGTCTACGATTAGGAACGTAATAGGTACGATTTAAATTTTCGCAGTGTGTATTTCTACACTACAGGGTTCCGTACAAAAAGGGTAACCAACGAAACATCGTTGGTTACCCTTTTTGTACGGAACCCTAAAATTAACTTAAAATACGCAAATATCGAGAGAACTACTTGACTTGGTGGCGATGGCTTCTTATTACCTCGATTATAAATTCAAATTCACTTCATGTCACATGATACCTATATTGATTAAAAAAGTTACATTGCACATTTGCAGGTGTCCCGTTCAACAAACGCTTAAGATAAATTCAATCACCCGATTTCGATAACTTTGATAAGAATATAATAACAATCGAAACAACTTTATAAAAACATTTTACAAAATACGTACTGTGAGAATTACAAATTGTGAACGCATTGCAAATAGTTGTATATATTACTAGCTGCTGCCCGCGACTTCGTCCCCGTGGAATCCCCGATTTTAAAACATTCTTTATCGCTGCTCCGCTCCTATTGGCTTAAGCGTGATGATATATAGCCTAAAGCCTTCCTCGATAAATGGTCTATTAAACCCAAAAATAATTTTTCAATTCGAACCATTAGCTCCTGAGATTAGCGCGTTCAAACAAACAAACTCTTCAGCTTTATAATATTAGTATAGATAGAAGCGTGAACTGAGGAGCTCGTGACTAAATTATAATAGTCGTACGGGTCGATCTTCTAGGTTAAGCAACGCTTTCCCAGGTTGGTCTGTGGATAGGTGACCATCTTATCATAACGAGACCTCTCCGTGCCTCGGAAAGCACGTTAAACCGTTGGTCTCGGCTGTCATTTAGAGATCTTTGGCAGTTGTTACGGTTGTCAGAAGCCAGAAAACCTGACACTAGTCTTGCCAAGAAGTACCGTGTTCCCCAGGTAATAAGTTGTGGAGGTCTGGTAAGCAGCCGCTCCACGTAAAATACTGGTATTCAGTTGAATCTGGCTTGACTGGGAGTTGACCCCAATATAGTTGGGAAAAGGCTGGGCAGATGATTACAGAAGCGTAGAAAACTCGATTGTCCTTTGAGATTGTATTTTGTTTGGGGCTCGAAGTTTTCTTAAGGGATGGATTGAGGAATGAAATTTATACGCAGGAAAACCAAGGTTACCAGCATAGCCCAAATAATCGTCAAACATAAGTAGAATAGAAGAATATTTATTTAGCACTCACGGTTGCACTAAAAAGGGCCAATTCAGCAGTATTTCTGACAGACTGATGCTGTCTGACGCTGGTTTTCTAATCAACCTTTCGAATAACTAGTGGCAGTTCATTTGAATCTATATAATGGTAAAAAAATGTACATAGGTACGAGTATAATCAAAATAAAAGAATGAACAGATACAATTGAAAATGCAAATTATACTGAAAATAAGTGACAGTGAGCATGTACGTTGCTTAAACCAGACAGTCGATAAGATCAAAAAGAAGAAGATGAAATGAACTAGGATAATTTTAACCAAAACCAACGTCCATCCAAACAGTTTATACCATAACATACACATTTCAACCATTCATAGAAGAACTTGAACTAGATTTTAAGATCTTCACTCATTATGGAATGCAAATAAAGATATGAACATTAATAGATTAAATAAGAATTATAGGAGAATTGACAACGGAAACTGACCACATCCAAAGTAAAAAAATTAAATTCAGTAATATTATGACCTTTACTATTTTATGTGTTCATTAGAATTAAATGATATGTTCAATGTCATAATTATCTAGCACGTGTACATCTTTGAACAACGGATAGTAGCAATAAAAACATAAATCTATACTAATGAGGAAAGATTTGATTTCAATACAAACAAATTGTATTGAATCGACTCCGAAACTACTGAACCTATTTCAAAAAATCTTTCACTATTTGGAAGCTACACTGTCCACAAGTGACACGGGCTATATTTTCTCCCCATATTCCCAAGGGAACGGGAACTACGCGGGTGAAACCGCGGGTCGCTGCTAGTATTTAATAAAGATGTCACTTTTAAATGTTCCACTTAGGTACTAAGCTGTATTGTTTTAAATTAAAATAAAAACCAGTATTATTTTGTTTCCTTAATGATCTTGCCATTTTCTAGTTTGGGTGATATATTTATTGCATATGTGTTTACCCGAATGCCTACCTGATATTTTATATTTAAAATCATGTGAGACTTTTACCTTAACATTCATCAATTCCTTAACATTATATCATTGTATAAAACTATTATCAGTATCATCATTACCATTTGCTGATACTTCTGCGTTGCTGTAGGAACGTGTCCAAGATTTTCAATCATTGCTAGGGTTGCGGAATTTGTTCGAAAGAGTCACCGTGGCCCTGGAACGCAAAGGGCACTAGAAGGATCACGGGTGGGTTTTAGTCAGTAATAGTCTGACCCTCCCTTCCGCTCCGCCCAGAGCGGGTGAAGTCATTTGATGATTTCCCATCCAGAAAAAAAAAAGATTTTCAATCATACCTAAAAGTTCAAGGAGTTCCTGATAAATTACTGGTTAATACGACAAAGCTTGTTATGTCTGACCACAAGAGAAATGACACGCTTAATAGAAGGCATGCGTTAGGATGATATGATTGCATGGTAGACGGTAATCAATATTTATTTAAACACTAGCTTCTGCCCGTGACTTCGTCCGCGTGGAATAGTCACTAATCCCCCGATTCTTTGTGATATTGGAGGCGCCCGACGTGACGGCACAGTGGTGGCATGCGCGTGAGCTGCACTGGACGCGACACTGGACACTTGGACATTGCAACATTACTTTATTTTTCTAAAATAAAAGTAGCTTAGTAGTAGATAAAAGTAACGTAATAAGGAGTACCTTAGTACTCCTTATTACATTAGCTATGCCTATGCCTATAAAAGTCCAGAGATTAGCCGGAACAAACAGACAGAAAGACAAAAAATTTAAAAAAAAATGTTATTTTGTTGTATGTACCGTATATATTACCATGTAGTAAAAAGCGGTTATTTCAATATTACAAACAGACGCTCCAATTTTATTTATATATATGTATGTATCTATAGATGTAATACAAACAAAGCCTATAAACAAGCCAACATACTCAATATGATCATGACATGATAACTGCAGAAAATAAAGAACAATTTTAAGTTCAACCAGTTCAAAACATTAGTTTTTGGGACCTTAACACACTACCTCAGGATAACCCCAATCCAAGTCAACATAATATTATTATCATTACTGAGACTTTCTAAAACAAGATTAATGAATAAATTAGAGGTACGGTCAATGGCACGCTTAGTAGTAACATATGAACTATGAAAACCGCTTCCTAATAAGCACTATCAATCTTTGCTTCTATCTATATACTTTATTCCACTTCTGGCTGAAGCGCTTTTACACTATCCAATTTTTAGGAAACCTAAATCGGATACAATTTAGGAATTCGAATTAAATCGGCCTCTAAATTCATATACACTATCATGTTTCCTAAATTGGCTTCCTAAAAATTGGATAGTGTAATAAGCGCTTAAACGTCTCCCTCTACATTTTCCACGCAAATCCTTACCTCCTAGTACAATCTTTTCGATAGGAGCTCGAGCCCTCTTCGTTCCACCATCAGACCTTGGTCTGCTGGCTGCATCTGGGATTTAATGGGACCCATTCAGTATTTCTTTTTGTCCATTTCTCGTTTGAGGTGCGGTCCAATCCCACTTAGGCTTAGCGACAGTTTGGCTAACGTACATGATATTGAATTCTTTATTTTATTTTTCTAAACTAATCTTTTAAACAGGTACATTTTTTTGTATGTTTCTAGAGGTAATCACCGGAAGGATAGCCCCTTGTGACGCTGAGTCACAAGATAAGAGGTTGTCCAACCTCCCAACTCGTCTACAGTGTGTAGGATGGTAGTAGTGGAATAATAAAACTTGGATTGGTAACTTGATTGTTTATTACGTGATAGTTAGGATAAAAGAAACCCGGGTTTCTAATACTGTTACATAATATTATAAAATATGATCACACTGGTAACTATTGAAAATTTATAATTTGTATTGCTCTGCTTGAGCGATTTGGTAGGACTGATTCAAAAAATCTGCGCAGTCAATGAAAAAACGAAATTCTAAATATTTTTGAAAATAGATACATTTTCTTTTTAGTACAATGAAATTAAGGAGTTTTCAGTCATCGTGGAGGTTTAAAGTCCACGAGACTGAAAACGCAACGACATCGTTACACCCTTAAAATGACGAGCCAACGTCACCGTGATTCCGTTGTAAGAGAGAGACAGACCCCAGGGACCCCAGATACAGGAGGAATAACACTATCCCTGTTTCACAACGGGTACTTGATGACATAGACACGTCATTGATTTTTAGGCAGAAGTACCTAAGTGCTTAAGTTAAGTAATGTTTAGAAGCCTATGACTAACTTGAAAAACTGGTAACTCTTATAATACTGTAAAATTCGTTTGTCGTTTTTTTGACAGCAATATTAACACCTATGAAGCCGGTTTTTCCATATCAAGCTTTTGTATTCTTTCCTCAATTAGAGATTTCGAAGGGAAATTCACGGAACTTATCTTAACTATTAACTACTAAATATATAAAGAGCTAAATTATATGTTTTTAAAAGGTAACATCCGGGAATTTATTGTGAAAAATGGTTCGAGGACTATTTTCGTGCGCGGCGCTTGACACTTCTGGGGCAGCCCCCTGGATAATCGCCGGCCAGCCCCGGTGACCATAATCTATACTAATATTATAAAGCTGAAGAGTTTGTTTGTTTGTTTGAACGCGCTAATCTCAGGAACTACTGGTTCGAATTGAAAAATTATTTTTGGGTTGAATAGACCATTTATCGAGGAAGGCTTTAGGCTATATATCATCACGCTTAAGCCAATAGGAGCGGAGCAGCGATAAAGAATGTTTTAAAATCGGGGATTCCACGGGGACGAAGTCGCGGGCAGCAGCTAGTACTATAATAAATATTGTAAAGACGCGGGCTGGCTATCGTATTTTGTCGCACTATTGCACACTTCACCGTCCTAAGTGCGTTGATAACTAATTTATGACCGACCACTGTGCGTGTGCGTCCACTAGACCTAATTATTCTGCATCTATGAACAATTTGAATTTATTGACCTGTGATTATTAATAATACACTTCCATGCATAAAGATGATGGTTTTTAAGTCTTAGAAACCGGTTCTTAGTGCATAATTATCTATCTAGTATTTAAAAGTAACACCTGTGCACAAAAACTGACTTTGATAGATGAGAATTTAAAAAATTCTGTCTGCAATAATTTATTGATGTTAAGTGCGAGATTTTTTTAGATCTTTTTTATTTGTAACTTCATAAAGAAAAAGGGTATTTGACTTAAAAAAAAAAACTAATTAGTCCGTCAAATAGATTCCTAAAAAATATTGGACCTGTATTTTCTTTTACGCAAATAAAAAACGAAGACGATACAGTGCGTTCAATACTAGTGCGACGTCACTACGTGCTACAATTTTTACCAAGACGTGACGTCACTCCTGATCTTTGATGTTTTTTACCTTCGTCAATTTTTATAGATTTGATAAAGCAAAAAATACGTGTCCAATATTTTTTGGAAAACTATCTGATGGACTAATTAAATTAGATTTTTAGTTAACTACCCTATTGCTGACTAACACCTATTCTCTGGGTGGTAAGCAGGTGACATAGCAGATGCATTGGTTTTTTTTCTGGAGTAGGTACTATAAATGTACACAATTAAGAATACTAATTCCTGTGCATGGCTGTGGATAGTGTGTGTGTGTGGCTGTGTTAAGGTGTGGTCGTGTGGTGGATGGTTCGGCTTTATGTGTGTGTGTGTCTAATTTGTGTTTATTTTCGGTGTTAACAATTATATCAGCCTTTTAATGTTCCCACTGCTGGGACACAGGCCTCTTCTCTAGGAGAGGGAATGAGCCGTAATCCACCTGCAATTAACAATTATTGGCAAGCTTTATAAATCTGTACCCAATATAAAGCTGAAGAGTTTGTTTGTTTGAACACGCTAATTTTAGGAAATACGGGTCCGATTTGATGCCTCCTTTGAGGGTTAAATTACCCTTTTATCGAGGATGGCTATAGGCTATATATCTTCACGCTAAGACCAATAGGAGCGGAGCACAATGAAGAATGTCTCAAAAACGGGGTTATTTTTTCTCTCTCTCTCTTGTGACGCAGACGAAGTTGCGCTGGTCAGCTAGTAAATAAATACAAATGGCTGTAAGTAGAGAATATTTCGATACCGGAAATTCAAATAACTTAAGAGACATATCGGCATTTAAAAGAAATGTGCCCTATGCCAACAGTCATAAGGAACATTTCGGCTTTTTGGTTAAATGTCCCTTACGTTAATTGATACTTCTGGTATCGATTTGTTAAATAACCATGCCTCAACGTAGTACGTCCTCTTGGTACAATTTTAGAATTTCACGAAGAGACTGTTGCTTGCTAAAGCAAACTAGGAGAGAAAAAACGCATTGTCCTCATCCAATATCGATTCAAACCTCAAGTAAGCCAAATTGCCAGATCAACCCAAGATGAAAACTCTTCTCGCTGGAAAGTGACCTCAAATAATGAGACTAGAGAAGGAAGAAGGCTTACGGAATGTCTTTGAAAGAGTCACCGCGGCCCTGGAACGCAAAGGGCACAAGAAGGATCACGGGTGGGTTTTAGTCAGTAAGAGTCTGACACTCCCTTCCGCTCCGCCCAGAGCGGGAGAAGTCATTTGATGATTTTTCTATCATTGATTCAAAAACAGCTTAATTAAATATCAAGCTTTTACCAAATGCCAGATCTAAATGGGTCTCTAATTATATCACCTTTAGACAGGATTTATGACATCATTCGCACCTTTGAGATTCACCTTTTAATTGCTAATTAAAACTATTTTTATTTTCAAATATTCTCATCTTTTTCTATTTTACTTCTGTTTGTTTATTGTTCTGATCAACTTTGAGACGTTTAGAACAATGACGAAAAATTCAGAATGAGCTTCAAAAGACGCACCTATTTTTTTTAGAATAGAATAGAGTACTCTTTATTATGTACAACATACACGTTACAGAAAATAGACACAGAAAACATTAGGTACATAGGGTGACACCACAAGTGACACAATGGGCGGTCTTATCGCTAAAAGTGATATTTACTAGAAAACCTTTGCATGGATTTGAAAGAGAAAAAGGAAATACGGTAACCTACTGTAGGTAGTCTTAGGTGTACTAATTATATATACAATAAATACATAATAGATAAATATATACAATAATAATTATGAAACAAAAGCATAGAACCCAAATAAAAACGATTTAAGGGAGAGATAGTGATATTACCGCACCGCTTGAAACGTAAAAATGATTTGTCGTAAAAGCTGGTGGAATGTATCGGTATCTCTAGTCTCAAATTTTCCTTTTTATTTTTCTAACTGTAATTATTTTCATCTATATTCAATAAATTACTAATAAGTTTAGTGTACGTATGTGTAGCCACGTTGTTCTCCTAAAGTGCACGACGGGTTTTGAAGCAATTTTCACAATTTTTTCTGAATTCTTATAGAAATAGGTCGTTTATGGTAAACTACCCTATTATATTATTCTGCATAATGAACTCTTGGTGTTTTGTCAAATCCAAGCAAAAACCACGCAAAGCGGGAATGGATCATTTGTAAGAGATATGTACCTACATACATGACACATGTATGGACAGGTATATAACCTGAAACATAAATACCTACCTATATGTACCTAAGGTTCAAGCGGAAACAAAGACCTGAGAAAAAAATAGTTCTGCCAATGCCACTAAATTATTTATTAGCTAACGCTCAAATCAACGCACAAACTAATTAGTATTCTGATCACAAAACTAGGTACGCGTTGAAATAAGTCCTAACAAGTTTTGTAGAGCAAAACGTTTTCTAAGTCACCCTCCCACCTTTTTTCAAACCTGCAAACGATTTTGAAATCAATAATCAAACATCACTTTGTTTAAAATACCTACACATCTTGGAATTTACAATTCAAAAGAGGTCTCTTTGTTACCGTTCGAAAAACCAATTAATAATCAATGCCTATGTATGAAGCAAACATAGTAATTTCACTCATTCCATTCAGGTGAACGAAACTAGAGCAGTCACCATTCGCAACCTGCCGATGTAACACGTTGCCATAATATTAAATTGTACCTTGTGCATTATTCCAAATACAGTCCACTATAAACCTTTAATTTATGTGGTTTTATTACCAGCGACTGCCACAACCTAAACGTTATCATTATCAAACAAATAAAGACGTGGTTGGAATGCCCTTTGAACTGTCTTCAAAGAATTATTGATAAGTTTTTCTTTTGACCTTCCACTGTTCGTGCTTCCACTGCTGGAATACCAGCTCCTCTCCGATTGACGGAGTAGGCTGTAATCTACCACGGAGACACATTGCGAGGTAGTGGATCCTATCTTGGCGTACTATTAAATTTTATTCAACTAATAATTTAACATACAACGACTGTTATTTCACCAAAACGATTTTTTTAAACAAATTATCAACAAAAACAATGGAAAATAAAAATTCTGCTTATCTATGGCTACATGAGAATAGCCTTTATCGTAGCGATCGAGCTTATTTAAAAGATTGGATTCTATTCATTTTATCACTAGAGTTTTTAGAAAACAGTCACAGCTATGCTTTTTGTCAAAAAACATTACTGCGATAATTTTTTTGTTGGAAATGTACTCCAATCGTCGTCTGCCTAGCCTTTTCCCAACTATATTGGGGTCGGCTTCCAGTCATACCGGATTCGGCTGAACACCAGTATTCAACGTGGAGCGGCTGCCACTAGACCTCCACAACCCATTAACTGAGTAACACGGTACTTCTTGGCATGACTGGAGTCAGATTTACTGGCTTCTGACAATCCGTAACGACTGCCAAAGATCTACAAATGACAGCCGGGACAACGGCTGAACGTGTTTTCCGAGGCACGGAGGAAACTCGTTATGTTAAGATGGTCACCCATCCACAGACCAACCTCGGCAAGCGTTGCTTAACCTTGAAGATCGACCCGTGCGGCTGTTAATGTTTAGCCACGAGCTCCTCCAAATGTAGCCCATTATAAAGAGAATTTTAAATTTTCATTGTTTTTGTTAATAATTTATTTTAATAAAATCGCTTCGGTGAAATAACGTCAATCGTTGTGCGTCAACTTAAATAATTAATTTCTTATGCCACTGACTTTCAATTTATGTTTTAAACTATTTGACCTGCGCAACTTCGTTTTTGTTACATTTTTCATGACTGCTGTGCTCCTTTTGGTCTTAGCGTGATGTTATACAAAGTGGAGCAGGACGATTGACATTCCTTTAAGCCACCTAAAGAGTATCATGTTCTTTACCCGTATACAAAAAATCAATCAAATCCAACGAATACTTTAGCTACAGGAAATTATTTTTCATTTTCTTATTTTTCAACATGCTGTAGATCTGAGTCCGTAATAATAGGTAAACATTGTAAGGTCAAGGACCTGTGCAAAACGGTAGGTACTGTAGGTACGGTAGGTACGATAGGTACGGTAGGTACGGTAGGTACGGTAGGTACGATTTGTTGCGAACGCGCAACTTGGTGATTTGTTGTTCTCCGACTAAAGTACCTACCTACGTCCCGCACCGCAACTGCCCGCTGCACCCCGCACCACGCCGCGTAATAGGTCAGTGACTTTTCGTAGATAAAGCGTATTACTTTTTATGCAGTTGATTTTGATATTTATTTTGTTTGAAAATTGCAATTGTTAAATTTTCCATTAAGCACTAATTTTCGTGTTTTAAAATGTTTCAATGGACTAGTACTGTGCTCGTTTTAATTTAATGTCGTAAGTCCAGATCCACATTGTATAGGCCTATAGCCTTCTTCGATAAATGGGCTATCTAAGACTGAAACATTTTTTCAAATCTGACTAGTAGTTCCGGAGATTAGCTTTAAATATTAGTACTAGCTGACCCGGCAAACGTCGTTTTGCCACATAAAATAAAATAAAAAATTTAGGGGTGGACCACCCTTAACATTTAGGGGGATGAAAAATAGATGTTGTCCGATTCGCCACCCTAGCCGATAGGGACGCTAAGATTCACGAAAATCGGTCCAGCCGTTTCGGAGGAGTCCAACCACAAACACCGTGACACGAGAATCTATCTATACTTATAATATTATAAAGCTGAAGAGTTTATTTGTTTGTTTGTTTGAACGCGCTAATCTCAGGAACTACTGGTCGGATTTGAAAAAATCTTTCAGTGTTAGATAGCCCATTTATCGAGGAAGGCTATAGGCTATATATCATCACACTAAGACCAATAGGAGCGGAGCAGTCATGAAAAATGTGACACAAACGAAGTTGTGCGGACAGCTAGTTTTATATATAAGAGATGTGCCACGTATAGGTTATAGATATTACAAATGACGATTAGTGCCGACAGACTTAGGTCCTTATCATACGGACTGCTCAAGTAAACAGTGTGATGCACTTGTATTTTAGCTACACGTGTCTCACTTTGGAACTCGAATTAAGTCTTCAAGGTTCCCCAGCTAAGCCATCTCAGAGAAGCCAGTGAGTTCAGTGACATAGGCTCGAAGGGCAGAGCCTTCTTAAATTATTAACAACGTTTTCCTGTTCAATAATGTGTTGTTGTTATTTACAACGTAATATTATGTCTGTATTGTTTACGAACACGTGTAAGGAGCTCGCTATAAATAGCTGTAAGTGTTTGTAAGTCAATGTTTTTTAAATGGGTCAAATTAACTTCAAGACACTCCGCAAATGTCATTGGTAATCGTAGATATAAAACCAGTGTAACGTTTAAAAAAACAGTTTTAATATGAAGTCAGTTGATTCTGGAATTTATGTATAATCAACACCTTTGCACATAAATATACTCTTCATTATTACAGAATTTTGCAGTCTTGGCTTCAGGTCATTATTAACAGTTCCTAATGAATAAACCTTTTTTGCTTTTTTAACCGACTTCAAAATGAGGAGGTTCTCAATTCGGTAGGTATGTTTTTTTTTCTATGTATGTACAGCGTTACGCTTAGATTTCTAATCCGATTTACGTGGTTGTTTTTATTCGATATAGAATAGTAGCCATTTGGTCCCATATGCATTTAGTTTAGTTTAGTTAAGTAGTTTTTATTTTATGAGCATTTTTGCTAATTTCAATAAATGATAGCAAATCTGTCGGGATAGTTGAAATCGCATGTTTGTTTATTGTTTACACCAATTTATATCAAGTATGCTGTGATGGGGTATGTTCAGCTAGGAGTGAACCACTACAACGTGAAAAATAAAAATAAAACTTTGTACACAAAAATACAACCGACTCCTAAACAAAGAAAAAACAAAAAGTACAAAATAACTTTAATTTCGGAACTCGGTGTTTTTAGTTGCCTTTTTTGTTTTTTGAACACACCGACTTCCGAAATTAATGTTATTTTGTACTTTTTGGTTTTTTGTTTAGAAGTCGGTTGTATGTTTTTTTTTAAGTTTTTTATCTGTTATCGTGATCTGAGTATCGAAAACGTTGGACGATTTTTGTATCGTGGCCAAATTAAAAATAAAATATCTTCATAATCAAACTTATAAAACATCATAATCTGATCCATCAATTAATATTGGTTTATCTGCTTAATTACATACATATATGCGATATGTAGACAGATAAATGCTCAGCCGATAGTTTTTAATCCAGTTTGTTGCTTATAACAAAAACATACTAAAACAACTGTTAATTAACCAATACGATAATCATAACTATTAACATTTTATTTTCATGATACTGATCATAAAATCAGTCACTAATATACATAATAGTAATAGTGACTAATTCCACTCATTAAAATTAGTCACTAATATAATAGTAATAGTGACTAATTCCAGTCATTAAAAAAACCGGCCAAGTGCGAGGCGGACTCACGCAGCGAGGGTTCCGTACAAACGTTGATGTAACTAAAAATTTACGGTTTTCGCATTTTCCTTTATCTGTGCTATAAGACGTTGCTTCGTACCAAATTTCAAGATTCTGGGTTCACGGAAAGTACCCTGTAGGTTTTGATTCCCTTGCGAGTGTCTAAAGTTTTCGGTATAAACGGCTGTATCTTTTGAATGCGTTAGCCTAGAAGTTTGATTTTTTCACAGCTCCAAGGGACAGTAGACTTCAGTATTTGATATAAATTCCAGCTTGATACCTCCACACGTTCCTGAGAAATAGGGTCTTAACAGACAGACGGACGGACGGACGGACAAGAAAATGATCCTATAAGGGTTCCGGTATTTTCCTTTCGAGGTACGGAACCCTAAAATCGTTCAAAATCTCGTTTATGATGAAAAATCATCTAGTAGGTACCTACATTGTACTTATAAAAAGTCAAAAGCTTGTGAGAAATGGCGGGACAATAGAGATATTATTGTGACAAGTGTAACCTTTCTTAACATTAAGGCAACGGCTTCTTAGAGACAGTCCAATATTGACTTAAAGAAAAACAGACTGAAATGGACAAGCGATATTATTTCTATCTTGTATTTGACAATCTGTCATACAACGATTGAACATGTACACTACGGAGCAATTAACTGGAATCACTTCATCGAGCGATATAAAGTTTTTTTTTTATAATTTCTATGCAATTACAGTATTTATTTGTGGTGTATCATTTGAAAGGTAATTTTGTTAGCTTTCAGAAAGTAGAAAATTAATTTATTTTTCCATCTAAATTTATCGAATTATTGCAAATTTGCTATAGGTCTTAGTTGTTGGTGTCTATATAAAAACGAAGTAATATAAAAAAGATTTAAAAAAAACACAAGTAAATTGAAAACATAAAAAAGAAATATTCACAATTAATGTTGTTTACCCATAAATATCTTGGGTAATCCCCTTGCCTCCAACTACTGCCTATAAATGGTTTTTCACTGACCGAATAAGTTTCTTGATGGAATCCTGAGGGATCTTCTGCCACTCTTCGACTAAAGCAGTTTTCAGGTCTTCTATCGACGCCGGGCTGGAATTCCTCCTCGTACTAATCGGATTCAGGACTCAAGGCTTGTCAGTCTAGTATGGGAATCTCGACTTCCAGCTAGGAAATTTTTGTGTCCAATTTATTGCTCGCGAGTGTAGATACATAAGTTTAGTAATAAATACGGCCTAAAGGTAGAAATATGACGTAGTGTACTTCACAATGGTCGAACCATAGATATAATAAACAAGGAGATATGCCCTGTAGCCGAAAATGTATCGGAACCTGTGTCTCCTGTTTTGCCCTACCACCCGGCAACTACTACGAATGCAGTTCAGTAAAAGCAATAGATACGCAGTCGCGCACACACCCGCATTTTTGAAATCGGACTGTACTACACAATCAATTATAAACCTTATCCTAATAAACACAGCGTATATTTACAGTACACCGTGCAACTTACTCACACAAAAACAACGGTGGGTATCGTTGTGCTGTGCAAAAGCAATTTATTTTACATATACGCTAGTGATTGACTTATCGATTCTGGCATTTATTACACACGCCATGCTGCCCATGTATAACAAATAAATAGCATGAATATGTTGACTATTTTAAGCAAAGGTCACTAATAAATTATCTTAAACATGCCGA
The DNA here is from genome assembly GCA_905332915.2 of Hecatera dysodea. Taxonomy (NCBI): domain Eukaryota; kingdom Metazoa; phylum Arthropoda; class Insecta; order Lepidoptera; family Noctuidae; genus Hecatera; species Hecatera dysodea. Next base: position 1,496,981 of record HG995294.1, on the reverse strand, counting down.
TTACTATAATGCATTCGAAACTTTATCGAAAGTAAAATACAATTACCATAAAAAGTAAGGAAGTAGCACGAGGATAAGGCATACATACGATAATTCAAAGCCAAAAACACTTGAACGATTATTTACCAAAAATTTATTGCAATCTAAGAAAGTTTGGTACACTTTTGTAATATTTCATTCAACAATCGACATTGTTGTCGACAGTGTATCTGCACAATTACATCACTAACTCGCGGCAAGAAGCAGCGGCCGTACTATGCGATACATCGGCTTGCTAAAGTATCGTTTTGTGATTTTTACATTGCTCATCCAGTCACTTAGCGACAAACTTAGGTAGTGGTTAAGGAGCAGTGTATTCATTGTAATATGTTATTGTCGCTGTGACATTTGAAAACAAAAATAACATAGTATAAGCAAGAAATATTTTACGATTTGTTGTTTTTCATGATTTTAAAGACAAATATAGTAAAATACTTGTATTTTGATATGGTAAGTGATTCCATAATTAACAAAGTTTTGGTTTATGCTTCGGTTTTTACAAGAAAACACTGAACAACACGGCATTCTTATATTTTATCACGCTCACGGTCGTAAGCGCACTAGTTCGCGGATTCGACCATTGCGTAAGACATGCTCGCCCAGAGCATGTCGCGAGGACACCGACACGCCCCCTTGCCACTTCTCCTGTATTTTATATTTCTATGGGTCGAACATTTCAATCTTTTAGAGTGATCAGACCTTTTAGCCTGACCAATAAAGAAATGTACGGCAATTACTTAAAGACACGACATGTTCGCATATAAAAGTCCTACTGTTCAATTTTCCAACGTCTTCATGATAAAAAAAAATCTACTTGGCAATATCGGTCATAGATACCTTTCATCATCATCATCATCAACAGCCTGTTGCAGTCCACTGCTGGACAGAGGCCTCTCCAATTGCACGCCACTTAGATCTATTTTCGACTTCTCGCATCCAGTTTCTGCCAGCCGTCCTGCGCAAATCGTCACTCCACCGTGCCTGAGGACGTCCTACACTACGTTTACTTCTATTTCTATGAAATTTCTGAATTGCAAATGAAAAGTATTTTATTTCAAGAAATATTTGCAGTTAATGATCAAAAACGTAATCTTCAGATTTTTAGTATTTCGTCAATTAAGAATATACTGGATTTTTCCCCTATTTTACGAATTGTATATTCTTACTAGCTGACCTGGCAAACCTCGTTTTGCCACATAAAATAAAAATAAATATTTAGGGTTATCGTAAAGGTGTGAAAATTTAGGGTTGTATGTATTTTTGTACGCTGTATCATAAAAAAATAAAAACAAAAAATTTTGGCTAAAAAATAAAAAATGAATTTAGGGGTGGACCACCACATTTAGGGGGATGAAAAATATATGTTGGCCGATTCTCAGACCTACTGAACATGCATATAAAATTTTATAAAAATCGGTCAAGCCGTTTCGGAGTAGTATGGTAACTAATATTGTGACACGAGAATTTTATATATATAAGAAGAAGATATAATTTAATTCTAGCATGTATAGGGTGATATTTCGGAAAATCTAACCGTGTTATTTCACGAAAAACGAGAAAGAAATGTTAAGCGAAACAATGTTTTGTATATCGCAAAGCAAAAAATAAACTATCGACATAATATACTGAGATAAACGTTTGATTGATAGCTACAAACATCATTGATTGACATAACGATATGACCGACAATTTGTCGACCACGAGGATGCCTGATTCAACTTTATTTCTCTAACAATCAATTGCGCCGTGATTGATTCACTTTCTGACACCTAATGGACACAAGTGGCTCGGGAAATAGACAAGACTGGTTTTATAGAGCTAGAACAACTATCGTGCAAAATGTGTGTATTATGGTGCAATCTATTCAAAGTGTTTTATTTTACGTATGCCTTTTTTATGGATGGGAAATCATCAAATAACTTCTTCTGATCTGGGCGGAGCAGAAGGGAGTTTCAGACTCTTACTGAGTAAAACCGAATTGTAATTAAGCTAAAAAAAAAATAGAATAATACTGTTGCAATTCAACTGGAAGAAATTTCTTCCTACTAATATTTTGGCGACACGATTGGCACAGTGGTTGAGCGAGTGGCTGCTGCACTACGTGTCGTGGGTTCGATTCAAACGGAACAAATATTTGTATGTCCTACAGATAGTTGTTCCGGGTGTTTGTGTATGTGAGATTGTATGTTTGTAATGCACCTCCGACACAGGAGAAATTCCTAGTGTGGGGCAACTTTTTATTAAAAAACTGTATATATATATAATTATAGTAAACGCAAACGTTTGTAAGTATGGATGGATATTTTGTTACTAGTTCACGCAAAAACTACTGAACGGATTTGGATGAAATTTGGCACACAGATGGTTTATAACCAGGATTTACATATATCATACCACATTTTTACCCCGATATTCCCACGGGATAGAAACTTATGCGGGTGAAACCGCGGGTTTTTAATATAAATTGCAGCATGTACCTATGTGTTCTTCTCTCTGTTTATATAATATAATTTTCTGTTTAAAACGTTTTTTTTTATGTAGAGATAAAAGAGCAAGCAAAATAGAAAGGTTGTAACAGGTTTAGTGAGTTAGTTGATACGTTATTTTCTTTTAATTTTGTATTTTTTGTGCGTCATTCATTTCTGGCGGGAATAAACGTGTTTTCTGTGTTTCTCTTTTCTTTAAAGGCCTTGGCTCTTAAGGCACAGAGTTTCGAAGATATCCCAGACCTCTATCCTTTTTTTTTTGGATGGGAAATCATCAAATGACCCCTCGCGCCCTGGGCGGAGCGGTAGGGAGTGTCAGACTTTTACTGACTAAAACCCACCCGTGTTCCTCCTAGTGCCCTTTGCGTTCCAGGGCCGCGGTAACTCTTTCGAACAAATTCCGCAACCCTAGCAGGCACCGACCCTATGGGGCCCCGTCCCTGGTGCTGACAGCTCCTTGAGGCGCGCGTGGAACACAACGCGTCGTCGACTCGGCCTGGTTGTAATCGGACGGCGAGCCATATGATAACGTTGCTTAGTTACAATATATTATTAACACGTCACTCCAGTGACCTCCAGAACTGATTCACTGGAGTATCCCAGTAATTGGATAGTTGAGGTCGGACGACGTCGCTCCGCGCCAAACACTCTACTTTTATATTTACTTATCCGAAGCTATGAATGTGATTCAATTTCAAGAAAACTTTTCTTGTTTTCTTGTAAATCTTTTAACTCAAAGGACTAGTACTAAGAGAATAGTGCCACTGTCCGTCTATGTATCCACAATAATTAAAGAGGAAAGATTTGTATTTTGTTTTTGTAACGAATAAACTCAAAAACTACTGGACCGATTTCAAAAATTCTTTCACCATTAGAAAGCTACATTCACCCTGAGTAACATAGGCTATACTTTATCCCCGTATTCACACGGGAACGGGAACTACGCGGGTGAAACGGCGGGGAGCTGCTAGTAAATAAATAAAGCCAGGCGATATAATATTATAATCTACTCAGTCTCTTTCGATACATGACTTGGATCTTTTAACTGTGAAATTAATTATTAATTAATCCTTCATAAAACTTGTCGACTGAGGATGTAGGAGGAGGGTGAGTAGGTACTTTTTTTTTCTGGATGGGAAATCATCAAATGACTTCTCCCACTCTGGGCGGAGTGGAAGGGAGTGTCAGACTCACTGACTAAAACCCACCCGTGATCCTTCTAGTGCCCTTTGCGTTCCAGGGCCGCGGTGACTCTGTCGAACAAATTCCGCAACAGGAGGGTGAGTACTGAGCGTGACTATTAATGAAGAAGTATGGAGGAAGGGGTCATATTCCAACATCCCCAAAATAAATTGGTATAAGAAAAACCGGCTAAGTGCAAGTCGAAGTAGCGCATGAAGGTTCTGTACCATATCGACTATACAAAACTAATATGTGTTGCATGGGAGCCCGCCTTAATTTTTATTTTATTGTTTTTTAGTATTTGTTGTTATAGCGGCAACAGAAGTACATCATCTGTGAAAATTTCAACCGTCTAACTATGACGGTTCATGAGATACAGCCAGGTGACAGACGGATAGACAGACAGACGGACTGACAACGGAGTCTTATTAATTAGGTCCCGTTTTACCCATTGGGTAAGGAAGCCTAATGATGATGATGCAATATATTGTCAAAATCTTTGATCATGTTTAAAGATTTTATTTTATGGTAGTTACTAGCTGTCCCACGCAACTTCATCTGCGTCACATATTATGTAAGATACAGAAAAAAATAACCCCGTTTTTGCAACATTTTTCGTTGCTGCTCGGCTCCTGTAGGTCGTAGCGTGATGTTATCTAGCCTTCCTCGATAGATGGGCTACCCATCACTACAATACTTTTTTCCATTTCGAACCAGTAGTTCCTGAGATTAGCGCGTTCAAACAAACAAACAAACTCTTCAGCTTTATAATATTAGTATATAACTAGCTGCTGCCCGCGACTTCGTCCCCGTGGAATCCCCGATTTTAAAACATTCTTTATCGCTGCTCCGGTCCTATTGGTCTTAGCGTGATGATATATAGCCTATAGCCTTCCTCGATAAATGGGCTATCTAACACTGAAAGATTTTTTCAAATCGGACCAGTAGTTCCTGAGATTAGCGCGTTCAAACAAACAAACAAACAAACAAACAAACTCTTCAGCTTTATAATATTAGTATAGATTTATTACGTCAACAGCGGGATTTCAATTTTCTTTAACCATATTCAGGATATTTAATTTCAAACTAATAATATTTAATTTCATCACCACTGCTCTCAAAACGGTGATGGAAAATATCGTGCAGAAACCGGCATGTCCTAGAACCAAAAATTCATTCACCAACCCGCACTGGGCCCGCGTGGTGGATTACGGCCCATTCCCTCTCCTAGAGAGGAGGTATGTTTCCCAGCAGTGGAAGATTGTTTTCAGGATATTTTATTTACTTCAATCTAATAATATTCCTATTCTCAGATTAATCGTCACATTTCTGAGAACAGACAGACGTCATCGGCTGGATATCGATTTCCATTTTCATTATTTGCCTACATCATTATTTTTAACCTCAGAATAATATAATTCCAAATGAGTGAAATCGAAGGAAGGGGAAGCCGAAAACAAACCTATTATTTAGCATTGAGGACAATAATGAGAAAAACATTCCGGATAATAAAGGCTTTTTACAAATGAGGGGACTTGCCTCGTTCTTGTTTTTTTTATACCCTCTGGTGTAGCTCAAGTATATGTTATACAGGTTTTACGTATACGAAGGCAAACCACTGCTCTATTTTTGGTATTATTCAAGTATGTAAAGATGATACCAATACATCTTATAAAGGTTCATTCACAAACAATTAGATGGTTTTCTGTAACTACGAATGATATAATTTCGATTTATGTAATTTGATTTCATATAAAGTCCAGTGGATAAATTTAAACAAACGATGAAAAGTTATAACAATTAATCATTAGTGAAATAAGTAAGCAGTTAGTCGACTCTTCACGTGACCAGGGCCCCAAGTCTGCTGTTTTTATAAATTTGTCATTCCAACACGATCCCATTGTCATTTTGCTAAAAGTTCGTAATCTGCTTAATTCATAATGATCGATCATTGGCCGGTCAATGGTCTCGTAATACTTTTTGATAACCGAGTTATTAAAAGCAATGACTGCACAATGAGGTTCTAATGGTAGATCACTGATCAAAGGAACCTGGAACTGTCAAAATTTTAGCAGGTTACTGCATACGTAAAGAAAGAAAAAGAAAGAAAGAAAAAGCGTTTATTCATGCTCGTTTTTGACGCGAGAGAAAATTAAAAATAAATAACAACTTACAAATAACGTACGTAATACGTCTGTCATTAATTTGTCATTATGTACGAGATTACCATTCTATGCCATTTCTTTCAATGGAGCGTCAGTGGTTGACCAATGGAAAGTCATAGTGACGCTTTTATATTAGTAGATTACCAAACTTGTAAAAATCAACCATTATGACATCAATGATAGACCATTCTGACACTATTGTAATAGCAGACTTGAGGCCCTGAGGGCTGGCCTTTTATTAGGTAAACGAATCAGCATTGCCATTCAACGTGGCAATGCGGCCAGTGCTCTGGGCACTTTTCCCGTTGACAGCGATGTGGACGAATTTTTCAATGCTCTATGAGTCTTTCCTCCTTTTTACTCCGCTTGTACATATATCACGAATTCAATACTGATCTAGAGGAAACTGAAAGTGATAATCAAAACACTTTTGACGCGAGCGAAGCCGCGGGCTGAAGCTAGTAAGTAGATAGAACATGAACGGAGGCATTTCTTTTTGCTCCTGATTGTACTTTCACAACAAAAGGCTGACCAAACGAGAAGGAATATAGGCATTTTCAAATGTTGACGAATCGGGAATGAATGTATGAAGATCAAAATCTTGACCAAACGCCACTAGCGCTCAGTTGTTTTTAACTTTTGACATGTTGTCATATCGGGAATGATATAACGGGAAGTAGCCATATTTTCTATATTATATCTTGTTTAGTTTTATTTTGTAAATATTAAGAATGTTTTTAAAAGTATCATTAGTTTAAATGTGTATTGTATTAGCCCTGTTTTTGCAAATTTTTTCATTGATGCTCCGCTAACACTGAAACAATTTTTCAAATCGGAGTAGTAGTTCCTGAGATTAGCACGTTCAAAACATATTTCTGAAGAATGACACACCTACAAAGAAATGTACAGACCTTCCACTTTTCTTCCAATAACACCAGTTAAGCGCCGGAACTCTCAATAAACGTCTTTAATCATAATGTACTTACATACCTATCTGTTATCAAGCGGACACAGTTGAGACGTACCCACGATCATATTAATTGGTAACTCATACCTAAAGTAATTCTTCACGTCCTGTACGGGCTGTACCTACCCTTCTTCAATCATCATCACCATCAACAGCCTGTTGCAGTCCACTGCTGGACATAGACCTCTCCAATTGCACGCCACTTAGATCTATTTTCGGCTTCTCGCATCCAGTTTCTGCCAGCCGTCCTGCACAAATCGTCACTCCACCGTGCCTGAGGACGTCCTACACTACGTTTGCCGAGACGCGGTCTCCGCTCTAGAACTCGTTTACCCCAACGGTTGTCGGTTCTACGACTAATATGGCCAGCCCACTGCCACTTCAGCTTACTAATCCGGTAGGCTATATCGATGACCTTGCTTCTCTGACGGATCACCTCATTTCTGATGCGATCCCTCAGAGACACACCGAGCATAGCCCTTTCTTTAGCCCGCTGAGCGACTTTGAGCTTGTGGACCATACGAGCTGTCAGTGTCCACGTACCTACCCTTATCAATACCCAAATAAAAAGCACACTGAAGGTTCCGTACAAATTTGTGCCAGTTTTTTTCCGAGTTTTGATTACGTACTTTAAATAAAGACTATATTTTTATGATTTAATTATAATCGTATAGTTTTTTTATTTTATTTTACCCTGTTTTGTATTAGGTATAAGACGATATGACTTACCAAATTTCATATTTCTAGGTCAACGGAAAGTTATAAAAGTATTAACTTTGTTTCCCTTGAGAGTGTTGAAATATAACGTTTATTACGGCATAAACGGTATCTTTTTTTTACGTTAATTTAGAAGTTTGATTTTTTCACAGCTTTATGGGACTTAAAACTTGAAGAAAGAAAGAAAGAAAAATATTTTATTCCCCCATTGAGTATATGGATACTTGAGTATATGGTTTTAATTTCAACCCGATACCTCTTCGCATTCCCGAGACACAGGGTCTTGACAGACAGACGGACGGGACCGAGAGAAAATTGATCCTATATGGGTTCCGAATTTTGGCTTGCCGTCCGATAGCAATCAGGCGCGAGTCGACCGCGCACCATGTTCCACGTGCGAGTTTGTTCGAAAGAGTCACCGCGGCCCTGGAACGCAAAGGGCCTGACACTCCCTTCCGCTCTGCCCAGAGTGGGAGCAGTCATTTGATGATTTCACATCCAGAAAAAAAGGGTTCCGCTTTTTCCTTTTGATGCACGGAACCCTAAAAGTAACAATAATTTAATAAACACAGATCCCATATTAAATAAATAGTATTTATATCTAATACTAGCAGTGCACCGCGGTTTCTCCCGCATAGTTCCCGTCCCCGTGGGAATACGGGAATAAAATGTAACTTGCTGATAATGCAACTTACCATTGATAAAAGAATTTTTAAAATCGTTTTAGTGGTTTACGCGCGAAAGCGTTACAAACAAACTCACATTCGCATTTATTATATTTTTTTATTCAGGTACTTATTTATTTCATACTAGCAGCGCCCCGCGGTTTCAGCCGCGTAAGTTTTGATCCCGTGGGAATATCGGGGTAAAAATTATCCTATATTATGTCAATCCTGGTTATAAACCATCTTTGTGCCAAATTTCATCTTTTCAGAAGTTTTTGCGTGAAAAACTAACAAACATCTATCCAAACTTTCGCGTTTATTAGTAGAATTTGTTAGGATGTGAACGGGTTTTCTTTAATTAGTCACAAACATAATTATTCATGTTTATTATTATTTCAAATAAAAGTTACGCCATAATTTAATCAAATAACACTTAGATATACAGTTAGACAATCTACTCGACCAAACATTAAATGACACAGGTGTGTCATAATTGATACAATGATTACAAGTTTAGAGTCATCGTTAGTCAGCAAATATCCAAAGTACATAGTTTTGTTAACTTTCGGCAGAATTTAACCCATACAGTTAAGACCACGTAAACGTAAATATGACGCATTGTTCATTACGTAAGTACATGAATTTTGCATCATTTCTCTGTAAAACTACAGCATAGCATTTAACGTTCCCACTGCTGGGACACAGGCCTCCTCTCTAGGAGAGGGAATGGGCCGTAATCCACCACGCGGGCCCAGTGCGGGTTGCTGAATGTCACATGTCTTCGAATTTTTGGTTCTAGGACATGTCGGTTTCCTGACGATGTTTTCGTTCACCGTTTTGCGAGTTAATTACACAAAGTAATGCGCCTGGCAGGGTTTGAACCAGCGACCTACAATTCGTAAGTCGGGGCCGTTACCACTTGGCCACCATTGACCTATGGCGCCTTGATAATCATTTCTCTTAGCTCTTTTGAAGATAGTAAATAATCTGCTTAGCCTTTTCTGGCTTCCACAACCCAGTAACTGGGTAATACGAAACCTCTTAGTAAGACTAGTGTCAGACTTCTTGACTATTGACTACCCCTGACGACTGTCAAAGATGTTCAAATGACAGCCGGGACCAAAACTTCTTAACGTACCTACTTTCAAAAAAACAATAGTCAATAGTAGCCAATAGTTGCTTTACATTGAAGATTTATTTAATAAGATCACAATTAATTCAAGACTTGTATCATTAGTTTAAGGCAATTAAATTATGGTTAATTAGTACGAAGCTACAGGCCATTAAATAGAGAAAGAACAAAAGAGTTTCGATTATTTTATTTCTTTATTTAGCCTCCCACCGGCAGATTAAAAGTCTGACTCTTCCGATCTAACGATCAATTATTTCCGACAATCTTTACTATACAGTACCGTGTGCTATCTCCATGGCGCCCGAATTTATTATCTAGTTTCTTTTCTTTTTTGGAGAACGCAAATCGGATTAAATACAGACAACATTTTTATATTTCATGAAAATCCACATGAGCGGCTATTATTATTTAGGCTATGTGAAGTAACATTTTTATTTCAGTATAGCTATCAGTAATATGGAATTTAAACCATTGTTATTTTTATTTGGTGATTCGTGTAAAATTGTTTATCAGCTATGAAATATTTTGATATGCTTATCAAAGTTTAAATCTAAGAGTACCTAGTGGACTAATAACAATGATTACGTCAGATTAATAATACAATGCATGGGATGGATTTCTCAAAAAACAATGAAGTCAAAATTCATAACTGCAGTTTCTGGTTTTGTAAAAATCTCTTAGACTTCATTATATTTTATATATTGACAATGTAAGGCATTAATAAAAACTTAATCACAAATATGTTACATCAAATTGTTTGAAAGAACACCTGATAAATTGATAACTCAAAAACGCCTTTAAAACCTTTCCAAGATTAAAAAAAAATACTCCAAAACAACTGGGCCTGGCCCAGATAGTGTAAGTAAATAATACTTCATTTAAGCCATTTTTGTCAATTTTTTATCTATTTAGGTAAACACAGATACAGGTTTATGCTATCAGCCACGTACAAATCACAAATTAAATCATTGAAAAGTATTATCAGATACATAGGTATAAATAATCAACAACAAAAAATATATGTAACAAACTTACCTTTCGAACTTCCGTCCAAAAATGATCAAAATTGATCGACTTTAAAAATAGTCGATTAGTAATGTGACAACACTATTTCGTACAACACAATTCATAAACAAAAGAAAACTGCAACATTAAACTTTTATTTTTCAGCACAATCACGCAACGACAATTCCGATATTATTCGCAACGATGTATACAGTACGTGCGTCCACTACGAGTTGTCAAATGTAACTGAGTAGATAAGTACTCGGCATAAATAAAGTTCACAATAAGATCCTGAACGCTTGGATATCAAATTGAATAATCATTTATAGAGCATTATTGACACACCAACCAATGAGTTTGAACTAGCTTGTTCTATCTAGATTATAAATAAAAATTGATAATTATAAGTTGGCAAAATACAACGTAGTCTTCTGATGAGTTTTATTTCCAGTTTTTCGCACGATTGCAACGAAAAACACGAAGCTTACATTGAATTCTGATTGTACATATATAAACAAGCTTTTTAAATATACCGAATACTGATTCACGCTAGTACATTATTAGCTTTTACGTTTGATCGGGATCTACGTTGTAATTATTTACGCGTTTTGATAACGTAGAGTTTAACCATTTTCGCACCGTTTTTAAAGCAAATAAAAAAAAACTTTGATTAATTTGAGGTATTATAAAGAAGTAAGTATCATTGTTTAGGCACTTGTAGGAGGTAGGTGCTATCTAAAAGTACTTATTCATCCGATAACGAATATCAGTGATAGATAGGTATTTACTGCAACTTAGAAAGATACGATTAGGCTTAGGAATTAATAAAACAACGTAAATAAGCATTATGATTAGTGAACTGAACAGAAAATTATAAATTTACATTAATAATCTAATAATAATTAATCTAATCACTACATAGTATAAAACAAAGTCGCTTCCCACTGTCTGTCTCTATGTATACTTAGATCTTCAAAACTACGCAACGGATTTTGATGTGGATTATTTTAATAGATAGATTGATTCAAGAGGAAGGTTTATATGTATAATACATGCATAATATAGTAGAGATTTAGTACCATCTGGCATCTTTGCACCCATGCGAAGCCGGGGCGGGTCGCTAGTTGTCTATAACTTTCTGCTCAGAAAATCTGAACGAATCCTACCAAACATCTGATATTCTTTTTTTGAATACATATCTCTAAATAGACTGGCTACTTTTCAACCGACTTCAAAAAAGGAGGAGGTTTCTCAATTCAACCGTATATCTTTTATTCATAAAATTCTCGTGTCATGGTGTTTGTGGTTGAACTCCTCCGAAACGGCTCGACCGATTTTTGCCGGGTCAGCTATATATATATATATATATATATATTTACGTGTGTTCTTGGAGCATTAAACCAACGTTCGTGAATAACTTCGTCGTTTATGGATCGATTTTGATGTTTTTTTTTTTTGTTGTAAAGGAGATATCCCAAGTTTGGTACCATTATATAAATCACTTTAATTTCAGAGGTCGGTGTTCAAATAACGAAGAAACAACCAAAACCACCGACTTCCGAAATTAAAGTTATTTCAGAATTCTGTTTTTTTTTCGTTTGTTTAGGATTCGGCTGTTTTTTTTTTTTTTGTAAAAAGTTCTTATACGTACGCAATTCTGACCAGGTGGGATAGGCCATGAATTGGATACATATTAGAGGATTGGATATGCCTGTACACCACTGTGGCGTACCTACATAGGTACCTATTTTATTTACATGTATTTTTTCCGTTCGCTATTATTACTTTACTTACACTAGTTTTAAAGTTTTTGTACCTAACTAACTAAACTAACCAATCAATGGTCCCTATGTGGAATATACATATGTACATATATTTTATTTTTATAATCCCGGAAAAATGCATCCACAACTCGGGTTAAAGCTACTCTTGTGCACGTTTGGTTCAATCAACGGATTAAAAATATTAGAGGTACATACAGACAAATTGAGAAACTCCTCCTTTTTTTGAAGTCGGTTACAAACAGCCTTTGCTTACATTATTATTCTTCCTCGTTACTGAAATTAACAGATAGCACTAACTGCTTATCGTACAGATTAGCTGCACAGTTCAGATGTCAGAAGAGAGGATTACTGTATAATAATACTAGCTGCTGCCCGCGACTTCGTCCCCGTGGAATCCCCGATTTTAAAACATTCTTTATCGCTGCTCCGCTCCTATTGGCTTAAGCGTGATGATATATAGCCTAAAGCCTTCCTCGATAAATGGTCTATTCAACCCAAAAAGATTTTTTCAATTCGGACCAGTAGTTCCTGAGATTAGCGCGTTCAAACAAACAAACAAACAAACAAACTCTTCAGCTTTATAATATTAGTATAGATTAATGTACGGGTACTTGAATGCTTTTTCTCTCAATAAATATAATTAATTATTAAAAGGTTAATTAATACGCCGCATCGGCTCCGCTTCGTTTGTTATGGCATGCTTGAGGCTCTCTTTAGACTTAAGTGAAATAATTCTGTCTGCGATAGTCTTGTGGAAATGTTTAGGACTGACAAGAGCAGTTGAAATGGAAATATCCATAGATATAATAAACAAGGAAATATCCATTGCAGTGGTGGCCTTGGTAACGGCCCTGACTTACGAATTGTAGGTCGCGGGTTCTAACCCAGCCAGGCGCATTACTTAGAGTAATTAATTTCATCACCCCTGCTCTCAAAACGGTGACGGAAAACATCGTGAGGAAACCGGCATGTCCTAGAACCAATAATTCGAAGACATGTGACATTCAGCAACCCGCACTGGGCCTACTATGATTGAGTTTGTTGTAAACATAATAGGGGGCGTCCTTGAAACGCCATGTTTTTCCTAAAAAGCTTAAGATTGAAGTTCATTAGTTCAATGTTTTGATCCATCGCACGGCACCTCGTGGACATATTTATTTTATCATCTGCTGATACGTATATATCACCGGATAATTACATTATGCGTAAGATTATAAAATATCTTGAGAGATTGTAAAATCTCGATAAATTGTCAACTGAACATTTGGATTACTTTTTTACGCATCAGAATTTGATAGTCGATTATCTCTCAACAGGGTACTCCCTTACTTCTCATAAAATTGTTTGTCCGAAAATCATTATCCATAACACGTTTGCTATAAACTACAATAACCATAATGTTCAAAACCCCGAAATTTTGGTTAGCATAATTATCTTTAGTTCTAAAAGTATTCTGTCATAATATCGAGTACTATAATAATTCAATCTCCTAATTTTAGATGCCCTAAAGTCATATGTCCTAAGTATTGTGTTGAATAATGTGTAGGTATTATTCCGAATGTTCATTTATAATAAATAGGTTTTAGTGACAGAAACGAATCGCTGTAAATCCGACTCCACGTTGTCTTGTCTGCCCTACCCCTAGAGTGTAATTTAAAATCGCGTAGGCGCGGAGGGGCGAGGCGGCCCGCGAGTTGAGGAGCAGGTGGTTGTAACACTCGCCGCCGCGGCTGAGGTTGGCCGGCGAAGCCGGCCAGCAAGCCGAAGCTGCGGTGGTGAGCGTTAAACCAATCTGCGACGATAAACTCGCGTGGAACCGCCGGAGCCCCGCAGCGCCGGAGCCGTGACAGAAACCATGCCTGCTGCATGTTGCGTGCTTGCTTGCATGCTGCTTGCTTGCATGCTGCTTGCTTTCATGCTGCTTGCTTGCATGCTGCTTGCTTGTTTGCATGCTGCATGCTTGCTTGCATGCTGCATGACTCCTTGCATGCTGCATGCTTGCTTGCAAGCTGCATGACTCCTTGCATGCTGCATGCTTGCTTGCATGCTGTATGACTCCTTGCATGCTGCATGCTTGCTTGCTTATAAAAACCACAAATGTTCACAATCAACTGCTTTATTAAGTACATGTAATATATTTATTTACGTAATATATAATAAAAAAATATAATGCATCATCAAATATTTTTAATTATAACAAATGAGAGAAGCTCATAGCAATTGCTTTGTTATACGTTCTAAGAATATTATTTGTTTATTTGTAATTTGAATTTAGGACTATAACTTTTATTGAAAACGGTTTTATGTATTTTGTATATTATTGATTGTAATATTTATGACAAACGGGTTTAGGACATATTATATTTAGAGATTTTAATTTTATGGCATGAGATATTAGGTGATATTAAGTTCGGGTAAGTTATCATTCGGACAAATGATGATTAGGACAAAAAAAGTTATGGCTCTTTAAATTATGGATAAAAAATTTAGGTAATACAATAGAGAACCTCTCAACAGACATAAACAACGACATGTTGGTTCAAAAAACGAACGATAACAAAGTTGGGCGCTACAGTTTGGTGTTCATAATAATATCATAATCAGCCTTTTAACGTTCCCACTGCTGGGACACAGGCCTCCTCTCTAGGAGAGGGAATGGGCCGTAATCCACCACGCGGGCCCAGTGCGGGTTGGTGAATGCCGAGTGGTAACGGCCCCGACTTACAAATTTGTAGGGCGCGGGTTCAAACCCAGCCAGGCGCATTACTTTGTGTAATTAATTTCATCACCACTGCTCTCAAAACGGTGAAGGAAAACATCATGAGGAAACCGGCATGTTCTTAGAACCAAAAATTCGGTGACGCGTGGTGGATGACGGCCCATTCCCTCTCCTAGAGAGGAGGCCTGTGTCCCAGCAGTGGGAACATTAAAAGGCTGATTATGCTTATGCTATATAGCTAAGGGATCAAAGACGGTACGCCAAGCGAGGACTGTGACGTGCGGTTCTCCACTGATGTTGCACGCCATAACAGCAATCGTCCACAAAGTCAATTTAATAATTTTACATCGTTTGTTAGAGATATTACCGATTTACCTCACTAATTCCCCACACAATCCTTGACCGCACCCCCACGTAACCTCGCAATCGATAGCCTATACCGCTCAGCTCATAGAACACAACATTAACTTGTAAACGACCACTCCACGTACTTGACACGTGTAGCTAAAATACAAGTGCATCACACTGTTTACTTGAGCAGTCCGTCCGATAAGGACCTAAGTCTGTCGGCACTAATCGTTATTTGTAATATCTATAACCTATACGTAGCACATAATTATCTATACCAATATTATAAAGAGGAAAGATTTGTATTTTTGTATGTAAAGAATAAACTCAAAAACTACTGGACCAATTTCAAAAATTCTTTCAACATTAGAAAGCTGCATTCACCCTGAGTAACATAGGCTATATTTTATCCCCGTATTCCCACAGGAACGGGAACTATGCGGGTGAAACCGCGGGGCGCTGCTAGTCTATATATAAACTTCAGTTGGCGTTTTGTGCCGTAATCTATCTAAATATATACAACTCAAAAGTGACTGACTGACTGACATAGTGATCTATCAACGCACAGCCCAAACCACTGAACGGTTCGGGCTGAAATTTGGCATGCAGGTAGATGTTATGGCGTAGGCATCCGCTAAGAAAGGATTTTGATTAATAGGGTATTTTACTGTAAAAATCTAATTAGTCCGTCTGATAGATTTACAAAAACTATTGGACACGTATTTTTTCTTTTTTCACGTAAACAAAAAATGAAGACGATACAGTGCGTTGAATGCTGGTATAAATTGTAGCAACGTAGTGACGTCACGTGAGTTTTCAACGCACTGTATCGTCTTCATTTTTTGTTTACGTGAAAAAAGAAAAAATACGTGTCCAATAGTTTTTGTAAATCTATCAGACGGACTAATTAGATTTTTACAGTAAAATACCCTATTAATCAAAATCCTTTCTTAGCGGATGCCTACGCCATAACATCTACCTGCATGCCAAATTTCAGCCCGAACCGTTCAGTGGTTTGGGCTGTGCGTTGATAGATCACTATGTCAGTCAGTCAGTCACTTTTGAGTTGTATATATTTAGATAGATTACGGCACAAAACGCCAACTGAAGTTTATATATAGACTAGCAGCGCCCCGCGGTTTCACCCGCATAGTTCCCGTTCCTGTGGGAATACGGGGATAAAATATAGCCTATGTTACTCAGGGTGAATGCAGCTTTCTAATGTTGAAAGAATTTTTGAAATTGGTCCAGTAGTTTTTGAGTTTATTCTTTACATACAAAAATACAAATCTTTCCTCTTTATAATATTGGTATAGATATGTGTTACGTATAGGTTATAGATACTTATTACAAATGACGATTAGTGCCGACAGACTTAGGTCCTTATCGGACGGACTGCTCAAGTAAACAGTGTGATGCACTTGTATTTTAGCTACACGTGTCAAGTACGTGGAATGCTCGTTTACAAGTTAATGTTGTGTTCTATGAGCTGAGCGGTATAGGCTATCGATTGCGAGGTTACGTGGGGGTGCGGTCAAGGATTGTGTGGGGAATTAGTGAGGTAAATCGGTAATATCTCTAACAAACGATGTAAAATTATTAAATTGACTTTGTGGACGATTGCTGTTATGGCGTGCAACATAAGTGGAGAACCGCACGTCACAGTCCTCGCTTGGCGTACCGTCTTTGATCCCTTAGCTATATAGCATAAGCATAATCAGCCTTTTAATGTTCCCACTGCTGGGACACAGGCCTCCTCTCTAGGAGAGGGAATGGGCCGTCATCCACCACGCGTCACCGAATTTTTGGTTCTAAGAACATGCCGGTTTCCTCATGATGTTTTCCTTCACCGTTTTGAGAGCAGTGGTGATGAAATTAATTACACAAAGTAATGCGCCTGGCTGGGTTTGAACCCGCGCCCTACAAATTTGTAAGTCGGGGCCGTTACCACTCGGCATTCACCAACCCGCACTGGGCCCGCGTGGTGGATTACGGCCCATTCCCTCTCCTAGAGAGGAGGCCTGTGTCCCAGCAGTGGGAACGTTAAAAGGCTGATTATGATATTATTATGAACACCAAACTGTAGCGCCCAACTTTGTTATCGTTCGTTTTTTGAACCAACATGTCGTTGTTTATGTCTGTTGAGAGGTTCTCTATTGTATTACCTAAATTTTTTATCCATAATTTAAAGAGCCATAACTTTTTTTGTCCTAATCATCATTTGTCCGAATGATAACTTACCCGAACTTAATATCACCTAATATCTCATGCCATAAAATTAAAATCTCTAAATATAATATGTCCTAAACCCGTTTGTCATAAATATTACAATCAATAATATACAAAATACATAAAACCGTTTTCAATAAAAGTTATAGTCCTAAATTCAAATTACAAATAAACAAATAATATTCTTAGAACGTATAACAAAGCAATTGCTATGAGCTTCTCTCATTTGTTATAATTAAAAATATTTGATGATGCATTATATTTTTTTATTATATATTACGTAAATAAATATATTACATGTACTTAATAAAGCAGTTGATTGTGAACATTTGTGGTTTTTATAAGCAAGCAAGCATGCAGCATGCAAGGAGTCATACAGCATGCAAGCAAGCATGCAGCATGCAAGGAGTCATGCAGCTTGCAAGCAAGCATGCAGCATGCAAGGAGTCATGCAGCATGCAAGCAAGCATGCAGCATGCAAACAAGCAAGCAGCATGCAAGCAAGCAGCATGAAAGCAAGCAGCATGCAAGCAAGCAGCATGCAAGCAAGCACGCAACATGCAGCAGGCATGGTTTCTGTCACGGCTCCGGCGCTGCGGGGCTCCGGCGGTTCCACGCGAGTTTATCGTCGCAGATTGGTTTAACGCTCACCACCGCAGCTTCGAGAGATTTCTATACAAATAAGCATAATCTTTGTACCTATTTGTTCTGTTTCCTTCTTTTTATCTTTTTATTAAATGTGTGTACATAAATAGTTAAATAAATAAAGTGGAAACAAAAAAATTTTGTTTGATAGTTTGTACCGAATAAACTCCGAAACTACTGGACCGATTTAAATCATTTGTTCACCAATGGCAAGCTACATTGTCCGTTGACAATGTAGCTTGCCATTGGTGAACAAATGATTTAAATCGGTCCAGTAGTTTTAGTAGTTCAGACTGAGTTTTTTTTGTAGCCTATGTTGCTCGTTAGCAACATAGGCTACAAAAAAAAATTCAGTCTGTCAGTAATTTCTTTAACATCTTGTCTTAATGGATGTATGTCCGTGATTAGAACATAATAAATGTTTCCATGTGACACTACTGACTGCCTATCATGGATATGTTGCATCAATCCTACGGTATGGAATAATTTTCTGGGGCAACTCTGTAGAAAAAGAGCGTGCCTTTGTAGCTCAAAAACGCTGTGTTAGATCCATGTGCAATATACACCAAATGGATTCATGCAAGCCACATTTTATAAATTTAAAAATATTAACCCTCCCTAGTCTGTACATATATGAAACTGTAATGTTTATAAAATCAAACCCAAAATTATTTGAATTTTGCTCTAGAGCCAGACACAAAGAAATGCTGCGCACAGTTGCCAGTAAAACTAAGCTTTTTCATCAAAGCATCTTTTGTATAGGCCCACGTATATATAATAATCTCCCACTCCCTTTCAGAACAATGACCGATACTAATGCCTTCAAAAAAAGACTCTACGAGTTATTGATAAGTAAATGTTATTACTCTATTACAGAATTTCTAAATGACAAGACACTGAAACAGCCGATTTATTACAACAAACCAATAGATCAGTGATCATGAATTTGAAAACTATCATGGTCTAGTTACCAATAAACAATGAAGTCGTAATATGTTTAATATATTTTTTTAAAGTATTGTAGCATGACTTATTCTATTTTTAATTTGACATAAAATGTAATATTAATTTAGTTTCAATTTGACATAACATAATGATAATAACTTAATTTCAATTTGATATAACATATGACAATAATTAAATTTCAATTTGTATTGCATGACAATTTTGTGTTGTATTATAACCAAACCTATAAAGTAATTGTGAATTTTGAATTTTGTATGCCGCAATGGCGGGACATAGCAGATTTATCTGTAACCAACCCAACATCTTATGTACCTATGATCCACAATAAAATGATTTATTATTATATTATTATTATTATTATGTGTTAATCTTCGACTAGACCACGGATTTTAAATAATAAAAAAATCGTTTTTTTTAAAAACGGTTGGTGTAGCATGCCCTTTATAACTGCAAACAACATTCTACAGACACTCGCTCCTGACTTTGGCAAATCCAAAGACAAATGACAGTATCACAGTCCAAGAAGACCCCATTCCAAGTAATCCCCTTGAAATTGACCATAAACCAGTCCGAGCTCCCATCCAACAGTACCTGTTAGTCTATGAGGGCTATATTATGTGGGTCGACGTGATTGGCTGATGCCCTGCGCTAAAATGTCGTAACTCTACGAATTAAAGCACTTGACATGTCATAGGGAATCCATTCCGAAGTCCGCTCCTAACATTAGGGGAATTAGGGTACGGCGCGTAGTGTTCCACGCGCGCCTCAAAGAGCCGTCAGCAACGAAGACGGGCCCCATAGGGTCAGTGCCTGCTAGGGTTGGGAATCTGTTCGAAAGAGTCATCGCGGCCTGGAACGCAAAAGGCACTCCCTTCCGCTCCGCCCAGAGCGGGAGAAGTCATTTGATGAGTTCCCATCCAAAAAAAGGGGGGGGGGAATTAGGGTATCTACATGAGCTGTATGTATGTATGTTATTATTAGAGTTCCTAGGTACCTTTTTTTGGATGGGAAATCATCAAATGACTTCTCCCGCTCTGGGCGGAGCGGAAGAGAGTGTCAGACTCTTACTGACTAAAACAAACCCGTGATCCGTCTTGTGCCCTTTGCGTTCCAGGGCCGCGGTGACTCTTTCGAACAAATTCTGCAGCCAGCTCCTTGGTACCTGGGTATATTTGTTTTTATTTACCAAATGGTTTTCAACAGACTTCCAAAAAAGGACCTCCTCCTTTCCACCAGTCTCTCATCAAGTCTCTCAAGTAATCTGTATTTTTTCTTTGTTTTTGTGTTTGTGTTATCTCATAACTTTTTACTTGGTCTACCGATGTTGATGATTCTTTTTATATTCGAAAGCTGGTGCTTGTCATGTGGTCCCATTTAATTTAAGTGAGATCTGACGATTATTATTTAATAACTGTATACAATGGTTTGGATGAGCATCGTAGTATTTCGAAGCGGTCCCTTTTTAGTTTGGGGAATATCTGATAAAGAACTTCGGAGATAGGAAACGGAACTCTTCATTAAATGATAGCAAATCTTCTGGGATTGCTGAAATCACATGACTCTTTATTGTTTCTAACTGTTTATAAAACGTACGCTATGTTGGGTACGTTTAGCTGTCGGGTATCACCACTAAAATATTGTTATTTTTATCCATCTGTAAGTGTAGATTTTTCTACTGTTTTTTTTTTTTCTTCTTATAATCTTTTCATCAATTTTAATAATACAATTTAAATTTTAACTTTGCATGATGTGGTCTCCTATAATTGAGGGAGCACATGGTTTTTTGTTCTTTTCCTTTATAATATCCCCTCTTTGAGGAGTGGTTGGAAAGACACTACGGCGGCGGCGTCCTCCCTTTCCGCCAGACGCAGGTGCTCACTTGACACGGCTGTTTCGGGAGGTACCTGTGTCGGATACAGGACGAATGCTCACGATTTGAAGTGTTTGTTTCCTTTTTTTTTCTTTTAAAAAAGTAAAAACGTTGCTCCACACTAGGAATTTCTCCTGTGTCGTGGGTGCGTTTACAAACATACAATGTCACATACACAAACAGCCAGACCCGGAACAACTATCTGTAGGCCATACCAATATTTGTTCCATGCGGGAATCGAACCCACGACACGTAGCGCAGCAGCCAATCGGTCAACCACTGCGCCAACAGTGTCTGTTTCCTCTTGATAAAGGCTAATTAAAGTCTATCTATCCAATCAGGCAAATCATTTAATTCAAAGTCTAGGTTGTAACTTATTATTGTTTTTAAGTAGGTACCTAGTACATATTAGGGGCTAACGTAAACATATTTTTAAGTATTATTGAATCTATTCTGGTTTCCTTATCTTTGAAGCAGCAGTTAATAAGTCAAGAAATAAGGAATTTTAGTCTATTAGGGCGTTGATAGCCCAGTGGGTAAGGCCTCACCGGATCGCCATGTGTTCAAACCATAATCGACGCACCCCCCGCCCCCCTTCAGTGCTTACGTAATACTTGAATGGCCCCTTATCTGCCCGGATATCTGAATTTTTTTCTTCTTAGTCACTATTAATGAATGAACTATCATTATTTTCTATTAAAACTGATCGATATCCGAATTATAACAGACTAGCAGCGCCCCACGGTTTCACCCGCGTAGTTCCTGTTCCCGTGGAAATATGGAAATAAAATATAGCTTATGTCATCCGGGGATAGTGTAGCTTCCCAACAGTGAATGAATTTTTCAAATCCGTTTAGTGATTTCGGAAACTATTCAATACAAACAAACCATCAAATCTTTCCTCTTTATAGTATTACTAGCAGCGCCCGCGGTTTTTCCCGCGTAGTTCCCGTTCCAGTGGGAATACGGGGATAAATATAGCCTATGTTACTCAGGGTGAATGTAGTTTTCTAATGGTGAAAGAATTTTTGAAATCGGTCCAGTAGTTTTTGAGTTTATTCGTTACATACAAAAATACAAATCTTTCCTCTTTATAATATTAGTATAGATAGGTAAGGTACTTAGGTATCTACACAGTTATGTGTCAATGGAATGTATTGTAGTTATTTACTACATGACGTTGGCGGATCTAGTATTATCAAATATTATCTGTTATCTAATCAATGGGTCGCCGAGTGTGTCAACGTGGTTGGCGGGTAGGTACGGTCTGCAACAAAAGTAAATTCTAAAAATGTATGAAATATGAGGGATTTTTGACTGCCCCTTTTTGTTTTAATTATTTTTTATCTTATTTTAATTTATGAATGGAAATGCTGATCAATTAATGGTTCCTACCCTATCCTATATTATATTGTATAATGACAAGTTACTTTATATTTAAATAGCAAAATATGATGAACATCTGATGAAGTTGGAGCGGTCTACACCCCATTTTCATACCTTTATTAATATAAAAAAATACAACCGACTTTTACACAAAAAAAAACAATAAGTACCTACAAAATAATTTTAATTTTGGTAGTCGGTCTTCGGACTTCCGAAATTAAGGTTATTTTGTATTTTGGTTTATAAATGGGACCACGCGACAAGCACCAGCTTACGAATATAAAAATCTCGCCGTAATCGCTGTACATACATAGAAAAAAAACATACTTGCCGAATTGAGAACCTCCTCCTTTTTGAAGTCAGTCAAAAACCTCAAAATTTCATCACAAATCACCACAGTAAAGTTTGTTACTCTCCCGTTTGACACACATGACATAACGAAATAACGTTTCATTTCTTATTAGCATAAACCAATACATGAAACGCATTATCTATGACTAACCGTATTAATAAAAACATCACATATCACTGCATATTATTAATTTTAACTGGTTTACATACAAACACATTTTATATTATAAATTAACATAACTAACAAATATCTATCTACACTACAAGTTAGAATTATAACAAAACTAAACAAATATATTCGGGATATGGCCTGTGACTAGCGTTGCCAGACGTCCGGATAAAGGCGGACACAGTCAGGCTTTTTAGTTGAGTGTCCGATCAAATTAGACGGCATCCGGCGTGTTCGGATATAGGCTTTTTAAATTTGAGCTTTTTTTCGTTCACCTTGTATCGCTTCCTACGTAGTGCGCACTAATACTATTGCAATGATTGAAATGAATATTGAATGATTAATGATATGAAGACTGGCTCACTCAATTTTATTGTTGTTTCATTAGAATTTCAGAATATTTTATGGTAAATCATAAGAAAAACCTTTGTTCGGTTATACAAGACTATAAAATGCCGGCGTTTTTGCCTAAATGTCCGGCCAAACTGGCTGGTTTGTCCGGCTTTTCGGTTTTTGTACTTACAAGCGTCACAATTATTCATCAGTCTACAAGTAATACTTAAATGCTACAATGCCCATAATGTTGTTTATCTAATTTAATAACTAGATAACTTCAAGACATTCATATCACTTACACAAGTATCATAATCATAACTGAAAAACGTTATTTTTGGCGGCATTGTGTCTGTAAAAACATGTAAGTAGGCAATTTCTGGAACAAACTCTTAGTATAGATATTACCAGTAATAACCACTATAAAAAATGACTGTAAATATAAAACTAAAAGAAGAAATAACAAATTATCAAAAAGTTGTAGACCAAATGGTATTTTCCTGGAAAATCATTGAATTCGTGTTCCATTTGTTTGCCAATGATAACTATTAATTAAAATTAGCATTTTCTGACGAAATAAGACGTAATATTATTGCTTTACACATTATATTACGCAGTTGATTAAAAATAAGGTAAACACAGGTCTATTTAAATCTTTGTTTTTATCAATACCTACTGTATTGATAAAAACAAAGATTTAAATAGACCAAAAAACTCACCTTCGTCGTGTCGCTTACTACTAATATGGCCCCCGGAACGGGCAAATTGCCCTTAGTTCCGTTAATCTTAATAACAAGTTCATAGTATAAAACAAAGTCCCTTCCCGCTGTCTGTCTGGCCTTGTGTATGCTTAGATCTTTAAAACGGTTTTTTTAATAGGTAAAGTGATTCAAAAGGAAGGTTTACATGTATACAAATACATGTGGGTGGCTAGTATAGAATATAATTATATAACCAAATATAGTTAGACAGCTCCTTTACACAAAACTCCTTTACTTAATTACTGAACTGGAAGGTACAACATTAAGGCGTTTCCCTGACTAAATAACCTTGAGCATTCGTTCCCTCTTTGCCGCACCCAACCTCTACAATACTTCGTAAAATACTACTAACGCCATCTGGCGAACAACTTGCGAATATGTGTAAAAATCACAGACCTTAGAATGCACAGATACGGCATTCATTAAAAAAATATCTTTTATAGAACACTTATTGATGCGCGTAAATAATTTTGGTCATGAAATGAATTCAGTTACTATGGGTAATAATTACGTCTACGAATACTTTCAGCTTTTATTCTAATCTATACTAATATTATAAAGCTGAAGAGTTTGTTTGTTTGTTTGAACGCGCTAATCTCAGGAACTACTGGTTCGAATTGAAAAATTCTTTTTGGGTTGAATAGACCATTTATCGAGGAAGGCTTTAGGCTATATAACATCACGCTCAAGCCAATAGGAACGGAGCAGCAATAAAGAATGTTTTAAAATCGGGAATTCCACGGGGACGAAGTCGCGGGCAGCAGATAATTAATTCTAAAGTCGGCGTACGGTTCCTCACATTACGGCTACCTCAGACTAACCTACATGGTTCTCATAATGATTTGACCATTACGGATTGTATGGACTTTAAAAGAGACTTTGACCTCTGAGTTTCTTTCGGTGTTTCTTCTCAGGGTAGTCGGCTAGGAAACACCGGCTTCATCTACCCTAAAATGACCAGAAATATTTGACGTTTAAAAGTTTAAATTATCAATCAAATCAAACAAGATTATTTCGATTTGATTGATAATTATTCATTTTTTGCTGAAAGAAAGCTGGATTTAGTAAATGATACTTAATTTGTTTTTCAGTGTGACGCAGTGTTTCATGGTTAGGTATTCTATGTACTCGTGCTCTACCAAGGTCTGCGCAACAGTCTGCTGCTATTTGCTAAATGTTTTATTTAGGAGTATATAATTATTTTTTGAGTTTTAATTTATTTTTACGCTGTTTCGATCGACGTCATTCTGTCAACGCCGGTTGTCGCTGAAAACCATCGCTGTGGCTCTGTCTCGCACACGTGTCCCAGCAATACTCTGAGCGATGGCCATTCTGCGCGAATGTGACGCTTATTTTCCCAACTTTTGTTATTTTCATTTTTTTTCCAACTTTCTTTCTTCTTCTTATTCGACATTTTCTGCCAACTGTACCTAGCCATCAGTTCGCCACGTTCGGAGCAAGGAACAACAATTTTATGGCTCGATAATAACCATCGTTATATCAGCCCACAAACGCGGTAAACAGGCAATATCTAAATTTTATTGAAATAGGTACCTAAATACGTTTTTAGAAAAGGTACTACTGTTATTGGAATCTAAAAAAAAATGCTCTAATAATTTGATTGAACTGTATTACCAAGAACACTGTCATATGAAAAGAGAAAGTGGCCCAAAATCAAGTGACCTTTCATCCCTTGGACCTCGATTAATATCGACAATGATCTCGATTCATAACACTTCAAAGAAACCAACCTCGAACAGCCAACCTCGGCCTTTTTTTATCTGGATGTGAAATCATCAAATGACTTCTGCTCTGGGCGGAGCGGAAGGAAGTGGCAGACTCTTACTGACTAAAACCCACCCGTGATCCTTCTTGTGCCCGCCGCGTTCCAGGGCCGCGGTGACTCTTTTGAACAAATTCCGCAACCTAAACAGGCTCTGACCTGTCAGGTCAGTGCCTGCTAGGGTTGGTGCGCCGATGCATGGTCCAGATAAGAACTCCAACACTCTTTACCATAACTGAGACCTACCTACCTTAGGTCGGCACCCGGAGGGCACGGTTGCGCATACAGTAGAGGTCTGCCCTGCTTGGGTGGAGCAACACCTTGTCGCCGTCGAGGTGATCGGCTGCGGCGACCTCTCGCTCCCGGCCCTGGTACCTATAATCCATGGTCCGGAGCGAGGAGGCATGGGAGGCAATCACCTTCTTCTGTGAAGCAGTAATGCAAGCGAACGAAGCGAGGACGCGAAACGCGTGAGGGAGAGGCACCCCTCACGCCCCAGCCGCCGCAACAGATGAAGACCCCCGGGCGTAGGGAGTCGCAAGGCTATTCCCGTCCACCACAGGCGCCTCTATACCATGTGGGTGCCAGGAAACCTGACAAAATCATAATGACATGCAACAGAACTTGTCTTCATTACATTCTGAAATGTTTTCTTGTTACGTACCTACTTTTTATATCATTTTTATTTGTCTGTAGTTGGGTAAGTTTTTTAAACTTAATTAACAACCACAGTCGTGTGTGTGATATATCTTCACTCGCAAAGTGTCAAAAATGATCCCAAGGGAACATACTCCTGGGTTAAATAGTATTCTATGTGCTATTCCAGACTTTAATCTACCTCTGTGAAAAATTTCATCATGATCCATTCAGTAGTTTTTGAGTGAAAGAGTAACAAACATCCATATATACAAAGTCTCACGTTTATAATATTAGTATAGAAATAAAGATATCACAGTAATCATGGGTATATGAATACTTGATAAGTAAAAAAATCATTGCTTTGATATTAATATTTTTTATTAAATTTATGAAAACTTAATTATTTATTAACATTAAATACATATTTTAACAGAATATTAATTATTTAATTATACTCATAATTATTGAAACTGTAAACAATAATTACAAGATTAGCCATTATAAAACTAATATAAATTGGCAACTGAAGTATTGGAGCTAGCA
This sequence comes from Hecatera dysodea, assembly GCA_905332915.2. Taxonomy (NCBI): domain Eukaryota; kingdom Metazoa; phylum Arthropoda; class Insecta; order Lepidoptera; family Noctuidae; genus Hecatera; species Hecatera dysodea. Next base: position 1,470,097 of record HG995294.1, on the reverse strand, counting down.
TTTAATAGTCGAAGAGCCACAGAACATGATTTTCTACCATGTCAATTTTTTTATGCATTTGGACAAAATTTGCTTCTAATATATCAATATATACTAGGAGCAATTTTGTCCAAATGCATTAAAAAAATGACATGGTAGAAAATAACGTTCTCAAAATGACTGAAAATGAATGAAATACTTCAAAATGGAAGTATTGGAAGTTATTCAGCTTTAATAGTCGAAGACCCTGAAATATTATATTGTAGGATGTCCAATGTTAACAATTTTCTCACGTATTCTATGATAACACTAGCTGACCCGCGCAACTTCGTCTGCGTCACATAAGAGAGAAAAAACAAGGAGGCATGGGAAGCGGTCACTTCCTGCGAAGTAGTAATGCTAGCGAAGGAGGAGGCAGCGCGAGGGTGATCGAAACCTCACGCCCCAGCCTCCGCAACAGAAGAAGACATGACTACTGCGCGGGCCTGCGGATGGTGAGCTATGGGTGGCTCGTCGTCCGATAACAACCAGGCCCGGGTCGCCACGCACGCCTCAAGAGCTGTCAGCAAAGAAGACGGGGTCCCATAGGGTCAATGCCTGCTAGGGTGCAGGAATTTCTTCGATAGAGTCACCGCGGCCCTGGAACGCAAAGAGCAATAAGAGGAACACGGGTGGGTTTTAGCCAGTAAGAGTCTGGCACTCCCTTCCACTCCGCTCAGAGCGGAAGAAGTCATTTGATGATTTCCCATCCAGGAAAAAAGGCGGCAACAACCGCCAATGATCGCTCAAGGACGTTAGCTGATGGCCAGGCGCTTAACTCCACGAGACTCAAAGTATAAATATAAACCTTAAAAGAAAAAAAAATATATTAAAAGAGTTAACCATAAAAGAACTAATTGTCCATATTATTTTTTTATTTTGTAATAAAAAGCCGCGATGGCTTTTTATAGTTATATAGGCTAATTTGATTAGGTATTTATATTAAAGTATAGGCAAGTAGCCAATACTTTAATATAAATACCTAATCAAATTAACTTTGAGATTGTAAAAATTACATAAAAATACGACATACATATGGCTTTAAAGTGATTTATCGTTTCTTCACATGTCCTCAATAAACGAAACTAAAATTAGATTATTAATTTCATAGTCACACAAATACAAGTAAAAATATCCACATATCAAATTGTAAAGGAAACGTTGGATTTGATATCTGAATTCTTTTGCATGATTTTGTAAATGTTCACATAACCTAAATTGCTAAAGTATAAAATAGATAAAAAGTTATTAAAGATTATGGCAACAAAAGTGATAATACCAACACATTTTATTCTACCTAAGTAATCATCTGCCTAGCTTTTTCCCAACTATATTGGGGTCGGCTCCCATATAAGCCGGATTCAGCTGAATACCATTATTTTTCCTTTATCCTACCTAAGTATTATGCATATAACCAATACCCCAAGTAGCCTTTTCCCAACTATGTTGGTTCCAGTTTCCAGTCTTCAACAGATGCGGTCGTATACCTACATCTTGGCATCTGGTACCACACTATGTCGTGACCATTGTGTTCGAGAACAGTGGCCGTACTACGAAGTGCCAATGCTATCATGTTTCAGTGTGAGGGAAAGGGATAGTGCTATTCGTCTTGTGTAACTCCGTCTCTCTCTGACACAGGAATCCTGATGGATTTAAGACGTCATGGTAGGGCAGCAGGTGCCATTCAATCTGTCCAGCTCAGTGTCACTATCTCACTGGCCAATCAACTTCGTAATACTCACCGCAAAAACTTAAGGTGCTGATTTATTATTATTATTTATTTATCTCCCTTTCAACTATCATTACAGGTGCATACCTAATGCGATAGCGCGGTCATAAAATTAAATTATCTATTCTAATATTATAAAGAGCAAAGATTTGTATTTTTGTATGTAACGAATAAACTCAAAAACTCCTGGACCGATTTCAAAAATTCTTTCACCATTAGAAAGCTACATTCACCTTGAGTAACATAGGCTACATTTATCCCCATATTCTTACGGGAACGGGAACTACGTGGGTGAAACCGCGGGGCGCTGTTAGCTTATAATAAAATAATGAAGCAAGCAATACCTACCTAAACTATGAAAAAACTAAAAAATAGACTTCAGCATGCACTTGTAACAGAACAACGAGCATTCGCCGTTTTTAAATTTTTTGAACTGAACAACAAACGTCACTAAGAAAATGTTACACGATCATTCTAGCGAACGCTCTTCTAGTAAATGCTCGTCATATTCTTCACGGATATGTCAAACTTAACGGTTACTTTGGAGCTTTATTATACAAATAAAAAGAAAGATATAATAAGGTGGCAAACTAATCTGTTTCGTCTTTGAAATGGAAGTGGAGGTCTACAATTACTTGCTTGCAGAATTACTTGGCTCGACAAAACACTCTAAGCAAACTTACTATGGTATCTCTTGAATGCTTGGTAAAAATCTCCTTTTCATTCTAACACTCGCTATAATACTCATTATTAGTGAATGCTCAAGTCTATCAACGGCTTTAGATGTAATGAGCATGAAGTGAGCTGCTTTCGAATTAATTGAAGCTAGCGATTTATAGCTCAGTAGCAGCACGCTGCGGTTTTACCCGCGTAGTTCCCGTTCCCGTGGGAATATGGGGATAAAATATAGCATATGTTACTCGTGGATAATATAGCTTTCGAATGGTGAAAGAATTTTTGAAATCGGTCCAGTAGTTTTTGAGCCTATTCATTACAACCAAACAAACAAACAAAGTTTTCCTCTTTATAATATTGAGTGTATATAATCAGCCCTTTCTGTTAAATGTTGTATATAGTGCAGTTGCCTATAAAGCTCTGTAAAATAAGGGTCAACCCGATATTTACAAGTAGGTATTTTTTTTATCAAAATTATTTTTTTTAAGTTTTCCTTTTTTTAAACTTTTTTTTTGTTCTAAAGTTATTTTTAATAAACAGGATGGTTGTAATTGAAAATGGATATGCTTTTTAATTGTGGTAACTGTAATTGTGTATTGTTAGTGGTATTTTTACCCCGTTATTCAAGTACTGTTGTAATTTTATTATTTGGAGGTTATAGTATTCATTTTAATTAAAATACACACAATAAGGGTTTTCGAAAATTGAGATCCAATCATACAAAAATAATATATAAAATATATTTTCAACTAACAAAATTATAACCTGATTTAACACTGTATTTACATGATTAAATTCTATTTACACGTCATTATTGATACTTCTGATGTATATTTATATATCTTATAAAAACAATAGGTACTTAAGTACATTTTAATATTTAAAAACATTACCCTCTTTCTGGAGCAATCGGGTAAAAATATATAAAACACATCTTCATAAATAACATACGAATATAAAATAAATTTAAAAAAGAATCTATTAACATTTAATAAGCCTCTCTTTTTTTATTTAAAATAAGATATTGAAATTATTATTCCGTCTTTTTTTCCATTTTTACAGCTAATAATAAGGAAGAGAATTGCATTTGTGTTCAGTAAATGGTAACTCTAAAATAAATATTTATTTTTAACAAAAAAAAATACAGGCTGCCTAACAGTATATAACGCACGATTAACCATAACAATCAAGTCATAATTTCTTTTTAATAATAAAAAAAAACTTACAAATATTGTACAAAAGTAAAAACATTTGGAAGATACTGATCACAAAATTAAATCCATATAATTATAATCATTCAATACAATGGTTAAGTCCTAGCCACACGGACGCAAACTGTTTACTCGCGAGCTTACTTGCATGATAAAACTCTTCCATACAAGATAGTTGACTCAACCAACGCCAGCGAATGTCGTCCCGCATCCCGCGCGGGATTTACCTCAGTGTGGCCAGGGATTTATCAGAAAATAAAGTTTTTATACATACATAATTGTACATAAATACTATATTTTACTCCCTACAGCAAGAAATTCGCTCTTCGCATGTTCAAGGCACTTGTATGAATAAATCAAATAAAATATTTAACATAAATTAGGAGCTAGTATACAGGGTGTTTATTTTAAATACAACAATATTTCACTCCTACTTTATTTGGAACTTTAATGGCAGAAAACCTATGTGGGAAGCTCATTATTCTAAATTAAAGCTAATTATTATGACAGTCAACAGTCCTTAATTATTATTAGCAGTAGCTAAATAATATTTTGGTCAATACATAAGAACCCAAGATATTTTAACAGAATATCTTTATATGGAAATCGTTCGATAATTTTTAGTGGTTAGAAACAGCTCAATAACGGACAAAGTGTTTGTCAAATACCAATAATATTTTTTTAAAAATAATTTAAACAATATGTAATAAAAAAAAATGTATAATAAAATCGCAACTTTGATAAGCCACAATTCGCAAGCTGTCTTTGGAGTCTCTAAAACCCTATTTCGTCTTCAAATATCATGACAATAAAAACATTGCAAAGTCACATTGATCATGTATATAAAAAAAAATGTATAAAATTGACTTTTCTATTTTTTCACTTATTTTTAACATTTTCACTATAGCTACCAAGTTTCAGTTTTGGCGTCCCTTTTTCACTACAAACCTAGTGACAACGACTGTTAATTTAAGGGCCGGTCTCACTAAGAGTTTAGTGAAGATGATACTCAATATGGGTGCGTCCTTAGCAATCTATTTAATCCGTCAGTTAGATTATCGAAAAGTATTGGTCACGTATTCGATGATTAAATCTATAAAAAATGTCGAAGGTAAAAACCATCAAAGATCAGTGTGGTCTTGTGACGTCACGGCGTGTTAAAAATCGTAGGACGAAGTGACGTCACGCGAGTTTTCATATCATCTTCGTTGTTTTTTTACGTGAAAAAGAAAAAATACGTGGCCAATATTTTTTGAAAATCTATCTAATGGACTAATTAGATTTTTTTACTCAACTACCCTATATTAGGGGTCAGTTTCACTGAGTTCGTCGGTATAAGAGCCGTTATCACTGAGTCCGTTGATCAAAGGGTCGATGTCACTAAGAACTTAGTGAGGACGACCCCGCATATCAAGGGTGGATGTCACTATTAATCTGTTGATGACGTCACTTCTGATGTTAAAAGTTGCGGATTTTCAGGCGATTTGATTAGTTTCCTTATTAGTATCGTAATACCACCTATTAGTAGCCCCACGCCGATTATCTGGAAAACAAAAGATTAAGATTATTTTAGAAGTATTTTAAACTAGTTGATCCTCCGCACAACTTCATCTGCGACACATACAAGAATTAAAATGTATCCCATTTTTCAAAATTTTTCATTGATTTTCCGCCTCTATTGGTCATAGCCTGATGTTATGTGTAGGTTTATAAATGGGGTATCCAACCCTAAAATAATGTTTCAATTTAAACCAGTAGTTCCTGAGATAAGCGCAAATAACCAACACAAATAGACTTTTCAGCATTATAATATTAGAATACATTCAATTTTGCTACCTATTAAAAGTTTCACGAATAACTCAAAAGAACGTTATGGTGTTATTCATTTTCATTCGTGCATTTTATTTTTCTCACCAAAACTAAATTGTACTCAGAGTTATGTAATATAAAACTTTTCTATATTGGTTTTATACTTTTCCATGATGCGTACAGGACTCAAACAGCGCGACGATTAGCACTCTGTGAAGTTGAATATCTTTTGATTTTGTTGGTCGATCTTGGTGAAATAAACGCTAAATAAAACTCATGATAACTTTTAATATCTTTAAGTACTTATATTTCAAATTCGATCAGTGGTTTTTGCGTGATATTTCCACAAACATCCTGACAAAAATTAAAAAAAAAATCTATCTTTTCTAACGTTTCTCTTTTATTTCGATGCAAAAATATTAAATGTATATGTCAAAGATTTTTCATAAAATTAGGTTAAGCGTGCGCGGGCGCAGGCGAAACAAAAGCGGAGGAAGTCCCTAAGTCCTTTTCAACGGAAATGTATATCAGATTGATCATAAACCCAAACTAGTCTAAAGTCTAAAAAATCTGAATTGTTACAGGTTTATGATGAAATTGAGTTTAAAATGTGTCATTTTCCGATTTTTGATTAAAAACCTAGGTTATTGATCAAACATCGGAAGATGACATGAAGTCCCTAAGTCCTTGTCAACGGAAATGTATATCAGATTGATCATAAACCCAAACTAGTCTAAAGTTTAAAAAATCTGAATTGTTACAGGTTTATGATGAAATTGAGTTTAAAATGTGTCATTTTCCGATTTTTGATCAAAAACCTAGGTTATTGATAAAAAATCGGAAGATGAAATGAAGTCCCTAAGTCCTTGTCAACGGAAATGTATATCAGATTGATCATAAACCCAAACTAGTTCAGGTTTTTTATCAAAAACCTAATTTTATGAAAAACCTGCGACATATAGACACTGCAAGGCTACGATTTTATTATATGTTAGACCATCGTGTCCGTGCTCGTATGCCAGCAATACTCACGGTGAGCACGTAGAGCCCGTACGGCACCCAGTAGCGCAGGCGCAGCGCCGAGCGCGCCAGCGCCGCGTACTGCGGCGTGGTGGCCGTCTCCTGGCGGAAGCAAGCAATACTCACGGTGAGCACGTAGAGCCCGTACGGCACCCAGTAGCGCAGGCGCAGCGCCGAGCGCGCCAGCGCCGCGTACTGCGGCGTGGTGGCCGTCTCCTGGCGGAAGCAAGCAATACTCACGGTGAGCACGTAGAGCCCGTACGGCACCCAGTAGCGCAGGCGCAGCGCCGAGCGCGCCAGCGCCGCGTACTGCGGCGTGGTGGCCGTCTCCTGGCGGAAGCAAGCAATACTCACGGTGAGCACGTAGAGCCCGTACGGCACCCAGTAGCGCAGGCGCAGCGCCGAGCGCGCCAGCGCCGCGTACTGCGGCGTGGTGGCCGTCTCCTGGCGGAAGCAAGCAATACTCACGGTGAGCACGTAGAGCCCGTACGGCACCCAGTAGCGCAGGCGCAGCGCCGAGCGCGCCAGCGCCGCGTACTGCGGCGTGGTGGCCGTCTCCTGGCGGAAGCAAGCAATACTCACGGTGAGCACGTAGAGCCCGTACGGCACCCAGTAGCGCAGGCGCAGCGCCGAGCGCGCCAGCGCCGCGTACTGCGGCGTGGTGGCCGTCTCCTGGCGGAAGCAAGCAATACTCACGGTGAGCACGTAGAGCCCGTACGGCACCCAGTAGCGCAGGCGCAGCGCCGAGCGCGCCAGCGCCGCGTACTGCGGCGTGGTGGCCGTCTCCTGGCGGAAGCAAGCAATACTCACGGTGAGCACGTAGAGCCCGTACGGCACCCAGTAGCGCAGGCGCAGCGCCGAGCGCGCCAGCGCCGCGTACTGCGGCGTGGTGGCCGTCTCCTGGCGGAAGCAAGCAATACTCACGGTGAGCACGTAGAGCCCGTACGGCACCCAGTAGCGCAGGCGCAGCGCCGAGCGCGCCAGCGCCGCGTACTCCGGCGTGGTGGCCGTCTCCTGGCGGAAGCGGAACATCGGCACCATCGTGTCTGGGTCCGGCAGCACGTTGTTAATGCTGGGGGTCACAGCTCAGGTTATATTGGTATCCTAGTGTACGCTTCGCCATGTCTGAGTATGTCAGCCAGCGGCGATTGAAGGCGCAAATTTCTTTTCGAAAAAGCCATGTTACTTATACAGTCTCGATGGATATCATTTCCTCTTTTCTCTGTTGGTTTAATTCTAGCCGGGCTTTTCAAAGGGGTATGCCAAGCCGCTATAGTGATTTAGGCCCTGAGTGCCCACAAGTAACATCGAATGTTAATATTAGTATACCCCACAAATAATATATTGATAAAATAAAATTATTAAAAAAACTTGGGGTTTCCAAATTATAAGGTTTTTTATTGTGCCCTACACAAGTATTAAAAAGTTATTGAAAACTCTTCCTGCATAACATATTAAAGCGAAACAGATACAAATACCTAACCAACTTTGGTATCACTTGTATTTACTTACGTACTTCTTGTAAAAAATACAAGTTAATCTTATACAAATTTAGATTATACACGTCAATCAGAAAAAAACGACATAGTTTCTTTGTAAAAGTCAGTTTTACAGTCTAGAAAATGTGCACGGTTCCTGTAACATAGACCACGAAAACGAAGCTGTGGGTACATATAAGCTAGGTAGATAATGTTAATGTTCTACTCACGGCATCCCCCTTATTCTTCTGACCAGCAGATTGATCTGTAACTGCGCTGCTACAGACAGGGGCATGCCCGTGTACATCTCTAGAGCTAGCCTGAAGTTCATGTCTCTGTAATAGGAAAATAAGAAGTTCATGACACAATTTAGACAGCAATTGCCGCCGAAGCAGGTAGTCAGCTGAATCCGGTTTGACTGGTAGCCGACCCTAATATAGTTGGGAAAAGGCTAGGCAGATGATGATACCGCTGAAACGACATTCTAGCTACATGAGCCACCTTACCCTACTTATTTGTGCTATCTTGCCCTACTAATAGCCAACTTTTGCTTCTATACGACGTGCTCGTTTTGATATCCCATAACTTACATAGGTTACATTCTATGAATATAAAAAAATCTAAGAAAAATGGGTTCCAAAACGCATTATTATGCAGCTAATACCAAACTTAACTAAGATAATTCAAAAATTGACACCAGTAAAAAAGTATTTAAGTATGTACCTAAATATATATTTATTAAGTAAGTCTGTCATCCACCGGCAATGCGGATGGCGAGCTATGGGTGGCTCGCCGTCCGATAACAATCAGGCCCGAGTCGACGGCGCGTCGTGTTCCACGCAAAGAATACGGGGACCCATAGGGTCAGTGCCTGCTAGGGTGCAGGAACTTTTTCGAAAAAAAAATCCGGTACCCCGGGTGGGTTTTAGTCAGTAAGAGTCTGACACTCCCTTCCGCTCCGCCAAGAGCAGGAGAAGTCATTAATTTGATGATTTCCCATCCAGAAAAAAAGATCTTTCTTCCACTAATTAAGCTAAAAAATACGACGAAATCGTTTTTTTAGATAAGGTCGCTTTACATGGACAGTTGCAGTTTTATCGAATTATTTTGTAGGAGAGATGAAAAAGAAAGAAAAATGGAACTGAAAATATTTGATATGCTATTCGATTGTCTTAACTGTTCTGATCAATGCCCTAGAGTTATGGGATATCAAAAGGAACACGTTGTATAATCGTTAAGGTCATAGCCTACTTACACGACTCTGCTACCACCCGACTCATAAAATATAATTCAAATATGAGCTTTAAGTCCTTGCGATAAAGTTTATATTGACAATATAAATTAGCAGACAGCTCAGTGTCAGCAAGCTTCCCGCCATCAGACTGCTCGGTAGTTGACGCCTCGGTGGCCACACGTAGTAGACGAGCGGCCGGTGCGGTGTCCGCGCGCTGACTGCCGCCGGCGCCGCTCAGTCTGTAGACTGAACAGCTGGGCGTCTGCTAGCTGTCGATGCGGTGACAGCTGGGCGTCTGCTAGCTGTCGATGCGGTGACAGCTGGGCGTCTGCTAGCTGTCAACGAGTGGACCGGCAGCAGTCGTTTTAGTTTAGGGCGGTGTTGAGTAGGAGCGGTGATGGAGCAGAGTCGTGTAAGTGGGCTATGACCTTTAAGCCTATCGATGTTGATGGTTTCATGGAGATACACAAAGGCCGACACGCCGAAACAACTTTCTAACACTTTGCCATATAGATTAGGCAGTCGATTCAAGAACTATTTTACTCTATGAACGACGTGTAACAGAATAATTGTACCCATCAGTATCAACAACTTTTTTCATGGAAATAACACTGAAATCGCGAAAAACAAAAACGACAAAATAATAGTGATGTGTTTGAGAGAGTGCAAAAATTAACAAAATGTACTGAACAGCTGATCTCCAGAACGCACGAACCGATTTCCACGGTTTTGCATTCGTTGGAAAGGTCTCGGGCTCCGTGAGGTTTATAGCAGAGAAAATTCAGGAAAAATTTCAACAGAAAAGCGGGAAAATCTTTTTTCATTTTTTTATACAGGGTGAAATTGAATAGATGCGACATATTTAAATATACAATAATACGTGTTGTCAAGAAAATTTAGAACATACCAAATGTAAAATTAATGAACTTTTATCACCGCTATGAATGGCAACGTTTAATAACGCGAGTACTCCACAACGATCATTGAGCACTGCGATTAGTTGGATGAGATTTTTTGATACTTTAATTTTTCTTATTTATTTTGCATATTAATTATTTTTCTGGAATACCGATAATTCGTACTTAAATAAAGATATTAACATCGATGGATCATTTTAAAACGCCAACCACGTAACTTTTTTTAACGATTTAGATTGTAGAAAAAACAGTTTATAATTACTATGTGTTCGCGACGATGCGTCTTAGCTACATAGTATAGGTAGTTATAGGTAGCTATAGTAGTACATAGAATGTTGCAAATAAATAAAACCGCGACTACATAGTATAGGTAGTTATAGGTAGTTAGTTAGCACATAGAATGCTGTAACAGATAAAGCTGCATAGTATAGATAGTTATAGGTAGCTATAGTTGATACATAGTTTGTTATTGAAATAAAACACATTCGTTACAGTTGTTTGCTCTCAAGGGGCAGTATATAAGCCCTTGGAGCCTTTATTTCTTCCAAGTAAATAGAATATAGTTAGGTAGGGTATCCTGTCCCTTACACATAACAGTAAACACATGGTAACCCTGGTAATCGAAGGTATATAAAGGTAATCAAGGTATATAAAGGTATATCGGTGGTATATAAGGTAATCAAGGTATATACACACACAGACAGACATACATAGGTAAATAGAAAGGGCTTGGTAACTTGAGACCTGAAACATTTAGGTCAAAGGTAGTCGCATAGCTAAAAGCGACACTGACCAATCACAGAGCAGGAGGGTGCTGGTACGTGATTGGTCAATGGTTTTTGATAAATAGCCCTGGTGAAGGTATGCACAAAAATAAAACACTTTGCATCTACCCTCTTCCTTTCCCGAAAATACAAGTCTAGATTCTAGACTTCTAAATGTCTGAAATAGAACCGCCTTGAAAAATCCTTTCAGGGGATATATAGATGTTTATAGTGTATGCAGGCATAAAGCCGCAATTTAGGTTTAAATAAAACTGTTTATTTTTATCCCCCTGAAACATATACGCTTATAGAGTTGCAACCCCTTGAGTGACAGGGTTGAAACATATGTAGTTTTGTAGAGGGTTGTCGTATCTATAGAGATACATATAGCTGTATAGCCCTCCTAGCATAGTTTTACGGTAAATTCACCCCAAGTAGGTAATAGCTTCGTGCCTACAATAGTTTTGTATAGTTTTCGGCATCCCACCCCTACATGGAGGGGGATGAAGGGGTGAATTTGTCTCCGCTGTATGGAGCCTACCGAGGGCTATCCGTAAAGGTACGACAACCCCTACTCACATAGACCTAAGCCTAGATATAGCCTAAAATCTAGAATTAGCATAATGAAAATATTGGTTAATAAACTTCATCACACACGGTGATTTTTTGGGTGTCGATACGGTATAGTTGCGCCGTACAATAGTAACATTGAAAATTTATAGAATTTGTAGTCATTTGCAAGATATTTCGAATTTATACCTAAATGTAGAATCATATAGTCGCGAATTTCACCCTTCAAATCGCTAAGTGAATAGTGAACAAGTTAAATAGTCTTTTATTGTGACTTTATTGGTAAGCCCTCAATACCTACCCCTATATATTGTGTTGATAACAGCAAGTATAGCAAGTATTCAGCTAAGGGTTGCATCCTCATGGCCCGTAGCTTATAGACGGAGCGTCAACGCGTCTGGATCATTTATACCTAGGTGGGTTGTCACCATACAGTCCACTTTCGAAGAATAGGATAACCTACCCTGGCCACCCTACAGTCCAGTCGATCACGTCCGCCCCGTACATTTTCTGGTCCATCGGAGCCGGATATTTTGAAGATAGCCTGATCTAGCTATTTGGAAGTTGGATTTACCGAACCACGCAGCTACCCTGAAGGCGCAACCCCTATTGTGAAGTCGCACCCCCTTGAAGAAAAAACTACCCTTCAACATTTCAAGACACGAAGGGTGTCCCTAGAAGCTGAATAGAAGTCGGACCTTGAAGAAATCATCCCTTCAAGAAAACTACCCCTAGGCAGATTGATGTTGAAAAATAGTGAAGCAATAACATAGAAGAAATTTAATCAAGCTGAACTTAGAAAATTTCGAACGACTTCACACTTTGAAAATTTTGAGGGGTTCCGACACTTAGAATATTTTTGAAGATTTTGAACTTGGAAAATTTTTTGAAGAATTTTGAACTTAGAAAATTTTCAACAATCCGGGACTTGGAAAATTTTTTGAAGAATTTTGAACTTGGAAAATTTTCAACAACCTGACACTTAGAAAAGTTTTGATCAAGCGGGACTTGGAAAATTTTTTGAAGAATTTTGAACTTAGAAAATTTTCAACAATCCGGGACTTGGAAAATTTTTTGAAGAATTTTGAACTTGGAAAATTTTCAACAACCTGACACTTAGAAAAGTTTTGATCAAGCGGGACTTGGAAAATTTTTTGAAGAATTTTGGACTTAGAGAATTTCGATCGACTTCACACATAGAAGATTTTGAACAGTCTGGGACTTAGAAAAGTTTCAGTCAATCCGAACTTAGAATATTTTTTGAAGATTGGGGACTTTGAAGAATTTTGAAAAATTTTTGAAAAATTTTTTTTTGGAAACTTGGATTGAAGTTTCACCTGAGGCTTACCAGTGGACTACCGAATAGTTTTGAAGATTCATTGAAGACTTCAACAATGCCGATCACGAGGTCGCATGGCAAATCATCCGAGGCGTGGACAGTTCCGATACAGGATCCAGCCGAGAGGGTTCCTGCTATCCATCATCAGGTGCCGCCGCGTTCGCCTTCATCGTCTGGGACGGCGCGATCGATGCAGCAGCGCAGTGAAGACGTGTCTCCGCCTGCTGCCGCTGAACGAATAGAACAGATAGAAGCTTCAGCAATAGAACGAGTACCTGCACCATTGCCGACAACAGTACAGAAACAGATGCCATCGACCTCAAGGAAGGGAACCCGCTTTGAGACGACTTCAGATAGTACAATGAAGCCGTCAAATAGAAAAGATAGCCGAGTCTTGCCAATGACTACCCGGGGTGACGCCCGTATAGAACATAGACGTCCGCCGTCGACCATTGACAGGTCACCGCGGTCATATAGAAAAGTACAGAAGGCTCGCGAAGACTTATTGAAGATTAAGTTGGAGCTTGCCCAGTTAGCACTTCAGAGAGCCGAACAAGAGTCGGACGAAGAATATTTGGACGATAGAAACTCAAATGAAGAGTACGTGCGTTCCTGGCTGGAAGAGGCGCCTGAACCTGTTCCTGATCAGAGAGAGACCAACGCCGCCGAGGGGGACATCCGTGATAGTCGACAGCAACCGCCCCCCCCTGTGGACTTCGAACCAATAGTGGACTCTCGTCGAACGCACATAGATCCAGATAGTGCTAAACAGATAGAGCCACCACCTATGAAGAAAATAGAAGACGATAGGAGCGAGGATAATTTACGTCCATTCGTTACGGACCTTACGGCTGCTATAGCATCTTTAGTTGACAAGAAAACAGAACAGCAGTCACAGAATTCCTCCTCGGCGTCGAAGGTCATTATGACTTTACCGAACTTCAGTGGTGCGCATACAGAATGGTTGTCATTTCGAGCCATTTATGAAACAACTCGAAAATATTTCAATGATGTCGAAAATACAGCAAGACTTAGAAGAAGCCTGCATGGACGCGCTTTAGAAACAGTTAGTTCAGAACTCATCGGCCATGCAAGACCAGATGACATCATGAGGGAACTCGAGCTGCAATTCGGCCGACCAGACTCGATAGCACAGGCCGAAACAGATAGATTGCGAGGACTGACACGATGCAGTGAAAATCCAAAGGATATTTGCTCATTCGCAAGCCAAGTGAGGTGCGCTATAGTAACGCTGCGAGCATTGAAGAAGGATCATTACCTGATCAACGCCGAGCTCATGCGAACCTTGACAGAGAAGCTACCGAACTCGATACGTGTACAGTGGTACCGTATATATACAGAAAAGTACCAGTCCTTGCCAGACTTGTCGCTGTTTAGCGAATTCATTACCGAACAAGCTCGATACTGCAGCGCTTTCGCTCCTGCTGAAAACATCAAGACAGAGGGCTCATCCAACCGACGCACACCGCAGCAGAGGACTCACACAACAACAGAGAAGTCAGCAAGCAAGTGCCGACTGTGTGAGAAGGATGGCCATATAGAACGCGATTGCTCGAAGTTCAAGAATAGCAATAGTAACAAGAGATGGGAAATTGCGAAGAATCTAAACCTGTGCTTCCATTGCCTGAAGCCAAGAAGAGAGCGGCATAAATGCAACGCGAAGAAGTGTGACGTCAAGGGGTGTACAGCCACGCACAGTCGGCTACTTCATTACGACAAGAAGCCTGCTGCGGTGGCAGCCGAAAAGCCCAGACAGACCGAAGTCAAAAAGGAGCCCAAGGAGACAGTCGCCAGCTCAAGATCATCGTCGAATCACGCCTATTTGAAAATCATCCCGGTCCGGGTCATTGGACCGGCGGGAGAGGCATCTACGTTCGCCCTACTCGACGATGGATCGACCGTATCGTTGATCGATGAAGACATCGCCGACCAAGTCGGAGCCGAGGGCAAGATCGACCCACTGAAGATTGGTGCGATCGGTGACACCATGATCGACACTCCTTGTTCGAAAAGAGTCACAGTGACACTCGCGAGTCAGCATAGAAATAGGGTGCCGTTCAGAGCACGCACCATACCGAAGCTTAATCTCGCGTCACAGACAGTCCGTGAAGAAGATGTCACACATTGCAAACATCTCATCGACTTGAAAGAGCAGCTAGTCTATGATGTTGGCGCGCCCAAGATTTTGATTGGCCAAGACAACTGGCACCTTCTCCTTGCCAGTGAAGTCAGAAGAGGCCCCAGGCACCAGCCAATAGCGTCACTTACAACGCTTGGATGGACGCTACATGGCGCGCACACTAGAATACTCGGTCAGCAGGTGCATTACGTCAGCGCATGCAGAGAAGATAGAGAAAATAGAGACGATAGACTGAACGAGCAACTTCGTGAATTTTTCGCACTCGAGTCCCTAATAGTTAATCCTCGGCGTCCAGATTCTGATCCAGAGAAGCAGGCTGAAGACATCTTGAAAAGACATACCAAACAGTTGACAGATGGGCATATAGAAACAGCTATGTTATGGAAAAATAACAATTTTGAAATGCCCGATAGTTATGGGACAGCACACAAGCGGCTGATCTCTATAGAAAAGAAGCTCGACAAAGATCCGAGTCTTCGAAATAAATATATAGAACAGATGGACTCGCTCCTTTCAAAAGGGTACGCAGAAAAAGCGCCCAAACAGACCACGCCAGGAAGAACCTGGTATCTGCCTCATTTCGACGTCTTCAATCCCATGAAGCCGGAGAAGTTCCGAATAGTACACGACGCCGCAGCTAAATCGAATGGATTGTCATTGAACGACTTCCTACTTACAGGACCGGACCTGTTACAGTCGCTGCCCGGCGTCATGATGAGGTTTCGTAGACATCCGATAGCCATTTCAGGTGACATTACCGAAATGTTCATGCAGGTCAAAGTACGACCTGAAGATAGAGACGCCCTCCGATATTTGTGGAGAGGCAATAGAAGAGAAGGAGCCCCCGACGAGTATCGAATGACGTCAATCATATTCGGCGCGGCAAGCTCACCGTGCACGGCCATATTCGCGAAGAATTGGAACGCGAACCGGCACATAGAACAGCATCCAGAAGCAGTAGAAGCAATAGTGAAGAACCATTATATGGACGATTATCTGGATAGCTATAGAACAGTTGAAAAAGCGACACATATAGCAACAGCGGTGAAGAAGATACACCAACAGGCACGTTTCGAAATTAAGAAATGGGTATCTAATGACATCGACGTCATACAGAAAATAGAACCGTCGCTTATAGAGACAGAAGTCGTTGACATCGGCGACCATACAGAAAAAATTCTTGGCCTAATATGGAGACCAAGAGCAGATACGCTGGGTTTCAATCTGAGCCTAGCCCGATTACCGAGTGGCGTATTACAGAAGGAGGTGCCCACAAAAAGAGAGGCGCTGAAAATAGTGATGTCACTATACGACCCACTCGGCCTAGCCTCACCCGTAACGATTCGCGCCAAACAGATACTCCAAGAAGCATGGAGAAGAGGAGTCGACTGGGACCAGCCGTTCGACACAGACTTGGCCACAGCATGGAGAAGTTGGGTTCAACATCTACAGAATCTTGCCCAAGTCACAGTACCAAGATGTTACCCAGGATATAGCGACGCCATAGAAACGCAAGTCCACGTTTTCACGGACGCGAGCGAGACTTCGTACGCCGCAGCGGTGTACTGGCGTATCTCTACAGAAGATGGCAAGACTCACGTGAGCCTCGTCATGGCCAAGGCAAAGGTGGCGCCACTCAAGCTCCAATCGATACCCCGACTCGAGCTGCAGGCCGCGGTGATGGGGACCCGCGTCGCTGCAGCTGTCATCCGAGAACACGGAGTCAAGCCGGCCTCCGTGACGTACTGGTCAGACAGCAAAACCGTGCTGACCTGGATCAGAAGAGGAGCTCGAGTTTACAAACCGTTCGTCGCGCACCGCATAGCTGCCATAGAAGAGCATAGTAGAGTCGAAGACTGGCGATGGGTGCCCACTAAGAAAAATATAGCAGACGCAGCCACTCGTGACGTACCACAGCACTTTGATTCGAGACACGAGTGGTTTTGTGGCCCCAGCTTCCTGTATGAAGAGTCGACAACATGGCCAATAGAAAAGCCTCCACTAGAGGAACAGACGGGTGAGGAGCGAACCTTAGTCGCTATAGAAAATATAGATAGAAGACTCACAGAAGTCATACCCGATCCAGCAAGATTTTCAAAATGGGAACGACTGTTGAGAGCGACGGCGACAGTACTACGCTTCGTCGCCAAATGTCGGCCGCCCAAAGAAAACACGTTCTATAAAAGAACGAGGAAAAATATAGAAGCGGATCCGGATTGGAGGAAACGTACAAAGACGGCAGTGCCCCCTCCTACAGCATCAGTGACGTCCCCCGTGACGTCAAAATATAGTTTTATAATAGAAGCCGAATACCTCCAACAAGCGGAGAGGTTACTCGTGCAAGCTGTACAGCAACAGACGTTTTCCCGCGAGTTAACAAGTTTGCGAGGAAACGAAGAAATAGACAAAGATAGCGCCCTGCGACCGTTACAAATAGAATTGAAAGATGACGTCATACGCCTCAGAAGTCGTATAGAGAGAATCGACATAGTCATAGAAGACGTCAAGTACCTACCCGAGCTCCAACACCGGCGGGAGCCCATAGCCGTGGCCCTAATCTGCAGGTGGGTGATCCCGTACTCATTGCAGACGGCCAGCTGCCTCGCAACACGTGGCCGCGAGGCCGCATCATTACAGTTTTCCCGGGCGCTGATGGCGAAGTCCGGACGGCTGAGGTGCGCACATTCGGCGGCACCTTAAAGCGTCCGGTAAAGAAGTTTGCCACCACAGCGGGCGACGCTGCCCACAGGCGCAGCTCGCCCTCCCCGCGGACATATTCGGTCCGCAATCGGCTCGCATTTAGCGGGCAATAGTAGGCGATGCTGCTCTCACAGCTCGCCAACCAATAGACGGGTGACGCTGCCTACACGCGCAGCTCGCCCCCCAGCGGACATATTCGGTCCGCAATCGGCTCGCATCCTAGCGGGCAATAGCCGGCGATGCTGCTCTCACAGCTCGCCAACCAATAGATGGGTGACGCTTTCCAGCTCGCCCCCCCGCGGACATATTCGGTCCGCAACCGGCTCGCATCCAGCGAGCAATAGCCGGCGATGCTGCTCACACAGCTCGCCAACCAATAGATGGGTGATGCCTCACAGCTCGCCCCCAGCGGACACATTCGGTCCGCAATCGGCTCGCACCTAGCGGGCAATAGACGGCGATGCTGCTCCCACAGCTCGCCAACCAACAGATAGATGGGTGACGCTGCCAACACGCGCAGCTCGCCCCCCCATGCGGGCGTATCCGGCCCGCTACCACCTTACTTTCAGCGGACAGTGAGAGTGTGATGCTGCCCACCGGTGCAGCTCGCCCCCCGCGGACATATTCGGTCCGCAACCGGCTCGCATTCAGCGGGCAATAGCCGGCGATGCTGCTCTCACAGCTCGCCAACCAATAGACGGGTGATGCTTCACAGCTCGCCCCCCGCGGACATATTCGGTCCGCAACCGGCTCGCATTCAGCGGGCAATAGCCGGCGATGCTGCTCTCACAGCTCGCCAACCGATAGATGGGCGACGCTGCCCGCAAGGCGCAGCTCGCCCCACTGCGGGCATATCCGGCCCGCCGCCGCCTTGCTTTGTGCAGGCGACACCGCAGGCGATGCTGCTCACACAGCTCGCCAACCGATAGATGGGCGACGCTGCCCGCAAGGCGCAGCTCGCCCCACTGCGGGCATATCCGGCCCGCCGCCGCCTTGCTTTGTGCAGGCGACACAGCAGGCGATGCTGCTCACACAGCTCGCCAACCGATAGATGGGCGACGCTGCCCGCAAGGCGCAGCTCGCCCCACTGCGGGCATATCCGGCCCGCCGCCGCCTTGCTTTGTGCAGGCGACACAGCAGGCGATGCTGCTCACACAGCTCGCCAACCATAGACGAGTGATGCTGCCCGCAAGGCGCAGCTCGCCCCACCGCGGACATATTCGGTCCGCATTCGGCTCGCATCAAGCGAGCAGTAGACGGCGATGCTCCCACAGCTCGCCAACATAGCGAGTGATGCTGCCCACTGGCGCAGCTCACCCCCGCGGACATATTCGGTCCGCATTCGGCTCGCATCAAGCGAGCAGTAGCGGGCGATGCTGCTCACGCAGCTCGCCAACATAGCGGGCGATGCTGCCCACAGGCGCAGCCAGCCCCCATTGCGGGCATATTCGGCCCGCCACCGCCTTGCTTTGAGCAGGCGATACAGCAGGCAATGCTGCCTACACAGCTTGCCACCGCAGCAGGCGATGCTGCGCGCACTCGCAGCTCGCACAGACAGCGGGCCATCCGGCCCACAGCTCGCACATTTGCGAGAGCCTACGCAACAGCCTTGCGACTGCAGGCGACCCACAGCAGGGAAGCGGCAGACCGGCGACTGCACAGCTGCGTCGAGCACCGGCATCGAGCACCGGCGCCGCGCAGCGGGCGACGTGGCTACAGGCGTCGCTCACCGGGTTTCTGCAGCGCCGCGACGTCATCGCACCGAGTCATCGCTGCACTGCACGGCGGGAGAGATGTTCGCGACGATGCGTCTTAGCTACATAGTATAGGTAGTTATAGGTAGCTATAGTAGTACATAGAATGTTGCAAATAAATAAAACCGCGACTACATAGTGTAGGTAGTTATAGGTAGTTAGTTAGCACATAGAATGCTGTAACAGATAAAGCTGCATAGTATAGATAGTTATAGGTAGCTATAGTTGATACATAGTTTGTTATTGAAATAAAACACATTCGTTACAGTTGTTTGCTCTCAAGGGGCAGTATATAAGCCCTTGGAGCCTTTATTTCTTCCAAGTAAATAGAATATAGTTAGGTAGGGTATCCTGTCCCTTACACATAACAGTAAACACATGGTAACCCTGGTAATCGAAGGTATATAAAGGTAATCAAGGTATATAAAGGTATATCGGTGGTATATAAGGTAATCAAGGTATATACACACACAGACAGACATACATAGGTAAATAGAAAGGGCTTGGTAACTTGAGACCTGAAACATTTAGGTCAAAGGTAGTCGCATAGCTAAAAGCGACACTGACCAATCACAGAGCAGGAGGGTGCTGGTACGTGATTGGTCAATGGTTTTTGATAAATAGCCCTGGTGAAGGTATGCACAAAAATAAAACACTTTGCATCTACCCTCTTCCTTTCCTGAAAATACAAGTCTAGATTCTAGACTTCTAAATGTCTGAAATAGAACCGCCTTGAAAAATCCTTTCAGGGGATATATAGATGTTTATAGTGTATGCAGGCATAAAGCCGCAATTTAGGTTTAAATAAAACTGTTTATTTTTATCCCCCTGAAACATATACGCTTATAGAGTTGCAACCCCTTGAGTGACAGGGTTGAAACATATGTAGTTTTGTAGAGGGTTGTCGTATCTATAGAGATACATATAGCTGTATAGCCCTCCTAGCATAGTTTTACGGTAAATTCACCCCAAGTAGGTAATAGCTTCGTGCCTACAATAGTTTTGTATAGTTTTCGGCATCCCACCCCTACATGGAGGGGGATGAAGGGGTGAATTTGTCTCCGCTGTATGGAGCCTACCGAGGGCTATCCGTAAAGGTACGACAACCCCTACTCACATAGACCTAAGCCTAGATATAGCCTAAAATCTAGAATTAGCATAATGAAAATATTGGTTAATAAACTTCATCACACACGGTGATTTTTTGGGTGTCGATACGGTATAGTTGCGCCGTACAATAGTAACATTGAAAATTTATAGAATTTGTAGTCATTTGCAAGATATTTCGAATTTATACCTAAATGTAGAATCATATAGTCGCGAATTTCACCCTTCAAATCGCTAAGTGAATAGTGAACAAGTTAAATAGTCTTTTATTGTGACTTTATTGGTAAGCCCTCAATACCTACCCCTATATATTGTGTTGATAACAGCAAGTATAGCAAGTATTCAGCTAAGGGTTGCATTCTCATGGCCCGTAGCTTATAGACGGAGCGTCAACGCGTCTGGATCATTTATACCTAGGTGGGTTGTCACCATACAGTCCACTTTCGAAGAATAGGATAACCTACCCTGGCCACCCTACAGTCCAGTCGATCACGTCCGCCCCGTACACTATGTTACTGTAACTGAAGCTCCCATTTCATTTTGTCGCATCTATTCAAAGTCATCCTGTATATGGCAAAACAACGTTTGCTGGGTCAGCTAGTTGTATATATAATTAGTACACCTAAAACTACCTACGGTACTGTATATCCTTTTCTCTTTAAAATCCATCCAAAGGTTGTCTTGAAAAGATCGCTGTTAGCGTTAAGGCCGCCCATTGTGTCACCCTATGTAATGTTTTCTTCGTCTACATTTTCTAGTACTTATATGGTGTAGATAATAAAGAGTATTCTACTCTATTCTTAAACTTACTCGGTAGCATTAAGCCCGTCAATCTTGCGGGCATAGCTGGGGTCGGCGTGCAGGAAGTGAGGCAGCGACACGAAGGCGGGCGCGCCGAAGCGACAGTCCGACACGTTGAGCGCGCCCGACGGCACGCAGTCCTGGTCACGGACGTTGTCGCAGTAACATGCCTGGGAAAGTTATGAATCTAGATATATATAACTCAAAAGTGACTGACTGACATAGTGATCTATCAACGCACAGCCCAAACCACTGAACGGATCGAGCTGAAATTTGGCATGCAGGTAGATGTTATGACGTAGGCATCCGCTAAGAAAGCATTTTGATTAATTCTACCCCCAAGGGGATAAAATAGGGGATGAAAGTTTGTATGAAACTTTGTCAATTTTAAACCGATCGGGCTGAGTTTCAAAATCGGGGGTAAAGCAACTATTCAATGCGGACGAAGTCGTGGGCAGAAGCTAGTTATCAATAAACATACAAATTAATTGCTTAAGAAACTGATGACTTCACAAATGGGCGTACTTAGGCAATTAAGCTTAGCCTACCCTACCAAAATAAGTAAAAACAAATGCATTTATTATAACTATATAGGTACATATAACTTTAATTTCGGAACTCGGTGTTTTGGTTGCTTTTTCGTTTTTTGAACACCGACATCCGAAATTAAAGTTATTTTGTACTTTTTGTATTTTTTTTTTTTTGTGTAGAAGTCGGTTGTATTTTTTTGCAAAAATGTCTACAAAAGCAGACAGTCGATGGAACTGACAGGTGTTAGAGTGGAGACCGCGTATGTGCACACGTAGTGTGGAACACCCTGCGGCACTGTGAATCGATGATTTGATGAAGGTGGCTGGCAGCGCGTGGACGCGGACCGCTCAAGACCGGGATGGATGGTGCTCTTTGGGGGAGGTACGTTCAGTAGTGGGCGGTAATAGGGTAGTTGACTAAAAAAATCTAATTAGTCCGTCAGATAGATTTCCAAAAAATATTGGACACGTATTTTTTCTTTTTTCACGTAAACAAAAAATGAAGCCGATACAGAGCGTTGAAAACTCTTGTGACGTCACTACTCGCTTCAATTTTTACCGAGCCGTATCGTCACAAGCCCCCACTCCTGATCTTTGATGCTTTGTATCTTCGTCAGTTTTTATAGATTTGATAAAGGAAAAAATACGTGTCCAATATTTTTCTATAATCTAACTGACGGACTAAACATAATCATATATTTTTTACTCAGGAAACATCCCTATTGGCTGAGAAGGTAAACCTATTGTTGGCGCCTAGTGCTACATTCATAGCAATAAGCTTCGCTCATATGAGACGCAGTAAATAGTTAGGAGTAGCAGTGGTGGCCGAGTGGTAACGGCCCCGACTCACGAAAAAGTCGCGGGTTCAAACCCAGCCAGGCGCATCACTTTGTGTAATTAATTTCATCACCACTGGTCTCAAAAAAGTGAAGGAAAACATCGTGAGGAAACCGGCATGTCCCAGAACCAAAAATTCGAAGACATGTGACATTCACCAACGCGCACTGGGGCCGCGTGGTGGATTACGGCCAATTCCCTCTACTAGAGAGGAAGCCTGTATCCCAGCAGTGGGAACATTGAAAGTCTGATTATGCTTATTTAAGTATACTTAGATTTAAGGTTTATTTATGGTAGCAATAAATAACTGTTTCATCATTATAATTAAATGTAAATTTGTAAACAAATTGTAAAGGGAATAAATTCCTAAAATAAGTCAATATTTAATTTTAATGTTCAATTGTAAAAATGTACCATTAGAACTTCACTAATGAGTTAAGAGGATAGATAGAAAAGTTAAAACGTACCATATGCGGGTATTTGTGTCCGTTGTCAAAAACGGAGTCATTGGCGGCGTACTGAACGCCGTCGATACCTTCCACCCTCACGTCGCGGTCTTTACTCAGTGCCATGTAGCTGAAAATAAATAATATCGTATTAGGTAAATAGGCCGAGTTGTGACGGCCCCGACTTACGAATTGTAAGTCGCGGGTTCAAACCCAGCCAGGCGCATTACTTTGAGTAATTTCATCACCACAGGCTCTCAAAATGGTGAAGGGAAACATCGTGAGGAAACCGACATATCCTAGAACCAATAATTCGAAGAGATGTGACATTCACCAACCCGAACTGGGCCCGCGTGGTGGATTACGGCCCATTCCCTCTCTTAGAGAGGAGGCCTGTGTCCCAGCAGTGGGAACGTAAAAAGTCTGATTATACTTATGCTAGAGGGACAGATAGACACTGGGGTGAGCCTATGAGGGTTCCATTTCTTTATTTGAAAGTAAGGTGCCCTAAAAATAAAAAAATAATGTTTGACCCCGAATCGAATACTATCTGTATTTTTTAAAAACGGCCATCTTTATCATATGTTAACGTGCCAAATAAAAACATGATTATCGTGAAACCAGTTGTGTTTTTGTCAGCATGTGTAACCTAAGGTCAGCGACCTTATAAAATTTGGGACACGCATCGGCCCAAAGCTTTTTTTTTTAATAAGTAGAACTTACAACGGTATAATGTATCACTTTTATCCCCGTATTTGTAGAAATATGGGGATAAAATATAGCCTATGTGGGCACGGGAACTACACGGGTAAATCCGTGGTAAAAGCTCGTATAAAATATTAATATATCTAGTATAATATTTCGTATACTAGATATATTAATATTTTATACGAGCTTTTTGTAAGAGTTTTATTTAAAAAGAGTAACAAACAAAATCTTGAAGAAACTCAATACAGACTCGACAAGAAACTTCTCGTAGAGTCCCTTAATTTTGTTTTTAAGTGTAAATGCTGAAATTTAAAGGTTGCATTTTAATGGTCTTGTTGAAATAAATGGGTTAATTGACTTTGTCTATGAAATATTTTAAAATAATAAAACACACTTACTTGTTACGCTTATGTATAACACACACGAAACAGAACCTTTTTAAATTCATTTCTTAAGCAATTATACTGGACAGATACTTTTTTCACGGATGGGAAATCATCAAATGACTTCTCCCGCTCTGAGCGGAGCGGAAGGGAGTGTCAGACTCTTACTGACTAAAACCCATCCGTGTTCCTCCTAATGTTCTTTGCGTTTTAGGGCCGCGATGACTCTTTCGAACAAATTAAAACCCTGGCAGGATACTGGACATACACAAATGGCGGACTTTGGTATTATAACTGGTGTCATAATTAAATTAACTACCTATAATATATAATAATTGGGACCAAAGATTGTGTAGTGAGGAAAACATGTGACAATATAATATGTAGGTATGTTATATATGTTGTTTGCTTATTAGATGTTTTAATTACTGTTTATAGTTAATTAATAGAACGTAAACGGAACAAGGATTTAGGAAGGCCTAAAAAGGCGTGTCGACTTGGAGGCGTTCATGACGGATTGGTGGGAGAGGACATCACACCGGGAAGAGTGGAAGGCTATGGGAGAGACCTTTGTCCAGCAGTATTACAATATGCGTAGATATAAAAAGACCGGCCAAGTACGTGTCGGACCACGCATAGTGAAAGGTTCCGTAGTTCACTTTTAAAATCTCATATCTCTAAAAGTATATAAGTTGTGATGTTCAAACCAATTTTCGTAAGTAGTGTCTGTGAAGTTCTATTTGCTCAACTTTTTTTAGAATTTTCAACTTCATAGTTTAAAAGTTAGAGGGGGGTAGACAATTTTTTTACGAATTCGGAAGCACATAGGTATCTCAAAAACTATTGCCTTAAATAAAAAACTTTCTTAGAAACCTGTATTTCATTTTGAAAGAGCCAATGATACCCCACACGATTATGTTTGTTGAAATTTGTTTTTTATCCCTCAGTTACATGTATGGAGAGCCACCCCTAAAATTATTGTTTTCTGTTATATTACAGCATTATTGAATTACGGTTAACAGGTTGCACCTACATACCTACCAATTTTCATTTATGTAGCTTTAATAGTCTCCGAGTAAAAAGGCTGTGACATACGGACATACAGACAGACAGACATGACAAAAAAGGGTTACGTTTTTTGCCATTTAGCTACGGAACCCTTAAAAACGAAGCAAAAGGTGTACTTATGTGTCTAAGCCATATTGTAGCGCACCTCAAGAGGGAAAGGGAGCTCCGGCTGAATTGGTATTGTGACCGACTTGTCTTCAACGTTTTTTGTCTTTGTCTTGATTTATCCATACGGCGTACACGCTCTTGAGCGTATACGCCAAACGGCATTTCATACAAATTTTCAAGTCGTTATTTTCCGAAATGACTGAACCGATTTCAATGAAACTTCACAAATATAAGCAAGATACATAGGTCTAAAAAGTTAATTGAAGACATTTTCGATAAATAGTGTTACAGTTAAATTAGACCCATTTTAAATTTTCCATACAAACATAAATTTCCAGATATCTTTTTGTAAATAAGACATTTCGAAAATGTCTTCAACTAACTTTTTAGACCTATGTATCCTGCTTATATGTGTGAAGTTTCATTAAAATCGGTTCAGTCATTACGCAAAATAGCGACTTGAAAATTTGCATGAAATGCCATACGGCGTAAACGCTCTTAATGGCATAGTAATACGACGCCTGAATGTGCTTAAAAGAAACAAAAGAGCATCACTCACGAGCAAATATCCGAAGCGAAGATAAACAGTTCCGGCTGGCCATCCTCCGGGGCCCATAGCTCCCCCGTGGACCCCTTCACCTCCCCGCATTCGTCTCTGTAGTCGGTCCTGTTGCGGTACCTCCACTCGTGGACATTACCCAGCATGGAGAAATCGGAGGCACCCGTGTTCATGTTGAACGAGCCGTCGAATTCTATGGAGCCGTTGCGCTGTGGAGGTGGAAGGGATTTTGTTAAACGTCATCTTCTATCTCTAAATATATAAAACTCAAAAGGGACTGACTGACTGACATAGTGATCTATCAACGCACAGCCCAAACCACTGAACGGATCGGACTGAAATTTGGCATGCAGGTAGATGTTATGACGTAGGCATCCGCTAAGAAAGCATTTTCATTAATTCTACCCCCAAGGGGATAAAATAGGGGATGAAAGTTTGAATGAAACTTTGTCAATTTTAAACCGATCGGGCTGAGAGTTTCAAAATCGGGGGTAAAGTAACTATTCCACGCGGACGAAGTCGCGAGCAGAAGCTAGTTGATAGATATAATGATTTTATGTAACTAGATTTTAATCACGGTTTCGTGCTTTAGGGCCTGTGGACAGCACGTTTTTTAAACGTGCCGTTAACGCGCGTTTGTAGCGATAGAGATGCGACACACACGCGAACATGACTTTGCACACACGTATAAAGTCAAACACGCGTTTGAATCGATACAGACGCGCGTGTGCAGCGATAAAGACGCGATGAAAACGCGCGTGTGTATCGATACAAAAGCGCTGGCATATTGCGATTTAAGCAGAACCTCGTCAACAGTAGCAGGATGGCGTCGATCGAGAAAGCTTTGATTGCATGCGCTTTGTTATTCTTTTTTTTTTAAGAAAAAAGAAAAATTACCGACGTTTGTGAGTACACACCCATTTACAAGCGAGAGATTATTGTACGGTTTGAATCGATACTAACGCGCGTATGTATCGATACAGACGCGCCAGTATCGCGCGTTTGAATCGATATAGATTCGATGCTAACGCGCGTGTTTATCGATACAAACGATAACGAATTGCTCTGTTGGATAAATGCGCGCCGTCGACCCACGTATCTAAAACGCACGGCGCGTTTGAAAAACGTGGTGTGCATAAGCCCTTAAAGTCGCCTATAACCGTTTCCAGGCAAGCATCTATCTCTGTAGCAAACTTTATCAAAATCGGTTCGGCGATTTAGACGTGTCAGCGTAAAGAACTAACTACATTCCCATTTATAGTATACTAGCACTGCCTCGCGGTTAAACCAGCGTAGTTTCCGTTCCCATGGGAATACGAAGATAAAATATAGGCTATGTTACTCGCTGATAGTGCAGTTTTCCATTGTTGAGAAGAATTATTAAAATCGTTTTAGTGGTTTAGGCTTCAAAGTGTATCAAACAAACATTCGCATTATAACATTAGTAAGGATACGGATAAGTAATAATTGTTTCGTAAGTTTTAAAATTTATACATATATAGGTATTCCTATGCAGTTTATCTGCACGTGTCGAAGATTTATAATCGTAGGTACAGACGAACGTAATCCAAATGTCTCGCGATTATACTAATTAAATATCTTAATTCGGTCAATATCTGGATATCAATAAGCAATCCGTCAATTTCTTATCGTGTTGCATAGCAATTTTTTATTAATACTCTTAAGTATTACAAAAGGATCATGATCATTGAATCATGAACATTTGACAATTCCCTTTCGCATTGAATTAAGTACAGAATGAGGACAATGTTTTGAGGAAAGTTTATCTTACTAATATTATAAACGCGAAAGTTTGTACCTAATTATGGATGGATGTTTGCATGAGAGTTTGATGAGAGTCACTTTAGTATTTGAATTATAAATGTCGTATGACCTAATAGGGTATTTTACTGTAAAAATCTAATTAGTCCGTCTGATAGATTTACAAAAAATATTGGACACGTATTTTTTTCTTTTTTCACGTAAACAAAAAATGAAGACGATACAATGCATTGAAAACTCACGTGACGTCACTACGTTGCTACAATTTTTACCAGCGACGTGACGTCACGTGAGTTTTCAACGCACTGTATCGTCTTCATTTTTCGCTTACGTGAAAAAAGAAAAAATACGTGTCCAATATTTTTTGTAAATCTATCAGACGGACTAATTAGATTTTTACAGTAAAATACCCTATTGAATTAAACGATTGGGTTTTGAAATTTACTTCAAAGATATTGCTATACCTGGTTGCGGAATTTGTTCGAAAGATTTACCGCGGCCCTGGAACGCAAAGGGCACATGGAGGAGCACGGGTGGGTTTTAGTCAGTAAAAGTCTGACACCCCCTACCGCTCCACCCAGGGCGGGATGATTTTTTGGATGATTTCCCATCCAAAAAAAAAAAAATGATATTGCTATACCTACGGAAAATTAGCGCATCATCTTTGAAACGACCTTGTATTATCCTCCATTGGCTATGTAGGTAACGTCATCATCAGAATTACTTAAGCAAACATTATTTTACTAACGACCACTTAACTCTGATGTCATCTCAGCGCATTACTCTTTGTTGTATTACCGATCAAGTGTCATCTAAAAATACCCATGCACTTGTGGATAGTATCTAGGCGTCTACTTATTTTATCAACTAATAGTAGCGCCCCGAGGTTTCGCCCGCGTAGTTTCCGATCCCGTGGGAATATGGAAATAAAATATACCCCCTGTTACTCGTTGATAATGTCGCTTTTCATCTGTGAAAGATTTTTTAAATCGGTTCAGTTGTTTAGGTGTGAAAGCATAACAAACAAACCAACACACATTCGCATTAAAATATTTGTTAGGATGACAACTAAGTAGCATGCGCAACACTGTGGTCACATATTTTATTGGATAAAATTACTTTAGCTCTTGGATTTATTAATCTATACTAATATTATAAAGCTGAAGAGTTTGTTTGTTTGTTTGTTTGAACGCGCTAATCTCAGGAACTACTGGTCCGATTTGAAAAAATCTTTCAGTGTTAGATAGCGCATTTATCGAGGAAGGCTATAGGCTATATTTTATCCCCATATTCCCACGGGAACGGGAACTACGCGGGTGAAACCGCGAGGCGCTGCTAGTATAACATAAAGCTAAAGAGTTTGTTTGTTTGCTTGAACGCGCTAACCTCAGGAACTGCTGCTGTCCGATTTGAAAAATTATTTCAGTGTCAGATAGCCCATTTATCGAGAGAGGCTATAGGCTATATATCATCGCGCTACGACCAAAAGGAGCGGAGCAGTCATGAAAAATGTGACGCAGACGAAATTGCGCGGATCATCTAGTAACGTACCTAACAAATCAAAATCAAAAGTCATTTATTCAAACTAGGCTGAGAGATAGCACTTTTTGAACGTCAAATTTTACATAAAGACAGTCCCCCAAAACGCCCACCCGTCACCACGTCACACAACCTAGTGTTTTAGCTGAGAAGAAGAAGTGGCGCAACAAACTCCCCAGTCACTGTGCCGTTTAATCCGATGAAGTGTGATACTATAAATGAAGTCCTATCATAGCAATAGCAAAAAAAAAAAATAGAAGAAAAACAGAAGTCTTAGCTTGATTTAAAGTAATGTCGTTTTAACAGGTACCTCAAGCGAAGAGTAAAAAATATTTATTTAAAGAGGACTTAAATGCCTTTGGGAGCAGTGGTGTCCGAGTGGTAAGGGCCCCGACTTACGAATTGTAGATCGCAGGTTCAAACCCAGCCAGGCGCTTTACTTTGTGTAATTAATTTCATCACCACTGCTCTCAGAACGGTGAAGGAAAACATCGTGAGGTAACCGGCATGTCCTAGAACCAAAAATTCGAAGACATGTGACATTCACCAACCCGCACTGGGCCGGCGTGGTGCATTACGGCCCATTCCCTCTCCTAGAGAAGAGGCCTGTGTCCCAGCAGTGGGAACGTTGAAAGGCTGTTAATGATTATTAGGATTATGAAATGCCTTTGACAAAATGAGTAGGTAACTACGTAGGTACTGACTGTTAGGGTCTGATAGAGCCAGTGCCTAACAGGGTACCAGAATTTGTTCAAAAAAGTCACCGCGGCCCTGGAACGCAAAGAAAGAAAGAAAAACTGTTTATTTGCGCCAAGCATGACGCACACCAAAGAATTAAAAAAAAAACAAAGGGCAGTGGCTTGCAGTGGTTCGAGTTAGGAAAGAGAAAATTTCCAAAAAAAAACACACCACATTATTCCGGGTGTGGTGTTTTTATTTTTTGTTTTTTTTTAATAGACTATTTAAAAAAAAACTCATTTCATTAAAAATCAACCCTGAATAATGTGGTTATATTTTTAAATGTAACGATTGGCAAAGGGCATTAGGAGGAACACATTATCAAATTATATTTCCTAGTTTATTAGTCTGAAATTTTCCAGTGACATTCATATCTAAGCTATCAAGTTCTCCCCGCCAGAAAACAATGCACGCTACACACGCAGCAGTCGCCTAGTCGTTAACAGCTTGCATCACAGTTGTTACAAACGGTAGAATTCCTTTCTGGATCAAACGTGCTACTTTCTACGTTGTGCAATGGTTATAATGATGAAGAACATAGTAATAAACGTGGCTTGATATGGACTTGGTGCTTCCCGTGTGTGCTGTAAGGAGGCTTGGAAACTAGTCCTTAAATATCTCCAGCTAACTTTTCTTTTAACATAAATCCTCAATTTGTCCCTCCTCTTTCTTTGACTGTTCTCTCCCGCTGCATCAATCCACATTTATATAAATTTACACGAAAGGACGGCTAAATTCTTTTATTATTCTTAGTCGATAGAACCTTTTTTTTGGTTAGGAAATCATTCCGCTCTGGGTGAAGCGGAAGGGAGTGTCAGACTCTTACTGAGTAAGCCCCACCCGTGTTCCTCCTAATGCCCGCCGCGTTCCACGGCCGCGGTGATTCTTTCGAATTAATTCAGCAACTCTAGCAGGCACAGACCCTGTGGGGTCCCGTCCTCTTTGCTGATCTCTCTTTGAAGCGCGCGTGGAATAGACCAGCGGCTCCCGGCAAGAGGTTTCCGTCTCCTGCACGCGGTCTGCCTCCTCCTTCGCTAGCATTACTGCTTCTCAGAAGTTGACCGCTTCCCATGCCTCTCCGCTTCGGACCATGCGGCGGCGACTTCTCGCTTGCGGCCTTGGTTCAATCACCAAGGCCAAAAGCGAGAATCGCACATTATCAACGAGTAACATGGGGTTTATTTTATTCCCATATTCCCGCGGGATCGGGAACTACGCGGGCGAAACCACGGGGCGCTACTAGTCTATACTAATATATAAAGCTGAAGAGTTTGTTTGTTTGTTTGAACGCGCTAATCTCAGGAACTACTGGTTCGAATTGAAAAATTATTTTTGGGTTGAATAGACCATTTATCGAGGAAGGCTTTAGGCTATATATCATCACGCTTAAGCCAATAGGAGCGGAGCAGCGATAAAGAATGTTTTAAAATCGGGGATTCCACGGGGACGAAGTCGCGGGCAGCAGCTAGTATCTGATAAAATGAGGCCTAGACACTATCCACAAGTACCTATGCATGGGTATTTTTAGATGACATTCGATCGGTAATAAAACAAAGAGTAATGCGCTGAGATGACATCAACGTTAAGTGGTCGTTAGTAAAATAATGTTTGCTTAAGTAATTCTGATGATGACGGTTAGGGATTGCAATCCAGCGGCGTTTTCAATCCAGCTGGATTCTTGCTGGATTGACCTGAATCCAGCTGGGTAATGCGGGATCCAGCAAAATGTGGAATGAAAATAAAAAGACGACATTTTTAAGACTTTTTTTTAAATTTGTACTTCTTACGATAATCTATGATATCTTTCACTTAAGCCCCACCCGTGTTCCTCCTAATGCCCGCCGCGTTCCACGGCCGCGGTGATTCTTTCGAATTAATTCAGCAACTCTAGCAGGCACAGACCCTGTGGGGTCCCGTCCTCTTTGCTGATCTCTCTTTGAAGCGCGCGTGGAATCGACCAGCGGCTCCCGGCAAGAGGTTTCCGTCTCCTGCACGCGGTCTGCCTCCTCCTTCGCTAGCATTACTGCTTCTCAGAAGTTGACCGCTTCCCATGCCTCTCCGCTTCGGACCATGCGGCGGCGACTTCTCGCTTGCGGCCTTGGTTCAATCACCAAGGCCAAAAGCGAGAAGTCGCCGCCGCCGATCGCGTTGACGAGGTCACAGCGTTGCTCCACCCAAGCAGGGCATACCTACACCGTATTCTCCACTGTGTCCTCCTGTGCCTGGTTGTTAGCTAGCCCTCAGATGATAACTTAACTCAAAAGTTAAAATATCATCTAGATAGAACAACTAAACCGCTCAGTCAACTTTACTTCGGTAAAATGTAATGGTAATTTGTTCACCGTGCCGTGACATTGACAAGTCGGTCAGTCGATCCGTTATGTAATGCTCGTGCAATTGCTGTTATGTAACAATTGAATGGTGCACAATTTTCGCTAGATCGATTTACTGGTAGTATTTTCCTGCTGTAAAATTTGCAGAGTAGGTACTGCCCAAAAAAAGGAGTGTTATGTTTTCAGGGTTCAAGTATGTATGTATGTTTGTGAGTTTCTTTATTCCTTAACCTGAAGAAGTCGGTTGTATTTTTTAGTAAAAAGTTTTTTTTATTTTTCTTTTTTTTTGGTTCACCCAACCCTTCCTAAACGTACCATTCACATTGGTGTAAACAAAAAAAAAACATGCGATTTCAGCAATCCCGAAAGATTTACTATCATTTATTAAATTAACAAAAATGCTCATAAAATAAAAACTACTCGACAAAACTGAACGAAATTCTTATAGGACCAAATGGCAACTATTCTTCATCGAATAAAATAACAAACACGTAAATAGGATCAGAAATCTCTGCGTAATCACAGTACATAAACACATCAAAAGTATCTAGGGATCAACATATATTTTTGCAATAACTTTCCTCCTGATTGATATTAATTAAAATTTTCTTTAAGGATTCATCAAATAAAGTGTTTTCGTTTGTCACAGTAACGATAAACCAAGTCACCTTTGCATTAATAAAGAAATTTGCCATTTTCCTAATAAAGGGATTTTTGACATTTGAACCACTAACATTAAAGTTCGAAAAAAAGACTGAAATAACAGTTTTCTTTAAAATTTTATTGGGTAACTTAAACAATTAATAATCCGTGTTTCTACCGCGAACACTAACAACACAAGAACATCGGTTTGGCATACTCAAAATGAGTTCATCCAAATCACGCTGTGGAATGGCCGCCCATGTTCGTTGCAACAACAAAAAAAGGTCTTCTTGCGACTGGATACCCTCCATATTCGGCAGAGCTCTTCTCTGTAGCATATCCCATGCATGCTCAATCGGGTTCAAGTCTGGCGACTGAGCAGGCCAGGGCAGGACATTGATGTTAGCTGCGGCGAGAGTCTGTCTTACAACTCTTGCGGTGTGCGGTCGTGCATTATCATGCATTAACTGAAATAAGGGACCGATTTGCACTTGTAGAGGAACGATGACGTCTGATACAATCGTCTCAGCATAAATTTGAGCGTTGAGGTTGCCTCTGATCCAAATCAACTCAGTTCTTCCGCCGATCCAAATACCCGCCCATACTATGATGGTTCCACCACTATAAGGATGGACTTCCTGGCAGGATTTTAATCGCTGTTGGCGTCCAGGGGTTCTCCAGTGTCGTATACGTCTTGTATCCGGTCTCATACCAAAACGAGACTCATCAGAAAAGCACACGAAACGCCATTGTTCTTCTGCCCAATTTCTGTGTTCAAGAGCCCATTGATATCGAATCCTACGATTGTGCATTGCTATAGGTGGTACCCGTAGCGGTCTTCGGGAATGAAGGTTCACTTCATGCAAGCGGTTTCTGACTGTTTGGTCGCTAATTAAGTTCCCTGAAGAGTGATGAAGCCTCACGGCTAACATCATGGCGGTTATTGTTGGAGCACTTCGAGTTAAGATTTGAATGTATCGGTCTTGTCTCCGTGTGGTGCAGCGATACCGTCCTCCATGGCGCTCAGCCAAGGTAAGCGAAGAGCTCTGCCGAATATGGAGGGTATCCAGTCGCAAGAAGACCTTTTTTTGTTGTTGCAACGAACATGGGCGGCCATTCCACAGCGTGATTTGGATGAACTCATTTTGAGTATGCCAAACCGATGTTCTTGTGTTGTTAGTGTTCGCGGTAGAAACACGGATTATTAATTGTTTAAGTTACCCAATAAAATTTTAAAGAAAACTGTTATTTCAGTCTTTTTTTCGAACTTTAATGTTAGTGGTTCAAATGTCAAAAATCCCTTTATTAGGAAAATGGCAAATTTCTTTATTAATGCAAAGGTGACTTGGTTTATCGTTACTGTGACAAACGAAAACACTTTATTTGATGAATCCTTAAAGAAAATTTTAATTAATATCAATCAGGAGAAAAGTTATTGCAAAAATATATGTTGATCCCTAGATACTTTTGATGTGTTTACATAGAAAAAAACTACCTGCCGAAATGAGAACCTCCTCCTTTTTGAAGTCGGTTAAAAGTATATGTACATATACAACCCAAAACCCGGTGGGCCAATGAGTTCGACGCGACAACCCAAGCAATGAAAATTACATGGTTTAAATTCAATAATTGCATGCAGAACATCGTTGCAAATGCTCCGTATCTCCGCGCTGATATCAGACCGGAACAGGATGTTATGTCAGTGTAGAAATAACCGAGGGGACATATTATTTTCATTATATGCAGTTTTTTAAATGTTGTAGTAGTATTATAAGAGGTCCTGTTTTATGTAGTACTAGCAGCACCCCGCGGTTTAACCCGCGTAGTTCCCGTTCCCGTGGGAATATGGGGATAACATATAGCCTATGTTACTCAGGGTGAATGTAGCTTTCTAATGGTGAAAGAATTTTTTAAATCGATCAAGTAATTTTTGAGTGTATTCGTTACATATTAATTATTATTAGTATAGATATAGATTAGCAGCTCCTCGCGGTTTCACCCGCGTAGTTCCCGTTCTCGTAGGAACACGGAAATAAAATATAGCCTATGTCACCCGGAGATAGCTTCCCAACAGTGAAAGAATTTTTCAAATCGGGTCATTAGTTTCAGAGCCTATTCCATGCAAACAAACAAACAATCAAATCTTTCCTCTTTATAATATTAGTGTAGAACTGTAGACAAACGTTTGCTAGCAGTATCTCACATGTGAAAGGATTAGTTTTTAAATAAAATATTACCCCTTATTTTGTAAGGATGGGAAATCATCAAATGACTTCTTCCGCTCTGGGCGGAGCGAAAAGGTGTCTCTTAACGACTAAAACCCATAACCCAAAGAAAAGACAATAACTAATATATGTACACCACTTCGTAGATAAACAATCGCACGACTTGTAATCGGTAAGCAAATATGACAAATATCAGTTCGTGGAATCGTCATCATGAAATAGCGATTCTATCCTATTTGAAGTAGTGACGATCGACCTGCGCAATCGCAACTAGTAAAAACTGTCTGAGACAAAAAGGCGGAGAAAAGGTTTTACCTAGAAACATCATCTGCCTAGCCTTTACCCAACTATATTGTGGTCGGTTCCCAGTCACACCGGAGTGACTGGGGACTAACCATTTTAACATACCGAGATTCCTCCGTGCCTCAGAAAGCACGTTAAGCCGTTGGTCCCGGCTGTCATTTGTAGATTTTTGTCAGGCGTTACGGATTGTCTGAAGCCAGTAAATCAGAATCCAGTCTGACCAAGTACTACCGTGATACCCAGTTAATGAGTTGTCGAGGTCTGGTAGGCAGCCGCTGCACGTAGAATACTGGTATTCAGCTGAATCCGGTTTGACTGAGAACCGACCCCAATATAGTTGGGAAAAGGCTAGGCGGGTGAAGAAATGAGAATCTTTCGGGCCTACCTATCGATTCGCATTAGGTATGGAATTTACAAGACTAAACATAAGACCCGGAATGACCTACGCTAACAATAATTATTGTTATAAACTGCATGATGAGCGCACAACGTGAGCGCAGTAATTGTAGAGTGTGCCATATAATTACGTAGCTACAGCGGTATCTCGTTTTAAAATGTTTCAAGAGAGCGCCCATGCATATGTGGGGAATAGATTCTTGTTTTAACTAACATTTTCCTGAATATTTTAGATACCTTTTAAATGGTTGATCATTATGTATGTACTATCATAATTACAACTCACAATAATCACAACTCAGGACCCCAAGATATTGCGCAGTGGCTGATGCCTGTGGACGGTGAGCGTGGGTGGCTCGCCGTCCGATACCAGGCCGAGTCGACGACGCGTTGTGTTCCACGCGCGCCTCAAGGAGCCGTCAGCACCAGGGACGGAGCCCCATAGGGTCGGTGCCTGCTAGGGTTGCGGAATTTGTTCGAAAGAGTTACCGCGGCCCTGGAACGCAAAGGGCACAAGAGGAACACGGGTGGGTTTTAGTCAGTAAGAGTCTGACACTCCCTACCGCTCCACCCAGGGCGGGAGGGGTCA
Source organism: Hecatera dysodea (assembly GCA_905332915.2). NCBI lineage: Eukaryota > Metazoa > Arthropoda > Insecta > Lepidoptera > Noctuidae > Hecatera > Hecatera dysodea. The sequence goes on along the minus strand of HG995294.1, from coordinate 1,433,624 downwards.
TTCGATGATTTCCCATCCAAAAAATCTACCTAGTTTGGGGCCCAACGTCCACAAGATACTAATATATAGTTACTGATAATTTAATTATGTTTTAGTTGTAAGGTTATTAATGTAACAATGAACAAATAAACTTTATAAACTTTATAATTGTTCCGATTTTACAGTTAATTTTTCGTTTTAATTTCTTTGTATATGTATGTTGCTCTGATCAACGTCATTCTGTCAACGCTCACTGTCGCTAAAAACTATTTGTTGCTCTGTCTCGTACTAGTACATTTATCCCAGCACTACACTAAACGATGGCCGTTTTGCGCGAATGTGACGCACGCATTATGGTATGCGTCATGCTTGGCGCAAATAATTACTTTTTTTTTTTCATTATTTTATTTTTTTAATTTTTATTTATAAATGAGGAGGCTGGTGAGACTTGGCTGTTGTAACAACAAGCATTTAGAGTTCAGTATTTTTCCATGAATAAGATTTGCATAACGACGTTGTTTTTAAACAGAAAAAAGTTCAAAATTCGCATTTGACATTCCAAGGCTAACTTAGTATCAAAATCAAAAACTAGATTCCATGAAAAACGCAAACAAAAACTACAATAACTTAGCATAATTAAAACTACTCAATTCCACTGCGGGCTATCTGTTTACAAAAACAATTTTTATTATCTAATAAAATAAAATAAAAAATCATTAACCTTTACAATCGGGTATTAAAATCGGCAAAATAAATAAGGAAAAAAAATATAAGGATAAATTAATCTGCCTAGCATTGTCTCAGAACAAGCCAAAAAAACAAGGCGATGTGTTTAGGTGTGATGAATTCCCAGGCGAAATCTGTGTTTCCTGATAAACAGCCTACTGGAGTTTACCAGTAGGCCAGCATCGTCGACCACATCATCGTTTTCCATCAGGTAAGATTATGACCAACAGCGAGCCCATTAATCATGAAAAAATAACTTCGAAATGGCCTAGTTCTTTACAGGTCTCCCCCCACGGCAATGAAAAGATTATTATCTACATATCTTGTTTTTAATTTTTTAGTTCACTTTTGACATGGTAAGCGTGTTTTTAGTTTTTTTTTTTCAATTATTTTGTTTTTTTTTTTTAATAAAATTGATTGAGTCAGGCGTTACTTTGAGGAAATCTATTTTAAATTTGAAAATGAAAATAATATATCTAGTTACCAACCCACAACCCACTAATATTCGCGGAAATTAAAACTAGAATATTATTTTCATTTTCAAATATTTTTTTTAATGTTATTTCCACATGGATACGCCAACCCCACCGTGCCCTATCAGTTCTAATGTATAATGTTATAACTAACATAAATGACTAATTTCAGCGAGTGGGACTCATCAACTAGATAACCTTGCTAGACCACTTAACCTTAGCTAACTGCGATTAACGACTTGTCAAAATTGTTCGAATTAACCCAACATCTAGAAAATTTGATTTAAACTCATGAATTAATGTCTCTCCCTCATCTTCGTTCCTTACACCATCCATCAGCAAATGATGTATATCTTTACTTATATTACATACTAGCAGCGCCCCGCGGTTTCACCCGCGTTGTTCCCGTTCCCGTGGCAATACGGGGATAAAATATACAGGAACAAATAGCCTATGACACTCCACAATAACGTAGCTTTCTATTGGTGAAATAATTTTGAAAAACGGTTCAGAAGATCCAGAGATTACCCCTTACAACGTCACAAACTCACAAACGTTACCTCTTTATAATATTAGTATAGACTACACAATTTAGCGATTAAACTTTTCCCATAAGATAGCCAAATTTTGCCGATGGATAGTGACCAGAACTCAGTCTTAAAGCTAATTTTAATTTATCACTGTCGAGGTTTAGTTAATTCAGTGTCTACCAGGAGCTTTTCGATATCTTTGTAACACCTCGATGGTGCTTGAAGTTCTCTATACTTAAAGATTCACAGAGAAGAAAATCCAAGACCAAAAATGTGTACACAGCGATTTAAAAATGTACGAGATGATACATCCCGGAAATCTTGCCATGATAACAAAACCACCAAACGTGATGATTAGTGATGATACTTATCGCAGCAATGACAACAAAACAGTTTAAAGTTCATATGAATCACAGCACGACAATTATGACTATTGTACATATTTGTCTCGACCGAACTTTGCTCCTCAGCAAAGATAATTTGTGGTGGTCGCTTTGTTGTGCATAAAGAATCTATATTTTAAATTTCAAATAGGGATGTTTCCTGAGTAAAAAATATATGATTATGTTTAGTCCGTCAGTTAGACTATAGAAAAATATTGGACACGTATTTTTTCCTTTATCAAATCTATAAAAACTGACGAAGATACAAAGAATCAAAGATCAGGAGGGGCTTGTGACGTTACGGCTCGCTAAAAATTGTAGCGAGTAGTGACGTCACACGAGTTTTCAACGCTCTATATCGGCTTCATTTTTTGTTTACGTGAAAAAAGAAAAAATACGTGTCCAATATTTTTTGGAAATCTATCTGACGGACTAATTAGATTTTTTTAGTCAACTACCCTATTGCCTTTGCTAACTGGGTCATTTGAGATAAGAAGGGTACAATGTATTATGCGAATACAGTCATTTTGTATCGTAATATTAAATGGTTTGTGGTTTCAGTTCTATCTGAATTTGCTCTAGGAATTGAAAACCGGGCATTTGTAAATCTGAAGGCGAATACACTAGAGTAAAAATTGCAAAAAATCGATATCGATTCGAAATACGATACTCGATACGATAAACTAGTTGAAATTAATGGAAATCATGTCTCATAATTTATCGAGGAATTTACAAAATACTATCTATCTATAAATCTGTGATTTTAATCTGCGAAGTAGATGGATTTGGTATGAAGAAACAGAAAAAAAAATGTAATTTTAATCTCGTTTTAAAACTCTTAAGTCTAAAATAATGTTGAAAGAGAGATAACATTGTTTAATTTTTGTCAAAGTTAATCTCTGAATTCTATTTCTGATTTTACTGCGGTGTTTCTTCTCAGAGTAGTCAGCTATGGTAAGGATATACCGGTCTAATTTATAAAAATGTTAAGAAAGATGGTTGCCAAAACAGTTTGGAAATAAACATATTATAGTGACTCCAATTGTTAATTCGCAAAAAGTAGATTCTTATTGAGAAGAACGGACAGGAAACTCCATAGTTACTCTTTTCAAATATAAGTTTTACGATGTTTTGTATACATTATCAACTGACCATATTTGAGGACGATGCACCCAAAATAATACTGACATGTCAGTTTTTGACCGCCATGCGTATGTGAATATTTCTTACGTGAATTGATGAAAAAATGTAAAATTCTCATGTTAACTATGTATAGTGTTCTCAAAAAACCAAAAAGCCACTAAATCGATAAAGTATAGAGTTAAGGCTGATATATTAATTTTACAGTGATTTCTCAAACAGTCTGCCTAGCCTTCTCCTAACCATATTGGGACGTCTTAAAATCTAAACTAAAATTCACTAAGAAATGATCCAAGGCGTCCAAAAAAACATCCCTTTTTCTTTCATCCCTATTTTTTTTTTTTTTCTGGATGGGAAATCATCAAATGACTTCTCCCGCTCTGGGCGGAGCGGAAGGGAGTGTCAGACTCTTACTGACTAAAACCCACCCGTGATCCTTCTTGTGCCCTTTGCGTTCCAGGGCTGCGGTGACTCTTTCGAACAAAATCCGCAACCCTAGCAGGCACTGACCCTATGGGGCCCGTCTACGTTGCTGACGGCTCTTTGAGGCGCGCGTGGAACACTCGGCGCCGTCGACTCGGGCCTGGTTGCTATCGGACGGCGAGCCACCCATAGCTCGCCATCCGCAGGCCCGCGCAGTAGGTGGCCGGGAATCGCCCTGCGTTTCCCGACGCCCGGGGCGTCTTCTTCTGTTGCGGCGGCTGGGGCGTGAGGTTTCCCTCTCACGCACGCGTTCCGCCTCCTCCTTTGCTAGCATTACTGCTTCACAGAAGGAGGCGATCGCTTCCCATACCTCCTCGCTCCGGACCATGGCTTGAACCAGGGCCGGACGCGAGAGGTCGCCGCCGCCGATCGCCTCGACGAGGACACGGCGGTGCTCCGCCCAAGCAGGGCAGACCTCCACCGTATGCTCCACCGTCCCTGTTCCTTACATTTATGTTCGTATAACTAATCAAAATGTAAGGAACAGCTGATTTTTTTTTCGTGATTTCAAGTTTGGTCCCTTAGTAAAAGTTGTCCATAATGATGAGTACAATGACCCCTTAAGAGGTTGCTCGTGTTTTACAAATAACCCTGTATATTTCAAAATATGACTCACCTCATAAAACCATCCAAACTTATCATAGGGTATGTCAATAGGAAGATCTGGAAACTGCGCAGCAATGTCCAGCACTGGGTCGTCGATGCCGTCGAACATCCAAGACGAGACGTTGGCAGTTAGGAACATGTTTCTGTGGTACACCCGCAGGAAGGCTTCCACCGCCACCCTGACTAAGTAGTTCTCGTTGCGCATTAGGTACGCTACTGTCTGTTGAGGAAAATTATAATAAGTTAACGTCTAATAGGGATGTTTTAAAAAAATATGATTCTATTTAGGCTGTCGGTTAGATTATCGAAAAATATTGGACATGTATTTTTTGCTATAACAAATCTATAAAAATTGACGAAGATAAAAAGCTGTGTGGGTATATAATGACAAAATGGGGGTCTCGTACATAATGACAAAGTGGGGGTCCCGTACATAATGACAAAGTGGGGGTCTCGTACATAATGACAAAGTGGGGGTCTCGTACATAATGCCAAAGTGGGGGTCTCGTACAAAAATAGCAGACTTGGGGCCCGGATCGGAGAATCCTTCCTTTTCAATAGTAGTCACGGGACTTTACATCCCTTTTCTGCACACTTTTGTCTATAAAACTATTAGCCAAGTTATCGTACTTACCGCTATTATCGGATTGATGCTAGTAATGTTATCTGAGACGGATCCGTTGGACATGTGGGGTTGGAAGTGCCACCAGCGCTGGTTGTAGAACGTCAGCGTGCTGTTCTCGTCGTTCCACGTCAGATTCGTCTGTTGAAGATACGAAGACGTAGATAATAATAGTAATATGTTTATTTGTACACTTGGAAAAACAAAATTAATTACACAAGGATTAAGGAAATATTGTACAACAGAGTCAAACTTAAGGACGAACTGTAGCCTCCTAAATTAGGCCTGTGTTTTAGGAGGCAAAGTTCCTCAAAGAATAATGGCATACAATAGGGATGTCCATATATTTCCTGAGTAAAAAATAATGATTTTATTTAGTCCGTTGACTAGTTTATCAAAAAATATTGAACACGTATTTTTTGCTTTTTGAAATCTATAAGATTTGACGAAGATATAAAACATCAAAGATCAGGAGTGGGGGCTTGTGACGTCACTCCGTCGTCCGTCCGTAAAAACAGTAGCACGTAGTGACCATGTAGTGACGACACACGAGTTTTCAACGCACTGTATCGTCTTCGTTTTTGTTTATGTGAAAAAAGAAAAAAACACGTGTCCAATATTTTATGGAAATCTATCTGACGGACTAATTAGATTTATTTAGTCAACTTCCCTATTGGTATAATTTGTCGTGCAAGTAGGTACGTATAGTTACAAACACATTACTTAAACAAACGTGTCTTAATTTAAATATATAATTAGTTTTATTAAGAGACAATAGTAATAAGTTTCTCGGTTTCGTCATACATTAACTTCTGCAACCAATCTGTAAGTTTGACTGATGAATTGATGATATAAGTTTAATCTGTAACTTCATGCTTAGTCAAGGGGTAAATTGATATAAGTTTATGTATTTTATTAAACGGTCGAGAGCTAGTTGCCGCATATTGTCGGTTGGCAAACCTAGCGCCAATGAACTATATTGCACTCGGGAGTTCCTGTGCGTCTTTTAGAAAAGTAAAAACCGGCCAAGTGCGTGTCGGACCACCCACAGTGAAGCGTTCCGTAGTTCACTGTTAAAATTACAAAAATATAGTTGATATGTTGGCTGTATAAATATTATTATTTTTATGATGCCTTAGAGTGGTTTGCATATATATATATATATAAGATACCGTTGCGTCAAGCTGTGTTGTTCAAACCAATTTGAGCGTGTTACTGAAAATCTCATATCTCTAAAAGTATATAAGTTGTGATGTTCAAACTGATTTTCGTTGGAAGTGTCTGTGAAGTTTTGTTTGCTCATTTTTTTTTAGAATTTTCAACTTTTCAGTTTAAAAGTTAGAGGGGGACACATTTTTTACCAATTTGGAAGCACATATCTCAAAAAATATTGCCTTAAATAAAACACTGTTTTAGAAACCTCTATTTCATTTTGATGAATGAAATGATACCCCACACGATTATGTTTGTTAGAATTTATGTTTTCATGCCTCAGTTACATGTATGGAGTGCCATCCCTAAAATTATTATTTTCCATAATATCACAGCACTATTGAATAACGGTTCACAAGGTGCACCTACCTACTAATTTTCATTTATGTAGCTTTAATAGATTCAGAGTAAAACGGCTGTGACATACAGACAGACGGACATGACGGAATTATAAGGGTTCCGTTTTTCCATTTGGAACCCTAAAAAGTAAGATATGAAGTTTCCACTGACCTTTTGAACGACAAAGTAAAATGCATCGTCATAGCCCTCAAGACAAGCCAGAAATCCACCGTATTTTAAACCGGCTTTCAAAAAAGAAAAAAATCTCAATTCAACTATTTTTTTTTGTATGTTTGTTCAGCGATATCTCCGCCAATTGTAAACCGATTTTCACGGTTATGTTTTCGTTTGCAATAATATTTTTATTGGCGTACCGGGTAAGCTATCATTTATATATATATATATATATATATATATATATATATATATATATATATATATATATATGTAATAATGGTGTTTCAAAGGTTTTGCTTTTATCTCCGCTTCGCCTTTTGTCCCGAGAGTAGTCAAGTAGAGAATGCCTAGTTCCATCATAGCATAGCATAGCATGATCAGCCTTTAAATGTTCCCACTGCTGGGACACAAGCCTCCTGTCTAGGAGAGGGAATGTACCACCGTAAATCCACCACGCGGGCCCAGTGCGTGTTGGTTCCATCAACTCCGTATGTAATGCACAACTCTGTATGTAAAGTTTAAATACCCACACACTTCACAAAGGTGCAGTGTAGGTACCATCCTAATGCCCTTTAACCTTCAAAGGGCGATAAAGTATATTCAAGGAGTCCGTAACATCGTAGACCTTTTAGTGGAAATCCTATCATTAATACTTGAATATGTTAATACCCACGTTCCTACCGGTCTTGAACTTTAAGAGCGTGTATACACTTCATACAAATTATCAAGTCCTTATTTTCCGAAATGACTAAACCGATTGTAATGAAACTTTACACACATAAGCAGGATACATAGGTCTAAAAATTTAGTAGAAAACATTTTCACAGTTAAATTAGTTAGTGTTACAGTTAAATTAGACCCATTTTAAATTTTCCATACAAACATAAATTTCCAGTTATCTTTTTTTAAATAAGTCATATAACAATAGCGAAAATAAATTGAATCCTAAGTAACTTAAGCAAAATACAGGGCTTTATAGCTCTCGGCTAAATTATAACAGCCGCACGGATCTATCCTTGAGGTAAAGTGACGCACACCGAGATCGGACCGTGGATGGGTGACCATCGACTATCCAGAAATCTGACACCAGTCTTGCCACGTTTGGCTCCCAAACTGGGGCGGGCCGGGGCTGCCCTCAAGCGGCTCTTGCCCAACCTAGGGGGACCAAACGCCTCCTGCCGGAGGCTGTACGCGGGGATCGTGCGGTCCATGGCCCTTTACGGGGCCCCGGTGTGGGCGCTGTCGCTGAGGCGACTGCCAGCGCGCCACCTGGTCTCGGCCCAGGGGGTCATGGCCATCCGGCTGATCCGGGGATACCGCACGGTCTCCGGCGAGGCGGCGAACCTCCTTGCCGGATTGCTGCCGTGGGGTCTAGAGGCGAGAGCCCTCGCGCACGTCTACGCGTTGCGCGTGGAGGCGCTAAGCCGGGGTGAAACTCTGCTGCCGCAGCAAATTGCTGCGCAGCGGACGGAGCTCCGGCGGGATCTCACGGAGGTGTGGAGACAGCGACTGCTGCAACCCAGCGCTGGGCACGCCGCCATTGCGGCGGTAAGTCCCCTCTTTGAGGAGTGGCTGGAGAGACGCCACGGCGTCCTCACCTTCCGCCTGACGCAGGTGCTCACCGGACACGGATGTTTCGGGAGGTACCTGTGTCGGATCCAGCGGGAGGACACGTCCGGGTGTCATCACTGTGTGGATCGCCCGGAGGACACGGTGGAGCATACGGTGAAGGTCTGCCCTGCTTGGGCGGAGCAACGCCGTGTCCTCGTGGAGGCGATCGGCGGCGGCGACCTCTCGCGGCCGGCCCTGGTTCAAGCCATGGTCCGGAGCGAGGAGGCATGGGAAGCGGTCGCCTCCTTCTGCGAAGCAGTAATGCTAGCGAAGGAGGAGGCGGAGCGCGTGCGAGAGAGGGAAGCCCCTCGGTCCAGCCGCCGCAACAGGAGAAGACGCCCCGGGCGTCGGGAAACGCAGGGCGATTCCCGGCGACCGTAGGCGCGGGCCTGCGGATGGCGAGCTATGGGTGGCTCGCCGTCCGATAGCAACCAGGCCCGAGTCGACAGCGCGTCGTGTTCCACGCGCGCCTCAAAGAGCCGTCAGCAAAGAAGACGCGGCCCCATAGGGTCAGTGCCTGCTAGGGTTGCGGAAATTGTTCGAAAGAGTCACCGCGGCCCTGGAACGCAAAGGGCACAAGCAGGAACACGAGTGGGTTTTAGTCAGTAAGAGTCTGACACTCCCTTCCGCTCCGCCCAGAGCGGGAGAAGTCATTTGATGATTTCCCATCCAAAAAAAAAAAAAAAAAAAAAAAAAAAAGGGAAACGTGTTTCCCAGTTACTGGGTTGTGGAAGTGAGATAGTAATGAGATTCCATCTTACTAATATTATAAACGCGAAAGTTAGTAAGTATGGATGGATGTTACTCTTTCACGCAAAAACTACTGAAGGGATCTTGATGAAATTTGCCACAGATATAGATCATAGTCTGTAATAACACATAGGATACTTTTTATCTCGGGATTATGTTCACTTGGGATAATTTCCGACATTCGTGCGGGCGAAGCCGCGGACAGCAGCTAGTTTTAAATACTGAGACTTGAAATCGCCCCCACCATAGCATGGAAATGGCTAGATGAATTGATTGCATCACATCAAACAAACCACTGCAATTTATCATCATTCCAATAACATTACATGACGTAGTTCTAATACTTTCAACGCAGTCGGTGATCATACTCGTATATAGTCATGCGTCTGGTCATCATTATAATTTTCTCGATCGCACTTTCTCGTACGTTTCGCCAAAGGAAAAGCGACGGCCACCGAACTCACACGCAGAGGATTAAATACCTAATCATTCTCGCATTAAAATCTAGTGACAACTGTGCTAAAAGTGTCTGGAAAAATGTCTTCGTTGTCCTTTTTAATCCCGACGCAAAAAGAGGGGTGTTATAAGTTTGACGTGTCTGTCTGTTTGTCTGTCTGTGGCTCCGTAACTTGCGAACGGACGAAGCGATTTCAATTATTTTTTACCCCCGACACCAAAAATCTAAGTCCCCTCAAAAGTAAAAAAAAACTCAATCTTAAAGTAGGTACCTATTACCTAAGTAAATTTAAAAAAAAATACGCGACGTTTTTATTTCGGGGTTTTTGTCGTGGTTTTTTTTTATTTTAATTTTTAAGCTAGTAGTATTGTGTTTCTACTTGTTCTTGTCCGCGGACTTAGTATTTGAAACTGTGCAATTTCTTTATAACCTTATTAAATTGCCCTGACAGAGAAGGCAAAAATTCCTGAGAGGAGATGGCTGCCTTAGAAAAAAAAAAAGCGTAAAATCTTTTTTTATTTTCATTTCATTTTATTTCCATACTATTATAATAAAGAGGTGAAAGTTGCCAGTTTGTGAGATTGTAGGAGGTAATCTCTGTATCTACAGAACCGATTAAAAAAAAAATCTTTTACCAATAGAGAGCCACATTACTTGTGACTGTCATAGGCTATATTTTTCCCCCGCTTCCCATGGGAACGGGAACAACGCGAGTGAAACCGCGGGGCGCTGCTAGTATTAAATAAACCTTCACTCTCATAACTTGTTTATTCAAACAACAATCACTATAATTACTACAAAATGCATTCATTACTTGGTCTCCAAAATAGACTTTATTATTATACTTATAAGGTACCTACAATCTACAATAAAGTTTACAGGGTGTTTCAAAAGAGGGCGCGGTATTTTTTTTTCTGAACGGGAAACCTTCTTATAACTTGGAATGGAGTGTCAGACTCTTACTGACTAAAACCCACCCGTATTCCTCCTAGTGCCCTTTGCGTTCCAGGTTCGCGGTGACTCTTTCGAACAAATTCTGCATCCACGTGGTCATATTTCAGAGTTAAATTCTGTAGCTTTTTATTGTTATTATTTTTTTGAGATGAGTATGCTCTTAACTCTAGTCCGGGGTCTGGGGTCTGGGTCTGGCTCTAGCCTGTTCACTCTAACATTGAAGACGTTAGGGTTGAAACGCAGGCAGAGAGTGCCACTCCATTGCTGTGCGCATTATAAAAGACGATACGAAACGCTTATGTAGTTCGAATCGGTGGAATAGCAACAAGGTAGGGTTTCTGATATAAAGTAAAGAAGCAATAGGAAACATAGACTTTATTTTTAATTCCGACCTCAAATAACATCAGAATATTTCGATAAAAATAACTTATGAAGCCGTCAGTGGTATCCATTTTTTGATTGAACTAAAATAAATTCAACTAACTTCATGAAACTGCATAAAAAGTCATTTGTTTGGCACTTTTTTTTTTCTAACCGAATCATATTCAGAACGTCACGCTTAGAAAAGACAACTCACTTCTGAAACAACCTGTATAATAAATAAACCTCATTCGAACAAAAACAGAGTTAAGCACCAACATACATACGTATATGATAACCTAGTCCTTTTTGAAGTCGGATAATGTATAAATATAAAATCCCGTATACCTATGCCGTTAAAAATATCAATACGATTTTAGTCATCGTTGTTCGAAAAGAGGAAAAATAACACAACCACGTAAAACATAAATAAATTTTCCGTCACCGCGTGCGTTTTTAATATCCTTCAGAACACGCCAGGTGTTTTACATAGGTATTTTAATCCAATATGGTATAATAATACATTTTGCCACTATCTAGAATGGTAGGATTCCAGATTGAAGGTCATATTAAACTGTTAGTGAATAGGGATGTTTCCTGAGTAAAAAATATATGATTATGTTTAGTCCGTCAGCTAGATTATAGAAAAATATTGGACACGTATTTTTGCCTTCACCAAATCAATAAAAACTGACGAAGATACAAAGCATCAAAGATCAGGAGTGGGGGCTTGTGACGTCACGGCTCGGTAAAAATTGTAGCGAGTATTCACGTCACACGAGTTTTCAACGCACTGTATCGTCTTCATTTTTTGTTTACGTGAAAAATGAAAAAATACGTGTCCAATATTTTTTGGAAATCTATCCGACGGACTAATAAGATATTTTTAGTTAACTACCCTATTGACCCCGACTTTTGAATTCTAAGTTAATAAATGCCACTATGCCCAATACCAAATAATATAATAATATGCAAGTAAGGAGATACTTTTTACGGATGGGAACATCAAATGACTTCTCATGCTCCGGGCGAAGCGGGAGGTAGTGTCAGACTCTTACTGACTAAAACGCATGCATATTCCTCCTAGTGCCCTTTGCGTCCAAGGCCGCAGTGACTCTTTCGAAAAAATTCCGCAACGAGTAAGGAGATACCTACAAATCAACTTAAATATAACCATATCAAGAAACACAATCTATTTTACCAGTCACCCTGTAGGTATATAATCATAGTTCAGTCATAATGTGACTGTGAGTCGCTCCATTTTTAATTAAATATGCCTCCTCTACCAGATGTACCTTATTTTTATTTTATTTGAGGACACACTTTGAAAAAAGAGCTAAACTGGTACGAGGCTCTTCTTGCAAAAAAGTTGAAAATAAAAACGAAAAAGAAAATATGATTTTATGGGGGACCAATTATAAAATCGGGTGACCCATATCGTTCATTTGCTAAAAGGTCGTAGAACATACATTTCTCAAAATTTATTTTTTGTTAGTAAATAATACAGTTATATTAAAAAAAAAACGGCTAAATGCGGGTCGTACTCGCGCACGAGGGGTTCCGTACCATTATCTATAACAATAGCAAAAAAAAATCATGTCTGTTATATGGGGGCCCCCTTATATTTATGTTATTTGTAGTTATAGCGGCAACAGATATACATCATCTGTGAAAATGTCAACTCTGTCACTATCACGGTTCATGAGATACCGCCTGGTGACAGACGGACGGACAGCGGAGTCTTATTAATAGGGCCCCGTTTTACCCTGTGGTTACGGAATCCTAAAACCTCGCCGATCCGCGCAACTTCGTCTGCGTCATTTAAGAGAGAAAGAAAAAAAAAAACTTTGTTGTATCATTTTCCATTCATGCTCCGCTCTTTTTGGTCGTAGAGTGATTTTATATAGCCTTATCGCCTTTCCCGATAACTGGGCTATCAAACACTAAAATATTTTTTAATTCAAATCAAGAGTTCCTGACATTAGCGCGTTCAACCAAATAAACAAACTCTTCAGCTTCATAATTATTAGTATAGATTGCGCTCTGTTTCCTGTAAAAACGTCAATTCTCTGTGAATCTGTACTAATCTATACTAATATTATAAAGCTGAAGAGTTTGTTGGTTTGTTTGAACGCGCTAATCTCAGGAACTACTGGTTCGAAATGAAAAAATATTTTTGGGTTGAATAGACAATTTATCGAGGAAGGCTTTAGGCTATATATCATCACGCTTAAGCCAATAGGAGCGGAGCAGCGATAAAGAATGTTTTAAAATAGGGGATTCCACGGGGACGAAGTCGCGGACAGAAGCTAGTACATATCATAAATATGTTTTTTTCTGTGTGTTTTTATCGAATAATCTCCGAAACTTCTGGACAGATTTTATAATTTTTTTCACCAATGGTAAGCTACATTATGGGCGAGTAACATAGGCCATATTTTATCCCCATATCCCCACAGGAACGAGAACGACGCGGCTGCCCAACCGCAGTGCGCTGCTAGTTTGTTATAAAAATTTCAGTTGCCAAGGCAACCAAATATGCGTTTATCACTGCAGTCACGTGATAACATAATTAAAATGCTTAATTATCATAATAATCCCGTTAGTAGAAAGATTATGATATGTGTAGTTCACATGCAGTCAAGGTGAGGCGCTGACCTTGAAGAGAATTATCCGAAAACAAAGTGTGGTAGAAACGAGTCGTATAGAATCAAAAACAGCAATCTGACTTTCGACTTATTAACGGTAATTAAGAAAAGTAAATTCATCATTACAAACAGCAATTTTTTTATGTGTACCTATTTATAATTACGTACAAGTATGTTTTAGAATATTTAATTAATTATTTTAAAATTTAAATAGATTTAATTTGAATTAAATTAATAGTAAATAACTGATTTTATCAGATTGCTGTTTTTGATTATATACGACTCAAATATTCTTTATCAGCGTTCCGTATCTTTTGAATTACCTGTAAAGTGTTTCTTTACATACTTGTTTCCTCTTTTTATGTTTTTGTTAAATATGTGTAAATAAATTGTTAAATAAATAAATAAATGAATGATCGCTAACGTAAACTGATGTAATGTAGCACATAGCAGCTTAGCTAGCTTAATCAGCCTTTGAACGTTCCCACTGCTGGGACACAGGCCTTCTCTCTAGGAGAGGGAATGGGCCGTAATCCACCACGCTGCCCAGTGCGGGTTGCTGAATGTCACATGTCTTCGATTTTTTAGTTCTAGGACATGCCGGTTTCCTCCAACATTAAAGGGCTGATAATGTTATTATTTCATCTCTATACATAGCAATAGCAGTATACCTTAGTGTACATATACAAAGCAACTTATACAAACAAATATATGTAGAACGTCGTTGCGATAAGATACGGAAACAAACATGCATTTAGAAATATTTATTTATTTACAAAAGAGTAGTTAAAATAACAGCCAAAGTTCATAAACGCAGGAAATACAAAATTTAACAAACTGTCTAATAATTAAAATTACAGTTCATACATAACATTACGTAGGTAACTTTACTCGAGTTTTTTTTACGATTTTGTAGTGTTACGGAATAAAAACCAGGTTAATGAGTTTCGCGAACACTCACATACATACATACTTATGTACTTACATGTAGAGGTCAATCACTTGCTTACTCTACTTAAAACAATTACAATAAACAATGTAGTGTGATAATAATTAACAAAGACACTTAGGAACTAGATTTTCCGGAAGGAGTAAGATTTTTAAAACAATTTCAGAACTTTTTAGATATTTTTTATCAGCTGTTAGGGTATCAATATCACGAGAAAAATGGCAAGCTACGTAAAAATACACATATATATAAATATCTTGAGAGAATGTCTCGATAAATTGACAATTAGACATTTGAACCACTCTAAGTTGAACCTCATAGCGTTCGGGAGGACGCGTCCGGGTGTCATCACTGTGTGGATCGCCCGGAGGACACGGTGGAGCATACGGTGGAGGTCTGCCCTGCGCGGGCGGAGCACCGCCGTGTCGTCGTCGAGGCGATCGGCGGCGGCAACCTCTCGCGTCCGGCCCTGGTTCAAGCCATGGTCCGGAGTGAGGAGGTATGTGATAGATTTTTTTATTCAGAGTTCAAAGTCTGTACAGACAAAAATCTGTATCGCGTGGACCTAGGTACTATAAGATAAGAAAAGACAATGAGAACCGTCATTAAAAATTCATTTGTGGTAAAGAAAATCTTCATAAAAAGCCAAGCACGTGTTTGCAAAATATTCTAATGTTAAAACACATTAACTATAAAAATTTGAATACTCGTTTCGGAGACAACAACGTAGTTGGTCATAGTAATGATTTTGCATACGTTTTAGACAATCACACATCTTGTGTCTTCTTTGTGTAGTAAACACTCACGTTATGTAATAATAACTATGGAGTAGAAAGTACCATAATAGCGAAAATTATCGTCGTAATCATAGTTATTATGCAGCCATGTGATAATGTCGCGGAATTTGTTCGAAAGAGTCACCGCGGCCCTGGAACGCAAAAGGCATTAGGAAGAACGACGAACACGGATGGGTTTTAGTCAGTAAGAGTCTGACACTCCCTTCCGATCCGCCCAGAGCGGGAGAAGTAATATGATGTTTGCCCATTCATAAAAAAGGTATATGATGATGTGACTGTGGCTATACCAACATTGCTAAATAACGAACTAAAATTTTGAGCGGCTTGAGTAATTTCTTTCAAAGAGAAGAAGCCGGTGGCAACATAGAGGTGATAGCAGCTTCACTTGAGATTTTATCTTGTTGCTTCCAAACTTTTGGACGGTAGTCATATAATTATGATTCAAGCGGTCCTTGGTTATAAAAGTAGTTCAAACTGCAATGTTTCCAAGAATATTCGTTTACACCTCATAAACTGCTTGCTGTTCTATCTCTATTCCTGTGCTCTGTTCTTATAACATCTCATTTGTCACGGTCATTTGGAGGAACACGGGTAGGTTTTAATCAGTAAGAGTCTGACACTCCCTTCCGCTCCGCCCAAAGCGGGAGAAGTCATTTGATGATTTCCCATCCATTAAAAAAGGTAAAGTGAGCTTCCAGTTAACTGTCGTTCCATCCTAATTAGGAAATAGAAATTGAAAATATTATATTATGCAAAAATAATACAAAATCATTTTTTTTATAAAACTCTAGACGGGGCCCACACTAGAATTTCCTGTGTCGTGGCATCTAGTCTCTTTTAATTCAGAAGACATAATAGACATAATAATTACAAGTTTTTACATAAAATGCGTTAAAAAAAAGTTACATAAAATACAAAGTTAAATTAAAATGTGTTTCTTTTTTATTGAATGGATTGACAACCCACTTCTTGCTCACGTTATCTAACTTAGATAGTCATGGTGAGATTTTTACAGAATCTTCAAAAGAAGTTCCTCAAAAGGAGACTATAACCTTTTTCAGATTTTTTATTTATTATGGAAAAACTTAATTTTAGGGGTGGCACTCCATACATGTACCTAACTGAGGGATGAAAAAATAAATTCCAACATACATAATCGTGTCGGGTATCATTGGATCGCTCTTTTAAAATGAAATAGAAGTTTCTAAAAAGTTTTTAATTTAAGGCAATAGTTTTTGAGATGTGTGCTTCCAAATTCGTAAAAAAATGTGTCCCCCTCTAACTTTTAAGCTATGAAGTGGAAAATTCTAAAAAAGCTTGAGCAAATAGAACTTCACAAACACTACCAACGAAAATTAGTTTGAACATCACAGCTTATATACTATTAGAGATATGAGATTTTAACAGTGAACTACGGAACACTTCACTGTGCGTGGTCCGACACGCACTTGGCCGGTTTTTTTTTTTAAAAGACTATCAACTCACCTTTATATGTGTCTCCTGAAACACGTAAGGCCCCATTTCCACGACGCTTAGCTTCTCTGCTGTTCCTGCTAGAATCTCGTTGACATTGCTTATGTTAAAGAAGTAAATCTCCAGGTACATAGGAATCGGCGTCTCCCGCCAGATGCTGAATGACATGGATTCATTTGTTAGCGTCATCATCTGCAAGCAAAGAGAAGGGTCAGTTGTCAGCCAAAATGTTGGTCCACAGCTAAGGATATATATACTAATACTAGCTGACCCGGCAAACGTCGTTTTGCCACATAAAATAAAAAAAAATTAGGGGTGGACCACCCTTAACATTTAGGGGGATGAAAAATAGATGTTGTCCGATTCGCTACCCTAGCCGATGTGCACGCTAAGATTCACGAAAATCGGTCGAGTCGTTTCGGAGGAGTTCAACCACAAACACCGTGACACGAGAATTTCATTTATAAGAAGATATAAAGCTGTTTGTTTTCATGAACGCGCTAATCTCGGGAACTGCAGGTCTGCAGGTGAAAATTTTTTTCAGTGTTAGATAGCCCATTTATCGAAGAAGGCTATAGGCTATATATCATCGCTAAGACCAAAAAGAGCAGAGCACCAATGACGAATATTTCAAAATCGAGGGGGTTAGTAACTATTCCACGCGGACGAAGTCGCGGGCAGAAGCTAGTCATTAATATACTAGTGAGGCCATTAGAGTCTGGGATACCAGCACTAAATATTCACCAAGTCAAGTTCTTGCCAAGGTGTCTTTTGTTACCCAGTAACTAATATTCGTTTTATATGCATTCTAAATTGATCAGCGGGCGTACCATGAGGTGTTAAAACGTGAGTCTTCCGAGCGAGAAAGAGGGATAGAGTTATACACCCGATATAGCTCCATCCCTTTTTCTCGCTCGGAAGACTCACGTTTTAAGACGTACCGTAAATAATTTCCTGCTGTTATCATTCTCGTACCTATAAACAATGTGTACAAATAAGTCCCTTCAATTAATTAAACCTAATAATAACCAGGAAAAGTAGATACAAATAATGACCATTTACAATTTATTAATTTATAAGGCATTATTGAAATTAATTAAGAAGGCATTGTAGGTACGCATAATTAAAAAACAATGTTTACTATGGACACAACCCTGAAATCGCAAAAAAAAGTCGGTTTATTTTGTCGAGCAGATGATGTTTTTTTTTTCGCGACATCAAGTTTTATTCCTTAGTAGGTGCTTATCTAGAAATTTAATAGCTATTCATTAACAATGAATTATATTCTTATTTGATTGGTACATATGATTATTAATACCAACATAAATTTGAATAAACCAAAAAAAAACAGCTTTGCTTACCTTCCGTAACTGTAACGTGAATAGTGGGGGCCAAAAAACCACCATAACAGCCCCGGACACCACCAATAAGGAACCGAAGCCCAATAGGAGCCCGGTCCTCATCCCTGAAGACACCATCTTAAGTTCTATTAACTACCTGTTGACAAAATTACAATAATTAAAAAAAAATAAGTATGCCATGAGGAAGATTTTTTGTACACGAGGAGTAACGGAATAGATGGGGCCTCGTAGCGTCAGTGCCAGCTAGGGTGGCGGAATATGTTCGAAAGAGTCACCGCGGCACTGGAACGCAAAGGGCACTAGAAGGATCACGGGTGGGTTTTAGTCAGTAAGAGTCTGGCACTCCCTTCCGCTCCGCCCAGAGCGGGAGAAGTCATTTGATCATTTCCCATCCAGAAAAAAAAAGGAGTAACGGTGTTCGTATTTTGAAAAACTGCTTTTGCTCATGTAGATAAAAAAATACATTCTTTAAAGGATTTATAGTCTATTCTCAAAAATGATGACGATGAAGGATTAGCTGGCAGCAAAGGAGGTAACCATTGAGTTTTTTTTTTTTTTTAATTATTATTTTAGATGTGTTTGCTCTTGACTCTAGGTCACAGGTGACAGAGACAAAGTCGACGATGGAATGAACTTACCCAGATAAATAAAGTGAAAGAAATGTATGGAATAAGATATCATGCGTCGAGACCAAATAAATTCGGATAAGAATGATGAATCATATATGATGAATTGATGATATTATATACCCGTATCCACGTTTGCAGTCTTAATGTTTAGCAGACACAAATTATTATTGCTCTCAAAAATGTGTAGCAGCTTTTTCAAACGACCTTTTACCAAGCAAATACTTTGTTGCTGAAATTTCAGTTTTTACACAATTCAGTCATCAGTTCATGACTCAGGACTTCTAAGATAAGATTATGTGTGACATATGTATATGTATACCTTGTACAGTAGGAAATTAATTATATCTTGCTATTAATACTGACTGGGGCGTTTGATTCTGTCTGTTTTGGTTTCGATTCATTTAATTTTGAGAACTTCACGATTAAATTCGATGGTAACGAATCGAAGGCAAGAGGATTTGCACTGTGCAATCTCACTAGCATTAGGCTTATAAAGTAACAAGATATTAGCTATTATCTGATTATTTACAGCTATCTGATATTAGTAATTAAGCTAGCTGCTTACTAAATAACATATATAATAAATTATGACGTCACCAGGCATTTTTATCAAAAACATTTGACGTGATAGCTGACTGTCGCAGATAAACGCAAATTGGCCTAAATTTGAATGTGCTAAATTTTAATATAGTCATAGTGTTCTTTTGAATACGAAAGCTTTTTTTTTTAAATAAGCCTTGCTTTAGCCATATTTTGACGAGCAGCGTTCCGCGGTTTTACAACGCGGGTAACATTATCTCATTGTTGGTATGTGTTAACCGCGTACCATGTCAGGATTCAGTTCTTTTTAACCCCCGACGAAAAAAGAGGGGTGTTATAAGTTTGACGTGTCTGTATGTTTGTCTGTCCGTCTGTCTGTCTGTTTGTCTGTCCGTCTGTCTGTCTGCTTGTGGCTCCGTAGCTCGCGAATGGATGAAGCGATTTCAATTTTGTTGTGTACTTTTAGATTGAGTTTTTTTTATTTTTTACTTTTTAAAAGGAACTTAGGTTTTTGTGTCGGGGGTTTTCTAATTTTTTTTTAATCAGGACAGTGCAAAGTAATCTATGCTAATACATAACGCTTGAAGAGTTCGTTTGTGTGTTTGCTTGACCGCGCTAATCTCAGGAACTGCAGATCCGATTTGAAAAATATTTAAGCGTTAGATAGCCCATTAATCGAGGAAGGCTATAGGCTATATTATATCATCACGCTAAAACCAATAGGAGCGGAGCGTCAATGGAAAATGTTGCAAAAGCAGGATTTTTCTCTGTTTCTTATCAGACGCGGATGAAGCTGCGCGCGTCAACTAGTGAAGAATAAAATTATAGATAACAATATGGTTTAAGTACCAATAGTGCTTATCACACTAATCTGCATTAGATTATTTAGCATTAAAATTGTTTAAGAGATAAAACACGGAAGTCAAAAGGTTCATTAAATATCTACTTATTTTCAAAACGATTGATAACTAGATATAGATATCAAAAGTACGTAGGGATCAAGTATATTTTTAAGTATAAAAATAACCAATTAATATTTACTAAATCTAGTTTTCCAGACGACTAACTTCTTTTTCTTTAGCTAAGTAAATATTTTATAAAAATTAAGAATTTTTTTTTGCCATTTTTGCAAATTGTGGGAATTTAGCCTAAGTTAATGTCGTCAATTAAATAGCAACAAAGGCAAAAATAATGACTTTTTTAAAAATTTTAGTACAAAGATTTTAAAAAATATATAATCTGTGTTTCCACCATTGACACGATCACACAGTCACAGTGTCATACATAATCGGCAGAGCCTTCGGAAACGCAAAGCGACTTCTCGTACTCTCTAACTCGGATGGTTTGGTTAGCATAAGCATAATCAGCCTTTTAACGTTCCCACTGCTGGGACACAGGCCTCCTCTTTAAGAGAGGGAATGGGCCGTAATCCACCACGCGGACCCAGTGCGGGTTGGTGAATGTCACATGTCTTCGAATTTTTGGTTCTAAGACATGCCGGTTTCCTCACGATGATTTCCTTCACCGTTTTGAGAGCAGTGGTGAAGAAATGAATTACACAAAGTAATGCGATGGTTTGGTTGCTTATCAGCAAGCCAGAAGAGCTGTGGAGACTGGAGCTTCGTATCGAACGTCGTGGCAGCCACGGTACGATTCCGTCGAGCAGTATTTTTGTGTCTGCGAGTGGTGATGTGTATCCGTGGCATAATTTGTATCAAACTGTGAACGCAAATAAAACATGGAAGCACTCCTAACTCAAAAAAAATGACCCAAAGCACATTGCGCCGCGGTAGGCGAGACTTACCGATTGCGCCGCTCACGTGTTTCGTTACACGGCCTATTCGTTACATGGTAATTTAAACCCAAATACTTGGGAAATAAGGTCAATTTTTAACTGTGCATCGTATTAGCAATAATGTTGTTGGTGTGGTTCGGCGAATCACGTTGCCTGGAACCAGCTTGCAACATTCCGACGGATCTCGTCATCTCTCCTCGTGTCAATTTTTTCAGTTCCGATGCAGAAATTGTAATCGTTTAGTAAAAACGCTATTACCATAGAAATATTAAGTATATCTATGGCTGTTACACACTTTTATAGGAATCCTGATCAACAGTTGACTATCTGTAGAGTTGAGTATCTATTTTTAATCAAAATTTAAAGAAAATTCTTTATTCAAATAGTGAAATTCACTGAAAAGACTGAATAACGATCCAAAGAAGTTAAAAAAAATAATCCTCAATTGCGGCGATAGTCTAACTTGATCCCTTTTGATGGCACACTTGATCCCTCCAGACACTTTCGATGCGTGACACTGGGAAATTACAAACGCTGTAAAATTGATAAGATATCGCTTAAATTGTAAACTATTTTTTACGGATAATTATATTAGAGACTATTGAAATTGGATGAGATTTATTCAATACAAAACGATTTTTCCATAATATATCGACAAATTATATTTCAATAAAGAGTTATTACAATTTACGGAGTCTGCAATTAAGATAGGGTAAATACGCTAAATGTCGGCCCCCTTACGGATTTTCTAACTGGATTGCTCTGGTTCCATTAGCTTGCAACGAAGGGGTAGCTTGTAATGTGGTTTTGAGACAAGTTGATTAATCTATTTCATGATTATAAGCATAAAGTTAACTTTTCTACTAAAATAAAAAAGTATTAAGGTTTAAATGTGTCGAGGACGGAAAAACCCTAAAGTCGGCCGTTCACGGCCCATGGTCGGTCGCGTTTTTCCCAAATGTCGGCCGGATATAGGGTGTTTTAAATTAAGACACTAAAAAATATTATTTTGGTAGGAGTATAATATCACACTAAGTTTATATTCATATTTGTTTTACTTTAACAATGTTATTATATAATTATAACAAAGTTAACAATTACAATAAAATTCAATAAAAAATATCATCGATATTTAAAAACGAACATCTTCTCGCAGATCTTTCTCGGGAAACTGCACTTGGCAAGCTATATCAGCCATTGAACCAATGTTTCTTCTTCGGATGAGCTTAAAACCGAAGAGCGTCCAGTTTCAAAACTAGACGCAGCAGGTTAATAAACCAGCCAAAGATCCACAACCAACCCTTTATATTTTTTAAGCTAATTAACATGGGTGTAATATATAGCAAGTTCCAAAGAGTAATTTATATTTTTATTCCGAATTCCCGAACCATATTTAGCTATCTATACTAATATTATAAAGCTGAAGAGTTTGTTTGTTTGTTTATTTGTTTGAACGCGCTAATCTCAGGAACTACTGGTTCGAATTGAAAAATTCTTTTTGGGTTGAATAGACCATTTATCGAGGAAGGCTTTAGGCTATATATCATCACGCTTAAGCCAATAGGAGCGGAGCAGCGATAAAGAATGTTTTAAAATCGGGGATTCCACGGGGACGAAGTCGCGTGCAGCAGCTAGTCATAAATATGTTTTCAATATTGTCAACTCCTCTATCCAAACTTAACCCCTTTATAATATTAAAAAAATATAATAATACGTAGGTACTCAATTTCGAGGAAATAAGTTTGATAAATAAATTAAAAATTACTTCCCACATACTTAAAGAAAAAAAATCAGCCTGTATAATGGCGCTCGAATTCGAAGCTGGCCGACTTTACGATCTTTAATATTTCTAAAGTCGGCCCCTGTTTCATGTAACTTATTTCTCGAGATTCAATTGACATCATCCCTGCCGTTATTTGGCGGTTAAACGAAAAATAGATATATTCGCCCATAAGCTTTGCAATTATAGCCGCCGATATCTCACAAATGCCATTCAAATAGCTGCCTGGATCAACACACCCTCTCGATCCAGCGATTCGACCAACCGCACACATCCACCAGATATCATGCAGAAAATCCTCGAAA
The DNA here is from genome assembly GCA_905332915.2 of Hecatera dysodea. Taxonomy (NCBI): domain Eukaryota; kingdom Metazoa; phylum Arthropoda; class Insecta; order Lepidoptera; family Noctuidae; genus Hecatera; species Hecatera dysodea. The sequence continues at coordinate 1,410,545 of HG995294.1, read as the reverse complement.
AACGCAGACTTAGAAGAATTTGGCACCGGTCTCGTCATCCGCTAGATAAACAATACTATAACAAGGCAGCTAAAGTGTTAAAGGCTTTAGTCCAGGAATCTGTCAATTCAACGGTGGCAACACACCTACAGATGATGTCACCTACGGGGGTTGGTGCAAACTCGCTCTGGAAGGCAACTAAAAACCTAGACAAACCTCAACAGTCCAATCCTCCAATTAGGTCACAATCTTCTTGGGCAAGAACTGATTTGGAAAAGGCTGAAGTGTTCGCAATGCATCTGAATTCCGTATTCAAACCCAACGACAGCGTTGCAGATGAGCATGATATTGATGTGATATTGGAACAAGATCTCCAGATGTGCCTGCCTATTAAACCAACAACACCTAAAGAAATTGCGAAGGAAATCAGACAGTTGAACTCGAGAAAAGCCCCAGGATTTGACCTGATCACTCCCTCAATACTCAAAAATCTTCCTAGAAAATCCCTCCCTCCCTCCCTTCTTGGCTAGCCTGTTCAACGCAATCTTTAGAACATCTCACTTCCCTGAACTTTGGAAAATCTCCGAAGTTGTCATGATCCACAAATTAGGTAAACCTGAACATGAAGCGTCGTCTTATCGGCCGATAAGCTTAACTCCTGTACTGTCTAAACTGTGGGAAAGGATATTCCTGAATCGACTTAAACCATGCATGGATGAAAATGATGTTGTTCCACCTCATCAATTTGGCTTTCGGAAATCCCATTCAACAATAGAACAGGTTCACCGAGTTTATGAGACAGCAAGACAGGCCTTTGAACGCAAAAAGTATTGCTCAGCAGCATTTCTTGATGTACAACAAGCTTTTGACCGTGTCTGGCACAAAGGATTACTGGCAAAAGTGAAAGACAAACTTCCACACTCAATGTTCCTACTCATCCGGTCATACTTATCCGACCGCTACTTCCGAGTTAAACAGGGTGAAGCACGATCAAGGTTGTTTGAAGTGGAAGCTGGAGTACCACAGGGTTCTGTTCTCGGTCCAGTGTTGTACAATATATTTACATCAGATTTACCCACATTGGACGACATAACAGTTGCAACATACGCTGATGATATAGCCTATCTATCAGTTGATGACAACCCAGGAATAGCCAGCCATAAACTCCAAAATCAGTTAGATGAGACACATAAATGGCTCTGTAAGTGGCGAATACGCGCCAGTGCATCCAAATCTAACCACATCACCTTCACGCTCAGGCACGAAAACACACCTCCTGTTAGACTTGGACCTGATACATTACCACACACGGATTGTGTTAAATATCTTGGCTTCCATTTAGATAGGCGCCTAACATGGAAGCATCACATCAAACAAAAAAGGGAGGAGATAAACCACAAATTCCGCAACCTGTACTGGCTCATGGGAAGGAACTCTGTACTCTCTGTAGACAACAAGCTTCTCATCTATACCTCGGTCCTTAAACCAATATGGACTTACGGAATCCAATTGTGGGGAGTAGCCAGCAAATCCAACATTCTCTGCCTGCAGAGGGTTCAAAATTGTATTCTAAGAGCCATAGTAAATGCTCCTTGGTTTGCCCGGAACAGCGAAATTCACGAGTACCTGCAGGTGCCGCCAGTGAACTTTGAAATAGAGCGGTATAAATGTCAACACAAGGCACGCCTAACCTTGCACCCAAACCCACTAGTGACTGAACTTTTAAACCCGACAGCGGTGGTAAAAAGGCTGAAGAGGAACCACCTTCTATAAGTGGGAGGCGCAGCGCTGGCTGCTCCACCACAAAGCCACGTATAATGCAACAAATTCGCTTATGGTCTGACGACCGATTGCAAATGAAGAAAGGAAAAAAAAAAAAAAAAAAAAAAAAAAAAAGCTTTGCAATTTCTCCTATTAAATCAATGAATTTTGGTAGAATTGGAATATATAAAACAGACTAAATTAGCTCTAAAGTCGGCCACGGCCGAGTATCCGGTTTTTAGACAAAACTGGTATTGTAATGCCGGCCCCCTGTTTTCCCATTAAACCATTTATCAAAACGTTTAAAAAGCTATCTCAAAATATAGTAAAAATAACTTTTTAGTGATAACAACGCTCAAAACAATAAAAATAAATGTCTTACCGTTGTAATATCAATGCCCGTAGTGTGGGTATTCACAACAAGTTAGCTACTTTAACTACGATCTTGAAGCTTCAACGGTGCCATCGCTACTTACGCTCAGTGTGCGAAGAATGAGGGACTTAATCGGATAGTTTCGGTTTGTATGTATAGAGTATGAACTAAGGTTGCAATTTAAGTAGCACAATTGTCACTTAATTACCTTTTCAATGAACGCAAGCTGAAAATATAAAGACGGCCGAAGTTTGGGGGGTGGCCGACGTATGGCGTATTTACCCTACATTTAGTTTTGTACTAAAATACCATTTAGGTTAGGACTACCATCCGTCCGGGTTTCCACGGATTTGCCTAGTTTGGAGAGCGTCCCGGCAGGATTTTCTAAAAGGGCCTGCGGCCAAGCGCCTACGGTGGCCGGGAGTCGCCCTGCGTTTCCCGACGCCCGGTGCGTCTTCTTCTGTTGCGGCGGCTGGAGCGTGAGGTTTCCCTCTCTCGAACGCGTTTCGCCACCTCCTTCGCTAGCATTACTGCTTCGCAGAAGGAGGCCACTGCTTCCCATGCCTCCTCGCTCCGGACCATGGTTTGAACCAGGGCCGGACGCGAGAGGTCGCCGCCGCCGATCGCTGCGACGAGGACACGGCGTTGCTCCGCCCAAGCAGGGCAGACCTCCACCGTATGCTCCACCGTGTCCTCCGGGCGATCCACACAATGTTGACACCCGGACATGTCCTCACGCTGGATTCGACTCAGGTACCTTCCGAAACAGCCATGTCCGGTGAGCACCTGCGTCAGGCGTAAGGTAAGGACGCCGTGGCGTCTCTCCAACCACTCCTCAAAGAGGGGACTTATCGCCGCAATGGTGACGTGCCCAGGCGCCCAGCGCTGGGTTGCGACAGTTACTGTCTCCATACCTGCGTGAGATCTCGCCGGAGCTCCGTCCGCTGCGCAGCAATTTGCCGCGGCAGCAGAGTTTCACCCCGGCTTAGCGCCTCCACGCGCAACGCATAAACGTGCGCGAGGGCTCTCGCCTCCAGATCCCACGGCAGTAGTCCGGCAAGGAGGCTCGCCGTGCGGTATCCTTGGATCAACCGGATGGCCATGACCCTCTGGGCCGATACCAGATGGCGCGCAAGCAGTCGCTTTAGCGATAGCGCCCACACTGGGGCCCCGTAAAGGGCCATGGACCGCACGATCCCCGCGTACAGCCTCCGGCAGGACGCGTTGGTTCAGTACTTTCTGAGATTATCTTACTGTTATAAACAAACATACCTACAATTACACAAATTTGTAATATTTGTTTGATTAGATACAGGATCAGATAATGTTGTACAAGGCATAAGCAGTTATACTTGTGAACAAAGATTGTGCCACAAGGTATGTGCTTACTAATTTTTAATTACCAATCCTTCAAAATGATAATGTGTCTGTACTAGAACCACCTGAAAACTTCAGTTTTTGCCTCAATGCTCATAAAAAAATCGTATTCCAGGAAAACTGCATACCTATCTAAATAATATATAGTATACAGTACCTACTTAAAAATGTTTTTAATGTAAAAAGTATTTAAAATATTTCTTGTTACACACAAAAAGTGTATTTTTATTGGCCAGTGAATTATCAGAATAACATTTAAGACAAACAAAAGTTAGTAAGTATTCAGTATTCAATCATTTGTGGTATGACAATATGTTTTATGACAAGATAAAAGTGATAAAAAATCTACTAGTTCAGCTTACATGATTACAGATAATTGTCAGAACTGACAGTCCACATTTCTCTGCACATGGTCCTACAATCCCATTTCAACTCTTCTATTTACATAACATTGTCAGTTTGCTAAGGAAAAAAATGCATCTAACTATAAATAATGTATTATCTAATGTGTGATACAGTGTAATGTAACAACAACAAAGGCATTAATATATAGCATAGATTAAGTTTCTGCTCTCTCACAATGGCCTAAATGTCATTTTTATGATCTGCATATTATTTTTAAAATACTAGGCTAATGAGTTCGTCAGTACAAACAAATCAAATAGGTCACGGAGATAAAAAAAAAAATATTTGATGTCATTGAAAATATTGCAAACAATGATTATTTCTTCATAAGCAAGCAATTTTAAACTTTTGTGCGAGCATAACATAACATTACCATTTGGTAATTGTTGTCTAACTTGATTTTTTTAATTAATTAGGACCAAACTTATCCAATTAATACAATCTATTCAATTAATTTCAATGATTGACTATAACTTCAAGAGTTACTAAATCTTTATAACACGACCTTCATAATTTGATTTATAACTACATAGACAGTACGTACTAGTATTCAATTTAATTTGATTAGATAAGACTATATAGTTACTTACGTTACAAAGCATTAATATTCACGGTGTCTAAACAAACACTTGCTCACGCACGTTATTTCGTGTTTACTCTTTGGTACTGGCACTTATATTTAATATTAATCACGTACATCACTTCTCAACATCTTTGCAAATTTTTAAATACGACACTGATTAATTAATTTAACTAAAAGCGTAATAAATAAATAAATAAACAAACTTTACGTGCATTCCCCGTAAAGTGTTTCCGCGAATATGAATGAATGGTACGAGTTCTGTCAACAATGTCAAAGTCAAAAGAGATTATAATGGCAGTGACATTAGACAAGTGTTGCTACAGTGACCATTTTGTTTACTACCATAGCTTCGAAGCAGATTTATTTGTAGCTGGAAACTGGGAGAAAGAATAATCACCTCTTTTGACAAGCAACCCGCTAACCATAGCCGCTCACGGCCACGATTTTATAATTATGTTCGTCCGCCTGCTTGACTCGCGTCACACTGCTAGAACGTAACCATTATCCCGCACGCACGCGTTGTGTTTAGCTAGCAGGACTACGAGATTCACATGATGAATTATACTGTTTTCATGCACACTTATTATTTTTTTATTGTACACTATAGCAACTTATTTATTATATAGTGAAGAAAAATTCATGTACCTACAAAGGCGAGCTAAACTCGGTCAGTTTACTCCCAGTAAACCTATCGTGTGTCACAATAAAAGGTAGGATCCAGGGCACATTAAAACACTACTTATTTTATACTCATGATAAAGTGGGCGTAGCATGCTCCAAACTATCAAGAGATTACAAGAATCTTCTAATTTCAATTCATCAAACCATTCTCTACATTCGATGTAGACTTTTTGAAATTCGACTTGAACTTTGATAAGTGTAAGTTAAAAATATAAAATAAAACAAAACATTGCCTACATATTTCTTTATTATTGAATAAATTACAAAAAATGCTATTAATGTAAATTCCATTCAGGCAGTATATCTGCATAAAGATATTCTTCAAATTAAGAGGTATGCTAAATAAAACCTAAAACCGAAAAAGTCCAAACTGCATAACTTACTGAAAAAGCATACTTTGGAATGGTCCACAAGCCTACAATTTGAGACAAGCATAACACGTTAACTGAGTAAAATCACAGTAAAAAAGCGATGACTTTTAAATACCTAATTAAGTTTATTTCAACATTTGGTAGGCGAAATTCCTTTTCAAAACAGTAACTCGATCTCCATTTTAAAGTATCCGAGATGGCGAGACTCTTAACTCGTACCTGAATCGATTACAAAAACTAAGGGTTACTACTAGGTACTGGGCATCGTTATTGTATTAAATTGTTTTGCTGTCAGCAAAACTTCATATTCAAACAAAATCACTGGAGAAACGTTGCCAGCAACGAAAAAACTTCTACTATAATAGTAGTTTTTATAATCGATACGAATACTAATTGATATAACCCTAATCTCTAGACGAGGCATTTGTAAACTAGTGGATAGCAATAAGGCCAGATTCTAGAAGCTTCTGAATCTTAGCGGCGATCTCTGGGTTCTTGAGGTGGTCCTGTAGAGCGTGGGGATCTTGTTGCATCTGTTCGAGGATGCAGCGCATCGCGGGGTCACGGAGGATCTGTTGCACTTCTGGGTCAGCCATTGCGCTTTTGCGGACCTGTTAGCGAACGAAATATTAGTATGTCAAAAAGATAAAGACAAAAATTATGAAATAAAAAATTTAAAAGGCAGAATGTATAATTCTAAATAACTATAGTCAGACTAAAAAAAGCTAAAACATATATTATAACACCCATCCACATTTGGTGCATGAAACTTTTCTTCTATGAAAGTAACAATGATTTTTTTTTTTTGAGACAGTAATAATGTTGAAACTCATGTGGAATGTTTCTACACGGTGATGCAGAAGCGGTGTGCATGCGTAGAGTGCGGGGCAGTGCCAACAGCATCCTGACTATGATGATTTTGCAGGCTTGATTATGAGTTTGTGAGCCACTGCTGCAGGATTTCAGCTGGGCCTGTCACTTTGCAGCAGTGATGTCACAATCTATTTCTGTCGTTTTGTTTTTGTCAATGTAAGTGTTTTACTAACATAGTTTTTAAGTACATTGTAGCTAACATTATGAGTCTTGTTGCTCGAATTAAATAAAATATTAAAGACATACCTCCTCAGGATTGGAGTTAAGTTGCGTGGAGCAGGCACGGTAGCCCTCCAATGCCTCGGCATTGCTGGGGTCCAGCTCAAGAGCCTTCTGGTAAGCCGTCAGAGCCTTCGAGTGCTGCTGCATACCCTGGAAAGAAGGAGACGAGGTTAATTATATTTTGTAACGGTGACTACCTACTAATGTTTGAGAAAATACTTCCTGTGGAGGGTCTAAAACAGTATGAAAAATTTAATTTTTATATCCAAACTCATACATTTTATTACATACTAGCAGCGCTCCGCTGTTTCACCCGCGTTGCTTCCGTTCCCGTGGCAATACGGGGATAAAATATATGAACCTCCACAATAACGTAGCTTTTTATTGGTGAAATAATTTTGAAAATAGGTTCGGTAGATCCAGAGATTACCCCTTACAACATCACAAACTCACAAACGTTACCTCTTTATAATAGTAGTATAGACTGGTACAAAAACCGTGAAGATGGAGTAAAAAGATAAGGTGTGTTCTAACATTTTTTTTGCCATTCACATTCTAACAATGAATTAATGAGTCATAGTTGGGAAGGTAAAACTTTATAAGATAAAAACATTAAAGCCTGCAGACTGATCGAAAATTAGGATCGTCATTTTTATGATAGAAAAATTAATTAAATAGGAATGAGTTTTGTTTTTGGTCCCGGCTGTCTTTTGTAAATCTTTGACAGTCGTTACGGATTGTGAGAAGCCAGAAAATCTGACACCAGTCTTGCCAAGAAATACCGTGTTCCCCAGTTATTGGGTTGTGGAGGTCTGGTAGGCAGCCGCTCCACGTTAAGTACTGGTATTCAGCTGAATCCGGTATGACTGGAAACCGACCCCAATATAGTTGGGAAAAGGCTAGGCAGATGATGATAAGTTTTGTTTTTGTAACTTTTGACCTTCCAAACAATGGACATTATTATCCTGCTTGAAGTAAACGATTTCAGTTTTTTTTTTTTTGTTTTAACGACTACAGCAAAGTCAAAAGGAAGGATAATTATGATTTTAAATAAACATGAAATTCAATATAGCTGCATTACTTCAGTAGCCCGTTTTCCCTATGGCGCTCACCAAAACAATGAGGCCTCTATGACACTGGCGTTTTCTAGACGTGTCGGCAGCGTGACTGCGTTTACGCAGCGTATTCGCCTTGTGCACGCCACGCTCACGCCGCATGGGGTTTGTTAACTAGAACGGAAAGACTGGATGAGATGGAGATGTGCACGTCTTTAAAACGCCAGTGTGATAAGGATAACTTATAAGCACTTTGTAATATGATTGTTTTTGGAGCACAAAAATCTCGATAATTATATAAAAAACCGTAAACGCGATAGAAAAGATAGCATTAATAAATACAAAAGGCCTCTTTCCTTTTATATTTGTCCTTCTTCTCAGATACTTATTCATTAACAAACAAAATTGAAAAAAATAAAAGTAATTCTGTTCTAGTTTAGATGGCAAAAATTCTACGATAAATTTCAATTCTGCAGAGTCTAGATGAGAAATCACCATTCTTTTTTATCACGAAAATTAAAACATTAAGAGCAACAGCAACAAAAGCAGCTCTAGGCTCTCCCGCAGTCTGCCGTGGGAGAAAAATTTATAAATGACTAGCAGCGCCCCGCGGTTTCACCCGCGTAGTTCCCGTTCCCGTGGGAATACGGGGATAAAATATAGCCTATGTTACTCAGGGTAAATGTAGCTTACTAATGGTGAAAGAATTTTTGTAATCGGTCCAGTAGTTTTTTAGTTTATTCGTTACATACAAAAATACAAATCTTTCCTCTTTATAATATTAGTAAGCAAGTATAGATATAGCTTGCAATCTCTCTCTTGAATAGGGTAGGTAGTTGACTAATAAATCCGTCATATAGATTTCCAAAAAATATTGGAAACGTAATTTTTCTTCTTTAACGTAAATATAAAACGAAGACGATACAGTGCATTGAATACCCGTGTGACGTCACTACGTACTACAATTTACCACGACATGACATCATAAGCCCCCACTCCTGATCTTTGATGCTTTATATCTTGGTCAGCTTTTAGAAATTTGATAAAGCAACAAAATACATGTCCAAATAGTCCAATACATTTTTTTAATTCAACAAACACCCCTATTACTTTCGAGCACACTAAACATTTAAAAGAGATAAGATCCAATACTGATAAAACAGTCCAAAGGCAGCTTATTTCAAAAGAATTTCTTCCATCAGACCTGCAACAGGAGCATTGGAAGCGAGAAGCAGAGCCAGTTTAAATCTCACCTGAAGAATCTTCCCCTTCCGGATCCATCCCTTGATGAACTTGGGGTCCAGCTTGCAGCACTGGTCGCAGTCTTTGAGTCCAAGGTCGAAGGCAGCCAGCTTGGTGTAGCAGGCGGCGCGGTTGGAGTACAGCTTCGGGTCGTCAGGGTTACGCTTAATGGCCTCGGTGTAGTGTTTCACTGCTGTGCTGTAGTCTCCTGGGGAGGGAAGAACGAGAATTGTTCAGGGGATCTTCGGAAAGTTTTCTGTTTGATTTTGTTGGAAGAAAAATCTTCCTTTCTTAAAACTTCCTTTTTTAAACTTTTTATATTGTACTCTAGCTTTTATCACGTTCCCTCATAAATGTACGGTATTATAAAACAAGAAAAATATTCCAATTCTTTTTTTTTTTGCAGACTTAGTGTGAGAAATGGTAGTAGCAATTTTGAACGCGCTAATCCAGAGATTAGCGCGTTCAAACAAACAAACGCTTTATTATAGGATAAAGATTCCAATTCAGTATCAGGTCACCCCAAATGATAAAATCATAAATATTGTTGGAATATTACTTAATGCAGTTTATAAACAATTAGACCGTATATAGCAGATCCCCTTTTGGCGATAAAGTATTTACATTGATTTACATTGTGTATCCCCAAGATCCAAGATTCAAAGCATTTATCTATACTAATATAAAGAGGAAAGATTTGTATTTTTGTATGAAACAATTAAACTCAAAAACTACTGCACCAATTTCAAAAATTCTTTCACCACTAGAAACCTACACTATGGGGATAAAATATAGCCTATGTTACTTAGGGTGACTAAGTAACATAGGCTATATTTTATCCCCATATTCCCACGGGAACGGGAACTACGCGGGTAAAACCGCGGGGCGCCGCGCTGCTAGCTTCAAATAAACCATTTACAGGCACTTTTGAATTGTCAAGGTCAGTCAGTCAAAAACACGAAGCCATTTGCACATTCAAAAGCGTACCTAGATCACTATGGAGAAGAACATGCGAGAAACTCCACGGACGCTCCCAAAAACGCTCTGAGATATTTAAACCACAAAACCTCACCTTTCTTAAAGTAGTCATTCCCCAACTCCTTCTCCTGTTCAGCCTTAACGGGGTCCACGTAAGCCTTCTTCTCCTCCTCAACTATCCGTCTCTCCACCTCACTCAGCAGGGTCTTGATCTCCGGAGTGCGGTGCTCGGACATTGACTTCTCGAAATATGTCTTTGCTAGCTTCCATTGCTCCATTTTTTTGTATGCGTTACCTGGATTAGCAAAACAATAACATTATTATTAATTGTAACATCACATTTGTAGTTCTCAAAGGGTTGAACAGGGATTACCCTAGTTTGCTACATAATATTGCACATTCCAGGAATCAAACCCATGGACCCATCATCTTCATTAGCGCTTCAGACCTTAACAACAACGAGCCAGTAAGAAAACTATGATTGTAGCGTAAAAACATTAAGAAGTTTACATAGCGAATAATGTGAACACTCAGAACGGAATAAAAGGTATAAAAGGCCATCGACTTTTGCGTTGAGTGTTAATAAAAGGAATAATCTATCACTTGTTGATTGTAAACATCGTGGAAGCAAATCCAAATTAAGTTCTTGTATATACGAAAAGATTAAGGAAAACTCAAAAAACCACTATGATGCGACGACTCGGCATGCAAGTTATGGGCGCACACGAACAAATTATTGTGCGAACCCATTATGCTGAGTTCTGAGCACGGAAAATGCTAGCTAGGCCGTGCTATCGATGGGCGAGAGTTCAAGAGTCACATCATGACCCCCAGTAAAAGCGAGTACAGTCGACAGCAAGTTAGTCAGAAAACGTAGAGCTATCGTAGCGTAGCCGTAGTACGGAATCTCAAAAGATCTCGAGGTCAACTCAGACTGGTTTTGTAAACCACTGACGTGCGACCTCATGCACAAACATACGTAGATCACCTTAAAAAGAAACCCGCATAGAAAATATTATCATTTAGATTGATCTAGCAGTTTCCACATTAGATCCGTCCTATCAAATAGCGCCAAACTGATATTTATTTTGGCACAGCATTTGTTTATATGTAAAACATTTATCATTCAAAGTTTCAAACCCAACCAGGCTCATAACTTTGTGTAATTTATTTCATCACCACTGCTCTCAAAACGGTGAAGGAAAACATCGTGAGGAAACCGGCATGTCCTAGAACCAAAAATTCGAAGACGTGACATTCACCAACCCGCACTGGGTCCGCGTGGTGGATTACGGCCCATTCCCTCTCCTAGAGAGGAGGCCTGTGTCCCAGCAGTGGGAACGTTAAAAGGCTGATTATGATTATGAAAACATTTATCGATTACTAGCTGTCGCCCGTGGCTCCGCCCGCGTAAAGGCTGAAAATTATCCCAAGGGAACATACTCCCGTTGCGGAATTTGTTCGAAAGAGTTACCGCGGCCGTGGAACGCATAGGGCACAAGAAGGATCGCGGGTGGGTTTTAGTCAGTAAAAGTCTGACACTCCCTACCGCTCCACCCAGGGCGGGAGGGGTCATTTGATGATTTCCCATCCAAAAAAAAAAAAAGGGAACATACTCCCGGAATAAAAAGTATCCTATGTGTTATTCGAGACTATAATCTACTTCTTTGCCAAATTTCATCAAGATCCATTCAGTAGTTTTAGCGTGAAAGAGTAACAAACATATAGATATATACATAGAAACTGTAGCGTTTATAATATAAGGATTTATCTGGTAAAACCCTCTATCATAACATACATTACAATTTGGTTCAGTGCCAGAAACCACATAATAATCGTAAGGATATTTATTTATAAAGCCACGACCACACTCGGGCAGACTGCGATAAAAAAACATTCAATAACATAGCTACGAGTTCTCGTGAATTCTTAGTCAAGCATCTGAATTTCGATATTTCTCGAACTTTACTTTCACCTGTACACCCATCAAAACTAGTTAAGAAGGCTTCGAAACGTTTTTAACTACAAAAAAATCAGTTCAAAACAGTATGACAGATCATGAAATGAATTCTTCCGGGCGGAGCGGAATGGAGTGTCAGACTCTTACTGACTAAAACCCATCCGTGTTCCTCCTAATGCCCGCCGCGTTCTAGGGCCGCGGTGACCTTCTAACAAATTCCGCAACTACGTGTCTGCGTACACCAATCACAGCTGCCTAGCCTGCTTTATCCAACTGTATTGGGGTCGACTAACGGGACTCAGATAAAAGTATTTGACTGAACCCCTACTACCAGTTACTAGGCAACTACTCACCCCTTGAACAGACCGTTGTCAGATTTTCTGCCTTAATTGAAATTGAATACTCATAAATACTGATACAGATCTTCAAGCTACATATAGCCATGTCAACGACTTGACGAGATTTCCGAGGCACACAAGTTCTCGTTATGCAATCTATGGTCACCCATTTAAAGATAGACCTTGGCCAGTGTAGCTTAACCTTATCGATCGACCCATGTATAGGGAACGTGCAGAAACTATAGATGGCAGCACAGACGCGTCAATGTCAAGTATATTTAACTTATAAGTTTCAATTTTGCAACGCTAGATGGCACAGTCTACTTCGTGCACGTTCCCCTAAACGGAGGGTTCAGGAAGAATAGGTGGCAGCACAGGTCAAATATTTACAACGTAAAAGTTTCAGATTTGCAACACTAGATGGCATAGTCTACGCTGTGCACGTTCCCTATACTAGCTATGACTTAGCCACGAGTCTGTTTACACAGAGTTTCAAAAAATGAACGTTTGCTGTCTGTTTAATAATGCTTAATCACTAAATAATTAATCGACGAATTAACGACAATTGATTACACAAAGCTTATTTTTATATGGTTAGATAACTTTTTTATAACTTAAACTTCTGAATTGCGTCTGTTAATAAAATTAACAATCCGTCGTTGTTTTTAGTGTTTCGTTAAACTTCTACATGGAAAAACGGAACCCGTATAGGATCAGTCGGTTGTATTGTATGGCTGTCCGTCAGAGTACCTACTTATACAAAAATTATAAATCTATTATGTAAAACATAGCATGTTAGAGGCATGGAATTGTTAATTAGGAATCTTTCCCAGTCCCATTATTGAATAGACATCGAGTAACTAGACGTAATTAACACAGTCATGTAAATTGCAGTGTTTTCGCGCCTACATACTTCTACCCGCCCCTATGAAGAAATGAGAAATATTCTAGAAATAAACTTCAACATGTTTACAGATAAACTGTTTTGATTTGTGTTCTTCAAAGGACATTGAACTTGTACTACATAAAATATCGAATAGCCCAATGACTGTAGGTTACATAGTATCGAAGATACACGAACGCAGTATGAACTATCTACGTTTTGGAAATGTGTGACTTATAATCTGACTCATTAAGGATGTTTTTGGCTTGTTAGTACGGTATGCTTCAACGTTGGCTTTGCAGGCTTTGAGTTTCAACTTTTAAGTCGGTTCAATAAGGCTGATTTTGGTTTGCAATGACAATATGTTTTGAAATTGTCCTTCTAGATTTTGCCAATTATAATATTTTGTACTTCAATCTCTTCGCTGTCAAGTAAAAGTCCGAGTCCACGTGGTGTTTTACTGGACTTCCGCTTGTGCGTGGCGCCACTGGCGACGTGATTTTGTGACACGAGTGAGATAATCACCTATCGCAATCCAAGCCGATGGAAACTCATTGCGAGGGGTGCCGTACTCGCAGAGGATAACCGTGCCAGTCCGACATCATCAAGCACCGACCACTCTGTCAAGAGCGAACAACCGAAGAGAGAGGGGGGAAAGAGAGGGGGAGGGGGGAGGGGCAGAGAGAGGGGATGAGAGGGGGAGGGAGAGAGAGGAGGGGAGAGAGAGAGGAGGAGAGGGGGGGAGAGAGAGATACCTATCGCAATTAGTTCGTATACAGATGCCATCAATAGGTACATTTTGTACCTACGTTTTCCCAAGCTTATGTGTAGAACTTCACATTTGACTGTTCCTAAATTACCATGCGCTGATAACTTAACGTTTTTCCTGAATTAACCGGCATTTACTGCTAGGGTCAGTTGCCCCGTAGTAAGAGTCTCAAAAAATTCTTTCTGGTCACAAAAAAATAATCAAAATCATAGTATGCAGCATATTGGTGACCGCAATCAATGTAACGCATTATCAGTCTAACATAAGCTGTTATCAGTAATTGCTGATAAACAAATACTGTGGGAACCGGTCATACTGTCTCTAACTAAAGATTTACAACTATTGTCTCTTTTTTTTTCCAGTCTTTGGAGCAAATGAGGTTATGGTTAACTAGTATTTAGTTGAATTTCAATTTTAACTTTCATTTATGACTTCTTTCCTATGACACAATATTATAGTAGGTATTATTTCGATGACCACAGTTTTTGGATAGAGATGTTATTGCTTGTTTGGATCCAGCAAACAAGCAATAACATCTCTATCCAAAAACTGTGCTTTCAAGAGAGAAAAACTTGTGGAAGTTTTCAAACTGTTACGACTCATAGACTATACATGTCACCAGTTTTTTCTTAATGGGACACAAAAATATTGGAAACTTTTGAATTTGGATTAGATTTATTCTACTATTTTTTTTTTCTAACTATTTTTTTTCATACTATGTGAAGAAATTACAATCTACTCTCCACGATGCAGCGTCATTGTTAACATAACATAATTATTGTTGTTTGATATTTTTTCCCAATTGTATAGCAAATACAGAACATGACCACATGGTTACAGTCGTAACACGCGCATCAACATTCCGCTGTGGCCTGCTCAAACGCCAGACCTCATCCCATTTGAGCACGCCTGGGATATGCTCCAAAGAGGAGTGCAGTTGAGTATGGATGCTGTGATATCGTGTTGGAAAGAACGTGGACGGCTATGAAATCGGCTTCAACCCGAAATGGAATGCAGTTAATTGACCCTGTATATTTAAACAAATTAAAACTATGGAAATGATTACAATATAATAAGAAATCAACTCACCAATCCTAGTAAAGGCCTTGGCTATTAGCTTGAAATCAGCTCTATTTTCTCTACCGATTTCAATAGCTTTCTCGCATTCCTTGATACATTTCTCATATTCTTTCTGTTCAAAATACACCGCAGCCATATTTGTGTAAAAGGTTATATCCGTAGGGTCGTGTTCCATAGCTTTCTGGTAATGTTTCAGAGCGTTTTCTAAGTCTTTCTTTTTGTAAAACTCATTTCCTTGGTCTTTTTCTTGTAATGCTAGCCTACGGTTCTCAGGAAGGTCATCATATTTTGGTTTCTCTGGTTCTGCCTTCTTCGGTGGTTCAGCTGCAGTCTTTTTTTCAGGTGCCGGTGGGTCTACATCCATGGGCGTGTGTAAGTCTAAGCCAAACATGATGCTAATTGTTGTGAGGACTCGTTTGTCTTCCATTTTAGCATTGAGGTTTCGGACATCGAAGGGATTCTGTACTATTTTCTGTGGACATATGACTTAAATTAGGATTAATTCTACAAAGCCAGTTTTCACATAACCTTAAGTAGGTTAGGTGAAAACTGGCCAGCTTGTTACTATTTCTATGATATAAAATATGCAAAGCACAAAAATTTTAAGGGCAATATGAATTCCATCTGCATAATTTTATTGTCCTTTATATGAATGTGAGCAGAACTTAAAAAAACATTGTCACAGTGTAGTGTTCTTGATGGATATCAATTTTCTGGCACATCAAAAGTAAAGCGTTGCTAGGGAAATGTTTTTAAATTGGAACAACTGAATATTCATTGCACCTATACTTAATTAAATGATAATTTATGCACAACAATAAAAAAAAAACATAACTATAGTGTACCTAATTAAAAAGAAAAGTTTAAGAAACTTTAGCAAAGCAAACTAAAAAAAAATTCCTTGTTTAAAAATATTATACTGATTATTCATTACAATGACCCCTGAACCAATTTATTAGTAAAATGATACTAGTAAGTAACATGAATTAAAGGCCATGAGTAATAAGGTACAATACTCACTTCAACCAATTTGACATATTCCGGATCATTCAGCCATTCCTTTGTCTGTGGGTTTGCTTTGAGCTTCTCGAACAACTGTTCTGTCTTCAACTTGACCTCAATAGCTTGTTTCTTGGTCTCGGCCAAGCCTGCAGCCAGTTGTGCATTACCAGGCTCCAGCTCCAGACCCTTTTCATAAGCTTGAATGGCTTCGTCATGGCGACCTAGGTATGCTAATGCTGAACCTTTGCGAGAGTACCCTTTGCTCCACGTAGGGTTCAGGGCAATGGTCTGGTTGGCGTCCTCTAAAGCTGCGGTGAAATTCTCATCCTTAGCGTAAGCTGCTGACCGGTTACTATATAGAACGTGGTTCTTTGGATCCAAGGCAATAGCCTCCGTATAATATTTAATGGCCGCTTCGTAGTTCCCCGATGATAACGCCGCATTACCCTGCTCCTTTAACTGATTCACCTAAAAACGATACCCATGTTGGAATTATGCTACTTCATTCAAAATTCTAATCTTAAAGCGTCGGTATAACCTCTTACCTGAGCCATGATTGTTTTCTGCTAACAACTGATCAAACAAAAAATGCACATGTAATTAGATATTTACTTCCAAAAACTCTAGTTACTCGCACACAATTCTTCCGTTTCTATTTCCCTAATTTGTTCCTCGAGTTCAAACAAGCAACACGAAGTCTAGAAATGACACTTCAAATTCGAGAAAATTCTCGCAAAATGCGATAAAGGAGAGCATTCCAGAATAAGGTCAGCCATATTAACATAAGAAAATTGTCAGAATGCTATGGAGCTCTTTTATACACATACAGTTTTCGATGCAGCTATCTCTTTCGACATAAAGGAGGCTGGTTAAATTTTTATTCTTTTGAACTGGAACACGGAGGTTACAATTTGTTTTTTAATGTAAACATTTTGAATACGTGTCTTTTTGGAACTTGTGACAGCTGATTTTGAATTCAAAAGAAATAGAAATTATCTAAAATCGTATTCTTGATTTGTTGTAGCGTTATGTCTCAGAAATTAAAATCAAGGGCAAAAGTATTGCATTATTCTCGCAACCCGCTTTTTAGTTTTTCATATTTTGACATATCACTTCTAAACGGTGGATTGTTAAAAATTATTGCAAGGTTCCTTACCTTGCAAAATATCGGTCTTTCGAAAAGGATATGAAGGACAACTCAGTGGAAAAGGGTTCTTATCATGTAAAATGAAATTGAGTCCAATTAATGAAAACGTAAGTATCAAGATTATTGACAGGGTCGGACTGGCTGGATGGCCATACATTCAAAATGGCTAGCCGGGCCCTTGGCTTGCTGCAAGCCAGGCTTTTTTCAGGTCGGGTAGGGGGCCGGCGCAGCCTAGGTCAGATCCCAAAACCAGAAATTACGTTTAAAATTTTCTGCATTATCCCTTCAAGTTACTTAGACGTACTTCATATGTTTTTTCAACTACTTCAGTTTCACCAGATTCTGTACTGAAAAAACGTTACAATAATATGGTAGGTCTAGGTACCTAATTTATAATACCTAATTCAAAAACCCATCCTGTGAGACTCAGAAACCACTGAGTACCCAAAATAATAGGTAATAAAAAGATACCACTAATGATTACTTCAGTCCCAGAACGTTGGATATAGGAGAGCAAAACGAGCTTGAAAATATTTTCACTCACTACTTTCTGGTTTTTCTTTTCAGCCTTTTACTTATGCAGAAAATTATAAGTAACACGAGAAATTAGGAATGATGCCTGATTGCTCTGGCATCCAAGCGTGGCGTACCTAATCGAAATTTTGAAAATTTCAACCACCTTCGCATTTGACTCATGTCAGTGTCTCCTGTTCCACCTAAGCTGCGCTTTTATTATTGTGTTTTCTAAGATATCAAAATAATGTCACAAAGAGTCACTGTAATGAAAATAACACAAATCAAAAATTCTATCTTGGAGAAGTAAATAGAAGTTTTTGTTTTCGGAGTTGGCAACCCCAACACAATTTATTTTTAATATCTGTGCATTGAAAAATGTCTCCTGAGCTGTCCTATGTAGCTTGACCAGTGTTTTACTTTATTTTTGCACAGTTTTCTCATAATTAAATCACACAAAATCACTTTTATACCCACCTCAAGGCTGTGCATTTTGTGAACATATAAATGGAGCCATGACAGTTTCGTAGTAGTGTCGTCGTAAATTATTTAGTGGGACCGACGCTTGTCACGCCAATCACTACTATTTTGTAGTGTTCGTAATTGGTTCCTAGACGTTGTGGGGAATACCAAGTGGTGTTTAGGATCGATGGCGGCTTGAGTGTTTTCCGACGTGTGATTATTGGCGGGAGGCGGGCTCCCACAGTTCGGTGACTCATTCGCGGGCTGGTGCTTCCTGGCAGTCATGGATACCGATGATGGGGAATCCTCGAGCAGCGGGCCGATGTCCAGCCTGAACAGCCTGTTCTCCTTCACAAGTCCCGCGGTCAAGAAGTTATTGGGGTGGAAGCAGGTATGATTATAAACATTATCTTAAATGGCTATGTTCCTTTTCTATGAAATTGCCAATTTCTCCGTAATACTAGCTTTTGTTCAGTTTCCAAGTACTGTTATCTAGATTGAATGCCTTAGTAGGTAGACTTCTGCCTCTAAATGTTTAAGACAAGGCAAAAGTTGAGTGTGTTAGAGCCAGAACCTGTAGTTTTTTTTGGTTAGTTCCATCACTTATTACATGAAATCTCTATGTATTCCTCCCGTGGGATGAATAGAAATGCAAGAGAGAGCAAAAATTACTTAAAATGAACACTTGGCGTAGCTACCAACTTTTCTTTTAGAAAGTAATTTGTTTTGCTGAAACTTATTGATATTATTATGTTCTGTTGACTATGAATAAATAGGTGCTCCAAACAAACAGAATAAAAGATGCAGCAGATTTAATTGTATTGATTGGTCCATAAATAGACTTTGTAACATGTATATTCCTTAGAACAGACAGGATGTAGGCTTTCTAAAATGATTGGATGGTTAGAAAAAGTTTGCATCTTTAATCAAATGTATGACAAACCACAATATTTACTCTCAATAAGCTTCAAGATCATATTGATATGGCTTTTTCTGTGGGTATATTTTTATGGATACTTGCTTGCCTCCGTGAGACGAAGTGCTGTATAGAACTAAGGCACCTACGTAATTTTACTAACACTTTTAGTGCTATATGCTCAGTTCTGGGTACAAAATGTGAAATTAACTGGATTCAAAAAAATATCTGTTATTGTCACAGTTCTTGCTGTCTGGGAAATTATAAAATATCATTGTAAGTTCATTAACCCCATTACAGGTAAATTATTTGATTAGTAGGCTTATCTCTTTCATATCACCAATTAAAATATTTAATGGACGATTACCTAATTATTTATCAATATTTATTTATTTTTATATTATTAAAAATCTGTCAGGGTTGCAGAATTTGTTTGATAGGGACATGGATGATGGATGGTTTAAGATTAAGAAAATAAGAGTCTGACACTCCCTCTTGCCGAAGTTAATGATTTCCCATCCATTAAAAAAAAAGATCTATGGTTAAGGCTGTATAACTGTTTATACCTACCATGTATGTATAAAATTATGTGAAAAATAGTATATGTTCGCGACGATGCGTCTTAGCTACATAGTATAGGTAGTTATAGGTAGCTATAGTAGTACATAGAATGTTGCAAATAAATAAAACCGCGACTACATAGTATAGGTAGTTATAGGTAGTTAGTTAGCACATAGAATGCTGTAACAAATAAAGCTGCATAGTATAGATAGTTATAGGTAGCTATAGTTGATACATAGTTTGTTATTGAAATAAAACACATTCGTTACAGTTGTTTGCTCTCAAGAGGCAGTATATAAGCCCTTGGAGCCTTTATTTCTTCCAAATAGATAGAATATAGTTAGGTAGGGTATCCTATTCCTTACACATAACAGTAAACACATGGTAACCCTGGTAATCGAAGGTATATGAAGGTAATCAAGGTATATAAAGGTATATAAAGGTATATCGGTGGTATATAAGGTAATCGAGGTATATACACACACAGACAGACATACATAGGTAAATAGAAAGGGCTTGGTAATTGAGACCCGAAATATTCAGGTCAAAGGTAGTCGCATAGCTAAAAGCGACACTGACCAATCACAGAGCAGGAGGGTGCTGGTACGTGATTGGTCAACAGTTTTTGATAAATAGCCCTGGTGAAGGTATGCACAAAATAAAACACTTTGCATCTACCCTCTTCCTTTCCCGAAAAAACAAGTCTAGATTCTAGACTTGTAAATGTCTGAAATAGAACCGCCTTGAAAAATCCTTTCAGGGGATATATAGATGTCTATAGTGTATGCAGGCATAAAGCCGTAATTTAGGTTTGAATAAAACTGTTTATTTTTATCCCCCTGAAACATATACGCTTATAGAGTTGCAACCCCTTAAGTGACAGGGTTGAAACATATGTAGTTTTGTAGAGGGTTGTCGTATCTATAGAGATACATATAGCTGTATAGCCCTCCTAGCATAGTTTTACGGTAAATTCACCCCAAGTAGGTAATAGCTTCGCACCTACTATAGTTTTGTATAGTTTTTGGCATCCCACCCCTACATGGAGGGGGATGAAGGGGTGAATTCGTCTCCGCTGTATGGAGCTTACCGAGGGCTATCCATAAAGGTACGACAACCCCTACTCACATAGACCTAAGCCTAGATATAGCCTAAATTCTAGGATAGACATAGTGAAAATTTAAGTTAATAAACTTCATCACACACGGTGATTTTTTGGGTGTCGATACGGTATAGTTACGCCGTACAATAGTAAACTTGAAAATTTATAGAATTTGTAGTCATTTGCAAGATAGTTTTGGATTTATAACTAAATGTAGAATCATATAGTCGCGAATTTCACCCTTCAAATCGCTAAGTGCATAGTGAACAAGTTAAATAGTGTTTTATTGTGACTTTATTGGTAAGCCCTCTATACCTACCCCTATATACTGTGTCAATAACAGCAAGTATAGCAAGTATTCAGCTAAGGGTTGCATCCTCATGGCCCGTAGCTTATAGACGGAGCGTCAACGCGTCTGGATCATTTATACCTAGGTGGGTTGTCACCATACAGTCCACTTTTGAAGAATAGGATAACCTACCCTGGCCACCCTACAGTCCAGTCGATCACGTCCGCCCCGTACAGTATAAAAGTACACAAGTTTGATGTAACTTGTGTGTATAAAGTATACACATAAGTTACTATATTATACTATTATTAATATTACTATTATACTATTTTTCATGATGACTGAAAGATTGAATGATGAAAAGTTGTGGAAGAATTAATGTTACTGACTGAATTAAAACAGAATAATACATTATTATTATATGGTAAGACACATCAGCTATTAGAATGTGCTCCAAATAGTTGGGAAGTACAGTTTGTCCAATCGGTGCTAGAAGCAATTCAGTCTTGAGTTTGTTTCGGTGTTTCTTCTCAGGGTAGTCAGCTAGGATATACTGGCCTTGTTTAGTTTTTAGCATAATAAGCATTAAAATTGACATATAAAAGTGTTATTTACAATGTACTTACAAAATAAATGCCATTTATCATTTATAGTCCCTTGAAAGGCTTCTTTACACAAATAATACAATATGAATCAATTAGACCAAATTTGGTAATTTTTTTTATGCATTACATTGCATTTCCTATTAATAAATCAACTAAATAGTATTATTATCAATTAAAATATTAAGTAATTTTGTTAAACAACATCATAGTGTTGAATGATTTGCATTGAAGTACCTAGTATAAAAATTACCTAATTCAGGAACCCATCTTGCGAGACTAAAAAATAACTTAAACACTTTCAATGCTCAAAACTCGACATATCAACCACAACTCGCGTCCCATCTGTTATTATATCTAACGATGGCTAGGATGTGATTTGTGGGCACACAAACTAATTTACTGTTTGACCTATACATATACTGAGTTTATGGCACAGAAAGTGTTAAAGTAAAATACCACGAATGCTTGAAAATATATAGTTTAAAAACAGTTCCGTTTAGGCCACTGATAGGCACACCCGTATTATCACAGTTCTCAGTATTCTTGAACCCCATGGTCACCCCAGGTGCTTCCGTTCTCACCCACCTGGCTTGGGTTAAACCCAACGCAAGGATTAACCATAGAGAACTTACAAAATAAACAGTAGTAGTTATTGATACTTTATGAGTCATACCTCAGTCAGTTAGTTCCTAGGAATTGTGAATCATAACGTTATTTACACAGTCCGTTTTCTTTTGCAAGAAATTTTTTGAGGAAATAATTTTATTGATAATATTTGTTGACAGATTTTTAATAGAATGTTGTGTGACACATTGACCTTGTGTTTATTTGTTTGTTATTGATAAAAGTTTTTGGCTTATTTCTGACTAATATTTTTAGCGAGTGTTTTTTGTGAGGTATAGGAAATTCTCAACGCCATGAATGATAATATATGATATTAATAATGATTATCAACCAGGATTCTTCAAATATACACAATTATAGTGTAATAAAGTATTTATTTGTTTCAATGATGTGTACTTATAAAGAATATGACCACTGTGGACCATGTCAAACAGCAAAGTATGAGAAACAGCTTCTACTATTTATCTAAGATGGTGTATGACATATTAAACAGACAATACTTTTCATTTATAGTTGAAGAAAATTAACATCAAAACAGAGTTTATTAATAAATAAGGAATTTAAGAGTGTGTACGCCATAATATGGCATTTCATATAAAATTTTGCGAAGTGACTGAACCGATTTTAATTAAACTTCACACATAAGCAGGATACATAGGTCTAAAAAGTTAGTTAAAAACATTTTCGAAATATCTTATTTAAAAAAAAAGATAAGTGGAAATTTATGTTTGTATGAAAAATTTTAAACGGGTCTAATTTAACTGGAACACTATTTATCGA
Organism: Hecatera dysodea; assembly: GCA_905332915.2. Lineage (NCBI taxonomy): Eukaryota > Metazoa > Arthropoda > Insecta > Lepidoptera > Noctuidae > Hecatera > Hecatera dysodea. The sequence continues at coordinate 1,387,614 of HG995294.1, read as the reverse complement.
AAATGTTTTCAACTAACTTTTTAGACTTATGTATCCTGCTTATGTGTGTAAAGTTTAATTAAAATCTGTTTAGTCAATTCGCAAAATAGTGACTTGAGAATTTGTATGAAATGCCGTAACGGTGTATACACTCTTAAGGATTTTAGCAGATGGCATTCATTCATGTAGTTTCTGTAAAAATGCGCGAGCTTATGTATGTGTAAAAAAGAAATCTATTGATATTGCTTTAGTCAAGGCAACAAATTATTAACAAGTTTAATTAACTATCCAAGCAGCTTTTAAACCCGTATAAAACGGTGAAATTCTACCATTTGAATGATGCACTTAACATCAGTAGTGCATCCTAATGTGACACATCACATGACTAGAATAAATAATTAATGTACCAGTTTATCTAGTTTCCTTCCTTACGCGAAACTCGAATGTACGTAAATGTAACCATCAGGCGAGTGGGAGAGTAGCTATTGAATGAATGAAACTCGAATTTACCACAGTACATTTTGTCTATTCAATAATTTTATTTGTTTCTCAATTAACATTGTGGCTTACCCTAAATGTATATTTTTAGGGTTCCGTACGTCAAAAAGAAAAACGGAACCTTATAGGATCACTTTGTTGTTCGTATGATTGTCCGTCTTTCTGTTAAAGACTTTTTATCTTGGGAATGTGGAGAGGTATCAAGTTGAAATTAAAACCGCTGTTTATGCCTCAAAAAACGTATATTTCGAAACTCTAAAGGGAATTAAAATGTGTAGGGTACTTTTCCTAATCTAGAAATTGAAATTTGGCAAGTAGTATCGGCCTATAAGTACAGGGAAGAATATAAAAACTAGACATTTGTAATTAAATGATAAAACATTTTTTTTTAAACATTGCCACTAGGATTTACTCCTGTATCGTGGGTGCGTTCACAAACATGTAAACTCACATACACAAAACTCAGACTCGGAACAACTATCTGTAGGCTATACAAACATTTGTTCCGTGCGGGGATCGAACCCGCGACACGTAGCGCAGCAGCTGAACGCTCAACCACTGCGCCAACCGTGTTATCAAAGTTTTAATTAATAATAATAATATAATATAATAATAATAATTTATTTCCAAAAACTTAGTACTACTTTACAACAGCAATGTGGCAACAATTTCGAGTAGTCAACGACATTAGCGTCTGTAGCCGAACTAGGCAGAGCCTGTATTTCGGCTATCAGCACCATTCCCCTCGAGTATTTATACAAAAAAATAGATGCCAAGCAACAGGTTATGTAGTTAAATCAGTACTATATAATAATAGATGATATACTTTTTAAATAAACAATTTGGAAATAGTTAAGTGGATAGGTCTATTCTAATTATTAAATGGAATGAGTGTGTGTGAGTTTATGTGTGTGTGTGTGCAATGAATGAATGGAGTGTGCAGGTGAATTCATGAGTGAGAATATATGTGCAGTGAGTGTGCTAAGTGTGCGTGAGTGTTTGAGTATTTGGGTGAGTTTTATCGAGAGTTTATCTTTGTTTTCTCTGCTCTTAGTTTTTAAAGTGTTTAGGATAAAAGTTGTTCCGTCTCTTCGTAGTTTAAATTCTGCAAATATTGGCATACTTTTAATTTACATTGTTGTCTTGTCAAGGGGTATATATGTATTATTTTATTAATCTTATTATAAAGGTGAGGGCCAAGAAAACATGCAAATCTTTTACCAAAAGTTGATTTAAATGTGGTTAAATTTTTTCGTACAAGATGTTTACGACGTCTCAGTAATAACATTGGGTTGTAGGGCAGTTTTACATGTTCTTGCAGGATCAATTTAAGTATAAATAGCTTTCTTACTGTCAGAACTTCGCACAATTGGAACAATGTTTTTGTTGGAAAACGCATCGGTTTAAACGTGCTAACCTTCAATATAGCTCTCTGGGCTACTTCAACTGCCTTTAAAGAGGTTTTGCATATTCCTCCCCAAGATGAGATGCAATAGGTAAGTAGCGACTGACAGAGGGCTTGATATATTCGCTTCAGCAGTGATGGGTCCGCTACATGACGTAGGTTTTTAAATACATAAATTAATTTTCGTACTCTATTACAAAGATTTTTGACATGTTCTTTAAAGTTGAGGTTCTTGTCTAATGTAATACCAAGGTACTTTAAAGTATTAACGCGTTCTAGAGGTAAACATGCGCAGCTATCCGAGCTAATGCAATCATGGGAAACAATTCTTAGTTCACCACGAATACCCACCGCCTGCCTAATACTGAAGCAGATATACTTAGTTTTGTCTACGTTTAAAGTAAGTATATTTTTCTGCAGCCATCCCTTAGTTATATCGAAGCCATTTTGCGCAATAGTGAAAACCTCCTCCCAACTGTCACCTGCAAAGACCAAAGCGGTGTCATCCGCGAAGGAGATAATTTCACCTTTGGCAAGTTTGAGACATGTAAGCTCATTAATGTACACGAGGAATAAGGTGGGCCCCAGTATACTTCCCTGGGGCACGCCGTGTGTAACTGGAAGCTGTGTACTTTTGTGTTTATCCACTCGGACACACTGAGTTCTCCCAGAGAGGTAGCTTCTAAAAAGATTAAGTTGAGTGCCCCTGATACCCAGTGCCTCCAATTTGCGAAGCAAGAGGGAGACAGAAATCGTGTCAAATGCCTTTGCCAGGTCAAGAAAAATAGAAAGACATTTTTTCCCTTTGTCAAGATTAGTACTAATAAATTCTATAAGTTTGTTAACTGCCTGTTCTGTAGATTTTCCGATTTGGAGATTATCCATAGTCCAATTATCCATAGTGTAGCTTTTTATTTTTGTAAACTGATTAGTACTTACAGAGATTACACAAAAATATAAATTTAGAAGCTTTATTTAATTTTCTTGAAGTTGTAAGCTTGAATTGGATGCTCTTTAATATCCATGATTTAGCTGCACATACATACAAAATAAATACAGTTTCTGGATCTCATCAACCGGTCGGGTTGAGTCTTGCATCCAAGAGTTTTTTTTTACCATCATTACCTCTCCACTTTTCCAGGGTGATGAAGAAGAGAAATGGGCGGAGAAGGCAGTGGACAGCCTGGTGAAGAAGCTGAAGAAACGGAAGGGCGCCATCGAGGAGTTGGAGCGAGCACTGTCGTGCCCCGGCACGCCGTCCAAGTGTGTCACTATTCCTAGGTCGCTCGATGGCAGGTTACAGGTTGGTTTTGTTTAGAATTACCTTAGGAATATAAAGAAGCACAGTCTGCATATTAATGTTTAGGTTTAGAGTATTACAGCAGGTGGACAACTTAGTATTAGATCATCAATACGCAAAACGGTTGAGGTTGAGCGCAGGTCGCTTTCGGCACGGTACAAATTTGACCAGCGCTTGTCAAAAACAATTGTGATACCACCGATACAAACAAAATATTTTTTAAAGAGTTAGAATAAGAAACCATATCTCTTTTTGTCTTGACCACCTTTGAAGACTTCTCATCATCTGCTTAGCCTTTTCCCAACTTTATTGGGGTCGGCTCCCACTTAAGCCGGATTCAGCTGAATACCAGTATTTTACGTGAAGCGGCTGCCTACCAGACCTCGACAACCCGTTAACTGGGGAACACGGCACTTCTTGGCAAGAACTGGTGTCAGATTTTCTGGCTTCTGACAATCCGTAACGAGTGCCAAAGATCTCCAAATGACAGCCGGGACTAACGAACGTGCTTTCCGAGGCATGAAGTGTCGTTATGTTAAGATGCGTTGCTTAACCTTGAAGTCCTCTAACAAGATTAAAATAAAAATAATATTTCCAGGTTTCACACCGCAAAGGCCTCCCGCACGTGATCTACTGCCGCGTCTGGCGCTGGCCCGACCTCCAGAGCCACCACGAGCTCAAACCCTTGGAGATCTGCCAGTACCCCTTCAGCGCGAAACAGAAGGAGGTCTGCATCAACCCCTACCACTACAAGAGGGTCGAGAGCCCCGTCTTACCGCCAGTCTTAGTACCACGACATTCTGAATTCGCTCCAGGTCATTCGTTACTCCCCTTCCAAAGGACTGCAGAACCATCTATGCCTCATAACGTCTCCTACTCAGGGTCAGGGTTTCCTCCGTCAGCTAGTTCGGAACTGCCTGATACGCCGCCTCCTGCGTATTCCCCACCTTCAGACGACTCGGAACCTCCCGGGGAAGTTGCCCCGGTTTCTTATCAGGAGCCGTTATACTGGGCATCGGTCGCCTACTACGAGTTGAACTGCCGTGTGGGTGAAGTTTTCCACTGTAACTCCCATTCGGTCGTCGTCGATGGCTTCACGGACCCCTCGAATAACAGCGACAGGTTCTGCTTAGGTCAGCTCAGTAATGTGAACAGGAACTCGACGATCGAAAACACGAGACGTCACATAGGGAAGGGGGTGCACCTGTACTATGTAGGGGGTGAAGTGTACGCGGAGTGTTTGTCAGACGCCGCCATCTTCGTCCAGAGTCGCAACTGTAACCACCACCACGGCTTCCATCCCTCGACCGTGTGTAAAATACCTCCTGGCTGTTCGCTAAAGATCTTTAACAATAGAGAGTTTGCGCAGTTATTGTCCCAAAGCGTGAACCATGGTTTTGAAGCGGTGTATGAGCTGACGAAAATGTGTACGATCCGCATGTCGTTCGTGAAGGGCTGGGGGGCGGAGTACCACCGCCAGGACGTGACGTCCACGCCCTGCTGGATCGAGATCCACCTGCACGGGCCGCTGCAGTGGCTGGACAAGGTGCTGACGCAGATGGGGTCGCCGCACAACGCCATCTCGTCGGTATCGTAGCCGAGCCTCACCCCCCACACCCCCCACCGTACTTTGGTATCCGGTATTAAAATTCTTTAATCTCAAAAATCATTTCAACCGTTGCATTTTGTATTTTATACGTGACAAAATATTTTTAATCGTTTTTTTTTTCAATGTTTTGTGTTGTAATAAAGCCCCAATTGGCATTTTACAAGTATGGAGCTCAAACCATGTGTCCAATTTATTGAATCGTATTTTGTAAGCGTATTATAATGAATAAAGACATTAAGGTTTACTATACTCGTCAATATAATTTATGACAAGGTAAAAAAAAAGATATTATTGGTGTAAATAAATAATGCTTAAAAACTTTTTTTTGGTAATGTCAAGCACAAAAGTGTTAAGTTCGCCATAAATTCGTTCGATATTGATGATATTATATTTTAGTATATTATTATAAATATATTATTAAGATAAGACATATGTATTTAAGTTTCATATACTTTATATTAGCTTAGATTTAGTTTTAATGCAATTTTTATTTTAACTAACATTTAAATAATTATTTTGGTTTTGTGGCTCTTTGTGTAATTTAGTTTTAATAGTAAAACTGGTAAACAAATCAAAACATCATAAACCATCTTCTCGTACCCTTGTTGGTTAACACCACATATTAAAGTCATTTTTATTGTGAACTGATTATAAATATATCTATACTACTATTATAAAGAGGAAAGATTTGTTTGTTTATTTGTATTGAATAGGCTCCGAAACTACGATTTGAAAAATTTTTTCACTGTTTGGAAGCTACACTATCCCCGGGTCACATAGGCTATATTTTATCCCCATAGTCTCACGGGAACGGGAACTATGCGGGTGAAACCGCGGGCCGCTGCTAGTTGTTTATAAAGGCAATCGCACAACACGCGCCACCTCAGCGCGGCTAAGCCAACGCGTTGGGTCGCGTTTACATTGGATGAATGATGCTTTCCATAACATTTTACACAAATGAGGCACAAAACTTCACTTGAAATAGCATAGTGACGATCATGTGTTCTATATATTACAGTAATTGTATTTATAATTTGTATAAGTATGTCAAATCGCTTTTTTCGACTCGAAAATCGGATATAGAAACGATTTTATGTAGATTATAAGTAATGTTTAGAAAGTGGTGTAAATGAGAGACATACAGGGTTTGCATGTATGCTAGAAATTGAGAAATATTGCGAAGGTTAACAAAATGCCGATTGTCGAGTCGAAAAAAAAATTCATTTGACAATAATTTTAAATCGTGCCATTATAAAAGTTGACAGAATTTCTTTTGTCATGTTTTTAAAATTTGAACGTTGCAATTTCATTGTAAATCGTTTTGTTCGTAGTTTGTTTTTATATCGTAAATGTTTTATTTTTTAAACAAAATAATCTCGGAAGCTTTTCACAAGAAAGTCGTAAATATTCAAAGCAATTTTTTTTACGTACGTAGTATAGGACTGGCAGTTTTACTAAAAAAAGGACTAAAACCAAATCAGGGGACATGTGCAGAAAGAAAGAAAATATGTGATTGATCTCAAAATATTAATAAGAAATGATTTAGTTCCTCCAAAAGAGTGACTGTTGCGTGTCCCAGTTAAACTAGAGATAATAAAAAACATAAAACTTATATATTTTCTATTGAAATATTGCAATGACTAACGTTTTTCTAACTATTCACAAGCCAAACGAAACCTTCATATGATATTTTTTATCAATTTAACTTCTTTTACCCCATTGGCATAACAAAGGGTAAATAAAATTAAATCGGTTAAAACAGTTTACCGAAGACACTAAAAATCTGATATGTATTGAGCTGAATATAATTGTATTCTAATCTTTAATTTGATGCGCTGATATCCTATCTGCAGTAAAACAATATTCATTTGCAATTTTCATAGAATGCTTATACAGCTGTTTATCAAATATAGCTTAACATATAAATATTGATGAAATAATTTTAAACATGTTTAACTAAACAGAGGTAATGTAGCTCAGTTTCTTAAAAAAAACAGTATTCATTTTAATAAATGTATGCTGTAACTACGTCTAAGCATCTATTTCACTCATGTAATAGTAGCTAATTAACGCCTTACATCTTATGTATGGTATTTGATACTTTATTGGTAAAAAAATCCAGTGAATTAATACAAATATTACTAAAATAAATATTTATATCGTTGACGCTGCACTCAATTAAAATAAAGTATAGTTGCTTCATTTATACCTAAAACATGAACTGTAAACGATTATTGGTAATTACTGACATATGAATAAAACCTTTAGGGTGGCTAAAAAAACTTGAAGACCTTGAAGAAGTATTTTGTGAACCAGTTATAAATGCAGCGTCAACTAAATGTGGTTTTCATATACATTTGAACGTGTTGTTACAAAACGAATGGCCTCTTGAAACGTGCCTAAATATAGCTTGTATGACCGTCCACTTGAACTGCGGAAATTTTTGCATGGATTTAGTCATTTTGTAATGAAGATTCAGTTAGACAGTCGGTGTATGGGCCATAAGAGATTTGACTGTTTTTACCTTATATTTTGTAGTGGGGTAACTTTGGTCAACTTTGTTTAGAGAACTGATTGTATGCTCATTAGTGCAAGTGTAAGATCAGCTTTATCTATGACATAGGGAATCTCTATTTTTACGCGATGCGACTGTCGCTAAGAGTTTTTGTAATTGAATTGTACTTCTATTAGAAGACATTGTTTTAAAAGGGGTAAATTATTATGTGATAAATATCTATATTTTAATGACTAAATCCGTACATAATCTCCGCTACTTTTGTATACAGTAACTAAATAGTATAATTTTCATAAATATTTTATTTTACAAAATGTTATTTCATATATAACATATTGGCTTGTTGTCATAAAACACGCAACATACTACAAATATTTATATATTATAGTGCCTTTTAAAATTTGAACTTCGACAAATGCCTTATTATTTTAATGATTACATGAGAATAGTATTCCTATTCATATTATATTTGGATTTATCTACGATATTGCATTTTTTTGTTATTATAATTTGACCATAATTATAATAGTGCCTATTCTTTATAAATTAGTATAAAATACCATTTGTATGCCTTATTATTTCGAATTCATATTTTTATTCTAGGGATTGTATAAAGAGTATTAGAGATAGACCTGACATAACTTTGTGTGCATACTTACAATATCTTTTATTTTAATAAATTCATAAGCTATTTTGCATAGCCTAATTATCTACACTGAAATACTGTGCTTATTTTCGAAAAAAAAAAATAGATGAGTAAAAGAGTTTTATTATAGTCTATCTTAATACTTTTTATACAACTCCCATGATGTATATGTCTGTTAAAAAAAACGTAGAAGTCTGTAAAATTATTGCTGATATGTATACATGTATATTTAATTCTAATTTTGGATTGATTGTACCGAAGTACATGAAAATGATGATAAAAAAAAAACAAATACGCAAAGAAAACGTAATTGAAAGTTCCTCCATTGTGTCATATTACTAACTAAACATTAGTCTTGCATTTTTTTTAGTCTTAACTTTTTAATATTTAAGTTATTTGGCATTAATTAGTCACTTACACCAACTCTCAATCTGTATGTTGGTTTTTGCCCAAGAAATCAATAACGTAGTTTAATTTCAAGAAATTGGATTTTATATGTTAAAGTTTTATTAATGAACAGCCATAGTAAGTTAAGATTCCATTCAAAAAGATAGATAAGGCTTAGTTTCTCGAACAACACTTAAATTAGTCGAACGCGCGGTATTTGGTTGGATGAGATTTCAACAGCCGACTGTTTTTTTTTTTATTGTGGGTGGTATATTTTTTTAAAATCTTTATTTCGGTACAATGCAATCCAAAAACAACTAAACTAAAATACTAATAATGGTTATAATATGTGCGTCTGAGTCGTGTGGTCTTTATGGAGTTAAGAGTGAAATCGAATGTAAACTTGTACATAGTGTTTTACGGCAGTGTCGTGATTGTTATGTAGTTTTGTTTAAAAGACTTTGGATTTGACAACATTGGTAAAATTATGTATTATATCAAAGTCCATATTTATACCATATTTTATCAAAGTGACGGAAAAAGGATTGAAAAAAAAAATCTTTTGATTATTGATTTTAAGTTTTTGACATTTTATGAGTTGAGACGTAGATATTGTTTTTTTAGAGACATTTGGGAATTAAGGAATTTTAATAACGTGCCTATTAATTGACTATTCCGACTGCATTATACTCTGTTTGATTAGATACTAACACAAATTAACGATTTTATGAGTTTTTTTTTTTAAAGTTGTCGAATCCAAGAAGTCTGTTTGTCTGTTGATTTTGAGAGGTTGATGTAAGTGTCGTGTTGTCGGGTTTATATGAAATGAGTTTATGTGGGTTTTAGGGCTCCGTCCATTGCGGCGTAACATGACTGTATGGAAGAACGCACAAATTTTATAAGATGAACATTGTAAATAAGCGCATACAATTTTGTATTATATAGACACGAAGAAACAGCCTTTTAACTAAAAAAAAAAAAACAAAGGCTAGTAGTCATTTTTCTATGAACATCAATTGGCAAATAAAAAACATTTTGATTACTAGGTAATACAACCTATCAGTGGGCCATATCTACTGATTTTAAGTTACGCGTTCGCATTCGAATCTCGTTCGCAATCTGTCAAAACACCTCTTATTGTGGTTCTGTACCCAAAGGGTAAAACGGGAACGAAACGGGTTTTTTTTTTTACTAAGACTCCTGTCTGTCTGTCAGTCTGTCACCAGACTATATCTCATGAACCGTTATAGTGCGACAGTTGAAATTTCATAGATGATGTATTTCTGTTGCCACTTTAACAAAAAATACTAAAAAACTGTATACATATTTAATGGCTCGCATAAAACAATCGTGATTTTATGCTCGATATTGATAACGGCAACAGATAGACGTTTGAAATATTCACAGAATATTTAGTTATATATTCACTGTAAAAATAAATAATTTAAATAAAGCTAATTATATTGATACTGGTTAAGAGTTTCCCTACATTTTGACAGTTAGCGACAGAGATGCGAACGTTCTGTGATGTGTTGCGAGTTAAACGGTTGTCTAAAACATTTCACGTTACGCCCCAGTGGACGAAGGGCTTTGTGTACAAATTTGTGAATGTTTCCTTTCGCTCTATTTACTTTAAGATAGGTAAGCGCATAGAAGCCATTGTTCATGTAATTTTTAGTATATTTTTCTCTGTTTAGCAATTAATAAAGTTTCTTTTATTGATATAATTTGTGCAGTTTAATTTGTATCATTTGTAGAACAAGAAGCTAGAGTAACTCGGTTACTTACCTACCTAATGACGGAAAAATCATTCGGCATTTTTCATACGTACATGAAAATGATTTGAGTGAAATAGAGAACTTGATTTTAAGTTTCTATAGAAAGTATTATCTTGCTGTCTCTTTTTCTAAATAATAATAATTTTTTTTATAAATAGGTCTTTGCTAAACCTTGTCCAAGCTTAAAGCGTTTGTACGAAATACGGTGCCGTACCGTTTAATTAATTTATTATTATTTGTGATTCAGTAAAAAATATCCCCATACAACCTGAACGATCAAGGATTAAATCAGAAGAATTAGAACCAAGGGTTAAAACCAGAATAATGTATAGGAATTCCACCCTTGATATCGGCAGAAAGACATTACATTCACATAATCGAAATCTGTCAAGCAACCGCGAAAAACGTCATCAAAATGTTACTCGCATCACCGAGCAACCTGCTTACACCACATCAGTGTCACATTGTCGCAACAATACTGCAGCAGGAACCTAAATAAACTGTGCCATTAAATCATACATAACACTAAACGTGTAACAAGTGAAATAATATGCAATTATCGGTTACTGTTTCGTATGCCTCCGTGCGGGGAATGCAAATGGCGCCGGTGTCATGGCCGCCACGCGACATGCAGCCGTAATGTGGAGAAAATTTGGCGCCAAAGTCCTCGAATTTTCTTAGTAGAGTTAGATTCTATTGTTAATTTTGTTTGATTGCCGAGGACATTTGGTTAAGCAAGGTGTTTGTTTTGAGATTTCCTTAATGAGTTTTATGTTTTGGGAATTTCCTTGTCATTGTTTTCCGTTATGGAGATAGATACTAATTTTCATTCCAGCTCTGTGCTAAAGTCTCAAGAGCAGTGGTGGCCGAGTGGTAACGGCCCCGACTTACGAATTGCAGGTCGCGGGTTCAAACCCAGACATGCGCTTTACTTTGTGTAGTTAATTTCATCACCACTGCTCTCAAAACGGTGAAGGAAAACATCGTGAGGAAACTGTCCTAGAACCAAAAATTCGAAGACATGTGACATTCACCAACCCGCACTGGGCCCGCGTGGTGGATTACGACCCATTCCCTCTCCTAGAGAGAAGGCCTGTGTTCCAGCAGTAGTAACATTAAAATGCTGATTATGCTATTATTGACGATATTCAATAGGTACCTACAGACAAAGCTGATAGCAATCAAAATGTGCAATGGCACTCAATGCTTCTATAGGAACTAAGTATATCAATTAGGTAGGTACCTATACTTACGATTACGACATTCTTTTACTCGCCTTATGAAGTTGAAATCTGGCTCCATGTTTTTCAGAGGCTGCTACAAAAGCGTCTCCTCTGCCTAACTCCAAAATAAATCAGTATTTTTTTGTTATCATCTCGTGGATCAACCCAAGAGGTTTTCCTCTGCATAGCTGGACTTGCCGAAGCCCGTGCAACTAGGGTTGGACTGGATCGAACATTGTTATAAATAATTTCTTTGGTAAAGAGGCTAATGTCCTTGCAACCAACGATTACAAGTTATCACTTGGCCACTTCTACTGTTGCAATTTTCTGTTGCTACACTGCACTAGTTTGCTCTTATGGCAGTAACACAATATTAACGTTACGACTATGAATCCTTAGAGGATCGGCAATTGTATCGTACTTGCCACATTTCGCCAATGCACAAGCGCAGGTGAACTAAGCTACTAGGGTTGCGGAATTTGTTCGACAGTGTCACCGCGGCTTTGGAACGCAAGGGCATTAAGAGGGGTGGGTTTTAGTCAGTAAGTGTCTGACACTCCCTTCCGCTCCGCCCAGTGCGGGAGAAGTCATTTGATGATTTCCCACCTATAAAAATAGGTGAACGAAGGTCTCGATGTATAGAGGGCGCGATTGGCGTTTTTAAGCGGTCGCTTTAGATATCTTGCCATTGACTATCTTGACAATCTGGCAGTAGTTTCCTGAACGTACCAAGGGTTGGAAAATGGTGTCGGGAAATCTTCTTGTATCGATTGACTCAAATTACATTTAGATCGACCACTTTTAAGCAACCTGTGTGTGTAGTTTAAATCCGGGATGGTGAAGTTGGGTGGTCTATGACAGGCAAGTAACAAGGTGATGTATTCCCTGTGAAGGGTTCCACGCTGGCTCTGTTTTTGGTATGGGAGAGTGCCATATTTATTCAGATTTCATTTTACGACGAGCATACTTAATAAAAACTTCAAGGACCCCGAACACTTAGGATTTGAGGACAGCAAATGACTGTTGGATTGAAAGAGTATTGGAGACCGATCCTTAGTTCAATTCTCGAGAGGCCTCCTTTAAAAATTGGATCAAGGATACGTCTTTTTCTTGTGAAATTCCACTAGTAAGCGATGAACTTATTGTTTTATATTGTAATTCAGTTTTTATTTATTTCGGTGACTGAATTGGTTTTGATAAGTATTTATGTTATTGCCAAACATCGAAGTCATCTTAAGTTTGGCTAGTCAAACCTCAGGTCTGTCAAGAAGTCTTGGACAAAGTCCAAACTAATACCTAGTGAGTTTCAAGCCTTTGACTAACGATTTTTTGCTTAAACCTAGGTGAGACAAACGCCGAAAACTATATGAGATCAAATTGGAGATTTTGTTTCTAATTCAGTTTTTTTTTATTGAATTTATTGATTTACATTTGAATACTTTTTGCCAGTGCTGTTTCCAACATCCTGCAATCAATAAGCAATAAGCAGGCAATCTGTCTTGACGCATAAAGATCGTCAAACGCAATGAGTCACGTAGAGCTTGGGACGCGGAAGTGCTCTCTCTGTCCTTGTGACCGACCACATGTTAACGGACATTATAATTCTTGTTTTACTTTTAAGTTCTGAGAAGACTGACAGGATAAATTCGCATTGAATTGCTTTTTTTCTGAACTTGATCTTGATACACAATAGGTTCAAAACGAGATTTCTCTGTGCCTCGGAAGTCGGAAAGCAAATTAAGCTGTTGGTCCCGGCTGTCATTTGTAGATCTATAACAGTTTGTTTTAGAGTGTCAGACGCTTGAAACACTAACACCAGTCTTGCCATGGGATGGGATAACTATTGTGTTACCAAGTAACCTACTGAGCTTGATCTTGATCCTATGATTCAAGATTCAAAGCATTTATTTCAAATAAACCATTTAAGTACAGGCACTATATTGAATTGTCAGAGTTCAAAAGCGTATATTACTATGCAGAAGAACGTGCAAGAAACTCCACAGACAGTCTTTTAAATCATGTTATGTACCTATATACTATTGTAGTCTTTGGTCACTATTATACAAATATGCATGTAGGTATGTGTTATGTAATTATGTATTATGGAAGTAGGCACCCAAGGTGGTCTAATGAGTCAAGATAAAAGTCTATAAGGGGCCGAGGACTATTTAAGGTAAGGTGTAAGTAACTACATAGCCTATTAAAAATGGCCAAAATCCGGTATTTGCTCCAGTGCTTAGTTATAGGAAAATACAAAAATTGAGTAGGTATTATGATATAATTATATGATCAGGTGTATCCGGTAGGTACATAAAAGGTTCTGCAATATTGTACTGGGCTTCTAAATGGATGCTATACGATACACCTAAAAGCCTTTTCGTGTCTGTTTAAGTTTGAAAGGGTTGCTGAATTTGTTCGGAAGAGTCACGGCATTTCTAGGACGTTAATGGCATTTGGAGGAACACGGATAGGATATTCTGGGTTCCAACTCGGATTTGGCAAAGAGTTTGTATTTTGGAAAATCTTTGGAAACGGCTACGGCAATATGAAGAATTTATTTTTTTCTGGACGGGAAATCATCAAATGCTTTTCCCGCTCTGGGCGGAGCGAAAGGGAGAGTCGGACTGTTACTGACTAAAACCCACCCGTGTTCCTCCTAGTGCCCGCCGCGTTCTTGGGCCGCGGTGACTCTTTCGAAAAAATTGATATGAAGCAATTATATGATCGAAAAGATAATACTCCTTCATTTTCATTGAAATGGCATAATTTCGTTTTTCCTTTAATGAATCGCAGGAGATTGTTTTAGTGTTTACTCACAAAGAATTAATACAAACAAGTTTATGCATCTGTAGGTCATTCAGTTTGCCTGCTATAATTATGTAGAGTGGAACGGTGACACTACTCGCAATAGTCGCAATAGGTATAATTTATGTACTAGGTATTTTACTTAATTCTTATTTTAAGTATATATGTATCTATTAAGTAATATTATATTATACTGTAGTATTATATTATCTGTGCCTGTGCTGTGTCTTATGTAAGCCTTTGAATTTAACTAATTGGTGTGTGTAACTAAGTGATAAATTAGTGCAATTCTTAATAAATATGGAAATACTCCTAAATATATGGAGGTATATTATACACCCCTAGTTTTTAATTAGTACAAAAAAAATAGGGCTCTATCCGTAACCGTTACTGATCATATTTGTGTAGTCAAAAGTAAAAAAATAAAATCCTAAAATTATCCGCGGAGTTTCTTTATAACCGGTAAATCAACTATATAACAATTGCTTGCACACTTGTTTTTCCACTTTAATCGTCATTTATTAATTCATAAATCAATGGCCTGTACAATATATTCGTAAGTTGAGTGACATTTTGGGATATAAAAAACGCTAATAACTTTGCTGTTTATGAACATATTTTTGCGACTTTTCTTAAATAATAACGGCATGTATTTAATGCAGCAACTAAGTAAAATGAATAGGTATAGGTTTTAAAAAGAAATAGAGTGGGTACCATATATAACGGGTTGGCAGCTAATAAGGAGTATCGTAATAAGTAAAAGGTAGCATATTAATATATCAGTTATAAGCTCCGTTTTAATTTAAACTAGCATCAAGTTTTTCTTTTGGGAACTGAATTAATATCTAAGCGAAAACTTAATGGTGAAAATAAAATAGAAAATGGGCATTCATAAATAATACAAATCAGATTCTATTTAAAATTGTTTGTATGAAGAATAAATATAAACTAGCTTATATTATACATAATTTGTGTGACTTTTAATAGCTTTAAATAAACTCTAAAATGACATGAAGAAAAAATATTTTGCGGCTCTTATTTTTCAAAATTATCTTAAAAACAATCAAAACTCAACGAATGCATAATTATGAAAGATGAATCATTTTCCCTAAATGTTCCTTTGTTTCGTACCTGTCAAACATTTGTAAGTAAGGATTCACGTGTACCAGCAGACCATAAACATGTCAAACCATTTCTGGGGCTGGAATTGTGAGTGAAGACTTACAAAGTACCAGGATATCAGAACCATAATTATTTAACATCAAGCTATCACCCTTAGGAGACGAAAGAAAGAACACTGAGCCAGAAAGAATAAATGGCGCAGGTAGGTGAAACCGCGGGATACAGCATTTTTGGCTTTAAGTTCTCTATTTTACAAATTATTTCAGCAATAGAAAGCTACATTTCACCTGCGACTTTCTTTTATATTATATAGAACTTCATTCATACCCCTAAATATTGTTTTTATTTTATATGGCAAAATAACGTTTGCTGGGTGACCTAGGCAGTGCACTCGAACGCACCCCGCCACCCCGCACTACACTCGTATCCAACCATCGCACTTTCCGCCGTTTTCATGAAATTATGATAAAAAATATTAATAATTAACTCTTATTCCTTTTTATTTACTCGATTTAACATTTAGAGCTGCCCGCAAAGCGAAGCCTGAAAGTGGGTTTTTAGACGGCACGAAATAGTTGGTAATATATTATCTTTGCCACCCTACTAACATTATTAGTCGCCAAGTCATTATATATAGCTCCTCGCCTAATATTTCAATTGACTGGTATAGTTTATTTGCTACCTAAACGCAGCTGCTAGTTTTTAGTTTTTATAAAACCCTTAAGTTTGAACCTTACATAATATAATAGTCCCGAAAATATTTAATCGCTGGCAAGTTATTTTATTTGTTACAAACATTTAGTCGACTTTTAAGTTATTAGTCACTCGGAAAATAATAAGCTAATAATAACAAGAGCTTTTCTAATAAGCCCTTAAAGAATTTGTACTAATTAAAATCTAGGAGTGTATATATAAAATCCACAATTTGAATGTTTCAAGGAAAATACAGATGATTCGTTACTACTACGACCATTCACATTATGTGTGAAATGAATTAAAATAAAATGTCGAAAAGTTTAATTATTTTCGGATAATAATAAATTATTTAACTAATAAAATTATGAGTAGGTACTGACTGGCTGTTTTGATGACACTCAGTAATGTTTAACAATCCAATATGTGCCATACTTATATTATGGCAAATAAGTTATGGGACTTACTCATTATGTAGTTAACATACTTACTACTTACTCAGGTACCTTAGCATAATAACATCAGTTGGACGCAGATCTTTTGCTGCCAATATGTGATACGTAAGTATTCTAAAAATGAGGGAATTTGTGGTGTCAGATTCTTACTGACTAAAACTCATCCGAGTTCCTCCTAATGCCCTTTGTGTTCTAGGGACGCGGTTGTATATATACCACGTACGCCTTGTTCCTATAGGGATCGACTATATAAAATCCCACCATGCTACGATCCTGCGACAATGGCGTGGTTTTCCGAAATAACAAAAAAAATCCTAGCCCTTAACTAAAGCTTTACTGACTCATTTACCCTTCTACAACCTCAAATGTTTATCCAACTAAAGCGTCCATAGATCTCCAATCGTGTTATTTATCCTTTTAAAGGAATAAAATGATGAATGACCCGCACATTATCATCGCCCACATCCCATAATAAATAAAAGCCTGTCTCTGGTATGCGTCGGAGATGAAATCTGTGTCCTTTATGCGCGCGGGCATACATTACGAGCTTGTGCGGCGATCTTAGACGCGTTTATAGTCGGGGAGCTGGCGTTTATTACGATGGTTAATGTCCAAATGGACTGGATGTATTTGAATTAGATTTTCAACCTTGTACATACTTACCTATAAAAAAGGGCCCTTTCATACCTTTATATATTTGAAGATTTCCTTTTTCTATCTAGATTCTTGAAAAAAATTAAAGCAACCCTGACTCCTAAAAAGTTCTTAGGGTTTGAAAGCCAGAAACATGATGAATATGAAAGAAATTTCGTGTCAGAAACATATGAAATAACTTGAGTCTATCTTTAGTCTTGAATGAATCTCAACTCTACTTCATTTTGTAGTACAAAAGTTCACATCCTAATTAATACGAATACTTAGTCTTACTAATCTACCAATATAAAGCATAGGGTGCTGGATGATAGGGATGTTTCCTGAGTAAAGAATATATGATTATATTTAGTCCGTCAGTTAGATTATAGAAAAATATTGGACCCGTATTTTTTCCTTTATCAAATCTATAAAAACTGACGAAGATACAAAGCATCAAAGATCAGGAGTGGGGGCTTGTGACGTCACGGCTCGCTAAAAATTGTAGCGAGTAGTGACGTCACACGAGTTTTCAACGCACTGTATTGTCTTCATTTTTTGTTTACGTGAGAAAAGAAAAAATACGTGTCCAATATTTTTTGGAAATCTATCCGACGGACTAATTATTTTTTTTTTAGTAAACTAGCCTATTGCAATATTCGGATAACTGAATTGTTGAGAAAAAAAAACAAGTCTAAGTCAATTTATTTATTTCAACTATACCATTAAAAGGCACTTTTGAACGTCGAAATAGTTTGAAAATAAAAATATTGTAGTGACTCTATTAGTGAGTGAAGACGATAGAGTTCGTTGAAAACTGGCGTGACGTCACTACGTGCTACAATTTTTACTAGCGACATGACGTCACCAGCCCTTTTTTTTTTGATGGGAAATCATCAAATGACCCCTCCCGCCCTGGGTGGAGCGGTAGGGAGTGTCAGACTTTTACTGACTAAAACCCACCCGTGATCCTTCTTGTAACCTTTGCGTTCCAGCGCCGCGGTGACTCTTTCGAACAAATTCCACAACCCTAGCAGGCACCGCCCGTAAGGGGCCCCGTCCCTGGTGCTGACAGCTCCTTGAGGCGCGCGTGGAACACAACGCATCGTCGACTGAGCCTGGTATCGGACGGCGAGCCACCCACGCTCACCGTCCCCAGGCCACTGCGCAATAGCACAGCGGCCAACTTCTCTCTGGACGTCACCAGCCCCCACTCTTGAACTTTGATGCGCTTTATATTTATATTTTTTTACGATTTGAAATGACAAAAAATACGTGGACAATATTTTTTGGAAATCCAACGGACGAGGGACGTTTCCTGAGTTAAATAAAATATGATTCTATTTGGGCCGTCGGTTAGATTATCGAAAAATAGTGGACACGTAGTTTTTGCCTTTTCAAATCTATAAAAGTTGACGAAGATATAAAGCATCAAAGATCAGGAGTGGGGGCTTGTGACAGCCGTGGTAAAAACTGTAGCTGGTAGTGACGTCACACGAGTTTTCAAAGCATTGTATCGTCTTCGTTTTTATACATATTAATTAATAAAATCAAATAGGTAATTACAAAACAGGCTTTTTACCTTCTTGCCTTCGAATTCAGTTTCGCTTACGTGCCGTGCAGAATCTCAAGCAGTTTCAATGTTAAATGAGCCGATACCTTCTAGTGCTCATTGTACTGGTAGGTACAATGCCGTATTGTGTTAGTTCTTACATCTGTCGTCCAAATTCATATTGCATCGAAATCCAAAGATAATGGCATTTTGTTACAGCATAGTACGTAATTTTCCACATGTTTGTAACATACATAGATACTGTTATGTTATGTATTGTGTGTGGCTAGACTTTAGAACTACTTAGACTATAAATTTGTAATTAGGTAGGTACAAACAAAAATAAAACTAGGATTGTACCTAATTAGAGAGTTTAGCTTGGCTGATTAGCAGCTATTTACCGATGTTTGATTAACAATTACAATATTGATGGGCTCGTGATTGACCTTCATTCATCTGCCTAAAAGTAACGTATTTACTCTTGGCATAAAGATTTTCAAGTTTTAATGCTATCAGGAAAAAAGGCACGGATTCCACCTAAACCTTAACTGTCTGCACAATCAAAATTTTCCTAAGAAGCTGGTATTGGGTTGAGTCATTGATAATATAAAGTACATACTAAAATTTTATATCATCTAACCTTAAGCAAACCATTAAAAAAAAATTCATTCAAATCATTAAAAAAAAAAATATGTCTATCCACGCAGCGAAAAAAAAAAGTGGTACTTTGCAATCAAGATCAAGTGCACATTCGCGCTCTAGCTCCTACACTATGTACTCAGAGAGAGACAGGTCTGGTTGTACTTGGCCTTGCTGCAGGCGTCTAAAACTGGTCGTGGGGCTCCAAGGGACTCATTTGTAAGTAATGTTTGTACAGTCTGTTGTCAACATTATCTTAATACATGGTAGCAAGCACTTCTCACTGTAGCGTTCTCCTTTCCTTCCGTATAAGATCGAACCCACTTGTTTCGTCGCCATTCCAGCATCAAACCGCTGAACCACGAGAACTTGTTAATGATATGCGAAATTAAAGATTGGGTTGTAATTATGAAAAGCTTTTCAACTTTAATGTCAACGAGATAATGATTAAAATACAATAGTTAACAAAATTATATGTAATGCCGGTGGCTCCGACAATGTTAGGTGGGGTTACCTTAACGTTACGTGTTAAAGAACAAATTCGCGTGTCTGTATTGTTATTGTACCTATTTGTTAATAAACCTTAATTTTACAGACAGAGGGTCCAAATTGGTTTTAGGATGGGTCAGATAAATGTTGACAACAGACTGTACTTACCAATGATCTGTCAAAGAGGTTTGGGGACTTCCTAAACTGTTAAGGTAATAAATTAATGTTTATTATTGTATAGTTCATGTTTGTTACCAGACTCTCGCAGAAGGAGGGTTGCATTATTCGAGAGTATGTTTGTAGCCAAAACGATTGCATAGATAAATGAGGTATAATTAGTATCGTCTTATGCCTCTGTGGCAAATTTTTGTAGGGACTTACGAGTATATATAAGAACTTTGAAAAATTGACATTTTTGTGACAGATCTGAAATAAATTCCACCATTGCGTCAGGCTGCTTGAAATGGGACTTTGTAGTAGTTTTTTTATGGATTTAAATGTCACTCAATTTTGGTGTGATTTGCTTTTGGATAGTTTCCATCTGGAACTCTGTGAAAGGGATTCAGGTATACTACTAATTTGCTTAGTAAAGGCCTAGTTTTTTGGATGGTAAATCATCAAATGACTTCTCCCGGTCTGGGCGGATCGGAAGGGGGTGTCAGACTCTTACTGACTAAAACCCCTTTGCGTTCCAGGGCCGCGGTGACTCTTTCGAACAAATTCCACAACCCTAGCAGGCACTGACCCAATGGGGCGCCGTTTTCGTTGCTGACAGCTCCTTAAGGCGCACGTGGAACACGACGCGCCGGCGACCTGGGCCTGGTTGCTATCGGATGGCGAGCCACCCATAGCTCGCAACTAGCAAAATTAGAATAACCTTTACACTTAAATGTTTAGCTGAGCCCTTGAGCAATGCGCTACTAATTTTATTGAAGTTGAGTTTCTAGGTTTTAAGTTTATTAAAATACTAGCAGCGCCCCGCGGTGTCGGCCGTGTTGTTACCGTTCCCGTGGCAATACGGGGATAAAATATAGCCTTTGACACTCCACAATAACGTAGCTTTCTATTGGTGAAATAATTTTGAAAATAGGTTCAGTAGATCCGGAGATTACCCCTTACAACGTCACAAACTCACAAACGTTACCTCTTTATAATATTAGCATAGATGAGGTCTGAGAAGGAAAACGGAGTCAGTGATGAGTCGAATCTGCCCTTTCAAGCTTTACTAGGTTGAAAGGGCAGATTAGAAGAAGATAATCTGGTGCGATATCCACTAGTAAAATTGAAGAAGGTAAAGGAAAATGATAAAGGATGTACCTTTCCCTAAAAGTTTGTTTTAGAAACAATAGGGATATTTCCTGAGTAAAATATATGATTCCATTTAGTCCGTCAGTTAGACAAAATCGAGAAATATTGGACACATATTTTTTATTTTATGAAATCAATAAAAAATTACAAAGATAGGTACAAAAGTTCAAGAGTAGGTTTTGGTGATGTCACATTTGAGTAAAAAGTATGTATTTTCTGCATTCATTTTTTGTATATGTGAAAAAAGAAAAATTTCCGAGTGTATTTTTTGGAAAGCTATCTGACGGTTTAATTTGATGTTTTCAGTCACATATCCTATTCTCATCTGCATTAGACAACGTGGTTAACTTTTTCAAATGGTACCAATTGAAAGTTCTTTGAAAGAACATGTGAATAAATTAAAAAACTTTTTGAGACTTCATCTGGCTACCGTTTCCAAAGAATGCTATCCTCCTTTCTACCGCAAATGCCACTCTACAGTGATACAAGAATATTCTAGTATTTACCAGTAGTTAACAGTTAGTATCTAAGATGTTAGGAATCGGACGTAAACGGCCTTTAAGGAGAAATGCGTGACTGCCGTACATAAACACGCATGTTTTAAACAAAATACTTTAGCTTTGACCCCGTTCGAACATCAACATAAGTGCTTACTTAGGTAAGTACCTAAGTGATAGCAAGTTGCTTGGAAGCAGTTTTACAGGAAAAAAGCTATACAAAACATAATTGGAGTGAGGTCGAGAAAATTGATAGGTATGCCGGTCACATTAAGATACTATCTGTCTCCTTGTGTGCTATTTCTTGTTTACTCCATTAATATTTAAGTTTGTAGTTATAAGGATAACCTAAATCTGTAAATCGATTGACCATCGATTGTTCCACTGATTCATTAAAAAACAAACCTCTATTTTTTAGTCTGAGGGTTTACCCAATTCTTCGAATGTCGTTTACCTAAAGTTATCAGATTTAAGGAAGCTGTGCTAAAAAGTAATTCATAGATTTTACCCGTTCCATACAGCATTTTCAAAGGATTGTTGTGATAATCACAAAGAAACCAGTTAAAAGAAACGAAAAGGCGATAGTGCATTAAAATTCTAAGGCATTAAAATCTGGTAGAACCCAATTTCCTTTGGTTCTCTGTAATCCCCTCCTAAGGACCATAGAAGAGACTGTGGCATAACTTGAAACAAAACGACGAAGAATATTTTTGTCTCAACGAGTTTATAATTATGTTTATTGTGTCGTTATGTTTATTGCCATTGATGCTTTATCGAGGCTTGAATCAAATCAGCCAACTCATTTGCACACAAAAAAGTAGATTAAATAACAAGCGTATTTCCTCCATGATTCATTAGTAAATGTGTCAACAGAAACATAACTGACCAACGGGGGTGTTACGTTACCATAGGGCTCTGCGGAGAATAACAATATCAGACCAACCACTGTGGTAACTTAGCGACATTATAAATACAAGTGGCGGTGTAGCAAGCGGCAGACGTGTGTTGTGATCGCTCGCCATAACGCGCGCGAATCGCGGGAAATTTGACAAGCAGCCATGTTGGTTTTGAAGGTGAGTTTATGGTTAGAAATTGTGGCGGGAAAATTTTTGACGTTCGTTTTTGGGCGGGAAATTTTGATATTTAGGCGGCCATGTTTTTCAAACTTTCCTTTTTTAGTAAAGAATTTCGAAAAATGTGGTTGTTATCGACGTTGTGTTTTTTTTTGTTCTTGCATTGACTTTTTTACTATAAAAGTGTTTGTTATTGTTCGAATTGTCATGTAATAGTGCGCTAATAATACTTAACAAGGTGTGAACCGTTGAGTATTCAACGTTGAATACTATTATGGGAATGTTCTGTGACCTTATAGTTTCTTATGGATACCCATTTATATAAAGGTTGATATTGGATGTAGATTTAAACGTGAGATCATAAGGTAATTTAACTACAGCTTCTGTGTTTAAGCCATTAAGTTTGAAGAAAAAGTTGATGTTATTCCACTCAACTTTTTGGATAGCGTGATCTTCAAACAGTTTGTAAATCTGGTTATTTCCACAAATGACTACTGAAGTTACCAGAATAATGATGTATCTCGTAACATATCAATCCCATGGAATGATTAAAAAATAATTATATAAATTTTACCATGGTTTGGATTTATCTCACATTTAACAAATTACCATGATAAGTACCTTAATTTACCAAGAATAATTAAAGCTTCAGATTTAATGTGAATTTCTCACGGGGTTGTTGTAATGCTGTGCTTAGTGCTTATGTTCGTCCATTAGCGTCCAATGCGCAATGTTTAGCGCAATGTGCTCTATTTCTTAGCTAAACACTCAATTCTGTTAAGTGGTCTTTGTGTTCTTGAAGTGAGTTATTGAAATTAACTGCATGTTAGTTTTAATTGTTGCTCTTAATTTCCATTTTATTGCGTTTTTTTTTTTGTAAGTGTTAATGATATGCTGCAGTCTTTATTTTATTGATAATCGAGATTTGCTTCTTTACCCTGTTTCTGCCCAGTATTTAACCAGTAACTGGGTTGTGGAGGTCCGAAAGGAACTTATTACACCTTTTTGGTATGGGCGCGCTCAGCACATTTTATTGACAGTATTATATTATCTGTGTCAATGTTTTTTTTTTTACGTCTTTCTTTCTTGTTGTGTCTTTGTCGCATAAATGTTTTCTATTCTATTCTATTCCTACTGGAACTTAGGTGGTCGAGGCTGGGTTCAAGACGAAGTTTTGCATCTTATTTTGAAATATACAAATCAACATAGTTTTGTAGCTTTGGTGAACAAAACCAGACTTATCTGTACTAATATAGCTGAAGAATTTGTTTGTTAACTTGAACGCGCTAATCTCAGGAACTTACCGATTTGAAAAATTCTTCAAGTGTCAGATAGCCCATTTATCGGGAAAGATTAAGCTATATATCATCACGCTAATACCAATAGGAGCAGAGCTCGAATGAAGAATGTAGCAAAAACGGGGTTATTTTTTCTCTCTCTTATGTGCCTCAGATGAAGTGGCGCGGGTCAGCTAGTGGGCAGATAAAACAGAGGCCATGCAATTTGCACGATTTCTCAAACGCAGTATTGCTACCATAAAGTTGACAACTTGATGGAATATTACAATGCATTCCAACAGGTTATACTTACTTAAGGCTTCGTTCAGATAGTCAAGTTTCAAGTGTTTATTGAAATCCACAATGTGCATATACAGGTGGTAGGTAAATAAGTGCGGTATCAATTATGGACCCTGTCGGATACAGCAAATAGGTAGGAGAGAGGAAGAGCGCTTTTATATATTTGCCAAATAATAATAATATATGTTAATCTATATCTATACTAATATTATAAAGAGGAAAGATTTGTGTTTTTATATTTTTGTATGTAACGAATAAACTCAAAAACTACTGGACCGGATTCAAAAATTCCTTCTCCATTAGAAAGCTACATTCACCCTGAGTAACATAGGCTATATTTTATCCCCATAATCCCACGGGAACGGGAACTACGCGGGTAAAACCGTGGCGCGCTGCTAGTAATTAAATATTAAGTTTTTTTAGTATGTTTTTTAATCTCATAATGTGATAGTCTAATTTATGTTTCGTAAATAATAACTTTGACGCACCATGTTATAATTACGTTGACGTGACTGACCTGTCGAAAGTGATTAATTTGCTATTCCATAGATAATATTTTCCCTCAGAGATTTATGACTTCAGTATTTGAAAAGTCTGATTTCTTAATTCAGATATAGGGGATTACAACAACTGTCTGCCCGAGAAGGGCGAAGGAAAAAAAAATAAACAACAACTATTTAGTAGTTGCTCATTTAGTTTTTATTTTATTGCAATTTCATCATGATGTTTTTTTTTTGTCAGGATCAGGACATTTTTGGCTTTATTTAGACTTAGAAAATTCTAGACGCACAATCTAACCTGCATTTACAAAACCATTTCATAATGAAGGTGAAAATTCTGCAATCGATGACGTATTCTGAGTACGCACAAACGTCACTCGCTGTGCTTCAATCTGAACGCAGCCTAAAGCGAACTGCGAAGTAAACGAGTTTACGTAAATAAGTGAACAAGGCCAGAAAGTAAGTTAAGTTAAATTCTTATTGGGGCTAAATGTTTTCCGCAATATTATTATTTCGTTACCAATAAGGACATCTTGCGATATTAGGTGAGATTGAAAGTTAAACAAATGACATATATGTACATATATAGATCTACTAGCTGATCCGACAAACGTCGTTTTGCCACATAAAATAATAAAAAATTAGGGGTAGACCACCCTTACCATTTAGGGGGATGAAAAATAGATGTTGTCCGATTCGCCACCCTAGCCGATATGCACGCTAAGATTCACGAACATCGGTCGAGCCGTTTCGGAGGAGTTCAACCACAAACACCGTGACACGAGAATTTTAAATATAAGATGTAATCTATACTAATATTATAAAGCTGAAGAGTTTGTTTGTTTGTTTGTTTGTTTGTTTGTTTGTTTGAACGCGCTAATCTCAGGAACTACTGGTCCGATTTGAAAAAATCTTTCAGTGTTAGATAGCCCATTTATCGAGGAAGGCTATAGGCTATATTTTATCCCCATATTCCTACGGGAACGGGAACTACGCGGGTAAAACCGCGAGGCGCAGCTAGTATACTTATAAATAGGTAACTTAGTATTTACAAACTGATAATAATAATAACGTTCTGAACAAGAGCATATAAAAATGTAAATTTGGCTTAAAAATCGCTTTTAATTGGAAAAGTGCCCAGAACGCAGTCAATATTGTCACGTTGATCCTTTGGCCCAAGAAAAGTCCAGAGGGCTGGACTTGCTCTGGTCTGATTGTTGATGTTCTCGGGTGGATTGGGTTTTACTAATTAATTTTACGACCTCATTGGTAAAGCGAGTCTTGTGACGACTGAGCGGATAGGGGGGATATTGGGTTCACAAGGGCCTGTAAAGGGTTTAATTGAAATAAATGCTTTGAGTTTGAGGTGTAAGAAATTTTCTGCAGAAAATGCTGTACATTTTAAGGAACACTTTCGAATATCGTCGGGATTCTCCTGAAAACAGGCATGTCTAAAAACGGCCAGATTTTTTTGAAACTGCCTCCAATTGATTGTACAGTCATGCTTTCTCTCTCAACGACATCTTATCAAACCAAATTGCCAAAACATTTGCCATATGATCGGTCGAAATTCCAAAAATATCCGACAAGTAGGTACCTAATCAGTTTCACAAGTTGTAAGTCGGAATGTAACACAAAAGTACGTGGGCGCGGTCGTTGCCTCACTCCGATGATAGACTCGGGCTGCGGCTATCAGAGCAAGCTATAGGTACTATAGCTGTTGCGGAATTTGTTCGAAAGAGTCACCGCAGCCCTGGAACGCAAAGGGCACTAGAAGGAACACGGGTGGGCTTTAGTCAGTATGAGTCTGACACTCCCTTGAGAAGTCATTTTAAACCGACTTCCAAAAAAGGACGAGGTTCTCGAGTCAACTGTATTTTTTTTGTGTGTTGTACCTCGTAACTTTGTACTGGGTGACCCGATTTTGATCATTCTTGTTGTATTCAAAAGCTGGTGCTTGTCGTGTGGTCCCATTTAATATGTTACCTTAAATTATAAATTCATTGGGATCTGACTACGAGTATTTGAGTGATCCCTAATAATGCGTGGCTTAGACTACATTGATTATGTTTTCATTCACTCTTGTCGATGTAAAATGAAAAAATAAAATTGTGTACGATGGTTTGGAAGAGCATCTTAGTATGTTAAGGTGGTCCCTTTCTAGTTTGGTGAAGGTCAAGAACAGAGATAGGAAACGGAACTCTTCAATAAATGATAGTAAATCTTTCGGGATTGCTGAAATCGCATGTTTGCTAATTGTTTACACCAATTTATACCGTGTTTGCTGTGATGGATACGTTTATTGTGTACCATTAAAAAGTGAAAAATAAAAAACTTTTTACAAAAAAAAAAAACAACCGACTTTTCTCTAAAAAGTTTTATTTAAATTCCCGTCCACAAAAACTAGCATAGTAAACTATATCTTAGCTGGGCTGCAAGATATAGAATAAAGAGATTTCGTAATGGGCCCTTGATATAATCTTTCAAAAAAGCTTAATTTTCCATGCATTTGTGACATATAGCGACGAGAAAATTGTAAAATTGGTACTCATTGTTATTCTATTGTTATTTGTTTGCATCTCACCGGTATATTAGAATAGAATAGAATTTCTCTTTAATCGAGTATCCACGACTCATAAAAATGTTAGTAAAACTTACAACTATGTATGTTAGTAACCACTGACACTAAACAATACAAAAATAAAACTAAAAAACCTACTAACACAATAGGGATGTTTCCTGAGTAAAAAATATATGATTATGTTTAGTCCGTCAGTTAGATTATAGAAACATATTGGACACGTATTTTTTCCTTTATCAAATCTATAAAAACTGACGAAGATACAAAGCATCAAAGATCAGGAGTGGGGGCTTGTGACGTCACGGCTCGGTAAAAATTGTAGCGAGTAGTGACGTCACACGAGTTTTCAAAGCACTGTATCGTCTTCATTTTTTGTTTACGTGAAAAAAGAAAAAAACGTGCCCATTATTATTTGGAAATCTATCCGACGGACTAATTAGACTTTTTTAGTTAACTACCCTATTACCTCCAATCCATAGAGAAAATACGTTTTCATAGAACTGTTATGCAGATACATATTTCTGTCATGCCTACAAAAGACATAAACGCATAAATACCTGCAACATTGCTGTCAAATAAACTGATAGTAGTTTAAATAACTGCTGGATGGGATCAAATTTTTCACCAACCCGTTCATCAGTCGTTTTATTGAATCTACAGTAGCTTTGTTCTTCTTCTTACAAATATCCTAATCATGGGACATGGCATATTTGGGATTGATGTCAAAAGTAAAATTAGAACTACCCACTTCCTAACCTCAAAATCGATTGGCGACAAATCAGTCATTATTATTCTATAGAGCAAGCAATCAGTATGCAGGTCTGGTCCATAGAAATAGATAACTTTGCAACGCAACCTACTTCGGTTTACGCAATGAATGTTTACAAAAACAATACCATTCCGTTTTACTTTTGTTTTCAATCAAGTTCAATTTTGACAGTTCTGTACTTAACTTTTGCATGACAATATTAGCTAAATAGCCTCTTCACAATGTCACTGTTCTGGGTTTAAAAAAGTACACCGTGAACTCAATGGCATGGCGATTGGCGCCTTTTATTTTAAAACTGGAACCTTGTTGTCTATGCGAACTATGTGAAATCGGTTTTTCTTGGTCTTATTATTAGATAATTGAAGCTTTGTTTCGATAATTATTGTCATTTGGTTGTTTAGTTAGAATATCAGTGAGTTATGCAGTATTGTGCCTTTGTTTACAATATTTCATTGTAATGTTTTGGCTGTGAAAAATTTGACACAACTTACGTGGAAAACATATTTTGTCAACAAAGCTTTTCATACAAAATAACTGTTTTGAATAGGATATAGGCTATTAAAATAATAATTAAAAATCTTAAAAGCTTGCAATTACCCGAACAATTTGCTTAATATTTTTAATTACAAATGGTCGTCAAATGTTTATTGCACTTGCAACAATTCACTTTTTTTTTCTAGAATCTAATTTAAGAGACCGCGCCTGGACATGCAATATTTCTTAAGCATTGGTCAATAAACGTATTTTATCAATAAAACAATCTACCAATTATTACTTTGTATTGCTTAAGTTATTGTTTTGGGCAAAATAAGTGAACGGCTAAGCGTGGGTACAAACACGGATATGATGGATTAAAGGAAATAGTTCTTGGAATTAAATTGCGCGAGTTTTTGTTTGTTATTATTAATATATCTTGTTGGTTTCCTAATAAAGTGTAGTGTTAAAAGGTTGTCGATTAAAATTCTTGTTTAATTATTATAATGGGATTTTTGTAGAGTATTTCCGTTTTGATTTCGAAACTTCAAGAACCTTGCGAGTTTACCTAATATTTCATTTCAGTGAGTGATTTCTGTTTTAAAAACTTACATACATATTTGATTTAATTCATTAGCAAGCTGGTAAATAATTGCAATCCTCTTAAAGTAATTTATTTTTTAGCAATAAAACTCATGCACTTAACCTCCATTAATAAAAGAAAAGAAAAAGGTTATATACTTGATACATTTCTCTTCAATAATTACAATCAAATTACAACACATTATTGCCCAATAATTATATTCAAAACCCATAAAACAAGGTCTAATTATAAGTACAAGTAGGTACATAATAACCGATCGAACAAAGTGATGTAAAAAATGACCTTATAATAGTTTTAAGAGCGCCAAAATTAGGCCGCGGCCAGACCGTACGACGTATTCAAATTACGTGCGACAAACATGCTGAGTTTAAATAGTAGACTGTCGCAATGTTATAGTGGTACCTACGTGCTTTGAAATATGTTCGATTAGTATCGGGTCTAATAGCTTTTCGACTGCTAGAGGATCTTATGATTTTATTCCAAAACGTACATTTGGAATATATCCAAATCAACTCGGATTTCAACTCCATCGGAACATCAAACTGTCAATAACGCTTGTCGTAAATTGAAGTTTGCATGCGTTTGCTCAGCAAAAGCTCATGTTTTGAGCAATTCAAATGCTATGCAAAAAACTTCAATTTATAATGTCAATTTGACAAGTTTTCACTGACGTTTTCGTGCCGATCTTGGAGTTAGAATCTGAGTTGAGTTGGAGATAACATTTTGGAATATGGGCCTTAGAGGCTTTGATATGAGTCTCAAGAGTTTACAATTTCGGTGCAATGTGCATCTAAGGTTACAAATCAAACAATCATTTGTAATTTATTAATTTAGTAAATCCCAACTTCTCCCTTGATGGGGGTAGGCTCGCCCCTATTCAAATCAGACCATAACAATTTTTTCGCATAACATAAGGTAACGTAGAAGGGTGATTTATCATGCGACTTAAATATTGCTGTTGAAGTATGGAAGTACTTTTATCAAACTATTCTAGGAACCCAGGTGTGTTATAAAAACAGGCCCAAGTTTTGTTACAATGGAATTATAAGTTTTATAACGTCATTCGTTGTTGTAAATTCTTAGTACCTAAGGATGACATTGTTCCATTTTACCTATAAAATCACAAGTACTGGAAGACTCTATGAAATTAGGTATTTGCTCTTCCTACACGCAACTGCAATATTATCAAATAACATTTATCAACACTAAACAGTAACATTTTTCTATTAGGTACATATTCAATCAACACAATCATTTGTAAACGACATTTCCAAACGACACTATTCAAACCAGATTTTAGTACTCAGCATTCATTTTTTTTGTTAATTCTTAGTGCAACGATACCTAAGGTAAGACATTGATCCATTTTATGCAATCTTATCAGATAACATTTATTTATCCTAAACAATAACATTTACCTATTACATATTCAATCGACACAATCATATTATGTAAACGACATTTCCAAACGACTAGAGTACACGACTATTCAAACCAGACGTGCCAGATAATTGTCTAACCATCTGAACACACCCTTATCCATCTCATTACACACGAAATCAAACCACATTCTTAGACAGGTATGCAATATGAAATATAACTATATCAATATTAATGAATTGGTACTCGTTGTCACCTTGGTAATACCATCTGCAGATTGAAAAGCTGATTTCCGTGAAGCTTCGAGAATTTTCTTGAGTTATTCAATTGAAGGCTTTACTGTTTAAATAATAATGTTGCAGGATTCAGACTGCAGTCATTTTACCAACGTACATACATTAATGTGAGTTTATTTGTTTGTCACGCTTACATGCCTAAATTGCTGAACCGATTTTGATACATTTTGGCGCAGAGATAGATGGAAACCTGGTATGTCGATAGGCTTATTTTTGCGAAAATCTCTATTACCGCGAGTGAAAGCTAGTTTAACAATCAGCTAGATGAACTTTTTAATGAAAACTCATAATTTTCACAAAAAAAGATTAGTAGACCTTTAGGGTTAATTTGATTTTCCACTCATAATTAACGCCATGTACCATATGTATGTATCTAGTCGCCAGCGCGATGCTAGGTTGTCTATGGGGGCGGTAACCATATTCCATCATGCATAGACTTTTGACCTATTCACCCACTTATTGCATAACATTAAGCGATAACCTATTTTGTATTGAGTGATACTGTTCTTTTAAATAACTGTCAATAGGAGATCTCTATCTCAAATATAACGAAGGTAAAATGTTTAATTTTATATAATGACTGGCAGCGCCCCGCGGTTTCACCCGCGTAGTTCCAGTTCCCGTGAGAATATGGGGATAAAATATAGTTCTATGTTCACCGGAGATAGTGTAGCTTCCAACAGTGAAAGAATTTTTCAAAT
The DNA here is from genome assembly GCA_905332915.2 of Hecatera dysodea. NCBI lineage: Eukaryota > Metazoa > Arthropoda > Insecta > Lepidoptera > Noctuidae > Hecatera > Hecatera dysodea. The sequence goes on along the minus strand of HG995294.1, from coordinate 1,356,129 downwards.
CGGTCAAGTAGTTTCGGAGCCTATTCAATACAAACAAACAAAAGTAGATAATACAAAATGTAGGTGCCCATAATTTCTGATCATTGGTTTATAACTACAGATTAAAAAACTCAACCTGGGCTACATTGCATGCCAAAAAATGCATGGTACCTTTACTCAAGTCAAGCCGCGGGAAGTAGCTAGTGCCTTGGATATACATACACAATCTCCTTTATTTCAAAGGCGAATATCAATGAGCTTTTCAATTCAAATCGTTAGTGTAGGAAGTAGTGCTGGACTTACAAATGTCCTGATCGTTACGTAAGCACTAGGTCTATCTAGAATCTAGTCCGTAGTACACATCCATATTGCCTGGCTGGCGACTAGTTTGTCAAGAATTAATGGTTATTATACTTAATCAGTGGGTTATGGAATACCTGATCGATTTTCTCTTTGATTTTCCGAAGAAATTAATTACGTATTAAGGAGGCTTTTTGTGACGTGTTTTGAAATTAGTTTAAGAGCACACCGAGCTTCTGGCGTTTGTTTTTAGGTGTCCTATGTAGGAGCAAAGAGGGTAGGGGGGAGCGAGGTGGCTCTAGTTAGATGGACTACGCGCGCAAATTTAGATCTAGTTCGTATTATTAAAACAAATACACAGTTTGAAAACGTGTAGTGTGTATGTCACCGAAAAATTGCAGACTCTGTAAGATCTTTATTAAATTACTAGCAGCGCCCCGCGGTTTCACCCGCGTTGTTCTCGTGGTAATACGGGGATAAAATATAGCCTATGACATTCCACAACAACGTAGCTTTCTATTGGTAAAATAATTTTGAAAATCGGATCAGTAGATCCAGAGATTACCCCTTACAACGTCACAAACTCACAACCTCACAAACTCACAAGCGTTACCTTTGTATAATATTAGTTTAAGTATTATTTCCCTCGTAGTGCACTTGGTAGTGTTGTGCACTATAATATCTGCGTAGGTACTTGGTTAATCTCCGTTTGGGTTGGCCACCTTGCCCGATATTCGGTCGAGAGAATTGTTTTTTTATGTGCAATAGGATAGTTGAAATCTAATTAGTCCAACAGACAGATTTTCAAAAAATTGGAACGGATTTTTCTTTTTTTTTCAGTACGTTGAAAACTCGTGTGACGTCACTACGTGCTGCGATTTTGCGTATCAAACGTGCAAAAAATACGTGTCCAATGTTTTTGATTATAATCTAACTGACGGACTAAATATAACCATATTTTTTTACTCAGGAAACATCCCTATTTATACAATTTAAATAGATTTTTAAACATAAATACTTTCATAGCGATTTGATGTCAAATACAGTTGTTTATTAAGTTCAAATGACACGAAATTCAGTCACTCCAACTCTGTCCTGTGCCAAGAACGAAACAGATTCTTTGGCCTCAAATCAATTTGATGCTTCATTACTTTTTTGGTTCGCTCTATTAGGAAGTAAAAAGCAATAAAAGGTACTTCTATAAATCTTGGTATACCTACGTACATACATATGTACCTACTTAATTTATCAGATACCTCCTGGTCAAAGATATTTATGCAATGTCATGACAGTGATTGAAAAAGGCAAGACCATAATATTTTTATCTAAGTACTAGCTGCTGCCCGCGACTTCGTCCCCGTGGAATCCCCGATTTTAAAACATTCTTTATCGCTGCTCCGCTCCTATTGGCTTAAGCGTGATGATATATAGCCTAAAGCCTTCCTCGATAAATGGTCTATTCAACCCAAAAATAATTTTTCAATTCGGACCAGTAGTTCCTGAGATTAGCGCGTTCAAACAAAGAAACAAACAAACAAACAAACTAAACAAACTCTTCAGCTTTATAATATTAGTAGTACCTATAGTAGATAGTGTGCCCACGTAATTAAATCGTTACGTGAAATTATTTTAATTGGTTTCTGATCTAACCTACCATAACAATCAAGGATTTTACTCTTATTTTTTTAAATTAAATTTTGACTTTCGAACCCAGGATCTCAAGGCCATCTGGGAAAGTGACAAAGGTTGATGTATTCACACGCATGGGCTTTTTAGTTTTGAAATATTTAATTTTATGTGACGGTGATCTTTTAATTCCCAATTTAGCTGCCACTGCCACGGCTATCCAATTCATCACTCTTTCTTTATAAGTTGTTTCGATCTACAAAAAAGAGTTAAGAGCGTGTACGCCGTATGGCATTTCGTACAAATTTTCAAGTCACTATTTTGCGAAATGACTGAACCGATTTTAATGACACTTCACACATATAAGCACGATACAGAGGTCTAAAAAGTTAGTTAAAACATTTTAGAAATGTCTTATTTAAAAAAAGATAACCGGAAGTTTGTGTTTTGAATGTTTTTATCTGACTTTATACGCTCTTAAACTTAGTTAAGCTCGCGCAATATGGGGTTTCGTAGTTGCCCATAATAATGTGAACTTATCAACTTAATTAGAAACTGTTTTGGTTGATTAATACTGTGACCAGTTTGAGTTTTAGGTTTAATGTCTAGACAAAGGGCGATGGTTTTGGTCTCTCAGAAAAACCGCGGACAGACAGACGGACAGACCGAAACTATAAGGGCTCCTGTTGACTACGGAACCCTGAAAAGAGTATACACAGTTTAACACAATAAACTCAATACCTATTTAAGGGATAATTCTACTCATCATTATGAACCACTTTCACTATAAGACCAAAACAGAAAAAAACAAAAAGAAAAAACTTTTGAAATGTATAGCGGAGTCGATTTTTTTTCACGATTACAATGTTGGTATTGCGTTTATTCTGTACACGTTGTATTCGTTCATTTGAACCAAATACACCATGTTAATATTAACATCTTGAGTATGACCACAAAAGCATCGCTTTTATTCATCATACATTTTGTAATTTAAAGTAACGTAAGCATTTCTATCATGTTTTAATCATAAACCAATTTACAGTTACCGCGAGCGATATTAATTTTATATAGTTACATCGATATATAATAAGTATATAAACAAAGTATCGCATGTCCGCGTTGACCACAAGGCTACGTTGCTATGTTAGGACATTCTCTCTGGACACAGTAAAATGTGGTACAGTATCTCAACCGGGCTATTTTTGTGATAATAACCGCAACGATTAAGTTTTCAAACTCTTCAAGGCCTTGCACGTCATGTTAAAGTTATTGATATCAATAGGGTATTTTACAGAAAAAAAAAAAATTAATCCACCTGATAGATTATCAAAAAATATTGGACATGTATTTTTCTTCTCAATACTCAATACTCAATACATTTATTGCTTCCACATGTGAACTTAGGTGGTAGGTTTTACAAAAATATGATCATTGTGGACCCTGTCGGGCACAGCAAAGTAGGAGAGAGGAAGAGTGTACTATTTGTAAATTAATAAATAAAAAACAAAATAAAAAATTATAAAAAAACGACAAACATGTACTTACCTAATTTAAAATTTATCATTAAAACAAATATATATTTATATTAATCAAATATATTCTTTCACGTAAACAAAAATTTAAGACGATACAGTGCGTTGAAAACTCGTGTGACGTCACTACGTGCTACAATTTTTACCAGCGAAGCGTGACGTGACGTCACCAGCCCCCACTCTAGAACTTTGATGCGCATTATCTTAATAATTGTTTTTACAATTTGAAATGGCAAAAAATACGTGTCCAATATTTTTTGAAAATCCAACGGACGGATAAAATAGAATCATGATTTTTATAACTAGTAAAATACTCAATTGGTTACAAATCCACACTCTGGACTATTATAGAAAGTCCATTAACACCCGAACAGTGGATCTAAATGTAGACCCAGGACCTTATGCTCAGCAGTCAGCTTTGGAAATACTAATCTGTGTAATGGGACAGGTCAGTTTTTGTGAGGTGGAAAAATTCATCGTCGTCTACGGAAGAACTGCATTTTAAAACTAGCATATAAAGCTAGCATCCTTTTTTTTTGGATGGGAAATCATCAAATGACTTCTCCCGCTCTGGGCGGAGCGGAAGGGAGTGTCAGACTCTTACTGACTAAAACCCACCCGTGATCCTTCTTGTGTCCTTTGCGTTCCAGGGCCGCGGTGACTCTTTCGAACAAATTCCGCAGCAAAGCTAGCATCCCACGGCGCGTGATATCATTGTATCGTGGAAGTTCACCCCTACGCACATTCTCACTCGAGGGGGAGCGACATGCAGCACCACGCCTGCAGGAACGTACAGTAGCCTGCACGCCAGTGGAAGCAAAACCATTTTGCCTGCTTCTCATTCTGTTGAACCTATTGAGGTTCAATAGAATGAAAAGCCGGCAAAATGGTTTGGATGGAATTGATGAATCCCAAATGTAAGCACAGTATTGACTGTGCTTATATTTGGGATTCATCAATTCTCGGATGGCTCCGATCATCAGTGTTTGTATGGAGACTCCGCAGTTCATGCCCCACTTCGCGTCTCGCTCTGCATGCCCTTTTACCTGTACATGTGAGGACCTATGGCTGCATTAGCAAATGGCACTGTATTTGCCATCGACACTAAAGATCCTAGATCAGCTGAAGGTCAAAGCTTATGTATTTACATTCATCGTGAAATCATCAAATGACGCTCCAACCTGAGCGGAAGGGAGTGTCAGACTTCACTATCACTAAATAGTATAAAACAAAGTCGCTTTCTCTGTCCCTATATCCCTATGTATGCTTTAAAACTACGCAACGGAATTTGATGTGGTTTTTTTTAAATAGATAGAGTGATTGAAGAGGGAGGTTTATATGTATAATACATGCATATTATAGTTGAGAAAACATTAGTATCTATGTACATTGCGTCCGTGCGAAACCGGGGCGGGTCGCTAGTACTAACTAAAATCCATCCGTGTTTCTCCATTTGCCCGCCGCGTTCCAGAGCCGCGGTGAATCTTTCGAACAAACTCCGCAATCCTGACAGTACCTATGACCATGCGACTATAAGATTGAGTCATTTTGTCACTTGCCAATGTTTTGGCTGTTTGTTCGCAGTTGCTCTGCTGTTTATTACAATTTACTGTGCTGTGGGCGTCAACGAGTCGACTAAGTTTCTTGTGTCACTGCTTTACTAAGAATTTGCAGAAAAAATGTATAGGTAGCCGAAGCAAATTGTTCGAGAATTTTGTCCTTATAAAGCTTATCATGGCGTCAGAATCTGTTTTGTAATTGTCAAGATAAATGCTTACATACTGTAAAGTTCTTTTTTGCTTAAGCTCGATAATATCAACTGCCTGTACCACTTTTAAATGAGTTTAGATTAAGGAACAGATGTTAGTCAGAATTAGATAATTAAGAAATCTACCATGTTATAGGCTAACATAGTAGTTTTCTTCATTTCTAGGAATTGCAGATGTTCCCTCATTATGTTCTAAACCGTTTTTCAAGCTAGGTAAGCGTGAAAAATATGTGGGATATCTATATACATCGTAAACCAAATAGTTCTGAGTACATATTAAGAGTAGTTCGCAAAAATTGGACCTTTTCACCGGTTTTTTTTGTTCATGCTTTTTACATTATAAACTGGCAGCACCTCGCGGTTTTACCCGCGTGGTTCTCGTTCCCGTGGGAATATGGGGTTAAATATACCCTATGTTACTCAGGGTGAATGCAGCTTTCTAATGGTGAAAGAATTTTTTAAATCGGTCCAGTAGTTTTTGAGTTTATTCGTTACATACCTACAAAAATATAAAATAACAAAATATAAAAATACTTTATAAAATTAGTATAGATGTGAAAGTCACTCTGTCAGTCTTCCTGTCTATTTGTTACCTTTTAACAAATGAATGAATTAGGATAAAACTTGTGCAAAATGAAAGCTCTGTAAAACATTGCACTATACATTATTACAAGCTAAGCAGAGTTACGTACAAACTAGGTAACAACATTTCAATTAACTGAGAGAACCATTCCCTTTAATAACTTACACCACAAAGCCACAAACAACAATAATAATTACTTTGTACAAAACCTCCAATTACGTCGCAACGAGCACGCAGCGGTGACGCAACGTTCACGTAGCGGCAAGATCAAGGATGCTCACTTTTAACTATTTCAAATAACTTAACGCTGTTATTTTTTAAACTCTTGTGTAATTTTAACTTAGTTATCACGGTTCGTTGAGAAGGTAGTTAAAATAATGGTTTTATTGTTTTATTTTGACTTCCGAAATTATCTTAAGTTAGTTTCGTAGTATTTAAAACCAGTATTAATGTCTAGAGTAAAATAAACTGGTTACGTACGTCGGACGAAAGCTTAAAAAACATCACATCTAGCTTCCTGGTTGGGTATCATATGACCTTTTCTACTTGATTAACTTTTCAGCACTGCTTTTATATATCAAGGTATAATAGGCCCTAGAATATGGCCTTGTGGAGAACCAAATTATAGGAAAAGGTACAATAATAGGCCATAGAGCATGCCCTGTGGAACACCAAATTATATGCTAATTGTTAAGGTATAATAGGTCCTACAACACGACCCTATGGAACACCAAAACAAAACACAAACCGTTCCCACTCTCACTGTTTCCAATTCACTCAAATGCTTTTCTCTCTCTTTCCAGACTCTGATTCTCTGCGCGGCGTGGTTAGCAGTCCACTGCCAGGGTCCAAACGGACCCACCACGACGCCAGTCCCAATCCTCAAGCAGATCAACAGGCAGAACGACGATGGATCCTACAGCTATGGCTACGAAGCTGCCGATGGGTCCTTCAAGATCGAGACAAAGTATCCCAACGGTGATGTCGCTGGGAAGTACGGGTACATCGACGAGAACGGCAAGAACAGGGAGGTCTCTTATGGAGCCAGCAGCCAAAGAGGCTTTGAGCCTGAAGGTAGGATTGTTGTTGTTTTAGCTGTTTTGTTTTTACGTGGTATTTAGTGGATAATATGACATCCGAGCTAACTGAGTTAGTTAGAGATCGAACAGCTGGTCGATGTAATGTTAACTTAGCATGATATACAAAATCCGAACAACCTGAAACACTCTAATGAGGAGAATTAGGTAGCATGTAATGATATGACTGCCCTGCTAATCAAATACACTATAACTTATGAAAACCACAAAAAAAAATCTAGCACGTTTTAACCTTCATTTGAACATACTAAAGTAATTTTCCACTTTCTTTATCTTGCAAAAGATATATTGCAATGAAAAAAATATTGGTCGGAGGTACTTAACAGACCTCAAGAAACTGATTCGGCGTTGTTGAGCTAAAATGGCAAGTCGACTAACAGTCTCGTGGCAGACTTTCGACATAGGTTTCTACCTATGTAACTACAACAGCTGGTATACATATAACAGGCGTGTAAAGGGTCAGAGGGTACCTACTAATTTCGTTCTATAGATAATTTGCTTGGAAAAATTAAGAAGAACAAAAAACAATTAATTATACACAAAACCATACGCATGACATTAATAAAGAACATGTTAAATACACGTACTCAAAAGCACATTTGTCTAGAAATAAAAAGCTTGAAGTTTTGTCATAACCTCAAATTATTTACAAGTTCTTAACTCCGATGTCAAAACAGAAATGACCCATCAATTCCCTCAACAATTAGCCACTCTTGAAGCCTATGAACGCAAACAGCTGACAGCTGACTATCTGGAGCGGTTACCTCACCACTCTCTAATTCACCGTGGAGCAATCGACACATCGCATGGTGTAATGTTATGGGGGACAGAAGTACGTCAGGTGGCTATGATTTGTCATTTAAAGATCTATGTGGAACTGTGAAGTAATAGCTGTTAAAAACAGATCAAGCTTCATATAATTGTGCTGAGTTTTCTATCTAAGAAGATTTCAAACACTACTTATATGCGAAGAAATTTCTGCCAAAAATTCAGGGCAAAGTATAGTTTGACAATTGTTCAGCTTGAAACTCTAAGGAGATTCAGAAAATGGGGGGAAACTATTTCATCGCATGTTTGTTTGTTGTTCTTTGAAGAAAAAAATGCTTAATCATAGACTAGCAGTTTCCCGCGTAGTACCCGTTCCCGTGGCAATACGGGGATAAAATATAGCGTAACTATGTTACTCAATGATAATGTAGCTTTCTAACGGAGAAATAATTTTTGAAATCAGTCCAATAGTTTTTGAGTTTATTCGTTACATACAAAAATACAAATCGCACCTCTTCTCTTCTCTTAGTATAGAGTAGCTGCTGCCCGCGACTTCGTCCCCGTGGAATCCCCGATTTCAAAACATTCTTTATCGCTGCTCCGCTCCTATTGGCTTAAGCGTGATGATAAGCCTTCCTCGATAAATGGTCTATTCAACCCAAAAAGATTTTTTCAATTCGAACCAGTAGTTCCTGAGATTAGCGCGTTCAAACAAACAAACAAACAAACTCTTCAGCTTTATAATATTAGTATAGATTGGAAGAGAAAGATAAATCACTTCTTGGTAGCAAAAAAAAAATGAGCTTATCGAATGTAATAGACTGATAACTAGAATAATGCTTTATTAAAGCTTTAGGTTTGTAAGGATGTTGAGTCATTGATTTATTATGTATGCTATTACGCACACATTAAATGTTTTGAGAATTAAGATAGCACAGGAGTCTTAGTTTTGATGGAAACGGTTTAAAAAAATATGATTTTTCTTGGGCATGAGAAGGAAATTAAATCTAACTATTCATTCGAAAACAGCATAAAACCTCCGATGTGATAAAAAATGAAAGTTTACACTGTAGTGTGACGATCATACAAACATATATCAGTTGATTTCATTGTTATGTATGTTGCATGATAAGTACTAACAATGATGACAGTGCCTAAGTACATGAATAAAATCAATTTGATGACACAGGCAGAAACCATACAATAGGGATGTTGCCTGAGTAAAAAATATATGATTATGTTTAGTCCGTCAGTTAGATTATAGAAAAATATTGGACACGTATTTTTTCCTTTATCAAATCTATAAAAACTGACGAAGATAAAAAGCATCAAAGATCAGGAGTGGGGGCTTGTGATGTCACGGCTCGGTAAAAATTATAGCGAGTAGACGTCACACGAGTTTTCAATGCACTGTATCGTCTTTATTTTTCGTTTACGTGAAAAAAGAAAAAAATACGTGTCCAATATTTTTTGGAAATCTATCCGACGGACTAATTAGATTTTTTTAGTTCCGAGAAGACGAAGTGGTGTAGTTTTCGTGAAGTCATGGTTTTATCCGATGCTTAATATAGGCAGGTATAGGTAGAAGTTGCGGGATTTTTTCGAAAGAGTCACCGCGGCCCTGGAACGCAAAGGGCATGAAGGAACACGTGTGGTTTTTAATCAGTAAGAGTCTGACTGTCTGACACTACCCTCCGCTCCGTCCAGAGCGGAAGAAGACATTTGATGAAATCCCATCAAAAATAAAATGTATTGCTATAGGATACTTCCAGGACTATGGCATTTTGTTGAACTGCTATGCAATTCTGTACATTACATACATTTTGCCTAAAAGAAATTTTTCATAACCAGAAGTCCTAAAAAAAACAGGGCCGTGTTCTTTCTCTTACGTACCGCAGATGAAGTTTCGCCGGTCAGCTAATAATCTATAACATTACAAGAATTCAGAGATGAACGGAGATTTTTGTAACTAGCTTTTCACCGGGTTCATTGTTATTACTACTACTGCAAGAATCACCGTGTTTTTTTTTCGTTAATAAAGATAATGTAACCTCTTCCATCTATTGAAAATGTTCATTACCAGATCGGTAAAAAATAAACAAATATATTTACGCTTTTATAATACAAGTTTCTGTTAGATGATTTATCAAAATCAACAAAGTTATACCCTTGTATTCAAAAAATCATTAAAAGATTTTATCTTGCGCAATTTCCTTGTTCTTCACAACTTCAAAGAAAATGAAAACAATTATCACGTCTTCAGCGAAACGAAACAATAAACTTTTGGACTAGAAAACACATACGCTGTTTCTCGCAATTATTACCCTACGCCCGGCTCTCTGGTTGCAACCTTCACGGCCTGATAACTTATCTAACGACACAATTCTCGCTAACTAGGAGATTAGCTTACCTAATACTTGCTGAGTTAACGTAAATTAACATTTCAAAAGTGTGTAATTTCTTTAAACTTGATTTAATTTGTTAGGCTCTCTTTAATTCTATCATCATTATGATATTAATTAAGATTCCATAAACGACCGTTACCCAAAACTAGTAACTATGAAATTGAATTAAAATTTGTTCTGGGTTTCTGGACAAAGTGAAATTCTACGATTTCCAAAACATCAAGAATGGTTGGGTTTTAACACATGCATGAGATTTTTTGAGAATTGGTAATCATCAAATGATTTCTTTCGCTCTGGGTGGAACGGAAGGGAGTGTCAGACTCTTACTGACTAACACCCACCCGTGCTCCTCCCTAATACCTTTTGCGTTCCAGGGCCGAGGTGATTCTTTTGAACATATTCCCAAACCCTGAAGAGATTCCGCAACTGGGTCCTTTGTCTGGGTCCTAATTATTCATTTTAAGGGCACACTACATCAGATCAATTGGGATACATATCGGTTCATTGGACCTTTTCAGTGTGTGTAAAAAATCGTCGACTGCACAACTTACATTACGTTTTGAACTACGTTTATAACAAGCTACCTTTCGCCCGCGACTTTGTACGTGTGGCACATAGAATATAGTATTTCTTTGTGATCAAATATAGCCTATATTTTAGGTTAGGCCAGTAGAGTGGTGAAAACTGCGTTCAAATCCATGCAGTCGTTTTTACAAGATGCGCATACAAATTTACAGACAGACGCACAAAAATCTAAAAACTGTTGTCTTGGCTTCGGTTTCCCTATTAAAGACCCCATATATATATATATAGGTATTTTGTTTTTCAATATCTTCACTGTACAGACATCGGCCTGTTACAATCTAAATATTTCTAAATATATATAACTCAAAAGTGACTGACTGACATAGTGATCTATCAACGCACAGCCCAAACCACTGAACGGATCAGGCTGAAATTTGGCATGCAGGTAGATGTTATGACGTAGGCATCCGCTAAGAAAGGATTTTGATTAATTCTACCCCCAAGGGGATAAAATAGGGGCTGAAAGTTTGTATGAAACTTTGTCAATTTTAAACCGATCGGGCTGAGAGTTTCAAAATCGGGGGTAAAGTAAGTACTAACGGACGAAGTCGCGGGCAGAAGCTAGTTTTATAATATGTATAGATTACGTGTCTGGTAGGTTTAGGTCCGTAATATAAAACCACGATAATACACTTTCAGATGTTCTAAGCCAACGTAATATAGATCAACAAATATCAATAACGGTGTATTTTCTAAATAAACCTGTCATCTTCCAGGTAACGGCATCATGGTGCCTCCACCAACGCTCAACAACAACCAGCACTCCACCAACGCCCTCACTGATGGCCAAGAAGACGACGGCCAGTACCGCGAGGACCCCAGCATCTACGAGGACCCGAAGTACAACAGCAGGGCTCAGCCACGACCAGCTCCCATCAGGCAGTACCACCAGCCTGCCCAACCTGCACCAGTGAGGCAGTACCAGCAAGCTGCACCCGTGCCAACTGCGGCACCAGCCCCTCAATATCAACAGCAGAGCCAGTTCAGATCTGCTCCTCTATACTCCCAACAGACTAGCCTCTTCAACCAAGGCCCTCAGCAATTTCCGTCGCAGAACCAATTCCAGTCCCAAAATCAGGAATTCCGTCCCCAAAGTCAAGTCTACCATCAACAGCCCCAGTTTTCTTATCAGGCGTACACTCCTCAGCCATCATACCAGGGCCAGAACTTCCAGAGTCAGAGCTTCCAGCCACAGTATCAGCAGCCACAGCAGGCGTACCAGAGTCAGAACCAGAATTTCAACCCGTTCTTTGGCCACCCAGCCCAGAACTTTGATCCCAGTTCTGGGTCTTATTCTATTAACTTTACTGGTTAAATTGTGATGAGCTGTTTGTTAAACTGTTTGAGGGTTAGCTGTAAGAGTAGTGGTGGGGTAGACGATTCATGGTTTGCAGAATTTTAGTCCCATTTGGAACACAAATCACTGAATGCCTATAACACTAATCGTACTTAAAACATCATCTGTTTCTGTCGTGACCTAATGATTCACTGAAATAAGATCATGATTCAAATTTGTACAACGCAAAAACTTTTTGTTGTCTGTGGTGCAAAAGATGGTATATACATAATTATATTATTTCACTTCTTAATGGAAAATACTAGATAACTGCACCAATGTAATGCCACAATAAAAAGACATGTAAAATGTTTTAAGTTCATGACAGCGGTCCTATTATGAAGTCTGAAAACCATCAAGACTCCGGTGTGGAAGGGAGACAGAGCAATGCAAAACGCATAGCAGTATCCCGTTTTCACAACAGAATCATGGTGGCGTATGCCGTCACAGTTGGCTGCTGATTTAAGGTTTTGTGCAGTTACTTCAATGGGATAAGGAACAAGAATCGTCTATTACACCAAATTTTATCGATATAATATTTTGTAAAAAATATTGAATATTTAAAGGGTATCTCCCAAAGTGACGTATGACACCTTTTTTTACGATTTTGTATATTTTTAGTACTAGTCAATTATTCCGGTGTGTTTTATGAAATTCTGAAGGAAGGAGCTTTAATTATATTGTGACTAACAATATTAATTAAATTATTTATTTCATACTTTTCTTTATTCTTAGAATTTAACGATAAAACATTTAAATATCTTATTATACTTGCTACTAGTAACATGCTTGCGATTTTTCGTATGAATATAATCCGTTTGATAGAAGGATAATAATAGGGTATTTTACTGAAAAAACCGAATAAGTCCGTTAGATAGATAACCAAATAATATTGGATATTATTGGTATTTTTATTTCTTCACGTAAAAAAAAACGAAACCGATAGAGTTCGTTGAAAACTCGCGTGACGTCACAACGTGCTACAATTTTTAATAGCGACATGACGTCACGAGCCCCCTCTCTTGAACTTTGATGCGCTTTATCTTTACATTTTTTTTACGATTTCAAATGACAAAAAATATGTAACAATATTTTTTGAAAATATTATTTTTATATCTAGTAAAATACCCAATTATATGGACTTTAATCGGACAACAAAACTATACGTTTACATTTTGTAACTTTTTGAATACCTTCTAATATTTCTGAGAATCTATTACATTTATCTATTAAGATATTATTTTAACGTATATTTTCTAAACAAAATATTATACGTACGTATGTATCTATCTATGGATATCCTTTATTCTATTTATTTACCAGATTTAATACTCTTACGGTACATTATTGTCTTTATTATGTACGAATTGAAATATAATGTGAATACTAGAAACTGTAAATTAATAATGTTATTATTCTATCAGCTATTTTTGACCATACAGTTAATAATATTTTACTACAATATGTACATATAATATAAGTATCTTTGTATGAGATTTGGCAATACATGAATATGAAAAGGTAGAAAAAATTTCGAGACGGCTTGTAACTTAATAAGTATTTCTTTAATACTCTATATATATTGCTAAGCTTCTTTAGAGAGCTCAAATTTCTAGAAATAAATTAAATTTACTGACTCAAACTTCCTAAGCTACCAGTTCAATATTAATTACTTATATCAAGACCTACTAACACACAAAAGCACTAAATACATTTAACGCTAAACTTATTTAAACAATCATTCCGTCTCTGCTATCTTCAAAAGGTTGGCCGAAATAGGACGATGATATATGTAACCAAATTTAGTGCTAAATGCATTTAGTGATTTATAGTGCCAGTGGACCTTATAGTCTGTTGCGGAATTTGTTCGAACTACACTAGGCACTAGGAAGAACACGGGTGGGGTTTAGTCAGTAAGAGTCTGACACTGCCTTCCGCTCCACCCAGAGCGGTAGAAGTCATTTGATGATTTTTAATCCATAAAAAGTGGACCTTACAGTCTAAAGCTCAAGACGAACTAAGACTAGAGACTAAGTGTAAACGACCACTAGTGACGCATTTTAGCAGACAGGCTGGTACAGCCAGTCTTCAGCAGCCAAGCTATGGAACTGCAGCCTCTTATTTATGGCAGCCCAACTGCGGACTTCAGATTGGCTGATGTTACTAGCTGATAGCCTTTAGATCGACGTACGCTTAATTTATTAAACACGATTGAGAGCGTATACGCCAAACGGCATTTCATACAAATTTTCAAGTCGTTATTTTCCGAAATGATTGAACCGATTTTAATGAAACTTCACACATATAAGTGGGATGCATAGGTCTAAAAATTTAGTTGAAAACATTTTCGATAAATAGTGTTACAGTTAAATTAGACCCATTTTATTTTTTTCCATACAAACATAAATTTACAGTTATCTTTTTTTAAATAAGACATTTCGAAAAAGTTTTTAACTAAATTTTTAGACCTATGTATGTATCCCACTTATATGTGTGAAGTTTCATTGAAATCGGTTCAGTCATTTCGCAAAATAGTGACTTGAAATTTTGTATGAAATGCCATACGGCGTACACGCAAAATAATGATAACATATTCCAAAAATGTTTAGTGCTAGTCTTATTGAGTTTGTGGTCGTGTTTTTGAGCTTTGACTAACAGATGTGTTCTTTTCCTTAAATTAAAATCTTAGCAATTCACTTCAGAGATGTTTGCTTTGGTAATACGACAGGTCTTTGAGACCGTCTTGTTAAAACTACAGTTTTCAGTACATTGTTTTCAAATTTACTGTAAAAGACCTTAAAGTTCTAAAATATCGCATTCAACCCTGATTTCTTCAAAGTTAGAGTGAAAAGGTTTCTTCTGGGTAAGCTCATTCCATCGTCGACTTTGTCTCTGTCACCTGCGACCTAGACTAGAGACAAGAGCTTATACATATTACAATAAAAAAAAAATTAGAAGTAGTCTTATGTAACAACTGTACAGGGTTATTTGTAAAACACCAACAACCTCTTAAGGGGTCATTGTACTCATCATTATGAACAAATTTTACTATGGGACCAACCCTGAAATCGCGAAAAAAAAAATCAGCTGGTCCCTACATTTTGATTAGTTATACGAACATAAATGTAAGGAAGAGCTAATTTTTTCGCGATTTCAGTTTCTGTCTTTTTTTTCTGTCATTTTCAGTCTTGAAGTCAACAGTGAACAGGTTACTTCTAGACAATCGTGCTTCATCTTCGACCACATCATCGCTTACCATCAGGTGAGATAGTGGTCAAACGCGTGCTTATCGATGGTAAAAAAAATTAACCACAATCGAAATTGTTTTTCCATAACTATCACTATTTTACAGAGAAATAGTTGCTTAAACATTTTATTTTATTCATGTAATGTGTTGCCAAACTCTCCTTAAATAATATAATAAAACTTTAATAGTATATAACGATGAAATAAACATTCAATAAACGAACGATTGATTGCGCACACGTTCGAAATGCCGGTCGTGCGAAATAATACGTGTACCGATTGTAAATATATGATTAAATAAATGTGTTATGTAATAAATGGTGTGTTTCCTTTTATTGTCACAGAGAAAGTGAACTAGATACAGTTCAAGTAACTTATTTGTCATGTACAATGCACGTGATCAAACGGGGACGACCAAAGAAAAGATGGGTATTCTGAATTGGATGTTTGGGGACGCAGATGAAAGGTATTCTGTCTGCTCCTTAATACGTCTTACAATGAGGTTGATGATTCAGAGACGGACTGAAAATCCAACAAAAACTATGTAGTATACAGTATGTTAAATAACTGAGGGCGTTCCCTTAAATTCGTTAATCTATATCATTAATAGATTAAAATAAAAATATCAGAATAGAAAAATAAGCATAAAATAATCCGAATTAAAAAAAAATTGACAATAAATTCGAAACATCCTGTTTAAAATCATAATAGTAACGCGGAATAGTAACTACTCGTAGTAGCAATGCCCAAACCGGCAAGTACGCGTGTACAGAGTGTTTCTTTAACGTATCAATTTAACATTTTAGTGAATATTTTAATAATGAAAAAAAAAAACATTTTGTTTTTAAATGGTAATATTTTTTATCATATATGGATGCTATACTATTGCGGGTTAACGGGAACGCCCTCTGTTAGTTAACATACTGTATTCACACACGGTAACAGTTACAAACAATGTGGATTATGTATAATTAACTTTAACTAGATAACACTTTCAGACTCTTACTGACTAAAACCCACCTGTATTCCTCCCAATGCCCTTTGCGTACCAGGGCCGCGGGCCATTTCCACAACCGTAGAAGTACCGTACACATGATATAAGGTGGCGTTAGTGTGCCATACAAGAAAAGCAACAGTTGCCCATACATTACAGGCAAAAGCCTAGATTAGGTAGCTCTCCGTATCTTTATTAAAAAGGACTGTCATAAATCAATCAAAATCAAAATCAAAAGTCATTTATTCAAACTAGGCTGATAGACAGCACTTTTTGAACGTCTCATTTTACATAAAGACAGTCCCCCAAAGCGCCCACCCGTCACCACTTCCTAATGTCTTAGCTGAGAAGAAGAAGTGGCCGAGTCAGTATTAATTTGCTATTTATTAGATAAAATTCATAGACACTTTACAATTTAACACTTTGATTTGGTAGAAAAGTTAGTTTCATTTTTGAGTAGGTAATATTAAAATATATGCTGCTATATTCGCCAGTCCATTGAACTCAGGACCTTTACAATCAGGCATATTATTTTGGGAAGTAGGAACCAGAATAATTATAAGGGCGTTCCCAAACTGGTAATTCAAGTATAGAGAGGAAATACCGTAGGTGGCTTGTATATCCGGCTCGCGAGTAGACGGCCTTAGTCGCTCGAGACAAATACTTATATATGTTGAAGTGTAATGGAATGATTGACGTTCCACTGATTTTTATTCAAATCGATGAGATGTCCTCTTGATGGTCGTAATCTACTTATCTATACTAATAAAATTAAAATAAAAGAGGAAAGATTTGATTGTTTGTTTGTTTGCATTGAATAGGCTCCGAAACTACTGGACCGATTTGAAAAATTCTTTCACTATTAGGAAGCTATATTATCCCCGGGTGGCATAGGCTATATTTGATTAATTCCCTTATTCCCCCGGGCACGGGAACTACGCGGAGCGCTGTTGGTCTTTAATAAGTTTCTATGAAACAAATTTGTTTTTTCAGATTCTTATTCTGTTCCCTACGGATTTTTCTTTCAAGCTAAAATACTGGAATTCAGCTGAATTCAGTTTGACTGGGAGCCGACCAATATAGTTGGGAAAGGGCTAGGCAGGTGATGATGACGATATAATACATGCATAACTATATCTGTCTGACTGTTTGTTACATCGTCACGTTTTAACGACTAAACGTCTTCTGGGAAAAGTTTTCGACGACAAGATAGAAAGCTATAAGTTACACCTGGAAACCATGTGTAACTTATAGCTACTGATTACTGCAGCAGCCATTACAATTTAGGGTGGAACTACAAATTAAAATGGAGGTTAGTTAGTCGAATGAATGTATTTGAAAACTGCGGTACCGGACACCGCAGACGCGTGCCTGCGGATGGCGAGCTATGGGTGACTCGGCGTCCGATAGCAACCAGGGCCCCTAGTCTGCTATTAAAATAGTGTCAGAATGGTCTGTCATTGATCTCACAATGGTCGATTTTGACAAGTTTCGTAATCTACTAATATAAAAGCGTCATTATGACTTTCCAATGGTCAACCACTGACACTCCATTGAAAGAATGGTAATCTCGTACATAATGACAAATGAATGACAGACGTATGCGGTAATCTGCTAAAATTTTGAGAGTTCCTTTGATCAGTGACCTACCATTAGAACGACGTTTTGCAGTCATTTCTTTTAATAGTTCGATTATCAAAAAGTATTACGAGACCATTGACCGACCAATGATCGACCATTATGAATGTAGCAGATTACGAACTTTTAACAAAATGACAATGGGATCGTGTTGGAATGACAAATTTATAAAAATAGCAGACTTGGAGCCCAGGCCCGTGTCGACGGCGAGACGTGTTCCACGCGCACCTGCAAGTAGCTGTAAGCAAAGAAGACTGGGCCTCATATGGTCAGTGCCTGCTAGGGTTGCGGAATTTGTTCGAAAGAGTCACCGCGGCTCAGGAATGCAAAGGACACTAGAAAGAGCACGGGTGGGTTTTAGTCAGTTAAAGTCTGACACTCCCTTTCGCTCCGCCCAGAGCGGGAGAAGTTTTTGATGATTTCCCATCCAGAAAAAAGAAGAACTATTTATTTTTATAATTGTGTCATCGTCAGAACCTCTGCTTATACCGTTTAGAATCAAACGATTTAAGGATTAGCAATTAAGTACGCCAATAAATTACAATAATTATAATAAAAACTGGAGCAAATATTTGTCGCAATTCATTAACTGCTTCGCTGTTGCATAATGTCGTCAAAATGTCAAGTGTGAGTCGCAAGGTCGGATCAAGTTACGACTAAGTTTGATAAAGTTCTTATTTTATGAGTCCAAGTTGCAATCTTACCAACTTAGCATTTTAATAGTTTTTAAAATGTTGATAACGTCTTTAGGCTAAGTTGAGATTTGTTTGGCATTTTATATGCAGTTTTGCTGCTTGATATTTTGTATCGTTAAAGATTCGAAGCATTTATTTCAAATACCTAAACCATTTACAGGCACTTTTGAATTATCAAGGTCAGTCGAAAACATGAAGCTATTTGCACATTCGGCGTAGATCACTATGGAGAAGAACGTGCAAGAGACTCCACGGACACTCTTAAATCACGTTCTGTATTACATAAGCGTGGTTACATTATCCTTGTTGCTTCTATATGTGAGGAAAATGCAAAGAAAATAAGAGGAAACTATAAAACAATTCAATACAACATTTCATCTAGATAAAACAGTTATTTATTTAGACTGAATTGATAACAGTAAAATACTTTTGGAGAACGGAGGATAGTTACGTGGAGTTCACCATCAAACTGACTGTCTTCAACACATTGAAACCCATTTTCCTTTATTTTGGTTTTCTTTTTAGAGCCGATGGTTAACTCCTTAGGTTTTTGGGCACAGTTGTTACTAATCTTAAATGCAGCGTCGGAAGCATTCAGAATGAAAGGGGCTTAACTCAAAATTCCTGTTACTTATAATTTTGGTATAAACTCCATCTGCCTAGCCTTTTCCCAACTATATTGGGGACGGCTCCCAGAAAAGTCGGGTTTAGCTGAATACCAGTATTTTACGTGGAGCGGCTGCCTACCAGACCTCCACAACCCATTATCTGGGGAACACGGTACTTCTTGGCAAGACTGGTGTCAGATTTTCTGGCTTTTAACAATCTGTAACGACTGCTAAAGATCTCCACATAACAGCCGGGACCAACGGCTTAACGTGCTTTCTGAGGCACGGAGGAGTCTCGTTATGTTAAGATGGTCACCCATCCCCAGACCAAACTCGGTAAGCTTTGCTTGCTTGCTGAATGAAGACGATACAATGCGATGAAAACTCACGTGACGTCAGTACGTTGCTACAAATTCTACCAGCGACGTGACGTCACGTGAGTTTTCAACGCACTGTATCGTCTTCATTTTCTGTTTACGTGAAAAAAGAAAAAATACGTATCCAATATTTTTTGTAAATCTATCAGACGGACTAATTAGATTTTTACAGTAAAATACCCTATTCTTGCTTATTAGCCAAAAATTGCAATTTTTGAGTTAGTTCCCCTTTCAAGTCTCCATTTCATTCTGAGGGTGCGATATAGCTGCACAGGTATACAATAATAACTATATTATAACCTTTGGCTCGTCTCAAGAAGATTTTACTGAAAAAAAAAATTAAATGATCATCAACCTCTTTGCTCCTGTCCCATGTTACTTAGTATCGTCACAATACGTTTCCTTCTTCCATTATCTCCTGTCAAACATCTTTTCTTTTTATTATTTGGCACTTCAACAATGAGTAATCTATTACAATACAAGAAACATTCTAGACTTAAGTTTAAGTGCCTCATCACTTCAAGAAGAGGACCACATGCACTACAATTTACGCATAAGCCGCTATGGAAATAATGAAAAAAAGAAGAAAAATGACAGTGAACAATTTAACAACTAGAAATAAGGAGGATTTACAGTGACAGATGTTAACGGCAATTATTTTGTGAAACACAATTGAAGATTATTATTTATAGTAGATAGTAGTATCTACTATAAATAATAATAAGATACAGATAGATCTAAGAAATCTACTAGACATGGGATTATTGGATCATGAGATTTCATGACCAGACTTATTTATACTTTAAATAAATAAATAAAAATAAAATAAAATTTGTTTAATTCAGACTAATTATAAGGTCCATATTTTGTTAGTATTACATTATCTTAAAACTATGTTAGTCACGTGGAGATCAAATTAATCAAAAAAACATTAATTAATTAATTTGCAATTATTTATTACTTAAATAGTAATAAATAATTGCATATTAATTAATTAATATAATGAAATTGAAATAAATGATTAAAATATGTATAATTATGTTGTGTAAATATGTATATGTATATGGTTGTGTTTATGGTGTGTATAGTTGTTGTGTGTGTGTTTGTGAGTATGTATTAATTAATTGTTAAATGAACTGAAACGAAAATTACTTTTTACTACTTATTACTTTAAGCAATTAGGTATCCATAAAATCCCACATACACCTTGAAACGTATAAAGACAGTTATTTTGAGAATCTTAACAGTTACATCCGAGTAATAAAAGACCGTAATAAAATACATTAATACATTCATTATGCACGACAATTTGACCTTTAAAGCCATGCTATATAATTTAAAATCATTAAATATTGTCTCCAATAATAATTGTAGTACCTACCTACTTCCGAAATCTCATATCAAGTTTTTCAGATACGATCATATTTTGTTACCAAGATAATTATAGCTAGTACCTATATGCTAGCTATATGTGACCTGCAAATTTATTAATTAGGTATTTCAGAATTCTACACGGAATACAAATTATGTACATAATGTATATGGTTTTTTAAAGTTCTGGAGAGCCGTTCGGCTTAAATTGCAGTTGTACTTTTACAAGATCTATGAATGATATAAGTACATAGATGACTTCCAAATAAAAAACTACTATTAAAGCATAGAATAATTTTAATTTTAGAAGTCGGAGTTTTTTGGTTGTTTATTTTATATGGAACTGAAGACCTGAATTAGTTAACTATAGCATAAGCATAGCATAGCATAATCAGCCTTTTAAAGTTCCCACTGCCGGGACACAGGCCTCTCTAGGAGAGGGAATGGGCCGTAATCCACCACGCGGGCCCAGTGCGGGTTGGTGAATGTCACATGTCTTCGAACTATTTGATCACGTCCTAGATCAAATAGTTCAAAGACATGTGTGCCGGTTTCCTTACAATGTCTTCCTTCACCGTTTTGAGAGCAGTGGTGAAGAAATTAATTACACAAAGTAATGGGCCTGGCTGGGTTTGAACCCGCGACTCCAACAATCCGGGAGACTTACAAGTCGGGGCCGTTACCAATCGGCCACCACTGCCCTCAGTTAACTATAAATAGAATAAAGTTTACATGAAAAGGAATAAGGAACCTAGTTTTGTTTACATCACAATCCATCAGACACAAAAAAAAACAAAACTTAACGTCATGTACACATGCAAATACTCGTACATTTGGCATTAATAAAAACGGCCTCAGTAAAAGGTTTAGGCATTAAATTAATAGGCACCGAGCTGATCGGCTTGGCTAAGGTCGACGAGACCTCTAAAAGTCCAAACTCGAGCAAAGACTTGAAAATTTGAAATCAATTCGTTGTGTAATGTCGGCCACACCTTGTATGTAGTACAGAGTAGCGCAGTGACAGATACTTTGTTATGAACTAGCTGTATCCCCTTTTTTTTTATAGGATCACTCGCAGTTCAGCACACTAAGGCTGGTTACTGCTTAACCGATTGTTCCTGTGGTGGCTTCAAATGAATTTAAGGCCCCCAGCCAGGGCTAGTTGTATCTCGCGTGTGTTTGTCGTTATAAAGAGGGAAGACTGAATTGTTTTTTTTTGTTTGCATTGAGTATGCTCCGAAACATTTGAACCGATTTGAAAAATTCTTTCACTGTTGAGAAGCTACACTATCCCCGGGTGACACAAGCTGTATTTTATCCCCATATTCCCGTGGGTATGGGAGCTACGCGTGTGAAATTACGGGCGCTGCTAGTCTATACTACTATTAAAAAGAGGAAAGATTTGTTTGTTTGTTTGTATTGAATAGGCTCCAAAAATACTGAACCGATTTGAAAAATTCTTTCACTGTTTAGAAGTTACACTATCCCCGGGTGACATAGGCTATATTTTATATCCATATTCCCGCGGGAACGGGAGCTACGCGGGTGAAACCACGGGCGCTGCTAGTTTTGGATAAGTTTGCTGAATAATGCTTGTGCCACCTCAGTATGAGAAGTGGCCTTTGCTCAGAAGACTCAGAAGAGAGACAGTAACCGGCTGGTATTATTTTATCGTGTCACTGAAGTTGTAGTAGGAAGTAGTCTTAATTTCTCTCCTTTTTGTCCCCTTCCTTCTCTTCTGATATTGCCAAAAAGAGTTTAAACTAGTCCATGATCTCGAGACTATGACTCTCTATTTCGTATTATTTGGTATTGTAAAAAGACTGGTTGCAATAAAATCTCAGTTTTTCACAATTTGAATATAAGAAAAGCAAATGAATGATTATGAAAATATTGACTTTAAGATTCCCAGTTTATATATTTATAAGGAAACATATACTCTCGAGTAAATACATACTTACAATTAGCGTTACTATATGACATGACAACTTATAATAACATTCGATTTTTCTGCTTGTGCGATAAACAAAACCTCTGACTCTCAACTACTCTGTGCGCACAATATTAAGCTGCATGCACACCCACTAAATGCCACTTCCTCATATGAAGCAGTATACCACATCAACATACGGTTATATGCCATATGTGTGTCCTCATTGATCGTCCTCGCCTGTCCCAGTTTTATGAATACATCTTCGATAATAAGCTTTTTAATGTCAGTTGCCCTGGGGCTATTGTTTTGATGGAATTATATGTATGTAGATAACATAGGTAAGTTGTTAATAATCTTTGTTGTAATTTTAGTTTAGAAATGTAGATATAATTGCGTCACATAATAAAACACTACACATACTCCAATGTCTTTAAGAGTTTCAGAGTTTGTCTTTTGCCTGTTCCAAATGTTCACGAATTGTTTTGCGAGGGAAGAATTACATACACCGGTGTTTCGTAATAACTAGTAATTGTATTTGTACTATTCTCTTAATATAATTGTTTAGTACTTAGCATGTTACATTTCGCCCTTAGAACTAAGCAGCTTATCCGTCTACAATTGTGATCCAGGATATAAAATGGTTCAGTCACCATTAAAATAAAAATAATAGTGTTATAATATCAAAATGTCAGCTGAATACAAAAACAGTATTTAATATCTACTTCCGTCTCCTTATCCGTTTCTAAATCAAATTAATAAAAAAAGTTGCACTAAAAATTTAAAGTCAAAGTCAAAGGCAAAGTATTTATTAGTGTGTTTTTTGGTGATACAATAGGTCTTATAATTAGGATATGGTAACTCAAAAAACTACCCATTAGGGCATACACTACTTATTAGCAATTTAAGAATATAAAATCAATATTAAATACAAATTAACATAAATTTCAATAGGTATAATACAATCTATTTTTATAATAACATTTTGAATACAATTAAGATGTCAGGTTTTTGAATTGTCAAGCATAAATACATAATTATCATTTAGTTTACTATAATTTGTCAAAAAGGAATTCGTCAATGGTATAATAGCATTTTTCAGTCAATAAGTTATTCAATCTCCGTTTAAATTGTGTCAAGTTAAGATCTTTAATATCATTTGGTATTGAGGGTCTTAGACATAATTCATGACGATATTCTTGTCTTGTCGATCTATATCGCTGCTCTGAAGCTTTCTTAAACAGTTCGCTATTTTCTTGACAAACAATGCTGTTTCGTAAATGTAAATACACGGTAATGTTAGTATTTTAAGTTGTTTGAAATGCGGTTTGCAACTTTCGGTTGATTTGAGACTGCATATTGATCTAATGCACCTCTTCTGTGCTTTAAAATGTTCTCTTTTTCGCAGGAATTTGCCCAAAAAATTACTCCGTAACGTAAAATGGAATCTACATACCCATAATACGCAGCTACAACAGCTGCCTGATTAACTATTTTCTTAAGTTTATATAAAGCAAAGGCGAACCTACTTAATTTTGTTATAATAATTGATGCATGTTGTTTCCAAGTCAGTTTTGAATCAATTGTCAAGCCTAAAAATTTTATATGTCCTACTTCATCAATTTTGGTTTCGTCAAAAGATATATTTATGTCAGGAACGGTCAATCTTTGTCGAAATTGCATAATTTTAGATTTATTTACATTTAATTTTAAATTATTACGTTCAAGCCAGTTAATTGATTGTTGCAGTGCGTCTTTGATGTCACATTCATAGTTTCTATCTTTATTATTTCTTACTATAACCGTGCTGTCATCAGCAAAAAGAATCATAGGAAAAGCGACGTGTTTTGGGAAGTCATTTATATATGCTAAAAACATCGGCGGACGCTGCCCTGTGGGACGCCAAAAGTGATTTTACGTTTTCCTGAAATATATTTAAGTTCTTTTTTATACTTTTTAGAAATCCGTCTAATTTCTGTACACTGCGTTCTATTGTCTAAATAAGACTGTATAAGAGAAAGTGCCTTGCCCCTTATTCCATATGCATTAAGTTTATGTAGTAGTATTTTATGATCAACTAGATCGAATGCTTTCGTCATGTCCATAAATATGGCGCTAATTGGAGTTCTTTCATCAATATCTGTCATAATTGTATTGAGAAAATCATAGATAGCCATATTTATAGATTTGTTTTTTCTAAAACCCTTCTGCTCCTTTACCAAGATGTTGTGTTTCGTGAAAAAGGAACACATACGGTGATAGATAGCCTTCTCAAATATCTTGGATATTACTGGTATTAGGGCAATGGGTCTGTAGTTATTAATACCAGTTTTGTCATTTTTTTAAAATAAGGGCTTAATTATTGCTGGTTTTAGTTTATCAGGATAAATTCCAGAGCTGATACTAACATTAATGATGTGGCAAATGGGGCCAGATATCACATCGGAGACAAATTTTAATACTCTTGTAGAGATATCATCATACCCTTTTTTTTTTTTTTTTTTTTCTGGATGGGAAATCATCAAATGACTTCTCCCGCTCTGGGTGGAGCGGAAGGGAGTGTCAGACTCTTACTGACTAAAACCCACCCGTGATCCTTCTTGTGCCCTTTGCGTTCCAGGGCCGCGGTGACTCTTTCGAACAAATTCCGCAACCCTAGCAGGCACTGACCCTATGGGGCCCCGTCTAATTTGCTGACGGCTCTTTGAGGCGCGCGTGGAACACGACGCGCCGTCGACTCGGGCCTGGTTGCTATCGGACGGCGAGCCACCCATAGCTCGCCATCCGCAGGCCCGCGCCTACGGTGGCCGGGAATCGCCCTGCGTTTCCCGACGCCCGGGGCGTCTTCTTCTGTTGCGGCGGCTGGAGCGAGGGGCATCCCTCTCTCGCACGCGCTCCGCCTCCTCCTTCGCTAGCATTACTGCTTCGCAGAAGGAGGCGACCGCTTCCCATGCCTCCTCGCTCCGGACCATGGCCCGAACCAGGGCCGGACGCGAGAGGTCGCCGCCGCCGATCGCCTCGACGAGGACACGGCGGTGCTCCGTCCAAGCAGGGCAGACCTCCACCGTATGCTCCACCGTGTCCTCCGGACGATCCACACAGTGATGACACCCGGACGTGTCCTCCCGCTGGATCCGACACAGGTACCTCCCGAAACAGCCGTGTCCGGTGAGCACCTGCGTCAGGCGGAAGGTGAGAACGCCGTGACGTCTCTCCAGCCACGCCTCAAAGAGGGGACTTATCGCCACAATAGTGGCGTGCCCAGCACTGGGTTGCGATAGTCGCTGTCTCCAAACCTCCGTGAGATCCCGCCGGAGCTCCGTCCGCTGCGCAGCAATTTGCCGCGGCAGCAGCGTTTCACCCCGGCTTAGCGCCTCCACGCGCAACGCGTAAACGTGCGCGAGGGCTCTCGCCTCCAGATCCCACGGCAGTAATCCGGCAAGGAGATTCGCCGCCTCGCCAGAGACCGTGCGGTATCCACGGACAAGCCGAGTGGCCATGACCCTCTGGGCCGAGACCAGGTGGCGCGCTGGCAGTCGCCTTAGCGACAGCGCCCACACTGGGGCCCCGTAAAGGGCCATGGACCGCACGATCCCCGCGTACAGTGCAGGAGGCGTTTGGTCCCCCCAGATTGGGCAAGAGCCGCTTGAAGGCAGCCCCAGCCCGCCCCAGTTTGGGATATCATCATACCCTACGCTAACTTTATTTTTTAAATCCTGTATTATTCGGTATACTTCATTTGGTGTAGTTGGGACCAAATACATTGATTCACAACATGTATTCGGTATCTCATAGCTGGCAGATCTTGAAGCCTTCGAAAGTAATTCTGCTTGATTCACAAAGTGATCGTTAAATGTGTTCGCTATGTCACTGGGGTTTGTTATTGTAACCCCGTTATTCTTTATTTCTGTTATATGTTCAAAGGGAGGGTAATGTTTATTTTCATTTATGATCTTCCATGTATCTTTTGATTTATTTGTTGATGTCATTATCTTATGGTTATTTTTTGCCTTTTGCGTCAGTTTTATTATTTTCTTTAGTTTTTTTGAGTAGTTTTTAAGTTTAGTTAAGTTATTGGTATTAGGTTTTGCTCGTAGTTGCCAAAGAAGTTGTCTTTTATTTTTGCTACAGCGTCTTATACCGGTGTTAACCAATTCGGATTCCTTTTTAACTTATTTTTTTTTGTTGATCAAGGGGAAACATAAGTCATAAAACAGCTGGAATACTTCCATAAAATTATTGTACGCTACATTAGGATCATCAGCTTGATAAATATCACAAAACGATAAAGGAGTTAAACATGATCTAAATTTCATAAGGTTACCGTGACTGTAATCACGCGCTGTAATACTCCAACTGTTAATTGTACAAGTCTTTTTAACGGGGATCTTTAAGATTTGGGCTGTGTGATCTGACATGTCAAGGTCAATTACTTGATGGACACACTTTTGCTTAAAATTGTGCGCAAAATTATCTATACATGTGTTACTTTGTAACCTAGTGGGCTGGTCAATTTGCAATTTTAGATTATAGCTTAATAGGTAGTTGGTAAACTCAACGGAAGTTCTATTCTTTTTCAATATGTTAATGTTAAAGTCAACACATATAATGACATTCCTGCGCGCTTTGTAACAAATCTTAGGTAAAAGAATATTTAATTTTGAGTAAAAAGTATTTATTAACTGAGTATTTTATTTTTAACTGACTAGGAAAATGGAGGTTTTCAATTCGATGTATGTATTTTTTTTTGTTTGTACGATGTTTTTGGTTGTTTCTTTGTTTTTTTTTGTTACATCGACTTCCAAAATTAAAATTATTTTATACATTGTAGTTTTTTTTATTTGGTATTCGGTTGTATTTTTTTTTTAACCTAGCTATGTGATTGTACATAATATCATAAACGTATGATCTAAACTTTTGTGATAACGGTTTAAAATTGTTGGCTAAATGTCTGTAAAAGATAATCTCTAGAAGTACCCGGGGTAAATCAAAGAGCATTCGAAGAAGACAAGAAATAATCATTAAAGTTCCAAATAAGAGAAACAGAAAAAAAATAACAGCAATAATGAAGCTGTCAATCCATTATTCACATACTTATAAAATAAACAACAATGAACTTAATCATCATTTTAACCGTAATAACTTTCATAACTTTAACTTACCGACAGCATAACTTAGCCGTGACATACGTATGAAAGTGCCACAAGGTCGCATGTCGCGTAAACTTCCTGGCTATGTCATATGTTATTAAGTCCATAACTGGAGCGCAAACTGGTTTACATTTAACTTGCAAGTTGTTAATAAGTGAAATGATTTGTAGCGCCATCTAGTGGTCCAGTGAGTCAAAGTGTGGCTTCATGACAATTTTTGTTTTAAAATTAGTCTTTATGGATATTAGAAAAGGGAAAAAGATCGGTCGATTATTTCCGAATGGAATAAGACGGCCGGTTGTACTTACAAAGCGTTTCAATTAAAGTTGAAATAATAATTTCATCATAGCGAAAATGTAAAATTTTTTATAAAATGTACGGAAATTGGACTTGTTTTTGACAGTTTGCGAGTGTTCAATGCAAACGCTCCTTAAAATACGTGAATGAAATTTTTTTCTGGATGGAAAATCATCAAATGACTTCTTTTGCCCTGAGCACATTGAAAGGGAGTGTCTCTTTCGAACAAATTGAAGACATTATTTAAAAAATCACCTTAGTCAAATTAGTTAGTTTTACAGTGGAGTAAAAAAACGTCATATTTAACTTTTTTATATTATTCTTGCTATTTATTATGATTTGCATTATATTAGCTATCATTATTTATATATTTCGGACTTTTTGAAATATTTTTTTTTTCAAATATTTTTGTTTTTGACATACCTAACTGCTTTTTGCCGAAACCACGTTGACAAAGATTGCTTATGAGGAAGCGGATACGAATAAAAGCAAAATATCTTATTTTATTTACTTGTTTTTGAAAAAATATAAAATACTAGCAGTGCCCCGGGGTTTCACTCGCGTAGTTTCCGTTCCCGTGGGAATACGGGAATAAAATATAGCCTGTGTTACTCAGGGTGAATGTAGCTTTCTAATGGTGAAAATTTTGAAATCGATCCAGAAGTTTTTAGGTTTAGTCGTTTCATACAAAAATACAAATCTTTCCCCTTTATAATAATAGTATAAATAATCAGACAGCTCATGAATTCCTCTATAAGATGACGTAACGTTAGTTACGCCATCATGAAATTTTCGACAAAAGTCGTTTTTGAAATAAAGTCTACAATTACGCAACAAACAAATTCTGCAACCACACGTGGATAACCAAAGATAACCTTTTTGTTTCAGATAGTTAGCCTCATAGATAATTTTGAAATAAAAATTGTTCACCTTGAACTATGAAACTTATTTACCGAGTTAAGTACACAGTGAGTCTCCTCACATCAGCAAATATCCCCGGATCTCTCAAGGAATGTAACTGTAACGATAGCAAGTATACTTGGAACTTCAGAAATAAACTTGGGCCTAAGTTTGTCGCTGACCATGGATCAATCTAATTACCTATTTTCAACCTTTAATAAACTCTCTTAAACATGTTCCTATGAAACAAGAAAATCTCATTTCTGTAGAGGTTAAAATAACCTCACCAGCGTAGACATTGCAACATTCAAACAATTATCCTAAGTTAACATATTTTGAAGTGATCGAGACAGTTTAATGCAGACTCGCCCTGATTGTTGACCTTTGCGCGAAGAATGCTGAACTGGCGAGGTGGGCTGCTTTCTACTGCATGACGACATCTTGCATTTATTTATGAACATCATTTATTTGAATTGTTGAGGGATTTTCTGGCTATTCAATAGAGCAACGGCCAGAGTACTCTAGTAAAAAAAACAAAAAATCAAAAGGGGGACAGCCGAGTTGTTCGGCTTTCAGCGCGACTAAAGGCGCCGTGATGGATTACAAATGGCAGGGTGCACGGAAGAACACATGCAATGAGGTCATCTTCATGAAAGTGAAGAGAAAGAAGAGGAAGCCTATTGTTACGAGCTTCGGGTTCGTTACAATAAAAATTGCCGATTGTGGGAAGGGTAGGACTTTGCTCGACTGTGGGACACTAACGGCTAATTAGAATATAGAAAGGTACCAAGCAATCAACCCTCTTTTTATCAAACCAAAAAATAACACTTTAATTACCTACTCAACACTAATTACACTATAAACTCACTAATTACAAAACACAATCGCACTATTAATCACTTGAGTTCGAAGTCGAAGATCGCTCTCGAAGTTATCACGCAAATCCAATACTGACTCGGACGGTTTTTTTTTTGAAAGGACCACTCGCAGTTCAGCACATTAAGGCTGGTTACTGCTTAACCGGGCAATCCTGTGGCCTTAGATTCTAAGGCCCCCAGCCAGGGCACTCGGTTGGTACATGTGCCAGCCTTATATAGGGCGCCGTGTAGTTCCAGAACCTTCCATGTAGAACATTCCAGAAAGTTCGCGTACATATCGGTCGCGACTGACTAGGGCCCGATAATTCTAGAATGTTCTATCATAGAAAAATCTCGAAGGTTCTTGACTTTACTAGTTCTGCTACTCGATACTAGATGGCGCTAGTGGTAACGAATCGTGGCGCGCAACACTATTTGTCGTCACCAGTGTGCGACAGCGCCAGCAGGATTTACCATGCTGCTTCGCCCTGCAGTACAGACGACGCAGCTGTACGTGTCCCGCTGCACACTCTACAAAAACTGAGGACATCGTAGAGTACTTTCCGGATGAAGACCAACTGGACCTTGAGGGTGGGGAAGTTATAAGCGCGCCATAACAACAATTAAACCTACCCGTGTTCCTCCTCTCCTCTCTTTCGAACAAATTCCGCAACTCAAGCAGGCCCTGACCTTAGGGGGCCCGTCTTCTTTGCTGACACCTCTTTGAGATGAGCGTGGAACACAACCGTACCCCGTATAAGTAGTATCAGTATTTAAATTATGTTAGTACTTAGAGACAAAAATTATGATAAACATTTGACTGGATTTATCAAAAGAATGAACATGTCGATATTTGGAAAAACTAAATACAACACCCATTAAGGTAGATTTTTACAAATAAACATAACTGACGATATAGGAAAGCACTACCTCTGATGAACCACTGAGGATTACTGACGTAGGTAACTTTTTTTTCGTGGACCACTCGCAGTTCAGCACTCTAAGGCTGGTTACTGTTAAACGGACTTTCCTGTGGTGGCCTCAAATGAATTTAAGGCCACTAATAACTAAGTTTACAATCTAAATGACCTCTCACTAAAGGCATCCCCTGTGGGACACGGGCTTCGGCTTAATGGGGTCATTGAGGGAGGGCAAGGGCAAGGGACACTTTGGGTCAGGTTGGTGACGTAGGTAACGTTATTTCTTAAAGTTTTATACTATCTAAGTAGCAGTTAGTCTCGCAGACAGAGGCTAGCAAATTATAAGAACAAAATCTGTACCCTCGCATTCCTTTACATAGATAAGATTATACCAATTAGGAACATACGAAGGTTAATGTTTAATGTGAGAACTTATCTCTTAGCAACATCGATTTTTTTGTATTCTGCGGCACTAGAATATTTTGTGAGAATTAGGAAAACAAAGGATTTTAAGTGAATACGGTAATTAACTAAAAAACATCTAATTAGTCCATCAGATAGATTTTGTAAAAATATTGGACACGTATTTTTTCATGTATGTAAATGAAAAACGAATAACGGGTAAGAAACCCCATAGTTTCTCTTTTCCAATAAATGATAACAATAAATTTTACAATATACGATGCACCAAGTATACTAGTTATAGAACCATCATTCCACCAAAGCCTAAACTCTTTCCAACTCTTCTGTAGGTATAATACTTCTAAAGACCAAATACAGTAAGATTCATCAAACCATACGTCTCGAAGTAGATGTTAAAATAATTAAACAAATGCCTTTTTGTGCACGAATTCTGTGCCAAACGCATGATTGGGTATTCAGGGCTCGGGCGAAGCCCTGACAAGGTTGATCAGGGCTGCCACACAAACTTACGTTTTGTGCTTCGACTGTATATCAGGGCATTCAATCATAATTTTGTATAAATATTTTCCGTCTGTAGTAATATTGTAAACGTAAACCGGCATGTCCTAGAACCAAAAATTCGAAGACATGTGACATTCACCAACCCGCACTGGGCCCGCGTGGTGTATTACGGCCCATTGCCTCTCCTAGAGAGGAGGCCTGTGTCCCAGCATTAAAAGGTTGATTATGTTATATAAGTAATGATAGCTTACATCGAGAATTAAGAATATCAAAAGTCAAGGAACAAATAACACAAGCAGTTAGTGCCTACAAGAATGGGCTTGCTACTCATCTCAATAAATTGGCATCAAACTTGATGAAAACAAAGACTTTCATCAGGAGGCTTAAAAGACAAACGCCACAAGACCTGATACTGTGACAATTGACATAATGTGATAGATCGGATTGGATTGGATGCATCGCTGGGCGCATACCAAGCATAACCACAGCATAACACATAAGATGCTGAATGTCAATAAATGGACAGATTGCATTATAAAAAAAATATCATCTTTCGTTTGTGTGTCTCTACCACATCGTCCAGCATCCTCACCAACTTCATCCCCAGTACTTTCGTCATATGCAGCAGAGATGTAAGCTATTCTACTTCATCATGTCAGACCTCCCGAGAAACCTTTTAAAGCATGTTCATCTTTTCATCGGTCTTCCTACAATCATTGATATTTCTGTCCAAAACAATGTCTCGGAAGTAAAACAAAAATAAAATGTCCCATTGTTTGGAACCTATGACCTTGAGCTCAAACGGCGGATACTGCACCGCTGAGCCATTTGATCCGTATAAACTAGAGCTGCTGGAGAAAATTGTGAGCCAAGGTCAGATCGATTACGGAGGCATTTTGTAAGTGTTATCATGAATGGAATATTTATTTGAATAAGATTTCATTTTGAAGAATGACAGAATGATGTGCCTATAGTTTCTTATAAAGATTTAACTGTACAAAAATGAATGAAGGGAAAATGCACGATCGTACAATGTGTCATTAAAATACTGGGAGGGATTACCAAAATGTTTAACTAAAATAAATTGTTAATTAAAAAAATGTTAATTGAAAATGTATTTTTATAATCTGCATGAGTTTTTGGTAAAAAATAATATCTGTAATACAAAATTGCTCAGTACAAAATACTATTGTATATACGACTTGGGATAGTAGACTGTTGAAACCAAAAATGTAATGTTTATTAATAAGAACTTAATGTACAGGTACACAGTTAAGCTATGTATGAAATAAACGATTTTGATTTGATTAATTAAATTAATTAATTAATAAAAGGTTGTTTTTTTTGTTGTTAATTTGTAACACATAGGTACTTATGCCCGGTAATAAAATAAACAAGTCACCGATACTAAATAGAAAAGGCTTGCATCGATCTCCAATCGACTCCCCTACGTCGAATGGCGGCGCCGGCGCATCGCACCTAAATCGTGCAGATTTTAACCGAGACACGAATACGCGACCTGAACACTAACCGCCATGTAAATTAAACTGTTACCTAATGGGTATCGCCTTGTTTTTGGGGTGTAAGCAGAATTCTATGGAATTTCAGATATGCTAAAAGACGCTGATGCTTTTTATTGAATGTATTTGTAGGTTTTTGAGAATGGCAATATCCTTTTTTTGGATGGGAAATGATCTATGACTTCTGACAGAGAGTGTAAGACTCTTACCGACTAGGTAAATCCCACCCGTGGTCCTTCTGTATTCAAACAATTCTAGCTCATACTTTGGTAATGAGATAACTCATTTAGAAAGTACCAACATAGGTTTCGCCAGATAACTCCTTTTTTTTCTGGATGGAAAATCATCAAATAATTTCTATCACTCTGAGCGGAGCGGAAGGGAGTGTCGACTCTTACTGACTAAAATCCCACCCGTGTTCCTTCTTGTGCCCTTTCCGCAACTCCAGTAAGATGATGCGATACGTTATTTAGACAGGTTCATAGGTTGCTATTAGTTATAGCAAAGTATACAGGATTCACCAGGTTACCCCTGATGCAGAATAACTTGTTACATTTTGACATCTATTATAAAAGTGACCCAAGCCAAGCTGTTTAGCATAAGCATAATCAGCCTTTTAACGTTCCCACTGCTGGGACACAGGCCTCCTCTCTAGGAGAGGGAATGGGTCGTACTCCAGCACGCGGGCCTAGTGCGGGTTGCTGAATGTCACATGTCTTCGAATTTTTGGTATTAGGACATGCCGGTTTCCTTACGATGCTTTCCTTCACAGTTTTGAGAGCAGTGGTGATGAAGTAAATTATACAAAGTAATGCGCTTGGCTGCGTTTGAACCCGCGACCTACAATTCGTAAGTCGGGGTCTTTACCACTCGCCCACCACTGTTCCATAAAAGGAAATTATTAAAAGGAAAACACAGCCTTATCTGGCCAGTGTATCAGAAAATATGAAAGTAGGAGAGAGTTAAGAATGATTCGAGTAGATTATTGTCTTCGCCTCACGCCTGCGCACAGCAATCTGTCGCTAACTATGTAATAGTAACGTCTTCTAAAATTCGCTTCTTCAAACGCTTGCTTGTGATCGAAAAAATAAAATACTCAGCCAAATTTTTTTTTTATAAAATTTCATTGGGTACGTACAGATAATAAATTACCACACAAGTCTTAAACTAAAACAGCTGAAATTTAAAAATCCCATCAGTGGGTTGACACTGGCCGTCTGCCGGAGCAGGATTCCGGAAAAAGACATCTATGCATAATTGGGTAATTCTAATTAATGTCTATTTATTTGTATAGGCACGACTTGTTCACAAAAAATATGACGACAAGCATGCATCACAAAATACTCCCGTGTGAACAAGCCACATAAAAGCATGCACATCATTTACAGGCTAGAAAGAAATCTCATTTTCAAAAAGAATTTATACAATAATTCTAATATTAAGAGAATATAAAACGTCACTGGTATTATGACAACGAAAAGACGAACTTAAATTTTAATACATGACAGTTCATGATCTCTAGCAGACAGGAGTGACATCATCGTCCGTTTTCGCGAGAAAAGAAAAACAGTCAGTTTATATTATTTTTTTTATTTTTGTATGATCTATTTTACACGGAATTCTTTTATATGAAAGCAAGATGAAAATATTGCATGTTCCCTATTGATTAAAATCGGTTTGAACCTCAAATACCGTATCTAAGGATCCTTTACGTCTCCTAGAACACATACCAAATTATATGATCCGCATTACTGCATAGCTAACTTTGCTTAAAAACTAAGGGCAAAACCCAACACGTGAATCGTGATTCTACAGCGCAAGTCAGAAGAAAGCAAACTGCCACAGCATACTAACTGTTACTACTGTCTGTTACCAATTACTAGTAGTCCACGATGAATATGCGATCAGCTACTCTGCCGTCATTAGAAAAAAGTCCGTAACAACACAAAACGAAGTAGCCAATTTCCGACATTACGAAAATTACTTAAGGTCTGGACTTAGTTACTTCGTTTTGTGTAGATACGTCCTTTTTTCTTATGACGGCAGTTAACTGCAGTGCAATTTTTATAAGTCAGGAAGCGGTCTCATTGACTTGTATTGTTAGAGGAAGTCATTGAGAAACGTTGTGGTGGTTTGAAGCAGGCGCGGCCGCAGACATGAACTTTGGGAGGGGTGAACAGTACCTAAACTAAATCGAGAAAATTCTGTTTCTTTTGCACAAAAAAAGGGAATAAAACTACTCGTACATACTCCTAAAACAAATGGAAGACGACTGTGGGGCAAATCCAGCCCTAAAGAAAGTGAAAGTGATATGTCTATTTTTAGAACGTTTCATTTTGACGTGTAAGATTTTGGTCCTGAACCCCCGAAGGTTTGGCCCTGAAGCCATGTGATGATGGGCTTGCCAACCTTCCGACAGGCAGGGTCTTCAGGTGGTAATGAGGGGTAAATGTATCAACAAAATGCAGAACTACATGTCGGGGTATAGTTGAGGTAACTAATACCTAGTTAGAAGTGACCCCTTTATTTAATACTATAGCCTTCCTCGATAAATGGGCTATCTAACACTGAAAGATTTTTTTCAAATCGGACCAGTAGTTCCTGAGATTAGCGCGTTCGAACAAACAAACAAACAAACTCTTCAGCTTTATAATATTAGTATAGATACAACACTATTTATACATATGAAAAGCCTTACCCCCTCCGTTTGAACCGCGCTTGGTCTGAAGTCTTTAGTTCATAGCCTATCACCATTATTTTAAATCATCTTATCGTTGCCTTTATCAAGTCGAAATGTACGTCTATATGTAAATCACCTTGCATCATCTGCACGTGTAATGCTGGCTTCCAGGGTATCGGGATGCAGCTATGTATATATATCTTACAAATATCTCACAAGTAGCGATTGCCAAGCTGACCTTCGGTACCCCTCATCATCCTGCCTTTCTCATCAAAATCAGAACGGAGTTAGCACAGCAAATGTACCTGTTTCATTTATCTCTCATCATCACACTTAACTTTCTGATCATTTTGCACACAATCTAAGTAACGCTTTATTCGGCTTCGTCTATTCTCGTCAGTCATAAAAAACCGCATATTAAATTTCGTGAAAATATATACAGCCTATGTCACTCGGAACGTTTTAACGAATCTATTGATATCTCATTTATCAAAATCAGTTCAGTCGTTTAGGCGCTAGAGTGGAACATACATACACACATAGACAGCCAAAATCATTACCCTTTCTTTTGGCTTTGCCGTTTGTGTTCAAAAATGGAACATTGTGGCAATGATTCTAATTCAAATTGTTGTGTCAATTATTATAATTAATCAGACTGTTCGGTATTTACCGAACAGTGAAATATAATCTATTAAACCTTAGAGGCTTAAACTAGCCGTGCTGACTACTGCTACACAGACAACCTTGTTGGAAGTCGTTATTACCAATTCCTATTGAATATGCAGTTACACACGATACTACAATATAGAAAAGCCAGGAAATCGGTCTAGACTTTGATTTAGAGGGAGGTAACATACCTCCACGGTATATAAATGTATGATAAGTGGATTTTACTCCAGTTTTTTGGCTCTAATTAGATGTAAATGGTTAATATGCTAATAACAATATACATGCATTTAAGCTAAAAACAATATATGTACATTATCCCCCACTTCCTCTGAAGCCCGAGTCATCATCTGCTTAGCCTTTTCCCAACTATATTGAGATTGGCTCCCAGTCATACTGGATTCAGCTGAATACGTGTATTTTACGTAAAGCGGCTTCCTACCAGACCTCCACAACCCAATAACTGGGGAATACGGTACTTCTTGGCAAGACTGGTGTCAGATTTACTGGCTTCTGACAATCCGTAACGACTGCCAAAGATCTCCAAATGACAGCCGGGACCAACGGCTTAACGTGCTTTCCGAGGCACGGAGGAAACTCGGTAGGTTATGATGGTCACCCATTCACAGACTAATCTTGGCAAGCGTTGTTTAACCTTGAAGATTGAACTGTGCGACCGTTAGTCTTTAGCCACGATTTCCTCCTCCCGAAAGCCCGAGTCTGAATGAAATAAGTATGCATTAGGTAAAAATCCTACTTCGACTTATCTACTATATTTCCTCACTTTAACCACCCCTATGGTTACCATGTGCACGAAGGAAATTAACTAACTTCTTTAAAGATTACTTCAGAAACCCCTTTGTGCAAGGCAGTCCAGTCCCCTTAAGTATATACAAATATGTACTTAATGGGACTGTAAAGGGTCTTCCATCGAGGTTCGAAATGTATCATGTCATATTGTGGTCACTGTGTTACCACCATCCTTGGAACTACTCTGTGGTCACCCTCTTTGAGCGCCCGCAATTCCGAAATCCAAAGTCACGCCTTCAAAATAATAATATAATACTTAGATGAATCATTCACTAACATCAATTTATTGTATCTTTACCGAGAACTGGATCAGCCAGATTTTACTCTGTAGCAATAGGGTAGTTAACTAAAAAAATCTAATTAGTAGTAAAATATTGGACACGTATTTTTTCTTTTTTCACGTAAACAAAAAATGAAGACGATAGCACAGTATTACAATATTTCCTATACTGTGACGATAGAGTGCGTTGAAAAATCGTGTGACGTCACTACTCGCAACAATTTTTACCGAGCCGTGACGTCACAAGCCCCCACTCCTGATCTTTGATGCTTTGTATCTTCGTCAGTTTTTATAGATTTGATAAAGGAAAAAATACGTGTCCAATATTTTTCTACAATCTAACTGACGGACTAAACATAATCATATGTTTTTTACTCAGGAAACATCCTTATTCACAATTCGTTCAAGTCGAATTTCGCAGTTCGGCATAGACCTACGCTGCAAGTCTATCTATCCCAGCCTCGACATGGATGTGTGAGGTGTGGCGCCACTTTCTTCCGCTCCCCGAAGGTTGCACGTCTCACGTGTTCTCGTGCCAAGTTAGACGAAAATGCACCTTTTGTAAGTAATTATAATTTATCGCCGTCGGAATGTTCTTTGGTCGTACTGGTTTCAAGATCAGGCCATTATAATATTTGACGAACTGTTTTGACGTTCAAAAGTGCCTTTTAATGAATGGTCTACTTTAAACAAATGAATTGACTACATTCATTTGTTCTGAAACAGATTTCGCTATTGCTGATAATAATTGAACAATGGGGACGGGGGACTCTTTAATTTTCGTTGTTGGAAAGCCGGCTGAGCACTGGGGCCGGGGGAAAGGCCTGCGCGCCAACCGCCCCGACCAAGCGCAAGAGGTCCGCCGCCGCCGCCGCCTCTGCCACCGCTGCGGCTTCCGTCGCCGCCACTGCCGCGGGCGCTGCGACTCCTGAT
This sequence comes from Hecatera dysodea, assembly GCA_905332915.2. Taxonomy (NCBI): domain Eukaryota; kingdom Metazoa; phylum Arthropoda; class Insecta; order Lepidoptera; family Noctuidae; genus Hecatera; species Hecatera dysodea. The sequence goes on along the minus strand of HG995294.1, from coordinate 1,317,354 downwards.
ACTCGGGAGGGGGCTGAAATGGAGTGCCAGTAATGGTCCCATTGCAGCCTCCTCCAGAGACAAGTCGGCCGCTGTACTATTGCGCAGTGGCTGATGCCTGTGGACGGTGAGCGTGGGTGGCTCGCCGTCCGATACCAGGCTGAGTCGACGACGCGTTGTGTTCCACGCGCGTCTCAAGGAGCCGTCAGCACCAGGGACGGGGCCCCATAGGGTCGGTGCCTGCTAGGGTTACGGAATTTGTTCGAAAGAGTTACCGCGGCCCTGGAACGCAAAGGGCACAAGAAGGAGCACGGGTGGGTTTTAGTCAGTAAAAGTCTGACACTCCCTACCGCTCCACCCAGGGCGGGAGCGGTCATTTGATGATTTCCCATCCAAAAAAAAAAAGGGATTAAGAATAATGGTATATTGTCAGATGCTACTATCATTTTATGGTCGCAAGATCTATATTGCTGAACTTGAGATATTGGGTATTCATCCTGGGCTAGGCAGTCAGGCAGAGCAGTGGTGGCCAAGTGGTATCGGCCCCGACTCACGAATTGTAAGTCGCGTGTTCAAACCCAGAACCCGCGACCTACAATTCGTAAGTCGGGGTCGTTACCACTTGGCCACCACTGCTCCACTTGGCCAATACTGCTCCCAAGTACAGGAAAACTCTGAAAATTGGGAATTTGTAGTTTTACCATATAAATAAAACCATTTTTTTGCGATTACATACTTATAATTTTGGTTGAAGAATTGACCGTGACGTATTTCAATGACAAAGTGTTTTTCCTTTGTTTCATAGTGGTTTCTTCTTCTTTCTCTTCTCCGTGTTTCTTGTTCCATAGATTCGTACTTGTTCGACTTTGTTGTGACTTAATCATGTTTTTGTACTATGTTACATCAGATAAGCTAAGTCCCAAGCCACGGCATCGATGTTTTTGTGCTGTACGACCTGCTTCCCTCACATACATAACGCTGGTAACACATATATTAATATGTAATACCTATGTACTGAGAGCATGGGCAAGTTTGTACCGATGAAGAGAAAAATTGAACGCTAACTTTTTTATTCTGGATGGGAAATCATAAATGATAAATGATATTTATTTTGTAAGTAGGTTAAACATAACACTTTTACACGTCAAATATTTCAGGTCATTTTAAGCTAGATGAAGCCGGTGTTTCCTACCCTGAGAAGAAACACCGAAGCAAACTCAGAGGTCAAAGTCTCTTTTAACCTACATGGTTCTCGTATAACTTGACCAGTACGGATTGTATGGAGTTAATGTCTGAGGTAGCCTTTTGAGGAAAGTGCCACACAGATTTGAGTGGACCTGTCCAGACAGTGCAAGCATTTGTCAGATACCGTATAGCTGAAACTTAGATAGAACTTCAAGGAGCTCAACGATTTGACGAACAATACCAAAGTAAGGACATTTGGGTAGGCCGCAAGAACTACTCAAACTGCCAGACAAACTGAAATAAGGCCCTAACATAGCAATCTACATAGTCCTCACATTCACAATATGTTATATGAGAACCATGCAGATGAGTTTCTGAAATGGTCTTTTGAGGAAACAACCACACAGATTTAAGTGGGCCTGTCCATTTAGTGCAAGCCTTTGTCAGTAGTCGAGTAGCTCAACTTAGAAAACAATAAGGAGCTCAACAACCAGACGAACAATACCAAAGAAGGACATTTGGGTAGGCCAGACGTCGTCTTTATATATACTTTAAAGAAGGAAAGAAAAAAGAAAATAATACCCATATAGTCCTCAGTAACAGAGCAACAGAGCATTGTAGGCTTATTTCAAATTGCGGAATTAGTTCGAAAGAGTCCGCGGCCCTGGAACGCGGCGGGCATTAGGAGGAACACGAGTGGGTTTTAATCAGTAAGTCTGACACTCCCTTCCGCTCCGCCCAGAGCGGAAGAAGTCATTTGATGATTTCCGATCCAGGTAAAAAATGGCCTATTTCAAAAGGGTGCTCTATTATTAAGAACTGGAGACTAAATCTCAGTAATTCAATAGTGTCAAAGTATATTTGCAAGAGCTCTGTGATAACTAAATACAATGCCCAAGGTTGTGAAACAAATCAGATTCTCAAATACCTGTACTAACATAGAAGGTCAATGGTACCAAAGTTATTTACTTTTTACTGTTGAAACACTAAAAATAGTTATTGTTAATACTTTATTTTTCAAATGTTGTGAATGTAAATCGATTTTTTAATGGCAGATGCAGCTGTGAACGCACACCTTACAATTTTTTGTTGTTTTAAATCTGTTTTTTTTTTTTTAGTTTTTCATTCAACGGTAGTGTTTAATTACTATGTGTAGATGTTTATGTGGTGTAGTTTTGATACAGTATATTAATCCCCATCACCCCTAAAGTTGGAATATATAAAAATTCAGTGAAAGGTTTCGCCCCGTGGTTGATATAAAAGACAAGTGCGGCCGCGTCGCGCCTCCGACTTGCCGACATGACACCGTTCACGCGATTGGTACGTTACTCGTTTATTTTTAAACCATTTTTGAAAAAAGAAAACATTAAGACCTTTTTCGGTGACAATTGTCATTTTTGACAGTTCGGATTCTAATTGTCACTAAAAACATTTTTAGAGAAAAAAAAAACTGCCAGCGAGAACGTTTTGTTTTTTGGTTGCTTTTGTTTAGCAATTATTCAAGTTATTATAAATATGAATTAAAGCTCTTAACTCTTTGTTTGATATGCACTACATTCTAATTAAAAAATAACGCCATAACTTATACAATTTTCTCCAAAGTGTTGCCATAATTACCAACGCAATTGTCTTACTTAATTATAATTACATTTTTGTTTACTAATCGTTTTATTTCAGTGAGTGATTTAACTTAAGTTGTAATTAAGTGAAAGTTCAAAATGGAAAAGTGAATTCAAGTGGTTCCTTTGTTTAACTGTTGTTAACAATTAAGTGTTGTGTTAGATAGATAAGGTTGGCGTGTGTTTGATAATGTTATCTGCTAATTAGTGCAAATGGTTATGAACAACTATGATGATGAAAATTTTGATTTATAAACAGAAACTAATAAGTTGTTGTTTGCTGTGGGTTTTCAGTGGTGAATAGGCCAATAATTGCACTTTTTAATTTTCTGTTAATTGAACGAAGAAAGTACTTTTTAATATCTACTTACTTAATTATCTTTGGCATACAAACACGTACAAATATCAGCGGTTCACAACATCTTCGTCTAGTTTCGTGGTAGTTTTCCACATGATGATTTTTTTCTTATTTTTGCAACGTAGTTGAAAACAAGTGTAGTTTTAAATGCGGTTATCCTAGAGTTGTTAGCTAGTTTGTAATAAAAAGAATGTAGGTACCTAAATGAAAGTTGACTACAAGGTATCGTTTTAAGAATAATTACAGATGATAGTGTTTTAATTAAAGTGTGAGTAGGTACGACACAAATTGAAGAAATACGAGTTCTAATCTGTTATTTAACCAATAAACACGACGCTCAGAAAGTACTGGCTGAAGAAAAATTTCTTTCGGTTCTTTTTGTAATTTTGATTTTTAGGACAAAAAAGCTTAGCAAATGAGCCAATACATAGCAAGATTTATTAATCACTGCAACATTTTAATAAAAAACATCTATATATATATTTATCGTTAATTTTGTTTTGTTCTCAATATGCATATCCAAAATATCACGTCAAATTACATTGGTCTCGGGTTGTTATCAGTGCAGTGCCAATAGTCAGGCAGGTTACTGTTCCCGATAAAACGTAAATCAGTCTGTAACATACCATAACTACCGGGGACTTGCGCCCGCGCAGTGGCACAGTGCACATGAGACGCAGTAGAACAACCGAGGCACTGAACTATGACAAGAGATTTTTCATTGGAAGAATAATGTATGGTAATCACTGTATTAGAAATAAAGAAAGGTGTTTTAGATTCATTAGAATTTATATATATTTATATATATAAAAAATAGTATGTCCTAAGCTGTCAAACACTAAATTTTATCTTTTTTCATGAAATGTCACATTGAATGCTTAAAATCTGTCATCTTCTAAGAGCATCCTACTTAATATTATAAACGCGAAAGTTTATAAGTATGGATGGATGTTTGTTACTCTTTCACGCAAACTACTAAACGGATTTGGATGAAATTTGGCACACGGATGTTTTATAACCAGGATTAACATATAGTAAGCAGTTAGCATAATATTTTTGCCCCGATATTCCCACGGGATCGAAACTTATGCGGGTGAAACCGCGGGGCGCTGCTAGTACAAAATATAGGTGAACTAACTTACACTCTTAGTTAAATGCTTGGTTAATGACATTGTACGTTCAAGGTATCTAAATGTGAAGAAAGTGTTGTAAATAACGAGTTATTCACAAATTATGTGAGTCAAGTAAGCATGAACACAGATAAACATTTAAGCATTTATTTTAATAACATCTACTTAGAGTTTTCATTACTAAATATAACATTCGTGACATTATAATGAAATAAACCATTCATAACTGTAATCATGGCATTTATAAAATGTTTTGTTCTTTACAAAATTTGTAGCTACTCGTATATAAACATATTACAAGTTAAATGTGAAACAACTTCAAGATCGACCTTGACAGTAAAACAAAACGTAATAACTTGTCTCGATACATGCATTATATTTCCGCATACTTTCTTTGCAATACGTCCAATCAAATGTACAACCCAATCTCAACCTTACATTTCTTTAACACGATTCAAAACCGCAGAACACAGATTTGCACTATATTAAACTGCTTTTAACTACAAACTAGTCCCGACTGTGATACTAAATCATTATAAACCATATACGAATACGATAAAGATCAAAATTGAAAATCGATCTTCGTGAACCCAAGGGCGTGGCAGTCTTGTGATACTGGATTACGCTGCGCTGTGTCCAGTGAACGGGCCGTGGCCTCTAAGTAAAGACTACTTTCCTAGCCCCTTTGTGCTGTATTATAATTATTTATAATATAATACTGGTCCACCTTTATACAAGGAAATAAAAAAGCTTTATTTAAATTTATACGTTCATTTGATATGGGCAGGACTTAAGCCTCTCGCAGTCAGGCGCGACAAAGATGCGACAACGTATTTCCTTTCCGACGTCGCGCGTCGTCACTTCGTGTACATTCGTTTTTATAAAATATGTATTAGTTTATAGTTATTGTTTATATACTCATATACATATTGTAAAACATATGGGCCTCTGTTGCCTGAAATCTTCTGCCTTTTCCCAACTTAATTGGGGTCGGCTCCCAGACAAGCCGGATTCAGCTGAATACCAGTATTTTACGTGGAGCGGCTGCCTACCAGACCTTCACACCCCATTAACTGGGTAACACGGTACTTCTTGGCAAGACACATGTCACATTTTCTGGCTTCTGACAATCCGTAATTACTGCCAAAGATCTCCAAATGACAGCCGGTACCAACGGCTTAACGTGCTTTCCGAGGCACGGAGAAGTCTCGTTATGATAAGATGGTCACCCATCCACACACCAACCTCGGCAAGCGTTGCTTAACCTCGATGTTCGACCCATACGGCTGTTATAATTTAGCCACGAGCTCCTCTGTTGCCAGAAATAAAGAATTAAATTAAATTTTGTTGAATATTCTTAATTGTGTAGGTACACCATATAAGTACTGTATATTTAATCTGTTAAGTACATCTGAAATTTACAGAAAAGCTACATTACATAAGAGTACGTGAAAGAATCTACGTATTATAAATATCTGTTTCTCTATATTGCTTAAAAAAAGGTTTGTCGCTTCGATGTCACATTTGTCGCATCCACCGTGTTTGCGGAAGCTTTTATACGTCACGATTCTTCATTATAAAAGAATCGTGCATATAATTTCAAAGTTACCATTAAAACATTCAGGATTTTTTATGAATGAATCAATTGAATGGCGTGAAAACTTTAATCAAGCGTAAAAATGAACGTGACGTTATGCATTTTGTTTGAAATTAAATTATATTTTTTACGACATTACTGGCTGCTAAATATTCGTTTAATTTATTTAATAGTTAGTACAAACAATGTGTTTAATTAATTGAGATCTATACTATAATAATAATACATACAATCTATACTAATATCCTTACTAATATTATAAATGTGAAAGCGTGGATGTTTGTTACGCTTTCACGCAAAAACTACTTGACGAATCATCATGAAACTTAGTACACATAATATTCTGGGAGGTACTTACTAGAAGTAACATAGGATACTTTTTATCCCGGGATTATTTTCCCCTGGGATAATTTCCGACATATACGCGGGCGAAGCCGCGGGCAGCAGCTAGTAATATCATAAAGAGAAAGATTTGATTGTTAGTTTGTATTGAATAGGTTCCGAAACTACTGAACCGATTTGAAAAATTCTTTCACTGTTAGGAAGCTACACTATCCCCGGGTGACATAGGTTATATTGTATCCCCATATTCCCACGGGAACGGGAAATATACGGGTGAAACTGCGGGGCGCTGCTAGTACTTACCTCATAAAGTTGAAGTCGCCAGAGTATTGTTAATGCAGGTATTTAAAAGTTAATTTAATAATTGTGTTCAAATTAATTACATTCAGTACATAAGTACTCATAGCGAGTTATTTTAATTTGTAACAAACATCTATTTGTAACAACAACTGCAACTAAATTGATTTAGCGCAATAAACTCTCTGCGTTCTTGTTTTTATCAAATTTTATCACGAACCGTTTACTGCCGTTTCTTGTTTTGGTAAAAACAAAACACAACCACAGATTTTCCTCACAATTGTTCTATTACATGGTACCTATAACAGTTTACTTGAAACAAATTAAATCAGAATCAGGGTCAAGAACAAAAATTGTATGGTGAATAACCACGTTACTGTAACTAGAACAGAACTAAGAAGTCAATTAACCAGCCAAAATTGCGTATAACGAATCCAAATCAAACTAAAAACTTATTTCTGAACTGAGAATTTGGAATTATGAATGTGTCTAACACTCTTCCTCCTTCTTGAGTTTCCTCTGGCTCGCTGGGTCTCGTGACCACATCATGGTTTTCAAACTATATTTTTTACTAGCTACACCCAGCGGTTTCACCCGCATAGTTCCCGTTCCCGTGAGAATATGGGGTTAAAATATAGCCTATGGGGCCCGGGGATAGTGTAGCTTCCAAACAGTGAAAGAATTTTTCAAATCGGTTCAGTAGTTTCGGAGCCTATTCAATACAAACAAAACAAACAAATCTTTCCTCTTTATAATAGTAGTACAGACTAGCTGCACCCAGCGGTTTCACCCGCGTAGTTCCCGTTTCTGTAGGAACAAAAGATAACTTTTGTCACCCGGGGATAGTGTAGCTTCCTAACAGTGAAAGAATTTTTCAAATCGGTTCAGTAGTTTCGGAACCTATTGAATGCAAATTAGCAATCAAATCTTTCCTCTCTATAATATTAGTATAGACTAGCTGACTCGCGCTACAAGAGGGAAGAAAAACGCCGTTCTTACAACATTTTTCATGGATGCACCGCTCCTATTAGTCGTAGCGTAGCGATGCCTATAGCCTTCATCAATAAGTGGGCTATCCAACAGTAGCATTTCTTGAGATTAGCGCTTTCAACCAAACAGAGCAACTCTTCCGCTTTATAATATTAGTATAGATTATACCTTCTTCTCCTCTTGTGCTTACGTTTAGCGACACGCAAGGCTTCTGATGCTTTCATGTTCAACGAGGTCTGACCACCGTATAGGACTTCATCGACTTTGCTAGTGATAATTGTCAAACTTTTTGACAGATACTCAAATTCATTAATTGGAGGTAAATGTCGCCTGCTACAAGACAAAATCAATCCCCATCAATGGAAAATTCCGCTTCAACGCTCGCAAAACTATCAAGTCATTTACCTTTATTGACCACAAAACATCCCAGAAGCACAGCTGCATTGTGCAACGCATGAAGCAAGCTATTCGTAGGTACACATAACTAATATTGCAGTACACACAAACCTAAGTCTAGATCAGTACGTTGTGACAGACGTTATATTTGACACGCTAAGCCATCTATGCGTGAACTTTCGTCATTGGGGTGTGGTATAAGGTAGGGAATGTGGCGAGTGAGAGCAGTGGTGGCCGAGTGGTAACGGCCCCGACTTACCAATTCCTAAGGTGCGTGTTCAAACCCAGCCAGGCGAATTACTTTGTGTAATTAATTTCATCACCACTGCTCTCAAAACGTTGAAGAAAGACATCGTGAGAAAACCGACATGTCCTAGAATAAAAAATTCGACGACATGTGACATTCACCAACCCGCACTGGGTCCGCGTGATGGATAACGGCCCATTCCCTCTCCTAGAGAGGAGGCTTGTGTCCCAGCAGTAAGAACATTGAAAGGCTGATTATACTTTATGTGGCGAGTGATACACAAGAGTGTTGTGAGTTTTACGACGTGTAACAGATTGAACGCAATACCTGAAAGAGGTTATTGTACTCATCATTATGAACAACTTTAACTACGGGTTCAAGCCACGGGAGAAAAATAATTATCTGTTTAGTACAATATATTGATGTGAGAATGAGTTAATAATATAACAAACAGCTGATAAATGAGGGATTATATTGTAGTCATAAATGGGCAAGAGAGCAATAAGTATTTTTTCGAATTGCGAACTCATTTTTAAGTCAAGAGGCATATCGATTGACTTCTAACATATCATCATCGTTTGAGTGTATAAGTATTTTTTTAGATTACAGTAACTTTAAAAGTATGTCACCTTATTGAATATTTTCTTCTTTTAACTTTTGTTCTGTTGACATAATTCTGCCACAAAACTTGTATTGATTCTCAAATCACACAATGGCAAAATTTTCCTTAAATCGCTGCCGCCTCTAAATTCGTCCACCGCCCACAATTACCCCAACATGACATATTACACTTTGATATAACAAACGCAGGTGTCAAGGACCCCCGGGGGAGTGTGTCTCAACAACACAGTAACTGTAACTAGACAGTTTAATTGATATGTTTCAACTTTTAGAGTGTAGGCTACGAATTTCGTTAGCCAGTAAATTACGTTTTGACAGTAAAAGAAATTGGAATGATTTTTTTTTGTTATTTCGTTTCGATATTATCTACCTACTTGGTTTGGTACGCTTCGTTTACTTTTTGCTCAATCCTACAATAATGGTTATAATTATTACTGATACTATTAGTCGAAATGTTATTATGTTGTTATGGATTGCGCTGTGTGTTGTGTTTTTTTACAAAACTATGTAACAGTTACATTTTCATAAGCATAACTTATTAGTGAAAAGTTTTACTTTTCTTGCTTAAAGCGAAAGGAGGGTCGAAGTTTCTAAAAAGCAACACTAATAAAAATAGTTGAATAACGTCAGTGCTCCGGGAATTACTGAAAATGCAGGTGTACTTAGACCTGTGATGGCAGGGGGAACCCTTTTTTTCTGGATGGGAAATCATCAAATGACTTCTCCCGCTCTGGGCGGAGCGGAAGGGAGCGTCAGACTCTTACTGACTCAAACCCAACCGTGTTCCTCGTAGTGCCCTTTACGTTCCATGGCTGTGGTGACTCTTTCCGCCGCCCTAGCAGGCACTGACCCTATGGGACTCCGTCTTCTTTGCTGACAGCTCTTTGAGGCGCGCGTGGATCACGGCGCGCCGTCGACCCGGGCCTGGTTGTTATCAGATGGCGAGCCACCCATAGCTCGCCATCCGCAGGTCCTGCAGGGGCCCTTGATCTAGACACTTTTTCATCTACACTGATATTATAAAAAGGAAAGCTTTGTACATATTTTTGTATGTTTGTAATGAACTCTACTCACATGAGCTCGAAAACTGCTAGACCGATTTTAACAATTCTTTCAGCAGTTGAAAGCTTTATTATCGGACGTAGTCACGAGCGAAGTGCTACTTACCTTGCTGCTACTTTACTTGATAAAAGCCTCCCAAATTCATTTTTTTTACTATAACTAACACAACCTCCCTTTTTTACACAGGCGGTGCTGGCTCTAGTGGCGTGTGCGCACGCGCAGTACTCCGACGAGCGCGCGCCGCGCTACATTGCGTCCGAGCCCAAGCAGGCCGCCTCCACGCCAGTGCCTATCCTCAAGCAGATCAATAGGTAATGAATAACATGACTACTAGTTCATCATCATCCGCCTTTTCCCAACTATATTGGGGTTGTCAGTCAAACCGGATTCAGCTGAATACCAGACCTCCACAACCCACACCACAACTTGGTAACACGGTACTTCTAAGCAAGACTGGTGACAGATTTTCTGGCTTATTCCCTTACTGCCAATTTAAACATCTATGACAGCCGGGATCGACGACTAAACTTGCTTTCCGAGGCATGAAGGAATCTCGGTATGTTAAGATGGTCACCCATCCACAGACTAAATAACTAAAATAGCCTAAATATAGAACTGAAAATATGCAACCAAGGATGCGTGGCACTGGCAGAATTACTAAGTACGGAATTACTAAATTCTTCTCAGTCAGCTTGAATGCGGCTAGGTCTCAAATAGGCAGCTTTTACAGAACTGGTAATCAGCAGGATCATGCTACACTGCTAAGCAATATAGCCGGGCAGAAAATGATGTTCCGAAGACAGGTCGGATTCCTTCAAAATATCATCCACAGATAAAAAATATGATGCAATGCTATTTATGAAAAAGATTGCATTATTAATTTTACTTGACAATTCTTTTTTTAGCGAAGGTCAAATTAGTATAGCTTGACTAGTACGTTGGTAGAGAATGCAATAGTTCAAAGTTTATTTTGTAGAAACACACAAGGCCTGAAGGTCCTGTAAGGTAACTAAAAATAAACCAATTGTGAGAAAAACAAATAACTTAAAGATTCGATTAATTAATAATATGAGAACCATGCAGGTTATGTCTGAGATTTTTTGGAGGGCGTCAGCGGGTCGCCTTAGGGGTGGTTAAGAAAATTACCACATAGAATTCAGTGGATCTGTCCTAATGTAGGTCATCATCTTGCCTAGCTATTCGCAACTAGTTATATTGGGGTCGGCTCCCAGTCAAACCGGATTCAGCTGAATACCAGTAATTTTACGTGGAGCGGCTAGCTACCTACCAAACCTCCACAACCCATTATCCGGGGAACACGGTACTTCTTGGCAAGACTGGAGTCAGATTTACTGGCTTCTGACAATCCGTAACGACTACCAAACATCTAGAAAAGACAGCCGGGACCAGCGGCTTAGCGTGCTTTCCGAGACGCGGAGGAAACTAAGTATGTTAAGATCGTCACCCATCCACAGACCAACCTTGGCAAGCGTTGCTTAACCTTGAAGATCGACTCGTGCGGCTGTTAGTCTTTAGCCACGAGCTCCTAATGCAGGTATTTTTCAGTAATCTACTTAGACCTTTGAGGTCCTCAAGGGACCCACCATAATATACAATATCTTTTTTCAAGGATGGAGGAAGAACTGATGTACAATATCACAGCACCCCCTCTCCCGGAGAAGTCTGTGTTTTTCGATCATCTCTCGAAAATAGAGAATGAGTTAAACCAGGACATTTTACCGTCGGTATTTTTTTTAATATTACATGTTCTCTGTCACTTCAATCTATTACTCTCTTAAGAGTCTTGTAATTAATCACTTGGGAAAATAGGAAATACACTGCATTCTGGACCAAAATGTAGTGGAATAAGAGCCAGTTTTCGAGGGAGCGCAGCGAAAAAGTTTTGACTGAATTTGTCATACATGTGCTACATACTACGTCATATTGAGCAGTTACGAATTGTAGGTCGCGGGTTCAAACCCAGCTAGGCGCACTATTTTGTGTTTTTAATTTCATCACCACTGCTCTCAAAACGGTGAAGGAAAACATCGTGAGGAAACCGGCATGTCCTAGAACCACAAATTCGAAGACATGTGACATTCACTAACCCGCACTGGGCCCGCGTGGTGGATTACGGCCCATTCCCTCTCCTAGAGAGGAGGCCTGTGTCCCAGCAGTGGGAACGTTAAAAGGCTGATTATCATTATGATATGCTACATTGATATTTTTAGCCTATTTAGTCCCACTGCAGGGCAAAGAGCTTCCTTTCTTTCTTCATTCATTCTTTCCGGCTCCATTCTAGTCCTCTGGACCAATCTTGTCGATAAGGGACAAGCTCGTTCTTTCAACTTCGCTTGGGTTTGCCGCGACGCCGACGCTAACGACCAAATATCGAAATATCGACCTTTAGGCTCAAAGAGCGTATCCACCAAAACACAACTTTTCAGGAGAGCCTAAAAACAAAAAAAGAAAACAATACAGTTTTCCGGCAGAACTTTTTGTGTTTATGCTAGAGAAAAAGTGGGAAATGTAATATTTTTCATTGATACCCCAAATTTAAAGAAAATCAATGTTTCGCGATCTAAAAATGATGGCTGTATCCACCACTTGTTTGCGAATATCGAAATTTTAAATAAACCAATCGAAAGAGGACAAGAAACCAAACATTATAGACAACATTTAAACCTCCTTTTGGCAAAAATGGCCCTACGCCCTTTGAGCCTAAAGGTATACTCTCCATCAGTATTTCAAGAAAACCTGAACCATGTTTTTGGGCACATTTTTGTGCTAGACACTAGTTTAAGAAATAGGACGGACCTATCTCCAGCAGTCGACGTCTTTCATCTAAAATTATGACGATGTTTGGGGCAAAATCTTTGAATTTCCTAAGTTCCTCTCTTTGTGTGTTCTTGTAGATATAATGTCTTTGATATCTAGCGTCTAGTACATTTCCAGCGGCTTAAGTCTAGTATAACGCCTACAACCTTGAGTAATTGTTAATTCCTAAACCTAGGTAGTGTACTGACAGAGAATTGGGCAAGGCGTTGCTCATAAATACCTAAACGTAAGCAACTAGTTTCAAGTCTAACTTGTTATTTATCATAGAAAACTAAGTGCAGTCATAATTGTATTGAGTTGCAGTTTATAGTCAACTATGTTTCATTTATTTGTAGCTTATTGCATTTGTTCTGCTTGGAACTGGTCACTGACGGCAATGTTTTATTTATTTATAAAAAAAACAAAAAAATCTTCTGGAATTACCTATTGAATTTCGAGAAAAATGTTTTTTATGAAATCTACTACATAGTTTCCCGGTTTTCAGAAAGATAACAAGTTTTTGGCAATTAAAAAAAAGAAAAAGAAATTTACGGTTGCAATGTCAAAATGGAAGCAAATGTAATCGATTGTATTCGATAGGATGCATCAAAATTATAGTTACACTGAAGCAAATCAAACTTAACTAATTCTAATGATGTACGTCATACATTGCAGGCACAACGAGGATGGCTCCTACACTTACGGGTACGAGGCCGCCGATGGATCATTCAAGATCGAGACCAAGTCGCCCGCTGGAGAGGTCAAGGGCAAATACGGTTACAAAGATGACACGGGCAAGGTAAGGATATTTGTAGAGGAATACTAGTATTTTGGTTGAGTCTCTAGAAAAAGTGACAGAATAGAAACAAACACGACTGTTGAAAATTCGGAATTCGAAATCTAAGTGGACAATTAATCGAGAGTAGCAAGAGAGTTATGTTTTTAAAACTACTTACAAAAATTAATATAGTTATTCATTAAATCCTTAAGATATTGGCATTTCGCTTAGAGCTCAAGGTAATTTTAAGATGCAGCAGCTACGTTAAAGTGCGACGTGAATATTTCTGATGTATGAGATTCGTTTTTAAATTAGGTAACATGTTAATAAAAAATCGTTCGGAGCCCTTTGCACGCTTCTCCGACTCGCACTTGACTAGCTTTTTTTCAATCAAATCTTATCAATCAATTAATCTTAATTCCAGGTCCGAGTGATTGAGTACGGAGCAAACAAGTACGGCTTCCAGCCAGCGGGCGAGGGCATCACGGTGGCCCCCCCTACGCTGGTGGACGAGACCAAGGAGGAGCGCCAGAGGCAGGAGAACAGGCAGCAGTCGCAGCAGGTCAGTCACATTGGTCTTGTTAGAGCACGGCTTCCAGCCAGCGGGCGAGGGCGTCACGGTGGCGATGGCGCCCCCTACGCTGGTGGACGAGACCAAGGAGGAGCGCCAGAGGCAGGAGAACAGGCAGCAGTCGCAGCAGGTCAGTCACATTGGTCTTGTTAGAGCACGGCTTCCAGCCAGCGGGCGAGGGCATCACGGTGGCGATGGCGACCCCTACGCTGGTGGACGAGACCAAGGAGGAGCGCCAGAGGCAGGAGAACAGGCAGCAGCCGCAGCAGGTCAGTCACATTGGTCTTGTTAGAGCATGGCTTCCAGCCAGCGGGCGAGGGCGTCACGGTGGCGCCCCCTACGCTGGTGGACGAGACCAAGGAGGAGCGCCAGAGGCAGGAGAACAGGCAGCAGCCGCAGCAAGTCAGTCACATTGGTCTTGTTAGAGCACGGCTTCCAGCCAGCGGGCGAGGGCATCACGGTGGCGCCCCCTACGCTGGTGGACGAGACCAAGGAGGAGCGCCAGAGGCAGGAGAACAGGCAGCAGTCGCAGCAGGTCAGTCACGTTGCTCTTGTTAGAGCACGGCTTCCAGCCAGCGGGCGAGGGCATCACGGTGGCGCCCCCTACGCTGGTGGACGAGACCAAGGAGGAGCGCCAGAGGCAGGAGAACAGGCAGCAGTCGCAGCAGGTCAGTCACGTTGCTCTTGTTAGAGCACGGCTTCCAGCCAGCGGGCGAGGGCATCACGGTGGCGCCCCCTACGCTGGTGGAAGAGACCAAGGAGGAGCGCCAGAGGCAGGAGAACAGGCAGCAGTCGCAGCAGGTCAGTCACATTGCTCTTGTTAGAGCACGGCTTCCAGCCAGCGGGCGAGGGCATCACGGTGGCGCCCCCTACGCTGGCGGACGAGACCAAGGAGGAGCGCCAGAGGCAGGAGAACAGGCAGCAGTCGCAGCAGGTCAGTCACATTGCTCTTGTTAGAGCACGGCTTCCAGCCAGCGGGCGAGGGCATCACGGTGGCGCCCCCTACGCTGGTGGACGAGACCAAGGAGGAGCGCCAGGACAACAAGAGCAGCTGCAACAAGCCGGTCAGCCATTGGATTTTTTTATCTTGGACAAAGCTCTTATGGAGTGGTAGCTTGGTTAGCTTCCAATTCGCGAAGAGTTGGTTACAAACTATTCTGTAGCGCTTAATTTATATTGCCACAAACGTGGTACAAGTAGCATTCTGTCAGCAGAAGTTTCGCCAAAAACGTTTAACATAACGTCAAAAATGTATGTGATTGATAAACACTCTGGAAATGTCACGTGATCAATCCCTTGTATTTTGGTATTTCGACAGCCGTATTCGCTGATAGAATGTCACTTTGTCTGAACGTCTTATTTATACACACTATTTGCTTTGGATCAGCAAGCCGTATTAATTAATTCTAAAACCAAAAAACCTACCGCACAGGCACGCCGCAACCAGTACCAGCCCGCCCCAGCTCAAGCCATAGACTACGACTACAACGACGAGCCCCCCGCGGTGATCCCTCCCGCACCCCGCCCCGCCCCTAGGCCCCAGCAACAATACCGCCCCCAGCCAGCGCCGCAGCAGCAGTACCGCCCCCAACCGGCGCCACAGCAACAGTACAGGGCGCCGCAACAGTCTAGGCAGCAGTTTGGCGTGCCCGCTCCCACGCCGGCACCCTATAGGCCGCCGCAGCAGGGCCCTACGCCTCCCAAGGTAAGGGATTGAAACCTTTGAATCCTAGGCATAGTGATTCATAGTACCAACCAGTTAAAATTAATTAAAACCTCCTTTACAACAAGCACAATTCATTACCATGAATCTTTTTATTATTATAAGCCTATACCGTAGCACAGCAGGGCACAGGTCTCTGTCCAAATTTCCCTGTATCTTGATATCTAAAACAGAATTAGGAGAGGTTCAGCCCATCCCGACATCTCATCCCGACTGCTGGTCCTACTGTGTTGAAAGTAATTGATTGAAATTAGGGTGACATCTACACTACCGGACTAGGTACTACTAGTACTAGGTCTTCATACTAATCCTACACGCGCCTGCGCTAATCCTTACGGCAAAGTCTGCATAAACAACAGTTTCACAGCAACCTTCGGGCATTACAATGGAGAAAGTATTCACCCTGGTCAAGAATAATGAAATTCAGTCTTAGAGCCCTATCAAGCTCTACTGGTATGGTTGGATGAAAACACCTAGGTCGGATTTCTGACAAAAAATAATATTGCAACGAATTGAATTTTTCATAAACATGTAGGCGTATTTTTTTATTTAATAATTCATAATGTTATATCATTTACAGCCCGCATTCTTTGCCGGCGCCGCCCCAGTGCCCGCCGAAGACAACTTCTTCAACCCCGAGCCAGCACCCCAACGAAGGACCTTCCAACAGCAACCACAGCAAAAGCAACAGGCCTACAGGGCTCCCCATCCCTTCCCGGACTTCACGGACGCAGCACCCTCTCTGCAGCAGTTCAACCCACCGGACTTCGCCCCACAAGCTCCCAGGAGGAACCAGAACCAGCCATACTCCATGCTTGACGAACTCCTCAAGGAGTACGGTCTGCCCAAGAACGGAGCGGCCCCCCTACATGATATCACGTTTGGCTCCTACTAGCTTAAGAATAAATCTCAATGTCATTTTGTAAATATGTAGACTATTCCTTTTTAATATTAATTAAAAAAACAAACTTGTTTTGTTTTCTTTTTATCAATTGATATTGGTAAAAGAAAATTTGGAATTTGTATGTTGGTTTGTTGTTTGGGTGACCTTGAATTGTTAGTAAAACCCATGCAATCTCGATTGACTACGGGGACGGACATATCAGTGGGCATATCCACTTATAGTAGAAACTAAATTAGAATTCTACTAATTAAGAGCGATATACTTACAAACACCTCCAACCACGCTGAAACGGGCAGTAATAACTAAAAACATAATTATGGAAATCATGGGCGAGAGCCTTGCTCATCAGTTGGATGAGACAACCTGATAGTAAAGAGAATTTAAACTTGGAACACCATCACTACATAGTATAAAACAAAGTCGCTTTCTCTGTCCCTATATCCCTATGTATGCTTAAATCTTTAAAACTACGCAACGGATTTTGATTCGGTTTTTTTTTAAATAGACATAGTGATTGAAGAGGAAGGTTTATATGTAAAAACATTTTACAAAAAAATACAACCGACTTTTACACAAAAAATCAAAAAAGTGCAAAATAACTTTAATTTCGGAACTCGGTGTTTGTGGTTGATTTTTCGTTTTTTGAACACCGACTTCCGAAATTAAAGTTATTTTGCACTTTTTTGATTTTTTGTGTAAAAGTCGGTTGTATTTTTTTGTAAAAAGTTTTTTATTTTTCACTTTTTAGTGGTACCTACACCCCTTCCCCTCCCCCACCTAAACGAACCAATCACATTGGTGTAAAAAAAAACGTACAGCTCCTTTGCAGAGTAAACTAAGAGGTCGTCAAAGTAGACAAAGTACATATTTTTTTTAGATTTTTCGGAAACCGCTTGGTTGATTTCGATAAAATTTTGATGGGACCATTTGGGAAGTATACCCTTTCCAACAAAAAAAGAATTTTTCAAATCGGTTGACAAGCGACGGAGTTATGCGCGAACAAACATAAAAAAAAAAAATACAAACATCCGATTTGAGAACCTCCTCCTTTTCGGTCGAAGTCGGTTTATAATACATACATAGTATTTCTAACTACATTGCATCCGTGCGAAGCCGGGGCGGGTCGCTACTAGGACATAAAGACGCTGCAGCTGTTCCAAATATTTGTTGTGGTCTTCGGCTTCCCCAAAATTTCTTGGCCGCATTCGTCCTGCCGCCCGCATGGCCGGGTCATACTCGTACCCGCATCAGGGGCACCTACCCTCGGGCCTGCGGATGGCGAGCTATGGGTGGCTCGCCGTCCGATAGCAACGAGGCCCGACTCGATGGCGCGTCGTGTTCCACGTGCGCCTCAAAGAGCTGTCAGCAAAGAAGACGGGGCCCCATAGGGTCAGTGCCTGCTAGGGTGGCGGGATTTGTTCGAAAGAGTCACCGCGGCCCTGGATCGCAAAGGGCACAAGAAAGATCACGGGTGGGTTTTAGTCAGTAACAGTCTGACATTCCCTTCCGCTCCGCCCAGAGTGGGAGAAGACATTTGATGATTTGCCATCTAGCAAAAAAAAGTCACAGCCAGACTCTTACTGACTTAAACCCATCCGTGTTCCTTCTAACGCCAGCCGCGTTCAAGGGCCGCGGTGACTCTTTCGTATAAATTCCGCAATCCGACTTTGGCTGCAATACGATTAGGTCAGTATTCTCCTTAGGTTTCAGGAACTGTTCAATGACTTGTATTAGAGAAAATTCAGGCAGTCCAAAACAAATGTTTAAGTAGGTATGCTATGCAATTGCCACACGTGTTTACGTTATCATCTACTAATTACGTTAACTGTAATCGGAGGATTTAAAACAAAAATGATTTTTCTTAATTTATTAAAAGTGAAAGATATACATCAATTATATCCTAAATTAGCCTAAGAGCCTATTCGAAGTATGAATATTAAGTGGAATTTTACAGAGTTACAATTTGGGTAAACTAGATCCGTGCGTCACAAAATGCCATCTCAAATGTTATCTCAGCTCGCCGTTGCCGTCGCCGTGTCGTCTGAGTTTGCAGCGTACGTTACTATTTAAAAGTATTGAGTGCTGAGCTGGCGATTCCCCTTATGGAGCTGTGTGTAACATGACACAATTAAAGCGAATAGGTTTTGCGTCAACGGCTAGACGTCTTCCTTGGCACGCTACAGCTGAACGACCGAAACACAGCAATATTTTCGTCGTTCAGAAATACGTACCTAGGTTCTTGGATATCAATTTTATGTTAACTTTACGCTTCAATGATGTTTTAAGCTTGGTATACAGTCAATATTTCATCATCATTTGCCTATACTTTTCCCAACTATATTGGGATCGGTTCCCAGTCATACCGGATTCAGCTGAATACCAGTATTTTACGTGGAACGGCTGCCTACCACATCTCCAGAGCCCATTAACTAATGGGCTCTGGAGATGTGGTAGGCAGCGGTTCCACGGGTAACACGGTACTTCTTGGCAAGACTGGTGTCAGATTTTCTTACTTCTGACAATCTGCAACAACTGCCAAAAATATCCAAATGATGACAGCCGGAACCAACGGCTTAACGTGCTTTCTGAGGCACGGAGGAGTCTTGGGATGTTAAGATGGTCACCCATCCATAGATCCACCTCGTCAAACGTTGCTTAACCTTGAAAATAAACCCCTGCTGCTATAACTTTGGCACGACCGTACTTTGTATTTTGTATCAACGTGTAGTAAATATTTACGCTTTTTGAAGATTTCGGGTTAGTTACCCCTAACCTTACTCAGGAATCTTCAAGGATAATTTGTATCATATACTAGCAGCGCCCTTTTTTTTATTTTTTGGATGGGAAATCATCAAATGACTTCCCCCCCTCTGGGCGGAGCGGAAGGGAGTGTCGGACTCTTACTGACTAAAACCGACCCGTGTTCCTCCTAGCACCCTTTGCGTTCCAGGGCCGCGGTGATTCTTTCGAACAAATTCCACAACGTTTGTACCTTCCGTAACGCCCAGAGCGGAAGAAGTTGTCTGATGATTTCTCATCCTTTTATAGAAGGGCCAAATTCGAGTAAAGTGACTGGCAATGGAGGACTCATACAATCAGCAGCATTGGCTGGAGACGGATTGAAGAATCAGAAGAGTAAAGACCTATTTCTTTACTCTTCGGTCTCTATATGTTGCGGAATTTGTTCGAAAGAGTCACCGCGGCCCTGGAACGCAAGGGCACAAGAAGGATCACGGGTGGGTTTTAGTCAGTAAGAGTCTGACACTCCCTTCCGCTCCGCCCAGAGCAGGAGAAGTCATTTTATGATTTCCCATCCAAAAACAAGGGGTCTCGATATGTTAAGTATGGTAATTTGATTATTGAAAGTTGATTGAGTGGTTATTTATCCAGTTCAAATTATTAACACTTGCTGGGGACTTTGACGCGCCACTTCTTCCCAGCCACTAGGAAGTGGTGACGGGTGAGTGTTTTGTGTTGTTAAGTTCTGGGTCTCAGTCTATTTTGAATAAATGAGTTTTGATTTGGAAAAGTGAATCTTCCCAGTTGAGAATCCTTCAACCTTGAGCCAAAAGCAGCTTCCCCATGGACCACACAGTCATAAACAATGACGAAACAGCTTACATTATTGAATGTTTCTTTGTGTCATTTTTTACTGTGCCACATCTGGGACGTGGGACTTATTCCCACCATTCAGCACGCATGGGAGTCTTGTGTGTATGTACGTATGAGCGGCACATTTCTCAAGAACGTTGCGTAATACAAGAGTCGTTATGCATTAGTTTAGAATGTAGTGTCTGGTGTTAAGTACCTTCTTTATTGTTTAGTGTTTTGTTTTTTGAAGTTTATTAAGTGTCTTTATTGTTATAGATGGTAAATGAGAATGGGAAATGGTTTATATCTTGATACACGAAGTTCTTCTGAAATTTAAGGGCTTTTTTTAAACGTATCTTAAAATGGCAAGATGTCTTTAAAAGATGCTGTCCTTTTTGCTAATCTATTCTAGTAATTACCGCAAGAAAATGGTAAGTAGTGGTTTCCTGGATAAGTATTTTACATAAAATACGCCCCTAATCCATTTGAAAATCACGATAAATTAAAAAGCAAATGATTTGATGATTACTTATCCCTAAAAATAACCTGAGATAGGACTCTGATTATTTTTTTGCATTAACCAATTTTCTGAGACATACTGCCAACTTAGACTTATAAGGAGGACATCACACAAACATAGGATAATAATCAGCCCATTGATGTTCCCACTGCTGGGACACAGGCCTCCTCTCTAGGAGAGGGAATGGGCCGTAATCCACCACGCGGGCCCAGTGCGGGTTGGTGAATGTCACATGTCTTCGAATTTTTGGTTCTAGGACATGCCGGTTTCCTCACCATGTTTTCCTTCACCGTTTTGAGAGCAGTGGTGATGAAACTAATTACACAAAGTAATGCGCCTGGCTGGGTTTGAACCCGCTACCTACAAGTTGTAAGTCGGAGCCGTTACCACTCGGCCACCACTGTTCTCAAACAAACATATTTGCCACCATTTAAATCCAAATAAACACGAGTAATCTGGGATCAAAATTACGGAAACTTTGAATAACTCAGGCGACCGGCCGCAAAACTTTCAGTTTTTACGTGAAGCAAATATAATCAGACCTCCGCATTCTTTGGGAAATCTGATTTAGTATTTACTGTCTGATTATGTTCACATAACAAAACTTACAATCATAAATGACTAGCTGTGTCTCGCGGTTTCATTTGCTGTTTTCGGATTTTGCTCGGCTTAGTGTGATTTTTCTTTCCGATACTAACGAACACAGCAAAAAAGAGGAAGGTTTATACATATGTATAATACATGCATAATGTATGGATTTAGTATCAGCATTGCACCCGTATGCAGCATTTTTCCGAAATTGCATTTTTTAGTCGTACTATTTACTATTTATCTATCAGTATAGTTAGTGTATAATGAATATTAAATAACAAAATCCGATGAATTTCTTTCATTTCTAGTGTTCAAATAAATAAATAAATAAATAAAATAAGACAAAAAATAATTGTTTTGTTTTAATACTTCTCTAGGTAGGTACTACTTGTGATAGATTTTTTTTCTGAATGACCATTAGTTCTACTATAAACAATTTCAAGATTATCCATGAATCTGATCATCCTGTATAAATTCCCGCGTTATATTCGTTCAAATATCTATAATCAAAAGAATCATCAGCAAAGTACATAACTATACTGATTATGACTTACACCAAGTAACTAAACCGCTATATAAAGTGTTAAATTTCACGCACTCTTACTTAGATAACATCGTCTACAGTTAAGTCATCGCAAGGAAATGCGTTACTTAGGTAATGGGTTCTCATGCTGCGCAGTTTGTTTGTAAATGATAATTATCTTTAAATACAACTACATACATGCATGGTGTACATATGTTTATATTTATGTGCTCTCTTGATCACATTGCATAATTGAGTAATTCTTGCGGCCTACCCAAATGTCCTTACTTTGATATTGTTCGTCAAATGATTGAGCTCCTTAAAGTTCTAAGTTTGAGCTGCACGGTAACTGACAAATGCTTGCACTGTCTGGACAGGTCTACTCAAATCTGTGTGGTACTTTCCTTAAAAGGCTACCTCAGACATTAACCTATATGGTTCTCATATGATTTGGCCAGTACGGATTGCATGGACTTTAAAAGAAGCTTTGACCTCTGAGTTTGTTTCGGTGTTTCTTCTCAGGGTAGTCGGCTAGGAAAGACCGGCTTCATCTAGCTTAAAATGACCAGAAATATTTGATGTGTAAAAGTGTTATGTTTAACCTACTTACAAAATAAATATCATTTATCATATTTAAATAGTACATTTTGATGCAAGTGCGTATAGTATACTCAAATTAATAATGTGCTTGCAGATCTTCGCTAAAGCTCGTATTCCCAGAAACACCCAAATCAAAACACATAATTCTATTAAATTATGCATGAAGAAAATGCACTTAACCACTCTATATAAATATCGTCTTCCGACGCTCGGAGAATACGACCGTTGCCGAACAGTGACGAAGATTTCTATGCGCATTATCACTTTGGGAGACCTGTAAACGTTATTGCAGCTAAGGCGCTCTATACGCTCTAGCTGAAGGCGAGGATATTATGTAGCCAACTGTACGTAATGACAAATGAAGTGTATCAAACGATGTTTTTTCTCGAAAAAAATATATAAACATTTATAATTATTGGGATAAAATTGTGTCTATTTTTTTCTGCGTTTTGCACGATGTTTGAAGAAGCACTTTGCCGCATTAGTGCCGAATGTAGGTCATTACGAGCTTATACTCGCTTAAGCGGTGATTGTAGGAGTAAGTGTTCGAGACAATGAGTTGAGAAAAAAATATCAGTTCAGTCTCGTCATATATCTAGTTTATGGAAGTAGAAAGATAAATGCATTCTTGTGAAGTTTTATTGAATAAAACTAGGGAAAAGAGGAAAACCAATAAAATAAGATTCTATAACAGTCTACGCTAAATCTGACACCAGTCTTGCCAAGAAGTATCGTGTTCCCCAGTTAATGGGTTGTAGAGGTCTGGTAGGCAGCCGCTCCACGTAAAATACTAGTATTCAGCCGAGTCCGGTTTGACTAGGAGCCGACTCCAATAGTTGGGAAAAGGCTAGGCATATGATGATGATAAAAGAGTCTACGCTTATAGAACTCACGAGAAGTTACAAACCTCATCTTACCCGCTAATTCAAAAATAACCGAGTACATTAATGTAGGGTAAGTTCGTTAAATATCCATACTTAATCTATACTAATAGTACAAAGAGGTAACGTTTGTGAGTTTGTGAGGTTATGAGTTTGTGACGTTGTAAGGGGTAGTCTCTGGATCTACTGAACCGATTTTCAAAATTATTTCACAAATAGAAAACTACATTATTATGGAGTGTCATAGGCTATATTTTACCCCCGTATTGCCACGGGAATGGGAACAACGCGCGAGAAACCGCGGGGCGCTGCTAGTATTGAATAAAACTAAAAGAGGAAAACCAATAAAATTAGATTATAAAAGAGCTTACGCTTATAAAACTCACGAGAAGTTATAAAACTTATATTGTTTGACATCTTACCCGCTAATTCAAAAATAACCCGAGTCCATTAATGTAGGGTAAGTTCGTTAAATGGAATCAGAAAATCCATACTTGATAATATTATAAATGTGAAATACAACTGTCTGTTTTTTACCTCTGCACGTCTTAATTGCTGAACAGATATGGACGAACGGGTAGACCATACTTTTGATCCTGAGAATATGTTCTTTTGAGATGATTTTCGATACTCATGCGGGTGAAGATCCTCATGGTTTTTTGTCATTGGAAAAGTTGACGACCAGTAAACTTTCTTAGTTTTTTTAATTAAACGAAAAGGCAATATACCGACGCCAAAGTTGCCACTTTACAATCTATTCGGCAATGCATGGGAAAAAGTTAACAAAAGTTTAATTATTAACACTCATTAATCTTACAGAGAAACACAGTAGTATTTCAAGGTTTTTTCCCAAAATATTGCCTGCAGCTGTGCAAACAATAGCCAACCTTCACGCCTGCAACTCTTAGCCAAGAGAGTAGGCAGAGACTTGGAAATTGTCGCAATGTTGTGAAGATTCTATGTAGATGTGTTGATATGGGTTCTAGAACAATTAGAAAATGGTGGAATAAGTCACGACCCAGGAAAAGGGATTGCTAAGTTAATTAGCTATATCATTACTTCATCGGCATGTACTTAGCCTTCCTAATTATGTAGAGCGATTGCCCATCTGAATTCAAAACGTATGAAGATGTTCTAATTTTAAATTTAGAATAAAATTCTGGTCGAAAATTAGCAGGAGACGTATAAATTTGTCTTAAAAATAAAACTGTTATTTATAGTTAGATTTTAAAAAAAATAAAAGTTTGCTGAGGATTTTTCGTAGAACGAAGCTGTTATATCAGTTGTTAAGTTAGTGTAATGGTTACATTTATAACTTCACGTGTTCCTCATGTCTTTCTTTTGTTTTATCTTAGGTACTATGGAACTTTGTGGAAGCGTATCTAATATGGAGCATTTATTAGGTGCATGCAGCGGATGTTGCGAGATTATGATACGGTAACTATGTATGTTATACTACACACACATTATAAATGATGGACGATTTTCTTACGACTGTCTTTCATGGTTGGGGACACATCCCGTTGTTTTGGGATTGCGATAATTTTAGTATTTGTTACTTGTTACGAGTTTACCGTGAGTTCAGCGCACAGAGCGTAACAATGCATAGATCTAACAGTCATAGAGCTAGTATATGGAGGTTTGAAAGCCAAAGATTTGAAATCAAACAGCAAAACTAAATTTTTAAATCGTTTCATTACCACAACGGTCACATAAAAAAGTACTATTTACATTACATGAGTATTTCTATTAAAACATTTAAAAATAAATATTTACCTCAGTGCCTCTGGCGCTTGTCATCCATGGAGCCTTCCTCGCCCAGGATCTGGATGTTCCTCACTTGTTTCCTGGGCGGGGCGGCCGTGGTCAGCTCGGTGGGCGCCGCCACCGTGGGCATGAAGTCTGGACTGATGGCCAGAATCAGCATCTTCAACAACAAAGCCTCTCTTATTTCTGGTGGGAGGAACTCCGGCATCTCCTCGATATGGTTGGAGGAGGAGCCAGCTGTATCATACGGTCGAGGGTACAACCGTCTCCGGGGAACATACCGCTGACTCTCGTACTGGTTCTCATAACCCTGGTTCTGATACTCCTGCCTGTACTGGTCGTATCGGTAGTCATAGCGGTCGTCGTCCTGGTATCGCTGCTGGTATCGGTAGTCATTCTCCGGACGATACAAGGACGGGCCGGGCATCATCTGGTCCATCAACACTTGTAACTTATTCTGCCGTAATATCAGAATGTGAAGCAAGCGGCGCAAATCTCTGGTACTCACAGGGGCGGCGATGGACGTCATCTCTTCTACCGGATCGTATCTCGGCTGGAAGAGGGCTGGTCGCTGATAGGGGTTCACAAAGCGGCCTTGGTAGCCCTGGAGAGGCACCCCTCTGTCGTCTACAGGAATCGGTATGATTCTCGTCACTGGCCGCACTTCGTAAGGTTGTTGTGTCACTTCTGCGGTTGGTTGAGGTCTTTGTGGATGTTGAGAGGGCTCCTTCACGTACTGGGGCTCTAATACTTGTTTGTTCTGGAACTCGTACTGGATGAAGGGCCGCGTGTTCCCAATAGGCACCGGCGCTCCAGGGTTGTCTCTCAAGTATTCACGTGTTCGGAAGTGGACGGCTGCTGGTGGCCTTCTGTAAATAGGCTGCTGGTGCTCATACTCCTGATCCTCGTGATGTCTTTGAGGTTGAATGTGAACAACTGGCACTGCGTTCGTGGTCAATACGTGGTCTTGGTCAAAAACACGGCCAGTACTAGCCTCGATTGTGGTTTCCTGCTCCTGGATAGGCGCGTCTTGGTATTGCTGGTGTATCTTCTGCCTGGCTGCCACTAATGAATGTATAGGCACTAGTCTTGGTCGAGGAGTTGTTGTTGTGAACAAAGGTCGAACAGTTCCCATGGACAAATGGCTTCCATAAACATCAGTAGAGTCATCCCCCACAGATTGTTGGAGACTCACCATCCGGGGGTTGGGACTGGTTCCACTTAACTCTCGACGAATTGTATTAGCTTTGTTTGGGTCACTCTCTTGATTTCTCTCAGTAACACGTTCATACACTGGCTTCACTGTAGCGGGAATCTTCGTAGTCGTTTGTCTTGTTATCATGTCATCTTTCACAGTCGCCGACATCGGTTTTAAGATCTGTGTCCGAGTTTTCATATCGTCGAGTTTCGGTTTGTATAAACTTAAAATATTCGTTGTTGTTTCTTCAACCTTCTGAGGGTCTGTTGTGGTTTCCACATATGGGGCTCGTGTTGAACTGGCGTGAACTCGCCTTCTTGGTATGGCTTGAATCACTGTCCCTCGCGTAGTATACGATCCTCTCGTAGGGTACACAACAGTAGGCAAAGGTCTTCTCGTAGTCGATGACACTGTCTTATTCACCCTCACTATCATAGTCGGAGTACTTGGCGTCGTAGTGGTGACCGGAACCGGAGTACTGTCACTCGAGGACGTATACGTCACACGTTTGATCTCACCGTCCTGGTCTATGTAACCAAAAGTGCCCTTAACATTTCCAAGGACATCTTTATTCTCAATCTTGAAAGTGCCATCGTCGGCTTCATAACCAATGGTGTACGAACCATCATCGTTCAAGCGTCGAATCTGTTTCACGATTTGGACCTTTTTGGGGTCAGCAGTTTCACTGGCTTTGAGAATCTCTTTGGTGGAGTTGGTCGGAGACTCTGTGGTGGCATGTTCGGTGGAGTTGGTCGCAGCTGCTGTCGTGATGCACGCGAGGATGATGAGGACGATCATCTCGTCAGGCGGGTTGTCGGCATGTCGACGGTACGGCGGCGGCGCGCCGGCGGCTCCCCTATATAAAAATATCGCCCCACTCTCAACTCCAGCGTGCGAATATTGCGCAAGCGCCACTATTGTTGTCATTCCATTATCTGAAACGGAAAATCTTTTTCTCTTTAGCTACACTTGTGCCGTAAGCTCTCAATTGTTTAATTGTCCAAATAGTTTTGTTGAATTACTTGTATGTGGACAGATTCGCTTTTTAGGGTGTTATAGATTTCGGTGCTGCTGTTATTTTAATTGTTCGATTGTCTGTGTGTATGGCACGGGTGGTTGGTGCAGGCTGTTTGCTCCCACGGTAGTCAAAGTCAAATTCGTAATAACCACTTGCGGTTTTTAGGTCACGCCAATGTTAATTACAACCATATCTGCGGAGCGTGTGTATCAACATTGAAAAGCTTTTAAGTTCATTTATTATTTTTCTTGCAAAAATTAATCTATATTTAAGGTTGTGTTAGACAATGCCTTTCTTCAGATGTATACACTTTTTTCTCTTTCCATAATTCCAATCTATTGTCATAATCTTCTTGGTCGGTTCTTTATCTTCATCATCATGATCGAATACCGCCGCAGTAGCCATTGGCCTCTGAAACTTCGCTGTTAGGCGATTCAATCCATTCCCCTTACTGCTCAAACTGACAGGAGATCTGTATCAGTGTTCTCACGGACAGTTTGTACGTTTGTACATTTATCTTTGTTAGTTATTAGTATATCACTTCATTAGCTTAGTTGCGGTAGATAGAACTTTGCAGCATGCACACAGAGTTTCGATTTCAAGACGTACAACAGATATACATCTACGTATCTTTACAGTTCCTTTTCACCCACCCAACTCAATAAGGCCAGTAAATGTATGGTGTATACACTTTTACTTTCAGAGCCACCTGTCACAGTCTGATGGTGATGACATTATATTTTAATTATTGGGATTTATTCTAGTGTTGGCTGACGTACATATGAGAGTAGTAGTAGAGGAAATTAGGAGAAATGTTGTTATGTTCGTAGGTTGATTGTGTCTTTTTTTAATTTTTAATCTGTAAACGAATTTAATTTATGTTACATCTATTTATTCGTCTATATAAAAAGAAACAAATAAACTATTTTCATTTGAAAAACGAAAATGATGTATGGTAAAAATATTGTTGTTTGACATAAAACTACTAAACACAACACAAAACATGTGTTTGTTAGGTATTTGTAATTCCTGGTGTAATTAAACTCTTTTTCTTTCAAAGAACGCTTATGACTTATTGGCGAAAATAAATGTGTATTTCACTGAAAAGGCCTCAAGCCAGCACACTAATTTTTGGCTGCGGCTCTCATGTGACATTCTGCGTAGCCTTTTCCCAACTACATATGTTAGGGTTCGTATTTATCACCGCGGTCCTGGAACGCGGCAGCCACTAGGAGGATCACGGGTGGGTTTTAGTCAGTAAGAGTCTGACACTCCCTTCCGCTCCGCCCAGAGTGGAAGAAGTCATTTGATGATTTCTCATCCAGAAAAATGGGGTCGCTTCTATTCTAACCGGCTGCAGCTGAATTTCAATATTTTACTTGGTGGTCTGATTTTTACGATGCATTGGCTGATTTTCAGATTTTCTAACTGCCTTTTTTAAGGATGGGAAATCATTCTTCCGATCTGGTCGGAGCGGAGGGGAGTGTTAGACTCTTACTGACTGCATCCATGTTCTTCCAAATGCGCTTTGCGTTCCAGGGTAGTGGTGACTCTTTCGAACGAATTCCGCAAATTCTAACTACCCTGCTAATGTACATGTTCGATAAAATATACATCACTGGTTTCTACCAGCAGCTTCGTCCGCGTAAACATAAGCATAATCAACTTTTTAACGTTCCCACTGCTGGGACACAGGCCCCCTCTCTAGGAGAGGGAATAGGCCTTAATCCACCACGCGGGCCCAGTGCGGGTTGGTGAATGTCACATGTCTTCGAATTTTTGGTTCTAGGACATGCCGGTTTCCTCACGATGTTTTCCTTCATCCGTTTTGAGAGCAGTGGTGATGAAATTAATTACACAAAGTAATGCGCCTGGCTGGGTTTGAACCCGCGACCTACAATTCGTTAGTTAGGGCCGTTACCAGTTGGCCACCACTGCTCTCGCTGCTTCGTCCGCGCAAATGTCAGAAATTATACTAACAGAACCTCTCTACTCCCTGGATAAAAAAGCCTATGTTTTATTCCAGATGTCTATCTCTATGCGAAATTTCATCCAGACCTTTTCAGTAATTCAGGCGTGTTTGAGTAAAAAACATCAATCCAAAGTTTTGCATTCATTAAGAAGACAGTAGCGTTCAGCGTTACACCACATACCAAACCGTAATGTCGCAAAAAAACCACTTAAGTAGAAGGAGAATACCAATCAGTCCCCAAATTCAGCGAAAGTACTCCAAATATCAGCTATTATACCAAAATTAGAGCTCCATAATGAAAACTAAAGCATACAGATCATTATAAAATCATCAACAAGTTATTAAGTTCATAATAAATCTTGTGTATTACTATTAACAATGACGATTGTGGCTTACATGTGATTGTACTCACAAATAGAAGTTCCCACGGAATTGTTGCAAATATATCTGCAGTGAAGGGTCTTAGATATGAATTTGTTAATTCTTTTTCAACTAATATGGTGAAAACCGCGAGGACTTTGCAGGTCCTGGATTGGGGTTAAACCGAAAACTGTGTATAATTTCATCCATGTATATTAAATTGGTTTAACACATTTACGATGACGAAGATTTTGTGGTCGTTCGTAATGTAAATGCCAGAGCCAAGACAAACCCTTTTAAAAGTTAGAATAGGGTATTTTGAAAAAATCTAATTAGTACGTCTGATAGATTTCCAAAAAATATTGGACACGTATTGTTTCTCTTTTCATGTTAACAAAAAATGAACATGATACATTGCATTGAAAACTCGCGTGACGTCACTATGTGCTATAATTTTTAGCAGCGTCGTAACGTCACCAGCCCTTCTTGAACTTGTATGCGCTTTATCTTTAATTTTTAATATAAATAAAATTATTGCACAATAAATGAACTGTCAAAATTTTAGCAGATTACCGCATACGTCTGTCATTCATTTGTCATTATGTACGAGATTACCATTCTATGCCATTTCTTTCAATGGAGTATCAATGGTTGACCATTGGAAAGTCATAATGACGCTTTTATACGTATATTAGTAGATTATCAAACTTGTTATAAAATTGATTGAGTCAGGCGTTACTTTGCGGAAATCCATTTTAATTTGAAATTGAAAACAATATATCTAGTTTTAATTTCCGCGAATATTAGTGGGTTGCAGGTATGCACCTCCCTCCCGCCCGCTATATTATGCACATGCAAGATTACAAGGCAAATGCAGTTAGAAACCAAATCTTCTAATGCCAGTGTTGACACTATAGAAGAAGTTAAGAACATCTCTGCTCACCCTTCACTTAGTCACTGCTTCACTAAAAAAACAGCACCATCTGGTGTCAAACGCGAGAACTTGGTTATAATGAAAGTTAATTCAACTACTAGCTTAGCGTATTGCCAAGTTACGCAGAAGTTTCAGGTATCTAATGCTAGAGGGCGCTTGAATCATATCGATTTCAATTGGTGCAGTGGCAGAGTAGTTCAATTGCTGAGCTGACAGACCACAATTTGGTCTCCTTATTCTAGATTCCGCTCGGGTTGTACCAGCAGTAGTTCATTTTTCGTAACTTTAAAAAGAGAGAGATAGCAAATTAACGTATACTAGCGACCAGCCCCGGCTTCGCACGGGTGCAATGTAGATACTAATGTTTCTTAAACTATAATATGCATGTATTATAAATATAAACATTTCTTTTCAATCCGTCTATTAAAAAAAACCGCATCAAAATCCGTAGCGTAGTTATAAAGATTTAAGCATACATAGGGATATAGGGACAGAGAAAGCGACTTTGTTTTATACTAAGTAGTGATTCTGCACCTTGAGAGGATCTCATCTCTCTCTCTGTTTGTAATACCTTCTAACCCTTATTATTTTAAAAACTTCCTGAGGATTCTATACTAGTTAGAGAATACCAAGCCTTAGTAGAACATGATTCAGGTTTAAGGCATCCAGCCAGTCTATTCCGTCAACGTCTCAACGCACTTAGGTGGAGTGAGCGTAAAGTGTAAAGGGACCTAATCCTTGAGTTCAGCAATACGAGTATGTCAAATAATCTAATATATAAAATAAATAAATAAAATAAAATAAAATAAAATAGCCTTTATTGCTGTTTCTTTCCTTACAATTAATAAATGCTTACTTACTTACTAATTTTTTTTTTTTTTTTTTATCGATTTCTTCTTGTCTTAACTTGCATTTGAATGGTCGGCAACTGGTTTTTTTGTATGGAACAGCTTGTCTTTCGACAAAGGCCTCCTCTAAAGATTTCCATGTATTTCTGTCTCTTGCTAAACGGGTCCATAACGGACCAGCTATTTTCTTAAAGTCATCTTCCCATCTTTTCATTTGTCTGCCTCTATTTCTTTTGCTGTCTCTTGGATACCATTCTGTTACTAACTTAGTCCATTTCTCTTTATTTTCTCTTAACATATGTCCCGTCCAACGCCATTTAAGCTGTCTGTAGGCTGTGTGTGCATTTTTGAAATTTTTGAAAAACATTTTTGAAAAAAAAAAGGAGGGACAGAGTGAAACTACAAGAAATAAAAAAAAAGAAAACAATCTAATATATAATGTCAAATAATCTAATCTATTATGTCAAATAATATAATCGATTATGTCAAATAATCTAATCGATTATGCAGGGGCGTGCGCTCCATATAGGCAATTAGGCTAAGCCTACCCTACCATAGCAACGGATAAATAAAACAAATGTATTTATTGTAACTATGCAATAAAATAAAACAAAAATATTTAATAACTCATAACGCCTAGTATAATGCTTATAGCAACTTCTCGCCGTGCGTGTGACGTATTTCAAACTACGCTGTTCCTACGAAACGGTTCACATAGGCCACAATACGGAGAGCCTT
Source organism: Hecatera dysodea (assembly GCA_905332915.2). Taxonomy (NCBI): domain Eukaryota; kingdom Metazoa; phylum Arthropoda; class Insecta; order Lepidoptera; family Noctuidae; genus Hecatera; species Hecatera dysodea. Next base: position 1,285,197 of record HG995294.1, on the reverse strand, counting down.
ATTTCAATTGATAAATTTATGCATGTGTGCAAATGTTCTTGTGTATGTACGCCCATAATTTACACACACATGTATAAATTATGGGCGTTTCTAGGCGCGCTGGAGCCCACTACACGGGTCCTGATTGGTTCACCACACAATTCAAGGACAAGTAGTAAAATTTTATGAATGGAAATCGCTTAACAGGGTTGCCAATTTGAGAATAATAATTTCCTTAATAACTTATAGATATAGTTTAAAAAAACTGGTTAGTATTATCAAAAGTATAAAATTTACAAAATAAATGTTAAATTGTAATTAATAACCCTCTAAATATAATTAAAAACCGCAAGAATTTAACTTTTCTCCCCAAATTTTCCAAACTTAATTTGAGAATTTGGTTTAAGGGGAATTAGAAAAATAAAATTGGCAACTCTGTTGACATAGAATTGTCAATTTTGGCGGGTTATGATGTATAACCCGGCAAAATGTCATTACATGTCATTCTTAAAGATTACGATAGGACCATGTAGCAATTTTTTTTGGAAGTGTATTGATTGTCTTTTTAAATGATATTTTTGCAAGAAAAAGAGAAGCCATATTGTTGATATTGTTTCATGTGACAAGCAATAGTCGTTCGAATATTTTGTTGTTGAGTGTTATAAATCATAGTGCATTGATTTTTAAGTAATTCGTTTTGAGTCATAAAGTAGTGTAAATATTAAAGTTTAGTTATTTGTTTACATACTTAAAAATGTTCCTAAATTGTGAAGTTTGTGCTGACAATGTGTTTGTTAGAGATTAAAAACAGTAAGTTTTCACAGCTATCGTATAATGATAAGATTCAAGTTGTTTCTAAAGGTAGATGTATACCCGAGTTACGAGAATTAACTCAAAAATAATTCATCTCGTACTCGTCATTTCAATCCTCAGAGTTATGAAACATATAACTGGCTATGTGTGTACACACAAATTATTTTGTTTTCTGTGCATTTTGTTCAATACTTCTAGAAAGAGTAGTTTGTATCGTCAGAATATCGTGATTTGAATTTGGTGAGTTTTTAAAATTATATGTTTCTCATCGTTCCGTATCGTGATTTCAACCCAGTAGAATGTGGTGAGCTTTTTTTTTGGACATTATGTCTGGCCTACCCTTACTCTAGAACCACTGCACGCCCCTGCGATTATGTCAAATAATCTTATCGATTATGTCAAATAATATAATCGATTATGTCAAATAATCTTATCGATTATGTCTAATAAGCTAATCAATTATGTCTAATAATCGTACCGCTGAACTCAAGGATTAAGTCGGTGCGTAAAGTTGTGACTTTGGGGTCTAAGTTTAGAAAAAAAATTCTATCAGCGATGGAGACCATCATAATGCCAAAGTATTTGGGATTTACCACATCACATTTCGTTAGCATATGTCATATCCATACACTAACTGTCCGCACAACTTCGTTTGTGTCATATTTTTCATGACTGCTTCGCTCCTATTGGTCTTAGCGTTATGATATATAGCCTATAGCCTTCCTCGATAAATGGGTTATCTAACACTGAAAGATTTTTTCAAATCGGACCAGTAGTTCCTGAGATTAGCGCGTTCAAACAAACAAACAAACAAACTCTTCAGCTTTATAATATTAAGTATAGATATTTAGTTTTCCTACAATCGTTACGGCTGAAAGAATGTTACTTTTTATAGAGGGTCTTGAGGCTTTGTTGCAGAATTGCATTATTACCCTTTTAGATATGTCACCGTCCTATAAGGACCAGACCCCGGTCGAAGGCGCGTTGTGTTCCCCGCGCGCCTCAAAAAGATTCCAGCATATTTGACGGGGCTCGCTAGAGCCAGTAGGTACTGGCAGGGCTAGGAAATCGTTCGAAAGAGTTACTGCGGCCCTTTTTTTTCTGGATGGGAAATCATCAAATAACTTCTCCCGCTCTGGGCGGAGCGGAAGAGAGTGTCAGACTCTTACTGACTAAACCCTCCCCGTGATCCTTCTTGTGCCCTTTGCGTTCCAGGGCTACGGTGACTCTTTCGAACAAATTCCGCAACCCTAGCAGGCACTGACCCTATGAGGCCCCGTCTTCTTTGCTGACGGCTCTTTGAGGCGCGCGTGGAACACGACGCGCCGTCGACTCGGGCCTGGTTGCTATCGGACGGCGAGCCACCCATAGCTCGCCATCCGCAGGCCCGCGAGTTACCGTGGCCCTGGAACCTAAAGGACCTTTGAAGGAAAACGGGTGGGTTTTAGTCAATATGAAGGAGGGACAGCTAGTGAGTCATTTGATGATTTCTCATAAACAAAACAAAGGTGTTGTGTTCTTTTGTTTATTTTTATTAGACCTTAGAATTGTTATTTTATCGGGTACTAGCATCGCTCCGCGGTTTCACCCACGTAGTTCCCGTTCCCGTGGATATATGGGGATATAATATAGCCTTTGTTCACCGGAGATAGTGTAGCTTCCCAACAGTGAAATAATTTTTCAAATCGGTCAAGTAGTTCCGAAGCCTATTTTTTTTTTTTTTTTTTTTTTTTTTTAAATAGCTTTTCCCCGTTCATGGTAACAACGGGATCTTATTATTCTAGTTTAATCATTCGTTCAGGTTCTCTCATTTATTCTTCGCACTTAGCGCTTCACACACTCTCTTTCATACATCCTATACATTCTTTGCCGGGCGAAAGACTCCCGCTATTCTATCTGTTTTCTGCTGTCCTTTTATTTTTATTTATATAGGGTTTTTAGGTACACAGTTTTGTTTCACTACAGTTTTGAGTAGACATTTTCTCGAGTTACTTACAGTAGATTTAACAGCTCTATTCTTAACGTTTTATGTTGACATTTCTTCTATTTGCTATTTTTTGTACATATTATTACTTACTTTATTATAATTTCTGTGTGGACATTTTCTCCTGTTACTATATTATATTTGTACATATTGTTTAGATAATTTATCCTTATTGCTATATTGTACTTGTACATTTGCTTCCATATTTTAATAAATCAAACAGTTCCATTGTACCAACATTTTTGTGTGGCCTTTTAACTTTTACTATTTAATATTTATACATATATGTTTCCTTATTCTGATATAGTTTTATTTCTTACGTGATACGTTATTATTTTCTACCTTATATGTCTAATCTATTCTTACATTACTAGTTCTATGTGTCCATTTACTTATTCTACAGTTTTTATTAGGCAAGGCTTATACTAGTATTATATTTAGATTTTTATTACAGACATTGTTTAATTTGGGTTTTACCGATGATTTTATTATTTGATTTAGAAGTTTTTTAGGATAGAGTTTAGACCTTTCTTTATTTGCGTTTTAGGCTGTTATAGGGAAAAAGGGTGGGGGGGAGATAGGGGGATAAAAATGGGGGGGTAAGGTAAGGGGGTGGATTCTTTTACTTATTTTTGCGTTTATTTGTCTTTTTTGAGGTTGCGGCAATAATATATATATATACTTACGATATAACATATTTATTGACATTTCTTATGCTCGTTGTCTTTCTAAGTTTAGGGGGTTTTGGGATGCTTGCTTGATATTACCATATATATTAAATATATATTTAATATATCTAGCAAGGGGGGGCGGTTCATACATACGCCGTTGTCGTCCGGGCCAGATAGTCCCATTTCTTGCGGACCGGGCACTCCACGCTGAACGCGTTGTGCTCGGTCCTCTGGAGCTTTGAGTGCAAGCAGTTGCAGCACTGCGGTTCATTGCCTGCGACAAATTCCGCGCATTGGTCGCGCATATGCGGTCCTCCGCAGTGGCTGCACCTGTCTGCACTCTCCGTACAAAATTTTCGGCCATGCCCAAATGCTAAGCATTTAGTGCATTGGATGAGCGGCGACTGGTCCTCCACCCTGACCCTTTGCAGGTCAAGGTAGAGGGCCCCAGCCTCCGTCATCCTCTGCCACACCTTGGGTCTGACCTGGACGACAACGTGCGCTGTTTTAGGGTTTCTTGTCCTTTTCTTATACTTAATTAACATTTCCTTTTCATCTATGTCTAGGTCCCTGAAGATGTTCTGGTTCTGGGTGTAGAGCGCCCTCACCATCTCGTCGTCCTCACTGTCCAAAAAGACGTCTTTTAAGACGACGAGCGGGTTTTTGTTTTTCATGGGCGCTACTACAAGCCCTTCACCTCGGCTCTCTATTCTTTCGCGGACTCTGGTCAACTCCGCCTCTGAGTCACACCCCAGTATGACCGTCTGGTTCTTGGCCTTTCTGACTTTATTAATTTTTAGGCCTGTTCCCCTGGCATCGACCGCCCTCTTCACCCTGGCGAGCACCTCGTCAGCAGTCTCCAGGCCACCTTCAAGGGTGACCGCCATTGAGTGAAGCGCCGGTCGAGGCCCGGGTTTGGCTGCCGTAACGTGGGCGTAGGTCTGCAAGTCAGGCTTTGGGTCGCAAGCCACTTCCCTAATGACCTCTTTTATTCTCTCGGTTCTGGTAACGACCTCACCGACAACGCCGTCGATTTTATCTTCGAGAACAGCCGCGGCATGACCAACGATCCCCACCCCTTTTATCGTGTGGTCAAGTTTTTGGCTGATCTCGTTGATCCTACCGACGACGTTGTCGGTGATGTCGGCACCGCTTTCGGTGAAGTGGTCGGTCACATTGCGGAAGCTTTTTGAGACCCTCTCCTGAAGGTCGTTGAGCCGCGTCTCGATGTTTGTCTCCACCTTCTCCAGCCTTTCGATTATTGTCTCCTGATGTTTGGATGACAAAGGCGTGGTGTGCGTTTTTGAAGGCGGAGCAGTTTTATGCGCTGTTTCCAGGCTCTTTACTCGACCGCTGAGCTCAAAGAGGATTTTTTTTTTTTGTCCGATTTAGAAACGATTCTTTTTTTTTGTCCATGTACCTACGAAAAGATATCAAGGAAAGGGCAATGACCTTTATTGCACATTTATCTGACGTTCAGTATAGCATCATAAACGTAACAGCTACGTGGTCCCAACTAAATGAAAAAGTCTTTCTTAGAAATATGAAAGTGGCTCATTTGACTGTTTATCGGGTTTCTCCAATAAAAATGCGGAAGGCTCTGTGCGGGCAGCTAGTAAATTAGGAACGAGTTAATTATTGACTTAGGTATATTCTACTGGTTGTGCTGCCAGGTAGGTACCGGTGGTGATCTGGTTATGTAAGGTGTGTGTTAACTTTGATTGGTAGTTCCATGGTATCCTTTTTTTTGGATGGGAAATCGAAATCATCAAATGACTTCTTCAGCTTTGTGTGGAGCGGAAGGGAGTGTCAGACCCTTAGTGACCATAACCCACCCGTGTTCCTCCTAATGCCCGCCGCGTTCCATGGCCGCGGTGACTCTTTCGAACAAATTCCGCAACAGTTATCTGGTGGTACAGTCTGTTGTCAACATTATCTGACCCACCCTAAAAACAAACGAATTTGGACCCTCTGCCTGTGACATTAAAGTTTATTCAATTTATATGAGCTTATTAGACGAGTGCGCGAGGACGCAAATTTGATCTTTAACACGTAACGTTAAGGTAAGCGTTAAGCTATTTTAATCATTATCTCGTTGACATTAAAGTTGAAAATCTTCCAAGTCACAATATATAATTACAACGGAATCTTTTATTTCGCACATTAGCAACAAGTTCTCGTGGCTTAGCGGTTTGACGCTGGATTGGCGACCAAAACCAAATTGGTTCGAAAACGCGTTTCACCTGTTATAAGTATCTTTTTTAATTTGTTATCATTTCTACACTATTGCTTGCATTATTAAAGAACGACCAATATAATTTACGCTCAATAACTTATCTTGTAAACAGGTGGGTATAATAAAAAACTTTCAAGTTCACAGAATTTATACAAGAATTTGGTTGGATACTAAGTAAAATATATTTGCTTCGTGAGGTAGATAGTAAATTCATCAAGTGACAAAAGTTACACTACGCCTATTAGCAGTGACCGCGCACGCACATTTGTAAATCGTTTCTCATAACTCGTTAAGTATTTTTAAGCAATTCGGTGTAAAAAGCATCATGTCGCAACTTAATGACTATACCAAACACAAAATCATATTTTTACATGAGCAGCATGTTGGAATTAGAGAAATTAGTCGTCGACTTAATATTGCAGTAAGTGTTTTGTATTATTAATGAACGTGTAATTGGTTATTTTACCATTGTATTTTATTTTTTTCATTCCTTATAAGTTACATACACGGTTCCAAACATGTTTATTTTTTGTTTTAGAGAAATACGGTCAGACTATGGCTAAGACGTTATGGAGACAATGGAAATATTCAGCGGATTCGTCCAGGAGCAAAAGCCATCAAGTATAGTCCCGAATTCGAACGCCACCGGGCCATTGTTTCTAGCCATATTGAAAATCCATTTTTGCCCGTTCGTGTATCCGCAATAAATCACAATATTTCAGTCGAAACAGTGAGAAGGCATTTACACGCTGCTGGGATAAAGAATTATAAGCCGGCACAGAAAATTGCATTGACACCTGCTCATCGCGAAGAAAGGGTCCGTTTTGCCCAGGAATATTTAAATTTTAATTGGGAAGAAAATGTTGTGATCTTCACTGATGAAAAATCATTTAAATCAGATAAAGATGGACGTAAAATCTTATGGAGACGGAAAGGAGAACGCTACAATGAGAAGTGCTTGCTACCTTGTAGAACCAGTGGTAGAATAACCTTGGGCTACTGGGGCTGGATGTCGTCTATGGGCCCTGGTGAATTGGTGGAAGTAGGTGGAAGGTTTAATAGTCATTTGTATTTGGAGATTCTGCGTGATGTCATGCTGCCGACTGTGCGAATTGCCTATCCAACATCGCACATTTATTTCGTGCACGATAACTGCTCCATCCACCGTGCAGGCATTGTGCAGGATTGGTTAGCTGCTCAAGAAGGTGTGACAGTTATTAATTGGCCATCTAAAAGTCCTCATTTGAACCCTATAGAAAATCTATGGGGTCAAATGGTTTTAAATTGGGACACAACTGAAGTGCGAAACAAACACAACTTGGTTGAGATCGTGACGTCGACTTGGGAGCACATGAGAGGCAAAGATTTGTGTTGGAATATGGTGCGCGGTATGCGTAGCCGCTTACAGCAAGTTATAGCAGGGGACGGTGCGCCACTCCGCTACTAATTAATCTAGTAGGGATTTTAAACACACCATGTAAGTAAATGCTCAATGGATTGACTGTTAAACAATTAAAATGTTGCAGATTATGTGGTGATGTTATTGTTATCAATAGCTTGTTTCTATTTAAATAACATGTTTATTCACTACATATAGGCAGCTATAAATCTGTAGTTAAAGCATTTCACGGATGAATTCATTTTCTCGAAAACAAAATTTTAAGCATAAGCATGCCTTTTTTAATATTTATAAATTGTTAGATTTCATTATGGCATACTAATATAAAATGTATATTAATTTGGAAATATATGAGCATTTACTTACTTTATCTTACCTAAGTCTTTTAATGAAATGATAAACATTTTTAACTTGCAATTTTCTTTAGTTTTATTTCTATACAAACTACCCTTTTAAAATGACAAGACCCTACGTCGTCCATTAAACAAGTGTAATAAAATAAAATAAAAAACAGCTGAGCAATAAGCCACGTCTAGGTCAAACTTGGTTTCGAACGTATTACAACAATGAACTCAGCACTATCCTAGTGACCACAAGACCAACTCACTTCTTATATGTCGTATTGAAATTAGAACGTTGTTGTAATGCTAGACACAATATTCTGAAGAATTTGACCCATATAGTATACTTTCATAAAGTTTATTCTTGCACTGCACAAGCAACCATCCTTCTCCTCGTGCAAATAGATTATTTTGTATTTTAAATAAGTAACCACTCCATTAAGACATGATAATAAAAAACTAGCTATACAATAGAAAATAACAGATTGTAAAGAGCCGTTGTTTTTGCAATTTTAAAGCAAGGTAAAATATGTTTACGCGAAGTCATTGCATACCCTCAGTAGCATAATATTGAATACCAGTTTTAAAATGAATCCGAGTATTTATTGTTGAACTACACACATATTACAAGTTATGCAAAAATATTACATTCCAGAAAGTTTATATCCGTCTATAGTTCTTTACATTATTATAAGAAATAGTGTTGGCATAAATTTTAAATTGAAAAGCAAAACGACGTCTTTGCCGCGGGATTTGATCTTACAACTTGTTTCTCACAGTCATATGCATAGACCACGAGACCAGAATAAGATAACTACTTCTTTTAAAATAAGCTATTAGACTAATTATGTTATAACAAGTAGTTATAAAATATAACCTAATGACAATGATATAAAGATTAAATTTGCGTGTTTGTATTATTATTGTATTTGTTCATCGATTCCTCGAGCACTTGTCTGATAAGCTCATTGCATTGAATAAACCTTAATGTTATAGATAGAAAGTCCAAATTCGTTTGTTTTTAGGGTGGGTCAGATAATGTTGACAACAGACTGTACCTACTTATAGAATTTTATGAAGTCGCTGAACTGATCTGACCTTTGAAAATCTGTTCCTGATTGATAAATATTAGATTGCTTCTCTGTAGGTTTGGAATGACATTATTTTATTAGATAGCGTATGTATGTAGTATTTTTCAGTAATTTCTTTAATACATAATTAACGGACGCAACCACCACGCGATGAAATTCACGGTTACCAGTTATTCATACATTTTTGGGGAAGAGTCACTACTAATTGATTTAAATGTAGGTATAAAAAAGTTCAACAATTATCTGACCATTGAAATATTTGCCTTTTTGATGATATCCCATTCAGAAAAAAGGGCCTAAAAGCAAATACTAAAATTAATAAATATGCCTGTGTGACCAACCTTTAATTTTTATACCAAAAAGCTGACAAACCACCATTTTTATTTTTGGTAAAATTTATCGAAATATGGAAAGAAATTGGCCCTCAATCGAATATACTTAACGTAAGATCCAGCTATCCAGTACTCATTGAATGAATCCGTTACTAATAAATTAATAGCCGTAACGTTTCAGTGCGCTTCGCTATGTTTTTTACTTGTTTTAATAAGACCTTCACCTTCACTGCTCGCTCAGCGAACAAACTTATTGCAATCAACTCTTTGTTATGTAGTTACGATAACAGTAACATTGAAGATAAACAACAAATAAAGTAACACAAACAATGTTATAAAAAATATAATTTATTATTAAAACAAAAATTTTACAAATGATCATTTGTAAGTTTTACAACGCGCGTCGGGGACTGTCACGCACGAAAGTCGTTTCATACGTTACAATATTTATTTTAAACTTAAAACACTATTTCCTAGAATTACATTAAGGTACTGATTAGACACAGCGTATTATGTACACGAGACGACCACTGTTCGTCCATAGACACTAGATATAAAACATACACACGTTCGCACTCGAAACTATTCGACCAATCGGAGACTTGTACATTGCTTATGGCCTTACCGAAGAGACTTGCTGACTGGTCGATAGTGATTAACTAGCTCAGCTAAGTTGCTAAGTTTAGTTCTAGAGACTAAAACTGGATGCCGTGCCCTCTGAGGAAGGCGTCGATCTGTCCGGAGGAGGCCGACTCTCCACGGGGCGCGACGTAGTAGAACTGCGGGGAGCCCTCCTGCGCCTGCGACGATACCTGTAGCCTCTGCGCCTGCGCCCTCGCGGCCGCGCGGTCCCTCTGCAGCTGGCTCTGCTGCAGCTGCTGCTGTTGAGCAAATAGTTGCTGCGAGTTCTGGAACTGATTCTCAGCTTGCTGCCTCTGGTACACTTGCTGTGTGTTCTGTAGCTGATGTCTGTACAAAGGTCCATTGGATGCAGGAGATGAGGGCACTGACGGCAGCTGGGGAGAGGGCACGAATGGCCTGGGCTGCTGCTGCTGAGTAGCGACATAAGGCTGCAGTCTCTGGTTCAAATTCAGCTCTCCCTTGGTCTGAGGCAGGCTCTGGTATAGCTGGGTATTGTAGGAGCCGCTTGATGGGTCGTACACCAGCTCCGTGGAGTACAGAGGGTTACCGCTGGGTGCGGGCGCAGCCAGAGACGTGGCCTTTGTAGGGTTAGCGCCAGCGGACGTCGTCGACTGCAGCTGTTGTTGGTTCTCACGATGGAACTTAGCGAATTCAGCGGCAAAGTCAATCTGGCCAGGCCTGGACGGGCTAGCGGTGGTGATCACAGCCGGGGCCGGAGAGGGCGAGTAGTTTGGCTCAGGGCTGTACTGAATCTGAGGCTTTGCGGTCACTTGGACGAGCTGTGGCCTGAATGTGGTCGCTGGGGGCAGAGTTCTGGGCGAAGTCACTTGCAGGGGGCGAGGAGTGATCGCGATAGGCTGTGCTTGGTAGGCAGGGCGTCTAGCTGGCTGCGGGCGTTGGACTACTCTCTGTCTGATATGTTGCAGAGGCTCCTCTTCAACTTCATCTTCATCAGCATCACGGAAATCGTTCTGGAAGAAGGTCGTAGGGGGTCGTGGGGTCGTGGGGCGGGGGGCGGCTACTGGTCGTCTGGGGTAGTTGGGTTCGGGGTCATCCCTTTCGGCGGAGTTGGGACCAGCGGGCTCATCTTCTTCTTCTTCGTTGGGCTTGTTGGGGTCGCAGGGGTTGCCGGAGACGTAGGTGAACTCTCGCTTGTTGCCGTCCGGGTCGACGTAACCGTACTTGCCGCGGACGACGCAGTCAGTGCCTCGTGTCTCCTCCTTGAAGGAACCGTCGGCTGCTTCGTAACCGAATGTGAAACTACCGTCGTCATTGACCTGGAAAATGGCAAACGTTCATTTAATAGGAGTATCCTAAGACAACCTATACGATTGAGTTTTTATGAAATATGTTTTGACAACTTTTAGTTTTCAAATGCTTACTGTCAATCATTACCTAGCAAAGGATGAGGACAGTTAGGAAAAAAAGAAGTGGAATATTTCAGTAAATTGATATGTGTGTTAAAAATAAAGGTTTTTTATAAACATATCAGGTTCCGTACGTTACAGAATCTCCTCCATACCTTATTGTAGTTCCTGATAGTCTGCACGGGCGGCTGTTTGGGGCCCTCCTGGACCTGCTGCTGCTGCTTCAGCCTGGGAGGCTGACGCTGCAGGGCCCTGGGCTCATACTCATCGTCAAGCCTGTCAGAGGCCCGGTAAAGTCCGTCGTAGGAATCCGCTGCTACTAGCACCACCTGGAAACAGATGGTAGAAATTATTAGAATTGAGTTTAGGACAGGTGCTGCTATTACTTTTGTTCAGTAAGTGTATTGCATACCCATTTCATTTTTTAGACAAGGGTTTCAAAGAGTTTCTATTTGGCTCAATATGTCTAGCCTTTTCCGAACTATATTGAATTTTCTTTCTACCCTGAGTCTGACCACCGTTATTGTCAAGGATTAACGGCTTAAGATACTGTCCGAGTAACGGAGGAGTTTCGGTATATAATGGACTAGCAGCGCCCCGCGGTTTCACCCGCATAAGTGTTGATCCCGTGAGAATATCGGGGTAAAAATTATCCTATATATTAATCCTAGTTATAAACCATTTGTGTGCCAATTTTTATCTAATTCCTTTCAGTAGTTTTTGCGAGAAAGAGAAACAAACATCCATCCAAATTTATAAACTTTTGCGTTTATAATATTAGGTAGTAGGAAGTAAGATAGTCATCCTCAGGTACCAAAATCGACAATCTTTAGCCTGGAAAATGGTTTTTATTATTTGGCGTCGTCGTCGTATCATTATCATCCTCTGCTGGACATAGACCTCCACCAAGTGTCACCACATGGATCGGTCCTGTACATCTCACATCCAATTGATAACCGAAGTCCCTAGGTCATCGATCCGTCTTGTGAGAGCCTTGAGCTCTTCTATTCTAATTAGGGTTTTCTAATAACATTGACCTCAGAAACCAGTCTCACCTGATCTCCAGCGGCGCGGTCCTGAGCTTGCGGTTCGTAGTCGTACTCATCCTGGATGGGCTGCTGCTGCAGCCTCGGCCTGGGACGGGCACCTGACGCCAGGGTCACACTCAGAAGTACGCACAGCATCTGTAAGGAAGGAGGAGACTGGTTAGACGGATTGCCTTACAAAGATGTGGACAGACGATAAGTTTGGCTGTCTTCTGTTTTTGGAGATGTTGTACTTTTTGTTTTCATCAAGGATGCGGTTTGGTTATTATTTCAAGTTCTTCATTTGTCTTTTCCTAGGTTACCTATCATAATGATTTATCAAATTCAGATATAGTTATTTTTGCCAATAGTTTATTTATTGCATTCATGTCGTGTAGGTACAAGGTCTTGTTATCTATACTAATATTATAAAGCTGAAGAGTTTGTTTGTTTGTTTGTTTGAACGCGCTAATCTCAGAAACTACTCGTCCGATTTGAAAAAATCTTTCAGTGTTAGATAGCCCATTTATCGAGGAAGGCTATAGGCTATATATCATCACGCTTAAGCCAATAGGAGCGGAGCAGCGATAAAGAATGTTTTAAAATCAGGGATTCCACGGGGACGAAGTCGCGGGCAGCAGCTAGTTACAAATATAAGTTTCGTACATGAACCCTGCTAGGGCACCGCAATATGTTTCTAGTTTCTTAATTATAAATGGTTAAGGAGTAAGTAGGGTGGGAATTTGATCGGTTAACTTCATGTATTTAAAGTTTACTGATTTTCAAAAGCAATATTTAATACCTACGCTCGGCAAAGTTGGCTTTTTATGGATGATAAATCATCAAATGACTTTTTACGCTCTGGATGAAGCGGAAGGGAGTGTTAGACTCTTACTGACTAAAACCCATCCGTTTTCCGCCTAGTGCCCTTTATGTTCCAGGGCCGCGGTGACTCTTTTGAACAAGTTACGCTCAAAACTAGTCTAATCAAGTGAATAAACAGACATAATCAATCAATATTAAAAAAGCAAGATTTGTTTTACTGCACAAAAACTATTCTATACGTTTTTATTTTACTCAGCTTCCTTTAACATTACAAAAGAGTAACGACATTAACACACAAGGCCGGTCTCATACAATCCATCTCAAACGTTTCGACACAACAAAACTGAAAATTAAACTAATGCGTATCTATTTTGTTCTAGACTGTACGCGGACAGGTGACTAATCGCGTGAATGTAGCGCTCGGATTAATTAATGTTGGGCAACTTGATGATTGCAGGTTTCATTCTAGTAATAGGTATATGTATGTAGCTATATATATGTGGAGGAGAATATTAGGTACGCTAAATTAATACCTACAAGAGTTTTCAAGTATGTAATGATCTTCTACTTACTCAAAAACTCGGTCCTTAAATTCCTAACCATTGCTAAATTATGTTTCAGTAGCGTTTGCAACTTCCATTGAACCATAAATCCGGGTTTCTGGAAAATTCTCTTGTATTTAGCAACGATGCTCTTTTGAAACCAAATAGTTCTACTGTTATGGAGGCTGTCATTGGCGGAACAAATTACTATATTTTCATAACTTTAGTTTAAGTGTGTATCGGATTTGCGCGAAATGTTTTAAAACGAAAAACACTACAGTATAATATATGTTAAAACAATACAAGACGAAAGCTTTACGATAGTTTTAATTGTCTTTGATTTTTAAGGTTAGCTTAACAAAAAAAATAGGAAATTGACAGAGTCAATTTTATAATTAATGATCCTAAAACATGAGTAAAAAAACATCAGACTTATTTATTTAATCGAAACATTTAAATATTTGTCAAGACGTTTACTTGTTCGCGTGACCCAAGGGCTCGCTTTTACCTTGGACACAGATAATATAATACTACAGTCCTTGGACAAAGGATAAGCATTGCCATACAGCGTGGTAATGCTGCCAGCCTTTTGGGTACATTACCAGAGGCTAGCGAAGCGGAGGAATTTTTCGACGCCATCTTTGACTATTTGTATTTTTAGACAGCTAAAAGTTTTTATTTAGCTAAGTGTATTATAGTAATAATTATTATGAGTATTTTAGGCCATTGTATTTGCTTGCTAATTAAAAATACTTACAACAGAACTGTAAATGTGTTATATCGACTATTAAAATTAACGACTTTTTCATTACTTATGATTAACAACAACCTCCAAAGAGATTGTAAGTCAAAATATCGTTTTGAAAATAACTGGAATTGACATATCATTTTAATTATTTAAGCAAGTTCCAAATATGTACCACCATTACTTTTGTAACACGGCAAGGAATATCCAGCATAGGTACGTTAAAATGACGTCATACCTTGTACGCGGAAACTCGTAGATAATTTTGATAAGTTAATCGCCAACGTCCATACTACGTTGAATACACCGGTTCTCGTCCGATCACCGAAGTTAAGCAACATCGGGCGCGGTCAGTACTTGGATGGGTGACCGCCTGGGAACACCGCGTGACGTTGGCTTTTTGCTATCATTTTATTTATATATATTGTTTTATATGATTGAATAGAATAAATAATTGATGACTACTTAGAACAAACAGTGAACACAGTTCATTTTATATTAATCACTAGCTGACCCAGCAAACGTCGTTTTGCCACATAAAATAAAAATTAAGGGTGAACCACCCTTAACATTTAGGGGGATGCAAAATAGATGGTGTCCGATTCGCCACCCTAGCCGATATGCACGCTAAGATTCACGAAAATCGGTCGAGCCGTTTCAGAGGAGTTCAACCACAAACACCGTGACACGAGAATTTTATATAGATAGATAAGGTACCTAATAATTTGCCAGCATAACTTGTTTTTTTTTTTTTTACTGAAAGTAATAGCATAAGCATAGGCATAATCAGCCTTTTAACGTTCCCACTGTTGGGACACAGGCCTCGTCTCTAGGAGAGGGAATGGGCCGTAATCCAGCACGCGGGCCCAGTGCGGGTTGGTGAATGTCACATGTCTTCGAATTTTTGGTTGTAGGAGATGCCGGTTTCCTCACGATGTTTTCCTTCACTGTTTTGAGAGCAGTGCTGATGAAATTGATTACACAAAGTAATGCGCCTGGCTAGGTTTGAACCCGCGACCTACTATACGCAAGTCGGGACCGTTATCACTCGGCCACCACTGCTCCCTCCCTGAAAGTAATATTTTAAGAATAAACACTACCTACTCAGAGCTGATAACGGTCACCACACCCGTGTAACTGCGCTAATCTAGTCTATGACTGAAGGCTGATTTTTCAAGTCACTTGGGGACACATTTTCTGAACGAAAGCTGATTTTTATTCTTCAGATAAAAGTAACTATACTAGTTTTTTATTTAATGAAAATGTTTTCGCGAATGCGTTTAACCCTACTACTGATATTTTGGTTGTACAATCAAAATATCGATCGAACGTTAAAGAAGTTTGCAAATTTATTTTTACACACTTGCACACCACTTTGGTCAAACCGAAATTTTAAAGTTTAATTTCTAATTGGCTGGAAGTGAATTAGAAAACTCGAAACGGCCGTATTCATAGTAGAAACCACATTTTATTCCACGACACAACCTCAGGTTTATCATCTTTAACCTCACCTGTAATCATTAATGTTGACATTAACATTATAATGACCACCTCATGAGTTGACCTGGGCCCTTAGTTGATGATAATGACCCACAGCAGAGGTCAGCTCATCGCGGACGTTCAACTCTCTTATATAATGCGCATGCGCAGATATCGTTAACGAGTTTCTGTGGTCAAGATTCTGTGGTGACAATTTTATCTAAGTTTGTAGGTGGGAATGGGTTGTTTGCCCTTTTTAACCGACTTCCGAAAAGGTGGAGGTAAAAAAAATACAGTCGTATTTTTTTCCAGCGTTTTGTTACCTTATAACTTTGTACTGGATATCCCGATTTTGATGATTCTTTTTATACTTCAAAGCTTGGTGTTTGTCATGTGGTCCCATTTAAATGAGTGAGATCTGACGACTAGTATTTGAGTTATCCCTAATAATGTGTGGCTTCAACTACATTTATGATGTTCTCATTCTGTCACTATAGATATTATAAAATGAAGAAAAAAAAACTGTATACGTTGGTTTGGAAGACCATCTTAGTATTTCAAGGTGGTCCTTTTTTAGTTTGCTGAAGATCTGATGAAGAACAGAGATAGGAAACCGAACTTTTCGATAAATGACAGCAAATCTTCCGGAATTACTAAAATCGCGTGTCTCGATCTTCATTTGTTTAATTGGCGCCCAAATTACGAGCGTACCAAAACATTTACATAGCAAGAATAATATATCTAAGCAGAGAAATGACCACAAACACCAGTAATACGTACAGTAATCCAATAACACGTAATTGTAATGACATGATACAATTGTCGTAACAGTGGTTAATTACAAAACTGTCCGCATTCCGACCCACTTGCGCACCGGCGCCCGCGCAGCCGCGTCGTTAGGGAGACCATGGCGAAAGGTAAAGTGATACGCCCCCTACATAAAACTTTTTTTTTACATAAATTTTTTTTACGTAGTGATAGCTGGTTTTTATTTAAACCAATATTGTTTATTACCAATTTGAAAATAAATGCAGTTTTGCACTATTTTAACCGACTTCCAATAAAGGAGGAGGTTCTCAAGTCGACTGTATTTTTTTACATTTTTAACATCAACGGCATTGTTTTATTATTATGTTATCCATAATAACTGTTAATATTTTAACCGAATTAAAAAAAATATACTGAATCCTCATAAGCTTTCATGGTATGCTATAGTTCTTTTCATTGATATATAAGTTGGTGAGGGATCTATGAATCTGTACACATTTTCGTTTCAATATAATTACTTACGTAAAACGAAAAAAAAACTATAAGTAAGGCACTTAATCATCCACACCTCACAAATTAAGAAAATTATAATTAAACCTTGAGAACTTTAATTACTGAACTTTAAAATTATTAAACGGTATTTGAAGGCCCCAATCACCTGTCATTCACCAGAGTTCAATTAAAAGTACTTTATTAGGAAAATGATAAACGTTTCTCACGAATTACCGAAAATAACGCTAAAATTACTTCGTTCTAAAAAGGCTTCATTTAATTGAGTTGCATCGGGTTTGTCCTAGTTTTTCTCTAAAACATGGACGATTTACTGCGGTTAATTTTTTTCACGGTGTAAAAAGCTGTTGTCTTTTTTTACGCGACTGTAGCAGAAGTAGGGTTATTCTTTAAGACGGGGCCCCATAGGGTCAGTGCCTGCTAGGGTTGCGGAATTTGTTCGAAAGAGTCACAGCGGCCCTGGAACGCAAAGGGCACAAGAAGGATCACGGGTGGGTTCTAGTCAGTAAGAGTTTGACACTCCCTTCCGCTCCGCCCAGAGCGGGAGAAGTCATTTGATGATTTCCCACCCAAAAAAAGAGGGTTATTCTTTATGTCTTTACGTTTCATAGATTTTGTAAAACAAGTATGAGGATGGTTTGTATTGTATGTGTCACCGGACAATTGTAAAATGCGGAAAATTATAATATATCTTGAGAGATTGTAAACTGTCGATAAATTCTCAACTGAAAATTTGGAATACCTTTTTACGCATCAGAATTTGATATATGTCTATAATCTCTCGAAATCATTCAAGTTTGCCATTTTCCGGCGAAGCAAAGACAAAGTATAAAAAGGCAAAGTATTGGGATCATTTTTCACGTAACGTAAATGTAATTTAGGGCTGTACGTATGCCTGGTAACTAAAACAAAACCAGCCAAGTGCGATTCGGAGATAAGACATGGTCAACTTTCATCTGTTTTTTTTTAAATAATTTTGTAATGTCTTTTTTAACTATAAAAAAATTACTCTAACGACGAGCCTTCTGACTTGATATTTATTTTAATGTTGTTTTTTTTTTTTCATATTTTCCCAAAAGCTCGGTCTAGTAGATTCGGAGAAAATCGACTGTGACAGCCGGACTGATCGACAGGCAACCGAGTGATATGCAGAGGTTCGGACACCTAAAAGAAGTAATTGACTACTCAGAACTATAAGAAAACATATCGATAACGCTACTTAGTGCCTAACATTACCAGTCAATCAGTAGTGCGATTATTTATTTAAACTTTATGTACAATAGTGTTACATGGGCGGACTTAACGCAACAAGGCAGTATCTACCAGTCAACCTTTGGTTTAAAAAGACTATAGTACCTATAACAAAACTTATTAAATAAAACTTGAATACGAAGTGAGCTCTAAATAGATCCAGTAAAAGTGGAATAATACTCGTATTTCATTTCAAGTACTCAACTTGATTCCAGAATAGATCGAAATTGCAAATTTTTTACTAATCACATTTTCAGCCATTTCAACGTCATAAAAACGAAATCTACTCAAATTTCTTCATCTGACTTGGCTTTAAAGACCGGTACTTGTACACAATGCGTGGCGCGCAAAATAAAGTATTCAACAAAACGCTTTCCGCATAAAGCCCTTCATTCATTCACAGATTAATCCAATTTCTTTAAGACACACACCCACTAAGGTGAAAGCGAAATTGACTACACTACACTTTATGTAGGTACGACGAGTAGTCAGTTGCCATTATGACGTCATTTTATCTGCATTTTTTTCCTCTAAATGTCTTTTATAAAGGCTATTACCTAGAAAGTGTCATTGTTTTGTGCCAGCATCCGCTGTGAATATTTTAATGTGGGCATTCATTTGAGATGTAATCTTAATAGGCAAATAATGGCGGGCGATGTGAAACGTTTACGTACATATGTTTCTTCCGCAGTTTGTATCTTACGCTATAGTTATTTGTAAAATGCTCTCGGTTTGGATCCAATGGTTGTAAAGTGCGTGTGGTGAGGCGTGGTAAGTTTAGTTCGATTCCAAGAGGGCCTAGGGAATGGTGATTGCATTGTCGAAACGCTAAAAGATTTAGGTTTTGACCGAGAGACATTTCAGTAGTGCATGTCAATCTCTTTGGTAATCGCTAAAATACAGATTATAGACTTAACATAAGAACATGTTATGACACAATTATGCTCACGGGTGGTCTATTCTTTAAAGAGCTTTAACAGTAATATTATGTGAGAAGCTTTAAGAGCTACAATGCTAAACAATAAAAATCATAAGCATTATGCTAACATTGTATAATAAACAAAACCTCCTTAAGTACCATGTATTAAATTAATTAATCATGATTTAAATTAACATGTTTAAATTCGTTTACATGCCTATTAATATGGGTATTTTAATCTTACAAAATAAAATCAAAGTTAATGATTGAACATTTAATTAAACGAATTCTAATCGTTTAATTATGTATGTATTAGAATTAAATCGCAAACCAACTATTTATGAGGCAATCAACATGTGTTTTATATGTGAAGGCGCCTGTCCACTTAATTATAAACATTCCTCATTACACTAAGGACATTTGTAAACTATTAATTGGAAAAAAAATCTTTTCTATTACTATAATCTACGTTACTCATGATTTTTGCCGTTATTTGTAGTAAACTGATTACGCTACAGATTTTCTGCAAATTAATCCCACAGTTTACACGTTTTGCTAAACTTGTATATTATTTAAACAAGCCTTTATAGCCATTATAGATCTTTTTTAAATTTCTCTTAATAGCCTCAAATTTATACTAAAAAGTAGATACATCACCTAAATTTAACTGTTATATCACTTTGTTTTCTTAAAAAAAAAACTGATAAATTATGTACGTGTATGTTTCAGTGAACTTATGTTCTCATACAAAAGATATTATGTATTTTCTTACGCGTCTTTCAATATTAGGAGTTTATTGTACTTATCTATCTTCATATTACATTGTCGGCGTTATAGGTTTTCAGATTTAAAGGAACCAATTGTCTTCAAGAATTATATTGTTTGTATATTACTGTTTAAAGCCAAAATAAAATAAAAATCAATGGATAATTGTCCTTGCCCTAAGCTGCTACTGAAGACATCCTCTTAATACTACTTATAAACATTTGTTATATTTTCCTTTCCCCGGCCGAAAAGTTTAGTTGAATTTTACCAGTACATACACTTAACGTTACAGTTGCACCAAATAAAGAACAAGAAAACCATTAGGTTTTCGCAAAAAAATATAATCTCTTCCACGGTCCCATCTTTCTCTATACCAAATTTCATCAAAATCAGTTCAGCAATTTAGGCGAGAAATCGTAACAAACAAACACACTCACCTTCACATTTATAATACATATTAACTTGGATTAGGATTAATAGTGTGACAATTTATCATGCTGTTATTAAATGTAAATGTGCCCAATGACTCACAGACAACGTTACACCGCAATGAATCGAGACCTTAACGCCGAGCTACAAGGATAACCAGTGGAACTGGTTGAACCCACGATTTATGTGGGAATACATTATTTGACGCCCCGACCCATGCGACAAGGTTTCATACTCCGGCCATGGAATGAGTATTCGTGAGGAATTCTTTTGTTTTTTATTAATTTTCTTGTTTAGCATACGTACATATATGTAGTTACTTCCAAGATTTTTTAAACTATTTAAGTGCATTAGACCTATGGTCCTCATCTGCCTAGTCTTTTTCCCAATTATATTGGGGTTGGCTCCCAGTTAAGCCGGATTCAGCTGAATACCAGTATTTTACGTGAAGCGGCTGCCTACCAGACTTCCACAACCCATTAACTGGGGAACACGGTACTTCTTTGGCAAGACTGGTGTCAGATTTTTTGGCTTCTGACAATCCGTAACGACTGCCAACGATCTCTAAATGACAGCCGGGACCAACGTCTTAACGTGCTTTCCGAGGCACGGAGAAGTCTCGTTATGTTAAGATAAGATGATCAACCATCCACAGACCAACCTCGGCAAGCGTTGCTTAACCTCGCAGAGCGACCCGTGCGGCTGTTATAGTCTCCCTCCGTGAGACCTATGGTCCTGATTTTCTGAAACTTCGAGGGTCGTACATCTGTTTGAAACATTTCAATGGATCATCATTATTTCTGTCGAAAGACATCTATTGCTGGACAACATCTCTCCACCTTGTCATAGCCACTTCAGACATTTCGGACCCATGCGTTTTGCGTGCAATTTTTCCTGCTCACTGTCACGTAAGTGGGTTCATGTTGATAAACCACGAATTTGAGATTTTAAAGGAGACTTCTCACTACAGAAAATGGTCTCATTCATTAAACTGTGAGTAAAAATAAGACGACTTTATGTCGTCCATCACGCGACAAATCTCATAACAACACAACCTTCTCCTTATTCAAAGTCGGTTAAAAAATTGACACATACCAGCACGTTTTGACCGAGGTTGGGCCTACCCCCGAGGGGACAATAAAACCTAACCATGTTTAGAAACCACATTTAAATGTCGTGTACATACAACATACATAACATTTATGTACATACATAGTTTCTTAATGTAGCGAAAGTGTGCTACGCGGTGGTAATATTAAATAGAGCTGTTTTATGAATAGACACGATATAATGTATTCTGTGGGTGGTTTTCTTGTAGCAGTGGACGTACTACGAAGTGCCAATGCTATCATGATTCAGTGTGAAAAAGGGATAGTGCTATTCGTCTTGTGTAACTCCGTCTCTCTCTGACACAGGAATCATGATGGATTTAAGACGTCATGGTAGGGCTGCTGTTTTTTTAAAGTAGTATCGTTGTAGGTTTTAGTAAGAGCTGACTGAAGGCTGCCTGTGGGGTCGAGTGTTCGATTTCTTGATATCAAAGCGTTATATAGAGCTTTTTCCAAGGTATTTTCTATCTGTTATCGAAGGATGATTGAAAGCCTGCCCCCCCATAAAGGGGGTATGATCGACTGTCTCCCAAGGTTGCGGATTTTTTTCGAAAAAGTAACCGCGGCCCTGGAACGCAAAGGGCATTAGGAGGACCGCGAGTGGGTTTTAGTCAGCCAGAGCGGGAGACGGAAGTCATTCGATAAATTCCTGTCCTTAAAAAAGTTAGGTATGTATAATTTTATCTCCTATAATTAGACCACTGATAGACATAGATCTTACATAGATAATTTAAATATTGTCCAATCAGCATGAAGGGGCTCCACTCTGATACTACGCTTGGAATGAGTGAACCCAATTAGCTGGACTAAATTTACAGCGGTCAACCAGGTCCGCAGTTGGTTAAGATATTTCTCGACTTGCCACTCCAGTTCACGTCCTGGGGGTGGATGTACGGCCGAGGTGATGAAATACGGAGGAGTGCAGATATCTCGTCTGCTGCACTGTCCTCAGATGAGGTCGTACACCTCAAAGCTTTTAAGACTTTTCGAACGTGCAGGTGTTAGTTAGTGCCCTTGCATTCTCAATGCAGCTGGATATTTCGCGACGAATATACATGGAAAAACTACTTATCAATTTGCCATACAAATAGGATCCTCTCACAAATCAAACTCACGACCTTTACCGTAACAAACCAATTTCCTATCCACTGCACCATCAAGCAATCTAGACAGTTTTTGCCAACATCCGAGCACATCCACTAAATCAAACAATCTGCCTTTGTTAACGATATTGCGGTCAGCTACGAGTCTTACTGAGGCAGCTGACTTACAGTAATTACATGGAGCAACAAGCGTCTGCCTACCTGACCTACACAACCCAGAAACTGGGTAACTCAATACTCAATACATTTATTGCTTCCACATGTGAACTTAGGTGGTAGGTTTTACAAAAATATGATAATTGTGGACCTTGTCGGGCACAGCAAAGTAGGAGAGAGGAATAGTGGGCTACTTCCCGTTATGTCACATTCCCGATACGACAACATGTCAAAAGTTTTAAAAACAACTGAACGCTAGTGGCGTTTGGTCAAGATTTTAATCTTCAAAGGATTCAAGGATTCAAAGGATTCAAAGCATTTATTTCAATTAAACCCTTTACAGGCACTTTTGAATTGTCAAGTCGAAAGAGGTGAAGCTATCTGCACGTTCCAAAGCGTAGATCTCTATGGAGAAGAACGTGCAAGAAACTCCACGGACACTCTTTTAAATTATGTTCTGTATTACATAACCTTGGTTACATCCTTGGTCGCTTCTATATGTGAGGACAATGCAAAATAAAAAAAAAAAGGAAACTATAAAAACAATTCAAAGTATAAAGATTAAAACAAGTCAGTGGCAGTTAAGAGGTGACCAGTCTCAACCGACGGCGCCCGTTCACGAACATGACGGGAACCGAATGATCCAACACACACGCCACCATCAGCGAAACATTTGAGCAAGCATGACATGCTCTCAACTGCCATTTTAGTTCAAGTCACAAAGTAAACTATAACTTATCACATGTAAATGGCTCCATGGTACTCACATTTACAATATTTGAAAATAAAATGCTTCTACATTATACAAAACTATGGTTTACAAAAACCAAGCAACTACAAGTAAAAAAAAAAAAGAGAAATGATTAATTATCAAATTAATATTATATATAAAAAAAAGAATAAATAAATGAGACAAAAAATAAAAAAAGGGCGAGCATCTCTTCCAATATAAAATCCTAAACTTGTTTATCCAAGTGGTTGAGGCTGTGGAGCAGGACCGGCATTTAGCCAAGCATTATTATCTTCAATGTAATCCCCCAACTTATAATATGCTTGCCTGCATAATGTGCGTTTAATACAAGTTTTAAATTTCGTTTCATTCAGTTCTAATATATGGGGAGGAATTTTATTGTAACATTTTAAACAATACCCCATGAAAGATGTGGCTACTTTAGCTAGTCTGATTAGCTAGTCTTCATACATTCATTCCCGATTCGTCAACATTTGAAAATGCCTATATTCTTTCCCGTTTGGTCAACATTTTGTTTGGAAAGTACAGTCAGGAGCAAAAAGAAATGCCTCCGTTCATGTTCTATCTACTTACTAGCTTCTGCCCGCGGCTTCGCTCGCGTCAAAAGTGTTTTGATTATCACTTTCAGTTTCCTCTAGATCAGTATAGAATTCGTGATACTAGCATATTGTTATCCCAGTGAGCTCTTTGTATTTTGTTAATAAATTAGCTTCTATCTGCGACTTCGTCTGCGTGAACTTTAGAACTGGCTTCAGGAAGGCATAACATAATGAAAGTTATCTCGTGGTTTCGCAATTCAGTAATTTCGGGTATTTGAGGCTGGAGCGTCATTTATTCTTTTTGGCTTATTGTTTCTGGCTTTTTCCTCGACTCCTAAGGGTCATAGATTGATGTTAAAAAGTTATCCTAGCCCCAAGAAAAAAACAAGTAAAGTATCCTGGTAGTTTTTGAGTTTTTAACATTCGTACTTCTAGCCCGAGAAATGTATCTTCATGATTCTGGTATCCTGGTAGTTTGTGAGTCTTTGCCGCTTACAATTCCAGCCTCGAAAATACTTCGACATTTTTCTAGTCTCCTGGTAGTTGTATTGTAAATCTTGACCACTTGGATTTTTTTGCACTTCCACAGTCTGATTCACTCTCAGTAAGGTTAGGACTATCGGTTTTCAAAGTTAAATAGATGAAAGCTGCACATGGCAATCAAACCTATTGCCACAGTACATACCTATGCACGTAACGTATATAATTTAGGATTTTACATATGCTAAGAAAGCAATATACCAACCTCTGGGAAAGTCAGGTGATAAAAAGATCGTCAAAAAGAACTTGGTAACTTTTGTAGTTGACTGTACTATACAAAGAACTAGTTTAAAAAAAGGGTGACAAAACGAGAATGGATGTATGAAGATCAAAATCTTGACCAAACGCTACTAGCGTTCAGTTGTTTTTAAAACTTTTGACATGTTGTCCAATCGGGAATGTGACATAACGGGAAGTAGCCGAATAGTGTACCTACTATTTTAATGTATATAGCGTCCTTAAACTATTTGTAGATTAATAAATAAAAAACAAAATAAAAACTACTTACCTAATTTAAAATTTATCATTAAAATATTCATTTATATTGTAATAACATTTGGATATTAAAAATTGCTTTAATTTATTTGTGAATATATATATTTTTTATTATTCTTTAATTATTTCTGGTAACAGGATATCCAAGCATATCCAATGTGAAGTTAAATATACAAGATTAAGTCGCATAAATCACATTTGTTATCTGATACATTATACATTAAGGGCATGTCATCGATGCGTCGCGCGTCGCCGCTTAGAAAGGAACGTGTGTGCCGTCCTTAAAAGGTTGAGTAATGTTGAAGTAGTGTTTTGTTAACGATGCCTCGTTAGCTATTTTTAACCGACTTCTAAAAAAGGAGGAGGTTCTCAATTCGGATGTTTGTATGTTTTTTTTTTTTTTATTGTTTGTTCGCGCATAACTCCGTCACTTGCTAACCGATTTGAAAAATTCTTTTTTTGTTGGAAAGGGTATACTTCCCAAATGGTCCCATGAAAATTTTATTGAAATCGAACAAGCGGTTTTTGAAAAATCAACAAAAATCTAAAAAAATATCTACATTGTCTACATTGACGACCTTTTAGTTTACTCTGCATTGGAGCAGTGCGTTTTTTTTACACTAATGTAATTGGTTCGTTTAGGTGGGGGGAGGGGAGGGGGTTTAGGTACCACTTAAAAGTGAAAAATAAAAAACTTTTTACAAAAAAGTACAACCGACTTTTCCACAAAAAATCAAAAAAGTACAAAATAACTTTAATTTCGGAAGTCGGTGTTCAAAAAATGAAAAAGGAACCACAAACACCGAGTTCCAAAATTAAAGTTATTTTGTACTTTTTTAATTTTTTGTGGAAAAGTCGGTTGTATTTTTTTGTAAAAAGTTTTTACTGTATAAAGTTCAGATTTAGACTAATTTTTAAGGAGACGTTTAGTTGACACTTCTCGTGAGCCAAGGGCTGGCTTTTATTTTGGTCAAAGGATAAGCATTGCCATACAGCGTGGTAATGCTGCCAGCCTTTTGGGTACATTACCAGTGGCCAGCAATGCAGAGGAATTTTTCGACGCCATCTTTTGACTATTTTTAGTTTTAGTAAGTTTTTTATTTATTTAAATGTATATATAGTAGTGATTCATAGATTGGATTTCTATTTAATTAAATAAATAAACTTTTTTAAGGTAAAAAGAACTTCCTTATGTTCTATCTGTTGTATAATTTTACCCTTTCGGTTCCTAGTTTAACCTGATACAGCTGTGAAGCCACGACGTAGTGGGGACTTTACCCTACTAAGTCGTGGCTGGCTATTCGGTCCTAGTCTTTACCAGGGAGATTTAATAGGAGGAGCTCGTGGCTAAATTATAACAGCCATACGGGTCGATCTTCTAGGTTAAGCAACGCTTGCCGAGGTTGGTCTGTGGATGTGTGACCATCTTAACATAACGAGACTTCTCCGTGCCTCGGAAAGCACGTTAAGCCCTTGGTCCCGGCTGTCATTTGGAGATCTTTGGCATTACGGATTGTCAGAAGCCAGAAAATCTGACACCAGTCCTGCCAAGAAGTACCGTGTTCCCCAGTTAATGGGTTGTGGAGTCTGGTAGGCAGCAGGTAAAATACTGGTATTCAGCTGAATCTGGCTTGACTGGGAGCCGACCCCAATATAGTTGGGAAAAGGCTAGGCAGATGATGATTTTATAGAACCGTAAAAATTATAGATATACATTGTGGCTAGACAGGATTGTTCCATGCCAATATTGTTCGTTATCGCATATTTACATATGTACTTACAGCTGCAAAAAAGTGCAGTTTCTGTAAATAAACTTAACGATAAATCGATAAAAAGTGTGACTAATAACTTGATTATTTATTTACATAAAATGGCTGTTGACCTCGATGGAAACAGGTTTTAGAATAAAAATAACTTTTTCTGTACTTACTATCTAGAATCAAGTTCAATGCGTAACTCTGATTATATTTATTTTTATTCTAGAATAAGTACTATATTTACTTTATTCTAGAAGTTTGAGATGCTGAAGCAAATCTAATGTTGCGAGACAAGAAAACTTAGTTATGTTATTGACTTATTGTAGCTTATGTGGGCAAATGCGTAACTACGTTTATTTGTTACGCTTTCATTCCTAAATCACCGAACCGATTTTGATGTATTTTGGTGCAGAGATAGATACACACTAAAACATGGTTTTCATTTTCTAAAGTCATCTATACTTAAAGGAAAAAGAGGGCCTGATGAGGGATTATCTGAAACTCAAACACCTTTTTTGTCTTTTTTTTAAGAATGGAATCAAATCACTTCTCCCTCTCTGGGCGGAGCGGAAGTGAGTAACAGACTCTTACTCACTAAAACCCACCCGTGATACTCTTACTACCCTTTGCGTTCCAGGGCCATGGTGACTCTTTCGAACTAAATTCCACTAGGAAACTCAACCCCTGAACCCAACCCTAAGTTTTCATGTCAATATTCTATCAGCGAATTATCAATAAAATGTAATGCAATTTATACTGTGACATAATCCAGATTTATAGAGAGAAAGTCACAACAACCATTAAACCCACCCACGCTCACCAAAAAGGGCTATCATCTAACAAGATCAGCAGACCGCTCCAATTTCATCACCTCACCTACATTACTGCCTAACCCCTGACGGAGTTCGACAAGTCGTGACCGTGAGTTACTTAACCAGTAATTACGTCTTAGGACTCGTACCGGCTCAGTCACGAGATTGTCGTGTCCCCGGTTCCCCACTGAGTCATCCATTCAAGTTGTTATCTTCTAACATTTCTGGCGCCCTGGTAGTTTGGATAAAGGGATCACAGCAGGTGTTAAAAAAGGTGATATAAAATGCTGGCCGATATCGCCAATGAATAGGGTATTTTATTGAAAAGATGTAGGTTATTAGTCCGTTAGATTTCCAAATAATAATGTATACGTATTTTTAATTATTTCACGTAACCAAACACTTAACTAACTAAAACTAAAAATAGTCAAAAGATGGCGTCGAAAAATTCCTCATCGCTGGCCACTGGTAATGTACCCAAAAGGCTGGCAGCATTACCACGCTGTATGGCAAAGCTTATTATCTCTTGTCCAAGATAAAAGCCAGCCCTTGGGTCACGCGAAGTATCAATTAAACGTCTTGACAAATCTATACATAAGTTATGAGCATTTGGACCCCATGACCCGAGAGTTTCATCCCCAAACGGCTCGAAAATATAACTACCAATAAGGTTGTTATATTTCCGCCGCTTGAGGTTCTCCGCAACCACAGCGGCAGTGCCAGCAATCGTCAATTGAATCTTTTAGAAATATACATCTACTATAATATTATAAAGAGGAAAAATTTGATTGTATTTTTGTTTATTTGTTTGTTGCATTGAATATTCTCCGAAACTACTTGACTGATTTGAAAAATTCTTTCACTGTTGAGAAGCTACGCTATCTCCGGTGAACATAGGTTATATTATATCCCCATATTTTCACGGGAACGGGAACTACGCGGGTGAAACCGCGGGGCGACGCTAGTAATTATTATTTCAACAATGCAATCTGAAATGATGACAATCTTTAGACAATTTGTTTTTAAACTAGAAATGATATATAAAAATGAAAACAGTATCAAATTGTGTTTAGTAGTATTTATTACGCGGAACGTAAAAATGAAACACCCGGAAAAACCGCCGATGACGTCCTTTTAATGGCATTAACTTGTTAACGGTAGTTTTACCATCATTTTTCCAAATCCAGAAAAAAGTGGCGTATATTAATACGTACAGAATCTTCCAGAAGTGAGTGGTCATATTTAAGAATGATATTAGATAGATGATTTACACAAAGAAAACAATACTAAAGTTAAAAAGTCACATTTAAAAAAAAAACGACCAAAGTACAACAAAAATTTCACCAACCGTAGCAAACTGCTTGAAAGTCATTCGTTCGGAACTTTTAAGTCATCTTTAAAACTCGCTTCTAGAACAGCCTGTATAGCAACAAAACAGTCTAATAGTTCCACTTAATCTTTAACCTGATATTCTTGCCGTAAACTTAGGTTACAATGTCATAAGTCTGTATATACTAAGACCGCATGGAATTTAACACGTATTCTATGCCAACCAGAGCGAGGAAGATATAAAGCAGTTTAACTTCTAATTACTTTTAATCTACGGAAGATAAAACAACTGAATGTAGTATATATGATCTTATGATCTTAATATCTCGCAATATTGAGGAAATAGAAATTATGGATACTCATTTGAATTTAAATGTTCAAGCATAATAAGCATAATCAGCCTTTTAACGTTCCCACTACTGGGACACAGGCCTCCTCTCTAGGAGAGGGAATGGGCCGTAATCCACCACGCGGGGTCAGTGCGGGTTGGTGAATGTCACATGTCTTCGAATGAATATACATGATCAAAGAAATTTTTTTTTTCTCATGCATCGATTACACTGTAGAAACGTTTCTTGGTTGAAATACTATCATTTAACCAGCAAGATTGGAAGAGGGAAAAATACTCATATTGTAGTAAGATTTTCAATGATGAAGTCGTGTTTTTATTTCACTCTAGATTCTAACATACTTTTTACATTGGTTTATATCTCGGTAGGACACCAGTAGTGGCGCGGGCAGTCACGCTGTCGACTTAGTATTTGGTACAGCCAAGCCGCCATCAGGTGAAGGACCCTCGATTTTGCTGTATAGATTTCGTTGGTGGCACGACTGGTGTCACCAGCACTGGTATCCTCGTGGGATATAGGATTTACTGAGAGGCTAAGTTTTCTGAAACACCAGGATCTTTTGTCATAGGTACGCGCTAGTAAGAACAACATAATTCAAAGTTATCCCATCCGCTTAAGCTACAAGACAAGTAGATGTAATAAGCCTTATGAATGATATTGGAATTCTCTATTTACTGATATCTACAACTGGGTTCCTTAAATCAAGAGTGAATAGGTTTCTGCTAGGCAAGCGTTCTCCATCGGGTCGCGGGCCTGCGGATGGCGAACTATGGGTGGCTCGCCGTCCGATAACAACCAGGCCCAAGTCGACGGCGCGTCGTGTTCCACGCGCGCCTCAATGAGCTGTCAGTAAAAAAGACGGGGCTCTAAAGGGCCAGTTTCTGCTAGAGTACAGGAATTTGTTCAAAAAAGTTATCTGGTGACTCTGGAACGCAAAGGGCATTAGGAGGAACACGGGTGGGTCTTAGTCAGTAAAAGTCTGACACTCTCTTCCGCTCCGCTCAGAGCGGGAGAACTCATTTGATGATTTCCCATGCAGAAAAAAAAGCGTGCTTCATCGTTGACCTAATCTTAACCGCTTTCTATTCAGTGAAATTTTGGACAAAAGCAAGCTCAAAGAACAAATGAAATTTTCTCATAAAAGAAAAACGTGCATAATCTACGACTTGCCATGTCGTAACAGTATGTCATCATTCATTTACATATAATTTACAGCAGAACAAGAATATAGAGCTAGTTTTAAAACTGGGCCGAATATATCATAACTGTAACGTAAATGTAATGTAACTTGTAATGAGTGTAATGTTGTGATGTAATGAAGTATTTATTAAAGTTAAGTGTAACTTCGAGGTCTATTTAATGGTCGGGTGGCGACCGTTATAGCAATATATTTGTTTATTTTGTTCAGTGGGCTAGTTTTAATAGTTTGCGGTGTGGGTTTGAGAAAGATATACATAGTTCTTTGAGAAAGTAGGTTTTGTTATGAATAGAATTTGAGTTATGAATGTTACTTCCTGAAACTGATGACTTAATTCTACATTTTAAAGTTTGTGCGCCTTCCTAAGTTTCTATTTATTATGCGTTAGATGCAGTTTTAAGTCTTCATTAGCAACTATTTTAATTCAAGTTAAATAATTTAATACTGGGGTAAATAGCGGCGGTAAATAGCCGTCACAAGAAAAACTAACGAAGCATACTTGTACGGCAACAAAAAGAACCGCTACGTCATCTAGGCGACCACTGAAAACCAGCGCCGTGCGGTGGGTATCCCACGGCACAGCATTATGCTGAGTGGAAGCCTCTTTGCCACAACCACGACATGCATTGGTTTTTTGTATTAGTTTATTAATATAAGTTATCTTGACTAACATAAATTAAGATGTACTAATACTAACACTATAGTTTAAGGTTTAGTTTAGAACAATAACTGTCGTTGTTTGTGGTAAATAAACGCTTTTTCTTTCTTTTCTTTTTCTTCTTTCCATCTATCCTGCCAGGGTCGAACTAAAATCCTGCATCGCGGTATCAGAGTTTACCGTGCTATTTGAACATGTACAACAGCCCTTATATCAAGTATCGGGCAGTTGCACACGGGACACAACAACCGTCCGGCCGGTGGACCCTCCCTTTTCAAGGGACATTTGCGGGACTTTATGTGCCGCATCCCTCTATAATACTATCTAAAAATGTAAAACTTAAAAATGTTTAGAAGACGGTATGTTTTTGTTTATTTGTAACAAAATACCAGTCTAAACCGTAGTAAGAAGTGATTAATCTAAAAAAATATTACTTTTTTTTAAACTTTGTCCTGCACTAGGAATTTGCCCTGTATCGTGGGTGCGTTTACCAACATACAAACTCATATAATACACAAACAGCCAGACCCGTAACAACTATCTGTAGGCCATACAAATATATGTTCCGTGGTGCAGGAATCGAACCGCGACACGCAGCAGCAGCCAATCGCTCAATCACTGCGTCAACTGTGACGTCACAAAATTAACGAATTGAAGTAATTTATCGAACCACATATCTAAGCATATCCTGACTTGCAACAGCGAGTGCATACACGTTAACATGCCTTAACATATAATAATCAGACCCAGCCTGTTCCATGCTGCCCTCCCTCAATGACCCCCTAAATCCGAGGCCCGTGTCCCACAGGGGATGCCCTTAGCGAGCGATCATATAACTTGTAATAGTAGTTTTTAGCTCTGGCTGGAGGCCTTAAATTCATTTGCCACCACAAGATAGTCCGTTTGAGTAGTAACCAGCCTTAGTGTGCTGAAATGCGAGTGATCCATTCAGAAAAAAAAAAAACCTTAAGAACATTAAATTCAAAGCAAAAAATCTTCGCAAAGAAAATATTTCGCTCTAGTAATTATCTTGCCAAGGTTGAGGTTTGCGGCTAGCTCAGTGGTTGGTTGAATTATAATGTAGATTGTTTTAGGAAGCATGATTATGTTCTATTATTTAATTTTCCCGCTCATTAGCGTAAGCAATTACATCTAGTTCAGAGAAGGCAAGATGAGACTAGAACCGATGTACTGATGACGTACCCCTCACGACAATCCTGGTGGTGAAATCCATGAGAGATTGGATACTTTTTCGGGCACTTTGAGTAAATTCGCAAGAGTTCTATTATACAGGATTATTTGTAAAACACCAACGAGGTCATTATGAACAACTTTTACTATGGGACCAAACCTGAAATCGCGAAAAAAAATCAGCTGTTCCCTACATTTATGTTCGTATAACTCAGCTGATTTTTGTTCGCGATTTCAGATTTGGTTGGTGAAAAATCCGAATTGATAACCCCCTCATTTTTTGCAGTCGGTCAAAAAAGCCATAGATTAACGTCAATAATTTACAAGCTATTTTAGCCAATTTGATTGAATCGTGAGATTACTTAGAATGAGAATTTGAATTTAGTTCCAGAACTTTCCCATCAACTGAATATCCTCGGAAGACACAACACCTAATAAATAACATGATGGGTATTACCCACATCAATGATGTCAATATTCATTCATATTTCAGCTCATGGCGCCACAGCCTAGGCAATTTGTGCAAAGTGTCGTCAGGCGACCTATGCAACGCAACATATGCTTCAAACGACATATAAATAGATGTAATCAAATGACAATTTCTGATACTTTCGACACTGTTCTCTGTTAGGCTGTTGCATGCGGATGGTCATTAAAAAAATGGAACGTGTAATTTTCTTTTTTTTTTTTCTTTTTTTGTTGTGTATCATGTGACTACTAACATTTGTGCTGTTGACCAAGATCCTCGGTATGGGTGGGCATTCTCGTAAGTTTGATAAAAGAACCAGAAACTTCGATTAAAAAAGAACGAACGATTCGATTTTCAAAAACTCTCATTGTGCGTACAGCTAAGGCGTGGAATTTCCTACCGGAGTCTATGTTTCCTGATAGCTGCAACCTTGGTGTCTTAAAGCCAAATGTGAATAAGTTAATTCTAGACAAGCGTAATTCATCGTTGACTAAATCATCGTTTTCCATCCGGTGAGATTGTGAATCGACTCGAGCCAAAAAACCGTAAGTAAAAATTGTCAAACACAAAAGTGGAAGCTTTACAAAATATGGCAGTAATACTTTCGCCTACTATGAAACTTTATCATTAAAAACTTGTGTAAATTTGTACTAAAACAGGGCCCAAGTCTGCTATTTTTATAAATTTGTCATTACAAAACTATCCCATTGTCATTTTGATAAAAGTTCGTAATCTGCTAAATTCATAATCGTCGATCATTGGTCGGTCAATGGTCTTAATATACTCTTTGATAACCGAGCTATTAAAAGCAATTATTGCACAATGAATGAACTGTCAACATTTTAGCAGATTACCGCATACGTACTGTCTTTCATTTGTCATTATGTACGAGATTACCATTTCATGCCATTTCTTTCAATGGAGTGTCAGTGTTTGACTATTGGAAAGTCATAGTGACGCTTTTATAGTAGTAGATTACCAAACTTGTCAAAATCAACCATTATGAAATCAGTGATAGACCATTCTGACACTATTGTAATAGCAGACTTGAGGCCCAGTTTAAAATACATGGTAACAGCAAGTTCGGCTATGAAAGGGCAATAAAAGAGAACGGTTGTCCTAGCCAGGGCCGCTACAAAACCACTAAAACATTCACAAACTGTCTCACAACCCTTAATTAACAACAAACAACTGTCTAATTGGTATCGGAAATCGTTCAGTCCACTTAACATAGTTCTGACAATTGTCAGAAGGTAGACTAATGCTGGCTACACACGATCAAGCCATTACGAGCACGATTGTTTGAGTCGTATGATTTATTGACTGTAAGTGTGCTCGATTGTAGGAATTACAGCATTTAAGGTAATGTATGTATTAGGTCGAATTTGCTAGTGTAAAGTATAGCATAGAATACTCTTTATTATGTAAACCATCTCGGTTACTGAAGTATAGAAGAAAACATTACATAGGGTGACACAATGGGCGGCCTTATCGCTAAAAGCGATCTTTTCAAGACAACTTTTTGATGGATTTTAAAGAGAAAAGGAAACACAGTACTGTAAGTAGCCATATGACACTGATAACTTTCTAAGATGCATTTAAGAAATCTAAATAATTATCTTAAGAAACAAGAGCCGCAGACGGGTTTATATTTACTACGCCATGAACTATGAGCAGACAAGAGCACGCTGCAATCTTGAAATTCATTTTCCGATATTGAAACAACAGCGTTTACTTATTTCTTTAAAAAAATGTCTAGAATTAATTAATTTTCTTTATCAATAGGGTATTTTACTGTAAAAATCTAATTAGTCCGTCTGATAGATTTACAAAAAATATTGGACACGTATTTTTTCTTTTTTCACGTAAACAAAAAATGAAGACGATACAGTGCGTTGAAAACTGACGTGACGTCACTACGTTGCTACAATTTTTACCAGCGACGTGACGTCACGTGAGTTTTCAACGCTGACCAAAGCTAACACTAAATTACCATCCGAATCCATCCACTTTTACGCTAATCCAGTTACACCACCCAGATGACCAGCAAGCATGTCATGCGCCTGCGCAGACCAGCCACAACTCATTGGTTATGTGAGGCGCGCACATAATCGAGCGGTGGTCGTTGTACCGCTGTTAAGTAGGCTCTTAGACACGTAATGTTCTGTAATGGAGGCTCTTAGAATATTAATTTGGACGAAGAATGTTGTTTTGTCATAGAAGATCTCATATCCTTTTGAAGCGGAAATGTTTACTGTACAGTCCGGAAATGTCAATGTTTTATTTTTTAGCGGCGCAAGTTGGCTGCAAGTATCACTGCATTTTCATGAAAAGAGGAGTTCTGTTTTAGATCGAAATTAGTCGAGAGACTTCGAAATTTGAATTTGAATTTTTTCGTACGTGATTTTTTTTTAATGTGTTATTCAAATGTTATCAGTTCGTTGTCGTTCTCTTGTTCTTACATAAATCGCAATATGTCTTCGTGGTCTCCGTAATATCCTCTTCCTAGCCATCATCTCTGATACATTCAGCTCCTTCCTCCTTCCTCTCCTAGCTTTAATCTTTTCTACTACTATAACGTAGGCACTCATCATCATTTGTGTAGCCTTTTCTCAATGATATTGGGTTCGGCTCCCAGTTACACCGGATTCAGTTGAATACCGGTATTTTACGTGGAGCAGCTACCAGACCTCCACAAACCTTTAACTGGGTAATTAATACGGTACTTCTTAACAAGACTGCTGTCAGATTTTCTGGCTTCTGACAATTCGTAACGACTGCCAAAGATCTTTTAACGCAACGTATTCATAAATAAAGTGTTAAATAAGGCTTTTTTTTACTATTGACAGGTAGGTACGCATTTGACCACTATCTCACCTGATGGTAAGCGATGATGTGGTCGAAGATGAAGCACGCTTGCCTAGAAGTAACCTATTCACTCTTGACTTAAAGACTCCCAGATTGTAATTACACACAGACTCTGACCTGAATGAATCTGAGAATCAAATCTTAACCCACTCTGAAGCTACTCAACCACTCAACCAAAGTTTCCTAGTCCAAACCATGACAAGTCAATAAGCTAGATCACTGTCACTTTCACTAGATCGCGTCCGGCGCAGGAGTCGCTCGCATCGCGCATGCGCCCCGCGACTTAAAAGCGAAAGCAAATGGTTTCACTGACGGACCGTGCCCGACGGACGAATTGACCACAACGTGACATTAAACGGGATTGATTATTTAAGTGTGATTTAATATGGATGAAGAATAGATTTGAAAGCAATATTAAGAGGATTAATTAAAGATTAAGTGTCTGAGAAAGGTGTGAGTGGAATTGCAACTTCTCTAGCTACTTAAACCAGGATTTACTTAACAATACAATTGCTCTTTGATTGGGTAAAAGGACTAGTCGAAGGAATATCACATTGTTAACTACTAAAATGATTTCTATGTGTTTTCCGGCCGGCATAACCTAGGCGACTAGAAAGTTAAGTAGAGCTGAAATGTCTATGCGATTGTAAATTAAACAGCATCGTATAACTTCTAACTAGCCGCAATGCTACTTAGCGAAATAAATGGATGTGATGGAGTACCTACTTACAAAGACAAACTTCTTCAACAAATGGCCCTTTTTAAGGTTCGGAAATCATCAAATGACTTCTTTCCGCTCTGTGTGGAGCGGAAGGGAGTGTCAGACTCTTACTGACTAAACTCATCCGTGTTCCTCCTAATACCCGCCATGTTCCAGGGCCGCGGTGACTCTTTCGAACAAATTCCGCAAATAAATAGTCCTACTGATTCTAACAAGCATTATTATTACCATAGAAGTCAAAAGTTGGAATAAAGGACCGCTTATCCGTGTTCCTCCTAATGTCCGCCGCGTTCCAGAGCCGTAGTGATTCTTTCGAACTAATTCCGCAAATAAAGAGCGTTACTGATTCTAACAAGCATTATTATTACCATAGAGGTCAAAAGTTCTAGTATAAAGGACCGCTCAAACATATCAATCAAAATTGTATCACTGGCCCACAGCCGCGGGGCTGTTTTTGTACTCTGTCAGCGGATTTGGTACATTTGTTTTTTCTTACAAAACATCAACTATTCAGCTTGTGAAATCTTACAATAGAAGAAATTGTTATTAATGAATGACTTCAATATTTCACAAGCGAGCTATCGTAACTATAATTGTATTCTAAGACGGAATCGATTCTCGATAATCGATATCAGAATCGAGATTGTGAAATTAGTTTATAATAATACCGATTGGTTGACTGTCATGTCTAGTTTAGTTAGCATGTTTTGGAACTGTCGTGAATGTAATGAAATGTGTAACTTTATTTGTTCGTGCAGTAGTTTATTTATTAAATTGATTTGAATTATTTTCACTAAGTAACTCTTTAAGAATGCGTTTTATGACAGCTGTCTAAATAGTTAACTGCTCGGGGCTCGGCTGAGCTGTCCCAACGCGGGGGTACAAGTACCCACGCGGGGGGACAGCACAGACCGCCAGGCAGGTCTTCTCATGCAACCGAGCGGGTGGGCGGGTTGCGGATAGCCCAGCTCCGGCTGGGGGACCGCCACCTGACTACTCGGGGTCGATCCCTCTGCCGGAGTGTCTCGACTGAGACTCCGGACAAGAGAAGTTTCCCGAAAGCCAAAATCCCAGGCCTAGGGTTATCCCAACACCCTATTTCCTTCAACTCACCCACTCCAACCTTCACTCCTTCCTTCTCCTCCACTCCTGTCGGTCCAGAGGAGGGGCAACCTCGATTCCAAAAAAGCCCAACAACCAAACCACCATCATGAAGCAGGACGTAAAAAAAACTACCCAGGTGGGTCCCGGCCAAGCCGGGGAATCCCATGCCGACTCGTCGGTCAGCCCCCATCGTATTCTGGGAGGGGGCAACCTACTGCCAACTGATGACGCGCCTTCAGCGCGACAGGCTGCTGTCACAGCGCCACCAACAACACACACAGACTCGGCTGCGGTACACGCGCCTACTACCCTGATATCGGCTGCGGCACACGCGCCAATACTGACACAGACGAAGCCTTCCACCAGTGCCTGGCAACAGAGCATTGTTCGGAACAGCTTCAGGAATAACCCTGACTCTGACCAGAAAGACGTGGGGAAGGCTGCCGGTTCAGGTGGTTCCATCCCGACCTCGGCGGGCGAAGTACGCATGCATAAGCGCGGAAAAGCCTCAGTTGGGGAGAGGAAAGGCAGCGGCCAGATGCGCACAGCCCGCGAAGGCAATAGCCAGAGCGGCGCGCAGACGGTTGCTGCAGAGCAAGTACGCGACCAGCCGCGAGTCCGCGAAGGGGCAACCCAGCGCGAAAAACGGCCGGACGCGGAAACGCGTAACCAGGGACGAGTCCGCGAAGGGGAAACCCAGCGCGAAAAATCCCTGGAAACGTTGGAATCCACCGGAGCAAAAAGCCCGAACCAGGACCGACCCAGACCAGACACGGAAAGACCACCACGAAGGAGGGCGAGGGGCAAGCGGCTCCGGGCCCCACACAGGGGAGACCCAGCGTCCCACACTCGTCCGGGTGCCTCTGAACCACAACCCGGGCCAAGCGGCTTGGGGGCGGCAAAGAGGGAACGCCCGGATGATACGGCCTCGCCGAGTACGCTTCAGGGAAACCCGAAACGTGTGAGGACCCAGGCCGCTCAAGGGGAGCAGAGAACCTACGCGCGGGCCACAAAGGATATCCCTGCGCGGCTCTCCGTAGCGATCTGCTTCCCCCCCCCGTCCAGAGACCTGACAGTGACTGAAGCGACATACGTTCGGACAGAACTTGAGAGGCTAGTCATGGAGACCGACCGGACCAAACCACTCCCGGCCTTCCGCGGTTACCCTAGGGTAGCGGACGGCACCGTGCAGATGTGGTGCGAGGACGATAACGCCCTGACTTGGCTGACTCTGAATGCGCCCAGAATAAGACTCCCTGAGACTGACCAGACTCTGACCGTCATGCGACAGACAGACATACCTACCCGTGTCCGAGCTGCGCTCTTCGTTCCCGGGTATAACGGGGACATAGTGCATCTCCAGAGTGTTCTGATTCGTCAGAACACTTGGTATGACATAGGTAGGTGGTCACTGTACAGGGCAACTTCCGTCGGTGGGGATAACCACGGGACATACTTGACCCTGGGTATCCCGACCGATGAGGTGGAAAAGGTCTTGGGACGGGAGCGGCGTATATCGTACCTACTTGGGTCCATATACGTCCGTTTCTTTCCCAAGACCCAGCCCTCTGACGTCAAGACTGACACAGAGACGAATGACACGGAACCGACCCAGACTGACGACCGTGACATGGCTCGGCTAGAGGAAGAGATGGCAAGGGCGGCGATGGCCGATGCAGAGACAAACTCTGCACCACCCACATCACCCGGGTGGACAGCTGCGCTGCTCGCATCCTCGCCGACCCGCGACAATTGGCCCAGAATGGAGGAGGGGGATACACTATCCGATGGATCCGACTCCTCCTAACTCCATTACCTCGTCAACCACACCTAACACCATCCAGATTATACAAACAAACCTTCAGCATAGCCAAACTGCCACGGCTAGCCTGCGCAGGGCGCTGGAGGTGAAACCACGAACAATCGCACTTATACAAGAGCCGTGGATCAGAAGCAACAGGATATGCGGCCTTGGTAATATCGGAGGTAAATTAACACTAAACACAAACAACACAAACACACCACGAACTTGTATATACTCACCTAAAGACGTACCCGTTACGCCACTGACCCAATTCTGTTCCAGAGACCTGACAGCGATCAGGCTCCAAACTGACCGAGATATCCCAGACCTGGTATTAGCCTCGGTGTACATGCCAGGAGACGACGAGAACTGCCCACCGAAGGAGATGGCTGATCTGGTCCGACACTGCGAAAACGCCAACCTGGACCTGATCATCTGCACCGACTCCAATGCTCATCACCCACTATGGGGCAGTGAAGTACCGAACACCAGGGGTGAGGCACTATCCACATACTTATTTTCAACAAATCTCAACATCGTAAACCGTGGCTCTGAACCCACTTGGGTCACTGCCAGAGGACAAACGATTATAGACCTAACACTAGCCACAGAAAACGCGACAAAGTTTATCTCAGAATGGCGAGTAACTGACGAACCCTCCTGTTCTGACCACAGGAGAATTCGCTTCACACTAATCGCCAACACAAAAAAACCCGCACCCAGGCGTAATCCGCGCAAAACAAACATACCCGACTTTAAACGCCTCCTGGCTTCGTTGCTAGCAAGGCACCTAAAGCACCAAGCTCCAATAACGGATCTCACAGAACTAGAAAACACCGTAACAAAACTAACCGACTACATAACCGAAGCATATCATTCGTGCTGTAAACTAAGGGCACCACACACCAACGGTAAGGGTAACCCTTGGTGGAACGCCGAATTGAACAAACTCAGAAGTACACTACGCAAACAATTCAACAGAGCAAAAAATACAAGACTTCCAGAAGACTGGGAGGCATACAAAGAAACCCAATACACCTTCAAGAAACAAATCAGAACCGCCAGAAGAACTGCCTGGCGGAATTTCTGTGAATCCATTGAGTCGAACAGCGAAGCGACACGTGTAAGGAAGATCTTATCAACCGAACAAGATCGCACGCTGGGTACACTGAAAAAACCTGATAACACGTACACACAAACAGATCAAGAGACCAGCAGGGTTCTTCTCGAAACGCACTTCCCTGACTGCAACCTCCTAGAGGACAGAACATGGGCGAGCGAAACGGGACGGACCCCTGACGATCAAGACTGGTCTACAGCCCGTAACTTAGTGACAGAAGAACGAATAGCATGGGCCATAAAGACTTTCCAACCGTACAAATCCGCAGGTTTAGATGGCATCTTCCCAGCACTATTACAATGGGGAGAGAGCACCCTAACACCATGGTTACTAGACATCTACCAGGCTTGCATAGCGCACGGATACGTACCGCTGTCATGGCGCGAGGTGAAAGTCATTTTCATCCCAAAGCCCGGCAAAACGGACTATACACAACCCAAAGCATACAGACCTATAAGTCTAACATCCTTCCTACTGAAAACCCTGGAGAGGCTCTGTGACAGATATATTCGGGATGGACCCCTGCGCCAATACCCGCTTCACAGACAACAACACGCATACTCCGCGGGGAAATCAACAGAGTCTGCACTGCATGCCGTGGTCTCAAAGATCGAATGCGCGTTTGACCAGAAATGCTCCTCACTAGCTGTCTTCATTGACATCGAGGGCGCCTTTGACAAAACCACGTTCCAGAGCATCAACACAGCCCTTGGGAAGCATGGCGTGAACACGACCTTGAGTGGCTGGATCACAAACATGCTCAAGCAAAGAGCTGTACAAGTCACCATAAATGACACAAAGAGGGCCATTGTAGCGAAAGGCTGCCCCCAAGGTGGTGTCCTTTCACCACTATTATGGAACCTCGTTGCAGATAACTTACTCAAAAAACTCAACGATAAAGGATACTTTACCGTTGGCTACGCAGATGACATAACCATAATAATAAATGGTAAACACGAAAACACACTGTGCAACCTCATGCGCCAGGCCTTGAAAATAGTAGAGGACTGGTGTCAAGAAT
The DNA here is from genome assembly GCA_905332915.2 of Hecatera dysodea. Lineage (NCBI taxonomy): Eukaryota > Metazoa > Arthropoda > Insecta > Lepidoptera > Noctuidae > Hecatera > Hecatera dysodea. The sequence continues at coordinate 1,243,989 of HG995294.1, read as the reverse complement.
ATCAGCTGACAGTGAACCCCACCAAAACAGAACTCGTTCTCTTTACCAAAAAGAGGAAACTGCCGACATTAGAACTACCACGGTTCTTCGGCACTACTCTAAGCCTCTCAACTGGAACCAAATACCTGGGTATCTATTTGGACAAGCAGCTGAATTGGGCAAAGCACACTGAATACATCACTAAAAAAGCCAGCCTATGTATGTGGCAATGCAAACGCATGCTAGGAAAAAATTGGGGCATTAGTCCCAAGACAACTCACTGGCTATACACCACAGTCATCAGACCAATAATCACTTATGGCTCTCTAGTCTGGTGGCCCAGGACCGACTTGAGCACGACACAAAAGGATCTTGAGAAGTTGCAGCGACTTGCCTGCGTGGCAATCACCAGCAGCATGAGAACAGCACCCACTGCGGCTTTGCAGGCTATGCTGGGGCTACCACCTCTACACCTGATAGTACGAGAGGAAGCGGCCCTAGCGGCCTTTAGACTTAGCGCGCTGGGCACTTTAGGAACAGACTCTAGAATCAAACACACGCGTATCATGGAAGATGCCGTCAAACGACAACCCATGATGACATCATCCAATGATAAGGCTCAAAAAATGCACTATTTCCAAAAGCACTACCACATAGTGCTCACACAAGAACCACAAGACCACTCAGGCCTCAAAGAGCTGAGAATTTACACTGATGGGTCAAAAACAAACACCAGAACTGGAGCTGGAGTTTACTCCATCGACCTCAATATTAAGATATCCAGACCACTAGGAAAGCTCAACACCGTCTATCAGGCGGAATGTGTAGCTATCATCCTGGCGGTCCATGCCATAGAAGCCAGGAGAGTTATGGATACACATATTCGTATACTCTCCGACAGCGCCTCAGTACTACAATCACTAGATAAGAACTACACTACCTCGAAACTCATACAAGAATGCCACAACGCCTTAGAACGTGTCACGGTGAGTAACCGCAACACCGTGACGCTGCAGTGGATAAAGGGACACAGCGGATCACTAGGAAACGATGCGGCCGATGAGCTGGCTAGAAGGGGATCCGGAACGGTGGCCGTTGGACCCGAACCCATAGTTCCACTCCCCTTCACTCAGCTACGCACATGGCTACGAGAACACACACACACACAAGCAGAACGATGGTGGTCCTCGGTATCTGGCTGTAGGCAGTCCAAGGAGTTTATGCCAACCCTGGACTGGAAACTGACCAGGCGCCTTCTGCGCATGGATAGAAGCAGCCTGCGAATGGTGGCGGGGACCATCACCGGACACTGCTCACTGAACAAACACCTACACACGATAGGTATCACAGACAGTCCTCTGTGCAGAGCATGCATGGAGGAGGAGGAAACGGTGTCGCATGTGCTCCTTGAGTGCACAGGTGTGGCCGAGATACGAAGGCATACAATGGGGACACCGAGTTCACTTGCAGAGATGCTGAACAGACTGAGTGGACTGATCTGCTTCTGGAGGGAGGTCGGCTGGTTGGAGTGACGGCCGCCATGGCTCACGCACAATGGTCCAATATTAGGACTAAGTGCGGAAACCAAAACCCTAATAGAATAGAATAGTTAATTGAGTCTCTTTGTTTTCGGAACAATAGTTTATTTATTAAATTGATTGCAATTATTTTCATTAAACAGCTATTTAAGCATACAATTTATGACAGCTGTCTATTTAGTTAATTGAATCTCTACATTTTGGGAACAATGGCAATCCGTAACTGTTTTAATGTAATATTATCATACCTACCTCTGATTTTTTTAATTTATTTATAAAAGATTTACTAATGTTTGTTATACATAACCTTACCTAACATATTTATGGACGAAAGACATAGTTACGGTGTAACGGTGGTTATATAACATTGGCATAAACAATACATTAACAATTAACTGGATTATGCAAAGGTTTCAAAGTTATTTGTATCTTAGTTGGAAAGGTCAAAGGAAACCTCGCTTCATAAAAATGTAGAATGATTTCCTAATCTTAAATTCGCACACAAACATAATCTTTTGACATTAACATACAATGTTAAAAAACTAAGCGACTTTTAGATCCGTATCTAAAATATACATGCATTTTGTATGATGTATGAGCTTCCTTGTATGATAACAATGATTTATAGACACCTTTTGCTGTTTGCAAATGCTACAAGCCTTTTGGGCGGCCAAACAAAAAGTGAATAAAAATACAGTTAAGTAATAAAATATCACTACCTAGCTTTTTATCGCGACTTCGCTCATGCGGCATGTCTTATTGTATGTGTACCTATGTATTATTAGTTGAAACATGAATATTTTAAGGCATTAGCAAGCACCTACTATTTTAATCTGTTATACCATGAAACTTAACACCACAAGGGCGCAGGCGTTTCAAATCAGACATGCACGACACACACACAAAACAATAAACAAACACACATTCGTACCAATTTCCGATTGTTTCCAATCGATTAACAACAAAATCCATAAATAAATAAATGTTTACAACAAAAATCCTTGATCGGTATGTGTGAACCGTACCAAGGCAGGTATGGTCAACAAAAACATTGAATAATAACGTTACGACACAAAACGTGTCGCAACGCTAACGCACTATTGAGAATCGGTAACGCGTGCACTTAGAATCGATACTTTGACTCGATTTTTTATTCGATTCGATACCGATGTATGGAAAATTACGAATGTCTTTTTATTTTCATCACGTATAACATTGAGAAACTTTTTAAGGCACTTCAATCTTATTAATCTAGGAGTAATGGATTTTACAATAGGTACATATTGGCGAATAGGATCTACCAGATTTTTGAAACACTAAAATATTGCATTTTACCAGAATAAGATATCATCCCGTTAAGAATGAATTACCTACTTTTCAATTTAAAATAGTTTTTGGTTATAATATTCTCTTCTAGGTCTTTTTACAACAATCCCATTTTTACATTATTTTAACAAAAAAAAAAAACTAGTCCAGCCCCGAAGCTCATTACTCATAAACTTAACAAGATACAGCCCATCCATCATAACAACAGATTCAAGGGTAGCCAATAGCAAAAAAGATTGTCTTCATTTTGTGGCTAGTAATCAACGTGAACTTTTGATTGGCCAGCGAGGTTACTGTTCTACCTTGTGGTTTATGAAATTGAAATACATAGATTCCGAGAATCATAACTAGTTACTTCACGGTAGGCCATTACGAATTTATACCTACTACTTAGCTTATTTTCTTTTATCAAAGATCTTTCAGAAGCAATCATCAAAGAAAATAAGTCTTGAAGATTAATCCAGGAAAAAAGAATTCCAGGCAACTTTCTAAAACCTAAAATAAACCAAATGACATTTGCTTTAGGAAACGGATACAAACAACTAGTAGTTAAAGTGTCCGATATACCTAATACTTTTTAGACCAAATGTAATTATCTATTACTTACACGCTAATAACTTCCTACGTCTATTAAATTCATGCACAAAACTACTCTAGTTAATCTAAACTCATTATCGCCTAAACTTAACCTCGACCTTTCCAAATCAATCATTAAGAAATAATATCAATTCGGCAATCTCGGCTATTCTACTTCCCGAGTTCCCACCAAAACTTTCACTTGACAGCTGACCTTGACAGCTGGCCGCCATCTTGAAACTAACGTCACTTTTTTTTATTAATTGCATGGCTGATGTGAACGGCCTGCCCTTGCTAGGGTTACCCGGAGCTTGTCTGTTAATGTCATGATTTTTCGTGATAGTTTGTTGGTATATAATTACCTACGTTTCTATTTACATTTTATGTGTACGGATTTTGAAGTGTCGTTGTTTTTGTGTATTAATTAGGTATCTATGTAACAGTTAGTTCAAAGTTTGGTTAGCAAAAAGATTTAGCTAAAGACTTTCGAAAATTAATTTCTTAGTTTACTTATATTGACACGGGTTTTAAATAAAACATAAACCTATGTGTAATTATTAATGAGTAATTATATTCATACAATTTACTTTCAACACTGCGTGCTTTATACGATGTCTGTCAATCAAACAGTCAACAATCTTCAATGTAGAATGAATACCATATTTTCTGTGGTTTGCAGCTTTTTATAATAAAAATTAACTCCAACACGACTCCATTCCCCTAGTCCTACAAAGTTTAATGACCAGCAGCACATGACACTCGCGTGAGAACCTGTTCCAAGTCCCACGGGGTCAAGATCTAGCGAAAGTGGTCACCCGGCGCGATCGTTACACTGATCGATTGTGGGAGATTCATATTTGTAGCATCTTCACGATTCATGATTAATTCATTAATCTAACTACTCATTAACTCCGACGTGTGTGGTCTTTTTAGACCAATTTTGAACAGGTCTCGGTTAAGAAATTGTGTTTAATAGGAGGGATTGTGAGTTTTTCAAGAGGTCAGACATTGAAGATAGTTGAGGGGCTAATAACAGTGATATGAAGGTTGCAATCAAAAAGGTTACAAATCTACCACCTATACTAATATAGGAAGTAGATTTAAATACCTTTGTGGAAAATGGGGGTGATCAATATTAATCCAGAATACCCCTATTTTTTAAACGGAAAACCAGTATCCGGGTTGCTGCTGAAAACTGAAACACTAACTTTGAGTAACAGACTTTAACGTCCTTTAGTATTGACAATTATTAAAAGTTAATGGACAGTTTATTTAATACGAGTGAGCAATTAAGTACTGTATCAGCATTTCCTCATCACATATAAAATAATGGGTTTCCCTCCAATTCATAATTATGGCGATAACCATTAAAACTTTCACCATATACGACTTGATTATAAGATTTTTTAATCTGTAATAGTCTATGGTTACATAAAAAACAATTGCCAGTTGTTTTAAAAAATATAATAGGTAAAAACTTCATGCGTGGGTGCGCAAAAGCAAGTTAATCATGATATTTAAAATTGGGTGAAAGTGAAAATGATTCGTGTATATTACTGAAAAGATATGATGATTTGGAAAGATGAACTAGCAAATATTCGGCCATTTTAGAGCTATTGTAACTAGTTCATGCTTGAATTTTCCTCAACAAGCTGTCATGATATTATGTAGCTCCGAAAACTATCAAGAACATGTAGAATTAAAGCAATCTCTTGGAAAAAAAATGAGTAGTCACCATAGCGACTGAATATTACTAAGTCAATTTTTTTTTAAGTTAAATACTACGTGGTTTCTCGTAATCTGTGACGTAAAAATAGTTTATTACTCACGGTATTTCATAAAAACGCCTTTTTCCAAAATTAAGGACCTTTTTTGGACGTGTTTGAATGACTCCTGCTCAGGGCAGAGCGGAAGGGAGTGTCAGACTCTTACTGTCTAAAACCCACCCGTGTCAAGGACCGCAGTGACTAACTCCGCTGGTGCCAAAGATTGCTTACAGAATTGTTCTAGCTATTAAAACAATCCTATTAAAATTGATATAGGAACTAGGATTATTTGTTAGTAAAAGGACTGAATACTTTTCTTAAACTGATATAAAGCTACCATTGAATGTCACAGGTTACTTTTTAGCTATAGAAATGCACGGTTAGAAAAAGCAGGTCAACAACAAACATGCTTACACAGTAAACACATAATAAAACCACACCATCCATAATACTTGTTCAAACAAGAACATCATCGTCGCGTGCCGTCAAGTCACGGCGCCTGGGACAGACAAACAGACATCCGTGTAGCAACGTGCTGGCGACGCATCACGGACGCGTTGCGTAACCGTCACGGAACGTGTAAATGGACCGTGACTATACTTAAGACTAGTGATGTATTAAACAAGCCTATCAAAACTAATATAGTAATGAGGTTTATATGTTTGTAAAAGGTACGTTTCGAAACTTCTTTCATTGATATAATGCGTATCACTGAATGTTACAAACGACTTTTTAGAGTTCAAAACCTCTGTAAAGAAAAATGGAACCCTTACAGGATCACTTGGTTGTCTGCCTGACTATCGGTCTGTGTGTCTGTCTGTCACAGTCAATTTTCTCCGAACCCACTGAGTTACGAGTTACACCAATTGAGTTGAAATTTGATGTGGAAGTATTTTTTTTTTCATAATTTTAAAATATTCTATTCCCAATTTTAAAGAAAAAAAATTTCGTGTATTTTTATTTGAAAAAACGCTTGGCTATGGATAACGGGAAAACCTGTAAGAAGTCTATGATTTTAAAGAAACGTGTTATATAAATATATTATTCATGCCGAACCCTTTGCACACAAGTACGACTTGCTCTTGGCCGTTTTGTACCACTAAAAATACACGGTTGATATAAGAGAGACCATTGAAAAACCTGGTCTCAAATAAGTCATGTAATCCCCTCAAACTATCCACACAAAACAAGCTTACACAGGATCCACCACCACCAACAACCACGAAACCACGCCATCGACAACTCTTGTTCGAACGAGCAAATTACATCCATCCACCCAGAGCGGGAGAAATCATTTGATGATTTCCCATCCAGAAAAAAAAACAGGAATCTTGAATTTAGCTCAGGAGAATCTCAGTTTACTTTAGTATGTTTGATCAACTCGATTATAGATTCCATCAAGCCATACATCATTAAATACGTCCTTGGATCATGATGAGGCAGTTCTTCATTTAATAACACCCTGAACCCTGCTGATTCCTATCACTAAATCACGGCTAATTATAACAACGACCTCCATCTTTATTGATTTAGCCAAATGGAATCGACATTTAGATCAAATATCTATGTCGAAATGGAAACAAAATGTCAACTGTTGTGCTCGTGGTATTATTAGTTTTTGCTGGCGCGGCGGCGGCGGCCATCAGTTATGTTATAAGCTGTGTAACATCACGCTACGACCGATAGGAGCGGAGCATTAAAAATATGTAACGCAGACGAAGTTGCGCAGGTCAACTAGTTTTGAATATGCAGAACATACTCTTCCTCTTTTCTCTATATATATTTAGGAATATTTATCTCTATTAATGGGCACCTCCGTCGCCCCTATTTTTAGTTGATGTAGCCTCCTTGGTCTCGGGTCACTGGCAGCCAAGTTTGTCGATAGGACTTTGGAAGTGTCGGGCAAAAGAATAAAAAGTATTTTGAATTAAGAATATCTACGGAAAATATGCTTTGTTTATATGAAAGTCATGTAGTAGCGCGCGTATAAGCAGATGCCGTAAATTAGTACGAAGTTAAATCCCAAATCCGAATTTTATTCATTAGAATTGTAAATTGTAAAGTAACACGAGGGGCAAGGTTCCCTTTTTTTTCTGATTGGGATGTCATCAAATGACTTCTCCCGCTCTGGGCGGAGCGGAAGGGAGTGTCAGACTCTTACTGACTAAAACCCACCCGTGTTCCTTCTGGTGCCCTTTGCGTTCCAGGGCCGCGGTGACTCTTTCGAACAAATTTCACAACCCTAGCAGGCACTGACCCTATGGGGCCCCGTCTTCGTTGGGGCGAGGTTCCCTGGTGTTACAATATCATCTTCCAAACGTACACCAAACTTCATTTAGGTGTTTTCCTTATGATCTTGACTTAGTGCTTATGGCCTTATTTAATACTAGCAACGCCCTGCGGTTTCACCTGCGTAGTTCTCGTTCGCGTGGGAATACGGGGATAAAATATAGCCTATGTTACTCAGGGTGAATGTAGCTTATGGTGAAAGAATTTTTGAAATCGGTCCAGTAGTTTTTGAGTTTATTCGTTACATACAAAAATACAAATCTTTGCTCTTTATAATATTAGTAGAAACAGTTTCTTTCCCACGAAAAAGTTTAACAGAAAACGTTAATCGGTAATCTGAAGTACCCGAGGTCATCATTGCCAAACAATACCTTACCGTTTTGCATCGACTAAGATATAACATTTATAATTTTCCACATGCTAAACTTCCCCCGGCAAACGTAATGTAGGACGTCCTCAGGCACGGTGGAGTGACGATTTGCGCAGGACGGCTGGCAGAAACTGGACGCGAGAAGCCGAAAATAGATCTAAGTGGCGTACAATTGGAGAGGCCTATGTCCAGCAGTGGACTGCAACAGGCTGTTGATGATGATGATGAAACTTCCCCCTCAACCATAAAACTAGCTACACATTACCCTCTGAACAATAACAGGTTAACAGCCAACGGGTGTATGGCTGAGACCATAGAGCACGGAACGTCACGCTGTTACTTACTAGAAACAATCATATTTTTTGTGATGCATTTTACCACATTCTCACCTGTGAACCTGTGATGGTCTAATGAGTTTTGAAAAGTTTTATGTTGCATCAACGTATTTTTTTTTTAATTAATGATAGACCACTATCTCATACTCAGCCTCATGATCAATTACCAAACGTCTCGTCGTGGTCGTCGCGATAGAGCTAATACTAAATAAGCGCCATCTGGTGGCAATAGTGATTTATTTTCCATAGGTACTATTTAATATTAGCATCCTTTACGTTAACGAGATCGAGCGAGTATGAAAACATTATTTGATTCATTATCAAATTTCATTTTATGTTTTTTTTTTTTTTATTGAATTGAATTTAATATTATAAGTACAAATTTTATAGTTAAGTAGGTATATGGGCTGGTTTCCGAAATAAATGAATTTTAATTTTTTAATTTTAATTATCCTCTTTCTAGGGCAGTCGGGTCGGACGATGAGGCACAAACACCTAGAAGATACCGATTCATAATTTTGCCGAGCACAAATTTCAGCTGCGAAAGCCATAAGTCAGAATTGGGATGTTTCCTGATTAAAAAAATATGATTCTAATTAGTCCGTCAGATAGATTATAGAAAAATATTGGACACGTATTTTTTCCTTTAAACATTTATAAAAACTGACGAAGATAAAAAGCATCAAAGATCAGGAGTGGAAGCGTGTGACGTCACTGCCCGGTAAAAATTGTAGCGAGTAGTGACGTCACACGAGTTTTCAACGCACTGTATCGACTTTTTTGTTTATGTGAAAAAAGAAAAAATACGTCTCCAATATTTTTTGGAAATCTATCTGACGGACTAATCAGATTTTTTTAGTTAACTACCCTATTGTTACGGGATATTAGAAAATGGTAACAGTCTATTCATCTCAGATATTCTTGATTTGTATGGAAAGTTTTTGCCTTGTGTAGCAGTGACTTGTGGGGTGTTTCTGTGTTCTGTGGTGGCGACGAAGGAATGGTATTAGAAAGGATCTCGCCAAGTTCGGGCCGTGTCCACCACGAGTGGCAGTACGTATTGTGTGTGGTGGCTCTTGAGCTGGTCTTATGGGGTTCACTGGTGATCGACAATGGTATGTTATTGAGATCGACCTCAAAGAACGAATGAAATTAACTTTCAAGCAATAACCCAAATTGTCACTGCATAGTAAACTCTCGTTTCAGAGTCATGTGTAAAAGAAAAACTATATCTTCCTAACAGCAGGCGAAAATACTTTTATACAGTCTCTAAATAAATTAAATGTGTCTAATCTGCTTTTAAATATTACTACATAGAGGTTTTATGTGAAAGTCAACATGTGTCATTAGTTTAGTATTTTTAGATAATAGATGGCGTTGTGCTGTGACGTCACGTTTGTAAATCGCGATGTTAAGATTTTCCTACAAAGCATGACCTCCGCAGTACTTTATTCAATAAATTGTCTTACTCTGGACACTGGTTTCATTTCTTCGCGAGATATTTTTGTGACGTTGTACAAAGTGGTCCTTCGAGCCGGATAAAGGACTGGTGTGCATAGTCTGTGTTGTGGTGGAGTCAACGCTGGCAGTCAGTGGTGAGCAGCATCGGTGGATCGTGCAAGGTTGGCGCTCAGGCGTATATGTATTGTATGTTAAATTAATTTACATTGAGACTTAACCAATTTAATCAACAATTTGGACTTAGAAACTTTAATGTGTGCATATGGACTTAGAATAATTTGAATAAAAAGTGAACTACGGGGAACCTATGCCCGATTTAGCAGCGAGGTGTATTCAGTTCAAAGACTTGTGATTTTTGCGTATTGCCCACGAACTTCAGAACGGTTTATTTAGAAGACTAATTTATATTCAGTATGGAGGCTTTGAGTAACTTACAGTTTAATTTACAATCTACCATCAGTAAAGCAAGGTCTAACTTTAAGAAATCACCTAAAGAGCGATTAACCAGTTCATACATAGAAACTAGATTAGAAACCTTAGAAGCTAATTGGTCAGCGTTTTCTGAAACTCATATGAAACTTGTATCATCGATTAAGTCTGTTGAATTCGAAAAATCGAATTATAACATAAAAAATGTATATGAGACCACGGAAGAATTATTTACTGATTATAAAGCAGAGTTGAGGGAAGCATTGAAGAAAATTGTATGTTCGGATAGTTTAGCTAAAGTGTCTGGATCTTCTGCGAAGGGTTCTGGAGAGATATGTTCTGTAAAATTGCCAAAGATTGAGTTGCCTGTGTTTACTGGAAGTTATTCTGAGTGGATTAGTTTTAGAGATTTATTTAAATCCCTAATACATAATAATAGCCGACTAGACGATGTTCAAAAGCTTCATTATTTGAAATCATATTTGTCTGGAGAAGCTGAAGGTCTTTTACGGCACATTCCTATAACTAGTAGTAATTACGCAACCTGTTGGACTAAATTGGAGAATCGATATAACAATAAAAAATATTTAGCTAACTGTATAATTAAACGTTTTATGAGTCAGAAAAATATTGTAACTGAATCCTCCAGCGCAGTTAAGGAGTTATTAGACACATCTAACGAATGTTTACATGGTTTGGAAAATTTAGGCATAATGGTTGACCATTGGGATATTATAGTTATTTATGTATTGAGCTTAAAACTAGACACTGAGTCACGTAAACAATGGGAAATGATAATTAGTGATTGTTCAGACGACTTGCCTACAATGAATCAGTTCAAGTCTTTCCTTGAACAAAGATTTCACTCTTTGGAATTTTTAGACACCAAAGGTCAACGTCATCAGTCCAATCGTAATGTGCCAGTCAAATCGCTCCATGTGTCAACTACATTGTGTATTTATTGCCAAGATAACCACAAGCTTGCTAATTGTAAAAAGTTCGCCGGTCTCGATATGGATAAGCGTCGTAATTTTGTCCAAACAAATGGTTTATGCTACAATTGTCTAGGGACAAATCACTCCGTATATGCATGCCGCCAGTACACCAGATGTCATATATGTAAAAAGAAGCATCATAGTCTTCTTCATCTCAAGAATGTCTCCAAACCAGTTGGTGATAGTAACAAAACTGATCAAGTGGTAGAAGGAAGCGTTCCTGCTGCTACCACTTCAACCCAGAGTAATTCCACTAATATTGTAAGTTGTTTTGCTAATAGTCATAGTCAAATATTATTAGCCACTGCGCTAATTGAAGCGGAATCAAAGAGCGGTACTGCTGTAGTATTAAGATCCCTGATAGACCAGGGGTCTCAGGCTTCCTTTGTAACGGAGTCCGTAGTCCAGCTCTTAGGTCTCAAAAGAGTACCTATCAAAGGTTCAATTTCAGGTACAGGCGGTGATCAGGGCCAATCAACAATTTCATTAAATTCGATGGTCATCATTAAAGTTAAATCACGCGTCGACCCTAGTTTTATCATCACTGTTAAAGCTTATGTTTTAAAGAAACTAACGACTATTTTACCGGAAAGGAAGGTTGTGGCAAATGTTTTGACCACGATCTCGTCTTTGGCTTTAGCAGATCCATCGTTCGATACTCCGAACAAAATTGATTTGCTGTTAGGTGCCGAAGTTTATGGCCAGATTTTGTTAGAAGGTATAATCAGAGGTCCACCTGGTAGGCCCATCGCACAAAATACTAGACTAGGATGGATCTTGTCTGGTCAAGTAGGTGAATTCAACCAAAGCGAGACATGCCACAATACTGTTGTTACATTGCATTCAACTCATACAGATGAGAATACACTCCTTAGAAAATTCTGGGAACTAGAATCTGAGCCCAAAGGCGATTACGATAGGGTTTACTTGACCCCAGAAGAACAAATGTGTGAAGACATATTTAAGGCCACAACCAAACGAGATGAATCTGGTCGCTATATTGTGCACATGCCTTTCAAGTCAAGCGATCCTGCTTGTAAATATGGTGGATCGAAAGACATTGCTCTTAAACGATTTTTAACCTTAGAAAAGCGATTTCTAAGGAATCCCGAGTTTAAAGTTCAGTATTCAGCTGTTATAAATGAGTATATAGCTCTTAATCATATGGATATAGTACATGATAGAGACAAAGATGGTTCTGTGTACTTACCTCATCATGCTGTTATTCGTAACGAAAAAAGTACGACGAAGTTGCGCATCGTATTTGATGCATCGTGTGTAGGTACCAACGGGGTATATCTTAATCAAGATTTAATGGTAGGGCCTCCTCTACAATCTGAGCTTCGTCATATCATCATGCGTTGGCGTTGTGAACCTATCTGTCTTGTAGCGGATATCGTCAAAATGTACAGACAGATTAAGGTATGCGATGATCACACAGATTTTCAGCGTATATTATGGCGCGAAAATCCAGATGACGAGATTCAGGTATTACGTCATTTGCGAGTAACGTTTGGAACATCATCGGCACCTTACCTAGCAGTACGATCTTTGCAGCAATTAGCTCAAGACGAAGGAGCTGAATTTCCTTTGGCAAAGAACCGTGTTGTTACAGATTTTTATATGGATGACCTAATGACGGGATGTCAAACCATAGAGGAAGGAGTAGAAATATATAAGCAGATGTCGGAGCTGCTTAAACGTGGAGGTTTCCAACTCCAAAAATGGTCGAGTAACAACAGAGAATTATTAAGCTTGATTGAAGACGGTGAACGTATATCTCAAACACAAGGGAACATGGATCTAAAAACAGATTCAAAAATATTAGGTTTAACGTGGGACAAAAACAATGACGAGTTCGTTTACACAATTCAGCTTAACGATGTGGATTTACCGGTGACAAAACGTAAAGTAATTTCGGATATAGCGCGACTATTCGATCCCCTTGGCTGGTTAGCGCCAATAATCATCACTGCAAAGGTATTTATTCAACGAATATGGATGACTGGGATCGAATGGGACGCAGAATTGCCTGCACCATTGCTGACCGATTGGCTAGACTTCCGGAAGAGCCTTTGTAACCTTATTAAGTTTCGTCTGCCTCGTTGGATCAACTCTAGCAAGGAAAATAAGGTTCTAGAATTGCATGGTTTTTCAGATGCGTCCAATGTAGCATACGCCGCGGTGGTGTACGTCCGCATCATTGATAGAGATGGACATATTCACTCAATCTTGGTGACTTCAAAAACCAAGGTTGCTCCTGTAAAGCAGGTATCAATCCCGCGATTAGAGCTTTGTGGAGCTGTCTTACTAGCAAAGCTTCTTCAGGAAGTCGCTGCAACTCTAAAGGTTCCCAAACAGCACTTATATGCGTGGACAGACTCATCCGTCGTATTAGCGTGGTTAAGCAGCCACCCTAGTCGATGGAAAACGTTTATCGCGAATCGTGTTTCCGAAATACTTACCATAATGGATAGAAGTCAGTGGTCACATGTGGCGTCGTCGGAAAATCCAGCGGATTGCGCATCTCGGGGAGCAAGCCCTTCTGAGTGTAACGATATGCAACTATGGAAAAGAGGCCCAGTATGGTTACGGAATGAACAGATTGATTATAATAGTGGAAATATACAAGTAACTACGTTAGAAGAAAGAAAGATAAAAACAAAATGTCATGCAACTGTGCTAGAATGTGATGATAGTCTATTTACTAGATTTTCTAAGTTCAGTAAGTTAATAAGAGTCATAGCTTACTGTAGAAGATTTTTAAGAATGAAGGAACTTAAACATAATAACAATAAAATAACTACTTGGCTAACTACAAAGGAATTAAATGAAGCTGTACTTACCTGTATCAAACTCTGCCAGTACCAATCCTTTAGTGTTGAAATAGAATCTGTGAAAAAAAACCGTAAATTAAGTAAGGGAAGTAAACTTACCTCGTTGAGTCCTATTCTTGATGATGACGGGATCTTAAGAGTTGGCGGTCGCTTGCACCAGGCTTCTATTGATGAGAATATGAAGCATCCCATCTTGATCCCTCATAAATCACACTTTACCAGTCTTTTGATTGCGGAGGCTCACGAGAGAACTTTGCATGGCGGGCCACAATTGATGCTCAATTACTTAAGATCCAAATACTGGATACTAAATGCAAGGACTCTCGTTAGGCAATATGTTCACAAGTGTGTAACTTGTATTCGACATTCAGCACATACACATCAACAAATGATGGGCCAATTACCGAAGGCCAGGGTATCTGCTCTGAAGCCCTTCCAATGTAGTGGCGTAGATTACGCAGGTCCAATCAGTATCCGAACCTCTAAAGGTCGCGGGCATCACTCCACAAAGGGTTATATATGTTTGTTTGTTTGCATGTCCACTCGGGCTATTCATCTAGAAGTCGTTAGTGACATGACTTCTCAGAGTTTTCTAGCGTCTTTTAAACGCTTTATAGCCAGACGTGGCCGAGTATTGGACTTGTGGAGTGATAATGGGACCACATTTGTTGGTAGTGCAAAGGAATTGCGACAGCTATTCAACGCTGAAAGGTCTATGGTAGCTTCGGAAATAGCTGATTTTCTATCTATGAATGGTACAACTTGGCATTTTATACCTCCCCATGCTCCAAATTTTGGAGGATTATGGGAGGCTGGTGTCAAGTCCACGAAGCACCATTTGAAAAGAATTATAGGCACTAGCACATTGACATTTGAAGAAATCACAACTGTGCTGGCTCAAATCGAGGCCTGCCTTAACTCGAGGCCGATCTCTCAGCTTTCTAACCATCCAGAGGACTCATGTCCTTTAACGCCTGGGCACTTTCTCGTGGGTGAACCTCTAGTAACTGTACCTGATGCAAATTATGAAAATTCATCCATTAGTAATCTGAAGCGGTGGCATCTTACGCAAAAAATGCTTCAAAATTTCTGGCGTAGGTGGTCACTAGAATACTTAACTCAATTGCAACATCGATACAAATGGAAAGATTGTAAGCCTGAACCTGGGATTGGAGACGTGGTTCTGGTTAAAGAAGATGGTCTTCCACCCGCTAGATGGCTATACGGGGTTATTACAAATAAACATCCAGGTTTGGACAACATTACTCGCGTTGTAACCATAAGGTGTAATAATCATGAAATTAAAAGACCTGTATCTAAATTAATTATTTTACCTGTAACCACTTAGTTATTATTAGGTACCATCTCATTGACTTAATTAAATAAGGTTTATTTACACCGTTTGTGAATTTACTTGATTGAATTTGTTTTTACCGTTGTTTATTTTCTATTTACATAAGGCATGAATTTGTATCGTAGCTATAAGGTCCTAGGTTTAATGTGTATAGTCAAATTACCAATAATTTTATTTAAAGGTTTATATTGTCATGTTAAGGTTGATGGACGGAGTTGTCCATGGTGGGCGGAATGTCTAATCTGCTTTTAAATATTACTACATAGAGGTTTTATGTGAAAGTCAACATGTGTCATTAGTTTAGTATTTTTAGATAATAGATGGCGTTGTGCTGTGACGTCACGTTTGTAAATCGCGATGTTAAGATTTTCCTACAAAGCATGACCTCCGCAGTACTTTATTCAATAAATTGTCTTACTCTGGACACTGGTTTCATTTCTTCGCGAGATATTTTTGTGACGTTGTACAAAATGAGACCTTTGTCAAGATAGGAAATAGAGTCATTTATGATACTAAAATATGAATCAAACATCAGACTAATTTATTAATCGAAACATTTAAAGATTTATCAAAACGTTTAGTTGACAGTTCGCGTGACCCAAGAAATGGCTGTTACCTTGGACAAAGGCTAAGCAATGCCATACAGAGTGGCAATGCTGTCAGCCTTTTGGGTACATTACCAGAGGCTAGAGATGCGGAGGAATTTTTCGACGCCATCTTTTAATATTTTTTTAAATAGTAATAGTTAGTTATAAAGATTAATTTTCCTTTAGTATAAAAATGAGACCTATGCATATTTTCAGATAGACTATATGAATATAATATACTTTAGCAGCGTTACATTCTCAAGTCAAGCTGTAGTTATATCGAATAGAATGTGCGTTTCGCTCGCAATGTTAATATAAAACAAATGAAGGCTTACGGTACAAATTTTCTGCATGCTTTGCTCCTTTAAAGGTTTTGTGATTTTGTTTTCCTTGTAGTTCGTACTTACCTGGAAAGATAAAAGAAAAATAATTAGTACAATGTATGTTTATATTCCTTTAAAAAAATAGATAGAATTTAGCATTGATATCCATGCTTACTTAGAATGTGGAAGCTATGTCTAAGTATTGAGCAGTATGGGATTGGTTAAGCAGTATTTTCAGCTGCAAAATTATGTTGATTTCGTCTGAACTAAATCAATATTTATATACGTGTAATAACATTGTGCCCCGAAGGATTAAGCAGAGGTGTATCTATAGCACATCCATATGTTACCAGTTTTGTTTTAGTTGCAAGTAAAAGGGGACGAGCAAATTGCCATCGACTGGATACAAATTCAGATTCCGGACTATTAAAAAGAAAGATGAGCAGTGGTGGCCGAGTGGTAACGGCCCCGAGTTACGAATTGTAGGTCACGGGTTCAAACCCAGCCAAGCGCATTACTTTGTGTAATTAATTTCGTCACCACTGCTCTCAAAACGATGACGGAAAACATCGTGAGGAAACCGGCATGTCCTAGAACCAAAAAATCGAAGACATGTGACATTCACCGCACTGGGCCTGCGTTTGGATTACTGCCCATCCCCTCTCCTAGAGAGGAGGCCCGTGTCCCAGCAGTGGGAACATTAAAGGGCTGATTATGCTTATGTTATGTAATAAGAAATTCCTGACGAAAGAAACCCCTTAAACGTTTTGAAGACCTCGACCCCAGATTGCCAGACCATCGAGACATTCTATATTTATGCATTTACCACATAAAACATTGTTTATTGCACAAGTTGTGTACTCAAAGTTCAACGCACAAGACTCGAACCTACGATCATCGGATAAGCAGCCTTCGCTCCTAATAGGCCCATTTCCGGCGATTGATATTACAGATTACTTCATTTAAAAGTTAATATGAAAGGCCCATTAAATAAATAAAGCAGATAAAATTTATTATGTGCCAATAAAACATAAAATATTATTTTACGTCTTTTTTACAATATGGTTAAAGGCTGTTGTAGGTTAATTTTGAGGTTAATTATTTAATCATCCGGTATTTTGAAATTCCCATCTGTTAATATTCAGTTTGGTACAACTCTGCGTGAACCAGACTTAAATTTTAGTTTAGTTTTACTTTTGGTTCATTATCCATACTGAAATACTATTGTACTTACATATATGTACATATATCCAAGTTCTTCCAACTTAACATACGATTTGTATGGAAGTTAATCCCAACTAAAAACTAAGAAACTATTGAGGGTGAGCGTTTTGAAGGACTGTATTTATGTAAAAGTTTGACTTACAAAAAGATTCATTAATTCATGATTATTCGTTGGCAACATTTATTTATTCATTGAACAATTCACATTGTGTTTGAATAATGTAGTACCCACATGAATTAATCTATACTCAATCTATATAGGTACCTACTAATATATCGGACCATTAGTTCCTGAGATTAGCGCGTTCAAGCAAACAAACTCTCCAGCTTTATATATTAGTATAGATATAGGCTATCCAGGTAGCCATTTTTATTTGGGGTTCATGATGCTAAACCGGTTTAATAAAAACAAAAGCCAATTCAACTATTCGCCCGCCCGCGCCATTCCTTGATCTAACTTAGTCCAAAAGCCTAGGTGCCCAGTCATTCACTGATTAAAATCTCAGAAATAATGGCAATTACTATGAGAAAAGCATCGTGTAGAAGTTACTCGGTACTCGTTATGTAGGTAAACCGGCTGTGACCTATCGCGGTTCTGTTTTATATGGAATCTTTCAGAAACAGGTCTTCACTATTTACATGTAAATTTGTATATAGTTACTATTTATCTACTGAGGTATTTTATAGACATGGCCAGAGGGTCACTAATTTTTTTTTCTTGAATATAAAAGTGAGTTAGGTTTTAAATTCAAAGAGATTTTTAATGATATATTTTACATAAAGACTTATTAGATAGTATATGCAAGCTGATAGTAAATAAATATAAATGTATCAGCGAGGGGAAAGGTAAGGCATCGAAAAATTCGTCCACATCGCTGTCAACAGAAAAGTGCCCAGACACTGGCCGCATTGCCACGTTGAATGGCAATGCTGATTCGTTGACCAAAGAAAAGGCCAGCCCTCTGGTCACGTGAAGAGTTGACTAACTGGTTGCTGATTATTTTACGTCATTAGTTAGCAAAAATGTATGTTTCCTCGTTGTTCTAAAAGTAACGTATTTATCTACTTACTAGTTTTCAATAGCCGAACGAATCATTACAATTGCGCTTAATTGGTGAAGAAAATATATCGACATTTGCTAACATTTTTTTTTTCGTGGGAAATCATCAAATGACTTCTCCCGCTCTGGTCGGAGCGGAGTGTCAGAGTCTTACTGGCTAAAACCCACTCGTGTTCCTCCTAGTGCTCTTTACGGTTCAGTGCCGCGGTGGCTCTAGAGATTTGCTAACCTTAGGTTATACTATTGTCAGGTCTGCGGATGGCGAGCTATGGGTGGCTCGCCGTCCGATAGCAACCAGGCCCGAGTCGACGGCGCGTCGTGTTTCACGCGCGCCTCAAAGAGCTGTCAGCAAAGAAGACGGGGCCCCATAGGGTCAGTGCCTGCTAGGGTTGCGGAATTTGTTCGAAAGAGTCACCGGCCATGGAACGCAAAGGGCACAGGAACGATCACGGGTGGGTTTTAGTCAGTAGAAGTCTGACACTCCCTTCCGCTCTGCCCAAAAAAAAAGAGGTTATACTATTTTCTGCACAAATACCTACATATGTATACTATTTGCCATGTAACTGTGCTGATGCAGAGGTAAATGAGATACGGATTGTATCGCGGGCTCAGTAAAGAATGCGGAATGCCTTGCTACTTTTTATTGACGCGGAATGTTGCCTGACATCGAGTTATTAATGAACAACCTTATCACTAACTGTTAGTGTCGTAAGTGGTGACTAACGGCCGAAACCAATAACCGATCTATCACATACTGGAGATAGAAAAACAAATGAAACAACAGAAAACCTATATCTTTTTTCTTGATTTTTCTGTTGTTTCATTTGTTTTTCTATCTCCAGTATGTGATAGATCGGTTATTGGGTTTGGCCGTAAAGGGACGGGTCTGGGAGAACAGTCACATTTTTTAACATTTAATTATAGGAGAGGTTTTTGAATGCTCTGAAAAGTATGCATAAGCATAATCAGCCTTTTAATGTGCCCACTGCTGGGACACAGGCCTCCTCTCTAGAAGAGGGAATGGGCCGTAATCCACCACGCGGGCCCAGTGCGGGTTGGTAAATGTCACATGTCTTCGAATTTTTGGTTCTAGGACATGCCGATTTCCTCACGATGTTTTCCTTCACCGTTTTGAGAGCAGTGGTGATGAAGTTAATTACACAAAGTAATGCGCCTGGCTGGGTTTGAACCCACGACCTACAATTCGTAAGTCAGGGCCGTTACCACTCGGCCACCACTGCTCCTTGAAAGCTCCTGCTCACTGAAAAGTATGAATTGCTATCGTATTCCACCCGCCCTGACTTTTGCCTAACGAGCCAGCCCGCGCCGCTGAGCCATTAGTGTTAAATCCCCCAAATAATAATAACCAGACCCAGCCTGTCCCTTGCTGCCCTCCCTCAATGACCCCGTTAAGCCAAGGCCCGAATCCTACAGGGGATGCCCTTAGCGAAGCGCAGCGGTCATTTAGCTTTTTCAGTAGTTTTTGGGGGCCTTAAATTCATTTGAGGCCACCACAGGATTGCTCGGTTGAGCAGTAGCCAGCCTTAATGTGCTGAATGGCGAGTGGTCAATTCCAAAAAAAAAAGAAAAAAAAAAGCTATGCCGTCTTTGTTTTAAAAGCTCAAGTAAAAGTATTTCTTTCGCGCGAAGCATGACTTACACGTACATCATTATTTTCATTCCACCATTTTTTTTTTTAATTGGCCTGCTGTCTATTTCGAAATATGTCTTCGTGGTCATATGTCGACAAATTATAACCTAATAACGATTTGTTACAATCCGACGGAGGCTCTGTAATTTGTCGGTGACAAGTATGTGTCAATATCTGGACAATGTAGCAAACATAAAAAAGACACATTCTTTTACAATATTTATTTACATATTCCGAAACTTTATTTATTATTATTTATCAAGTTAAGTATGTATGTATTTATATATTTTATTTACCCACGTCCGTGTGTCACTGCGGGGTGCCAACTGTAAACCAGCGCTGGGTGTTTGACGCGCAGCAAATGCTGAGATGGTAACCCTTTCGGTATGGGCACGCTCAGCACAATTTTAATCTGTATCATTGTTATGTTTTTTTTTTTATTGTTACATAGGTATATATATATATTTTTTTACTTTGTGTTTTGTTGCTGTTGTGTTGTGTCTGTGTCGAATAAACGTTTTCTATTCTATTCTATTCATCAAAAAACTACAGTAGTATTTACGGGTACCTACTTAAAGCACTTTTGAACGTCATCAATAGCTGTAATGTTGGTTCATGTCGCGCCTTTAAACTCTTACAATAGGTACTTCAGTGGTTTGTTGCACATAAACGTTTCTCTTTCTTTCTTTTTTTTTCTTTCTGTTTTCTTGTCCTTTATTATATAGCATGTAAGGTGTATTATTTATTGGAGATATTAATAACATAAATAAAATATAGATTCACTTATTTAAGATCACCACACACACGCTAATGGGAACCTTTTATTTTGCATCACCCCTGTAGTAACACTAAAACGGCTTTCTCAAACGCAATACTCGATAACTTGCGTTAGAAAACATTACCACAATACGCAATAAAAGAAATAAACGCGTGTGAATACTTCAACAGGCGTACAACACAAAAATACAAACATAAAAACGCGTTGAGAAATAACAAAAAATAAATAGTTGACATTATTTTGTGAAATTCCTACTTATACCATTGTGGCAATATAGTAAGTACCTACTCAAGTTTAATTAAGAAGGTAAAAATTAAGTGTGAAATTGCGAATTGTAGAGTTGCCATTGTTCAAACTTACGTCAGAATAGGCATGGGCAAAAAATATCGATATATCGAAATATCGATATTTTTCCATACAATTATCGATATATATCGTCGATATTTTTAATGGCAATATATCGATATTCGATATTTATTTTAGAGTATCGAATTCGTATCAAATTCGATTATTTTTTACGCAATTTAGGTTGCGTGTTTTTAATGTTATTAGGATATCTTTGCATGCTCCTCGCGTATTGTTAACTTTAAAAAATCCCGCCTAAATCGTTATGAAATGCAATATAGCATTAAGATAGGTATTAGAAAATACTAATACTATTAAGCCATCAGTGTAAGACGAATATGAACCTGAAGTTAACAGACAATTAAAAATTTTCGGTTCTTTTTTTCAACAAATCAATCACAAAACCTAAAAAATGTTAAATATAATAAATTGTTTAAGCTCGAGCAAGAATAAAAAATACTATTGTTTATTACGAAGACTGACGATATATCGATATATCGATATTTTTCCCTCGATAATTATCGATAGTGTTTAAAAATATCGATACGATAAATATCGATATTTTTTTTTCATTTGCCCATCCCTACGTCAGAAAGGTGTGTGTGTACTTAGAGGTTTTGTTTCTCAATTTTGACCTCGACTCATCTGTATCAATGCGCCTGCGCAGGGAAAATCATGAGAAATTGGATTTGGTTTGAGTTCTGTGAATCGCATTTAGTGCGTACTTAAAAACTATGAATGAGGTATTAAAAACGTTTTAAATTGTGAAACTTTTAGCAAACAATACGCCATTTTTGAAAAGCCACAGTAAGTTTTGAAGAATCATTTCAGCAAGTATGAAATAACGGTTTGTTAAAGTAGAAAGATTGAATAACTTATAGAACTCGCAAATAAAAGTAAAGTAGAACATACCAAGAATGAATTCTCACATAGCTGTAAATTCTTAAAAAAAAAGAACAGCGGGCGTACTATGACGTCTTAAAACGTGAGTCTTCCGAGCGAGAAAGAGGGACAGAGTTATACAACCTATATAGCTCCATCCCTTTTTCTCGCTCGGAAGACTCACGTACGCCCGCAGGCCGAATAAAAGATTTGCCCTCTGCGCGTCTGTAAAAAAATAATAATGTCGTCCTAACAGGAAAACCATCAAAAACTCACTCATTCAACCATAACTCTGCAATCAGTACATCCGAGTAACCACCAAAACTATGAGCCAAGCTGATCTGAAGCCGAAGGACACGGTACCGTACAATCATGACGAAACAAGTCATTACCAGTGACCAGCTCATCTCTGTTGCACCACTTGATCTTGGCATATCAGATAACATGAGATATGAGGGATATCATGAGGCTATCATTATGTCAGTGCCTGCTAGGGTTGCGGAATTTGTTCGAAAGAGTCGCCACGGCCGGCGCGGCGGCGCTGGAACGCGGGCATAAGGAGGAACACGGGTGGGTTTTAATCAGTAAGAGTCTGACACTCTATTTCAATATGTTTTCGAATTCTAGATTCCCGAACGGAACAAATTTTTGAATGGCCTACGAATATTACTGTTTGCTATGTGTGATTGTATGTTTGTACACGCACCCACGATACAGGAGGAATTTCTAGTGCGGGCAGCGTTGTTTTTTTTTAACAAAACTTGGTATGTTATTTGTATTGAGTATTGTGTTCCTGAAGTAACTTCATTACTTCAGGAACTGAAACTAACTAGATTAACTCCCAGTACATTACATGTTGAAACATTATTCTCCAATTAACATACAACAATTTTTGTAAAACGCAATATTTTGCATTACAACAGTATCTGACATTTCCTTTGTAACAAGTTACAATAGAAAACTGTGAAACTGACGTGTATTCCTCATAAGGAAGGTATGCTAATCGAATTATTATGTTTACACGGTACTTTGGTAAATGGTAAGGGAATATGAACCTTATTTTGTGGAGATAACGGTTCGTGGTTGATAGTGCGGCTTTATGAATGAAAAGTGAATGTATGTTGTGTGTATCATTCGCTTTTGAATGATAGTGTCAACAATGGAACATGTGTTGTACTATTAGGCAATTTTACTTATCTGTGGTCTGGATGTGTCTCATCGCTTTCCAATATTTTTAAAAATAGAATGCACGTTGACTTTTTAGCAGCAAACAAATATTGGCAGTGCGGAAATAGTATCAGCTAGTAGATATCCCACAATCAACTAGTTTCTGAATTTAATTTATCCACATATCACAATTAAACTGTTAGTTATTTGATACAATAGAAAAGCCATTCAACCAGTCATGGCAGCTAACGCATTTTTGACAATTTACCACAGTCAAATACCCTATTTATTTATCTAAAAAATCGAACTAGTCCGTCAGATAGATTTACAAAAAATACTGGACACGTATTTTTTGCTCTATTAAATCTATAAAAATTAACGACGATAAAAAGCATCAAAGATCAGGAGTGGGGGCTTGTGACGTTACGGCGTGGTAAAAATTGTAGTGAGTAGTGACGTCAAACTTTCTACGACGACGCACTTTCTTATAACTCAATATTTTTGAATCAGCATTTTTTTCGCATGTTAATTTGATGATTTGGAAAAATCCATCAATCTGCTTAGCTTTTTCCCAACTATATATGTCTATTTTCTGGATAGGAAATCATCAAATGACTTCGCCCAAGGGAGTGTCAGACACTTACTTACTGACCTAAATCCACCCGTGTTCCTCCTAGTGCCTGCCGCGTTCCAGGGCTGCAGTGACTCTTTCTAACAAATTGTGGATTCAGCTTCCATTCTAATCCGGTGCAGTGGAATCACTGAAAGCACTGCATGGAGCGATAGGCTATCTGAACTCGACAGCCCAGTAAAATACGACGTCTTTTCACTTGCAAGACTGGATTTAAAAACTACAACGATCAATTACTTACATAAGATGATCCATCATGGATACTGCAAGTGACTCCATACACGCCACAGTACCATTGCAATAGGTCCAAAAAAATAATGACTAATGCCGACTGCTACTTAAAATCTCTGTCGGTAATTGAATTTCACAATTATTGACGTATTTATGATTTTACAAAGATGTTTAATTGAATTCGTTACAGTGTTAATTACTTTCAGCACAGTTACTTATGCAACTTTGTGTGTACCTACTTAGTTATGTCACTGAAGATGACTGAGTGACTGATTGACTATAACTCAACACTATAAATTATAATAATGCTAGAAATAAGAAGATACTCTCATAAGCTAAGAATAAAGGGGTTTTGATGTTGCGGAATTTGTTCGAAAGAGTCACCGTGGCCCAGGAACGCAAAGGGCACAAGAAGGATCACGGGTAGTTTTAGTCAGTAAGAGTTTGACACTCCCTTCCGCTCCGCCCAGAGCGATTTCGACAGTTGATTTACAAATATAAAGCTACACTATCTTTAGGCCACGGGGGTGAAGCCGCGGGATAAATCTTGTCTTGTTTAAGATTACTGCTTTACTGAGCGTCTAAGTAAATTGTAACCTACCGAAAATCGAACACAACGCGTAAACTATAAAGTAAAACATTCACCACGCCTTAGCAATAAATAACCAATAAACCAGTACATTAAAAAATGTTTACCCTCTAATAACTACTTGGCGTGATAGTGAGATAATTAATCGATCACGTTCCATTTCCGTCGCTAGCGTGAAGGTGCGCATGATTGCACACACACAAACATTTGTACACATTATTACATATCACACTTAAATGCGTAAACATTACGATTTGTATCTTTTTTTTAATTATTTTACTGGCTGTGTATGTTAATGCATTTGAGACGCCTACAATGTTTATTGATTTTGAAAGTTCTGAAAAGCTAATTAGATCATTAGTGTCACCGCTAATAAGCATAGCTGTTTGTGTGTTAAAATTTGAAGTTTCTGAGTTTCCACAACAGTATATTAGACGGAACCTCTTGCAACAGAAACTTCTCCTCCCTTAAATTACCATTGAATTCTCTATTCAAAAGGTGGTTCAATATTTCTACCCAGTTATACGTCAACCTGGCAAAACTTACAGTTATCTGAAGAAAATAGGAAGGCGAGACCCAGAGGAAGTAGCCCTAAACGCTGGTTTAATCAAGTAAAACAACACCTGAAAGCTTATGATCGCATCACAAATGGAGAGAGATTGTCAAAAAGTTTAGTTGGGCACATCACGACGTTCAGCAGTTAGCGAACCACTGCAGAGGATAAAAACATCATAAATCCTGTGAAGGTGGAGATATCCATAAGAAGAACTATCAAACTATAATTCTGGACAATTTACTGCAAACTACAATCACAGTAGATACTTTCAAAGGTTCAACAAAGAAGGCAACGTTCCTTATGTAACAGTGTGCCAGTTGGCGACTGTCCTGCGCGCGCGCACGAACCGGTCCTAGGGGCATTATATAGATCACTGCGAGTCGTAACTTTATACACCAGGGAGAAGAAAGTTGGTGATTGTGTGGTGTTGTCCTTGGGCATTAAGGTCACCCGCTCTGTTTCTGTAGGTAGGTGTTTGATAAGGCCACTCACATTTTATTTAAAGAACATCAGAAGTGAGTTTTTTTACCACCATTCTGTTTTTTCTTTTTTTTTTCTAAAAATATCTAATCAATAGAATCGAAGTCAAATAGAACTTTGGTCGGCATTCTACTAGATCCGTATCTGATATATTAGTATACTAGCAGCGCCCCACGGTTTCACCCGCGTTTTTCCCGTTCCCGTGGCAATACGGGGATAAAATATAGCCTATGACACTATAACGTAGCTTTCTACGAGATTACTCCTTACAACGTCACAAACTCACAACCTCACAAACATTACCCCTTTATAATAATAATCTGCCTCTGTTAACTTAAAATCTATACTAAGATTGCTTTTGTTAACTTAAAATCTATACTAAGATTTTAAGTTAACAAAAGCAGTATTAGGAAAATAAATTTATAGTGGAGAAGAGGGAAGCAGGCATCTTCATTTACACAATAATTCACTTCTAATCGGGCTCCGATACTACCACTGCCTGGCAGGTTTGCGGAATTTATTCGAAAGAGTCACCGCGGCCCTGGAACGCAAAGAGCATTACGAGGAACACGGGTGGGTTTTAGTCATTAAGAGTCTGACACTCCCTTCCACTCCGCCCAGAGCGGAAGAAGGCATTTGATGATTTCCCATCCTAAACCTTTCTGTCATTTTGAATACCCTACATACCTAAAACTAATTAAGAAAAACTTCTGAAATATGGTTACAATCCATGTCACCATAAAAAACATGTAAAAAATCCCCTCTGTTAAATCTTTCTCTACATGACCTTGCACCCAAAGTAAGCCCCCAAAAGCCTACAATCACATAACCTCAACATTACTTCACAAGTTCACATTACAAAACAGTTACAATTTCAGTGAAAGTAAATATTGCATTACATTTTACATTTGAACCTCAGCCGAAATTCTTAACCTGCTCTACATAGCGCCTACGTTATAAGGCTGTACTCACACCGCTCTACATAGAGCCCTTAATTCGAGAAAACGGGTTTATTGCAAACATGTGGCCAGAGTTGTGTAATAAGGCTTTGTTTTTATTAGGAATTGTCAGAAAAGTGTTATTTACTACTACTTGGTTTAGAAGTAAATATTTAAACATTTTTTTTTTAAATTTTTTTTTTTGCATTGTCCTCACATATAGAAGCGACCAAGGATGTAACCAAGGTTATGTAATACAGAACATAATTTAAAAGAGTGTCCGTGGAGTTTCTTGCACGTTCTTCTCCATAGAGATCTACGCTTTGGAACGTGCAGATAGCTTCACCTCTTTCGACTTGACAATTCAAAAGTGCCTGTAAAGGGTTTAATTGAAATAAATGCTTTGAATCTTGAATCTTGAATACTGCTCGTGATGTTAATTCTGCGTGAACTTCAGATCGAGATAAAAACATGCTATGTATGTGAAAATCTAGGCCCAGCATACACGGTCATCATTTGAACATTGTATGTCTTTTGAAAGACACTTTGACCTCTGAGAATAATTGCGTTTTTTATAAGGGTAGTCGGCTAAGAAATACTGGCTTAATCTAGCTTGAATTGTAATTTAAATGAGTAATTTATAAGCAATCAGTATCGATTTGCAAAATAAATAATAATAATACATTTATTTAAATATAGAACGTTTAGAAAACGTGTACATTTGCCTGTCTTCTATCAATGTCCTAGAACCAAACATTCGAAGACATGTGACATTCACCAACCCGCACTGGGCCCGCGTGCTGGATTACAGCCCATTCCTTCTCCTAGAGAGAAGGCCTGTGTCCCAGCAGTAACGTTAAAAGGCTGATTTATGCTTATGCTTAATAGGTAGCGACCCGCCGAATCTAGGTTAATTTAAACCTGTGTTTCAGGCCACAAAACCCAAGCATTTATTCCTAAGAAAACGGGTCCAGATGTTGCTCCCAACTTTAGAATTTTGGTTTAAAGAAACACAACTTCTCCAACCAATACGATAAGTGAGAAAAAAACTTATTGAAAATTTATCTTTAGCTTGATTACTAATTGCATCACCCACTGACAAGAGAAAGTGTAATACTTGAAATGTTTGCAAGTAAGTATTATTGTAGGAAACGTTTCTCGATCACTTACACTTAGGTAAGTTGTGCGCCTGCGCAGGCTGTTCGACGCTTATTTATTTTATTTAATGTTATTATTTATTCCTTCCGTTTCGTATTCAATCATAGCAATAGTAATAATTGGTGATAACAAGTTCCGTTTGTTGTTTTTGCTGGTTGTTTAATTAAACAGCGATTTTATCCTGACAAAATTACAATATATTTATTTTGAATATTGTTTTCAATTTTTTTTGTACCCATGGGTAATCATTAAATCACTTCTCCCGCTCTGGGTAGAGCGGAAAGGAGTGTCAGACTCTTACTGACTAAACCCATCCGTGTTCCTCTTGTGCCCTTTGCGTTCCAGGGCCGCGGTGACTCTTTCGAACAAATTCCGCAACCCGGGCAGACACTGACCCTATGGGGCCCCGTCTTCTATGCTGACATCTTTGAGGCAAATTCTTTATATCTACATAACACTTTTAGACGTCAATTCTAACTAGTTTTATAAATTGTTATCGACAATAACGTACACATATAAAAAACTCATTTTGTATAGTTTCGATATTGAGCTATAGATACATGATAGCACAAGTTTAAACCTTAGTGGTTTTTGGTTGCTATTTAACTTGGATAATACTGAATTCTTTTGATAATAAATAAAATAAAAAATATATAAGTGTAATATAATAAAGGCCGATGTTTCCCAGCTGACTATCCTGATAAGAAACACCGAAACGAACTCAGAGGTATACTAATCATTACATAACTTTACATTTTACGACATAATTAGGTATATTATATGGTCAGTTGAACGACTTAAAATTAAAAGTTATTTTGTTAAAATATAAATGAATACACTACCGCGCTTGCTAGTACCAAAGACATCAACGCAATCGTTGATGGACTGCGTTGATGTCTTTACAAGAAGAATAAATACATAAAGAAGACGATTCAAAAGTCCTCAAAATTAACCAGGTCCAGCGCTTCTTACGCACCTACCCCGTTATAAGACGACACCCCTTGGTATGATTGGTGTTAGACTTTTTGACTTTGACTATCCACAAAGATCAAATGACGTCGAGACCGCGGGATTTACTTTCTACATCTTTAGGCTTTCCCTTCTAATTGTAGTCAATCCTCCTAATCATCCTTCTTCAGAGATATCGTTTCTGGGTCGTCAGTACGAAGTGCCAATGCTATCATAATTCAGTGTGAGGGAAAGGGGGTCTTGTGTAACTCCGTCTCTCTCTGACACAGGAATCATGATGAATTTAAGACGTCATGGTAGAATAGAATAGAATAAGTTTTTATTTGCTATGAATGCAGGTATATACAAATAGGATCGTAAATAACATAATAAAGAACCGTGTACATTCTGCCTTGTTGGCATGCAAATACAATTATTTTTATACAATTTAGGTATAATGCAAAAGGTTATTAGAATGTATCATCTAGGAAATCCTGAACAGAATAATAACATTTATCAACAAGTAATTCTGTAAAACATTTTTTAAATTTCGTCACTGGTAAGTTTTTCATATGATCAGGAATTTTATTAAAGATAACCGGAGCCATACTGATTACGCTTTTTTTAATAAGCTAGTTTTAAATGTGCCTGTGCATAGTAAGTTCTGATATTGTGATCTTAATGATGTACTTCGTTTTCTGGTTTCTGTTAATGTTGAAAATAAATTACGGTTTGTCATAACAAATATTGCTTATTCAAGGATATAGAAGCATGGGAAAGTTAATAGTTTCTGAGACTTAAATATAGTAGTAGCTGCAGCTGCAGTAGGGCTGCTGAATCTAAATATATAAATCTAAATATATAAAACTGACTGACATAGTGATCTATCAACGCACAGCCCAAACCACTGAACGGATCGGGCTGAAATTTGGCATGCAGGTAGATATTATAACGTAGGCATACGCTAAGAAGGATTTTTGAAAATTCGTCCCCTAAGGGGGTGAAAAAGGGGTAAACATTTTGTATGCAACTCCACGCGAACGAAGTCGCGGGCATAAGCTAGTATTACATAAATTACCGAGGAACCTACTGCTCAACACAGCTATTCTAACACCGAAATCAAACACAACCTCACTACATTGTAACCGCGTAGGCGTCGCGGAGATGCGCGGCGCTGATAACGACACAATGGCTGTTATCAGCAGCTATCAGACGGACGCGGGATGTGACCTCGACCTGCTTGCTGAGGAGGCTTTGCTGAGTTGCTGAATCATGTGAACAGTTACTGTGCAGCGAATTGAGGGATTGGGGACTTTTCTTCTTTTTTCCAGTCGATGGTTAACTCCTTAGATTTATTGGGCTTAGTAAGTGGTCATTTATCGCAGCATTGGTAAATGGTGTACATCTCACCAGCCACGTATAAGCACAAAACGATTTGCAGAATTCCCTGCCAAAGCTATTTCCTGATAGCTACACCCATTGGGTCTTAATTCAAGGATGAATAGGTTACTTCTAAGAGAGCGTGCTCCATCATCAACGAAATCATGGATTACCATCAAGTGAGATTGGTAGACAGGAGCAGTGGTGGCCGAGTGGTAACGTCCCCGACTTACGAATTGTAGGTCGCGGATTCAAACCCAGACAGGCGCATAACTTTGTGTAATTAATTTCTTCACCACTGCTCTCAAAACGGTGAAGGAAAACATCGTGAGGAAACTGGCATGTCCTAGAACCAAAAATTCGAAGACATGTGACATTCACCAACCCGCACTGGGCCGCGTGGTGAATTACGGCCCATTCCCTCTCCTAGAGAGGGGGCCTGAGTCCCAGCAGTGGGAACGTTAAAAGGCAGATTATGAGATTGGTAGCATTCATTCAGACCCCCATATAGCACTCGGGGCTCATCTTTCACTGCTGTTAATTATGAGTACATGATCAACGCGATATCTATAGGTCCCAATTTACATAATATATTAATAAAAAAATCAAACAGGCCTTTCGCTATACACAATAAACTTTCTAAATCACATTAGTATTAATGATTGATCAACAATCGATATTATCTCTCATAACAATCAATTGTACCTATTATTCGTGATCACATTAGATAAATCGAATTGTTTATAAAGCCTACCGCGGCTTAATTATCTTATGTTATTTGATTGTGTAATTATTATCAAAGAGGATGTAACGAGTATGATTTAGTGAAACAGTTATCGCTAACGGTTGATTTATACTATTAATCTTACAAGTAGTTCAACGAGTTTTGGTGAGTTTCAAAAATAGTCTGATTGCTATCTAACAAGTGAAATTATTTTGGCGATTGTCAAAAATATATGGGATAAATAAACGTTGACAAAATGTCAAGTTACCAGTCTCTTTTATACCTATATTTATATTATAAAGAGGAGAGATTTTTTTGGTTTCTTTGTTGCTACTTTATCAGCGATTGATATAGGCTATATTTTATCCCCGTATATCCACGAGAACGGGACTACGCACGTGAAACCGCGGGGCGCTTCTTGTTAATTATATTTTTGCATGTTAACAATCTCTGATAGAATGGCAATCGAACAGTTTTGTGTTCAAGTAAAGTTAAGTTGTGGGTTCAAAACCTAGCTGGTTTTGAACCCACAACTTAACTTTACTTGCATTACTTTGTGTGATTAATTTCATCATCACCTCTTTAAACGGTGAAAGAAAACATCGTGAGGAAACCGGCATATCCTAGAACTAAAAATTCGAAGACATTTGACATTCACCAACCCGCACTGGGCCCGCGTGGTGGGTTACGGCCCATTCCCTCTCTTAGAAAGGAGGCCTGTGTCCCAGCAGAGTGGGAACATTAAAAAGGCTGATTATTATAATTATTAAAGTTAAGTTATTTTCTATACTTGAATAGGCGTCGTTCAAATACAATCGTTCATCGCGCGTATACCCGATCGTAGTAGTTACTAGTTCAGCAAAACGGGTACATTTTGAATAAAGAACGAAGCCAAGAGCTGCGGTAGTATACGCCCCCTTGCAACCACTGTAATCATGTTTTCTGCGATGTAACTCAGTGCTGGTCGCGGAAAAGTGAACACCCCGTATTTTGTCACGCCCGATCGCTAAGTTGAGCAAAATGGAATAGTTTCTTCCGTGTATTCAAGCTGATTGTGTGTTTTGGTGATAAAGCGTGAAGCAGCTGGTGCTCTGTCATTTTCGTCTACCCTTTTGGGAAAAAGGCGTAATTTATGCTAGTAGGTATGTATATTTCATTTGACTGAGGAAGATATTTTATTCGGAAAATGAAACACAAAATAAAATCCAATAGGACCGCATGGCCACTTACAAAACGTCGTTTTCTATGGAGAATAATCGGCAAAGAAACTCCAAAATGTATAGGTCTTTTTATACAAAAAACTTACAACTATCCAAAGAAGACCATCTACTGATATTCCATCAAAACTTTCAGAATCGACCTTGTAGTATCCAAAATTATTGTAAAACTTGATTCATACCGGCCATTGTGTGGCATGCACAATTGCATACAACCTTTATCTACGTATCAACCTTGCTGCAAAAACGCGGGTCTCTGAAGGCGAGCATATTGTCTTCTGTCTCCCAGCAGTGCCAACTTTACCACGTGAATATTTATCTGTCAATAGTGCCAACATTACCACGTGTTGTCTATGTGCGAATTTCGTATGTTCTAGAAACTATTTGCGTTTATGTAATGGTTGGTAATTTTTGTTACGGGCTTTTTTCGGCTTGACTTGTTACTATGTAATTGTATTGTGGGTGTTTTGGGTCTCTTTATGATTTTATTTTACGTGACTTGCTTTTTATAAGGACACATTTGAACGTCCCCCGCGTCAAATATAAGAACAATTACATTGGTTTTTCTGTTTCATCTGCCTATTTCCCAACTACAAATATTGGGACGGCTTCCAGTCATACCGGACTCAGTTGAATACCAGCACGTGGATCGGCTACCTACCAGACCTCCACAACCCATTTTACAACTGGGTAGCACTGTATTTTTCGGCAAGACCGGAGTCAGATTTTCTGACTTCTGATAATCCGTAACGACTGCCAAAGTTCTAGAAAAGACAGCCGGGATCAACGTCCTAATGTGCTTTCTAAGGCACGTAGGAGTCTCAGTATGTTAAGATGGTTACCCATCCACAGACAACCTTGGCAAGCGTTGCTTATCTTTAGAGATAAACCCGTGCGGCTGTTAACATAATAACTAAATACTATTGCGAACTCGAATTAAACTCTATCAAGGCTATAAAATAGGACTATTCACCAGTTAAAATTATCTTTTTAAAAAATAATTTCAAAATCATTTAAAGATCGTTAAATTGCAAATTTTCCTAAAATGATGGAAATAGTTACCATTAAACTTTAGCAATAGGTAGCTCTTTCTTACTACTGTCAATTTATACTTATATTATAAAGAGGAAACATTTGTTTGTTTGTTTGTATTGAATAGGCTCCGAAACTACTAAACCGATTTCAAAATTATTAAAACTAAAAAACCCGCGTAGTTCCCGTTCCCGTGGAAATTTATCCCCGTATTCCCACGGGAACGGGAACTACGCGGGTGAAACCGCGAAGCGCTGCTAGTCTTAGATAAACAACTTGGCTTATGATTGTCTTCCAGCTGGGAAGCAATACAAACATAATAACCAATAAATATTTATAAGTCAGAAGGTCAGGAGCTGAAGTTTCTAAAGAAATATCGCGGCCAGGCGCCAGTGAGTGAATGAGTGAACGAATGAGCAAGTAACCTATGAGTCGGTCACGACTGACGTACAGACAAACATATGTTTTTTTTTTGTATGATCTGTTATTTAAGCTGTCATAATAATGAATATATGGCTCTATTGCTGTTGTAGAAATAATGTTACCTACTTTTATTTATATGTTATTATTATTTGTTTGGCGTTGTTATGTCTCCACCCACTCACAGCTGCTATTATGAAAATTGATAGCAGGTTCACTGATTTAATATAAAAGTTTGATTGATTACAGGCACTAAAACGAAGGTTATTTATAAGTAACATTGGAAGTGATACAGGTAGTATTGAAAAAAGATTATCTTGCAAAACCGTAATCCACAATAAATTGTTTAATTTTTTTTCTATTATATGGATTCAAATCCGTTACGAAAGGTTCTTTCGAAAACCAGCGTCAGACAGCATCAGTCTGTCTGACATATCGCTGAAATGAACCTTTTTAGTGAAGCCGTGAGACACACTCCGCCTTATTCCAAAACAAGGTTTTTCTTTAAACCAGGTTTAAACCATTGAGCCAGGGTTTGTAATTTGAATCTTATTCTGACATGATCAAGATTCGAAATACAAAACCGAGCTCAATGGTTTAAACCTGGTTTAAAGAAAAACCTTGTTTTGGAATAAGGCGGAACAAGTTTTTGGCATTCCTATCATTTTTTGTTATTTATATACCATGCATGTTCTATGCAAGTGCTAAATAAATATTAATCTTTCTTTCTTAAATACTATCTCTTCCAAAAAAATCTATTATCAAAACTAATAAAAACCAATTCACGAAATCGTTAACCAATTAACCACGTATCTAGCAGTTAACCTCTAATTCTAACTGCAGTTTAAATCAAGTTTAACTACTAACAACACAAGTTCTCTTTTCTTCGAGAAAGTTTTTTGCATATCTTTTATTACTAACGTATGTATATTTTATGTATAATGTTTTGCAGCGGTTTCACTCGCATTTAAACTTGTGGAATTGCTTCATAAACTGCTCATTTAATGATCATTAGCAATCTCTCACTCAGCTTAACAATCGATCTAAACTTACATCTGATAGTGTATGTCTGGCTGGCTGGATGAGAGGTTTATGTTATTTGTGCAGCAAAGGACTTCCATTGTAAGTGATCTAGGTAAAAAAGCCAACGAAGATGCAAATAGAATAGAAATACTTATGAATACGAAATGAGTTTATTCGTTGAATATCGAAAACCATACCTCAAAAAACCAAATATTTCCAAATAAGACACATTTTAAGCAGTCTTATGTAGTTAGTGGCAATGATTTTAGATCAATCATAGATGACAACTGCATCATAGATGCTAAAGAATTAGATGCACACAAACATACATTCACTCGAAAACCTTTCCTTCTAAATTTTCACTCTACTGCCCCAGTAGAATGAAAATTTACTCAAATCACGTAAGGTATTAAGTCAATCTTTGCGCCATGATTTTACAAGTAAATATAGTCTTAATAATTTCTGTTACACTAAATATTCGTTTATAATCCAAACTACGAAGAAAAAATATAACACAAAACAACTAAAAGTAAAAGTCTCCCACAAGTATCTTTAAGTTATCAGCAATAAAAATTAGTTCTACCGATCAGAAACAATAACATCAAACATGATTTCCGTTAACTAACAGTTTAAACGGTTCGTCATCGATTAATTAACAAAAACGTGGAAGAACCGAAGAAGTTCGTGTTTTTTTCTCGAGAGGTCGCTGTTGTCTCGTGAGGTCACTCGGGGTCACGGCGGAAACACTTTGCTGTGTGAGTTTCACGACCTTAAGTTTGTGATGCTATTAAACGGTTGAATATCACAAATTATTTTCGTTTTATGGTTTTAAGTTCATTTTTATGTAAAGTAATTCATACTATAAACTATTCTACTCGTACTAACTCTGTCCGTTTGTCTATCTGTTTGTTAACTCATCAAGTCTTAAAGTCTGAATAAATTTGGAGGAAACTTGGTACACGGGCACGGTATGTTTAGGACATAGATTACCATTTTACCCCGGAAGTATGTTCCTTAGGGATAATATGATAATATCCGACAGTCACGCGGACGAGGGAGCTGAATGATGTTAGTTTTCGAATGTTTTTCTAAGTTTTATCACTGACAGACTGCTACACTTGTGCTGATAGGCATAGTCTAGGTAGTTTATTTTTATCCTGGAAAATTGCATGATTACTGTGCGATTGTTCTCGGGAAGACGTAAAAAAAGCTACTTTTAGAAATATGAATCATGCAATGTTTGAAACGTACGAGACTCATATCTTTCAGAAGATTTAGAAACGATAAAAATAACTAAATATTTAAGAAAATATTCAATATTTTGATCTATGCATAGTTCAAATGATTTCAAGTTTCTCTAACATAATATTGAAAATATATACTCCATTGCATCTGTTAAGACGTGAAGCCGACCCCAACATAATTGGGATCCTTAAACCAGATTCTCAATTGAAAGGTCACAATTTAAAATCCTTCTTGCTGAAATGTTTATACTAATTACCTGTTAATTTAAATATATCACCAAAAAAAGACAGTCGTTTAAAAAATATTTAAAATGCAGATCGTATTAAGAGATGTGCCAATACGTTGCCAAATATAGCTGTATACATATAGTAAGTAATGCATGCAGCGAACCAGGTCGTGGGAAATATACTAGCTAGCCTTGCAGATGTCGCGTTACAAAACTGATGCTCAGCGGGTTTAGTCGATGTTTCAGTTTTAACTTTAAATGTGCAGTGCAAGTTGGTTTGGACTGTTAATATTATTTCTCACAAGCAACACCAAGAAAAAATAACAACTATAAAAATACTTACTATACAAAAGATACTTTGATTAATTTTCAAATTATTTCGAGTAATCATGAAGATAAATGACTAAACTTTTCAACTACAACAAGCCATCGAAGATAAGCTTACATGTACAATCACAACAATATAACATTACACGAAAACACGCTCAAATTAATTCCACATCATTACAAGTAATGGTTCATGTAATGTAACACTTTACACTTTACCAACTGATTAATAATGTTGTAAGTAAATATGATGAATTGACATACATCTCTAGTGAATGTTGCCACTAATATATCGAGCCAATCTATAAATTACACCTTTGGGACATCAGGTGCCAAATTGCCCCACAATTTAGTAACACATTTTTAATTGGCGACAGATTAATATGCTGCCAGTACGCGAATTGCCCCGAGCGAGATTGGGGCATGAAATATTGTAAGATAGAATCTCATTACTCAATATTATGTGTCCTTAAGGTAATGTTGTCATTTTTAAGATATAACATGATTGTAAACACTAAGTAAATGTCAAGACTTTCAAATTATCACATACTTAATTAAAATTCTGCAGTATTAGGTCTTTATTATGCTCATGCTCTGCAACGTTTCGGTATTAACTACCAATTTAAACCCTTTTAGTACATTACTTTACTCGCATAAAAATGTTCTTACCTTAAAAAATAATTGGCTTAATTAAGCATCTAAATTCTTTAAGTAATGACTTAAAGAATATACTAAATTAAAATTCATTATTTTATACCGTTAAATGTACAAAAGCATGCTAGGAAAAAGATCACATCAGTAGAATCGAGAAAGAACCTTCCTAATTATTCAATCATTTCCTAAAAAGAGAGCAAGTTCTCGGTCAAAATGTGAACTAAAATACGTGATAGCATATTGCCCCATTCGGTATGGTATGCATTTATGCAACTCCTTTGCAAGAAATATTCAACGATTTTACATAATACCTTTTTGTGTCCAATATTATTATAAGTGTACCCATTACTTTGTAGGCTTTCACAAAGTATAATTCGCCGATTATATTGTAATTATACAAAAAATATAATTGTGTGACTTCGCAATCGATATAATCGTATTACGGCTAATCCAGTTCAATTGAGTGTAATGGCTTTTTGTTATTTTTAGTCGATTTATTTTTATTGTGTCTTGTTTTTTGACCGATGTCTGTGGTAGGAATGTAAGATAGATTGAAAAATTCTTTATGAAAAATGCCGTTAACGACGCTTTTAAAAATCAATTCATAATTTGATTATAAATGGATGTTTAAAAGAAAATGGAAAATGTTATTGTGAAAAACCAGAATAAGTAAAACTTATGTAAAACCTAAGTAACCGCTTTGATATGTCAGAATTAATTTTCGCTACACTTGGGTAATATTTTCTATGTCTAATTTTTTTTCTGTTATTCCCATTTTCTATTTATCTTCACATTATTGATGCTTTGTGTCCCTGTACCATTGTTTTACAAAGAAATGTTTTGAAAGCTCCATTGCGTTGGAACGCTTTAGACTTCAAATTCTTGTCTTTACTGTTTACTCTCACAACATCTTTTAATGAAGCATGAAGATACGGATTAACATTAGTTACCTTAATTTTAGTGAAGGCCTTGACACAAACAAATGTAATATTGTACTGCGAAAGAATGCCACTTCAAGTATTTTTAACTTCCAGTTATCTTCTTTAACATCAATATTCTCACTGTTCTCTTCTAGAAGACTTTAACTTGGATATTTATTTCTCTTTATTCTTAT
Source organism: Hecatera dysodea (assembly GCA_905332915.2). Lineage (NCBI taxonomy): Eukaryota > Metazoa > Arthropoda > Insecta > Lepidoptera > Noctuidae > Hecatera > Hecatera dysodea. The sequence continues at coordinate 1,205,824 of HG995294.1, read as the reverse complement.
TATCTATACTTACTTACTAATTTATATATATATATAAAGTAGTAGTCCGCCGGTGTCGGAAGCAGGGTCCAAGCTACCGGTAGTTAGGGCTCCAGAGAAAGGAACCTCTTCACAATACGAGTCTTATCAAGTAGCACTGCCTTCTGTATCAGGCCCTTTACCCAACTGCGTAACGCCAGCTTCGACAGGCGGTCGTCGGAACTTTTGGACATTAGGTCATTGGCCGTAACGACAATCGCCACAATGACAGCCGAGTCCACATTCCTCATGTCGACAACCTCGTGTGCTAAGTCGAGGTAATTTTATTTAGTAACTAGTTCCAGGGCGTTTTCTACCAGTTGAACTTAGGATCCTCGATATCCGCGTAGAAGTTTAGTCTTCTTAGCCATAATTACTCTTTACTGTTTAGGGTCCTTTTAATGGCTTCCTTTATGAGACAAAAAACACGCGTTTGACCACTATCTCACCTGATGGTAAGCGACGAAGCACGCTTGCCTAAAAGTAACCTATTCACTCTTGACTCAGGTTGTAGTTATCAGGAAATAGACTCTGGCAGGTAATAAAGTCCTTAGCTGTACGCACAATGAATTTGCTCCGAAATCGTCTTTATCACGAACATTTTTGTCTTTACTTCTACAGCTGTTGGAACAATTTTATCAAGGCGTTCTCTCAGCTTCTCATCCCTTCCTTCCATGACCTCTGTTACTTATACAGTTCGTGTATCTCCGTTCACAGTTCATGTCATCTACATTGTGTTTTTGTCAAAGTTTCGCTTGCTCCAACGTTCTCACGTATTTGAGCCGTCTTCTAAAAACAAGTACCTATGTCTCTTGATATATTCTGTATTAATTTGTTACTTTTTAGGTATCACTAATTGCTGATATCATGTTCGTTGAGTTTCTAATTCTCCTCTCTCTCTCTCTCTCTGATAGAGAATTTGTCCTCGGTTGCTGACATCGATGTAGGGGCAGTTCTAGCCAATTTGGGAAATTCTATTGAAGATGCGATTCGATTCAAAATGGTGATTGTAATAAAATCATGGTTAGTTGTTTAGCATGTTGTTTAGATGCAACAAACTACCATAGGCTACTAAATAGAGACACAGATTCAATTATACAGAGGACAGAAATTTGAAAATTGCTAAAACGTGATGATAGCACTAACAGAAAATAGCTATATTTATTTTGAAAACAGTAGACCTATCCAATCATGTGCCTAGTAAGTGAGATGCTTGTTACAGTCTTGCAAGAATCAATCTAGAGTTGGTCAACGTAGTTTTTGTACTAAACACTGAACCAAATCAGCGTACTGTCACTTTTTGTGAGCAATCCTGCTCTTTAAACTCACACATTACTGCTTTATTGCTACACTTTGTTCTAAGAGGAGATGGCGATGTTAATATAATTGATTTGCACTTTATAAGCTCACTTGATTGAACTGAAACTCTCCAAGTAGATAACTGCGCTTAACATCGTTAGTAAAATCGAAATACATAAAGTTAGATTAAAAAACTTTAAGATTGGCTGAGGTAAATAATAAAGAAGAAACCGAAATAAAGAATTATCAATTTGAAGAGCAATTAGCAAGATGGAAATGAAAAAATGCAGTAATACATAAAAACTATTATAGATAATTAAGTTATACTAACTCAATTAATAAAGAAGATAAAAGTAACGAATAAAGCATACAATCATTTAGAAGAACAGACGCTAACAGAAGATCAATTACACACAATCATTGAGAAGAACAGACGGTAGCAGAAGATCAATTCTCGGAGGTACTAAAGCGTTCAAATCCAAGTCGCAGTATTAATAAATAATAATGTATTTGACAAGTTTTTGATATTGTTTGTATTCTATTTTAGGATTGCGGAATTTGTCTGCAAGAATCACCGCAGCCGAGGAACGCAAAAAGTATAGGAACATGGATAGGTTTTAGGCAGTAAGAGTCTGTCACTCCCTTCCGCTCCACCCAGAGTGGAAAAAGTAATTTGATGATTTCCCATCCTTAAAAAAACAGGGGGTTAAAATTAGAAGTGTTTCTGCCAGTGTGAATTTGAACGCTCCTTTAAAACCCGAGAATTTCCCCTCTGATAAAGCAACACAATGATCATTTAACAGAAAACAACTCAAACAGAAAACAAACAGACAACAGATACAAGCCTAAGATAAGATAGTATCGACAGTAATAGCGTAGCCATTGTGCAGTAACCTCCTTATGATAATCGCGAAACAGATAAAAAGCTTAAATTATTGGGTGCACCACATTCGACGCTCTGCGACCTAGATCCCACGAGAATAATGTCAAATATGATTGTTTGTTAAGCGCCGTTTAATGCTGTTAGCCGAAGGTTTATGAATTTTAGTTACTTAAGAATTAAAGATAGCCTGCAATCCTCTGAAGGTCATGAGCTAGATGCTAAATTAGCTCTTTTCCTTGTTTGCTTGCGTTAAAATAGATCTCCAAAAAAGGTAGTCGCCTATACCCGTCTTCAGGATCCCATCTTGGTATCTCTGTTACAAAAAAATATCAAAATTGGTTCGTATCAGTTAGAATGGTTCTAAATCATGTTTCACATTGAGCTACAGAATAATTCATGTATTTTTGGCTGTTTGCACTGCTTTGAGTTACTCAGCAATACTTAGTCTTCATTTTCACTCCACTCAAACGATACAACTAAAAAAGAAGTAAGACTTTTGACTTATGAGAAGTAATACTTATGCGAGATTATTATATACGATTGTGTATTGGCACAATCGTATCTCCGGTAAGTCTTACTTTACCTGGCCAGAAATCCTTGTTATTCTAATAATCCTATGCAAATGCAACATGCAAAATTGTACTTTAATACCATCGCTATCAGATCAACATTTCGCAAGGACAAGAGATCCCATCAATACTTCCGCGTCCTACCTGAGAACGAGGCCGGCTGCGAATGCGCGTGCGCACCGGTACCAACAGATCTATGGAGTTATATTATACTACATTAGTATAGATATAGTCGAGATAAAAACATCTCTGAATAAATTTATATTTTGTTTTTCTTGCTTAAGAATGATTTAATTTGATTTAGTAGCTATACTTATAAAATATGTGAATGGGCAAGAAGCAGAAGAGAGTAGCTTGATATAAGATTTATTTAAACTTTAGGAGATAAGGAATACAGGAAGGCTTTATGAGGCTGGTGTTGCAGGCTTACAAAGCCTGAATAAAAGAGCTAGAGGTCACACTTAATGGTCTCATAATATTGAACGATAAGATTACAATAAACATGGTGAGACCTTTACTGATACACGCAGTTATATTGATAAAATCGTAAAAGTTTCTTACCAAGTTGAAAGATTTTTTAGTTACCGTTATAGATGCTAGACCTTTGCCTAAGTTATTTACTAGCTTATACAATATCAGTAGAGTACTCATAAGACAGCAGTGTCATTACGGTAATTGTAAATTCATAATTTGAATGAAACAAACAAAATTGTTTAATATGGCCCGGTACACTTCCGAGTCCTGGCTGGGAACTAGGACGATTGCGCAGGCGCTTGCTGTCCCCCCCCCCTCCCGCTCTAGCCCCGCGCCTGACCTACAAGTCTACCACGAAGGTACACGCAGATTAGAATTGTTTTACTTTATATTGTGTCTTGGAAGATAATTGCAAGTTTCAAATCGTATTAGATGATAGACTTGAGAAAAATGTGAAATGAAAAGTTCGAAGGAACTCTGGACTATTTCAAATGGTACAAATCATGACTGCAAGAAATTATGCTGAATTTACTGTCACTGAAGTTTTTTCTCAGCCTGTACTGTCCCATTGCACGGTAAAGGTCTAATGCCCAAATCCTTTCAGGCGTTCTTTTCCCAAACCTAGGTTTAAAAAGCCTTGGACAAGCTTGTGGCCTTCACCATGCAGGATTTAGGTATCTTCAGAGGATTCAACTTCTGTCCTTTCTGTGGATTCCTTTGTTTCTTGGGTATGACATTGGAAAAGCTTAATTGGGTCTTTTTAAGGTTTTATCTAGAAGTTAACGCGGACAATATCGTTAGTGATAAACTGCTCCAAAATAACACTTCCCTTTTTAAGGATAGGAAATCACCAAATGACTAAGTACTTACTTCTGCTCTGGGCAGAGTGGAGGGGAGTGTCTAGACTCTTACTGCCTGAAACCCACCCGTGTTTCTCCTAATGCCCTTTGCATTCCAGGGCTGCGGTCACAGTGGCTCCTTCGAACAAATTCCGCAACGCCCAAATACGCTGTCAGCCAGCCAATACATCAATCGTATGAATCACTTTACAGCTGGTAATTGATAGCCATTAATATGATAATGTCATGTTCTGTTGCAATGGCCGCTAAGTTGAGGCTTGCCCACGCGCAAGCGGGCGGACCTAATCTAGATGTGGGGCGAATAGATACGTAAAATAATGTAAGATATATTGGTTGTTACGCGCGTGACTAATGTTAATGAAATGATGACCCTGAAAATATAAGTAAGTTATTTTTTATTATTATTAATTTGGAGAAATGAATAAGGTAATGGTTATCGTACTACGTAAGTCCACAAATAATCAATGTCTTGAACCTTTAAGAAATATTTAGAATGAAATATTACGTAACAATTAAATTGTTCTGTTAAACTGAAATTTCAAGGATACTATATTCCTGTAAAAAAACTTTCAAACATGAAGTTATCGAATGCTATTTACACTTCAAATTAAGTAGCTATATGTGGACCCTGTGCTATTGTGGTGAGCAACATATTATCCCTTCCTATCCAGAGCACAGCTAGCTTTTCTATTCAGCCATGGATGTTTATATGTCACCATGCAAATATCAAGGTTTAAGTAACACGTTAAATATCTACAATAGAATGTAATCAAAACTGACAGTTGCGTTTCAAGGAGGCTTCTGTTTTCTTTTTGCCCCACTGATATTTTTCGCGAATTTGTGTGTAATTTTACACAGATAGATGATAGAAAATTTACTGGTATCAAAAATCCGAACGAAAAAAAAACTAAGAAGTTTCAAACAAAACATTTTTCAAGTATTCTGATGCAGTGTCAATTAAACTGAGATTAAGATAAATGAGTTTTTTTACTTAAAGAACACAAAATAATAAAATTCATAAGTCTGTGCTTTTGATTATTTATATTTATATTATATATATTATATTTATATATATTTTTATTTCTTCGCTTTTTGAATACCGATTTCCGAAGTTAAAGATATTTTATTTATTTTTGTTGGAACTTTTTAGTAGTTTTCTTTCTTTGACTCAACAATTACCAAGTAATAAAAGTATGGCGCCTGTATCACACACACACATCAGCTGGGGCAGCGGTCGTCAGTCCGTTGGTCCGTAGGTACGCTTCCCGCGCGTCAGGTTTCACTTTCCGTACTCTAAGACTTAACTTTCCTTGTTTTCTCTAACGATCGGTTTAACATTTATTAGGTAATTCTTTTTAACTGCGCGAGAATTTTAATGGTGGCCAGTTTCGTTTTTATTTTTTAGAATTATGTTTTAGTTTAGATGGTTATCGAGATGGAAAGATGAGGAGAGGTGTTTGCCGATTGTAAGCTTAAATCTTTGTTTCTCATAATTATTTTTAAGTAGGTAATGTAACTTGATTAAAATTGGGTCCAAAAAAAAACTTGTGTAAAATATTTGTAAATTTACTTTTGGTGTATGTACTTATTTTTGTTATTGTAGAATATTTCCGTGTATATTTTCAAATTTTGTACTAATCTATGTATATACAAGCTAATAGAAAATATATATAAATATACAAGCGGGGTAAAAAGGGGGATGAGAGAAGGACTCATAGGACATCGAAAAATTAAAATTTTGTAGAAGAAAATAGGTACTCATTAGTATGTACCACATAAGTTATAAAAAAGATAAATGAAGAAAACATTACATTAGGTATTCGATCTGTCTGTTTCAGCTAGAAGGTTTGAAATTCTAAAAATATTTCCAATGCTACCAAACATTTTATTTTTAAATACCAATTGACATTGCTACCGATTAACGTATTGCTTTATTAACATAAATATTATACATAAAAATACGGGCACAGCTACCTGATTAAAATAAATTACAAACTAATAAATATACTATCGCTGCATCGCTCGCAATTTTTAACCGACTTCCAATAAAGGAGGAGGTTCTCAATTCGGATGTTTGTATTTTTTTTTATTTATGTTCGGGCATAACTCCGTCGAATATAGTCGGTTTTGTAAAATATTTTTTTATTCGAAAGGGTTTTATTCCCAAAAGGTCCCATTTAAATTTCATATAGATCTGATGATGAGTTTCGGAGACAGACAACGGAACTCTTCAATAAATGATAGTAAATCTTTCGGGATTGCTGAAATCGCATGTTTGTTTATTGTTTACACCAATGTGATTGGTACGTTTAGGTGGGGGGTACCACTAGAATATGAAAAATAAAATAAAAAAACTTTTTAGAATAAATCCAACCAAAAACAGCGAGTTCCGAAATTAAAGTTATATTGTACTTTTTGTTTTTTTTTTGTGTAGAAGTTTGTTGTATTTTTTGCAAATATGCAATTTATAATATTGATGCAATTCATTTGCATGTTAGTCAAAACATCTAACAGTCATTTACTTTTTTTCTTTTTAGGCCATCAACCCTACAAATGCGAGAGTGGTTTGTGAATATCACTAGACCTATAAAATATAGAGAAAAAGGTTATCGACCCGGACAACTGGTTGTCCTTTCCGAGTGCAACTGACTATACCTAGGCATTAATCTTATTGCCTAACATTTCTAGAATATATCACATTTGTTTAACTTTCATTTTATTTCGAGTCCTTGAATGTAAAATGGGTTCAGAGTTGAAATGCTATACAAATATTTTGTTGTTACAGTTTAACTTTGTTAATGATCAATTTTAGCTGGCAACTTGATGAAAACTTACCACGATTCTAAAAAGCATGAACGTTCATGCTTTTCAGAATCGTGGTAAGTTTTCAATAAATTTTTCAAAATCTCAAAGATATTTTTTACTGTCTTGAAAATAGACGAGTCTTTATTAACCTAATTTAAAAATAAACGTAAAAAGTCAATTTTAAATCCTAACTGGTACAAAAAGTTCAAGTTAAACTAAAAAGCATTGAATAAATTGTTCCACTTTTTATAAAACAACAAACAGAGCCGCAAAAAATCTAAACTCGAACTAAATGAACTATGCACAAGTAACAGATACAAGCAAGTCTTACAGTTCACCAAATATCAAACTGCAACATCAATAATTCACATGGAAAACAATAGACGCAGAAATGTGGTTTAGAACCACCTTACGATAGACATTCTCGTTTGTTCCACTAAAATAAAACCACTGCATCACTGGAGCGCGAATCCAAAATCCAGAGGGTGCGTTCTAAAACCACAAATCTGCACTTAATTTTGACACTTACGTAAAATTTGGCCGCCATTTTGGGGTTAAACTGTCACTAATGTCACTCGCGAGGCATGCACTTGCGCGAAGGGTACGCGCGCCGAATGGCGGGCGAGCGCGGGCGCCCACTATATAACCTCCCCCCCAAACTATTATTATATTAATTACATTCAATGTTTTCACTGCACGCTGTCGAACGGATCGATCTGGATCATTTGCTTCCTACTGCGATAATCCCGAAATACGGAATTTGAAATGGCCTGTAGAAAGTTTCCGACATACATTACATTTGATTTATAAGTTACAATTAGTTTTATAATAACTTTAATAACGCAATAATGGATGTCGATTGCTTTTTTAATTCAATGTACGCGTTTAATTTTTATGAGCTGTCATTGGACAGTGTCCGACGTGTTATACTAAAATTAATGTTGGACACTTTTTCTATTACTTATTTCCGATATTATTTTCGCACGAACATCTACGAGTAGGAAGTACACAGCTCACTGGAAATCCTGAAGCTGCTTTTAGGAAATCATTTTTAAATGTCGCTAAAAAGAAGGAAATCATTTTAAGAATGTCGCTTAAAAGAGGATACTATCTTACAGACGTTTGATATGTCGTCAGGAATTTTCAGAGAAATAAGAAAAGGTAAATAAAATTTCAAGTTTTCAGATAGCTTCCTTTCTTGTAACATTAGTTATGTGCTACAGTGTCTATCTTTTTGACACATAATTTATTTCCTATCTTGTCAAAGAGTTGCACATACATATGTACATATATATGTAGGTACATGCCTCTCATTTTTCGTTAACATTTCTGAGAAGACTCCACAAATGTCGACCAAAGTTTCAATCTCCGTAAGTACTAACCTTCAATTGAAATTAAGTTATCTAACGGAGCTTACTAATATGATCGTAATATTATGCATATAGTATTTAGATTCATTGATCATGTTGCATCAAGACCCAGACCTGGCCTTGATCTAGTTTGGACGTAATTGGGTGGCCAGTCGGCTGTATATTTTGAAAGACAGTGGCGAGGGTAGAGGAAATTTATCATGGAAATTTTTATTTATTAAATGAGGAACACTTACTACATACTGACAAAAGATTTGAGGGATGAGGTTGATGAAAGTTAAGAAATTAAATTAATTAATTTAAAACCGCAGCAGACCACAAAGGATTTTTTTTGTATTTGAAGGATGTGGCACAACATCGGGAACAATGGAAGGAGTGGAGCGAGGTTTTTGCCCATCAGTAGGATATTTCAAGCTAGCTATAATGTAATAGAGATAAAGATAAATTTAAAGCAATAATAAAGAGTCGATGGGAAAATAAACTGAACTTGGGGTTTTGAGGTCCTAAGCTTGATCAGTAATTTGGTTTTTTCGAAATATATGTTCAGTGAAATATGTGTTCAGAGGAGCTCGTCGTGGCTAAATTATAACACCCGCACGGGTCAATCTTCGAGGTTAAGTAACGCTTGCCGACGTTGTTCTGTAGATGGGTGACCATTTTAATATAACGAGACTTCTCCGTGCCTCGGATAGCACGTTAAACCGTTGGTCCCGGCTGCCATTTAGAGATCTTTGGCAGTCGTTACGGATTGTCAGAAGCCAGAAAATCTGACACCAGTCTTGCCAAGAAGTACCGTGTTCTCAAGTTAATGGGTTGTGGAGGTCTGGTAAGCAGCCGCTCTACGTAAAATACTGATATTCAGCTGAATCCAGCTTGTCTGGGAGCAGACCCCAATATAGTTGGGAGAAGGCTAGACAGATGATGATTTTATAGAAGAGGCTTTGAAGGCTTAAGTTTGTTCAATAGTGATACTTTTTTTTTAATAGCCCGAACTGTCCCTCTGTTGGACAAAGGCGTTCCTGAAGTCCTTCCAAGAATTCTGGTCCCGTTCCACTACGGACCAGCCCTCACAGTTCGCATCCAGGGCGTCTCGACACCTTTTTCTGGGCCGGGCTCGGCGGCGCCGTCTATCTTCGGGCGCCCATTGTGTGGGCAAAAGTCTTGCCCAACAAGTGATACATAGCCGGGCTTAAGGCGATACCCCGACCAAAACCTTGCGATAGTGCGTTTTTCATCGCTATTCAGAGACTATTATCTATAACTCATTAGTTATGAGAAGTAATCTACATGTAAAAGCACATTATTAATGTTTGATGTCTTATCATCATTTTCCACGTTCTAATTTGTTTTTAAATAAATTTAAAATCTACTTTTTTTAAATGACTAAAATTGTTGATTTTATGCATCTGTTGCTAAATGCAACGCACTAATCATTTGAGGATTACACTAATGGATAGATAATTTAAAAATCTATATTATGCACGTTTTATTTCATTTCAAAAGATCGCTTATCTGTTTAATCAAAATAATTCCAAAAAATGTGTGAATTCTATAATAAAAGATCGTGCGCAGGGTGCGGGCGGCAAACAGGGAACGAATGCTCAAGGCAACAAGGCTTAAAAGACCTACACTGCGGCAGTAAATAAATATAATATCAAAAACCGAAGTTATTTTCGTAAAGATTACTTGAATTAATAAAAACATATTTATGTTAAAATTGTGAGCTAATAAATAGTGTGAAGAAACAAACTTTCTTCCAGTCAAACCGGATTTTGCTGAATACGAGTATTTTACGTGGAGACACCCTTTAACTGGGTAACACGGTACTCTGGTGGATTGGTGTCAGATCTTCAGACTTCTGACTATCCAAAATGACTGCCAAAGATCCACAATGTGCTCTATTTTGAAAACGTAACGACTATGACGTGACAAATGACAATTTAACTTTTGTTGGAAAACATAATCGTTATTACGGGTGCTTGGACCCGATGCCTCAGTGCTGCCACCTTTTGTACGTCATTTCAGAATACCCTCATTAATAGCATATATAAAAAATGTCTAGTTAATAAACCAATCTTCTCTTCCCTTCTTTTCTTCCTATTAATAAAATTAGCAGCTCTCATGAACACCTTCACGTGACGATACCGTCCCGCTGCGCAGGCGCATAGCCCGCGTCAACTCGCGTGTCCAAAGCGGCATTACCACCTAATTTACAAAATTACGCTACATTGTTACCTACGAATAAATTATTTACTAATTAAACTCCTTATATAATGTGTTACAATCAACGTGGCTATGTGGGTTGCTTGCACATTTTAGCTGATATACTTGATACTTACACTAAAGAGCCTATAAAATGCTGATTTATTTTTAGACCTACTTTTGAAATGAATTGTGGCCGACTTTTTGTTTGGGCATGTAAGTATTGATTACATAAGTTGTCAACTTGATATAACACTGAATTGATTTGATTGATTAAATGAAAACGTTTTTTACAAAAATGAAAACCGACTTCTAAACGAAAAAAACACAAAAAGTATAAAATAACTTTAATTTTGGAAATCGGTGTTTTTGGTTGTTTCTTCATCGTTTTTTGAACACCGATTTCCGAAATGAATAGCATGTTTTTTTTTTTTTCATTTTACATCGACAAGTGTGAATGAGAACATCGTCAATGTAGTCGAATCTCGTCGATAACTCAGATACTGGTCATCAGTCAGATCTCACTCAAATTTAAATGAGAAAAAAAGAAAAGAAAGAAAAATAAACACATCAAAAGTATCTAGGGATCAACATATATTTTTGCAATAACTTTTCTCCTGATTGATATTAATTAAAATTTTCTTTAAGGATTCATCAAATAAAGTGTTTTCGTTTGTCACAGTAACGATAAACCAAGTCACCTTTGCATTAATAAAGAAATTTGCCATTTTCCTAATAAAGGGATTTTTGACATTTGAACCACTAACATTAAAGTTCGAAAAAAAGACTGAAATAACAGTTTTCTTTAAAATTTTATTGGGTAACTTAAACAATTAATAATCCGTGTTTCTACCGCGAACACTAACAACACAAGAACATCGGTTTGGCATACTCAAAATGAGTTCATCCAAATCACGCTGTGGAATGGCCGCCCATGTTCGTTGCAACAACAAAAAAAGGTCTTCTTGCGACTGGATACCCTCCATATTCGGCAGAGCTCTTCGCTTACCTTGGCTGAGCGCCATGGAGGACGGTATCGCTGCACCACACGGAGACAAGACCGATACATTCAAATCTTAACTCGAAGAGCTCCAACAATAACCGCCATGATGTTAGCCGTGAGGCTTCATCACTCTTCAGGGAACTTAATTAGCGACCAAACAGTCAGAAACCGCTTGCATGAAGTGAACCTTCATTCCCGAAGACCGCTACGGGTACCACCTATAGCAATGCACAATCGTAGGATTCGATATCAATGGGCTCTTGAACACAGAAATTGGGCAGAAGAACAATGGCGTTTCGTGTGCTTTTCTGATGAGTCTCGTTTTGGTATGAGACCGGATACAAGACGTATACGACACTGGAGAACCCCTGGACGCCAACAGCGATTAAAATCCTGCCAGGAAGTCCATCCTTATAGTGGTGGAACCATCATAGTATGGGCGGGTATTTGGATCGGCGGAAGAACTGAGTTGATTTGGATCAGAGGCAACCTCAACGCTCAAATTTATGCTGAGACGATTGTATCAGACGTCATCGTTCCTCTACAAGTGCAAATCGGTCCCTTATTTCAGTTAATGCATGATAATGCACGACCGCACACCGCAAGAGTTGTAAGACAGACTCTCGCCGCAGCTAACATCAATGTCCTGCCCTGGCCTGCTCAGTCGCCAGACTTGAACCCGATTGAGCATGCATGGGATATGCTACAGAGAAGAGCTCTGCCGAATATGGAGGGTATCCAGTCGCAAGAAGACCTTTTTTTGTTGTTGCAACGAACATGGGCGGCCATTCCACAGCGTGATTTGGATGAACTCATTTTGAGTATGCCAAACCGATGTTCTTGTGTTGTTAGTGTTCGCGGTAGAAACACGGATTATTAATTGTTTAAGTTACCCAATAAAATTTTAAAGAAAACTGTTATTTCAGTCTTTTTTTCGAACTTTAATGTTAGTGGTTCAAATGTCAAAAATCCCTTTATTAGGAAAATGGCAAATTTCTTTATTAATGCAAAGGTGACTTGGTTTATCGTTACTGTGACAAACGAAAACACTTTATTTGATGAATCCTTAAAGAAAATTTTAATTAATATCAATCAGGAGGAAAGTTATTGCAAAAATATATGTTGATCCCTAGATACTTTTGATGTGTTTATTTATTGATATTTAATGAGACCGCATTACAAGCATCAGCTTTCGAGTATAAAAGAAAATCATCTAAATAAGTACACTCAGTAAAAAGTTATGAAGTAACAAACATTTAAAAAAATACCAACGGCTTTAGAACCTCCTCCTTTTTAGGAGGATAGGAGGCAATTTCTTTTAGAATGTATGTTTACCTATTAGGATCTCTGAAAATCTCCTGCATGATATTCGTTTCAGTAATCCTGAAAACCCGCGGGCTGGAACTGAAATTCAGTGTCTTTTAGTAACTAATGTAATATTGCCATCTGATATTATGCTGAGCTGAGGCATTTCATATAACTAATTAGCTATCGAAAACTAGGCATTTTAATGGCAATTTGCTTTCGAAGTAGTAAACGACTGTATCCAGTCTAAAATTGATATTTATTTAAGGTCAAATGGGCTATATATCTGCTGAACTAGTTCACTTTACGAATCCTTTACTAATTAAAAATAACTTATTTCGATTTATTTCATTGCAAAAACAAAACTGGTTGAAAATCGAATTATTATATTATAGTCCTCATATAAGGAAGTTACAATTTACTATTGAACTATTAAATATAATAAATAATAAGTTTTTGTGTGGGTGTTATTTATAAATTATGTTCATAATGATTTTTTATTAATTTAGGACGAAAAATGATTCTACTATTTAAATTTAAATGTCATATCCTGAATCCTGAATATGATTGATAAATGATCGCTGATGAATAAATACATAATACATATGTCCCACAGTTTGAAAAAAAAATACAACCCATAAAGTTATGTTTTTTGTTGTCGCTTTTAGCTATAAGGCCGCCTACTGTGTCACCTTATGTAATCAAAAATCAAAAGTCATTTATTCAAACTAGGCTGAGAGACAGCACTTTTTGAACGTCAAATTTTACATAAAGACAGTCCCCCAAAACGCCCACCCGTCACCACTTCCTAGTGTTTTAGCTGGGAAGAAGACACTAGGAAGTGGTGACGGGTGGGCGTTTTGAGCATAATAACGTTTTCCTCATCTATGTATACTTATATGGTGTACATTTTTTAACAACGGTAGCGTCCCACTGCTGGACAAAGCCTTCCACTCTTCCCGGTGTGTTGTTTTCTCCCACCAATCCATCACGAACGCCTCCACGTCATCACGCCAGCGTTTCTTAGACCTTACTCGGCGCCGCCCGGCCTCTGGCTTCCACTTTGTGGCGACTCAGGCCCATCTATCTTAGTGCATCCTACACATGTGACCCGCCCAATCTTACTGCAGCTTGGTGTACATCATAAAGAGTATTCTATTCTATTCTATAAAATGCATTTAAACAATTCCTCTAGTAACGAAGGAGAACACAGACTAAGCAGTACCTATTACCAAATATGAACCCCCTAAATATGTATTTACTTCATAATTCGCTGACGATATAATTCTACTTTCCGAGAGCCCTGCACAATTGAATAATATGATTAGACTACACGGAGCATCATGGTCGGTCTGAAACCCCACCGAATGTGTCTCCACGTTGTCGTCGTGGTGGGGCTTGAGTGTCCCAATGATCTTGCGAGCTTTCCCGGTAGAGCCACTCATGCCGGAAGGTCGCAAGTGAGGGATCAGACCAAGAGAGATACACTCGCTCACTGCCTTCTGGTACGCGTCTGCTCATCAGACGTGGCTGTGAAGGCAGTGAGCGGGTGGGAGGAGAGGCCCTGTGAGGGAGAAAGGGCGGAGGAGAAAGGGACCGCACCCTTTAAAAGGAACACGATGGATAAAGGCCTCTGTAAAATAAGTCCCCAGGCGGGTCCCGACTGCTCAGCGGTCGGGGAATCCCGCCCCGCTTCGGCGGGCTGCCCTTCGTACTATGGGGTGGGCAACAAAGACCTTCCGCTTGCCAGTGGCAACAAGAGCCGAGGAGGCTCAGAGTCGACGTCATCCGGATCCGCGTCCTTCAAGGAGCTGATGGCGTTCGGCTGTGATGCGGGGAGTTCGCCTGAGCGCCGGGGAGGTGCAGGGTCAGATTCTGGCTCTGCACTTGACCTAGTAACGGTCAGCTCGGCGGGCTCTGGAGACAGAGGAGGGGGGGCTGCTGTGGAGGGCGTCAAGCTCTTCCGCAAGCGGCCCAGACGGGAGGATGACAGCGGGTCGTCCTCCGAGGGCGAGTTTGCCTCCGCCCGGAAAATCCCCACCGCTAGGCGGGGCAGGGGCTGTGAGGCAGGGAGGGGGCTGGCTCCCTCTACCCGGGAGGTGGAGCGTCGGGCCGAGAGGTTGGCGGGGGAGGGGCGTCGCCCTGGGGGGAGCGGTCGCAGGGCTCCCTCTACTCGTCCGCCTCCTCTCGACTCCGACGACTCGGAGCCCCCGGGAGAGGTGCCTCCCACCGCCGAGGAGAAGAGGGCCAAGCTGGAGGAGGTCGTGGAGGCCGCGATCCGCGCTGTGGCCTTCAAGAGGAAGCAGTCCTCCAAGCGGGAGGCCATTAGCGCGGCCAAAGCCTCCATTATGGCGGCGGCGGCGGCCAACGTCAGCGGGTCCGGAGAGGCGACAGAGTTGCGGGCGGAGGTCGCCCGCCTCGCGGCCGTAACGGAGCGACTCATTGCGGAGAATGAGTCACTCCGGAGGGACCTGGCTGGCATGGCCAGAGCGGCCTCGGAGGAGCCGCAGGGGGGGCCGAGTCCGGCGGCGCTGGAGGGGAGCCAAGTGCTGAGCCAGGTGCGGAGCCTGGTGCGGCAGGAGCTGGCTCCCTTCCGGAGGCAGGTCTCTGTCCTGGAGGACATGATCCGGCGTCCCCCGTTGGCGGCGGCACAGAGGCACCCGGGACAGCAGAAGGCGGCTTCGTACGCAGCCGCGGTGGCTGCTGGCCCGGGAACGTCCGGCCAGGCGAAGGCCAAGGCGGGAGCCGCGTCAGCGCCTGTGGCGCCGGCGCCTGCGACGCCGGCGACGAGCAAGTCGGCCCCGGCGAAGAGGGGCAGGAGGAAGGCTGGAGGGAGAGCGGCTAAGGCTGCTGCGCCAGTGGCGCCGCAGCCGCCCCCACCCCCACCCTCGGACCCTCCTGCGGCCGAGGCCGAGTGGCAGGTTGCTGGTAAGAAGCGGCAGGCCGCGAAAGCGGCCAAAAATAAGGCGAGGAGGCAGCGGCGGAAGGCCAACGCCATTGCGGCGAGGCTTCGCGCCCCGAAATCCGCGGCTGTGGTGATCACACTGCAGCCGGAAGCGGAACAGAGGGGCGTGACGTATCTCGCCGTACTGAAGCGGGCGAAGGAGGCGGTGAGCCTCCAAGAGCTGGGCGTCAGCGGGGGCATCGGGGTCAGGAGGACCTTGACCGGTGCCCGGAAGCTCGAGCTCGCCGGAGCGGAGAGTGGCCCGTTAGCGGACGCCCTGGCCGAAAGGCTGAGGGCGGTCTTACCCGCGGACGAGGTCCGGGTGTCCAGGCCGACTAAGCGCATCGACATGCGCATAGTGGGCCTGGATGACTCCGTGACGGAGGAGGAAGTTGTGGCCGCCGTCGCCAGGACTGGGGGGTGCTCTGCCGAGCTCGTCAAGGCGGGCACCCTCCGGCCTGACAACACGGGCATGCAAACCCTTGTGGTGAGCTGCCCCGTGACGGCGGCCAGAACTGTGTCGGAGGGCCGAAGGCTCTTGGTGGGATGGGTGTCTGCGCGGGTAAAACTGCTAGAACCCAGGCCTCTGAGGTGCTACCGCTGCCATGTGGGCAACCACACGGGAGCTATGTGCCCCTCGGAGGTGGACCGCAGCGGACTTTGTTTCCGCTGTGGTCAGCCCGGTCATCGGGCCGGCTCGTGCGAGGCCACGCCGCGCTGCAGTGCATGTGCGGCTGCTGGCAAGCCGGCCGAGCACTGGGCTGGGGGAAGGGCCTGCGCGCCATCCGCCCCGACCAGGGGCAAGAGGTCCGCCGCCGCCGCCGCCTCTGCCGCCGCCGCGGCTTCTGTCGCCGCCACTGCCGCTTCTGCTGCGGGTGCTGCGGCTCCCAACACTCGGGAGGGTGCTGAGATGGAGTGCCAGTAATGGTCCCATTTCGGCCCCCTCCAGAGAAAAGTCGGCCGCTGTGCTATCGCGCAGTGGCTGATGCCTGGGGACGGTGAGCGTGGGTGGCTCGCCGTCCGATACCAGGTTGAGTCGACGACGCGCTGTGTTCCACGCGCGTCACAAGGAGCCGTCAGCACCGAGGACGGGGCCCCATAGGGTCGGTGCCTGCTAGGGTTGCGGAATTTGTTCGAAAGAGTTACCGCGGCCCTCGAACGCATAGGGCACAAGAAGGATCACGGGTGGGTTTTAGTCAGTAAAAGTCTGACACTCCCTACCGCTCCACCCAGGGCGGGAGGGGTCATTTGATGATTTCCCATCCAGAAAAAAAAAAAAAAAAAAAATGGTCGGTCTGAAAAAAAAAATACAACCAAAAAAAATATAGGTAACTAAATCTGAACAAATGTAATCGAATTAATTTAAAAATACTTTTTACTGATACTAGGTTATTAATCAAAATGTAGAATGTGGAGTTGAATAGAGCTTTATTATTATTATTATAAATACGTCAAATTAAGAAAGTTTGTATGGAAAGTACTCATTTTTGCTCATGGGAAATTCTTTCGAACACACAATTAGTAGCCAAAATTACTTTATTCAAACGGAGGCTGATATCTGGTTTTCCTTAGTGTGATAATTATTTAAATGCACCATTAAAAACAAACAAAATGACATTTCTAATTCCCACGAAACAAATAAAGGTAAAAATAGAAACCTAAAATCCAAGAAAAATTTTATTTTCTGTTTTATTTTTCCCACACGAACACACACGATTACTTTTTGACAACACATACTTCTATCTAAATATATATAACTCAAAAGTGACTGACTGACTGACATAGTGATCTATCAACGCACAGCCCAAACCACTGAACGGATCGGGCTGAAATTTGGCATGCAGGTAGATGTTATGACGTAGGCATTAATTCTACCCCCAAGGGGATAAAATGGGGATTAAACTTTGTATGAAACTTTGTCAATTTTAAACCGATCGGGCTGAGAGTTTCAAAATCGGGGGCAAAGTAACTATTCCACGCGGATGAAGTCGCGAGCAGAAGCTAGTTTATCATAAAACTAGCATCTGCCGAAGGTTTCGCTCACTTAAGGTTTGATATAGACGTAGATTGGATCCTTAAAACGGATATTAGATACTTGTAAACCCGGGAATTATAAATCATACGTTCCATTCTCGGGATTAAAAGTAGGTAAGTATCCTATATCCTTTTCCAAAGTCCTCTCTATCTATATCTATAACAAAACTCATCATAGTTATTTCTGTGTAACAAATAGATAAACACTTTTATTGACGCATCTATAACATTTTGGATCATATAGCTCACCCTCGCAACTTCGTCTGCATCATATAAGAGAGAGAAACAAGACACCATTTTTCATTGATGCTCTGCTCCTATTTGTCGTAGCGTGATTTTATATGCCTATAGCCTTCCTCGATAAGTGGACTATCTAGGTAACGCTTTATATATTTTTATAATTATTGCGTTCATCCAAACTCTTCACCGCGACCCGCGGTTACACCCGCGTAGTTCCGTTCCCGTGGGAATACGGAGATAATCGTTGATACGCACAAAAATAATGTGGCTTTCTATTAATAAAATAATTAAATTAAAATCGTTTCCTTTTGTCCAGAGATAGACAAAACCCCTACAACCTCACAAACTTTACCTTTTTATAATATTACTAGCACTCCGCCCGCGACTTCGTCTGCACAGATTTAAAACAAACGATTTCCAACCCCGTCTTACCCTTAAGGGTAAAGTTTCGTAAAATCCTTTCTTAGCGGACGTCTACACCTTATAAGCCAAATTTTTAGTTTGTAGGTGTTATAGTTTCTGAGATTTCATGATAAATCAGTGAGTGGTATTTTGCTTTTAGATTAGTATAGATTCTTCTGTTGTGGCCGACATATCTCAATTAGTAACAGATACCCACAAACTAGAGTGTTGACCGCAACAGTTGCGCCACCGGCTACTGACTCTTGTGGTCAACGGTTATGTCCGCGTAGAGATAACTAAATCATTTGAATATTATTCGGATATTAGATATGGTTCAAGTTGGTTATTAACCTTTCACCTGAAATTCCCAGTTGTTTCCTGAAATTATGACTTCAGTACCATATGATTTTGATTGACAACGGATCTTTTTTTAAAAACTCATTCCATTGACCTCACCCTACGAACGCTGGTACTTTAAAGAAAGTGCAGAAACTATAGGTGGCAGCACAGACACGTCAATGTCAGGTATATTATTATTATTATATTATATATAATTAAATAACCACTCACTCACTCACTGACTGATTGACATAATTGTTCTCCCACTTGCCGTGCTAGGAGGGAAAAACTTTTTATGGGGTTGTATAGAAGGTGTCGGGGTGAGTATGGGAAAAATCTGAAACTACCCCTTTTCAACCCCCTTCTTTCAACCCTATTGCTTATCTCGGAAACCTGACGTCGAAGAGAAAAATGGTTTTCGGGGTTGTATAGAGGGTGTTTGGATGAGAAGAAAACGAAAAAAAAAACTACCCCTTTTCAACCCCCTTTTTACAACCCCTTTGCGTATCTCAGAAATCTGACATTTTAGAGAAAAATGGTTTTCGGGGTTGTATAGAGGGTATCTGGATGAGTATATGGCCAATAAAAAATTCAACCCTATTCAACCCTTTTCAACCCCCTTGTTTCAACCCCTTTGCGTGTCTCAGAAAACTGACATTGTAGAGAAAAATGGTTTTCGGGGTTGTATAGAGGGTATCTGGGTGAGTATATGGCCAATAAAAAAATCAACCCTATTCAACCCTTTTCAACCCCCTTGTTTCAACCCCTTTGCGTATCTCAGAAACCTGACATTGTAGAGAAAAATGCTTTTCGGGGTTGTATAGAGGACATCTGGATGAATATATGGCCAAAAAAAATTCAACCCTTTTCAACCCCTTTGCGTAACTCAGAAATCTGACATTGTAGAGATAATAATTGTTACTAAAAAATACTGAAAAGACACCGCGAGTTGCTCGCAACTCGCGCCCCCAAGCGAAATACTAGTTATATTATATATAATTAAAAAACCACTGATTGACTGACTGATTGACATAATTGTTCTCCCACTTCCCGTGCTGGGAGGGGAAAACTTTTTATGGGGTTGTATAGAAGGTGTCGGGGTGAGTATGGGAAAAATCCGAAACTACCCCTTTTCCACCCCCATCTTTCAACCCCATTGCTTATCTCAGAAACCTGACGTCGAAGAGAAAAATGGTTTTCGGGGTTGTATAGAGGGTGTTTGGCTGAGTAGAAAACGAAAAAAAAAACTACCCCTTTTCAACCCCCTTTTTAAAACCCCTTTGCGTATCTCAGAAATCTGACATTTTAGAGAAAAATGGTTTACGGGGTTGTATAGAGGGTATCTGGGTGAGTATATGGCCAATAAAAAATTCAACTCTATTCAACCCTTTTCAACCCCTACTTTCAACCCCTTGGCATATCTCAGAAACCTGACAATGTAGAGAAAAATGGTTTTCGGGGTTGTATAGAGGGTATCTGGGTGAGTATATGGCCAATAAAAAATCAACCCTTTTCAACCCCCTTCTTTCAACCCCTTTGCGTATCTCAGAAACTTGACATTGTAGAGAAAAATGGTTTTCGGGGTTGTATAGAGGGTATCTGGATGAGTATATGACGAATAAAAAATTCAACCCTTTTCAACCCCCTTCTTTCAACCCTTTTGCGTATCTCAGAAAGCTGACATCGTAGAGAAAAATGGTTTTCGGGGTTATATAGAGGGCATCTGGATGAAAATATGGCCAAAAAAAAATTCAACCCTTTTCAACCCCCTTCTTTCAACCCCTTTGCGTAACTCAGAAATCTGACATTGTAGAGATAATAATTGTTAGTCCAAAAATACTAAAAAGGCACCGCGAGTTGCTCGCAACTCGCGCCCCCAAGCGAAATACTAGTTATATTATATATAATTAAATAACCACTCACTCACTCACTGACTGATTGACATGATTGTTCTCCCACTTGCCGTGCTAGGAGGGGAAAACTTTATATGGGGTTGTATAGTAGGTGTCGGGGTGAGTATGGGAAAAATCTGAAACTACCCCTTTTCAACCCCCTTCTTTCAACCCCATTGCTTATCTCAGAAACCTGACGGCGAAGAGAAAAATGGTTTTCGGGGTTGTATAGAGGGTATCTGGATGAGTATATGGCCAATAAAAAATTCAACCCTTTTCAACCCCCTACTTTCAACCCCTTTGCGTATCTCAGAAATCTGACATTTTAGAGAAAAATGGTCTTCAAGGTTGTATAGAGGGTATCTGGATGAGTATATGGCCAATAAAAAATTCAACCCTTTTCAACCCCCTTCTTTCAACCCCTTGGCATATCTCAGAAACCTGACATTGTAGAGAAAAATGGTTTTCGGGGTTGTATAGAGGGTATCTGGGTGAGTAAATGGCCAATAAAAATTCAACCCTTTTCAACCCCCTACTTTCAACCCCTTTGTTGTTAGTCAAAAATACTAAAAAGACACCGCGGGTTGCTTGCAACTCGCGCCCCCAAGCGAAATACTAGTTATATTATATATAATTAAAAAACCACTCACTGATCTAGTGATTGACATAATTGTTCTCCCACTTGCCGTGCTAGGAGGGGAAAACTTTTTATGGGGTTGTATAGAAGGTGTCGGGGTGAGTATGGGAAAAATCTGAAACTACCCCTTTTCAACCCCCTTCTTTCAATCCCATTGCTTATCTCAGAAACCTGACGTCGAAGAGAAAAATGGTTTTCGGGGTTGTATAGAGGGTGTTTGGATGAGTAGAAAACGGAAAAAAAAGTACCCCTTTTCAACCCCCTTTTTACAACCCCTTTGCGTATCTCAGAAATCTGACATTTTAGAGAAAAATGGTTTTCGGGGTTGTATAGAGGGTATTTGGATGAGTATATGGCCAATAAAAAATTCAACCCTATTCAACCCTTTTCAACCCCCTACTTTCAACCCCTTTGCGTAACTCAGAAAGCTGACATTGTAGAGAAAAATAGTCTTCGGGGTTGTATATAGGACATCTGGATGAATATATGGCCAAAAAAAATTCAACCCTTTTCAACCCCCTTCTTTCAGCCCCTTTGCGTAACTCAGAAATCTGACATTGTAGAGATAATAATTGTTACTAAAAATACCAAAAAGACACCGCGGGTTGCTTGCAACTCGCGCCCCCGAGCGAAATACTAGTTTATTATTATATTATATATAATTAAAAAACCACTGATTGACTGATTGACATAATTGTTCTCCCACTTGCCGTGCTAGGAGGGGAAAACTTTTTATGAGGTTGTATAGAAGGTGTCGGGGTGAGTATGGGAAAAATCTGAAACTACCCCTTTTCAACCCCCTTCTTTCAACCCCATTGCTTATTTCAGAAACCTGACGTCGAAGAGAAAAATGGTTTTCGGGGTTGTATAGAGGGTGTTTGGTTGAGTACAAAACGAAAAAAAAATTATCCCTTTTCAACCCCCTTTTTACAACCCCTTTGCGTATCTCAGAAAACTGACATTTTAGAGAAAAATGGTTTTCGGGGTTGTATAGTGGGTATCTAGGTGAGTATAAAACGAAAAAAAAAATTACCCCTTTTCAACCCCCTACTTTCAACCCCTTTGCGTATCTCAGAAACTTGACATTGAAGAGAAAAATGGTTTTCGGGGTTATATAGAGGGTATCTGGGTGAGTATATGGCTAATAAAAATTCAACCCTTTTCAACCCCTTTGTTGTTAGTCAAAAAATACTAAAAAGACACCGCGAGTTGCTCGCAACTCGCGCCCCCAAGCGAAATACTAGTTAAATTATATATAATTAAATAACCACTCACTGATTGACATAATTGTTCTCCCACTTCCCGTGCTAGGAGGGGAAAACTTTTAATGGGGATGTATAGAAGGTGTCGGGGTGAGTATGGGAAAAATCTGAAACTACCCCTTTTCAACCCCCTTCTTTCAACCCCATTGCTTATCTCAGAAACCTGACGTTGAAGAGAAAAATGGTTTTCGGGGTTGTATAGAGGGTGTTTGGATAAGTAGAAAATGAAAAAAAAGCTACCCCTTTTCAACCCCCTTTTTACAACCCCTTTGCGTATCTCAGAAATCTGACATTTTAGAGAAAAATGGTTTTCGGGTTTGTATAGAGAGTGTTTGGATGAGTATATGGCCAATAAAAAATTCAACCCTATTCAACCCCCTACTTTCAACCCCTTTGCGTATCTCAGAAACTTGACATGTAGAGAAAAATGGTCTTCGGGGTTGTATAGAGGGTGTCTGGATGAGTATATGGCCAATAAAAAATTCAACCCTTTTCAACCCTTTTCAACCCCCTACTTTCAACCCCTTGGCATATCTCAGAAACCTGACATTGTAGAGAAAAATTGTTTTCGAGGTTTTATAAAGGGTATTTAGATGAGTATATGGCCAATAAAAATTCAACCCTTTTCAACCCCCTACTTTCAACCCCTTTGTTGTTAGTCAAAAAATACTGAAAAGACACCGCGAGTTGCTCGCAACTCGCGCCCCCAAGCGAAATACTAGTTATATTATATATAATTAAAAAACCACTGATTGACTGACTGATTGACATAATTGTTCTCCCACTTGCCGTGCTAGGAGGGGAAAACTTTTTATGGGGTTGTATAGAAGGTGTCGGGGTGAGTATGGGAAAAATCTGAAACTACCCCTTTTCAACCCCCTTCTTTCAACCCCATTGCTTATCTCAGAAACCTGACGTCGAAGAGAAAAATGGTTTCCGGGGTTGTATAGAGGGTGTCTGGGTGAGGATAAAACGAAAAAAAATATTACCCCATTTCAACCCCCTTTTTACAACCCCTTTGCGTATCTCAGAAATCTGACATTTTAGAGAAAAATGGTTTTTGGGGTTGTATAGAGGCTATTTGGGTGAGTATATGGCCAATAAAAATTCAACCCTATTCAACCCTTTTCAACCCCCTACTTTCAACCCCTTTGCGTATCTCAGAAACCTGACATTGTAGAGAAAAATGGTTTTCGGGGTTGTATAGAGGGTATCTGGGTGAGTATATGGCCAATAAAAATTCAACCCTATTCCATCCTTTTCAACCCCCTTGTTTCAACCCCTTGGCATATCTCGGAAACCTGACATTGTAGAGAAAAATGGTTTTCGGGGTTGTATAGAAGGTGTCTGGGTGAGGATAAAACGAAAAAAAATATTACCCCATTTCAACCCCCTTGTTTCAACCCCTTTGCGTATCTCAGAAACCTGACATTCTAGAGAAAAATGGTTTTCAGGGTTGTATAGAGGGTGTCTGGATGAGTATATAGCCAGTAAAAAATTCAACCCTATTCCATCCTTTTCAACCCCCTTGTTTCAACCCCTTGGCATATCTCGGAAACCTGACATTGTAGAGAAAAATGGTTTTCGGGGTTGTATAGAAGGTGTCTGGATGAGTATATAGCCAGTAAAAAAATCAACCCTATTCCATCCTTTTCAACCCCCTACTTTCAACCCCTTGGCATATCTCAGAAACTTGACATTGTAGAGAAAAATGGTCTTCGGGGTTTTATAGAGGGTGTCTGGGTGAGTATATGGCCAATAAAAAATCAACCCTTTTCAACCCCCTTCTTTCAACCCCTTTGCGTATCTCAGAAACCTGACACTTATTATTATTTTGACTGGGAAATAATAATTGTTAGTCAAAAAATACTAAAAAGACACCGCGGGTTGCTTGCAACTCGCGCCCCCAAGCGAAATACTAGTTTTACTTATAAATTTGAAATTTGCAATACTAGGTGGCACAGTCTACTTCGTGCACGTTCCCCTAAACGGAGGGAGCAGGAAGTATAGGTGGCAGCACAGGTCAAATATTTACAAACAAAGAAATCAGTTGTTCCCTACATTTATGTTCGTATAACTCATCAAAATGTAGGGAACAGCTGACTTGTTGACTTTTCGGTTTTGTTCCCATAGTAAAAATTGTTCATAATGATGAGTACAATGACCTCTTAAGAGGTTGTTGGTGTTTTACAAATAACCCTGTATAAATAACATGAAAGTATTATATTTCCAAAACAGTTTATGCGTATGGGTGAGATGTCCACCATTTTTATTGCGCGTCGCCGTCAGGCCCGCCGTAAGCGGGCGTGCAAGGCGTGCACTGCACACGGGCGGCACGTCCAAGGGGGCGGCAAATCGAGCGACTCATTACGTAATATTCAAAGTCATAGTCATAATATAATAGCCACCCCACCTACAGCAAAAGAAATATCATCGCATTGAAAAAAATCCGAAGGCGCTATCTTATCCGTCAGCAGGTACCGCAGGAACCGCCCGCCACCGTTTGGACTCAAATTCAATACAAGTATCCATAGTCGTGTTCTATGAAAACTCTGAGCTTATTTCTCAGTTGGTAGGTTAGGTAGGTACTTGTTGAGCATGCCACCATTGTGGCGATAAGCCCCCGCTTTGAGGAGTAGTTGGAGAGGAGCCACGGCGTTCCTGGCACCGGTACTCACCGGACACGGGTGTTTCGGGAGGTATCTGTTTTAGACTTGGCCGCGTGATCGAGATCGTCGTGAGGACATGAGGAAACATACGGTGGAGGTCTGCCCTGCTTGGACGGAGCAACGCTGTGTCCTCGTCAAGGCGATCGGCGACCTCGCTTCCGGCTCAGTTTCAATACATGGTCCAAAGCGAGGAGGCATGGCAAGCGGTCACCTCTTTCTGCGAAGCAGTAATGCTAGCGAAGAAGGAGGTGGACCACGTGAGGGAGAGGGAAACCTTACGCCGCAACAGAAGAAGACGCCTCGAGAGCCGGGAGTCGCAGAGCGATTCCTGGCCACCGTAGGCGTAGGGCACCTGTGGATGATGGGTCGCCTTCCGATAACAACCAGGCTTATATATACTGAACAAAGTCAGAGAATCAAAATATTTTTCCAATATTTTTACCAATGACTTAATTTCAACATTTCCGAACACAGCGATAGCTCTAAGAATATTTTCGTGCCAGTTTCAGTTGCATCAGGCGAAAGATTCTTTTGAAAATAAAAAAAATATCAAAAAGTTATCAAAAATGCTTCAGCGGTTTTTAACTTTAGTAAACCAAAATAACTAAGTTAGCTAATCAAAATAAATGTTTTTTTTTTTGCTTTAAGGTATACAGCGATAGCTCTAAGAATATTTTCGTGCCAGTTTCAGTTGCATCAGGCGAAAGATTCTTTTGAAAATAAAAAAAATATCAAAAACTTATCAAAAATGCTTCAGCGGTTTTTAACTTTAGTAAACCAAAATAACTAAGTTAGCTAATCAAAATAAATGTTTTTTTTTTGCTTTAAGGTATCCCCACCATAATGAAAAAATCATGAAATAGCCTTTTTTTAGCAAAACTCAGCATATGTAGTCGTAGGGTGGTTCCTTCTGCGAAGCAGTAATGCTAGCGAAGGAGGAAGCGGAACGCGTGCGAGAGAGGGAAACCTCACGCTCCAGCCGCCGCAACAGAAGAAGACGCTCCAGGCATCGGGAAACGCAAGGCGATTCCCAGCCACCGTAGGCGCGGGCCTGCGGATGGCGAGCTATGGGTGGCTCGCCGTCCGGTAGCAACCAGGCCCGAGTCGACGGCGCGTCGTGTTCCACGCGCACCTCAAAGAGCCGTCAGCAACGCAGACGGGGCCCCATAGGGTCAGTGCCTGCTAGGGTTGCGGAATTTTGTGTGGGCGGACATCTTGACGGCGCGCAACGTCGCTATCCTGCGTAGACCGCAGCGGGCGATGGCCGTCAGGGTGATAAGGGGGTACCGTACGATCTCCTTTGAAGCGGCGAGCCTCCTCGCCGGATCGACGCCCTGGGATCAGGAGGCGAGGGCCCTCGCGCTGAGATATCAGCAGCGCGAGGAGGCGCCTGGACGGAGTGAGCTCCGCCAGATCCTAGTGGCAGAGTGGAGAGAACGACTTGCGCAACCCAGCGCAGGGCACGCCGCAATAGCGGCGGTAAGGCCCGTGATGGAGGAGTGGCTGGAGAGGCGTCATGGCGCCCTCAGCTTCCGGCTGACGCAGGTATTCTCGGGACATGGGTGTTTCGGGAAGTACCTGTGTCGCATAGGCCGGGAGCAAACGCCCGGTTGTCACCACTGCACACCCGAGGACACGGCCCTGCACACTTTGCTGGCGTGTCCTGCGTGGGCGACACAGCGCCGCGAGCTAGTCGCGGCAGTCGGTGGTGACCTCTCGCTTCCGGCCGTGGTTCTGTCCATGGTCAGGAGCGAGACTGCGTGGGAAGCCGTCGCCTCCTTCTGCGAGGAGGTGATGGCGGCCAAAGAGGGAGCAGAGAGGGAGAGAGAGGCAGCTGCCACTCTCCCTTCCCGCGCCAGACGCACCGGGCGCCGGAGGCCGCGCGACGACCTCCAGCCACCCTAGTGTGTGGCCTGCGGGCGCTGGGTTGGGGGACCCACCGCCTGATCAGTAACAGGCCCGAGTAGGCGACGCGACGTGTTCTACGCGTGCCACTCAGAAGGACGTGGGGCTAGGCCCCACAGAAGAGAGACCTGCCGGGGTTGCGGTGCATGCTTTTGCGAATCCCGCGACCCCGGCCTACGGTCAAGTGACGGAACACCGTGGTGGTTTTAGCCGGTAAGAGTCCGGCACACCCCCCCGTCTTCCCCAGACGGGGGATAGTTCATGAGGATTTCCCCACGAAAAAAAAAAAGGGTTGCGGAATTTGTTCGAAAGAGTCACCGCGGCCCTGGAACGCAAAGGGCACAAGAAGGATCACGGGTGGGTTTTAGTCAATATGAGTCTGACACTCCCTTCCATTCATGATTTCCCATCAAAAAAAAAAGGGCGGTATAATCGGTATTGCACGCGGGCGATCAAACAGCTAGCAGCGGCCCTGGTCGCCGTACATCTTGTAGTTTTAATCAATTTATGAACAGTTTCTTCTCACTGTAAGAAACAAAGCCTGTTTTAACGTTCTTTTCACAATATAAGAATAACACGTATGTAGGTATATAATCAGCCTTTTAATGTTTCCACTGCTACGACTGAGGCCTCCTCTCTAGGAGAGGGAATGGGCCGTAATCCAGCACGCGGGCCCAGTGCGGGTTAGTGAATGTCACATGTCTTCGAATTTTTGGTTTTAGGACATTCCGTTTACCTCACGATGTTTTTCTTCACCCTTTTGAGAGCAGGGGTAATAAAATTAATTACACAAAGTAATGCCCATGGCTGGGTATGAACCCGCGATTTACAATACGTAAGTCGGGGCCGTTACCACTCGGCCACCACTGCTCTCAATGCTCTCATAACATAACACGTATAAATATATTTAAAAAATAAATATTTTCTGTTTAAATAGGCATCACAGTACCTTCACATAACACTCAAGAATAATACATTTTACCACAGTTCGGAATCGAACGTTGTACTTTACGTAAGCGCAGGGTAAACAAGTTAGCTGGTAATTATTTCTAGTTATTATGCAGATCATAAATTCCAGGAAATTCTTGTGAAATATAGATCAGAATTAGTGATAGATAACTTTGTTGCTACCCAAGAATGTAAGTGCAGTTATGCATAGCACAAAATGTATGTAACAATCTATACTAATATTATAAAGAGGAAAGATTTGTATTTTTGTATGTAACGAATAAACTCAAAAACTACTGGACCGATTTCAAAAATTCTTTCACTATTAGAAAGCTACATTCACCCTGAGTAACATAGACATTTTATCCCCGTGTTCCCACGGGAACGGGAACTACGCGGGTGAAACCGCGGGGCGCTGCTAGTCTTCTTATATATAAAATTCTCGTGTCACGGTGTTTGTGGTTGAACACTTCCGAAACGGCTCGACCGATTTTCATTAATCTTAGCGTGCATATCGGCTAGGGTGGCGAATCGGACAACATCTATTTTTAAATGTAAAGGGTGGTCCATCCCTATATTTTAATAAAAATAAAACTCTTGAACTTAGTAATCCTATAAATATTATTAACACATTTATTTCAGCCTAGTTTTGCCAGTGGCTTCGCCCGCTTTGAAGAATAATAATTCATCAAAATCGCTTCGGATATTTACAAAATATCCATATAAATTCATTAAATATAAAATAAACACAGACGGAACAATATAATTAAATAATAAAATATTTCTCGGATACCCTTTTTCAGTAACAATAAACATTCGAGCCACTTATAAGGCATCAACTTTTTTATAT
Organism: Hecatera dysodea; assembly: GCA_905332915.2. Taxonomy (NCBI): domain Eukaryota; kingdom Metazoa; phylum Arthropoda; class Insecta; order Lepidoptera; family Noctuidae; genus Hecatera; species Hecatera dysodea. Next base: position 1,176,914 of record HG995294.1, on the reverse strand, counting down.
TTTTTTTATTGTGAAATGGATTTGCTCTTGACTCTAGTCTAGGTCACAGGTGACAGAGAAAAAGTCTACGATAGAATGAGCTTACCCAGAAGAAACCTGTTCACTCTAACTTTGAAGAGATTAGGGTTGAATGCGTTCGGAAACACAGACGCAGGTAGATTATTATAAGGCATCTATGTACTTTGTAAGTAGCTATTTCAATCACCTATTCAGATTTTAGACAACTCTCTGAAATAATTCACCTTCAAGGATATGCCAACATCTCACTGACTTAACGGTCACATGAAGCTATTGTTACAAGAAAAGATACTTCCCCAATTACCGTCAAAATAACTCCTTCAGTGAACAATAAAAGGAAGTCCACACATTAGAAAAGGCCCTGGCGATGGTAGCGACACCTATCATTCGGGACGGGTACTACCGGTGGTTGGCTGACAGTTGTGGTGGATTCAAGGTTCCTGACTTCTTATTAAGCTGTCTGCGTAGGTACCTTGCAAGGCTTTCTGAAGTAAGTACCTTAAGCAATGGTCATAAAGATAAATTCGGTAAGGTAAATTTAGAGTAAGACTTGAATGAAACTAGCACTAATCGGGAAATATTGGCATTGTTTGATTGGTGATAGTAAAAGTCCATAGATTCTATCCATGTACACTAATCCTTCATGTCCTTTCATTGGCATTGTTCGTCGAGTTGTTGAGCTCCTTATTGATTCTAAGTTGAGCTACTCGATTCTTACCAAGGCTTGCAGTGACTGGACAGGTCCACTCAAAACTGTGTGGTTCCTTCTTAAAAAGAGCATTTCAGATACTGATCTGCATGGTCCTCATATAACGTATTGTGAATATGAGGACCATGTAGATCGCTACGTCAGGGGTTCATTCATGTTAGTCTGGCGGTTTGAGTTCTTTAGGTGGCCTACCCAAATGGAACAAAACTTTGGAATTGTTCGAGCGAGAGAGAGCAAATCGTTGATTTCCTTAAAGTACTAAGTTTGAGCTAAACAATAACTGACAAATGCTTGCACTGTTTGGAAAGGTCGTGTTCCACGCGCGCCTCAAAGAGCTGTCAGTAACGAAGACGGGGCCTCATAGTGTCAGTGCCTGCTAGGGTTGCGGAATTTATTCGAAAGAGTCACCACGGCCCTGTAACGTAAAGGGCACAAGAAGGATCATGGGTGGGATTTAGTCAGTAAGAGTCTGACACTCCCTTCCGCTCCGCCCGGAGCGGAAGAAGTCATTAGATGATTTCCCATCCAGAAAAAAAGGGATCAATTTAGACTGTGAATTGATTACATAGGGAAGTGAATTGAACGTGGTATGTACCATAAAATATAAGTTCTGAATTACATATTTCTGTCTCACCCGACGACGTCATAAGACAGCGAACACTATTATATTAAATAACAATATGCAGCCTAATAAAATGTAACAATATCCGCGACCTTCACGGCTCGAAAAATTCAAAAATAATGTGTCACTACAAAAACTGAAGTATTCTGTATCCAACGCTGCGACCAATTCGAGAAAAAAAAAATGAAACATACAATCCTATACGTTAGCGATAAGCTTTTGTAAGCGATATCTACTTGAAATAAAATAACTAAGACACGCTGCATTCGAACCCAGGTCAACTCGCGAAGGTTGTCTGTTTTAGGGTTCCGGACCTGTATGGAAAAACGTAACCCTTTTAGGATGAGGCGGTTATCTGTGTGTCACAGCCATAGAAATATTATATCTATGGTCACAGCCAACACTTGAACGATTCACTTGAAATTTGGTACATCTATACTTTATATTATAAGTAACGTTTAATATTAGAGGTAACGTTTGCGAGTTTGTGACGTTGTAAGGGGTAATCTCTGGATCTACTAAACCGATTTTCAAAATTATTTCACCAATAGAAAGCTAAGCTAGCTAAGCTTTTATCCCCGTATTGTCACGGGAACGGGAACAAAGCGGGTGAAACCGCGGGGCGCTGCAATTACATATATAATCTTCTGTGACCCAAAAAGGACGCGTAATGAAAATAAAAACATTTCAGGAAATGGGGTCACTTTGGGGCCAATAAAGAAAAACTGATTTTCCAACTGTACCGTGTGTCACGTCAAATGAAAATGGCTCATCATATGGGTCTAAAAAGTATTTTCTTCTGATAATTTTAAAATATTACATCCCGAAATTAAGAAAGAAAATAATTCCCCAACTTATTTCCGAAAAAACTACACAGTAATAATTTGAAAAACAAAAAAGATAACAGTTCTTTACCTATAGATTACAGGAAAACTAAACTAACTAACTAATATGAGAAACCTATGATTTTAAATTAACATGATTATTAAATATATGTTTAATATATTATCCGTTCGGAACCCTTTGCACGCGAGACGAACACGCGCTTGGCCGGTCTTATTATTTTTTGTTTTAAATCCCGTGGGTGTCGAAAAAGGCAGCATTCCTTTGTGTAAACAAAGCTATCTTTTTGACAGCAACAGGACTGAAAAGCAAAGATATATTAGAGTGGTAAAAATAGACTGAAACGTAGGTGCGTCTGTTAACATTTATTTTATTTTAATAAGTATGTAGGTACCTACTTTGATCTCGCTATGCCTCAGAAACTTATAAACAAAGGATTAAAAATATGACTTTAACACTTTTGGTGTGTTCGTAGGTGTGAGCGGAGAGAAATGATAAACGGTAAATTTCGGATAACTCTGGATTGTACGCTGATTATTACTAAGTTGGGTTGCGGGCGCATGTATAGCGGAAGGCGATTTCGGGCGAACTAAACTTGGCGAGCGCTGCGCGTACGAGGAATACAAAACGAATGCGCCAGCAGCGCCCCTACAACACTCAAAAATATTTGCAAGAATAATAACAATAGAATGGTCGACAATAAAGCAAATTATTGAGGTATTCTAGTTGCCACAGTAGGTAGTCGATTTAGCGCTGTCATTCTCTCTATCAATGCACACCATACCTACATACATGAACAGTGTTAATTCACTTCCAGATAGTTTTATTGAAACACTACTTATTATATACTTATTTACTTACATGTCATGTATGCTGGAAGGGATTTCTTTGTAAAAAAGCGTCCTTTGTGACGATTTTTATTATTTTTTACTAGTAGGCTCACTTTTGACCACGACCTCACCTGATGAAAAGCGTGCTGTTGCGTTTTCTTGTCTGTTTATTACCTACATGTACATATGTACATACATTTCTTGTTAAATAAATAAACTTGTTTTTGAAAGCCAACAATCATTTAAATAAAGTACCAAAATTAGTTAAGTACTATTTACAACTGTAAAAGCAACACTAAAAGCAAGTAGGTAGGTAATAACCAATGTATTTGAGCCGTTTGGGGTTGAAACACTAGGGCCGTGTGGTCCGAGTGCTCATCGGCTTTTTCATGAAATCAGCAAGCAGTTAGTCGACTCTTCACGTGACCAGAGGGCTGGCCTTTTCTTTGGTCAACAAATCAGCATTGCCATTCAACGTGGCAACGCGGCCAGTGTTCTGGGCACTTTTCCCGTTGACAGCGATGTGGACGAGTTTTCGATGCCCTATGAGTCTTTCCTCCTTGTTACTCCGCTTGTACATATAGGTATATGTATATTTATTTTCTATATTATATCTTGTTTAGTTGTATTTTGTAAATATTAAGATTATGTTTTTAAAAGTGCCATAATTAGTTGAAAAAAAAAGAATAGAAATTCAATATCTTTTGATCTTGAGAGTATATTTCGATAAAATAAAGGTTAGTAATCTATACTTATAATAAATCTGTAGAGAGGTCAATTCTGTACAAGGAATATATTTTCAAAATAACTATCAGGGGGTGATTAGTGATCGATACTGGTGCCAAAAATGCAATCAGTAAAATTTTTGTCTGTCTGTCTGTCTTTCTGTCTGACTGTCTGTCTGTCTGTATGTTCTTTATAGAAACAAAAACTACTCGACCGATTTTAACGAAACTTGGTGCAATTATTCTTCATACTCCTGGGCAGGTTATAGTATACTTTTCATCACGCTACAATCAATAGGAGCAGAGCAGTGAAGGAAAATGTTGGGAAAACGGAAGAAGTTACTCCATTTTTTAAGCTTCCGTCGCGTGTGTAGCCTTAATGGTTAAAGTTACATAGAAATCATGTATTACGGAAATGTTCTACATAAAATTATCTAAAAAATATCCCGAAACAGCATGTCTATCTTTTGTCAATTTTAAACCGATCGGGCTGAGAGTTTCAAAATCGGGGGTAAAGTAACTATTCCACGCGGACGAAGTCGCTGGCAGAAGCTAGTAACCAATATAGTTTTATATGCTAATTTCCAATCACGCGCTTCTCTCCAAACGGCACCGCTATAAACTTTTCATTTCATTTCACTTTCATTGCGCGTGCTGCCAAGGTCACGTCACTGACCAATAGCAAGCTTTCATTCATGTACGGACTTAGTAAGTCCTTTCACGGCACCAGGATATATTCATGTAGGTAATACTTTTAAGTGAATGATATGCTTATTATTGCCTTTTTGTAGTGTAAATGAGTTCTATTTAATGTATTAATTAACTTTGATAAAGACCTTTTGCTTATGGTTGCTACTGGACATTGATTTTTCAAGGATGTGATTATAACTGAGTCATTATGCTGATAAAAACTGAAAGACCAAGTGTGTCTTCTGCTTAACTTTAACAAAACCCCAATCTTGAAAATCTAGGTGCTAGAAATTCTCATGAAAGTTATGACTGTTTTGATCATTATAATCAACAAGGATTCAGTAGAGATGCCTCCTATACTTCAAATAAATAACGTACTTTGAGGAGTAAACTAATATTTAGGTTAGGTACTTGATATCACAAACAAATCCCTTTAGGTATACCTATCTATCTTGCAAGTCGACAAGTTGTATCTAAATATGCTGTATTCACCCAGCCTAGGACATCCGAATTCTGTTAATATTTGTACCAGAGGTTCATATTAATCTGTTCATATTCGTATCTATCCGGATCCGCCATGATACTCTAAGCATGTGAATTTCTCCTTGTACAAGTATCTGCTTTACGTCTGTTACTTTACTCGTTCTTTTCGAAAAGAGTTTTGAAGAGAAAGAGAGACCGGTCACTCACTTTCTATAAAAAAAAAGAAACTTAAAATTGCTGTCATTGACTCTCTAAGCTCTCTTAAAAAAGTTAGACCGAGGCATTATACGTTTGCGTTAAATTAAAAATGGTGCATTAATTAAGAAAAATTAGGGACATACGAGTTGGTAAAGAGTACAGTAAAGAGGTGATGCTCTTTAATGTTAAATTATCAGTACCGACTAGACCTTATTAAATAGATTTATTTACGTCTGTAGGTACATAATGTATCAACATAAGCGCGAATGAATTAAGCGTTCCGGTAGGCGGAAGCGGAATCACTAATGTCTGCAGTAAGCACTCATGTTTTTTTATTATTTTCATTATACAGCTGCCAATGCTGCCATTTGCTAAATAAAATTAGCTAAGAATTGCTATATGCGATCATAATGAAATCAGGACTCTATCCGGAAAAGGAACTCTACAGACATAAAGCCCAAAAGAGATAATATATGTAGTTTATTAGGGTAGCACTTATCAAATTTTTGATAACAACACATAATAAGACCATAATCTCACTTGATAGAAAGAAATAATTATTAATAATTAATACAACCTAAAATTAAGAGCTGGTTTAGCGATTCCAACATTTTTCTGAAATTTGCACCATAAGAATACCCAATCAGAACCAGATACCAACTGGTACCAAAAAACTAGATGGTATTAATAGCTGTGGTGAGTACCACAGATCCGCATTTAACGCGACTCATTCAAGTGCTCTAGTTGGGAGCATTCACAAGCCACACAACATACATACGTGGCCCAGTTATGGCTGTCACCAAGCAAAGGGCGCGGTGAAGACAAGGCCGGCCGCCTCCGGTTGAGTGCCTACGTCAGTAGTATTTAGCTTCTGGCTTTGTAAAGGACGTTGTGTACTTTTATCAGAAGTAGGAGCCCACAAACCATAATGCTCGATGGAATTTCCCATATGATAAAAATACGCACACGACACTAAGAAGTTTTATAGAATTTTTCTCCTAAAGGAGTTCTTATAGGGGATAAATTCTCCAGAAAACCTTGGTGTCTGTTTCCTTATTGTAAGGATCTCTTGTGCAAATAAAAACCATTAGACCCATCGGTTTTTGTTGCTCGATCTGAATGTAAATTAAGTTTTCTTTTTAAATCTTTTACAAAGTTTTTTTTTTAAATAAATAAACTCTAAAAACTTTTTATTAATGATTAAAAACGTTGAAGGAAAACATCGTGAGGAAACCGGCATGTCGTAGAACCAAAAAATCGAAGACATGTGACATTCACCAACCCGCACTAGGCCCGCGTGGTGGATTATGTCCCATTCCCTCTCCTAGAGAGGAGACCTGTGTCCCAGCAGTAGGAACATTAAAAGGCTAATTATTCTAAATGCTAAAAAGTTTTGGAAAAGATTAATCGATCATCAAGGGCATTAACTGGGTGTAAAGCACTGGATACCCTGATTGTAGATGTAACAACATCATCATCTGCCTAGGCTTTTCCCAACTACATTGGGTTTGGCTCCCAGTCAAGTCGGATTCAGCTGAATACCCGTATTTTACGTGAAGCGGCTGCCTACCAGACCTCCACAACCCATTAACTGGGGAACACGGTACTTCTTGGCAAGACTGGTGTCAGATTTTCTGGCTTCTGACAATCCGTAACGACTGCCAAAGATCTCCAAATGACAGCCGGGACCAACGGCTTAACGTGCTTTCCGAGGCACGGAGAAGTCTCGTTATGTTAAGATGGTCACCCATCCACAGACCAACCTGGGCAAGCGTTGCTTAACCTAGAAGAATGACCCGTGCGGCTGTTGTAATTTAGCCACGAGCTCCTCATTGTAAATGTAACAACATTGTCTCATAAAAGCTCTTTACGTACTTCACCAGTAACAGACAGATGGATCTAAGGGTCTAGTTGCGACAGAAGCTATCCATCCAGTAAAGACATAATGGTAATTACACCACGTATCCTGAAAACATGTTACAGAATTAACATACAACTACGATGTACCTAGATACTTAAGATTCTTTGTTGCAAAAATTCTTCAGAAGGTCGCAGAGGTCCGGTTTTCCATCTATGCGTCACAACACTACCAATATATTGTGTTACATTACTGCCGTAGCTTGGAATACTAAGCAAAACTATGTAGCCATGAAACTAGCTACTCAATTTGGGAATGAAGCTTGCCCAATAAATTAATGGGGAGGATCTGCTACCTACTGCATGCAGCATAATGAACGTTCCTATTCTGATATATTGAAAAAACCGTGTAACATTTGACAGGATAGAATAGAAGCAGACAACGTTTTACGTCGACCCCAAAGATAAATTGAACAAAGATTGAAGAAGGTTATGATTTCCTTAGAAACCACACGCTTCCCTGTGTGGTATCGACCCTGGCTGCATCACTTAGTGCCAACATCGAGTCTTAATATCGGAACATTACAAGAACGAACGGTTCCAAAACCAAATTGCCAATGGGCATTTATAAAATCGACATCCCATCTCATCCCATCATTCAGGCATCCTCATGACCGGCTTCGTAAACTACTGGCTTCTCTTCTGCCTATCACTATTGTTAGACTAAAAGGTTTGGTTAGGTTAAAAAACAGTACAAATTAGCTTTTAAACGTAAGATAATTACAGATTTTGTTTATCATATCAATAATTAAACATGTAATAACCTAAGACCTATTCTATATGTGCAAATATTTAAGTATTTAAAAAGAGATTTTATTAATGTTTGGCATCACGATTGTCTTTATAGTGCTGTAAGTGGCAACATTTTGTGGTGTGAACCGAATCTGACGTTTTGTCAAAAAATGTATAAAAAGCTGTCAAGAGTAAAAACGTCAGGTTGGGCGGGAAAAATGATGGCCGATACTGGTATCACGCAAAAGCAACGTAAAATTATTATTTAAATAATTAATAACTCAAGAAGTGCTTGTGCCGTCTAGGAGATTTGCGGTTGTTGATTGGTTGGTATAATAAAGTTTGTATATGACAAGGAGTTTCTTTTATAAAATACCCAACACTATGCTCTTGTTCTATCCCCATCAAGGTCCTACCTACAAGGGACATAATTGTCCTTCAACCTTCACTTATACTGAACGCAGCAAAGTCTGGTGTCGTAAACTCGTAACTTGTACTATAAAATCTCAAAAGAAAGAGGCTTTCAAGTAATCCCACGAATTCTTTTCTATTACAAGCTTATTGTTTACATTTCAAGGTCACAATTGTCCGGTTGTGTTTCCGATCGTGCGTCACATTAAAGTACTCGTATTGTCAATCTTTGACTTCACAAGGTCGTGATCTACAATCTGTTCTAGTTAATAGAATTATAATCTAAGAATAGACTTGTTTTTTTATCCTGAAATTATCGATGATGGATTATTACGTGTTGCTTTTTTGCGGAATAGAGATCTGAAAAGAGTATTGTCACGTTACGCGTAAATTTCTTGTCAAAGGGCCTTCAAGATGGTCATCTTGAAAAAGACATGATTTATTTATTTATTTCAACTTTATGTACAATAGTGGTACATATGCGGACTTAATGCAACAAGGCATTTTCTACCAGTCAACTTTTGGGTAAAAAAAGAAACACTGTGGTAGATGTACAACAAATAAATAAAATACAAAATATATATATATATATATATATTTTTACATGATCACATTGAAAAAGACGTCCTCGTCTTGAAAAAATCATAATCATTTTGAAAAAAAATCATTGTTCTCTTGAAAAAGACTTACTTAAACCTTCTTGAACAAACTTGATTTTGCAAAAGGGGTTTAGAAACGGTAACAAAGAAAATATCAAAAGGCCAATAATCGTACTTAAAAAGCGTTCAAATTTAAGTCGCAATATTATCCCAGCATCAACATAAAATAAAATAGCTTTTATTATCTACATCAAGTTTTTGCATGCATATATCATTAATAGCTTATGCCCGCGACTTCGTTCGCGTGGAGTTCCATACAAAATGTTAACCCCTTTTTCACCCCCTTAGGGGACGAATTTTCAAAAATCCTTTCTTAGCGTATGCCTACGTCATAATATCTACCTGCATGAGTTATATATATAACTCAAAAGGGACTGACTGACTGATAGTGATGTATCAACGCACAGCCCAAACCACTGAACGGATCGGGCTGAAATTTGGCATGCAGGTAGATATTATGACGTAGGCATACGATAAGAAAGGATTTTTGAAAATTCGTCCCCTAAGGGGGTGAAAAAGGGGTTAACATTTTGTATGGAACTCCACGCGAACGAAGTCGCGGGCATAAGCTAGTAATGACATATGCATGCAAAAACTTGAAGTAGATAATAAAAGCATATATTTAGATAGATTTTAACAGTAAATTAAATTTTATTTATACCTAGTAATCGCTTCCACGGCGTAGGCCTCTCCTAAACCCTTCCATATACATCTTTCACGAGCCAATCTCATCCAATGCGAGCCACATCTCTGTATAAAGAAGTCTTTCCATCTTTTAATTGGGCGTCTATTACAATATGGACGTAAATAAAATATCCCAGAGTCAACATCTTGTCAAAATGTTGAAAAAAAAAGTGTTTTTGACAGTATCTGAAAGAAAGACAAACTGTTTATTTGCGCCAAGCATGACGCACACCAAAGAATTTAAAAATAAAGCTTAAAGCTTTTTTTTTTAGCTTAGCTTAGCTTTAGCTGCATGGGGCATTCCATGCTTATCTGCATGGAATGCCCCATCGGGCTCACAGTTTGCCATGGAATATTTTCAGTAATTCTAGACTAAAACTGGACACGGTTCGTACGTGTTCAGTGTGTCTAGTTCCCACGCCCCGTCACCTCAGTTTTTGTCGATAACTTCGAATAAAATCGTGAGCCATTGAGCCACATTCGTGCTGCCAGTTTTTGTAATAGAAATATTTGTTATTTCATTTGTTTCCTAGAACAGGACTTAGGCATGACTGGTAATTCTTTAATTGTAATAATATCTGCTACTGGCCATCGCACTCGTTCAAAGCATTAATAAACTAAAATATAGCCTATGCCACCCGGGGATAGTGTAGCTTCCTAACAGTGAAAGAATTTTTCAAATCAGTTCAGTAGTTTCGGAGCTTGTTCAATACAAACAGTCAAATCTTTTCTCTTTATAATATTAGACATTATATTACAGAAAAGATGAATGTATTTGGATAAAAAAAAATTATCCAAATACATTCATATTTTTATCCTACATGTGGACATTGGGATGAAGGAAACACATTCAAAATTAACAAAACCCCGTTCAAAACCCCGGGAAATAGCTCTTTTTTTTTTTTTGGTTATCACAGCAGTGTTAAACAACGGATTACATTTAATAGAACTTCTATTGTGAACTTACGTCATACAATACCGGTTTTTGACAATTTGTGTTTTTGGACTAATGATTTTGGTATTCAATCCATATGATTTGATCATAACGATCGTCTACTAGGAAGGCGTTCATCATCATCCTTGGACAAGTGGACAACCATTAATGTCAAATAAACGTCATTACAACCTTATTCAGTCTTCAGCACACTACCTTATTTATACGTAGGTAATTGCCCGTAATTATTAATGAAAAGATTTTTTCTGCATCCTACAAAGGAATATAACAGTTTCCGTATTGTCTGTAAATATTAAGGTCGCTGATGCACTATGAGATATTACTATGAGATGCTACTCACACCGCTAAAAAAACTAGGCAATCCACTTGTTCTAGAATCAAAACAAATAGGTCTTATATAACGCCTGCATAACTGCGGCTTAGAAAAAAAAAGTAGAAATTGGCGCCAAAATTAGCGAGCGACCGCAATGACACATGTCAAACAAAACAAACCGAGGCAACGGCGCTTGGTTATTCAGTCAGTAAAATGTTACGATAACGCGCTGCGTTCCGAAACCGAAACGAATAACTTTGCCGCGGGCCGCATCGCAAATGTAACTACACAAACTTATAAAAACACTTACAAAAATATAAAATAAACTTTGTTCCGTTGTTTTAAAGACCGTTTTGCAGCAAAGAGAATGTTAATCGACACAGTTGCTTTACATGCAAGTTGCCTCAACGTATGACTTGTTCCAGATATGTCAAGGACTGTTGTTTTGTAAAAATACTTTCTTTCAATACTTATCTTTGCAAATACGCTGATAAAATCTCCAATGGAATTTGTTTTTTTCCATTGCAAGCTATAATGAAACGCTTTTAATTCATCGGGCATGGTAGGGGGGGGATCGATGAATGCAATAACGATTTTTTGAATGTGTTCCATCCTCTATATGTCTACCTCGATAATCTAGACTCTCGTACTATTGAGCATGAGGTCCTGGATTTGATTCCCAGGTCGCGAAATGGGTTATTAAGTTTCTCATCTGGTATTTCTCAACAGCCTCCTTTTTTTCATCATCGAATTACTTGTCCTGCTCTGGGCGGAGCGGAAGGGAGAGTCAGACTCTTACTTACTAAAACCCACTCGTGTTCCTCTTAATGCCCTTTACTTTCCAGAGCCGCGATGACTCTTTCGAACTAATTCCGCAACCCTAGCAGGCACTAACCATATGAGGGGCCCAATATGGTTAGTGCCAGCTTCTTTGCTGACATCTCTGTGAGGCTCGCGTGGAACACGACGTGCCATGGAATAGACTCGTTCCTATTAAATGCATAGGATTGAAATGTGGTCTTACAAGCGTGGTGTTAACGATAGGCATTAGTTTGTGATTAATGTCACTTTAATGAGCGACGATAATGCACGTTTCCCTGAAGAAACCTATTCATGAATGTTCTGAAGACTCACTAAATCAATGTGCCCAGACTTTTCCCAACTATAGTGGGGTCGGCCTCCATCCTAACCAAATGGAGCTTCTGAAAAACAACCAGCCAACGGAAAATACCTAACTCTTACTTACATTTAGGTACTCGAATATTATGCTGAAAAAGTCCACAGTTACCTCTTCCTAAAAGGAAAGAATAATACTTTAACCATTTCGTTCTCATGTTCCAACTAATGACACATTCAGTAAACATACTTTCATTTACTGGTGACTATTGTGAGTACTTATGTAATGATAAGTAAAATCGGCCTAACCTGAGAACATAAGAAAAACACTTGACAAAAACTTCTAAGTAGTTCTCCAACGAATGCTTGGGTGAAAAGAAGGTTGTTTCATACTCTTTGACGTTCGTTTTTAATTTATTTAAACTTTATGTACAACTAGCAGCGCCCCGCGGTTTCACCCGCGTAGTTCCCGTTCCCGTGGGAACACGGGGATAAAATATAGCCTATGTTACTTAGGGTGAATGTAGCTTTTTAATGGTGAAAGAATTTTTGTAATCGGTCCAGTATTTTTTGAGTTTATTCGTCCCGTTCCCGTGGGGACCCGTGGGAACACGGGGATAAAATATAGCCTATGTTACTCAGGGTAAATGTAACTTTCTAATGGTGAAAGAGTTTTTGTAATTGGTCCAGTAGTTTTTGAGTTTATTCGTTACATACAAAAATTCAAATCTTTCCTCTTTATAATATTAGTATAGTAGTGGTTCATAGGCGGAACTAATAAATCAGGGAATTCTCTACCTGCCAACCTTTGGGTTAAAATACTACTGTGGTAGGTGTACAAAAAATAGATAGATTTTGTTTCGGAAAAGAAATACTTACAAATAATGTATACTTATAAAATACATTTAAATATTGATATTTATTATATCAATATTTAAATGTATTTTATAAGTATACTTATCAGTATCATCATCATCAACAGCCTGTTGCAGTCCACTGCTGGACATAGGCCTCTCCAATTGCACGCCACTTAGATCTATTTCCGGCTTCTCGCATCCAGTTTCTGCCAGAGGACGTCCTACACTACGTTTGCCGAGACGCGGTCAGTATGATGTTTTATAATAATCTTTGTAATTAAGAGAACTCATCATAAACAGGCTTTTAAGTAGTGTTTTCGGATTTTACACTTCAAGAAGAATTTAAATTCTGCTTTCTAGATGTCAAGGGATAGCATATTCTAGAGCAATACAAAGCTGAAGAGTTTGTTTGTTTGTTTGCTTGAACGCGCTAATCTCAGGAACTACTGGTCCGATTTGAAAAATTATTTCTGTATTGGATAGCCCATTTACTTGCTGGCTGGGTTGCAGTTAGTTAGACATAAACCCGGTGCAGTGAGAAGGAATATGAAGTAAGTTTTTGGATGCTCGAAGGTTAAGACTGTGAGAACTGCCCAACACTAAAATATTGTTTTAAATCATCAGGAGCGTATTCTTATTAGGCTTGCGTTTGACAACAATCTCACCTGATGGACAGCGATGATGTGGTCGACGACGGAGCACCCTTATCTAGACGTAACCCATCCACACTTTACTTAAGGCGATACCCCGACCAAAACCTTGCGGTAGTTAGTTTTTCTTCGCTATTCAGAAACTATTAACTCATCATTAGTTATGAGAAATTATCGACATGTAAAAGCACATTATTAATGTTCGATGTGTTATCATCATATTCCACGTTCTAATTTGTTTTTATGTGTTACTAGCTGCTGCCCGCGACTTCGTCCCCGTGGAATCCCCGATTTCAAAACATTCTTTATCGCTGCTCCGCTCCTATTGGCTTAAGCGTGATGATATATAGCCTAAAGCCTTCCTCGATAAATGGTCTATTCAACCCAAAAAGAATTTTTCAATTCGAATCAGTAGTTCCTGAGATTAGCGTGTTCAAACAAACAAACAAACAAACAAACAAACTCTTCAGCTTTATAATATTAGTATAGATAATAGATAAATAAATATAAATCTTTTAAAAAACAACTAAAATTGTTGTCTGTTGCTAAATGCAACGCTCTAATCATTTGAGGATTACACAAATGGATAGATAATTTAAAAATCTATATTATGCACGTTTTATTTCATTTCAAAAGATCGCTTATCTTTTTTAATCAAAATAATTCCAAATATTGTGTGAATTCTATGATAAAAGATCGTGCGCAGGGTGCGGGCGGCAAAGAGGGAACGAATGCTCAAGGTTATTTGGTCAGGGAAACGCCTTAAAGCACTCCAGGTTGTAACCATTAGGAAACGTAGACTCCGGCGGGAAATTCCACTACCAGCTGTACGTCGTATTATAAAAGTATTCTCGAAACGCTTTATGCGTATGCGTGGTATGTCCACCATGTACCTATCGGTGGTGAATCGCTGTACGTCTTGTAGTTCGATGGTGACATGGTTCTCGTTGTAAAGCAGACCGCCTCGTCGGCCTAATAGTCGCAACCGCGACTTCTGAACGAGGTATCGGATTCAATTCCCAGGTTGGGTCAAAATGCTATCGGACGGCGAATACCTCGCCACCCATAGCTCGCCATCCGTAGGCCCGCGCCTACAGTGGCCGGGAATCGCCCTGCGTTTCCCGACGCCCGGGGCGTCTTCTTCTGTTTCCGCCTCCTCCTTCGAATTTTGTTTACTTAGATGACATATTTCTTCCAGCTCTTTTGATTAAAAATTGATTAAACTACTGAACCGATTTTAAGGAAATCTCTATGGGATAAAAAATCTTTCAAATCGGCTCATAAATGATGAAGTTATCAGAAAACAAACAAAAAAGAATACAACCGAACTGAGAACCTCCTGTTTTTTTAAGTCGGTTAAAAACAAAACTAGTTCAAACAAACGACTCAATTCATCTCTTCAGCACTATCTGTAAGCAAACAGATAGAGGTGATGCGCACGCGCATTGTTCCCTCAGCGGATGTTGCCGTACAAAGAATGGGCGCCTATTTGTATTAGATCGTTACGCTTTCCTTTACCTTGATACATTTCTGGGAATGTTTCGAAATTCAGACCGTCTCATGAGTTGATTTGCAAACAGTACTGACGATAAGATGTCCTATTTAATATTTATAGATTGGGTAAAGAGCAGTTGGATTTCCCATCAATAATAATTTTCGAGTAGCAACCCGCCGAAGTCAGGATACATGCCTACTAGAAAGCAATATATAGCTTTGTCTCCTATTTCTTATTGGAACTTAATTATAACTGACTAGCAGCGCCCCGTGGTTTTACCCGCGTAGTTCCCGTTCCGATGGGAATATGGGGATAAAATATAGCCTATGTTAGTCAGGGTGAATGTAGCTTTCTAATTTTTGAAATTGGTCCAGTAGTTTTTGAGTTTATTTGTTACATACAAATCTTTCCTCTTTATAATATTATAGTACTTATAGTATAGACGAAAGACACCTCTGCCTATCTCTTGTAAGAAAACCATTATTTATAAATAGGCCTATAGTTATATTGTACACCAAAAATAGTTACAAAACTCTTAAATTCATTCTATGGGCACAATCAGGACCATACCTATATGGCTTTCCTTTCTCAGACTCTGAGATGAATTTGTGATCACATTTCATCATTGGAAGCTGGAGGACACTGTCGTTAATTCCATCAACGTAACTTGAGCACAAATAAACCTGCATTTACGCAATAACTTGACTTCGCTGGCCACCGTAACTACGTAAGTCTAAGGTCACAAGTAGCAATGCACTACAAGTATTTCAAAGTCCATTGCTTCATCCGTGCACAAGGCATCCTTCAAATATTATTAGTAGTCAGTCAATGGATCTTGAAATTAGCAAACATTGGCTTTAAGCCAGTATTAAGTATTTATTTATCTTCGACGCTGCTTACATTTAAATTATCCTTTTAATGTCGTATCAGCCTGAGGACGCTATTTACGAAAAAGCTCGCTAAATACTTTTAATTCTGTTTCTGCATTCAAACCTTCTTTTAATACATCTATGATATCACCCCTTTTTGACAACGACAACATTTAAAACGATAAATAACTAACATGACATTACAAAATGTCAGCACGCCAAGTTTCAACCAAATTAATTCAAAATTACAATTAAAACATTCAGAATCGTCCCCATACGGCTCAACAATGTTTTGATGACCATCGCAGAAATCAACAAAAAAAAAAGATTGCTAAAATGTCGGTGTAGTAATGATAAAAAAGATGAGTGCAACTAAACCATATCATGGGGCTGAAAACAGAAGCCTGGAAAACAATAATTGGCGGTTATGCTCCTAAGGTGAAGATGCAAAAACAAAAGATAGTGAAAAAATTTGTGCGCTCCGGTCACAAGAATAAATGGACGGTCGCTTCTCAATTTTCCACCGTGATCGCCATGACCGGCGCTCTAGTCGTCATTGCTATAATCATTAGGTCACTGTACTTGATGTATGCAAAACCGGACCCCACTCCTTTAGGAACGTGATCAATGAGGTACGTCGGATTTGTGAAGTCAAGTAGTTAGTTGTTTAAGTGTATCCCGATTGGAACACGTTCCTTTATCTTTTACATGTCCCATGTGAGTAGGGGTCGCTTGAAATGGTTGTCTCTTTGATTTTTCCTCGTCAGCACACAACCATCATCATCTTCCTGCCCTTATCCCATGTTACTTGGGGTCGGCGCAACATGTTTTTTTCTTCCATTCTGTACTGTCAGCCGTCACGCTATCACTAACTCCTTTTTCTTTCATATCACTCCTCACACAATCCATTCATCGTTTCTTTGTCCTACCTCTCCCTTTCCATACATCCACATTCATATTCATAATCCTTTTAGTTACATGTGTTTCATCCCTCCTTTTTACATGGCCATACCAAGACAAACGGTTCCCTTTCAACTTTTCCGTCACTGGCGCCACTTTTAAACTACCTCTAATGTACTCATTTTTCACTTTATCCATCCTCGTTACTTCACACATCCTACATGTAATCTATTTTCATCAATTTTGTAATCTATTTTCATTCTTTTTCACAGCCCAACATTCTGATCCGTACAGTACGACAGGTCTTATCACGGACTTGTAGATTTTTCCCTTTAACTTGAGGGGCATCCGGGGATCGCAAGTTGTTCCAGTGACTTGTCGTCAGCACACAACCATTGGCAAATAATTCTCTTAAAATTAATATCATCTCTCACACAATCCCTCGATCTATTCTATGGTCTCACTCCCTGTAATCACACGTCATATTCTCATCCTTCATTATACTTCCCTAACGAGATTCTCCTGCAACATTTCCTTCGCCACTAACAAAACATTATTTCTTCCAGAATATTAGAAACGCACTAAAACTATGAACAGTTTCGTGAAACAGAAGTATTCTAAATGTTCACCTTGCTGCGTCCGAAAAAGCAAACGCGACTGTACAGGTTGAAGAAATCAATCTACATGAGGAATCTTAAGAGGAAAGGGGGTAGGCTTTACGGGCTCTATGGTGCGTACGATGACATGTCCAATGGCGTGTCCAGTATCCAGCTGGGTAACGTGGTAATTCTCACCGGAATGCTGTTCATCATCGCCATACTCCTGCGTACCCTGTATCTCAAGTCCCGAGTCGTACCCGCTCCTCAATCTCTAATGGTCACGCCGCCTCCGAGACCCTGTCGACACTAATTTGTTTTTGGATATAAATTTTGGAATCTTGTTTTAATTTGTAGTTTTACTTAGTACAGACTTGACCTTGGGCCTTCTCCAAAATGATGCTACTTCCCAGCCTTTTCCAGGGCAGGGCTTGGAGCAAAGTATCTACACTAATATTACAAAGAGGAAAGATTTGATTGTTTGCATTGAATAGGGAGGGAGGAATTGGGAAGCTACACTATCTCCGGTGAACATTGGCTATATTATATACCCATATTACCATGAGAATGGGAACTACGCGGGTGACACCGCGGGCAATGCTAGTCTTTACTAAATTCTGAATGTTATTAATATCATATCCCATTGATTAAGATTCGAGCTTACCTCATGTACGTAAAATCCCAAAACACGGCAGTTACGAACACTATTTTAACTTTTGCTATCTTCGTTTCATATTGTAAATTTGTATCCTGATACCTGTTCCAAATAAACTTTTATTATGTATTTATTTAACTATTAAGATTATACAAACTCACGGCTTTTTCCCATGGGGGTAGCGTAAATCTGAAAACGTTACCTGCCAAACGATCCTTGCATACTTACTCCTTTTACCTATTTGCATCCGTAAACTATTAAGCAAGTAGTAAAACAAATCACAATAGCAAATCGTGGATGACACGACACACAACTCGTCATACGTCGCTGTCGTAAACTTTGTTTCGTTGTACGCGAACGAGTCGAATATAATGCGTTTTAATTAGTCGAGCGTGTGTCGACACTCGACTCGAACACAAGAGTAACATATAATTAATAGGTACTTAGTTACCTACTGCTGTTTCGACAACGCGCAACGGTGTGTTAGGAGTCGAGAAGATTCTTTGTGTTTTGGGCTTGGATGGATTTTGAATAGGTTCCCCTCTTTTGGCCCCTTTTTTATGGATGTGAAATTATCAAATGACTTCTGAGCGGAGCAGAAGGAAGTGTCAGACTGTTACTGACTAAAACCCACCCGTGCTCCTCCTAATGCCCTTTGGGTTCCATAGCTGCCGTGACTCTTTCGAACAAATTCCGCTAACTCTTCTGACCACTGACAATTGCTTTGTTAGGAAATATTTTTGTTTAAGAGCCAATTTTGTCTGGTAGATAATGCCTGAGATATTAAGTCCTCATTTGTACCATTATTTTGCTTAAAGGATTATTAAACAAATCATTTTCTGTTAGTCTGATTCAAAGAAAGATTTTACTCCTATTTGTAAAACTGCTTAGGTACATATGTATGCATTCTATTGATCTTGCTTGGCGTATGACGTATGACTTATAGTCGATCCTTCCTAAGTTGCATTGCCCACAGATTATCTACAATTACTTCAACCCATCCAAAGATAAATAAAACAAAGATCAAAAAATGCTCATAAAACTTTCGGCAATTATTTTCAGCGTCTACAATTTTATTTGATTGATTGAAGACACTAACGTTTTCCTGATACGCCTTCTTTAACGTAAAATTCTAGACAAACAATCCATTAGCTACGTACCTATAAACTTACCTGCTAGTAAAACATTCCGCTTTACAGAGATTAAATCACACAGAATCCTTGAACTTTAGATAAATTCATACATCCTGAAGATAACAGCTGGTTTAATTAGTAATTAAGAATTATATGCCAACGTCGTCGGGGTGGTTCTAGTCATAATGGTTTTTACTTCCTAAAACATTGCAGATTTTGGGCAGATTGGTGTTGCCAAAATTGGTTATTTACCTAGACAGGAAATTAATCATTCTATTTAGTCTGACCGCTTGATTTTGAATCGAAATACTTTTTTTAAGATAAAGCGTACCAAAGTTCAAGAGTAGGGATTGGTGACGTCACGTTCCAGTTGAGTTTCGCACGTTTTTAACACACAATCGTTTTTTTTTTTACTTGCCAAATTTTTTCAAAAAATAAAAACCTCCCATATTAATTTTGACCAGGTGATGATAACTTTACAAGGAAGATCCATTTTTGTTTTGCAAATTGTCTAGGGCTATCTAGAAGAATGTTGTCTCTACATGTGCAACAGCAGTTCTCATAAACTGACTACTCTTCCGTTATATCTTGTAGTGTTACTTGAAATAATAAGTGTAATCCGCGTCATATGTTTCTTGGAAATATAATTATGTATTTTGACTGAATAAGTAACATTTTAAAGGAAATACCCTATTGTGGAGTAGGATTTTCTAGACTGTTTTCTTCTTGGAGTCTGTAATAATGTGATCTTATGTTCTTGAAGTACTTAACTGTTAATGTTGGAATGGTTGCCAACGTTATCGTGTTATGTTTCTAAGAAACTGCGCCCGGACCTTCAACTGTGGGTATGGAAAATATTTTTAGTAATCTCGTGTCTCCGTATACCTTTCATGCTGACAGATTGGATAAGACTAAAAACATAGAATAAAGACGTTTTAGTCTATGAAACCACCATTTTCTTTTTGTGGCCCAACCGTTGCACACCGCATCAATTCTTAACCAACAAATCTCAACAAAGCTATAATTTACAAACAAAAACCTAGTAGTATACCAACACAGCAGGGAGCACATTACAGCTGGAATAATATCAAACCAGCAGAACAATGACAAACACAACCACACCTCAAGACACCATTCAAAATCGCTAATAACAAGCTTACATACGAATTCGTTTCAACCACTCGAATAGGCCAACAATCCTTCATAACATAATCTTAGAATCTCGGTACAAATGGTCAACCTTTCATCGTTTGTAATTGTTTTAGCACGGAGCAAAAGGCCATAGGTCAAGGTGGCCCCTGATGGGCATTGTTCGATTAATCTGATCAGCGGAGGTCACTTCCCGGCTTCAGTTGAAACTGATCGAATTGCTCGATAGTTGGTTGTGAAAGACTGAGTAGATAACTGGACTTAATGAGTGATTGAGTCGGTAGAAATTGGCTTCTTTGATTTTCGTACAAAGTTTCATCTCCCATTTCCAAAATCTCTTCGGCTGTTTGTGCTTACGTTATAAAATAACCTATAATAAAACAGCACCTTGCGTTTCGTTGATATTCAGGACAAAAGGTTTTATAATTAGAGATAGATTGTAGATGATTCAAAATGCTGATTAGGAAGCCTTGTCAGTTTTTCGTAGCCACAAAGCACAGCACCATCGAGGAACATTAGTGACAAACTGTGAACGCATTGTCTCTATCTGGTCTGCTCATAGAAATATTAAAAACAGCGTCTACCAGAAAAAAGTGAGCTCACTAATCACGGACCTCTTATGTGGTAATCTTGGAGTTCCTTTCTGCTATCTCATCCATCTAGCCATCTTCTTGGTATCCTGATGACCAAGCGGATCTAGTATCGCGTTCAAGAGACGCACGATATTAAAAGTTGGAAACCACAATAGCGTTCACAGATCACGTTTGTTCCACCAATTAAACAATAAGTACGGTACACCTACTAACCATATCAAGGCAAAACCACGCATTCCCAGAACAATACAAATACTCAATAAAAAGTTAATCTAACCGGTTTACTATTTAATATTAACCTTTGGCGATCTGCGTGCGCGCAGCTCGTTGTCAAAACATGACGAATGGTGCGGCCGGACAAAAGACTGCTGGTAATACTAGAGACCTTGACCTGACGAGGTCTGTCAGATGAATGGACTGCTTGCGTTCTTGTGATCGTGTGTAACAAGCATTAGCTTGGGTACTTACTGTTTGGCTGTAATGTTAATAGATTTTCAGCCCGAAGGTACTTTCATATTCAGCCTTTTAACGTTCCCTCCGCTGGGACACAGGCACAGAGGGAATGGGCCGCAATCCAGCACGCGGACCCAGTGCGGGTTGGTGAATGTCACATGTCTTCTCTTCGAATGTTTGGTTCTAGGACATGCTGGTTTCCTCACGATGTTTTCCTTCACCGTTTTGAGAGCAGTGGTGCTGAAATGAATTACACAAAGTAATGCGCCTGGCTGGGTTTAGAACCCACGACCTACAATTCGTTAGTCGGGACCGTTACCACTCGGCCACCACTGCTCAAGGAAGTAGGTTTGTATGTACATGGAAACTGGGATTTTGTACGACTAAGCTTGTGGCCAGTGGCGTCCGTGGGCTGGAAGAAGTCGTGTAATAGTGTGGCAAAGAGATGGACCGACAACATTGTTGTCATCGGGAGTAGAATTTGGATGAGGCTGGCTCAAGGACGTGGGTGTTCATAAA
Source organism: Hecatera dysodea (assembly GCA_905332915.2). NCBI lineage: Eukaryota > Metazoa > Arthropoda > Insecta > Lepidoptera > Noctuidae > Hecatera > Hecatera dysodea. The sequence continues at coordinate 1,155,140 of HG995294.1, read as the reverse complement.
AGTAAAAAGAGGCCTATGCTGAGCAATTGGGCGAAGTCGGGCTGATGATGATGATGAAGATGATGAAGTTTGCAAAGAGCACAGGTAGATAGATGGAATATCTACTCTTCTTGCAGGTAAACCATAATAAACTTACAAATCGCACAACTATATCTATATCTTTACTTCTATACTAAATTACTAATATACTAATAGGTACTAATACTAATATACTCATCTATACTAATATTATAATATTAGTATAGATTAGTTAAGAGGAAAGATTTGTATTTTTGTATGCATATAACGAATAAACTCAAAAACTACTGGACCGATTTCAAAAATTCTTTCACCATGCACCATTAGAAAGAGCTACATTCACCCTGAGTAATCTGGGGAACGGGAACTACGCGAGTGAAACCGCGGGGCGCTGCTAGTTAAGAATATAGCACAACTCAAAATAATTATTATTTCAAGGATAAAATAAGGTTTTATTCTATTTCTGTGTGACAAATAAAAATTGTTCTTATAAATTATGTCATTTAGATTTTATCAGTAGAGAATTTTAATAATACAGTACGTTTTAATAGATAACTACGGGATGTGTATTTTTAGAGTTTGTGTAGATTTCAACGTAGATTCATCTATACTTATAATAAATCTGTAGAGAGGTCAATTCTGTACAAGGAATATATTTTCAAAATAACTATCAGGGGGTGATTAGTGATCGATACTGGTGCCAAAAATGCAATCAGTAAAATTTTTGTCTGTCTGTCTGTCTGTCTGTCTGTCTGTCTGTCTGTCTGTCTGTCTGTCTGTCTGTATGTTCTTTATAGAAACAAAAACTACTCGACCGATTTTAACGAAACTTGGTGCAATTATTCTTCATACTCCTGGGCAGGTTATAGTATACTTTTCATCACGCTACAATCAATAGGAGCAGAGCAGCGAAGGAAAATGTTGGGAAAACGGGATCACATAGTGATCTATCAATGCACAGCCCAAACCACTGAACGGATCGAGCTGAAATTTGGCATGCAGGTAGATGTTATGACGTAGGCATCCGCTAAGAAAGGATTTTGATTAATTCTACCCCCAAGGGGATAAAATAATGAACGTTTAAGATGAACGTTTGTATGAAACTTTGTCAATTTTAAACCGATCGGGCTGAGAGTTTCAAAATCGGGGGTAAAGTAACTATTCCACGCGGACGAAGTCGCTGGCAGAAGCTAGTATAGTAATAAGTCGCGCTTAGATTATTAAGAGCTATGCTACCTAGGTGTGCAAAATATGAACACTGTAAATAAAATGTGTGTCTTTTTTAGAACGAAGCGTAAAAATTATTTGCTGAAATGGAATCACTAGAGGTTCTAACTTCTCTAGCATGAACGTGTGACTTGTCTTTTGTACGATTGAACAACACATTTTGTGTCTTGGAAGAGCTTGAAGATCTCTGTAATGGTTATTTAGATGATTTGTGCTGATCTCGCAATGACCTTGCAAAGACGAAACTATTATCCAAGTTCCATTTCACTGTCCGACCATGATTTGCAGCTTTCAACAGCATCAGAAAAAGTCTGCAATACTCAGCATTACTGCAAGCAGCACGTAGACATAATACTTACATCAGATAAATTTATAATCTCCGTTACTGTAAAGTTCAAATTAATGTAAAGGTTAAAGATATTATCAGTACGAGTTCTATAGAATTTAATATGGACGTAGGTTATTTTATAGACATTACGTTGGTCGTATGTATTCATAGGGGCAACTTATTTTGGTTGGATTTCTATCAATCTTATATGTAGGTATATACAATTCTCGAGTCACGGTGTTTGTCGTTGAACCCCTCCAAAACGGCTCGACCGATTTTCGTGAAACTTAGTGTGCATATCGGCTAGGGTGGCGCATCGGACAACATGTATTTTTCATCCCCCTTAATGTTAAGGGTAGTCCACCCCTAATTTTTTATTTTATTTTATGTGGATAAACGACGATTGCTGGGTCAACTAGTCTTATCTATACTAATCTATACTAATATTATAAAGCTGAAGAGTTTGTTTGTTTGTTTGTTTGTTTGAACGCGCTAATCTCAGGAACTACTGGTTCGAATTGAAAAATTCTTTTTGGGTTGAATAGACCATTTATCGAGGAAGGCTTTAGGCTATTGTTTTAAAATCGGGGATTCCACGGGGACGAAGTCGCGGGCAGCAGCTAGTCTACCTATACTAATATTATAAAGCTGAAGAGTTTGTTTGTTTGTTTGAACGCGCTAATCTCAGGAACTACTGGTTCGAATTGAAAAATTCTTTTTGGGTTGAATAGACCATTTATCGAGGAAGGCTTTAGGCTATATATCATCACGCTTAAGCCAATAGGAGCGGAGCAGCGATAAAGAATGTTTTAAAATCGGGAATTCCACGGGGACTTAGTCGCGGGCAGCAGCTTATACCTATATAAAATTCTCGTGTCACGGTGTTTGTCGTTGAACTCCTCCGAAACGGCTCGACCGGTTATCGTGAAACTTAGCGTGCATATCGGCTAGGGGGCGCATCGGACAAGATGTATTTTTCATCCCCCTAAATGTTAAGGGTGGTTCACCCCTAATTTTTTATTTTATTTTATATGGCAAGACGACGTTTGCCGGGTCAGCTAGTATTATATAGAAGTAATCTATACTTATTATAAAGATGAAGAGTTTGTTTGTTTGGTTGGTTGAATAGCGCGTTCAACTAACCAAACAAACATCTTAGGAGCTACTAGTTAAATTGAATAAATTATTTTAGTGTTGGATAGCCCATTTATGAAGGACTAGCAGCGCCTCGTGGTTTCACCCGGGTAGTTCCAGTTCCCGTGGGAATGCGGGGATAAAATATAGCCTATGTTACTCAGGGTGAATGTAGCTTTCTAATGGTTAAAGAATTTTTGAAATCGGTCCAGTAGTTTTCACAACTTTGTAACAATTTATTGATTTAAAAGAGTGTCCGTGGAGTTTCTTGCACGTTCTTCTCCATAGAGATCTACGCTTTGGAACGTGCAGATAGCTTCACCTCTTTCGACCTTGACAATTCAAAAGTGCCTGTAAAGGGTTTAATTGAAATAAATGCTTTGAGTTTTGAGTTTTTGACAATAGGGATGTTTCCTGAGTAAAAAATATATGATTGTTTTGTTTAGTCCGTCAGTTAGATTATAGAAAAATATTGGACACGTATTTTTTCTTTTATCAAATCTATAAAAACTGACGAAGATACAAAGCATCAAAGATCAGGAGTGGGGGCTTGTGACGTCACGGCTCGGTAAAAATTGTAGCGAGTAGTGACGTCACACGTGTTTTCAACGCACTGTATCGTCTTCATTTTTTGTTTACGTGAAAAAAGAAAAAATACGTGTCCAATATTTTTTGGAAATCTACCTGACGGACTAATTAGATTTTTTTTAGTCAACTACCCTATTATATAGAGTAATAGGTAAAAACAACTTTCTCAAATCCTTTTACCGGAGCTTTTCCAATGAATTACTTAATTCTTGAGCTAAGTTACTCAATGGACTAGAATGGTTACGTACCTGCTGCAAATCCGCAATACTGATAGCGAGTATCGACCTTCACTTTCATTGCACACTTCTTACCCCATTTCCCTTTATTTGCTCGTATATGCAGGTATGTACTTACTACAACTTTCGTAAAATTAAGTGATTGTCGTACTGTATCGAGGACAGGATGGTGCTATGCATTCCCTCTCCTGGATAGGAGGCCTGTGTCCCAGCAGAGGGAACGTTAAAAGGCTGATTATGCATGTATGTATGTTATGTAAGTTCCTATTTCCTATTCTAACTGACTTAAAAAAGGAGGAGGTTATCAAGTCGAATACAGTCGATTTGAAAAGCTCCTCCTTTTTTGAACTTAAATAAAAAACAGCTGTCTCCTTTTGATGAGTTATACGAACAGAAATGTAAGGAAAAGCTGTATTTTTTTTCGCGATTTCAGGTTTGTTCCCATAGTAAAAGTTGTTCATAATGATGAGTACAATGACCTCTTAAGAGGTAGTTGGTGTTTTACAAATAACCCTGTATAGAGCAGATGCTAGGCTAAAGACCCTATTTTCTGCATAATGAGCCCAGTCTTGACCTCGACCTCTCCTGATGTTAAGCGATATTATGGATGCGATCTTCGATGGAACGACCAGACTCAGACACTCGCGCACTCTCGCTTCTTGGCTGATGGGTGATGGTAGCATATAATAATTTATGATGTATGCACTTAACTTCCTCATACAAACCTACTTGAAAAAAAAAACATAGGTAAGAAAGTAGGTAATATTGAAGGAGCAGTGGTGACCGAGTGGTAACGGCCCCGACTTATGAATTGTAGGACGCGGGTTCAAACTCAGCCAGGCGCATTACTTTGTGTAATTAACTCCATCATCACTGCTCTCAAAACGCTGAAGAAAAACATCGTGACGAAACCGGCATGTCCTAGAACCAAAAATTCAACGATATGTGACATTCACCAACCCGCACTAGGCCCGCGTGGTGGATTACGGCCCATTCTCCTAGAGAAGAGGCCTGTGTCCCAGCAGTGGGAACGTTAAAAGGCTGATTATGCTAATATTGCGGGTATCACGAAAGCGGACTGTTAGGTCCAGTTTCTGCTAGTTTTTGTTGAATCTATTCCTATTGTCCAGTTGTTGCAGCTACTTGGCAAAGATACTTATCGCAAAGTTGCCTATCAATTGAATCATAACTTCATCATTATTATGATCTACGTGTCCATTTGAAACACTTGGGGGGCGACTCTTGCACAACTAATTATATCACGATTCCCTAAACGAGTGTTGACGTAAGAAAGAAAGTGATGTCCTTAACCGGAGCTAAGCGTATGCGCACTGAATTGATAAGGTCGGTTGTGCCATGGATTGCCATGTGTGGAAGACAAAATTAACCCAAAATTATCAATGGTCTTGATCATAATGCTGGCGTGGAGAGTATACTCCTGTTATACAACTTTTAGCATTTTGTTCCGGACCTCGAAAAACAAATGCATTTTCTCACTGGAACAGACGCTCGACGGAACATTACCTACCTAAAGTAACTATCAAGGTCTAAGGAAAAACAGGATAGCCCTACTCATCCAAAACAGAGTTAAGGCGTTTCCCTGACCAAATAACCTTGAGCATTCGTTCCCTTTGCCGCCCGCATCCTGTGCACGCCCTTTTATCATAGAATTCGCAAAATTTCTGGAATTAAAAAAAAATTAAGCGATCTTTTCAAATGAAATAAAACGTGTAGAATATAGATTTTTGATTTATCTATCTATTAGTGTAATCCTCAAATGATTAGAGCGTTGCATTTAGCAACAGATGCATAAAATCAACAATTTTAGTCATTTTTTAAAAGTAGATTTTAAATTTATTTGTAACACATAAAAACAAATTAGACATCGAACATTAATAATGTGCTTTTACACGTAGATTATTTCTCATAACTAATGAGTTAATAGTCTCTGAATTGCGAAGAAAAACGCACTATCGCAAGGTTTTGGTCGGGGTATCGCCTTAAGCAAAACTATAATCATCAACTTATCATAATGCTTTTCGCTAAATATGACGCTACGACCCTCACCTCCAGTTTATGGATTAAAAAACAGACCCGTCACAATTTAAATGTTACGATTGACCGTCAAAAATTTACACAGTCTATCACACTTAATTACATAACACGCGTTTAAAAAATTGCCAAGATAACTCTGTGATCATTTCTTTCAAGCCCAAAACTCAACAATTTACCCAAAATTGTGGTAGTGTTTCTTAGTCTAGCAACACTACAATTTCGTGAACGCCGAAGGAATGCAAGGCGCACGTCTCAATTTTTTAAATGTAGGTCACTATTCGGATTAAGGTGACTAATGTAATAACAATTCAAATCATAAGTATTCAATACGAGTGGAGTAGATATAAAATTATCTAGTCATGAATTAGAAGGAACATTGTTTTAATTACATTCATACATTGTTGTAATTTTCTGTGGTGTGTGAAAATCATGCAAAGGAAATAAATAAGTCCGAGTTCTAGTTAGCTGACCTAGGTTTTATTACTGTTCCTACAAAATTCAAGTAGAGCGCCAGTAGGTAAACGATTTAATTTTCTTCTCGCATTATTTTCAAAGAAAGATATTATGAAGTCTACTGGAAAAGTATTGTATTCTATTCTACCAAGCCACACGATGACACCAATGTGTAATTAATGAAGAGAACAACTGCCAATTGTTTTTTTAAGAGCATAAATAGGTAATTCTTTTATTGTTCTCGCCCGACGACAACGTACCTTCTGGGCTTCAGGTCACTGGTTCGATTCCCAATTTGATCATATTTTTTGTTCCAAAACCCTCGGTTATAAGTTTAACGTTTGTTTTTGTGTACCTATAAGTGTGTCTGTCTGTCGCATCATAGCTCAACGGATGGACCAATATTATAAAGTTTTTGTTGTTTTATTGAAAAGTTAAACCTTGCAAACGATCTTCGATGGTAAATAGTTCTCTATTTATAAAGTAGTCACTATTCCATATTCATTTCTGAATTGTGACTCTTGGTAGGTAGGTAAGAAGCATTGGAATTTACGACTATTGTTTAGGTCAGGTCAGGTATATTGTAGATACGTGGAATGTGGTGATATTTTCTACAGGCGCTGCTGGCAACATTGCAACGGACTCGTGTGGCAGGCATTTAACATAAATAACGTAAGTAACAAAGAAATATATAGGTACCTACTTACTGAGTAGTGGGTGAAAAATGAAGATGCTATAAAATTAAAAACAAACAGTTTATTTATCGATTGCTAGTAGTAAACATAATTTCTGTCAATAAGGCAGGAGATACGTAATATCCGGGATGCTAGCGTATGTGTATTTAGCATTAAGATTATTGGTTTCTGCTGTTGAAATATAAAATAGGATTCATTGGATACTCATAAATAAATTGTGTATAAAATAATGTTATCTAATAATTAATTTCCTTCACCATATTAAGTTTATTGCAATTGCTTGGCTCTTGTGTAAGTATCATCGGTGTTTTAGGCGACCGTCATCCACATACTAGTGGATGTTAGTTCGAGTAAACCCAAACAATACCTAAAAAACGCCTTTTTTTGGATGGAAATCATATTTATAAGTAATGATTTCGTTCGCTCTGGGCGTGGAAGGGAGTGTTATACTCTTGCCTATCTGACTAAAACCCACCGTACTCCTCATTATGCCCTTTGCGTTCCGCATGACTCTTTCGAACAAATTCCGCAACCCTAGAGATATTCGCCGCCTGGTGACAGAATCATATAGGGCTAACTCTTCAACAACCAACACCAACCAAGATACCATAGTTAGGACGGTGTGCCATAGTTAGACTGACATAGCCCTCAGTCCTTCACCCTTCATAAGTGCCTATTAAAAAAAAATCGTACCGAACATAGGTCTAACTGAAAACATTGGGATTTCGATAAGATTTGACATGTTCATAGATAGTAGAAATTAATTTCGTTACCCCCATTCTAGGAGCACTCGGAAGTTTAAATAAATAACGATGACTTCTGAGGTTGGATTCCTGTTTATAACCATGCCATAAAAAAACCAACGGCAACACCATTATATATTCAATTTTGACATACAAATAACAACATTATTTCTATTGTTCAAAAATGATGGATACACATTTAATTACAACTAAACCTAGGAGCAATTCCCCTAGATAAAGCAGGCTAACCATGTTATACCCCATACCACAAAAGACACCCATAGCAACGCCATTGTAAAATCAATATTGACATTTACTCAAATAGTAACATTATTTCTATTGTTCAAAAATGATGGATACACATTTAATTACAACTAAACCTAGGAGCAAACAGAACTCTAAATAAATAATGATCAAGTCTTGCTTCAATTCCCCTAGATAAAGCAGGCTAACTATGTTATACCCCATACCACAAAAGACACCCATAGCAACGCCATTGTAAAATCAATATTGACATCAATTGACATTTACTCAAATAGTAACATTATTTCTATTGTTCAAAAATAATGGATACACATCTAATTACAATTAAATCTAGGAGCAAACAAAACTGTAAATAAATAATGATCAAGTCTTGCTTCAATTCCCCTAGATAAAGCAGGCTAACTATTTTATACCCCATACCACAAAAGACACCCATGGCAACACCATTGTAAAATCAATATTGACATTTACTCAAATAGCAACATTAAATGTAAATGTCATCGGGCACGTCAAAATTGTAAAAATAATGCTTTCGTTCACATGGAATTTAGTTTATAAATGACTTTCGTTGGTAGTGGTAAAGGCTTTACACGTGCTTTTGTCAGTGCTACGAATATTTTCGATTTTAGTGAACTTTTTTGGTGTGAAACTCAATCGAAAGTGTTCCTTGTGTTTGTGATTTTGGTGTAAGGTTTGTTTTTTATTTGTTGTAACTGCCCTTTTTACCATAGTTCAAGATGAACTCTAAAAAGCCCCCTGATCCTGACCCCCCGGATGAATTATTTGATCTCTCCCCCGGACTAACGATTACCCTCCCACATGACACCGATATAACCCCACAAGACCCTATTATGGATACGGATACTCTTAGTCGTAAGAGGGCCGCTAGTTCGCCCCCGGTTTCTTCTAGTATTAGACCAAAGATTCCGAAAAGTATATTAGGCAGGCTTTCTTACACAGCTAGAGATAATCCCCCATATGTTGTGAATGTTTCGTTGAAAGACGAACAAACTTCAGGCACTGTCCTACAACCTATCAAGTTTGGTATGTTTTTGACGATAAATAACGTGAATAACGTACGTCTCGATGGGATCAAACGTATAGGCAGAAATCGTGTGTCAGTTGAGTTCAAGTCACATCAGGATGCGAACAGTTTTCTAAACAATAAAATTTTATCCCAGCACAACTACACGGCTGCCATTCCACAATACAACATCACAAGAATGGGTATTGTGAGGGATATACCAGTTGAATGGTCAGAAGACGAAATCATTAAAAACATCCAGGTCCCTGAGGGATGTGGATCAGTTATCAAGGCCAGAAGGATGAACAGGAAGGTGCCCTCTGCTGGGGTGACCGAATGGAGACCCACACAGACTGTTGTGTTAACTTTTGACGGACAAGTCCTACCTAAGCGTGTGTACAGCTTCTATTCGGCCCTCCCAGTTGAGCGTTACACATACCCAACAGTTCAATGTTATCATTGTTGTCGCTTTGGCCATACCCGCACCCTTTGCAGATCGAAACCTAGGTGTTTTAAGTGTGGTGGAGATCATCCTGGTGATGGATGTGAAGTCACCTGTGAACTGAGTTTCTGTGTTTCGTGTACTGGCAACCATTTCGCAAATGACAGTACTTGTCCTGAATTGGGCCGACAGAAGAGCATAAAAGCTCTGATGGCGGAGAAATCGATTTCGTATGCAGAGGCAAGTCGGGTATTCCCACCTGTTTCCAGATCATATGCTGACGTCTCCAAATCTTTCCCACGTAACAAAGTTACTGTGAATAAAACACAACCCCAGTCCTCAAGTCCCATCCCAGCAACCCGAAATTCATACCGTAAAACGGTATTTTTGAAACCCAAAACCCATGTTCCCCTTTCACCTGGCTATGATAGACAGACTCACCTGAACCTCACTCGTAATTACTCCTTTTCCCCATCCAAAAATGGCTGCGCCCTTCCAATGGAAGCTCCGGAGCCAATCCTACACAGACAGCAGGATGACTCAAACAATATTTTAAATTTAATTACAGACATGCTAATGTCTGCACTTGCTAGCCCGTCTCACTCCATACCTGACCACGTTGCATCCAAATTGACCTCCATACTAAATTATATCCACAACATTCCATCCCCTGACATTTCTCCAATGGAACGTGAGGAGTATTACTCCCAGAAAGCCTGATCTTTCTTTTTTAATTAATAAATTTAAACCATCAGTCTGCGGCATTGCTGAGACATGGCTTTTGCCTGGAAGCAATTTCAGGCTGCCGTGTTTTGCCAGTGTACGTAATGATAGATCTGATGGATACGGAGGATGTGCCTTGCTCATCAATAGCAAGGTATCATTCTCTCAGATTCCTCTAACCTTGGTTGGCGACGACATAAATGTTGTTGCTGTGAAGGCTGAGGGTATAAATATTTTTTCTTTTTATATTGCGCACCCACAACTCGAATATCTATTACTTATTAGGAATTTGTTATGCACTGTTAGTGGTCCGATACTCGTCATGGGTGATTTCAATTGTCACCACTATCGTTGGGGATCAGACACTTGTGATAACTTTGGCATTGGCTTGCTGGATATATTGGATGAACTGAATCTTTGCATTATCAACGATGGCAGTGCTACGCGTAGAACTGCACCTGGTCAGAATAGTAGCTGTATTGACTTAACATTCTGTTCATCCAATATAGCTAGTCTCCTCTGTTGGCGTCGCTTGGATATGACCTATGGAAGTGATCACTACCCCATCATAATTGAATTTCCTTCCAAAAATATTCCTTTAAAAATTTCCCCTCCTCTTTTAAAATACCAATTAAATTCAGCAGACTGGGATTTATTTTCTAAAATTCTAGACCTGCGAATATCCTCCCTTCCAGAAGTTAACAATGACAACGCCCATGATTGTTTCTTGTCCTTCTCCTCCACCATTGCCTCCACTGCTGATGATTGCTTCCCGTCCAAAAAACCCCATTCTGGTAAACTCCCTTCTCCGCCATGGTGGGATAGGGAATGCACTGACATGGTCAGGGCCAGGAATGAGGCTGAAAAGACATTCAATGACAATATGAACCTGGATAACCTCATTGCCTTCAAGCGGGTACTAGCCAAGTCCAGGAAATTCCTCAAAAGGAAAAAACGCGAAGGTTGGACAAAATATTGTAGTTCGCTGAGTCCCTCCACTCCAGTTTCGGTGGTCTGGCGAAAGCTAAAACGTTTTAGGAGTAGTTTGGCACCTGCCTCCTCCTCTAACAACCTCACGGAGGAACTGGGATGCCGGTTTTTCTCGGGAATCGCTCCAGCTTATGTTCCAGGTGTTGAGGAAATCAGTGTTGGCATTTATGATGCAGACAACATTGACGAACCAATGAACATGCCATTCAGCTTGGAAGAGCTAAAAACTGTGCTATCCCACGTTAAGGATTCCGCGCCGGGAGTGGATGGATTCCCGTACTCCTTTATTTCTAAAGCTGGTCCAAAAACCCACAAATATTACCTGGACCTGGCTAATTTCTGTTTTTCTTCAGGCTACATTCCCACAGAGTGGAAGGTTCAAGTCGTCATCCCGATCCTTAAACCAGGCAAAGATCCTAGTGATCATAACTCATATAGACCTATTGCATTATCGTCCATACTCATCAAACTTTTAGAACACCTAGTCAAAAACCGATTAGTGTGGTTGGTGGAAAACAGGAGGCTGCTCCCAACGACTCAATTCGGCTTCAGGAAAGGTCTGGGCACAGCTGATAGTGTGGGTATCCTCACGTCAGAGGTCCGGCTGGCCCTTAGCAGGAATGAGTCTGTGGTTGCGGTCTTCCTGGATATATCAGCTGCCTATGATTCGGTTCTCCTCCCTAATCTCAGGCAAAAGCTGCACGAGCTGAGAGTCCCGGCTAGGATTTGTCGCATCATCGGTAGCATTTTTACCAATCGCACCATTCAACTGAGAATACCAGGGGGTGACTCTGAACAAAGATCGGTCTGGAGAGGACTACCCCAAGGATCAGTTCTTAGTCCCCCATTATACAACATATATACAGCTAACTTGCCCTCTTCCCTTAATTTCGACTGTAAGATCCTTCAGTATGCTGACGATATTGCACTAATGGTATGTGGCAATTCCATTCAGGATGCCGCTCTTTCAATGAATGTTTCTCTGGCCTCATTAAACCAATGGCTACTTGACAATGGTTTGTCCTTAAGTGCACCAAAGAGTAAAGCTGTCATTTTTACACGCAAGCGTTCCGTTCCTCCAATAGATATAAATATCAATGGTCAAAGCATTCCAGTCGAAGATAAGGCTAGGTTTCTGGGAGTAACTTTGGACTCAAAATTGTCTGGGGTCGAACACATCAGCAACACGGTCAAAAAATGCGAACGTTCTGTGTCGGTCCTTAAGGCTCTGGCTGGGGTATGGTGGGGAGCTCACCCCTACACCCTTAAACTGGTCTATAACGCGCTGACCAGGAGCGCTATAGATTACTGTAGTTACCTGCTTGAGCCTTGTAACAAAGAAGCGCTAAAACAACTAGACAGCATTCAGTCCAAATGCCTTAGAATTGTCGTTGGGGCTATGAAATCATCCCCCATAAATGCGCTTCAAGTGGAATGCGCAGACCCACCCCTACAACTTAGGAGACAGTACTTGGCAGATCGATTCCTAACTAAAGTATTTTTCCTCTCATCCCATCCCTTGCTCCCAATTTTAGAACAAATTGACCTTTCTTTTCATAATTCTTCCTATTGGAACCATAAAACAGTTCCCCTATTGATAGATAGGTATAGAGAGCTTAAACGGCTCTCTGCGCCTATTTGTCAATACCCTTCTCTTCCGGTCTTTTCCGCTGCATACGAGGCGATTCATTTTGAACCAAAAGTCGTTCTGGGCTTAGGTATATTAAGGAATTCCCAGGACGCTGGAGATGACTTCGAGTCAGCTGTCAAGCGTTATTGGGAAGGATGGAACTTCTTTTACGCTGATGCTTCAAAATTTTCTGAAACTGAATGTACTGGTGTGGCAGTTTATTTTCAAAATTCTAAAATAGCCTTACTTTTTCAATGTCCACCAGAAGCATCAGTCTTTACAGGGGAGTGTGTGGGGATTTTAGAAGCCATACAATTTATTAAATCGCATCAGATAACAAGGTCAGTAATTTTTTCAGATTCCCGTAGTAGCATTCAGGCCCTTAAACAAAATCAACTTCACAGCAAAATTAATAGTAAAATCATTATGGATATAAAGTCCTTGTTATTTGATTGCTCCCAGAACGGCTTGGACGTTGAGATAGCCTGGATCCCCGGTCACTCGGGTATTGTTGGCAATGAGTGCGCTGACTCGTTAGCAAAGTATGCCACATCGAATCCGGTTGATCAAAAGCACTACGTAGCACATAATTACGATTTGCGGAATGGTGCCAAACCCAAGTTATTTAACTCGTGGTCTGAAACATGGAAGACGACCTCGAAAACCAAGGGCCTCTACTACGCTGCCATACAGCCTGAGGTTCAGCGTAGGCCTTGGTTCTCGAAATGCCCCAAATTGTCGAAGAGAACTGTTTCCTCACTGTGTAGACTTAGACTCGGACATTGTTGTAGCCCAGTGTTCCTGAAAAAGATCCACGTCCGGGATAATTCCCTGTGCGAGTGTGGTCTTGCGGATGGTACTTTAGACCATATTTTCTTTTCCTGCCCCCTAAATAATAAATCCTTTGACCTATATTCAAAAATTCCCAAACTTAACATTCCTCTCCCAACCAATTTTCATATCCTACTTTCCCACTTCTCCCCCAAATTAATAAATATTTTGGCCACATTCCTAAATGAGAATGATTTAAAATTTTAAATGGTGCGTATTTTGTGTGTATATAATTTGTATATAGTATAAATTGGTTTAGGTATTGTAGCGTCCCTGTAAATTAGATTTTTTGTTTTTTACTAACCCATGTGTTTGTCCTTCCAGCTACACTAACACCTACCACGAAGTACAAAGTTCGACGGCCTGCCTCTCTGTGCTGCCGTCATCACGTGACACTGGCAGAATAGTCGGAACCGGCTCAGTTGCCAAAAAAAAAAAAAAAAAAAAAAAAAAATAGTTTATAAATAAAGCTCTAAACTAGGCTTTGTCCTAATTAAACATCTATAATTTCCCGTGTTAATACGACACATGTGCTTAAACCTTCAGGGTAGTGCTAATTTCATTGTAGAACAAGGTTTGTTTGTAACAATATTATGTTCTCATTTCGCATTATTTTTTTGCGAAATAATTGTTTATATCTTGACAATTACTGTAAAATCATATGTAAACATTAAAATTAACATTTCTTTTTAATAAGTAGTATAATCGTCAAGTTGTTTAGTTAAATAATGCGTAAATAGCTGCATTTTTTTTATACAGGGTTAAATACAAGCAGTTAGTATGTCGATGCCACATAGCAGCTCAAGTACCACAAGTTCCAGCACTAAACGCAAGGAAATATACAAGTAAGTGCCAAATCACTATGTGAAATGTTTTTACAGTATTGATGACTTATAGATAATCAATCAAAGTCCAAACTGTGTGGTTTATGTTGATAATATAAACTTTAGGTACAATTGAAGACTTGTTTATATTGTTTTTACAATTGAAGACTTGTTTATATTGTTTTTCTTAACTTGATAAATATTTCTACTTACTCGACTAACTCGATAACTAGTTCTCATGTAAAACGGAAGCATATCCAGTAGGATATATTTTGATTTTTCATGAGAACTATATTTACTCAAGATTCAAACTAAGGCCCTTATTCCTAAACGAAAACTCCCATTCAACACCAAGTCCAATATTTGCATGAAAACTAAATTACAACTTGTCTAGGCTCTGCTCAAGAGATCAAGTTTTAAATGAGTATGCGGGTTTATGAATTTTGCTCATTTCTTGAGCACGAAAACTTCCATTTAGCTTTATTAATTGTTTGATATGGGTCTAACTGTAAAACACCAAATTACCCAATACCACTTTTTTCTTTTCTTGAAGTAATCTCCAAGTTCATGCAAAAGTGAAAGAATTCTAAAAATTAAAATGCATCTGAAAATTTCTTCCCCGAGTCATCAACTGATCATTTATATTAAACTAACAAATACTATGTGATATACTCAGATATCAGGCACCATGGCCGCTGTACTCCATGAACTGGTCCGTGCGCCCCGACAAACGGTTCCGCCTCGCACTCGGTAGCTTCGTTGAAGAGTACAATAACAAGGTAAGGAAGGTACTCTCACTTTATGGAGTAGGCTAAAATACTTTTAATTACTCTCGGTATGTGTATGACTAGCACAATTCTGTACTCTGCACTGTTTCTTTTAGTTTGTTTTTATAGCTGCTGTTTTGTGGCTGAGTTGAAATTAATGTTTGCTTTTCTATTCTATACTCATAAAGTCTGAAAACTTTTCCGATCCACACTTTTAGAATTCCATGTTATGATTTATTTTTAGAGAATAATTTATAAATTTCAATACAAGATAAATTAAGTATACTTGAAGCACAACATCTTACAGGATTGTAATAAAACTAAAACTAGTTTGCCTCTTTACATGCATTTTATTATGTCTAATATAACATAATTTGTTTTGGTTGGCTAGAAAACACCGGCCTCATCTAGCTTAAAATTACCAAAAAATATATTGTTTACAATAAAGAATACAATAATATATAAAAGAATTAAATTAAATTAAAATATTTTTAGAAGCCCCTGGTGTCTACATTTTAGAAAAAGGAATTAAAATCAAGTTATCCTTTGTGATTGGTTGAATGAAAATGTATGAACTATCTTCATCAAATGGCATTAAAACTTGCCAAATTTTTTTCTTGCTTCTGTTGCTCTAATAAAGACATTCCATTTTTTTTCAATATCTTCTATGTACAGACATCGGCCTGTTTCAGTTTTATTATATTCAAAGATTCTGGTATCCTGGTATTTGTGAATCTTTATCGCTCACAATTTGAGCCCCGGAAACAAACACCTCGACATGTTTCTGGCCTTCTGGTACTTTGAATCTTTGAAAAGACGTGTCATTAATCGGGATAAAAAGTAGCCTATATGTTAGTTAACCCGATCTATGTATATGTTCGTCGCCCTTCATTCATCCGGACCCGAGATCCTCCCGGCGGGAGGCGCGTGATGTTCCCGTGCGCTCTTTGACGTCGCGGGAGAGTCAAACACCTCACTCCCCCCGCAGACCCGAGGTGGCCCGCAGAGGCGAGCTACAAAAAGATAAAAACACCGTATAGGGAACGTGCACGGCGTTGACTATGCCATCTAGTGTTGCAAATCTGAAACTCTTACGTTTTAAATATTTGACCTGTGCTGCCAGCTATACTTCCTGCACCCTCCGTTTAGGGGTACGTGCACGAAGTAGACTGTGCCATCTAGCGTTGCGAAACTTATAAGAGTAAAATATACTTGAAATTGACTCGTCTGTGCTGCCACCTATAGTGTCTGCACGTTCCCTATTCCGAAATTAAAGTTACTATTATTATATACTTTAGTGGGTTTTTTTTAATAGAAGTCTTTGTAGTATCTTTTTTTTTTTTTTGTAAAAATGTTTTCTGTGTCGTGGATTGTTCTATGTTGTGTATTGTAAACTACTTTGCATACTACTGTATGTATTCATGTTGTAAACAACGTAACAGATGGATGTGCTGCTGTGGATTTTCTTCGCCACTTCATAAAAACACTAGGAAATGGTGACCAGTGGGCGTTTTGGGGACTGTCTTTATATAGAACTTTGACACTCAAAAAGTGCTGACTGTTAGCTTAATCTGAAGAATTGACTTGATTTAAGACTGTTTCTATCCCCAGGTACAAATAATATCTCTAGATGAGGAAACCAGTGAGTTCAGCGCTAAGAGCACTTTTGATCACCCATACCCCACCACCAAGATCATGTGGATCCCAGACAGCAAGGGGGTCTACCCAGACCTGTTGGCTACAAGCGGTAAGTAATTGGAATGTTGTTCTTTTTGTGCTTTTGTAATGCTGCTCTGCTGGTTGAATGTGTGGATTTATGGAGAGGGGGAGAAAGTCCAAAGCAAATATGAATGGATTGTGCGAAGAGTGATTTGAAGTAAATGTAGTCAGTAATAGAGTGACAGGACAGAATAAAAGGACCAACAATCCGATTCTCGACATCCTCTTTAGGGACCATCCCGGGGAGGGAAGGTCGACGAAGTGTGACATTGTGTGAAAAGGGGGTGGGAGGGGTTCTTAATTTCGTGACGTCACATTTCAAAATCTATTTTAATCTAAGTGTTAAGTAAAACACGAACAAATACACGAATTAAATTGTAAAATATAGGAGGATCCTTGTAGCAGTTGGTTACATTTGTGAGACCCTCACAAATGTAACCAGCTGTGACAAGGACGGGACGGGGAAGGGGGGGGGGGGTGTCAAAAATCATGAAATTCGTGTGACGTAATTTATGGATGGCCTCCTCGGCCTCCACATCACACATGACTGTCGGTTTTTGTACATAAACCGCACTTCAAATAACAAGGTCACTAGTTGTTTTCGGTCGGCTACGCAGAGCAAGGTCAATGTTCTTTATAGCATATTTACAGCTTATACCCGCGACTTCGTGCGCGTGGAGTTTCATACAAAATGTTAACCCCTTTTTCACCCACTTAGGGGACGAATTTTCAAAAATCCTTTCTTAGCGTATGCCTACGTCATAATATCTACCTGCATGCCAAATTTCAGCCCGATCCGTTCAGTGGTTTGGGCTGTGCGTTGATAGATCACTATGTCAGTCAGTTAGTCCCTTTTGAGTTATATATATTTAGATTTATCTGGAGGCTACCATAGTAAAATCTATTTTTCAGGCGACTACCTGCGAATCTGGCGCGCCGGGGAGCCGTACACTCTGTTCGAGTGCGTGCTGAACAACAACAAGAACTCGGACTTCTGCGCGCCGCTCACGTCCTTCGACTGGAACGAGGTGGACCCCAACCTCATCGGCACCAGCAGCATCGACACCACCTGCACCATCTGGGGGCTGGAGACCGGCCAGGTGCTGGGCCGGGTCAACGAGGTGTCCGGCCATGTCAAGACGCAGCTCATTGCTCACGATAAGGTAACGTTATTAGCTTTAACGCTCAATCTTTTTAAGCTATTGCATAGCTTCTATCGCGGGCCTTGAGCGTGGCAACCGAATCCAGAAATTCCGTAACGAAAATAACCTAACACCGCTACGTCATTCGATTAGGCCCCGCCTTTTTAAAATGGTTGCTTTGTTACTGAGCTATTATGTCGCCGTCACCGAGCCGACCCGAACGTCTGCGTTCGGAAACAATCGGTGGGACAAAGTTAAGTGAAACGTATGTGATTTACATTAGTACAGTAACCCAGGTGAACGAATCGAGACCATATCACAATGATGCAGAGTACTAAATATATAATTGCATAAGTTGATAAAAAATGCTATGCAATAGCTTTACCACGGCAGTCCCCGAGTGCCACATGTATTTTGACCGTACGATGATTTATTATATTACATTACGCGCGCCAAACATTCGTAATTCTGACTCAAACTCATGAGGTCTGTGCGGATGATGGCTTCGTATTAAATTAAGACATTGGAAAATAAATGGGCTTTTTACACAGGAAACTCACTACTCTTGCAATCCCCTTTTGCAGGGGCGTGCGCTCCATATAGGCAATTAGGCTAAGCCTACCCTACCATAGCAACGGATAAATAAAACAAATGTATTTATTGTAACTATGCAATAAAATAAAACAAAAATATTTAATAACTCATAACGCCTAGTATAATGCTAAAGCAACTTCTCGCCGCGCGTCGCGTATTTCAAACGTTCCTACGAAACGGTTGACATAGGCCACAATACGAAGAGCCTTATTTCAATTGATATTATGCATGTGTGCAAATGTTCTTGTGTATGTACGCCCAAAATTTACACACACATGTATAAATTATGGGCGTTTCTAGGCTCGCTGGAGACCACTACGCGGGTCCTGATTGGTTCACCCCACAATTCAAGGACAAGTAGTAAAGATTTACTGTTTAATGAATGGAAATCGCTTAATAGGGTTGCCAATTCAAGACTAATAATTTCCTTAATAACTTATAGATATAGTAAAAAAAAAAAACGGGTTAGTATTATCAAAAGTATAAAATGTACAAAAGAAATGTTAAATTGTAATTATTAACCCTCTAAATATAATTAAAAACCGCAAGAATTTAACTTTTCTCCCCAAATTTTCTCAAACTTAATTTGAGAATTTGGTTTAAGGGGAATTAAAATAATAAAATTGGCAACTCTGTTGATACAGTTGTCAATTTTGCCGGGTTATGATGGCACATGTCATCAACATGTCATTCTTAAATATTACGATAGGACAATGTTTTTTGGAAGTGTATTGATTGTCTTTTTAAATGATATTTTTGCAAGAAAAAGAGAAGCCATAGGTATTGTTTCATGTGACAAGCAATAATCGTTCGAATATTTTGTTGTTGAGTGTAAAAGTGCATTGATTTCTAAGTAATTCGTTTTGAGTCATAGTGTAAATATTAAAGTTTAGTTTTTGTTTACATACTTAAAAATGGTCCTAAATTGTGAAGTTAGTGCTGACAATGTGTGTTTGTTAGAGATTAAAAACAGTAAGTTTTCACAGCTATCGTATAATGATAAGATTCAAGTTGTTTCTAAAGGTAGATGTATACCCGAGTTACGAGAATTAACTCAAAAATAATTCATCTCGTACTCGTCATTTCAATCCTCAGAGTTACGAAACATATACCTAACTGGCTATGTGGTTGTGTACCTACACACAAATTATTTTGTTTTCTGTGCATTTTGTTCAATACTTCTAGAAAGAGTAGTTTGTATCGTCAGAATATCGTGATTTGAATTTGGTGAGTTTTTAAAATTATAAGTATCTCATCGTTCCGTATCGTGATTTCAACCCAGTATAATGTGGTGAGCTTTTTTTTGGACATTATGTCTGGCCTACCCTTACTCTAGAACCACTGCACGCCCCTGCACACTGGACAATAGAGCGACAATAATAAACATTTAATCATGAGTTCACGACCTCTGATAACAGTTTGGGTCCATACGCAACTTCCTACTGTTCTGTGTATTTACTTGTGTGTTTTGATGTCGGCAACAGGAGGTGTACGACATCGCGTTCAGCCGCGCGGGCGGCGGGCGCGACATGTTCGCGTCGGTGGGCGCCGACGGCTCCGTGCGCATGTTCGACCTGCGCCACCTCGAGCACTCCACCATCATCTATGAGGTACGGGCCCTGCCCCCTAGTGCTGCACTCAGTGCCCACACCAGCCTACCGAGCAGAAGCTTTTAATGACCAATGATCTGTCCCCAGGACCCGCAGCACACCCCCCTGCTGCGCCTGGCGTGGAACAAGCAGGACCCCAACTACCTGGCCACGGTGGCCATGGACGCGTGCGAGGTCATCATCCTGGACGTGCGCGTGCCGTGCACGCCCGTGGCGCGCCTCAACAACCACCGCGCCTGCGTCAACGGCATCGCCTGGGCGCCGCACAGGTACCACACACCACCCCCGACTGCATGACACATTACTCAACTACCTGGCCACGGTGGCCATGGACGCGTGCGAGGTCATCATCCTGGACGTGCGCGTGCCGTGCACGCCCGTGGCGCGCCTCAACAACCACCGCGCCTGCGTCAACGGCATCGCCTGGGCGCCGCACAGGTACCACACACCACCCCCGACTGCATGACACATTACTCAACTACCTGGCCACGGTGGCCATGGACGCGTGCGAGGTCATCATCCTGGACGTGCGCGTGCCGTGCACGCCCGTGGCGCGCCTCAACAACCACCGCGCCTGCGTCAACGGCATCGCCTGGGCGCCGCACAGGTACCACACACCACCCCCGACTGCATGACACATTACTCAACTACCTGGCCACGGTGGCCATGGACGCGTGCGAGGTCATCATCCTGGACGTGCGCGTGCCGTGCACGCCCGTGGCGCGCCTCAACAACCACCGCGCCTGCGTCAACGGCATCGCCTGGGCGCCGCACAGGTACCACACACCACCCCCGACTGCATGACACATTACTCAACTACCTGGCCACGGTGGCCATGGACGCGTGCGAGGTCATCATCCTGGACGTGCGCGTGCCGTGCACGCCCGTGGCGCGCCTCAACAACCACCGCGCCTGCGTCAACGGCATCGCCTGGGCGCCGCACAGGTACCACACACCACCCCCGACTGCATGACACATTACTCAACTACCTGGCCACGGTGGCCATGGACGCGTGCGAGGTCATCATCCTGGACGTGCGCGTGCCGTGCACGCCCGTGGCGCGCCTCAACAACCACCGCGCCTGCGTCAACGGCATCGCCTGGGCGCCGCACAGGTACCACACACCACCCCCGACTGCATGACATATAAGTCAACAGGGCCCCAAGTCTGCTATTACAATAGTGTCAGAATGGTCTATTATTGATCTCATAATGGTCGACAAGTTTGCTAATCTACTAACATAAAAGCGTCATTATGACTTTCCAATGGTCAACCACTGACACTCCATTGAAAGAAATGGCATAGAATGGTAATCTTGTACATAATGACAAATGAATGACAGACGTATGCAGTAATCTGCTAACATTTTCACAATTCCTTTGATCAGTGACCTTCCATTAGAACCTCATTGTGCAGTCATTCTTTTTAATAGCTCGGTTATCAAAAAGTATTACGAGACCACTGACAGACCAATGATCGACCATTATGAATTTAGCAGATTACGAACTTTTAGCAAAATCATAATGGGATTGTGTTGGAATGACACATTTATAAGAATAGCAGACTTGGGGCCCAAAATGTACGGCTGGTAGAGCCCTAAAGTGTAGTTAACGCTCACACAAGGTCGACTGATGTCTTCGGGAAGGTCACGGAAATCTGCTCGAATGGCGATGAATAAGGCCGGTCGTTTCGATAAGGCTAGAGAGTGTTTGATTCTCCTTTCAATTTATCTCTTGTTTCAAATCTTTAGACCTTCTTACACAAACCAAGTTATTTTTTTAATTCGAGAGTAAAATTATAACACAAAGTAAATAAACGCGTAGCGTGGAAAACTCGGTTGGAACGAAGTTCCTTTTGTAGTATATTACTAACGAATTAAAGGAATGGTAAGAAATTTCTTACTTTTTTTTTGAGTTGTGTAAATAAACATTTTATTGTACATCATTCGATTCATCTACTTCATTATAAACTGCATCATTACAATCTCCATCTGTACATCCAGAGTTGGGCATTATTCGAATAAATTGTTATCTGGATAATTATTCGAATAAAATTTTATTCGCAATATAATTATTCGCGAATAATTCATTCACGAATAAATTATTCGTGAATAAATTTCCTACGAATAAATTATTTGTCATTTTATTCGTTATTCGTAACACTGGACTCTACAGATGACACCTGTGTTACCAAGGCTGCTCACGTATTGTCCTATTGTTTATGAAAGATAAAGCGATAAAACGAATTATTGCCAACCGTATATCGTCATTTAGTTGCATTACACCACATGAACAAAGAAGAATCAAAACATTATTTAAACATGAAATAGCAATAGAAGTGTCCAAGAATCTTTCGTATTCTGCAAATAGAGTTGCTGCTGATCCAGAAAACTCATTTTTTGATTTCGAATCAGACTCGGGAAGCGAAGCTGGCATACAAAAGCAATCACCGAAAACCAGGACTTATGTAATAGTATCTCTAGAAGAAGATCGTACTTTCAATGTTTTAGATCGCTATCCTGAAATAAAAACTTTATTTAAAAATACAATACACCATTGCCTTCATCTGCATCAGTAGAACGC
Organism: Hecatera dysodea; assembly: GCA_905332915.2. Lineage (NCBI taxonomy): Eukaryota > Metazoa > Arthropoda > Insecta > Lepidoptera > Noctuidae > Hecatera > Hecatera dysodea. The sequence goes on along the minus strand of HG995294.1, from coordinate 1,132,521 downwards.
GTTTTTTCTTACGCCACTATGATAAACCTGCCAAAGTCAAGCAGATTGTCTGACACCATGATGGAAGAAAGAGTAGTGATAAAAACGAATATCTATACTAATATTATAAAGCTGAAGAGTTTGTTTGTTTGTTTGTTTGAACGCGCTAATCTCAGGAACTACTGGTTCGAATTGAAAAATTCTTTTTGGGTTGAATAGACCATTTATCGAGGAAGGCTTTAGGCTATATATCATCACGCTTAAGCCAATAGGAGCGGAGCAGCGATAAATAATGTTTTAAAATCGGGGATTCCACGGGGACGAAGTCGCGGGCAGCAGCTAGTTAAGAAATAATCATAACTGTAAATACATGATAATTGAATGCAAATAAATATTTGATTTGAATGCCAGTATTCCTTGTTTTATTTTTATTCATTAACCGACTAACGAATAAAATAATTTATTCGTCATTCGAATAATTTTCCTTTGAATAAAAGAAATTATTTATTATTCGTGAATAACGAAATAGCAATTTATTCATTCGTTATTCGTCATTCGAATAAATTTTGCCCAACTCTGTGTACATCCAATCGTAGTAATAATTTGATTTGTGCCAATAGCATACGCGTTATGGATAACGTCTACACTTAAGCGAGTCGGGACGAATAATTCGTACACTATTTTTCGCCTAGCCCCCATACGCCAAGTGCGTACCGTCCCAAGCAGCAAAATGTGGTCTAGTAATTGTCCTGGAAACACCATTTCTTAGGACTATAACGGAATAGTAAGCAATTATAACCACGGAAAAGGGCCCAATTTATAGGCGTATTTTACCTAATTAAATGTCTCATAGTTGGACTACGTAAAACTATTTGCGCCCGCGAAGCTATCAGCTCATAATGGAACCAAACACGACAGTAACGACCTTATAGTTGGACTACGTAGAACTATTTGCTCCCGCGAAACTAACTATCAGCGCTTAATGGAACCAAATACGACAATAACGTACACAGTGAATCTCTTACAAGCTCATACAAAGTGTTGTGGATTGGTAAATGTTATGCGCACATTTGTAAAGATTAAAACATATCCATTTCTAATAAATATTATCTAGAATATAAATTATGAGTAGAGTGTTAGTTAACAATAAATCAAGATGTATAATGTGTTTGAATGAGCACAGCATGGTGCACGTATATTTTCTGTGAAGTATAATAAGTTTTTAATCAAAATTTTGACGCGCCCCTTGAAATTTGCGTTTTCATTAAGTTGAATTTTAAAATAATGTTAGTTTCAGTAAGACATACAGCGAATAGTCGCCATTTTGACAAAGTTGGTTTTCCCAAATACATTAACAAACCGTTTGAGCTTACTTTTTTTAATAATGGTAAACATCAGAACCATTACTTGGCCATATTGTTTGGAATTAGAGTTCCGCAAATATTTCTATAACCGAACGGTTCTTTTATATTGCTACTAGCTTGGCCAAATTGGTCCAGGCGTTGTTGAGTTATGCGCTTACCAACACATTTTGCGATTCATTTTTATATTATAGATTAGATACGTGGCTTATTTTAGTTCTTTGGTTTAGGTGTCAGCATTGAAAATGGTAATGTTTCTGGACGTCGATCGCTTTTTGACTAAAAGGGATTTCCGAGCTTTAAAAACCTTAATAATAGTAAAAACCAATGTATTCTTGTACAGGACACCACGGATATAGTTTTGGATACTAAGTATATTAAATTAAACCTTTATAATCGTGTTAAGATTATAACAATTTTGGTTGATACCACTATAAAATTGCTCCATATTACTTATAATTGTTCCGTAAAGTGAATTTACAAACCATTATAAAACTAGGTAATAAATACAAATAGTTTCCGGTTTGTTTAGTTCTATTTGTCACTCTTATTGGCGTACTTTATTTATAGTAGTTCTATAAAGCTTCTTGTTAGCAGTTATAAGTATAGCTTACCAATTTATCTACTCTTGAGTGCATTTACACCCTCGCGATACTTTTATAGGTCACCCAAACTTATATTGCACCCTTAATTTCTACCTATAAGTGACTATAAGTTAATGTATAAGATCAGAAATACTATAAGGCCCAACTTACTCCATGCTGGCTATTATAAGCGTGGTAGTAAATACTAGAACCGTTAAGAGAATATTATAAGTGCTGGAGGCCTATATCATCTGCAGTATAGGATAATTTTGCTGCTTGGGGTGCGATAAGGAATTTCGTTCCAATAAATATGTGTGTGTTAGCAATATATAAATATGTGTGACTTCGATTCTGAACTCTAATAACAACTGATGAGATTAAAAGCAAGAAGTTGAGAGAAAGCGGCCGGCATTAATCAACAGAAGGGGTGTGGTTTTTCATCATGATAGCGCTAGACCTCATACATCTTTAGCCCCTCAGCAAAAATTAAGAGTTTGGCTGGGAGGTGTTAATGCATCCGCCGTATATAGTCCTGACCTTGCACCTTCAGATTTCCACCTGTTTCGGTCTCTTCAGAATTCTTTAGGCAGTGTCAGGTTAACATCACGAGAGCACTACTACCAAAACAACTTGTCGCGGTATTTTGATCAGAAGTCCCAAAATTTCTATAGCAATGGCATCATGTCCCTACCTACAAGATGGCAAAAACTTATCGAACAAAATGGTATTTACATATTTTAGTAAAATTAGATAAACTATATTAAAAAATGTTCTGAATTTTCTTAAAAAATGCTAAGAAAGTTTTTCCGTACCCGCAGCTCGTGCCACATCTGCACGGCCGGCGACGACCACCAGGCGCTGATCTGGGACATCCAGCAGATGCCGCGCGCCATCGAGGACCCCATCCTGGCCTACACGGCGGCCGAGGGCGAGGTCAACCAGATCCAGTGGGGCGCCACGCAGCCCGACTGGATCGCCATCTGCTACAACCGCCACACCGAGATCCTGCGCGTCTAGACCTCAAGCACTCATAGCCTACACGGCGGCCGAGGGCGAGGTCAACCAGATCCAGTGGGGCGCCACGCAGCCCGACTGGATCGCCATCTGCTACAACCGCCACACCGAGATCCTGCGCGTCTAGACCTCAAGCACTCATAGCCTACACGGCGGCCGAGGGCGAGGTCAACCAGATCCAGTGGGGCGCCACGCAGCCCGACTGGATCGCCATCTGCTACAACCGCCACACCGAGATCCTGCGCGTCTAGACCTCAAGCACTCATAGCCTACACGGCGGCCGAGGGCGAGGTCAACCAGATCCAGTGGGGCGCCACGCAGCCCGACTGGATCGCCATCTGCTACAACCGCCACACCGAGATCCTGCGCGTCTAGACCTCAAGCACTCATAGCCTACACGGCGGCCGAGGGCGAGGTCAACCAGATCCAGTGGGGCGCCACGCAGCCCGACTGGATCGCCATCTGCTACAACCGCCACACCGAGATCCTGCGCGTCTAGACCTCAAGCACTCATAGCCTACACGGCGGCCGAGGGCGAGGTCAACCAGATCCAGTGGGGCGCCACGCAGCCCGACTGGATCGCCATCTGCTACAACCGCCACACCGAGATCCTGCGCGTCTAGACCTCAAGCACTCATAGCCTACACGGCGGCCGAGGGCGAGGTCAACCAGATCCAGTGGGGCGCCACGCAGCCCGACTGGATCGCCATCTGCTACAACCGCCACACCGAGATCCTGCGCGTCTAGACCTCAAGCACTCATAGCCTACACGGCGGCCGAGGGCGAGGTCAACCAGATCCAGTGGGGCGCCACGCAGCCCGACTGGATCGCCATCTGCTACAACCGCCACACCGAGATCCTGCGCGTCTAGACCTCAAGCACTCATAGCCTACACGGCGGCCGAGGGCGAGGTCAACCAGATCCAGTGGGGCGCCACGCAGCCCGACTGGATCGCCATCTGCTACAACCGCCACACCGAGATCCTGCGCGTCTAGACCTCAAGCACTCATAGCCTACACGGCGGCCGAGGGCGAGGTCAACCAGATCCAGTGGGGCGCCACGCAGCCCGACTGGATCGCCATCTGCTACAACCGCCACACCGAGATCCTGCGCGTCTAGACCTCAAGCACTCATAGCCTACACGGCGGCCGAGGGCGAGGTCAACCAGATCCAGTGGGGCGCCACGCAGCCCGACTGGATCGCCATCTGCTACAACCGCCACACCGAGATCCTGCGCGTCTAGACCTCAAGCACTCATAACCTGCCGCAGGGGACTGGCTTTGTGGACTCTTCTGCTTCTTCATCTGGAGTGCGCGTGTGGCTCATGGGGCACTCCAATAGGGTATTTTACTGTAAAAATCTAATTAGTCCGTCTGATAGATTTACAAAAAATATTGGACACGTATTTTTTCTTTTTTCACGTAAACAAAAAATGAAGACGATAAAGTGCGTTGAAAACTCACGTGACGTCACGTCGCTGGTAAAAATTGTAGCAACGTAGTGACCTCACGCGAGTTTTCAACGCACTATATCGTCTTCGTTTTTTGTTTACGTGAAAAAATAAAAAATACGTGTCCAATATTTTCGGGATGTCTATCTTACGGAATAATTAGATTTTTTTAGGCAACTACCCTACTGTGCTCAGCTTCTGATAGTTTCATATTTATTTTGTGGATATTTTTATCTAGTTAGGAATCTATTCTCTATCTCATTGTGCTGTCTATCTAAAGCTATCTCGCAGGAATATTCATTAAGGTGATTGTTTCGCTGGCCTGTTCATACATTTAATGCATACATTCTACTCCGTACATAGACACTTTTTTCTCAAAACGAATCATTTTATCACTTTTTTACAATGAAATAGGTGCGCATTAGACTTTTTGGTAAATAATTTGCACTATATATTGAGAAAAACAGTTTTAAAAACCGGGAAAAATTTGACATTTCGTTTACTAGTGTGAGTGCGTTTTGACAACCAAAACATACCGCCATGATTGCGATGTTATAATAATTTGACGCTAGATGGCGTGCAACCGGTAATATAAATTTGAAAAATTAAAAAAAAAACTCAATTTATAATAATGGATTTCATTAAAAAAAACATTATAATAACATAAAACTAACTATCATAAACCAAAACAAAAAATATTGTTGTTATCAAAAATTGTTAGTATTAGTTTATGATTACAATGTTAGTAGGTGTTTTATTCATCATACCTACTACGTAAGACGCGGCGCGCGAGGTTGCCGTTCTTATTACTTGACCCTTTGACCTTAGATGTAACGTCGGAATTTCTAAGAAAATCCGTTGCCAAACTTCGCGATGTGATGATTCGATTGACTTGAAATAAAAAATACATTTTGAAACCAAGCTAGCTAGTGCGGTGATAGGCTTTACGCGCGGAATTGCTTGTATATTTTAAATTGTATGCATTTTCATTGATTTGAACTAATATTATTTTCTTGTATGTATTTCATTACAATTTCATATCATTATTGCAAGGTATTGTAGTATAGGTTGCTTACACGCAATTTTATTTCAAAATAAAAGTAGTCTTTCGGTGGTGTTAGCAAGTCGGCCCGTGAGTTTTGCTGGCTATTACAAACAATTAGGTACAAACTAAAATCTTCTCATAATAGATAGAAATCACCGATCGATATTGTAAAGTTTTAGTAATATCAAGTATACAAAATTTTATAAGTACCTACATAAGTACCTAAGTACTAAATAATATTATTATGTATCATTTGTAAACTTAATTTTTAAGTGGCTATATATATTATATATATATATATATATATATTGTATTTCCTGTCATATTACTTTTTCACATTTGTAATACAAATAGTTATCGACGGACAACGAACAAACAAACATTAGTTTATTAGTTTACTGCAATCGCGTTTCATGTACCTATTGGTTCGTAGACAGAGTATTCCTATAGACTGCTGGATATTATCTTCCTTTGCATTCGCAAAAGACAAAGACAAACATATTATCGTCACTAGCAAAGAAAAGAGACGGAGTAGCAATATTCGCGTGTCGGCTGAACACATCATTGTGCACAACAAGTTTGACGTTTGTGACTGTTGTCGATTTGCATCTAATTGATTTTTAACAATTACGTCCAAATAACAACAGAATACGTATCTTTTCGTGCTCAATTTGACATATTAAGTTTGTGCAACAGTGCAAAATGGTAAGATGCAGTGTAATAAACTATAAAAGAAATAGTTTGATGAAGATTGACGGATTATCCTTTCACTCGTAAGTATTCGATGTTTTTTAAGTATTCGATCACTTTTTGTTCTTCTATTTATAATCAAATAGTTGCAGTAATATACTAACTAATCTGTATAATGAGAAAAATGTCCTAAAATTGTGATTTGGCCAATATTTTTATTTTCTTATCTAAAAGTTCAGTATTGGCCACGTTTCAACGGGGAATTTACCCTTTCATGTGGGTAGTATATTCAGGCTTTGATCTATACGATATTAGTAAAACACACTACAAATACATAGCTACTCTCATACTGTTATATAATACATAAACTATAGGTACTACAAAAATGTAAGATAGTAAAAGTATCTTATTATACTTGCAGATTTCCAAATAAACCTGAAATAAGAAACATGTGGATAGCTGCTACCAACAGGCTTAATTGGGTTCCAAAAATGAGTTCCAGAATTTGCAGTCAACACTTCGACTGTAATCTTTTCAATCTTTTAAAAAAGAAAGGAAGAAAACTTTCTTGTACCCCGATACGGTAATAAAAATAGATACATCATGTGATTGCAATGATAGCATTTTGTTACAATGATTATAAAATTTTAACATTCGTTTTTGTTGGATTACGGAATCAGTAAATCGAGTTAGTGATACGACAACAATCGTCAACACGCAAACGATTGTTTGTTCCAAGAGAAAAATCCAAACCAGACAAGAACTATGGACCTGAAGCCAAGTGATCCAATTAATATTGATGAAACACAATTGAGAATATTGTGTGAAGAACGGTTAGCTGAATTCCAAAAGTCACCAGAAGACATAGCTTTCATTGAAATTTCTACTGTAGCGCAGCATGAAAATGATTTATATACTACTCATAGGAGTGACCGTCTGACTGCTAGTCAATTTGAAAAGGTAATGTAATCAGAAATGTGCATGTTTAATTTCTGTGTTTTTTAGAACACCTATGCAGACAAAGCATCTTTTAAAAAATATTTTATCTTACTTTTACAGGTATGCAAACGCCGGAGTACAACACCATGTCACAATTTTGTCAAGGATATTCTATATAAAAAAAATATTTGTACAAAAGACATGTTATATGGACAGCAAAATGAAAATGTGGCAAAAAGCATATTTATGCAACAGTATAATAAAACTGTAAGGCCTTCAGGTCTTTTTATTGATGAAGAATTTGGATGTTTAGCTGGCAGTCCAGATGGTAAGTCTTTCTTTATCAATATTCATGTATCATAATATGTGTATAAATTGGATCTTACCTATACATTTGATAAATATGGAAAAAAATTATAACACTAGTTATAATCACGTAAATTTGTTATAGGTGTAATTGAAATTGAGAGAGCCATAATAGAGGTCAAGTGTTTTCCATCATTGGCAAGGAAAAACCAAAGCCTAGAGGCAGCTGCACTAGAAAAGAAAAACTTTGCTCTCACATTGGATAATAATGTTCTAGTTATGAATAAAAAGCATGATTATTACTATCAAGTAAGTTAATAATTCTATTGCATGTCCACTTTATAATTTATTTTAGCATGTTATTTACTCTTACTACAATATTAAATCTATTTCAGGTTCAAGGACAAATGCGTGTCAGTAACATGGATAAATGTTACTTCATATGTTTTATTTCACAAGGGGAGGGCACGGTGTGGGAAATTCACTTCGGGACGAGACTGCGTGTGGTAGTAGTTTCTCATAAGGGTATGCAAATCCTAAAGGATTATTTCGGAATGGCCAGTAGTGTCGAAGAAATAAGCCTTTGAAATTCTACGTGTAACTCATATACTTGTTTATTTACATCACTAATACAAACGGCGAAATAGCCTAGTCAGTAGTGCCTCCGACTTCTATGCGGACGCTCCGGGTTCGACTCCCGCATTAGAACTTGTATTTTAGTTACTTATTTATTTCTTTTTTAATTAACTATTTCAATAATTAAATGAATTCAATCAAGAAAAACATTGTTAAGTATTAAATTAATTTACATTAACTATTATACTTTCTAAATTATAAAGCAGCTAATAATTATGGTATTCATAAATAATAACCACATTTACATCTATCATTAATTATTTAACAAAATTCTCAATTATATATTATATGAATAATTAACACAAATAATATTTTATGTTATTCATATGAATACCATAATTATTAGCTGCTTTATAATTTAGAAAGTATAATAGTTAATGTAAATTAAAATTAATTTAATACTTAACAATGTTTTTCACGATTGAATTCATTTAGTTATTGAAATAGTTAATTTAATTAAAAATAAATAAATAAGTAATTAAAAAACAAAAAGACAGTCCAATGCAGGAATCGAACCCGGAGCGTCCGCGTAGGAGTCGGAGGCATTACCGACTAGGCTATTTCGCCGCTCGTGCCAGTGATGAAAATAAACAACTATATGAGTTACAGTTACACGTAGAGTTTCAAAGGCTTATTTCTTCGAAACTACTGGCCATTCTGAAACAATCCTTTAGGATTTGCATACCCTTATGGGAAACAACTACCACACACAGTCTCGTCCCGAAGTGAATTTCCCACACCGTGCCCTCCCCTTGTCAGTCAATGAACCTTTGACTGTTATAGAAGTTTATCGAGATAATGAATTTATCAGCAATATGATGCCAAAGATATTAGGCTTTTTTAAATACTGTATTCTGCCAGAAATAATTTTGAGACAAGTTCAAAAAAATTCGAAATGTATTGATATGAAAGGTACACTAAATTATTACTTGTCTATTTACTTCATAATTTCCATTTTTGCTTGTGGGAAATTGTTTTTCAATATCCACATCAAAAGTTACACACAAAATATACTAATTATAGTAATTTTCTTTCATAGCAGCTGTGTAGCAGCGGTTTACGGACAAGAAAATCAAGAACATCAGGAAGAGTGAAAACAACACATCAAATGATTTTTGTTTTAGTTGTACTTTATAGTAGTTTGTTTAGAATCTATATTATCAATGTTTGAAATCAAATTTTTTGTTTACCAGAAACCTGAAGTGGTGTGCTCATCGTAATGTTCGTAATGTGATCAATACATTGACCCTTTTTTTCAGGTTTCTGAAAAACAAAAAAGAACTCTTGCTTTTTTTATTTCCTTTACAATCACAACAATACTTCAGCAGATATGTATAACCATTTGTTAGTTATATGTGATTATGGATGCTTCGATATTATCAAACATTTTCCACCTTCTTGGTTGTAATCTCTCATTCTAATTTGTTGTCTTGTTATGATTTATAATGTCTTGCGTTTGTCTTGTACTAGTGTGTGATTGTTGTAAATAAATATACCTTGAATTACTTCAAACTTGCATTGGGACTAAATACCTATTTTGATAAAGATTGTTTTTAGTAAACAGTTATGTATCAAGCAAGACATAAATTGTCACTATAAATACTTGTAATTTTTGTTAGTTGGTACATATGTTTTCTAAATAATGTATAAGGTAATATAATAAAACTATCTATTGAATTCTTGACATTCATTTAATTCCTAAAATAATAAATAGTTTACACCAGAAATACCACCTTTTATTATATAATCATAATTCCTTGTATTTCATAATACATATAATTGTAACGGGTGGCGTTAGAATAAACTTACCCCCCAGACAATTCTAATTTCGACGTAAGTACAGCCTAATAACTTTTCATTTCACGCCATCTAGTGGTTAATTTTGCTAAATGCTTTTGACTTTAAAGTAGTCGCTCATGTCTATGTGTGTGTAAACGATACTATAATCAGATTTGTATGAAATATGGCGAATCAAATGGGTTTTGAGGCTTTAATTTGATTAATTTCGGTAAAGTGGATTCTCCGATTTGCGCGGTGTTATTTCTGTGACATAATATTGTTCCAATTACACTCAAAACTAAATAAAACTGAAAATGTCGACTTCAGCGCCATCTAACGGGAAAATGGCCACGAACAACCCGTAGCATTCACCTTAACTGTCTTTTTCTTTTTTAAATTTTATTCGAACATTTCATTTAGATTTATAACTGTGTCCTTACTAAGCAGTGTATAGCCACCTGCTTGACTAAAATAACATGTATTTATCTTCTGATGTCATGATGTGCAAATGGTATTTCTTAATGTTAGTCAATTTTACTTAGAAGGCCGAATAACCAAGAAATTGCCAATAAAAAAATCCATGAAGCTAGTTAATTCCCTAAACGTGCACCTAATACCAGAAAGCAGTATGATCTGATTAACATAATAGTTACATCAGTTAATACCAGAAAGGTACGAGTACCTCATATTAGGTAAATCATAATTCCTGTAAGGCTGAGCCAGACTATCTGCTGAACTCTCATTTACCCGTAACTTGATCTTTGTCTCCCTCTTGCAAAGGGTGTTTCTGAGCTTCAGAAAAGGACAGAATTTAAAAAATTACGGGGAAATGCGATTTCGTGCCGATACGACCAGTCTTTAGGGTGCGTACACACCCGCGCACGCGAGCAGTGTGAGTGTGTTGTGACTTTTTGACACTAAGTATTAGTGCGGTTATTGATGTTGGTCAAGCGAGCTGTATAAGCGAATTGGATTGATGTTTCGCGGGTGCTATATGAGTATTGTCAGTCATAGAAGCTTCGGAAAATGTCTTCTATAGACACGCTCGGGTTGACAGATAGTTGGCATCGGACCGGCGGCAAAGTACATACTTTATATTTTACAGAGCTTATAACCACATGGTTATGAGCCCTGTAAAATGTGCAAGTATGTAGAAAAGATGACTTTTCACCGGGTGACTCGGTACGCCTAACCGCAGCGTGTGAATTACCCTAAACGGTGCGTTTAGTGCGTGCGTAGATATAGACACACCCTTACGAATTTGGAATTTAAAAACTTAAGAAGGACGCGGATCAGTGAATTATGACCCTAAATATTATTAACCTTTTGAAGCCGCCTTTGGAGGTGCTCAAATTATGCATCGAAATACTTTGTATCAGGTTTTCGATAAACGTGCAATACTTGCATTAGTAACGTTTAAATTGGAAACAACGACCACCGTTTGCCAAAACGACTGTCTATTAGAAAAGATCGTGAATAATAAAATAAAAATATACCTACTTATTGTGAATGTTACCTATCTGATATCCCTTTATAAAAAGACTGATGGAAAAATTAACATTTCTACATTTTTGAGGTTTCATAACGAATTTCCCGAGACTGGAGAAAATGAAAAAATAAATTACCTGTAACATTTTATATGCTATCATGTCACTGGCGTAGCTAGGAGGTCAAGGTAGCGAGTTATAAATCCTCGAAACAGGCTGTACTGTGAACTGTAAAATCCTCCTTAGTCATATGGGAAAAAAGAATGGAGGTTATGTCTATACTTACGCGCTGTATAGTTCCATTTCTTTTTTCACTGAGTAAGTAACTAAAACAAAGAAAACTTGCTATGTTCTGCTTTGCAGGTGAAAAGCCTAAACTCCCAGCCTGCGTCCATTTTATTTAGTTATTATTTTATTAAGTTTTACTTACTTACAATATCAAGTTAATTGATATTGTAAGCAAGTAAAACTTAATAAAATTATGTAAAAATAACTTTTTTTTAGTATAGTAATAATAAGTCCGGTTTTTGTCTGTTGCAATTGTAATATTCCTAAGTTTTCCCGTAGAAATAATACAAATTAACTTTTATGGCGTATTTAAAAAGTGGACAGGCAAACGCCTCAGCATATAAACGTATTTAATCATACGCGTCTAAATACTGTATGAAGACAATACGTGGATTAGTATATTATATATATTAAATACGATAGTGTTTAAACTGCATTTAAAATGTGATTATTTCAGCAACATTGGCATACTATTTATTGAGAATTTTTGGTCTGAATGTGCTAATTAATATAAACTTGGACTCCAATGATATAAATCCAATAATATACAAATTATTTCAACATGAACAAATAAAAAGATAGGAAAATAAGTCACATTGAGAAGGATAAAACCTTCCAAGATCTTCAAAAGACATTCAAAATTAATATTTGTAGCGAAGCCAGTGTTCGCGAACTGACACAACACAAACCTGTTGTATTGTAAATTCCCGTGTGTTTAGGAGTGTTTGTGTATTTATAATATTAATTATTCAATGTATAACTTATACATGATATAAGTATGCCAATAGGCTTGCAACAGTCTGCTGCACAAAATCAAGCAATTCGAGTCTTCATTGTATTTATATTTGTCTACTGACATATTTAAAAGTGGTTCATGAAACAAGATGGATTGCAAAAATAATAATCTCATTTTTTTTTCAAACTTTTAATAAGAAATCCATGTTTATTTTTTCACTAATCAGAAATTAGCAATTTTGTTCTTGTATCTAAAGTCAAGGTAAACATGTAGGTATTATTAAAATTGATGTGATTAAAATAAGGACTAGATTTAATTTTAATTTATATACAAATAGCTGTAAGGATTCTTATTAAATAAATGATTTAGAACGTAAGGCACTTTTACTTATAGCTACACAAATGTTAGAACAAATGCACACATCACACTTTATATTATTTAAATCCAGCAGAGAAGTTTTTTTTTTTTTTCAGATATAAATTTGTTTTATAGATTTTTTCTATTACATTGGCATACATTACTTCCCATCTTTAAATTTTCTGTGTGAAAAGTATGTACCGGGTAAAACGTTGGCTGAGGTTAATAAAAACGAAACTTAGTTTGTAATTTTCACACTAAGTATATAAATACTGTTTGCAGCAATGAAGAACAGCAATTTTTTTATCAGTAATTTTTATGTTTGATGAAACTATTAATATGGTATTCAAGTGAAAATACCAATCAGTTTCGTTTTTATCCTACATATATATCTAACATATCTTAGCGTCACGTTTTATTTTACGGTACTCAGTGTTATCTATAATAACATTGTAAAGAAGAAAGATATTTTTGTTCTTTCGTTTATACTTACTAAGATCCGACACTATTCCACCGATTTTAACAATTTTTTCACCAATGGAAAGCTACATTAACAGCGAGTAACATAGACGTTACGCATTCCCACGGGACCGAGAACTACGCGGGTGGAACCGTGGGGCGCTTTAGTTAATAAATAAATAAGAAAATCCATTCATTGCATCATATTGCAACAGCAGCATATAAGCGAAGACGTTGGGTTGGACAGCAGTAAAAAAATCAGGTAGCAGTTTTAAACATACAAACATGGTTTAACCAACTGTATTCAAACTGATTTGTTTCTAATTTATATCATAAATTCGTCTTTTCTGAAATGACCTTATCCAGATTTTTGCCCCAAAGCAAATTCTTGATAGACCTTCAACAGAGATTCGGGAGTCCTAGGCTTAAAATCTTTCAAGACGTGCTCAAAATGCTCCATTGTTACTTCTTTGCAGTCCAGGTCTTTTTCTAAAGCTCTTAATGCAGCTTCATGACACAAAGCTTGCAGCTCAGCTCCCGAAAAGCCTTCACTCCTTGTTGCCAAGTTATGAGAGTTCACATCATCAGATACGCTCATTTTTCTTAGCTTCAACTCAATAATCTGCAACCTTGTTTCAAAATCTGGTAATGGAACGTAGATCAGGCGATCTAAACGACCTGGTCTTAATAGTGCCCTGTCCATTCTATCTGGACGGTTAGTTGCAGCTAAAATGGTGACTGAATTTAATGGCACCACTCCGTCTAGCTCTGTCAGTAGTTGAGCTAATACTCTTTCGTGGACACCAGCTTCTCCGGCCCCTCTTTCTCCGCCGATAGCATCCATTTCATCAAAGAATATAATAGACGGTGCGACCTGACGGGCTTTCGTGAACAAATCCCTTACAGCCCTCTCAGATTCCCCCACCCACTTCGAAAATAACTCCGGACCTTTAATGGAAAGGAAGTTTAGACCACTTTCGGTTGCTAAAGCTTTGGCTATCATGGTTTTAGAACAGCCTGGTGGGCCGTAAAGTAGGACACCTCCCGGAGGACTGACGCCAAGTCTTCGGAAGCTCTCCGCGTGTTTTAGTGGCCATTCTACAGCCTGACGCAGTTTCAGCTTCAAGTCGTCTTGCCCTCCTATATCTGACCATCTTACGTTAGGTATTTCTATGAGCAGCTCCCTCATAGCACTAGGTCTGACTATGGTCAGTGCTACAATCAGATCGTCACGCTCGATACAGTCACTGGACCGTTTTATACATTTCATGGTAGCTTGTGAGCAGAGATTGACCAGATCCGCTGCGACGTAACCGTGGGCCAAGTCCGCGATTTTTTCTATATCTTCTGAAGATATTTTATTTGGAAGATTCTTGAGCAAACTGTAAACTATCTCTTTCCTTCTTATCCTATCTGGTACAGGGATCTCTATTTCCTTATCCAGCCTACCAAAACGTCTGAGCATTGGATCAATGTTTTCTGGTTTCCTTGTAGTTGCTAACACGAAAACCTTGTTTTCTTCAGCATGTAAACTGTCCAGCATGTTCACAAATGCTGAGGTTATTCTTCTTTCTTGTTCTGTACTGCCAGAAGACCTCCTTGGACAAATAGTTTCTATTTCATCAACCAGTATAATGCTTGGTTGGTTTTGTATAGCTTTTTCAAACAAGCCTCTCATAGTACCTTCAGTTTCACCAAAGTATTTACTAAAGATGGCTGGACCATTGATTTCTATGTGGAAGCAGTTTAGATTTTCTACTAAATACTTGCAAATTGCTGTCTTCCCTATCCCTGAGTGCCCATAAAGTAGCAAGCCCCTCGTAGGCTGAAAGCTAGCAGTCAGGCCATCTGCATTGAATGATATCTTGATGAAAGTCTGTATTTCCTCTAAAATATCATCAACACCACCTAAAACCTGTGTCTTTTTCTTTGTTTTTACAACTGCCTCCCTTTCCATAGTCCAAATACTTTTTTCACTTAAAACATACCAACCCGTGTAATCTAATTTGTCACATTTTATATCAATTACCTCGATTTCCAGTTTCCTACCAAAATAATAGTAAACCAAAATGGTGCCAATACAAATAAAATTATTGTAAAAATGTTGTTGTAATATATCACAAATGTCTGATTTTGTTTTATGGTTATTGATTCTGATTGTGAGACGAGATGCCTTGGGGAGTTCCTCTTTGATCACAGAGACTGTGACCTTCTTGCTGTCATTACTCCATGCACTGGATAGATCTGTAAACAGAATTGGGATAAATTTTTAAGTGTTAAAATCGTTTTATAAAGAAAATTACAAGAAACACAGTAGCTTAATTACTGTAAAGTTGCATTACTTTGGCCCAAACTTTTAACCAATAAGAATGCAGAAAAGACGAGTTCTGTGCTCCAATTGGTTAACAGGTTAGGACCAAAGTAATGCAACTTACTACTGAAATTGCCAATTTGTACTTCAGCAGCTAAAGAGTTTTTCAGAAATAGATACATCAACTTGATAATCCACAGTATATTAGGTTATTTTAAGTGGTGTTGTAGTGTATGTTTTGAAGTATCTAGTTTTTATTAAGTATTGGCTGTTGTAACACTTACCAGCTGCTGGTATTATAACAGCGGCCGGCGCAGATGCTTTAGACGGCCACATTCGCTTTATCATCATAGGAGCGCCATCTCTAGTCAACTGAAGAGGGCACCCTATCACCGCTCCTATAAGCGACCCAGCCGACGGATGCACGAGCACAGCGTCCCGCGGAGCCCCATCGGGCGCCGCCCCCACCCTCTGTAGCCAAGTAAACAGCTTTCCATCTTCAACGTATGGACATTTTAACTGATCTTTCTCGCAGTTCAATTCGACGTGAATATTTTTATCGTTTGACGTTATACTGCGTCCGCATCGTTCGCAGTCCACCCATAAAGTTTTCTTTGGGGTCTTTGGTGGCATACTAACTCGCAGATTTAAATAAAATAACGTTGTTGTTTTCTAATTCGATTATTTTGATCACACCACAAGCAAAGAGTAAGGTTATGTTATTTTAATTGCTTTTTTTTTTCTTCCCATTTTGACAGGGAAAGGCAAAGGCAAAGCCGTGCAGCCATAGTCTGTTATGTTGATTGACATTTGGCAAAAAACTAAACGCGAGACTGATTTGTTATCATAATTCGGATTTGTTTATTGGATTTCTAGGCAGTATAATTTTATATTGACTAAGTTTTATATAAACAATGAAATACAAATTTGTACCAAGGTATTGAGAATGTTTATTATATTAGTGTATTTATTATGGTATCTATAGTATTTCATAAATAAACCATTGTCTACTTACTAACCCTGTAAACATTGACCTATAATTCCTACCTCAATGCCCCCTAAAGCAACAAAAAATACATTGAGATGTCAAACTGAATTGACAAATTAAATTTGACATCAGAAAAATACGCTTGATTCATGATTCATTTCTTTTGACACCAAAACATTAATTTATTTATCCCCAAATGCTCTTATTTTAGTTAGGCGTGTTAAGGTTATCAAGTCACTAGACTAGGCAGCGGCTGGGTAGTGTAAGTTAGGTTTACTGCTCATATTTGTAAAGAAATCGTGTAGGATGACTCTCGCAGAGTTCTTCAGCTGTTCCCTCCTTGCCTTCGGGGCTCCGTTGGTAATGTTCGCACTCACAGTGGCCAACGACCCTGTGCGCATCATCATCATGATAGCAGCAGCATTTGGATGGTTACTATCGTTTTTAGTATCATCTGTTGTGTGGTACGCAGTGGTGCCGTTACGATCGTATTTAGCGTTTGGGATGTTCTTTGCCATCGTATTTCAGGTCAGTAACTGATATTATTTCATAAATAATGTTGAAAATTAGTATGTCTTGTTGAAAATGAATTGTTTCTATTGGTTCTAATTGCATTAAAAAAATACTTTAGGTGGGCAGGTGGGTATGGTTTATTGTGATGTCACTGTATGTAAAGAATACAATACAAACATTCATCATTCTATAGTTGCTAATTAGGACAGTTCACTTTTACATTACTGATAATCCAAGGGCTATCCAGTAGTAAGGCAACATAACATTATTAAGATTCCTTAGTAACATGACCTTTAGCAATCTTAAAACCTCATACTTCATGTGGTCAAGTGGATCCTTTTCATCCACCTATCTATACTAATATTATAAAGCTGAAGAGTTTGTTTGTTTGAACGTGCTAATCTCAGGAACTACTGGTCCGATTTGAAAAAATCTTTCAGTATTAGATAGCCCATTTATCGAGGAAGGCTATAGGCTATATATCATCACGCTAAGACCAATAGGAGCGGAGCAGTGATAAAGAATGTTTTAAAATCGGGGATTCCATGGGGACGAAGTCGCGGGCAGCAGCTAGTAACTAATAATAAGACCAATATGTAAAACCCCCCACCCCACCCATAGCTAATTTAATAGCCATAGAGGCAGTACACAACTTTCCTAATTGAACTGTCATCATTTCAATGATTTTATAAATATACCCAAAGACAAAATACCAAAGCACTGTATTTTTTTCTTATCTATTTCCAGGAAGTTTTCCGATATGGCATGTATGTCTTGTTAAGGAAAACAGAAGCAGGTCTGAAGGAGATATCAGAGAACCACAACATAGGCAGCAATAAGTTGGAGCTGGCTTATGTGTCAGGACTCGGCTTCGGCACCATGAGTGGAGCCTTTGCCCTTATCAATGTACTGGCTGATTCAGTAAGTATTTGTCCATTCCTGGTATATATTTTAGGATTCTGCACACAAGACCAACTCGCACTTGGCCAGTTTTTTTTTCTTTTTATTTTTGTTGCTCTTCCAGTCAAATCTGTAGTTTATAGATTTATTTTATCAAACTATATAGACTATTTTTGGTGTACAATAAAATATATTATTTTATTGTACACCAAAAATAGTCACAAAAAATTATACTTCTTTAAACCATACGCTAATTAGTTCTGCTATTAGATGGATACCCTTGATAGACCTAGACCTTGTAATTAATACTACTTATGTAATTTGTTTTCAATTTCCTGACAGTCAGTTCCTGTTTCTATTATTTATTATGCCAAGGACAGGGAAAAGTGGAAAAGGATGGAGAAGGCTTTTACCTAAGAAAGGCCACATAAAGAAAGCGAAGAAAAACTTAAGTGGAAAATAAAGCTATAATAATAATGTAATTGCAATAACTACTTTTTTCCAATGTGTTCATTACCATATTGCTATGGGAATGTGGTGTTGCCACATCACACGCTAAACACTTAATATTACTCTTATTATTATTAGTTTACATGTAAGAACAAGACTAAAAGGAAAATTAGCTATAATCAAAATCTAGTCACCGTTACAGGAAACAAAATACTGATAATATGTGTCTGACTGTTGAAAAATGCCATTCTTGTTGTATAAACATTTAAAATAAACAGTAAATAGTAATGGCAGCATGTTTTAGCAATTGTTTCTCTAATAATATCCCTATTCGTTTTACAGGTAGGTCCAGGCACGTTGGGGCTCTACGAAGGCTCCGAATACTTCTTCGTGACGAGCGCAGCCATGACCCTCTGCATGATACTCCTCAACACCTTCTGGAGCGTTATATTCTTCAGTGGATTCGACGATAAGAACTACGTCAAAGTTGGATGGGTCATAGTATCACATTTCTTCGTCTCTGGACTCAGTTTGTTAAATAGCAAAGAATTGTACGCAGCCACTATCTTGCCTTCTTATGTCGTATTAGGTATCACAGCTTATATTGCGTTCAGAACAGCGGGAGGATCAACCAGGAGCCTTATTCAAAGTATTTCTTCAAGATCATAGAACTAATTTTTAGATTCAGAATAAATCTCGAAGAATTTACTAAATTTTGTGCTTATTTTTAAAATGCAAGACAAGACAGGGATTGTTTTCTTTAACACATGCATTTAGAGATATGAATTGGCTTAACAAGCTCTAAAGCGAACAGGACGTAAAATTATTTAGGATGCCTAGTTGACTTGTTGTTCCTTCTCCAGTTCAAGTAGGATAGCATTGAAATAGAAACATAATACTTTTATAGTTAGGTCAAATTATTTCCAGTTTTACCAGTCTAGCTAGAAAAATGTAAATTTAGAGACATTTTTAGAGGTTCGTTAAATTAAAAAATATCTATAAATACTCCATTCACGATAAGATTGGACATTGGAACAAAATTGTTTACAGTCCGTTCAACCGATTTTTACTTCTATTCCGTACGCATAAGGATGGCCTTAGAAGCAAAAACGTAATTATAATACCAACTGTTTACTGCAGCTAACATGTGTCATGCCACCAACGCAATAGAAGTCAAAATCGGTTGAACGGACTGTAATAAAGATGTATTTCAATGTCTAATCTTATCGTGAATGGGGTATAGGTATCGAAAATAGCTCACATTTAATGACATTTTTATGACATAGAATAATTGTACTAGTGAAATTGTTTGTACAACTCCTTCAGTTTGAGTGTTTCGATAGCTTAATTCAGACTTAACCCTTTGAACGCCTTCATGTACTTCGCACGCCAAGCCACAAGTTCACCGTATTGTTTGTGACTTATGTGTGATCTTTGGCGTATAGGATAAACTTTCGACTGTCACAATATATGTGACACTGGCGTTAAAAAAGTTAGTGGCGACTTTTACGTTCAATTTTCGCCGCGCAGCGAGGCCCCTCTGACTAGGTACTGAGCCGCTATTAAGTTTGAATCGAACCATAAAACTTGCGTTGCGCCTGATATTTTGATTAGCATTGTTTAATTAGAGATTTTGTTAGTGCACAGATTTATAAATGTGGAATACTAGTTTTCAGAACTATACTTTACTGGATTCGGAAACTAAGTCATATAAAAGGTAATTGTAATCTGGACTGCTGTCTTAGGTAAGTATTGATAGAGCTAAAATCGCCCTGTATTCGCGAAAAGACGTGAGACAGACGAACGTATTCTTGGCGATGCTTGGCATTGTGAAAGCCTTTGTGACAATTTGTTTTTCAAACACGAGTCTTTAACGGTATCGATAATGGTACGGTATCGGTATAATATACTAAGAAATATATTAAAAAAAAAAAAAAACGAATACCAATACATAGCTAATTGGCGCGAATTTGCGTAAGTAGGTAAATGTTTTACCGAAAAAACTGATATCGTCGCGTACCTATTCCCTCTGTTATCTCTTAGTAGGAAGATGCCTTATTGTTATTAATGTTCAGAAATATACCCAATAAATAAACCAATTAATTCAATTAAAAACACTGATTTAAAGCGGCAGTTGGTAAAGTAAAAATTACAAAATGCATGTTTATTTACAAGTACAACAGTTAAAACTGAGCAATTAACTAAATATAAATATTTAAATGTGCAATTAATTAAATATTGAGCAGAAATATGACTGAATGGATAGAACAAATCGAATTAATCGAAAACTAAATTCATACAATAGTCAATTTCAACATTCTTACCTCGTCGAGATAGGACTTTGCCCTATGTACTTGGCTAGGCAAGTCATTAAACTGCAGATTCCATCATTTTACTGGCCATTCATTTATTACACTGCTTGAATAGTCTTTGAAACTGAATTGGATATAAATTAACTGCAATTTCTTTTTAATGTTCATGTTTACCAACCACCAGACAGTAAAATAACTGCCCATTTAATTATTTTAACTGATCATTACACTGCCGTGAGCCAAACATAATAAACACTGAATTAAATGTAGGTCCAATAACAACAATGATTTCAATTTAAAAATATTTATTTTATAAATAAGTGAGAACTATCATTCCTTAGTCTATAAATAATTGGATGGAGAATTTGTTACAATAACTAACTGTTATAGCACAGTATTCAAATATAAATAAAAGTTTTTTACAAATAAAATAATGATGGACAATTTTTTTTTTACTTTTTGCCAGTTACTTTCTAAATCCCTTCATTTTAGCGTGCCATAATGTGCTATGGACCTGAGAGTGACAAGAGAAATTGCAGCCGTATGCGACGTCTTGCGGGCTGATATAAATGTCTGGGGCAGTGTGCTACCTTGCACAACGCTTTACTTCACTGTTCTACAACTCAGTACAGGAACAAATCTGGCTAAAGCCACACAGGTTAATGCAAGCTATACTTTCCAAAGTTAGTCTGTGAATGAATGACCAACCATTATTGATATTCAGACAACTTCGAGTTTCGGACATCGTATAAGATTTCTTTGATCCTGGAGGCAGGCACCAAGTATCTTTGAAAGTTGTTACAGAAGCCTAAAGTCTGAAAACCACACTTAGCAAGGGGTTTAGATGTGGTGATTCAGCTGCATCGAGAAAACTGAAAGCCAATCCTAACAGGCTCTAGCAGAAGATGATAATCATAAATTCGGAACCCTCCCAAATGAATTAAAGTTTGACGAATAAGTTGTGTTACAATGTTTGTGCTAAAGTAGTGTCATATTTGAGCTCAACTAGATTGTCTTCTAACATGACCTGGGTTTAAAGTTAGATCACATCTTAAGAAAATATCTTTTAAGTGCTATTCCTGGCTCTCTTCAGCCAGTTCCTGCAACAAGGAGTCCACGGTCCACACAGTGTCAGCTGAATCCATTTCCTCCTGAGGTATGTAAGAGTTCAGCACTTCTAACACTGCCTCTATGCTGTCTGCTGTGCCTGATAAGCCTCCACCAACTTCTGAGAGAGCATTCACTGTTTCTGTGTCCTTGTGATCAGACCTGCAAAAGATAAAAAAATAAATGAAGTCAATAAAAGTGTCTCAAGTTTATTTTATTTAGCACACTAGCAGGTAAGAGTTTGGATATATCCAGTCTGTCCAACTGGTTCTTGAAGCAGTTCAGCATGAGAGCTGTCACAACTCGCCTGGAGCCCATGCCACGCTGTTATAGCTGCGTAAGGCAGGAATTGCTTCTTGTTTAATTTCCCCATAGTTTGAGGGAATGTCATCATATTTTTTTGTTGGAATAGGTTAATGAACATAGATATGTTAGCTGATGATTTATGAAATTGAAGTAAGATCAGTACTGCAAAGACATTTAGGAAAATAGAGATAAGGGCAGAATATGAACATACATCTATGATAGGAATAGGCCAAATAAGACAGTTGTTACACACTAAATGGGCACTAACTTTCCAATTAGTAAAACAAACTGAACTTGTCGGCTGTATCACTTACACTGGTGGCATAGATATTTCTTTCTCCAATATATCTTGTAGGTCGTCTAGGTCTGGTATCGTTGGTATATCATCGCCAGAATCTGGTGACTTCTTGGGTATTACAAATTCCCTGAAAAGGCCAATTTTATTTTAAGATTAGACAAACCCGTAATGTATTAGTTCTTTTATTTTTAAAATTAAGTGTTAATTACAACGTTTAGCTTCAGATTTCACGATCAATATGTTATAAATTGTAAAAGTTTCGATCTTCAATCACAAAAGGGGACACTAACTTGGCTTCGATGTGAGTGCCTTCAGCCCATACTCCGACTTTCTTAGGCTCAGGCACACTTGCATTCATATCATTCATTTTGAAAGTCAACTTTATAGTCGCATTTCATCGAAATCAACATCAACAAGCATTCTGTCAAGCTGTTTTATTGATTGTTTTTTGTTTACATTTTTTGCAAACGTTCCAGTACAAAAATGTGTGTATTATTGAGCATGATATAATTTTTCATTTGCTTTGATTTGACATAGGTACTATACTACGTTTTTAATTATTCATTTTGGTTTTGCCATATGTATTTCTTTTCATAAACTATCATTTTGTAAAGGACAATGGCAGCCGCCCATACATTGTTTTAGCTGAGGTGAAATTCTTACGTCTTTAAATGAAAAATATCTTGTTTAACTCAGCATCACCTTCTGAACTAGTATGTGCAAGAATTTTGGTTCAAGAAAGCCGAGAAAAATAGATATTCAGTCTTGAACTTTTGTAGGTTATGTCTATGGTAGCTTGGTTGGTAAAGGGCCCCCGAGACGATCAAATACACTTTACAATTCGTCGTTTCACGTTATATTCAATAGGTATCTAAAAAATAATATATAGTGAACTGGTCTGAAGCAGCCAGTCGCCGAGAGCATTGTTTTAGGTATTGAAGCAATAAGATTTATCTAACATTCTGGGATTTAATAATTACTTGCTAAGTTTTCGCACGCTTAGCAAGTATTTATAAAATGTGTGTAGAAATATCGAGTTGATAAGAACCAATAAAACAAGTTTAATTTTTAAATCTATATTTATTCTTCTTCATCCTCTTACAATTATTTCATCCAGAAATTCTGTGGGTGTGGTAATATTTTGCCGATGTCAGGCCCATCCTAAATATCAGACTAGCGTCATTACATGAGCGTAACATCCTACAGTGCGACGACGAAGTAAACAATTACAGCAATGTTTGCTGATTCTTCTCCGGCCAGGAATATCATTCAGTTGATACACAGGATTCGTGTCGGTTTGCTCTACGAACTTCCATCTGGCGGTATCTAGCAAACAACTAGTTCACCAGTGTTGCCAGTCGGTCATGTCAGAAATCACCTGAAATATAAAAAAATGTAACCTTTTTGTATAAAAAATAACCTTTCATATTTTTTTACTGGAAAGGTATTATAAGTTGATAGAATAGAATATTAGTTGTAATGATTTACAGAAACATCGGTGAGTATTTGAGCACTTGCCCGCATTTCTTGATTTATTCATATTGATCCTATAAAATAAAATTGATGCATTCCAGGTTTTTGTTCTATTACTGCTAACGAAGCTTACCAACGTGAAAAAATCTAAAACGAGCGTTCCGTTTCACGATGCTTTTATGTAAAAAATTGAAAGTTAATTCTACAAATCCCGAAAAATCACCTAAAAGTAACCTTTTCATTAGTGTAACCTAAAAGTAACCAATGCAGTTCAAAAATCACCTAAAAGGTTACAAAAGTAACCTTCTGGCAACACTGTAGTTCACTGATAAGTAATCCAAAACACTAAGGCAAGATCGGCGGCCAGTATAGAAAAAGCTCAATGTCACAAGGAAAGTCTCGCGAGTCCTTAAACACGCACAGGGTCACACAGGGGCACATCACAGTCCATAATATGCAGTCCATACAAATGAAAATTAAAAAAATACGGGAAAAACAATAAAGAGCACTGATTGAATATGGTATCAACTCAACCAACAACAATCGTCAGTAATAAAACTATTTTTTTTTTAGATTCGGGATACTAGTCTTTTTGCCAGTCATTAAAAGCAATTTATTTATTTTTTCATCACAGTGTTTTGACCTCCCTGCAAGGAACACTTACACTCAAAAATAAACTAGATTGTTACTCCGTTTAATTATTCACTTACTCGTAATAAAAAAATAAAACTGATTACAATTCAATAATGCTGTACTTACTGTCACTTGGCAGGATAAATATAAAATGGCAACACTACACAGTAATCAAAAAGTCAAATAACTTTTCATTTAAAATATCTTTTTTCTCCGGCCTGATCTAGTAAATGTGATACATTGAAAAAATATAGTAAAATAATGGAACTTCCGTCGTATATAAGTCACTTTTAGACGCTTAAATTCATGTCAGCTAAAATTTCGCCATTGTTCTTTGTACATAAGTTATATCTGTAAAAATGTTTTCGAGTTTCACATCTGCCAGGGATCCCACGACGGCCCACTTTTTTGTATAGTGTCTCTAAGAATTATTTGAAATAATTATGCTGTCAGTAAATACCAGGATAATAACATATGTTATGCATATTGGTGTCGTGTCACACACGAATTCATTTAATTCATTACGTGAGTAAAGTTATGTCTCACTTTTATGTGGCAACACTCAAGAAAGATGTCATAGATGGTCCCTCTAGTTTTTAGTCTATAGTTCCGTAACCGCGCGAATGTTCAGCAGAGAACGTGTCGCGAACCCGCGACTTGAAATGAAAAGTTGAAGACAACAGAGTGAGATTTCCAGTGCGGTATCGAGCAGGTGTCCAGTGTCCAGTGTCTGTTGTCAACGCTTCATATAAGATGAGTATTTCCTGGCAGGCAGCGCTGGGTTCGATGGACTCATCGAGACTAGATAGTTTGTTCCCTGAACCCGCTCTGGAGAGAGCGGTAGGAATGTGATGGTATAATAATAATAATAAATGTGATGGTTTAATAATATACATGTAAATGTGTTTGTCATTTACAGTTAAAACGGAAAAGGGTGCGCAGGGAGCATAAATGTCGGTTGGCTCTCTGCGGCGGCCGGGATGCCGAAAATACTCATGTGGCTTTAACCCACAGGTGGTGGGAGGAGATAAATAAGATAGACAATACAACCAAAGCAGAACTCTTCATAACCAGTGAGAAGATACTTATACCCTAGGAAGGAATCCAGGTATGAATTATATTGATTTACTTATCCACGGGACCATCGGGATAATCAGAGATACATCCCAATGAATCAGTAAAATCTGTGATACAAGACAGATGTAAAACAGTATGATTATACCCGGTCGTCCCGACAAATGGGTCTCTTCAATGGCACTTCGAATGGCTCTAAAGACTTGCTTGATACGTTATTTCGTTTCCGCTGGAGTAAGGTTCCCCATAAAATATTATTTATATTACCGGCTAGTAGAAGAACGCAGTGCCACATCAAAAACTAGGTCTCAACGAATACAAAGCAATGGTCGGATAGTGTGACCATCGCCTCCGCGAACCTTCATTCCATATGCGGGCAACGGAAGAAGTCGCCATTGACAGATCCATTATTGAATCCCTCTGCCACGCCACCGAACGCTTGAGGACACGGACCCCGATTCAAAAGTCGGATGCCAAACGACGCCACCCAGTCTTGTACCGCGCGTCCTCTCGGCGTGCCTCGGGTGCTTCTCTGAGCTCTGGAGTGAGCATTGAAGTCACCCAGAGCGAGTGCTGGACGGGGTCCGCATTTATAAAGCATGCAATTCGCAACCCTATCCAGATATTCTTCGAATTCGGCGAAAGAAAATGGAAAGAGCCCTAGTGAGCAGTGGCGTGCAGTGGTTCGAGATGGGTAGGCCAGGAAATAATGTTAAAAAAAAAACACCACATTATTCAGGGTTGAAATGTGGTGTTCTTTTTTTAAATATGCAATTTTTTTTTAAAACTTATTATTTTTTAAAATTTATTTGTACATTTTCTCTGGCCTACCCTAACTCGAACCACTGCACGCGCCTGCTAGTGAGCAGGTCTCCATTCCATTGTAATCCGTCCATGTCCCCTATCTAGTAGGGAACAGTGGGACCCCTCGCTTCCTCTAGCTCAATAAATGGCGACAGAGTACACAGTATTCTGGAACCAGCGACGATGACCCCTAAAACCGTATGGCTCCGCTACCACCGGCAAGACAACCGACCCATCCGCAAGTCTGTAGAAAAAGATTCGGAGCGCTCCGGCGGTGAGCCAGGTGACACTGGAGTACTTTTAGGCCTGGAAAGACGATGTGATATTTCCTCCGAAGCACGGGCGTAGCCATAGCCCTCCCAAACAGGGGGTTTCGAGTGTCCAAAACTGTACAATTTTGAACTTCAATCGATTTTTTTTTCGTCGATTCCCGCACTGTTGTTCAGGGTCTAGCTATTTGTGTACGTGAGATTGTATGTTTGTAAACGCACACTTTTTTTCACACTAGGTTTTATGGAAAAATAAAAAACCTATTAGGTATATATTTTGGGCACAAATAATACGTGCAACTCATACCTATAGAAATTGCGAAAATTATAAAAAAAATTGATTGACGTCAACTGATCCATTCGATATCGATCATTAGCATTTATCGAGGATTTATCGATTGGTGTGGTAACACAAGGGGTGCTACGGGTGCACCCTTATTGCTAAGAACATAAGGGTGGCTAGTGTGACTAATGGGGAATCTCGGTCTCTACAGATTCTTATTAGCAGCCCTGTGTAGTAAAGCCTAATTGGGGCTTACATGAGACTTATAGAGAAGGTCAAGGTAAAGAAAAACTGTAATTTTCAAATAATATACTTTTATTGTATTTTTTTTTTCTCTCAAAAATAACAAAACTAGCATTTTCAATGCATTCATCTCATTGCACATTCGATCATAAACGTATAAACTGTGATGTCGGTTCTTACACTAAGATAACTAAAACGAGGAGGTTGTAATGATTATAAAAGACATAACTTATAAAATTACCTTGAAAGAGTGTTTGTTCAATGTTCTTGTCACTATAGGGAAGCTACTAGGGATGAGCGTTGAATTAACGAACTAGTTGAATCAACCGTTAATCAACGTATTAAACGTTAACCGTTTATGAATCTAATAGTTGAATTCGTCAACGACGTTTATGAATTTAACTCGTGCGTCTCGTTCAATAAACGTTAACGCAAACACAACTAACTGTGCAAATTTAAAAAAATAACGTTGTAATGCCAGCGACGGACATTTCATACAATTTGAACTCTAAATAACGTGTTGCAGAGTTGATTTACCAAATATTTATTATAAGGATAGTTTTAAGGATCATTCAACGAATGAACAGATTACATTGCAAGTTGACATTAATTATAGTAGGTTAACTCGTTGACGAATTTAACTGGTTGATTAACCAGTTGATAAACGTAAATCAACGTTTCGTTAACGGAAAAACCGTCAACGACCCATCACTAGAAGCTACCCCAGGTTCTGGAAAATTATGGCCAAGTTGATGTCACAACTAATCAAACAAGTGCTAGCTGCTATGATTGGTTGAAACAACTATCACACTGCCAGTCGCATAACAATCCTTTCCAGAAACCGGGGTTAATGTGTCTTGTCTATGATGAGTTGTATTTGAGCTTACATCAACAACTGTAATGGCCAATTAGGTCAACACCGAAATACTCCAAGATTGTATGGAAATTAGCAAGTATCGAGCTATATTATGCGGCCATGTATAGTTACCGGCACGTAAGTTGGCAAAGATTTTCGTAGTGGGGGAAGTTCGCGCACGAACAATTTCATACTATTTAACATGCGCGAACTTCCCCATTACGAAAATCTTTGCCAACTTACGTGCCGGTAACTATAAGCGCAGTTATTGATTGGTTTACGTCCATTAAGAAAAAGCAGGGAAATTATGATTTGTCGAATCGACTGCCAACGTACATTATTTGTATATTCAATTCATAACTGTCACCCTTTGACTGTTGCATGAAATATGGGTATAACGCGGCAATTGACGCAATTAGTCGATTTGATAAACATTTACGTTTCCCTGATTGTAATTTACACCAAACGCAACTGTAAGCATTTCGAGTTTCTATTTCAAATATAATTTGAAATAGAAACTCGTTTTGATTAATTGATTTCTGTTAACATTGGCAGAAGCGAGTAGCTGGTCATTTAAAACTGTAATGTTTACAAACAGAATTCATAACGTATATTTTTTCTTTTAGAAAATTTATTTACAAACTATTTGGTAACGAATCATAACCAAAATAAGAATTTAATCATAAAAACTAATCATTAAATGAGAAAAACTTTAAATAAAACTAATTTAATTACAATCAAGATTTATAAAATCTCATCATTACTAAGGGAAAATACATAATATAATAAAAAAAATTCAACATATTCCATGCTAGAAAATAAAAACATGGAAGATTTTTAATAAATCTTTTCTGTTTTTTTTTTAAGACAGTCATTTACAACCATTTTAGTTTCGCTTCACTATTACCGCGTAGTTTTCAATTTCAAATGCCTTGTAGACTAATTTACTTCTTATCTTGCCATATCACGTTCAATACATTTTTCGAATAATCGAGAAATAATTCGATTCTCTCCTCATATTAGATTGACTTACATCTTATAATTAAATCTTAGAGCATGTTTATTTCATGATATCATGATACATATTGCTGAGACACTTAGGTCGATTATTTCGAATAACTAGTGTTTAAAAACAAAAATTTTATAGAAGCACACATTTTTATACTATGGATAGGCCGAATGTTCTCTCATGTGTGTTCACTTTTCAACAAAGAAAGCATTTTTATGTCTCGCACGACCGCTCCCGAACATAGCCGAGCGCGTGCCGAGTTTACTTCGGTTTATGTCGAGCCAAATTGTGGCGTCGGAAAAAAGCTCTGTACGCCTTGTTGGTCTATTTATCTATACTAATATTATAAAGAGGAAAGATTTGTATTTTTGTATGTAACGAATAAACTCAAAAACTACTGAACCGATTTCAAAAATTCTTTCACCATTAGAAAGCTACATTCACCCTGAGTACCATAGGCTATATTTTATCCACGTATTCCCACGGGAACGGGAACTACGCGGGTGAAACCGCGGGGTGCTGCTAGTGGAATATAAAGTCTATGAATCACCAATAAGTTAAACAGTATGTTTCAGAAGTTCGTGCTTATATATCTGGTGTTCTGTATTATATATACAGTACCTAAAAAATACCGTCTAATTTCTTTGTCTACTTCTGGAACACCCTGTATAATCTGTTGTGGTGATCGGTGTTTTAGAAACCTTTGTTAATAAGTTTTTTCTAATCCACATGCTCTAAGAATTTCTAACAACCATATACCCAGATAGTCATTTCTATCTAGTAGAAACGGTATTGGGCTTTAACTCAACATTAATATCAAAATACATAATCTCTTAAATGTTAACATATTTCATAATATTTAAATCAGAAAATAATGTAGATGCTATTTAAAGATAATCTGATATTTACAACGTTTTAATTTAAAAAACTTTATAATTTGATGATTTTAATAAATTAAAGTTATTTATCTCTATTCTATTATTTTCTGGTTTTAATAATGACTGTGTTAGTACTTGAAACATTTAAAAAAACATACAAGCCGTTAGTAAAAGGCACCCAGTACGAAATACAATGTTAAAACCTTTTGGCAATCAACTGTATACAAAAATGAACAACAATATTAAGTGATCTGGAAGACGTTTTAGTGTTATATGGTCGATGCAAATTTAAAAGCTTCTTATGTGGCATTTTTGTCGATAATTGAGTTTTGCATTTGAAAAGCGATTTCGAATACCGAACAAAACAATAATAATTATAACAGTATTTTCCTTCACATTAATAATATTAACAATAAAATTATTTTTCTTTGTAACCAACAGAATAAATATAAATATTTTATTTATGTTTTCTCGAAAAAGTTACTTCGTACACATAGGTGATTTTAAATTTGCAACGACGATATGTAAAATTACCTTTATTTATTTGAAAGCATTCAAAATTAAAAACAATGCAAAATAAAAAAGTAAAGAAAAAAAACAAGCTAAAAGTATGTGTGATGTGAATAAGCATCACTAGTGGAATCAAATGGCTTAAGCACTGTAGAAAATTCAATCTGAAAAACCATACAAACTAATGAAAAATAGACAAATTCTGACGAAGCTGCGTCCTAAGACTTGAATAAAAACATTTACTAGCACTTTACGAATCACTTATAATAAAATCCCAGATCGGTACACTTATAACTATTTAACGTAATTACAAACTAAACAAGAAACCATAGATTACACAGAAAGCGATCCCGCTGAACATGAAATGAACGATGCCAGTATTCAAATCGATCCCGGGATTCAGGCATTCGTCCGTAACTATGCAAGTCCGTGAATTAAATTCGCAAAAAATCGCAGAGTGCACCACTATAGCTTATGTAAGGAAACTTAATTATTACATTAAATTATTTTCTTACAGAAAAATATATAATGTCAAACATTTTCATAGCAAGAACTAGTTTACTGAATAATTCTAATAAATGGGTGACTTGTCCACGCTGAGATACAAAATAGTACTACTATGACGTGCCAATGTCAGCATGATTCCGATGTGAAAAAGAGATAGAGAACAATACGTCTTGATAGCTCCGTCTCTTTCACACACCGGAATTATGTTGGTTATAGGACGTCATATTAGGTACCCTGAATGCTTAAACGAGCGAAAATGCAGCCAACTCACATAAATAATAACGACGATCGGACTTCTTGCTACGATGTAACGCTTTGCGTAAACGTAGAGTGCGCCACTGTAGCGTATGAATGGAAACTTAATTATTATATTAAATTGCCTGACGTTCGCGCGTCACATAAGCGAGCCGGTGTCAGCTCAGGCTGTTTGGACTGTACACACGGATCGCTACAGCTCGGTTACGTTCGGCTAATTCGTCGTGCCTCATGTGCTGTTCTGTATGCATCACACCGCGACTTGGGTACTTAGGTGAAGTTCTGTATGCATCACACCGCGACTTGGGTACTTAGGTGAAGTTCTGTATGCATCACACCGCGACTTGGGTACTTAGGTGAAGTTCTGTATGCATCACACCGCGACTTGGGTACTTAGGTGAAGTTCTGTATGCATCACACCGCGACTTGGGTACTTAGGTGAAGTTCTGTATGCATCACACCGCGACTTGGGTACTTAGGTGAAGTTCTGTATGCATCACACCGCGACTTGGGTACTTAGGTGAAGTTCTGTATGCATCACACCGCGACTTGGGTACTTAGGTGAAGTTCTGTATGCATCACACCGCGACTTGGGTACTTAGGTGAAGTTCTGTATGCATCACACCGCGACTTGGGTACTTAGGTGAAGTTCTGTATGCATCACACCGCGACTTGGGTACTTAGGTGAAGTTCTGTATGCATCACACCGCGACTTGGGTACTTAGGTGAAGTTCTGTATGCATCACACCGCGACTTGGGTACTTAGGTGAAGTTCTGTATGCATCACACCGCGACTTGGGTACTTAGGTGAAGTTCTGTATGCATCACACCGCGACTTGGGTACTTAGGTGAAGTTCAACGGCAAGTTTCACGGTGGCTTGTTAACAGTATTGCCTGGCTGTTTTCGAACATAATTTTACGTAGTCCAGCTTCTGTAGACCGTGCTGCACGCTCACTGCAGTCCATAGAACAGGAGGGCAGGCAGCCGGCGCGGCAGTCAGTAGTCCAGCGGCTGCGGCTCGTGCGCGCGCTCGCCCAGCAGCGCCGACAGCCCCGACAGCTCGGACGAGTTCAGCAGCAGCGAGCTCTCGCCGCGGTCCAGCAGCAGGTTGGTGAGCGACGCCGCGCTGTGCCCCTCCGTCTCCATCAGGTTCTGCTGCTGCTGCTGCTGCTGGAATGGAATGTTTCAACATCAATCTAAATATATATAACTCAAAAGCGACTAACTGACTGACAGTGATCTATCAACGCACAGCTCAAACCACTGAACGGATCGGGCTGAAATTTGGCATGCAGGTAGATGTTATGACATAGGCATCCGCTAAGGGTTTTGATTATTTCTACCCCCAAGGAGATAAAATAAGGGATGAAAGTTTGTATGAAACCTTGTCAATTTTAAACCGTTATTTTACCCCCGTAACAGTTACTTTACCCCCGATTTTGAAACTCTCAGCCCGATGGCTGAGAGTTTCAAAATCGGGGGTAAAGTAACTATTCCACGCGGACGAAGTCACGAGCAGAAGCATAGTAATACAATAAAGAAGGCTAAGCTAAATAATAGGTGTATTCCCGTTCGTCCCCTCGACTTCGTCCCCCGACGGGGACGAACGGGAATTCGTTATTTATTTTCCCGATGGTCCCTCTAAATTTTTTGGGGGACGAACGGGAATAATTTATTAATTCTTTTTCTTTAGGGGTATTGCCGTTGCCCCCACCAAATAATATAATACTGGTGGTTTTAATTTAAACTTAGGATACGTTTTATAATTCATAAAAAAATAGAGAAGAATTTTGTAAAATAATGATTAAATCTAACGAAGTAACTAATTTTAAAGTAAACTACGAAACAACGAATAAACATATTTCTGCACAAATCTTTTTAGTGGGACGAATGGCACTAATCGAAGAACATATTCCCACTCGTCCCCTCTTGAATTAGGACTGGGACGATCGGGAACAAATTAATTATTATTTTTGTAAATTCCCGTTCGTCCCCGTCGGGGGACGAAGTCGAGGGGACGAACGGGAATACACCAAATAATATCAACTGCTCGAGTTGATCTTGCCATGGATACATGAACATTCATTATCCCGGCTGGGATTTGAAAGGCTTTGACACCCATTACAGATTATCCAGAAAATCTGAGAGCAGTCTTGCCAAGGGGTATAGTCGTAGTAACCATTGGCTTGATTATATATTGGTTGCTTCCGATTAGGAAGCTGACCCCAATATAGTTGGAAAATGGACAAAAGCTAGGCGGATTGAATTACAGGACAAAAGATAAGGCCGTACATCTACATGCGAGGAGAACTGGGCCGGTAGATGTGTTGACGTTTGGACCCTGATCTATCGCTGCAAGATATGCCTAAGCACGTGTGACTGCACACTAAACGCGAGCTAACTGCACTTTTCTAATATAGTATTCGTTTAGATTCCGCTGTTTGCTACTGAAGTGAAATTTAAATTCAGCCTGACTGTGTAGGTAGACTAAATTGCAAATTTAACACATATGAGTTCCTACTAGGACATATTATAATCTCAAAATCATTTATTTCAATTAAAACATTTACAAGCACTTTTGGATTGTCAAGATTAGTTCCTCAAGGGGGTGAAGCTATTTGCATGTTCCAAATTAAATGTTAAAGCTGAGTAAGGCGCTATAGTCTCAATACTTGAGGTACAAACTTTGATACACAATCCCCATGAATCTTCGGTCAGTTTAATCTTTATTTGTTTCATTTTAAAATCACATTCATTACATTATTAAAAATTGATTACATTAATTTTTAATAATGTAATTAATGTAAAAAAAATCACTACATTAATAAAAAAATAAAACGTTTAAAAATATAAAAAATAGTAGCCCACCGGTATCGGGAACAGGGTCCAAGTTACCGGCGGTCAGGGCTCCAGAGAGAGGAACCTCCTAACAATGCGAGCCGTGTTCAGAAGTACCGCTTTCTGCCTCCTATGGTGTTGGTCGAGCCATTGGCTGACACGGCTATCGGTACAATGATTGCTGCATTATTGTTAAGGGATTTATGTGTTTAAAATTAATTTCAGTCGGGCTGGCCAAAACTTTCGCCTGTAATAGATCAAATGCAAGCGAAGACGAGGTATTTAAGGCTTCAGTAGTTTTAATAAAGGATACTGATAAAAAAAGAACGGCGAAATTTTAGCTGACTTGAATTTAAGCGTCTAAAAGTGACCTAAATACGACGGAAGTTCCATTATTTTTCTATAATTTTTTATCTTGCCAAGTGACAGTAAGTACAGCATTATTGAATTGTAATCAGTTTTATTTTTTTTATTACGGAGTAAGTGAATAATTAAACGGAGTAACAATATAGTTTATTTTTAAGTGTAAGTGTTCCTTGCAGTGAGGTCAAAACACTGTAACGAAAAAATAAATAAATAGCTTTTAATGACTGGCAAAAAGACTAGTATCCCGAATCTACAAAAAAATAGTTTGATTACTGACCTCGGACCAAGGGATTCTTTTTCTTGGTCCGAGTTACTGACGATTGTTGTTGGTTGACACCATATTCAATCCACAGACTACATAGCTATTCAATCACTGCTCTCTATTGTTTTCCCTTATTTTTTAATTTTCATTTGTATGGACTGCATATTATGGACTGTGATGTGCCCCTGTGTGACCCTTTGCGTGTTTAAGGAGTCGCGACTACTCGCGAGACTTTACCTGTGACATTGAGTTTTTTCTATACTGGACGCTGATTTTGCCTTATTGTTTTGGATTACTTATCAGTGAACTTGTTGTTTGCTAGATACCGCCAGATGGAAGGTCGTAGAGCAAACCGACACGAATCCTGTGTATCAAAGGAATGATATTCCTGGCCGGAGAGAAATCAGTAAACATTGCTGTAATTGTTTAGTTCGTTGTCGCACGGTAGGATGGGCATCGGCAAAATATTACCACACCCACAGAATTTCTGGATGAAATAATTGTAAGAGGATGAAGAAGAATAAATATAGATGATATAGAGAAAACTATAATTGATATTTATACACACATTCTAGGATTTTATAAATACTTGCTAAGCTTGCGAAACTTAGCAAGTAATTAAAAAAAAAAAAAAAAAAAATTGATGGAGTCAGGCGTTGGCGTTGGTTGGTGTTGGGTTATGCATTGCCTTCCTGCATGTGCTTAAAATCCTTGCATTTGCCCAGTAATCTTGCATGTGCATAATATAGCGGGCGGGAGGGAGGTGCATACCTGCAACCCACTAATATTCGCGGAAATTAAAACTAGATATTTTGTTTTCATTTTCAAATTAGCAAGTAATTATTAAATCACAGAATGTTAGATAAATCTTATTGCTTCAATACCTAAAACAATGCTCTCGGCGACTGGCTGCCTCAAAACAGTTTTACTATATATTATTTTTTAGATACCTATTGAATATAACGTGAAACGACGACTTGTCAAGTGCATTTGATCGTCTCGGGGGCCCTTTACCTACCAAGTTACCATAGACATAACCTACAAAAGTTCATGACTGAATATATATTTTTCTCGACCTTCTTGAACCAAAATTCTTGCACATACTAATTCAGAAGGTGACGCTGAGTTAAGTAAGATATTTTAATTTAAAGACGTAAGAATTTAACCTCAGCTAAAACAATGTATGGGCGGCTGCCATTGTCCGTTACGAATTCGTCAATAATTATATTATTAATTGAGCAACTTGTTGTCGCAAATAAGATCCTGAGTAGTGAGTAGTCTCCTATGTGTAATAAGTATTATGTATTTTGTTCCTGTTCGTTTCATTATTTATAATTTTTCAAAAAGTCTTATTTAATTATTTGCTGTTTTTACCGGTTACAAGTTTATCACCAATATGCATTAACAGGTACTTTTGCATGTTATTTTTTTTTAATAAAAATTAAAAATTTGCATGAAAAAAAAGTAAAAATTAAATGTGAACTACATATATATAGTGAACTAACCTGCTGCACATAGGCGGGCTGCTGCTGCTGCACCAAGTTAGGCGAGATATGGCCCATGTTCTGCGCCACGTGGGGCGACACGCGGCCCACCGGCGCGCCGCCCGCCATGCCCGCATGCGGGGACAGCCCGTGCGCGTGCGGCGACATGCGCTCCGCCGCGTACGGCTGCACCATGTTGGGGGACAGGGGCTGCACGTTGGGCGACATGGGGGACATTTGCTGCATGGCGGGCGACATGGCCTGCTGCATGGCGGGCGACAGGGCCTGCTGCATGCCGGGCTGCAGCACCTGCAGGCTGTGCGGCTGCAGCTGGCCCGGCGACAGCTGTCCGTAGGGCGGCTGCCACATGTCCTGCGCGAAGGGGTTGCCAGCCACAGGGCTGACGTGGCTGGGCCCCGGGCCTCCCATGCCACCTTGTATGTTCTCCAGGCCCCAGTTCTAGAAAGATAAGTTCATTTGAAAGGTGTAAGATAGCATTTTTTTTTCAAGAATGTATCCTCTTGTATCCATTGCATGCGAGCCACAGTCTCCACCGCGCTTAAGACATCGGCTTATCCGTCTATATTGTGAAGACAGTACCTGCTGCTCATACTGAGTGGCGTAGGCGACTAGCGGCGGACTGCTGACGTGGTGCGGCGGAG
The DNA here is from genome assembly GCA_905332915.2 of Hecatera dysodea. Taxonomy (NCBI): domain Eukaryota; kingdom Metazoa; phylum Arthropoda; class Insecta; order Lepidoptera; family Noctuidae; genus Hecatera; species Hecatera dysodea. Next base: position 1,095,819 of record HG995294.1, on the reverse strand, counting down.
TGCGATCTGTAACACAGTCCAGTCTATATTAGCTCGGGACATTAATAATTATACCGGGTTATTTATAAAACACTATACTATATTCATGTGCATAAACAACATTTACTAACACATCAAAAATATTTACTATGAGACCAAATCTTAAAAACAAAACAACGGATTGCACTCCGGAAGTGCCGGCAGAAGTGAAAACTTGAATATTCACGTTGTGCAGTTTTGAATGTTTAGAGAATAACATCACAATTCTGCGCAAGCGCTTTGCGCCAATTAAACGAAACAGCAGGAGCATGCATACATTTTCGCCGCGGCGATGCGGCGGTCTACTCCCCTTCGTCTTACGAATTTTCGATCAGGTCATGTGTCCTGACGCGAGTTTAACATTTTTTACTCTTCCCAAAAAAGTGCACAACGCCGCTAAAGAAGTTTTCACTTAAAAAAAACAGCTGTTTAAGTATACATTTTCATTGAATATAGATTTTTTTATGAAACAACTAATGAAACTTGTTTGTAATTCATGGTTTTTAGTGTTTAACAAATACATAATCTTGTGTAATAAAAATAACGATGGATGTGATTTAGAAATATAAAAAATTGCTACAAGACATAGGCGGGCGGCATTCTTGGTAAAAGACAAAAGCTGGCTGTCTCTTTTCATAAAATCTTGCCACTTATAAAATCTTTGTGAAAAAAAAAATGAGGGATTTTTAGAAGCATTCAAGTTGCGAGTTGACGCAACTTTGACAGGTTTTCCACTTGGAAAATGTAACTTATAAAGACACCATGAGGTTGATGTCAGTTTTACAACAGCCCGTGTGTTTTAATTACTTATTAAAGATTTAATTACAACAAACACAAAAAAGTAAAAAATAATAAAGGGTCTGTACCGGAAAAATAGAATACAGGAGTTTTATTTGTCATAGTTTCGGCGTTAAATCCACAATCTAAAACAATAATCGATAAAACCAAGTCACTACCATCACAGCGTCACGTTCAATCTTGACGTAGTTTCTTGTCACCTAATGACGACAGCGTAGTAATTTGCTCGCCACTGCACTAGAGGTGGCTTTTTTAATTTGCACGTCACTGCACTAGAGGACTGAAATTCTGTTTCAACTAGTGGAAAAACTTTTGTAAATATGAGAAATTTGATTTCAATATTATAATTTCATAATGCAATAAATATGAGAATGAGACATGAACCATCAGGTTTTTTTGTAATCGTATTTTTATCACAAAATAATCTAAAACAGGGTAATATCTATTAAGTCTTCACTATTCAGTACTCATATACTTAAGTAAATCAGTAAACGAACTACTCTATTCAAAAATGGTCGGCGTTTGGCGTCATGGGACTGTCAAGCATAGACGACTGTGGCGTTCCCGGCACAGACAATACAGCAGTGTCATAGAGATAGGCATTAAAGTCATTACAATTAATAAATAATCAACTAACACTCGACTTTTATAGCGTATAGCTGGGTATTATAAAATTTTCTTGATTACTCAAACATACAAGTTCAATATCAAATGTTTTATTTATTTAATAGTGCAGAATTCAGAGTAAAATAAAATATAACGTAAGTTGCCGTCGAGTCCGATATTCTTGTTATATTGACTGCTACCTACATCACTACGTGTCTTGTTATGGTGACTGTGGCGTCGAGGGCACTATTTATTTGTTTTTTTTTTAATCGCAGGATATGCTGAGATAGGAACCTTTTTGGCCTCGCACACTTACATTTAGGTACAAATTGATAGAAAATTCTATAATTCTATCTACAGCATTTGTTAATTTATTTTTCTAGTAGTTTTATTTTTTGTTTGTTTTGTCCGAGACCCAAATAAACATTTTTCTTTCTTTCTTTCTTTCTATGTTTTTCGAACTTTATGACCGGTTTTCTTTTTTTTTTTTCATCTTACGTTACTAAAGATTAATCTAACGAAAGCAGTTCTCTTCAAATAAAATTAAGAAGAGTAAAGTTACATAATTAACAAAAAAAGGAAACAAACAAAACAATGCTGTTTTATGATTATTTATTTACGTTTAAAATTGTGCCGCGCGGTCGCGACCATGGCGTGCGGCCTCATTTTGGTTTGTAGTCTGTACACGACTGTGGGGGTCACGTGCGACGAAATAATATTGGACACGTATTCTTTCTTTTTTCACGTTAATAAAAAATGAAGACGATACAGTGCGTTAAAAACAAGCGTGACGTCACGTCACGTGCTACAATTTTTACCAGCGACGTGACGTCACCAGCCTATATCCAATATTTTTTGAAAATCCAATGGACGGACTAAATAGAATTATGATTTTTATATGTAGTAAAATACTCAATCACAATGACAAACAGACCTGAGGAGCCCGGGCTGGGGGCCTTGAAATTCATTTACTGTGTGCTCTATGCTGATCTCTCTTTTTTCTCGCCTTTGTACATGCCCTTTATTATGCCTCGTATAATATAAGTTGTTTTGGTTTACAATAAAGATTTAAGAATAAAAAAAAACAGCTGTTGACAGAAAAAAAAAATATAATGCTCACCTCTGGGTTCTGACTTAATTTGCGGGTCTGGAGAGTAGATCCCTGAAAACGGTCGAAATCATTAGTTTTGTGAACAATTTCTACTATCAATAATTTCTATACTACTTAATAACAAATAACACCAATACAAAACATGCAGAGTTAAGGCTAAAAGAAATCATTTAGGCTAATAGGATTGCCTATACATAGCTACACTCCAAAGTTCTGTTTGTGATTGTTAAAAGTATTGATCTCTATGAAAAAACAAAATGATTTTGACAAACAGAAGAACTATAATTTTATTCTTGACTGCTGTAGGTCAGTGCAAAATAAATTATGCTTCTGACAGAACTCTGAAATGTCGCCATGAACGTTCTTGAAGTTACAGTTAATTCTGTAAAAACCGTCACAGTGAAAATTGAAGTGAAGTGAACTGTCAAATCAAATCAAATTAAAAGTCATCTATTCAAACTAGGCTGAGAGACAGCACTTTTTGAACGTCAAATTTTATATAAAGACAGTCCCCCCAAAACGCCCACCCGTCAACACCTCCTAGTGGTTTAGCTGGGAAGAAGTGGCGCAACAAACTCCCCAGCAGAACAACTGTCTGTTGCGTTTTAAGAACTTGAATTTATACAATAGTATATGCAAAGTCAATAATACATGACAAAGGGAGCAAAAAATAATAATTATCCGACATGGAAATCATAAATCAATTAACTATAAAACATTGTAAAGAGTAGATTGAGTCAATAAAGTAAAAAACAATATTATATGAACTCATATAACCTATAAGCTAACTTATAGAAAAAGAAAAGTCATTCCACTCGGAAGTCATTTAAGCAGCCCACTTCACTCAAGTTGTCACGGTGAGATCACGTTTACAGAACAGCAATGCAGATAATATTTTGCCGATTATGCCTATCAAAACAACGCCGATGCTCGAACAACATCATGTTAACTGAATCACAGTGGACCCCGGTATTCCGGTCCCTGTCTAATCCGGGGCAGAGTGCCGAGGATTAGATAGAGACCGTAAAGCCTATCACTATAGATAAAATTTATTACGGTAAATCTTCACTAAAGCACTAACGCTCAACAGATACCATTGTATCAGTTTAACTTGTAATTTGTCGGGTACAAGATACTCTTTTTAGGGGTCTGTGGCTGTACTCCACAATCCGACAAACTCGACACCTGCCGAGCGTTAGTCGGATAGCCAGAGGTCCACTGTATTTCCTATAATTTACAAATTATTAATACACCCTTGCAAACGATATAAAACAAAAACATGCGTTTTAAATACTTATGCCTAACTACATTGCCGTACAGCTAACATGAATATGTGTGAAAATAATTATAACAAAAAAAAAAAAAACAAAAGAACAAGCTTTAAAATAACGAAAAAAGAAAAACATCAAAATCATGCCACATGAAAGTATTCGTACCTCTGACGTCTTACGGGGTTTAGGGTTCCGCAAACAGTAAATAAAACCCACGTATTTTATTAGCATATTAATATAGAATTTCGCATCAATCAAGCTTCGCTATTCAACTCTTATAATTTACAAAAAAAAAAACGTTAAAAAAGAACAGATTTTGTATATAAATTGTTTTAAATGATTACAAATGCAAGAATATCCATAGATACATATAGAATGGGGGCTGGTGCCCGACAGCTTGGCTGCAATCAAGAAATTTAGGCCTCCGACTAACTAAAACAGAAAATTTTGACAACGCTTTCGGCTGAGCCGCTACAGACCAAACGACAACACTGTTATTAATTTGTAAATTCGTCTAAAACTTTATCTAATATCTGACATACACCTTCTAAGATATGTTTTTATCTTATATTACTCAAAGCATGTACCAAAAATCATATTTACAGGATGTTTTCATATCTGACTGATCTAAAAAAGCTTTATGTAACGTAAAAATAATTTTAAACTCGCGATGAGAACACCCTGTAAAATTGTACAGTAAAATTAAATAACCGATTTCCAACATTAAGTACACAAAAAAATATTTTCTAAAGTGACCACGAAATCGCCCAACATTTTGGACCGCATTTACTTTGTTCGCGAAAATGTTTTAAAACAATATTTAGCTTGTTATTACAACTGTAAGACTGTCCCTTGCACACATATCCACATTAGCTCGCTGTTATGTGAGAATAAACTCTGTACTGCCAGGCACTATGGTTGAAAATTGCATGCTATTCTAGCCATAGCTGCATTTTCATGTCCATTTAATATTATTTGCTCCTATGATTTTTCCATACAGGGTCATTTTATGTTTTTCTACGTTTCTTAAACCTTTTTAAGCCTGTTATTTTCTTTTGCTAGTAACCCTGTATTTATCTAAATACAAAAACTTTAAACGACAAAAACTTCTAATAGATTTTCAAAATTTCAACAAAATAATAAATAGTTAAATTATAAGTATGTATAACAAAAACTTCAAATCATAAATAGACGACTAGAAACTCGTAGGAGACAAAATAACGCTTATTTTGAAATACTTGCCATTAAATAATCGACTTTTTAACAACGCCACTCATTCTCCTTATATTTTTATACATACACATAAACTTAGCTCATGTTATCAAGTTAGTAATGAATAATTTACTTATGTAAATCCAAATAAATACATATTTATTAATTAATATTGTTATTATGCCACGCAACGGTCGCTACTTCAACCAAATGTCCATATTAATTATATAGGTACTTGTAATTACATTTTCATAAATAAATAACGTCGATGTTAATAATACCATTACTTTTACTACTTAATAACTAGTTAGTTAGTAAAACGACCACTTAACATCATCAAAACCAGATCTAACCTACGGACATGATCAAAACAAATACTTATTTGTTACAATATTCTGTCGTCTGTGTGACACATCAGCACGAAATAAAAATACGATACGATAGTCTATGGTTCATTTGCAACACATGACGTGGGACATCCCTTTTACACCATAGAGATTTTTTTTTATTTGAGTTAGCGATCGACAGCATAAGTTTCCCATCACCAAACCGTCCTACAATGCTACAAGGTGTATATCAAAACCCAAACTAGTTTAGAACCTGGATGTATAAAGTACTCTTACGCAACCAACATGTATTGGACAGTCAAAATTAAATCCATAATTCATTATGACCGTTAATACATCGACTTACTTGATAAAAAAGCATTTCCTGATCGGTGAAGCTACAACAAGATTCTATGTTTATGTTCAAATACACCCCGTAAACAAATGTAAGAGTTGAAATAAAACTGAACTTACTTTCAAGTTCGTAGTTTCGTAACATGTCGCTAACGACCTTCCGCCGCTTAGTACTCATATTATCTAGAACATTCAAGTTTATATTGTTATTACATACTTATACTAATGACTATGTATAAACAATGCTAGATTTCAGAAAATATTATTCATGCACAGATAAAGAACATTTTAGAAAAAATATTTCATACAATATTCCAGGTAGTTTTGCAGCGTACTTGTTTTTTTTTTACGGAATACATACACACATTTTCTAGCAAAGTTTAATAGTCAAAAAATGTTTAGGAAATAATACAGAGTAAAAATATGTAAACACGTCGAAAACCTGTAAAAAATTAGTAAATTTGGCATTATGGGCGGAAAAATATAGCTTTTTATAGAGACACCTTCCGTCGCGTTAACTTTTATTAATACAGTACTTAAACGATTATTTGTAGAAATTATAATAGATAAGATTTATCTCCGAAATATCATCTTTTTATTTCAAGATGGAAAGAAAAAACCGGTTCCACGGTTGGAAGTCCAGTTTCATATTTTAGCTGCCTTCATAAACGCGCAATGGACTACAAAATGTTTACTATACTCGTCGGCTGATCAACTATTGATTATTGTGAAACTTGCTGCCATCTACCGGCGAGTAATAGCAACTGGTCTCATCAAATTCGGAGACGGTGGCGTGCGGCGCCACCGTCATGTAGAGAGCGTAGTGCTCGGCGTCCGTGAGGTCCAGGTCGTCCTGCAGCTTGCGGAACTGGTCGGCGTCCAGCGCCAGCACGCTCTCGGCCACCAGGATGGTGCCGTCCGTGGGCGGCGCCGGCGCCACGCCGGCCGCGCGCCGCAGCGAGCCGCGCGACCCGCCCCGCTCCGCCTCGTCGCCGTGCAGCGAGATGTGCGTGATGCTGTCGGCGTAGCTGAGCCCGGCGCCCGACGCGGAGTCCTTGAGCGAGGCGTGCGACACGGACGCCTTGAACCTGGAGGGGCGCACGCCCGACACGCTGCTGACGGAGCGCCCCACCGGCCTGCTCCTGCCCGCGCTGCGCCCCTCCGACTTCACGCTAGGAGCGGGGGACTTCTCCTTTCGTCTGAACAAGCGCGAGAAGAACGACCGTTTCTTTACGGGCGGCAGCGCCGGCTCGCTTTTAGCTACCGTCATTTCAGAGTTCATTCTCAAGTTATCTGGGTTCCTAGTGACCGGGATCTGACGACCAGGTTTCAAGATACTGTCAACCGAAGTCTGACTGGTTTTAAAAGGTTCTGTAGAAGCGGCTTTGCGAACGCGCTTGGGGGGTAAGGGAGGGGCCCGTTCGTCATCTGTATCGCGTTTCAAAGGACTGAATTCTATAATGGGACCGCGGTAAGTTTGGACTTGGACGTCTTCGTAAGACATGGGGTCTGGTTCGGAAATTTCGACCGGATTTTTAAAGGCAAGTTGCAGGCTCGTGTACGTTCCTGCGTCATTAAAATCTTCTATCTCCTCATTGTCGTTATTTAAAGAGGAGGAAATATTTTCTAAACGCGTGCGATTCTCAGAGTATATCTCGTCTAGTTCCGCGACCTGATCAAGGAGTTCGTTGAGACTCTTTTCATTAGTATCAATGATTTCGACGTCCGTGACTTCGAGGTTGCCGTTAACGTCGGTAACGGTGGCGGAGTCGGTGTCATCGGAGACGTTAACGCTGACGGAGTCGGTGGTGGAGCTGACGAGCTCGGGCTTGTCGCGCTGGTTGTTGTTGGTGTCGGTGCGCTTGTCGCGCAGCACAGAGAACAGCGCCAGGTCGGCGAGCGGCTTGCGGGCGCTACCTGTGTACTCGGGGATGTACTCGAACGGCAGCGAGTTGCTGCGCGCGTTGTCCGACACTCGCTTCAGCTGGAAGTGTACCTGCAAGTATACAAGTGCACTATTTGAGTGTCGCCCGAAGAACGTAGGGCAGCCTAGGTTAAGCTGGCTGCCTAGCTCCGGCCACAAACACAGAAGCGTCTGTGGGGCCTTCACCGGGTTTGCAGAGCGATTTCGCTGTTCCGGAGAGTATAGAGTACATTTTCCGTTCTAATTTACGAGTACCTACCGGCTGTGCTAAAAAGGTTCAGAAAAATATTTCACCCTGCTTCGTGAAGCTGGTCTTCAACTAGGAATGAATAAAGATATATTTATCTTTTTATTACTGACTAGCAGCGCCCCGCTGTTTTACCCGTGTATAGCATGCATAGTGGGGGAAGTTCGCGCACGCACAATTTCATACAATTTTACATGCGCGAACTTCCCCCACTATGAAAATCTTTGCCAACTTACGTGCCGGTAACTACAGTTCCTGTTACCTTGGGAAAACGGGGATGAAATACAGTCTATATTACTCGTTGATAATGTAGCTTTCCATTGGTGAAAAATTGGTTAAAATCGATGCAGTAGTATCGGAGCTTATTCGGTACAAACAAACAAATATCTTTCCTCTTTATTCTGTTTCTTCTTCTATAGATAGGCTCACATTTTACCACAATCTCGCCTGATGATGGTGACCAAAGCGACGACGTGGTCGACGCTGGAGCCACATTGAGCTGAAATATGAAGCAATAGTAATGCGAGTACTCACGTTGACATGTTCGGTGGTGTGCGGGAACTTGTAGGCGGGCGTCTCGAAGGCGATGGCCACCTGCTTGTGCACCAAGATGCGGATGGCCATCTCTTCCCACACCGTGACGCCGTTCTCCTCCTGGTAGAACACCACCTCGATGTCTTCGCGGGTCACCTGGAATGAGGATATTAATGTTTTGCGTCGTTAGTTGGAGTCATGTCTGAATGTTAAAATTACAGGTAGCCTTTGTACGCTTCAGACTGCATTTATTTTTTTCGTGTGACGTCACTTTTGACTACAGTTTGTACTTAAACGTGACGTCACAAGCTACTCCTTTGGCCGTAGTATTACGAAGTGCCAATGCTATCATGATTCAGTGTGAGGGAAAGGGATAGTGCTATTCGTGTCGTGTAACTCCGTCTCTCTCTGACACAGGAATCATGATGGATTTAAGACGTCATGGTAGGGCTCTTAAAGCTAACTTTAAAGCGTTTATCTTCGTTAATTTTTAATGATTTGAAAAATCTAAAAACACGTGTCTTTTTCGATACTCTCGGACTAAATAGAATTACAATAGAACGCCAATTATCCGAATTAATTGGGACCAGGGTTGATTCGGATGATCGAAAATTCGGATAGTCGGACATAGACTGCTAATAAAGAAAAACGAACTGTCACAAATATGTAGAATAAACTTTATTAAGTTTAACAAACACAGTTCTACAATAACTTGGTTAAAATAAATTTACTTTTATAAAGTTACTTGATTTTAATTTTTTATATTACGCTTAGGACCGTTTCGGATAATTGGCGGATCAGTAAATCGGCGTTCGGATAATCGGCATTCTACTGTATCTTCTTTTTTACTCAGAAATCATCCCTATTCTCGACGATTTCCTGTAAGAAAAGGGGGCTGCTTGGCAGTGCTGTAAGCCAGTATTTATGATACTTGATAGAGGATGTTTAATATTTCTCACCTTCTCGCACAGCAGAATAACTTGTGTGCCGCCCCTAGCAGTACCAGAGCAATGACTGGACCTCATGATGAGCAGGTCGCTCATGGCCTTCTTGTCGTAGATGACGTCGGAAACCACGGGCACCAGCGGGCGCCGCAGACGACCCGACTCGTCCGGGAGGAACACTTGGAAGCATAGTCGCACTGCGTTCAGGTCTATGCTCTGCGGATGGTTCTTGTGATCGAAGTTTTCTGGGAAAAGATGGAGAGCTAAATTGATTAATGGGATAGGTTAACACATCTTGAATAGAGTCCCTAATATGAGCTTACTAGGGAGTACAGTACCACAAACAACTCGTGGGCACACTAATTTGTTTGAAATGTTTAATTCGCACGTGGGTTTATTAACTTGAGGTCACCCTTGAGGTCAGGATACCGACCACATCGCAACCACTAGTGACGATTGAATTCTCCCTAAACCGGTTTGTTTTATATCGGTCGCTATTCGCGAATGGTTACATTGCAAAACTCACTGATAGCCGTCAATTGAATGATTAGGGATTTCTGAGGACTTCTTTCGCAGTAAACAAAAATTACAATGTTATCTGTAATAGTGACCAGGATTCATCTAATTGAGGATAAACCCTGCGCTGGTTCAATCCATGGTCAGAAGCGACGCGGCATGGGAAGTGGTCACCTCCTGCGAAGCAGTAATGCTCAAGAAGGGAAGAGGCGGGCGTGAGGGAGGCAATTCTCACGGACCGCAACAAAAGGAGACAGGGCGTCGGGATTCGGCAATTCCCGGCCACCTTATACGCGGGTTTACGGGTGGCTCGTCGATAAGAACCACACCCGGGTCGACGGGGCGTTGTGTTCCACGCGCGCACCTCAAAGAGATGTCAGCATAGAAGACGGGGCCCACTAGGGCCAGTGCCTGTCAGGGTTGCAGGATTTATTCGAAAGAGTCACCGCGGCCCTGGAACGCAAAAGGCATTTGGAGGAACACGGATGAGTTTTAGTCAGTAATAGACACTCCCTTCCGCTCCGCCCAGAGTGGAAGAAGCCAATTGATGATTTCCCATCCTTGAAAAAAAACCCTTATCGTAGTACCTCACCCCTTTTAAGGAAATCATTTGTTACAACCCATCCATCTTTGCCTGAATCTGTCTCTATTCTCATTACCAAAACATGAACCATCTACGTAACACCTGTGTATATACCTACGCGTAATTTCTTAAGCATGTAAAGATGACATTCCAAAAGTTTTATGACCACAATTTACCTAACGATCTCAGTTATCAGCCGTACGTCACAATCACGACGACGAGTTTATTTGTTTATTTTATAAGTGCGCGACTGTATAATGGGACAGGTGCGTAGGTCACGGAGTAGCGGAGATCGAGACGGTTCAGTATTGTTAATGAGTGATGAGCACATCTTTCACGATCCTGACATGGATCTGGCGTGATGTAGGAGATTTACGATGGTGCGAGCAGGGCTCAGATGTTATCCAACTCTTGTTACCCACACACGAGTTCAGAATAGGGTAGTTAACTAAAAAAATCTGATTAGTCCGTCAGATAGATTTCCAAAAAATATTGGACACGTATTTTTTCTTTTTTCACATAAACAAAAAATGAAGAAGATACAGTGCGTAAAAAACTCCTGTGACGTCACTACTCGCTACAATTTTTACCGGGCAGTGACGTCACACGCTCCCACTCCTGATCTTTGATGTTTGTATCTTCGTCAGTTTTTATAGATTTGATAAAGGAAAAAATACGTGTCCAATATTTTTCTATAATCTAACTGACGGACTAAACATAATCATATATTTTTTACTCAAGGAACATCCCTATTGTTGGACCTTGAAACCAGGCAGCAGGCAGTCCAGGGAGGACATTCCTGAAGAAGGATGTTACCCAAGTGCCTTCTGTGACTAGGCAAAGGCAGCCCTCGTCTTTCGGCGGGGACTATCACCATCATCAAGTATAACTGAGAGTACTCTCTGCAGAGCATGCGTGGAGGCGGAGGAAACGTTAGCGAACGTGCTTTTTAAGTGCACAGGCGTCAACGAAACCTGATAACAAACCATAGAATCAGCGAATTTCCTTACAGACATTCTGTACAAACTAGGAGGCCTGTTTTTAGAGGGAGGTAAGCTGGTTGGAATGACGGCCGCCGTGGCCCACTCACAATAGTCCACTATGAGGACTGAAGTGCGGAAAACCATTATCGGGTCATAGGTATTCAACGCCAACGCATTAATAATTTGCGCTCTATGTTGTAGGGTAGTGTTAATACACTGGTCATCGGTAATTCGGTACAGTTATGGCGAGCACCGGCGCCGAGTGAAAGTGGCTGGGGATCCCCTCTCTGACGTCAATGTGACGCTAAGCGAATTTAGATTAACGGTTTGTTTTCATAACGTACGCCTTATATGTGGCCATAATGAGAGATCAACTTTTTGTGTATGTTTGAATAATATTGAATTGGTAAATGCTGGAAATTCCAGGTTTATGATTATTGAGAATTTATGCTTTGCACTTTCTAATTCTCATAGATATTTGGAGAAGTGTGATGTTTTCATTCATAACGGCTGGCATGTCAAGCAAGCCACTTATTAGTATAGATGTACGAGGAGGGAGATAGGAGATTATGAAGAAAGGATCTGATTACGAAAATTCTTTTACTGATACACTATCGCCGAGTGCCCTACGCTAATTCGTTTATTTTACGGGAGCGAAGCCGCAGCAAAAGCCAATTGACCAATACGCTTCACTATTTAATTTCTCTCAGTGGCAGAATAAATATGTTAGCGCCATGATAATCTCACACACATAACACATTGCCGAATAAATATTTAGCGCCATAACCTAATGTTTGTTCTGATGCGGAAGTCGAAGTCGCGATTACAAATACTACACATCGCCAGACTCCGCACGAGGTTATTTGGTACTCGGACACAAACAAATGAGCTGTACCTACACTGAAAGCATAAAAATCTGCTGTTACCAACGTTTTTCCTAGTCGTACAAGCAAAAATGTACTGAACAGACTATTTTTATTTGTTTCAGACTATATTTTTACTTAATCTTGTTTTTTATTGCTACCTAAATTTGCCTGGATAATTTTAAAAAATGTCCCCGTTAAATTAAGTGACGTCATTGGGAAGCCTGTCTCTAAATTGCATCCTACTTTCGTTTAAAATATACTTTACTTGCAGATCATCTATACTAATATTATAAAGAGGTAACGTTTGTGAGTTTGCGAGGTTGTGAGTTTGTGACGTTGTAAGGGGTAAGCTCTGGATCTACAGAACTGATTTTCAAAATTATTTCATCAATAGAAAGCTACGTTATTGTGGAGTGGCATAGGCTATATTATATCCACGTATTGCCACGGGAACAGTAACAACGCGGGTGAAACCGCGGGGCGCTGCTAGTATTATATAAAGGAAACTGGAAAATATACATGTGAGCCCAATATATTCTACCAGATATATTATTTCGATTTGTTGTCTCTGCATAGTGACTTGTTATAGGTCCACACCCAAGTCTAGTCTAAGCGAAAGTGCTAACGTCCGGTATATTGTGGCGTAAACTAGTTTAGGGATAGACCTAGGCAGCTCTTAAGTCGCGAAATCTTCCTTCTCCCTGTCAGTAAGAAATAAGAAGAACCCTTGATTCTGTAGGTTTATCTAGTTAGCCTGTTATGTCCCACTATTTGGCAAAGGCCTTCCTTTCCCTTTTCCACACACGTGTGTCCTCTGCCATTGCGGGCCAGTCCTTTCGGTAAGATTCAAGTTTGATCCTTAATCTTTGTCTATAGTCTATATTGTAACACCAGGGAATAAAACTCGCTTTGGGATTTAACTTCGTACTTATTTACGGCATCTACCTTATACGAGCGCTAAGTTCTACATGACTTTCATATAAAACAAAGCATATTTTCCGTAGGTATTCTTAATTCAAAATAGTCTTTATTCTTTTCACACTTCCGAAGTTCTATCGACTTTGTCTGCCAGTGACCCGAGACCAAAGAGGCTACCAACATATATCACAATATATCATCGCCTATTCTTCTCCCCATCAGGGCCTATCACAGGCAATATCCTGCGATATCATCCCCATCCCATCTAAGTAAGACACATTGAAAGTTGTATTGTGTCTACTGGCATGTGGGAGCACAATCTCCCTGGCCCGTACGGTACAACGGTTTCTGGCACTTGGCAACAGCTCCCAAAATCCCAATCCTAGGTCTTCCGCATTTAGAGTGTTAACCTAGCTACCTTCGTCAGGTCGTCGATACATTTGGCGAAGCGCCCGCCATTCTTATTTTTGTTTGTATTCACTATTGAGCATTGAACCGTCATTCTGACTAGCAATATTTAACGTGATCAAGATAAACGAAAATATAAGTAAGATTATTTGAACCGTAAGATGTAATATAATGATAATTTTGATATACCAATGAAAAGGTACATTATGATGGTACGAAAATAAATATTATATCTTTTGTTTTGTTTTTTACTTGTTTTCTTTTAAGGATTAATGGTTCTTCGATTAGTAAAGATTTTGAATAAGGAAAATTGGCAATTAATATCGGTATCTGTACGCATTTGTGTGTCTAACAAAATGTTTTATGGAAATTTTTCTGTTTCTTAACAGTTCCGGAGGAAAATCTCTGCTTCTGGCCTTGCGGCTAGCATTGTCAGATTTGTCACGAAAGACCACTAATTACTAATGAATGCCATAAATTAATGATTGCATCAATAAAGTTGGGCGTCGACAATAGTGCTCACGAATCGTAAAAACGTAATGAAACCGGTTCGGTAGCGTGCGGCGTGCATGCGCCGAATCGTAAAGGACAACGCTTTCCCATCTTGTAATATTTACAGTGTTTTGTTATGATTTTTCCTGTTGCATAACAAATTGGACGCTTAATATTGTAATAAATTTAACCAACCTTTTTTTTGTTTCAAACATTTTTTTCTTATTTCCGAATATTCTTGAAAAAATATAAATAAATCCGGCTTTTATTAATTCCAAGTTTTGGGAACGTTTTTCCAGTCGATACTACGTAAATTACGTAACAAAATACATTGTTATATGTATGTATAGGACACAATTTACACGAAAAACAAAAAATCTCACCAGACAGCACATTCCAACGAAAAATCTTGATACTATTCTCAATTTTCTTACACATCGAACCAAACAAATACGCTATCCAAATCCTACCAAACATTTTTACTCAAAAATAGCTCTCAATCTTCCAAATGAGACAATTTAGACTGGTATACCAGTCAACAAGAAAATGTTTAGCGGGTTAATAGGTCGCCGAAAGAGGCCGGCCGCGGTTTATGGATATTTCTGGTCGCTCAGCTATTTCTGAATCGGCGGCTAACAGGAACATTAACTAAATTCCAACCTTAGCTCAGTGAGTTAAAGTCGTGTTTGTATTGTGTGCAGCTGTTCCAGTCAATCGCATAATGCGATCCGATAGATGTGGCTCGCTGGGCACCTGAACACGGTTTATTGTTGAATCTTTCCGTAATGACCGCACGTGTGAGCTGCAAGGCTAAGAATTTGTGGACTTCATTGTTTCTGTGGTATTAAGTATGGGAGAGGACATGTACGCCGGCATTATACAAATATGGATAGGGGCAGAAGGATACAGTTTATTATTTCGCTTATTCATCTTCAATACATATTAATATTTCTATAAAATATAAAAGACATTTAAACATATAAAAAATAGTAGCCCACCGGTATCGGGAACAGGGTCCGGTGATCGGTGATCCGGCTGCCTAACGAGAGCCTCCTAAGGTGTTGGTCGAGGCTCTTGACTATTAAGCCATAGGCTGACACGACTATCGGTACAATGATTGCTGAATCCACATGTCGACAACCTCGCGAGCCAAGTCAAGATATTTAATTTGCTTATCTTTCCCGGCTTTCACGAGGTTCTCGTCATGCGGAACAGTTTATTTATTATTATTTATTAAATTATCAGACTACAGATAGGTCCACAGTGTTGGTAACAACATAACTTATTCTACGTAAGTACTTAATAACTAGAACAGATCGAGTACGATTAT
The DNA here is from genome assembly GCA_905332915.2 of Hecatera dysodea. Taxonomy (NCBI): domain Eukaryota; kingdom Metazoa; phylum Arthropoda; class Insecta; order Lepidoptera; family Noctuidae; genus Hecatera; species Hecatera dysodea. The sequence continues at coordinate 1,080,378 of HG995294.1, read as the reverse complement.
TTAGCGCCCACACTAGCGGGCTGTCCGCCCGGGCGGCTATCGATTGCAGGATAGTGCTGGGACTGCCACGCAGCCTGCAGAGTAGCGAGGCAGATTTTTTACGCCACAACCATAGATATAATAAACAAGGAGATATGCCCTGTAGCCGAAAATGTATCGGAACCTGTGTCTCCTGTTTTGCCCTACCACCCGGCAACTACTACGAATGCAGTTCAGTAAAAGCAATAGATACGCAGTCGCACACACACCCGCATTTCTGAGATCGGACTGTACTACACAATCAATTATAAACCTTATCCTACTAAGCACAGCGTGTATTTACCGTACACCGTACAACTTACTCACACAAAAACAACGGTGGGTATCGTTGTGCTGTGCAAAAGCAATTTATTTTACATATACGCTAGTGATTGACTTATTCGGAAAGTTATCGATTCTGCATTTATTACACACACCATGCTGCCCATGTATAACAAATAAATAGCATGAAATTATTGACTAATTTTAAGCAAAGGTCACCAATATATTATCTTAAACATGCCGATTACTATAATGCATTCGAAACTTTATCGAAAGTAAAATACAATTACTATAAAAAGTAAGGAAGTAGCACGAGAATAAGGCATAAATACGATAATTTAAAGCCAAAAACACTTGAACGATTATTTACCAAAAATTTAATGAAAGTTTGGTACACTTTTGTAATATTTCATTCAACAATCGACATTGTTGTGGACAGTGTATCTGCACAATTACATCACTGACTCGCGGCAAGAAGCAGCGGCCGTACTATGCGATACATCGGCTTGCTAAAGTATCGTTTTGTGATTTTTACATTGCTCATCCAGTCACTTAGCGACAAACTTAGGTAGTGGTTAAGGAGCAGTGTATTCATTGTAATATGTTATTGTCGCTGTGACATTTGAAAACAAAAATAACATAGTATAAGCAAGAAATATTTTACGATTTGTTGTTTTTCATGATTTTAAAGACAAATATAGTAAAATACTTGTACTTTGATATAGTAAGTGATTCCATAATTAACAAAGTTTTGGTTTATGCTTCGGTTTTTACAAGAAAACACTGAACAACACGGCATTCTTATATCTTATCACGCTCACGGTCGTAAGCGCACTAGTTCGCGGATTCGACCATTGCGTAAGACATGCTCGCCCAGACCATGTCGCGAGGACGCCGACACGCCCCCTTGCCACTTCTCCTGTATTTTATATTTCTATGGCCACAACGCATTAAAGCTGTCAGTGCTTGCATCGGCAAACATTTCTGAGGCACTGCAGAAGCGCGGCAGACGCAACAATGCTCCTAACGCATTGTTACCTACATATCCGCAGAGCATTATAAGCTTAGTTTATAGTTTAGCATCTATACCATCAGATACAAGCAACAAAAAATTAAAGCTGGCGTCACACAGATGCTGCATGTACGTCGACACTGTAAAATATGGATAGGGACAGAACTAACTGCATCAGTTCATGTCACATTTTTACCACTACATCCGAGCAACAAAAATATAAACCTGACGTCACACAAATTGCGTATCAAGCTATCAAAGTCCTACGCATGAGTTGAACATACATATACAACAGCCCAACGACAACCAGACGCAACAGCCGTCTGCTCGGTGGATTCACCCTCTTCGGTGGAGGGGCTTTTAAACCGAAGCCGAATGCCTCTAAAATCATTTTCGTGTGTTTAATAATTAAGTGGTGATTCTGAAGAAGGTGCATAAATCAAGCTGCTCAATCTTTTACCAACTATAGGTTCGATTCCGGTGTAACCGGTTTCAGCTGAGTGGTACCAACTGGCTACCTGAACTCCACAACTCAGTGGAGTTACCTACTCATAATTTTGAATGTTAATATCACATATAGAAAAAACGAAGACCGAACGATAAAATGATTACCTACTAAATAATACCTTTTCCCTCTCCTAGGAGGCCTGTGTCCCAGCAGTGGGAACATTAAAAAGGCTGATTATAATACCTTTTTTCACCGCCTTCGATGACGAGGACAAAGCCGAATGCCTGGCCGACAGTCTAGAGTCCCAATGCTCCCCCAGCTCCCAACCAGTAGACAAGGCTCATCTCGATATGGTGAATGCCGAAGTCGAACGTAGAGCCTCCCTCCCACCAGTAGAGGACCCCGATGATCCCCTTCCCCCCGTCACTCCCGACGAGGTGAAGGAGATCATCGGCCGTCTCAAACTCAGAAAAGCCCCGGGCGCCGATGGAATCACCAATAAAGTGGTTCGACTCTTCCCGGCTACTCTGATCATGTTAATGACCGCCATCTTCAATGGCGCTCTGTCCAACAACATGTTCCCACAGACGTGGAAAGAGGCTACCGTCATCGGTATCCCCAAACCTGGAAAACCCAAGTCCTCCCCGTCCAGCTATCGTCCCATCAGTCTGCTCAAAGTCCTAGGTAAGATCTACGAGAGGCTTATTCATAAGCGTCTCAAGGATTTTGTCGAAGCCAAGAGCCTCCTCCCAATGAGCAGTTTGGTTTTAGATCAAACCACTCTTGCGTCCAACAGGTCTACCGTATCGTTGAACATATCAGCGCCAAATACCAGCGCGGTCTCGTTACGGGAGCCCTGTTCTTCGACATAGCGAAAGCTTTCGACAAGGTCTGGCACAACGGGCTGATATACAAGCTATGCCAGCTCGGTGTGCCGGACCGTCTCGTGCTCATCTTACGAGATTATCTGTCGAACCGCACCTTTCAGTACCGAATCGAAGGTGCGCTTTCGTCCCCTCATCCCATTCGCGCCGGAGTACCCCAAGGCGGTGTTCTCTCCCCCCTAGTGTTCTCGCTATTTACTAGCGATATTCCCACTAGCTCTAAGACACAGCTAGCTCTGTTCGCTGACGACACGGCGATATATTGCTCCGGCAATAGCGAGAAGGCAATAGCCGGCCACCTCCAGAGATCCGCAAACGCACTAGGCGCTTGGTTCCGGAAATGGAGAGTGGAAGTCAACCCAGAGAAGAGTCAGGCGATCTTGTTTTACAAGCCCAAGACTCGTCTCTTCCCCCCCCGTCCCAGTCCGATCACGTTATTTGGCAAGCCGATCCCCTGGGTTGAGAAAGCTAAATATCTAGGCGTGATCCTCGATCGAAAGCTTACCTTCAGAGAGCACATTAAGACGGTGCGCAATCGTGCCGCATTCGCTCTCAGTAGGCTTCATTACATGCTGAACGCACGCAGCAAGTTATCCCTGAAAGGCAAACTACGCATTTTCACCACGTGCATACGTCCAATAATGACTTACGCGTGTGTAGCCTTCGCACACGCTAAGCCCCGCCAAATCCATAGGTTGCAGGTCATCCAAAACCGTTTCCTCCGAAAAGCTACGGGAGCCCCGTGGTACGTTAGAAATGAGCGTCTCCATGTCGACCTCCGTATCCCCACCATCAAACAATTCATGAAACGTATTCCCAAGCGTTTCATAGAGTCCGCTGAAAAGCACCAAAACCCCCTTATCGTATCGGCCACCCGATACACCCCCTCCCAGATCAGCAAGATCCGCCGACCGCGGCATACTCTTGTTGAGCCCGATGACCCCATCACCCTGACCCAAGAGAGTAGTAGGGAAACCAGCACTCTTAGGAAAAATAAACCCAGAACGCGTTCCGTATTCCGACCTCGCCGACGAGGTCCATCGCGACGCCCCCATCAAAAAACATTTTTATTTTCAAATGTTTTGACGTTCAAAAGTGCCGTTAATGGTCTAGTTGAAATAAATGAATTGACTTTGAAAACCCTCCCCGACTTTTGCCTAACGAGCCAGCCCGCGCTGCTGAGCCATTAGCGTTAAATCCCCTAAATAATATCAATCAGACCCAGCCTGTCCCTTGCTGCCCCCCCTCAATGACCCCGCTAAGCCGAGGCCCGTGTCCCACAGGGGATGCCCTTAGCGAGCGGCCATTTAGTTTTTAAGTAGTTTTAAGCCCTGGCTGGGGGCCTTAGAATCTAAGGCAACCACAGGATTGCCCGGTTGAGCAGTAAACAGCCTTAATGTGCTGAACTGCGAGTAGCCCATTCAAAAAAAAAAAAAAAAAAACCTTTTTTCACTTTAATGACTTCTCTCGCTCTGGACGGAGCGGAAGGGTGTGTCAGACTCTTACTGACTTAAACTCACCCGTGATCCTTCTTGTGCCCTTTGCGTTTCAGGGCCGCGGTAACTCTTACGAACAAATTTCGCAACAATACTTAAACTTACTTCTTTCATCATTCAGCTAAAGGTTGTTACTTTTGCTCTGATGATTAACTAAGTGGCTCAGTAGACACGTACTATAAAGTTTTGCTAAAACAAACATCTTTTTATTCCATGCACTTTCTATAAAATAGGCCGTCGGCGTCCAAGCGTTTGCTGAACAACGCCATTGTGGTGTACACATACCAGAAAAGTAAAAAAAACTAAATGAAGCGATCCTTAGTACGTGTTACTTTCTCATTCATATTTACTACGTCACGCATTGCGACTTTACACTGAATGCAGTCAACGTAAACGGTGAACGCATTCGTGATTATAAAGGACTTATGGAAAATACCGGTCCATGTTGACTTGTCTACTACACAGTCTGTCAAACTATTTGCACGAAAAACTCAGGTTTTTAAGCATCACTCATAATCTGATCTCTTCTAAAATGCACTACAATCTAGGGATGTTAAGGATATGAAACTTCGGATCAGGATGCGGATACGGACATGAACTGATTTCGGATTATCCTTTAGTTTCGGTTACGGATATTAGATTTTTAATAATAAACAGACCTGCAACTGACGTGTGGCTTTGTGTCAGCTCAGTCGGGCAGAAAACTCCGTCATAACGTCTCATTTTAGACTCCACCCCTATCCGAAACTTTTATATCGAATTCGGTTATTTAGAATTTCCGATAGGTTCTGTTACGGTTCTCCTTAACATCATTACTACAATCTAGTTTCCAATGGAGAAAAAGCCTAATACCGTTCTAGAATAAAGTACCTACACTCTAAATAGTATATCATCCTCTACCGGTAAGACAGTTATGCAAAATCATAACGATCGAAGTCCACTCAATCTGAAGTCATATTTTATAGAGGCAAAATCGTTCTTATTTATACTGATATATAAAGCTAAAGAGTTTGTTTGATTGCTTGAAGACGCTAATCTCAGGAACTACTGGTCCGATTTGAAAAATTATTTCATTGTTAGATAGCCCATTTATTGATATCGGATAGGCTTATATATCATCACGCCAAACCAAGGAGCGGAAAAACAATGACGAAAGTTGCAAAAACGGGGTTATTTGTTCTTCCTCTTATGTTATTTATATTTATGTATTTGTCGAGTTATATTTCTGGTAGTAGATACAAGATGACGATTCTTTCACTGAACGCTATAGTATCGATGAGTCAGCTGTGTCAAACATTTTGTAGGCCATAGACCATAGATCTCAGGTCACACGAGCGATTCCACCGAAAAGGTCTAGTCTAAATAGAAGTTGCTGTTTTAAAAATAAAAATAACAGCTTTTTTCCTACTAAAAAAAACAAAACACAATTTTAAATGTCTGTTTGTTCCGGCGGATTTCGATGATAACAGAAGTACTTAATGTTTAAAGTTCCGAACAAAAAACAAAAACTCATGAAGAAATTATTTACTCGGGCGAAGCTGCGGGCAGGAGCTAGTCTAATATAATATGATACAGGTTACATATAACCCACGGCACATAAGAAAGCGGTTAGGTAAGAGTCGAGCGAGTTCGTAACACGGCGAGTTCCGGTTCGAGTTCATAGCAGTCAGCCGGTCCAAATATAGGCGCGGTTTGCAACCAGACACGTGTGGGGATCATTAGTTTAATTACTTCGGTACACTGCTGAATCATCAAGGAGTTGGGGGATAGGTTTTGTACAGTTATCGTTTTTAAGCCCATACTGGGCTGACGTGTGAATGACTATCGACTTGAGTGAACGTGGTATTGTAATAGGACTATCTTTTTTTTTTGCAGGTGAGAAGTGTAAGTTGTGGCTAGGGTTGCCAGGTCTTAAAACCGAAAAGCCGGACAAACCAGCCAGTTTTGGCAAAAAGGCCGGTGTCATTTTATAGTCTTAGTATAACCTTTTGGTTTTTTTTATCATTTACTATAAAATAAAATTTGAGTGAGCCAGTCTTTATTATTATTAATCATTCAAAATTAATTGCAATAGTATTAATTAGTGCGCAGTGCGCACTACGTATGAAGCGATATAAGGAGAGCGAAAAAATGCTCCAATTTAAAAAGCCTATCAAATATCCGAACAGGCCGGACGCCGTCTAATTTGACCGGACACTCAACCAAAAAGCCTGACTGTGTCCGGCTTTATCCGGACGACTGAATGATTGTAAACTTGAGTGAACGTGGGATTGAAATAGGACTATCTTTGTTTTTGCAGGTGAAAAGTGTATGTTTTATTGCGTTCACGTAGATTCTCTGGGACTCAGAAATCAAACGACGTTAAAATCTCACTCTGCTATCAGGTATATTTAGGGTTAAGTCAACAAAAATAAATGAGAATGCAATAATGCAGCCAATAAAACCAGAACATTATAACTAAAATTTGTCTAAAATATTCTTTTCATCAACAAACAATACCAATATCAATCAGCATAGCATGAGCATAATCAGCCTTTTAATGTTCCCACAGCTAGGACTCAGGCCTCCTCTCTAGGAGAGGGAATGGGCCGTAAACCACCACGCGGGCCCAGTGCGGGTTGGCATCAATCAATAATCAATCTGTCTGCCTTTTCCCAAAGTTGGTATCGTCTTCTAAAATCCAACCTGAATCGACCGAAAAAACATGAATCGACTGGGTAACACAATATCCAATGGCCAGACTGATGTGAGAATCAAGCATAGAGTAAGTTTAGTTAATGACTGGTTCGACTGTCCCCTCTGACATTTGACCCTCTCACACAACACACAATTTAGAGCTTTCTCGAATCAACCAGTCCCAATATGCAATATATAATCACAGATCAGTTAATAAATCTAGTTTATTTCTATGTGTTTAAACACGTTTATTTTATTGTACTCGTAAATCTGAGACAAGGAACACGCGTTTTATGTTTATTAGTGAGTTAACGATCCATATTAAATGTGTAAAATAGTTTTCATTACTGCAAGCCTTCAACGCGTGACTTTGAAAATCAGCAGTATCGTCTTGTGCTCTAGAAGAGTAATTGCGATCATCAATGTAGACTCATTATAATCTGTCGAGTCTTTCCCATATGAATACTAGATGCAGCTGAACAGTATTTAACATGAAACAACTGGGTTTCAGGGTTGCGGAATTTGTTCGAACGAGTCACCGCGTCCCTGGAATGTAAAGGACATTTGGAGGAACACGAGTCGCTTTTAGTCAGTAAGAGTCTGACACTCCCCTTTACTCCGTCCAGAGCGGGAAAAGTCATTTCATGATTTCCCATCTATAGAAAAGGTACTGTCAGTACCGTGTTCCCCATTTAATGGGTTGTGGAAGTCTGGTAGGCAGCCGCTTCACGTAAAATACTGGTATTCAGCTGAATCCGGCTTGACTGGGAGCCGACCCCAGTGTAGTCGGGAAAAGGCTAGGCAGATGATGATGAGAAAAGGTGCTGTCAACTGTGTTACTTGTTACAACTTGGTGACATTGATTATCATTTTGTCAGGCTTTCGTGATTTTGACTGTCGCAACGGCCCGTAAAGGCTGATCTATGAACGACAGCCGAAATCAACGGCTTGAAAGGGGGGTCTCGCTATCGAATTGATAGGAACCCATTCATCCCCTTAGGAAGCGTCATTTATCCTTCGATTAGCCTAATTATTCATCAATCCTCCTGACTATGGAAATATTACTCCCCAATCCAAAGAAGTGTGTCCTGTGTCGTGCCCCTTTTTCGTTTAGATCTTTCTTTACTCCATGTTTTTATACAGTCTATTAGAAAACCGTATTTGAAAACAGAATTTGAAAATGAAAATAATATCTAGTTTTAATTTCTGCGAATATTAGTGGGTTGCATGTATGCACCTCCCTCCCGCCCGCTATATTATGCACATGCAAGATTACAAGGCAAATGTAAGGATTTTATGCACAAGCAGGAAGGCAAAGCAAAACCCAACACCATTACCGACACGTGTTTCGCCTCTCCACGAGGCATCCTCAGGGGACGTGTTGACTCGCTCACCGTTGAGTTGCAACAACAATCTTGCATGTGCATAATATAGCGGGCGGGAGGGAGGTGCATACATGCAACCCACTAATATTCGCGGAAATTAAAACTAGATATTATTTTCATTTTCAAATTTAAAATGGATTTCCGCAAAGTAACGCCTGACTCAATCAAAACGTAGACAGACCGTCATCATCGTAAAATCATTAATTATAATCCGTTTATCATGAACCCAAATCTGTTTTGATCGAGTAGTAGGTATTCCCACGCTTATCAGAACGCTTTTCCCCATAAAAGTGTGACAATGTACGAATTAGGTGTAATCATACTTAATACCAAACGGGATTAGTTTTTTTATTTACTTGTTTTGGTCATCAATGAAGTAAATGTCAATGATCGTGATAACACCTGAATCGTAGCGGAGATAGTACTGATAAGACACGTTATCTCTCCAGATGATAATTAGGTACATGACATGTCGACAAATACACTTTGTTTATGAGCGAAATTGGTAATTTTGACGCGTCGGTATACTTAATTGAGCAAATAAATATATATCCTCTTTACTAACTTTGGTTTTTACCTCAAAATTTAGTAAAGTCGACAAACACTTGACTACGTTTTCGTCTTTATTAATGTTTACTTCACAAGTCAGCATCTTACTATTCAAGCAAATGTTACTACAGTGTCAACGATTATTTAAATGATAAATCCTTGAAATTTGTATAGAATAAACAAAAATGTTTGTCTCATCTCCACGCATGTATTTTTCGTTTGCTGTGCCCGACAGGGTCCACGATTGTTTCTGTTGAAAATGTTTACCACCAAAGCCTACATTGTGGAATGCAATAAAGAATATAATATTGAGTATCTTACTAAAACTGAAATACTTTAGCCCCTGTATCTCCTCAATCTTTCTATCACGCAACTGATATTGGTTTTATTTAAATGATTATTTCGAAACGTCTCAACGTTAGATCTTCGAGGACACAATGAGGCTTGCCGCAACGTGGGCAAAGCTTTGAAGAAGTTGGCACACAGATTGATCGTCTACCCGATAGAAAAACAAACACTTCACAAACCAAACTACTCTTTGGGAAGTCAGACATGGCGGGGATCTAACAATGTCCCGAATATACAACGATTATATATTTTATATTTATTTATTATAGCCGCTCCACGTAAAATACTGGTATTCAGCTGATTCCGGTTTGACTGACAGCTGAAACCAATATACTTGGGAAAAGGCAAGGCAGATAATGATGACAACGAACAGAACTGGCTTTGCAGGATTTATCCACCGTTAATGGAGGAGTGGCATCAAATCTAACGAATTTCAGGAATCGTAAATTCACCGGATCCAAACAAGACTTACAAAAGAACCTAAGTTCAAGGAAACAGCTTTCTGTAACAAAACAAAGGAACTAACACACGTCTCAACAGTCATGTGAATAGTAAAGGTCTGAGACGTCTGTGACAAAGGAGGGGTCATCGACCGACCTTGGCGACTGGTTAAACAGGTAAAATTATGCGACGTTTGAGCTCAATTCTGTGTTGAGATGAATGGCAGCTGGGGATCAAGATCAAGAGATGTGAAGTTGAAGAACATAGGTACAAAGAAAAGAAAGTGTGAGAGCATTTTTTTGTAACCTAATTTGCGTCCTACTGCTGGGCAAAAGCCTAGCCTATCCTGTTGGATCCCTGGCCAAGTGAGACCCTCAAATGAGAGAGCAGTCGTCTGATCATCACAAAACCTTCGCCTTAGTCGAGCATCATCATCATCTTCCTGCCCTTACCCCATGTTACTTGGGGTCGGCGCAACACGTTTTTTTCTTCTATTCTGTCCTGTCAGCCGTCACGCCATCACTAACTCCCTTTTCTTTCATATCACTCCTCACACAATCCATCCATCGTTTCTTTGGCCTATCTCTCCCTTTCCATCCATCCAGATTTATATTCATAACCCTTTTAGTTACATGTGTTTCATCCCTCCTTTTCACATGACCACAAGACAAGCGGTTCCCTTTCAACGTTTCCGTCACTGGTGCCACTTTTAAACTACCTCTAATGTACTCATTTCTCACTTTATCCATCATCGTTACTCCACACATCCATCTCAACATTCTCATCGCCTTAGTCGAGCATATGTTTGGAAAATCTATAAGGAAATAGAAGAAGGATGGAAGGAAATAGTTGCTAATATGTCTTAGTTAAGTATATTTTAAGTTTCCTTCTCTGTCTCTTTACACACAGTGTCTACATTTCTTATCCCACTCTCCTGTCGCAGGTCTGCTGGAAGAAATTTCTATTGAAATAAGCAGTACCTTTGTGCTCTCGTTTTTGTACAAAATTGTCTTTTTTTTAAGTATCATGTGTGTACATAAATAAATAAATAAAGGATTGAATATTGTAGTGGTAAATTCTGGTAAGCTTAGCTGCAGCGATGATCTTGGCAAGTTAGCTGGTATTGGACTGGCCGTTGACCGATGAAATGTTCATATGGCTAACTGGTATCTGAATTATCCCAGTGCTTATCCAGACCATAGATTATAACTTGTCTGAACCAAAGAAGAATTGCGGCACTGGCTGGAACCTTTTATGAATTCTCTAGAATGTCTTTGGTATGATGCCAAAGCTTTGCGAAGGAGAGCAATGCAATGCTACAAACGCGTGAAGTTTTACTTAACGTTATCCATAATAACAAAGTATTTACTAGTGATATTTTAATGTGCCATTTTACAAGACATTTTAATGCAATTTCAGTGGAAGTAAGTTTTATAGGTAACTGAATGACGTCAACTCGTTCGGATGTCAAAAACGATGACGTCATGGTGTGACATTGGCGCATGCCATTCAAGTGAAACGACTCTTTATTCACTGATACTAACTATACCTAGCGAGAGGATATTGCTTTTGACTTATACCAGGATGGATCTGGTCCGGAAAAAAAAAATATTTGCAAAGGAAATTATCGCCTTCGTTTTATCTTGCTTTTCAAAGCGTTTGGAACGTCTACAACACGTTCCTATTCTGTATTTCGAGTTGTCTCGGTATGCGCGTGCGCACAATTATTTGAAGTACATGCGGGTTAGCATGTCACGAAGTTGAATGACCAGTCAACCTTTTGAATGATGTTCTGTGAACGTTACGCTATGTTAAAAATCTGTAGAGATAATCATGTGGGGTCCAAATGATCATGTCTATGGCTCAATGGATCCAATTAAAAAACAAAATATTTCGGTCTTTTTCTCCGGCGCCATTGCTTTTCGTTTCAATTTGTCATTTTGAATAGTCAAAGGGTATTGTAGCTCATACAGGCTGTCTTGTGCGCAGAGGACCGAACTTTAGAGCCGCCATTAAGTTGGAAGCGACTTAAAGCGTACAACGTTAATGTAAAACTCAGATAAAGATAAAGATAAATTTATTGCTTAACTGTGTACATTAAGGTCTTATTAATAAACATTACATTTTTAGTTTCAACAGTCTACCCAAGTCGGATTATTATGCAATAGTATTTGTGTATTTTCAGTACTTCAGCGCTTGATCTATGAGTAAGGTTTTTAGTTACAAGCAGAATAAAGCGATTGAAAGCGCTTTGTGAAACGAGCAACATCGACTCTGATTGTCGATGAATTGGTAGATAACACTTTGGCATTCTATAGTAATGACAGTTTCGTTAATTCCGAAAACTCAAAATCCGAAAGCGTTTTGGATTTTGTACAATTCTTAGAATTGTCTGTGATTTAAGTTCCAATCGAATATCCTACTATAATATTATAAACGCGAAAGTTTGTAAGTATGGATGGATGTTTGTTACTCTTTCACGCAAAACTACTAAACGAATTTGGATGAAACTTGGCACACAGATGGTTTATAACTAGGATTAACATTTAGGATTATTTTTACCCTGATATTCCCACGCTATCGAAACTAATGCGGGTGAAACCACGGGGCGATGCTAGTGTTAAATATTGTTTAGAACACAGAAAGTAAATTCACGTCTCTTTTGGTTATTAGGCCAACGATCTATGAACATCGAACGAAATGTCGTTTGATTGGTGGTTTTGTTTCTCGTCAATCTTTTAGAGCAACTTCAGATATCATCAAAGTTCCACTTACTTCTAAAGGGGTCGACCCTCAGCTTCTCCCTGACCGTGAGCGCCTCGGCGATGTCGCGCCGCTTGACGCACTGGATGCCGAGGTTCTTGAACTGGTACTCGTTGTTCTCGTCCGTCACGCGCAGAGGGATGGTGCACACGCCCCTCTCGCAGCGTTCTCTGCCCACCAGGTTGTGGGGGTGAGCTCTGGGGATAGAAAGGTGGTTGTTATGACATGATAGACTATGTTACAGTTCTTGTCCGACGTAATCCTAGTTGAGCCTTCCTAAAGAGTCGGCTTCAAGGAAAATCCCAAAAAAGCTGTTATCGATATTTGGTGCATGTCTAGGGTAGAGGCCTTTCCTATCTTATCTGTCAATAATAAGATACAATAAGTAACTGATATATATTATAGGATCATGAAAGTTGTGCTTATATAGGTACATATGTATATCTAACACTTCACACACTTCTAAAACAAAGAAAGGTGTATACCTTTCTTTGTTTCTGGATGGGAAATCATCAAGTAACTTCCCCTGCTCTGGGCGGAGCGGAAGGGAGTGTCTGACTCGTACTGACTAAAATCCGCTCGTGTTCCTTCTAGTGCCCACCGCGTTCCAGGGCCGCGGTGATTCTTTCGAACAAATTCCGCAACATATTTCATAAACTTAAAAGAACACTTTATGTTGTGTGGGACAAAAAATATAGACATTAATTGAGTTCTTGATCACTAAAGTAAGAAGTTAAATGTTGTCTACGGTCAGTGACCAGTCTGCTAACCGACTACAAAGCATGGTGACACGGCAAAATATAAGTAATTAATTGACTCTAGATTAACAAGCAACATTTAATGATTTTTAAATTCCTCATAGTAACAGCATAACAGGCTCCATCAAATTTTGTTTTTCTTGGGAACCGGATACACTATTCCAAACAACTAAAACCTTTTTTAAGAATGGGAAATCATCAAATGCCGTCTGGGCGAAACGGAAGGTTCTTACTGACTAAAACCCATCCGTGTTACTCCTAATGTCTTTTGCGTTCCAGAGCCACGGTGACTCTTTCGAACCGCAAAGCTGGCAGGCACTGGCCCTAGTATACCCCGTTTTGTTGATGCTAACATCTCTTTGAGTTTGAGTTGTTATTGTTCGTACCGTCCGGAGGCCTGAGCCCACGGTGGCTGGGAATCGTCCTGCGACTCCCGACGCGGGACGCCAATGCTGAACCACTACAACCCTGAACATTAGAATCAACAGTGGTGCCCATCAGAAAATCACCGGGGCAATAAAGCTCGTCGAAGTCCCGGAGAAACAATTCAACTGTCTTAGATCCCGCAACGAAATTAATCAGAAACCACCAGCGGAGGAGTTTAAAAAAGCACAAATTCAGCTTCTCAGCCACACCACTAGGGTAACCCGTAAAACGGGGTGGATAGAACTGCAGGGGTGAATAAAAATGAAACTTGTATTTTGATTTTCGTTTTAATACCATATTAACAGTTTCTCACAAATGATCCATTAGAAAAACCAATAATCGATAAAAAAAAATGGAGATTTTCATTTCTGCAAGCAATATTTAAATAACGAGAAAATTCAAGTTCTTCTATCCACGCCGTTTTACCGTTATTTAAAACCACGTTTAAATAATATAGTCGTAAAAACAAATCAAACAATGTCTGTACATCGTCTGCGGAACAGGTTAATGTGAAGGAGACCGCTAAGTCAACACAATGATGGTGAGCACTGCCGGTCCATAAATAGCTTGTCATTAATAAATATACGAAGTAATTAGGCATGTAACCGCTGCCCTTATAACTAAACACATTATTTATCTATTTAAACTTTATGTACAATAGTGGTACATGGGTGGACTTAATGCAACAAGGCATTCTCTACCAGTCAACCTTCCTAGCAATTCTCAACAAATAGATTCTTGGAGTATCTTGATGTTATGATCTGGAATTTTTTTAGAGATGGGTTCTCTGTTTTTGTTTTCTTCAACAAAATAAATATAATCTGAATCTGAATCTAATCTGAATCTAAATCTTCTTTATCGTGTATGATTGCAGCCTGCTGGTTGTTACCATTGAAGGTACTTGGATGAAGTGGCCGTCATTTGCATAATGCAGATTTCTTAGTCATAATAATTATGCCAGTTTCTGCTCCACGATCCCTTTTCTATACTTTAATGTTTCAATTTAATGGAATGTTTTTATCTATTTTTAATAAGTTTTTGTGTATTATTATTTAATAAATAGTATGTAAACCTCGTTATATGTGTATGCTGTGTTCTTATTAGTATTACTGATGGAACACACTTACATTAATTTGTATCACTGTGACTGATGTTACAACTGTATATCCTTTGTTAGAGATCCAAATTAATAAATATGTAACCGTTTATTGTAATTCCTTCTTTGTAGGTTATGTATCTGGACTCAATTGCTTTATGATACGTCGGAAGAGATGAGGGAAGTACTAGCATAACTTCATACATTTAACAAGCATAATCAGCCTTTTAATGTCCCCACTGCTGGGACACAGGCCTCCTCTCTAGGAGAGGGAATGGGCCGTAATCCACCACACGGGTCCAGTGCGGGTTGGTGAATGTCACATGCCTTCGAATTTTTGGTTCTAGGACATGCCGATTTCCTCACGATGTTTTTCTTCACCGTTTTGAGAGCAGTGGTAATGAAATTAATTACACAAAGTAATGCGCCTGGCTGGGTCGGAACCCGCGACCTACAATTCGTAAGTCGGGGCCGTTACCACTCGGCCACCACTGCTCCTCGCACACTTAACATGCCGTTAAAGGATCGCAACCTAAAACAACTCGTTGCAAGTTCTATGACAAATGCTTGCACTGTCTGGACAGGTCCACTCAAATCTGTGTGGCCCTTTCCTCAAAAGGCCTCCTCAGACATTAACGTAGGTTAAATCATATGAAAACCATGTAGATGGTTCTCATATGATTTGACCAGTACGGATTGTATGGACTTTAAAAGAGACTTTGACCTCTGAGTTCGTTTCAGTGTTTCTTCTCAGGGTAGTCGGCTAGGAAACATGAGCTTCATCTAGCTTAAAATGACCAGAAATATTGTACGTGTAAGTGTTATATTTAACCTACTTACTAAATAAATATAATTTATCATTACGCTCATATAAATGATGGTCCTATTCAGGCTTAGCAAAAGTAGTCTCTGTTACTTGGTGCTTACCTATAAGGCTCATCTTTGGTGACACACGACACGACGATGACCACCTGTCCCGTGTAGCCGCATATCTTAATAGTAGGGTAAGTCTTGTTGTCCGAAGTGCTGTTCACGCCGGGAATCGAACCCGCTGACCGCCCTTCACACTCGTAGCGAAATCTGTGGACAAAAGAAAATTTATTATACAAACAAATCTATATTTTACAAGTAATATAGGATAGTTATAGGTGCTGCCATGGAGACAAAGTGCATGGGATTGATATCGAGCTTTCGAAATGTCCCGCTGTTATATTGAACTTTCGGCGACCATTTTATCGATGGTAAAATGTTACTTTTTTTCGGGCCCTAAGTTTTTTTTCAAGGGTTACTCCGGATGCCTTTATCATACACGTCTTTCTATATAGCTTTCACATATATGAATAATTTCATCAAGAAAAACGTATCCACAATAGGGTAGTTGACAAAAAAAAATCTAATTAGTCCGTTAAATAGATTGCCAAAAAATATTGAACACGTATTTTTTCTTTGTTCACGTAAATAAAAAACGAAGACGATACAGTGCGTTGAAACTCGTGTGACATCACTTCGTGTTACGATTTTTACCACGCCGTGACGTCACAGGCGCCCACTCATGATCTTTGAAGCTTTTCATTTTCATCAATTTTTATTGATTTGCTAAAGCAAAAAATACGTGTCCAATATTTTTCGATAATCTAACTGACGGACTAAATAGAATCACATTTTTATGCTTCAGGAAACATCTCTTTTTTGTTACAATTTATTGATTTAAAAGATTGGTCTGTGAATTGAGTCCGTGGAGTTTCTTGCACTTTCTTCTCCATAGAGGTCTACGCTTTGGAACGTGCAGATAGCTTCACCTCTTTGGACTGACCGGCCTTGACAATTCAAATGGTTTAATTGAAATAAATGGTTTGAGTTTGAGCAGTGACGAGCCGAATTGTGAGGCCAAAGATCATACAATCAGAGCCCCAAGTCTGCTATTTTTATAAATTTGTCATTCCAATACGATCCCAGTGTCATTTTGCTAAAAGTTCGTAATCTGCTAAATTCATAATGGTCGATCATTGGTCGGTCAATGGTCTCGTAATACTGATCAAACGAACTGTCAAAATGTTAGCGGATTACCGCATACGTCTGCCATTCATGTGTCATTATGTACGAGATTACCATTCTATGCCATTTCCTTCAATGGAGTGTCAGTGGTTGATATTAGTAGATTATCAAATATGTCAAAATCAACCATTATGAAATCAATGATAGACCATTCTGACACTATTTTAAGACTGTGCCGACCTAAACCGGCGAACGCTGTTTAGGTAAATTTTTCGCTGTATGCGAGTCACGCACACAGCTGCGCACTCACACGTGCGTGATTGTTGAAAAATAAAACTTGGTAACTTACAATTTAATAAAATATAGCATCATGTGGATTGTGAGTAAATATAATTCTAGTAGTGTTTTAGTTTTACCTAAGCTTCATTTTTATTGATTTGGTTTGAAATGTAAACAATTTATGTTTATTTATTATTCAATGAAAAATATTTTGCAAAAATTAAAAGAAAGGTATATCAAAATGTATTTTAGGTTTTATGACGATTTGTACAAAACTTCTTTTGAAACAACTCTTTATAAAGTTTTCAATACATTCTAAGTTTAAAAAATATGCCAAAATTATATACATTATACTTTGATTATATAATGTCTAGATAGAGCATCAATAGCGCGGAAACGTGTCAAAAAATATCAGCCAACTGTTGGCCTATAAGGTCTTACCCGCCGATTAGTGCCGATCGTGCCGCTTTAGTGTCACTACGTATTACGCGCGCTGAGTAATAAACAAAAAACAGCGATAAACGACATGAATAAAACGGTATGTGTTATTAAACTGCGACGGAATTATAAATTAAGGGTAAAAAGTACCAAACACATCACCTATCATCGCTAAGTAACCAGAAAACTACGTATTTATTTATTGTTTTTATGATTACTAAATTACGCCATATTTTGTCAGTGTTGCCAGTTTCTTTTTTTATTCTCCCAACTTAACATTTTTTTTTGTGGGTATGTTCGTTGGTTTATGGTAACGTTTATATAATTTAGTTGACGTAGTTTATTATTCGATTTATAAAAAGGTGGAGTTTTTTTAATTCGTCTATACTTTTACTTTTTTACAATAATATAATTTTGGCGAATAACTTTTTTGTTTATGAGCCAATTTTAATGATTATTTTTGCATTGGGTTCAATAAACCGATTTAAAAAATGCTAAGAGTAATTTAAATAAGATTAATGTATTAAGTCTTTCTTTATAATTATGCTTTTGAAGCCGATGCCAAGTAAAAATTGTTATTAGCTCGGTAAATAATTTACTTGGTACACTCCAATTCAATCTTTATGACGGCTCTGAAGTGCGCTGCTCCCTGCGCAGTACCGCATCCCTCACCCCCGCTGACACTCGAATTTGTTACTGCGCAGCGACTCACCTCATGTTCCGAACCGCCATAAAGTTTTAATGCTGTACCGTCTTTTTGTCCTCATTTAGGTAATGATTAATATCTGGTACTGATTAATAGTATTAAATCATAGATTCAATCTATATAAACTGCCTAAAAAGTTTATTATTCTAATTTGATTAACTTAACTGATTTAATACAACATTCACACACACAACTCTAATTAAATTGTATATTTTATTTATTTAAAAAAGAGAGAAACAGACACTACTAAAACTGAATAATACTACATACATACAACTAAACTTATCTTTTTTTAAATATGTGATCTATGGGAGAATTCTAGTAGCTGGTATCATTATTCACGCACACAGAGACAAAGACGCATAGTGTAAAACACCGTCCGCACGCACACATGTTTGAAATTGTTGCCTCGTATTCTTTGCTTTGACAGTAGGGCGACGCTCCATCTAGACATTATATAATCAAAGACATTATAGATAAATAAGAAAAAAAAAATAGAACTGTTTTATTGGTATACTATATTGGATCGTATCAAACAGCAAGTGGTGTGACAATAAACACAGTATTTATATTTTCTGAGTTATTTTATAATATAAGGGGCATAGATGATACTATTACAATTGTACTATCAACTAATCATTATTATTTTATTACGTTTCTCATTTGTCAATTTTTCAGTTTCAGTTTTTCGTTTATTTGTCTTTGCCCGTGCATTGATTGCTTCTAGGATGTATTCGGGCTCTTTGATTTCCATTTGTCTGTCCAATCTTGAGTCGATTATTTCTGGTAGTAAACATTCGAAATAGAACATTTTCAATTGAGTTTCCAACACAGTCCACAATGCTTTGTCTTCCTCTATTATTTCTATTTTCATATCGACATCCGTCCAAACGGCAAATATGCATATTTTTCTTTGCGTGATACGAATCTGACCTTGTGCTTGGTAATACCAATCGTGGTTTTTATTTAAATATACATTACCTCCTCGACCTATATCCAGAAAGTAATTTTTTTCACCTTAATAGCATCATCAATATTTTTGCCCCTAGCAGAATATGGACATTTTATTTCTACAATTTTTGTATATCCACAAGTCAATCTGGGCTTGCTCCTAAAAATGGAAAAACAATTACATAAGTTTATCATATTAAATCAATTTAAAATAAATCCCTAATATTTTCACCGATTGTCAACTGTTCTATAAATAGGTCTGAAAGGTCCTATAAAAAGTTAAATTGGAACGTAAACTTATCACATACGTTTGACTGTTCTTCTTCTTGATCATTCGAAGCGATTGATCTAAGATAAAACAAGAAAACAATGTCAATAACATAGATTTGCCGAAACAATTACTATTAATATTATATATATATTAATATTAAACAATAAACAACTTAATAATCTTTAGTATGGCACTAATAATCGCTTTACATTAAATAACAAAAATCTTGTTCGATTCGAAAGGGTCGCAAATCCTAGTGCCTATCGTAAGACGTACGCCGCTCTCAGAACGTTTGTCAGTTCTATTATTGGCGGCCTCAAAGGGACTCGTCGACAATAGATTTGAAAAAATAAATGTAGTTACCTATGAGATTCGTAAATCAGCTAGATTCACGAATCCCATAAATACCTACATTTATTTATTAAGAGACGGATAATTATTAATCTTAAACTAGCAGATGATACGTACCGATTTGGAAGAACATTTTTTTTAAATTGGTTTCTTTTATTTCTATAATACCTCTCCTTTCGCTTTCCCATTTTTCCAAATTATCTAAAACAATATTAATGCTATAACACTAATGTAAATATACAAAATTTAAACACATTCGATTAACAGAATTGCTTACAAGATAAAATTCATGAAATGATGTAATTAAATTCAAGATATCGAAAATGTCACGTACCTTATTTTTCTATGCAGCAGAATGTGTTTAAAAGGTAATTCGCGATCGATGCGCTCGCTCTGTAAAGTGACGTGCGGTCGCTCTGAGCTCTCGGGGACGACTGAATTGTAGGTGGCGGCACAGACACAGTACAAATTTTGTATGGCGAATTCGGAGCGCATTTTGAATAAAAATATATTAAAATCTTCTGGACAATATTATGAAAATATGAGACGCAAATTATTAAGATAACATATTAGAGATTAGCTTGAATTAATATCTACAGAATATTTCTATAGATAAAGATATGAAATCCCCTAAATGCCAGCACGCTTTTTTGTAGATTTTGCTCAACTTCATATGAGTCCATTAGAAAAACTACACCATATTTCATATTTTTGCTTCGCAAACATTGTACGCACATTATCCGTGGTAATAATTATGTAAATTTTGATTGTGTAAATAAACTATTTTCGTTCATATCAACTTAACCGTAACTGTCCTTTTGTCGCTTTTTGCTCGGCGCAGTCTTAATAGCAGACTTGAGGCCCAGGTGCAGTCACACTCAGTATTCAACATCCCAAATGTACGATATCTATAAGAAGAGAAGAGGTTAGATTACTTTAATTAAGCCATATAGACAGGGTTTTAAAAATTGGTAGCTCTCATTTTATGGGTTCCGTAGCCGAACGGTAACCAACGTAACCCCATTACTAAGCCTTCGCTGTCCGTCCATCCATCTGTCTGTCAGCGGACTGCATCTCATTAACCATAAAACATTCACAGGGTGTTTATTTCAATTACCGCTATAACATAAAATAATAAAAAATATATTATTAATTAAATAGGTTATTAAAAATAACCATTACTGGTACTCCATTTCAGCCCCCTCCCGAGTATCGGGAGTCGCAGCGACCACAGCAGCTTGTTCTTATTTCTTACTGACAGGGAGAAGGAAGATTTCGCGACTTAAGAGCTGCCTAGATCTATCTCTAAACTAGTTTACGCCACAACATACCGGACGTTAGCACTTTCGCATAGACTAGACTTGGGTGTGGACCTATAACAAGTCACTCTGTTGAGGCAACACATCGAAATAATATATCTGGTAGAATATATTGGGCTCACATGTATATTTTCCAGTTTCCTTTATATAATACTAGCAGCGCCCCGCGGTGTCACCCGCGTTGTTCCCGTTCCCGTGGCAATCCGGGGATAAAATATAGCCCATGACACTCGAGAATAACGTAGTTTTCTATTGGTGAAATAATTTTGAAAATCGGTTTAATAGATCCAGAGATTATCCCTTACAACGTCACAAACGTTACCCCTTTATAAAATTAGTATAGATTGAGGGATACCCAATAAACGTATCTTTTACGGTTAATGGTACGGAACCTTTCATGTGAGAGTCCGACTCGCACTTAGACGGTTTTTTATTGTACTAGCAGGCGTTGCCACTAGCCATTTATGTCTGAAGAAGAAAAACAAAAGCACCATTCCTCACTAATATTAGACGTAAGATTGGTACATATCCGACAAAGTATTGATCCACAGAAGAATTGCCGTCTTCTAAAAATAATCCCATAAGTGTAGCGACCTATTTAATAATGCATTCTGGGCACGGGCAGCAATCGACGGCTAGTTTGTAGCCGCCTGCGCAGTGCTAAGCGGAACCGGCGGGGTTAGTGTAAACATACTAAATGAATTAGTTTATGGAGCTATTCGTTCGCAGTTTTAGTATAAATGACTTTTGTGTTGCTTCCTGTAGGTTAAATGCCACCTATATACATACAAAAAATCTTTTGATGAGTAGTTAATTAAAGTTCTTAGTGAAAATCTTTATAGGTATATGGCTGTCGGATTCTGCAGAATACCTGTATCTATACTAAGGAAGAAAGTGTTTTTTTTTTGTTTGTTTGTACCGAATAAGCTCTGAAACTACTGGACCGATTTTAACAATTTTTTCACCAATGGAAAGCTACGTTATCAGCGAGTAACATATGCATTGTATCACTGTGTTGTAACATTGTATCACCGCGGGAAAGGGAACTACGCGGATAAAACCGCGGGGCGTTGCTAGTAACTTACAAGAGATTAAGGAGTAAAGACTTGTAAGGATGTCATTTATTGTTTGTTGGGTTGATTTAATTATGAATAAATAAATATTGATAATACGAAACGGTATAAATTAATTAGAACCTTTATCAAGCAATTATATCGCTAAGCTGTGTCTGTTAGGGCACAGTAGAAATATGTAATTTTTACTGTGGTTAGGGTCAGCTTGTGTACATATGGAGACCACGCTGTTCGCTATTATGAACATAAGCTAAGCTTTTGCCGCGATCAGAAATTTATATTGTAAAACTACATTAATTTGAATTATCAGCTTATCTCACCAGTCAAATAAAAATAGTAGTCCAAGAAAAAAGGAAATACCAGTAACAATGACGTATTATATTTTTGGGTTCCGTAGCCAAATGGTTAAAACGGAACGCTTATGGATTCGTCATGTCTGTCTGTCCGTCCGTATGTCACAGCCGTTTTACTCGGAGACTATTAAAGTTAAATCAATGAAAATTGGTAGGTAGGTGTAACCTATTAACCGCTATTCAATAATGCTGTAATATTATAGAAACAAATAATTTTAGGGGTGACACTTCATACATGTAACTGAGGGATGAAAAAAAAATCCAACAAACATAATCGTGTGGGTTATCACTGGATAGCTCTTTCAAAATGAAATAGAGGTTTTTAAAAAGTTTTTTTTTATTTATGGCAAGGAAAATTGTTTTGAACATCACAGTTTATATACTTTAAGAGACATGAGATATTAACAGTGAACTACGGAACCCTTCACTATGCGTGGTCCGACACTCACTTGGCCGGTTTTTTGTATAGACGCTTCATGCGCTAGCATCACAAACGCAAGCAAGAGTGCGGGCAACGCATCTATAGGTACTTTATTATCAAATGCAGTCAAAAGAAAAAGTTAACAGCAGCAAGTTAAGTACCCGGCAAGCGAATAAGGACAATCTTACAAGCAATAACTCTACTAATAAGACCTTTATCAGCGCCCTACGTTTCTATTAACAGTGATAATGATTTTCCGCGAGCATTGCGTATGTCACGTGTGTCGCCACGGTGCCTCTGACATAACAACGCAACGTGAGCGCCGCATACTAACAAGAAACGACCTGGCACTTGAACTGACTAGGCACACAGAACAGAAAGGTACAGAAGACCCAAGGCCTCAAGCTAGACAAAGTGGGATACTACGAGCGATAAAAACCGGCCAAGTGCGTGTTGAATCACGCGTAGTGAAGGGTTCCGTAGTTCACTGTTAAAATGTTATATCAATTTTGGTTGGGAAGTGTCTATTTGCTCAATTTTTTTAAGAATCTTCTACTTTATAGTTTAAAAGTTAGGGGGACACATTTTTTACGAATTCGGAAGCAGATAACTCAAAAACTATTGCTTTAAAGAGAGCAGTGGTGGCCAAGTGGTAAAGGCCCCAACTTACGAATTGTAGGTCGCGGGTTCAAACCCAGCCAGGCGCATTATTTTGTGTAATTAATTTCATCACCACTGCTCTCAAAACGGTGAAGGCAAACATCGTGAGGAAACCGGAATTTTTGGTTCTAGGACATGCCCTAGAACCAAAAATTCGAAGACATGTGACATTCACCAACCCGCACTGGGCCCGCGTGCTGGATTAAGGTCCATTCCCTCTCCTGGAGAGGAGGCCTGTGTCCTAGCAGTGGGAACATTAAAAGGCTGATTATGCTTATGCTTTTTTATTGCTTTAAATAAAAAACTTTTTTAGAAACCTTTCGTTCTTTGGAATTTATTTTTTTAATCCCTCAATTACATGTATGGAGTGCCACCCCTAAAGTTGTCTCGCTGATGGTGGCGCGTGTGTTTGATCATTCGGTTCCCTTCAAAATGGTTGAGCTGAATAGTGCCGATACTGTCAGTTGAGACTGGTCATCTCTTCACTACCACTGACTTGTTTTAATGTTTATATTTTGAATCATTTTATAGTTTCATTTTTTCTCTCATATAGAAGCAAAAAGAATGTAACCAAGATTTTTGTAATAAAGAACATGATTTAAAAGAGTGTCCGTGGAATTTATTACACGTTCTTCCATAGTGATCTACGCTTTCGAAAGTGCAAATAGCTTCATGTTTTTGACTGACCGACTGTGACAATTCAAAAGTGTCAAATGCTTTGAATCTTGAGACTAGTACTTCTGCACTTCTCTGTTTAGTATTAGTGCCGTTTAGAGTCTAACTATGTGTACTGGAACGCTACGCATTAGGTGCGAGTGAACGCGCTATGTGAAGCGCCTCGTCTATCGAGCATTGCTGCTGAGATTCTTCTATAGACATGAATCACGTTTCGAATGACACCAAAGAGTAGAAAAATAGATTGCGTTTTGCGAAACACGAAATGAAAAGGTACTACGCTAGTTATTATTTATTACATGGAGATATGGAATAGGATTAGATTAGAGCAGTGGTGGCCGAGTGGTAACGTCCCCCCCGACTTACAAATTTTAGGTCGCGGGTTCAAACCCAGCCTTTGGATGGGAAATCATCAAATGACCCCTCCCGCCCTGGGTGGAGCGGTAGGGAGTGTCAGACTCTTACTGACTAAAACCCACCCGTGTTTCTCTTGTGCCCTTTGCGTTCCAGGGCCGCGGTAACTCTTTGGACCAAATTCCGCAACCGTTCAAACTCAGCCTGGCGCATTACTTTGTGTAATTCATTTAATCACCACTTCTCTCAAAACGGTGAAGAAAAACATCGTGAGGAAACTGGCATGTCCTAGAACCAAACATTCGAAGACATGTGACATTCACCAACCCGCACTGGGCCCGCGTCCTGATTACGGCCCATTCCCTCTCCTAGAGAGGAAGCCTGTGTCCCAGCAGTGGGAACGTTCAAAGGCTAATTATGATGGAATAGGATCAATTTACCTCTCCATCAGTTTCTTCAACGATCTGTGTCCCAAAACGTTCAGCCAAAGTGTAATTCTCTGTCAGGGGCGTGCAGTGATTCTAGAGTAAGGGTAGGCCAGACATAATGTCCAAAAAAAAAGCTCACCACATTCTACTGGGTTGAAATCACGATACGGAACGATGAGAAACATATAATTTTAAAAACTCACCAAATTCAAATCACGATATTCTGACGATACAAACTACTCTTTCTAGAAGTATTGAACAAAATGCACAGAAAACAAAATAATTTGTGTGTACACACATAGCCAGTTATATGTTTCATAACTCTGAGGATTGAAATGACGAGTACGAGATGAATTATTTTTGAGTTAATTCTCGTAACTCGGGTATACATCTACCTTTAGAAACAACTTGAATCTTATCATTATACGATAGCTGTGAAAACTTACTGTTTTTAATCTCTAACAAACACATTGTAAGCACAAACTTCACAATTTAGGACCATTTTTAAGTATGTAAACAAATAACTAAACTTTAATATTTACACTACTTTATGACTCAAAACGAATTACTTATAAATCAATGCACTATGATTTATAACACTCAACAACAAAATATTCGAACGACTATTGCTTGTCACATGAAACAATATCAACAATATGGCTTCTCTTTTTCTTGCAAAAATATCATTTAAAAAGACAATCAATACACTTCCAAAAAAAAATGCTACATGGTCCTATCGTAATCTTTAAGAATGACATGTAATGACATTTTGCCGGGTTATACATCATAACCCGCCAAAATTGACAATTCTATGTCAACAGAGTTGCCAATTTTATTTTTCTAATTCCCTTTAAACCAAATTCTCAAATTAAGTTTGGAAAATTTGGGGAGAAAAGTTAAATTCTTGCGGTTTTTAATTATATTTAGAGGGTTATTAATTACAACTTAACATTTATTTTGTACATTTTATACTTTTGATAATACTAACCAGTTTTTTTAAACTATATCTATAAGTTATTAAGGAAATTATTATTCTCAAATTGGCAACCCTGTTAAGCGATTTCCATTCATAAAATTTTACTACTTGTCCTTGAATTGTGTGGTGAACCAATCAGGACCCGTGTAGTGGGCTCCAGCGAGCCTAGAAAACGCCCATAATTTATACATGTGTGTGTAAATTATGGGCGTACATACACAAGAACATTTGCACACATGCATAAATTTATCAATTGAAATAAGGCAGTCCGTATTGTGGCCTATGTGAACCGTTTCGTAGGAACAGCGTAGTTTGAAATACGTCACACGCACGGGCGCGGGGCGAGAAGTTGCTATAAGCATTATACTAGGCGTTATGAGTTATTAAATATTTTTGTTTTATTTTATTGCATAGTTACAATAAATACATTTGTTTTATTTATCCGTTGCTATGGTAGGGTAGGCTTAGCCTAATTGCCTATATGGAGCGCACGCCCCTGTTCTCTGTTCTGCCCCCGGTGGTGCCAAGGAAGTGGCGAATTTACTGTCAATAACTCAAATACTACTCGTCAGATCCCAATCAAATTTAAATGGAACCACACGACAAGCACCAGCTTTCCAAAACAAAGTTATGAGGTAACAAACATAAAAAAAATACAGTCGAATTGAGAACCTCCTCCTTTTTTGTAAGTCGGTTGAAAAAAGAATCCAAAGAGACAGTTTTATTTACCCAACAGATTTTTATTTTTATTGGCAGGAATAAAATCAAGAGTCTCACTTTACAAGCGCTCATTGACTCAGGCAGAGTGATCTTTAATAAATTCATTCATATTTATTAAATTAACTAACATAATATTAAGTGCTACTAACACCTGTGGACCGAAAGTTGTCTTTTCAAATAAATATTAATAATAATAATAATTAATCTGCCCTGAACTGACGACCAACGCATGAAATTACGTTTTCGGACGTTTTTCCCCTTATTTATACCAGAGACCGTCACTAAAAAACATTTTGTAACAAGGGCTTACTATATGACTCCTGCATTAGAGACTTCAGTTGATAACACGTAAATATTATTATGGTTTTCTTGCATGTATTTTACTGTATGGGTTTTTTGTTACTATCAGTCAAATATGTATGAGTGTTCAGTGGGATATTCTAAGCTATTTGTGGACCTCTCGTTTACCTCAAGTTGGGTATTTGACATTGCTGTAATCTGTGAGGTTTATTAGAACAATATTGGTGCTATGTTTTATTAACTGATTACTATTTTAAATGGGCATGTTCGGATGGATGAATGGATGTTTGTTACTCAATCACGCCAGAACCAGTGAACAGATTTGGATGAAATTAGGCACAGAGACATATTATATTCTGGAATAGAACATAGGCTACTTTGACAGTATAATTTCTTGGGATAATTCCCGCTGGCAAAAGATAAAAAAAAACGATTTTGCAAATCTTGATGTCAGTGTTAGATAAGCACAAGTGTCTCGTGCGTAGTATTTTTCTATATTAACTAAAACTTTTCAACTTCAATTTTCTTTTTTAAAAATCGCAATAGCTAATTCAATGGAGTAAGAGATCTGTATGAGTTTTACACTGAAAAGTGTTAGGCTTTTATTATTTTACCAAACAGGTAGATACATGTACAAATATTTGTTTATTCAAATGCTGTGGTTTTGCGATAAATATAAAGTTATTTTCGCAAAATTTGCTACAGTAGGTACGTACTAACTTAACCTACAGGGCATTCGTTAAACCAAATGGGGAATTGATATTAAACGAGTAATTTTATCCATATTAGAACTTTATGCTGGGTCTTACTACGAATTTAAAGGTGGTGTGGTACCTAGTCAACGGGTAGTACCCTATAGGTTTTCATTCCATTGCAAGCGTCAAAACATGCGCCATAAACGGAGCATACACGGCCTTATCTTTAGATTGCGTAGTCTTAGAAGATCGATTTTCCATTGCTCCAAGAGATAGATCCAGATCTGAGTGTTTGATATCTCAACTTGAATCCTCCACGCGTTCCTGAGAATAAGGGTCTTGTGTATTGGTCACGACTAGACAGACAGACCGCCAGCGTGATTACGTTTTTGCCGACCGAACTACGGAACCCTAAAAAGATAACATCAAGCACATAATTATCTAACAAAGCATTTGATTGCACAGTCTACCTATACAGGAAAACAGGGGAAGTAAATAAATACCTACAAACAAATAAAACATTTATAGAAAAATGCCGTAATGTAGATGCAATTATTGTTACATTTCAATTGTATGTAGGCACGGTATGTATTGTCAACCGCATTTGAATTACAAAAATCATCTTTAGTGCTATGACATAACGGCGCAGTTTGAATAGTTGGCATGGTCGTGTAGTTGATTGTACTGCTGTCTGCAATATTTGTTTTCGTGCAAAGTTTGAAGAGTAGAAGACACGATAGTGGATCAATTGATATTGCTGAATGTGAATTAGTATGTGAGATGGATGCCGATTTCTTTTTCTGAACTGACAAAAGAAGAAGAAAATCCTGTGTTTAGACAGGAAAAAAGCGGTCCTATTATGTCGATTTTCAGAAAATAAATGAAATTCAATATTTTTGTTTACTTTAAACTAGATGAAGCCGGTGTTTGCTTGCTGAATACCCTGAAAACAATTAAGCACCGAAATTAACTCAAAGACCTCTTTTGGTCCATACAGTCGGTACTTACTGATATGAGAATCATATAACTTAATTGTCTGAGGTGAGATTTTGAGGAAAGGAACGCACAGACTTTTATCAAATGAATTCTTCCAATCTGGGCGGAGCGGAAGGGAGTGTCAGACTATTACTGACTAAGACCCATCCGTGTTCCTCCAAATGCCTTTAGCATTCCAGGGCCACGGTGACTCTTTCGAACAAATTCCGCAACCCTGTCCACTGACCCTATGGGTCCCCGTCTTCTTTGCTGATATCTCTTTGAGGCGCGCGTGGATTACGACGCGCTGTCGACCCGGGCCTGGTTGCTATCGGGCGGCAGGCCTTCCATCGCTCGCCATCCGTAGGCCCGCGCCTACTGTGTCCGGGAATAACCCTGCGTTTCCCGACGCCCGGGGCGTCTTCTTCTGTTGCGGCGGCTGGGGCGTGAGGTTTCCCTCTCCCACAAGATTTGAGTGTACCTGGCCAGTCAGTTGTGTATCTCAAATAGCAGCTGGTATATCGATATGCTTGTTTTCTAGAGCGTTTGGTCGTCAACTTACGCTGAACCATTTTCCATGTCCTAATTTTAAATAATGGATGATGTAATGTCGTCTACGCAAAACACATTGTAGTCTATTCATTTTTAACCATAGACTAAATATAGTCGCGTTCGTGTCCTTGGACTAGCAATTAAAAAAAAAAAAACTCAGTTTCATATTACAAACAAATTGTAGCCAAGGAAAATGCACGAGAGATTTATTTGGAAAATATCATGCATGAGCATTGTTAGAGTTATATAAATTTCATTCACCAAGTCAAAGTCAATTCATTTATTTCAACTAGACCATTAGACGGCACTTTTGAACGTCAAAACATTTGACAATAAAAATATTATAGTGACTCTAGTTGTCCATTCGCAAAAAGTAGATTCTTATGGAGAAGAACGGACAAGAAACTCCCTAGTTACTCTTTTCAAATATTTATAAGTTTTACAATATTTTGTATACATTAACCAATTGATTTTATATGTGAGGACGATGCACCCGGATAAAAACTCGACCTTATTATACACTATCTCCTGCTCACAGCTTCTCTCGCCTGGCATGTTGCTAAAAATTATAAGTCTCCTGGTCTTAGACTAAATCGATGTCAAATTTAGTTACAAACAAAAAATAGTTACTTTCGCATTTCCTTATTAATAAGGATTATAATTAATACAGCAAACGGGCACTATTGGAAATTGATATCAAAAATAGATTATCCAGAATTCAAACCCACAATTTTGGTCCATATCTAAATAAATTCTACAATCGATAAGGAAAATAAGAGGAAATTCGGCTTTTTCCTTGTTCAGTAATAATTTGTATACTTATTGTTGACTGTAGGCAGACTTTCTTGACAAACTGCGAATACTGAGGAAAACTGTTATGTAAAGCATACAAGTTTACGTATGCAAATCATGCAATAACTATGACTATTCGTCGAACATCTTGGACACAAAACATACAAGTACAGAAGGCTTAGTCATTCAACTTGTCAAACATTTATAAGGTCAACTTGTCAACAGTTATAAGGTGTAAGGTATGCTATGGTTGTGGAATTTGTTCGAAAGAGTCACCGCGGCCGTGGAACGCAAAGGGCATTCGGAGGAATACGCTTTTATTTGCTAAGCTTTCACGCTTAAAACACTAAACCATTTTTGAACATTCTTTCATCAATGGAAAGCTACATGAAAGCTATTTTATCCTCGTAATCTTAAGGAAACGGGAACTACGCGGGTTAAACCGCGAAGCGCTGCTTGTACGATTAGACATGCGAAAGTTGGGATTGATGTTTGTTACTCAATTGACGCCAGAACGGCTGAAAGGATTTGAATGAAACTTGGCATATTATAGTTTCGAATAGCACATAGGATACCCCGGCTACCCCTTTTTATACCGGGAGTATGTTTCCAATGGGTTTATTACCGACTAGCAACGCCCCGCGGTTTTACCCGCGTAGTTCCCGTTCCCTTGGGAATATGGGGATAAAATATAGCCTATGTTACTGGTGTATAATGTAGCTTTCGAATGGTGAAAGAATTTTTAAAATAGGTCCAGTAGTTTTTGAGCCTATTCATTACAACCAAACAAACAAAGTTTTCCTCTTTATAATAATTATTAGTATAGACAAACACATGGGCGATGTTGTTAGTACAAGATAATCCTACTAATATTATAAACGCGAATGTTAGTAAGTATGGATGGATGTTTCTTTCTCTTTCACGCAAAAACTACTGAACGGATTTGGATGAAATTTGGCACACAGATGGTTTATAACCAGGATTAACATATAGGATAATTTTTACCCCGATATTCCCACGGGATCGAAACCTATGCGGGTGAAACCACGGGGCGCTGCTAGTATATTCCATATAGGCAAAAACAAACGTCCTAAGATGCACCTAGTTCCAAATATCATAGAAAGCACTTTACGCCAGCATCCAAAAATATTATTTCCCAAGCTGCGTATTTAAATAAATAAAAAAAGTAACAATATACGCGTGGGCGCCGGAATGCGTCACAACGAACAGTTCATGTTTTCGGTATAACCACCTTAAGGATGTTATTGTACTTAAGTACAGTAGGTAAATCCCCGCCACATTGCTTGTTAATTATTCCACTTCCTCTTATGTTGCTGTGCTGGTTTTAACAGTAAAAAAACTGTACACGCAATGTTGAGGATGATTCGCGAAAAGTGGGCATGATATGGCAAGTTGCTTAGATCTACTTTGATCAGTTCCACATCCATAGCATGAGATTCTATTGACTGTTTATAGGCGGTGAACTCTCTGCTAGGGTTTGCGAAATTTTTTCGAAAGAGTCACCGCGGCCCTGGAACGCAAAGGGCATTAGGAAGAACACGGGTGGGTTTTAAGTCAGTAAGAGTCTGACACTTCTTTCCGCTCCGCACAGAGCAGAAGAAGTCAATTGATGATATCCCATCCACAGAAAGAAGGTATCTAATAAATAAGGTATCTAATAAATAAGGTAGATATTTAGATAGGTTTTGAAGTCAGTAAGAGTCTGGCACTCCCTTACATTTCGCCCAGAGAGTAAGAAGTCATTTGATGATTTCCGAAGCCAGAAAATCTGACACCAGTCCTGCCAAGAAGAGTACCATGTTCCCCAGTTAATGGGTTGCGGAGGTCTGGTAGGCAGCCGCTCCACGTAAAATACTGGTATTCAGCTGAATCCTGTATGACTGGGAGCCGACCACAATATAGTTGGGAAAAGGCTAGGCAGATGATGATGAAAAAAGGAGGTAAACTCTAGAAATGCTGATCTGATAGCGAAAATTCTTTCACTGATAATTTAGTGAGTACATAATAAGATCTCTTAGTTTTGTAGTTTTAGAGTCCATATTTAATGAGGAACCCAAAAACGAAGCCAATAGATTCACAAAATTAAAAGCGAACGTTGTGATATTTTCTGTGACTCTACTATCCAACCAAAATGCATCATTTAACATAATTCATAATTCCTGTTACTCAAGAGACTGCTCCACTAGTCACTAGATTATCTTTTAATTTCCATACCAACCGAAGCGATTATTATTGCAACATACTAGAACAGCACCAGCTCCCTCGGCCAACACTTGAACCCTGAAATAGCTCAGCGCGTCACCCTCAGAATTAGCGGCCGGCTAACGGAACAAAAGGCGAGCGTCATCTTGTACTGTCATACGACTCGTGGCCGATCATCAGTACCAATAACTATGACGTAGTTAGAGTTTATAGCCGAGGTAACGAATCGATAGAACATGGGTTAAACATTAAGTCGGTAGAACGCGGGAGCCTGGATGACGCTCTCACAGGAACGGGAAACTGCTACATGAGTAGAGGCCTCTGCTTAACAGTGGGCGAAGTGGGGTTGTGGATGATTATGATGATGGAGAAGATGACTAGTCTGCAATGGAAACATTTTCTAAAGAAGTAGGGCTAGGTTATGGCAATTTTGAAGCCGCAGTAACCACTGCTGAAGACGTGAATCATAAAAATCTAGTAGAGATCAAAACGAAGGATGTGAATGCCTTCAGTAGTGTTAATTTGTAAATATAAGAAGCCGTAAGATGGCTAGATTATGCGGAAGATAAATATGGCTAGAACGCAGTTGAATATTGAAGTGGTGGTAAAGAGAGAATGAAGAAAACACGAAGTTAATACAAATCATAGTTAGAGCTTTTTAAATTAAGGCAATTTATGATAGAAGTAGTTACAGCTCTAGTTCACAATCTTAACAACCTAAATTATATTGATTTTAAACCAGGCACATTCAATTTCGAATTGCACATTACATTAGCTATCTATAACATGGCATTTGTCCAAATTGATTCAGTTGTTTGAATTAAACTGACCCAGTGTATAAACATGAATTTAACAGATTAAATTAATAAATTGTTTAATGCATCATATTCTTAGCTTCACGTGGAAGGTCAGATGCAGTATCTAGTAAGAATCAATGAATAATTTTATGAGGCCCTTCGCAAAATCACTCTTACTGAGCCAAAGCGCCATACATTCAGACAAAAAGTTTTTGTTGTTTTTAGATTGGCACAACTGAAAATTCTGGTCTTTTGGGACAAACAAAAACTCATTCGCATAAGAGTCGATGAGGAAATGCTAGAACGAGTCAATTCCGACACAATATTCATGCAACACATTCTTACTGGTGACGTGGGTTTATGAGTTTGACATGCAAACTAGTCAACAAACTTTGGAGTTGCGCTTTCCAACTGGACTGAAACCTGAAAAAACCACGTCAGGGTGATCAAAAGTTAGGCGCGGGCCTGCGGATGGCGAGCTATGGGTGGCGAGCTATCGCCATCCGATAGCAACCAGGCCCGAGTCGACGGCGCGTCGTGTTTCACGCGCGCCTCAAAGAGCCGTCAGCAACGAAGACGGGGCCCCATAGGGTCAGTGCCTGCTAGGGTTGCGGAATGTGTTCGAAAGAGTCACTGCGGCCCTGGAACGCAAAGAGCACTAGAAGGATCACGGGTGGGTTTTAGTCAGTAATAGTCTGACACTCCCTTCCGATCCGCCCAGAGCGGGAGAAGTCATTTGATGATTTCCCATCCAAAAAAAAACAAAGGGCGATCAAAAGTCAAAGTCGCGGGTCAGAGTTTTTTTACGTTGTACATTCGGAATTTCTTGCTGGAAAATCAAACGGTAAATAAAGATGTTATGAAAGCGTTATGCGCTGCTGCGTTTAAGAGAGCAAGTTATAGGAAAAAGGTCAGATTTGTGGAAAGAAAATTATTGGATTTTGCACCACGATAATTCGCACAAGGCCATCATTGCAAACGAATTATTGATCAAAAACTCAACAAATACCATTTGTTGTTCAACGTATTTACCAGATATCGCTCCAGCCGACTTCTTTGTTTGTCTTAAACTTAAATTACCACTTCGTGGCACCCGTTTTCATTCGGTAGAAGACATAAAGGAGAATTCGAATTTCGTTTAACAATTATGTTATAATTGTATCAAAGCAATAAAATATGACGAAGACTTCTTGAAAACAAGCGCTTCAAGTCCTTAAAGGACTTGGAACTATTTCTTTATTTGCATTGACCTCAACTAGTTAGCACTTTTACAGTGTTTCTTTTGTGATAATAAGTATTGGTAGTGAATTCTTAGAACTTTATGTTTACATTCCTTCTAGGCAATTTCTATTTGTATGTAAATATTATATCTTAACGAATGATTAATGCTTGTTTATGCTTTGTACGAGTATATTACTGATATGGTTCTGCTGTTTCTCAGTTTGTTGTTTTCTTATGTTTTTATTAATATATTGTAGGAGCGGTAGATAAATCCTTGCCACCGATTGTCTCTTCAATACCTTCCGGATATCTCTTATTGACCACAATACCAGGTGAGGCTACAAACATTTCTTAAAAGCTTTTGTCGGCGTCTATATTGATATAAATGACTAGCTGTCCGCACAACTTCGTTTGTGTCACATTTTTCATGACTGCTCCGCTCCTATTGGTCTTAGCGATTATATATAGCCTATAGCCTTCCTCGATAAATGGGCTATCTAACACTGAAAGATTTTTTCAAATCGGACCAGTAGTTCCTGAGATTAGCGCGTTCAAACAAACAAACAAACAAAAAAACTCTTCAGCTTTATAATATTAGTATAGATATGCCTGCAATTTTTTATTTGCAAAATAATTATTAGCTCTAGTAAACAATTATTATTATTATATTTTGATTTGTTACTTTAGTTTAAGGCTTCTTCTCTTGTTTTTACACACTATTGTCTACATTTCTTTTTGTTTATCCTTTCGCAGGTCTGCTGGAAGAAATTTCGTTTGAAATAAGCAGTGCCTTTGTACAAAAATTGTAATGTTGTCTCCTTGTCTCTTACTTATTGTATGTGTGTACATAAATAATAAAATAAATTATGAAATATTTTTTAAAATACCTTCCCCAGCCAAAGTTATTAAATTTATTACGGCTTCAAAGTTGATAGTTAGAAAGAGAAATCCGATACGAACTCTGACTTCAAATTCCATGATGCCTACCTATACAGCTGCCATAGAAAACAGCGTTTTCGCGAGAGGGACAGATATATTTGTTTAAAATAGTTTTATCTCGTTTGTTTTTCGGTCAATTTTGACTATATTTTCACAGTTAGCTTTATATTTTTGGATATTTCTAGGTAAACTATTTAGATTTTTTTTTTATGCATATCCCTGCTTTGAGATCTCTCAAACTGTAAATATGTCATGAATAGCAGAGACCCAAGATTGTGGTTCGGATCTGAACGTCTTGTTTGATTGTAGAATCCCATTTGCCTATGAATACTGTTGAGTATTTAAGTCTCAATAGTTTTAGATAAGATAAGACGTAAATAAATATATTTCCGTAATTTATATTGAGAGTTGTACCGGAAGCTGGCTATTAGTGTAAGCTCATCATCGTATCTTTCACACAGAATATCTTAATATACCATATTTTTTAACAGATTTAATCTACCTATCATTTACCATGAGCAACACCTGAAGATCAGAGCATCGACCCTGGTCCGAAAAAGTATGGAAGACTCACCTAATCTGGGTATCCTCATCGTAACAACGACCAGAACACAGACAGTTTAGACGTCTAGAAGACCTAGCCCATACACGTCTAGCGAAAAATTACTAGGAGACCTTTTTTTTTTCTCTGGATGGGAAATCATCAAATGACTTCTCCCGCTCTGGGCGGAGCGGAAGAGAGTGTCAGACTCTTACTGACTAAAACCCACTCGTGATACTTCTTGTGCCCTTTGCGTTCCAGGGCCGCGGTGACTCTTTCGAACAAATTCCGCAACCCTAGCAGGCACTGACCCTATGGGACCCCGTCTACGTTGCTGACAGCTCTTTGAGGCGCGCGTGGAACACGACGCGCCGTCGACTCGGGCCTGGATGCTATCGGACGGCGAGCCACCCATAACTCGCCATCCGCAGGCCCGCGCCTACGGTGGCGACCTGAACGCAAATTATGGTACATAAGGCTAGGGCCGGACAGAGATAGTTCTGTCATTTATCCAACCTTACATAAATGGCCAACTACGTGTATAAAAAAAAAACATTACAATGTAATTCAGTGGCTTGAACTGCCCAGTAAGCATGTATTAATGCTTGTATTGGTGTTCTGCTCCTCCCTAGGATCATAATAGTTATTTTTAGGTAAGGTCTAGATAACTAAACTATTTTAAGTAATTTTAAAAACAAGAACAGAATGAATGGGTGATAGTTATGAAAATGAATTAAAAGAACAGAATGAGTATAAGCCTGACTGAAGTGCAAATGGGCCAAAAATTAATACATACTTGCAAACTACCAGAATATTCTTTTGTCCGTGAATATCACTGGATTAGCAGGAGTTAACCATCGCGTTAAGGAATAGTAGATTGATAAGGTTAAATATACACCTCACGTAGGAAATCTTTGATGTCAATGAATAACCGTTATTATCAGTTAAATCCTAGGGAAGTCGCCAAGCTTTATAGTAGAAGAATGCAAACCAGAGTCAACTGCTGTAAGATCTTGTCATCATCTGCCTAGCCTTTTCCCAACTATATTGGGGTCGGCTTCCAGTCATACCGGATTCAGCTGAATACTAGTATTTAACGAGGAGCGGCTGCCTACCAGACCTCCACAACCCAATAACTGGGGAACACGGTACTTCTTGGCAAGACTGGTGTCAGATTTTCTGGCTTCTGACAATCCGTAACTACTGCCAAAGATCTACAAATGACAGTCGGGACCAACGGCTTAACGTGCTTTCCGAGGCACAAACCAACCTTGGCAAGCGTTGCTTAACCTTGAAGATCAACCTGTGCGGCTGATATTCCTTAGCCACGAGCTCCTCCTCCTGCTGACATAAAGTTCTGTCCTTATACTCTTAATCTTGGGTTAAAAATATATTCTATCAGCGGCATCGACAACTGTTGTTAGACACGTGACTCAGAGGATTTAGTCATTTGACTTTTTAGCAACGGATATTGCATCTTTTCTACTAATTCTGTTCGTAGCTGGTATCTTACAGTCTTTGACGAAGACTAGCAAAAAATTTCTACCGTTAAATCTCTAGGCAGCCCTATGGCTCCAGCCAATATTGATTCGACAAACGAACGTGTACGCGTGCGTAAAATAAATATTCTAGTGATTCATCTCAACTCGGCAACGGTAGGTTAAAAATAAATGAATGGATGTTTCATATGGTTTTCGTACGTAGTAACAAGTTATATTTTTTTGCTCAGATCATGAATTAAGTATACTAAACACTTCATTGTTATACTGGCAATAGCCAGCTGCCAGACTACAACATGATGCAACATGTGTAACATCTCAGTTATCCTAGTCCTATCTGGCTAAATCATCTTTTACATGATCCATACATCGTTTCTATAGAGGTACATGCTTCAGCGACTAATACTTCCTCTTCTTGTAACTTCCTATCTAGTCCTGCCTTAATAAAAAACGCAAAGAGTATAAAATAACTTTTATATCAGAACTCGGGATTTTTGGCACCATTCACCAATACACATCCCTCCGCCCCAAAAAAAAAGCGTAGGTACCTATCACAGCGTACGTGGTATAAATTGGTGTAAACAATAAACAAACAAGCGATTTCAGCAATCAAGAAAGATTTGCTATCGTTTATTGAACAGTTCCGTTTGTTATCTCCGTTTTTCATCAGATCTTCACCAAACAAGAAAGGGACCTTGAAATACTAAGATGCGCTTCCAAACCATCGTATACAATTTTATTTTTTCGTTTTACATCGACAAGAGAGAATGAGAACATCATCAATGTAGACGAAGCCACGCATTATTAGGGATAACTCAAATACTAGGCATCAGACATCTATTAAATTTAAATGGGACTACACGATAAGCACCAGCTTTCGAATGTAAAAAGAATCATCAAAATCGGTACACCCAGTAAAAATTTATGAAGTAACCACACAAAAAAATAACGTGGACTTGAGAACCTCTTCCTTTTTGGAAGTCGGTTAAAAACAATACTTTCTCATTGCACCAATGACCAGAATTAACCTATGCACTCCGGACGTCAGGTTGTATCTTTCCGAAATTAAACTGTAATTATGTACACATTATGTCAATCAGTGTCACGGACATTATGAGCGGCTACTCAAAGAGCTGTCACACACTCTAATCTAAATAATGATGATCAAATCTTATCTGACCTTCATAAAGAAAATGCACAGCACTATACAAATTACGAATCCTACAACCGGTTATGGTAAACCCACAAAACACTGCGAATTACCTCTATATCAGTCTTTCTATTAGTTAAAATCGTAATAGAAAAATCAGAGACAAACATAGGCAGACAGAGGTTAATTGACTCAGAAGAAATTATGTATAAAAACACTGTTATATACTACAATATTATAAAAAGAATTTTATTTGTACCAAAAAAGCTCCGAAACTACTGGACCGATTTTCACTATTTTTTCACCAATGGAAAGCTACATTAGCAGCGAGTAACAAAGGCTATATTTTTTATCTCTATATACCCACGGGAACGGGAACTACGCGAGGCGCTGCTGGTATTTTATTTATTTTTTTATTTATTTTATTTTATTAGGGAAAACAAACAATTGTACATTTTGTCTTAAATCTAGGTATACAATAAAGTAGGTTAATGTACAATCAACAACGTTTCCACATATTACTAAAAATATTATTCACTTACATACAGTATGGATGAAAGGTAGGGCTACGTTTATTATTATATTAAATTATTATTAGGTTTTAAGTGTTTTAACTGTTTTAACTAATTCTTTTTTAAACACATTATGAGCTAACGCAAATATGTCTATTTTAACAAAATATTGGTTGTATATTTTGACTAATCTGTGGAGAGGTGCCCGCTCACCCGCATTTGTACGACTAGTGGGCGTAGCAAAGAGTGGGTAAGCGCGTGCCTCTCGTCTTATTACAGCTCTGGGCACTATATAAAATATATTATTCACAAGTTCAGGGCAATCAAACTTATTGTGTATCAGTCCACGGAGCATCATGGCTTGGAGTAACAAACGCCTTGAATGTAGTGTTATTAAATTGAATTTTTGCAACGACTCCTCATACGACATACGCTCCAAGCGACATTTAAACTGCATTGTTTTCAAAAATTTGCGCTGAATTCTTTCCAAAGCTTGGTCATATTTTGCATAGTAAGGGTGCCATATCATACACGCATACTCTACTTGTGGTCGTAATAAAAAGTTGAAAAGATGCAGATATGTGACTGGGCGTTTGAAATCTGATGACGATCTCATAACAAGATTGTACATTTGGAAAGCTTTGGCTATTATTTTTTCAATGTGTAAATTAAGGTGAAGTTTGCAATCCAAAAGCACACCCAGATCACAAATTTGAGTTTCTTTTAGAAGGAGTTCATCGCAGAGACAATAATTGTAGTTAATTAGTTTTTTGTTTTTGGTAAAGTTAACATATTTACATTTGCTGATGCTTAATTTCAATTTATTTTTGGTACAGTAATTAGATAATCTATTCAAATCGTCCTGGAGAAGATAACAATCATTAATTGATGTGATTTTCTTAAAAATTTTTAGATCATCAGCGTATAACAAAAATTTACTGTTTTGAAAACATTTACCGATATCATTAATATAAATAATAAACAACAAAGGCCCCAAAATTGATCCCTGCGGCACTCCAGATGTTGCCGTAAATGTGTTAGAGTGGTACCCGTTACTTACTACAGTTTGACTACGATTACTAATGTAAGACTGAAACCAGCGCAGTAGATTACCCTTGATGCCGTTAAATGAAATTTTGTTTAATAGTATTTTATGGTCAACTCTATCAAAAGCTTTTTTAAAGTCAGTGTAAATTGTGTCAGTTTGGGCTCTGATATCCATATTATTAAACAAGTAGGTAGTAAAAATCATTAAGTTGGTAATAGTACTTTTTAGTTTCACAAAACCATGTTGCTCCGGAATTATACAATGTTGAATAAATTGATATATCTCGTGGTGCACAAGCTTTTCGAATAGTTTAGCCAGTGTACAAAGCAGAGAAATAGGGCGATAATTCTCAACGTTTTGTCTGGAACCACCTTTATAGACAGGAACTATATTAGCCTTCTTCCAGACGGCGGGGAACGAACCTTGGCTAATACATTGATTGAAAATCTTAAATAATGGTTTGCATAATGTATTCGCTGACCATTTCAAAAAGCAGGGGGGTATCCCATCTGGTCCCGACCCTTTATTTAAATCTAGCATCTTTAATTGTTTGCAAATTAACGGAATGCTAAAATGTAAGCTACAAAG
Organism: Hecatera dysodea; assembly: GCA_905332915.2. NCBI lineage: Eukaryota > Metazoa > Arthropoda > Insecta > Lepidoptera > Noctuidae > Hecatera > Hecatera dysodea. Next base: position 1,039,994 of record HG995294.1, on the reverse strand, counting down.
AGGTATATCATTGACATTAGATTCATCAGGGTCTGGGCTCCAGTCAGGTGTTAGACTAGATGGTTCGTAAACGGACTGGAAAAAGGTCGAAAAGAAGTTACATATCTTAATAGGGTCACTAGATGTTTCGTCTTTATAATACATTCTGGAAGGAATCCCAGATTTGGCTTTGCGATTAGCTATGTATGTCCAAAAGTATTTGACATTTTTGGGAATACTATCCTCAACGCTATTAATGTATAAACGGTAGCATTTGATACACTCTGTTTTAAAACGATCTCTATATAAGGAGAAGATTTCATAGTCGGATAAGTTTTTATATTTTTTCCATTTTGTCCAAGCTTTCTTTTTATAATTAAAAATATGTATAAGCGCTTTAGAAAACCATACGGGAAAATTGGAGTTTTTCGGTTTGGAAAGAGGGACTCGGTTTTTGATTATACCGTATATGTGATTATAGAAAATTTCTACGTTTTTTTCGGCTGATTCATTATCTAATTCCATGTCCCAATCAATTTCGTCAATATCTCTATTAATAAGAATATAGTCCGCCGTACGGAAATTATATTTAGGAGTGCAAAGAGGACGTATTGGAGTGAGTTTAAAATTTAATGAAAGAAGAGCGTAAAACGGGGGATGGTGATTATCTGCAGGAAGCAGATCTTGATTAGGTTTATAAACATGACAATTAGTATTAGAGATTAGGAGGTCCAAAGTACGCCCGTTTACATTAGTTAGATGGTTATATTGCTGAACGTCGTGAACAGTCATAAAGTTTCTTAAGCGTTGACAGATTGCAGAATTGCCCATGCAAGTAAAGGAGTTAAGAGCAGGATGATATCTTATCCAGTTCGCTGTCGGTATGTTATAATCACCTAGTAACAATAAATTTTCGATATTAACTGCATTAATTAAATTATCCATTAAATCAAAATGTAAGTTGTATACTGCGAGTGGCGAATTATTAGGAATATATACTGCACTGATGAGAGTTTGTGTGTTAGCGTTATGACTAGGTATTGATATAACTATTTGTTCAAAATATTTATCTAAAATATTTTGCGACTGAAGTGAGATGCTAACGGGGTTGTATTTTCGTAATACAGCTACTAACACACCACCCCCATCAGACTTACCTGTTGCATTTCTATTACGATCACAACGAAATACGATATACCGATTATCAATAAATTCGCTATCGTTTATTGTTGGGATTAACCATGTTTCTGTTAAAATAATTACATCAAAACAGTTGGATAGAATACTCATGTAAACAGTGTTCAGTTTAGTGCGTATACCTCTACTATTTTGATAGTATATACAAAAGTTACTTTTATTAGAAGCCATTATAACTAACTATCCTGAATATTATTATTTCGTAATTTATTTGAATGTTCAATTATTATTTAAAGTTGTAATTTTACATAAATCATTTTTGGTTTTTATGGCTATAGTAGGAGAGGTTTCGCACCGTTTAACAAGTATGGTTGAGTGTTTAACCCAAACAAACTTAAAATTATATTTCTTAGCCGCCTCGCGAGTTTCTCGCAATAGTTGTTTTTTGTGGAGAGTCAAGTGCTCATTAACATAAATAACACGAGAGGCTCCAGAAATACCTAAGTCAGTCGAAGTGAGACCTTTTTTGAGTCGGTAAGCGCTGAGTATATTATCCCTTAGGGAACGGGTTTTGAAATTAGCGATGATATTTTTTGGTCTCTCGTTGGACGCCGCATGAGGGACACGATGTATGGCGGTGATCTCACCACGTGGTATCGCTAGATCAATTTTTTTCCCGATCTCCTCTAAAATGGTAAATAAGTTCTCCTCCCGCCGTTCCGGAATATTAGACAACTCCAAGTTACATTGTCTGGCTTGCTGCTCCAGGTAGTCTATTTTAGCTTCGAGAGCCTTTACAGCGCTTTGATTCGAAAGCCGCTCTTCCAAACCGTTAAACTGTTTTTGATAGTCATCATATTGGTTTGAGATAAATTGAGCAGATGATTTAGTTTCAGCGACCTCTTCAGACAATTTAGCTACAGTTGCCTTTATTTTGATATTTTCCGAGCGAAGACAGTCCATTTCCTTCTTTGTTTCCTTCATATACGTCTCTAAGTCACTCCTTATACTTTTTATGTTGTCGTTAATAACCAAGAAGTTGGCATCTAAGCCAGTCTTCCATTCAGCTAGAGTGTTTTTCAGATCGGTATGCATAGTTGCGATTTGTGTGGCATGTTCACACTCCGGCTGCTTACGTTTACGAGTTGTAATATTCAGCTCACTTTCCGATGGTATTTTCGCTAGGTCCGGCTCAGAAGTAGATTGCTCTGATCGTAGTGCAGGTTTAGGTGGCGTTCGCTTCGTACTAAACATTATGTGATGTACGTTCTTGTGATGTATCAATAAGCAACAAGTAATGAGAGCGTGAAATTGCTATTAGCCTTAGCGTAGGCGTTACGACAAAGCAGCAGCAGCGCAGTGACGTAGCAAAGTTGAGGTGGGCCGCGCAACTCGGTCGTTAGTTTCGACGCGCGGTGACTAACCTTGGTGGCGCGAGTGGTAGGGCGGCCGGCTGCGAATCCAAGCGTCGTCGGTTCGGAACCAGGCAAGACCCAGTCGGGGCCGAAGCACTCAAAAACTATTTGTTTCTTTCTAGGACAGCCCACTGGGCGGGACTAGTCCCCACAAACACCAAAAGAGTAAACGAGAAATGGATTTTACACCGAACAGCCAATCACAAAATAACACTTTCAGATAGCCGTAGCACGTCCACACTGTACTCAGTCACAAGACGTACGAAACGACGGTATCTGAATAAATTCCGTCTTTATTTTTCAATGTGTTCTCATTTTAATATTTCTATTCTTGTTCTTAATACATATTTTATCGATCTAAATAAAAAGGCTTAGCTTATCAAATTAACAAAAGATGACTACAAAGATATAAATATGGAGAAGCGACATCACCTCTATAGTAAATAGTGTGCTGTGAGGTGGATGACCGGATAAAATTCGCGCAGAATCTACATCAGTGCGAAATCGCCCCCGGCTATACGCTGCCAACTTGTTTTAAATAGTTGCTAAGTGGCATATCTATGAGCTTCTAGGTTATAATAATTCTAGCAGCGCCCCGCGGTTTTACCCGCGTAGTTCCCGTTCTCGTGGGAATATGGGGATAAAATATATCCTATGTTACTCAGGGTGAATGTAGCTTTCTAATGGTGAAAGAATTTTTGAAATCGGTCCTGCGGTTTTTGAGTTTATTCGTTACATACAAAAATACAAATCTTTCCTCTTTATAATATTAGTATAGATTAACGATGTCATGTATGCAGCATACGTGCATAAAATTATGGATTAAAATAATAAAATACGCTTTATTTCTATTATGTCTGTGTTATTTAATAATATGATTATCCTTATCTATTTGGTTGCATGGTTTTCTCTTTGTGACTTTTCGGCAAGGTAGGGATAACTTTTAGACTTTAAATAAGTTACTAGAAAGTTAGAAACTATATTTTTATGAGATTGCTGTTCTAATTATATAAATCTGTCCTGACTTCTGCAAATCCTTCTAACTGAGATTATCAGGTTTAGTTCCGTGCGATAAACTTTGGCATTTACGATAACCAAACAAGTGCAGGCAAATTACCCGATTGTGAACATGACCTCACAAATCCACGTTAGTTAAAATCAGTTATTGTGTTTTTTTTTTTTTTGGAATATATTAATAAATATTTTAGACGTCCTATCATCAAACGACAAAAACTCAACTATGAACTTCGCGCCCTACGTATTTATGCTTGTTTAAAAGCTGAGCTGGATGGACTATATTTTACAGTTTTGGAGTAATCGAAGGAAGAATGATTTTGACGAAAGTTTGTGGCCAACACTTTTACCTCTGATTTATTCAAAGACATTATTTGGTATTGAGATAATTATCCAGAATAATTAGGAAAAGAGACATAATAACGTTCATAATCTATGACGTTCAACGTAGTCGACGCAAAATAAATATGTTTTCTTCATTCGTTATCGGTCAATTTATCAGTGTAAAACTACCAGGAAGTCAAAACATCCTTTTTATACATATAGGGAATGTCCCGAAAAGAGAGTTAGGGAAAGAATTTTATTCAACTATTATTTTTTTCAGATAAAAACCACCGCATAAGGTCAAACGAAGTGTTATTAGACATTGTAATATATTGTTTATATCCACGAAAACCGGAGCGCGGTCAAATATTCCGAGTGAAATGAGGACTTATTTTTATTTGGCCCAGTATGGCATAAGGAAAATAATATTGAACATTCGATGTCTGCGGTCAACGAATTTATCAATTAACCATTGTACCAAACACAGCAAGTTGTAAAGTAAATAATAATAACAATTGTGTTTACAATGTTGAGAAACATTAATGAATTTGCTGGAAGTAACTGCCTATTGGAAATAGGGTAGTAGACTAAAAATAAAATTATATAGTCCGTAGATGCAATGCGTTTAAAACTCGTGTGACGTCACTACTTGCTACAATTTTTACCACATTGTGACGTCACAAGCCCCCACTCCTAATCTTTGATGATTTTATCTTCGTCAATTTTTATAGATTTGATAAAGCAAAATATACGTTTCTAATATTTTCTATAATCTAACTGACGGACTAAATATAATCATATATTTTTTGCTCAAGAAAAATCCCCATTATGATCAAATACATTCAAAGTAACTATTAGTTATGGTAAAAGCCCGCCACCCTATCTAAACTGAGAGCAGTGGTGGCCGAGTGGTAACGACCCCGACTTACGAATAGTAGGTCGCGGGTTCGAACCCAGCCAGGCGCATTACTTTGTGTAATTAATATAATCACCACTGCTCTCAAAACGGTGAAGGAAAACATCATGAGGAAACTGGCATGTCCTAGAACCAAAAATTCGAAGACATGTGACATTCAGCAACCCGCACTGGGCCCGCGTGCTGGATTACGGCCCATTCCCTCTGCTAGAGAGGAGGCCTGTGTCCCAGCAGTGGGAACATTAAAAGGCTGATTATGTTATCTAAACACTAACTCCTGAGAGCAAGAATTAACAGTAGGTACCACCAAAAAACGCTTAGTCAGTGAAATTCGACGAGTCCCGGAGATGCGGTTTAACTGTCTTGGTAGCGTAATTAATCAGAAGAGAACAGTTTAGAAGAAAACAAAGCATAATTTCCACTTCACTTCCTGTCAAGCAGAAGACAGAACAGAACAGAGCTAACCATCTCAGAGAGATATCGAGAGAAATATACATTTATACAACTAGGAAAGTGGTACTATTGACGTAACTTTGCCAGTAACTACGGAAACATCTAATCGTGCTTCAATAAACGTGGAGGAAGTTCCTGCTTTCTTATAACGCTATAAATAAGTGCTGTAACTTCACGCTAACATTCCTTTCTACACGTGTTGATCCTGCGCACGATGGAGTTCCTATACCTATTTTACTTAAATAAAGAAGATGCAATTACAGAATTCATGAAAATATTGTTATTGAAATGTTAAAATAGTATAGAAGATACTGCAATTTTTTTTATTGTAGTCAATATTGATTTTAACAACTATTACGAATCAATATAACGTGAAACGGAACGTAAACAATTATCGTCTAGTGACATCACTGGTGTTAAGACAACGAAAAGACGAACTTAAATTTTAATACATGGCAGTTCATGATCTCTGGCAGACAGGAGTGACTCATCGAGAGAAAAGAAAAACAGTCAGTTTATTATCGCAATTTTGGCAATACATTAAAGCGTGTTAATTTTTTAACTTTTCTATGGTCTATTTTACACGGAATTCTTTTAAATGAAAGCAAGATGAAAATATTGCATGTTCCCTAATTTATGTGTAGGTATGGGTGCACCCAGTACTGCATCACTTATTTCAATTCAATGACACAGGTACAGTCAACAAAGAAACTTGTTTGGTTCACTGCAGTTAATGAACAAACTACTTAAATATTTTATCGTCGGGACCAAAATATCGCAGGTAAAAAAATCTAAAATATAATACACTAGCAGCGCCCCGCAGTTTTACCCGCATAGTTCCCGTTCCCGTTTGAATATGGGGATAAAATATAGCCTATGATACTCAGGGTGAATGTAGCTTTCTAATGGTGAAAGAATTTTTGAAATCGGTTCAGTAGTTTTTGAGTTTATTCGTTACATGCAAAAATACAAATCTTTCCTCTTTATAATATTAGTATAGCTAAACTGCTGAAGAGTAGTAGCTCTTTAAATAATAATGGTTACATTATTCCAATTTTCGTTGCTATCCGTATGTATGTAGGTGCAACTCCTTGGCTGTGAGCCATCATGTCGGCTAAAGCATCGGTTACACGGGCCATTTAGAGGAAAGACTGTGTCAGTGTGTAGCTTGCGCAAATCTAAAAGGTCCGGCCACAACATGCCACTTGCCTAAAACTGGCAATATAGCGGAGAAGACGGAATGATGTGAAAATGTAGTTGGGAATTAAAGTTGCAACGAAAGGTCCAGTTGAAAATCTGCTTCAGGCACTAGTTATCTGTCATTTTGACTACACGGTTGGGGCAGTGGTTGAGCGTTCGGCTGCTGCGCTACGAGGCGCGGGTTCGATCCCGCAAGGAACAAATGTTTGTATGGTCTACAGATAGTTGTTTCGGGTCTGGGTGTCTTGTGTATGTGAGTTTACATGTTTGTGAACGCACCCACGATACAGGAGTAAATCCTAGAGTGGCGCAACGTTTAAAAAAATATGCTGAAATAGGAATTTTTCGCACAGCTGTGAGGCAGAACAATACTACTATCTTTTAGAATTTATTATTAAGTCTTTTTTTTACTAATTATTACTATTTTTATTTATGACTAGCTTCTGCCAGCGACTTCGTCCGCGTGGAATAGTTACTTTACCCCCGATTTTGAAACTCTCAGCCCGATCGGTTTAAAATTGACAAAGTTTCATACAAACGTTCATCTTAAACGTTCATTATTTTATCCCCTTGGGGGTAGAATTAATCAAAATCCTTTCTTAGCGGATGCCTACGTCATAACATCTACCTGCATGCCAAATTTCAGCTCGATCCGTTCAGTGGTTTGGGCTGTGCATTGATAGATCACTATGTGATCCCGTTTTCCCAACATTTTCCTTCGCTGCTCTGCTCCTTTTGATTGTAGCGTGATGAAAAGTATACTATAACCTGCCCAGGAGTATGAAGAATAATTGCACCAAGTTTCGTTAAAATCGGTCGAGTCGTTTTTGTTTCTATAAAGAACATACAGACAGACAGACAGACAGACAGACAGACAGACAGACAGACAAAAATTTTACTGATTGCATTTTTGGCACCAGTATCGATCACTAATCACCCCCTGATAGTTATTTTGAAAATATATTCCTTGTACAGAATTGACCTCTCTACAGATTTATTATAAGTATAGACTAAGTCTCTACTGTCCTTTTCTCCGTTCGCGAGCTGTAACTATTGGCCGTTTATCTACAAATAATAAAATGTACCTAAAAGTGGCTTCCATTCATGAAACTTGTTTTTTTTTTTCAGTTTACGGTACAGAACCCTGGGTTTGCCTCAAGCGCTTATTACACTATCCAATTTTTAGGAAACCTAAATCGGATACAATTTAGGAATTCGAACTCAATCGGTCTCTAACTTCAATTACACTATCCTGTTTCCTAAATTGGCTTCCTAAAATTAGATAGTGTAATAAGCGCTTCACTCGCACTTGGCCGGTTTTTACTTTGATTGTTATTTTATTTATTTTAAGAAAACTTACAGCTAGGCAGATACAGTGAATAAAAAGTTTAGACAAAATAAGGCCAATTACAAGTTTCCACATGTAGTAATATGAAGCAGAACGTTCTAATCAATAATAAAAATAATCTATCTAACTATATACTTTTAACAAAAGAAAAACAGAACAATTATTATTTATGATCGAAGAAGCTGTTAGATAAAATTTTCTTCAACTTAGCAACACTAGTATTGAAAATGTCGATGTCAGCTTCCCGGCAGATTGCGTTGTACATACGACTCGCTCTTAGCATGTACGAGTTCCGCCTGTATGCAGTGGTTACCACTGGGGTATGCAATAGATCAGGTCTACGTAAGAACGCAGACGGCACCTATTAGTAATATTGTTTTCTGTGTCTTAGTCACTAACCTGAGCGCCTTACTGGCCGGCTGCTCGACGATCTCCACGTAGGGCTGGTCGCGGCGCGCCATGCTCTCGTCTACGGCGCCTGCGCCTGCGCCCACGCCGAACGACGGGTCCGCCAAAGTGATCGCCTCAACTGGTGGAAAAGTTACACTGTTAATCATCACAGAAACGTACAATTCGAATACGCAATTATAAACTGCTTTCTGAAATATACAGGTGGCCCTGTATATGTACTTAAGAAAGCAGTTTATAATTGCGTATTTGAATTTGTATTTAAAAACGTTAAACTTTATTCAAAAACAACTTTATTGAAAAATAAAGAAGTCTGAACTAACAAATAAAGGGAAAATGATGTTATTGGTAGTAGTTGTAACACCGTAATTGTAAAACGTATTCCCAAGGGAACGGGAACTACGCTGGTGAAACCGCGGGGCGCTGCTAGTAATTAAGGCGCTGACAAGAGCCAAATAGGCTTGTTTCAAACAATTTTTTAGCCAAATCTATTCAGTTTATGACGGTGGAAAAAATATATGTTAAGCTTGAATATATTTCTGAGAACCCTGTTGTATTCAAAACACGATATTGAAAACTTTTCTCGATACAAAAAAATGCTAAACTAACCTCTTAAAATGATCTTCAAACAAAAATATCTGCATTACTTATCAACGTACTTTGGTAAAATTTATACCAATTACGTATCATATTTAAATACAGAACTTGGTTGTTTTATTTTTTTTGACTACTCAACTTATTTTTTTAAATTAATTATTTTATGGTTTGTAATAAGTTACGAACGTCGCGTCGTCGCGCTTCTCTTTCATACGTATGGCAGCGGACAGTGATCGCATAGGCGCGCTGCTAGACGGACGTATGTCGCTTTGCACCGCTAACCGTTCATTTCATATTTTGTTGTTTGACAACTTCAAATATAATATTACAATGTTCATATTTTATTTTGTTCCTAAAACTACATTAAGTTGTAAAAATTTTGGGACGTAAAGATATTGGTAGGTAGTTATAGAATATAAGATAATTTTTACAACTTAGTAATGTATTGTGTACACAATATATTACTAACAATAAGTCGTAAAAATATTTGCTAACAAAAATGCCGGAGGCCAGCAAAAAAGCGCTTCTATAGTAACAAACAAAAACATCTCATGGAAATAGTAAAGTAAGTACATTTTTATGTTTTATAAATATCAAAAATTATAACCAAATAGGTACTAGGCTATTTTGTATTATTGAAAGCGTAAATTCATAAGAAATTTCATCGTTCGTTTGGCTTAGTGGTATTTGCATGGATTTGGATAAGCGAGTGATGAGTTCGAAACGTGAAGAATTTTAATTTTAGGATACATATTTTCATTGTTTTTTTTTTATTTTATTTTTTTATATTTTTAGAATAATTATTATTTTTCTTTTCAGTAAAAAGAGACGTTTCGCGAACAGTTCAGAAATAGGTAAAACTTCGGAAATTGTTTTCCACCAGTAAGTTTTGTAAGTACCTACATACTTATGATTTTACACACACAAACACACACACATATATATATAATTATATAACAATTTCATTACAAAGATCATAGAAATAAATTCACAAAAATTCCAGCGATCAACTATCGAATTTCCATAGACCTATAACTATCTTAGAACTGGACATAAAGGATAATACTCGTAGCTTTGTCCATTGTTTCTTGTCCACACTTTATACATCACTGTGTGAGCTTTGGTGTTTTTTATAAGACAAAATAGGTTAGGCTTAAGTTTTAATGTGTTATTTTTTTTTGCAGATTAGAAAATTGAGTCATACTTTTTTTCATCGAAGGTTTGAAGAATCGGCAAAGGAATCAAAATCATGCGAGGTTTTAAGAATAGGGATGTTTCCTGAGTAAAAAATATATGATTATGTTTAGTCCGTCAGTTAGATTATAGAAAAATATTGGACACGTATTTTTTCCTTTATCAAATCTATAAAAACTGACGAAGATACAAAGCATCAAAGATCAGGAGTGGGGGCTTGTGACGTTACGGCTCGGTAAAAATTGTAGCGAGTAGTGACGTCACACGAGTTTTCAACGCTCTGTATCGGCTTCATTTTTAGTTTACGTGAAAAAAGAAAAAATACGTGTCCAATATTTTTTGGAAATCTATCTGACGGACTAATTAGATTTTTTTAGTCAACTACCCTATTATTGATCAAGAATCAAATTTATATGAGACAGTCCAATCCACGGATGACCTTCCTGAACTTGAGTTAAATATTAAATAATCATGTACTTGGCCAGGTATTGGTTGTCGAAGATAAAATCCAGCAGTTTTTATTTAGTTACTTAAGCATAGATTAACTGATAAGTATATGATTTTTTTTTATTTTTTGATTACTGCGAGTCGCCCTCCAGAACAAGATATCCACATCGGACGATGAATAGGCTAGTTGCCTAAAGGAGACAGAAACGATTACATACAATCTTGGGCCCAAATGTAAAGAGATGAAAATGGTGTGAATTAATAGATTTAGACCTGTCAGTCCCTCTCTGAAAATTCTGTAAGTTTTGACAATCTGAGAGCCGAGATAATAGAGGTTTAGTAAAAGTAAGGTTACCTTTATCTAACACATAATTGAAAATTGTTTCATCATTTAGGGGTCGTCGGCCTAGTGCATTGCAGCGGGTAGTTGCTATCCCACAATTCACACAGCGATCCATATTTTCAACAATATCCAATCCAAAATAACAATTCCATGTCAAACGGGTGAGCGATCTTCGGTGTCCAGAGTGAAAGTAAAGGTCGTACAATGTAGGCAGGGTCAGAACATAAAAAACTAAGCAGTGGTCGCTGAAAATGAATAATAATCGAGAAAACACTCAAAACATAATAGGAAAACACGAGTGAGCAGCCGGCAATTATTGTCTAGTGTCAATGTCAGTCAGCTGTCATGCCAGTGACATAGACTAAAAATGTAAGATTAATATTGTAATCGATATAAAATCAATAGTCATTTTATCGGTTTATAAGTCATTAATTGATATGTCATTGTTTAATATGACTGTAATAAAATGTACTGTATTGCATGTAGTGCATTTAATTGTTATGAGATTTTTTTTTGCAATCGTGTAATCAATATGTCAATCGAAAATCACACGAAACCTATTTTTTTCTTATTTCTCCGCTCCCAGATTCAGAATTGAGCTGATTTTTCACATAGTAAGATAAAAAAGTATGACAAATTTTTTAGATCATATCTCAACTCATTACATTTGGGCCCACCATTTTCCATCTCCTTTGATTGATTGCTAATCAATATACCTTAGTATCCATTATACGTGGAAAAAATATTTTTTTTTTTTGAAAATACATCGATTTTCAATTTATATTTCGCATTTAAAGAAATTACATTTAATTTCCCCGGAAAATGCTCAAAACTATCATGGCGTCGTGTGTGACGTTAACCTGTGCGAAACACAGCTGTTCGTGTATAACGATTGTTGATATTTCGTGATAAAAAATGAATCCGTCGTATTATAAGTACTGTATGGTGCCCCAGTGTAAAAGCACAAGCATTAAAACGCCAAAAAAATTATTTGTATTTGTCCCAAGCAAAGTAGAAGTACGGAAAAAGTGGCTAACACTTGCAAGGCGAAATGATGCAAACTGTGTATCATCAATTTCAAGAATATATTTTTGTGAAGACCATTTCGATGTAAGTATTAAATAAAATGTAATTTAGCGAATACATAATTATAGAAAAACATGAATTTTGCTTGATTTTTTGTAAATATTGTTTGAGGTGTTTGAGGTTAGATCTTTGTAAAGTTTTGTCATGGAGTCCTGTGATTCCACTTCATTTTTTGTACACAATAAGCACCTTTTCTTGTTATTTTTAGTTACCAAATGATATGCTCAATTATACTGAGTATCATATCGTGGGAAAAGTATCAAAAGTCGCTGTTTGATGCGAAAAACTTGCCAATCATAACAACGTCATTTCTGGGCAAGTTATCTGTATTCTAAAATCCAGATTCCATGATGTTCTCTTTCTATATAATGCTTTTAATCTATACTAATAATAATAATTATTATTATTATAAAGCTGAAGAGTTTGTTTGTTTGTTTGAACGCGCTAATCGCAGAAACTACTGGTTCGAATTGAAAAATTCTTTTTGGGTTGAATATACCATTTATCGAGGAAGGCTTCAGGCTATATATCATCACGCTTAAGCCAATAGGAGCGGAGCAGCGATAAAGAATGTTTTAAAATCGGAGATTCCACGGGGACGCAGTCGCGGGCAGCAGCTAGTAAAAGATAAAACCGTGAATCTACGAAAATGTCAACAACAACAATGGTGTTTTACACAGGATGACGTAACGCGTCCTGGACCTCGAGTCTGCTATTACAATAGCGTCAAAATGGCCTATCATTGATCTCATAATGGTCGATTTTGACAAGTTTGGTAATCTACTAACATAATTGCGTCATTATAACTTTCCAATGGTCAACCACTGACACTCCATTGATAGAAATGGCATAGAATGGTAATCTCGTAAGTATATGTACTTACGAGATTACCATTCTATGCCATTGATGACAAATGAATAACAGGCGTATGCAGTAATCTGCTAAAATTTTGACAGTTCCTTTGATCAGTGACCTACCATTATAACCTCACTGTGTAGTCATTCTTTTTAATAGCTTGGTTATCAAAAAGTATTACGAGACTACTGACAGACCAATGATCGACTATTATGAATTTAGCAGATTACAAACTTTTAGCAAAATGACAATGGGAGCTTGTTGGAATGAAAAAATTATAAAAATAGCAGATTTGGAGCCCCGGTTGGTGTTCAATGTCACGTGACTTAATGCTTAAATTTCCATAACTTGTTTCGTGAAAATATCAACAATCTTTCAATATTTCATTGAATTTATTTATTTTTCTTTATCTTAATACAGAAATAAAATTTTAGAACATTTAATCCATTCTATTTGTTATCAGTGGATACATGCCTATTATAAGCCTAACACATTTTTTTTTAATCTTCAAATAAAAATCTGAGCAAGGACCTTTGGGTTGTAATTTGAGTCATATTGATTTGGAGGGAGAACACATCAATGGATTGTCGTCGACGTCGACGTTCACTCTTTTGTGTAGGATGTGCATTTTAATTGTTTTTTATCATTTATGTTTATTATTATTAGTTTGTTGTCATTTATATTGTTTTTAAATAAGTGTAAATGAAGTGTCTTAAAATAATTAAAAACAAAAATATTATAATACACATTTTTTATTGCCTTGTCTAATTTGTTTCTAGCTCTTCATACAGAACAATTTATAAATATACAAGAGCGCCATCTATTGGTTCATTGTTATTTATTATTTACCGCGTCACTTTGCTTCTTCCTTGGTAGTTTGCTGTAATACCGCTCTTTAAGAATGGCGCTAGTATATCGGAGAAATAGTGGGCGTGGCTAAAAATACCGAAACATCAGAGCTCAATAGCGGTTGTCAGCGTCTTAATATAGAAACAAACTATCATAGCAGGTTTTAGGGAGAAAACCGCAAAAATACCTACGAGTTGAATTAAAAACAAAACATTTACTGCGAAGGTCGCCATATATGAGACGGAACAGTTTAGCATAATAAATTATATTAATAATATTTATTGCAGACACGTAGTTACATTAACAGAAACAAGTTTCTGGTGAAGTTCGCGGTTTCTTGGAGTACTTAGCTCTTCATGAATTGACAGTTGAATACATAAATTGTATTGAATTTATGTTTTTTTTTTATTTGTATAATAGTTGCCATGTTTTATAATCACTTGCTAAGGTTAATGAACCAAGAGCGTTTATTTTAATGTATGTAGGTATTTAAATTATTCGTGCTGTGGGCAGTATAACCCTGAGCGTCCATTGGGCCAATTAGATTTAACCAAATTATCAACATACGAAGACAATGGAGAGTAACTGTGTAGTGTGGACGCACCCTTACCACTGAACATTGTCTTTTTACGAAAGAAAAAAAAACGAGGTTTTTACTAAAGTGATACTTACAAACATCACTAATATTCAGCTGTTCCTCATTGTGGGGACCGCCTATACATATGGCGCTTTCTGCAAACAAAAGAGAAAGTAATTTTAACAAACATGTCTGATGTAATTAAATGAAACCAATTCAATACCAAACTACTATAAACGACAAAAAATATATGTACATCGTGAAATATGTCAGGAAGAAAAAAAAAATTGAATTGCCAATTTATACAATATAAACATTTTTAAAAGGACACCAAAATATATGTTGTCTATATACTTAGCGCAACCAGAGAGAATTAATAGTAATCAATAAAATTAATAGCAATAAAATATTAAAATTATAATGAAGTATAACTGTAACGGCTAATGATTAGTTTACATCACCTTATCAAAGTTTATTTTAACAATTATATTATTTTATTGCGACACTACTATTTATTAGCAGATTGATTTAATTTGATCTTGAACCCGTTGCATAACATTATTTTATTAAACTTTTATACATACATTATACATGAAAACAAAAAGGAAAAAAAAATACCATACATAGAAATCGAATATATTGAAACTTGTACCCACAAATAAAAAGTATGTACAGTCAATCAAAGAGATAACTAACTACAAGAGTTTCTGTTTAAAACGTATTATAATGGCATGCAACCAATAGTAGTGCAATAGTGTAAATATGCCTGTTAATCAAAATCTTTCGTCGACTGTAGTTATAAGTATATTAGAGAAGTCGTTTGAAATTCAGATTTGTCGCTCAGATAACAGGTTTGTTTAAAACATCGTTTACAGGTATAGAGAAGAAATAGATAAATCAAACAAAAACCATTGATCAGGCAAAGCGATAATTACGTGCAAGTGACCACTAAAAATAATATCATCAATGATTAAAATTAGAAGCCTTTACGTTAGTCAAATACTACTACTTTACGTTAGTAATATACTATAACGCAAAGGCGTTAGTCAAATACGCCTCAACGGCTGAACATATTAGGGTGAAACTTGGCACGTGAATGCACCGTGACCTACTCAATATATTTATTTACATTCCACAATGTGCATTTAGGTGGTAGGTACATCTATACCTCTACACTAATATTATAAAACTTTGTTTGTTTGGTTGTAATGAATAGGCTCAAAAACTACTGGACTGATTTTAGAAATTCTTTCACCATTCGAAAGCTAAATTATCCAAGAGTAAAATAATATATATTTTATCCCCATATTCCCACGGGAACGGTAACTACGCGGGTAAAACCGCAGGGTGCTGCTTGTATATTATAAAGAGGTAACGTTTGTGAGTTTGTGACGTTGTAAGGGGTAATCTCTGGATCTACTGAACCGATTTTCAAAATTATTTCACCAATAGAAAGCTACGTTATTGTGGAGTGTCATAGGCTTATATTTTATCCCCGTATTGCCACGGGAACGGGAACAATGCGGGTGAAACCTACATAGTATAAAATATACAATGAAGGGAGAGGAGGGCTATTACTGTATTATATAAAGAAAGCAAAATGTAAATTCTTGCTTTTATTGTTTTCAGTATTGGTGATGGGTTACATTATACAGATTCACGCGCTTCGTTCGCTCACACGACCCCGCCATCCCCTTCTAACCTGACCTATCCGAGTCAGAGTGCCCTAAAGTCCCGATTGCATCCAGTTTTTCCTGATATAACAACCGTTACATACCCAATGTCGATGGCAAATGATGTGATGGCATATGATAATTATGGCATGTGATAATTAGGGCATGTGATAATTAGGGCATGTGATAATTAGGGCTTAAAATGATTATGACAAATGATGTTATGTTAAGTGACTTTATGGGAAACAAAGCTTCTAGCACGTGACTAATATAGCAAATAAGAGCAGGGCAAATGAATATTACGTCGTATAATATTATGGCTGTTGACTATTATGGCAAATGATATTAGGGTAAATAAAGTTCGGGCAAACGGCGGTATACCATAACTAGTATACTTGGTCCGTCGTCCTCACATATGAAGTATTTTTTGTATACCAAATATTGTAAAACATTTATTTGAAAAGAGTAACTATGGAGTTTCTTGTCCGTTCTTCTCCATAAGACTCTACCTTTGCGAATGGACGCTAGAGCCACTTAATTATGGTAACTTTTAATGATGTCGTTCAAAAGTGTCGTTTAATGGCCTAATTGAAATAAACGAGTCAAAGTCAGAAAACTTTGACTTTGAAGGTCTTCTGGTGGAACCACCAGGAAAATGCCGGCTGAACGGATCTGGAGGAAACTTTCGACATTTCTACATTCGGCATGGATAAGAGGCTCGTATCCTTTCCGTGACGTTTTTATCCCGGTAATAAGTTCCCTTGGTACAATTTTCGACTATCATACAAGCGCTGCCAAAAGCTACTTCTGCATTAAATTAGATAACCTAAAGAGATCAGATTAAAAAAGAAATGTCGCTAAATGAATAATTATTTCCGCTAACATTGTCAAAAACATGAAACGGGACAAATAAATGATCCGTAGACGCATTTTGATCTACTCTTCTACATTAATATTATTTAGAGGAAATATTTAGAAAGAAGAAAACTCGTTTATTCCGCCATAGATGACGCACAAAAAAAACTTAGAAGAAAATAACGTTTCAATTAAAAGTAAAAACAATGTCAGGACCGGACACGACTACCACGAGTCTCTGGTCACACCACAGACAAAACAGAACACATTTAAACTTCTGTCTATGGCGTGACACCCGGCACCGACACAAAAACTACTGGACCGATTTCAACAATTCTTTCATATTTATGCTGCATTATCCCTGAGTAACATAGGCTATATTATAAAATAAACAACTGTCCACGCGCGCGAAGCCGGAACGGGCCGCTAGTCTATACTAATATTATAAAAAGGAAAGATTTGATTGTTTATTTGCATTGAAGAGGCTACGAAACGGAAAAAAAACAATATTTCGCCAATGGAAAGCTAAATTACCAGCAAGTAACATAGGCTGTATATTATCCCCATATTTCCACGGGGACGGAAACTACGCGAGTGAAACCGCGGGGAGCTGCTAGTAATTTAAAAATCGACAAAAAGTTTGATAGAGAACAGCTAATACGTCAGAGAGACTATAAAAGAAACAACAATAAATATAACAGTCAACTATTCGCATCTTTTATGTGAAATAAAATACACATAACGTCAGCACAGAAAATGTAAATCGCAGAAGTTCTAGTTTAACCTAAGGCCTGGTTCACATTAGGTCGGTCCACCAGTTTTACCGGAACGACAAAGGTGTTGGATGCATGTTGGCAGATGAATTAGGCATTAATAAAGCTGTCAGCGACGACACATTTACCGGACACGAACCGACACATTTTTCTTCTATGATTTCTGTCGGCTCATATATAATGTTGGCATACTGCTTTGTATAGCGCCGTACACACTTGTAGGATCATCCCGACGAAGCCAGCTGTTAGGAGGAATACAATCTCTGAATCTTGTATTTTGTGTTCTTACGCTTTCTTTAACCTTCGCAATTATATATATACTCAAAGAAACGAATAAACATTCTAAAGCATTTATAGAATTTTAGCCCATCACTTCTTAATTCGCTTATTGATGTTTGAAATATTCTCACTTCAGTTTGCTTGGCAATGATTGGATGCACCTAATTTTACCGTTTTCTTTTCAAATTTGAAATTGGAAATAATATATCTAATTCTAACTTCCGCGAATATTAGTGGGTTGCAGGTATGCACCTCCCTCCCGCCCGCTATATTATGCACATGCAAGATTACAAGAAAAACGAAGAAACGAACGAAGATTACGTTTTATTTTCTTCTACAAAATTACAACCAGAACGTCGCCGTCGTCCATTGTACACAGAAATCAACTCACAACTGATTTGTGGCGGGCCGGGCAGTGGTAAACAACGGTGATGTTCACATTAGGATTGCATTTGGACCGGCATCAAATTATAGTATGAACAGCAACAACCGACTGTTGGCTACCAATAAAACTGTCGGTCCGACATAATGTGAACTAGGCCTAATGCCGCGTTTCCCACCTCCAAGAAACTCGCAGGCAAGATTCAACTACATTGCAGGGCACGATCAAGTGATTGATCATATATGTTGGAAAAGAGATGGTCTAATGCACTACGCACTGATACATAATGTTACAAATAACGTGCCACAGAGGAGAAAAGGATTACCAAACAGATGCTTGAGAACTGGAGAGTATTTACGAGCAGTCAATGCGAGTTTCTAATAGTGTGGTTTTTCTGTAGACACCTCATAGTGTCGCTAGTTCAACATATCACCTGCCCACGCGCCGTCACGACCAGACGCAGTCTAGGCGAGGACGCGTGCGCCTGCGCATATCTACCGCTAATATCATTAGCTATTCATATTTTTAGTAGCCGCTAGACTAATTGGGTGGCGGGTTGACGAGTGATTTTCGACACAAGTGAATTTGAAAAGATAGGACCGAAAGAGATCAATAAACTGTCTTTTCTACGTACTGTTTTGCCGACTGGGATTTTGAAACGGTTTAAATAGTTGTAACCAATTACATACTCTTCAAATAGTTTTTAATGGCTTTCTGATTGTAATTAGTTTTCCCATTTGGTTACGTATTAACAAGTCTCGATTTCAAGCACGTGGCGTTATGCAGTGTACCCTGTGTACCTGTAGAGGTAAACAGAAGGAATTTTAATATTTTCCCTTTGGGAATAGTCCCAAGGGGAAAATAGCTTAGGGTTCTGGTAGCAAAACGATGAAGAAAAACATCGTGAGGAAATCGGCGCATCCTAGAACTAAACAGAAATCAGACTCGTGACGACTACTGATCCGCAATGGGCCCGGGTAGCAAATTACAATCCACACCCACATTTCCAATTTGATCAATATGACATAACCATCATTTGACTAATGGGTAGGTATAAAATAACAAACACGTTGTGATAGGTCATTATTTAATTATCGCCTAGCAAGCACAACATCGTTAGTACAAAATTCTTACAGACATTCATTAATAGAGCCGGGTTTACCATAATAAATTTAGTTCACCATTGGGTTATTTTAAGAATTATTTTGCAATGTCAAAGTTTTCCTTATTTCCTTGTGTAATCGTCACAGCAGCGATACTCTTGGTTCCATATATTTATTAGCCATATGAATGACTAAGCAACATCCTCACATATATGATACAATGACTACCAAACCGAAGACGCTGGCGGTCTTCGCTGGCAAAAGCTGGCCTGACAACCAAGTGGATTGCGGTTTGCTGGAATTCAGGGAAAACACGCCAATAAGAATGGGGACAACCTTTGCCCACAAGTGGGAACGTTGAAGAAAATGCTCGTATCTCCGTCAGCCTCAAGACCGGAAAACCATATTAGGTCTACAAAATACGATGTTTGATGATATGATATTTGGAATCAGAGTTGGGCATTATTCGAATAACTTGTTATCTGGATAATTATTCGAATAAAATTTTATTCGCAATATAATTATTATTATTTTTGGAAATATTATTGGACATTTATTAACAATTATTATTGGAAATTTTCTCAATTTTGAACACCGTCAATCCTACACTTTCAGGTAATCGTTTGGGTCAGTCTTGCCGCGCAAAAACCAAACGGCACGTGTAGACCAAAGATCAAGAACCTGCTTAATACATAAACAAGTTTACAACTTTGTCTGTTTGTTTGAGCTACTTATATTAGGAGGTTATGGCACTTATCGCCGTTACTATGCGACTTATCGTCTAAACTCAATATGTGAAAATAAATTATGCAGGCGGGAAGCGATAAAATTTAAATCGCTGCTATAATCGCGTACCTCGTTGCTTAAATGCATTTCGATACGTGTCTCAAATAGGTACCTACTTGCTGCAAATAGCGAAATCACATTCCGGAAAACTTTTTTAAGAACTCGCTATACAGGGTTATTTGTAAAACACCAACAACCTCTTAAGAGGTCATTGTACTCATCATTATGAACAACTTTTACTATGGGACCAAACCAGAAATCGCGAAAAAAAATCCCTACATTTTGATTGGTTATACGAACATAAATGTAAGGAACAGCTGATTTTTTTTCGCGATTAAGGGGTTCTTGGTGTTTTACAAATAACCCTGTAGAACTAATCATCACCAAATCCAAAACCACGTGCCAACAAATAAATGGGAACAGACTAATTTTTCAATAAATTATTTGATTGAATTTCAAAAAATTCAATAAAGCTAATTAACCATAAAATCATAATATCAACCTTAAGACGTCCATAGCTAGACATAGGCCTCCCCTAAGTCGCTGGATGTGAGGCGCACTGGGCAGTACGCCTCACATCCAGCGCTAATTCTTACGTACTGATTATTTACTTTTGGAAATACATGCAAGCTCATAAGTACGTGTTACCTTACGCAGTCATAACATTGAAAAAGTAACAGTACTAGCTATACTGACGACGCGGAGGAGAAACCCAAAGAAATTGGAGATTCTGGACGAGGGCGATATTATGAGGGGAAACTTCCTAATAGTGGTTAAAAAACAACGGAATAATAATTTATGCACAGGAGGATAAAAGCAAAAAAACGATCGAGCGATGAAGACATTATTATATGCGAGATAAATATAAAACACGTGTCGAGATTGTATGAACCGAATGCGTATCTGCTACGTTCAATTTAATCATGAATACACTCTGCATAGGTCCCATGGTCAAAACATGAATACTTTGCCAGTCAATGACAAGTAGGTAGTGTTTACATTACGTATGATGTCTTTTCCGAAGTAAATGCACCAAAACAGTGACAAACAAGTGCACTCCATACGAAAAGTTGTGGGAGAAATTGAAAACAAGATTACAAGCAACGAGACAACTTTGAAGATCGCTAAAACCAGAGAATCTCTGTCAAGAGTTAAAAGATTACCTCACGACAAGCGTGTTCCATCGTTAACAACATCATCGCCGTATATCAGGTGATAGTGTTCCATGCAAGCCTATCAATACAAAAACAAACAGTTCCTCCTCTTACTTTGAGAAACTCAAGATGGCAATGATGAACAGTGAGATGTACAAAGCGAGGAGATGCCTTTTCCCCTGCAAGTGAAATGCTTGTTCATCATGATAACATAACCAAAACTGTAAAGGATGTAGATGTTAAAGAACCTAATAATCATCGGTCAGATAAAATATTTAGGTGTATTTTTAACGTTAGTCAGCCACTTGAACCAGATAAAATAGCAACTGTCATCTTACCCAGTCTATCACAACAAACTGATTTATAAGTCTGATTCAAAAGTTCAAGTATCAATCAAAAAGGTGATTCACATATTCACACTTACTGGTTAACATGTCTAGGTGTAGACAAGAAAACTAGATGATGCGATAGTGCGAGAAAATAACGGTTTTAGAATAACTTTGTGGCTGATGTTTAGGTTTTCATAAATATTAGTTTGATAGGCTAGAGGGAAAGCGCAACGTGTTATCATTTATTAACCTGCTAGCAATCCGTCCCAGCTTCGCACGATAGTAGAATTAATCACAAGGGGCCAAATCTGGAATGTAGGAAGGTGGTTCAGAGCTTCGAAGCCGTACTTGTGTAAGGCAGCCATCGCAACATGATGACTCTTGAGAACGGGTGCGGTGTTGTGCAAAAGGAGCACACTCAATTCTCAACAACTTCCCCTTCTTTTTTCTTTAATTGCCTTTTTTATTTTCCTAGTAGCGTACCGTAGTATTGCCCCGTGATATTGAAACTTTTTTGGGATTCAAAGGGAAGTTCCTCTGAGTCCCAAAACTGTAGACATTATCTTTCTGGCCGATTGTGCTACCTTGAACTTCTTAGGCGGCGCTGCGCCTTTTTGTGCCACTGCATTGACTCCGGTCATAGTGATGAACCCAAGTTTCATCCCCAGTAACAATTCAGTTCATAAACTCATCTGCGTTTCTTATTACACAGGTAGTGCTGTTCTTGAAGCGGTGTGAACATTCTCGGGCACTTGCATGATGCCAAGTCAAGGAGAATGCAATGAGTGAATGCTTCAAAATAGTCGGAGGCGATACTCCAGTAATCGCTGCGTTTTTTTTATTCTTCAGAACGAAGTTTTTTAACTTTTTCAACAATATTTGAAGATGTTACCTCTATCGGCCGACCAGAGCGCTTATTGTTTCAATCCAGTCTCTGCCTTGCTTGAAAAGACTATGCCTCTTGTAATAATCGATTTTCCCGGGCAAGAGTCCCCATAAACAGATGACATTTCTTCCATTATTATCTGAGGCGTTTTTCCTTCCTTATTAATGAAATTTTCACGGCACGAAACTTAATTTCCTCCCTAGTCAGTGTTCTCTACCCGATTTCGATTTCCCGTAACTATCGGGTTGAAACTTAAGTTTTTATATTACGCTACCAACTAGTAACAGGTAAAAATTGTCCTCCACACACTAACCCCTCCTTTCTGTGAACTTTTTGACCCACCTATTAGGTTACGTTTAGCGCGAATCCTTTGGGATAAAGCACAAGAGATATGCCGCAGAAACTTCTAGTTGTGAACAACAAGGTTAAAACGCTTGAGAGACAGATTAATTCCCGAAGCGTACTTAATGTTCCACAAATCTTTATCTTTGTCTGAAATTAAGTCAACCCATGGCTTAAAAAGCCATTTTGACGTAACCTTCAGTTAAATCATAATTTATATCGTTCACGATATCATCAGTTAGGGAGCCAGTTCAAAATATCTGTGACTGGCTGACGGGATCCGTGCATTTTCCTCATAAACGCAATGAGGATAAATTATGGTTACTTCGGACTTGTTTCAAGTATAGGGTTCATTTATGTACCTTATTAATCATTTGGTTTGGAACGAGCAATGAATATCAAAAACAATGCCTTATTTAGTGGGAGATGTGCACTGGACAGATGTTTCGGAGTGTATATAGAGAAGAAAATGTATTATGGGAAGTCCACACGATGCAGGTTTTTGCCTGAATATAATTTTAACTCTGAAAAAATAGTTTTTAAGTTGAATTCGTCTGCACAGACAAATTGCTATAGAAGTTTATGGAAGTCTGTATCGTGTGGACAGTCCATTAGGGATTATTAAATCATTTGAACCAAAGTTGGCGCTGCATGTTGCGGCCAATGTGTGGCGCCGCGCCAATCACAAATGGTCTGAGAGCGGTCAGTGTAGTTGCATCAAGTTAAACGTGGAATGTGCGCCTGATTATGATAACAATGCGTAGGACATACGTCACATCCAAGGCAAACTCACGAATCTACAGTTTTAGTAAAATCGTTAATTTAGATGAAAAACTACGTAATGTGGTAAAAATACGTATTTCTGTCTCTGAAGTGACGTGACGACTTACACTCACAGTACGAGTAAACTTAACAAATTCCTTACAATTAAGGTCTTAGCGTAGTTGAATTTATAAAGTTAAAACGCTCAACTTTAAAATCCATTTTCGGCAGATTCGTAAGTTTGCCGTGGATGTGACGATATAGCCCAACGCATTGTTAACATAATTCGTCGCATCCGCGCAATATGTATATGCAAATACACGATTCCGTTATCCTTAGTTAAAATATTGTTAATGCACTTCGTATCATTTGCTCATGACATTGTATATAAAAGGATAAAGACCAGAGACCATGTTAAAGTCGTGGAACTATCTGGATGCGAAATACACAGGTACGGTTGATGTGAGAAGTAGGATGGCTATAAAAATATCAGACAATATATCAGCCGAATGCAATCCAAAAATTTTCAGCAATGCTACGACCATAGATATAATAAACAAGGAGATATGCCCTGTAGCCGAAAATGTATCGGAACCTGTGTCTCCTGTTTTGCCCTACCACCCGGCAACTACTACGCATGCAGTTCAGTAAAAGCAATAGATACGCAGTCGCGCACACACCCGCATTTCTAAAATCGGACTGTACTACACAATCAATTATAAACCTTATCCTAATAAACACAGCGTATATTTACAGTACACCGTGCAACTTACTCACACAAAAACAACGGTGGGTATCGTTGTGCTGTGCAAAAGCAATTTATTTTACATATACGCTAGTGATTGACTAATCGGAAAGTTATCGATTCTGGCATTTATTACACACACTATGCTGCCCATGTATAACAAATAATTTTAAGCAAAGGTCACTAATATATTATCTTAAACATGCCGATTACTATAATGCATTCGAAACTTTATCGAAAGTAAAATACAATTACCATAAAAAGTAAGGAAGTAGCACGAGGATAAGGCATAAATACGATAATTCAAAGCCAAAAACACTTGAACGATTATTTACCTAAAATTTAATGAAATCTAAGAAAGTTTGGTACACTTTTGTAATATTTCATTCAACAATCGACATTGTTGTCGACAGTGTATCTGCACAATTACATCACTAACTCGCGGCAAGAAGCAGCGGCCGTACTATGCGATACATCGGCTTGCTAAAGTATCGTTTTGTGATTTTTACATTGCTCATCCAGTCACTTAGCGACAAACTTAGGTAGTGGTTAAGGAGCAGTGTATTCATAGTAATAGGTTATTGTCGCTTTGACATTTAAAAACAAAAATAACATAGTATAAGCAAGAAATATTTTAAGATTTGTTGTTTTTCATGATTTTAAAGACAAATATAGTAAAATACTTGTATTTTGATATGGTAAGTGATTCCATAATTAACAAAGTTTTGGTTTAGGCTTCGGTTTTTACAAGAAAACACTGAACAACACGGAATTCTTATATCTTATCACGCTCACGGTCGGAAGCGCACTAGTTCGCGGATTCGACCATTGCGTAAGACATGCTCGCCCAGACCATGTCGCGTGGACACCGACACGCCCCCTTGCCACTTCTCCTGTATTTTATATTTCTATGGCTACGACAAAAGAAGTACCTAATCACAGCCTTACAATTATTAGCAGACGAGATAGCGAGAACCTTTCAAAATATTATCTTTTAATCCCGTTAATCGAATAAAATGAAAAAAAAAAAAACTGATTTCGTCGTTTTTGTATCATTATCATTTTGTACTAGTCATTTTATCAGCAATCAGAGACTAAGTTACTACCTACCAGAATATTACCTCAGTTATTATGTTAAATCACGTTTACAACTTGAGCACCCAGTCAATTGATGTCCCTACTACAGTAAGGACAAATTTCAATAAAAATCAAATCACTAAAAATATGCAGCACTTTTTCAATGTCATACAAAACATACCTAGTACTAACTCTACGTCTTTCAACAGCTATACCTTTCGCAAATTAAGGATACACGAAGGCCTGCAAAACCAGAAAAAAACCGGTTTCAACATATCTGCACTGGACTCATTTATGACTGGTCTGCTGTCCATCATAAGTCTTGCGAGTATTCATTTGAATGTCAAAAGAACGCTAGATTATTACAGAGACGATCATTTATTATCTTCGGACGCCTATTTGTCCAGTGCCAGTCATTCATCAGATAATGTAATTTACACCGGCAATACTAATCCACAGGGCTATATAGGAACAATAATCCTATAATAATAATTCATCTAATTCTTCAACCATTCAAAATTGCTATACTATTTTGTAATTAGAAAGTGTCGCCGTAGAAGACCCAGGCTAAAACGTAGAGACGAACAAGATTTTTTATGAATGAATGGACCACAACAGCAAACTGCCATGAGGAATGAAAAGAAAAGACGAAGGTAGCCCTCCCCAGCAAATAAAATTAAGTAACATGGTCATTATCTGTCCTACCAAAATTTGCTTATAAAGTACAAGCTTGCAACACTTGAAAATAGACGTCAATATTTAGAAGCCGTAAATTTATACAATATCGTTAGAAATAAGTTTGACTGCATTGATTTGACAAATATGTTATGCTATGTGGTTCCTAGGACAGTCCATAGGCGAAGGGTGCGCGCTGGCAGATTGTTTTCAGTGGGCTCTTGCAAGTCCAACTCTGGTTTGCGTTCGCCTGTCCGCAGAATGGTCGAGTCCTATAACAGGACTTTTGAGCATATAGACATTTTTACATGTACTATCTATAAGTTCAAAAGTCTTGTACTTTAGGAGCTCTCATGAATGTTTATTTTCTTTCTGTCTATTTATTAAACTTTGATTTATTATTTATTTTATATTGTTATTAACGCTTAAACACGATTGTCAAATATATTTTATTAAATGTCACGTATCTGTCACCCTAGTGATTTTTTTCATGTATCCTACTGCCTATCTGTGAACAGCGTTGTGGGCTACAATATTGTGATATGTTTTCTGTAGTCTTTGTCTTTTGTGTTTTATATTGTAGCTGTTTGATGTTCCTTTTTTAAATAAAATAAAACATAACATTTTAAAAGCAGTACACAAAATCTTGTACTGCGTATATCTCGATTAATCTAAATTACCACAACGCACGTCCACATTCGCGCTATACGAAATAAGGCAATTGAGTATAGCGCTAGACGAAGATATAATCAAAGATGGGCAAGTCATGGCGATACGATGAAAGATGATTAAAAGAAAAAGTAATACGTTTCCGTAAAGTAGATTTCAGCAGTAGGGAAATAAAGCAGTAGGCAGGTGTTGGATACGGAAGGCCCTAGACCGGGTAAAGGTGTGCAATGGAGGAGACCTATATCCAGCATGGTGGAGTTGAAGAAGAAGGGAAATATAATTATGCTGTTAGAGACATATGTACAACACTAGCTGAGGTAATGGCCAAAAATGTAAAACCAACCTTATGAACGTTAGAACTAAACCCAATCAAAGTACATCGCGAATAAGTTGTCAATGATATTAAATGATTCAATTAAATAATGATTGAAGACGACACTATCTCGCTATTTTATGGCCGATTCAATTATGCACTTGTAATTCTCAGACATGCCAATCTGTAGCAATTTATGCGCTGTTGACCTTTACACAAAGCGTATCGATGTTTATTTACAATGAAGAGATAACTCCTGAAGATAATTATGTTGGTTGCATTTGTAAACAAAAGAACGAAGAAATAGTATTTAAAGAATCTTGTGCTGCATCTGCTTGTAACAAGACTTTACGAAAAGTGACTCATAAATGCTAACTTTTTGGCACTATTGGCCGTTTTACTAGTGATGACACGACTATTGTGTGTTTCCTTCTTTGCCTACTTCTATCCCATTTATATTTGGTGTCGGCTCTCCTGGGCAATCCTCGGCTACCGTATCTGTATCATGGCTACCCAAAGAATATTGACGGTAAGTATTACGTAGTTTATTTTGCAAATATGGCTATACTGTGATATGGTAAAAGGTGGGCCAAATATACCCTAGCTAGCCGATGGACCGCTTAGTAAATTCAACTTTACTACAATATTATGTACGGCAAGGTCAGAAGGAGTCAATGACACTTAAATCTACCTTAACTGGCGCAGAATGCTAAGCGTCGCATCGGACCAGAGATTGCCATCTCATACGACTAGATGAGCAGATAGGTAGAATTTCAATGAAATGTAAGCGAGTGAATGAGAAATCACTGAATAAAGAATCTTAACCAAAGATACGTCAACGAGTAAAAGTACTGGGGAATAAGACGCCTACGATCGTGCACGGCATGACGTCAGCAGATAGAGAGCTTCAGACAAACCAGTCTGGATGTACGTCATACGCTCCCGGTGACGTCAAAGGAGCTTGTTCAAGATCCCGGCCTTTATTGATTCGTAATTATGAAGCGTAGAATGGCTGTAATTAAATTAAACCACAGCAGAACCTATAGATATGGATGCTAGTAAACATTAATTAAGAAAAATATAAAAGCTATTTGTGGAGTTATGTCGTTGGCGCATTATTGTAAGTTTTTTTTTTCTTACGAACAATATTTTTGCAGGCCAGAAGCAATCATATTTTGGGTCATGCTGGGAGATGCAAATACTCAGCCAATTATTGCATTCCACAAAGAGTACCTACTGGTTGGTGGTCACTTAAAATATAGTGGAATCTATAAGAACCCTGTCGGACACGATCAAAATTGTAGAAATAGGGGAGGAGGCTTTATCATGATAGAAAACTCATTAATGTTTCACTAATCTGTAATTCAATAATCACGGATTAGTAAAATACAAAATACATCGAACTATGATGATTTGGCTACATTAGTTAAATTTTATTAATGACAAAGCAAGCGCTTGTTGATCTGTCAGCGAACGGCTTACTAACTGATTAAATCCTTTATCGTTTTCTGCTAACAACAATACTTCCTCAATGGCCGTGGCTTTGGGATTATACAAGCAGCGATAGCAGATTATTTTTAATACATAATACCTTACGCCAGACTGGGGAGGGGCTTTCCGGATAAATTAATACACGAACAGCCTTCAATGTTGACATCGGAAAATTGCAGACTACCGTAATATTGTAAGAAATCTTTTCTAGATTACAATATCTCGATATGTTATGAAAAAATCGTTTCGTATAGAATAAATCCTACCCGAATTCAATATTTTCCAATATATCCGTGTCTTTTTAAGAAAAAATAGTTTACAATTTCACGCGATATTTTACTATCTCACGGAATTAGCCATTTTCCGGTGACAGATATACATGAGCATCCAATTATACTAACATTAAAATATAAATGTGAAATTTATCTGTCTGTCTGTTACCTTCTCACGTGTTAACGGCTAAAGGGGTTAGGTTGAAATTTTCACGCGTAGACCATGGTCTACGCGTGAATCCGTAACAAGTGATCCGGAACAAGACATAGGATAGGTTTCATTCAGTATTATGTTCCTTGGGGATAAAAAGCCACTAACTTGAACCCGTCGTTACTAAAAGGGCACACGCCACACTTTTTTCGAATATTATATACGTTTTATTCTTTACATGGTTACCTGTGAAAATGGCACATCTTCAAGTACCACAAACCAACTTATATAGCAACCGAAAATTAGAGCTTTTATGAAACTATTCCGAGACATTTTGTTGATTCTGTAAAAAGTTTACTTACTGTACTTGCGCCCTGTTCGAATTGACGGGTCAACGGTCAATTAGGGTTTGGTAGATATTTACCAATACTGTCATTGGACATAACAGATTGCCTTCAATAAATAAAAGAAGGCGAATAATAACGAAAACACCAAAGATAGATATTCCAAGAAAGGACAGACAAGTGGAAATTCGTGTAGAATGTAGGATGAAAAGGGCAAACAAAAATAACTCCAGGAGCAGACAGATAGAAAATCAAAATGTCATAGGACAACCCCGCGAACAATGAATAAAAATCTACGACACTGATTGTTGGGTGCAGAATGCAGACTTATTTATCGATGTCCATCAAACCGGTTGCAATAAAAGACTGCTAAAGCTTGATATTAAAATAAATTGAAGAATAAAAATAAAGTTCAGTTATTTATAGGAAAATATAAAGGTCTCGTAAATCAAGTTCAAGTTACTCGACTTAAACGATGAGTTTTTATAAAATTCTAAAGGAAGTTTCGTTAGGAAATTATACATAGATTCGTCATAAAATAAAAGGAAGATAAGCGATGCGTTTGGCTATTGAATTTGATTCATTCAGCCAATTACAGCCGCTTAAACGTTTGACAATTAGTCTTTCGTTTTGCGAAAATTCTCGTTTCAGTAACAGCCCGAGCCCTTTTTGTGGGAATGAGGCTTGTGTAAGGGTTGCATTAATGACCTACTTTAAGATGTGTATTACTATAATCTATGCACCTTTGTAATCATTTATATGCACTGTCCTATGAAATATATCTTAGTATAATTCTTGCATTCGCTGGTTTCATTTACCATCAACACCGCACCTTACATGGCGACCCTGCCAGAGGAATCTATACGCGCTCCTGTTTTAAAAATATGTGTAGTTTAGGCCTAATAGGGATGTTGCCTGAGAAAAAATATATGATTACTTATGTTTTTAGTTTTTGTTAGATTACAGAAAAATATTTGACAAGTATTTTTTCTTTTATCAAATTTATAAAAACTGACAAAGATAAAAACGATCAGGAGTGGGAGCGTGTGACGTCACGCACGGCCCGGTAAAAATTCTAGCGAGTAGTGACGTCACACGAGTTTTCACATCACTGTGCATCGTCTTAATTTTTTGTTTATGTGAAAAAAGAAAATACGTCTCCAATATTTTTTGGAAATCTATCTGACGGACTAATCAGATTTTTTTAGTTAACTACCCTATTCAGTGGGACTTAACAGGCAATGTTACCTTATTTATTTGTAAGGAAATTTCTATTGCCTGATTTTATGGTTATTATTATCATACAACTTTAAACTAATTGTGTTTTTTTAGTAGTCTTTATCTTTTAATAATGTCTGAACTATAGGCAGTTTAGAAACTGTCAAAAGATAAGACTTATACAACTATTGTGCTGTTTTCTCAAATTTGACGGTCTCTTCTTTCTCAAGTCTGTCAGGTTACACCAGTGGAGCATGAGCATGACGTATCATTAAATAAAAGTTACAAATCGGCTGGATGTCGAAGTACAACAGAACTTAAAAAAAAATCAGAGTCGATCATACATAAACCTTCATACAAAAATAATTATGTTTTTATTTGTTCTTCTTAACATGTCTTCAGAAATATGTCTCATTAAATTATATTTAACCCTCAAGCGGTCACGCGGTGTCGATCCGACCGCACTCGATACGATTTCGTTTATTACATCGAGATTTCTTGAGTATTTCTCATTTCCAGTAGCTTGCAATTAGTTCACTATGCACGAAAACTACGGCATTCCCTGCTTCTGCAAACTTCCAGAGAGGAGCAGCATGCATTTGTTTAAGTCACGGTGCAGGTGTCAAAAAGACCTCACGAGCCTATTCATTTTACTTTAACGAGAAAACTCATTCTGAAGTAAGCTAGGACTAAGTTGACAAATTATAAACACTGATACTAATTATTCGATCACATAGAACTAAGTAATAAGAAATACAAAAATATCTAAATAAAAATGATAACACAAATTATTCTCCAATGAGAACAAACCTTTGTATTGGCGTACATAATTTGTTTGTAATCCAAAAAAAGTTGGTTATTTTATTTTTAATTCAAACTAATTCTTGGCTAGGTAAAAATAAATAATGTAAGAATATAAAAGTAAGCAATAATTAATAAATCAGTATTTTAAATCCCTAAAATCTCACATAGGTCTATTTGGCTAAGCGCGGCCGCTGCCGTTACAAATACACACGCGGCCGCTTGGACGGTTAACCCGGCGTATGCGCACAGTGAACAATAGTAACATAGTGTCGGGTAGCGACGAGATGACCATTTTTTTATTAGCCTATACTGGAAATAACCTCCCCACATCCTTCCAGACTTCTCCTGCGCCGCCTCGAACCAGCACTCGATCTCTCTTTCCTGCCTATAATGTCCCATATTAAAAATAACTATAATTCCTACAAAAAAGGGGTCTTATGAGGCTATACCTAGGAGCCATCCATAAATTACGTCACAAACTAAGGGGGAAGGTGGGGGGGGTCAACGAAATAAATGTTCTCCTAGAAATACAACCGTAAATATACTACTTATAGGTATCGTATATATGACAACATCGTAACGTCAAAATGTAGCCCGACATCCTAAAAATTCTTCCAGTACATCCCCGAGGACTCGTGGGGAACCCCCTGACTTAACGTGTTATCTTTTTCCGATTCACGCACATAACTCTAAAAGTCCCGGTTCTTTTAGCAGGCGATTACACTTCTCAACAAATTCACTTTTACATTTATAATATTAGTTAGGATGTTCTTCAAAATAAGCTGATTTTTAGCCCAATTTGATGTGAAGGTTGACTCAACATCGAAATTACGAGTAGGTACAATAGCGGCCTAAGACAGTTCCCTTAAGTAAAGGCAATAAAAGATAGCAGTACATGAGCTAGAAAATAGCCCTTATTGTAATGCACAGTAGATACATTATACTCCCGCTGCATACAAATGACCCCTTATTAGTTTTATACACAATTCTGAATTCATAAGCGGCCACATTGTATGCTTGTATGATGAGTTATAATTTAAGCCTACCGCTATACTTTGTTGAATGCAACAAGGATTTATGGCATGCTGAACTTGCCAACGACACTTATTTATGTGGAGTTTGTGGCACATGGACAGTGAGTACTGTTGATTCTGTAGGTTTCGTGAAAAGGTATGTATAATTGACCTTAACCAACCACAGAGATTAGTCACTGAACTTCTGTTACTGAACAGATTGTTAATGAAGTCGCTATGATCATAGTATAAGGACATACTAAGTGTGCCTGCTAGGGTTGCGGAATTTGTTCGAAAGACTCACCGCGGCCTTGGAACGCAAAGGGAAGAAGAATACTAGAACGATGGGTTTTAGTCACAACCATCCGCTCCGCCCTGAGCGGGAGAAGGCATTTGATGATTTCACTTCCAGACCTAAGTACTAAGTATGATCAGAGTTAATCGTCAACGGAAACTAAGTTTAATATAGTGGACTACTTTTTAGGCAACAAAATCACCCAAAAAAGGTACTTCCCCGATAAAAAAAAAAAACATCCGTGCGGTGCTGTTTTATCGCCACTACTCGGGCATTATAAAAATAAAATATTGTTCATTTGAATCAAATCATGTTGTTTGAGTTTGAATGTTGAACCGCGTTGTTCCCGGTCCCGTGAGATTACGTGGGCAAAATATGCATATGACCATAGATATAATAAACAAGGAGATATGCCCTGTAGCCGAAAATGTATCGGAACCTGTGTCTCCTGTTTTGCCCTACCACCCGGCAACTACTACGAATGCAGTTCAGTAAAAGCAATAGATACGCAGTCGCGCACACACCCGCATTTTTGAAATCGGACTGTACTACACAATCAATTATAAACCTTATCCTAATAAACACAGCGTATATTTACAGTACACCGTGCAACTTACTCACACAAAAACAACGCTGGGTATCGTTGTGCTGTGCAAAAGCAATTTATTTTACATATACGCTAGTGATTGACTTATCGATTCTGGCATTTATTACACACGCCATGCTGCCCATGTATAACAAATAAGTAGCATGAATATGTTGACTATTTTAAGCAAAGGTCACTAATATATTATCTTAAACATGCCGATTACTATAATGCATTCGAAACTTTATCGAAAGTAAAATACAATTATCATAAAAAGTAAAGAAGTAGCACGAGGATAAGGCATACATACGATAATTCAAAGCCAAAAACACTTGAACGATTATTTACCAAAAATTTATTGCAATCTAAGAAAGTTTGGTACACTTTTGTAATATTTCATTCAACAATCGACATTGTTGTCGACAGTGTATCTGCACAATTACATCACTAACTCGCGGCAAGAAGCAGCGGCCGTACTATGCGATACATCGGCTTGCTAAAGTATCGTTTTGTGATTTTTACATTGCTCATCCAGTCACTTAGCGACAAACTTAGGTAGTGGTTAAGGAGCAGTGTATTCATTGTAATATGTTATTGTCGCTGTGACATTTGAAAACAAAAATAACATAGTATAAGCAAGAAATATTTTACGATTTGTTGTTTTTCATGATTTTAAAGACAAATATAGTAAAATACTTGTATTTTGATATGGTAAGTGATTCCATAATTAAAAAAGTTTTGGTTTATGCTTCGGTTTTTACAAGAAAACACTGAACAACACGGCATTCTTATATCTTATCACGCTCACGGTCGTAAGCGCACTAGTTCGCGGATTCGACCATTGCGTAAGACATGCTCGCCCAGAGCATGTCGCGAGGACACCGACACGCCCCCTTGCCACTTCTCCTGTATTTTATATTTCTATGCATATGACACTCACAAATCATGTGGTTTCCTATTAAATATATACAATTAAAGAATTTTCAAATCGGTTTAGAGATTACACCTACAACCTCACAAACTTTACCTACGAGAATTTATAATTACTAGCGACCCGCCCCGGTTTCGCACGGGTGCAATGCTGATACTAAATCTCTAATATGTTATGCATGCATTATACATAAAACCTTCATCTTGAATCACTCTATCTATAAAAAAAAAACAGCATCAAAAACCGTTGCGTAGTTTTAAAGATCTAAGCATACATAGGCTGACAGACAGTGGGATTGTGGGAAGCTACTTTGTTTTATACTATGCAGTGATTTATAGTACTTATAGATGTATAAACAGTTTTTTAATAATAACCAACTTCCTACCAAACTCCAAGTGAAAAAAAGATTGTTGAAATATGTAAATAAATCAGATAGATCTTGTTGAGGAACAATGTCCACACATTACTTTTATTTATCTGTGGTTTTTTTGTGCAAACTTATATAGTCTATGGAGGATGACTTGCGTTCTCTGTCTGTGGAAGTAAGAAGAAAATGACTGTAAAACGTTTAAGTAAAATTAATAAACTAATAAATGGTAAAGAGTGTTTTAATTAACAAAATCAGCAAATAAACAACAGTGGTAGCAGAGCGTGGTTGTGGTTCGGGCCCGCGCCGACGTACTTTATTGGTTATAAAACAAAAAGAAAGTGAACGGCACGCGACGCTCAACAAAGAAAAAATGGCCGAAAGTATAAGTTTAAAGTTAAAGCAATTTGCCGGCGAAGATTTCTCTATATGGAAGTTTCGTATCTGCAGTATATTACGGGAAAATGAATGTTTAAATGCGATAGAGAGTAAAGCATTCGCGAGTGTTCCTGAGAACAAAAAACTTGAAGCTCGAGCTCAGAGCATCATCATTAGTGGCATCGCCGACAGCCATATTGATTATATACAGGAAGAAAATACAGCGTACAATATGATGTTTAAATTGGAACAACAATTTATGGAAAAAGGCACAAGAAGTAAACTATTCTTACGGCGTGAACTAAACAATATAAAATACAAAGAAGGAACTGCACTCGGAGACCATTTTGTTACGTTGTCAAAAATATTCAGCCAGCTTAAAGACGCAGGAAGCCCTTTAGCAGAGGAAGAAAAGGTTAATGTAATATTGCTGTCCATGCCAGAATCGTATGAGGTAATTGTAACAACATTAGAGTCATTACCAAACCTGACAGTAGACATAGTAAAGGACAGATTACTCGGAGAAGAGGAAAAAAGAAATAAAATGGGTCCACAAACAATTGAGCAACAGAGGAATTCTTTTTTGTGCTTTGGATGCGGCAAGCCAGGCCACAAAAAGTTTGAATGCAGAGCGAGACAACACCAGGGACCAGCCCATGGACAAAATTATTCAAGAGGTCAAGGACGAGGAAATAGACCACCACACCGGGCAGCATTTGGAGGAAGAAGTAGGTCACAAGGAAGAGGTCGTGGATACCCGGACAGAAGAGCATGGCATGGACAAGGACCTAACTATTCAGGGAATAATCATCAGACATATGCAGCATCACAAGAGAATGAGCATGCTTTTATGGTTTGCAAAGGACAGAACCACCAAGAAGTCAGTGATCAGCAGGAAATAGTTTGGTGTGTGGACTCAGGGTCATCGGACCACTTAACAAATGATAAAAGTGCGTTTTACAACTATAGTAAACTAACTACACCAAAAGAAATAGCTGCGGCTAAGAATGGAGTGAGTTTAATCGCAATTGGAATTGGTAACATTAAGGCAAGATGTTATGTTGGTAAGAGATTTATAGATTGTACTATTAAAAATGTATATTATGTACCAGAGCTTAGGAAAAATTTGTTGTCTGTTACTAAAATTGAGACTAATGGTTATAGGATTGAATTTTTAAATAGTAAGGTTAGAGTTTATAAATATGATCAATTGACAATGATTGGAAATAATGAAGGGTCTTTGTATACTATTCACATGCAAATATTAAAAGATGAATGTAACTTAAGTAATAGTCATGATGATCAAGTGATGCAGCTGTGGCATAGACGTTTTGGCCACCTTGGGTTAAAAAATTTAACTTTGCTTTCACAGAATCAAATGGTAACTGGCATTGATGACCTGACTAAATGTAATAATAATAATTTATCTGTATGTGAACCGTGCTTACTTGGCAAAATGACAAGACAACCTTATAACAGACAAGGACGTAGGGCAACTAGACCACTACAATTGGTACATACTGATGTCTGCGGACCTATTACCCCACTGACTGAGGAAGGATACAAATATTTTCTGACATTCATAGATGACTATACTCATTTTGTTTGGGTCTATCTACTCTCTAATAAAGGTGAAGTTTTTGACAAATTTAAGCAGTACTATTATTATGCAACCAACCATTTTAATGCTAATATATTAAAGTTGAGATCAGATAATGGCGGTGAATATGTGTCAAGGGAATTTCAGGAGTTTTGTTACAGCAAAGGGATCCAAATGCAATATACAGTGCCATATAATCCCCAAATGAACGGTGTAGCAGAACGTATGAACCGCACTTTGATAGAAAAGGCAAAAACAGTTTTATTAGACTCACAGCTTGGTAAAGAGTTTTGGGGCCATGCAGTTTTGTTTGCAGCTTATGTTACTAACAGAAGTCCGACTGAAGGAAAACGTGAAACACCATCAGAGCTATGGGAAGGAAGGAAACCTGATGTGAAAGCCATGAGAGTGTTTGGGTGTACAGCATATAACCATGTACCTAGAGAGTTACGACATAAATTGGATAATTCAGGAAAAAAGATGATTTTTATTGGATATTTAAATTCAGGATATAAGCTGTATGATACAGAAACAAGGTCAGTAATATCAGCGCGAAATGTGGTATTTGATGAAGCAAAACCTGAAAGTGACAACTGGATTAGATACAAAAAGGATATGATAGAAAAGAATGAGGATGAAATATGTGAAAAAAATGAAGACAGTGAGGATGAGAGAGACAATAAAAAGGTATTAACAAACAACATGGATCGAAAAGTAGCAAAAAATAGGATTAATGGAAAAAATAAATATAGTAAAGATGAAGAAATACAAGAAATTGAGAATGATACAAGCAAAGAGGGAGAGAATTTAGAAAGAGGGAGAGGAAAAAGAGAAATAAGAAAACCAGTATGGCAAAAAGATTATGAAATTGATTTAGACCAGGATGATACTGCATTATATGCGTTATTATCAAGTTACCAGGAGGTTCCCAGTAATTTTGATGACATTAAAGGGAGAAAAGATGAGGAGCATTGGAATAAGGCAATAAAAGAAGAATTAAAAGTTTTAAAAGAAAATGAAACATGGAAGTTTGTACCTGAACCCCAGAAAGAAAAGCTACTGGATAGTAAATGGGTTTTTACAAAGAAATATATAGGAGATGAAGAGGTATGTAAAGCTAGATTGGTAGTGAGAGGTTTTCAACAGAAGGACAAATTAGAAAATACATACTCACCTGTATTGAAGTTGCAAACTTTGAGAGTTCTCTTATCGGTTGCTGTTCAGAAAGATTATGAAATTCACCAGATGGATGTTAAGGGAGCATTCTTATATGGACGTATTGATGAGACAGTTTATTTGAAACCTCCGCAAGGACTGATAGTTCCAGAAGGCAAAGTTCTAAAATTACAAAAATCTCTATATGGTTTAAAAAAGAGTCCAAAATATTGGTATGAAAAATTCACAGAAGTTATTACTAAATTTGGTTTTACACGATCTCAAAATGACTATTGTCTGTATAGCAAAGGGAGTCTCTATTTAATTGTGTATGTAGACGATTTATTGATTATAGGACCTAGTATTACTGAAATTATAAATGTTAAGAACTTTTTAAAAACTAAATTTTGCATGAAAGACTTAGGGGACAGTAATCTGACATATCTCGGCATTAATATTCAGAAGAAACATGATGGTATTTATCTTAATCAGTCAAAACATCTACAAAAAGTACTTGAATCTTATAACATGGAAAATTGTAAAGGGTCATATTTTCCTATGGACATTAATTATAAACTAGAATTTAACGAATGTGAAATTGACATGACTTTAGAACATCAGTGCAGGTCTCTTATTGGTTCTTTGATGTATGCTATGGTAGGTACCCGACCAGACTTAGCAACAGCTGTATCATATTTAAGTAGATTCCAATCACAGCCAACATTGAAGTTATGGCAAGCTTTAAAGCATATACTTAGATATGTGAAACAAACTATTGATTTTAATTTAAAATACTCAAAGTGTAAATATGACAGTTTAACGGGCTTTGCAGATGCAGACTTTGCACGCGATACTGATAGGAAATCTACTACTGGATATTTGTTCAAATTATTCAATAATACAATAACATGGAAATCAAAAAAACAAAGTACTGTATCATTGAGTACAACGGAGGCAGAATTAATTGCTTTATGTGACGCATCTGTTGAAGCTTGTTGGCTAATGAAACTGTTGTGTGACTTTAACATTGGGATTGATAATACTGTTATTTTTGAGGACAATCAAAGTACCATTAAAATTGTAAAGAATCAAAATGATCAAAAACGTCTGAAACATATTGATGTAAAATTTAATTTTATAAAACAAAAGGTAGAAGAAGGAATAATAACTGTTAAATATGTACCAACCACAGAACAAATAGCTGACATTATGACAAAACCCTTATCAAAAGAAAAATTTATAAAATTGTGTAGTATGTTAAACTTGTTAAAATGTTAATTGTTAAAATGTTGTAATCTAAAAATGTTAAATAGTAATTTGATTGTAATGTGCGAACATTGAGGGAGAGTGTTGAGGAACAATGTCCACACATTACTTTTATTTATCTGTGGTTTTTTTGTGCAAACTTATATAGTCTATGGAGGATGACTTGCGTTCTCTGTCTGTGGAAGTAAGAAGAAAATGACTGTAAAACGTTTAAGTAAAATTAATAAACTAATAAATGGTAAAGAGTGTTTTAATTAACAAAATCAGCAAATAAACAACAGATCTGATTTCAATCAAAGAAATCAGATTTAAATCAAATAAATCCGATGATTTGTTTCATTTTTAATCACGATTTTTTAACAACCCATGTGGACGCATTGACAGATATAACCCACGACATCGACCCAATACAAAGACATCAGATGAGGAAAACAAGAATTAGTCACATAATCACATTAGAAACATTAAGGTATGTACAGTAAATAACCAGGTAAAGCAAATTACGGGTAATAAAAAACCAGGGTAAGAAACAGTTACTAAATAGGAACTGCAAACAAAATTCTAAAAACAATTTATTTTTAGAAAGACATGGTACACTTGGGGTGTAATAATTTAGTGCTTTAGGGTTCATGAAACTTAGGGTAGCGCACCCTTTGCATAATTTAAAATGCCCTTGAAATTATTTTTTGTGAGGCAGCGTGGTAATGTACTGCTTGCATGTTCAGAATACTAAAAATTTGTGAGTTTTACTACCAGGGTTTTTAAACCTTTTTTAGGTAACAGAAAGGGTGATTCCAAAAAATATAATTTACTATTTATACAGAAAAATATACTTTATGCCATATGAAAAAAGCAAGAAACGCATGAATGATGAAGGGATGTATATTTTCAATAGCTATTTTATTTGCTGCCTAGTTAACTAATAAGTTGCCAGTATCAATCTAACTGAATTATGAATTTAATCAACCATTCAAATGAAAATAAGTATTAAACCTTACATTGGCACAAAATAACAAGTCATTTGTTACAATAAGTTTAAAAACAAACCCTGTAACAACTGATTACACAAACTTAATATGTCTGATGGTCTAGATTTTAGAATAAGTGATAAGTGAGTGACTTGTTCTAAATATAAATAAAAATAGGACAACAAAAAAAAACAATGTTATCCAGGTGTAAGTAATACTATTATAACCAATTCAGATTTTTCTTTTATTATGATTAAAACACCAGGTTTAAATAAATGTTTTTTCTACGCGGAATAGTAACACCAAATCGTTATCACAGAAGTGTCAATAGAGCAGTTTTTTTAAAATAATTAATAAACGGTTTTCATATGATAAATAAACTTAACAATAACATACCTAAATGCTGTATGATTTTTTTTATCATGTCCTCAATATCATCCATATCCATAACCATCTTTGAGAATACGGCTGATCTGTTCCCGCCTTTTATTATTTATTTATTATACACTTCCTGCCTTTTGTTAGCACTTAGAGTAAATTTTTTAAACACTACACTGTGTTCATGGATCAGCACTTGTATACTAACTGCCATTGCTTCTCCCGCTAAATAGTTATGTCAAATGACTAATCCTTATGCAAGAGATAAAACAGGTCACCCACACATAGGCTGATATCAAAAGAAAAAATTGGAAAAACCCAAATTAAAGTAAATAGACATCAATGTGTGAGTTTTTAGCCTGTTTATCTTCATGTCTTTTGTTTTCTTGAACCTATAATAATATTACAAAACTGTCTGTTTTTTATGTCACATATATTTTTAATCCAAATGTTTGATCCGGAAGTAGGTTCCCATGGGATAATTTACGACTTTCACACAGCCAAAGCCACAGGCAGAAACCATTACCTGATATGTCATCAACACGCTTGGCCTACAAAGTGGCTTGTAAATGTTGTAAATGACAGAACTTTTTGTATTTTTGTTCAGCGAAATTTATGCCAATATTGGTCGACTGATTTGTATGATTCTTTGTTGGATTTGGAAGATTATTTTATCGGACAGGGCCCATTTCAATTTGGTTACTGCGGAGATAGGCAACGGAACTCTTCCATAAATGATAGCAAACCTGGGATTTCTGAAATTGCATGTCTGTTTATTGTTTACACCAGTTTATAACGTAACATCACACCGGCACGCTGTGAAGGGTTATGCAGATGTGCACAAGTCAGCCACGTTTTTCTATTGGGCAGTATTATATTTAGGATTAAGGTTTAGTTAAATATAATGAATTTGGATTGGATGTTGAACATCAAAGAAAAAGTAGTGACCTCCTCTTAATATCTATAAAATCTAGTAAATGAGATGTTGTTAGGTTTATGCTAAACAAAAGCAAGTAGATATTTAACTATGAACTGGTTTGGGGTTGAACTAACAAGGCTCACAAAGTAACTCAACAAATCACTTAGGAGCATTGAGCTATGTCAAGAATTATAAGAAACGGAAATAAAATTTGCATGCCATGCTGATGAATGAAAGACAATCATGACTCAGCATTCTTTAACAGTTTTCTGTGTTGAATAGTACAAGTTTACAAGTAATATTAGAAAATTTAAAGAAAAAAGAATACAGTTTAGCCCTACATAGCTCAAAATGTAAAGGGAAAGTAGTCTATTACTGTCACAGATGATGAATGGGTTTCATGGCACTACGCATTCCAATCATACACGGTACATTTTTGTCACTTTATGTGAAATGCAATGTGGGTGTTTCCAATGAATGAGGTCATGCAACTAGTTGGAACATTTGCATTACTCTCACATTTTGTTAAAGTCATAATTATCTTTACGAATGAACTCAAACTTTTCACAGGATTTTTTTTTTTAATTTAGTTTTTTGTTCGTCAGAAATATTGTTTACATTGTTGTTTATTTGCTGATTTTGTTAATTAAAACACTCTTTACCATTTATTAGTTTATTATTTTTACTTAAACGTTTTACAGTCATTTTCTTCTTACTTCCACAGACAGAGAGCGCAAGTCATCCTCCATAGACTATATAAGTTTGCACAAAAAAACCACAGATAAATAAAAGTAATGTGTGGACATTGTTCCTCAACACTCTCCCTCAATGTTCGCACATTACAATCAAATTACTATTTAACATTTTTAGATTACAACATTTTAACAATTAACATTTTAACAAGTTTAACATACTACACAATTTTATAAATTTTTCTTTTGATAAGGGTTTTGTCATAATGTCAGCTATTTGTTCTGTGGTTGATACATATTTAACAGTTATTATTCCTTCTTCTACCTTTTGTTTTATAAAATTAAATTTTACATCAATATGTTTCAGACGTTTTTGATCATTTTGATTCTTTACAATTTTAATGGTACTTTGATTGTCCTCAAAAATAACAGTATTATCAATCCCAATGTTAAAGTCACACAACAGTTTCATTAGCCAACAAGCTTCAACAGATGCTTCACATAAAGCAATTAATTCTGCCTCTGTTGTACTCAATGATACAGTACTTTGTTTTTTTGATTTCCATGTTATTGTATTATTGAATAATTTGAACAAATATCCAGTAGTAGATTTCCTATCAGTATCGCGTGCAAAGTCTGCATCTGCAAAGCCCGTTAAACTGTCATATTTACACTTTGAGTATTTTAAATTAAAATCAATAGTTTGTTTCACATATCTAAGTATATGCTTTAAAGCTTGCCATAACTTCAATGTTGGCTGTGATTGGAATCTACTTAAATATGATACAGCTGTTGCTAAGTCTGGTCGGGTACCTACCATAGCATACATCAAAGAACCAATAAGAGACCTGCACTGATGTTCTAAAGTCATGTCAATTTCACATTCGTCAAATTCTAGTTTATAATTAATGTCCATAGGAGAATATGACCCTTTACAATTTTCCATGTTATAAGATTCAAGTACTTTTTGTAGATGTTTTGACTGATTAAGATAAATACCATCATGTTTCTTCTGAATACTAATGCCGAGATATGTCAGATTACTGTCCCCTAAGTCTTTCATGCAAAATTTAGTTTTTAAAAAGTTCTTAACATTTATAATCTCAGTAATACTAGGTCCTATAATCAATAAATCGTCTACATACACAATTAAATAGAGACTCCCTTTGCTATACAGACAATAGTCATTTTGAGATCGTGTAAAACCAAATTCAGTAATAACTTCTGTGAATTTTTCATACCAATATTTTGGACTCTTTTTTAAACCATATAGAGATTTTTGTAATTTTAGAACTTGGCCTTCTGGAACTATCAGTCCTTGCGGAGGTTTCAAATAAACTGTCTCATCAATACGTCCATATAAGAATGCTCCCTTAACATCCATCTGGTGAATTTCATAATCTTTCTGAACAGCAACCGATAAGAGAACTCTCAAAGTTTGCAACTTCAATACAGGTGAGTATGTATTTTCTAATTTGTCCTTCTGTTGAAAACCTCTCACTACCAATCTAGCTTTACATACCTCTTCATCTCCTATATATTTCTTTGTAAAAACCCATTTACTATCCAGTAGCTTTTCTTTCTGGGGTTCAGGTACAAACTTCCATGTTTCATTTTCTTTTAAAACTTTTAATTCTTCTTTTATTGCCTTATTCCAATGCTCCTCATCTTTTCTCCCTTTAATGTCATCAAAATTACTGGGAACCTCCTGGTAACTTGATAATAACGCATATAATGCAGTATCATCCTGGTCTAAATCAATTTCATAATCTTTTTGCCATACTGGTTTTCTTATTTCTCTTTTTCCTCTCCCTCTTTCTAAATTCTCTCCCCCTTTGCTTGTATCATTCTTAATTTCTTGTATTTCTTCATCTTTACTACCTTTGTTTTTTCCATTAATCCTATTTTTTACAATTTTCCGGTTTATGTTGTTTAATACCTTTTTATTGTCTCTCTCATCCTCACTGTCTTCATTTTTTTCACATATTTCATCCTCATTCTTTTCTATCATATCCTTTTTGTATCTAATCCAGTTGTCACTTTCAGGTTTTGCTTCATCAAATACCACATTTCGAGCTGATATTACTGACCTTGTTTCTGTATCATACAGCTTATATCCTGAATTTAAATATCCAATAAAAATCATCTTTTTTCCTGAATTATCCAATTTATGTCGTAACTCTCTAGGTACATGGTTATATGCTGTACATCCAAACACTCTCATGGCTTTCACATCAGGTTTCCTTCCTTCCCATAGCTCTGATGGTGTTTCACGTTTTCCTTCAGTCGGACTTCTGTTAGTAACATAAGCTGCAAACAAAACTGCATGGCCCCAAAACTCTTTACCAAGCTGTGAGTCTAATAAAACTGTTTTTGCCTTTTCTATCAAAGTGCGGTTCATACGTTCTGCTACACCGTTCATTTGGGGATTATATGGCACTGTATATTGCATTTGGATCCCTTTGCTGTAACAAAACTCCTGAAATTCCCTTGACACATATTCACCGCCA
Organism: Hecatera dysodea; assembly: GCA_905332915.2. Taxonomy (NCBI): domain Eukaryota; kingdom Metazoa; phylum Arthropoda; class Insecta; order Lepidoptera; family Noctuidae; genus Hecatera; species Hecatera dysodea. The sequence continues at coordinate 995,711 of HG995294.1, read as the reverse complement.
TTATCTGATCTCAACTTTAATATATTAGCATTAAAATGGTTGGTTGCATAATAATAGTACTGCTTAAATTTGTCAAAAACTTCACCTTTATTAGAGAGTAGATAGACCCAAACAAAATGAGTATAGTCATCTATGAATGTCAGAAAATATTTGTATCCTTCCTCAGTCAGTGGGGTAATAGGTCCGCAGACATCAGTATGTACCAATTGTAGTGGTCTAGTTGCCCTACGTCCTTGTCTGTTATAAGGTTGTCTTGTCATTTTGCCAAGTAAGCACGGTTCACATACAGATAAATTATTATTATTACATTTAGTCAGGTCATCAATGCCAGTTACCATTTGATTCCGTGAAAGCAAAGTTAAATTTTTTAACCCAAGGTGGCCAAAACGTCTATGCCACAGCTGCATCACTTGATCATCATGACTATTACTTAAGTTACATTCATCTTTTAATATTTGCATGTGAATAGTATACAAAGACCCTTCATTATTTCCAATCATTGTCAATTGATCATATTTATAAACTCTAACCTTACTATTTAAAAATTCAATCCTATAACCATTAGTCTCAATTTTAGTAACAGACAACAAATTTTTCCTAAGCTCTGGTACATAATATACATTTTTAATAGTACAATCTATAAATCTCTTACCAACATAACATCTTGCCTTAATGTTACCAATTCCAATTGCGATTAAACTCACTCCATTCTTAGCCGCAGCTATTTCTTTTGGTGTAGTTAGTTTACTATAGTTGTAAAACGCACTTTTATCATTTGTTAAGTGGTCCGATGACCCTGAGTCCACACACCAAACTATTTCCTGCTGATCACTGACTTCTTGGTGGTTCTGTCCTTTGCAAACCATAAAAGCATGCTCATTCTCTTGTGATGCTGCATATGTCTGATGATTATTCCCTGAATAGTTAGGTCCTTGTCCATGCCATGCTCTTCTGTCCGGGTATCCACGACCTCTTCCTTGTGACCTACTTCTTCCTCCAAATGCTGCCCGGTGTGGTGGTCTATTTCCTCGTCCTTGACCTCTTGAATAATTTTGTCCATGGGCTGGTCCCTGGTGTTGTCTCGCTCTGCATTCAAACTTTTTGTGGCCTGGCTTGCCGCATCCAAAGCACAAAAAAGAATTCCTCTGTTGCTCAATTGTTTGTGGACCCATTTTATTTCTTTTTTCCTCTTCTCCGAGTAATCTGTCCTTTACTATGTCTACTGTCAGGTTTGGTAATGACTCTAATGTTGTTACAATTACCTCATACGATTCTGGCATGGACAGCAATATTACATTAACCTTTTCTTCCTCTGCTAAAGGGCTTCCTGCGTCTTTAAGCTGGCTGAATATTTTTGACAACGTAACAAAATGGTCTCCGAGTGCAGTTCCTTCTTTGTATTTTATATTGTTTAGTTCACGCCGTAAGAATAGTTTACTTCTTGTGCCTTTTTTCATAAATTGTTGTTCCAATTTAAACATCATATTGTACGCTGTATTTTCTTCCTGTATATAATCAATATGGCTGTCGGCGATGCCACTAATGATGATGCTCTGAGCTCGAGCTTCAAGTTTTTTGTTCTCAGGAACACTCGCGAATGCTTTACTCTCTATCGCATTTAAACATTCATTTTCCCGTAATATACTGCAGATACGAAACTTCCATATAGAGAAATCTTCGCCGGCAAATTGCTTTAACTTTAAACTTATACTTTCGGCCATTTTTTCTTTGTTGAGCGTCGCGTGCCGTTCACTTTCTTTTTGTTTTATAACCAATAAAGTACGTCGGCGCGGGCCCGAACCACAACCACGCTCTGCTACCACTGTTGTTTATTTGCTGATTTTGTTAATTAAAACACTCTTTACCATTTATTAGTTTATTATTTTTACTTAAACGTTTTACAGTCATTTTCTTCTTACTTCCACAGACAGAGAGCGCAAGTCATCCTCCATAGACTATATAAGTTTGCACAAAAAAACCACAGATAAATAAAAGTAATGTGTGGACATTGTTCCTCAACATACATCATCTAGCAGCCAGAACAAAAAAGCTGAAGTGCCCTTCAAAGTCTGCTCCTTCACTAGAAATAGTAGTATTATTAAGGGTAAAATTAAAATAAAGTTTACAGTTTCAAGTTCTGTGAATTTTTAAACAGTGATTTTATGTTCAACTACACTAAATTACTTTTTTTGTTGTAGTTTAATTAGTTTTATGAACTGATTTGAGTTAAATGAAAACATGATAACGCCTTACCCTTGCAATCTTCATTTAGATTATGTTTCCAATATTATGTACTTATTTTCTTGGCGCCAAAATGACAAAGGTATCGAAACGTTTTACTCCTTATGATGCACCCATACATTAAACTACTATTTCATTGATATGTATCAATACTAAATCAATGAATTGGTTAAAGTTTAAAGCTTTTTCAAGCTAATAGCCATGCAATTATATCTTACGAAGTTGAAAGGAAGGTAGTGTTAAAATAAATAAAATGAGAGTTTTCTTGATCAAGTTTTACAATAAAAGTTTTTCGTATTTCAACGCTAGGTTAATTGTGTTCTATGATTTCAACGCAGATTAAAAAGATCATCTGTCATAACTAAAACTGTCAAACTTTGACATTCTTATAACAAGTTTTACAACAGATGATTTTAGAAAAATATTATGTAATTTGACTTCTTTTACAGAAAAACGAAAATGAAATTACTTCCGATAAAGCGGGTAGGTATTTAGTGTCACTGTTCTGCTTCTGACATTATGACCAGAGATAATAGAAATGTAAATAAATATGTGCACAATGAGTGTCTCTGTACGAGTCAACGAAACTAGGGGCTAAAAATAGATACAAGGAACAAAATTGTATTGACAAAAGATTGAAAGGCAGTGCAAAGAGGCAAAGAAGAAATTAAAATGTGTAAGTATAATGAATGAATTGAAACTACAACATGGAAATAACAAAACGTACATCGAAAGCAGATCGTATGAATTTCCAGTGTGCGGCCAGCTTTAAGGATATAAATAGAACATTACACTCAACCACCCAGCTAACTAGAACATTGAGAAGCTACACAAGTACTGGCTAAATGCACCAAAATTGACCAGACTAGGCTGAATGATCTGTTTACTTTGCTTTAAAAACTTTTTTTAAGTGCAATCAACTTAGTGCAATGACGGATCGCCAGAAACAAAAATGGTATGGCATATTACATGCATGTCGTACAGTTTACCTCCGCCGATGTCCATCGCACGGTACGAATAGGCCGCGGCCGCGGACACCTCACAGCGGTCCTTCCGCACGCGACAATATCAAAACGCACATTTATATTAACTTCGTCATAGCTCGTTTCGTTTTAAAACATAACACTTCCCACTTTCAGAGTGTACTTTCATGTACTTTGAACGCACTAAACCTCACTTTTAACTGTGTACCGATCAACTGATTCGCAAACACACACACGATGTACTTCACAAATTGTAAACTATAGACGTACCTCCAGCATGAATGATCCTATAATAATAACTGTGAACTGTTTCTTCGCTCTCGCTCGGCCAAGGAACTAGTTATCAAGGTCTCTCGTCTCGACGCTGAGTGCTTCCAAGAATTGTCACAGATTATGTCGCGAACTTTAACACTGTATAGGTAACGCGCGGCATTAATTTTGTTAACTACGGTTAATTAATAAAGTAATAAATATCCAGGTAACAAACGTATCGTAGTGAAGTAACACTACTCCGGTTAGTGAACGTCAAAAACTCTAATGATAATTCTTATTAGTGTGCGTGAGGACCCGACATCACACTATGAACAACTGCCGGCGATTGGCGGTTGGCCGAGCAATGTCACATGGCAGCCGTGTGACGTACGCGGACATGGCGCATGCGTATGGTGAATTATAAACTTTATTCGCGAGTGCGATCGAGAAGGAGAGAGTGGTCGTACTACTCACTCGCTACTGACAGATTATCGGTGGTTCATTTCATTCCCGCCAAAATTAAAAACACAGAAATTGTAATAAGTAACGGTAAAAAAAAATTATAGCAATCTGTTCTTTAACTATAATAGAAGAGGGCCGAAAGTTTCAAACAGCATGTTGTGCAGAACTAAGCGAGCGACTGTAAAACCTGCCTATTTATTTTATTGTACTCGTGTGCCAGTTGTTGCTATAATTGCCTTACACGGTGCAGGGTGGGCAGAAATAGCTGACTTATCAACCTAATGTTTGATGGTACGTCTGCACGATTAGCCTGATACTAAATGAAATCAGGGTGAATATTCAAAGTATAGCACATTCACATGTTCTTGTGCGTAAAAAAAATAAACAAAGGTTTAAACTCTATTTAATATATTTATGTCATGTAAACCTAAGATTTTTAATAAGTGCTGCATTTATTTTTTCAGTTTCTATGTGAATCATGCATAAATTTTAATATAAATAACACAAAAACTCATTACAGGGACCTGTTCCATTACTAGATTTGATAAATTTATTAGTATTATTAGGAAATCTAACGCTAAGAACGTTAATTTGGCCAATGTGTCGAATAACTTAATCTTTATTTGGTACATAATAATAAACTAACCCGTAGGTTTATGTATAAATTAAGGAAAAATGTATTTTTAAAGTTTTGTAACGGTGCAAAACTCATTACCAGATTCATGACGGTAATTCGAATTTACGTGACAAAAACCTCTGATCATACCGCCTTAAAGTGAGCTGCCGCCCCCCCGCTCTTCAGTCAACCGGCAAACGTAACAGAGGAAGGACCCACACAAGATTTCACGCCATAAATTACGAACGATGTGAGTATTGACAGTGTTTTGTTCATTTTTCATTTCATTACAGGTCCGCTTATATCTTGATACGTAAACAAACTTAGTATCTTGTTGTTATATCAATTCATTAGGTCCTGTTTCATTTTCATTTTTGAATGTGTAGATGGCATGTACTGTTTATAGAAAAATGTAAAATAATCTAAAAGTGCATAATTTTCATAACCGTGTCCTTCATTACCGTCGTTTACCGTAACCTTTTTGAGGACACGGTAATGAATGAAAAAATACGGTAATGACTCAACTTCTATTTAATACTTTTAAATAAATTATTTTCAATGCGGTCAGGAAATTTCTATTATAATTTGTTGCTAAATAAATATGTTTAATATTTCAGTTTAAAATGGCACGCCCTAAGAAGACAAAAGAGGAAATTTTAGCTAGAAGAAGAATAGCTAAGCGTAAACGCTACGCTGCTTTAAAAAAAAACGAGGAATTATATAAAATTGAAAAGGAAAAGGAAAAAGCAAGATACTTAAAGAGAAAATCTGAAAACAAAATTGTTATTATTAAAGATTTAACACCACGTGCTCAAAGAGATAGACGTAGAAGGGAAGCTAATTGCAAAAAATATATAAGTACCTACATAAAAAAAACTAGAAAAAGAAAATGAAAATGTTGTTTTGAACATTGAAAAATCACAGGACGAGCTTCGAGAAAATGGTAGTAATGAGCCCCTTGACTCAGTTCTATCAAATTCTACTATAACCGAACCTGGGACCATTAATAATGAAACGGAAACAGATAAGAATTTTAAATTAAGAGCAAAAAAAGACATGAACGTTATCAAAGATATAGGAACCTGAAAAAAATTAAAGATGAGCTTTGTAATGTAATAAAAGAAAACAAGAAATTGAAGAGACTTTTAAGCATATATAAAAAAAAAGATAATAGATACTAAAATGAATACAGGGAATGATGAAAAACTACCGAAACGAAAAATAGGCAAAAAAAAGGTCCAAAAAGATTTTAACATAAAAAATGAAAAGGAAGACGAAAATACGAGTGTGGTATCAGGCATAAAAGAATATATTACTAGAAAGAAGAACAGAAAACAAAAAAGGTATAAAACAGGAAGGTCTAGCTAGAGATATAATAATATTTCCTGCTATGCCTCAAAAAGCCTCCACATCAAGGGAATTTAAGTCACCAGAGAAGGTGCACACTTTATCAGCAATTAGAAAATTTGAGGATTGGCAAAACTTAACTTTTGTTGGTTCTGAAAGCAGGTCATACTCTGATAGTTTTGAGGAATTTATATCTGATTTAGATAAATGTAAAAACGATCCAGACGCTGATATAGAAAACAGAGAAAATATTCCTGAAAATCAACATCGAGAGAAAGGTAAAGGAAAGTAAATATAAAGGAAAAGGAATAGGAAAAAGTCTTGTAAAGATAATGCAGCAGGAATCAGGTGAAATTGTATTTTTAAAAGCTTAAATACGTTTTGCTAAAACGACATTAATATATATAATATAAGAAAAGAAAAAACTTAAAACAAAAACTGTTTGGAATAAAAAAATACTTCATCATGATTAGACGCGAAAGTTTAAAATAATTTCATATTGTTGATTTTTGGTACATTTTATTTGTGTTGTTGTACTCTTATGAACTAATTACACTTATTCTGCTTGCTGTGTCCATGGAAAATACCAGTTTTGTATGGAGATGAGTACGGACCCGTTCAGCGCGTAACACGCATCTCCATGCAAAACTTCTGTCTCGTATTGAGTTGAATAAGTAATTAGTCCCTTATTATCAAAGTCTGACTAATATCCTAATAAAGAAGGCTGATCACCAAAACTATTAATTAATGGAAGACTTTTATTATTATTTGTTATTTAGTCATAGATTTTAGAAAGCAGGCATTTGTGTGATTGCACTCCGAATAACAAAATCGGATTCGTTAATATAAGTACATATAATAAGACATTGGAAGGCTGATTTTTACCAAAACCATTCAATTATGGAAAAACGATTAAGTAGTTATTTTGTTAAGACGATTTTTGAATAAAACAATAAATAATAATATATAGTACCTTTGTTTTTTTTTATATTCACATCATTTTGTATCATTACCATATCTTTGTATTTCATCACCGTGTACCTAAGAATTCATTACCGAGGATAGGGTTCATTACCGTAGCTTATCACATATTTTGAGTGGCAATAACTCTATGAATGATTGAAGAATATGCGTGCCTTTCACCTATCTGATAAATAAATTAATGCCAAATATAATAAGGCAATCAAATTCTAATAAAAATGAAATTATGCTTTTTGTACAAAAAATGTGCAAATAATGTCGAAACTGAAGAAATACCCATCATATCTTTTAAAAGTGCCTTCCACACTCGGTAAACATAAACCTTCTTCTGGCGCAGTCGGGTAAAAATAAATAACTACATTATTGATTTATTTGTCTTGACTGCGACTCTGTGACGCTGGGCTTATAAAAATAATATGGCGCAATTAATTAATACGCCTTATTATATCTATAAAGAAACGTTTTCCTCAAACCTATCGAGTGGGATAGGTCCCAAAATAAAGGGTTCACAGGGACGATAGAAACAAAAATGTAACATAACAAAAAAAAATCCTGTGCCGCCAAAATCATTGTGTAAGTAAAATTAATGTTACTATTAGAGTGACTTGTTTGAAACATTTTATCATAAATGCTATATTTAAGAAAATTATATCTAATCATATACATTTAAGTTCTATGTACTACAGTCGCAGCAACAGAAGCTCGAACTTCTGTTTGGACCTGAATTAGTAAAAAAAATATTTTCTAATTGTAAAAATATATTACAATTTTCCGGAATCAGATACCACGGATGCAGTGGAAACATTAATCCTTGTTTACTTCGTGGACTGTAATTTTGTATTTGCTGGTGATAGTGGACGGGTGGAGGCTTGTTGTCGGATTTAAACACCGTTTTTTGACAATATTTGAGAAGATTTATTAGGACACAAGAGCAACACGTCTACTCGTCAGACATCCATATTTTTGAGACTCGTTCAAAGAACGAATGAACTTACAATTAATTTATTCACTATGGGCACAATGTTGAAAGTATTGATTGCATAGTGCTTTGTTGGTGTTGCCAACAGTCCTTACGAAGCCAAAAATGGAAAATCTCAAGTAGAGATGAGTCAGTCTTAAATTAAACATGTAAAGCTGCGAATCCAATTTTCTTCAGAACACAGTATTACGGTGTGAGTCACCGGAGGTCTGAATAACGCGGAGGAGGTGGGGTAATGCGTCTCAATTTCAGAATGTTTCAGTAAACTCGCGGTGAGTCACCCTTACGGCTCACGGGGTGCGTACATTACGCACTCTAGTAAAATAAACGACCAGTCGTAAATGTTGAATGGATTTGTTTCATTGAAGGATACTTAAATGGGGGGTAACTGTGCTTTGGAGTTGTTCAATCTAATATTTTATTGTATTTTTTTTAAACGTTGCGGCACACTAGGAATTTCTCCTGTGTCGTGCGTGGGTACGTTTACAAACATATAATCTCACATACACAAACAGCCAGACCCGGAACAACTATCCCATACAAATATTTGTTCCGTGCGGGAATCGAACCCACGACACGTAGCGTAGCAGCCAATCGCTCAACCACTGTGCCAACCTTGTCGTCCTTATTGTATGGTTAGGTACAATATTGTTGATAGATATGGTTTCGACCAAAACATGAGAAATATGAAATAGTTTATCTACTTGACAAGGTAGAATACATACAAGTAAAAACATTTTTATTTTTAATAAATAGTTTGTTTTGTTAACACGCGCCATTGATAAACTGTTAGGTACTTCTTTACATTGAAGAGAACTAGTATGACTCCTAATTGGTTTTAACACTAGATTCGCAATTTCGCATTCGCCAAACGTGAAGTGTCTTGATAATTCAAAAAAATTGATGTGTAACCACGCCTTAATGGTTCTCATAAAATAATATTGTGAGTAATGAGTGAGATAGGTACCTATAAAAAGATAGATATTGTAATTTAGATTCAGCAACGGGCTACAGGGCGGTGATGTTTCTAAGATATGAGCATAATCAGCCTTTGAACGTTCCCACTGCTGGGACACAGGCCTCCTCTCTAGGAGAGGGAATGGGCCGTAATCCAGCACGCGGGCCCAGTGCGGGTTGGTGAATGTCACATGTCTTCGAATTTTTGGTTCTAGGACATGTCGGTTTCCTCACGATGTTTTCCTTCACCGTTTTGAGAGCAGTGGTGATGAAGTTAATTACACAAAATAATGCGCCTGGCTGGGGGTTTGAACCCGCGACTACAATTCGTAAGTCGGGGCCATTACCATTTGGCCATCTAACGACTACTATATTTTTTCGACAAATTCAGAAACTGGCTCTGATTTTATTTCTCATACAGCTAGAATGCAGTTTTATGAATGTCTTTGGCTGTGAAAAAGTTTGCGTCAAACTCAAATGATGTTGCGTGCAAATCAACCAAGCACCCTTTGTTTAAACAAAAATATAATACTTAGGTACCTAATTACTTATCTACCAAAGGGCGAGCGTTTTGATTCTGAAGGTAGACTTAAAATTTAATTTTATTTCATTCACCATAAAAAAAAACTTGAATTGAGGCGTTTGATGACCGTAGAGGTTTGCTGATCATATTTAATAACTTCTTCTAAGTACCTGCAAGGACCGCACTGAAAAGAAACAACATCTTAAAAACTGTCAGAAAAGAACTCACACACACAGAAAATATTTTTTTTCTATTTGGTTACCAATAATTATATAATGAATAAAATCACAACATTTCCACTTTGAAGATTGAAGGTATAACAGAAAAGCTTCGCGCCTACGCGTTCGTAGCGCGGCTACGGCGTAGCTCACGCAGTCCTAGAGGCGAGCTACGCGCCATTCGTTTTATGTTTTTCAACCCTGATAAATGTATAAAACGTAATAATATAATAGTAATTATCATTATCAGACCAGAAAAATACACATAGGTTCACACAATTTGTCAACAAGCTTAATATAATATTAATTTTAAAAATAAAGTCTCGGCAATTTTGTCTATTTTCAACCGACTTCCAAAAGAGAAGGAGGTTCTTAAATCGACTGTATTTTTTTTAGCATCTGCTACCGAAGTAGCTTTATAGCCTGTATTTCAGTATGCAGCGCCTCAAGCCCTCAAACTAAGTTTTCAACTATGAGCTCACGAAAAAAGTAAACATTAAAATATGTATGAACTCATATAATATTATTTATAACTAGCAGCGCCTCGCGGTTTCACCCGCGTAGTTCCCGTTCCCGTGGGAATATGGGGATAAAATATAGCCTATAGCCTTCTCGATAAATGGGCTATCTAACACTGAAAGTTTTTTTCAAATCGGACCAGTAGTTCTTGAGATTAGCGCGTTCAAACAAACAAACAAATTCTTGAGCTTTATAATATTAGTAAGTATAGATTAATGAATCAAAATTGCTCACAAAAACTCTGTTTATTAGGTAATTCCGCTATTTAAGCCCCAAAATAGTTTTTAAAATAGCCCAATTTCACAATGGAAGATTTCTAGCTGCTGCCACGAGGCACTGTTCCCAGACAAATTACAAAACACCCTCAGGTGTTCTATTTTCGTCCTGCCGCCTACAGCCTACCCCAACCCTATCCTAGTAAAGTAATTCAAGAACATTCAGTAATGAGTCAGCAGCGGCGGCGGGCTGACGCGACGGCGCGCGTTGCGTGCGGCGCCGCACTCACGCCGCCCGACGCCGCTCAGCCTTCCAGCCAAACGCTAAATTAGACCGACCCTCCCTTTGTGCCCCCTGTAACTTGTATTATTTAATATTTACGCAATTCGATGACGTGGCCGCGTGATAAAGGTGTAGCTTTTTTGTTGCACGCAAGAGAAACAGAAAACATTCAAGTTTATTATCTACACTAATATTATAAACAGGGAAACTTTGTTTGTTTGTAATGAATAGGCTCAAAAACTACTGAACCGATTTTAAAAATTCTTTCACCATTCGGAAGCTACATTATCCACGAGTAACATAGGCTATATTTTATCCCCGTATTCCCACGGGAACGGGAACTATGCGCCGGTGAAACCGCGAGTCGCTGCTAGTAGTTGATAAAGTCAGTAATAGCTTCTATTTATGAGTAACTAGGGACCCGCCCCGACTTCACACGGATGCAATATAGATACTAATGTTTCTTCTACTATAATATTCATGTATTATACATATAAACCTTCCTCTTGAATCACTCTATCTATTAAAAATCGCATCAAAATCCGTTGCGTAATTTACATAGGGATATAGGGACAGAGAATGCGACTTTGTTTTATACTATGTAGTGATAATTGTATCTAAGGGTAATTATAAAAAATGTGTAATTATTGTCACAAAAAAAAACAAGCATGACTTGACAGGTTCTACTACTGAGTTCATGGTCTGAAGATCAAACAGGTTGTTACCATACTTGCAGCTTACAGCAGACCCCGTGTAGAGTGGAACAATCATTTTATATTACATATTTATTTATCTTCCTTTCAACCTTATTACACTTCTTTTACCTAATGCGACAACAACAACAACAGCAGCAACTGAAGATCATCCGGAAATCTATACTAATATTATAAAGCTGAAGAGTTTGTTTGTTTGTTTGTTTGTTTGAACGCGCTAATCTCAGGAACTACTGGTCCGAATTGAAAAATTCTTTTTGGGTTGAATAGACCATATATCGAGGAAGGCTTTAGGCTATATATCATCACGCTTAAGCCAATAGGAGCGGAGCAGCGATAAATAATGTTTTAAAATCGGGGATTCCACGGGGACGAAGTCGCGGGCAGCAGCTAGTAAGAAATAAGAGGCATGATTGACGGCTTCCGAAAAATAGTTTATAATTTGCTTATTACATGTGTAGGGTTGCCATCCGCCCGGGTTTCCCCGGATTTGTCCTAGTTTGGAGTGCGTCCGGGGAGCGTCCGGGCGGGGTTTTCAAAGGTGTCCTGGTATTACCAGAAAAAAAATCAGCTGTTCCTTACATTTATGTTCGTATAACTAATCAAAATGTAGGGAACCAACCCTGGGAAAATAACCCTCTATATATTCCTGGCTAGCTCGCTACTGAATAAAAAATCTTTTATTTAATGTTAGACAGAATTCACAATATTCTAAATTGCAATCGACTAAAAGTATAGACATACGAGAAACGTTCAAGGAACTTTAGAGGTATCTAGGCAATAAATATGTACCTAATTGCAAACGGTAGTAACACAAATGCTTTTTCTCTATTCTCATAACTTGTAAGCAAGGTTAATAAGCGATCTGATATTTCTTTTAAACAGACCAAGTGCGAGTCGGACACGCACGTGAAGGATTCTGTACTATAAACCGAAAAATATAATGTTTCTTTAATTTTGTGTTTATTATTTCTGTTATAGTTTTTGTCCGCCCAAACAGGAATAGTAAGATAAAGCAATACTTTTATATTTTATACGTTTATTAGGATTCCGTAACCAAAGGGTAATCAACGGAATCCTATTACGAAGCCTCCCTGTCCATACATCCGTCTGTTTGTCAGTGGGCTATATCTCAAGAACCGTAATTGGTAGCTAGTTGAAATTTTCACAAATTGTTGAGGTACATATTTCTATAAAAATTAAATTAAATTAAAATGACAGAGGGCATCCTTACAATATCTTTTTTATAGCGGACGCACACTGAACATTTCTAACGTCTACCTATTACGATTCTTGCGATACAGCCCGCGAACACAGAAGACGGGTGGAAAGCGGAGGCTTGGAAATGGGGTTCCTTTCAGGTACGGAACTCTAAAAAAGAAGTCATAACACCGATGGCACCTGTAGTTCCTTGCCCCTCAGCCATGCGTCACGCAGTGGGCGACACATCGACTGGCGCCGCGTCGCGCCAACGCGCGCCAAACCGCGCCGAGCCGGGCGACGCCGATAGACGCCGCGCCGATAGTGGAGGAACGACGCCACACGCTATGATAAGCAAGGAGTACAGTCGAAGGCTAAATATATGGTTGCGGAATTTGTTCGAAAGAGTTACCGCGGCCCTGGAACGCAAAAGGCACAAGAAGGAGCACGGGTGGGATTTAGTCAGTAAGAGTCTGACACTCCCTACCGCTCCACCCAGGGCGGGAGGGGTCATTTGATGACATCCCAACCAAAAAAAAAAAAGGCTAAAATATATGGGCTGAAGCAGAAACATCTTTTCATTTCGTGTCGATTGACTCTTAATCTTGTCTGAACAGTATAAAATTAAGTAAAATTTGCAGCAGGCGATGATTGTGATGCATACCTATCCAGTGAAGGCACCCCACAGCTACTGCACCTGGGATATAATCACGTACTGTAGGGGTGATAGATTTAGTTAGAAAGGGGGTGAATATTCATATGACAGGTAGAGATCGTATATTATGTCTATAAGAAGACATTCGGTGAAGTTCCTTTCGAAAATGATAGGGGCTTAAATAAATTCTGCAAAAAAAATCTGTTACGTTGATTGTTTCTTAACACTATTTAATTTACTTACTTAATAACCTTTTCGTTTCGTACTTCATTGTCTGAATTCATCACTAAATTGAACCGATTGGTAAGGTACTTTATGACTAAGCTTTTGAATTTTGCTAATTGCATGCCTACTTATTTTTGCCCTCGACTGTACACTATGGGACATGTACTCCATAATTTTGCGATTTTAATAACCTTGTAAAAGCTTTGTTGCTGGACAAGGAATGTACAATTACAGAGGTATTTGAGTATAAAACTGTTGGTAAATGAATGCGGGAAGCTTTGGTCATAGATCAACTGCTGGTAATTTGGCAATTGTAGTGAAAGACTTGCAAATTGCAGCTTGCAATACATTGTAATATGACACACTTTGTATCATCTATACCTACATAGATATAATAAATTTGTAGAGTTGCCTTTTCTCTGTAAGTATATTGGATACTTTTGCATCAAAATCTATACTAATATATAAAGCTGAAGAGTTTGTTTGAAAAAAGAAAAAAAAAGAAAAGAAAAATTGTTTATTCCCCTCATTTACACGCACATACATATACAAACTATATTAATTATTCACATCAAACATTAGGCCTACCTATGTCAGGGACGGACATCATGCATGAAGTCACCTTTACACGCCGCGATCGCACCATAAATAAAACATGTTTGAACCCGCTAATCTTAGGAAATACTGGTCCGATTTGAAAAATTATTTCAGTGTTAGATAGCCCATTTATCGAGGATGACTATATATCATCACGTTACGACCAGTAGGAGCGGAGCGGTGAAAAATGTTTAATAACTATTCTCCGCGAACGAAGTCGCGGGCAGAAGCTAGTAAAAGATAAATATTAAGAAAAAGACAGAAAACTGAAATGCTATTTTTGCTATTTTTGTCTGTTTTTCTGTATGTTTTTGTGGAAGTTGGTATCACGCAAAACAACTGATCGAATTTGAATGTTTCACCCGCGTTCTCATTCCCGTAGCAATACGGGGTAAAATAACTTAAATTTCGGAAGTCGGTGTTCAAATAACGAAGAAACACCCAAAAACACCGAGTTCCGTTTTTTTTTCTCTATGTGCAGACGAAGTAGCACGGGTCAGCTAGTACGGGTGTGGCTGTGGTAACGATGGTTCATATTTATGTCGCGAATGATTGCCTTCGTCGGAAACTTAGGTACTGCCAATCAAGTTTTGAACTCCAAACGTATTTGAGACTAGCTGCTGCCCGCGACTTCGTCCCCGTGGAATCCCCGATTTTAAAACATTCTTTATCGCTGCTCCGCTCCTATTGGCTTAAGCGTGATGATATATAGCCTAAAGCCTTCCTCGATAAATGGTCTATTCAACCCAAAAAGAATTTTTCAATTCGAACCAGTAGTTCCTGAGATTAGCGCGTTCAAACAAACAAACAAACAAACAAACAAAAAAATCCTTCAGCTTTATAATATTAAGTATAGATTATTTTAATATTCAGTGTTCATTGTTACCACCTACCTTGAGTGTTGAAAGATCTTTTAAAAAATCCATACATACTTACATCCAAACGAATAAGGATTCGACTGTGTGGATTAAGGATGGAGGCACCTTTTTTTCTGGATGGGAAATCATCAAATGACTTCTCCCGCTCTGGGCGGAGCGGAAGGGAGTGTCAGACTCTTACTGATTAAAACCCACCCGTGATCCTTCTAGCCGCGGTGACTCTTTCGAACAAATTTCGCAATCCTAGCAGGCATTGACCCTATGGGGCCCCGTTTTCTTTGCTGATAGCTCTTTGAAGCGCGTGTGGAATACGACGCGGACTCGGAGGATGGCACCTCCATCCTCTATTTGAAGTTGATGTACATACATATGTATATCGAAAAAGCTGAGTGATCGCTTAGCACAACACATGAGTTAAGGCGTAAACCCACCGCGGCGCATGTTGTGTGTGAATTCATTTGTTTGTCAACATGAGTCTACGTTTCCACTGCAGTTCACACTACACACCCACAACTATGTAAAATTGTAAACCCAAACTCTAACAGTTTATTTCAAGGTCGGTCAGTCAAAGAGGTGAAGCTAATTGCACGTTCTCGAGGCCTAGCTCTCTATGGAGAAGACCGTGCAAGAAATTGTTACTTCATTGTGGTTACATAGTTCTTGTTAAAATGATTGATATATGTGAGAACAATGTAGAAATACGTGCACGATAAAAGCGCCCGGAGCTTGGCCCACCGCGCCGCACTGGTGCTGCGATACAATTGTACACAGTCGTGGGTTATTGTGTATATTGTGTGCCGCAAGTGCAGCGTGCATGGTGCTGACAGCGTAAAGAGCCATAGCGTAAAGAGCCATATTGCAGCAAGCCGGTCATGTACCAATGACGTCTTTTGATGCGTAGCGTGTTCGTGGCGTGTCCGTGGTGGTGGTCCGTGCAGCGGACACAATGACATACATGCTTTTGAAAGGCGAAGCTTAACACGGTGGGTCGGCGCCTTTAAAAGCTCGTAGAAGTAGCGTAGGTACCGTAGTGCGTACCAATGCAAGACGTTTAAACTTTAACTCACCCTTTTTTAACCACCAAAACAGCCTTAAACTCGCTCAAAAAACAAAAAGAAAATTCAAAATAATTTTCAAATCTATGTCACCGAACTGTCACTACAAACCGAACACTTTTCATCGTAACATTGCTTTACAAGAAATTAATTACCTACACTAAAAACGAATTATATAAAAGGGTATATAAGCCAGTGAATAATGCCGGAACAACCGATCCATCCGATGAAGGCGCCTCGCAGCGTGTCGCCGGTCGCCCGCGCTGGCGCCGGAGACATATCGGAGCGGGAATTGTCCCGGGAGCGACATAATTTGCAGACTACTCCACCTGCGTGAGTGTAACTTAATTAATAACTTTGTTTGTATTGCAGATAAGGTTATTTTCCAGCGTAGGTATAAGAAGACCTGTGTTGATGACGGTTCTGGTAAAAGAATAGTGAAAAACAAGATAGGTACTACGAAGGCAGAAGGTATCTAATCTACAGAACTTGAGACATGCTTACTAGCGACTGAGCTTCATAAAATATGATTGCTCTCATCACAGTCATTTAAATATCGAATATCTGTTCTCAAATTAAAATAATATATTTTCCAAGTTACAATAGAGGGCTGGAGGGGGAAATTAGTGGTGTGTGGTGTTGTATTATGATGGGAATCTGTACGTTGCTTAATAATGAGTAGAATTAGCTCTCAAATCTTTCATAGCAACCCCTGCTAAATGGTAGCTGCTACGAGCTACGGTTCTACAAGAAGATAGATCCGCAAAATGAAGATTCTGGAAATGTTTTGTTCGGTGTGCGTTTAAATTCTTTTATAATCTCAACTTCGTGACTTTGCTTCCTTCAATCACGAAGTTGAGATTATGTGTGTTAGTTGAGTAGTATTTAAAAACCTTACTTAACCTTTGTATGTAGCACCTAACCTTAGTAATTCATTAGAAGCAACAGAGCAAATCTATTTCTAAACGATAGATAAATCACAACAGAAGCAGTAGCTCTATACCTACTCAAACAAACCCAGCCCAAGGTCCTATTAAGTTCAATCCATCAGATAGCGAGTTATTTGTGTCAGTAACAGTTAGATAAATGGCAGCCCATGCTGTCTGCTACTCGATAAATTAGCTCATACAAACAAACATGAGTCAACTAGTCGCCTCGATACTACGCAGAGAGGTTCCCTAGTTACCGTACTACTGGGTAAAGCCCATGCATTAGTAGTATTACATATCTTTCCTCTGATATCAGAGTGGTGTTTGACCCTTCATAACTCTCGTATTTTTTGTTGTTGTTCGTTTTGTGGTAGACAAAGCTACCCAATCTGCCGAGCCTTTTCCCAATTCCGTTGAGGTCGGCTTTCAGTCTAGTCGAGGTAACCGATTGATACGTTTCCCCTTGGCATGACTGGAGTCAGATTTTCTGACTTCGACACTTGACACTATCTATCAAAACATTCAAATGATTTCTGGGACCAATAGTGGTCGGGGCCCGCAGGGTCGCGGAATTTGTTCGAAAGAGTTAGGTACTGTAACCCTGGAACGCAAAGGGCATTTGGAGAAACGCGGGTGGGTCTTAGTCGGTAAGATTCAGACAAAACCATTTGATGATTTCAAATCCAAAAAGGGTAGAACTAACAGCGCAGTCGAGCAGCGAACTTCGGAACCATCCGATGTGGTTTTTTTAGATGGTGGATTCTCGCAACTTCTCCGTTTTGAGTCCTTACTTCTAGAACAGGCATTAAAAGTAAATTGGACCAATTCCACGTAAATTACGCAACGCAAAGAACCGCATGTCTTATAATATCGTAGCTTTAAGTGAAGACGCGTATAATTTAAGTCTTGAGATGAGTAATGAGTAAGTATCAGTAGGTAGGTAGCTAATTAAACGGCTGCCGCGCAGTCTGCTTCTTCTCAATTTGGGTAAAACCCATATTTACCAGGAGATTCTCCATTCACAGAAATGATTCATTATAGGCGTTTTGTTTTGCGCTCGATATCGGTCGGTCCCTACTGTGTAATCGTGAGTTATGTACCTAACAAGTGTCTCATAATATGCCTAAACGGTTTTATTGCTTCCAAATCAACCAAAGATGGTGTTATTTGCTGATGACACATCATTAATATTTAAGATAGACCGACGATCACTGAATCTTGATGACGTGAATAATTCTATTCATCAGGTCCAACATTGGTTTACGGCAAATAATTTGGTACTAAATGGAAAAAAGACTAAATGTATTAAATTTACTTTACCTAATGTTAGAAGCAACGAATGTGACATTGTATTGAATGGACAAAAACTGGAATATACTGATCAGACGGTTTTCCTAGGAATCACTTTAGACGAAAAATTGCAATGGGGACCTCACATAATATCTCTTGCGGGGCGGCTTAGCTCAGCCGCTTATGCTATTAGAAAGATAAGAGAGTTAACAGATGTAGAAACCGCGCGTTTGGTCTATTTTAGTTATTTTCATAGCATTATGTCGTACGGTATTCTGCTGTGGGGTCGGGCTGCTGATATGGAATCCATATTTATTTTGCAAAAGCGTGCTATCAGAGCCATTTATAAACTTTGTCGCCGTGATTCTCTTAGGGAACTTTTTAAAAAGATTAATATTATGACAGTCCCTTGTCAATTCATATATGAAAATATTATGTATGTGAGGAAAAATCGACATCTCTTTAGCAAAATTAGTGATAGACATAATTTTAATACTAGAAATAGAAATAAATTAGATCAACCATTATATAGATTAGCTAAAGTACGTACATCTTTCATGGGGTACAGTGTTAAATGTTACAACAAAATACCTTGTGACATATTAGAATTAAATGAAAGGAAATTTAAAACCTATGTTAAAAGCACTCTTTGTAAACAAGCATACTACAAGCTAGATGATTATATTCAAGATAAGAATGCTTGGAAACATGCTGGTCCTGCTCCATAGGACAATATTGGGTTTAGTAGACAAAGCCAAACTTGTCTGTCTGTACGGTGTTACTGATCTTTTATAGCTAATTTAACACACACTGATTCATTGTTGGTAATTATATAAAACAAGGATTAAAAAATTGTAAATATGTGAGTTCTATGTCCCTGACTAGCAAATTTATTAGTTATACCTCTGCTGTTGTTTCTTTGTTGTACCTGTTAATAGTATAGTACTTAGTTTTATTCGGGTGCATCGTCCTCAC
This sequence comes from Hecatera dysodea, assembly GCA_905332915.2. Lineage (NCBI taxonomy): Eukaryota > Metazoa > Arthropoda > Insecta > Lepidoptera > Noctuidae > Hecatera > Hecatera dysodea. The sequence continues at coordinate 976,618 of HG995294.1, read as the reverse complement.
ATATAACCAATTGGCTAAATGTATACAAAATATTGTAAAACTTATACATATTTGAAAAGAGTAACTATGGAGTTTCTTGTCCGTTCTTCTCCATAAGAATCTACTTTTTGCGAATGGACAACTAGAGTCACTATAATATTTTTATTTTCAAATGTTTTGACGTTCAAAAGTGCCGTTAATGGTCTAGTTGAAATAAATGAATTGACTTTGACTTTGTTCATTTTATAATATAGATAATACTCGTTACATTGTAGTTGCCGATACTCACACATTGTCTTTAGTGGTCAATATTGGCATTGGCAATGACCTCATTTTCATTCAAGTGAAAAGTTGCATAATAGGACACGACTGTAGCGCACTTGAATACACTCCAAGAAGCGTATTGTACCAAGCAGAAAAGATAGGCTTTAGCTGAGGTGATGTAATTGTTCATACTTTTGTAAGTATGTGTGGACCGCAAGCTGCAATACAATTACGCAAAGTGCTAGTCTGACTTTCATACAAAGGGTTCCGCGGCATTAGGTAAAATTGCTTCTTGCGAAATTTCATTATTCTAAATATACCTAGAACGGCAAGTGCTTCATAGGTTTGGCGAGTATATAAAACTGTTCCCGTCATCGGGCGCCTCCCACCACTTCTCCCACCAACGAATCAATATCATAAAGAATCGGGGGGTTAGTAACTATTCCACGCGGACGAAGTCGCGGGCAGAAGCAAGTCATAATAAAACTAACAACTTATTTCCTTCTAATGACACACGATGACGTTTGAGATTAATTTTATTTGCTTTTTACATCACAACTGTGTTATTGAACGTGGAAAATACGCGACGTTATGTCAAATGTAAATAATAGCCACGTCTTCCTTAAAATAGTTACTGTTAGTCATTTTGGAAAACTGCGAAACAAATATGACGTGACGTGCGAAAAGTCCAGGTTCTGTATGATGACGTTAAAACACAATACCTTACTACGGTTTTTCAGCGAAATGTCGCGCTATTCAGAGGTGAACCCTCGTTCGAAATCTCTTTGAGGCGCGTTGTGTTCCACGCGCGCCTCAAAGAGATGTCAGTAAAGAAGACGCGGGCCTGCTAGATTTGCGGATTGTTTTCGAAAGAGTCACGTGACCTGGAACGCTAAGGGCATTTAGGAACATGGATGGATTTTAGTCAGTAAGAGCCCGAAACTCCCGTCCGCTCATAAAAAAAGAAAAGCGGTGTATGGGAGGCTAAAACGAGTAAAACGGGTAATACGACCATTGAAAATCCCAAGAGCACTGGTCACTCCGCGGGTTGCGCCACCTGCTCAACAGCCGAACTCCCGAACACTAGAACAACAAAAAAGTAAAAAAACAAACTAAACAGACACAGATACAGACGTCGAACTCTTTTTTATTTTTTGGATGGGAAATCATCAAATGACCCCTCCCGCCCTGGGTGGAGCGGTAGGGAGTGTCAGACTCTTACTGACTAAAACCCACCCGTGCTCCTTCTTGTGCCCTTTGCGTTCCAGGGCCGCGGTAACTCTTTCGAACAAATTCCGCAACTCGAACAAATTCCGCAACAGACGTCGAACTCCTAACACCCATCTTTTTGGTCCAGTGTTAAAAAGGGACTAAGTCTTAAACTTTCTGTACCAACAGTCGCGTCCAACCAGCTCATCCAAAGAAGCAGCTGTTCTCCGCGCCCCCCGTGAACAAGTTTACTGCCAAGTGGTGCGCCCCCAGCCCCAACTTGGCCAGGATCCGTTCCTGTCTGGACGCGTACGCCAGCCAGGACACGCCCATCAGCAGGCCGGTGGCCAAGACCAAGGCGGCGTCGATGGAGGACCTGACGCCTACCAAACGGATTAGGATTGACAGGTTTGGCTTATTTTTTTTGTTTATCAATGATCTAATTGTCAATCAGCTGCCTTAACATGACGTCTTAAATACATCAAGATTCCTGTGTCAGAGAGAGATGGAGTTACACAAGACGAACAGCACTATCCCTTTCCCTCACACACATCATGATGGATTTAAGACGTCATGGTAGGGCAGTAGATGATTCTGGCATATAGTATCTAACTCACGATTCCGGAACGATGTGGCATTAAAGCTCATGATGGTTGGTCTGATTGTTTGCCAATAGATGATTCAGTCTAGCAGCAGTTGGATTTTGTTGGCCAATTTGCATGCAAGGATGGTATTGAGATTGGGTGTGACAGCTTTCCTGCTCGCTTGGGTTTGCGATATGAGTAACTAAACCATAATTAAAATACAGCACGCAAAGAGAGTTGGTGCTGTCTAGACAGCTAGGAAACATCGGTCGTATCTAGTTTAAACTGACGATGATTTATGTAAAAGTGTTATTTCAAATCAATTTGTAAATTATACATCATTGAAAAAAACTGAAAAATCTTAAGATCACACACAGTTTTCAGGTTTCGGGTCGTTCGACAAAATTAATTTTGGATGAAACAATTCAATTATCATTCTAACCTGTGTTAAATATTATCGCCAATCTAAGAGCGTTTCAAAACAACAGCAATGTCTCTAGGAAGAACGGGCTCCCAATGCTAGCGTCTCCGGGCCCGCTGGGTTCTGCCGAGGAGTTGGCTGCCGGTAAGATCTGCCGGTTCATGGTCATCGCGGCCTGGAGGAGGCGCCGCGAGGACGTCCGCTGTCTGCGGAAGACTCTAGAGACACAGGTAATTTATGCATTGTAAACCAATACGAGTAGAGGAGTGGACTGTATAAAACGTTGGTTGAGTCGAAGGTAGTTCTGTATTGAGCGGAGCCCTACGCTCACCCTGGTTGACGGGTCAGATCCAACAAAGAAAACTGAGCACGAGTCACGACTCACCTTTTCCTCTGCTACGGCCGACTTCGCAGTTGTTCGAAGGTTTAAGAGGTTCCTGGGTAGCTGGATGACCACGAACAACACACAAACACGGTGATGCGCGATATTGACCAGTTTATAGATTTTCTTAACGCACGGCGTCGAAATCGAATTAATGGCGCGGGGCTGTTGCGAACGACTACTGTTTTCTTCCTCTTGTCGCAAGAGGGCGCGCTCGTCTTCCGTAAGAAATGGCGGGAGACTGTGTTTTACGGTACCACCAATCCCAGCTTTGGGTTAGTGAGCGCACCCAGATAATCAATGCTAAATCTGACCAATAACGAATTAGATACAGAACAACCATACATAGGTAACCATACTAGGTGCCTACTGAATTAAAGGTTTTTAAGTTGTTCGTCGTTTTTATAACTCAATATTTGTTTATTGGAAAAATTAATTCCTGTAACCACTTTCGATTTTCTACCTTTCCATTAAACCTTTGAAGCAAAATTTAGTTTTTATCGTTAGTCCCTTTGGAACTTAGGTATAATAAAGCAGTGAAGCAGTCCGAAAAACTACGTCTTAGCAGTTCCTCCTCATCAACCGTTCACTCTTGACAGAGTGGTTTCACGATGATGCATCTTCTTTGGGTAATACAGTCGACGCGATACGCCTCCACTTGATTCTATGGGGCTATGGAAGTTAGCGCATCACTTCAAGTTACAGCAATTTATAAATATGTCTGAGAATCGAAAAGTGCCGCAGAAGGCTCTCGAGAATTCTACACCTGCATTTGAGAAACCTGCTATTATATGCTTTAAAAAGTAGTCTACACTAATATTATAAAGAGGGAAGATAGGTGTATGTTTGTTCCGAATAAACTCAAAAACTACTGTGCCAATTTCAAAAATTCTCTCACCACTAGAAAGCTACATTCACCCTGAGTAACATAGGTTATATTTTATCCCCGTATTACCACAGGAACGGGCACAACGCGCGTGAAAACTCGGGGCGCTGCTAGTCTGTTATAAAACGCCTTAAGTTTGAAAATCAAAATAATATATCTAGTTTTAATTTCCGCGAAAATTAGTGGGTTGCAGGTATGCACCTCCCTCCCGCCCGCTTTATTATGCACATGCAAGATTACAAGGCAAATGCAAGGATTTTATGCACATGCAGGAAGGCAAAGCAAAACCCAACACCATTACCGACACGTGTTTCGCCTCTCCACGAGGCATCCTCAGGGTACGTGTGTATTCGCGGAAATTAAAACTAGATATATTATTTTCATTTTCAAACTTAAAATGGATTTCCACAAATTAACGCCTGACTCAATCAATTTTATAAAACACCTTAATATTATTCCATTCAGGTGTCGTACTCCGAACGTCTGCGCATCCAGATCTGTGCGCTGAAGTCTCTGCTGGACTCGGACAACTCTAAGGTCCGTATGGCGATGAGGGAGCTGGAGCGACTGAAGCAGCTTCTCAAAGAAAAGGAGCTGGAGAAGACAGTTCTGGAACGAGTAAGTTCCACTTAAACTCATGAGGGTTAGAATATTGAGGAGGTGTTTAATTTGTGGGTTGAGTACCTATACCAAAACTGCTTCATAAAATTAGGTATATTAATATATTTATGTAATATAATATAATATTGATCCTTTTGTTTGTAACTGGCCGTGTGAATAGTAGAAGCGAGAGATGGCAACTGGCAGGGCGCGAAATGCAACGCCACGCGTAGCAAACGCTAGTGATGCGCGCGAGATCGACTCGACTATATTTTAGTGTTGGATTCCAACAGGAGGATTCTATAATTCCGCTTCTAGCGGCTCCCAGTCTAACCGGGTGCAGCTGAATACCAGTATTTTACTTGAAGCGACGGTTTATCTGACGTCCACAACCTAGTAACTGGACACGATTCCACTTGGCAATACTAGTGTCTGACTTTCTAGCTTCTGATTACAGAGGAGGAGGATTCTCAAATTAATAATGGTATTCTACGCTTTTAGGAGAAACTGGCTTTAGAGGACGATGTTTGTGCTGCTGAAGATCGTGCTTCCGAGATGAGTATTGGTAAGTTTTTTTTACAGAATCATTAACTGTGTAGGATTAATAGAATAGAAGGTAAACCTCTATCTTATGTGGTCCATTTTAATATTGCCGTGTCATGATCGATGAGTCGTTTATGAAACTGCACATGATGTAATTAGGTATTCAAACATTCATGTGATACTTACTTCTCGTATTATAAACTCTCTACTTATCTCTACTCGACACTCATCATTACATAGTATAAAACAAAGTCGCTTTCTCTGTCCCTATATCCCTATATATCCTTAAATCTTTAAAACTACGTAACGGATTTTGATGCGGTTTTTTTAAATATATAGAGTGATTGAAGAGGAAGTTTTATATGTATAATAAATGCATATTATAGTAGGGGAAACATTAGTATCTACATTGCACCCGTGCGAAGCCGGGGCGCTAGTATAATAATAAACTTAGTTGTGCGACGGTATCATTACCTATCTACTATTTACAGTTGGATCCGTTTATAATGACATAGAAGGGAAGTGAAAAATATGTCATACTAAGCGGACGTCATAAAAAGCGTCATCTTAGGAACTAAACGAATTCCCATCTTTGTTAGATATTTTTTGTAATAAGGAGATAAACAAACAATTGTATATTGATAGTCGTAGATCAATCAAAACAAAGTGAGGAACAAATTCGGTATCACGTCCCCAATTATGTTTGGTTATAGTAATGACCAAACATAATTTCTAAAAAATAGGTCATAATAAGCGATATGTCAAAATTTCAAAAAACGAAGTCATTATATCCGCACTTTTTTAAAGATTTTAATATGAAAACCAAAATGAGCTCTGTTTTACTTCATATTAAGCGGTTGGTCAAGCGGCGTCATAATAAACGAATTTCACTGTAGTATGTAAATGTAAGTTGAGGGGCACGTGTTCGTCAGGGTGGCGTAACTGCCGCAACGAGCTGGAGGGCATGCGCGCGGCGTGCGCGGTCAGCGAGCACGCGCTGGCGCTGGAGAAGGCGGCGCATCACGACACGCTCAACTCCAGGGATGATGCCTATGACAGGGTGAGCATCGACTGCCGTACTTATTGTAGTTAGAAGTTTTCTAGGCAGCAGTGAAGTCTCGAAGCATGTTAGTTTATTAGCACTTAATGAGGATAACACATAAACTATCTGTATACATATCATTTATTACATATAAATGATATATATACAGATAGTTCGTGTTTTTTTCAAACGGCGGAAATGTTCCGCAAAGTTCCACCGGTTGTCGAGGACGAGACCCAAGTACCTCATCGTCGACCCGACGCCGATGCGAACCCCTCCCACCGTTATCTGGGATCCCGATGGTGGCCCGTTCCGAGAGCCATGAAAGCACATGGCCTCGGACTTGTGTAGAGCCACCTCGAGACCTAGTTGCCGGATCCTCTCAACGACTACTGCAACCCCGCGTGTCATCAAGCCGGCCGCCGCGCAGTGGCCCTCCTTTTATTCTATTTCATCATTTCAGTAGCAACATTTTCATGAATTCTGTAATTGCATCTTCCCTATTGAATTTGATTGTTTCCTTTTCAGCTGGCAATGCTGGAAGAAGACCTGGCGCAGCACGAGGACCTGCTGTCGTCGGCGGAGGCCGAGGTGGCGGCGCTGCGCCGGGAGACGGATGAGAAGCAGAGGCAGCTGGAGATCACCAGCGAGCGGCTCAGCCGAGAGGAGGAGTGAGTGGAACTATTTTGCCTTGTAAAAAGAATACAAGATGAATGGAATTCGTTTGAGTCTTCAACAGTATTTTAGGCTATAGGCTGGGTGTTTACGGCTGAATTTATTTGAAGGCAGCTATCTATTTTGCCGTTCTGCGGGCGTACCATGACCAAACGTGAGTCTTCCGAGCGAGAAAAAGGGATGGAGCTATATAGGGTGTATAACTCTATCCCTCTTTCTCGCTCGGAAGACTCACGTTTTAAGACGTCATGGTACGCCCGCTGGTCACCAATGAAATGCTGCAATTCTGCATGGTTATTGTTTGGTGGTTATTTGTGTTTTAATTTGATTGTTTGGATGTTGTTGTTTGTTTTTTTGTTGTGTGGTGGTGTTCGATTTGATCTTGCCGAATGTTTGGTATTATTAACGCTTCCTTTTTATCTTTTATTTGCCGCATTTCTTCTTATATCTATTTACCTCGGCCACAAGGGCCCGCTCTCGTTGTTCCCGAGAATGCGCCGCCCTGAACAGCCGCGTGTCTGCCGCCGCCAACGAGACCAGCGCTTTACGCGAGGAGCTGGACGGCATGCGCGAGGAGCTCACCCGCATGCAGCACGAGCTCAGGCTCACACGGGAGCAGCTGGACTGGTGGCCACGACCGCTCACCAAGTAAGTACACTGTGGGTATCATGGCACTATACAGACAGTTAGGGAGTGGCAACACTACAGTGGTGCTGTTCAGTAAAAATCTCGCCGAGATGGTTTTAAGAAGTGAACATGAAGTGAACTGACCATCCATCTAATCAAGTAAGGTGTTTCCAGAGCTTACCGGCGCGATCATTTGAAGGGCAGGTGATGTGCGGGGCCTGCGAATTCTGTGTGTGAGCCTAACTGAATTAGTGCTACTTCCAACAAAAAAAAACCGACGTAGTTACATACCTGAAGATGAAGGTTCCGTGGCTGAATAACACCTTATTTTGTTTACTACGAAACTAGTCGGAAATTACACATTAATCAATAATAACTCAGTCTGAAAGACGTAAGCTTCACTTTGGTAACGTACTGGGTTTGTTACGGGGCATTTAAATACTGTCAAATAGTACCTTCTCGTAATAACGCATTTAAATGCGGGTACCAGACCTAATGAGCTCCAAGCAGACTCTTTAGTTTTTAGTTACGCCCGCTGGACAGTGATTTATTTTATAGTACCGCTAGCGGTAGAATCTCTAGTATATAAATAGTAGTCTATGGGTAGTTCTTATTTCAAATACTGTTTGTCATGACAGAATGTTGGGTGCGGCTCGGTCATGGTTCCGCGACCCGAAGACAGTTCCCAATGCCATCCTGTGGACCCTCATACCTGCGAGACACGGCATTCCATAGAATAACTTAAAAGACAAACGCTTTTGTTCTAAAACCAATTTAGAATTTCGAACAAATGTGATCAGGTGTTGCCAACAAAAAAAAAATAGTAGTAAAATAGTACAAAATACTTTAAGAAAGGTTCTATAAAGCTATCGTTTTATGTTTAGTATAAACGTTTACAAGGTAAGTTTGGTAAGTATTTTATTTTTGTAAGAATGTCGATATTCTGAGATGTAATTTAATTATGATGTACTTGGCTCTTGAATTTATTTTTAAGTGATTGTTGTTGCTTAGTTTCAGATAATAAAAGTTAAAAAATAATAATTGGTTGTTATTTTATTTTTCACAGTTTCACATGCATAATAGCATAATCAGCCTTTTAACGTTCCCACTGCTGGGACACAGGCCTCCTCTCTAGGAGAGGGAGTGGGCCGTTATCCACCACGCGGGCCCAGTGCGGGTTGGTGAATGTCACATGTCTTCGAATTTTTGGTTCTAGGACATGCCAGTTTCCTCACGATGTTTTCCTTCACTGTTTTGAGAGCAGTGGTGATGAAATTAATTACACAAAGTAATGCGCCTGGCTGGGTTTGAATCGCGGGTTCAAACCTACGATTCGTAAGTCGGGGCCTTTACCACTCGGCCACCACTGCTCTGTCAGTTTCACATGGACATTACATAATCTGTTGGTAATCGAGTGTAATCAATATTAAAGATAAATTGGGCTAAGAATAGGTGACAAACTCTTTGGTAAATAAAACACAAAAATGACGTCATCAATTTATTTCAGTCTTACATTTCTAATCAACAATGTTTCAACTACAAAATATCAACATTTGGAATGGTTCCTATCACTGAGGGCGAGCTCGCTTACTTGTTACGCTACGAACGGTGACTTTGTTTCACAAAACATTGAAAAATAACTTCAATATTGTGAATTTTTACATCATCATCTCGAAATATTCTTTATTTATTTACAAAATCAATATGAATTGTTATGCAAGATTAATGTAACTTTAAATACAAACACAATGTAGTAATGATAGCAGAACAGTCGCGGTCGACTAGAATAACAAAAACAACACATTAAGCGTACACAAGCCTATTACAATAAAACATTATTCAAGATGAGGGAATACTAAACAATACTGTATATTTTCCAGTTTTTAATACAATTTAAAGAAAAGTGCTTATTAGGAATTAGATGTTTAGTAATTAAACAACTTTAGCATGAAATGATACTTTAATTCTCAATTCGGGAACCGGGGTTAAGTCTTTACAGAAACTTTACTAGTATGCAAAATGAATTCTAGTCGTTTCGACAGCTTCCGTTGAACTATTCTGAGTAGGCCTACAGCTCTGCTCGCCCCCTTGCTACATAAACATTAAAATGAAGACGTTTGGGCCAGTGGCGCGGAGATAACTCGCTGAATTGTGAATTTAACACACACAAACATTACTTGTTTAACGCTCTTTCTATTAAGGTGAAAACCGCTTTCATCCAAACTATCCCCCCATCCTCCCAATTGCTTAATCTTATAAGTATTCCTTTAAGCTTTTAAAACATGGCTTTTTTTTGGCTTTGGTTGTTAATCAGTCAGGAAAAACGATTTATAAATTACTTCTTTGGGCTGACAGTATGGTCCAGATCCATTCATTTTTAAGTAATCCATAAATGTTATGAGTTCTACTTTTTGCCATACCTATCTACCAGTTTATTTTCAGCAATTTTTCTTTTTGTAACATCAAGAAAAGGAGGTTCTGTATTCAGTGTCAAAAATTGTGTGTTTATATGTCCGCGATTTCCACAAAAACGACTCAACCTGTTTTCAATGTTTAATATGCTACTTATCTCCTTTCCGCTAGCCCAAGCTTTTAATTTTGTAATCGATATTTACAAGATTCAACTATTCATAATTTACGTAAATAAGTACGATTTTAATCCGTATACATAACTAAGAATAAGATATTAACGCCATACTTGCTGCAATATAAAACAACTTCGTTTTCACAATAATACGAATTATACATCCATCTTTATATATCCATCCACCTTGGGATAGAGTCGATTTTTACATCAGCATGTATTTAATTCACAAATCATCAATCATCAGTAGCAATTACGGCGTTAATCAAAATATACTTAATTAAATAATAAATAGCTAATTGCTAGCTTAGAAACTGTGCGAGTTATGTTTGCAGAGACATTTTACTCGATAAACTTTAAATAATTTTCATTTATTTGTTTTTCATTTTTCTTATTTTTAGTGTTCTTAAATCGACCAGGCGTAAAAGTGAAAATGACCAAAGTTATACTTATTCATAAACTGGTAGAGATTTCTTTGTACACAAGTTCCATCTACATAAAAATTGTGTTGTCTCCCAAACAAAATGCAATTATATTGCGAAATCTAAGAGTAGCTATCATAATAATATTATGACTAGAACCATAATAAACATGTTGAAACCTAAGTCGTTTAATGATTTTAAATAATAATAAGTTTATAATCATTAATAAATAACTTTGACAGAACACTAATATCATTGCTTTTATCCTAATTTAAGAACGGCTTATTTTACGATGAAAGTTTAAAGCCACTTAATTTGGGAAAATTGTCTAATGGATAGAAAAATCTTTTAAAACGAAATAAAATAATATATTCACATTACTTACATACATACGGTCATTTGAAGATGCTATGGTAGTCAATACGTATTGCAAGTCTTAGTTTATTGCTGTATGACATAACTTTTTAATCTCAATATCAAATCAAATCAATACATGGCGTATCTTTGAATTGATGTCAAAACATACATAATATTTGGAAATCAGATCTTTGTATTCAATCATAACGAATGTATAAAGAGAAAATTCACGAGTGGCCAAAATTTTTCAGGTTTTCCAAACATATGTACATACTAGAATATCAAAAGCAGTAGTGAACGACCACGACTCTGCGGTAAAGGTTCCAAGCAATCAATCGACAAATTATATTCCACGGCTTATGATTGAGACAATTCCCCAAACTCCGCAACCCACAACTTTCACCGTAACGCCGCGTACATTCAAATACAATCTCACACAGAAGTATACATTCACTGGATTTACTATTATTACATACACTATCAATATTTATTATATTTTATAACTCGTAATTATTTATATTAAATGCAACTTTAGAGTTTAGATTGGAGTCATATAGCAGTTTAGGCCAAAATATAAATAGTTTGTACTAAAAAATAAGATTGTTATCCTTTGAAATCGATTTCAGGTTTTAATATTTTAAAATAAATCTGTTTGGGACAAAATAATACACAGCAACAACATAAATATTTAAAGGTTATAAGAACAAGTAGAATATTGTCTAAAGAGATTGTACGAATATTATTTATTTGTGAATAATAAAATATTTAAAACATGAAACCTAATTCAATATTTTCATTAGTCCTAGGTACATTTTATAGCAAGTTTTATAAATACCTACTGTAGATCTCACTAAATGAAGTAAATATTAAAATAAACATAAATTATTAAATATCTAAGGACAATACGCAAAATACTTGAAATACTTTTCCTTTATAAATAATATCGATGAGCATATACCTTTATGCGAAAAAAAAGGTTACATTTAAATAATTGGATATTCACCCAAATTTAAATAAAACTACTGTTTAGAATAATAACAATTAATTAAGTAAGCTGCATCAACGTGAATATAAGGTTACTGAAAAAAAATTATGCCTCGTATCAGTACAGAAGACAAAAGAGATAGTATACCAGCGGGCGTACCATGAGGTGTTAAAACGTGAGTCTTCCGAGCGAGAAAGAGAGATAGAGTTATACACCCTATATAGCTCCATCCCTTTTTCTCGCTCGGAAGACTCACCTTTTAAGACGTCATGGTACGTCCGCAGGAGGCTACTGGCAACCTTTTACCATATTTCTCCGAGTTCTCATCCTATCCGCACTATGTAATCATTCTTTTCTATATTCATACTAGCTTATCAAACAAACTAGGTAATGTTCTGGTTGCATTCCAGTGTTAGTTTGTTTGTTATAAAACCCTTTATACAATAATAAACTTTGTCTACGCAGTTCAATAAAAATTTTTCTAGATTGGTTACTAATCTCTTCTTCGACTGTACTTTTCAGTCAACGGCTTTATTATATTTGTCTATAGGCCTCTGTCAAAGCGTTGCATGCCTCAATTTATTTAAAAAAACCTACAGTTGTTTAGTCATTTCTGAACGAAACGACATATTTTCTTTTACCTCTTTTTAAACCTCATGTCCTATTCGAGATAGTGGCATAATTTAAAAGCGGGTATCACTACTGTATGCGTTCCTAACTCCGAGTTAATCTATCAAATAATGTGCAGGGCTTTCTGTGAAGAAATTACAATAAGTGACTAAAAGCAAAATGCTTATAATACGGTAGGTTACTAACTTTTTCTGTTAGCTTTTTTTTACAAGTAGGTAATTTCTTAAAAAAGCAATATATTTGCTTTAAATTCAAGTTAAGATTTCGATTATTAAAATAAATTACTGGTTAGTTTTTTTTTTATTCTGCCCAAATGTCACAACGTTTTTTACATTGTTGTCAATTGTATTTATTTGTTTTATTAAATTAGATATCTTGTAAGCGCTTCACTTACTTATAATAACATAGACAATAAACATAGATGTTTTCTTAATTTGTTATTGTCATACGTTTATCAATTCCATGTAGATGGACTTCGTCTTTGGCAGGATTCCATTAAAATTTAAAGGCTCATGGACCCATGTTAGTTTTACGTACAAAATATTAATTAAGAGTATACTTGGGGAGTCAGAACACTTCGTTTCTGAAAGACTCTTCAACAGAACATGATTTGCTTACAATAGGGTAGTTAACTAAAAAAATCTAATTAGTCCGTCTGATAGATTTCCAAAAAATATTGGACACGTACCTATTTTTACTTTTTTGAAGTAAACAAAAGTGAAAATGATACAGTGCGTTGAAAACTCGTGTGACGTCACTACTCGCTACAATTTTTAACGAGCCGTGACGTCACAAGCCCCCACTCCTGATCTTTGATGCTTTGTATCTTCGTCAGTTTTTATAGATTTGATAAAGGAAAAAATACGTGTCCAATATTTTTCTATAATCTAACTGACGGACTAAACATAATCATATATTTTTTACTCAGGAAACATCCCTATTAAACTGCTGTGGGTGGCTCAGTGAAACGCCGACGGTCAATCAAATCACCTCACATTAATAAACACTTCCAGACAGATAATAATTGTTGAGCAACATTTGTCGTGCTTAACAGCCTTTCAGAATCCCTGTGTTAATAACTCAAAAAGGATAACAACAAGTAGGCAGCCACATCCGACATCTACCCCCGGTACAATGGACGTGTGTGGGCCAACATGGGCCCTTGTGTGAGCAACGCGAAACCAGACGTGCGTACAACAATCTGACGTAGAGTTATGACTAGCTCGAGCTGATCCGCTCGCTAACATTCATCTATATTACAATTGCTCAGTTTCGATCCCACCATTTTATATAATACGTATTAGTTAAACTATGCCTCTGTCCAGCAGTGGGACTAATGAGGCTTTAAATAAATTGGAAACAGTTTATCCGTTATACTCGTAATTATAAAAAAGATTTAACACAAATCTTTTTGCCGAAGAAGTTTCAAATTGAAATGACTCACGCGGCAGCGTGAAATACAACGATATAGTGCAGAAGAAACTTGCTCGATTTTGTTGACCAAACATTTTCTTACTGGGAGGGTGACGTCATAAACCAAAAAAAAAACAATTGTACAAACGTCGCTAATTGTACAAAATTTCTAGTATTGTATAAAATTTCGCGTAATGTACAAAATGCTGTGCATTGTACAAAATGTAGTCTTAAGTGTTGGAGTCATAAAGACCGCACCCGGTCGACAAGCTCGTTGAAAGAGCTAATTACTTTTTTTAAGTAAAGAAGAATGGCCATTTCTGACCCAGAGTACGACAGAATTAAGATCATTTTTTTTTTGTCATTTGAGGTAGAGTAAAAATATATATTTTTTGAGCTTGAGTATTTCTTTAGAAAAAGTATAGATAAGTGAATCTTCATCCACTTTTACACGTATGCCTGTGGTGTCTGCGCTCATTTGAATCATACAGATTGGTACCTCTAGTTGGTAACAAAGACTAGATGATGAAACCATAAAAGTGAGTAGTGGCTCTCTGTGTTGACTACTTCTACACCTATCGTGTTTGGACTCATATGAAAACGGGTGGGGGGCACTATTCATTGTAGCTGTTAATAACAAAAATGAATAATGCTTATCAGAAGTATTCAAATGAGCCCAAAGTCCACGACTATACTAGTAGCCGACTAAGAGATCCACAATCAAACTTTCTAGTTTCTATCATCAGATCCTTGTGATCAATAAAAATAGATAGTAGTAGGGGAGCCCACGATGCTAAATGGGGATTTACTCGAGCGTCGTAGATACCTATTGGGTTGCAAAGCTTAGATGATAAGAAGAAAAAAATGTTATATGATAATACCTCTTCATCGGTGGGGGAAGCAGCTATAGATTTTTAAATATGTAAAAAAAAACTGTTGCATTGACATCCTCGAGCGCGTCAGATATTGATAGCATCAATGCCCTACGTATTTTTAAAAATGTACGTATGTTAATCTGATCGTTTGCATAATGAGGGTAGTTGTATGTAAGGGTTGAAAATGAAAAAAAATAAAAAATAATCGAGCGCGTCAGATTTTCTAAGGGAGTGTTAAGTGCACTAAAAAAAAGCTCTCATTCACTAATCTGACGATTTCGATGGGACGCAAACTCGCGGCCATTTTCATAATGTGCAAAAAAAAAATCGCCATTTTGAAATACTCAAGCGCGTCAGATTAAGATATATATGGTTCATCTTTATGTTCTAAACGTATTATCTCATAATCTGACAATTATCTAGAGGGATTCGCCTGATCTGACAAAAAAAATTAGAAAAACGGTTCACCCCAAAGGCCATCCCTGCAACTTCTCGCTAATTCCATTGCTTAAAATTGTACTTATGACATTTTTGAGCTCAAAATATAATTTACATATGTGATATTTTGAGCTCGCTGAGTTCAAAGGAATAATATTTCTATGCATTTGAGCTCTCCCAGCTCGAAAGTCTGATAGAAGTTTCATAGAACACTATTTTTGGAATTTTCAAACCGTAATAACTTTTGAATGGATCAAGCAATTTTCACCCGTTGGCGGCATTCGACGCAGTTTTATCATCTTTATAAGTAACTAGCTGCTGCCCGCGACTTCGTCCCCGTGGAATCCCTGATTTTAAAACATTATTTATCGCTGCTCCGCTCCTATTGGCTTAAGCGTGATGATATATAGCCTAAAGCCTTCCTCGATAAATGATCTATTCAACCCAAAAAGAATTTTTCAATTCGAACCAGTAGTTCTTGAGATTAGCGCGTTCAAACAAACAAACAAACAAACAAACAAACAAACTCTTCAGCTTTATAATATTAATATTAGTATAGATTTTCTAGTTTTAATTGATCGAACCAAAAATTTCGTAGTAATCCCGAAAAAACACTTTTTCGGGTTTCTTTCGTTCACGATATCTCTCGAACGAATCAACCGATTTGGACCAGCATGGTGGCGATCGACGCGACGTGGTTTTTCAAGCCCAAGAGTGGATTAGTTTTAGTAGTTGATCGATAAAGCCGTTTAAAAGTTATTCCAAAAAAATCCACTTTAAAAAAATCTTATTTTCTTTGAGATTTTTCAATATTTCTTAAAATCTATCAGTCCAAATCGGTTCAAATTCACAAGAAATCTAATTTTGAGGGAACTCTTTAGAACGCCGTTTAGTAGATTCCGATCGGTTTATTTGTTCAAAAGTTATAAGCGAGTCACATAGTCACACACATACGTACAGACATAGTGACAACATCGCGGGGGTAGTCAGGGAAGGAAGCTTCCTATGACCTTAAAACATCGAGATCTGATGAAAACTAGATTTTTGCAAAACGGGGTGAAAACAATAACTTCCCGATTTTTGAAAATCTTCGATTTTCTTAGCGGGATATTTTTTTTTTAATTTTTTTTAAAATCATTGATCTTAATTAATTGAAAAGCTCAGGAAGAAAAAGAGTGAGAGAGGAATAGAAACGTGGAGAAGGAAATGTAGGCATCACGCAGCGGCACCGAATTTTTGTTATTTCGGCTTGCGGAAATCGTCAGATTATATATTTTTCATTATTCTTGAATTATTTCCTTCAAAATAAAAAAAAATTTAGCTACCCTCGAGAATGTCGAGATGACGTTTTTTTTTTACAACTTTGATGCCTCCCCTTTCTTTACGTCACTCTCAAATTGTCAGATTAGTGGAATATACACTTTTTAGGATGTAATTAACTCACCCTACCTTAATCTGACGCGCTCGAGAATTTCTGATTGTCAATTTTTTTTTACTAATCTGATCCTGTATCCTTCACGGGCGGCCTTATATATGGGCCTCATGTTTGGTGGAGGTACTTAACCGGGTACAAGGTATCCCCCTGTATATTAATCTGCCGCGCTTTTGAACATCCCGAAATCCCCGCTTGGGCTCCCCTACTATAGATAGTGCTCATCAGAAGGATTCAAACGAGCCCAAAAGCAATGGTTACACTAGGAGCCAGCTAAGAACTCCTCTATTCATCTCGCTGGTCTCCATCATCAGATCCTTGTTACTAACAACAGTGAATAGTGCTAACTTACTTAAGACGTATTGCTTGAAATTTACCAAAATAAAATGTTTTAAAAACAAGATTCACGTGGCTTTTGCTCCTCCAACATCAACTTAAACGTAAGAAGCAAATACCATCACCGTTTTTCCCGCAATTTTCCTCCAAATCAAGCGAGTTCCCTGTGCACGTGGAGCGGCGTGCCACCTAGATCATGCCGAAGCCCTCCCCGCCCTCGTTGATGGCCCACAGCAGCGCGTGCACGAGCTGCTCGTAGCTGTCGTAGTCGGGCAGGCACAGCTGGTTGAAGCACGTGTGCGCCGTCGGCAGCGCGCCGAAGTTCGGCGCCGCCGTTATCTGGAAGCGCGGGTTCAGCTCCTGGACAACAAGTCTTGTTTGTAGATATGGCAGCACCGACACCTCGCCCGTGCACACCAGCTGCCGACCTGACAATGTGTACCCACCTGGAACCCTCCGGAAGGCAGCTGCGAGCAGCCTGTGGTGAACTGCAGCAGCCTGGCGCGCTCCTCGGTGCTGAAGTTAGTGAGCGCGGCCCAGAACCACATGAGCAGGCGCTCCCAGTCGCGCCCCGAGCCCGACACCAGCGCGTGCAGGCGCCAGTCCGCCACCGACACCTCGCCCGTGCACACCAGCTGCCGACCTGACAATGTGTACCCACCTGGAACCCTCCGGAAGGCAGCTGCGAGCAGCCTGTGGTGAACTGCAGCAGCCTGGCGCGCTCCTCGGTGCTGAAGTTAGTGAGCGCGGCCCAGAACCACATGAGCAGGCGCTCCCAGTCGCGCCCCGAGCCCGACACCAGCGCGTGCAGGCGCCAGTCCGCCACCGACACCTCGCCCGTGCACACCAGCTGCCGACCTGACAATGTGTACCCACCTGGAACCCTCCGGAAGGCAGCTGCGAGCAGCCTGTGGTGAACTGCAGCAGCCTGGCGCGCTCCTCGGTGCTGAAGTTAGTGAGCGCGGCCCAGAACCACATGAGCAGGCGCTCCCAGTCGCGCCCCGAGCCCGACACCAGCGCGTGCAGGCGCCAGTCCGCCACCGACACCTCGCCCGTGCACACCAGCTGCCGACCTGACAATGTGTACCCACCTGGAACCCTCCGGAAGGCAGCTGCGAGCAGCCTGTGGTGAACTGCAGCAGCCTGGCGCGCTCCTCGGTGCTGAAGTTAGTGAGCGCGGCCCAGAACCACATGAGCAGGCGCTCCCAGTCGCGCCCCGAGCCCGACACCAGCGCGTGCAGGCGCCAGTCCGCCACCGACACCTCGCCCGTGCACACCAGCTGCCGACCTGACAATGTGTACCCACCTGGAACCCTCCGGAAGGCAGCTGCGAGCAGCCTGTGGTGAACTGCAGCAGCCTGGCGCGCTCCTCGGTGCTGAAGTTAGTGAGCGCGGCCCAGAACCACATGAGCAGGCGCTCCCAGTCGCGCCCCGAGCCCGACACCAGCGCGTGCAGGCGCCAGTCCGCCACCGACACCTCGCCCGTGCACACCAGCTGCCGACCTGACAATGTGTACCCACCTGGAACCCTCCGGAAGGCAGCTGCGAGCAGCCTGTGGTGAACTGCAGCAGCCTGGCGCGCTCCTCGGTGCTGAAGTTAGTGAGCGCGGCCCAGAACCACATGAGCAGGCGCTCCCAGTCGCGCCCCGAGCCCGACACCAGCGCGTGCAGGCGCCAGTCCGCCACCGACACCTCGCCCGTGCACACCAGCTGCCGACCTGACAATGTGTACCCACCTGGAACCCTCCGGAAGGCAGCTGCGAGCAGCCTGTGGTGAACTGCAGCAGCCTGGCGCGCTCCTCGGTGCTGAAGTTAGTGAGCGCGGCCCAGAACCACATGAGCAGGCGCTCCCAGTCGCGCCCCGAGCCCGACACCAGCGCGTGCAGGCGCCAGTCCGCCACCGACACCTCGCCCGTGCACACCAGCTGCCGACCTGACAATGTGTACCCACCTGGAACCCTCCGGAAGGCAGCTGCGAGCAGCCTGTGGTGAACTGCAGCAGCCTGGCGCGCTCCTCGGTGCTGAAGTTAGTGAGCGCGGCCCAGAACCACATGAGCAGGCGCTCCCAGTCGCGCCCCGAGCCCGACACCAGCGCGTGCAGGCGCCAGTCCGCCACCGACACCTCGCCCGTGCACACCAGCTGCCGACCTGACAATGTGTACCCACCTGGAACCCTCCGGAAGGCAGCTGCGAGCAGCCTGTGGTGAACTGCAGCAGCCTGGCGCGCTCCTCGGTGCTGAAGTTAGTGAGCGCGGCCCAGAACCACATGAGCAGGCGCTCCCAGTCGCGCCCCGAGCCCGACACCAGCGCGTGCAGGCGCCAGTCCGCCACCGACACCTCGCCCGTGCACACCAGCTGCCGACCTGACAATGTGTACCCACCTGGAACCCTCCGGAAGGCAGCTGCGAGCAGCCTGTGGTGAACTGCAGCAGCCTGGCGCGCTCCTCGGTGCTGAAGTTAGTGAGCGCGGCCCAGAACCACATGAGCAGGCGCTCCCAGTCGCGCCCCGAGCCCGACACCAGCGCGTGCAGGCGCCAGTCCGCCACCGACACCTCGCCCGTGCCGCACACCAGCAGCTGCCGACCAGCCAAGCATGTTATGAGCGTCAAAAAAAATATGTCGATCCCTTGCCAATTAATTTATGAAAATATTAAGTATAGTCCAAGATGCGACCGCTTAAAGCCCTACCTTATCGAGTTTCCGGACAGAAGCAATTTGTAAAAGAATATCAATAGGGTCCTGAAATAAGTTGGGTCTGCCGAGGCGGAGTCTTACACTTGTTCTCAGGTAAAGAAGTTTTTTGTAAAGGAACCTTCCACTTTTTCTCAGGTAAAGAAGTTTTTTGTAAAGAAAAATTTAGTTTGACTTATCATAAGAAGGTCAGACTTTATCACATTCATACTCTCGAAAAATATTTCTGTCCTTCTGTGGTAGTTGGGTATAAAGGTTTATGTCTGATCAACTCGAATGCTATAGTTTACCGTCTTCTACGTGTGTTATGCACAAAGAGCAGTTTATTATGTAAAAAGCATTATTTGGCCATTGCTTAAACATATGGTTAATCTATACTAATATTATAAAGCTGAAGAGTTTGTTTGTTTGAACGCACTAATCTCAGGAACTACTGGTTCGAATTGAAAAATTCTTTTTAGGTTGAATAGACCATTTATCGAGGAAGGCTTTAGGCTATATATCATCACGCTTAAGCCAATAGGAGCGGAGCAGCGATAAATAATGTTTTAAAATCGGGGATTCCACGGGGACGAAGTCGCGGGCAGCAGCTAGTCTTCGAATTGAAAAATTCTTTTTGGGTTGAATAGACCATTTATCGAGGAAGGCTTTAGGCTATATATCAGCACGCTTTCATGGGACCATTTGGGAAGTATACCCTTTCCAACAAAAAAAGAATTTTTCAAATCGGTTGACAAGCGACGGAGTTATGCGCGAACAAACATAAAAAAAAAATAAAAAAAAAACAAACATCCGAATTGAGAACCTCCTCCTTTTTTAGAAGTCGGTTAAAAAATAAAATTGTACACGATGGTTTGGAAGAGCATCTTTGTATATCAAGGTGGTCCTTTTCTAGTTTGGCGAAGATCTGATGAAGAACAAACATAGAAAACGCAACTTTTGATAAATGATAATAAATCTTTCGGGATTGCTGAATAGGGTATTTTACTGTAAAAATCTAATTAGTCCGTCTGATAGATTTACAAAAAATATTGGACACGTATTTTTTCTTTTTTCACGTAAACAAAAAATGAAGACGATACAGTGCGTTGAAAACTCACGTGACGTCACTACGTTGCTACAATTTATACCAGCGACGTGACCCCCCAATCCCCTTGATGACCAAGACTATTTAACAAAATTCAAACTTTACTAACACCAACCTGTATTTGAGTTTATCTATAATAATATTATAAAGAGGAAAGATTTTTATTTTTGTATTTATATATTTTTGTATGTAACGAATAAACTTAAAAACTACTGGACCGATTTCGGTTTCGGTTTAAAGAATTTATTCTCATAAGAATATTACATAGGTTCACTTACAATGAGATACAAGGTAATGTTTATATATAATAACTACATTTTGCCTCCGATGCGTGTTGGTGAAGTTATACAAAACAATATGTACATCGTATAGGTACTTTAATATGTGTTATGATTACATTTCATAAACGTAATTTCTCAGTTTTAGTTTAAATTTGTTAATATTATCACAGTCTTTTACATCATTTGGTAAGTCGTTAAACATCTGTGCTCCTTCGAACAATATGGTTTTTTTACCGTAGTTTGTACGAGCTTGTCTTCGTTGTAGTTTATTTTTATTTCTTAGGTTTTGTGATATTGTTTTTTTATGTAATTTTAGCTTTGATTGAACGCTGTTTGTTGTGATTTTTTTTATTAGAATGCAGGTACCGTATGTGTATAGTTGTTTGAGATTTAATAATTTGGTTTTTTCAAATAGTGTGTTAGTTGGAGTAAGGTAGTGATAACGGTATAATGTTTTTATAATTTTATTCTGGGTTCGCTGTAAAGGCATTAGGATGGTTTTTGCAGCAGATCCCCATATTTCAATAAGGTACTCGAGATGTGATTTTATTAATGAGTTATAAATAATAGTACGTATTTTCCTTGGAATGCAATTGGTTATTTTGCGTAATGATGCTAGTAGTGACGTTAATTTTGATTTTACATGTTCGATGTGCAATTTCCATGTGAGTTTGTCGTCTACCCTCAGGCCGAGATAGTTTTCGTGGCTCGATCTTTTTATTATGTCATTGTTTATAGTAAGAGGCAGGAAGTCTGGTAATGGTTTGTTTTTTGCGGTGAAAATCATGTATGTTGTTTTGGACGTATTTATTGTAAGTAAATTATATTTAAGCCACTCTCCGAGTATATCGAGATCTTTTTGAGCATTTGTTATAATAGTATGGATAGATTTATCGAAATAGAAGAGGCACGTATCGTCCGCGTATAAAGTTAGGTGACCCGTTAAGCCTATTTTGTTTATATTATTGATATAGATTAAGAAAAGTAACGGACTTAAAATTGAACCTTGAGGACAGCCGTATGGTACATTTTTTATGGAACTAGTGAATTTATCTATTTTAACTACTTGTTGTCTATTGCGTAAATAAGATGTAAACATTTCTAGGGCTTTATCTGTGACTCCTATGTTGTTTAATTTATGGAGAAGTTTGTGGTGGCATACGGTGTCGAATGCTTTTTTTAAATCAATAAATACCCCCAATACAACATCTTTTTGATCTATATGCGTTTTGATTTTAGTTACCAAGTCTACTGTAGCTGTAAGAGTGCTAGATTTCGAACGAAAGCCGTACTGTTCGTCAATTAGGAACTCTTTCTCAAGAAGGTATGCATTTAGACGACTGTACAAAACACGCTCAAAAATTTTTGATAATACAGGTAAAACCGACACTGGTCTGTAGTTACCTGGATCCGTTCTACTGCCCGATTTGAAAATAGGGCTGACTTTGGCAACCTTAAGCGTGTCCGGAAAAATGCCGCACATTAAACATTTGTTTATACAGTTCGTTAAATTCGGAACAATTATGTTTTTGAGGCATTTGACAACCTTGGTACTGATACCATCTATCCCAGTGCTTGTATTACTATCCAGACCATCAATTATTTTAGAAATTTCGTCCTCTGTGCAAGGAGTGAGTTTACTCAGAGTTACGTCGTGTTTATGGTTGTGTTCGTACATGAGAGTATTGCCATCGTTCGCGTGATATATTACGGGTATTTCGTTAGCTAAATCCTGGCCTATTGATGAGAAAAATGAGTTAAATAAATTACATATTGCATTACTTTCAGTTACAGGTCCTGAGCTCGACATTAGTTTCGGAGAAGCACTGCTTTCTTTGATTTTATTTAGTGCTAAATTATTAATAAGTTCCCACATCTTTTTCGGTTGATTGTTATTGTTGTAGAATAGATCGTAATAGTATTTTTTCTTATGTATCTTGATCAGGTTTTTAGCTGCGTCTCGTTGTTTGGAAAAGGTTTTCTGTATGTTTTCGTCTTTTGGGTAAGATTTAGTCTGTTGCCATAGGTTGTTACGTAAGTTAATCGAATCTGTAATAGTTCGGTTTATCCAATCATTTTGAGGTGGATTCAGAATTTTTGTCTTATCGGTTTTGCTGTTATTTACATGTTTTGTGATAAACCGCTCAAGGTGGTAGTAATCATTTTCTTCATTTATGTAATTATCTGTTAGTGCGTCGCTGTATAATTTTTCATAATTTATTGCTTTGTATTGGATTTTCATATTTTTTTGTGGCTTTAGACTGCCTATTTCTAAATATATTTGTTTATGGTCAGACAAACTTGACTCGATTATGGAGAAATTAAATGAGTGGTTACTTATGTTTGTGCAAACATGATCCAGTATAGATTTTGTAGTCGAAGTTTCACGTGTACTGTATAGACCATTAATTTTGTTCAGTATTTGATATCCGTTTCCTTTGATTTCATTCAGGTATTTAGTGACGTGATTGTCCGCGTTGAGGAGATCAATGTTAAAGTCGCCAAATACAATTGCTCTCCTTCTCTGTTCCAGCTGTGCGGAATACGTATTTAAGAAATCGTTATTGTTTGAATCACCTGGTTTGTAAATCACTCCGATGTTTAGCGATAGTTTTTTTATATGTACCCGCAAGTAGTGGTTTCCATTTTCACATAATTCTTCCGTTACGTCATATTTTATTGAATCGTGTATATAAATTGATACCCCTCCACCTTTTCGTGTTTTCCTATAGTTGTAAACATGCTTGTAGTTTGGCAACTGATATAATTTTGCATCGGCTTCAGAATTAATCCAGGTCTCCGTGAATATTAATAAGTGGGTAGTTTTTGGTATCGCCCTAATAATACATTTGATTTCATCGAGCTTACCAGTTTTGCGAATACTTCGTAAATTAGCATAAAAAAATCTGAGTGATGATGGGTGTAAGGGTATGTCTTCATATTTTTTGACGATTTGATGGCTTAATTTATCTGTGTGTTTTCTATTGTGTTGTGAACCTGCTTCGAGTTTTTTTGGTTAGTAACAATTGTAGGTTTTCCTTTTATATATTTAATAATAAGGTCTTTTTCTCCATCTTCTATACGTTTTTTAAGTTCTCCTTTAACATATTGTAAATATTGCTTCTGAGTTGGGGTAAAATCTGAGTAAATTTGAATATTCTCGGGTAGTAGTTTACTTTTTGTCCGGAACAGGTATTTAGGTATTTCTGTGTTGGTAAAACATACTTTGATGGGCCGGTTCATGTTTGTGGTATATTTTCCCAATCTTGTAGTTTTAATTGGCTTCGGACAGCCCTCATATAGTTTCGTTATTACTTTGTTTACTTCTTCATAATCGTACTTTTGTCGTACGTTATAGTTCTTGTCACTTTTTTCCGTTATACCCACAATAATGATGTTTTTTTCGCGTTCACTTCGATCCTTAAGTTCTAGGATGAGGTTTTCGTGATGTAAGAAGGGCGATTTATCAGATGTACTTTCGATATTTGTTTGGTTTTTTATTTGGAACATTTCACTTTCTATACGTTTAAGTTTTTCTTCAGTTATTACGTTGTTGGATTTAATAGTTTTGATTTCGGTATTTATTTCATCAAATTTTTGTTTGAAGTTCTCTGTGTTTGATTTTATCAATTTAATTTCCTGTTTGATCTCACAGATTTCTTCTCGTATGAGGTTCAGGTTTTCTTTTTGAGTTCTTCCAAATTCCTCCAAAAACTTCATAATGTCTGTGCGAAACTTAGCAAAGTCTGATTTGTAGTCTATTTCTTCAGTGCGTTCTTTTCGTTTTCTCTGACAGATGTTGGTGTGGTATTCATTGTCACTAAATGTAGATAAGTTCGGAACTGATCCGCTACCGCCCTCGCTTCCGCTTGTTAACTTGCCACTAGGCGGTGCCTTCTGCTGGCTCATTGCGTTGCCACTCCGCGCGGGTGCGAGTGCAATGCCGATAGGTTCCTCTCTTTCCTCATGAGGTGAGCGTGCTGCGTACTCGCCGACGCTGTCAGATGTACCACCAGGAGGATAGTGACTTTAACACTGTGGTCTTAAAGATTGGTTTTGATTGCGGTAGATGTATTAGGATTTAATATTTTTGCAATAATAAGCGAAACACGTCTGCTTCCAACAAGCACGCGAGGCGAGTCCAAAGATTTCAAAAATTCTTTCACCATTAGAAAGCTACATTCACCCTGAGTAACATAGGCTTTTTATCCCCATATTCTCACGGGAACGGGAACTACACGGGTAAATACGCGGGGCGCTGCTAGTTGATGATACAAAAAAAATTTACAAAAAAATACAACCGACTTTTCCACAAAAAATCAAAAAAGTACAAAATAACTTTAATTTCGGAACTCGGTGTTTGTGGTTCCTTTTTCATTTTTGAACACCGACTTCCGAATTAAAGTTATTTTGTACTTTTTGATTTTTTGTGGAAAAGTCGGTTGTAGTTTTTTGTGTAAACATTCAATACCTACGTAGCTACGAGAACAGCCTTCTTTCCTGTTCTTTTAGCTTTCCTTTTGCGCAACACTTCTTTTAATTGAGCCACAGTCAACAAGGAATACATTTTATTTTACGAAAGACACACAGGAACATCAAATTATTTTATTTTGAAAACAAAGCATGATTAATGCATATTTGCATAACCTCAAAGAGTTGAGGACGGCTAAATAAGGTACCAACGATTGTCGCGCCATCTCTAATTGAAATTGCCTTCGCCACCCCATTACATTAGTGTAAAAAAACGCACTGCTCCAATGCAGAGTAAACTAAAAGGTCGTCAATGTAGACAATGTAGATATTTTTTTAGGTTTTTGTTGATTTTTCAAAAACCGCTTGTTCGATTTCGATAAAATCTTCATGGGGCCATTTGGGAAGTATACCCTTTCCAACAAAAAGAATTTTTCAAATCGGTTGGCAAGCGACGGAGTTACGCGCGAACAAACAATAAAAATAAAAAAAAACATACAAACATCCGAATTGAGAACCTCCTCCTTTTTTAGAAGTCGGTTAAAAATAGAGTTTATTACAAAAATGAAAGAATTCATTTTTGAATTACGTAGTTTTTTATGTGCATAGAACAATAAAATGTATATTGTGGATTTAGCGCTTCGACTGCAATAAGTCAGTGCTGCCATTGTTTCACTTCGACAACACTTCATTTGCTTCCTCGTACAACAGAAAATATCCACCCAATATAAAATTAGGTCTGCTGTTAATCGAGATCAATATTGACGTTCAAGCGGAATTAAGCTTTCTTAAACGTGGTGAAATCCGCCCTTAATGGTCAATTAAAATAAACATTTTCGTCTTTGAATTTCACGAATAAAAATAGTATTTAACTAGCTGCTGCCCGCGACTTCGTCCCCGTGGAATCCCCGATTTTAAAACATTCTTTATTGCTGCTCCGCTCCTATTGGCTTAAGCGTGATGATATATAGCCTAAAGCCTTCCTCGATAAATGGTCTATTCAACCCAAAAATTATTTTTCAATTCGAACCAGTAGTTCCTGAGATTAGCGCGTTCAAACAAACAAACAAACAAACAAACAAACTCTTCAGCTTTATAATATTAGTATAGATGATACTGTTTTCATTCGTCAATTTAAATATTAGTGCGTGTTATTATGAACTCAAATGCATATAGGTCTATAACAGTACCATACGAAATTTTAAGTGCTTAATAAAATTATGCACTTGCATCTTAATTAACAACGGCTACGCGACTGCATCGCGGTTGCGGATCTTATAATTATATTCATAAACTAGTGTAGATTTTTTTAGGTATTTCTCCGGTATTGTACGCTGTACAAATGTTAGGTTCTTGCGGGAGTCTCGCCACTGCGCCAGCGTGACGTCTGCTGTCCACCATGTTCTACAAGCCTGCTCACCTCCAGCTCGTTCTCGTCGAAGATGGCGAGCAGGTTGTCGGGCACGAGCAGCGTGAGGCCGCGCAGGAAGGCGTCGGTCTCCAGCCGCACGCGCGCCGCCAGCGTGACGTCTGCTGTCCACCATGTTCTACAAGCCTGCTCACCTCCAGCTCGTTCTCGTCGAAGATGGCGAGCAGGTTGTCGGGCACGAGCAGCGTGAGGCCGCGCAGGAAGGCGTCGGTCTCCAGCCGCACGCGCGCCGCCAGCGTGACGTCTGCTGTCCACCATGTTCTACAAGCCTGCTCACCTCCAGCTCGTTCTCGTCGAAGATGGCGAGCAGGTTGTCGGGCACGAGCAGCGTGAGGCCGCGCAGGAAGGCGTCGGTCTCCAGCCGCACGCGCGCCGCCAGCGTGACGTCTGCTGTCCACCATGTTCTACAAGCCTGCTCACCTCCAGCTCGTTCTCGTCGAAGATGGCGAGCAGGTTGTCGGGCACGAGCAGCGTGAGGCCGCGCAGGAAGGCGTCGGTCTCCAGCCGCACGCGCGCCGCCAGCGTGACGTCTGCTGTCCACCATGTTCTACAAGCCTGCTCACCTCCAGCTCGTTCTCGTCGAAGATGGCGAGCAGGTTGTCGGGCACGAGCAGCGTGAGGCCGCGCAGGAAGGCGTCGGTCTCCAGCCGCACGCGCGCCGCCAGCGTGACTTCTGCTGTCCACCATGTTCTACAAGCCTGCTCACCTCCAGCTCGTTCTCGTCGAAGATGGCGAGCAGGTTGTCGGGCACGAGCAGCGTGAGGCCGCGCAGGAAGGCGTCGGTCTCCAGCCGCACGCGCGCCGCCAGCGTGACGTCTGCTGTCCACCATGTTCTACAAGCCTGCTCACCTCCAGCTCGTTCTCGTCGAAGATGGCGAGCAGGTTGTCGGGCACGAGCAGCGTGAGGCCGCGCAGGAAGGCGTCGGTCTCCAGCCGCACGCGCGCCGCCAGCGTGACGTCTGCTGTCCACCATGTTCTACAAGCCTGCTCACCTCCAGCTCGTTCTCGTCGAAGATGGCGAGCAGGTTGTCGGGCACGAGCAGCGTGAGGCCGCGCAGGAAGGCGTCGGTCTCCAGCCGCACGCGCGCCGCCAGCGTGACGTCTGCTGTCCACCATGTTCTACAAGCCTGCTCACCTCCAGCTCGTTCTCGTCGAAGATGGCGAGCAGGTTGTCGGGCACGAGCAGCGTGAGGCCGCGCAGGAAGGCGTCGGTCTCCAGCCGCACGCGCGCCGCCAGCGTGACGTCTGCTGTCCACCATGTTCTACAAGCCTGCTCACCTCCAGCTCGTTCTCGTCGAAGATGGCGAGCAGGTTGTCGGGCACGAGCAGCGTGAGGCCGCGCAGGAAGGCGTCGGTCTCCAGCCGCACGCGCGCCGCCAGCGTGACGTCTGCTGTCCACCATGTTCTACAAGCCTGCTCACCTCCAGCTCGTTCTCGTCGAAGATGGCGAGCAGGTTGTCGGGCACGAGCAGCGTGAGGCCGCGCAGGAAGGCGTCGGTCTCCAGCCGCACGCGCGCCGCCAGCGTGACGTCTGCTGTCCACCATGTTCTACAAGCCTGCTCACCTCCAGCTCGTTCTCGTCGAAGATGGCGAGCAGGTTGTCGGGCACGAGCAGCGTGAGGCCGCGCAGGAAGGCGTCGGTCTCCAGCCGCACGCGCGCCGCCAGCGTGACGTCTGCTGTCCACCATGTTCTACAAGCCTGCTCACCTCCAGCTCGTTCTCGTCGAAGATGGCGAGCAGGTTGTCGGGCACGAGCAGCGTGAGGCCGCGCAGGAAGGCGTCGGTCTCCAGCCGCACGCGCGCCGCCAGCGTGACGTCTGCTGTCCACCATGTTCTACAAGCCTGCTCACCTCCAGCTCGTTCTCGTCGAAGATGGCGAGCAGGT
Source organism: Hecatera dysodea (assembly GCA_905332915.2). Classification (NCBI taxonomy): domain Eukaryota; kingdom Metazoa; phylum Arthropoda; class Insecta; order Lepidoptera; family Noctuidae; genus Hecatera; species Hecatera dysodea. The sequence goes on along the minus strand of HG995294.1, from coordinate 948,091 downwards.
TGTCGGGCACGAGCAGCGTGAGGCCGCGCAGGAAGGCGTCGGTCTCCAGCCGCACGCGCGCCGCCAGCGTGACGTCTGCTGTCCACCATGTTCTACAAGCCTGCTCACCTCCAGCTCGTTCTCGTCGAAGATGGCGAGCAGGTTGTCGGGCACGAGCAGCGTGAGGCCGCGCAGGAAGGCGTCGGTCTCCAGCCGCACGCGCGCCGCCAGCGTGACGTCTGCTGTCCACCATGTTCTACAAGCCTGCTCACCTCCAGCTCGTTCTCGTCGAAGATGGCGAGCAGGTTGTCGGGCACGAGCAGCGTGAGGCCGCGCAGGAAGGCGTCGGTCTCCAGCCGCACGCGCGCCGCCAGCCGCCACTGCGCCAGCGCGTCCAGGTACGCGATCTTACTGCTGTTGCGGACCTGCGATTTCATACATTTCCTTCAACACCTTCACGTAACAGCGATTCCAATAGTTCGTTTTAGGGTAATCTACAAATACATACCCGTATGGTGGAGCCGTTGGGCAGCAGGTCGTGCGTCTCCACGAGGCGCCCCTGCGAGTCGTACACGTCGTCGCAGAAGTACAGCTCGGGCACGGCGTCCCCGGAGTCCAGGTCGGTCTCCAGCACGTACTTGATCTTCGACAGGTACAGCTCGGGGTCGTCCTGCTCGAAGTACTGCCAAACAAAGCATTTTTATAGAAAGAGAGAGACAGAAAAATAGACAATGCTTTGATGGTTGGTCATGCTGCGAGTATGAACGAAAGCAAATAAATACACTTTGTTACTAGCTAACAGATGCAGAGGCGAGCGAAAATGTCAGGAGGAAACGTCCTAGAGAGCCTAAGACATTTTTTGTAAACCTTCTAATGTGTTTGTGCCTCGTTGCTGGGCAAATACTTCCCCTTTTTCTTTCCAAAACTCTGTCTTGGGCAACAACTGGTCAAGTTTGTCCCAAATTTAGAAAGGCATATGCAGGCTTTATTGCTGATGTTCCTCAGAAAGACCAAGTGCTTAGTATTCACAAACGGTAGGGTGTATTGTATAACCAGATGTTTGAACGTAACCGAAGTAAAAGAAGTATGTAAGGATTGTAGCAAGTGAACTGCTTATTATCTTGAAGAATACCAAGATCTCTGGTAACATGAGTTAAAGGCTGATTCGCAATTGAGTAGTCGAATATGACTGGAAGGATCGTTCGGGTATAGACGATAACTAAGCATTTCGCTGTGTTACGATTATTATAATTTATTTATTCTACTACAACGTGTTGTTTTGCATCCTCGTCAAATTTCAGGAGGTTGTCATAAAATACATAAATAATCAATTGAAAGAACGGTACCGGTCAATAACCAATAAGCGCTGCTTTTTTTTGTTATTGAAATTTAACAGTATTTCAGAATAAAATCCCGAATACCACAGAATCAGGCGCCTACGCACACAGCGACAATGCAGCTGTGTGCGTGAGTGTCGACGTCTTACCTACGAAATGCTAGCGCGCGCGCGTAGGTACCTACGTGTGCGATCGTGCGATGACCTACGGCGACCAGTAGCAATAATTTTACCTAATTTTATTTCGGAAATCATCTACTTTATTGTCATAAATTTCGCTTGATAATTAACTCATTTTTAAGCATGATTGGAATACGGAAATCTTACTAATGACAGTAATACCTACTACTTAGTACGCCAAAGAAAAGTTCAATGACCTGTTATCAGATGATTATTAAAATGTTAGTTTTGCTTTATTGCTATCCGTCAACTTAAAGTTTTCGTCATGATTTTGTTTTTATTTGTGGATTAAATTGGTTGATTTGAAATTTTCCTTCCTAATTAACGGGCTTAAGACCGGCAATAATACCTACCTTAGTTGGTATACCGATTTAGGTACCTACTAAGTCAAAAAATGTTTTCTACGTTTGATGGAAATGGAAAGATGTGCTAGTTAAGTGTAAGTATGTGGTGATACTTTCGAATCTTAGGTATTAGGTATTGATTCACTTAAAAATCTGAAATCGACTTATTTACAGTAGGTAATAAAATTGATTAAGCTAATAACGTATTTACAAAATGAACAAATAAATAAATTACCTACCTACTTATGTTACCCGGAGGTATTGTTCAGTTTCCATCACCACACTCTTGGCAAAGTCGACCACAATGTAGCCGGTTTTCTTTCAGCCTACGTAAAACTAACACCTTCGTTTTTAAAGAGTCGAAAGCACTAATTATCCTTGCACGTAATTTTGTTACACTTGTCACTTTTTAACTAACTTTTTAACGTCTCCTCACAAAATAAAAGTTAAGAGGCCACAGGTCCTCCGCGACAGTAGTCAAGAAACCTTTCACGCTTCAGTAGGCGCCACACTGTGGTGTGGTGCACTCCAAAGCTGTCACCAGCCTCCCGCGTGCTTGCCCGTGGTTCTCGCTGGAAGTATTCCAGGATGTCTTCCTGCAAGGCGACAGGCAAGCCTACGCTGCTGCGTGCTTGAGCATGCCGGGGTACGTCAAACTGCCGATGATCCCGTAGTCTCTGCGTAGCAGCCAGCATGACGCTCTGTGATGGGGGTTCCCGATCGGGAAACATTTCCGTGAACATCTGGATGGCTCCACGTAGGCTGTCTCCACTGATGGCATAAAGGCGGACCATCTCTACCAACTCGACATTGGAATAATTGTCCGTCATCTTGCACTTTGTACCTACGTCTGAACGATGTACCGAGAAAGGAATTCGCAAAACGCGCGCACACGGCGGCGAAATCAAAGAAACTGTTGTGTTGTTGGATCAGACGCCGCGCCGCGGGGCGGGGGAGGCGCGGCTGGCGGTAGGCGCGTGCGGCCGTGCGCGGGGGATTAGGTACCTACGAATTTTTCGAATGATCGATGTATTGTTTGCGTTTGTTTGTGTGTGTGAAAGCGCAGTTATAAGGCTAGGAACAGACGGGCCGCATTTAAATACGTCTTGTTCACACGGATTTCCGTAAATAGCAAAAATAAATTAAAAAAATACCTACTCATTTTATTGTTGATTTGGGTCGAGAATCATTAGCATAATTACGTCTGTGAATTTGACGAGGATGCAAAACAACACGTTGTATAGCTTACTAATATAGATATGTCATCCTACAAAAATTTGGTATTCGAAATAATAACGGCCCCAGCAGGGAGCCCTGCGGTACGCCAGAAGTGACGGTTGACCAGGAGGACATAAAGCCATTTAGGACCACCACTTGTGTCCTATTTTGCACATAACAGGTAAACCATCTATAGGTCTCTCTTAATACCCAATTCGAAAAACTCTCCAGTAGAATCTCATGGTCGATCCTATCGAAAGCCTAACTATAATTAGTATAATTTCATCAAAGATCCATAATCCATTTGCTCAGTAACATAATCTGAACAGAGCTGGATAAGAGACCTTTCAGAAACGTGTTGTTGAGGACAAAAATTAGAAGCTATACTCCTGAACAACTGGTTGTAAACTATACGTTCCAATACTTAAGCCAGCAAACAAGAGCTTTGAAATTGGCCTATATTTTTTAATTTTGTCTTTATAATCCTTTTTATGGGCGATATATGTAAATGCAGATTTCCATAAAGAAGGTACAATAACTTCAGATATCGACCTTTTAAATATAAGTGAGCCAGTTCTTGAGCACACCTAACTATAAAGACTGCAGGAAGGGTATCGGGGTCGGCAGATTTTGTTAAGTCAAGTGACTTTAAATGCCTATGAAGGATAGCTGTCAATTTTAATTGTACATAAATCACAGTTGGAAACACAGCCATTCAAATCACAGCTGTGATTTGCCGAGGAGGGGTTGTTTAAACAAGGGCAAATACTAAGACAGCATTGTTTGCCAGCGCTGTCTGACCCGTGTTTACCTCATTTAATTACTTACAATCTAGTCGTAGTTACAGTTTACCTTGTAGTGCACCCGCAGCCCGATGATCTGCGCGAGGAAGGAGCGCGTGAGGCGCGCGCGCACCAGCTGGCGGTACGAGCCGCCCAGCGCGCTCTCGTACAGGCACTTGCCCACCAGCTTGCCAGCCAGCTCGAAGTGCTTCAGCTGAAACGATCATCATTTTGATTTAAATTAGCTGAGGAATTTTGCAGATTATAATTACGTTCTTGTCTTAGAATCATTCGAAAACAGAGAATGAGAAGTTGTTATGATCCACATCAAAATTCTTCGTAATGAACTATTTATTTATTCATTTAAAACTTCATACAACACAGAGGCACAATGGTTACATTCATATCCGCAGATGCGATTTCTGATGATCAATGTCAAGGGATGACATTGAGACGGTAAAAAGAGTAAAGTCGAGTTCATAACTGTTCCTTGGACTAGTTTTTTCCTTTCTTCATCAGATACCGAATTTAGCAGTGACGTCCTTTTTCAAAAGATCAGCACGTACATATATGAAGCGTGTGAGGTTACCTTGAGGTGCGGCGGCCTGTCGGGGTTGGGGTGCACGAGGCCGGTGGGCGAGTCGTGGAAGGACACGAAGAGCCCGAACTTGGAGTCGAACAGCTGCCCGCACAGCAGCGAGAACCACTCGCGCCGCACGCCGCCCCAGTCCACGCCTGGGGACGTCATCTCACTTCTTTACTATAGGTTACCTTGAGGTGCGGCGGCCGGTCGGGGTTGGGGTGCACGAGGCCGGTGGGCGAGTCGTGGAAGGACACGAAGAGCCCGAACTTGGAGTCGAACAGCTGCCCGCACAGCAGCGAGAACCACTCGCGCCGCACGCCGCCCCAGTCCACGCCTGGGGACGTCATCTCACTTCTTTACTATAGGTTACCTTGAGGTGCGGCGGCCGGTCGGGGTTGGGGTGCACGAGGCCGGTGGGCGAGTCGTGGAAGGACACGAAGAGCCCGAACTTGGAGTCGAACAGCTGCCCGCACAGCAGCGAGAACCACTCGCGCCGCACGCCGCCCCAGTCCACGCCTGGGGACGTCATCTCACTTCTTTACTATAGGTTACCTTGAGGTGCGGCGGCCGGTCGGGGTTGGGGTGCACGAGGCCGGTGGGCGAGTCGTGGAAGGACACGAAGAGCCCGAACTTGGAGTCGAACAGCTGCCCGCACAGCAGCGAGAACCACTCGCGCCGCACGCCGCCCCAGTCCACGCCTGGGGACGTCATCTCACTTCTTTACTATAGGTTACCTTGAGGTGCGGCGGCCGGTCGGGGTTGGGGTGCACGAGGCCGGTGGGCGAGTCGTGGAAGGACACGAAGAGCCCGAACTTGGAGTCGAACAGCTGCCCGCACAGCAGCGAGAACCACTCGCGCCGCACGCCGCCCCAGTCCACGCCTGGGGACGTCATCTCACTTCTTTACTATAGGTTACCTTGAGGTGCGGCGGCCGGTCGGGGTTGGGGTGCACGAGGCCGGTGGGCGAGTCGTGGAAGGACACGAAGAGCCCGAACTTGGAGTCGAACAGCTGCCCGCACAGCAGCGAGAACCACTCGCGCCGCACGCCGCCCCAGTCCACGCCTGGGGACGTCATCTCACTTCTTTACTATAGGTTACCTTGAGGTGCGGCGGCCGGTCGGGGTTGGGGTGCACGAGGCCGGTGGGCGAGTCGTGAAAGGACACGAAGAGCCCGAACTTGGAGTCGAACAGCTGCCCGCACAGCAGCGAGAACCACTCGCGCCGCACGCCGCCCCAGTCCACGCCTGGGGACGTCATCTCACTTCTTTACTATAGGTTACCTTGAGGTGCGGCGGCCGGTCGGGGTTGGGGTGCACGAGGCCGGTGGGCGAGTCGTGGAAGGACACGAAGAGCCCGAACTTGGAGTCGAACAGCTGCCCGCACAGCAGCGAGAACCACTCGCGCCGCACGCCGCCCCAGTCCACGCCTGGGGACGTCATCTCACTTCTTTACTATAGGTTACCTTGAGGTGCGGCGGCCGGTCGGGGTTGGGGTGCACGAGGCCGGTGGGCGAGTCGTGGAAGGACACGAAGAGCCCGAACTTGGAGTCGAACAGCTGCCCGCACAGCAGCGAGAACCACTCGCGCCGCACGCCGCCCCAGTCCACGCCTGGGGACGTCATCTCACTTCTTTACTATAGGTTACCTTGAGGTGCGGCGGCCGGTCGGGGTTGGGGTGCACGAGGCCGGTGGGCGAGTCGTGGAAGGACACGAAGAGCCCGAACTTGGAGTCGAACAGCTGCCCGCACAGCAGCGAGAACCACTCGCGCCGCACGCCGCCCCAGTCCACGCCTGGGGACGTCATCTCACTTCTTTACTATAGGTTACCTTGAGGTGCGGCGGCCGGTCGGGGTTGGGGTGCACGAGGCCGGTGGGCGAGTCGTGGAAGGACACGAAGAGCCCGAACTTGGAGTCGAACAGCTGCCCGCACAGCAGCGAGAACCACTCGCGCCGCACGCCGCCCCAGTCCACGCCTGGGGACGTCATCTCACTTCTTTACTATAGGTTACCTTGAGGTGCGGCGGCCGGTCGGGGTTGGGGTGCACGAGGCCGGTGGGCGAGTCGTGGAAGGACACGAAGAGCCCGAACTTGGAGTCGAACAGCTGCCCGCACAGCAGCGAGAACCACTCGCGCCGCACGCCGCCCCAGTCCACGCCTGGGGACGTCATCTCACTTCTTTACTATAGGTTACCTTGAGGTGCGGCGGCCGGTCGGGGTTGGGGTGCACGAGGCCGGTGGGCGAGTCGTGGAAGGACACGAAGAGCCCGAACTTGGAGTCGAACAGCTGCCCGCACAGCAGCGAGAACCACTCGCGCCGCACGCCGCCCCAGTCCACGCCTGGGGACGTCATCTCACTTCTTTACTATAGGTTACCTTGAGGTGCGGCGGCCGGTCGGGGTTGGGGTGCACGAGGCCGGTGGGCGAGTCGTGGAAGGACACGAAGAGCCCGAACTTGGAGTCGAACAGCTGCCCGCACAGCAGCGAGAACCACTCGCGCCGCACGCCGCCCCAGTCCACGCCTGGGGACGTCATCTCACTTCTTTACTATAGGTTACCTTGAGGTGCGGCGGCCGGTCGGGGTTGGGGTGCACGAGGCCGGTGGGCGAGTCGTGGAAGGACACGAAGAGCCCGAACTTGGAGTCGAACAGCTGCCCGCACAGCAGCGAGAACCACTCGCGCCGCACGCCGCCCCAGTCCACGCCTGGGGACGTCATCTCACTTCTTTACTATAGGTTACCTTGAGGTGCGGCGGCCGGTCGGGGTTGGGGTGCACGAGGCCGGTGGGCGAGTCGTGGAAGGACACGAAGAGCCCGAACTTGGAGTCGAACAGCTGCCCGCACAGCAGCGAGAACCACTCGCGCCGCACGCCGCCCCAGTCCACGCCTGGGGACGTCATCTCACTTCTTTACTATAGGTTACCTTGAGGTGCGGCGGCCGGTCGGGGTTGGGGTGCACGAGGCCGGTGGGCGAGTCGTGGAAGGACACGAAGAGCCCGAACTTGGAGTCGAACAGCTGCCCGCACAGCAGCGAGAACCACTCGCGCCGCACGCCGCCCCAGTCCACGCCTGGGGACGTCATCTCACTTCTTTACTATAGGTTACCTTGAGGTGCGGCGGCCGGTCGGGGTTGGGGTGCACGAGGCCGGTGGGCGAGTCGTGGAAGGACACGAAGAGCCCGAACTTGGAGTCGAACAGCTGCCCGCACAGCAGCGAGAACCACTCGCGCCGCACGCCGCCCCAGTCCACGCCTGGGGACGTCATCTCACTTCTTTACTATAGGTTACCTTGAGGTGCGGCGGCCGGTCGGGGTTGGGGTGCACGAGGCCGGTGGGCGAGTCGTGGAAGGACACGAAGAGCCCGAACTTGGAGTCGAACAGCTGCCCGCACAGCAGCGAGAACCACTCGCGCCGCACGCCGCCCCAGTCCACGCCTGGGGACGTCATCTCACTTCTTTACTATAGGTTACCTTGAGGTGCGGCGGCCGGTCGGGGTTGGGGTGCACGAGGCCGGTGGGCGAGTCGTGGAAGGACACGAAGAGCCCGAACTTGGAGTCGAACAGCTGCCCGCACAGCAGCGAGAACCACTCGCGCCGCACGCCGCCCCAGTCCACGCCTGGGGACGTCATCTCACTTCTTTACTATAGGTTACCTTGAGGTGCGGCGGCCGGTCGGGGTTGGGGTGCACGAGGCCGGTGGGCGAGTCGTGGAAGGACACGAAGAGCCCGAACTTGGAGTCGAACAGCTGCCCGCACAGCAGCGAGAACCACTCGCGCCGCACGCCGCCCCAGTCCACGCCTGGGGACGTCATCTCACTTCTTTACTATAGGTTACCTTGAGGTGCGGCGGCCGGTCGGGGTTGGGGTGCACGAGGCCGGTGGGCGAGTCGTGGAAGGACACGAAGAGCCCGAACTTGGAGTCGAACAGCTGCCCGCACAGCAGCGAGAACCACTCGCGCCGCACGCCGCCCCAGTCCACGCCTGGGGACGTCATCTCACTTCTTTACTATAGGTTACCTTGAGGTGCGGCGGCCGGTCGGGGTTGGGGTGCACGAGGCCGGTGGGCGAGTCGTGGAAGGACACGAAGAGCCCGAACTTGGAGTCGAACAGCTGCCCGCACAGCAGCGAGAACCACTCGCGCCGCACGCCGCCCCAGTCCACGCCTGGGGACGTCATCTCACTTCTTTACTATAGGTTACCTTGAGGTGCGGCGGCCGGTCGGGGTTGGGGTGCACGAGGCCGGTGGGCGAGTCGTGGAAGGACACGAAGAGCCCGAACTTGGAGTCGAACAGCTGCCCGCACAGCAGCGAGAACCACTCGCGCCGCACGCCGCCCCAGTCCACGCCTGGGGACGTCATCTCACTTCTTTACTATAGGTTACCTTGAGGTGCGGCGGCCGGTCGGGGTTGGGGTGCACGAGGCCGGTGGGCGAGTCGTGGAAGGACACGAAGAGCCCGAACTTGGAGTCGAACAGCTGCCCGCACAGCAGCGAGAACCACTCGCGCCGCACGCCGCCCCAGTCCACGCCTGGGGACGTCATCTCACTTCTTTACTATAGGTTACCTTGAGGTGCGGCGGCCGGTCGGGGTTGGGGTGCACGAGGCCGGTGGGCGAGTCGTGAAAGGACACGAAGAGCCCGAACTTGGAGTCGAACAGCTGCCCGCACAGCAGCGAGAACCACTCGCGCCGCACGCCGCCCCAGTCCACGCCTGGGGACGTCATCTCACTTCTTTACTATGGTACTTTAACGGGTTTTCGGATGGAACGGACATAAAGAGTCACATTTTTTTTATTTTTTTTTGTGAAATGAATGATGAACAAGTTACAATGACCAATTATTACAACTTAATATTATTTAAGGCAATGAACGAGACTATATATTAACAAGAAAACTTACAAAATAAAGTCAGTATTGAGGTAGGAAAAGGAGTATCAATGGATAAGAGGTTACTGAAGAAAGAAGAACGGTCGTACAAGGTACAGGTGAAAAAATTTGATTTCAGTCGCATACGTCTGTGTCACGGGTCAGCAGAATATTAATACTCCCAAATTTATTTGGCATTACACACTTGGCATAATCTTCTTTAAATCATTATGACAGTTCTGCCTTTTAATGATTACCGATATGAAATGTATGTCAAAAGACGATTCTAACTATGAACTTCTGCGATATGATGGTTCTAGTCCTTAATTATTATAGATATGCAATTTATGCCTAAAGATGATTCTAACTTAATGTTTGATAAATGAGTGTATGCCAAACAATTTTTTGCGAAGTGAAGATTATGTTATCCGTTGTTATGCGAAAGAATATAATGGCATAAAAATTCTGCTATTAAGGAGCCCTTTTTTATGGGAAATCATCAAATGACTTCTCCCGTTCTGGGCGGAGCGGACGGGAGTGTCAGACTCTTATTGACTAAAACCCTCCCGTGATCCTCCTAGTGCCCTTTGCGTTCTAGGACCGCGGTGACTCTTTCGAACAAATTCCGCAACCCTAGAAAGTGTCTCCCCTGTGTCTTATAAGGAAATGGGGTCGTCAATAAAATTTTATTGGGCAAAATGGGCTAGTGAACAAACATGAACCAGTTTCTCTTATCCGTATTGAAACAGAGGTCCCTTACCTTACCTTGCTAAATTTTGCTCGGCTAAACTATGGTTGTTCAGAAATTATAAAAACTTACCACTACCGGAGAATATATAAAAAACAAAGCTAAAACTATAAATAAAAGAAAATACAACGCTAAACTATTGCTACTGATCTAATAGTACAAGCTTTAAATCTTTCACGACAGTTAAAAAAAAAATACACGTCTGCCGATTTGGAAATTTCCCGCGCTTTCTCCCTCCCTCAACTTATGATCTAGCGAGGTTCCTGGGAATCAATTGTTTAAGAGAAACACGGTAACGGAGGCGAGAGTCCTCGCGCACGGTGTCGCCTTACGCGTGGAGGCGCTACATCGGGCTCACACTACTGCCGCGGCACTGTGCGCAGCGGGCGGAGCTCCGGCGGGCTCTCACGCAGGTGTGGACACAGCGACTGCTGCAACCCAGCGCTGGCCACGCCGCCATTGCGGCGATAAGGGTCCTCTTTGAGGCGTGGCTGGAGAGACGCCACACCTCAGCTCACCTTCCGCCTGACGCAGGTGCCCACCGGACACGGCTGTTTCGGGAGGTACCTGTGTCGGATCCGGCGGGAGGACACGTCCGGGTGTCATCACTGTGTGGATCGCCCGGAGGACACGGTGGAGTATATGGTGGAGGTCTGTCCTGCTTGGGCGGAGCAACGCCGTGTCCTCGTCGAGGCGATCGGCGGCGGCGACCTCTCGCGTCCGGCCCTGGTTTTAACCATGGTCCAGAGCGAGGAGGCATGGGAAGCGGTCGCCTCCTTCTGCGAAGCAGTAATGTTAGCGAAGGAGGAGGCGGAACGCGTGCGTGAGAGGGAAACCTCACGCCCCAGCCGCCGCAACAGAAGAAGATCCCCCCGGGCGTCGGATAACGCGGAGCGATTCCCGGCCACCTACTGCGCGGGCCTGCGGATGGCGAACTATGGGTGGCTCGCCGTCCGGTAGCAACCAGGCGCGGGGCCCAGGCGCGTCGTGTTGCACGCGCAACGCAAACAGCTGGCAACAACGAAGACGACGCCCCATAAAATCAATGCCTGCTAGGGTTGCGGAATTTGTTCGGAAAAATCACCGCGGCCCTGGAACGCAAATAACACAAGAAGAATTAAGTGTGGGTTTTAGTCAGTACGAGTCTGACACTCCCTTCCGCTCCACCCACAGCGGGAGAAGTCATTTGATGATTTCCCATCCAAAAAAAAAGGGTCGTTGTGAAGATGCCTAGACAGAACTGTCAAAGTATTAATGACACGTGATCCCGGTCTCCTGTGATACAGACGACACATACCCTGCTCGCCCTGGAAGGTGACGTCGAAGTTCTTGCACCAGTCCTGCACGGTGAAGTGCCGCGTGGCCTTGAGGCTGGTCCGCAGCAGCTCAGACCGAAGCACTCGGATGGCGAGCTTCTCGTGAGGATGCCGCGAGTGGGCCTTACGCATCTCGCTGTAGAAGAAGTCTTGTTTGTTCTGAAGGAAGAAATTTTTTGATTAAAATTTTGCTTAAGACTTACATCTAAACATCTGTTTCTAAATTATATGTGGTAGTCCCCTATGTATTTTGGGGGGGCACCGCGCGGCGTGCGCGTGTTTGCGTCGCAAGGCCTCCACACAGCTAATCTAGTTACAGCACGCGCCGCGAGTCCGCGCGTCTTATTTTATTATTTTTTTGTCTATTTTGGGAAGACGCATGCGTTACGCGTTTGAGTGCCAGTTAAAATGGGCCTTTCATTAGGGATCGTAGGGTTACGGGTCCCAATCGTGAGCAGCTCGTAAATCTTTATTGTTTAATAAAGACACCATCCCATAAAACTCGCAGTTACTAAACGATATGAACATAGAACGCGATCACGGAAAGCCTTAAGACGCGACGTCACGAAAGCTGCGCGTGCGGCGACCTGCTGTCGGCCGCATCTCTGCCGCCCGCGGCTCTTACTCCCGCTCTAAGACTACCGTGTGCGCCGCGCTGTCTACAAGACAATAAGACCGCACCTTGAAGGTGTCCTCCCCGCCGCAGTTGGCGATGAGCAGCTGCGTGAAGGTGGCGGCGATGAGGTCCCGCTCGGCCGACACCAGCTCCAGCTGCGTGCGGCCCGCGGCTCTCACCCGCTCTAACACTACCGAGTGCGCCGCGCTGTCTACAAGACAATAAGACCGCACCTTGAAGGTGTCCTCCCCGCCGCAGTTGGCGATGAGCAGCTGCGTGAAGGTGGCGGCGATGAGGTCCCGCTCGGCCGACACCAGCTCCAGCTGCGTGCGGCCCGCGGCTCTCACCCGCTCTAACACTACCGAGTGCGCCGCGCTGTCTACAAGACAATAAGACCGCACCTTGAAGGTGTCCTCCCCGCCGCAGTTGGCGATGAGCAGCTGCGTGAAGGTGGCGGCGATGAGGTCCCGCTCGGCCGACACCAGCTCCAGCTGCGTGCGGCCCGCGGCTCTCACCCGCTCTAACACTACCGAGTGCGCCGCGCTGTCTACAAGACAATAAGACCGCACCTTGAAGGTGTCCTCCCCGCCGCAGTTGGCGATGAGCAGCTGCGTGAAGGTGGCGGCGATGAGGTCCCGCTCGGCCGACACCAGCTCCAGCTGCGTGCGGCCCGCGGCTCTCACCCGCTCTAACACTACCGAGTGCGCCGCGCTGTCTACAAGACAATAAGACCGCACCTTGAAGGTGTCCTCCCCGCCGCAGTTGGCGATGAGCAGCTGCGTGAAGGTGGCGGCGATGAGGTCCCGCTCGGCCGACACCAGCTCCAGCTGCGTGCGGCCCGCGGCTCTCACCCGCTCTAACACTACCGAGTGCGCCGCGCTGTCTACAAGACAATAAGACCGCACCTTGAAGGTGTCCTCCCCGCCGCAGTTGGCGATGAGCAGCTGCGTGAAGGTGGCGGCGATGAGGTCCCGCTCGGCCGACACCAGCTCCAGCTGCGTGCGGCCCGCGGCTCTCACCCGCTCTAACACTACCGAGTGCGCCGCGCTGTCTACAAGACAATAAGACCGCACCTTGAAGGTGTCCTCCCCGCCGCAGTTGGCGATGAGCAGCTGCGTGAAGGTGGCGGCGATGAGGTCCCGCTCGGCCGACACCAGCTCCAGCTGCGTGCGGCCCGCGGCTCTCACCCGCTCTAACACTACCGAGTGCGCCGCGCTGTCTACAAGACAATAAGACCGCACCTTGAAGGTGTCCTCCCCGCCGCAGTTGGCGATGAGCAGCTGCGTGAAGGTGGCGGCGATGAGGTCCCGCTCGGCCGACACCAGCTCCAGCTGCGTGCGGCCCGCGGCTCTCACCCGCTCTAACACTACCGAGTGCGCCGCGCTGTCTACAAGACAATAAGACCGCACCTTGAAGGTGTCCTCCCCGCCGCAGTTGGCGATGAGCAGCTGCGTGAAGGTGGCGGCGATGAGGTCCCGCTCGGCCGACACCAGCTCCAGCTGCGTGCGGCCCGCGGCTCTCACCCGCTCTAACACTACCGAGTGCGCCGCGCTGTCTACAAGACAATAAGACCGCACCTTGAAGGTGTCCTCCCCGCCGCAGTTGGCGATGAGCAGCTGCGTGAAGGTGGCGGCGATGAGGTCCCGCTCGGCCGACACCAGCTCCAGCTGCGTGCGGCCCGCGGCTCTCACCCGCTCTAACACTACCGAGTGCGCCGCGCTGTCTACAAGACAATAAGACCGCACCTTGAAGGTGTCCTCCCCGCCGCAGTTGGCGATGAGCAGCTGCGTGAAGGTGGCGGCGATGAGGTCCCGCTCGGCCGACACCAGCTCCAGCTGCGTGCGGCCCGCGGCTCTCACCCGCTCTAACACTACCGAGTGCGCCGCGCTGTCTACAAGACAATAAGACCGCACCTTGAAGGTGTCCTCCCCGCCGCAGTTGGCGATGAGCAGCTGCGTGAAGGTGGCGGCGATGAGGTCCCGCTCGGCCGACACCAGCTCCAGCTGCGTGCGGCCCGCGGCTCTCACCCGCTCTAACACTACCGAGTGCGCCGCGCTGTCTACAAGACAATAAGACCGCACCTTGAAGGTGTCCTCCCCGCCGCAGTTGGCGATGAGCAGCTGCGTGAAGGTGGCGGCGATGAGGTCCCGCTCGGCCGACACCAGCTCCAGCTGCGTGCGGCCCGCGGCTCTCACCCGCTCTAACACTACCGAGTGCGCCGCGCTGTCTACAAGACAATAAGACCGCACCTTGAAGGTGTCCTCCCCGCCGCAGTTGGCGATGAGCAGCTGCGTGAAGGTGGCGGCGATGAGGTCCCGCTCGGCCGACACCAGCTCCAGCTGCGTGCGGCCCGCGGCTCTCACCCGCTCTAACACTACCGAGTGCGCCGCGCTGTCTACAAGACAATAAGACCGCACCTTGAAGGTGTCCTCCCCGCCGCAGTTGGCGATGAGCAGCTGCGTGAAGGTGGCGGCGATGAGGTCCCGCTCGGCCGACACCAGCTCCAGCTGCGTGCGGCCCGCGGCTCTCACCCGCTCTAACACTACCGAGTGCGCCGCGCTGTCTACAAGACAATAAGACCGCACCTTGAAGGTGTCCTCCCCGCCGCAGTTGGCGATGAGCAGCTGCGTGAAGGTGGCGGCGATGAGGTCCCGCTCGGCCGACACCAGCTCCAGCTGCGTGCGGCCCGCGGCTCTCACCCGCTCTAACACTACCGAGTGCGCCGCGCTGTCTACAAGACAATAAGACCGCACCTTGAAGGTGTCCTCCCCGCCGCAGTTGGCGATGAGCAGCTGCGTGAAGGTGGCGGCGATGAGGTCCCGCTCGGCCGACACCAGCTCCAGCTGCGTGCGGCCCGCGGCTCTCACCCGCTCTAACACTACCGAGTGCGCCGCGCTGTCTACAAGACAATAAGACCGCACCTTGAAGGTGTCCTCCCCGCCGCAGTTGGCGATGAGCAGCTGCGTGAAGGTGGCGGCGATGAGGTCCCGCTCGGCCGACACCAGCTCCAGCTGCGTGCGGCCCGCGGCTCTCACCCGCTCTAACACTACCGAGTGCGCCGCGCTGTCTACAAGACAATAAGACCGCACCTTGAAGGTGTCCTCCCCGCCGCAGTTGGCGATGAGCAGCTGCGTGAAGGTGGCGGCGATGAGGTCCCGCTCGGCCGACACCAGCTCCAGCTGCGTGCGGCCCGCGGCTCTCACCCGCTCTAACACTACCGAGTGCGCCGCGCTGTCTACAAGACAATAAGACCGCACCTTGAAGGTGTCCTCCCCGCCGCAGTTGGCGATGAGCAGCTGCGTGAAGGTGGCGGCGATGAGGTCCCGCTCGGCCGACACCAGCTCCAGCTGCGTGCGGCCCGCGGCTCTCACCCGCTCTAACACTACCGAGTGCGCCGCGCTGTCTACAAGACAATAAGACCGCACCTTGAAGGTGTCCTCCCCGCCGCAGTTGGCGATGAGCAGCTGCGTGAAGGTGGCGGCGATGAGGTCCCGCTCGGCCGACACCAGCTCCAGCTGCGTGCGGCCCGCGGCTCTCACCCGCTCTAACACTACCGAGTGCGCCGCGCTGTCTACAAGACAATAAGACCGCACCTTGAAGGTGTCCTCCCCGCCGCAGTTGGCGATGAGCAGCTGCGTGAAGGTGGCGGCGATGAGGTCCCGCTCGGCCGACACCAGCTCCAGCTGCGTGCGGCCCGCGGCTCTCACCCGCTCTAACACTACCGAGTGCGCCGCGCTGTCTACAAGACAATAAGACCGCACCTTGAAGGTGTCCTCCCCGCCGCAGTTGGCGATGAGCAGCTGCGTGAAGGTGGCGGCGATGAGGTCCCGCTCGGCCGACACCAGCTCCAGCTGCGTGCGGCCCGCGGCTCTCACCCGCTCTAACACTACCGAGTGCGCCGCGCTGTCTACAAGACAATAAGACCGCACCTTGAAGGTGTCCTCCCCGCCGCAGTTGGCGATGAGCAGCTGCGTGAAGGTGGCGGCGATGAGGTCCCGCTCGGCCGACACCAGCTCCAGCTGCGTGCGGCCCGCGGCTCTCACCCGCTCTAACACTACCGAGTGCGCCGCGCTGTCTACAAGACAATAAGACCGCACCTTGAAGGTGTCCTCCCCGCCGCAGTTGGCGATGAGCAGCTGCGTGAAGGTGGCGGCGATGAGGTCCCGCTCGGCCGACACCAGCTCCAGCTGCGTGCGGCCCGCGGCTCTCACCCGCTCTAACACTACCGAGTGCGCCGCGCTGTCTACAAGACAATAAGACCGCACCTTGAAGGTGTCCTCCCCGCCGCAGTTGGCGATGAGCAGCTGCGTGAAGGTGGCGGCGATGAGGTCCCGCTCGGCCGACACCAGCTCCAGCTGCGTGCGGCCCGCGGCTCTCACCCGCTCTAACACTACCGAGTGCGCCGCGCTGTCTACAAGACAATAAGACCGCACCTTGAAGGTGTCCTCCCCGCCGCAGTTGGCGATGAGCAGCTGCGTGAAGGTGGCGGCGATGAGGTCCCGCTCGGCCGACACCAGCTCCAGCTGCGTGCGGCCCGCGGCTCTCACCCGCTCTAACACTACCGAGTGCGCCGCGCTGTCTACAAGACAATAAGACCGCACCTTGAAGGTGTCCTCCCCGCCGCAGTTGGCGATGAGCAGCTGCGTGAAGGTGGCGGCGATGAGGTCCCGCTCGGCCGACACCAGCTCCAGCTGCGTGCGGCCCGCGGCTCTCACCCGCTCTAACACTACCGAGTGCGCCGCGCTGTCTACAAGACAATAAGACCGCACCTTGAAGGTGTCCTCCCCGCCGCAGTTGGCGATGAGCAGCTGCGTGAAGGTGGCGGCGATGAGGTCCCGCTCGGCCGACACCAGCTCCAGCTGCGTGCGGCCCGCGGCTCTCACCCGCTCTAACACTACCGAGTGCGCCGCGCTGTCTACAAGACAATAAGACCGCACCTTGAAGGTGTCCTCCCCGCCGCAGTTGGCGATGAGCAGCTGCGTGAAGGTGGCGGCGATGAGGTCCCGCTCGGCCGACACCAGCTCCAGCTGCGTGCGGCCCGCGGCTCTCACCCGCTCTAACACTACCGAGTGCGCCGCGCTGTCTACAAGACAATAAGACCGCACCTTGAAGGTGTCCTCCCCGCCGCAGTTGGCGATGAGCAGCTGCGTGAAGGTGGCGGCGATGAGGTCCCGCTCGGCCGACACCAGCTCCAGCTGCGTGCGGCCCGCGGCTCTCACCCGCTCTAACACTACCGAGTGCGCCGCGCTGTCTACAAGACAATAAGACCGCACCTTGAAGGTGTCCTCCCCGCCGCAGTTGGCGATGAGCAGCTGCGTGAAGGTGGCGGCGATGAGGTCCCGCTCGGCCGACACCAGCTCCAGCTGCGTGCGGCCCGCGGCTCTCACCCGCTCTAACACTACCGAGTGCGCCGCGCTGTCTACAAGACAATAAGACCGCACCTTGAAGGTGTCCTCCCCGCCGCAGTTGGCGATGAGCAGCTGCGTGAAGGTGGCGGCGATGAGGTCCCGCTCGGCCGACACCAGCTCCAGCTGCGTGCGGCCCGCGGCTCTCACCCGCTCTAACACTACCGAGTGCGCCGCGCTGTCTACAAGACAATAAGACCGCACCTTGAAGGTGTCCTCCCCGCCGCAGTTGGCGATGAGCAGCTGCGTGAAGGTGGCGGCGATGAGGTCCCGCTCGGCCGACACCAGCTCCAGCTGCGTGCGGCCCGCGGCTCTCACCCGCTCTAACACTACCGAGTGCGCCGCGCTGTCTACAAGACAATAAGACCGCACCTTGAAGGTGTCCTCCCCGCCGCAGTTGGCGATGAGCAGCTGCGTGAAGGTGGCGGCGATGAGGTCCCGCTCGGCCGACACCAGCTCCAGCTGCGTGCGGCCCGCGGCTCTCACCCGCTCTAACACTACCGAGTGCGCCGCGCTGTCTACAAGACAATAAGACCGCACCTTGAAGGTGTCCTCCCCGCCGCAGTTGGCGATGAGCAGCTGCGTGAAGGTGGCGGCGATGAGGTCCCGCTCGGCCGACACCAGCTCCAGCTGCGTGCGGCCCGCGGCTCTCACCCGCTCTAACACTACCGAGTGCGCCGCGCTGTCTACAAGACAATAAGACCGCACCTTGAAGGTGTCCTCCCCGCCGCAGTTGGCGATGAGCAGCTGCGTGAAGGTGGCGGCGATGAGGTCCCGCTCGGCCGACACCAGCTCCAGCTGCGTGCGGCCCGCGGCTCTCACCCGCTCTAACACTACCGAGTGCGCCGCGCTGTCTACAAGACAATAAGACCGCACCTTGAAGGTGTCCTCCCCGCCGCAGTTGGCGATGAGCAGCTGCGTGAAGGTGGCGGCGATGAGGTCCCGCTCGGCCGACACCAGCTCCAGCTGCGTGCGGCCCGCGGCTCTCACCCGCTCTAACACTACCGAGTGCGCCGCGCTGTCTACAAGACAATAAGACCGCACCTTGAAGGTGTCCTCCCCGCCGCAGTTGGCGATGAGCAGCTGCGTGAAGGTGGCGGCGATGAGGTCCCGCTCGGCCGACACCAGCTCCAGCTGCGTGCGGCCCGCGGCTCTCACCCGCTCTAACACTACCGAGTGCGCCGCGCTGTCTACAAGACAATAAGACCGCACCTTGAAGGTGTCCTCCCCGCCGCAGTTGGCGATGAGCAGCTGCGTGAAGGTGGCGGCGATGAGGTCCCGCTCGGCCGACACCAGCTCCAGCTGCGTGCGGCCCGCGGCTCTCACCCGCTCTAACACTACCGAGTGCGCCGCGCTGTCTACAAGACAATAAGACCGCACCTTGAAGGTGTCCTCCCCGCCGCAGTTGGCGATGAGCAGCTGCGTGAAGGTGGCGGCGATGAGGTCCCGCTCGGCCGACACCAGCTCCAGCTGCGTGCGGCCCGCGGCTCTCACCCGCTCTAACACTACCGAGTGCGCCGCGCTGTCTACAAGACAATAAGACCGCACCTTGAAGGTGTCCTCCCCGCCGCAGTTGGCGATGAGCAGCTGCGTGAAGGTGGCGGCGATGAGGTCCCGCTCGGCCGACACCAGCTCCAGCTGCGTGCGGCCCGCGGCTCTCACCCGCTCTAACACTACCGAGTGCGCCGCGCTGTCTACAAGACAATAAGACCGCACCTTGAAGGTGTCCTCCCCGCCGCAGTTGGCGATGAGCAGCTGCGTGAAGGTGGCGGCGATGAGGTCCCGCTCGGCCGACACCAGCTCCAGCTGCGTGCGGCCCGCGGCTCTCACCCGCTCTAACACTACCGAGTGCGCCGCGCTGTCTACAAGACAATAAGACCGCACCTTGAAGGTGTCCTCCCCGCCGCAGTTGGCGATGAGCAGCTGCGTGAAGGTGGCGGCGATGAGGTCCCGCTCGGCCGACACCAGCTCCAGCTGCGTGCGGCCCGCGGCTCTCACCCGCTCTAACACTACCGAGTGCGCCGCGCTGTCTACAAGACAATAAGACCGCACCTTGAAGGTGTCCTCCCCGCCGCAGTTGGCGATGAGCAGCTGCGTGAAGGTGGCGGCGATGAGGTCCCGCTCGGCCGACACCAGCTCCAGCTGCGTGCGGCCCGCGGCTCTCACCCGCTCTAACACTACCGAGTGCGCCGCGCTGTCTACAAGACAATAAGACCGCACCTTGAAGGTGTCCTCCCCGCCGCAGTTGGCGATGAGCAGCTGCGTGAAGGTGGCGGCGATGAGGTCCCGCTCGGCCGACACCAGCTCCAGCTGCGTGCGGCCCGCGGCTCTCACCCGCTCTAACACTACCGAGTGCGCCGCGCTGTCTACAAGACAATAAGACCGCACCTTGAAGGTGTCCTCCCCGCCGCAGTTGGCGATGAGCAGCTGCGTGAAGGTGGC
Organism: Hecatera dysodea; assembly: GCA_905332915.2. Classification (NCBI taxonomy): domain Eukaryota; kingdom Metazoa; phylum Arthropoda; class Insecta; order Lepidoptera; family Noctuidae; genus Hecatera; species Hecatera dysodea. The sequence continues at coordinate 928,285 of HG995294.1, read as the reverse complement.
GGCGATGAGGTCCCGCTCGGCCGACACCAGCTCCAGCTGCGTGCGGCCCGCGGCTCTCACCCGCTCTAACACTACCGAGTGCGCCGCGCTGTCTACAAGACAATAAGACCGCACCTTGAAGGTGTCCTCCCCGCCGCAGTTGGCGATGAGCAGCTGCGTGAAGGTGGCGGCGATGAGGTCCCGCTCGGCCGACACCAGCTCCAGCTGCGTGCGGCCCGCGGCTCTCACCCGCTCTAACACTACCGAGTGCGCCGCGCTGTCTACAAGACAATAAGACCGCACCTTGAAGGTGTCCTCCCCGCCGCAGTTGGCGATGAGCAGCTGCGTGAAGGTGGCGGCGATGAGGTCCCGCTCGGCCGACACCAGCTCCAGCTGCGTGCGGCCCGCGGCTCTCACCCGCTCTAACACTACCGAGTGCGCCGCGCTGTCTACAAGACAATAAGACCGCACCTTGAAGGTGTCCTCCCCGCCGCAGTTGGCGATGAGCAGCTGCGTGAAGGTGGCGGCGATGAGGTCCCGCTCGGCCGACACCAGCTCCAGCTGCGTGCGGCCCGCGGCTCTCACCCGCTCTAACACTACCGAGTGCGCCGCGCTGTCTACAAGACAATAAGACCGCACCTTGAAGGTGTCCTCCCCGCCGCAGTTGGCGATGAGCAGCTGCGTGAAGGTGGCGGCGATGAGGTCCCGCTCGGCCGACACCAGCTCCAGCTGCGTGCGGCCCGCGGCTCTCACCCGCTCTAACACTACCGAGTGCGCCGCGCTGTCTACAAGACAATAAGACCGCACCTTGAAGGTGTCCTCCCCGCCGCAGTTGGCGATGAGCAGCTGCGTGAAGGTGGCGGCGATGAGGTCCCGCTCGGCCGACACCAGCTCCAGCTGCGTGCGGCCCGCGGCTCTCACCCGCTCTAACACTACCGAGTGCGCCGCGCTGTCTACAAGACAATAAGACCGCACCTTGAAGGTGTCCTCCCCGCCGCAGTTGGCGATGAGCAGCTGCGTGAAGGTGGCGGCGATGAGGTCCCGCTCGGCCGACACCAGCTCCAGCTGCGTGCGGCCCGCGGCTCTCACCCGCTCTAACACTACCGAGTGCGCCGCGCTGTCTACAAGACAATAAGACCGCACCTTGAAGGTGTCCTCCCCGCCGCAGTTGGCGATGAGCAGCTGCGTGAAGGTGGCGGCGATGAGGTCCCGCTCGGCCGACACCAGCTCCAGCTGCGTGCGGCCCGCGGCTCTCACCCGCTCTAACACTACCGAGTGCGCCGCGCTGTCTACAAGACAATAAGACCGCACCTTGAAGGTGTCCTCCCCGCCGCAGTTGGCGATGAGCAGCTGCGTGAAGGTGGCGGCGATGAGGTCCCGCTCGGCCGACACCAGCTCCAGCTGCGTGCGGCCCGCGGCTCTCACCCGCTCTAACACTACCGAGTGCGCCGCGCTGTCTACAAGACAATAAGACCGCACCTTGAAGGTGTCCTCCCCGCCGCAGTTGGCGATGAGCAGCTGCGTGAAGGTGGCGGCGATGAGGTCCCGCTCGGCCGACACCAGCTCCAGCTGCGTGCGGCCCGCGGCTCTCACCCGCTCTAACACTACCGAGTGCGCCGCGCTGTCTACAAGACAATAAGACCGCACCTTGAAGGTGTCCTCCCCGCCGCAGTTGGCGATGAGCAGCTGCGTGAAGGTGGCGGCGATGAGGTCCCGCTCGGCCGACACCAGCTCCAGCTGCGTGCGGCCCGCGGCTCTCACCCGCTCTAACACTACCGAGTGCGCCGCGCTGTCTACAAGACAATAAGACCGCACCTTGAAGGTGTCCTCCCCGCCGCAGTTGGCGATGAGCAGCTGCGTGAAGGTGGCGGCGATGAGGTCCCGCTCGGCCGACACCAGCTCCAGCTGCGTGCGGCCCGCGGCTCTCACCCGCTCTAACACTACCGAGTGCGCCGCGCTGTCTACAAGACAATAAGACCGCACCTTGAAGGTGTCCTCCCCGCCGCAGTTGGCGATGAGCAGCTGCGTGAAGGTGGCGGCGATGAGGTCCCGCTCGGCCGACACCAGCTCCAGCTGCGTGCGGCCCGCGGCTCTCACCCGCTCTAACACTACCGAGTGCGCCGCGCTGTCTACAAGACAATAAGACCGCACCTTGAAGGTGTCCTCCCCGCCGCAGTTGGCGATGAGCAGCTGCGTGAAGGTGGCGGCGATGAGGTCCCGCTCGGCCGACACCAGCTCCAGCTGCGTGCGGCCCGCGGCTCTCACCCGCTCTAACACTACCGAGTGCGCCGCGCTGTCTACAAGACAATAAGACCGCACCTTGAAGGTGTCCTCCCCGCCGCAGTTGGCGATGAGCAGCTGCGTGAAGGTGGCGGCGATGAGGTCCCGCTCGGCCGACACCAGCTCCAGCTGCGTGCGGCCCGCGGCTCTCACCCGCTCTAACACTACCGAGTGCGCCGCGCTGTCTACAAGACAATAAGACCGCACCTTGAAGGTGTCCTCCCCGCCGCAGTTGGCGATGAGCAGCTGCGTGAAGGTGGCGGCGATGAGGTCCCGCTCGGCCGACACCAGCTCCAGCTGCGTGCGGCCCGCGGCTCTCACCCGCTCTAACACTACCGAGTGCGCCGCGCTGTCTACAAGACAATAAGACCGCACCTTGAAGGTGTCCTCCCCGCCGCAGTTGGCGATGAGCAGCTGCGTGAAGGTGGCGGCGATGAGGTCCCGCTCGGCCGACACCAGCTCCAGCTGCGTGCGGCCCGCGGCTCTCACCCGCTCTAACACTACCGAGTGCGCCGCGCTGTCTACAAGACAATAAGACCGCACCTTGAAGGTGTCCTCCCCGCCGCAGTTGGCGATGAGCAGCTGCGTGAAGGTGGCGGCGATGAGGTCCCGCTCGGCCGACACCAGCTCCAGCTGCGTGCGGCCCGCGGCTCTCACCCGCTCTAACACTACCGAGTGCGCCGCGCTGTCTACAAGACAATAAGACCGCACCTTGAAGGTGTCCTCCCCGCCGCAGTTGGCGATGAGCAGCTGCGTGAAGGTGGCGGCGATGAGGTCCCGCTCGGCCGACACCAGCTCCAGCTGCGTGCGGCCCGCGGCTCTCACCCGCTCTAACACTACCGAGTGCGCCGCGCTGTCTACAAGACAATAAGACCGCACCTTGAAGGTGTCCTCCCCGCCGCAGTTGGCGATGAGCAGCTGCGTGAAGGTGGCGGCGATGAGGTCCCGCTCGGCCGACACCAGCTCCAGCTGCGTGCGGCCCGCGGCTCTCACCCGCTCTAACACTACCGAGTGCGCCGCGCTGTCTACAAGACAATAAGACCGCACCTTGAAGGTGTCCTCCCCGCCGCAGTTGGCGATGAGCAGCTGCGTGAAGGTGGCGGCGATGAGGTCCCGCTCGGCCGACACCAGCTCCAGCTGCGTGCGGCCCGCGGCTCTCACCCGCTCTAACACTACCGAGTGCGCCGCGCTGTCTACAAGACAATAAGACCGCACCTTGAAGGTGTCCTCCCCGCCGCAGTTGGCGATGAGCAGCTGCGTGAAGGTGGCGGCGATGAGGTCCCGCTCGGCCGACACCAGCTCCAGCTGCGTGCGGCCCGCGGCTCTCACCCGCTCTAACACTACCGAGTGCGCCGCGCTGTCTACAAGACAATAAGACCGCACCTTGAAGGTGTCCTCCCCGCCGCAGTTGGCGATGAGCAGCTGCGTGAAGGTGGCGGCGATGAGGTCCCGCTCGGCCGACACCAGCTCCAGCTGCGTGCGGCCCGCGGCTCTCACCCGCTCTAACACTACCGAGTGCGCCGCGCTGTCTACAAGACAATAAGACCGCACCTTGAAGGTGTCCTCCCCGCCGCAGTTGGCGATGAGCAGCTGCGTGAAGGTGGCGGCGATGAGGTCCCGCTCGGCCGACACCAGCTCCAGCTGCGTGCGGCCCGCGGCTCTCACCCGCTCTAACACTACCGAGTGCGCCGCGCTGTCTACAAGACAATAAGACCGCACCTTGAAGGTGTCCTCCCCGCCGCAGTTGGCGATGAGCAGCTGCGTGAAGGTGGCGGCGATGAGGTCCCGCTCGGCCGACACCAGCTCCAGCTGCGTGCGGCCCGCGGCTCTCACCCGCTCTAACACTACCGAGTGCGCCGCGCTGTCTACAAGACAATAAGACCGCACCTTGAAGGTGTCCTCCCCGCCGCAGTTGGCGATGAGCAGCTGCGTGAAGGTGGCGGCGATGAGGTCCCGCTCGGCCGACACCAGCTCCAGCTGCGTGCGGCCCGCGGCTCTCACCCGCTCTAACACTACCGAGTGCGCCGCGCTGTCTACAAGACAATAAGACCGCACCTTGAAGGTGTCCTCCCCGCCGCAGTTGGCGATGAGCAGCTGCGTGAAGGTGGCGGCGATGAGGTCCCGCTCGGCCGACACCAGCTCCAGCTGCGTGCGGCCCGCGGCTCTCACCCGCTCTAACACTACCGAGTGCGCCGCGCTGTCTACAAGACAATAAGACCGCACCTTGAAGGTGTCCTCCCCGCCGCAGTTGGCGATGAGCAGCTGCGTGAAGGTGGCGGCGATGAGGTCCCGCTCGGCCGACACCAGCTCCAGCTGCGTGCGGCCCGCGGCTCTCACCCGCTCTAACACTACCGAGTGCGCCGCGCTGTCTACAAGACAATAAGACCGCACCTTGAAGGTGTCCTCCCCGCCGCAGTTGGCGATGAGCAGCTGCGTGAAGGTGGCGGCGATGAGGTCCCGCTCGGCCGACACCAGCTCCAGCTGCGTGCGGCCCGCGGCTCTCACCCGCTCTAACACTACCGAGTGCGCCGCGCTGTCTACAAGACAATAAGACCGCACCTTGAAGGTGTCCTCCCCGCCGCAGTTGGCGATGAGCAGCTGCGTGAAGGTGGCGGCGATGAGGTCCCGCTCGGCCGACACCAGCTCCAGCTGCGTGCGGCCCGCGGCTCTCACCCGCTCTAACACTACCGAGTGCGCCGCGCTGTCTACAAGACAATAAGACCGCACCTTGAAGGTGTCCTCCCCGCCGCAGTTGGCGATGAGCAGCTGCGTGAAGGTGGCGGCGATGAGGTCCCGCTCGGCCGACACCAGCTCCAGCTGCGTGCGGCCCGCGGCTCTCACCCGCTCTAACACTACCGAGTGCGCCGCGCTGTCTACAAGACAATAAGACCGCACCTTGAAGGTGTCCTCCCCGCCGCAGTTGGCGATGAGCAGCTGCGTGAAGGTGGCGGCGATGAGGTCCCGCTCGGCCGACACCAGCTCCAGCTGCGTGCGGCCCGCGGCTCTCACCCGCTCTAACACTACCGAGTGCGCCGCGCTGTCTACAAGACAATAAGACCGCACCTTGAAGGTGTCCTCCCCGCCGCAGTTGGCGATGAGCAGCTGCGTGAAGGTGGCGGCGATGAGGTCCCGCTCGGCCGACACCAGCTCCAGCTGCGTGCGGCCCGCGGCTCTCACCCGCTCTAACACTACCGAGTGCGCCGCGCTGTCTACAAGACAATAAGACCGCACCTTGAAGGTGTCCTCCCCGCCGCAGTTGGCGATGAGCAGCTGCGTGAAGGTGGCGGCGATGAGGTCCCGCTCGGCCGACACCAGCTCCAGCTGCGTGCGGCCCGCGGCTCTCACCCGCTCTAACACTACCGAGTGCGCCGCGCTGTCTACAAGACAATAAGACCGCACCTTGAAGGTGTCCTCCCCGCCGCAGTTGGCGATGAGCAGCTGCGTGAAGGTGGCGGCGATGAGGTCCCGCTCGGCCGACACCAGCTCCAGCTGCGGCTGCACGCCGTCTTCCAGCGTGAAGGCGCCGCCCGGCCCTGAGCCCGCTACCGTCGGCTTCAGAATCAACTGCAACCAGAATTGACCGTGTCATTCCTTTCAAAAATTTAACATTCATAGGTACAAACTATTTCTACACATAATAGACTTCACGAGAGACGATCATTATACTTCCTTTCCATAGTTCACGGAAATGACGTATAACGAGTATGCCTTTATTTGCTACCAACTTATAAAAGTTTAAGAATAATAGAATAACGTTTACGTATAGTGTGTCTCTCACCTTGGTAGAGGGACACAGGCGGAAGCTGGTGATCCTCTTGGGGATGAACTTGAGGATGTAGTCCTTGAGGGTGAGCTGCTTGGGCGAGATGCAGCACAGCACGCGGCGCTGCTTGCCCGTCAGCAGGCGCGCCTCGTAGCTGATGTTGTGGCGCTTCGACGAGATGTTGCGCTGGACTGTTGCTGTGTCGCTGGCTGCAACGTGTACAGAACATTTGTAAGACCAGCTTATAATTTTAGCAATACTTAAATAGATTTAGTCAGAGGAAAAACAATTGTCACATTCTTATTGCCCATGCCCATTTACTTGGGGTCCTCCTTTAAACTATCATTATCTTCACATTTCATGACCATTCCTATTTAATGCAAGAAGTCTGATCCGGTTAGTATTTTTTTTTTCTCTAATAAAAACTTTTAAACTAGTTCCACTATCGTATAGTGCACTGGCACAAAATTGGCAGCCGGAGACCCAGCAGCCTCTGAAGTGATCATGAAACTGACGATCGCAAATATTTCGAAATGTACTGGAACTAGCGGCGAGATTTACTCGGTCGTGTCGGGTACTGCTGCAAACACGCGAGATGGTGTGACATAGTGCTGGAGCCTCCGCTCGGTTCTCACACTATATCACCAGTGAAGTGGCTCTGGGGCCCCCTCTCGGCTCTCAAGCTATATCACCAGTAAAGTGGCTCCGGGGCCCTTCTTGGCTCTCACACTACATCACCAGTGAAGTGGCTCTGGCCCCCCCTCTCGGCTCTCACGCTACATCACCAGTGAAGTGGCTCTGGGGACCCCACTCGGCTCTCACCCCACATCACCAATAAAGTGGCGTTGTGGCCACCGCTCAGCTCTCACCTCACATCACCAGTGAAGTGGCTCTGGGCCCCCACTGTGCTCTCACGCCACATCACCAGTGAAATGGCTCTGGGGCACCCAATCCACTCTCACGCCACATCACCAGTGAAATGGCTCTGGGGCCCCCACTCGGGTCCCACCCCACATCACCAGTAAAGTGGCTCTGAGGCCCCCGCTCCGCTCTCAGCCACATCACCAAAGAAGCGGCTCTGAGGCCCCCGCTCCGCTCTCACGCCACATCACCAGTGAAATGGCTCTGGGGCCCCCGCTCGGGTCCCAACCGATATCACCAGTGAAGTAGCTCTGGGGCCCCCGCTCGGCTCTCACCTCACATCACCAGTGAAGTGGCTCTGGGGGCCCCTCTGGGCTCTCACGCCACATCACCAGTGAAGTGGCTCTGGGGCCCCCGCTCGGGTCTCACGCCACATCACCAGTGAAGTGGCTCTGGCCCCTCCTCTCGGCTCTCACCCCACATCACCAATAAAGTGGCGTTGGGGCCCCGCACGGCTCTCAGCCACATCACCAAAGAAGCGGCTCTGAGGCCCCCGCTCCGCTCTCACGCCACATCACCAGTGAAATGGCTCTTGGGCCCCCGCCCCGCTCTCACGCTACATCACCAGTGAAATGGCTCTGGAGCACCCAATCCACTCTCACGCCACATCGCCAGTGAAATGGCTCTGGGGCCCCCACTCGGGTCCCACCCCACATCACCAGTAAAGTGGCTCTGGGGCCCCCGCTTCGCTCTCACACTACATCACCAGTGAAGTGGCTCTGGCCAGGGCCTCTCGGCTCTCACCCCACATCACCAATAAAGTGGCGTTGGGGCCCCGCTCGGCTCTCAGCCACATCACCAAAGAAGCGGCTCTGAGGCCCCCGCTCCGCTCTCACGCCACATCACCAGTGAAATGGCTCTTGGGCCCCCGCCCCGCTCTCACGCTACATCACCAGTGAAATGGCTCTAGAGCACCCAATCCGCTCTCACGCCACATCACCAGTGAAATGGCTCTGGGGCCCCCACTCGGGTCCCACCCCACATCACCAGTAAAGTGGCTCTTGGGCCCCCGCCCCGCTCTCACGCTACATCACCAGTGAAATGGCTCTGGAGCACCCAATCCGCTCTCACGCCACATCACCAGTGAAATGGCTCTGGGGCCCCCATCCCGCTCTCACGCTACATCACCAGTGAAGTGGCTCTGGAGCCCCCGTTCGGGTCTCACGCCACATCACCAGTGAAGTGGCTCTGGGGCGACGCGCTCGAAGCACAGCGTCATGCTGACGCGCTGGTTGACGTCACTACTAACTAATACAATATAACATATAAGTTACCAGTGAGCACGATGCAGTCGAACTCCCCGTTGTGCAGCATGACGCCCTCGTACAACACTTGCGCGCGGTACACGCCGGCGCGCTCGAAGCACAGCGTCATGCTGACGCGCTGGTTGACGTCACTACTAACTAATACAATATAACATATAAGTTACCAGTGAGCACGATGCAGTCGAACTCCCCGTTGTGCAGCATGACGCCCTCGTACAACACTTGCGCGCGGTACACGCCGGCGCGCTCGAAGCACAGCGTCATGCTGACGCGCTGGTTGACGTCACTACTAACTAATACAATATAACATATAAGTTACCAGTGAGCACGATGCAGTCGAACTCCCCGTTGTGCAGCATGACGCCCTCGTACAACACTTGCGCGCGGTACACGCCGGCGCGCTCGAAGCACAGCGTCATGCTGACGCGCTGGTTGACGTCACTACTAACTAATACAATATAACATATAAGTTACCAGTGAGCACGATGCAGTCGAACTCCCCGTTGTGCAGCATGACGCCCTCGTACAACACTTGCGCGCGGTACACGCCGGCGCGCTCGAAGCACAGCGTCATGCTGACGCGCTGGTTGACGTCACTACTAACTAATACAATATAACATATAAGTTACCAGTGAGCACGATGCAGTCGAACTCCCCGTTGTGCAGCATGACGCCCTCGTACAACACTTGCGCGCGGTACACGCCGGCGCGCTCGAAGCACAGCGTCATGCTGACGCGCTGGTTGACGTCACTACTAACTAATACAATATAACATATAAGTTACCAGTGAGCACGATGCAGTCGAACTCCCCGTTGTGCAGCATGACGCCCTCGTACAACACTTGCGCGCGGTACACGCCGGCGCGCTCGAAGCACAGCGTCATGCTGACGCGCTGGTTGACGTCACTACTAACTAATACAATATAACATATAAGTTACCAGTGAGCACGATGCAGTCGAACTCCCCGTTGTGCAGCATGACGCCCTCGTACAACACTTGCGCGCGGTACACGCCGGCGCGCTCGAAGCACAGCGTCATGCTGACGCGCTGGTTGACGTCACTACTAACTAATACAATATAACATATAAGTTACCAGTGAGCACGATGCAGTCGAACTCCCCGTTGTGCAGCATGACGCCCTCGTACAACACTTGCGCGCGGTACACGCCGGCGCGCTCGAAGCACAGCGTCATGCTGACGCGCTGGTTGACGTCACTACTAACTAATACAATATAACATATAAGTTACCAGTGAGCACGATGCAGTCGAACTCCCCGTTGTGCAGCATGACGCCCTCGTACAACACTTGCGCGCGGTACACGCCGGCGCGCTCGAAGCACAGCGTCATGCTGACGCGCTGGTTGACGTCACTACTAACTAATACAATATAACATATAAGTTACCAGTGAGCACGATGCAGTCGAACTCCCCGTTGTGCAGCATGACGCCCTCGTACAACACTTGCGCGCGGTACACGCCGGCGCGCTCGAAGCACAGCGTCATGCTGACGCGCTGGTTGACGTCACTACTAACTAATACAATATAACATATAAGTTACCAGTGAGCACGATGCAGTCGAACTCCCCGTTGTGCAGCATGACGCCCTCGTACAACACTTGCGCGCGGTACACGCCGGCGCGCTCGAAGCACAGCGTCATGCTGACGCGCTGGTTGACGTCACTACTAACTAATACAATATAACATATAAGTTACCAGTGAGCACGATGCAGTCGAACTCCCCGTTGTGCAGCATGACGCCCTCGTACAACACTTGCGCGCGGTACACGCCGGCGCGCTCGAAGCACAGCGTCATGCTGACGCGCTGGTTGACGTCACTACTAACTAATACAATATAACATATAAGTTACCAGTGAGCACGATGCAGTCGAACTCCCCGTTGTGCAGCATGACGCCCTCGTACAACACTTGCGCGCGGTACACGCCGGCGCGCTCGAAGCACAGCGTCATGCTGACGCGCTGGTTGACGTCACTACTAACTAATACAATATAACATATAAGTTACCAGTGAGCACGATGCAGTCGAACTCCCCGTTGTGCAGCATGACGCCCTCGTACAACACTTGCGCGCGGTACACGCCGGCGCGCTCGAAGCACAGCGTCATGCTGACGCGCTGGTTGACGTCACTACTAACTAATACAATATAACATATAAGTTACCAGTGAGCACGATGCAGTCGAACTCCCCGTTGTGCAGCATGACGCCCTCGTACAACACTTGCGCGCGGTACACGCCGGCGCGCTCGAAGCACAGCGTCATGCTGACGCGCTGGTTGACGTCACTACTAACTAATACAATATAACATATAAGTTACCAGTGAGCACGATGCAGTCGAACTCCCCGTTGTGCAGCATGACGCCCTCGTACAACACTTGCGCGCGGTACACGCCGGCGCGCTCGAAGCACAGCGTCATGCTGACGCGCTGGTTGACGTCACTACTAACTAATACAATATAACATATAAGTTACCAGTGAGCACGATGCAGTCGAACTCCCCGTTGTGCAGCATGACGCCCTCGTACAACACTTGCGCGCGGTACACGCCGGCGCGCTCGAAGCACAGCGTCATGCTGACGCGCTGGTTGACGTCACTACTAACTAATACAATATAACATATAAGTTACCAGTGAGCACGATGCAGTCGAACTCCCCGTTGTGCAGCATGACGCCCTCGTACAACACTTGCGCGCGGTACACGCCGGCGCGCTCGAAGCACAGCGTCATGCTGACGCGCTGGTTGACGTCACTACTAACTAATACAATATAACATATAAGTTACCAGTGAGCACGATGCAGTCGAACTCCCCGTTGTGCAGCATGACGCCCTCGTACAACACTTGCGCGCGGTACACGCCGGCGCGCTCGAAGCACAGCGTCATGCTGACGCGCTGGTTGACGTCACTACTAACTAATACAATATAACATATAAGTTACCAGTGAGCACGATGCAGTCGAACTCCCCGTTGTGCAGCATGACGCCCTCGTACAACACTTGCGCGCGGTACACGCCGGCGCGCTCGAAGCACAGCGTCATGCTGACGCGCTGGTTGACGTCACTACTAACTAATACAATATAACATATAAGTTACCAGTGAGCACGATGCAGTCGAACTCCCCGTTGTGCAGCATGACGCCCTCGTACAACACTTGCGCGCGGTACACGCCGGCGCGCTCGAAGCACAGCGTCATGCTGACGCGCTGGTTGACGTCACTACTAACTAATACAATATAACATATAAGTTACCAGTGAGCACGATGCAGTCGAACTCCCCGTTGTGCAGCATGACGCCCTCGTACAACACTTGCGCGCGGTACACGCCGGCGCGCTCGAAGCACAGCGTCATGCTGACGCGCTGGTTGACGTCACTACTAACTAATACAATATAACATATAAGTTACCAGTGAGCACGATGCAGTCGAACTCCCCGTTGTGCAGCATGACGCCCTCGTACAACACTTGCGCGCGGTACACGCCGGCGCGCTCGAAGCACAGCGTCATGCTGACGCGCTGGTTGACGTCACTACTAACTAATACAATATAACATATAAGTTACCAGTGAGCACGATGCAGTCGAACTCCCCGTTGTGCAGCATGACGCCCTCGTACAACACTTGCGCGCGGTACACGCCGGCGCGCTCGAAGCACAGCGTCATGCTGACGCGCTGGTTGACGTCACTACTAACTAATACAATATAACATATAAGTTACCAGTGAGCACGATGCAGTCGAACTCCCCGTTGTGCAGCATGACGCCCTCGTACAACACTTGCGCGCGGTACACGCCGGCGCGCTCGAAGCACAGCGTCATGCTGACGCGCTGGTTGACGTCACTACTAACTAATACAATATAACATATAAGTTACCAGTGAGCACGATGCAGTCGAACTCCCCGTTGTGCAGCATGACGCCCTCGTACAACACTTGCGCGCGGTACACGCCGGCGCGCTCGAAGCACAGCGTCATGCTGACGCGCTGGTTGACGTCACTACTAACTAATACAATATAACATATAAGTTACCAGTGAGCACGATGCAGTCGAACTCCCCGTTGTGCAGCATGACGCCCTCGTACAACACTTGCGCGCGGTACACGCCGGCGCGCTCGAAGCACAGCGTCATGCTGACGCGCTGGTTGACGTCACTACTAACTAATACAATATAACATATAAGTTACCAGTGAGCACGATGCAGTCGAACTCCCCGTTGTGCAGCATGACGCCCTCGTACAACACTTGCGCGCGGTACACGCCGGCGCGCTCGAAGCACAGCGTCATGCTGACGCGCTGGTTGACGTCACTACTAACTAATACAATATAACATATAAGTTACCAGTGAGCACGATGCAGTCGAACTCCCCGTTGTGCAGCATGACGCCCTCGTACAACACTTGCGCGCGGTACACGCCGGCGCGCTCGAAGCACAGCGTCATGCTGACGCGCTGGTTGACGTCACTACTAACTAATACAATATAACATATAAGTTACCAGTGAGCACGATGCAGTCGAACTCCCCGTTGTGCAGCATGACGCCCTCGTACAACACTTGCGCGCGGTACACGCCGGCGCGCTCGAAGCACAGCGTCATGCTGACGCGCTGGTTGACGTCACTACTAACTAATACAATATAACATATAAGTTACCAGTGAGCACGATGCAGTCGAACTCCCCGTTGTGCAGCATGACGCCCTCGTACAACACTTGCGCGCGGTACACGCCGGCGCGCTCGAAGCACAGCGTCATGCTGACGCGCTGGTTGACGTCACTACTAACTAATACAATATAACATATAAGTTACCAGTGAGCACGATGCAGTCGAACTCCCCGTTGTGCAGCATGACGCCCTCGTACAACACTTGCGCGCGGTACACGCCGGCGCGCTCGAAGCACAGCGTCATGCTGACGCGCTGGTTGACGTCACTACTAACTAATACAATATAACATATAAGTTACCAGTGAGCACGATGCAGTCGAACTCCCCGTTGTGCAGCATGACGCCCTCGTACAACACTTGCGCGCGGTACACGCCGGCGCGCTCGAAGCACAGCGTCATGCTGACGCGCTGGTTGACGTCACTACTAACTAATACAATATAACATATAAGTTACCAGTGAGCACGATGCAGTCGAACTCCCCGTTGTGCAGCATGACGCCCTCGTACAACACTTGCGCGCGGTACACGCCGGCGCGCTCGAAGCACAGCGTCATGCTGACGCGCTGGTTGACGTCACTACTAACTAATACAATATAACATATAAGTTACCAGTGAGCACGATGCAGTCGAACTCCCCGTTGTGCAGCATGACGCCCTCGTACAACACTTGCGCGCGGTACACGCCGGCGCGCTCGAAGCACAGCGTCATGCTGACGCGCTGGTTGACGTCACTACTAACTAATACAATATAACATATAAGTTACCAGTGAGCACGATGCAGTCGAACTCCCCGTTGTGCAGCATGACGCCCTCGTACAACACTTGCGCGCGGTACACGCCGGCGCGCTCGAAGCACAGCGTCATGCTGACGCGCTGGTTGACGTCACTACTAACTAATACAATATAACATATAAGTTACCAGTGAGCACGATGCAGTCGAACTCCCCGTTGTGCAGCATGACGCCCTCGTACAACACTTGCGCGCGGTACACGCCGGCGCGCTCGAAGCACAGCGTCATGCTGACGCGCTGGTTGACGTCACTACTAACTAATACAATATAACATATAAGTTACCAGTGAGCACGATGCAGTCGAACTCCCCGTTGTGCAGCATGACGCCCTCGTACAACACTTGCGCGCGGTACACGCCGGCGCGCTCGAAGCACAGCGTCATGCTGACGCGCTGGTTGACGTCACTACTAACTAATACAATATAACATATAAGTTACCAGTGAGCACGATGCAGTCGAACTCCCCGTTGTGCAGCATGACGCCCTCGTACAACACTTGCGCGCGGTACACGCCGGCGCGCTCGAAGCACAGCGTCATGCTGACGCGCTGGTTGACGTCACTACTAACTAATACAATATAACATATAAGTTACCAGTGAGCACGATGCAGTCGAACTCCCCGTTGTGCAGCATGACGCCCTCGTACAACACTTGCGCGCGGTACACGCCGGCGCGCTCGAAGCACAGCGTCATGCTGACGCGCTGGTTGACGTCACTACTAACTAATACAATATAACATATAAGTTACCAGTGAGCACGATGCAGTCGAACTCCCCGTTGTGCAGCATGACGCCCTCGTACAACACTTGCGCGCGGTACACGCCGGCGCGCTCGAAGCACAGCGTCATGCTGACGCGCTGGTTGACGTCACTACTAACTAATACAATATAACATATAAGTTACCAGTGAGCACGATGCAGTCGAACTCCCCGTTGTGCAGCATGACGCCCTCGTACAACACTTGCGCGCGGTACACGCCGGCGCGCTCGAAGCACAGCGTCATGCTGACGCGCTGGTTGACGTCACTACTAACTAATACAATATAACATATAAGTTACCAGTGAGCACGATGCAGTCGAACTCCCCGTTGTGCAGCATGACGCCCTCGTACAACACTTGCGCGCGGTACACGCCGGCGCGCTCGAAGCACAGCGTCATGCTGACGCGCTGGTTGACGTCACTACTAACTAATACAATATAACATATAAGTTACCAGTGAGCACGATGCAGTCGAACTCCCCGTTGTGCAGCATGACGCCCTCGTACAACACTTGCGCGCGGTACACGCCGGCGCGCTCGAAGCACAGCGTCATGCTGACGCGCTGGTTGACGTCACTACTAACTAATACAATATAACATATAAGTTACCAGTGAGCACGATGCAGTCGAACTCCCCGTTGTGCAGCATGACGCCCTCGTACAACACTTGCGCGCGGTACACGCCGGCGCGCTCGAAGCACAGCGTCATGCTGACGCGCTGGTTGACGTCACTACTAACTAATACAATATAACATATAAGTTACCAGTGAGCACGATGCAGTCGAACTCCCCGTTGTGCAGCATGACGCCCTCGTACAACACTTGCGCGCGGTACACGCCGGCGCGCTCGAAGCACAGCGTCATGCTGACGCGCTGGTTGACGTCACTACTAACTAATACAATATAACATATAAGTTACCAGTGAGCACGATGCAGTCGAACTCCCCGTTGTGCAGCATGACGCCCTCGTACAACACTTGCGCGCGGTACACGCCGGCGCGCTCGAAGCACAGCGTCATGCTGACGCGCTGGTTGACGTCACTACTAACTAATACAATATAACATATAAGTTACCAGTGAGCACGATGCAGTCGAACTCCCCGTTGTGCAGCATGACGCCCTCGTACAACACTTGCGCGCGGTACACGCCGGCGCGCTCGAAGCACAGCGTCATGCTGACGCGCTGGTTGACGTCACTACTAACTAATACAATATAACATATAAGTTACCAGTGAGCACGATGCAGTCGAACTCCCCGTTGTGCAGCATGACGCCCTCGTACAACACTTGCGCGCGGTACACGCCGGCGCGCTCGAAGCACAGCGTCATGCTGACGCGCTGGTTGACGTCACTACTAACTAATACAATATAACATATAAGTTACCAGTGAGCACGATGCAGTCGAACTCCCCGTTGTGCAGCATGACGCCCTCGTACAACACTTGCGCGCGGTACACGCCGGCGCGCTCGAAGCACAGCGTCATGCTGACGCGCTGGTTGACGTCACTACTAACTAATACAATATAACATATAAGTTACCAGTGAGCACGATGCAGTCGAACTCCCCGTTGTGCAGCATGACGCCCTCGTACAACACTTGCGCGCGGTACACGCCGGCGCGCTCGAAGCACAGCGTCATGCTGACGCGCTGGTTGACGTCACTACTAACTAATACAATATAACATATAAGTTACCAGTGAGCACGATGCAGTCGAACTCCCCGTTGTGCAGCATGACGCCCTCGTACAACACTTGCGCGCGGTACACGCCGGCGCGCTCGAAGCACAGCGTCATGCTGACGCGCTGGTTGACGTCACTACTAACTAATACAATATAACATATAAGTTACCAGTGAGCACGATGCAGTCGAACTCCCCGTTGTGCAGCATGACGCCCTCGTACAACACTTGCGCGCGGTACACGCCGGCGCGCTCGAAGCACAGCGTCATGCTGACGCGCTGGTTGACGTCACTACTAACTAATACAATATAACATATAAGTTACCAGTGAGCACGATGCAGTCGAACTCCCCGTTGTGCAGCATGACGCCCTCGTACAACACTTGCGCGCGGTACACGCCGGCGCGCTCGAAGCACAGCGTCATGCTGACGCGCTGGTTGACGTCACTACTAACTAATACAATATAACATATAAGTTACCAGTGAGCACGATGCAGTCGAACTCCCCGTTGTGCAGCATGACGCCCTCGTACAACACTTGCGCGCGGTACACGCCGGCGCGCTCGAAGCACAGCGTCATGCTGACGCGCTGGTTGACGTCACTACTAACTAATACAATATAACATATAAGTTACCAGTGAGCACGATGCAGTCGAACTCCCCGTTGTGCAGCATGACGCCCTCGTACAACACTTGCGCGCGGTACACGCCGGCGCGCTCGAAGCACAGCGTCATGCTGACGCGCTGGTTGACGTCACTACTAACTAATACAATATAACATATAAGTTACCAGTGAGCACGATGCAGTCGAACTCCCCGTTGTGCAGCATGACGCCCTCGTACAACACTTGCGCGCGGTACACGCCGGCGCGCTCGAAGCACAGCGTCATGCTGACGCGCTGGTTGACGTCACTACTAACTAATACAATATAACATATAAGTTACCAGTGAGCACGATGCAGTCGAACTCCCCGTTGTGCAGCATGACGCCCTCGTACAACACTTGCGCGCGGTACACGCCGGCGCGCTCGAAGCACAGCGTCATGCTGACGCGCTGGTTGACGTCACTACTAACTAATACAATATAACATATAAGTTACCAGTGAGCACGATGCAGTCGAACTCCCCGTTGTGCAGCATGACGCCCTCGTACAACACTTGCGCGCGGTACACGCCGGCGCGCTCGAAGCACAGCGTCATGCTGACGCGCTGGTTGACGTCACTACTAACTAATACAATATAACATATAAGTTACCAGTGAGCACGATGCAGTCGAACTCCCCGTTGTGCAGCATGACGCCCTCGTACAACACTTGCGCGCGGTACACGCCGGCGCGCTCGAAGCACAGCGTCATGCTGACGCGCTGGTTGACGTCACTACTAACTAATACAATATAACATATAAGTTACCAGTGAGCACGATGCAGTCGAACTCCCCGTTGTGCAGCATGACGCCCTCGTACAACACTTGCGCGCGGTACACGCCGGCGCGCTCGAAGCACAGCGTCATGCTGACGCGCTGGTTGACGTCACTACTAACTAATACAATATAACATATAAGTTACCAGTGAGCACGATGCAGTCGAACTCCCCGTTGTGCAGCATGACGCCCTCGTACAACACTTGCGCGCGGTACACGCCGGCGCGCTCGAAGCACAGCGTCATGCTGACGCGCTGGTTGACGTCACTACTAACTAATACAATATAACATATAAGTTACCAGTGAGCACGATGCAGTCGAACTCCCCGTTGTGCAGCATGACGCCCTCGTACAACACTTGCGCGCGGTACACGCCGGCGCGCTCGAAGCACAGCGTCATGCTGACGCGCTGGTTGACGGCGTCGTACGCGAACGTCGCTGATGACGACAGCTGCTCGTCTACCTCGCCGCCTAGCGGGTTGATTTTGATCGAGAAACCCTGCGGATGAGAGGTTGGCGAGTGTAATTAATTAATTCGTCAAAGCAAAGGTAAGCAAAGCTGTATTATAAGTGAAGTTGACGTCTTCAGTTGCGCTTTCGAAATAAATGACCTCTTGCGATATTAAGTTAGCACTTGTGGACATTTATTTATTTTTTAATAAAACCTTTGTTACAGGTAGGTACATAGATAATATAATAATTACAGATACCCAACCCCTTACAAAGAAATTACACCTCCCTAAGTCTGGCTATTCTTTCCTCAATTTTTAACAGATGGCAGCATCAGCGTGTTACAACGCCATCTAGGAGACGGCCTAGATACTAGGTGTCATCGATACCATTAGATGTCGTTGTTTTATTACGATATATTCTCTACATTCATCTCACTTCGAGTATGAAATTGCGAGACAAGACCACAGTAAAACCTAAAATATCTTGAGTTGGCGAACCGAAATTTTCAGCTTTGTATGTATACCTAGGTTTTTTCCTAAATTCGTTTAATCATCTGCTTTGATCCGCGGTAACTTACTAAAATCTAAGTAGTCGTTATGGCGAATGTTATATTAATAAGTAGATACTTATTTATGTTTTTAAATTTGATTATCTACTGAAATCTATAAAACTGGTTGTAATTTAACAAAATCAAACCAACAACAACAAGCCGCTCAGTGGCCTTAATGCGAGTTTTTTAAAGTGCTCAACCGCATTAATTAGTGTTAACCTCTATTTGTATTGCTATTGTATTGAAACCTTTTTTTTATCCTTACACGTATCCATGAATGTGAGGATTAACGCAATCGTGAACGTTAATGATTTCGCACTAGGCCCTCAAAACTCATCAGTAACATGTACAATAGGGGTGTTTCCTGATTAAAAAATATAATTATGATAATGTTTAGTCCGTCAGATTATAGAAAGATATGGGACACGTATTTTTTCCTTCATCAAACCTATAAAAACTGATGAAGATACAAAGCATCAAAGATCAGGAGTGGGGGCTTGTGACGTCACTGCTCGGTAAAAATTGTAGCGAGTAGTGACGTCACACGAGTTTTCAACGCACTGTATCGTCTTCATTTTTTGTTTACGTGAAAAAAGAAAAATACGTGTACAATATTTTATGGAAATCTATCCGACGGACTAATTAGATTTTTTTAGTTAAATACCCTAACAGAAAAAGAATGATTATTATGTACCAACTACATATCCATAGAATTCTTTTCAACTTTTATATTTTTATGAAACATACTAGCAGTGCCTAGCGGTTTCACCCGCATAAGTTTCGATCTCGTGAGAATATCGGGGTAAAAATATCCCACATGTTAATCTTGGTTATACACTATTTGTGTGCCAAATTTTATCCAAATCCGTTCAGTAGTTTTTGCGTGAAAGAGTAACTAACATCCATCCATGCTTACAAACTTTCGCGTTTATAATATTAGTAGGATTATATTTAAAATGTTAATAGCTGATAATGTAGTTTTCCACTGGTGAAAAATGGTTAAAATCGGTCCAACAATTAAAATTTTTTTCTCTTTAAAACATAAGTGTGGTTAAGGAGTCGAGAGCTAAGAGGTAACTCACGGCGGGCGGCGCGTGGTCGGAGAGCGGCGCGGGGTTGTCGTACTGGTCGCGCGGGTGGATGTGCAGCTGGCGCGCGTGGCCCGCCGCCCACACCAGCGCGTGGTGCGCGCGCCCCACGCGCGAGCGCCGCGCCTCCACGCGCCCCGCGGTGAACCACTTGCGGTACGGGCTGCCGCTGATTTGTACCAGCCCTGGGAACAACGCTCCATTTGCTTAAACAAGGCCAAATTGGCGATGGATAAGTAGCCAAAGGACATCACTAATGTTAATGTCATCAATTAAATGGCAAAAAAAGACTAAAACGATATTATTATTATTGGTTTATTGTAATAATAAAAAATATATAATGTGTATTTCCACTATTGGCACAAATCACAGCGATTTGGCATGCTCCATCAGTTAGTTCATCAAGATAACTTTGAAGAATGGCCGCCCAACTTATTTCTAACACATTAAAATATGCTGTGGGGTATGCTCGGCATCCATACTCAGCAGAGCTCTTCTTTGGAGCATATCCCATGCGTGTTCTATTGGGTTACCACGACAATGCACATCGTGTCGAGACCAATCACCCAACAGGATTCGCAAAAGAACGATCACGTCTGAAACAATCCTCTCCGCATAAATGTAAGCATTGAGGTTGCCCCTGATCCAAATGAGATCGGCTCTCACTCCGATTTGATATCAGTAAGCCTGAAGAGCCGTGAAGCCTCATAGCTAACAGCATGGCGGTCATGCTACGATTCCGTCGAACGTGTGCGTGCTCCATGTCGCTCGGCCGCGCTGTCTGTGACACGATAGCGTGTCCAGAGGCGGCTTATGACGCTCTCTTTAGTGCAAAGAGTGACAGACACAGTACGTTGCCTGGAACATTGAGCAACATTGAGATGACTCTCACCATCTCTTCTCATGTCAAATGATATCGTCGCTCCATAACGATGCAATTTTTTCATTTCCTATGTAGAAATTGTAATAGTCTTGTAAAATCTTTATAACACACTAAAGGGTGTCCCTTATTTTTCAAAGTTTTTATTTTTTAACGCATACGTCTTAGTTGTGTTCATATGTTCCTAAAACACTCGAAAATACATTTTTAACTCATTTGGAGAACAATAACCAGTGCCGACTTGCATCGAAACATGTTCATACAAGTAACGCCAAACTAGCGGCGCGCACCCGTCGTATTTGTCATTTGTTCACCGTAACCCTCGTGATTAACATATTGTTTTAATGTTAAAAAATGGCAGTGGAATAAAGAAGCAATAAAAAAAGTATTTTCTTAGTTGGTAACGTGAACCATCAAATAACTGGAGCAAAGTTACCGTCTAATCGTCAAGTTCTTGCAGTCTTCTTTTTTAACATTCGTGAAGTTAAATTGACTGTTATTGAAAGCGCAAATCTTGCCGTTCGAGAGTGTATTATATTCTGGGAAAAAGCTAGAATCCCTACCAGAGCTGTGCCTGTGTAAAAAAACTTGTGAATCTTCACCGTGCTTGGAGAGAGTCACAAAAAAAAAACGCAAGATGTTTATAAGCGCCGCCGCCGTGAGGAGGACTTTCAAAACAATTTAGATAATTTATTCGATATAGCACACGCAAATGCTTTGGAATGGATAAAAATATATAAAATAGATAAAATCTTTTTGAAAAACAAAGAGAACCAGGGCGTCCAGGATGTTTAGCGGGAGTAGATAAAAAGTTAGCCGAGAAAGAAGAAAGAGCAAGACAGAAAATTAAAAGAAGAGAAAAATAGACAAGAGCAAATATGTTCCAAAAGTTTGTCGTCATCTTTAACTACAGCAGATATTATAGAAACGCAAGAAAATCCCAATCAACCTACCAGCTCTGACAAAAGCCTTGAGGAACCCTTTCCATCGACATCTCAAATGGTAAGTTCTGTAATAACTTCAAAAAGAGGAAGGAAAGACTGCATCACTCCTAAATTAGTTGTAGATAAACAAACTAAGACAAATATTGTAGCGAACCTACAAAGAGAGAGTTTGTATGATTCTGTAAAGAGATACATTCCATCAAAAGAAAATATGTCTGATTATTTGTATGGTAAGTGGAAATACATAATGTTTTCATATGCTTTCGCGATTTTTACACATTTATTTTAAATAACTTAATACGGTTTTATCGCGTTTATTACATTTTTATATCTAGAACTGACCTGACTAAAAATGTAACAAACGCGATAACACCGTATTAAATTATTTAATTTAAATGAAAACACATAGCTTTATGTCTTATATTATCCTTCTTAATAAACTGATAATAATATTATCTTGTCATTTGTTGCAGGGAAATCATTAATTATTTTGTATCTGTTAAGAGCACAAATTTATTTGCGCGTTTCAACATTGATACAAACGTCTTGAAGAGACCCGTTTCTTCATGGGAAGAAGATGTAACCTATTTGCAGGCAAAAAGAAGGGTTCTTTCTTTAAGGGTCGTGAATGATACAGCTGAAAGAGCTGTAAAACTTATGCAAGATTTCCATGGTCTAGTCACTGCAAAGGAAGAACAAAAACAATTTTTGCTGCGCTGTGTACAGAAATCTGTACCCAGATTGTAAAAAAGAGACCCTTAAAAGAAAATATCCTTGCTGACTTGTGATGTTCTTTTGATTAATAAATACCTATTTTCTAACTTTCTCTTAGATTATTATTTTTATACAATATAAACATTTTATTTCATTTTATTACACATACACAACGGTAAGCGTTAAAGATAGTTAAAGACAACGATTTTTAAAATCTTCAAGGCTCTGTCGGCACGGGTTAATGTTGAAGTACAAAGATAAAATTTTGTATTTGATTAAGTTTAGGTAGTTTAAAAAGAATTAAGGGGTATGCATTTCGATATCTGAAAAAAAATTGTTTTCACCTATGTATATAAGGGACATCCTAACACTTATATTGGAATCCTGACTGCCAGTTGATTTACTATTTTGTTTTTAAATCAAAATTTGGGGAAAATCGGCAGTGAAAATGGCGTGCGCGGGGTCGCCCGAGCCCAGCTCTATCATACAGAACAACGACGCTCACCTATCATGATGGACACGATGTACAAGCCGGCGGTGCGCACAGTGAACTTGACGCGCGCGGTGTTGGCGTGCGCGGGGTCGCCCGAGCCCAGCTCTATCATACAGAACAACGACGCTCACCTATCATGATGGACACGATGTACAAGCCGGCGGTGCGCACAGTGAACTTGACGCGCGCGGTGTTGGCGTGCGCGGGGTCGCCCGAGCCCAGCTCTATCATACAGAACAACGACGCTCACCTATCATGATGGACACGATGTACAAGCCGGCGGTGCGCACAGTGAACTTGACGCGCGCGGTGTTGGCGTGCGCGGGGTCGCCCGAGCCCAGCTCTATCACTGCCGTCACCTGCAATAGAGGACATAGCGCGAAGCTCTCACACCTGTCTATAGTACACAATAGTGACGACGACATACACTTATACACGGTGTTTGAATGGCTATATAAAAACATAAAATCCCACCAATATTCCTTAAGGCTCCAAGTTTATGGCAGAACCACATTGCGCCAGAAACATTTAAAACCCATGTAAAAGGATAAAAACCTTATGCCTTTTTAAAAGGAATCACACATATTCTCCTGTCATGATACTGATAAGTAATAACTAATTATGAGTAGTTTTCAGGCAGACACACCTGTAATCTGTTAAAAACCGGGTGTGTCTTTGCACCATTAAGACAACATGGCCAAAAGGGTTTTATAGACTCGTCGGGTATCCAAAGCGAGTGCGGTGCCCCTGTTCAAAACAAGAGACACACGTTGGAGTCCCCAAGTGGAAACTGTACTTTCGTGAATTTAATTAATGCCACCGAATCTGCAACCATCGCAGCCACTTAGCCCCAAATAATATCATATAAAGAATTAGCCATTTGCTCGAAAAGAAGAAGAAATAACACCCTCACTCCGCTTACCTTCCTAATGCCGTGCGATATGGACACGGAGAGTTCGTCCGTGTCGCAGATGGGGTAGGGGTGTCCATTGCGCTGGTAGCAGTGCACCGTGAAGCACATCGTCTCGCCCACGGGCTGCGGCTCTGTCCAGCCCCATTCCACCTGCAGATGACAAGTGGATTTAAGAAGGAGCTCCACGACCCCATCCCACCGGCCCCCTTCTGTCATAGGACATCTAGACGCACTGTAGGTTACCATCCCTACCTTGTTGCTATTCCACCAATTCGCACCAAGCGTTTCCAATCGTCTTTTATAATGCGCACAGCAAGGAGTGGAACTCTCTGCCTGCGTCTGCGTTTCCGAACAAATTCAACCCTAATCTCTTCAAAGTTAGAGTAAACAAGTTACTTCTGGGTAAGCTCATTCCATCGTCGACTTTGTTTCTGTCACCTGTGACCTAGACTAGGGTCAAGAGCATTATGCCACACACTTAATTATACCTCGATTAATTACATAAGACATTAACCTACATGTTTCTCATATTATTTGACCAGTACGATTGTATGGACTTAAGAGACTGACCTCTGAGTTTGTTTTGGTGTTTCTCAGAGTATATAGTCAGCTAGGAAACACCGGTCTCATTTTTTTTTTTTTCAAAATAGTTCATATTAATTCAAAATAGAGTTGATGGTTGAACGATGTTTCAGACAAAATTAAGTTTTCCGTTAATAATGTTTTGTTTTAGACAAAATTAAGTTTTCCGTTCACAATTTTTGCATGAACCTAAATATTTTTGGGCCTAATTCCTTTGGCAATGTTTTCGTTTGCTTTATGATTTCGATTGAGGTAAACGCACAATCAAAACAATAAATCGTTCAAATTTTACGAAGAAAAGATTTATAAATTTTCCAGCATCACATAAAGCGTGCCCGCCCACATTTGACTTCTACTAAGTGACGCGTGTATAAAAGGGCACCTTTTTATAAAGCAGAAAGTGAAACATAATAACATCGAGTTTCTTTCAGCTCAAAGTTAAAAAGAAATCAATGCAAAGCTATTATCAGCGAAATGCGTAGGTTGTTTCTTTTCTTCAACTTTTTTATAACGCGTCTACCTAAAACGTGGATAGGTTGCCGACATGAATTTATTATATTATACTTGGTTTGAGTGTCGAATTCGTCTTAGTCACCTTTTTGGGTCAAGAGGACCAACTTTCCGGACAAATCAATATTAGTCTCGTACACACCTTACCCGTAGTACATACCTCTGATGCATGCTCCGGCATCCTGCATCAGAACACTAAGCGTTCTGTGCTTAGTGCTTAAACAAAATTCTCGTCCATGACGGACTCGAAGCTTGGAAGGCTTCGACAATGGTGGATAGACTCTTGGTAACTTGTGCTCGTCTATGGCAACGGAGTGCTTTGTTTTATTAACGCCTTTGCAGCAGGGACCGGATATACAACGAACAACTCGGTAGGTTGAGAGAAGCGAGCTTACTCCCAAAAAATCAACCATCGTTGAGCAGTTACCAACCAGACTCAACACCCAGAGCACTTCCCAGCTTGCTCCTCATACCACTGCAAACTACAATCATGCGTGGACAATACAAACATACCTTACAACTAGGCGGATGCAGGTACTTCCCGGTGACGTACTGCAGCAGAGAATGCTTGGCTTCAGGTGCCAGCGAGGGCTGCGTCATGGCCGCCAGAGTCACCAGCCCGCACACCGACACCGACACCACCAGCATGCCACCTGGTTACGTCATGGTTTAATGCTACTTTGTTAGGTCTTCCCTCGGTATAGAACATACCCTTCGAGTTTGGCCCAAAAGAAGTGAGTCTAGAGATTAATTCTGGTAGTAACAGCATGCCACCTGGGTTACGTCATTTAGCATTGCTAAAGTGTTAGACTTTACCTCAATATGGAACATAACCTTCAAACTTGGCCCTATAATGTGAGCTGTGAGTTTACCACTAAAGATACCAGCGGGCGTACCATGAGATGTTAAAACGTGAGTCTTCCGAGCGAGAAAGAGGGATAGAGTTATACACCCTATATAGCTCCATCCCTTTTTCTCGCTCGGAATACTCACGTTTTAAGACGTCATGGTACGCCCGCTGGTCAATTTTGATACTGCGAGCATGGTAAAGGTATCATCTCAAACATAACCTTACCAAGGGGTTAGGTCATGTTTGTGATGCTATTGCGTTAGATGGTATCCAGTTCTCTACATCGTTGCCTTCTTTCCGATCCTTAGTCAATAGAAGACTGAATACCACTTCGCCTTTTCCAGTTTTAGTCTACGTATAAACCCAGAAATACCATCAGAATGCATGCAGTTGCACTCAGTACCAAATCGATTGACATTTTTTATTATTGATGTCAATCTTTGTTGTTTTTATTAGAGTTTATAGATTAATAGCGTTAATCATTAAGGAAGCGAATAAATGAGTAAATACATCTTTAACACCGCTTGTTATACGAGAACTCTAAAGTTCAAACAAAATGTTTCCTTACCCCAGGTCCAAGCGTCTTGATGCTTGCTGTTCTTAACGACAGCGCTCCAGAGGTCTGCCTTCAGGGTCTGCAGCGCCTCCTTGCCGGTGGGTAGACTCTGGCGGGCTGCCGACCAGGCCGCCAAGTCTTTGGGGTCCAGCACGTGGCGCGCGGTGCTATCCTCCAGCCAGTACACGTCTTCCAGGGAGGAGACATCGAGGCTGAGAAGTCTGCGAGCAAAGGAAATGAAGAGTAACTTTATGAACAAGGAAATAAATGTAAATGTGCGTCAAGCGGGGCAAGAACAATGTGGACCCCAAGTAAATGGGATCAGGTCTATCAGAGAGAAGAAGAGTATTGGAAAGAAAATTAATCTGTTCTACAAAGATACAAGGGTTGTTTTAGAATGGACACAGTGCTGAACTGTCTGTTCATTCAAATAGTTTTGTCGAAGTGTTGACGCCTGATTAGTTTTGTAAAGAATGTATGTACTTCGAAAGTGTATTATCTATGGCTCTGTAAATAGGGTTTATTAGTGCATCAACGTGACAGAGAATTTATTTGTATTATCTTTGGATCGTTGCAAGTGACGCTGGAGAAAACAGGAAGACAAATAAACAAACAATCAGGGAATAATGAAAATTTTTCGCCGTAGAAAACCTACGCAAAAATGTTGAGCCGAACTATACATGGTAATTCAACAGCAAATAGCCGTGAGAAACAATCAGGTCATGGCACGTTACAATGTTTATTTTATCTAAGAGTTTCGCTAAAGTGTATTCTATCTAAGCGTTTTCTGCACTTACAGACACGTGCAAACATTCACTCGCGCATAAAACACCTTATCCGGACTGTAACACTGTATCATAGGAATTGAGCCACAGTTAAACGGCTTACTTAACCAAGTTTCTGCCGTTGACATCAAAAATATTCCCCCACAAACCGAGCAAAAAACGAGCTACCAATTTCCTAACATTATCTCTAACTAAACTCTCGGAAAACTGCAATCAATTTTCTAAGCCCTGTTCGTTCAAGCGGTACATTACATTACCCCCTGCCGGGGGCCTCGAGGCCTATGGGACGGATGGAGGGTGCGTTTGACCGTGTAAGATGGGCCCCGGGCCCCTCAGGGGTCAGGGACCTGATGTGTGTGATAAACTACCCGACAACAGCCAGATAAAGGGTTACTGACGCGATTATGTGTGTTTTTGAACGAATTGTTTTGATAGGCGTGTTTTTGTTTGGATTTGTAGCGTTCGTGATGTTTTTGTAAGTGATAATAAAATGACGCAATACTCCGCTTTGTAATTAAGCAGAAGGAATCAGGGTCATGGTGTCCAAGTGCGCGACTCCTTTTCAAAGATTATTCTCGCCGACCACCGGTCTATGGTTTTCGTGTGCGTCTGAAAGTTATATATTGTAAATAAAATCGGCAAAATCCGTTTTCAATCAGCCAAATTCAATCATGATGCAAAGTATGTTACTTATACTTACCGAAAAACAAATAATTTAGCGGATATGTTATGTCTACTTGGACATTAGGTTCGTCAACAGACATGATTGTATTGACTTACAGAAAGGCATGCACGTCAAAACCTGCTCTAAAATTAGATTAACAAAGTATACAGATTATGCCAATCCTCATAATCGTGAAGACAATATCCATATTGAAAATTCGTCAAGTGTCGCAACATGAAGAGTAGGTTAACTGTGTGTGGAAAACTTAATTCAATCACTACGGTTACCATTTCGAAATTTGAAAAATACCTGTCGAAAGGCTGGTTGGCTTGCAATTTTTATTTTTTTATAACTTAATACATTTAAACACAGAGTAATGGTTTGCTTTTTGCTTTGGTACGGGGGGGTACCAAAGAGCAAAGAGAAATTTTGGACAAACTGTTGGTTTTCCCAAATAAAATAAATAAATAAACTGTGTAGGTGCGCCTTCCTGACCGTTTTGTGAAGATTTATCGATTCAGAACATTTTAAAGTAATTATGAAACTTTTGTAATAAAACTCCAAATTCGATCATCATCCGGGTTATGCCATAAATAGGATTGCTTATTTGAAAATTTTCATTTGACACTAAACAATCAAATTATTTTATAAATATCCCGTTCTTATTAGCTATCCGATTTAAAACATGCGAAAAGATCTCCCTATTGAGTCCAAAATCCGGACAAACCCAAAGGCAGAACAAAGCCCGCTCACGATCATACACTCAAACATTTTAGACCTATGTATTCTGCTTACGTGTGTAAAGTTTCATTAAAATCGGTTTAGTCATTTCGGAAAATAACGACTTGAAAATTTGTATGAAATGCCGTTCGGAATATGCGCCCTTAAGAGGTGACCAGTCTCAACCGACGGCGCCCGTTCACGAACATGACGCGTGTATTGGCACCATTTAGCTCAACCATTTTGAAGGGAACCGAATGATCAAACACACTCGCCACCATCAGCGAAACATTTTTCCTGTAACATCCGGACATATGGTAGCTCTAATCACGTCAGTCCAGTCAGTCCAATTGGGAACGCTCGATGATCACATGTTACTTCGTTAGCCCATTTCAACGAACCCACGTTTCTATAAAAAGAATCCATTTTTGACGAAGGTTTTCCGTGTGCCAATTCTGGATACATTTTGTTTTCCCTCAGAGATGTGGAGCTGTTAAAGAAATGGCTTGCGAGAATCGTTAAGAGTTAGTGTAACGAGGAATTAAATTAAGAAGCAATGTGTTGCTATACTAAAATTACGGATGTTGTCTCTGGAGGAAGATTGGTTTATTCTGATATCTAGGATTATCGGAAAACCAGAATAGTTGCCGCAGAGGTATAATTACCTCGATTTGAACTACTCTAGATTTGCGTATGAATCATGTTATTTTAATCATACATCGAGAGACTACAACGGCCACTAATTTATGACCGTGTTGCAAGGGAGCGATCAAAGTTTTTGGAGGATAAAAGTCCTCTGTCTCAAAGGGATCCTAAACGTAATTATGGATAGGTAACTATTTCCTATATGGGATAGATGTCACAAAATTTTGAGGTCCGTAACATCACTAATATTCTGGTAATATCAAAAACAACTTTTACTTTCACAAATTTGAAGATAATAAACCGAAGTACCTACGTGTTTTACAAATAAAATAATTTGCTTTTTTATTGAGAGATACAAAGTAATGTCAAAAAGTGTGCCAACTATCCGGTTTTTACCGTAATAGACACCCATGACACCGGGTGTTAATATAAACCGTTTCTTCTCGATAAGCCACGAAATGTTATGAACTATCGAATTTAGAATGTTTATTTTCTCCGACTTACTAAATTCCTGAAATGGGATTCCATAAAAAAACAATCTGCCTAGACTTTTATCAACTAAGTAAGGGTTAGGTTCCAGTTGTGACTCAGTCATATCATCTGCTTATCCTTTTCCCAACTATATTGGGGCCGGCTCCCAGTCAAACCGGATTTAACTGAACACCAGTATTTTACGAGGAGCGGCTGCCTACCAGACCTCCATTACCATTACCCATTAACTGGATAACACGGTACTTCTTAGTAAGACTGGTGTGAAATTTCTGGCTTCTGACAATCCGTAACGAATGTCAAAGATCTCCAAATGGCAGCCGGAACCAACGCGGCAACGGCTTAACGTGCTTTGCGGTATGTTAAGATGGTCATCCATCCACAGACCTACCTCGGTAGGCGTGATACGAGGCCATATTTTCAAAGAAATGTTTTAATATAAACACTTCATAAGGTAAACTCGTCATTTTCAAACCCTTTCTTATAGAATAACCTTCAGTAACACACACAGAATACTCGTGTGCATACAATATTTATATAATTATGCATTAATGGACGTTGCTGGGCAACGCAGAACCTAACAATGTTAAATTTCAGTCAGGCAGTGGATTTCAGGGTTTCTAGGTTTTGTTATGACGTCAAAGCCTTTCGAGTCTAGAAATTTGTGTTATTTAGGAGCTAAGGCTTATAATTTGCTTTTATTTATTTAATACTTTTTCGCTCACAAAAGTTTAGAGACAGTCTTAATGGCTTTTGCATTTTCTAGCGGCGAACCTTTGCGTAATGCAAAAACAAATAGTGAAGTGCTTGTTTTCTCTTTTATTTTACAGCTTCATTCTTAAGTACACTGAATTATAATGTTTCACTGCAGTTAACAGCCACATAATGCCTACTGAAATCCTGTAACAATCCTGGGCGGGGTAGTGTGTTCAAGCTAACTACAAATTAAAATTAACCTTCACACCCAAGGCACGCGATAGAACCACATCCATATCACTATCAGACATGCTATCACATGGCTACAGGAAACCAAGCTAGTACAACATAGTACCAGCTTGATTTTCTATGCCTTTTGCGCCGTTTCCAACTTAACTATGAAAACACTTCCTTTCTGTGAAATAGTAATGTCGGCTGTTTGAGTCAAACTGAAAGAATAACAGCATATACGCCTTTAGAGAAATAAAATAATGAAACGCTCACAGAAAAGACTAAAGAAAAATATAAATGACTAGCAACACCCCACGGCACCACCCGCGTAGTTCCCGTTCCTGTGGAACTACGGGGATAAAATATAGGCTATGTTATTCTCTGATAACGTAGCTTTCCAATGGCGAAAAATTGGTTAAATAAAATCGGTCCAGTATATTCGCAGCTTATTTAGTATAAAAAAAATACAAGTCTTTCCTCTTTATATTATTACTAGCAGCGCTCCGCGGTTTCACCCGCGAAGTTCCCGTTGCCGTGGGAACACGGGAATAAAATATAGCCTATTTTATCCGGGGATAGTGGAGCTTCCAAACAGTGAAAGAATTTTTCAAATCGGTCCAGTAGTTTCGGAACCTATCCAATAAAAACAAACAATCAAATCTTTCCACTTTATAATATTAGTATAGATTAGTTTAGATTACTATAGATAATTATAAGATAAACACGAATTTCAAAACAGTGTTTCAAAACGGTGAAGGAAAACATCGTGAGGAAACCGCATGTCCTAGAACCAAAAATTCGAAGACATGACGTGACATTCACCAACCCGCACTGGGCCCGCGTGCTAGATTACGGCCCATTCCCTCTCCCAGAGAAGATTCCTGTGTCCCAGCAGTGGGAACGTTAAAAGGCTGATTATGCTTACACGAATTTATATATGTAATAAGATATGTAAACATAAAACACGACTCGAATTATGCCCGATGCCCAAATTGTTACAATGTGTGTGCGACTGCGTGTCCCTCGTTCAGTTAGCATGTTATCGCCCTATTCCACGCTGCTGGTCAGATTAGCGGCCTCAATGTGAATTCAGAGCTGGAGGGACATTAGTCATGCGGGTTTGCGTCTTCCGGACGTGCTGGGTGTAAGGGGAAGTGGGGAGGTGCTAGCTTGACCGCATAGATGCGCCAAAAAGCCGCAGAGGTCGATTATTATAAGTCTTTATTTGGAAACTATGTATTTGTACTTTGACCTATAGCCTTCTCTATAGCCTTTCACTAGTCTGACTGTATTGCCTTTTCCGGTCAATCTCCCGTAAATGCCTATAAAAAGTACTGTATTTCCTTCACTCTTTAAAATCTACGAAAGGTAGTGTTTCCAAGACCTCTTTTAGCGGTAGAAAAGCCCATTATGTTATGTTTTCCTCATCTATATTCTTTGTAACTTATATGATGTACATAATAATGAGTATTCGAATCAGATTTTTTTTCTTTTAAGCAGGTGTGCAAAGTAATTCGTTGTAGTCCAAGTAAACCCCGATCATCACCAAGAAATCTATACTAATATATAAAAATTATTTCAGTGTTAGGTAGCCCATTTATCGAGAAAGGCTAAGACCAATAGGAGCGGAGCACCAATGAAGAATGTTTCAAAACCAAACCACGTGAACGAAGTCGCGGGCAGAAGCCAGTACATAATAACAAAAAGCATTAAACTTATATCGCAAGTAAACGGCCTAAAAGCATTTTCATGTCCTCTAAAACACAAATTAATCACAATTACAAAACAATAAATCAATTCATTAAAACGGGAACCAACAAGTAAAAGAAGCGAAAATATAAAATGAATACCATTATTCTTTGTTACCTACTCAATCAAACCTTCAGTGAGTTAGCTATTTTCCGCACGAGGAAATACATCATAAATCATAAGCCGGGTTTCCTTCCCTCCAACCGTGCGTGAAATGCAACCTGCCCTTAGATTGCATTTACATTGTCGACTAAAGCGCGATTTTGAAAATCTAGGAGAATTTGCACTTGAAAAATCTACTAACAATATCAGGTTCTCTGGGCCCCAAGTCTGCTATTTTTATTTTGTCATTCCAACACGATCCCATTGTCAGTTTGTTAAAAGTTCGTAATCTGCTAAATTCATAATGGTCGATCATTGGTCGGTCAATGGTCTCGTAATACTTTTTGATAACCGAGCTATTAAAAGAAGGCTACTTCCCGTTATGTCACATTCCCGATTGGACAACATGTCAAAGGTTTTAAAAACAACTGAACGCTAGTGGCTTTTGGTCAAGATCTTGATCTTCATACATCCATTCTCGTCTGACACTATTGTAATAGCAGACTTGCGGACGTGTGTTGCTTGTAAGCTTGCACTAAGTACGTCTAATAACGTTTCCCGCGAATCCTGCCTCCACGTTAAAGGAGCTGATCATGATTATAGCCATGTCTGGGTCAACTCCATTTAGAATTCCATAGATGGACTAAGAAGAGCACAAGGAATATACAGGACTAATTTTGGAATATACAGGACTCTAGCAGCAGGAAAAAATACAAGCACCAGGTGCCAAAAGGAAAGTTGGCCAGAGTTATTATTTTTGTGCGGAATCTTTACCTGTCCAGTAAAGAGCCTGGTCGCCACGTGACTTGGACGTGTAGCATGAGAGTTGGTTCGAGACGTAGCAGGAAAAGAGTACCTAGAAGGGAAGGCTTTGTTCACCAATGTACTTTAAAAGCCTTTCTGAAACCAGAACCTCGTAAACAAATCTACCCATTACAACTGCTCGACAGTGTGAACCAGTCTTATCCTATTGTATATATGTATTTATAGCACTGCAATAAACACAAGTTCAGATTACAATCATTTGCTTATTTTTTTATTCTTTGTTTCGTTATTCAATGCATTTATTCGCCGAAACCATGGCACAACCTATCAGTTTTATGTTTGTCCATAAACATCAGGATTGGATTTACGAAGGGTCTCACTGATATGTCGACAGTTAAGCTGTCATAAAATTGCGAAATCCGGATATGACATACGTCTATGGTTTAAGGTTGAGAGTCTTCCACGAGTTTTGGAGTCTAAGTTTGTTGCTGGGAAAAGAACCCGGCTTACAGGAACTGCTAATGTATTCAATGGCCTATAAGAAACGGGCAATAATGGACCCATTTAGCCCGTTTTCGATTCCAAGGACCTCGGGAAAGATCATAAATTAAGGATGCTATGGCCAATGGTTATTTACCGAACGATTCAACAATTCGAAAGCCCTTACAATTACATGATAACTGAAATGCTGGCAGACAGCGGACAGGTCCACTCAAATCTGTGCGGTACGTTCCTCAAAAGACCATCTCAGACATTAACCTTCATGGTTCCCATACGATTTGACCAGTACAGATTTTATGGACTTTTAATGAGATTTTGATTTTTAATGACCACCAGTATAATTCAGCTTAGTCTGATATGTAAGCAACTTACAAAATAAATATCATTTCATCATACAACTACAAGACCCACAGACGGAAGAGTACCAAAAAAAAAAAACACACAAAGCATTAAAAACCTCCAATATAACGTAACTTGAGCATTCATAAAAATACATCAGTCCCCTGGCGCGGGTGCCGAGTTTGGTTTACGAGCGAATGTTAAGGGATGTGCAGGTCGTTTAGATTGTACGCCATCATTATTTATTTATACGTTTCTGAACTGCGGAGACAGATTTAAGAAGCAGCCCTACATCGAGTTCAGATTTCAATGTCTGCCGTAATTCTCTGTTCATTTTCATAGGTTATCTAAATGGGACTTGTTTCCTTGCCTAACAAGGGTGTAACTACAAATTTTGTTATTAATTTTATATCGGTTAATAGACTTCGAGAGCAGTGGTGGCCGAGTGGTAACGGCCCCGACTTACAAATTGTAGGTCGCGGGTTCAAACCCAGACAGGCGCATTACTTTGTGTAATTAATTTCAACACCACTGCTCTCAAAACAGTAAAGGAAAACATCGTGAGGAAACCGGCATGTCCTAGAAATTTGAAGACATGTGACATTCACCAACCCGCACTGGGCCCGCGTGGTGGATTACGGCCCATTCCCTCTTCTAGAGAGGAGGCCTGTGTCCCAGCAGTGGGAACGTTGAAAGGCTATAATCGACTTCTAATCGCAACTCAAGTAAGTTTGTTTGATTTTTATACTTGCACGACTAAGTAGCCGAAACAATTTTAATGTTTTGGTAAGGAGGTAGATGGGAGCCTCGACACGGTTGTAGGCTACTTCAACGATAGCGACGGCGCGAGCAAAAGCTAGTGTAACTATAAGCTGAAATGTGTGTGTGGAGAAATATTTGATCCACCATTGTTTTACTACAGATGGATATCAGCAGTGCTATTCTGTAAGAACTCACGTGCGAATTCGATTCATATCTCATTTTCGATTACACTTCGTAACTCACCTGAAGTGAAAAGTATTTGATATTCTGACTGTCAAGTTAAGTTCGCTTCACCTATGTTCTCGCATAGTGACGCTAGTGTAGTTTTCATCAAGTTACAGAATACCAAATACAGTTTTCACCGCAGAATCAGAAGTGAGAACTGGAGTGAGTTCTTACAGAATAGCATTGCTGACAGTAAAACTTATCTTCTTTGTATTCAAGTGTAAAATACCCATTTACCCAACTCTCTAGTATACGGTATCTATCATGACCATGTCAGGTAGATATGTAGGGTAGTTGACTAAAAAAAATGTAATTAGTCCGTCAGATAGATTTCCAAAAAATCTTGGGTATTTTTTTTCTTTTTCCACGTAAACAAAAAACGAAGACGATACAGTGCGAATACTCGTGTGACGTCACTACGTGCTACAATTTTAACCATGGCGCGACGTCACAAGCCCCCACTCCTGATCTTCGATGCTTTTTTATATTTGTCATTTTTTATATATTTGCTTAAAATACGTGTCCAATATTTTTCGATAATCTAACTGACGGACTAATTAGAATCATATTTTTTTTACTCAGGCAACATCCTTATTCAGTCCTGTCTAGGCAACGCGACTAGCAAGCAAGTCAGACACACGAAATATTAATCACGTGGCTGACACGGTGGTAGGGCGGACCCAAACTTCGTGGGAAGCACTGTTTTCCGATGTTGGGGCTACAGGATATAAATAAACGTTGTTTTTCACGGTAAAGTTTCCATGGTTACAAAATTTTGCGGTTTGGTTTTGCATCTTTCTAAAATCCTTAATTTCTGCTTGACTGCCTGACTGCCTGACTTTCCCCGCAGCTTATAGGCACTGTAGATCTCGGTATAAGATTTTTTGAAATTAATCATTATAACAAAATTCAGCACTACAGTGCCTTGTTTACTAACCAGCATCTTTCCATTACTATAGAAAATGAAAGGAAATTATAATAATAAGCAAAGAAACCCAATCGATAATTCTACGAAAATAGAACTGAACTTCTAGAAAATATTTTCTTTGAAGAAAAGTGTTATAGCGATACAGATTTATCAAGGACGTGTTGTACCGTTATGAATAGTTATTTCCTATTAGTCTAAATTTAATTGGCAGTCCTTTGAAAAATGATTGCTTCTCGATGTCATATCATATTGATTACAGTTCGAGGTTAGACAAACTGAAAGCTGTTATTTTCTGCAGCTGTTCTCACGATATTGCAGATACTCTGATTTATTTTATTGAATCATATAAATCCAAATAACATTTTAGAATCTATAAATTATACGCTTCAGAACTGCTGTAACCTAAGCTAGAAAATATCTCTTGTCTGTTGTCTGTCTGTTTGTTACCTCTTTACGACTAAAAGGCTGGACGGATTTCGGTGAAGCACACGGATAGACTAGCATGTCTTGGAATAGGATATAGGGTAATCTTTTATTCCGGGAGTACGTGCCCTTGAGATAATTATCGACTTTCACGCGGGTAAGACTCACCGGTAGAGTTTGCTTGCTATCGTCTGTCGTGTTGTCATTAAAGTAATGCTAATCCATATGTATCCCCTTGAGGCACAGTTCATTAAACTCGCATAAATTAAGTAACTCCACATCCCACAGTTGTCCTTAATTTCCAATTCCAACTACTATCTCCGAATCGCCAATATATCCTGAATCCTTTGAAATTGAACCGATACAATACAACCCGTATTAGAATACCCAGGATACCTGTTACATATTCGCGTAACACGTGAACCGCTGATCGCGCGTTACCCTAATTACCGCGGATTGCAACAGCGGAGACACGAGTCGCCGACGCAGCTCAACGTGATGCAGCCCGGCACCGTACATCGCGGCCTTCGCGAAATCGTCACTTTTGGCACAGCATCGGTCAACTGTCGACATCTTAGTTAATATTTTACATTGTAATTTCTGTAATTAAATTTAAGTTCAAATAAATTTTGTATTTTTTTCCATCCTCCGGCTACAGCCTTCGTAATTGGCGCAGTCGGTAGGATACTCGCGGGCCGGTTCGCGAGAGTAAATTGCTAGGATCGCGAGTCACCCGGGTGGCTTCGGGCACCGTACGAGTATCCGGAATCTACAAGAGCTGCAGTCCAGAGGAGTATCCAGACATCGATACAGAAGAGGTACAAGATCATTGCAAGTAAGTACTTTAGAATCGCTCTAGAGTCGCTTCCCTTTTTTTATCCTATAAGATTCCAAGATTTTCCATCCAAGGCAATCTCGGTCCCCTAGGTTAGGTAATAGAATTAATATTTTAGACGCTAATAGAAATTTAGAGGCAGAACAGGAGGATAGTAATAGTTCATATATATCAAGTATGGCTGACTCAGTGGATCAAGTTTACAAGGCCCTACGATTGTTGCCGGAGTTCGACGGAAACTCGAACGTATTAACTCGATTTATAAAACTATGTGATCAACTAGTACAGCAGTTTATGAGAAACGGACCGGAGTTTCAATTAGCTAATTTAGCATTATTAAACGGGATTTTGAACAAAATAGTAGGACCCGCATCGCGTACGATTAATTCGAATGGTATCCCGGAGACTTGGGAGGGAATTAGAAGTGCTTTAATAAATAATTTCGCCGATCAACGCGATGAAACATCTTTATATAATGACTTGGCACTTTTAACGCAGGGTTCGTCCACCCCGCAAGAATTTTATGAGCGTTGTCAAAACCTTTTCAGTACTATTATGACTTATATCAGCCTACATGAAACGATAGCGAGTACCATTGAATCGAAACGCACTTTGTACAAGAAACTCACGTTGCAGTCGTACTTACGTGGTCTACGTGACCCGTTGGGCTCTCGCATTCGTTGCATGCGGCCTGATACAATAGAGAAAGCCTTA
The DNA here is from genome assembly GCA_905332915.2 of Hecatera dysodea. NCBI lineage: Eukaryota > Metazoa > Arthropoda > Insecta > Lepidoptera > Noctuidae > Hecatera > Hecatera dysodea. The sequence continues at coordinate 890,652 of HG995294.1, read as the reverse complement.
GAGTTTGTGCACGAGGAAATGAACACGTTGTACCTGCAGCAGCGCAACGACCATGTTCCCGATAGGAAGACGCAGCCTCAGGTTAGTCCAAAAATTCCTTATGGCTTTATGCCACCAATTCACGTGGCACCACCCACACCGCGTCCCTCTAATTTGCAACCCCCAGGATCTTTTAATATGCCAGGGCCATCGCGACCACCTATGCTTCAAGGACAACATCCTGTCCCAATTTGGAGAAACCAACCCCCACAAAATCGCGGGCCCACACGTACTCAACAAATGTTCAGTTCTCCACCGCCTAATTATATACCCCAGGGTCAAGTTTTTAGAATGCCTGGTCCCAGGCCAACTACAAGTAACACCCCACACCCGATGAGTGGCGTAAGTCACTACGTGGCTAAACCATTCGCGCCGCGCGCGTCCCATGATTGGTCCAAATCTGGGAATCCGCCACCCTCGAATTATTTCAGAACGCGGGAATTTAACTTTAACGATTTCAATGACCAGTTGCAGTATGACAGTTATAGCGATTATTTTGTTAGCGATTATTACCCCCAGGAATATTTTGAGTATCCCATTTACGCGTACCCGAGTGAATATGTGTATGAGCAACCACAGCGTACAGATTCTTATGTTATAGTCGAGGAAGTTAAGGATCCAACCCCGTCTGCTGAAAAAGAGGATTTTCAGAAGGACCCCAAATCAGACAAGTCAAAATAGAAATTAATTTGCAAACGCAGAGGCAATTACCATATATTCAGATTTCAAATCCCCCGCTTAAACTATTAATTGACACTGGCGCAAATATGTCTTTTGTGAGTCCCGAAGTTGTTCAAAAATTCTTTTCCCACATACCGTGCAATTATGATCCCTTTGAAGTAACGAATATTCACGCTACCACAAGGAGTGATTACTCCATTACTTTACCGTGCTTTCAGGAATTTAACGAGGCAGGTGATATAACTCTTTTCGTTTATGCATTTCATAAATTTTTTGATGGTTTGATCGGCTATGATTTATTAGAAAAATTAGAATCTAACATTGACTTAAAGAACAGATTGTTGATAACTCGTAATTCTAGTAACCCTTTATTAATGTACGACTCTCGCAATAGTAACTTATACGAGGATATAATACCTGCTAATTCATCTAAATTAGTTAAAGTTCCTATAAACTCTGCGGACGGCGACGTTTTTATTCCTGAACAATGCATTTCAAATTGTTTAATAAGTGATTGCGTTACAACAGTTAGAGATAATAGAGGTGTAATAGAGGTAGCGAATACGTCACGTCATGACGTAGTCTTTTCTATGGATCGCCCTATTAGTGCTGAGTTGTTCAATGTCCAGTGCACGCGCACTAAACAACAGTCCGACCGCGTAAAGGAAGTTTTGTCTCGTCTGCGTACGGATCATTTGAACCCCGAAGAAAAAGCTAATTTAGAAGTACTTTGCGCTCGGTACGCTGATGTATTTTATATTGATGGCGAACCATTATCTTTTACGAACCAAGTAAAACACTCTATCCGAACTACAGATGATGTGCCTATCTATACGAAAAGTTACAGATATCCTTTCATACATAGGCAGGAAGTCCAGGATCAAATTTCTAAAATGCTAGAACAGAATATCATACGTCCGTCTCAATCTGCGTGGAGCTCCCCCATCTGGGTAGTTCCCAAGAAAGCCGACGCCAGCGGAAAAACCAAATGGCGCTTGGTAATAGACTTTAGGAAATTAAATGAGAAAACTATAGATGATCGTTATCCTATACCCAACATTTCGGACGTCCTTGACAAGTTAGGTAACTGTCACTATTTTACCACCCTTGACCTCGCGAGTGGATTTTATCAAGTGGAGATGAACCCAGATGATATTCACAAAACTGCTTTTACAGTAGAGCATGGACACTTCGAATTCCTCCGCATGCCAATGGGTTTAAAAAATTCTCCATCAACCTTCCAACGGGTAATGGACAATGTCTTACGGGACCTTCAAAATGTCGTGTGTTTAGTATATTTGGATGATATAATTGTGTTTTCAGTGTCCCTTCAGGAACACATGATTAATTTAGAAAAAGTATTTCAGAGACTTAGGGAATCTAATTTCAAAATACAAATGGACAAATCCGAATTTCTAAAGTTAGAAACTGCATATTTAGGACACATTATTAGCAAAGACGGTATTAAACCTAACCCGGATAAAATTATGGCCATCCAGAAATTCCCAATTCCCAAAACGGCAACAGAAATTAAACGCTTCCTAGGTCTGTTGGGTTACTATAGGAAATTCATTCCAGACTTTGCTCGTATAACAAAACCTATGACGCAATGTCTAAAAAAAGGTTCAAAGATTGATATAACTAATCCTAATTACATCAGTTGTTTTGAGAAGTGTAAAACCCTTTTAATCAACGACCCAATCCTGCAATATCCAGACTTTAGTAAAGATTTTATACTGACAACAGACGCATCTAATCTTGCCATCGATGCTGTTCTCTCTCAAGGTCAGATAGGTACCGATAAGCCCATAGCGTATGCATCGCGCACATTAAACACTAGTGAAATTAACTACAGCACAATCGAAAAAGAATTATTAGCAATTGTGTGGGCAACCAAGTACTTCCGCCCGTACCTATTTGGTAGGAAGTTCAAAATTGTTACAGATCACAGGCCCTTACAATGGGTAATGAATTTAAAAGAACCCAACTCACGTTTAACCCGTTGGAAATTAAAGTTAAGCGAGTATAATTTCACTACTGTCTATAAGCAGGGTAAGCTGAATACCAACGCAGATGCTCTGTCCCGCATAGAAATTAATAATGAAGACGCTAACTCTATAGCAGTTAACACGTCTGAAAAACCCCCTTCAGTAATTGATTCCACAACCGCAACAGCTCACACAAGCGCTGAGAACCCCATATTAGAGATACCAATATCGGATGAGCCCCTAAATAAATTCCACCGTCAAATATCCTTTATAATCGTGGGAGACATTAAAAAACGCCCAACCGTGTCTAAACCATTCGAAACTCATACCAAAACTACTATACAACTATCAGAGTCAAATCTGGAAGAAGAAGTAATTAATGCCGTAAAGGAATATGTTAATCCCAAAGTAAAAACTGGAATTCTTATACATCCCCCTCTAGCCATGTACAGCATAATTCCGATTATACAAGACAAATTTAAAAGCTCCGCCTTAAATATGGTCTTAACAAAGAAAGAGGTAGAAAACGTAAAAAATTACTTGGACCAGCAAGAAATTATTCGTAAATACCATGAAGGAAAAACAAATCACCGTGGTATAACCGAATGTTTCCTTGCTTTATCACATCGTTATTATTGGCCTAAAATGAAAGAAAATATCTCGAAATATATTAATGAATGTAGTATCTGTGGACAGGCAAAATACGATCGGAACCCTATTAAGCAAAAATTCTCTATAGTTCCTCCCCCAACCAAACCCTTTGAAATTGTTCATCTTGATCTTTTTACAGCACAAAACGAGAAATTTCTTACTTTAATTGATGCTTTCTCGAAATATGCACAAGCATATCATCTCAGAGATGGTACCGCGTTAAGTGTCGTCCAAGCACTTTTAACGTTTTGCACCCATCATGGCGTCCCCTACACCATAGTTACAGATCAAGGACCTGAGTTCACTAACGCATTATTTTCGGAGTTCGTCCGTCTTCATAAAATACAGCATCATAAGATACTTGCACATACCCCTAACGATAATGGCATAGTAGAGCGCTTCCATTCTACTATTCTCGAACATCTCAGAATCCTGAAATTAGAAAAGCATAATGAACCTGCCGTAAATCTCATGCCCTATGCAATTTTAGGTTATAACAGCTCAATACACAGCTTCACTAAATGTAGGCCTATAGACTTAATCACAGGACACTTTGATCCCCGTGATTCCCTAGATTTAAATTTATCGGAACATTTACTGCAAAATTACTTACAAGACCACAAAAAACGACTAACACAAGTCTACGATATAATAAATGAAACCTCTCTTCACCATCGGACTGAATTAACTGAAAACAGAAATAAGGACCGCGAACCTGAAAAAGAGTATGTCCCTGACCAACAAGTATTTGTCCGCAATCCGTTAGCTAGCAGACAAAAATTAGCTCCACGTTTTACCAAAGACATAGTCCTAGCCGACCTTCCCATACATATTTACACCAGAAAGAAACGAGGTCCCGTTGCAAAATCTCGTCTTAAAAGAAGCCCTAAGGAATCTGTATTGTTACAGGATGTTACTGCTACTACTACTCCAAATGACGCAAGGACAAGAAGTAATGATTGATCCTTTAGGGAACGGCCCTGGAATACTTCCGTTTAATCTAGGAGCGACGCGCATCATTTCCCATTATCACTCTTTCCTCAACTATGTCAACCTCGATAGTATACAATCTCAAATAGATACAGTTAATACCAGAATGACTGATGTTAGACACACATTAAATAATAAGACATCTCTATTATTCGAACCGCACATGGATTACCTTACATCCAAACTAGTTAAGATATCTGCCCAGTTAGAGTCATTTGAACATAACCGCTATAAAAGAGGACTCATTGATGGCCTCGGTTCTGTAATCAAAAGTATATCCGGTAATCTTGATCAAACTGATGCAATTAAATACGACAACGCCATAAAAATCCTTAAAGAAAATGAGTATAGGATTCAAGCTCAACTTAATCAACATGTTAGTTTATCTAAAACTTGGATTTCACAAAATGCCAACTTATTAACCAATATAACTAAAAATCAAGAGTTAATAGGCAATGTTTTAAATCGGATAATAAATAGTACAACAGCAAATCTTGATTTAATCCACTACGCCCACATGGCTCAACACTTAATTATCTTAAGTGATAACATAGATAATTTGTCCGAAGAACTCCATAAACTAGAGTATACTTTAGCTTTTATACGCGCACTAAGCACACCGCACATGGTAGTTAATATAGCTGAGATTAAGAATATGATACAGAAACTAAGGATTCTATATTCAGGCGATGAGATCCTTGAATTAGAATTAAGAGACTATTATGACGTAATTAAGCTAGGCTACTTTTATAAAGATAATCAGATAGTTATAGTATTTAAGGTGCCGATTGCCTTCCCTCCAATCTATAACCTTTATAAACTGTCCACTGTCCCTAACAAGAATAACAAAATCCTCTTACCAACCTCACCTTTCATTGCGATTTCTGGTCAAGATTCTATGTACATGGAGGCTGAATGCCCGAAGGTAAATTCTCTGTACCTCTGTGAAGCTAAATCAAAATACAAGGCCCGAGATGATCCCGATTGCATCCAGCATCTGATCTCCAAGCAAGAATTTCTCCCATTCTGTAAACTGTCTTCAGTCGCATTGAAGAAAGAAGCTGTAGAACAACTCGACGAGAAGCATTACACCATCAGTTTCCCACACCCAACCAAGGTGAAGATATCATGCGGACAAGAAACATATAAAACCCTGGAAGGAAGCTATTTGGCGATCATCCCCTACAATTGCCACATCAAAACGCCCGAATTTACTATAGCAAACTCTAACAATCACATCAAAGGTTTCGCTCTGGAGATTATGCAATTGCCCACAATTAATGAAGATTTAGAGACGTCGAGCGAATCACCAATCATACTAAACTCTGCAAATCTAGAAAATCTGCACTCCATTAACACAAAGATCATGCAACAGGCACCAGCAAAACTCAATGAAGTAGTTGATCCAGCTCTCTATCATACTACAATTCCAATCTATCTGATACTAACCGGTGCAAGTGTACTCATTATCACACTGACGTACCGACGATATCGAGCGAAACGCCTTCAAAGAAACCAAGCAATGCAAAATGATGACGCAACATCTCCAGGAAATTATGCTGAAATTCAAGAATCGCATGGAATCAGTCCCAGCAAGATAAAAATTGACCACAGCAACATTTCATCATCTCTCACACACAAGATTTCGAAATAGTTGCTTATCTTCGGGGGGAGGTGTTACATATTCGCGTAACACGTGAACCGCTGATCGCGCGTTACCCTAATTACCGCGGATTGCAACAGCGGAGACACGAGTCGCCGACGCAGCTCAACGTGATGCAGCCCGGCACCGTACATCGCGGCCTTCGCGAAATCGTCACTTTTGGCACAGCATCGGTCAACTGTCGACATCTTAGTTAATATTTTACATTGTAATTTCTGTAATTAAATTTAAGTTCAAATAAATTTTGTATTTTTTTCCATCCTCCGGCTACAGCCTTCGTAATTTACCGATAAATAATGGTTCTAAACAAACAGGATTCGAAACAAAAACATGACAATAAGTTAGCAGTCGAAGAATCTCGGGCGCAATGAATGAGAAACAGCTGGAGCATCGAAAAAAATCATCTTCATACACCTTCGGTGATTTAGGACCAATTACTGATATCAGCTGCGTATACTGCCGTGCAAATTGAGTCAATTTGGAGGTATAGGTATATTTTTTATACATTCCGGTTGTGCCTTGCATACAAATGTCAGGTGCTTTGGCAATGCTGCAGAGTATGAAAGGATGCCAAGTTTTGGAGATACCGAAAGAAAATAGTCTGTTACGCAACCTGACAAGCATCTATGACTTACTAGCAGCGCCCCGCGGTTTCACCCGCGTAGTTCCCGTTCCCGTGGGAATATGGGGATGAAATATAGCCTATGTTACTCAGGGTGAATGTAGCTTTTTAATGGTGAAAGAATTTTTGAAATCGGTCTTTATAATATTAGTATAGACTATAGAAGTATAGATATAGAAGAACAAGATTTTTGTATTTGAAGAACAATGGACACACAAATTCTCGCTTTCGATCGAATTAGTGGCAGGAAGGGTTAATTCAACTTCATGATACCCAGTAATTACTGGGTATCGTGATAGATCACACCAAGTACAAGAACCTCGACTAGAATATTTTACAATACCGTAATTGATTTACAAAATACCTGATGCCGTTTTACCAATGAGTGTATATCATGGTCTTCAGTGGTTTAATAATGTACCAGTTAATCGGTTTAACTGGACTTAATGGGCTCCAGTTTGGGAAACCGTCGATATAGTTAGTGGTTATATTCGTAATACGAACTGTGGCCACATTTATTTTACAATGTATTATTTTTTTAAACAAACTGATAACTGTTTTTCAATATTTTGCGGATAACACTGAAGTAGTTATTTCCCTAATCTACAAGAATTAAGCTAAACGGTTGATTAATAGCAGAAACCACACATTTGAAAATGAATTCGCTCAAAATATACCACTATACAATTCAGTGCTAAAATCCACGAACGAACCGAAGCGAACGCCAAATCCGACGCTTTCTCGCCAAAAATAGTCCTACAACCACATTTCACCGACGGGACCGAGAAATATGTCCTCTGAGTGAATCAAAATACTTCATATGTGAAAACCGCCTTTTGCAGTCGCCAGGAATTCAATGGAGCGCGAAAGATTGTCATACATCAAGAAAAGGACGTGGAGCCGATAGAATTCCCGCCTCCTCTGCCTAAGTGAAAATGAGGACGAATCTTGGACCCTTTTTTCATAATACCTTCATGATAACGAGATGAGTTGAGGTTTTATTTGACCTTGACCTTTAAGGTTTGATTTGGGGTTAGTGTCTAATTTTCACGTTTATTTTGACGCAATAACATAAAGAGCTATGTTCTTCTTCTCCGTACACTTCAACATTAGGTTCAGTTGAAAACCAGCGTCAGACAGCTCCTAGTTGTCCGGTATTTTGCTGAACTGGACCTATTTGGCGCAGCCGCGGGTCACACAATGTTATTGTTTTAAATTTAAGTTTATTTTTATTTGCATCTACATTATTTGTATATGTATGTGTCAAATAAATTTATTTTCCTTTTTCTTCTTTTCGTGTCGACGCTACATTTGATTATACTGTTCGTATCCCGTAGTTCGCATATCTATAATTTCTTTCTATTATGAAAGAATATGTTATAAGTTGCGAGATAGGCGTGCAGATCATCAAGGGTGCCATTAAGCAGACGTTGGGACACTCCAACAAATATTACGCCTTCTTCAGCCTTTTTAATACATCAGTTTTATCACAGTAACTGACTGGCTTTTCTGAAATCTCAACATGTTCTAAAATTGAATTTTCCCGAGACCGACGTGCTGAAGATTTTCAGTTCTAAAGGTGGAACAGTTTTGAACGCCGCAGTCCCAGAATATTTAATCTCGTTTCATTCTCTATCTGTTATGCCAGTTACCTGAATTTCGAAGTTGTGGATATTAGTGTATGCAGTCTGTTCTTCTATCGTTCCTAGATTGGAATAAACGTTATGTGTTTTTATACGTTGACATGAATGCTTGGGATGAAGCGTTTTATTTATGCTGTTTGAAATGAAGTAAAGCAATAAGAATACCCTGTGTAGGGAAAACCTGAGCCTTAAAGATGTGCAAACACAATTTAGTAAGATTACATAAAGCCCTACCTCGGAAAAACTGAATCACCGCTAATTATTCCGGAAGAAACATTTTTTTAAACACATAAGTAGGTGCGCTTTGTTGGTTAAAAGCAAATTATTACTTTCCACGACCTCAGAGCCACGAAGTACTAATTTTGTGAAAAACTTCGTGAAAAACGCCAAGATTAACTTTGTAAGAATTTGGAGAACTGTAAAGAGGCAAATTCATCTCTAGGACGGTAACGCAAACGAGTTTCATTCATACACGTAGGAATTACTGTAGCATGATGAAAGTCAAAAATATTATACTGAAGAAGAATTACAGGTGCTTGTTAGTGTGTACAGAAGAGACTTCAAGCGGGCTCATAAAGGAACGTGGCTGTTGACCTACTTGCAGCGAACAATGTTCGGTCAGAGACAGGTGGGAATTTATTGATTGTTACCATCGCGTTCAATCTGCTCGCGTGCAGCTCTGAAACCTCACATAGAATCTACAAAGAGATTCCAGTTCGTTTGTGCATAATCCAATTCACTGCCTCACAAACACAAAAAGCTAAGTTCGCTTAGAAAATTTCAAAATATCTCTCCAATATTAAGTGACTCCCGAAGATAAAAATTTCAATACCCTTTTGTAGTTGGCGAGAGGACGGAGCAATGAATATGAAAACGCGTTGGATCGTTAAATAGCATCGGTACAGATTGCGTCCATACTGACATTTTAAACGTAATAATCCGAAACGCCAATCACTTGTTTGGATGATTGCTCTTTTTTAATTTTCATGAAAACGACCTTTTTCCTCGTTCCGGTGCCCTTAAATGACATCTTTCTGGGTCCAAATAAAGCAGTCATGATCCTTGGCTCAGTGACGCGCGATTTTATAGACGTACTGTATTCAAGGAGAGTTCCAAACTCAATTTAGTAAAGGTCAAACAAAACACGACAGGAATTCAGTACTATTCTTCTGTGATTCCTTTGTCCGAAGTTTTCAGAGAAACTTTTAAGCGGATAGCCGCATTTCTCGTGAGGGAAGCGAGGGCGTACAGATGCACAACACATGCTGTAAAACATGGACGGAGTTCCCGCAAAATGCAAGCTAAGAAGCTGAATACGGAATGAATTCAAATTTCCTCAGTTGGCAGTATCTGGATAGCTGCGGTTCAGCAGGCTCGGATTTGGTGCGGGGTTGTTATGCACAACGTGTGTCAAGTGTCTCTTATTTACATTTTTATGTTTTTCTGGCTTCTTTGCACGGTATTATGTTCCGATTTCGATCTACGAGTACTGTGTTGTCGCCTGTTGTGATTTTTCTGTTTGTAGATGTTTATGGAAAACCTGACAATTCACAAACAGAAGCTCTGTTCTTCTTGCAATTGTAATTTTGACTAAAACTATTTTTAACGTTTATTTTAACTCGATTTAAATTTGTCACTCCAGACCGGCACCAAAGACGAAAATAGCTTGTGTTCAAAGTGCCTCTGTCCTCTGTCCCAGGGAGGCCGGGCTGAATAAGTCGACGAAGGTATTGTCACCACCGTCGACAGCTCCGAACAAAGGCCAGCGCTTGTATCAAAATTGACATACTTTCAACAAAAGGTGGGCTGACGGCCCGTCCGCTATGAATTGAGATATGCGAGCTTGTTTTGAAAATTCACTATGCAGATAATGTTGGAGTTCATTGTATTTTCTATCTGACCTGGATATTGAAAATCCGGCAACTGGATATTGAAAATGCTTATGTCACCGGATTGAGATATGTTTATTTATAAGTCAATAAAAACTCGGGTGAAATGGAATAGTAGTGATTTTGGAAACATGATATTAGTCTGTATTTTTTTAATTATTCAAATCGGGCCTTTCGTTTAAAAGTTATGACTGGTATAAAAATGCTCTAAGTAAGAAAAATGTTGCGAACTGTCCTACGTTTACTCTATAAATAAGCAATTAACTAATAAAAAGAAATTGAATATATAACTTTTTTTTATTTAAAACATTCACATTGGCATATACAAACATTGGCATTTATAATATTAGTAAAGATAAACTATCTGCCCTACAGAGGAACCGGAGGGTGTGTTCATGTTCGTAAAGGAAAGTACAGAAATCCGTGCAGACTAAGTGGCGGCGAAGTGGTAGCAAAACGTGAATTTTGTTAAGGGTATCTGTATCTCTGAATATCGAGATCCGAATACAAAAATGCTTACATTGCTACAGTATCGCCGATGGCCTTGGGTCATGGAAGGAAGTAAAACCGCGGAAAAACCACTGATGTTCAATATTTTCAAAGCTCAATGACCACAATACTAAAGAACAAACCTCAGAGGGGCAAAACTGAAATTCGTGCGATAAGTGCTCCTTAAATGAAGTGCTCCTAATACAAAATGAGTCACACAGAAGTACCGCAAGCCGCACTCAAGTCTTTGTTCGAACGCCCCTGTTTCCTTAACATGTCAAGAGGAAATGCCAAGGTCACGAGCAGCTGCCCCGTTAGGATTGTTGGCACATGGCCGACACTTTCTACGGATTTATTGCGAAAAAGATTAGTTAAAATGGTCCAAATAGTTTCTTTATTTACTGCAGATAATGCAGTTTTTTTTGGATTGCTATTTTGCTCAAGTTGATCGTGATAGGCTTGCCTACTATTTTTTATATACACTGTCAGTGCGGGTGTAGGTACTACAGCTACATCTCCATATTACCCTTTTTTATAGATGGGAAATCATCAAATAACTTCTTCCGCTCTGAGCGAAGTGGAAGGGAGTGTCAGACTTACTGACTTAAACCCACCCGTGTTCCCATGTTCAGGTACTAGGCCTAGCGGACTGTCTTACCCTTCTGGGATTGCAGGCATGATCTTATATAAAAGGTTTTTAAGTAGGTCATGGTAGTTAATCTTGACTATCTTTCTAAGATAGTGTCACTATTATCACACCGTATCTAGTTTCCTGCTCCACCTTTAACTTGAGAACCGCTTACCCTCATTTTTCATTTACACATATAAGCTAATTTGAACTAACGACCGAGAAGTTAGGTTTATTGCTTTTAGAATTATCATAAGGAATAATTGAACCAATTTTAGGGTTATTCCAAGCTTTGTTGGATTTTCAGGCTCTATCATCTGGCTGATTTAATTTAGCACATCCCAAATTCCTTATTTCTAATGCTCGGCTTGTACAGCTCCAAATGGCTGGGAATACTTATGATATTTCAGAGTTTTACGCGGCACCCCGTTGGAAGCCAATTTCCTAAATGTTCTACGGAAGGTGCGACTAGTCGAAAAGTTAATTTCCTTTGGAATAGAAGTTTTCTAACAGAATTCGTGAAACTACGAAGTGTAATGACTTCAGCTGTAAGACAGTGATTTAATTACATGCTTTTCGTTCGATGTTAATTTTTCTCGTTTCTGAAAATCTGTGGAATTCTTCATTTTCTTCTTTTTTAGTTTTCTTTACACAGAAGGTGTCAACGAAACCAGTTACAACAGTATCTTATATTTACCGAGACATGAAACAAGTAGCAATCTTCCAAGATTACATATGTGTTATAATTATAGAAAACTAGCAGCACCCCGCGGTTTCACCTGCATACTGTCCGTTCCCGTGGGAATACGGGGATAAAATATAGCCTATGTTACTCGCTGATAATGTACCTTACCATTGACGAAAAATGAAAAATGTTTAAAATCGGCCCTTTTAGTTTCGAAGCTTATTTGGTACAAACAAAAAAATATTTCCTCTTATTAGTATAGATAACAGAATGTCATTTCCATAAAACCTCAACCATGTTCGACACCGTGGTAACCATAACCAAAATAATAAATGCGAAAGTAAGTTTGTTGGTTACGCTTTTTTTGTGCGGAGATAAATGAGAGTCTAGAGACGGTTACAAGCTACTTTTTTTCTAACAAAAGCTTGTCTTCCATTATATGGCAAATCTATGACGTACTTGGTATACGTGTGCTGCAGTTTATGCGTGACCAGCCACTGGCGAAGCACCAGTCTCTGCTGCAGGATTTGTGCAGCTCGTCGCAGTCTCTTCTCCTCCTCCGCCGGCAGCTCGGGTAGCCGGTCTAGCTGGTCTGGAGATCCGCATCCGGAGAGCGTGGAGATACCTGGAAAAGGAGAAGTCCTGTTAGGTAACGGTTGGATGCCAAATAAGTTCCAATTAATATATCATAAATGTACTACTTATATAAGTAGTACATTTATGATATACTTTTCTCTTTTCCATTAGGCAGTCGGCAAACAAAATAAACATGAATATAATTCCAACATGTTAATCAGTCTAAATCTGCGCGGAGCCGTTGAATAATTCATTTAAACATTTTCAGAAACAATAACCGTGTAAATGCCTAATGACGCCCACCGTGGGACTATTCAAACCTCGGCTTTATCGCAGAAAATCACACTTTACACGCAGATAGTTCACACTAATAACAACCATTTGGCATTAATTAAACGAAAAAAAAACTGCAATTTCAATAGTTCACACTGAAAAGTATAGAATACATAGGCTTAATGGCGCCCACCTCGGGACATCTAACAATGCCCCTTTCATATTCATTTACATTAAATGAGCGATTATTACAGCTAATAACATTTTAATGCAAAATCCATGTTCAACAACCATTAATAATATTAAATTACAGTGAGAAAAGCTTTGTTGTCAGTACGTTGCCTGGAAACGGGGAAGCCTTGACCTTGGGGCTAATGGTAGCCTGTATTACGACAAGAAAGTTGGTGCTAGCTATGTCCAAAAGTATGTTTGTGCTGTAATTTTGTGACATAATACACGCTAAAAACGGACTATGTGCGACAAATAACATTGTCTATGTAATTTTAAATGAGCGTCTAATAGTCTGCGTGTTGAATTAATAATAATTACCAATTAAACAATAATGACTTGGCCTTTTGAGATATTTTCCATAACTTTATAGAAATCTGCAGTGTTATAAAGTAGATAGACAAATGTCACTTAAATATGAATTCATAATTTGTATTGTAAGAAGTGACTCCCTTGAGAGACGTTGCGGGTTAATATTTAAGGCCTACTCGTGGTTTAGCGCAGAAATCGTTTCAGAAATTAAACAAATAAGTCGTTTTATGCTACAGTCATAAATCTGCAGTTTTAGTAACAATATTATGACGGCACCCTGATCTTTTCATAGCCACGATTTGACATAAATGTAATTTAGGAATTTTAACAAAATAATCTATATTTAATATTATAAAGCAGAAGAGTTTGTTTGTTTGAACGCGCTAATCACAGGAACTACTGGTTCAAATTGAAAAATTATTTTTGGGTTGAATAGACCATTTATCAAGGAAGGCTTTAGGCTATATATCATCACGCTTAAGCCAATAGGAGCGGAGCAGCGATAAAGAATGTTTTAAAATCGGGGATTCCACGGGGACGAAGTCGCGGGCAGCAGCTAGTATTATTTACAATTGAATACCATTTCTCGTATAATAAATATTATTCAACATTCTGGTAATATTTAGACAGTTATAACGAATAATATTGAGACAGTTTCGACCATGACCTTCAAAGCATGAGTCACGCTATTCATGGGAAGAAGATAAACATGACATGGTAACCGTATAAAGTGTAAGTTGTGAAATACATTTCTTTATTCCAAGGTCTTTGTCAATGAAGAACGAAGAGACTTTAGTTATAAATAATTCTGAACAGAAAACAATCAGTAAAACAGTTAAACGCTAGTAATTAACCTTAATAAACAAAACAGATTTAAACTCGGCTCAGCTGATTATAAACGCCTCCTACTCACAAAACTTTGTCAACAATGAAGGAACGGCAATTCTTATCCAGCCATAAATTCTATTTTCAGACAAAGAACGAAACACCCAGAAAACGCCATTCAAAAACTTGATAAAAGGGCTGGGAAACTTTAAACTGCCAGCTTACATGAGGCACGCGAGGTTTTAATCTAAGTTGTGAAGCATAGTCTTGCTTAGATTGTATCTGAAGATTAAACACGAAAAGCAGGCAACACGCCACGGTGGCGTTGTTTAGCGATAAGAAAATTGTTACTAGTACTTCACTTACAAAACACGTACATACTACTTAGGTAACAACATTTCTTTTTACAGCAATAATTTCGTGCTAGAACTGCCAGCCGTTAGTGATATAAAATGTAAAAATGCATTCACCGCACAGTAAAACAGAATTTTACGCTAAGTGTCGGACTGAAAATATAGCCTTTGTGCGTCCCATTGGCGCCGGGACAGGGTTGCACATGCACTCCCCTAGCTTCCAATATTTATGCAAAAAGCTTTACAAAATAAAACGTCTAAAAGACTTTTATTCGTGAAATTTTCAATCCCGTTTTTCTCGTTTTGCTCGCTCTTGCATCCTTCTAAGTCCATTTCTGCGTATGTCAATTGTTAGTTCTATTTCTGTATGCATGGTCAAATAACTATTTGAGGCCAAAGCTGAAAAGGTATCTCACTGACAATTTTCCTGCCAGCGCCAATGGTGCTCCCAATGTACTAACCCTGAAGAATTCATAATTATGTAGTTCACAGTTATCCAGGGCTCGTTACTGACCCGTTAAGGCAGTTAAGGAATAGTATGTTCATATACATATGCACATTCTGCTTATAGAGTAACGGTGTGCGTCTCTGAACGAAACGCATTCGTTCTGGCCGGCTATAATTTCAATTTTCGGTTTCTAAATTTCAAACATATTCCATTTTTCCAAAGAAATCGGCAGTATTTTACTGGCAGAGTTTACCATTAAATACTAATTCTAATTGCTGATCCTGTGTTTTCTTGCTCCGTGAGGTCTCCAACCTTACATATATTATATTGTATCTTCAGCTGAAACGTCAATGCAGACGTGTTGTAGCTTCAATGAACGCAATCAAAACGATAATTATTGTTCGTTGGAATTCTACGGCCCGTCTTCCGCACGCTTGTAAGCTGTTTTAGTGCCACGCGCTTTCCAGCCACATTAAAAAGGTCTTGCCAAAAATACGTTTGGATTCTTTAAAAAAGAAAACATTAAACAATATATCTTTACATACACAGTTTAAAGGAAAAAAACAACTGTCCAGGTTTATATTTTGAAAAACGCCAAGAGTATTAGTCCAAAATAATCAAAAATCTTTATGTATTTTACAAACAACGTTGCTAGTGACGTAAATCAAGGAATCAATTAGTGCGAACTTCAACTTTTCTTACTGACCTCGTCTATAAAGGTAACATGATTTGTAACTTTTGTCTTACGTAAGCCAATAAAGGCGATTCATTTTTTCGAGAATTAGAAGCATGCTCTAAGAGTTTGGCTTGAAGCACCTTCGTTAAGAAAGAAAGAAAACATTTTTATTTGCTAGAAACAGAAGGACACAATGTCAGGAAACTTAATTTTAAAACAATAACATTGTTTGCCCCTCGTTTGCATTTAGAAAAAATTGAACTTGCCTAACGCTGATTAACGCAACTGAAAACCATACGTTGAGTAAACAAACGCAAACGCAAACACAAGAAATGTTTTTAAAACAAACAAATACATCCAAATCGTTCGTCCGAAGAAGAACTGAGATCAGTCCTAACTTTCAAATAGTTAGCACTTGAGTGAGAAACAAACAACACAGAAGTTTCTTAGTGATTTTCGTCTGAAACCAATTTCAGATTATCGTAAGTGCTTTTGGTAACTTGTGCTTGAATGGCACTTAGAAGGATCGATAATGTATTTACAGTTACGTTACACATATACCTACTGGTCTGTCGGAGTCTCTTCAGTTCAAAATCTTTTTCTCATGACGTACAAAGGTATTTCCACTTGACTTTTTAGCAAAGGTGTTTAATCAATTTTAAGGGTACTGAATGTCTGCTGTTAATTCTGCTATCAGTATTGCGATTTTAAACTTAAAATTTTAGAAGTAATAAGTCTTGACCAAACTTGGTTAATAGTGTATCAGATAATCAGACAACAGACTTTGTGCGCAGGCTCGTTACTTGCAAATAAAAAATCACAGGCAATATTCAGATGCCATGCGAAAAATATTGAACTTCGCAAAAAAAATATTATGTACATATATAGATGTTTAAAAAATATTTAAATAGCCTTCAAGTAAACCTAACACTAAGTCCTTGATCAGAAACTAAGTCACGAACTTGACTTACAATAAAATCGACGTCCGTTTAACATACGATGACAAAGTTTTTTTACGACTACCGCACTTTTATTGCCACTTTCTGAACTCGAGGCAAAGGTCGCAAGAATTGCTTTTGGGCAAAGAAAACAACTGATACGATTTTGTTTTGAAAAAGGACATTCTGATTTCAGCCACTCACATTTCTGCTGACATGATGTTGTTTTTAGCCAAACTTGATTCTTCCTCCAGATCTCAGAATCCATCTACATAAAAACATTAAGGACTTGTGCGAACATTGAAGATCCAATGTAAATTATTGCCATTAAGTTAATATCTCTGCCCTATAGATCTGGCAATCTGGTAAGTAATAACAGCTTCACAAGATTTATGCACCATTTATGCCTGTTATTGTTATCAATAATTTCACAGGCTACACAATGATGTTCTTTTTCATAGTTAATGTGTTTATTGTTTCACAAAGAATTCTAGAAATTATTACATTTATTTTATTACATAACATTGTGTGTGATCAACTTGTCGGTTTTAATACTAGACAGAAAATCCGGCATTAATTAGTATTTTTTATGAATTTTACATGAAATACACAATGTAATATATATATATATATATATATGCTATGCTATATGCAATGCAACATGCAAACTACTTTAAAAGAGACTAGGCAAGGAGACACTGGCTTCATCTAGCTTAAAATGACAAGAAAAATTGGATGCGTTGTGTAACCTATTAACAAAATAAATATCGTTTATCAATCATTAATGTATTAAAACAATGGAAAAAAAGATCGCAACAAGCGAAAAAAATGTAAAATGGCAAAACCCCAAACTATCAAATATATATGTATATATATAAACAAATTTCACACCAAGTTTATTTCTAGCAAATATCAAACGCGGCAAATCTACCAATCTCGGTGAACAAATATTGGTCCCCATCCGTAGCCCTTTAAATTGTTTAAGGGTCTGCCATCGGGCTGATCGCATCCTATTCACTAAGTAGGGTAGCCCTTTATGGCATTCGATTTCATGGAGTTAAAAGCTTTGACCCTGACTTTGGGCCATCAATTGTTTTCGCTGACTCAGGTGTCGATTAGTTAATGTAGGCGAGGTAATGGTGTAGCGACTGAAATTGCTGAAATATAAAAGCCGTTCCTTTTAAAAGGCTGTGTCAGCACTAAAGGCACGTAATTTTATTAAACGATTCGCGCAACGCTTCGATGAATCGATAAAGCACATATATCTGTCGCTGTTATAGCTCAGCAGTACTTTATCGGGAGAATATTCTTCAACACAAACTTTAACTATTAAATATATTATGAAAACTCACTTAGATTAATAATGATATTGAATGGTCGCATTACTTCATTTTCAGAAAATTATTCATAACAAAATGGATAATCTCGTAGCGATAGACCAAGTTACGTTGTTAAATAAGGCATGATAATTCACCAAAACCGCACTTTTGAAATCTCCTTTCAAAAGATTGCTCCGTGAACCGTGTGACCCATGTCACACTTTGTGAAACAAAAAGATTCAGAGAAGCGTAAATAATAATTTTTTGAATATGTCTTACAAAGTACCTACGTCATTTTCAGTCTGTTTTGACTTTGTTTAAAGTAAAAAAAAACTCCGATATAAGAGCGGACCCACTCAAAAACGAACCGTTCTAAAGGAGACTTCTTATAGCCGTAAGACAGAAAATTAATAAATTATCTTCACCACCATCTCTACAAAAAACGCACACACCAGTATCATTCAAGCCAAATCAATATTCAATATCCATTGTCTTAATAGTTTAATCAGATACCACATTGATTGAGAGCCATCAACATCGGAAACGACGCCGACATCATCTAAGTACACATTTCGACATTACATAATGTAATGAAACGTCACTTGTTGCGCATGCGGGCTAAGGGGAAGTAGGACGCGGAACTGGGCCGGTGACCTGCGACCGGGCCATCCCGGGCTACAGGTGGACTTGTAAATACAGATGCAGCCCATAAGGGCAATGCACTGGTCTCTGGTTGAACGCTTGGGTGTGGTCAATGAGTTTTGACAATATTTTGTATAGTTGTATATAACCAAGGAATACGCAAACTAGTATTAGGAACAGCATTTAATTCTTCCTATCGACCTACATATTCTAAAAGTACAAAGGACTTGCGTATTAAAACGCTTAATTTATAAAAATATAAACGCGTAGTTTATAAATACCAGACCGATCTCAAGAGGATTTGTGAAATAAGTAACTTAAATAATTATGAACTTATCTTTAAAGCTACAATAGAAACTTACTAACCAAGACTTTTCAATGTAACCAGCTGCGGCTGAATTTCATTATTGAACTAAAGAAATATACCAAATTTTACTCGCTTTTATAACTAATATGATTTGACTTTTGAATCCGAGCATTTTCGTCAGACTCCCAGACAACACAAAGGCGCGCTTTTGCCATTACCATAATGCAATAACATTACTCGGGAGAAACGAAACCAGATTATCTAATTGAAGTATATTCCGCGGCAAGCAGGGCGGATTACAAATCGATTAGTAACCGAGTTTGAACAGCCGAAAGGTCAATTTGCGCTAGGTCAGTGTTAAACGACGTGTTCGGCGCATTTTTTAAATCAAATAGGCGTGCGAGTGGATTATTCACTTTATTCCAAACTAGCAGCGCCTCGCGGTTTCACCCGCGTAGTTCCCGTTCCCGTGGGAATATGGGAATAAAATATAGCCTATAGCCTTCCTCGATAAATGGGCTATCTAACACTGAAAGATTTTTTCAAATCGGACCAGTAGTTCCTGAGATTAGCGCGTTCAAACAAACAAACAAACAAACAAACTCTTCAGCTTTATAATATTAGTATAGATATGTTGTTACATATTGCTGAACGACATGACGCGTTTGGCATGATCCCAACGCGCTATTGCAGATGGACATTTTAAGTAAACTTGCACTCTCGCGGCCCGAATTGGCCAGCCATGTTAATTAGATCCCAGGAGAGTGTTTGTCGCTGAATAATTACATCGTTGCATAGTGAATCAACTTCATACTAAATTAATGTCACTCTTCTTGATACAGCTGTGACAGGCTTTGGTAGATTACCGAATGTCAACGGAGTTACCCAGATGTCAAGTTTATAACAAGTTTAAACCAGACTTGATTAAAATTTCGCAATATTATAAAGTGAGGATAGTGAAAATAGAATTAGTAGAAGAATGAAGTAGAATTATAAAATAATGTTTTGTAAAAAAAGAAAATAAGTATTCGTGTAGAAATAATAAAATTGTTGGATATTCAAAGTAAAATGCTTGAAAAACATCGCACTCGTTTCGTTTGAAAGTGTTCTTATTGTCTTAGATACTACTTTCATAAAAGGTTGGGAAACTTCAGTAAAAACTTAAATACTAGAATAACATTCTCACAAAGAGATTTTACCCACACCACTTCTGAAGTTAAGGGTCCGGAAATTATATTGGTTTATACAATTATACAATTTTGTATTCAAAAATTGAATGAGAATCAGCTACAGGCCTTCATACATAATGCATCCAATACACTACAGTTTTGATCCGAACAACGCAAGAGCGGAATACTAAACAGATTGGGAGCAGAAAATATTGCTCGTAAAACAAGTTGCCATGCTGCAGAGCTGCCGAGTTCTTAGCAGTTATGAACTTGCTGGTTTATGCATCTTATCATTAGATCTCTGATATCTTTTGCATCAAAGAAACTTATACACTTCGGCCTAGGTCAATTAGATAAACTTGAGTATCGATAAACTTCAGTATCAAGGGTGCGGCACTCGGCAACACGTTAGTTTATAAGAGTTTCTCGCGACTTTCTTCCAACGATAGACCTTCCTTGTTGTTCGACTCTCTTGTTTCTATTGTACTGAATAGTTGACTGCCATAACATTCATCCGCCGCATATAATTCTAATCCATCATGATTTTGTCACCTCTTTGTATTAATCCTTTCTATCAAAGACTGGAGTCCAAAATGGGCAGCGACCACTAGCAGTGCACTAGATTACAGAGTAACAGAAGACGTATTATTAAAAGAAGTTAAGTAACACATTGCAAAAATGTGAATAAATCTTTTAAAAGACTTTACAAGAGCTGAACGGGAGAGATAAAATTACTCTTTGTAACTAATGACGTCACTGCGTCGAATTGAAAACATAAATGGATTTTTTAATTACATTCGTTCTTCCCGCGAGAGGCGTTTTATCTCGGTACATAAAACAATTTATGTATCGGATATGCATACATTTCATTTATATACACGTCGTTGCTGGTATTAAAAACGAACTGGAAAAAGTGGGTCAGTGCAAAACAGGCTTTTCACGACCACACTGCTTTTTGTGCACCAGAAAAATACCTTTTCAGTTTTTATGTTACGTCATGGCTGTTTTCTGTTGTGGAAATGGAGAGAAAATATTGAATCCGTCCTGTATACCTGATTCTACTGGATTCGTACATACAAATACCTCATACTGTGCCTCTAGCCTCTACTTCGTTAATCATATTTCTGTGCATGATTTTAGCCAGTGTCAGTTTACGAACTGTATCTAAATGCCAGTGGCGTACAGTGGTTCGAGTTAGGGTAGGCCAGAGAAAACGTCCAAATAATTAAAAAAAAAAACACAATATTCAGGGTTGATTTTAATGAAATGAGCTTTTTTTTTAAATTGCCTATTTAAAAAAAAATTACACCTCATTTCAACCCTGAATAATGTGGTGTGTGTTTTCTTTGGACATTATTTTCTGGCCTACCCACCTCGAACCACTGCACGCCACTGCGTAATGCCCAATGCATTAAACATCTGACAAAGGTTATGGTCAGCAGTAACTCCAGGCGAAAGCTTGGCAGTTGGCAAGCCGCTATTACTAAAGCACTGTAGTATAATATCTATGGCACAGAACGAGGTCCCCAAACAAAACGCTCGCCAAACCAGCCACGGCTAACATATTAAGTTGAGGTCCGGTGAGCGAGGGCCTTTTGAATTAGTTCCAAGTGGTGCTCGCGGGGAGTGCTGCATTTAAGTGGTGCAGGTGATAAGCAGAGCGAGTTCTAGAGAACTATCGCCAGTGATGTTCTAACAACACGTAGGTAATTTCTAGCAGTTTGAAGATGGATGCTATTGGCAATTTGAAAAATAATGCTATTGAAGCAAAAATGAAAGCATTTACTTGGTTTTCTCCTATATCTTTAACTGACTTCAAAAAATAAAGAAGCGTCTCAATTCGTCCTTTTATTATTATTGATAGGCTAGCGTCTGAAATAAATAGCACCAGATGGAAAGCGATGATGTGGATGGATGGGCACGCCTATCTGAAGTCTGAAGAAGCGATGATGGGAACGTCTTTCTGAAGTTAACATGATGCCAATGTTTTCTAGACGACTTTGTCACGGTACTCGGCTTGAATTAAATCACTTTACGTATAAAGAAACAATGGAATGTCGTGGTTTTCCAACATCTGCAGTGTTCGTCTGCATGCGACACATAAATACAGATACAGTTGCTGTTAAGAGTTCGACTGATGTAATCAAACATGTATAAATAATAAAGCATACACACACAAGCACATAACAACAACAACATATTAATAATATTATGAAGGAATCATGATCCTGCTGTTTATCTTGGTAAGACTGAAGAGAAAACACTTTTTTTACAAAAAAAGTACTACTCAATTTTATTTCGGAAGTCGGTTGTTTCTTCGTTTTTTGACACAGACTTTCGAAATTAAAGTTATTTTATACTCTTGCTTTTTTTTTGAAGTCGTTTGTATATTTTTGTAGATAGTTTTTTTAATTTATCACTTTTTAGTGGTGATACTCCACAGCTAAACGTACCGATCACGTACTATATACATATGTATATACACGTTATAAACTGGTGTAAACAATACATATATTCGGAATAATCCCGGAAGATTGGCTTTCATTTATTGAAGAGTTCCGTTTCCTATTTCAACAAATCAACAATGAATCAACAGACAAGTGCAAATGAGAACATCATCAATGTAGTCAAAGCCGCGCATTATTATGTAAGGATAACACAAATACTAGTCGTCAGATCTTAATCAAATTTAAATGGAACCACATGACAAGCACCAGCTTTCAATTATAAAAATAATTAAGAATCGATAAACCCGGTAAAAAGTTGAGATAACACACACAAAAATAATATAGTCGACTTGAGAACGTTCAATTTGTAAAAATCAACCGACTTTTAAACAAAAAACAAAACAAAAAAAAAAAAAAAAAAAAAAAAAATTGATTGAGTCAGGCGTTACTTTGCGGAAATCCATTTTAAATTTGAAAATGAAAACAATATATCTAGTTTTAATTTCCGCGAATATTAGTGGGTTGCAGGTATGCACCTCCCTCCCGCCCGCTATATTATGCACATGCAAGATTACTGGGCAAATGCAAGGATTTTAAGCACATGCAGGAAGGCAATGCAAAACCCAACACCATTACCGACACGTGTTTCGCCTCTCCACGAGGCATCATCAGGGGACGTGTTGACTCGCTGACCGTTGAGTTGCGACTGAGCATTTAGTTTTTTTTTTTTTTTTTTTGGAATGGACCACTCGCAGTTCAGCACACTAAGGCTGGTTACTGCTCAACCGGACAATCCTGTGGTGGCCTCAAATGAATTTAAGGCCCCCAGCCAGGGCTAAAAACTACTAAAAAGCTAAATGACCGCTTCGCTAAGGGCATCCCCTGTGGGATACGGGCCTCGGCTTAACGGGGTCATTGAGAGGGGCAGCAAGGGACAGGCTGGGTCAATTATTATTATTTAGGGGATTTAACGCTAATGGCTCAGCGGCGCGGGCTGGCTCGTTAGGCAAAAGTCGGGACTGAGCATTTAGTACAAGGCACCCCCCTTTTATACACTGCCACCGTTGGTTATTTGTGTACAACTACCCACAAACATTCGCAGTAAAGGGGAAGAAACCAAATTCGTCTGGTCATTCAACAGTGCAAAATTATTATTATTACTATGTTTAAAAATCTCTAATTGTTCTAAAACACACAGCCGGAAACCCTTATCACAAATATGTAGTATATTAAAACTATTGTTGTCGCGCAAAGAATGGCCGGTATCAATTAGATGTTTCGCGAAATTCGATTTGTCCGAATGACCATTTCTATACGCGGCAACATGTTCCCCATACCTTATGTCAAAGTTTCGGCCCGTCTGACACACATACACCCCGTTGCATTCATCACAGACCAGCCTATACAACCCAGACTTTTTACTATTTTCTAAAATATCTTTTCCGTTACAAATACGGCGTATATTCTGGTCCGTTCTGAACGCTACATAAACGTTGTTTTTTCTAAGTAAATTACTAATTCTATCTGAAATGGGGCCCATATATGTAGGTCAGACTGGCCACATATCTATTAATATTAGTACGCGGACATGCATATAATAGTGAACGAACCCTTTCTTTCTGCTTTTTACTAATTAAACTGTCTACCATTGACTTAGAGTAACCGTTAGAAATTGCGATCTGGTAAATAATATTAAGTTCTTTTACATAATTTTCTGCTGAAAGGGGGAGGGCAAATAATCTATGAATATAGCTGCGGAAGGCGGCTAATTTATGTTGAAGAGGGTGACAAGAAGAGGCTGGTATTGTCGTGTCAGTGTGTGTCGGCTTTCGATAAATTTGGAAATCTAAGTCACTATTGTGTTTTGTGATAGTTAAATCCAAAAAGTTAAGGGAGTTTTGGGACTCTAATTCTAATTTAAATTTAATTTTTGGGTGAGTTTTATTTAGTTTTTTAACAAAAAGGTCTATTTGTCGAACGGTACCATTCCAGCAGATAATTATGTCATCTACATATCTATAATAAAACAGAATATTAGGTTAACTTTGAATGTAAACATATAGTGAACGAACCTTTAAATTTAAATTAGAATTAGAGTCCCAAAACTCCCTTAACTTTTTGGATTTAACTATCACAAAACACAATAGTGACTTAGATTTCCAAATTTATCGAAAGCCGACACACACTGACACGACAATACCAGCCTCTTCTTGTCACCCTCTTCAACATAAATTAGCCGCCTTCCGCAGCTATATTCATAGATTATTTGCCCTCCCCCTTTCAGCAGAAAATTATGTAAAAGAACTTAATATTATTTACCAGATCGCAATTTCTAACGGTTACTCAAAGTCAATGGTAGACAGTTTAATTAGTAAAAAGCAGAAAGAAAGGGTTCGTTCACTATTATATGCATGTCCGCGTACTAATATTAATAGATATGTGGCCAGTCTGACCTATATGGGCCCCATTTCAGATAGAATTAGTAATTTACTTAGAAAAAACAACGTTTATGTAGCGTTCAGAACGGACCAGAATATACGCCGTATTTGTAACGGAAAAGATATTTTAGAAAATAGTAAAAAGTCTGGGGTGTATAGGCTGGTCTGTGATGAATGCAACGGGGTGTATGTGGGTCAGACGGGCCGAAACTTTGACATAAGGTATGGGGAACATGTTGCCGCGTATAGAAATGGCCATTCGGACAAATCGAATTTCGCGAAACATCTAATTGATACCGGCCATTCTTTGCGCGACAACAATAGTTTTAATATACTACATATTTGTGATAAGGGTTTCCGGCTGTGTGTTTTAGAACAATTAGAGATTTTTAAACATAGTAATAATAATAATTTTGCACTGTTGAATGACCAGACGAATTTGGTTTCTTCCCCTTTACTGCGAATGTTTGTGGGTAGTTGTACACAAATAACCAACGGTGGCAGTGTATAAAAGGGGGGTGCCTTGTACTAAATGCTCAGTCGCAACTCAACGGTCAGCGAGTCAACACGTCCCCTGATGATGCCTCGTGGAGAGGCGAAACACGTGTCGGTAATGGTGTTGGGTTTTGCATTGCCTTCCTGCATGTGCTTAAAATCCTTGCATTTGCCCAGTAATCTTGCATGTGCATAATATAGCGGGCGGGAGGGAGGTGCATACCTGCAACCCACTAATATTCGCGGAAATTAAAACTAGATATATTGTTTTCATTTTCAAATTTAAAAAACAAAACTACAAGTAAAACAACTTTAATTCCGTAAGTCGGTGTTCAAAAAACGAAGAAGAAAAAAACCAAAATCATCGACTCATTCATCGACGTTTTTTCGTTTAGAAGTCGGTTGTATTTTTTTGTAAAAAGTTTTTTTATACGCAATTTTAATGTAGAAACCGGAGGAATTCAAAACACACGCAAGCAACTACTAAAGACCCTTTTGTCCGCACCGCATTCTTTCCACCGGGCTCCCTATTAAAGTCTAATCTACCTCTCGCTCGTAAACTCGTAAACTTCAGTTCTATTAGAAAGTTTGCAATCTAATTAAAAACACGATAATTATACGACACCGGCTAACGAACCGCGTTATTTTTAATTGCGGTCGAGCCCTATTTACTTCACAGTAGCTATTCTGTTTTTTTTTTCAAAGCTACACTAGATTTTATTTTCCGTTACATAATGAAAAAAAGGGCCCGAATTTTCCTCGTCGGTCACAAACTGCTGTAATATCGCTGAATGGTAAAATTAGGCCTGAAAATTGAAGGACTTCAAGCAGGCCTGACGACTGCGAATGGAAAGACCTAGCTTCAGTAAATAAGATGCAGCATTCCGTCCGTCACTATACATTTGGGTGCATAGCATAACCAGCCTTTTAACTTTCCCACTGCTGGGACACAGGCTTCCTCTCTAGGAGAGGCCAGCACGCGGGCCTAGTCCGGGTTGGTGAATGTCACATGTCTTCGAATTTTTGGTTCTAGGACATGCCGGTTTCCTCGCGATGTTTTCCTTCACCGTTTTGAGAGCAGTGGTGATGAAATTAATTACACAAAGTAATGCGCCTGACTGGGTTTGAACCCGCGACCTACAATTCGTAAGTCGGGGCCGTTACCACTGCTCTGCTGCAGCTGCTGCAGTATTAAATAAGTAAGTAAATAAATAAAGATTTATTGTTGGTTTATGAATCACATACATAAACTTTCAACGCTAGCATGAAATTAGTCCAGATACTACTTACTAGCTTTTTCTTTTGGACTATCTCACAGGTTCCGAGCATTTTTAACCAAATTAAAAAAGGAGGTTTTCAATTCGAATATTATTATAAAACTCCGAACGGAAGTGCAAGTTTATTTTTCTTTGTTCGAAAGAGGTTTATTCCGAAATGGTCCAAGAACTTCGGAAATAGACAATTAAATTGATTTAGACTGGTTGGAATGTTGAGAGTATCAGCACTAAAAAATGAAAAATAATAACAAACTTTAATTTTGGAAGTCGGTGTTTCTGGTGTGTTTTATCCTTATTTCGTACTATTTAGTGGTTTTTATTTGGAAGTTGGTTATATTATTTGTAAAGAGTTTTTAATTCGAGATTTAAAAAACTATAGCCTTCAACCATAGATTAGTGGCTTTCTATCAGTGAAACAATTCCTTAATGCAACATACTAATAACATCATGATCCTGTTATGAAAGAGGGATGCTGCTATGCCTTTTGTACAGCTCCATCTCCCTCCCACACCGGAGTCATGCAGGCCCAGTGTTTCCAGAAAATACCTGCACTTTATGATATTAGTTCAGACTTCAGACTACTAAATCGTAGTTCCCTTATAACTTGGTCCAGTCACTACGCTTGCTTATACACGAGTGCTGTTGGCAATTAGTTGCAGTCGCTGGCTTGATGTTTTGCATATTTTCAATGTCCGCGCAATAAAAACATCGTATCGTGCCTACAAAATTGAAATTATGCCCTGCTTGTTTGACTTTGTTCCCGTCGGTGTGCGGGGCAGGTTTGTGCTATGCAATAGCAGAAGTTGTTTGGACATTCTGAAATGTTTAAATTATATCGTCTCTCTAGACGATTGTAGTTCATCAACACTCATGATTCTCTTCAGAACGCCCGTTCTTAACCTCGTTTGTGCCGGGTGGTAAGTGATGGATGATGTCTAGAAGATGCTTTGGCTGTGAGCTATGGAGGAGAAGTCTTCGGTACCCTGCAGTACCTCTGCTAGATTACCCTGATTTTCTCCTATTAATGACTGATCCAAACTATTTCTTCAAACTTATTTTGTTCCACTGATCTTTGAACATATCTAGGACTATTCATAACTTCTTGTGACCAAAAAAAAACTCAAAACGTAAGACAAATACGATGACCCCAAGAGACCTCTTTGAACAGACTCAATACAGTATTTCAACTAAATAACCCATTTTAAGGTAACATAAACGTTGTAAGTACCAATTAAGGATTGCACAGACGGTATAAACATCCAATTAATTACGGCTGCACGAGCCAAACATAAAGCTGAATTTCCAATTAAAATAAACCCCTTTGCTCAAATAATTTCAGTTACTTCTTCAAAGGGTTTTACAGCATTAATTATTGCAGAAACAATGATCTAACTTAACGTAATGCACAACATTTGAGGATAACTACGTTGTCAATACACATTTTACAACTTAAAGCATTAAAATTATCTAGTCACCGTCCAGGGTTCAATAAGGAGTTGCGGAATTTGTTCTAAAGAGTCACCGCGGCTCTGGAACGCAAAGGACACAAGAAGGATCACGGGTGGGTTTTAATCAGTAAGAGTCTGACACTCCCTCCCGCTCCGCCCGAGAGAGGGAGAAGTCATTTGATGATTTCCCATCCAAAAAAAAGGGTTCAATAAGGAAGTGTAAAAGACTACAAATAACGTCCATTAAGAAAACGTGCCATGATCTCCTAAAGGATGATTCACGCTACACCGTGGGGCGACCGGGCTCCGACAGTGCGCCGCCGCCGCCGGGACTCGGCCGGGGCACGGTATTGAAATGTCGGTGGGTATTGTTTCCCGGCTCCGGCACGGTCCGGCCCCGACACTATCAAGCAATCAACGTCAAATCTTAGTGAAGTGAGCAGCTCAACAACAAAATGGACGATGAAAAATTATTAGAATATGTGTTCAAGTACCCTGTGGTTTACGACATGAGCCATCATAAGTACTTAGTTAACAAATACTAAAATATTATGTATATGGAAAACCATTTCGGACGAAAGACTACTTGTGAAAATTGCATATTTACTCAAGTGTCAAGTCTATCGACAGATGATATCACTAGCTGACAAAAACCACATAATATAGATTTATAGTCGTGTAAATAATACGGCCGAACAGCCCGGTGCCGGGTGACATGAATGACTGGCCCGGCCGGCGCACGGCGGACGTGTCCCGGCCGAGTCTCGGACCGGTCGCGACACGGTGTAGCGTAAATCATCCTTAATAGTGAGTGATCGCATTACACACGCCCGTAGCGCGGAAGACGATTTTGCTAGCTGTCCTCTTGAATTAAGCTCTCAGTCAACTTTACTGCATCCTTGGGGACAAATGGAGTGAAAAACATTTTTGCTGTGAGACATGTTTTAGAGAGAGTTGTTAAGTTGTTTTATAATGTGGAAATTATAGGGATGGTCACCTAGGGGTGTGTAATTTTAGGTTTATCTATTTTTAAAGAACGAGATCATTTTCATTTGTTATAATCATCTATCGTAGAACAACTTTTAATAGACATCCAAGAGTTATAATTTCATTTCATATAAGCTTCAGTCGACATGACATACAGCTGATACAGCTAAGCTAATGATTAAAAGTATTTTTTTTTTTGTGTTGTGGCCCCATCGTTTAACTAACGATGATTTTGCCAATGTCAAGGTTTGGAGAGGAACTAATGATCGGTTCTCATTAACGATAGTGAATTTGAGTCAGTTTTTGTTGTGAATCGAGGTTCAAAAGAACAAAAAGTTTTTGGATTATATAGATAACAGCACTTATGAGTGTTAAGACACGAAGGTAAGTAAACAATTCATATTGTATTAACTTTCGAACCGTCAACATGACATGCACAAAATTAGTACCTAAATGCGTCCTGCGTACTTATTTATAGCCAAGTTGCCGTCTCAAACAAGATGTGCCATTTGGAAATGCCACAGATCTACTGATCACTAATTTTATTGAATGTATATGTATACATTCGGCTTAAATTTCGGTCGTGACCAAAGGAAGTTGAAGGGACACCTAATTCTGCCTGCCTTAAAGGAACCTAAAATAAATGGGATTTCGCCAACTCGAAAATAAACCAATACCGATACAGAAAAAAAAGAAAAAGAAAAATGTTTATTTGGGACTCGCACAAGGCAAACAAAAAAAAACTCCTTTCTAGTTAAAATAAATTAACAAAAGCTCAATATCAGTTTAAACGTGGGAGGCCAAAAAGGTTCCTATCTCAGCATACCTATGTTACGATATTTTAAAAAATATATCACAGCGCTGCTATTCTAATAGGTCCTATATTGTATGATTTTCGGGGTCAAAATGTCTGCAAATCAGCTCAAGTATAGTCCATTTCATGGAACGCACTCAATTACCAGTCGCTTGTATCGGGCTGCTCGTTTAGAAATAGCGAGTCTTAGAATAAAAGTTTTTTTTTACTATGTATTTTACAATTTTTGTCTGCCTTATTTTTTGATAACACTTATCGTTTGACTTAAAAACGAAAAAAAAACATTTTTGCGAACTTTGACCATGAATAAGTTTTTTTTTTGCAAACGACGGATCGATGGGGACTTTTCACATATTTTCATTCATAATGCGCTAATTGCTGCACTGCACTATGCTAATTAATTGTAATCATACCCAGTTAAATGAATAACTTGCCCAGAGTAACATTGCCACCGAAAAGCGAAGTTCAAAAGATTAATGCTCCAAAAACAATTTACCGCAGTCAACTTTAACATTTGTACCTCTGAACTAATACGGAGCCAATTACATCTACCTTTTTCATTTCATTCTCAAATCCACGCAAAAGTAAATAGGTATACGTGCTCTGAACTCCAAATACTCGACGGTAGATAACGCAATGCACGATACAATCCAGCGCTGAAGCGCTGACGGGATTAGCCAGACTACGGTAACGCGAAACCTTGTTACAGGCAACTTTCAGGCAAATTTCGACACTAATCCAACATCATAAAGTCGTTTCTCGAATATCTACTTCGTTTGTTTGTTTGTTACAGGCTATTAATGTTACTGCTGGGGACCCGGTGATGTTATTAGTACTGTTGTCATGAACTGTCGCCAAAACGAATTTGGTAACTTTTTTTTTAAGATCACGTTGATTTAATGAATGTTTTGTCGAGCTGCGCTGTCCGGCCACGTACTGGAGAAAAGCCATATAATTAAAAACAAAAATAATCCTGGATTCGAGTTCATGCAACTCTTTGTCGTGCGCTAAAGCGAAAGTTTCAGCCAGAAAAACACCAAGACGCTTGCGAAACCCACCTGAGAACTGGGAAACTCCAGACAGCATGGAGAGCCCCGAGTGCCGGCTGTGGGAAGGGTTGATCATCCCTATGGAGTATATCTCCGAATCCTCGAACTGCCACATGGTGTACTTTAGAATACAATTGACATTAACTATCTATACCGATTTAACCGCCACCAGACAGTCCTCGAACAAAGGAAAATCACTCCGGCTCGAAATTAAAACGAGTCTTTATAGATTTATTGATATATTTTTTTTAATTGTTACCAACTGTGTTTTTTATCACAATTTTAATTAAAACGATCATATTAAGCTGATGTGTGGTGATATGCATGAGTGTTGCGGCGTCCGCACAGCACGGAGGGTGCGACGCGACTGAGCGAGCGCTTTTTGTATTTGTTTGCCGGCAGGGTGGGGGTGGCGGACGGCGACGTCACACCCGCCCCTCTCGCCCGCGGTATCTCTACAGATACTGCTATCGTTTTTCTACCGCGGCATCCCATCCTCGCTTTCATCACATAAATAGAATTATGATTATAATCTACCATACCAAGCATAAATGTAATTTTTGTAACAAGATTTTTTGAATTGTGAGAATTTACCAAGTGTACCCATAAACAAATTTCGGTAAGAGGTCAATGAACTATGGCAGTGTCTTGATTTCAGTTAGCTTTGTAGATAACAGGCACTATTTTTTTAGAAAATATAAAGTTAGAAACTATATTCACATATAGTTTAGAACTTTCCTAACGTAACCCCTGTCTGGGTTGATTTGGGTTCTTGAATTTTATTCCCCGATTTTATATGAAGTAGCTATGTACAGTGCCCAACAGTCCTGCCATATCATTTTAAATAATAGTCTTGGTTCTTTTATAAGGTTATTGTATGACGCAATAAAATCGAAAAATACTCTTCTCTGTACATTTTGAACATACCTAGTTCAATTTTTTTACTGAAACAATATGTCTCTTGGTATATGTAAAAATGATACTTTTACATCCATCTTTGGTATCCATTGGTTACATGATATTCCCTTTTATTAAGCCCCCTATTCCCTTATAAAGCAGCAGTTAAATTATTAAGAATATGCATAATTTAATTATTATTACCTTAATTTAACTGCTGCACTACAATGACGGTTTCAAATGATAGTAGTGTTACGCAAAGCCCAAATAAGAACCAGTACTTATGTGAAAATAATATTTTAGGAAAGAGCATGATTATAGCTGGATTTTGACCTTTGAGAAATATGAGGGACCTAATCCCAAATAATGGTAATTATATGGTTGGGCAAAGAGAGAGTAAGAGAGGCTTATATCCAGAGGGAAATGTCCAATATTATCCTGGCTTGAAATAAACATGAATATAAGTATTTTTAACCCAAAAAAATAATAATTAAAAGTAATAAAAAGTTAACACTAAAGCCTGGTTTAACCAATCAGAAACATTTTAAGATATTCAGTCATGTGTACATTTGCACCTAGAAACCACTATTTGCTTTTAAAGTAATACAGTTAGAAGTAATAAATAAGGTGAATAGAACCTTACAGTTAGGGGAAACTAGGGGAAACAACAAATAATTATAACTGTCCACAAAGTAGATACTTATGATATTTTAATATTCAATATCCCATGCAAATGTTTAGTTACATTGATGTTGCGGTTAAAACAACCAAGTTCAAGGAAAAACTTTAAGGTTTTTCGGGCATTAAAACTATCGTAGAATCGACCAAATCGGTCCAATGAATGAAAACAACAGGCGAGGCCTGGAACGCGCCCCAACCGTATTGACCATAACATTTCTGGATTTATTTACATTTATTTTATGACACAATTAGATTGACTACAAAAGAGTACTCACCATATTCTCGGAAGAGCTTCTTAAAGTCACTAAGATCGTTTTGATCCAGCCATTCGTCGACCAATGCACTTTCATCGTCAAAAATCTCGGTAAATACAACTCTTACTAAATAAATAAGCGAACACATAAACACTATTGTGCCACAGTAATGTACCCGTTTATACATGTTTACAGGTATTGGTCATAATGCCATTTTAAGTTATATTTAATTATAAAAATAAACATTAGTAAAATGAGGACGGCCCCACAATTTTGTTTTGATTGTCAATGTCAATTTTTGAGTTTGACGTTGAAGTTTTAATGCATTCCATCTTAATATTTCACATTTTTGAGCATGATGGGCATTTGTAGACCATTATTGAATATTATACATATATTATAGATATAATATAAACAGACGACGATTTCAACTATAAATAAGCGTCATGTGTAACTGTTAGCACAGACTTCAAATAAACGCTACATTTCAACAGCAGTCGACATAAATAAAAATGTTGACATGCGTTTAAGTTATCTTTTTGCTGTTCTGGAACGTTTTAAATATTGACTTTCTGTGCTTGCTTACGTTTTTTATTGCATTCCATATCTGCAGCTATTGCCGATCTAATAAAAAGGACATACCTAACGGCTATTTCTGAGAAAGTTTCCATAACTCACAGTTATGTTTATACGGTACAGTATTATTTACATTCACACGGTATAGCAGTTCGGAGGAAAGTACCAGAAAATACTTAACATTTAAAGATTACTTGAAAGAAGCGTTTTAACTAAACAAAGGGGGTACCTAACTCATGTGTTCATAACTATAAAACTACCTACAATGATCGTTGGAAATCGTCCTTTGATGTTTGATGTCTGTAGAATAATTATTTAGTTCGTTCCATCCCAGTAGTTCTTTAATTTTACAGTTGCATTTTTTCAAACGTTTTGAGTTTAGATCACAGACTTGTTCAGAAAGTTCACATGACATGCTTGTGATTCTACCCACACCTTAAGAGTAACCATGGAGTAACTGCGTGTATTAATTACATTTAATTTTTATCTTGTTTTTTCAGATTTTATATTTTAGTATACCTACCTACCTACTTATTAATTTAAAATCTGCTCATGAATAACTTCATCAGTCAGACTCGCACTTAACCGGTATATATTGCTGTCGTTACTCTGCTCCAGCCGTAAATACATGGGAATTTAAGCCAAAGCCACTGGTCGCCGTCAATGCCTCTCTTCTTTTTATCGCACCCTTAGAATTAAAGGGACCTAACTCGAAAATTGAATTTTTGGCTAACGAGCAAGAATTAAAATCTTTAAAAAATATTTGGTAAAAAAAAACAAATTTCTCCCGAGACCTTTGCTGCAGCTTTCCCAGTCATATTGCGGAATCTTTTTCATCACTGGCTTTTAGAGTATGTGTTCTACGTTCATTATATAGCTAAATTACAAATAACAGAAATTTTGAGTTAAGCCGCTTTAATTCTAAAGGTGCGTTATAAACCTGACTGAAAATGAAGGTTTAGTAGGTACCGTATTTTATAATTCGTTGCACATTTCTGAACGAAAAGCATTTTTTTGTCTATGTCCTATTTAAACGGGAGAAGTCGATCGTTTATAGCCTCGCTGCAGTTTCCCTATAGGAAGCAGGACTAGGGGCCTTAATAAAAATAATAAAGTAGGTACAAATAAAACAACACATTAGGTACTAGTTAATCTATTTTATATAAATTGATTTGTTTTCAATATCACAAGGAGTGCTCGTAGTCTATGAGCTGCATAAAGCTAGGTGTGTTCGATCACAAATTACGAAAGGGAGCTTAATTCTAAAGTTCAGAGTAGAAGGACCTTGCACACCATCTCGTAAGTCTGACAAATTATTGTCGGGCGTATGCCCATAGTGCAAACATTTAGTGAGCTATTGGATTACAGCTTTTAAATTAAGAATTAATAGAACAGTACCTGCCTGTAAAAGTGTACAAAAAATAAAAATAAAAAAAGTAAAATCAAAAATAGGTACATCACTTAAAAAGGATCGATAAGAAATGTAGGTTAAATATGATTATGAAGTAGTAGTATCCTTCGATATAAATTGCTTTTGAGTTAAAAAGGATAAGGCTTCTGAAATAGAAAAAGGAATGCTCATATAATATTAAATTCTGACAGAGGGCAAGCTTAGGTACAAAACGAAAGTTGCGTGACAGAAAATGCAACGTGCAAAAGTCGAACTTTATGGTTTGCCAGCATGGGCATATACGACAGTGCGTAAGGAGCCTTACAAAATGAGAAGGCAAAGGACCATTCCTCACAACGCACTCACTAAACCACATTCAGCAATAACACTTTTAAATGCTAGGACCTGGCGGAATATCTAATACGTGTGGCGTCCATAAACTATCAAAAATTGCTTTTTGCG
Source organism: Hecatera dysodea (assembly GCA_905332915.2). Classification (NCBI taxonomy): domain Eukaryota; kingdom Metazoa; phylum Arthropoda; class Insecta; order Lepidoptera; family Noctuidae; genus Hecatera; species Hecatera dysodea. The sequence goes on along the minus strand of HG995294.1, from coordinate 855,403 downwards.
TCACTCTAGTGTTCGGAATGGACCTCTACTTTGGTACAAAGGCTTTTAATCCTTGACTTTGAGTTTATCAGCGAGGGAGCAGGAGAGGCCTGTGCCATCGGGCTCCACATTCAGCTTGTCAACCTTGCTGTCCTTGATGACCATGGAGAAGCGCTTGGAGCGGTATCCACCGAGAGGAGGCAGGTTCACGCCGAGGTCCAGGGCCTTAATGAAGGCGCCGGTAGGGTCAGCCAGCATGCGGATCTGTGAATGAGATTGAGGGTGTTTACAGGATTTGTTATAAAGTTATGTATATTTATAATGTTCCATCAGCACGCGTAGATTAGATACATTAACATTTTTATTGCACTGGGGAATAAATGAACATCCTCGCAATGTAAATTTACTGAATTTAGTAGTCATAGCATGTTTATAGACGTATATAAATAATCCGTGATCTAATAAGTGTTTATGATACAGCTAGCGTTTGCAGTTGCACGCAGCTTCGCGCGCGTTAAAGTTTTATGTTCGCAAAAGAGCCTATAACCGTCTCCAGAGTCCCACCTTTCTCTGTACCAATATTCATAACAATCGGTTCTAGGAATTTAGTCGTGAAAGCGTAAAAAACAAACTCAAACTCAATTAAGGATTTATTAACTAGGCTTAGGCAGCCACAGGCTTAGTGTGTACGTAGGTATGCTATTTCCGACTAAGGATATAAAATAAAGACCTTCAGGACTAATCAAGCCGGAATTAAGGTCGAATAGTATGAAAATTAAATAATTATTCTATTTACGACTGAAAGGGAGGTTAACTCACAAGTGAAGGTTTTCGTCATCGCTTAATTAAATATTTAATTTGTTACGTGACGAAGCGAAGTTAATCAAGTTTCCGCCTTTCAAAGTGTCACTTTTATACTGTTTTACTAAAAACGTTTGTGACTGCACGACATTGAGGTCCACGATATTGAGCAGTTCTAAATAAATGTTTAATTGTTTTACATACTAGCTTTGCCTGGCTTGTCTCGCTTTAGTTTTGTTTTAGCGGAAAATTATATAGCCTTGCCCATCCATTTCTGTACCAAAATCAGTTCAGTCTTCATAACATTTATTTAAAAGCTTATATGATATGAAGGTACGAAGTTTTCGTCAAATCCTGTCTCTCTCAATAACTAACTAGGGTTTCCTACCTAGGGGAGCCTGATAAAAAAGTTACTAACTCAATTTTCAGTCTCTTCACCCCTAAAGCATAAAAGTATGTAACCTATTCTAAGTGATAGCTGACTCTTGGTACGATGCTAAAAAAGACGGGAAGCTCAAGAATTTAGTGATCCAAAACATGTGTATGATATGAATATACTACAACTTATAGCATAACAACACAATGCATAAGTGCAGCTATACGATGCAGCTCGAGCGATCTAAATTAAGTCCGCACTGTGTTCCGATCGATACGTCATGCCGTATCCAAATTCACAGTAACAATAGCCAAGCCTGTGCAAAGCTTTCCCGTCATATTTACTACTGTTAGGTTATGTAAATATATGTATGTACCAGTGTACCTATTCGTACAATATTCAGGATTTGTCTTGAAAGGGCTGACTGAAGACGCCAAAAGAAACTTGGCGACTGTATTTTGTACCCTTTTCGCTGGACCAACTGCCAAAGGTTTTCGCTAATAAAACTGTAATTACTGTTTCACCAGCGACACGAAGAAAGGGTCCGTCTTTTTCTTTGTGTCGCTGTTTCGACTAACAAAGAATTTTGGTCCTTCTAAAGAATACCTACATATTCTCTGATGATTGAATTTCAAATATGTTTCGCTATGGTGTGAATAGCAAATTTTGTAGACCTGCTTGTTATGATACCACACGACACACGGCGGCATTTTGTCAGACGAAGACATCCCACCGGAAAGCAAATTATTTTAATAAAAAAAAATATGTACGAGACGATAGCATCGCAATGCAGCTCCGAAAAACGGAAACTGAGTACAAAACCTTCGCGCCGGATGTGATACGCCAGCTTTCATTTTATGCCAGTATAAAACGAAATAAATAAAAAGAAATTCTAAAAGGCGGGCTTTTGTAGACAAGACTAATAAAGGATTCAACAAAAAGGGGACCGAAGGCCCGAAGCCCGTAATTCCGTGACATTGAAATTCCAAAGTCAAGCATTTTATAATAAAGCCAGGCTTCCGCGCGGCTACCCTCGAAATGTATAAAAAGCTTTCGATCTCACAAATTAACGAGTCACCTTGTAAGCTACGCAATTTTTATGAGGAAATCAGATTTTACATACTTTGTACGTGTGATAGTCAGATATCCTAACTTATGTTATAAATGCGAAAGTCTGTATGTTTGTTAGTTCATTGCTCTGTAACGCCTACACCGCTGAACCGATGTTGATTTAATTATAGTAGCTACAGAGATAAATGGCACCTATATAAATAAAAATATAGAGCTAAGGTCCAAGATCTGCTGAGGTTTTAAAATCGCAGAGTACATTTTAATCCGATTCGATCGATTTCTTGTGTAATAGTTGGCTCTTAAGTAGATCTCATAGATGATCATCGATAGAGGTTAGTTTGTCAAGTTTATTCAAAGATTTTACGGAACTTATTTGTATCTAAAATTAAGTATTAATGCCACTAGCAAAAACATCTAAACAAACGGGCTCGGCCCTTTTCCCACTATCCAAGTTTCAACCATAACTTCAACCGCTTACCTATATTAACTTTATTTATTTTCAGTTCCTTCTTCTAAGTTTCATTATTTACTACCTCTACCTATCATATCAGCCAAAAAGTACCGTAAAATGGGGGGAATAGGGATCCAGGGGTGAATAGGGAAAAAACCAGGAAACATTTTTGACGCTCAATATTAGTTTGCAAATCGTGCCAACTTTTACCATTTTTTGTGGGATAATAGTAGATTATTGGAACTTTTCTATGGCAACATTGAACAAGAGTGAAATTAGCTGCAAATTGTCAAAAATGTCAGTTGAAAATAGCATAAACAAGACGTCGGTTATTACAGTGTTTAAAACTTTGCTGTGTTAAAGCTATTTTGTATCAAGCGAATACGAGTGTTTGTTTTATACGTTATTTAGTGTTCGGGCCATCATATACATAAAAGGTAAGCATCAGTTTTTAGTTGATATTAATATTATTTAGATTTTTAGAATGACATGGGAAATATGTATTTTTTGGGGTGAATGGGGACGTCCCAGGTATGAATCACAACGAAAGCGGGGTTAATAGGGATGAGGATGGGATGAATAGGGACGGCTTATGTATGAATAGGTACAGCTTTATAGGGTTGTCACTAAGCAGAATTAACATTTTTTTTAAATTGCGTAATCTAGGTAGGTAATAACTAGGTTTATTTCTTTATATTTTATATCATTGATTTTTTATTTCATAAATTAGCGAGTATTACACTGCGTTAGTCTAGTGATTGCAAGTGCAACTGCCGAGCAGGGAGCCTCTGGATCGATTTCCGGGTCTAGCCAAGTTTTGTTGGAATTTCGAAATATTGTACAGAGTCCGAAATTGTGTCCAGTGTATCGTAACAGGCTCGGTTATCTATTTGTTGGGTCCGACAACATTACTGACGAATAGTGGGCGTCTCATTAAAATACGTGCCTCGGTTTTTTTTTATGGGAAGTTATTGAATGACACCACCCACACCTCTGGGCGGAGCTAAAAGTTTATTTTTAGTGTTGATATATTGAGTGGAAATATTTATATACAATAATGCAAATTTATTTTTTCAGATATGCCTCGCGTGTACCTATATCTCAAAAAGTAAAAAAATATTTTTTTATTTTAAGTAAAACTGATGGTTTTATATGATAGTGTTTTTATTTCAAATTGAAGTGTATTTAAGAGTGAGTTGTTAACGAATGACAACTTGATACCTACATTATATGTTTGTTGATTTTGAAATGTTTATTAATAAATAATTTGCAAAAGTTTTGTTCATTAAAATAAATAATGGAAGTAAAAGTGGATTTTATTTCAGTGACCTCTGACCAAATAGTATTCAGAAACTTGTATTAGGTATGTTTAAATGGAAGAATTACATAGTGGTATGTTGAATAAATTAAATAAATAGATAAAACAAAAAATAGGTAGGTAGCTAGAAATTATAATTTATTACACAAGTGGCAGCCCTAGAGAATTTCTCTATTGACCTTATTTTCGTCCCGATTGACCCCAATTTCTGGGTGAATAGGGATAGCCTATATTTTTAGCTTTTTTATGCATAAACTGAAATGCTAATTGCATAATTTATATTTGATCACAAAGATACCATCACGACTCAATTATTTCGATCGCCATACAGCGAATTTTCCTTAAAAAAACGCCTTATCTTTCTTTATGAAGTTCAGATTTGTCCCTTTTCACCCCAATTTACGGTAATAAATATGTGCTAATAATATTCTCAACACCTTTCAAATAGGTATGTAGATCTAAGTAACTTGTCATCATTATAAAGCAATATTAGAATCAATGTTATTGGTATAATTAGCTATACCTACAAGACTAAACAGTCTGTCTAACGGCCGAAACCAATAACCGATCTATCACTTACTGGAGATAGAAAAACAAATGAAACAACAGAAAAATTATATAGGATTTCTGTTGTTTCATTTGTTTTTCTATCTCCAGTATGTGATAGATCGGTTATTGGGTTCGGCCGTAAGTAAAGTTCAGTCTATCTATCAGTTTTATTTGAATATATAGATATTTTTAGCTAAGGAGTAAAAGTCCGTGTTTCCTGATAAAACTACGACGTCTTAAAGTCAAGAGTGAACAGGTTACCTCTGAGCAGGCATCCTCCTTGTTCACTACATCGTCGCTTCATCAGGTCAGACTGAAATAAACGCGAGCCTTTTCAAAAACTCGGTTTTTTCACAGAAATAACTACCAGCAAACACGTGAACGTTCCTCAATTATTAAAAAGCCCTTCTCTCTGGTCGTTCAGACTTGGAAAACCTGAGCCTTAACTATCGGAATCTAGACCTATTGGCCATACAAAACGGACCTTCTAACAAAGGACTGACAACTAGCAATAGCACTGAAATATCAACGTCCAAGTCAAAGCCATGGCACCATACTAAAATAACTTCCACCTTCAAGAATGAGGCAGACGCAATACAACTAGCCCATAAAATCAATATCTAGGTAGTCAGAAATCGGATATTTATACTGTCTATGAAATGTGTATTTCAAGCTTTCAAGGTAACCGATCGAACTTAAGTTACTATTTCTTTGTCATGGTTTCGGGATCAATAAAAACCTTGCCTTAGCTTTGTATAACGGACTTCGCTACAATAGGACTGTTATCTGCGAGGGTCACACACTAAACATCAGAGAGGAGTAGGACAGATGTATAGTAGCCAGGTTCGTCAGTTCGTCGAGTTTCAGTGCCCAGAACTCGACACTGAATGTGTTAACCCGCAAGCAAGCAAGTTCGTCTAGTAAATTCCCCGTTTAAACCACACATAAACGTGAATAATTCAGTAATCAAAGGCCGGAGGTCGCGGCAAGTGAAGGCGTATTGATTTCATAATGAGCTCTGTCGCCCGGCCGCTTTTACCGCCCATTATAACTAAACATCTACATTTTTTGCCGTTTTCCCGGCCATTAGGTCTATTGACCAATTTAGCGTAAACAGTGAACTGTTTCGGCCGCTTAATTAGATTCACTCCCGTTTTGAGGGAAGTTCGAGGTAATGTTGGATGATGTCAGCATTGTTCAGAGTTAAAATCATGGGGCAAAGGAATGGCCTGTTTTCCAGTCATGATATCCATTTTGAGTTATTCTAAATCTAACGACTGGTTTTACAGGTTGCGATTTTTGACTGACCAAAAACCATTTTGCACTGAAAATTGTAAGTAGGTACCGTTCGTGCACAAAGACTTAATGTTAATGTTTGCATATATCCATGTGTTGCTGGGGAATTTGTTGCGCCATGCGCCAGCCAAATCACTAGTACCTACCTAAGTGGTGACTGGTGGGCGTTTTGGGGGGCTGTCTTTATTCTGTGAATTTCACGTCCAAAAATGCTGGCTCCAGGTTGAAAAAATTACTTTTGATTTTGACTATTGTAAAAATTACAAAGGGACCGAAAAATTATGAGTAGGTAATTTTTATTTACAGTTTAGAATCAAAACAAAATTGCATAAAAGCAGTTGCAAGGTAGTAATTACTGGCAAGGGTAACGAACCCATGACACGCAAAACATAGGTTACACGCGACGTGCATTATCGCCGCTGGTATCGTAGGTCTTCGTTTGAATAAATGTTAAAAAAATATTTATTTTCACACTATTTTTAAGTAACAAGACTGTATTTGGTACACAGTCTTGTTAAAAATAGTGTGAAGATGGTGAAGACTTTAGTAGCAAATACATTTATTTACTTGAAATCATAAAGATTTTCGCAAAAAAGTAGCCTATGATTATTGTCTTTCAGAGTCCTAGCTACGTCTGTCCTAAAATCACACCCAATCTCTTCATCGCCATTTTTTTTTTGTAAAAGTTCCCGGTGGTATGTCTTCCCACCCCTGACCTCTTATTAATGAATCCTTACTATTAATTTAAACGCAAAAGTTTGTTTGTTACTCCTCCCATAGGATATTTTTGTCGCGGGAGTATGTTCCCTTGTGATAATTTTCGACATTCATGCGGGCGGGGCCGCGTGCGTCAGCTTGTATAATTATCTATATCTAATTCCTACCGTGAGAAATTATGCCAGTCTTGACCTTGCTGAATTATTAACTAGTCAATTTTTATTGGCATTTTTAATGGCCTTATTGACCTTTTCTTTCTTTCAATAGGAACATTATTAATATTGGCTGGTTATATTGGAAAACATAAAGTTATAACTAATTAATTTAGAGGTATAATTATTTGTCTGTAGCCACTGGAAGAACTGATCTGATTGCAAATATTCTTCTTCACTAACAGAAAGCTATGCTATCATTGAATGCCATATGTAACTATTTATCACAAAAGAATGCACTGTTCCTGTGGGATATAAAAAGGGAGTAAAGCCACGATAAAATCTATACTAATATTATAAAGCTGAAGAGTTTGTTTGTTTGTTTGTTTGAACGCGCTAATCTCAGAAACTACTGGTCCGATTTGAAAAAAACTTTCAGTGTTAGATAGCCCATTTATCGAGGAAGGCTATAGGCTATATTTTATCCCCATATTCCCACGGGAACGGGAACTACGCGGGTGAAACCGCGAGGCGCTGCTAGTCTAGTATTATGTACTGCATCAGCCTAGCCATTTCCCAACTTAGTGGGGTTTTCTTCCAGTCAAACTGGACTCAGCCGAATACCAGTATTTTACGTGGAGCGGCTGCCTACCAGACCTTCGCAACCCATTAACTGGGTAACAGGGTCCTTCTTGGCAAGACTGGATTCTGATTTTCTAGGGTTTAGTAGGTTTTTCTAGTATTTTATACTTGAAGAAGAATATAATTTAAAAAGATCTGGACATATACATAAGTACAAAAAAGTTGAGTAGTAAAAATTATAATGTTGTCTCTTAATTATTGTATGTTTGCAAATAAATAATAACATTGTGGAGCATTTATATCTTAAGGTGTTTTAATAATTCAGTAAGTAAAAAACTGAATTTTGTAATTGCAGTAAGAGTCATGTTGGCTCTTAGCCAAAGCCAGATTCAAGTAAGCACTTAAGTTGAGAGTCTGAGAGCTACTTCACATGTGAAGATAGATGGAACAACATTAGACAGATCTTGATGATGAAATACAGAGTAAAAAAAAGATGCCTGCAAAAATATTTGATGTGATTCAGTGGTAGAGTAAGAGTAAGATGTGCGAGTTTGGTTTACGTCCAACTAAACCAAATGCACACATCTAAATACTTTTTATTTTTATAAATCTCCTACAGAAATACAATTGAATTAAATTGTCTCACTTCTTTTCAATAACATCTTTGTTTCAAAAACTTGCAACACAATAATAACCTACCTTCATACTATAAATAAATAATTACATTATCTACAAACAGCTACTTTACACTGTTAGCAACTACCTGACCCCTGACATTATGTTTGCAACTATCTTATTCATACATAACAACATGCTCTATGTTCAATGGAAGGTTAAAATGACAACTTTGAATCTTGTTCTGGAAGGGAGCTTCTAATTATTTTGGTTTTCTTACTTTGGAAATTTAAAAAGAAGGTAGGATATGTAATATCCCTGAAGAACCTAGAGAATAAATTAGAGTCCTAATTGAGGGTGACTTTTCCTGTAAGTCAATTACCGTTTTCTTTATTGCGTAAAAGTTGTTTAAAAACGAGGAAATAAATACCAATTATTATTAAGTAGTCAAAGTTTCAATGTTTATGCGTTTTTCAAGTAACCCATGTTCCCGAGCTTAAACTAGATGGTTCAGTCCAACTTACTAAAAACATCTGAATTAAGTAAGCCAAATTTAGAATTTCAAACTATAAAAACAAAAAATAACAGAGCAAGAAAAGAGATATTTCCTACCTTTCCCTTTGTGTTGTGCTGAGCCCCCCAGGCCGCCATCACGTAGGGGTCATTGACAGACACGCACACGATTTCGTGCACCCCCTCGCTTTTCAGCTTATCCGCGTTCTGCACGTACCCCGGCAGGTGGGTCTTCGAGCAGCCCGGAGTGAAGGCCCCAGGGACCGCGAACAACACTACTGTCTTGCCCGCCGTCAAATCACATATACTAACTTTGTTAGCAGGAGAATCTTCAAACAAATCCGTTGCCGGCAGAGGATCACCAACCTGAGGAAACAGGAAGAGACATTACTTCCCTAAGCCGGCTATTATATAATTTCAAAACAACTCAGACAAAATAATTACCTTTATGGGGGCCATGGCTAAGTATGAAGTGTGTAGCGCTCGACCGACCGCTCGCCTTGACGATGAAGTTATACGAACAATCGACGACCCGGTGAGAAACATTTGTAGTGGATTATGTATTTTTTATTATCTTTGTTTTATCGATCCTTTCATTCAACAGATGATAAAATTCCCTGACCTCTGGGCGAATGTGACTTTGACAGTTTCCTTTCGTTCGCTAGTTTTTTTAAATTGTGATAAATAAGAATTAAAGTTCTCATGGGAAAATAGATAATTTTTAATGTTCACTTTTGATTACTGTTTAATTTTAATCTTCACATTAAATAATTTTAAGATGTTTTGAATGGAAAACTTAGTTCAGATTTTGGTTTCCGAACGTGTGTCGTCTAGAATTTTTGGCTTGACAAAGACGTTTCAGAAAATGTTGCCAGTTTTGATCAATTGCAAAAAGAACTGGAAAAGAGATACATCAATTGGAAAATGATGACATTTTCTTAGTTTCTCAAAATTATTTGTTGTTAGAAGAATTTTGAAGGAATATATTCCAGTGTTTTCATCAAAAGACAGAAAACACTATGCCTGTTGCGTCATTGTCGCGGAATATCGTAATGACATTGTGAGACTCGTTTATTTATTAGGGAACAGTTAGTTATGACGTAGCAACATTAATTGTTTATGGTTCGCTTTCAGTCAAGCATTCCTACGACTTTTGCTTGTTTGTTAATTATTTGAGTTTTTTAGGTCGTTTTCCACGTTTTTAGATATGACAGTGTGTGATATAAGTGTTACGATAGAGTGGCGCTGATATTAATAAGTGTACTACCGGTCTATCAACATGGATACCCCGACAATGGACACTATTTACCAGGCCATAAGCGCCTTATATGATAACCCCAATGCAAGCGAAAAAGAAAAGGCCTCGTTGTGGCTGGGAGATATGCAAAAATCCGTATGTATTCTACTATATGAATAATGGTTTACTAATGACAAACAGTAAAAATACAAACAGATGTTCAATACTATAACCTTAATTACAGATACATTCGTGGAAGATAGCCGACGAACTTTTACAGCAAAAAAAAGACATGAACTCATGCTACTTCGCTGCTCAGACGATGCGGTCGAAGGTGCAGCACAGCCTGTCTGAGCTGCCCCCTGAGGCCCTTATATCTCTCAGAGATTCCCTGGTGGCACACTTGGAGCGTACCTCCCCAGAGACGAGTGCCTCAGTGCTCACACAGCTGTCTCTAGCACTGGCAGATCTAGCTCTTCAAATGCCTTCATGGCAGAACTGTATTGGTGACCTAATTAAATCATTTTCAAACAAAAATGATTTCGCTCTTCTAGAAATATTGACTGTGTTACCTCAGGAAATAGATTCGTCTAGCTTAAAACTTGGTGAAAATAGGAGGGAAGACATAAAGTCTGAGTTAAGGTCAAATGCTCATATAGTTACGTTATTCTTAAAAGAAAGTATCACTAACTCTCAAAACTCACAAGTTGCATTAAAAATAATTAAATGTATGACATCTTGGATACAGGTCAGAGCTATAAATATACAGGAAGTTCCGCAGAATGCAGTCATAGGGTTCAGTTTACAGGTTCTAAGGGATCACAATTCAATAAATACGCTGCATGATGCAGCATCTGATTGTATTACTGCATTGTTGCACTGTTTAGAAGAAAATAATAATAATGACAATATAGAGAGACTGTTATTTGAGAGTGTATCAGCTTTGGAAGAGAGCTACCATATGGCAGTGGCTCATGAGGAAGATGAGAAGGCTACAAACTATGCCCGAGTGTTCACTGAGTTAGCTGAGACGTTCCTTGAAAAGATTATTGTGGCAATGTCAGGGGGGACATCTCACTTTGCTGTGAGGTCTTTGGAACTGGCATTGGTGTGTGTTGGACATCATGATTATGAGGTAAGCAGAGTATCATAACAGAAAACTATGTGACTACATAATGCTATCAAATTCTATTTCTGGAATCAATTGTTTTGGGTGTAAATCTGGAATCACCTTATATTGTATGTCAGATGGATTACTGTGATTTCCTTTTTTATTTTGGGTAAAAAAACAGCACATATGTATGTATAATTATATGTTTTTTAGTATAATATCATCTCTGTTGTACATAACACAGTGGTACTTTTATTTACAATATACATATTCTCTTGGTTGTCTTTATGAATACCATGTGTTATTTTTCTAGAATTAGAAAGTTATTATTAATTTTCCTATATGATTTGGTAATGACTACAGATAGCAGCAAGTTAATGAAGTATCACATTATTTGAGTGGTCATTATTAATTAATGACTGTCTGAGAATCTGTAGGATTACCCTTAGTATGTTATTTTTATGTTTCCAGTTGTTTATTTGCATAAATGTTGACGTTCCATAAACATAGTTGTATTATTATTGTGTGTACTGAGAGAAAAACTTTATCACACATAAATATTTTAAATAGAACAGAACTACAAACTAATAACAGACAATCTAAGTTATCTGCTTTAAATCATTAACAATTAATGCTTAATATTGATAGACTAATTAGAAAAAAATCTCAGAAACTGACTTAAAAATTGGAAATATCATAAATTTTGATTGGCAATAAAATAAAGACATAATTATTCTTGGATGTTTCGTTAGCATAGACATAGTTAACTTATTTAATGCTTTATCGCTAGAGATAAGTAAGGGTACCACCAACAAAACCATGCTGTACTTATCCATCTTTGACTCCCAGGTAGCAGAAATAACCTTTAACCTCTGGTACCGACTATCAGAAGAGGTCTACCAGCGCGACTACCAGCCTCTCACAGATGCCTTCAAGCCGCACATAGAGAGGTTGATCGAAGCACTTGCCCGGCATTGCCAGTGTGAACCTGATCATACGTCCCTGCCTGATGAGGGAGACGAGTTCTATGTAAGTACATATAGAAGATAAGATTAAATAAAACAATCAGTACTTTAAGATTATAAAAAGGAAGACTCACTACACGGAACACTATTACCCTGAAAATTAAATACATCCTCAGCTTTATGACCAATTCAAATCTATATACCTTTGAGTTGCAAATTTTGATAAATAAATATACTTCTGTACTAATATTATACAACAAAGGCAAATATTATATATATTAATAAACATTTTGACTGTCCTTTTAAAAATCAGTGGGTCAAGTCTTGTGTAGGTGTGGGGAGTCTAAAATAGTCAAAAGCTAGTACAACACAATTCTAGAATAACAGATGCTTAAATAACTGCTAATAAAAATAGCTAACTGCTTATAAATAAGACAAGTTCAAGCAGTTTTCTGCACTTCTCATCTTTGAATCTTAAAAAACATTTGTTGTCTGCAAATATCATATATGTACTTCACAATTCTATATTTAATGAATCCCAAATAATGCTATATGGTCTAATAATGCTATATGGTAAGCCATGGTCTCTCGGCAGGAGTTCCGCAGCAAGGTGATGGGTCTGATCAAGGACGTGGTGTTCATCGTGGGCTCCAGCTCGGTGTTCCGGCAGATGTTCGCCGTGCTGCACGCCGACATCAGCTGGGAGCAGACCGAGGCCGCGCTCTTTGTTATGCAGTCCGTCGCCAAGAATATACTGCCGTGAGTCCCACGGTGTAACCAGCTGTGTTTCTGTTTATTTTTTTTATTATTTCAATTTAATGTTTTAAAGTAAGTTCAGTTTAAGTATCAGTGCCAAAGGTTCGGTTTCTATTGGATATTTTATTTCAGTCAGACTAATTTTAATGAGTTGGATGAATTCTAACTAAGTTATAAAAATTGAGTGTACCATATCCCTAAAACTTATTTCTTATCACCTTACCGACAAAACAATCCAGAGAGAACTACTATACTTAAAATAATAAGAACTGGCCTGGGCAAAAAAACCTTGGTAATTTGGGGTCTGATTTTTAAATCTCGGAAAACTTAACCTTGTTTAGGTAAGTTTTAATCTAAATTCCTTGCCATGAAGATGCGAACCGTCCGAATACCATATCAAAATGGGACCCTCTTAAGGACCGTTATTAAAACATCCACCCTATGACAATTGGGTATTTTACTAATTATAAAAATCATAATTCTATTTTATCCGTCCGTTGGATTTTCAAAAAATATTGGAGACGTTTTTCTTCAAATCGTATAAAAATGATGAAGATAAAGCTCATTAAAGTTCAAGAGTGACTGGTGACGTCACGACGCTAGTAAAAATTATAGCAAGTAGTGACGTCACACGAGTTTTCAACGCAATGTATCGTCTTCATTTTTTGTTAACGTGAAAAAAAGAAAGATAAACGTGTCCAATATTTTTTGGAAATCTATCAGATGGACTAATTCGTTTTTTTTTTCAGTAATGTACCCTATTTCCTAAACAAACCAAATAGACAATTTCTTTCACAGTGAAGAATATGAATACGTGCCCAAAGTGGTGGAAGCGATCCTATCCATGCCCGAGGGCGCCCACCTCGCAGTCAGGAAGACGTGCATCCTGCTGCTGGGGGAGCTGTGCGAGTGGATCGAGCGCCACTCCGAGTGCCTGGAGCCCTGTCTGCAGTTCCTCATCAGAGCCCTACATGACAAGCAGCTGGCGTACGCCGCCGCCACGGCGTTACAGGTTAGTTTCAGTTCCCCACTTCTTACCTATCATTTTCCTGCATTGCCAGAAGGTAACCTTGCTTGGTCAGGTTGAGCTGGTGGCAGCAACCTGCTTGTTTTGGGAGGCTTTGCCTCTTCTTCTGCATTCATAACCTTGCTTGGTCAGGTTGACTGAGCTGGTGGCAGCAACCTGCTTGTTTTGGGAGGCTTTGCCTCTTCTTCTGCATTCATAACCTTGCTTGGTCAGGTTGACTGAGCTGGTGGCAGCAACCTGCTTGTTTTGGGAGGCTTTGCCTCTTCTTCTGCATTCATAACCTTGCTTGGTCAGGTTGACTGAGCTGGTGGCAGCAACCTGCTTGTTTTGGGAGGCTTTGCCTCTTCTTCTGCATTCATAACCTTGCTTGGTCAGGTTGACTGAGCTGGTGGCAGCAACCTGCTTGTTTTGGGAGGCTTTGCCTCTTCTTCTGCATTCATAACCTTGCTTGGTCAGGTTGACTGAGCTGGTGGCAGCAACCTGCTTGTTTTGGGAGGCTTTGCCTCTTCTTCTGCGTTCATAACGCCGCTCCTTGCGTGTCAGGTATTCCCTCCTCTTACTCTGGCCAGTGCTATAGCATGAGCTTGTGAAGTTGATTTTTACCGTTTCTTTTTTCTTTGGATGCGAAATCAGAACCCACCCGTGATCCTTCTTGTGCCCTTTGCGTTACAGGGCCGCGGTGACTCTTTCGAACTAATTCCGCAACCTTAGCAGGCACTGACTCTATGGGGCCCCGTTTTCGTTGCTTTGATTTTTGCCCTTGCTTTTACTTTACGGAGGGGGCACCTGTCAGGCGCTTGCAAAAATGTCCTCGGTGCTGCAAACCGTTTGACCGAAGGTGACCGCATTTTGGGAAGAAGCTTCAGGAGCCTCAGGAGGAGGAGGGTGCTTGGGGCGGCTACTTCTGGCAGCGTTGATACCCGTCGCCGTACTGCTCCCATGCAGCGCCGTTATCCTTTGCTTGGATTTAATTAGGACTTTATTTGGTCTTAGCTGGTTTTCGCCACAGCCGGATCGGAGCCCGCGCTGGAGCTTACGGCTTAGCTGCTAGGCATCTAGGGGCGAGCACGGGGCACCTCGCTTAAGAGTTTTGCCAGGACTGTACTCCTCCGGTTTTAATAGTTAGCCTGTTGGTGTCATTCCTATTTGATATTTTCTTTCATCTCTCTGGCTCCCACCCACCATGGAGCCCGCACGTGGGAAGGTCGCACTAATGTGAGTGAGAACGTTAAGATTACCAGAGAGATATAGGTGTGCAAGGCTAGTTTTCAGCGCGACATCGGGTGCTCGTTCGGGATGGCGTGAAAGTTCGAAACGATTACCCCCTCGAAAAGATCAACTCACTTACACCGTCAGCACGGCCTGTGCCTAAAGCTTCGGCCGCCCGAGAGCGGCCTCCGCAGACCCCACGCACCTCACCTGTAGCCTTCTGATGGGACACTCTGGCCATCAGTGGCGAAGGGTGATATGTTGAGAGAGGTAAGCCGAAGCAAAAAAAAAACTTGAGGTGTAAAGGGACACCCGGACGGAACGAAGTTCTTATCTTGAAAAATCATACTTACGCATCTAAATGATGATTTAAAGTTTTAGGTAATTGATCAGTCTCACTACATTCATCTGATCTCTCTGCAGTTATGTTTTGTACGATTGTATTTTGTAATATCTTTCTCACGATATTTACTACATCTTTGTGCATTTGTCTTTTTTCTTGATGTTATAGTTTGTACCTAAGTAGTCGATGCTTTAGTATGAAATAAAGAGTTGTACATGTACATACACACACACACATATATATATATCAAACATAACTGTTTAACACACCCATCCAAATCGTCACCTCACTAACAGCTGCTTAACTCAACCCATCCTTTTCGCAACCTTGCCAACAGTTGCTTAACACACCCATCCAAATCGTGACCTCACTAACACCTGTTTAACCCCACCCATCCAAATCGTAACCTCATTCACAGCTGCTTAACCCCTCCGATCCAAATCACAACCTCAATAACAGCTGCTTAACCCCACCCATCCAAATCGTGACCTTACCAATAGTTGCTTAACACACCCATCCAAGTCGTAACCTCATTCACAGCTGCTTAATCTCTCCGATCCAAATCACAACCTCAATAACAGCTAGGTACTTAACCCCACCCATCCAAATCGTGACCTCACCAATAGTTGCTTAACACACCCATCCAAGTCGTAACCTCATTCACAGCTGCTTAACCTCTCCGATCCAAATCACAACCTCAATAACAGCTAGGTACTTAACCCCACCCATCCAAGTCGTGACCTCACTAACAGTTGCTTAACCCTTCCCATCCAAATCGTGACCTCACTCACAGCTGCTTAACCTCACCCATCCAAAACCGCAACCTCACTATTAGTTGCTTAACTCCACCCATCCTTTTCGCAACTTTGCCAACAATTGCTTAACACACCCATCCAATCGTGACCTCAATAACAGCTGCTTAACCCCTTCCATCCAAATCGTAACACAAAAAGTGTCGTTACAACTTCGTTCCAAAAAAAAAAACATTATATGCTTACTTCCATCTCGCTCACGCGCACGCATTTTGTATTACTGTCTCTTAGCATAACTCGGCGGAGACCGGCTTTTTTTTTTTTTTTTTTTTTAACTTGTTATAAACTAGTGCTTGACTGCGATCCCACCTGATGGTAAGCAGCGATGCAATCTCTGATGGTAAGGCGCACTAGTTACGCACGGCTTACCTCGCGGCCTAGAATCGCGGTGATCATTGTGACGTCATGACGACTATTTTGCCTTATAAATTGAACTGTCAATAAGCCGATAGCGCCTGCGAGTTAAATAATGTTGTTGAAGAGCAAATTTTGTTGGAATTGAATATCCATATGTGTATGCGTTTTGTGATGTTTCTCTACTTTTAACAGTACTGATTGTGCGATTTTTCAATTACGATAGAGTATTTGTGTTCCAAACTTCTGAAGGGAAGCCGGCGGGAATCGGCTTATGACCACGCTTCGCCACTGCTGGCCATTTCCCTACCCCTGGCTAGAGGATAGGACCACCGTTTCGCGTAAATACCAGACAAAAAGGGCGTCTTTCCTCACGGACACTACCACCAGCGTCGATTGGATCTATTCTCCCGACTCCATCCCTGCTTACGGTGGTCGACTGGGAAGGTTCTAGCGCCGGTAAGCTTCTGCTCGCCATCAGCTGATTTGGAGACGGCCGAGTCTGCAACCACCCTGTCACAGAGGGGTCACGGTTCAGAGAGGAGGTGGTCGAGCTAAAAACGGGGTGGTACCTCGAGAAGGTATATCCACCGGATTTGCCTTGTGGGTTTACACGACCGTTGCGCTTCCTTCAAGACCACGCCACCTTCTTGTCTCTGAAGGAGACGACAAGATAGACCTGCATCTATACTACCGAGCAAAGCAAAGCATGTGGTTGTGCAAGAACCGCAAATGCATTCAGACCTTCGGCCAATTGTTTATAGCGAAGGCCTATAAACAATTGTAAGTTTCACACAGCTGCTTTTGTAATGCAGTTTCTAAGTAGAGCATACTGTGTGCAGAACATCTGCCGCGCGTGCCGCGCGCAGGCGTCGGGCCACGTGGCCACGCTGCTGCGCGCGGCGGCGGCGTGCGACCAGCTGGCGCTCACGCCGCACGCCTCCGCCGCGCTCATGAGGGCGCTGGCCTCCGCCATAGGCCGCCTGCCCAACGATCAGGTAACCACTGGTATCCTCTATACTTTGTTCATTCACTTTAACATTGCTTTTGTGATCTCTGATCTTGAAGGGTAGTTTTGACTTTGGTCCCTCAGAGTGAATAACAAATGGAATGATAAAAAGCGTTACTTGATACACATGAATACAATGTTAGTTTTTACAGATGTTTGAGCGCGCCACTTGTTAATCATTCTATGTATTTTGTTAAAAAAGCCCTCTTATTTTTTTAATTTTTGACATTTAATGGTCTGAGCGCTGTTTTGTGATAGTTATTTTATTATTATTATGTATTCTTTATGATTAAGTACTTTAAAGTCAAGTCATACTGGTGACAAGAGACATGAAAAGCGAATATGCAAATCTAAGTAATAAGAAATGTAACATTGTAATGAAAAAATGAAAACGTTGTGGCTTCCAATAGTTTTTGTAGACGAAGTTGACACTTTGCTGAATAAACTCGAACCTACACCAGCATGTCTTGACCGACCTAATAATTGCTCTCCAGAAACCTAACAACAGAAATTGACTCGTTAATTTGTTTTGTTCCCCTAGCTAAACCGTCTACATAACATATCTACTTCTAGCTAACTGTCGCTATGCGCGAGGCCGTAGGCGTTCAGATCGCAGGCTTGTCCGAGCTGGTGAAGTCAGGCGCCGAGGTGCGCAAGGGCACGTCTAGTGACCCGGCCGTGTGGCTGGACCGCGTGGCGGCGCTCTTCAGGGATGTGGACGTGCAGAGCTCGCAGATCACTCTAGAGCATCCCTGTGTGCCGGCGCTCAGTGACGCCTGGCCGGTGCTGCAGGATGCGCTGGATAAGTGAGTATACGTTCAGCTCGCAGGCTTGTCCGAGCTGGTGAAGTCAGGCGCCGAGGTGCGCAAGGGCACGTCTAGTGACCCGGCCGTGTGGCTGGACCGCGTGGCGGCGCTCTTCAGGGATGTGGACGTGCAGAGCTCGCAGATCACTCTAGAGCATCCCTGTGTGCCGGCGCTCAGTGACGCCTGGCCGGTGCTGCAGGATGCGCTGGATAAGTGAGTATACGTTCAGCTCGCAGGCTTGTCCGAGCTGGTGAAGTCAGGCGCCGAGGTGCGCAAGGGCACGTCTAGTGACCCGGCCGTGTGGCTGGACCGCGTGGCGGCGCTCTTCAGGGATGTGGACGTGCAGAGCTCGCAGATCACTCTAGAGCATCCCTGTGTGCCGGCGCTCAGTGACGCCTGGCCGGTGCTGCAGGATGCGCTGGATAAGTGAGTATACGTTCAGCTCGCAGGCTTGTCCGAGCTGGTGAAGTCAGGCGCCGAGGTGCGCAAGGGCACGTCTAGTGACCCGGCCGTGTGGCTGGACCGCGTGGCGGCGCTCTTCAGGGATGTGGACGTGCAGAGCTCGCAGATCACTCTAGAGCATCCCTGTGTGCCGGCGCTCAGTGACGCCTGGCCGGTGCTGCAGGATGCGCTGGATAAGTGAGTATACGTTCAGCTCGCAGGCTTGTCCGAGCTGGTGAAGTCAGGCGCCGAGGTGCGCAAGGGCACGTCTAGTGACCCGGCCGTGTGGCTGGACCGCGTGGCGGCGCTCTTCAGGGATGTGGACGTGCAGAGCTCGCAGATCACTCTAGAGCATCCCTGTGTGCCGGCGCTCAGTGACGCCTGGCCGGTGCTGCAGGATGCGCTGGATAAGTGAGTATACGTTCAGCTCGCAGGCTTGTCCGAGCTGGTGAAGTCAGGCGCCGAGGTGCGCAAGGGCACGTCTAGTGACCCGGCCGTGTGGCTGGACCGCGTGGCGGCGCTCTTCAGGGATGTGGACGTGCAGAGCTCGCAGATCACTCTAGAGCATCCCTGTGTGCCGGCGCTCAGTGACGCCTGGCCGGTGCTGCAGGATGCGCTGGATAAGTGAGTATACGTTCAGCTCGCAGGCTTGTCCGAGCTGGTGAAGTCAGGCGCCGAGGTGCGCAAGGGCACGTCTAGTGACCCGGCCGTGTGGCTGGACCGCGTGGCGGCGCTCTTCAGGGATGTGGACGTGCAGAGCTCGCAGATCACTCTAGAGCATCCCTGTGTGCCGGCGCTCAGTGACGCCTGGCCGGTGCTGCAGGATGCGCTGGATAAGTGAGTATACGTTCAGCTCGCAGGCTTGTCCGAGCTGGTGAAGTCAGGCGCCGAGGTGCGCAAGGGCACGTCTAGTGACCCGGCCGTGTGGCTGGACCGCGTGGCGGCGCTCTTCAGGGATGTGGACGTGCAGAGCTCGCAGATCACTCTAGAGCATCCCTGTGTGCCGGCGCTCAGTGACGCCTGGCCGGTGCTGCAGGATGCGCTGGATAAGTGAGTATACGTTCAGCTCGCAGGCTTGTCCGAGCTGGTGAAGTCAGGCGCCGAGGTGCGCAAGGGCACGTCTAGTGACCCGGCCGTGTGGCTGGACCGCGTGGCGGCGCTCTTCAGGGATGTGGACGTGCAGAGCTCGCAGATCACTCTAGAGCATCCCTGTGTGCCGGCGCTCAGTGACGCCTGGCCGGTGCTGCAGGATGCGCTGGATAAGTGAGTATACGTTCAGCTCGCAGGCTTGTCCGAGCTGGTGAAGTCAGGCGCCGAGGTGCGCAAGGGCACGTCTAGTGACTTACACTGATTTTTCCAACCGTTTAACTATCTACCAGAAGTAGTGAAAAACTTTCCCTTTTCGTTACATGCTAAAATGTCTAAGTAAAATAATGAAAATGACGATGGTAGGTGATGATGATGATAAGCTCGCCTTTGTACATAACTTGCCCAGTTCTGTTTACAATTGTATGTTTTATGTGTACAATAAAGAATAAGAATAATTTTAATGTGTAACAAAAAAAGAAAGAGTGAGTAAGAGTAGTGCGGGCGCAGGTACGCGTCGGACGGGCGCGTGATGGAGCGCTGGTGCCGCTGCGTGCGCTTCGGCGTGCGCTGCGGCGGCAAGCGAGCCTCCGCCCTCGCGCCCGCGCTGGCCGGCCGGCTGCAGCAGGTAACTACATACCTACATACATCACATTTATTTTTTAATCAATCGTTTTACCGAATAGCTAAAACAGTGATTTTGACATAATGTTAAACAGGGAGAAATTAGAATTCGTAAATAAAACGGTTTTACTGGAGATTAAGCTTGACTCAAGGCTACAATGGGGTCCTCATTTAGCGTCACTTGCAGGACGGCTTAGTTCAGCAGCATATGCTGTTAGGACTATTTACGAATGTCGATACCGCAAGACTATTCTATTTTAGTTACTTTCATAGTATAATGTCCTACGGTACCTTACTATGAGGACGGGCTGCAGACATCGAATTATTTTCATTCTGCAGATAAGAGCCATCGAAGCCAAATAAAATCATCGCGGGTGTGATTCTCCAAGGGAACTTTTTAAGGAAATTAATATCATGACGGTAGCTTGTCAATATATGAACCTATGAAAACATGATTTAAGTAAATATTTTTTTTTAGCAAACGAGACGGCTGACATAATTATGTTAGTTTAAATAGGGTTGAATTAGTTCAGACTGGCTGAAGTATGTGGCTACTTTATCCAGTCTGAAACCTGGTTTGCTGGTCTTTCAAGAGGTATTGTTTGAACTTTTATGATAAAATTCCTCCCCCCCCGCCATTAGAACTAAATGAAACAAAATTTAAATCTTGTATTAAACGCACACTATGCAGGCAAACATATTATTAGTTGGGGATTACATTAAAGATAAAATGGCTTGGCTTAATGCTGGTCCTGTTCCACAGCCACTAGAGCGCACAAACTAATCCATTAACATTTGGAAACATTGTGGGGCCCGCTGAAGATTGTAAGAACATAATATTTTCATGGTATAGTCTCAATCTATTAAGCATTGTATTTTTTCATACATTAACGGCACATGTGCGAATACTATGTTCCTTAAACGCTACAATTTTTGGGTATGTCTTTGACTTGGATGTGCCGTGGCGGTTAGGAGTGTCATGTCCACCCAAATGTCTCTCTGATGGTGGTCATCATTTGGCTCCGTCAGCTGGGACTGGTCATCACTCAACTGTCATGGTTTATTTAATTATTTAATCTCAAATATTTTTTTACCCCAGACGCTTTTATCATGCTAATGTCTTTCTGCATCGTTCTCACATACATTAATAATTTATCAAGAACCTCAAATTTGCAACAATTTATTGATGTAAAAGAGTGTCCGTGGAGTTTCTTGCACATTCTTCTCCATAGAGATCTACGCTTTGGTACCTGATAATAGCTTCAGTTCTTTAACTGACTGACCCTGACAATCCAAAAGTGCCTGTAAATGGTCTAATCGCAAAAAAAAAAAATGGTTAGAGTTGAAAGCTTGTGGTGCCCCGCAGCTGTACCGCGCGCGGCCGCACTCGTGCGTGCTGTACCTGGCGTCCGTGCTGCTGGACGAGCTGGCCTCCGAGCCGGGCGCCGCGGCGCCGCTCGTGGCGCTGCTGCAGGACGTCATGCCGCGCGCCTTCCATCTGCTGCAGCAGCAGGACGGGCTCAAGGAGAACCCGGACACGGTGGACGACCTGTTTCGGCTTTGTATCAGGTTAGTGTCCGTCTTTTAAAATATTGAGGCGCCATTTATTCCGCTGTTTAGCACCGTTCACTGATAGGCCACATTCCTTCATCTTCTTCTGGACTTTCGTCGTCGTTTATAGCCTACCTGGCCCTCTTTTCTGTTTAGGGTTCCGTAGCCAAATGGCAAAAACAGAACCTTTATAATTTTGACATGTCTGTATGTCAGAGCCGTTTTACTCGGAGTGAAACGGCTGTGACATACAGAATACCACACGTCCACGTGTGTGGTATCATTATGCTTATGCTATTTACAGGTTTTTACAACGCATTCCGCTGGAGTTCCTCTCATCCGGAGCCCTGCCCACCGTGATACAGTGTGCGTCGCTGGCCTGCAGCCTCGACCACCGGGAGGCCAACTCCTCAGTGATGAAGTTCCTCTACGACTTCGCCAAAGTCGCCAACACGTCCCGCGTAGACAAGCAGCAGATCAAATGTAAGTTCTTCGCATCACTACAGCTGAATGCCATCAAACTTCATGAAATTGACGTCTTGATTAATCTATCCAGTGCTTTACAAATATTACCCTACCTTCACATTCAGTATAGGTGGATCAGGCAGCTCCGGCAGTCCAATTTTGGCTCATGTCTTGTACAGGAGCACTGCACTCACATTGATTATCCTATGAGTCTATACAGGGTTATTAGTAAAACACGAACAACTTCATAATGATGAGTACAATGACCCCTTAAGAGGTTGTTGGTGTTTTACAAATAACCCTGTATATAAAAATCTATGTCGTCAAGCTGTGTTCACAGCCTAGCTGCTTGCGCAACCGACTGTTTGCCATATATTTAGACCACTGCAGTTCATGTCCAGGTGATTTTGCTGGGTTTTCAAAAATGTTAGTTATTTTTCTTTATGATTAATATGAATGTTATCCCACAGCCCTCGCCGACAACGCCCTGTCCACATACGGCTCGGACCTGACGTACCGACTGCTGGAAGCCAGCGTGCTGCACCTGCACTCGTACATGCTGGCCGAGGTGGCGGAGGTGCTGGTGGAGCTGCTGGAGTGGCAGAAGGCCGCGGGGGTGGACTGGCTGCACGCCGCCGTCATGCGCCTGCCCAGGGACCGGCCCGCGGTGGCCACCGAGCAGCAGTGCTGGCAGTTCCACCAGTATGCTATGAGGTGAGTGTCCACCTGCTCTCGTACATGTGGCCGAGGTGGCGGAGGTGCTGGTGGAGCTGCTGGAGTGGCAGAAGGCCGCGGGGGTGGACTGGCTGCACGCCGCCGTCATGCGCCTGCCCAGGGACCGGCCCGCGGTGGCCACCGAGCAGCAGTGCTGGCAGTTCCACCAGTATGCTATGAGGTGAGTGTCCACCTGCTCTCGTACATGTGGCCGAGGTGGCGGAGGTGCTGGTGGAGCTGCTGGAGTGGCAGAAGGCCGCGGGGGTGGACTGGCTGCACGCCGCCGTCATGCGCCTGCCCAGGGACCGGCCCGCGGTGGCCACCGAGCAGCAGTGCTGGCAGTTCCACCAGTATGCTATGAGGTGAGTGTCCACCTGCTCTCGTACATGTGGCCGAGGTGGCGGAGGTGCTGGTGGAGCTGCTGGAGTGGCAGAAGGCCGCGGGGGTGGACTGGCTGCACGCCGCCGTCATGCGCCTGCCCAGGGACCGGCCCGCGGTGGCCACCGAGCAGCAGTGCTGGCAGTTCCACCAGTATGCTATGAGGTGAGTGTCCACCTGCTCTCGTACATGTGCCGAGGTGGCGGAGGTGCTGGTGGAGCTGCTGGAGTGGCAGAAGGCCGCGGGGGTGGACTGGCTGCACGCCGCCGTCATGCGCCTGCCCAGGGACCGGCCCGCGGTGGCCACCGAGCAGCAGTGCTGGCAGTTCCACCAGTATGCTATGAGGTGAGTGTCCACCTGCTCTCGTACATGTGCCGAGGTGGCGGAGGTGCTGGTGGAGCTGCTGGAGTGGCAGAAGGCCGCGGGGGTGGACTGGCTGCACGCCGCCGTCATGCGCCTGCCCAGGGACCGGCCCGCGGTGGCCACCGAGCAGCAGTGCTGGCAGTTCCACCAGTATGCTATGAGGTGAGTGTCCACCTGCTCTCGTACATGTGGCCGAGGTGGCGGAGGTGCTGGTGGAGCTGCTGGAGTGGCAGAAGGCCGCGGGGGTGGACTGGCTGCACGCCGCCGTCATGCGCCTGCCCAGGGACCGGCCCGCGGTGGCCACCGAGCAGCAGTGCTGGCAGTTCCACCAGTATGCTATGAGGTGAGTGTCCACCTGCTCTCGTACATGTGGCCGAGGTGGCGGAGGTGCTGGTGGAGCTGCTGGAGTGGCAGAAGGCCGCGGGGGTGGACTGGCTGCACGCCGCCGTCATGCGCCTGCCCAGGGACCGGCCCGCGGTGGCCACCGAGCAGCAGTGCTGGCAGTTCCACCAGTATGCTATGAGGTGAGTGTCCACCTGCTCTCGTACATGTGGCCGAGGTGGCGGAGGTGCTGGTGGAGCTGCTGGAGTGGCAGAAGGCCGCGGGGGTGGACTGGCTGCACGCCGCCGTCATGCGCCTGCCCAGGGACCGGCCCGCGGTGGCCACCGAGCAGCAGTGCTGGCAGTTCCACCAGTATGCTATGAGGTGAGTGTCCACCTGCTCTCGTACATGTGGCCGAGGTGGCGGAGGTGCTGGTGGAGCTGCTGGAGTGGCAGAAGGCCGCGGGGGTGGACTGGCTGCACGCCGCCGTCATGCGCCTGCCCAGGGACCGGCCCGCGGTGGCCACCGAGCAGCAGTGCTGGCAGTTCCACCAGTATGCTATGAGGTGAGTGTCCACCTGCTCTCGTACATGTGGCCGAGGTGGCGGAGGTGCTGGTGGAGCTGCTGGAGTGGCAGAAGGCCGCGGGGGTGGACTGGCTGCACGCCGCCGTCATGCGCCTGCCCAGGGACCGGCCCGCGGTGGCCACCGAGCAGCAGTGCTGGCAGTTCCACCAGTATGCTATGAGGTGAGTGTCCACCTGCTCTCGTACATGTGCCGAGGTGGCGGAGGTGCTGGTGGAGCTGCTGGAGTGGCAGAAGGCCGCGGGGGTGGACTGGCTGCACGCCGCCGTCATGCGCCTGCCCAGGGACCGGCCCGCGGTGGCCACCGAGCAGCAGTGCTGGCAGTTCCACCAGTATGCTATGAGGTGAGTGTCCACCTGCTCTCGTACATGCTGGCCGAGGTGGCGGAGGTGCTGGTGGAGCTGCTGGAGTTAAAACTTAAAGAATTCTAGGACTTATTTGTTCAGTTACAAAAATAAACCCGTCATCTGCACCGTTCTTAATACTTAATTATTCTTTTTTTACTAAGAACGAGTGGACATAAAAGTATTTCCTTTTCTTTGTTTCCAGGGCAGAAAAATGCAAGGAAATGACTCGGCTACTGCGCGACTTCGCGAGATTGTACCGATAAGATACGACAGACTTATGTACTAAACAAATTATACACCAAACGACACACGGCAGAGACTGAGTGACTCAGCAATAGACCTTAGTTTAGTGCTCATGAACATGAATTTCGATTGAGTTTTATCAAATGCAGAGACTAAGGCTACACTAGTGAAGTGATTTGACTAATTGGATAAACGAAACTATGTAATAACTGTTAAAGTTTAGATATTTGTAAAGCCTTGGGTCTGTGGCGACTAGTGATGGCAATAACAGACATTGATTTGAAAAGATCTGATATAATTGCCAACTGGCATTCTTTTAAATAATCACAGGCGTTTATTTAGTTACTAAAAAGACATGTTGTGTGTTTAGTTTTTTGTTGTTTACGTTGTACTAATATGGACAAATTAGATTTATATGATTTGACTATCGAGCCTGTGATTTCCGAAAATTATCAATTACCTAGATTTTTTGCTCTTTTTTCGCCTACTGGTATAAGGTTTGATGCGAAAGTTAAAGCATATCTCTTTTTCTTATCTCTTATATAAACCTTTAGATAAGTAAAGGTCTATGTAAAACAAAGTAGATAGTAATGTAGGTAGAGCCTTATAGCAGAATTATACTGTTACTATATACACATATAAATACTAGCCAATTTTAAATTCCTGTTTAATATTTAGCTGTGTTTAATTCCATCTCAAATGTTTGTTTGACATCAATAAAGATCTTTTAAATGGATTTACTGGAAACGAAATATTTAAATCCAATCGATTTCATTATTATTGTAACATATCTTGCATGAAGCAAACACGAAAAGACCTTAAGATGGCGTTCCTACTTTACCCGTTATTGCACATTACTATTATAGGGACAGATCTAGTTTTAGAAATAGTTCGGCATTGTACGATGTGACCTATTCACGCCCTAGTCCAGTAGATTTGAAGCCACAGTTCCAATACTGAGTCCCCGTGCAGTCGCCACAGGACCTGAGGCTAGCGCACACCGCGGCGTACCGTGCAGTGCGGCACACGTCCGCCAGCAATACATAATGTTGTCTACGACGGTACGTAGACATGTCTCAGCTTGTCTGTTTCATTTCTTCTGATTTGACTCGTTGACATGTTGCTTTCTCTTGTGCTCAGAAAATTGCAGTAATTTAGGCTATATGTACATGACAGGGATATGATCACAATGATGCCGTTGTAGGGCATTGGTTGTTCATTTTAATTCTGGTATCTTAATTGTCTTGAGAGTAATGTTGTGCATGAAGGCTAAAACAGCAATTATTATGTTTTTTATATACAAATTTTTGATATCGTGACCTAGTCAACGCTGAAGGAAAACTGACTGTTACCAACTTAGGTATGTTTAAATTGTATTTTACGTCACACTTCATTGGTAAGTTCTCGAGTTAAATGTAGTAGGTAATCTACAAGTTTTTTTTTTCTTATGATTTTATAAATATTTTTATGTGAACTATTGCTGAATGCAAGAGAATGCAACATCAGTTAGCCCTAATCTTGATTTATGATCAAACCTGACGGATTGTCCGGTCAGTAGGTAAGTACTTTCGATTGATGCAGATATATTTTGTTATATTATACTCACTTTTATTTTGAATGTGATACTACGCATTGAATTGTAAATATTTATTATAAATGTTTACTTTTACATAAGTTTTTTATTTACAAATTAAAACAAATTACATTTACACTTAAATCTATCATAGTATTATTAAATAATTGTTTAAAATGAAGCTTAATACACATCAGAAATAACAATTGATCTAAACACTGTGCTGTGGCAGATCTAATGATCATACTATTCCAGATAGCAGAGATTTCAAAAAAATTTAAAACATGCATTAATAATTAAAATATTGGTTTAACCATTTTTGTTTGAAATTGATTTTGTTTCCATACTGCTCCAATAATAATGTCGTGGTTTTAATAAAAAAAAATGCACAAGATGCTTATCTGTCCTATTACATTAAGTTTGACCAAGTTTAAT
This sequence comes from Hecatera dysodea, assembly GCA_905332915.2. Classification (NCBI taxonomy): domain Eukaryota; kingdom Metazoa; phylum Arthropoda; class Insecta; order Lepidoptera; family Noctuidae; genus Hecatera; species Hecatera dysodea. The sequence continues at coordinate 828,231 of HG995294.1, read as the reverse complement.
CACCATTGGTCACGCCAAACCACCGTACATATACAGGAACACAAAAATATTTACTAAACTATTTCTTTTTAGCATTCTTGGGGCTAGATAATGTGACGAAACTGACCCGTCTGGGCGCCTTCGGGCTGGGAGCGCACTTCACGGCCTGATCCTTGACATCTGTCACTTTAGCTTGCTTGAAGAAGTTGTTCTCAGTGTTCAAAGTGCTTTTTGGCGTACCCGGCTGGCTGACAACGTTTGTATTAGAGCTTTTGGGAGTTCCAACTGCTGGTATAGGTGTTTCTTCAGTATTAGCAGTTTTTGGAGAGATCTGTTCCGTACTTTTTTCAGTAACGGTCTTTGCTTTGGGTGAATCTGGTGATGTCGACGTAGACTTGGCTCCTTCAGTATCTTCGTAAACTAACTTGATGTCCTCACTATCATCTATAATCATAATTTCAGAGTCTTTCGTGGGTTCTGTGTCCTTAGGCTTAAAAATGTCTGTGTTACTGTTGTCTGACCACGATGGCATCGCCACTTCTTCTAAGACATCTATTTTAATTGGTGTCTTCTGTTGTGCTTCTGTTTTCTGTTTCTTAGGAGATTTTTCTGGTGCCTTGAATGTGATGAAGGAGTCCATCTTGCCGGCTGGTTTGGAGTCTTTAGTTTTTGATGTTTCTTTCACTTCTTTAGATTTCGGTGTATCTTTCACTTCTTTAGATTTTTGTGTATCTTTCAATTCTTTAGGCTTCGTTGCTTCTTCTTTTGGTGTTTCCACAGGTTGATCTTCAACCTCCATTGGTTCTGAAAAGAGAAATGCAGGGTATTATTTCTGTGTAATGTAACCATATAAAGGGGAACATACCTTTTATGGAAATTTAAATACAGCGACACTCGTTTTCTATAGTCAGAAATTACAAAGAAATCTTCATTTTATTAACCTGGTACTGCTGGTGCAGCGGGTTCTGGCGCCTCTTCATCAGGCAGTACCTCTCCAAGCTCTCCCTCCGCGAAGGTGATGACGGAACAGTAGCCATCCGTGCTGGAAGCTACCAGCGTGCGTCCGTCTGGAGACCATGTCAAGTCTGTCAGTCTGGAAGAATACAAGAATTAATATTGCATAATGCCTGTCACGAATGAAGGTTGGAACAGAGGTGTCATGGCACACCTATGCTTCGGCAGTTATAGTAGTACCGGGTAAAACGGGGTGCATAGAAATGCAAGGGTGAATATTACCGAAAGTTTGATTGGAATTTTCACGTTGTTGCGCGGCGGCCGGCCCGCCCGCCCGGGGCGACACATAGCTACGCCACGAGCACTGACCTGGTATAATGTATGTTGTTGATGAGCGCGATGGGCGTCTTCTGCTGCGTGTCGTACAGCAGCACGGAGCGCTTGGTGGCCACCGCCAGCAGCATGCGGCGCGGCGCACACAGCGCGGCGGCCGGCCCGCCCGCCCGGGGCGACACATAGCTACGCCACGAGCACTGACCTGGTATAATGTATGTTGTTGATGAGCGCGATGGGCGTCTTCTGCTGCGTGTCGTACAGCAGCACGGAGCGCTTGGTGGCCACCGCCAGCAGCATGCGGCGCGGCGCACACAGCGCGGCGGCCGGCCCGCCCGCCCGGGGCGACACATAGCTACGCCACGAGCACTGACCTGGTATAATGTATGTTGTTGATGAGCGCGATGGGCGTCTTCTGCTGCGTGTCGTACAGCAGCACGGAGCGCTTGGTGGCCACCGCCAGCAGCATGCGGCGCGGCGCACACAGCGCGGCGGCCGGCCCGCCCGCCCGGGGCGACACATAGCTACGCCACGAGCACTGACCTGGTATAATGTATGTTGTTGATGAGCGCGATGGGCGTCTTCTGCTGCGTGTCGTACAGCAGCACGGAGCGCTTGGTGGCCACCGCCAGCAGCATGCGGCGCGGCGCACACAGCGCGGCGGCCGGCCCGCCCGCCCGGGGCGACACATAGCTACGCCACGAGCACTGACCTGGTATAATGTATGTTGTTGATGAGCGCGATGGGCGTCTTCTGCTGCGTGTCGTACAGCAGCACGGAGCGCTTGGTGGCCACCGCCAGCAGCATGCGGCGCGGCGCACACAGCGCGGCGGCCGGCCCGCCCGCCCGGGGCGACACATAGCTACGCCACGAGCACTGACCTGGTATAATGTATGTTGTTGATGAGCGCGATGGGCGTCTTCTGCTGCGTGTCGTACAGCAGCACGGAGCGCTTGGTGGCCACCGCCAGCAGCATGCGGCGCGGCGCACACAGCGCGGCGGCCGGCCCGCCCGCCCGGGGCGACACATAGCTACGCCACGAGCACTGACCTGGTATAATGTATGTTGTTGATGAGCGCGATGGGCGTCTTCTGCTGCGTGTCGTACAGCAGCACGGAGCGCTTGGTGGCCACCGCCAGCAGCATGCGGCGCGGCGCACACAGCGCGGCGGCCGGCCCGCCCGCCCGGGGCGACACATAGCTACGCCACGAGCACTGACCTGGTATAATGTATGTTGTTGATGAGCGCGATGGGCGTCTTCTGCTGCGTGTCGTACAGCAGCACGGAGCGCTTGGTGGCCACCGCCAGCAGCATGCGGCGCGGCGCACACAGCGCGGCGGCCGGCCCGCCCGCCCGGGGCGACACATAGCTACGCCACGAGCACTGACCTGGTATAATGTATGTTGTTGATGAGCGCGATGGGCGTCTTCTGCTGCGTGTCGTACAGCAGCACGGAGCGCTTGGTGGCCACCGCCAGCAGCATGCGGCGCGGCGCACACAGCGCGGCGGCCGGCCCGCCCGCCCGGGGCGACACATAGCTACGCCACGAGCACTGACCTGGTATAATGTATGTTGTTGATGAGCGCGATGGGCGTCTTCTGCTGCGTGTCGTACAGCAGCACGGAGCGCTTGGTGGCCACCGCCAGCAGCATGCGGCGCGGCGCACACAGCGCGGCGGCCGGCCCGCCCGCCCGGGGCGACACATAGCTACGCCACGAGCACTGACCTGGTATAATGTATGTTGTTGATGAGCGCGATGGGCGTCTTCTGCTGCGTGTCGTACAGCAGCACGGAGCGCTTGGTGGCCACCGCCAGCAGCATGCGGCGCGGCGCACACAGCGCGGCGGCCGGCCCGCCCGCCCGGGGCGACACATAGCTACGCCACGAGCACTGACCTGGTATAATGTATGTTGTTGATGAGCGCGATGGGCGTCTTCTGCTGCGTGTCGTACAGCAGCACGGAGCGCTTGGTGGCCACCGCCAGCAGCATGCGGCGCGGCGCACACAGCGCGGCGGCCGGCCCGCCCGCCCGGGGCGACACATAGCTACGCCACGAGCACTGACCTGGTATAATGTATGTTGTTGATGAGCGCGATGGGCGTCTTCTGCTGCGTGTCGTACAGCAGCACGGAGCGCTTGGTGGCCACCGCCAGCAGCATGCGGCGCGGCGCACACAGCGCGGCGGCCGGCCCGCCCGCCCGGGGCGACACATAGCTACGCCACGAGCACTGACCTGGTATAATGTATGTTGTTGATGAGCGCGATGGGCGTCTTCTGCTGCGTGTCGTACAGCAGCACGGAGCGCTTGGTGGCCACCGCCAGCAGCATGCGGCGCGGCGCACACAGCGCGGCGGCCGGCCCGCCCGCCCGGGGCGACACATAGCTACGCCACGAGCACTGACCTGGTATAATGTATGTTGTTGATGAGCGCGATGGGCGTCTTCTGCTGCGTGTCGTACAGCAGCACGGAGCGCTTGGTGGCCACCGCCAGCAGCATGCGGCGCGGCGCACACAGCGCGGCGGCCGGCCCGCCCGCCCGGGGCGACACATAGCTACGCCACGAGCACTGACCTGGTATAATGTATGTTGTTGATGAGCGCGATGGGCGTCTTCTGCTGCGTGTCGTACAGCAGCACGGAGCGCTTGGTGGCCACCGCCAGCAGCATGCGGCGCGGCGCACACAGCGCGGCGGCCGGCCCGCCCGCCCGGGGCGACACATAGCTACGCCACGAGCACTGACCTGGTATAATGTATGTTGTTGATGAGCGCGATGGGCGTCTTCTGCTGCGTGTCGTACAGCAGCACGGAGCGCTTGGTGGCCACCGCCAGCAGCATGCGGCGCGGCGCACACAGCGCGGCGGCCGGCCCGCCCGCCCGGGGCGACACATAGCTACGCCACGAGCACTGACCTGGTATAATGTATGTTGTTGATGAGCGCGATGGGCGTCTTCTGCTGCGTGTCGTACAGCAGCACGGAGCGCTTGGTGGCCACCGCCAGCAGCATGCGGCGCGGCGCACACAGCGCGGCGGCCGGCCCGCCCGCCCGGGGCGACACATAGCTACGCCACGAGCACTGACCTGGTATAATGTATGTTGTTGATGAGCGCGATGGGCGTCTTCTGCTGCGTGTCGTACAGCAGCACGGAGCGCTTGGTGGCCACCGCCAGCAGCATGCGGCGCGGCGCACACAGCGCGGCGGCCGGCCCGCCCGCCCGGGGCGACACATAGCTACGCCACGAGCACTGACCTGGTATAATGTATGTTGTTGATGAGCGCGATGGGCGTCTTCTGCTGCGTGTCGTACAGCAGCACGGAGCGCTTGGTGGCCACCGCCAGCAGCATGCGGCGCGGCGCACACAGCGCGGCGGCCGGCCCGCCCGCCCGGGGCGACACATAGCTACGCCACGAGCACTGACCTGGTATAATGTATGTTGTTGATGAGCGCGATGGGCGTCTTCTGCTGCGTGTCGTACAGCAGCACGGAGCGCTTGGTGGCCACCGCCAGCAGCATGCGGCGCGGCGCACACAGCGCGGCGGCCGGCCCGCCCGCCCGGGGCGACACATAGCTACGCCACGAGCACTGACCTGGTATAATGTATGTTGTTGATGAGCGCGATGGGCGTCTTCTGCTGCGTGTCGTACAGCAGCACGGAGCGCTTGGTGGCCACCGCCAGCAGCATGCGGCGCGGCGCACACAGCGCGGCGGCCGGCCCGCCCGCCCGGGGCGACACATAGCTACGCCACGAGCACTGACCTGGTATAATGTATGTTGTTGATGAGCGCGATGGGCGTCTTCTGCTGCGTGTCGTACAGCAGCACGGAGCGCTTGGTGGCCACCGCCAGCAGCATGCGGCGCGGCGCACACAGCGCGGCGGCCGGCCCGCCCGCCCGGGGCGACACATAGCTACGCCACGAGCACTGACCTGGTATAATGTATGTTGTTGATGAGCGCGATGGGCGTCTTCTGCTGCGTGTCGTACAGCAGCACGGAGCGCTTGGTGGCCACCGCCAGCAGCATGCGGCGCGGCGCACACAGCGCGGCGGCCGGCCCGCCCGCCCGGGGCGACACATAGCTACGCCACGAGCACTGACCTGGTATAATGTATGTTGTTGATGAGCGCGATGGGCGTCTTCTGCTGCGTGTCGTACAGCAGCACGGAGCGCTTGGTGGCCACCGCCAGCAGCATGCGGCGCGGCGCACACAGCGCGGCGGCCGGCCCGCCCGCCCGGGGCGACACATAGCTACGCCACGAGCACTGACCTGGTATAATGTATGTTGTTGATGAGCGCGATGGGCGTCTTCTGCTGCGTGTCGTACAGCAGCACGGAGCGCTTGGTGGCCACCGCCAGCAGCATGCGGCGCGGCGCACACAGCGCGGCGGCCGGCCCGCCCGCCCGGGGCGACACATAGCTACGCCACGAGCACTGACCTGGTATAATGTATGTTGTTGATGAGCGCGATGGGCGTCTTCTGCTGCGTGTCGTACAGCAGCACGGAGCGCTTGGTGGCCACCGCCAGCAGCATGCGGCGCGGCGCACACAGCGCGGCGGCCGGCCCGCCCGCCCGGGGCGACACATAGCTACGCCACGAGCACTGACCTGGTATAATGTATGTTGTTGATGAGCGCGATGGGCGTCTTCTGCTGCGTGTCGTACAGCAGCACGGAGCGCTTGGTGGCCACCGCCAGCAGCATGCGGCGCGGCGCACACAGCGCGGCGGCCGGCCCGCCCGCCCGGGGCGACACATAGCTACGCCACGAGCACTGACCTGGTATAATGTATGTTGTTGATGAGCGCGATGGGCGTCTTCTGCTGCGTGTCGTACAGCAGCACGGAGCGCTTGGTGGCCACCGCCAGCAGCATGCGGCGCGGCGCACACAGCGCGGCGGCCGGCCCGCCCGCCCGGGGCGACACATAGCTACGCCACGAGCACTGACCTGGTATAATGTATGTTGTTGATGAGCGCGATGGGCGTCTTCTGCTGCGTGTCGTACAGCAGCACGGAGCGCTTGGTGGCCACCGCCAGCAGCATGCGGCGCGGCGCACACAGCGCGGCGGCCGGCCCGCCCGCCCGGGGCGACACATAGCTACGCCACGAGCACTGACCTGGTATAATGTATGTTGTTGATGAGCGCGATGGGCGTCTTCTGCTGCGTGTCGTACAGCAGCACGGAGCGCTTGGTGGCCACCGCCAGCAGCATGCGGCGCGGCGCACACAGCGCGGCGGCCGGCCCGCCCGCCCGGGGCGACACATAGCTACGCCACGAGCACTGACCTGGTATAATGTATGTTGTTGATGAGCGCGATGGGCGTCTTCTGCTGCGTGTCGTACAGCAGCACGGAGCGCTTGGTGGCCACCGCCAGCAGCATGCGGCGCGGCGCACACAGCGCGGCGGCCGGCCCGCCCGCCCGGGCCGCGTACCGGCGCGGCGACCAGCGCGCCACCAGCGCCGCCTCGCCGCACGGCAGGACGCACGCAGGGCTACGCGAGGAAGACGCAGTAACATTTATAAAGGAGGAGGAATCATACAAATATTGTCCAATGTACTATCTCGAAAACTGGCTCATATTTCCCCCTAATATTAGGTTCAGAATCCTATTAATTTCATACAAGTTCATTTATTTTTACAAGTGTATTTCCAAATCGCCGCTCTCAACGATTGGCCAGTTCCAAAAGACAAGACGCAAGTCAAAGCATTTTTGGGCCTGTGCTCCTATTAACGGCGATTATCAAGAACTTTGCACATATAACCAAAACCCCGGCACAAGCTAACCCAGGAGAAGCGATATTTCTGTTAGGATAAGAGTTACGACATTGCATTCCAGGAGCTCAAGGAACGTCTGTGCAAAACACCTATTTTGGGGTATCCTGATACGGGAAAGGAATTTATGGTAGTTGACACAGACGTATGTGATATAGGACTCGGCGGTGTGTTATCTCAACGGAATGGCGATCAAGAGGTTGTGATAGCGTACTTTGGCAAGTCTCTGTCGAAACCAGAAGGGAATTACTGTGTCACGCGACGGGTGTTGCTTGCTGTGGTCAAGTCATTGCAGCATTTTAGCAAAAAACTGCTGGGGCGGAAATTCCATTACCTGACCATGCTGCACTGGAATGACTAATGCAGTTCAAAAATTCAGAAGGACAAGTTGCGAGATAGATTTAACTACTGCAGGAATAAGACTTTGCCGTTGAACATCGCAGCGGCAGATCTCATGGAAACGCAGACGTAAACTGCAAGTATTGTAAAGAAGTCGTACCTGTGAGGATGCTCAAGACAGACCTCAGCAAAGATTAAAAGAAAAGTCTACAATGTGCATATCAAGAAGATTCGGACATCAAACTGATTCTAACCGATTATTGACTGGAAAAAGGCCAGTGGTCCTAAGCCAACGTAGAGTGACGTCTCAGCGATGAGTTCGATCATAAAATGCCATACGGGAATTCAACAGACTCTTCTGAAGATACATGAACGGTTTTAGTGGGTTCACTGTCGTAACGACGTCGCGGACTGGTGTCGCTGTGCGGCTGGTAAAATACCTCGAGTTTTTTCTTTTTTTCTAATTCAGTTGATATTGTATTATGTTGGTGCACCATTAGAAAGGATAGCGCTACACGTTTCTAAACCGTTCCCGGAAAGTGAAATTGGTAACAATCACTTCATGGTTGTAGGTAATGGATTAACTTCACTAAGTGACCGGAAGTCCTTGCTATTCCAAATCAAGAAGCTTCAACAGTTGCGAATAAAGTTTATCCGCCTTTAGCCTTTATCTGCGTTTAACTTTATGAACTAGTTAGTTCATTAAGGCTGATTTTAGTCTTACGCCGACGGCACGCGTACCGTCAGCGCTGATGTCCGAGATATATGAACTTCTAGGAAGCGTTTTTAAATAACGCGTAGCTATCAGCGCGCACGGTGGTCAGCGCTGATAGCTACGCGGCCGTACGCGTCGCGCGTCGGCCTCGCGTAGCTGTCGGCGCTGACGATCGCACGAGCGCCTCTGCGTTCAGTGAGCGTTCTTGTGTCGAGCGGAAAGGACGTCGTCAGCGCGTACAGTCATGGTAAATCGCGAAGTGGATACAGGTCGAGTTATCGATGAGGTACGCCTGAGGAAGATATTGTGGGATGCATCCGATCCACTCTACAAAAATAAAGATGTAAGAAACAAAGTCTGGGAGGATATTGTGGACGCATTGTTCCAAAATATTTCAGGAGAAGAAAAACAACAACTTGGACCGGTTTATCCTGTATCTTTGCCAGTAATTCGTCAAAAGTTCTAGTTGACATTCGAAAGTAATTAAAGAATTTACTTTCGTCAACCCTCAAACTGCCATATAACAACTAATAACAAGACAAAGTCTCCTGCAACGGCTCTCTGCTCAATTAATGAATGAACATAGAGTGTTCGTCGCCGCCGGTTTTTATTTTTTTGGGATATATAGTACAAAGCAGCAATAAATAATACACTCCGCATTTTGGTCATCGTCTGTACAGTAAGGCGGTCAGTACGATACTAAAACGAGCCACGCTGAGTCTCAGCGCTGACAAACTACGCGCTGAGCTATGAGCGCTGACGGTGAGCGTGAGACTAAAATCAGCCTAAGTCTTCTGTCGTTTTGGAGTTCCCTTGGAGATTCACAGCGATCAAGGAAGGGATTCGGAGTCCCCAAATATTCCAAGAAACTTGTCGAGTACTCATAAGACGAGAACAACTTCTTACCACCCACAATCGGATGGAATGGTGGAATGATTTAATCAGACACTGGAGAGATATCTGGTAAAAGTTGTGGAAAACCAGCAACAGGATTGGGACAAGCAAATACAACAATTTTTGCTGTTATACCGTGCTGTACATGAAAGCACATCGGTAACACCAGCTTTCTCAAACTTTGGAAGAGAATTGCGGCTGCCTGCAGACCTGATCATCGCAAGATTGTAACTAATTATTATGTATTTTAAATTTCTGTAAGTGCTTGCTAGGGGGTGCTCACAACATTCGGACTCCTCAAAAGTCAACACCACTGAGGCTACCAACGAGGCACTGACGACCAAAAAGCGTTGATGCTTGTTGCAGCTGATGCGCAGGATCTTGACTTAAGGCGGGGTGGATAAATATTTTAGATTTTATTCCATTGATTAATTCATATTTTGTAAAAAAAAGAAAAAACCTGTGGTTAACCATATTTTAATTTTAGAACTCTGTTAGTTACCTAGTTGCAATTTTAAAATAATTTGTAATTTTTTATGTTTATTGATTGTATTTTTTTTTAATTATGCTGTAATTTTGACTGACTGTATTATACTTTGTATCTCAACTTACTTTATCAATGTTGGTTAACCTGTAATTGGCGACTGTGTAAGAACGAGGCTTTTATATAATATAATATATCCTAAGAAATGATTTATACAGAAGCTGTTGGTAAACCTTTATAAATAAATAAATACCAACGGCGGCACCCACAAGCCAGGTTAGCAGGCTTATTACGAGCTCACCAGCCAGCATTAGACAAGCATGGTGACCAAGTGCCCGCTGGCTCCCGGGAAGAAGCTATTGACAGTACGCCAGAACCCCCTGGAGTCAGTGATGATAATCACCGATGAATCGAATTATGCTAGCTAAAAGGACTCCGATAAACTTAATGTATTAACGTATAATGTTCGTACTCTAATATCCGAAGAGGGGTTAATCGAACTAGAAAGTGCCTTAAATTAATAGGGGTATCATCAGAAGTAAGAAGAGAAGTGAAGACACTTTAGAGCGTAATAATAACATCTATTATAATGGTAACAGTGAGGGTCAAGCGGGACTACCAACTCCCGCTATGTTTTGTTAGCCAAGCGATGGAAATCTAATATCATAGAATAGGAAAGTTGACTAAAAAAAGTAAACATCCCTATTCGTTGCGTTGTTGCTAGCTACGCAACCAATTCTATCTATACTAGACTCTGGCCTTATTCCTTATCCCCAGACGAGGGGGGTTTTATGATCTTCTGATGATCATGTATTCACCGACGAACTTGGACCATGATTTTAGGAGACACTAGCTGCTGCCCGCGACTTCGTCCCCGTGGAATCCCCGATTTTAAAACATTCTTTATCGCTGCTCCGCTCCTATTGGCTTAAGCGTGATGATATATAGCCTAAAGCCTTCCTCGATAAATGGTCTATTCAACCCAAAAATATTTTTTCAATTCGAACCAGTAGTTCCTGAGATTAGCGCGTTCAAACAAACAAACAAACTCTTCAGCTTTATAATATTAGTATAGATTAACGCGAAACTACCTAGGCAGCAAACAAGGCACCGATAGAGAATCATTTTAAGGCCTTTGGACAAGAAATAAACGGCGGACGTCTATTAAAATTTACAAAAAACCTCAAACCAGGACCTGGTTTTCTTCCGATGGAATAAACAAAAACAAAATCGATTTCTGTCTATCCTCCAACAGATATTTAATTATTAGAACACTAGCAGCGCCCCGCGGTTTCACAAGCATAGTTCCCTTTCCCGTGGGGAATATGGAGATAAAATATATTCTATGTCACCCGGGGATAGTGTAGCTTCCAAACAGTGAAATATTTTTTCAAATCGGTTCAGTAGTTTCGGAGCCTATTCAATGCAAACAAACAATCAAATCTTTCCTTTTTATAATATTAGTAAAGACAAATAATTAGAAACAGCATCAAACCTCGCAATAAACATCCACTAATCATTCCACCAATCATTTCACCATCCACAACACAAAAACAGCTTTAACTCCCCGCAAAATCTGTGGTTTTTACCACAGATTTAGATGACATTGAACAACAGTACAGACAAGTTTTAAAAACGCAAGTATTAAAGTAAAACCGTTGAACAAAAAGTTCCTAAAACTCAGCGTAGCAACTCTTTAATCAATATACTACTTTGCCAAAAAAGTACCGGGAAAAGATCAATAATACACAAAATATTATTTTTTCATCCAACTTTATTTTATCACCTTCAAAGTATGCTCCTTCAGAAAGTACAAGGATTATCACGCTGCACTAGCATTGTCAGAATTGTGTGTCAAAGTGCTCGCTCTATTTAACGCCCTCTTCAACCAAAGTATAGATATACCTACATCAACTTTTTGAGAACCATTTACCGCAATGGTACAGCAGCTATAAAAATTACCGCAACTGGACCATACTTTCTTATTGAAAGAGGTGCCAAGCACGGACACTCGCTGTCCCCCAAGTTCACCATCAATCTGGTCTTTAAAAAAAATTCCATTCCCTGGACAGATGAAGTCGTTTTCGTCGACTAGAAAAGGTTAAACAATCTTCGGCAGCTGAACTAGGCGAAAATTTATGGCGCTCAAACTTGGTCTTTGACAGCTCAGCCGAGGTTCAAGCTTGAGGTTTGCAAGCGAACAATGGAGCGCAGCATAATATAAATAATCAGCCTTTTAATGTTCCCACTGCTGGGACACAGGCCTCCTCTCTAGGAGAGGAAATGGCCGTAATCCAGCTCGCGGGCCCAGTGCGGGTTGGTGAATGTTGTCACCTGTCTTCGAATTTTTGGTTCTAGGACATGCCGGTTCCCTGACGATGTTTTCCTTCACCGTTTTGAGAGCAGTGGTGATAAAATTAATTACACAAAGTGATGCGCCTGGCTGCGTTTGAACCCGCGACCTACAATTCGTAAGTCGGGGCCGTTACCACTCGGCCACCATTGCTCAGTCAGGAGCAGTGGTGGCCGAGAGAGAAAGCTTCTTCGAGTAATTAACGGAGCGTTAGAAACATAGTAATCTCTTAAATCGGACTGGGCCGGACAGGTCTACCGCATGTCGAACGATTTATGGGCTAAAGCAATCACAATGTGCCAGTGTGACCCAGGTGGAGATGGCGGGACGAGTTTGACGCTTATCAAAAACATTGGTCCATACTAGCCCGGAGCCGGGAACAATGGAAGGAAGAAAGGGAGGCCTTTGACCTGCCGCGGATGGAGCAGAGAGAATTTCTAGGAATTTAAAATTATCAGAATGTTATGATATACTCACACTTTCAAAGAATATCTAGTGTAGATGTAAACTGCATTGATGGGCTTGATGTCCACCTTGCCCTGCTCCGGCTCGATGCGGCCCGCCGGCACTGCCAGCAGCAGACCGTCCGGACTGAACTGGAGTCGCCTGTTCATCAAATTTTCATTGAAAACTCTTCACATACTTCATGAAAATGCTATGTTTTACTTACATAATATCTAAACATTTTTTTATGAACAACTTTTACTATGGGACCTGCGAAAAACATTCATAATGATGAGTAGTTACTTAAATAGTTTGGTTAGATTCATGTTTTGTATTGATCTCAACCAAATTAATAAAAAAGACACCAAGCAGAAAAAAAGAGTCTTACTGCCATTGTTCATAAACAAGTTCTCTGGGAGTTTAAATACATTAACTCATATTTTTATTTTTGTATACTTACAAGAAATAGAAATCCTCATAATAATGGAGAGCATCCAAAAAGCTGAATAATAGTTATTGAACTTGCCTGTAGTATGTCTGCAGTGTGTCATCATGATATAGCCGCACTTTGACATCATGGAGTGGGTGTTCAGCAGGGAACGGCAGGATAGCCTTACTGCTGCGTGATGTTACCTTCTTTGTAGTCACATCAAATGTGCGGAATACCCTGGATCAGAGAAGGGTTTCATTCTTAATTGCCTTTTCTATGACTAAAGTTTTTACTAGAATGATGACTTGAACATGGCCTGTGGAGCACTACTAGTAAATCTATACTAATATATAAAGCTGAAGAGTTTGTTTCTTTGCTTAAACATGCTAATCTCATGAACTACTGGTCAGATTTGAAAAATTCTTGAAGTGTTAGATAGCCCATTTATCTAGAAAGACTATAGGATATATGTTGTCAAGCTAAGACCAATACGAGCCGAGCAGCAATGAAGAATGTTTCAGAATGGGGGGGTTAGTAACTATTCCATGCGGATGAAGTCCCGAGCAGACTCTAGTGTGTTATAAGTAAATTTTACATCAGCTTGTGCCATTGTTTTAATTTCATTCAACCTTATATGATTTTCTTAACATATTGGAACAACAGCATTCTCTTATAGACTGAATTATGAGCTTACCTATCAGTACTAGCAGAAGCAATCATCTGCCCTTTAGGGTCCCAGGACACTCCTTGCACAAACCCCTTGTGATCAGTCAGGATGCTGCTGTATTTGCCCTTGTTCAGGTCCCATATAATCAGCTTGTTGTCCACTGAACCTGATGCCAGGTGCAGGGAGTCGGCACTCCAAGTTATATCGAGGACATCCTCCATGTGGCCGCGGAGAGTCTGAGAAATGAGATGGGGAGATTTAAGGAAAAGTTACTGTTTAACTTGGCCTGCGGAGCAACTAATCAAGTTTCTATCATTTTAAATTTGATAGGGTGAGGACTTAAAGTCTTCACCTATTACAATTTTGTAAAATATAAATCAGAGTTGCAAAGCCCATCTAGACATGCTCAGAATTTTAACAGTCATATTCAGGACCACATCATTAGGTTATTTCAATGTTTGTTAGAGATAAATGTATCTTAGAACCACCTTATGAATAACCCAAGACTCCTTATACTGTTCTTCCAGCTGTTCCATTGCTGGTGCTGGTTCCTTTTCTGTCTTCTTCCAGATGAATATGATGGACTCATCATCCCCTGAAGCCAAGTACTGGCCATTGGGTGACCACCGCACCACGTTCACAGCCTTCTGGTGACGAGTGAGGTCTGCAGCTACCTCAAGATTCACTGAACCAGTGTCTGTTGTGGAGATGTACCAGATCTGGAAGTTAAGACAAATTTAATCGAATGGGATGGTTACACTGGGCGTTTACGAGTTTGTTTCTCTGAGAGTTTACTATCACGTCAAACCAGTGTTTGATAACAATTTATACGATAAAAAAAAAAAACTAATATCACAGTAAGAAAAAATGAAATTGAACGGATGTATTCCGGCTTATATCAGAATATTTATTCTTATTCTTGAATTTTTTGTTTCAAAAGATCATACCAAAACATGAGAATCAGTTCCTCCTGTGGCAAGTCGTAACGGTTCATTTGGTTCTGCTTTTGGCTGGAAGTCGACACTTAGTACGGGATCTCTGTTATGCCACGATATTTCTGGGATAGCGAACTTCATATTTTCACTTAAGTTTCCACTTTTTAATAAACAACAATAAATTGTGGCCTTCCTAAGTTCCGTGCGTCTGGTCTGGTGTCTGGTCTGTCACATTTGGCGCTAAAACTTTTTGATCAACATATTTTTAAAATAGTTTGACACTAGAGATGAGACGTATATACTGGTAGAGGTATGTATACCAAGTATGTGCTTCCCAGTACATAGACCGGGTACGGACCGAAATACTGGGTAAATACCTTGAAGGTATGACGTCAGACGCATAGTACGATACGAACCGCTACCACAAGGTAGCGCCCAGTTTTATCGGTAGTTCGGTACGCCGAAGCAACCCGAAGCTACCCGACAGCTTACGAAGGGACCCGAAACGTCATTCGTGCTTTATGAACATTCGGTTGATTTAATTTAGTTAGACTAAATGGGTACTTATTTTTACGTGCATAAGGAACATAATAGCATAATTACATTTTTTGTCACGACGTGAAAGAGTTCCTTAGTTTGTTTATGTTAGGGAATATTATTACGTGTTTGAATGTTTACGTTGTCTAGTGGTACTTAGGTCGACAATGTTTTGATTTTTTTTTGCGTCAGTTGTAAGTTTTGCGACAGTCCTAAGTCTGGTAAAGTAGGAAGGAAAGATTTCATATCTCATAATGCATAATTACGTATAGGTACTTGAAACATCGTACCTACATTATATTGGAGGCATACCATACTTATCGCATACGTTTACTTATCGAAATCCTACCACACCCAAATACTTAGAAGTATTTTGATACCTGGTATTTGTACCAGGTATTTAGTGATACCCATACCTTAAAGGCCGGGTATGGAGAATGGCAGGTATATCTCATCTCTATTTGACACATCGCATGAAAACTTTGCTTCGAGCTATTTGGCCATGCTACTTTTGTGAAGATGCTTTTTACATAAATTGTTAAATAAATAAATATATGTAAGGTGTATGAAGAGAAAGCATGTATTTAGATCGAAATCACATAAATAAGATTTTTATAGAAAAAAATCTCAATCATATACAGATTAGAATACGTAAATCAAAACAATGAAACATGGGCAATAGTAACAATAAAAAGGTTTTCTTTCAACAATTACTTAAACGATTTTTGAACGATTCCGAAAGATTTCTTGTACTGGCAATTTTTTTCAAGGTTGTCATATCAAAATTGACAGCTGCTCTTTCTTTCTTTGACGTTTGTTGATACCGTGCTAAACGAACGCCAAAATGGTTTGTGTTTTATAAAATTTTATCCTTTTGAATCATGAAATACAGCAACGACTCGAACAAAAATTGTAGTGAAAATCGTTAGCAATATGTTCAAGGTGTGAACGAAGGATGTATTTCATGGAGACCTTTGAAAATTTCAGGTGAACGTACCCAAACAGCGCAGGACTTACTGCAAAAAATGCAAATGCCATAAGACCCACAAGGTGTCTCAGTACAAAAAGTCCAAGGAAAGGCACGCTGCCCAGGGCAGAAGGCGTTATGACCGTAAACAGCAGGGTTACGGTGGTCAGTCCAAGCCCATCTTCAAGAAGAAGGTAAGCAATCATAACCTATGAATCGAGTTGTTATCGGTTATTGTGAAATCTATTCAGGTAGGTGTAAATTTGATCAGAGCATTATTTTAAAGTTTTCTGTATTATTATTACCATAGTATGAGATGTCGGTGTATAACCTACGAATATATCATTGTTTATATTTCTTGAAATCAAAATCTGTATTTCCAGTCTACTAGTTATCTAGCTTCTAAATGTAAGTATATAAAAGAATCCTACACATTGCCTTGGTTGTAATCCTAAAACATTGTTATCAGTTACTTGTTATTTGATTATAAATTTTAATTGATGTCTAAAAGTCTCCTAATCGTAAATCATGTAATTACCATTATTAGAAGCTGATATTTGTTAACCTATGCATCTGAGAGTATTTAATCTAGACATAATGTAAAAAAAAAAAATCCTAAGACTGCAAACAATAATAAGTTTGCTGTTTTCTGATACCTTACCCGTTCATATTCTTCAAAATGTGAGTTCCCATCAAACATCAGTATTGCCCACAAACAAAGATCTCCAAACATCTATTTCTGTATATTTAGACTTACAATATTTACAGAATTTTCATAAACTATTCAAAACAATTCAACAGGTATCACTAACCTAATAAAATTATTTTCCAGGCGAAAACCACAAAGAAAATTGTACTCCGTCTTGAGTGCGCCGACTGCAAGGTGAGGTCACAGGTCGCCCTCAAGCGCTGCAAGCACTTTGAGCTGGGAGGAGACAAGAAGAGGAAGGGACAGATGATTCAGTTCTAGGCTGGATAATAAATAAGTTTAACTAACATTTTGGCATTTTATTTACAGTTTTACCCTAAGTGAACAAGATTAATATATAAAGTGAATAATACATAATTTTGAAACTTATACAATGAAAAGTATTCAATAGGTACAAGATATTATAAGTAATGTTAATTTTATAATAAAACAATATTGTACAAGCTAGGCAATGGTTATACAGTCTCCTCCTGTTTCAATTTTTGAAGCATAGGTATCAAATTCAACAATTACTGCCCTTAGTCATCTCAATGTATTTAGAGATAGTGATGCATAATCTTCCATACTTCTCTAACTACACATGTAAAAATTAATTGCTGTTAGTTTGTCTCGTCAAAACTCGAAAATGGTTGGACCAATTTGACTAATTTTGATATTGAAATATTTTTGGAAGTTCAGGGATGGTTTGAAAGGTGAGAATATATAAAGAAAAGTTCAGACAACTTTTTTGGTGGTACAAAGTTTGCTGGGTCAGTTAAAATCGATTAAAAATCGTCTCAGTGCACCATTTTCTTTGCCCATTCTAAAGGCATAAAAACCCAATCTTGTGAAACAAAGGCATGTATATTGTGCTCATTATTAATCTACCTGACTGTTCCAAAGCTGGGCAAAGGTCCTTGCTACTTGTTATAGGAATAACTTATTACCCACAGAAAAACCTATCCTTTTAAATTGGAACATTATCTTGCCCAATAACCTGAAATGTGTGTAAAGGTAGAGATATGTACATGAGCAAAACAAGAATTCGAGGTAACATTTTTATTAAAATACATGAGCAATTTTGAAATAATTTCTATACACTTTATTACAGTTAAAGCTATGTAAAACCTGCACTTGATCTTTATACTCTTCTAGATAAGGACACTAAAAATCTAATATTATAAATAAAATAATGTGACTAAATTCGGATACAAATAAGCATTACACTTTTTACATAGTAAATATACAAAACTATAGGCCAAAAATTGTTAGCATATTTTTTTATACATAATTTCAATAGACCAAAGGTTATTTCCCCAAAACCTCATCTAAAACATTTGGATCCAGTCCTTCCAACTGCAGTTTTAACTTAACAGCTTGTACTGGAACCCCAACTTGCACCATCTTGACAAAACGGTCATACTCGGGACGTGCTGGCTTGTCTTCTACAACAACAGCTGATTGACTGGTTGCCTCCGATTCCTTTGTGTCTTGGGAAGCTTCAGTGGCAGATACAGGAGATTCCTCAGCAGGCTTAGTAAGAGAAGTGTCTATGAGCTCTGAAGGCTTTTCAGCTTGTGTGGCCATTGTGGTGTTTAATTCTGGTATGGATGAGAGCTGTGAAAGAATACTGAATCATTAGATGTGTATAAGTAAACTCATGTTGTATAAGAAAAATTATAAGGGATCAAATTAAAAAAAAAATTGCCTGACACAAGCCATTTACACTTTCGGTGCCCAAAACTGAGCATATGGGTTGAACATTAATTTTTTGAAACTCTGATGTAAGGCAAAAGTGATAAGAATCCATTATTTAGACATATGGGCAGAAGTATTATTTATGCTGTTTCAACATACTCTTGCCTCCAACAAAACCATGGCAGCATTAACTTTCTCGAGTTTCCTTTCAAAGTCCATGAGCTTCTGTTCACATCTCTTCATGAAGTTGTTCAGGAACTGCACATTTGTGAGCACAAAGTGGTTCACAAATGCTATTGTGCGTTTCTGTTGTAATGCTGCTACCTGCAAAGGAAATAAGTTTGACTAGATTCCTAGGTTTGTTTATTTATTTTTTTAGTCTCTTTGTAGACCAATATTGTGCACTGCTTAGAGACTAAACTTTAGGGACTAGGTGTAACCATAGGCCTTTGTTTTTGGGTGAAAGACATTCAGGAAGTGGAATAATTTGTTATGGTTGTAAATGTGTTTTTAAATATGTTAAGGCATAACTCTATTATGGTAAATTACGTTCTTTTTCACTTACCTTAGTTAAATCTACGTTTGCGAGCTCCTGGCTCATCATAGTTTCTTCCAGAGTCATTGTTAGGTCTAGTTTATAACTGGATATCTTCCGAAATCGAAGAATTGTAGGGTTATGAGTTGATAGGTGTTCTTCTTGTGCATTAAGTTCTACAACGACTTGTAACCCTACTGTTGAAAGTTAAGCCTTTTTTTGTAAGAGTAAGGGATCGAGGCTAAGATATATAAACACATTTCCACTTGAAAATACAATTCATTCACATTTTCAACTAAAACTGTTTTTTTTATGAAAACAATATCAACATGTCAGCAGCTCGATATGACACATGTCAACAATTCTGACAGTAGTTCAGACAGTAGGCAATAGAGCGACCAAAACAAAAATGTGAATATTAGTTCTGCATAATACTTAAATGGTTCTGCTAATGTCAGCGTTTTCTCCACCTTATCCATGGTGTTTTCCAAATCACCTGCACTATTGATTAATTTCAGAGGACCAGCTATTGAACACTGATAAACAAATATTGTTACCTACATTTTTATTTCCACAATGGCACGTCTGACAGACTGATTTTGATTTAGCTTTATTTCTCATTCATTTCATTTAGATCTCATTCTTCTTGCTGGCTGGAGTATCTGTACAGATTGAATCTGAGACAAGGGTAGGGTACACTCTTCAGCGGCTTTGTTCGATGCTCACAATCTGTACTTGCGGCTAAATTAGCTAGTATCCAATTCCTATAAAATAAAAAATTAAGTGTGACTAAAAAAAGCTAAGTTATTTGTCAACAACAAGCAAGCTCATTCACAAATACTTTATTTCTATCAAATTCAAAAAGATATTTTACAAATATGTCTGGGGAAGTTGTGGTAGACGCGTTGCCGTATATCGACCAGGGTTATGATGACCCAGGAGTTCGGGAAGCCGTAAGTAGTTGGACATAACCTTACACTTTCAAGATTTTTCACCTCTTGCAGATATTTTAGCGTTATAAAAATCTTAATTGTATACGTAGTTTGTTTACTAAGTGTTCTTAGTTACTGTGATATCATTCTAATTGTATGGTGACGAGATTTTATTAGGTCTTTTGTCACTAATATTTCCGCAAAACATCCTTTAACGTCTCTCTTTCTAAATGAAGTGTTATCCCATAATGTATGACATTTCATACTACTTCATGGTATCTTCCAGGCCCTGGCTATGGTAGAAGAAGAATGTCGACGATACAGACCAACTAAGAATTATCTGGAAAATGCCGGCCCTGAGCCCAGCACAGCGTTTGAGACAGCAGCTTTACAAAGAGAGATGGAGAGGGTCCAGCAACGATTACCCATGGAGCCTCTGTCAATGAAGCGGTAAATAAGCCAACAAGCTTACAAACTACAGTTTTTTTTTAATAAAGATCACAAATTGTTATAAGGAGTTTTCTATATAGTATTTAAATGAGGAATATGTTCAACAAGTTCTAAACAGTTCAGAGATTGAATAAGATTAATTGGTAAGGGTATACCTAGTTTAATCAGATTCATACATAATAAAGAAAACCTATGATATTATAGATTTGTATTTTACCCTCATGTTGTATTAATAGAATAGAGCTATAAAAAAAAATATAATAAAAAATCTGTGTTAAAAATTACCTTCTATCTCTTACAGGTATGAACTACCTCCACCACCAGCTGGGCGCCTCAGTGAGCCCACAGCCTGGGCAGAGTCCGTAGACAACTCCCACGCACAGCTGTCACACCAAGCCATTAGAGTGATGAACTTAGAGCTACAACTGCAGTACAGCACAGAAGCATGGAGGTCGTACCTCAACACATTGCAGGCATTAGTCACGCGGTCACAGAATGTACATAGTCAGTTAAGGTATGTAGGTTTTGTTTTGTTTTAGTTTCATGTTGCTTGGAGTAATGAGGCCAATATTTATCATTATTAAATAATTTGCAACCTGCTATTTTTCAGCTAGCCATATTAAATTTGAAAAAAGAAAAACAAAATATGTATAAGCACCCCGCGGTTTTACCCGCGTACTTTCTGTTCCCATGGGAATATGGGGATAAAATATAGCCTATGTTACTCAGAGTGAATGTAGCTTTCTAATGGTGAAAGAATTTTTTATTCGTTACATACAAAAATATAAAAATACAAATTGTTACTCTTTATAATATTAGCATAGATGTATATATTTTTCATATCAGTTTTAATTTAGAATATGCTATTAAATCATCTACAGATTTGAATTGTAATCTTCATGTTTTTCACGTTTTCTAGAAAACAAATAGCATCAGTGAACTGGGAGCGCAAACGGTCACAAACGGCAAGTGGCGCTAGACTACGCGCGCTGCGCCGGCGCTGGGCGCAACTCGTGTCCGACAACTACCGGCTCGAGCGCGCCATAATGCAGCTTGAGATACAGATGCAGAAGGTAAGGCATTCAGTGGATCTTGGAATTTAACCCAAACTAGTTCTGTACACCTCTAGTCTTGCTCTAAATGTAAAAACTTCTTTCCAAGTCGATGGTTAATTCCTTAGATTTTTTGGACCCATCACGTTGCGTAACATGACCATTTACAATTTCCATATGCATATTCCTCTGGTTAAACATAAATAACGAGTGACAAATAATATAATATTGTTTCTGTATTGGCAGGCAAAGGGAGAAGCAATTGCCGACGATGGCGAGCCAGCAGATTTGGAAGCTGTCAAGAACTTGCCAGACAAACTCAACTCTGAAACAGAGAAAGAAGTACAAAAGAAGATTGAGGATATGTTTGCTGATTAGTTAAGTTTTATTATAGGTAGAATAAAATATGACTTTTTCTGAATGAAATAAATAAAAGTTTGTACCTACAAGATTTTTTTGTTGGGACGTTTTTGTTATATTTAGTTTCCAATAATACATTCTGTAAATAACTTTATTTTCTTTTATTTTATTTCTCCTTGAGGAAGCACGCACTAAAAGAAACACGTGTCGGTGCTTATTATTATTGTGAACGCAAAGTTGCAACTCTAAACACTGAACGCATTATTTTTTGCGTTCGATTGTCATTTGTCGTGATCTGTCAATATAATTTTATTTTATTTAAAAATGGCGGACGATGCGTCGAGCAGTAGCGGTTGCGCCGGTAATTTAATAGATAACTCAATAAATCAGGATGAGTTGATCATGAAACAACAGCGGGAGATAGAGAAAGAGGTGAGCGCCATAAAATTATCCCTTTTCAGTGCAAGATTATATTTATTTTTCGTAAAATCATATTACAACTTTGACATTGTCTTGTGTTTGTTTTGCAGATATCGGAAACGATACCGCTCGTTGGTGAACTTGAACCATTGTCGTCACTAGAAAAGGAATATAACGAGGATCCAGTGTACCTGTTAAAAGTAAAAGATTTGTCCTCTAAATATAAGTATATTAGGAGAACGCGCCCGGACGGCAACTGTTTCTTCCGTGCGTTCTCCTACGCGTATTTAGAACACCTTCTGACGGATAAGAGCGAATTCGATAAGTTTTATGAAATAGCGAAGAATTCAAAGGAGATTCTTGTCGCCTTAGGCTTCTCACAGTTCACAGTGGAAGACTTTTATGAGACGGTGAGTTTTTTTTTATTACTTTTCGAGGTTAGTTTATGTTGTTGTTTTCTTACGCCTACATCAAATCTTTGTATCTGTATCAAAACATTGAAACATCGACATTTATCCATCTATATTACAAACTTTTGATCTGGATTGGCAATGCAACATCATTCATGCCATTGTTTAATAAAACGTAAAAAGTAGGTACTAAATCAATAATACATACAATGTTCGAGGTGGAAAAAAATGCGATGTCATGGATTACTTAAAACAACAAAATTGTGATTCTAATTGCTTAACCAACCAATAAAGCTCAAATATTCTAGTCTTAATTTTAATACCATGTTTTATACTATAATTAACTACAAATAGCTAATGTTTAATTAATAGTTGTATTTACTATGACACACAATCAATAGAACTGTTTGGCTTTCATAGTGAGCAGTAGACTATTATCTTTCACCTCTATTTTACCTTTTCAAGGTGATTTGCAAGGTGGCATTAAAAAACTATTTTCATAATTTATTCCAATGCATGGAAAGGGAGAGGTAGGCCAAAGAATCGATGGATGGATTGTGTGAGTAATGATATGAAAGAAAAAGGAGTTAGTGATAGTGTGACGGCTGACAGGACAGAATGGAAGAAAAAAACATGTTGCGCCGACCCCAAGTAACATGGGATAAGGGCAGGAAGATGATGATGATTCCAATTAGTTAGTGTTACCACAGAAAATAAGCAAATAGCATATTTTGGTGTAAAAATCATTGCAATCTTTATTTATAAAAAGAGCACTGATGACTGCCTACCCATTTTTTACCTAAGAATTGGAGATACAATACTTCAAGTTGGACAAGTTCCCATGCTAAAGTAAAGTTTGGTAACAACTGCAGTGTTACATCAGAATTTCTTTATATTCCAGTTTATGGAAGTGGTGCAACGGGTCGGCGAGCAAGCAGGTGGCCCGTCCTCCTCACTAGAGTCAGTGCGAGCCGAGCTGCACGACAAGTTCAACAAGCAGGGCTACTCAGACTACATTGTGGTGTACCTGCGTCTTGTCACCTCCGGACAGCTACAGACGGAGAATGATTTCTACCAAAACTTCATTGAAGGACCACGCACTGTGACCGAGTTCTGTAGACAGGTATGTGTGGTAACTTTATTAATTTTACTGAAGTCACAACTAGCAATTATAACTTTTAAGAGCCTATGGCTACTGTGCCTGCTTGGTGTCCCCTGTCGGTGTCTTGGATATAATTCCAAATAATTAAAACAACAAATCGATCAATCAACTGTATCTATCACACTTTTCCATACTAAAATCCATCATCATAGCTTTAGGTATAAAAACTTATGACACAATGTTAATTTATATTGGTGTCAGATACTATATTATGAGTTTCCTTAGGAAAAATTATAAAAATACTGTATTTTGCTTTTTTTTTGCTATTGTCTTGGTGAGATTAAGCACGCGGTTCTTAACCTCACTGTTTGTTTTGTTTAAAAATATTAGTTTTTGTTGTTGTATCTGTTATCTTGTGTTGTCTGGTGTAGGGATCTAGTATATAAGGTTAGTATTTTAAGGTTAGTATTTTAAGGTTTTGATTTTATTGGCACTCATTTCTTAGGAAATGAGTGCCGAAGAACCCCCTGACGGGGGTGGAGGATCTCCTCCAGATATTGAAATTATAGAGTGCTCACAAAACTCTGTAGATGGTCGCGTAAAAATTGACATCAGAAAACGCCCTAGAGAACCTGAGATTTTTGCTGACGCGAAAAGAAATAAGCCTCCGTCTGACTCAATCCAATCTGTTTTTACCAAACCAGGTTTTGAGAGCGACTCCAAGGTACAATATAGCGAGAACGACAGAGCTCCCTTTACTGTGTTTGTATCCAGGGTGGAAGCAGACCCAAAGCAAGGCCTAGCTTTAAATTCCCTGAAGTTTGCCCAATTTATTCATAAAAAAGGATTCAAGGGTGTGATACAGGGCAGTGTGAAGTCAATGGGCCGTAACAGGATGTCTGTTGATTTTGCTACATTCCAAGAGGCTAATAATTTTGTCAATAACCCTATTTTATTAGATTCCAAATTTATTGCATCAATCCCACGTTTCCATGTTACACGTATGGGAGTTGTCAGAGACGTCCCCACTGATTGGACACTCGAGGAACTAGTTTTGGGTATAGAGACCCCTCATAACTGCGGAGAAGTCATTAAGGCTAGGAGATTGAATTTTAAAAATAAAAGAGAGGGTTCTGTTGTGTGGTCACCCTCAACAACGGTAGTGCTGACTTTTTCTGGTCAAATACTCCCAGAAAAAGTCTTTTGCTATATAGCCTCGCCTCCTGTCTCTGTTTACCATCTACCCACCATCCAATGTCGTAACTGCCTGCGCTTTGGACACATCAGCACCCAGTGCAGATCAAAGCCCCGATGCTACCGATGTGCTCAGCCTCATCCAGGAGATAGTTGTAATGTCCCAGAGTCTCAGTTAACTTGCCTCTTGTGTGATGGTGGCAATCATAAAGCTATTGATGATAAGTGCCCGGAACACTCAAGACAGAAATCCATTAAATTAATAATGTCGCAAGAAAACCTCAGTTATCGCGAGGCTTCAGTTAGGTTCCCACGACCTAAATTGCTATATTCGAATGTTGCTGCAGGTCCTTCCATCTCCCATCCTTCTCAGCCTCTTTCTTCTGAATCTTTCCTCCTCACTGCCCCCCTTAATTCCCCTTCTTCCTCAGCATACTCAACCCCTGTCAAGTCTTCCTATACCAAAACTGTTTATCGTTCCCCAAAGCCTAGACCAGAGTTGAGGAAATCTTACGATTCCCAAGCTCACAGGTCCATGGTCTACACTCCTCCCTCTTCCCAGCCTAATGGTTGTGCCTTGAACCCTCCTTTTGTTGACTCTACTCCCCTTCCTACACCTAACGATAATTTAATAGAACTCCTAACATGCTCACTTATTAATATCTTGTCCAAATTCAGTGATGCAATACCGAACAATGTCGTGATCTTAGTGCAACAACTCCTGGAATCGTGGACTCGCCATAATGGAAAAGGTCCTTCAGTGGAACTGTAGGTCAATCCGCAGAAAGAAACATGAATTGATTTACCTCATAAATCGTTATTCACCAGTCGTCTTTGCCGTGTCGGAGACGTGGCTCAGGCCCGGAGCTCTCTTTAGGGTTCCTGGTTATTCATGTCTTCGGGATGACAGAGAGGACGGATGGGCGGGCTGTGCCCTATTGGTTAGCAGATCCATAATTTTTTCTGAGATCCCCATCCCTCATCATGATCCTGGTCTACATGTTGTGGCTGTTAGAGCTATTGACATATCCTTCGTTTCTGCCTACATTCCCCACCCCAATGCTAATATTTTATCTGAATTTAACGCCATCCTCTCCTTTATTCCATCTCCATTGATTGTGCTAGGTGACTTCAACTGTCGGAGCACCCTTTGGGGCTCCCACTGTAACGACCCCTCCAGCTTCTTGCTAGATCTTTTAGATGACCGCAACCTATGCATCCTTAATGATGGGTCTGCTACCCGTAGGGTTTCGCCTACACAAAACATAAGTGTCCCGGACCTTACTTTCTGCTCCCCTTCTTTAGTGTCATCACTCTCCTGGTCGGTTCTCCCCAATTCTTACGGGAGTGACCATTTTCCCATACTGATTTCCTTTCCAAGTTCTCACCCTCATATTCCTCCCACTCAACCCCTCCAAAAATATCTCCTTACACAAGCGGACTGGTCCCATTTCTCGTCCCAATTGGACTTAGAGCTCCAAAACTTTCCTCCTATAAACTCTTCCAATTCCCTCTCCACCTATAATGATTTTGTTAATAGTTTGTTGAAGGCGGCGGATTCCTCGATTCCCCTGAAAAACTCTGCCCGCCATCTAATCCCCTCTCCTCCTTGGTGGGACGCCGAGTGCACTGATGGCGCTCGTAAACGCAAAGAGGCAGAAAATACTTTTGCTATTACTTTAGATATGCCCGATTACCTTAATTTCCAAAAGATTTCTGCTCGAGTCTGCAGGTTATTGGCAAAAAAAAAAAAATCTGGCTGGCTCAAGTTCTGCGAGTCACTGTCTCCACGTTCTCCTGTCTCTCTTGTGTGGAAAAAAATTAAAATCTTTCGCCGAGCTTGCGACAGTCAGTCCGCCGAATCTACAACCAATGACCCTAGTTCTTGGTTAGAGGACTTCATCACTAAATTGGCCCCCCCTTTTGTTCCTAGTTCTGACTGCCTTCCTACTATAGATGCCCCTCATCCCACTTCTTCTGATAGCTTCGATGATCTATTCTCCTATTCCGAACTGACATGTGCCTTGGATCATCTTCGCGATTCAGCTCCGGGTGTCGATGGAATTCCATATTCCTTCATCACCAAATCCTCCTCTAACTGTAAACTCCTTTTCCTCAACCTCATCAACTCCTTTTTCGCAACTGGCCAAGTTCCAGAATCCTGGAAATCCCAAATCATTATCCCCATTTTGAAACCTGGGAAAGACCCAAAAGATTCTGCCTCCTACCGCCCAATCGCCCTATCCTCTGTCCTGGCTAAGATAATGGAGAATCTAATCAAGAATCGACTGGAGTTCATCTTAGAAACCAAAGGCATCTTAGCCAGATCCCAATTTGGCTTTCGAAAAGGCTTGGGTACCATAGACAGCCTCAGTGTATTTCTTTCCGATGTTCGTATTGCCTTTTCCAAAAATGAAAGTGTTCTTGGTGTTTTTCTTGATATAGCCTCCGCCTATGATAATGTCCAGCTTCCTATACTCAGGCAAAAGCTGCTACAGCTGAGTATCCCTGTGAGACTGATCAACATTATCTGTAACCTTCTTATGTCCCGTTCTATTTCTATTCGTCACCAGAACATTCTTTCTCCATCCCGTCTTGTGTGGAAGGGTCTACCTCAAGGGTCGGTCCTGAGCCCTATCCTGTATAATTTATACACATATGACCTGGAGTCATCGGTTAGCTGCTTCTGTAAAATATTACAGTATGCTGATGACATAGCTCTTTACGTAAGTTCAAATTCTCTCTCCGACGCCTCAAATCGCCTAAACTCTGCCCTTCATTACCTAAATCAGTGGCTGGGTGATCATGGTTTGAGTTTGTCTGTTCCTAAATGCCAAGCAGTTGTATTTTCTCGTAAACGTAACATTCCCCCTGTAAACCTATTTGTTGAAAATGAACCCATTATTATCTCTGATAAAGTTAAATTTCTTGGCCTTATCCTAGACTCTAAATTAACTGGTCTTCATCATTTGGAATATATTTCGAAGAAATGCGAAAGAGGTGTTAATGTTCTACGTGCGTTGTCTGGAGTTCGCTGGGGAGCCCATCCCACTTCCCAGAGAATTTTGTATAATGCTATAGTTCGTAGCCATTTTGACTATGGTAGTTTTCTTTTGGAACCATGCAACAAGATAGCTATTGCGAAACTAGAACAGATCCAATCCAAATGCTTACGCATAATAACGGGCGCTATGAAATGCTCCCCTATTAATGCCCTTCAGGTAGAATGTTTGGAGCCCCCCCTTCATTTACGTAGACAATATCTCTGTGACAGATTTTTCTATAAAGTCATCCAAATTAAATCACATCCTCTACTCCCCCTTCTTCGCACTCTTTCTGAGTTAATCCGTACGTCCCGCTATTGGTCTCACAAAAACCCTCCTCTCCTTGTCAATAGTTATAATAAATTTAATAATATGAAAATTTCCATAGTCCAATCAAATATTAACCCAATATTTGAAGTAGATTTTAATTCTTTACTCTTTCGCCCTAGAATTATCTTTAACTTTGGCATCCCTAAACATGATCCTGCTGCTAATGACAAATTCAATCAAATTCTAACAGAGGAATGGCATGATTGGCTTACAATATTTACAGACGCCTCAAAGCTGTCTGATAATAGCAATGTTGGATCTGCTGTGTGGATCCCGAAGTTCAAAATAATTTTAAGTTTTCGTAGTCCTGCATTTGGCTCCACTTTCACTGGGGAAGCGATAGCTATTTTTGAAGCGGTATCCTTTATTGAAGGGCATGGTCTAAACAAATCTATAATTTTCTCGGATTCTCTTAGCTGCTTACAAGACTTAATAAAATCTCCATTTCGTTCCCGTAACAATTGTCCCCTAATTTTACAGATCAAACAACTTTTATATAGATGTCATTGTTTGGGCATAGACATAGCTCTGGCCTGGATCCCCAGCCACTCGGGGATTATTGATAATGAGAACGCGGACTCGATCGCCAAGTCAGCTACCCGAAATGGGATTGATCTACACACATCCTGTTACTCCCGAGATTTACGCTGTCAGGTTAAACCTGAAATGATGAATAGCTGGAATACTCAATGGCAGAAAACTCGTTTAATAAAAGGAAAATTCTACGGCTCGATTCAGCCAGTTATTCCATCAAAGTGCTGGTTCAGCAGACTCAAATTTTCCAATAAACTGGCTACTTCTGTCATAATTCGACTTCGACTTGGGTTTGTTTGCACTCCTGTTTTTTTGGCTAAGCTCCGTGTGAGAGACAACTCTTTGTGTGAATGCGGTCTGGATGAGGGTACTCTGGAGCACTTATTTTTTTCCTGTCCTCGACTAATAGTTCCCCTTTACGAATTACTTCCTCCTGATATTCCCCGCCCAATTAATATTCCCTTCCTCTTGTCTTTAGTTCATACTCCTGTGGTTAAAATTCTTTATAAATTTATTAATATTAATAAAACCCGTTTGTAATTCATCTATAATTATTTTAAAATATTATATCTAGTATTATATTATTAAATCTAACTAGTTAATGTTTTAACTCTTTATGTGACGTCTTAATTATTTATTTATCTAATAACCTAAATGTTTTGTCCTTTTTAGCATGGTGTGATAATGGAAGACACCGCTACAAAAACTGATCAATAGTCGTTAAACAGTAACAGCAATTGAGAACCGATCATTATCATCTCATTACCTTGACATTGGCAAAATCATCGAAGGTTATTCGATGGAGCCATAACCTTAAAAAATTGAATTGAATACTGTATTTTGAAACATTACAAAAGATAGTTGAAGAAAACTCGCCTACCACTACTTGATTTGACAAGTACCCACATTCAGTATACAACAATATTGATTTGAGATTTGTAATTTCCAGGAAGTGGAACCAATGTACAAGGAGTCTGATCATATTCACATAATAGCACTGAGCAATGCACTGAACGTGGGCGTCAGAGTGAAATACATGGACCGCGGCGAGGGAAGTCAGGTGAGTAAGGTATTTATCGAATCCTTGTTTGTTTAAAGCTTTCATTCCTTCATCCTAGCTGGAGAGGGTGCTGTATCCTCATTGCCGAGCTGTAAGGTAAGTAAATCTCGACAGTAGAATCAAATTGATGTTGTCGCTATTTTCTTTTAGTAAAGTAAGTACAGGATACTACTGCATAATTTTCTCCAACCACATGGATAGTACTTTCTCATTTTGTCCACTTAGATTTTGATCACATCAGTGCAAACTGCAAACTACGCTTGTTGTATCAGCGCTAGTTTTTGAATTGTTTATTATTGATAGACTCGCATTTGAAGACAATTTCACCTGACGGAAAGTGACGATGTGGATCACACGTTTTGTACGTATGGGTGGCGCATCGCCGTACGTCTTGTAGTACTATGAAGGAAAGGGCTAGGCGGAAATACTTTGTGTAATTCGGAGATAGAAAACCGACTGGCTCTGACGCCCCGCTCCGTACCGCCCCGCTGTCCTCCGCTGTGCACCCCAATGCTCGCTGTCCTCCGCACTGCACCGCCTCGATGTATGAATATCCGCTCAGCTCTGCTCCACCCCGCTCGTACTGTTTCCATTGAAGCGGAGCGGAGATTTCAAGCATAGTCATTGGTCAATTTGTGCACCGCTAAGCTCCTCTCCGCCCAGCTCCGCGTCAGTGGAAACGCGGCCTAATAGTAGCGAACATTCATAACTACATGTAGGTGGTTAGAAACTTGTGTAAGTTTTATTAACCTCAGATTTATGCTAGGTAGAGCCGGGGCCGAGTTGTGAAGAGTGTGATGTAGAAGATAACCCCGAATTTGAAGGAATGGTACTACTACTAATTGTATTATTATTATTTTTACAATTATTTGTACTTTTATTTTTAAATTGTACAACGTGCGACAAGCTCCCGGCTTTCTAGCATAAATAATTAACTATATTATGTTCACAACGCTGTGCACTACATACCTACAGGCTGTTTCTGATTCAACAAAAGCTAAGAAAGACAGGCTATCAAATACACAAATGCTGCCATTCAGAGACCTGTGGGCGTACCATGACGTCTTAAAACGTGAGTCTACCAAGCAAGAAAAAGGGATGGAGCTATATAGGGTGTATAACTCTATCCCTCTTTCTCGGTCGGAAGACTCACGTTTTAAGACGTCATGGTACGCCCGCTGTTCTTGTTTTCGCGATTTCAAACGCGTGGACGTCGAAATGAAATAAAAAATATCGCATAGATACGATGTACGTACCGTGAATACCTTGCATAACCTGACCCCGCTTAGCAAACGAATGGTCTTCAATCTACTAATAAAAAATCTTTTTTGGTCGTTATAAACTAGATGAGGCCGGTGTTTCCTAGCTGAGTTCCCTGAGAAGAAACACCGAAACAAACGCAGAGGTCAAAGTTTTTGAAATCCATACAATTGTACTGGTCAAATCACATAAGAACCATGTAGGTTGAGGTCTGAAGTGGTCTTTTGAGGAAAGTACCACACAGATTTGAGTCGCCTGTCCAGATAGTGCAAGCATTTGTCAGTTATCGTGTAGCTCAAACTTGAGCTCATCGATTTGACGAATAATACTAAAGTAAGAGCATTTGGGTAGGCCACATAAAGAACTCAAACTACCCTGAAAACAAACTAACATGAAATGAACCCCTGACATAGCGATCTACATGGACCTCACATTCATAATACTTTATTTGAGGACCATGCAGATCAGTGTCTGAAGTGGTCTTTTGAGGATATAATGAGACTAGAATAGGTATATACCTTTTTAGTTCCACACAGATTTAGGTGAACCTGTCCAGTCATTGCAAGCCTTGGTCAGTAGTCGAGTAGCTCAACTTAGAACCAGTAAGGAGCTCCACGACACGACGAACAATGCCAATGAAAGGACATTTGGGTAGGCCACAAAAGTACTCAAATATCTAGACAGTTAAATAAATACCTACTTGAACAGGAAAAAGCAAATAATAACCCATATAGTCCTCACATTTACAATAGTGAATAAAATTAAAATACAAATTAAGTATTCATGTCAAAATAAGAAATTATAATAAAATAAAAAGAATACAAAGTAAACATTCATGTTAAAAGTAAACAAAATGAAAATTTAAATATGATTTAATTTATAAATGATAGAAAACTCGTGAAATTACCGAATTCTACTATACGGTCACAATATACAATACATAATTATACCTATGTATACTACTATCGTGCAAGCTTTTCCACACAGAACAGACTACCAAACAAAAGCGTAACAAACTCACACATTTATAAGTTAAGATTTGCGAAAAAAATAAGTAGTTATTTTATCACAATAAAAAAGAAAATAAGGATCGGTTTTTACTTAGCGTCTGTCAACACTAAGTCTGTTATTTTGAACGTAGTATGATTTTATAATCTCGACCTCCCTTGATGTTTCAATACCATCAGGTGTTACTAAAAAGCATAAATCTCAATTATCCGAATACATATAGGTATATATAATAACACGAAGTCTGTTTTCCAGGTGATAGCGCACGACTTCCCCGAGGGTTCGAAGCCGCTGGTGCACCTGCTGTACCGGCCCGGACACTACGACATCCTGTACGCGTGATCCTGGCCCTCATAACCTCTTACGATAATAAAGTTAATTATCTTACGTAAAAATTGTCTTATTTTACTAATAATCCAGGGCATGTGGAAAGATTGTTCTACCAACTTTGGAGCCGTTCAAGTATTACGTGGGTACTCAAACTACTCTCGAGATACTCACCGATCCACGTTGTGGAGGACTTACCTACAACTTGAAGTCAAGTCAAATTGTTTATTAATTAGGTCATTAGACGGCACTTTTGAACGTCATCATTAAAAGTTAATAAAGTGACTAGCATCCATTCGCAAAGTTAGATTCTTATGGAGAAGAACGGACATTAAACTCCATAGTTAGGTACTCTTCTCAATTATATGTTTTACAATATTTGGTATACTTACAGAAAATAATACTTCATACTTTAATAATGTGAGGACGATGCACCAAGTATAATAGTGATAGAACCAAGTATTACCAGCAGAGGTAAACTTCTAAATACACACATTGTACTCACAATCATGTTTACAAATATTGCAACAGTAAGTGAACAGGAAAAAGTGCATTCGTAAAGTAATCCATAAATAAATCGACTAGTTCGATTTTGTCTAAATCCTTGATGCCCTGTGGAGTAAGTCCAAGACCAGCATGTTTCTTAACATTCACCTGAATGTAATCTTCTAATTTGTAATATGCTTGTTTACAAAGGGTACTTTTAATAAAAGATTTTTTTTTTCTTTTAATTCTAATATATTACAAGGTATTTTGTTGTAACATTTAACACAGTACCCCATGAAAGATGTGTGTACTTTAGCTAATCTTTATAATGGTTGGTCTATTTTGTCTTTATTTTTAGTATTAAAGTTGTGTATGTCACAATTCTACTAAAAGGTCGATTTTCCCTTACATACATTATATTTTCATAGATGAATTGGCCAGGGACTGTCATAATATCAATATTTTTTTAAAGTTCTCTAAGAGAATCGCGGCGACGTAAATTATACAAGGGCCCTGACAGCTCTCTTTTGTAAAATAAATAAGGATTCAATGTCAGCAGCCGGACCCCACAACAAAATACCGTATGACATAATGCTGAAAAAATTGGTACCTAACTAAAGTAGACCAAACGTGAGGTTTGTACGTCTGTTAACTATCTTGTCTTTCTAACAGTATAAGTGGCCGAGCTTAAACGACCGACAAGAGATCTTATGTTACCCATTGTACATACACACACTTACCCATTGTAATTTTTCGTCTAAAGTAATTCCCGGGAAAAGTATCTGATTAATGAATTCCACTTTTTCTCCAATCAATATAATGTCGCATTCGCTACTTTTACCATTTGGTAAAGTGAATTTAATACATTTTTTTTTTCATATAGCGCGTACAAGCAAACGAACTCTTCAGCTTCATATTAGTATATAGATTGTTTAATAATGGGTGATGAAGAGTCAAGTTTGTATACGTGAGTATTATTTTACATGCCTACTCTAGAAAGGACGAAATAAAAACCAAAATATCACAAAATTGAATATATTGAGAATTCAATAACCATCAATCTCGCATAACAGTACTAAAGAGGGAATGCGGTCAGAGAATCAAAAATTAATTAAAAACATACAAAATAATCCTTAAAATTCTACTTTTATCTGCAGAAATAGACACCGTCGGGTTCTCGCCGGGGTTTCATTCCCGCGAAAAACGCCTTTATGTCTTCCTCCTTGACAATCTCTTTCCTGTCTTTGAAACTCTTGAGGAAGTCAAGTAATTTGTCCCTCATTCGATTGTACTCAGTTAGAGCGTTTATCTGCTGTATCCGGTCTAACGATGAGAGTGCTTGCATGCCTTTCTCATACTGTGATGCTCCACCGGCAACATTCTCTTTGCCCAAGCTCTCATAGGCAAATACAGTATCCTCTAAATCAGTTAGGAACAGGACTTTCAGATCTTTGTACATTGAAAGGCATTCACCACATGTACATAATTTTTGGCGGAAGTTGGAAGGCCAGAATGTAGCTCCCTTGTGAACCCTTTTCACTTCTTTGGGTCTCACACATTCTAATTTAACTTTCTTTGTACTAATGTCATCTGTTGCATCTGTGTTAAGTTTCCGTTTATGTTCCTTAGTGCTTACTGTGACAGTAGGCACTTCATTCTCAACTTTAGAAGGTTCAGTTTTGTTTGTGCTATCACTGTCGTTACTGGTTTTTAATTTATTGTCAGTTTCATTCAAAGCTTTAAACTTATCGTCCGTTTTTAAAGCTACGTTTTCTTGACTAATACTGTCATTCATTTCGAATTTTTCTTCTGTACTTTTAGAATTGGTTGTAGGTTCAGCTTTACTATCACTGGTAGGCTCATTTTGTGTATCCATTGCTACGTCCGTATCAGCACTAGGTTTTTCATTGGTGTCAGGAATGTCATCTTCCTTCTCAGGTACTTTGTTTTCACTGGCACACATTTCAACATCCTCAGACTCCTTTGTTTCAATATTCTCGGTAGTTCCCTTACTTTCTGGTGATTCACTGGTAGGCTCCTTAGTTTCTTCCGAAGATTCTTTTTCCTTCGCCTCATCAGCTGTTTGTAACAGTTCATCAATAGCGTCCATTACAGAATCAGCCTTCTCTTCGTCATTTTGCTTCACATCCTTTTCGGTTTGTGACGTGTCTGGTACTTCAATGTTATCTGTAGCAGATTCATTCTCAATAGTTGGTTTGTCTTCAGATTTATCTCCCCTTTCTTTAGGAACATCTTCTGTTTTTGTTTCACCCTCATCTTTTTCCTTCATGTCTTCAGATTGTTCCATACTTTCTAAAGGTTTTTCATCCACAACCGTTTCTGCCTTTTCTTCAGAAGCGGTGTCTGTATTTTCTTCTGTCTTGTCAGATGTTAGTGCATTGAGATCATCTAGAAGTTGTTGCTCTGTTCTTTCATTGGTGTCAGTTTTATCTTCTTGTGCATTGTCACTATCTTCTTTTGTTGATAGTTGACTAATTTGTTCATTGGTCTCGGTCGATTCTTTTGTTTCGTCTGCCTTTACCAACTCATTGTCAGTGCTTTCCATTTTTTCATTTTGAACTTCTTCGTGTTCTTCAACAAGTTTTTCATTAGCAGTTGTACTTTCTGTTGCAACTGATTTTTCTGAAGTATCTTCACTTATTTCTTCCTTAATTTCAGTAGTATCTATAGATTGTTCTTCTTTCTCTGCTATCTTACTTTCAGTATCTAAATCCATTTTACTGTCATCAGTGTTTGGCTTTGTGTTTTCTTCAGATTTTAATTCTGTTGACCCTGTAGAACTTAACTCATCCTGTTTTGTTTCAGAAGGAAGACCTTCTTCATCTTTTTTGTTGTCTGTCTCATCTTCTACTTGGTCCTCACTCTTTTCCTTGGCCTCATCCATTACAGCATCCCCGTTAACAGTAAGACTTGTGGGCTCAATTTCAGTTTTATTTTCTTCTCTACCGTTGATCAATTTCTCCTTGACTAAATCTCCATTGCAAAGGCTTACATCAACAGACTTAGTATCACCATTAACAGTTACAATATCCACATCCCCAGCCTCAACGGTCACTGCAAACACACTGTAATCATGTAGGAACTCATTCTTCTCCATGCAATTCTTGCAGACCATTTCTGAGTATTGATCATTGGGAGGTACAACAGCTTCTAGGTGAGATGCGTGGAGCCAGTCCTCGCAGATAATGCACTGAATCATGTCATCTTCAATTGTCGACTCTGGGTCTGGATAAGGCCGTTGACAAGTGCAGTAGAGTCCGCTGAAGTTCTGGTTGTAAATATTTTCATCATTGAGTTCAGTTTTGTCAGAGGTGAATTGGCAGGGGTGGGAGTTGAACTTGGGGTTACCACAATCACACCTGAAGTTTCTCTTTGTGTAGAGCTCAATGAGTTCATGGTTCTCGTGACATGTTAAGCTGCATGCAAGGCATACCCCAGCTCTCTTTGTTGGATCCACCTTAGCTTCAGTGCAGCATGTGAGACAAGCATACAGAGCCTGTCTTTTGATGTAGCCCTGCAAACAAAGGAAATTACTTTGATTAGCCTGTTGGTAGAAGTAAAGGAGCAGGTCGAAGGAACAATCAGATAGATAACTTAAAGAGATGTAGTCAACAACAAGCCCTTATTATATTTTCCCTGTGTGTGTCTTTCTGTCTGTCTGTGGTGTAGCTCACACTTAGCACAAGAAAGTTGGACTTTGGTATGGGTATACCATTAATCATGCTGACAAAGTGGTAGTAGCATATACAGTGGTGGCATATAATGATTGACTATTTAAAAACAAGCTTTTTTTCAAATTTACGAGAATTACACTTTTTGCATGTCTTTTTGTATCTCTCTCGGTATCGCAAAATTGTTCCACATTGCCGACGCACATAGTTATAACATGATTCATTCAATAATATATAGATAAACTATATTATTGCAAACTCACTGGCTGGCCACATAATTAAGAACACTGGATAGTTAATCTTTTTTATTCAAATTTACATAGAGAACATTCTGTAACTAAGCCATTATTTGCGTAATTTTTACCCCATTTAGCGTTAAAATTACGCAAATAATGGCATAGTGGTAAAAGTGAAGAAGTTGATTATTTCACATAAAAACAATGGGGAAAAAAAAAAGTTGCAAAGAAAGAACAAGGGAAGTTATAATAAAACTTGGCTATAACAATTGGTCTTATAAAAAGAAAGCCGTTCACCTGCAGTGCTAAAAAATTATGATATTTTATCCTGTGCAGAATTTTAACACATATCAAACAACTTCTAATATTCCATGTGTACCTAAACAAATTCATTTCGGCGAGATGATAGAAATATCATGCGTGTGGCAAAACAATACCCTTTTAAGGGGTGTAATGGGTTGAGAAAAAAATATCTTGGTAAAAAACAACTCTTCAGCGATCTCAGCATGCACTCTCCAAAGGCGTTTGGTAGAAACTAAGTTGAATGGAAGGATAGCAAGAAAGGTACCCATGTTGAAATAGTGTCATAGGCAACCCTGGCTGCTAGGGGGTATAAAAGCTGGACAGTAAGACAGTGCAAAAATGTTCTTTTGTCTGACAAGACAAAAATTAACAGAGTATTGTTCTGATGGGAAACAATATGTTCGAAGCCCTCCCAATACAGCATTCGACCCCAAGTATGCAAAAGTGACATTAAAGCATGGTGGTGCAAAAGTGAACATTTGGGGGTGCTTCTGGGATCATGGATACCTGTTAGATTGATAGAAGGAAACATGGATCAATTCCAATACAAAAATATACTGAAAGAAATGATGGACATATCAACACTACAATGATCCCAAGCATACTGCATGCACGGTTAAAAAATTCCTCACATCTCAATCAGTGTCTGTTTTACAATGGCCACCAAACAGCCCAGATTTATATCCCATAGAGCATCTCTGGTGCGAAGTTAAGAAAAAGCTTTCAAATCGATTGTATGGTAACCTAAGTGAGTTATAAAACTTTTCTTGAGAAGAATGACACTATTTCTCTTGAAAAATGTCAAAAATTGATAAGAGTCAATGCCTCGTTAGTGTAAGGCAATCATCAAAAGCCGTGGACATGTTACAAACAAGCAAAACTTATTATTACTGTCTAATTTAATGAGATTTTTAAAATCTAACTACTTACCTAGCTTTATTACTATTTGAAATTGTAACAGTCACTAATAAATTAAATTTGTAAGGTAAATAGTAAGTGATTTTAATATTCGTTTACTCTATCTATGTAGCTATTTCATAACATTAATTACCTAATAAATAATAAATTTTGTAAAGGAACATAAAAGTACATATGACATTGATTTTTTTAATGTCTGATAATACAAATCATTCTTAATTATATGAACACTACTGTATATAGAATTTAAAAGGTAAGCTGTCACAGTTAAGTAGGCTTTACAAGTTAACAAGTAATAGTCAACCAACCCATTAAATGTATCTAGAGAAGGAAAATTCATAGATATTCCATTGGAAATTAGTTAGAAAAAGTTTTTAGTTACTAGAACCAAACAAAAAACACTATTTTAAGTTGGCAATTGTGTCATGCCACTATGGTACCTACTCTACACTAAGCATGAATGACATGCTCTTGACCAGACTTTATCATAATAATAATTATATAAATCTAAATAGGAAAACTAATTTGATAAAAAATGGTCACAAGGTTGATGTTTTTAACAATGCTGAAATAAGAACAGCAAATACGAACACATGGTTTTAGTAGATTAAAATTAAGTGTGTCAGTTGACTTATAATGTTATTCCTAACAATTTGTATTGTGAATTTTATCCTCATAGGAAATATTTTTACCATAATCAATAAAATGCAAACAAATAATGTAGACTAGCTAGAACATATTGAATATATTTGATAACAAATACCTAATACATCTTAGATTGCAGACATTAAGCTTTCTAAAATTGTTGATATAACCTCTTCAGACAAAAGGTGCAAGTAGTTACAGATTCTTATACATAGGTAGGTTTGAGTATTTTTATATTTTGTTCATGAAACCATTGATGTACCTTGGCAAATAATTAGATGTATTGACTAAATTGTTAATTGGTAAAATGACTGAATTCAATTGAGATTTTTTTTAAATTACGTGTCAATATTTCGGCCAACATTGTCTTAGATCACAGAAATACCTACTAGGATAAAGTAGTAAACATAATTATCTGATGCATACTTCACTAATTTGGCTGCTAAATATGTAAATCAGTCCCTTTGTACTCATTGAATAAAGTATTACTTCTGTATTGTAAGTTTCTTAGGGTTATTAAGTATAGGCACCTACTCAAAATATTAATCAGTAGCTAAAGACGTAATTTGACACGATTTAGGGCGAAATTATGAGAAATAATTCCGTTGCAACGTCAATTTCCCTACGCCATGTTTGTAAAATTCTATGAGTTTGTAACGTGTTTTTATGACAAAAGGAAGTTTTTCTACCTTAGGATAGGTGCAGTTCTTGTCATCAGACGCTCCTAGAACAGCGTTAGCATCTTCTTCGAAATCTTGTTGCTCTTGCAATACATCCAGCATCGTTACAACTTTGTCCCCATCACATTCTGCCATTTCGGCGTCTTCAGTGATATTTACGTCGTCTGAAGCCATTGTTACACTTTAAGAAGGAAATTGAGACGTTTTTAATTAAGTTGAAAGAATAATACGTAGCTACCATAAAAGCCGGTAATATTAGGCGCCAAGGGTTTTTTGGCGACAAGTACCGACCGAACGAACTACGAACGATTAGCGAACGGTAGGCATGGGCAAAAAATATCGATATATCGAAATATCGATATTTTTCCATACAATAATCGATATATCGTCGATATTTTTAGTCGCGATATATCGATAATTAATTAATACTATCAAAAATAGTTAAGACTATCAAATTCAATATTTTTTTTTACGCAATTTTGGTTGCGTTTTTAATGTTATTACAATAGATTATCCTTGCATACTCCTCGAGTATTGTTAACTTAAAAAATGTCGCCACAATCGTTATTAAATGCAATATAGCGATTTAAGACTACTGGTAAAGAAAGAAAGAAAGAAAGAGCGAGCACGAAAATACAAATTCTATTAAACTATCAGTGTAATACGAATATGACCTTGAATTAACACGCAACTAACAATTTTCGCATTACATAACATAACATATAATCAGCCTTTTAACGTTCCCACTGCTGGGACACAGGCCTCCTCTCTAGGAGAGGGAATGGGCCGTAATCCACCACGCTGGCCCAGTGCGGGTTGGTGAATGTCACATGTCTTCGAATTTTTGGTTCTAGGACATGCCGGTTTCCTCACGATGTTTTCCTTCACCGTTTTGAGAGCAGTGGTGAAGAAATGAATTACACAAAGTAATGCGCCTGACTGGGTTTGAACCCGCGACCTACGATTCGTAAGTCGGGGCCGTTACCACTCGGCCACCACTGCTCTCTTAATTTTCGCATTATTTTTCAAAAAATCAATCACAAAACTTAAAAATATATGTAGGCTCGAGCATTAATAAAAAATACTATTTTCTTCTATTGTTTATTACGAAGTTTGATTGCTTTGGGAATATGTATGAATAATCATGCGAAAACTGACGATATATCGATATTTTTCACTCGATAATTATCGATAGTGTTTAAAAATATCGATACGATAAATATCGATATATTTTTTTCACTTGCCCATCCCTAATGGCACGATGACGTATTCTGTCAATGTTGCTAGTTTATCGATAAACAGATAAAAAAAACAGAAACGACTATGTTTCAGTTCAGCCATGGTATTACTATGTACTACACCCATAGGTGTGGACGTAAGTCATACATAATTATTGGGTGAAAGAAAGGAAGTTTTGTTTTATTGTTCCACAACTACTCTAAAACTGACCCTCATTTACCCCATAGCTTGCGTTAGGCCCGGCGCCCACTATCGGTGGGCATCGGTGCGGCTCGGTAGAGCTCGAGCGCTTTACGCCGGCTTCGGGCGGCTTTGGGCGCCTTAGAGCTGCGTCAGGCGACTTCGGGCGGCTTTGGGCGCCTGAGAGCTGCCTCGGCAGTCGTAAACACGCCTAAGGACGCCGTAGCTGATTTTGGGTAGCCTAAGAATAGTTCTGGCTGCAGAAACATCGCAGAGCAGTCACTCGTAACGTTCCGTGAAAACAGTTATGTGTGTGTATTTATAATGGTGGATTGGGACTTAGTTCTCATTGTTCATCTTGCTGAAGAAGAAGAGAAACTTGGAGCCTTAAGACAAAGAAGAAGATTTTGGGTGAATAAGCTTTGGAAGGAAAGATGTACTTTCGGTGAATCTCTATCTTGAGCACAGGCGATTATAAAAGTTTTCGTGGATTGTTATATTGTTTTGTTTTTGTTTAGTTTTTTTTAAGTTTGTTTTTGTTTAAGTTATTTTTGTAGCTTTTAGTCTCAAATTGTTTTGATATTTATTTTATTTTTACTTGGTATTAGGACATTTTTATTAGTATTTTGGTTAAAAAAAAAATGCCAATAACAGTTTTCTTTACGAATGTACATGCGCAGAAGTTCGCAGAGCCTATGTTCAGGACTGCCAAGTTATTTTGCGTCTACTTGTACGATACGATAATGAAGGCGCGTGCGGTGATCGAAATGACTGTTCTGCGACGAGTCTGATCCTAAAATGCCACCCGAGCTACCCGAAGACCGCCTCGGCATCCTTAGCCATGCTTACGGCTGCCGAGGCCGCCCGAAGTCGCCCGACGGAGCTCTAAGGCGCCCTAAGCCGCTCGAAGCCGGCGGCGTAAAGCGCTCGAGCTGTACCGAGCCGTACCGATGCCCACCGATAGTGGGCGCCGGGCCTTATTCGCAGGCTTCGGTCAATCGTATTCTCAATATGATAAAATCAAAAAAATAAAAGGCCTTTTATTTCGTTTCGTTGAAGATTAAAAGAAAAAGTTAAATTTCACTTTACTGTATTTATTATATTTACATACTGAATGTCTTTGAACTTATCTGACTTTGAAAGGGGAGGGATTTTATAAATGTATTGTGTTATTTGTTCAAAATGTAAAAAAAAAATCAACCTATGGGGATTTCTAAATAAAACAGTAATGGTTACATAAAATACTTTATTCATATTTAAGTAGCAACAAAACGAAAAACATATTTACCGCATTAAAATCAAAGCAGAAAAGGTACATCTAAATTCTTACGGCCATTACCGACGTAGAGGAAACCAGCTTCAGGAGTTCTCACCTTGTGGAAATACATCATTCCGGGCCAGTATAGACTCTTAACATATGCCAATGACCCATTTTGTTCCAGGGTCAGGTTCCAACAGCCACTTGGAATGTCTTGATCAATCGAGTCTAGAAAGTCCATACTGTAGTTGTAATCTTGTCTCGTCAGGAGGTTGGTGTTCCAACGGTGCTGAGCTGGTCTGATGTGGAGGTAGGAATTCAATAACTTCGCTTCAGAACCATTCAAACCGTAATAATTGGGGTTTATAACGACAGTACCATTCGGCTGCTTGATCAACTGCCCACGAGCGCATATTTCAGCTTCGTCACAAATGTTGCTGATTGTGGCAGCCAAGCGGCTTTCTTCCTTCATGATCTTACATCTTTCTGGATGGCTTTCCTCTAATGCTTCGTCCAAGACTTTTATTTTTAGCGATGGGTCGCCTCTAAACGGAAAAGTTGTTAGAAACGACAGTTGTTTGTATTTCTTTTTTGCTCTAGGCAATAAGCCCCAGAATTTGAAGTCTGTTGTGTAGAAATACTTCCGATCTGCTATGGCGTCGGTGTTGATGCCGACTGCGATATGGTAGTCAGCATCCACGGCGTACATCTGCCCCCAGTACTGTATGTGGGTGAAATGATTCTCAACTTGCAACAAAGTCAGCGAGTTTTGGAGTACAGATATTAGCTCACTGGTCATCATTACACCGTTCACGTTTATGTATTCCTGGTACTCCCACAGCTTATGGACATTCATTTTCAATATTTTTTGAAAAAACTGCTGCGGTACACAATATGACGATTATTTGTTTGACGGTTCAATGTTTTTATTTTTAATATCAGTATGGTTGCTCGTGTCTATAAAAAGTTTGTATTTGGTGAGCCGTGAGTCTACCTACAAACTAAAGACGAAACTGACTTATAATTTCACTGTCCTAGTGAATAGTTGCTCAGTACTAGTGTGCACTCTCTGCATTGGCGTAATAGCATTAACAAGACAAATCACAAATCCATTAATATGTTCTCTTTCATTTTTATTTACAAATACATGAAAGACTTATTAGATATTATAGTAGAAAATATGTCATCATCATCATCAACAACAGTCCACTGCAGTCCACTGCTGGACATAGGCCTCTCCAATTACACGCCACTTCGATCTATTTTCGGCTTCTCGCATCCAGTTTCTGCCAGCCGTTCTGCGCAAATCGTCACTCCACCGTGCCTGAGGACATATGTGGAGAAAATAATTATGTACAAGCGGAATAAAAATGAGAGGGGAAGGGGGACTTATAGGGCATCGAAAAATTCGTCTACATCGCTGTCAACGAGAAAAGTGCCGAGAACACTGGCCGCGTTGCCACTTTGAATGGCAGTTCTGATTCGTTAGTCAAATAAATGACCAGCTCACTGTTCACGCGAAGAGTCGACTTACTGCTTGCAGATTTTACGAAAAACTCGGATTGATGATCACTCAGACCCCATAGTACTAGTTTATCGACCCCGAACGGCTTATATGTGTGATTTTCAAATGTTCCTATATATAATAAGAGCATGCAAAATACTGGTACTCAGCCTGAAAGCCGACATCGTGGTTGCGAAAATGCTGGGTAGATTATTGACCTAGGTCTGTTCTATCAAACTATGTAAATGCACTTAATTAACATGAGTTTGACGGTATGTTAGCTAATTTGTGAGTAGTTTTTAGATGATAATTCTAAAATTAATACGAAATGAGTTACTTTCGTATTCATTTGTAAATTGTATGTAAATTAATATTCAATCATTTAATAGTAGTAAAACCTGGAGGGAGCGGAAATCACTTCCTCCCTTTCAATACTATATCATAAATACGCCAACTAATATAAAAACACCGTGGCAGATCTGTTTTCACTGATAGTAAACTTTTACACACAAGGGACGCAGTAAAAGGATATTTTCTTCTCGGATGACAATTACCGACATCAAATATTTGCTGGCCCTCTGTCGGTCGTAATACGTAACTTGACCGCACGATGCCCCAGTATAAAGAGACCTCTCCTTTCAAATATTTTGCTAGTAATGGAAGCTCAAGTTAGATTTAGTGAAGTTTTTCTTAGATTTGCAGATTACGGGTGATCATGTTGCTTGTTTGTAGACTCACG
Organism: Hecatera dysodea; assembly: GCA_905332915.2. Taxonomy (NCBI): domain Eukaryota; kingdom Metazoa; phylum Arthropoda; class Insecta; order Lepidoptera; family Noctuidae; genus Hecatera; species Hecatera dysodea. The sequence continues at coordinate 784,154 of HG995294.1, read as the reverse complement.
GGCGACGTTACCAAGAAAATATTGCGAGAGCCAAGTAAAACGTGATATATTGATAGCTGTTTTTTTTTTGGGGTTGTTTCTTATTGGTTTTATAAGCACAAAGTAATTACCACTCGTAAATATAGATGTCGTTAACACTTCAGAATAATGACGATACTACATTTGTCTACACAAGGATAATTATGAGTAAAAAAATATCGAATTAATAATTTGGTGTTATATTCATCGTAAAACCATAGAGGTAATTAATTCAGGCTAATATTTAGAATTATACATCTATTTTAGTGCAGCTACTCGACGCTAGATGGCGCTAATAAGCAGATTAGCGTGTCCTCGTTTGTCAAGTGGGCCAAGCGTTAAGTGCTGAGCATGTGGTTTTGGGTTCGATCAAGGGTCTTTCTGTTTGGAATTCTTAGATTCAGTCTGGAGAATTCTATTCCGGAGCACCTACACGTGAATGAAATGTGAGTGTTTCCATAGCTGCACCTGTTTCTTGCCCTTCGAGATCGATTTTAAAAGCTTTCCTTTCCTGTTTCGATACCCTAGTAAGTAGGTTATTTGTCATAACTTACCGAGTATTCGGCGAGCACCATGAGTGTTGGTACGAATTAAGCCTTTAGACAGGTAAGACGCGACAATGCGGCAACGACGTGAAAACGCGTTAAAATACTGTTGTTGTATTGCTGTCGCTGCAAATACCCTACCTTTATTTTGCGGTTATTTATTACATGCAGGAGGCCTAGCCTTTGCCAAACATCAGTTTTTACTCTGCACACAACAGTGAAGATGACCAGAGTACCTTTCATCTATACTAATATTATAAAGCTGAAGAGTTTGTTTGTTCGTTTGTTTGTTTGTTTGTTTGTTTGTTTGTTTGTTTGTTTGTTTGTTTGAACGCGCTAATCTCAGGAACTACTGGTCCGATTTGAAAAAATCTTTCAGTGTTAGATAGCCCATTTATCGAGGAAGGCTATAGGCTATATATCATCACGCTAAGACCAATAGAAGCGGAGCAGCGATAAAGAATGTTTTAAAATCGGGGATTCCACGGGGACGAAGTCGCGGGCAGCAGCTAGTGTGTTATATCCGAAGTAACTACTCGACATTTTTAATGATCTACTAATATCCTGATAGTAATCTGTTATATAGTTATATCCGCTTACTGCGGGCGTGTTTTTTAAATTCGTGGTAAGCTCAACCAACGGTAAAATTGTTAGGTACCTACCTAGTAATTAACTAAAATTGTTCGAAAAACTTATTTTAACGGAATTATATTATTAACCACTGGTCGAGTTAACTACGGATAAAAAAACTCACCCTTAGTAAACTGGACTTAGGAAACTGGAAGTGTAATAGAACAAAAACAAATCAATGGCAAAAGTTCATTGTCCCTAGGTGGAAACCCAAAGATATTGATAGAAAAACCCTATAAAAAGCAGAATCTAACAGATTGACAGTTCGAAGGACTATCGAAGCACTCTTCAACACTATTTTCACGTTTATCTATCAAACAATAGACTTTCAAACACGTGCGTCAATTAACCTCTCGTGGAACGTTTTAAAGATGTCATGTCATTGTGGTTGAAGTATGGCGCGCGCGCGATTCGGCACGCGCTCGCCCACTCCAGCGCGCGAACGTGCGATACGCGCGATCCGGCTCGGCGACAGTTGTATGCAAATCAAGCTCATAGTTCGAGGGCTGTTGATGCAAGTTGATAATGTTTTAGTGGGTTTAATTGAGGGTGTCTTTTCTTGAGGGGCGGAGGGAAATGTAGAATCGTTTCCTTGTGAGGGATAAGCGTTTTCAGGTATTTCCTGCTGTAGATGAAAGAGGCTTTTGTTTTTTTTTTTATTTAATTCGTCGGGGCAAAACAGGAGTGAATGTTAATATTATCTGGTACGAATTTGATAACTAAATCCGACTGCCCATTGTACACTAGTTTTTATATAAATATTTGTCCTGTGTTTATTATGAGACGTTCAATAAAGTATATAATAAACACTTAAATAAACTTATTAGCATTACTACCAAGTTCACCAACTACCAAGGTCTACAAGACCTTGGTAGTTGGTATTAATCATTAAATTGGGAAAACATTTCCTTTGCTACGAAATGCTACGAGCCGCGTAGCACTTCGTAGCATGAAGAATAAAAGTCGTAGCGCTGCGCGGCGTCCACGTTTCCGACGCCAGATTTGCAATTATTGTTACCTATCTGGTGAAATACCGTTATCAATGCCTGCTGATATGGCACATGGCATTACTCGGAGTGTAATAAAACAACGACCTAGTAAATTCATTGACCGGGATTTACTGGTCGTTCAATTGTATCGGGAACCCATACATGTCTTTGTTTTATTATTCCATGCCACGACTGATTAGCGGCGCATACTCCCGGTGGTGGAAAACTTACACTTCACTGAGCATCTCTCACAAATGGAACAAAACGCCATATGTGGAGGCCGAGTGATTCGCGAATCAACATCGCATTGTTTCGGCTCGACACCGGCTGTCTGAGCCCCGCGTGTGAACATCAATAAGATCAGAAACAATGGGTGCATTCCCACAAGCACGCCGCGGGCTCCCGCCATTTTTCTTTCATACTTTTAATTGTTTTCGGCGAGAGGTTGGCAGCACTGCCCTCGGGCGGCGCTGCGTTCAGTAAGCGATACCGTTGCACAAACAAAGTTAATTTGAACGCAATGTTTTTGTATTTTACCATCGTTTATTTTTGTAATAGACAGGGATTAGTGATTTTCGGAACAATTGATAGTTTGTTTAGGATTTTGACGTTAATTTTAGAAGAGCATAGTTAGAAAACAGGAATAACAAACCTAATTTCGCTTGAATTTCTGTTTGGAAACGATAAAACAGTTGACGTGACATCCAGAGATTACTATTACACTGTGTGTGTTTTTAACTTCATATAAACTTACGTGATTGTACCCTATTGAGGTGAGCATCTACATACGTATAAAAGAAGCGTATAAATAATAAGTAGGTAAAATATTTTGTAGAATGCTACGTACATTTGTAGTACAAACACTTATGAAAAATATAGTAAAATTCGTTAGCGTAAAATAACAGATCAATTATTCTTTCCTCATCTATTCATACTGCAATCTCTCATGATGTGTCATAATTCTCTCCGTTTCAATTTGTAAAATCTTAAAAATAACAAGCATCTTACAATTTATAATAATAGTGTATGTACCGTTACAGCAGCGAAAGTTTTTTCACAAAATAATTGCAACAATCAACCCAGAACAATGCAGCTACCAACGCAATATCAATTTACATTCGAAAATTGAATTCATTAACATCTGTCGAAAACCAATTAAGAGTAAAAAATACGTTCTCACAATTAGAAAAATGCAGAAAACGACTTTATTCCCACAATTTTATTATGATTGAGTGGCGAATCTGGCGAGCACACAATGGGCGGGAATATTGGGTGCTTAATCGGCCGGACGCCGTAAACAGGGTGTGACAATGGCGTGAATTCCAGATTAAGGTTATTTGTTAAACATGACGGCCTTTGTATGAAATCGCGCGCTTCGGTGATCCGTCGCGAATTAATTGCTTAAGTTTTTGTAAGTTCAGTGATTTTTGAGTGCAGTCCGCCTAATAAGTATGAGAAAATCGTTTCGAGATCCTAAATATGCAGTGGGAATTGTATTTCATTGCATAACGTATGTTCTTTGCTTAGGGCGAAGAAAGATTTGGTTCTTTCGTCGGAATTATTGAGCGATGGGTGCTTGAACAGTACTTAAGAACTAACTGCAGAATATTGAGAGCTGTTGTGGAGCTAGACAGGCGTAAGAGTGAGAATTGAATATTAAGGGGAGCAATCAAAATGCCATGACTTAAAGTTCAGAGAATTACACAAAAAATAAAAAATAGATCCATTTTTCAATTGGAGCGCGGTTTATGTAGCCTTTTTGATTATCAGGAGATAGTGCGGAGTCTTTTCTTTCTCCATTAATTGCAGACCGTGGTCTACCTAATTAAATAAAGCAGCCCAATCAGAAGAGTTGTCTGTGTATATCTTTAACATCATTAGTATAGTCTCAATTGAAATGAGGTTTCTTGAGACTTAAAAGTATTTAACATCAAGAATAATAAAGAAAATAGCATCAATTATAAGTTAGCATTGAGATATCGCACTACTGGTCATTTCATATTATAATCATCGACACGCAGCATGGTGGCCGAGAAGACGAGACCCATGTATGCACTCCAATTACCAAACGACCTTGTTATTACAGACCTCTCAATAAAAAACAAATAAACCAGACAAAATTCGATATAAAACATGTAGTGTTTTTAAAAAGCTTAGCTCCCAGGGAGTCGCGTGCCGCCTCGCACGCGACTGACCGATGATGAACCAGTGTTGCCAACTCCAAAACTACCGAGTCGCTAGACTCTTAATCAAATGTCGCTAGAAAGTCGCTAAAACTAGCTCCACCAGAAGTGGATTCACGATTTTGTCTGGGAGAATACCTATAATTTTGTCGAGGACCGAAAAGGCGGCGTGAAATATTAGGATAAGTGAAAAAAAAAATTGTTCAAAATTATTTTTGCTGTTGCGACACACGTTTAAGCACTTTATAATTCCTTAAAATTAAAGCAAGCGAGCAGTCGACTGTTCAATATTCAAACATATTCAACTTCGGGGATTTCTCCTGTGTTCCCCTATCTATACAGAGCATACCATTGACCTATTCTCAATGGAGCATACCAACGAAATAGTAGAAATTATAAGAGAACTGGCCGTATTCAATAGCAAAACTTAGATTTGAAAGAAAATTGGATGTGCTGCTTTGAATATTTTTTGAAATATCTATTGCTGGCTGTTTTAATTTGTACTCAAAAATCGCCAGATATGTCGCTAAATAATTTTTGTCGTCAAAACTTTATTTTAGTCGCTAAGACTTGAGCAAAAGTCGTCAGTTCTAGCGACTAAGTCGCTAAATTGGCAACACTGAGTAAGTGTTGCCAGTGCGAATAATCACCGCGTGATGGGGTTGCAAGTAAAAATAATTGGCCCCCTGCAGGCAGACGTGCGTTAATGTTTTCATAATGATGAGTGCCATTGTCTGAGCGGATTCTGTTTTTGTTAAGAGATTTGTATATTTTTTGAACGACTGCGGTGTCTGCTTGTTGTGTAAATACAGAACGGATAGAAATATTTTGATGTGTTGTGTAGTATTTGAGTGGTAAGTACTGAATAGGGTAGTTGACTAAAAAAATCTAATTAGTCCGTCAGATAGATTTCCAAAAAATATTGGACACGTATTTTTTCTTATTTCACGTAAACAAAAAATGAAGCCGATACAGAGCGTTGAAAACTCGTGTGACGTCACTACTCGCTACAATTTTTAGCGAGCCGTAACGTCACAAGCCCCCTCCTGATCTTTGATGCTTTGTATCTTCGTCAGTTTTTATAGATTTGGTAAAGGAAAAAATACGTATCCAATATTTTTCTATAATCTAACTGACGGACTACATAATCATATATTTTTTACTCAGGAAACATCCCTATTATATTCATGAGCAATTTCTACCAACAGGATCCTCAAATATTTGAACGGATCCTGAAAATATTATTTTGTAATCATTGTAGTATCTTTGCTTCTGGTGAAATACAAGGAGTTTGTAAATCGTATCTTCGGATAACATCGTGAAATCATCGAAGTATCGAACTACGATACTTTCATTCGGCTTTCGAAGTATCGAACTACGATACTACCTTTCATTCAGCTTTTCTTTACTTTAACTGCTTTTGTTAGACTTGTGAAAAGCCTATTCTAAAGTGAAGTGTTACAGTGCGTCGAGATGTAACAACACCGATACTTTGCCTACCAAAACATTCAAACATTACCCAAAATGGCAGTCAACCAACAGCCTACATTCCTTACCGAAACTTAATGCTAAAACCAAAATATTCAATTCACATGTAAAATACTTTCCAACTACGGTAAGGTATGAAGACTGGCCGATGCTACTATTGTACCATAGAGCATAAAGTCTTGGACCATAAACCCAAAACAATCCATCAAGATGGCCGCCTGTCAATGGCTCGACGGGAACGCTACCGTTACTTCAACTTTTGTGTTTTGTTCGATTGTGATGTAAACTGTTGTAAGATACCACTCAATATCAGGATGTTGCCATGTTGTGGAAAGAATGTACAACTTTTTATAAAGATTATGAATTATGATAGATTAGTTTACTTTGATGATGTATCTTTTATTTGATCACAAGATGTCAGGCTTTTTTTATTTGTGTTTGATAGAATACAAATATTTTGTTGGTAGGATATTAGGAATATGCAGGAAAGCGCAGCATTTAAGAATTCGTGGGCTGTTTCTCGAACTTTAATAATAGGTACTCTTTACCGATCCTTTTCGCTTTGTCGTAGTCGGGTAAATGGGTAATAGAATGTTGTATGTGACATTTTCTAAAAGAATAGAAAATTTTGAACATAGCCGAATCCGTGCAGCATAGTCGCATATTCCCAAGTCCACAATTCACCATTGTGACGTGTTCAATTCCGTTCCTACAATTAACCTAACATTGTGACCCGTTACAAATAAACCATAATCCATCTGTACTATTTTAACTACGTTACCTTAATTCCCCGAACACTGAACAAACAGAACATCAAAAGATTGACTGCCATCTTGTTCTCTCGTTAAGTTGTTAGTCGTTACTTGTTATACATGAGAGATAATAAACTTGTCTTATGTGATACAAATAAAGGGTGCGCCGACATCTGCATGAGACGACTCGATCAATTATCGCCATTGTTACAGATTTACAATAACTTTAACACGTCGACGCGCCATGTTGAGACGTCTGTATGCTAGTATACGTTATGGAATGTGACGTCATAAAACATTTACTGTGCCGGTTGATTTGCTAGCGAAAATCTGGCGTGCTGGCAAAAGTTTGCATGAAAAATAAGCTAACACTAGTTTGTAATGTGTGTTTAAGGTTTTTTTTTGTTTACCTTCCAGACTACCGTCACGAATTATAATGAAACATGTATCAATATGTCATCAACATCATCGTTATCTTAGCCGAAAGACATTCACTGCTAGGCATAGTGCTCCCAAGTGTTGCTCTATCGATCGATCATTAATATCTCGCTTCCAGCGGATATATTTGAGGCCTTTCCAGGTCATCCGCCAATGTGATTATTTTTCAATTTGCAATTCATTAAGGAATTTAAGCCGGCGAAGGTAAGATTTTATCACCTCAATTGGGCAAAACATTTATTGTACGTGTATTATTTATCGATACAACTTTGTGGTAAGCTACAACGAAAGTGTAGAACTGTTCAGAACCGTAGTCACTTCACATTTCGCAACATAAGCTAAATATGTTTTCATCTTCCTTCTAAAGACCTATGCTTATACTTCTGCACTAACCCAATTTCGACTTTAGCGTTTCAATTTTAAATTTGAATTTAGAATCCTTTGTGACGTTGACAGGTGCGTTCGGAAACCGGGCCAACCTCCCACTGCTTGCCAACAATGCGACACTAGTCGCTCACAATGCAAAGGCGCGTTCCCATTCAGCCTCACGTGTCGCAAACGACTTAATTAAATCGGATACAAGTAAGAATGTGGGCAGATGATTTATGTAACAATTGATATCGTCGGTACTCTCTGGAGGCTTGTTTTGCCGACTCTTGAAAAAGCTTCCAAATATTATTCACACGTCTGCATTTATATGCAGAAATCGGTTGTCATAAGAATTTTATTGTCGAATAAATCGGCGCTTTGGTGAAGGACATTATTCCTTTGAGACATCAATAATTGATTAATGAAGTGATAGCTGAAAAGCATTTCGTAACCATTTTCAGAGTTCATTATACATTTCAACAAGAAAGGGTACACTGTATCAAGCAAACATTTTGAGGGTGACAGACAGATGCCTAATAGTAATAACAAAAACTAAAAACTGCGAAATCCCATCTTGAATGGTGTTCAAACTGGCCATAACTTTCTCAATAATATTTGTTCACAAGTTTGTAATCCACACCAACCATTGTCGGCGGGTCCTTTCTCTAATCCGCTTTGCTCAAATGCCATTTCCTGAATAGCGTTAAAATCGCAAATCCGTCACATTCGGACAATCAAAGAGCGAAAACGTGCAACAACCTCAACGGTCCTCGTAAGCAATCGTTAGCGGTCGATCCCGACCCCCCGGAGACAAATCCGATCGAAACTGCAAAAGGAGCGCGGTAAAAGATCGAAAAAAAAAAAACATTGGCAGAATGGACACGGGGCTATGCTACGACAGATGTTGAAAAAAGTTTGGTATGTAGCAATCTCGTTTATGGCGATTTGAGGGCTTGTTTTGCAAATTGGAAGAAATCGAGCGGTGAAGGGTGGAATTATAGCCGTTAAGTCCATTCAGAGGGTTAGTTTACCCTTCCTTGTCAGTTTATTGTAGGTAATGTATTGATTTGTGTGTTAGTTTCCGCGGAAGGAAAATCAATAACAATTAGATAGGTACGTAACACTTTATTTTAAACTTTTAGGTATTTCTTGGGACATATTTGCACAAATACTGCTTTTATTAAACTTTTGAAAGTAAAATGTTTTTAGTACGATTCTTACCTGTTTAGTAAAAATTGTTCACAAAGGATTTCCATAAAAAATCAGTGTTTGAAAAGTAAATACATAAATAAATTGTGAGTATAATGTCAAAGTAAATGGCCAACACATCGCGTAAAAGTATCGTTAAAAGTGTTCGTGTTTTGTGCAAACTAAAGCAATTACACTCGTTGCCATGTTGACCAACATAACGACGATATAAAAATGTTTTTCTCGAAAGCTGTTACGGGATTTTTAACCTTAGGAAAAAAATATTTATTATTATTTTCTGATTGTTACGCGTAGGTACAAGATCCTAAGTCTGAACCTAGTTTTAATGATTTAGACTTTCGTCGCCTTTTCGTCACCGAAGCTAGTGATAGAGTTCTTAACACACTTCTACTACTTAATTTGTAAATTAGTAAAACACATTAAAATTAAATAAAGATCATTTCAGCGCACCGAAACTTTCATTATGAGGTGCCAATATAATTCGATAGAGAAACAGCTCTGTGCTAGGTACATACATAAGTCAACTAAAAAAAGAGGTGCAATTTCTTCTTCATTCTATGTCTATGATGACAGATTTATACGAGGTCAATGAAAAAAAGTGGGCGCGACCCGTCAACTGTTATTGTTAAGAACTAGTAATGCCAACCTCACAATAATTCGAGGAAAACTTTCGCAGCTTTACTGACTGCAACAGTGTTCGCCATTGTATGACATAATCAGTAAGCATTTACAAAAAGGTGACAACTAAAAGAGTATTTAATAATGAAATATCTGGCTCAGCATCTGCTCGCAAACCAATAATAGTGTTTTTTTCTTCCGTTTGTTAACAGTTTTCCAATGGCGCCTTCGTGGTCAAGAAACGCCGACATGTTGAACACCTGTGCACGTGCTACGAGTAAAAAAAAATGGCCGACATTAAATGTGGCGCGCTCCATGACGTTTGACATTAAAAAAAAAAACGTTATTTATGAGTAGATTTTGGTAACAATGTTACAAAATACATACACATTAGCGGAATAACGAAACCGTCTTTTGGTCGATCATTATTTAACTAAGTCTAAGAGTTTTAACTACAACTACAGTGACTAGAGTCTTTGTCATAATTATTCAGCTATTCCAGGTTGTGGGGCCTGGAAGTCTCGACATTGATAGCGATTTCGGTAATTTCTACCGAATAATCCCGTTGCCATTGCCTATCGAACAATCGATCGATACGCTTAGCAGGCTGTCAAAATTTGGCGCCAGATTCGCAAAAGTCCAGTACCTACGAAATTCAGAAATGTGACATTTGCTAGCGATGACATTCGTTGGTTTTGAATTTAGAGACTAGGTACCTTTCGGTATTTTCAAATTATTAGGACTTATCGACCGAATTTGGTCGGTAGGCGATCGGTAACTATGTCCAGACTTCAAGAGCAGGTTTAATGAAACAGCTACCGATCTCTTAACCTAGACCAGGTGGGCGAGTAAATGGCTTAATTAGAGAATCTATTTTTAAATTTCAAAGCTAAACCTTTCTAACTAAACATTATATACTAATAATAGGTGTCGATATTATCGGGCCCAATGTTAATGAAAACTAAAACTGCTACATAGAATTTTGAAAAATTTTTCAGTTTTTTTTTGCAAATAAAAGAAAGTATTTAATTGTTAATAATGAGCTCTTTCCTTTTATTTGTCATGTCTATTACTTCCGATAATTCGATCCATATTAGCGACACAGTGTTTTTTTTTTCAATAAAAACCAGTTCGATTCATGGCGACGAATATCGATTTTCTAGTTTTCATCAAAATCGACATGAAAACACTGAAGGGCTCAAACCTTTCAGTGTTTTTGGATAGATTCGGATTTGTCGATCCACACACTTTTGAAAATTCACCCTCTATGTTCTCTGCTTGAACATATAATGTATGGCTTGTTAATATTAAGTGTACATTGAAAACAGTCGCTCTCTGCGCCTGCTAGCCCAGGTGCTACCTACTTCAGTTATTTAAAAAGCCACTTGAGTTTCAAACTCATAGAAATAGAATCATAACGATGAAAAATAAACCCTGCACAGTATTTTCAAGGTTTAATAATAGCTGTTTAATATGAAGAGTACATACATGCTCATATTTTGTGAAAAGGAACGCGACCTCTTCATTAATCGGTAGCCCTAAAACAGAAAAATACTCCAATTACATAATAAACCTTTTAACCATTGTTTTATTAGTTGCTCAATTGAGCGTCCAAAACATTTCTTTATAAAAAACTTTTTACAAAAAAATACAACCGACTTCCACAAAAAAACAAAAAAGTACAAAATAACTTTAATTCGGAACTCGGTGTTTGTGGTTCCATTTTCGTTTTTTGAACACCGACTTCCGAATTAAAGTTATTTTGTACTTTTTTGTTTTTTTGTGGAAGTCGGTTGTATTTTTTTGTAAAAAGTTTTTTTATTTTTCACTTTTTAGTGGTACCTACAGCCCCTCCCCTCCCCCACCTAAACGAACCAATTACATTGGTGTAAAAAAATGCACTGCTCCAATGCAGAGTAAACTAAAAGGTCGTCAATGTAGGCAATGTAGATATTTTTTTTAGATTTTTGTTGATTTTTCAAAAACCGCTTGTTCGATTTCGATAATATTTTTATGGGACCATTTGGGAAGTATACCCTTTCCAACAAAAAAAGAATTTTTCAAATCGGTTGGCAAGCGACGGAGTTATGCGCGAACAAACATAAAAAAAAAAAAAAAATACAAACATCCGAATTGAGAACCTCCTCCTTTTTTAGAAGTCGGTTAAAAAATAAATGCTGTAAAATATTTTAAAATAAAGGGAATATTGTTGAAGAGTGCTCGTGCCTAACAAAGGTAGGGAAGTACCTATCTATTGGAACCGGAACGTTCCGAAGAGCCCGGCTTCCGCACTCGCGTCCCGGCTGAGAGGCAATCCAAGATGGCGTCGGCGGCGACAATATTAATCAATATTTCAACAACATTAGACTCGCCCGAGAGGGCCTCCTTAAGATGAGACACCTACTTTGCTGAGTTTCATTTCGTGTTTAGCTCGTGTTGTGTCGATCTGTCATTTTATGTTTTGAATTTTGTTTCAATTTCATTTTTTCTTACGATTTGTTGTTTTTTTTTTTGCGTTGGAAACTATCTACATTCTATCTTCTTTTGTGGACCGTACTGAATATCTAATGCCTTTGCGAGTACTATCTTAGTGTTTCGTATCTTGTACTAAGCAATATAGATATGTAAACAGTTTATAGTACCGAGCTAATTTGCCTCACTCCTCACTCTATTTTCCTATGTACTTAGATTGTGTGGTTGAATGATGAACTTACTTAGTATAGGTAATAAGTAGTCTTAGTAGAAATAGGCGCTAGATAGCGGTGTAGTGTAGCTACTAGCTACCTATTGCATACAAATACCTCTAAAAAAACTTTAAGCCACTCAAAATTTTCAAATACATAGGTATTTCTGCGTCATTAATTTCCAATTCCGCGCAACACAGTAGCAGTTACAATAACGAGTGACTCTTTTATGCTCACTATTTGCCCAACTACACTCGAGAACGCAATAACTAACCCTTTCTTCCGTCAACTTAAATTCGAATAAAAAAACAACACACAACAATAGAATTTCAAACAAAACGGGATTGAACAAATTGAGCTCGAATGCGCGCGCGCAACCCGCGGCGCTTCGTCACTCGCGCACCAGAGGGCGCCCGGGGCGGTCGACCCGCACTGGGCTGGGCCAGGGTGCAGGAAACCAGAGTTGTGTCACTAAAGAGAAATATATGAAAGATCTACCTCTAATCTTCCTCATCTAGATTAATTTGAGAAACAAAATAAGACAACACACAACCGATTTTCAAACAAAACGGGATTGAAAAAAAAATACATGTGTACAATTCACACGTGGTAGAAGTGAAACCTTCAAAAATTTTGGCTTCAAGATAATGAAACGAAGCGAAAATAAAAAGAGACAGACACAACATGAATTTATGTGTCTGTCTCTTTTTACTGTTGTTTTTTCTTTTCATAAACTTTCAAATCACAACGATGCTAAAGAAGTTTTCACTTCAAAAATTATGATTCATCAGACATAGCTCACAAATTCGTACGTAGGTAGTGTAGGCAATCCCGTACTGACATCCCGTCTTCTGGTTTACAAGTTGCACGTACCTACGTTGTACCTAATGAATGTGTAAGTTGCACGTACCTCCCCACGTCTGTGTGTCTGTGTGTCATGTAGGCAGTGCTTGATGTTCCTCATCAACTTAAATAAAACTTCTGTATTCACTTGCGTTGTGGCTAAATATAAGTTAATGAGGGTAGACATAAGTGAGGGACTGGGTGTTAAAAGGTGTGGTCTTTTGTTTGTGCTCGGTTGCAGATTGTTTTTAGTACTTCGTAAATCTGAGCAGTCCCAGTCCCAGTTATAGTCGGGCATATCACAACATCAAAAAAAAACATGAAATTTTTTAAAAACAAATTGATAGGCGCCTTGCTCAAAATGTCTAATTATTATGTATCGTTTAAGTGCCTACTTATAAATTATACTGATTTTTTGTTAGAAATAGTTCCACGATCTATAACTTTACCGATACGTATAACAAAATCATCTCGACACTGATTCTGTTTACCGCTCAATACACAGAGCCTTTCTTTATTAGGTACCAAGATCAAAAACAAAACTAATTCATCTCGTCTATTTACGTAAACCATCTATTTTTAGCTGTAAGGCCAGTAAGAAGCCCTAGATCCCGTCAATATCAACATCGTGGACCACGAGGAAGCCCCGCGATCTCCAATCAATGGAAGCTGTACGAAATACAAACAGTTTGCTCTAAAAACAATTGTATTTGTTTAAGTTGGGGGCGAGTTCGACTCCTTTTGGGTGTGGTTAGTACAGTCTTTTAAATGATGACTTGATGAGGGCTACAGTTTATTGCTGAACTGGATGAAAATATGATTTGTTAGTTCATGCTAATGGTAAGACAAACTAATAAGCTAGATTTTGTGTTAGTTATGCATTCCTACTAGGTACATACACGTCATTTGCCTATGTTAAACTAAAAAAATTGTTCGCCATTTAGATTTAAATTCTTGAAATTTGAAAATATGTTTTTGCTTACCTAGCTACCAATCAAATAAGAACACTTTACTTGTAAATATGTTCGCAAATATATGTATGTATTAGGTTTTATTAGCCGAATCAAAAATGCACAAGAACGTCTAAAGCAGGAAGGTATTCCTCCGCGTAGGTACCTCAAGCAAGACTTAAATCCAAAAAGTCGTCCAAAAAAACATTCGGAAGCGATTTGACAATTCAACCAACAATTGGACCCTGTTAAACAGAAAAGATCCAACTAACATTTTGTTACTTTTGAGAAAACGCGATTTGAAGTTTAAGAGTGAATATAAATATAACAAGCAGAGGAATACAAAAATGGAAAGTTACTAATGGTAACATAATATATTAGCATTTATTGAAATGTAATACCACAGGCAAATTGAATACAGTTTTCCTGATTTTCTTAAAAAACTACCCATGGATCTTTTATGCAAATAAAAAATTGTCGGTAACATTTTTACACAGTGGTTCCAAACAAACAATATATGAAGGTTTAAAAAATCTTTATAAAGGGAAACACATATTTTTAGTTACATTAACTTTATTATGTAGTCCAACTTTTTAAACACTTGCCCATTGACCAAAAATCGTAAATAGTTAGAAACTATTTACGATTTTTAGTCAATGGGCAAGTGTCAAGTGGCAAAATTTAAGCAAATAAAACGAGATAGTTCTCGAACGAACAGTTCTAGATATCTGTCGATCTGATATCAATGCGATTTTCTTCCATTTCAAGCTCAAAATCGGGTTCCCCCGAAAATCCATCTACATCATCTTCTATATTGCTGTCACCAGTCATTTTTTGTAGAACAACTGAGCATCGTTCGGGATCAAATGCATTAAGCTTTTGATGTCATTTAATTTAGCCGCAGGGGCCATATTATGACCTCTTAAAACCATCATGTTTTCGGTGTGAAAAAGAGACGGAGCTATACAGAACGAATAGCACTATCCTTTTCTCACACAGAAAACATGATGGTTTTAAGATGTCATAATACGGCACCTGGTATCTTCTTACCGTGAGGCCAAAGCATTTGCATAAGATTTTTTGATATCAAGCGTGTTCTACCGCGGACTTTTTTTTTCAAATCTACTTCTACAAAAGAATCATCTTGGCTGTACCGCATGAACAAAGAAAACATAGGCTCCTTTTTTAGCAAAATTTCTTTCGTCTTCAGCCACGATACTTTTTCTCCAGAAAGTGTTTTTTTTTTCTGTTAGTTATAATGTTCTCCAGTGCATGTGAACTAAGAAAATCTGTTGATTCCATGCGGTGAACTTGAAGAGGCTTATGTTTCTTACAGGTTCTCATGATATTTATGTAGTCCTCAGGCAAATACACTCTTTGTTGGTACTTCAATGCATTTTCCACTTTACCTTTTTTTTTACGTTCGAAACGATTTTATTTTTACGTAATAAGTAAAAAAAAACCTTGCAAAGTAATTTCTACTAAGATAATTTACAAAAATAGTTTATAAAAATAGTTAAAATATAAAAAAATAAATTAGTCTTAACAGTAAAGGTATCTATAAAAAATAAATCTGAAAACTTCATATTATGCAATAAATTGTCAAACTTCTTGGTTTCTATGTAATCAGTAAAATTCAACAAAATTATTTTACATAAAAGATCCGAGGCGCTTGGTATACTTGATAAAGGAAAAAATATTTTGCGGAAAGGATCCAAACCGTTTGGATTTCAAAAAATAATAAATTTCTTTTTTTTTGAGATCCAAGAGTCATGTATCTTTTTTGCTTTTCTTTCAAAACGTTAAATGTGTTTTGGTACATGTAGTGTCATAGAAGTTTGTTTAGTGAAAGTGATCAGACTGCTTGGATCTTTTTTGCGTATATAAAGTTCGATGTGTAGATTCTAACTACATAATTAACTCGATTTTCAACAAATTGCTGGTTGGATCTTTTCTGCTTAACAGGGTCCAATTGGAAACATTGTTTCGCACGTTCTCGCGTCACAGTCGCACGGAGGGGGGAGGGGGGTACGAGTAATTGCTCCAATCTGGACGAAAACACGCGCGACTCGTCGTATTTATTTATTTACTTAGTATTTACTGGGAAACAGTAACGAGTCCCGTTTGCGCCAGTTTCAAACATTTCCGAACGGTTTTTTGGCAGCTTTGTGTCGGTTTGGCTTGGGAGGCTGTTTTTTGTTTTAATTATGATTTCGTGACTTCCTTTTAATGAAGTTTAGGAAGTACTTGTTGGTTCTGTTTAACTCAGTGTTGAAGAAGATAATTTTTTTGACTACCAAAACCACCTTACTTTTAAGAATGCTAAGAAGAAGAATGAAATTGCAAGTTTATCTTTTAAACACTATTATTTTGCATGAAACCTTTTTAGGAAGGTGCCGCCGAGCAGTTATAATGTGCCCTGCCCTAAGTTTTTCTTGACCTGCAACAAAGAAGAATTCAATAATAGATATCAAAATTTGGTTTTTGTGTTTAGTAAACAGCACTGAATTTAATTATGTAACTTTTAAGATCTGGAATCTTAGCTGCTCTAGTTATGAATAAAATATTAAATTTTATCTTTTGTGCTATATTTTTAAAAATTTCATTGTTTTCGCTCTGTATTTATGCCTGTAAGTCACTTGTGTTTTACATGTTATGTATAAAGTTTTATTAGGCTTGTAAATAATGGCCGACCCCAATATATGTATGTAGTTGGGAAAAGGCTAGGCAGATGATGTAGCGTGCGTTATATATGTGTCGGTTGTTAAATATTTGTCGCGCGCCACTAAACACGGCTGCGGCTGCGTGCTCTCTACGGCATGGGCAGGGCTGTGGCCATGGGTTTATGAAAGACTGAGATATTCTTAAGAGTTTATTCCTTCTCTTGTTCTTGGAATTGCATGAACTGATTTTAATAAAACTCGGTACTCTTAGGTATGTCAGATACCTAGGTCTAAGAAGTTAGTTAACTATTTTAACGTAAAAAGAGTTTCGAGACAGTGAGCGGAATTTTAAAATTTCTGAGCACTGTACGTGAAAAATCATTCTGACGTTCTCTTTTTTACGTAAGAAGATAATTATGAATTTTCAGGAAATACACATCATCTAAGATTTACTTCTATACTTATACTTATTACTTACCTATTATAATAATATTTTATAGAGGAAAGATTTGTATTTTTGTATGTAACGAATAAACTCAAAAACTACTGGACCGATTACAAAAATTCTTTCACAATTAGAAAGCTATATTCACCCTGAGTAACATAGGCTATATTGTATCCCCATATTCTCACGGTAACGGGAACTACGCGGGTAAAACCGCGGGTCGCTGCTAGTTGTCCATAAAGACACCTAGAGCTTATCCCACAACGTCAGTAGACGCTGTCCCCTGCTGGCTCGTACCCATTGCCTCAATTGAGCTATAAACACGCGCCGCGGTCGCGCCCGTCCTGCTCGGCTATCACTCTGCTCACCCCTTACGAGAGCAGACGCCTGTTCGCTACAAATAAAAATGTTTTACACTTGATGTAGCTGTAGGGATGTTTCGGGAAAGATTTGCTAAATGTTGGTTGTGTCTTTGAAACTTACGCTGGATTCGCGTAAACAATATTAGGATTAAGGATCTAATTTGATTGTTGTGGCAAAAATGAGAGATGGTCATTGCAGTATAGTCATCGCGATACTCCAATATCGTTAATTACTAGCAAAGGAATTGGTCTGGGATAATTTTATTAGATATAATATCTTATAAATTCATCTGACATCTTACTTAAAGAGCGGCTAACTACGTAGGATAAGTATCTACCATTAGCACCAACGTTAGATCCTAAGTTTTTTTATATTGTACTTACGTACCTATAAACGACAATTAAGTTAAGTACAATTAAACGACAATGTCTGAAAAAAAAAACACAAGATTTTTATATATTTTTATCAAACTTCAAAGTATTTATTTCACATTGAAAATTTTCAGGCACTTGAATTTTCAAGGTCAGTGAAAAACAATAAGCTATTTATTTTATTACTGTTTTATTTTGAAATTGGTAGAAAGCTAGGCTACCATTTAAAAAAAAGTGAACCGATAAGTTTTATCTTTTAATACGAGACTGTAAACAAATCCTAATCCCAACGGTATTCTACGCAAGCTTCTGTCCGAAGCGTTTTTGACTTCATAAAAAGATTGACTCAAGGCATCGAGATATAGTACTAACGTACATAGGTACCTACTTACGTGTTCGTTAGCAATATTTTTTACTGTTGTTATTTATCTAAAAGTAATTCACATGGTTTGTTTTTTTGCTACAGTAGCACCGCTTCCGTTGGCTTTCGGATAACTAAAACTGAGAGCAAAGCTGATTACATGATTTGTATCATAAGATAATAATCATACCTGAGATCTGACGGCATTGACTTGGGATTAGGATGTTCATTATCATACACAGCGCGACATTCCCCACTGCTGGGCATAGACCTCTCTTGTTGCATGTGAATCCCCACGTTCCTGTGCCAGCCTCATCCAGGTCAGTCTCTACCCGCGATGTCAATTATGTCTTCTGACCATCTCACCAATTAAGATATTGCCCCTGGAGAATTCTTCATTGAAATGTTGCTCAATAGTTTCTATTACATACCTACATTCTTTCTGGCGAAACTCGTATCTGAATGCAAAACAATTAGCTTGTAGGGACACAATGTAAGCGCGGAAGGCTGAACGCTAGATAAGCAAAAATGTACGCGAGCGAGACGAATGAGCGGACGACCAGTTCCGATCGGAATCGGAAGGTTGTCATTAAGGTTTCTTGTGAAATAAACGCGGACATTCTTAACCTATAATCAGATTTTGATTTTGGGACTCCGCAACCTTCCACAACCAGATGAGGCAGTGCTCACTTGGGGGTACACGAGCCGCATACTAGTGCACACAAAGGCACACTAACACATGGCACCCAGACCCCCAAAGGCTTATAGTTTTAAATTCTCCTCTGATTTAATAACCCAAACTCACACGTCTTAAACATTAGCTTCAGTTCAGACATCCCACATCGATATACCTACTTAGTATATCTTTGAGTTCAGGAGCACCCAGTCTATACATTTAGCTCCACGTAGCACCTCACGGTGTGGAGTTGTGGAGGCGACAGCAAAACAAACACACAGACACGGTGGGCGTGGCGCGGGGGCGGAGCCTCCACGTGTTCCGGGAAAATCTCTGCGAAGTTGTAGATCTGTAGGATGTGGAGGTTTGTAGGTACACCGGAGATGTAGATAAAATATTTAAGCTAGCGACATACACGGAAATTTCGAGGTCT
Organism: Hecatera dysodea; assembly: GCA_905332915.2. Taxonomy (NCBI): domain Eukaryota; kingdom Metazoa; phylum Arthropoda; class Insecta; order Lepidoptera; family Noctuidae; genus Hecatera; species Hecatera dysodea. The sequence goes on along the minus strand of HG995294.1, from coordinate 765,126 downwards.
GAGTGGTATGGTATGGTGGCTCCTGTATTTATTTTCTTCGTTTCAACCTGTCAAATCTTGGTGTCTTTCCGCTACAAGTTTTCGGCATTGATTTTGACTTTTTGCTGGGATCGAAAGGCCAATTAGCGTAAAAGAAAGAAAGACAGAAAAAAGAAAGAAAGAAAAAGCGTTTATTTACCACAAAAAACGACAGTTATTGTTCTAAACTAAACCTTAAACTACCTATAGTGTTAGTAGTAGTAGGTACAAAGGGATTCAAATCCGAAACGAAATATCGTCTCAGCGATTAATTCAATGTCAAAAACTGGTCAAAATTTGCCTATTGCAACTATTGCAAGTTATGCTCGTACAAGTACGAGCGAGTGTTTTCGAAGGGAAACTACTGAATCGAGCTCCTGTTTCGTCGCGAAAAATTGCAAGGAATAGCATTTGGTTTTTTTCTGCGACACGAAACAAGTAGACGACACCGACGCGATTAAATCTTGGGATCGAGCACTAATTCTTTTTCTGCTCTAGGCACATTGAAAGGGAGCGTCAGACTCTTACTGACTAGAGCCCACCCGTGTTTCCGCTACATTCCAAGGCCGCGGTGACTCTTCTAGGAACACTATATTTGACTGTTTTATATACTTGCGTAATTTAGTTACGGGTAGATAGTAGTAAAATTTTGAAATTGGACTTGTTATTGCAAATATAAGGAGTAAAATCAAAATGCCAAGTGATTTTATTTAGCGTGTGTCTCTTGTAAGTGTCACCTTAGAGCACTCAAAAATATTATTATTACGATGCTGTCACTTTTTGTCAAATTATAGATAGGTACACATCTGCCAGGGTTGTGGAATTTGTTCGAAAGAGTCACCGCGGTCCTGGAACGCAAAGAGTATTAGGAGAAACACGGGTGGATTTTAGTCAGTAAGAGTCTGACACTCTCTTCCGCTCCGCCCAGAGCGGAAGAATTTATTTGATGATTTCCTATCCAGAAAAAAGGTAGGATGTCGTGTCGCCTAACGGCGGCGTATCACAGAGGGGGGTTTCAAAGTGGTATTTTAAAAGATAACAAGGCCACTTTTATATTTTGATGGTGATCACTAAGGTTGGTTTTAGTGAGCTAAAAATCCCACACTCCCTGGGGTTTTCGCCAAAAGTTCAAGCTTCTTATGAAGGTAAAACTAAACCAAAACTAAAGGTATAGGTACGTAATTAAAACTTGAAATGACGGATCAACACAAATTCAACGGCATACTGATTTTAAACAAAATGGTATCCTGTGATACTAAAAGGGTTAGTTTAAGCAAGGGGGAATTGTTCACCATCCCCATGAGAGCAGGGTATGACAGGAGGCGTGCTGACACCTTATTCAACAATAATAGTTTCTGGCGGCTGCTAAAAAGACGATTCGAAACTGCATCATTATCTGCCTAGCCTTTACGCAACTATAAGTAAAAAAATACTCAAGAACTAGAAAAGAACTGTTACTAGACGAGAGATGCGCGGTATTTGGATTTTAATTTGTAGTATCAAATACTTTTTAGCTATTCCTTGATTTTTAAACTTCTATAAAAAATCAATATGTTCTGTTGTGTGTTGTGTTTAGTATTCTGTAAAAAATATTTCCTTACTTTAGGTTAATAGGTCGTACTGATTATAATTTACTAGCTGCTGCCCGCGACTTCGTCCCCGTGGAATCCCCGATTTTAAAACATTCTTTATCCCTGCTCCGCTCCTATTGGCTTAAGCGTGATGATATATAGCCTAAAGCCTTCCTCGATAAATGGTCTATTCAACCCAAAAATATTTTTTCAATTCGAACCAGTAGTTCCTGAGATTAGCGCGTTCAAACAAACAAACAAACAACCAAACAAACAAACTCTTCAGCTTTATAATATTAGTATAGACTAGCTGCTGCCCGCGACTTCGTCCCCGTGGAATCCCCGATTTTAAAACATTCTTTATCGCTGCTCCGCTCCTATTGGCTTAAGCGTGATGATATATAGCCTAAAGCTTTCCTCGATAAATGGTCTATTCAACCCAAAAAGAATTTTTCAATTCGAACCAGTAGTTCCTGAGATTAGCGCGTTCAAACAAACAAACAAACAAACAAACAAACAAACAAACAAACAAACAAACTCTTCAGCTTTATAATATTAGTATAGATTCGTAAAATGTGACATTTTATAAACGTCTTTGGCTTAACATAGGAGTTTTTCAACAATAGTAAATAATGTAATTGCAAATGCAAATGGCTCTAAGTTTCTTTTTCGTACCTACTAAGAATCGACCCTACTACGCCAGGTCTAAAAACGTGGCACTTTCCCACTACACCATTGGAGTCATTACGGTATGCGGTAGTGTAACTTTTTCGAGTTTTGCGTCAAAACTATTATTCAAAATTTACAAAGAGCTGAAAATTAATTATCCCAACTTTTTACTACAATAAATTAAACTAATAAACGTATTGTCACACATTATTAAGATGACGCAACAAACAATTTGTCAAATAATAACTATTAATAAAATAAACCCGCACATCTGCCGTACTATTAACAGTTAACAACAAATAACAGCGCACTAAATAAACCACTAAACAACGCGTGAAATATTCAAGAAAAAACTGTTTACAAAACCATGACGGATCATTTTAATTTCCTATAATGTTTTAACCCCGACAACCCTATGGGCATTCCCTTACTGAACGAGAATGTACTCACGGAAATTCCCGCAAAGGAAAATGATCCTTACGGTGTTGGGTATAGAGTGTTCGTGGATGGATATGTGAGAAGTAGCGAGCATACAAAGGTAGGAGGGTCTGAGGGAGGAGGCGCCGATAGGCGGGGCCGGAGCCGAGGCCGGAGCGCCAGTCGAGTGCCGGCCGCGCGAGATGTCGCACCATGACGGCGCCACACAGCTTCACCATCCGCAACCTGCTGCCCGAGGCCTCGTCCCGCTCGCCGTCACCCTCCGACACTGAGCTCGACGTCACCGGCACGGAGACACCGCCCCCAGGATCCTCAACACCCACAGAAGAAAAGAAAAATGAAAAGCCCGCGTACAGCTACAATGCACTCATCATGATGGCCATCCGCTCCAGCCCTGAAAAAAGACTGACTTTAAACGGCATATACGAGTACATAATGAAGAACTTTCCGTACTACAAGGAGAACAAGCAGGGCTGGCAGAACTCCATCCGGCACAACCTGAGCCTGAACAAGTGCTTCGTGAAGGTGCCGCGCCACTACGACGACCCGGGGAAAGGGAACTACTGGATGCTGGATCCTTCTTCAGATGATGTGTTTATTGGCGGGACCACGGGGAAGCTGCGGCGGCGGTCGACGGCAGCTTCTCGGTCGAGACTGGCGGCGTTCAAACGAGGTGCGCTGCTGCATCCAATGTTCGGGAACCCATACGCGTCCCTAGTTGGACTGTACCCCCCTTTGCTGTCAGTTTACGGAAGGTACGCGCTCCCGAGCCCGCTGCTTAGGCTGCCACCACCCCCGCCGACGTCATACCACCAGTTATACAGGAGGATACATGGGATCGCGCCCCCCATGAGTCCCCCAAACCCGGAGCCAGATCATTTAGTGAAACACAGTTGATTAGTGAGAAGAAGGAAGGGGCCTTGCCGAAGATATTCGTACATATCTTGGTGAAGGCAAAGTGACTGTGATATGTGTCAGTGTACAGTAACGGTAACGCTATTTATTATTAATGTAAGATTTATATTTAAATTTTAACTTAATGAGAGGCTTAATTTAAGTTATGAAGCAATAAACGATGTTTTCGAACGATGGACGAGTATTATTGAGTGGTTTTAATTATTTTTGTTCGTGTTTATTGTGTGTGAAAGGTTAGGCCTACAATGTGTATGTAGCGAGTTTTCTTGCGACGTTTGTCTTGACGTATTTTACAGATGATTCCATATTGTTTAACTTATGGATATGTATTTTTTATCATTTTTTAAGTAAATATATATACATAGCTCACTTAAGAATTCGCTAATTGCAAAAGTTATGAGAAAAACAATGGGGTTTTTGTTAATTATCAAATTTTAACTAGGTACTGACCGGAACGTTATGGTTCTTATAAAAGTTCCAATTAATTCATTTTAAAGCTCATTACAACCTGATGTTTTATTGATTTGATTAAGTATAAGTTAAGCTTGAACTTAACTAAGTTCATTAACATAATACCGCTGTTGCAGTGATTAATAACTTGGTGTTCCGAGTTATTAATGCTTGTCATTATTTAATTAGACGGGGTCATGATAAATCATCCGTCCGTTTTCTGTCGAAAGTATTTATTAGAAAGATGTGGAGGTATTGCCTTGTTCTAGATAAAAAGTTAATATGTTATAATCTGCTTAATCAAGATACTAATCTAGATGGAAACTATTTATTGTACACCAAAAGTAACACAAAAAGGAGACTTAAAACTAAAACACATACAATGGGCGGTCTTATCGCATTCCGCAATCTCTTCCAGACAACCTGGCATGGACAGTATATGTCTGACATGAACTATTATTGTACTAACTAAGATATTTAGGTGCCCGCATAAACTATGAGATAGTTCTACTTATGGAGAGCAACGCGAACACTAATTATTTAATTGTTTATTGGTTTCATAATTCTGATTCGATTCTTATTAAACACACACTCTTCATCAACATCAAACATAACATCAGCACCTCTATCTGAAATCAAAACCTTATTTATTTATTTATTTTATTTTATTTATTTATGTACACACATGATACTTAAAAAAAAAGACAATTACTGCTTATTTCAATAGAAATTTCTTCCAGCAGACCTGCCACAGAAGAGTGGGATAAGAAAAGTAGACACAGTGTGTAAAGAGACAGAGAAGGAAACTTAAAATAAACCTTCTTTAGTGACCGCACTTACACATCGTATCAGCCTAGCTTAACTTGACTAAATAAATAGGGTATATTATATACCACCCATTTCTTTTTATTTTATGGATGGGAAATCATTAAATGACTTCTCCCGCACTGCGGGAATTTGTTCGAAAGAGTCACTGCGGCCATGGAACGCGGCGAGCATTAGGAGGGAACGGACGGACGGAGTCAGTAAGAGTCTGACACTCCCTTCCGCTCCGCCCAGAGTGGGAGAAGTCATTTGATGATTTCCCATCCTTAAAAAAGGTACGTAATATGATACTATCCAGAAAACATCGCTTATGTTTTCTTTGTTCAGCAGTAAAAACTTCTTTCTAAGTCTTCAGTTTTACTTGTTTAGAATTTAAGCCTTTATCAGCCTTTTCTCAACAACCTGATATGTTGGGTAGGTTTCTAATCTAAACGGAAGCAGCTGAAAGAAAGCTATTCAGTATTGAACAAAGCCTCTACAACACAGTAATTAAACACACTTTTAAATGTGATAATTATTTAGAATCAGTGTCTACCAGCAGCTCTGCTATCGTGAAAATCATCCCAAGGAAACGTCCTCAAGGTGTAACAGGTATTCTATATCCTGATCCAGAACGCAGTTCAAACATGTGCCAAGTCTCATCCAAATCCGTTCACCGGTTAAGACTGAAGAGATGACAAACATACAGACAGATTTACTTTCGCACTTTATTATATACATAGTATGGACGTATGATAGATATGGACATATTCTCACAGTATTTAGAATAATATTTGAAAAAGTGAAAAATTAAAATCTTTTTACAAAAAAAAAATACAACCTACTTTTATATAAAAAACACTTCTAAACATAAATTACAAAATAACTTGAATTTCGGATTTCAGTGATTTTGGTTGTTTCTTCGTTTTTGACACCTTTGTTAGAAGTCGGTTGTATGCCTATTTTTTTGTAAAAAAATAATTAAAATATTTAAATAATTTTCTATACCTATATTAAAAAATATTTTTCGCTTTTTAGTGGTTATATTACATACAATTATATTGACAATATTCCCATAATGAGTGGTTACGCTATTGACCGTTAAGGGGTTAATTTGTGTGCCTTCGTAGATCAAGTCCAGACCAGCTCCTAGTTAAATGTCAATTTTACTTTGGGATTGACATAAACTTAACAATATCTCACTTTACTAGATCTTATCTATTTTAAGTTTAAGAGGACACTAGTTTAGTTTATTATCTTCAAAGTTGAACGTCCTATACAAATTCAATAACTAAACTCAACGCAAAAAGAATCATCAATAGTAAACCGGTTCATAAATAGTAAAGTTATGTCTAAAAAAATGGTTGACTTGTACACAACTGCCTACCCCTTTATAGCTTTCCGGCGTGATGTTATGTTATAAACTGGTGTAAATAATAAACAGACATGCGATTTCAGCAATCCCGGAAAATTTGCTATCATTGTTTGAAGAGTTCCGTTGCCTATCACTGAAGTCCTTTATCAGATCTTCACCAAATTGAAATGGGACAGTCCTGTATTTAATATCGCTAAACAAACATTACAAAAATCCTCCTTTTTGGAAACCAATTAAAAATATATGTGTTTTCAGTATTTGTTTTAAGCTATACCTACCTAAATATTATGATAGGAAGCAGGTCTGGCCAGGAAGCAAGCTATGTGTTTCCCTAACACTGATAAATTACAAAACTACATACAAACACGAATACCTACAGTGTCTACTAACTTCAACAATTGCTTCTTTACTTAAACACTAAGCTCACTGCTGCATTACCCTCACTCAACAACATCACAAGATGTGTTTTAAGCCCGAGAGAAACATCAGAACTTATAGGAAGCATTGTAATCTTCGGCTACTTCCCTACGACTTGTAACGGTGTAAGGTGTCCCAACACTATTACCCAGTGACTAGGGGATGGCTTTTTCTTTATATGTAGAGTTATCCAGAACTAGCTGCTGCCCGCGACTTCGTCCCCGTGGAATCCCCGATTTTAAAACATTCTTTACCGCTGCTCCGCTCCTATTGGCTTAAGCGTGATGATATATAGCCTAAAGCCTTCCTCGATAAATGGTCTATTCAACCCAAAAAGAATTTTTCAATTCGAACCAGTAGTTCCTGAGATTAGCGCGTTCAAACAAACAAACAAACTCTTCAGCTTTATAATATTAGTATAGATTTAACTAAATATTCACCACACCACCAAATTCATTCTAATAAGGAAATCTCACTTGTTAGAATAGCCTGAAGTGTTCGACAGATGGAGACACCAGTCACATAAATTATTATGTCACGGAGAACAAAAATTCGGAATTACTTACTCACTGAATTCTTCAAAAAATTCAAATTCATTTATTGGTGTGATTTTTGTTACATGAGATCTTAATAATGAATAAATTTAAAAAAATATGGCCACACTATTGAATTAGGAAATTCCTGTAATGATAGTGATGTCGAGTTAATAAATAAATAGTTCCTCAAAAATCTACCATAAAGGTGTACACTCTTTTACGAAATCGTTATAAAAAATAATAATCTACTCTATTTTAATAAAATATTTATAACAAAACACGACACAACCTAAGACAAAAAAAAAATTAAAAAATTGAGTATGTACGAGTATAAATACAATGCAAGACAAGAGCAGCGTATACCTGGCCTAACGTAATAGCCAACATTTTCAAGTAGCCACATAAGTCGGCAGCAGAATGTTCATAAAGTAGTAGTTGTAAAGTATCATCAGTACATATTTGAACACACCGACATCATCTATTGTTGTGGATATGCTTCTTTTACCTTAAACCACGCAAAGGATTTTTATACAGTTTTATATACATATGTAACAGAAAGAGCAATAAACGAGTAAAGTTTTTGTAGGTATATAAATTGCACGCGTGCGAAGCCGGGGCGAGTCGCTAGTGTTGAAGCTACCAAGTGAGTCAGTCCCTAGACTTGTCTGAAGTTATTTTTAGCGTGTGTCATTTGAAAACTAGATTATTATTATCAACAAAATATAATGTGATATTTATGAATATCGCCTCGAGACGTTTCTTGATTGCTTGCATCTCTTTGCATATCAAGGACCACTTGTAAATATTTGTTTTCTTATTTATTTATCATATACTGGGCTAGTACAAGTCAAGCTTGGACCATAATTAATATTTTATCGTTTGATTCTTGTTCAAAACAATATAATGTCGGTGTAGCTTAGCTTTTATGTTGGGTGACACAAACAATACGATGATATAGAGAAGTCGGGTCTCGCTAAGGTCAGTCCCCGGTGGGGTTGCGGATTTTGGTCGAAAGAGTCACGGCACTGGAACACAAAGGGCATTAGGAGGAACAAGAGTCTGTCACTCCCTTCCGCTCCACCCAGCGAGGAAGAAGTCATTTGATGATTTCCCACACATAAAAACATTATACAGGGTGGATTTTTCAAGAAGGCGTGGATGGCCATTTTTGAAAATATAAAGAATAGCAAAAAAAAAAAGGTAGCTAGGTAGTACGAATACCATTTAATTACTCCCTAGGATTTGATATTTATTAGCGATACTATCGAATGATGGAATGCTACATTTTTTTTTTCAAAATCATTTCGCCCGATTCCTGGTTAGGAATATTGATTTATCAACAATCCAACTGAACTTAATTAACTTCACGTGTCTTTATGAAATTAACTTTTTCCAGTACCTACATTTTAAGTATCTGTATTATCACGGAACCCTAAAAAGTAAAAGCTTTAATGTCAATTAACACTTCAGTGCTCAAACCGAAAAAAAAACATATTGAAATCGAACTTCATCAGTTCAATTTCAATGTTTTTTTTTTTAGTTTATAATTTAAATATTATCAGTTTTGGCGTGATGTTCGTCGGTTTACTCTTTAACAATATTATGTATCGGTCGAAAAATATTGATAACATACAGTTATTGAAGTTTCTGCGCGCTAACAGGCTTCAGTTGCAACTTATAATAAGTTTTAAGCCGTTTACTTGGTTTCGTTATCGAAAACTACTAATTGCACAGGCAGAGAACGATAATATGGTAAAAATATGACAGCTTGTATCGGGTTCAGTGGGATTGTGATTGCTAGTACAGCTGCCAAAGAGGTAGAGTAGAATATATTGTAATATTTTTTACCATCTTTTGCCCGCGGCTCAAATCGCGGTAATATAGTTACACATTTAAAAAAAAGTAGTTTGAGGGTCCCATCTACGTATTATATGGTACCTACCTAACAAAATTCATCAAAATCGGTGCTACGATTTAGGAGTTAAAGCGTAAACGTACGTAAATGGACAAATACAATTTCGCATTATAATATTAGTTAGGATAGGATAGTAAGGATTGATGATCATTAGATGGTAGTATGGGTGGCTGTTTTTTTTTTTGTAAGGACCTCTCGCAGTTCAGCACACTAAGGCTGGTTACTGCTTAACCGATATGGGTGGTTGGTATGTTGTATTCGTAATAACAGTTCATATAAAACTTATTTACTTTCTGTCTATTTATGTACTTACAAACAGAGGAACAGATTCAGTAAGATTTTTAAAGGAAGCATACATAGCATGTAGATGCAGGTGCGGTGGACGAACGATGTTAGGTGTTCAACGAATGGATAGCATGAGAAATGTTTACAGAGAAGATCTGGAAGTAGCATTAAATGTGGAAATCTGTGCATTTATTGCTAGAAAGGGTGCAACTACTGAAATAGGGGCTATTGGTGAAGTATGCAAGAAGAAGGCATGGTCCGCGGACTCCTTTCGGCAATACTTAGAACGCAGCTCTGTGTGTCTCAGCTACATCACAACACGAAGGTTGATGAGATCATGGAGTATGTTCGAGCGAAGACCAGCTGGACCTTGAGGGTCGAGAAGTTGGAGTCGCGCCACAACACGAATTTCAAGTAGTTCGTGGTGCGAGTTCCGACTCTGTAGGGACCTTCCTCTAGGACGAGTTTTGGTCGAAGGGTGTCGTGTATCGGCGGTTCCGCGGAAGGCTACGTGATACCTAACAGGCAGAGCAAAACGACGCCGGCCGACACTTCGTGCTTTTTATAAATATGTATGATAGTCTGTATGGTATATAGGTATGTTGCGGGTTTTTGTTGCCTGAAATAAATTATATATTATTTTCTCGTTTATTCATCAAAACATACACAAAAATATATTTTTAAATATTTCATTGCACATTAATTAAAAAAGAACATAAAAATACTAGCCCACCGGTAGCGGGGACAGGGTCCAAGCTACCGGCGTTCAGGGCTCCAGATAGAGGAGCCTCCTCACAGTATGAGCCATGTCCAGAAGTCCAACCTACCACTTTCTGAATTAAACCCTTGAGCCAATAAATCCGCCTAACGTGAGCCTACTAAGGTGTTGGTCGAGGCTCTTGGCTATTAAGCTATTTGCTGATATGACTATTGGTATAATTACCATCGAGTCCACGTATCTTTCTCGACTTTCACGAGGTTCTCGTCATGAGGAACAGTTATGTTTAAAATCATTGCACGCCTCTGGATTCGGTCTACCACCAGTAGATATAAGGCTTATTGGCCAGAATAGTCTTGTCAGTGATGATAGATTGACCCCAGTACAATGTGATCAATAAATGAAGATATGGTCAAGAGAACACACTTGAATTTTTTTAGTTAAAAGAAAAGTAATCTCAAATTCTACATTGCAGCTGCTGAAACATCTGGTGTCACTAGTGTCAGTTGCCAATGAGCGCGCGGTCGATGGCCGGTTGATAGAAATATGAAATGGTTTATGATACTCTCTTTAAAAGAACAAGAAGTCTCGAAGATTGCTGAAAACTGAACAGGAAGATTATTGTACAGACTGTAGGTAAGTATTCTTTATTTTACTACAGATCTCTAAAGCACGAAAATTTAATTCTCAGTTTTATTTTAAAGTGTTCGTCTAACGAGCAGTATTGCGAAAATATTTGACAATTAAATATCTGTGTGGTTTGTTTTTCTTAAGTTTTATTTATATCGATGCGAATTGGCAACGGCGGCTTATATTAATCGTTGCTAATGTTGGATAATGATAGTTTGGGCAATTGTGCGGCGTCCAAACATTTTTATATACGAAAAAGTGCGAAAACAATTCGATAGTAAGTTTGTACGAGCATATATTTAATTAGGTAAATAGGTATCAAAAACTTAATCGAATAAAAAGATTTTGCAAAAAATAACTGAGTTATAAAATCTCAAACCGTATTCAGTAGGTACCGTGTCGGTTCCCTACTCAACTCAGATGCTTATCAGATGTTTAATTTTTTTTTAATAAGCTCGTGAATTTCTCGCAAAATTATCTATCTATATATATTCAGTCAGACAATATCGATTTAAATTGCTTTTAAGACTTTAATAAGACCTTAGGTAAATCTAGAAGCCAAATTGAAGACAGACCTCCGATTTCCGAATTTAGCATTTGAAATTGAATACCCATAGTATTTCTTAACTCTCGCCCGAAAACCAGACGAAAATTGGCATTAAAATAGAGATTCTTAATTCAAAACATTCAATTCGGAAACCCGCCCAGAGAATAGGAATCTCTTTTACATTCCGCGAGTGAAGCCACGGTTAAAACCGAGTCATCCGCCTAACATCTTATTTTCCGCCAAATCACGTCATCCATAATCACTTGAAGTTCCGTCCCGTTACAGTAAAGATAGTTTAATGGCGCGATTTCCAGTTCCCGTTGTCAATGGTCATCGAATCCGCCATGTTGAAATAGCTGTCACTTGCTTTGATGTCATCAAAATTATAATGGTGGAATAACTTTATTATTCCTGGTCGGTTTGTGTTGTTGATTAAATAATATCCCGGTGTTTGACTGTTATTTATTGTATATTTTTGTAGTAATTATTTTTGAATGAAAATGTCATTCCTGTGATTTCATAAGATGTTTGATGTCGTCAGTAATCCTAATATTTGAATGATCCATGTCTGACGTCAATTTTGAATGTCTACACGTTAAATTTCCAATTATATTTTTATCAAATACTTTTCGGATACTGCAAAGAGTTGTTAATGTATTCGATAAACGTCCTCATATTCTTAAAAGCTCAAAGTCACACAGTTATTAGCAATAAAAGTGCATTGTATCTACTAGTGCATTTTAGGTAGTAATTGATTTTAGTTGAACTTCCAAGCAATACGTTGCATATCAATTGCTGTAGTGATAGTAGGTAGTAGATGTAGGGAGACTACAGATCTATATTCAGCCGAAGGGAGCTTCGGTTTAGTTAAACCTGTCTACGGTAGGTACTTATGACATGAAACCTGTTATAATATTTCATCCTGATTTACTATAACTGGGGCTGCCAATATTGGCAGTGACCACAATGACTAAACGCTTAATTTAATCTGCCCAATTTATCCCTTGAGAAGTAAACAGAGATAACAACTCAATAATTCACGTTTACTTCACAAGGTAATACGATGTTGACATTTTTATTTTGTGCAAACTCTCTTAGACGCTGATAAATCTTAAAATAACGTACGATCAACGCGACAAGACAATGACTAATATATTGTGTCGACAGACGACGCGGGGACAGCCATTCCAGCTTAGTTGAAGTTGAAGGCACGCTAACCGCTGCCAACAGCAACAAGTAACTCGAAACCGATATAATCCGACCGCACGGACCATCTCTCATTCGACACAAAACATCTTGCTCTAGAAATATTGTGAAAACTACCAACCCCAAATAAATCACGGTCGCCATTTTGTCCCCTCGTTCCCGCGCTTTTTCCCGACCACAGACAATTAGGCGGGTGACAGCGCACCATAAACAAGATGCGAGTTAATCCGCGGATTATCGTGAGCGCACACAACCGGCGTGCAGCGAGTATTTCTTGTAAATAATTGTAAATCTACGTCAAAACGCAACGACAGCTACATATGTTAGAGGATTACTGGGCAAAGATTAACCCGTTTTATGCTGTTTTATGCGTCGCGTTCGGTTCGACTGTGTTCGGTAACTGACGACTTCCCGCCAAAATGGTAGTGTTAATCTCTAGTTAAATATGGTAACGTCTTCTCGTCGTCGTATGGTTTTGGGAAATGAGCTCTAAATACGGATTGTTTTTGTAAACTCCAAAAAAGATGACCGTTTCAGTATGAAAAAGTGACGTTTTCCATATTGACGCGCTGATTTCGGAGATTTTTTAATAAGCCTGTCATAATTAAGACGTAAATTATGTTGGAATGAACCTTAATATTGATACAATAATGTTTAACACCAAATGACCAAATTACATGATTCGGTTAATGGAGATTATAACTGGTATCGGAATGAAAATGATAATCAGGTTGATGAGAAGACTCGCCATTTCTCCGACTTTACCGTCTTAATTCCTTTAATATTTCCACCTGCACCTACATCCATTAAGTCCATTATGTATGAACCTTTTTCTGAATCCTGTAGGTACTATACGCACGTCGCACAGTGTTTAAACTCAAGCCGCCTTATTCCAAAACAAGGTTTCTTTAAACCAGGTTTAAACCATTGAGCCAGGGTTTGTAATTTGAATCTTATTCTGACATGATCAAGATTCGAAATACAAAACCGAGCTCAATGGTTTAAACCTGGTTTAAAGAAAAACCTTGTTTTGGAATAAGGCGGAAGATGACAGCATATGACAAAAATTGTCATGACAGAACATTCATGAATGCGAAAATTGAATCGACGAATCCTTTCTCCACATTGTCATCGGCTAATCTTGTAAAAAAGGGTTTATTCGGACAATCGACGACACAATCCGGATATTTTCATATTTGCGATTCTTTTGTAGAAATTGTTTATACACATTATATTTATTCAAACTACGTGTTTTGCACACATTGCTGTATTTAAAATCCTCTGTACCCTTTCAAACGGATGTTATTCTTACTAAATTGTGTTCCCGAAATAGGATTTGTATATGATTTTATGAAATTCGGCAAAAACTTATAATTATTGTGACTGTCGTTCGTCATTCATGATACGTCCGAATATTTTGGGGTATATGAATCGATTCATCGATAATCGCTTTGCTCTTTTGAAACGGTCGCTATAATCTCTTCTCTATGGTCAGGATCGTGAATAGATGAATTTATTATGCTGCTCAAATATTTATTCAGTCTATATTATATCGTCTCAATTCTGAAGATTGTGATGGGCAATTTATTTCTGTTGTGTTCCACACTGGTGAGTTTATATTGTGAAATATACAATGCAATATACACTGAGATATTTCAACTTGTATTTGGTATCAAATTATAGAAGGGTATGGAGCGATTTATATTGACGTCAGTTATAAACATTTTGAAGAAACTGCAACGTCTGTTTCAATTTATTTATATTTAGCCAGACCTGTCCCATTGTTGGGAAAAGGCCACCCTTTCTTCCTTGCTTTCCTCCCGGCATTGGGGAAAATGTGGATTAATCCTGTTGATAGGCTTCAAGATTAAGAACAAAATATCAGGGCCTCAAGTCTGCTATTACAATAGTGTCAGAATGGTCTATCATTGATTTCATAAAGGTTGATTTTGACAAGTTTGGAATTCTACTAATATAATCGTCGCGTCATTATGAATTTCCTATGGTCAACGACTGACACTCCATTGAAAGAAATGGCATAGAACGGTAATCTCGTACATAATGAAAAATGAATGATAGACGTATGCGGTAATCTGCTAAAGAATCATGCCCACTTTCCATACATTGATTGACCTGTCAAATGATTTATTTTACAGGTCGCGTCTATCGACAAGTAGTGTTTTACTAAAACAATTATTGTTTAAAATAACACAATAACTTATCATCTTTTTATTTAGAGCCCAGGGAAAAGTGCTATTACGTAAATAAGCTTTTGAGGTTATAACAGCTGTCAAACCTCATCTGACAGTTGTTATAACCTCAAAAACTATACGATGCTTCAATCAAATTGTTTTTTAATCTAACAGTAACAATCACTCAGAAATAAATCCTTCTTCAGTACACTGAAGGATTTATTTCTGAGTTATTGATATCACCATCGAATCGGCGAGCGGTTGCAAACAGCAGTTATATTCTTGTATTGCAGTTATATTTGCAGCAGTTATAATTGCAGCAGTTATATTGCCTATTACTGTCCAACTGCTGGGCAAAGGCTTCTTATATAGAGAAGGAATGAGCATTAATCATCACGCTTGGTCAGCACTGGTTGGCGATTTTTGACTTAGGTACCTATTGATTATTATATAAATAAGTCCAGGTATCATTCAAGCCATGTCCAATATAAACTTACGAAAACTTACGCATTGAAAAAGACACATTGGTACTTGCCGGAATTTGAATTCACAGCTTCAAGCATGAGACGCGAGGTATTAACCTCTGGGCCATTACAGCCTAGATAACGAAAAGAGCTGCCTACCTACATGTTCAGACAAAGACAGGTAAATTAAATAAAAAACAGGATTTGATTTATTATTAGGTATTTATTCAATGTCTTCTCGTACAACCACTTCATCTAAAAATGCCGCAGGAGCTACAATGCTAGTTTTTATCCTGGCCCAATCTAAGTACGTACCAAGTAGTACCAACGTCATAACATGTGCACAACAACTTACAGTGCGACATCTTACAATGCAGTTGCAGCAATAGTCTCTAATGCGTTCTCGCACATTAGTACCATTTTCTACCAAAATGTATATTATTAATATATTGATTGATAGACTGTTCCACTTCTTGTTCAATTGCTTGACCTTGAAGAGTCTTATCACCATCTAAGCCTCTTCTCTCATCCTCTTGCAGAGTTGAAAGAGCTTGTCTTTTAAATTGCAACCAACAGGCATGACACACGACCAGATTGTGATATCTGTCAACAAAAAACAACATAATTATTAAATAAACAATGTAATAAATGCAGTGACATACCTCTAGTAACATCACAGATTAGATATGTAAAGAAAAAATAAATGCAATTTAAAATAAGTTTGAATATTTTTAAATACAAACCTGACGAGGTGCTACAGTAGTTCAAATCAAGTTGATCATCCTTAATGTGAGACATGATGACTTTTCTTTGAGAATGTGGTCACTTTGACGATTCAGCAATGATCAACCACAAATGGGACATACCCGAGTATGATCACGGCGAGATGAACTAGCAGATGGATCACTCTCAGTGTTTCTATAAATCTAGGAATTCATAGTCTGCATGGATACATCTAAGCACGCTTCACAAATGTAATCTTCTACTGTTATCTGAAAAACAAGTCAATTATGAGATTTTTAAGCCTACCGAGAAACTAGGAATATTTAATTTGTATTTTAACAGCTGTCTTATAGAACACTAGCTTAAACATACATAACTAACACATTAGGTCAGTGGGTTGTCTTCGGAGTATCACCTATTTCTAGTAGTACTAGTTCTATTTATCATGTAACTTAAAAAGTATGGTTTACCACTACTGCATATCAATCATTTTTTAATAGCGTTCGTTGACTGAATACTAAAACGTTAGGTACTTGATTTTTATTATACTTACGATTACTGGAGATATCCAAGTGCTAATTGACGAGATGACTCAAGATGAATGGCCCGATAACGCCGAAGCGTGTTGACGCATATGTTGCTGTTAATACGAAGAAATTCATAGAAGGCTCCATAACGCTTTCGTATCGATAACGTCTTAGCTCCCAATCATCATCATCTGCCTAGCCTTTTCCCAACTAGGTATATTAGGATCGGCTCCCAGGATTCAGCTGTATGTTTTAGCTCCCAATCAAAAAGCAATGAATCAGTTTCCGTATAACACAGGCCAGAGTAATCATAAGTGGTAGGTGTCGAAATCCGTAGAAAATGCAAGTGGTAAGTGTATCAATAATCCAGTACAATTAACAAGAGCAAATGAAAATGAAAGACAGGTTGACATTTAATTGACGTTTTGAACGTCAATTAAATGTCAACCTGTCATTCACGTAACGTTGCGGCTAGAGAAGTTTGTTTTACGCAAAAGCTGTAACCTGTATATTTATTTATTCTTCCTAAAACCATAAAAAAATCATAGCTAGGCATAAATTAATAGGTATGGAAACTAAAAAAATATAAATTGGTTATTTTCAACATTAATTAACCACATGTCGAACGAACAAGTTTTTCGTATTTTATGAAACGGAACGTGTGTAAAACATGTTTCGTTTCCAAAGGTCTATTGAGAATGATAAACATAGTAACATAGTTTTTTTTCCTGGCTTTATTTGAAAATTCAATTAAGTGATACGAATAAAGCAAAAAATATGCAATTTTTTAAGAATATTTACGTCACTAGACGCGTTAGAAAAATTTCAGGTCAAAACTGGTCATGATTCTTTTGACATTGCTATGATAAGTAACCTACCATTAGAACGTTATTGTGCACTCATTATTTTTAATAACTCGGTTATCAAAAAGTATTACGAGACCATTGACCGACCAATGATCGACCATTATGAATTTAGCAGATTACGAACTTTTAGCAAAATGACAATGGGTCTCAATGGGATCGTGTTAGAATGACAAATTTATAAAAATAGCAGACTTGGGGCCCTGTAACGAAAGCAGAGTTTAATTATTAAAACCAAAATGCACAATGTTTGCTGTAGAAGATTTAGACCATAGTTAACACAGAGCGACATCGACAAACACGTCGACTTGCCTTAAAAATAAAGTAGGTACGTATTGCACAAACTCTTACGCAGTTTTATCAATCGTAAGTAATGATAACTACTAAAGCAATTAGTGCACCACTAAGCTCAAAGCAAACGATAATTGTTTATCATTTCACTGCCGACTTAGACTACACAACTTTTTGAAGTCGTTCGGCTTTCATTGAGATCAAGCGGTCCGGCTCTAATGTGATCGTACAAGATCTTGTTGTTTATCAAACAAACCCGTTATGAACTCTTCCCAGTGTTTCATAACAAATTAGGTTTTTTCTTGTGTGATTCTTAGAACTTCTTGAGTTTTAGATTTGTTTGTAGATTTTCTAGACTGTTTGAGCGAAAGCTTCGTAAGTTAGTTCACTTTTCATGTTAATACGACCATGTCATCGCTTACCATTAGGTGGGCTGGTGGTCAAACACTAACCATCTGCCTAGCCTTTTCCTTATTTTGTTGGAGTCGATTTTTTTTATTCGTTTTTTTTTTACTAGGAATTTTTCCTGTGTCGTGGGTGCGTTACAAACATACAATCTCACATACACAAACAGCCAGACACGCAACAACTATCTGTAGGTCATACAAATATTTGTTCCGTGTGGGAATCGAACCCACGACACGACACGTAGCGCAGCAGCCACTCGCCCAACCACTGCGCTAATCGTGTCGTCGAATCGTGAAGTCTAACCAGTTAATCTGAGTACCTACTGTTATTTTACATTGAGCGACTGATCTGACCTTTACAATCCAGTAACTGAATAACTCTAAACCGCATGTGTGATTTACGGGCTTCTAACTATCTATCATTATCAGTAACGACTGTCAAATTCTTCAAATAACAGCCGGGTGGCTTAAAGTGCTTTTGTCGAGACACGGTCGAGTCTCGAGATGTTCTGAATGGTCAAGAGTGAATAGTTTACTCTTAGGCAAGCATGCTTCATCTTCGACCACATCATCGCTTACCATCAGGTGGGATAGTTGTCAAATACGTGCCTATCAATAGTTAAAATAAAAAATAATGGTCACCCATTCGCAGGCCGAAAGTAGCAATCATCGCTTAATCACAAATATGTATACATTTATTTAAACTCCATTTTATCTGTAGATAGGTAGCTACGTACGTAGTTAATGTCAAAGTAATTCTCAAGGTACTAGCTAAACAGGGTGGAAAGAGGCTCGAGCAAATCTCAACCTACTTTCTTAACGACAATACCAGTGATAGTAGTGTATAAAGTTAAATCCAACAAAGAGATTTCTCCATTTTTGCAATTTGCATTATTGCAAAATCTTTGCAAAATTCAACGTGGTTTAAGGTCCTAAATTAGGACTAAAATTAAAACTCCTTCTTTTCTTAGAATTTTGTTTTCACTCATAAAGCGATTGCAAGATTCAGGTGTTCCTGCTTCCTTCATAGAAAACAGGTGGACAGGAAAAACGAGTGAATCACATTTTTAACCGACTTCTAAAAAAGGAGGAGGTTCTGAATTCGGATGTTTGTATTTTTTTTTTAAGTTTGTTCGCGCATAACTCCGTCGCTTGCCAACCGATTTGAAAAATTCTTTTTTGTTGGAAAGGGTATACTTCCCAAATGGTCCCATGAGCGGTTTTTTGTTAATTTCAATAAATGATAGCAAATCTGTCGGGATAGCTGAAATCTTATGTTTGTTTATTGTTAACACCAATTTATACCACGTACGCTGTGATGGGTATGTTTAGCTGGGAGTGAACCACTAAAAAGGGAAAAATAAAAAAAATTTTTACAATAAATAAAACCGACTTCTAAACAAAAAAAAAAAGTACAAAATAACTTTAATTTCGGAAGTCGGTGTGTCCAAAAACATGAAGCAACCAAAAACACCGAGTTCCGAAATTAAAGTTATTTTGTACTTTTTGTTTTTTTTTTTTGTTTAGAAGTCGGTTTTATTTTTTGTAAAAAGTTTTTTTTTATTGAAAGTTCCACAGAGCCGGACCGGAGATTGTATGCGAATCCAAGAACAATCGATTCTAAACACAAACATTTTTCTCTATTTTTGCCAACACTGTATTTCCAGAATTTTCCAACAAGTTTCCGACTAATGTACCAACATCGGACGTGTACAGTAATATTTGTAACAGTTAACACGAACCAGTAACGGCGGCTACATCAAAGGCCAAAATTGCCGAGATCAAAGGAAACGCCGCGTAAAGGTGGGTAGCGACAGAAGATCGCAGTTTGTGTGCTTGAAGATTAGCTGATCAATTTGAAGATATGGCAACTCTTTGCTTGAATTTAGGCGATTAGTTTTATATTGTTGGAGGTTAATAAAAAGAAGTGTCTTCGCTTTTATTTGAGAACGATATTAGTGAAGGTATTGAGTCATCCATGTTGTAACCACGGATCAGTTAATATAAGATGACACTGCGCCGGTATTCATATTTGATGGCTAATTTAAAAATATTAAGTCAATCGCGTTTTTGACACTTCATTCGTTTGGATGAAATTGATGAAATTTATGATTTTTGACCTAAAAGTACAGTCCTATTAAAAATCATGCCATCTTTCTAACGAACATGGTTTCATAACGTCAAATTGGCGGAGGTGCGGGGTAGTATCTTCCGACTTAAAACCATTTACTACAGATTTTAATACCGATTTAAAAACTTCAAATCGATCTCGTGAAAATAGGCATTTTTAGTTAATATCCTGTTCATCTATCTAGACCAATGACTTGGTAAAACATTGACTTTTCAACACTATTTACAATTTTTATTTTAATATCTTATACATATAAAACTGAGGGAAGAATTTCGAATATGTCGAAAAAATCACGGTATTGACGCGTCCGCCTGCTGCTACTTTAACTGCGGGCCCAATGCTGAGTTCAGACGTTCAAATTGAACAAGTGTGGTAATTAAGTTTTAGTTTAGTATTAGTGCAACTAACTAAACTAGTAACAGAATAAGGATGATGTCAAAAATTAATTAATGCATTGCATAATCAATCCAGGGTTTTCCAAACGTAGTCTTTTTGATTTTCAGAGTATTTTGTTAAAAGAAAAATCGCGTCGAATGTCCTTTTCTCTTAGTTTATCTTCTACACTTTCACATAATTTTACTTCATTACAATGTACTATTTCACTACAATGATTCAATTCATATAAACCTAGCCTAAGACGTGAGGCACCTGCGCTATCAAAACTAAGACGTCATTCAAACAACGCGAGTTTTAATAGTCAGTTCTTAGAAGTTTGTAGACTGGCCACACTGAAAATAAACTGAACAGTTTGCTAACAAGGGGCCAGGTGGGAAGATCTGGTATGACTGGATCAGGGCGGATGGTGTACGCAGACATTCGGGCGCTGCTGTTAGGTCAGGTAATCTTTTGGACATCAGTGGTAGGGCTGTAGGGTTCTGCTAGTGTTGCGGAATTTGTTCGAAAGAGTCTCCGCGGCCCTGGAACGCAAAGGGTGGGTTTTAATCAGTAAGAGTCTGACGTTCCCTTCCATCCGTCCAGAACGGGAAAAGTCATTTGACGATTTCCCATCCAAAAAATAAATAAAAATGGCCTGTCGTAATAGTTTAAGGGTAATTCACTTGCTTTTGCCAGCGACTTTTTCGTCGTGTAAGTCGAAAAACAAAACATATCCTATGTCCTATTCCAGGACATGGTCTACTTGTGTCTGTGTGTGTGTCAAGTTTCATCCTAATCTCTTCAGATCTAAAGAGATAACAAATGAACAGATAGCAGTGTGGTCTGGTAAAACTAATACTAGACAATTTTAACACTGACGTAGATCAAAATTTATAACTTAAATTAACTTTGATATTACAATGATGTAAAACACAAATTGAAGTGTACTAGAATATTTTTTTTGGATGGTAAATCCAAAAAAAATATTCTAGTACACTATAAAATAAAGACTCTCACTGACTATAACCTACCCGTGTTCCTCCTAGTGCCCGCCGCGTTCCAGGGCCGCCGCGGTTACTCTTTCGAACAAATTCCGTAACACTAGAACCTTATTTTGGAGAAAATGATTCTGAAAATAATTTTTGATTGCAACTTGAATTGTCAATCGCCATAAAAGACGTTTCAAGTTACACAATATCTATTTTCCACTATCAATAAATCAAATAATTAATTTTAACACTGCTATCCATCACTAAAAGAAGTAGCAAAATTAATTAACTTCATTAAAATTACAGTAGTGATATTCTTAAATGTGTTAATCGATTTCAGTTTAAATCGATAAGTAACAATAGATGTTATAAGTTACTAAGGCTTCCGGCTACTATTTAGTGTTTATACTTAGAATATTATAAGATACTTTTACACAAGTATAAAAGTATTTTTGCTTAGTTATGCTGGCTTGAAAATAAATTAAGGAGCTATTTGTAAATTTTGCATCGATTAACAATACACTTTGATAGAGTTGTTTCTAAATATTTTAGATTAGCTTAATGTACCTAATATACTTCAATAAAAATCCGCCTTCAATTAATTTGTATTTCTTCAATAGTAAAAATACAGAAAAAAAGTAAATACTCTGCATTTGTTACGTAATCTGGAATTCCTACCCAGCGCCGATCGCTCTTACCTCCAAAACTGCTAGACCGTTAACGATGGATGCCTGCCGCTTGAACAGACCATCTGATAGTGTCATTGTTTGCAGTAATTATCGTATCGTGTCGATATCGTATTACGGGCATTTATCAAATATTTGTAGTACGGTACAAAAGAGAGTAATCTGATATTTTTGTGCATCTATTTTGTGTAAGTACTCGAGGGCGGGCAACTACAGGTTATTTAGTTTTAGTTTACGAATCACGTGGAAAAAATGTGTTTGTACCAGAAAACAAGGAGAAAATAAAACAAAGATTTCGATTTCACTAGGGTGAAAGTATGGCTTTTGCTTTGTTGTTGATAAAGTACAAAGTTGTGGAGCGTGTGATGTTTAGTCATAGGTACTTTTAAAAGCTGAAACTGTTAGACGCAGTTTTGTATTATACGAGTTTTAGCTCCCACACAATACCCCCCCCCCTACACACAATAAGAAATGGAAACGAAATGACATAAAAATACTTATCAATCTAATTAAGACCACCAGACCAGACGGTTCAGTGCGAGTTCTTTAACGTACTCGATCGCGTTAACGTATACCTATGTCGTATATATATATGTCTAATTTTATGGAAAAGAAATTGGTTTTACGTTAGTGTCACCAGATGGCGTTAATTCAGTTTCAATACAAATTGACTCATTAAGCTCGCACTATTCGTAAGTGTAAATAAAAGGACCTCGTTATTTATAATAATCACTTTTATTTAGTTACCTCTGTTACCACATCGCAACAGTTCACGGATCCAGAGAGCAGAGTGAGAGCATACCACAGACCATTTACCTTAGTCCTAAACCATAGACTAACTACTGTATTAAATCTAGGTACTACACTAAGGCCCCTTATCCCTCATTTCTCTGCAATAGGGATGTTGCCTGAGTAAAAAATATATGATTATGTTTAGTCTGTCAGTTAGATTGTAGAAAAATATTTGACACATATTTTTTCCTTTATCAAATCTATAAAAACTGACGAAGATAAAAAGCATCAAAGATCAGGAGTGGGAGCGTGTGACGTCACGGCTCGGTAAAAATTGTAACGAGATAGTGACGTCACACGAGTTTTCAACGCACTGTATCGTCTTCATTTTTTGTTTATGTGAAAAAAGAAAAAATATGTCTCCAATATTTTTTGGAATTCTATCTGACGGACTAATCAGATTTTTTTAGTTAACTACCCTATTGCCCGGAGCTCTGCCCGCACAAGCCTCACAGACTCATATCTTTACAAACACTCGTAGCAATCGGAGATTATTAAATGATATTGTGACCCCTGCACCGAGGTTAAGTTCAGTCATTTGTGAGACATCTTGTGTGTGTAACTCACAACTCGTAGATATGTCTGTGAGGATGTGTTCGGGATGGATATTGCTTATCAGTGGCGTAACTATATAGGGTGGCAGGGGCCCCGACCCGAGAGGGCCCGGCCGGAGATGAGCGTCTCCAAGAACCGGCGGAATTTCTCGGAATGATCAAATTTTGATGCGTAAAAAAGTGTTCCAAATTTTTAGCGGATAAGTTATCGAGAGTTCACAATCTGTCAAGATATTTTATAATCTTACGGAGTTTGCCATTTTACGATGTCATGTATAAACCCATGCTCTTGAAAATAAAACTGGGAAGTCCCCATCAAAAGAATTTGCCACGGGCCCCCGATGGTATAGTTACGCCACTGTTGCTTATGGTAACACTGAGAGATCAAGAGAGTTTCCGGTCTGTGTGTGTGCATCACTGTCTTGTCACCAACATTATGGAGAGAGTCTATACATGTATGTATATAACTAGCTGCTGCCCGCGACTTCGTCCCCGTGGAATCCCCGATTTTAAAACATTCTTTATCGCTGCTCCTATTGACTTAAGCGTGATGTTATATAGCCTAAAGCCTTCCTCGATAAATGGTCTATTCAACCCAAAAAGAATTTTTCAATTCGAACCAGTAGTTCCTGAGATTAGCGCGTTCAAACAAACAAACTCTTCAGCTTTATGATATTAGAATAGATTATATTAGATTTCTTATTATTTTTGCTGAGATGGGAACCTTTTTGGCCTCGCATAACTGGTATCCAGAGCTTTTGTGAATTTATTTTTCTAGTAGATTTTTTTTTTGTTTACTATTTTGTTTGCCTTATGCGAGTCGCAAATAAACATTTGTCTTTCTTTCTTATTATCTATTCTATCTTTACTAATATTATAAACAGGAAAGAGCTTTTTTGTACCGAATAAGCTTCGAAACTTTTTGACTGATTTCAATTTTTTCGCCAATTGAATGCTCCATTATCAGTGAGTAACATAAGCTATGTTTTATTCCCGTAACCTCATGGGCCAGCCCGCACTGGGCCCGCGTGGTGGATTACGGCCCATTCCCTCTCCTAGAGAGGAGACCTGTATCCCAGCAGTAGGAACGTTAAAAGGCTTATTATGCTTATGTTAGAGATTTAATAGTTAAGTGCGACTCGAACTATTCTTCCATTTCATCAACCGTCAATTTTCTTGCGTATTTCTAATGGCATCCAAATCACGATTAGCACTGAGTCTCAGTGACATTCCATCTACCCACAGACACACACACACACACACAACAATACGATAACACGCGGTTATTAAATTATATTGTGACCCCTGCGTCGAGGTTAACTCCTGTAATTGGACCTCTAGCCGGCCTGATTGTTATTGCTGTCGTGATGGCCGGCCAATTTACGAGTACTGTTACATTCTCGCTGTCTAGTGGCTGGTCAGATTCATTGTATATGCAGTATGTGCCTATGAGCAACTTTAAAGTTCAGACTGACCTTTAAATGCGATGGTGTTACATTTTTCTGAGCTTTTCTTGGATAAACTTTTAGAGTTCTGAAAACACTAAAAACATTGTTTATAGGAAGACTCGCACGTCTGTCTGTTTATTGAAAATGTAGATTTTGTCTCCTGTTAATATATCAGAGGAGGATTCAATTTATAATTTTAGTTTTGATTGATTAAGCTTACGTATCTAAGAAACTTTTAATAACTTATCAAAATAAATTCTGCTGCCAATAGTGAAAATGAGTCAGATTAGATTCATATCTGTGATGGTTACACAATCAGAATTACTACTGGGATTCATAACTTTCTGATAGTTAGTAAAAGTACATACGTTTTACCTACCGATAAAACGATTTTAATGGATCATGTAGCTGACGATACCAATGGCTCTGAATGACTAAGCTTTAAGTTATCGAGTCGAGTTTAACTTTAATAAAATGCCAAAGACCTATTTTGAAACATTTTTGTGTCACGTTATTTTAATAAATCACATAATTATCATCATTTTATAAACATTATAATGTTCGGTATGTGAACTAAACTAACCAGCACCGCCACTCTTAATTTTTGAACAAAACTTATGCAACGCTGAGCCGCCATTCTCTCATCTCCCCACTAAATAAATGAGTGTAAACGAGAATTTCTTTGTTGGTCAATATTCATAATTGAATGATTTCAAAAAGCACTCATAGCGATTACTTGTGTCGCCCTCCGTGGAAACTTGGCGACAGCAGGGGTGGACCACCGCGGGGATGTTTTAAGTATGTACATTACTTGGAATAGATTTATAGTTATTTTTGCTTAATAGACTACTTTGTTGTGAAAATCTCATCATCTGCCTAGCTTTTCACAATATATTGGGCTCGGCTCCCAGCCAAACCGGATTCAGGTGAATACCAGTATTTTACGTAGAGCGGCTGCCTGCCAGACCTCCACAACCAATCAAAAGGGTACTTATTGGCACGACTGTTGTCAGATTTTCCTTCCTTTCCTTCTTATCCTTAATGACTGCCAAAGATCTACATATGACAGCCGGGACCAACAGCTTAACGTGCTTTCCAAGGCACGGAGGAATTTTATACATAATATTTATGTTATTACGGTCACCCATTCACAGACCAACCTCGGCAAGCGTTGCTTCAACTTGTACTTAGGATGCGAAACATAATTTTAGCAAGGACAAAGTAACCAAAAAATGATACACACGATGAAATTGACACACTTGAGATGTACGGAAAGTTTTGACAGTAGGTAGATATGTGCCGTAAACTTCTATAACACTGAAACCAGAGTTTTCCATAGCAAATAAGCATAACATTTTCATCACAACCTTAGAAACACCTATAACAAAACGTAAATTTATGCAAACTGAGCAACATCCACAGTGTTGCCAGCCCCTGCGCTGAGTTGCTGACCGACAGTCGCCCGCATGATGTGGCTCAGTCACTCGGCAATTATAATAACTCGCCACGCCATCCGTTTGCGGCCATTACCACCGTCACTGTCCGCACTGCGCTTTGTCATCCCTGCTTGATGGACGCCCCTAGCGATGCTAGGGAAATCAACTGACATACGTACCTACGTTCCAGTGAATCGACATGGTAGGGAAAGTGGTTGGATGCGGTTTGTAACTCATGAATTTGACTCTTACATTTTTCAATACATATATGTAAATAAGACGAGTCAGATTTTCTAGGTTCTGACAATCTGTAACGACTGCCTAAGATCTACTACACACCACACACCTAAATTGTACGTTTTGTTTGCAAAATGGTAGGCATGGCTGCTTCTCCTTCTTCTTAAATCTGGCTGGCAGGCTGGAAAGTTCTGTGGGTGCGGAATTTATTCGCAAGAGTCACCGCGGCCCTGGAACGCGAGGTATTCCTCGAAGCGCTACCATTTTGAGGCGCACCTAATGAGAGAGAATGAGAGGAGCGCACCTTTTAGTAGCGCTCCTAATAAATATATATCGGGAGCGCTATTAAAAGGTGCGCTCTGAAGAATGAAAAAGGAGCGTCTCATTAGGTGCGCCTCAAAATGGTAGCGCTTCGAGGAATACCTCGGAACGCAAATGGCACTAGGAAGGAACACGGATGGGTTTTAGCCAGTAAGAGTCTGACACTACCTTCCGCTCCATCCACAGCGGGAGAAGTCATTTGATGATATACCATCCAGAAATCAAAAATGCTGAAACGTTCTGAAAGTTACATATTCGTAGTAATGTTGCCCCGCCGAAATTAATTTTAGACTTTGATTTTTGTAATTGAACAAACACAGTGACACAAAATGAAGCTTTAAAATTAAATTTATTTATTTAATACTTTACGCACAAATGTACAGAGGCGGACTTAATGCCTTAGGCATTTTCTACCAGTCAACCTTTGGGTGATGCAGAGAATAATTGTGGTAGGTGCAGTATGAAAGAGAAAAAAAAAAATAAACAGTAACGCGATTAATATTAACTTACTACAAATATAATATATAAACTATACATATAATACATATAAATAATGGTCGTTATCACGCAGTTCGTGTAATTTACGACTATTATCTAATAACCCTACAGCGCTCGTCGTAGCGGTCAGCAGCGGAACGAATCGCTTTAAAGCGCGGTCTGCTAACTAACCATCACACCACTAAGTTACGATGTGGTACAAGCTAGGAAATGCAGGCGTTGAAAGATTCTCTATTTACTCTACTGTAGGTTAAAGCATTTTTAACTGTGATGCCCTAGGAAAGCTTACTAGTTGTAAGATCAGTTGTAAGAGCTAAAATCAGAACTGTATACGAAATAAAACTCTCCCAAGCAGAAAAGAGAAATATGTACAAAACTACTTTTATTATGAGGTTTACAAACTACAACTAGACAAAAATAACCAAAGAATTGAGAACATCTGAGTTATCTGTTTATGTCATAGATATAATAAACAAGGAGATATGCCCTGTAGCCGAAAATGTATCGGAACCTGTGTCTCCTGTTTTGCCCTACCACCCGGCAACTACTACGAATGCAGTTCAGTAAAAGCAATAGATACGCAGTCGCACACACACCCGCATTTCTGAAATCGGACTGTACTACACAATCAATTATAAACCTTATCCTACTAAGCACAGAGTGTATTTACCGTACACCGTACAACTTACTCACACAAAAATAACGGTGGGTATCGTTGTGCTGTGCAAAAGCAATTTATTTTACATATACGCTAGTGATTGACTAAATCGGAAAGTTGTCGATTCTGCATTTATTACACACACCATGCTGCCCATGTATAACAAATAAATAGCATGAAATTATTGACTAATTTTAAGCAAAGGTCACTAATATATTATCTTAAACATGCCGATTACTATAATGCATTCGAAACTTTATCGAAAGTAAAATACAATTACCATAAAAAGTAAGGAAGTAGCACGAGAATAAGGCATAAACACGATAATTCAAAGCCAAAAACACTTGAACGATTATTTACCAAAAATTTAATGAAATCTAAGAAAGTTTGGTACACTTTTGTAATATTTCATTCAACAATCGACATTGTTGTCGACAGTGTATCTGCACAATTACATCACTAACTCGCGGCAAGAAGCAGCGGCCGTACTATGCGATACATCGGCTTGCTAAAGTATCGTTTTGTGATTTTTACATTGCTCATCCAGTCACTTAGCGACAAACTTAGGTAGTGGTTAAGGAGCAGTGTATTCATTGTAATATATTATTGTCGCTGTGACATTTGAAAACAAAAATAACATAGTATAAGCAAGAAATATTTTACGATTTGTTGTTTTTCATGATTTTAAAGACAAATATAGTAAAATACTTGTACTTTGATATGGTAAGTGATTCCATAATTAACAAAGTTTTGGTTTATGCTTCGGTTTTTACAAGAAAACACTGAACAACACGGCATTCTTATATCTTATCACGCTCACGGTCGTAAGCGCACTAGTTCGCGGATTCGACCATTGCGTAAGACATGCTCGCCCAGAGCATGTCGCGAGGACGCCGACACGCCCCCTTGCCACTTCTCCTGTATTTTATATTTCTATGGTTTATGTTAGTACTCTACGACAAGAAACCAGTCCATCTATCATCATGTCAGTGTGCATTCGTTCTTAAAAGACTTTATATTTCTCTTTTTCTGTTTGACGTCGGTCCTATACTATCACTTGTACCACACCCCAATGTTACCCCTTTTAGTCCTCAGGATCAACAGTCACGGTATTTCAGCTAAATAGTTTATATCTCGCGGGTCATGGAGCAGAGTCTGACTGTCAATTAATAACAATCAAAGTAATGTTTGGCACATAAATCAACATTAAATTATTAGTTTTAAAGTTTTGTGATATATTGCAGTTGGTCTAGTTGTTGATTTGAAGCAACGCTTGCCGAGGTTGGTCTGTGGATGGGTCCGTTGGTCCCGGCTGTCATTTGGAGATCTTTGGCAGTCGTTACGGATTGTCAGAAGCCGGAAAATCTGACACCAGTCCTGCCAAGAAGTACCGTGTTCCCCAGTTAATGGGCTGTGGAGGTCTGGTAGGCAGCCGCTCCACGTAAAATACTGGTATTCAGCTGAATCTGGCTTGACTGGGAGCCGACCCCAATATAGTTGGGAAAAGGCTAGGCAGATGATGATGATGGTCTAGTTGTTGATTTTAAAGAGATAAAGTTGAATGGGCCTCTCACAGAGGTAGCTGTCGCCTGAATAGTACAACGTTGATTACCTATACTGTGCCAAATGGATGATTTCAATATCGCCCAATGGTTTACATGCCTGTGAAATAAAATACATCTATTTACCACTATTATGAATAGAGTTTAAATCCATACTCTATACCAATATTAACAATGCCTAAACAACCCCGTCTGTTTGTTCCCTCATCAACTCATCATTTATTTGAGCGATTGTCTGATGCTTTCTCTAGGAATAGACTTGATAATTTCAAACTCTGTGTTCACGGCGCTAAAACAACTCTATGCGTAAGAGCATCTTAAATGGCTCAAACCATTTTTAATAAATTGCCCAAATCATGGAAAACTTTGAATATATCTGCGCTTAAAAGTAAATTTAAGAGTTTACTAACTGAAAGAGCGTATTACAGTATAGCAGGGTTTATCAAAGAGGAAAATTTTCTTTGTTTTTGAGATGACGATGTTGTATTATTGACTTTTTATTGTAATCTATTGTATCTTTTGGAATAATCGTAATCTGAAATTGAAATTTTAATGACAGAAATTCATAATTTTACTGAAATATCATTTTGTTTAAGACTATTTTCATCAATTATATCTAATAAATATTTTGAAATGTAATGATACCTAATTTGTCATGAATAATGTAATTTTGATGAATATTATCACGGTTTACGCACCATCTCTTCCTACAAATTTGTACGCCTCGATATGCGGCTGAAAATTTTAGAACTTTTCGATTTCATTATTATCTTGCATGCAATTATCATGTACATCATGTTTAAACAAATAATAAATACTTACTCATCACGTCTTAACGGTTAATGGCATTTAATGAAACTTCAAGAGCATGTTTCCTTGGGATAATTAACAGCTTCCAAACGGGCGAAGCCGCTGATGTAAACTGGTAAATAATATTCTCTGTATCCCCAGGTCCAGTGTTACGGCGTCTGAAATATGAAAACTTGCAACTCCATTGTCGAAAAGATACCACTACGCCCGTCTGTCTGAGGAGGCTTTTGACTTGTGGCGTGACAGCTAAGCAATTGTTCTGTTAAGTATTGTAGGAATATTCCTGCGGCCGCATCACCAGCTCACAACAGTACTAAACGGGAAGTTATAATGAATCCACAACAAATATATACCAACTCGATCTTACAGTTGTCACACAATGGCTTAATCGTCTGATTACAATTACTGGACAATGGAGGGTATTGTGAGCCCGCCACGGCAATGGGAATGGCCGCATTGTGGCCGCAATTGGGCCGCAATGAGCCCGTATGTCGGAAGACATCTTGTGTTTGTTGAGAGTCTTGGATTGGATGTTTGTTGAGGAATAGTTTGATAGACTTGATGAATAGGTTTGTGAACGGACAATAGTCTAGTGTACGATAGTAGGTCGTGGTTCTGGGTTTTTGTCCCAAGGTTGGGCTAAATGCGAGTGGATCTTGGGAGTTCTCAATAGCAGATTGGATTCTGGAATTTGTAACTGGGTAGTGGCAATCGATTCGTACCTACATGGTACTTCATTAACTGCCTAGCCTTTTCCCAACTATATTGGAGTCGGCTCCCAGACAAGCCGGATTCAGTTCAACCAGTATTTTACCTATTTCTGGAAGTAGACCTCTCTTGCCTCTGAGGTCCCGTTTATATGCGTTCAGGTTTTATATATCCAGGTAGGTAATATACATGCGATAACCTCCCCATCCACTCACCCCTCAGAGAGTAGAGGCGCGATGTTGTAGTGTTCTATTATGACTCACGACCGCAAAAAATCACAGGAAGTTAGTCCTCAAGGCATTCTTTAGTGTCACAGAGGATACCGTTGCCTTTGATCCCGGCGCCCCTTCTTGTACAAGTCCACTAGGGGCTTTTAGTGAAAATTGAATAATCCAGAAAATTACAGAAGCGAAGATATTTCTTCCCCGAAAAACATGAGACATTAAAATAACTTTTTACAAAAAAACAACCGACTTCTAAACAAAAAAAGTAAAAAATAACTTTAATTTCGAAAGTCCTTGTTCAAAAATCGAAGAAACAATATAAAACACCGAATTACACCGAGGGACACCCAGTACAAAGGTATGAGGTAAGTGGTAACACACACGAAAAAAAAAAATAACCATCGACTTGAGAACCTTCTCTTTATCTGGAAATCGGTTAAAAATGATCTTTACCCTCTTAAAAAGCTAGGCAAATTGAAGTGAAATATATTGCACTGTAGAAAAAGGATGTAATAACCTAGCTATCTGCAATATTAAGATTTTCCTACGGGTAGGCAAATGATAATGTTAAGAACCCATGCCATTCATCCCTACAAAAATTACGAATTAAAAATTATAACAAGAATGCCCCAACATTGTGTCTATTAGTATCTATTAGACGGACGTTGATTCATACAATAAAATAATTAGTATTTATGTCCCTCCGACCTCCGACCTCCCGCATGGACTGTGCAGCACTTTACAAGAATGTGGAAGATCCGATCATTGTTACTTTTGTTACTCTCGGGCCGCTG
Organism: Hecatera dysodea; assembly: GCA_905332915.2. Classification (NCBI taxonomy): domain Eukaryota; kingdom Metazoa; phylum Arthropoda; class Insecta; order Lepidoptera; family Noctuidae; genus Hecatera; species Hecatera dysodea. The sequence goes on along the minus strand of HG995294.1, from coordinate 732,942 downwards.
GTTAGGGGTGGGTCACATGGGAAGAAGATGAAATTCAATATCTGAGTAACTTTAAAAAAATGGAAAAATAAAATAATAATAATAATATTTATTAGAAAAGACAACTTTCGGTCCATATTATGTTAGTTAATTTAATAAATATGACATATATAAAAAATATAAATTGCAAAACAATATTTAATCACCTGCCCCAGGCCCGATGTACAGGTGCATGTAAGGCCTGCCAGTGTTGTATGAAAGGCCCGTCCACACACAACAGGAACAGGGAACAGGAACAGAGAACAGGAACAGAGAACAGGAACAGGGAGGGGGAACAGGTTTGTTTGCGCCGAGTATCACGCATACCATACCAAAAGAAACATTATTGGTGATAGGTAAAAAAACCTCAACCAGAGGTTTTTTTATTCATAATACTAGCAGCGCCCCGCGGTTTTACCCGCATAGTTCCCGTTCCCGTGGGAATATGGGGTTAAAATATAGCTTATGTCACCCGGGGATAGTCTAACTTCCCAAAAGTTTCAAATCGGTTCAGTGGTTTTGGATCCTATTCAATACAAACAAGCAATCAAATCTTTCCTCTTTATAATATTAGTACAGATACCTGCCTCTTTGCTCTTGGATGTGTGCTGCAAGCGCTAACTTCTGAGCATGAAGTCCTGAGTTCGATTCCCGGGTCAGAGTTTTTTTTTGAGTTTTTTTCCATTTGGCATAGAGTCTGGATTTGAGTCCGATATTACATAGGACTTTAACATAGCCTGGCGAAAGTAAAAATCTGCCTAGGCCATTAGGTATTACAGTTGTAATATTATCGAGTATAATATACATAATAAATTAAATTCATCTTCACGTTTCGTTAGAAATAACCACAGAAATCTTAATTAAGATTTCTGTGATGTGTTGCTGGGGAGTTTGTTGCGCCACTTCTTCTTCCCAGCTAAAACACTAGGAACTGGTGACGGGTGGGCGTTTTGGGGGACTGTCTTTATGTAAAATTTGACGTTCAAAAAGTGCGGTCTATCAGCCTAGTTTGAATAAATGACTTTTTTTTTTAATTTTTGTGGAAATAACACACGTAGAAACTATTCAATCGAATTGAGGACGTCCTCCTTATTTTGAAGTCAGTTAGTAAAATTAAAAATTGGCCACCTCAAATCTGTGTGCACCATCCCTAACACAATAAAATCTATTGACACAAAATATTCAGTGAAATCGTCAGAACAGCTACGAATGGTAGCGGCTCGATTCCCGATTTAGTAACATTTCCAAACAATTGTAGCTTATAATAAGTGAGGGCCATTTGATGTTATTATGCGGGGTGTTTGTGTACAATTTACTTCATTTGGACTTATTTTGTGAGAACTTATGATTTTGTGGACATGTTGGTGTATTCATACGCGTTCTTCTTTTTGTCCAGTATCGTTAGATGATATCTGACGTGGCTTGTGTTTTTTTTAAATCTAAATAAGAGTACTCTGTTACCGTACGTCATCGTCATGGTGTATTAAGTTTTGTGATAGTAACATTGTTGTTGTTTAAATTGTAGTAGTTTCTACAACATACAAAAATTAACTAGGTTAATATTTTACCACCCGGACTTGAATAATTGTCCTATCTTAGTTGTCAATGGTTCATCTGAGAGGATTTAGCTTTAAGCATCTTTTAACATCGTCCTTGAAGAACATTTCATATCGGTAAAACAATTATTTAAGGAATTATCGGTAGGGGTTAAGAGCTTTGACCTACATTTTGGCATTTAAAATCTTGGTATACTGGTTACGGAGCCTAGAATTTAATGTTTGTATGTAGCTGCCATCGCATACACCTGGCAACTTGGTTGCCAGGTAAAGAATAACTTTGAAACTATGTCTTGCTCGAAGTTTAAATAAAAAAAAAGAAAAAGAAAAAGAATTTAATAATGGAAATGCTTTTTTGTTTCTTTGGAAAGCTACATTATCAGCAATTAACATAGGCTATATTTTATTCCCGTATTCCCACGGGAACGGGAACTACGCGGGTGACCGCGAGGTGCCACTACTAAATAAATAAAACCGTAAGCTCGCTAGCAACATCATTATATTCGACAAACTCTCTAATAGACCTCACCGTAACAATTCCTTTCTCCCAACGTAATCTCACCTCGACAGTTGATAAACATTTCCTCTAAGACTTAACGAGGAAATTAGTGTAATTGAGGTAATTACCGCAAGTGGCTCGCTGGTAACAAGCAAGCCTACACCGGACCGCACGCGCGCGGGTTCTATTCCCGGGACGACATCGTTAATTACGGGAGTCAGGGTTTTTGAACTTTGTGGGTGGTGGAAGTACAACTTATTGTTTACATCCAGTGATCAGGGAGGACTTGGGTTAGACAAGGATCTATTAGTCTACCCAATTAAAGGTCTGTCGGTGAGGTCCATACTATATGCTCTAAAATATATTGTAATCGTTGTTACGATATAGACAGTCTCATTTGGTTGGCTCAGTATGCAGGATCGTTTTATGCTTCAAAGAATTGTCTCTACAGCTTTTTTATTGTGTCCACGTTTCTCTGGATGGGAAGTCATTAAATGACTTCTATCTACCGCTCTGGGCGGAGCGGAAGGGAGTGTCAAACTCTCTGCTCGCAGCGTTCCAGGGCCGCGGTGACTCTTTTGAACAAATTCCGCAACCCTAGCAGGCACTGACCCTATGGGTTCCCGTCTTCTTTCCTGACAGCTCATTGAGGCGCGCGTGGAACGCGCCGGCGATCCGGGCCTGATTGTTATCGGACAGCGAGCCACCCATAGTTCGCCATCCGCAGGCGAGCGTTTCCGGGAATCGCCCTGCGTTTCCCGACACTCGGGGCATTTTCATCTGTTGTGTTGGCTGAGGCGTGAGGTTTCCCTCTCCCGAACGTGGTCTGCCTCCTCCTTTGCTAGCATTACTGCTTCGCAGAAGTAGGTGAACGCTTCCCATGCCTCCTCGTTCCGGACCATGGATTGAACCAGGGCCGGACGCGAGAGGTCGAGAGGAGAGTGGCGTCTCTCCAACCACTTCTCAAAGAATTTCTCAGTAATTTCTTTTGTGGCCCAAGTTTCCCATTTAAATCCTCAATGTTGCTTATGCCGTTGTTCTAGGCTGATACGAGTATTGTTACTGTTTATAGATAATCTTCTACTTCTGAAGAGAAGTACTAAAGACATCTGAATAAAGAAAGCTTTGTTGGAATGTCTTTAGTAGTAACAATCTAAGAAATTCATTCTAGAGGCTACTTAGCATGGTTTTCTCGAAATTGTGTATTGCCAAATGGCGAATTCCGTGTGTCACTTCTTTTGCAACTCTTGTAAAACCTTTATGATTAAGTTTACAGTTTTGTACAGAAGTTGACTCATCATATTTTTTTCCTTCCCACTCATTCGTCAATCGTCACCTCCACCATTTACCCACAAGCTGCTGTGATCTTGATCCATGTCAAATAATGAGTTTCCAGGTCAAGCCGAGTGGTTCTAGGTAACCGGGGAGACCACCACGTGCACGTGTTTACTCCGCGCGCCTGCTACTCATCACGGTTTTGACACATCACACGGACCATCAGCATCCACTAGATATCATAAGTGATGAGAAGATGCCAGACGAATCTGTAGTTAAAGCTGTTCGTGGTATAGTTGAAGATTGTACGCGCAGGATTTGAGAGTTAGGTGGTATTGTAAATGGTGTTACAGTAAATTAGTTTATTCTAAACAGTATTAGGTTTTATATCGACGGTGGAGATTTTGATTCTTGTAAGGATTAAGTTAAGGTTGGTAATGGAATAGAAGGAGATGTTATCATACGATTAGATGTTAGTAAAAATGTAAGTAATATAAGTAAAGGGCGCGTGATCTGTGAGATCAAAGCGGTTGTGATCAATCCGCCGATGTGCGCGGGAGTGCGCGCGGATGCTCTTGATCGTTTCGCTTTTGATCCGGCTGATTACGTCATGACGAATTATAAAAATGATTCAATGGATATTAAAGATGTCGTGTTGCTGATAAAATTAGTTTAATTGACTCATTTAGTTTTGTGATAGTGTCAAATACGATTTATTTGATTTATTTAATTAGCGGTTTTAATGGACAAATTCTTGACTAGGTATGTGGAGACTTGAAACTGGAAGGTAACAGAGGAAGCAATGTCTGAGCATTTTGTGTGCCCACACATCAAAATCAGTATGAAACAAAATATTGCGTAAAGTTTAAAGAAGTATAACATAAACGAATTCTCTGCTCCTGAAACGTGTAAAACGATCAAGTAGAAGCGCGCGCGCATGCCCCCGATCGCTTTGATGTGGCCGGTGTTTACGCGGGCGGCGGTCTGTGTTTGCTATTAAACAAACCCACTCGTGTCGGCCAACATCCAACACTAGCGAGAAGTTGGGCCAATACTCTCCTGGGGAGAAATTATGAGATTGAACTTGGGTATCGGAAGTATGTTTGATTAATCAATGAAAATTCGCTTTACACTTCGAGACTTCCAATTTCTTTTTCGTTTTTAATGTGTTACAGAAAAGCACAAACTCCTAGACGGATGAAAGTTGAGAAACATTTTTTCTCTAGATAAATCAGAGTTCTTACTATTCTCTACAGGGTCAGCCGAAACGGCTGTCTATTATCATTAAGCACGTTAATGGATAAACACACTGGTGCTTACAATACTATATCAAGTTATTTAAAACACTACATCTACTAAGATTTCATAAGTTCTTTAATATCAGATACCTGGCGATCTTCATCTGGGCTACCTTTATCACTCCTTGGAAAGGACAATAAAGAGACGAAATCAAGACAACCTTATTAAAACAAAACCAAAATAGTTTAATCTTTACACACCGACATTAGAAAAGCGACTAGATCTGTGAGCAACCGTTGGCTTCAAACGTTGGATGTTGGCCATACGAGCTTGGTGTTTATTACAGCATTCGTTCGGTTTGGCCCAATGAGCGATATTGTGTGTAAACAACACCGTTCTGCTTCCATGTTGGGGGTGCCGCAAGGTAGAGGCTGTGGCAACAACTATGTATGTACATTCGTGCCCTTTTCATTCTGAGGATACGTTAGAAGCACTTAGACTTTCTTTAAATCTTCTATTGTATCTTATAGATTAGTCAAATGTTGCGTGGATTTATTCTGTAAAACTATTACTGAAATCTATTACCAACATTATATGTTCATGTTTTTCACAAAAACCAAATATTAGGGCATAAATTTACGTGGTAATTTTCTCGAAATCGCCTGTTCGGTTTTACAGCTATCTCAATTACTATGGCAGTATGCAAAAGCTGTTGCAAAAGATATTGTAAAAGGTTGTTGCAAATATAGAATATTGTAAAAGGGGAAGACAGCAAACACGATTGTAGTACTGATAAACAAACAATTAAATCTTTAACTATATGTGCATCTCATACAATCATCAGTGCATCTTGCTTTATCAAATTGCAGCCACAAAGATAGAAGATATTAAAATAACTTTCATTTTCCAGCTCTGCTTCCTATGCTGTATCAACGCCTAGCTTACCTAAAGGAATTCAATCTGCAGTTCCATTTATTTCAATTGCATCAGAGATCATAGCAACTTCATCAGCACCTGTACATCTGCCAGCCTCGCTCGCGTCTCCAACTTGAGGCACGTCGGCAGCGCGCACTTTACTTTGAAGTGCCCTCGCGTTATTTACGAACTGTTTGTATATTTTCATATTTGCGGCCAGCCATCACCAGCCGCGAGCCCATCGCCACAATGAACTGTGAACTGTTGCCTCGCATTTATCATTACCTATCGACCGAGCACAGACTACAAGCTTTTTATTTTTTGATTTAGGATTCGTTTTATCGCTGTTTGAGTTCTTAGAAGACTTGGGATTGTGTTGTTTTTCATCGGCTTGTTGTGGAGTGATTGTACTAGTATGTTGGTTCTGTCATGCATTGTTTTATGAATTTTCAGTTCCTGTGTCTCTCACAAAATCTTCTACAACCTCAGTAGTATCGACTTAAGGCCTAACATGACCCGAGATCACAATCTATTCTCCTAGTGTTGGACCAAACAATTCTAACTTAATGTCAGGTTAGCGATACGAAGTAGAAGAACTACTCGAGTCTCAGATATAGCAACGGTCTTATATCAATTGATCTATTTATAACTACAACAGTATTTGTTAGATTTGTATTTATTCTAACTTAGCTCCTTGTCAATCACCTACATGAACTTAAAGATGGCATCATTCAGTCTCACAGCCCTATATAATGTCTAGCTGCTATGACGTCTTCATAAGTATGATTGAATCCATATATTGAACACTGACTCACTCGTGTGTCATGTGATCACAATTATAATGTACGCGCTCTAATCGCGTTACTTTCCGTTGTAAGGTTTGAGGGGATTAATTCAATATTGCTCACACGCAGCGGCGGTGCGCTGGAAGCCTTGCAGAGCTCGTTATCATAAGCTTGATGGTCATATGGTGACGTCTGTGTTGTGTGGCTTTCGTTGATGTGGTGGTCGCAAGCTTTGATATTTTTTCCTATAGAGGAAGAAGACATGACAAGTCAATCCAAAATAAATTAAGACAAGAGTAAGCCAATAGGGATGTTGCCTGAGTAAAAAATATATGATTATGTTTTGTCCGTCAGTTAGATTATAGAAAATATTGGAAACGTATTTTTTCCTTGATCAAATCTATAAAAACTGACGAAGATAAAATGCATCAAAGATCAGGAGTGGGAGCGTGTGATGTCACGGCCCGGTAAAAATTGTAGCGAGTAGTGACGTCACACGAGTTTACATTGTCTTCATTTTTTGTTTATGTGAAAAAATAAAAAATACGTCTCCAATATTTTTTGGAATTCTATCTGACGGACTAATCAGATTTTTTAGTTAACTACCCTATTATGATGATTAGGATGTGGAAGATCACTTCGAATCCTTCTTATGATCATTTTCTTCAATCTATGATTTTCTCTCTTCTTATACCTTTCCTGAACTTCCTTCTCTTGCGTATGTTCTGGTAAATCAATACCAATAATATTGACCAACTAATCTAAATCCGTGAAGATACGAGTACCAACACATATTATTATATCATCACTAAAAGCACAGTAAAAATATGGAACAGTATGGAAACTAAGCCCATTTGTTGAAATAATTACCTACGCTCCAGTAGAGAGTTAGGGTTGTCACTTTTAATGTTTGTAATAAGTACCTAAGTGTTTTCTTGGAACGAAGGTCTTTAACACGGCTTGCGGTAGGAGTTGACTGGGAGAAATAGTGGCGCGAAAATGCGTTAGTGCATGTTACTTATTCCATGCGACTTTCTTCTTTGGTCAAAATGTAAATAAGTAATGCCATTGTAAAAAAAAAATTACAAACTGAATATTGTTTATCATTTTCTATGCCTTTTTATTCCATTTCAATTATACTTAATATCTGCCCTAAAATTTTGATGAAGGATTTCTGTATGTTGAAAAAGTTCCTATGTGTATGTTTCAAAGGCTAAATTTCCTTTGACAAGACTAGAATATAATGTTGTCGTCAAATTATGGTCATTTATTTTTTCATACTCATAAGAATTCATTTTTCATTTATTCCATATGTTATATCAATTATAATACGATATAAATTACAATCAGTCTTCGGTATAAGGATTTAATACAAGTATTAAAAATCTGTGTTTGGGTACTCAGTTTTTGCAAAACGAAAACCTGAGTGGTCCATCTATAGCCATTATAATAGCGTTGGTATTATCTATGAGCACGGCACCCGCCACTGAGAGCACCGCGAAGGTCCCTTAGGCGCCTCGTAGATGTGCGCGTATGTGTGAGTGTGCCGTTTCGATCGTTTGTTCGTAGTTTCTGTACTGTTCCATATTTCTACTGTGCTAAAAGCCACTATTTACATCAAATACGAAACAGAAACCTCCAGAACCAATAGCAGACCATCAAAGAGACTTTTGATATCGAATTAATCATAAACAAAAATTGTTTATGGAAACCAAAAAATCATAATAATGTATTTGAATGAATATTTTTTCAAATGCACACGCATTTGCGTCGTAAATCTGTCAATACAGAGGAGGATTTCAGCGTGTAATGATGAATGTTTCCAGCGATCAAAGGGACGTTTGAGGCCGGATGCGCGGGCGCAGATTCCCAATCAAATGATGACCGAGTGGAGCAGAGTTAGGTTATGTTGGGTGAAAATGAGATTCTAGCGTGACAACTATTTCAAGACACTGTTAAAGCAAAATGGAGATTCAAAGAATTAATCTAAAGAGTTAAATAATGATACAGTAACAGCTCATCAAATACTTCAGCCTTCCTTCTTCTCTGCCGTGGTCGCGCGGTGTAACAGCTCTCCGCATGATCTCCCGCCATATTTTCCTATCGGCAGACTGTCTAGTTCAGTCAATACGTGGCTTCGTACTGCGGATTTGACTTGGTCAGTCCATAAGTGGCATGCCACTCTCCGAGATCTGGTTCCTTTTCTTTACGACTAGGATAAAATGGTCAAATCAGAGTCAGTACCACTATTGGTATAGCACTGGTTTAAAATAGTACTTTGTACCCAAAACCACCCAAATATAGTTTTTCTATGTGTTCTGTTTATAAATAAATGAAGCGCCATCTAAAGTCTAGCTAGTGTGACGTTATTTACAGTCGTAACGTTAGCTACAGCTGCTTTTAGTACACCAAAAGATTTGTGGTCCGCGGTATATGAGCAGAACATGATGCTATATCCTATTTGACGCCATAAACTTTAGCAATCCGCCTGATTTCGTGCGGTTTTATAATTAGACGGGTTATGGCAAATATACGTTTTACGTTTTCTATAAATGTTACATGTTGTGGTAGCTGTTTATGCCAAATATTAATGGTGAATGAGTTTTTCACTTGTAATTTTTATTTTGTGTTTTATTTTTTCCTAATATGCATAGAACATACAAAATACGTGCATGTATTTTTATAAGGTAATTCAAAATGAGGTAAATAATAATAATAATAATAATAATAATAAATTTATTTCAGAAATAAATTCCATATTCACAAATTGTTAGTGTCATTAGAACTTATCAACTATGTTAGTACACAAAAACAAAGATGTTAGTAACATAAAAACTTAAAACTATGTTAGTAGACATTTACAGTTACAGGGGCATGTAGCTGACATAAACACTTCATTAAAGGACAATCCAGTTTGTTGGCAATGACACTCAGGTGGCCGTTGGTACTGGCACGCACCCTGTGCAACAATGATGCTGCTCGCTTGCGCCTGATTGCAGCGAAGCTGTCAGTCTGGGCGTCCGCGAACATTCCTGAAGCACTACAGAAGCGTGGCAGCCCCAACAGCATTCTGAATGCATTATTGTACTGGACGCGAAGAGCATTGACGGCTTTTTGAGTATAGTTAGTCCAGAGGCCACACGTGTAAAACACCTGACAGAATGCTTTAAAAAGTGTTATTTTAACAGCATCTGTGCAGCGTGAGAACCTTCGTACCAACATATTACACCTCACAGCCAACGCTCTTCGCTCCCTGTCCACATCCAGATTGTCCTTCAAATCCTCCGTCACAATATGCCCAAGGTATTTAAACTGACGAACACGGTTCAAGATACCACCATTCAAAGAGATAGTTGGGTAACTCTCAGTGGGTTTATTAACAGCTTTAAAGATGAGCAACTCACTCTTGACCGTGTTATATCTCAAACCGTGTCCCTCAGCATAAGACTCACACACTCTTATCAATTTTCTTAGACCAGCCATTGACGGGCTCAGCAGCGCCATGTCATCAGCGTAACTTATGTTATTGAAAGCAACCCCATCTACGTAACAGCCAGCATGCACTAAATGCTGTAAATTAGTTTTCTTACAGTTCAATATTTGCAGGATGAATGGATGTTACGGTCTTTTCATCATAATAATATACAATTTGGCCATCTTTTAATAACTACCCACAATACGGCCAAACCTTGATCGTACACCAGAAAACTCACAACAACAAAAATCACTGCAACAATATTCAGGTTTTGATATAAAAATCATATAAAACCCGTAGATCTGACCGGATACTGTTGTTTACATGAACCAGGTGTAATTAAATCGTTACAGGAAGTACCCGCGGCCGCACTGTTTATACGTTTACGTTACCGAGCTTTGACGGCGCCGTTTGATCACACGTATTACTTTACGAATTTAACTATGCTTTCATACACTCGCCTGCGTGGCTTGGAGGACTTAAAAATAGGGCTGTTGGTAGATCTATACTAATATTATAAAGAGGTAACGTTTGTGAGTTTGTGACGTTGTAAGGGGGTAATCTCTAGATCTACTAAACCGATTTTCAAAATTATTTCACCATTACAAAGCTACGTTATTGTGAAGTGTCATAGGCTATTTTATCCCCGTATTGCCACGGGAACGGGAACAACGCGGATGAAACCGCGGGGCGCTGTTAGTGTTGAATAAATACAACGATAACATCAAGATCTCCAATGTTAAGCATAGGTATGTTTCGCGATTACAGCAAAACTTTTTCATAACGATGCGCCCTAAGCTACCCACCCAAACAAATACCCCAATTCAGTACACGTTGTATACCTAGTACATTCCGTCAAAATACTGAGGGACAGCCAACAGAGGGGATTTGTGGTGAAACCAGGGATTGATCTTCAAGGTTAAGCAATGCTTGACGATCTTGGTCCCTGGATGGGTGACCATTGATTGCATACCGAGACCGCGTGTGCCCATGAACTCCACGTCCTCATCCCGCCGGCCCCCTTCTACCATAGCACATCTAGCCGCACAGTAGGTTACCATCCCTACCTTGATGCTATTCCACCAGTCTTTTATAATGCGCACAGCAAAGGAGTCGAACTCTCTGCCTGCGTCTGTGTGTTCAGATCACATTCACCCCTAATCTCTTCAAAGTTAGAGTGAACAGGCTTCTTCTGGGTAAGCTCATTCCATCGTCGACTGCATCTCTGTCACCGGTGACTTAGACTAGAGTCTAGAGCAAATCCATTCCACAATAAAAAAAAAGTTAAGACGTTGGTCCAGCTGTATTTCTACATCTTTGACTGTTGTACTGGCTTTCCTTTGACAGTCTCGCCAAGGGTTATCATGTTGCCCAGTTGCTGGTTTGTGAAGGTCAAGTTGGCAGTCGCTCCGTGTAAAATACTGGAAGAACATGGTTGGGAAAATTCCAAGGCAAATTGATTCAGCCAAAAGACGTAATACAGGACCTGGACTACAGATATCTTTTAGGTACGCATGTTCGTTCTATCGAAGACCTTATCTTTCGCATTCTAATTGGGATGTTTCCTGAGTAAAAAATATATGATTATGTTTAGTCCGTCAGTTAGATTATAGAAAAATATTGGACACGTATTTTTTCTTTTATCAAATGTATAAAAACTGACAAAGATACACTGCATCAAAGATCAGGAGATGGGGCTTCTGACGTCACGGCTCGTTAAAAATTGTAGCGAGTGGTGACGTCACACGAGTTTTCACCGCACTGTATCGTCTTCATTTTTTGTTTACGTGAAAAAAGAAAAAATACGTGTCCAATATTTTTTCGAAATCTATCCGACGGACTAATTAGATTTTTTTAGTTAACTACCCTATTGGTCAAGAGGTGGCTTTTTAGTCTTTAAGAAACTTGAGGCGATTTCACGACGTACTCGTAAACAATAGTTTTGACGGCCTTAAGTTCAGAAAAACTTAATCAAAATCCTCTATCGGTGCTCAACAAACGAAAATATGTTAGTGTTTATTTATCTCTACAAAAAATCAAATCAAATCAGTCCGTCAGACAGTTTTCCGCGCGGATGCGTAGGCGCATGTCACGCGTATGACGCTACGAACCAAAAAACCTGACGAGGGTAGGCAGGACTGATGGATCTTAAAGTTTCAGCATATGGGAAGTATGGACGTCAGCAGCTGAGCTGACAACTGTCTCGAAGTTGTCAATATTGTAGTAGATCTTAGGATTCTAGGTCTAAATAGTACCGTAGTTCTGAGTGTTCAAAATTGAGCGAAACGGTGGTGAGTATAAGATTTTAAAGTTTTTAATGAGGACTAATATTTTGGGTCAACGATTATTTAAATGATAGATCCTTGAAATTTGCATAAAATAAACAAAAATGTTTTTAGAACAATTTAGATTATAAGTCCTCATCTCCACATACATAATCTTTCTTTTGCTGTGCCCTACAGGGTCCACGATTGTTTCTTTTGGAAATGTTTACCACCTAAGCATACATTGTGGAATGCAATAAAGAATTGAGTATTGGACTTGCATAAATAGAAAGATCCAAAAGAAACCAAAATTTAATAATAATAATATTTATTCACAGAAAGATAACTTTTGGTTCATAAAAGTTGTTAGTAGCACTTAATAAATGTAACAAACATTTATTAGGGAGCTAATTAGAAACATCGTTTTCTCCAGTCCTAGGGTCAGTTTAGGTAGGGTTTCCGAAACCAGATAGGACTCGCTAGTTGCTGAAATCATCACTAAAGTAACTAGTCTAGAACCAGCTAGTCCAGATAAGCTACCGACTATTAAAATTCAAGTTTCTGTTTATTTTTTTGGTCAATGGTACCTAAATGATTTCCACCAGGGCTATTATGTCAGATAACTAAAATATTTGCATCAATCTTATACAATTCCAATCTCAGGAATTTGGCCCAAATTCTTATATTAACAATAGCGTGTTATTAACAAAGTATTTAGTAGATATGTCGTGATAAACGGACGGAAGCCGCGTCCGTTATTTCAGAATATAAATATTTTCGTGGCGGCTTGATGGATCGCTCGTCGATTTGCTTCCCAAGTCGGGCTAATCTTGCTGTTTATCAATATTATTGTGCTTTTTTTTAAGCTATTTTTGTAGTGGGAAATAAGTATGCATACTGAATGTGTTTTGTTTTTTTTTTTTATCAAATTTTATCAGGCATCAGAAAAGCAGAATGAAATCGGAATATCGGACAGACTAATTAGTATTTATTAAACCGTGTGTCCGTTTGCTGATCGCACAAGGCTTCAGGCTGGTCATGTGATCGTGTACGTGTGATACCTGTGTATATTACAATTGAGTCGTATAGAATCAAAAACAGCAACCTGACTTTTGACTTATTAATTAACCGTAATTAGGAAAAGTAGTCATTAGTCAATATTACAAACAGCATTTATTTAAATGTGTGTTTATAACTAATTATGTTTTAGAATTTTGAATTCATAATTTTAAGAGTTAAATAGATTTAATTTGAATTAAATTAATAGTTAATAACTAAAATTATGAGATTACTGTTTTTGATTCTATACAACTCAATTAAGGTTGTCTTGAAAAGATCGCTTTTAGCGATAAGGCCGCACATTGTGTCACCCTATGTATTGTTTTATTCATCTATATTTTCTGTAACTTGTATGGTGTACATAATAAAGAGTATTCTATTCTATATTACCTACATTGTATTATTGTCTTCTGTCATGTAAATAGCTTTGTGTATCTGCAATGAGTACAATGAGTTTCTAACACTAGGTTTGTTTTAGCGACTGGTTTGGTTGGGGCGGGCGTTTTAGGGGCTGTCTTTATGGAAAGTTTAAAAGGGCTCCACTAAGCCTAATTCAATACATAAGTGTCGATTTTGTAATTAGTGACCAGAAGCCTTGGGACTCGTTTTTAGTACCTAGTTATTACTTGAAATGACGGATATATTGTTTTTGTTTTATGGCAGAAGGCTATCAATTTCCATTACGTCTATGCTGCTGTCTAATTAATTTCGTTTGGCTCTTCAATATAAAGAACTTAGACTACCTACAAAACTGAACCTTCGCATAGACAAGGCATTGATATCCTTCAAATAATCTTATACTGAAATAATCGCAACGTTCAATATGTCTAGAAACAACACGGCAAAAAAAAAATCCTTTACATTAGAAAGTTTTCCTCAAAAAACATTCCAAAAAGGGATATCCGACCGTGACAGGACTCGAACCTGCAGTCTTCGGATCCGAAGTCCGACGCCTTATCCATTAGGCCACACGGTCACATGGAGGGTGGCTCTATACTGGCGAGTGTTTCAGCGGGGTACGTTTGACCTACTTTCGGTAAGGGGATGTTTTCTATCTCTCTTGCTTGGGGTGAATGTTTTGGCTTCTTTGGACAGCTATGAGCTATAATGTGACCTATTAGATCTATGTATTTTTATCTCAGAAATGATCATGATATTTATCGATGAAGCAGCTATGCCAAAGGTGTATGTATGTACAGTAGAACGCCGATTATCCAATCGCCGTGCTCGTCTGTCTTTCTGTCCGGGGGTTAGCCCAGTGGCGCTTAACACTAGAAATTTGGAATTTGGTATGGGTATAGGTACATATTAATCACGTCGACAAAGTGGAAAAACAAAAACATGAAAAAAAAACTAGCGTACCCCCCTTAGGGCTAGGACAAAATCATAAAAACCCCGGACATTTAGATTTAGATTTCTCGGACAGACCCGAATCAAAAAAAGCCCGTTAAATAAAAATAAAAGTTCACAGTTTAATTTTTTAATAATCTATTACAGCTTTTTAACAATATAAACTCTACCGTCGGCTATTGTGTAGCGCCGGATTATCGAGTAGATTGTATACGGCTTATGATTAAAGTTTTGTTCAAATTGGCGACAAAAATTACTTACTAAATAACTGACTTATTAAATATTCAATCAATGATACAAAAATGCAAACAATGTCCGGATTTTACCAGGACAACTTTGAAAAGGCCGCCCGGTCGCTCCCCGGACGCCTTCTAAACTAGAACAAATCCGGGGAAACTCGGACGGATGGCTACCCTACCTCCCCTGCACTTAAATGATTTTTATATCGTTTATCCCATGGTGTTGGAAGTTGTTTGATAGTTCGCTTAAAAGTATTGAGGGTGTGCGAAAGTCATTTTCCATCCACGGAACGAGTGCTAATTTTTGTCAGCTTCAAGTGTCCAACCATCTTTTCAGCTTTTATTTTCACGTCTTCTAAAAACAATCGTTTGGTTCAATCATGGTGGTATCATAAATAAGGAATTTAAAAGGAAAGCTATTACAGCTAAGTGGGCTTTGCCGCTGTCGGCAATCGTATTACGGAACCCTCCTTGGCGCGTGGCCCGACACACACTTGTCCGGTTTTTATCTAGAAATCACGACAGATTGGATTCACCAATTCCATCCACAGCTTGATGGTAATTAAGGCACTGTCTCTTTTGAGTTACATTCGTTTTGATGGTTAGTAAGAGGTCAGTTCTTTTGCAGTAGCCCTATATCGACTAATCCACAAAAGCGCACTGTAACTTTGAAGAAGGTTTCCAGAATGTAGTCATAGACACTAGAGGTACAATCGTGTTTAATATCAAGAAAGTTATCAACTTATGTTTAACAATATTAACAGAATGCCATTTCGTACGCCTGTCAACTTTTCATAAGACGTTTTGAATTAAAACCAATACCAACATCACCTCACAAACTCCACCATTCTACTATCGCCCATGTTATAGTATTCATATTCCAAAAGCAAACATTTAGGGAACTGCAAACGATAACCTGGTTCCCTAAAAACGTTATTTTATGATGAATCGATGGCTGATGGTTATCGCCATGACGGATAGATGTCGCTAGTGATGGGCGGTGGCTCATGGCTCATGGGGCTGCCCGTTCCATGGGTTATGTATGAGTCGATGGAGAGATATTCATGGTAGTCGCACAGATGACGGCATGGGGCAGTTGGTTGTCATAACTGATCGAGTTTCTATTTTTTTCCAGTTGTCTTTTCGTCCTTAACATTTGGCGATGAGATCGATTAATAGTACCTAATATTTTCACGACGGATATGATTTTCACCGAAAAATAAAAAAATAAATACTTATTTACTATCTTACCTATTATTTTTTGAGATAATTTATTTGTGTTATCGTAATGGTAATCCATTAATTACTGTAACTTCAAAGTTTTCTATATCAGAAATTATGCACTATTTGTTTAAAAACAAAACAAAGGACAGAGCTCTTTGTTCTCTATGACTGAAAAATATTTGTCCTCATTGTGAACTTCGGAACACTAAACTGTGGGAAAATTGTCCGAAGTGTACCCTGGAGTTTACATACTCTACATAAATTTTGTCCGAACGAGACAAGGGTTTTGTGAAAAATAAACTACCTAATTACAACTTGTTAATGTTGATGTATTTTGTAAAATATTTCATGTTATTTGTTGCCGTGTCCGTCATTGTTTTCCTGCAGTTTCAACTTCGTCTCAAGTAGGTTGATTTTCACGCTAGTCTTGTTATGAAAGAAAAAAATATTGTTTCTACTCTGTTAGTCGAGCATTATGTCTCGCTATTTATAAAGGTGAGTCAAGTAAAGATAAAAACATAAGTTATGGTCATAGTCTTGCACCGTTATGAGTATTACCTGGAGTTCTACAGAAGTGGACATAATGTTATTGTTGTTCTCACTTCTTTTACATGAAATTGTATCACCTGGAACTCAATAATTAACTCATTAATATGTTTTCTAAAGGGCAAACAAGAGTACTTTCACAATGTAGGTCAAGCTCCTCCATATTAATTTTAGAAATTGTATTCTAGTGTTTTGTGTTAAAACTAGAAGTTTGGAAGTCTTTTCAAATCCTCGCCATGTGTGTGTCTCTTGCACGCATTATTTAACTATTGCTCCATACGTAGCTGAACGCTACTAGTGCACGAACAAAACTTTCTCTAGAGAAAAAAAAAGAAAAACCAATTCCATATTCAAAGTGTCGCGACCCGCGCTCGCGTCACTCATTGTCTCTGCCTAATAAATATGGCGGGTAATTTTGACAGATGGCGCGCGCTTCCACGGCGCCACTGTTGACTATACTTACTGTTGCTCCAACCCACATTGTTCTACTTTTGTTCCTAACACGTTAGGAATTCAAAATAAATGAGCTGAGCTACTGATTTGAATGTCAATACTTAGTTAATACGGTAAGGTGTTGTCTAAAACCAAATATGTGCTCGAGTGGCCCGCAGACGTTTGGACGCAGTCATTGTGCTTGACATTTACTTATTACAAACTTACGTGATTCATGTAGATGTTTCACTAAGTTTTTGTGTATTTTATGACCTTTTTATTTGTGTGCTATTTAAATAATAATATGCTTTAATTTATTTTAACTTTTTGCATAAATTTGTATGACTGAACGCTAGTTTATACTGCTTATGAAAATAATTTTATATTCTACTATAATATTTTTGTTTTAATTAAATAAAACTATAAATAAATTAGACTGCAGGTGCGTGTAAATTATTTCCATCTCAGGATTACGGTTGACTAAACATACAGTAGCAACATTTTTACATACGGCGCATAATTTTCCAATCAAATTCGCTATTAATTGGAAACAACAAAAATATACACATCACCTGCATTTTAATAAAACATTAAATGTAATCAATTCACACCCAATAGAATATCTGAAAGCAATTACTCATTTGACAACCCCACTTTGCATATCCACTTTCAGCTCTGGCTACGTAGTTTTAAGGTTCAAGATCCTTTGGCATTTTCCTCTAACAGTAAAACGGAATAAAGGTAATTTCACACTCGTTCGATGTCGTGCCTGGCAGCAACAAATTGCGCGACAAAATAAGTTAGCGATCACACGCGGCGACGTTCATTACTCGCGAGATTTACGTGCCGAGGCGATTGCGAATATCTCGGCGACGATGTAATCGGCCGAGATGTTTTAGGCAATAACTGTTTGTGATTGTGTTGTTTTTTGTTTTAAGACAATGATGTAGCGAGGCCTTAATTGTGAATGTGTTGTTTGGTATTCGTATTACTTATTGGATGCGGTTTTAATTGAGTTTTTGCAAGCGGTTTTATTGATGTTCTGAAATTTATTATGAATCCTTGAACATAGCTCAATTTTATTTGTTTATTGGTATTTAGATACAACTGATAGCATTTAAATAGGTAATTATATGCCTAAATATTACAAAATATTTGGGGAATAGCTTGAACTCTGACTACGGCGTAGTACGTACTTAGATACTAAAATGTGCTACGTCGTAGTACAATTGCTACGATTTTAATAACATCATATTCTAATATATTTTTTCAGTTAAGTTCATGAAGCGTCATATGGAGCGGTACAATCTAATTTTCCCTAGCATTAGGTGACAACTAAATGAATATTTGATAAAACTATAAATCTATACTAATATGTAAGGCTGAAGAGTTTGTTTGATTGTTTGCTTGCTTGCTTGACCGCGCTAATCTCAGGAACTACTGGTCCGATTTGAAAAAAATATTTCAGTGTTAGATAGCTCATTTATCGAGGAAGACTCGATACGACCAGTATGAGCGGAACATTCATGAAAAATGTAACGCAGACGAAGTTGCGCGGTCAGCTTGTCCTATATAGATAGGTTCGCGTTTGACGAGTATCTCAAGTATATAGGTAATGTAATTAACTTATTCACTCCCGAATTAACGAATCCCAGTTTGTAGCTATCAGAAGTCATTGTGTTGTTTGCTATATTTATGAAATACAAGTAAATATGTCATCACGTACTAACAATAACACATCAAGCCATGTTTGTCCTCAGACCGCCCGCGAGCACACAACTCCTCAGTCCGCTAAGCAGCGCAGGCGCACGCGGAAGCCACCGCTGCACTCAAAGAACCGCAGCGAATGTCTTTGATTTACTGCTGAAGATCCTTCTGGCAGAGACAGCTCTGTTCTGGCAGTAGCTCTTTGTTTCAGATGGCGCTGATTTGTCTTTTATTGTTGTTATTTTTCTTGAAGTTTGGTGAAGTATGTTGAAATTCTAACTCTACGGGTATAACAACCCTTGAACGTACATAAAATTTGCTTACGGTTTGGATAAAATAAGGAAACTCGATAAATATGTAATAGGAATTTAAAAACGCTTTATTTACTTATTTCATGTTTATTTACATATTTAAATTTAAATAGATTCTATAATAATAAAGTTTCTAGAGAAGCGTTATTCATAGAAATTTTCAAGTACACAACAGTACTATACCTATGTATAGCAGCGGTTCGAGTTACGATAATCTTGATGTAAACTGAAGATTTCCAAAAGCATCTTGTAAAACATGTATACTGTACTCATGTTTTACAAGATGCTTTTGGAAATGAATTTTCCTTGAAATTCATCTAAAATAAATGATAGTAGTAATGTATGAACGCTGATTAGCGTTAATCGTAGAGCTTAACACGTTACAGAAAAAACAAGCCATTCCGCAACATTTTTTCCAAAGTTTTCCCTCATTTAGAAACTTAACACGATCCCCGTAAAACTAAACATAACTCACTCGAAATCAGCAACACATTCTCAATTAGTCAAGCCGCCGCTACTTGGGTGTCTGACTTAATGAATTTCATGCGACTAATCAGCATTACAGTTTTTGTAGATTTTTGTCCAGAGCGCGCGCGTTCCGCCCCATTGTGCGACTTTACGACTTTTCTTTGACACATTGAATGCATAATTGGCGTGGAGCACGTTACTGCACTGTATGCCATCATCAGTAGCTTTTGTACAGTGTATGGTAGCTGATGGAACCAGTGGGTGGGTATTGTAACTAGAGAAATCGAAGAATCGGAGATTTAAGTTTGCATTGTCTAGGAAACATTTAGTTACAAAAATTCGTGATTAAAAAACGTCAAGCTCCTGTGTACAAAAGCGGATGGTGTATTGAAGTTGATTTAATGTATTTTCTTTGTTTATTTTTATGTAGCTTTTCAAATTGCTTAGTAGCTAATCAATTTAGTTAAAGCGTGTCTAACAGGCATCACAAAGTACAGGAGCTTTTAAATATGCACATGTAAATAGTTTCAGTGTCTAGTCTTCTATAAATTAAACTAATAATTTTTCACTAACAAATTGCAGTGCCGCGTGATAAGTCTGAATAGAATACATTGAATAAACGCTTCATAAATGTAATTTGATTATTGTCTGTCGATACTTGGTATGCAAAAACCAAGTTCTTTAATTTAGAAACTCGCATCTTCGTACCTCATTAGTAATTAGCGGCGATTTGCATACAGCCCATACATCAAGCACGCAACTATGAGCCACGAGCCACTAGTCACCGCCCCATAACTCAGCATTTTCCAGTTCTAACCGCGCCTCAAGCAACCACCGACCTATTTACATATACACACATTATAATTTCCAATTTGAGTATGCAGATGCGAAAACAAAATCAGCAAAAAAGGTCTGTCGCCGATTCTCCGTGATTTACGTTGCCCCCTGCTTGCTCTCGTAACGAGGTTCGGACATTGTGCAAGGCTTTGGTACTTTTGGCCCTTTCGGGGTCCTACGGTGTTGTTCGGGAGCAATGCTCTGTTTCCGGGACTCCGTTAGCATTCAATCGTTCGTGGAATAAGCATTGTCTATGACAGCCTTTGACTTCTGATTGATGGATGAAAGGTGTTAGCTTCTGACAGAAGTGGTTACTAACTATTTGTTGTGAAAAGTTGCGCGAATCGGGTATTTGAAAGTAATTGTTGTGCGATTCTAGCAGCTTCTTTATCTTTGCGTTCTCCTTAGGATAACTGGATCAAACGATTTGCGGATAGGAACTTGTTCTGTGCATATTTGCATGCGTTAACTATTTGCTTCCTACGTGTAACTTGTCTAGCCTGAAGCTGTTCGATGCAAAATGCCATAAGCCATGGAATTGACAAATGTTACTGTAATTTTATTGCCACGAAAAATCTCTTTCTGACGATAAATAAATCTCTTCTAATTGTTGTGCTTAAAAGCTTCTGTTGTTTTAGAAGCCTTATCTTAACGACTATTAATGCACATGGCGACTTTACACAAACGCATTGTTTACACATCCAAATGCCCCGTTTTATCATTGATTAATGGGAAACCCCATGAACGGAAGCCAAAATACTCCAAAGAGTCAACATTGCAACCATTATATAATTACTTGTGACTTTGTCGGCAGTTCTAGGAAGCGATATCATATGCACCGGCCGTTTGAGACGGCCATACATTAAGCATGCGCAGACGCCGCCTTTAAGAAAAAATCCGCCGATAGTTAGCCTTGCACGCTGAACGGCATCACGGACAAAAATAATAAAAACATCACAGTCAAAATATATGTTGGCGTTGTTGAAAAAATTGTAAAAGAGATGTTGACTTTATCTACTTTGTGACACACCGCGGACCACTGTCCACTTTCTTTGAAAACTAATTCCATGTTTAGTGTTTTGTGTTAGAGTTCATTTTAAGTTGACAAACTCGGGGCATCAAATATTTTTTTCCTGTTGGATTCGAGCAAGGGCGTGGCCCGTCCCGAATGGAAACATTTGCCAATATTATCGTGAAAGGTCTGAACAGATGAAATAATTTATTTCCCTATGTCGCTTTGTGTCCAAAACTTTGTGCCTTTGTGATATTTTTTGCGTCGGCCGCTTTGCTCAGTGTGGTACCGACATCTCATTTATCCCTTTAGCAAAAAGGAGACCGACTTTTTAGAATTTTAAGATACGAAATCGATCTTATTAGTGTAGGAGGAAGATTATTTTCGATTCTAAGTTTTTGTGGAGTTGTATCGTTTGGTGATTGGTGACCGTTTGACGTATTCAGTGAATGCGTGTTTATGACAAAGGCATTAAGTGTCGGTAAGTGATCCGTGGGGTTTGTGCAAGCCGACATCTCCTGTTGACTCTAATGATTTAATTTAAATAAATCCTTGGACGTTGAATAGATTATTATTGTTGGCGGATTATATTAGTTTTGATGTCCGCTACGGTTCGTAAATACTAATTTTAGGATTAATAAAAGGAAGTTTAGATGAAGATATAAAGGTAAACTTAAATCAAATGACACAAGTCAGTATTTAAAGATTTTGATTACAGTTAGAGGTTGCACCACCGGGGTGCAACATATTGCTTGATTTGTAAAAACGTAGGAATATAAAGTAGGTGGTTTAGACAGATAATAATAATCGGATACTTAGTAGAAGTCAGAAACAAAAAATGCTTTGAAATACACATTAAAAATTGCACCGTCACAAAAAAGATCCGTTAAAAAGGACAAAATGTGGCGTTGTTACCAGAAAACGTTATTAACAAAGTTTTCACCCGAAAAAATGTGTTCTTTTTCAAAAACAATCCAAGCAAAACTAAACCCCAGAAGCCATTTGTAAAATGCAAACTAATGAAGTAAACATTAGCTGTTTTCCTCAGGGATCATCACAAGTTGTTAAGTCTCCAGAGGTTTCACCATTTGTCAACATATTATAAGGAGCTAAAATTCTGCAAATCATTTTGTTTTAAAGCAGTAGCGATGACAGCAAACAAAAAGGTTTTTGTCCATACTTTTTGGGATTTGTAGCAGTGGGCAGTTCTCATGCGGGTGCAGTATTCTTTGGGGCAAATAAAGCATTTTAACTGAAAAATAGATTATAAATTGATGATTTAAACTTCTAATGAAATGTAGGACAGTTAAGTTTAGACTATTGCGCATATCTGAAGCCTGAAAATTAAAAAAAATGAACTCTACGATTTTGTTATGTAAGATTCCCAAATATTCCATCAATAACTCTCTGTATGACTAAAATATTTACAAATAAACTACATAATGATGACTTTGAGAACCAATACACATAAATGCGGAATAAAGGTAATCACTAGTTATTATATGTGACAATTAACTTTAAATATAATTGAAATTACTGCAAATATTGTATACCTTATGGGTATGTTACGGTGGTCCTTATGTAGTCATGTTAGGAGAACTGACTTTCCGCCAATGACAAATAATTATTTAAATATCTATTGATTTTGATTCCTTGAATGCTTTATTATTTAACCTTTATGTAATTTTCTATAAAATGATAACCCATCTCAAGAGGGAAACTCTTATTTTTAAGAAACGCTCGCATTTAATTGAAATCTACGCTTTCACAATCTTTTAATTTTGGTTGATTCCGAGATGAGCGCGCCGTGACTTCGAGATCACAAATTAACTGAAAAAGTTAAGAGCAGGCACTTTCCTTATAACTAAATATTTTTTTATGAATGGATACCGTCGTTTCATGATGCTCTATGAATTTGGTTAAGGTCCTCCAAAGCTGATAAAATTACTAATATAGGCTAAGGGTCATAAGAATTTGATTTCGAAGTGTTTTGGGAGAAGCAGCTGATACAGTTACATACACTAGCACTTGAATTTATTTCAATTTGCTACACTGGTTTATGCTTTATTTGATATATGGACCACATTTTCTTTCAAAACCCACATTATTGCGGTATTGTTTAACAATAATGTGACATTAGTGGCCAAGATCTTTTGTCTGTTCCAAGCATAAAAAAATTAAAGATGCGATTACAGCCGCAAAGTTACGCCAATAATGAGCTTTTACCAAATTTCTTTGGCCACTGATCACGCCACAAACGCCCCACTGTGCACTGCGGACACTCTGAGCACAACGAGCTCCTTTCATTTGTTTCAATAGAAAATGATCACCACAGATGACCGTGAGCTCGTGATCGCATCTAAACCAGAATTTCAATGACATTTAATACACCATGATCGGTTTACAGCCACATTGTTGCACACTGTGACTAACGCTTCACATGGGGTCCCAACAAAACACCAAAACCACGAAAACTGTAAACAATCGACTTATTTATTGTTTTACAGCGGCCATATAACTTCGTCACTAGAGAATGAGAGGCCAATAAGTTGTGAAATGCACCCGCAATAAAACCATCATGGCCAGTGGGGCGGCCGAGGTGGTGCTGGACAAAAAAGCGCAATGTGCGGTTTGAATAGATTCGGCACGCTCGGAGCAAGAACGGTTGAATCGGCTTTACACGCGTGATGAATGTGCGGAAGTCACATTTAAATCCCTTACAACTTAATAATAACGATAAACAGCGCTCCCCTGTTTAAACGAATGTGTCGCAACATTAGCGGCCATTTCGCGAAAGCTGCGCGTACGCAGTCTGATTGTACAAACATTAGATTAAATATGTTTGTCAAACTTATTTGTTGACTTTGATAGATTGATTGGCGAGAAAGTGTTTTGTTGGAACGTTGTTGACTTATAGATTTTGAGATAGACAATATAAATAAAAATATACATACCTAATGCCTTTTTCTATCAAGGTTTTATCTCGACAAAGGCCGTCGAATCTATACTTTATACTAGTACTGTAAATGATAGAAATACCTTAAACCAAGGGTGAAATATAATAGAGGAACAACTTTCCAGGTTCACTACTATTGTGTATTAAACTTTTGCGAACGTTTCTAGAAATTAAACGACTTTTCTGGCTGGATACAGGATACCGCAGTGATTTCGCTCATGTGTGCTCGCAGAACCGCCTACCTTTCTTGCCTCTGTCGTTTTCTTCAAAGCGATGATCTGACAAAGTTCAAAGCGTACCTGAATCGTACTTTCATCTCAAACAACTAACTTAACACACATGTTCTTTTCCCCCAAAGATTTATGACATGCAAACAATATACTGCACCGCAGATGTCATCCGTTGATTATTAATAATGGTAACGCCGACGTTTACCGCCGCGACCGCCATGCAATAATAAACACATCGATGTGATAAATGATAATATTTTATGGCTTTCGCCCTCTATATGAGACGGTAGTGTCTCTATTTTCTCTCAACAACATCGCCACTCAAAGTTGAATCATAAAATGTATAAACTAAAGTTGATTTTGCAAGTGGACGTTTGGAGTTGTTCTGAATTGAGCTTAGGGTGTACAAATCGCATTGATGTTGTTCAATCGCACGGAGCAAATTGTCGATATGCGCTCGAGTCATTAGCGGCGCGTTTTTGTCCGCCGCTCCGCTCCGCCGGCGCACTGTGCGGCCTGCGTACACGCATGTTTGAGGCCTTTCTAAAAACTCACTCGAGTGTGGACCTGGTTTATGTGAATCGTAAAGAATAGTTTAGACGTTGTTGCTATTAAATATGGTTCTATTCTATAGAAATATTGTTAAAAAGATGCATTTTTTAAATATAACTATTAAAGAAGTAAGCCCGCATAGCTACCTGAGTCTATTTATAGTAATAAAGGTAACTGTATAAAAAGTTACGGTAAAAAAGCTACTTGAAAAAGCTCAAGTTGCAACTTGATAAATATTATTAGCGGTGGTTGGCTTAAGATCATAAATAGCTTCCGGCCTTAATTCAATTTATTAGATAGCATTAAATGTAATTTTATTAAAAATAATCCTTTAATTTTTATCAGCAGAGGCATACATAACTTCCATATCTATGAGCAAAACATATTTCTAAAAACCCTAACGTAAAATTGGCTGTGTAACGCCAACATAAATCTCGATTGATTTGTAAAACCGTGTTCCCACATGTCCTGTGAATTGTAAACACGATCACGCTGTTTTAAACGTCACCACTTTTAATACAAACTTATCTTAAAATTATTAGTTTTCATCAATTTTGAGCACTGAGAAATAGAGTTGATAATAGTGCGGCTAAGTGTAAATGATAGGTTGGTAATGGAACCGCACAGTGGGTCGAATAAAAGGACCCTTATTGAGCACAATCGCGTCTAATATTTGTAGATAATATTGTTACAACACTGGGGAGAGTTGTGCTCATTTTATATAGGGCGGTGTCAATAAACATCTGCACATATGGGGCTATACAGCCATGGGGCTATGGGACTATAGGGTGCAAACTGCACACGGAAAAGTAACGCGATTATTGAAGTTTTGCCCGCAAATTGATCAAGGCTTATTATTCCATACAATTGTGAAGGATAGCTTGGTTTTTAATAATTAAATATGTAAACGTCGTTTGGTTGTTTCATTTCTCGTCAAACCTTTGATAGGTACTAGTTTAGCCTAAAAACATGATAAAACATGTGAAAGATTCCTGTAACAAACTAGAGCGGCAAAGAACTGAACATACTCATCTTCGACATGTCAATTTCGTCGACAAAACGTTCAAACCTGCGATCTTTTTCAATGTTCCCTGAAGTACCGTAACACATCACATTGTATAACATTGTTATTTTAGTTAATCGTCCGTCTTGGGCCACCCCAGAGTACTCTCAGCTAATCTTTTCGTAAAACAGCGGATTCTGTTCAACTCCATCCAAGTTGAAACACTTGGTGCCTTCAAAACATCGGCATCACAAAGTGTGTGTTTGAAAGTAAAGACGCCGACGCAAAAAATGCTGATTAGTTTGTTTATAAGCATCTTTGTAATAATGCATCTTGTTTGTGCTGAAGGTGCAATGAAGTGTGCTAACTTTTCTATTAGCATTGTTGCAGAAATGCTTACAATTTTGTTATTAAGTTACATAGACACCGCAAAAAAATCGAAATAGTAATTTGGTAATTGTAGTTTTTTTTTCAGATTTTATCTTAAGTTTGTGCATTGTGCATAATTTATTCAACCTTTTAAAACCGGGGTCATATTACCCACAGGCAGAAATTAAACTAATAAATAACGGAATAAACACACCAAGGACAAAAAATCTCAGAAGAAATCTTATTTTTTCATCGTTGGGATGAGGATAGGGGGGGACACTTGAGTCATTTTACCCTTCGGCTACCATCTTACGCAAATCTCGAATGTCTCACAAAAACTAGGCTCATCAATTTGGGGTAAAACCACCAATTAACCGTCATCGATAAGGGAATAAACATGGGGCGATGATTGGCGCCGTGTTTTGGTAAAAATCGGCGATGGGCTAAAAAATGGGACGCCACCCACGCGAGCACCTACGACTGAAAAAATGAAGACGCAATCAAGAGTGGGTTCCGTTGATGACAATATGTATTATCAACTTACAAAATAGAAAAGTTCGGTTAATTTTCATAAACAGAATGCTAGGTGGTCTATAATTCAGGGCTGACTTTTAGAATGAGTTTTTGGATATTAAACTCCTATCCGCATCACAAATCAAGTATACATCACATACGACCACATCCATGAAAATGAATAAAACTAACAACGACCTTGAAATGGTACAAAAAATATTGAGTAAACAGAAACAGTTTACTCAATATTTTTTGTTTCAAATAATACAGGTTAAGAGCGAATAGGTTACTTTTAGGTAAGCGTGCTCCATCGGTGAAGGAAAACATCGTGAGGAAACCGGCATGTCCTAGAACCTAAAGTTCGAAGACATGTGACATTCACCAACCCGCACTGGGCCCGCGTTGTGGATTACGGCCCATTCCCTCTCCTAGAGAGGAGGCCTGTGTCCCCGCAGTGGGAACGTTAAAAGGCTGATTTTTTATTGATTGCTCATGCTTATGTGCTCCATCGTCAACCGCATCATCTGTTTCTATCAGGTGAGATAGTGGTCCAACGGGAGGCTATCAATCTTTACAAACATTGAGTATTTTTGCATAAAAATAACGGAGAAACGTTGCAAAAAAGACAAGGAACGGTGTTTGTCTGTATGTTTGTGGGAGTATCACGCAATAATCACTGATTTGATTCAAAATCTAGACAATTAAGCATATTGAGTGTTATTCGGAATTTTATCTAACCTTTATTTCATAAAAATCGACTCACAAAATCACAAGATATTGAATTTCTAAGTTTAGTAAGAAACTTCATACAGCGCTAATCGTCGCGCTGACTGAGTCCTGCACGCATCACGTAAAAAGTACAAAACCAATATAGATTTTTTTATACATAAGAAATGATAATATATAAGGCTATATACACCCCTAGTTTTTAATTAGTACAAATACTTTAAGGGCTTATTAGAATAGGTCTTGTTATTATTTTAGAAAAGTCTCAAAAAATTATGTTCATAAACAGCATATTAGCAGTTATTAGCGTTTTTTATATCCCAAAATATCATTCAACGTATGAAAATACTATACAGGCTATTGATTTATGAATGAATAAATGACGATTAAAATGGAAAAATACTGCACGTAGTATTTTCTAGTAGCAATTGTTATGAATGTTGATTGTATTATGAATTTACCAGTTATGAAAAAAGTCCGTGGACATTTTTGGGATTTTATTTTTTCAGTTTTGACTACACAAATATGATCAGTAACAGGTACTGATAGAGCCCTATTTTTTTGTACTAATTAAAAACTAAGGTTGTATAACATCACGCTACGTTCAATACAAGTTGCGGTAAAAGGCTTTTGTGACGTAATCGATGTTGCGCGGGTCAGTTAGTATTAAAATAGAGTTTTTTAATATCTCATACTAGCTTCTGTCCGCGATTTCATCCCCGTGGAATCCCCGATTTTAAAACATTCTTTATCGCTGCTCCGCTCCTATTGGCTTATGCGTGATGATATATAGCCTAAAGCCTTCCTCGATAAATGGTCTATTCAACCCAAAAAGAATTTTTCAATTCAAACCAGTAGTTCCTGAGATTAGCGCGTTCAAACAAACAAACTCTTCAGCTTTATAATATTAGTATAGATGAGGGTCCAAATTTCTTCGCTAGACGGAACCCTAAAGGTCAAAACGTGCGTCTAAGCAGGCGACACTTTGCACAACGGTCGGAGCACGTTATCTGCCGCCGACCTGGGTGGTGCGGTGGGCTCGAGTGGCTGCACCACTTACAAGACGGCTGTAAATCATGAGATGGTTAGATACTTACATTAATTGATCCTGTACACCCATTAAGATTCACAGGATATTTTCAGAAGTATTGGAAAACAATCTTTGTTGCTATTCCAACAATTCGCATCAAGCGTTTCCAATCGTCTTTTATAATGCGAATGGCAAAGGACAACTCTCTGCCTGCGTCTGTGTTTCCGAACACAGACGCAGTTCCGAACGCAGTTTCTGGGTCTCATTCCATCGTCGACTTTGTATCTGTCACTTTTGACCTAGACTAGAGTCAAGAGCGTTATCTATTTATGTACAGTCACACCCGTCACATCTGGCCTTAGGTCTTTTAATAAACACCTCTATGTCATAGGAATCACTGATAACCAGCTTTGCATAGCCTACATGGAGGAGGATGAGACAGCAGCACATCTGCTTTTAAGCTGCTAAGTACTTCAGAAACCTAGGTACCCTCTGTGAGATAGTAATGCTAAGGCTTTGCTGGTCTTCCTTGGGGAGCTGGGGTGGATCGAATTACACATTAGCCCCAACTGTAACGTTGTCGTGGAGTTGCGGAAACCAGTCCGATCTACTAATACTAATAATCATATTTTCAAGACAAGACGTCCATTGCTGGACATAGGCTTTCTCAAAGCGTTCACCATAATAATTAGTATTTATCTATGAAATTGCTGTTTTATTAAATCTGAATATGTCTTACCGAAGTTCCAAGGGGCCCGAAAAAGACTAATTTCAAACAGAAAAGACCTAGTATTTCGGCCTTGAAAGACTATCCTGATATACTTACTAATAATACCTTAACACTTGGTGCTTCAGTGAATTAATACGTTAGTCCATCTTCAAAACCATCATCACATCAAAGGAGAAAAATCTCACCTACTTAATAACAACAGATTAACCATCACTAATTCAACCGTTCTGTCAAACCCATCACGTAATAATTAATTTGATAAACTACCTCAAATGATGACCAGCCCTCATTAGCAGAGAGAGTGATCTGCGGGCCGATGCCTTGAAATATGTCCCTCTTTCAGCACGGGAGGTCCCAGGATCAAAGTGGCGGTGACAAATGACGTGGCATTATATTAACACGTGTCTTGTGTATTCGGTATATTTGTCATACATGTGTTTTTGATGTTTCTCAATGGGATGGGGATGTGAGGTGGGGATGTCATTAGTTCCGATCTTGACTTTGTTTCGGTATTTTCCGTACCGTTTTATTTGGTTTGAAAAGAGGCCCCATGGCTATGATATGGCTATCCTTTATTGTTTTAGTAATCAAGTACAGCAGAATGTCGCTAAATCCGTTGAAATAATGCTAGAGCGACAAATTTGTATACAGGGTTATTTGTAAAACATCAACAATCTCTTAAGAGGTAATTGTACAACTTTGACGTTTGGTGTTGAACAACTTTTACTATGGGACCAAACCTGAAATCGCGAAAACAAAATCAGCTGTCCCCTAATTTTTGATAAGTTATACGAATATAAATGTAAAGAACAGTTGTTTTTTTTTTCGATGGCGTATCAGAAGATGAAACATTGGACAGCTTCCCTTGAGGTGGACCGATTTAATGCGTCTGGATGAAGACAAGAGATTCCTTTCCAGCAGTGGGGGTCTTTTAGTTACAATGATGATGATGATTGCTAAACAATTTGCTCTTTTTGAATATTCAGCTAGTATTTTCAGAGAGCAGTGGTGGCCGAGTGGTAACGGCCACTCCCGACTTACGATTTGTGAGTCGCGAGTTCAATCCTAGCCAGGCGCATCACTTTGTGTAATTAATTTTCATCACCACTGCTCTCAAAACGATGGAGGACATATCGTGGAAAAACTATATATAATGTCCTAGAACCAAAAAATCGAAGACATGTGACATTCATGTGGTAGATTACGGCCCATTCCCTCTCCTAGAAAAGAGGCCTGTGTCCTAGCAGTGGGAACATTAAAATGCTGATTATGCTTATTATATATGCTAATCTTAGTCCTACTATGTCACTATCATGTTTTCTAGTTTCCCCTCGGAAGTGCCACCACGCCTCGTGCACTAATTAGCCGCGACCAAAGAGCTGCGCACGCGCATCGCGCATCGCGCCAACCACCCTGTCGTGTTACGTACTGCACAGTTGTACAGGAATGTTAATTACCTTTGTCTTAAGATATGGCTGGATATTTTTAGTTATGAAAGATACGTGAAAATAGCTATTCCTATCAGTTTTCGGATGTGATAAGTTTTAATTGTGATAGGAGTTATTTTGGTATTTTGAAAGATTAGATTTGATATTATATAGCTTAGTGAATGATGTGTATTACGAACTGAAATAAACTAATACGTAATAGAAACGTAGGTTTTTTACTCGTATAGTTGAATCGCTTTGCTTTTGTTTTAGTTTTCCAAAGCAGTATTTTTCTTCTCTTTTTTTCTTTTGGTTCCGTACCTCAAAAGAAAAAACGGACGGTCGGACAACAAAATGATCATATAAGTTCACTTTGTTGTTCAACCGTCCATCCGTCTGTCTGTACTGCAAATATCTAAAGGAAAAAATCTGAAAACTATACATTTGTTACAAAATCATAAAAAAATATATTCTTTATTATAATATGAACTACCTATGTATTTATTAAGTTTTGTTATTGATGGCTCGCGTTTGACCACTATCTCACCTGATGGAAACAGATGATGTACTCAACAATCGAGCACGCTTACCTAGAAGCAAGCTATTCACTCTTGACATGAAGATCTGGTTACAGTTATCAAGAAACAGAATCCAGCAGGGAATTTCACTCCTTATCTGTACGCAAAATGAAAGTATTCGAATTTTTAGTACTTAGTTAAATGTTACCACATAATAGCTTGTGACATATTAGAATTAAATGAAAGGTTTACAACTAATGTTATAAGATCACTTTTTAAGCAAGCATACTACAAGCTAGATGATTATATTCAATATAGGAATGCTTGGAAACATACTGGAGAACTGATCTTTTATATTTAATTTAACACACACTGATCTGACTGTTAATTATATA
The DNA here is from genome assembly GCA_905332915.2 of Hecatera dysodea. Taxonomy (NCBI): domain Eukaryota; kingdom Metazoa; phylum Arthropoda; class Insecta; order Lepidoptera; family Noctuidae; genus Hecatera; species Hecatera dysodea. The sequence goes on along the minus strand of HG995294.1, from coordinate 701,282 downwards.
AATCAATGGTTGCAAAATTTGTAAATCCTTCCCTTACTAGCCAAATTTACCTTTGCTGGTATTACTTCGTCGTACTTAGTAGTAGTATAGTACTTAATGTTATTTAGGGGCATCGTCCTCACATATAATCAATTGATTAATGTATACAAAATATTAACTATGGAGTTTCTTGTCCGTTCTTCTCCATAACAATCTAGTTTTTGCGAATGGACAACTAAAGTTACTATAATATGTTATTTTCAAATTGTTTTGACGTTCAAAAGTGCCATTTAATGGTCTAGTTGAAATAAATGAATTGATTTTGATTTTATAGGACACCAGCTGTAGGCATTTGTATGTAGGTGGGGTCCACGGTCCACAGTTACTTGTAGAAAGTGCAAAAAGACGCAATCTTTAACACTATTTTGCAGATTTAACCGACTGATACATTCTCAACTATAGTTAGTCATACTGTTTCATAACTATTGTAAGCAACATTCAAAAACCGACCTCGCTAATCATGAACACAAACTCTAGCAGACTTTACCACTAAAATAATATCAGCATCAGATGGTCCTCTTCGTAAGGAGGAACAAATTGGGCGGAATACCTCTGAGTTGTCGAAGCGTGGCGGGACTCATTAGTGAGAGGTGGCTGATTGAAGCTAACTATATCGGTATGTGGACTATGTCGCTATGTGTCAAGAATTCGGAGTGGTGTCGCCTGGTGGTCGGCGGTAAGAACAGAAGGACGCTAGGTGGGAATTTGGCAAATAGTCGTTAATTTCTTATTAATGAAGTTGCTGAAGAAAATCAGGCACTCAGCTAGGGTGTTGTTTAAAGTTTTGGTCTGATTTAAATTAGCATGTTGTTGTCTATGGCTTATCTTCAAACTTTGTGGTAATTATAGCTCTTAGGGTATTTGACACACAAATAAGCAAGACAGAGAGTTCAAGATTTTCAGACGAATGTAGGTAAGTTTTATATATAAATCTTACCTATGATTAGTTTTAATATTGTTTACCAGATTCTACATTGAACATGACCGATTCCTAATTTAGAATTTTTATAGAGGTTTGTAACTATTATATATTATGGTTATTATTATTTATTATTAAAACTATATTTTTATAAGGCTTTTTTCTAAAGAAACTGTCTGAAGTGGATATTATGATAAAGCTAGTACCTGCATGCAGATTAAAATAATTCTCAATACGCCATTAACCCATAAAGCAAAATAAAAATGACTTTACTTAATCACCATGTATTTCAGATGGGACCTCTTTGCCCCATGTTTCCGGAACCTCATTATCTATCACTGCAGCCCTGGGTGGGACGACTGTCGACGCATTCCTTACGAGTCTGCGATTAATAAATATTAGAGATGAGACGAGCCGCCGCGAGCGGAGGGGCAATGTCACAGTTCACGCCGGTAGCTGTGCCGAGGAGTTTTTGCGGAGTAATTATACTACTAATGATGAGGAATGGTTTACATACCCGTTGCTTTCGATTTTGCTGTGTGACAAAAAAAAATAGCAGATCAAGGGCTAGTGTTTTTTTTTTTAATTTATTTCTGGAAATTAAATATGAAGAAAGTTTGAATCAAGGCCAGAAACAGTAACCGAGTCTTTGCGAGTTTAGATTTTGATGCAATTCAAAATAATAAAATATCTACCTACATACCTTACGAGTAATGTTAGTAGTAGCAGATGCTTACAAACTAAATATCGTTATAGACATGTGGCAGTGTGTCGGTCAAGTTCGCAAAACAAAAGGGCGACATCCAGCGGTCTACAGCTATCACCCCGGCCGTGGCCGTGGGTTAGAATCTTATATCACAAGATTTGGACCTGGTTTGGACCCGACTAAAACTCCAAATCTGTTTTATCTACACACAACGAACAGATTCACATATAACGCAAACAGATTTTTATATAACGCAAAAAAGTATCCCAAACCCAAGACATTATTCCACATTTCCAAACATGCCATAAAACAGTTAACATTATCTCAAAACCTAAAAAGCAAGATATCACTCATCCCCAAACGACATCACAAGTGCCTCCCGCTGCAGCCACCTGACGGGCCAGGCGACCTGTTATGATGTCTTAAATCCATCATGATTTCTGTGTCAGAGAGAGACGGAGTTACACAAGACGAATAGCACTATCTCTTTCCCTCACACGAATCATGATAGCATCGGCACTTCGTAGTACGGCCACAGGCCGCGTTTTGCGGGTTATCAGCACAGTGATTGGCGTGATGACAGTCGGCGCTGAGACAGGGTGATGAAGTAATTAAATGTGGCGTCGTGGGTGGCCGAGGCGACCAATTAGTAGATGTCGTCAAGGGATGGGACGGAAGGGTGAGAGGGGATGCAGATTGAGACTTTGTTTTTTTTGCTAAATACGAGTATAATTTTTTGTAAAATTATTATGAGCGTTTAGGTTATCGTCAGGGTATTTCTTTATTATGATTTATTAGTATTAGGTACAATTGTACACTTCGTGGTGAAATATTTATAAAAACAAGTGTACCAATGGGTGGGCAAACTTGGTCTAAATACATTGTAGTTAGTAGTGAACTTTATGAAAAAGAAAAGTAAAGAGGGACAGAGAGATAGCAATTTAAAATCATACCCTCTTTCTCCATTAGCAGTTTTCGAAAAAGTTTTCATTGAACTTTTAGAACTTGGTGTCTGGTGAATGCTTGTCAAGTCAAATTTAAATCGGTTAAATATTTATAAAAATATAAACTTGCAAGTTTGTATGAAATGCCGAGAAGAGTAAACGCTCAAACATATTTATTTATGTTGGTTTCCAGTCAATCCGGATTCAGTTGAATGCCAGTATTTTACATGGAGCGGAGGCCTACCAGATCTCCACAACCTGGAGAACATGGTAAGCATGGCATGCTTGGAGTCAGATTTTCTGACTTCTGAGAATTGGTACCGATTGCCAAAGATCTACAAATGACAAACGGCACCAAGGGCTTTACATGCTTTCCCAGGAAACTCTCTGGGTATGTTAAAATGGTCACCCATCCACAGACCGACCTCGGTAAGCATTACTTAACCTTGAAGATCGGCTCATGCGGCTGTTGTTATTAAAAAAAAAAAAATTGATTGAGTCAGGCGTTACTTTGCGGAAATCCATTTTAAATTTGAAAATGAAAATAATATATTTAGTTTTAATTTCCGCGAATATAATCGCGGAAATTAAAACTAGATATATTATTTTCATTTTCAAATGTTGTTATTTAGCCACGAGCCAAATAATAACAACCAATCTCTATTAGATAATGATGTCACAATTACCTACTAAATTATCTCATTGCACTGTTTTGTTTTACCGTCAACTTCTCTTCTCAAAGCTACTTGTTTAGCATTTATCCATATCTTTACTTACTTTTTTTAAAGCACTTTTTGTGTTTTTTATTTCTCGTCCAAAGCTGTACAGTATCAAGTTCGCTATTGACAAATGTTTTTCCAAACAATTGGGTCAAGTTTTGTTACTACGTATTCTATTACTCTCAAAGATACTTGTAATTAAATCTAAAGTATTCCTTTATGTCGTACTAGCTTCTGCCAGCGACTTCGTCCGCGTGGAATAGTTACTTTACCCCCGATTTTGAAACTCTCAGCCCGATCGGTTTAAAATTGACAAAGTTTCATACAAACGTTCATCCCCTATTTTATCCCCTTGGGGGTAGAATTAATCAAAATCCTTTCTTAGCGGATGCCTACGTCATAACATCTACCCGCATGCCAAATTTCAGCCCGATCCGTTCAGTGGTTTGGGTTGTGCATTGATAGATCACTATGTGTGTGTGAAATATGTACAACTTACAACAAAAAAAGAAATGAAAGTAAAGCTGAAATGCCTGTGCAAAATTATATTATAATAACCTATACCTACTTCACTTAAAAATAAATACCTATAACTACGTATAGGTATTTATTTTTAATGTAGATAATTTTATGTAGAACATTTCCGTAATACATAATTTCTATGTAACTTTAACCATTAAGGCTACACACACGACGGAAGCTTAAAAAATGGAGTAACTTCTCCCGTTTTCCCAACATTTTCCTTCACTGCTCTGCTCCTATTGATTGTAGCGTGATGAAAAGTATACTATAACCTGCCCAGGAGTATGAAGAATAATTGCACCAAGTTTCGTTAAAATCGGTCGAGTAGTTTTTGTTTCTATAAAGAACATACAGACAGACAGACAGACAGACAGACAGACAGACAGAAAATTTACTGATTGCATTTTTAGCACCAGTATCGATCACTAATCACCCCCTGATAGTTATTTTGAAAATATATTACTTGTACAGAATTGACCTTTCTACAGATTTATTATAAGTATAGATTATCTGCGGTAATCTCAAGTACTCGATAGGCTGTGTCCTCAGTCAACACTCTTTTGAGGGGCAGTGAGGGGTGAAAACGGACACTATCCCTCTTTAGAAGATAATAGTGGACTGCACGGCACATTGAACATTGTTTATTTTGCTATCTTTTTGAATCTGTGCCTTTTTTGTGAAATGTAATCGAGTATGTTGCTTTTTTGTTGAAAGGGATGGTTTTGTTTTCAAATAGAGACGTTGCTTGCAAAGGACGTAAAATACTAGTAACACTTAGCATAAACATAAGTTTGAGTTCATTATCCTTGTGACGCAATAAACAAATGAGAATGTTAACCTTGTTACAAGTTAGCCTTTTTTTCTGGATGAGAAATCATCAAATGACTTCTCCCGCTCTGGGCGGAGCGGAAGGGAGTGTTCAGACTCTTACTGACTAAAACCCACTCGTGATCCATCTTGTGCCCTTTGCGTTCCAGGGCCGCGGTGACTCTTTCGAACAAATTCCGCAACCCTAGCAGGCACTGACCCTATGGGGCCCCGTCTTTGTTGCTGACGGCTCTTTGAGGCGCGCGTGGAACTCGACGCGCCGTCGACTCGGGGTTACAAATTAGCCTAAGCTAGTCATTTTCACAGTTTAAGGAGAAGCCTACTCTACTCGTACATTGCACTCGAAAGAAGCTTAAAAATCTACATAAGATAAAAATGATTATGAAACATTGAAACTGATGTACCATAAAATCAGTCTGCAAAACTTGGATTTATAAAAATGTATCTTGTTCCATTTATGAATCGTTAAATCTCAAGATGTTTCAACAAAGCCCATTATCGCGAAGTTAGCGCCCTCCCTCATAATCTCGCCTCATTCAGAGGATCAGAGGGACCTCCTAATTGATACGATCGTCACAAGGAGGGCGCCTCGTTCGGAGGTCTCAGGTGTCAGGTATTATGCCAGTTCTGTAATATTGTGCCAATTTTATCTGGGCGAGATATTTCCGAGAGCTTTTGAATGGAGTTTATTTGTATTCATTTTTTTTACGTTTAAAGGTTGGTATATTTTTGGCAGATGTGACGTCTACTTTCTTAACAATGCTATAATGGTTTGTGAAAATCAAATCAAAAACTTTTAGCGTGGCGAAATAGATATATAAAATTATTTATTTGCTACAGATATTATTTGTAGATGTGATGTTTACCTACTTAATTATCTACGATTCTATTAAGGTTTGTAAAAATCAAATTATATATAATACGTTCAGCCACAGTTTCCGCGTGTGGGGGAGAGAATCTCTGTGACTAGGTACATAAGTCTTATGTAACGAATAACATGCCTTTAATAGATACAGCACCGTCCTTTAAAATTAGTTAAGTGTACAAACAATAGTTACAAATCTGTTTTTAAAAGGACAATGATGTTAAACGGCTCAAAGGATTGTAAAGTGAAAGTTTGTTACAATTAACTTTCGTTAGTAAAGTTCTGTTACGGGAGAGCCGATTATAGAGGGAACATTAACCGAACTAGAAGTTTAACACAATGGACTAAGGCATATTAATTATTACTAGCTGACCCACGCACTATCGTTTGCGTCACATAAGACAGAGAGAAAATAACCGTTTTTTTAGCGAACACCGTGTGTTTTTTTAGGCAACTACCCTATTAGGGTAGTTGCCTAAAAAAATCTAATTAGTCCGTAAGATAGACTTCCCAAAAATATTGGACACGTATTTTTTATTTTTTCACGTAAACAAAAAACGAAGACGATATAGTGCGTTGAAAACTCGTGTGACGTCACTCCGTGCGACGATTTTTACCACGCCCTGATGTCACAAGCCCCCACTCATGATCTTTGAAGCTTTTTATCTTCGTCAATTTTTAGAGATTTCATAAAGCAAAATATACGGGCCCAATATTTTTCGATAATCTAACTGACGGACTAAATAGAATTATATTTTTATTCCTAAGGAAACAACCCTATTAGCGTACCTAAGATAGTCAACTCTCCTTTCTCGATGAGATACGAACTAATTTGACGATACTAATTTGGATAAGTTTTATTGTATGTATTTGCAATGATCTGGTTAAATGACATTATCTAATTGATTTAATATTTGAATTGTTTAATTATTTACTTGTTACTGTTGACTTTATGTTTTGATTCTACTTTTTTTTAAATTTATTCATATTATTTTTTTGTTCAAATTTGTGCTTATTTTAGTTTTATTTTTCAATGTCTGTGTTTGATTTTTGTGTTTATTTTTAATGTTTCAATTTTTATTATTTTAAAATCATATTTATGTGCCCTAACAGGATCTACAATACTCATTATTAGCTAATACTATTAATACGAATATAATAAATAAATATATGTAAATGTAATAAAATATGCAGAATATCTAATAATTTGTAATAAATCTTAATTTATGATCAAGATTTATGCAATGATCTGGTGACAGGAGCAAAAAAAAATGTCGTAAATGTTAGTTCTGTCAATAATACGGTCTGCTCTCTTTTTTACACAACTTTATAATGATCAAGAAAACCACTTGAGTACCCCATAAAACACCCAAAAGGAAATCATCATAAAATAAAGCTACATTCAAATGCTGTTTAAAAACGAATGTTTCAAAGTTTCCCGCAAACCGTTCCGCTGTTGATCGCCAAGTGTTTTCAGATGTGCGGGCGGCGCCGGGGCACGTAGCATGTATGTGGATGTAACGTAACGCGTCGACACGTGGTCTGTATTAGTTGTGACGTTTTGTCATAGTTTAACACATTTTGATTTTCTCGGTTTTTGTTGATTTTGGCTTAGCTGGATTATGAAAAACGTTTCTAAGGGCTAATTCTACTCGTATTTAGTTAGTTCACATTTGTATCTCAGACGCAATCCGTCAAAATGGTGGGATTTTTTTGACATATTGCTAATAGAGGTATTTGTCGTGCGCCATGTTTGCACAACTTCTATGTCCGTGAAACAATAAACAGATATTAGGTGAAAAGCCTATCATATGATATGTCGGTAATCAGGGTGCATTACTGGGCCTCGAGTCTGCTATTACAATAGTGTCAGAATGGTCTATCGTTGATTTCATAATGGTTGATTTTGACAAGTTTGGTAATAAAGCACCATTGAAAGAAATGGCATAGAATGGTAATCTCGTACATAATGACGAATGAATGACAGACGTATTCAGTAATCTGCTAAAAATTTGGCAGTTCCTTTGATCAGTGACCTACCATTATAACGTCCTTGTGCAGTCATTGCTTTTAATTAATAGCTTGGTTATAAAAAAGTAGACCAATGATCGACCATTGTGGATTTAGCAGATTACGAACTTTTAGCAAAATGAAAATGAGTTCGTGTTGGAATGACAAATTTATAAAAATAGCAGGCTTGGGCCCCTGGGATGTGGCAGGTGAATGTAACTTAGTGTTAGTTGCAGAAACTTGGTGAAGGATCAATACTTTTTTGTAGTTGTTGTTGTACCCACTAAAAAGCTTAGAGAATAAGATGCCACAAAATATGGTTACCTTTGGTTTTAAAATTGAATCAATCAGGCCTATTCGAATACGAGCGTATGTTATATAATAATATAAAAATTAACCGTCGTTAGAAAATTAACCCATTTTTTGTGAATGAACTCCGCAATAACTTTCCAATTTATATATGTCCATATTTCAGCCAACTAACAAAGTAAAATCAAATCAAATAACTGTATCATTTAATCCCAACCAAGTTTTAAATAAATTATTTTGTTTAAGATCGAGATAAGTTGTTAAAGCGGTTTCAATGAAAACATTTCAATCGGGTGAATTCGGCACGCCGATCTTAGCCGAGTCGCGCGCTAATCCGCCGGTGTGGACGCGTTTCATTAACATATCGTGTGTTTGTGTTTTGTCTTATTTATGCTCTGTTTTATAAATATCATATTTGATTGGATCCGTTTTTATTTGTGCGTGGGTATAATCTACTAAAGTAGGTATATAAATGTCACGTCTATCGTTCTGTAAAGGTTATAATTACCGAATGGGTCTCAGATGGCATCGCGGGTTTGCGACCAACCATGCCAAATAATGGCGGGACGAGCTGTAGTCGTACCGAAAGGGCTACCCCGTACTAGCAAAAGACATGCTAGCGGAAGGGAAGCATTTAGTCAGCATTTGGGATCCCAATTATATCGGGGTCGGCTTCCAGTCAAACCGGGTTCGCTGAAACCCACGATTTTAACATGGACTGGATACCCACCTGACCTCCACAACACATTAACCGGGGAACACGGTACTTCTTGGTAAGACTGGTGTCATATTTACTGGCTTCTGACAATCTGTAACGACTACCAAAGATCTACAAATGACAGCCGGGACCAATAGCTTAACGTACTTTCCGAGGCACGGAGGATAAGATGGTCACCCATCCACAGGCCAACCTTGGCGAGCATTGCTTAACCTTCAAGACTTACTAAGAAGTACTAAGACTTGCTAAGAAGTACCGGGCTACCCAGTTAATGGATTGTGGAGGTCTCGTACGCAACCGCTCTACGTAAAATACTGGTACTCAGCTGAATCCGGTTTGACTAGACCACAATAAGTAGGTAGGTATAGTTGGGAAAAGGCTAGGCAAATGATGATTCTGTTATTTCCACTTCGTCACATACTAGTGATGTAACGAATATTCGCATTCGCATTCGCATTCGCGGATATTCGCATATTTTTTTAATATTCGCATTCGCATTCGCATTCGCGAAATTACTGCGAATGTTTTGCGAATGTTTTTAATAATCAAAAAGGAAATTATTATATGCATGCATATGAAATAATAATACAATAGATAACACTTAGATATTTTTATTAAATCATCCTTCTACATTCTACATTAAAGTCTCATTTATGAAAAAAGAACTTGAGATCGTATCAAATCTAACATTAATCAGCCTTGTTACAACTATCTTAGGTTTGCATTTATTTAGTAGTATATTATTACTTTACTATCATTTTTAAATAAAGTTTACAGTTTCTATTTACTAAAAAACTAAACAATTACTTGAAACAAAATTATTAAATATCTAATGTAATAAGTATTTATAACCTTTGGCTTTAAATGTATATTTTTTCATTCCACTTTATATATCTGAGGAATTAAATTTATTTATAATGAATGAAATATAAACTTAAAAAACAAAACAACGTATACTTAACTTTCCACCAAAGAAGTGGGTCTTCCTCATTTTCCATAAATTTATAAAAAACATATTCATTATTTTTTTTTAATTAATACTTCTAATGGATATGGAATATCATTATCTAGTTCTTCCTCGCTTTCACTTGAGTCCATCATCATTTTCATAGTTTCTTTTAATGTCACAGATTTTTCTGAAAGACTGGTACTGGAGCCCAAGTTTGCATATCCTGATTCCTTATTTTAGGACGCTTTGGCTTTGAACATGTCGGCAAACTTAAGTCCTCATCTCCAAGTGAATCTAAAATATTTTTCATGACTTGATCTTTTGTTGAAGGATTTTTGAAGAATTTCGTTTTGTATCTAGGATCAATAAACGTTGCTGTAGCAAATAATATGTTGTTTTCTAAGTGAGAAAATCTGTGTCTCATTTCTTGTTTTAAAACAAGTATAGTGTTCCTAATGCACTCGTCAGATGCATTATATTCAAATTCATCAATCACCTTTTCCAGAGTGGCCAATAACGGAATCACAGATGATATGGAAATATTGGCGGCACTTAGTTCTTGAGTTATTTCTTCAAAAGGTTGAAGCAATGTAATCAATTTTTCCACAAGTATCCATTCTTCTGAAGTTAGTTGTGAAATTTTGTTGCTGGTGGAAGCATAAAGGCACAGCGAATCTTTGTTTTTCAAAATGCGTTCTAGCATGTAAAAGGTGCTATTCCACCTCGTAACACACTGTTGGATTATCTTGAGCTTTGGTTGATTAAGCTTTTCTTGTAGATTAACGAGTTCGTCTTGAGCAACATTAGAGTGGTGAAAATGTGTTGCTATCTTTTTACATTTGTTAATGGCTGCAATGATAGTTTCTTGTGACTTAAGCCCTTCTTTAACAACAAGTTGGATTTGGTGCGATAAACAATCAATGTTTTTAATACTTAATAAAGAAATACCTTTTTTCATGTTAGTGCCACCATCTCTAACAATACATAATACGTTTTCTTTGGGAATTCCCCACGATGACAACATAGTTTCTAACTTTGCCGCTATATTTTCTCCTGTATGTCGCCCATCATTGAATACTTCTGCATTCAAAATTATTGGTAATTCCGTGACAAGTGAAATTTATCAGCGACACTCCAGAGCAAGAGTCAGATCAGATATCAGTTGTTAATGCTAATTTTTCAAATAATTTGATTAATTCCAGAATTGTATCTTTTACCTTGCCGTATAATTTCTCACAAATGAACGAAGTAAAATATTGCCGACTTTTTAAATCATATGAAAGGCATACTTGGTTAATCAATCTCACAAATCCAAGACATTCCACAAAACTAAATGGTAAGTCCTCCAGTGCGATCATTTCCCAATCAAATTATCCAAAAAAAAAAAAGTGGGATAACAACAACACCAAGTCTTTGGTGCTGTTGTTATCCCACTTTTTATTTTTTTCAACGCAATCACTCAAAGAAATTTGCTTAAGGTCAGTTTTGGACTTTTGGTATATTGTCGCGAAGAGGACGCCAAAGAATTAATTTTAGCAGCATCTTGCTTTTCATGTTCTCTTTTTTTCAATTCTTCATATTCATTTTTGTGTTTAGCTTCCAGGTGCTTTCTCATAGCACTAGTGGTCCTGCCTTTGCGCGAGTACTTTTTATTACACAACTTGCAATTAACCTTTTTGAGGATCACATATTGTAAAATACGTCCAAACTTCGCTGATGTGTGCTTTACTCATGTTTTTATGCCACTTTGTCCTTTAAATATCAGTTAAATTTGATAAATAACATAAAACTAACCTCAAAACAAAACAAAACTTTTAGAATGAACTTTTTGTGACTAAATTCATTCAATTAACCAATATCGGCTCGGCTACGTTGAATTTAAACATGGCCGACACGAAACGACAAACCTGTCAAACATTTTACGCGCGCTTTTTTTGATTTTTTTTAATATTCGCATTCGCATTCGCATTCGCGAATGTTGAAGATAAATATTCGCATTCGTATTCGCATTCGCGAATGTGAAAAATCAAACATTCGTTACATCACTATCACATACATATCTACTACGTCACCACCATAAGAAAGCTGAGAATAAAACCACCTATTAATAGCAACATGACGCCTTTTGCCGCGACCTTAAATAATAAAGAACTAACAAAAAAAGCCGACGCCCTCAAAAGCGCCGAAAAATGCCAGTAACACCGAAATTATAGACTGAACGTGTAACAAAGCAGTCATATTGTATTATAATATTATTCTATGGAGCCTCTGTTACGGTTACCTACCATTATCTTGTCCGCGGCCGTGTATTTGTTTAATTAATTCCAACAAAGAAATAGCTGTGTGTTTCCAAATTATTTACTCTATGTTCTACAGGGAAGTCAGAAGGTTTATGTTGGGGAGTTATGTACCTATAGATTTATACATGGTGTATAAGGTTTAATGTTCATCCGATTTCATGGTGAGGGAACTTTTTCGACTGTCTAAACTGTCTTAACTTTTTCGTCTTTTTTGACTGGCAAAACTTGTTGATACTTTGGTACTACAATTCTTTTTTAAGTTTTAAAATTAAATGTGTCTGTACCATTTTCTTTTTTTTCAGGATTGGCAATCATCAAATGACTTCTCCCGCTCTGGGCGGAGCGGAAGGGAGTGTGAGGACCCGTGTTCCTCCCAGTGCCTCCCGCGTTCCAGGGCCGCGGTGACTCTTTCGCACAAATTCTGCAACCCTAACAGATTCCTTAACCCTAGCAGAAATATGTTTGTATCTGAATTCGGTACTTAGGTTGTCATTTTGTCTAATGGATAACGTGGATTATTTTATTTCAGTCTTCAAAAAAACGTTCTTATGCACCAATACTAATATTAAAAGCGGAAAGATTTGTTTTTTTATATGTAACGAATAATTCAAAAACCACTGAACCGATTTCAAAAATTCTATCAACATTAGAAAGCTACATTCACCCTGAGTAAAATAGGCTATATTTTACCACCATATTCCCACGGGAACGGTAACTACGCGAGTAAAACCGCGTGGCGCTGCTAGTGTACCAATAAAGCTCAATTAGGTTTGGGAAATCATTTTAATTTTTTTTCTCAACTGTCTTCGTTATTCCAACTCCGAATTACTCAAACTAATATTCTCCCCAACCAACCCCCGTGTAAAGCACAGGTGCGCGGGCGCAGCGGTCGGCGCGCGAATAGCTGGCCGCGCGGCAATTATACAGATTACACCATTGCACCGCTACCGGCTTATTAGTGCCGATGACGTGGTCATACTACATAGAGTAGACAAAGTACAGAAGCGACAGAGATCACTAGTATCATTACAAGCTTTAGCAAGAAGTAAAAGTAGGACATGATAGGCTTGGCTTCCCTTTTTTGCATAACTTTAGAACACTTGTGAGTTTCAATAAGATCTGACTATCTCATTTATACACCCCTAGTTTAAATTAGTACAAATAAAAACAGGGCTCTGTCCGTACCCGTTACTGATCATATTTGTGTAGTCAAAAGTAAAAAAATAAAAACCTAAAATTGTCCACGGAGTTTTTTAATAACTGGTAAATTCATAATAGAATCAACATTCATAACAATTGCTACTAGAAAATACTACGCACAGTGTTTTTCCATTTTAATCGTCATTTATTCATTCATAAATCAATAGCCTGTACAATATTATGCAAAGAAATAAATGATTTGATTTGATTTGATTTGAATATTTTTATAAGTTGAGTGGCATTTTAGGATATAAAAAACGCTAATAACTTTGCTGTTTATGAACATAATTTTTTGAGACTTTTCTTAAATAATAACAAGACCTTTTCTAATAAGCCCTTAAAGTATTTGTACTAATTAAAAACTAGGGGTGTATATTAGTCCTCACTTGATTGCAAGATTTCAATATTAAAGTTATGCCTAGTTATTATTTACTCTTTCCTATAATACCTGTAGGTTAGCTATCTTGCAATTACACTTACAATTTTTGTCTTGTTCCGTTCGGGGGACTAAATATCACATTATTAAATCATCATGTGTCTGCATCATAGATGATGGTATTAAAGTCATCGGCTAACTCATAAAATAATTTTAGAAAATGATAATTCTCAGTGAGTTTCCACCTCCGTAGGCACATTCCAACCTCCCTACACCTCCCATTATGTCTGCCGTTGGCGGCACCCTGTCATTACCCGCGGCCGCTTATAATACACATATCAACTTCACACGCGCCGCACAATACCCGCGAAACAATGGCGCTTTGTTAAATAATAACGCGGTAGTCATTCTCAATACTGACGTGACGGTGGGCAGTGGAGTTACGGCGTTGTAAGGAGTGGGGAGGTGGGTTAAAGAAGGTGTGCCTAGACGATATTGATGTAAAACTTTTAGATTTGTGTGTTGTAACATGCTTGGTTTTGTCTTTACTTAGGCTTGCGTGAAGTTCCGTCTGACCAACACCCGCAGTCAGTTTTTGTGGTTAGACAGCATTGTTCTAGGGCTTTCGTTGTATTCAGTACTTCCAATGATGCTAAATTAGCACGATCTCATTTTAATGAAACTTTTAACTGTTTCAAAGTCAAAGTCGAAACGTTTATTTCAATTAGGCCATTAAACGGCACTTTTGAACGTCATCATTAAAAGTTTTCATAATTAAGATAATTAAGTGACTCTAGCATCTATTCGCAAAGGTAGATTCTTATGGAGAAGAACGGACAAGAAACTCCATAGTTACTCTTTTCAAATAAATGTGCTTTAGCTAATCTATAAAATGGTTGGTCTAATTTGTATTAAAATTGTGTCTATCACTAATTTTACTAAAAATATGACGATTTTTCCTTCATTGGATTAGTTATAAGTATCTTATCAAAAGCTTTTCTGTAACCTTTAGGGCCAAGTAAGTCAAGTAGCTCAACTCTAAGCGTAATTCCATGCAGTGTTTCAAGAACTAATCGATTCAATACGGTATTTTTTAAAGCTTAAGATGTTCACTATCCTTTGTTATTTCAAGACGTTGAATCCCATAATGACTAAACCACGTTTCCGAGCGAATCCTATAGGTTTTGCGACTGTCATCACTCAGAGCCTTTTCAAATATATCCATATATCTGTTTACGTGTTAAAGGATTAAAAGAAAGCGAAAACAACATTGACAATGTGCACAATGGTTGCTTATTATGGACAATAATAGATAATAGAGTTGTGAGACCACAGGCGCGGCCCACCCGCGCGTCTCCCAGTCACCGACACATCTGTCTGAAAGTGAATGTGCTGAAAAAACTATCCTTGAAGACTTCAAAACTAATCGCCGACGGATTAGACGACTTGGACTTTCAACTGACACAATTTTGACAAACGATACTGAACCCTTAGCCAAGAATACTGAGTCCAATTTTGAATACGATGAATCAGAATTCGAGCAACGTAATTTTACGACTCTTGAAAACGTCATCTTCTTTCATCGCAAAGAATTAAGGTTCTATTTCGTCTGTATAACAAGAAGGGACAGTTCCTCTAACTAATACTTGTCAATATACGTCACATTGACAAAGCGACTGCTTATTTATTCATAGCAGATTATTCTGCAGGATTATTTGGGCATGGAAAGGACAAAGTCGGCAAACACGGCTCTCTCTAAAACATTATTTGGGTTCCATTTTGTGTTCGGGATGATCTCGATTCGCTTAACTTGGATAATCATTGTGATGTAAATTGTTCATGCTGATTGAATTTGTCCTGCATAGATTTTGGTATAAGCACTTGAGATTTGGGACCACCATGAAATTTGGAGGTTCTAAGGTTCTTTCAGCTGTCGGCGATACAAATGTTTGAATGTGTTAATGGGACGTGTGCGGCTGTAACTAATAACTGTATAGTTGGAGATGTATTCTGCATGAGTGTCTTCAGCTGGCTAATAGATCTTTATTAGATGTCTATTCGCATTTCTGCAGCTATGGTTTTCCGGTTCTTTTCTGGTATTAGCTTGACTTTCCTGTACCGTTATTTGTTTGTTTGTTAAGTATCGTTTTGTCTGTTCTACGGATAACGGGTTAAGGTCTTAGTTTTCCATCTCCTCAGCTTTCAGTGATCCAATATTATCACTAACATCATTCTTATAATACATATGCCGATTATTATACCAGATAATATTCTCAATACTTATTTCTTTATACCAATCGATAATCCTATTCGAACGCCGTATAATGAGTGTCAGCACCATAACTTACATTCATTTGCTATAAGAATTAAAAAGCAGTACGTTCCGCCGAAGATCGAGGAACGCTATTATTTATAAATAAGTTTTTAACGTTCCACGGTATAATTGGAAGCGACAGTGGGTATGCGTTTAAATTTTAATAATAAGCACAATAACATATTAATTTTTCTTGTCAAATGTAACGCGAGATGGTAATCTTGTCTGTGGGTGTGATGCTGGGACCATGATTGTGTCTAGATTGTGGACGGAGGTGTGAATTTCTTAATTTAGCATTGAGTGTCTTTTAATTAAAGTTTTTAGGATTATTTTTACCATGTTAAACCTGTATCAAAGATCTTAATTCTTGTTTGTAACATTTGCGAATTTCTTCTTCAACGTTTTATTTTCGTGGTTTCGAAAGATTGCTAAATAAGGAGATTTTAATTCAGCATTCGATGAAGTGATTTAGATTTAAATATATTATTATTTACGTACTTATTAACAGATTATGGTTTGTGTCGAAACAAATCCGACTTAAATAAGTGGATTCTTATTTTAAGACTGCGTTGGATTAAAAGTTTAAGCAGATTAATAAAAAAGCTCTAAAGTGTGACAAAGCAGACGCTTAAAAGTCAAATAGATTTCAAAGGATTAGTAGATCGATATTTTTTAAGTTAGACAGTAAGACTGGTATCTTAAGAATTACTACGTAGTTAAGATAAGTGGAATCGTTAACATGTTTAAATTTCTTTGCTTTTTTAATCTTAACGATCTTAAATTCTCTATTGATTCAAAGAATGGAGGTTGCACTCTTTGAATCAATAGATTGTTTTGGGAATAGTTTTATACAATTTAAGCGAAATTTTAATTTCAACAAGAGCATTATTGAGAGTCTAGAATGATCTCAGATTTTGGGTTTTTCCTTTTTATAATTTACTATACATGTAGACTCTGAAGTGATCGACGACTCGACTTTTAAAGAAATTTACAAGTGGGAGTTTTGAGAGACTTTCTTGGAAACTCTAGTTTTCATATGCAAAGGGAAACTTTCATCTAAGGACATATTGAATTATAATTCTCTGAAGATATCTTTTTACCAATCACCTTGTAACGATGTCGTTGCGTTTTCAGTCTCGTGGACTTTAAACCTCCAGGATGGCTGAAAACTCCTTACTTTTATCGTAATGAAAAGAAAATGTCTATTTTCAAAAATATTTTAAATTTCGTTTTTTTATTGACTGCTCAGATTTTTTCATTCAGTCCTATCAAATTGCTCAACCAGAGCACAGTCAATAATAATTTCAATAGTACCAGTGTAATAATAACATGTAACAGTTTTAGAAACCCGGGTTTCTTAGTCTAATTATAAAAATAAACAATCCAAGTCACAAATCAAGTTTATTATTACAAAAATACCATCTTACACACTGTAGACGAGTTGGGAGGTGGGAAGCCTCACATCTTGTAACCCAGCGTCACATTGGCTCTCCGACGGCCAATCTCGTCACAACCTTAAACATTAATGATATCTTCTTCTATACTAATATTATAAAGAGGAAAGATTTGTATTTTTGTATGTAACGAATAAACTCAAAAACTACTGGACCGATTTCAAAAATTCTTTCACCATTAGAAAGCTGCATTCACCCTGAGTAACATATACTATTGGCTATATTTTATCCCCATATTTCCACGGGAACGGGAACTACGCGGGTAAAACCGCGGGGCGCTGCTAGTTCTTAATAAAAAGCTTAAGTCTTACGTCTTGTGTGACATCGTGGTCACCGCAGTCGGCACATCAAAGCGGCGGGCGCGGGCGACACAACATGATTACGATAATCGCGCCGCCTGTCCTCGCCTGGGTCGCTTATATAAATTGACTGCAGGCGCGACATTCAAGGAACGACACTGGCTTTTTAAGATATTAGGTGTAAAAGGAAAATCTTGTCGCTAAGCCATTGACGTTGAGATTGTCGTTGATACTCGACGACTGTGAACCTTGATTTAGGTACAATTATTACGTACAAAAAATGAGTGTGATATATTGTCAAACGCGCGTTATCTAGCCGGGATTGGTAAAAAAGCTTTTTACAGCCAATGACTTGCGAATAATTTGTGACAAGTCGATAATTTTATTCCAGAAACCGGGGATTAGTACCTACACCGTTTCAGTTACTGAAAAACAAATGATTACTACCGCTATTCTTTCAGCAATTTAAAACAGTGCGTGTTAAGAAAGTTCTACATGAAGGTTAATTTAAAAGTCTTCATTCAAAATCGTCGTCACATTCGTCGTGTTATTTTATTTTGTACGTCTCTGTCGCACCGTGAACAGCCCGCCTTATCGATCCATGACGCTTTTATAAAACTGTTCTTTATGCGTTTTACGGCGATTGAAATTAAGATGTTCTAATGTGAAGCTACGCCACGGACCATCAGATTATCTTCATTGCACACACCTACTTAAAACGTTACCAGTTTTGGAACGGATAATGATTACAAAGTATGACCAATATAACTTTACCAATGATGAAATTGGGAACATACTTGAAAGTGTGTGATTTTGACGTAAAGTTGACAGTTCTCTATGTAGTAACGCTTCCCTGAAGTGTCAAGTTATATTTGACAGTTTTTACTCCACTTTTAACCAATCAGTCGTTGCTATAATAATATATTAATCATGTATTTTCTTCTGAGATATTAGTCGTTGAGTGGAACTTATTAAATTTTGGTAGAATTATATCTTTTAGAATATTCTTGGAATAATGATGTGTGGGATAGTTTTGCCGTTATTAGTCTGGGAACTTCGATCGGTTGATGTTGATGAAAATATCGATATGATTGTGGAATATCATTTTTCATTTTGATTAGTTTATTGCAGTAACAGTGTTAAGGCAATTTGGTTTCTGTTCCGTTAAAATTGGTTGTTTGTTCGGTTAAAGTATGATTGTAAATATGTATGTAGTTTTTTAGTTTTACACATTAGTTACTAACTGGTTGTCGTTATGCGTTTTTGACATTATTTAATGAAACTTGGCTAGTCAAGAAGCTTTGTCTGTTATTAATTATGCCAACAAATTAATGTTTCCTATCGTTCACGTGGGTAATAAAAATTAGACTAAATAGAATCATATGAAATAAAAGTTCTATCATTTCATTTTCCAAAACGTAACTTCAAATAGCTTCATCAACTAATATTGTTCGCTCGTCCAGTTTCCTAGTCTCTCACACTTTTTACCAACAATACGAGATACAAAAATATTCCGACGCCCCGACAATGGTGACGTGACATGCGCAGTGACACTCCGCTCACCCGTCACGTGACAATAGACACACATCAATGACATCTAATTTCTTACGGTGCATCGCGTTTATTCAATGGTACTACTTATTATAAAAATCTATATCACCCTGTATAATGTCGAATGTTGAGTACAATCGACTTTAAACTGTGTGTCGGACAAAATAAGGTAGAGTTTTGAATATTGAAGAAATGTGTAGGGTGACAATAATTTTGACTTCCGCACGGACAGATTTACCCACACATTAGCGGTATAGCGAATGTTCTGAATGAGATTTAAGTACATTATGTTAGGAAGGAGTTATTGCGCGCTTGATAAGGGTCGACTTGATTTTAAATGTTAATTTTTGTTTAAAATAAATTGTATTAAGTGGTTGAGTTTGGAACTTTGGTATTTTAAGTTTTGGATCTTTTTGATGTAACTAAAGATATTCATACATTGGTACCTCTTTTTTTAGTCTTGGTTGAATGGTTGTTAAGAGCTTTTCAAGTGAGACATTGATATGTAAACGGAACTTGAAGTTTTTTCTTTTTCGTTTCTCATTCTTCATGGTTACGGAGCAGCAAAATGCAAGCAGCAAAATCAGCAATTCTCATGATTTTCTTAAAATCATAACCTTAAATTATGATTTTATGAATCTATTTACTAATGCGGGGTTATACCTATAAGTAGATTACCTAAACTCTTTTTAAGATGGGAAATCATCAAATGACTTTTTCCGCTTTTGGAGGAGTGGAAGGGAGTCGGGTTCTTACTGAGGAAATCTCATCCTTTTGCGTTCCAGGGCCGCAGTGACTCTCTCCAAAAAATACTGCAACCCTGGCAGGGGTATCTAATGTAGCCAAGTGTAAAATGTTTATCAATATTTAAAGTTATAGAAGGGCAAATTAACAATGGCTTGTGAGTTCAGACATAGCATAAGCATAAGCATAATCAGCCTTGGGACAGAGGTCTCCTCTCTAGGAGAGGGAATGGGCCGTAATCCACCACGCGGGCCCAGTGCGGGTTGGTAACAGACCTTGGGTTCAGACATAGACCTTTGTGGAATACTAACTAATATTTCCAGCGGAGTAGAAGTTGAAAAATATCCTAAGAGAACATAAACTCCAGGTTAAATGTACCCTACGTCCTATTTCAGAACATGATCTACGCGTGTGCCATGTTTCATCCAACTTTGTTCAGGCGTTAGGATGTGAAGAGGTATCATACAAATAAATAAACTGACACACAGAGTTACTTTCGCACTCATAATATTGGTATTTTTGAGTTTTGATTTCCAAAAGCTGAAACGATTGATCAGGATCTCACTATAGAAATTCACTGTATACATTGAAGTTTATTCATTATTATTGGGCCAACATTTTCAAGAAATGCCTTTTGTAAGAGCCATTGCCATATCGATTGTATAATTCACGACTACACGGTAACAATAACAATCGCGAGAATTGCATTAAATTATAACCGTATAACTATTTATTATCATGTAAATTCGCATTAAACACAAAAAGGCTCCATTATGTGTGCTCAGGTTGATATTGATACTGTCGAAATTTATTTATCCGGTTTGCTAAATGACATGCATTTTTATCTTTGAGGTACGAAAAGTTTTTGATTGAAGCGATCAAAAATTGTTTTGTTTTATTCTACTTTCAGTATTATCTAATACGGTTGGTCAAAATTATGACTTAAAATATATTGTTAGCGATTTTTTACTATAGATTTTGAATGATTGAATTAACTAACCTCACAATGCATGAAGCTTTATTCGATTTAAATTCAAACATAGTGTTAGGTAGGAATGCAAACATAAACTATAATCTTTATCTTTTTTTAATATGAAAAACTATTGCTAAATGCTCCAGTCATACAACCTTATCTCCATAATTTAAAATAATACTCGTCCTAAAACGTTTCCAAAATGTCTTCCATAACATTAAATCCGTTTAAGCTCTTCTGGCTAAGCATGTGTGCAAACATAATTCGATCTACATTCGGGGCTCGGGCACAAACTAGTCGCGCCGCGTTGCTCCGTCTGACATAGGGAGAGTACAATAGGGCTAATTGTTGATGAGTGAGGCTCAAATACAAGCAGATGCGAGAGCGATTCTTAATTGTGGTAAAACGAATAAAATTTGGGTAGTTATTACGTATTACCAAGTAAGTAAACTTTTTCGAAAAACTATTATTGTTTTGCCAAAAAGGATAAGTCATCAAAGGCACGATGTCAAACCTAAATAGTTTAATATGCTAATAATAAAATTATATAATATATAAATTAGAGCCATTTGCTCTAGTAAAATGATATTAAATCAAAGTATAAAAAATATTGTATATCTGTTTGTTGTTTCAAATAATAAATAAAAGTATTCTTAGCCTAGAAGCTGCCATAATTTTTTGGCCCGTGTAAGCGTTGTAACCGACAATCGCTAATTCTTTTGTCTTGAACTCCACCAGAATTCGGCTACATGATCCCTCGCGGCTCAAATAAAACATTTATAAATATTTGCTGCTTTATTATTGGCGGGTCCCTGACGTCTCAGTTGACAGGGTGCGCCGGCGCAGCACAAATCACTGTGTCCCGTACTAATGTTGTAATTTATGTCCGCTTTAGATTGATATAATTTTTTACTATTATGTTTCTATTGTGTTAGCTTGAAAGAGAATTTAGTGCGGTGGTTTTTTAAAAAGGTTTTATGAAAAAAAAAATTAGGTATAATGCTTTTGTTTATGGTCGTGTTTATTATTTCAAAAGTCACGAGTAAATAAAAAATACATAATAATATGTATATTTAAAGTTTTATTGCGTCAACTCTGATATTGTTTCTACTGTACCTACCTTATCTGTAGTTTACTTTTTTTTCTATGTGTTCCGTACAAATAAATATTTTTTTTAATTCTAAGTTTCACTGATTTTATGGAGTTTTAGTAGTTGTTAATATTCAACCATTTTAACTTGTACTTGTTAGTGTAAGTTGGTTATAAATAAATAAATTGTGGTGTTTTTTAAATTCTGTCGTTTCTGTTTTCATCGACCATCTTGTATAGTTAAAACAAGTCCGTTAAACGCACTTCACATAAAATTCTTTTCTCGATATTACAAATATTCCACTCAATACTTTTACGTTAAATAAAAGATATAAATATGTAATGAATCTTCATAAAAACATCAAACTCAGCAAGCAGGAGTCGTTCCATCTCACACTCTTGTATCATCATTTGAATGTCTCAATCAAAACTGTTTTCGATAAAATTACTAATGATAGGCAATCAACGAAGAATTTATGAAATGATTCCGTTTAATGTTTTACCAATCGATTTTGACAGTTTTTATCGATCAATTTAATTGAATTAATTAAATTAACGAGTTACATTTGTAGTTAGTTAGTAGATGAGTTCGGCTCCGATATTTTATAGTTTGTAGTTAGGAGTTTTGACGCTAAATCGATGTCCCGGACGGATTATATAATTTATGGTCACTGCCCATTTTAAATATTATCTACTGAAATTATATTTTTAATTTAAAGAAATGGCTTAAAAAATGAGATGCCAAATGTGTATTTTTACTGCTTTTTTGCAAGAACTATAATTTGATTTTTTATAGTTCTACTTAGCTATCAGCAATAAAATTAACATTCAACATAATATTCTACCGAAAACAAGTTCCAACTAAATTCAGACATATTAAAACATGTCAAAACATATATTTATTTATAAAAAGCGCCGCCGCCACCGGTTCGTGTATTTACTCATTAGACACACCGCGGCATTAGTTCTATAAAATTCTAAATAACCACCATGGTACGCCATATTTCTGACGTTAGCCACGGTTATTGTTAAAAAAAAAACAACAATAAAAAGAAACATGGTCCCAATGTGTGCGTGAGTCGATTGTGTAGAAAATTCTGCGCGCGCATGTGGGGACACAAGATGGCGTCTGATTCATATTTCAAAACGGGTGAAATCTTTTGTTATTAATGAAATAAAAATAATTCATAAGTGTAACTATATGGGGTTGCCTCCCTTCTTACTGTGCTGTATTTTGAAGCCATGTTGTCGTGTTGGGTAACATTGCCAGCGTGACTAACTCCGTGTTTCAAGGCAGCGTAATTATTGTTGATTTGTAGGTCAATATTTAAGTTTAGGTTACAAGGAATAAAGCCATTGTTTGCAAAAAAAAAATATTGTAAAAAGTTTTCGGCCGCGGAATACTGCCAAATTTAAACATCACGGTGACGTTACAGAGTAGAGGCGCGAAATGAGAAAGCTCATCAGTGCATGTTAAGTAAGAAAGTAGGTACGTAACTCAGCAGTTTCTGAAGTCAGCAAAGTTTATTGAAGTCGTGGCGACTGTGGTGAGCTAGCGGAGTAGAAAAGGTTTATTTAGGTTTCGTGGCTAAATAATGACGTCGATCTTGAAGGTTAAGCAACGCTTACCGAGATTCGTGCATGCATACCGAGATTCAAGTAGTTGGGCTATCGATTACCAATCCACACTGGACCCGCGTGGTGGATTATAGCCCATTCCCTCTCCTAGAGAGGAGGCCTGTGTCCCAGCAGTGGGAACATTAAAAGGCTGATGATGATGCTTATGAGCTATCGATTTTTACTGCTTTCCGCGGCACGGAAGTCGGAACCAACTTTCCGAATACAATTTAAAAATCTTTGACAGTTTACGTGAAGAAGATAGAAAATAGTTTTGGCGGGGTAGTTATCTGTGAATTTAGGGTGATCTACCGATCTCCGTATAGTTGCTAAAGGCTAGGCAGGTTTACCGATTTACTGGCTATTGAGCTATGCTGCAATACTGATGGGAAACTTTAAGAGACTTACAGGACCAGACACTTCTGAAACGATTTTATTTCAAGATGCACATAAAAACAGTATGTCTATAGTATTTAGAAAATATTTAGAAGCTCCAAATTCCGTAATGAGCTTCTATATTTAGATTCTATTCTCAAGCGTTTTGAGACAAATCCTTGTCGTGTTCTGTTTGTTGATTTAGTCTATTTAAAACTAAGTCGAGAGAGCAAAGTTGTGGAGATTAGCTCAGGATTACTGAAGATACAGACAAGTAGTTTGTATGGAGCTATCAAGTAGGTCCGATTTAGAATATTTTTATTTTGATACTTAGGAAAAGAAGGTCGTTGTTCGTTTATACGTTAGCTCCGAAGGGCCTTTTTAAAACAAAATTAATGATACACCATTATTCCATGTAGTATTGGGCCAGGCTATTGCTATCTCCTCCAGTCTCCAGTTGTTACTCAGAGTCTCAGATAGACATTCGAGATAGAAAAACCGAATCTGCTTGATCCGGGAATTGTTACCCGGACTGGTTGGATCAATTCTCATGATCGGCAACGGCGACCACTCGATCTACGAAGCAGTCATTACAAATCTTATTAACTTTGTAACTATTTAAATAAAGATATTCTTTACCGTGTCATAACAATAAATATGTAACAGAATCAAGATGTCAGTAGATTGAAAAGTGGATCCCAAACCGCATAAAACTAAAAATCCAAGTTTCGCGACGTAGCCGTGAAATCGAACCACCCTCCTTTCATCCCTAGCCAAAGGCGGCATTTTTGTAATCAAATAAAACCTCTAATATACATTTCGATGTTTTTATAAACATAAAACATAATTTATTACGCGAACGCGACCAGGTATTGTCGGCAACCCTTAACGAAACGTGTCATGATTTACGACTTTTAAAAACAACATTAGATGTTACCAACTTAGAAGATCATTTCCATCCCTATATGATTGGCAGAGGGTTGAATATGGACCTTTAGGCTTGTTGGTTTAAGTTGGCGTGCGGTATTTGACTTTATTTATCTATTATTATGGGCTTTGTCGCCGCTCCCACAGTTCGTCGGCAGATCCAAGCGGACTAGCGTGGCTAATGTGAGGTCTCAATTTGGAGTCATTGTCTGTCCACAATAAACGTATGCATGTGTGTTATGTGACGATTATTTCCTGTATATTCAGTTGTCTGGTAATGGCTTTATCTATGGCTCCACGGTTGTTTTCTTTTAGGGGATGAAATGTTGTAGAATTTGATAGGGTATCATTGGGCATTCGTTACGGTTTTAAAATCTGAGCGTGCGGATCTAAACAGTCAAACGGTTCCCTTTTATATTTGGATATGAATTTCGAGTCTTCAACTTGGAATCGGTTATAGGAATTGTTCAAAACTGAAAATTTATAGAGAAGGAACCCTCTGCTCCTTGCATATTCACCCAGTACTCAATACTCAAAGCATTTATTTCAATTAAACCCTTTACAGTCACTTTTGAATTGTCAAGTCGAAAGAGGTGAAGCTATCTGCAGTGTTACCAATCTCTAGAGATAGTTTTTACAAAGTAAACCAGTATCTAGGTTAACGTTGAATTAGTTTTGTTCAGTAAGAAGATCATTCAATGCCATCAAAATCACCATTGGACGGTTATCATCCATGGAACCGATCTCCTGTGGCGTTACAACCAATATCCCGCCCTCCTTGATATCAATATGTAACAATGCGCTGTCATCCAAGACCACATATTTATTGAAGTCGGAAGCTCTGTAATGGCCGGCTCGCTAGACCCTCACCATGTTGTAACGAAATGTTACAATAGATATAAATGAGTGACGATTTATTGAGCGTGTTGTTCTACAAATACGTTGTTTGGGGGGCAACTTTGGAAATGTATGTATGTCATTCGTTAATTTTAGTGAGGTTGTTGTCACAGAATTGGGGTTGTTGTAAGTTGTTGGAGAGTACTCGTAGTATCTTACGTACTTGCGGCCGTATTATAGCTATTTTCATTTCTAGGAACGCGGAAGAGTTGGAATGTGTTACCGCGGTTCGGAACGTAAAGGGCATTTGAAAGAACTTGAATGGGGTTTAGTCAGTAAGAGTCTGACATTCCTTTCTGCTCCGCCCAGAGCGGAAAGAGTTATTAGATCATTCCCCATCCAAAAAAAGCCTATTCTCATTTGAAACAGCCTTCATCATAACTCTTGAGTTGCCCTTTAATTCCTCTCCCTTTTCAACTTGATTGAATCATCAATTTTATCGGAAACCGTTTTCATGCCTTGCTTTCTAAAATTAATTGTTGTTCAATAAACACTATTTATTGTCATTCGTCTTCTAATTTCAACGAGCACCAAAATCTCACACATCAAACCAAGTTTCTCATGTCTCATGAATACTCAATTACCCATCACCCGCCTTTTAATTACAAGATACACTTCTGTTTACGCATCAAGCCGTTGATCAGCCGAATTCCTGTCTAATTCAATTGGAATGACAAAATGGCTGCTTAGCGGCTTGGCTGCTGGATCATCGGTGCCGGGTGTATCTTAATCGATGTGGCTATCGACGTAACTAGCTCCATCGACAGACTGTTTTGGATTTAAGTGCGATTTAAGTTTTAGGAGACAGCGGGGTCTCACTTTTGGCTCAATTTTTAGGTCTGTGAAAATTTTCTAACTTCTCTGTGGCATTGTTTTCTTTGTCCACACATCTCAGTTAGATGATGTCCTCACATCTCTATTATCTGAAAGATATAAACAGATAACATTATTTATTTACATCTTTATCTTAATCTTTAGGCATAGTACTCAAAACTTTATTTCGGATTGCTTATTTTGGCTACGAATTAAAGCCGTTGCAAAAGTTGAATTGCGTTATGCGGTGTTATGACATTGTGTGCGATGTGCATCCAGACCAAGAGTTTTAGCTTTAACTAAACACAGTTTTTGCGAAGAACTTATTGCAAGTTTTACAAATATAACCTCTTTCCTCTTATCCCTTGCATCCCCCCGTGAGTCCATCTCGTGTTATCTACCTATTCACTTCTATTCAAAAACAAACGCGTATGATTTGCATGAAGCACGGATAAACAGCTCGTTAACAAACTGTATCGTAAATATTTTGCCGTTGAGCAACACGGCTTATCTGTGTCGTTGAGGTGTTTTCCATTAAGTCTGTCTGCCGCTGCCCCAAGTGGAAAATGTTGAATGTAAGACGCGTATGAGAGACAGTGATGGGGATTTTTGTTGTTAATGAAGTTAGCATAAATAGCTTGCAGCGTGTAGGAAACCAGTATCAAGAATCTACTTATGTAACACTTGTTTTTTTTTAATATTATCTAATAGAATAATATACACATTGAGGACCTAATGAATGTCGTTATAAACGCGACCACCTACTGGGCACAATCAGTTTACTCGTCACCATCGATTCGAAAAGAAAACTAGATAGATTCATAGATATTAATTTTAAAATAATTCGTAGTGTATAAAATTATAATAAGAATTTATTAACCACTTAAGTGGCATACAATAAGTGATATTGAGTATTGACAAAATATTTATAAAATAAAGAAAACGTTCCGATAAACCAAATAGATGTGTCGAACAGTGGAATCTCCATACACGGACCGTAATGGAAATCACAAGTGTTTAGTGAATCGTCTCAAATACATATTAATTTGAATATTAATTGGAGTGAAGTCGGCAGCGAGTGTCGGGAGCACTGTTAGCAGTGACGTCTGCTGGGGAACTGTGCCCACTGCGCCGTAACACACTAACTTATAAAAAAGCAAGTTTAATCTCTACTTTACCATATTTGGTACCAACGTTACTGAAGAGACGATAGGCTAAATATTTTTTTAATATATTTCTTAATCTTAAGTAGGTAAGTTTTTAATTAGTTAGGTATTTACTTGCTGTAGCCTCCGGTTCCACTCGCGCGAAAGTGAAAACCCAGACTCTGTTAGCTGTTACGGAATTTGTTCAAAAGAGTCACCGCGGTCCTGGAACGCAAAGGGCACAAGAAGGATCCCGGGTGGGTTTTACTCAGTAAGAGTCTGACACTCCCTTCCGCTCCGCACAGAGTGGGAGAAGTCATTTGATGATTTCCCATCCAAAAAAATAAAATGAAATACTCTGTTAGCTGATCGGAGAAGTAATCTAAATATATATAACTCAAAAGTGACTGACTGACTGATATAGTGATCTATCAACGCACAGCCCATATAACTCAAAAGTGACTGACTGACTGACATAGTGATCTATCATCGCACAGCCCATATAACTCAAAAGTGACTGACTGACTGACATAGTGATCTATCAACGCACAGCCCATATAACTCAAAAGTGACTGACTGACTGACATAGTGATCTATCAACGCACAGCCCAAACCACAGAACGGATCGGGCTGAAATTTGGCATGCAGGTAGATGTTATGACGTAGGCATCCGCTAAGAAAGGATTTTGATCAATTCTACCCCCAAGGGGGTAAAATAGGGGATGAAAGTTTGCATGAAACTTTGTCAATTTTAAACCAATCGGGTTGAGAGTTTCAAAATCGGGGGTAAAGTAACTATTCCACGCGGATAATAATATGCCTATAGTCTATACTTATCTTATCACTAGCATAATACATACATAAGTGCACTGTTGTGTAAGATGTCTAGACTTCGAATGGCCTTCGAGTTTCTATCGGTGTTTTTTTAGATAAGTTTCACTGAGATAAGAAAATCAGACTGTCATCCGATTAAGGCCAGTCCACCTTCAGACAACTGCTGGTTGCGGGTGGAAACGAGGCCTTACCTGAAATTAGTACGAATACTGGGCTCAGTGAATTATAAAATTTGTTCGAAAGAGTTACCGCGGCCCTGGAACGCAAAGGGCACAAGAAGGAGCACGGGTGGGTTTTAGTCAGTAAAAGTCTGACACTCCCTACCGCTCCACCCAGGGCGGGAGGGGTCATTTGATGATTTCCCATCCAAAAAAAAAGGGGTCATTATATTTCAGGAGTTCATTTTTCAGAACAACCCTCTGAAGACAATTTTGGGGGTGTTCATGTTTGAATGGAAGTTTTCCTTTTCGTATTAATTGGGTTAGTAAGCTAAAAATGATATCGTAATGCTTTTTTCAAAGCTACTCGCCAGTGACGTGACGACGCAGTTGGCGCAGTGGTTGAGCGATTGGCTGCTGCGCTACGTGTCGTGGGTTCGATTCCTGCACGGAAAAAATATTTGTATGGCCTACAGCAGATATGTAGTTGCTTTGGGTCTGGCAGTTTGTAAACGCACCTACGACACAGGAGAAATTCTTAGTGCGGGGCAACGTTTCTCTTTTATAAATAAAATAAAATAATTAAATTTCCCGTATCGTAAAACAATGTGCACTAATAATCACAGCAATAACGTACGCGATACATTTGGTAGCAGCCCGACGCGACGGCTTCATTACGGCACTAATGGCACCCAAGTACCAAACGGCACCAAACGGTACCGCGCCACTATTGAGTCACAAGTAAGTATTTTTATTGGTCCCACCTCTTACGGATCAGGTGTTTGGGTACAAATCGCCTTATTGACGCTGATAACGCGTGTTTAGGGAACTGGATTAAACGAAAACTGTTTCTTTATCTTACTGAGAGGAAATTGGTTGTTTGGAGATCGGAATACCGACAGTGGAACAGATCTGTTTTATTAGTAGCAGATTTACCAGTCATCAAAATTTCATCATCATCTTCCTGCCCTTATCCCATGTTACTTGGGGCCGGCGCAACACATTCTGTCCTGTCAGTCGTCACGCTATCACTAACTCCCTTTTCTTTCATATCACTCCTCATGTGTGAGGAGTGATATGAAAGAAAAGGGAGTTATATTATGTTATATCCATCCATCGTTTCTTTGGCCTACCTCTTCCTTTCCATCCATCCAGATTTATATTCATAACCCTTTTAGTTACATGCGTTTCATCCCTCCTTTTCACATGACCACACCAAGACAAGCGGTTCACTATCAACTTTTCATTCTTTTTAATCAAAATTTAATAACGATAAATTAAATTGCCCAAGTTCAAAAACTACATGAAAAGCGTAATACGAAATCCATACTATGTAATACTAATAATAACTTAAATGTGT
The DNA here is from genome assembly GCA_905332915.2 of Hecatera dysodea. NCBI lineage: Eukaryota > Metazoa > Arthropoda > Insecta > Lepidoptera > Noctuidae > Hecatera > Hecatera dysodea. The sequence goes on along the minus strand of HG995294.1, from coordinate 671,328 downwards.
AGTACTCTGTATGTCTGTTTATTGCCTTTTTACGACTCAACGTTTGAAAGGATACGGGCACACAAAGTTATGACACGATAGGACATTTGTTTTCCGGTGGTAACTTTCCCTTGAAATATTTTTCGAATTATACGCGAGCAAAACCGCTGGCAGGAGCCAGCTTCCCATAAATTATTTTGTTGAGAAAAATCATAAAAAGCGAGAAGAATGTATCGAATAAAATCAACCTCAGAAACTGACCAATAATCCAATTAAGCAACTCACCTCTAATATCTTAGCAGGTGCTACAATAACAACTAATGACAGTTTATTCAAGGTATTATCTCAGAAAGAAACACAGTCACTACCGTTTGAGGCGCCGCCACACAGTCCATTCCCAATTCCCACCCTTCGGGAGGAAAGGCGTGAAAACGAACCAACACTATAATAACACAGTTGTAACCATGTAGCATTGTAGCCAAATAATTTCTAACCCAAAACTGCTAATTACGCAAACAATTGATAGAAATACTGCCGTCATAAGAAAAAAGGACGTTATTACACAAAAATAAGTAACCGATTTTCAACCTTAAATTAAACCACTTTAAGGTCGAGAAGCGAATGATGGCGTCGGTAGAACAGCGCTCTCATCGGAGATAACTGTGCGGTGGCTCGATCACAGGGTGCGCGGGCGCAAGTCATGCTCATTACGACGTTATTAACACGCCCTGATTGGCGGAGCAGGTGTGTGACGTGTGATGTGAGCTGTTTGACGGTATGGGAAATAAATACACGGTTATGTAAGGGTGAGGTGCGAAGTCTAAGGAATTCCGCAACCCTAAGAGTACTTGGATAGGGGCAAGTACTGCTAGGGTTGCGGAATTTCTGCGAAAGAGTCACCAGGGCCTTGAAACGCAAAGAGCAGTAGGAGGAACACAGATGGGTTTTAGTTTATAAGTGTCTGACACTCCCTTAAATTTCATGATTTCCCATACAAAAAAAGGTGAGTAATAAGTAAGACAGGAGATAAATTGAACAGGTATTATTTATATAACTTGGCTGAAAAATCACCCAAATGCCCTAGCTACTGCATTGACAAACAATAGTTATAATAAACAACTAAAACGCCATGAAATACAGAGAGTAGGCGACAGATGGTGAGGAATAAAGACCTCTTTTTTTTGGATAGGAAATCATCAAATGACTTCTCCCGCTCTGGGCGGAGTGGAAGGGAGTGTCAGACTCTTACTGACTAAAACCCACCCGTGATCCTTTTTGTGCCCTTTACGTTCCAGGGCCGCGGTGACTCTTTCGAACAAATTCCGCAACTGCTGACCCCTTTGACACAACATGGATGACATGTAACAAATCTGCTCATACCCCAGGACCAAAAAGGCCAAAAAAAGTAAGATCAATTAAGTAGGTGGGCCTGAGCTTAGTTAGCTATATTTTTACCCACGACGGACCGGAGACGGTGTATGCGTTTGGGGTGAGAGGATGTTTGTTTGTTTGTACAAACCAATGTTCCCATTTATCTCCAGAACTACTAGTCCGATTTTCATGCGGTTTTCAGTGATGGATTCGGATTAGATTGGTGCATGTTCTTAGATTAGTTTTACGGTGACAACTCAACAGGGGGCGCTGCAGTCAAGGATATTTGGGCAAACCAATGTTGCCATTTATGTTGATAGTGATGGCAGCCCCCGACGGATATATTACATTAATAGGGTAGTTGACTAAAAAAATCTAATTAGTCCGTCAGATAGATTTCCAAAAAATATTGGACATGTATTTTTTCCTTTTTCACGTAAACAAAAAATGAAGACGATATAGAGCGTTGAAAACTCGTGTGACGTCACTACTCGCTACAATTTTTACCGAGCCGTAACGTCACAAGCCCCCACTCCTGGTCTTTGATGCTTTGTATCTTCGTCAGTTTTTATAGATTTGATAAAGGAAAAAATACGTGTCCAATATTTTTCTATAATCTAACTGACGGACTAAACATAATCATATATTTTTTACTCAGGAAACATCCCTATTCTGTAAGTCGGGGGTTTTATTAATTATTTAATTCTTTTTCAATTGTTTTTACCGGCGTGGGATTTTTTCAAAATTTTCATTTACAAGGAGGACAACGTCTCCGTCCGTTTTAATAGCAGCGTGACATTTTGGATAATCGGTGTGGCGTAGGTGTATACACCTCTGTGGACTAAATATTCCGGGAATATAAGCATGGTGATGAGATGTGTGGACCATCACCGCCAGCCAGTTGTAATACTTTAACAACCCCTAATGCACTACACAACTGCTTACCTATTCTGACGAATTCATGTCGAGTGAGCATTATGTGAACTGTCAGTTCATAATGTTCTTACGAATTGACAGCTTTTTCAATTGACTTCACGGTCACTACGTGATATGATTACAGAATCGCATTACTGTTAATTGTACGCACTCAAAGATGAGACCCAGGTTTTCTTTAATAACTGTACTGTAACTGTAGGTAGATATCACTTTCCCTATCTACAAACACACTTAACTTACCTACTACCTTTACTGAACAAATACCATCAAAATAATTGCAGAGCTCCCGACCCGTCCCGCCCCGACACCGTCCCGTCACCGTCACGCTACGGCCCCGCTCGTCACAATAGCCGCATATTTGCATACATACAATACATTCCTGTGTTTCTGATAGTCATGCTGGTATTTTACTTAATAACTGATGTTATAGTAATATAGTTTCTTTTATTTGCTTAGAATTGGATTCAATGCGATACGAATTATGGAATGTTTTATTGCAGGTGTGAAAACAATCGTTATATTTATTTTATTTTTTAATGATTAAAATGTTTTATTTGGTGGGCGCGTCATTCTCTCATATGACTTCGATTGGGGTTTCCAGACTTCAACCTACAATTCGTAAGTCGGGGCCGTTACCACTCGGCCACCACTGCTCCATATATTTTTGACAGATTGCGACTGAGACGAAAAATGAGTCAAATTGGCACTCAGATAGTCAGACAGCCAGTCTGTTCTCAAAGAAGATGATGACGAAGTTAACTGTCTAACATACGGCTCAAAACTTTTGGGATGAGGAATGAGGAAAGATTGTACGAAATAAGCTCCCAAACACTGAACCGATTTTAACCATTTTTTCACCAATGGGAAGCTACATTATCAGCGAGTAACATAGCTATATATTATCCCCGTATTCCCACGGGAACGGGAACTATGGGGGTGAAACCAACATGCGATTGAGCATTAATCATTACCTACATTTAGTTAGTTGCACTAATAAGTAATCATATATAGGTAGGTAGGTACTTACATAAACATTGTGTCAGAATGACTCCTTGTATCAGTGATATGATTGTAATAGGATCAAAGTATTATCGCTGAACACAAATAAAACAGATAAAACGCTAAATATTTTCAACGCAATCAGGTTTATGTCTACAATCTAGTAGATAAGAATTAGTAATAATCAACATTGTTTAAATAATAATTGGATTTGTTGTGACATGTGTGTGAAATATTCACGTGGCAGAGAAGAAGGAAAACTTTTGTTCCACTTAGGTTCAGAAATTAAAAAAAAACATAATTCCAGTCGGTAAACAAACAAATTAAATACCTACTACAAGCTGATGGCCAAAATCAACACTATTCGTAATAGGGATGTTTCCTGAGTAAAAAATATATGATTATGTTAAGTCCGTCAGTTAGATTATAGAAAAATATTGGACACGTATTTTTTCCTTTATCAAATCTATAAAAACTGATGAAGATACAAAGCATCAAAGATCAGGAGTGGGGGCTTGTGACGTCACGGCTCGGTAAAAATTGTAGCGAGTAGTGACATCACACGTGTTTTCAACGCACTGTATCGTCTTCATTTTTTGTTTACGTGATTATGCTAAATATATGTAAATAATAATATCCTTATTATCCTATAATAATATCCCTATTATGCTAAATATATGTAAATAATAATATCGTAAAATAAATTCCTGAATAGAACATTCAGTGTAAACAGCATGTCGAGTCCGATCCTACTTTAATACTAAAAATTTAGGTTTTATAGCAAAAGTGGAGTTTGACAAAAAAAAAAAATACTCGACTCCAAATTCTTTAATCAGAAATCAGGGTAGTTAAATCACTTCTATGGCTACCTACTTTAGCTAGACAACGAAATATTTGTGATATTTTGGTCTCTGGATTACACACCATTGATGTTAATGCTTCACGATACTGCTTAATAACTTCAACACCTGATTGCCTCATTAGCTTACGAATTAGGGCGATCTTATCAAAGAAAGTAAAGAAAACTAACAAGAATCAGCACTTAAAGTAATCCCAAATTAATAATGCGCATGCAGATCTTCACTAATTGTGGAAACACCCGAATCAAAACACATAATTCTACTAAATTATGCATGAAGAAAATGCATTTAACCACTCTATATACATACCTATAGTCTTCCGACGCTCGGGGAACGCGACCGTTACCGAAGAGTGACGAAGATTTCTATGCACATTATCACTTTGGGAGACCTGTGACCTGGGCCCCAAGTCTGCTATTTTTATAAATTTGTCATTCCAACACGATCCCATTGTCATTTTGTTAAAAGTTCGTAATCTGCTAAATTCATAATGGTCGATCACTGGTCGGTCAATGGTCTCGTAATACTTTTTGATAACCGAGCTATTAAAAGAAATGACTGCAAAACGACGTTCTAATGGTAGTTCACTGATCAAAGGAACTCTCAAAATTTTTGCAGATTACCGCATACTTCTGTCATTCATTAGTCATTATATACGAGATTACCATTCTTTCAATGGAGTGTCAGTGGTTGACCATTGGAAAGTCATAATGACGCTTTTATATTAGTAGATTACGAAACTTGTCAAAATCAACCATTATGAGATCAATGCTATTCTGACACTATTGTAATAGCAGACTTGGGGCCCTGTGTGTGTGTGTGTGTCCTTATATGGTGTACATAATAAAGAGTATTATTCTATTCTATTCTAATTATCCTGCTCTTGGACGATACGAAAGCTTTATAAAGTTGTAATAATACTCGATAGTGCGACCATTCTAAAATGATATGCTTCACAATATTAGCTGCGATAACAAAACCAGATCCTGCACAATAACAATAAAATTTGAATAAAATGACAGTTACACATTATATCTTCGATCGAAAACAAACTGCCGAAACTTAATATTGGGTCCACAGACTCACAATGGTCGTCCTTATCGGCCTACATCTACTGTTTGGACCAACAAAGGCCGAAAACTAGCAAATAAAGTTATAATAAGCCGATCATATTTCGATGAATGTAGATACGCATCTATTTAGGGTGACCAAATAATTGATAATCCTATTCAGTGTTTCGGAAATTGACAATGGTATTTTTTTTATATTTCGGTTTAGTAGTGTTGTCTTCCTAGTTTGTGGTTATGTCCGGTCTGAAGCGGATTGAAGCGGTTTCGAAATTCGAGACTTAAGATTTTGGTAACAAAAGTCACAAAAATCTGGAATACAGAGATACAGATTGTGGTTAAAAATAATTCTGTTTTCGGTAGTCGTTATCTTGTTATTCTAATACACTTTTGTTTTGTTATAAAAAGCGTCGATTGTGATATTTTGAATAAGAAATAATGTCTAAATGAGATGTTAACATTAAGATTAGCAAATAAAGTAGCCATTTTCTCTTGCATACTAAGTGGAAACATTTATTCTAGTAGCGGTCATTAGGGGCTTCATTTAAATATTTGAGAGTATGAAATTAGTTTTTTTCTGCTTTTGTGTTGTATCAATAAAAAATAGATGTTTTCTTGATATTAATACAAAATTGCTTTGGTTTCGGTTTTATGTTTAGCAGTGTTGTTCATTATTTATTTTTGTTTTGAATCAATAATCACTTTACAATTACCATACAAATCTTTATTTATTTTATGATATCTCTTTCTTTTTGTCGCTTTTATTAATGTTCGATGTCGTGACATTTGTGTAATAGTTTTGTTTTTTATTGTTTAATTTAGAAAAATTTCTTAAACGTTTTGATTTCCAGTGTCATTGTAAAAAAACTTGCAGGACTAAATTCCCTAGGGCCACTGTTTGGAAACCAACCCCGCTAATAATACTTAAGGGCATTAAAAAATAATTGTAACTTCAATAAAAGCCGATGCACTATCTCACGCCAATATTGCACAAAAAGATACGAATCTACGTACAATGCGTCGCACAGCGGTGCTTAGTTTAGTGAAAACTAATATGTTTTTAGATCTTAATCTTTTGTCGCTACTGTACAGTGTCAAGTTACTACTAATGGCCTGTTTTAAAAGATGTTAAATTGTATTATGTCTATGAAGTGAGTTGAATTTGATTTTTATATTGAGCGTATTCATTGAACGAACTTTTGGGTTGTAATTGTGTAAAAGATTGATTTTAAATATTTTATAACTTGTTTATTTTGGGTTCTAATCTACTTTTCAAAAGTCTTTGAATAAATCTATCAAATCAAATCGTTGAGCTAAATACATTATTAGGTATTTTTGAAACAAACATGATAGTTACTTAGCTTTGGACAAGTAATTTCATTACTATCCAGAAAGTACCTTAAGGATATACCTACCCTACTCTAATTATTTCTAAGAGCTTAGTTTCAAAACGCAGATTACTTTAGTTGGAGGAATAAAAATATAACGATTCGACAGTTTTGGTATGGAAAATATGATATATCAAATGGCCATATTTATTTTTAACGAAAACAATAAGTGCCTATTGAAAAATTGTTGATCAGTCCAGCTGATCGAAATTATTGTATGTAGGTATGTAGTTTTATTGTTTATCAATAAATAGTAAAATTTTCTTAACATTAACTACTAGTTGTTTGTTATGTCGCACCTGTGTGTCGTGGTATAATTTATGCAGCAAATATGTGTTGTGTCGTGTTGTGCATAACAACAATATTGTCTTTATATTAATGCACAATATACATTCGATTATAATGGCGCCTATTGTTGGTATTATTATTTATTGTGTGTTATTGTGATCTTTATATAAAATATAAATTATGTTTAATTGAAGTTAACAAGAAGCTGCTGGCGATAAATACTTGTTTTTAATAACTTTATAAATTAAAATTTATTCCCGTATTTTAAAGAACGTTCGAATTCGTGCATAGTGCATCGTAAACTGTTAAAATTACTTCAATTTATAGAAGATGAATTTTGAACTCCTATAGGAACAGGTACCTAATATATCTTCCTACTACAATTGATTTGCGTGGCTATTTTTTCTACTTTTAACACAGTCTCTCTCAAGTCTATCAATGACTACGAGTGATAGTGTTTTCCCGGGAGTAGTCATATACTTTATCTAAATCCAGGCTATTGTCTACTGTCGCCTCCTTCTGCGAAGCAGTAATGCTAGCAAAGGAGGAGGCGGAACACGTGCGAGAGAGGGAAACCTCTCGCTCCAGCCGCCGCAACAGAAGGAGACGCCCCGGGCGTCGGGAAATGCAGGGCGATTCCCCGCCACCGTAGGCGTGGGCCTGCGGATGGCGAGCTATGGGTGGCTCGCCGTCCGATAGCAACCAGGCCCGAGTCGACGGCGCGTCGTGTTCCACGCGCGCCTCAAAGAGCCGTCAGCAAAGAAGCATAGGGTCAGTGCCTGCTAGCGTTGCGGAATTTGTTCGAAAGAGTCACCGCGGCCCTGGAATGCAAAGGGCACAAGAAGGAACACGGGTGGGTTTTAGTCAGTAAGAGTCTGACACTCTTCCGCCCCGCCCAAAGCGGTAGAAGTAATTTGATGATTTCCCATCCAAAAAAAAGGCTATTGTCTACTCTTTCTTTTTTGATTGAATGGACTAAAATCTCTCCGTGTTCATTACGCTGCCGCCTCCTCCTTCGCAGAAGGAGGTGACCGCTTCCCATGCCTCCTCGCTCCGGACCATGGATTGGACCAGGGTCACGAGCGGTCGCCCCCACCGATCGTCCTTACGAGGAATAGTCCACCCTTGTGCCAAGTATCATAAGAATCCTTTAAATCTTGAAGAGGCAATCAGAATGATTTTTTAGTATTTATAATATTAAAGTATGGATTGACTCTTTTACGATCTTGATCCGACTTTGTCCGGCTTTGTCTTCTCCCAATACAATTCACATATATTTCCTATTCCTATAATGTTCCTTCAGCAGTGAACATCTTAATGATATCAAAATCTTCCAAACAAAAAAGCCTCTGACATTTACTGCTTATTTTACAAAAACACCGTGTCTCTATGACATAGGTCGCGCCGGGTCGTAGCCGAGGTGCGCGTGCGCGGCGTGCGGAGATATCTACCGCTGTAGTATGCATATTATGATGTCAGGCGAGCTCTATCCTGACACTTGACCTATGGTGACCATGGTTTTATGTGTTTGGGAAATTATTTGGTTTTAACCGTTAATAACAAAATGATTAAGAAATACTTACCAAACAAATACCTTGCATGTCTGATCAGTCAGTTTACGTAAACGCATGTTTGAGAAATTAAATTAAATCTTTATCTTTAATAAATGATGATTTTACGGTATTTTTATTTATTCTTGGGCATTTTATGTTTGGTTCTGATTTGGTTTTGACTGAACTTTATTGTGCAGGATTACTTATTGAATAGAAATTAATGTGTTATTTATTGTGTCGACCCCAGACGAAACCCCCAATGCACGTTCTTTTTTGATTTAGGCTTATAATTAAACATATTTTAAATTTTCTTAATTGTAGAAATAACTTGAGATAAAACTGAACTCAATCAACAACTTTTTCGAACAAATCTCACATTCCCTCTAAGTTATACTCTCCCTACTGACCTACCGCTTCGGCAAATCAAAGTGAACTTACGCTTCACCGCAAACAAACAAACAGACGAATCTAGCCCTAGCCCCCGTCCTAAACCCTGTACAATAAGGGTCACAATTCCACAACAGCTTCCATATAGTCCTGTCAAGATTTCTAGATCATTTTGACAGTTCTCTCGCGCTACCGACGGGCTGCGCAGGCGCTGCCAATCATGGTTTCTGTATTGCCACCAAATAAGCGAGACAGAAGACCTGCACTTTACCTTACGAGAATTAAAAGATTGAAGACATATCCTATATAATTTGATCTCAACTTGGTATCTACTTAACACTATAGGCACGTTTCTGTGTTCAAATTGGTCCAATCGGTGTTCTGACTTCGGAATTTACCAATTCATATTGTTGTCGCCAATACATCGCGATGACATAGTATTGGTGAATACCTATTGCTTTCGTGAGGATAAGCCTATATTTTAAGTCATTTTGAAGGAAACTTCCTCTAGTCCAATCGACTCAGGTGTCTTTTTGCGCCTATTTCGTCCTACTGCAGGGCAAAACATCCCGCCATTTTTCTGGCTCTGGGCTGTTCAAGCATAAATAAAAAATAAAAAGATTGTCAGCCAATTTTATTGTTTTGACAGAAAGCAAAGAAAAGAAAAGAAAAATAGTTTATTCCAGACAAAACGCACACTTCAATTAATAATATCATGACAAACACTGAAGAATATTAACAACAAAAAAAAATCTTACAAAAATGTAAAAAACAAAATAAGAGAGACCACTTTTCCCTTCCTCCACCAGTTTCGTATGAAGTGGATCTTCTGCGCCTGTGCTCGATGGTGGCGGTTGCTCAGGAGCTGCCAGTCAGAATGTCTCTCGGTATGTGGCTGTTTTGTGAGGTGTTCGGTTACCGTGACACCTCCGTACGATTGTGAGATTGTAGCCAAAGCATATTGTAATGGTTAGTTTAAATATTACGTTGTGGTATGTTCTATGGTGACTTGTTGGCCTGTTACTTACCTTTTTGTACGTTAAAAAAAGGCAGCGCAATGCTGATGACGCATTCGTAAGTTGTTTAACAAAATCTTAAAGGGCGTAAACGTAAACGTCAATTCCAGCTCAACTCAACTATAACATGATCTCGAAAAAGTCAGTGAAAGATTGACTAATTGATTGGCTGTAAACAATAGGGCAGTTGACTAAAAAAACTAATAAGTCTGTCAGATAGATTTCTAAAAAATATTAGACACGGATTTTTTCTTTTTTCTCGTAAATAAAAAACGAAGAAATATAGTGCGTTAAAAACTCGTGTGACGTCACTTCGTGCTACGATTTTTACCACGTCGTGATGTCACAAGCCCCCACTCATGATCTTTGAAGCTGTATATCTTCGTCAATGATTATAGATTTGATAAAGCAAAAAATACGTGTCCAATATTTTTCGATAATCTAACTGACGGACTAAATAGAATAATATTTTTGTTCCTCAGGAAACATCCCCATTTATTCCACCAACCAAAGCGCTTAACAATTTGTCACATTAATTTTGCGATTATTTTCGTTCAAAAATTGGTGCTGATTTTGATAGAATTATATAAATTAGAGGAAAGTAGAAATACCAAAGAGTACTTATTGTAAATCAAGACCTCAGTAACCGTCTCCAGACTCACATCTATCTCTGCGTCGAAATTCGTCAAAAACCGTTCAACGATTACGTCGTAAAAGCGTTACAAACCATCTCTAGTGTCAATAATATTACTTTGGATTTTCTTTTTTACTTATTGTTTAATATCAGACAGACGTTAAAAAAATTACAATATAAGTTAAAAAAAATCTGTTGCTCTCGAAACATAATTCATTGAAAAAAATGCCAGTTTACATGATTTGAATAAAATGTTTTTGCCTTGTCATCTAGATTATCTTCACAGCAGACTAGAAAAAGCTTATCTTATCAGAAAGATCTGCGATACAGACCCACTGTATTACATTGTGTAATATTGCGAAATACATATACCTATTACCGTTTAGCCCTCAAAATGTTTGTCCTAAAATGAAGTGACAAGTTCAACTTTAGATAAAAAGATAAATGAGACCGACTTCCGAAATTAAAATTATTTCATACTTTTGTGTCTTTTTGTTTAGAATTCGGTTGATTTTTTTTGTAAAAAGTTTATATTTTTCACTTTTTAGCGGTACATCCCCCCCCCACCTAAACGTACCCATCACAGCGTACACGGTATACATTGGTGTAAATAAAAAGTAAGGTAAAGTTTTCCTCTTTATAATATTAAAAAATAGTATAGATATAAATAAAAAAAACAATAGGTACCTCACCTCGTACCCACACGCTCTCCACATAAATAAATCCTCCATTTTCCCAACAAAATTGCTTTTAAACACATATTACGCTACAAAACGTAAAATTGTCGGTTGGAACAAAATGTCTGTACAGGCTGGTCGTCCTGTCGGTCATTACGCCCTGAATATTACATGAGTGTAGCCTGAAACAGTTTCAGCAATATTACATAGTATGGATCATAATATTTCCCTCCGTTTTCTATTAAATATGCTTTCAGTTATGTCTTGTTGTTAAGGGGTAGACTGAAATGATTCTTTATTTCCGTCTATGGTAATGAACAACCAATATCTATTTTCAATTTAACATCTTACACGATGGCGGAAAAGTACGAGTACTTTAGAGCACTTATGAAAAGTCCTCTAGAACACTTAGATTTTCTTTTATCCTTTACTATGTTTTTCTTTAGTTATATATTTTTTCCTATTCGAATTACCGAACGTCGCTATCAAATATTGACACAAAGATGTAGGGTGTCCAAAATTTGAATTAAGTTATGATAAGTTCCATTTTCATAGCCTTTTTTATGACTATCTTTTTTGCCTGAATCTTTTCTTTTAATTTCGTATAACCTGCCAAATCTAAATGATTCCTAAAGAATCTCAGTAAGGCATTCTAAAATATCCAGTCAATCTTGACCTTAAACCCTCCATTCATATTGAACCTCCCTGCACGTAACGGAGGGGTGTATGTAGGTAGTAGTCGCGGGCCATATTAAATGGCCCATCATTTAATATGGCCCGCCTGTTCCCGCGAGCAGCGATCACGCCGAGTCGTGCGCTTACGTCGCTCGTCGCAAGCTATCGCAGCTGGCCTTACACACGATCTAATTGCATTCCGGGAAATAACTCCGCTATTTTTTAATAGACCCCGTTTTGCATTTTTATTTGTATATTTATTTAAGTTGATTTAGCCGTTTTCTTTGTAGGTACAAATTATTGATTGTAATGATTTCGATTTTAATGTGACTTTGTACTGGGGTTTTGTGATGAAATGTTATCAGAATTTCTCAGATGCAACTCTGGATCGGTTCAGGTGGGTAGCTGACACAGATACTAAATAAAAATCAGTTACCTAGTCTTCAAGAACTCAACATGATTGTGGAGCCTAGCCACAGACCATTACTTAACCGCTTCTCATCTCTTCAGTTTTGATATGTAGGTATCATATCAAAACTGAAGAGATGAGAAGCTGGTGTAGTACTGTTGACGAATGATTTATTTGATATGCAAGAGATAATCAAAATGACAAAGAAGCGGCCTATTTAACAAAAAAGCATTTAAACAATACACTCAATAACAAAAACTACTCTTCAAACCACTATTTAAAAGCTAATGATATTTAATTGGACCCCTCGGGCTCGCATAACTAAGTAAGGTAATGAAGTAAACCATGATCGCGGCAAAACACCGCTTTTTTCCTGCCGCGCCGTCGAGCAGGTGTCCAGGATCTCACGGAGGCATTCGTGGGTGGACGTGAGGGAAACAAGGAGTTTTGAGTACATTGATGGCTGGTAGTGAAGTATTTTGAATTGGAGACAGGGCAAAAGGGAGAGAAGAGGATTGGCCGTTTAGCTGATGATGAGTCACAACCACTTACCTCTTGAAAGGTAGAAGTCATAAGTTATTAGACAACCGGATCGGTTCACACACGAGCTACAAAGTAAGGCAATAAGTCGCTTTTATCTATTTCAGGATGTGCATGTTTCTCTTTTTTATCTACGAGTACTTTGTAATTTCACACCAACCAGAGATCGTTTGTCATTCTGAATACTTGTATAGGTAGGTACCTAATTTTACTTCCGACATGAAAGCAACTTGAACCTCAGTTGACTGAAATATTGTCATCTGATTTAAAGCAGGTAAATTACCAAGGGACCATCATCCTAATTAACTAGATTAACTTCGAAAATAACCCTAGGTAGGTATTAAGCTTAAACCCAGCAATGAACCCAAAACACCCCATATTCACCCCTCCATCCCCACACCACATGCTTGTTTCCATAATAAAATGATCCAATACAATATGCAAGCGATTAAACGACGTCCCGTTTACGTACGGTAATTTTGTGGCTGACTGTACAAAACTGTTATTTGGTCTTGTTGGGGCAGAGCTCATTCATTATTTAGAGACGCTCTAATTTGTGGTTATGTTTTTTAAATTTAGTTTTTTTGTGGGTAGTTGATATTTTACAATTGATGCACGGGATTATCATGAGTTTGAACAACGTTGCTTTGCTTAGAGGTGGGTCGGTGGACTGGTGATTATCTTAACATCCCCAAATGCTTTCGTGACTTGGAAAGGACGTTAAGCCGTTGGTATCGGCTGTCATTTGTAGATCTTGGACAATCGTTGTGGATAGTCAGAAGCCAGAAAATCTGACACCAGTCTTCCCAAGAATTGCTACTACTACCAGTTACTGGATTGTGGAGATCAGAAAGGCCGCTCCCCGTTAAATAGTGGTTATACTCATCAGGTGTACTCATCGTTTTAGACTGAAATCCGACCATAAAGGCTAGGCAAATTAAGTGTCATTTTGTATTTTCTCCGTCTATAGCTATTATAATAGTGCCGTCTGTTGAATGTTTATTATCGGATCAGATAAGGAAGTAGGTACAGATGAGATGCACTTCGATGTACTTATGCTATGTATCAGAATACGCTTTTTAGCAGATTCATCCTATGATTCGATTGTTGATTATTTTTTATCTTAAGCAGTATTTGTTTTTTTTGTCTGGTGATAAGAAGCAATTTGTATGAAACATTAAACCGGTTTTATTTATTTTTTTTAATTTTAAACAACATTTTTACCATCATGATTTATTTGTCAAATACATTTACAGTCCTTATAGTTAAAATTATTTACAATTTATTTTTCTCACAGGATTTCTTCAAAAAGTCCCATCGTGTTAAGAAATCACCTACTTAATTCCGTATTACACAATACTAAATCCCCGGGAGCCACTTGCTAGTGTATCCACGCATGTCAAGTAGTGATGGGAGATTTTCTTGCACGTTCCCACCGCCCCCCGCGACGCGTGGTCACCCTATTGAGCGTCTAAGTAAGTGTAAGCAATCTTTATAAAGACGTTTTATGGGAAATTGGTAATACTATAGGTTTTTTTAGTAGTTGGGTGCTCGATAATTTTTAATAGATGGGCAAGTGGAAGTTACTCTACCTGCTTATGTTGCAGTTGCAAAGCTACTGAACCGAATTTGATATTACTTTCTTTTTAATTTTTATTAAAATATATGTATATATATATATATAAATTATAAAATTTCCAAGATGGACTAAGCCAAAAAATAATTGAGGACATCATCTTAAGTACAATGTCGAAATTACAATCTAACCCCTAATTCAGCCGATGATAATCAAAAGAGAATTCTTAAACGAACTCATGAAAATCGGTCAACGTTTAGCTTACCTAAAGTTATCGTAGCCTGTAGCCATACTCTAGTAAATCATAGCAAAGACAAAGTAATAAACATCACCAACTATTCAAAGTTCCACATCAAAATATCCCTAAACACAGAATCAAAGCGTGACTTCCCCTCGGACGATTACCTATTTATAATTAATTGTAAGTGGCCACTTATTATCGAATGTTTAATGAACGCGGCTCGCAGCCCCCTGAGGGTGGCTTGGGAACTAGCACCTGGGCTGCGGCGCGGGGCTAAGTGTGCTGCCTTGAGCGGGGCGGGGGCTACGAGTGCTGGAGGGTAGTAGGCTGACATTGGCGAAGATATAAAGATAGTTATGATTTCCTGAATGAATTTAGTTTTTAGATGATAACTATAGGTAGGTACTCCATTCACGATAAGATTAGACATTGGAACAAAATTGTTTACAGTCCGTCCAACCGATTTTTACTTGTATTCCGTGGGCATAAGGATGGCATTAAAAGTAAACACCTGATTATAACACCAACTGTTTACCGCAGCTACCATGTGTCACGCCGCCAACGCGTAAATCCATTGAACGGACTTTAAAAAAGATGTATTTCAATGTCTAATCTTATCGTGAATGAGGTATAGATAGGTATGTCTGGCAGGATCCAGTATGTTACGTACACCAAAAGGGGGGCGGGGGGGTCTTTGATTTACTTATTTTTGATGACATGGGGGATGGGGTCTCAGGATGTTGATTACGACAGTATTATTTATTTATTTACTTCAGATTGATTGAGAGATTTTCATTTGAACACATGATGACAACCCGGCGGCGCGGACTTATTTATCCTCGGGTTACGATCGCCTTATCTCTACAGACTATAAATTCCTTATTTCTAGACTAAAGCCAGAATAAGAGATTCGCTTACTTTTGCTGACGAGGGGGAGGGGGCGGACAAAAATTTTGCTTATTAATATTTGAATGGCCCTACTCACTCAAGTATGTAATCATAGGTACACGTATATGCTGTGGAATTATTGAAAAATGTTGTACATAATTGAGATTTCATTTTATTTCGCAGTGATCCAGCTCTTGACGCTGATCTCGCATGATGAAAAGGTTTGGATGAGGTCTAAACGCACCCAATACCTGTTCACTAATCTGTATGTGTACGGAATGCTGACGGGTTATACTAGTAGGAAGATGGCAGGGATGACAAAAAACTGCTTTTGAAATAATTGGGAAAACGTTTTTTTTATATTAATTTCGCTCTACTAGTTATTTCGGTCCGGTCCATCGGCAAACATCAAAATTCCCCAGTAGTCAAGCTTTTGAAGTTTCTGAACAAAAAGACGGACGTATCTTATTACAATATTTAATCTGAATTGACCATCACGTGACTTACGCGTCCATCTGTCCGTTTTGTGACGCCTATCTCGAAAACCAGCTCAAACATAAACGAAAAACTTAAGATTTGACACAAACGACTCTTAAAACTGACGTCGTAAGGTTTGTTTCTGCTTAACGAGTGTTGAAATAATATTTTCTTGGCTGTATGAATAAGGTATGGTAATTTCTAATACAGATGTGTCAAACGATACATATTTTTTTTGTGATATTTCTAGTAGTTTAACAAAACATGGATGACGTTTGATTACAGCAATCGTGACTGTGGGATTAAAGTCTGAAGATACATTTTAGTGACCAAGTGGCCACCCGAGTCGCATAGTAAGTATCGTGTCATTGATAGCATTGTGGGGGGTTGTTCTATTTCTTGTGCTACATAGGTACTGAGATCAACACGGTCCGATACATTTGAAAATAATATGTCAAGATTTAAAATGCTCTCTCGAGAACAACAACCATTTAGATTACCATATCACCCGTGATACTGTAATACGCGTAACTAGCTTTGTCCACAAGGCCTAATTTTCACTGTTACTAGCTGTGCCCGTGGCTTACATCTCTTGATTGTCGAAAAAAAAAGCGGATGTTATATAGCCTTTTTCGACAAATGGGCTATCTAACATTAAAATAATTTCTGAATTCAAACCAGTTCCTGAGATTAGCGCGTTCAATCAAACAAACAAACTCTTCAGCTTTATAATATACTAGCAGCGCCCCGCGGTTTTACCCACGTAGTTCCCGTTCCCGTGGGAATATGGGGATAAAATATAGCCTATGTTACTCAGAGTGAATGTAGCTTTCTAATGGTGAAAGAATTTTTGAAATCGCTCCAGTAGTTTTTGAGTTTATTCGTTACATACAAAAATACAAATTTTTCCTCTTTATTATATTAGTATAGAAGAATAGATTTTATTCCAAGTTAGGCCTTATGGGTAAAACTAGTTACACAGTTTTGCAGTATCACCGACGATATTTAGGTCTCATTTCAGTTGGTCTGGCAGTTTGAGTTATTTATGCGGCCTACCCAAATGTCGTTACTTTGGTATGGTTCGTCAAATCGTTAAGCTCATTAAAGTTCTAAGTTTGAGCTACAAGGTAACTGACAAATGCTTGCACTGTCTGGACAGGTCCACTCAAATCGATGTGGCACTTTCCTCAAAGGCCACCTCAGATGTTAACCTACATGGTTCTCATATGAGTCGACCGGTACGGACTGTATGGAATATCTCTGACCTCTGAGTTAGTTACGGTGTCTTCAGGGTAGTCGGCTAGGAAACACCGGCCTCATCTAAAAACTGATCAGAAAAGATTGCAAGTGTAAAAGTGTTATGTTTAACCTACTTACAAAATAAATATCATTTAACAGGGAAGAACATAATTGACTCTCAGCCCACTTGCAATTCTTGTAGCTTGTACCACGATTTAGTGGCTGACTACAGCATGTTCACAGTCATCAGGTCCTCTCATAGTAGTAGATAAAAGAAGATAAGTAGGTACATCATAATTTTCTAATCTGCTTATAATAATATGCCATAACGATAGGACAGCTTTCAGGCAAAATCCAATGTTAAAAAATTTGTTCAATACACTCACCAATCATTTCCAACGTAAAACTCTAAACACATTGCAGGAATAAGTCTGCGTACAGCTACAAGTATATTACAGCTCAGCATAACACAGCGCAATAACTTCAGCAAAACGCATTTATTATTGTTTTTATACTTAATATTATTCTAAATTAACTGCACACGGCGAGCGCTCGCGTTATCAAGACCCATAACTTGATTCAAACACCTTTTCTACTACAAAATGTGGCCATATTACAAATTAACCAACGTAAAAGAAGCTTTACCTTTGAAAAAATACGGTTTAATATTGATCAAGAGTTGGCAAACGATTCGAAGCATATAAAGCTGTAAGTTCACGGATCATAACGAGTCTCTTTGACAATTTTAATTTCTCCTCTCACTGAGTAAAAAATTAAATGTCACACTTGTGTAAAACATTACTAACGTGCTTAAGGTTGAGGGTAAACGTTGCGACAAAGCATAACCCTCAGTTTGCTGTCGCGCAGTCGGGTAAAATGAAATGTTATTTCCTGTCTGGGATTACTTTACAAGACAACATTACAAAGTAAATCAACTGATGATATCTCGCCCGCATTCAGCGAAGGGTATAAGGAATTTGCACGACCCGGGAATCAAACAGAGGTATCCACACTAAACATTACCTACCTAAGGTTTGCGACCACTAGACTACACAGAAACAGTGCTAGGTGTCAGAGGCCCAGCAAACGATGGGATGGTAATCTTCAGTATAGGCACGCTCAGCGTTCCTTATTCTACAATATTATAATTCTGTTTTACACATTTTTTTATCTTTTCACTATGTGCTTGTTGTGCCGAATAAACGTTTTCTATTCAAAACTAGAACTTGCGTGTATCAACTTTCAGTGGCAGAGTGTAAAAGCGCCCTTAACAAATAATACTATTTGCGTTCACAAAATAAACGTAATGTTTCTACGCAGAACTTCACACCTCTTTACGATAGTTTCTCGTATAAGGTTAATAAGGAAAAACACGTCATAAACACTCACAGAAGTCCCACTTTTAGATAATGAAATCGCTTGAAAATCATTTTCCTCTTAGACTCTATGCATAAATCTTAAATCGTTAATTGAAAAAAAAAGAACCAATTATGGACCCTGTCGGGCACAGAAAATACATATTTAAATAAGTAGAGATAGGAAGCGCGCTTTAATCATTTTCCTTATTACTTTCGTTTCATTTTCCCAAGTGGCTATCATATTTCTAAATCAAAATCAATCTGTCGATCGTTTCCCCACTGTTATAAAGTTGGCATTCAAAATAAATTACAAAATATTGAAAATATAACATTACTGGTACTCGGACTCACCGAGTTTTTCCTAAAAAATTACCGAGTTATTCTCGTTTCCAGGACTTCCTATAGTCAGTTAGATGTATGCCTTTTTTCTTGTGCGATCCAACTGCTGGTAGTATGTCCTCTGGTCTTTGACGTAATGGTCCTTCTTCAGCCCCGTGTGTAGTGTCCACAGGCTATATATCGCGGACGGCTGTCAGACCTGCGCGTGCGCCGCGACACATTCATGCATAAAATTATTTTGTCCAGAAACCATAAGCTCGCTCACTACGCAAGATACATTGAACATTATCTAATAACAGTTCTTAACACTTCGTTATTATTTTTAATAATGTCTTCCATTTAAAAATTAGGATATTTGTTACTTTATTTGTTGATCGTAACTTGTGCGGCATACATCGCGGCTTATCTTCTAAAGCAATGCCACAGACTCGATAAAAACGGTTAATGAATATCAAACATAATAAAGAGTGCTATTTTATATTGAATTACATAACTACCAGACGTTCCTATTTCTATGAACTACCAACTTTTATTTACAAACACCGAACTCATCTCGCACCCTTATGAATGAAGCCTTAAGGTTGATTATTGTTTATGGGAGGTGTAAACCGAGTTGGTGGTTCTGTCAGTTTGCGATCACCCCGGGGAGTCTTGCGCAGCTCGTTAGAATATGATTACGACCTCGCAGTTAGGGACCTGGCATCGGTAGCAATTAACATGTTATGGGCGTGTGTTTATTGTAAATTCTTAAGGTCTTATTGTATGGAAAGAGATTGTAAAACATTTGTTATTGTGTGGTACACATTTTTCTTCCAAATTTAAATTAAGGACACGAAATAACAGTCGATCTACATGGTTAAGCAACGTTTGTCGGGGTCTTTCTGTGAATGGGTAACCATCTTAACATAGGAGGGATTCGTCGGTGTCTCTGAAAGCATGTTAAACCGTAGATCCCGACTGTCATCTGTAGATCTTTGACAGCCAGGGAGTCAGAAGTAAGGAGATTCGACACATAATTACTGGAGGTTGGATAAACAGTCGCTGCTACTGGTTACACTGGAAATCGAACCAAACATAGTTGGGAAAAGGTAGGCAGACTGAAACATTTACTTATAGTTTTTGAACTGGAAGGCATCAACGCTGCTTGGCGGTAGAAAAGGGAGATCCTGGGCAGATTGTATGTATTGTAGTAGAAAGTAAGTACTGACAACTAAGAAGGTGCATCTGCCATGTTATCTCTTCAACACCCTTTTTTTCTGGATGGGAATCATCATATGAATTCTCCCGCTCTGGGCGGAGCGGAAGGGAGTGTCAGGCTCTTACTGACTAAAACTCACCCGTGATCCTTCTAGTGCCCTTTGCGTTCCAGGGCCGCGGTGACTCTTTCGAACAAATTCCGCAACCCATCTCTTCAACACCCTTGGTTGACTACTAGAGAATGTCGCCTTTGTATATTTGTGCATGAAGCCTAAATAACATGGAGCGCTGTACTATCATTATTTGCTCAAAAATGCTAACTTGTTCTCTCAAAGTTATGAAATCGAATTCATGTGGGAGACGGTTCAATAATACACATAAATAGGTTTGTTAATTATATTCAGAAACAAAAAATAACTCAGTAATACAACCTAACAATAACAATAATCTATAACATATTATATCCAGTAACGAAAAGACACAGTAACACTACTTAATAACACATTATTACATTACAGTATAAAATTGACGGTTAAAGCAATACATAAAAAGAAACCAAAGTCAGCATAAAAATATTACAAGAAAACATACCTGACAGTTCAGAGCACCGTTGTGCCGTGTCCACTATCGAACAGCTTCTGATCTGTCGAAAGGCCGTGCGCCCTTATTTATAGCACAACTTACTCGCAAAGTGGGGGAAAAGTAGTCAGTCACAATACTATTATAGACCGGAAGGTAGTTGCAAAATACCATGTGACATTTCTTAAAAATATTAAATAATTGATCTCTCACACGGCCATACTGACGAGCAGCCACTATGGCTCGCGAACTCATTTACTATTTATGTAAAACCATAGTATATCATAACACATAACCGACTAATGGTCTAATCGCATTACCTTATCAGCTAATTGTGTCTAAACTACATGATCAAATTGCATAGTTACACAAGCCAAATCACATGGCGTCATAATTTGCCAAGTCACATGGCAACATGATTTTATATCAGCCAAATCACATGGCATCATGATTTTATATCAGCCAAATCACATGGCATCATGATTTTATATCAGCCAAATCACATGGCATCATGATTTGATATCAGCCAAATCACATGGCATCATGATTTTATATCAGCCAAATCACATGGCATCATGATTTTATATCAGCCAAATCACATGGCAAATGACATGGTCACTCATTTTCCATGACACGGGTAAAATTGCCCAGCATAACCATGATCGTTGGCCAGACGTTCTGAGATATGCAGGACAATCTTAAAAATTACACAATCAACATAAAATTCTGATAGGTTTCATTCGGGAGTTTGTTCATTAACTTCGTTACAGTCACCAGAAATATTAAGAGAGTCAGTCAATTCACATCCCATGTCGGGAGTGACGATTCGTAAATTATCATGTGAGACGTACAACTCATTGCCAGTTTTGTTAACTCTAACTGTATATCTGTCGTTCTTGTTCACTTCAGTAATTACGCATGGACCTTTAAATTTACTGTCAAGTTTGTTAATCACTCGCGGATTTTGTTTGACCAATACAACATCACCGACTTTGAACGGTACAATTTTAGCCTTAGTTTTATCATAATCGGCTTTTCGAGATTGAGCAAGCTCGTCCATCCTTAGTTTAGACTCTTGACGGCACATATCGAGGTCCATACGTTCAACATCATTTAGCAAAGCTGATATAGCTGGAGGTGACTGATCGCAGCCCATCAAAAGTTGGAAAGGAGTATGACCAGTACTTTTACTAAAGGTGCTGTTAATTGCCAACTGCACTTCACCGACAGCATCTTTCCAACTTTTTTTGGTTGTATTTTCAACAATAGTAAAACAATTTGTCAGAACCTTCATGATTCGCTCAACTTGACCATTTGCACGACTTACTCCACTAGCTATAAAATGCAACTCTACAGACCATTTTTCACAAAAACTCGTAAATTCCTTGCCAGTATAAGAAGCAGCCTGATCACAAATAATACGTTTAGGTGTTCCAAAAGTGTAAATTAATTAAAATTGATTGAGTCAGGCGTTACTTTGCGGAAATCCATTTTAAATTTGAAAATGAAAACAATATATCTAGTTTTAATTTCCGCGAATATTAGTGGGTTGCAGGTATGCACCTCCCTCCCGCCCGCTATATTATGCACATGCGAGATTACTGGGCAAATGCAAGGATTTTAAGCACATGCAGGAAGGCAATGCAAAACCCAACACCATTACCGACACGTGACACGTGTTTCGTGTTTATTTGTAACGGAAAAGATATTTTAGAAAATAGTAAAAAGTCTGGGGTGTATAGTCTGGTCTGTGATGAATGCAACGGGGTGTATGTGGGTCAGACGGGCCGAAACTTTGACATAAGGTATGGGGAACATGTTGCCGCGTATAGAAATGGCCATTCGGACAAATCGAATTTCGCGAAACATCTAATTGATACCGGCCATTCTTTGCGCGACAACAATAGTTTTAATATACTACATATTTGTGATAAGGGTTTCCGGCTGTGTGTTTTAGAACAATTAGAGATTTTTAAACATAGTAATAATAATAATTTTGCACTGTTGAATGACCAGACGAATTTGGTTTCTTCCCCTTTACTGCGAATGTTTGTGGGTAGTTGTACACAAATAACCAACGGTGGCAGTGTATAAAAGGGGGGTGCCTTGTACTAAATGCTCAGTCGCAACTCAACGGTCAGCGAGTCAACACGTCCCCTGAGGATGCCTCGTGGAGAGGCGAAACACGTGTCGGTAATGGTGTTGGGTTTTGCATTGCCTTCCTGCATGTGCTTAAAATCCTTGCATTTGCCCAGTAATCTCGCATGTGCATAATATAGCGGGCGGGAGGGAGGTGCATACCTGCAACCCACTAATATTCGCGGAAATTAAAACTAGATATATTGTTTTCATTTTCAAATTTGTAAATTAATTCCTTCAAAGCATTTACTGTAGCTACTGCAGTCAAATTAGTTACGGGTTTCATATAGCAAAATTTTGTAAACGCATCTATAAAAACAACTGCGTATTGTTTAGTAGGTTTACTGCCACTCAATTTACCTGTCGTGTCCATGTGAACGGTATGGAATGGAGTAGGGGGCTTATCTATGGGGTGCAGAGTAATCTGTCGTGAACCAGATTGGCTTTTATTTATCTTACAAGTCAGACAACTGTCAACGTATTTACGTGTACACTTGGACATATTCGGGAACCAAAATTGTTCTCTTATTTTGTCAAGGGTTTTTTCCCAGCCGAAGTGTTTAAGAGCATCATGATAAATTTGTATGATATGCCATCTATAACTTTTTGGAACATAGAGAAGTTTCTTAACTTTATTATTAATGGAAATAATACGATACAACAGACCATTTTGGATCTCATAACTGGAGGCAACATCATCGTTAATAGTTTTGTTTTTGATTGATTCAATTATATGTTTGGTCTCGGAATCATTATTTTGCTCTACTTCCAGCCATTCACTATAATTTTGAATGTTATTTATGTTGACAGTTGACGGATTACGGCTTAAATAATCAACATGGGGAATACGTTCCCCTTTTCGATACTCGATACTAAAATCAAACGACTGTAGGTAAGCCCACCATCTATGTACCCTAGGAAGCAATTCCTTTTTATTACGCGAGGCTTTAAGCGAGTTACAGTCAGTAATTACTTTAAATGGTCTCCCAAGCAGATAATGACGGAAATGCTTTATAGATCTAACAACTGCCAGAGTTTCCAACTCATAAGAGTGGTAACGGCTTTCAGTCTCAGTGGTGCGCATGCTGAAATACTCTACAACTCTCATTTGAACATCATGTTTTTGAAAAAGAATTCCTGCCAGACCTGCGGAACTGGCATCAGTATGAAGCTCAACAGGTTTAGCAGGATCAAATAAAGCGAGTACAGGTTCAGAGGCAAGGTACTGCAGAATTTTATTCCTTGCAGATTCGTGCTCAGTTGTCCAGTACCACTTGACATTATTACGAGTTAGATTATACAAGGGTATCATAATAAGAGAAAAATTAGGAATGAACTTTCGGAAGTAACTTGCTAGCCCACAAAATTGTCTTACTTGCTTTACAGTCGTTGGGATAGGGGTATTTAAAAGAGCGGAAACTTTTCCCTGACTTGGTTTGACATGACCGTTCGAAACAATTCTTCCTAAATATTCGATTTCAGTTTTTAAGAATTTACATTTTTTTACATTAAGAGAAAACCCAGTTTTGTGTAAAGCTTCAAGAACTAACTTTAAACGTTCGATACCTTGATTAACGGTTTCTGAATAGACTACGATGTCATCTATGTAAATTAATACAAAATTGTCAACAAATTCTTTAAGAGCCGTATTAATCGCCCTTTGAAACACTGAAGGTGCATTGCAGAGTCCAAATGGCATCCTTAGATACTCATATTGCCCATCAGGCGTAACAAAGGCAGTTTTTTCTACAGAATTATTCGCAATCGGAATTTGGTGAAACCCGGCTGCCATATCTAAAATTGTAAAATATTTAGCACGCGATAATTTACTAATATGATCATCAATAATTGGGAGTGGAAAGTGATCCCGAACAGTGTTGCTATTCAATTCCCTATAGTCAACACACATTCGGTCACTACCATCCTTTTTGCGAACCAATAGTATGGGACTCGCAAATGGAGAATTGCTATCACGAATTATATTATGGTCTTTCAAATCTTGGATTATATTTTTGATATGTTCACGCTCAGCAGGAGCTAATCGGTAGGGTCGTCGTTGAACTATTGTATCAGGATTCTTCAACCGAATTGTTAACTCACCGGTAGTTACTTGAGAAACTGCGTTACCTGACGTGAACATCTCAGAATATGATTTTAATAAGTTAGTTATCACAACAATCTGTTGTTGAGTTAATTCAGGATTAATATCTACTCCATCAAAGTCAATATCCTTAATAATAGTATTAACACTGTAAGAGTTGCGACAAACTTTAGCAAAATTCCCTGAGAAAGTCACTTGAATACCTGGTATTTCAAATAAATTTTGACCAAGTAATACATCATACTGAATGTATCCATCAGGGACTAGAATAAAATCTAACTCAACGTTTATACCATCAACACAGATCATACATAATTTTTTGCGCGAGGAACTGAAAGCATTATTACCAACTCCTCTCAAAAGAATTGTTTCGTAAGTCATCCTGCCCCTAACTGAATCGCCAATACTGTCGCGCATTAGAGAACATTCCGCACCACTGTCTATTAGGCAGGAATAGTCATGATTGTCAATTTGAATAGTATGCAATTTTTTGTTGGTTAAAACTAGGCTATTAACTTGGGAAGACCTTTCGTCTTTAGTTTTCTTATTTAAGCGGTGGAAACAGTTTTCGCTGGAATGCCCTTTTTTATTACAAAAAGTACAAGATGTAATAGGATGTTTTGGACCCGAATCGACTGGTTTTGAATTACTAGAAGTAATAGTCGAAGTCGAGTCTTTAACAGAGCTGCGGTTGGTGCTTAAACGACAGCCTTTTTGGATGTGTCCTAATTTGTGGCATTTATGACATCTTCTAGACGAATTGTCGGGGTTAGACATGTTTTTAGAACGCTTGGATGGAATATTGTGATCAGACTCTTTACCTGGTCTCTTCCGCTTATATGAATTTAAGCTTTGAATTAACTGTGGCAAGTTTTTCGGTGTAAGTCGTAGCAAATCAGAACGAATACGAAAGTCGGACATACCTGAAATAACTGCTTCGACAAGGCGTTGCTCAGTCACCTCCACACCAATCACTTTTTTCGCCAACTCCCATTTTTGAGTGGCATACTCAGCAAGACTAGCAGCTTGGTCACTTGTATAGTCCAAAAACAGCGACAAGTCGTCGTAGTAACGAGATTCATCTGAAAAAGTTTCGATAAGACTTGCTTTAAGTTCTGGCCAGCTAGTAAGAGTTGAGTAATTACGACGTGCCCATTCAGACGCGCGTCCGCGCAAGTTTTTTCTTGTCAAATTAAGAATTTCTCTATCGGTGAGGTCAAATTCAGTTTTAAGCTCCTCGACGTTTCGGCACCAGACTTTGACAGTATCGGTCCGATCGTCGGGGTCGAAAGCTGGTACATAGATATGTTCAAGACTGCGCATGCGGGGAATAGGCCGGGTATTTGGTGGGTTAAAAGCTTTTGCAGTAGTTTGAATCAATTGTGACATCATATCCTGCATCATACTTTGCATAACATTTAGGGGTACAAACTCTACTGCCCTCGAATCACGGCTGCTACTGGCTGCCGTTGAACCACCGAGAGCTGCATCGTGATGGGCCGGGGATGTTATCGTCTCATTGGTCGTAACTGCATAGCGCGGTGTCCTTTGTCCCAAGATTGGAGATTGGTAACCAGGTGTAGGACCTTCACTAGGCCCTTGACTGGGTTTTGCAGCACTTTGCAAGACCCTAGTCTCGACCGCCTCAGATTTGTCTTTGTTCATCCTTAAACTTTCCTGAAATCAAACATATGTAGGCGTAGTCTTTGTTATCTATCCCACTTCTGATGTGGGAGACGGTTCAATAATACACATAAATAGGTTTGTTAATTATATTCAGAAACAAAAAATAACTCAGTAATACAACCTAACAATAACAATAATCTATAACATATTATATCCAGTAACGAAAAGACACAGTAACACTACTTAATAACACATTATTACATTACAGTATAAAATTGACGGTTAAAGCAATACATAAAAAGAAACCAAAGTCAGCATAAAAATATTACAAGAAAACATACCTGACAGTTCAGAGCACCGTTGTGCCGTGTCCACTATCGAACAGCTTCTGATCTGTCGAAAGGCCGTGCGCCCTTATTTATAGCACAACTTACTCGCAAAGTGGGGGAAAAGTAGTCAGTCACAATACTATTATAGACCGGAAGGTAGTTGCAAAATACCATGTGACATTTCTTAAAAATATTAAATAATTGATCTCTCACATTCATTCATAAAACTTCTTCTTCCCTACATACTATGCAATATTTAGAGTTTAGAAAAAAACTCATTTTGCTCACATAGTCGGTTATACCATAAAACATTGAGTAGTAACACTTATTGACATTAGAAAGCGGATCTCAGTAGCTAGGAAAGGTGGGACAAATGCCTCAGGCCTGCATATTATATGAGCTGCGTGTTATAAATACTGTCACCAGGCGTAGGCGACATCCTGCAAATAAGAGGTCGTTTAAACATTCACGAAGGGGTATAAGGAATGACGAAGTTGCAGGCCGAGGTTACCGACATAGCCCGAAAAAACGGCGGTGGATAGGGCACCACATTACTCGCAGAACAGATAGTCGACGGCACTGAAAGTTTCTGGAGTGGCGACCCTGTTCTGGAAGACGAAATGTCGGAAGGCTTCCCTCAAGATGATCCGAAGGCCAGGTAAAGACTGGGCACGCCGCCATTGCGGCGGTAAGTCCCCTCTTTGAGGAGTGGCTGGAGAGACGCCACGGCGTCCTCACCTTCCGCCTGACGCAGGTGCTCACCTCAGGTACCTGTGTCGGATCCAGCGGGAGGACACGTCCGGGTGTCATCACTGTGTGGATCGCCCGGAGGACACGGTGGAGCATACGGTGGAGGTCTGCCCTGCTTGGGCGGAGCAACGCCGTGTCCTCGTGGAGGCGATCGGCGGCGGCGACCTCTCGCGGCCGGCCCTGGTTCAAGCCATGGTCCGGAGCGAGGAGGCATGGGAAGCGGTCGCCTCCTTCTGCGAAGCAGTAATGCTAGCAAAGGAGGAGGCGGAGCGCGTGCGAGAGAGGGAAGCCCCTCGCTCCAGCCGCCGCAACAGGAGAAGACGCCCCGGGCGTCGGGAAACGCAGGGCGATTCCCGGCCACCGTAGGCGCGGGCCTGCGGATGGCGAGCTATGGGTGGCTTGCCGTCCGATAGCAAACAGGCCCGAGTCGACGGCGCGTCGTGTTCCACGCGCGCCTCAAAGAGCCGTCAGCAAAGAAGACGGGGCCCCATAGGGTCAGTGCCTGCTAGGGTTGCGGAATTTGTTCGAAAGAGTCACCGCGGCCCTGGAACGCAAAGAGCACAAGCAGGAACACGGGTGGGTTTTAGTCAGTAAGAGTCTGACACTCCCTTCCGCTCCGCCCAGAGCGGGAGAAGTCACTTGATGATTTCCCATCCAAAAAAAAAAAAAAAAGGCCAGGTAAAGACTAGGGGATTCCGTTGGATGCAAGACGCGCAGGTCAGGTGGATGTGAAGACACTTTGGGAGGCTTATGGTCAGCAGTAGAAGAGTCTTTCGGCTAAAATATTCGACTGAATGGTAGATGTAGGAGAAGAAAGAAAATATCAACAATAATAGCGACTCTACACAATACGTCGCCGACGCAACGTATTTCGATTAACTAGTTGTTATGTTTTTAATATTAGTATAGTAATTTGTAAAATTATATTGTGTATTTTTTCTATGGGCCTCAGTTGCCTGAAAATAAAGTATTAAAAAAATATCAGCAGTAAGTAAGTTTTGGAAAATGTTTTCATTCAGATAAGATTGTTTTAGCCTTAACGACTAGAATCATTACACGAGACACTAGACCTTTACAAGACCCAATTTAGATATATGTAGTTGATCAATATCTACTATAATTATCAGAAATAAATTTTTGTCAATTGTCATTGGTTCATTACCATCACGATTTTTATATTAACTTCTGTCAAATCTTCTATTTTTAGACGACTTCTTCTATTACTGACGACTTCTTCTATTACTGACTACGTTGCCTTCAGATCATCGAGTTAAGTTAGTCCTGACTTTAAAAGCGTCATTACTTGCCATTATTACAAAATGTAATGTAATGTAATGCGTATATCTTTAGTAGTAGAATGCCCCGCCTCCGTTTTTCCTGATATATAAAACCTGGAGGTAATTAAGTCATGAGAGATTGTGTTACTTCTAAGGAAGCGTGCTCCATCGTCCAGCACATCTTGACTTTCTAGCATCCGTTATATTCTGTTAACTAGGTATATTAAAATTAAGGTTCAGTGAACTTCAAGGGAAGTATTAATTCCAACTTGATTGCATGTATTGATTGCTCACTTCGTTGTCATTTCACCTAAGTTTTCGTGAGGAGATTTATACTACAGGGTGAGCTAGTGTTGATATAGTCAAACGCGACCCTATCAAAATAATCTACAGGTCCCTCCAACCCCCAAAAACTTTCTTTAATCCACAATTTATCCAACTCTGACGCAGATCTTCTCTGAATGCTGAGTGTTACCAATTAGCGTCGGAATAAGGAAGTGAACAATACCGCACATCTTGTTGAGATCCAGCCGCTGTAGAGTGTAGGTACACACTTGATCCGTGTGATGCCATGATCTAATTACTTCAATCATCACTGAGGGTACTACTGGAATGTTTTTCGAGGCAATGTCGAAGATAACTCACTCATTGTGTCTTCAAGTTTTTGAGATAGACGGACCTTAGGAGACTCCATTGATGATAAGGGCCAGGGTCAGTGAATAACAGAGACTCCTTGCTGTTTGTTTTACCCTTGATTGTAAAAGCAGTTAGCCTGTAAAGACTGCTATTAAATCCAACAACAAAATTTACTTTACAAAATACGTACGTAGCATTAAGGATACTATTACCCGGTTGCGGAATTTGTTCGAAAGAGTCACCGCGGCCCTGGAACGCAAAGGGCACAAGAAGGATCACGGGTGGGTTTTAGTCAGTAAGAGTCTGACACTCTCTCCCGCTTCGCCCAGAGCGGGAGAAGTCAATTGATGATTTCCCATAAAAAAAAGGATACTACTCCCCGAAAGATATTGGAGTGTGAGTTAGACATGACAAAATCTTAACGCTCAAAGCCTAGGGGCGTTAACTGTCCGGTCATGTCTATCTGCGGGCGGCTCGTCATCATCAGGGAAAGCTACGCGTGCATGGACAACATTAGCAAGTCCAGTCATATAGGACACTAATTGATCATGATCCGTAGTGTTATGCTCACTTATCGATAATATCTGCGATTTCCACCACAGTTCAGGGTCCCTGGGGGCTTCCACCACAGTTCAGGATCTCTGTTACTATGGCATCGTGGTAGCGGCTGTTGTCAACGCGTATGAGCATAACAGCACACAAGCCTGACCCCTCACATCGCGTGTCTTTTACCACCGTTCAGGGTCCCTGGTGACTTCCACCACAGTTCAGGATCCCTGGTACCGTGGTAGCGGCTGTTGTCAGCGCGTATGAGCACAACAGCGCCCACGCCTGACCCCTCACATCGCGCGGCTAATTTAATTCCGCCGCATACATACGAATACTTCATAATCATAACTCTAGGGATGGTACTCCGGCGTTCTTGATAATAGTTGAGATATTGATACTAGACTGGAGAAAATGCTTTGTGATTAGTTGTTGCAGATTACTGAAAATTAAAGTAGGTACAGTCGGTGATAGCAATTAGCTGACCCCCCTAAAAATTACTCGATTTTACACCCTATGCTCATAACATTAAAAGTTATTCAATATGTTTGAGTTTATCAGACTAACACTACTCGTTGAACAGAAACAATAAATAATTTTGATACGCAAACTTGAGCTTTAAGAGGTTGGTATTAGGTCATTTATTTATAACTGTTCACCTATTTTAATAAGTGGGTAGTTAGACGTCAATATGCGTATTCAACCAAAACTGCTATAGATATGACATTAGGAATATGGGGTAGAAGAATAAATTGAACAAGATATTCTATGCACAAATAGCAGTGAATACGCGCGAACATTTTTACCTTGCCTTACTAAATTGTAAAAATCCACGCTTTTTTCCTTTTTATTAATTGTTATCAGTTTTGATAGTTTAATCGTCATGTCCAAGTTGAGTTGAGTGATTATTTAAAATACAAAATAATCTATTTGCATGAGGAGAATGTTGGTATTAAAGCGATTGCTACGAACTTAATATAGCGGTAAGTGTATTCTTTTTTATGCTTCATTTATAATTATAGTTATTCCTTAATTCGCTAGTTGGCTTAAAAGCCGGTGAATGTAGAATAATAGACAATTAACTATGTTTCATTATGAGTCTAATTTGAGATCATTTATAGGTCTAATTTAATTTATATTATCTAAATTGATAAACGTAATTTGCAAACTTAATCGATAAATAAAATTATGTTTACCTATTCGTTACTAAAATTATGCTTATTGTGTTGTTTCAGAGAAATACAGTCAGATTGTGGCTAAGACGTTTGACGTGTGGTTTTAATATTCAAAAAGATCGTCCTGGACCAAAACCATTCATGAGAGGAAGTGATTGTTGTTGAATATGGTGCGCGGTATGCGGGACCGCTTGCAACAAGTAATAGAAAAAAATGGTGCTCCACTTCGCTATGAAAAGCATAATTATAAATGACTTGAGTAACCAGTGTTGGTCACAAACAATACTATCGTATGTCAGTGTGTGTGTTAAATTAACTATTGTTATAATTTCTAACGAAGTATTTCGAATACCTAGTTTTTTGTCAAAACCTTATAAGTAACTAAAATAACTACTCACAAAACAAATTGATATATTATAGTAGGTAGAACTTCAACGTATAATGCCGTTTTATTTAGTTAAATGATATTTAATGTGGTGATGTTATTGTTATGAAATAGAAATACATACCTATATTTCTAAATATTATAACATGCTGATTCACTACATTAAACTCAGTGCAGTTAACAACGTTTTTAGTAAGTAGGTAAATATTATCATCTTCGTGTCGTCATCAATATCATTTATATTTTCATTAATTTTCTTATAATATTTTTTTTTTATAAAATATAATCGTTTTTACCATCATTTTGGTTTTTTATTTCTGTTCGTTTTTTTTTTTGTTGCTAAAGTTATAATTTATTATTTAAAACTTAAAATAAATTATTTATAACTTAAAATAAATTTACAAAACAGAAACAAACGCGTCAATCACGCTGGTTACGAACTCCGAGCCTCGATTTGTCAGCTCACTACAGTCACCACTAGACCATTCGAAACATATTTAACGTGGTCGAAATTACGTATTATATACAAGTTAAAATAATACTCAAGATCATACCTACCTTAGCACTGCGTATTAAAGATCAAATTCGAATAACTATTTTAATCATCGTAGACGTTGAACCAGTTGTCTTACTGCTAACGAGCAAAAGGTTCAAATTCGTTTAATTTTTAGGGGGTCAGTTAATTGCTATCACCGACTGTACCTTTCCGCTTTCTTGCTGATGAAGATATTTTGCTTTAATTTTGCGAGAATGAGCAAGAACGTGTGCAGTAATGAACATGTCACAAAATATAACAATACGTAGTAAAATATAAAAGCCAGAAATGCCTTGCATTTGGGAGCGTTTCTAGGAAAGAATATAGCAATATATTAAAGCGAAAACCTTGTTCTAGACAGATCTAGAGTCTGAACAACCACCAGTTGAATAACAAACAAAAATAAGGTACTTGAAGCGATCCGAGTATAGATATCAAGATTTTTAAAAAGATGCATGGAAGCATGTTTTAATCTTAATCAAGCTCAATAATTCCATATCCCAAAATGACCTGACAAAAAAGGATAAAACAACATCTAAATTAAATTGAGTTGTCACACTTTTTGTGACACTTGCTTGACTGAACAGATACCGGCGCAGGCGCATCCCTACGGCGGCCGGAGTAGGGAGTGTCCCTATCAATTAGTTAACCTTACTTAAGGTGCGGGTCACAAACAACGCCGATCGCCGGCAATTGGAGGTGGCCGGGCCTTATGTCGTGATCTCACTTGTGACTCATTAGCGGTCGTAATGTTTGAGGTCTAACTCATTATGGAAAGGTTTAAAGTAGATCTTTTATGATGTGTTGTGGGTTGTGGATACACCGGCGGATCCCTGGGGGCAAAGGACCGAGACATCTTTGACAGTCTACAACCTAACGAAACTGAAAACTGATGCGACACTGTTGAAGGATGTTTAAAGACGCTTGATAAATGATAATGATATTTATTTTGTTAGGTTTAGGTTAAACATAACACTTTTACAAGTCAAATATTTTTGGTCATTTTAAGCTAGATGAAGCCGGATTGGAAACGACGAGACTTAAATATCAAAGGTCAGTACATCTCACACCTCAGATTTGCGGATGACATTGTCATCATGGGAGAATCCCTCCAGGAGCTCGAAGTGATGATGAGCAGCCTGAGTCCCCCTTCAAGGCGGGTACTTAGGTCTCGAGATGAATACGGACAAAACTACAATGTTCATGTCAGCCCGAGACCTGTAATGGCGCTACACGCGAGGTCGTGCAGGAATACAAACGACAACTCTGGATCTCCCCTGAAAAGAGAGAACTCTGCCCAGCAGGGGAAGAAGTCGGGCAGATTATAATGATTATGAGGTTTATTTATTTTTCTGTTACTATTAACTTTATCAGCTCCTATAGTTTATTCTTGGATTGAAGTATTTGCCAGTAGTATCTATAGTATACCAGCTGTCACTCGCGGCTCCACCCGCGTGATTGTCAAAAATAATCCCAAGGGTGCACTCCCGGGACATAAAAGTATTATATGTGTTATTCCAGACTATAATCTACTTCTGTACCAAATTTGATCAAGATCCATTTTGTAGTTAGCGTGAAAGAGTAATAATCGGTTCCGTCACAGAGAGGAGGCCTGTGTCTCAGCACTTAGCTGTGGGGTCTGTGGGCTGATCGTGCTTATGCTTATTTGCCTGTTAGCAATATGGTTGGCGGTGCCAACCGACCGGCATGAGCTGGACTTGCTGTCAAGTAAACCAAGTAAGTCAACTTTAGATCAAGTAAACCCATTCGGCAGTAGTAAGAGGCTACAAGAAACTTGTATATTAAAATGATTTAGGTACTGTTAAGAACTCTTGAATGGTTGCTGGTATCTTTAGCTTAAAAAAGTGAAGTGAGTAGGTAAGTAAATGATCTCACAATGTTCTCACAATGTATTTATTCAGCCTTAGTACGAAATAGGTTTTATTTTTTATTGTTTAAAGTATTTGCTCAGATGTTACTCCAGACGAAAAGGCCACACAGAACAAACACACGGAAAATACTTAGAATATTTTGATAGAAAATATTACTTGTCTCAGTATCAACTAGGAACTGAAGTAGTCATTTTGTATGGACTTATCGTGTATTTCAGGTGAGCAGTCCTCAAAATGAATAAACACATTCCCTCTTACTGGAAAGCGACTCTTTGGCCAGACAAAGGTAACGATCGGATAGAGGATTGATATATGACTATATGGATTGAGGTGGACTAATTAAAACCAAATAAATTACTAATTTCAACTCAATTTACCTGTTAGAAATAAGCAAATAAAAGCCCAAATCTGTAGGATCTCTGAGTCGGAGTCAGCGACGCGAACTAATACAACTATTACACCCGGAGCCACTTAGTCTGCTGTTATCTCGCGATAGCAAGACACTCGCGCCACCACGAAATAATTAGCAGAAGGTTCAATAAATCAGATAATGATTTCTGTGAGCCTGTTTTGAACATAAAATACTTATCTGTTGAAGATTTAGATGGTAAAGATCCGTTCGAATGTTTGTTTATACGAGTACGAGTTCACCATACAAGAAATACGGTAGTTATAATTTCTCCCGCACACGACCGCTCCCAAAAGATTGCTAACCACAATGCGAGGTCGCTTCGGTCTATAGTCTAGACGGGTTAATATTGTCGCCTAAAAACGTGCCGTCCACCTTGTCCATAAAGGAACCTTTGCAGGATCTGCATATTGCTGACTAAATAAAATTGACGACATCAAACCAGCGACATCAATGAAGCGTAGCCAAGTGTTCTATAATTTGAATCATTACTGGTTTCTACTCAGCAAGTGTGACTGAACTTAAACTTTATAAGATTAACACAACCACCGACCCTATGCCCCCTTCAGTGATAATCCAGGTCAATTTATCATTGTTTATAGGAGTGGTACTTCTGTCCCTCACCCCCGTGTGCAATGGACCGAATGACGTCACATGACATGGCCGAACATCGCGGCCGGTTTGATCTCTTGATGTAGGAGCCGATAGCGATGCTGACTTCCTTTGACGACGACACTTGAGCCGAAAGGATTGAATTATCATGCTAGTATGGAATGTTAGTTAGTGCCCGGATATAAATGCTCTCTCTAAAAGATAGAGAGATCTATTTTTCTGTTACTAGGTATTGACTTTATCAATATCAGCTTATTCTTGGATTGAAGTATTTGTTAGTACTATTTATAGTACATAAGTATATTTGGATGCAGGTCCAGTTCCGTCACAGCCCAAGTAGCACATGACAGCCGCATAGTGACTTGATTATAGAATTTTGTGACACTCAAGGCTGCTTTAGTTACCTGCTTAAAGGCTGTGTAGCTAACTACACAGCCCTTGTAATTCTAATTTGGGCCCCAAATTAAGCAGCCTTGAGCATTACAGTGACTGGTTAACGGTGGTATAATCATTGAAACAGCTGTACGAGGCCTGTACAATGGCTTATACTGCTATACAACAGCCATTGCAGCCTAAGATTCAGCTACTTTAATTCTCTTCAACAGCTTCTAGATGTTTTGAGGCTTGGCAATAGCTTTTATTAAAGTATAAATAACCAAACAAAAATACTTTTTTATTTAATTTTCTTTTGTGTATTTTGTGACAGATGACATTTTATTGTTTGTTAAAGTGCGCGGGCGGACTATTATTTAAGGTAAGATATTTTTAATAGTTTTCACGTTGGTTTTAAGTGTCCTGTATGTAAATTGAGTTGCGAGTACCACTTTACTGTTAATGTGTATAGGTAATTACATCAAATATTTCACGCGCCATCAGAATAATATCGCTTTAACGAAAATATTTCACAAGATTAAATGGTGTACGAATACTTAATAGATTTATCACTCAAATTATTGCTTTCGAACTTAATGTATTCTATTAGGAAATAAGTGGAAAATATATTGTTTGAATTAAAAGCTATCAAATATCCTTAAAAACTATAAGAAATCATTTGGATATTTAATAACAAATCGTTTCTGTACTGCTAAAATGGCGTTAATTTGTTATCCAGTACAAATTCTCCAGAAATTCTTTTAAAAAGTTATTTGCTGTACAGTGGTGTTACCAAGTCAATGTACCAGCTTCTAGCATTATAATGGCTGGAGAAAGGATTTTAATTATCTTTCTTACTGTGTACTGGTATAAATATAGAGCATACAGTAGCTTTTCAGGGATAAAGAAATCTCGACAGAAAACCATTTCAATATGTACATTGTTTGGCTTTCGAAATACCCTTGCAAGCCCAGTAGTTAGGTAATTTTGCGCATCCTTCTCTTTTTTTAATTTAGTTTAGAACAGCGCTATCCATGTCATTTCGTCAAAACAACCGAAAAATATTTTGCTTTTCCCTTTTCGTATTATATTATGATTGTTAATTAGTTAATTATTGTTTTCAGGAATAATAATGCCGTTTAAAATAATCAAAACCGTTGAAAAAGGAAACGAAAGATTATAGAGAAGGAGAAGAAAAGTGGTTGGGAGCATTTCATTTTTCATAATGGCATTCGTAATTATGTTGTATTTTCACAAATTATGTTTCATATTGATTAAAAAACAGTATTTACAAATTTATACAATGATTTTTTATTTTTCTTATCATCCTTAATAAGATTGTATCTTTGCTAAATTTTGAAAATAAATTTTGGGGAAACTTTTATTATCCTTGGTCATGAAAAGCACCTCCTTTCGATCAGTACCTAGCACTACATTCACTGAGTCTTTTTGCTACCTGCGAAAGTGGTGTGCTACCTCTTCGCAACATCATTTTAATCAAATGCAATTTATTTTCAAAAGGATAGGCACACAAATCTATTTGTGCGGAACCCTATGCGTAAATGACACTGGCTTGTAAACATCAACTGCATCAGTACTGCTCCTTTGCAATTCGTCCATAGAAGCTTCAGCGTATTCTTTTAACAGTTTTCTTTTTACTCCACTTTTCATTTTTTATTTAAAGTGTATTATTAAAACATACGTAGTATAGCTCTTGAAATCGCTTCGCACATTATGCAAAAATAAATCAAATTTGACGTAATTTAAACACCAATAATCTAGATTTACTCTTAAATAACGCTGAAAGCTGTATAATAACTGTCAGCTACACTTTATGCATTGGCATTAGGATGGAGTACTCCTATTCCAATTTACAACTCAGGGTGTTTAATTATTCTCTTATAAATCTAACAGCATTTGTAGAAATTCCTTATACACTTTTAACCAGCCATTAACAAGCTCGTTGAAGTAGAATTACAATAGAATTAGTGTATACCAATTAAAAGCTAGTGGCATTATTCAATGTTTTAATGCAGCCCGCAGCATTACAAGAGAGGTGAATTTTACGTATTAACCAGCCGTTAACAAGCTTTGGGCGTCTAGACCAGCTAGTAGTATCTCAAACAGCCAAAAGCTGGACTAGAGCATTTTAAAATTCTACTTAAATGTTTTTAGTATACTTTTTCGCCACTATCAAGTCATTAGTCAGCTATGCTGTTTAATAGTGTATAATCTTTCCTTAATACAGTCTAAAGACTCACCCTATCCTTTAGTACAGCTGTATAAAAGCTGTAGACTGTAATGTAGCTTATTTATGACCTAATTCATCGCTAAAGTGCTACTTGGGAGAGAGGCCTGTATCTCAGCAGTATGGTCTATTGGCTGATCGTGTTTATGCTTATTTGAGCCAAGATATTTTATGCTTACAAACGTTTGTATGAAAAACGGAATTCGTATATCGTGGATCATTCGTATTTGTCTGTCTTTCTGTCAGAACCAATTTGCTCAGAATCTACCAGACTGGCCCGATTCAGTTCAAAACTTCTGAGACAGAAACATGAATGCGTAGCGTAGGGAATAAAAAGTTTCTGATATTTTTACTTTTTTAGGATTTTTAGGGGATTTTAGGGGTTTTTGATATTTTTAGAAATTTTGAGGGTTTTCGATATTTTAAGGATTTTTGAGGGGTTTTGATATTTTTAGGTATTTTTTTTTCAATATTGGAAGAAAAAACTACTTATTTAAAATTGACAATTCTACTTCCTTATCTCCGAAACTACTGACTCTATTAACAATGGAGTGTGTGTGGACAACAATGAAGTGCAAAAGAAAATCTGCAGTTCAGTTGCGTTCACATAACTCGACGTCCAATAAAATGTAGGAAAATGCAACAACTGATTTTTGATCGTGATTTTGGGGTAACTGTTGGTCAATAAATCATCGAATACTGCTTACCTTGGCCTTGTATTGTCTAGATTCAGGCATTATGATAACAAACCCTATCAATTACAAATCATCATTGTCATAATATTGTTAAAACTTAATATGACATTTTATTTATCACGAAAATGACTTGTCATTCCAAAGTTGTGACGTCAATAACGATACATTATCTACAAATGATCATTATGTGACAATCCTAGACTATTGCGGATTAAATACATGACAGAACAAACACTAAAAAGTCAAACATTATTACGAACGTGACCGAGCATTAAAAAAAACATATCGTACCTACTTGCGTTAATCAGATACTAGAAACCTATAAACGACAATATAATCCTTTGACAATAGTAGCGTTGACCGTGATCTGACCGAGCTGATCAGTTGATCAGTCGTTCAGCTGATCAATCGATCAGTGATTGGTAAGAAGAGCACGGACACAAATCCGACAATCCAAAGAATTGAATCTTTGTCCGACGTGGTATAAAAAAAATAAAATGGATGCGGCAACTGAGCGGTGTTCTCAAGGTTCAGGTACTAAACAAAATGGTCAGCATTTGATTTAATTGCGAATTGACTAGACTAGTAATAAAGGTCGTCCTATTCGTGACTAATCGCCGCGTATACGTACCGTCGTACCGTAGTCGTCTTTTTTACCAGTCCATAAATCTGTGTACTTATCAGTAATATCAGTGACATAGGCTACATTTTATGCCCATAGAATAGAATAGAATACTCTTTATTATGTACACCATATAAGTTACAGAAAATATACATGAAGAAAACATTACATAGCCCATATTCCCACGGGAACGGGAAATAACCCGGTGAAACCACGGGGTGTGGCTAGTATAGTATAAATCTCATCGAAATTCAATAAGTAGTTTCCAACATTGTTTACATTTTCACGTGCTATTTTATAAATTATAAATCCATTTCGAAATTGCACATATATGAAGTATTTTTTGTATACCAAATATTGTAAAACATTTATTTGAAAAGAGTAACTATGGCGTTTCTTGTCCGTTCTTCTCCATAAGAATCTACCTTTACGAATGGACGCTAGAGACACTTAATTATGATAAATTTTAATGATGACGTTCAAAAGTGCCGTTTAATGGCCTAATTGAAATAAACGTTTTGACTTTGATTTTGACAATAAAAAAAATGCTTAAAATTGTTGTGATGAGTTTCCTTCTTTAGGCTTAGCACGCACTGCGAGTAAAC
This sequence comes from Hecatera dysodea, assembly GCA_905332915.2. Taxonomy (NCBI): domain Eukaryota; kingdom Metazoa; phylum Arthropoda; class Insecta; order Lepidoptera; family Noctuidae; genus Hecatera; species Hecatera dysodea. The sequence continues at coordinate 631,701 of HG995294.1, read as the reverse complement.
GCCCGCGTTTAACCGCAGGTCTAAAACCGCAAAAAATGTAACACATAGCTTTCTATACAAGCGCACGCTTTAGTGACTTTTTTCAGTGACTGATTTTAAAAACGCAACTTGTTACGTTTTTACCGCGGTTTGAAAACGCGCGGTTTTTTGTGTCCCATAGTAATAGTACTGTGGCGCACGCACGGCGGTTAATCGCATTCGGTTTTTATTTAGTCTCGACTGTGCGAGTGTGGAGGATAGACGTTTTTGCAGAGGTTAAGTCATGTACAACCACTGCTCGCCAGAAATCCATAGTGTAATAAAATAAATTTAAGCACAACGCTAGCCGCAGTGCGTGTTGATGCGCGTTTTTGCGTTTTCAGCTATTCCTAAACCGCGCGCGTTTAATCGCAGTGCGTGCTAAGCCTTATTTCCTTCCGCATAGCTAACTACCACATCCATCTTGCCCGCGCTTCGCTCCTCGTAGCCCCCCCTTTGTCGTGTCGACACAGGTGTGCTCTTTGTGCTCGGCTTCGATAATGCCTGTGTCGGTCTTGTCGCATCGCTCGCACTCTCGCGATCGATAGTCGAGTCTCAGCTATGAATAATTCTATTGTGATGTTTTAATTTGTCGTGCATTGTATTTTATTAGTAGTGTAGTGTAGGTACTGCATACCTACACATTGAAACGAAATTAATCAGAAGGCTAATTCTCGATCCTTTTTAAGATCGAGAATTGGCTTTCGTTCATCATCTTATTTTATTTAATTAGGAAAATATAACGATTTTACATAATATATTACACTTATCAGTTGGGTATATCAAACAAAATCAATGTAATAACCACAACCAGAGGGAGTTGTGGACTTGTGGTTATTACAATAATTATTGATACTGTTAATGTGAGGAAAATGTTGCTACGATGAAGACTGTTCGTTTCACTTTCACTTTCTAGGAAACATTTTATTAATTTAATATTTTTATACAACTTACAAACCGGTCAGTTACTACAAGATGCATCCAACCATTTAGTTCATTAATAGCTTTACTTCATGAAGCATGTTTATTCAGCACTAGCAGCACCTCGCAGTTTCACCCGCGTAGTTCCCGTTCCCGTGGGAATATGAGGCTAAAATATAGCCTATGTCACCCCCGGGTGACATAGGCTATATTTTAGCCTCATTCAAAATTCTTTCACAGTTGTGAAGCTATAGGGGAGACCTGTACAAAACCGTATACCGGGGTAAAACAGTACAGCATGTCTATTCTTGTCAATAATTCAAAGTTCCCGCGCGCAAACTGCTCAGCGTCGTAAACCAATGGGAGCTATTTGTCAACAAAAACTTGTCGCTACAGATACGCGCGTTATCAAAACATTCGATTTTATTGTTTTTCGGCGTACTTGATCTTATTTTTGTAAAAATTCAATCAATAATAGTGTAATTTACGTGTATAATAGGTAAGTGTCCAATCAACTATGTTAAAGTGTGTATATTTACTCATAATTAACAAATATTTGAGTAGGTAAGTTTGGTTTGCGTATCTAGTAGTGAGTGATATATTTATACATTAAGCCTTGGGTCAAAACCGTACGGGGCAAAACCGGCTACTATATGATTTTGACCCGTATGAATGAACATAAACTTATATATTTTTATTTTATTTTAGGTGCAGTTAAAATGCCGCGTAATTATAAAAGGACTACTTCTAGACAAGAATAGGATCCGGATAACACAAAAAAGCTGTTCAAGCCGTATTTGATGGCACCATGGGTTATTTGAAAGCTGCCAAAACTTTTGAGGTACCAAAATCAACATTACAAGATCGAATAAACCGATTTAGACAGAATAATGATCTGGACAGTTCCACTCGCAAAGGCTTGGGACGATTTAAACCGATTTTTTCGTATCGTATATGGTATACGGTTTTGCCCATGTGTCGGGGCAAAATCGTAATTAGAAGAAGTTTAATAATTTTCGTTTTTATTGTTTGGTATTTGAATTATTCGAAATATGTGCAATTGATTATGTTCCTTATGAGACTGACTAATTATAATTGTTGAATAGATAAATTAGTGTTTTAATATGAAAGACCTACAACCCTAAACTTTTAGCTATACGATTTTGACCCGGTCTCCCCTACTATCCCCGGATAGTATAGCTTCACAACTGTGAAAGAATTTTTCAAATCGGTTAAGTAGTTTCGGAGCCTATTCAACGCAAATAAACAAAAAAAAAAACAATCAATCCTTTCCTCTTTATAATATTAGTGTAGATAAATAAATATATCAATATGCAATCACCATTTCATCTGCGACAAACATGTCAAAATGTAAAGGCATTAGAGTTGTTTTTATGGAAGGATGCAAATGCTCCATCCATCTTAAAAATAAGAGGCCCTTACTTAGATGTTTTCCGCTACTGGATGTGCATAGCGGCCTTTGTCACATTGATAAGTGTCAGCACCTGCTGTCCACCAGGGTACAGGTTTGATTCCTAAACACAATATTCTGTTATACTTAGTTCAAATCTTAGTCAAGATTTCATCTAAATATTTTTCCATGTACGAGTATATGTATAACTTCTAGCCATATTCGTTGGTTTACTACTTATTAGAGGTAGGCATGTCTTACAAGAGCAGTGGTGGCCGAGTGGTAACGGCCCCGACTTACGAATTGTAGGTCGCGGGTTCAAACCCAGCCAGGCGCATTTTCATCACCACTGCTCTCAACATGGTGAAGGAGAAAACATCGTGAGGAAACCGGCATGTCCTAGAACCAAGAATTCGAAGACATGTGACATTCACCAACGCGCACTGGGCCCGCGTGCTGGATTACGGCCCATTCCCTCTCCTAGAGAGGAGGCCTGTGTTCCAGCAGTGGGAATGTTAAAAGGCTGATTATCCTTATGCTTTATGCTTATGTCTTTACATGATCGTAGAAAGGCCCAAGTATCCATCAAACAATGTTTCAACGGCACGTTTTATCCTATCTAATCTACCAATTGCGCAAATAAATGAAATTAATAACGGTATTTATTTATACGCAAATATATACACTTACACAAGTTACACACACACTTAGGCTCCGATAAATCTAAAAATATATAAACTTCGATAATATTGTGACAGTTTTTATCTTAAAAATGATTGCTGAAAATACAATTAAATTATTACTTTGACTGGAGAAATTCCAAAGGTTACAAATATTATCAAATATTTCGAGTGCCTTATCAAAATTATCAACAATAGTCACATAAATAATCGTATTAAGATATATCTTTTCTTATTATTGATGTAGAATAAATTAACAAATACTTTGTTTGTTGTTTCATAAGAATTTACTTCAACGCTGGTATCTTGTAGATTTAAATCAATAAGAAAAGGTTGCACTAATTGTCAACGCTCACAATGTCCAAGTTCTTTATTGTATTTATGTTAGGAAGGAGCCCCGCCGCGCCATCTTGTTAGTGACGCCTTTGTACTAGCATCTTTACAAATGGTAGAAAAAAGCGTTTCTAATTGTTGTTAAGATCATCTGTTAAAGTAAAACCTATCAGTAGTCAAGTTTTGTGTGCTTTTGAATACTGCAGGCAGATGCAAATGAAAAAATATGTTGCCATTTTTATCAAGTTTGCCTAAAAATGCCAGATCTGCGTTCAGCAAAGGAGTGGTATTCTCTGCCTGCGTCTGTGTTTCCGAACGCATTCCACCCTATTATCTTCAAAGTTAGAGTGAACAGGCTTCTTCTTGGTAAGCTCATTCCGTCGTTGACTTTGTCTATGTCACTTGCGACCTAGACTAGAGTCAGGACCAACACAAAAAAATACGCTCTGATAACTACAATTCTCATGCAGGTATTAAAAATAAATTATACACTTGTTTAAAATTGAAATATCTGGCTTATCAATTTGAAAACTGTACGAGTATTTATAAATATTTTGACGATTGGATTTTATTACTATCATTGTAATTAACTGATTAGGTACTGTACCTACCTAATTCCGTTTGTTATTAACTAACTTTTTTTTTGGATGGGAATTCATCAAATGACTTCTCCCGCTCTGGGCGGAGCGGAAGGGAGTGTCAGACTCTCACTGACTAAAACCCATCCGTGATCCTTCTTGTGCCCTTTGCGTTCCAGGGCCGCGGTGACTCTAAAGATAACTTAAATCTGCACAGGTAGTAGGTACAACAACACATTCATAGTAGAATTAGAACTTTTAAAATTGTAAGTGTACTACAATATTGCGTTGGATCTAGCCTGTATGGATATTTGTATCTCTAGAGTGATTAAATGAATCTATCGCTAATTACCTTTTAATTTTAAACTTGGAAATCTGTTAGTCATTGATTCATATCCAATAGAAATGTAGGTATATGTTACTGGTAAAATTGCAAACGCCGTAGTATTGTAAAATATCGTGTAAAATTGTTGACTATTTTCAACCGACTTCCAAAAATGGAGGAGGTTCTCAATTCGACTGTTTATTTTTTTGTTTGTGTGTTTCCTCATAACTTTGTACTGGGTGTTCCGATTGTGATGATTCTTTTTATATTTGAAAGCTGGTCCAGGTCGTGTGGATTTAGATCTGACGACTAGTATTTAAGTTATCCCTAATAATGCGTGGCTTAGTTTACATTGACGACTGATAGTAGAAATTGTGTACGACGGTTTGGAAGAGCATCTTAGTATTTTGTTATACTCTTTCTAGTTTGGTGAAGATGTGATGAAGAACAGAGATGATAGGAAACGGAACTCCTCAATAAATGATAGCAAACCGTTCGGGATTGCTGAAATCGCATGTTTTTTTTATTGTTTACACCAATGTGATTGGTACGTTTAGGAGGGGAGGTACCACTAAAAAGTGAAAAATAAAAAAAACTTTTTACAAAAAAAATACAACCTTCGACTTCTACACAAAAAAAAAAACAAAAAGTACAAAATAACTTTAATTTCGGAAGTTGGTGTTCAAAAAACGAAAAAGCAACCAAAAACACCGAGTTCTGAATTTAAAAGTTATTTTGTACTTTTTGGTTTTTAAATAATTGAGACTTTTTGACGCAACAACTCAGAGACTGCACAATGTAAGAGCAAGCGAAGCGGGCTCGAAAAATTTATTACACATACCTGTCAAGTACGTTTTGTTTCAAATATGTGACTTTTGGGCCCCTAGAACTTGTCGCCCAGGCAGGGGCCCGGTGTGCCCTCCCTAGATCCTGCTCTGCTAGGTAGGAGATGGTACCTAGGTACTCATGGCTCGTCCGGCCAAAACCCATGGCACGGAGTAAATGTGGTGTGACTTACTTTACGCTTCTGCACACTTGTATAAATACAAGTGTGATGTTGTGGAAATTTTTAATTTGGAAATGTGTTGAAGTAGGTACCTACTTTAACACATTTAGCATATAAAATTAGTATTAAGAAGAAATGCATAAAGACTCACCAGACCCCACAGTTAAACCAGTAGGTACCACGATTTTGTGGGGCATATCATAATGCATATCATTACTAATTAATATCTAATAATAATAAAAAAATATATGACCTGCTAGCTTAGTAGGTACCTAACTAAATTATACGGAAGAAGATTTCCAGCAATTAAAATATACTTACATTTTTATACTTTAAGGTAAATGACAGAATGTAAGAAAGTATCAAAACTTTTAAAGAGCTTAACTAACCATTAGTTTTAAACATTCTTAATAAGCAATAAGCACTTACTTATGTCACTCTATAAATACCAACTTAAATACGTAGTTCAGTACCTATATAATAGTAGCCACTAATAGCGGCTATAATATCTATTTACAGTGAATGTTATCTACTGACTACCGTTAAAAATCAAAAGCTCCAACTAACTAACGCCAATTTCATAGAGCCTATCTCCCAATATATATGTAGGTATTCTTATTTCGTACATGGAGGACTTACAGCTAAAAAAACTTTTTACAAATCAGAAAAAAAAAACAACCAACTTCTAAACAAAATAACAAAGAAAGTATAAAATAACTTTAATTTCGGAACTAAGTGTCTTTGGTTGTTGCTTCGTTTTTTGAACACAGACTTCTTTAAGTTATTTTATACTTTTTGTTTTTTTTTTTGTTTAGAAATAGGTTGATTTTTTGTTTTTTTTTTTTGTTTAGAAGCCGGTTGTTTTTCGTTTTAATTTTCTTTTTAAATAAAAGTTTTTAATTTTTCACTTCATAGCGGTTTTACCTATGTCATGAAGTAACACAAACATTAAAATACAGTCGACTTGAGAACCTCCTCCTTTTTTGGAAGTCAGTTTAAAAACAGACAAAAGTGGAAACATAGTCACCAAAAAGCCCATTACAAATCCTCACGTGTAGACACATAATAATAATGTGTGATGTGAGCACAAAAACAGAAACCACATCACTGTAACTAAAGTAAGAAGCAATACTAATACTTGTTTTGCAACTATATATGAGAAAATGTTATTAAACAGAAATAAATAATGCACATAAAATACCGCTACTTGAAAAATTTAAGGCTCAAGCATCTTAGATTAAATTATAACATAAAGGACTCTTTCCTCTTACTAAACCCTATAACTGTAGACTTTTAATCTGTCTTTGTTAGTTGCCAAAATAACATAAACATAATCTGTTAAATCCGTTTTTCGCTTAAATTTGCTAAGTGTACGACCCGTTTGAACAGATTTAATTTAAGACCGTAATATTGATTGCAAAGGTATGTTGATAAGTAGGTAATTTACGTAAGTTTGCTAATTAAAATACACTTATCCACAAAAGCACTTGCTACTTAGAAACATAGAACAATAAATTGGTATTACATCAGTAAGTACCTACCGAGGTAGTTAGTCAATTACCTATTTAGCTAATACCAGAAACTATGCAATTATTATTTGTACAAATATCTAATGAATTGCACCGACAGTGCGTCGTTTATGTTTTGGGAAAGTTTTGTTCTGTCATCTCACCGAGAGAGACTCCTACGAGGTAATTAAAGATATAAAATACAGCACGACGTGTTACTACGACCATCTAATATCAATCAACATAAACTGAACAACTTAAAACATAGAGTACCATTTGAAAAAATATTTTATAATACCTACTCATTAATCACAGAACTAACCACAATCGTTTTATAATCGTCGCTACAGAACCAATAAAAGATATAGCAGATAATAAATAAACTCGTCGCTGCGCGCGCGCAACTCCCAACAAAACGACACGGAGCTTGTGCGGAGGGGGGAGCTTACAGGCGAGGGGCGTGGCTTTATGTATCAAAAAGCTCGCTCTCGGATTGGCCGCGGTGCACTCACAAAGCTGTGGGGGCGCGGTCACCGACGCGGCGTATAAAAGAGCGCGCCGCCTCCGCGGCCGCCAGTTCACTCGCCGCTCGCAGTGTAAGCGCACGCATTACGTGTTTAACAAGTGTATCACAAGTGTTTCCAAAATGGTGAAGTTCGAAGGAGATTTCAGTATTAATTCTATACTGATGAACAAGCCGGCGCCGCCGCCATCGCCCAGTGCCTCGTCCACGGGCGCCTCGCCGTCCGAGGCCGACGTGAGCGACTCGGAGCTGGACGTGACGGGCACCGAGCCCGTGGACTGCAGCAAGCCCAGGGACGACGACGACAAGAAAGACAAGAAGCACGAGAAGCCCGCCTACAGCTACAACGCGCTCATCATGATGGCCATCCGCAACAGCCCCGAGAAGCGGCTCACGCTGAACGGCATCTACGAGTACATCATGACCAACTTCCCGTACTACCGAGAGAACAGGCAGGGCTGGCAGAACTCCATCCGCCACAACCTGAGCCTGAACAAGTGCTTCGTGAAGGTGCCGCGCCACTACGACGACCCCGGCAAGGGCAACTACTGGATGCTGGACGCGTCGGCCGAGGACGTGTTCATCGGCGGCACCACGGGCAAGCTGCGGCGCCGCTCCGCGCTCAGCGGCCGCTCGCGCCTGGCGTGCTTCAAGCGGCCGCTGTTCCCGGGCGCCGCGCTGCCCGGCGCCTACCCGCCCGCCACCTACTCGCAGCTCGTGGGCTTGTACTCGCAGCTCCTGTACCAGAGGTACGCGCCCATGCAGATGAAGACTCCTCCCGTGGCGCCCAGCGCCGTGCACCCCGCCTTCCGCGGCGACGCGCTGGCCTACGGCAGCGTGCCGTACGCGCCCGCGCTGTACGAGCGCGTGCCGGCGGGCGCCTTCCTCGGGCCGGCGCCGCTGCTGCCGGGCGCGCACACGTCGCCCGCGCTGCACTCGCCGCCGCCCTCGGGCGCCTCCTCCCCCGAGCTGCCCTCGCCCTCGCACCACGCGCTCTCGCCGCACATCTACAAGCCGGTCACGGTGCTCACGCGGCAGTGATCCACTCGTAATCTCATAGAGGCTTTACCAAATAGACTGACTTACCTGAAGGTCGGGAGACATTATTATTTATCTGTGATTTAGTTTTAGTGTAGCCAATGGACCAGTGGAGTTGAGAGGTAATCTCTGTAGTGCGCAATATGAGCTGGTGTCAGCTCGCCTAGCATTCCGCCGTTGTTCGTCATTATGTGTAAATATTTCCAAAGTTGTATATTTATTGACTTAGATTATAGGATTAAGATAAAGAGCTATAATGAATAAAACTAAAGTATTGTTCACATTTTAAACTTTATTTTATTTACCTGACCTGCATACTGGGAATTGCGAGATCAGTTTGCAATCCTCAAACAAACGAGATTATTTTGAAGATTTAAAATTGGGGATTCATATAATCGGGGTTTAAGAAGATTGTCTTTCTTTTGAAGAGATGAATACTTAACTAAACACGCTTGCAGCTATGATCCTGAAAACAGTTCGGTTTGTTTTGAAGCAAAAGATTAACGATAAAGATGCCGTAGGTACGGGTGGAGATTAATTCGCCGCCGTCCGGCGCACGGCGCGGGGCGACGGCGTTCTGTAAACAATGAGTGTGCGAGCTCAACATACACTTGGAGCACTTCTCGGAACACACAGTCAGCTACTTTCAGGAAATTGAGAGATATTAATTTGGGATCGACAATTGATTGCTATAATAGATGAACAGAAGCTCCATTATCACGCGATACTGGGAATAATGCGATTTATAGCGCAGACTTGAACTAGTAGCGTGCTATTAGCTACAAACTCTTATTTTCAATTCAGATACCTATACATATACAACTCGCGTATTAAAACATTATTGCTGATTTTAGTAGTAGGTACTAATACGTACTTGTAGTAGAAATAGCTAAATATCTACCTACTGAAGGTGTCGCTATATTTGCAGAATTACTATCATGAAATTAAATTCAATGTTGATATTTAAATAAACTTATTTAGACAATGACAAAATACTTCGTTGTTCCTGTATAGATTAACAATAAACTGTTACTTTTCGAGAACAAAAAGTAATGGATAAGATGAGTAAGTCTAATAAACTCGAACTGATCCTTCATCTATAGGGCTATTCCACAATTACCATTTTCGACAACTTTAATAGACAAAAATAATTAAGATAGCGAAAGTATTGTCACGTCCATGTTAGCAGAACGACTAACAAATTTTGAAGAACTGATAAACTTTGAAAAACTGACGAGACCAAAGGCAAGTTTAGCAAAATGTTTTTTTTTTTTCTATAAAATTGATAAAAAGACAATGTAACTGTCGCTTCTTTCATGTATATTAATTTATTACTTCTACTTCTAGTTGCTTAGTCACCAAACGACTTCCGATTTTAACTAATAAATTGGTCATTATGTTAGTTCAAATTAGAACTGTAAACCATTGTTTTTTTCTGCTAAGATCCCGGTTGTGATGCCCGTCGCCAGTCATACAAACAGTAACTTCTTTTTGAAGTAGGAAGGATAAAATCTATCTTTAGTGAATCAATGTTTTCGAAATAATTGTATGCAGCATAAAGCATAAGCATAATCAGCCTTTTAACGTTCCCACTGCTGGGACACAGGCCTCTTGTCTAGGAGATGGAATGGGCCGTAATCCAACACGCGGGCCCAGTGCGGGTTGGTGAATGTCACATGTCTTTGAATTTTTGGTTCTAGCACGTGTCGGTTTCCTCACGATGTTTTCCTTCACCGTTTTGAGAGCAGTGGTGATGAAATAATTTACAAAAGTAATGCGCCTGGCTGGGTTAGAACCCGCGACCTACAATTCGTAAGTCGGGGCCGTTACCACTTGGCCACCAATGCTCATTGATTCAATATAAATTGTGATCTATCTATCATATTGAAAGTAACAAAACAAGTTAACGTTCATGTCTAAACGTTTGACCCAAGGTTCAGAAGTAGTCCGCCAGGAACTTAGAACACATAAATAACCATTGTTTCATAAATATTTAAGTTAACATTATTAAATTGCCTGGTAACAAATATAGTTGTACCAGCCAACTTATATAAAAGACACTTGAAAATCTTGCAAAACATTCTCCAAGAGCCAAGTATCGGCACTTTATGTATGAAGAATGAAGATTAACTAAAAAAACATAGGAATTGTGATGATTTGTCAAATAATACATTTTCGATACGACTTTTATGCAAGCCATATCTAGTGTCTAAATATTTTGGCTTGTAATGACCACAGATATATTTATCAGTTACATGGTGCGTTGCACGTAGGTACCTACATAGTCTCTTGAATCATCTTTTCATCTTATTCCTTTCCAAGTAGGTACACGTAGGTACTGCCTACTTGAGTGTACAAGTTCTGACAGTTTAGTTTATCTATGGGTACCTACTAATATTATAAATATAGTTTTTTTTTTGCTACAAATCTATACTCTATACTAATATACATACATACAAAAATGCACAACAAAATACAATACTTTATAGTATTGTATTTTGTTGTGTATTTTTGTATGTAACGAATAAACTCAAAAACTACTGGACCGATTCCAAAAATTCTTTCACCATTAGAAAGCTAAGCTAAGTTATGGAACATAGGCTATGTTTTATCCCTGTATTCCCGCGGGAACGAGATCTGAGCTGGTGACACCGCAGGGCGCTGCTAGTCATTTAGGCATAATTACAAACATATAATTTCACAAAACACTATAATACTCGCGCTGACTTCTACAGATCCACTCAAATCAAAATACCATCGCAGACACTAATCTGCATAGTCGGTGTTTCAACTCAGAGTTATCAGATAAGAAACAAATTCATCTAGTTATTTTCGGTTTGATTTTCAACATACATACAGTTTGATTAAAGCTATTTACAGAAGTAAATATATCATTTATCACTTATTTCAGTCCGTTTTCGAATTCATGAGTTCTTCAGATCGTTAAAAATTTTCCAGATACTGTTTGAAGTATCTGGAAAATACCTGTCACTGAATGTAATAACTATGTGATATTTTATTGCATCTTTAGGAAAATCTCATAAACCAATAGTGAAATTATTTCTATACTTATACTATTATTTTAAAGAGGAAATATTTGTTTGTTTATTTGTATTGAATAGGCTACGAAACTACGGAACCGATTTGAAAAATTCTTTCACCATTAGAAAGCTACATTCACCCTGAGTAACATAGTAATATATTTTATCCCCGTATTCCCACGGGAACGTGAAATACGCGGGTGAAACCGCGAGGCGCTGCTAGTCTTAAATAAATTAATACTTTCAGTTAGGCCTAAACGCAAGATAGCTCAGTCTTAGTCAGCAGTCATAATTTAGGACATATGTATTATTTTTTAAATATTTTTATGGAAACTTTGTTTGGTGGTGTTTCCTTGTGCATTAGTTTTTCAGGGATTTTACTTACGAAGGAATTATAAGTACTGTGCTAATGGGAGAAATCAGTTGCGATAACAAACGTAAGTAGTACTTGTCGGCCTACGGAATCACCTACAATAAATGCACGGATTAGGGATAACACTTGATATTGACAGATGGTTATTAGTTGTGATGGATCATCAAATTAATTATGATCTATTTAAATAAACTGTTTGTCAAGTAACCATTAAACTGCGGCCGGGATTGACTCTTTAATTTTTCTTTACATTTTATCTAATAAAGCGCAAGAGTCCGTGTGGTTCTTTCCTCACAAGACCATTTTAGACACAGACCTGCATGGTTCTCATAGAACATATTGTGAATGTGAGGACTATGTAATCGCCATATTAGGGTCTCATTTCAGTTAGTGTGGCAGTTTGAGTCATTTATGTGGTCTACTCAAATGTCGTTACTTTGGTATTGTTCGACAAATCGTTGAGCTCCTTAAAGTTCTAAGTTTGAGCTACACGATAACTGACAAATGCTTGCACTGTCTGGACAGGTCCACTCAAATGTCATGGTATGGCACTTTCCTCAAACGTCCAGTATAACCAGTACGGATTGTATGGACTTTAAAAGATTTTGACCTCTGAGTTTGTTTCGGTGTTTCTTCTCAGGGTAGTCGGCTAGGAAACACCGGCTTCATCTAGCTTAAATTAACCAAAAATATTAGACGTGTTAAAAATTTATGTTTAACCTACTTAAAACATAATAGTTATTTGTTAAACAAGAATTCAAAAATTAGAATCCTGAGCGTTAGCGACGGAATCAAAAGAGCATAAGGTGAAAAATCGTTGCACTCGAGTGCAACACGTAACTTTTCATCCCAACTCAGCGAGGAAATGACTAAATGCAAAAAAAAAACACATTTACAATCACAAGATACTTTTATCGTTTTCAAAGTAAGTCAAGCTCGCCGTCTCCTTCTGGGCCTGACGCATTGTGGTTGCTGACAGAACTTGTAACCTATTTAGTGGTTATTATTGATCATCACATCTCTGTAACGGTCAGATGTTGCCAGCCTAGTTCCAGTACCTTATCGGCTATTTGTGTTTTGATACAAACAAAGGGATGTTTCCTGAATAACATTTTTTAAGGTATTTGGTCCGTCAGACAAGTGTCCAATATTTTTCGTTAGATTATCGAAAAATATTGGACACTTATTTTAGCTTTAATAAATGTATAAAAAATGAAAAGCATCAAAGATCAGGAGTGGGGGTTAGTGTTACAAATTGTAGCGAGTAGTGACGTCACACGAGTATTCAACGCACTGTAATGTTTGCGTTTTTTATTTACGTGAAAAAAGAAAAAAAATGCATATCTAATATTTTTGGGAAATCTGTCTGACGGACTAATAAGATTTTTTCAGTAAAATACACTATTATATCAAAGTGAAAATGTAGGTTGCCATTTTAAACCAAAAATAGAATGTGAAAACAAAATCTTTGCTGGACTTAAAACCGCACAATTAAACCGCTACGCCTGCCTTTACCCACGAACACCCGAACAAACGTTTCATTTAAAGAAGTTTGACAGTTATATTGCTTCTCCCCAAACACACTAACAAGCGCTTCATCGAACACAGGTGAAAATAAACATTTGATTATATTATAAAAACCATTTATACGAGTATCTACGAGTTCAAGCAAACAAATTACTTTACAAAGGAAACTGTCAAAACGAGGCTTTGACGTCAGAGCCAATCAGCGTCTTTCTGACCATCGACACAGCTGTCAGAATGAGCTATACGAAGTACAAAATAAAGATAATACAATATACATTTGTGAATGTTTGTATGTTTGTCTGAAGCAGTCTCGTAAACTGCTGAACAGATATTGCATGCAGAATTCAAAACAATATCGATGTGATGACATCAATGTTTTATTGTTTCGCTTGCATAATTATGATTACACTTTCATTGATTTTTTTGAGGTAGCTGTATTTAGCTAAAGATTTTAACATATTGTCTTATTTTTCGTTATTATTATAATCACTGTATAAGTAAACTGAAAATCAGAGTATCGACTTTTCTAATGAAAATCTTCTCAACTCGTTTATTTTCTTATTTTACCAAGTATCTGACTAGGTTTTCCCTACGAGTTTGCTTCTGTTATTTGTCCCATAGGAACCGTGCATTTATGAGAGATTAAATATAGCATCAAGGCACTCTCCGATTAGATTTCTATCCTTTAATACAGCATTTTACGTAAACGGAACAGTATTTTATGAATTTATAGCATACTAGCTGCCGCCCGCGGCTCCACCTTCGTGATTATCGTAAATTATCGCAAGGGAACATTCCCCCAGGATAAAAAGTACCTATCCTTGTTTTCGACGAATTATACAATCATACGAAATGTAATCAAGATTGTTCAGCAGTTGATGAATGAAGATGATGATGATGAAGATGTGTTGCTGGGGAGTTTGTTGCGCCACTTCTTCTTCCCAGCTAAAACACTAGGAAGTGGTGACGGGTGGGCGTTTTGGGGGACTGTCTTTATGTAAAATTTGACGTTCAAAAAGTGCTGTCGCTCAGCCTAGTTTGAATAAATGACTTTTGATTTTGATTTTGATTTTGAGTTCTAACTGTATTGAGTAACAAACAACTGGCCCGCGCTACTTTATCTGCATCACATGAGAGAAAAACACCGATTTTGCAACTTTTTAATTGATGCTCTGCTCCTATGGTCGTAGCGTGATATATCCTTATGTATTTACTATATATTTTATGTATAGAACAAATTTATATTGATTTTGTTTCAGTCAGCGTGGCGATTAGCAATCTATGAAGTTTTGTACTAAACTTAGAAAATCAATATCTTTTGATTTTGTTAGTCGATTTTTAATGAATAAAGGCTATATAAAACTCCGGATAACATTCAATATGTCTGAGTATCTAGATTTCGAATCCAATCAGTGGTTCTTGAGTGATGCTCCCACAAACATACAGACAAACAGACAAAAATATCTTTTTTTTATCAAAAATGACTCTTTGTATTCTATGACTTTTTTCTAACGTTTCTTAGTTATTTTTATGCAAAAAGACACAATGTACCGATGAGGATGAGGAATGTACAGATGAGGTGAGTCTACGATTTTATTATACACTTACAGCGCCCCTCGTTTACCCGCGTATTTACCGTTCCCGTGGGAATATGGGGATAAAATATAGCCTATGTTACTCAGGGTGAAAGTAGCTTCCTAATGGTGAAAGAATTGTTGAAATCGGTCCAGTATTTTTGAGTATATTCGTAACATATAAAAATACAAATCTTTCCTCTTTATAATATTAGTATAGATAATATGTATAGATAATACCCATATACCCAGATTATATTAGTTTTGAAGTTCACATTTAGATTACAACGCTTGATTTTGGCGTATCTTCTCATGTTTTTCCACACTTAGTCATTCAGATAAGTCAAAACGCTACGTAATCTGGCAACCTTGATGTTTTGTAACGTGCTTCACATTTTACGCAATATTTATACATATTATTGTAAAGATACACAAAGAAATCGCTGATTTTGCGATAAAATGATAGCATAATCTATATGCTTATCAAAGATCCGGAACGGCATGGGTAGATAATGTCATCAAAACATTAATAATTTGATATTGTATCATATTACTGTGTTTACGCAGTATCAATTTATTGAATGTCAAGTATTTTTACAAATATTTTCATATAATGATATTATGATCTAATATCTACTTGGTATCTTTATTTTTACGTGAGTTTTTCCGCGATAATTTAGATAGTAAAGCTGCTTCGTAACTGTGACTTTCAAACTGAAGTTGAAGTGTTTTCAATCGCCCTTTTAAGTTTTTGGAAATGGTGATAACAGTTACGTATACATGCGTTGGGTAAGGCAAATATGGTTTTTAGTTTGCATCCAGATTTATTTATAACTAGCGACCTGCCCCGGCTTCGCACGGGTGAAAATTATACTCTCGAACCTTTCTCGTTTGTCGCTCATTCTATATTTGAAAGCCGTTTTAGACCGTTGATTGGTTAAGACGGCAGCTTACAGAGAAACGGACAGAGATACACAGTCTCTTTAGTTTATACGAGCAGTGGCCCACGGTTTCCGTTCCCGTGAGAATACAGGAATAAAATATAGCCTATGTCACTAAAAAAAATATTTAAAAAATCGTTATAATCGGTTCAGTAGCTACGGAGCTTATTTGGTATAAACAAAAATATATTTCCTCCTTATTATATTAGTATCTATGTGTTGAAGAAACCTGGTAAATGAGAAAAACGGTACTTAAGTTGTTAGTTAATTTGTAGGCAATTCAGTAAGGTTGCAACTTTTTTGGAATACAATGTGGAAATCAAACTAAAAAACATTCAAGTTTCAAGTAGACCAATATTTTTTTTTATTTTTTGGAATGGACCACTTGCAGTTCAGCACACTACGGCTGGTTACTGCTCAACCGGGCAATCCTGTGGTGGCCTCAAATGAATTTAAGGTCTGGGGACCACTAAAATGCACTTTTGGAAGTGAAGGTTTGTATTATGTGAGTCAATGAATGTCCTATGTAGGTTAAGCGTGCCCTAGGAGTTATTGGTAGGAGCGTCTTATGGACGATTTTTTAATTTCGAAAAAATATTAGACACGTATTTTTTGCTTTATCAAATCTATAAAATTGACTTCGATAAAAATCATCAATGATCAGGAGTGGGGGCCTCTGACGTCACGTCGTGGTAAAAATTGTAGCGACTAGTGACGTCACACGAGTATTCAACGCACTGTATCGTCTTCGTTTTTTTCTTATTATATGAAAAAAGAAAAAAATACGTGTCCAATATTTTATGGAAATCTATCTGACAGACTAATTACATAGATTTGTTAGTAGAATACCCTATTAATTTATAAAAAAGTCCTTGTATTTGTTTACATCTCGTAAGCAATACAGGATTGCATGTTTTATCAACACCTGAGATTATTACCAGATAATGTAGATAATTGTTATGATTATTATCAAACGACTTAATTTCGTGATTACCTTCATAAATGTCAGTGGAGTTTGACCATATCAGACAAACGTTGACTGCTGTTGAAATTACGAATAATTAATAAACGCTCATTATAATTTTCGTTGCTCTTATCAAATAATTACTTATCTAATAATTCTATCAATCCAGGTACTGAGATTAAATGGAGACGATGATTATTCCTAATCGGAATAGGAAATTATGAAAAAGAATGATAATCAAATATTTTCTTTGTCATTTTACACTTTATAATTTTATTTTATATTATTTATATTATTCACAATAGAAGTCACAATATAGCTGGGAAAAGGCTAGGCAGATTTATTAAGAAGAGTTAAATCGTTTGTCTCTTTATAGGAAGTGATTTCTCGAAGCTGTGATCTGATTCTTCATTCACTGATAGCACGCAGGAAGCGTGCTATCAGTGAATGAAGACATCATCATCATCATCATCGACGACACCCTTGGCGCAATAGTTGAGCGATTGGCTGCTGCTCTGCTTGTCGCGGGTTTGATTCCCGCGCGGAAAAATATTTGTATGGCCTTCAGATAGTTGTTCCGGGTCTGGCTGTTTGTGTATGTAAGTTTACATGTACAAAGGTTTTCTTAACAAAATAAAAGTATCGCTTAGCGTTCTGGAATTACCATTTTCCTGCAGGAAATAGGTAATTTGGACGAAGCTGCTGGAAAACTAGTTTCTTTGTATGACATGTGGCAGCAATAATACGATGCTCCACGCGCAGTCTGAAGTTAATTTTTTTATCAGTTCGTTCGATTATGTTCTATGCTTCAAAGACGTAATGTAGGTATATTTTATTTTTAGGCTCTTATTTGAAGCAATTCCGGGCGTTTTGGCGTGTATGAACGAGCCGCCCATGTATACTACTATACATACAATATACCTCTTTAGTACCTACACGATGTTTTACCAAAACAACACTTAGTTTTTGTGCCGAACAGAGCGGTACAAAACAGTTTTGACTGTGAGTACATGTTGATTAAAAAAACTACGTAAGTATACAAAATTAAAATACATTATCCACAAAATTAACATGTATTTTCTAAACATCCAAGTAGTTTTTGTAACAATACATTTAAACTTATTTTTTTATTTAAGATCTTATAACGACATTTACGTACGCAGAAAGTTGTTGGACAATGCTTCAAAAACATCCGTATTTTATGTAAACGACCTAGATTAGTAGGCAATGCAAGTAATGTCTATTTTTCTACAAAACTCGTTTGAGCTCTTTTAGCAAAACATTGAGTATTTGTAATGAGTCTCGTTTGCCTTAATTGGCATTTGTTTTGCTGAAAACTGTTCAGTGGTCTGAGGCAGGCTGAAAACTATGAATACACATAACTATTTGTTCGGTAACTGTTATATACATACTAGTGACGATTTCTGAAAACAGTTTAGAGTTTAAAACTTTCAAATTATAATTATATATTTATGTTTGTTTGCTAACAATTGTGAAGAGCAGTCTAGAATTTTTTATTTGATTTGTTTTTTCATCATGGGTAAACTTTATTTATGTCAAACAACACGTTCAGTTAAGTTGAGAAAGTTTCCTTCCTTTTTGAAGTCGCTTCTTAAGTACATACCTACTTATATAATGGACTTATGTTTGCTAAATAAACTTATCTATATATATACATATATAAGCGAAATACCACTCACTGATTAATCACGAAAGCTCAGAAACTATAACACCTACAAACTTAAAATTTGGCAGGGAGGTTCCTTATAGGGTGTAAATATCCGCGAAAATAGAAGTACGAAACTCCACCACTAAGGGGATAACACGGGGGTGGAAATTGCTTGTACTAAATCTGGGCAGACGAAGTCACGGGCCAACTGCTAGTAATGACATGAAATTGAAACCACTATTTCAATTTATCAGCTAGGAGCTATGCCGCTTATTTCTTGTCACACCGCTGACAACGTAGCGGACGGCTGTGATAGCGGCGTGGCTGTGTTTGTGTTGTCACACCGCTGACAACGTAGCGGACGGCTGTGATAGTGGCGTGGCTGTGTTTGTGTTGTCACACCGCTGACAACGTAGCGGACGGCTGTGACAGTGGCGTGGCTGTGTCTGTGTTGTCACACCGCTGACAACGTAGCGGACGGCTGTGATAGTGGCGTGGCTGTGTTTGTGTTGTCACACCGCTGACAACGTAGCGGACGGCTGTGATAGTGGCGTGGCTGTGTTTGTGTTGTCACACCGCTGACAACGTAGCGGACGGCTGTGACAGTGGCGTGGCTGTGTCTGTGTTGTCACACCGCTGACAACGTAGCGGACGGCTGTGACAGTGGCGTGGCTGTGTTTGTGTTGTCACACCGCTGACAACGTAGCGGACGGCTGTGATAGTGGCGTGGCTGTGTTTGTGTTGTCACACCGCTGACAACGTAGCGGACGGCTGTGATAGTGGCGTGGCTGTGTTTGTGTTGTCACACCGCTGACAACGTAGCGGACGGCTGTGATAGTGGCGTGGCTGTGTTTGTGTTGTCACACCGCTGACAACGTAGCGGACGGCTGTGACAGTGGCGTGGCTGTGTCTGTGTTGTCACACCGCTGACAACGTAGCGGACGGCTGTGATAGTGGCGTGGCTGTGTTTGTGTTGTCACACCGCTGACAACGTAGCGGACGGCTGTGACAGTGGCGTGGCTGTGTTTGTGTTGTCACACCGCTGACAACGTAGCGGACGGCTGTGACAGTGGCGTGGCTGTGTTTGTGTTGTCACACCGCTGACAACGTAGCGGACGGCTGTGACAGTGGCGTGGCTGTGTCTGTGTTGTCACACCGCTGACAACGTAGCGGACGGCTGTGATAGTGGCGTGGCTGTGTTTGTGTTGTCACACCGCTGACAACGTAGCGGGGCGGCTGTGACAGTGGCGTGGCTGTGTTTGTGTTGTCACACCGCTGACAACGTAGCGGACGGCTGTGACAGTGGCGTGGCTGTGTTTGTGTTGTCACACCGCTGACAACGTAGCGGACGGCTGTGACAGTGGCGTGGCTGTGTTTGTGTTGTCACACCGCTGACAACGTAGCGGGACGGCTGTGACAGTGGCGTGGCTGTGTTTGTGTTGTCACACTGCGATTGTATTCAAAAAGTGTTGCGGAACT
This sequence comes from Hecatera dysodea, assembly GCA_905332915.2. NCBI lineage: Eukaryota > Metazoa > Arthropoda > Insecta > Lepidoptera > Noctuidae > Hecatera > Hecatera dysodea. Next base: position 611,792 of record HG995294.1, on the reverse strand, counting down.
GTTAGCTGGGGTGTGGTGCAATGTGTGAGAGTTAGCGGGAAGTATTTACAAGGTATTTTCCCATGGAGGATTTTACCAACTTAAATTGTTTTCTTTTCTTCTTTCTATAAGTTGGTATTCATTGATACATATCCGACAAAAAATCAGCTACGTGATTGGCGACTTCGATAGCATCCATCAGCACCTAAAATGTATGGACAAGGACACACAGTAGGTACAGTCGCCACGTCGCGTCTGTGCAATTATTAACAGCACAATAATTACACAGTGGAGTAGGGTCATCTGTGAATTATTTTTATAAATATAATTAACATTGCAAGATAAGACCTGATAGATAGTGTCAATATTAAAGCACAATGTAACGTCCTGCCGTGCTATTCTGAAAAGTTGCTGAATCCGCAGTGAAATCATGTGAAACTAAAGAGTTTCTCATGATTTCACTGCGGATTCAGAAGTGATTTCGCTTTTCAGAATAGCACGGCTGTTTACGTTTTCCAGTTTTTGCAGTAAAGCCCACTGTTGGCGTGAAATTTCCTGAAAACCTTCGTAAACCCGTTCTTTCTTTCAACTTGCACCCCAGCCAACCGAATGATGGATGTCCGGACACACTGCAAATATCTATTGTAGTAGTAAGTCTGTTGTACGGGCAAGTAGCGGTAGTCTGCACCGGATATCTTTGTACACTCGTGTCATAGTGTCACGGTTTCAAGAAGTTGTTACACTAGTGTCCGGTCTAACTGGACACGCGATCTCGAGCACACTGTTGTAGGACATTTTTTTTTTTATCATCGACCCAAACTATATGTCTGTCTACTCTATCTCTATCGTCTATGAAACTTGGCCCACGGGTAGACCATGTGACCTGGGATAGGAAACTTCTATCTTTTATCTTCCATTGAGCATTGAGCTACTCTTAAACTTTCTCGAAGTCGCAGAAGCTGATATAAAAAGGTAATTTTGGCTAAAAGCCGGATAGTTGCCACACTTTTTGAAATTACACAGTACATTAAGCAAAATACTTTATTTTTATACAGGTAGGTTCGGTTTATTATCTTCAAATATGTGAAAGTAAAAACATTAAGTATCTTTGATATTACCAGAACATTAACAATTTTTGCGGACCCCTAAATTTTGAGACATCTATGTACAAATCCCATAGAGGGAATAGTTGCCTTATCCATATAAATTAGTTTAGGATAGTTGCCCTTCCGAGAAATAGGACTTTTATCACCCAATCACCCAAGAACTTTAATCTCACCTTGCCTTCCCATACAATCAGCCCAAGGCAACATGCTCACAATCTTAGAGGTCGTTGTAGAGTCTCTCGCTTGATGAATAATGATATTCCGTGTGATGAATGCACGAAACTAGAGTAATTTAAATCGGGGCAACTATCCCGGTTTTACTCTAAAGACCTATAGTGATGATGTGCTTAACAGCGGTGCACGCGTGCCAATTTAAGGACATTATGGCACGATAAGCCGTTGGTCGCGATGTTACTTGTAGATCAGTCTTTACTAAGTTATGGGTTATTAGCGCTATGGGAAGTCAGCAGAGAATCTTACACCAGTCTTGCCAACAGGTATCGTGTCACGCAGTTACGTACTTATTGATTGATGTAAAATACTGGTATTTAGCTGCACTGTGAGCCGACCCGATTGGCAGATTGCTATTCGGGAAATTCGAGGGAGGTATATAGGTTATAGGGTATAGGTACTTTTTTATTTGTACGCCAAAACGTAGAAGAATTATAACTCGTAGGCCCCCCCCCCCCAGCTAACCAAGCCATCACAGTGCACGTGGTATAATTGTATAAATTAGTGACAAAAAAACAACAAAAACATTGCCACTTCAGACGTCTCGTTTTCAGATTTAGGATATAGTTTTTAATAAACTATAGAACATAGATATTTTTATATGCTAGAGAAAGAACATTAGCAGGTAGAATGAAACAATATGTTTACAGCCTCTACATATTTTTATTATGTATTTAGATACATAAACTATACAAAATATACATAAATACGATTATGTTACATAATTACGGTTGTATAATTCAAACAATTCAAAATTCAAAGCAATTTTATTTCAATTAAACCCTTTACAGGCACTTTTGAATTGTCAAGACCAAAGAGGTGAAGCTATCAGCACGTTCCAAAGCGTAGATCTCTATGGAGAAGAACGTGCAAAAAATTCCACGGACATTCTTTTAAATCATGTTCTTTATTACTTATGCCGAAGATCTCGGTAAAGTTTATGAGTACCATGTGCTTATTTAGAAAACTAATAAGTTTACCTCTTTTTTTTTTTCCTGGATGGGAAATCATCAAATGACCCCTCCCGCCCTGGGTGGAGCGGTAGGGAGTGTCAGACTTTTACTGACTAAAACCCACCCGTGATCCTTCTTGTGCCCTATGCGTTCCAGGGCCGCGGTAACTCTTTCGAACAAATTCCGCAACCCTAGCAGGCACCGACCCTATGGGGCCCCGTCCTCGGTGCTGACGGCTCCTTGCGGCGCGCGTGGAACACAACGCGTCGTCGACTCAACCTGGTATCGGATGGCGAGCCACCCACGCTCACCGTCCCCAGGCATCAGCCACTGCGCGATAGCACAGTGGCCGACTTGTCTCTGGAGGAATAAGTTTACCTCTGCTGGTAATACTTTGTTCTATAACTAGTATACTCTAGGTGCATCAGATAGTTTCCAAATATTGCAAACCCATTATTTGAAAAGAGTAACTATGGAGTTTCTTGTCCGTTCTTCTACATGACAATGTACTTTTGCTAATGGACGGACTAGAGTCACTTTTTAAGTTAAGTGTTAATGATGACGTTCAAAAGTGCCGTCTAATGGTCTAATTGAAATAAACATTTTGTCTTTGACTTTGGCAGTTCCGTTCCAGTTTTGTTTGAGTTAAATCGTAGGGGTATATTTTCATTAACCGAACACAAATACACTATACATAGACACCTTTATTATGTACTTGAAAGTCATCCCGACCCGGAAATCAAACTGAAGGCCCATACTTAAAAAAAAGACACATCAAGTTGTCTATTTTGACCCCAATTGTCTGTTAAATTTCCTATTGTTTCATTTATTTTGTCAATGAATCATGAAATATTCATACACATACATTAAAAGGAACACAGATATTGCGTTATTTTCGCAACCTTCCTGATCGTGTCCCCAAATAATGTAATTACATTGCTTTTTGTTTGCATAATTTGTGACCTTTTTGTCAAATCTACATAACTAATACAGAGTTGGCTAACCTGCGCTCCTATTCTAGGTAGATATTCGACTTCATAGTTATAAACTAAAACAACTTTAACTGCGTTTTACATCAAAATAACAACTTACTAAATATCAAGCAGCAGATTGGTGGCAAATATTTCAGTCAAATGTCTATTCGTAATACGTCAATGTTTTTTCATTAGGTTTATAACACTGACAATATCACTATAGGTAGTAAGATATTATGTAGGTAAATGATATCCCGCATTGACAGACATACCTTTGTGGTTATGTTAATTCAATATTCTATAGTTTTCCTAAAGTAGAGAACTCCAGAGATATGTACCAGTTTTTACTAACTCCAGAGATATGTGCCAGTTTACACTAACACCAGAGTTATGTGCCAGTTTTCACTAACTCCAGAGTTATGTGCCAGTTTTCACTAACTCCAGAGTTATGTGCCAGTTTTCACTAACTCCAGAGTTATGTGCCAGTTTTCACTAACTCCAGAGTTATGTGCCAGTTTTCACTAACTCCAGAGATACATATGTGCCAGTTTTCACAAACACAAATCAAACCTTAAACTAATGCCTTATTTGACTGATTGCAATGTTGTATTTCTTATCTCGGCGTGGAGCCGGTCTTTGTAAATCGAACAGCTTGTCTAAAATTAGGCATTCACTTAGGTGTTACCTTGCGTTAGTGAAAATAAACTATCATTATTCTATAGTGCTTAATTTAACAAGCACGCACGCACGTTAAGCCGTTGATCCCGGCTGTCATTTGGAGATCTTTGGCAGTCGTTACGGATTGTCAGAAGCCAGAAAGTCTGACACCAGTCTTGCCAAAAAGTACCGTGTTCCCCAGTTAATGGTTTGTGGAGGTCTGGTAGGCAGCCGCTTCACGTAAAATACTGGTATTCAGCTAGATCCGGCATGACTGGGAGCCGACCCCAATATAGTTGGGAAAGGCTAGGCAGATGATGAGTGCTTAACTTAAAACTAGGTACTAAGATATATTAGCAACGTTACTAGCACGACATCAAACAGCAACAGGTACATGCTTTTATCAGAATTTCCCAAACAATGTGAGTCACAGTCACAGAATGCGTCATTGACAGTCGTCCCCCGAGGCCGTTCCGTTAATACCCTCAAGCTGACACGTCTCCGGGGTGGGCAGCACTATGCCATGGTTGGATACGCCTGTCTAGAACGAGGAAGATGCATGATTAATGTTATATTGATCGAAATAGTTTAACTTACCAAAAAATACTGTTTTCAAATTTTCCTAGAAAAAAGATAAGATTAAATAGCAGTCAAGTACGAGTCAGATTTGCAAGCAAAGTGTTCCGAACGAATAATAAATTTCAACATGTTACTTTAAAATCATAGATTTCTTATAGGTTTTCAATCGAAGACGAAAAGAACTAAGTATTATCCGTATTTTTTCAAAATGTTTTAGGTAATTTGTTTCGGAGATAATGAATGGTCAATTTTCAATTAGGCGTTTCCTTTATTAACTTCGAAATGAATTTCTTTTCTTTTCTTTCTTTCTAAATACTGAAAAATGGGCCCTTTCATTTGATATGTCACACGGTACCTTTGGAAAAACTTACTTTTAAAATTTTGTAATTATCCCGCAGAAAGGGATCCAATTAAGCAAAAAAATAGTTGAATGCGTCTGTGTTTGGGTAATAGAAGATTATATGAGTTGCAAATTCAACTGAATCGGTCCAGTATATTGGGAAAAATCGACTATGGTTGAGAGATGATAAGGGATCCTATATTTTCCATACAGAGGCTCGGATCCCTAAAAAGAAAGTTTGAAGTTGTATCGATGGCTAAAATTATCACCGGCCGGGACAGTGTTTAAAGCATTTTCACAACATGTTTAATTTGCGTCAGTTGCTAGAATCCACGTGTTTTTTATTTATTGATAATAATTATATTTGTTTAGCGGAGCGAAGGTCGCACGTGTAGGTTATCAATGAGCAACAACTTGGCGGAAAACTTCGACTCATTTAATAAGAGTTCGTTACAGGACAATTTATTTTAAGTAGATTAGGATATTCTGTGAATTCTGGAACATTTATTCCTTGCATTGTTCCGATTTGATGATAGCTTTTATTTTATATCCGCAGCAGATGCAGAAAAAGAAGACATGATGGGCCGTTCCCAAATCAATGGGGGCTAGACTATTTTTTTAAATTATTCGATTTTATTCATTTACCATTCAACCAACGATTTGACTCGCTTTTCTACGAAATACATTTTGGTTAATTTTTGATATGCAAAAACAAAGTAAGTACTTAAGTATAGGACTTGCGTCGTTGTGATGGAACATTCGACTGTCGTTTTTCTAATACATATATGAAAATATCAAAATATATGTAGATATGTATTAATGAAGAATCACGCAAATTGGATACGTGGTTCTGGCAACGGCCAGACTTTTATTACACATGACTTTTATCATTTAAAAGATTTATTCTCACTGTGTTATCCGGAACCACAGGAAAGTTTTTTTTATTCATTTCATTAAAAATATCCCAAAACTGCTATCAATACAGCATTAATCATTCTCCGCTGCCGATTCAAGACAACCGTAACAAACCATATTGTGCTGCCCACCCCGACGAAACGTCAGCTTGAAGGTACAGACGGATCGCTCCCCGGGGACAACTGTCGATTGGGCATCCTTTTCTTACATTCATACTGGTTTTGGCTTTATGATTTCATAATTGAGGTTGATCTGTTTAGCCTTATCCCAACTATGTAAGGATCGGCTCCCAGTCAAACTTGATGCAGCTAAGAATCATTATTTTTAACCGACTTCCAAAGAAGGAGGTTCTCAAGTAGACTGAAAATCAAAATAGTAGGATTTTGGTGTTTCATTTTATAATCGAAAGCTGGTCCTTGTCGTGTGGTCCCATTTAATTGGATGGGAAATTATCAAATTACTACTTCCGCTCTGGCCGGGGCAGAAGGGAGTGTCAGTCTCTTTCTGACTGACCCATCCGTGTTCCTCCTAATGTCCTTTCTATTCCAGGGCCGCGGGGACTCTTTCAAACAAATTTCGCAATTCTAGCAGAAATATAAGTACCTACCAATTTACTGTTATATCAAAAGAGCATGTACAAGTATGTATATGTTTCAAAATCAATATTTTTGGATCTGTTCCCAGCAAATTTATATAAAATATTTTAATTTAAAAAACTTAGGTAGGTAGTTAAGATAACTGTTCTGTGATCGTAGGGACAACACTCCAAAATATTGTTGTTAATATATTTTTTTTAGGTATATAAAAATAATCTTTTGCCCAAGGCTTGATAACTAGTAAAGCGTGCATACTATAAAGATTAGTTTGTTATTAGTTCGAGTGGGATTTCCCAAATAATTGTCTTTTCATATCTAAGGAAAAAAGCCGAATTTCCGAATTATCAGTTAGGTATGAATCAAGGGATTACCCACACTCACGGATTCCCACGTTTTTTTTAATTTGTTTTTAAAGAATGAAATAGGTATTGAAATTATGTAAGAATTTTGTGCTCGAACTAGTTCAGCAAGTAAATAGTTTTCAAAACAAATTGAATAACTAAACACTAGTCTTCTAGGAAACTCTTAAAATTTTGCTTAAAGCCGATCACATAGGCAGCCATATGCTGTTTAATATGCAAACATTTATCAATGAGTGGACTGCCTATATATCACAACGATCAGTAGGCAATAATAACCAAACTAAAAACCTATTCAGAACCCTAAAAGCTAATATAAATATGACGAGCACGTGATGCGTGACACTAACTGTGAACGTGACAGACAAGACCTGGATCTAATCCTAATAATCGTGGATTGCAACTGGAAGTATAACCTAGCAACGGGGGATATCTAAAACCAGTTAAATCCAGTATTTACTAGTTCTTCTCTTTCGTCAATTTCGTCGACCACGTCATCGCTTACCAACAGGCGAGGAACACGACGCGCCGTCGACCCGGGCCTGGTTGTTAACAGACGGCGAGCCACCCATAGCTCGCCATCCGCAAGCCCGCGCCTACGGTGGCCGGGAATCGCCTGACGCCTGGGGCGTCTTCTTCTGTTGTGACGGCTAAAGCGTGAGGTTTCCCTTTCCCTGCCGCCTCGTTTGCTAGCATTACTCCTTTGCAGAAGGAGATGACCGCTTCCCATGCTTCCTCGCTCCGGAACATGGATTGAACCAGGGGACCACGCCTACCTAGACGTAGACACCTTGGTAAAATTAGTATTGATACCCATATCGACCTAAAAGCTATAGCTTTAAGAAGCAGTTTTGCGTGGTGGATTACGGTCCATTCCCTCTCCTAGAGAGGAGGCCTGTGTCCCAGCAGTGGGAACGTTAAAAGGCTGATTATGATGACACACGATAGTCTGCCAATATATTGACAGAACAACACAACCACAATGGCCTCTGACAGAACCCATGATTCTCTGACCACTATATTTACCGACACAATCACAAACGACATATCTAATTGACGCATAACGATCCCATAACTAATTAGACAGTTGTACAATAATATAATTAATATTTGTGTACGTGACTTCGACTAACGAGTTCTTGCGGTCGGCGGCTATTTCTGGAGACCTACATTTTAATAATTCGGCGATAAACAATCATTATTGTAGTACAGATTAAAAAACGATACCTATTAGTTTAGTTGAAGTAAACACACACACACTAGAAGAAACAAGGTGGTCAGCTTTAATGTGGGTTTTCACCCCTCCAGTTATCGTTATTCGGGTTCATAGAAATATAAAATTATATCTATGTTCGGGTTCCTCTATGTTAGGGGTTCATTTCATGTTAGTCTGGCGGTTTGAGTTCTTTATGTGGCCTACCCAAATGACCTTACTTTGATATTGTTCGTCAAATCGTTGAGCTCCTTAAAGTTCTAAGTTTGAGCTACACGATAACTGACAAATGCTTGCACTGTTTGGACAGGTCCACTGAAATCTGTGTGGTACTTTCCTCAAAAGACCACTTCAGACCCCAACCTACATGGTTCTCAAATGATTTGACCAGTACAATTGTATGGACTTCAAAAGAGTGAGTTAGTTTCGGTGTTTCTTCTCGGGGTAGTCAGGTAGGAAACACCGGCCTAGTTTATAATGGTCAAAAAAGGTTGATGTCTAAAAGTGTTTTTACAACCTACTTAAAATTAAAATCATTTATCATTTATCTGCTTTAAAAACGTAACTAAGGACATTCTCAATTCTTTATTGCGTACCATAAGTGACATATAGTTGGTAGGGCAGTAAATAGTAGTCACAGTTATGGACCCTGTTGGGCACAGCAAAGATTAAGTAGGAGAGAGGATGAAGACACTGTTTGTTTTACTTATTACTTAGCTATTAAAATATATATTTATAACATTACTTGGCTTTGACGTCAATTTTACTAATGTCGGATAATACAAGCATTTTGACAGGAGTTCCACCTGGCGCATCCCTGCTGCCACCCGAGGCTCGAGCTGGTAGGTTTAGTAACAGCAATCCAATCCAGCATTTTATGGGAAACAATAATATCTTTCTAAAGAGGGACACCTGGAACAACTGAACTTTTTTTTACTATTGATAGGTAGGCACGCGTTTGACCACTATCTCAGCTGATGGTAAGCGATGATATGGTCGAAGGTGAAACACGCTTGCGTAAGAGTAACCTATTCACTCTTGACTTAAAAAAATCTCAGGTTTTAGTTATCAGGAAACACAGAATTTAGACTGGATGCTGTGCCAAAGAAGATCAAATAAGAGAAAAGTTTATTTATTTATTTAAACTTTATGTACAATAGTGGTACATGGGTGGACTTAACGCAACAAAGCATTCTCTACCAGTCAACCTTTGGGTTAAAAAGACAACACTGTGGTAGGTGTACAACAAATAAATAAAATACAAAATATATTTTTTTAGGAAAGAATTTACAAATCAAAAAAAGTTCGAGAGTTTTCATTTTTTTGGATACTGGGTGGGCTCGACAGTGTGGCAGGAAAATGGACGTTTCCTTCCTTCCTGCTCACCCACACAAAGACAATCATGTGATTAAAATAATCAATAATTAAGTATTTGGAATGGAGTAACTTCGCGTCTAGTTAATTGCAGTTTAATGTATAATTAATAGATATTTCTATGAAGAAAATCGTTTGTTTTGATCGTGCGGTGCGCGATGTGATCGCAGTCACGTACGCAGACCTGCTAGGAGACAGAACAGAAGATCGCAGAAGATCCACAGCAGCTTGTCCGATACTTCACGATATCCCACTTCAAACCGAACCGTCTATTGGTCATCAAGCTGTAGGTGAGGCGGTAATGTTCAACTTTCCAATGAAATGATGGATAGAACGTTTATTTTTTTAAGTTTAGGTCGGTACTGGAGTAAAGACGTTTCTAGAATTTATCTATAAAATGGCTTAAATCGTTCTATAGAAGTCCAAAGTTTCATGTGACTGACCCTCTTTTCTCGCATGCAATATAATTCCTGTTTAGCTAAGGTATTCTGATGGGATCTAAAAGGCTTTTATCTAGTTATTCAAAAACATGTTCTTAGCATCAAATCGGTAGAGTAATCTTCCTTCTGTTCCATTTCTGTACAATGTCAGCATTCATGACAGGTAGACTTAATAGTTAATTAACGATTTATTAATTGGAAGCAATGTTGAAAAGCGTCGCAGGAGGAAAATGTCCAATGACCCTGTAAACGAAACTGCCAAATGCCAATCTCATCATCTGCCTAGCCTTTTCCCAACTATACTGTTGCGGAATTTGTTCGAAAGAGTCACCGCGGCCCTGGAACGCAAAGGGCACTAGAAGGATCATGGGTGGGGTTTTAGTCAGTAAGAGTCTGACACTCCCTTCCGCTCCGCCCAGAGTGGAAGAAGCCATTTGATGATTTCCTATCCAAAAAAAAAACTATATTGGGGTCAAATCCCAACCCTAATGGGAACTATAAAATTGTAAAGATCTAAAATATCAACCGTTTGTAACTTAACTTGAGCCTTAAGATTCTGTTTGTATCCTTAGAGTCTGCTTTTCCTACATTATTTTGTATACCAAAACAACTTGTACTATATTAGTCATAATAAAATGCATGTACAAAAGCGAGCTTAACTAAAAATTGAGTTTTCTCCAGCAAACCTTTGAGTGATAGAGAGAGATCTGCATAATATAGATCAATATATTTATTTACATAAATACATTTATGTATTGACTAATATTATTTAATATCTTGATGAATATCAGCAGGAAGGCGTGATGAACTTTATGTTCTGCATAACAAAACCATGTTGTAAAGAGCCGGAGTTATTTGCCCTGCAGTAAGATGAATTGGCTATAAACGAGTATAATACTTGAGGTATTGACATATTTATAATTAGTTTTTATCTACAAGTGAGAAGAACAAGAGCGAGTCGAACTTATGCACAATCCATTAACCGTAGATATCTTACAGAGTTCCTGTAACCTATAAGTAAATAACTGTTATCTTTACCTTTTTTTGCAACAACTTACGTTGCTTGCTTTCGGAGATAAGAGGGTAGTGGCAATGATTCATCTAGTTTCGTTAAATAACATTGAAATGAGGAAAAAAGCATGTTTGTCCTCAAATCGAAACGATGGCCAGAGAAAGTTATATAGGTACCTAGTCGCTTAAGTTAACATTTGAACGAAATACGTGTCATATGTCATTCAATAGAGAAGTGCAGGCCGCGGTATTTGAATCATCTAATGGAGAATCTTTATTCAATAGATAAAAACATCGCGTATGTCAGTTTGTACAGATAACCGCAGCAACTGCGCATAACTCAGTTTTATTGCTACAGCAACAGCGCTTAACTCAATTTTTTCACAAAACCGAGTGACGTGCTGCTAAACAGTTTATTTGCTGTCCTGAAAAGCTACAGATTTTCACATCTGAGGTGTTAGAACTTAAGCATGACGATATGCACATGCGAGTTGGCCATCTTGTATGTATGTATCTATTTGTCTCTTGCAATAACAACTCTCGAGGTAAGTACATAGCTCAAGTACATACGGTAGGTACGTTGCTAGCCTTATTGAACATAAATAAATAAGTGACGTTTCCACGAGTCTGCGAGTCCGTCCCTCGATTGTGTGAAAACAGCTGAAATAATAAAACAAACGTTGATAAAATTAATGTTTAGTATAAACAGAGAACTTACACGTGGAAGAGCTGAATTAATTATGGCGTATCATCTACATACGAGGTTAGAGTGGTGTTACAGTGATAGTCGGAGCGAGTTCATAAGCGGTGCTGGAAGCGGGAGCTGAAATGAGGTGGCTAAGCTGTCTTCGCCGTATGGCGTAATAGGTGATGGCAACGAAATATTCTGCGGAAAGGGGAGGGATATATACAACACTTTGCCAATCTGTGCCCGAAGGACTGGGCGCAGGGGAGGCCTGACAATGCCCTCTTTCGTCCCCCGTAAACTGGCCTGCGTGTGACGGACTTGGGAAGTCCGACTTCCAAGCACGCACAACCTGAGTGTTTATGAAAGGGTCAGGCGAAGCTCACTCCTCCCCTTACCCGAGATGGGGTTTGCAAGCTCAAACTGTCACTGCTAGGGAGATTGTGGAGAAAGCGAACGTTTTCCCGCACCCCATCCAAAAGTGACGAGGAGGAACACCGTGTGGTTTTAGTCAGTGAGAGTCTAAGGGAGGATATCCATGAGGATTTCCTCACGTAAAAAGAAAGTACGAGACTGTTGGTGGAGTAGTTCTAGCTGTCATAAGCGATTTTCGCTCCGTCTATCCCACACATCACAGCCTTATTAAGACCCCGCAAAGAAGATCCAAGCAAATATCATTGTTTACAGTATTATATATAGAATATTCAGGTTTTGTGTTTTTAAACACTTTGTTATAAATACCTAGACAGTTTCAAAATGTTGGTACATGACTACTGACTGTATTTTTTAATTACCTACGTGTAGAATTGGCCCACCAGTTCATACTTTACTAGTTTTTTTGTAAGGGTATTTAGAATATAGTAGCGCAATAACCCAATTTTAACAGTTTAACCTAAGCTAAGAAAGAAAGCTGCACATATACATCTATATCAGAACTATATAGTCATCTAGTGCCCGTTTCCTTCGGTACTTTATCGGACGCTTTGTCTTAACGCCATTGCTTGGTTAGTGCTTAACGGGATTATTAAGTACCTCAGAAACCGAGTATTAACCTTAACATCGCAATTATCATCATTCTAATACGTCTTCAAATATTAATTATCCATCCACCACCCTTCTGATCCCATTATCACCTACCTGTTTCCGCCACTTCCTTATGCGAGCAAAACTTCTGATCAAAGCAAACTGAGGTCACACTCCTCACGACTGACAAACTATTGGGTAACTGAGTCATAAACATCGGACAGTAAACAATAATATTGTGAAACATCGCGCTATACGGCAAGCAGTCAAGCAGTTCTCAAGATGATGAGGATGTGCTCACTTAGAGCGCAATTGTTGGCTAGCACTCCTTGTTGAACATCCTTCGAGCTAGTCGGTACAGCGGTGCTCAAAGTTTTGGCTTTTTGTTTGAAAATAAACTCCTTAATATTTTAGCCCAAACGTCGCCACACTGACCTTTTTTTTTGGATGGGAAATTATCAAATGACCCCTCCCGCCCTGGGCGGAGCGGTAGGGAGTGTCAGACTCTTACTGACTAAAACCCACCCGTGATCCTTCTTGTGCCCTTTGCGTTCCAGGGCCGCCGTCGCCATATTGACCTGTTGAGCGTCTCGCACCAGCGAGCGGTCTCCCATGCCATGACCCACACCGGTTTATCGCAGTTAATTGGTCCAACTTGGCAAGCCTTACAAAGTTGAACCGATTCTTCGATTTTAAATCAGTTTAATATGTTTTAGAGAAGTTCGTGGCTAAACTTTAACAGTTGCTCGGGACGATCTTCAAGGTTAAGCAACGCTTGCCGAGGTCGGTCAGTAGATGGGTGACCATCTTAACATACCATAGGTTCCTCCTTACTTGGATGCACGTAAAAGTCGTTGCTCCCAGCTGTCTTCTGTAGATCTTTGGCTGTCGTTACGGATTGTCAGGAGCTAGGATCTGATATCAGTCTTGCCAAGAAGTACGTACCATGTTACCTAGTTACTGGGTTATGGTGGTCAGATAGGCTCCATATAAAATACTTTTTTTTGTAAACGTTGCCCCACACTAGGATTTCCTCCTGTATCGTGGGTGCGTTCACAAACATGAAAACTCACATACACAAGACACCCAGACCCGGAACAATTATCTGTAGGCCATACAAACATTTGTTCCGTGCGGGGATCGAACCCGCGACATGTTGCGCAGCAGCCGAACGCTCAACCACTGCGCCAACCGTGTCGTCAATACTGGATCTGTTGTATCCGATGAGGCGGGAAATAAATCCCAATATAGTTGGGAAAAGCCAAGGAAAGTAGGTTGACTCATAAATATTTTGTTAATAGGTGGACGGGGGTATTTAGTATATAATTTTCCAATGAAAGTCATCAATGCCGAGGAGATTGCTAGTCGAAGATACAAAGTTCCAAACTCTATTTTGCTCGTAATTCCAATTTCCTTTTCTAGAAAAATGCATTGTTGTGTCTATACATAGCACTGCATTTTTCTACCAACATGCAGCGTTGCGGTTGAAATATCCCATGAAATGGCTAGATACATAGATATCTAGTCATTTCGTGGGTGATCATAAGCATCATTCAAGAATCGCTGATAGGTATAACTTGTACACGAAGAATAGGAAAATATAGATGTTCTCATTGGGAACATAACATAATTATCGACAAAACGAAACCAAGGATTGTGCGAAATGAAATTTGACTTTTTGGATAAATCAATGAACATCTGTTTCTCTGTTACTTGCTGATACTATTTACGCATATTTTCTTTTAAAACTAAATTTGTCGTTTGTCGTATCTTTGTAACACATGCTAAAAGGCACGTGAAACTTATTTGCATGTCATTTAAACGAAGGCTGCGAAATACACATGAGTATTTAAAAACAAAATGTTAGTAGCTCAAAATTCAATAGATTATTTTGTTAATTAAAATAAATGAATAATGTCAATTACATCAATATTAATGAAGAACGACGATTGCTTATAAAGTAGTTTTACTCTAGATATTTTCTGTAAATATTTACATTTGTTAAAAAAAATAGTCAATGTCGAATAAATCAACTAGCTACGGAAATTGAAGAATATTAAATTACTTTACATATGTAATGAATTTGGTAATCATTACATTTACTTGATTGTATAATAGAATAGAATAGAAAAACTTTTATTAAGACAGACACAGCACAACGGTTACAAACACAAATTACAAGAGAAGAAAAGTACAGAATGCGCCGAGCGTGTCCGAACCGAAAGGGTTACCACCTCAGCATTTGCTGGGCGTCAGACACCCAGCGCTCCCCACCGAATGTGTCTCCACGTTGTCGTCGTGGTGGGGCTTGAGCGTCCCAATGATCTTGCGAGCTTTCCCGGTAGAGCCACTCATGCCGGAAGGTCGCAAGTGAGGGATCAGACCAAGAGAGACACACGCTTGCTCGCTGCTCTCTGGTACGCGTCTGATCATCAGACGTGACTGTGAGAGCAGCGAGCAGGTGGAGAGGTGAGGTGAGGAGAGTGGGCCCTGAGAAGGGGCGGAGCAAACAGGGACCGCACCCTTAAAAGGCACATAATGAACCAAGATCTTTGCAAAATGAGTCCCCAGGTGGGTCCCGACTGCTCGGCGGTCGGGGAATCCCACCCCGCTTCGGCGGGCTGCCCTCCGTACTCTGGGGTGGGCAACAAAGACCTTCCGCTTGCCAGTGGCAACAAGAGCCGAGGAGGCTCCGAGTCATCGTCGTCATCCGGATCCGCCTCCTTTAAGGAGCTGATGGCGTACGAGTTTGAAGAGGAGGGTTCGCCTGAGCGCCGGGGTGGTGCGGAGTCGGATTTCGGCTCCGCGCCAGACCTAGTAACGGTCAGCTCGGCGGGCTCTGAAGACGGACGAGGGGGGGCTGCTGCGGAGAACGTCAAGTTCTTCCGCAAGCGGCCCAGACGGGAGGATGACCAGGAGTCGTCCTCCGAGGGCGAGTTTGCCTCCGCCCGCAAGATCCCCACCGCAAGGCGGGGCAGGGGCAGTGAGGCGGGGAGGGGGCTGGCTCCCTCTACCCGGGAGGCGGGGCGTCGGGCCGAGAGGTTGGTGGAGGAGGGGCGTCGCCCTGGAGGGAGCGGTCGTGGGGCTCCCTCTACCATTCCGCCTCCTCTCGACTCTGACGACTCGGAGTCCCCGGGAGGGGTACCTCCCGTTGCTGAGGAGCAGAGAGCCAAAAAATTTGAGGAGGTGGTGGAGGCCGCGATCCGCGCTGTGGCCTTCAAGAGGAAGCAGTCCTCAAAGCGGGAGGCCATAAGCGCGGCCAAAGCCTCCATTCTGGCGGCAGCGGCGGCCAACGGCGGGACAAGAGAGGCAAAGGAGGCGTCTGAGCTGCGGGCGGAGGTCGCCCGCCTCGCGGTTCTTACGCAGCGACTCGTTCGGGAGAATGAGTCGCTCCGGAGGGACCTGGCGGGGATGGCCAGAGCGGCCTCCGAGGAGCCGCAGGGGGGGCTGAGTCCGGCGGCGCTGGAGGGGAGCCTAGTGCTGAGCCAGGTGCGGAACCTGGTGCGGCAGGAGCTGGCTCCCTTCCGGAGGCAGTTCTCCACCCTGGAGGACATGGTCCGGCGGCCCCCAACGGCGGCGACTCTGAAGGCCCCGGGCCAGCAGCAGAAGGCGGCTTCGTACGCGGCTGCCGTGGCTGCCAGCCCGGGAACGTCCGGCCAGGCGAAGGCGAAAGCAAAGGGGGGAGCCGCGCCGGCGCCTGTGACGCCGGCGGCTGCGACGCCGGCGACGACCAAGTCAGCCCCGGCGAAGAGGGGTAGGAGGAAGGCTGGAGGAGGAGCGGCTAAGGCTGCAGCGCCAGTGGTGCCGCAGCCGCCCCCACCCCCACCCTCGGACCCTCCTGCGGCCGAGGCCGAGTGGCAGGTTGCCGGAGAGAAGCGGCGACAAAAAAAGGCGGCCAAAAACAAGGCCAAGAAGCAGCGGCGGAAGGCCAACGCCATTGCGGCGAGGCTTCGCGCCCCGAAATCCGCGGCTGTAGTGCTCACACTGCAGCCGGAAGCGGAACAGAGGGGCGTGACGTATCTCGCCGTACTGAAGCGGGCGAAGGAGGCGGTGAGCCTCCAAGAGCTGGGCATCAGCGGGGGCATCGGGGTCAGGAGGACCTTGACCGGTGCCCGGAAGCTCGAGCTCGCCGGAGCGGAGAGTGGCCCGTTCGCGGACGCCCTGGCTGAAAGGCTGAGGGCGGTCTTACCCGCGGACGAGGTCCGGGTGTCCAGGCCGACTAGGCGCATCGACATGCGCATAGTAGGCCTGGATGACTCCGTGACGGAGGAGGAAGTTGTGGCCGCCGTCGCCAGGACTGGGGGGTGCTCTGCCGAGCTCGTCAAGGCGGGCACCCTCCGGCCTGACAACACGGGCATGCAAACCCTTGTGGTGAGCTGCCCCGTGACGGCGGCCAGAACAGTGTCGGAGGGTCGAAGGCTCTTGGTGGGGTGGGTTTCTGCGCGGGTAAAACTGCTGGAACCCAGACCTCTGAGGTGCTACCGCTGCCATGTGGGCAACCACACGGGAGCTATGTGCCCCTCGGAGGTGGACCGCAGCGGACTTTGTTTCCGCTGTGGTCAGCCCGGTCATCGGGCCGGCTCGTGCGAGGCCACGCCGCACTGCAGTGCATGTGCGGCTGTTGGCAAGCCGGCCGAGCACTGGGCTGGGGGAAGGGCCTGCGCGCCATCCGCCCCGACCAAGGGCAAGAGGTCCGCCGCCGCCGCCGCCTCTGCCGCCGCCGCGGCTTCCGTCGCCGCTTCTGCCGCTTCTGCTGTGGGTGCTGCGACTCCCGGTACTCGGGAGGGGGCTGAAATGGAGTGCCAGTAATGGTCCCATTTCGGCCTCCTCCAGAGACAAGTCGGCCGCTGTGCTATTGCGCAGTGGCTGATGCCTGTGGACGGTGAGCGTGGGTGGCTCGCCGTCCGATACCAGGCTGAGTCGACGACGCGTTGTGCTTCACGCGCGCCTCAAGGAGCCGTCAGCACCAGAGACGGGGCCCCATAGGGTCGGTGCCTGCTAGGGTTGCGGAATTTGTTCGAAAGAGTTGCCGCGGCCCTGGAACGCAAAGGGCACATGGAGGAGCACGGGTGGGTTTTAGTCAGTAAAAGTCTGACACTCCCTACCGCTCCACCCAGGGCGGGAGGGGTCATTTGATGATTTCCCATCCAAAAAAAAAAAAAAAAAAAAAAAAAAAAAAAAAAAAAAAAAAAAAAAAAAAAAAAGACACCCAGCGCTGGTTTTCAGTTGGCACCCCGCAGTGACGCACGGACGAGGGTAAATAAAATATATACTTGAACTAAATATTAACATATATATATATATATATATTTATCGTTTGTTTAAAGTTAGGAATTGATAACATGTGAGTGATTGCAGAATTATCAATGATTGCCAGAGATTAATTTAATCTAACAATTGTTTAGATGTATTTTATTAACGTTCTTTTATCACAAAGGTTACTGATCTGTACGTACAGATATGAAACCACAAAATGTTTTGAAAACCACTGATAGTTTTATTTTAAAGCCAAAAGTCAAAGTTAAGAATGTGAGTGTAGGTTTGGGGTTTTACTTAACACAGACAAATTATTTCAACAAAACATTATCCTAGGTGAAAAACCTATTACGTTTAAAAACATATTCTGCCAAAACTTGCTCTAGCTTCTTAAAGCCAATTTTAAAATGAGCAAATTACCTATTTACAACATCATTTATCCACGTTCGTTTATAAGCAAATAGGGTATTTTACTGAAACTATAACAGCCGCACGGGTCGATCTTCAAGGTTAAGCAACTCTTGCTGAGGTTGGTCTGTGGATGGGTGACCATCTTAAAATAACGAGACTTCTCCATGCCTCGGAAAGCACGTTGGTCTCGGCTGTCATTTGGAGATTTTTGGCAGTCGTTACCTTACGGATTATCAGAAGCCAGAAAATCTGACACCAGTCTTACCAAGAAGTACCGTGTTTCCCAGTTAATGGGTTGTGAAGGTCTGGTCTGGCAGCCGCTTCACGTAAAATACTGGTACTCAATCCCTGGGAGTCGATCCCAATAAGTATAGTTGGGAAAAGGCTAGGTAGATGATGAGAGTATTTTACTGAAAAAATCTAATTGGTCCGTCAGATAGGTTTCCAAAAACTATTAAACATGTACTTTTTCTTTTATCACGTTAAAAAAAGACAAAGTGTATACAACTATCATCCGTAAACCGACTTTACAGAATTTTTAATTCGTTGTCGCTGAGATGACTCACTCTAGTTTGTAGTAAGTACTAGCATCGCCCCGCGGTTTCACCCCCCCATAGTTCCCGTTCCCTTGGGAATATGTGGATATAATATAGCCTATGTTTACTGGAGATAGGGTAGCTTCCCAAGAGTGAAAGAATTTTTCAAATCGGTCAAATAGTTTCGGAGCCTATTGAATGCAAACAAACAAACAAACGAAAAAACAATCAAATCTTTATTGTTTTTTTAGTTAGTGTAGATGAGACGAGAATTGACCTTCTGATCTATACGTAGATATTTTAGAGATTACCTCTTTCTAAACTTTACCTCCTAACTACTTTCTCCTAATTACTAACAAGGTGTACGTGTACAGCTCAAACTTTGAGACACTCTGTACAATAAATATGAAGGTATGTGACAACAATTTGTGTTGACGACAATGTGCGCCCGCGCACCGACCGGCGGCGACCGGCTAATGTGTTAGGGGCGACACACATTTGTAACACATTTGGTGCAGGCAAACAAGTGGCATCGGTCACCGAAGTTATGTCGGAATCAGTTGTTGTGGCATGTGAGGCAGAGGACTGACGAGAATGTCTTGAGGGAAGTTTTGAGTATGAACGTGAGAATAGGAGGACCCCGAAGAAATGAGGATGAACTTTGTGAAAGATTTATGGCTATGAAGTGAGAGAGCAATAGAGAAGCATGATGACGTATTAAACTGACTCCTCCTCTGAATGATGGTGATTTGGAGAACGAGGAGAAGAAATAAATGGTTTAGTTGAAGTTTTCAAAAACAATAGTTCTCTATTTGAAAAATGTTCTTCCTTAAATGAAAAGACATTTTTTTAAGATCTCACAATCACTATGTGAAAATACACATTCAAGGGCTTGGCAAAGTGGAACAATATTTTAATTTATTTTGTCAACAAAACAACATTTCAAGTGGAGGGCTGAAGAAATCTTACGTACCTACACTTAAGGATATCAACACTCCATGCTACAATTTACATCGTGGTTGCTGATTAGTAAATCAGCTCCAATTTTGAAAACGATAAGTGGCCACGGTGTTTTGTACACTAACTGCCGCCCGCGGCTCCGCCCGCGTTTATGTCGAAAAGTGCCCAAACGAACATACTGTCGGAATAAAAAGGTTTACTATTTATGTTATTCCAGACTATAATCTACCTTTGTGCCAAATTTCATGAAGATCCATTAAGTATTTATGGCGTGATAGATTAACAAATATACATACTTACATACAAACTTTTTGCGTTTATAATATATTTAAGTACCTATGGATTAAGGAACTTATAACTTGGTCAAAGAATAGTTAAAAAATTGCATTTTGATATTTATGCCCAGTCCGTTTGTATAACCACGTAGGTATTTGATCAAATTCCCAAGGCAGATGATCAAATAACGAAAGATGATGAAATAGCAACTGTATGAGATGATTTTTCTTAAGAAAGTAAGTAAGATTTGATGACAACCCTGAATTATTTTATTGAAGAACTTGCTAAATGTTTAGTTGACACTTCGCGTGACCCAAGGGCTGGCTTTTACTTCAGACAGAGGATAGGAGGAAGTATTGCCATACAACGTGGCAATGCCGCCAGTCTATTGGGTTCACTTCCAGTCGATAGCGATGCGGACGAGTTTTTTGATGCCGTTTTGTAGTTAGGCGAATTTTAGTTTATTTAATTTTTTTTAGTGCATATTATAAGATTTAAAGTTTATTTACTGAGGCAATTTTAGTGAAAAGTTCCTTAGGCATTTCACGATTTCTCAGTGAAAATCTTCGTTTTCACAATTTCCCAACGACATTTAAATAGGTAAAATATTAAGGCATTACATTCAGGTATCGCAGTGTGTTAGTGAATACAGGTACAAGAGTAACACGTCCCTATGTGTTACATCAGTGTCTGTTGTGCATAGTGGTCAGTTGTGGACAACAATTTGCTAATAGACGCCAACGAGTACAACTAGCTCGCGAGACCTGTATCACGCTTATTTGTACATACGACGCGCTGCTATCTAGATTGAACCGTCAGCTTGAACAGCATAACCTAACTTTTTCGTTAGTAACTCCACTCAGTTGCAGCCACGAGATATCAAAACTTAGATACCACTGAGTTTTTTTTTTCTTTCTTTATTAAGTCGCTTTGTCACAATATTGACCATGTCGCTCCATCATAGCCAAACTTTGAATTTTATACTATTTTATATGTTTGTCATATATCTTGTATAGTGTTCTAGCCTCGTCCGACATAGGCTTAGCTAAAACATTATTCACAGTACCAATTCCAAACATATTTTAGGAGTTAAGCAGTTTTCTCCTGAGGCGTTCTCCCCGCTCACACTCCATCAACACATGATATACGTCCTCAATTATACCGCTGAGCTGGTTCTATAAAACGCTAGATGCGTGCATCCTGGTCATGTAGTGGAATTTGTTCGACAGTCACCGCGGCCTTGGAACGCGGCGGGCGCTAGAGGAACACGGGTGGGTTTTAGTCAGTAAGAGTCGAGTAAGAGTCGCGCCACTCAAAGCGAGAGAAGTCATTTGATGATTTCCTATCCAGAAGAAGAAATAAAAATCCTGGTCATCCAGCACTCGGTTTCCAGCTGACTTATCCTTTCACCATGACGGTAAACCGAAATGGCTCTCTTCAGATGTCCGCGAGTGGTAAAGGTAACTAACTAACTAAAAGGATGTTCCTTTGTGTGTAGGGTATAATAGTATATTTGTTAAGTCATATGTTTAAGTACTTTGTATTATTTTTAGTATACTTACTACTGTTTGTTTTCCCTATAAAATAAATAAAATTACATTTGTAATTAATTAAACCCAACAAAATATTTTCAACCCGACCACACTGTAAAATCAATGAATAGGTACGGTAGAGTTTCAGAAAATATTTCTGATTCATGCTGTTTCCTCTATCTATGACCTTTTTTAGCGTCCGATTTTTGTATGAATAATATTAGTTACAAAACTTATTCACTGAGCCGATCATTGACTTAAGCTGCCCGAAAACACCTACTATTTTATTAATAATCTATACTTCATATTTTAAAGAGGAAACATTGTTTTTTGTTTGTTAGTTTGTACCGAATAATCTCTAACTGCTGAACCGATTTTAACCATTTTTTCACCAATGGAAAGCTACATTATCAACGAGTAACATAGATTATATTTTATCCCTGTATTCTCACGGGAACGGGAACTACGCCGGTGAAACCTCGGAGGTAGCTTCAACCATATAATTCCGATACACAAGTATGTGAAAAAAAATATGAAAACCTACAATCAACAAAACATGAAGTTAATAAAAATATCAAAGCCTTTTCGATCTGCCTGTGTTTGATTTATTCAACTGAGGTATTTGATGATAAATTTCAAATCGGTGGCGTTAACGGTCACCAATTTCCAAGTTCAACAATGACACACTAACTACATACACACAAACAGACAGACACATACACGAGAAGAGAATCACACTTAACGAAACAATTACTACTTATAATGCACCGAGAAGTCGCCGGGTACTGATTAACTGGACGGTCCTATGCAGTAGCAGCTGCAGTAGATTCAGTCTAAACAAAAGTGTGAGAAGCGGTGAAAACATATGTACTTACTCGTACTCGTAAGTCAAGTGACAAATGACGTAAGGCGATGGACCACGAATAAATTCATAGTGAAAATCCACCCATACGCACAAAACGTTTTGGAAATGCTTTCATTATGCGTGCAGCTAAGGATTAGAAGTCTGAATTGCGACAACTTGGGGGTATTTAAGTCAAGAGTGACTTCTAGGCAAATTTACTCCATCGTCGACCACACCTTCGCTTTCCATCAGGTGGGATTATAGTCAAACAGGAGCCTACCAATAATAAATCTAAAAATAAATCAAACTAAATACACCTGTGAACGCCAATAATCACACACCACAGGAAAATTTAATTTCTTATGCATATTTAATAATGCATTTCCGATTGCCTACTTTTGCAGTATTTCCAGCTTCTAAGTTCACTTCTTCACTTGCTTCACTCAGCTCCTGGTAACTTCTGTCAACAAATTGCTCTGTCTTTCTGACACCTGGCTGGTTCGACATCTTTCAAGATAAAAGCAAGTTTCTTCATCTAGGAGTAACGTGAACCTTCTGCTCGCCAGTTACTTGAGCCGTGGCGATGGTTGCGGGTCGCGACCGACGCACGCGCCGCCCAATCTAATTACCGCTGCTATGCGCGCGCGCACTTGATTAACACGGGGTACCGGCTAGGGAGGAATTACATAGTATCGATAGTTCAGCTATGCATATCGGTTTGTATTAATCGTCCTGCCTGTTGCTTGAGCTCGGCGTAACACGATACCTATTGATTTTTACTGGGATAAGAAAATATATGTTGAATGTTAAGCACGTTCAATTTGCGAAACTGGGTGTTATAGTACTGTTTATTAGATGTTACAACAGGATACTAATAAGGTACGTGTGGTGTAGATTGAAATTAAAATGAAAGTGCTGGCCTTTTCGAAATTACAATTTATTTATTTTTAACTTTATAAAAAAAATCAAATTGGTATTAAAGACTAATAAATCTTAGATAATAATGTAGGTAGAACAATGTTAACATGCCTGTATCACAGGCGGCAAGGGCTCATACAATGTATTAAGAATCGTCTAAGGAAATTATAACAATATTTATATTTATATCATAATAGTAACTGAGTTATATTAATTTATTTGATTAACCTAATTTATTTAACTAAACATAGGTCACATAAAATTAATAACAAAGATCATAAATAGATGCTTCCTAGCTGACTTTAGTTTACTTAAATTGTTTCTAACACTTAAATATTTACTCATACACAAGGTGAACTAATAGTGTCATCAGAAATTTGAACTGAGTTAAAGTCAATATTGCAGAATCTGTTCAAAGCAACTCGAGCGTATTATGTATTTTATTTTTGCACTAGGTGGCTATTTTACTTAAACAGCAACAAATTCCGGGGTAGTAGGTCATCGCACCGAGTTCTTGTTGAATCAGCATCAGGTGTATGCAGCATGCAGCAGTACGGAAATCTGGCCTTGAGTAAGACGCGAGTATGGCGCCCTCATAAGTTATAATCGAAGGAGTCGATATATCTGAACTCCGCTATCTTCCTTGCAGGGCACTCAGCGTGCGTCGGGAAACGCAGGCGATTCCCGGCCACCGTAGGTGGCGGGCCTGCGGATGGCGAGCTATGGGTGACTCGCCGCCCGATAGCAACCAGGCCCGAGTCGACGGCGCGTCGTGTTGCACGCGCGCCTCAAAGAGCCGTCAGCAACGAAGACGGGGCCGCATAGGGTCAGTGCCTGCTAGGATTGCGGAATTTGTTCGATAGAGTCACCGCGGCCCTGGAACGTAAAGGGCACAAGAAGGATCACGGGTGGGTTTTAGTCAGTAAGAGTCTGACACTCCCTTCCGCTCCGCCCAGAGCGGGAGAAGTCATTTGATGATTTCCCATCCAGAAAAAAAAGGCACTCAGTGTCTCCTGTTTTATGATTGCTGCTTTTTTTAAAGCGCGAGCAAGTTACACTTAGCGCACTCTGACATCGAGTGTGCTGCTTCACCACAATGACCACACACAGAGTTGACCTCTCTGCACGTTTTGGCTTCATGACCATATTGTTGGCATTTGTAGCACCGAGTTACCAATGTAAAGTCCCTCACAGGACAGGTAGTCCAATTTATAAAAAGTCTCGATTGAGCTATTAGGGCTTTATGTAAATTAGCTGGTACTTCAATGACGTAGTTCCAGGTTGATGCATCTCTCTTCCCAGATTTATGGCTTGATTTCACAGAGGTCAGAAAGGATTCCAAGAACGTACCAGAAAACTTGTCGCTTGCATTTTTAACCGACTTCTAAAAAAAGAGGAGGTTCTCAATTCGGATGTTTGTATGTTTTATTTTATTTATTTTTTTATTGTTTGTTCGCGCATAACTCCGTCGCTTGCCAACCGATTTAAAAAAATCTTTTTTTGTTGGAAAGGGTATACTTCCCAAATGGTCCCATGAAAATTTTTTCGAAATCGAACAAGCGGTTTTTGAAAAATCAACAAAAATCTAAAAAAAATATCTACATTGTCTACATTGACGACCTTTTAGTTTACTCTGCATTGGAGCAGTGAGTTTTTTTACACTAATGCAATTGGTTCGTTTAGGTGGGGGGAGGGGAGGGGGTTTAGGTACCACTAAAAAGTGAAAAATAAAAAACTTTTTACAAAAAAATACAACCGACTTTTCCACAAAAAATCAAAAAAGTACAAAATAACTTTAATTTCGGAAGACGGTGTTCAAAAAATGAAAAAGGAACCACAAACACCGAGTTTCGAAATTAAAGTTATTTGTATTTTTCTGTAAAAAGTTTTTTGTTAGAAAATGCACTTGAAGACCTTATTTTCAGACATGGAAGTCGGCAACCCTACGACCACGATCCGGGGTTTGCGCTTGTTGGGTTCGTCGGCGGTAAGACCAGAAGTAGAGAGCTGGACTGCTTGCTTTAATTTATCTGCGTAGTGTTTGGTCTCGGTACTGATAATTACACCTCCAATTTTTGTTTTGCGTACACCACGAACATGCAGTTTCATTTGTTCCGGGTGTATAATTTTTTACACGAGATCTTTTGTTTCATCACTCGATTTGAATTTATCATTGTAACAGTATTAATGCAGTAATCTAGTTCACTATATTTAATGTGTTAATTAAATATTGCTAACGAATAAACAAGTCTGTATGCTAAGAACGAGCGCCAATTTGCTGGTGGCATGTTTGTAGCTTTGCGATTGGTACTATACAACTTCTTCTGGAAGGACCATGATTTTCGTTTAGGTATATTGACGATGTCAATAATAGGGTTATTTCCTGAGGAATAAAAATATGATTCTATTTAGTCCGTCAGTTAGATTATCGAAAAATATTGGACCCGTATTTTTTGCTTTATGAAATCTCAAAAAATTGACGAAGATAAAAAGCTTCAAAGATCATGAGTGGGGGCTTGTGACATCAGGGCGTGGTAAAAATCGTCGCACGGAGTGACGTCACACGAGTTTTCAACGCACTATATCGTCTTCATTTTTTGTTTATGTGAAAAAGGAAAAAATACGTGTCCGATATTTTTTGGAAATCTATCAGACGGACTAATTAGATTTTATTATAACTACCCTTTACAATGAATGTAGTCCCTGTGGAAAAATACGACACATTTTTATCGATATTCTAGTACCACATCCCTATTCTCTGATTGAGCTTCACACATAACGATGCTTGGCTTAACAAAGCGAATAATTTCCTCTTGTGAGCTCTCTCACTTACATTACTAGGTACTATTCATACATACATAACTATGTATTTTAAGTACATATAATATATTACACGGCAATCAACAGCTTGGCAAGAATTTGAGTGATTACATTTTCATTGTAGTGAGTAGGCACGCAAAAGCTAAAGAATAGTTCTTATTATGTAGCTTTTATGTTGAAAATTACAAGAATATAGTAAAATACTACCAGTGAATCGCATTTTCACCCATGTAGTTCCCGTTCCCGTGGGAATACGGGGATAAATACAGCCTTTCTATTAGTAAAAGAATTTTCAAAATCAGTAAATCCAGAGATAACCACCCCCCCACCTACAATCTCATCAACTCACAAACTTTACCTTTTTATAATATTAGTAAAGATAAATAAATTATTAACATTTGGGTGGGCAATTTTGGGCAATCATTTTTCTACTTACCAAACTGTGTGGGAAATAATGACAGGTTCTAGGAAACTGTGTATGGATTTTGCGAAACGTGGATAGAAAAGGAGGTTTTAGATCATGGGTTAATTAATACGAAGACATGCTGCCCCAAACCTGGTCTGCCCATTCCCTCTCCTAGAGAGGAGGCCTGACTCCCAGCAGTGGGAACATTAAAAGGCTGATTATGATTATGCTGCCCCAAGCACAAATAGATTGAGATAAAGGTCGACAAATAACATAAAAAAATATCAGATTAACGCATTGTTTTCACCACTATATTCCTGGTTTAGCTGTAAACGTCTCTAAGTTATGCTTATGGATTGGATATGTTATGTTTCCTGCTTGATTAGGAAGGAAATGTAAATGATGTTTTTCTCACTCTCTTATCTCGTTGCGGGATCCAATACGGTTGAATAATTTCCACGAGACTCGTCGAGACTCACTGACTAAGGCGTTCTTGTGGTGATCGCCACTGTTGATTCTGCCTCTCAGGAGTAACAGTGGTTGGGAGTAGGTACTGGTGGGCTTGATTAAGTCATCTATACTAATATATAAAGCTAAAGAGTTTGTTTGTTTGCTTGAACACGCTGATCTCAGGAACTGCTGGTTTGAAAAAATATTTCAGTTTCAGACAGCCCATTTTTTCAATGAAGGCTATATCATAACGCTAATACCAATAGGAGCAGAGCAGTCATGAAAAATGTGACATAAACAAATTCGAAGTAAAGTAATTCTAAAAGCAATGATATCTTTCTAAGGAAAAAAGGTTAACTAAATTTCTACATAAGCAAGTACCAGAAAAGGGTGCTTTATTATACCACAAGGCAATTGAAAACCCAGCCCTCTTTATTTTTAATACGTAGGT
The DNA here is from genome assembly GCA_905332915.2 of Hecatera dysodea. Taxonomy (NCBI): domain Eukaryota; kingdom Metazoa; phylum Arthropoda; class Insecta; order Lepidoptera; family Noctuidae; genus Hecatera; species Hecatera dysodea. The sequence goes on along the minus strand of HG995294.1, from coordinate 584,497 downwards.
ACGTAAACACGGAAGTACAGTCATCGTCATAATGATATGTGTTGCCCAGCCGTGGGACGCTGCCCACACTGCGGCAACGTTTGCTAACAAGCGATGCGCTCTGTCCACCCTCATTTAATTATAGCGGTTTATTGATCAGGGCACAAAACATGGTGCAAAGCTAGTAATTGAGGAGTTTATGCTCTTTTATACAGTTTTGAGGGGAAAATAAATTGGTACTAATTTTCTTATTCGCGGTAGAGGTACTTGAACAGATTTCCGTTCATGTGAGTTCGGTTCTGTTTGAAAGGACTATCTTTCAAACAGGCTTGATGTTCTTCACTGTTATTTAAAATGAATATAGTAAAGAGGTGCTGTTTTTTTGTTTGTAAGAAGGAAGTTCTGACCCTAGTCGGAATGCGTCATAGACTATTTTTTTGTAGAAAATATTATGCTACTACGGAGATACTATTATATATTTAGTGTCTGTGGATAAGTCATAAGAGTCATCCGCGGGAAAATACTACTTCTCAAACAAATTTGTCTGTTGTTGTCTTTTATGTTTGTGCTCTTGATTTTGTACAAAATTTTCTTTTTTTTAAAGTATCTTGTGTGTAGGTACATAAATAAAACAATAAACTAAAAAAAATAGTTTTTGAGTTTTGAGCAATATTTGGTATATATTTTAACAAACACCATACATTTAGACGTAAATCACTGTTCCATTATGTTCTATTTTTGTTTAAGTCTTGGATAATAAACAGCCAGCAATTAATTTATAAGACAAGTACTTATAGGAAAGTAGTAGAAGTAGTGAGTAAACCGACATTATATTATTCAATAAATAGGCTCTTATTTTATGAATAATATAATGTCGGTTCACTCAACTTTTCTGGTACCTACCATTAAATAAATGCACCAAATATTACAACAAACCGGCTACTGACACTATCAACTCTACTAATCCGGTTTTCGTTACTCTCGCCTGCATTATACTATAATAAATAGGTAATTTACCTTTTATAACATATCTTAACTAAAAAGGGTTTATCTCGAAGCCATCCAGATGTCAGATAAACAAGTTTTTTACTCACACGACAATAACATCACAGCTCTATGGAAAAAAAGAATATTGTATCACATAATGCACTCTGTTACGTCACCACATTAGCACTCCGAGATCCGATATCAACATTAATACAACAATGAATGAAAAAAGGCATCAAAAGATGTCCTCTACATCACGCAACTGACAAATTTCAGACAACAATGAATGATATAAGGGTTAAATGGATAAAGACTAACAACATTATCTTTTCAGTTGAAAAATCTAACAACAATTCCAAATTATACAAAAGTCAACCTTATGTTGTGGGTGCAAGGGTTAAGTCCGAGGTGTGACGCAAATCGTAGGGTGAGATCTCCAGTTGTCGATACGTAAAGGGCTATAGAAAGGCGGCGCGTTTGAAGCCGGCTCGGATGTCTCAATCGAAGGCTTTGCTGCGCCCGCGCCGCCGCGCCGCACTCCCACGTACGGGGGTATTCTGTGTGAGCTTTTGTTCAGTGTTATGATGTCTTACTGGTGGAATTTTTGTGGTAATATTTAAGGAAAATAAAGCACGTATGGAAAGTATTAATTACGTTATGGGATGAATTACATTAGTCAGGCTATAAATAAAAAATATGTACCGGCTGTTAAGTTTGGTTTCAATACATAAAATGAATTTATTGGAACCAAACCTCACAGCCGGTTTAAATACATACATACAATGTTTAGGTATCGACTTTTAGTAAGCTTTAATTTACTCCCTTCTTAACTATATATGTAGTTCTGGTATATGTGTATGTAGTATGTGGGGATTTTTTTCTGATTTTGATTCTGGGGATTCGGAAAGGCTTATAATGTTCTAATGCGCAAATAAAATTTTATATGAGAAAGACTAAATCACTGTATGAAAGCTAAGTAGGTAAACCTTTACTCCACTGTCTAGCGTACGGAATAACCCCTCACCTGCATCTAAACCATGTTTGTATAACAACATAACACATGTTGGACAGACGGCTCTTTTAAATATCCTCCAAGAATAATTGCCCACAGTAAATCAGGGATGAGCGTTGACAGGGTTAATGTGGTGACGACAATAATTGTACCCTTTACCCTACTCGATCGACCACAAGCTAATTCTAACCTTATCATTAAGCTGCTAAGACATAATTTTATGCGATTTTTTGCTGGTATATAAGACGTTATGCGTTAAAAAGAAGTTTTAAAGTATTGTTCCTTCAATACGGATGCTTTTTAAATCCTAATATGTCGGTTCTTTGTGTGTAAAGAAATTATATGACTTATATCTTAAATAATGTTAAATAAGGGCACTTTGTTGGGCCGCCGGTAAATATAGATAAAATGTTGACGTCATCATTACTTGTCACTTTCTGATTGACAAGAGTATACAAATAAGGAATCAGAGGGTTGAATAAAAAGTTCTGTTGTCCTGTATCAGTATTTCTTGCTTTGATCTTTGAATGAAAAGGAAAACTGGACCGAGCCATCGATTGTTGAATAGGTGAGTAATCTTATGGAAGAAGAATGCTGGCTCGCTAAATTAGGCAAAATAAGTGTTTTTAATCTTTGAAGAATTAAAATTGTATGGATAAAAACAGGATCACCTTAATAACTTTTTGTATATATGTATTAAGAGGCAGGCGTATTATTAACCATTTTTATTTTTTATTTTAATATTTTTTAAATTTTATTTTACTGTAATAAAATAATGTATGATATGATCCTAAAGGGATTGAAAAAATTATATTTGAATTTCAATTTTAGGTGATTACCTACTCTACTTACAGAAACTTCCTGTAACCACAATAGTAGGTAACAAAAAACTAGAATTGATCCTAGTGAGCCCGTCACTTTAAAATTATAAGCTAATTACGCCACATAGAGACCACAATACCACTTATCGGCTCGGTCTGCGAGACCGCAACACTTAACCCCTCGCGAGCGAGCCACATTGTAGCATTTAACCCTTCCACCACTCGTAATCCCTCTCGACGCGACCATTAAACCGGAAAACGCAAATTATACAACAAAGACGTAACACATCTGCGCCCGCGCATCCAATGTCGATCCTTGAAGAAATCAAACGGTTAACACTCGAATATGAACCTTATGTGGAAGGGGTAAGGACGACGGAATTAAGTGGATTTATTATTGATATAAGATATGTTTAATAAGTGCAAGGATGCAACGGTGCGGACAAATCCCGGTTCAGTTTCTTAGTGGAGCCACACGTTGGGGAAGATCAATTTTGCACGGTTTACTGAGTTACTGCATAATGCTTAGGTATTTTAATTTATTTATTACTAACTTTTGTGTGTGTATTAAAATAGATTTTCGCGAGAAAATCTGTAACAAAATTCATCAAAATTAGTTCAGCGATGTAGACGTAAAAGTGTAACAACCAAACTCTCTCTGTAAAATTGTATTTTTTTATTAATTACTATTTATTTTTATAATGCTTTGCAGAGTGAAGGAGCAGTGTCATTCATTAATTAAGAAAAAAAAACCTAACCGATAATTCTTTATTGTACACCATAACAATTTATATTAATTTACAGTGATAAGAAAAGTTCATGTACAAGAGCTTAACTCAAAATTTAGTTTTCTACCAGCAAACCTTTGAGTGATACATAGAGATAATACCTAATAGAAGGTAGAATACGTGGAATAGTAACCAAAGCACACATTTTACAATATTATGTCATATATATTTTACTATGCATGAATACATATACATACCTACATAAATCTATAGGTACTAATATTATAAAGAGGAAAGAATTGTATTTTTATATTTTTGTATGTAACGAATAAACTCAAAAACTACTGGCCCGATTTCAGCACTAAAAGCTACATTCACCCTGAGTAACATAGGCTATATTTTTCCCCGTATTCCCACGGGGACGGAAACTACGCGAGTGAAACCGCAGGGCGCTGCTAGTACCCAATAAAATATAGCATAGCAGAATCAGCCTTTTAACGTTCCCACTGCTGGGACACAGGCCTCCTCTCTAGGAGAGGGAATGGGCCGTAATCCACCACGCGGGCCCAGTGCGGGTTGGTGAATGTCACATGTCTTCGAATTTTTCGGTTCTAGGACATGCCGGTTTCCTCACGATGTTTTCCTTCACCGTTTTGAGAGCAATGGTGATGAAATTAATTACACAAAGTAATGCGCCGGGCTGGGTTTGAACCCGCGCCCTACAAATTCGTAAGTCGGGGCCGTTGCCAGTTTGCCACTCGGCCACCACTGCTCCTCACAATAAAACATATCTCTACAAATAGTATGTCGTAGCGAAAGGAAATGCTCTTCTTTATTTTTTCTAAAACTGTAGAAATATTAGATTTACATCGGAACTGTCGAAAAGTGAGCTGTAACGGGGTCATGACCTTGAGAAGGGTGAAATTCCTTTCCAATTTCATATTTCAAGATAACGACAGTGTCCTTAAAACCTCTTAAGCGACGTCACCCTACAAATATTGCAACAGGCGATTGTCTAAGTCGACGGCCACTCGTGTAACGTATAACAGAATCTGAATCAGATGAGAAACATACGCCACTCAGCACGCTCTATTAAATATAACCCCTTTTATGAGCAAAAACTTATTAAAAAGTTCTTTGTGTAAACTAAAAAAAAGCACTTCACCTCAAATTTCTAAGCACTATGAATATTAGGATTAAAAAAGTATTGTTGCAACAAAAGTATTTGTCTTCAAAAGGTTCTTTTTTTCAATGATGTCTTTTTTAAATGAATATGTATTATCGGCTTTATTCGCTACATTAGCTTTGCAGGGTTAAAATAAATGTTTTGGGTTTAATCGGATTTTTTAAAGTGGTACTTTCAGGGTTAAAGAAGTTCGGTTTTAGCGGTACCCAGATAAGTAATCTTACCCTTTTTACTAAAAAGTATTTTGAAATAATTTGTAAGCATCTTTGTTGGTGTTATGTTTTACAAAGAAATCGCTGGTTTTAGCGATTACAATAAAAAACATGACCATTTCCAAAAAAAAAAATATGGAGAAAACTTTATAGCCAAAGACCCATGAGTGACCATGGCCCTATTCGTAAATCCAGGGACCTATTTCAAACATTCTAGCGAAATAAAAAAACCGCTAAGCATTTGAGCTCTGATACTTATTATTTTTCAAGTCTCTCACAGAGTTACATTTTCCCATACAGTCGCTCGATTGTATTCTAATAAAAAACTATAATCGTCATCTTCCAGCAAGAAGAAAGTTGTCCCCATTGTGAACCACACCAGTAAAAGTTATAAAGTGTTATTAGTACTTTAAGTACCGTATCGTAAAGAACGATCTATCTAAAATATTATATCGAACGATGACGGGCCCATGTTTGTATATCGATTAATTAATAAATCGAATACCGATTCGAGAGATGCATCGATACATGCCGCCTCTAATTGAGTCAGCCGGCACAAGAGATAATAAAATTTAACGACAATTCATTCTGCCATCCATAATCTTCCAACTGTTCGAATTTGAAGCTTATTTTTTGTGTTTTAAGACTTATTTTGGTTACTGTTGACAGAAAAGATAGGGTTGTCAGTTTGATAAAAATAGAAAAAGCACTCACTAAATGCCGAGCATTTACCTGTCATATTATTAAAAAAGTTCTCGATAGTGTATGGGAATCGATACGTTTGTGATTAATGGACGGTAAACTAGATTATGTTGTTGAAAAGCATCCATGAGTCCATTTTGATCGATCGTGGCCTTTTACAAGTTTTTATTTGCGATACATTATAGATTCGGTGCGGTAAAAAATATGGAGATGTGCTAGATTAGACATGAGCAGATGAATAAGGAATGCGATAAAGTTTTATCTTGGCTTAGAAAGGATATAAGTAGTTTAGTGTGAAACATATTGTAGTCTCATAATAAGAATGAAACTCTTTTAAAAATATAATAGAAATACATTTTTTAAATCTATTGAAAATACTGTATAAAATTTGCCTGCGGATTGACTTGCTAAATTCCCTTGAAATTTTTCAGAAAACTAAACACACAAGTAACAAAACCGGCCAAGTGCGAGTCAGACTGGCGCATGAAGGGTTCCGTACAAGATTTAGAGTAACACACACTCTGTAAACATTTCAATCCTCTACCTATTACGGTTCATGAGATACAGCCTGCTGCCAGACAGACGGACGGACTGGCGGACAAATGGATAGAGGAGGGTTAATAATAGATTCCCATTAGCTTTTGGAATGGGCATTATGGAACCCTAAAAAAGCTAGGTAAAATCTACAATGTTAAAACCCGCATTGTCATTTGATAACCACACTTAGATATCATGAAAAAATCTTTACAAAAATATCACGATTCTATTACAAAGATAGCCGTGCAAAAACTATCAAAAACTATTAGCTCGAACAAACTTAACAAATAGCTAATAAATCTGTAACCCTAAACCGCGCGCGGGGTAACAAAGACCCACACACTGCAACTTTGGCGAATTAACTTCACCCGTTCACACCTGTTCCCTTTTCTCATAGGAACGCCTACATACTTGTACCTTCTAATATTCGGCACTTTTGACACACCGTTTCAGAAACAAGATACTGATCTACACAATGCAGTCAATCCGCAACGCTTTGATGTAAAAGAAACGAGTCTTGTTCGCGAAAAAATATGTTTTGTTACCTCTACTTGACATGTATTTTGTTTCATTTTCCATGTTAGCCTGGGAAATATTGGGGTATCAGCTGTTTGTGGCTCATGGGTGATAGCAACCAACCACTATAGACACATGACGGTTATACATTTTTTTTCTGGGTGGGAAATCATCAAATGACTTCTCCCGCTCTGGGTGGAGCGGAGGGACTGTCAGACTCTTACTGACTAAAACCCACCCGTGATCCTTCTTGTGCCCTTTGCGTTCCAGGGCCACGGTGACTCTTTCGAACAAATTTGCAAGCAGGCACTGACCCTATGGGGCCCCGTCTTCTTTGCTGACAGCTATAAGAGGCGCGCGTGGAACACGACGCGTCGTCAACTTGGCTCTGGTTGCTATCGGACGGCGAGCCACCCATAGCTCGCCGTCCGCAGACCTTCGTTCCCCGACGCGAGGGGCATGATGGTATACCTACCTATTAGGTCATTATGCCACGGGGTTATAATAAATTAGTGCTCTAGTAGCCCTGTTTTCTTGTTGTGATCGACTGGCTTAAAGCTTGGGAATAATATTACCAATTAGTTGCATCATTTTCCAATAACCTGTATGCAGATAGACCGGTCACCTTTTGGGCGAAGTATCTGGCTTCCATTGCTTCTAAAAACTCGCCTCGAGCTCATGCAAGCGCTAACTCGAGATGCGAGAACAGTACAATTATGTATTTCAATCTGCTGACAATGTGAAATGGCAATCAACGTCACTAGAACAGACAGAAAGATCTACCGACAACACTATTCCCTTTCTAAAGGTTACCACGCTCGTACTTGTTTCACACAAACTACCTGCAATTACAAACAAAACACACACAACACACATCATTCCGTTTTATTATTCCTCAATTGATCACTAAAAGGCGAGTAAGGAGCCGAAAGCTAATACACGCCGTCTTTATGGCCTGAGCTGATTTAAAGGAGGCTTTGTACTGCGCAGGCGTCGGGTTTCACCCGTCTTTGGTTTCGCGATACAACGCTTGGATTAAATATTGCAGCGGAGGTGTTAACTGAGTAACCCTATACGGGGTTATTTGCGCCGCGGCCAGTGGAGGGTCAGGTCTGGCTAATGTTTGGGGAATCTTGTGGTAAGAAGGAAGTGAATGGGTTATAGGTGGCTGTCGAAGCATAAGACTAGCTTAGTCGTATCCTGGCAAAATTTGATAAGCCTGTTTTGTCTCAGTGCAGGACAAAAGCCTTGCTTCCTTGCTTCCTTCAACTTGTCTCTGTCTTTTGACTTTGACTATTTAGACGGTAAGGATAGTTGGTAGCTGTGTTGAACGCAAGACAATTTCATATTTATCATGTTCTTTCTCTATAATTTAGCTTATGACAGGTTATATGAGTTCATATAACTGTTTTTTTTTTTGTGTAATTTTTATGACTATGTAGGTCAATCTGTTTTTACTTGATTGACTCAGTTTACTCTTTACAGTGTTTTATAGTGAATTGATTTATGATTTCCATGTTGGATAATTAATTTTCTTCCTGCCTTTGGCATGTAATGACTTTGCATACTATTGTATAAATTTAAATTCTTAAAACGCAATAGACAGATGTGTTGCTGTGGAGTTTGTTGCGCCACTTCTTCTCCTCAGCTAAAACACTAGGAAGTGGTGACGGGTGTGCGTTTTGGGGAACTGTCTTTATGTAAAATTTGACGTTCAAAAAGTGCTGTCGCTCAGCCTAGTTTGAATAAATGACTTTTGATTTTGATTTTTTGATAACATCTGGCCAATCCTCTAAGTAGGTATGAGTTTACTCATCGCTCCATCTCCTTCTAGCCACGTCAATTGAAACAGATTAGGTAATCAGTGATTTATTTAACAACAAAACAACGACCAATAATACATCGAAAATGGACTTAATATTCAATTTCCAGATTATCACCTATTGTTTTAAAAATATTCGATTAATAAAAACACAGAATCCAGTAACTTGATCCCCTGAGAATCGTCTGGTATCAGGAAACATGGATGACCAATACCATGTCGTTTTTAATTTTAAGGATTAAAAGCCTTTGTGTAGCCCGACTTTGTGACTCACGTTCTGATTAAAATTAAGACGGTCGAGAGGGTCAATTTAATCGAATTTTGATGTGGAGCCAGTGGAGTGTGCTGGAGATTAGCGTGGCCCTCTGGCGGCGTCTCCGAACACTAATACAGTTTCCATGTCCACTCCCGCGCATGCAGTCAGCTATGATTTATTGTAATCGATGTTTAAACGATTTTCGTTCATCGGTTACTGCTTTTTTGTGTTTGTAATGATGTTTGTGTACTCTACAGCTGCCATAATTTAATGTTTCATGTTTCCAACTATGTCAAGTTCTATTTCACAAAAATCTACAAGCTCTCATTAATCGTAAACTATCTATATGTCTCGTGGTCCCTTAGAAAGTTGTTTACATATTGTAAACAAAGCGTTAAACATCACCTCAAAAATAAGATAATTTCGTAGCAGATTGGTAATCAATTAACTTTCATTCTTAAATTATAATTAACATCTGACCCGCGTATCTTCGTTTGCGTCACATATTTAATTAATTTTCCGCTCCTTTTGGTCGTAGCGTGATTTTATATAGCCTATAGAATTCCTCGGTAAATGGGTTATGCACGGCTAACACAACTTTTCCTTTCGAGCTAGTAGTTACTGAGATTAGCACGTACAAACAAACTCTTCAGCTTTATAAAAATTAGTATAGATTTGCAATGTTAATCTCGACACCAGCAGCCCTACCATGAAATCTGAAATCCATAATGATTCCTGTGTCAGAGAGAGACGGAATTATACAAGACGAATAGCACTATCCCTTTTTCACACTGAATAATGATAGCATTAACACTTCGTAGTACGGCCACTGTTACACAGAAAACCTTGCACTCTAACACCCCGGGCACACTGTAGGACGAGTTTGACAGATCAATAGAGACTCCCGCGTACTGACGCGGATGCTGCGGTGACTGCTGACCGATATGTCTTGACACGAGATGTGCTAGCTGTGGCTTTAGCTGTTACCATCATTTACACTTTGAGACTTTGAGAGTAGAAGGCATAGTAAACATAGATCATCATCTGCCTAGCCTTTTCCCAACTATATTGGGTCGGCTTCCAGTCAAACTCGATTCACCTGAATACCAGTATTTAACGTGGAGCGACTGCCTACCAGACCTCCACAACCCAATAACTGGGGAACACGGTACTTCTTGGCAAGACTGGTGTCAGATTTTCTGGTTTCTGACAATCCGTAACGACTGCCAAAGATCTACAAATAACAGCCGGGACCAACGACATAACGTGCTTTACGAAGCACGGAGGAAACTCGGTATGTTAAGATGGTCACCCATCCGCAGACTGACCTTGGCAAGCGTTGCTTAACCTTGAAGATCAACCTGTGCGACTGTTATTTTTTAGCCACGAGTATTTTAGAAAATATAGATACCTAGCTAAAATCATAACCCTTTCTTTTGGCTTTGCTGTAGTCGGGTAAAAGCAAACATGCTACAGTATTTCCTTTGCTTGAGATTAAAAAGAAATGTATCCATGTATCCTGTCGCCATAAATCTTGAATAGCTAGCATTCTGATGATTTCTGTTCGAGAGACAACATTTTCTTTGGGCTTGAAGCTGGGGATGACAGTGTACAGTAACTACTGATAGGTTTCTACTGGATCTTCTCACATGCAAGAAAAAAGCTACTCTATTTGATTCTTAAGAAACTGTAATGTAAATGCAAATCGAGCAAAAACAAACGAGAACCTCATTCCTGTAGCCCGCAGCCCGCCACACCCACGCACGACTATTTTTATCTGCGGTCACTTTCAGAATAAACACAAAAAAAAACTAGCCAAACATTACTTTTTAGTCTGTGTCGCTGTCACATGATTGGTTTTACTCGTGCCGGCCGACAGATGCCGCTGCCTTTGAACTTACCGCCTCCTCTCAGTACGACTCAACCAATTTAGACTATAGGTCTCGAGAATAAGGTTCAATTTCCGTTTGTAATTAAATAAAGAAGGCATTTAATATCTTTATTAATGTGGTCGAGCTCAGATGATCAATGATAACTAATTATTAGAAACATTTCGTGGACCGTGCGACGTATTCTACTGAAACTTTAGCTTGAATTACAACTCTATTCCTTATGCATTACGGTTGAGTTTTCAGGGACGATTATTAGCAAAAGATAATCGTCAGATATTGTATTTAGTTATCGATGAAATGCTTACCTGTCACAGAGTTAAGAGGAGATTAGAAAGGGCATGTTAAATAAAGTAAGTTATTTTTGTTGTAAAAACTTTTTTCTCGAAAACAAATGTATTAAAAAGTACAATGCTATATTTTAACTGTTCAACTCTGATGTAATCCATTGTACTGACTGTGTCTATAATACTATTATGGTATTTATGAAGAACAAGTGGCTTAGCAATGTAGTTGCCAAGGCATCATTGTATCTTATGATTGTCTCTTTTATGGCTATTTTCTTGGTAATTTCGAAATGAGCAACAGAAGCAGGATGCAGGTCTTATAAACCATACAATTACAAAACTAAATTCTGAAACTATTTTGACAGTGAAATTATTTTTTAATTCTATTTTAATTAGTTTCAATTGTAGGGTAAGTACATACATGTGGTAGCCAAATCATTGAATTATCATTGTTGTTGTTTGTGTTGTGTTTTTGTTGTTTGTTGTTGTTGTTGTGTTGTTTGTGAAATACTTACATATTAGAATTGAGAGTATTTTTATAAAGAATACATTTATAAACTGCCATGTAAGACCTCGCTGTGGCTGACGTTTAGATTGCCTTTCATGTATAAGCCTCAAAAGTTCACTAAAAAGGGTATGTTTTGATAATATTGCTGCCCTCGTACAATATTCTATCACGTTTATTGATTAGTTTGGACCAACAAAACGTAATAAACGTGAACATAAAGAAATCAGAAAGAAGAGCTATGTATTTTTTAAAACTTGCTCATGCTTATTATTTCACTCGCGTTAAAGCTGCCTGCTGCAAGATAGAACTGTCCCCATATTTTCTTCAACATATAACTCATCAAAATCGGTTAGGCAATTTAGGGGAGAAAGCCTAACACGCAAACTCACTTTGGCATTATGACATTAAATAGTTGTGATCCCTGTCTATCTGTTCCTAACTCTTTTCCATAGATACCATCATATTTGTGTAAGTAGAGCTAATAGTTAGATCATCTCTCCGCGGCTAATGGAATTAGCTTTGTTGGTTTTGTGTCCCTGATCGACTGATCAACGGGCGATATATTGTTATTGTGTGAGGTTCTCACTCTTTTGTCTGTAAATGTGGCATATTCAGTGTCTTGGCAGTTTACCGCCCAGCAGCGTTGCTGGTTTCTGGTTGAGACTATGGGTGCCGGATGAATACATGAGACATGATTTGCTTGGTCACTGTGATAGTAAGGCGACTGCCTCTGCTATCACAAATGTAAACAGGCATCATCAAGAATTAACTTGATTCCTCCTTTTGCGAAGCAGTAATGTTAGCGAAGTTGGAGGCAGAACGCGTGCGAGAGAGGGAAACCTCACGCTTCAGCCGCCGTAACAGAAGAAGACGCCCGGGCGTCGGGAAACGCAGGACAATTCCCGGCCACCGTGCGCCGTAGGGGCGGGCCTGCGGACGGCGGCAGCTATGGCTGGATCGCCGTCCGATTGCAACCAGGCCCGGGTCAACGGCGCGTCGTGTTCCACGCACGCTTCAATGAGCTATCAGCAAGGGTCAGTACCTGCTAGCGTTGCGGAAATATTAATTATATAGGTAGTACACTTGTTATAGTGTAGTCTTTTGAAATCAAAGGCTGACTGGTGGAGACAACCTTGATGCATTAAGTCTAATAAGCTTTTAATTATTATTTTTTTGTGTTGGTTTTGTGCGAGTCCTAAATAAATATTTTTCCTTCTGTCTTTCATATGTACTTACCACTACTACTGCACATAGTTAATTATTTTTTTGGATGGGAATTCATCAAATTACTTCTTCCACTCTGAGCGGAGCGGAAGGAAGTGTCAGACTCTGGCTAAAACCCACCCGAGTTCCTCCTAGTACCCGCTATGCTCGAGCAGGGCTGCGGTGACTCTTTTGAACTAATTCCGCAACGTGCACATAGGTACGTACAGTTTTAATAAGTAGATAAGCCGGCTCATTCAATGTCCACACAAAGGTGTATTCACGCGCACAAAAGCGACTCCGATTGCTTGACCGCGATATACATAAGTGCAATAAACAATACTGTTCATGACTAATTAACACACATTCTGCTATCTTAATTACGATCTGTCAATAGCGGACGATTGCCAAACATGTCTCCGCACGGTGGCTGGCGGCTGGCCTGCTTACTGGTAAGACGGCTGTTCACGTTGGCTCTATATATATATACATATATTTATACTAATATTATAAAGAGGAAAGATTTGTTTGTTTGTTTGAATTGAATAGGCTCCGAAACTACTGAACCAATTTGAAAAATTCTTTCACTGTTGGGAAGTTACACTATCCCCGGGTGACATAGGCTATATTTTATTCCCGTATTCCCACGGGAACGGGAACTACGCGGGAGAAAGCGCGGGGTGCTGCTAGTAACGAATAAACTCAAAAAATACTGGACTGATTTCAAAAAATCTTTCACCACTAGACAGCAAGCACTGACCCTATGATGTACAGAGTGTGCCTGGAACACAACGCGCCGTCGACTAGGGCCTGGTTGTTATCGGACGGCGAGCCACAAACGCTCACCATCCACAGGCCCATGTTGCCATCAACCATGCACGAGCACTGACTCCGGGCTGCAACTGAAAACCTCTGGCTCTGCAGTTCGAGACAGAAATCTTTCTCTACTAAAAGACAGTATAGCATAATTTACAAAGTGTGTGTCTAAACAGTTCAACAAAACAAACTGTTTTTTTCTAATTAATAGTAGTTTCCAGTTCGACCACAAGGGTATATTGTGGTCGAACGGGAAACTTCGACCACAATATACCCTAACGGAAAGCGTATCGTCGATTATGGGGCACGCTTGTCTAGAAGTTATCGGGCTTAGAAGTGAACTAGTATTGTGAGATGTACAATATACAGGTAAATAAGTTAATGCATATGTAAATTTACGATAAATAACAAACCAACATAATATCTCAGTAGGAAAACTGTGTCTGTCTGTATTTTTTCAATAAGAGCGCGCACTGGGCACTGTTACACGCTCTATCTCTATTTTATTGCTCCTAATTTAATTTTTGTATGTTAATAAAGAGTATTTCTATTATATCCAATAGTGTTTTGATTGCACACTATTGACCACACACAAATCGCTGGCTGCAGCTACTTAAAACCCTTTGTTTTGGCAACGAATTAAAACCAAAACAAAAATACAGTTGCACCATTAATAAAGCTCCTTAACAAGCGTACTTTTTGCTCCAATTGAGCTGATGGCAATTCGTCGAGGATCTCTTAGTGTTTATTTATGAGAGCGATGTTATTAGTTTGGTATCGGAGCCAGTTTTTGCTGCTAACGACTCCAGGACCCGATGACGCGCGTGATTGATTGGATTCGGCGCAGTCGTAGGGGCGCCGCACTCCTGGTACCATAGCTAGGCTTTCACTTGGCTGAAGGGTTATTTTTGTTCAAGGTCATTCTTTGAATCCATGTATCAGAGCTAGAGTCACTTAATTACGATAAATTTTAATGATGACGTTCAAAAGTGCCGTTTAATGGCCTAATTGAAATAAAAGTTTTGACTTTTGACTTTGACAGAGACGAAATTCGCTTCAGGCCGGATTGTAGATGGGGTTAGGATGAGGGGATAGGGGGACAGTTTTGGACAAGAAAATCCGGAACTGGACATTCGAGCGACCACGAGTCAGGTAGAATGAAACGTTGCGAATTTTTTTCAAAAGAGTATCCGCGGCCCTGTACGCGAATGGGAATAAGGAGGAACACGGATGGATTTTAAGAGTCTGACATTCCTTTTGAAAATTTCTCATCCATAAAAAGGTATAACGACAAACTCAAAGTAGCAAGCAAGAGGATGGGAGCAGGGAACAGGCCCACTCTCAGCATTCAAACTCAAAGCATTTATTTCAATTTTTACAGGACTTTTGAATCGTCAAGTTTGAAAGAGGTGAAGCTATCTGCACGTTCCAAAGCGTAGATCTCTATGGAGAAGAACGTGCAAGAAACTCCACGGACATTGAGTGCACACGTTAAAGTAAAAATTCACTTAGCATACAACTGAAGACGGACCTTCTGCAATTGTTTACAAATGTGACTCATGACTCACAAATTGAATGATTTGTATTAACATTAGTCAACTATAATTTACAATAATAATTTGGCTTAATTATGTCCATGGTTATTATGCAAATTACGAAACATTCTTCTCTTTGTCTCTCTCGAATCTAATATAGATATCTCTTTCTACCTTTGTCTCCTACACAATAATGTAACACAAAGGTATCAACATAATTAAAATGTCATAATTATAATAAAGTTTATTTTTATGTAAATGTTGCCTAGTGTTGCGCACCCCAGCGGCGGCGACTTCAAACGCGCTCCGATCCGTCAGCATTTTGACATCTTTTGATATGTACCGACAAATAATAACAAAATTATTATACACTAGTTGTTTGACCGCACTACGCTCGTTAGCCCCGTGTTGTGCCGCGATGTTTGATTGAAATACAGTTTAATGTATTATCGGTACTACCGGAGTAAGATTTAACTGCTAAATAACCATTAAAACAAGCATGTAGCGACATTTTTAAACACGTGGTCAAGTCTAAAAACATGGTACTTATGCACGCAGCTTTTATGCAAGTAGGTATCATTACATGGCGCTACCAGGAGTATAATGTGATCAATGACTCGATCGTGCCCTGCAATCTAACTGAACTTGCATGGTGTTTCTTGCGATTTTATTATAACACCTTGCATATTCTGTAAAAACTAAACTGAATTTAGCAGTAATTCCACAGAATGCTCGGGGTACGGTAAGATTTCAACTGAAAAATTAAACACTGCAGTTGAACATGAACTATAGTATATAAACATAATCAGCCTTTTAACGTTCCCACTGCTGGGTCTCAGCCCTCCTCTCTAGGAGAGGGAATAGATCGTAATCCAGCACGCGGGCCCAGTGCGGGTTTGTGAATGTCACATGTCTTCGAATGTTTTGCTTCTAGGACATGCCGGTTTCCTAACGATGTTTTCCTTTACCGTTTTGAGAGCAATGGTGATGAAATTAATTACAAAAAGTAATGCGCCTGGTTGGGTTTGAACCCGCGACCTACACTTCGTAAGTCGGGGCCGTTACCACTCGGACTATAGTCCATAGTCTTTAATCCAAGACTTTAGGAAATTCTTTATGGCCTATCAACAAAAAACTGAACTCACAGACACACAAACCCCACAATATTCCATCATAATTTCATAACAATCTTTATGCGAATGTTAATAAAAAACTATAAATAATTGGGTTACAAATAATAATATCAGCTAACGGTCGCGGGTTCGAGTCCAGCGTCGTGCACGGCGGCGCGGCGTAGGAAATAAACGTCAATCAGATATTTCTTCGAGTTTTACTCGTCGGCATTCGCTTGGTCATCGTTTTTGACTGACAGATGGGTTGTACTTTTGCTTGTCTGGTTTGAGTCATCTCCGAAACTACTGGGTTACTTTTGAGCTAACGGAAGGTATATAATGAACTGGACATTGTTCTCATGACATTGGTCTTTACATTTTGTTCTAGTGAATTAAAACATAACACATACGTACTTGACTATATTAGGCATTTAAATAAACAGAGACAGGACAATCGTATTGGTGATTTGTTCAGATACTTTCCTACGTACAATTTCTTATATCACCCGCGTATGTTCACCCGCGAAAAGAGCATGCTTTGATTTCATCCACTTTCAGAAATGGGTATATATCTATTTCAGAACGGAACCTAACAGTAGAAGTACCTGTTTATCTCTTCTTTTTCGTTTCGCTGCAGCTGACAAGATTGAGACAGTGATTGAATTTGTTTTGGCTCATAAATGGAACTTCACGGCGCAGAAGTAAATTTGGCTGTACGTTTTTGGGCATAGAGAGTAGGATAGAGTGAGGAGGTGGAGTGATAGGAGTGACAGTTTGCAGATCCACACCCAGCTACCGGTCTGTCAACTTACCTCTCTTACCAACTTACCTCTCTTGCCAACTTACCTCTCTTACCAACTTACCTCTCTTACCAACTTACCTCAAACATTACAAGTAACTGTTACGTCGTTATATCATCAAGATATTACATTCTTCACAGACGCGTGACAATATTCATTAACACTGATAAATTAACAGCTGTACTTTATGAAAATAAGCAATTAATTCAAATGATCAGCTTGTGGGGCGTGTCCTAACGCAATTACAGATGGAATTATTTAACTGCGGCCCGCAGACTACCGGCCGCCTCGTGTGGAGGCCGCTTCGTTTAAAAACAGTAGTTGAATATAATTATAATTCATCTGCCTAGCCATTCCCAACGATATTGGGGTCGGCTCCCAGACAAGCCGGATTCAGCTGAATACCAGTATTTTACGTGGAGCGGCTGACTACCAGACCTCCACAACCCATTAACTAGTAAACACGGTACTTCTTGGCAAGATTGGTGTCAGATTTTCTGGCTTCTGACAATCCGTAACGACTGCCAAAGATCTCCAAATGACAGCCGGGACCAACGGCTTAGCGGGCTTTCCGAGGCACGGAGAAGTCTCGTTATGTTAAGATGGTCACCCATCCACAGACCACCCGGCAAGCATTGCTTAACCTTAAATAAAAACAAAAGTAACTCTAGACTTACTAAATGTGCCACTGGACCATCATAATAATAACTTATGAAAGTACGAAGAGCCCAAGTCTCCCTAACTCACAAAATTATTAAATTACCCTCGTAATCCCGCATTCCGTTCCTCATCGAGGGCTCGAAGCTCATCAGATAAGAGACGTTCACGCCTATGCGCCGGCCACTAATGGGTGGGCAGAGAGGCAGGCAATTGTCACGGGCACTGTCATTATAATTTGTATAATTGTATTACATTATGAGGTTAACTTGGTGAGTCAACTCTGTTGAATTTGATGGCTTTGTTAAAAGCAACCAACCAAGCCGAACTGTGAAAATAGGCTAGGTGAGGAGAGCATGCAATGAGATGATGATTCCAATTGATGCTTGCGCTTGATTGATGTTATCGCGGTGAGATTGTTACAGAATAGCAACTTTCTTTTGTTACGCACATTTTTAACTTAAGATATATTAGTACCCACTCATTTATATAGTCGTAGATCTAGAATAGGAGTAGCTACAATAGTTACAGCACAGCCCACTTTCAAGAAACGATGTCTTATAATATCAAAACCAACAAACAAGTTATGGTACAAATTGTAGTGTTTATATATATCTAATAGGCCGTCAATCTGACAGTTGCAAGTTGACACTTGTCGAGAGTGGTCGGTGCCTGTACTTGTGCCAGGTGTTGCAGTGAGCCAGTGAAATATATCCCTAGGGACCTGCATAAGGATAAGAAGGGTCCTGCACAAATGATCACGTCACATCAATTTTAAGCGCGTCTACAATCTAAACTAATATTATAAAGCTGAAGAGCTTTTTTGTTTGAACGCGCTAAGTAATCTCAGGAACTGCTGCTTCGAAGTAAAAAAATCTTTCAGGGTTGAATAGGCCATTTATCGAGGAAGGCTCTAAAATCACGCTACGATTAATAGAAGCGGAGCATTCATGAAACATGTGACAAAGACGAAGTTGCGGGGGGCACTAGAAGATAAGTTCGGTTAAGCAGTAACCAGCCTTAGTGTGCTGAACTGCGAGTGGTCCCGTCCAAAAAAAAAGCACTCGAAGATTATTAAAAAACACTGTGTTCCTTAGCAAATAATATTATATCTAACTAGCAGCGCCCCGCCGTTTTACCCGCGTAGTTCCCGTACCGTGGGAATATTGGGATAAAATATAGCCTATGTTACTCAGGGTGAATGTATCTTTCTAATGGTGAAAGAATTTTTGAAATCGGTCCAGTAGTTTTTGAGTTTATTCGTTACATACAAAAATATAAAATTACAAATCTTTTCTCTTTATAATATATTAGTATAGACGAATAAGTAGACTACTCGAAGATAGACTTTCTGAAGAACTATTCAGTAACAATGTATTGATGTGGTAAGGCACATAAGGGTAGCTTCCTCAAACACCCATCGCCTGTAGTTTTACAAGTTTTACGACTGTTCAACCTGCATTAACTTTCTTCGAATAGTTTACAGCCCATTAAAAGAGTCGAAACAAAACCATTGCCTCGTAAAATACACATTCATGTGATTAAAATACGTTGTTCCTGATTAGGGAACAGAAAGCATAAAGTAGTTAGTTTGATATCGCTGTATGGTATTGACGAGAATGGGGTAACTTATAAGCAGAAAACAAAATAACACTAAATATGTAATTTTGGTGGAGTGACGATTTGCGCAGAACGGCTAGTAGAAACGGGATGCGAGGAGCCGAAAATAGATCTAAGTGGCGTGCAATTGGAGAGGCCTATGTCCAGCAGTGGACTGCAACAGGCTGTTGATGATGATAATGATGTATTTTTAAGCTTCATCGCAGCTGGATAAAAAGTAGCTAAGCCCAGTGTAGTTGGGAAGAGGCTAGGCAGATTGAGGTAGTACTAAGTACCTCAATCTGCCTAACCTCTTCCCAACTACACTGGGCTTGGCTTCCAGTTCAACTGAATGCAGTTGAGTAACTACCAGTGTTTTAGTTGGAGCGACTTCCTACCTGGACTCCACAAACCAGGTACCACGATATTTTGCACAGAGTATCCGTAACGACTGTCGAAGATCTTCAAATAACAACCAGGACCAACGGCTTAAAGTGCTTTCTGAAGAGCGGAGGAGTCTCGGCCAGGAATGATCAGCCATCTATACCCCATTCACGATAAGATTAGACATTGAAATACATCTTTTTTTACAGTCCGTTCGACCGATTTTGACTTCTGTTGCGTTGGGGGAATGATACATGGTAGCTGCAGTAAAAAGTTGGTATTATAATCACGATTTTACTTTTAATGCCATCCTTATGCGTACGAAATAGAAGTAAAAATCGGTTGAACAGACTGTAAACAATTTTGTTCCAATTGTATTGTGAATGGAGTATAGGTACCGACGAAGATCGTCAGCTGTTACTATTTAGCCACGAGCTCCAACAAAAATAGGCGTGCCTTTGTATGTATATCTAGCTAAATTATTAACAGCATACCTATTGCAATCACAGAGCCAGTGACAAATCACAAAAGCATGGAGTTTACAGCGATATTCCATGAGTCATGAATTCTAAGGATCATGGAACATGACTGTCATTGGAGACCTCAAACCTATTAAATCTCTTAATTATTATTGAACAGTGTATTAATTATTATTCTGAAGTTCTTAAAGTCCTCCTTGAGATATTCTGCCTGTTTGAAATTATTTAATATGAATTCTCTACTTCACTACATGCGGAGCTTCTAGGAATATGTGAAAATGGTGACCGTATTAAGTATTAATGTGATATTCTAAATATCAGCGGAAGAATTTATACCAAAGAACCAAATGGATAGACTGCTAGGTCTGATTTGCTAAGATGACGGTTAATTCAGATACATAGGGAAGAAAACAAATGTGTGCCACGCTCATATTAATCAGTATAAATGAAACACGAAGACGATGTGTGTGACATCTCATTCTCTCGCTTATTCTGACAAAAACAGTGCTTTAAGTGCAAACTCTGATATAGGATGCACTACAACCAATGTTTGAATTACTAAACAAGCTCACCAAATAAAAAGTAATGAACACAGGCGTCGGCGCGAGGGAGAGGTCCAAACAAACTGAGTGGCCGCAGTAACTGTACCATAATATGTGCGTGTGTGCAGATTGCGATGCGCGGGCGACGCGTGCCGGCATCATTCAGACAGGGGTCTGCAACCCTGAGATTACTGAAAAACTGTAATGGACGAAAAACCCCGACTACCTGTGACACGTCAGCCTTGAAATCAGGAGTGAACTGGGAAATTCTGGGCTTCCTCACTCTATCGCAGACCAAACGATACGAAATTCCACTCCTGTAGTCTATTCTACAGGACTCAAGCTTTTCTCAGACATAAAAGAAACATCCATCACTCTTCCACCTCTTGAATCTTTTCTTAGAAATCATACAACGAGTCGGCCTATCTGAAAGAAAGACAACCCAACAAACACATTTGAACGAGAATATTAATGAGTAAAGAACCTTTCACCTTTAACAACCTTTCATTTTCAGCACTAAATCAATAACTAAAGCCAGAATCTTTAGAATCCACTCCATATATTAGAAAAAGATGCGCGTCCCTACTCACACGCATTCGCGGTAGCGCCAACAGTATAGGTACTACGTGTTTTTGTAGATAGGTGGGATTCTCCCATGCTGCAAAGGTGGGTGCGTCTTCATATGGTAGTGTAGGTAATTTTTTTATTTTTTTTTTATCAAATATATTGTTACAAACATATGGAGTTAGTCTGTAATGAATGTTTATTATTATTATTATATCCTAATTAGTAACTGGATAAAACAATATCTTGTTTTGAAAACGTTGTGCGCCCCAGCGGCATGAGCGCCCGCGCACCAATTGGACCAGATTATTGAATCAAGTGCTTTCTCAGCTGCTGACCCCTGCCCCGGCTAACTAACAGCTGTACTGATGCATGCACAGCACCACTCGCGAGATCCCTCGTCCTCATACATACACTGCAGCATTTACTAACGTCTTACTGGGGCAGCTGATGTGCAGGAGACCAAATCACTTTACCGCAGAGATTCAGAAGTAAAATGAAAGTATAACTGCAGTGTTTCATTCATTCCCTTTTAAATAAGATGAATAAAAGCCGATTTATGTTGTATTTGTTAAAATAAATCATGATTATCCGATTTAAATCACTTTAAAATTATCAATAATGATCAGCAATTCATATCAAAGTTTTCCGATTTTTTTTTATAATTTTATTTTCTTGTACAATGCGCTTTGGTCTTGACTGCATTGGCGTCTGCGACTTTCTCGGACGTCAGTACTTTCTTTGGGAGTTTGATATTGCGCTGCTGTTGCTTGGATCGTTTGCGGGAGCAGATCTTACAGGGCGTGACCCTCGGGCTGGAGACCAGCACGCGGTTCTTGGGCTCCTCCCCCGACGTGTCGGCACAGTGCTTGTGGTACCGGGACTCGCTCCGGTGCGAGTGCGGGATGTCCACATCGCTGGTGGAGTAGCCGTCGATCTGCACCTTCGCTTTGCTCCGCACCGGTGTGGCGGACTCGCGAGGGTCCTTCTTCGGAACTGATGGAAACTTTAAAGCCACATCACTAATACCTTCATTGTATAAGTTTTTCCTGGTGCTTCGGACGCAGCTGGTTCCGTCGTCTTCTTCCTTTTTATAAAAGTATTGAACAGACATGGATTTCAGAGGCTCATTCTCATCGACCACTTCCTGGATTTTTGTCTTGCAGCACTCATTGTTTACTGGATCTGCAGTGTAACCTTTTTTCAATATTGGCACTGGAGCGTAGGCACCCAGCTTGTTGCACATATCGTAGATCTTGAGTTTGCCCAGGTCATCTTTGACGCCAGCCATAGCTGCGTCGTATGGCGCGACCAGGCCGGGGCTGGTAACACGCTGGACAGTGGACGGCGTGGGTGTCCCACAGCTGGCATCATTTAAATTGGGAGTCATCGTACATTGGTCGCAAAAGGTCATGATGTTGTCTTTGATTCTCCGCGGTCTAAACCTGCCGTTGGTTCTGGCCGGGCAATCCGCTGAATGACATTCCGCACACCTGCAGCTATACTTTCGGTCCATCATTAAATCTGTTTCTGAATTTTGCTCCGGCATCTGCCGGTAGTAAGGGCACCATTGTGGAGCCGGGACGAGAGACGGGTAGGCGGGGATCACTTGTAGCGCTTTCGGCCCGTACACTCTGTTAGTGTGAGATGTGATCGAGTAAGGAGGCTCGAGATATCTGGTGGGTCCTCGGTAGTACGACGCGAACTCTCTGGTGGCGTAGTGGTCCTGGGACTTGCCCACGAGGTGGTTGATGAGCCTGGCGCGGGAGCTGTGCACGGCCATCCTGTTCACATCGTCGGAGCTCGGCAGCAGCGCTCTCGGGCACGCGCCACTCTCGTACTCTTCCTGGGCAAGATTCACTTTCTGAAATCTCTTGCCTTCTCCGAATTTGACTTGCTTGTGGTTCATAATCATAACGCTGTAACGGTTGAAATGTTTTGACTTTTAAATTTGTAAGTGTCCATTTTTGTGATGTCAGTCGATGACAGATTTCCTGAAGAGTTTACAACAAAAAGTTTGCTCACTTCAAGCCGGAGTCCAAACAGAATGTAGTCTTAAAACACTTTACCAACAGCTGAGGCGGAAACACCTAGTTGATCGCGAACCACTTCAATTCATATCCTTGTGACAATAAAGGATTGAGTAACATAGTTCCTTACAAACTTATTTCCTGCAAATCGTTCAATTTTCAGCTCTATTTCGTAAGTAATAAGGGTGATGTGATCTTCAAACATATTTTGGGAGAGTCTGATGAATCCAGGCCAGAATAAATTGGCCTTCCCTCCTCCCGGTCGTCTTACGCGCCGGTCGAGGGGAGATATCGGTCCAATTTAAAGATCTTATATCATAGAGGGAGCGAAGGCAGATGCGTGCAATTGTCCGAGTCAAAGATCAGAGGAAGTGGCTGCGCACGCGCCGGACAGCTGTGGCGGCGCGTGATCCCGCGCGGAGCGGTGCGTTATCTGGAGCTCGTCACGTGACGGATGAGATCATGATAATTAAGCAGGAGAAATGCTCAAGACGAACTAATTGATCATTCTGAAAATGAATTTGCGATCAGCACCTGTTTTTGTTACGATTACTTTTGCAACCAGTTTTAAATGACGTTAACAACGACTATGTAACTATTTCATTGCGTGAATGCAATGAAATACATCATAATCAGCCTTTTAATGTTCCCACTGCTGGGACACAGGTCTCCTCTCTAGGAGAGGGAATGGGCCGTAATCCACCACGCGGGCCCAGTGCGGATTGGCGAATGTCACATGTATTTGAATGTTTGGTTCTAGGACATGCCGGTTTCCTCACGATGTTTTCCTTCACCGTGAATGAAATACATAGTTACACAAGAGTTTTGTTGCTGTTTTATTAAACAATAGAGGCTTGTCTTCGCTCCAATATGGCGTACTCCGAAGTTACCAAAGCCCCTTATTGCCAAAGTACCCATATCCACAATAGTTAACAAAAGGTATTTCAGTATCTACTTAATAAAAAAAAAATTGTACCTATCTTTCATTCATGCTTTTATGTCGATCTAGTTTTGTGATTCAATGAAGTCGACCCAATGTTTATCAACGCTTACCATCTATCTATACTTATAATAAATCTGTAGAGAGGTCAATTCTGTACAAGGAATATATTTTCAAAATAACTATCAGGGGGTGATTAGTGATCGATACTGGTGCCAAAAATGCAATCAGTAAATTTTTTGTCTGTCTGTCTGTCTGTCTGTCTGTCTGTCTGTATGTTCTTTATAGAAACAAAAACTACTCGACCGATTTTAACGAAACTTGGTGCAATTATTCTTCATACTCCTGGGCAGGTTATAGTATACTTTTCATCACGCTACAATCAATAGGAGCAGAGCAGTGAAGGGAAATGTTGGGAAAACGGGAGAAGTTATTCCATTTTTTATGCTTCCGTCGCGTGTGTAGCCTTAATGGTTAAAGTTACATAGAAATAATGTATGACGGAAATGTTCTACATAAAATTATCTAAAAAATATCCCGAAACAGCATATGTCTATCTTTTGTCAATTTTAAACCGATCGGGCTGAGAGTTTCAAAATCGGGGGTAAAGTAACTATTCCACGCGGACGAAGTCGCTGGCAGAAGCTAGTAAAATTATAAAATGGTAGATATTGTTTTTTGTAGGCAAACTCCAAAAGTATTGATCCAACTACAAACATTCTGTCACTGATTGTTTACGTAGCATTTACCAAAATGCGTTATGGCCCAAATAAACTCTTTTCCTTTATTTCTTTTCACATTGAATTCATAGGCTACATTTCATCCCGGAAATACGCGAATCGTGTGGGATACGCCACGCGAGCGATTCCACGAGAAGCTGTAGGTACTTAATATTCCTCCCTCACGAAGATTATCAGCTCCAGTAATGAGCTGCGATACACCGTATTGTCCAATAAAACACAGGACCACAGACAAAAAGAGGAGAGGTAGTAAAACACATATAAAACACACGGTGGGCCACAATTAAACGTACTCCACGATAAACGTATAGCCGCGTTTGGTTTTATTGGCCGTAAACTAATGTTATGTGTCCATTCCAGATACTTGGACAGCTTCTAAAACAATTAGGGGTTATGTTATTGGTGTTTTATTAAATTACTAGCTTACAAGACAGTTCAACAATGTGAAAAACTTGAAGTATAGACTATTACTTGCTTATTGATTACTTCAATCTACCTGAATCAATTGCTGTCCATGAAAAAGAGAGCTCATGTAAAAAAATTCGATGTTATACTTACCTAGACCTACTCTCTGTACTAAGTCTAGCAAGTTGAAATTATGATGTGGGCATACTGATTAACGACATTATCGGCAGAATTCATAGTTAAAAAAAAATAGGTTTTAGAATAGGTAGTTGTTTTTTAAACTACTGTCAAGCGTTTGAAGTGGGACTAGTTGCCCGTTGCCCCCTAACCCGCGTTCAGTTGGAAAATGAATAAGATGATGCTTGATTAGCATTATTAAGATCCTTTTTCACTGTAACGGAAGCTCATATGGTGCTAACGACATCAATAAAACCTTCCAGCACTGTCCCGAAGCCGTATAAAATAATTAACTAATGCACTTTTGATTTACGAGCCGAACAGAGTACACACACAAAAACAACCACCTGTATCTTAGAACTGAAATAAAACATAAAATTGCGAAGTAATTTACGACTCGATAGTCACCTCCGATAAACGACAGTAAAAAGCTTTTATTACATTCAAAAACATAATAAAAAGTATTGACCAAACAAAGCTTTCTAGTGTAAATAAAGTTTTTCAAAACAGTGGGAACGTAGCATTTTGAAAGTTGTGCATTGCCATTAAAAATGTTACGGCGCCATCAATTACATTCTGTCACCGTAGCTTTGGGATTCGGTTTTAATTTTTGACATTTATTGGTTCTTTAAAACTATGAAAGTAGTGTGGCTTGCTTTGTGTTGGTGGCAGAGGTACGATTCGATTCAATACAGAGTACCTAATCGACTTGGTGTGAAAAAGTGACGTTACTAGTTCACCTTTGTATTAGACTAGCAGCGCCCCGCGGTTTCACCCGCGTAGTTCCCGTTCCCGTGGGAATACGGGAATAAAATATGCCTATGTTACTCAGGGTGAATGTAGCTTTCTAATGGTGAAAGAATTTTTGAAATCGACACAGTAGTTTTTGAGTTTATTCATTACAAACATACACACTCACAAAAATACAAATCTTTCCTCTTTATAATATTAGTGTATGTGTAGACTAGTAGCCCGTCCCGGCTTCACACGGGTCGACATTTATTTATTTTAATATAGCCGATGTTACTTAAGAATAATATAGCATTCTACGGGTGAAAAAAATTTGAAAATCAGGCCAGTAGTTTTTGAGTTGATTAGGTACATTTATTATGTTACAAACATACAAATCTCTCCTCTTTATAATGTTAGTGTAGACAAAGATATTCCTCAGCAACTCAACTGAATGAAAACCTCTGCTAGATTTTCATTGTTCTTTTCAGGCAAAGAACTGTACCTACTCTAAGCTGCTTAGAGCCGCTTGCACTAGCCAGAGTTGATGGCTGATGGATGGGTGGATGTTCAGTCACGCCAGAACGGCTGAATGGATTAGAATGAAAGGCACAGAGTTAGATTATAGCACACTAGCAGCGCCTCGCGGTTACACCCGCGTAGTTCCCGTTCCTATGTTACTTCTATCTATCCTAGCCTATGTTACTCGGGGGTAGTATAGCCATTAGCCACAGTATTACAATATTTCCTACAGTACGGCGACGAATGTACTTGCGCAGAGCAACGGAGGGGAACTCGCGGGGTGTCGGGCGGCGCGGGCCGCGTACCGCAAACACGCTTAGTTTGCGGTACCGAGCGCGAAGGGCAGACGCGGGCGTGTTTTTTGTGAAATAATTTTCTTATACTTACATTCTATAATGGTGCACACAAACTGTTCTGTTAGGTTTTTTCATTTGTGTACCATAGACTTATGGAATATTACAGACGTACCGAGCGCGAAGGGCAGACGCGGGCGTGTTTTTTTGTGTAATAATTTTCTTATACTTACATTCTATAATGGTGCACACAAATTGTTCTGTTAGGTTTTTTCATTTGTGTACCATAGACTTATGGAATATTACAGACGTACCGAGCGCGAAGGGCAGACGCGGGCGTGTTTTTTTGTGTAATAATTTTCTTATACTTACATTCTATAATGGTGCACACAAATTGTTCTGTTAGGTTTTTTCATTTGTGTACCATAGACTTATGGAATATTACAGACGCCCCGCCGCCGCCGCTAAGATAAAACTGACTTGTGCACACAATTTTGGCCACTTTTCCTTATAATTTTATGTCTGATAATTATAATTGTAAAGGTATGTGTTTGTTTATTGAATTTATAGGTACATACTTACTTTCCAGGCGCGAGTTATGGATAGAAGCTGGTCAAAGACGGTAATTGAAAAGTAAAACAGTTGTACAATAAGGTAGTTGACTAAAAAAATCTGATAACACCGTCCGATAGGTTTCCATAAAATATTGGTCACGTATTTTTTTCTTTTTTCATATAATAAGAAAAAAACGAAGACGATACAGTGCGTTGAAAACTCGTGTGACGTCACACTCGCTACAATTTTTACCTAGCCGTGACGTAGCAAGTCCCCACTCCTGATCTTTGATGCTTTTTATCTTCGTCAGTTTTTATAGATTTAATAAAGGAAAAAATTCGTGAACAATATATTTCTATAATCTTACTGACGGACTAAACATAATCAGATATTTTTTACTCAGGAAAAATCCTTATTACCTATATAACATGTAGGTACGTATGTGGTTTACACTTTTAATAAATAATTATATTAGACTAGCTGCTGCCCGCGACTTCGTCCCCGTGGAATCCCCGATTTTAAAACATTCTTTATCGCTGCTCCGCTCCTATTAGTTTACGCGTGATGATATATAGCCTAAAGCCTTCCTCGATAAATGGTCTATTCAACCCAAAAATAATTTTTCAATTCGAACCAGTAGTTCCTGAGATTAGCGCGTTCAAACAAACAAACAAACTCTTCAGCTTTATAATATTAGTATAGATTTAATAATCACAATTATTTGGATGTAAATATGAATAAATGATTACATCATAATAGTAATAATCACAATTGTTTTATTTCCCACTAGCTGCTGCCCGCGACTTCGTCCCCGTAGAATCCCCGATTTTAAAACATTCTTTATCGCTGCTCCGCTCCTATTGGCTTAAGCGTGATGATATATAGCCTAAAGCCTTCCTCGATAAATGGTCTATTCAACACAAAAAGAATTTTTCAATTCGAACCAGTAGTTCCTGAGATTAGCGCGTTCAAACAAACAAACAAACAACCAAACAAACAAACTCTTCAGCTTTATAATATTAGTATAGATTTGGTGACAACCCTTCCATACTTGCATGTGGCAGCGTAAGTACCTGCACTGGCGGCGGCATCGCGCGACATCAAAGGCGTTTCCCTACTGTAATATTGTAATACTGTGGTATAGCTCCCCAACAGTGAAAGATTTTTTGAAATCGCTCCAGTAGTTTTTGAGCTTATTCGTTACATACAAAAATACAAATCTTTCCTCTTTGTAATCTTCTTATATATAAAATTCTCGTGTCACAATGTTAGTTACCATACTTCTCCGAAACGGCGTGACTGATTTTTATGAAATTTTATATGCATATTCAGTAGGGCTGAGAATCGGCCAACATCTATTTTTCATACCCCTAAATGATAAAGGGGACATCCACACCCTATATGGCTAAACAACGTTTGCTGGGTCAGCTAGTATTAGTATAGATCTCGTTGTTTTATCCCCGGAGTACGTTCTCTTGTGATAATTCCCGATATTCACCCGGAAGCCACTGGTAGAAACGAATATTTCGTCTACACTAACATTATAAAGATGAAAGATTAATTTTATGTTTGTAACGAATAAACTCATAAACTACTATACTATTTTCAAAAATTCTTTCGCCTTTAGAATGGTTCATTGTCCCTGAGTAACGTAGGCTATATTAAAATAAATAAATGTCCATCCATCGCTACTTAGTAATCTCATCATTTACATAGCTTTTTCCTCACTATGGTGGGTCAGTTTCCAGGTAGAAATATTTCAAGTTATCGTTTTAATTATTTTTTTCAGGAATAATCAGCCTTTTTAACGTTCCCACTGCTGGGACACAGGCAGGGCCGGCCCGCCCATACGGCGAACGGAGCAGTCGCTCCAGGCGCCAAATCTTAGGGGGCGCTTTACACTCACAATTGGTATAGGTAAGGTAGGTATATATTATTGGGAGTAAACGGGAAAGGCGCCATAATTGGATCTCGCTCCATTCTAAAATTTACTTCGGGCCGGCGCTGGACACAGGCCTCCTCTCTAGGAGAGGGAATGGGCCGTAATCCACCACGCGGGGCCAGTGCGGGTTGGTGAATGTCACATGTCTTCGAATGTTTTGATTCTAGGACATGCCGTGCCGGTTTCCTCAGGATTTTTTCCTTCACCGTTTTGAGTAGCAGTGGTAATGAAATTAATTACAAAAAGTAATGCGCCTGCGTTTTTCAGGATAACTCAGTGAAATATAAAACTAATGAAAGTTCAACACCACAGCTTACTCTAAAACAAACCGTATTCCTTTCACATTGTTTCCAAACCCGAAGACAAATGAATGCAAACTACTCAATTTCCATGCACTCGCTACACAAGCCAACCCTAGGCGCGAGGTCCGCACTGACCCCGATAACATCGAACACTAACAAACGCGTTACAATTGTTAACGAATGTATATTTTCGTAATAAAGACTTCAAACAACACTCTTACATATCCCACAAACCTTATTTTGTGAGTAATTAAGTTCAAAATGGTGTTTTTTCGTCTTTGGAGCGATAACTGGCACCCCGTGGAGAGCCCCGCGAGTCTTTTGTACTGGTAATTTCTCTGCGACCCCTCTAGAAGGTACAATGGTATTGTAAGTCATTAGACATTGTAGTCGTTAGTTCAGATGACGATAATTGGTTGTTTTTTTTTTTTGTTCAAATGTAGATGTTGTATGGTGAACTAACACAAAAATAAAATTAAAAACTATACCTATTGGTCGGTATTGTACACGATATTTCAGTAATTTCGCAGCCATTAGGGGTTGTTTATTTTATCTAGCCTTAGCTATCCCACTGCTGGGTAAATGCCTCACCCAAGTATGGAATTAGGTGAGGCATTTGGTCAGATACCGTCTTTTATTCTATGCCATTTCGAAATAGCCCTCGTGGCATGGCAGTATAAGGCTTTGTTTTTAGCAAACACCATAATAAAGAAAAAACTTTTTAATATCGATATGTAACCACTAACTTGTAACAATTTATTGATTTAAAAGTGTCCATGGACATTCCTGCACGTTTTTCTCCATAGAGTTTACGCTTTGGAACGTACAAATAACTTACAAACACCTTTGACTGACTGATCTTGACAATTCAAAAGTGCCTGTAAATAGTTTAATTGAAATAAATACTAGTTTGAGAATATCTTTATCTGAAGATACAATAACAGACAATAATTTAATGCCTAATAGGTAAGTACAAAACCATTGAAAGTTCGAGAAAGCTCGCGTGACACGTGTCACGTCAGACCAGAGACAGCTGATACATTTTTTCTCCCGCCACAGCGTGACGTCACTATTCGTTTAACCCGAAACCGCAGCTTTACGGTCTAAGCGGCCATTATCATCTATTTCCATAAAATATTGGCACAACGAGTTGATCAAGCAATAATCGTAAAGTGGTCATAATCTGCTACCCGTGGCTAGGGACAGTTGTTTACACCGTGACGATAAAACTCGGGGAAATTAACTGTCATAATTAAACGATCAGCTGATAGTTGACGTCACCCGATAACTTTAGAATATGCAGCAAAAAGTTAATATTCTTTAACTTTTTGTTGTCTTTGTCAATTTTAATGGGATCGGATTCATTGTAGTTGTAGACTATATTTGATTACGTCTCGGTCTTCAAAGCAAGCAAATTTTTTTTTGTTAATTTTGCCGATACGCAGGCACTCAATGTTGCTTTTGACAATATAGAATCGTTTCCGTCACCAAAGACTATACAAAAACAATCTACCGCTTCATAGTAACTTTCCTATTTTGTACATAAATAACACAAAAGTAACAATCCATTCTTCTAATAAATAAAATAATAAATATTATGGTAATGTTAATTAAGGATGATAGCGACACGGCCACAACATAGACATCCATCCTCCTTTTATAATTATAAATGTTTTTTTGTTTATAAGGCAGGTGTGCATTGTATTAGAATGTTATAATATTAATGTTTTATTTTGGCAAGCGAAGACGCGCCCCGCGGTATGTGAGAACTTTTGTGTGGTACAAGTGACAAGAGCGAAACTTTTAAATCGTAATATTTTATGCAAAATATAATTATTTGCGTCCATACTGTGATAATTATTTATCAAATTAACCTTGTTAAACGAGCACACTATACTTTCTTTCTTTCTGTAATATCTAATTGAGGATATTTTGGGTCGCTTCATGGCTAAGCTATAGACTACAAAACAGACGCGTTTTTAAATTTTGCATTAAAATATTCGATCCAAGTCCAATTCCTTCTATGTATGACGCTAGCTACAGAGTCTAGTTACAAAAACACCTTGCGTAAAATAACGAGAACAAAGTAGTAGTTACCACAAGTCCTGTATCTTAAAATGTGACTTTCCGCATTTCTCCTATCCCTTACGCGGCTTTACAAACATGACCCTCTGATGCCGGCGGGGGTCCATCAGACCCTTGCTCATCAATTATCGCGCGAAGCCCTCACGGTGCCGTAGGATACGTCAACAGGTGCCAGCAGAGACATGGGTAACTCAATTTACGAAAATATTCACGGTAGCCATAACTCGGGCTATGTGCACTGCGGCTTAAATGTATGTGCGGCAAGTCAGACAACTTTATAGCGTCAGAGGGTCTGACATGGGAAACATTATTGCGATTAATTCTTTTAAGTTTTGATATTTTTTGTTTTTCAACCACGGTGATAAGGAAAATCTGTGTTATTATGACCTAAAACTGTTATTAAATACAAATATGCACAATTTAGAATTAACGGCCAATAAAAGAACCGCCATCGACATAAAGAAATACTAAACAAAAATATATATGTTAGTTTCTATTGTAGTGTATTAGCTGTAAGTTTTCCTAAAATTTATAAAATAAATAAAATAAATAAATAAATAAGCAATTATCAAAAAATAATACCATAAACATGACAGAGAATATAAATGATAATAGTGTCCCTAATTCTATCTGTACTCATAAATATTGTGTTACCATTTTTTTTTATTTAAGCTGATCATTACATTCGCGTATGCAGTGATTTATGTGGCCGAAGCGAGCCGACGCGAGCCGAAAAGTTCCGATCCGTCGCGGCAATAGATCGTGATTAGCCGCGCGCGCAGCATGATCACATGCTTACGGCAGGGCTGGCAGGAAAAAGGTAGTTTCAAAGTATCATGCGATGAAGTTTGATGCCTTTGCTCTGATATCGATGATGCCGTGGAATCGGAGAAGCATGGGGCCAACAAAATGAAACTGTTTCGATGACCATAGACAAAGCAAAGAGAAAAAGGATGAAATTTATAAGAAACAACAGCAACGATAAAATATTTAGATAGACGTAACTGACAAATAACAAAAGGACATTTTAACCAATTTAACTTATGTAATCATCAAAACACAAATATAAATTAAATTTAAAATTCATAACTAAATTTGAATAAAAATCAATCCTATTAAATACGGATGAATGATTCATAATGAGTTAACTTCTTTGTTTTGATCTCCGCTGATGACTTTTATGACATTAACCTTTGATTAATCTGACGTGGTAACCTTGGTACACAAGGTATTTGTTTACATAAATATCTAAATCACTGTTTGAGCAGACCTATAGGAAAACCAAATGAATAGGAGTAGAACAAAAAAATATCACCTGATATAATATTATGTCTACCTGGGCACATGAGGGCTTAGTGCGAGTTTCTTAACGTAGTCGATTACGTAAACGTATACGTTCGCTTATGTCAAATTGTATGAAACAAGAAAGTCACCAGACAGCCCTTATTAAGTTTCGGTATAAATGAACGTTTATGTATGCTAACACGATCGAGAGCGTTAAAAAACTCAAACTAAAGCCAACGGGCAAAGATCTCTCCCCTATCCGTTTCCAAACATTTCTGTCCAGTCCTTCCGGTAAAGTCAAGTACATATCTCCACCTTGTCTTGGACTGCCGCGGTAACGCCTAGCCTCAAAAAGTGACTCTTTTAGCCCTGAGTATGAACTCACTGAAAAAACTTTGGCTGAGATAAAAGATTAGTCAATCAGCAAGGGTTACGATGGTCTCACCGCCATAACCCGATCATCATAACATGTTTGACTATCTAGAACTAGGGAGGTTTATAAAAGTGAACACCTAAAGACAGGATATTCGTCAGCCATTTTGAATTCGACCTTTTCCTTGAGGCAACCCTAAGCCACAAATTGAGACGTCTGTAATTATTTACCCGGACATCATTAGGCGGTAACGGATATAACTCTTGCATCGGTTATTGATTTATATGCATCGCCCCGTGAAGTGTACCGCCGATATTAAAACTTTATTTATGTACCTCATAATGCCATACCACTCTATTAGACGAGATTATGTAACACAAAGCCATGGATCTGGATGCTGATGGTTTTTGGTAAAAGTTAGGTAGGTATGCTAATTTGTACCTTTTATTTCTGGATGGGAAATCATCAAATGACTTCTACCGCTCTGGGCGGAGCGGAAGGGAGTGAAAACCCAACCGTGTTCCTTCTAATGCCCTTTGCGTTCCAAGGACGCCGTTACTCATTGGAAAAAAATCTGCACCCTAGTAAGCACTGACCCTGGGGCTTCGTCTTATTTGCTGAAATCTCTTTGAGGCGCGCATAGAACGCGTGGTTGCTATCGGACGGTGAGCCACCCATAGCTCGCCATCCGCAGGCTTCCCACCTACGGTGGCCGGAAATCGGCCTGCGACTCCCGACGCCAGGGGCGTCTTTTTTTGCGGTGGATGCTAATCTTTGCTAATGGATTTTTTGAAGTGAAAACTTCTCTAGCATCGTTGTGATTTGAAAGTTTATGAAACGAAAAAGCGACAGTAAAAAGAGACTGACACATAAAATCATGTGTCTGTCTCTTTTTACTGTCGCTTCGTCTCATTATCTTGAAGCCAACATTTTTGTAGGTTTCACTTCTACCAAAAGAGAGGAGCGCATCTCTTATAGACTCACTCAGGTGCTGACCGGGCATGGTTGCTTCGGTGAGTACCTGAATAGGATTGGGCGAGAGCCCACGGCAAATTGCCACCATTGTGGAGGTGACTTAGATTCTGCGCAGCACATTACGCAGGACATTCCTCGAGTGTATACTCGAGGAATGTCCTGCGTGGGCGTCTGAGCGGCGGTTCCTAATCACCAGAATTGGGCGAGATTTGACTCTACCAGCGGTAGTGAGGGCTATGCTAGCAGATAATCAAAACTGGAGGGAAATGGCCAGTTTCTGTGAGGCCGTGATGGTTCAGAAGGAGGCCGCTGAGCGGGCTCGTGAGAGGGCTGATCCCGCTCGGAGAAGAAGGCGTCGGGGTTGCAATCGCTTCGACGCCTAATACGCGGAAACCCCGCCTGCGTCATTTAATGCAGGTGGGACTCCAGGGTCACTGGCGCTCAGAGTGGGGACTCTGTCCGCCAACACAGTGATCCTAGGAAAGGCGGTAGCACAGTGGTCACGTGCTGCCGTGCAGAGCGAGATTTAGGGGAGACCCCTTTACAGTTTCCCCAGGGATGTGCCCTAACAGGCGTCGCACGGAGGGGGTTCCGGAGTGGTCTTTTAAGAGGTAACGGGGCCCCCTTCTATGTGCTGATGGTGATCACCGGGGTGGTTTTAGTGAGGTAAAAATCCCACACTCCCTGATCTTTTCCCCAAAAGTCCAGGCGCCTTTTGAAGGTTTCCCCCCGAAAACAAAAAAAAAAGGTTTCACTTCTACCACGTGTGAATTGCACACATGTATTTTTTTACTCAGTACGCACCTTAAGTCAATTGTTTTGTGCTATGGTTTAAAAATCCAGATTAGAAGGAATTATTAGGATCAACGGTTGTTCATTGGTGATCCATTTTACTTTTACTATACCAATCTGATTCGGCGATAAATTACTCGTATCCCCAAGTTTGATTAATTTTACATACATATTTGAATAAGTAATGATTTATTACTTATTTAAAGAAAGTTATTCACCACCACGAAATAAGTTGCGAGTAACAGTTTCGAAATAGCATTTAGGCACGAACGGTATAAATACAAAATATTTACAAACATTGAAATTTCATTCAACTCTTTAAACTTTTATTGTGTCATAAATATCTTGTGACGAACACAAATAAATTATATTTTACAATTGTTTATATTACTATTTGTACGGAACATTGGGTGCTATTGTTCAGACCAGAGCTCATACAAAGGGGGTCTATATAAGTTTTACAACAGTTTTGGGGTCGAACTAGACCACTCAGTGCCACTTTTTGGTCGAAAAAATTGTTGAAACTCCTTTTGTTTCACATTAGGTTCTTATTGTTTTGAAACTATGAGTTTTGTTGTTTAAAATTTACGATCGGAATTAATTTTTGTTTTTATAGTTGCTTTTATATCTTGTTTATGTTTTAGTGTAACCATAAACAAAAACAATCGTGCTGTCACATTGGTTTAGACGCTCGTATTATTTAATCTGTGGCTCAGGTTACGGGGTCTTGTTCTTGAAATGTGCATAAGTAATGTGTCGAATGAAGTTTTGAATTTTCTAAGTAGGTAGGTAGTAGTAGGTACTACAGATAAAATATGTCAATTTCTTTTAAAACACATCAAACTTCTACACGTTAATCAGTAGGGATTTTTTTTCCCTAAAATTGGAGCTTCACTCGAAATTAAAAACAAATACATTAGGCGTGTTATATTTGTGTAGGTACATGTTTTACGACTGCTGTATATCAGGCCCGAGCCCCCGCAGCTCGACGGAGCCCCTGAATGGTCACAATCGCACAAGACTGACTCACAATGTCTTCCTAATTTGTTTTGGTTGTGAAGTAACTTGCCATTGTTTACTTGATTTGTTACTTTGATTCCTGCTTTTTGTTCAAAATGGACGAAATCTACGGGAGATTTGTTGGTGAAATTGTTTAGAAACTTTTTGAATATATTTGTTGTCATGAAAGTTTGGAAATGATTAAACGTTTTTGGCTGATATGAAATTAAGAGTAGATATATCTACTTAGCCATTATTACCTCCAATATCTTGGTAGGGAGATTAGAATTATTTAAAGGAAGCTTCTCCTCGTGCCGGAGTCAACACTTAACAGCCGCCATTAGAAAATCTGAAGTTATAAGTAGGCAGGCCAGATCTGAAATAAAAAAGCAAAGCATTCCATGAATTTAAAAATCGATATTTTTCCAAAATCTCACGTCGACACCATTCGACTTTACGCTCACAAAACCGTAAAATTTAGAATATAATCATAAAAAGCAACCGTTAAACCGGACATTTACGGTCAGCATAAATCAGGGAGGGGACAAAACTTTGTTTTACGCGTAAATAAAGTTCTTTCGCTCGGGATTTCTTAACGATTAGGACATTATTTTTTAAATTATTGAACACAAGCAAATGCGTTTTCGAGGTGTAGAATACATTGTATATAATTAAACGTTCATTTAGTTTTCAGGTTGCCAGATCGACTTCGAAAAACTAATAATTTTATCTAGTATCGAATCAATCAACTTTCAACCTGTTCAATATTTTTTTTTTACAGTTTGACAGTCAGTATTCCAAAAAAAAAAGCGCGCGAATGGTCCAAAATCAATCCGTCAAACTTTCATTCGTGGAAAATGCAAAGGCAACACCCATTCAGCCTCTCTGTCCATACGGTTGGCGCATTGTTCTAGGGCTAAACAATGATAAACAAGCATTAGGACGCCATTGAGGGCCACTGTGTGGACAATGCGACCACGGTGGATAATTCAATGGACATAATGACATGAGAGGTGTACAGGGTGCGGAATTGCGAATTTTGAAAAACATTTTTGCATAAGGTTCAGTTTTGTGGGAACGTACCGAAATTTGTTCATAAGAGAGGTACCGTAATAAGAATAATATGAAGTGACCTTACCAAATTTCTCTTTTCATTTAAATCCACTAACTTATCAAAAGCTTTTAGAAAGATGTTTAGTTGTGAAAAAAATTAACGGTACAAAACACCTGATTTAGACTAAAACGGTTCAACGGGTCGGAAACAAAGTACCTAAATCAGGTTGTCTTGTTGTTGATCCACATACAAACATTTCAAACAGCCCCTATACAAGACAACGAATAACGGCACAGCCCAAGGCCAGGATCTTGTGACCGCGCAGTAGCACCCACGAGGAGTGATGGATGACTGTACAGCACTACTTAAACAAATGCCCAGCCACAATGGCCGCACCAGCGGGCGTCTAAAAACAATGCCTCGTGCGACAAAACGTACGTCAATGTCGCAGATTCAGGGAACAGCACTGGACATAATGCTGGCCGTAATTTATGTCACTGCGCAACAACCGTTGTTGTTTTGAAAATGGAATATCAGTAGATGTTGACATAGTGATGTCAGGTTTTATTTTTGTTTATGGCTCATCAAATGTTTGTTTGGTCGTTGAGAATTTATTTGGATATTTAAGCAATTATGTTTATTATCAACTTATTATTTTTTTAAAAATCGTTGGTAAACTTTCAATTTTGTTAAGCGCTCTGAATTATTGTTTTTTTTTGTTTAAAAAAAAACGTTGCTCCACAGAGTAGGAATTTCTCCTGTGTCGTGGGTGCGTTTACAAACATACAATCTTACAAACATAAACCCGGAACAACTATCTGTAGGTCATACAACTATTTGTTCCATGCGGGAATCGAACCCACGACACGTAGCACAGCAGCCAATCGCTCAACCACTGCGTCAACCGTGTCGTCAACTAAGTGTTAGATAACTTTAAAAAAAAAAAAAAAAGAAACTGCAAACTTTAAAAAAGTTCAACCACTTTTTATAATAATTAAGCCCATATCTGAAATCATAAACTCCTACTCAACTCGAACTCTAACTCGAACAAGAACACAAAAACGTTAATGAAAGCTGTTCTAAATTATTTATATATTGATTGCGTCATATATTGAAGCTTCATGCACGAGAGATGAGCAAGAAAACTTCAATTTATGACAAACTTTATTGACAGTTTGATGCTCCGATGGAGTCGGAGTTCCAGTTGAGTTGGAGTTTACCTTTTGGAATATGGGCACACAGTTTTATCAATTATTTATCAATGAAACTATAGACTGACAGTTAAAATTGAAACCCTCCAAAGTGTCACCCAATAGCTAGAAGCTGTGATAAACATTGCACAACCATCCGATATGATCGTATTGAAACAACATTACGAATTACGATAGGTACTACAGGCAACAGCAATTTGTCACTCCCACGCACACAAAAACTTGTTAATATTTTGAAAACGGATACCCATTTCATTAATTATATTTAGGCCGTATGTCATTTGTAACGTCTCAATCAGACACAAAAAACTGTTGATTATCTATTAAAGTTATTTAATAGCCAAAACTTGAATTAAACCAATGTGATTTATAACTCACCATTTATATTGAATGACTGGATTTACATAATCCGTTCATTATTATAAAATTATATATTTTTTTAATTTGCAACATTTCATAATTAAGCTAGCAACTATAAATATTTGATGAATGTCGCGGAAAATATATTATAATTTATTTTAAGATGGTCAAGTAGATCACAATGTAATTTTTGATTGGAAGATAGGTTTTCGATTCAAGGTTCTAAAATTACGAGAGACGACAGCCTCGAACAAAAAAGGAATCAGAATTTATGGTGCTGTTCTTGTACAAGTTTTGAATTGTCCCCTATTCTCAATCGAATCCAAAGTTCCCTTTCTTTTTAACATGTTAAACGAGACAATGGTTTATTAGTGATATGGCAATCACGTGTGCAACAAACAAAGACACACAAATATGTGACAGGAAGAAAGATTACGGCACTCTATCAAGCGATCTGACAACCAACAGAGTTGAATTCCTACGATTTGTCCCGTCATTGTCCCTCGTAAAACTCAGGACAAAGCGGGAAGAAGCGTGTAATGCTGCTCATAAAACAATAAACCACCCACTGCAGGCAGCGAGCTGCGTTTACAGCGCGCGCCGCGTGAACCGAACGCGCCCATTGTACGCTATTCTGAACACATCTTAACATGGCGCGCGCGATCAACAAAAGCCCGCCAATTCTGACGTTTCGACGTAATCAGTGAGTTGAAAAACACGTTTTTTGTACGAAAATGGGAGTCAAATACGGGTTCGTTTTTTGTTTAATGGCGAATGGATGAGGTGAGGATGGAACGATTAAATAGATTGGACAAAAGATTGACCCCATTTTTCGCCTGTCAAACTCAATGTTTTAATTACAACGTCAGAAATAATCATAATTAGATAAGATTTACGTACGAATTAGTTAGTGTTTTGAAAGAGTCTAAATTAGAAACATTTCCAATTAGTGGCTAATGAGTTGTAAACTACGTTCTATCAGGACACGATGCGGTTTCAATTTAAGTATGTATCTACATACTAGCTGCCGCCCGCAGCTCAGCCCACGTTCAAGGCGAGAGTTATCCCAAGGGAACATATTCTCGGGATAAAAAGTATCCTCGACACAAATTCTACATGTTATTCCAGACTATAATGTACATAATTATGTACCTCTCTGCCAAATTTCATCAAAACCAGGGCTTGAAATACCGTTAAACATATGGTATCGTTACAGGCAGATATCGTTACCTAATAAATAACGTTACTATATTTACCGGTATTTTTGGCACATTTTATCGTTAAAAATACGTAACGGTAAAATCTTCGCTATCGTAATTTTTATCGTTATGAGTTAGTTTTGTTACCGTCGCTCTCATTCAATCAGGGCTTGAAATACCGGTAACGTTACTATCATAACGTTACATCTGGCACATTTTATCGTTATGAGTTAGTTTTGTTACCGTCGCTCTCGTCTAAAACTAAAATACGGACAATGCAGTAAATAATTAAGCAAGAAGATAAATGTGAGAACAAGGAAGAAGCTGGAATGGTAACAGAAAGTAAATGTGAGACCAAAAAATACCTAAAACGGTTACAGAATGCATACACCTCCGAGAAGACCTGTTCAGAGTGTTATCTATACTAATATTATAAAGCTGAAGAGTTTGTTTGTTTGTTTGTTTGAACGCGCTAATCTCAGGAACTACTGGTTCGAATTGAAAAATTCTTTTTGGGTTGAATAGACCATTTATCGAGGAAGGCTTTAGGCTATATATCACGCTTAAGCCAATAGGAGCGGAGAAGCGATAAAGAATGTTTTAAAATCGGGGATTCCACGGGGACGAAGTCGCGGGCAGCAGCTAGTATTTAATAACTGTGTTAGTGATGATAAGAGAAATGAGAATTTTTCTCTACAAGGAGAATTACAGTTTATCCAACCCTGCATGCAGACACGTGTATATGTATACCAAAATTTTGTATTTTGTAGACACTATCAGAAATTGTAACTCGTGAAATAGATTTAACAGACTCGGAGAAAAATAATTAAACTTACAATATGATCGATTATAGTGTAGCATAACGTCAAGGGCGGATCTAGGGAGGGGTAGGGAGGGGGGGGGGTTATGGGGGTAGGATGATAGGGTTGTTACGGTAAGTAGCCAGTACAACAATCGACTGAGGACGATACAGTGCGTTGAAAACTCACGTGACGTCACGTCGCTGGTAAAAATTGAAGCAACTTAGTGACGTCACGTGAGTTTTCAACGCACTGTATCGTCTTCATTTTTTGTTTACGTGAAAAAAGGAAAAATACGTGTCTAATATTTTTTGGAAATCTATCAGACGGACTAATTAGATTTTTACAGTAAAATACCCTAATAGGGTATTTTACTGTAAAAATACCTATATATGTGCAAGAATCTGTCCAGTTTTCTAAGCTAGTAAAAACTTCGGATTTTTATTTAACTCGGTTTATAATAATTGTGTAGTAGGTAGTTGCCGTGTGGTAGGGCAAATAGGAGACACAGGTTTCCGATAGTTTGTTTATTGTAACGAAGTTCCTTATCGCGCGTTGTGAAAGGGGGCTAGACGGAAAAAAATCATACGAAAAGTTGTAACGACACTTTTTAACCGACTTTTAAAAAAGGAGGTGGTTCTCAATTTGGATGTTTGTATTTTTGTTTCACGATTTGGATGGGTGTGTTAAGCAACTGTTGGCAAGGTTGCGAAAAGGATGGGTGGAGTTAAGCAACTAATAGTGAGGTCGCGGTTTTGGATGGGTGGGGTTAAGCAGCTGTGAGTGAGGTCTCGGTTTTGGATGGGGGGTTAAGCAACTGTTAGTGAGGTCATGACTTGGATGGGTGTGTTAAGCAACTATTGGTGAGGTCGCGATTTGGATGGGTGGGGTTAAGTAGCTGTTATTGAGGTTGTGCTTTGGATCGGAGGGGTTAAGCAGCTGTGAATGATATTACGACTTGGATGGGTGTGTTAAGCAACTATTGGTCAGGTCGCGATTTGGATGGGTGGGGTTAGGTAGCTGTTATTGAGGTTGTGATTTGGATCGGAGGGGTTAAGCAGCTGTGAATGAGGTTGCGATTTGGATGGGTGGGGTTAAACAGCTGTTAGTGAGGTCACGATTTGAATGGGTGTGTTAAGCAACTGTTGGCAAGGTTGCGAAAAGGATGGGTGGAGTTAAGCAGCTGTTAGCGAGGTCACGATTTGGATGGGTGTTTTAAGCAACTGTTGATAAAGTTGCGAAAAGGATGGGTTGAGTTAAACAGCTGTTAGTGAGGTTACGATTTGGATGGGTGTGTTAAACAGTTATGTTTGATATATATATATGTGTGTGTGTGTATGTATAATTCTTTATTTAATACTAAAGCATCGACTACTTTTAGGTACAAACTATAACATCAAGAAAAAAGACAAATGCACAAAGATGTAGTGAATATCGTGAGAGAAAGAAATTACAAAATACAATCGTAGAAAACATAACTGCAGAGAGATCAGATGAATGTAGTGAGACTGAAATTACCTAAAACTTAAAATCAACATTTAGATGCGTAAGTATGATTTTTCAAGACAAGACAAGACATGAACTTCGTTCCGTCCGGGTGTCCCTTTACACCACTCACATTTTTTTTTTGCTTCGGCTTCCCTCTCTCAACATATCACCCTTCGCCACTGGTGTATAGAGCTTAGGAGCGACCTGAACAAAGTGTGACGGACGTATGCCGCCCGGATGATATCGCCACGACTACATTCTGGCGAAGCATCTGGTCAGTGGCCGTCTGTCATACCGAAGGTGACTGGATGCGTGATGTCGAGCGCGTGTGTGAAGCTATACCACAAATGGAAAAAATCACCATAACACCAACAGATATCAGTCAGTCAGCCACAGCAGTCCATCCGTTACCGAACTGGAAATCTCCAGGACCGGACGGACTGCACAACTTTTGGCTTAAGTGGTATAGCAGCTTTTCCAGTCATCTTTAGAGTCTGGTACATTTCTAACAACTGGCGTTACCCACCTGCTTCATAAGCCAGGTAGTCCCGCGGAACCCAAGAATTATAGACCGATAACTTGTTTGTCGACGGTCTATATACTTCTTACATCCATCCTAAGAGTGAAAATAAACCGACACATTGAGAGCAACTCGAT
Organism: Hecatera dysodea; assembly: GCA_905332915.2. Lineage (NCBI taxonomy): Eukaryota > Metazoa > Arthropoda > Insecta > Lepidoptera > Noctuidae > Hecatera > Hecatera dysodea. The sequence continues at coordinate 541,452 of HG995294.1, read as the reverse complement.
TATGTCTTCCTCTCAGAATGGATGTCGGAAGGGGTCCCGCGGCACTAAGGAGCTACTCCTCATAGACATGGCCATAAGCCAACAGGTTCGTCGCTCCCGCAAGGATCTGTCGACATATTGGATAGATTACAAGAAGGCCTTCGATTCTGTGCCACATACATACATGACTCATGAAGGTGTTGGAGTTGTACAAAATAGATGCAACTCTGCGCACCTTCCTTGAGTCATGTATGAGGCAGTGGAAAACGGTCCTTCGCTATCTAGGATGTCGACTGATTCAAGGGAATGATGAACCTATATGGATTAAACGGGAAATAGTTCAGGGCTACAGTTTGAGTCCACTTTGGTTTTGCTCAGCTCTGAATCCTCTAACCACACTGCTGGAGAACCACACTATCGGTTGAAAAGAGGTGGTCAGGCCATATCTCACCTTCTTTATATGGATGATCTGAAACTCTTTGCCCCCAACAATTTGTGACTGATGGAGCTACTGAAGGTAACTGAAACCTTTAGTAGTGCCATCAGGATGGAATTTGGTGTGGAAAAATGTGCAGTCATGCATGTAAAGAAAGGGGAGATTATGGAATCTGAGGGAATTCAACTCTCGGATTCCATACAGGTTAGATCACTTAACTCGACCGAAACCTACAAGTATTTGGGTATGTCGGAAGCGTTTGGCATTAACGGTGCTGACATGAAACACTCGCTGAAGGAGCGCTTCTTTGGCCGCCTGAAAAAGGTTTTAAACAGCTTTTTGTCGGGCGGAAATAAGGTGCGCGCCTTCAACGGTTGGGTCATGCCGGTATTAATGTACTCTTTTGGCATACTCAAATGGACTCAAACCGAACTCGACGCCCTGGATAGGAGAGTCCGTACACCGCTGACCGCAAACCGGATGCATCATCCACGATCGTCTGTGATGAGGCTATACATACCGCGGAAAGGTGGGAGTCGAGGCTTCTTAAATGCTAAGACTCTCCATAACCGCGAGATGTGCAGTCTCAGAGAATATTTTCTCGAAACCGATGTGGGTATGCACCGCGATGTGGTCGCAGTGGACAAGGGACTCATTCCGTTGTCCATGGCAAAAGAGAACTGGCGCAAATCTGTGATACATACTAAAGATGACCGCAAGGAGGTATGGAAAGGCAAGGAGCTCCACGGGCGCTTCTATCGAGCTCTCTATGGGTCCGATGTAGATTTCTCAGCGTCCATGGCCTGGCTACGTTTCGGTGATCTTTTCGGAGAAACTGAAGGTTTTGTTATGTGCAATTATGGACGAAGTTATCCTAACGAACAACTACCGGAGGCATATTATGAAGGACGGGACGGTTGACGGGCATGCCACCGTCCGGGTGAGTCCATCAGACATATTATCTCTGATGGTTCTCGTCTGGCTAACGGCGAGTACTTGCACAGGCACAACCAAGTAGCCAGGATTATCCATCAGCAACTTGCTTTGAAATACAAACTTGTGGATTCTGAGGTACCGTATTACAAGTATGTGCCCGACCCAGTTCTCGAAAATGACCATGTCTCGTTGTACTGGGATCGGTATATCATCACTGATAGGACTATTGTCGCCAATAAGCCTGACATAGTGGTGATAGACAGATTAGCGCGCCGCACAATGATAATCGATGTAAGCATTCCGCATGACGAGAACCTCGTGAGGGCTGAGAAAGAAAAGCAAATCAAGTATCTTGACTTAGCACACGAGGTTGTCGACATGTGGAATGTGGACTCGGCTGTCATTGTGCCGATTGTCGTTACGGGCAATGGCCTAATGGCCAAAGCTTCGACGACCACCTGTCGAAGCTGGCGTTACACAGTTGGGTAAATGGTCTGATACAGAAGGCAGTACTCCTTGATACGGCTCGTATTGTGAGGAGGTTCCTTTCTCTGGAACCCTAATCACCGGTAGCTTGGACCCTGCTCCCGATACCGGCGGATGACTATTTTTTATATTTTTAAATGTATTTTTTAAATGTTTGTTTTAAGAAATATTTAAAAATGTAATTTGTAGGTATGTATAATTGTATATGAGCAAACGAAATAATAATAATAATAACAAATTTCCAAACAATGACAGAGCTACACGACTAGCTGTAGCAGCCTGGCAGTGCAGGATTGAGAGTCGTATCGGTGAGGCTAGACCACTCATTGGCAAACTTATCTGCTTCAGGGAGGGCAACACTCGCCCAAGAGTGATGCGCTTTGTGAGGCGGGCGTTTTCGGGGACTGATATAAGGCCTCGCAATTACCTGACCCGTGTCACAGAGCGAATCGACTTCCTGAAGCAGAAGGTGCATGCATGGGCAAACCGTATACGTCGGTACAAGCGGCGAGTGGAGAGATACACTCAAAATCGCACATTCCAAAGCAACGAAAGGTGGGTTCATAGGGCTTGGGAGCGACCAGACCAAAGTGTGACTGATGCGCACCGACCGGATGATGACGCTATGAATTCATTTTGGCGCAGCATCTGGTCAGTGCCTGTCAGTCACACCGAGGGTGATAGGATTAGAGTGGTCGAGCGCGCGTGCGATCTGATATCAGAAATGGGGGCAATTACCATCAGCCCCCAAGATATAGCACGTGCAGTCCGTCCGTTACGTAACTGGAAATCTCCAGGACCGGACGGGCTGCACAATTTTTGGATTAAATGTTTTCAAAGATCGCACGCTCGCTTGGCATCTCAATTCCAGTCTGCCGTAGAGTCTTGGTCACTGCCCCATTTCCTAACGACAGGAATAACCCACCTGCTCCATAAATCAGGTAGTACTGCGGAACCCAAAAATTATAGACCGATCACGTGTTTACCGACGGTTTACGGTCTATAAAGTTCTTACATCCATTTTGAGAGCAAAGATTAACGATCATAATTAAAGTAATTCAATAATGTCTGCTTCTCACAATGGATGTAGGAACGGGTCCTGCGGTACTAAGGAGCTGCTCTTCATCGATGTTGCCATAAGCCAACAGGTTCAACGTTCCCGAAGGGATCTGTCGAAGGCCTATGACTCAGTGCCACATACATGACTCAGTGCCACATACGAAGGTGCTGGAGTTGTATAAAGTCAATGCAGCTCTACACGCCTTCCTAATGTCGTGTGTGGGGCAGTGGAGGACGGTCCTTCACTATCCAGGATGTCGACAGATCCAAGCGAACAGTGAACCGATAAGGATCGAGCGCGACATATCTCAGGGCGACAGTCTCAGTCCACTGTGGTTTTGTCTGGCTCTCAACCCTCTTAGTACATTGCTAGAGGGTTCGGGCCAAGGCTACCGGTTTAGATGAGGTGGTCAGGTCATATCGCACCTCCTTTACATGGATGACTTGAAACTCTTTGCACCCAACAACTTGCAACTGATGAAGTTACTGAAGGTAACAGAAACTTTCAGTAGCGCCATCAGGGCCCCCAGTCTGCTATTTTTATAAATTTATCATTCTAACACGATCCCATTGTCATTTTGCTAAAAGTTCGTAATCTGCTAAATTCATAAGTGTCGATCATTGGTCGGTCAATGGTGTTGTAATACTATTTGATAACCGAGCTATTAAAAGAAATGACTGCACAACGACGTTCTAATGGTAGGTCACTGATCGCCTGTGGACGGTGAGCGTGGGTGGCTCGTCGTCCGATATCAGGCTGAGTCGACGACGCGTCGTGTTCCACGCGCGTCTCAAGGAGCCGTCAGCACCAGGGACGGGGCCCCATATGCCTGCTAGGGTTGCGGAATTTGTTCGAAAGAGTTACCGCGGCCCTGGAACGCAAAGGGCACAAGAGTAACACGGGTGGGTTTTAGTCAGTAAGAGTCTGACACTCCCTACCGCTCCACTCAGGGCGGGAGGGGTCATTTGATGATTTCCCATCCAAAAAAAAATGGTAGGTCACTGATCAAAGGGTTTGTCAAAATTTTAGCAGACTACCGCATACATCTGTCATTAATTTGTAATTATGTACGAGATTACCATTCTATGCTATTTCTTTCAATGGAGTGTCATTGGTTGACCACTGGAAAGTCATAGTGACGCTTTTATATTATTAGATTACCAAACTTGTCAAAATCAACCAATATGAAATCAATGAGAGACCATTCTGACACTATTGTAATAGCAGACTTGAGGCCCAGGATGGAATTTGGTGTGGAAAAATGTGCAATCATGCATGTGAAGCGAGGTGAGATTATGGAATCCGAGGGAACCCAACTCTCGGATTCCATACACCTTAGATCCCTTTGCTCAATCGACACTTACAAGTATTTGGGTATGTCGGAAGCGTTGGGCATCAATGCTGCTGACGTGAAACAATCGTTGAAGGAGCGCTTCTTTGGCCGCCTGAACAAAGTACTAAATAGTCTTTTATCAGACGGAAACAAGGTGCGCACCTTCAACGGTTGGGTCATGCCGGTATTGATGTACTCTTTCGGCATACTTAAATGGACTCAGACGGAACTAGATGCCCAGGACAGGAGGGTCCGTTCACTGCTGACCGCAAATCGGATGCATCACCCACGATCTTCGGTGATGAGGCTGTATATTCCGCGGAAGTGTGGGGGTCGTGGCCTTATGCAGGGTTTATCCCTGCACGCGAGATATGCAGTCTCAGGGAATTCATCTAAGAAGCCGAAGTGGGTATGCAGCGAGATGTGGTCGTGGTGGACAAGGGCCTCACCCCGCTCTCCTTGGCAAGCGAGAACTGGCGCAAACCTGTAGTACTTACAACAGATGATCGCAGGGAGGTATGGCAGAGCAAGGAGCTTCACGGACGCTTTTATCGGGTCCTACATGGGCCCGATGTAGACTTTCTAGCGTCCGTGGCCTGGCTGCGTTTTGGTGACCTCTTAAGGGAAACCGAAGGTTTTATCTGTGCGATTACAGACGAAGTTATGATGACGAACAACTACCGGAAATACATTGTGAAGGACGGTACGGTTGACATATGTCGGGCTTGTCACCGGCCCGGGGAATCCATACGCCACATTATTTCCGGTTGTTCTAGTCTGGCTAACGGAGACTATTTGCACAGGCACAACCTTGTAGCCAGGATTATCCATCAGCAACTTGCCCTTAAATACAATCTTGTGGAATCGGAACTACCGTAATATAGGTATGTGCCCGAACAAGTTCTCGAAAATAGCAATTGCACATTGTATTGGGATCGGTATATCATCACTGACAGGACTATTGTTGCCAATAAGCCTGACATAGTGGTGATAGACCGACTAGAGCGTCGCGCAATGATTGTTGATATAGCAGTCCCGCATGACGAGAACCTCGTGAAGGCTGAGAAAGATAAACAATCGAAATATCTTGACTTGGCTCGCGAGGTTGTCGACATATGGGATGTGAACACAGCAGTCATTGTGCCGATAATCGTGACGGCCAATGGCATAATTGCCAAGAGCCTCGATCAACATTTCAAGAGGCTCTCATTGGGCAGCTGGATCAAGGGCTTGATCCAGAAACCAGTAGTCCTGGACACGGCGCGTATCGTTAGGAGGTTCCTCTCTCGGGAGCCCTGACCACTGGTAGCTTGGACCCTGATCTTTTAATTTTAAATTCATAGATTTGGGGGGGGGGGGTCATTCGATGCGAAATTGTGTGCACATTATTTGTGCCATATACGCAATCATTCATTTCATAATAACTGAGTCAAAACAGAAAAATGTTCTGTACTTTTATTTGAATATGCCACAACGAACGGTTGGAATTATCTAAACACGAAATAAATAAAGGACGACAACAAAAAAACAACAGGCTGTTCACCTGCACTAGCACTATGCTTAACCCAAATGCAAACTACAAGCACACGTAAAATATAGATAGGTAAGTGGCGTCATCATCATCTTCCTGCCCTTATCCCGTGTTCCTTGGGGTGTGCGCAACACATTTTTTTCTTCCATTCTGTCCTGTCACCCTTTACGCTATCACTAACCCCCATTTCTTTCATATCACTCTTCACAAAATCCATCCATCTTTTCTTTGGCCTCCCTCTCCCTCTCCATCTATCCATATTTAAACTAATAACTCTTTTAGTAACATGCATTTCGTCCCTTCTCTTCACATGACCATATCAAGACAAACGATTTCCTTTCAACTTTTCAGCCACTGGCGCCACTTTCGAACTTCCTCTAATATACTAATTTCTCACTTTATCTATTCTCGTCACACCACACATCCACCTCAACATTCTCAACTCTGCTACATGCAATCTTTTTTCATCCGTTTTTTTCAAAGCCCAACATTCTGATCCATACAATATGACAGGTCTTATCACGGACTTATAGATTTCACCCTTCAGCTTGATCCGTGCGTCACAAGTTGTTCCAGTAACCTGTCGCCATTTCATCCATTCTGAGTTGATCCGATGTGTTACATCTCGGTCTACTTCGCCATTCCCTTGGATAAGCGACCCGAGATACCGAAAGTCGGAGCAGATCGGTATGGGCGTTCCGGCGAGAGTTAAGGGCACAGGACTGAAAAGACCGCCGAAATTACAAATCAAATATTCAGTTTTGGTGATGCTTAATTTTAGGCCAATACTCTCTACACCCCACTCCACCACACCTGCAATCTGCTCTGAACCTCTAGGCCACTCTCGGCAACCAATACAATGTCGTCGGCAAACAGCATACACCAGAGAGCCTTTTCCTGGATGTCCGACGTCAGGGCACATGTTTTTCTTATAATCTCTCTTTTATTTTCATTCTTAAATAAACAATAATCGCATCAAAATATTACTAACAAGATAATAACGATAATAAACATTATTGAAAATTAATTTGCACAAAGTATTTTTTGTTAAACGTCACAACAATATTGTGCCAAGGCCATCTTATACTTAGTTGAAATGCATAGACAAGTAACGTGTACTTATTGTACACACAGGGTAGATACTGATTGAGCGAGACGCACGCAAATCTACTCTAAGGGCCAAAACACATGTATGTGGTACCAGTGCAGTGGTGCGAGGTCGCGGGACTGACTTATTTCTATTATGCACATAGCGATCCAAAAGGCTGACTTAAAAATTATTATTTGCTTATTATAATTTGGTTAATTCGGTTTTTTTAACCACTGCGTAGCGGCGTTCGACCCTGGACGTGCCTGGACGTCGTCATGTGTGTAAATGTGTTGTGGCCCTAAGATGTAGTTTAGGTAGGTATACTTAGTAGGTAGCCGACCGACGACGGCGACAGTCGCACCAATTGAAGTGGTCGACTGTGAAATAACATTATTACAATTAGTTTGAAATGAAGATAGAAATATAAAAATAGGTATCTTATTCTTCAAACGAAATCTTGCGTTAGGTATATTTTTATAGTTCAGTCGACCGCATGGTAACAACATTTTGTCCTTGAACAGATTTAGCGCGGGGCGTTTTATAAGAATAAGAGACCAAGATTGAAGGTACTTATTTTTATAATCGCCATGCAGTCGATCATATAGAAAATCGGCATTGAGCTACTAAGTTCATATAAAAATTAAGTATTTTAAACTAACATTTAATTTTTTTCTACACACTGGCACTAAAGAAGTTGAGGTATTGTCATCATTTATTTCAAAATATCTATAGACGACATTTCTTTTCTTACGCCCCATCTTGAACTTTTCGGAATCGTGACTCAAAACATAAGAACTAAATCAGCTGTAGTAGCTAATCTAAATTGAAGTAACAATTCGCGAGCGTGTTCTGTAAGCGCGTGCGACTGCCGTGAGAGTTGAAAAGACGACAAACGAAATGGCAACAGCGCCGGACAGCGCGTCAGAGGGGCGCGCGCCGACGCCGTGCCGCGCCGGCGCGGCCTTGGAGAAAACGGCAACGTCGCATAAAATAACCAAAATATACCGTTACTAGTTACCACTATTTTTACAATAACAGCAAAAATACCGTTATAATTTTTAACGTTATTATAATGTTATGCTACTAAGTAACGCTACCAAATTTTACCGATATGCAAGTATCTCTATGAAAATACCGTTACGTAACGTTATTTTTAATGTGAATTGGTATCGTTTTCAAGCCCTGATCAAAACCCATTCAGTAGATTTTGCGTAAAAGAGTAACAAACATCTATACATACACTTTCGCGTTTGTAATATTATTAAAGTAAACAAGATTAAAAAAAAACCGAACAATTGCGAGACTGACTCACGCACCGTGGGTTCCGTACCAACTCGTATGAAGATATAGTTCATTTATTACGGGAATAGGGATGTTTCCTGAGTTAAAAATATATGATTATGTTTAGTCCGTCAGTTAGATTATAGAAAAATATTGGACACGTATTTTTTCCTTTATCAAATCTATAAAAACTAACGAAGGTACAAAGCATCAAAGATCAGGAGTGGGGGCTTGTGACGTTACGGCTCGCTAAAAATTGTAGCGAGTAGTGACGTCATACGAGTTTTCAACGCACTGTATCGTCTTCTTTTTTAGTTTACGTGAAAAAAGAAAAAATACGTGTCCAATATTTTTTGGAAATCTATCCGACGGACTAATTAGATTTTTTTAGTCAACTACCCTATTATGTCTCGATTTTTTCCAAGTACAAATATATACTGTAAGTTTATAAACTACCTTTGTAAACACTCGCGTTACTCTGATGAAACGATAAGTACGGCTGAAGGAAAAACTTTATAGTAGAAAAAAATTGTCTCATACATCGATGTAGGTACTTACGTCACGGTAATTTCTACCACTGCATATACCTACAAGTTTATAACTGAACAAGAAAATATATGTGTAAAATCCAAATTAAAAAACAAAAATACAGATATTTTCCATTACTTGTACTGTAGACCTTCCCTCATGCCAAATGTCATGATTCTAGGTCAACGGGAAGTACCCCATAGGTTTTAATTTACTTGCGAGTACCAAAATATGCCCCAAAAAGTATGCATAAATAGCAGTATTTTATATTAGCTACGTTGAATTGGATGCTTGATTTTTTAGAGTTCCAAAATACCATCGACCAACGTATTTAGTGTTAACTTCAATATCATACCTGCGCGAGTTTCAGAGAAAGAAGTTCGTGACAGACAGACGGACAACGAAGTGCTAATATACGGATTCCCCTTTGCCTTTTGAGGCACGGAACCCTGAAACACACATCCATTAGCAACGTAAAATACTGTTCGAGTACCTAATCATTATTAATTGTAAATCAACATTAAATCTGAACCGGATTAATTACACTCGATAGCAGTTAATCTAGATCTGTCTCACAACTTAATAGAAATCTGAAAGCCGTCTACTTTCAATTAATATGAAACAGCAACAACACCCGGCTATTGTCAGATGATACCATAACTTCTTAATTAACTGATTATTATCTGAGCTCTTCCATAACTTTAACACAAAGCTTTAGCCTTCTTGTAGAAAGTCCATAATGTAACTTGGCAGTGTTCTGGTAGTTATGAATGCAATAAGAGCAAAAAACAGGTTTTGTATTGAATACATCTGTGACAAAATGCCAAAACTGAATCTTTAAATACTTTGGCATCTATAGCTTTTGTGAAATAACTGAGATCATACACTAGATTCCCGACGCAGTTGCCAAGTCTCCATTGAAACGGATCTAGGTACCTTTTCCAAACTAAGGCACGTGGTCAGTAACCAGATGATACCTACCAAATGAAGACACCGCCACCACCATGAGACAATTTTACTCCAGATCCATGTCTTTCTCTGCCTAGTCTTATCCCATTTAATTTCTAGTCCCTCTCCTCGTTATTATTAGTCATTTTCGTTATTCAGTCACCACTACCAAGGGGGTAATCTCTCAGAAAATGTATAAACTCGCCTCATCACTAATCAAAGTGTAAACGGGGCCTTATGTTTCTAACTTTTGAATAAACCGCGCAATAGACACTAGCAAAAATGCACGGTGCTATTACCAAAAAAAAAAACGCGCAGTGAGCAACCGCTACAGTCGCCAAACGCCGCCGCGGCGAGGATGGCGGACAAAGATTACTATTTTATTTATTTATTATGTAATAGGTACTTAAAAAGCAAGATCATTTGCGGCTATTTGCCCCACACACTATACTAATATTTCATATAGGTCTTTGTGTAGTACACATATGACAAAACAGGCGTGGACTTTGACCTAAAAAGTCTGACTTGCCCTGTCTAATCTGCTTTTAAATATTACTACATAGAGGTTTTATGTGAAAGTCAACATGTGTCATTAGTTTAGTATTTTTAGATAATAGATGGCGTTGTGCTGTGACGTCACGTTTGTAAATCGCGATGTTAAGATTTTCCTACAAAGCATGACCTCCGCAGTACTTTATTCAATAAATTGTCTTACTCTGGACACTGGTTTCATTTCTTTGCGAGATATTTTTGTGACGTTGTACAAAGTGGTCCTTCGTAACCGGATAAAGGACTGGTGTGCATAGTCTGTGTTGTGGTGGAGTCAACGCTGGCGGTGGTGGCAGTCAGTGGTGAGCAGCATCGGTGGATCGTGCAAGGTTGGCGCTCAGGCGTATATGTATTGTATGTACAATACACAACGGTCAGCGCTGTTGCTTCAAACTGTTCGTGTTGGCGTGAGCAACTGCTGCGCGGGGGGCAAGTACCCTGCAAATCATTGCGACGAGCTTCGGAAAAGTGAAGTGATGTGAGTACTTTAAAAGTTTTAAAATATCGAGAGTGATGAAATTAAAATTGAGTTGAGTTCATTAACGAAATTAATTTACATTGAGACTTAACCAATTTAATCAACAATTTGGACTTAGAAACATTAATGTGTGCATATGGACTTAGAATAATTTGAATAAAAAGTGAACTACGGGGAACCTATGCCCGATTTAGCAGCGAGGTGTATTCAGTTCAAAGACTTGTGATTTTTGCGGTTTATTTAGAAGACTAATTTATATTCAGTATGGAGGCTTTGAGTAACTTACAGTTTAATTTACAATCTACCATCAGTAAAGCAAGGTCTAACTTTAAGAAATCACCTAAAGAGCGATTAACCAGTTCATACATAGAAACTAGATTAGAAACCTTAGAAGCTAATTGGTCAGCGTTTTCTGAAACTCATAAAAAACTTGTATCATCGATTAAGTCTATTGAATTCGAAAAATCGGATTATAACATAAAAAATGTATATGAGACCACGGAAGAATTATTTACTGATTATAAAGCAGAGTTGAGGGAAGCATCGAAGAAAATTGTATGTTCGGATAGTTTAGCTAAAGTGTCTGGATCTTCTGCGAAGGGTTCTGGAGAGATATGTTCTGTAAAATTGCCAAAGATTGAATTGCCTGTGTTTACTGGAAGTTATTCTGAGTGGATTAGTTTTAGAGATTTATTTAAATCCCTAATACATAATAATAGCCGACTAGACGATGTTCAAAAGCTTCATTATTTGAAATCATATTTGTCTGGAGAAGCTGAAGGTCTTTTACGGCACATTCCAATAACTAGTAGTAATTACGCAACCTGTTGGACTAAATTAGAGAATAGATATAACAATAAAAAATATTTAGCTAACTGTATAATTAAACGTTTTATGAGTCAGAAAAATATTGTAACTGAATCCTCCAGCGCAGTTAAGGAGTTATTAGACACATCTAACGAATGTTTACATGCTTTGGAAAATTTAGGCATAATGGTTGACCATTGGGATATTATAGTTATTTATGTATTGAGCTTAAAACTAGACACTGAGTCACGTAAACAATGGGAAATGATAATTAGTGATTGTTCAGACGACTTGCCTACAATGAATCAGTTCAAGTCTTTCCTTGAACAAAGATTTCGGTCTTTGGAATTTTTAGACAACAAAGGTCAACGTCATCAGTCCAATCGTAATGTGCCAGTTAAATCGCTCCATGTGTCAACTACATTATGTATTTATTGCCAAGATAACCACAAGCTTGCTAATTGTAAAAAGTTCGCCGGTCTCGATATGGATAAGCGTCGTAATTTTGTCCAAACAAATGGTTTATGTTACAATTGTCTAGGGACAAATCACTTCGTATATGCATGCCGCCAGTCCACCAGATGTCATATATGTCAAAAGAAGCATCATAGTCTTCTTCATCTCAAGAATGTCTCCAAACCAGTTGGTGATAGTAACAAAACTGATCAAGTGGCAGAAGGCAGCGTTCCTGCTGATACCAATTCAACCCAGAGTAATTCCACTAATATTGTAAGTTGTTTTGCTAATAGTCATAGTCAAATATTATTAGCCACTGCGCTAATTGAAGCGGAATCAAAGAGCGGTACTGCTGTAGTATTAAGATCCCTGATAGACCAGGGGTCTCAGGCTTCCTTTGTAACGGAGTCCGTAGTCCAGCTCTTAGGTCTCAAAAGAGTACCTATCAAAGGTTCAATTTCAGGTATAGGCGGTGATCAGGGCCAATCAATAATTTCATTAAATTCGATGGTCATCATTAAAGTTAAATCACGCGTCGACCCTAGTTTTATCATCACTGTTAAAGCTTATGTTTTAAAGAAACTAACGACTATTTTACCGGAAAGGAAAGTTGTGGCAAATGTTTTGACCACGATCTCGTCTTTGGCTTTAGCAGATCCATCGTTCGATACTCCGAACAAAATTGATTTGCTTTTAGGTGCCGAAGTTTATGGCCAGATTTTGTTAGAAGGTTTAATCAGAGGTCCTCCTGGTCGGCCCATCGCACAAAATACTAGACTAGGATGGATCTTGTCTGGTCAAGTAGGTGAATTCCACCAAAGCGAGACATGCCACAATACTGTTGTTACATTGCATTCAACTCATACAGATGAGAATACACTCCTTAGAAAATTCTGGGAACTAGAATCTGAGCCCAAAGGCGATTACGATAGGGTTTACTTGACCCCAGAAGAACAAATGTGTGAAGACATATTTAAGGCCACAACCAAACGAGATGAATCTGGTCGCTATATTGTGCACATGCCTTTCAAGTCAAGCGATCCTGCTTGTAAATATGGTGGATCGAAAGACATTGCTCTTAAACGATTTTTAACCTTAGAAAAGCGATTTCTAAGAAATCCCGAGTTCAAGGTTCAGTATTCAGCTGTTATAAATGAGTATATAGCTCTTAATCATATGGATGTAGTACATGATAGAGACAAAGATGGTTCTGTGTACTTACCTCATCATGCTGTTATTCGTAACGAAAAAAGTACGACGAAGTTGCGCATCGTATTTGATGCATCATGTGTAGGTACTAACGGGGTATCTCTCAATCAAGATTTAATGGTAGGGCCTCCTCTACAATCTGAGCTTCGTCATATCATCATGCGTTGGCGTTGCGAACCTATCTGTCTGGTAGCGGACATAGTCAAAATGTACAGACAGATTAAGGTATGCGATGATCACACAGATTTTCAGCGTATATTATGGCGCGAAAATCCAGATGACGAGATTCAGGTGTTACGTCATTTGCGAGTAACGTTTGGAACATCATCGGCACCTTACCTAGCAGTACGGTCATTGCAGCAATTGGCTCAAGACGAAGGAGCTGAATTTCCTTTCGCAAAGAACCGTGTTGTTACAGATTTTTATATGGATGACCTAATGACGGGATGTCAAACCATAGAGGAAGGAGTAGAAATATATAAGCAGATGTCGGAGCTGCTTAAACGTGGAGGTTTCCAACTGCAAAAATGGTCGAGTAACAACAGAGAATTATTAAGCTTGATTGAAGACGGTGAACGTATATCTCAAACACAAGGGAACATGGACCTAAAAACAGATTCAAAAATATTAGGTTTAACGTGGGACAAAAACAATGACGAGTTCGTTTACACAATTCAGCTTAGTGATGTGGATTTGCCGGTGACAAAGCGTAAAGTAATTTCGGATATAGCGCGACTATTTGATCCCCTTGGCTGGTTAGCGCCAATAATCATCACTGCGAAGATATTTATTCAACGAATATGGATGACTGGGATCGAATGGGACGCAGAGTTGCCTGCACCATTGCTGACCGAGTGGCTAGACTTCCGGAAGAGCCTTTGTAACCTTATTAAGTTTCGTCTGCCTCGTTGGATCAACTATAGCAAGGAAAACAAGGTTCTAGAATTGCATGGTTTTTCAGATGCGTCCAATGTAGCATACGCCGCGGTGGTGTACGTCCGCATCATTGATAGAGATGGACATATTTACTCAATCTTGGTGACTTCAAAAACCAAGGTTGCTCCTGTAAAGCAGGTATCAATCCCGCGATTAGAGCTTTGTGGAGCTGTCTTACTAGCAAAGCTTCTTCAGGAAGTCGCTTCAACTCTAAAGGTTCCCAAACAGCACTTATATGCGTGGACAGACTCATCCGTCGTTTTGGCGTGGTTAAGCAGCCACCCCAGTCGGTGGAAAACGTTTATCGCGAATCGTGTTTCCGAAATACTTACCAAAATGGATAGAAGTCAGTGGTCACATGTGACGTCGTCGGAAAATCCAGCGGATTGTGCATCTCGGGGAGCAAGCGCTTCTGAGTGTAACGACATGCAACTATGGAAAAGAGGCCCAGTATGGTTACGGAATGAAAAAATTGACTATAATAGAGGAAATATACAAGTAACTACGTTAGAAGAAAGAAAGATAAAAACAAAATGTCATGCAACTGCGTTAGAATGTGATGATAGTCTATTTACTAGATTTTCTAAGTTCAGTAAGTTAATAAGAGTCATAGCTTACTGTAGAAGATTTTTAAGAATGAAGGAACTTAAACATAATAACAATAAAATAACTACTTGGCTAACTACAAAGGAATTAAATGAAGCTGTACTTACCTGTATCAAACTCTGCCAGTATCAGTCCTTTAGTGATGAAATAGAATCTGTGAAAAAAAACCGTAAATTAAGTAAGGGAAGTAGACTTACCTCGTTGAGTCCTATGCTTGATGATGACGGGATCTTGAGAGTTGGCGGTCGCTTGCACCGGGCTTCTATTGATGAGAATATGAAGCATCCCATCTTGATCCCTCATAAATCACACTTTACTAATCTTTTGATTGCGGAGGCTCACGAGAGAACTTTGCATGGCGGGCCGCAATTGATGCTCAATTACTTAAGATCCAAATATTGGATACTAAATGCAAGGACTCTCGTTAGGCAATATGTTCACAAGTGTGTAACTTGTATTCGACATTCAGCACATACACATCAACAAATGATGGGCCAATTACCGAAGGCCAGGGTATCTGCTCTGAAGCCCTTCCAATGCAGTGGCGTAGATTACGCAGGTCCAATCAGCATCCGAACCTCTAAAGGTCGCGGTCATCACTCCACAAAGGGTTATATTTGTTTGTTTGTTTGCATGTCCACTCGGGCTATTCATCTAGAAGTCGTTAGTGACATGACTTCTCAGAGTTTTCTAGCGTCTTTTAAACGCTTTGTAGCCAGACGTGGCCGAGTATTGGACTTGTGGAGTGATAATGGGACCACATTTGTTGGTAGTGCAAAGGAATTGCGACAGCTATTCAACGCTGAAAGGTCTATGGTAGCTTCGGAAATAGCTGATTTCCTATCTATGAATGGTACAACTTGGCATTTCATACCTCCCCATGCTCCAAACTTTGGAGGATTATGGGAGGCTGGTGTCAAGTCCACGAAGCAACATTTGAAAAGAATTATAGGCACTAGCACATTGACATTTGAAGAAATCACAACTGTGCTGGCTCAAATCGAGGCCTGCCTTAACTCGAGGCCGATCTCTCAGCTTTCTAACAATCCAGAGGACTCATGTCCTTTAACGCCTGGGCACTTTCTCGTGGGTGAACCTCTAGTAACTGTACCTGATGCAAATTATGAAAATTCATCCATTAGTAATCTGAAGCGGTGGCAGCTTACGCAAAAAATGCTTCAAAATTTCTGGCGTAGGTGGTAACTAGAATACTTAACTCAATTGCAACATCGATACAAATGGAAAGATTGTAAGCCTGAACCTGGGATTGGAGACGTGGTTCTGGTTAAAGAAGATGGTCTTCCACCCGCTAGATGGCTATACGGGGTTATTACAAATAAACATCCAGGTTTGGACAACATTACTCGCGTTGTAACCATAAGGGGTAAAAATAATGAAATTAAAAGACCTGTATCTAAATTAATTATTTTACCTGTAACCACTTAGTTATTGTTAGGTACTATCATATTGACATAATTAAATAAGGTTTTATTTACACCGTTTGTGAATTTACTTGATTGAATTTGTTTTTACCGTTGTTTATTTTCTATTTACATAAGGCATGAATTTGTATCGTAGCTATAAGGTCCTAGGTTTAGTGTGTATAGTCAAATGACCAATAATTTTATTTAAAGGTTTATATTGTCATGTTAAGGTTAATGGACGGAGTTGTCCATGGTGGGCGGAATGTCTAATCTGCTTTTAAATATTACTACATAGAGGTTTTATGTGAAAGTCAACATGTGTCATTAGTTTAGTATTTTTAGATAATAGATGGCGTTGTGCTGTGACGTCACGTTTGTAAATCGCGATGTTAAGATTTTCCTACAAAGCATGACCTCCGCAGTACTTTATTCAATAAATTGTCTTACTCTGGACACTGGTTTCATTTCTTTGCGAGATATTTTTGTGACGTTGTACATGCCCCCCCTAGGCCAGAAGCTGGGTAAGCCCATGATACCAACGTTCATCACAGCTCGACAAAACCACAACTGAGAAGACTGAGCGTCTTATTTACATCTTAAAAGTCCAAACAATTAAGAACCAATCTTCCTCTACACCTTAATCATGATAACATCACATCATAAAGCCATTAAAGCCCACGCGATGACGATGATGTCATCGCACGGAGACATCTCACTCGTGATGGACGGGCTCGGGGCTTCGAGCTGGAGATCAGATAAATCTATTACTTGCCGACGCACGCCGATATTATTTTAATGTTATAATACACATTATAATAATCTTTGGACGCCATATTTATAGGCTTCGTAATCTCTTTTGATTCGCCGCTTATGAACTAAGGGAGGCCGTATATGGAGACAGTCGTTTTTGGAGATTCGGAATTGATATTTTTGTGTTTGTTAGAATGAATTAATCGGTAGGTTCTTCAAAAAATACAATTATATATGAGGGTTATTTATTTTCATTTTTAGGATTTTCAGTTTCGTGAATGGTAATTATAATCTATAGAGAAGCAGTGAAGGCTTATTAATAAGTACCTTACTAAGCCACCAATGTCCGTCCATCCAGCTGTCTGTTTGCGGGCTGTAGGTATCTAAAGAACCCTGCCAGGGTTGCGGAATTTGTTACAAAGAGTCACCGCGGCCCTGGAAT
Organism: Hecatera dysodea; assembly: GCA_905332915.2. Classification (NCBI taxonomy): domain Eukaryota; kingdom Metazoa; phylum Arthropoda; class Insecta; order Lepidoptera; family Noctuidae; genus Hecatera; species Hecatera dysodea. Next base: position 524,187 of record HG995294.1, on the reverse strand, counting down.
GCAAAGGACATTAGGAGGAGTACGGGTGGTTCCTAATCAGTACGAGTCTGACACTGCCTTCTTCTTTGGACAGAGCGGAAGAAGACATTTGATGATTTCCCATCCCATCATTGAAATTTTCACATAGTGTTTATTTCTATGGCCACTATAATAGGGTATTTTATTGAAAAAATCTAACTAGTCTGTCTGATAAATTTCCAAAAACTATAGGAAAAATATTTCGTCTTTTTTCACGTTAACAAGAAATGAAGACGATAGAGTCTGTTGAAAACTCACGTGACGTCATTACTTGTCAAGATTTTTACCAGCATCGTGACGTCACCAGCTCTCTCACTCGTGAACTTGGATTCACTTTATCTTTGTTTGTTTTTTACGATTTGAAATGACGAAAAATACGTGTCCAATATTTTTTGAAAATCCAACGTACGGACAAAATAGAATTATGATTTTGATGTCCATTAAAATACCCAATTAGCTGTACCTAATCAAATTAATAGGACATTAGGGCTCATACAAGAATAAGCGAATCTACGATTCCGCGCCGCAGATGTTCGATGGTACATAATATATGTATGTGTGTATTGCTGAAGCTGACTCATTTCGTTTCGTAATTCCGTTTGAAGCCTACTTTCAGCCATGCGAAAAATAAGGCTTCAATAAGTGCCGTTCAGGGAAACGATTCACGGTTCCTTATTCATGTCCGTCGTGGTTCACCTTCTGAACAGCCGCAACACCTTCCAGCTCACCTTTTCTCCCCCTTTACCGCAATAATAAGTATCCGAATCAAATGTCAAATCAGTGTAATTCGTGTGTCGAGTGTCCGCTCCCCCTTGCGAGGTGTAAATGCGGCGTGATATACGCGCGGGATATATCCACGACAATTTATTTGGAGGAGAGGAGCTTCGCACCCTTGCTTCCTCACTGCAACCCTTGTAAACAAAAACACACTCTTAAACCAAGAACATAGAAATGAAAATCAATTGAGAAGATGTCTAAGATTGACATTAAGATGTAGAAAGAGGGATTTTAAAGCGTATGCGAGAAGAAATAAGGTAGGTTCAAGAATGGAGGTTCTTGTAAAAAGGCTTTGCGGTCGTTGCAGGCACCGTGCTGAGCCGAGATGATTGCAAAACGAATAAATAATGCTCACATGAAGCTGCGCGCGCGCTTATTACATGTCACCCGTGTAAATGTGTTTATTTTTAAACAGGCAACGACTTTTTAAGTTATTAAAATTGTTATTTTGTTGCGAAAAAAATAAAATTACTTTTGGTGTGTCATTCTCATTCATTAGTTTTGACGGTTTGCAGAGACTAACTGCGCCATTGCACGCTTGATATTTTAATGATAAAAATCTTTGAAAATTGCCGCATAGGTGAGGTGAGCCTAATGAGCCGAATGACATTTGACTACAATAACAAATTTTCGAATGACTTCTAAAATATTATCACCTCTATATTCAAAGATGCGAACAGATACCTAATGCAGCTCCCAGCTAGCTTAAGAAATGGATATTATTATTTTTTTAAACTAGCTTCGAAGCGCGAAGTTCAAGTAGATACTATCACGGGAAAACGAACTCCTAGTTATTCATATTTTCTCCTATTGTCTATAGCCCAGTTCACCCCAAGTTTGTATAAGCATAAGCATAATCAGCCTTTTAACGTTCCCACTGCTGGGACACAGGCCTCCTCTCTAGGAGAAGGAATGGGCCGTAATCCACCACGCGGGCCCAGTGCGGGTTGGTGAATGTCACATGTCTTCGAATTTTTGGTTCTAGGACATGCCGGTTTCCTCACGATGTTTTCCTTCACCGTTTTGAGAGCAGTGGTGATGAAAGAAATTACACAAAATAACGTGCCTGGCTGGGTTCAAACCCGCGACCTAAAATTCGTAAGTCGGAGCCGCTCGGCCACCACAGTCACTGCTCTCCAAGTGCAAGTTTGTATGTTTGTTCAAATATGTTTAGAATGATGCCGGCTTGACAGATTATATTATTAACAATAATGATGAGGACAAAACGTGTCAAGCTAACTTGTGTAAAAATTAATGAATTGTACTTGACTGTACCTAATATATATACCTATATAATATAATTATATATATATATATTAGTTATGTAGGTAGGTGATATGGCTGTTAGGCTATATACATATATTTATTATTCATAGGTAAGCGTTTGACTACTATTTCACATGATCGTATCCGATAATGTGGTTACGCTTGCCTAGAAATAACCTATTCACTCTTGACTTCAAGACTCCCAGGTTGTAGTTATCAGGAAACACAGACTCTGGCAGGGAATTCCACTCCTTAGCTGTACGTACAATGAATGTGTTCCCAAAACGCTTTGCGCGTGTGGGTGGGATGTCCACCATGTACCGGTGGCGCATTGCCATACGTCTTGTGGTCCGATGATGAGACGGGCTTGGCGGAATTAAACTATGCATTTCCAATAGAAAACCGACAGGCTAGCAACTCAGCGTCGGTGCTCAAGACTTTAAAGCAAAATCAAAATCAAAAGTCATTTATTCAAACTAGGCTGAGAGACAGCACTTATTGAACGTCAAATTTTACATAAAGACAGTCCCCCAAAACACCCACTAGTGTTTTAGCTGGGAAGAAGAAGTGGCGCAACAAACTCCTCAGCAACACATCTGTGTGTTGCGTTTTAAGAACTTGAATTTATATAATAGTATGCAAAGTCATTAAATACATGACAAAGGTAGAAAAAATAATAATTAACTCTTCGCTTTAAAGCTTCGATTCGACGAGCATATCATTGCCAATGATCCTCATGGCTAATTTTTCGTATTTCAGGGCAATCGAAAATGAATCTATGTATGTAGTTATACAATATTGTTTTAATAACTTTCGGAGGGTAATAAGAACGTAGGGAATCAGCACTAAGGCGATTATCACACGGCACCGCGCGCCGCCGCCGCGGAGGGCGGTGGCGGTAAAGCGGATTTCGTAGCGGTACCCCGCGCGGTAAGGCGGTTTACGCGCCTGTCCGCGCGGATGGATTTAACACGGTTTTGACAGTTTGATCACAAACACTAACTAGAATGGACGCTGAAGTGGTGGCAGCAATCTGGCTTTTATGGCGCAGAAAGAAAAAAATAAGAAGATATTGGGTTTATCCATTTTTAAGAAGCAGAACTCTAAATGGTACATTCATGCTATTCTATAAAAGTTTGAGATAATACAGCAGAGCAACTTTCAATCTCCGAAATAAACTTTTTGAAATCGAAATCCATTATTGAATTGCAACACGTCTTGCACCCACGATTATCCGCGCGGTTATGCGGCGCCCCGTGTGTGAGGCGCCGTGCCACCGCGCGGACGGCAGCGCGGAGGGGCGGTGGCGGTGAGAGCACCGCTCGACCGCGCGGTTTGGCGGTGTACGTGTGTTAGGCATCTACGGATTTAGTAGAGGCCAATGTGACATGAGATCCGCTTCACCGCCTACCGCGGCGGTGCGCGGTAAAGCGGATTTCGTAGCGGTACCCCGCGCGGTAAGGCGGTTTACGCGCCTGTCCGCGCGGTTGGATTTAACACGGTTTTGACAGTTTGATCACAAACACTAACTAGAATGGACGCTGAAGTGGTGGCAGCAATCTGGCTTTTATGGCGCAGAAAGAAAAAAATAAGAAGATATTGGGTTTATCCATTTTTAAGAAGCAGAACTCTATTATTGAATTGCAACACGTCTCGCACCCACGATTATCCGCGCGGTTATGCGCCGCCCCGTGTGTGAGGCGCCGCGCCACCGCGCGGACGGCAGCGCGGAGGGGCGGTGGCGGTGAGAGCACCGCTCGACCGCGCGGTTTGGCGGTGTACGTGTGTTAGGCATCTACGGATTTAGTAGAGGCCAATGTGACATGAGATCCGCTTCACCGCCTACCGCGGCGGTGCGCGGTGCCGTGTGTTAATCGCCTTACCCAACCCAAAAGAGCGGGGTAACTAACAGTGTCCACAGTACCTATACTATTGTCTTCGATATTTGCAGTGGCCTTTGTACAAGTTTTTTAACGTTCTCGAACGCGTTAGCGTAAAAGCCAATTTGTGTTGGAACTGAATAAGCGCTATCTGGTGACAATAATGGAAAATCTTTTCTTTTTTCTTTGCGTACAATTTGGCGTAAGCGTACGTTTACGTTAACACGATCGAGTGCGTTAAAAAACTCTCACTAAGCGCTCAGAGTAACTTTCGTATTTATAATATGAATTTGGATAGCTAAGTATTATGTGCACACTATCCAAATTAAATTAAGTACATCAATTAAACACTTTACCTGTTCCATAGGTACTTAATAACTTTTCTGTACCTAAAGGCCAAAAAGGTCTAGTTCAATGCTATAGAAATAAAAGTAAGCCAACAAACCACATCTTGAGTGGCAGACCATAATAAAGTCCAATAAAAAGCCCCAGAGAATCTTCAGAACAAACAAACGTGAACAAAGCCAACTTAATTTCAATAAAATATTTATGCTCGCATCCTTCAGCAAAACAGACGCCATTTGATTCAGCTTTTATTTACGTTCAATAAAGGCATTCCTCCGTTCCTTATATAATTAAGCCTGACGGTCGACGGTCCAACGTTCAGAGCATCGAACAAACCCGTTGAGGAAGTGGTAACCTGACGCGTTCCCGACGCAGAGCGCGTAGGCGGGGGGTGCAGCCGCGATCAAAGGCGCCGCCGCCAGGCCACGCCCCGCCGCCTTGTGCACAAACACCGCCAACCCTTCACCGCCGCTATGCTGTTTGCTAACTCATAGTATGTTGCCTTTGTTTACCTTGTGAGTCAGGTTGCGTACATAGTGTTGGGTAACTACAGGAAATCGCTTCTGCTTTCTGTTAAAAATGTTAACGATACACACGATATGGCTTGCTTACTGGCGAGGATTGGATTTGGAGCGACGATTTCGCTAAATGGCTGATAAAAATAAGACTAATGAGGGTAGCCGAGGATCGGTTAAAAGCAGTCTGGAGACCTTCTTCAACTCTAGATAGGCAGGTACTTCTGTTTATGTGGACAATGAAGAAGAATCAGAATGCAGGTTTCCACATCCACACCCACTTTATAGATAGGTACATCTAGCACTTAAAAAGCAAATTGTAGATACTTACTAACTGCCGACTCGTCCATAAAATGATCTGGAATACCCAACAACACTTCAACCAAGAAGTATTTTGGCTATCTTTTTCATTTACATAGGTAAATAATTGCGATGTTTAAGTAGGAAAGAAGTACTTGATTTTCTAACATCTTTAAAAGAAGCCTCATCAGACAGCTTGTTATGCAATGTTTGGTTACAAAAAGTCAGGGGTCAGTGCAAGTGCAGTCACATACTACCTAGCTCATGTCTTAAAATTCTTTATAAGAAGAAGAAGGCCTATAATCCACTACTAGTTCAAATCGGGAATACATATATTAAAATCTTGACGAAACATGTTGACGAATCGGGAATGTGACATATCGGGAAGTAACCGTTTAATCTACACTTACTTAAGATTCTATCCTAATTTTGCATTTGAATCATAGACACCCTACTTGTCGTTGGAGCCACTCGTTTGCTGAACCATCACAAATCCAAACGTATGGATAAATGGAACTTGACTTGGCTTGTGTAGGTAAGCGCTTATAGCCAACACCGACCGTCGGTTTTCTGTTCAAATTAGAGAAAGAAGAGAGATTTCCGCTAGAGTTTGCGAAGCGTCCACAGGTTTGTTTGTAAAACGAGTTTGAAGTTTGCGGCAAGTGCCAAGCGTGTGACTTCGGCACATTTTTCGATTTTTTTTTACTTGTATGGGTAGGTACGTAGTATACCTCTATGAGGAGCTCCAAAAGCCACGTTTCCACCTGAAATAAACTCACTTACAAGTTGCATAACATTGCAGGTTACCGAGATATAACAAAATCATTCGTTCGATGGTAATTCATCTTACACCGTTACTTGCAGGTCAAAAACGCGGCGCGGAGTTCCTGCTAAAATTCTACCTCAATGTTCTTACATTATGACGATATCAAACATTCACCATGAATCCATGAATAGCCACCACAGACAATGGTACTCTATGGGGTAACTCTACACGTCGCGGCCTGATGGTTCCTCAAAGACATTACTTTCCTACGCGCGTTTTTATCAAAGGAAACCGACCCGTGATATAATGATGGCTCAATCATTTAGTTATATTAGTCGGCAAGGTTCGTTGTGACAAGGTGCCTGATGAAGAGATTAATTTACTTTTAATTCTATGTTTTGGTGCCTTTCTACCTGTCTTCACCGTGGCACAATAATAATAGGTACCTACCTACCTAATATATAGATTGGTAGGTTTTGCAAATCACTACATAGTTTAAAACAAAGTCGCTTCCCGCTGTCTATCCCTATGTATGCTTAAATCTTTAAAACAACGTAACGGATTTGATGCAGTTTTTTTTAATAGATAGAGTGATTGAAGAGGAAGGTTTATATTATGTATAATACATGCATATTATAGTAGAGGAAACATTAGTATCTACATTGAACCCGTGCGAAGCCGGGGCGGGTCGCTAGTAGATTATAAACTTAGGTTATATCATTGGATATAGGTATTAGTTTTTTTACCTAGGAGTCTTTAAGTCAAGAGTGAATACTTCTAGACAAGCGTGCTTCATCTTCGACCACATCATCACTTACCATCAGCTGAGATAGTGGTCAAACGCGTGCCTATCAATAGTTGAAAACAAACTTTTTGATTTCAGAGAATCAAGAATTTACAAAGTAAATGATGGAAAATTAATGTTAATTTTACATCATTTACTTTGTAAATTCTTGGCGATGGATCCTACCGTCTCGATAGTGCGTCGGATAGCCCAGTTGCTTGCCATCGCTCGACTGATACGCCAAGGTGGTGTGTTATTTTATTTCTAGTTCGATTATTGTAGTATCATATCCATTTTACTAATAGTTTTCCACACCAGCAGCTCCATAACGTGAAACGATATGTCATAAACACCTAACCTGACGTGCGTCTTTAACTATGTAGGTTTTACTTTACGTTATCTTAAGTATTAGCCGGCCAATTATATTGTACTGAATTTCAATAGATGCCGCTGGTTAATAATGGGATAAAATATGAAACCACAACTAAACATTCTTATAAAACTTGACCACACATACATAGAAGCGTTGGCCGACCAGCACCGCTCGCTTGATTGCTTGCATTATGTTACTGTAGGTTTGAAAAGTAGAGCATACTTCTTGGGAATGAAGATCCTTTGCTTTGGGCTAGATGCAATCAATCACATCAGTCAGGATTCCCTCGCTATACTCAGGAATTAACCCAGGAACCCTTCGTTAGGGACAGTTGGGATTCAAAATGACGCCTATATCATATTAGACATTTCTTTATTCCATCGATGCATATTCTGATATTCAACATTGTAACACATATAACATAACAATTTCTTAGTACCTATATTTGTTTACATTAGATACTGGCTGTCATTTGCGGATCTTTGGCAGTCGTTACGGACTGTCAAAAGCCAGAAAATCTGACTCCAATCTTACCAGGAAGTTCCGTGTTACACAGTTAATTGGTTGTGGAGGTCTGGTAGGTAGCCGCACTCCGTAAAATACTATTCCACTAAATCCGGTACCTATGACTGGAAGCCGACAGATGACGTGTCTATTTTCAAACCATTAATTCATATTTGTAATTTTTTAATTAAGTGCTATCTGATTACGTTAGTCACTGCGGAATGTCAACTGAAAACCACTTTGTGTTTGTTGCTGTTGTGTAGAGTTACCTACGTACGTCCTAAGTTACACGACGTAGCCTAGACAAGGATATAAGATAGATTTCTTCCTAAACGCAACGAAAGAACAAACTTTAACAGGTGGCTCCTTTTCTCTTATGAGCCTGAAAAAAACTTCCCTTAAAACATAACAACCGTAACAGCTAGTTTACTAGTATCAACAGTAACCGATACATTTGTGATTCGAACATGTTTGTGTAGTAACAAGAGTGCAGATAAAACAACAAGACAAAACACAGCATTGAAAACAGCAGCCCAATCTGTTGCGAGATTGTGTTACACCGCACGACTGACTGAGGGACTACTGACAGCTTTGATGTGTTCCAAGCTACCAGAATGTTGTGTTGTGCTTCTTTCTGAAGCATAATAAAAATAGCTTCAATATTTTTTGTACAAAAAGAAATCCTTACCAAAAATAGAAAACAGGTAGTCAACGAAAAGCTAGTAGCGCCATCTAGGAGCGAGTAGCAGAACTATAAATTTTAAACGCATTACTTTTATGATTTTAACACTAATTTATTTTATTCATATAAATACGTTGGTAAACAAATAATTAATTCAGGACCTATTTAATATTACTCAGATTACCACATTTATTTAAGAACTTCCATTTATTTTTGTATTACCTACCATACATAGGTTACAAGCATTGGATCTGAATATCAATTGATCAATGATTCTCAGCATCAAGTCCGCTTAGGTATGTAGGTATTACTACTGTTTATAAAGTCAAAATAAATAAAAATAAAAATTCCCTTCAGTGAACCTGCATATTTCTGTCTTCTATTAATTGTTTCCCAATGTCAGACATAAAAAAAACTTATTAAAATTGTTCGACCGAAAAATTTCGACTCGGACACCTTTCGGCAAGGACACTTGACATTTCCATTATGAGTGTTAACTACAATCCTATTCCCACGCTTGAAACGTTCGTTTTATTCACAAATCCACTGATGTGGAACAATCCGAGTGACTAGTTGACATTTCGCTTTGTACTCTTTGTTAGAATTAAAGTTTGCTAACTTATTCTTCCAGTATTATGTCGCTGTTAAATATCTTCACTGTCAAAGCGAGGCGCAAGGTGCTTTGGTTAATGGAATATATTTACCAACATATTTTGTTGCAAAAAGAGTAAATGCAAAAAGAATAAAGGCAGATTCTGGACCAATAGGTAGATTAAAAATGAAACAAATATATAGGTATGCCTTCGTAATCGTAGTCTAAATACGTGGTACGTAACTATTTACTTACCTACTTAAAGGTGTTGCGTTATTTAGTTTGTAAAACCTAATGTGTAAACTAATTTTATCCCAATATAATTCTTGCATTCATATGTTGAAATCTTTTACAGTGACATCTGTTGGTCAATAGCGTATTTAATTAAACTTTCAAACTTCATGAAGTGTCAACTATAACTCATAGATGGCGCTATAAACATGATGACCGTAGTGGATTATAGTGATAAATAAGTGTCGACCGGTTTAAATTGACATTCAAGGTAACAATAATAAATGACTAATAAAATCCCTGAAATAACGAATTATAATTGCATCATCAAACATTTTTGTAGAACCTATTTTTATGATAAACATAAAATTTGAAAAAAAAACTTGCTAACTTACAGTTCCAATTTTTTTTTCTCAGATTTGGGATCGATGGGGACTTTTCAAATTTCTTTTATAATATTATGGTATTCCCAACACTCGTACCAAGTTTTAGCTCTATACGAATTCTTTTAACCTTACTCAAATTAATTGAGCTAACTAGAGCGGACTACATTATTATGTACCTGAGTATTTCTACATAATTTAAATCTGCCAAAGTGAAAACTTCAATGCCTATTTCCAGAATGGCTTTTAAAAGTAACAAAAATCAAAAACATCGACTGTCTGTTCCTCACGGGATCAAGTGATTTTTTTTATAAGTTCCTATTGTCCCACTGTTGGGCAAAGGTCTCCCCATACCCTTCCACTCCTCCGTGTTGTCCTCTCCGACTAATCCAAGTCGTTTCTTAGGCCTTCCGACGATGCCTGCCTTCAGGCTTCCACTGCGTGACGCCTCTGGCCTATCTGTCCGGATGCATCCCACATTGTGACCCGCGCAATCCCGCTTCAGCCTAGCGAATTCGTTGTCTAGATCAATACGTAATACCACGATCCGCTCAAAAAATTCGCTGTCTAATACTTAAAACGCTACGTTTCATCGCCCTTTGGAAAACCATTCATTTTTTTTCTTGATGGGAAATCATCAAATGAATTCTACCGCTCTAGGCGGAGCGGAAGGGAGTGTCAGACTCTTACTGACTAAAACCCACCTGTGATCCTTCTAGTGCTACGTGCTTCGCAGAAGGAGGTGACCGCTTCCCATGCCTCCGATCACCTCGACGAGGACACGGCGTTGACCCGCCCAAGCAGGGCAGCCACCGTATGCACTACCGTGTCCTCCAGGCGATCCACATAGTATTGACACCCGAACGTGTCCTCCCGCTGAATCCGGAACATATACCTCCCACAAACCTAACCTAAAACAGCCATTTCCTGTCGAACCAGCGTCGGACGGAAGGTGAGGACGTCGTGGCGTGTCTTCAACCTCTACTTCTCAAAGAAAGGACCTATCGCCGCAATGGTGGCGTGCCCACCCTTCTGCAAACCCTGAGTTAGGACTTTTGAGACTCGGTCAGGGAGCAAGTTTGCGCAACGTGTGTTAAGATGAGCAGTATGCACATCTCGATAAGTTTGCGCTTCAAGAATAACGGTAGGTCACCCTTCATCAGCGGCCTCATGGACCAATAACTTTCCAGGTGTTATCGTCACGCCTGTCGACTTCCTTATCTTGACTGTTTTCGAATGATAGGTTCTAGTCTGCTCAAATAAATATACCTACTCATCGACATACTGAATTTCTTGCCCGTTTACCTCAAGCCTACTTTTTGTGCTATTGGTCATGACTTTAGTTTTTGATCGATTCATCATTAGTCCAACATCAAGGCTTGCTCTGCTCAGATCTTGGAGCATATTTTGCAACGCGGCAGCAGCCGATGAGACAGTATTTTTTTTTTACGGTAATTCGCAAGTAGGATGTCCCTTCCATGTACTGAGTTCACCATTTTCTGACCGTCCTTTCCCCCGTGAGTTGAGGTACCTACAACAACAGGCACACCATTCTCTTCCAAACTAATGAAATATACTACTCTGAGACCGGTTACTATTTCGAACTAAATAAATACATAGAAACCAGTATCTGACATAAAATAACTTTATTTGCATATTTATGATCAGTGATACTTTTATAGTTGAGCCGAAAACAACTCGAGTCAGTTGATCACGCGAGTTGCCAACAAAATGGACTTCACAAATAAAGTGGTGCTAATAACTGGCGCAAGCGCTGGCATAGGCGAGTCCACGGCTCTCCTGTTCGCTAAACTTGGCGCGAAGCTGTCGCTGGTGGGAAGGAACGAAGTCAACTTGCGAGCAGTCGCGGACGAGTGCGAGAAGCAGAAGGGCGAGAAGCCGCTGGCCATCGTCGCGGACCTGGGCACCGACGAGGGCGTCGAGAGGACTGCCAAGGACACACTCGATCATTTTGGAAGGTACGAATACAGTCTGAGTTTAGGCAGTCTTTTAGAACCCTTTATGAAGGAAGGGAACTGGCTGAAATACCATGTAAGAACTATTAGATTGGTATTTTGCAGACAAGGCAGGAAGTGGCGTGTTTAGTAACTTTGTGCTTTAAAATTAATAGAAGGATCTTTAACTAATTTATACCGTTTACATTAATCGATGAAGTACCGGTTTTTTATCGGTCCCTCAATAAGATGTTTTAAGTCTCTCTACGTCGAGTATTATATTTCCGCCTAGAGAAACTGAAGTTTATTTCTTTGCATTAGTTATAGCAGTACGGTGTTCTGTCATTATCTTCTCGAATACACCATAATGCTGTCTCTTTCCAGGCTCGACGTGCTGGTGAACAATGCGGCGGTGGGCGCGCGCACCACGATCCAGCTGGCCACGATGGAGACCTTCGACCGCGTGTTCAGCGTCAACATCCGCGGCGTGTACAACCTGACTCGGCTGCTGGTGCCCGCGCTCATCGAGTCCAAAGGCAACATCGTCAACGTGTCCAGCATCATGGCCTCTATGGTCACCACCGGGAACCTGCCCTACAGTCTGTCTAAGGTAGGTAAACTGAGCATCTTCTCATGCTCTTGTCTTAATTAACTGAGCATCTTCTCATTCTCTTGTATATTGCTCTTACCGCCATCGCTACTCCTAACGGCTGTGTGAGCCGTTTTTAACAGGGTTTACTTCCTTAACTATCTTTCTTTTTTCCACGTCTGGGAAAAAGCTTTCATTTTCCCTTACCACACCCAGTGACGGATTAACCCTTAATCAAATTAAGCAATTGCCTAGGGCATCACGTCTGGGGGGGGGCACCAGAAGAAGCACAAAAAAAACCGTCCTTAGAGTGTGAGACGTGATACCCACGTCTCACTCTCATGTCACCAAACACCTCACGAGAAAAAATATATTAAATTAATTCAACCTAGAGTCAAAACCCCGCTCCCGCTTGCCCACTCGCTGCCTGCTAGAGCATTCGGCAATTCGAATGCACCAGAATCGCGATCAGCCAATTACAAACCACCCCTTCCCAGCGGATCTCCGCCTGGCGCCCCCGTAAATCTTTGTCAATCAAATCTTTTTGTTATTTTTTTTTTTTTGTGTAATTGTGCCGGCCGGCTTCTATGCATACTTAATACAATTAATTTGATAGTTAATAAGTAAGTCATTTTTTTAAAGGTTTAAAAACCATTCTAGTTGACATACGGATAGGGGGGCCCACAGGCGTGGATTGCTTAGGGCATCAAGTAATCTTAATCCGTCACTGACCACACCTCTCTATCTTGAGCGTTCTCTGGCGAACTTTGACCCACAGACATCAGCAAATCGTCGCACCATCTTCGCCGCGATATCTTACTTCATATTATTTGTTCTCAGGCTGCTCTCGACCACTTCAGCCGTCTGATCGCCTACGAGCTGGCTCCTAAGGGCGTTCGCGTCAACGTCGTCAGCCCTGGCATTACTGTGAGTAAGTAACTAATACATTGTTTTATCCTAGGGATTTCATTATCACCCGTTACCACCATTTTAGGTTAGCACCTTCGTCCAGCGGCTGACGGGCTACTCCGACGAGGAGTACCGCGCGTGGCTGAAGACGGCCGAGGCCACCATCCCCATGGGCAGCGCCACCACCGGCGGGGACTGCGCGCAGATGATCGCGCAGCTGGCCAGCAACGAGCTCAGCAGGGTCGTGACCGGCGCCATTGTGCCTATCGACGGAGCCCTGCAGTTCGCCGGCTCGGGAAACAGTGAGATTTTGAAAGATCAAATTAAGTGACGTGTTTTTATTTGTTATTTTATTAAAAGTGCTATTGTTACAATTCGTGTTTTAAAGATAACTGTTAAATACCTCTCCTGGCCTATGGAGATCAGTTCTTTTTGTTAACATCTTACAGTTCACCACACGCGAAGTTAGCAAAGATCGTTTCTTAAAATATAATTAGAATAAGGTCATATCATGAGTAGGCAGCGTGTGACATTCCAACCACATATGGCGGCCTCCGTATAATAATACTAGTTTGATGTTATCAACAAACATTTATTAAAAGCAAGGTAATTATCATAATTATGTAATCTGGTGAACATTATTTGTATTTTTGTGAACCTGACACCAAATCTGAGTAGAAACAGTATACTTACGAGTAAATAATATAGGTATAGCCTACAAAAACTTATATGTATTTATTTATTATTATGTCTATTACATCATAGCGTTTCTGTCAATCATTCAAAGACGGTTGCCCGTCTTTGGCCGATCGACATATGTATATCACACCATACCATAGTTTTTAAAACTCTTGTAGAAACTTTAATATATTACAATATCAAGTCCAAATGACCTTGCCATTATTTAGGGAGCAACAAATGCTAGCTTCAGTTAAATCAGTCGAAATCCAAGCTGGAGCCATCACTTCATCTGCTTGGCAAGCAGATTGCCCGGGCTGGCAAACCTCATCCCTCCATCCACCTCGATGACCGTCCCAGTGACCAGGCGGCTGTTGTCGCTGGCCAGGTGGACGATCATGTTGGCGATGTCATCCCCATCGCAGACCTGCCCCATGGGGATGGCGGTGGCGGCGGAGGATAGCCACGCCTGGTACTCGTCCTCTGTGTAGCCCGTCATCCGCTTTACTATCGTCGAAACCTGAAATGTAATGGGAAGATAGTTTAGGAAATCTTCTTCAAAACAAAATAGCCCGTAGGTACCTGTGTCGAATTATATGAATCTGGATTCCAATTTGAGGAAATGAATCAAAAGATTAAATTTTTGTAATCCCGTCCGGTGCAGGGTACTTGTCTAACTTACAGTAACGCCAGGGCTGACAGCATTAACCCTGACCCCCTTGGGAGCCAGCTCGAGGGCCACCAGACGAGTGAAGTGGTCCAGTGCAGCCTGCAACACGGGAAACAATGGTTAATGGTTACTGATATGACGACCAAATTGATAATTATATTTGGGTATTATTATGCATTAAGTGCAAATGTGTTGGGAACGCCATTTGCAGATATCAAACATAAACATTAACTTTTCGGCTTTAAATACTCCAAACGAATGTATTATGCGACAGTGTGGGGACACAGCCGTCTCTGATACTTTTTTCTGGAGAGAGGTTGACTCTCGACCACGGCATGTGACCGGGAACGTGACTAACGTCGATAATTTGGATTGGACTATTTCTTCCCTTATTGAACAAGAAGAAACCTTTGGTCTTCAGTACATAAAGCAGGTAATCAACCTTAGCCATGCCATAAGGCAAGCTGCCCACAGCGACGACTGTGGCTGATATACTGGACACATTGACGATGTTCCCCTTGGACTCGATGAGGGCGGGCACCAGCAGCCGGGTGAGGTTGTACACGCCCCTCACGTCGACCTTGAACACCTCGTCGAAGGTCGCCATGTCAGTCAACTGGATGCAGGTCCTGGCGCTAATGCCAGCGTTGTTGATGAGCACATCCAGTCTAGAAAGTGTCCAAAGGTATTAAAACAGTAGCATCGGTAAAGAAAGAGAAAAGTGCCAGACGGTTTGTCACGTAAATAGTAGCGGTATCAGTTGTGATGCAATGCGTACAGATAGAATAATCTTAGCAAGTATAAGATAAAAATAAGCATTACAGATAACTTTCGCGAAAAAACGAAGTATTTTTTGACGGCCAGAAAAATATAGTCAGTTTTAAGTAAATTCAGCTATCTATAGGGTTGCCATCTGACCTGTTTCCCAGGACTTGTCCTGAAGCATTCGTGCCAAGTTTCAAGTATATAAAGCGAAGGAATAAGACATTTCATACATATAAACTTCAACCCCCTATTTAACCCCTTTACGGGGGGAGTTTCCTAAAATCCTTTCTTAACTGACGTGTCCTACTGATGATCTACCTCTATGCCAAATATCTCGGAATGACTTCGAGACTTCGACTATCAAATTTTGATGTGTAAAAAGTATTCCAAATTTCCACTGACTAACTATCGTGACTTTACAATCTCTCAAAATATTTCATAATAGTATTCTTACAGAGTTTTCCATACCTAATATATATATATACCTATATGTAGATTAAAAGATACTAACCGAATTTTAAAGATTTTTTCACAATCTAAAGTGTTTGTTTTATATTCTTATAACTCGTTTTCAAGTCATTTAATCTTATTCAAATAGGTACTTAGATATAAAAAAGCTATTTTATTACTTGAATTTCATACTATTTTGACTATGTATTAATTTAAAATTTTGCTACTATATTTTAGTTCAGTTTTTAAAATGAATTGTCCTGGCTATTTTTTGAAATTTCGTGTTGGTATCCCTAAGCTATAATACTTTACTTTAGCATTTTATCTGGCACTATTTTACCTTCCAAAATGATCGAGTGTGTCCTTGGCAGTCCTCTCGACGCCCTCGTCGGTGCCCAGGTCCGCGACGATGGCCAGCGGCTTCTCGCCCTTCTGCTTCTCGCACTCGGCCGCGACTGCTCGCAAGTTGACTTCGTTCCTTCCCACCAGCGACAGCTTCGCGCCAAGTTTAGCGAACAGGAGAGCCGTGGACTCGCCTATGCCAGCACTCGCGCCAGTCACTAACACTACTTTGTCGGTGAAGTCTACGTTCATGTTTGAATTATTATCGTGCGGTTGATACGAGCACTCGTTGTCTACTGAACATTAGCGTACAATGCATCGTATCGCGTGCTGGCTTGTAACTGTATTTACTCTAGTTACTTATGACGTTATAGTACGACAACATCAAGTTCGTCGACTCGCGAACCCGGTAAATGCAGCACGCAAGGTCAATAGCTTTCAACCTAAATTAAAAGTATTTGTGCTTTATACCTGCGGTGACAAGAGAACGTTAAATTCTTGTTGTGATTGTTTGTTCATTGGTCTTGTATCTTCCTCCGCCGAAAAATAAGGCGATACATAGGAACGATCTAAGGAGCATTTAGTAGAAAGACATTTAATTCCTTCTATTTATTTTAAACGACAGGCAACTTTTTTATTTCACAGGCTCCAAGGGTTGCCACCCGTACTATACTATATTACATAGTAGTATATTATTTAGTATGGTATTATATTTTAGTCAATTGAAGAGTGCAGCATATTTGAAATACTGCGGGTTATGTGCAATACATGTAACTTGTTAGGTCAAAGCACTGACTGATCTTTGATTATTTTGACCGATTAGTGCATAATAAATTATTGTAAGCTATTTTGTTGCAGAAAAATATCATGTAATAACTGACTTACCTACCTGACCAAAGACTGTAAAATTAAGCTCCTAAGATAAAGTATTTATGACTAAGATATAATTTGGAATACCTACTATTTTTAAAATTGCGCGCATCCAAGTGAAATATCGTTTTTATAGTTTTATTTTGATACTAGCTGTGCCCGCGACTTCTTTCGAAACATCTTGAATTTACCAAATTCTACGATATGGATATAATATACACTATCGTCACAGTATTACAATATTTCCATCGTGCATACTCTTAATATATCCAAAAACAACGGGTAAATGTTGTGGGCCCCCCTTTTGGGCCGGTGGACCAAACAAAAGCATGAAAAAAGGACATTACAGATTTTATTTTACAACTTTTTCGTCGTGATTTATATCTGTATGCCGAATTACAGATGTAGCATCAATAGTTCCAGAGTAAAACAGCGGACGGGCGGACATAATAATGTATGTATATGGCGAAACTATAAAGTTCCTATTATTGCGCTCCACATAAACTACTGGTCCCAATATACTGAGAAAAAGCGGGCAGTTCGAGTTGATTACTACACATTACATTAGGTACATTATTTAGATCTATCTCGTAGGGTTCAGCCAGCGTTTGCAATGTAAGCGCAAAACAGGATGTTTATTTACGACATCACTTTAAAACCTCTATAATTAGCAGTGTTTCTCCACAATATTATGCATGTATTATATCTACATATAAACCTTCCTCTTGAATCACTCTATTTAATTAAAAATACCAAAGTCAAAGTCAAAGACTTTTATTTGTGGTCATAGGTTAACAAAGATGGTGGACATAGTGATACATTTGTTAATATGAATATTAACAAATGTATCACTATGTCCTGCTCGTAAAGCGTACAAATATTAGGTTTAATCTACATAAAAAAAACCTTAAATTATAATTATTTAACTCTATTCTACTTTATCATCTAAATTATCTAATGTTATCGTCTAAATATTCTGTCATTGTATATTAAGCCTTATCTAATAAAAAAACTTGCATTTTTTTCTTAAAATCTTGTAAATCTGTTGTCTTCAAAATGTTTATAGGTAGTTTATCATTTTAAACGTCTGAAAGAAAGGCTTACATGAGTCTGGTACATGAATATTTGAAATAGCACGTACACATTTCTTTTGTGCCTTAAATACGTACTCTGTATTAATGGCGTTTCTCCAGAATATTAAACCATATTTAAGGGTTGATGCCACATATGCATGGTATGCTGTCAGTACAGCTGATTGGTATACTACTTTCACTAATTTATGCAAGGCATACGAATATTGGTTTAATTTTTTACATACTTTATCAATGTGTGTTTGCTATTTCATATCATTATCAATCCCGATACCCAGAAATTTAGTACTATTAACTTCTTCAATATGTGTACCGTCATATTCTATATTCAAAGAGTGTTGTATTTCTTGTGGGTATGTGACAATTTTTGTTTTATTTAGGTTAATCACTAAATTGTTTCTTAATAACCATTCTATAACTAGCTTAAGAGTAGTGTTAATAGCGGACTCTAAGGAATTTAATTCTTTTTCTATAAAGATGACGGTGCTATCATCGGCAAAGAGAATCATTGGATGTTTTATGGCTTTAGGGAAGTCATTGATATAAATTAGAAAAAGGAGCGGCCCTAGTATGCTACCTTGAGGTAGACCGAATTGCACTTTCATGAAATTTGAGTGATAGCTTTGTACTGTTCTACACAGTGGACATATTATGCTGTCTATTTCAACCCTTTGATGTCTGTCAGATAAATATGATTTTAATAATTTATGGACATTGCCTCTAATTCCGTAAGCATTTATTTATCTAGAAGGGTTTTATGATCCACATAATAGAACGCTTTAGTCATGTCCATGTACAGTGTAGCAGTAGGAGTTCGATTGTCCATGTTTTAATATATAGGTTTTAAAAGGTCATGTATAGCCATGTTAATTGATTTATTTCTTCTGAAACCTTTTTGCTCTTGTGTAAATAAATTATGTTTTTCAAAGTAGGAGTTAATAGCTTCGTAAATAATTTTCTCTTTAATTTTGAAAAAAAAATGGAAAATAAAGATACCGGTCTATAACAAGTAATGTTTTCTTTATCGTCTTTCTTAAAGAGTGGTTTAATAACAGATCTTTTTAGTTTGCTTGGAAAAACGCCATCTTCTATACATAAGTTTATGATATGGCTAAGGACTAGGCTTATAATAAGTGCTACCGATTTAATTGCCGATGTAGTGATATTATCATAACCAGAACTATGAGTATTTTAAGGGATTTAATTAACAAAAAGATGTCGTACGGAATAACAGGATTCATGAATAAAGAGTGAGGTGTACTATGACTATTACTTGTATCTATTTTAAAATTTTGTGGCGTTTCATTTAAATTTACTGGAGAGTTTATCTTATCAATATCATTATCAGTATTAGTAGCATTCATAAAAAAGTTATTAAATTCGTTGGCAATGTTAATAGGGTCTGTTATTATATGGTTATTTACTTTTATTTGTGTTATATATTCTTTCGGAAAATTTGCCTTGCTTGCATTAATTATTCTCCATGTGGCTTTCGATTTATTGTCTGCATTTGATATATAATAATTGTTTTGACACTTTTGAGTTAGCTTTATAATTCTATTAAGTCGCGAACTATAATTTCTTAGAATCTGCTTTTGAGTTTCTGAAGGGTTGGTTCGAAAATTCCAAAGTAATTTTCTCTTTTGTTTACAACATTTACCAAACCCTTTAGATAACCACCTTGTTTTCTTAACACAGGTATTTCTTTTTTCTTGGGAAAACAAAGGTCATAAAATAGTTTAAAATCATCAAAAAACGAGTCAAAGGCATATTCGGGATCATTTGAACTAAATACATCATAAAAAGTTAGACTTTGTAAACATTCTTGAAAGCTATGTTTTCATTACTAAAATCTCTTCGTATTGTATACCAATGACTAAGAATACACGTTTTTTTAACGGGGCACGGTGGTCTGACGTACCTAGATCAATTACTTCACATTTACTACCTCTTACATTATTTAATATATTATCAATACATGTATTACTACTTGGGCGAGTTACTACACGTGTAAGTACCTATTTTCATGTTAAAGCTATAAATTAAATATTCAAATCGTAGAGATATAGGGTTTCTCTTCAATAGGTAAATATTAAAATCACCACATACAATTACTTTTTTAAATTTCCATTTATGTACTAAACCCATTATGGACTTGTAAATTTTAAAAAATATATTTAGTTTTTCTTATGTATATTTCGGTGGTATATATATGCAAATTATAACAAAGTTGTGTTAAATTAACACAACTTTGTTATAATTAACACATCATTACAAATGCTGAGATTAGATATCTCTTGCAATACTTTATATTTATGAATCCTCTTATCAATATACAGGATCCACCATTTCTATTTTCTCTGGCAAAGTGTGCACCTAAATTAAAGTTTGGTAAACCGCATCAATCCATTGCGTAGTTTTAAAGATCTAAGCATACATATGGACAGACAGCGGGAAGCGACTTTGTTTTATACTATGTAGTATGTACCTACCTTTTTTTTTTTTTTTTTTTTTCTGGATGGGAAATCATCAAATGACCCCTCCCGCCCTGGGTGGAGCGGTAGGGAGTGTCAGACTTTTACTGACTAAAACCCACCCGTGATCCTTCTTGTGCCCTATGCGTTCCAGGGCCGCGGTAACTCTTTCGAACAAATTCCACACCCTAGCAGGCACCGACCCTATGGGGCCCCGTCCTCGGTGCTGACGGCTCCTTGAGGCGCGCGTGGAACACAACGCGTCGTTGACTCAACCTGGTATCGGACGGCGAGCCACCCACGCTCACCGTCCCCAGGCATCAGCCACTGCGCGATAGCACAGCGGCCGACTTGTCTCTGGAGGGGGCCGAAATGGGACCATTACTGGCACTCCATCTCAGCACCCTCCCGAGTGTTGGGAGCCGCAGCACCCGCAGCAGAAGCGGCAGTGGCGGCGACAGAAGCCGCGGCGGCGGCAGAGGCGGCGGTGGCGGCGGACCTCTTGCCCCTGGTCGGGGCGGATGGCGCGCAGGCCCTTCCCCCAGCCCAGTGCTCGGCCGGCTTGCCAGCAGCCGCACATGCACTGCAGTGCGGCGTGGCCTCGCATGAGCCGGCCTTATGACCGGGCTGACCACAGCGGAAACAGAGTCCGCTGCGGTCGACCTCCGAGGGGCACATAGCTCCCGTGTGGTTACCCACATGGCAGCGGTAGCACCTCAGAGGTCTGGGTTCCAGCAGTTTTACCCGCGCAGACACCCATCCCACCAAGAGCCTTCGGCCCTCCGACACAGTTCCGGCCGCCGCCACGGGGCAGCTCACCACAAGGGTTTGCATGCCCGTGTTGTCAGGCCGGAGGGTGCCCGCCTTGACGAGCTCGGCAGAGCACCCCCCAGTCCTGGCGACGGCGGCCACAACTTCCTCCTCCGTCACGGAGTCATCCAGGCCCACTATGCGCATGTCGATGCGTTTAGTCGGCCTGGACACCCGGACCTCGTCCGCGGGTAAGACCGCCCTCAGCCTTTCGGCCAGGGCGTCCGCGAACGGGCCACTCTCCGCTCCGGCGAGCTCGAGCTTGCGGGCACCGGTTAAGGTCCTCCTGACCCCGATGCCCCCGCTGATGCCCAGCTCTTGGAGGCTCACCGCCTCCTTCGCCCGCTTCAGTACGGCGAGATACGTCACGCCCCTCTGTTCCGCTTCCGGCTGCAGTGTGAGCACTACAGCCGCGGATTTCGGGGCGCGAAGCCTCGCCGCAATGGCGTTGGCCTTCCGCCGCTGCCTCCTCGCCTTGTTTTTGGCCGCTTTCGCGGCCCGCCGTTTCTGGCCAGCAACCTGCCACTCGGCCTCGGCCGCAGGAGGGTCCGAGGGTGGGGGTGGGGGCGGCTGCGGCACCACTGGCGCCGCAGCCTTAGCCGCTCCTCCAGCCTTCCTCCTACCCCTCTTCGCCGGGGCCGCCTTGGTAGTCGCCGGACTCGGCCCCCCCTGCGGCTCCTCCGAGGCTGCTCTGGCCATGCCAGCCAGGTCCCTCCGGAGCGACTCATTCTCCGCAATGAGTCGCTCCGTTACGGCCGCGAGGCGGGCGACTTCCGCCCGCAACTCTGTCGCCTCTCCGGACCCGCCGACGTTGGCCGCCGCCGCCGCGCCGCCGCCATAATGGAGGCCTTGGCCGCGCTAATGGCCTCCCGCTTAGAGGACTGCTTCCTCTTGAAGGCCACAGCGCGGATCGCGGCCTCCACGACCTCCTCCAGCTCGGCCCTCTTCTCCTCGACAGTGGGAGGACCTCTCCCGGGGACACCGAGTCATCGGAGTCGAGAGGAGGCGGACGAGTAGAGGGAGCCCTGCGACCGCTCCCCTCAGGGCGATGCCCCTCCCCCGCCAACCTCTCGGCCCGACGCTCCATCTCCCGGGTAGAGGCAGCCAGCCCCCTCCCTGCCTCACAACCCCTGCCCCGCCTAGCGGTGGGGATTTTTCGGGCGGAGGCAAACTCGCCCTCGGAGGACGACCCGCTGTCATCCTCCCGTCTGGGCCGCTTGCGGAAGAACTTTACGTTCTCCGCAGCAGCCCCCCCTCTTTCATCTCCTGAGCCCGCCGAGCTGACCGTTACTAGGTCTAGCGCGGAGCCGGAATCCAACTCCACGCCACCCCGGCGCTCAGGCGAACCCTCCTCTGCAAATTCGTGCGCCATCAGCTCCTTAAAGGAGGCGGATCCGGATGACGACGACGAATTGGAGCCTCCTCGGCTCTTGTTGCCACTGGCAAGCGGAAGACGTTTGGTGCCCACCCCAGAGTACGGAGGGCAGCCCGCCGAAGCGGGGTGGGATTCCCCGACCGCTGAGCAGTCGGGACCCACCTGGGGAAGTATGTACCTACCTACACGACAAGTATTTAGTCACTTTCGCTAGTTTATCAACAAACTAGCTGCTGTCCGCGACTTCGTCCCCTGGAATCCCCGATTTTAAAACGTTCTTTATCGCTGCTCCGCTCCTATTGGCTTAAGCGTGATGATATATAGCCTAAAGCCTTCCTCGATAAATGGTCTATTCAACCCAAAAAGAATGTTTCAATTCGAACCAGTAGTTCCTGAGATTAGCGCGATCAAACAAACAAACAAACAAACTCTTCAGCTTTATAATATTAGTATAGATAAAACATATTTATTTAGAAGACAATATAAAATACATACGAGTAGGAACATATTCATATTGTACTCTTCAAGACCTTAATTTTGATACCAAATGTTATGAATATCATTTGTTTTGCATAGGTTGCACGTGTAAATCCCCGCATATTAAATTTTGTTAAAATGTAAATAGCCTTAGTCACCGCCGCATCTATTGATACCTCATTAATCAAAATCAGTTCAGTAGTTTGGGCGCTAGTGTGGTACATATTTAAATCATTACTTTTCCTTTTTTGGCTTCCAACATCTAGTCGACTGATCATCTGGTCGTCTGTGGTCTGAGCTGAGGAAAAGCCCAGCCCTCTGGCTGGGCTTTTCCTCAGCTCAATAAGCATTATATTCAACGTGGAATGCTGTCAGTGAATTGTTTGATGCCCAATTATGTATTTGTATAACTTCTAACCCCAACCCATGAACTGGGTAACACCCATAGAAATATAAAATACGTAACACCGTACCTCTTGGCAAGACTGGAGTCTGATTTTCTGGCTTCTGACAATCCATAATGACTGCCAAAGATATAAAAAGCTTTTTACAAAAAAATACAACCGACTTTTCCACAAAAAAACTTTTTACAAAAAAATATAACCGGCTTCTACACAAAAAATCAAAAAAGTTTCGGAACTCGGTGTTTGTGGTTGCTTTTTCGTTTTTTGAACACCGACTTCCGAAATTAAAGTTATTTTGCACTTTTTTGATTTTTTGTGTAGAAGTCGGTTAT
Source organism: Hecatera dysodea (assembly GCA_905332915.2). Classification (NCBI taxonomy): domain Eukaryota; kingdom Metazoa; phylum Arthropoda; class Insecta; order Lepidoptera; family Noctuidae; genus Hecatera; species Hecatera dysodea. The sequence continues at coordinate 500,580 of HG995294.1, read as the reverse complement.
ATTTTTTTGTAAAAAGTTTTTTATTTTTCACTTTTTAGTGGTACCTACACCCCTCCCCTCTCCCCACCTAAACGAACCAATCACATTGGTGTAAAAAAAAAGCACTGCTCCTTTGCAGAGTACACTAAGAGGTCGTTAATGTAGACAATGTAGATATTTTTTTTAGATTTTTCGAAAACCGCTTGGTTGATTTCGATAAAATTTTCATGGGACCATTTGGGAAGTATACCCTTTCCAACAAAAAAAGAATTTTTCAAATCGGTTCACAAGCGACGGAGTTATGCGCGAACAAACAATAACAAAAAAAAAAACATACAAACATCCGAATTGAGAACCTCCTCCTTTTTTAGAAGTCGGTTAAAAATGGCAGCCGGGACCAACGGCGTAACATGCACAGAGTACATTTTAATATATAGAAGTAACATGCTTTCCGAGGCACGGAGGAAACTCAGTAAGTATGCTATGATGGTCACCCATCCAAAGACCAACCTTGACAAACATTGCTTAACTTACTATTCACTATACATAATAAAGCGGTAAAACAGTTTATACTCGTGTCCGCTATTCATATTCCAATAATACGAGTACCTACCAAAGTATCGATTTTGTTTTGTTTTGCTATTATGCCTACTCACTCCTGATAAGATATCATATTAAATTTTCAAGTGTTTAAATTTCCATCTGTTTTGATGATGAACAATATTTTCAGTTTTTGTTAAGTTTAAATAAACGACCATGACACAGACCATGACAACGATCTGATATTATACTGCTTCTTGAACCTACAAGACTGAAAAATTATAAACCAGAAGTAAATAAGTTTTATTGAAGAGAAATCACATGACAGCTCGTCAAACAACTCATTCTTCCTCTACAACACTTATAAAACTCTTCAATGATTCACTTCTGGAGCTGTTAAGTAATGAGGTTGCTAGGGCAGGACCCTGAGACTGATTCCGCCGTCCACCACCACGGTGGTCCCCGTGACCAAGCGGCTGTTGTCGCTGGCGATGTGGAGGATCATCTTGGCGATGTCGTCCCCCTGGCAGGCCTCACCCATGGGAATGTGCTTACTGCTCGTCATCAGCCACTCCTGGTACTCCGCTTCAGAGTAGCCTGTTATGCGCTTTACGAAGTCCTAGGGGATAGACAGAAAGTGGCCAGTTCAGGAAATGTAATGTATGCAGGAGACACCTACGCATCTAGGTTTGCTGTCGTGGCCGCGCTCGCAGAAACCGTGTGTTTATGGGGTAAAAAGGTACCTTATGAAGTTATGACAATATCTGAGCGATGATGTAGCTTTTCATCAGTAATTATATTTTCTTAATAGGGTTAGTCGATTTTTTGGGTTTAATAACTTATTACTTGACTAGCTGTCTGCACAACTTCGTTTGTGTCACATTTTTCATGACTGCTCCGCTCTTATTGGTCTTAGCGTGATGATATATAGCCTATAGCCTTCCTCGATAAATGGGCTATCTAACACTGAAAGATTTTTTCAAATCGGACCAGTAGTTCCTGAGATTAGCGCGTTCAAACAAACAAACAAACAAACTCTTCAGCTTTATAATATTAGTATAGACTAGCTGCTGCCCGCGACTTCGTCCCCGTGGAATCCCCGATTTTAAAACATTCTTTATCGCTGCTCCGCTCCTATTGGCTTAAGCGTGATGATATATAGCCTAAAGCCTTCCTCGATAAATGGTCTATTCAACCCAAAAATAATTTTTCAATTCGAACCAGTAGTTCCAGAGATTAGCGCGTTCAAACAAACAAACAAACTCTTCAGCTTTATAATATTAGTATAGATTAGATTACAAACCAAGAGGACGTCAAGCCTGGAATAGAACAATCTATTGGAATTCTTTAAATACTAAAAATTGAATAACGATTGTCATCGACATTAGCAAGAGTGACTGAGTTGTCTGTTTGTAACGTTTTCACATCTAGATCATAGAACCGATTTTGAATAATATTGGTACAGAGCTGGGCTGTCCCTCTGCTGGGCACTACTGGGCCTCCCTCCATTCCTTACAACGCTCTCGGTTTTGTGCTTCTTCCTTCTAATTCTCAAGGAAGGCATCAAGGCCGTCCCGACTCCCGACTCGCTAGCTAGTATAAATGTATAATCTTATGTAGTGTTGACTATCATACAGATTAAAATATAAAAAAGGTGGAATTCGAAATGTATGTGTCATACACATGAGTGAGTGTATTATGAGTTTAACAGATAGATGTGTTGCTGGGGAGTTTGTTGCGCCAATTCTTCTTAACTGGGAAGAAGAAGTGGCGCAACCGGCGCAACAAACTTCCCAGCAACACATCTGTCTGTTCTTAAAACGCAACAGACAGATGTGTTGCTGGGGATTTTGTTGCGCCCCTTCTTCCCAGCTAAAACACTAAGAAGTGGTGATGGGTGTGCGTTTTGGGGACTGCCTTTATGTTCAAAAAGTGCTGTCTCTCAGCCTAGTTTGAATAAATGACTTTTGATTTTGAGCGTCATGAGGACTGAGCTCACTTTTCTTCCGTTTACCATTATTAGGTAGATCAGCGGAGACATGAACAATGTAAGTGCAAGGTTAAGTATCCATGCATGCAGCAGTCTTTTGCATGTGACGATGGTAGATCGTTAAAGTTGACCTGCAGTGATATCAAGATCTGGAGTCAAGTTCTCCATCACAAATGTGCAGCCTCTCATTAGGCAAAATTACACTGACTTGACTTTTTACACGTCACGTGGTTATTATGATTTTATGGTTTTGTTTAAAGATTTCATTGACATACTCGTATTTATTTTTTGAAAATAATGATCTATTTACATATACATATATGTGTGATATCAATTTTATTATGAATATTACAGGTAGGTACTTAAGTTCGTAGGTACACCACAGGGATGTTCAGGTTACGTAAATGTAAATATTTTGCCGCTTATTCGGGCCACTTGGAATAGGGATGCTAACAGAGTAAAAAAAAAATGAATTTATTTAGACCCTCACTTTAGCTTCGGTAAATATTGGACATAAGTATATAGCTATAGCTAGTATATACCTATGTATATTCCCTGTGTTACCTGTATATTTTTGCTTTATCAAAGCGATAAAATTTGACGATGATAAAACGTATTATCGATAAAAAGTGTATTCAAATGCGACGTCACATTAATAAGTTTTACTTAAATGCACTGTCATCGATGATAGTGCATTTAATACTATTTTGTTTTATGATCTTAATTTTTCGTTTAAGTGCAATAAAATTTAAAACATAATGTCACGTTACCTACCTATCCAGTATTTTGGAAATCTATCTGACGAAAACCTTCCCCTAAATTTGGACGATTTTCTAGAAAATTCAACATTCTTAGCCGTGGTCTTATCACACAAATTAGCACCTGCCTTACTTGTCGGCTGGCTATTATAAATAAGTTGTCCCACTCTCGGGTAATGCACTGTTGTTCCATCTTGTTTATATAGATTAGATTGACAGATTATTGCACGTTCAGTTCACCGAGCGGTGTACGCTTAGATGAACAATAGTTCAGTTCACCTACGCGTACACGGGGAGATGTTTACAGAATCACACTACAGGACACTTTTCCCCCACCCGCATCTATCTATCAGCAAGTGAGCATCTTCCTGCTGTTTGATATGATAATTTGTTAGTAGTTAGTTAAATATCATGTTCATGGTCACACAAGATTGGATGTGGCAACACAGAGTATTGAAGAAGCAAGCGCACTTGTAAAAAAACATGGCAGACAGCATTAAAGTTTAAATACGTTTCAAGTTGTGTTATTATTATAAAATCACATCAACCTAGACTGAACATGGTGTCAGGTTAAAACTTTACTCCAAATTCAATAAAACCTTAGTGGAAAAAGCCTTAGTGGAAGAAAAACCTTGGTGGAAGGAAAACAAAATGGAGGGAATAAGGCCTCCTACCGGTTTAGTCACATCGGGCGATGGACTTGGAGCAAACTGGCCCAGATTCAAACAACAATTTCAGCTTTATTTAGAAGCAGTGGGGCTAGCAGACGCCAAAGAAGAAAGAAAAATAGCCGTGTTTCTAAATGTTGCAGGAGAGGACGCAGTAGACGTCTATAATTCACACCTGAATCCATTAGAAGTTAAAACCTTAGATGATCTAGTAAAACAGTTTGATGCTTATGTGGAGCCGAGGAAAAACATCATAACCAACAGTTTCAAATTTTTTAACTTAAAACAAGAAGAGGGTGAGCAAGTAGACAGATTTATAACTAGATTAAAAATCCAAGCAAAACAGTGCGACTTTAAGGATCAAGAGGACAGGCTGGTGAGAGACATGATCGTCATCGGAATCAGAGACAAGGGAGTGCAGGAGAGGTTGTTGAGGGAGGCCGACATTGGACTTGATCAAGTCGTCAGCCAATGCCGGGCAGCAGAAGCAGGAAAATCAAGGGCTCAGGAAATGACTGTGCAAATCAAGCAGGAGATAGATGCCATCAAGAAAGCAGACATAGGGCAAAGAGTGAGGAAAATGCTTGACTGCACTTATTGTGGTAAAAAGCACCCCATCAGGAGCTGTCCAGCTTATGGGAAGAGGTGTGCGACTTGTAATAACTATAATCATTTTGCTGCTGTGTGTCGCACTCATTCAGTAAAAAAGGAATCACCAAAGGAAAAAGAAAAAAAGGTGAATTCAGTTCAAAAGGAAGAGAGTGACAGCGACTCTGAAGAATTTGTGGTGGATTCAGTAAGTAACAGTCAACATTGTCAATGGTATGAAGTAATAAATATTAATGGTAATAACATAAGATTTAAGTTAGACTCGGGGGCTGATTGTAATACCTTGTCGTTAAAAATTTATAATCAAATTAAAGATAAGACAAATTGTTTGGTAAATAGTTCAACTGTGTTGGTAGTTTATAATAATCAAAAAATTGAAACTCTGGGGACTGTCACATTAAACTGCGTAGTTAAAGAAAAGAAACAAGTAAAATTATTATTTTTTATAGTTGATTTACCAATTCAGCCAGTGTTAGGACTGCCAGCCTGTGTCGAATTAAATCTGTTAAAAAGAGTGGATGCTATTGTTCCTAGTGAAAAAGAAAATTTTGTGAAAGCAAATATAGAGGTATTTTCAGGCTTAGGAAATATAGGATCCTACAGCATTAAATTAAAAGAAGCAGTGCTACCTGTTATCAAACCTATTCGCAGAGTTCCACAGACAATTAAAGACAGGCTTAAAAGTACTTTAGAAAACTACGAAAATAGAGGTATTATAGAAAAGGTAGAGGGACCAACAGCATGGTGTAATAATCTAGTTATCGTTGAGAAACCCAATAAGTCCCTTCGCTTGTGCTTAGACCCAAAAGAGCTAAACAAATGCATCCTTAGAGAAAATTATCAAATACCATCTCCTGAAGAAATTTATAATTCTCTTGCAGGTAAGAAGTTCTTCACTGTATTAGATATGAAAGATGGGTTTTTTCAAGTTTTGTTGGATGATAAGGATAAACTGTGCACCTTTGGAACACCTTTTGGTAGGTATTGCTTCAAAAGGATGCCATTTGGCATTTCTTCAGCTCCTGAGGTAATGCAAAGAATAAATACTGCTATTTTTAGTGATATACAGGGAGTTCATGTATATTTTGATGATTTAATTGTAGCTGGTGATAGTTTGGTAGAACATGACAAAATTTTAAGTAAGGTAATAGACAGAGCAATTAAACATAATGTGAAATTTAATGAAAACAAAATACAATATAGATGTGAGACTGTCAAGTATGTAGGGTTAATGTTGTCCAAATCAGGTATAAAGCCAGATCCTGAACATGTGAAAGCTATAGAGGAGTTACAACAACCCAAAAGTGTAAAGGAATTGCAAAAGTTTTTAGGCATGTGCAACTATTTAAGTAAATTTATACCTCAATATTCAAAAACCACTGAACCTCTAAGAGAATTATTAAAAAAAGAAATAATATGGGACTGGGGCACAGCTCAAATTAAAGCTTTTGAAGAAATAAAAAGGAGAATTAGTTCTGCTCCTACATTGTCAGTCTTAAAAAAAAATGGGAATGTAGTACTTCAAACTGATAGTTCTAAGAGCGGTATGGGAGCATGTTTATTACAAGAAGGAAGTCCACTGTCTTTTTATTCAAGATGTTATACTGAATGTCAACAAAGATGGGCTCCTATAGAAAAAGAATTGTTTGCTATTTGTTGTGCTATGGATAAGTATCATCAGTTTATTTATGGGCGTCATATTGTAGTAGAAACTGATCATAAACCTCTTGTAGCAATAATGAATAAGGATATTAGTAGAATTTCTGCTCGATTGCAGCGTATGGTTCTCAAATTGTTAAAATATAACTTTGAAATACGATATGTACCTGGTTCAAAAATGTATATAGCAGATTATTTGTCAAGGCATTATAACACAAGCAATGCTCAGTTAGATCCAGTGCTAAGAGAGTTAGTACATAGTATAAATTCAGAAGTAGTATATGGTTTAGAAACAGACTTACAAGTTTCAGATAATAAGTTACAGGAATTAAGACAAGAGACTGCAAAAGATGCCAATCTTCAGCAAATAATGTTATGGTATAATTCAGGGTGGCCTAAAAATGATAAAAATATACAAGGTATTGAACTGAAAAAGTTGTATAAATTAAAAGATTTAATAGTAGTAAAAGACAAACTCATATTTTATGAAAATAAAATACTCATTCCTAGACATATAAGAAAAGAAATGATGTCAATAGTTCATGGAGGGCATGCTGGAGTTGTGAAATGTAAGAAACGTGCCAGAAAGGTGTTTTACTGGCCAGGAATGTCACGAGACATAGAAGAATTTGTGTTAAAATGTAAGGCTTGTGAAAAATACAGGCCATCAAATCCTAAACAGCCCTTATTGTCTCATGACATACCTGACTTGCCTTTTAACAAAGTTGGTATGGATATTGCTCATTTTGCTGGAAGAGATTATTTAGTTGTGGTGGATTACTACTCTAAGTGGATAGAAGTGAAGTTGTTAAGGAATAAAACAGCTGTGTATATAATTAAAAAGTTACTTTCAGTTTTTTGTACTCATGGTATTCCTAGGTATATAGTAAGTGACAATGTGCCCTTTGGCAGTTTGGAATTTGTACATTTTTCTCGAAAATTCGATATTGAGTTGATTAAGTCTAGCCCACGATACCCCCAGTCGAATGGGTTATCAGAAAAAGCAGTGGGTATTGTTAAGGGCATGTTAAAAAAATGTTTAGAGGATCATTCTGATTTTGAAGTTGCCTTGTTGCATTACAGAACAACTCCAGTAGCAGGGTTGGAATATAGTCCATCTGAATTATTGATGAGTAGATTATTAAGAACTAATTTACCTTGCTCACAAGAATTGTTAAAACCTAAAGTGCCACTAAATGTAAGAGAGCAATTGATGTCAGTTAAAGAAAAATCTAGGATCATATATAATAAAACTGCAAAGGATAAGAAATCCTTTTCTTTGGGAGATAATGTAATAATACAGAACGCACCAAATAAAGAGTGGTGTGCAGGGAAAGTTATTGATGCTAATGGTCCTAGGTCTTTCACTGTAAAAAATGAAAAAGGTAATTTGGTTAGGAGAAATGAAAGACATATTAGACCAAGTGGAAATAAGTTTATTGTTCAACCTGATAATGTAACAGATAACTTAGTTGATTGCCAATTGGAGGATATTGAGCATGGTCATCAAAATAATGAATCTGGTAATATTAATGATAATGTAACAGATAATACTCAAACAGAAGCTGTTCCTGAGAGGAGATTAAGATCAGGTAGAGTCACTAGAATGCCATTGTATTTAAGAGAATATGAGTTAAGTTAGTTGAAAGAATATGTAAACTGATTAGCTTTACGGGGGGATGTTTGATATGATAATTTGTTAGTAGTTAGTTAAATATCATGTTCATGGTCACACAAGATTGGATGTGGCAACACAGAGTATTGAAGAAGCAAGCGCACTTGTAAAAAAACATGGCAGACAGCATTAAAGTTTAAATACGTTTCAAGTTGTGTTATTATTATAAAATCACATCAACCTAGACTGAACACCTGCAAGGTCTAACCTTCCATGGTCCACTTGAAAGTCCCTAAACCGTCTCAAGTAGGAAGTTGTAACGCCAACCTCGCAAAGTGGAGGCGGTGTAACACAAACCTTGACGCATTAGCAGCTGAGTGTGGAACTGAATCACAAACTATGCCCCACCTCATACCTGCAGCCAAACCTATGCGCTGCCATCAATGATGACGTAGAAACGGCAATGTTTTGGATCATAAAAATTTACATACGGTCGTGTCAGCATCACGAAGAAGAAAAAGCATTAGGTACCTTCTACAAAAACACGCAGAGCTCAAGATTAGCCAACATTTTGGAAGTAAGTCTGTATAATAGGGAGGTTTAAATGGAGGTACCTTCCAAAATGATCGAGTGTGTCCTTAGCAGTCCTCTCGACGCCCTCGTCGGTGCCCAGGTCCGCGACGATGGCCAGCGGCTTCACGCCCTTCTGCTTCTCGCACTCGGCCGCGACTGCTCGCAAGTTGACTTCGTTCCTTCCATAGAAATATAAAATACAGGAGAAGTGGCAAGGGGGCGTGTCGGTGTCCTCGCGACATGCTCTGGGCGAGCATGTCTTACGCAATGGTCGAATCCGCGAACTAGTGCGCTTACGACCGTGAGCAGGGTCCGTCAACTTTGTTCTACGAACAAGATGTAGGTGGGCTAGAAAACACGAAAGAGACAGCAACATCAGAGTAAAAGAGATAAGACGTTGACATTTGACGTCACAAGAAAAATGTCTGCCTGCCATCGATTGCGCACCATTTTATCTTGTTCTTGTGTTTATTTGTAATAAATAAACGAGTTGCATTTAATTCTACATACATTGTTAACGTGAGTCGAGCTTGCTCCTCCGTGTCTGTGTTTTGGTGAAATTAAGTGCGTATTTGTGAGATATAGACTCGGTGTTGAGACAATGACTCTTGTATGATTTTGTGTCTAATTTCGCGATGAGTTCGCAGAAAGAAAACACTAGAATACACTAGAAAACCCCTGGGGTATATATGTTCTGTGACCGTGAGCGTGATAAGATACCTATAAGAATGCCGTGTTGTTCAGTGTTTTCTTGTAAAAACCGAAGCATAAACCAAAACTTTGTTAATTATGGAATCACTTACCATATCAAAATACAAGTATTTTACTATATTTGTCTTTAAAATCATGAAAAAACAACAAATCGTAAAATATTTCTTGCTTATACTATGTTATTTTTGTTTTCAAATGTCACAGCGACAATAACATATTACAATGAATACACTGCTCCTTAACCACTACCTAAGTTTGTCGCTAAGTGACTGGATGAGCAATGTAAAAATCACAAAACGATACTTTAGCAAGCCGATGTATCGCATAGTACGGCCGCTGCTTCTTGCCGCGAGTTAGTGATGTAATTGTGCAGATACACTGTCGACAACAATGTCGATTGTTGAATGAAATATTACAAAAGTGTACCAAACTTTCTTAGATTGCAATAAATTTTTGGTAAATAATCGTTCAAGTGTTTCTGGCTTTGAATTATCGTATGTATGCCTTATCCTCGTGCTACTTCCTTACTTTTTATGGTAATTGTATTTTACTTTCGATAAAGTTTCGAATGCATTATAGTAATCGGCATGTTTAAGATAATATATTAGTGACCTTTGCTTAAAATAGTCAACATATTCATGCTATTTATTTGTTATACATGGGCAGCATGGCGTGTGTAACAAATGCCAGAATCGATAAGTCAATCACTAGCGTATATGTAAAATAAATTGCTTTTGCACAGCACAACGATACCCAGCGTTGTTTTTGTGTAAGTTGCACGGTGTACTGTAAATATACGCTGTGTTTATTAGGATAAGGTTTATAATTGATTGTGTAGTACAGTCCGATTTCAAAAATGCGGGTGTGTGCGCGACTGCGTATCTATTGCTTTTACTGAACTGCATTCGTAGTAGTTGCCGGGTGGTAGGGCAAAACAGGAGACACAGGTTCCGATACATTTTCGGCTACAGGGCATATCTCCTTGTTTATTATATCTATGGTTCCTTCCCACCAGCGACAGCTTCGCGCCAAGTTTAGCGAACAGGAGAGCCGTGGACTCGCCTATGCCAGCACTCGCGCCAGTTATTAGCACCACTTTATTCGTGAAGTCTACATTCATTTTGATGTATCTTAATTTTATTGATTTTTAAAACAGAAGAGCTTAGATGCTTACTGTGCGTTGTATTCAATACATTAAACTTAAAAAGAATATGTGTTCTGTATTTATAGGCACTAATGTGGTATAGATAACCTACTTACTTCTATATCTATCTATATCTTCTATATCTATACATATAATAAACCTGTAGAAGAATCGTTTTTTGTACATTACAAAAAAACAAAAATAGCCAGGGAGTTATAGGATGACTAACAGAACCCATTTCTAGAGCTTTTTCCATTTTTGTCTGTATATCTGTTTAGATGTGCACGCATCACGTAGAAAGTACAAACGTAATATAGAAAACTTTTATACCTACCTACATTAAAATTGTGCGTCAAAAGATATATGTATATTGAGACATATTGTCTATCAAAAGATATTAGAATTTAGAGTGTTCAAGAAGAAATTGCAAGAGCAGTGGTGGCCGAGTGGTAAAGGCTCCGACTTACGAATTGTAAGTCGCGGGTTCAAACCCAGCCAGGTGTATTACTTTGTGTAATTAATTTCTTCACCACTGTTCTCAAAACGGTGAAGGAAAACATCGTGAGGAAACCGGCATGTCCTAGAACCAAAAAATTCGAAGACTGGGCCCGCGTGGTGGATTACGGCCCATTCCCTCTCCTGGAGAGGAGGCCTGTGTCCCAGCAGTGGGAACGTTAAAAGGCTGATTATGTAAGAAGAAATTACTTTACATTACGTGAAGCACATACACGCAACGCCAAAGCAGACCTACATAGGGGCAGACTTCTTTATACTATATGTATGCAAGTGATGCATGGAAACAACACCAATATATGCCTTTTTTTTATTTATTAAATGGATGATTTGTAACGCAGACGAAGTCGCGCGGGTCAGCTAGTATGTATATGAATAATTTCAACAAGAACTATGTAATATAACATATTTTAACAATTTGTTGATTTAAAAGGTATCCGTGGATTTTCTTGGAAGTTGGAACGTGCAAATAGCAATAGCTTCACCTCTGACTGAACCATCTTGCCAATTCAAAAGTGCCTGTAAATAAATAGTTATTTGAATGCTATGATTTTAATTATATTAGCACAAAATTAATACCTAATGAAAAAGCCTAAGGTCCCGCTGATCGCTTCTGCAGTTATAGATACAATTAATAATTCAAATAGATGGGGAAAGTGGTCACCATTCAAGTTTTTATTTAAATTCTATACATGTATTTAAATAAATTAATTAAAATACATTGCGGCAATTTCATTCAACAACCTATCGCTAATACATTGCATACCATACCCCTAAACTTTCATTTAAACTTAGTTTCAACAAAAAAACAGATACCTAGCGGCAGAAACAATCACTGGGATCCTGTACCGTAAGTTTTCTGCGACTTTTATTAGTGACGGCACCACAGAATACTGATTTGCGAATGCACCAGCAGCGCTTTGATTATATAATCAAAGCAGCAGCAGCGTAACAAATTTAAATACTCTGTGGCTTTCACCTTTGGAAACATACTCAATAAAACAGAAGATATAGTTACGATTAACTTTACTATGCAATTTTAAATACATAAAAGCTATAAAATATAATACACAAAAATTTGATAAAAACTAAATAAAAAGTATTACCCTAAAATCAAAAATTCGATATACAATATTATGCCAAAGAAAGATAGTTCAGTTCTTACAATTATGAGAAAAGTCATCAATCTGAAAGTATGTATTACAGAACTCATTCATCTAAATTATCATCATAAAAATATACTTTATGGATTTAAAATAATAAGAACCATCCGAAATGGATGAAAAATAGTAATCATTTCAAGATAGAAAGTAATTAACACCTTCGACATAAATTTTAAAATTAAATTAATTATTTAAATTCTACCTATGTGTAACAAAAGTAGGTGTGTACTTCAAATATTAAAACTAAAATGATGTAGGTACATATGTATGTAAGTTCCCACATTTATTATAGAATGAACTATCTCCAGTGTGCCACCCGTCATGGATCAACTTAGATATACTTAACATTCAATACATTACAATATACAATGGCACTTTATAAAACAAAGATTTTGCACACAAATCTTATTTGTGTTCCAATATTATGTCTTCTTATCAGAAAGCCAATAGGCAACAAACTTTAACAAAATGGCAGAATTTCGCGCGCTTTTTTGTCGGGTTGCTGGTGTTTGCAGGTGGTCTGCATAAAGTATACAAAATCATTTCAATAGTATCTATGCATACTTTATGAAGATAGCTTGCACTCTGCAGTTCATCTGCAGATGACCCAAACAACAATATTTTTTTAATATCATAAATAATAAGTCTAAAAAAGTTCATCAATAATGAAGATTATTTCAAAATGATAGCCCAGCTATGTCAGTGTATCCAGTAATTAACTAATTACAATACTGTGTATAACAAGTATGCTGTATGCATTATACTACTGTATCATAAGTTAAATACAATTATCTAGATGCTAACATGGACATACATGCTGATAATATACAGAGTGCAATAACAATACAGGCACTGAGCAAATTTATACAATCCTAGTCTCATCAAGCAATGGAAGTCCACAAGGGCAGAGGAAAGATTATACGAGCTTAATGATTAAATTAGAACATTATCTACAGCTATACCTGACCAAAATCTGCTCAAACTGACAAAATTTTGGGGGGTAATCAGTCAGCAAACATTTTACAGTAATTCATTTGCATTTCATTTGGAATGTGTAAATTTTTATACCTAATTAAATTGTAAATTGATTTTGTTTATCTAATTTAATAGATTAAAATATCAATATATATCTTATTACATGTTTTGCCTTTGGTTCAAGCTTACAAATGACAATCCAGTTTTTGTATTAAGAACTTTACTTAAATAGGAATAAAGAATGAAATACAAAACCTATGTCTTAGTTTTAAGCTTGGACCTAGGTTAGCAACTTGTTTGGTAATGAGACCAAATGTGTCTATTAGTTTTTAGGAGTTCCTTCCTAATCTAATTTAATCAGTAAGTGAATAAAGGTTTCATGTATGTGGTTTCCACTATTCTTCAAGCTCTACCCTACTTCACGTGCAGCATGAAGTGTGTACGCGTGCACATTCATAATATATGTCTAACAATATAATGTTAAAATTAAATCTGCCAGGAAGCCTGCAATAAGTCTTTAAAGTTAAGCACAGAAGAATTTTCTTTGCTTTAGTGGTTCACTATCGTCATCACTGTCAGAGAAGCAAGCAGCAAAACCACTCTTGTCTCTTAGAGAGTCTCTTTGTAAACTTGTTTGTTTCTCCATGGCTTTTTTTGAACGTAAATGCCTTGTGATCCGTTTCTTCTTCTTCAGTTTATCTCTCTGCTCCGTGCCCGTACTGGCCACGTTCATGCTGACCATGGAACTGACCTGCTCTGTAGAATTGCTTAGGACCAAAACTGAGTTCTCAGGGTGCCTCAATGTCAATCCAATGTTTCTGCCACTTCTGGTTCTAGACACTGCAGTGGCTTCAGGATTCTCTTTCCGATCTGAATTATTGAAATCACTTGAATTTTTACTAATTTTTCTCTTTTTGTCTGCCTGATTTACATCTTCTGGGTTTTCTTCACCAACAACTGTAGTTGTATGATTCCTATATCGTTTTGGATACCTAGATGTGGAGCTTTGTGTTTGAAATGACACATTTAAGTTGCCCTTGGCTCTGGTTCTACTGCCATCTAGTTTATTGTTACTAAGAGCCTCCTTAGAACCCTTACTATTTTTGGCATCCATGAACTTGAGTAAAGATGTGCTCTTGCTGACTTTGGCAGACTTGTCAATACTCTTGGATATCAAGTTGATCACATTCTCCGACTCAGTGCTGCAGTTCAGTGCAGCTGACTGTTGTGTTCCAGTATTCATAGACTTGTTGACACACACTACCATTGTATTGTCCTTTTGCACACTTTGCCGTGATTCCTTCACCAGATTCCTATTATTTTTACATCTTAATTTTCTAGGAGTTTTAGTTGACTGCAGTTTCGTTGACCTAATGTAGTTGGCTGTAAACCCAGACACATCACTGAGGTCCTCAAATTGTCCGTTAAGGACTTCATTCTTTGACTTGTTAAGATAGGTGTTCTTCTTATTGTCCCCAGTCTGGTCCCCGCCTGCGAGTAGCTCTGGGGTTTTCTTCTGTTTGTCAAGTGCTTTCTGCTCTATATGACTATGTTTATTACCATTCATAAGACTATTATTAAATATTTCAAAGGAACTATTAAGTTGGCTGTTGTTGTTAAGACTCTGCTGAGCTTGTCTCAAACTTCTCCGCAAGTGCATCACCTTGGGTGTTGATGTAATTACTTTATTTTTCTTGTGCAAAGTAGTTCTGTTGTTTCTCTGATGTTTTGATCTCTTTGATTTGCCTTGCACAGAGGTGTTTTTAATATTGAAGTCTAGGTCAGATCCAAGTGTGTCAGACTTACAACTACTCATCACAGTCTGTTTCTGCTTTTGAGACGTGTCAAAATATACGTTTTGTTGCTTGTCTGCAGATTCTGAGTCATCTTCTAAAAGAGACAGCTTCCTTTTTTTCTTCTTCTTAGGTGAAGGCACCTCGGCAGCACTGGGAACACTTTTAGGTTTACTTTTAGAACACTGCGCTTGCTCATTCTGGTTTTTGACACTGTCATAGTTCATTAGGCACGGTGCCCGCTTAGTACAAATCCAATACGATATTTCATCCATATTGCTCATAAAGGGAGCGTCAGCTGGCGGAGCTGGGGCGCCGGCGAGGCCCTGGTGAGCTGGCACCATAGCGCGGCGCAGTGCGGGCGCAGCAGGCACGCCAGCAGGCGCAGTGGGCCCTGCCAGGCGCACGCACGCGCCGCTGCCTCCGCACTCGAGCTGACCGCGCGAACGCGCACCACGAACTTCCCGTGTTGCCGGCTACGGCCAACTTCTTCCATTTTCCACGTAACAGTCACATTCCAAACACCTGAAATATCATTTTTTTTTTCTGATAATTTCTGTCCACGTAACAAGCTACAACTAAACACCAATATTCAAATAATTGCATACTTACTTTTTGCGGTCTCGTTTTTAAAAGCCGATCGCTTCAATTCCCTCGTTACTTAGAAACGAACACTTCTGAGATGTATGTATCGGAAGGAAAACCAAGCGGCACGGAGCCTAGCTATGTTAGTATCTTACACAAGTTTTAACGGACATTTCTTGATAGAACGGTATTAGAAATAAACATCATAAGTAACAATACATCACTGATGTCCGTTTAGTCCAAACTTTGCCCGTTATGCAAGATACATATAACTTAGATTTTTATTTCTCTTCTCATATCACCACAACAAAATCGTAAAGCAAAGCAAAGCAAACGCGCTTGGAATTTTACCACAGACATCTTTCACAAAACAACATGTGTCAAATGTTCAACGAATCAGAAGACCGTAATTTGGAATCAGTGTTCTGCAGCAACACTCGATTGGTCACAACCAAAAAAAAATAAAGAAACTGAAACAATGCGAACGTACTTTAAATTGTCTATGATCCGTGTTGATCACTGGTTTCTAGAGGTAAGAAAATAAAACAAGTCGTCAAAATAACAAAGATTGGTAATAATATTCGATCAGGTAATTTTACTGTTATTAATTTTACTTTTAATTTTACGTTTCTTATTTATTATTTTATCTCGTTTTCAAAATATTTCCCTAAAATGCTACAATACTTAAAAAACAAAACGCTTTATTTATATTTAGCAGATTTTGACGTTACGTTTCGGTTTCAACCATTGAGGTGGTTTCAACCTCTCCCCACTTTTTCGCGCCATATCGTGGTATTATAACATTACTAATTGTCAGGGTTGTTTTCTTTCAGTCTCTCGAAATTTATGGAAATAGGTATCTAGCGTTACCTCGGCTGTGTTATTGTGATTTTACTTACAGTACAATTGGCAATGCGTGAAAATGAATGATGTTCAGTGTTTGATCGATCGTCAGCTTGGCATTTGTAAGTATAAAAAATCTTAATACCTATTTAGATTCCCAAAACTGGTAATTAATTTATAAAAGTAACTGTTTGGTGGATTATTGCAGATTGTCGGCTGAACTACGACAACGTCTTGAAGCGGCTGGTGGTGGACAGTGAGGAATCATTCTATGGGCTGCAGAATGCGAACATTGCGGCTAGCTTCGACCAGGATCCCCCGATATTTGCATGCCGATTCTCGGAGGCTCCCGGTTATGAGCACGTCCTTGCTCTTGCGAACGAGGACGGCAGAGTTGCTATTCAGGTAAGAATACCTGTGTGCAGTCAATCTCTTATGTGCTCAGATTACACGAGACTAGTTCTTGAAGCTTTCAGAAGATTCTGGCCATTATACTTGCGAGGCAAAAAGGACTAGGTTATTAGCACAATCTTGCTATACTTGCTTAAAAAGCTAGCTTTGTGAAACCTCAAGTTTTTGATGATAGTAATGAGGTGTTCTTAGTGAGTCATCAGAACTTGTGATTGCAGGATACAACCAACATAAAAACTGCCAGCACATTGGAAGGGTTCCAGTGCCACAACAATGCTGTCTTTGACCTAGCATGGCAGCCTCAGAACATGAACTTTGTTACTGTGTCAGGTATGGAAAATATCAACAATAATAAAATTTATAGTTTATGATCTAATTTAATTATTATTACTTACTTTTTTTTGTAAACTAGTCTGGCTGCCCACAACTGGGCATTTATTTATTTTAATATAGCCTCCTAACCAATGCAAAAGATCCAATTAATGGGTCTCAGTAATTGAGACTTAGATTGGAAACAAGACGGCTTTGACTCCTACTGAAAGGACTGACCCGCACTCACAGAAAACAATCTAGTGGAAAAGGTGGATAGCCTAGGCACCACAGAGTCTCAGTACATTAAAATGGCCCCATCTACAGACCAAGACCAAGACACAGACCTGGGCAAGCATAGCTTATCTTTCAAGACCAACATGTTTGCCACATGCTCAACTATAAATACAGTTCATTGAAGAAACTGCCTTATCCTGTATAGTAAATTTTATAGACATTCTTGATAAACTACAATTACCAAGCAATTTAATTTAAATAAAGTTAAGACATATGATGTTGTGAGTGGAAATAACTTAGTTTTATTTAACTTTATACTATTTTCTTCTTCGATATTGTAATGTATAAAAAGAAGAATGCAAATGTAATATAAAAAAATGTGTTGTGTATTCTCCAAATGAGCACTTAGTAACTGTATACCAAATTTGGGCACCAGGAAGAAGCACAAAGCATAATATTATAAGAAAAATTGCAGGAAAGAATTGCACGGATGATTCAGACTTTTAATCTGCCAACAGGAGGTCAAATAAAGAAATTAAACAATGTTTTAGTATGTGTGTGCTTAGTTCCCTCTATTATTTATATTTTTGTTTTATTCTCATTCCCTCTTATCGACGTAAAATGAAAAAACTTGAGAGGTGTCAAGGGACACCCGGACGGAACGAAGTTCTTGTCTTGTCTTGAAAAATCATACTTACACATCTGAATAATGATTTAAAGTTTTAGGTAATTGATCAGTCTCACTACATTCATCTGATCTCTCTGCAGTTATGTTTTGTACAATTGTATTTTGTAATTCTTTCTCTCACGATATTCTCTACATCTTTGTGTATTTGTCATTTTCCTTGATGTTATATTTTGTACCTAAGTAGTCGATGCTTTAGTATGGAATAAAAAATTGTACATGTACATACACACACACATACATATATATATCAAACATAACTGCTTAACACACCCATCCAAATCGTGACCCCACTAGCTGCTTAACTCCACCCATACTTTTCGCAACCTTGCCAACAGTTACTTAAAACACCCATCCAAATCGTGACCTCACTAACGGCTGCTTAACTCCACCCATCCTTTTCGCAACCTTGCCAACAGTTGCTTAACCCCACCCATCCAAATCGTGACCTCACTAACATTTGCTTAACACACCCATCCAAATCGTGACCTCACTAACAGCTGCTTAACCCCACCCATCCAAATCGTAACCTCATTCACAGCTCCTTAACCCCTCCGATCCAAATCGCAACCTCAATAACAGCTACTTAACCCCACCCATCCAAATCGCGACCTCATCAATAGTTGCTTAACACACCCATCCAAATCGTGACCCTGACCACACTAACAGTTGCTTAACCCCTCCCATCCAAATCGTGATCTCACTAACAGCTGCTTAACCCCACCCATCCAAACCGCGACCTCACTATTAGTTGCTTAACTCCACCCATCCAAATCGTAACATCATTCACAGCTGCTTAACCCCTCCGATCCAAATCGCAACCTCAATAACAGCTACTTAACCCCACCCATCCAAATCGCGACCTCACCAATAGTTGCTTAACACACCCATCCAAATCGTGACCTCACTAACAGCTGCTTAACCCCTTCCATCCAAATCGTGACCTCACTAACAGCTGCTTAACCCCTTCCATCCAAATCGTGACCTCACTAACAGCTGCTTAACCCCTTCCATCCAAATCGTGACACAAAAAGTGTCGTTACAACTTTTCGTATGAATTTTTTCCGTCTAGCCCCCTTTCACAACGCACGATAAGGAACTTCGTTCCAATAAGGGCTAATAATTATAGTTAACAGGAATAGGTGTAATAACTAAATGTCATTAATTCTCAGGTGACCACACAGCATGTCTATGGGATGTGGCAGAAGGTGCTCCCAAAAGAGTGCTAGTTTTCTCAAGTCACACGCGATCTGTGAAGACTGCGGTGTTCCGGCCCCAAGAGCCCTCGGTGTTCGCCACTGGCGCCCGGGACGGACACATTCTGGTGTGGGACATACGAGCCAACAATCTGCCCTCCGTCGTGCTGAAGCCAGACAACTGCCTCATGAACTGCCACTCCAGCTTCTACCCCAAGACGCCCGGCTCGCACGGCAAGCGGCCGCGCATCGACACGCAGCGCGCCACCAGCATCACCGGCCTGGTGTTCCAGGACGACATGACGCTCATCTCGTGCGGCGAGTGCGACGGCAACATCAAGGTGTGGGACCTGCGCAAGAACTACAACATCTACAAGAGAGAGCCGCTGCCCAAACACTCCATCCCGTACTGCGGCAGCTCCACCAAGAACGGATACACCAACTTGATCATAGACGACGCCAGGGTGAGGCTGTACGCGAGCTGCATGGACAACGTCATCTACT
Organism: Hecatera dysodea; assembly: GCA_905332915.2. Lineage (NCBI taxonomy): Eukaryota > Metazoa > Arthropoda > Insecta > Lepidoptera > Noctuidae > Hecatera > Hecatera dysodea. The sequence goes on along the minus strand of HG995294.1, from coordinate 481,120 downwards.
GTTTCAACATATCGACGTACAACGCGATGCCGGAGCAGCGCTACATCGGGCACGAGAACAGCACGTTCTACATCAAGACGTGCCTCAGCCCCGACAGCATGTACCTCGTGAGCGGCAGCAGCGACAAGCACGCCTACGTGTGGAACGTGAAGTACTCCGCGCCCGTGCTGCGGCTGGCGGGCCACTGGGCCGAGGTGACGTGCGCCGCCTGGTGCGCGCGGCCCGGCCCGCAGCTCGTCACGTGCAGCGACGACGCGCGCCACAAGCTGTGGCGCGTGGGGCCCGAGGAGTGGTGTGGGCAGAGCGCCGGCCGCGCCGAGCCCGTGCCGCGCGCCGCCGTGCCGAGCCTGCCGCAGTGGGGCGCGCTCGACAAGACGCCCAACTCGCTCAAGCGCAAGCTCGTCTCCACGCCCGGCTCCTACAGCGCCAAGCGGATGCGCTGTCAGGCCACTGCGTCCATCAGAAAAACTAAGCGATGCCTCACAGATCTGATGAACGCTGCCCGTGACGCTGACGAATCAGAACTATCAATTAAAAGACTGAAACTAGAGACTCTACCTGAAGAAAATGAACCAAAGTTGCTGCAAGCAGGAATGAAACGTCATGGTGACTGTCTCGAACAGAGCCCGCCTAGAAATTGCCAAATGGAAGCATCCACCGACTGGTGCTACATGCCTAAGGCGGGCTCCTCATTTATGACGCCCACTAAGAATTATGAAAGTAAAAACTGTAAAATGTTATCGCCGAAGGGAACGACTCCCCTGTCTCCGACTACATCGCACAACAGGTCTCCGACGCAGGAGTCGGCCAGCGCGCTGCGCATCATCTCGTTCAGCACGCCCACCAAGGACCTGCCGAACTTCGTGCTGGACGGCGAGGCGCCGCACCTGCGCCTCATGTCGCCCGCCAAGAAGAGGCTCGGCAGCGCGGACTGGCTGACGCGCATGCAGCGCGGGCGGCGCGCGCGCGACGAGCCGGCGCCGCGCAGCCCCGCGGCGCCTCTCAGCCCCAAAGAAAATATCCCGGCGCGGAGGACTTCCGTGTCGGAGAAAACTCCCAAGTCTACTAAGAAAACTAGAACATTACTGAAATATTTTAATGTTACTGTCAAAGAGAAGTAGTCGTAACGTAAGTGTTTGAAATGTACTGATTTGTTGTATTGGTTTGAATGTGTTTTAAGTAAAAGTTATGTTACAGCGCATATTTATAAACGTGATAAATTTAAATTAATTAACTTTAAGTCTTACAAATTTAAATTATAAAATTGATGATTTGATACTGTGTAGTTCCAAATCTTTCATTTGTAGACATTAATGATAATGTTCCTATATTCATGTTGTAGACGAGATAGTCTCAGCATATAGACAATTTTACGAGAGCGAGGGTGATACATATCTTTTATTTTGGATAATGTTTTTGATAACAACAGTACAAATCAATGTTTAAATCCTTGACTGCAATAGAACTCATTTCGTGAGCATGTTTGCTTCTGTTATTATTTAGTTTTGCTCTGTTGCTTCCAATCAATTGGATCAACAACGCTATTAGTTGTACGGAACTCGATTGTATTTACTCATACTTTACTGTTGCATTTACAATATTATTGATTTCGATAAATAAAATCAATAATACAAATTTATTTGGTTTCTATTCCCTCTATTTCTCAACAAATCAATCCATAATCGGAGTTTAGAAAATCTGTATTCATAATAATTTATTTAATCAAAACCGACACACAAAATCAAAACATATTATTTCTTATTATGATACTTCATAATCTAAGCGTCGCGTTGACCGAGTCGTGCAAGGATCGCGTAGAGTAAGTAAAAAGCACAATACCAATATAAATTGCGAAACTAAGTACAACTTGTTTTTGTTTCGTCGCAATCGGTTCACTCAGTTTTCATTACGGGGATTAGCGCCATCTATTGAGAATAAATTAAATGCATGAAAATGACACCAAAACATTGTTAATTGTGAAACTTTTAATAGGAAGCAAAATTAAAGCGAACATTTTGCTTCTTAATTGATAGTTTACTATGTAGTCGATAGATATATATTTTTTTGAATGGCGCTGTTAAGTTTTTCTCGAATGGTTCTTTAGAAGCATGTTAGAGATCTAGTATCTCTAAATATAGAATTAAAATAAATAGTTTTGAAGCAATTCAAGAAATTAGACGAAAATGTACCATTCCGGGGTGGTGTCGTTTTTCATCTTCATCCCTTATCTCCGAAACGACTGAGCCTAAAATAAAAATGCAGATAACAGTTTTATACCTAAAGATTACCTACAGCAAAATCTATAAAATCTATAGCAAGTCTTATAATGTTATATCATATAAAGAATGAAATTCATTCGGAACACTGCACGCGAGGCCGACCTGCACTTATCCAGTTTTTTCATTTTTATGTCTCGCTTTGTGCCAGTAAATGGTTTACTTGAAAAAATGCTTTGAATCTACCCCAAGGTAGGTACCTACTGCCGGGATAAGGAGCAGTGCTGTGAATGTGCTATTCTAGGCTATAATCTATCCCTGTCAGACCATGGAACATCTGACGACATTTTATAATAATTGCTTTCTCTTGAGTGTAAGTAAATATTTTGCGTACAGCTTACAATTAGTTCAGAAATACATTGCAGATTGGTGAACAGGATCTTAGTTAATTTTGAAACGGCTTTTTTTGTTATGGTTTGATCATCCACTATCACGTTTAAAGCGTAACGCATTTTGTTCTCCTGTATGAAGATAATACCTACTCCTCAAATAAACAACTATGTAGGTATCACACAACAGTAAATCCAGTTTAATTCGATTAGACACACATAGGAACTGAAGGAAAATATTCAATAACTTTGAACAAAGTGATTTCAAACATTACGTTAATTATTTTTTTTCGTTCTTACTAACTGACAGACCGATGCGTTATCGCGCATACCTACTCCCTTTGTTTTTCAGTGACGCCAACTCATAGAAATATAAAATTATATCTATGCGCCAACTAGTCGGGTGGCGCCGGGTACCTACGGGGTATCGGTAACGAAGCTAGCGCGTGTACTGAGTCAGTACCTACTACTGATTCACTGTACCCGTGATCCACTGATGCACATGCATGTTCCCCTACCCACTAATCCGCGCGGACGAAGTTGCGAGCGAGGTGCTAGTAAAATAAAATCTGGAAAATCTCTATACAGGTCAAGGGAAGATTTTAGTCATCTATTCCATCGTGTACAATGTTTGTTGTTTGCTGATGTAGAACTTATTTCAAAAGTCAATTTGGTAGTTTTGAACCCTCTCAAATCCTATCAGACTTAGGTCTTCGTTGTTTAAACCTAATAGTTTAGAAACTAAACCAAAATACCACTCAAGGTAGCGGCCGGCTCTCACCCAGCCCGTTTCGTTCATAATAGTTTTCGCATTTACGGGGGCCAAAATGTGTACGTACTTTGATAGGTACCTAATGGGATTTACAAAAAAAAAGGGTTTTGGTTGGGTCCGATTGTGGTGAAAAAATAAAAATATATTGATGTAGCAAGAGTTTACAGCTGTATTCGTTTTCTTGTTAATATATCTACCAAAGTAGGGGACGGAAATTAAAACAAAATCTGGGTGTCTGAAACCTCCAGTATGCCGTGATTTTTATTTTCGTGGTTTGCTAAGGCGGTGGTGTTCCGACTCCGGACCCCCTAAAGCACCCCTACTTTGGTTAATTCATTCAATTGCGAAAATATTAAGGTACCTATCTAATCTAGTGATATTGAACATAAAACACCAGTTTTGAATCATAAGGTGCAATTCAATTAGTATTACGTAAGCACTATAGGGGGGCGGGGGGGGTCTTTAATTTGCTTATTGTTGATGACATGGGGGATGGAGGGATCCGGGAGGTGACTACGTCAGCAATATTTCATTTGACATCTGGGATCATATTGGATCATCATGTCTTGCCCACTGGGTTATCATCCTTATTTCCTGTACCGATTCAAAAATACTTATACATATAAATGTTTACGTATGCAAGAGGCGGGAGGGAAGAGCTTTGCTTACTTTTGCTGAAGAGGGGGAGGGGGCGGTCAAAAATGTTATAAATTCTGCTTACGTAATACTTGAACGGCCCCTAAATATCTGCTTTTTACTATCATGATGTGTTACTACCAAAACAAAGTAAGTAAAACTAGCAAACTCCAGAATTTAAAGATCTGCTATTGTAATCCAACTCGAGGATAAGTTCCGCTCTGGCCGCACTGTAGTGCGGCGGGTAACAGTGCAGGCGGCGGTGAACGTACTGCGTCACCAGTGACGTGGCGGAGCCCGACGCTGGCGAGTTCACGTGCCCGCGCGCCGCCGAAGCCTCCGCCAGCGCCTCCAGCCACGCCTCGCTCAGCTGCGAGCGCGACGGCTGGTGCAAGTTCTCGCGGGGCGGCTGGCTCCAGAGCGGATACGTCGGCGCGTTCTCATTCTCGCTCGCTGACAAGTGACCCACGCGCAGCGGCAAGTGCCTCGCGTTCTCCACACACACCTCCTTGTAGAGCTTCACGAACGATATGGGAGCCTCCGTAGAGTCAAGGCTGGGAGGGATCGGGGCCAGCTTGGACTGCGCTTTCTTTGACTTTTTCGGTATTATGAATGTTGGTTCCACTTGAGTCTTTCTCGGAGTTCTCCGCAGAACTATTAGAGAGTCCATTTTATATAGAGGGTTAAATCTAGATTTAGTTTATCGCTGGTTTATCGTCATTGCGCGAAAATATTTGACAGCTAATTTGACAAATTGCCTTTGACTCCTTTGAAAGTCTTTCAATTTGTTTTTTTTTAGGAATCTTACGACGTAGGTAGACTGCCATTTTACGTTACGTTATAAATACTTAACAGTAATGCTTCTGTGATGCCACGTACACGTCAGAAGCACGCACACGCTCACATCAGAAGAACTTCCAGGCGTGGACAGTGCTACCATGAAGTAGCACTGTCCACGTCTGAAAGACAGATTATGATATCTGCCTGGTCTTTTCCCAACTTTATTAGCACATAGCTTTTGAGGATTCCATACCATTGCGACGAAATGCAATCGAAATTATTTGGAACTCGATGAAAGGAAACATAGCTAATCAGAAAATTAATAAACTAAATTCTGAAGTGCTTACTTTGCAGATGCCTTCAATAAGATAACAGTGCATCAGCGCATGAACGGCAAAGGCACTGTAATCACGTACATCTACATACGATACCAGTGACTCTCATGGGGCCAGATAATTTTGTAGACTATGCCATCTAGTGTTGCAAATCTGAAACTTTTACGTTGTAAATATATACCTGTGCTGCCACCTACACTTCCTGCACTCTCTCCGTTTAGGGGAGCGTGTACGAAGTAGACTGTGCCATCTAACGAAATCTACCTAATTTGAAACTTATAAGTAAAACATACTTGACCTTGACGCGTTTGTGCTGCTACCTATAGTTTCTGCACGTTCCCTTGCCGACAGAGCCCTCTGTCGGCACGACGCGATTGGGATTGCTTTCAACACGTAAGCAACTAAGTAGCAATAAAAACAGACGTACCAAATTTTCAAGTCAAACATTGTCAAGAGCCATTTGGCTGGGTACTAGCCTAAACGTTTTAGTGGCGCAAGCTCTCTCAAACCGGAAACTCTCGTATTCTTCGCTGAACCACTCAATGTTCTGCCACTAAACCACTGACGATGCCGTCGAAGTGGCAAAGTTTTGATCCGACTAAATCTGACAATGAATGACTGTCGTGCCAGGCACGTGAACAAGAAGTACCTATCGGTTTATGTCTGGATTGTATTTTTGCAGTGCATAGCATTACATACCATATTATCTGGTAAGACCGAAGAAAGCAATGATATTTTACACGACTGCCCAGAGAAAACTTTTTACAATCTATACTAATATTATAAAGCTGAAGAGTTTGTTTGTTTGTACGTACGCGCTAATCTCAGGAACTACTGTTCCGATTTGAAAAAATCTTTCAGTGTTAGATAGCCCATTTATCGAGGAAGGCTATATATAGGGTTGCCATCATAGAAATTGCCGACGCCGGACAAAATCTTTAAAACCCCGGACATTTGCGTGAAATTGATTTTTTTTCCCGGACAGACCCGAAAAAAAAGCCTTATAAACAAAAAAAAAGGATAAAATTTTATTTTTTTAATTATCTATTACAGTGTTTTCAATATAAACCATAGCGCCAGCAATTTTGCTGATTTACGAGTAGATCGTATCCCGCTTACGATTACGAATGAATTATTACATACCTAAGTATTGTTTTAATTTGTTGCTTATCTTCCAAATTTTCAATCAATGGAGGATTCCTAGACACAAAAAATGTCCGAGTAATACCAGGACACCTTTGAAAACCCCGCCCGGACGCTCTCCAAACTAGGACAAATCCGGGGAAACCCGGACGGATGGCAACCCTAGCTATATATCATCACGCTAAGACCAATAGGAGCGGAGCGGTCATGAAAAATGTGACACAAACGAAGTTGTGCGGACAGCTAGTAAAAAAATAAACGACTTCTAAACAAAAAAAAAACACAAAAGTATAAAATAACTTTAATTTCGGAACTCGGTGTTTTTGGTTGTTTCTTAGTTAAACAGTTTTTTATTTTTCACTTATTAGTGGTACAACCCAACCTAAACGTACCCATCACAGCGTACACGGTAATTCACGGTATAAATTGGTGTAAAGAAAAAGTAAGCCCGACAATAGGGAACTGCCGTAAGTCGTTGAGGAGTTCCCTCGACTGTCTTTCGGCTTCATCACCAGAGCAACTTCAGCCCTTCATTAAATAGTAGTAGTGCTTTAAGATAATTAATGAAAAAAGAAAGCGCTAGTCGCCACTGCGATTTTCGAAGGCTCCCATCGACTTCTCTGGGATGCAATCATCAGAACCTCCATCATCAGATCAGGTTTATAAACGACGAAATTATCCGCGAACACACATAAAAAAGGTATACGGTCCAATTGAGAAACCTCCTCCTTTTTTTGAAGGTTAAAAAGGAGTGTTATGTTTACAGGGTTCATGTATGTATGTTTGTTTGTGAGTTTCTTTATTCCACCATAATTTCTAAACGGCTAACCGATATCTATGTATCGTTAGAAGCGTTGAGTTATCCCGGGTAACATAGACTAGTGTACATTTAAAATAAACAAAAAGGGGGCTACCTCTTTTTCTTTATTTGGTGGTGAACACGGTTGTTCATAAATAAAAACGAAAAAGATTAGTGTTCATGAACATTAGACTACCTACGTATATTGTCATTGTCTAAAGCTTGCTTAGTAAATAACAATAAAAGTATGAAATAAAAAAACAATTTAAAAACAGCTGCAGGGCACGGTTCCTTTGAATAGTTCTTTACAGGCTCCTCGACTCCGACGAAATACCTAGTTATTTGTTAAAATTGATTGGTTGTTGATTGATTGTTGTGAAGTTATTTGTTATACAAAGTGCAAAGTTGCTTTTAAACCGCGTGCTCAATTTTGATGACCGAGTAAGCGAAGGATTGTAGAATTGAATCACGAGTGCAACGAGTGATTCAAAAATTAGAATCCTGAGCGTTAGCGACGGAATCAAAAGAGCACAAGGTGAATACGTGTTGCACTAGAGTGCAACACGTAACTTTTCATCCCACCTCAGCGAGGAAATGACTAAATGCAAAAAAAAAAAGAACACACAATCACAAGATACTTTTTTAATTTCCGAATCAAATTCCGAACAAATACAGCACCATAGAGGTAGAAGTAAAAAGGTTTAAGAATGTTTCGAATAGGGTAGTTGACTAACGGCCGAAACCAATAACCTATCTATCACATACTGGAGATAGAAAAACAAATGAAACAACAGAAAAATCCAGAAAAATTATATAGGTTTTCTGTTGTTTCATTTGTTTTTCTATCTCCAGTATGTGATAGATCGGTTATTGGGTTCGGCCGTAAAAATATCTAATTAGTCCGTCTGATAGATTTCCAAAAAATATTGGACACGTATTTTTTCTCTTTTCACATAAACAAAAAATGAAGACGATACAGTGCGTTGAAAACTCGTGTGACGTCACTACTCGCTACAATTTTTAGCGAGCCGTGACGTCACACGCTCCCACTCCTGATCTTTGATGCTTTTTATCTTCGTCAGTTTTTATAGACTTGATAAAGGAAAAAATACGTGTCCAATATATTTCTATAATCTAACTGACGGACTAAACATAATCATATAATTTTTACTCAGGAAACATCCCTATTCACAAACTTCGTGCACACGATGTTCTAAATTCAATTTACTTTATCCAGTAGAGGATAAAAACGGCTTTTACGCTCAGATATCGAAGAGCAAAATAGGCTTTCCGAGATGGGGGATGAAAAGATTATTATTTACCTTGTTTTTAATTTTTTAGTTCACTTTTTGACATGGCAGGCGTGTTTTTTAATTATTTGTTTATTCTTGCATAACCTTAAATTCGCCATGGGTCCAGGCTAGAAGATATGCTTGCCTTCAAAAGAATTGAGTAACAGTACTCAATCCCACAGTCTCTGGCCCTGGGATCTTGCTGTACTAGATAGACAGTAGCTTGAGGAACTGCGCAGACACAGGTACTAAGTGCGGGCAGTCTCGGTATGTACACGTCACAAGCACAAGGCAGGAATGAAACATTGATGTAAGATGTGCTTTTGCTCACTCTTTATTACGCTTGTTAATATATAAAAACATAATATAAATTATTTTGTAAAATATCACCACTGATTGTTGCAAACAAGTCGCCGCAGCTCCGCCGGGCGCCGCACCCGCGCGCACACTCGGCCACTGACTCTACACACACTTTAGATTTTGTACAATGTTTCATAAGTCTAATACAACTACAAAAAAACCATGAAATCGCAAGTTTTCTCTTTAACCATGTAAAAACATTATTAAAATCGAATGGAGAGTAAATGAAAATCTGTAATTTCATGTTTCATAGTTGTGCATGGTTAGAGCTGTTGTCACCTCTACCGACTAGTCATAAGCTATATATCCCCTAGAAAACCCATACAAAAAAGTCCTTTATTCACATTATATTAGTGTTATGCCCCTAGCCGGCAGCGGTGACAACTGCTCTTAGGATCAGGTCCCGAGTTACTAAGGTTAGGCAGGCTGTATCAGTTCCGCGCGCGATATTAGTGCGGCACCCACTGAAATGAATTTAAAAGTATTCATTTCTACAAATTAAACTTGATAATAATCATGTAAAAATATGTAATTTGCATGTCGAGTGGCGTTATCGAATGTATTATTAATATTATTGATATCTAGTGAGGCTTCATAATCATGAAAATTCGCAAACATCCGAGATCGACATTCGATGCGCCAAGCGGAGCCGCGCAGGCGCAGGAGCGATAACAATGAAACGTCAGTAACGAAACTATAGCAGAAATAAAAAATAACACAATTAAAAAGAAAAGTCGTTAACAATAGACCGGGCGCCACCGGCGGCGCCGCATACAATTTGTTATACCTACTACATCTAAGTCTGCACTTATACTACGTCACTTAACACTATGTACATACAATATCTTTATCCAAGCGATTTTAAAAAAGTCTTAGTACTTTTTATCATATTAATTTGAAAATTTGTTAAATGTCTTTATCGTTAAGTTCACTGACTCCACTCGCACCACATTAACATTATTATGTTTCATTTTTTTCGTTTTCGTTTTATAACACAATACAAGTAACAGAATGTTTTAGCCCCGCTAAAAAACTACTAACATAAGTATACAACTAGAGTACAACCGACATAACTTGTACGACGACGAGATGCGCCGACACGCGTGCCTTCAGGCCTGTGCTTACACCGAGCTCTGTGTCCTGTGCAGCGAGCACGATAACTGTGCACCGAGCTCTGTACACTATGCAGCGAGTACGCCGACTGTGCACCGAGCTCTGTGCACTGTGCAGCGCTGACTGTACCGAGCTTTGTGCCGAACGGCTCGTAACCGTCGGCAGGCGCGACTCGCTCGTCTCCATATCAATTGACATTTAAAACTGGTAAAATATAAACGTTAATCTATGAAGGAATCACGTTTTATGTCGCTAGCGCACGCCGGAGCCGCGCGGCCCGCGAGTGACGTCACGCGCGAGTCCGGCGCGCGCGGCGTGTCGCAATTCGAGATCAAAAACTTGAGGCGATAATCGAATTTCACACCTCTAATACCCAAACGTACGCGCCGCCGCCCACTCAGCGCTGCTGCTCACTGCACAGCGCTGCACAGTGTTGCACAGTGCTGCACAGTGTTGCACAGTGTTGCACAGTGCTGCACAGTGCTGCACAGTGCTGCACAGTGTTGCACAGTGCTGCACAGTGCTGCACAGTGTTGCACAGTGCTGCACAGTGCTGCACAGTGTTGCACAGTGCTGCACAGTGCTGCACAGTGTTGCACAGTGCTGCACAGTGTTGCACAGTGCTGCACAGTGTTGCACAGTGCTGCACAGTGCTGCACAGTGTTGCACAGTGCTGCACAGTGCTGCACAGTGTTGCACAGTGCTGCACAGTGTTGCACAGTGCTGCACAGTGTTGCACACTGCACCTGCGAGTGAAGGCGGTGCCGCGCCGCTCGATTTCAGTCCATTGAAATATCATTACAATACCATTTTATCACAATAGACAAATTAAAGTAATTTTGGGCACAGCGTTACCCTAGCGATGGCCTCGTATAAACTTGTAGTTTCGTTGACATCATTAACTAAATATTCATTAAAAATCCCGCGTTCTGATAATCTAGTTGAGTATCAAACTGATGGATAAAAACACAGTATTCAAAACGAGTAAATTCTTCGAAAAACAGTGTCGGCTTGCATTGCCGGGAGGCCGAGCGTCGCCGGGAGGCTCGGGCCTCTAGTATCGTAAGTTTGTACTTTGATCATTATTAGAGTGCAATTTACAAAGGAACTGGATGTCGCGCCTGGCCCGGCCGCCTGCCCAGCATGCGTGTGGCATGCTGCCCGCATGCGTGAGGCATACTGCCCGCATGCGGCCGGGCAGAGCGGCACGGTAACATTACACGGGACTATCTACTGCACGTGACGTCACGAGCGCCGCGCCGCTGGAAACAGTATGCGGGTCGATACGATATATAGGGAATTGAAACGTTCTTATTGCGCTAACGGGATTGATTACAGACAGATATACTAACACATAGAATAAATGGGGGCGCGGGCGCTCGCGCGAGCGGACGTAAGTACGCGGCGCGGGTCCAACGGGTCCAGCGGGTCCAGCGGATCTAGCGGGTCCAGCGAGTCCAGCGAGTCCGGCGGGTCCAGCGAGTCCGGCGGGCCCAGCGGATCCGGCGGCTCCAGGGTCTGGCGGGTCCGGCGTCATGTGCGCGGCTGCACTGTGCGGCGCCCCGCCGACACTCTGAAAGATCACACAAACATTCTAATTGTAATTCTTTCTTGTAATATATGAAACCGGGTTCGATCCTTGTCTAGGAACATAGGAGCATTGTTTTCACTATTGACAAAAAATACACGTTACAGCAATGCTAATGAATATGCCAAAAGCATTTGATCAAGTAGAACATGCTAAGTATAAAGTAATAAATAAAAGAACGCTATGGCATGAGAACCAACGAATTTAATTTTTTTGAAGCGTAAGTTATACTCTGGCAGAAAGCCAGTTACAGTAAACTTATCCAAAAACAAAAATATGGTAAGTAACTGAAATAACAACATTAAGGGTTTCTCAAGGAAGTGTTCTTGGAACTCAGCTGTTTGTAATTTACTGCCTGTTGTTTTATTCCCAAAAATTAGGTTCAGGTTACATTGAGCACACATACGATACATTACAAAGCGTACTGTAGATGATACGTAGGTATATGTACTCTTCTATTCTCTCGAAGACTCTGATCGAGATTCATTGATCATTGTCACTATAGTAGTTTCGGCAGCTGGGCGTAACCCCTGTGCAGGCCAGACCCACCTCGCGCGCGCTCACCAGCAGAACACGGACAGCTCGCCGCCGTGCGCGCCGCCCACCGCGCGCCACGAGCGCACGCCGCCGCCGCCCACGCGCAGCTGCAACACCACCACATTCTCGATAAACTTATTTATCAGCCGAGCCAACTGCTGTACGAGAGGAACTTTCAGCAGTTGCGACAAATACAATTATAAAGGTCATTTATTACCTTTGGACAGAAGGTACTGCTCAAATACTTTGTCCAACATCAGTGCAAAGTTCTAATCAAAATCAAAAAGCTTTGTTTAATATCTTAACTGTATGGATTGACAGGGCTCGTGGTGTCGGATCCATTTTTGTTTTCTATACTAATGTTATAAAGAGGAAAGATTTGTATTTTTGTATATAACGAATAAACTCAAAAACTACTTAACCGATTTCAAAAATTCTTTCACCATTAGAAAGCTACATTCACCCTGAGTAACATAGGCTATATTTTATCCCCATATTCCCACGGGGACGGGAACTACACGGGTAAAACCGCGGGGAACGGGGCGCGGGGTGCTAGTTAATTATATACTTATTTTAAAATAAGTAGTTCTGAAGTTATCCAAGTAATAAGATAAGGAACCGCACTAGGTCGAGCTGGACTCGCGCATGAAGTGTTCTATACCATTATCTATAAAAAAGCAAAAAAATCCTGTCTGTAATATTCTTATTTCAAGCGTCTCAATAGTTAATAGTCAAAGCATTTATTTCAATTAAACCCTTTACAGGCACTTTTGAATTGTCAAGTCGAAAGAGTTGAAGCTATCTGCACGTTCCAAAGCGTAGACCTCTATGGAGAAGAACGTACAAGAAACTCCACGGACACTCTCTTAATCATGTTCTGTATTACATAACTTTTGTTACATCCTTTGGTGCTTCTATATGTGAGGACAATGCAAAGACTGGACGTCTACCTGTTGCCCCCTTAAATATTTATTTTATTCTCTTTTATACTACTCGTTGTTATAATGGCAACAGAAATACATCACCTGCGAAAATGTCAACTGTCTATAACTATTACGGTTCATAAGATACAGCCCGGTGACAGACGGACGGACAGCGGAGTCTTAGTAATAGGGTCCCGTTTTACCCTTTGGGTAGGTAACCCTAAAAAATGACCATTCCGATCCCCGATACTATTGAGCTTAAAATATTTTACTTAAAAAAAACATCAAATAATAATAGTTCTATACATATGTATGTATAGTTAACAGGAAAACCTATAAAAAGTTTATAGTTTTAAAGTAAAATGTTATAAAAATGAGATTATTTTAGAACTTGTGAAAAACCGGTGAAGTGCGAAACCGAATCGCGCTTGTCCATTTTTTTTTTGTAATTAAATGACCATGTAGTTACGTAGTCATCCCACAAAACGCATGTGGTACATCCAAGTCAAGTTAAAAACTAAAGTTTTCGTAACAAACCAATTTCCTGTACGCGAAAGCATTCGAGGCTGCGGGCCGCGAGCCTTCCCCTATACGGCAGTGGACCAGTCGACGAGACGATCTCTCCCCACAAGAACACCCGCTTGAATCGCGACACTTCTTGTTACTTGCTACGCTCGCGCTGCCGGTAAAAAGTGTAATGCATCGAGTTTTAATTCCACGTCTCGCCATATAGGGGGCGGCCGCGCTCGGCCAGTCGGCGCGCGCAAGGAATGTCGTTCATTGATGCGAGCTGCGGACACCACGCTCAATGAGCGAGCCCCATTGAGCGCGCACCATACGCGTTACGCGCTCGCCACCACACAGCTTATAGTAAATATATTATGAGGGTATAAGCCTAAGACCCTCATATTATATTTATTCAGAAAGATTTTCAATTTAAGTATGTTTAAAGAAGCAGCTATAATAAGGATTTGTCCTTTTGGGCGACCTAAGCCTCAAAGGACCAATTTATTTCGAGCGCGTATTATGTGTACTGAACGAGAGCATGTGTTTATGGCCACTTTGGCCGGCAATATTTAAAAGGAATAGAATCTTTCCAATTTTAGCTTCGCAAAGTCAGCTTCGCTCTCAAAAATATAGGTAGCGTATAGGTAGCGCGGTGTAATTAGATCAATGTCCAATTATAATTTGGCACGCCTTGAAGCAATATGGAATTATATCCCGGATGCGGTTTGACGCGGAACACTTGACGGTCAAGAAGACCTATCGAATTCACTGCTGTAATATATTACATTACGTACGCGACATCATTCTATTGTTACAATGACATGGGTGATCATATTTTGAGGTGCTATTTGATTGGAAGTTTGTGTTACTGATCCTTCATATAAATCTCCTATATGTTCTATCTGTCATTGTTTTCTACCCTACGAATAATTCACTTTTTTATATACGGCGAAAAGTAACAAATACATAATAACATGCAAAAACCCATTGTAAAAATATGCGTGACACATAGCATCCAGTGCATCAGATAGAAACGTTCTTATTCATATTCTATTTAATAAACGATACGATAATGGGTTTACAGGCGGTCTATTTCCAAAATTGTTTCTATTGTCTATTGCGAGAATATCGGGCATCGGCAATCACATGACATACAAACACCTGCCTGATAGCTGTGTGCTCAGTACTGCAGCCGCGGCCTACAGATGCCATCGCCCGCATGCACGGGGTCGATGACCCGCTGCTCGATAAGGGCCTGATAACGTATCACAAAGGTGCAACCATGAGCCTAACTGCATGTATTAAACTTATGTAAGGGGCCTGATAACGACAGCGTGCCGGAGTAGGAAACGTTCTGATAATCGTAGGTGGACGAACACCAGCCAAATGACTTTGATGTTTGCTTTTTATGTTCAGTCAATTGTAAAAGGTATCGATTAGTAAAAAATATATAATATTGCTATACAGTTGAAGCAATTCTGTATCGAACTGATTCAGAGCAGGGCTAATCGTAAGAACGTGGCCAACGATTTTCCACGAAGTCATGTCGTGCAGATTTCCGGAATCAAACATATTATTCTGCGAAATTTGTGGTAAAACGTGACAGCGAACTGAGGAACAGACAAAACCGAGGGATGTCCCGACGAGGAATCAATTTCACCCCGCGATGCAAATCAATAGCTGCGGCCTTGATCAGGCGACGGGTGGTCGATCGCTCGTGGATTTAATTCTACTAGCTAACTCAAATAAATCGTTAAGTAATTGGTTGCGACACCTACTTGCATGTAGGTACCTATGACTATTTGATATGTCCATAACGCAGCTGAATATGCTAGTTTTAGTAACACAAAACACTTGTGCCAAGAAATCTAACACTTTGAGAGAAAATTTAGGAAGTAAGTGTAAGTCATCATCTGCCTAGCATTTTGCCAACTATATTGGAGTCGGCTCCCAGTCAAACCGGATTCAGCTGAATAACAGTATTTTACGTGAAGCGGCTGCCTACCAGACCTCCACAACACATTAACTGGGTAACACGGTAGTTCTTGGCAAGACTGGTGTCAGATTGTCTGGCTTCTGGCAATTCGTAACGATTGTCAAAGCTCTCCAAATGACAACGGCTTAAAGTGTTTTCCGAGACACTGAGGAATCTCGGTATGTTAAGATGGTCACCCATCGACTGACCGACCTCGTATACTGGACTATGGACAAAATAAATATCGAAAAGAAAAACGATAGTTGTTAGTTGAAGCACACATAGACCGCCTACAAAAAAGCACTTCCAACAGGTTCCCCTACCCACTAAGTAATTATTATCTTTTACCAATATTGATGATAAACTCGTCGCCACCTCCCAGCGTCAGATATCCAAGTATTAGCGACGCGAGCGCGAGCGTGGGAACGCGCGGTCCCACGCGTGCACATGTGCGAGCATTATGCGTCGCCATGTGCCGCAAGAATCACTATCCTACTCCATGCACCCAGCAAACATGGCATCCATCGCATGCGGGGATTATTTACTGAAATTTTTTATATTTTATGATCGTTTTCCGTCTGGGATCAATTCTTTGCACAATATCATGTGATCAAAGGAAGATGTGAAGTTTTAGGAATATAATCCATTATGGATGAAGACTAAGTATTCCTTATTCCTGTCCTTGAGATGACCTGGCCTGGTAAGATTACCCAGGCCCTTAACAGACCGAAAAAGAATATACATATGTAGTTCCAGAAAGTGTTTCTCTGGTATAATTGAAGGATCAACAGGTAAATATAATCTATCATAAATTAATTAATTCCTTGTTTAACATCTCCCTGCTAAGAAAAGGCCTCATAGAAAACATGATGCTGTGAAATTGTCATCATTATGCAAAAAATCGAAGCCTATGTCACAAACCCACAACAAAGTGAAATAAGATATCACGTGTAAAATCTTCGTTATATTCAGTAAGAATAATAAATAGCCATACCTATGTACCTCTACCTAACACATTCAATTTTCTGCCGAGTCGAGTAGTATCGAATATTTAGTCTATAGTGCTTATAGTGGCCGGGAAATAGGATACAGACAGGTAGCGGTACTTAGGTACCTGTACATTAGTAAATAAGTATCAATTAAACAGGTCGCCTACTTCATTATCTTTTGTTTGGTTACTGAATAAATATAGCGATCTTATGTCTGATAATGATAATCACTCGATTTTGTTTATTTGTTAAATCTGCAGATAAACCTAAACATAAAACCTAAATTTAAGGAGTTTATTATAGGTATGCTATAGGAAATTATTTAATATTAGCAGCGCCCGCGGTTTCACCCGCGTTGTTCCCGTTCCCGATAAAATATACTCTATGTGTACTCAGGGTGAATGTAGCTTTCTAACGGTGAAAGATTTTTTCAAATCGGCACAGTAGTTTTTGAGTTTAATCATTACAAGCTTAACTTTATAATATTAGTCTAGATTATATTTAAATATCTACACTAATATTATAAAGAGGTAACGTTTGTGAGTTTGTGACGTTGTAAGGGGTAATCTCTGGATCTACTGAACCGATTTTCAAAATTATTTCACCAATAGAAAGCTACGTTACAGGCTATATTTTATCCTCGTATTGCCTCGGGAACGGGAACAACGCGGGTAAAGCCGCGGGGCGCTGCTAGTTTTTATATTGTTTCTAGGAGCCACGTCCAGATTGAAATATTAAAATGAATATTCGAGTTAGTGGCACTAATGTGCTATTCAGCCAGCCCGTGGGTTTTAATAATATCGCTATCCGAGAGCACATTATGCGCGGCCGCTAATTACCACTATAATTGATATCGTACAACTACGTAACGTTAGCGTATAAATAAATACGTGTGAGCCAACGTTGATACACCGTTCACAATATTTATTACGAGGGCCACCGCGCCGCCGCCGCAGCCCTGTTTTCCTGTAAAGGGATGATTGTATGCTTAAGGATTAACAACCTCGTGTGTTGTCTATAACACAATTAAGTATTTCTATGATCCAACTTCAACATTATATAAGTTCCACTAAACTGCTCCAGATTTAAACGAACAACTTTTAAAACAAAATGGTGGAATTTTGGCGAGCAACCCTAGCGAGAACATCTCGTTTGTAAATTCCACGAGCAGTTAATTTTAATATGCGACGAATACAATTAGCTGTAATCAAGCTTACAAGTTAATAAGACTTGAAGTTAAGTCATTACTCTCACTTAGCGAACGACGTTATTTTATTTCCTCTTTAAGCTACTCTCGGCTTTATTAAATAACTGTAGAAAAATGCTCGAGAGATTCTCTTGTAGGTATGTCGACGTCTATTTTGTACTATAAAACACATCGATTTTTCATTCTCTTTGTGAAAATAACTAAGATACATTTAGCTTTGAAGTCTACTACTTAGCTTCGTATAAAAGAATCAAATTAATAACTGATGATGTCGTTGAAGTTTTGATTGTGCGGTCTTTTTTAAAACACGACTAACAAATTGCTTATAAAAGACTCGTTTTCATCAAAATCGTACAAATACAAATCAAAACAAAGTCTAACAATCCGCAATCCAGTTTTAGTTTTAAAATTATTCATAGGTTTATTCAAATGGGCAGGCTGGCCGGCTCGCAGGCTCCCTCCGAACCCGGTCACTACTCGCTACTCAGAAACCAGTGTAACCACGGCCACCGCATGACAAAAAGCTTCTGAACTACTGTTAGCCGCTCACTACAGCTTGTCGAGCAGAACTAACCAGCGGCCACTGGAACTAAACGATAACTATCTGTGCTGGCTCCATCTCACATTTGCGTTGGGGATTAGTCAAGGTAGCGTGTTGGCGAATTTGGGAAGAGTGCTCGTTATATTATGACTTCTATTTTTGATTCCGTGAGCTACTGTTGCGTTCTATGAGTTAACTGTTCATTATTTTCGACGCCATTATGTTGGCTTATTAGAGAATGATTAATTCCGTTTCAAGGGTATCAAGCATCGAATCTATAGGTATCATTTATGTCCTTGACTATTTTGAATAGAATGTCCTTCGACCTTACTTAAATCCAGTTCTATACACAATCCTAGTCGGTAGTAGAGGGTAGAGTATCGATAATTCGGGTATCGTGGGATTAGTATGCCCGCGACCGCGCGCCGCCGCCGCTGACCCACCGCGCGCCGAGCCCATTATGACGCACATACACTACTACGATACTCTGTTTTCGTAGTAGATTTTGGCGTGCGTAGGATTGTATAACATACATGGCTTACGTTGTTTTTGGTGCTAATGTAGGTATATAAGTTCGGTTCAAACGGATTTTAAAAGGAAACTGCAAAATATTCATGATCTGGAGTCGGTACTTCTAGAGAAAAGTGTCAGATACTTTGGGTATTTTCATTTTTTTTTAAGGATAGGAAATCAAATGATATCTCCTGCTCTGGGCGGAGCGTAAGGGAGTGACTAAAACCTATCCGTGTTACTCCTAATGCCCGCCGCGTTCCAGGACTGCGGTGATTCTTCCGAACAAATCCCGCAAGCCTGGCAGGCAGTGACTCTAGCGGGCCCGTCTTCTATTCTGATATCTCCCGGTGGACAAGGTGGTGTCCCCCGCGCAATCCACACAGTAGACATTTTGGTTACCGTTCCCTTTTTGGTAGTTGGCAAATATTTTTTATTACGACGTGAGCTAATTTCATTCTTACCTAGTTTGTATCGTTTCAGAATAGTGCGACTAGATGTAAGTTAAAAAAGAATTAAAGAATATGTAGAAGAAGAAACACGATCTTAGAACAAGGATAATAGAATACTGAGAACTGAGGTGTGTCATCAGATCGTGGTAATTCCGGAGAAGCTGTGGGGTGGAGGTGGATTGTTGTCCATACCTGCTGCATCTTATCAAAGTCGAGCGCGGGGCGGTGTCGGCGCGGCGGCGGCAGCGGCGTGCGGCGCCGGCGCGGCGAGGGCGGCGCGCGGCCGGCGCACGCGCACGCGCCCGCTCCGCCTCGCCGCGGCTTCAGCGCCTCCAGCGGCGGCGACGTACGGAACCGCACCGGCGTCTCCACCTGCAATGCGTACCACATCTACGTACAGATCTGGGCACAACTGGTTCCAACTTTGGAGAACTTGGCATAGAAACTTTAATCAGCACCGGAGCCACCTCAAACCATTCTGTATTAAGAGTTTTTTTTTACGTATTTGATCACCTCGGTTGGCGGACAGGCACCAGAATCATTGAGAACCTTAGCAGATTTAGATGACCCAACTGCCTTTCATTTGAATTTTGTCTATTCTTTGTGAGATTCAACAACATAAACACATCTGACAACTTTGTAATTTCAAGAAAAACATATCCAAACAAGCTTATAGAGTAATTAGCGCACACGTCACTCGGGGAATGTGTCTAGTGCAGATGTAGTGTTAGTATGTGTGGTGGTGATACCTTGGTGTCGTCGTCGGAGGAGGAGGCGGCGCGCGGCGCCAGCTCCTCGCGCTCGCCGTCGTACGGCTGCGCCGCCCACTTGCGCTTCTCGGCGCATGCGGGCGGCGGCGACGACGCGCCGCGGCGCCGCGACTCGGCAGCGCCCGCGCACGCGACCCCCGGGGGGCCGGCGCCCGCGCCCCCCGCGCCCGAGCCGCGCGGCGCTCCGTTGATCACCTGCACGCCGCAGCCACACGTCACTCACGGCTCCAACCTCGCGTATGCGTCGCATTCGAACGAGACTGGATGCCGGCCGAGCTCATGACAATTGACAACACTACTACTATGGACTATAGCATTCTCTGACGTTGCTGATAACTGCTGCTCTAATGGATCTATATTCCTCCTACTTAAATTGAACTAGGAGCATACGGACCAAAACTCTACGCAAAATTATATCACGACTTATTTCTTATTGTACCTAATAGTGGAATTCATCATTTATTCCATGACCACAAACCAGCGGAATAGAGCCGAAAACAAACGAGATTTTGCAGCTGCATACCAGCACGATACATATAGCTGATAGCATATCCAAAACGACCAAGAATGGAAAAGAAAGAGCATGCGAGCTAAGGCCTCATCTGCGAAGTACGCGATGGCGTGAATATTTCAACGTGCAATTAGAACCGCGTTGAGAAGTCGCTGAGCACTGTGGGCACTGTGCTCGCTGCAGCCGGCCGCTCCTCTATTATGGATGCGCGGACTGCGTCGCCTTTGTGCCGGCTCCGACTGCTGGCCAGCGACTAGCGGCACGCGGGGTGAACCACGATTGGTCGGCACCTCCGGAGCCCACTAAACCCCTACCGAACTCATTGCTATCGTTTTTGAAACTTCTCTTTTCCTTAATGATTCGAAGATAAGTCTCCTACGCTAACTATCCTATTTCTTAATGATCTCTAAGTCATAAATTCAATTTATATAACGATAAACAAATTAAGAAAAGCTAAAATGCAAAGTTTAAGTATACACAAAGCAGGTCAACTCAACAAACTGCTCAATTCAAGGAAATTTCTCTGAATTTAATTACAAGCCGCAATGAGTTGACGTATAAAAATAAAAAGCTATTTGTATAGAACCTTTTATTTGTGTATTTTAATTTGAATCAAAGTTTCAGTTGCTGTTCCCTCGGGGAGACGTGTAACACGGTCGCGTTACACGTCTCCGGGATGCCCTATAAACTTTCGTTTATATTTTTATTTTAAACAAATTTTAACATTCTCAAACTTTTTCTCGACCGACGACGGCTTCGGATCGGACGGCAGGAATACTAATAAATGCTTTTGAAAAGTATAAAAAAGTAGTGGGTCGTGTGGGTCGTGGTGCAGCAGGATATCTTACAAGCACACCGGAGCGGCTCCAGCCTGTCTTCACACCTCGCCTCACCACAAAGAGGGCGCTCAGTTATGCTAATTTTACCTCTGCTACACAAATGTGTATACCGACCGGTGCACACACAGAAACTGACTAACATGCATCGTACGTTCTTAGTGTTAGCTGCGGAGCACTAGCACACGTCTGGATATACCGCTCCTTACAAGGAACATCAATGTGAGATACATATTCCAATTGTAGTCGATATTCAAACGCCCCTAAGTGTATATAAGTGCTTTAAGCTTATGCATATTAGTATTATTTGAAAGCGGGGCAGGATTTTCCGAATCTTTAAAGTGTTCGAACGGCAGCAACATCACGTTGCAGACTAATTTGAACAAGCCCCGGCCGGCGGCGCCCGCGCCTCTGCCGCTGCCTGTGACGCTAATAAGCCCCTCCTTTGCACGGCGACGCTGAACACTCCGCCCGAGCAAACAATGCAGGAATGGCTTTACGCATTTAATATTATCACACGACGTTTTTCTTTCTTTAGAAAGCCATTTCCGTTTCCTTTTTGCAATTAAAAAAGTGCGGAGACAAAAGAATTTCTAATTTCAAGCCAAGCGCAAGATAAACAAATGTTATGCAGGCGGCAGACGGGAAAAGATGAATAAAAACTCACGGATTGTTTTGTCTTGTTACTGAAAATAAAAAAAGCGAGTCAACTGAAGACGGCGCGTGTGCCCGGCGCAGTAGACTGCACCGCGCGGCTCGGCAGGCGGCCGCCGCGCGCCGGCGACGAACAAATGCCAGCCGCCACTCTATCGATCCACAATTTCGCGCGCTCCACATACGCGTTATAATTGAAAATAATTGTATTGACTTGATAACCTAATTTGTTTACGAACCACCGGAGCGGTAAATCTGGTTCGCGATCTAATTACAGGCTGGTCGCACACTCGCACCGCCGCCGCCGCCGCCGCTGCTTAATTGTCCACACACGCTCACTACACTTGCAATTTTGCTGAAACACGCAGTCTGTGCGATGTGCAGTGTGCTGAGCAGTCGGAACACAATGCACTGACGTTTCGGTCGAGGTCGGCGTCCACACCAGACTCGTATAGAAACGCGATGCAAAACTTAGAGGGGACAAGTTGATGGTTCCATTATTCCGTGCGGTAGATAAACGGGAGGGCCGCTATAGACAGGGAGTCTTCAACGACAATGGAAGATGTTCTCTGTCACTCCGTGCTGCCACTCTACACTGCTACTGTTTGGAATACCATCAAATTGGACGCGAATAAAAAAAAAGGCTTACACGTGTAATATATTATTATGATGGTCCATCGTAGAATCATAAAAACAACTTAATTAACCGCCAAAAAAATAGGAATGCAGATCCACAATGCACGAGTCAGATGGTAGCAAATTACATAATTTGTACGTATAGAAAAAGTGCAGTAAAAACATTCAAATTATTACGTATGACGCTGGGTAGGTAGATGAGGTCGGCAGATTTTTTGCTCGCGCCAATTTTCGCTCGCTCGGCTCGCCGGGGGCGTTCACCTGCTCTCGTAACTTTTTAATCTCTTCACGTCATACAACTGCATCGCTCCTATGTATCTGTCGCGGAATTATTAACTAAGATCCTCCGCACGCCGCCGCACGCGAACTGCCTCATATGCCTCATCTAGACTGCATCTCGCACGATCCCCACGGCAAATTTATGAACATTGCACTATTACTAAAATAGGACAAAATTCTAATTCTAATTTTATTTAATGAACCACTCGGCAGCCTTTTTCTGTTCTAAGAACGAGTCCTTTGCCCTTAGATGAGGGATATTTCATTATTTTCGCCAATATCGCCGACCCGCCTAATAGAACCGACCTGCCTCCACGCTCGAAAATATTGAGGTATACGTCAAGTGTCTGCCTAATAGGCCCCGTGACGGCCACTACGGGGAGCGGGTGCAGGGGCGAGCGGGTGGCGGGGGGCAGGTTGTCTACGGCTGTAATTTAGTTGCGGCGTGTCGTTGCGAATTAATGCGGCATGCGAAGTGCCGGACATCGGCGCCGTGAGATACGGCCGGCTTCGACCGCCTCCATTGCGCAACCCACCGCTTTTTATTGACGACCAATTGCCAACATAAAAGTAATCAATTAAACTCGGAAACCTAAATTGGTGCGCAATTATAGGACCGGAGATATTGGGAATCAGTAAAAGATTTTTGGCTCGGCACATTTCGCCCTGATGGACCAGAAACTAAGACCTACGTATAATTGCAGTTTGTCTGTCACCAGAAGTATCAAGAGTCACGTTATATTCAGCGTGATACAAGAATAGCGTCGACAAATGGATGCGCGCTCAAGAGAGCAGCGCACAGCAACAATGGCCGCGCGCGAGGGCTATCAGCTAAAAGTCCGGCGTTTAGCTGCCGACCAATTACGCCCTGAAACTATTCTCGATAGCGGATTGTCTTTGTCATTCGCCACCCCTCGCACACAAACCGCTGTTTTTCAGCACATACATACATAACTTTCATTACATTTGCTGGAGTGTAAATGAGATTTGTACTTAATACGATCATACGGTGGATAGCTTCCGTTAAAACTAGGGTTCCATATCTGTGAGACATTGAGTGAGGTGTTTTGGCAATATTGCTCAAAGATTTCAAAATCGGCAGCGAAGAAATCAAGGTTGATGATTCATAGATATTACCATTGAATAATCGTAAAATGAGACGAAGCAGTGTGCAACAGCAGAATGTAAGAGCATTTCCAGGTCCACCGCCGCTTCCATACCACGCTCCAACAACGAAGCAGTCGACTGTCATTGAGCTACATTAAAAACGCTCAGAGATTTCCCTGACTGTGTGAGATTTACACTATTCAAGTGTTTTAACATCAAACAGCGACTAACGACGTCGAGTCTAGATCTCGCTCTTTGTGCAAATCACTTTGATCTCACGCTATGAAAGATCTTAGATAGTTTTATTTAGATTTTAATAACTCGACTATAAATTCGTTATGAATAAAAGTTGATTAAATTCTCGTCTGTCGACGTTTTATCTAGATTAGCCGACAGTTCGGTTCAACTGCGAACTGTAACGTTGTAATTGAGAAACTGTGTATCTTGGCTAATTGAATATTTTATAAGTTTGCCGTAAAAACCGCTTTTTTAAATGAATTTCAGTTTCAATGGATCTCGGCCTTTATCATGAAAAACTATAGTCTATTTTAGCTTGGCCGAGAATGTCACGCTATAAGAATTAATTTTGCGAAGTCTTGAAACAGATTCACAAAAACTGCTCTTATATTTGTCGTGAATAGTAATAGATATAGAGTGTGCTAGTGTCCAGGGCGGTGGGTGCCAGCTAGGTGGTGTACATCTCGCCGGAGAAGGTCGAAATTGAGAGTAATTCCGAGCTAGATTAAGTACATAGATAGGGTGTGCGTGAGACCTAGATCTAGGGGCAGTTATTAAATCGCTCGAACAAATTAATATGTATTGAGTGCTACACAGCCGCTAGTTTACTTAGTTTCTAGTTTTTCACTCGGTAACGGTGCGCGGATCTGATTTAGTACGTTCTCTAGCTTTTTCGTGACAGTATTTTGTCCTGGAAACCTATAGCTATCTACGGCAACATTGTGAAGAACTGCTACTCAACCTTAGGGATTTTGGTATGGCTCTTGATTGAAGAAAATACCTGGTCTGTATTCTTTCAGTCAAATCGCTCGGCCGGCATCTTATATAATGATTATCTACGTACATAATATGTACCTACTCATTAATTAAAGGTTTTGAGTTATTAAAAAATATCGATTCAATTTCGATTCTTGTTCTAATATTCCAAAGTATATGTTACGGAAAAGTATAGTCAGGGAAATTAGTTGTTTAACAATTTACCAAGGCTGAAACTTTACATGATACAACTGTCGACATATTATTATGTATGACTGAATTCCTAGGGACACTTGGCGAATTTTGCTAACAATAATTTTCCCAGACTGAACACGATAAGTATGGGGCTGTCTACTAATGATTGAGTGGTGATCATGCAGAGTGTGGACAAGAGGTGGTTACCTCTAGCTCCTCCTCGGAGGAGTGGTGGTCGTACAGGTGGTCGGGCTCGGGCGCCGGCAGCAGCCGCGGCGGCGCCGGCGCGCACGCGCACGCCTCGCCGCCCATGCCTGTAGCAAACAACACAGATATTTTAATACCTTGATATTTTTTTTTACAGAACGTCGCGTTATGTAATTTCCATAGAGATCGGCAATGGCTTAAGCAATAGCGGAAGAGTCTATACTCCGTTTACGACTTTACGCAATATACAGAAGTTAAAAAACCGGCCAAGTGCGTGTCGGGCCACGCGTAATATAGGGTTCCGTAGTTGCCCATAATCATGTGAACTTAATTGAAAACTGTTTTGGTTGTTTCATACTGTGACCAGCTGCAGCCCTATTATGACGTCTTAAATCCATCATCGTTTCTGTGTCAGAGAGAGACGGAGTTACACAAGACGAATAGCACTATCTCTTTCCCTCACACGAATCATGATGGCATTAGCACTTCGTGATACGGCCACTTTGAGTTCTACAGTTTGAGTTCTAGGTAAACTCAAAACTACTAGAACGATTTCAAAAATTCTTTCACCATTAAAAGGAATGTTACATTATCCCTGAGTAACATAGACTAATTTGAAAAAAATGAAAACGCGTGCGAAGCCGGGACAAACCGCTAGTTTTAGATATTTTTTGTATGGTCAATGAATTGACATTTTTGACGTGTTTTACGCTACTAACAACGTCATCTCAGTTATGTTCAAAGCAATTTGAATGAAAATTCCTTTTATACTTCACCGAGTACATTTTTTTTAGTTGATCGACTATTAGTCAGTAACTTGTGACAACCCTAGTTCAAATATATTGACTTACTAGCTTATGCCCGCGACTTCGTTCGCGTGAAGTTCCATACAAAATGTTAACCCCTTTTTCACCCCCTTAGGGGACGAATTTTCAAAAATCCTTTCTTAGCGTATGCCTACGTCATATCATCTACCTGCATGCCAAATTTCAGCTCGATCCGTTCAGTGGTTTGGGCTGTGCGCTGATAGATCACTATGTCAGTCAGTCCCTTTTGAGTTTTATATATTTAGATTTTCTATAAGTGATGAAAGTTAGTGGTTATTTTTTGGTATTATATATATAATACCAAATACATATATAATACCTAAATGGAGTATAGAGAGATTCGCCAGGTTCATAATAGTTTCACTTGTTAATTTCGATATGAACGTTTAGATTATAATGAAGACTGTCACCCGTCTCCACAATACGCTGTCGTGACTTCCCGTGAGAGGACCGAGAGTGCCTCGCAGATTTACTGATGACAGCATCTTCCGCATAAAATAGTACCGTTGTATACGAAATACTTGAGTGCGAACCAAAACTGAAAAGGTGTGGTAAATTAGAATGGACTTCAGAATACCCGTCTTACAAATTATGATAAAAGCTAGTGTGAAAATAAAGTTGCTATATAAAATTCAGATTGACATCTTTCATGGGGTAGGTACTGTGTTAAATGTTACAACAAAATACCTTGTGACATTAGAATTCAATTAAAGGAAATTTAAAACCTATGTTAAAAACACACTTTGTAAACAAGCTAATCGTCGTAAAGATAGATAATCGTCTAGCTTGTAGTATAAGCTAGACGATTATATTCAACATAAGAATGCTTGGAAACATGCTGGTCCTGCTCCATAGGACAATATTGGGTGTAGTAGACAAAGCCGAACTTGTCGGTCTGTATGTGTTGATTTATTTACTATGTATACAGGTGTACTTACTGATCTTTTATAGTTAATTTAACACACTCCATTGTTGAATTATATAAATCAATGGTTGAAAAATTTGTAAATATGCGAGTACTGTTCCTGACTAGCAAATTTACTAATTTTACCTCTGCTGTCATTACTTTGTTGTACACGTTAATAGTATAGTACTTAGTTTTATTTGGGTGCATCGTCCTCACATATAATCAATTGGTTAATGTAGGTATATAAAATATTGTAAAACTTATACATATTATATAAATAAACTCTATAGGGTTTATTTATCCTGTACCTACTTATATTGACATAATGTGGCTCATTTTATTTTTTTATATTGTCCTCCACAGGAGCACCATTAATGCACCTCCTGTACCTAATAATATATTAAGTGTAGTATTGTTCAGAATATGACATACCTACACGAGTTTTGCAAACGTTGTTCGAGGAAATAAGTTTCATGAATGATAATTAATAATACGACCTACTTGTAAATTGAATAAATATGAATATGATTATTATTGAATAGGTTGTTGAAGTACCTATTGACAAATGGTACACCAGGCATTTTTTTTTTCTTAGAAAACATCTACGGTTTCCTATGAATGAGCCTTAAACATTAACTATGTAATTCTTGATGATACCAGAATTTCCCCAAATAACGATAGCAATAAAGTATCTATAAAACGGACTAAGATAAACCTCCACGTGCCTCTTCTAGCTTTATACGAACGGAAACATTTCTTATAAAAACTTTATAAAAATAAATAAAATAGTGAAATGTAGCGAACTTGCGACGTTGTCGTTAGACACTCGCGGCAGGTTACGTGCTGGCGCCGTTAGCGCTAGTCCAGGAGCCAGTGACAGATTTTCATGACCAAGTCCCTCCCAATCGAAACTTCGCAAAATGCATAAGGGACTTATGCTATGAATACTCGCGACCGTCAGCTGCGACTCCGTGGGTGGGATGGGCAGTGGCAGCCTCCCAAACATGGAGAAAAAAAAAAGATTTTTCAGTCATTTCCTCTCATTTGAAAATTTATCAGAGTATAGTTTATGTAGTATTTTGAAAGAAAAACATAGTCAGCTAACCATACCACGGTGGATTATACGTCAGCTCATAGCATAAGTCCCTTATGCATTTTACGAAGTGTCGCTCGAGAAGAAATAATTGACCGAAAATGTACCTGGCTCCTGGACTACTCGGGCAACAGGATATTGGCTGTATGCGTTGTCTCTGTGGCGCTCGCTGCGACAAGTCGCTGCCTGTCTGCTGCAGGCTCAGCCAGCCGCCTGGCGCGCCTGTATATTTGCAGACTGTGACGCATGGGCCACGGCTTACGCAAGATTACGTGACACTTCACATAATTTAACCATGACCATGACATTCAATTGTCAAAAGAGACGGTGGTAATTTTTGTTTCTTGAACCAAACTATCATCACCATTGAACTTGCTCGAAAGGTAAATATAATCTATACTTAATATTATAAAGCTGAAGAGTTTGTTTGTTTGTTTGTTTGAACGCGCTAATCTCAGGAACTACTGGTGCGAATTGAAAAATTATTTTTGGGTTGAATAGACCATTTATCGAGGAAGGCTTTAGGCTATATATCATCACGTTTAAGCCAATAGGAGCGGAGCAGCGATAAAGAATGTTTTAAAATCGCGGATTCCACGGGGACGAAGTCGCGGACAGAAGCTAGTAGCATGATATGGACAGATATGGTAAGTAGACATGGGTAGCACGCGAATGAGAGATAAAAGTGAACTAGCTCTTTAACTATAATTTAGCTCTCAGTCGCTCAGTCGTTCACGGAATAGCTCACTAGTTCATTTAGCTCAATGGCTCATTGACTCTATACTCTGTGGCTTTGCGAGTTACGTTGACAGTCCTAAGCCTGTTCAAGTATGAAGGAAAATCATTGGCTTTCATAATTTTATTTATTTGTAATAAGAACAAAATAGCTCAATGAATCTAATCTATACTAATATTATAAAGCTGAAGAGTTTGTTTGTTTGAACGCGCTAATCTCAGGAACTACTGGTTCGAATTGAAAAAATCTTTTTGGGTTGAATAGACCATTTATCGAGGAAGGCTTTAGGCTATATATCATCACGCTTAAGCCAATAGGAGCGGAGCAGCGATAAAGAATGTTTTAAAATCGGGGATTCCACGGGGACGAAGTCGCGGGCAGCAGCTAGTAACAACATATTTCTGATCTCAAAACATATATTCTGCTTCCATACATCTCTATTCGACGTCACCAATTTTCACCTATTCGAAGCATATCTTCTGCTTCCATACATCCGTATACGACGTTATCAATTTTCGCCTACTTGGCTTCGATGACCCAAAATAACTTAGGATAAGAGCAGTCGGATAATGACGGCTTTCGAAGTTAAGAACCTATTGAAGTACCAGTAGCTAATGTTAAGAGCTAATAATATGTGTAATAAAATTACCAATATTACGAAATCATTAACGGCCCTTGAATACTCAATTAAAACTTTCAACCACTAACATCAAACGAGGATTTAATTTATTACCAGCTCGTTATCGTTATAGAGTACAGCTCGATTGATTACGTTTAACATAACGAGGGAGGAAGCTGGTGGATGCACAGACACAGGAAGGACCCCCCCCCCCCCCCCGCCCCGGCTGACGGAGCGGAGAGAGGAAGGCTGGGGAAGGGGATGTTCTTGAACTTGCGGCGACAGGCCGCGCGGCGCCCGCCAGCGGCGACTGCAGCATGCGACCTGGCGACGCACCAAACACTTGTAACTTTGTGTTCTCTATTTACTTTTGGTAAAAGACAAATACATGTGGAATTGTAAGCTTGCTTGAAGTAATGTTCAAAGATAAAAATATTCCGAAATGCAGTGCTAAAGATATCACTGAACGTCGAGAAGTGATTTCGGAAATTAATGTTTACCGAAAGGATAGAAGCTAGCTACTTTTTTATTATTCTCTCCGATTTCGAACCCAGGAGTTATATTCGATGCAGTACCAATGAACCAATTCAAAGAAAATAATATACGCGGTAAGGGTGACTCCTCTAAAACAAGAAGCGATCACGTTAAGTAACACAACGCATGAGATTGTTTGTGTTCGCGCCTCGCATCCGAATATCTCCGATACACTCTTGTATTGAAATATTGAACTGGCCAGATATGAAAGATATATAGATATCGAACAGTTCGCAGCAGACGCGGTCACTGAGAAATGTATCCGAGACAGTTGTAAACATTTCTATGTTTTCGACATAAACTACCAACTATCATGATAAATGATAGCTTTCAGATATTAAATTTTTGAAAACTTTTATTTTTTGTTGCATAGCACATATAAAACCGACACCATAGCGAGTTATCAAAATTGATCGTCTAGGATAAAACATATATAAACATAGCAGACCAAACGACCAAAACTAAAACAGCTAAAGAAATACTCGTTGGCATTCATAGAAGTTAGAAATGATTACAAAATATTCAGCGGAACTGTACACGCAAAACATAACAATGCAAGTGACTTCGAGCCCACGACCCCGTCCTTGATTGCCGTGCACACCCTATCGTTAAGCTATTGTCGTTCCAAGGTCTTACTTTTTGCTTGCATTGTAGTTCGACCCTCCAGACCAAGTCGCGGTGTATTGTTTTGCCAGGGGATTCTTGTCCTAAAGTTCGTGGAGCCGGAAGAAACAAGGATAGCGGATGACGCTCCCGATAAGGATGGCTTGAACCTCTCAGTTAACCTCCAACTAAGATAAATGTGTTTGTTAAGGTCACATTCATCACTGTAGTTGA
Source organism: Hecatera dysodea (assembly GCA_905332915.2). Classification (NCBI taxonomy): domain Eukaryota; kingdom Metazoa; phylum Arthropoda; class Insecta; order Lepidoptera; family Noctuidae; genus Hecatera; species Hecatera dysodea. Next base: position 450,315 of record HG995294.1, on the reverse strand, counting down.
TTAGGGTTCGATGGAGGCATGACCTTCCGGAGAGGGCCCGTCTCCTCCTCAACGTAACCTCACAATATTATAGTTACCGGAACTAATCAATGCTGAAACTTGTTTAAACATTATACAAATCAAATTTTGAAAAGTAAGTATTCTTATTCTAAGGCGTGCTTCACCAAGTTTGTGTATGATTCACAGATTCAACATAAGAGCAGTGGAATTGTACCCAACAATAGAAATAAAAAACTTTAAAATACTGCATGTAGTTATTCTAAAACTTCATGCTTCATGTCTATCGTATCTTCTATACACTTACGATGCGTAGAAAATGTGTAGATAAAATCAAAACATGAGCAAAACAATAAGCCAGTTATTATGCCGATTTTTTTGTAGATGCCGTTCCAACAAAGAGTGAGAGGCAACAATAGTAACGTAGCAGTTAGCCTTATTAACAACAGGTTTGACTTGTTAAAAAACGTGTTGGCTTGGATCAAGTGGCGTGGCGCTCATGTGACTCGCCAGTTCACCTTCGATACACAATTTAGGGTCTTTCTATTCAGGATCACTTATTGAAATTCCGAAATAGGGTACATACGATATACTACAGTTTATTAAAAGCAGCTGCAGCATGTACATATGAAGCACAACTTGGAAGAAGTCTTTTCAATCGAATGGGGAAGGCTGAATTGATATATTTAAACCATACATTACATTACATATCTACAATCTTAATCAAAAGTACTCAGCTTCATTTCAAAACAGATCTAATAACTAAAGGTAACAACAAAATAAATCGTGAATCAGATATGCCATACCACTAAACAAAATTCAGGCAAAATGTCTTGAACATCTGTCCTAATAGCAACGCAGGTCACGTACAAGATTATCCGAAATTAAATGGCGAACAGACTAGGAACCGGTTGCGCGACTATCTAAAAGTCAGTAAACAAACACACCCAGAACCGGTGACAGTAATTGAGACATTCAAATAACATAGTGTTTATAATATCCAATTAGTTTCCGCCATGTTCTGGGAGTGTTGCGAAAACGTCGAGTTGCGTTGAGTGTTCAGCTTCCTCGTCACCACCCGCGCAAACTTGAACAGCTCATTGTGGCGATAAGTTATCAGTGTCTCTCTAGCTGTGGTCTTTACCCCATGCCGTATGTAACGATTGCAGAATTGGTTTTGATACCGAGTACCTTCTGAAGCTCAATCAGTAATGTAATTATTAAATATCATTATTACTTTAGTCCTTATGTACGATCTCACAGATCCATTACAACTGCTAGAATCAAAATTGCTTCCAAAAATTGCGAGTGATAAGTTAGGAAAAGCTGCATGTAAGTCTTATCCTAATGAACCAGCGTGCACAAAGATACGTATCATTTAAAGTCAGAAAGTAGGTAGCGAAAGGGAACATGCAGCCAGCGACCAAGTTTAAAAATAACGATAAAAATCGTTACAAAGGGATTATTTTCATCGGCGGGGTAGAACAAATTAAAATAGACGGCGGAATAAGTTTCTGATTTGGCTGGCGACCGCCCGGGGATATACATAACCACGGACAGGGCTGTTCTGTGTCTCAGCTAGCTCCTAATACGAAGCTAGATTTAGAACAGTATTGTTTGTTTACAATGCAATCCAAACGATTTTAGTTGTTTGTACTTTCGTTACAATTACCCGACTAAATGTAAATACATGCAAATGTTGTAATGCAAAAGAAATTGTGAATCACAAATAGCGAGTAGAAGCGAGCTGACAGCCACACGGCGATGTCAACGTCCCGCTCGCAGCTCGTAGGAGCATACAAAGTGGAGATAAGGTCCGCTTCGACAGAGGTCAGCCACATACGTGTGCCACAATACTGTTCCGCCTGTGAATAATTGAAAGGGCTCAGCCCTGCCCCGACGCACCGATCTCGCTCTCCACTTATCTTACATCTCCAAATGTCAATTCTATCCATCAAACACGAACGTGGCCCAAAGTCGACGTCGTACGGTTCAAAGTTGGCGGCGAAGCAACGAGAGGCAGCAAACGTATCGCGGTCGCCGCTCGGCCAGATCAAGATTCAATGCGCCGTTGACGCGGGCGAGTCACGAAACGTCAAACTGTAGCTGTGTGTCCATACGTCGCTCGTCGAAGGGGCCGAGACTTAGTGCATTAAGTCCGCGCGGCCTGTTTGCGCACTAATCCCGCATTCTGCTCACATGCACCCACCACTAACTTATTGGACGCACTGCTCTAACTGATTGCTTTATAACCATACCGTTGGATAACTTCTCCACTTTTTGTACGCCACTGTTAAAGAATAACATATGCAATATTTGATGCGTTAAACAAATAGTATGGCGATAACATACACAATATATCTTGATAGTAAGTGTTAGATTGTGTTACACTTACAATTGATTAAATATCTACGAAGTATTTAGTTTCTTCTTCATAACGAAATAAAAGTAGACGATTGTGTAATTCAAGACGCAATCAATCTGTCCCTTGAATGTCTTCAATGGATCATTCATCGAGAATGCCGAGGATTTGTTCGAAAATGGATTAATAATAAAGCAAATAGATCAACCGGAGAAGTGCTATAAATGACTTGTTATGAGAGTACCAATGAAAATAAAGCAGTGAGCTTGAACCTGACTGAATAATGGTCAATGTCAAAGTTAAACAGTTATTTCGGCCTCGTCAGCGACCACGTGGCGGCAGCTTGCTTAAATATCTACAGCCTTCAACTCTTCACTCTTTAAAATATTATGAAAGTGGTTTTGTGTGTGTGTTTATGATCATGTGAGTGTGGTGTGCTCTCCAGAAAATGTAACGCGTGCACGGAATAGTCGAGAGTTGTCACCAAATGTGTCTGTTGAATAGTGAAAAAATACTACATTAGTTTTACACAGAGCAATTTGAAAGTTTGTTTAATGAATAAAATTAGATCCGTTAGATCCGTTTACAACAAGAAAACGTTCAATATGTGTACTCTCTATAAGATAACCCTACATAAATGCCACAAATCAGAGTCATTGAATGGTCACCATTTGGGATGCAAATGCGTGTCGATGGTTGTCTCGGCGTGACACGGCGGCGTGCGCGTGGGCAGCACACACTGCAGCGCGCTCTGGTTTATGTCGAGCGAGCACAGCGACGCTAATAAACATCGCGCCGTATTGTTTAGCCGCCCAGTTTGGAGCAAAGCAACCGATGTGGTTTGAATATAGTCGCCGACTTTATTTGTACGGTCTGTGTGTGAAGCTACTCTCACATGCCTGCTACTAACACGAGGAACTGACCTGACTGCTAAAATATTGACAAACAGACGGCGATCGCTGAGCAGTCTAGTTTGTAACCAGGTGGATTCTCACGATCTACCTGATCGAATCTGTAACTCGTCATACAACTCCCACGAGACGCAAGAGTTGAACTATTCTTGGCTAGAGATCACACGCCGACTGAGTGGTGTAAGCTATCGCTCAACGTAAAAGATATAGTAACGTGGAAGCAGAAACGAGACAGCGATATCTCCAAAATTACTCAAAATGACATGCCAATCTTCATTAACGAAGACTTGAGTTCCAAAATCTCCGAAGATTATACGACTATTTATATTACATAGAAAACCGCACGATTGTTCGCATAGCCAGCCGGTCAAGTTCAAGGCGCACAACTACAAAAACAATATACGTCGGCCATTAGCAAACAAAATGGCGACGATTAATCATCAACGATTACTGATGTATTAGAAATGTAAATTTTAAGGTCAGAGAGATTAAATATGTGGTTATATAAATGTTTATAATAGGAATTTTAATGTGACCTATGTTTGTAAATACAGTCGGGAATGTGAGTGAACGCATCGGAAAATTTCGATCGAACGATCGATCAGAGATCGCGAGCACTGACCTTGAGGATAACGAAATGCTTAGTCGTAGGCACCACAATACTGGCGTGTGCGTACAGGACGGCGATCTATGATCTATTCGAAGACAGAGACCACACGGAGATTGCTATTCTAATATTCCGGAGTACCAATGCATTTCAAATAGCGTTTCATATCGAGTGTTCCCTGCGTGTCTTCCACCGTTGGGTCCAAGGTATGTATGTAAAACTCAATTGATCGCTCCTCTGTGTCCACTCCTCGACAACACACTAACATTGCATGATTTACATAAAATCCCAATTGATTCGCGTTTTCAATACTGATTTCCGCATTAGGAATGCGGATTCCGTCGTTATCATTAGGATAGATTCTATCGCAAAATCTCTGAGTACGTGTTTGTGTTTTCAATTCTAATAAAAGTAAGAAATTCTGATCAATATCGAATCTTGTTTGAACTATTTTTACTCATCGAGTGGAGATTTCCTTTTCATGGCTTCAATTCTATTAAATATTATTGTAAATCTCTAACAATATTATTGTTGTCTCGATCCATTTTCATTTTCAGTTTTCCTTCAGGATGTAAATAATTTCCTTTTTTTCCTACCTGTCAGTCCTGTCACTATTTTAGAATGTTTCTATTCCACCTGCCGTCAGTTGTATGGATGTTGAAATAGCGCCAATATGAGCCATTTTGTAGTTGGCATAATGAGCGCGACGTGGCATTATTGTGGCTATAACGTCCACCGGTATGGTAATGCGCCGGGACCACAATGCGTACGTGAGCCGCATGCGCCGCCCGGGCGTGCGCTCCGACCGCTCCGAGCGCTCCGGCCGCTCGACAATCTCATCTATTCAATAATGTTACAGCGATAATTTAAAATGTACGATTATTATAATGACGAGCTCAAAACAATTACGTACCAAGATGTATCGTGCTATGTTAGCATAGGTAATAATCCAAATTGCAATCTTGATTTACCTTTACTTCGAAACATGTTGAGCTCAAATCGAGCAAAATGTTCATAGTTCAAAGTAACTACACTATTAGTAAAGGTTAGTGTTGTTCTAGTAAATGGTGTGGCATAAGCTCGGAACCTGGCACCACAACTTAATCCACGCTCTGCGTTGCGTTCAGCACCTTTAATGCAAAGGTCATTGCAAATACTGAGTTTCTGTCTAGTGTCACCGCAAACAATCAAGATTCGGGAATGTAAATAAGAAGTTTAATGATTAAAGGCAATCATTCAGCGCAGTTTGTATGTATAATCACCGGAACACAATCGTGAATGATGGTCACAGTTTACGTGTCCGGTAATGTACGACAAGTTCGGCACACGGCCGGTGGAGCGCCGGAGTTCTATGGGGCTCCAGAGAAACAGCACATGAACAGTATGTCCACTCTGAGGAGCCGGACGGGAAGCTCACTCGTCGTTATAGATGCAGTGCTAGACAACGGGTACTAATTAAAATGAACCTTACGACTTATGTATGTTGTTTTGGTGTCGGTGATGGACTATCCGTACATTCTTTATACGATCCACGTTCAGCTGAGACATTTACATTGCGTTTTGACTTTTATCATCGTCTTTCATTCTTTCTTTCTACACGTTTCAATTCATTAGAGTCACTAGTCTTTTCCCGTACATCTCTAACAGCTACCTCTCGAATAACTCATATGTTTTGACCTTGTGTGATGTATACCTTCTGTGTCACCTGCTCAGTGTTGCGTGGCGCTCGCTGTCAGTGCAGCGCTGGACTACCGCCAGCCCAGCACGGGCGACGCGATAACATCTCATTTGTCCTTTTTATTATGCCGTATTAGTGAATGTCATTATTTCATTGATGCATAATGGCCGTTCCTTTTTCGTTGGCCACGTCGACGACGTGTTTAGAATAAGTCGGCTGTCGGTGTTATTAAGTCATTATTTTCTCTGAGTCGACTGTTTTCGTTACACTGGATGACGCGGCGTTCTCTGTCTGCCGCATCAACCACTTCCATCTTAAACGTCCTCAGTGAACTGATCCATTTCTGATTGATAGATTCGGTTCTCAGAGTATCAAATAAACAATATTTCATGCAAACAATCCAAAACACATTAAGATAATGTTGTTTTTTGTTTTGTTTTTCATGCTTCTTCGCGCTCTTCACTCTGAGATAGCAAATAAAAGATTAGATATCCGTCGTATAATGTTCCCCCGCGGATAAAATGTTTGAATTTAGAATCGAATGTGTGAATATTAATCAACAAACATCCGACTCTAATGGTATGAGCAAGCGAACAATCAAACAAGTAACGTCTGTAAAAGGTAACTTGTTCAAGTTTTGGCCGCTACAGCTTAATTATAAACCTGTTGGTGTGTGCTCAACTGATGTACGAGTACGTTACGAGGAGCGCGGCGCTGTTTGCTGAGCCGGCCGTCGTGAGAGCGTGAGCGAGTCCCAGCCGCGGTCGAGTCGAGCTAGCCAGCACCAAACGAGTTCCAAGTTTAGCTATACCACGCCATTCCCGCAAGCTCTTTCGATAACATCCGCCGATTATTCGAGAGCAACCAAGTAATGGAGTGTGCGTGGCTGCTTTCGTTGCCCCGCGCTAGTTTGGGCTAGTAGCGACGAGTTACTTGTACTAGTACATCCTCTCGATTATGGTTACGATCGCCTTTGTGACCACATAACAAGTGAGGGCGTCGGTAGACTGGTGGGCGCATGTATAATTATGTGATTAAACGAACTTACCTTAAGTGAAGTTCTATCATAATTATACGAAGCTCCTTCTCCGAGACAGATTTACGTGTAGTAGCGCGTCATCGTGCCAGCGCAATCACAATTATTTCAAAGCTAAAAAAATAAAATAAAGATAAAACTGTTCTCTCGTCGGGCAACCCTGTGTGGATATGTCATTTCGTTTACAGCTCTTCTTAAACAACCCTATTAAGGGGAGAATTTCAGTAGGGACGGGTTGGGAGACTCTGTCTCGGAGAAGGAGCTTCGTATAATTATGATAGAACTTCACTTAAGGTAAGTTCGTTTAATCACATAATTATACTTACTCCTTCTCCGAGACAGATTTACGTGTAGATGTTTAAAGTTAGTCAGGGTTGTTTATGAGTAGATAAATACTTGGTAGTAAAATTACAAAGTTATTTATTAAAATCACAGAACCATAACAATAAATCAAATTATTACAATCTAAGAGATCAAGAAAATCACATATTATTATTTAATGTGTTACATATCACGTCACTGAACGCAGTTGGATCTTGAATAACTGGTCTGTTATAATGTCTAGCAAAGGTGGCAGAGTTCTGAGACCAACCAGCTGTTTTTTGTATTTGATCGATACTTATACCAGATCTTTTAGCAGCTGATGTAGAAGCATGTCTGGTGCTGTGTGCTGTGAAGGTATCTACATCAATTCCAGACTCCTGCAAGGTCATTTTGATCCATCGACTTATAGTTTGGGATGAGGCACTATGGTGTGGTTTTTTAAAAGTTAGTATGAGCTTTTCAGTATCATTTCTTAATGGTTTAGTTCTATTTATATAACATTTTACAGTAGAGACTGGACAAATTTCAATTCTATTATCAAAAGTTTTGAGATGTAACAGTGGCTGCAGGTTGCCTGTTTTTGAGGTTTTTATAATGTCTGGAATGTATATTTGAATTCCATCGGTCATAGTTTTAATATTTTTTATATTAATTAAAGACAAAGTTTGTACTCTATGACCTGTAGTAAGGGCAAGGATAGTTACCAATTTCTTTGTTAGTTTTTCTAAAGTTATGTCTTCATTGGGGTAAAGATTTGCAAGATAGATTAATACTACCGCAGGGTCCCAGGTAACATTATACTTTGGGGTAGGCGGTTTCGTACGGTATACGCCTCGCATAAATCGTTTAATCCGTTCGTCAGATCCGATCTTAGAACTAATTAACAGTGAAAGGGCTGATCTGGTAGTATTTATTGTACCATATGATGCTCCTGAATCAAAGCATTCACTTAAAAATTTTAAAATGTAGGGAACGGAAGCTTCATAGGTGTCTATATTATATTTCTTGCAAAATAGCCACCAAGATTTCAAGGAAGAGTCATACTGTTTCATGGAACTGTTAGAGAGTGAATTTAACATGATTTGGAGGGCTGAATTTGGTGTGCCTCTTCTCATGTATGCCTCGCTGAGAGCAGTCCTGCAGCCAGGGTAAGTTGGTGGTGAAGGGGGTGACAGTCTCTGAAAGGAGAGGATAGTAGTTCTATATTTGGCTCAAAAATTAATAATTCCTTAGTTAATAATGAGTCCAATAGTGGAAACCAGGGTTGAGATGGCCAATATGGAAAAACTAAGATACCCGTGGCCCTGTCTGTCTTGATTTTTTGAAGGCATTTTAATATTAGTGAAAATGGAGGAAATGCATAAAAATAGTATTTTGACCAGTTAAGAGTGAATGCATCTACTTGGAAGGCTTCAGGATCACATTTCCAGGATACAAACTTTCTGCATTTTCTGTTAGTTCTAGATGCGAACAAATCTATATTCGGCACCCCAAACCGTTCCAGTATTTTACTGAAAGCCATTTGAGAGAGCTCCCATTCAATATTGATTTTTCTAGATTCTCTGTCAGCTTCAAAGTTATCTTTTGTGTTAATATAAGATGCATATATCCAAATATTTCTTTGTTCACACCATTGCCATATGTCTCTAGTAATATAATTTAAATGTGGAAACTGAACCCCCCCCATTTTGTTAATATATGCAACTGCAGTAGTATTATCTACTCTTAATAACACTTCACAGTCATGTAAATCTTTTGCAAAACATTGGAGCCCTAAGAAAGCTGCTTTTAACTCTAAATAATTTATGTGGTAATTCTTTTCTAAATCTGACCATGAACCTGAAGCTTTATTCGGTTCACATACAGCTCCCCAACCAGTAGTTGAAGCATCTGTTAGTATTTCTGTTTTAAAATTATGTTGCTTTATTGGATTACATTTGGACAAATTTTTACTCCACCAATCTAAATCTGGATGGACTAAATTTTTAATGGGCATTATTGCATCATAGTTGTCATTTGATTGTAGCAGACTTAAGTATTTCTCTCTTTCTAAGATCTTGGTATATACCCAGCCATAAGGAATTGCTGGGCAAATTGAAGTTAATGTTCCTAACAATTGAGAGGATTCCCTTATTCGACACTGGCTTTTAACTTTATAACTTTTTATTTTGTCCAATATTGTAATTTGTTTTTGTTGGGGAACTGATAAAGTAAGGTTTGATGATTCTAAAATAAAACCCAAATACTGACATGATTGACTAGGTATAAGATGGCTCTTATCAAAATTGATGACAAATCCTAACTTTTGCAAAAGATTTACTGCAAATTGTACATTTTTCTCACATTTTCTTTTTGATTTATGGAAATACAGGCTGTCATCTAAGTAACATGTCATAATAATGTTATTTTCTCTAAGGTAAGAACAAACTGGTTTTAGTAACTTTGTGAAAACAAAAGGTGCTGTACATAAACCATAAGGCAGAGCATTGAATTCAAATAAATGGCCATCAAAAGTAAACCTTAAATATTTCTTATAAGTATCTGCTATAGGTACAGAGAAGTAGGCTTCTTTTAAATCTATAGAGGTCATAAAACAATCTTTTGATATAAGTTTGCACGCTGTTCTAATATCTTCCAACTTGAAATGTTCTGTTTCTATAAAACTATTGAGTTTTTTTAAATTTAATATAAATCTATATGTGCCATTGGGTTTTGGAACCAAAAATATGGGAGATATAAATTGATTTGGACAGAAAGAACATTCTGAGACTGCACCTAAAATAGTTAGTTTATCAATTTCAAACTTAAGTAATTCTTTTTCTTTCTCTGACCAATGTTGTGTTACAGCTTGGTAAGGAGGTGGAGTTTCCCTGAATGGAATTTCATAGCCTTCAACCCATTTTAAAATGAATGGATCGCTGGTTATTTCACACCAGTTGTTTCTTAAATATTTAAGTCTACCTGCATGTACCTGAGTGTCTATCTGCGGTATCTGGACTTGGAACTGGGTGGGGCTGACTTCCGAGTTTTCCAGTGCACTTGGTCCAGTCGAGATTGCCTCTGATGCTGATTCTGGTGCCCGCCGCGAGCTCGTTGTTGTTGTTGATACTGCGGCGGGCCTCTCCAGTTTTCCTGTTTCTTTTGAGCCCTAGGTTTAGATGACTTCTTTTCCTGGATTGCTGTTTTAATTGTGGAGCCTGCTTTTTGGATAGCTTGTGCAGCCCTGATTTTTTCAGCACAGTCCGACCCAAATAATGTTTCATCTGGTGTTGCTGTGCGTACAGCATCTTGGACAACCTTATTAACACCAGCCAAAGCAAAAAATTTCCTCGAAGTAGAGTCCTGATAATGTATTTCAGCAGCTAATTTTGCTGCATCGCTCATTTCTTCAACAAGGACTTTGCTGTTTAAGTTACCTATCAGTACTTTGCTCAAGGACTTTCCCAGACAAGTTATTAGTTTTCCCATTAAGTTTTGTCTTTGGCATATTCTTTTATCCCTTTTTAAGGTGGTTTCTGACTGTGAAGCAGATATTTCTGCATTCATAATGGGAGCCACTACTCTAGGGAAATTTACAGGGGCAGGATATTTCCTAATAATGGCCTCCCGAGATTCTTTTCCGAGTCCCCTCTGCATTATCCTCGTCCAGCGGAGTGCCAATTCTGGTCGGATGGCTTCTCCAACTTCTGTCTCTTCTTCCCCTTCAGTTCCCAGTGCTTGTAAGAGGTCTTCCGGCAGTTTGTCTTCTGAAAATTTTCATATAAAAGATATAGACACGTCTATCCGCTTAGTGATAGCGCTAAGTCAATAAATAGAGTTCCAGTATGGAAGTGAATTTTTGGCGTTGTCTACCCGCAGTGTGATAGCGCTTGCCATGCATTTTGTGCGATTTTACCCAGTGTCCACCCGCACGTGGTGGCGCTTTTGAGTAATTAACATATATCCTCTATTGGGATCACTCAGGTTTTATAAGAACTGATATCGTAAAAGTACATTGTTAAGGTATATCAGTATAAGTACATAGAGAATCTCATGTTTTACAGACCTGTATTAAGCTCTGGTTCAAAGTCATTTTGAGCAGGTGGCGACGGTGCTCCGTTTGGTTGGGCAACCGGAGGCAGCGGTGCAAAAGAAAAAGGGGATTTAGATCGTGCCCGTGGTGAACATGGCGGTGATAAATCTTCCGAATCTAGTTGAATTGGTATCTTCTCCAACTTCTTTTCCAATTTGCGTATCTTCTTCTTGATGTAGGCTGGGTCTTCATTCTTCCTTTTTCCCATGTTTTTTAAAAGTATAGTAAAGTTCTCACGAGAAATTAAGTTGACCGATCACAAGTGACGAAATAGAAAAGGCCGTTAACGGAAAAACGGAAATTGGAACGAGTGTTTTACCGAATTTGTAGTGAGTTAGTTCAGTTAGTTTATGACCGGAAATGGTCATTTTGACGTTTATAGAGGAAAGAAAAAATAAAAGTAAAATGTTTGTAGGTTATAGCCCTTACAATTAGGAATTCTTCGTAAAATCCTTAATACAATTTAAGTCTTACCTTATTAATGCTTCTATAGACTGTTAATTCTTCGATTTTACATAATAACATACCTGATTTCTTCGTAAACATAACTAAATGTAAATAACTGTTACCGGTACATAAGTTCACTGCAGTTGTTGTTCCTATAATTAATGGTCTACCCACATCATATATCACGAATCTATTTTCAATAATCGCTTTTAAAATGATCTTATACATAATTAACTGAAATAGTTTAATATAAATTGTATTTTGTTGAGAGAACGTAGTGAAAGCGCTAAGCACAAAAACACGTAATGACATATCCACACAGGGTTGCCCGACGAGAGAACAGTTTTATCTTTATTTTATTTTTTTAGCTTTGAAATAATTGTGATTGCGCTGGCACGATGACGCGCTACTACACGTAAATCTGTCTCGGAGAAGGAGTAAGTATAATTACGGTATAAAGTTGAACGCTCACCTTGGCCGCGGCCCGAGCAAGGCCAAGGTCGTTAAAGCGTGCCCCCTCCCCTGCCCCTGCGCACTCCCCGCGCGTGCCCCCCCTGCGCTCTCCTCAGGCGGTTGCACGCGCAAGCGATTTTTTTGCGGAGTGATGTAATCTGCAATTCGGCGCGAGCGCAACATGGCCGACCGTCATGCTCAGATAAACATTTCTTACAGCGAACTTTTTAAAACACCCAATTCTGTTATTTATACACAAACCGTATTTCAGTTGGTGCGAGAGTATGTTCTCTTGGGCAATGTTACACATAACCCAATTTCGAGCAAGCTGCTAATCTGAAAGAATGTTGGCACGCAGCAGCTCGCAAGAAAGTTGCACCTGAACTAGCGAGTCTAGCGACGAGCGGCGGACGGCGAGCGGGTGCCGAGCGGGTGCCGAGCGGGTGCCGAGCGGGCGCCGAGCGGGTCTGCTGACGTGCGCACTGTCTGAACAGCTTGCAACAACACAGACACCAAATAAATCTGCAGTACGCTTGCCTTGCGCTTGCTGTTTGTTTTCACATATTTTCTAACTTAAATAATCTGCTGATCGTGCAGAGTTAACAAAACAAATATAGAGATTCATTGATTCGTTTGTTAGGAAAAACTTAATGAGAAAAATCAGTGTATTTTTTAGCAGCCAATTCTATGTTTAGTGCAACGTATAGGTATCAAGCAACGTCTTAGATTACATGAATATTTTCCATAGGAAATGTCGAAGAGTGAACATATAGCTACCTACATTGTTCTTCCTATTACGAACACCCTGCTTCAACGAGTATCTGAGAGTACGCGAGAGTGCTCCGTGTAAGGCATCAGACACATTAACAGCATGTTCAAGCCATTAGGTTGTCGGTCGTGTGCAGTGGAGTCGGTGTGAAGAGTTGCGCGCGACCACAAGACGCGCGACCGCAGCCGCTCAGCGCCTTACACACGCGATTACACCCACGCCTCCACACCAGCCCAGCCACATGAGCGGCGACGAAGGAGTTGGTTAGTGTAGGAGCAAGAAATGTTTGACAGTGCTCTATATCTACAGATAGTGTCCATAGGAGGAACTTAATCATCGTAAGAACTTGCTAAGCATTTAGAGGAACACGGTTGGGTTTTCGTCAGTAATAATCTCCGCCCAGAGCAGGAGGCGTCATTCGATAATTTCCCGTAAAAGGGTCTGTAAAACTGAAAGTTTGGTCATTAAGGAACAGAGTATAAACAATTGCATTTACCTGGAATCAAAAGGCCTGGTAAAGTTAGGGCGCATAGATCAAAAATCTTGGCTCTACATGAGATCTGAACACTTTTTCATATATTTTGAGTGAGATGTAGTGTAGAGCTTGTAAGTTTAGAGCGTGCACTCTTTATAAGAGCTTGGCTGGACGAGATCTGATATCTTTTTCACAGGGTAAGCTACGTAGACTCGTCTTGTCAACATTTTTACATTAAAATGCTTTTTGGTGGGTTTCATTGACTATTTAGCTACATAGCATAATTATATTTTAATCTCCAAAATTGCCCAATTTTTGGTAAGAGGTTTTTCTATGGCAATTACATAAGGTATTAAAACCAAGGCTTCTAATATCTATCCGTACCTCATTGGTTGCGCCACCGGCGGCGGCGTTCTCCTTTACAGATTTAATTGAATGTGGGTTTGTGTGTCGCTAATTGTTCTTCTGCTATTAGAACGTCTCAGAAGATACCAGCAATCTTCCGTAATGGTCGCTCGATCAGTCATTAGTTTGATTGTTAAGGAAAGGTGTGGGTACAGCTTCGCCAAATGATAACAACGTTTGGAATGATTGTAAATAAGTGCCAGCGCGGTATATAAATAAGATAGGAGTGTTGTCGGTCGGGCGGCGGCCGGCGGCGCGCCGTACTATGTGTAGTACGCGTGGAGTGGCCGCGCGCATGCGTATGAGGCGCTGCGTGGGCGCACCGCCGCGCGCCGGCAGCGACCACGTTGTAGGTATGTACTACGTAGGTACTCTGATCTGAGCCACATCAACACATGCAACTAGCTGCCACCGCATTGTTTCCTACCAGGAAAGGTCACATTTTCCGTCAAAAGACCAATTGTTTAATTAAACTGGTAAGTTCTATGATAACAATATTTATAATCGGCTTATTGGTTGGCTTGTTCGAATTATATTATTAGCGGAACACTTCCCTGCTGCAAGTTTGGGTACACAAACATTACAAGTTTATCAAACTCAGCAGTAATGTGCATAGATAATTTGTAGTAATGTTAGTCGTATAACACTAAACTAAACTTATTGACACGTCATAGAAAAACCCTGCCCTGTTGCACTGTATCAGTATCCGTTTTTCAATATTTAGGTACAAAATGAAAAACAAACATTTTGAATGAACACTATCTGCCACTTTAGCTATCCGGAACTTATCAGATGGAGATATGCTTGAGGCCATTAACTGATTGTAGGAATTTATGTCACTGTTCGGTCACACTGACTTTCAAAGAAAGCGTGTTTTGTTGTTTGTAAAGATAAAGCAATGCATCGACTCACTGATATCCGTGACGTCGTTCCACTTCATGATGACGTCAGCGCAGAAATCACCTGGAACAACAAACGACACCACGTTACAATCGACCACAACAACACACCGCTGTATTTACACATGTGCCGCCATTCATACTGCTACCTCCTACTGTTCTAATATACGGGAAATAAGTAAGAGTTCAGAATTATGAAGCACTAGCAGCGCCCCTCGGTTTTACCCGCGTAGTTCCCGTTGCCATGGGAATATGGGGATAAAATATAGCAACTCAGGGTGAATGTAGCTTTCTAATGGTGAAAGAATTTTTGAAATCGGTCCAGTAGTTATTGAGTTTATTCGTTACATACAAAAATACAAATCTTTCCTCTTTATAATATGAGTATAGATTTATAATATCCACAACCTGCCTATCACACATATGTAATACATACAGGTTGTGCAGTCGACGGTAAAACCGAGTCGTAATGAGCAGTGCACATTGATATTCATCTGGTTCACAACATTACCCACAGACTTGGCACTGATTCTTCTATTTTCACATTGTGATTCCGTGAATAATCCGAACATAGAATACATCAGACTGCCAAGCGCTTGTCACAGTCCATCAAGCGACCCCCATTCAGCCAAATCATTTCCAACTTTAATTAATTACAAACTTCTATAAATAACTGCATCATTACTGTTTCACTGTGCAATTGAATCTAGAATAACAAAAATTTACATAGAATGTTATATTTTATCTGTGAGAGTGGGAATGTTCACAATGGCTGCTCCTTTAATTATAATGAAACATAATGGAAATGGTAAAGAATTGGAAGTGAAAAAATGTGTTGTATTGCATACAATGAGCGTTGGTCGGCGTCGAGCTAACTGTCGGCACACACGCGACGCTGGCGTAGCGCGCGGCCGCTGCGCCAGCGCACCTAACTGTTCTCACTCCTGACTCAGCATTTCCCTGACATTGTGTAAAAGCCCCGCCACCTTGTAAGGTGTAAGGCGACAAAGCCAGCCCACACTATATTTATTCGTCAACTTATATTGATATGCAAATCCATTTTTCTATTCACTAGAAGCAATTGTGACTTTCCTATCAGGAAAATTCCGCTACGTTAGTCTTTTGAAACTAATCTGACATTATCTGATTTCTTCAGATTTGTCGTTTATCTGTGCCTGATAAATTATATCTCGTAAGTAAAGATAGCGACAAACACAATAACTGTGTTCTAATTTTATCCTATAGATAGGATATCTGCTTACACTTTGATAATACGTAAAAATTCAATACTCTTAAAACATTTTCTATACCGAAACGAGTAAATAATGGCGTTTGCGAGCCCGGCGTGCCAGCTCCCAGCATTGGTCCCTGTGTTTCCACACTGTTGTATGTATCGCAACATGCAATAATAATGATGGCATCGATTAAACGCTAAAGCAAAGCACACAAAGTGACGCAGTGGTGCGACTTCGCGACACGCCGCGACTTCGTCTGTTCTCATGTTGCCATCATTTTCATTGTTTGCCTGTTACTGTACACTTACTGGCCGCACTGGCATCTGATTCAGGAGTACTGTTCGCAACAGATACTCGATTCAAGACGAGGTATGCTACAAAGGGTAATGCTCAAAGTCGTGATGACAGTTGGTGCGATTTGTCGCAAGAAACTACTTGCAGAGCGGATGCACCGCCGCCGACCTTAGCGAACAGTTCACGACACGCACCGCGCGACCTCCAGCCATTCTATTTCAACTATTTGCAATCCGCACCATTAATTAGTGCGAACATTCTAAAAGATAACGCGACTGATGCTTTACAAAGCTCATCTAATCTGTCGCAATCTTCTTCTATCTATCTTTTGAGGAAACGGTTAAGCTTTCGATACGTTCGCGATTCATGCGACGTTATCAATGGCCATTAAGCTCTTTCGTTATAATTGTAGAGAGATTGAAGAAGATTGCTGTCTTTATCTGGAGTTACATCACGGTTTATTTATCAGAGAGCGAACTGATAAAATAGTGGTATTATTTTGTCAATGGGTTAAGTGATGCCACGATAAGAGACACATTACTGGGAAATTCTAATTTCCTGTAAACGTGTGCAAATAGATAACGTTTGTACTTAATATAGCATTCAACAATCCATGCTTAGAGAGAAAGTACACATAGCCATTTGTGAATGAGATCACGAGGGGAAGACTAATCAGTCAGCTTATAATCGTCATAGCTCACAAATGTTTTTCCCGCCGCAGTCAATGACAAAGAAAGGGAGGTTTCCGCCACAGAATAAATAAGTAATCGATGTCTTCGGCCTGCAGTGGGTCAATACAGCCTGAAAATAATGAGTAAGCACGGCATGTGTCGTCCTGCGCGACCCACTTGCGCCGGCCGGCCGACGACCTCGCGATTTCGTACTCCTTTCGTTAATTCATTGCGAATTAATGAGCTTAGATGCAGTTGTGTTGCACGATTAGCCCGTAATGATGAGTGACTGGGCGCTGGGAGAACATCATCACGAGGCTGATACCGATGGAGATGGTGACGCGATCAATAAGCATGCTCTGCTGACAGACGCTTCAAACAAAGATGGCGTTTACATTGGGAATTTATGCTGAAACGTTCTTATAACGAGTATAGCTGACCTATTAATATGTAAAGCCGATGAAGGTTCAGAATAAACATCTCAGTCAGGGAATATTACCAACTTGAATTAATTACTTAGGTATTTTCTTCTCTCTTTTCAGAATATTATGCAGCTATAAAATAAAGATTACGTGATTGCACTTAGCCCTGATTATAATCTAGTTACAGTGTCGAGAGGCTACCTAAACGAAGATTAACGGTAATTTCCTATAATTGCGGTCTCAGAAGAATGGGACAATAAAGCATTTAAACAATAAAATTGCTGTCAATGGTCCTGCATCTACATAATAGCGGGGAGTCGTTTGATATTCGCGGACGTCACTGGCACGTCACACTGGTGAGCCGTTCGAATGGACGTTCACCTTTGGCTCGGGAGCGTCTAGCTGGGCCACAAACGTGTTCTCCTGGTCACGAGCACCCCGGAGCTCCGGAGCCGCGCAGCCGCCGGCCTCACGCTGCTCATTACCTATACATCCATATATAATATTATGCTTTTTCTGAGTCCAGGGATTTATTTTGTTGAATCTCTCTTTGAAAGTTAGATGGCTCCCAAGTTTTATGATAAATTGATAAATTTTTAGCTCCTAAGTGTTCGTGAAGAAATGATTACTTGTAAGTGTTTTTAGCAACTAATTGTTCGTCAAGAAATGATTTTTTGAGATCCCTTCAGGAGGTCAAACCGTTTCGGTGTAGCATGAACCCACTGTTAGTAGTTTATTTTCTCCATGTAGTAACGTTGTCAACCTTTTGCCAAACAGTGAGTACAATGTGCCTTTTCTGTTTTCTCTCAGTTGATACAATTTTCCAAGAAACATTAGCAACGGTTTGTTGGTTTCTCAGTGTTCTAACTTTATTAGATCTGATATTAAACGAGATATATTTTATAAGAGCGTGTTTTTCTGTCCGATAATTAGTGCTACGTGGTGCAACGTATCGCGACCAAGGCGCCACTGACAAGCGAGCACAGTGAGTCAACTGTTCACTCATCACGCATACTAACACTCGCAAGAACTTTTACAGTAATGTAAACAAGGATGTGCAAAAAATCTTCTAAAACCGGTTCGGGCAGTGTCATTAAATATCATAATTTACGAAAATAAGTCTTCGAACGAGAGGCGTAACGAAGCTCGCGTTTATTATAAAAAAAAACTTGAGCATCTTTCGGAGAGGACACGAAAACTGGATTTAAGGATAGTACTGAAGACCACTGGTTGTTTATTCCATGAGAAACCCTGTTGCTTATGGAGGTAGGGTTCAGGAATAGAGGTAGAACTTTCAATAAGTTCAGCTCTAGAGACGACCTCTCGCATAATTCTGGTGGGCCATTCGCAGTTGCGTTTCTGTGCGGGCGCAGAACGACGGGCGGGCGTGCGTCGCGGTAACCTCCTCGACCCCGTTTCGGTTCAGAGTTGAACGGCCGCGCTCACCTACAGCCGCGCTGCACCTCCGCGCCGCTTGCTCTGCACCCAGCGCCCTCCCACCACACACTGGCACCACGCACACCACGCCACGCCGCGAAACTATTATAATATGTGAGCCTTATAACAAATTCACTTTGCACCTCAAAAATCTGTTTGATAAGTCGCCATGGCTTTTGGCAGGATTTTAGAATTCTATTTTTGAAATTAACGATCTGCTACTTGTTTAGTTCGTGTCTAATTCTGTTTTATGTTATAATTTATTAGGTATTTCTAAAAGTTTCTAGGTTTCAATGTAGTGGCGTCCGCTTTATCGAGTCAAAGCTGACAGGTTTACAGTTTAGCGACCTACCTCCGCTTCTATTACTTTTAAAGAATATAGTTTCTTCAACAAAACTGGGATAGTAGTAAAGACAAAGTGTTCCCAACAATAAAATATGTGAAATGCACTCGGCTATTGATAAAATGGGGTGACGCTGTCCAAAACAATTTATCTCAATTGTACGAGAAAGAGGAATTGTAAGGAGATTTGGCATGCGTACAAAAATGTTTTACATTTGAATAGGAATCCGTGTTCCGAGATGTTCATTACAGTGAAACAGATCGCACGCGCTCTCCAACACGCTTCCGAATTATATTCTTAAAGCTTTTCTGTACACATTTAATATTAGTTTTGACGTTAATTTGACAACATGCAAATGCCTCATTATCAGGTGGTCAGTCACAGTCAGTCATTAAGTCGGACATAAAGTCCATCGCTCCAGAAACCGGTACGTCGGTGAGCAGTGGCTTCAACTAGCGACAAACAGCTGTTCATTATAATAATGTGGTTACTAGACACAACACAAGAGTTTATGATCATCAGCTGACTGAGTTGACTTTTCATAATCAGCTGGCAAACTGAAGAAGAGATAAAGAAAATAATACCACAGGAAGGTAAGTCATTAGTCATCTGTGTTATCAGGCAGCGCAGGAAGTACTACAAAACCCTTATCTATGACCTAAAAAAGGCAAAGGACAAATTCAATATTATGGAGCTTTAGTAGTCCACAATACTTCCCTGGCTGGGGGCCTTAAATTCATTTGAGGCCACCACAGGAACAATCGGTAAGCCACCAGCGGTAAGTAGCTGAACTGCGAGTGATCCAAAAAAAAAAACCACAATACTTATTGCATTCCCGCCATAAACGCACAGGAAAAGGTCTTAGCTGGACGTCACCACGTCACCACGTCGTCGCCACGTAGGGCTCTCGAATGAACTATGCATAAGAGCAGCGGCTATTTGAGGACGTTGCCTCACGATCGAATGCCAGTCCAACGGCGTTGCGATCGATGCCTCATAAAGTCATAATATACACGATATTATTATACTAGATTACTGGATAACTGCCGGCCGGCGCTCACGGATGCAACGTTATAGACTACTGATGTGACAGCCAGGTAGCCTCACAGTTCACTGACAGCACTGTGACACATCTCAAGTCAATTTACCTTCAATCAGTATGATGGAAATACTGTTTACCCTGACATTAGGCGGATTGTCATGTGCGCTGAGGCACACAAGTGAGGTATGCGCGCTGTACACTCAGTCAGTGGCGAGTGATGATAGTGAGCATGAAGCGGACCCGTGGAGTGAGCGACTTCATCGCTTTATAGATAATATCCTTCCCGACCTACCGCAACGTGTAGTGCTCGCCTTGTGTAACGATTATAAGTTACGCAACGCGACGAGCAGCGCCAGCCGCCCAGCCACGGCCGCGCTGCTCCCATGTGACTCAATCACCACTCAATACAATTATAATTAAACAGTGAATTTATTGCGTTTTCATCACGAACGCCGCAGGAACAAGTTTCTAATCAATTTATATGGAAATAAATAATTTGTTCGCTGGCACTTCGTACACAGCTTCAGTGAGCTCGCGGGTGGAACCGAGCTTGCCTACAGGACGGGGCGAACAACATTCGCGCTGATAAATTTAAACAGGTTTCAAATTTGATGGTACCACCACTTAAAAAATACATTTGAAACCCCATCGAGTGGCGGGCGGCGCGGGCGGCGAGCGAGGCGCGTCTCGTAAAAAACGATATTCGAGTAAAAACAGGCTCCCGGGAGCGCCAACCGGTGCCGTGACATAACTTATACTAATAACAACCGCGCTAAGATATGTTGACGGAAATCACGTAATACTCGTACAGCCATGCTGAGTGGACGGCGTTTTTGTTCGAGCAACATTACATTGGGACAAGGAAACTGAAATAACAGACTACTATCATTAATGGCCTCCCTTCTCCGCGTAACGAAAATATCAAAAGATATTATCTTGAATTAGCCATCTTGGGCGTAACGTCGGGAGTAGGTCTTATTACGGCAACATATCAAACGCGCCCATCAACGTGATGGCGCCGTCATGTTGCGCAACACCTATCTGGCGGCGGCTGAAGTTGGCGAAAGGGCCACACTCAACTACGAAATACTTCCATTAAGGAGGAGGAGCATCGGAAGTAAAATGATAAGCTTTTGTGTAACAACCTGTGGAGAAAAGGTACATAGAATCTATGTACCTCTCTGTCATTCGGCGGACATAATGTTTTTAATCTATGATATACCTAGATCAGGTATGTCATAGATTAAAAACATTATGTCCGCTTAGATTACAAAACTTCAAGAAATTGGAAAAAGAATCTTTCAAGCCACTTTCTTCTGGGTAGCGCGGCACTATGAACCGTTGCCGTCTCGGTTCTAGATTCCTTCATAACGATGAAGTGCTCATAACTATTGCCAATACAAAAATCTGAACAAAAAACTGACGTAACTGACCGATGAAAAAAACTGATTTATCTAGCTATCACCAATAGAAAAAGCCTGTTATAGGTACCTGCCACCAATAGAAAAAAAAACCTGTTTAAGTATGAGCAACCTGCACCAACAGTCGACGAGCACATCTGTAAAAAGCCAACAATAGCACACTTTTATAATGATATAACCAACCTCGAGTTACGTAAACCTCTCATCATTGTAACTTAATAGGAAGTTGACTAACTGTGACAACGGCTTCGAAGATCCTAGGCACATGAAACTCAACTCAAACTCAAAGTATTTATTTCAACTAAACCCTTTACAGGCACTTTTGAATTGTCAAGTCGAACGAGGTGAAGCTATCTGCACGTTCCTAAGCGTAGATCTCTATGGAGAAAAACGTGAAAGAAACTCCACGGACACTCTTTTAAATCATGTTCTTGGGTGCTTCTATATGTGAGGACAATACATAGAAAAAAAAAGGAAACTATAAAACAATTCAAAGTATAAATAAAGATTAAAACAAGTCAGTGGCAGTTAAGAGGTGCTTAACGGACGGCGCCCGTTCACGAACATGACGATGTCTACTAGGGATCAGTGCAGTGATGGCTCCCGGCTCTCGCGGATGACCTACAAGTGCGACGTGGACGTGTGGTCAGCGTCCGCTAATGTCAACAGCTCATTAGCTGCTTACCGGCACTTGAGCCGAGCCTCTCACTAATTTATGTCTGTGGGCTTTAAAGAAATCTAACTTGATTGGCGTGACGGGAGCTAACTTCGCTCGCGCACCCTAGCTCTCGAAAATCTATCCGTGCCGGGGTGCCCTAAGCTCCGTGTGCGATAGTGAGCAGTCATTTGCCTAGCTGGTCTATTAAATGCCGGGACGTTAGACCCCTGATTAAACGACGGCTATCAATAAAAAGGCTAGGCTGCAAATAAACAGCTGATACACGACAGCTGTTAGAATACTTCAGATAAGGACCACTAACTTGCGAAGCACTGCCTACGTCAGTCTCACGGATAACACACTATGTAATATTGAAGTCTTAAAACGAATGGACATTCTATTGCTTTGCTCACGTTGCGCTTCGAAGAGAGCCGAGGACGATAACAAACGTGTTCGATCAACGTGTCACGCTCCCCCCGGCCACGACCTTGACAGTCAACAGTAGAACGAGCAGGTTACAGAACAGACAAGCGCAGGTATCGTGGACGATACTCTCCAGTCAGTTTGCAATATAAAGTAGAAATTTCTCTCACCGTATCGGGCGGTCGGTCACCACGCAATATGGTTATCACTCGTATAAGTTTTGATTATGCGTCGATTACGGCCAGCTGACCGGCGGCGGGGCGCGGGGCAAGGGGTGCGGGAGTGCGGAGAGGGGGGCAAGCAACGCGGCGATTGGTCGCCAGCCTCATAATCTCGCGCGAATGGGCTGCCCACGGCGCACGCGACTCTTATTATTTCCCGTATTTGCTTCTTGGAACTTGAAATGTCCATTTTATGCGTCGGCAAGTGTAATGTGCCTAGTTCCTGGCTTAATGTGACCGGATACCTATACGCTACACGGGCTCCCAACTAGGTGCAGCTTTGCATCAGATATTTCAAATCTGGTCGCGATTCATATAAATTGAACCGATACGAAGTAGTAATACCGGCGCTGGGCTCATTTGCCTTAATAACTCCCATTCAGATAACAGATCATGATATGTTTATCCTTGACTGCTTGAAATTATAGCAGGAATCTAACCTGCTCAACTAATATTTTCTCGCTTATTCACTACTAGCAGCGCACTGTGGTTTCACCCGCGTAGTTGCCGTTCCCGTTGGAATATGGGGATAAAATATAGCCTATGTTACTCAGGGTGAATGCAGCTTTATAATGGTGCAAGAATTTTTAAAATCGGCACAGTAGTTTTTGAGTTTATTCATTACAAACATACACACACACAAAAATACAAATCTTTCCTCTTTATAATATTGTAGATTTCTTTACATCTCTAAGACTGAGAAGCTCGATAGGGATCGACTTTAGTGGTGAGCGTAAATTAAAAAAACACACATTGCATTCAATAAGCAAACATTACGGCAAGTGCGGTGTTCACTAGACCACCAGCACCGGGCTTAGGGTTTTAGTTAAACGAGCAAATTGTAAGTAAACAACAACTCTAGGGTCACGTCTGTCACCAGCTGAGAAGAGAGCCTCCAAGTGCAACATTTAATTGTAAATTTACTGTAAACCACAACATGAAAAAACTTAACTGCTTAATAAACAGCTACGCCCTTAACAGTCGTGTACACAAAAAGTAGGCAGCAGTCGAAATCATCCCTATAGAGATGTGAGATGATGGGCGCTCGGCCCCGGAGCCGCTCCGAGCACACACAGCACACATTAAGATAAGGCTGTGTCCAGTGCCGCTAATGCCTGCCTCAACGCCGATCAGTTAGCCGTGTACGGACGTTCCGCCCATCCGAATGACAATTACAGCTAAATGCCTCTCTTGTATTCTAAACAGCTCACAGCTCAACCCTGAATTTTGGCATTGCGACATTTTAAGTTTCGAATTTATAAAGATGCGTGTGAAACGTGTTTTAAGAATATCTAACGAAACTACACACGCGAGCAAAAAAAAAACTATTTATAAAAAAATACAACCGACTTCTACACAAAAACCGAAAAGTACAATATAACTTTAATTTTTTGAACACAGACTTCCGAAATTAAAGTTAATTTTTTTTTTTTGTAGAAGTCGGTTGTATTATTTTGTAAAAAGTTTTTTTTTATTTTTCTCTTTTTAGTGATACAGCCCCCCCCGCACCTAAACGTACCAATCACTTTGATGTAAACAATAAACAATCATGCGATTTTAGCAATCCCGAACGATTTGCTATCATTTGTTGAAGAGTTCCGTTTCCTATCATCTCTGTTCTACATCAGATCTTCACTAAACTAGAAAGGGACCAAGTTGAAATACTAAGATACTTCCAAACTATCTAACACAATTTAATTTTTTCATTTAACACCGACAAGAGGGAATGAGAACGTCGTCAACGTAAACGAAGGCACACATTATTAGGGATAACTCAAATACCAGTCCTCAGATCTGCATCAAAGTAAATGGGTCCACACGACAAGCACTAGCTTTCGAATATAAAAAGAATCATCAAAATCGGTACACCCAGTACAAACTTATGAGGTAACAAACATAAAAAAAATATACAGTCGAATTGAGAACCTCCTCCTTTTTTGGAAGACGGTTGAAAAAACCTGGAATCACATCATCACGTGTTGCTCAAAATATTTTTTTTACAATTCTGCAATGGACTCTGAATTTTGGTCTATCATTTGAAAGGGAATTTGGTTAACTTACAACCTCTCTAAATATCAAATGCAAAGATTATTCACCTTATGTCATAGAACGTAGAATTAAAATAATGTTGTATGGTGGTCCTGGCGCACCCTATGTGAACGGGAGCCGTCGGTTGAGACTGGTCATCTCTTAACTGCCACTGACTTGTTTTAATCTTTATACATACTTTGAAATGTTTCATAGTTTCCTTTTTTCTTTGCATTGTCCTCACATATAGAAACAACAAGGACAATTTAATCAATGTTATGTAATACAGAATATGATTTAAAAGAATGTCCGTGGAGTTTCTTGCACGTTCTTCTCCATAGTCAAATAGGTTCATATTTTTGACTGATCGATCTTGACAATTCAAAAGTGCCTGTAATTGGTTTATTTGAAATTAATGCTTAGAATCCTGAATCTATAAAAAGTGGGCGTTTATGAAAATTGATGATCATCCTATTTTTTCACATGATGGGAAATGGGTTTCATTGGTCATCATTATAGGATTCCATCAGTAAACCCATTCGGATAATGAAAACCGTTTACAAGCTTGGACACAAAATATTGAGGGATAAATAACATAAATTGTAAATATAAAATGATCTGTTCATTTAGTAATCCACAACTTCGACCAATTGGAATTTTAGGTAGACGATTTTTTTTTATATCATTTGAAAAATATTAAAATTGCCTTTGAAATGTAATACCACAATCCAAAGTTGCAAAGAAATTGTAAAATACTGTTATGAGCAACGCGCGGTGATGTGATTCCAGTTTATTGCTCGCAAGTGTAGTTTTTATACATAAAGAGAGATCCATTAGAACATGTATGGCAAACATTCTAGCTCCAAATATACCAAGGATAACCGATATTCGAGCGAGAACCAGACCATATCGGAGCAAGGACCTCTAAATAGCATTCACGTGACCAAAACGTCGAACGAATTCCTTGGTTTTTAATAATATCGTGAACGACAGACGAAGCGGTCCGTTCATCCGGTCACTGTGCTCCACACGATTTCCTAAACAACTAAACAAGTCAGTATAAATATTTTGTAATACATTTACGAGTTACAATGGAGCAAAACATCAGCTCGCCGCTTGGGTCAGCGCATTGTTTGCTAGAATTAGTTATCGCGCTATTGTCGCGACCTCGGCTGAGCCACTCGGCCGCGCGGGCCCGGGAACCATCGGCGCGCTAATGATACGAGCACTCCATTACAAATGCATGTAATCTTCCGCGATACGTCCAGATTAGCGGCGCGTTGCGAAACGATCGCCTCTCCGAGCGCGCAGCATCTCGCGGAATGCAGTCAATTATAAACTAAACATTAAACACTGCATCTAATGCCGGAGCAATGCAATCCATGAACGGATATTCGGCAAATTACCCGCGGTAATAGCTCATGAATTTGCCAAGTAATTTAGCTAATCATATATCTGAGACTCATTTACATACTCTGGAATAGAGCTGCTTTAAAGGAGGAAGAATGAGGTTGCTTCGTAGACCAAGAGATTACTCAAAAGTAACGAAAAGGGACACAACGAATAATGTGTCTTGAAAGTTTGTGAGGTCAAGTTAGAGCTCCCGTGAGTTGTGTGCCACACCATACAGTTAGCTGGCTGTCTGCGGAGCCCGGCAGAGGGGACAGCGCTGGTTTTTGCGGCAGCACTCATTGCATGCAGCACACTACATGCGACGCGCGCCTTGTTGGGATGCGCGCGCGCAGGGGGCCCATTCACCGCGCAATTGTCAATTGATGGGGAGAAACACGATTCACGAACATTAGGGCTACCATCGACGACTGCAGTCACTTTAATATTGTACAGTATTTATGATAGACTAGCTTCTGCCAGCGACTTCGTCCGCGTGGAATAGTTACTTTACCCCCGATTTTGAAACTCTCAGCCCGATCGGTTTAAAATTGACAAAGTTTCATACAAACGTTCATCCCCTATTTTATCCCCTTGGGGGTAGAATTAATCAAAATCCTTTCTTAGCGGAAACGTAAGAGTAAACAAATATAATCAGAAAGCTACGAACTGCTAAGCTATCGGGAGTTACACGTGTTATCGTGAGTTAACCATAAAATATAGACATATGCTGTTATGAAATATTTTTTAGATAATTTTATGTAGAACATTTCCGTCATACATGATTTCTATGTAACTTTAACCATTAAGGCTACACACGCGACAGAAGCTTAAAAAATGGAGTAACTTCTCCCATTTTCCCAACATTTCCCTTCACTGCTCTGCTCCTATTGATTGTAGCGTGATGAAAAGTATACTATAACCTGCCCAGAAGTATGAAGAATAATTGCACCAAGTTTCGTTAAAATCGGTCGAGTAGTTTTTGTTTTTATAAAGAACATACAGACAGACAGACAGACAGACAGACAAAAATTTTACTGATTGCATTTTTGGCACCAGTATCGATCACTAATCACCCCCTGACAGTTGTTTTGAAAATATATTCCTTGTACAGAATTGACCTCTCTACAGATTTATTATAAGTATAGATGTGATGAGGGTGAAACCAGAATCCTGAAGGAAAACAATTGGTACAAAAACTGTGCATTCCCATGCTGTGTTTCATACACTTTTGCGAGAAATATTTTTACACGACTGCCCAAAAAAAGGAGTGTTATGTTTTTAGGGTTCATGTAGGTATGTAATGTATGTAAGTTTCTTTATCCCACCATAACTTCTTAACGGCTTAACCGATATCAATGTACCTACTGTGTGGTATTCTTAGCGCTTTTAAAATTTTAACTAGACTATGTAATCTACTTAAAAAAATGGGTATTATCCATGGTTCATGAATAAAAAAACCACAATATAATTGGTTTTCATGAAAATTAAAAAAGTATGAAATTAATAACAAATAATTTAAAAAAATATTATATATTTTTTTTTTTTCAAATATCAAGAAACACGCTTGAGATAAATCGCGAAATGAATGTGTATCTCCATGATAAGTATTCGCAAAGTGGCTGTGGCAGCCCTGATGGCACCGCATCCGGTAGCCATCTCCTCGCGAGCCAGGCTTCGGAGAAATGCCCACCAATTAATTTATCCACTTTTGGAGATATGTTTTATTCATAATATTAACGACGCACGACGCACACTGAGACTCAGTGCTACGAGATTTAGGTTCGGATGAGCAAAGTTGCGTTGGTTAACTAAATATTATAGAGTTCATCTTTTAAGCAAGCCGTGCTAAACCAAAACAAAATTTGGATTTGAAAACGTTATAACCTTACAACTTACAACAAATGATAAAATTAATCAATTATGGTAATATCAATCTTACCTCAAACAATTCGTTTGTTTGTGTCCTATACGATACAAAAATCTGATTGTATTGCGGACGAAATGAATCTAGTGAAAACCAGAATAAAGTAGCTTTTGGGTTTCATTAGAGCCTTATAGAGTCAAATAGTCTACGACAACTATCTGGTTACTACGTATATAAATGACCAGATTGTGGCCAAAAGCGACCCTAGAAAAAAGAATTTTAACGAACAATTAACCATATTATTTCACGAAAGAACCGAACATAAAAATGAAGCCATCTAGAATGTGTACTACTATGAGATACCGGGTGACCATCCAAATAAAATAGAGGTACGTGGACACAATATACGCTCCATGCACGTCTAATAATGAGGCTATTTACAAGCATGATGTCACATAGTTTAAGACAACACGGGGACTAGCCAACCGCGGCGTACGAGCCGGCGGCGCGCGCGCACTCACCTGAACAAACACGGCAGCACTCCCTGATAACTGTCAAGGACAAGCTCGCCATTACTACCCAGCACTTGGGCCTTTACACATTTTGCGTGGATAAATATAGGCTGATCAAATACGCGAGTGACACACGATCCTTTGGCAAACGTGGTTTTAAAATGTGTTGTAGATAAAGATCGATATTATGTAACACCTTGCTAACTTATATCAAGGAGGTAAAATAGCCGATACTACAACCTCTCAAGCCATAACAAGGGACAAAATAATGTTTCAAGGATCTTACTAGTGTACTACTACCAGATGCCTTATGTTTAGGTCATAAGTGGCCAACATTTGGGCTAAACAAATCTGAAATACTTTTATGACAGCGACACGCAAAAGGCCGTGGATAAGCAACAACCACAACACAACAACATAACACAAAATGATATGAGAAAAGATGCTGAAAAAGGCAAAGCATGTGCTGTCGTGTGAATTTCGTAAAAATTGCCGACACAACACAAAATTTCACAAACAATAGATACAAAATATAAATCTGTAATTCGCAAATAGCCATAATGTAGAGGTAGTATTTATTGTTACAAGTAGCCGCGAGTGTGAGCGCGTATGATCCCACGTTTGCTTCACGACTGCGCTTTTTGTCACAATGATCGACGAGCATTTCGCCGAATGTGATTTGTAGATGACAGTAACTCATACGTTTCTTACGTGGGACCGTTCTTACTTTGTTTTGTCGGATATGAGCCTGAACCGATGGATTATCTACGAGGTTAGTGTGGGGTCACACTATTGTTGTTGCGAGATCTTCGAAGAAACAGTAAAACGTCGGAACCTTGACCGTGTATCGTTGCTGTTATTCAGCGAAATCCTGGCGTATCAAGATGTATATATCAGTATTGATCCGACACATCTTCCACTTCGAATTACAATGACTCTCCACAAAGAAACCGATCATTCCCCGTATCTTTCCAAAAGAGCTCAACAGCAAAAAAATAATCCTAGAAAATAGAAGACAAGTCTCACCCATGTCCACCATCAGGTTCTCAAGAGCAGAAGAGTGAAGTGCTAGTAGCACCTGTGTTACGACGTGGCTGGTACGAGCGGCAGCGCGACATGCCGGCTACTGCTCGCCGCGATACACCCCGCGCGGGTTATCGTCGCTGGCCGCTCGATAGCGAATCAATATCAAAACATAATACATTCACTCGATAACACTTGTTTACCATGCATAACGATTTAGTTTTGACTACCTGGACTAAATATTTAAGAGTAGGGTAAGAGCTAAGAAATCAATCGGTAGTGAGGGAGATGAAATGCAGAGAAAGGAAAGGCTCAAGAAAAGCGTAACAGCAGTGCTGCAAAATTTCTTCGAAAGGGCTTCGGACATTAGGAAGAACACGGATGGGTTTTAGTCAGTAAGAGTCTGACCCTCCCTTCCAATGTGCCCAGAGCGAAAAAAGTAATTCATTTGATGATTTCCCATACAAAAAAAAAACTACGTAAAAAGAATACATTATGGGCCGACCTCAAATAGATTGGGATAAAGACGGGAAGATTATAATGAAGATAATCCAGGACTCGTTAGCAATTATAGGCCTATTTTGCATGATATAAAGATAATTAAGTAAACAATGTTAAAATAAATAATAATTCAGTAATGGACTGCGATATGCGATTTTGAATGATTGAATACATAATAATATCGATAAACGTGGAGGTACACAACAATTTGCTAGAAGCTTCTGACCGTCACAACTTGTTATGTTTAGGACAGATTGTATTCATAACTTTTACTTGATAACCTTGGAACAAGGGCTACAGAATGCTTTGGACGAATGCTTTGTTTCATTATCTATCAAACTGGAACATAATTGGAATTTGACACTTTGATAGGATAGCTTGCAATGTTAACACCAGAGTTAGCCGTCAGGTGACGACAACTTACCACTTTAAGTAGCTGGTCCTCACAGAACATTATCATTACTTCGAAAGACCGTATTGAACGTAAAGCCTGAGGTACCACCATTTTCCACGTCTCTCTATGTACTAGATTTAGGAGTACAAGAGCACAAACAACTGGTTTCTAAGAGCCGTAACTGGCTTTACCTAGACTCGACCGGTTAGAAAAAGTAAGACCTAGATCTAATCGCCTGAGACCTGTAATACCTAGCTGTAGTACTAGCTTATAGGATCATGTTGGTTTTTGTAAATGATGGCTTGGATAACAAAAAAAGATTTTGGATTATAACATTATGGGCTATCAAACGTTAGAGCTGTATTTCTTGAAGATAAAGATTAAGAGGTTATTTGTCTATTGATATTCCGATGGCATAGGAATCAATGACCAAATTTTGTGTTTTTTTTTATATGTAAATGAATTTTGCCCTAATATTATGGAACACAAAACGTATGTAAAAACAAGGGATGCAAAAGGACCAAAATTATAAGCATTGAATACAAACAACGACTACAATGAAGATCTAATCGCACCGCAATCCAATGTGCTTATATAGCTACTAGTCCAGGTCGAACAAGCAAGCGGACATAATTCCCAAGGCATTATTCAAATTGGCGAGTGCTATAAAATCTGTCTGAAACTTTTGACCTTCCACCGTTCAAGATCAAGTATCGATAAAAGACAAAGGCAAGGCGTGTGTGATAACAGCTATCACAATGCTGATGTGGGCTGGATAACTAGCTGTCACTATCAGTCAGCTTCTGAACACGTTCCGTTGTTGTATGACCACGGCTTGAGGTCAGTTGTACACAATTAGTTGACTGTTTCTACTGACATTCAGTCTGGCCACACCAGAAGAAATAGTAAACCAGAGATATCACCAGTATGGAGACTGATGGAAAACCTGAGACAGAAACAGCCCAAGAAAAAAGTAAAAATTCCGCCAAGTGCGACATCGTACAAGATGTAATAATGATAATTTTATTATTGTTAGTTAGGTATAGTGGCAACAGAAATACATATTGGGTAAACTGTCCTAATTACGGTTCATGAGATACAGCCCGCTGGCAGACAAGCGGACGGACAGACGGACCACGGTAGCTTAGTAATAGGGCACCGTTGGCCTTTGGGTACGGAGAATGGTTATCCTATAAAGCCAAAGAAAAAAATAACCATAAAAATTCTCAAAGTAAGCCTTATGAAACGTCAGCAGTTCAGCACAATAAAATACAAGTGTATAATAAAGATGTCCACTTCGCTATGAACGTGAACGCCAGTATTTATATTGGTGTGTCAGTAACTGTGTGCTTTCACAGCGCTAATCCTCGCAACCAACAGCTTTATCTTGACCACTGTGCAAACAGCTGGGGTACACGTGGTCGGGGGATGGCCCAGCATGGCTAGTAACTCTTGGTAGAGTCCGTGGCAGGACTGCTAAGTCACCTAATGACTACAAAGGACTTTCAGTAGTCAACTATTAAGTTATGTCGACTACGTTGGAAGAACATGCCTAAGATAGGATCAAGTGTTTATTAAAAAATCTTATAAGTGTTGTGGTTACTGCTGTCCTTGAAAACGACGTGGACTCATATTATATTTTAAACAATTTATAGGCCAAACTTAAAAAGATGGACGCAAAAAATAAAACAGTGGACGAAAATAATAACTAAACTTTAGAAGTATTGTTAAATATAAAAAAAAACACAAAATAGAATCCTAATACACGTGTAAGTACAATAAATTTGACAAAAAAATACAACATTTTTGTGACAATAAAGGTGGGGTCATCTTTGCAAGACATTTGAACTTATTGTGAAACCAGGAAGAGGGTCAAAAGGTCCAAGTGCCAGCCAACCCTCAAGACACGCAAGGTTGAGGAACAATGCGACTCATCTGTTTTGAAAACCGGTCAACTTAGTATTTGGTTGTCACGAGCATTCCATACCAGTTCTGATATCAAGGACAGATCTTGAGAAACAAAAAACTAAAGGCACTTTATTTATTTTTAATTATGCTGGCTGGCATGTTAATGGCAAAACAGGGGTCAATGATTCAACAAGTATGACAGGTCATTCGTCATCCCAGTGCCGTTAGAAAAGGGACAGCATAATATCTAAAGGCGGTTTTATGGCAAGCTTTTATGGCATATTATATCATCGAAGATGGATGGCAACATTCCTACAAGCACAGTTCATTCGCAAAACATAGTAACAATGGAAATATTGTAAACGTTGATAGCGCCAGTATTATTCAATCAACTTAGATTCTCAGCCATCGGTACACATATTAGGGCACTTGACCAGGACTCAGTAGATACCGGCTCACAATGTTGGCACAGCACTTTGAGCCGTTATCAGCCGCGTGGAAAAATTTAATAACCCAAGCCGATACGGGCATCGCACGTGTGTGCTCAAATCTAATTATGTTATTAGTTGTGTGTTGCGTGCCTTCTCTTACTGTGCTGTAGTAGGTTATCAACAGAACGTCTGCTTTGTACAGTTTGTATAGTGACGCTACTGGTGACTCGAGACGAACCATTCTGGTACTAGTCGTCCCGGATCGCCATGCCGGAAGCCATAACAAAATGTTTCAGCAGTTCATGCAGCTGCGATTGGCAAGGGTATAAGTATACTGTTTATAGTTTCAATTATTTTAATTAAAGAACAGTGGAGTACGATACAAATCTGAGTATGACACGAGGTCTTCTACCCAAGACTAGTGTTCTACAGTCAGACTAATGAAAAACAATCTGAGACAATGAATTAAGTTTGTTGGTTGGGAGTATGAGTTTTCATGGATTCTTCACTATGTATAATTCATAGCAATTGTTTATCCAAGAAGCTAAAAGCAGTGGAACTTCTGTATTTGAGTAGCTAGTGACGATGAAGAGTCGCAGACTGCGTGCCGGCCTCGCAGTAAATAAATATCGCCTTCAATACTGACGAGGTAATTGGGGACACGTTGCGAAACTAGCTCCAGCTACCGCAGCCGTCCTCGCCTCGCTACTTGACAGTCAGTGCTGAGCACCACGATGGATGGAAACTAGGACTTTCAAAATTATTTCTCATAACTTACATAGGCATTTATGAAACGTCTGAAGCCAGGTGCAAGGTTCGAATTGGCAATTTGAACCAGAGAAAAATAAAGACGACGTTAGGAAGACCAAATGAAAGGTGATGCTTCAATACCAGCACAACCACTTCGAACTGCCACTAGTGGCGACTTCAAGAGAGTGGTGTCATGAAGCGCATGTAACTAAAAGGGTTATGAATATAAATGTGATTGTGTGAGGAGTGATATGAAAGAAAAGGGAGTTAGTGATAGCGTGATGGCTGACAGGACAGAATGGAAGAAAAAAACGTGTTGCGCCGACACCGAGTAACATGGGATAAGGGCAGGAAGATGATGAGTGCAACCATAACCACTACACAATAGGTGCCACAATCATTTCTGGAAACGCTGTATGAAAAAAAAGCGTTACCCCACACAAGGAATTTCTCCTGTATCGTGGGTGCGTTTACAAACTCACATACACAAACAGTCAGACCCGAAACAACTATCTATAGACCATACAAATATTTGTTCCGTGCGGAAATCAAACCCGCGATACGCAGCAAGCCAATCGCACAATCACTGCGCCATCCTTGTTGTCAAATCATCTCTACTAGACCGATCAATTGGCTTAGCAACCAAAACTACGTTGGAATCGCTACCTCCACGGCCCAGCAACAATATCTGTACCAAATAGACCGACTTCTAAAATTATAAACCAGAGGCGTATTCATTCTGGTAGGATCAGAAGCATCTACCCACATGCTTGAACATGAGCAGTGAATCGTCCGCGCTCGAGCACCAAGCATGTTCGAGCAGATAACGGTAACAGACACTGTCATATCAAAGACGCGACCGGTGTACCACCACTGATTTGATTCACACGCAGCGCTATCTCACCAATAACATGGCTTATCAGAATCTGCTAGATAAGATAGCCGATGGTTAATGGCTAGGTGCTCCGATGACAATCGTTTGTAACACGAAATTAATTTACGTCCTTTGTAGAGACCGGTATTTGCTCTCTGGAAAAGTAACCTTTCCTGGACTGTCCGCTCTACAATAAAACCTTCAGCAAGATTTAAATGATATTATTAACTGTTACAATAAATTGGTAAATTTCCAATACCTCAGCCTTACTAGGTTTACGTTATGAAAGCTTCCTAGACGTCAAGACTTGAGTCTCCGGCCATATATTCTTAAATGAAACCTAAGCAAGAATATAAACATGAGTGATTAAAGTAAATAATACTAATGCTTACATTACCAGCTAAGATATCATAGATGTAATTAAATGTAACACTGTGTCGGTCAGCACGTTTACATTGATCGTGGAAACGGATGTAGCCATAAAGTTAGCTTGTAAACTAAATCCATTAGCTGAACACTAACAATAATACGAGCCAGTGACAGATATTCATTTTATTTCAAACATTCAACGGATAATTGTCGAGTTGCATGACCGTGGAGACCATTAAGGAATTGCATTAAAACTATAACAAACATCCATGCTATTATAGAGTACATGAAAGCGAACAATGTTTAGGTGGTGGACGTTACAAAATGATCATCCATATTCTGTAAACGTAACGCCAAGAACTAGGTGGGGTACGGACCTAAGATAACGGTGGAGACCCATAAAAACGCAGAGATAAGACCTGGATCAAATATCACTATCCAGGAAAATTCAAAAAGCTGGGAACTAGTGAGACGACACTGAGCGATGATGAATAATATCAAGACAAGATTTAACACTGTGTCTGTTAAATTACAATGTTTATTAACAATGGAATTTATCGAACACACCCTAAATTATCGAGTTTGCATCACAAGTGAGGACGTTACAAAGCACACGTTATCAACGAAGCTGCGGCTAGCTCACTGTGTGATAATCACTCGTGTATTTAATAGACTAGACTTTGGCACACTCAATCATGATGGGCTTCCTAACATCTGCAAACATGCAATGTTACGTAACGTGTCAATTCATCAATCACAATTTTGACAAGTGTGTGTAATACTCGCGGAACGTGGGTGTCACCAATCTCATAATTATATATCTGAAGATCCTTTAGTTAGGTGCATTATACTATATCATTAACTAACAGCAAGGATTTATTTGGAAACAACCAATCATTGCCGGCTATCATCACCGGAGTGGAAATCAAAAGGAACTGAGGTCAAATCGATTCAGACAAAACCGAATCTTACCTCACAGGCCTATTGAACAGTAGACTGCGAATGGTCAGATCTATGAGTCTGCAATTCAACACCAGAAGCTCTTATAGTATAGGCCTGTACGTAGTATTCTCCGGTACAAGTAAGCAATCAAGAAAATTGTACAATTATATAGATCAGGATGGTCTGTGCTCCCCAAACTGGACATTAGCTTATGTATTAGGGGTCACCATCGGGAAGACGGAATCGGGAGAGATCATTCGACAAACCACATAGTCCCCAATATCTGTTCAGGATTGACCGACAATTTGAATAAGTTTCAGAAGTAGAACATTTCCATGAATAAGTGGTTACTAGGTAAAATATTGCAGCCAATGAAAACCTCCCTGCTTTCTACTGTATGCGGAGGTCTAATTTCCAGTAGCAGTAACGCAATCCACCTGCTCCAGTGCTGTTAAGTAATTATGCCATGCTGCTAGTCAATACTTAAGTTTCTCGCTGAAATTCGCTCAAAATTGATTGCTTTATTGTTTATAATTATAGTTGATTAAATTACACAGCAATCGGTTATTACATTGCGCTTAGATCTTATAATTTGTTAGCTTTCGAAACGTTAGCTGGTAAGAGAACCGATAACACTATGCGTTTATTATGAAAATAAGTATACATAGGAGCTGAAATATTATCTGCTGATGATGTTTTGCACAAGGATAATCGTGGAAAAATTAAAATCGTGCAGAATATGAGAATGCGTGACCAATAGTGAACGAAACGTTGTTGTCAAATCGAGAAAAAGCGCAGCAGGCAAGAAAGTAATTCCTGTAAGCAGTAAACTAAAATAATTCGTTCATTTTACCAGATTGTTTTATGGGAGCGTTCAAGACAAAGGACTTCTCGGCAAATATCCCAAAAAACTACTAAATAAGCAGTTTACCTAATATATAATGAAACTGTTTTCAGGTCTAATTATTGGCAGAGCAGTCAGTGATTGAAATTATTCGCTGAGTCAGAAATGTGCATAATACACTTCCGGGTGTGAAAAAACTGAAGTGCTGGGTGACTTCTTCCATCGCTTTTGGGTTCCTATATGTATTTGTCAAGAACCCACTCCTTTGTAAGCTACCCGGCGAGTGCCAGGTAAGTACAGCAATAAACCATTAGGTTAAAATAATGTAGTCCACATTAGGAGTAACAAGTCAAAGACCTTACCAGGTAATGTGTGCAAAGAAGTTTCATTTATCTTGAGATAGATTACAACTCATCAATCTGGCTTATACTATGGGGTATTAGGCGTATGGCAGGACCGCATGACCGAACATGGCCACAAAAAACTACAACCATGTACCTACTATTGTAACCAGTGTAACAAACCATGATGTCATTAGAAAAAAGTTTGGAAGTCCTATCTATCATTCTTTGTGCCGGTTGTTACTCATTAAATATAATAGAGAGTAGGTATTGATATTTGAGAAAAAGGTGGTATTACATATAGGTTCGGCCCTTCCTGGATCCAAAACCGTTTCAATATTAGCGATAGAAGCACCTCTTAACAGATATCATTGTAATATTTCAATTTACCTCGGATAACATCGATAAAGGTTCAAGGTCGCCCGTCAAGGTCATCCCAGACATTAACAAAGAAATGGGCCTGTATCACACTCAGCACCCGGCCATAGACTGCTCACTGTTGTCTGAGCGCAGCGGAAATGTACAGAGGTGAACTGATAACTGCTTGTCAATCATCGTACGATCCAGCCGTTTCTGGTAAATTCAATAGGAAATAAACAATGCGAGCCGCACCTGGGTGGGTCAGTATGCTAATAAGATTCTAATAATACTAACGATTAACATACACACAAGGTAACTACCTATCCACCTACATTTGTATATTGTTTTTATTTCATGACATTATCATCTGAGCGTTATCAAATACAGATTCCTATTCGTGTGATGGATTGCAAAATCGATTTTCAATTATTCTGGAGTAACGTGTCAGCCGGCAGTAGGCCGCCGCTCAACTGGGTGGCGGTGCGGGGCACTGAGCGGCGCCGGCCGGCGAGTGTCGGCGAGCTGGCGCTAGTGTGGGGCTGCGGGCTGCGGCGGTACTCACCCGGCTCGGCGCGCTCGGCCTCGTCGTCCGACTCGGTGCCGGAGTCGCGCTCCTCCACCTGCAACAACAAGCGGCCCGTGAGCGAGCGTGCGGCGCCCGGCGCGCGGGGCCCAGCGCTGGGCGTGGGGCCCGGCCGCGCGGCTCCTTTGTTCTGCGGCGGCCATTTTCTGGTGTCGGAGTGACCTTCGCAGCGCTCGCTCGCGCCGACACCCACCTTCTCGGAAACGCTCTCCTCATTCAACGAATGCGTTCGCAGCTTGTGCGTCAGGAACTTGAGCATTATTGAGCGTCGCTCGCTCCCCGTCCTCGTCCTCACCGTCCGAGCTCACTGCACACTGAGTCTCTAACTAGACCGCACCGCACGAGATCCTACAGCCCTCGCGCCTATGGGAAACGTTCCAAAAACATTTTAAACCTCAATAACATATCCGCATTTCGCTCGCACGCGACCGCACCCGACCGTCTCCCTCGAGCGCCGGACTACTACTAGTTTAGTTAGAGTAGCCTTGCGTACGACGCAGTCAGCTGAAGTGGGCACGACTCATTAATACCGAAAGGGCCTAAGAGCGAACGTGTTAAATACTGCGCCCCGGAACAAAAATCACGATCGAAACGATAGATAGAACCATCGGACGGATTACTACTCGCTTCATGGCTCAAAATCTCGTTTAAATATAGCGTAAAACATTTTCGAGTGGCACTCCAAATGGACTCGCCCGGCAACCCATTGATGACAAAGAACCGGAACACGCAGAGATCGGACGCGATTGGACAAAACATTACAGAATACGATCGAAATTTAATGCAACATGCGGCGTCTCGCTCGCACGCTCGCCGGCGCGGCGAGCCGCGCGCGTCCGAGCGAGACAGAGCGCACACACACCGACGGTTATATAATACTGGCCTGATAATAAATCGCTGATAAAAAAGTTGCGCATGTTAGCACACTGTGGACATTCCGGTCACGATTACCACCGGCAAAATATTGACTCTGTGCAAATATTTATAATTCAACAACGGGTTTGTTTACTACATATTCTGGAATCTTAACTAATTCGGTTCCTAATTGTGTAAATAATCTTCAGTGCTCTCCACTTTGTAAATATTCCGATATTTTAGTAGCAATTCCTGATCAGTTCCGTATTATTTAGATATTAGGACTGTTTAGATTATTGAATTTAGCGTAGCGCAAATAGGCACGTTATCATTACTGTCTAGATTTTATAGATGTAGTTATATTTCTGTTTAAATGGATAATCCATACGTCAGAAACGTATAGATTTGTCTGCCCGACAAGATAGCTCACGAGCCTGTGTGCCGCCGCATCCGCACTAAGCTGTCGCGCTGCACGCCGCCACAGCAGAAATATGGAACAGTACAGAAACTACGAACAAACGGTCGAAACGGCACACTCACACAGACGCGCACATCTACGAGGCTCCTAAGGGACTTTCGCGGTGCGCTCAGTGGCGGGTGACGTGTTCATAGATAATACCTACGCTATTATAATGGCTATAGGTGGACCACTCAGGTTTTCGTTTTGCAAAAAGTGTGTACCCAAGCACAGATTTTTAATACTAGTATTAAATCCTTATACCGAAGACTAATTTTAATTTATATTGTATTATAATTTATATAACATATGGAATAAATTAATCCCTAGGAGTATGAAAAAATAAATGACCATAATTTTACGACAACATTATATTCTAGTCGTTTTAATGTTGTTCGGGCATAACTCCGTCGCTTGCCAACCGATTTGAAAAATTATTTTTTTGTTGGAAAGGGTATAACTTCCCAAATGGTCCCATGAAAATTTTATCGAAATCAAACAAGCGGGTTTTTGTTAATTTCAATAAATGATAGCAAATCTGTCGGGATAGCTGAAATCGCATGTTTGTTTATTGTTTACACCAATTTATACCACGTACGCTGTGATGGGTATGTTTAGCTGGGAGTGAACCACTAAAAAGTGAAAAATAAAAAACTTTTTACAAAAAATACAACCGAAAATACAAAAAAACAAAAAGTACAAAATAACTTTAATTTCGGAAGTCGGTGTGTTCAAAACAAAAAAGCAATCAAAAACACCGAGTTCCAAAATTAAAGTTATTTTGTACTTTTTGTTTTTTTTTTTTTGTTTAGAAGTCGGTTGTATTTTTTGTAAAAAGTTTTTTTATTCAACATACAGAAATCCTTCATCAAAATTTTAGGGCAGATATTAGGTATAATTGAAATGGAATAAAATGGCATAGAAATGATAAACAATATTCAGTTTGTATTTTTTTTTTACAATGGCATTATTTACATTTTGACCAAAGAAGAAAGTCGCATGGAATAACATGCACTAACGCATTTTCGCGTGACTATTTCTCCCAGATAACTCCTACCGCAAGTCGTGTTAAAGAACTTCGTTCCAATAAAACACTTATTGCAAACATTAAAAGTGACAACCCTAGCTCTCTACTGGAGCGTAGGTAATTATTTCAACAAATGGGCTTAGTTTCCATACTGTTCCATATTTTTACTGTGACGCCGCTCAGCGAGCAGCGCGACGCCATGTCTGTTACCTGCTGCTCGCTGGCTCGCTCGCCCGCGCACCTCTCGCTCGCACGCCGGTTCCGCGCACTATTTTAAATTACAAACCTTCACTAGTTCACCTACGTTCTTCTGCTACTGGTACGTTTATTATTTAGGATTTTCAACTCTTTTTTCACCTTTTTATTAGAAAAATAATCTGCAATATTATGCTTTCATTTTATGCAGACATTTTGCAAATAGAATTGATACCTATGTTACCGGAAAATGGCAAACTCCGAAAGATTACTTTTTGAGAGATTGTAAACTCCGCTAAATTGTCATCTGAACATTTGGAATACCTTTCTCGTATCAAAATTTGATAGTCTTTAACCTCACGAAGTCATTCGGAGAAATTGTGGAATAGCAAGTAACGAAACGTTACATATTACTATTACAACATTCTAATCCCAACGACGGAGCCCCGCTGCGCCCTTCCTTTTTCTGTCTGCAGGGTTCTAAAAAACCTTACATGAATGGCATGACGGGAGCTAAGTCCGCTCGCTCACTCTAGGTCCCATCATATCAATCGAACCTATCCGCGTCGGGGAGCCCTAAGTTCCCTGTGCCCTATGTTCCGCTAGTTGACTAGGCCAGAGAATTCGTTAAATAGTAGAACGCTCTGATAGGTCGCCAGCATGTCCTCAGTTTATGTCAGTTCACAATTTCCCGGAATGATTTCGAGAGATTATAGACTATGAAACGTTTATGCGTTAAAAACTATTCCAAATATTCAGTTGATAATTTATCGAGAGTTTACAATGTCTCAAAATATTTATAATTTTACGGATTTTGCAAGTATCCGGTGCGAGAAACATATATATTTTTTAAATAAGGTGCACAAACAGGTCAGGAAGTGCACTTGAATAAACGAAATGTTTATTTTTATAGCAGCGAAAATAATTCAATACCAAAGGTATAATTAATGTATTGGCATGATATGTTGGTACCGTTTTAAACTAATTGGGTATCCGCTGGCCTTCAAGTGCAGATAGTGTTTGTCATTAACAATGTGGTCGTATGATTTCTTAGTATTATATCAAAACCGTGCCAAACTAGCGTACATGTATTGACGAAGAAATTATCGTTCTATTTACTACCTATAATTTATGTAGAAAATATAAAAAGGAAACTATTTCAAACATTTAATCCTAATAAATAACCAGGTAAGAACATATACTTACACAACTATATGAATATTTGAATAAAAAATAAGACATGGAAATAAGAAAATGATGCAAAAAGACAACATATTTATTGTATATCAAAATTACGATAAAATTGACAATTTCATTGGCTTCATTGGTTCACACAAAAATACGCTTCCCATTTACAACTAACAATGTTTATTTTTAGGCTGGCTGTTGTGATGTTTGTAAATAGTATTTGTAGACAGTCAAATAAATGTTTTGTTTTGCGGAATGAACACTGCGTTTTTACCGAGTCGTGGGCGTATTATACGACTGATAGAGTAACAGCAGTGATTCAAATAATGCACAGGCAATTGACACGTTGACAGTCCTCCCCGGTCCGCGAACCACTCGGTTCCAGCAGACAAACTATTAAAAAAAAAATCCGCTTCTCTGACTGCACATTATCTAAATGCTCGACTTTTCCGCAACCGTTAGGTTTTGCATGGGTCCAAGTAGTAAGCACGTGTAAATAATCTCCGGCAAATTTTAAAAAGGATATCTATTGTCCAAATAACAACCCCAATGAAGTATATCTATGATAAATTTAAATTGCTAGCAATATTACATACATGTATGTACGTAGATAAGAACTTGTTACTTACGCTATATCTAATTAAAATATATAACTCTTTTACATATTATATTTACAAATAACAAATAATACACTAATCTCTTATCAATTATTATGCAGATTTTTGAACACTGGTTTTACGTACTTATTCTTGTTATAAACTTAGAACAAATAAGAGCGATCGAAACAAAACGATTTTGTTTCATTCTAGCGAGAAGAAAACTTGGTTCTGGTTAACAGTAAATAGGTACGCGAATATATAACAACACAACGACACAGACAACAACGATCAACAACATCTATACATATTATAATACAGGTCACATTAAACTTAATTCAATTTTCCAGGGGTACTCATGAATCAACATCTCTATATTATTATGATCAATTCTGAAAGATGGAATCAGCTTAGCGCGCCAACACGCTCGCATGAGGCCTCAATACATATGTACAACACGAGAACACATGTTTGCGTTAGGGCTACTCCCATTGAGGTTTTCAAGAAACATTGCCAATAAGTTATGACACCCTGTATATTACATATGTACTTGATAAGCTAAAAACTACATATTTTCAAATAAAGCAGACAAATATCATATTCATGTTATTTCGTTTCTCTTTGTTACTTAACTGGCAAGATCTGTGTTTACACATAAAAAAAAAATTATTTAGCACTTATGAATGTAAGTCAGATAGTCCTGAAGGACGCTATATCATAGGAAATATGTTATCAATGCAGTAAAATGCTGATAAAGTATACGCCGTCATTGATAGTGCATCAATAGTATAAGATCCCGCTATAGAACGACCTTCACCGAGATGCTTATTTAATGAAACATATTTTATATTTAATTTAATATGTCAATAAATATAATCCATATGGGTTGCCTAGCAAATTTCAGTCCAGAGTATGTTTAATGAATAATTTAAAAAAAAAAATTTTTTAAACTTTTCACCGGTATGATTATTACATAAATTCTATACCAATCGAAAGTATGAAGCCCATAGAATATGCAAACGTTAGGTTGCCTATTCTTTTCCGGTCACAACTATCGGGTTGCCAGGTATAAACAGGTAAATCTGTACTAGCATTTTGCAACGGTCTGTTTATTCAATGAAATTTAAATGAAATTAAAGATTATTTTATTCTGAACACGGTGGTATAGGGTTGGCTGCGAAAAATCAGTCCAGAATTGCGGTTGCCGAATTTTAAAAAGTAAAATATTGCTCCGAGTGAATGTGTGCGACTGAGAGGTCCCAACCGACCATCCCATGCGATAGAAGAGGACACAGCATAGCAGCTGTTTAAAGTCCGCCCACTTAAAGAAAGAAAGTGCGCATGCTATTTGGGCTTGGAAAAGAAAAGGATAGCGATAGACTCGTATATACTATGCATCATTTTAGAATAGAGTGTCGCTATAAAAACAATTGAAAAAAACGTGCTACTATTTCCAATCTGACCCAGCCTGTCCCTAGCTGCCCCCCTCAATTCAATGACCCCGCTAAGCCGAGTGTCCCACAGGGGATGCCCTTAGCGAGCGGCCATTTAGTTTTTAAGTAGTTTTAAGCCCTGGCTGGGGGCCTTAGAATCTAAGGCAACCACAGGATTGCCCAGTTAACCAGCCTAATGTGCTGAACTGCGAGTAGTCCTTTAAAAAAAAAAAAAAGTGCTACTATTTATTGTTGGAAAAAATGGCAAAATACTGTTTTTGGGGTGGATCGGATGATGAAATAATTGGTTTTAATGATGAAACTTTTAAAAACTGTGTATTAAAGTTAGCTTTTCGTAAAAAAAAATAATTGTATTTTTAATTATTGTATTTTTAATTTTTTACAATAAATAGAAGTAATTTTTTAATTGTTTGCTTTTTTATTTTGTCTTCTTATAATAAAAATAAAATTACAAGATTACCTTGATTAAAAAAAAAATCACTTTTATGGGTTTTGAATTTTTTCCAATAGTTTCAATTGATTTCAATTTCTCTGTTTACATTTATAGATTTATAATTTGCATGTTGTAAATTTTTTTAATTTTTTTCAATCAATATTTTTAATCAGGGTAGTATTATATATGTATCACTATAACCTTCTTTTTTACTAAAGATGTACCTATATATACTTTAGTGTCAAATAAAAAATATACACATAAATAATTAATTGATTAAAAAAAAAAAACTATTTCTCTATTCAAATAATAAACTACTCCAAAATGATGCATAGTATATACGAGTCTGTCGCTATCCTAGTTTTATCATTAAAATCATTATTTCATCATCCGATCCACAAAAAAAACAGTTTTTTGCCATTTTTTCCAACAATAAATAGTAGCACGTTTTTTCAATTGTTTTTATAGCGACACTCTATTCCAAAATGATGCATAGTATATACGAGTCTATCGCTATCCTTTTCTTTTCCAAGCCCAAATAGCATGCGCACTTTCTTTCTTTAAGTGGGCGGACTTTAAACAGCTGCTATGCTGTGTCCTCTTCTATCGCATGGGATGGTCGGTTGGGACCTCTCAGTCGCACACATTCACTCGGAGCAATATTTTACTTTTTAAAATTCGACAACCGCAATTCTGGACTGATTTTTCGCAGCCAACCCTATACCACCGTGTTCAGAATAAAATAATCTTTAA
Source organism: Hecatera dysodea (assembly GCA_905332915.2). Classification (NCBI taxonomy): domain Eukaryota; kingdom Metazoa; phylum Arthropoda; class Insecta; order Lepidoptera; family Noctuidae; genus Hecatera; species Hecatera dysodea. The sequence goes on along the minus strand of HG995294.1, from coordinate 405,639 downwards.
TTTCATTTAAATTTCATTGAATAAACAGACCGTTGCAAAATGCTAGTACAGATTTACCTGTTTATACCTGGCAACCCAATAGTTGTGACCGGAAAAGAATAGGCAACCTAACGTTTGCATATTCTATGGGCTTCATACTTTCGATTGGTATAGAATTTATGTAATAATCATACCGGTGAAATGTTTAAAAAAATATTTTTTTTAAATTATTCATTAAACATACTCTGGACTGAAATTTGCTAGGCAACCCATATGGATTATATTTATTGACATATTAAATTAAATATAAAATATGTTTAATTAAATAAGCATCTCGGTGAAGGTCGTTCTATAGCGGGATCTTAGACTACAAGTGCTTCGGACAACCATAACAGTGGATACTGCATACCAACCTAAAGTTATTAGTAAATTATGCGATTTACTCGATTAGAAAAATTCACTGTAGTAGCTTAGTTTGAAGTACCCTTAATTTATTGGTAGAATTTCTTATGAATGTATTTGATTGAGCATTCATAGCGCATATAAGCCGCGTGACGTATCCTATTACCATAGCATTTTACTTAAAACCAGTTGTATTTATGAAGAACTTACTTAGTAGCCGCCATGTTGATGTTCTGTGTACTATTACAAGTAGGTCCTGTGTGTATTTACATATTTATATAACTGTGCTACATATTATTATGTTTGCACGCTATTATATATTATAAAACGGTATAATTTTTAGGACACACACAATTTATTTACTATGCAACACTTTTCTATTTGATGTCATGTACGACGCTTTTTCAGCGAAAAATATGTGTAACCAAACTTACATGTAATGATTTATGTTTATATAGAAAATGCTTATTTTTATTGTAAGAGAATTAAGTGTAAAAGTGTATATAACTATTCAAATGTTCCGCAAATATACATAATTATGTTGATAGTGTCGGTGTTACAAGTAGTTTATTATGTTAACGTGTACGGTCGTGGCTCGGCAGGGTACTGTCACGATCGACACAACTCATTACTCACAATCAACAGAACTGTCATTGGACACAAGTTATGTGTGTATGTTTAGCATAATTATAACTTATTGTTTGGATATCATACGATATCTAAAGAACGTACCTAAGCCATTTATTTGTACGGACTACGAAATAAGCGAAGACAAATTGCACTTTAGCGGAATCAGTTCGGTGGAGTCTCCACTAGCAGGCGCACGGACTGGCGCCTGCCGAGCGCGGAGGAGGAACGGTCGTGCGCTCTCCCTCGGCAGGGCCCACAGTGTGGTCGTGCGCTCTCCCTCAGCAGGGCCCACAGTGTGGTCGTGCGCTCTCCCTCGGCAGGGCCCACAGTGTGGTCGTGCGCTCTCGCTCAGCAGGGCCCACAGTGTGGTCGTGCGCTCTCCCTCGGCAGGGCCCACAGTGTGGTCGTGCGCTCTCCCTCAGCAGGGCCCACAGTGTGGTCGTGCGCTCTCCCTCGGCAGGGCCCACAGTGTGGTCGTGCGCTCTCGCTCAGCAGGGCCCACAGTGTGGTCGTGCGCTCTCCCTCGGCAGGGCCCACAGTGTGGTCGTGCGCTCTCCCTCGGCAGGGCCCACAGTGTGGTCGTGCGCTCTCCCTCGGCAGGGCCCACAGTGTGGTCGTGCGCTCTCCCTCGGCAGGGCCCACAGTGTGGTCGTGCGCTCTCCCTCGGCAGGGCCCACAGTGTGGTCGTGCGCTCTCCCTCGGCAGGGCCCACAGTGTGGTCGTGCGCTCTCCCTCAGCAGGGCCCACAGTGTGGTCGTGCGCTCTCCCTCGGCAGGGCCCACAGTGTGGTCGTGCGCTCTCCCTCGGCAGGGCCCACAGTGTGGTCGTGCGCTCTCCCTCGGCAGGGCCCACAGTGTGGTCGTCCGCTCTCCCTCGGCAGGGCCCACAGTGTGGTCGTGCGCTCTCCCTCGGCAGGGCCCACAGTGTGGTCGTGCGCTCTCCCTCGGCAGGGCCCACAGTGTGGTCGTGCGCTCTCCCTCGGCAGGGCCCACAGTGTGGTCGTGCGCTCTCCCTCGGCAGGGCCCACAGTGTGGTCGTCCGCTCTCCCTCGGCAGGGCCCACAGTGTGGTCGTGCGCTCTCCCTCGGCAGGGCCCACAGTGTGGTCGTGCGCTCTCCCTCAGCAGGGCCCACAGTGTGGTCGTGCGCTCTCCCTCGGCAGGGCCCACAGTGTGGTCGTCCGCTCTCCCTCGGCAGGGCCCACAGTGTGGTCGTGCGCTCTCCCTCAGCAGGGCCCACAGTGTGGTCGTGCGCTCTCCCTCGGCAGGGCCCTCAGTGTGGTCGTGCGCTCTCCCTCAGCAGGGCCCACAGTGTGGTCGTGCGCTCTCCCTCAGCAGGGCCCACAGTGTGGTCGTGCGCTCTCCCTCGGCAGGGCCCTCAGTGTGGTCGTGCGCTCTCCCTCAGCAGGGCCCACAGTGTGGTCGTGCGCTCTCCCTCAGCAGGGCCCACAGTGCACAACTAAAATTCAAATGCTCATTTAATTGATTCAAATGCAGTTGTAAAGTCTCAGGTGCTAAATAGGTCAAGAATGAATGGAGTTTAAAAACATTATTAATTTGTTTTGACGTTTTTACCAAGTGACACTTTGGGGCGGAACAGAACAAGTCTGTAGATTTAGAACAGTCGTAATAACCGTAAATACATAATTCGTTTCAAGTCGTTCCGTACAAATCAAGTTCTAAATAGATGCTTTTACTTAAAATATAAGAACTTATTGCTAGGGAGATTCGACGCACAGCGTCTAAAATTTTACCTCACGTGTCATGAATGCACTAAAAAATCGACTAAAACGTGTTACACATGAATATCTCACTTCACTACCGCACAGTTTGAGAATTCACCAATGTAGTTTTACAATATATTGAAGTTGATACGGCATTTGCAAAAGCATTATCACATAGTGCTCGCACAAGAACCACAAGACTACTCAGCTCCACACACACTACAAAGAGCTGAGCTGAGCTTTACATTGATGGATCAAAAACAAGCACCGGAATTGGAGCTGACGACCTCTATATTAAAATATCCAGACCGCTGGGAAAGCTCAACACCGCCTATCAGGCGGAAAGCTACCAATTTATAAACAGTATTTTTATAATATTCATAAATTTTATATTTGTCTTTCTAGATTGGTAGATTCTCATACTGTGTACCATCAGGTACAATCTCCTACCTCCTATTATAAAAAGACTAGAACTGAAAGTTCTACAAGTGCCATCAACGGTTTGAAACCGCGTAATATCATCAACTTCTTTGCTCTTTGTCCTAGTTGAACTGCGAATATGTATTATATTTTTTTTTATAAATTATTACATTTTTGGGTTAATGTTTATTCAGCTGTACCTGAGGTCAACGCATCATATTTCAAAATTAGACCCTTGTATGTGACGCGTCATATTGGATGGACGAAAATGGTGCTTGTGAATGTGTGCAATGCGTGGCATCGGTTTATATTTAAGTGTTATAAATAGAAAACAGTTCTATACTACGAGTATAAGTTGACTATTTTCTGGTGGCCGCACAGTGGAGAGCGTTCAACAATTAGTGAACACCAGGCGTAGTTTACAGTACTGTGAAGCGTTCAGCTAGGACACAGAGTTATAGCAAATGAACCACTGTGAAGGAAGAGGTAGCAGGGAGGTGATGACGTCAGTTGATGAAGATCTCGTCCAGGAGGTAGTCGGGGTTGTGCTTCACGTGCACCAGCAGCGCGTGCGCCGCGCGCGAGTACTGCGCCAGCGCCGGCTGTAGCGCGGGCGGCACTTGTGCGGACAGCGGCGCGGCGGCCAGGTGCGCGGCCAGCGCGGGCGCGGCGCCGGGCAGCTCGTAGCGCCGGTACGACACCACCTGCGGCACGATGTCCGTCTCCAGGCCCTGGTATCTGTAACACGCCAAGCACGCTTCTTACACACCACTTTTTGACGTCGATTGCTTCATTTCAATTTCTCGTGATAATTAGAGAATACAGTTTGTATTACCGCAACAGATCTATCATCTCCATCTAAAATTTAATTACACCACTGAATAGCTAAAGGAACAAAGAATTCGGTAAGTTAAGCGAGGACTGTGACACATCACGGGCGGTGGAAGGGGTGGCGCCGCCATTTTGCAAAATTACTTAATTTTGCTGCGTTTCGAGATTTTCATTTGATATAACTTTTGACTGTAAAAGAATGAATGCGGCCGAGCGGATCAACGACGGTGCCAGTACATCTGCAGCTGGAGAGCTTGAAATTATGAAAATATTACCCGTTACGTACACGTATTCACGTACAACACACATCCGTGTCCATAACGCAGCCACATCCCAATTTATTTATTTTGGACTAGCTTCTGCCAGCGACTTCGTCCGCGTAGAATAGTTACTTTACCCGCGATTTTGAAACTCTGAGCCCGATCGGTTTAAAATTGACAAAAGATAGACATATGCTGTTTCGGGATATATTTTAGATAATTTTATGTAGAACATTTCCGTAATACATGATTTCTATGTAACTTTAACCATTAAGGCTACACACGCGACGGAAGCTTAAAAAATGGAGTAACTTCTCCCGTTTTCCCAACATTTTCCTTCACTGCTCTGCTCCTGTTGATTGTAGCGTGATGAAAAGTATACTATAACCTGCCCAGGAGTATGAAGAATAATTGCACCAAGTTTCGTTAAAATCGGTCGAGTAGTTTTTGTTTCTATAAAGAACATACAGACAGACAGACAGACAGACAAAAAATTTACTGATTGCATTTTTGGCACCAGTATCGATCACTAATCACCCCCTGATAGTTATTTTGAAAATATATTCCTTGTACAGAATTGACCTCTCTACAGATTTATTATAAGTATAGATTAGCTATGAACAAATGCCTGCTCCCGCTCTGGGCTCTCGAGCGGAAACTCTCGAGCGGAACGAGGGAGTTTAGGTTTAAACTAATGTACGATAAAAATTGTCACTTATTCTTGTTTGAAAAAACTAAAAATGAACGGAAAAGCAAAGCCGATGAAGATTACAAAAGGTCCCATGGACAAATTCAGATATGGTTTTACTACTTTACCTTTTTCAACATATACAAGCAAGCAAGTAAAAGATAGCATGTGTCTAGTATTAAGAGTTGAGTACCAACATGCGTAACCAGCGCAGCGATATCTGAAAGTGAACCCACTTTTTTTCAAAATAAATAATATCTTATCTTAACATGATGTGCACTGCAAAGACGAGTTAATTAAACTACATAAAGGAACAAGCATTTGTAAGTGATACATACCAGCTGTTCTAGATGGTGCGGTGACATAAAAAGCAAGCAAACTGTCAAGGCACTTTTACTGTAAGGCATGTGATATGATAAGCATAACATATTAAGACATTTACAAAAACAAACATTTAACAGTTTTTAAACATAGCGCACACAACAAAATACTCTCATTGCACCGAGTAGCTTTCAAACGAATTTATTTAAATTAAACCATTTATAGACACTTTTGTAGTGTCAAGGAGTCTGTCATACAAAAACGTACAACTTCATAGCCATTTCCACGACGTAGCACGTGCTTCTGGAGAAGAACGGGTAAGAAACTTCGAGGACGCTGTTTTAAAAAGAATATTCCTTCTTTGACTTCCATGGACCAAAAGCAACAACTACATAATATATGTATCAGAACAGCTCCAATCATGGTTAACCTAGTAATATTATACAGCTGAAGAGCGGAGCATCAATCTGCTTGGAGCACCGCCGTGTCCTTGTCGAGGCGCTCGGCGGCGGCCTGAGCGTGCGGCCTGGTACAAGCCGCGGTCCGCAGCGAGGCGGCGCGGGACGCGGTCACCTCCTGCGGAGCTGTCACGCTAGCGCAGCAGGCGGCACGCGTGCGGCGCGGGGGCAAGCCGCGGTCCGCAGCGAGGCGGCGCGGGACGCGGTCACCTCCTGCGGAGCTGTCACGCTAGCGCAGCAGGCGGCACGCGTGCGGCGCGGGGGCAAGCCGCGGTCCGCAGCGAGGCGGCGCGGGACGCGGTCACCTCCTGCGGAGCTGTCACGCTAGCGCAGCAGGCGGCACGCGTGCGGCGCGGGGGCAAGCCGCGGTCCGCAGCGAGGCGGCGCGGGACGCGGTCACCTCCTGCGGAGCTGTCACGCTAGCGCAGCAGGCGGCACGCGTGCGGCGCGGGGGCAAGCCGCGGTCCGCAGCGAGGCGGCGCGGGACGCGGTCACCTCCTGCGGAGCTGTCACGCTAGCGCAGCAGGCGGCACGCGTGCGGCGCGGGGGCAAGCCGCGGTCCGCAGCGAGGCGGCGCGGGACGCGGTCACCTCCTGCGGAGCTGTCACGCTAGCGCAGCAGGCGGCACGCGTGCGGCGCGGGGGCAAGCCGCGGTCCGCAGCGAGGCGGCGCGGGACGCGGTCACCTCCTGCGGAGCTGTCACGCTAGCGCAGCAGGCGGCACGCGTGCGGCGCGGGGGCAAGCCGCGGTCCGCAGCGAGGCGGCGCGGGACGCGGTCACCTCCTGCGGAGCTGTCACGCTAGCGCAGCAGGCGGCACGCGTGCGGCGCGGGGGCAAGCCGCGGTCCGCAGCGAGGCGGCGCGGGACGCGGTCACCTCCTGCGGAGCTGTCACGCTAGCGCAGCAGGCGGCACGCGTGCGGCGCGGGGGCAAGCCGCGGTCCGCAGCGAGGCGGCGCGGGACGCGGTCACCTCCTGCGGAGCTGTCACGCTAGCGCAGCAGGCGGCACGCGTGCGGCGCGGGGGCAAGCCGCGGTCCGCAGCGAGGCGGCGCGGGACGCGGTCACCTCCTGCGGAGCTGTCACGCTAGCGCAGCAGGCGGCACGCGTGCGGCGCGGGGGCAAGCCGCGGTCCGCAGCGAGGCGGCGCGGGACGCGGTCACCTCCTGCGGAGCTGTCACGCTAGCGCAGCAGGCGGCACGCGTGCGGCGCGGGGGCAAGCCGCGGTCCGCAGCGAGGCGGCGCGGGACGCGGTCACCTCCTGCGGAGCTGTCACGCTAGCGCAGCAGGCGGCACGCGTGCGGCGCGGGGGCAAGCCGCGGTCCGCAGCGAGGCGGCGCGGGACGCGGTCACCTCCTGCGGAGCTGTCACGCTAGCGCAGCAGGCGGCACGCGTGCGGCGCGGGGGCAAGCCGCGGTCCGCAGCGAGGCGGCGCGGGACGCGGTCACCTCCTGCGGAGCTGTCACGCTAGCGCAGCAGGCGGCACGCGTGCGGCGCGGGGGCAAGCCGCGGTCCGCAGCGAGGCGGCGCGGGACGCGGTCACCTCCTGCGGAGCTGTCACGCTAGCGCAGCAGGCGGCACGCGTGCGGCGCGGGGGCAAGCCGCGGTCCGCAGCGAGGCGGCGCGGGACGCGGTCACCTCCTGCGGAGCTGTCACGCTAGCGCAGCAGGCGGCACGCGTGCGGCGCGGGGGCAAGCCGCGGTCCGCAGCGAGGCGGCGCGGGACGCGGTCACCTCCTGCGGAGCTGTCACGCTAGCGCAGCAGGCGGCACGCGTGCGGCGCGGGGGCAAGCCGCGGTCCGCAGCGAGGCGGCGCGGGACGCGGTCACCTCCTGCGGAGCTGTCACGCTAGCGCAGCAGGCGGCACGCGTGCGGCGCGGGGGCAAGCCGCGGTCCGCAGCGAGGCGGCGCGGGACGCGGTCACCTCCTGCGGAGCTGTCACGCTAGCGCAGCAGGCGGCACGCGTGCGGCGCGGGGGCAAGCCGCGGTCCGCAGCGAGGCGGCGCGGGACGCGGTCACCTCCTGCGGAGCTGTCACGCTAGCGCAGCAGGCGGCACGCGTGCGGCGCGGGGGCAAGCCGCGGTCCGCAGCGAGGCGGCGCGGGACGCGGTCACCTCCTGCGGAGCTGTCACGCTAGCGCAGCAGGCGGCACGCGTGCGGCGCGGGGGCAAGCCGCGGTCCGCAGCGAGGCGGCGCGGGACGCGGTCACCTCCTGCGGAGCTGTCACGCTAGCGCAGCAGGCGGCACGCGTGCGGCGCGGGGGCAAGCCGCGGTCCGCAGCGAGGCGGCGCGGGACGCGGTCACCTCCTGCGGAGCTGTCACGCTAGCGCAGCAGGCGGCACGCGTGCGGCGCGGGGGCAAGCCGCGGTCCGCAGCGAGGCGGCGCGGGACGCGGTCACCTCCTGCGGAGCTGTCACGCTAGCGCAGCAGGCGGCACGCGTGCGGCGCGGGGGCAAGCCGCGGTCCGCAGCGAGGCGGCGCGGGACGCGGTCACCTCCTGCGGAGCTGTCACGCTAGCGCAGCAGGCGGCACGCGTGCGGCGCGGGGGCAAGCCGCGGTCCGCAGCGAGGCGGCGCGGGACGCGGTCACCTCCTGCGGAGCTGTCACGCTAGCGCAGCAGGCGGCACGCGTGCGGCGCGGGGGCAAGCCGCGGTCCGCAGCGAGGCGGCGCGGGACGCGGTCACCTCCTGCGGAGCTGTCACGCTAGCGCAGCAGGCGGCACGCGTGCGGCGCGGGGGCAAGCCGCGGTCCGCAGCGAGGCGGCGCGGGACGCGGTCACCTCCTGCGGAGCTGTCACGCTAGCGCAGCAGGCGGCACGCGTGCGCTGTGCCTGTCAGTGCCAGGGTTGCGGAATTTGTTCGAAAAGGAATAACAGGCACTCACGTCGCCAGGTAGAGCTTGTTGTAATCGTGGTGCAGCGCGGGCGTCTCCGCGATGTGGCGCAGCGCCATCTGCAGCAGCTGGTCGCCGAAGTGCGGCGCGCGGTACACGCAGCGCCGCCCCAGCAGCGGCTCGCGCACTACACACACACACATACACAACTACATTTTCAATAAAATAATAGACACCAAATCCTATGAAAAAGGTTAGTATTTTTGAATCACGACGAATTATATGCTGTACTAAAAGCCTAGTTGGCAGTTGTATTCTGAGCCGTTTGGGGTCCGAGTACTCATACGCTATTTAAGAATCCGTGGCTAGCGCGTGCCGCAGCTGTACTCACGGCGCAGGCCGGCGTCGGCGTCGCAGAGCTGGTCGGCGTGCAGCGCGGCCAGCGCGGGCGACTGCAGCAGCAGCACGCGCACGTCGTGGCGGTGCAGCGCGGCGCGCAGCCACGCGTGCGGCGCCGCCCCGCACAGCGCCATCACCTCGCTCGAGTACATGTCGTACACCTGCGGCATACCGCACCAACATCTTACAGTATTGCGGGCGACCAGCTGAAGTCTCACAGACATTCACAGTTAACAAAGTTGAGCAACGACAATTTTATTGCTGTTATGATATATGTTTTGCATTAGTTTAAGTCATGTCATTTATTTCAGAACAATATACATTGTGTAGAAATTTTGTAAAGTAAAGCAGTCCCAAAAATATTATTTAAACACGTCAAAAAGAGTTAACGAAGAGAGAGCTAACGAACAAATTTACATCGTAAAAAAACAATAATAACAAAAAATTAAGATAATAATAATTAAGTTCTTACATCCATTCTGAGAGCTAAGATTAACAACAATATTGACAGTAATTCAATAATGTCGGCTTCTCAGAATCAAAGGTCCCGCGGTACTAAGGAGCTGCTCCTCATCGATGTTGCCATTAGCCAACAGGTTCGTCGTTCCCGAAGGGATCTGTCGACATGTTGGATAGACTATAAGAAGGCCTATGACTCAGTACCACATACATGGCTCATGAGGCTGCTGGAGCTGTAAAGTTGATGCAGTTCTACGCACTTTCCTGATGTCGTGTATGGGGCAGTGGAGGACCGTCCTTCACTATCCAGGATGTCGACAGACCCAAGCGAACATGAACTGATATGGATCGAGCGCGGCATATTTCAGGGCGACAGTCTGAGTCCTCTGTGGTTTTGTCTGGCCCTAAACCCTCTTAGTACACTGCTGGAGGGTTTGGGCCAAGGCTACCGGTTGAGAAGAGGTGGTCAGGTCATATCGCACCTCCTTTACATGGATGACTTGAAGCTCTTTGCCCCCAACAATTTGCAACTGATGAAGCTACTGAAGGTAACAGAAACCTTCAGTAGCGACATCAGTATGGAATTTGGTGTGAACAAATGTGCTGTCATGCATGTGAAGCGAGGTGAGATTATGGAATCCGTGGGAACCCAACTCTCGGATTCCATACACCTTAGACCCCTTTGCTCAACCGAAACATACAAGTATTTGGGTATGTCGGAAGCGTTGGGCATCAATGCTACTGGCGTGAAATAATCGTTGAAGGAGCGCTTCTTCGGCCGCCTGAACAAAGTATTAAATAGTCTTTTATCAGGCGGTAACAAGGTGCACGCCTTTAACGGTTGGGTCATGCCGGTATTGATGTACTCTTTCGGCATACTCAAATGGACTCAGACAGAACTGGACGCCCTGGGTAGGAGGGTCCGTTCACTGCTGACCGCAAATCGGATGCATCACCCACGATCATCGGTAATGAGGCTGTATATCCCGCGGAAGTGTGGGGTCGTGGCTTCTTAAATGCTAAGACTCTGCACAACCGCGAGGTATGCAGCCTTAGGGAATACTTCCTAGAAGCCGACGTGGTTATGCAACGGGATGTCGTCGCAGTGGACAAGGGCCTCACCCCACTCTCCTTGGCTAACGAGAACTGGCGCAAACCTGTGGTATTAGATACTAATGATCGCAGGGAGGTATGGCAGAGCAAGGAGCTTCACGGGCGCTTTTATCGGGTCCTACATGGGCCCGATGTAGATTTTCTAGCGTCCGTGGCCTGGCTACGTTTTGGTGACCTCTTTGGGGAAACCGAAGGTTTTATATGTGCGATTACAGACGAAGTTATGATGACGAACATCTAACGGAAATACATTGTGAAGGACGGTACGGTTGACATATGTCGGGCATGTCACCGGCCGGAGGAAACCATCCGCCACATTATTTCCGGTTGTTCTAGTCTGGCTAACGGAGACTATTTGCACAGGCATAACCTTGTAGCCAGGATTATCCATCAGCAACTTGCCCTTAAATACAATCTTTTGGAATCGGAAGTACCGTACTATAAGTATGTGCCCGACCCACTTCTCGAAAATGGCAATTGCACATTTTACTGGGATCGGTCTATCATCACTGACAGGACTACTGTTGCCAATAAACCTGACATAGTGGTGATAGACCTACTAGAGCGTCGCGCAATGATTGTTGATGTAGCAGTCCCGCATGACGAGAACCTCGTGAAGGCTGAGAAAGATAAACAATCGGCATGACGAGAACCTCGTGAAGGCTGAGAAAGATAAACAATCGAAGTATCTTGACTTGGCTCGCGAGGTTGTCGACATGTGGGATGTGAACACAGCAGTCATTGTGCCGATAGTCGTGACGGCCAATGGCATAATTGCCAAGAGCCTCGACCAACATCTTACGAGGCTCTCGTTGGGCAGCTGGATCAAGGGCTTGATCCAGAAAGCAGTGCTTCTTGACACGGCCCGTATAGTTAGGAGGTTTCTCTCTCGGGAGCCCTGTCCACCGGTAGCTTGGACCCTGTTTCCGATACCGGTAGTGTACTGGTATTTTTTTATATTTTTAAATGTTTTTTTTATTTTTTTTATAGAAATATTTAAAAATGTTACAACTATGTACAAAAAATAAATAAATAAAATATTTAAAAAAATCAAAATAAAGATCAAAGAATCATTTAATTTTTACAAAAAATTAATTCCAAACCAGAATAATAATATTACAGCTGTCCTTTATCGTCTAGGCACTCATGGACACTGTATTAGCCCTTCCTCAATAAATATGTCTTTAATTTGTTCTTAAAAATAGGTTTTCGCTATTTATAGTTTTAAATTCTATGGGAAGTTTGTTGTGTAAAAATACGAATTGGTAGGTATCTAGGACTGTGATGAACTACGTTTTTTTTCGGTTGGATTGTGTTAGGGAAGTCTTTCTGACGTGTATTAACTCTGTGTCGTTGGTCATCCGTTTCCAAGTGCAAGTTCTTTACAAAACTGCTTAGCAACACCAGTATATAAAGGCATGACGCTGTCAAAATATTAAGTGTGATGAAATGGTCTCTGCACGAATCCGTTTTAAGCGGAGCAATGCCCTAAGGCTCTTATTTGAATTACAAATACCGAGTGGATATTGTAGTTATAGCTGTTGCCCCAAAACTCAATACTATATTTAAGCCTAGACTCAACCAAGGGAAAGTATACCATCCTAAGTTGGGCCAATGTCAGTTATTCCCTCAGACTTTTGATTGCATAGCATGCTGAGCTAACAGACTTCGTTACAGACGACATCTGAACCTAGGAATTTTATATAGTTAATCACTTCGACTTTGATACCACATGACAAAACCTCAAGACTAGTGTTGTTCCGACGTTTGACTTGAATAGTACATATTTTGTCTTTCTTTTTTTTTACATTGTGCTTTAGATTGTTTGTACCAAACCAGTGATCAAAAGCTTTTAATAAGTTATTAATGTTGTGTTCTAAATTATTTTTTATTTTCAGACATTATTGCATTTGTGTCATCCAAAAAATAACGAGTCTAGTCCACGTGTGTAAAACGTTGTTTTATGTACTCAATTAGATCATTAAGGAATAGGATGAAGAACATTGGGCCCAGAACAGATCCTTGAGGGACAACTCGAAATACTGTCGTGAAATCGGAGTTCAATGTTTTATTCTTCATCCACTAGTCTTTATTTCTACAAATTGACGTCTATTATGTAAATAAGATCGAAATAGCTTTAGAACGTTCTCTCTTACACCATAATATTCCAACTTGGCCAGTAATATTTCATGATCCACTGTGTCGAAAGCAGAACTAAGATCCATAAATACACCTGCCACCTTATGTTTGCTATTAAGATTGCAAATAACCTCATCGACTAATGCCTCAACAGCATCGGCGGTTCCCAATGATTTTTGATAGCCAAATTTATGTGCATTTAAGATCTAATGTGTCTCATAAGTCTATCCTTCATAATCTTTTAAAAAATCTCCGATAGTACAGGCAATAGGGAAATCGGTCTGCAGTTGCCAGGATCCTTTTTTGATCTCTTCTTAAAAATTGGAATTACTCGTGCAATTTTAACCTGATCACGGAAAAAGCCTTCTTCAATACAGTTATTATAAAGTGATCAACTTTGAGTTTATCAACTTTTTTATCATAAATAGGAGACTTTAGGCAAGTTGATAAATAAATCCCGAAGAGTTCAGTCACAGATCTGATGACACCAACTGCATGAAAAGCGTCTTGTTTGAATTTTTTAGACAAAGTAATCTTCTATAAAAATAACAATGTGGCTCCAAAGATAGGCTATTTTAATGATTACACACATACTCAGTGTCACTCTCACAATCAAAACGAACCTAACGACACCTCTCAAGCTAAAATCCATCAAGCCGCTTAGGATACAGTGCGTAACAAAGAAATTTTCCCGATACCTGTGCGTCGAGCTATTGCTCGCGTAGAGATCGGAGGATAATTTTCAAATTCCTCAAGCACCACTTCTTCTACATCAAGACGAGCGATTCTTCCACTGCTTGTACCACCGACACCACTACCCGGCATTCGGAGTAACAACCGCGGAGACGGATAAATACGCGGTAGTCTGGGTGGCGCTCATTAGGGTATCTTTCCCTATAGAGCGCTGCAGCTGCATTTGCTTTGCCTCTGTATATATTAATTGTATCTCCATAAATTATATATATATATATATATATATATATATATATATATATATATATATATATATATATATATATATATTTGTATCTCACTCACATTATTGTGCCGTATACTGACGAGGCATTTTGATACACAAAAACACAAAAGTTCAATTCAGTCCAAAACAAGCCAAATCGTTGCAAATATCACCAAACAAAACGGGTCCAAATTTCAATATTAACAAAATGTTGTTTTTATTCTGTGCTGGCTTTTTACATAGTTCATCATTATCCATATGCCTGTTTCGTTTTACGCATCACCGTATTGATTAGAAATAAAGAGTATCTGAAATACAAAATAGGTACTTTTAAATTAAGTATTTTAGATACCAGATATAAATAACTCTCTGGAATGTTATCTGAAATACTAGATACAAAATACGTATCTTTTAAATAATTTTTATAGATAAAATACTTTTGTAAAAAAACATCATTTTTTTACATGTATATCGCGTTGATTACGCAAACGTGACAAAGCATAATATTATATTTTTAAGGTTTTAATTTAAAACGATAAAAAAAAACTTTTTACAAAAAAATACAACCGGCTTCTACACAAAAAACCAAAAATCACAAAATAACTTTAATTTCGGAACTCGGTGTTTGTGAGTGCTTTTTTGTTTTTTGAACACCGACTTCCGAAATTAAAGTTATTTTGTGCATTTTGGTGTTTTGTGTAGAAGTCGGTTGTATTTTTTTGTAAAAAGTTTTATTTTTCACTTTTTAGTGGTACACTCCCCCCCCTCTCCCGCCTAAACGTACCAATCACATTGGTGTAAACAATAAACAAACAAGCGATTTCAGCAATCCCGAACGATTTGCTACCATTTATTGAAGAGTTCGGTTTTCTATCATCTCTGTTCTTCATCAGATCTTCACCAAACTAGAAAGGGACCACGTTGAAATACTAAGATGCTCTTCCAAACCATCGTACACAATTTTATTTTTTCATTTTACATCGACAAGAGGGAATGAGAACGTCAATATAAACTAAACCACGCATTATTAGGGATAACGCAAATACTAGTCGTTAGATCTCAATCAAATTTAAATGGGACCACACGACGAATACAAAAAGAATCATCAAAATCGGTACACCCAGTAGAAAGTTATGAGGTAACAAACATAAAAAAATACAGTCGAATTGAGAACCTTCTCCTTTTTGGGAAGCCGGTTGAAAAAAAAACTTTTTACAAAAAATAAAACCGACTTCTAAACAAAAAAACCAAAAAGTATAAAATAACTTTAATTTCGGAACTCGGTGTTTTTGGTTGCTTTTTGTTGTTGAACACACCGACTTCCGAAATTAAAGTTATTTTATACTTTTTGGTTTTTTTGTTTAGAAGTCGGTTTTATTTTTTGTAAAATGTTTTTTTATTTTTCATCTTTAGTGGTTCACTCCCAGCTAAACATACCCATCACAGCGTACGTGGTATAAATTGGTGTAAACAATAAACAAACATGCGATTTCAGCTATCCCGACGGACAAAAAAACCGCTTGTTCGATTTCAATAAAATTTTCATGGGACCATTTGGGAAGTATATCCTTTCCAACAAAAAAAGAATTTTTCAAATCGGTTAGCAAGCGACGGAGTTATGCGCGAACAAACATTAAAAAAAAAAACAAACATCCGAATTGAGAACCTCCTCCTTTTTTAGAAGTCGAATAATAAAAAAAATATGTAATTAATAAATAATGCCATAATAAGGTTTTTGAAAACTAACCATCTAAGGGGGTTTAGAGGGTGTTAAAATTAGTATGGAAAAATGTAAACGCTTGGTTCAATGAAGTTGAAACTCGGCATGGTAGTTTAAAATAACCTCCTTTTTTGAAGTCGGCTAAAAAAAACAAGTTTTGATTTATAGGAAATCAACTCCTAAAAGGGTAAAAAGGGGTGATACATTTTTAGATCATTACTGTTTCCTTAAACTTACTTGGAAATTAATATTCAGGAACAATCTAAACGTGTATATATATGTATAATTAGAGCGGATCGACTAAGGGTCGATTATGAAAAAATCGTTAGATCCACAGTGAAGAGCACAAAAGATGTGCTGATCCTGAGCCCATCAACCGCATTAAATTGGCTAGTTACTATAAATCGTTTCGATTAACTTTCAAAAACTACCCGTTACAGTCTATACCCCATAACGGGGTGTTAACAATAGGGTAGTTAACTAAAAAAAAACTAATTAGTCCGTCCGTGTGACGTCACTACTCGCTACAATTTTTACCGGGCCGTGACGTCACACGCTCCCACTTTTTATAGATTTGATAAAGGAAAAAATACGTGTCAAATATTTTTCTATAATCTAACTGACGTGACGGACTAAATATAATCATATATTTTTTACTCAGGCAACATCCCTATTCTGGAGTACCGACTAAATCCGCGCGGACGAAGTGCTAGTTAATGAATATGCCCCAGGTTAAGGAAGATGCGCAACTTTCCGTAAACAGCATTTTTTGCAGACGAACCGCGAGAGGCGAATTAAAATAATGGACAGCAATTAATTATATTGGGTCAACACACCTACCACATAAGGTAAAATGTAACGGGCAAATAAAACCAAAATCCTTGAAGTTGGCACAAATCCTGAGGACGATGTATAAAAAATACTAATATAAAATACATTTTTCGGCGGTTGTTAAATATTGAGTTTTATATGGTTTTATGATACGGAAAACCAATAGGTATGCAGCTATCAGGAAAATAATGAATTTAATTTAATCCTTTTATCATGTAGGCACTTTGGTTATATTTCCTCTTTCGAAAAAAAAACCTAAAGCAAGTTTTGAAGAAATGATCAAATCATTATTTTTTATTTAATTCAATTAACAGCTTTTTGGTGATGATGACCGATATCAATCGTCATCACATGGAATATTCCGATTCGATTGATATGATCAGTCGATCAACAAGTGTTTAAGCACGGTAATTAATTATTGATACCAAGATTTATCAGTAGAGTGGGGAGTAAAGCATTTATTTCAATTAAACCCTTTACAGGCACTTTTGAATTGTCAAGTCGAAAGAGGTGAAGCTATCTGCACGTTCCAAAGCGTAGATCTCTATGGAGAAGAACGTACAAGAAACTCCACGGACACTCTTTTAAATCATGTTCTGTAACACATAACTTTGGTTACATCCTTGGTGCTTCTATATGTGAGGACAATGCAAAGAAAAAATAAAGGAATCTATAAAACAATTCAAAGTATAAAGATTAAAACAAGACAGTGGCAGTTAAGAGGTGACCAGTCTCAACCGACGGCGCCCGTTCACAAACATGACGTAATCAATCTTATTTAGATAATTGATGATATTGACGAGAAGTGAATGCCATTATTTTGTTGCATGATGACATGCAGAACAGATTATACTTGTTGCTTTGATAGTAAATTGTATCGTGTCATATTTGATGTAAAAAAAGCGAATGGGGCTCGCACACGAAGGGTTCCGAACCATTATATATAAAAACGGCATGAGTTATATGGGAGCTATAAATATTTATTGTTGGTATAGCGGCAACAGAAATACATCATTTTTGAAAATTTCAACTGTCCAACTATCATGGTTCATGAGATGCAGCCTGGTGACAGACGGACAGATAGACGGGCGGACGGAAAGCGGAGTCTTAGTAATAGGGTCCCGTTTTACCCTTTTCATACGGAATCCTAAAACCTAGGTACCGTTTTTTCTCTATGCGGCCAGTATAGGTCAGCAGATAAATTAAACAATAATCAGAATACATATTGACATTATCAGCCAGAATGTATCCAGTGAAGTGTCTCTCTCTACCATTCATGAATTCTGGTCCATTATTTATTAACTCTTTTAATAGGCAGATATAGAAGGAAACCACATGCCTTTTGCTATATGTAACTAGCTTTTGCCTGCAACTTCGTACGCGCATATCCCGTTTTTTTCCGTTTCCGTAGTAATTTCGGGAAATCCCCTCTTAGCAATTCCCTACCAAGGCAATTTCCAGCTTTGTACGACCATAAGTGTCGGCTGTAAGTTGTCAGTCGCTCACTAACGCAAGAGGTTTCAGAACATTTAAAGAATTTTATTTAGATCGTTTTGAGGGTTCCGTTACCGAAGGGTCCAAACAGAGCCCTATTGCTGTCACTCATGTGTGCGTCGTTCGTCGTCTGTCACACAGGTTTTATAGCCAAATAGTGGGAGCTACAGGCTTAAAATATTCTCAGTATTAAGCATCTTGATAACTCAAAGCCACACAAATTGACAAAAAATATTTTAGTGTTCTAAAAAAACATACCCCATCTAGTGGGGTATCATGTTTTTTTTTTTTGTTTTAAAAAATATTGTAAATAAAGGGCATGAGAAGCCACCAAAGCCAGTTTTTTCCTACAATTTTCCTGTGTATTTGATTTATTTCCTCTTCACAAAGTTACTTAATGCTAAGTTTTAAAGTTAACAAACTATCGATTAACTTTGTGAGACTGGGCCCTGAATAAGCTTTCTATGAGAAACAGAATTACAGGTCACAAAGTCCCTCATTCATTATTTTCACAAAAAGTTAAAGTCTATTATGGGTAATAAATAGGCTTTAACTATTTGTGAAAATCTATACGACGAGCAAAACCGCGGGCAAAACTAGTATAAGCATAATCAGCCTTTTAACGTTCCCACTGCTGGGACACAGGCCTCCTCTCTAGGAGAGGGAATGGGCCGTAATCCAGCATGCGGGCCCAGTGCGGGTTGGTGAATGTCACATGTCTTCGAATTTTTGGTTCTAGGACATGCAGGTTTCCTCACGATGTTTTCCTTCACCGTTTTGTGAGCAGTAGTGATGAAATAAATTACACGAAGTAATGCGCCTGGCTGGGTTTGAAACCGCGACCTACAATTCGTAAATCAGGGCCGGTTACCACTCGGCCACCACTGCTCCTAGTAGGGCAAAACTAGTGCTTTAAAACAAATAACAAAGGTATAGTTACCGTGCCGCCAGTGGATTGCTGTATGAGGTCCCGGAGCGCCGCCATGGCTTGCTGGCCCAGCTCGCCCTCGCGCGCGTACAGCAGCAGCACGGCGCGCGAGTCGCACGGCGCCGGCGCCGGAGCCTCGGCCTGCGCCTCACTGGAACTTACACCGAGCACGGTCACGTTACGATATGGGATGATGGACCAATAACGCCTTTTTGTGGATGTGAAATCACCAAATGACTTTTCCTCGGCAAAGTGGGAGGGAAGCGTCAGACGTTTACTGACTAACACCTACCCGTATTCCTTCACTTCCCTTTGCTTTCCAGGGCCGCGGTAGCTCTTTCGAACAATTCCGCAAACCGTGAGCAATAATGGTTATTTTGCCGATCGCTTATGTAAACATTTCACTTTGAAAAGTTATGTGGAGTGAGTTTGAAGTGTACTGTCATTCGACCTAGATCGGATGTAATCATTTGAACTCAGAAGTCACGGTGACATTTTTACAGAATAGCAGAATTGCTGCTGCACCACTACATGTATTAAAAACGTTTCTCTTTTTCTATCCATCATTTAAAGCTTTTGTGAATAGTGGTTCTTTTTTGTAATTTTTTGGTTTTATTATGACACTTTACAATCCAATATTTTTTCTTGATTTTAAATTGTTCAAATCACGGCCAGTGTATTTTCGTGAACTAAGAAATGCTTCTTATAAGGCTGACTATAGTTTGTTAACTATGCCATTCTTTTTTTTGTTTTTGTACATATTAAAGAAAGTTCATAATTGAACTTGAAACATCTTAACCGATTACTCTAAGAGTTTCAATGATAAGCGAATCAGTGAATAAGACAGGCAGTGATTTTATCTGCCTGTTCTTTTGATAGTGAGTTGCGATTCCTTGAATAACATCGATCGTTACAAACGTGAGTACAACACAGATATGTCTTCTAATAACAGATGAAGTATACATCAAAGACTACAAATACAATACATATTGTTTGGTACAATGCGTAGGTGACGGCCGCGGGTGCCCGCTCGCTAACGACTCAACGAGACAATGAGCCGATGATATCGTTCTTGTACTACATGCGTACACGCTTCCTAACAATAACGCCTTCCAGGACAATGGGAAACTCGTCTTAAGATAAACAGTAGATTTATGGATAAACTGCACAGAAGAATCGGCTAAGAGCGAGTCAAGCTCGGGCACCGTTTGCTCCTTATCGCACGGATCCCTAACATACCGCAGTCGGTGCTTTTGTTCTATTACCTAATGTTGACACTAAATGTTTGCTGAGCCTTGGTGACCAATTAACATCTTGACGTTAAATACGAGTGTTCAACAATATATAGGTATGAAGCCATACTCTTAGAATATATTATTATGTATATTGTCTGTTTGCAGACTGCGGTGCTGTGTTGTGAACGTACCTAGGTAGATGTAAAACTATGTGGCTGTGACTATTTTATTCGGGACCGATTTAACAAAAACAAGTATAGCCTCGAAAATGGAAATAAGAAATATATCTGAAGATATAAAACCAAATAATACATATAAGTATGTTAGTTGTGTCGCTACAATAACAAAGGATATTTCAAAACAGCCCTGAAGCGTCGTCAAAGTAATTCTATATGTCAACCAAGTAGCGAGCATCGAGTAGGTAACATCAATTTCAGAGTGCACTATGCTAAAATTATTTCTTTGTTAAGAGTCATTTAAATGCAGCCCAGATTTCCATGGCATGCAAGTTGCAGATGGAACGAGGTATATGGCAAGATGTTCATGTACGGTTTAAATTATTTAATATTCATTAGAAGACATTCAGATATCGTAACAACCTTGCATAAACCCGGGACCAGACTTGAGCCACCATGATACGTGAGCGCGAAACGAACAGAACATGTGAACGCGCTGTGTAACCGGTATTTCTTTTGTTTTTGTAGTGCAAACAACTCGATGGATTACCTGATAGTAATTGGTTACCGCTGCCTATAGACGAAGCCTGTCGCATGTGCCAGTAATGCTGCTGGTGCTGGCTCTTACAGCTTTTAAAATAGGTATGGTAATAGTTTTTTTGTTGTCTTTAGTTACCATAACACTTATGTGAACACATCTCGCCAATCGACGTGTTCGTATAATAGTGTGTTACAAGTACGTTTATACCTTGTCTATAAAGACTTGGACACGTTAATGAACACTGTTTTACGATGATTTGAATTTCGTTTATTTACAAAACATACTTCTCTATCGGGTATTATTGACCCTGATTTGATAAAGTAATGACAGAAGTGTTTCTTCAAATATTAAAACTGTATCAATATTCCAGATATAAGCACCAACTCCCACCTGCATGCTTAAACAGTCGCTGAAGCTCTTTGAGATCCACAACCTCCTCGGAAGCCAGTGCGGCTGAGGTGAAATGTGAGCAGTGGAAGAAAAACCCATACCTCCACATGTCATCACTTGGCAGAGCGTGGGGGGGGGGGGGGGGGGCCGCCCCCCCGGGTAAAAACTGCAGTAGCCAATCTGGAAATCTCTTAATCTATTGCGGACGGATCCAAGTCGGCCGCTGTAGAAAAAGTCTGGCGAAATGGGATATCACAAACCCAAAACCAGTGCCAACGAGAAGCCCTTTCGCAGGACATGCCCCGCCTACTCTCCTGTCCATTATGCCTAACCACCTTTGCCTTCCAGGACCTGAACGTGGCTAATGTCAGAGCGGTCTAAGCGGCCACTAAATACACCGGTTAGACACGTATGAAAGTCGATAAAACAAGCTGATAAAAGATCGTAACCATAGATATAATAAACAAGGAGATATGCCCTGTAGCCGAAAATGTATCGGAACCTGTGTCTCCTGTTTTGCCCTACCACCCGGCAACTACTACGAATGCAGTTCAGTAAAAGCAATAGATACGCAGTCGCGCACACACCCGCATTTTTGAAATCGGACTGTACTACACAATCAATTATAAACCTTATCTTAATAAACACAGCGTATATTTACAGTAAACCGTGCAACTTACTCACACAAAAACAACGGTGGTTATCGTTGTGCTGTGCAAAAGCAATTTATTTTACATATACGCTAGTGATTGACTAAATCGGAAAGTTATCGATTCTGGCATTTATTACACACACCATGCTGCCCATGTATAACAAATAAATAGCATGAATATGTTAACTAATTTTAAGCAAAGGTCACTAATATATTATCTTAAACATGCCGATTACTATAATGCATTCGAAACTTTATCGAAAGTAAAATACAATCACCATAAAAAGTAAGGAAGTAGCACGAGAATAAGGCATAAATACGATAATTCAAAGCCAAAAACACTTGAACAATTATTTTCCAAAAATTTAATGAAATCTAAGAAAGTTTGGTACGCTTTTGTAATATTTCATTCAACAATCGACATTGTTGTCGACAGTGTATCTGCACAATTACATCACTAACTCGCGGCAAGAAGCAGCGGCCGTACTATGCGATACATCGGCTTGCTAAAGTATCGTTTTGTGATTTTTACATTGCTCATCCAGTCACTTAGCGACAAACTTAGGTAGTGGTTAAGGAGCAGTGTATTTATTGTAATATGTTATTGTCGCTGTGACATTTGAAAACAAAAATAACATAGTATAAGCAAGAAATATTTTACGATTTGTTGTTTTTCATGATTTTAAAGACAAATATAGTAAAATACTTGTATTTTGATATGGTAAGTGATTCCATAATTAACAAAGTTTTGGTTTAGGCTTCGGTTTTTACAAGAAAACACTGAACAACACGGCATTCTTATATCTTAATACGCTCACGGTCGGAAGCGCACTAGTTCGCGGATTCGACCATTGCGTAAGACATGCTCGCCCAGACCATGTCGCGTGGACACCGACACGCCCCCTTGCCACTTCTCCTGTATTTTATATTTCTATGATCGTAACCCTGACACTTGACGCATCTTTAACATATCTGTTGCGGTTTTTTTTTTTTCAGAAATCTGTAGACCAACAAGTCATAACAAAATGTACGATATGAGGACGTAAGTATTGAATAAATCCCCTATACCCATAGCCCGTATTATTTGTAAATAAAACAAACGGTACACAGTTTGTTGCTTTTAACACTCAAAATCTAAAAAATGCCAAAATTATGTAGGTAGATAAGGATGGGTAAGGGAGATAATAACAAATAAATACAACACAAAACAAAAACAAATGTAAGTTACTTTCGTTTACCAAAAGGCTTAATGTACGAAAATCCGACTGTGTGCTACCGGGAAACCCAAACCAAGAAGTCGTGTACCTTGTGTCCTCGTCGATTGTGTAGTCCCATGAACTTGCAACTTAGTTATTAGTGCCAGCAATACATGCAGTCAATCATGAGGTCAGGCGCCCATAGATACACATCTCCTAATGTGCGACAAGCACTCATTGTGTACTCTAATAAGACACTCAACTCATTATAATGGCATGTTTCATACGCCGGATATTTCGTGGATCTTGTGATATGAATCTAAACTACTGTGCGGGTAAGGCAATTCACGATATAGTCATAGAGCTTTACAACTGGCGACTTGTCTACACAAGACATCATTTACTACAGAATCTGGCGCAGTGTTTTAATCCCACAAATAATAATAATTAAAAATAAGATATTTCTGGAATTGGTTTCAGTTTCCTCATAATTAAAAACATTCGGTACAACGTGTGGCTGTTGATTAGGTACTACATCTGATAAACAAATTAAACACATTGACAGTGTTTCCTTGCTGCCTAATATTTTC
Organism: Hecatera dysodea; assembly: GCA_905332915.2. NCBI lineage: Eukaryota > Metazoa > Arthropoda > Insecta > Lepidoptera > Noctuidae > Hecatera > Hecatera dysodea. The sequence goes on along the minus strand of HG995294.1, from coordinate 382,280 downwards.
CTGCATCGACAAGGTACAATGGAAGGCGAGCGCATTCATATGTAAGATGTGATCTGCGAACTGTTTTAGTATGTATCATCACGTCCTACTCGTAAAATTATCAAATGAATCTAATCGAGGTTTTTTTAATTTTAATTATATAGCCATGTAGAACGACACTGACTTTTTTTGTACATCACCACTATAATATTATGTTTGTATAGTTAACATTTTCTACGCACAACTCTCGTTGTCCGTACCCATTTCGAAAATTCTGTTCTACTAGACATCTACTAGACTAGAATAACTATTGAGAAAAAAAAAATTACAAAAAAAAAAAACAACCGACTTCTAAACAAAAAAAAAAAACCAAAAAAGTACAAAATAACTTTAATTTCGGAACTCGGTGTTTTTGTTTGCTTTTTTGTTTTTAACACACCGACTTCCGAAATTAAAGTTATTTAGCTAGCTTATTAGCCCAGCTAAACATACCCATCACAGCGTACGTGGTATAAATTGGTATAATAATAAAGAAACTTACGATTTCAGCTATTCCGACAGATTTGCTATCATTTATTATATACAAAAAACCGCTTGTTCGATTTAGATAAAATTTCCATGGGACCATTTGGGAAGTATACTTTCCAAAAAAAAAAAATTCAAAACTCAAAAAAACTCAAAACGTTTATTTCAATTAGGCCATTAACGGCACTTTTGAACGTCATCAATAAAAAATATCATAAATTAAGTGACTCTAGCGTCCATTCGCAAAGGTAGATTCTTATGGAGAAGAACGGACAAGAAACTCCATAGTTACTCTTTTGAAATCAATGTTTTACAATATTTGGTAATACAATAAATACTTCATATATGTGAGGACGATGCACCAAGTATACTAGTTATAGAACAAAGTATTACCAGCAGAGGTAAACTTCTAAATATCTCATGCCCATGGTACTCACATATTTACAAATATTGAAATAATAAAAAGAAAAAAAAAAGTACAAGACACAAAAAAAATGCATTCATAAATATAATTCACTCATAAATTATCAACCAGTTTGATTTTGTCTACACCCTTGATTGCCCTATGGAGCAAGACCAGCATGTTTCCAAGCATTCTTATCCTGAATGTAATCTTCTAATTTGTAATATGCTTGTTTACAAAGGGTGGTTTTAATAAAAGTTTTAAATTTTCTTTCATTTAATTCTAATATGTTACAAGGTATTTTGTTGTAACATTTAACACAGTACCCCATAAAAGATGTATGTACTTTAGCTAATCTATAAAATGGTTGGTCTAATTTGTCTTTATTTCTAGTATTAAAATTGTGTCTATCACTAATTTTACTAAAAAGATGTCGATTTTTCCGTACATACATAATATTTTCATAGATGAATTGGCAAGGGACTGTCATAATATTGATCTTTTTAAAAATTTCTCTAAGAGAATCGCGGGGACGCAAATTATAAAGGGCCCTGACAGCTCTCTTTTGTAAAATAAATATGGATTCAATGTCAGCAGCCCGACCCCACAACAAAATACCGTATGACATAATGCTGTGAAAGTAACTAAAGTAGACCAAACGTGCGGTTTCTACGTCTGTTAACTGTCTTATCTTTCTAACAGCATAAGCGGCTGAGCTTAGACGACCAGCAAGAGATTTTATATGAGGTCCCCATTGTAATTTCTCATCTAAAGTAATTCCCAGGAAAACCGTCTCATTAATGATCTCCAGTTTTTCTCCATTCAATATAATGTCGCATTTGCTACTTTTAACATTTGGTAAAGTGAATTTAATACATTTGGTTTTCTTTTCATTTAGTACTAAGTTGTTTGCCGTAAACCAATTTTGGACCTGACTAACTGCGCTATTGACTTCGTCAAAATTTTGTGACCGTCGGTCTATTTTAAAAATTAATGAAGTGTCATCCGCAAATAATACCATGTTTGGCTGGTTTGGAATTAAATGGGGCAAATCATTAATATAAACTAAAAAAAGGAATGGACCCAATATTGAGCCTTGCGGAACGCCCATCATCACTTTCGACCCTTGTGAGTTTACACCGTTTACCTGAACTTTAACCTGTCTGTCTGCCAAGTATGAACTAAGTAAATCAAGGGCTCTATTCCTAATCCCATAGTGCTCCAGTTTCAATAAAAGCGTCTCATGGTTAACGCAGTCGAACGCTTTCGAGAGGTCGCAGAATATTCCAATGGCGTCTTGCGACTCTTCCCAGGCGTTAAAGATGTTCTTTATTAGTGTGACACCGGCGTCTGTTGTACAACGCCCTTTGGTGAAACCATACTGTTGTTCATGAAAGATGGAATTTTCTTTAAAGTGACGTAACATCTGACTAAGCATTAGCTTTTCAAACACCTTACTGAGAACTGGCAGAATTGACACAGGCCTATAATTGTTAGGTTCTTGACAATCGCCCGATTTGAACAACGGGACAACTTTACTGTGTTTCATGAGATCCGGAAATACTCTTTGGTCTACACTAGTATTAAATATGACAGCTAAGTAGGGGGCAATAGTTTCAATGACAGACCTACAAACTTTTACAGATATACCCCAAAGATCTTCTGTTGGTTTAATTTTAAGATCTTTAAAAGCTTTTATAATGGCCTGGGGGTTTGTGTGTTGAAAGTTAAACTCCGATTGACATACCTTTACATTCTTTCTAAGTAAGGAAGCAGAGAGCTCGGGTGACGAGTTGAGAACTTCTGTTGTTTTAAGAGGAATATTAGCAAAGAAGTCAAATCAAATTCAATTCAAGAAGTCAAAAGAAATTCAAATCGGTTGGCAAGCGACGGAGTTATGCGCGAAAAACATTTAAAAAAAATACAAACATCCGAATTGAGAACCTCCTCCTTTTTTAGAAGTCGGTTAAAAAGACAACATAATACATTTAGTACAAAACTGCTAAACGCAGAGCTGTTTGGAGAAATGGGCTAATCTAATGTGTGCATTTCGCAAAAGGTGACATCATCAAGTAATTTTAAAATGAAGGGGAAGAACCCATCGTCCTGATATGCTGTTTTATTACCAATCAAACGAAGCCCATCGGTGGACCGTGCTCCACAGAAGTGTTATGGCCTAACCATAATATTCTGCCCCTCCCAACGATAGATAGTTTAGTGCGGTTAGTTGCCATAACCATCAGTGTGTTATTGGGAAATCATAACCGATGATAGATAGATTTTTCCATCTTTAGTAGGTCGAAACTGGCGATAGATAGGTCATTGGGAACGGCCGTTAACCTGTTAGCTATTCAAATATTCCGATGGGCGATTTGAATTCGTCGAAGGACTTTTAACCGTTTACAAGTTTGTATCTGACGCCGTTTCAACCTGTTAAATACTTATTCTATGGAGTAAAAAGTTTATTGCTATTCACAACTGACACTTCAACAAACATGGGCGTACCCATGGGGGGGCAGAGGAGGGCAGCTCCCCCCCCTGGAAATCTCGCAGAAAATGTAAGAAATCGCCTAATCACTAATCAAAGGGTAAACGGGGGGGGGGGGGGGGCGGCTTATGTGCTAACTTTTGAACAAACCGCTCAGTAGACATTGGCAAAATGCACAAAGCAATTGCGACAAATAAAAACCAAATTAAACAACATAATTAAATAAAAATGCATAGTCAAATTTACTTTTATTTATTCATTCAACTACATACCTATAAAGCAGGATAATTTTTGCTCTACTCTACATATACCTACTACCCATAGATATAATAAACAAGCTACTACCTAATGTTTCATGTAGGTGTTTTTGTGTAGTGTGTATGAAAAAACAGCCGCGGACGATCTGACCTAATCAATCTAACTTGCCCCCCCAGGCCAGAAGCTGGGTAGGCCCATGTCAACAAACCACATTCCATGTTTTACTTTCTTCTACGAGATATTTTGCCTGATTCAGCTTACAAATAACTAATTAAGATGCAGGAAATCTTTGAAATGTGTGACTACCTACACAACTAAAACTATTGATACAAATAATATTTCATTTACCTTATTTCTGTTCCGAATCCTTATCCTGTGGCCGGCTTGTGATACAAAATATATTCATTAACTCTAATTCCAGATATTTAACCATAAAATAAGAGGAAATCATTCACATTTTCCTTAACGAAACTGTTTTTTGAATTGTGACCTTTTGTCAGATAAGAAAATTAATAAACTTGTTGATAAACGAAAGTATTGAACAATAAGAGCATAATTATCTGTTATTTAATAAACAAAGTCGATATGTCAAGTGTGTCATATCATAGTGGTTTTGTTAGACACATCATTTACAATATTAAACCAATGTGCAGTCATCTTGTTTGAGATCTGATGTATGTACATACTTACTGCATCGTGTTACATTTGGTTCTTGGTTTGGATATGTACAAATTATTGTACACTAGCTGTCCGCACAACTTCGTTTGTGTCACATTTTTCATGACTGCTCCGCTCCTATTGGTCTTAGCGTGATGATATATAGCCTAAAGCCTTCCTCGATAAATGGTCTATTCAACCCAAAAAGAATTTTTCAATTCGAACCAGTAGTTCCCGAGATTAGCGCGTTCAAACAAACAAACAAACAAACTCTTCAGCTTTATAATATTAGTATAGATTTTCTATAGGTAACAAGGTGGCTCAAACTCATTTCACAGATAAATTCAAACTGAGTGCTGGTACCCTACACCTGTGTTTAATGAGATGCTACAGACATTGAAATACTAACACGCACGGAGGTGGTAACAAATCAGGTGTTTATTACACTGTCCCAAAAGAAGGACAAATTGAAAAAAAAACTTCTTTGCAAGACTGTAACGCCTACCAAAAATATACAAATGACAGCCGGGACTTACGGCTTGGCGTGCTTTCCGAGGCACGGAGGAGTCTCGGTATGTTAAAATGGTCACTTAGTCGCAGACCGACCTCGGCAAGAGTTTCTTAACCTTGAAGATCGACCCATGCTGCTATTAAGCCATGGCACGGGGTAGTGTAGAGTAGGCACTCACCGGTTGTTGAACCAGAAGTCGAGCACGCGCTTGTGGTAGTCCTGGGTGCGCAGGCGGCGGCGCAGCAGCGCGGCCAGCAGCAGCGCCGCCGCGCCCAGCAGCGCCGCGCCCGCCACCCACCACAGCGCCGCGCCGCCCGCCTCCACCACCGGCGGCTTCAGCGGCAGGTGGCCTGCCGGGCAAGCACATTCTAGAATACTAGGTGCATAGATTGAATAGCTAAGTGTGTGCTAAGTATCCGGATATATCCGAATAGTGTTTTGGTAGTATACGAATTCTTAGGATAGTAAAATGGGCCGGATAATTGCATGCCCTAGTTGTACTTTAAGTAAAACTACAGTTATAGAAGAAATCTTAACTCATTTCATCAGGAAAGCATCGGAAGCAAGTTGTGGATCGGAAGCAAATCAACACAGGACCTCATGGTCCTGTGTTGATTTCATACGTATGGAAAACGACTGATCGTATTTTTATCAGTAGTAGCGTAATGTCTAGATTTGTTCTCGGATGATGAAAAGAGGCTTGCGCCCTGTTACTTGGAACTAAAACATATCTGGCGAAGGTTGTCTTTGTCTAACCTAAGCATTTATTATTTTAGGTTAGTTGTTGAGTAGAACGCATGATTAACACAAACTATCTGTTTATTTCGGGATCTTCTCTGCCAGGTCCCTCCAGAGAATGTCTGTAAAAGATCGCTTTTAGCGATAAGATCACCTATTGTTGCAGCCGTCTATTTTTAATATCCTAATGTATTTTTTGTCTAGCGTACAATAGTTTTTATATTCTACATATATGTTAATAAGTGACCCAGTAAACTTCGTAACACCTAGGCTTTGATTTCAACATGTTTTCCACCGCTGTATTAGAGCAAAGAAAACACAAAATCATTTAAATCGAGTCAAGGTACTTTTACTTTTAGCGAGAGCAACGAACAGGGCAATTCATTTCTATACATAAAATAAAGAAGAAGAATTGTGTACTCACAAAAGTGATCAGTGTTGACGAACTTCTTGTGGTGGTATAGGCCCGAGGTCCAGAGCCCGCCGTGCTCGAACGAGGCCTGGTAGCAGCCGAACGGCGGCGCCAGCTCGCAGCGCAGCTTGCGCACGTCGTCCTGCCGCGAGCAGTTTGCCGTCACGTCCGAGCCCTCGTCCAGGTACGCCTGCACAACACGCTTATATAAATATATAGCCAGATTATACAAAGTGGAGCAGGACGATTGACATTCCTTTTAGCCACCTAAAGAGTATCATGTTCTTTACCCATATACAAAAAATCAATCAAATCCAACGAATACTTTAGCTACAGGAAATTATTTTTCATTTTCTTATTTTCAACATACTGTAGATCTGAGTCCGTAATAATAACGTAGTAACTATTTAGTAATCTGTGATAATAGGTAAACATTGTAAGGTCACAGATTACTAAATAGTTACTACGTAACAGATACTTCACTCAGTAGAAAATTTCCAATACCTACTGCTATAGCCTACTCCGTCGTGTCAGCAACCACTGCATGCTAAAACGTGCCTAAATGCTCAAGCGTACAGTTGTGATTGCTTTGCACCGCGCAATCCCACAACAATCGCAGGGCTGCCTCTTCGATAGAATTAAATTAACATAAATATCTATTTGTGTCTATTTTATTGAGAACTGTGAATATGTTCTGACTATAGGTGGTAGTTTAAAATTGAATCGTTTATAAAATATATTTTTTAATAAATTGGTGCTGACTGTGCAATACATCTAAAACATAATTATAGAGGTGTCGATATTTCCTTAGATTCTGGTTCAGTACTGGCACATGAAGCAGTTATAACATTTATCAATTTATTATTAACTATAACACGGGGCAGGCTAAATAATTTTTTGACGATATCATTAACCTTTTTATTCTAATAAAAATAGCTGTTTAAACGTTGTTAAAATAGTGTTTAAGGTAATTATGACGTTTCTATGTAACAAAAATATCTAAATCTGTGTCTGAAAGGCAAGCTAAATTTAGCTTGCCTTTCAGACACAGATTATGCTTAGTTATACCTATTAAAAATAATTTTGAAACAACAAAAATAGTAATAGTTTATCACTTTTGACAGGTAAATGGAAAAATGTTAGGTATTTATCTCTTCTTTTACTTCATTTGCTCCCATCTCCTGCACATAAGGCACCAGACGGCATCGTAGGTACCCGTACAAACGAACAAAATAATTAAAATTGAACAACTTGCGTGCGCTTCGCTTGCGAAAACCGCACTACGTTTGGTCCGCAAACGGCCCGAGACCGCTCGGTCGGGTGGTAGGTAATTATAGCGCGCAAGTACATGGAGTGACGGAGGCCTGGTAAGGTCAAGGATCTGTGCAAAACGGTAGGTATGGTAGGTACGATAGGTACGATTTTTTGCGAACGCGCATCTTGGTGATTTGTTGTTCTCCGACTAAAGTACCTACCTACGTCCCGCACCGCAACTGCCCGCTGCACCCCGCACCACGCCGCGTAATAGGTCAGTGACTTTTCGTAGATAAAGCGTGTTTACTTTGTATGCAGTTGATTTTGATATTTATTTTGTTTGAAAATTGCAATTGTTAAATTTTCCATTAACTACTAATTTTCGTGTTTTAAAATGTTTCAATGGACTAGTACTGTGCTCGTTTTAATTTAATGTCGTAAGTCCAGATCCACATTGTATATACATTACATATATATATATGCTGGTCATCAAATAATAACTGCACGGCAATCCTAACTAGTAGTATAAATGCGAAAGTGACTTTAAACTGAAATACGTTACCCCTGTATCATTATTTATCTTGTGCAGTGTCACACTATAGTCTACTGCTGGTATTCCCAGGAACCAGTCCAGGGTCAAGTAATCACTGCAATACAAAAAAACAGTTATTATAGTCTTGCAATCCTTCCGATACAGTCAGATAATAGTAAGAGACTTACTCATGGTTTACGAAGACGACATATGGTGTCCGTTTGTTGAACAGCTCTTTGGTGGCATTGTTGTTGATAAGATAGTAGGCGTCGTGGGGGGAGTGGCTCCTCAGTTGACCATTCAGTGTGCTCTTCAGTAGATAGCAGCTGCTGAAGATCAAGTCAAAGTCCATTGCGTAGCACACCTGCACAAGATGAACTTTATGAGCATTTGAATTCCAGTGCTCGTTTACATAATACAAAACGGACATATGATTCTTCAGAAAAAATCATATGTCCATTGTGTATTATGTAAATAAAGTTAGACCTGCAGAATCTGAAGATCTAGCATATTTTTCATCATATTTTTGTAACGAGTCCTTGAGCTTGTCACGTTTTGTGGTTTTTCATCGATTTTTAAGCGGCTTCCAAAAAAGGAGGATTGTTTAGTAAGTAATTTTGTAGATTATAGACCCACGAAAAAAGTTAAAACATGAAGAAAGTCGAGAAGAAACGTGAATTAGAGAGACAAGAGATAACAAAAGCTTAAATGACCCAGAAAAGTATGCATTGCAAAAGCAAAAAGAAATATATTTAAAAAGGAGAAAGGATTAACAAAAAATGATATTTTATAGACTTGTTTGGGCACGCACCCATTGTGGGGATAAGTCCCCTCTTTGAGAAGAGGTTGGAGAGACGCCACGGCGTAGTCACCTGCCTGACGCAGGTACTACTAACCAGGCACGGCTGCTTCAGGAGGTCCCTGTTTCGGATTCAGCAGGAGGACATGTCTAAGTGTCAACACTGTGGGGATCGCCAGGAGGACACGAAGGAACATACGGTGAAGAGCAACGCCGTGTCCTCTTCGAGGCGATTAGCGGTTCCGACCTCTCGCTTCCAGCCCTGGTTCAATTCATGGTCTGGAGTGAGGAGGCATGGGAATCGGTCACCTCCTTCTGCGCAATAGTAATGCTAGCGAAAGAGGGAAACCTCACGCCTCAGCCGCTGCAACCGAAGAAGACGTCGTGGGCCTCGGAACGCAGGGAGGTTTTAAGCCACCGTAGGCGCGGGCCTACGTATGGCGAGCTATGGGTGGCTCGCCGTCCGATAATAACCAGGCCTGGGTCAAAGAGATGTCAGCAAAGATGACGGGGCCCCATAGTCTGTGTTTGCCTGTGAGGGTAGCGGCATTTGTTCGAAAGAGTCACCGCGGCCCTGGAACACAAGGGCACTAGGAGGAACACAGGTGGGTTTTAGTAAGAGTCTGACACTCCCTTCCACTCCGCCCAGAGCGGAAGAAGTCATTTGATGATTTCCCATCCAGAAAAAAATAAAAAGAAGGTTCTTCAAATTGTAACTAATCTTCCGGTAACAACATGAATTTCAGATGTTCATGATCAAATGCCACAAAAGAATTTACATAGAAGAGTTGTGGCTGCCAAACCTTGTGGATGGGTGACCATCTTAACATGCCGAGTTTCGCGCGTATCATAAGCGGGAAACTAGTGTTTTTTTTATATTATTGTTTGTTAAAGGTGTAATTGCATTTATTTTAATAAATGACCATAAAGATGCTCTTGTTCCAGAAAAAATGGTTGATACAAATGATTGTCTGATTATAAATGTTAATTATTTTTTATAAAAATTGATTTAATTTACTTAATTTATTATTTTACTGCATCAAATTCTCTCCCCTGTCAAATACGTATACTACCCTGTTCAGCAGGGCAGAGACATCAAATCTCTACCCTGCATCATATATTACCCTGGCCCTCTTAAAAAGTAACAAAATATGTATAAAGTGACTTGCCTTACATGATAAGGGACTAAAAAAGTAATATAAGTGTTTAATCAACAAAATCCGATTTTTCTCCTTGGCCATATCCTTTAAGGACTTGAAACCTCTTATCGTAGAATTACCCATCTAATTCCTTAGTTTTCATATGAAGAACACACTAACATACACTTTTTTTTCTCATTCCATTAAAATAAATATTCAGAAGAAAAATATTAACTCACAAATGGGTTCAAATACATTGAATATATGGAATATAGCATACTTTTGATTCCACAAGAATGTACAATGTCTGTGGGATGTTTATCCCAGTGTAGCAGTGGAGTAAAGCTGTGAGAAAAAGTATTCGAGCAGTTTTTAAACTTTGTAATGATCATATTATTATGTATGTATACCAGACACAGTGCCGTCTTAGCCCATAAACAAATTAAGCAGGACAATACCTCTCGGGGCACCATGTACAGATAAACAAAATAGAGACTAAGAGATTTAGTATATCTAATTTAAGTTTCCTCCTGGTTGGTTTGGGTTGGTCTGTGGATGGGTGACCATCTTAACATACCGAGTTTCCTCCATGCCTTGGAAAGCATGTTACGCTGTTGGTCCCGGCTGTCATTTGTAGATCTTTAGCAGTCATTACGGATTGTCAGAAGCCAGAAAATCGGACACCAGTCTTGCTAAGAAGTACTGAGTTCCCCAGTTATTGAGTTGTGGAGGACTGGCAGGCAGCCGCTTCACATTAAATACATGGTATTCAGCTAAATCCGGTATGACTAGAAGCCAACCCCAATACAGTTGGGAAAAGGCTAGGCAGATGATGATGAATTTAAGTTTCCTACTTGGTTTCTTTACACTGCGTCTATGTTTCTTATCCTCTTCTCTTCAGATGGAGTACAAGTGGCCAATGATAGTCCAGATCCTGACATGCGTCACATCAGCCTCAGAGAACAATTTAATGTAAGAGTTTTATGGTGTCATTGATAGATGGAATGTAGACATCTATTGATTTGCTTCACTTGCTCTTCTATCTTTTATAGACTGATGCAGTTTGTGGGATTTTGTTTTTTAGTTCACAAATTCAATGCCACTGACATGGCTTGAAATGTGACTAGTTTCCAAATTTTTATGTTTATTAGTGACCTAACCTAACCTAATGAAAACCATGTTTTCTTTCATTTATTTTCTATGTCACTTCAGCATATATGACAAGTCTAATTATATCATGTTTGTTATAAACTATTGAGCCATATAGGCTACAGATTGTGACAAAGAAACAAACCTAAGCTTGAAAAACATACCCATGGGTAGGACTTTACTGAATGTGGGGTGGATTTAAGGGCAAGGTTTTTCATTAACAGAGCACCACCATTGAGGGTCTATAACAGAGTGTTTCAAGCTGCGTGAATGGGTATTTCCCTAGTGGCCTCAGCCATTTTGCTTATTTTTCTTGTACTTAAATTATTTACTTCCTCTTCAAAACTTTATATTGATTATATAATCTTTCTGTTACAAAAATATGGACTCCCAATTCGTCGTCACATTACCTAAAACTTAGCCAGGATCCTGGCTACAACACTAATACCACATCTTCTAAGCCAGTACCACTGTGTTATAGTCTTCCATAGGACAGTGGGTACTGGAATCTGTTGCATTACTGAATTTAACTGACCGACTATATGAACACTTACGTGGCTGCAGTTAGCCAGGCCTGCGACGTCTTCTGTGTTGATGGAGTGCTGCGACCCAGGTCTTCTTAAACCCTTTTTCTTTTTATCACACACTGTCGTGTCTTCGTTATAGGTTAGGTCCATCGTCAAAAGCGTCCGATCTGGATTATTGAACGTGCACAGTTCTGCAGTGTACCGACCCTCGACGCCGTCCCGAGACGGCGTGAATGTCGAGTTCGATGTACCTGGAGCTATCGGGGAATCATTGCACCTGTATTTCACTCCAACGGATTCGGCAGTAGATGGCCACAAAAAACACACTAAAAACGCAGCGAAACACAACATCGCGAACACTTCTTACTAAATTATGTAAATAACTTCATGACGAAGGCATTATAAAAATACCACTGAATTTGTTATAAATACATTAACTTTGGAAGATGAGCTTAAAACTCATCAAGATATTTTTTTACAAACTATAAGAACTGGTTATTTAATTGAGTACCTAGTTCGACTAACAACAATAGTAAAAACAGTAAGAAAAAGCTATTTCGCCATTTATCTTCTGCTGTTATACTATCTTGACAAGTTGTCACTATGACAGTTTTAGGTTTACGTTTGACAGCAAAGACTTTTTTTTTTCCCTTCGCCCTTCTCGGGCAGGCTAAGGTCTTAGACCATACCGCCGGTACTCCCTTAATTCTCATAAAATTGTTTGTCCGAAAATCATTATCCATAACACGTTTGCTATAAACTACAATAACCATAATGTTCAAAACCCCGAAATTTTGGTTAGCATAATTATCTTTAGTTCTAAAAGTATTCTGTCATAATATCGAGTACTATAATAATTCAATCTCCTAATTTTAGATGCCCTAAAGTCATATGTCCTAAGTATTGTGTTGAATAATGTGTATTATTCCGAATGTTCATTTATAATAAATATTTTAATCTTAAAACATTTGCTAAAAATAGGTTTTAGTGACAGAAACGAATCGCTGTAAATCCGACTCCACGTAGTCTTGTCTGCCCTACTCCTAGAGTGTAATTTAAAATCGCGTAGGCGCAGAGGGGCGAGGCGGCCCGCGAGTTGAGGAGCAGGTGGTTGTAACACTCGCCGCCGCGGCTGAGGTTGGCCGGCGAAGCCGGCCAGCAAGCCGAAGCTGCGGTGGTGAGCGTTAAACCCATCTGCGACGATAAACTCGCGTGGGACCGCCGGAGCGCCGCAGCGCCGGAGTCATGACAGAAACCATGCCTGCTGCATGTTGCGTGCTTGCTTTCATGCTGCTTGCTTGCATGCTGCTTGCTTGTTTGCATGCTGTATGCTTGCTTGCATGCTGCATGACTCCTTGCATGCTGCATGCTTGCTTGCATGCTGCATGACTCCTTGCATGCTGCATGCTTGCTTGTATGCTGCATGACTCCTTGCATGCTGCATGCTTGCTTGCATGCTGCATGCTTGCTTGCATGCTACATGACTCCTTGCATGCTGCATAACTCTTTGCATGCTGCATGCTTGCTTGCATGCTGCATGACTCCTTGCATGCTGCATGCTTGCTTGCATGCTGCATGACTCCTTGCATGCTGCATGCTTGCTTGCATGCTGCATGACTCCTTACATGCTGCATGCTTGCTTGCATGCTGCATGACTCCTTGCATGCTGCATGCTTGCTTGCTTACAAAAACCACAAATGTTCACAATCAACTGCTTTATTAAGTACATGTATAATATATTTATTTACGTAATATATAATAAAAAATATAATGCATCATCAAATATTTTTAATTATAACAAATGAGAGAAGCTCATAGCAATTGCTTTGTTATACGTTCTAAGAATATTATTTGTTTATTTGTAATTTGAATTTAGGACTTATAACTTTTATTGAAAGCGGTTTTATATATTTTGTATATTATTGATTGTAATATTTATGACAAACGGGTTTAGGACATATTATATTTAGAGATTTTAATTTTATGGCATGAGATATTAGGTGATATTAAGTTCGGGTAAGTTATCATTCGGACAAATGATGATTAGGACAAAAAAAGTTATGGCTCTTTAAATTATGGATAAAAAAGTTATGTAATACAATAGAGAACCCATACCGCCTCGTCTTCGTTCGGTATACAGCAAAGACTACAATATATTGTTTGACAGTAAACTTGGTAAACTTCCTATAGTGAAGTGTATGATTGATATGATAACTTACCGAAATTTAATTCATGCTAGTTTGTAGTGGAAAGCCTTTCGCAAAAAAATACAAAACTCTACCAGTAAAAAACACTACTAATTATGAAACTGTAAAATCAGTCAGAAATAGTTTTTAATTTTTCACTGACATGTTATGCCAAGTATACCTGTAACGAGTGGCGGCTTTTACCGTCGCGAGTATTTACCGCCCACCGGGTGGTAGATATTTGCGAGGCCCCGGGTGAAAAATCTTTGGGATGTGAGAACTCACCGAAAATGCTTATTTTGTTGGCTTCTGAGATAACTTTTCGACAAATTAATGATCCAAACGTAAAACTAGTATAAAACTAGTAAACCTCGTATTTAAAGCTTAGGCGTGTGATTGTAATAATCATGAAGCTCGAGTATTGCAGACGAGGTAAAACAGCGTTATATTAGGGCTTTACATATGAAATTGGAGTTTTGTATGAGAGGAACATAGTCGTTTTTTTTTTTTAAATATCTATAGTTTTAATTTTCGATAAACTGATTTTTATCGACTATAACCACGTCACTGTTGCAACACACCATGACAATTGGCATTCTTCGGTGTTTCAATAAATAAAAATATACTCCGAAATGGTAGGTAAGTAGTTTCTCAGTGAAAATTGTTACGATGCTGTTATGCGATTGCTGTCTTCGTGTCTTGCCAACGGCGGTGTCGTAACCCTATGCCGTAGGTAATCTGTTGTGTACCTACCTATTTGGGTATTTACTGAGATGGTTGCAATCTCCACTCTTACGTTCTGGTGTGATGGTCGGTCACTTTTTCAGAAAGGTCATTTAAGCAGTCGTTCTGGGCGGTGCGGAAGAGAGTGTAAGACTCTTACTGACTAAAACCCGTGATCCTTCTTGTGCCCTTTGTGTTCCAGGGCCGCGGTGACTCTTTCGAACAAATTCCGCAACCCTAGCAGGCATTGACCCTATTGGGCCCCGTCCTTTGCGGACATCTCTTTGAGGCGTGCGTGGCACACGACGCGCCACCCATAGCTCACCATCCGCAGACCCACACCTACGATGGCCGGGAATCGTCATGCAACTCCTGACGCCCGGGTCGTATTCTTCTGTTGCGGTGACTGCAGCGTGAGATTTTGATATCCCGCACGCGGTCTGCCTCCTCCTTCGCTAGTAGTAAATTAAATTCATAAAGGTACTCGTACATGTCCAAAAACAATTAATTAAAATTATTTAAAAATCAATACCTTCTCTCCGACACCGGTAATGCAACATGTCTGTCGCAACAGTGTCGAAGGAAAGGGTAGTCCAGTCTTCCCGCAGTCATCACCAGTACGATGTTAAGGCTGACCCGAACCCTGATTACTGCTTCGCAAAAGGAGGTGACAGGTGCCCATGCCTCCTCGCTCCGGATCATGGATTGAACCAGGGCGGAGGATGGACGCTCACGTCGCCGCCGCCGATCGTCTCGACGAGGACAAGGCGTTGCTCCACCCAAGCCGGGCAGATCTTCACCGTATGTTCCTTCGTGTCCTCCGGACGATCCCCAGTGTTGAAACTTGGACGTGACCTCCTGCTGAATCCGAAACAGGTACCTCCCGAGGCAGCCGCGCCCTGTGGCGTCTCTCCAATCCACAAGAGCGTGCCCAGCGCTAGGTTGCAACAGTCGTTATCTCCATACCTGCGTACGATCCTGCCGGAGCTCCGTCCGCTACGCAGCGATTTGCCGCAGCAGCAGAGTTTCATCAGGCTCGCCGCCTCGACGGAAGTGGTGTGGGATAAGTAAAGGGCTACCCTCACTTAACCTTAACCTTTTTTTTTTGCGAAAATACGGAAAAATCAGTAAGATTTAATTGCACTGAATGCCTAAATTTTTTGAAGGAGAGCAAACAGGAAAGGGTTGAAGATTGGTAACATCCACTACGTTCGCGAACTTCTTGCGCTCCGTGCTCCTGCAACTGCTCCAAATTGGGTACTTTTGCAAAGTTGGAGCGTGCAACGTGGCATGCCCAGCGGTAAGCGATCCGAGCTGATTGGAAAGCGAGTCGCAAGAGTGTACGTATCAAGCTCCGCGCACTTGCATTGTGTCATGAATCCAAAAGTGGGAGTCGTCCGAATATTTTTTTTTGCAATTAATTGAAGCATATCGCAATCAAAGCATGTTTTATAATGTCCACTTCTTTCATTACATTTGCAATTCGACAGAATCTTTATAAGAAAAGATGTAAAAATACATTATTTTTACATCTTTTCTTATAAAGATTCTAATCACTAAACCGAAAAGTATTTTTATAGTCTTCAAATCTCGAATAATACTATGTATGCCGCATTGGCCACTTATTCTGGTGACGACGCAACCCGCATCCATTGAAGCAGCAGCAGGAACGCGGAGCGCAAGAGATGAAGTGTGGCGTGTGGCGAATATATTGGATACCCACCTAAAGGTGAATGAAACTATGTTTATTGCTAATGGAAATTAATTACTTGAACAGACATTTATTTCATATATTTTAATAAATTCCGTTGTTACTGACCTGAGTATCAAATTAATATTCAACATATAATTAAATTATCCAAAAATTTGTTATTTTTACAGTGTATAGATGAAGGAAAATCTATTTGGTTGGTTTTAAAAGTAACAAAAAATAAACTAATATTAAATTATACTCAAATCACACACATATTCAATTACTTAACACTTAAAATAGGAATAACTTAAAATCGCACACCACCACAACATAATGTTAAAATAAGAACTTCAATCAAATTCCTATCTGTTGCGCTAGGACAGCGTACATGGCCAGAGCAGTCAAGCCGACCGCGCTGGCGTGCAGGGCCCGCAGCGCCAGCAGCGCCCAGGCGCTGAGCGCCAGCAGGCTGGCGGCGGCGTCCTCCAGCAGCGCGCGGTAGGGCGACAGCGCCAGCAGCGCCAGCAGCAGCGGCGCGTGGCGGCGCGGCAGGTCGGAGCGCGACGCGAGCCACACGAGCGCCGCCGTGGCCGCCGTGTGCAGCAGCGCCACGTTGGACTCGGCGCACGAGCGCACGTAGCGCCAGTCGAACTCCGAGCCGCGCGCGCCCACCCACAGCAGCACCGAGCGCGTCACCACCACCTGCAACGTCAGTGCATGACTCAAGTACTTGCTGACTACTAGTATCACAGACTTGGAAGATTGAATAAAACTAGTGCTTAGTAGTGTTATTCCAAGTGCACCATCTTCACATACAATTAATTAATATATACCAATTGACTGTTAAACTTTTATTTAAAAAGAGTGGCATGGTGTTTTTTGTCAGTACTTCTCCATAAGGATATCTCTATCTTTGCAAAAGAAGATAAGACTATTTATTTTTTAACTTGCACCAACATTCAAGTGCCTTTCTGTTTTGGCTTGAATTAATTTAAATATAAATTTCTGTAGTTGCAGGCTGGACTCGCCTCAATTCTTGACCTACTTGTACCCATACCAGTACATTGGATCCAAAGTTTCTTATAAGATGCTATATTATAAAAGTAGTAGAAACCTATAAGCATTTACTCATCCTTCTGTTGCAATAGATGCATAATATAACATTTAACTTAACATATTACAGCTCACCAGTTAACTTAAGTTCCCTACGACAGAGGCCAGACTATTACTATCAACTAGGAAAATGAAACCATATGTTATGTTATGTTAATATGTAGAAAACTTTAGCTTACCTCTGCGCTAGCCCAACCAATAGCCGATGTGAGGATTTTGGCATGGCCTTTGCCTGGAACCGAATTCAGTGCAAAGTATATACCTAGGAGGTCTGCAAAGTCAACTGTTGCTTTCAGAATTTCCTGAAAGCAAATTAAAGAACATTTTTTTAGTAAATCAAGTAGAAACATTAATGATAAACTGGTTCCAAGTCATTGATTTATTTTCATTACATGAAAGTAGCAACATAGGTTTTGCTTCCTATTCAAGGGACAATAGGTAACTTGATGGGTTTTGAATGAGACTTAGAAATTAGTCTTTTATCACACTAGTAAGACTTTGCCAGCACCAAGATTAGTTCAAATTAAAATTATCCTACATTTATGTTACTGAAACATCAACATAATTACCATGAGCACATTGTATTCTCCTGTAATGTGGCTACTGTCGGAATCAGGAAAAAAAGTAGCCAACAACAGCATCTTGCACAGCTGGGTGAAGATGTACAGTCCTCCAGCATACACACATTTTGAGAACGTAGCGTATTCTGATCTAAAACAACATACATAATTATTATTAACTTGCAAAACGTACAATAGTTGATGGTAAGCTAGGAATGATAACTTACATTCCAGAAAACTTGTATGCCATATGATATGGTGCATATACCAGTGCAAGACAATTTCCAAAATGATAAAGAGTCATCTTAGAATACCTATGTTTAAACGGATTTTTTACCGTGAAACCTAATTTATTACAATGAACTTAATTTGGTGATCGGATTTTATAGGACATCAAACTGACACTGACACCAATCGTCAGTTCGACTATATTCATCTATGAGTTCGACTGTGAAATGCGTTCCATTGTTTTGAACTACGAGATTACGTCATTATTTGGACCATAAGCGAAATATTCGTTTTCGCTCTAACTTTTGTGAGCTCATCTATCTACCTTTGTCTGACTTTCTTCACTGACAATTTAGTATACATTTAATCAACCAACTGTACTGGAACGCTTTGCTGATATCTACGCTGTCAATTGGCTGTCAACAATGTAAAGTTCACGTGCAACGTTGTTGTTTCAAGAATGAGTGGAATGGAACGGAAATTTTACGTGTCACATTTATCTCAAAATGATATATGGTATACTCTGTATTATTTCAACTAATAAAAATATATTAAAATTGTAGAATATATTAACATGTGTTTATTTTTAATTACTGCATTTTGAGAAATCGTATGAAAGGTTTAATTGCTCCTAAAGCAAGCGTGACGTTTTCAAACTTTTGTTTGAGTAGTACAAAGTATTTATCTTTATTTATTAATGTGTCTATTGTTTTATTTATTTATTTGGTTAATTTGGGAAAATGATCGTCCATGACATTTCAGGAATCAAAAACACTTGCGTGAAATTAGACGTTCTAAATCAGCGCGGTAGCGCGCCAATTTTTTGACAAGACCGATTTCACGATTTGTTTGTTTTATATTTGATGCTTCGTGCTATGACTTTTACTAAAAATTTGTAAATGATCATTTGTTTTGTTTGCCATATTTTATTGCATTGGAGTTGACAAACAAATATCATAGATACTTTTCAACAGGTAGGTACGTTTTCAACGCATTGCAATTTATTTTTTTTTGTTCAGAAAAGCAAAATGTATGTAAAAATAATCTAATATTATAAATATTTTTTTCGGGTTGCGTTGTCTTAGTGTAATAATTCTTCACATCAGTTGACATCTCTCAAGCACAAGATAAATGTTTACATATGAAAATGGGTGAGACTATGAGTGTGTAGAAAGAGATGCAAAATGAATGAATAAGGGGAGCTTTAAAAAAGGGTTAGTTTTTAACCCTATCGTTTTTTAGCACACGCGCAAAAGGGTAAGGGGTTGGTTGTCCAATAGCAGGGCAGTGTTTGGAAGATTTTGAATTTTATTCGTCCGGAGAAGCTTGGTCTGTATTTGGTGGATGCTCCGGGCACCGTCTCAGTTCCCTTATGGAAGAGCTTGTAACAACCTGTATATTCAAATAGGGGAAGTGTCATGTGCATGGTACAAGTTCTTGATTTATTTTAAGTGTGATTTGCTTATTTGAAGCCATATTGTGAAGTTAGTCGGTGAATACAATTATAATTTAATTTTATAATGATTTGTAGGTGATGCTAGATTAAAATTTTATATGCCAGTTATGGATGATTGGCATATGGATTTATTTGCCTTTGGGTAAGTAAGTTATACATTTAATATTCTTTTGATTATATCATTTATTTAAATATGAGTATGATCAGAAGTTGACATAATTTATTATTTAAAGTAGGTAGGTGACTTTAACTTGGCTAAACTTTATTGTTGCTAGAATCTAGATTTTTCAATGACATTCCTAGGTATTAATATCTCTGTATATTATTATTTTTTCGAGTCATATTTAAAAATCTCAAATAATGACCTATTAAATAAATTTCAATTGAGGTTCTGTTTGTAATATTAAAAGTATTTTTATTAATTGGATATGAATGTTTACATAAAGAAAGAAAGAAGAAAGAAAATACAATTATTTGGCACATACAGGTACCTATACAGGTGAATTTCAAGTGGGTTCTACCTATGCCAAATCTGAAATTTAAGTTTTATATTAAAAAAAAAACACTTGAAGAGCTCACAGGCTCGATTTTGAAAAAAAAACTAACATTGCATCATTGGTATTTTTCAAATGTAATCTTGATAAAAAAAAAATTAAACACTATTTTACACCACCCGAAAGTGTCAGTAATGAGGATCAAGTTCAGTCATGTAATACTTAAATAAAATATTGCGGAAGTGCTCATTTATAACAATACGTTTTAATTTTATCATCATCTTACATATTTAACAAAAACTAAATAATATTATGTAGTATTTTTCACTATTCCAAATCGTTTCGGAAGTAGGTAGCCGCCAACAGCTTGAAAAAAAAACCGACCAAGTGTGAGTTGGACTCGCGCACCGACGGTTCCGTACAACCTGTAGGTATATTTAACTAAAAGTATTTTTTTTTATCTTTGTTATAAGACGTTGCTTTGTACCAAATTTCAATTTTCTGAGTTCACGCGAAGTAGGTACCCTGTAGGTTTTGATTCCCTTGCGAG
This sequence comes from Hecatera dysodea, assembly GCA_905332915.2. Taxonomy (NCBI): domain Eukaryota; kingdom Metazoa; phylum Arthropoda; class Insecta; order Lepidoptera; family Noctuidae; genus Hecatera; species Hecatera dysodea. Next base: position 361,906 of record HG995294.1, on the reverse strand, counting down.
TGTCGAAAATTTGCGGCATAAACGGCTGTATCTGTTGATTGTGTTGGCTTAGAAGTTTAATTTTTTCACAGCTCCAAGAGACAGTAGGTACAGCTTGATACTTCTACGCATTCCTGAGAAAAAGGGTCTTTACAGACAGACAGACGGACGGACGGACAATAAAATGCTCCTATAAGGGTTCCCTTTTTTCATTTCGAGGTACGGAACCTCAAAAATCACCCAGTGTAATCTAAAAAAACTGTCATTCTGTCTTTTTGTTGCTGCTAATCTCCGACAGGATTTTAGAAAAGTAAAATTGCGCGCTAAAATAACAACCGACTTCTAAACAAAAAAACTATAAAATAACTTACAAGTCGGTTTTTTTGGTTGTTTCTGGGTTTTTTGAACATGGACTTTCGAAATTAAAGTTATTTTATAGTTTTTCCCGAATGATTTGCTGTCATTTACTAAAGAGTTCCGTTTCCTATCCCTGTTCTTCATCAGATCTTCACCAAACTAGAAAGGGACCACTTTGAAATACCAAGATGCTCTTCCAAACCATCTTATTAATACAATTTTATTTTTTTCATTTTACTTCGGCAAGAGTGATTATGAACATCATCAATGTAGGTAGTCGAAGCCACGCATTATTAGCGACTAGCTGCTGCCCGCGACTTCGTCCCCGTGGAATCCCCGATTTTAAAACATTCTTTATCGCTGCTCCGCTCCTATTGGCTTAAGCTCGATGATATATAGCCTAAAGCCTTCCTCGATAAATGGTCTAATCAACCCAAAAAGAATTTTTCAATTCGAACCAGGAGTTCCTGAGATTAGCGCGTTCAAACAAACAAACTCTTCAGCTTTATAATATTAGTATAGATAACTCAAATACTAGTCGTCATATTTCAATGGGACCACACGACAAGCACCAGCTTTCGAATATAAAAATAATCATCACAATTGGAACACCCAGTAACTACATAGAAAAAAAAAATACATTTGACTTGAGTACCTCCTCCTTTTTTGGAAGTCGGTTAAAAAAATCCGTGAAATAGAAATAGTATTTAACTCAGGTAGTCGAATTGTCATGATCATAAGATTAATTGTTGCTATAAATAATTTTTATGATAAAAGTTAGCACAAAACTAGAACTGGAGTAAACTCAACATCGCACTGCGATTATTTGTTCTAGAAACGGTGAGATGAGATGTTCAGCTTTAGAAGAATTTGGTCTATCATATACTATACAACCATTAAAACTACTGGCGAGAACTGAAACGTGGTGGGCAGAGCATTGAAGATGACGTGGCGTGATGTTTGGTTTTCTCCAACTATTCATAAAAAGTACCTACTTAACACTGAAATGAAACTTCGCACGCTGACAATTAATGATTCGATGAATTATTGAAGGTAGAATCAATTCAATGTTTTCATTTCGTCTAGGTATATGACGCTGAGTCTTATCCTTTACTTATCCTACCTATTTATCTTTTTACGTTTGAAAAACTTACTTACTGATAAAAAAGGAGGTTAATAAACCCTTTTTCAAAGTAATTTAGCAGATTTTTGTCTAATTAGTGTGTCAGTAAGTCTAATCTAATTTTGACGCTGCCGAACTGTTTGTAACACGGAACCGAACCCTTATACCTATAAGTGTTAGTTACTCGCGTGTTTCTGCACTGCATTGTCTGTCACTGCCAATTTGCTTCGAATCTACAGAGTTATGAGACACAGTCGCGTATCGGATATAAATACTTGTAATATCTGCAAACAGGCCATGGGGACCAATGTAGAAAAACGAAATTAATTCAACCTTAGATAATTTAATATGTTTTGTTTTAAATGTGAAGGTACACTCATAAATTATTATTGAATAAACTAGTGAAAGAGCGATGGGGAACCGAAACTACTGCGAGCCTGAAATGTTGAAGTAAAAATAGTAAATCGTTTGACCACATGTTAGAAAAAAATCTTTATGAACTCAATTCCTAATAGAATTAGTACAATCTAATTTTTCTAGACTTAGCTATCTAATTATTATAATGTCAATATTCTACTAATTTAATTTCTATGGACTTTAATGTCTGCTAATAAATGATTATTATTATTATTAGCTTTCATCCTACCTTTCTTTAAAAGACAGGAACCAAACACCTTTGCAAACCAGTACTATCAAAATTCGCCCATGTTTAAATTAATAAATAAATAAAATATATTATATCTAAACACCTAACAATATATCTAAAATTGTTGATCACACGTTTTTTGCTTGTATTTTTTAATACGACAATTCTTTCACTCATTGAACGCTACATATAGCTGCGAGTCTTGCTAGGTACTTTTTAACCGACTTCAAAAAAGGAGGAGGTTCTCAATTCTTCTGTATGTATAATATATACCTACCTATATATTTTATGTATATTCACCGATATTTCCGTCAATTATAGACGGATTTCAAAAAAAGATTTTTGTTGGATAGAGCTCTCTTTTGAGGTAGTCCCATTTTCACCAGGTCAGGATCTGACGATGGGATCCAGGAGAAATTGAGGGCAACCACTGAAAATTGTATGCTCGTATGCATTTTGTCGTAACAAAAGCTAGTGCTTTTGTTAATAATCATGTCTTACTCCGGTATATGCTTCAGGCTGTCAACATCTGATGCTGCTGTGCTGATGGTGAAGCTACAGAACTCCTTAACGCTTAAGAGTTAGGGGACAGTACTGCAATTTTTCGATGGAAACTAGGTAGTAGTAAGTAGGGCTAACGTGATACTTGTAAAGGTGATAGATGGTTACGTTGTAATCACGAAATTTCAGAGATATCGAGGGAAATTCTAACAAAAATCTCAGTAAAATCGAGACAATTCCTCAAAAATAATTAGTAAACTTAAAAGGGTATATCTACTCTTGAGGTGGTCAGGAATCAAGGAATGTACCACGAAAAAGAGAAAATAAAAAACTTTCTACAAAAAAAAAACAACCGATTTCCAAACAAAAAAACACAAACAAAGTATAAAAAAAAAAACGAAAAAACAACCAAAAACACCGAGTTCTGAAATTAAAATTATTTTATACTGTTTGGTTAGAAGTCGGTTGTTTCTTGTTGTAAAAAGTTTTTTGTTCTGGCGAAATACGCGATCCCTGTGCGATCCGCAACGGCAGCGAAGCCGTGTGATTATCTTATTATACCAATATTAATACCGCTGAAAAAAAATTTTACTTACTAAAGAAAATGTCGAAGTTATAGATCTACCATAATCAACATCTCTGCACGCCAAAATCATGCTTATACGATCAGTGTTTTGTACAGAAAGGCAATGAATTCCGTAATGCCTCATATTCACAAGTATCGCACGAACATTTCAAATAAAATGAAAAGAGAATAAAAGCGGCGTGTCGTGAGGAGTCCACTCACGTCATCCCTCCATTACAGCATTGTCCGCGCGACAATGGCGATAGAGAATAAAGAATCGCGGCCATTAGGTAAATTTCCTCATACATTTTTTTGCGTGACACCCTCGACGCGTAAAAAGCGGGGAAACGTACATTTGTCATGTGGGAGAGACTAGTGGCCGCGGCTGGCGCGAGATCTCAATCTTGCGACGGTGGCGTGAAGAAGTTTTTTCGCTCACCTTAATCGAGTGAGGTGGTGGTGCAGGTAGCGTGTTAAACGTTTTGGGCACTGAGATAAACTTATGTAGTCTGTTGTCTATAGTAAGGAGTGTGAGAGTTGCCTCTAGCATAAAGAGCCCTACGTGCTGTAGGGCTGTGGATAACGGTGATGCGTACGTCATTACGGACATTTGATTAGATATGTACCTACAGTTAGTAACGAAAGTAAAATTTGAATGACTTATTCAAACTGAGAACTGTTACGTTAGCTCGCTGTTCTTGCTTAAAACTTATTTTTTTAATGGGCTACTTCTGCCTTCGAAGCTAATACGAAATCTACATCTGTATCTGTAACCGCTCCACCGCCGATGGTGAACGTATGTGTCGCAATCAATAATGTATTATAGGAAAATAATTTCAATTTGGTGTGTGAGTGGTGGACAGTCGAATGCATTATTCAGCTCACGTATATTGCAGGCGAGTGTGGCACGCAGATAAGCGAGTATTGAGCCGAAAATGCCGAAAGTCCGAAACACTCCGGCCGTGTCGCCGGGGGGCCTTATCGGAAACGGCTTACGGTGACCCCATGCAAACTCCCTAATGCGACATCGCTCACCGGTCCCTACGCGGAGCCCTCCGGCGATCGATCTCGATGCAAAATTGCCGATAGGGGATGCTAGTATTGTTTCTTCTTCGTAATTTTTTTATTGCGCTCTTTCGATACTCTCGATGTAACGAGTAGGAACATGGAGACGGCAGGAGGGCCTATGATAGGGATTTCCGGTTTAGAAATGTATTGCAACTCTAAGATTTTTAGCTATTTAGGTACCTACTCATAAAGTCACATATAAAAACGAATTTGTTTGAATATTCAAAGCATTAGTTTTTGGGCAATGTAAGGTTGCCAATAAAATCGGATAATTTTTTATACACCACTGAATATTAAACAGTGGTCGGTGATTTATGTACTTACATATTTGATTGAGTCAGGTGTTACTTTGCGGAAATCCACACACACACAATATATCTAGTTTTAATTTCCGCGAATATTAGTGGGTTTAACCACTAATATTCGCGGAAATTAAAACTAGATATATTGTTTTCATTTTCAAACTTACATATTTTGCAATGAAATACACGCCATGGTTTTCGGAAGGGTAAAATAGGATAAGCGAGGCGGACTGCGGATGGAAAAGAAAAATAAACTTTTTACAACTTTCGGAATTCGGTGTTTTTTATTGTTTCTTCGTTTTCTGAACATTTTTTAGTGGTACCTACACCCCCCTTGAAATACTAAGATGCTCTTCGAAACCATCATATACATTTTTATTTTTTTATTTTAAATCGACAAGATAGAATGAGAACATCATCAATGTAGACGCCACGCATTATTAGGGATAACTCAAATACTATTCGTCAGATCTCAATCAAATTTAAATGGAACCACACGACATGCACCAGCTTTCGAATATAAAAGAATCATCAAAATCGGTACACCCAGTACAAAGTTATAAGGACAACACACACAAAAAAAAATACAGTCGAATTGAGAACCTCCTCCTTTTTTGGAATTCGGTTAATGAATACGTATATCGCTTAATTTTCTAGCATTCAGATGTGCTTTAGGTAAATATATATATAGTACTACATAGATTCATATAATATCTGACTGGTCTGATGCATACCTCCGCTACGCTAGCGAATCTAGGTACGCGGATTAATGATTTATTGGAAGGAATTTAGAAAATTCAGCAGTGAATTAATTTAGAGTCGCATCTGATCTGACTGCGTGAACACCCATGGAGAAAGTTTGATTTAAATGTGGATAGTGACTAGTAGTCACACAAGTTCAGAACACAGTTCGGTATAATGTGCAAATCGGTTTTACTTCCTGAGTTATTTACACTCCCCCAGCACTGACCACCACCGACGCTTCTCGCATATTTATTCATAGGCTTGCGCGTATTTTTTACTTGGTCATAAATATTTAAGGCGGTTCGTGCCACTAGGATTTTCAATTCGACAGCGGCGTCGGATCCCCTTAGATTTTAGGCTTCCTCTCTTTCCGCGGATTAGAGCGGTTTGATGTATGGCCGCGGGTGGCGGTAAATCAAATTTTGATTGCTATTTTCTTTGTGGAAAGTCGGAATCCTCCGCCTGGGACGAGCGTCGTGTAACGTGGGTTAACCGATCCCCAGGCGCGCCCCGCCTGTCTTATGTGGATTGTATGTACAAGACGTATTTCTTATTCGGGGATTGACATAAGAGCTATTATTTTTTGAGAGTTACCTAGGTACGTACTACAGGCATTTCGCGTTTTGTTGTGGTTTTGTTAGACCACTTAATTTTAGTCTGAGATACGATTTCTCCCGAATTGCAAAGTTACAAGATAGGTAACTAGTCAATAGCTGGCCTCGCCCTCTGGCCTAAAACTTTATTTTTTCACACACAAATTGAAGTCATGACTGATGCACGACGTAGGTACCTACAACTATTGATTGCACGTACCTCTAGACCTTCGGGACGAATTGAAACTTTAAGTTTACTTAGGGCCATTGAAATCAAATTTATTGTGGATAAGTTGATTTTAGCGAAATAACTCCAAGTTTGGGGAGACGGGCCGTAGTAACCGCGTGTGTGATCCAATTGCGGACCGCTCTAGAGGCGATCCAAACGGATGGAATCAAATTCAGCCGCCCTTTAAATATTTGAACTGATGCTAGAGGCTAGCGAGGAGCGAGGGACGCGTGCTGCAGGGGTGGGGCGCGTAGGGGGATACACAAATCACAAATTTCTCATGTACAATTTGTTGCTGCTGGAAAGTCTCACTAATATTCAAAGCAGAGAAACTTAAATGAAGAATGTTTGTTTAAACTATTAAAATATACATACATACATAATATGTGTACTTGCACATAATATAAGTAGATTCTCCATAGTTAGGTTGAACGAGCGGCCGGCGCGGGTCGTCTGCGAAGGGTGGGCGCCCACCTTCGGATAAAAAAGGATCTCGAAAAATTCTCGACCCTTTTTATACTAAATAGATAGCTAACACGGCCTGAGTGGAGTTTCAATAGATGCTTTCTCGACGGAAGAAGCGACCTGTAAGGAATCGAGGGGCCCAGTGAAAAACCGTATTATATATCTACCGTCTTGTGTAGTGCGTGTCACACAGTTTTTCCTTTTATTTTTTACGCGTGCCCTCCTCAGAGGGATAAGAGGAATTCTTTTTAAATTGGAAATGTTTTCTAAGAGGATTACGATTTGCGGAGGTGTGCGCCGATGTTGGGCGTTGGGAATAAGGGATCGCATTACTCTGTTTTGTGTTTAACATTCTTAAAATTTTCTTTATTATGTGTTCGTATCAAGTGGGATTTGTGTTGTGATTGAAAGAGATTTTATTCTTATTTCGCATTTTGTGATTTCATTCTTGTCGGATTTGCTTTTATTATTCCATTAGAAGGTGCTCAACTTAGTATTTCAAATGCTCCTATTTATTTGAGTCGAGTTGTCGTCACGCCCTATCCTGTAGGTACTTTATTAAAGCCTGCTCAGCAAAAATCTCACGTTAGTATAAAAATATCGTGTAACGAACAATGGGGACGATATTCCGAGTGACCATTACTCGTGTGAAGTTGATGTAAGCACAAAGCTCGGGACGATTGCCGAATAAGGAATATTTTTATTACTATTTTAAACGTGCTGTAGAGGAAATCTTTATTGTGTCGGTGTTAAAGGCTACATTTCTCCAGTTATGTGCGCTTAGCGTGATTCTGGGAACGGACGCGATTATCCCCTGCAGTTGCAACGTTAGTGATGGGGATTTAGTTTAAATTTTCAAATCGCCCCCGCCCTTGTTGCTTATAGTTCGCACAATTTGGAAGCTTTTGTTGAGTGCAAAAAACTTATGAGAAATAATAATATTTATTGGTCAATTTATTCTTATTACTTAGTTGTATGTCGGAGGTTTTTGTACGTATTTTATTCATACGTTTTCGTAGACAGAGAACTTCAAGCAAATATTTTAATTTGTTTCTATTTCTTAATTCTATATTTTACACCGAAACAACGGATAGAGTCATAATGAAGTGCATGTGCAAAGGCGAGCTTAACTTAAAGTTGAGTTTTCTCCCAGAAAACTTTAGAGAGACAGAGGGAGATCAGCATAGAGGGTAGGATTCAGTGAACAAAATAATATTCATAAATATACCTAAATACACAAATACAAGAAAATATACATACATATACGTATCTGAAAACAATGCTCTTCGATTTTCCCCTTTAAGACATCAAGGCTGTTGCGTAGAAGGAAGCAAGTTCCAGAGATGCACTGCAGTAACTGAGAATCGAGTCATCACAGCGGCTGGAAATGTCTTGGAGTACGAAGGAGAAGAAAAGTGACAGTGCGGCATCGGGATGAGCGGTACTCAAAGCGTTCAAGAAGATATTGAGGAGGATTAGGTTTGTGCAGGATAGTGTAGAGAAGGGATAGGATATGGGTCTCGCCGAAGTCAAAATGGCAGCTACTTCAATCTGGTCTGAAACTCTGATACCTACGTGTATGAATGCACAAGTTCTGTAGCTGGTCGAGTTTGATTAGGAGTACATCCATTACATCTAAAAAGCAGGTTTCGGCAAGCAGGCGCGGATCCAGCCCTCAAAAAAGATTGTTATCACAACTACCTACCCGAGAATTGCCCAAGTGTGCACTAAGCTCCACACACACAAAAGAGTTACAAAATATATAACGCACCGACTATGATTTTGTACACTGTATAGATTCCCGTGTAGTAAATGAATAAACCTGTAAACGTTAGTTTTTTCGCTCACGAATTTACTAAAGTGCATGTCTTCTACTGAACCGATTTTAATGAATTTTTACAATTTATATGCATATTTAGGTGCCTACTTAAATTACAAATTCAAGCTTCCGTTTCTTTTTCACGAAAACGTTGAGTCATCGATAATCAGATTCACATCTTTGCGTATATCTAGCCCGGATAATCTGTTGTATGCCATTGAAGCACGCAACCAATTTTTAGAGAAAAGAGATCGTCTCTCTCTTCGGTAACTATGAAGTACTATTAGTAGAGTTGCTAGTAATTGAAGTATTTTTCTTATATTAGACTACAAATCTTGGTCGCTTCAATGACATGAGCTACCGACTTTGGTATGGCGGAATACCAAAGCCGTACCGAAACCGTTTTCATATTCACTTTTCCATTTGGCCATCCAGAGTCGGTTTTCATTTAAGTACTTATAACTTTTGAGTCGAGTCACTATCGTTAATGAATAGCCGGTACACGGACGTTGAAATTCTATTAGGGTTGTGGGCCCATCGTGCTCACAACGGTGGATCCGTGCTTGAGATTGAGCAAAGCTGACCTTAGTGTGAAATGGGAGGATTTTAGAAACGTAAAACTGGCGATGTAAACCTTACTCTTACTTTAGCAATATTGTGACTAGCTACGCTTTATTTTCTTTTATTTGTTGGTGCCGGTCCAATTGTCTAATTAAAGGAGGGCCTACAACTCTTCCTCTAAACAACACTAAACACAATCCTTCCTCTTTTCTCCATCTTTTAGTGAAAACTGTATCAAAATACTGGCGCGCTTTAGAAAAAGTGAGTGAAAAAGCTATTTAAATCAAAATCAACAAAAAATACAACCGTCTCCTAAAAAAAGACTACAAAGTATAAAATAACTTTAATTTCAGAAGTCTGTGTTTTTGGTTGTTTCTTCTTTTTTTGACACAGAGTTTTATTTTGTATTTTTCACTTTTATGGTGATATCACAGCACATACCTACCCCTTCTCAGCGTAACTAATAAACAGATGCGATTTCAACAATCCCACAAAATTTTCTATCATTTATTGAAGAGTTCCGTTGCCTATCTCCGAAGTTATTCATCACATCTTTACCAAACTAGAAAGGGACACCTCGAAATACTAAGATGCTCTTCCAAACCATCTTATACGGTTGTGGTTTTCAGTGTAGTCGAAGCCAATTACCTAAATACGCATTATTTGGGATAGGTCAAATACTCATCGTCAGATATCTCAAATTCTCAATTCTACCAGTAAAAAGTTATGAGGCAACACAAACAAAAAAAAACAGCCGAAACTCCTCCTTTTTTGGAGTCGGTTAATATATCAATAATCATAACACGACCTATTAGTTTCTTGAACTGAATCAAAATCACTTCAATTACAATTACTACCAAGAGCTCCAATAGACTGCTGTATTGCAACGCAAAACTTAAATAAACTGCCTGATTGCTAGGGTGCGTAGAGCGTGGCCGGCTTATCAAAAAAAAAAGTGACAACAAGGGGATAGCACGCTTTAAACTGCATCCGCCCCAGATAATTGAGTTTTATACACCCACACATTTGTGTTTCGGTTGTACAATAACTATTGTGAGTTCGTGACAGGTGGTCACACGTCAGTACCGCAGATATTCGGCAGAATATTAGCTTTATTTACGATAAAGGATAAGACGGAAGTGTCAATCGAATGCTAATATTGAGATGCGAGATGCCGTTACTGAATGTATAACTTTTTCTAGAGATTAGAGAATTTTCACTGTATCCATGCTAAATTTGAAAATGAAAACAAAATATCTAGTTTTAATTTCCGCGAATATTAGTGGGTTGCAGGTATGCACCTCCCTCCCGCCCGCTATATTATGCACATGCAAGATTACTGGGCAAATGCAAGGATTTTAAGCACATGCAGGAAGGCAATGCAAAACCCAACACCATTACCGACACGTGTTTCGCCTCTCCACGAGGCATCCTCAGGGGACGTGTTGACTCGCTGACCGTTGAGTTGCAACTCAACGGTCAGCGAGTCAACAATTAAAACTAGATATTTTGTTTTCATTTTCAAATTTAAAATGGATTTCCGCAAAGTAACGCCTGACTCAATCAATTTTGTATCCATGCTATTTTTTCGTCTTCCTACCTAATTAGGTGCCGACTAGAAGGTCCTACAATATCAATATTTAATAAACTGTAGGTAGATAGTTAAGTATTAACAATATACTGGCTGATATACTGCTCAAACAAGGTCCAACATCATTATTAGGTTTGGGTAAAGACCAGACCAAAATGGCGACAGTTAAAATGTTTTAGTAAGTGCGATATCATGTCGAATTATCGCCACCGGACGTCGCTAACGAAAGTAATGTGCGGTTTATGCTGTATTAAGATCATTTTACTATTACTGCTACATCTTGGAAGCACATAAACCGGCTGTAATACTACACCGGTCATTACGCGAAATGTCATCAAACAAAGAAATAATCTTTTTAACCCCGACCAAAAAGAGGGGGGTTATAAGTTTGGCGTTTGTATCTGTATATTTGTGTTTATGTCGCAGTTAAATAGCTTAGTCGGCCGTTTTGTTGGCTGCCTAGCCTTTTCATAGGCGCCGTTTATACTGTGGCCTAACTGACATCGCGGCATTTAATTGAGCTAATGATAGGTAAATGACTTCGTTTAATATCATTTAATGACTTGCCTAGCCAAGTAGCGAAACACACGGCACAATTGAAACTGATTAAGCCAGTTGGCTGTGACATTTATATGTGGGTTTGTGTTTGCCTGGGCATCGTAGCTCTTAAGCGAATAAACGGACTAGGTATGATTTAGGATTTTTTGGGCAAAAAAGCTCATTTAATCGATAGTGTAATAATAATAATAATAATAGCAAACATCTCATTATAGCCATAAACACTTTGCCATTCCCGTATTAACTTACTCATTCGGTGTTATAAAATGGACCAAAACAGACACTGAAAAATTAGAACGAACTACACGAATAACGCTTACAAAACATAATAGCAAAACATAATAAATGATGATCCGCAGATACAAAAAATTTAAGAGTGGAAGAAAAAAGTGCTTCATGGGAGGCACCCTCATCACCTAGAACAATCCCACATTAATAAATTAGCGTCTAATAAGTGGCTGGAAATAGGTATTTTACTCCCAAAAACTGAAGGATTTATAATAGCTATTCAAGATCAGATCATTAACTCGATCACTGAAAAAATAAGTAAATATGTACACGGAACTCAAAGATGAAGAAGTTATGAGAATCTGGCGTCAAGAAAAAGTAGTTCTAATTTGTACTTTCCGCCACAGGTGTTATTCTAAACTAGCTTCTGCCAGCGACTTCGTCCGCGTGGAATAGTTACTTTACCCCCGATTTTGAAACTCTCAGCCCGATCGGTTTAAAATTGACAAAAGATAGAAATGCTGTTTCGGGATATTTTTTAGATAATTTTATGTAGAACATTTCCGTAATACATGATTTCTATGTAACTTTAACCATTAAGGCTACACACGCGACGGAAGCTTAAAAAATGGAGTAACTTCTTCCGTTTTCCCAACATTTTCCTTCACTGCTCTGCTCCTATTGATTGTAGCGTGATGAAAAGTATACTATAACCTGCCCAGGAGTATGAAGAATAATTGCACCAAGTTTCGTTAAAATCGGTCGAGTAGTTTTTGTTTCTATAAAGAACATACAGACAGACAGACAGACAGACAGACAGACAGACAGACAGACAGACAGAAAGACAGACAGACAGACAAAAATTTTACTGATTGCATTTTTGGCACCAGTATCGATCACTAATCACCCCCTGATAGTTATTTTGAAAATATATTCCTTGTACAGAATTGACCTCTCTACAGATTTATTATAAGTATAGATTATGTCTTCCATAGTTTAAAATTATTAGACCTTACAGAAACACTCTACATAACACTGCAAAAGGCTGCGATTCTAAATACATGCAGATAGAAGACAACGAAGTAGGACCTCATCACAAAATACGTTAAACACACCACACGCTACATTTACTTGGCTTGGTCCATAAATGTGGTCCAAACCAGTCAAAGAGCTGAGAGAAAAACAAACAGATAACTGAAAATAATAATTATTTATTTCAAATAAACAGATTGTAGATTTACAACTTTTACTTAAATAATATCAGGTAACACAGAATTGTAGTGACGATGGGTGAAGCTCTGTCCTCCTAGCTAGCCTGTGTTTAGGAGACACAGTTTCGATCCCAAATACTAGTTGGCTCTGGTACGTGTTACCTGTGCAGATTCGCGAGACTGATAATAATTAACAAACGGCTATGCAAGGAAAATCTACAATAAGTAAATAATAAAATAAAAACAACTGTGGCATGCAATGGTGTGTGAGTGTGTGTTTCGTGCGCGTGTGTGTGTGTGTATCAGTGGGAGTATTTAGTGAATGTTGACATTCGTTAGATAATTTTCGATTTCGAATAGTTTAGGTTTGATATGAATGAACGGACAGACTTTTTACAATTGAAAAGAGACGAGCCGTGGACTGGTAAATGTGAGTTGATTTTGTTATACAAAGATGGACCAAGGTAGTAGTTGCGGTAAGTGGTGTGTGCAAGTGAAATAGTATATTAGGTCTTTGTGACGTTTGGCTATTTCTATAAATGGAGTTGTACGATGTTGAAGTAACACAGTGTGAATAATAAATTGTTGCCGTACATTAAGTACATTGCATTAAAAAGAATCGGCTAAAAGGTAGAAACCTTCAATATAGCTCTGTGAGCAGCCTCAAGTAGCTTCAAAATAGTTTTAGCAGCGCCTCCCCAGCAGGTGACACAATAGGTGAGGACTGAATGGCAGTGTGCGAAATATACATTACGGATGATTGAAGGGTTAGCTACTTGTCGTAAGTTTAAAAAAAATATAAATCAATTTCCGGACTCGTCCTGAAAGAGCGCTAATGTGTGATTTGAAGTTGAGATTTTTATCTAACACAATTCCAAGATATTTTATCTGATCAACTGGTGTGAGAGTAGAATATGGTCAGTTCATATGGTCTTGCATAGAACAAGAGTGCGCTTTTATGGAGAAGGCACTTTTCGCTTGAGAAGCAGTACTCAAAGAAAAGTGAATGTAACATGTTTTTGCTGTATTGAGAGTTAAAGAGTGTGAATTGAGCCAGTTTAGGACACAATTAACACCATGTTGTGTCATTGTCTGAGTGTCAGCTATGATTCAAGAAAATCGGTTTAGTCATTTGAAGATCATCAGCTCTATTCTAGTTGATGTAGGGATGCGAGCAACTACGACAGGTCCAGACTACTCCAGACCCCTGAAGCGGTGACGCTTGGGCCAAAATATGAGTACTTAAATAATTATGTATATTTAACGAAACGGATCAAAACGTATTATTATTTATGTTTTAGAGTTTTATTTTTTTGTCAGGGGTTGTTTAAATTTTTAATTTAATTTTTGTAACTTACATGCCGTTAACCAATAAGGTCTTCCACTATAAAATGTTGATCATTATAACATTCACTACATTGTTTCCTGAGTTACTTTATGTACCTACCTACTAAAATGATTATTGGTCCTTTGATTTTATAATTAACATTCCTATAATCTCTAACACATCATAAAGATGTAAGAGCAACTTATCATATTCTCTCAATGAGATCCCAACAAAGTCTTGTTTTGATTTGTACGAATGTAATATCACTATCTAGGGACATACATCACTATTGGCATGTCTCTCGGAATAATAATACTGAGGTATATATCCAAATCAAACAAAACGATAGCTTGCAAGTAATAAACCATCGCTCGGCTGGTTACATCACTCCGCCTCCCTATGGTAATAAAAAAGATACATTATAAATGGTATGGGATGCTGTCCACCGTAGTTATCGTAGTTATAGTGCGGGCGGCCGCCACGCGTGTCGTAGTTAAATCGTTTTATTGTTTTTTCACGGCGACGTATCGCAGCATTAGTACTGCGTTATAATATTTTGCTTAGTACACAATAACGTGCGGACATAAACGATGTTATGTCGGACCGTGTCCACGGAAATTAGGCTTCGTAAAACGTTTATAATATCTTTTTCCACGTAGATGATGGCACACACTGGGAAGAGGCTATAAAATTGTTTGTGTGCCCAGTTCCAACGATCTGTAGCCAGCCAGACTCGGCGATGATGTTTCATTCAAAACCTGTTCTCTGGTCAATCTTCCTAATCAATTGAAAGCGGAATGCTTCAATGAACATTCATTAGAAACAGTTCAGCCAAAATCGAAGTCTCATTATGGGATGGTCGCATGCTTATGGCAACAAAATTACAAAGAATCATTCTCTGCGAGTTTGATTAGAGTTGAGCTAAGAGTTTTGGTCACAATTATGTACAGCTAGCCTCTGCCCGCGACTGCGTTTGTGTGGACTAACGAATAAATTTGATTTGATTTGTGGACTTGACGTTGGCTGAGCGGATTTGGATGAAATGAATAAAACAATCTAACTATCAGAATATTCAGAATCATGGACAAGTATTTCCAGGGCTGGAATCATAACTAGTAAAATCGCTAGGTATTGCTAAGAAGTTTCCTCCCTTCCCATCTATACTATAAAATAATATTATAAAGAGGTTAAGTTTGTGAGGTTGTAGAGGGTAATCTCTCAAACTCACAAACTTTGCAACCCAGCGCCACCATTGCAGCGATAAGTCCTCTCTTTGAGAAGTGGTCGGAGAGACTCCACGGCGTCTTCACCTTCCGCCTGACGCAGATCGCACCGGACACGGCTGTTTCGGGAGGTACCTGTTTCGCTTTCAGCGAGAGGACACGTCCTGGTATCAACACTGTGTGGATCGCCCGGAGGACACGGTAGAGCATAATGTGGAGGTTTGCCCTGCTTGGGCGGAGCAACGCCGTGTCCTGATCGAGGCGATCGGCGGCGGCAACATCGCGCTTTCGACGCTGCTCTTTTTTTACTTAATTACTCCTTATGCGAAACAGTAATCTTAGCGAAGGATGAGGCAGAACGCGCCCGGGAGAGGGAAACCTCTCGCCCAAGCCACCACAGCAGAAGAAGACTCCCCGGGCGTCGGAAAACGCAGGGCGATTCTCGGCCACCTACAGCGCGGGCCTGCGGATGGTGAGCTATGGGTGGCCCACCATCCGATAGTAAGCAGGCCTGGGTCGACGGCGCGTCGTATTCACACGCTGTCAAAAGACGCACGCCTCAAAGAGCTGTCAGCAAAGAAGACGGGGCCCCATAGGGTCAGTGCCTGCTAGGGTTGCGGCGTTTTTTCGAAAGAGTCACCGCGGCCCTGGAATTCAAAGGGACACCGGTGGGTTTTATCAGTAGGAGTCTGACATTCTCTTCCGTTTCACCCAGAGCCCAAGAAGTCTTTGATGATTTCCCTTCCGTTAAAAATAAAAAAGGGGGTCAATCAAAAACAATTTACTAATAGAAAGCCACATTACTTGTGACTGTCATAGGTTATATTTTATCCCCATATTCCCACATAAACGTGAACTACGCGGGTGAAATCGCGTGGTTCTACTAGTTTATAATATTTTACCGCTGAACCGGGTTTTTAATTCTACTCAGACGAAGTTGCAGGCAGGAGCTAGTTTATACATATCCCAAGTAAGCCTTAAAAAGGACTTTATAAGTGAAAAAAAATGTTGAAAGTGTGTGTACTCGTATAGAACTATAATTACTCTTTTTCGTGCGTCATATTTGTTTTCGTAAATGGTTTATCCGCAGTACATTCAGATAATGATGAATGACTGATGGCGATGACTGATCTATGTATTGACATGCGCCCGAAGTGATCTCCAGTAAAAGGGTTGCGGAGTCTTCGGCGCATCAGCCGTAAGTGATGGATGAGTCTCTTTGTCTCCGCGCGACTTGATATCGCCATTAGGTACTATGTTTATGTTATATTTACTAATCTTTGCTTTGTTTACTGCCTATTCTTTATTTAATACGTATAGATTGTTCTTCTAACTTCTTAACCAGAAAATTGGCCCTGAGCCACATCTAACGCCTTTGGTAATCGGTTTCTTTTACGGGTGGATGGGAATTGTTTGCCTTGTAAACCATTAACAAAGGTATTTTGGGCCGCCAAGCCCGTCCCATCATCGGAGAACAAGACGTACGGCTATGCGCCACCGTTACATGCTCGACATCTCACCCACACGCATATAATGATTTGGGAACACATTCATTTTGCGTACCTACAACTAAGGAGAGGATTCGCTGACAGGGTTTGCGTTTCCTGATAGCTACAACCTGCGAGTCTTGAAGTCACTAGTGAATAGGTTACTCCTAGGCAAGCGTGTTCCACCTTCGACCACATCATCGCTTACCATCAGGTGAGATAGTGGTCAAACGTGTGCATATCAATAGTAAAACATAATATTAGGGACTGTTCTGTAATTGTATTTATAATGTAGAGTTTAATTTATAGCATGTAGGCTGATTCCATCAACAAGTTACCACCGTTAGGCACAATATTTTTTTATATATTATTTATATTTCTCTCTCACCACAATATTTTAACAATACATAAAATATAATGTTATTTCAAAACTTTATCATTGTGGGAGACTGGTGCCTGAGTTAAGCTGCAAGCCTGTGTTTCAGGACACCAGGACTCCGCCTTTTACATAAATCAGTATCAAGTAAATAACATTTGCTATTGTACAACAATAGCAAATGCTACAACATAAACGGTTACTTTTTATCCACTTATCACAGTTTGACGTGAAGCCACCGACTATCTGACTCGACATGACTGTGCACTCGGCCAATCAATTTATTCCATTAACATATAGTTTCTTTGTGAAATTTCCCGAAGCCTGAAACGGCTCCATGATTAATATTTGAACCGTGACTGGCCGGGCTTAACCGAGCGGAATATATCGCTTATCTCATACATACATACGTAAGCCGTGTATCTGTGTTACCCTTGGACACTGTCCTACATAGGTACATGACAATTTTCAAGCATTAATATAGGATGGAAAATATTGCTATCAGTTGTCAGGCCGTTTCGATTTATTTTGGCAGTCTGATATTTTATTCATGGATAATATGCGCATAAGTAATATTCGTATGATATATTTTACCGTGGCTTTGCCGAATACATTTTTTCACATGTTCGCTTATATCAAATCGTATGTCTTATAATGGCAGTATGATCATAACAGTACTGAAATCTAAAATTGTTTTTAAAACTCTACAAAAACACTTGAATTAATTAAGCGTTATTGTTTCACGAAACGTAAGGTATAAGATTTTTTGGGCGATCATTTTTTATGTGACCCTGCTAGGGGTGGAGACGGCACGCAATCCATTAAAGCTGAAAAAACACTTGAAATTCAGCGACTCATACAATAAACATCTTTTGGTAAGTCGCGAGCGACGTTTTTGTCGCTGCGACACAGCCGCGCTTTTTTACTGAAGCTTCTTCTGTATAGTTTTTGTGCTACCGGGAGCCGATTGCGATTCCTTATACTATATTGACGTAATTGTATGATACTTGCGTTGCTAGCATTCTTTGTATAATTTCTTAGGTCCTTGTAAAGTTTAATGTAGGTACAAGTGCGGTAATTGAAAAAGACTCATCACATTCACAGATCATCACCATTACTGGCACTGGCACTTCGTTCTATCCTATAGTGTGTGCCTACTCTGGCACCTGTTAATCTCACAGATTTTGTACTTAATTAGTTTCAAGTGATCTCATCCACATTACTTAAATATAACTATCCATATTTTGAGCCTTTGTCGAAGTATTATATCTTTATAAGTACCTAGTATGTTATTCCAGTGTCCAGCTCCTGCGGTAAGGGTCTTATTATTCAGCGCATAAACCGGGGAATATTTTAGCGGGCAGCCGACGACGCCGAGGGATTTTGAACGGCGGCCGAAAAAATTGATGCGACTTATCTCTCACGCGTGTTCCCGCCATGATAAACGTATGACATGTTTTATGTATGTTTGGATTTAAGTTTTCCACTATTGACTATGCGTAGATACGAGGGGGGCGCATCAAAATATAATATGAGGGTATTTTTGGAAAAGTTTCTGTAGATAAAAAAAAATCAAGCTTTCTTTATTATTTTGCCCCTCATTATTAAAGATTATAGTTATTGTGTGGTCTTGGATGAATGGGTCGCCCCTTTTGCAATTTTATCTAGGTATCAAGGAGCACCTTAGCTCAATTAATGCACACAGTATCGTGTTATAACTGTATCTAGTTACTAAATTACGGAATGTTATTTTCATCTCTTTTCTTGTTATTTCTCCAGATTGATTGAGTACGTTCTTTTTTATCTTCGGTACGATGATTTTGATCTTCGTCAACGTTTAATTTTCATAATTTATTTATGATGCCAGTTCGATCTCACACAAAACATAATATACCATATTTCCTTACTTGGAAATACAAAAGACAGTGTTCATTACGGGCTGTGTTAAGATATTCAAACTGGAGATTTTGTTTGAGTCGAGGGTCAGTCACACTCGTGCTATATGTTGTCACCCTCCTCAAGTCCGGGTCCTCTTGACCTCGCGTCTGGGTGCAGACGGGGGTAACTTAGCATTCACGGCATTGTTCTGTTGTTGCACGTCCGATCAGCTTCTGTCGCGAGGGGGAAGCTTGCCTATTGATAACGGACCCGATACAAACTATTTATGATCCTTTCTAAATATTTTCTATTTTGCTTTTCGTGATCTTTATAATTTAAGCTCGTCCTATCCTGCACACAATATATCAATGTGAGCAGGTTTAAAACATATTTCTGGTTTTGGAGCTTATTGCATTAAAGAACTGAACAAATTGGCCGTAGTCTTATAATAATTACGCTTTTACCAGTGTATATTTGAGTGGTATTCTATCCGGTTTGAGGAACGGTTATGTTTCTAATCTATTTATGTGTTTTATATGCCACATTACAAGTTGTCAAGTTGTCACTACTTGGCACTCCATAACTTTTTCATCATGCTCTCTACGAGCTTGAAACTATACCTGCCTTATGAATGTATAGACTTGCCCAGCTCAGAATTCTATTAGCCATCGACGTGCTCGTATAATCACGATAGCTTATTACTGCTTATCTTGGCCATATTTGTATGAAGCGTTTCAAGTGAAATATCAGCAGTTTTTATGAGGCAATTATTAGCATATTGTGTGTCGGCAGGGGTCCGCGGCCAGGGTCGGCGGTGGTCCGCCGGCGCCCCGCCGCGCTCATAGATAAACATGTCTGGCCTTCCGAATACTTGCGCTGTGCACCGATATTGATTTTGTTTTTGTTACAATATATGTGGTGCGAGATACAGCTAATTTGTTCCTTGTCTTCTTTTGCTCTTAAATCAGAACGTGCTTCATTTTTGTGCCGTATAACTGTATTATTTGTGTCCAAGCCTTTGCTGTGAATGTATTTGTGAAGGTAAATTATTGTTTTATGTCATTTGTCCTAGACTCACTATAGATCGTAAATGGTACATACTGTCAGCCAGATTTTAGCAATCTATGTCAAGAAAAAGAAACGGCGACTTTTACAAAAGCTCTGAGTAATAGGTACCTATTTTATTGCCTTACTATAAATGGAGTGCTAAATAATATTAAGAGTAGATAACCGGTAACACATTAACTAGTTGTCTGCGATGAGCCGCATGTATGTATGCCTACGTAGCTGTGCAGCGTGCGTGCTCTGTCGTGCCGATGCCGCGCCGGTGCCGCGCCACAGATAAACTATAGCTTTAATTACTATTAAACACAATTAAACGCTGTGCATGCTTTGCGAACTGAATTACAGCGTAACTGATGCGTTTCGATTTCATAGGATATTTTCAGTTTATATTAGGTGTTATGGTTCAATCTTTTTATTTTTGAGGCATGGTATATGGATCATGATTTAAGGATCTTTTGTATCCCAAGCTGTACTTATTCCTGAAATAATTACCTATATATATTTATGCAATCTTACCTACAACTACCATTACAGATCAGCGATCCAATGCGACAGTGTGGCCTTACATGAAACCTTAATATCCTGAGAAGTTACTTCGTTACATAATATTCTAAATCTTAACTTATACTTATATATATAATTTTTATAATCTTCTGAAATGTCATTCTGATTACAACATTCGATTGGTGTAAGGATATATTGTGGCTTATATCGTAGTGAAACATGTATCGTCCGATTCATACTGGACGAATTTAAAATTTGTCATGAGTAGAGAGGCAAACTCACTTGTGTGTGCACAAGTGAGTTTGCCAAATCATTATAGCAGAATACAAACTACGGAATCATATCAAAAACTTTTGTATAAGCACTTAATCCAACTAAGTTACGTTCTGGTGCTATGTATATCCAAATTCCTCTCAGCGATTTATGATCGTTGAGATGCGCACGCGCAATTTCTCAGAATACTCCAACCCCTCCGCTCCCGCCCCCCTGAGCCCCCTGCGCCCGGCTGATCCACGGGCGGCACGGCTACGCTAGTTTATTTCATGACCTTATGAGTACCATTCCTTACTTTTTAATTATTGGCACATTACATGGTCCTGACGCCGATAAAGTTTGGTTTTAGTAACTCAATCATGTTGTATACCTAGCAGCTTTTGTATGGATTAGTAGGTTTTCTGGTGGGAAGGAATCTATACTAGAAAATCACTTTTTATGATTGGGACGATCTATATTAATTCTTCTTCATCAACATGGGTCATGCACTGTATTGTCATTGTTGAACTTTCGATTTACAATGTTACCTACCTCTATAATTATAATGCTGTTTTGTTTTCGGAAACAAGAGCTCCCACCCCGATTTATCATTAAAGAATATGTCTCTCTTTGAGGCGCATCTTGGATCAGAACGCGCCGCCGACCCGGGCCTGGTTGTTTTCGGCGAGCGATGGGTGGCTTGCCTTCTTAATAATCTTTGCTAGCTTATGACCACAAATAAAAGACTGCCGTCCGCAGGCCCGCGCCTACATTGGCGGGAACAGCCCTGTGACTCCCGTCACCCGTTTTGTTCTGTTGCGGCGTCTGTGACGTGGGTCCCATTGGCCATGGTTGCACGATCCTCATGTGGCAGGGCCTCCGGCAGGAGGCGTTTGGACCTCCTAGATAGGCAGGAGCCGCTTGAAAGCAACCCCGTGTCGCCCCGGTTTGGCGGCCAAAAGTCGGAAGTGCTCGACGAAGTTCCACCGGCTGTCAAGACCGAGACCTATAATGTAGGTAGCTCATTGTCGACCCGAAGCCGATGAAAAACTTTCATACCTTTATTTGGGATCCCAATGGTGGCCAGTTCCGAGAACCATATATATTCATATTCCAAGTCCTGGATTCTTTTAATGACTGTCGCAACCCTGCGTGTCATTATGTCGGCCGCTGCCTAAGTGTGACCCCCTTGAGTCATCAGCGTATCAGACTACGCTGATTTCGTTAGGGAGGTCAGCGTGCAGCACCCAGTCGTAGCCGATATCCCACAGGAGCGGCCCCAGAACCGAACCCTGTGGAACAACACACGACATCTCTCGCCGGTTCCATTCTCCCTGGTGACCGGGCTAGATGACGGCGCTGTCAGTGTCCATCAAGTAAGCCTCGAACACGCGACGGAGGTAGGTCGATCCGGTGATACTGCAGGAGTGAGCGAACTAAATTAAAATCTTACTTACTGTAACATTTTAATTTAGTTCGCTACATTCTGGTTCCTTTTAGATAAAACTTTTATTTTAACTCCGTTACGTACCTAGACATTTAAAAGGGCTGTTGTAATGCTACAGTTTATTATATCATGTAATGCTTACCATACTAATGATTTATCATTTGGTATCGGCGCATTACGCTACACTCGGCATTACGCTAAATGTGGCGGTGTGTAAGATGCGGTGGCTGCGGGCGGCATCTTTGTGAGCACCGCAAGATCTGACGAGACCCGGCCGGCCAGCCCGCGAATGTCTAATGAGTTCCGAACCGACAGGGTTACCGCGCGCTTCTAGGAAATAGTTTTTGATAATCGATTCCTGCCCAACACTTGCTGTCGAAAAAGTTGATTAATTTTCGATTAGTGAGTGATCAAATTGGAATTGGCGCTAGGTTCTGTGGTCAGGAGGTGAATTTGTATTTTTAACTAGAAATAAATATGTATGTAAGTATATCAATTATCTCCTTCGTCCTCTGGCATAAAATGCAGGATGTACCTATGAGTAATATAAGATGGGAATTATATATTTTTTTAAAACAACAATTTATATCCTAGAACAGACAATTTGAGATCATCCATTACCTGTATAGTTCTTTGAAGTAGATTAATTAAAGTCATGTAACATTCCTGGTTTCTAGATTATATTTATTTGAGCCGGCCCTGGTCGTTTGCGGCGCCGACGTCACCTGTCATCCATCAGTCGGCGACAACGCGCATGCGCATACCGGCCGGCGCAGATTGCCCCGCGCGCGCGCACAATCGCCTCGCGAATTCAAATTTAACGGTACAAAGATGGAACGCAACAAAACAGTAGCAGCATTCCGATCTGGAGCGGTTCGACTAGTTCGGTGACAAAAAGGGATGCACCACTCAGGAATTCTATTGATCATGGTCAAGTGGGATGAATCTTTAGGCTAATCTTTGCATACGAATGTATTGGCTCGTTAGTAAACTGGATTTGACATTCAAATTAAAATGTAATATCGCTAGCAAGAAAACGAGATTCTAAATAGTATCAATTTGATGCTATTTAGAATTTTGTTTTCTCGCTGGCGATATGTACATTTCTTTCTGAACCTTTGTATTTTTATGGTAGGTATGCTATCTGATATCATAATCAGTTCAATTCTCTTGTTTGATTTTCGCAATCAAAATAAAATGTATTAATTAAGAGTCTTTAGGAGTCCTTTTGCGGATTCTCTCCCAGTTGATGTGGCTATACTAAGTAGGTAATTTGGAGCGTAATTTCAACATGTCTTTCTTATTGCATCTTTATTTTATAAGGAAGTCAAGGACGTTTTAAATCGTGGAGGTGAACACGTGGTTGCATTACACACTTCAATACACGTTCTTGTTGTCCACTAAGATCCTATTGCCATGCAATATATACCTAAATGTAATATAGACTTATGAAACGATCTCGTATTGACAAACCAATTGAAACAAATGCGCAAAACGTATCTGATCTACCTATTGCATGACATACATTCTTATAGGCAATGTGTCGTCATAGCTAATCAACAAATGGTCAGGCTCATAAACGGATACAATTGAATCATGACATTGAGCGCCTAAACCGTCGCGTGTGACCTCCGGCGCGCCGCCAGCTCGAGGCTGTCTTATCCTCAACATCATCAGTATGCCGCCGGCCGAGCGAGCTCCCAATTGCTTGAATTAGCATACTTATTCTGAGGCGCCGCCGAATTCGCCTTGTACCACTACTATCAAAGAGAATACCGACAATACAGCGTTTTCAGCCTTAACGACTCTCTCATAAAATACATAATTCTTTAGCTTACAGTGCAAGTTGTATTAATGTGAGTTCTGGCCAACAATCTGCATTTTCAATCTTGTTTACTCTTAAATAAGACTGGTTTCGCTCTGTTAGGTGAAGTTAAAAGTGTACATATTAGGATCGTCAGGCGCCGAACTCTGACCTGCTGCTAATGGGCGCAAATTGATCGCAGAGGCAAATTTTTCAAGTGATTATGCGGTACGATCAGACGCCGACCGCGGCCGGTAGATGGCGGCAGCGCACTGCTCGGGAATGTTTCATGTTCACTTTATGCCAAATTGCTTCTTTTTGACGTTTATCTTTAGCATAATTTGAATTGTACAGCCCCACTTATCCGATGATACTGAAGATTTTTTGTCAGAATTTAGCTAGAATTTATATGCTATCCGGATTGCAAATTAGTTGCGGCGGCATATAAATGATTTATTTTAGCTAATTAGTGTTTCGCGAACATTTCCACAGAAATGGAATGTTAACCACAAGGAACGCAAAGAATTTGTTGAAAAACGAAATATTTGTAATGAGAACTTTTAATTATAACGTCGCGTCAGTTGGAATGGAAACGACCTCGCAGGGAAAAACCACCACTTTATCTAAGACGTACGATTGTGATGTTTCCATTAATTACCAGTTAACGATGTTTAATTATGAACACAAATGCAACCGTGTCACGGATTTGTATAATCAATAGTTTTATCGCCTTTTTTGTAACGATTGTATAGTTATAATTTACAGTTTGCAATGTACATAGAGTCGAGCGTTGCAACCGTAATTACTTAATAGCGGGTACTTATAACTTAAATGGAGACTTCAACAGCCACAATAATTTTACGTTCGTTAACACGCCTTCAAGTAGGTGCCTACTTATTTTTGTTAAGGTACCTATGCTGTGCGTCGACTGTAGTTCCATTCTATTTTCTGAATTCTGATTCAACTGTTAGATGAATAGATAGTGTGAAAATGCACGCTTGTTTAAATTCATTGTGTTTGATAGTTATTGGTGTAAAATAGCTGAAGGCGTCGGAGCAGGCGGGGCTCCGCGTGAGAGCTGCCGGAGTGAAGAGCGCTCCTGCACGCGAGCGTCGATCTACTGCGAGGAATGCGCGCCCGATGCGCTATTAAATTACCACCTAAACATTAAAAATGTTCCATAAAACGCATTTTAATGTGCAGCCTATAAAATACGTTCCTCGTGAGGAAATTAGTTCTTAGCACTTAATTAATTATACGAGCAGAGGAAAGTCGCGACAGACAAGCTTGCCAGTCTCACAAGCCCAGTGCCCTTTACGTGCTAACAATGAACACATTTTACCTTTACACTATTTTTTGCGTGGGCTGAACACTCCACTGCCTACCAACTACTTTCTCCTAATTAATGATAATTTACCCAACTAACTGTACTCTAGTTTTATGAGCGATAATAGACCTTCGAGTTGAGAGCGTCCGACTGGTGGCTCGTGAACTGCAACCTTTACAGTTCAAGGATAAAGAAAAGATGCAATTAATTTCTCGCTATTCAGAACTATTAATAAATAATGTTTTTGCAGTAGCTCGTGTGATGATTTTAAGGAAGGTTGCTATCTACTGTTGTCCTCAAACAAATATATAGAGCAAATTGAATTCGAAATTATTTACATGGTAGGTATTTTATCTCATTAACGTTGACAGAAAGGGCGCAATTAGACGTAATTACTGATCAGTTTCAGCTGCTGTCAGGCGACATTCTACGATACCTACTTGATTGAAGTACGCGTAAGTAGGTACGAAGTGTTGCAATTTGCAAATGCCAAAAGCCTATTTAGGCCATCTGTTAAATTAATGTAAAATAGCCAGCGACTGCACTGTGCATATAACGCGGTGACCTTTACGTTTGACGCATCGAATTCAAAAGGGGATTTTAATGTTGGGGTTGGCTCACACACCGTCTAATTTAGTAAGTATTTTTATTGTACCCATCCAGACAGTGTAGTTTAGCATTTGACAGTTATTGTTTAGCTCAACTTAGAACCTGTCCAGTAAGTGCAAGTGTTTGTCAGTAGTCGAGTAGCTCAGCCTGGAACTAATAGGGAGCTTAACGAATCGACGAACAACGCAAAAGAAAGGGCACAAGGGTGGGTCGCAAAAAGTACTCAAATTCACAATAATTAATAAAAAATAGCATACTTAACTTAGAAAGTAAATATGCAATTCATATTACAGCGTCACGTATTACCATATTTTCTGTCAGAATACTTTGTTCCGTGTAATGTGCACTGTGTGGACAATCGAAGCACTTTTTTGGCTAGATTTTAACAAAAGAAAAATATTTGGCTTATCTTGAAATATAGCTGCAAAAGATAAGTCTGCACAACTTTTATAGAAGACAAAGAGTACGTACCTACCTAGTTAGGTACTTTACACCTAATAAAGTTTTTGACATTGATTAAATGTTGATTAAGTGTAACTAGCATATTCAATGAAAAAGACAATGAATGCTTGTCTAATTGACGTTTTCGTACTCGAGAGCAAATGCGTAAACACGCATGCTCATCTAAAACTCATCTTTCGAGCACGAAAACTTAAATCTACCTATGTTTATTTTTGTTCTAATTTTCATGGTCATGTTGGAGTTATAGATGCAGTTTTAAATTGGAAGAAGGAATTGGAAGTGGTCACTAACACTATGAGTAGTGCTTGCTATGCTCTCAGAAGCCTTAGAGATGAATTGACGATTGCTCACCTCAGAATGGTATACTTTGCACTCATAGAGTCTAGACTTAGATATATCATAAATTCTGGGGCAACAGCTACCAATACAATATTAATGCTGCTTTCGTTATGCAAAAAAGAGCCTTGAGAACTATGCTTCGCATTGAACAAACGGAGTCTTGTAAAGATCATTTTAAGAAATTGCACATCCTCACAGTCCCATGCCTCTATATTCTGGTCCTGCTTAGTCATTTTATTAAAAACTAGCTTCTGCCAGCGACTTCGTCCGCGTGGAATAGTTACTTTACCCCCGATTTTGAAACTCTCAGCCCGATCGGCTTAAAATTGACAAAGTTTCATACAAACGTTGACCCCCTATTTTATCCCCTTGGGGGTAGAATTAATTAAAATCCTTTCTTAGCGGATGCCTACGTCATAACATCTACCTACATGCCAAATTTCAGCCCGATCCGTTCAGTGGTTTGTGCTGTGCATTGATAGATCACTATGTGTGTGTGAAATATGTACAACTTATTATATACTATACCTATAACTACGTAGGTATAACTAATTAATAAAATAACTACTAATTAATAAAAGTATAGAATCTACGCTTTCACCTACTTAATACTAAAAAAACAGAACATAAATTAGCCAAAACTAACCTATCGGTATCTAAAAATCTATGCTCCTACTTCTACTACTACTTCACCCAAAAAGAAATAAAATTGAAACTATTAATAATTTGTAATTTGAACGAATATTTAAACATTACCAAAATAACTAATAAGTACCTATTTTATAAAATAGCAACAAAAGTTACACAAAAATAATCACAATAACATCTTACAGCATGATTCAGAATTAATATAAAGCGCGACGGCGCGCGGCGCGATGGCTTATTATTGTATTCATGTATAAGTTTGGTGTATCTATACCGATTTCTATGATTATTTTTTTATTGAATAGGTAATAATGTTAACTTTTTTTAATTAGGGATGAGTGACAGTATTATAAACGTAAGAGTAAACAAATATAATCAGAAAGCTCCGAACTGCTAAGCTATCGGGAGTTACACGTGTTATTGTGAGTCAACCATAAAAGATAGATATATGCTGTTTCGGGATATTTTGTAGATAATTTTGTGTAAAACATTTCCGTAATACATGATTTCTATGTAACTTTAACCATTAAGGCTACACACGCGACGGAAGCTTAAAAAATGGAGTAACTTCTCTCATTTTCCCAACATTTTCCTTCACTGCTCTGCTCCTATTGATTGTAGCGTGATGAAAAGTATACTATAACCTGCCCAGGAGTATGAACAATAATTGCACCAAGTTTCGTTAAAATCGGTCAAGTAGTTTTTGTTTCTATAAAGAACATACAGACAGACAGACAGACAAAAATTTTACTGATTGCATTTTTGGCACCAGTATCGATCACTAATCACCCCCTGATAGTTATTTTGAAAATATATTCCTTGTACAGAATTGACCTCTCTACAGATTTATTATAAGTATAGATATCCATAAGTTTGAGGCAGAAGAACAGAGACAAATAAGACTAAAAACGCGAAAAAAGGATCTTCCTAATTTCATACAGCCTAAGCTTAATGTCGTTAAACATTCCTCAAGAGTACAATCAGTAAATATGTATAATAGTTCGCCTATACAATTTAAGAACATAATGAATCCAAATGAATTTAAAAGAAAATTAAAGTTTTTCTTATTGAAGAAATGTTACTACAGCATAGAAGAGTTTCTCAAAGACAAAAGTATTTCGCAGTAAAATGTATTTTAATGACATTATGTAATATCCAACTTTTAATGAATATGAATTGTATTGACACATATTTTGTGTAATGAAGTTTATTGACATTTTTGATGAGATTTTATTGACATATACATATTTACTAGAATTGAATTTATTTTTGAATTATATTCAGTTAGATTATTATATTTTTCTTTCCTGTCTTTATAATGTATATTAAATTGTTGTGACATTTACTGTTAAAACCACTGTTCGACACAAATGAATTTTGTTGAAGACTGAATAAATAAATAAAAATAGGAGTTTACCTTTTGTAATATGTGCGTTAAATTCTGCTCTCATCTGTTATTTCTATTAATTGAAAGCCGAGTGTTTAGTTCCGTAGGCGCTGCGAGAACAAATAGGCCTGTCAGTCTGCCCCTGCATTGTGCGCACCCCCGCCCCCCGCCCCGCCTGCACGCTCGTCATACTGGGGATTCTGTTTACACTCTAATTTTATTCGCCGTTCTTATTGGAGCGACGTCTTTGCAAAAATGTATGGCTTCTGTTAGGGTTTTTTGAACAATTTTCTTCTGCTAAAATTGAGAATGATTGCAGACAGTTGCTGACTTTTACGCTATAGCTCGTTAAACGCTCTGAAGTCATAGGTAAGCTTCAGAGCGAAAGGAAATTAGATTAATTTTCAAATCAATGAATATCATGTGTTACAAGTCACAGTTAGCCGAGTATTGGTCTCTATGCCAAATCATATAAGTAAATCCTAGACGCGGGGAGCCCAATACATGTTATGATAGCCATGCCAGATCAAAAACGAAATTGTTATAAAGAAAAAAATGTCACATAAAACATACTAAAATGGCTCGACCATCTCATTGTAACAACAACCACCTAGATCAACAATTTGGGACACAACTGACGAGCAATTTGGTAGAGTAGCAACATTTTGTAGGAGCGGCCGCTGTTTGCTCTTAAAGTTTGCGGTCCTTGCCTCGGGGCACAATTTAATTACCAAATGGTCCGTTTTTTGTGATCTTTGGGCCGTGTAAACAGGCGTAACGATGTGGAGCGCTCCTTTATGTTGGACTGCTCTGTTCTTCCTGTAAGGCGGTACACCTTCACCTGTCCACTGGGTCCTTAGAACTCTCATTCGGAATTTAATTGGAATTGAAGTGGGAGGCTATTGTGTGGCAGAGGTTTTGTTTTGTTTCCGGCATCAAAACTCTTTTGGCATTCTTATAGTTAGGTTGGACCCATTGATAAATAAAAAAACTCGTTGGACCAGATTACTTACAGGGTGCTAGGACCTGTGCCTATGTTGTCTTTAATTTGTGGTTCAGGTATATAATTTGATGGTTTATTCTAGTTAAAAGTCACTAAATTAAACTTTTGAGCAACGAAGTTCACACATTAAGTACTTACATAATATGAGGTCCTTGTACTTATTTCTGTGTCTTCCTACAATATCTCCGTATATTGTACTATTTCTGCGAGATAAACACAAAGATCTATCGTAATATATGTACGCGCACGAGTAACTGGCAACACAAACGACTGGTCCCTCGTTATTTTAAACAATTCGATAAAGGCGCCCCCTGGCGGGCCCTGATTGTGCCACAAAGGGCGCTGTCCCCTCTAATGAGTCCCGCAGTCCTGCGACATGAACTTGTGATGTTTGCCCAGGGCCAGGGTTTGTTACCACCGCGACTGCGCTCCTCACGTACCTACCTCCGATGAGAATTGTTCATTTTATACGAGTAGCCGGTGGGTGTACCTATTAAAAGTTCCCTTGTTAGTCTTGATCATGTCTGGGGGAGGACGGGGGGGGGGTCATTATTAATATTTTCCAACGAAGTAAAATAGTAAAGCTTAATGTCTCGGAGACAGTTAATTAGAAGTACGAGTAGCGGTACCTAGGTATAAATAAGCATTTCATTCGCTGAAACGAGTAAACAACCGCATCATAAATGCCTAATAAGCAAAATTACTTTTTATTACAATTCAAAACTCAAGTAACGAATATCTGTTTTACTAACATTGTTATTATGGATGTTATACCTACTTTAAAAAAGATCAGTCGTTTATAATCTAAGAACAACGTAATCATACAATAGCCGACCACTTTAAAACATAAGGATCGCTATAACAAAGTGTGGAGTCCCCTCCACATCCTATAAGCATTATGATAACCCTTGTTGTATAGTGCGCACACAATGGCACAGAGCGAGACAATATGCAAACTAATCTACATACCTATCACATGCACGACGTGGCATCATATCGCGGCGGCGAATCAAATGCCACGCTCGTAAAAATGACACTTTAAAAAACCTGCGTAGGTTCGCACTGCGCAAGACCGTACGCAAATCACCGGCCAATGAGAGCCCTCCGCACCAGCTATGTAAATGTTCTATATTCAAATCAGTTTAAAATCAGAACGCGCATGCACGCGCCGGCCCTTTTTATTGGCGCTTTGCATACAAAGGGTTCTTACGATGTCTCGATTTGACAGGCACGTGTCGCTAAAAAATAAGGGTTGTTTTGCTTCTGAGGGGTTGTAACCCTTCCGCAACCCTTTTCGGTTGCAGCTGTTTTTTAGCATCATGCGTTAGTAGGTGCCACGCGACGTTAGCATTTGACACGTTTTTTGCTCCGACTTTATTTTGGAGTGTAATAAAATCGAGTTTTAAAATCATGCGTGGAGCGCACACCTGGTGCTGGTTTTTGTCACTTTTGGTGATTTATCGTGAACGCTCCCTTTGTTGTGCGTCAGGTTTACATTTGGCAAGAGTAACGAGCTTTGAAAGGAATCTAAAGTTGTTTTTGAGACGACGGTGAATTAGTTCAGATTGGTAGGTGAGGTTGTTGACAGTGAAAGTGAATGAATTAAAAATAGGATAACAACCCTGTTCGGATCGTACATTGTGATGTGTGTTTAAAGACTGAGTCTTTCTGGCTTGAACTTCTAAGCTTTCCATATTCCAAAAATAAATACAAAAAAATAGTGCAGCACAGTTATTAAACTTCGCTACGTGTTGATTGACATCGTGTTTTAGAAAATATTGGCTGAAGGAAATGAGTTCACCATTACTTAGTTGCGATAAATTGATCGCAATAAAAGCGGGTAGTTTACGTAAAAGCTCGGAAGAAGGCGTGTGCGCAAATATGTGAGGTGTTGGCGGACAATCAGCTAATGTGCGACGTGCGGCGGTGTCGTGTTGCGGTGTCGCGGTGTCGCCGGGACGCGTGACGCACTGCCGGTGTGCTGAGAGCTCCGAGCAGGGTGCCTGGGTACGGCTAGCTCTACGTGAACGATTGCAACATTATGAAGCTAGTGGAGCTATTACAGTGCCGATAGAAAAGCTCGTAAAAAGTAGATGCTATGTAGGTTCGTTACGTGCCTTGTGCACAGATTTATGAGAAATTAATATTTCTTTTAATCACCATCAAGATGATACATTTTCAAGATTGATATGAAAAGATACTATCGGAATACTATAAGATCACCTCTTGATTAAGATTTTAGATTAATATACATACTTGTGTAAGTATAGCCCGTAAGATGCGAATGCAATTATGATTAAAGTACTCATCATTACCTACAAAAACGTCCGCGAGAGTATATGTCTAACTATTTTGTTAAGACTCAAATCAATCAAACTCCGCATGGATTGGAATACTGGTGATTTAGGTATCATGATATTAGTCATTATTCATTTAAATGGTTTGTAAGCTACACTTTTAATTATTCAATTCGTCCTTTCGTTTAAAAGTTACAACGGGTATCAAAATGCTCTAAGTAAGGAAAATGTTGCAGTTTGAGTGGACTGCCCGACTACTTACTGTTTAGAGGAGTCGGAGGTTGTAAAGGAAAGTACGAAGATCCATGTATATGGTACGAAATACTAGTCTAAAATAAAGTTATATACGAAAAAATACAATAAACAAGGTACTTCCGCCAATTTCTCGATTAAATAGCCGTCACAAAACGATTACCGAGTTACTGAGCGCCCAAGCTAAATATTTGCGAAAGAATATCGTGTAAATATTGGATAATTGTGGCCATTAACGGTTATATCGCCGATATGGGCGCATTCAGCGCGTTTAATGTAGGAAATGAAATATCCGGCGCGGCCGCTCAGCGCGAGCTTCTGCCGCGGGCGCTCGCACTGCTACCGATCAACTCGACTGGACTTGTAAAACATACAGTGAAACGGTAGGGAAATCAATGTGACTAACACTCCGTTTCAGAATCCAGAATATGGAGTTAGGAATGTGACCTTTCCCGTTGTCCTTACCATAGTGACATGACGTGTTTCGTTAAAGTAGACGAGTGAACTCAACTTTCAATTCTTTATTTGGAAATCATGTGTAAGCGGCCTAAAAATACACTAGAGTGTTTTTTGTTAAGGATTTTGCCTTAACAAAAACACTGATGTATTTTTAGACCACTAATAAATATTACTCATGATATCGGTAAATAATTGAATACGATTTTTGGTTTGGGCTTAGACGACAAGAACAGGCAAAAGCAGGGATATAAAACGCAGCGTCTCTTCCGCCGCGTGCGCCGCGGCCGCTTTCCTTACGTTTGACAAACATCGGAAGCGTCACCCAACGTTTTTTCCCCACAACACGATACAGCGCAAATATTCCCGTTTTCTCGTATTTGCGTTCACTTTGCTATATTTGCCTGAAATTATTTTCAGAGACGTTTCATGTTACAGTGTGGATGTCGGGAGAGACCGACATTTAACGCTGTAAGCGGATACATTCTGTTACGCAGTTGGGTTTAACTTTGATTCCTTTTCCTTATTGGCTGGCGGAATGTGTCCCGCGATACGGCGATGTTTACGAGCTGGTCTATCAACACTTACACATCAATCATATCGCTCTTACAACAATTTTGTGCTTGAAGAAGATTGTATTAGCTCCTAAAGTAGGTATTGTGTTAAAAGCTGGCGATATAGTTAATCGTCTTGCTTTTTTCTCAAAACAAAATGGTTACCTACTGGCTTAGGTAATGTTACCTTTTTATTGAAATGCTGCAGTTATCCTAACTATGTATACCCTACAGTAAATAAGAGCAAACTCTGATTTCTGTATCAAAAGCGTCCTAAAATAGACCAAAAGCGCATCATCCACCGAGAAACCAACTCTTTCAAACAGTCTCTTTGCCTCCACATTCCACAACAAAATGGAACAATAAAACTTCACTCATATACATACCAACTAGCTACCGTGCTCGTTTATAACGACAGCCGGGGAGGGAGAGAGGGGTGAGAGGAGAGGGTAGCAACCCTTTCCCTCCGAGAGGCCATCCATCACCAACGACTAGCGAAATGTATTTTAATCCACTGCCCCACGCCCGCCGCTTCATGAAACGTGAAAAATGATCCTACTGCACACACACATACTAAGCGTAAACATATACTAGGTACAGCTAACAGTTTGTGTGTGAGTGTGCGAATTGGGAAGTTATTGCGTTGTTGAGCCATAATTTTATGTTCGGGCTGCTTAATTTTACAACGTTTGTCCGAACAGTTAGTAATTTCTGTTAAAGGTATTTAGTAGGTACGTGTGGCGAGTAGCTTACTAGGGTGGTGGGTGCCTACACTGTGTACGTATGTTCATACATATGTCTCTGCATTGATCAGACATCTTAGTCTAAGCTTATATTCATTTAGGTATAATACTATCTAGTCGGCAGTTAATTGCAAAAGTGAGTCATTTAAGCACGAAAGAAATTTATGTGATTTTCTGACTCGCAAGACGAATAAATCTTTGATCCGCGATTCAAAATCAAATATTCGCGAGTGGTTTCAAACCGATCGTTCTTTCACGGAAACCTTTCCCGGCGTGAAAACTTTTATAGTTTGAAGCGGTCCCGCGGGCCTCCAGATTGCTGCCCGGACTGGCGCACTCATTAATCATACACAAATTGTTGCGTCCCTTCGCCCTGTCCCTTGATATTTAAGCTCCAATTGAGCCAGTCATCTTGTGCCCCATTGAGAGTTGCTCAGAAGAACGTTCTCTATCTCCGTGAAGCCAGTGGCTGGAAGCGAGTGAATGATGCCAGCCGACCATTGTAACCGTTAAACGGTGCAAAATTTTCATGTCAGTGTGAATCTGCGTTTCTGAAGACTGAAAAAGCAAGGTTGGCAAATAAGTTTTATATTCCGACCACAGATACGGAAATGTGGTCAGGAGAATGTAGCTCTTGGTTTCCCTCATTTTATCATGATTAAAACGTCCTGCAGGCTATCAATATTTATGTTCAAACGCGGCGTCTATTACATCTATACTTATAATAAATCTGTAGAGAGGTCAATTCTGTACAAGGAATATATTTTCAAAATAACTATCAGGGGGTGATTAGTGATCGATACTGGTGCCAAAAATGCAATCAGTAAAATTTTTGTCTGTCTGTCTGTCTTTCTGTCTGTCTGTCTGCCTGTCTGTCTGTCTGTATGTTCTTTATAGAAACAAAAACTACTCGACCGATTTTAACGAAACTTGGTGCAATTATTCTTCATACTCCTGGGCAGGTTATAGTATACTTTTCATCACGCTACAATCAATAGGAGCAGAGCAGTGAAGGAAAATGTTGGGAAAACGGAAGAAGTTACTCCATTTTTTAAGCTTCCGTCGCGTGTGTAGCCTTAATGGTTAAAGTTACATAGAAATCATGTATTACGGAAATGTTCTAAATAAAATTATCTAAAAAATATCCCGAAACAGCATGTCTATCTTTTGTCAATTTTAAACCGATCGGGCTGAGAGTTTCAAAATCGGGGGTAAAGTAACTATTCCACGCGGACGAAGTCGCTGGCAGAAGCTAGTTGATCAATAAAATCAAACTTTATAATATTGGTAATACACAATTCATGCTCCATTTTATAAGGTTTTTAGATTTTATGACTTAATAAACGTGAGCGCGGCGCGACCGGGCGGGACCCCTTCGCGTGACGTCATTGTCATAATAGTGAATGTTTTATTGTAACGTTACGCGCGCTATCTCGCCCTGGATTACTAAAACATCTGTCCCGGAAAATTCACTCTCGACTCGTTTATCGGCTCCTCGAGGGTAGATAGAGAAAAAACTGCAATAACGCGGTGTCATAACAAAGACGCCGCCACCGGCCGATAATACTATGATTAATACCCAGCGTTATCTTGAGAGTGCAGGCCTTGCCCGCCCTAAGGAAACCGCACCAGCTTCTGACGCTTAAAAGCCCTATGTGCGGCACTGCCAGACTGACTTTGAACTGTGAGTCAACGGAGCAGAGTTGGTTTTCGATTGTTAGTATGGCTGTTTAAGGTATTCTCCGGACCCGACATAAGAGTTACGGATTTCGCATAATGCATATTATATTCGTGCGGGGGTGGCTGTGAGGGTGCGAGCGAGGAGGCCGCGGGAGGCGGGGGGAGCGAGCGGCACCCGCGCCGGTGGGGGGGGGAGGGGTTGTCGGCTGCAGGGAGGACCGCGTGACCGCACGTCTTTTGCACGCGACAAGCTCTCGACATTTTTTTATTATTATTGCGCTTCGATGGAATTTATTCCAGCAAGGGTCGGTCATAGAATAGCGGCCACGCTCGTTTTAGCCCTAATAGCGATTTTGAATATCATTTTTAAATCACATAATGGAGTGTACTCGCCTTTTTAGAGTTATTTTTAAGGGGTGAGGGTCGTGATTCGAGAACTATGAATTTTTGTGTCGGCATTAGTGCTCAGGAAAACGTTGTTTATGGAGTAATAGGCGAGTCGATAAATAACTTTAGGCAATTATCGTAATGACTGCTCACTTTCAACTGGGCGCGTAGTTGGCGAATGAATCGCTGACCTCGCGTCGAGTGCTCGGGAGGCGCCACAAATATAATTACTATAATTAATTTCTTGGTCCGCCGGCCGCAGATTAAACAAACGATTAATTGTGCGCCAATAAACGATGTTAATCTCAGCCTTCACCGGCAGGTGGTGGCGATTGTCAATAATCGCCGGCTAATATGAGAAATGTGCTGAGCGGAGTGCAGCGGGGAGTGTAATTATACAGGGGAGGCGGGGGAGGTAGCGAGCAGCCCTCCGAGACGGAGCTCTCGCTGTCATATGCACTCATATTCATGTTAATTATACGTATTCTGCGTTTATTTTGTTTTGCTCCGAGGGCATTAGCACGAGTTTTATTATTATAAGACGGTATGGTCATATTCATGAGTAAGATAGATAGAATGTACTATATTCTGCACAAAACTGTAACACAACTCATGTGCACAGTATGTTAAGATGTTTATGGAACGTTTTTACCAGGTATCATACTATAAATGTCAAAATCTGTAGGATGTCTGACCCGCCATTTGAATGATTAGCATATGAATCTCTCTTACCTAGATGGGGTTAGAACAGCAACCATAGTACAAAATGTAATTAAACTAGTTAATAAATAGTATCCTAAATGCAGATACCGCTATGTGAGACATGATGTATACGTAGTTTCTTTGTTCAAAGGTACAACTAAATAAGCTGAGAACTGAACGTCCCTCTCACGTTCCTAGAGACGACGCCCGCCGTTATGATGAAGAGATAAAATCAAGAAGTGACAGGTACCTTCTATGCTATGGGTTTATTAATCAGTTTATTATTTAATTGAGATTTACAATCCATCTTATTTCTAACTAGCTTCTGCCCGCGACTTCGTCCGCGTGGAATAGGATTTTGAAACTCTCAGCCCGATCGGTTTAAAATTGACAAAGTTTCATACAAAGTTTCATCCCCTATTTTATCCCCTTGGGGGTAGAATTAATCAAAATCCTTTCTTAGCGGATGCCTACGTCATAACATCTACCTTCATGCCAAATTTCAGCCCGATCCGTTGAGTAGTTTGGGCTGTGCGTTGATAGATCACTATGTCAGTCAGTCAGTCACTTTTGAGTTATATATATTTAGATTCGTTTTTTGACATCAATCGTCAAACATCTCACCTAGTGGTCAGCGATGATGTGGCGATGGCACCCACATTAATCCATACCAACGAATATTATAAATGCGGAAGTAACTCTGTCTCTCTTCTTTACGTCGAATCGGCTGAACGGGTTTGGATGAAACTTGACACACGTTTAGACCATGTTCTGGTACAGTTCATAAGATAGTATGCGCCTTGGGATAATTTGCGACTCTCAGAAGTCGCTGACAGAAGCTACTAGATTATAACTTAACCGTTATTTTCTGTTTTCAGGTGTTCGAAAACAAATGTCCATCTTGTCTCAGACAGAAAAAACCGCCGAGTGCAAGTCGGACTCGTGCATAAAGGATTTCGTACCATCGTATTAGATTTGTACATTTTTATTTTTATATACACACTCTGGGAAAATTCTAAGTGGCTGAACATGATCATCCTCTCAAACGACACGTTATGTGTAAACAAATTGTCTCCGAGCAGCATTTGGCGAGGACTTGCTGGAACATCAGGGTGGATCTTGTTTGCTTCTGCGAGGTTTGCACACGATTGTAAATTTGTAAAATAATGGTATGTATTTAACTGAATGCTTGCTTTACATATGTACATATATGACCGTTGTTTTAAGCCCAATGTGATTCTAGAATTACATTACATTTATGTTTTATTGTATTGTTATTTTTATTTATTACGTAGTTAACAATTTCAATTTTTTAATTTTTTATTTGTCTCTTCTTAAAAATTTATACGACGAGATTTTGTGTGTGTGCATGTTCTATCACTTAAGTGCATCGCTATAAAGTTTTTGACAATTTTATTTCTCCTTTAAAACCGAAAAAATAGTTCGACATATAAACTTTGCACAAAAGAGTCAGATAACATCGCAAAATGAACATTGAACTTTACAGTCCCATTTTTATTACGGTATTCAATTATTGTATTCGTTGTTTTTTGACACTCCAATAATTTTGTTCTACAAATAATACGCTTATGAAAGCAATAAAGGTATTAAGAAAGAAAACGAAACAGTTATTGTAATGAAACGTCAGCGGATATTTATGAGCCTCATTAATTTTCCAGGGCGGAGCGTGCTACGCGCTCCGGGCTACGGCGTAGCACGGTCGGCGGCCGCTACGCGCTACGAGCACCCGAATCTTGAGACGAGGATCGTAGCGCGTAAGTTCTAAATATTTTATTATGAATTAGAATACAATTCTTTCGATTGTTTATAATTAAGTCCTATTTTCATATTATTCCTTTTAGAAGACAGTGGAAGAGGAACTTTGTAACAGAATCTGAATGCCAGTTCGTTGAACGAAGCTGCATGTGACATTTTAACTGACCCGTTGTGAGACTGTATTAGCGTCAGAGCTCACTCGGCGTCGTGTAGTTAGACGTATAAGTGTCGATACTTGTGCTCGATACATCTTTTCTTCGCTTCCCAAGTGTGTGTAATGTCGCCGAGCTCTCCTGTGTAAAACGGCCGGCGTAAGGTGAGCCCTCGCAGCGCATTCTGTCACTCTGCCGTCGCGAGAGTTACAATGTGTCGCGAGGGGCGGGGGAGGGCACGTTGTGCTGGTAATGGCTCGTACATATTTCTGCAATTGATTAGACGGGGGCGGTCGCCATGGCAACGGGCTGCACCGGCCGCCTCCCCCGCCGCCCCGCACGCCGCACCCCGCGCCCCGCGCCCTCCTCTAGCTCATTGTACTACACATAAGTAACGTTGGCACTGACTACTGACACACCGCTGGTGAATGTCAATGCTATCGTGATGATTACATTCAAGATAACCGTACATGTACCCCCTATCTATAAAGCGTGCCGGTGAGTGCCTCGCATCGGACTGTGTAAAAATAATCAATTTCGTATGAAAGCACTCGAAAAGTTAAACTTTTTAGTAGGTAATAAACCTTGTAGAATTTGACACAGCAAAGAACGATGAGGCCGAGCCATGCCACCGCACTGGCGATAGTTATTATTTAACTGACTTCAGACAGCAATTAAATATGCCATTTTTATTTATTAATGACCGCATCCGTTCCGCTTTCTTACTGCGATACTTTAGTTTACCTCATTTTACGAACTTATTTAGTTATTTACTGGTTATTTCACCAAAGCTAGGTATTAAACTACATTGTGAGTGTATAACGGAGGCTATAACTTCACTTTGACGATTGCACTCAAACTGCAGGCAATTTATAGCCCCTATGTCATATTTTGAAAACAATAAAACTGAGATACAATGATTTATCTTAATCAGGAAACTTTCCTATATTTGTATCATTACATTACGACACGCACTTTGCTCTATTCATGAAGATGTAGAAACACTATAAATTATTTTATTTAGCGAGCTTATGTGACGGCGTAGTAAAAACTGGCCTAGATATGTCGGATGGTATTTTTGCAATAGAAATAATGATGATGAGTGTGAATGTTGTCATTATGCGGCTCTCCCCATTCTCCCCACAGACCATTGATCTTTGAGTTTGTTACTTTTTTTTCTGGATGGGAAATCATCAAATGACTTCTCTCGCTCTGTTCGGAGCGGAAGGGAGTGTCAGACTCTTGCTGACTAGAGCCCACGCGTGTTCCTACTAGTGCCCGCCACGTTCCAGGGCCGCGGTGACTCTGTCGAATAAATTCCGCCACCTTGAGTTTGTTCCTCAGAATGAACTTAACATTGAATAAAGCTATTTAACTGGGACTCACAAGTTTAGTATCTATAGTAGATCAGTAAACTGACATTTGTAAATTACTTACTATATAGTCATTTCTTTTTGATATTTCCAGTCCACTTTTTAATTAAAAACGAAGTTAATATGAATTAGAAAAACGAACGAATCGAAGCGAAATTTCTCGGAATGCGCCCATAATTAATGTAATTAGCGATGAACACGTCCGTCGGCCACAGACGAACGCTTACCATGATTTATTTACTATGCTTCATTGAACTGTCAGATATAACGTACATTAGTACTGCAAATTCTTTATAACATATGGAGGCGTAGTTTAAGGTATATTATTCACAAGCTTTTGCCCGCGGTTTCGCTCGCGTTAAAGTAGTATATAATCGTCTTCAGGGTAACATCTATCTCTAGAAAAAATCATCAAACGATTAGCGATTTAGATGTGGAAGCATAGTAAACGAACAAACCCACTTTCGCATCTATAGTGTGCGTTAGGATTGCTGGGTATCAAACAACATACGAGGAACTCGATGAGCATCGTCTACGAAAGTGAAAGAGAGATTTTATCCTCAATTTCAACCCTACGACAGTCCAACATTACTAACAACCAGCCACTATTTTGTTCCAACGTTCACGGCTTGCTGCAAATCCTAAATCTCAGAATGCAATAAAGTGTGCTTCCCGCCACACACGCCGCACGAAATATTTTCAATCAGCTGAACGGAGCCAATCGAATACCTGTCTTAATTGGCGCAGTAATGGCGCCGCCGATTGTCTGCGAGCCTCTAACATAGGGTCCGGGCCGGAAGCCATCCAGTTTCAAGTTAATTTGCTCGCTGGAGGCTAATCCGCCGTCTAATTATGACCCCCTGCATCCCCCTGCGAGGGGGATGGTCCACGACCCCACCTGCCGCCTAAATTGATTCAATGATCCTTAGTTTGGTAACTACGTGATTGAAGTTTGCGATAAAGATAAAACCGTGGTGACATTGGTTGAACTTTTGGAACCTCGGATTGTTGAATGTTGATACCCAGTGGTTTGAAGATGGTCAGATTACGACAAAGCGGTTGACTACTCTGTGTAAGACTTTAACAAAGTTCAACTTTTGGCTACTCATTCTGGCACCTTTTAAAATACCTATTAACGTTCTAAAGAATTGTATAAAAGCGTTATGGACGCCACTGTAACCATACAATTAAGAATATTTTAAAGAGTTGTGTTGTTATTTAGGCGCATATCTATACTTATAATAAATCTGTAGAGAGGTCAATTCTGTACAAGGAATATATTTTCAAAATAACTATCAGGGGGTGATTAGTGATCGATACTGGTGCCAAAAATGCAATCAGTAAAATTTTTGTCTGTCTGTCTGTCTGTCTGTCTGTCTGTCTGTCTGTCTGTCTGTATGTTCTTTATAGAAACAAAAACTACTCGACCGATGTTAACGAAACTTGGTGCAATTATTCTTCATACTTCTGGGCAGGTTATAGTATACTTTTCATCACGCTACAATCAATAGGAGCAGAGCAGTGAAGGAAAATGTTGGGAAAACGGGAGAAGTTACTCCATATTTTAAGCTTCCGATACTTTTATTAATTAGTAGTTATTTTATTAATTAGTTATACGTAGTTATAGGTATAGTATATAATAAGTTGTACATATTTCACACACACATAGTGATCTATCAATGCACAGCACAAACCACTGAACGGATCGGGCTGAAATTTGGCATGCAGGTAGATGTTATGACGTAGGCATCCACTAAGAAATGATTTTAATTAATTCTACTCCCAAGGGGATAAAATAGGGGATCAACGTTTGTATGAAACTTTGTCAATTTTAAACCGATCGGGCTGAGAGTTTCAAAATCGGGGGTAAAGTAACTATTCCACGCGGACGAAGTCGCTGGCAGAAGCTAGTAATCAAATATAATAATATGTATATCCTGCTATCCATATTCATTCGTTTTAGATACTTTTCCGTGAAAGAAGGAAGTCTTCGTGTAAAAGTACTGATGTATTGATGTTATCACAAGTGCTGGAGAATGTTGCCCAAATATTATTCAATTCACCGATACTTCCGCCCGATACGCTAACTATCGTAATAACAGGACTGTCTACTACGATTTTCCTCCATCAATATCCGTGAAAATGAATGAGTAAGAAAATAATTTTGTTACTTATTCAATGTTGATGTTCTTAATACGTAAACACTCTGTGTTAAAAAAAAATCGTTTTAAATTGTCTATTCATTCGTAGGCAACTCGATACAATAAAATGAACAAAAAAGAGACATATCCATAAACTGAAGCCGATTCAGAATCAAAATCAAAGAAGGTCCTCTTATACCACCTGAATAAACTTCAAAACGAATCACATCGAATCAATGAGCTCTCGAGTCGATCCTTACAGCTAAGCGACCATTTACATGAAGTGGCCGTGCATGCGCACAGACACAGGGGCACAAGCACAGACGCACGAGCACCGGACCTACCGTAACGAGCTGCTAAGTGTCGCGAGAGGCTTAATTACTTGCCCGGGGCGGAGGGGAGAGTGTGCGGGGTGAGGGGCGCGGGGTCGCACGGGGGTCGTGAGTCGAGGGATGTTCTGTGAGGCTGTGAGGTGTGCGATACCAAAGAAATGCTTTCTTTATTGGCATGCGAAACGAACCGAGATGAAGTATACATTGGTTTTAGACAGATATAAATATCTGTACACAAAATACCTGTCAGAATTGTTGTGTTGAAGAAAGTAATTTTTTTTATTCATGAATAAAAATATTGAATCCTTTTTTGTTTTTTTGGATGGGAAATCATCAAATGACCCCTCCCGCCCTGGGTGAAGCGGTAGGGAGTGTCAGACTCTTACTGACTAAAACCCACCCGTGTTCCTCTTGTGCCCTTTGCGTTCCAGGGCCGCGGTAACTCTTTCGAACAAATTCCGCAACCCTAGCAGGCACCGACCCTATGGGGTCCCGTCTCTGGTGCTGACGGCTCCTTAAGACGTGCGTGGAACACAACGCGTCGTCGACTCAGCCTGGTATCGGACGGCGAGCCACCCATAAATATTGAATCCTGAGATAACGGTTTTTAATGATTTAATAGCTTTATTTACTGTACACCATGGCGAATAACAAATAGGACCTTACGAGTTAGTTTATTTTTTATAACAAACAAATTCACCAAAATACTGATATACATATTTAGAGTCTTCAAAATTAACTCTGTAGGTAGGCAATCCAATTGGCACGTCAACATTGTGGCGATAAGTCGAAATAAGTGAGGAGTGGTTGGAGAGGCGTCACGGCGTCCTCGTCTTCCGCCTGACGCAGGTGCTCACCGGACACGGATATTTCGGGAGGTACCTGTGTTGGAATCGACGGAAAGGACACGTCTGGGTGTCAACTCACTGTGTCGATCGCCCGCAGGACACGGTAAGCACACGACCTCTCGCGTCCGGCCCTGGTTCAATCCATAGTCCGGATCGAGGAGTCATGGGAAGCGGTCACCTCCTTCTGCGAAGCAGTAATGCAGACTCCGCGCGTCGGGAGTCGCAGGGCGATTCCCGACCACTGTAAGCATGTGGATAGCGAACTGTGGGTGGTTCGCCGTCCGATAACAGCCCGGCCTGGGTCGACAGTGCGTCGTGTTCACGCGCGCCCCAAAGACATGTCAGCAAAGGGACGGTGCCCCATAGGGTCATGCCTGCTAGGGTTGTGGAATTTGTTCGAAATGGTCACCGAAGCCCCG
This sequence comes from Hecatera dysodea, assembly GCA_905332915.2. Classification (NCBI taxonomy): domain Eukaryota; kingdom Metazoa; phylum Arthropoda; class Insecta; order Lepidoptera; family Noctuidae; genus Hecatera; species Hecatera dysodea. Next base: position 318,119 of record HG995294.1, on the reverse strand, counting down.
GAACACAAAGGAAATTAGGAGGAACACGTTTTGTTTTAGCGAGCAAGAGTTCCGGTTCGCCCAGAGCTCAGAAATAAATAAATTATTATTCTTTCATATTATAAAAAACCAAAATAATTTCTGTGCACCCCTCACTCAAGAGTCAAGACGATTTTATGTGTTTCCTTAATTTGCGTCTTCAAGTTTACCTAAATATCAAGTCGTCATTGATCAAGTTGGTTGTATCTTTTTCATTTCCAATGCAGTGTTACACTCGGTTTCACTAATAAGTGGCTGCTCGCGTTTGATTGACACTGCAGCACACCCGTTATGCCCACACGATATTCAAACTCATGCATAAGTGATGGCACGCAACTGCGTACTCTTGAGAAATCCACTAATCAACAGGTTTATTAACATTCAAGTAGACTTCATTTGCTGTTTTTTTAACGCTATTTTTATTCAGTTTTAAATGTTTTGGCATATTTTGCAAGTGGATTATAATTTACACATGCTTTTTTTGTGTCAATTAAAAACATGTTGAAACTTCTACTTTAAACTGTGTGCAGGAATTAATAGTATGGTGATTAAAGAGAAAAAAATGTTCCGCGTGAGATAACACCGCCCAAATACAAAACCATCGGCGATTCCATGCGAAAATCATATTGGTTAATGAAATCCCAAAAACGTGCGTTTCTCCCCAAAAGTGTGCACATATCGACCGGCGCGCGGGGTGGCGGCCCCGTAATGAACGCATCTCATCAGCTTATGCAAATAGTTGCGCTGGGGTGCGAGGCCGAGCCGTATCGATCCCACGCGGCTAGTGCATGCACTGCCCCTCACTAGTGCGGCGCGTCACTAACTGAGACGAATGGTGCATACTACGTATTTAGATGCAGAAATGATTTGACTATTCATCATTGTGAAATTTTGTATTTTAATGTCATATGTTGATGATGCATATACTAAAGTTTGGTCGGTTTTGTCATCTTTGTTGACAAAATCAAATGATTTTAGTTTTATGAGTACCTAGAGTTGTCTAGGTACCTACTCATAAAACTAAAATCATCAATATCGTTTTATTTACCTAGATAAATCCCATTCACCCAGAAGAGATTTAAAGCTTAATTACTGTATAATAACAACTTGATTTCTGGAAAACAAGCTTGAAGGCCCATTCCCATGATCTCGAGGTCAATTAAATGACGAAGCTGTGGTCATCGGCGGTCGTTAATATCGGCGACGTGGCCGTGTTTACGAGCACGCGGGCCGCGGCCGCGCGCGGTCGCCGGGTCCGGCAGCGCTACACGGCGTAAATCTTTCATAAACTACAATAATAATAAATTTAAGTGCATTTTACAGGACGGTGCGGCCGTCCGGTGTCGCCCGCGCCGGACGAGTCGGTCCGGTCCGGCGCTTTATTAAATGACCTTCTTTATTAGCTGTTTAACGCCGTTCCGATATTGGACCGGCGGCGTTTATGTACGCTTTATTGCGTTTTAAGGATTTAATTCTTAATATTGTGTAATTAACGCGAATGTTACGCTCTTGAATTCACAGAACTTAAGATTGAGCATTCTAAGAGGTATTTTTTTTCTTCGATGTTACCTATATTTCTTCGTAAACATCGCGAGCTTATCATGAGAGTTGGCGATGGAAAAATGTGAAGAGTGCTTCAATACTCTTTCAAGTTAGAGTGACTACAGAGAACCTTGGATAGTCCTGCACAGCTTCGAGCTTCCCATACGCGAGTGATTTCGAAGTATTCGTGTTATTTGCTCTTCAGTGTTAACCTCCCACGGTTGCAGCCGAGGCAGGCGTGGCCGCGTCGCAATAATTCGGCTTCAAACGTTCCTTTGTGGCGTTGAACAAAAGGCCCTAGTTGCCGGAATCCAATTTAAAAGTAGCGTTTACTTCGGCGTGTAATCGTTAGTGGACGTTAGGCTGCCGACAACCGCCGGCCGGCGGGTGCGACGCCTTCTTATTTGATTTGGTTGCGTTTTTTGACATACACGGTTCTAAGGTGATTTCTGATCTTCAAATGAGGAAATCGATGGAACAAACCAACTTAAAATAGCTGAGTTTCATCAAATTTTGGTTTAGGGCTGATGGTTATTCACAATTTCCCCAAAAAGTCCCTTGTTTCATGTAAAAAGAGTTAATAGGAATATCAGAAGTACATTTGTGTGCACACAACTAGCCAGTAAAGTATGCACGTAACGCCTTTGTCATAAATCGTATGCCTTACATCAGCGCGCAAAATAAACTGAACGAGCGGATCCTGATTATTTACACGTTCCGGGGTAGTTGGCAAAAGTTGCAACATGCAGAGAGTCCCTTCTCAAGATGCAAAATGCTATGCATGCTGCATGTGCGTCCAGCCTAAGTCAGTGCACGCGCCGCGGGCAGCCGGGTGATGCAGGGCGGCGGGTGGAGTGGGGGTCGGGAAGGGGGGTCAGCCGCCCATCAGCCAATATTATACGGCCGTAGTTAGCGCGCACTGATATTAAGAATTCCTCAGAGCACAGAGTAGGGTGAGCTACTTTAAAAACGTTTACCTGAAGAGTTTATTTTATCTACTGGTTCTTGATTCTTGTCATTGCCTTAAATCGACTGCTATTCGTTTTATTTACTGCTGTGTCACACGAATTTTAAACATATTGAGGCAAGCAATAGGTACTAATGCTGAATACTGATATTGATGATGATGAAACAGAGAGCTGTTTATAATAAACATTTAATATCAAAATGTTTGTTTCAAACTAAGTACGGACAAGAAACTCCATATATTTACTCTTTTCAAATAAATGTTTATTTAACAACACACACACAATAAACGAATATATCGTTTATTTTATAGATTCTCATTAGTTGAAATATTATTTCAACTATTGAGTAATAAATTTAATTATTACTCAATAGTTGAGAGTATTTTAATCTTCTATACTTATAATAAATCTGTAGAGAGGTCAATTCTGTACAGGGAATATATTTTCAAAATAACTATCAGGGGGTGATTAGTGATCGATACTGGTGCCAAAAATGCAATCAGTATCATTTTTGTCTGTCTGTCTGTCTGTCTGTCTGTATGTTCTTTATAGAAACAAAAACTACTCGACGAATTTTAACGAAACTTGGTGCAATTATTCTTCATACTCTTGGGCAGGTTATAGTATACTTTTCATCACGCTACAATCAAAAGGAGCAGAGCAGTGAAGGGAAATGTTGGGAAAACGGGAGAAGTTACTCCATTTTTTAAGCTTCTGTCGCTTGTGTAGCCTTAATGGTTAAAGTTACAAAGAAATCATGTATGACGGAAATGTTTTACATACAATTATCTAAAAAATATCCCACAACAGCATAAGTCTATCTTTTATGGTTGACACATAGTGATCTATCAATGCACAGCCCAAACCACTGAACGAATCGGGCTGAAATTTGGCATTCGGTAGATGTTATGACGTAGGCATCCGCTAAGAAAGGATTTTGATAAATTCTACTCCCAAGGGGATAAAATAGGGGATGAACGTTTGTATGAAACTTTGTCAATTTAAACCGATCGGACTGAGAGTTTCAAAATCGGGGGTAAAGTAACTATTCCACGCGGACGAAGTCGCGGGCAGAAGCTAGTGATAAATAAAATTAATAAATGAAAATCAATACCAATTATTTTTTGCAAAAAAAAATAACACCGACTTCAAAAAACCCTAGAAGCACTAAAAAGTTAAAAATAATCTTATAACCTACCTATATTAATAAACCTAACCTAACCTACCATTAACTTATAATAAAATTTAACATTTTTTTGGAGTCGGTGCCAAGCAATATACGATACCTAAATGACTATATACCTACAGACCAAGACATGAAAAATAAAACATAAATCTTACAGCTTCTAAATATTAAATCAAATCGGAAAACAACAAAAATACTTTATGATAGATTAAGTCGGTTAAAAATAACCAAAATCGAAGTGAGTAGTAGAAAAACATTGACATTTTACTTGTTTTAAATAATAATAAGCCCTTCCTCTGTTCTATCTTGCTGTGCCCGACAGGGTCCACAATGATCTAAAATTATGTATATTTTATATGTACCTACCACCTAAGTTCACATTGTGGAATGCAAATGAATGTATTGAATACGGTTCGGAACCGTTGAATGTGGTGTGTGTGGTAGGTGTTGTGTGTGTGTAGGGGAGTGTGATCATTACTTTGGATCACTGTTTATTTGTTATTTTTAGATATCTGTTTTTACTTTGAAACACTTAAAATAGTATGTTCAAACTAAATTAGTACCTATAAATATCGTAAGAACTATACAGTATATTAAATAACAGAGGGCGTTCCCTTAAATTCGTTAATCTATATCATTAATAGATTAAAATAAAATATCACAATAGAAAAGTAAACATAAAATAATCAGAATTAAAAAAAAAAATTGACAATCAATTCGAAAAATCCTGTTTAAAAATTAAAATAGTAGCGCAGAATAGTACCTACTCGTAGTAGCAATGCCCAAACCGGCAAGTACGCGTGTACAGAGTGTTTCTTTAACCTATCAATTTAACATTTTTAGTGAATATTTTAATACTGAAAAAAAAATATATATAAACATTTTGTTTTTGAATGGTAATATTTTTTTTTATCATATATGGATGCTATACTATTGCGGGTTAACGGGAACGCCCTCTGTTAGTTAACATACTGTATATTAATAATTTGCAATGACTAGCAGAGCTTTTATGAAATTATGTCAAAAATGTGTACAAAAACATGAAATATTTTATTTTATTCAAACTAAAATATGTTGCGATATTTGTCAACTACGAGAACATAGTAGGTACCTAATAATGTTCCGTCGTGTCGCTGATCACCGTCGGCCTCTGTTCCGCGAGACTACTCTACAATCCGAGATTGGAGCGAACGGCACAAAGTTGGTAATTGAAAAATCTTTCCGGTCCCCCCCCACTCCGCGACCCCGCAACCCCCGCACCCACCCCGCGACCCCCGCGCTCGCCGTCGGCGGAATTAAACTTAACTGTAATTACATGTGTTATGTTTAATTGGAAAATGGACGCCTCGCACGAGTATGTACGCGGCGCTCGAGTGGGTGGGATGCAGTATTTGCTGCTTTTTAAGTTTACTGGAGACCGTATTTCATAGAGACCGGAGAGATATGCCTCACATCTGCCGGCGGAATGCGCTAGGCTCGAACTAGTTCATTAATTTTAATTTATCTCATTTGCAGTTCCAAAAGCCGTATATGTACATGTTGCCTTTGTAGGTAAGCTTGCGGATAAAAAAAAACTATTTGTTTATTGGTAAGAGTAGGAGTATATGCGTGGTACCAAAAATACCTTAAACCTATAAAAATGGAATATTTCCTGCTGGAGCCTGTGTTTCCAGATAGCTTTATCCTGAGGGTCTTAAATCATCTTCATCATCATCTGCCTAGCCTTTTCCCAACTATATTAGGATCGGCTCCCAGTAAAACCGGATTCAGCTGAATACCAGTATTTTTCGTGGAGCGGCTGCCTACCAGACCTCCAAAACTCATTTACTGGGTAACACGGTACTTCTTGGCAAGACTGGAGTCAGATTTACTGGCTCCTGACAATTCATAACGACTGCCAACGATCTACAAATTACAGCTGGGACCAACGGCTTAGCGTGATTTCCGAGGCAGGGAGGAAACTCGGTACGTTTAGATGGTCACCCATCCACAGGCCAACCTTGGCAAGCGTTGCGCGTTGCTTAACCTTGAAGATTGACCCGTTTGGCTATTAGTCTTTAGCCACGAGCTCCTGAGGGGCTTAAATCAAGAGTGAATAAGTTGCTTGTAGGCAAGCGCGCTCCATCAGGTGACAATGTGATTAAACGCGAGAATGCTACAATAAAAAAGCCTTTAGCTCAGCATAAGTCAGATGATGACCTCTCGCGGTGCTCATCTCGTATCTACCGTCCATGAGAACAGCAGCAGAACACTGAAGAAACAATAATAGTTTAGATAACGTTTCAGTTGCGTTATTGTTTCCGCAACTGCTTTTAAAGTATCGAATTTGTGCTATTGTCAACTTGTGCAGGCGTTCAAAATATTTGTGGAATAACTATAAATATTACTAAGTGCTTCCTTCATCTCGATCGCATCGTCTAAACATCTAAAAGTGTTTATGAAAGTTATATAAGTACCTGAACGATTCATTCAAAATTGACTATAACAATTACTATTTAGTTACAAATATTATTCAAGTTTTTTTGCATATACAGAATAAATAATAACCATTTAACCTTCACTTAAAAAACATTCGACAACGCGTAGCATAGAAAACTCAAACTTAAAACTTGTAACAGAAAACTTCGTAGCACATTAGAATATCTATGCTACGGAATGTCGTAGCACATTAGAATATCTATGCTACGGAATGTCGTAGCACATTAGAATATCTATGCTACGGAATGTCGTAGCACATTAGAATATCTATGCTACGGAATGTCGTAGCACATTAGAATATCTATGCTACGGAATGTCGTAGCACATTAGAACATCTATGCTACGGAATGTCGTAGCACATTACCTATGCTACGAATACCGTAGCATAGGTAATTTGAAAACCACACAGCTGTCATATTACTATAAGGTGGGTAGTCGTGTCGTCTCGTCTACCCTTAGTGGACAGGGAGTTGGGGGGGTGTGGAGTGGGGTTGCGAGGGGGTACGGCCATTCGTCAGCTCTCCGTAGAAATGTTTTCATTTTTATTTCATAAATAAAGAGTGGAATTCCGCCGCGACGTAATGAGGGTGTGCTGTCCGCCGCTCGAGGCTCGCGGTACCTACTGCGAGTCGCTCGCGGTACATACCGTCTGTCGCTTGTGGCTCGTGGCTGTGTTGATACGGCGGGTAGTTGGGAAGCTTTGCAACGGGCACCGGGCGTTAGTTGATGGCCTTTGTTTATTGTGGGGTGGAATGCAATTTTGATGCAATGAAACTTCTGTCATTACTGGTATTCATATATCAGGGCTCAATGCTTTTAGGTTGAAAGAAAAACTTTACATAAAGATATAACTATACAATATGCACTGTACTTTTGTTAAATTGTATTATTTATTAATCCAATAATTCCTTATCATTATTTTTTGCCGCTTGTTTTTTTTTTTTTTTAAACCGGATCACGTACATCATCGTTGCATTGATCTTCTTAGTGGGATTAAAACCCAAGTGCTCGCTATGAATACATCAATATTTCCAATCTGTACGAGCTAGCGAGGTCCCGGGGGCGCGGGGTCGGTTTATGGCTCCTCCGTAACTCGGAGAGTCATGAATACATCTGCCGCTCTAGCTGTCTTTATGGGTCATAGAAATAACAAGTATAATTTATTATAATTTGCGTACTTTACTGTCCCAACCAAAAAAAGGTTTCGATTATTTCAACATGTTAACATTCACAGAACAAGAAGTTTCTGAAGAGAACAACGCTGTCTGTTTCCTGCTTGTATTCTGTATTACGTGACTGAAGCGAAATTTTAGAACTGTCGCTACTCCTATGTATAATCCTTCGAGATCACAAATGTGATTTGAAGTATGTCCTTGAAACATATACTACAACACCAAATATCTAAACTGTAGTTTGATCAATTTCATACCATTTCTCGGTATGAAATTGTTCTAAAACATTTCTAGAGGTATGTTCCGTGCATATCTCCACATGAGTCACCCTCCCACCCGCTCCGCCCGCGACTTCGCCCGCTCTTTATAACGATTCCCTCACTTTTTATGACTCTATCATGTTTTGTTTTTATTTCTTCATTTCTGCCGGGGTCGGGAGGCGAGCGGCGCGTGCAGCTGAGCGCGCTTTACATGTGGAGAACTAGGAACATTTCATATTGTCAACTATTACATTTTAACAGTGCATAAATAAACCTGTCAATTAAATCGATAGCTAACCGTCAAATATCATTAAATTAGCTGCTCGTATCGGATAAAACGTAACCGAAATAGTATTCGTAGATAACAAAAATAATTCCTAATGTTTGTGTTCATTCACTAAGTTCATAACTACTTTATCTCAGCGACATAATTCAAAACAACCCATAAATAAAGATAAAACATTTTCAACAATAAATCGTTCGTCGAGAAAATTGGATATTCACATGATTTGAGCGCCATTCAAAGAACTGAATGAAAATTCAAAGGCGAGGGTTCGACATGCGATTACGTTGTAAACAAGTGCCTCCACGCGGTGTTTAAAGTAGCGCCACAAGCACCCGAGGCGCCCGGCGCTCGGGGCTGCAAGGGCGAAAGGGCAAAGTAATTGGTCTCGAGAGCGGCGCAAGGGGCGAAGCCCTACCTCCGACATATTGCAAACATATTCTCCGCTTGAAATTTATTGTAAATCGCGGCGGGCGGGGATTTGAATTCGGTTGCGCCCCTCCGCTGTCAATAAACCGAATGGACTTTGGAAATTCGCTACATTCGCCCGATGTTTGTGTTTGCTGCCTTCGCTTTTTCTGTTCGAGCGAAAAAACCTCCCCCGTGATCCGCGCGCCGCCCCCGCCCCGCGCCCTCGCCGCTTCCGATTTTATTTATCTAAGGTTTTCCATTCCGTCGTAATTGTGTGAGTTGCGAGCTCGATTGTTGCTAAAGCGAATATTTATTTGGGCTTCAGTTTGCTTTCCATTTGCTCGCGCCTCGCGCGTCCATCTCATGTATGTATGTATGTTCGTGTGTATGTATGTATGGATGTATGGCGTCGCCAAGCTCACTTTTAGCGGCATTGTGCTACAAATTGAATTTGCGGGGACTCAAATCAAATGTTGTCGTAAGAAATGACTTGTCGCCGCGACTGACACTATCAAAAAATTGATCGTCCGCCGGCTTATGAGGACACAATCGTTCGGTAATAGCAGCCACTGCAGGCTATACCGGATATTACAATACAATCACATTACTGAACTCAGACACTAGGAGACACTTTGAGGTATCTGTGTGAGTTTATGTTAGTATGTACGATATTCCATGACTCCATGTTTCCACCTTACAATATTTATTAATACATAGATCGATATTTTTCTACCTGAGAATTAAAAAAATACCAATCTCCAAAATAAATTACTTAAGGCAATATATTTACGTTACAGGCTGGAATCAGCCGAATAAGAGTACACACAAACTAGTTCATAGTAACAACCTGACCTAAAACTGTGTATGATTTGTGAGGGCCTAACAATATAATCTACATAAACAGTTAGGTAATTTGTCAATAAATCGTAGCAATAACATTAGTACAATGAAACGCGCAATCAGCATTAGCCGGAATATATTTGGCGTAAATCTTTCACGGCAGCTTTTATGTATATCGTAAAAAACGGGCAAGTGTCCGAGCGAGCCATAAATATGCTCGTAAAGAGAGCGGCCGCGGCGGCGCTCGCACGCGGCCGCCAGCGCTAGGGTTATTGCAGCTGTGTTATGATTGTACATGCTAACAGTACATTAAGAATTAAATAATCTTATCTTCCAAAAAGCTCTGCGGAGGAACCCTGGGGACGTAAAAAAACAATGGTAGTTGCTCAAAACGCCTCAACTTTCCTCTCCATATTCGGTCCGCGAAGGGGAGAAACATGTGACGCATACCTTTTTGCAAATCATTGATGTTTATTTATTGACACATTGCAATGATTACCGACAATGTAAGGCGACGTAAAACACTAAGCGGCGTGGAGCGCAGCGGTGGGTAATGTAAATAGGCAGTTGAAATATTTATATAAGTAGCATTATGCTCTTATGGAGGCACCATCATGAGAAAAACTATTATAATATCAGACGTTGAAGTTGAGTGCTAAGTTTTGCTAAATCTGGTTAAATGCAGTTTTCACTGAGCGCCTGTATGGAGCTGATTCATTCAACTAGCAATCATATCAGCTGTCTAGGAATGATATCCCGCCTTGTGCGTCCTTACAATGTTCGGTATGATGTTATCGCGCCGTTTTTACATCCACATCCCAAGGAAGAGGTTCCTGAATAAAACATTTGCTTTTTACTAAATAATACAGCTTATTACTTTATCAATCGACAGATGGCGAGGTGCTGGCGGCTGGAAGCTGCTCCATACACGATGGGAGTCGCGACAGAGCTCTGGGAGAGGCTGCACAGTTTAGGTAAACAAAAATCAAGTTTATTTGTTGTTATTTGGTGGCAATAGCAGATCAAATGCGAGTTAGTATTGTATCGGTTCAATCACAGTAAAGCGGGCTCGATGGCGCGCGGATCCGCTAGAGCCGGCGGATCCGCGCGCCGCGATATCATATCATAACGCGCCAAACTTTACGTGCCCACGTCCGGAGTGTGAACAGAGCGATGCGGTATTTCATGACTACTGAAAAAATAAAGAGTAATTCAGTTCTTCTTAATGTAGATATTTGTATTCGGCTTTCAAGCTTTACATTCATCTGTATCGTGACTACCTATCGATGATTGGCGGACAATACAAAAAATTGTTATAGAAGTATCGCATTGAGAAGATGATCAAAAGAAATGAACTAAGTGTGTGGGGCAGCAGGCTGACCGTATCAGGTATATTTTCCTAGTAAGCTTTAAGAAAAACATTAGTATGCAACTAGTATAATCTGAGACTTTTCAAATGGAGGACGGGTACACTTGCCACATCTATGAACAGCGTGTCGTCTTCCTACGTGTGCGTCGCGATTGAACGCGATTCTCTCTAAGACAAAGTGTGTTATTTCTCGCGGGATCTGTGTGTGGGAGGGGCGTGCGGGGGTGTGAGGTGTAGCACGCGGGCCGGGGGGTGGCATTCGTAAGTACTATGTAGTAATATTTTTACGAGCGTGTTTTATTGTCGCGCGCGACAAATATGTCATCGCGCTGCAGCCGCTGCAGCCTCGAACTGTTCCATGCGTCAGTCTTAGTTTGAATATTACCTACGAGTACAAACAACCATTCATTCGAAATAGTCTGTTTTGGTGATCAACATTGACTCGAGGTAACAGGAGATACTTGGGCGGTTTTATAAATTTGAAACGGAGAAGTTGATACAGTCAGTGCCCTGCATCCTTTTCCTATTTTCTTCATTCTAATTTTCCGACATCGTAGTCCTCTTTACTGATATTATAAAGCGCGTTCGAATTTTAAAATTATTTTAGTGTTGGATAGCCCTTTTATTGAGGAACGTTAGGATAGGCTATATCTTCACGCTACGATACATAGGAGCGTAGCATCAATGAAAAATATTACATAAATGGTTTTTTTTACTTTCTTATGTGACGCAGACGAAGTTGCGCGGGTCAGCTAGTATGTAATATTATCTCTATAGTCAGCCATAACTACAATTTGTGAACATTTAGAGCTTCAGCTTTTTCTTGTACAAAACCAGGTCATTTAAGATTCCAAATCCTGATGTCTTCCCCGAGGCTGCAAGTATTAACGTACAATACTGTTTACTAATGGTGGACAATATAATTACATTAAAAAAAACTTTTTACAAAAAATAAAACCGACTTCTAAACAAAAAAGTACAAAATAACTTTAATCTAGATCTCTAGTCAGTGAAATCGTGACACTTCCCCGTGACGTATGGCGGCCGCGCGAGAACATTAGGATGTACCTAAATAAATAGTTACGTGAAGACGGTCTGGTACAGAACGATGATAGTGTAGCAGTTCAAATTAAAGTTTAATAAGGTGACAGTGACTTAAAATATTTATTTGTTCGCCCTTTCTTTGCGAATCCTTTTCAATAGGGAACCCATTCTATATTTAGGACTAAGAAGATATTTTGACTAGCTACGCAAAAAATACTACATAAGGTTAGGGCACTCGATTTAAAATTAAGTTCTTAATAAACTTGCCAATTGGCATATTCATCTCCAAGATTTTAGACTTGAAGAGCATGAAATACCGTGACGCGTGCTTCTAATACCATCACCGCAATGCCCTCGCGTCGCCGAGACGTGAGATGAGCTCAGCGCGGCAGCTCTGTGATTAGACCCACTAGCTGTCCGCCGCGCTGTGGGAACGTGCTGCAGCGCCCGCGCTGGCGCCGCCCGCGTGACGCAGCACTTCACACGTCCTCTTGTTGCAGCTCCGGGGCTGCGGGGCTCCGCACACACATCCACTGGTGGAAACAACACTGCAGGACACGGAGGACTCTGTGTGTGTTGGTAATTGTGAAATGTGCATGTTCCAAATAGACGTTTACTTTGACTTTAAGATGCGTTTTCTTTTTGTTTGTTCCTGTTTTGGAATGTGGCGTGGGAATGTTGAGGGTGGTCGACCGGTTATGTTGCTATCTAATGTACCTAGGTAGGAGGACTAACAACAATGTTTTGTGAATAGGATGGTACGATAGATATTTTGAATAAGATTCGGTGCACAGACATCAACATGCTTTAAGAAAAATGAAAACAATCATTTGCAGGCAAATTTATAAAAAATCCTGACCATATGATTATAATAACTAGTTTCAATTCAGATTAGCAGATTCTATTGCGATACGGTTAAAATTTTTGCGAATAAGGCTGAAGGTAACCGTGATAATTTCCTTTTGAAGGAAAGTTACTGAGCAAAACCTAAGTACCAAGCTATTTAATCAATTAATAAGCCAGAAATTTTCCCTAAGCATATACTTATTAGATAAAAACAGCAGCTCAGGTGTTAAACAATAGACTTGAACACTTATTAATATTGTAGCAGCAGTGCGTAATGAAGCCGAGTCAATATTAGCGCACGCTATCGGTTGTCGGCTGCCCTGCGCGCGCGCAGCACTCGCCGCCAAGGATATGCAGGACGTTATAGACGACTACACTATCACGACTGTTATCGATGATGACTAGGCAGAGATACAGGCGGCACACATCGATAGCACGCGTAGTTTAATGCAATGGGGTTATTGTAGGTCATGATAGGAGCAACTCTCTCAATATAATGATGATCAAAACCTTTCCTTTTCATAAAATTATCTACTTAAACGTGATTTTCTTACATAGAATTCATTCGGCAGTTTAAGTTAGAACTTCGTTCCTAGCCTTATCATTTAACTAATGCTATGCTCTGATAATATCCAAATGATTCGTGGAAGGTGCCTGACCGATGACCACACGCCGCCAGGCGAGGTGGGCACTCGCATGACAATGAGCGCTCCGTGGGTGCGTGTGCGCATCGTCGCGGCCAAGCTGTTTGCTCGCGATAACCGCTCGATAACTTTCTTGATAGCCGCTATCGAACGAGCAAACATTCGCTATCTTCACCTCCATAGCACGTAAACTTTGCGTTAGCTGGATACCTCTTATTTTGTTAATTAATGTTACTGTTACCATACACTGCGTGCCATTTGTAGTTGTTCCTATTCTGAATTGTATAATTCCAGTCGTAACATTTGAATAGTACCTAGTATACAACAGTATACAACATTAGCCAGGCGTTTGTCATAGTAGCCAACGCACACCTTCAAATTAACGAAACAGGAATGGAGACACATGGTCCTCCCAGCACAGTTTTCTTATTGCTTTTTTTGTGATGGTTTTGCTCTTGACTCGAGTCTAGGTCATAGGTGCCAGAGACAAAGTCAACGACGGAATGAGCTTACCCAGGAGAAGCCTGTTCACTCTAACTTTGAAGAGATTAGGGTTGAATGCGTTTGGAAACACAGACGCAGGCAGAGATTTCCACTCCTTGCTGTGCGCATTACAAAAGACGATTGGAAACGCCTGGTGCGAATTGGTGGAATAGCAACAAGGTAGGGATGGTAACTTACAGTGCGTCTAGATCCGATGGTAGCAGGGGGTCGGTGGGATGAGGTCGTGGAGTTCATGGGCACATTCACTGAAGTACTCGTACAATCTGTAGAAGACTGACAAGTAGGCGATGACCCAGACTTTGAAGCTTGGCATTCACCAGATTTTCTCCACCAATGAGCCTCTTAGCTCTGCTTTCCATCGAGTCAAGCGCGGCAAGTTGGTATTTAGTTGAGCCATCCCAAAGGTGACTGTAATACTCCATGCAGGACCGGAATTGTGCTTTGTAAAGGGTTAAAAGCTGTTCGGGCGTGAAGTATCGCTTCAATCTATTTAGGATGCGCAGTTTTTTGGCAAGTAGAGACTGGATGCCAACTCCATGCCTAGGAGCTCGAGCCGATCAGTGACAGGGTCAGATGACCCCGAAAAGTAGGAGTTAAGTCGAAACGAATCCTTTTGGTGGTAGAAAGACACGTCTGTGTTTTGGAGGCGTTAAAAAGAGACCAGATAGTCATCATCCCACTGGGGACAAAACTTAAGGTGAAATTTGTCCGCTCTAATACGGTCTCTCTCGAGGAACGAATCTCTTCCCGCTGGTTTTTGCGCTGGACAAGTATCTCTGTGCGTACTGGAATCTGAAACCGTACTGTTTAAAGGACAACTGTGCTGGGAGGCAATCTATAGACAGGAAGGAACCTACCTACCGACCAGTGAACCGTCAGGATTTAGGAAATATGTAACTACTAAACATGTACTACTGCGTAATCGGCGTAATTATCATTCAAAAGTAGCACCATACATATTCATGACCAGTCATTAACACTTCATACATTTGAATTAAGTTAATTAAACCAAATGAAATCGGAAGGGACCGTTTACGTATCGGAAATAACGGCAATCGTAGAACGATAATAGATAGGAAAGATTGGCAAGCTTCCTGCGCGGGCGGCGACAGTTTACGCGCTAGCTGCGATGCGCAGGAGTGCGCGCAGTCTCCACGCAGAGCGCGACACACCTGTGCGCCCGCGCACCGCCCCGCGCGTATAGTGACCGAGTGTGACCAGTGGCTGCAGTGGACCTGTCCCGATACAAACCCGTTCCTACTGCCCAGCCTGCCCGCCCGTGCCTATGGACTTGAGTCAGGTAGGAGTTGTGGCTTCCCTGGTGGTGGATACTTTACAGACTTAGGGCTGACGATTTCGGTTGAAGAGTTTGAAATGACATAGTTTTTCAAATGGAAACCATTTCGTAACCTTTTTTATTTTAAGATACTCTTAATAAGTTATTTATTCGACTCTGCGATGGAATTAATTCTAAATAAGATAACATCGTTTACATACAATAGATGTCATCGTTTGCAAATAATAATATGATTACTTTACTTGAAGTTAACAATTAATACATGTTTGTATTTGATATAAAAATACTCCTTGCGCACTGATAAGTAAAAAATGTTAAGGGTTTCTTTAGGTGTGCCACATCCGCTGGCTGGCACTGGCAGGCATGTGGCATCGAACCCCGACCTCAGCCGGGCCGACACTTGTGACAGCATAATGTTTACTGCACTATTCCGTCAATGCCAAGCTGTTGTGTCGATGTTTCCTTTATCGCCTTCTTTAGATGTTAATTAATTTAGGCAGGCATTCAGACATTATGAACCGGTCATGAATATTGAATAGAGTTGATTTGAAAGTCGCTTGCAGAGTGGATTTTATAATAACTACTTTGCACGCTTCAGTGAAACATCAAGTAAACTTAATTGTTGATTATTATTTGTAAGGTAGGATACGCGAATAATTTAGCATTTTGTATAATTTTTCAAGATAACTCATTCAGACAAAGACACCTGTTAAGACCGCTTTAATATTCATATTCATTCATTCGAACCTTATTATCGCGTCTGTACATTGAATATTTTTGCGTCAAAATAAAAGAGAAACGTTAGGTTAAAAAAGATGTTATTATAGAAAAAAAATGTTTTGTCTGCGTGATTAGGGAAGCAAATAGGTACGTAAAAATATGAGTTTCATTTAGCGTTAATTTCTTCAGTAAGAAGCCTTATACAGAGCGCTACTCGTTGACGTTGAATGAGTCCTGCACGCATCACGTAAAAAGTACAAAACTAATATCTATATAATATAGATAAGTTTTATACATAAGAAATTTGCGTAACTCTGAGTATAACTTAGTTTTCGTCGCATTCGGTATACTCTATAAAAACATATGAATTAAAAACTGTTTAAGGAGAAATTAGTTTCCATTACACATACGGTTGCAAAAAAAAATTGATGAAAAACCAATAAAAATAATAATAAGTAAAATAAAAAAAATAAGTAAGATAGTTTGAGTCCGCTTTGGTTTTGCCTAGCCTTGAATCCTCTAAGCACACTGCTAGAGAATTCAGGGCTAGGTTATCGGCTGAGGAGAGGGGGTCAGGTTATATCTCACCTCCTTTACATGGATGATCTGAAACTCTTTATTACAAACTCTTTATTTACGTATTACAAGTATGTGCCCGACCCAGTTCTCGATAATGGCAATATCACATTGTACTGGGATCGGCCATCATCACTGACAGGACTATTGTTGCCAATAAGCCTGATATAGTGGTGGTGGGCCGAATCGTGAGGCGTGCAATGATTGTAGACATAACTGTTCCACATGACGAGAACCTCGTGAAAGCCGAGAAAGATAAGCAAATTAAATATCTTGACTTGGCTCGCGAGGTTGTCGACATGTGGGATGTGGATTCAGCAATCATTGTACCGATAGTCGTTTCCGTCAATGGCTTAATAGCCAAGAGCCTCGACCAACACCTTAGGAGGCTCACGTTAGGCGGCTGGATCAAGGGCTTGATTCAGAAAGCGGTACTTCTGGACACGGCCCGCATTGTCAGGAGGTTCCTCTCTCTGGAGCCCTGACCTTGACTGGTACCTTGGACCCTGTTCCCGATACCGGTGGGCTACTATTTTTTATATTTTAAATGTTTTTTTTTTACTTTAATAGAAATATTTAAAAATGTAAACAATATGTATACAATATGAATAAAGGGAGTAAAATAATAATAGGTGGTAGGTAAATAATAATTATAAGTTATTTGTGAAAACTAATAATAGGGCAATTTTTTCTGTACTAATATTATAAAGCTAAATAGTTTGGTTGTTTGATTAAAACTCTAATCTCAAGAACTACCTACTGGCTCAGATTGAAAAATTATTTTAGGATTGGATTTATTGAAAAAGGCTCTAGGTTAACATCATTCTACGACCAATAGGAGCAGAGCATCAATGAAAAATGTTGTAAAAACGGTTTTTTCTTTCTCCCTCAATGTCGACGCAGTTGCGCGGGTCAGCTATTTCAGGAGTTAAAGCTAAATAATGCAAATACCTTTCTCATTACTTCAAGCCATAATTAAATTCTAAAGTCAATTTATAATATTTTGTGATTAATATACCTGTGTAAAGTGTGAGCACTGAGCATGCAAATGTCAAAATAGTATGCCGATCACTTGCTGCTCATTACATTCACACGTCCTCATAAATTAAAAATAAAGGCATAATGTAATGATATCACGTCACATTATGAAGATAGGACAGGTGTGCGCCCTGGCCCCGCCCCTGCCGACCTGGTCACATGTACTCAAGTTATAACTATTGCAACGAGATATATTGCTTAGCTTGCGCGCCTCGGTCACGTGGCACATCGGAATTGTATCTTTATTTATTGTTAGTACCTAGTATGTGTTAAGCACGAGGACCAGTGGAAGAAATTGTGCTGGTTTGTTTATTTACGGCCATATTGCGCTGCATCAGTCACACTGGAAGCTAACCCCAAAATGATTCAGCAGATCTCTCATCAATATCTAATAAGAGATTTCCGAAATCCAACACCAAACGTACCTACTTGTATACCTAAGAGGGACGTGGTCATTTAGACACAGCACAGTCGATAACACATAAACAGCCGTATTCGCAATTTGAACTTGAAATACAACTTAGCTTAAGTAATGATTAGTAGATTTTTATTCAAAATTTTCTCAAAATAGGATTAATCAATATAAGTAGGTAATGGTTAAAAAGTAATTATGAATAAGCGTGAAAGAATCCAATTCATTTGAATATCACGCAGGTGCATTCAAAAGTTTCAGGAATTGGATGAGTCGACCTATGAGTTGATTTAAATATGAATATTTAAATGGTGATGGAATTGATAACGTTAGTAGTATCGGTGTGAGTCACACACGACTAACAGTGAAGTCGTGTTTCCTAACAATGCTGACAAACGTTTCAACGGAGTTTATACATTATTGATAAGTGATAACATAACACTGAAAATACTTTTAGTTTTCACCTGGTTCATGGTTATTCATCCTTCTTCTCATTCAATTCGAGCCTTCACCAGCCTTTCAGAACTTACGTTACACTACGTTTCCCTCCTTTAGTACTTCTATCGTAGAAATCTAGATTCTGGTCCCTTCTAGAAATTATTTCCTTATCGTTGCCTTGTTGAAATGATCTTGTCCAGTCAGTCTAGTGAAAAAATATGACATATTTAATGTATTTTCCGTGGTGTTTTCCTGGCCTTCTCATCACTTACACAACTGCGAGTCTGCAACCCAGCTTTGGTTCCTTCAGGCCTCCACGGCACCCTAAAAGAGTTGTTTTCCCTCTTAGTTGACCTTTGTTTGACCCTTGTAATGAATATCATCGTAACCGCAGCAAATTAGTCCTTATCTATTCAATTATTTACGAGTGTTATAAAATTAGGTGCTGAATGAATCACTGGCGCACAGTCTGCTACGTATCGCCGGTATGTACCGCACCTACTTGTTGACACCGCGGCGCCGGCCCACGTGACCCACTTCCGATAACTCCATCGAATGAATAAATTAGCTCGGAGCTCGATACGATACGCTATCTGATAGAAAACAGCGGAAATGTTATCATATTTTCCTCAAACTGATCAGTGCTACAATCTGCTGTAATACGTATAAAATAATCATCACAAAACATAAATCACTTTGATGATTGTTTCGTCATATTAATCCGACTTTTGTAATGAAGTAGCGGCCGCTACCGGTTGCATCTGGTTGTGTTCCTTCGAACGCTTAACTGTTCCATTTTCCAACTCGCCGATCTCATTTTTTTTTCCTAAAAGTAAATACTGCTATTAAAGTGCCTAATTCTTTGACAGACTTAAGTTACCGCATTTATTAAAACCCAGAAGACAAGATGAAATCTACACGAGATTGAAGGGTTTTTGTATTTTAACCGCTTTCAAAAAAGGAGAAGATTCTCAAATCCGTTGATGTTTCTATTTACATATGTGCACTCATGAATACGAGGTTTCTGATATGATTCTTTTATAGTTCGAAGCGGTATGTTTGGCATTTGGTAACGTAAAAAATACATTCGTTTGAATCTCCCTCTCTGAGCATTTTTGCTTACTCGGATGATTTAATTTAGCGTACTTGTTTATGTGTATGTTCACCGACTACTCGAAAACTCTTTTTTTTAAGTATACCCGATACTTTCGAGGTGGTCCCATGGTCATCAAGTCGATTTGACGATGCGATCCTGGAGAAATCGTGGAAAAAACTGGATTTGGTCTGCGAAGGCGCGCACCGGAACTCCTTAATCTTTACTCATTAAGGGTAAAATTGCAATTCTTAAGTGTATCTGCTCATTTAGTTTTACAGCACTAAAAATGTTTTTTTTTTTTCAAAAAAAATTCGGAAAGGTGATCTTCCAGACATTTCTGATGTCAGTAGGTGCAGTCACTGTATCAAACCTAGTGTGGGTATAAACCTTAATCTTTTTCTATAACTTAGTATGTGCAAAGGTCATAGTGGATGCTGTTAGCGTACAGCGCAGACAAATCTTTGATTACCGAGTAGCCTGGTCGTCCATCGCCGGCCACGGAGTCGCTCCTCGAGTCGCAGGCACAGGTGCGTCGCTGACCCACATATTTTTATTTAGAAGCACAAACAAGCACCTGACGTTATCGCTGTTTATTCAACGATAACTCTGTTATATCCACTATCCAGTGAATATTGATTCCGATGGAGTTTCGCGACTTTAACGCGAATTCTTAGCGCAGCCGTGTTTGTTCAGCGATACGGCTCTTACGACTTGCGAAATATAGGTCGACAGTTGTCGTGGAATTATTTAGATATGTGGATATTGTAAGTCAATAATTTATTGATATGGAAAGTACCTACGTAGGTACGTAACGTATGTAGGTACTTTCCATATCAATAAATATTTGGTTCAACTTGTGTATCTCTAGGGCAGTGCGGGCAATTTTTTACACTGCTCTCCCAATTCTAGCTCTAACTTTCGGGTTTAAAAACCTGCAGATTTTCATTTTTCCATATCTAAGATTCAAAGTCCTGCAGTAAGAATACAAAAAGGAAAAAAATACTCTAATTAACCTCAATTATGAAGTAGCACTAAAGTAAGACGAGTCACTTTAATAACCACGTGGACAGGACAGGTATCTAGAGCTAAATTAAAAAATACAATAGTCACGAAGACATCGCAATCAGTCAATAATAATAAACTATTTGAATTTAATGAAACAAGTGGGTCGCGATGTTGATGAGCGGCCGCCGCGCTCCAGGATGTGTCCTCACGGAATTGTACCGAGGGAAAATAATTGTTTGTTGTTCAAGAAATAGTTCTCACAATTTAGACATATTTGTCCATAGTTATGAGATTGTGAGAAGTATGAAGGAGTAGTGAGTTCATTTAGTAATTGTAGAACAAATGGTCAAGTCTTGGGCTCGAGGCCTAGGCGCGGTGAATATAGAGCCAAAGTCTAAATAGAGCCTCGACCCTCGACGCAAGGGGCGGCTCATCGTAAAATATTGTAGTGTCCTATTGTAGGTGGCGTTTTATAAAAAAAGCATTAATCCCATGTTATAGTTTAGGTAGTTAAAACAAGGAACCTAAGACTTCGATGCTAACACTGCGAATTTGCAAATATCCTCAAACAAAAAGTAACCTACCTTGTAGCTATTCCACCAATTCGCACCAAGCGTTTTCATTTGGAGCTAAATAGTCACAAAAATGAACGAAATCTTGGAAAAGAAAGTGTTTCTGTGTAATCTAATACAAACAAGTTTTATTTGCAAACTTCAGTTGAATTGTAGAAAAACATGGGTGTTCTCGTTATAAGTTGGCGATCAAACTTTGTACTTATCTACCTACATATGATGATTGATTTCAAACTAAACATGCTTTTACTAAAAGATATTATTTATTTCTTGGACCCTACTTATATAATAAATTTAACAAATTGCTGAACATATATAATGTAAGTTATAATAAGTGTTGTATTATATTATCCGATTATTTAGCGAAACTAAATTACTTGGACACGGAAAAACTACTAGAGGTGCTGAAATAAAATAGCTGACTTAACTATATTTACCTAGCCTTTATAATCATTTTTGTTTTAAATATAAATATGTATAAACCATAAGCCTAATTTATAATAAGGTAACACAAAATATTGTTCCTGCTTGGATATTGGAAAATATATGTTAATTTATATAAATAACTGACCTATCCGAAAAGTATTATCGTAGTGAGATGGCCTGAAACACAGGTTTGAATAAACCTAGATCGGGCAACGCACCATATTACCTACAGAATTCTATTTTTTGTTTTGCAACTGTTATTTTATATTTTTGTCATACTATCGTTTTTATCCAAATTATTGTAACACTATTCTAGGCCTAGATTAATTCCTATTACTGAACCATATGTACACTTTTTGTAAACTTATTATTTCAATAAAATTTTATTATTATTATTATTATATTATATTATTTATTGATGTAATATCATGCCTAATATGCTCTAGCGACATTCCTTTTCTCTTCATGGCGATGGAGAGCTTGGATTCGTCGTACTTTACAGCCTCTTGTGAGTATCATTTTCAACCTTGGACATGTCAGAACAGCTCTGACGAGCAGCGGTGGACCTGTCTCATTAGCGTCACCTGCACACGTCTCTATTCGGAACGATTGTGTTAGCGAGTGTGCATGATTGTTTGTTCGCATCTTCAAGTTTAATTCTGAACACCCGAAACATCCATTCTGAAACGTAGAATCTGATCATCACGCTGTCGTTTTACTGGACGACTTCTCCTGGGGAATATGGATACTTTCGTATGAGTACGTAGTTATAAATGTAGCAAAACATTAGACTACTACATAGTTATTAATAAGGCGTGTCTGTAGCGAGACTCGTTTAATTTCCTCAGAAGCGATAGTGCCGGCGACAACACGACCCACAGTCGACACGTCTACTCTACGACAACACAAACAAACTGAAGACGCGGTACCTACGAGTGTTGCTGTTATCGCTAATTAGGCTAATTCATGTACAATGCACCACACTATCGCGTTACCGATCTATTGCATTTCGTGGTTCACTTTACTCATGAATATGTTATGATAAACTTCAGGAAGTGACAGGAAATGTACTTCCTAGTTTATTATTTGTGTATGTTATAATTGGTTTTATGTACCTACTCGTAATTGTCATATAGGTCGTGTTTTGTATCTTTATTTGCCACGTGAGTAGAGCTTGAACATTTCTTGCGGATTTATGTTTATTATTATTATAATATATGTACTAGCTATGCCCGCGACTACGATCGCGCGGATGTCGGAACAAAATGTGTCACATAGGAAGATGTAGGTATGTACTGTCAATACCCTGCATTATCTGACTCCTCTTAGAAAATATAAAGAACGTTACATAGGGCACTGGATGTATCAATTTTTCCGTTTAAAATGCCGACCAATCCTGACATCTCCTGGTACCACGAATCCAGTTGATTCTTAATTTCGTACTACTTCAAATGAATTAATAATACTTACCTAACAGTAATTCAAGTAATATGTAGGTATATCTATGTATGTGTGATAAAATATGTAGCATTGTGAAATTTGTATTCTACTCTCTATGTTGATCTCTCTCTATCACTCAAAGGTATGCTGGAGAAAACTCAACTTAGAGTTAAGCTCGCCTTTGTACATGCATTTTTTAAATAACTGTAAATTAATGGAAGTGGTTATGGTGTACAATAAAGAATTAAAGAAGATTTGGAGAAGCTCTTGGCTGAATAATAAACGGATCGATGTTCTAGGCTAAGCAACGCTTGCCGAGGTCGGTCTGTGGATGGGTGACCATCTGAACATACCAAGACTCCACCGTGCCTCGGAAAGGACCTGTCATTTGAAGATCTTTGGCAGCCGTTTCAGCGCAGTCATTTCTTCTTGAACAGTTTAAATTCAAATAACTTTTTATAGACTGAAGAGATTGCGATGAAATAAACTAAGTTATTCTCACAGCTACGCACAATTTTAATATGTAAAAGTTTATATTTCTTTTGTACTTTCTACGTGATGCTTGCACATCTAAGGGGTAAGGTAAGGGGTTGTTTAGTACCTACTTATACCGGTCGAAGTAAATAATAGAAGTTGTCATTATTCACAGTTCACATTATTCACAGTTCACATTATTTTCACAACCAGAAGATGATTTTCAACGGATCAAAGTTTGAATGGAAGGAATTTCATTGTTTCTGTTAAAATATTTAAAACTTGGCACATAACTGCCCCTAAAGTATTCTAGGCGGATAAAATTATAGTTTTTCCAAAATAATCCTACTTAGTTTTAGTAGTAGCCCCGTAAACAATACGGGTCGTTATTGTTATTTATCAATAAGGACCACCCGTAAACAATACCTGCGGGTCCTTATACTCCATGCTAAAACCTGGCCATGGATCTAGAGAGAATATTTTGGTGAAAAAGTACTACAAATGAATATTTCGTAAATTCATCCAGTAAGCGATAAAGAGAAGATGCAAAGGCTGTATGGAACATTTTTTTAATGAGTTCAGATGTACTTGAAACTTGATCTAAGTAAATGCTCTTTAATAACACACTCACAATTAATAAAATGTGTCTCACTAACGATTTCCCGGAATAGAATACGTACATAGGATACGTTCTATCACGGGAATATGCTCCCTTGTGTGTACTATACATGTAAAGGTTTGGATGAATGGATGATTTGTTACTCAATCACGCCAGCACGACTTTACGGATCTGGATGAAATTTGCCACGGAGATAGATTATAGTCTGGAATAGCAGATAGGCTACTTTAGAGGACTTTTTCTCCCGGGAGTTCCCCTGGGGTATTTGTCGACCTCCACGCGAGCGAAGCTTTTGGCAGAGGCTAGTATTGAATAAAGTTGGATGCTATTGTTTTAAAATACGTTGATTGCTCGTTTTCTGATATGAACCATTTAACAGTTAACAATAGTTCAGTCCCATAAAACTCGTCAGTGGTCCGCATGTAAAGGCAAACTTAAACTAAAGACACGTCGAAGATAATTACCAGACGTGACCGTAAAGTAAAGTCTTACTTATTTTTATCAATTTCATGCGCTCAGAACGAACCGATCAGTGTGAAACTGCGTAGCTACACTCGAGGCGAGTCCCACATACAATCAGTGCCTGACGTGAACTAAGATGTTTTAAATCTTTTTAGTTTTACGGAGTTTACGGTGCCACCACAGCAATCGATGGATCCTAGACCGATCGTCGATCGACGTCGATGACATAGATCGACGTCGCGTCGGTCCGTTGTTGTGGTAGCAGTTGGTGTAGTAGAGACTGTCGAGGTCGACTGATCCATTCTACAGGCAGGGGTCAGGGCTGCACTCAGCTGCGTCCGATAAGACTGAAAGCCGACCCTGGCATCATTGGTATAAGGCTCGGAACATTGATTGAGGGTTTGGGTGAGCTGGGTATTGACTCCATACTTGCAGCAGGTCGTTAGATATACTAACTTCAGTTCGGTTATCAAAGTGAATTTGGAGCCATTCGTCCACCAACATTGAGCTAAGCTATTCAGCAGATCATTATACCTCATACATTACAAAGTTACAACAATGCACGCGGTAGTTCCGCTCTTAAAGAGTAGGTGATTAGGAGCCGTGCCAGCGGCAGCCATGCCTCATCGTCCGGCTATCGCGCGTTATGGCGCCGGAGACACTAATGTGTCCGCGCACACATCGCGCGCTCCGCTATCGCGCGTGATACATTGCTGCTCCAGCTGCCGAGTGCGGGCGCCGGGACATACAGTACCGGGAGTACAGTATACGTTTTTGAACGATGTAAACTAGTAGTTATTGATACGTTTGCATATGAAATTCCCTGCTGGAGTCTTCGTTTGCTGATAACAGCAAACTGGGGGTCCGTGAGTCAGGAGTGATTGAGTGAATAGGCTACTTCTGGGCAAGCGTGCTGCACCGTTGACCGTTCTCCAACCGCTCGTCACTTACCATCAGGTCAGCCCCCCTAGCCAAGTTACAAACGTTTCGTGTCGAATTCTATTCTCCAATCGGTAACGCCTCGGTTTTAGCAACTGTAGAAAACGATAAGTTGGTAGCCATGTTGTCGCGCCTGAGTCGGCCGCTCGTTCTACAATGTATTTAGAAAAAAACGACCTAGTCTTTAGTCTCTGGCGATTGATCCTACAAACATCAAACAGGTTAAAATTTAAACTCTGTTTAAACGTTTTAAACATTAAGTTTAAACATTTTAACAAAGGATGTAGCGTTGAACATTGTAGAAACGATAACAATTCATTCTATCATTTTGAACGATGTGAACTTGGCTACGAATTTTCTATTCGTTTGCTCTAACCACGTGACTTAACGTTGAGACGATTTCATTCTCATACATTTGATTCGTTTTCGACTAGCGTTAACGATTGTAGATTATCAACTTGGCTAGGGGGGCAGGTAATCTTCAAACGCGAACCTATCAATATATTGTAATAATAAAATACATAATATTAATAAAATTCAAATCGGTACCTAGGTATTTTATTTATTTATTTAACAATTTATGTAGGAACACACATTAATAAAAAGATAAGAAGAAGGAAACAGAAAAATAGGTACAAAGGTGATGCTTATTTATATAGAAATCTCTTCCAGCATACCTGCGATAGGAGAGTCGAGTAAAGAGATGTAGACATTGTGTGTAAAAGTATTGAGTAGGAAAAATTAAAACAATACAGTTTAAATATAACATACAATCCATAATTATCATACTAATACATACATACTAAAGAATATTAAAAGATAAATAATAATACATACATCCTCTCTTTCTTCTAGTCTATTAATTTCAGCTGAGTTCTGCCGTACATTTTCTTTTTGGGTTTCTGAAATTAGCGATCTTAATCGAGCCACTGCTGCTCTGTGACCTGTGATAAACTCGTACTTGAACTTCAGGATTTTGATTTTTCTCACCGTCGTAGAAGACTTCGCCACATGATTCATGTAAATATTTAATTAGCAGATTTGATAGTATCTGCTAATAAGTATTTAAACTAACCATTAGTATGTTTAGATTACTATTTAGAAAAGTTAAAGTTTATTATAATTTACAATTCCAAGTCAAACCGAAGTTATCGAAATTCAAAGATGGCCTTCTCACCAAATTACTATTTCATAAGTACGAAAATACCTAATTTTGTCAAATCAGATTTACGTAATAACATTGAGTATTAAGTCGTTATTATTGGAGCTAATTATCCAAGTTTAGTGACGCGTACAACCGGTAATGCCTGTCTCTTGGACTGCCCACTTCTTGTGTCAAGACTCACTCCAGCGGAGCGCTGTAAACGTTCGAGCGTATGAATGGTTTCAGCGGCTGGAGTACATGCCGCAGCTTGTAATTGGGATACTTCAGATTTCCGGAGCACTTGAGTACTAACAGTACTAGGAGATACTACGAGTTCCGAATGTTTTGTTTGGTTTTAGGACTGGAAGACTAGGTCAAGATTTTTTATTTTTATTACCCACGACGGAACGGGGACAGTGTATGCGTTTGGGGTGAGAAGATGTTTGTTTATTTATTTGTGCAAACCAATGTTCCCATTTATCTCCAGTACTACTAGTCCGATTTTCATGCGGTTTTCAGTGATGGGTTCGGATTTGATCGGTGCATGTTCTTAAATGTTATGGTGACAACTCAACAGGGGACGCTGCAGTCAAGCATATTTGGGCAAACCAATGTTGCCATTTATCTTCAAAACTACTATTCAAATTTTGATGCAGTTTTCAGTGATGGGTTAAGGTTTGATTGGTGCATGTTCTTAGATATGTGTTACGGTGACAACTCACGAGGTTAAACATATGTTTTTGCAAAAAAAAGAAAACTACTCCGATATTGACGCGGTTTTCAGTAATAGGTTTGTAGTTGTATCTATATGTAGTAGTAGTACAACGTTCATAAAGTTCTTTCTAAAAAGTTTGAAATAAAGGGCAATAAAGGGCAAAATTTTCAATTTTGCCTTTTTTGATCGTATCGTATCTATTACTATCGTTCAATTAGGCTTAGTTTTACTCCGATGTAGGGTTAAACCTTAAAAACATGTAAGTTAGAAGAGCATCAGGTATTCGATTTCATATTTTATTGGAGTCTACGGACACTCAGCATTTTTGTTAATTTGGTGAGTCAAAACGATCTGAGACTTGATTAAGATGTCAAGAACTTAGAACTGGCTCGTAAATCATCGTGTATTACAATTATAACTATTACAATCGTGTACATATCTGATCGTGTGGCTGGTGCGCAGCGATAGCCATCGTCCCTCAGCGCATCACTCATACTCACGTCACGATGGCTGTCGAGGAATGCGCATTTAAACTTATTAGTATCCCGATAGCAAAGTGTTCGTGTTCGTTATCAGCTATCGCTAATTATCACAGCACGTGTCGGTCTGCTCGCGAGGGGGCCACATTAGCATACCGAGCAACAGGTGATGGGGTACAAATTGGCCCCCATGCACAGGTACCGACAATTAACGGTATTATGCGATGATTGATACCGGAGTATCGCGGGGCATCGCTGTTTCGCGAATATTTGTACAGGTAATCGCTGAGGGTATCGCTTGTATTGTTGGCAGTCCATTTTTATGATAATAAGTCATGTTGGGGAAACAACAATGTTGTGAAAAGTTGATTTTAAACATAATGTAGAGCTTCAGTTGTGAAAATAGGAGTTCTGAAACCGTTTTTACCAAAATAAACACTTAATGATGTCTTCTTTACGTTATTCAGAAAAGATTGAAGGTGAGTCATGTCAACACATTGTATCTAGTTGTAAACACAGATAGCTCCAATTAGGTACTCTGGTAAGTTCAGTATTTTGTTATCAAACTCGATCAGCTAAAACGCTAAGGCCCATGTTCCAAAAACCCAAACTCCAACTCCATCGAAGCATAAAACTGTCAATGCCTAAAGCTTGTCATAAATTGAAGGTTTTGCTCGAGAGATGAGCAAGCAAATTCATTCTCAGCTAAAACTCTAAACGAAAAGTTTAATTTATAAGCTCTTTTAGACAAGCTTTCATTTACGTTTTCTTGCTCTTGTTTATGTTTGGGTTCGAGTTGACTTGCAGCTTACGTTTTGGATTGGGGGCCTAAAGGTGGTGACAGGCGGCGCCGGGCGTTTTAGCGGACCGCCTTTGTGTAAAATTTTATGTTCAAAGTGCTGGCTCTCATCCTAATTTAATAAATGAGTTTTAAATTTGAAAATGAAAATAATATATCTAGTTTTAATTTCCGCGAATATTAGTGGGTTCGCAACTCAACGGTCAGCGAGTCAACACGTCCCCTGAGGATGCCTCGTGGAGAGGCGAAACACGTGTCGGTAATGGTGTTGGGTTTTGATTTGCCCTCCTGCATGTGCATAAAATCCTTGCATTTGCCTTGTAATCTTGCATGTGCATAATATAGCGGGCGGGAGGGAGGTGCATACCTGCAACCCACTAATATTCGCGGAAAGTAAAACTAGATATATTATTTTCATTTTCAAATTTAAAATGGATTTCCGCAAAGTAACGCCTGACTCAATCAATTTTTTTTTTTAATGAGTTTTGATTTCAACATATTGTAAAGTTGTTTGATATGCAGATATTCATGAACTACGAGCCTAAGAGCGCCGCTCATATTGTGTTGCTATAGCTGCGTCTCATTAATTACCTACTTAGCACAGTGCAGGTATGTGCTAACAACATACAATATTAAAAGAAAGCGTACTTGTTTATTCACTAATGGAGCCACTAAGTGAATTCTAACAGGTACATTTGCATTGATTTCTGTGCCACCAGAACTTATGAAAGGGAGTTAGTTATGACATCCGCGGTTTAAGTGAATCGGTTGCATTCCTAGAGCCGAGCTATTAGAAAGTTTTTTCTTTATTAGAAAATTCTAGTTATGTAGGTCCTAACTGGAATTCTGGGCATATAGAATTATTAAGCTACCCAGTGATAATCAAACTAAAGGTTGGCTAGACGATCATCAAGTAACTAGATCTGGATGACCTAACCTGGTGGTACCTAATCATTTCACAGACAAGAGGCCTGCGTCCCAGCAGTGGCGAAATTGTGATTATGGTACAAGCTCCTTGGTTTTGTTGTTTAACATCACGATTTGCCCTACGTATCCTTCAAGCCTATTTTGAGATTTACTACAAGCAGCCTTGTTGTACCTACTGATAACCTAACCACAGTCTTGGTTACTAACTAGCATGTCGTAACTCCACGGAGCAGGGCCACAACTTCTTAGTGCATACCTTCGGTCGATATCGGTTTACTAAATACATGTATAGTAAAGACTAAAACTAGTCGGCTAGACACCGCCTAGGTGGAGGGAGGGGGGCGTGCCAGGCGGCGAGGCGGCGCGCGCGCACGCCGCTCGCCTGCCATTGGTCCGCGCCGACTTCCTAGTTCAAAATCCTCGCAGCTGATTGGTCACAGTAATGCTAGATGTTTCAGCATCTCGATGTATTCAATGTAAATTACAGCGGATGAATGCAGACTCCATTGTTTGGGGTAATTAGTTTAATAAGGTAATATAAAGTAGCGGATGGCTCTGATTGCTATCTGCGTGGCGACACTGATCATTAAGTTGGTAATAGCGGCGTGATGCAGCCCCGCGGTGTTCAATGTGCCAGCGAGGACCAACGCGTAGGCCGCTCAAAGTGTTTCATCTCTTTACTGAGAGCCGCCATACATCTTTATGCCGCAATAAATATTGTGCAAGCACCTCAGACAGGCCCACTCAGTCATTCAGCAGACACATGGTGCCATTGTACCATTCTGCAAAGTATGCCTAATATAGGTAACCTACCTGTTTATTAAAATTAAGACCGTTAGACCTATCTACTAAATCTATCTTAATAAAACTCAGGAATTTAAGAATATGTTGCATCAAAATTTATAGGTGCGGTTTATGCTGTAAATCGTGTTACTAAGTGCCGACTGAATGATGTTGTATTTTTAATTGAATAAAGTTTTTATGATCATAGTGTAGGGTATTAGGTCCTTACAAATGAAATTGGCGTTTTGTATGAGAGGAACATAGAGTTTTTTTTAAATATAATAAATTGAATTACTTAATCAAAGTATATACCATTGCTATCTATGCAATTTTGCCATCTCAAAGGTCTGACTGCAATCAATAAAATCTTTGAAGGCGGTTTGGACTGCCCCATCGGAGTTGTTTTCATCTGTTGGAGCACGGTATGGTGGATGTCTAAGTCATTTCAATTGAAGCTCCCCTAATTTGTGGTCTAGTGTTGTCCTGAAGCAGCTGTGGACTAAAGCGACTGACCAGCCTCGGTGTATAGCAGCTAGCTTTTCCATCATGGTTTGCAGTTGCTGACAATAAACATCTGCCGTAATCGTCA
Source organism: Hecatera dysodea (assembly GCA_905332915.2). NCBI lineage: Eukaryota > Metazoa > Arthropoda > Insecta > Lepidoptera > Noctuidae > Hecatera > Hecatera dysodea. The sequence continues at coordinate 287,604 of HG995294.1, read as the reverse complement.
GGCCTGATTTAAGAAAGCTGTTAGTAGTGAACGACACCAGCACTGGTCCACCAAACGCTCACAAAGATCTAATTTTTTTGAGTAAATTTTCGCTTGGGGTATGATTTGTCTGGTTCGCCAGGGTTCAGCCATTGCGATGAGCGCTTCCGATTATTGTACAGGATCCACTTTTCATTACAGGAAATGATTCGATGTCCTTCATCCTTCAGCCTTCATTATTGTGCCGGTTGAGTGACGTCACGCAGCAGTCGACGCGCGTTTCTCGATTTACTTCACGCAATTCGTGAAGTACCTACCCACCTTTCAAGCTTTTTCACCTTCCCAATTTGCTTCGAGAGGATTAAAACCGATTTATCACTAACACCGCAGCCTTTTTTTTTTTTTTTTTTTTTTTTTTTTTTCTGGATGGGAAATCATCAAATGACTTCTCCCGCTCTGGGCGGAGCGGAAGGGAGTGTCAGACTCTTACTGACTAAAACCCACCCGTGATCCTTCTTGTGCCCTTTGCGTTCCAGGGCCGCGGTGACTCTTTCGAACAAATTCCGCAACCCTAGCAGGCACTGACCCTATGGGGCCCCGTCTAATTTGCTGACGGCTCTTTGAGGCGCGCGTGGAACACGACGCGCCGTCGACTCGGGCCTGGTTGCTATCGGACGGCGAGCCACCCATAGCTCGCCATCCGCAGGCCCGCGCCTACGGTGGCCAGGAATCGCCCTGCGTTTCCCGACGCCCGGGCGCCCGGGGCGTCTTCTTCTGTTGCGGCGGCTGGAGCGAGGGGCATTCCTCTCTCGCACGCGCTCCGCCTCCTCCTTCGCTAGCATTACTGCTTCGCAGAAGGAGGCGACCGCTTCCCATGCCTCCTCGCTCCGGACCATGGCCCGAACCAGGACGCGAGAGGTCGCCGCCGCCGATCGCCTCGACGAGGACACGGCGGTGCTCCACCCAAGCAGGGCAGACCTCCACCGTATGCTCCACCGTGTCCTCCGGACGATCCACACAGTGATGACACCCGGACGTGTCCTCCCGCTGGATATAACACCGCAGCCTGCAGCTAACTCAGCCTTCAGTTCTTCATTATCAACTTTGGTCTCCGGCCGTCCACGGATCTTCTTCTGCAGGTCGAAATTTCCAGAACGAAGATGTTGGAACCAAAAACGTATGTGTTTTCTTTTGCGACACCGCCGCCATACACTGCAGCACTAGTGCCACGGTGGAACTTGTACTCGTAAATAACGCGATATTTCAAGATTTTCGAAATATTCCATTTTGTAAGCTGAGTGACGCAAAGAAAAAATACAAAAGACGAAAAAAACAAATGAATTATGGTTTTCGAAACAAAAATGTATGTCGAGTAAATAGCTGTATATAAACTTGAATTTGGAATTCCTAACCAAAGAGGAGTTATTTGAGATCAAACTGGCCAGTGCGACAAAACGCCAATTTCATATGTAAGGACCTAATAATAACAATGGTACCACCATTGTTATTATTAGGTTTTTTTTAACCATTGTTATTATTAGGTTTATTAATAATAACAATGGTACCACCATTGTTATTATTAGGTTAATAATTCAAACCATAGGTACCAATACTTACTTGAATTTTAAAGTAGACATTTAAAAAAAATCATAGATAGCTACGTACGTAGTAGATGTTAAGCAATCCAATCAGGAATCCTCGTTCACCGTCTGCCACAGTCAGTGTGCGGCCGCACGCACAAAGCTCTAACACCGGCGTGCCACTCGTCCCTGTTGATCGTGCGACGTGTACACGCGGCTCACCAGCTGCTGGCTTGTCTGATGCGGCTGTGTTGATGCACGTGACGGCGCTGCGCTCCCGGTTGATTAGTAAACGATGCGCAATTGATCTGTATGCGAGTGATGCGCAATTGATCTGTATGCGAGTGATTTCGCAAGACTCGATACTCAGGCTTTTATAGAAACTGTTAGCTATCATCATCATCATCATCTGCTTAGCCTTTTCCCAACTACATTGAGGTCGGCTCCCAGTCAAGGCGGATTGAGCTGAATACCAGGATTTTACGTGAAGCGGCTGCCTACCAGACCTTCACAACCCATTAACTGGGAAGCAGTTCTTGGCAAGACTGGTGTTAGATTTTCTAGCTTCCGACAATCCGTAATGACTACCAAAGTACTCCAAATGACAGCCGGGACCAACGGCTTAACGTGCTTTCCGAGGCACGGAGAAGTCTCGTTGTATTAAGATGGTCACCCATCCACATACCAACCTCGGCAAGCGTTGCTTAACCTTGAAGATCGACCCATGCTGCTATTATTATTTGGGATATTTTTAAATGCACATCTGTCTAATTTATCAGCACACTAAAGTAAAATCGACCCGTGAGGCTGTTGTAATTTAGCCACATAATACCTAGGTTTAACGTTCGAACAACTTTGAACGAAGAACAAGTTTCATATACATATGTTGGTAGCTTTATCTCCACCATTAAAAATGTCAAGTCTGAAGTTACTTAATTATTACCAAATTGGCATATAACAAATCAACAGTATCTACGAATTCTTCATCCAGTTCTATGACTTACTTGTATACCCAGTTCATGTAAAAAGCATCACAATTATAAGACTACTTAAAATACCATTAACACGATTTAAAACCTTCCCCGAACATTGGTCGTCTGTTAAGCGACTGATGCGTATCAGCTCGTAATTGCCGTCACAAAATAACTAATTGAATACTAAACTACGCATTATGCCGTTTAAGGACTTTTAACTAATTTGACGATCCGTATCGCTCCCCTCCGCAGGACCCGACATTTAACCAACTACCTGGTGACATCCACGGGCACATTATGGCTTTTTAATTCCGTCAAGTGGCGACCCCTATGGGCAGGCTGCTGTCCTGCCGGTACACAAATATCCCTTGTTTATGTGTTCAATTAATTCATTAATGTCCCGCTGGCGAGGGTTAGCAATCAGCTAAATCGACACGGGGACGTTTTTTGGACAAAGGGTGGTTCAGTGAGAGCGGTCATTATTGTGTCAGAAAAAACTTAATTCGCTTATCTTTTAAATTTCCCTTATCTTCTAAGTATCATCATAATATAACAAATAGGTATCTATTAATGGTGAATTTATTAGGCTTATTATAATACAATTGTACATACATAATGAAAAGCTATGAATAACTTGTGGTATTTTGGGAAACTTTTAGTCGTAATAAGCCAATGGAACTACTATGTTGAAGTCATGTGCTTGCTGAAAGATTGGGTTCCCAAAAACCGATTGATAGGGTGACAATCACAGCACAAGCCATTAAAAAAATTAGACTAATGCTTATGCTACTTTCAAATGGGAAACCATGATGTTACCTGCTAAGATTATCCAGCGTCATACTAATTGACCACCCACCAAATTGAGTCGATGTGTGAGCGGGCGAGCCTCAGTGAAGCTATAATATTAACATTTAAACTGCACACTTAAGGCTCGAATTAATCAGTTTTAAGCAATCACACTTTTTGCTGAATCGTTGTTGTCATTTGCAATGTGCGAATATTGATGAGGCCAGGGAGGCTTCGTCGGTGGAGCTACCTACCGCCGCTCGGGAGGTATACCGCTAAATGGTAAATACCTGTAATTTCCCGGTATTTGCCATCAATGGACGCTGGTCGCTTCTTGCCGTGGTCCATTGACGCATTGTTCAGTTTTTGCCAGCTCCTCGCTCCCGGAGACTGGTGCCACCCACCTGAACGCGACGGTTTGATGGGATTTCAATGAATATTAGGGAATCGCCATAGAGCTTGCGTTTGAGACGTGACAAGCAATTCATATTCTTTATTTATCTATACTTATAATAAATCTGTAGAGAGGTCAATTCTGTACAAGGAATATATTTTCAAAATAACTATCAGGGGGTGATTAGTGATCGATACTGGTGCCAAAAATGCAATCAGTAAAATTTTGGTTTGTCTGTCTGTCTTTCTGTCTGTCTGTCTGTCTGTCTGTCTGTCTGTCTGTATGTTCTTCATAGAAACAAAAACTACTCGACCGATTTTAACGAAACTTGGTGCAATTATTCTTCATACTCCTGGGCAGGTTATAGTATACTTTTCATCACGCTACAATCAATAGGAGCAGAGCAGTGAAGGAAAATGTTGGGAAAACGGAAGAAGTTACTCCATTTTTTAAGCTTCCGTCGCGTGTGTAGCCTTAATGGTTAAAGTTACGTAGAAATCATGTATGACGGAAATGTTGTACATAAAATTATCTAAAAAACATCCCAAAACAGCATGTCTATCTTTTGTCAATTTTAAACCGATCGGGCTGAGAGTTTCAAAATCGGGGGTAAAGTAACTATTCCACGCGGACGAAGTCGCTGGCAGAAGCTAGTGTATAATAATTTAAGGCAAAAGTAACTCTCTCTGTCCGTCTGTTTTTTAGTTTTCACGGCTAATCTTAGGACTGCTGAGCTGCGTATTGCAGGTTCGATTCCCGCACAAAACAAATATGTGTATGGCTCACAGATAGTTGCTCCGGGTCTGGCTGTTTATGTATGTGCACTTGTATGTTTGTAAATGCACCCACGATACAGAAAAAAAATCTAGTGTGAATATTGGTAAAGACATAGATTAGGTCTTGGACGAGATAGGACGAGACAGTCTTTTTTATCTCAAAACTACGTTTCCTTTCGATAATTTCAGACATTCAAGAGGGTGAAGCTAATACCAAAAGTTTTTCAAATAAATACTAATTGTTACGCAGCTAATACAAAATTCCATGTGAATGGACATTGATAGGAGAACGACCCTTACTAAACCTTCCAGCTCAAAAGTCAATAATATCGACTGCTTCATAAACCTTAATACATTCCTATTGATTTAAATACAAACAATCATTTAAGTAATAACTGACAGCTCCCCGGGCCGGCCATTACCAATCATTGATCACAGTGGGACGCGTTATTAGCTGCGTGCGAGTCGGTGCGCGGTGCGCATGCGCGTTCCCGCGGCCAGCGCGCGCGCACCAAACTTTTATCAATTAACTTATACTTTTATTGGCTCAAAGCGATTAACCGCCGCTAGGAATGGGTACAGCGCGTTATATTTATTCTTGGCCATTGTCTCAACGATGATAATTCGTTTTTTTCGGCACAGCCATGTGTGCCAATCTACTCATTAATTGTTAGGTCGCCATCCTTGTATGGAGGCCATTATAAGTTCATGAAATTCATATTAATATTTGTATGGAATACATTGAATTCATCCGCTGGTTACGATGCAATTTATGAATGCCTCATTAATTTGAACAGATGTACTGCAGCATTAGTTCAGATTCGGGGCTGTGCGCTGTGGAGCCGGGTCTGGTCAGTGTGGTGTCTACAGCAGCGCGAGTCGCTGGTGGTGAGCGGCGCGCGCGCAGCTGAGCAGCGCCCACCCACACTCTCGGCACCCCAGTCCCAGACCACGGTGACAGTAACACAGACTGAAAGCTGCGTAACTGTTGAAACACTGACTCATAAATGTTTGGTAAAATAGTGAAGTGAAGTTGAAAGAATTGATGGGTTTTCCAGATAATCGATGACGAAAGAATTAAATGTGAACGAGGAAAATCTCAAGGAGGAATCTATAATCCATCCAAAGGTTGTCCTGAAAAGTCGCTTTTAGCGATAAGGCCGCCCATTGTGTCACCTTATGTACCTATTGTTTTCTTCATCTGTATTTTCTGTAACTTATATGGCGTACAAAATAAACAGTATTCTATTCTACCTATTCTATTGTATTTTATCCGACACCATGCTGCAATACACTAAACTGTCACTCAAAAACCTGCGCAGTCATTTGAATGGAAAGCTCTGAAGCTCTTTAAGGACAGATTGATAATGATCCTTTAAATTAATTAATTGAACCAATAAACTAATTTGGCTGTACTCCTGCTGCGGGGTGGGCCGATACCGGGAAGCGCGTCGGCCCGGGATGCCACGCCGCGTGTCCGGGATGCTCGCCGAGTTCCCGTGTCCCGACCTTATCGCGGACCCCGCGTTTTTGCGCAGCCCTACGCTACTATTAATTGATTGGAATTACTTAAGTATGTGTGTTTTTTGTACCGGTGCGCCATGACGCCAGCGCGCCGGCGCGCGGAGGGGTCCCGTCTGCTGCCTCTAACCGACAGGACTCAGCTTACCTTGTATCTAGGACAAGTAATCCATTACTCGCTTGCTGGAAATCTGTCTCCCACATCGCAATGGCCTAAGTAGCCCGACTTATCAGAATCCGTTGACCACGGTATAGTTGTATAATATGCCATATACTATATTTAATTTATTTTTCATATCCAACAACAGAAAACCAAAACTATAAATCATTTCTACCTAAGTTAAGAATGACTTGGTTGACAAAGTCGGTGACATTTGATGTTTACCCATATCTGGATGAATTTCAACAAGTGATTTTTATATGTCATTTCGGTGGGATTTTTTAATTTCAATGCTATCTACATATTTTTAGTGACAAATAAAACTTTAGCCTATTTTATAACATTGTGCGTGAGTGGACATCAAATTTCATCAAAACTTACATAAATATTTAAGGATGAATTTTTAAGAGTCCACTGAAATGAAAAGTGTCTACCGAAATGATAAAAATGACCACCGAAATGATAAACTGTGCACCGGAATGAAATAAATCCACCGATATGATACAGCTAAGAACAACCGTGCCGGGCAGCCAGGGTTCCGTACTTTGTTAGGTTTGATTTCCACAAATTTTAGATAAACACTGAGACAGGACAGTAGACAGTTATTTTAATATCATCATTAATATATAGATATTACAATTACTATTACATATATCATTCTTTGAGGTTACAATAACCTCAAAGAATGATATTATTGTAATATTTATTATGATATGAATGAATTGTTTCTTCACTTAAATAACCTTTGGTAATTTTTCTGGTTGTTGTTGTGTGAAAATGTTGGAAAACTTTATCGTAAATGCTGGTAACCATAAATAAATATTTTTGTTTGTTTATGAACTAATACTAATTTACTTGATATATTTTCAAAAGAGTGAACGAAGCGCGATAAGAAAGTTTAAAGTTTCTGATTAATATGATGGCTGCATTTGTAAGTTATGCCATTAATAGTAATACATAATGTGTACCCGTTGCACTAAGAGAAAAATGCTAGGTATAATTTAGTTAAATTGGTAACGAAACGAGAATAGTGTTTCTACAGGTATATAAGTAAAACTTCTAAAATTAAATCAACTCTTATATTTTATACTGGGAGCTACTACCCGATAATATCACCGTGGACTCGACAATATACTGTCATCAGCTTGACCGACTCCGTACAGAAATCAACAAAAAGCGCCGTGAACAAACAAAGATATACCTACTTCCTTCACGACAACGCTCGGCCGCACATAGCCAAAGTCGTTCGTCAGAGCTATTGGATTTTGAATGGGAGCTACTGCCACATCCACCTTACTCTCCCGATCTAGCGCCAACGGATTTTCATTTGTTACGCTCTCTCAGTAATCATATACAGGACAAAAAATTTGATGATAGAGCACAGTTAACAGATTTCCTCGACAGCTTTTTTGCCTCACGGCTCCCAAGTTTTTACGCTGAGGGTATCCATGCTTTACCTAATCGCTGGAAATGGGTTGTAGATAACAACGGTGCCTACTATAAAGACAAGTAATTATAAATTAAAAATATAATTTAAAATTGTTTTGTTTATTTGCAACGCTCATTACTTTCCTACCAACCCAATATATACATGTAGGTACTAGCTACATAGAAATATGTGTATATTATATATCTTTAATCTTAAACACAAATATTACACAACAAATACACCCGAATAATCTAATATACACTTACTTACATTACAAAACTATGACTTTATATTTGATAAAGGATCTCTAAGACTTTATGGTTTTATCATTTCGGAGATACATTTCATTCCGGTGGACTGTGACACCGAAATGAAACTATTTTTGTCCCCATGTTACTGAAATGATAAACTTACTTTTTTGGCGGAAAAACCGCAAGCTTTGGGACCGCTGCGTTCGCGCCGAGAGCTTGAGCCGGACTGATCCGAAGTGAGGAAAGGTGAGAGGGGCGTAACAACGCAATGTTGACATGGATAATCTACTAAAACTTACTGTCCTCTGAAATGATAACTTTTTTCCAGACAAAAGTTGACTGCCTGTCAAATCCATGAGAAAGAAGATAAACAAACAAAAATAGTTTTATTTGATCGAATATATTATAATTTAATGATAAGAGAATTGATTTAAATCCATATTATGAATCTATTGGCAGGGGAAGGTATTTTATGAGCGGAATTGGGTTCAGGACAGGCCACCGTGATGATAAAATAACACTTTGTAATTTTTTTTTTTGGTATATTAGAGGGTAGAAATCAATGATTTTTTTTGCCAAGGTAGATAAGTACTTACGTTGTTGAGAAAAAATATATAAAATAAAAAACCAGCACATTGCACTACCGTTCTCAGGTTTGCCGTGTATTTTTTTTGCTTGCGCAATTCACCCATCTAAGTAAGATAAGCTCACCTGACTTGAAAGCTATATACACCGTGCAGCTAGCCCGCACCGCCGCGCCGGTACCGGCTCCACATCGGAGGTTTGCGTGCCCCGTGATTAAACAATCAAATAATCATATTAATCACAGCGCAGCCCGCCGCGCATGCGCGCTCGCCGCTCTTGCGCACACACATGCACCACGGTGTCGGGACGCTGAGCGTAAGATTATACTGATCTTCTTATGGGTTCACAGATTACAATAACATCTGAATATTTGCAGAAGCGTTGCACCATTTTAATTATCTACATCAATTGAAATAGGCAAAGACGTAGGTTCGTACGTTTTTATTATACCTAATAGCGACACACGACGATCTTCTGTGAAGCAAATTAAGAAGTTTTCCCGTTTGAGTACCGAAAAAATTAACAGAAATTACCTTGGGTAGATTCATTGATGTTCTTTTAAAAACCAGTCCTCAATCGGGAATAATACTACTACCAGGTTACCTACTGGAGTTAAAATAAAAACAAAACCATCACACATTGTATTTCCTTAGAAGTGAAACGCATTACATGATTATACCCTTATAATTATAATTTGAATGTATAAACGTAGACGGTACAAAACGGGTCAAGTAGGATAATTATGTCTAATCGTGCTAAGAGGCAAGTTCTATACTTCCTGCATAATATCATGGGAAATATTGAATATCTGTAGGTTCAAAATTCTTTGGAAGAACTGTTGTTATTTGCTAGTCTCATCTGCAAAGTCATGTTGAAGTAGTCCACGCAAATGGCTGAGAGGTTTCTTTAAACAATGGCCTCTCATTACGTCATCAGCGCGCTCTACTGCGTCATTCCGCCGGCTCGGGAGAGTATGGCACAGAGGGACCACCGGCTTCAGACTTAGATACGATTTACGGTGTGTTATCGAGGGACGCTGCTATGTCTGGAAGCAAGGCTGTGCAAAATTTGTTTAAGTTTGCTAGTAACATGAATACACATCAGGACAAGATAGAAAGATTCTTCACAAAGTAGGCGCTTTAGCAAGTCTGGCAGAGTGAGCCCCACTGTCATTGTCGTCTGTAAGGATATCACGCCCTTTTTTATGGATGGAAAATCATCAGACTCCAACTGAATAAATTTCACCCGTGTTCCTCCTAATGCCCTTTGCGTTCCAGGGTTGCGGTGACTCTTTCGAACAAATTCCGCAAGCCAGGAAACACACCCTGGTACACCATTAGAAGAGCAGAACTACATACGCGGTATTGAGGTGCGTTGCACTTGGACATTTAATAAAGCAGACCTTCTGATCTGTACGCCGGCTACCTGCGGCCTATTACATCTCCTGCGCGGCCTGTGGTTAGCTGCGCGCGCGCACCGCGTGTGCTTTATGCTTATTAAACTGAATCCAATCAGCCGCCGCCTCGGATCATACTAATTAGAGACATTGTGGCATTACGCCGGCGCTTCCTGCTGCGGCCAGCTGATTGCCTGCCAGGCTGAGCACGGGACCAGGGTGTAATGATAAGGCATTATCTTGTAACACTTGATACGCGCCGACAGCGGAATGGGATAATCTTTTGGTGTTTCAGGGAAATAACAAGTGTCTCGGACAGTACGACTAGGTATGCCCGGATTTGACTGTAAGGTTCATGCTGTGAGCTACTCACTAGTTATTACTATCGTTTTGCAAATAACGTCTTCTTCGTCTTCACGATCGATTATGCAGTGTCAAAGGTGGTGTATTTATGAGCAGCATAAATAGAAGCTATTCGCGCAATTTATAAATTCCCTCAGACACAAATTTAAAAAGATTCATATAATGACTGTTTACTCTCAGTACCTATATTTATGAGAATCTTTTGTATGCACATAAATAAAAATATTGATCTATTTAAAAGATACAGTGATATACGGATATCACTGTATCTTTTAACGTGAATACTATGAAAAAACATAATTTTGTCATTCCTAAAACCAGGCTCGATAAAATAGGCGATTCATTTAAATGCCAATGTATACGTTTTTATAATAAACTCCCTTCCTGTATGAATAAATTCAAATTGGTTATAAAACGTAAGCTCTGCCAGAAAGCCTTTTACACAGTTAAAGAATATATTGAAGACCAAAAGACTTTGGATTGAGCTGCTTCAACCAGGTACATTGCCTAATGTTACGTTTATCCATTGATAGTGACTTTGACATGACATTCTCCTGTTTGTAGGTACAACTTTTGACATGAATGTTTACTTTAAAGTATTCTTTTATTATTGTGACATGAATATTTACTTTGTAAATTATTATATTTTTTACTAAATTCATTTTTGTGTATGTGAGGACTATGTGGGTTATTTATTATTTTCTTTTTTCTTTCCTTCTGTAATCTATATTTAATAATGTCTGGCAGTTTGAGTTTTTTGCGGCCTACCCAAATATCCTTACTTTGGTATTGTTCGTCAAATCGTTAAGCTCCTTAAAGTTTTAAGTTTGAGGTACACGATAACTGACAAATGCTAGCACTGTCTGAACAGGTCCACTCAAATCTGTGTGGCACTTTTCTCAAAAGGCAACCTATGATATTAACCTACATGGTTCTCTTGTAATTGAAAAGTTGTCTCGGAGTTTTTCAGGGTAGTCGGCTAAAAAGCACCGGTCTCATCTAGCTTAAAATGACCAGACAATATTGGACGTGTAAAAGTGTTATGTTTAACCTACTTACAAAATAAATATCATTTATGTTTATTTACGGCCGAACCCAATAACCGATCTATCACATACTGCAGATAGAAAAACAAATGAAACAACAGAAAAATCAAGAAAAAATATATAGGTTTTCTGTTGTTTCATTTGTTTTTCTATCTCCAGTATGTGATAGATCGGTTATTGGGTTCGGCCGTTAGACTATGCCGCTGCTGGGTGAAGGCGTCATATCTTTCCGGGAATCGTTTCCATGCGTCACCTTGAACCATATGGTTAAATGTAAACTAGGTATACTTATAATTGCACCTAAAACTGTAGGAATCTAAACCTACACGAACACAGTCGCGCGCTGTCAAATTCATTGTTCCACTTCTGGCGAGCTAAGAATAGTCGCAATTAGGATGTATAAGATCAATTACAACTTGAGACGCGACTCTATCGAAGAGCGATGCGCAGACGCAGCCAGTTTCAACAGAGCTGTGCCATGAGACAGGTAACTGCAGAATATCCACTACAAGTGTGTAGTGCAGTGACACTACGGCTTAGACTTCGGTCACGGCTGAATTTTTACTTTTTTATTACCAATTTTACAGGACAAATTAAATATAGTCTTAAAAAGACTGTGTCGTTCTGTGTTCCGCTTTTGGCATCCCGTTTTGGTGTTGGTAATTATTAGAAAAGATTAAACACACTACTTAGAAAATGGAAGAATGCCTCGAGAAAAGCCTATCGCCTCTACGAATGAGGTTTGAGCAAAGTGATATTTGGGCTTAGTGTCGGTGGTGCAAATAAAGAATATCTCTTATTCTTCTTGTCGCTGGCGTTTCACTGTCTTATATTTTAGTGGTGGTTTCAAAAAGTGGTGGTGGTAGTGTATTTGGCATGTCATCGGGCTGCAGTATTCTATACGTTTCAAGTTGGGATATAAGTACTGAAGAACTGAAGTCCAAAAATAGCGGAGCGCAGTCTGCTGCCATACCAGAACACTGGCTGTGAAGACTGTCGCCCTGCGAGCGCGGGGCGCCGCGGGCTCCGTCGGCATTTTGACAGCGTCATTTTAGACTTTTGACTTTTGGTGTTTTGTAAAATTGTGTTTTGTATTGTGTTGTGTCGTTCCTTTTTTATTATGTATTTTTATTATTTTAGTGTGATCAAGTAAGTGAAATCCTTTATGTTAAATCCCGGCTGTAGCGATGCCGGAACCTGTAGTAGTCAACCTGCCACATCCCTCGATACCCAGCTGGTGAAATGCCCTCATTGCTCCCAAACACGCTTTTTTAAAGGCACACGGGGGCTGAGGATACACTATGGTAAGGTCCACAAACCACATAGTGTAGCTTCGTGCCCCCCAGCTACATCAACACCTTCCGTACAGACCCTTTGGGAAACGCTATCAAAATTTAAAAATTCTACACCAGTTTTAAAGAGAGTTCCTCGGGGCGCGAGACGGTCCGTTGCGCTTAATTTGGCGCGATGCGTTCGTCTTGCGACCCAAGAGAACTCAGAAAGTGCTTGGGAGCAATTGCTCAGCTTCCCATACAGGATTCTACACGTTCGAAAAGATTTGGCAACTAAAAAAACTTTAACAAATCAAATTAAAGAAAACTGCAATAATTCGACCGTAACTTTAGACCCAAAATTACCACCGTTCAATAACCTTTCACAGAAAGGCCCATATTCGCACGTGGAATCTAAACTAAGTGAAGGCGATATTAGGGGAGCAGCCAGGCTGTTGTTCAGTAGTGATGTGGTGGCGCCTTACTCTCCAGAAACTGTTACAGCCTTGGAGAGTAAACATCCAGCGCCTGCGGAGGACCTCACCTTTCCCGACCCCCCCGACACCACCGATATCCCCGATTCATCCATTCTAAATATTTCAGCCCCACAATTGATTGCTGCCGTGAGTTCTTTTCAAAGTGGCTCCGCCGGCGGCCTCGACGGCCTGACTCCGCAACATCTAAAGGATCTTTTAAGTTCAGGCGCCGGGGAAGCTGGTGAGTCACTTTTGAAGGAACTTGCGGCTCTAGTTAAACTAATGCTCTCCGGCGGCGTGAACGATGCCGTCGTCGATGTCCTGTACGGGGCAAATCTCTGTGCCCTACGCAAGAAGGACGGCGGCATTCGGCCCATCGCCGTCGGGTGCACCTACAGGCGTATGGCAGCCAAAATTTGCTGCAAGCTGTTCAGTCCAAAGCTGACAAACAAATTTCAGCCCCTACAGCTTGGCTTTGGCTCTAGAGGGGGCTGTGAGGCTGCCGTACATGCCCTGTCTAGTTTTATAAATTCTGGCAAAGGTGAGGTTATCCTCAAGGTTGACGTCAAGAACGCTTTTAACTCTGTTCACAGGGACACCTTGTTGGCGGAAGTAAAAAAGGAACTACCTGAAATTTTTGGTTTTATGTGGCAATGCTACAGGCACCCCTCTAAATTATTATATAAAGAAAACCTTTTGGAATCTGCAGTTGGATGCCAACAAGGTGATCCTCTCGGGCCAGTCATTTTCAGTTTAGCTATTCATCCAATCATTCAACAACTAAATTCAAAATTCAATGTCTGGTATTTAGATGATGGAACTCTAGGAGGTGACGTAAACACAGTTTTACAAGATTTTTTATTTCTGAAAAGAGAGTTTCAATCTATTGGCCTAGACCTCAACCATTCCAAATGTGAAATTTTTCTAAATGATAATACCGACAGATATTCGACACTTCAAAAATTTATGTCAATAGCACCAGAGATCAAAATTGTAGAAAAAAGTTCACTGCACCTCTTAGGTTCCCCTATTTTGGAAGAGAGTTTTTCACCATTCATTGATGGAAAAATTAATAGTTTTAACGATATTTCGGAAAGACTTACTAAAATTAACTTACATTCGGCCTTCACCCTCATTAGGTATTGCTGTTTTGTTCCAAATTTTATGTATTTCCTGCGCTCTTCTCCGTTATGGAAGCAGCCGCATCTCTTGGACAAAATTGACCAAATTATTCGATGTACGCTAACATCAGTCTTAAATGTGGCCTTGGATGACCGAGCGTGGCTGCAGGCCACACTACCCATCCGTTTCGGTGGGCTCGGCATCCGCAAAATTTCTAGTGTGAGTTTACCGGCCTTCTTGTCTTCGGTCCGCAGCACTGAAAAGTTAACCAACAGAATTTTAGCTCCATCTCTGGTTAACTTTGAAGTGCCATGTTTGACCGAAGCAGTGAATGCTTGGAAAATGGCTTGCCCGAATACGGCTTTGCCCGATAACCCATCTTCCCAGAGGCAGTGGGATGAGCCGCTTTGCATGTTGGTGCGGAATAATCTCCTAAATACGTCAACCAACACTGCTGAGCGTGCCCGCCTGCTGGCTGTGGGTGAATGGGAGTCGGGCCTTTGGCTACAGGCACTACCGTCACCCAACATAGGTACTATGCTGAGTGACACCACCTTCCGGATCGCTACATGTCTGCGTCTGGGTGCTCCTAGCGGAGCTTCACATCGCTGCCAATGTGGTGAAGCAGTTGACTCCCTCGGACACCATGGCCTGTCCTGCATTAGAAGTGCAGGTCGGATAGCTCGGCACGCCAGCATTAATGACATCATCAGGCGGGCTCTTGTCACCGCCGGGATGCCAGCTGTATTAGAACCAATTGGTTTGGCACGAGACGATGGGAAGAGGCCAGATGGGATGACCATAATGCCTTGGAAGGTGGGTAGGCCTTTGGTGTGGGATGCAACATGTGTCGATACCCTTGCGCCATCCCATCTTCTTAGCACGGCGGGTTGTGCTGGGGCGGCTGCGGCAGGTGCAGAAAATCTCAAACGGCGCAAATACAACAACCTTATTGGGAATTATGTATTTGAGCCGTTTGGGGTTGAAACACTAGGGCCGTGGGGTCCGAGTGCTCATCGACTTTTCCGTGAAATCAGTAAGCAGTTAGTCAACTCTTCACGTGACCAGAGGGCTGGCCTTTTCTTTGGTCAACGAATCAGCATTGCCATTCAGCGTGGCAATGCGGCCAGTGTTCTGGGCACTTTTCCCGTTGACAGCGATGTGGACGAATTTTTCGATGCCCTATGATTCTTTTCTCCTTTTTACTCCGCTTGTACATATATATATATTCTATATTATATCTTCTTTAGTTGTATTTTGTTAATAGTTTTTAATAATATGTAATTTAATGTGTAAATAAATAACACAGTATTGACAAGTAACTGTCTTAAAAATATATTTAATTTGTAAATTGAAAGTTGTACCTACATCTGATTTTGTTCAATTTGTAGCCACTTGTGCGTCATCCATCATTCACTATTACTAAGTCGAACCAGCCCGCCACAATCACCAACTCGGTGCTTCCTGCATCCAATCGATTCTTGCCAGTTCGCTTCGTCTTCTTTCAAATTTCTCGCATTTTTTGCGTAGCGTATTCTAAATCTCTCGTTTTGGTAATTCTGCTCTTTTCTGCTTCGTGGCTATCGTCTGCAGATTGTGTAATGACCGGTATCGTGTGTTTACATATTATCCTATCACGTTACACGTGTAGGTGTAGATAATGTTACCTATTGTTTCGCTTCGTAATCAAATTGGGCGCTTCCTGGTGCGCTGGGAACTGCACTTTCGTCGTTTTAGACCGTTTCTGCTTCGGAGACTTTCGAAGAGAGCGGCTGTTTGGTATTAGAAGGTCTGAAGTCTCGACGGAAATATACCTATAGTCTTAAAGATACGTTACCTTCTTGATCTGGACTGGATTACTTGTTCGTAATACAACCAATCATTGTAAAAACAAGTTATAAATAAAAGGTTGTTGTTGATAAAATTGATGATAGTGAAAGGCATTTACAAACCTCGATGAAAACGTTAATAATAGTGAGTGTCATTGTGATGTTTTTTAATGAATTTACTATTAGTTACACCGGACGACAGGTGACACCCGATACTTATAGAGACATTAAACTGACGGCATCACATCGTGCGACTGATAATGTGCCCAACAATGTTGCTTTACAACAATAGTGTAATTTAGGGCTCAGGGCCCGCGCGGGCGCAGTGCTCGTGAACCTGTTATTAAGGGCCGTGGCATAATGCGCGTACGCAAATCACGGCGCCCCCGCCCCGGACCGCGCCGGACCGGACGCCGGATCAAAATAATTGCACCCGCGACCGCCGCGCCGCCATTATTTCAAACTATAGACAATTACTGACCGCTGCCGCCACCACACGTTAGCTTACGACCACGCGCGAACATTGTAGCCACAATATGTGCAGCATCCATCGATAAGTTTGCTCAAGTTCATTTTAATTGTTAGGTACTTATAAGCCGATGTATAGCGCTAAAGATTAGCCATTGTTTGGTGGTACGGAGGAAGTTATTCGTCGTGCTCATTACAATATTAATCAATGCTTTCACATCCAGGGCTCGGGATAAATATAACCGATGCAGAATATTCTTTAATATTAGTTGCGCAATAGTAATGCGCAGGTGAGCGCTACAAATGATAGGCTGAGCGTGCGAGCGCGACCGCGGCGGCGACGCGCCCGTGCGATACGGCGAGCGACACGCACCGATTTCGGGTTAGTGGCGCGGTAACCTATCATTTGACTGCATTACGTATGCATAATCAAACATGATTAGTTGTTTTTGTGGAATTATTTGAGACTTGACGTGCAAGCGGCTCAAGTAGGCCGTGGTGACGAAACTCTGACATTTCCGTGTCCGCTGTGTTGTGCAAGCTGGCGTCGTATCATAGTCGTCGGTCGCATGTGATCGACAACTCCCCACTGCACTGATTTATTTGTGTTGTGGTTATCTTGACGTATCTATATAAGATTATGCAGTTTATTAGGAATATCGAATGTAATACAACATACTTACTTGTAGTTGGTTCTGAAATATGTTAAACTTGCTGGTTTGCTCCTCATTATTTACAACTGGTAACTGTGGATATAAGTAGGTAGTAGAATATCTCAGTTTGTCGGGGCTACAGGCATGATGGATCAGGATGACGCTCTTGTGTGTGCAGGAGGAAGTCGGCACGAGGAAGGAGGGGCCTGTGCCTCCTAGCGGAGAGTCCCGCTGTGGACGATGAGGATAGCAGACATGGTTTCCAGACGTACCTATGCAAGAGGCGCTTGTAACGGTCTGAAAGAGACGTGCTTTCTTGCACATTTCTTTATCTTGAGTTAATTTCCTTCGGCGGGACACTCCCTGTTCAGCGAAGTGAGTAGTTGATAATCCACATGTTTGTGCAGATAGCCTTATTATCGCTACACTGATATAATGCCATACGTAATATTTGCTTTTAAAACAAGCAACTTACATTAGACACATTAAAATTTACCTAATAGTTTAATGTGTGTAACTCTGAGATAAGTCACGATCACGCCATGTTTAATAATTTAAGTGATTTAAATTGCTGTTACATCAGAAATTCTTCTGTAAGTTCAAAGGCATTCTTAACTTGAAAAATATAAATTGCGACCACTTATCCCACGACCACGTCAAGTATCGGTAGACCGACCAGGGGCACCCATGGCCGGTGAAGGTTGCGGGAATCTGCTGGATGTAAGAAGCACAGGATCGATCGCTGCGCACTCCTGGGGAGGCCTGTACAGCCGAGGAACTCGAAAACCTGTGCCAACCAAAAAAACGTCAATTTCGCATGCAAAGACATGTTGCATAGACATGCTGGTCCTTTGGCCGAAAATAGGCCAATCTGGTCATGTAAAGAGTCGCTGAAGTCACGAAAAGTTCCATAGATAAACCTCGAAAATGAAAATAAGTGAATAAGTCTCTATGTAGCTAGCGCCGTCAGCTGTGAATGTGGCGTTCCTTCTCTCTCTATTTCGTCTACCTGCTTCGAGAGGTTGTAAGGTTGTAAGGTTAAAGATAATATGCGCATTCATTGTCCTCCTGCCAAATATTTCACTAAGGGCGAGTTTTCAGATCCGAAGTTACACATTATTTATAAGTTATGGGCACCTATTTTTCGTTTGTGTGCGTTTTTGGATTAGCTTGACCAATGGTCAAATAAATAACTATTGTTTAGTAACTACGAGGAGCTCGTGGCAAAATAATAACAGCCGAATGGTCGACCTTCAAGATTAAGCATCACTTGCCGAGGTGGCTGGTTTTGATAATTTCGTACTTGAATTTCTTGTAGGTATCGTTAATAGTAACTGATTCCACCGTAATCCGCCGTACTTTACCCTTGACTGTGTGTGTGTCCACTTGGCCACATGAACATGTATTATCAGAAGCTTGCAGCCCATGAGCGGAGTCACTACGTTACTACAGACAGATTGCGATAATGATTTAATTGAGGAAAATTGATTAATGTGTGGCAGCCGGCGCTAGATGGCGCTACTAAATGTAAGGTTGAACTAGATAAGGTTTAGTACTTACATCATAATAATTTGCGAAGTTTCTAGTCCACATAGGATTTTTAATGACATTTAGTTTTATTGAATTTTGAATTATAAGAAAACTGGCTACATGCGAGTCGGACTCGGGTGTAAAGGATTCCGGATTTTTTAAACGCGTTACTTTAAAATCATAGACTTCTTATAGGCTTTCCTGTAATCTGTAATAAGGTAACACCTATTATCTATATTAAAAAAAAATAAGCTTAGTGGTTTCGGAGATCATTTTCTTTAATAACATTGGAATGCTGTTTCCAAATTATTATAAAAATACTTTAAGACTCTTACATATTTAATCAAAGGCCTTTGATTAAATATGTTACACGATACAGTCAGAATTCATTTTTAAAATTTTCTCATTTTCCGCCCAAAAGCGACCTGCTACCAAGCATGTAACACAATAGTTTAGCTTCGTCGTGTGCCCTGTGGGGCAGGTGAAGGAGCTTCAACCGCGGCTTTTCTCCTACAGTACTTAGATATCAGCCATAAATGAAGACAGAACACCGAGCCTCCCAATATTGTTGGTAAGTAATAGCCGCAGTGACAGGCGTTAGATAACCGCGTCGTGCGCGGCGCGGTGCGGAGCGGTACGGAGCGGAAGGGCGCGGAGCGGAGCGATGTGGAGCGGTAAATCACGTGGCGTGTTATGAGGCGCGGCGTCGTGCGCGGGCGCATCGCGATAGCTGACCCACAGCCCGCGGCGAGGACGCACCAATATTCATAAAACGCGCGGCTGTAGGGCTGCTGGCTGCTCAGCTACATAAATCTGAGGGCTTAAGAAATCTCAGCCAGAAATAATTCCTTAAATGTTGCTTGTCTTCTCATAATTTATGAAATGAAACCTAGGCTCGTAGAATGATTTAGTGGTTAAATGCGAAAAAAATCTTATATATATAAGATTTTTTTGACATCTTGGAATAGAGCACTGAGCTTTTGTTTGAATGAGGCACGGAACATTCAGCACAATTCTCAGTTATTCATTACTTAGTGCAACCCTGACACGAGTAAGTAGTGATACTATCCCTTATCACAATCAGACACTTCGTTACATATTTTAACATAAATGAAATTGTGTAGTCGCCGCAGATCTCATATCTCGGCATCTGATACACGACACGTTCACTTATCTCTCGGTACAGTGGCGCCGTCGACTGGAGCCCGAGCCAGGTCGCTATCACGCACTATCGGACGATCGCACCGATAGCCAACTAATTACTTATGTAAATTCTGTTAACGAAATCAATAATCAGTGATCAGAGTCATGTTTACCTCACTCCCCCAACATTTGTTATTGTTTCTATTTTCGACATGTTCTTTATAAAATTCCTGCTGAGCATTATTTTCCGAAGCAGTTTCTCATGTTTTGTTGCACTTTTTGAAGTGTTGGTAATGAACGGCGTGGGGCCGCGAGGATGGCCGCGGGCCTCAATAAATAAATTTAACTAGATTATCAGCGGCCGGCCGCCTGCGCGGGCGCACCACTGTAACTTACTGCCTGCTGCTCCACCGAGCAATGAAATTAAATTCAAGAGTTATTAGTCCACCTTTTATAGTTACTTTTCTATATTCCAATATAAATTATTGAAACTACAAGCGTTATCATTTCACTTTACTTTAAGCATATAGGTGTCTTATCAACAAGGATCACAATCACGATAAATGAATTAATCTAATAACATGTCATTAACCAAAAGTTATCTGAATCAATTATTTTACGAACAAATTATTTAGTGTAGGTACTACTTACAATCTGCGTTCGCTCCGCAATAGCAATATTCAAGTTCAGAACATATGCTTTATGGTCGGAGGGACCACAGACAATTACAATACTCCGCGCCATCGCTGTGCCCGCGCAGCGCGTGAGAAGATCCACTCCTTTACTGCGCGAGCGCATGCTCTACAACACTGTATCTGAAACGAGCTAAACCAAACCTTACTTCCTGATAATAAGATGCAGTACAGTGGCGAAGGTAACGTGGCATGTAACAATGCTCAATTGATCGGAGTTTACACAAATATCATTTATAAACGCCGATCCACGATCTAGCGGTTGCTCTCAATGTGCGCCGGCGCAGTTTACACCATCTGACTTCGCTCTCGTGGCTATTAGCCATCTAGCAATAAACTTTGATATCGGATTTGCCTTCCTGATACCTTTTGTTTTTTACTAACATCCCTCTAATCCATCCGACACACAATGCCATTCTGATCCCATGAAGCTGCAGCGTGCGACGTTCTTACTGCTGAAGTTAATGGAATTCGACAGCAACGGATCTTCTAAAAAAACTAAAACTCGGACTTTTAAACGAAAAAGTTAAGAACGTGATATATTGTTATAAATGTCGTTTCAGTGGCGTAGTTATGAGTGAAGCTTGATAATTATCAGCGCGCCACAAGCGATACATATTTCTTACACGAAATACTTGATCAGATATAATCGGTGGCACTTTATCTTCGACGAAATCTCACGTTTGAATGAATGTGAATGGTTAATTTATTCAACACAGAAACGTTTCCGACGAAGCCATTGATGTTACGGCAGAGCAGCACTGCATCACGAGCGCAAAAACTTGCCGCCGCGCGCCGGCTTCAATCACTCGGAGCCTCGGAGGCAAATGACAAGACGGCGATTACGGCAATTAAAACGCCGCCGATTGGACGCTACGTGGGGAGGGGGGAGGGAAAGGGGAGACAAAAAACTTGCGGGCGCGCAGCCGATCCCTTATGAATACGCAGACAATTGATCTAAAATTTGAGGTTTACTGAAAAAGCGAGGGTAATGAAAACGATGCATAGAGCAGTGACGCCGGGAATGTTGAATGTCAATGATACCTGCATGTTCTCAGGAATCGCCTTCGAGGAGGTGGTTGTGGCGGCGTGCTGCACTTCTTATGTCTTCGGTGAACATGAAAAAACATAATACCACTGGGTATGTCAGTACTGGTAATTTAAGCACGCAAGAAATGTTCAACGGGCAACAGCAGGAATTTAATCGATTTCTAAAAACTAAATATTTGTCTTGATTCCAGAGATCCGTTCACCCAAGACAACATAAAGACAGAATACTTGAGACGATAAGCTTACAATAACATTTCACTATTATCAGCAACATTCCCAGCGAATTGTTTGTCAATATAAAGAGGTATTTAGCTTGGATAGTTCAATAAGTTTATGTTGTGTGTCATCCGTTTCTTAAATCTTAACAGTATCCTTTACGTAAAAAGAATGTCTTTGGCCGTTGTAAACCACAACTAGTGATTCCACAACATCTTGCAAATTCTGCAAAGCGTAACTAGTAGAAAGTCATAAAACAACTGCCATCTCCATCTAGACCAGACTATACAACAAAACATAATTAAAACTAGCGACGTTCGCGGCGCGCACCGTTCCCATAGACCAGCCCCAATTATAATAATCCGCGGGGACATAACACAGCATTGCATAAGTCCGCTTTCTCACCGGTCCGGCCACAAGCAGTGCAGGCGGCGCGGCGGCGCGGCGTCCGGTTCAGGTGGCATTTCCTCGATTATCATGCGTTTAGTTTTTGCACGCGACAATTACGGCGCATCTGTATGCACGGGACAGACGCGAGCCCCGCCCGCCCCGCCCGCCCCGCGCCGCAGGCACGCACAGCAGGACATGTCGGCTGAGTCTTTAGAAATCACACACTAATGATTTCACACCGTTTTTGTTGACAAGTCAGATCTCTGCTACTACCCAAAATGCTGCGCTGAGAAATTTCCCGTATTCAAAAAACATGCAAAAATGCCCTGTACCGCAATCAGAACTCCGAGAGAACTGGCTGCAGACTTGCTTGATGCAAATCTCGTTGGTCGCATGTTGTTACAATGTTGATGTTTTTGATATCAAAAATCCCACCCATCATTGGTAAATAAACTGATCAGTATCTGAATTAAAATCAAGAAGTTGAGCGTCTTCTTGCAGCAATGTTGAGTAGTATAGACAGTGGGATCAACATGGTTAATTTTTCCGAAGAGCCTCCACTGCTGTACTACGGGCTGTGCGTGGGCGCACGTGACGGCGCGTGGTTCTGCGCATACGCGGCGTGCCCGCGGCGTGGGAGCTGCGGGCGGCGCATCGTCCGACAGCACAGTATTAACATTTCATCGCGGACGCTCTTACGAATATGTCATGACGAGCATTCAAATATGCTTCGTTACAGC
Source organism: Hecatera dysodea (assembly GCA_905332915.2). Classification (NCBI taxonomy): domain Eukaryota; kingdom Metazoa; phylum Arthropoda; class Insecta; order Lepidoptera; family Noctuidae; genus Hecatera; species Hecatera dysodea. The sequence continues at coordinate 264,784 of HG995294.1, read as the reverse complement.
AGGGGATGCGACGGTCAAGTTATTATAATTGGCTGCCATTTTGCACCGACTTGCAACGATGGGAACGACTAGGTGTTAGTTTAGTTTGATTCTAGCCAACTTCAAAAAAGGAGGAGGTTCTCAATTCGAAAACATTTCTTTGAATGTTTGTTCAGATATTTTCGTCAATAATTGTCAACCGATATGGATGATTATTTTTGTGTTTGGAAGAATACGTTACCGGTCTGGTCCCATTTGATCCATTTGATGAAGAACTTCGGAGATAGGTTATGGAACTCCTCAAAAATAATAGCCATAATTCCGGGATTGCTGTAATCGTATTTCTGCTAACACTATTTTTTAACATAACATCACGCGGGTACACTGTGAAGGGGTATGCAGATGTGTACCTACAAATCTACTATGTTTTTGGGCACAAGTTTATTATGTATGAGTCGGTCTGAAAAATTCTTTTTGAGTTGAGTTTAGTTATACATATTGAATTTGAATTGGACGTTCAACTGCAAAGATAAACCTAGTGAATTCCTTAACTTAAAAGCTATAAAATTCTGTAAAGTGAGATATTTTTTTTAGGATTATTTCAATCCCAAAGCAAAGTAGAAATTTTAACTATGAGCTGGTCTGGACTTATCTACGAAGGCAAGTAGGTAACTTCTTAACGGTAAATATCACATGTCAATTTACTTGTGGCGCACAACTAAATTGACATTATGCCCACAACATGTGGGGAATCACCACTAAAAACTAAAAAAAGACATTTTACAAAAATAAAACGGAATTTGGTCTTTCTGATTGTTTCTTCGTTTTTTGACTACAACGTCCGAAATTAAAGTTAATTCAAAAAGCTTTTTTGTGTTTTTTTATTAGAAGCCGGTTGTATTTATATTTTGTTTAAAGTTATGTCGAAACATTTTAGTGAATGTAAATTAGTGTATATGGACTAAGACGGCCGTGTCTCCACAGCAAGTATTCAGAAAAAGCTGTACAAAATGATCTACAATTTTGAAGCACACTGAACGTAAGCGCGTACGTATATAAGCGCTAAAACTGAATCTGTTCCTACATGGTAACTTTTTCTTTAGTTAATTAATTCACCTCAAGCCGGCAATAATGTATCATCAGATTTATCTCATGTCACACGAGCCCGACCATGAAATATAAATGAGTTACTTTATGCTAAAAACTTCATACCTTCCGCACATCAATATGAATTTATGCACTCGGATAACTTGCATACAATGAATATTTTATGTATTCAAACTGACCAAAAACTAGCTCGGAACATTTGGCTCGCAAGTCGCGCTCGACGGCAAAAAGTGGCGCATTCAAACGATGTGCCCTTGTGGGAGCGGGTTCGAGTCCATTCAGCGCAGAGCGGCAAATGGCTTCATGCGCGCTGACGTTGGCGTCATTACAGCAGGACTGCGCACGCGCATACCCGCTAACGTGTGAACAACTTGCTAGCCGGAGCTGCTTCCTTTCGCGCCAACTCACTCTGTGAGTAGAGAGAGACGAAGTTAAGTGTAGGTACTCAGAACTACACTTAGGTACCGGAAACATCCCATTGGAACTGCGTCTCTCTTTTTTTTAACTTTTTGAATCTGGATATTTTTAGCTGCGGTGAATAACGAACTCAGAGCAATACAAGCAAATTAGCATCCACTTAGCCGCTCAATCATCAGCGCTGAATCGTTTACGCCTATAAGGTGTAATTGGTTTGGCACCGCAGGAATCTACATACAGTTTGCCCATAACAGTAGATAAGGACAACCGTGCGAGTCGGTTAATGAGGACCACGAGAAGCGGCGGGTAGCGGCGGCTGATGAAAGGAAACGAACTAGTTTTTTGAACAATTAACATAAATGCTAATGGGCTTCCATTTACTGCATAATCACGCATCTAGCGCTGTAATCACACGAGGCCGAACTGCGAATAGAACTCGACGACGTGAGATCGAAATCAGTTCGAGTGAATGTAAAAAACTAACCCAACATTTCCAGATAACGTCAGCAAATCTTCATGCACATAAAGCAAGAAATCTTTTACCTAAAATAATTTGCGATCTCCGCGACTCGTCCGAACAATGGATAGGCGACAAATTCAAATGAGTTAGAATTCCTCTCATCAAAACGCGAGCACGTCTGCGATAGACAGGTCGGCAACGCTAAACAGCAGGTCGTTGCGGACGCACCGGCACCGGCCTGATGCGGCCTGATGCGGCGATGCGGCGGAATGCGTCGGGCCGGCGCGGTGTGGCAAAGCGGAGCGCGCGCCAGCCGCCGCCGGTCATTTAAATATCATCGCTACTCATATTTGGGATGCCTCCGCCTGCGGCCGCCGCTCGCCGCTCGCCGCTCGCCAGGATTAAGCGACAAAAATTGCTCCATTTTTTGTGGGGACACATTAACTTTGACCTTGTTCCCAAAAGCTACCACATTGTGTTTGTTATGTGGAACGTTTTGTTTCAAGATATTTGGTCGTTGTGGCGATGCCGAGGCTCTGAGGACGCTCGTATGGAACATTCAGCAGTTGCATGTGTTTAGAATAAGATGAGATGGTAATAATGACCGCAGCGTAGTTGGGAAAAGAATAAATAGAATGATTTTGGCGTTGTTTATGACAAAGACAGATATTTGCAGAGCTAAATTTTTAAGTTGTAGAAATCACAAGATACCTATAGTCGGTGGTGCAAAATGTAAATGGGGTTTTCCACTTGGAATTTCTCAGTAGCAGCACAGAAATTGTAGTGCGATTTGAATTGTTTAGTTGTTGGTCCTGAGCCTAATCTATGGTCAGTGTTGTTGGATTACCCCACACATTAGTCCCACAGGACTATAGATATTCGGCTGAATCCGGTTTAACTGGAAGCCGACCTCTATATATTTAGTTGGGAACTGGCCTAGGCAGATGGTGATTTTTCTGTGTCAGCAATTTGCTGAGGATGAACGGAAAATAAGTATATCTGCAGGCCGTTACGCCTAATTCGTTTAGAACACTCCGAAACACTGATATTTAACTTGCAAACGAACTCGCACGTTACAAACTGTACGCAAGATTATTGATTATATTATTGAAGTAAAACATGATCAGATGAAGTGTACCGGAAAGGCTCCGTGACGTCACTCCCTAAGTTTCTGGCTCTGCATAAAGAACCAACCTTTCGGAGACTCTGCAGGTCACCTTTTTGCAATAGGAGACAAATGTGTTAATAAAAACGACATTAACGTCACCTCAGTGTCCCCATAGCCTGGTTCTATGATAGGGGTGGGGTACAGGGTGACATCTCGATGTTTATCGTAACCCGAGCGCAACACTTTCGTCATCAATCATGGCGGCTGACGCGCCGCCCTCGCGCCGCTGGGTTGTGACGACACATGCGTTATGTGGCGGCGTGGGAACTGCGCTAAGATATGCCGTGACATGGGGTAGCAGCAGAAGTTCTTAAATGTTCGGATATGTTGTAAGGAATGATCACGTTGATCGTGAGCGAGCTGCTCTGGCAACCCAAAACCTTGGAAGAACAGAAAAATGTATTCTTAGTGAATCAAAAAAACTTTTTTGTAATAAAAATACAACCGACTTATAAATAAAAACACCAAAAAGTATAAAACATTTGTTTTGGTGATACCCCACACCCACAGCTAAACGTATCCCATCACAGCGTCCTGGCGTATTATAAACTGGTGTAAACAATAAACAGACACGCGATATCAGCAATCCCGAAAGGTTTGCTATCATTTATTGAAGAGTTCCGTTTCCTATCTCCGAAGTTTTTTGTCAGGTCTTTACTAAACTAGAAAGGGCCGCGAAGTACTATTATGCACTCTGTACACCTCGTATACAGCTTTTTTTACATTGATACGTGAAAATGAAAACATCATCAATGTAGTCGAAGTCATCGCATTATTAGGGATAACTCAAATACGTCAGATCTCACTCAAATTTAAATGGGCTCACATGACAAGCGCCAGCTTTCGAATATAAAAAGAATCACCATAATCGTTACACCCAGTACAAAGTTAACAAAAAAAACATCCAGTTGACTTGAGAACCTCCTCCTTTTTCTGAAGTCGGTTGAATATTCAAAAGGTGCATCAACGCTTGCGATGTTCTGTGCTTGAAATAACAGTGCAGTTGGATTATGTGACGTGAGTGTAAAAAAAACGTGGTGTGTGAGTAAGCGATCATAAACAGATAAACCCCGTCAGCTCCGTCTACGATCTTCAGCACAACCAAAACTCCCAAATCGAGGACATCCATCATAATTTAGACAAAATATGTCTGTATAATTAAAACGCACCGTCAGCCGGTAATGCTCCTAATAGTGTAATTTTGTAGTATTAGCGGCTCGTATTCAAAGCCGCACCCACACGGCGCGGCGCGGCGCTACGCCGTGCGTAGTGGCGCGGCCCGGAGCGGTCCTGCGCGCGCGCATCCATTACGCTTAATTTGTAACAATTATCACGGCGGCACAAACACAATAGTTAAATTCGGTAACACCTTCATTAATAGAGTGATTCTTTCGACCTTGTTCTTCCTTCAAACTATTTCAAACCCTGTGAGTAAGAGCTTAAAAGTGGTTTTGCATTGCGTGGTTATTCGGTTCGCAGAGGTGGCTATATTAAAAACGCATTAGCAAGATTCTCAAGACTTATACGGATCTTCAAATGATACCAGCCTCATGTCTGTTTAATATAGGTACCTATTTCACAATTATAGCATTTATTTAAATGTACGTAGGCACATAAGTAGGTATCTACTGTTATTATTATCTTTAATGATGTCTAACTAACATGCGAAATGTACAATGAAACGAAACTGATCTAGTTTTGTGCTGATGCCTAGAGTATCTTTTATGAAAATCTATTGACACTGAATAGGTATTCTTGTATTAACCTTAGAACAGGCCAACGAAGTTAATAAATGTTCTGTTTATACTTTATAGGCTTTCTTATCCCAGACACGAGTAATTGATCAAGAACGTTTAGGAGTTTTAGTCAGAATTCAGCGTCCAGACGGTCTGGAATTACAGCAAAATGCAGAGCTGCAGCCCCGCCGCGCGCCGGCCGAGGCAGGTCGAGGGCTGGATAGCGAGCGTTTACACGGACTCGACCCGCGCCCAACCAAATTATAGTGATTTGAATACGCGGCTCGATTAATGAGCCGCTCCCAGTCCCGCTACACCCCGCTGATCCCACGTCAGCTAACAAGTTGCTCGTAATTTGGTAAATTGCTCCCAAATAACAGTCCGTCTGAATGATATAAATTATACCGACTAATGTTTAGAAAGCAGCTTCACATCGAACGCGGACCGTTACGACTGTATGTTATAAATAGTGACATTATAACATGATAAATCTAGTTGGAAACGATTCAATATTTTCCCAAGAGGTGCGCGTGACAAATGGTGGGTGACCGTCTCATGCATGTGCATGGTGCGCAGGCGCGGGCGTCGCGACATGTGGCGGGCGGCCGTGCGGCCAGCAGCGGCGGCTCCCAGCGCGCGCGGTTCCGTGAAGCGCGGCTGCGCGGGCGCCGCAGCGCGTGAATGACATACTCGCGCGTCCATTGAGTGGCGCCGCTCGACAAGCGCCGCTGTCGACCCAGGAGCACTGCTCGGTGCTCTATGCTTTGTTCTGTCGACATAATACGCATGACGCATAACGATACCTAAGTCGTTTCTTGGAGATCCTTGCAAGTAAATAACAATCGCAATCCATTTAAAATTAATCTGTTTTTAAGATCATCAGAGAACAGTTAAGCCTGCACTAACGTGGATATCAAACGATATGAGAAGATGGACTTTTTAGTGGTTCAACGTGACGTCAAAGTAGAAAGAATCAGAGTTTTAATACGAAGCAGAGAACGCGGCGGATTGTAGATCTACAACCTGAGTGCTGGGTGCTGAGTGCTGAGCGGCTGGTCTCCGGCAGTCGCACTCTACGTCACATAATTACTGGAGACGCTAACAGTGCGCCATCAATATTAATAGAGCGCTTAGATAATTATATTCTATGTGTGTCGCGGTATGCGACGTTTTTGCTGAGGAACAAACGATCTCATTCCTACTGCCTGGCTGAGCTGCGCCTGCCGGGCTGCGGGCTGCCGGGCTGCCGGCCACATTCTCCGTTGCGCACACTTGCTAATGAATTATATTTTTTTCTCGTCTGTCAATCATATCTGTTAGCGGGTACTGGGAAATGGCGGCGCCGGCGCAGGCTCACACGCCGCGGACTGGACATTCATCTAACTACTCGCACACACTCACGTGAATGTTGACTAAAGAACCAAAACTAACCGAAAACTATCCGCCCTCATTTTAATGATATCAAACGTAAACTTACCTTGCAACACATTTCCATAGTAAGCCGCGCCTCTGACGTTGACACAGTCATGCCAGCGGACACGGTGTCAGCGCGGCGGCGCGGCCCTCGAGCGCGCTCGCGGTGTGCGTGCTCGCACGACTCGACTCCGTGCCTCCAGCTGGAATGCAGTGCCACTCGTCGTAGAGGTTAGGAGCCTTCATAATATGAGATTGAAACGATATTTCCCATTAGACTTTTTGCTAAGATAGTGTTATCTGCAAAAGTCAATTACGGAGTTTTTACTAAGCAACTGGTCTGAGTAGGAATATGTCAAGCTGTCGACGTCGCGGCGACGAGATCTTGTTCTGAGATCTCATGATTTATAAAGAATACTTAATGTAACGAGTAATTTAATACATTCACTAGATCTATATAATCAACGTTTCTAATGTTTCCTGTAGTGAGCTGAAATGATTAACTGTTTCTATAAGTTGGTTCATGGATGAAGTCGCTAAACTGTCTGTTTTTATACGTAAGTTATAAATACTCTGCATGCAAGGATATAATTTATATTACAATAGCGTTAGCTTTGGCTATAAATTCATAATAATATGCATTTCTTTATCACAAAATATAAAAACTTCGGGATTTGCGTGCGATGGACCTCGCTCGCCTACTCGGTATTTAAACTCACTTATATGTAATTAATATTCCTGGGCTATGAGCAAACATAAACCTTGAGTGACGCAGTAATTGTTTAGTATTCAATAACTAGCTAAGGTATAAATCAGCTGCAAAAAGCGCGCGACATGTAAATGTGAGCCATTAGTCTAGGCATCGCATATGGGTTGTGTGAGCGCCGCGGCTAGCGCGGCTGGGCTCGCGGACTGTGCCCGTGTGCCCGTGTGCCTGTGTGCCTGTGTGCCCGTGTGCCCGTGTGCCTGTGTGCCTGTGTGCCCGTGTGCCTGTGTGCCTGTGCGAGTATCGATATTAATGCGCCACGATACGTATCACGCCAGGCGCAACGTGAATGTTAAAAATTTGCAATGACATTCGGCTAATTACTGCGCTGTGCGGACGCGACGACTCGTCAACACGCAACGTACATTGCTCGTCAACCACCGACAAACATGTCCTAGTGCGATAGAGAACAGGCAGTGTTATGATAGGTGGTGATATGACAGAAATATGGCTCCTGAGTCGCGAGCTGCAGGCGGTATGTGGCGGTATGGTCTCGCGGCGGTTCCCACGGCACAGATGCCCTTACACGTCGCTGTCGCTCTGCGCGCGCGCATGCCGCCGCTCCGCGCCCGCGCAGCCTGCCCGTGCGCTGTGCGTACAGATCACACCTAATATTGATTGATGAACAACTATGCATATTAATCAGAGGACTCTTGGACTTAGTTTTCCTTTGTGTACCTATTAGATTGAAGATGAAAGAACTTATTTTGACCTAGTCTTGCAGAAGATAAATGTTAACAAAAGAAAAGGTTAAGAAGAGCCGATGATGCTATATTATTTAGCATCTTTCAGTACCTAGTACTTCATGCTGGTTAAAAAAAAACGTAAACTTAAATTATAAGTTTATGTTTCACTGTACAAAATAACAGAAGTAGGCGCATCCGCACGTCACGCCACGTATAGATCGTGTGAACGCTCGTCACCACCGCCGACCGCGGCACGGGAACGCGTTGCATGTCATTTTCCATTACGTTAAGAATGAATGAAATTATACTTAGAGCTGCGTTTTAAATGTCAATCGCCTTACTTTAGGAATAGCTAAATGAAAAAAACTTTTTACAAAAAAATACAACCGACTTCTACACAAAAAATCAAAAAAGTACAAAATAACTTTAATTTCGGAACTCGGTGTTTGCGGTTGCTTTTTCGTTTTTTGAACACCGACTTCCGAAATTAAAGTTATTTTGTACTTTTTTGATTTTTTGTGTAGAAGTCGGTTGTATTTTTTTGTAAAAAGTTTTTTATTTTTCACTTTTTAGTGGTACCTACACCCCCTCCCCTCCCCCCACCTAAACGAACCAATCACATTGGTGTAAAAAAAACGTACTGCTCCTTTACAGAGTAAACTAAGAGGTCGTCAATGTAGACAATGTAGATATTTTTTTTAGATTTTTGTTGATTTTTCGAAAACCACTTGGTTGATTTTGATAAAATTTTCATGGGACCATTTGGGAAGTATACCCTTTCCAACAAAAAAAGAATTTTTCAAATCGGTTGACAAGCGACGGAGTTATGCGCGAACAAACATAAAAAAAAAAAAAAAAATACAAACATCCGAATTGAGAACCTCCTCCTTTTTTAGAAGTCGGTTAAAAAGCATTTTTAGGTTAAATATAATGGTCGTTCTCTAAGGCACTTCTAGCAGGTAGAAGCTTCCAATTTAGAATACAATTAGTTTTTAATGTATAAATCAAGGAAACACTAAAATATATTGCAGTTGGTTCGGTCGGTTCTGGTCGGCATTTGAAACGGAACGGGTGGTACAGTCACAGCTCTGCGGAAACCTCATTTTTTACTGACTTGACTGTACGTAACTATGTAAATATTATCAATGTGACACATTTTGTGTCGCGGGCACAGATAGTCTTATGTATAATCGTCTAGCTTGTAGTAAGCTTGTTTACAAAGTGTGCTTTTAACATAGGTTTTGAATTTCCTTTCATTTAATTCTAATATGTGACAAGGTATTTTGTTGGTACATTTAACACTGTAACCCATGAAAGATGTTCGTACTTTGACTTGTCTATAGAATGGCTGCCGCTGGTCTAATTTATTTATATTTCTAGTATTAAAATTATGCCTATCACTAATTTTGCTAAAGATATTATGTCGATTTTCCTAACATACATAATATTTTCATAAATGAATTGACAAGGACAAGGACGAAAAAAGACACTCATTTTGTTCAATAGAATCAGTCTTGTAGAGTCGGATAAATTTGTCACTGACAGGCCTGCAGATAATTGATCCGAGTTTGGCTGTTTGTGTATGTTGTGAGTATAGTCTGGGGAAACGTCTTTTTTAAGTATAAATTAGACTCACATGCCGTCATATGTACGATCACAAGCAATTAGCTGTAATTTCCTTACGAATGTGTTTTTCTTAGCGTGACGTCACCGAAGTCATTCTCGAGCATTCAAACACACTGTTTATGCAAAACCGCACCGCGCCCGTTACGTGGTCGCGCCGAGCGCTGTAAAACCAGGCCGAGCTCTGCCGAGCGCATGCCGAGCTCTCCCGAGCGCATGCCGAGCTCTGCCGAGCGCGCATCTCCGCTCGGCGCCCGCATCGCAATTAGCTAATATAATCGCACGGCATTATGTATGTATGCATTGTTTGTATGTGAACGCCGCGCGAGGAGACAAACAAGGACAGACATGCAGATGAATTGAATAACTTGCCGCTCGTAATGAAAATAATAAATAACTAGCTGATTAATGGATTTTATTTATTTATGTTAGTCATCTCTGAGTTTCTGAGGATATACAGTTATGAGTGAGTTTCCCAACATAACAATATCTGTTTTTCATACAAAGAACTGGTAAAATCAGAGCCAAAAGTAAAAAAAAGTTCGATGTGAGTTAATTTAATCAGTAAGTAAAAGTGAATTTAATTTCAAAAGCCAGTAATGAATGTGGGAAATGTTTGGCATTCACAGTGAGAACACGTTGCGTACGGCGCGGCGCGCGGCACGGCGGCGGCGCGGGCGCACGCGGCGCATGTGGACTCCTCGAAACTCGTCCGCCGCTGATTTTCCTTACTTACTTACATAGTTGATTCTTAGAAGTCGCGTGATTTAATATGCAGATGCGAATATACTTGTTTTTGTGTCTTCTGCCGATGCCACATTCAGTGTTGAGTCACGTAGACCACTGACTGCTGTGGGAGAATGTTGCAGTAATCACCGACATTGCCTGGCGGACGGCACAAGCGCATCAACACATAGCTCGATGCACCTCTGGTGGGAGAGGTGCAGCGGTAGATTATTCTATCTAAGATACAAAAGCTCACCAATAGCGGCTTCAATCTGAGGTTCCAGGGTAACACGGAGGCGCATCGTATGGCAAACTTGGGGACAGATGCGGGAAAGGAAATATATATTGAAACCTATTATGTGACAACATTAGCTAAACTTAAAAACAAGTGTTATGAACTTTGGAAATAATACTTTGATGAAATATCGAAGAATAAAAGGATATGGTATAGGTCGACGGTATCGGAGCCTCCTCATCTGCCACGGTGTTGTAACACCAGGAGGCTGCGGTCTGCGCCGCTCAATGATAACGATTTATGTCGAACAAGAAGAATTCACCGAACTGCAGGCGTGTACAACACCGGAGAATGTCCCGCATTTATTGACGGAACGTGTTAGATTTCAGCCTGACTGAGAAGATGTAATCAAAGAAATCAATTAAAGTTATGTGGGCATATTCCATCAGATAGTGTCTTCACCTAGTTCGGAAGCTGCTTCCAAAATGTTTAAGTTAGCGAAGCTACGATTTAGTTATTATGTAAATTAAAAATAATGAGAAGAATAATGACCAACACTGATCTGCGGCATGCCGAGCCCCATCATCTATCGCGACATCTCCGTGCCTCGGGAAGTTATTGAGTGGTGGAGCTCAGTTTATGGAAAGTATTGGTTCTCAGCTGCATTCCATTAGACTGGAAGTCGAGCCCAAGAAGTACTTTGAAAAGGGCAGGAATATTGATTGAACTTCTTAACTTTACCAAAAATAATAAGCCTAGGGCTACTGCTTGCCCACGATAACCGCCCCTGTAACACTCCTAATATTATTACTTTTTATAAAACGGCCGGAGACTAATTACAGACATTCTATTAGAAAAGCAGCTAAACCACCACACAACTCTCAGTTCAAGCGACAATTAAGACAACAGTGGTATAATATATTGCGAAAATTATAATGAACATTAGGCGTCTGGCGAAGAATGTACTATCACACCCGAGACTAGCAGCGCGGGTGAGGTTGAACGACTCGGGTACAGAGTATGTGTGATGCAGTAGTCAGTCATTTATGTTGCATGTATGGGTACAGTACATGGTGGTCGACAGATAACAGGTAGCTTCAGCTATATTTACCGACAGGTATGCAAAAGTTTTGACGCTGAACGAAAGTTAATATAATTTGAAGCTACACAGAGACATTGTTCTGCAGTTCTATATTAAATTACAAGTAGTCACATTAAAAGCTGTAATATAATGTGTTGAGCAGTACGTCAGTGCAGGGCGGGCGGCTTGGGCGGGGGCCCGGGGGCGGGGGCCAGTGCAGCGCCACCTGCCGTAATATCCTATTTATGAATAATGTTTTATTCTAAGAGCGTGCGACCCCACACCCCCGACTGCGCCCTAGGGCTGCGCTTACTGTTACATTTAAATGAGAAGGTAATTTGTATTTAAATGAAGAGTTGGAACCCATAATATAATGCAGCTATTGTTTTATTTTCCTCTTCAATATAGTGAACTGATCATTAAGTACAACTTGTATAATTATGTAGTGTCTAGCCTATAGCAGTTGATATCTTGATTTATTTTCAAGTTATACAACTGAATATCTTAGTTTTAGAAACTTGAAATTACTATTTCATAAAAGCACCATTGGCTCATAGGGTTAGCACTATAACCTCGTCATGACTATTAAGAACCGCGGAAAATACTTGAATTGATAAAATAAATTAATAACAGATTGTCACAAACACTATGTGTTGTTTTAAATTATTCATGATTAATATTAACGTTCGGTCAGTGCGTTATTCAATAGAAAACATCATTGCCGTCGAAGAGGAACAAATAAATTTAGTCTTTAAATGCTCGCATTAACTTTAGCTCGCATCGCAAAAGATATCAAAATACTTGCACCGATAACTTCAGTCGTTACTAAATAGTTGTGAGCTTATAGAATAACCAATAATAACTAATTGTTCGCAAAGAATGTTCCTACTTTTAAACAGTTATCATAAATCGACATTGTTGTGAACTAGTGAGTGTGGTAGCCCTGCGCTCGTTATTGCTTGCTTTGTTTTTGCGCGGCGGGCGGGGGCCCGGGCGGCACGGCGGCGGGGCCCCGGGGTGGCTCGCGAGGCCCCGCCGGATTTAATTAATGGAATAACTCCGGCGAGTTCGCCTCCCCCCCCTTCGCTGCACACCGACGGCAAATCTTTAAAGTATCGCCTCTAACGAATGTGTTTGTTCGATTTATGGACGATGTGGTGCTCATAACGGCATCGCGGCCATCAGGAACCTGGCTGCTGGAGCTAGAGACATGCCGAAATGTGTTCAATGGCCTGTTATGATTTGATGATGCTCCGAATAAGCCTAAATAAAACTATAACTGTTTTACTATGAGGGACAGATATCAAGATTCAAACAATGAAGTAAGGCGCCCAACTCTAAGGTCTACGCCATAGGTGTTGGCTGCAGCATCCGAACAGCTTCACAGAGACGAGGCTTGTCAGACGGAGCCCCACCACTCGATATCGTCATACATTAGCACCGCAGCACATCTCAAACTAACTAAACGACAATTCTCGTGATGCGAGCACCGCGGCGTGGAGCCCCCGCGCCGGCGGAGCGGGAGGCGCCTCCTCCTTCCTATATATCACGTAAAAATAGTCGCAACTCCTTTCACGACCCGTATTCGCTCCGCACCTTACATTATTATGATTTAGTGGAGCACAGTTGCAGCGCTGCAGATGCCCCCCGCGGGCCCCGGCTCCTGCCCACCCCCGGGGGGCAAGAAGTCAGCGATGCTAGTAATAAAGCCGGCCATATTTCACACTTAGCGCGTAATGAGCGCGCGCCCAAATAATTGGATCACGTACATAACTCATTATTACCTCGCGCCTCACTTCGGCGTGCGAATGTATCATTACTTGACCCCCTCCACCTCGCCCCCCCCGCGCAGGGCGCCCCCACCCCCTCGACCTGGACTTCGGAACGCGCAAACACAATAGAAGTTTGTTAAGGTGCAATACGTAGCCCCTCAGGCTGCTCCACACACACACCAGCGCTGCGAACTGCCAGCAGACGATCATATTTGCTTGCCCTTGTTTGTGAACTTCCATGACAGTTATAAAATTTTATTTGAAAAATACTACGTTCACGTAAGAACATTCAAACATTCCTCAATCGCTACAGCACCCATCGCCTCCATCCGCCGAAGCTTTTTATGACCACATAAATACTTGAGCAGTTCCCAAAGAACATTAGTGTGTGGGCCGCTCAGTGCACATGAAGTAACGATTATTCAAACACGCAGAACTCGCTTCGTTGTGGTTTTTCATTATGGTTCCTGGTGCTGCAGCATAATTAATATGTAGATTATTTGCTATAAGTAGTGGCGAATGTTTAATCCCGACAGAGCGCACGATACCGTCCGTCAGCGCTCGCACGGTGCGCGTGCGCACACCGCCCCGGCCGCTCTGCGCTGCGCTAAAGTAGTGTTATTCAACTTTAACATTTAGCACGCAGCGCAGCCGTTAGCATATTCATGGCGAGTGAGTATAATTTCACCCTTTCTTTGTAATGAATATGGAAATGGAAGAAAGTTCTCGCGACTTAAAAACTAGTTGCTACTGTAATTGGCGGTAGTTTGATGGTTTTTGTATCGCTGCCCCGCGCGCCGTCTAGCGCCCGCCGTAGTGTTGCGCCGCACGCGGGCTCCGGCGATACTGTCGATGCCGCCGCGATACCAGCCTCGACACTGTCCGACAATCACATTACACGTTATTGCTGTTAAGACAACTAATATTCATAGAGAAGGACACAAGTATCTAAACCTGAAGGTCACGGCGATAACATCACCGATATAAGATTAGTTTTCTATTAGTGTAACCGATCACAGATTACTTCAAACACGGGTCGTAAAGAACTAACTGTGGCTATCATCGTTTGAATCAGCAATTACTAGAACGATAGAAATTGTTTAATGTAAAACTGAAAGAACACTGTATCGTTGGTTTATCGATGGTGTTTATCGTAGAAATGGCGCATATTTATCGATACGTGTCGCAGCGCGCGGGGTCGCGGCCGGGTGGCCGCACGCACGCTAGCCGCGTTTTTTCTTCACCGTTATATTTGTTTGCGATATTGACTGCGCCGTGCCCCGGCTCTGCCCGGCTCATCGCGGCTCCATCGGACAGCCCGCGCGCGGCACAGCGGGTCACAATTTACCTCATACTGGCGACCATTATCTAATTAAGTGTCGATCCGGCGCATAATTGAGGGTCACCGTTCTCAATTAATATCAATGTTTTAATTTGTTTATTTATTGGCTCAATTTGTCTCCTTGTCGTGAGATATCGCAGCTTTCAGTCTGATCTGTATCGCTCAATCGAAATGTATCGTTTTAAATATGGATGAATTGGTCTCTCAGAGCAAAGCTTGTATCTAAGATTATTGATTACACAAACACATACACAGGTAGTTACGTGGCGATGTATTTATAGACTGTTAGATCACATTCGTTGTCATAGCTGTTTAGTTTTCTGTAGAATAAGTTTAGCCATAAGCAAACTAACTCTACATAGACGTACTGGATGATTGCTCCACTTCGATGATGTTGAGAGAGACTGCTTTTCTCATGATGAGGATGAAAAACAGTTTTCAGTTATGTCGGTACAGCATGTCCATTCCTGCATCAGACCACACTGCGCCACACCACAGCCACAGGCTCTAGGCGAGCGGCGTGCTGTCAGCGCGCAGCGGTAGCGTACTCAAGGTGATTGTCAAATTCTCAACAATTTTTTTAATGTGTCGTGATCAAACCTTTATTTTTTAACCGACTTCCAAAAAAGGAGGAGGTTCTCAAATCTACTGTATTTTTTATGTGTGTTGTTACCTCATAACTTTGTATTGGGTGTTCTGATTTTGATAATTCTTTTTACATTCGAAAGCCGTTGCTTGTCATGTGGTCCCATTTTGATTGAGATCTGACGACTAGTATTTGAGTTATTCCTAATAATGCGTGGCGTCTACATTGATGATGTCCTCATTCACACTTGTCGATGTAAAATGAAAAAATAAAATTGTATACGATGGTTTGGAAGCGCATCTTAGTATTTCAAGGTGGTCCCTTTCTAGTTTGGTGTGATGAAGAACAGAGATCAGATATGAAACGGAACTCTTCAATAAATGACAGCAAATCTTTCGGAATTGGTGAAATCGTGTGTCTGTCTATTGTTTACACCAATTTATACCACGTACCAACGCTGCGATGGGTAAAAAGTGAAAAATAAAAAAAATAAACAAAAAAAATACAACCGACTTCTGAAAACACTGAGTTTCGAAATGAAAGTTATTTTATATTTTTTGTGTTTTTTTGTTTAGATGTCGATTGTTTTTTTTTTTTTTGTAAAATGTTTTAGCCAATTCCACAGTCACGTTTGCCTAATGCACCTTGTCAAGAGCCTCAAGACGATATTAGGATCATTGTTTGTAAGCACTGAAAATACTAAACTTTTTTGAATCCTCTGGAAAACCTTACAGTGTTATAAGATAAGCGCTTTATTAAGTAGTTACGGTATCATTATCTTTAATTCGCTGAAGTGATAATGTCACGACGCGCGCGCAGTTTTGCGCGACCGCTCAGTCGCGGTGAAAGCGCTCTGTGTGTCCGTGCGTCCTAGAGTGGCTAGAGTCCGTGAGCCCGCGTGTTCGTGCGTCTGTGCGTCCTAGCGTCCTAGCGTCCGTGCACGCTGCCCTTTGCTCAACTAGACAATCCGACAAAAAGAAACATCGAGTTGCACTATCGTCGGAGACATTGAGTGCTGACTCATTCATAGAGCATATTACTATACTCTTTGGATAGAGCTGATTTGTTTGTTGATGGTTTCATCCTTAGGTAAAGTCGGAGATATAACACTAAACAAACAGTTGCATAGGATTGTGCGCGGAGCTTGAGCCAGTACCTGGCCTCTCGCAGGCCGCAGGCTGGCCACCCCGCCCTCGCACAGCACACGATGACTCCGCACGTCCTCGAGTACTGGGTGAGTTGCGTTCACTATCTAGGTAGGTACCTAGCACAGCTGCAAGTCTTGTTTTATTTCAGATACTTAAATTTTGATAAGTGTTAGATCTAAATGTATTCTGAGTGGAAGATAACTTCGTCGTTATGAAGAAGGTAACACTAAAGCCGAGCTCTACAGAAATGTTTTAAAAAAAGACTTGAAGTTGTAGTAGAGAGACAGGCGTTGGGTTGGTTGGTGGGTAGAGAAACCAGCCTCATTCCTGAAGGATTTTTTACAAGTCGATCGCAGGTTTTTTTGCCTTTTATATGGATGCCCTCCACTTTGGTCGGAGTGGAAGAGAGTCGGACTCTTACTGAATAAAACCCACCCGTGTTCCTCCTAATGCCCGCCGCGTGCCAGGGCCGCGGTGACTCTTTCGAACATATTCCGCTACCGTTAAATAGAATCCACCTAAGATTATTCTGGCACATACTCGTACATAATATACATAGCTGCATGTGAGTACGATTCACTTTTAACTGATAGCTAAATTCGAATAGCGTAACGATTTCGATAACCTATGCCTTTTTCGAAAATTCACTTAAAATACATTTTGAAGCGTTTATTAACCGAGTCCTGCCATCAAGGTGCAAAATAATATAAAGAAAGTTCCTTCAAATTGCCTTGATATTTGCAATAGTGATAATTTTGCTACTTTCTTCCAATTGCACTAAAAGTTCACGTTCGAGGAGGAATGGCGAAAAAATGCACCAGTGTGCGCAGGAGTGCCGTTAGCGTCGCGAGCCGCGAGCGAAACAGAAGGGCTGCGTTGTGCTGTGTGTATTGATCGCAAGCTTGTGTACCTGTAAACAAATGTTCGCCGTCCATGCAAGGTATGGTGGCTATAATTGTGGTTAAGTACAAAAGTAGCGATTTGCTATGGTGTGTTTTATTTAACGCTTTGTAAAGCCGAGCGTCTAAATATGTAGGTATATTAGAATGGGGCTCATAGACAGTGTGACTTTGCGATTCAATTTTAACCTTTTTGGAGTGGTCCTTCGGTGCGGTACAATGTGATGTGCCGTGCGCCATATCCGCGCTGACATTTAGCGCGCACCTGCCGCCCGCCGCCGCCACGCAGCCGCCACGCAGCCGCGTCGCGCACGCCACGCACGCCACACGCGTCGGGTTTCGGCACATCGCGATAACTTTATTAATGAACTATTAACCGCGTCCAGCTGAATATTTAGCTCTTTATAAATAAACTCACATTTTGCGGCGACACTCAGCCTCGTTAATTCATAGACGCGATACGATCGACTTGAATTATAGTTTGATACTATGTAAAATGTCTTCGCGCTTATCTACATTCTTTTAAATGTTACGCTGTCCTTTGTTCCAGTTCGGTCACACTCGCTCGGTACGAAATATCGCCAAGCGAGTAATTAGTGGATACATACCTACAGATCGCATGATGTTGGTCGCTACGGCTGTAGAATTTGTTTAATACTATCTTATCAGAGGGGTGCGCCTGCGATGCCTTACACTTATAGTTTTTAATAAACTGTTAATTTTCTTTATTGCAATTTATTAGGGAGCCCCGCGATAGATAGGGCCTCCCGCGCACCGGGGCTCTAATTGAAGGTGGAATCAATAAGTCAGGGTGCTTGTATCGCGGCAGAGATCGCGACTCGCGAGCTGTGCGCGGCCGACCGCGCGCGGCTGCGCCCGGCTCCGCCGCGCCGTCCCGATCGCGATACGGACCGGTCACGAGCCGGCACCTACCGCCACGTGAAAATTATGAAAATGTACACATATTTATCAGATACTGTTCCTGCTATGAAGTACAAGGAGCACGGGGCGGCAAGGAGCCCCCGAGCTCTCTCTATAAATTGGGGCTTCAGTATGCTTCTTATTCATAGTACATCCTATGTATATCCTAAGTAATTGTGTGCATTCTTAGAATAATAACCGATCTCATAAAGGAATCGGGTTCGAGTAGACCGTGGCCTCGTCGCTCGCTAGAGTATATGATAGGTGCCCAGTCCTTTCTCTAATATGTGCCTATAATACTGTCTTCTGTCCTGGTTCAGTCTGCCAAGCTGTTTTACAATTCTAATGATTAGGTTCCTCTCCTACTCCAGCAAATTGTAAATTTGCTATAATAATAAAAATATAATAGAACATCGTTTTATTTGGGACAACATTCACCATACTTCAACTTATAGATACATACACTAGTATTAGTAAAAAGAGTAGCAGACAAGTAAATAATAAATAATAATAAAGTTTATTGAGTTTCTAAGATTTACATAACAAATGTGGATGAAACAGCCCCAGTAAGTGGTTAATAACACTTGTGTCGGGGTTGTCTCGTAAATGAGTAAATGAGTCATGTACGCACGAGGCAATCCATGCGGCCAATGACTCCGCAAGAGATGCCTCAGTACAGAAGCTCTCGGGTCCTCAGCCGCGACCATCAGTACGAATCCTCTTCACAAACGATATCACCTTTTTCCTGATGATAGCATGGAAACCATCTGTACGGGATTGGGCGCGAGGCATTACAGAAACGAGGGAGTTGTATCATTGCCCTTGTCGCCGTCCGCCTGGATATAATGTCTCGACATATCCAGGCGGACGGCGGGTGGTGACGGCAGGTGGGTTTTAGTCAGTAAAAGTCTGACACTCCCTACCGTTCCACCCAGGGCGGGAGAGGGGTCATTTGATGATTTCCCATCCAGAAAAAAAAGGGCCGCGGTGAGCCATCCATAGCTCGCCGTCTGCAGGCCCGCATCTACGGTGGCCGGGAATCGCCCTGCGTTTCCGAACGCCCGGGGCGTTATCTTCTGTTGCGGCGGGTGGAGCGTGAGGTTTCCCTCTCCCGCACGAGGTCAGCCTCCTCCTTCGCTAGCATTACTGCTTCGCATGGATTGATAGATATCATAAACAAAATACAAACTAGAATGTTTGTTAGAAGCCACTGAAGCCAGCCACTCGGCAACCAAACAAATGCTCAGGTGTGGGGACGTGTCACGGCGCGAGCTAGTCGCCGCCCGCTCTGCGTAGCTCTGCAAGGAACGCGTGAGAACCCGTCTATTAGCATACATAACGTCGACACATACTCGACTTGGCACGATACCTACACTCAACTGCACGCAAACTCCACAAAAACAGCTCTTACTGCTACGAAATAATGCCCTGGTCAAAGTCAAACTGATACCGCGGACGTGCCGCCGACTGTACACCCACGTCGTCGAAACGGAAACCTTCATTACATGGAAATACTTGAACTAAACGTGTGCGAATAAAATGACAATAAATTGTAACAAGCTGCACACATCACTGAATAATTATGTATCTCCATGTCGAATAACTTCAAAGTTAACGTTTACTTTAAGTCGTTTATTTCAATTAATCTAGTTATGGGCATTCTTTAGATGCAGATCCTTAAATGTGGGCTTTTAGCAACATCAGTCGGCAAAATCTACTTTTTTTTAAAATAGACATTGATATAACTATTTCCCTATAGTGTATGCATACACATAAGATGGTTTTTTATTTTACTCGAACTCATTTTCTCTAATAGTCTAACTTTAGAAAGGAAAAGGACGCTATGAGTGTTACAAAGCAAGTTGCGCAGCCTGTGGCTGGAATGATTATTGTTATGGAACCGAAGGGAATTGGAAATGTAAGCAGCGCGTGAGACAGAACGTGATCTGGTGTGATCTGTGAGGACCTGAGGACAGGTCCCACTGCGACCACGGCTAAGCCTCACACGAAACGTATGTACCATTACATACATGACAAACAAATTGACCGCACTGCTTCAGTGAAAAAGGGCTTCGAGACCATGAGCCTACCTAAGTGTCCGGTAGTGTATTCTATCAGCAGCCCCCTGCATCATCAGAGCTGGTAGTCTGCGCGTGCTGGCGATGTGTATCGGTCACGAGCGGCTGATGGACGCGCCTGCGCCCGCGCCGGTGACGCGCCACGCACCGCGCGATACCCATCGCAATTATATTTTATCATACATTATATCAATTAAAGTTAGCATCGTTACGTTGGGGTGGTAACAAGGATTCTGGGGATCACATAAATAGTTATTTTTATTTATGTGATCCCCAGAAAATGAAGGTTTAAATAGCTAAACCTTCATTTTCTTGAAAGTTCTTCTTAGGAGTGTCTAAACACTCCATAGGCTCCAGTAGGAGCAACTTCCCCTTGAAGCTCTCATGGGACATGAAGTCTGTTCTGAGTCGACGAAAATATGAACTTGTCAGAGAGGGATTGTCAGACATTCATAATTATTATTATACTAGAATTTAGATCTGAGATAACCGGGTGAGGCTTACAGCATCCCTACTGATTTGTCGGGTTGTTGACTCAGGGCGCTGGAATTTTTTGAAATGTTTGTACGCTGGAAACAGCAGAATATAATGGACGTTACGTTGGACATTGTTGGTTGTTACGTTATAATATTATTTAGCTATGGCTTCTTGTTACAACAATATTCTAACAAATAGGTTGATTTATAAATAAGTTGATGAAAAAAAAGTGAGGTGTTTTTTTGGAGCATTTGTAAAAACGATCGATCTTTACAAGTACCTACATCAAAAAATAAAACATTTTTAATCCGTGCAATTATTCTGTTCTTTTAAAGAACATTATATTTTTATTTAATTTGTACTTTTAGCACAAATTATTTGCTTTCTTTCCATAAAATTACATAATTATATGTCTCAATTCACTATAATAACTAACAAAATTGAGCATCATCTGTTAGCGCAAGTTATTAATCTCAGTTTTTTTTGCGCTAGCGGTTCAGTCAAACATGTTATCAATTTAATGCAGTTCGCATTAAATTGATAACTATATTATAAAAATAAAACTATAATTAGATATTAAATCATTATTTTTAACGACATTTTTCATAGTAACTTGGTTTTATTAGCTGTTATTGAAATAAACACATATATATTTTTTTCTGAGTAATCTTAATATTTTTGTATATATAAATGACCCAAATTCAAATACACGATTTAAGAAGAACTCCGAACTAGAAATTTTTCGAAGGTTCAAAGAGGAGCGTCGGCGTAGCGGCACCGCTGAACACTTGCGGCGAGATTTGTAGATGAGTCTCGCTATATAAGTCGTTGTTCAAGCAATCTTTTGTCATCAAGATGGCTGAAAATGGGTCCCAACAGGTGGAAAAATCTTGTTTTCTAAATGCAAATTGAAGCAACGCAAGCAACCTTATTGTAATAAGGTTTAAAATCAGGCACCGACAGAGACACTGAGCCGTTACAGTGGGCGTCACTCACTGAGAGGAAAACTAAGAAATAGCTTATGACGTCGCACACATTTCTAACGGGACTAACCTTTACATGAAACTTTATTGTGTTGTTGCAATGTTTATATTTTTTGCATACCTTCCCTGATGTATAAGACAGGGCTATCAACATAAATGGTGAGCTCTTGTGCCCGTACAGCATTAGCTATGCTAGTGCGGCCAGCGTGCGTGCCCGTGCGTGCCCGTGCATGCGCGTGGCACCACTCGCCAGCCGCATTATCATACACTGTAGGACAAGGAGAGAGAGTAATACCTCGTGTAAGCGAACATTGTTTTCACAGAATCCATTTAACTAATTGAATAGATCGATACTTCGATTACTTGCAGCAAAAACATCAAATATGTTGGTACGGGAGGCGTACAAAATGTCAGTGAAATTAAAAACAATGCTGCGATTATAAATTCATATCATCGGCTGCGGCCGAGTGGCAGCTCGAGAGAGATAATCTGTTGCATTTTCCATGCGTCGTCGGCGCGCGGCAAAAACGAGCGGCGGTGAATCCGAGCTCGTTACATAATCAGGCGAGCTGCTGTCGCCGGCCGCGGGCCGCTACGCTGGCGCCGAGCCGCCGCCGCCGGGCCAGCTCGCCGCCGGTGCCTCGGGAGTCACATGCTGCCGCTGGTCACAGCACCTTGTCAGTCTACAATAACACTGACATGTTACGGGCTCCACTTGACTGTTTTTAGGATTGTTCTCATTTGAAGAAATAAAAACGCTTAATTACTCACTGCTAAGGAAGCCTTTAACTATTTAAGAATTCATTAACTATTGACACACAACACGATTTATTAATTCAAGAGTTCACTTCTCATTAGTTTTTAAAGTAGGTATGCTTAACCAACACCTAGAACTATACTGCTCGTTTAAAAAAAAACTAATAAAGCGTATAAGTAGCGTAATGTGAACCAGTGGAGACGCCACAGCCACTTTAGCTTCTCTACCTCTTTATGAAGACTTGCTGGAAACGGTCGTTCAGGACATGCAGAAAGAACGTAGACATTGATCGGACGAATCTGTGTCCAGGACTGGTTGATCTGGAACCGTATCTTGGAACTGGGTACAAATCTGCGCATGATTCGAGACTCTCTTTGTCAAACAGAAGTGGCAAGTAGGTAGGTACGTGGCATCAAATTAGAAACAGTTGCAGCCTTTAAGCTGTTCCTTCAGAACGTTCCTACTTTATTGTGGTGGAGACTTCAACCCCAAAAAAACGAACGTAAAGAGTGAACGAAGCCAGAGGGCTTGCACTGCTGGGCGAAGGTCTCCTCAAGAATCCTCAACCCCAGCAACAAGACCGGCAGGTCCTGGTATTTCGGGATTTATCAGCTGGAACTAACATGAGTTGTCCAAAGAGTGCAGTGATTGACATGGCGACATCTTAGCGCTGCGGTGCGGGCGCAAAAAATCGCTCCATTCATATGCACGGGGAGGAGTGCGGTCAGTTTTTGCGCGGCCGGACGTTCCCCGCGTTTTATTTGTAAATTGGGCGCGGGTGCGGGGCGAGTGCGGGGCGGCGGCGGCGCGGCTGCGGGGCGCGCGCGGCGCGGGGACGCGGCGGTAACGAGGCCGAGCGTGGGTCATTCAAATGCGCGACTAGTTTTTGCGCTGGCGCATAATTGAATACGAATGTGTACTCGGAAGGATTCTAATGCGTTCAGATGAGACGCGTAATGAATGTTATTTATACAGGCATCGGACGCCTGGAGCCACACTGGCCGGCGCTGCCAGCTAGGACCACTGAACCACTGCTGATGAAGCACTTTAACGGGCATATAGTCGTTCTCAGCTCTTCACACTAGCTTCCACTTAATTCGTAGTCTTTCAAACACATGTTCTCTCTCTTGGGTACACATAGACATTTACAACTTCTCGCACTGGGTATAATCTCTGTTTTTAAAAATATTCAGAATGGTTATCTTTTGAAGGGTGTGTGTTCTGAAGGGCAAGACGAAGCTCCCCGTGATATGATTAACACGCCATGTGGCCTAATGGTTTACCGCGACGACGCCTGTATTTGAATACGTTGCATAACAACTTATTGCTAAGCTCTCACAAGAATTGCTGCAATGTTTGACGTTCTCATCCGTTCTACGTTTAGTTTCGAAGAGTAACATCGTCGTGGCGTATCTAGAGCTGTCCCGTTATAGTGGGGAGTGCCGATAGCAGATTTATAATATCCAATTGTGGAGGACATGCACATGTCCTTGCATTAAGTAGGCAATAAGTTAATGTTATACAACTATGCTTAGGATAGGTATCTACCTAGGGAAATGTCATATTTATGTACATACTAGCTTCTGCCAGCGACTTTGTCCGCGTGGAATAGTTACTTTACCCCCGATTTTGAAACTCTCAGCCCGATCGGTTTAAAATTGACAAAAAATAGACATGCTGTTTGTGGATATTTTTTAGATAATTTTATGTAGAACGTTTCCGTAATACATGATTTCTATGTAACTTTAACCATTAAGGCTACACACGCGACGGAAGCTTAAAAAATGGAGTAACTTCTTCCGTTTTCCCAACATTTTCCTTCACTGCTCTGCTCCTATTGATTGTAGCGTGATGAAAAGTATACTATAACCTGCCCAGGAGTATGAAGAATAATTGCACCAAGTTTCGTTAAAATCGGTCGAGTAGTTTTTGTTTCTATAAAGAACATACAGACAGACAGACAGACAGACAGACAGACAGAAAGACAGACAGACAGACAAAAATTTTACTGATTGCATTTTTGGCACCAGTATCGATCACTAATCACCCCCTGATAGTTATTTTGAAAATATATTCCTTGTACAGAATTGACCTCTCTACAGATTTATTATAAGTATAGATAGATAGATATCGCGCTAACATATTCAGCAACTTCCATGTATTGTGCCTGACTCATATAATTACGTGTAACTCAAGATAATAGTGTTAACATATTACATATCATAAAAGTTCAGGGTAAGAAAATACTTGTATATATTTCATTTTATTATTCATCTAACAATAGTAAGTTATTTACAATTCAAACCTACGCAAACACACACCGTTCAGTATTACTAAAGTTAATTAAGTTTACACAAGAATATTACAGCTGGCACCGGGGAATTGATACCGAGCGATCGGGAATCAAAATGAACGGTTTGTTTACACTGGCCAATGTAAATAAGCACATAATTGTGTTAGAAACGTTCAAGTGAAGCGAATAAAGACTCGGTGCTGGCAGCCGGCCAGTGCGCGCTCGGCCACTCTCCACACTCACCGCTCTGGCTGGACAATTTGCTTACTGCACTCATTTAGAAATCCCCGCGCCACGGAATAGCACAATGGAACGAAATAGCTCCACTGACCGGCTCGCAACGACCGGACAGTACCGGACTGCACGGACGATTAGAGGAACGGTGCCGTTCTAACCGTAATAGAGATATATAAGTTTGTGTGTTTGTCTATCTTCTGAGAGACTAGCTGCAGTGTGCGATAATGTAACAAATCGGCTCGGCCACGTACTGGCGCTGTTAATTTATTGCCGTATTTTAATTGAGCGTAGCATCCCGACGGCGGCCGGCATGGCGATGGCGGCTCGGTCGCCGAGTGCCGTCGCAGCATTCAATGTAAATGTGATTTAAAAGTAATGGCCCTGTTGCCAATTGACTGTGCTCACATGCTCTAAGAGCTGTGCAATTTAAACGCGCCGGGTTCAGTACCCGGCCTGGGCGTTTTTGCGCCGCCGGGAAAATGCGGCCGAGTGAAGACAGGCTAAACGATGTTAGGATAACTAACAGGAATGGGAGCTGCGCGTGCGCTCGCTCGCTCGCCGGAGGAGTGCGCGGTACCGAGGCGGGAGGGGGAGGACGATGAGAGGACTCGCGGGGACATAAATCGCAAGTAAAAAGCGCCGCGTCGTCTTCGTCCGGCCCTTTTTTGCAGTTTCTTGTTATGCGCATTCCTTAGTTTTTGCTCGCGCGTGTTCCCGACAAACGAGCTCGGGCAAGTTCACCAGTTTTTGCTTCGGAAACAATGGTGGGTCCGCGATGGCAGTGGCCGTGATTGCGCGCGCGCAGGCGGCGTGGCGCATTTGCATGCGGCGGCCAATCGCGTAGCGAGGCCACGCCTCGCGCCCCGCCCTCCGCGCCCGCGCAGCTCTAGCCAAGGTATCTAATGCTATGCGCGTGTGCGTGTGTGCGGCTCAGCCGGGACAGACGAATAGACACCTCCAGCCATAGGCGCACCTACACATGTGCCGCAGCATCAGGTCACAAGCGCACTCTCTACAGTCTCAAATTGTCTCTAACATCTACAACTCAATGCTAGAGCACGACGCATTTTGAGATTCATTGTTCAAATAACTGTCTCTCCTGACCTATGATTTACGTCCCAAGTTCAGCATCGACAGTTCAAACCATCGGTTAACTAAGTAGGTAGGTATAAGTAATGTAACCGCTTAAAAGCAGCACAATTTTATCTTCTATCGCAGTTTGGTGACATACTCGTGACATGCGTTGAGTATGCATATGTGGTGCGCCGGCGCAGGTCGCGCACGATTGGTGCGCACATCGCGCCGTATGCTAATCAGCGGCCATTGGAGTTGCAGCACGCGGCACATGCCTACGTAGCGTGCGCGCGCTGTGCGGCGACATGCGCGCTCATGTAGATGAGCCGGTGATGGACAGTCGACGGCAATGCTCGCAATATTTAGCAACTATTAACTCGATGGTCATTGTTTTATGTTTTTCAGAGCGCTGTCGACGCTAATTAAAATGCAAAGCAACTATTAATTAACGCGCTGCGAGTGACAGGAGATCGGTAATACACGTTCTGCTTCACGTACATACACGTTCAGTATTTGTGTTAACATTACAGTTCCAATTATGCGGTCAGTTTCAACAAAATCGAATAAATATGGAATAATTGGGAGTGCGTTCGCGACGCCGCTATAAGTTTTTGCTGGCACTTCGCTCATGGAATAAAAACGTATTGTCTCGAGAGCGAGCGGCCGTTTTTATAATGTTGTGATGTTTTGCTGTCATCATTCTCATATTATTGTGTTCTTGCGATGCTGGGAGAATTTCAAAAGGTTTCGATAATGAAGAGTCTGTGGCTCAGCGGCCGGCAGCGGCTCTGTGGGTGTGGGCAGGCACAGAGGGCATACGTTCCATACTCCTCAGAAACAAACATAATTTGATTTAGTGGCGTGTCTGAATGTATCCTTCGTAGGTAATCGCACCGCTCTAACTTAAAACAAATGAATTCCCCTTTGATTACTACTGAGTACCCAGTAATGGGGGGACACGTACAAGGAGTCAATACAATTTCATATTTCCTGTTTCTGCATGTGCCAAGTTGCGGGGACAGAGTATAGATGGCGTTACAGAGGAAGTGCTGCTCAGTTATTTGAGCAAATTAAATATTAATTGAATACTTACTACTAATACGTACTTACATATATTTTTGGAAAGGACTTCTCAACTCAATTCTCTACAAAATATTTGTTTATATTTCAGTTATATTCTGCCATCGATATTATCTATACTTATAATAAATCTGTAGAGAGGTCAATTCTGTACAAGGAAAATATTTTCAAAATAACTATAAGGGGGTGATTAGTGATCGATACTGGTGCCAAAAATGCAATCAGTAAAATTTTTGTCTGTCTGTCTGTCTGTATGTTCTTTATAGAAACAAAAACTACTCGACCGATTTTAACGAAACTTGGTGCAATTATTCTTCATACTCCTGGGCAGGTTATAGTATACTTTTCATCACGCTACAATCAATAGGAGCAGAGCAGTGAAGGAAAATGTTGGGAAAACGGAAGAAGTTACTCCATTTTTTAAGCTTCCGTCGCGTGTGTAGCCTTAATGGTTAAAGTTACATAGAAATCATGTATTACGGAAATGTTCTACATAAAATTATCTAAAAAATATCCCGAAACAGCATGTCTGTCTATCTTTTGTCAATTTTAAACCGACCGGGCTGAGAGTTTCAAAATCGGGGGTAAAGTAACTATTCCACGCGGACGAAGTCGCTGGCAGAAGCTAGTTTTAATTATAATCCACATTAAAGTTGTGGAGCAATCATTACTTTTCTTTGTAATTCCTACATAACGATAAGTAATTATTGCTCCATAACTTTTATGTGGAAAGGACAACATATTTTTTTAAATAAATATTTTGTATTTAATTAAGATTAAATACAAAATCACATAGGTATTTAAAAAAAATCTCTACTTTCGTTTACCTTGAATATACTAATTAGCATCCTATTAGGAACAGCAAACAGCACACAAAGCGATCGCATTCCTCGTCGTCCCCACAGTGCTGTATGGCAGTTGTATGGTAATGAAAATGTTCGTCCACCACCAGGTGTTCACGACTCCTATTCAAATGAGGGCTGGCAGCCCTCTGGCTTGCCGCATTACCATCGATTAGTGAAACACGGGGCTCTAGAGAAAAACTCTTCGATGGAAAATTGATGGCGTGCCATGGAGTATGTTTTACTTATTGACATATTAGCGGGCGTGTAGCGCATTGTTTATGGCAGCAGGTAGCGGTTTGTATGCATAACGAGGTTTTTATATGTTATTTGAATGGTTAATGATGAAGTGTTGTCCTATAGTGTTGTTTACGTCAAGTCTGTGATGTTTTTTGTGTGGAGTATTTGCATACGTTGTAACGTGGAGTTATAATACATTGTTAAACTATTAAATAGCTGACGTTTAATGGAGGGTGACATAACTGTACGTTCAGGAAAAAAGGAAAATTTAAATTCACTTTAGCTAGAATTGACATGTTGAAGTTAGTTTAATCCAAACTAAAGTGACTATTAGCTACCAATTAC
Source organism: Hecatera dysodea (assembly GCA_905332915.2). NCBI lineage: Eukaryota > Metazoa > Arthropoda > Insecta > Lepidoptera > Noctuidae > Hecatera > Hecatera dysodea. Next base: position 236,313 of record HG995294.1, on the reverse strand, counting down.
AAACAGTAATAGTCTTTTACAGCATAATAAAATAAGAAACACTTCCCCTCTATTAATTTTATGCTTTTCTTTATTCATAGCAACGGAAACAGTTTATATAAAATGTAGTCTGCAGTACCTAAATAGCGTTTTGTTCGTAGTTAGCCTGCGAGTGTTCATTAGTGCGCCGGTGTGGGTAACGTGCGGCTGTCGCTGCTATCAGCGGCTAATGGCGGCGCATAGAGACGTTACGCGATAGCATCGCACGCATGCGCCCGCGCAGCGCAGGTCGCGGGGTCGCCGCCAATTACTACACGTACAGGGCACGAGCCGAATGTCCAGTCCACAGGCTCTGCAGCCAGAGAGAACACTTACTGCACAGGTTGAATATTCTGGCGAAATGCAGAATAAGTTCGGAGCAAAAACTATAAAAATAATAGTTTTTGTTCCGAACAGCCGACACAAGTTTCGTGAGCCCGTCTAAGACAGCAGTGTGTTGGCACCGTTCGTCTGTGTGTTACGTTGCGCCACAAACCAAACTCTCCGATACCTCAAGATAGCTTTCTTTATTATTATTTTTTTGGGTTCGAACCTGTATATATAAAATCGGAACCCTTATAGGATCACTTGGTTGTCTGTCTGTCACAGCCAATAGCGAACCGGCTGTATCAGACAGACAGACATCGACATAATCAGCAAATAAGTGTAATCCGTGATCCAAAAACAGGAATGTAAAGAAACAAAAAGATTGTAAGTGGGGTAGGCACCTAAAACTAAGGTAAACATTTTTGGGGAAAAACTGGAAAACATAAAAATAGTATTTCCAACTGTGTTTGTGTGTGTTAAATAGCCACCTATTAAAAAAATATTTGAAACCCCCACAGTACTTAGAACTTATTCAAGAAATTAAATGAAAAATGCCTACTCCTCCTTCCTAAAAATGACGAGAAAAGGGTAGTGAAATAGCAACTATCGGATTTCACTCTCCGTCCTGTTGTTCTTCCCCTCATTATCCTAGATATTATAAAGAGAGTAAAATTGTTAGTTTGTAAAGGTAATCTTTGTCAGTAGTCATCCGGTTACGATTATTCTTGTCACGAAGTAATTCCGCTGGCAAAAAGCTTGAGTGTCGCAGAGCGTCGGACGCTAAGACGCACGGCTCTTGTCAGAAGGACCGCGGGTTGCACGAATCCAAGGGAAACGGTAGTTTTATAAGACACAAGGTAAGTAGGTAAACAACTTCAAAAGTGCCTCGTACAGTGTGTTAGCCTTCTGAATCTCTCCTCTGCGTAGGATAGATCAAACGGTTCGCGTAATTACGCCTTTAGGACTCGCTTGAACATCACCTCGGAACAATATGTTCCGGAAGTGTCTGTACTCTTGTACTAAGTAGATCCGACCCGATACATGCGGAAACCTGTTAATTTAAAATCCGAATTTGATCGATAGGTTGCTGGAGTAAACGACAAATGGATTGTTTTATAAACGCTTAGCTCATTTTCCAAAACGTAAACTTTGGAGTTCCAGTTGAGTTGGCTCAACTCGAACCTTCAATCCTCATCCATCGCAGCATCAAACTGTCAAACATCTCGTCATAAATTGAAGTTCTGAAGCTCCTCCAGTGGAGTTCGAGTTGAGTTGAGTCGACGTTAGGGAATATGGGCCTAGGTTTAGTGGAGGAGCGCGGCTTCGGTATAGTGTAAAGTGAACCGCTGAGCAAACTGCCAGCCTTGATGTTATCAATGCATAATATGAAGAATTTTAAACATCACTTAGTTACAAAATAGATTAGCAATATAAACGTCTTTAGTCGGCGTGCCGATATTTCTACCGCTGTGCTTCGGATGCGTACGATACCCAAAATTGCTTCACATCTCTGATTCCCAGGGCACAACAAAAAAGTCTCAGCAGTAAAACATCTGCCTTCATTGATAATGACTTCCCAATTACAAACGCGCGGTTTTTTTGCCACACACCGCCGGAGAGCAGTGCTCAGCCGTTTATTAGAGACATCGGGCTTTAGACAGAGACAGTCACACTATGTGTGACAGAGACAACGCTCTACTAAGCACCAGTTTTCCTAAACCCCGATGTGCCACTTTTCCGTCGGCAATGTATCTCGGCAGCTCGCACCACCCACGACTACTTACATACACGAGAATCATTTAAGCAAGTCCCGCCAGCTCTAATTGGTTTCCACTGTAAGAGATTTTAAATACAATAATAAAATTATGGATTCGTTTGATAATTGAGTGAATACTGGATGTGAACCAAGCGTACACAGGTAAGACTAGAAACGGTCAATAGCGGGAGACCTTCAAAATGGACTCGATCCTTAATTACGGGATTAAAATGGTTCAAAAAAAGAATTGATTTTGAGAGACACACACACACTGCCGTTTCCTCTACGTCATCAGAATCTCTCACTTATTTTACTTGTCAGTTACTCTTGTGAATCTGTTTTCACCAATTACCAGTACGTAGTACAGCTTGTCTCTGATTTTAAAACTGATTCTCCTTGTGAAAGTTTATTTCTTGTTTGTTACGCAAAGTCTACCCGAACCTGTGACCCGAACAAAGCAAGTTATCATATTTACATTGTTGAAAGCAAGCACAGTCACCCCCGAGACAATCAATCAGAGCCCGAGCCGGTGAGGAGGCGCGCGCCATGGCGGCCATCCATCAGCACGCCATCACGACGCGCGGCATATTGTGGCGCGGATAACAATCATAAAACACTGGCCCACGTCACCAACCCTTCTTGATACTGTCGCGAGGGTGCGGAGCAGACTCACTTCATTACATACACGGGAAGAACTTCATGTGAGGAAGGCCCAAGTCATAAGTGGCACTGCAGTGTTCGGATAGTCTTTGGGTTCCTGTCAGTTTCTTAACTCGTAGCAGTCTTAAGATTCAACGCATTTATTTATATTAAACCATTTAAGCACTTTTGGATTGTCAAGGTCGGTTGGCCAAGAGATGAAGCTATCTGCACGCGTTCAAAGCGTAGATCTTTATGAAGAGAAACGTGCAAGAAACTCCACGAACACTCTTAACAATATTTTTTTACAAAGTTGTGGATATATCGTTCTTGTTGAAATTATTCATGTTTTTGAAAACGATGTAGAAAGACGCGCACGATAGAGGCATCCGGAGCAAAAGTATCTAACAATTCAAGGTACAAATAATTAAAATAAACGGCCAACAGTTGACGGAGCCAAATGGTGAATGAAACACATACGCCACCATCAGAGAGATTTTTGAGTGAGCATGACACTCCCAACCGCCCGGACACACTCCAGTTCGATCTACACACAGAATGATAGTATAACTTTAATAGATAATACGTGCCGTAGTATGTATGTGCCGTTAATGCAGGAAGTTATACAATGCTAAATAAATTGAGACTATACAATGGAAAACTTATATTCGTATAATTTTTGGCGGGTCCAACAATGTTTTCAAATGCTAATGATAATTAGCATTAATTAGGTTGTGCGCCCTAGTGGCTGTGGAGTGGAGCAGGGCCAGCATTTAGCCAAAAAAAATATTGCCAATGTAATCCCCAACTTATAATAATATACATGCCTGCATAATGTGCCTTTAATACAAGATTTAAATTCATTTAATTGAGTTGTAATATATGGGGAGGAATATTAGTATAACCTTTTTAAATAATACCCCATGAAAAACGTGACTACTTTGGAAACTACTTAAACTATTATCGATCCCTCTTTCTAGTAGCATAATAATGTCATTCGCCTCGTTTACTAAAGAGATGAAAATTCTTTCTAGCATACATAATGTTTTCATTGATATATTGACAAGGTACCTATTGTCATGATGTTACTTTCCTAAAACAGTTCCCTTAGATAATCGCGCCGGCGGAGATTGCATAAGACTCGCATTGACACAACGGGAGCGAAATATATTCCAAAAACTTCATGTTCATACTTGACAGTTCGAGATTAGACAGGCTCCTTAGTCGCGTAAATAACGGTAATATCTTTTTACTATGTATGTGCTGCATGTATTTATTTATTGATTATTACATACTTTATTTGACACATAATGAGCACATGACAAAGACAAGAGTAAAATGGGCGATCCCGCACAGGGCAATCTCTTGCAGATGCAAGTTTTAGAGGAAACTAGAATCTTAATTTATTTGTATACATTGTGACGTAACAATTGTCGTTTTGTTCGCAAACCTTCTGTCATTTGTTATTATACGTCGAGATACCATAAGAAAGGGGTGTCGCGCACCCTTCCGTCTGAACGAGGTGTTAAATGGTTATAAGTAGGCGAGGTGCGACCTGACCCGGGACCGGGCCGCGCCGTGCCGGGACCGGGCCGCACCGTGCCGGGGCCGGCCGGGCCGCACCGTGCCGAGGCCGGGCCGCGCCGGACGGTCGCGGGACACGTGACGATGTTTAAAACTGTTTAGTGGCCGGAGGGTGACGTGTTTTGACAGCAGGTGGATTCTGAGACATTTATGTTTAAAGGGGATCTCTAGTGATCTTGTAATGATCCTGCGGAACAGGTTTATAAATGTTTTATACTTGTAGTTGTAGTGGGGCTGATTTGATGTTAACTGTTCAGAATAAAGTTGATTGAGTCAGGCGTTACTTTGCGGAAATCCATTTTAACTTTGAAAATGAAAGCAAAATATCTAGTTTTAATTTCCGCGAATATTAGTGGGTTGCAGGTATGCACCTCCCTCCCGCCCGCTATATTATGCACATGCAAGATTACTAGGCAAATGCAAGGATATTAAGCACATGCAGGAAGGCAATGCAAACCACAAAACCAAATTCGTCTGGTCATTCAACAGTGCAACACTGTGCACTGTTGAATGACCAGACGAATTTGGTTTCTTCCCCTTTACTGCGAATGTTTGTGGGTAGTTGTACACAAATAACCAACGGTGGCAGTGTATAAAAGGGGGGTGCCTTGTACTAAATGCTCAGTCGCAACTCAACGGTCAGCGAGTCGGCACGTCCCCTGAGGATGCCTCGTGGAGAGGCGAAACACGTGTCGGTAATGGTGTTGGGTTTTGCATTGCCTTCCTGCATGTGCTTAATATCCTTGCATTTGCCTAGTAATCTTGCATGTGCATAATATAGCGGGCGGGAGGGAGGTGCATACCTGCAACCCACTAATATTCGCGGAAATTAAAACTAGATATTTTGCTTTCATTTTCAAAGTTGTTCAGAATAAGTCTTTGTATACGATTATATTCTACAGTAATATGAAAAGACAAAATGTTTGAAGTTTTGTTTGTGAATAAGCTTTGAAATAACAGGATTGATTTTTAAATTCGTTAGTGATCTCTTCTAAATGGAAACTTAAACAATGTAAACCAAGGTCTGTAAAGATCCGAAGAAGAACTCAATCCTCACTAATGTTATGAATGTCAAACTGAGTTTTGAACGAACAAAGGTTACGCATTCTCGCCAAAATCGCCGAACCGAATTTGATTAATTTTCGTATAAATATATATGTACATGAAAGCCTGAAGACGGTTATACGCTAATTTAACGCGAGCGAAACCTGCTAAAAGCTATGTAGTAAGAAATCATTATATCGCTAGAAAATAAAATTGTCGATGATTTGGTTTCATTTTTCCACTGACGACATCCATCTATTGTAGTTGCGTCACTGTAAACACTTGTACGTACAGCACGTCAATAGACACTAGATCAACTGACTCGCACTATGAACATCACTTGGTGCACGGGGCCGTCCACTTAGGTTACCTTTTGTAATATTTAAATTTCATTCGGAAATTCCATTCAAAAGATGCCATGATGTTATCAAAACAAAACTATATAAAATAAGCCTAGGCCGGGCCGCTAAACACAGAAACTGAGTTTTGGACGATTCGTGGTAGTTTATTAGATATTACATATAGTGGGTTGAGTTCTGTGCGTTGTTGCGAACTAAGAGATAATTTGGTGACGACCTGAGGGGGAGGGGAGGGGGTAATCGTTTTATGGAATAAGTACAAAAATAAATAAAATATTTGATCTTTTCTTAATCGCGCTCTATAATTTGTCGTTGTATAGAAATGTTCAAGAGGTGATGGCAGAGATTTTACTGCTTGCTTCAAGTAACTGAATCTCGACCTTAACTTACAATTAGTAATAATTAATATTCCAAAATGTTGTGGGTTGCAGGATTTGTTGAACTTCCTAGAGGTACCTGATGAGGCTGTACGATGCCCACGCGAACGAGGTCCCGGATGAACTGTTAGTAATTCACAAGGCGAATACTTACAATTAAACATTAAAAAACAATAAAGTTAACGACTTAGTAAATGTAATGGCCATAATATTGTAGGAGTCGACAGAGCCCTTGGTTATAATTAACTTGTAATTGCAAGTAACACCGGAGGCCACTATACGACATAGCAAGGTAATTAGAAGCCCTTCTAATTAGCGCATTCAGCGACTTTGTCGCACTGTTCATGTGCCACTGCCTACCCCCCTGACACTCGCGCGATAGTTATTACCAGGGGAGCACGATCGATTAGAAGCTGGCCTATGATATGAATTGTACGTTTTTTGTGGCGCAGCTAATGTGTGGGTACAGCTTAGAATGTAAATACTTTATCGATGACAATACGTGATCAGACGGACTGGTTATCTTATATGACATCAATAGATGAACGCTCACGTCTCACTTAAGCCGCGCGGCAGGTTCAGGTCAGTCCTAGGTACGGGGAACAATAACAGAATTATTGAGTCGCAGGTCAAAGTCACATCATAGCCAATAACGATTTGTAATTTCTTGAATCTTTCCTTCGTATGAAACATGTATGCTTCCATTACAAAGCAATGCTCAGAACAGCTCCGTGTGGTCTCCACATCCTCACTATAAACTGACGATTTGCTTTAAACTTGTTTGAGAGCGCTAAGTGCCCGTGCTGATCGTCGTGACTACTTACTAACTCATCAATCTGTAAACTTGCACGTCATAGCTCAGCCATGGGAAAACCGAAAACCATTGATGTACTACACTAATTATGTACTTGTAGGTAGGTACCAGTAATTTAAAGTGTTTTGAGGAATTATTAGATAGTTAGCAGCAGAGCTATTTGTTTCTCGGCGGGTTGTGAACCGTATTCGTCATTACGGGTCCCACGGTCGCCACTCAGAGCACGTTCAAATTAAATAAAAGTCGCGCGCGCCGTAATAAAGTGTAAATGCGGTATAATGCGCGCGCGCAGATCGCAGCATTCGTTCCGCGCGCCGCATTCGTCAGGCGCGCTGTGCGTCCGCGCCGCAGCTCCGCGTGGCCGCACCGCACCGCGCCGCACAGTACCGCTTCCCACCGCACCGCACCGCTCCGCTCCGCGCGCCTCGTAATGCACGGTACTTGCACATTAACGGCTTTACGAGCGTCTCCAATATGTTTATCGATGGAGTCTCATCCCTCGGTTCCTAGACGTCAGTCAAGAAGAATTTATCTTTAATGTACTCGTAATTAGGTTTTTCTCTTATTATGATCCGCCTCAATCAGACTGAAGTTATTTCAGAGACAGCGCATTTCGCAGAACTCTTTGTTATAATGCATTACTGCCACACAACATTAAGTAGAATGGGGTAGGTACTTGTGTGTGTCCGCGAATTAATAATTTCATTCACGTTTGAAGCATTCATAAATATGTTGATAACTCAATAATAAAATCAAATTGAAATAGTCTTCAGCATTCACATTTATATTAATTTACAATTCGTTTCAATTTCCCCATATGTGCACCTGTGCTGCGTGTGGTGCGCGTGCGCAGTGCGGGCGTCGCTCGAGGATGCTCGTGTGAAATCAGAAATGATCGCGCGCCACGCGCCCGCGCTGCGCCGGCGCATTATAAACACATTTGCGACAAGCGACTATTGTTTACGGCTCATCTTCGCATTTGAATAATTTAGATGGATGGCTGCGGAGCCCGAGTGAGTCCGCACCATACGTCGCTTGATATTTATCTTGAGAACAGTATTACCCAGCGGCACGCACTACATTCTAGTATTACCTACCTACTACATTTTCTATAATTAACCACTGAATTTTTATGAGGCGGACTGGTAGAACCGATTGAATAGCCAATACAATGGTCATCATTTTAACCTGCGTTCTAATGAAAATCTAGTTATTTCATACATTTTCCGGAGTCAGTCAGTTCAATTAATTCAATACCTTAACTACCGCCTGACCTCTGCTATCGACACGAGAGAAGCCGCGCGTCCCTCACCAAACTTGCAGTCGAACCTGTGGCGTCCCGTCGGTAGTTAAAACAATAGTTTGTACGATCAATATTAATTACGAGTCGCGAACTATTGTGACAGGATAGGGAGGGGAAGGAGGTGCAAATGATAAAGTTTGTAGTTTGTAACGCGGTTATGGCGCCGGAAGTTGCTCCTAACCGCCTAACTGACGTCCACATAACTACCTCTGATTTACTTGCCAACTATTGAAATATTGACCACTGCACAATAAGGCCACAGAAGGCTAATTTAGCACATTTTGTAAAACACTACGCTACGTATTATGAAACGCTGCGTGGTACGCAACGGTGCTACTTAACGCTAAGTGCTATTCATTGCTCGCCGCTACGTAGCTTTCTGTACTACGAAACAGTGAGTGCAATGCTTCGTGCTATGCAACGCTCTGTGCGACGCCATGCTACGCGCTACGCAAACGAGTCTCCGTGCTACGCAGTGTTCTGTGATACAATGCTACTTTTATTTCGTGAACATCGTGCAATGGCTCCACTGCGTGCTCGCTGTTTGTGCGGCGATGTGATAGTAACGCGGCGCGACGTCTGCGTCCGTAGCGCCCGAGTGTTCTCGTGCGATACGAGCCGTGCAGCACTCACTGGGCCTGAATATGTATTGATAATGGGAATGTTGACTATTAAAGAGCAGAATCCGTATTTTGTATTATTATAAAAAAACTGAAGCGGACGAACTAGTGTTTTGTTTTTAAGTAGGTCGCATACATAACTTAAACTGCCCCAATAACTGAAATGAAACCATAATATGGTGATCTACATGGTCGCCACGTTCACAATACGTTATTTGAGAACCATGTAAATCTGTGTCTGAAATGGTCTTTTGAGGAGAGAATAACACAGATTTGAGTGGACCTATCCAGTCAGTGTAAGCCTTTGTCAGCAGTCGGGAAGCTCAACTTAGAAGTAATAAGGAGCTCAACGACTTGATAAAAAATGGCAAAGAAAGGTCATTTGGGTAGGCTGCAAAAGTACTCAAACTGCCAAACATTGTTAAAAATATTAGTTACAGTATAAAAACAGTACCTACTATAATATAAAAAACTTTTTACAAAAAAATACCACCGACTTTTACACAAAAAATCTAAAAAGTGCAAAATAACTTTAATTTCGGAACTCGGTGTTTGTGGTTGCTTTTTCGTTTTTTGAACACCGACTTCCGAAATTAAAGTTATTTTGCACTTTTTAGATTTTTTGTGTAAAAGTCGGTTGTATTTTTTTGTAAAAAGTTTTTTATTTTTCACTTTTTAGTGGTACCTACACCCCCTCCCCTCCCCCCACCTAAACGAACCAATCATATTGGTGTAAAAAAAACGTACTGCTCCTTTGCAGAGTAAACTAAGAGGTCGTCAATGTAGATATTTTTTTTAGATTTTTGTTGATTTTTCGAAAACCGCTTGGTCGATTTCGATAAAATTTTCATGGGACCATTTGGGAAGTATACCTACCCTTTCCAACAAAAAAAGAATTTTTCAAATCGGTTGGCAAGCGACGGAGTTATGCGCGAACAAACATTAAAAGAAAAAAAAAAAAAACATATAAACATCCGAATTGAGAACCTCCTCCTTTTTTAGAAGTCGGTTAAAAATGTGGTCTCATTTGAAAAGTAAGTAAGTGCATGCATGTAATGCATGGCTAAAGTTACGTTTATCTGCTATAATTTGTTGAAGCAGCTCAATCCCAAGTCTTTTTGTGTTCAAGATGGTCGTTCAATACTTTAATGTATTCTAGAAGTAAAATTAAATGTTAGCTGATTACATAGATTTGTAAAATAAATGTTATGCAATTTAAAGCAGGCATAGCTGCTAATAACCGCCCTAACCTTAAAACAAAACATTCTTAATAACGTTAGGCCGAGATAATATATATTCTGCCCGCTACTTCTTACGCGAAATCCTGCTTTTCGCCCCAATGTCAGCTCTCTTCGGCCTGTAGTTTCAGCTGTGCCTCGCCTACCAACGAATATGGTCGTTGGTTATCACTCAGTCACTCAGTAACGCATTTCTCAGAATTACTGTTCGACCGTTTTTAGCAATATATTACAGATGACTTAATATTTTAGTACGTGCCACTTTTAGTTGCTACATCAATATATAATGCTAATCTGATACATAAGCATTCCAGTAGTGTGTATTTCCCTTTAAATGGGAAGTACAAAGAAGTTGTAAAGTTGTGTTTAATATTCATTCCACCACATGGGTGCCCGGTGATTCAGAAAATCAACCGTTTATTGTTTACGGTGAGATGAATGTGCTATGTACCTACAACGTGGTTACTATGTACCTATGTGGTCATAAACCACAATGTAAGTAGGTACCACGCCAGAAAGTGAGCCTGAGCGAAAACATTTCGGAGCTGAATTGTAGCGTGGCGGTGTTGCAGTCCGTACCTGCAACGATATGAAGGACATTTGAAGGGAAAACATATCCAGTGAACAGAGGTTTTGAGTTTGACCATTTATTATTAAAATTGCCATGAGACAGCTCGTTGAGAGAAACCAACCACTTAATTCAAACTTCAATCTAGCACTGACAAAATCCTCTTGGAAATAATTCTAAGAGGAATTTTGTACCTGAGGATCGAAGCCAGGTCCGCGTACGGCACACCGCAGCTGAGCTTGCTAATTCGATTATTCAATACATAAACTTATTTGAAGTTTAGTCCTGAAGCAAAACTATTAAGAATTAACAACTTATTAGCGTTGTGAGACAACGATCCACATCAGATCAGAATCCACTTTATCTAACGTCTACCTAGATTATGAATTAGATTGATGTGCTCGTAAGAACGTGCATGCTATTAACTGCAGTCAAATTGTGGCGTCTTGATAGCTGGTTAGCATTATGTTATGAATAGTGTAAGTGGAGCTCGGCGGCGCTCGGCGCTCCAGGGCTGCGCTCATACTGCGGGAGCTCATAGTGCGCGCGTCGTTTGGTAACTGCAGTAGCTCATTTAATTATTGGGTCGAAGGATTCATTCAGTCATGATTCAAACGTCATTTTGTTTCAATGGTGGAATGCAGTGGTAATAAACAGACTATATGATTAAGGTCAGTATAGTTCTTAAAACTTTTCAGTTAGAACTTCACTGCAGACCATCAATGACAAATCTTTCAGATTGACGATGTTTTAAAGGTCTTGGAGACTTGGGTTATTTATTGTGATCACCAAACATGTCCGCCTATAAACTAGTTGCGCTGTGTCGTGCGCTAGTCCGCGAAACGCGGCGGCGGGCTGCGCGGGCGCAGTTTCTGTTGCCGCGATGCCGGACGAACACAAAGTGCATAGTTACCGTCCCGTGCCTGTACTTATGAGTTTTCCAATTAAGTAAATGGTAACCGCCGCTTATTGGAATAACAATTTTCAACGGAATATCTGTTTCGATCGCGATTAGAGCCCATCGCAGGAGATGCGCCTGTAATTCCAACTAAATTTATTAGAAAGCCGATCTCGCCCTTCTCCGCTCGCCAATTTACTAATCGTAAGTCATCTGCGATAAGCACGGGATTACCGCGTGGCGTGCCGGACCGGGCCGGACCGCGCTGGCCGGCAGGGCTCCGCATTATCGGCGCATCGTCCGGTAATAAGGAGCGAGATTGGAGCGCTTTAAATAATATCGGCTGCGATCGGCTCGGCCGCTGACGGTCGTTCACCGCGCCGCCGCCGCGCCGCCGCCGCGCCGCGCCGCCGCTGTGTGTGCTGCCGAGCGCCCACTGGCGGTGTGGCACGACGCACTAACACCTGACGAATCACTCGGGGCCGCTTGAAGCCGCCATACTGATCCGGAACTGAGGGAGTGCGGACTGATGACATGTGTGGATAGATCTGTAAGCTGCCAAAACTAACAAAAGCGATTGGGTGCATTGTATGCAGCGCGGTATCTTTTTATTTGCAGTAATTAACAACATCGCTGTCGTAAACAGTGCGTCTACGTAAACAGTCGGTGTAGATTGTCGTGTATCAATTAATTAAACTGGCAACAAGGCGCTTCCGTCCCGAATCCTGCGTCCGCGCATCCTTCACAAATTCCAATAGCGCCTGATGAAACATTACTTATCAGGTAACAGTGACTTTTAAAAGATACCTATTGAACTTAGAATTATCTGTATGTATTATTTACTAACTGGAATGTTGGGACTCTAATAAGATGCACACCTCATTAGTATTTCTAGTGTTCTATGGCTAATACTTATAGGTACCAAACTTTACACAAGTTTGGTACCTATTAGTAGGTATATGTATATCAACTAATAATATAGACGAATGTAAATTTGACTTAAATTACAGTTGTGATCAAGGAAAGTCGACGAAGCCTCGCTGGCTATTTCTGTCTGCGTACTAAACGAACGAAGTTTGCTTGCTTAGCTCGCTCACTCTAGCTCCCGTCGCCGCATGTCTCAGTCCCGGTCCCGGTAAGTTCCCGCGTGCCCCCTTTCTTGGTTCAGCGGTTAGATCGACGGATTAAATGATAGTTGAACAAAATTATAATTCCATCAAAATATGATTATCTATATCTATACTAATATTATAAAGAGGAAAGATTTGTATTTTTGTATGTAACGAATAAATTCAAAAACTACTGGACCGATTTTACTCAATAAAATTATATCTACCGAATGAGTGCTAGAGAAAGTGTTGTTATAACATGATATGTTGTTATATATATTTAACGTTACATTAACAAAAAAATATTTAAAATGTTATTTGATGAAATAAACGTTATGTCATTCAGTTGGGCGATAACTTCTGAAATTAGTGCAAATATTCTCATACTAGGTAAACGAGCGGCACCCCTGTACAGATCGAATAATTCGAACGATATGTATCATTTTTAATACGAGATCAAAAGAGATGCAAAATAAAATTATCTTTATCTATAGTGCAACAGCATACAAGTTTTGAAAAAAAATTAAACTTCTATCAAAATAATGTCTTGTGGTTAGGTCTGACGATGCTATGCTTACAATAAGAATCATTTGCTCAAACGTTGACGATGTGATTAATAGGTATTTACTAATCGTCCGACCATCTTGATTTCTGTAGCCAAACCATTCACTTTCATCGATGACAGTACTTGTTGAATATAGTGTGTCTGGTCCACAGCCAGAATTCTATAATCATTCTGGAATGCATCTGCGATCAAAAGAAGAGATGTGTGGTCGCCACGAGGCGGCGGCGGTGGTGACTGGTGGAGCGCTGAGTGTTGAGCAATTGATCAGCGCGCAATTATACAATCAGAAGTCCCGGCCGCCGCCGCCCCGCAGACACCCCGCACACGGCCCGCATACGCCCCGCAGCCGCGCCGCGCCCGCGCCGCGCCCGCGGGTGGCACGCACTAATTGCTGTGGGTTTTTGCCGATCGACTGTTCCCACTTGTCTTCACAAAACCACTTATAAATTGACGCCATTCTCCCACAATACGTATTATCTTAATCGCTGATCAAAACGACAATTTAACAGTTTCTTGCCGCATTGAAATTACAAGTGAATGTGATCGGGACGCGGCGGAGCAGCGGGGCAGCGGTGCGGCGGTGGTGAGCGCTTTCTAAAACAAAGGGCTACAAATTATTTTGGTCCCTGTAATCATAGTGAGGTGATGGCCACTCTTCACTGTCATTACATAAAACTTATTTTCCAACTCCAGTTTACTTACCCTGTACCTAATAATATTATGAACAAATTTACCAAGAAATCGTTTATTTTACTTTCATTGATACAGCAAATATTCATTGTGAAGAATGCCAATCAATTACTTCGAAGTCGCGGGACGAGTCACAACGTCCTCGACACAACTACCATTAAACTCCTATTAATATTAATTTGGTTCTTCCTGCGTATTTCTTCGCTGCATATTTTTTGTCTAATTTCTTCTAATCCCACCAATAAATTATGTCAAAGGGAGCCGCCGCCGAAACGCAACAGACTCGAGATTGTGGGGTACACACGTTACGTTACTGTTCTAATAATCGACCACGTGATTAATAAACGACGGCTTTAAACACACAAATCACAATAAGAGGCGCCTGCGCGCGCGCAAGTGTGCATCTGTCTGCGAGCTTGTGTGCGTGTGTGCGGCGCGCATACGCAAATTATTTAATTGTCGGCGGCGCGCTGCTCTATGGTTATACGCCATAAATCTAGCGGAATCATCCGCGAATTATTCAAAGATGCCGCCTTCTCGCGCAGCCTGGCAGCGCCTGACCGCTGATCACTGACCAGTGACCAGCTGACCTCCGCTAACTGCCTCTGATTATGCCTAACACTAGCAGGAGTGCCACGCTCAGAGACACGCTCTAATCCAATGTTTAGTATTAACTTTCAGTCTAATTAATACTATGCCTTACGGAGTTCAAGCTTTATCAAGAATCACAGAATCGACTGACACGAGACTTGCGACGGCTCTGTAAGCCTCCGCACAGTATCGACGTTTCGAGAACGGCCACTACGCCTACACAGCCGGCTCCGAGATCGATGTCCACTGCAGGCATTAGCCAGCAGCCTTCAGGCACGACGTCGATATGGCACCCATTGTTGCGCAATCCAGAACAAAGCTCTAGTTACAGGAGCAGTGTGCGGCTGTCGGCGCCGCTGATTCATAGCGTTCGTTTGTCCTTCCGCTGTGTCAGTGATAGCGCTATCGCTGCGCCCGCGCACAATCGCGCTCTATCGTGCCATCTGCGTGAAATATTCCACCGTTGCCACAATGCTCTGGCCTACCCACCAGCTTTGCTCTTACTGTTAACAGCGCCCTTATGTGTCGTAGAATACAGTTCAGTTTGGTTGGTAACAGCGACAAAGTTGCGTTTGTTTCACAATAACGACCTGTGGCCGCGTAATTCACGCCACCGCGTTCATCATGCAAAGTGACCATACTGAAACTCACGAGCAATTTCCCACTTTAGGCTTTAAGGATTAAGGTACATATTAGGTTTAAATTCGAGAGATTTATGTCGCGGGGGAGTTTAGCGTTTGGTATCGGAATTTGAATTTTGCGCGGTGTGGTCGTTGCGTCGGTGCGGCGCAGGCGCAGGCGACAGATACGCATCGTCTTGTTAGCGCTATCTGATGCCCGATGCTGTAATTGGCACGGAACCGCGCGTGCGCAACCAACCTCACATTCATACAAAATGAATTTTAAAAGCGTTTTATCAATATTTATTCTAGCGTCATAATGGGCGCTGCTCGCGAAAATGATAAGTTTCCTGCAGCCTGCAGGACACAATGTGGCGTCTACAAGTGTACGAGCTGGGCAGATCCGAGCGGAGACAATCGAACACATTTCATCATTTATTTCGCTGGGCATTTAAATACATTGAAATAATGTGACATTGGTCTTCGCCGTAAGTGATGGGTGGATTTGTTGGTGGTAGCGATGAAATATTTGCAGCCATAGATGCGCAGCCGAGGTGTTGGACATTTGCATACAATGCGCCGCTGTCGAGATGCTGGTGCGAGCACGTAATTGCGTCGCTGCGTCGCTGCGCTGATGATGCGCGCGCAGCATTATGTGCTATACTGCTCAGGGTACAGCTTCTTATTTCGTACTCCATTTGGCAGTTTGCAGTTGCAATGTTTAATCGTTGTTTGTCTATTTGTGTCCAACCATTTACCATCTTTTTAAAATATGTTCCGCATAAAGGTTAAAGGTAGAATGCGTTCCAAAGAGACCGGTACTCACTCATTAAGTATCCTTTTGACCTGTTCACTACTTCAGATCTTACAAAATAACGCTTAGGTATAATTTCAACCGTTTCGAGTAGGTACCTACTAAGCTTTGTACAGAGGAATTGTTGGTTTAAATGAAGCTCGTCGTACCTCCTGAGACGAACTAGTTGGCGAGTGCGACGTGACGACGTGACGGCGGGACTTGTCTCAATATTGAGCACTCCTCACAGAGCGTGAGTGATGTGGCGGCTGATGACGTCACCCGTGCATCAGACTGCGGGCAGGTTACAACGCCTTAACTCTTTTGCCGTATCAACTATGAGAGCTTCCGAGTTTCAGACCCAGCATAATTCGAAACCGGATAATTACTAATGTCTGAATTATGTTATCAATGTTAAAGTTGTATTTCAGATACCGAATTGAATTTGATGATCATGAATACCTCGGTAAGACAACAGTTTTATCTAGGTATTCATGATCATGATCTACATGATACAGTTAGTTTGTTGTTATTTGATGTTTAGTAGTTTTGGCCGTAGAAGATTCCCACCGTCTCCGTTGACTCATCGCTAGCACCCCTACTGGCAGTGTCCACTAAGCTGAATTAATTCCGTCGAATAAAGAAGCAGTCCATGTGGTGCGCCGGCGCACGGCAATTGCGAAAGACGCCGACAATTGCCGAAGGCGCCGCCACGAATATGGATGAGTTTTATATTTGAGCAGTAATTAGAGCATGCGACACTAGGCGTCACACTTTGAAGTCAACGGGATCACCCGCAGCAAATGAGATGTGCGTCTGAAAAGACACATTATTTGGAATTGCGCGGTAGATAAACCATATTTGTTTCAATTAATACTCTCTTTTGTTTGTCTACCGTACGATTTTAGCATTGCTATACTACGTAGGTATGTATGTTGGTACTGTTTCAGTAACACCGAGTACGAGCTAACATTGAAGTAATGTGTACTTAAGAAATCATCTTATTTAACCAACCTTTCGAAGCTATTGTAACGGTTGATCTCCCGTCGAAATGCATTTCGGGTAATATAAACCATTAATGAATGACACTTGAATGGTTAATGTGTTAATTTACCTTTGTGTCACTTTCTTGTGGGAATTGACATTTAGAAATAGGGTTTAAGTGCTGAGTAGTGCACCTAAGTACCGTTCGTTACGAGGAGTAATTAAACAAGGTGTTCCAGTCAATGGGCCGGCGATCTGTCTTGCGGTTGATTGAACTAATTAGACCACTAAAACTGCGCTCATACTCGTATTTACGAATTCGCCACCATTCGGTAGCAGTCGGCAACAATCGGTAGCAATCATTTGATTCGCTTGTAATGACAGCGGACGTCATAATCTGAGGATCATGCAGTGTCGTGTTGGCGTTAATTGACGCCGCCATCTTGCCAGCGAGCGGCGCGGGCGCAGCCGAGCGCGACTGTGCTGTGACACTGCGACAACTACACCGGATCACACCGCGCAGGGACGCGCAGAAGGGTTTGCACTAAACTAATAATAGAAACAGTCGGTACGGGATGAGTTTATTCTGCTTTGAACAACCAGTTGACTAAATATACTACTAAATGTACTATATTTTTGGAGAGAAGTTTGGCGCCAACAATACCTGTATCCCGCAGAGGGTGAAGTAGGTCTCTGGACGAAAGTGAAGTATTTTCTTTGGATGAATTCCTTTACTTAATCAAGTTCTGTCTACATTTTATGGCGGGCACAAAATGGTATCGACTCGTTTCCTGTGTAGGTGTGTAGCTTGCTCTACAATATGGAGTAATGTTAATGGGCAATACAAAAAGACAACTTGCTAGGGTTATATTGAGCCCAGACTTGTTGCTGCTTGCCCTTCTGCAGCGCCTGCTTGCTGCTCGGCGATGTAAGATACGGCACCGGAGCTCAACGGCTGTGAGATTGTCGCGATAGAGCTCCCTCCGACAGCCGCTGACTGACTGCCTGATGACTCACTGACGCATGTATGTAAATGTTCAGTCAATGGGCTCGGCGGCCGCAGACACGCACCCCCGGCGCGTTCCTCGAGCCCCGCGTCGCGAGGTGACGACACCACAGATGCAATCAGTTTACATTGTTACACATTGATGTTTTCACCATAATATGTGAATCATGATATGTTTCGAGAATGAATAATGGCAGCTAATAGTCGAGTGCTAGCGTTTATAGCGGTGATGGAAGCGTGGCGGCGGCAGGTAATACATCGACGCTTTGATCGATGGCCGCCGGTAATGGTGCCTACCCGCCGACTGTAATGAGCCGTGACACTATGTGGCTCAATATTAGTACTAGTCGTAGTCCTTGCCGAACATAACGAAATGGCGGCGAACCTGAGGCTCTAAACGAAGTGCCATTTTATCAACGAATGCAAATTGTGGTAAAAATTGCGGCTGCGTTTGTCAATCCCATACATTTTGACATTTTGAACAATCGCATACGCCACAAGTCTCTACGCCACTCGTCTAAGGCCTCTGGGGGTCGTAGCGCGAGTGCAGAGGTCAGACAGTTTGTTCATTTGTCGCATACCTTCACCTTACCAGCTCATTACTCTCTCAATTTACTACGACATTAGTTAATTCATTAAAACTCGTCAATTTTGTAGTTTGATTTTTTATTGAGAAGGCTAAATTAATAGAGTATTATATACTCTATTGCTGCAGTTTAATTAATATGTAACATCAAAGTAGCTGCGACTTACAAATTGTGAAACATTTGCGTTTAGTCGCGACAGATGGCCGTGAAATCGCCGGTAATAGTCGCAGTCGCCCCCCTCCCGCACCCCGCACCACATCTGCCCCGTCGTTAAACGCGTTTAATCTATTGATTATTGACTGTTTTTTATCATTCAATTAGTTTTATGTCAAGCGATACCAATTTTTATAGGAACATGTAAATGAATCATCGGCAGACGGTAATTAAGTCATTAATAACATCGCACAAGCTATGCCTTATATATGTATCTATGCCTTTCATAATTCAGCTTATGTCCCTACATAAGCTGAATTATGAAAGGCATAGCTTCCCTAACATTCAATGTGCGAACTTCATTCAAAACATAAGACTTAATGCCAGTGTTCTGGGCACCTTTCCAGTTGACGATGTGGACGAATTTTTCGATGCCCTATGAGTCTTTTCTCCGCTTGTACATATATATATATTATATCTTCTTTAGTTGTATTTTGTAAATATAAAGTTTTTAATTAGTTGTAAAGTTGAATAACGTATGTTTTAAATTGTGTTTCCATTAATTCATAAATTGGCGATACGTTGTATGTAAACTCAGAAATAGACATTTGCATAACCTACAAATACATTAATGTCAATAGGAATGGTCCTCTTATTTTTAAAGTAATATAGTCCCACTTGGGTTCGATACATTAACAAGATAAACCATACCTGGCTTCTGCTGGGCAGACAGCAGAGGTGGCCTGCAGCCTGTGGACTCAGGCTCCCACCAGATCGCATCACCGCACATGAAGTCATCCGGCCAGGTCGCGCCGAGCCGCCCCCAGCCGCGGGCTGGCGACAGCGAGCACATTCTGTGCCGACAGCTCGCCTGGCTCCTGCATTACATGGTGATATGACATTGGAGAACTGTCGTATACATTTGCTGATGTGCGCCATCAGATTACACAAAAAAAGTTTGAGAGGTAACGGCAGAAGAATAAATAGTCATTTTTGTTAAAAATTTGCTCTTTCTTTTTTTCTTTAGTTTGCCATGTGTTAATACTTCTCGGAATTAGATATAGCATATATGGATAGTGTAATGTGTAAAATATTTATTTTACACGACTTTTCAAAAATTACACGACTGCCTAGAAAAGAGTGTTAGGTACGTTTTCAGGGTTAATGTATGTATTTGAGTTTATTTATTCTAGCATAACTTCTAAACGGCTAACCGATATCAATGTATGTGGTGGTTAGAAGCGTTGAGTTATCCCGGGTAACTAGGCTAGTTAAAATACAAAGGGTGCGCCATGGTTCATAAATAAAAAAAACAATTTTTTTCATGAAAATTAGACATATTATACTGTCATCGTCCAAAGCTTGTTGTAGATTGTGAAAAAAAAAATTAAAAAAAAAACTTTTTACAAAAAATAAAACCGACTTCTAAACAAAAAAACCAAAAAGTATAAAATAACTTTAATTTCGGAACTCGGTGTTTTTGGTTGCTTTTTTGTTGTTGAACACACCGACTTCCGAAATTAAAGTTATTTTATACTTTTTGGTTTTTTTGTTTAGAAGTCGGTTTTATTTTTTGTAAAAAGTTTTTTTATTTTTCACTTTTTAGTGGTACCTACACCCCCTCCCCTCCCCCACCTAAACGAACCAATCACATTGGTGTAAAAAAAACGTACTGCTCCTTTGCGGAGTAAACTAAGAGGTCGTCAATGTAGGCAATGTAGATATTTTTTTTAGATTTTTGTTGATTTTTCGAAAACCGCTTAGTTGATTTCGATAAAATTTTTCATTCATGGGACCATTTGGGAAGTATACCCTTTCCAACAAAAAAAGAATTTTTCAAATCGGTTGACAAGCGACGGAGTTATGCGCGAACAAACAATAAAAAAAACATACAAACATCCGAATTGAGAACCTCCTCCTTTTTTAGAAGTCGGTTAAAAACACGCCTGCCATGTCGAAAAGTGAACTAGAAAAATTAAAAACAAGATAAATAGTAAACCCTGTGGAATGAGACTGAAGTTCCAAATTTTGCGTGAAGCCCGAGCAAAGACACACATTTTTGGGCCCTCGGACTCCCCCCTTGCGAATGCTATAGCTACGGCCGTGTCCACTCGAAACAATCATATGTAGGTATTTAATAAATGCATCAATTTCTTATCACCAGAACAGATAAGAACAAATATCAGAATGATATTTGTTTTTTTATAGATAACCTTTCCAGCCACTTAGTACTTTCTACTAAATACTCTATACACGTGACGGGGACTTGTTGTAAAACAACAATAACGAGAGGCAACTATAGCGAGGACACGTCGCCGTCAGCCGCACACGGCCCGCACTGCCGGGCGGCTGGCAGCCGGCCGGCCACCAGGGCCTGACCTTTCCCTAAACCGCCCATTAATATCAATATTGTGAAAGGGCAACCTGCGCCCGCGCAACTAATTAGACAACTCGTTACGATTCAGTGACCAACACAGAGTTTAATACACCGGAATTTGCCTGAAAGTACGCACACATTAAACAATAAGTGGGTGATTATTTTAAAGTAAAGCGTAACGTTATCTGCAATCCGGCGCGCGTCGATAACGCGAGTTAGTGCTATCGTATAACTTGACGCGCGTCATAACGCGAGCAGTCACACTAAGTACAGAGAAATCCGCTCTCCAACAATATCGCACGATAATTAAGACGCGCGTTACTCATTAGCATTACGCATTCGCTCAAAGCGTAGCATAAGCCGAGCACCGCACTTGAGCTGGTGAGTGTGCGCGACTGCGCGAGTGCGCCTGTGTGTGCGCTGCGTCGGGCACACGGCGGTTATCAACCGCTCAGATTTGAACACAACGTCGGCTGTGCAGAGACCTAGCGAAGCGGGGAGGGCGGAGGGCATAATTGGCAACATGAGGTGCGCCCGCGACCGCGCATCGATCATAATATGTGCTCAATTTTAATAAAAAATTAAGCACATTTAAAAGTCAAAAACACTTAAACACATTGAAATTCGCGAAGTGACAGTCATTGTTTACATAAGCCGCGTGCGACCATCACATATGTTAACGACGTGATAAAAAGCGAATGAACAGCGAAACACTTTTAAAGCCGCGCCGCTCGCCGCTCGCAGTCGCCCCGCTCGCCAGCGCTCGACGCCGACAAAAAAGCGAAACGTTCACGGAAATTAACCCTGTTAATGCAAACACTCCCGTTTCGTGTCGGCCCAGTACTGACACCCGCCATCTTTGCTGCACACATTTAATGGCCGGGACGTGTGCTTCGTTTTTCTCGCGCGTATCGCAGCATCCTAACATGGACCGATTCGGAGGTGATTGTAGTCATTATCACCTCATGACATTAGGCATACTAATGTTAATTACCTCTGCGAATTCGCTTAAAGCTTTTTGTGGAGGCTGCAGCGCGGAGGTGTCACTCGTTGGAAGCTTTTTCTGTGGTGCTCGCTTGATTCGATTCTCACACCTGACCATAATATGTTTGATACGCGAGGAATACCAATTTGGCTTTGTGTACAAGAAACGTATATTATTATTAATTGGTTGTTATGAACTAACCAAGTGACCCGATTCACACGGCTGTTGTTTTGAGTCTTGACGTTATTGTCGCTATCTGGCGAGCGGTGGCGCGTGTTGATGTGCCGGCAGTAACGGTACTGCTATCTGCGAGACGCGACGTGTCGCTATCTCTATCTGCAACAGTTCGGCGCGCCGCTCGCCGGGACACCAGTTGCGCGCTTATACCGCTAATGGATTCCTTCGCTGCTCTGGCATATAGCTTTACTACTGAACACTGATATTAAACAACTCGAAGTTTTAAATCTCTAGAAAAATCTCTAGAATAATCTTGAAATTTGGAAAAAAATAAAAGGCCGGTTACTAAGTTTTATTTTTATATGAAAGTCCATCCTTCAGCAGCTTCAGCGTGGGTTGCGGTTCTAAGCGTGTGCCTTCAGTGTGTGTGTCGTCACAGGCGCGATCATCTCAGACGCGGTGACGTGTCGGCATGGCGCTCCACTTTCTCCTGCTATCTTTGCATAGCAATTCTCACGCGCGACGCCTGCGGGCTGGCGTGACGCGTGGGAACTGTGATGGGCTATCAGCCGCTATCAGCAGCACGGCGGGCTACCAGCCGACTGCGAGACACCAGCACACGCCTGCGGTGAGCGTGTGGCACACCGGCTCGTCTGGATAGTGTTGTGTGAATGTTCACACGTCGCGCGTCGTCTCATTTCATAGGATGTTTGTGACCTTTCTATTTGTATTCAAGCTTTCACTGTAATATTGCAAACAGAATCAAGATGTTGTCCGCAGCGGGACTACATCTTGGTTCTTTTAAAAATAATGTATTTGTCTAAATTACCATATTGGCTGTATTGTAAGTAATTATAACTTGATACAGTAGAATGAATATCTTACTAAAGTTAACGATTATAAATAAAGTAGATATGCAGCTCGGTCTATAGTGTTTTGTCTCATCTGTGTACGATCGGAGGCGTGTCCGGGTAATGTGGCTTATTAAACAAAAGGCCGTGTTCCGTGTGATAAAGTAGTCCGGCCGCATCGTACGGCGTGTGATAAGGTTATCTAGCGGGAGGCAGTTTTGGGAAATGCATTAAATTATGAAGCCGCGCGCGTGATTTATCTCAGCGGCCGACGATACGCGCCGGAGGACACGCGGCAGGCAGTGCCCAGCGAAACTACGTAACTGAACAGAACCGTAGGAAAATGATGTCGATCGTGATTTTTTTATTCAGTGAGACTATTAGCTTACATGTGTCGAAGCTATTTTAAATTAGAGAAGTATAAAACAACAGCTGCAGCTATAAGCAACAGCAATCAAGTTGATTGTCAGTAAACATCGAGTAGCGCAGACTGAGGGATTAATAATATCACCATCAAGTCATTGTTGATACAAGTGGTTCTTCTGCAGCACTGCGCGGCGCACGGCAGCGCAGATCCTATGCGCTCGATATGATATAATTAAAACGCTCGGCGGCGCACGAGCGCGCAAAATATTACCATACACCGCCAGCCGCCAGCCCAGTATCGCGCATCGGCGCGGGCGCAGCCAGCAGGTACCGGGGGCCAAATATTAACAATAAAGCGGGTCAAACTGCTCAGGTCAGCCATTAAATTAATTGGATACGAAACTACCAGAGTGTTTGGAAGCCCCACTGTCGAGTACATCGCGCGGCTGGACACAGTCGTTGGTACACGAGTGCGGGTGACAAGAGTTGCCGTTTTATCATGATTTGATACAGGGGAAACGTACACACTCCATGTTACTGCACGTTAACATATAAGTAGACACAAACACAGCCAGCATGTATGTATCCATTTATACGTTAATTTACGATACTTTGTAACGCTATAACGTAGCCTCTTTACTTTTTTGTTCGGATGGTATAACACTGGCACGTTCAGTTCGTAGATCTCGCAGCCTATCATCCGCGACGAGCTCGGAGTGAGCTGTCGCGCTGCGCGGCCGCCCCTGTCGACAGCCAGTGTGTAGCGCCGCACAACACACGCGCGCACTTCACGCGGATCGCTCGAGGCGCTGTTATCGCGCCTCATCGCTAGTGATCGCGGCTGGCTGCGCGCCAGGCGCCGCGCCGCATCGCATTGTATCGCATCGCATCGCGCACCGATTGTTGCGCCATAACGAGTGCTGTTAGTATTCGACACCCTACGATTTACGTGGCGTTTCTTAGTAAAGTCGATGCTAACATTGGACTCTAGTAGCGCAGGGCTGGCCTGTTACAAAAATTAAGTTTACCTAGTCTAAATCAACAATTTAATTTGAGTATTACATAACAACTTAATGTAGATACGTCTGAATTTAACACTCATTAAGAGCTGACATCGTGCCGACAGCAGGTTTTATAGCGTGTCACTTGACACATGGCAGGTTCACAACATTTGCTCTTAGATAAAAGTTCGAGATTTGGCTACGCGGGTCTACGAGAGTCGAGACTACGCGGTCGTAGGCCTGGTGCTACGCCGGTGAGTGCAATGGGTTTGGCGCTTAACATTCCTTGTGTCATTATTTCTAGTGGGATGTTTTAAAATACATAATA
Organism: Hecatera dysodea; assembly: GCA_905332915.2. NCBI lineage: Eukaryota > Metazoa > Arthropoda > Insecta > Lepidoptera > Noctuidae > Hecatera > Hecatera dysodea. The sequence goes on along the minus strand of HG995294.1, from coordinate 211,585 downwards.
TTATGTTTATTGGTTAAAAGCAAACCTTTGTATGTATAAAGTGACGGTGAAACAAAGAGCTTATCCAGGTTTAGTGGTCCGCAGGAAGGAAAGACGTGAGACAGCCCTGCTGTGTAATGAGCCCATTATCAAATCGTAAATGTATTTCAAATGAAATCGTTGGAAAAACAATTGGCGCGATCTGCTTCATATTCATGTCTCGTCTGCGTTTAATCTGCGGAGACTTATCGAGAACAAACTAAATACACTCAGTACAATGTAGGTACGTAAACTTTGATATCGGCTCCGAAATACCCAGCAGTAAATCTTTTTTTGAGATTTCACTCTTATTTCAAGCGAATAGGTTTGTTATTAGCGTGAGTTTTGGCCGTGTGTCTGTGGAAGTGTGTTTGTATGCTGCGCACACGCGGCACAGCTGCGCGGGCGCGGCCCGTGAGGCGCATGCGCACTGGCCGCGCGCACTGGTTCACTCCCGCACCTGAATTAATATGCCCATTACGATAATATTACGATTATCTGCCAGGAAGTAGACCAAAGCGTTTATTGCGTCCGCACTTTATGGGACAATGAGATTTACTAATTAATTAATTATGTTAATTGTGTGGGAACACCTGTTCGGCTCGACAAGTACGGCGCGGCCAATCAGCGGCAGCCGGAGTGATCGGCGAGTGAACCAGAACAGATCGACTATAGTGCAGTGTTGATTTATTGAAGCTTAGAGTGACTTTCCTTGTTGGGCAATTCTTATGCTGTAACCGAAACCCGACCGAAAACGCACATTTACCAGTGAGACTAGATAATCATAAAATGAATCTATAATTAGGTATGAAAAATGGTGACTGATCATGATCACGTAGATTCGTGGACAGATAGCTGGTCAGGTACAGTCGGAATGTTTGTAACGGCAGGCATATTATCAGCAACGTTACAACGTTATTGCATATATTCCACATTCTCACGTTGGAATTTAGGTGATTTTTCAAGTATTTCAACAAGAAGGTAACTTATGTCGCAGATTTTATATATTGAATCATAAAGTAAGGTCATCAATATCAATAAGGTTTCTGAGCAAGGTCACGCGACACACACGCTTATACTATGAATATGTCATCTCTAATTGTTACAAGATGAGTCAGTGACAATGTAATTGCAATGAAATGATAATCAAATCAGAATGAAGAGCGTTATCAACACTTGAGATGAACGTCTTGTTCTTTGTTGTGATATCGGGATGATTTTGAGTGTAAGTTGACATTATCTGTAGCAGATGGCGGTGCCGCGCCGTCTGCGCACACAGCCACACCATCCTACGTGTTGTCACGCTGCTGATAGAGGTACTGTGGCGCTGTATCTGTGATAACACGTTCAATGAATACCAAACCGTTTGAAAGATATGAGGTTAGATTTTATTTTGATGTCTATACATTTATGTTTGTCAGCTGGGAACTTAGTTTTATGTAAATTTGCAATTAGTATTCAAAACGGCATGATTTCACAAACCTAACGCATATTATATATGTACTGTTATATATGTATGAAATGTATTATGCCGTACCTTATACATGGCCAGCAGTCAGCACTGAAGTAACAAAGGCATTGGTATCATATTCACGCCTAGGAAGTCGCAATGATGTAACCGCTGACTGCGGCTGCTCCTGAGCACTGCCTCCAGGGGGCGCTGTTCTGCCAATAGTCTGCCGCGGTGACAGTATGTAGATTTGCGTAATAGCACGCCAGCCAATGGCGCGGCCCGAGTCCCGGCCGAGGCTCACGTCGCCAGTTGCTATATGCTCAGCTCCCGAGCTCGCTTCGGAGAACTGCCGGCCATTAGGTATGTATGCAGCGAGCTACTTAGGGTAATGTGCGCGCGCACATACATTCTAAACTGTTACACAATACTCACTTATAGGAAATAGGTATACGCAGGTGGCTCGACTTATTTTTGGTTCCTGATGCATTTACATAAAAACGGATTATCTAGAATATGTTCAACAATAATTCTCAAGATCAGATTCTAAGCTTTATCAGCAATCTGTCGCTGCACCGACTACCCAGGTGCGATGAGAGGTGAATAATTACTTTTTATTTAGACTCACAGAAGCTCGCGCTTTCCTGTGTTGTAGGAATCAGATAAGCTTAATATAACTCATATCGCGTGGTATTCCAATAAATTAAATTCACAGTATCGTCGGCAACATGAAACAAATATTTCATGGGAACTTGCTGAGGAGTGAGTGTAACGAGTGCAAGGGGCAGGCACTGCAGGCAGCTCGCCCGCGCGGCTGGCGGAGCGGGCACGGCGCGCGCATGACAATGACGCTTATTAGAAATATTGTGATTTATCGATTAGCATCGCGCAGCTTGGTATGAGGCGCGCGCGCCGTGCAGGTGGCCGGCAGTGCGCGCTTCCTTCCCCGAAGCGTCGCGACGACCATTGTCAGGCGCACGCGCCGCACATACATATCGACCTCTGCGCGCTGGCTAAGGGCTACCACACACTGGGCGCAGCAGACGTAGCAGCATGTACCTAACTCTCTCCTAGCTGAGGCAGCCGCGGGAGCGTCATCTAACAGGTTAGAACATCCAAGTGCACTGGGATAGCAAAAGCGTCTGTAGACTGGACCCCACGATACAGAGAGACCTAGTATGGGATACAGGGAATTTGGAAGAAACCTTGCACTTAAGGCTTTTGACAATTGTAAGACACATTCTAAATATACATTTGTAACATCTTCATACAGCACATGACGAAGGTCCCGGTGGGTGACCCCGCGCTGATCGTATCACCGAACATTGTCGCGCTCATATCGCCGCCGATCACCGAAAGTGAAGCACGTATCATTGGCATGAGACGCGACTTGGTGGGACCTGACGTTATCTCTCCTCAATCGGTTTGGGTCAAGTTGTAACTAAACTTTTGGAAAAACTTAATATTTCACACGAGAAACCCTGCTGTTCATAAACACAAATATTCAAGGATCCTATAGCTAGCTATACAGTTCAAATCGTAAAGATCCGTGACCCGAAAACACGGAATGAATGAAAGCAGACGCCTTCGAGGTATATATCTACAGGTTGGTTAACAAGCGCGGTTAATAGCGCTGCGCGGGCGCAACATAAAGCGCAGGACGCGACGGCGCTGCGCCGCGCAGAGCGAGCAATTAAATGCGATTAGCGCATGCGCAACCGACTGATTGGCAACACCGGCCTCACGCACCGGCTCCGCGCAGAAAGTCCACTTCTTGATGCTTATCTACTACCTGTAGGTAACCGCAAAGCACAACAATGTCGGGACAGTTCTTCTTCGTCGCTGTAGCAGTTGGGCGAGCTTTGTTTGAATGTTAGGTAGGTTCTCTACCAGCGATGTGTGGATCGTCGTACTATATAATAATGTGGCTTATCTATGTGCTGAAAATGACGAGAGTCAGTATAACATCAATACGACTGATAAGACGTATTTATTAATCAATAGCGATATAGAGCACAACATTAAGACAAGTAAATAGTTTCTCTGGCGTAGACTATCATGTTTGAACCAAATGCTGCAGTGAGCCTTCTGCCCTCGCTCGCCCTGTGGCCCACCTCCACTCCGGCGGAACAAAAACTCGGTGCGATATAAACCGACACGTTGCGTTAACAGTCACAATTTGACATCCTCTGCACCCATGCTTCGCCGGTCCGTTTAGTACTTCAGTTCCCACGGTGGTTACTGAGGCTCAAGCGGAAACAAAAGGACTCGCGCCTCGACCTGTGTCTTGCCATCGTGCTTCATTTTTTAGGATATCTTATAGATATTAATACTTCATCAGCAGGAATATAATGCGTACGATGATGGAATGCATAGGGACCTACACTGCAGATACGTAGTGTAGATCTGTCGAAGGTGTCCGGTCGCTGACTGTCACCAGACATCGTCCCTCTCGAGTTGGTTGTATTTGCGGAACACGAATGACCTGGAACGTCAACGTTTAGGTACACAACTCAGACTATAATTTGTAATATGTTTTATGAAACAGGCTGTTTCGCCAATTGCTTCACTTTACTGTCTCACACAAAACACTAACATGTCGTGTGAATGAGCGGGTGACGGCGGCGGACAGGCGGGGCGGCGCGGCGGGGGAGGGGTGTGCGCAGGCGCAGCGGGTCCCGTTACTCGACGAGTGACCTTTGCAGGCAGTTAATCGCTCCACTTGGGCTGTCCTTGACCTCGCACATGCACATGCCGCACTTGTTATTAATGATCCCCACACTAGTGCAGCCTCGCGGGCTCAGCACAACGGTACGCGGTATTAAAACTCAATTTACCGGCGTTAAGGCGAGCTGCGAGACTGCCGGCGAGCCACTCCTAACGCATACCTACTCATATCTTTATTTGCATACTCCGTAGAGCACAGGAAAAAGTATAAAATTAATACATATTCAAATATCCTCGATATTAATTTTCTTATTTACAATTATAATATTTACTAGCTTCTGCCAGCGACTTCGTCCGCGTGTAATAGTTACTTTACCCCCGATTTTGAAACTCTCAGCCCGATCGGTTTAAAATTGACAAAGTTTCATACAAACGTTCATCCCCTATTTTATCCCCTTGGGGGTAGAATTAATCAAAATCCTTTCTTAGCGGAAACGTAAGAGTAAACAAATATAATCAGAAAGCTCCGAACTGCTAAGCTATCGGGAGTTACACGTGTTATTGTGAGTCAACCATAAAAGATAGACATATGCTGTTGTGGGATATTTTTTAGATAATTTTATGTAGAACATTTCCGTCATACATGATTTCTATGTAACTTTAACCATAAAGGCTACACACGCGACAGAAGCTTAAAAAATGGAGTAACTTCTCCCGTTTTCCCAACATTTCCCTTCACTGCTCTGCTCCTATTGATTGTAGCGTGATGAAAAGTATACTATAACCTGCCCAGGAGTATGAAAAATAATTGCACCAAGTGTCGTTAAAATCGGTCGAGTAGTTTTTGTTTCTATAAAGAACATACAGACAGACAGACAGACAGACAGACAGACAGACAGACAAAAATTTTACTGATTGCATTTTTGGCACCAGTATCGATCACTAATCACCCCCTGATAGTTGTTTTGAAAATATATTCCTTGTACAGAATTGACCTCTCTACAGATTTATTATAAGTATAGATTTACAGATTTACTTTATAATCATAATTAATATGATAATTATCAATGTACATATGTATATCAGTGTGAATTTTAAACAACTAACAACTAACTGTGTAAAATATATTTGTTTGTCATGTAAGTTGTGCGTTTATTTCGTCGTATGATTTTATAATTTTCATTTTTATTACATCTGGTAGCAGCACCATTCTATTGTATAATGCTAGAGAAAGCTGGTTCTACAATAACTCTACACAGTGTATCGTAAATATCGCAGTCATTTAACATGATCTGATCAGCGGTCGATGCAGCCTGCGCTGGCGCTACTGAAACTTGTACGAGTTCGAGCAGATTTTTAATCGCTGTCTTTGAAAATGGCGCACGTGGTCGCTTGAAAATGCTCAGCTTGTGACTCTGAATCTAGCTCCCAGTACCCGGAACCTTGCCGATGATTAACTGGTAAGCTTTAATTTACAAGAGTCGGTCAAACATGACTAAAGTTCAATACGTCACGAGCTCGTTCGGTAGTCTGCTACTGAGCTGCACTGAAAGTTTAACTTTGCAATGATCTCGTAGAGTATGCCTACTTACGGCCCCGTGTGGGCTCGTGTGGGCCACGATGGGCTAGCTGGGCCAGCTGAGGCATGCCCGGCCATGTTTCACACTCCATTAACTATTTCTCACGTGCAGAGCGACGGAGAGGGAATCTACTTATTTATGTATCGCTACTTACTTACCTCGGATTACTTACTGATTTTAGAGTAGGTATAGCCATTTTTGTTTATGACTTACATTATGCAGCGACTGAATTGCTACTGAAAAATAATTGAGTTACGTTAAAATAAAACGATTTCGTTCAAGTTCAGAATAGAAAATTGGTTCAGCGACAGTCATATAAATGAGTTCTTTATATGAATTAACTTTTCGAAGAATTTACTGTGAGGGCTCATTAATCACAAAGACGGTGTACGTTTGGTCAGAGGTACAAGTACGTACGTAACTCTCAGGGCCTTTTGTTCCAAGGCTCTGCAGCAGTCGGAAATTGTTCGATACGTTTTATTGTAAGTAATACTCTGAACTTAATATTTTATTGTTGTCTTGCACCTTTCCATTTTTTAGATAACGAGCAATAAATATAAGTGACATAGCTTGTTGCGAAGTTATCTTATCTAATAAGCCAATATTACTATGTACATGACATTATTTAAATCACTTACTTTTCGTCTTGTACATACAAATATACACCGTTTTGATATCACTCTGTCATTAAAACACGTGTCTTTAAATTATCTATCATAATAATATAAGCTCAGCAATTTCCATGTACTAAAATAACGTAATCTTTTGACTTTTTTATTTTTAGGTGTTTAAGAGTTTTTTATTTAAGTGTATATGTACCTAATAGTACCTAATACTCAGTCATAATAAACATGTGATTTCTAGCCAGAAGGAAATATATGTATTTAAGGTTTATGAGTCACAATATCTACTGCTTTCAATATACTTTTTACAAAAGTAACAAAAGTGTCCGATTTTCCAGCATGTGAACAGCAATGGGGCAGGCCCCAAAAGCGGTGGTGGCTTTGTTTGGAGGGAAGCGTCTTTAGTCTTCGTTAGGTTCCGACTGTCAGCGGATCTAACGGCTATGGTACCTACATGTACAATACCGGGCTGTGACAAACTCAAAACATTAAAATAATACAGTCGTAAAAATCTGCTAAAAATACAAGTATTCCTGCGTGTGTAGGCCACATCACCTCCTATGGACGCACACCAGCCACGGCCATGGTCTACGGACCATTTGACAGTGTTTTCGCTATTACAGGTCCCAGGCTGGGTCCCATGGAACAATTTACTCACAGTGACAGGTACCAGCTGTGAGCCCTGTTCAGGTTACACGTTGATTTTGTTACCTATGTATAGTGTTTTCAACAATTTAAATGAACACAAATGATACCAAAAATTGGCCAGATGCGAGTTGGGCTCGCGTGCAAGGGGAACTAATTTTATCTAAAGCATAAAACATTAAATTTAAAATTAAAAAACCCCCGACACAGACACCTAAGTTCCCTTCAAAAAGTAAAAAATAATTAAAAAAATAACAATCTTAAAGTACCTGAATATTTATTAATAATTTAAAAAAAAACATCGCGTTGGGGGACCGCGCTGCTTAGTTTGGTAATAGACTATTTGTAATTAAATTGATAGGTTTGGAGCGGTTCAATCTGACCCTGCCTCCCTAGCTGCCCCCCCTCAATGACCCCGCTAAGCCGAGGCCCGTGTCCCACAGGGGATGCCCTTAGCGAGCGGCCATTTAGTACTTAAGTAGTTTTAAGCCCTGGCTGGGGGCCTTAGAATCTAAGGCAACCACAGGATTGCCCGGTTGAGCAGTAACCAGCCTTAATGTGCTGAACTGCGAGTAGTCCATTCAAAAAAAAAAAAAAAATTGGAGCGGTCCCCCAGCGCGACGCCAATTTCATCATTTTCATCATATGTAAGGACCTAATATTTTATACTGTGGCGTTGATTTTTCACAAAGTGCTCGGTGGGTCGCCGGTGGAGTAGGCATTTTCAATGCGCCGTGAAAATGATTACGTCCAAGTACTTCGTGTATTTATGAGATTGATGATGTTGACTGGTGGTGATGACTTATGAGGAGTAGTCGCTCGTCACAGAATATCGTGTAATGTCATGTTGTAGTGTCAGCCTGTCACTACAACATGACAGCGATGTGCGTGATTGTTTACATTCGTCACTTTGTACAGTGAAGCGCAACAAGCATTTACCTATATGTAGGTAATTATGTAACTAGCGCTTACTGATGACATGTTCATTTATTGAGGTTTCCGTAAACATTCTAATAATGCAATAAATCTTCCTTCTACTTTTACTATAATTGTTAATCGATGACAGATAATCCTGTCCTGTAGGTCAGAATTTCATGAAAAATAGCAGTTAAGTAAATAATGGTTCGTCACATCATGGTCATGGTGTACCTTAGCCCAGTGATAGAGATACACTGTAACAGTACCTAACAAGCACAGATTATGAATGTGTCGCTAACAGGAAGCTTCTGCAGTCGACGCTGGCGAGGATATATTTAGGAATGAGGAAAATATCGCCTCTGAATGTCAATGTTATGTCGCTCGAATCTGTTCACCTCTCCCTCCGACCTTGATAGCGAAAGTTTTAGACAGTATTTGTTGAATTTTTGTCTGAATACGGCATTAAGCTTGCCGACTTGCCGTTAATTAGCGAACATATAAACAGAATTTAATTTGAAACAGCGATTCAAAACAGCTTCTATGTTTACGTAAGCAGGCAACCTGAACTCGCAGGAGATAATCCTTCCTGAAATATATTTATGTATATTGACGGTCCCAGTCCGCGCCCAACAAACAAAATGTCCCGTTAAATAACATTTCAAAAGATAAGGAGGACGGAGGCTCGCGGGCTGGGGGGAGGTGGGGGTTTGTGTGCGGAGGAGGGGGAGGGGGAGGGGTGCGGCTCAAGTTGGACTCGAGCGGCTTTGTTTAATATCATACAACTTTCAAATGACGAACTGTCTCTGCTTTGCGTTCATTCCTCTTCTTTTAGATTCAATTTCAGTGAAAACATTTTCCAGTTTGAAGACATGTGCTGAAATTAAGTAAAGCGGCCCCTCAAATTGACCCGAAAGTGCTTCAGAATGGCGCTGGGACGCTTCCTGAATATTTTCTTTAAAGGTATATAATTGGGTAGTTTCCTCGCTGAAGACTGTAGAGGTGGAGGGGTTGTTAACATTCACGACATGTCTCCTAGGAGGCCGGCAGATGGCGCCCGCGAGCTCCTGTCTGTGTGGAGCTGCCAGGGTACCGACAGAACTACACTTCGACTATATTAGCTCGCAGTATTTGTGATGGTCACAGGCTCGAGGGCAGAGCTTGTGCTTCAGTTTTTCAATGTCAGGTATGTCAACACGTAAGAACGTAACAATAGGTAGTTTTTAGTTTATTGCTTCGGCGTTTTGGGACGTGATCAGAATTTCAAGTAGGTAGCATTTCATTGATGAAATGGTTTCGTTATAAAACAAAGAAGGTAGATGTGTCCTAACCACACATCTACCTTCTTTGTTTTATAACGAAACCTTAACGATAAGTAACATAGAAAAAGAGTTTTTTCCTTAATGCATATCATAAAAACAAAAACGGGTGCAGGTTAGTCATGACAGCTCGCACGGAGTGCTCCACTACCGGTACGTCCGTACCGCACAGAGAGCTGCGCTAGTTGAACACATTTGGTTTCACGCCTTTTCTATTTTCTTATAAATCATTTTACAATGTGTATGAGTATTTAGATAAGTGAAGTTTCCGGGGCTTACGTGAGCGGTCAGGCGCGAGAGTGTCCGCTGGCGATTGCGTATCGTGGCAGTCCAGGCATCCGGGCATGGCCGGGCCTGGCCGGGCATGGCGCGGCATGGCGCAGCATGGCCAGCGCGCTCCACTGGAGGGGTCGCTTTGTGCATCTGTAGCGTAATGATTCATGAACTGTATTCAATTTAATACAAATTCAATAGGGAAATGCAAAAACATACGGTAAGAACATTACTGGTTCAATATCTAGAAAGAAAAATTTATAAAGAAAGTCGTGTAGTAGTAGTCCTCTTTGTATCGGCTGTAAGCTTTGTGGTGGTGCAGTGGAGTGTGGGTGCGTTACCGCACCGTTAGTGCCATGCCTCACGTGAGGCATGCTACTGATGCTGTCTTGTCTTACGTCTTATAGCCGTCAAAGCCAGAACCAAAAATGTACGCACGATAGGCACAAGTCGTCACAGTGCCACTTAGGCTTTAAAATGGAAAATTAGCATACTACAGTGAGCGACTGGTGAGCGCCGCCGAGCTGGGTGTTGAGTGCTGAGTGCGCCGGAGGACGCGGTGGACGCTCCTTATCGAGCCGCACACGCGCCCCCCCGGCCCTCACCCCCTCCCACAGGGCGACCCGCGCCCCGCCGCCCGCGACACAACCGCCCGCATTTCCCCGCGCGAATTTACAATGTAGCGAACCTCCCGCCTCCTCCCCCGCGAACCTCCGTCCACCTCCCAGCACACAGAGAAAACACTCCAAAGAAGTTTACACCATGCACCCTCGCCACAAGGTTGCGAGTAGAGTGGTCCGCGGGGCCGGCCGCGGTGTGCGTGAGATTTTCTCGCCTGGAAATTCTAATGCGCCGCGCGACTGCGATAAAAAATGAGCGGCTCGGGAAACGTGAATACATTACCGAGCGAGACGGAGCACCGCCTCCGCCCCGGCCAGGGCGTCGCGGCGCCTCCTCGCGCCAACAGCCTATGTACTTTACACTGCTATATTTTGATTCCTCTGAAGGGAAGCCTCGCGCTATGTACCGCTTTAAGCCTGATCAATCATGTAGGTAGCCGGAGCCCGCGCCGTTCTCTACATCCTTGTAATAAAGGGTTGGCATCACAGCCATAGTTATAGAATTAGACGATGGCAGCTTACAATAAAACACCGTGGGAATCTGACAGCTAATTAGTTCCGGCGGAGGGTCGGCGTTAGATAGCCACATAATTACCGTATAATAAAAACGTGCAATAGACGCCGGGGACAAAGGGTTGTTGGTTTTTTGTGTCGGCACGCGCGTCCTTGTGTTTTTCTGAGGGTTTTTGCGTCTTGTGTCTAACGCCACCTGTGCGCCTGCGCCGCGTCGGCGGAAGGGTTGCGCGCGCGCTCGAGACTCACACATGTGCGACACGCTGTTTGTCACGTGACCTTAATCTGTGACACGTTTCGGCTCAGGACTGACACTGATTTATGAGCTCATAACAATCCAATCTTTTTTTAAAAGCTCTATGGAGGCTTTCATTGTTGACTGTCGAAGAAGGCAGGTTGAATGAACATTGAAAACACGTAGGGTACCAAAAAAAAATAAAAATTTCAAAAAAACATTCCTTTATGCTTGCTACCATAGGGTAGCAAGCATAAAGGAATGTTTTTTTGGTGCGCAAAGCATGTAATGAAAATGAAATGATGATATCATCATTTCATTTTCATTACATGCTTTGCGCACCACTGAAACACTGAAACACTGAAACAATATCAACAGGAGGCCACTCAAGCCCTCCCGATCTGACACAGATATACCTATGTATATGTTAATTCATCAAATTAATGGCAGCCGATTGATTACAATTGCATGAAATTGTTACAAATTTATATGTTTCTGTGTTTATTTAAGGTTTAAGTAAGTAAGTATGGCATTTTCAAATAAAACATTTAACCCATAAAGGTCTGGTGTAAACTGTAAAGCCAGTTTTCAACGAAAACGGTCCCTAGGGAGCTTTTATATCTAGTTAAAAAGGGGGAAAAATACTCCCGCTGTACAAATCCATATGCGTTTCATTACCTACTATACAAGCTTGATGCGAGGTAGTCTCACTTCCGATGTATTAAAAAAAATTACAACCGATTTCTAAACAAAGAAACACAAAAAAGTATAAAAAACTTTAATTTCGGAACTCGGTAATTTTGGTTGTTTCTTCGTTTTTTTAATTTCTTCTTTATTTTTCACTTTTTAGTGGTACATCCCCATAAACATACCCATCATAGTGTACACGGTATACATTGGTGTAAACAATAAACAAACATGCGATTTCAGCAATCCCGAAAGATTTGCTATCATGTATTGAAGAGTTCCGTTTCCTATCCCTGTTCTTCATCAGATCTTCACCAAACTAAAAAGGAACCACTTTGAAATACTAAGATGCTCTTCCAAACCATCGTATACAGTTTTATTTTTTCATTTTACATCGGTAAGAGTGAATGAGAACATCATCGATGTAGTCGAAGCCATGCGTTATTAGCGATGACTCAAATACTCGTCGTCAGATTTCAATCAAATTTTTTGGGAATTCTATTAAATTGGACCACATGACAAGCACCAGCTTTCGTATACAAAAAGAATCATCAAAGTCGGCACACCCAGTAGATACAAAGTTATGAGGTCGACTAAGAGTTAGGTAGTGTCTAATACAGTCGACTTGAGAACCTCCCCTTTCTGGAAGTCGGTTAATGAACAACTTTTTCCACTCATTTTGCATGCATGGCGGCGGTTTAGGATAGTAATTTATTGTTCTCATACACCTAGTATAGAAAATCTTCATAGAACTATCTGCGACATTTTGTTTGTGTAGGTATGTATCAAAGTACCTACTGACTTAACTTGTATTGTTGCAGAGACGACGCGAGCCGACGTCATGGCTGGTGTACCCGGCGTCGCGGCTGCAGAGGCTGCTGCAGTCGGCGTCCTGCCCGCCGCAGGCACTGCGCAGGCCCTCCGTCATCACAGGTACGTCACCTCGCGGCTACGTCATCGTGTGAGTCGTGACCCATTCTGGAGTGTTTGTGTACACCATCACACCGTGATGTCACTACAGGCACATCACCACACCGACGAAGGTATCACAGATACTACCTACGCCATCACACTATGCCCCAATCACAGGTCAGCCCACAGTGCGACGTCAGTTCGCTACAGGTAACATTGCGTCATATGCACATACTATATATCAGCAGTTCTTTTTCTATCCTGACTCGGTATCGTACTGGGCCCATAATGGTACCTACCTACTGTAAGGTTGTCGTGTCAGTTGTCCTGTTTAGTAGATGTGCTGCCAGTCCAACTGGACCTTCTTAAGTCAGTGAAAAGTTGTTTGACAAAAGTACATGTACCTTTTTGGGATGGGAAATCATCGCTCTGGTCGGAGCGGAAGGGAGTGTCTGACTCGTACTGACTAAAACCCACCCGTGTTCCTCCTAGTGCCCGCCGCGTTCCAGGGCAGCGGTGGCAGTTGTCCCTACTGCACTGTGTAGGTATGTAAGTACCTACGTGATATGTTAAGGCAATTTTTGATACAATTATACCGTATTATGATGGTGTGAACGCACCTGTAGCAATAGATTAGCTCGTGGGTTAGCTTTCCCTGCCGGCCGGGCGCGCCCACACTGTCGGTCACGTGGCTGATGTCGAGTGCCAACGACTATTCATGTTCATATTACTAATCTGAAAGTTGAGTTTTGCAATCAGTTACCTACTTATTCATTTTATTGGAGTTTTATTAATTACAACTTTCAACATTACAGCTTTATGTGCCGTACACGCCATGGTCCATAAATCATTAATAATATATTATTCTGAATTGCCAATTAATTGCAACATTTATATTCAACGGTCTTTGACTGATTTAATTCTATTACAATATTAAATTCTACGATCACCATTTCTGTGTACTTGTACACCGGACAGATATTATACGTTGAATCAGAAACGTGAAGCAAGCCTGTATTATCAACACAATATATAATATGTTAATTTATCAATTAAATGATCTGGCAACACTGGTAGCAGCTGGTGCCGGGGAGTCCAATACCAGTCACAAGAACTCCGCGGGTAGTTGTATCGTTGCTCAACGGAATATTATATTTCAATCAACTGTATCGGTTGCTAAACGTGCTCTATTAATTATGTCTACTTCATAAATTGTTAGCATTTTGTACCGACATGTCGAAGGTAAAGAGACTGTCATATTGCGCAGTCCTGACACATAGGGAGGTACTAACGCGCTTATCTACGTGTACTGACGCCTCCGCGGCTCGCTACGTTACTCTATTGATAACCAAAGCTTGTTGGACACAGGACGACCTATGTACTTGTAGATCTACGACCACTTCAAGGTCGCTAGGACACTACAGCATGTATATTGTATTCTGGACAGACTCACTCGGATATTGTGTGTGTGATGACTCTGTGAAACCCCGTTTGACAGGTTTCGGATACTTGGTTGCCAATTTATTTTTATCAATTGAAAACCAAACAAAGTCAGCCAGACTAATATCAAAAAGACCGAGTGTACTGGACGAGCTCTACGGATTCTTACGACAGTTTGACTATCGCTGCCGGCGTGTTGCGGCGCGTATCGCTACGGACCCCGGAGGAGAAGTCACAAATTAAATGAATAACAACATTGATTATGTTGGCTAAGCGCGAGTTGTTGGGGGCGGGGGCGCAGTCAAATATTAGCGGGTCAATACGTCCGGTGGGCTTGAAGCATGGGGCATGAGCTCGGGGCACGGCTGGCTGTTCGCGGGACATTCATAATACAGCGCTCCACATATCACAACAATGCGCCTCCGCAGCGTACTCCCACTGCTATCCGAGACATACACTGCTCGTTCGCTGTCCACTTCACTTCGATCAACACCAGTTACCCATAACTACTTACACCTTTGACCAAAAAGTGTTAAATGTGTGTTTCCCGGCCCGTGCCGGCCGTAGCGCTCAGTGTTAGCAGTGTGTAGTCGTTAGTCAGTGGCCGGCGCGAGCTGGCCTGGCGCCAAACGAGCCCACTTCATCGTTACCCTCGACCGCACCGATAGTGTTCAACTTAGCCCAGCACACCTCGACCAGTCTCCAGTGACCGGGAATCGAAGGCGCGTACCTGTCGAGCCACAAATATGTTATAAATAATAATTATAAAATCATTTATTTTCTCATCACAATATTTAAAGATAACGTGGACATATTGTTAGGTTCTAATAATAATATACTACAATATCGTGTGAGACTGGTGCCTGAGCTAGGCTGCTAACCTGTGTTACAGGACACCGGGTCTCCCCCGAGTTACTATGTCAGGACGTACCGAAGTGATACACTACACCGTCAATTCCGGCAAGTAGGTACTTACACTGTTTATTTTAAGATTTGATATAAAATAAACAAATAATATTTGTTTATTTTATCTGTGTCATTGTCACTTGAATTTGATCTTTAAACTAAAATCCCACCATTGACAGAAATGGGATATAATTAGCAGACAGAGTTTAACAAATAAGTAGCCGCCCCTCACATCTGAATGCGACGCTGCAGGCCTTCAACCCGTGGTGAGTGTCAACATCTCAGCACAGAAAGGGTAATGTGAAGATAAGTGTCCTTAATGTTGTGTGTTGTGACATGCGCCACGTCTGCGAGGGTCTTAATGTTGTGCGTTGTCGCCGACAGTCTGTAGGGGTCTTAGAGTTAAAGGGTAGCAAGTCGAGAGGGAGCGCCTTTTATTATCATGTTAACTTGTTAACAAATTGCCTTTCAAAACGTGAAGTAAATATTATTTTCTCTGGGGGTTGGTAAACATTAATTTTATTGTACGAAAAAATGTCAAGATCTAGTCACAATTGTAACTTTCAGCGGATGAAAACAGCAATAAATCTTTAAAATTTATTGGAGGTACAATTTTACTAATCGTTCATGTATTTTTGTAAGCTTATTGGTTATTTACCTTTTCTTACTCCCCTGTGTCGATTTTCTTCGGTCGCTAGTCTTGGGTGCTCATCTCACCGTGTCTGCCATCTGGATGCATGGCTATTATTTGCCTCCACACTTTATATACACATAAAACAACACATTTACCACCATCCATCCATCATAAACAAATATTACATCATGTTGCGCAGGTCAGGAACTAAAACTTTGAATTGCGTAATTACAATGCCGGTGGCCATTTTGGACGCGAGTCGACAGTCGAGTGAGCGAGTAAGGTTGTTTGTGCGAATGTACCGTATAATCTGTGGCTGGGCGTGCGCATGGAACGGCTTTGAATTATGGTGTGCACAGATAACAAAACTTTGTTTAGAGTTCGGTGCGCCACTTTTTGTCGGCTACGTTCCATCGCCTACGCAACAGTCTGTTGCCATTACCTATGTTTTTTTATGTATTTTTTTTTTTCTTCCTATTTATTTATTTACTGTATTTAATTTTGCACTCTGCCACTGCTGTTCTGTCTAGGCGCACTTTAAGGACCTGATAGGCTGCTCCAGCAGACGTCATTTTGTCGGTGCCGGCTGTCGCTGAAAATCAGCGCTTAGACTCAGTCTCGTGCAAGAGTCTTAGCATTATGCTGAGCGACAGCCGTTTTGCGCAAATGTGACGCATACCTTCCCAAGTTTTAACTATTATTATTATTTTTTTTTTTAGTTTTAAGCTGTACCTATTTTAAATTCTTTGGTGTGCGTCATGCTTGGCGCAAATAAACAGTTTTTCTTTCTTTCTTTCTTTCTTTCTTTCTAAAATAATAATTTAAGTAGAAACTCTGTTCAGTTAATTGGTTCAAATAGCTTTATATGATTAACATAGAGGCCGCACTTTCGACACAATGCATTATAAATAATATTTTCTCAATTATGTAGTGACAGCAGCTACCTACTGATTGTGTTAGATAGCTCGTGTACCAGTAGTTCGTACCAGTACGTTTCAACTGAGACAGGAGCACGTATTGTGTTCTCAGAAGGGTAGGGAAGCTCGGGTACAATGGCACCTTGTGGAGCCTGCGCCAGATAACAATCGGGTTAGCTCGGCCGCTGCGCGAGCGGAGCCCGCGCCTGCAGCCCGAGCGCGGCATGCGAGCCGCCGCCGCTAATGCTCGCCTGCACTTTAATTTATTTACTCAAACTTTACGTCTGCTGCTTATGCCCTTGTCTACTAGGTTAATTACATTTTGACAGCTGCCTTTGAACGTAGCTACCTGACTGTTCCACAGTACGTGAAAGTTACTTTTAAATGCGTTGTAGAATACATATGTTAGCTGGCTAATCTTAATTGATTATCGTCTTTATGAGTTGCTACAGACATTAGGATCCGAACACAACATTGACATCACGGTGATGCGTTAGGTCACAAGTTGTATGAGAGTTGTATTCGCTGCAATCGAATAAATCTTTTTACACATACATAGATAAGTGATTTAGTAGTGAAGATAATGATTAATAAACCTTGTATCCACTCAAATATCAACCAATAATTAGCATAAATTGAATACCGTTGTTTTTTTTTTTTACATCGAAAATTAAATAAATGTTTACAAGTTAATTTTACTTCTATGCATAGTTATCATCAGCGTCTGCAGACATGGAACTTTGATCTGATGACGAACATTTATTTCCCTTCGGCATAGCAGAGCGTCCGAAAATCTACGAAGTACGAACGGCGAACGTTTTAGTTATGTCCGCACGCACGGAACTAGTGCTGCAGCAGTCGAGGTACAGATAGTGACGCGTGCGGACTGTGTGAACTGACGCTGTCAAGCCGTGAAGAATTCAGGGAAACCAATCTAACTGATACAGTATCACAATAGGTGGATAGGCTTTTGAATTTGCGATGATTCACTTCGAAACAAAACAAATAAATTATATTTTGAATAGATATGATTCATGTTTTTGAGTGAGTTTCAAAGTAATTTCGGAGAAAGTTTTACAGAATAAAATCAGTACAGTAGAATCAATGTTTTTGCGTGTCGGTAGTTTGATATACCTACCGACACGCAAAAACATTGATCTATTCACCGCACTGCCCATATTTATTTTAATAATGGGCCTAATTATTTTACGAATAACTTTATAATTCCTAAGCACACTCATTGTGCTTCAAGTGAGCTGCATGTATAGCACCGAGCTGGTTCGCTCGTACATCCACCACAGGTGTGTAGGCGACAATCTCCTATACAGCATTGCCGTTTGTCATTTTTTTCCAAATTCAGAGAACAGTTACGATCGTTATCTCATTTAAAGTTCATCATGTCCACTAGTTTCACAGTTGTCTTCATTTCTAAATATAATGATCGATAGTTATGAGTAACAACGTACCTTCACCGTCACGACACATGTGATTAAACAAATAATGATTGAACTACAGCTGCCCCTCGGCCTCCGCTGGACTCCTGCTGTTACGGCTTTTATCAGCAGCGAGATAATTGAGGACACCTTGATACGCGCCTGGCGGAGTCGTGCGCGGGACCAGCGGGCACTGCGGGTCCAGCGGACACTGCGGGTCCAGCGGACACTGCGGGTCCAGCGGACACTGCGGGTCCAGCGGGCACTGCGGGTCCAGCGGACACTGCGGGACCTCACGAGATTGACATCTTACATCTGACTTGTGGCTCTAATGTTACACGTGGATATAGTAGAGTTGCTAGATGCTCTTCCGATTCTAAGAATGTTACTTCGATTGCCAAAACTTTCTTGTGTCACATCTTAAGGAGGCTACTAGTACTGCTGGAACATAATTACATATTTTCCAGCTGAAGCATCCTTCATAATTTTATGGGAGTTATGAAAAAGTATTACAAATCTGTATATATATTCGCTTTTAGCGATAAGAAAACAGATCAGAATGTAGAAATGAAATTATCAGCTGTTAGTCTTGTAATACCGAAACACAAAAGTTATATCTTGATTAATTATATGAGCAATGGCGACAAAACAGTTACGATCAGTATCGCTCCGCTTGGTTCCGGTGTGTCTAGATTAGATTACAAATCTAAACTTGCGCAAATAGAAAGGTTCCAAAACCAATTATAACTAAATAGATAGTACAGTAATAGTTTAATTGTAGATACAAAAGAAATGAACATTCTGGTAAATACAATAAACATTAAAAGCTTTTTTTCTAACAAAAAACGAACAGTTGCGTCGATTTTAACAAAAACAGTTTATGACAGAC
Organism: Hecatera dysodea; assembly: GCA_905332915.2. Lineage (NCBI taxonomy): Eukaryota > Metazoa > Arthropoda > Insecta > Lepidoptera > Noctuidae > Hecatera > Hecatera dysodea. The sequence goes on along the minus strand of HG995294.1, from coordinate 192,909 downwards.
AATTGTTTGGCTTTTTTTATGAACTACTTGCAAAGGCTGTACTTGTACCGTAACTTGGGCCTTTTGTGTCGACTCCGAGGTAAAAAACGGGACTTGTTGTTAGTAGCGGACTTCACAATAGATTGGCAGAGTTTCGATGTTTTAACGTATTAACTGGTGTTAGCTGTTGTGAGCCCTGAGGTACTTTCTCTAACTCCGTGGAGGAGACTTGCATTGGACTGCACGCATTTCAGCCCCTTCGGGCGACTCGGTCTGTTAAAACAAACGTACCTGCAATTCGTTGTTGGGTGAGCGTACGCGGTTCACAAAACGTTTAAAAATACGTATGGAGGTATAGTCGTTTCTTCTGTATTACGTATCTGTGATTATCGCATTTCGGCGTTATAAATCTGCATGCGTCGTGTGCGGGTGTCGCGCGCGGTGGGGTAAGGGGCTGGGGGAGATAGGGTCGACATGGACCAGGTGCGGGGGCGGCAGATGTCAGTGAGATGACGTCACGTGACCCACATCCCTCTGTTGTGACAGGGTATATCGCACTGCACAACAACGGCCAAAGAAGCACCACGCAACTAAAAAAAACATCTCGACCGTTTCTCCCAAGTTGGGCATGTTGTTATGCGTGCGCTCGTTGTTAGAAATGGGACTACTACGACCGTTGTTGCTGAGTGGTGCGAGCACGGGATACGGCACGAGCCGCGGGTCAGGCACACCCGAGCACAATAGTGCAGAATGGTAATAGTAATAGCAATGTTTAGACCTGTGAAGGGTCCGGGTCAATAGGTATTGTATTGTAATGTGAGCGTGGGCCCGTGAGGTGACCGGTGTGCGGCGGTACACGCGATACGTTGTCATTAATCAGTCAGAATGTTTCTCTGTCAGGAACAACTGAACCTAGTCTACGTCCATTATCCAAATGTTCTTTACCAAAAAAGTAAATTGGGGAAATTTTGTACGGAGGTTTAGCAACGTCTCCATACAAATCTCCCCATTTTCCGCTGTAAAGCGTATAGGGATAGCTAAACTTTCTTAATGCAAGATCTCAGTTTAGTAAAACAACGTTATTTATGAATTACCAATAAACTATCTCTAACTACCAACCCTTACTCTTGGAGCAACTCAGAAAATATCAAAAAAAAAAAAAAATATTGGTGTATTCCATACATTCTCATCGAGGAAGTATTGGATTTTGTATGAAAGGGCTTAGGTTACTTACTTTTAAGATGAGATAAGATGAGATAAGATAAGACATTTATTTGTAGAAACATGAGTAGGTATACATATAAGACATGCAAGTTTTTCATAAACAAAAAGATCCGTCATGTTCGGCCTTTGTGGCATACAAATATATAGGTAAGAAAAGTCATTCAGAGGTATTTAAACAAGGCTAAAAACATTATTAAATTTTCACAGAAACTAAAAATTAAATTAATAAAAAAAAATACATTTTGGAGTTCAGATAACGTTTCACGCTTATGATTGGTTCAGGCCGCGCTTACTCTGCCACCGAATGAATTAAAGTTTTATTAAATAGGATTTTGTAAATCCTTTTATCAAATGTTTTATATCTCCTGTCGTCACGATTAGGAATATTTGACGAACTCGTAAGTTCTTACTGAAGTGACCCTGCACGTAACTCTAGGTACACCGTATACGACCCTGATCTTGCTACTTAACAGATTTTTTTTTGTCGAATTCAAAGATTTTATCTTGGTAATTATTTGCCAAGTTAGTTTCAAGATACTCAACTCGACTAAATGGCAGAGTCAACGCAGAAACCCTTCATTGATGTCAGTAAATAACTATTAACTTGATGATCCGAAGTGTGCAGTAGGAGGATACGGCTCGGGAGCGGCGGCGTCGCGCGGCTTGCTATAAAATATATAATTTAGTAACAATATGCTCAGACACTTCTACTCCGTCTATATGTGTAGCTCGGTTGCTTTCTTCCAGTCAAAATAACTAAAAGCTAATATTATTTCTCGAATTAGTACGGGAGGCTGTCGCGTACCTGCTAGATTCATCTGCCTAGCCTTTTTTACAGTCGGACTCCGGTAAATACAGTGTTTAATGGAGCGGATTTCCATAACCCAGTACCGGGTAACACGGTATTTCTTTGCAAGGCTGGTGTCAGATTTTCTGGTTTCTGACAATCCCGAATCCGTAACGACTGCCAATGATATATGTACAAATTACAGCCGGGACCGACGGCTTGACGTGCTTTTCGAGGAGTGTCAGTAGGTTTTGAGTTTAGGTATTCGTTACATAAAAAAATACAAATGATTCCTCTTATATTAGTATAGATATAGATGGGACAAACTGACTAGTAGTAAGAGTATTATAAAAGTCTTCTTGAAAGATAAATTATTTTACTACTTTGATATAAAAGAGATGGAATATACTTTATTCTACACTACGATAGTTTCAAATCTTTTATACGCAAACTTAATTGTGACAAAGTTTTGTTTGTGAGCAATACCTACCGTTGAAGATCTATATTTGGGCATAATTATTATCAAGTAGGTACTATACATTTATAAATAATAACTTTTAATTTTTGCTTTAACAGTTTGTATTGTTTGTTGTACATGGCGAAGGATTTACATTGGCTTTATCCACTGTCAATCCTTCGCCATGTAACCCAATACAAACTGAGCTTGTAAGTGAACCGAGCTATAGATACGTCAATTACCTTTATTTTTATCGTCAACGTAAAACGTATCCACAGTGTACGCCGCTAATTTAACGAGTGCATTCAAAACACTCATACAAGAGCAATTTTATTCATAGTACGGCCCCGCAGTACTCGACTGGTCGCAGGGTAAGTTGGTAATGAGAGTAATTAATGTGTAAGCTAATTATGTATTCGTCATTGTTCTGGAGGACTTGGTCCTGGCGCGCAGCGGAGCCCCGGCTCCAGCAGGCGCAGGCCCACCTGTCCCCGCTGAGCTACCCTGCGCGTGGTGCTCCTTTGTCTGCCGCGGCGCCTGTACCTGCCTCACGAACACATGAGGCAACATCTTAGCTTGTGGCCCGTCAACAAGTCGACTCAGTTCTTTGTATAACGGCTAAATGAAAATGATCCCAAACTCCCTTTGTTAAACTGTGGAACACGTTTAATTCTTCCAGTATGCTACGGATGACTCGACTTGCATGATCAACTTGTATTATAATATTATCGTCCTCAATATGTTTTAAATTGATTACGAAGTTTGTATTAGTAAATAAAAATTTAATGAACTGAATGAATATTGAAAACGCATTGAATTTATTGTAATATTATACAGTTACATTTCAGAGCAGATAACTGGAGTTTCTGGCTCCCGTCACATAGTCAGAACGCAGTGTTTATTTATGAAATGCTTGGAGTTATCTCACTCGAGCTCGGCCAGTTCGCTCTCCACAGCAGCTCACTACCAGATGTTTCAGTGCTCAAGATTCCTACATCTATCTATACTTATAATAAATCTGTAGAGAGGTCAATTCTGTACAAGGAATATATTTTCAAAATAACTATCAGGGGGTGATTAGTGATCGATACTGGTGCCAAAAATACAATCAGTAAAATTTTTGTCTGTCTGTCTGTCTTTCTGTCTTTCTGTCTGTCTGTCTGTCTGTCTGTATGTTCTTTATAGAAACAAAAACTACTCGACCGATTTTAACGAAACTTGGTGCAATTATTCTTCATACTCCTGGGCAGGTTATAGTATACTTTTCATCACGCTACAATCAATAGCAGCAGAGCAGTGAAGGAAAATGTTGGGAAAACGGAAGAAGTTACTCCATTTTTTAAGCTTAAGTCGCGTGTGTAGCCTTAATGGTTAAAGTTACATAGAAATCATGTATTACGGAAATGTTCTACATAAAATTATCTAAAAAAATATCCCGAAACAGCATGTCTATCTTTTGTCAATTTTAAACCGATCGGGCTGAGAGTTTCAAAATCGGGGGTAAAGTAACTATTCCACGCGGACGAAGTCGCTGGCAGAAGCTAGTATATAATATTATCATAATACAACTAATTTGAACGTAGCAGCCAGAACGTGCACGTTATAGTTATTCTTGATAGTTCAGGACATTCTATTGTAACATGCGCTATCCCAGAGTCGTCGCTGTCAGGTGTCGTGTACCGCAGACTCTGTGGCCCTCCGGTGAGGCTCGGAGTGAGGAGTGACATGTTAATTAGCGAGCGAGAGGTTCAAGTTCAGGCCTCGTCTGACCCGCGGTCACTGACCCCGCCGCCTGTGACGTAACAACAACCACTCATTACTCGCCGACGTACTCTAGATGACACGACTCGCCACCCGAGCAGCCCGCTCAGACTCTGTGCCGGCTGGCTGTGAGCACGGAGCGCCGCGAGCTGAGGCGCTGGCTGGCGGCCCAGTCGTGCCTTCTCATTTAAATCAGTGAACCTTGACAAACCCAAACTACAACACGACAAAAACTGCAGCCGCCGACGAAATGAATGGACCACTGAAGCAAGTTTTTGTGGAGTACGGAGATGTGAGCCGCGCGACATTCCGGAGCGCGGGACGCTTTACATACGACGCCGAGGAAAATCCATAACGGCACGCGGAAAACCCTTTTAATATACGGCACGTAAATAAGAGTAGAGGCGCGGGGGCGTCGCGCGGGCGGGGGGGCCGCGCCACCATTGGCCGGCCGCCTCGCCCCGCCCCCGCGAAAAAAACCGTCGGAAAAAAGCGGCAGCTCGCACGGCAGTGTCTCACGGACGCGCTCGGTGGGCGGACGCTCGCATCGAAGAGACGGCGCGACCCAGGACCGGCGGCCGCGGCCGCGCCATGCCCGCGCTGGCCCTGCGCGACCAGCCGCTCGACTGCTCCATGCGCCTGCGCGAGCTGCCCGCCTGGCCGCCGCCGCACCCGCGGCCCGCCGCCGACCAGCAGCGACACGGTCAGTAGACCCGCCGCGACCAGCCGACTGCCTGCCAGTGCCCAGTGTGTAGTGTGTCCGCGACCACCGCACGGTAAACAAACAGTGCTCCGCCGCTCGCCAGCCATTGTGTCGCGGCTCCCATTCATAAAGTATTCTCTTTGATCCGCGCCGCCCCACGTGCGCGGGCCCGGGGGTCACGTCCAACAAATTGGAACCGATACCAACCCTCGGTCCTCTCTTTGCAACCCGTTCAGTTTGCGCCTAGCGCGGATAGGCGCATTGTATGCGCGTACGCAACTGTTAAGTGCGATACTTGTCGTCTAATGGTAGTCTCAGAAGTTGTTAGTGTTCCTTCGACGCTAATGTTCGTTTAAATTCGTTCGTTCGCATGTTCGGGCCTCTACCAAATTAATCCTCATCTGTATAATATATTATTGTGATTAGTGATGTTTGTAAAATCGCAAATGCTAAATCCGTACGCAAAGGAAAATCACAGCGATGTCTATGGTAAGCTTTATGTTTAATATACTGACAGGATCCTCACTGCACACCCATGGATACTGAGAACAATCACTTAGATATTGATACAATATGAAATGCACTCAACTATTAGCCTCATTAGTTATGAAGCGATGCTGACTTTTATTATAGCGCCGTGGTGATGAGGCCACATTAGTTATTTTTATCTGTACCAAAGTTTTACAAAGATCCCAGTTGCATTAGTGTCTCTATCTACATATTTAATCTGTAAAAACTTAAAATGTTTTTCCACGCATGAACCAATTATTTTAAAATTGATTAACTAAGTCGCTCGTTGCCTATTTCATTTGTTCGTGTCATATTTACGAATAGCGTTATCCCATTTTTCCGTCATACGGTACATAATAAGTTATTTTACAATAACAATAACTTTTAGCCATTCATATAAAACAACATTAAGTATTTGCTAGAAGTTTCCACGCGAGACAAATGACATCCAACTCACAATAAATCTAGGGCTAATGTTTATGATGTTGATAACTCAAGCTGAAAAGAACCCTAATTAATTATTAGAAAAGAAAACTAACGATATTGCCTACCTAATCAGGTTATTTAAATAATTTATATTGTGATTAGAAGCTAAGTATCTTCTTACTTGCCATTTTAATGAGTTCTTATTAAAGTGTACTTGGTTTATTACAATCATTGACATTCCTACCAAGTAGGATCATAATAAATAAAAACTACTCTAGAAATGTTCGAGGAGAGCCAGACAAACAGAGTGGGTGGCGTCGGTGTCGCTCACAAACGACGGAGCCGAGGTGCGCATCTCGTATAAATAACTGCTCGCAAGTAATACGACAATAATCCCTTATCGGAACGTATGTGGGGTCAGGTGGCGTATTGTGACTTAGCGGGTCAGGCAAGGGTTGTCCCGCGGGAGCGCGCCCCTCCGCAAATAATATTAACTCTCTTTATGCGAGCCTTTTGTCACTCTCCGGCGCCGGCCGCACCGCTCCGCTCACTCTGCTCCGCTCGCGCCGCTCGGTGCCGCGCAATGTATGTCGCCGAGTGGTGTTCACCTGCAGCAACTGATTTGTTTAATGTGAGACAGTATAATGAGTCAACACGTCGCGCCTTCGCAGCTCGCCGGCGGGCGCGCCCAGCTCGATGCGCTGATAAACAGCTTTATCGTAATAACATTATACTAGCAAATCATTCCCGATAGTGTTCTCGATAACACCGACGAGACATGTGCACGACAACGTCTCAGTGTCCCGGCCTGCGCTGTGCGCACACATCTCGCCCGACAGAAACAGAACACACCAGTACATCAACAGTGACACCAATCACAACTAATTTCTTCATCTTTCCCCGAACGCTAGACAATACACTAATGGCGTTTTTATCGCACTCCCCACGAATTATATTAAAATTACGATCGAGACGGCATCAAATCACCGTAATGTAATCGATGTAAAATGCGCGCCGACTCGCTCGAGGTGTAATTCGGTTGTAATAATGTCATCTACGTAAGTGAATTAGCGGGTGATGGAGTCACGCGTTGTTTACGAGTGTAATAATACGTGTCGGCCGCTCCCCGGCGGAGCAGAGCGAGCGGAGCGGAGCGGGCTGCGCGCGCGCATGGGAGCGCGCTGAACTTTGGCACGGCGCACGCAACACGCGCACCTGTCGCCCAAATTGCCCGTAGTCACAAACACTGTATTTTCGGCATAACGATCGCATTTGATTGCATTCTTTTGTTTCGTTTTCGCGTTGGGCTCAAGCCCCTCGCCTATTGATTACCCAGAGGTTTTATTTTTCTATGCTTTAGCTGAAGCTCACATTTAACCACGATTGTTGGCTCAAATGATGCAAGGTTACACCATTTCAAAGATATTATTTAAAATGTGACATTTAACGGCGCCAAAGACTGTATATACCTATTTTAATATTGAAAACGTATGTACTTGAAAATCACAAATGAAATAATTAAGCCAGGCTATTTGATGACAAAATGATTTTAATCGTTTTCAGTACCTACTTATTACTTAGTTTATTAATTTTTTCAATTTATTTAAAATATTTCTTAACACAAAACACATTTAAATATATAAAAAGTAGTGCGCCACCGGTATCAGGATCAGGTTCCAAGCTTCCGGCGGCCAGGGCTCCAGAGAGAGGAACCTCCTCACAATACGAGCCGCCTAAGGTGTTGTCGAGGTTCATAGCCGCTGGCTGCCACCACTGTCTCGTGTCGGCGCCGGCGCGAGCCCTGGCTAGGTTTACTTCTTGTTCTTCTTTCGTGCATAATCATAAATAGCTATTTGTTTATATTCATACATAGACTTAGTTGAGAACTACTTTGACTAATGCCGGCTATAGACATCCAAGAAATTTTACCCAACAGGCGGGTTCTGTTTGATCAAATTAAAATACGAAAATTCGCATTTCTTCGTGCAATTTTATAAAACTGTTTGGACCGGACTGTTTCATCAAATTACTTGAAGGTCCATGGCCCGCATACATTATGAACAGAATGTTGTGACGTTCTGTAAATCAATTAATACATTTAGCCTTAATATATACCTAATTTAGTAAGTGTTATTTTTGAAAACAACAAATTAATATTTGATGAATTCAAATTTAGATTGAAATAATAAGTATAAACATCAACAAAATTCTAAAGCTTCAGTTTTGAAACGGCTGTGTTGTGTGAGCCGACCGGAATGTAGGTAGTTGCGAAAAGGCTAGGCAGATGATGATGATGAACAGTACAAAAAAAATCCTGAAGGACTCATTTGAAGATATACTTTCTTTATTTGTTTTTTTTTGTTTTGATAAACAAAATTAATAGTATCTTTTAAAACGATATGCTACTAATTCTTGGTGCTACGACGAGGCGGCTACATACATTTACATATCTCGTATTTAATGAGCTTTGTAGTTTCGATACTTCTGGTTTGATTTTGTTCCCGTAGTAACAAAATTAGTTTTTTCTAAAACAGTATCTAAAAGCATTTTATTTAATATCAACGCTACCAGCATCTGCTGTCAACAATTTGATCTGTAAAGTTATTTTTCAATAAAGTTTCTTTCATTCATTTGGAGAGCATTTGGCTCCGCCGCCGGTGCTGGTGAGTTCTGGGTAAAGAAAGATGAGTTTTGTATTGACTGCACCAGAATACATCAACTGACAATTCTCAAGGTAGGCTATTGCTGACACATTGTAGGTACTGCAGATAATTAGGGGATTCAAAGTTGTGTTCTTAAAATATTTATAGACATTTATGTGAATATTAATATTTTTTAAATCGTAAAATATTATAAATTACCTAATTGAAACGGATGAGTGTAATGTTTTAGTAACCTTTCATTGAATCAGAGCTGACGACACGGTTGGCGCAGTGGTTGAGCGATTGGCTGCTGCGCTGCGTGTCGCGGGTTCGAATCCCGCACGGATAAAAAATTATGGCCTGCAGATAGTTGTTCCGGGTCTGGCTGTTTGTGTATGTGAATTTATATGTTTTTAAACGCACCCACGATACATGAGAAATACCCAGTGTGGGGCAAAGTTTTTTTTTTCAAAAAAGAGCTCCTTTCGGTGTAGCTCTGATGAGGAGTACCGCGCTGTTGGCAGACGTCGGCGTCGTGAGGACCACAACTCGGGTCGTCACTGACGCGCGTCACTATCATTATGTCATTACTTTATTACCATTACGAATATTAACATTTTACTGTCCGAAAACCATAAATGTTTGGAGAAGATAGCTTTAATTTGTTATGTTGTATGGCAGATTTTCTTCTTTTATTCATGGATATCAAAAAAATATTGGCCAAGTGCGAGCTGCACAGGGTGCCGAACGAATTTAATGTTTGTTATAAGTATGTTATTTTAACACTATAGGCTCGCCTGTAATAATTAGAAGAAAAAACGGCTACTTCCGATTATATGTTTAAAAAAAACATTAGCCTCAGTAGTTTCGGAGACAAAGGGTGAGACAGAAGGACATAGTGATTTTTCGTCTAATTTCTTGTAGAATATTTATATTTTAAATTATGAAAAAATATATTTAAAATCCTCACAATAAGTCCGTTAATTTGATATTGTGTATGAATAACTTTATATTTGTTATTTTCTAGTTTTTCCTCCAAAAGTTAAACGCATACTCAAGATTTATTTATTTACGTAATGCGTACATCTATGGATCATAGGTATTCATAGGTGTACCAAATTTCAACAGAATCGGAGTAAATTGACTGTGACAGACGAACAGATAGACAACCGAGTGTTCCTACAAGGACACAGTTTTATAGTATACGAAAAAATGGATCAGGGCACGAAACATAATTAAAAACACAAATTTAAAAACATCTAAACTAATTATGAACTTACAATGTTTCCTGAAGAGGAAAAATGTAATTGCCTTTCACTATTTTAAGATCTCACAAAAAGTAAAACACATCAAAATACAACTTAGAGGTCGATGTAAAGTTGCTTGTCCCCGGACATTTTCCTAGTAGGCAAGTTGGCAGACAGTCTTGTTACACTCGGGCTCGACAGATGACGAATCTCACCTGTCAAGCACGAAAACTTCATTGTATATCTATAACATGACGTGTAGTTCGAGTTACGTACGAGTTTACGTTTTGTAATATGGGCCTCAGTTCTATCTTTGTTCCGAACAAAATAACTTGATTGGTGACCCTTGTTACAAAAATAAGTGTGATTTGTACATATTGTATAGCAATGTTCATGGCTTCAGGCTCGAGGAGTGACCGCGGCACGGCTTAGTGAGATCCGCCGCACGCCACGGATCCCTAATATTATATGTGGCTGTGGCCGCTCGTCCGTCTGGATCACACACCCACGTTACTATGCGTGAGGTGCGCGACATTGTTTCCCTTGTACAGATAAATGTTTGATATCATTATGTAGGTATATTGGACCTGAAGTCGAAAGGAAGGTTTTTGGCTACTTAGTTAGATCATTGACATTTTCATCACATTTAAAAGCATTGCAACCTTTCTTGACTTCTTTAGATACTCAAGATAATTATAATTTTCACTGAGCAAATGGAGATCATGCCTTACTTAACAAATAAGAGATGAATTCGAGGACTAAAGTTAAATATAAATTAAATAGATAAAAAGAAAACATATAGTAAGCAAGTAATAAGTGTGAATAGTCACAAATACTATTTTTGTGGTTGGATCGTGACTCTATCGAACTAATTCCGCCACCCTGGCAGAGTCACAGAAACCATACACAATTACACTTGAATATATTATATTGAAATTGGAACAAAAGGAACTTTTAAGAGAAAGTCGAAACCTAAACGTAAAATGAGAAATTCGGATTATTAATAGATATATAATAGATATTGGGATTTAAAAAAAAACTATTTTTACTCGGAAAACTGGCCAACACTTGCAAAATTATTTAACTGGTTAAACAAATATAAGTTAAAAATAAAGTTGTGATCAGTTGAAGTATTGTCGCTGACACTGCACTGAGCCGAGCGGGGCGCGGCGCTGGGAGGGACAGGCACACGAGCAGGGCCCCAAGTCTGCTATTACGATAGTGTCAGAATGGTCTATCATTGATCTCATAATGGTCGATTTTGACAAGTTTGGTAATCTAATAATATAAAAGCGTCATTATGACTTTCCAATGGTCAACCACTGACACTCCATTGAAACAAATGGCATAGAAATAGAATGGTAATGGTAATCTCGTACATAATGAAAAATGAATGACAGACGTATGCGGTAGTCTACTAAAATTTTTACAGTTCCTTTGATCAGTGACTTATCATTAGAACGTCATTGTGCAGTCATTTCTTTTAATAGCTTCGATTCTTCTAATGGTCTTACGAGACCATTGACCGACCAATGATCAACCATTATGAATATAGCAGATTACGAACTTTTAGCTAAATGACAATGGGATCGTTTTGGAATGACAAATTTATAAAAATAGCAGATTTGGGGCCCTGTTCCGCTAACATCATTAGAAGTTAAATTATAATGCGTTGTCCATAGAAATCATAATGTATGTATGTTGATGAGCCCAATTATAATCTTAAAATAAACAAGTGTAGAAACTTGCGGGGGTGCAGACTGAGAGGGGGCGGGGAAGGGGGGAGGTGAGTTGCACCAGTTAACAACCAGCTAATAATTAGAATGACGCGACCAACTTATTATAATAATATATTCTTTAAAATAATCATGCAATTATTTTAAAAACACGAAATACATTTATCTTTATTATAAATCTGAGTGTAACATGCGATGATTATGTAAACACACGCGGCCTCCTCGCAGTCGCCGGCCGTTGGCGGAGCGTTCGAGCCAATTATTGTACTGTTATCGATGCAAAACATTTGTGTGCTATTACTGTGGAGGCTTGGCAAGCCACTACTGCCGCGTCGCGCCCTCAGTGCACTGTGAGCCGGGCCACACACACGGCCTCCACTTGTAACGCGTCTCATCGCCTATGGTATTCATATTAACTACAATGTGGCCCCTGTATTTCGCGTTAATTTATATCGACACGTCGGCGTCGTCGGCTTCCTGCACCTCACTAACACACTGCTAACAACAAACGAACACGGCCACTTCACAAGTGTCCAGTCGATCGCGGTTACCTACTTATAATGTTATACTTGTTAATTCATAGTTGTCTTTATTACGTTCAGTTTCTTGTTCAAACGATGTGAGCCGTCGGAACGCAGCGCCTTGCGACTCCAAACCACTTGATATTAAATTAATTTTATTTAATTTTTAGCATCTCGTTGATGTCTTTCATTGAGGCGTAGGCCGCGTAGCCTTCCATATTGAAAACTAATTAAAACTTCGCCAATCGAGGGCTTAATTTCATTCATTTATTATAATTATTATTTATGGAATAATAGTTTAAAGAAATGTTAAATGGTGGTAGTCTTCGTTGGTTTGGCACAATACTTCAGCGGGACGCGTTTATGGACTCGTTAGCTGTTTGTGCGACTCCTATCCCGATCACATCGCGCGAGTTCCTATGAGATGATCTGCCGGCGTCATGAGGATACTTATCTGTGCGTCACGCCTGAGCAGGACGCACCCGAGGCAGCCGCGACGCACTGACGCATCGCTCGGCGGCGCCTAATTGTTGTTTTATGACGATATAAAGTCAGCACGAGTGCGCTGTCATAACTCAGCCTAAAGTTGAAAGCGCACGCCTCGTGGGCACACTTCCGAACATCGTAACGTAGCGGCTGCACCCTGCAGGTAACTGCAGAAAGTCTGGCACGTTTAATTCAATAAGAATTAAAACATTGCAGAAATGAAAATTGCCCACGATCTTTGGTAACTCGATGGTTTTCGCCACCAGACAACGGCTGTCTCTGTGATCGTGTCAGAGAAAATAATAAAAATTCTTAACTTTGAGTTAAACTCGCCTTTGTACCTACATGCAATTTTTATTATGTATAACATGATATAAGTTGTTTTGGTGTACAATAAAGAATTAAAGAAGAATTAAAGAAAATTCTTAAATCTATTGAATGTATTGCTTTCTAAAACGCTTTTACAATAGGGAGGACTGAATTAAATTTCAATAAAAGTTACATTTTAAATGATTTGATTGTGATTGCGTAGCCTAGTCTACGGAAATGTTTGTAGGTGCGAGGGAGTCGCGCTGGAGACATGGACTAACATTTCTCACATTTGTAGCTATCAGACGTACCTACTAGATGTGTTCAGTATTTGCGTGTGAGAAGTAAGCCTTCTGCTCGTGGTCGTTGAGTGGTTCGTCTTGAGATTAACTTCTTGAAGTTACCGATAGAATTAGTAAGTGGTACGAGTTATGTTCGGTTTCCGCCGAAACAAAGCGCACTTTACATATTCATTAGTGCGGCTCCTCAGAGAGCGGCCGCTCGGGTTACAGCATGTTAATCACCGCGTTATTGTGTTGTCTCACTTCTCATATTCTGAATGAAGGTATCATCACACATTACTTAATGAGATTACAACGGAGATTGACGAGCTACTATTATATTGCTCTAAATGTAATTGAAAACTGTAGTCGCTTCCTTACATATCTGTTGAAAGGACGATGCTGCCCACAACGCGTCATATGACAGTGCACTACACTCATAACTAGGACATAGAGATGGTCTGACATTGTACCCTAAACTGTGTGTGGCATAAGGTCAGGCAGCACAGCTGTAGTATCGTGCGGCGTCTGTTATCACTATCAGTGACGTGGTGAACTTGTGAGGCGGATCGATGCCGAAGTGGGCCGGCGATGTGGGCCAAATGTTGTTCTTAGCACGGAGGTCTCATCTACGGGCGACGGGCGCGGCCGGGGGTGCGGCGCGGCGGCTCGGCCCGGCGGCGGGGAGGGGGCGGCGCAATTAACCGGCCGCGGTCATCGACCCGCGCGTTATCCTCCGATACATGCGACTTATTGTGACGACATCGACCCGTGACGTCACGCACCATTCATGAGCCGCTGATTGTGAGCACTCATCTGTCTCAGTCACTCAGCCACTGATCACTCGCTAGCTCGCCTGTCTGCTGCTGTTGATGTGTTCCTCTGTTCCTCTGGAATATCTTCTATCGACCAGTTTTCTTGTCCTGTTTCGCAGTAGGTTTGGGATCAAAATCTAGTATAACACGTAGGTTTTTCCTTCGTGTCCCTATTTTCTTGTACTGACAAAGAGAAGAAACCCATCTCTCTCTCATACAAGTTTTTCTTCTCATACAGGCTGTGATATAGCTTATTGACATCGCTAAGTAATTTTATTCGCTTGTGTTCCCGAAGAAGAAAGTTAGTAATAGCAGTTAAAACTGATCTTAAGTTTCTTCTCTCTCTAAAGAGATGTTAAAGGCATTCGCTTTCAAACGTTTTCATGTAATTTCTGTAAATCTGAATTAACTAATGTGTGTGTACTGTTACACAGTACAGATCTTTACAATATCAAATGGGACTGGTGGCTCGTCTTGCCAAAAGGCCATAATTTTCGAATGCAAAGCGTAAGCATTGTTTGTTCCCACACGAGAGGTCATTCCATATCGATTGTATTTTGTGGCAAACCTGCCGAGAAGGTGTGCTCATAATCTTCGTTAGCACTGTTTTAACTCTCTTCTTGTGATCGCGCGCACATTGATGCGCTAAAAAAAGCTTTAGAAACCGCACAACGCGCGAACGCTGCAGAGAGAGAGAGAGAGCAGCGGGCTCTTCCGCACCGAGTCGTCTGTGATCATCTTTAGTTTTCATATTCTTTACTGATCGGTAGCCGAGTCCCGCGCCCGGTGTGGCCACAGCCTAGGGCTGGTCGGCCGCCGTCGCGGTGGCTGCTCAGTTTCATATTCTTTACTGATCGGTAGCCGAGTCCCGCGCCCGGTGTGGCCACAGCCTAGGGCTGGTCGGCCGCCGTCGCGGTGGCTGCTCAGTTTCATATTCTTTACTGATCGGTAGCCGAGTCCCGCGCCCGGTGTGGCCACAGCCTAGGGCTGGTCGGCCGCCGTCGCGGTGGCTGCTCAGTTTCATATTCTTTACTGATCGGTAGCCGAGTCCCGCGCCCGGTGTGGCCACAGCCTAGGGCTGGTCGGCCGCCGTCGCGGTGGCTGCTCAGTTTCATATTCTTTACTGATCGGTAGCCGAGTCCCGCGCCCGGTGTGGCCACAGCCTAGGGCTGGTCGGCCGCCGTCGCGGTGGCTGCTCTGTTTCATATTCTTTACTGATCGGTAGCCGAGTCCCGCGCCCGGTGTGGCCACAGCCTAGGGCTGGTCGGCCGCCGTCGCGGTGGCTGCTCAGTTTCATATTCTTTACTGATCGGTAGCCGAGTCCCGCGCCCGGTGTGGCCACAGCCTAGGGCTGGTCGGCCGCCGTCGCGGTGGCTGCTCAGCTTCATATTCTTTACTGATCGGTAGCCGAGTCCCGCGCCCGGTGTGGCCACAGCCTAGGGCTGGTCGGCCGCCGTCGCGGTGGCTGCTCAGTTTCATATTCTTTACTGATCGGTAGCCGAGTCCCGCGCCCGGTGTGGCCACAGCCTAGGGCTGGTCGGCCGCCGTCGCGGTGGCTGCTCTGTTTCATATTCTTTACTGATCGGTAGCCGAGTCCCGCGCCCGGTGTGGCCACAGCCTAGGGCTGGTCGGCCGCCGTCGCGGTGGCTGCTCAGTTTCATATTCTTTACTGATCGGTAGCCGAGTCCCGCGCCCGGTGTGGCCACAGCCTAGGGCTGGTCGGCCGCCGTCGCGGTGGCTGCTCTGTTTCATATTCTTTACTGATCGGTAGCCGAGTCCCGCGCCCGGTGTGGCCACAGCCTAGGGCTGGTCGGCCGCCGTCGCGGTGGCTGCTCTGTTTCATATTCTTTACTGATCGGTAGCCGAGTCCCGCGCCCGGTGTGGCCACAGCCTAGGGCTGGTCGGCCGCCGTCGCGGTGGCTGCTCTGTTTCATATTCTTTACTGATCGGTAGCCGAGTCCCGCACCCGGTGTGGCCACAGCCTAGGGCTGGTCGGCCGCCGTCGCGGTGGCTGCTCTGTTTCATATTCTTTACTGATCGGTAGCCGAGTCCCGCGCCCGGTGTGGCCGCAGCCTAGGGCTGGTCGGCCGCCGTCGCGGCGGCTGCTCAGTTTTTTGCCGCTGTTGCGCTCCGTGTCTGACGCTAAGTGAAACCCGCTGCTTGTCCATTAACTAATTTTTGCATTTTAATGACGATTGCATTACTGACTGCAACGCCGCTTCTCATTAGCGCCATTTGCATCACTAATCACCTGGCGTTCGTTGTGTCAACTAATCATCTTGATCATTGGCAGCTCGGCATATCACGACCGTCCTCGTCCATTGTTTAGTTATCTACTGAACCACCTTCTCGTTTATTTCTCCCTAAGGGGGCCGTGCGGAGCCCCCGTGATGAATCGTGTTGGGTGACGTGCCCGGTGTGTCCTGTCTATGGGGTCAGTAGCGAGCCGGCATGCGACAGACTCCAATGTGTGTTACAACTCTTCAAGCAGCTGCTCGTTCTGAAGAACTATTTCAGTCTAACATATTACAATATTGGACATATTTACTGGCATCATCTCCTTGGCTGCAGGTCACCAGGAAGCGCCTGGCAAAAGTATAAACAGTATTTTGAATCATAAATGTGAAAACTAAGCTTTGTTTTAAAAGAAAGTCATGTAGTAGTGCTCTTATAAGGCAGATGCCCTAAATAAGTACGAAGTATAATCCCAAACTGAGTTTAGTACTGAGGGCGGGTGCCCTGGTGCTACAGTATAGAGAGATTTCTTTTCGGTAGATTCTTCCAAAGAATACCGTTTGTATTTATATGGTATAATTTGTATAGTTTGCAGTTATGATGACTGGTGTGGGTAGTAGTAGGCCTACACATACATATTATGTACATATATGTGCGTAACTGAGAATATCGATCATACTCGTAGTTTAAGGCAATAAAATTATAGTAAGGCTGCGTCAGCGACGAGCAACGCGAAACACGGACGTGAGCGCGGCGTGAGCGCGGCGTGCCCGCAGCATGTCCTTGGCGGTGACGCCGTGACACGCGCACTCGTTGACTTGCAGATCACCACGACTCTCTGTGCTGAAGCCTTCCCTCCTTGAACGGGCCATATTTTAATATTCAGCGCTATGAGTAGAGTTCAACCCCAACACTTGCGTTAAGTTATTTCTTTGATATCGTCAGCCGCTCGGCGGTATATTAATAGCTTGTTAGATTACAATAATATTGAAAGTGCGCTGGGGTCGTGGCCGCCGCCCTCGCTCCTTTCAAATTGGATTTAAACATTGTGAATTACCTTTCTTTGATTCGCGGGTTAGCCAAATGGGGACGATTTATGGAATAGCGCAGTAGAGGCATTCCCGGGGGAGAGTCCCGTGGCAGCCGGGACGCGGGACGCGGGCTGCGCGGCGCGGCGCAGTAATTCACGCGCGCGATTTACTACGCGTCCCGTGAGCGATGGCGGACGCACTGACCCCACTTTAAATAGAAGCCGGCCCGCGCCCGGCCCGCTCCGGCCGCACCTCGTTTATACTCTCCGGTTAATGTGATCCTATCTTTTAAATCTCCCGAAGAGGAAAACGTTTGTTTGAACAGAGGCGGCAGTGAGCTCCAAACTATGAATGTTAAGCGGTTCCGCGGAGCGCGATCGATCGAGTCGTAATGTTGCTCGCTATTTTCCGATCGCGAGACAATGTGAGGTAACCGGCAGCAGGTTAGGTAGTTAGATGAACCGTTAACTTTTGAGCGCTACAGTAGGCAGTGGTCCTGTGCCCGCACCCCGCATGCGGGGCTCCGGCGTGCGCGGTGTCCGCACGAGTGCGTCCTCGGCTCCCCTCGTCACCACGTCGTGAAACATTCTGTAAAGCTAATATTTAAAATAATACAAGCAGTCTGTAGGGAGTCGTATCATGCGTGATGCGAGTCATGTCATGGGCCTTGTATTTACTGTATCTACCCTTCCCGGGCCAGTAGTGAAACATTCCGTTTTATCACTGTTTTAAATATTTATTGTTTTTGGTGCAGCTAGCTGGAAGTATCTCAATGGTTACATTTAGATTACTTAGAGGTTCGAAACTATGAAAGTTTTCTCCAAATCATGAATAAGCCCAAATCTAAGTGACAACAAAGTACCAGCTAATTCACAGCCGGCGTCCAAGGCAGCAGTTATCTCGGCATCACAAACGATCACAACGTTCGCTAATCTTGTAACGTTGCTTAGCTCCTATATCACGCGGTGATTTGTCTCCGCGGTGACTGCTTTATGTCCGTCAGAGTAGTCAGGCCCAATCTGCTCGTAACGGCTTGACTTCCAGTAGATCAATCCGCAGTCGGTCGCAATGTATGCGCGCGCGCCGATCGCTATCGCCGCCCCCCCCGCTCCCCCCGCTGACGACGCAATTACCGCATCATTATACAGAGTATCCCCACGACACACACACACGTGTAGCCGCTAGTTACTACACGATGTAGAACTTGTTAACATTTCACGACTACTTTTTATAACAATGCTCGATTATATTGTCAAAACTCTCTTTCTTTGTAAATATTTTAATGTATGAGCTACCATTTCTATATGTATTATCTTTGCATTATGATTTATGAAAAAGAGCTGAAAATAATGAAGTAGTCGGGCAAATGGTGTCAGGTCGTGAAGGGCAAGGCTGCACAATACAACGTGAGCAGTGTGCAGTACGGGTTCCCGCGAATATCACCTGCGGTCAGCTGGAACCACTCGAATGCAGATTAGCGACACGTGACCCTAGTTGTAGGTCATGGCAATGGTCTCATAATAATTCGAATCGAAAACTGATAGTAGTAGATAGCCCGGATCCAAATCATTCGACGACTTTGTCTCTTTTTTTAAGAAATCTCCTAAATAATGTAACCACGTGACGCCTATTATTGTTGTATCAAAAAATAAGGCTAGCAATTTAATATTCAATTATTGGTAATTGGTGTTACCCGGTAGTCGGCACAATTTAGAATGTATAATACAGCAATAATTCGGCGGAGGTGGGTCAGGACGGGCCGGCCGCACGGTACCACCGCGTGCTCTACAGCGACGTGCCGCGCTCGCCGCCCACTCGTTTGGCGCACAATCATCATTGTAATGGCGATGATTTCGCAACGGTCAGTGCACAATGCGTGCTTTGTGCAGGACAATGCCGCCGCAGCTGCGCCGGAGCAGTCGCTAGCGCACGACAGTGGCTCGTGTGGGTGTACGAGCCACTCGCCACCGGCCAGCCCCGGCCATTGTGTGGACGCTCCTCAGCGCGACCTTGCCCCTCGCAGACTCCTTCACATAAATTTCCAAATGTGTCAGATTAACACAATGACACCTTCATGTGCTTAGACGGCTGCGATTGGTTTTTGATTTCATAAAAACTGTTTGATTGGTTACATTCGGTGCGTACACACGTGCGTGCGCTGCAGAAGCGCGCGGCTCGACCTCACGAACCTCGTACATCAGAGAGCTGCTCCTTCGGTATTTTTACTTTCGTCAATATTATACGTACCTGACTCGATGATGTTGAGCGTACCGTGAGCAAGTTGGCACCAATACCGTAGTATAAAGAGGGACACGCACACACACTGGGCAGAAAATGTCAATCATGATGATGATTTTATAGATAAATTGTTGTCCATTTACGATGTTTAAGAACTATGCTAGAGTACCTACCAAAACTAACTTTTCTCTTGTGTTTTCAGTGTCGGGTCGCGGTGACGTCAGCCACTACTTCAACACACAGATGGTGCTCGACCTGAACGGTACGTACCAACCTGCTCATTATAATGTCAGTGCGCGCGCCCAGTACCCGCGTCCCGATGGCTACGCGTCGGTTCGTGGCGTCCTCTGTTGTGTTCAGGTACTATCTATCCTCGGCGGTGCCCGCGTTGCGCAGGCGCCGAGTGGAAGTTGTGGTCGGCCGCCGCTGTCGCCGTCACACGGCGAGACAAAACGACGACATAATTAAATTAATACAAATTCACAGCTGAATCGGTTTTTGTGCGGCCGCTCGGCGACACCGAAACATTTCTAATTTTCGTCTAGGTTCGTTTTTTATTCGCGTTAATTATGAGATGAATGGGCTGCTGGGTAAAAACCGTGTGGCGGCGGTGCGGGCGCGGGGGGCGGCGGACGCGTTGTTGTGATGCGCGTGCGTCACGGAGCTCGCCGCCCCGCGCCGCTCCGGGCCACACAAATCAGACCCAAAAGCTCCAATCCTTACGACGACCAAACAACTCACGCACGCCACGGAGAGCGGCAGGAGCTCATGCGCCATGTGGCATACACGCTGCGAGCGCTACGACAGGTCAGTTTGCGCTGGTCATGCGCTGAACAGTCTTAGGAGTCTTGGACGTAGGTACTGTTATAGCGAATTCTTACAAAAGTTTGGTATTACAAACGTTCAACTAATGATGAACTTTTAGGACATTTATAAGGCATCGGAAGATAAAAGCGATGCTTTAGACATTTTTACTATTTGGTCAAAACATTACTCAGAAAACTGCACCTCTATGATATCCGTGACACCCCTTTGGATCTGCTGATTGTGCTCGTATACGAAAACCTACACGTACACCAGTCTTGTAGGTACTTGTAATCTTCTGATCTTGTAATCTTGAAAGAATATGTAAGAATGAGGGTTCCCTCAGCGCTCAATCGGTGGCCCAATTTCGTTATAAATTCATAATATACATAATTTGCCTAAAGACTAACCATGATAAGATGTGTTTTCAGACGAGGTGGTCTCATGTCTTTAAATTTATTTAAATTCAAACGTCTGCAGCTTGTTATGGACCTATAGATAATGCCCGTGCAACAGTAGGTACCGCGGCCCTGGAATACAAAGGGTGTCTGAAGGAACACGGGTGGGTTAAGTCGCTAAGAGTCAGTCTCTGACAGGCTGCCGACTCCGAGGAGGAGAATTATTTTATGACTGGGAAGTCATAAAATAATTAGATAACAACAGTTTTGTTTTTGGATGGGAATCCAAAAACAAAACTGTTGTTATCTAATTAGTTTCATGTGAATAATCTATATCTTAATGAAAATAATTTCGCTTCCTTCACTGCGAGCTGCGAGCGAGCCTTCTGCCGCAGCCGCTGTACCATGACACCATTATTCAAATCTGAAGCAACAAAAACGCCGGCGATGACATCGAGATTTTCCATCTGTCACACTCCATGCTCGTAATTCTACAGTTTTTGTGTGACAGTATCCTCTTTATCGGCGCTTTATTCAGAGATTCGCTTTATTACCTGCGCTGGCTCGCTGACAAACGACTGCGGCTGCCGCACGCCGAACAAGGCCTTTCATTCGATTTCATTGCCTTAATTACTTGAAAAATTTATTGGAATTCCTCACGTATGCATAATACAGCAGTAGCTACGTATGTGCACTCATTCAAGAGGAGACCGTTCCTCGGAGGGCAAACTAATTGAGTATCGGTGGGCTCCGCGCGGCGACACGTTGGGCTCCCACGTCGCGTGACGCAGCAGCTTCCGAGCCGCGCCGCCGCCGCCGCCGCCGCCCCGTGCTCACGAATTATACCAAATTATAGCCCAGTTAGTTATTCTACGATACGCGACTGCTCGCCTTACGTAGCCATGGGAACCGTACTCATTGCTCTAGTATCCATCCATATTTCAATATCAGAAGCAGATTAAAAGATTTTGTATTTTTACTTACTTTTGGAACCTTCTGTTCATGTTTGTGATTAGCGCAGCGTGATGCTCGCTCTGCGCGTGTCCTAGAGGAGAGCTGTAGACTCATCCAGAGCGACGAGGGTGTGCTGCAGGCGGTGCACTTGGGGTGTGCGGGAGGATTGTATCGGGCGGCTGATACTATCCCTCTGACAGCAGTGTCAAAGAACACTTGGTAATGCGTTTCACGAACCGTTTCATGAACTAAAAAAAATCTTTATTTATATCTCTTTACACAATATAGTTACATATTAATAGTCACAGTAATCTTAAATAAATAATTATGCTAGTATCCAACAAATAGAATTAAATGTAGAATTAAATTATCAATACATACATATTTCAGGACTTACGGAAAATTTATTTTATACCTACAATTATGTATAATTAGCGATTTTCCTATACATACTTATAAAACCTGTGTTTCAGGTCATCATTTAACTTACTTAACTGCTGAATGGTGGGCATTTTGAGGTATACGAGTAGTTTTTTATTAGCATTGCGGACGTAGATTCCGAGCGCCAAACCAAACAGTTTACTCGATACTACATACTGTTGCGTCTCGGTCGCACCAGAAGCTCTCCCGATGGCACACGCGGTGCCGTGTTCGCTCACTGAGTTCTGCTGGCTAAACCGTCGGAAACCATTGGATGCATGTTCACTTGTTTTTTAATATCTTCATCAAAAATGGCAAACTACCTGCGATAAATGTTAGTCGAAGTATGAATGGCCGCGCGCATTCCTTGGCTCTCTGCTTGACATAGCTCTCAGTAATTTCCTATGTAAATGTGATCACTCGAAAGTGGGCTCGCATCTCAACGCCAGTCGCCGCCGCCGCGTGCGCGCGCCGCGCGGTTCCCTGCTAGCCAGCGCCGCGGCAGGCTGCCGACACACCGCTGCTTTAGGTACACCTACACTTGTTCATTACATTTTTTAATGCCGATTTTACCAAATGTTACCACAAAAGTCATTACATTAATCGCAGTAAAGTTGAAAGAATCAATCTTAATAATCAAATATTAAGCAGGTCAATTTGAGAATTCTAATAAAAATAACTTTTTGTGAGGTTAATCTTGTGATTTGAGGAAAAAGCGTTATCCCGCTGTGTTCATTTGAGAGTAGGTGTCGTGGCTGGCGATGATAGTGGCACACAATCGTATTGTAGTGGTCAATGTCGATATTACACGGCTTATTACGAAAGGGGCGGTGGTAGCCTGCGCCCGCCGGCGGCTCACGCGCATCTACTGTTGGTGACGGCTCGCACTTGCGCGCGACCAACTAATGTCAGTGTGCTCTCTGCCTGGCTCTTACGTAAAACTTGGTCATTAATGCGTCGCCCTACCTCGAGCTACAACAACACAGTTCACGTGTTGACCGCCGTGCGTAGCTCCAGAGCACTGGCTGCAGCGCCCCATACACTTTAGTGGCGACCATTATGGCAGCTCAATGAACATACACGCGTTTTTGCGACGCCCCTTATTTAGCGAAGTGTAGCCAAGATAGTTAAGACCCTGCAGCCTGCAGCACCGGGCGCTCAGCACTGGACTTGACCAAATCGGTTGAGAGCGACCCACGCTGTAACCGTTGTTGAGTTTATATTATCATTATAATTAAATCGAATTATTGTCATGTATTACGCATTGGACATTACTTATGACTATGTTTTATCTTGAGAAACTTAAGGATCTATTTCACTGATGAACTCTTTACTTGCTTTAATTTGGTTGCTTCTATTATTTAAATTTGATCGTTTGTGAAGTAATTAAATCACTACAGGAAACGACATTTCAATTCCCAAAGCGTATCGACATCGTGGGTACATGTCACAGCATCTGAGTGCAGTCTCCCGTCGCTGTTACACTTGTAATGACAGACTTTGTTCTGATGTGTGCGTGTGCAGAACTGTGTAATATTTATGTCTAAAAAGTAATTATTAATGTTCAAATTATGAATATTATGGAGCGGGTAATAGTGCGTTACTGAATGTAGTTTATAAATAACGCTCATTACAGCGCGGAGCTGCGCGCTGCACGGCGTACTGTGCGCACGGGCGCAGTACCCGTTCACAGTCCTTTCTGAAGTATAAGTAAATAATTATTGCATTATTGAACCACTAGCCTTTGCCAAAGGATCCGTTCGCGTTTAAATAGATTTTCGCAAAAAACTTCAGCTTATAATCGTCTCCAGGACTTCATCTATCTAAATCAGTTCACCGATTTGGGTGCGAGAGCGTAACAAATCCATGTTCGGTCTTCCTACAAGTTCCGATGGAAGCGTTAGATTTTTTCGCACAGACTGCCGATTGGCAGACCATGCTCTGGGCCACCTCGTGTGCAGCAGCGAGCTTGCCGCGAGTACTGGTGCGCGCGCTCTCCTCGGCTGCACTGCGCCCTGACAGCCAAGTTACGACACGTAACGCTGTTCCGAACAAGAGCCGCGATAAGAGCTCGGCCTTATCTCACTTGTGTCCATATCGTGAGCGCGCTTGTAGCTCATTGTAATAGCGACGTACACATGCATATTGTGAGGCGGCTTCGGCTCTCGCTTCGGAGGTAACTGGAGAGGGCCGCCAATAACACACACTGTAAGAGCCTCAGAGTATGCTTACAATATAATTTATCTTACAATCATTTCTGAAAACTTACTATTCATATTTTTTTCGTTAAGTAATAATAAGACTTAAGTTGGTATCTTGATATATCTATGGTACCTACATTGCCCCATCAGTATCCAGAGCACTTTTAAAGTTGGTGTTCTGTCACGAGGCCCTAGACGCAGTGCCATTCTATCATCGAGGGTTGAAATTCCAAAAAGTAAGGGTTTGACCACGTGACATTTCGGTAGCCGCGTTGGTCAATCCTGTACATTTGAGCTGGGGAGCCGCCGCGCGCCGCCGCAGCGCTGTCCCGCGAGGTTAACGCGCTTCTTAATTGCTTCTGTAACATTAAGTGTGCGATTAGCATAATATTGCTTGTGTTACATTAATAATTTTATTATAATTAGCATAACGTAGCGCGGTTAGACGCGCCGCTACACCGCATTCTACTCGTATTTGTTGCGTAACCTTTCCAGCATGAATTGTTCCATTTATGATCATCCTGAGGACACTTATTGAACAAATCTTTCGCGTTTTTCATATCTCGGTAGCTGTATTCTGCACAGTGTCTGGAAACAGGCATCAAATGGCAACAAGACGGGAAAAAGTAATGTAGCGGTAGGTGTGCACCGTCGTCACACACGAGCTTAGCCAACTACAGGCATTCTGACAAGAAACGTGCGTGATTTATTATAATTGACAGCCAAAAGAAGTCGGTTAAACATTTTTAGAAAAAATTGCGTCTGTTATAAATAAGTAGAAGTTATTAAGTAACGGCCACAATAAAAACAAACGCGTGTATTCTTGCTTCTCATTCAAATCGCTGCTAATTACATCTTACTTATTAATTAGCATTGTTACTCCGTTATTCATTTAAATTGTTAAAATATTCTCAGAATATTCTTCTATAATTAGCTTCGGGCAGGTTTCAATAGCGGAAGGATTGTGCTGAGGTCCGTCTGCACGAGTGGGCACCGCCTCGACGCCGATGTTCGTGGCGTCCAATATTCCCTCTTCTTATTAGCGGGTCGTCATGAGGTGGCGCCTCCCACGGCTCGCGCCCGTAGCGGCCTGCGCCGGCGCAGCGCCCAGGGCCACCGCGTCTCTCCATACCAGGCACAAATCTACTGCACGCTACACTTGTGCAGCTCTCCGTGCACTTGAGTGAGCTGTATTCGATATTTTCTTCAAATGCTCCAGACATTAAAATATTTAAAAGTGTTCCGCTTAGTATGCTGGCCGCCGCTCGCGCATTAGTCGAGGGAAGCGCGTGGAAAGCGAATACCAATGTATTTGAATGTAGTATTTAGATCAATCACCTCGGCGACGAGGCTGACTGTCATACTTGATGCGGCACAAACACATTACACAGACTTTAAACGTACGCCTGAGATTTATTTTATGTTTTACAAATAATTTTAAATTGACTTAGTTTGGCATTTATAATGTTACTGAGCAAACGAACGATGTAACACTTGTGGGGCGGTCGGGTAATAGTACTGTAATGATATGTTCAGTGACCCTTTCTCTCATTACAATAGTAAGTGCTCGATGAGGCGCGGTGCTCTTGCGCCGGCGCACCGCGCGCTGCAGGTGTGCCGTGTTCGTGCGAGCGGCGCGCACGGTCTGCTGTGCACAGAAGTAACTTGTGCAGCGTCACCTGTTACATTCATGTACGGTGCTTGTGCTTCAATGTATGGACGGAATGTGCTTGATTACACTAAAGTTACTTGCACAACTCATTTACATACGTATATATATATATATATGTATATATATACGTAAGAGTTTTAATAAATAGAGCTTTTCATTTTAATTCACGTCGCCATATGTGAAGCCCTTCATTCTAATAAACATCATGTGATTACAATAAATGTCATCGATTGAATCTTCCTTTCAAGAATATTAATCAGCTTTCTGTTTGTTATTCCCGTCCGAGCGCGGTACGTGTAGGTGGCGATTAGTTCACACGTACAGCGCGTACAGCGCGGACTGCAGGTCTGGTCATCAGATAGCTGAACAATTGGGAATGTCGCAGGATGAGTGCACAGTGTCCGCGCACTCCGCGCTCTACAACAGTTAGCCTCGCATAAGGCGCGTCACCGTTGTCTGAAGACGCGCCACTAGTTTTTCGCGGCACATTCTTCGTCTGTAAAGGTAATATGTAAATACTCGCGCATGATAAGCAGCCAGCAGGCGCAGGCGCGCCACACGCCCGCGGCCCGCCAAGGAGCGTTTACTTCGCTTCAAGGTACATATCAATGCCTCTATTTAACTGCTCAAGTCATTCAGGAGAAATTATTGCTTAAATCAAGTACTATCCGAATCTACCAAGATCCATAAGGTATTATTGTAGTATAAAATGGATATTATTGTGTATTGCTAAGCAGCACAGCGCGCGGTCGTAACAGCGGCGCAAGCGCAGTGTGCGCGGAACCTTCTCGCTGATTACTAATGAATAGTTCATTTGCATGAGCCGCGTTGCCGTGTACGGCACAGCTGGGCGATGGAATAACTCTCCAGCTCCTCGATATGGAGCTGCGTCCACATGCTGCCGGGCTCCGGCGAAGCGGTCGTGGTGTCCGCTCAACTATACTTCTGCGACTTACAAACGAGAATATTTCGCGTAACGCACAAAACTCACTCGCCCACGTATTTGCATGCGTCGCGTCTACCTGCGCACGCATCTGCCTGCATTTTTTCCGTCGACTCCGTCTGTCGAACAATCGCTTGCATATTTCTTTCTATGTATTTCCATTAGTTTTTGTCGCCGCCTGCATCCGCGCCGGTGAGACGTGAATACAATTTTTTTAGTTGAGATTTATTGCAAAACCTGCATTAGGATCTATCGGCCACAATGCTCGGCTGCTAACGCGACGAGGACGAGGCGCGCGTGTCCCGGTTCTGACGACACTGCTCTATATTATTATCACATTACAAGTTACATACTCATTGTTTGCGAGTTTTTGTTATCGTTAAAAAAAATGTAGTGTAATATTATTATCTGGTGCATCATGTGCACTACCGCTCATCAATCTTGTGCACAGAAGGAACACTGCACACCGCTACTCGCCTGCGCTTGCGCATCCAAGTTAACGAGCGTCACGTGTGTGCGCCCTTCGGCTCACATCGCACGGGCACGTGGACGACTCCAGCAGCCCGGAGCCGCCGCTTTCTTATTAATAATGATATAGTCCTGTCTCCTGCGACACCGTGATATAGTCCCCGTCCCGCCCCCTCCGTTCGACGCGCGCCAAATTGACATTTGGGCTAATTGTAGGCGACAACTGCTGCATGGCCCTTCAGCTGCCGTGGCGTACGCGCTCGCCACTTAATAAATAAGCGAAGACGGGAGATGCCACATTAATATACATCAGCTAGTATATTATTACCTGTGCTGGCTGCTGGGACGGGGACCACTCCACCATGCTAATGAGAAAGTGTCTACTGTATCGGCCGCGAGCGCAGATGCCTCTCCGCCATTGTTCTCGACGTGCTAATGTGTTGACATGGTCTGATACTTTTTATCGCATATTCGATGAGTGCTTCGTAAAGCTACAGTAGGTCACTTGCAGATAGCGGTACCGCTTCACTGCAAAGCGATAGTTTTCTATCGTTGTGTGCTCTTTGTGCTCAGTACGACCTGTATCACGATGAAATGAAAAATCTGGCCATGCACAGCCAGTAAATATAAACAATATATTTCCTGTTTGTCGAGCAACTGCCCACAGGTGATATTGGCTTTGCTAGTCACGTCACCCGGTATAGCGCAGGTGTTGTGAGCACGGCTGAGTAGCAGCGCCAGCAGTGCCTGCGCGTGCCAGCGGCGTCACACCCTCACGTCTGACTATATATTAGGTTTGTATTATAATAATAATAATAATAAAATAGCTTTATTTATTCCACAAAAATTAATTCATTGCAGTATATGATAGGGTTGCCAATTATTTTTTCAAAATTTAGATTGAGTTATTACATTTATAATAAAAAATAAGATAAAAAATAAATAGTCACTTCATTATGTTAATTCGAATACTAAATACATATGACAGAGACAGACACTGAGAGTGTTGAGGGTAACGTGTCGGATATTCAACATCCTCATATTAACGACCAGAGCAACATAAATACTAGGCGCTTGAAACGTAAACAGCAAGAAAACGAATTTAGTAGCTTTATGCAAGAGGTGCGGGATTCTTTCGCGAATTTTGCTGAGGAACAAAACTTAAAATTGAAAAGTCTGGAATCAACTATAGCCGAAATTAAAAGCCAGAACACTAGCATCACTGAATCCATGCAGGCTTTATCTTCTAATTATGATAGTATACTGAAAGAATTGGAATGCCTCAAACTTGAGCGTAAAGAACATTTAAATTACATTAACACCCTGGAAAATAAAATAGAAAACCTGGAAAAACAGACGTGTTCCGCTAAGGTTGAATTGAGAAATATTCCAAAATTGAGTAACGAGACGAAAGAAGAACTATGCAATGTGGTAAAGAAAGTCGGAAATGTCCTCAACTTACAAATAAAAAAAACTTTTTACAAAAAATAAAACCGACTTCTAAACAAAAAAACCAAAAACTCTAAAATAACTTTAATTTCGGAACTCGGTGTTTTTGGTTGCTTTTTTGTTGTTGAACACACCGACTTCCGAAATTAAAGTTATTTTAGAGTTTTTGGTTTTTTTGTTTAGAAGTCGGTTTTATTTTTTGTAAAAAGTTTTTTATTTTTCACTTTTTAGTGGTACCTACACCCCCTCCCCTCCCCCACCTAAACGAACCAATCACATTGGTGTAAAAAAAACGTACTGCTCCTTTGCGGAGTAAACTAAGAGGTCGTCAATGTAGGCAATGTAGATATTTTTTTTAGATTTTTGTTGATTTTTCGAAAACCGCTTGGTTGATTTCGATAAAATTTTCATGGGACCATTTGGGAAGTATACCCTTTCCAACAAAAAAAGAATTTTTCAAATCGGTTGACAAGCGACGGAGTTATGCGCGAACAAACAATAAAAAAAAAAAAAAAAAAAAAAAAAAAAAACATACAAACATCCGAATTGAGAACCTCCTCCTTTTTTAGAAGTCGGTTAAAAACATCAGACATCAAAGACATTTATCGGCCTTTTGCAAAGCCAAACGTAATAAAACCTATTGTCGTTGAATTCACATCAGTTCTTACAAAAGAAAGTGTACTAAGCAGTATTAAGAAATTAACTTTGACGGAAAAGACGGAAAAGTTAAACACTGACATACTTAGCCTGCATAGCCCACAGAAGCCGATCTTTATATCAGACTGTCTAACTCCAAAGGGCAGGCGTTTGTTCTTCCTTGCGCGCGATTTTGCAACTACGTATAAATACACCTACTGCTGGACCTCTTATGGAAAAGTATATTTGAGAAAAAAGGAGGGAATGCCGCATATCCGTGTTAATGAAGAAAATGATCTCATAAAACTAAAGAACGGAGAGAAGTCGACTGAATGACTATGTTTGATTTATTATTTTCTTTTTGATAATTATTCTACAAGCTCTCGTTTATATTGCTCCTACTTTTTATTACTGCATGTTTATTTTGTAAAACATATGTATGTTTATTGGAATGTTGCATACAATCTTACATACGAACACTACACACAAATTTACAGCTACTTTAAATACACCTCGATATCTTCGTTGTCCATACATTTTATGTGCCTGTTTCTGTTAATTGTCAATTATTTGCATGGCTCAGTAATAGTTACATTGATATGCTATTTACTACAAAGTTTACAATTTTTATATAAAGACGTCAATAATTTTGCTCAACATCTGAGTTATGGTATATTCAAATTTCAATCAACAATTATTCTGAACTATTTAAAGTTGATCCTATGCCTAAATTATCTTAACAGAAATGGATGATGTAACTACGGAAATTGATGAAATATCAGTGTCGAAATCTATTGAATGTGATGTTGAGAATTGCAGAGATTTGATACCTTGTCCGGATGACTGTTTGACCGTTGTTACCCAGAACATACGCAGTATATCTCGTAACTTCGATGCTTTTGTGGTTTTACTGCATGATTTGGGTTTTGGGTGTGACATTATTGTACTGACGGAGTGCTGGCTATCGTGTAACCCCATTATACCCAATCTCGATGGATATAGCCATTATTCGTCAAATAATTGTGGTAACCAGAACGATGGAGTAACAATCTTTCATAAAACATGTCTCAGTGTTGTTTGCGAGGAGCCGCCATGCCAAGAATGTAACTGCCTTGTCCTAAGAATTGGTTCTGAAACAGCAATAGTGGCTATTTACCGATCCCCCTCAAATAGAAAGACAGATGCCTTTTTTCTGTCTCTCAATAATATCCTGACTAATCTCAGCGGCGTCAAAAATGTTTCTATTATTGGAGATATTAACATAAATATCGGTTCTGACGTCCAGTGCCCCAGTTCTTCGGAGTACCTGAATTTGTGTGCATACCATGGTATCTTACCTGCTCACACTCTGCCAACGAGAAATGGCAAAACCTGCATTGACCACGTGATGCTTAGAACGCAGTTCCAAGCACTCACTGTGATTCTGCAATCTAACGTCACTGATCATCAGGCTGTTTTGCTGTGTCTTCGTCGTAAACAGACTAGAACATTTGCCCAGGTTTTCCATAATAAGGTTAATTCCGAAAAATTAAACCAAAATATATCGCAATTAGATTGGCAACCAGTGTATTCGGCAGCTGAACCAAATATTGCCCTGGATTATTTTATTACATCTATTCAACGTGAAATTGCTGCAAATACAATATTTCAGAAATTATCAAGACGTAAAAAAATTATCAAACCTTGGATTACTCCGGGTCTGATCCGCTGCATGAGACACAGGGACAGATTACATAGCCAGTTACGAAATTCACCGGAAAACGATACTCTAAAAGTTATCTACACAAGATACAGAAATTTCTGCAACAAACTACTTAAAAAAGTTAGAATAGCATATGAAAAGAACTTATTGAAATCTGCTGGA
The DNA here is from genome assembly GCA_905332915.2 of Hecatera dysodea. Classification (NCBI taxonomy): domain Eukaryota; kingdom Metazoa; phylum Arthropoda; class Insecta; order Lepidoptera; family Noctuidae; genus Hecatera; species Hecatera dysodea. Next base: position 161,712 of record HG995294.1, on the reverse strand, counting down.
ATTAATAACAAAAAAATATGGGATGCAATAAAAACAATTACAAACACTAAAAAAAACCAAAAGTAACGCGACAGAATTATTAAATACTAGTAACGCAAGAGAGTCGGTAGAAAGGGTGAACGAATTTTTTGTCGGTATAGGGAGGGACTTGGCAGGTAGGACTATTCAATGTGCTAATCCACAGCACCAACATTTGGTAATAGATGACCCTCAGCACTGCCTCAAATCATTCGCAATATTGGACACTGATGAAACCGAAGTAGAGAGCTTGATAATGGGACTGAAAAATATTTGTTCCACTGGATGGGACTCTATATCCAATGGTCTTCTTAAAGATAATAAAAACATCCTTGTTCCACCTTTAACACATATTTTTAATATGTGCTTATCCCAAGGAGTTTTCCCTACAGTGCTGAAGAAGTCTGTGGTGCACCCCATATATAAATCCGGAGAAAAAGATCTTGTCACAAACTATAGGCCTATATCCATCTTGCCATCGATCTCCAAGCTCCTGGAACGTATCCTCAATAAAAGACTGACCAATTATCTAGAAAACAACAATCTTCTCTCAAACAATCAATTTGGCTTCAGGACTGGTAGATCGACAAGTGATGCTGCACATGAGCTTGTGGATTATGTGGTTCAAAATCTGGATGCCGGCAGGAAGACTATAGGCATTTTCTTGGACTTGGCCAAGGCCTTTGATACGGTTTCCGTACCACAGCTTTTGCAAAAACTGGAACGAATAGGCATTAGAGGCGATCAACACAAAATCTTTAAAGATTACCTATCAGAGCGCTCCCAGTGTGTTAAAATTAACGAGTATATAAGCAGCGACTTGCCTATTACTTTTGGCGTTCCTCAGGGCAGTATTCTGGGTCCAAGTCTTTTCCTCGTGTATTTGAACGATCTTTGTGAGCTCAATCTTCCTGGAGGTAAAATTATATCTTACGCTGATGATACAGTACTTCTGTTCTCGGCTGATACTTGGGATGATGTCTACAAGCGTGCGCAACATGGTTTCGACATAGTAAGCCATTGGCTCCAGAAAAATTTCCTGACTCTTAACGCAAGTAAAACACAATATCTCACCTTTTCTATGCGTAACTGTAGTCCTCCTTCCCTCACTGCTTCCATCATTGCTCATAGCTGCTGTAATGAAGTAGTCTGTTCATGCCCTACTTTAATGAAGACAAAGAAGATAAAATATCTGGGAATAATCATTGACGATAATCTATCCTTTCGATATCATATAGACTTGGTTATCTCAAGAATAAGAAAACTAAAATTTGTCTTCAAAAATTTAAGACATGTAGCTGAATCTGCCTTAATTAAACAAGTGTACCTCGCCCTGGGACAATCTATACTTCAGTATTGTATTTCAGTCTGGGGGGGTGCGGCAAAAACTATAATGAAACCGCTAGAAATCGCACAAAGATCTATACTTAAAGTCAGCACTCTCCGCCCGTATCGCTTCCCTACATTCCTTTTGTACCAATCGTGTGATGTACTTACAGTCCGCCAACTCTTTATTTTGCATGCAGTACTGAGGCACCATTCTGACACAAAGTTTGATAAGTCTACTTACTTGTCTAAGCGCAGACGAAAAGTCATAACATGCAATGTTATCCCGACATCTAGACACGCATACGTCCGCAAATTCTTCTGTCATCTAGGCCCTTTCTTATATAATAGAATAAATAAACTTATTGACATATATCCCTTAAATAAAAAGGAATGTAAATGCAAGGTAAAGGACTATATTCAGAAACTAAACTACGATGACACCGAAAACCTATTATCTGTAATACAGTAGCTTACCCCCACTCACCCTCCCACATGCACTCACTCATTTTCACTCTACACAAGGGAGGCCATTACATCACATTCCATCACAATACATTTTATTATTTAGATTTTTTAGTACTTCATATAGATCCTTCTCTAATAATTATTTTAGTAATTTGAATTGTATAGAGTCTGAACTACTTATAGCTAAGTGGTGCATATACTGTGGGAAGAGCGCTGATGTCTGAAATACAGATAGTTATTCTCTATCTAGTTCAGACACAGATGTTCCCCATTACAATAGAAAATAAGCATAGTGTGATTTTTTGTGTCTCTAACTTGTGATGTACCTTTTTGAGCAAATAAATTATTATTATTATTATTATTATTATTATATATATGGTAATAATTGACATGATAAACATTTTAAAAATAGCATTAACGCGATAATATAAATAAACATAGTTAAAATTGTAGTTTTCATGCATATTAATTTGTGGACCCCCTCAGGGTAAAAGCCTCCTCCAAAGAATCCCATTTTTTCCTGTTTTTGGCGGTGTTCATCCAGTCACTTCCTACGTAGGCCACAATCTCATCATGCCACCGGGCGCACGGGCGACCTCTCTTTCTGACGCCAAATGGTCCTTTCCATTTTGTAATGTTGATTGTCCATCGACTGTCTCCATATCTCGCCACGTGACCAGCCCACCTCCATTTTAGACTTAGAGAGAAATGTAAAGCATCTTTTATATTGGTTATCTTCCGGATTTCTGTGTTTCGTACTCTGTCTCGAAGTTTTATATTTAAACAGCTCCTTTCCATTGCCCTCTGTGTGGTCTGTATTTTATGTCTCGCCTTGCGGTCATAGATCCACGTTTTGCAACCATAAGTAAGACATGGCAAAATTGTGGTGTCTAAAATTATCTTTTTCATCTTAACTGGTAGTTGTGACTTGAGAATCTCCTTTTGCGCCCAGTACTTCTTCCATGTTATGGCTACTCTTCTGTCTATTTCCTCTATATTTCGGTCTTTCCGAAATGAAATTTGTTTCCCAAGGTAAATATAACTCTCTACGTACTCGAGTGGCACATTTATAACCAGTATTGGTGTTAATTTACTGTTAGTCATGACTTTGGTTTTCTCTAAGTTCATTTCCAGGCCCACGTAGGCACTAGTAGTTTGAAGTTCGTTAATCATTGTGTTGAGCTTATATGGGCATTCAGAGAACACGACGATGTCATCCGCAAAACGTAGATGGCTTAGTTGAGCCCCATTTACATTTATTCCTTGCTTTGACCATGGTAAGTTTTCCATTACGCTTTGTAGGACTGCAATAAATAGTTTCGGCGAGATGGGGTCACCTTGCCTAACTCCCCGGTTTATGCTGATCCTAGTGCCCGCTCTATCTAGCCTTACTCTACTTGTACCGTCAGCATATATATTTTTAATAATGTTTATGTATTTTGCATTAATATTTTGTTTGTTTAGTGCTTCCCAGATGCTAGTGTGGGAGATAGAGTCGAAAGCTATCTTATAATCAATCAGTGCTATATATAGGGGTTTGTTATATTCCACATACTTCTTGATCACGTGGTCTATGGTGTGAATGTGATCTATAGTTCTATATCCACTTCGAAATCCCGCTTGTTCCATAGGTTGGCATGAGTCTATTTGTGAAGATATTCTTTGTAGTAAACAAGATGCGAAGAGCTTATATAAGCAAGACATAAGGCTTATCGGCCGGTAATTTCCAATATCTTTTGGATCTCCCTTTTTATATAACAAAATGATTTCCGACTCTTTCCATTGCTGCGGTACAGATTCTTCTTTGAGTATTTTATTAAATAATATTGTAAGGGGTGTTAGTAAAAGTTTTCTACCGTGTTTGATGCATTCATTATTTAAACCGTCTGGTCCTGAGCTCTTATCTGATTTTAAATTATTTATTTGTTTTAGGATTTCCGTTACATCAAAATTGTCTACATTCGACGTGTTTTCTGGTTGAGCTTGATTCTTGTTGACTATTGAGTTTGGTGGAGAACTATACAAGTTTGTGTAGAAGTCTGTGGCAATTTTTATAATGTCATTTCGTGACTTACTAATTGTAGACCCTCGCTGAAGAGACGGGATCCAAAACTTTGACCGATCTAGTTCTTTGTATGCCTTTTTTGCTGATCTCGTTTTTTCTATACATTTCTCTAGTATGTGTAATCTATGATTTTCATAACATTTTTTAATCTTTCTATTTGTTTCTTTATATAAGTGTTTTAGATCATTTTTATCCGCTTTTGTTAGAATCCTTTTATTTTGTAGTAAACTTCTCTTTTCCATTAACTGAATTACTTCTTCCGATAGAATTGTTCTTTTACTTGATTGTTTTTTGTTAATTAGACTTGTTAATATAGAGTTTTCGATCTTTTTATAGTATTCCATGACTGTATAACTTTCGTGGCTTTCTATTAATGTAGGTATAAATTCGCTTAATTTTTTTAAGTACATGTCTTGCTCTTCTTGAGTTTTTAATAAGTTCCTCGGACTGCTGAAGTTTCTTCGGCTCTTTTTTTTTGTACTTATGCAAAGTGTCGCTCTCAGTAGTCTGTGATCTGTCCCAAATGAGAAAGAATTTATCACTTCGTAATTTGAGAACAGTTTTGGTTTAGTTGTTGTTATATAATCAATTTCTTTTCTACAATATTTGTCGGGTGATATCCAGGTCCATCTTCGGTTAGCTTTTAATTTAAACATTGTATTGATTATCTTCAGGTTATGCTGCATGTACGCGTATTGAATGAATCGTTCTCCTCTCTTGCTTCTGTTCCCAAAGCCGTGAATGCCTGTTACTTTGTTTTCGTAGCTCTTCGGTTTGCCGATTTGTGCATTGAAATCGCCCATGACTAATATGTTTTTAGTATATATCATATCATGAGCTTTTTCTAAGTCACTGTAGAATTTATCTATTTCTTCTTGCGTGGAACCTTCTGTTGGTGCGTAAGCCTGTATAATTGCGAAGTGTAGTTTTCCTAGGATTATTTCTAATATGCAAACTCTTTCAGATATACCGGAAAAGTTTAGAATGTTTTCTTTATACTCTTTTTTTATTAGGAACCCTACGCCGTATAAACCCTTTGTTTGTCCTTTATAGTATATAATATAATTTTCGTCTTCTATTATATTTTCACCCAGCCTTCGCACCTCGCACAGGCCTAGAATATCATGTTTTATGTTACGAAGAGCTGTCTTCAGTTCTAGCAGTTTTTCAGGTTTAGATAGTGATCTTACATTAAGGGTACAAATACTTATTTCATGTTTTACTCTTAATCGATTATTCTTTGGAGGGTTGTGGTCAATATCTCCCGCGGTGACCAGCCGTGGTGGGAGATGAGGTAGAGGGTCCAACTGTAGTTGCTATGCTAAGTTGGGCTGTGATGTATTTGCTTGTTCATGAATCGTATTGGTTTGGTTGTAGTTTAGTTTCGGTTTTTGAAGTATATAATCTCTCATATTGGAAGCTTTATTTTTCTTCGGCGGTTGTTTACTATTGTGTTGAGTTGTATAGCTGCTGGAGTGCGGTGGTATTATTTCCGGGGATTCAGACATGTTTCTCTTGCTATTTTTCTGGTTTGTATTAGACTGGTGCTATTTACGAATGTTTTTAGGACAAAATCGTAAATAATTTCCCTGCTCTCTAGCCGTAGTAACACGACTAACTAAACTATTTTTCTTTATATATTATAACATTCATTAGATAGTGACTGTGACGCTGTAACTGAGAAAGAACAAATTAGCTGCAGTTATAAATATGTTTATGTAGGTACTAGTAAAAAGTAAGACGGCTTGAATGTGTTGAGTGACGGAACCGTTGTGATTGTGAAGCAACGCGTCTTGCAGACCAGAAACTATTTGTGTTACACGAGGACATGTACTTTTAGTGTGGAGACAGACTGGGTACTAGCATTACGAAAGTTTTCATAATGCATAGAATATTTAGTCGCAAGCCGAAGGCTGCCTTGAATGCATCCTAAATTCCGGTAGTATACGGTGTTAGTCATACAGCGGTAGCAGGTAACTTAGTTACATCCTGATACATGATCTTGACTACTGTTTCGTACTTTCATGTCTGATGGAATGAAAACTCGTGTAGCCTCTTGTGCTAACAATTCATAATATATTCGTACTAACTGATTAGTTTATTCGGTCATCATTAATATTAACATTGGAATCTACTCATCAGAGACTTATCATTGCTCGGCGTGCGCAGACCGCTCACATCGCTCGTATCGTTCACATCGCTCGTGCCGCTCACATCGCTCGTGTATCACGCCAGTGCTCACACAAACCAGTAGTTTGTGTGATCACTGCCGTATATTTGTTTCAAATAATGGTGGATTTTGTCGCTTTCCTATAATAACGCGGTATAAATACTCGTAACGGCGCGTACGCAGGTGTCGTGCTGACCTTACAGTAAACTGTACTCCACATCATAATACTGTGCGGTTTGTACCCGCGGGCGCAGACTAGTAAATGTTTAATAAAGCACTCCTGCACTAGTTTCTCCATACACTTATGTTCGACCAAATCAGACCGTTTCAGTTACGAAATTACACCAAAATCAGCTACCGATATCCCGCAGTTTCAAATATGGACATTTACCCAAAAGTAATACATTAATGCGCTATTATCTCTGTGCGAGGGTCCGCAGTCCGGGCCCGCCTGCAGGTAGCCGCTGCATGCATTGTGCGAGTGATTGATACCTCTGCAGATCGTCATACAAAAAGCTTCCTGGCAAAAAATCTACGCGAAATTAACGTATGCAAATCCTTTGTGTGTGGCGCACCCTCGGAAGACCCGTTCTTCTGTGTAACAGCATAGAGCTCACATCAGCTCCACGTCAGAGGTTGATTTTTTCATCGTGCGTCGTGTAGTGAGCCCGCGCCTTAGACGCGTCGTAATCTACGATCTGCGAGCGCTCGTAAATTATACCATTACAATATTCCCGCATTCAAAACTTCTTAGAAACTAACTGAATTGTCCGCCGGGACTTGATCGATGGATCCCAATAACTTTTCGGTGACAGTTGCGATTCACACGACTTATTTGCACGGAGCGCGTTTATTATACAAATTCCATTAATTATTCAATAAAAAAGTAGCTCACTACCATTATAATTTATTCGCTTTGAAAATACGACCGGCTTTTTAGTTAAACATACGGAGCAGCAGCGCGTCGGCCCGTCCTCATGAGACATGACCGTGACGCGGAGCCCGCCACCGCGAGAACAGCTGGGAACAGCTTGTAGCTAATTACCTATGCACAGTGTTGTAATTGGGCCGCGAACGCGAACTCATTACATGATTTGCATATCGCTAGTAATCCGAGAGTCATTCAAACATTGTCGGCTCAAATACACAAAAACTATGAGTTTTGTGAACTTGTTCGTAGGGAGAGCGCGATGTGCACGATAACGTCAGCGTGACGCCGAATAAAAAGTTATCGTCGGCGGATCTGCGCGCCCAGCGGCTGTGTGGTGATGAGATCATTTACTTAGATTGTGACGAGAAGCGCCTCGCGCATATTGAATACATGCAGGCTTATTCTAAGTCAATAGATACAAGTGACATTCAAGTCGTGCTCGCAAGTTCGCTAAACAGCTACATGCAGTACTTACCTAGGTCATCACTTCGTCAGTCTTATTTTTGAAATCTGCCGAAATGGGTCGGTCTATCTAGCACAGTCGATTGAATAATATCGGGCTATTGTGACAATAGGGATGCGACAGTTCTAAGCTCAGTTACAAACAAATGAAGTCTTACAGTGAACGTCTTCCCATCGCTTGGAGCTGTAGACTGTTCAACCGCTGTTATAAAAGCTGAAATATAACTGCGATGTTCAGTAGGATGTGCAAGTAGCGCTGGTTCACACCGCGGACCGAGGCCCGTTACAGGCGCGCGCACATGCGCCTGCGCACCGCACGCGGGTGTAAAGGTCGCCCTACCCTGCGGCACAGGTACCGTTACCGGACTCACCCTCCCCCCGCACCCCGCAGGGAATTCACCTGACATTTAGAGTTTTTGTGCTAATCGCGGGGTGAATAATGTATGTGCCCTAGACTGGTCTAGCCAGGGGGTGAGGGTGCGCAGGTGGGGGTGACATTCACGGCCGGGTTGCGCGCGCGTACCATTCATCGCTGCACCCGACAACATGGACGCCGGTGAGTCCCATTACTCATTAATTGATTGCTTTTGGTGCACTCGGCAAGCGACGCAGCATCGCACGCGGAGACTGGCGGCAGGCTCCTCTCGCCTCTCAGGCGCCGGGCTGGTCGCTCGTGGCCCGCGGCGTCGTTCACGTGTTTCTGGCGAATTTGAAAATTTGCCGGGGATTGTCCATCTACTTAAGGCATTTGTGTTGCAATAACTTCATGATATTCCCACCCTGGGTCTCCTCTGTACCCTCTGCATGTAACAGGCCGCTCGCCATACTCAGCCAGAGCGATGGTGCGTATTGTTTATCTTGTGTCACCATTACTGTAACAAGCTTTTTAACAATTCATTGTTACGGGCGTCACGGTACCAACTGAGCTGCCTGAAGGCACGTCGGCGATCACAATAGACATTTTACAGTTATTTGAATTTTTTACTATCTTTAAGCAAACGTTATTATATTTTTTACAAATTAGGGTTAAAGCAATTACATTCGTCGTGTCGGAGAAAGCAATCGTTGTAAAGAAACATTTGGTTTGTGACAAAAAGACGCCGGGACTTTCTAATTTATTGCTCCAGCGCCGAAGGAAGCGTTAAAAAATACAATAAAACAATACAGAAGTAAAAATCGCACAAACGTTAGTGTGCGCCGTTACTCGTCCAGCGCCGAGCGGCCGACACCACACAGTGCGGCGTCGTCTTCGAGAGCGGGCGCGGTGCTCTGCGCTCAGCGCCCATCGCATGTTTCAGTAATTCATTATGCGATGCGCGATAAAACCCAGCTTTGCGTTTTTTTTTTTAACTCAATAAACAAGGAAAACTTTCGCGCATCCCTTTAAAAATGCAACCACGCCAAGTGTGAGCCGTCCCCGACGCGACGAGGCCGCGCGCGGAGGCTTGCGGGACTCCTCGCCGGTCGAAAATGCAGCCGGGGCACTCGGACACTTGTCAAACTCAAGTATATAGTTCGCGAATGTCGCGCTCGCCGCGGGTGGATTATACTCGATCCACGTAACATTATGCACGAAGGGCGCGCGCGAGGGAGGGGTGACCTTTCGCGCGGTCCCGTTAGCGGCACCTGCGCGGGCGCTAGGGTGCGCCAGCCGGGCCGCTCCTGTCGCACGCGCAGCCTAGCGGACCCAAGCTTTAGGAGATCGCTCCACATGAACCACCCAATACTTTGCAATTCGCTTTTTTGGACAATAACGTTTCACAATATCCTTGTGCTCCTCCAATCACTTAGCGACGGCAACAAATATTAAACTATTGCTTATCATCTCTCGGCTGCGGTGAAAAGATGGCGATGAAAACGTTCACTGTAAAGTGAACGTTTTGTCATCGCCGTCTTTTATGGAATGTATAATAATGCATAGAGCGGGCCGGAGTATCGCTTGCAGTTCCGCTGCAATGTTATCTAAATTGAATGCTCGGCGCGTGAGATCGATCCAGATCAGTCGGCAGATCGTATCAACCGTTATACTGTGATAAATGAACGAGCTCCGAAGATACCACCACAAATATAATGGACGCGGTCACCACCGGAGGAGTCTAGCGAGTGGCAGAGCGGCAGCCCTGCGCGAGCGCCGCCGATCCCGTTGTCTCACGGTCGCGGAGTTGTCGATATCTGGGCTGCAGGCTGCGGCCAATAGTTTCGTGTGCGAGAATCAATCAGCTGCGCGTAATGCACTCCATCAGAATACTTGCATTCAAAGGACGCGCGCCGCTCCCACGGCTGCCTGCGCGTGCGCGCGCTCGCTGCTCCCGACGCACTATCACGCGAGCCGGTACATTCCATGGAGTCCTTGCGATTGCGAGCATTAGCTTTTCAAGCGTTATGAGAACCTATTATATGGGAAGCCCGGGCAAGACGCATATGTTAAGGGACAATGTAAATAAAACCACAATCTGATAATCAATAGAACTTTTTGTACTTTTCATTTGTACCATGTTTAATCATCTTTGGAAAATAATCACAAAAACTTGAAATAATTAACGATTTCTATATTAATTATGAGCATTAACAAAAAGTATCAATTATTCGTTTTGCCCGGAGGGGTCGGGTAAAACGGATACGCTCCAAGGGCAAAAAGGATAATGTTGAATTAGTTAAGATCAGTCTTCGCATTCATCACAGAAGTAACTGCCAACTCCTACATAAGAAGTGCAGTCTTCATGCGCCCAACTTCTGCATTGATTACACTGAATCCAATGTTCGGCTGGTGGTTCAGTGTATTTGTCAGCATACTAAACAGTAAAAATTTAATTTCGGGTTTTTGTTCTGTTGTTTGACTGAGGGTCTTTTAGTTTTAGTCTTGCTGGGGCCTTCTAACTCTAAAATCTTGGTCTTCTTATTATTTGCCCTCTGAAATTTTAATGCTTGCTCAGCTTTGACGGGAGTAGATGTCAACACTTCTGATTTCTGCCTCTTGTGTTTGCGGCCTGTTTTAGGAGCAGCCATAGTTGGCAGTGGCGAAGCGTGGTCATAAGCCGATTCCCACCGGCTTCCCTTCAGAAGTTTGGAACACAACTACGTAATTGAAAAATCGCACAATCATCATAGTAGAGGGCGGTTCAGGAAAAGGACGGTCGGTCATCGTTGATGGAGCATAATCTTCGTCTCCAAAAACATTTGGATCATAAGGCCAAATTCCCGGTTTTCTAAACCCATTAACTGCATTATGGACCGAATCACTTTTGGCGTACGCTCCCCCAGATAGTTTAATTGAATTTAAAATACCCTACCTATATTTAAAGTTGTCAAACTACTGTTAAAATATTTCTTACTTAAGAAAAATATAATGGAATAACTAAACGGGCAAAACAAATACCTATCCGTTTTGCCCATATCCATTTTGCCCAACACTCTCATATTTGAAATAAGTGAAGATTTGAATATTTTAGTAGGTAAACAAAAAGTAACGATCACAAATAATAGTTAAATAAACGTGCAATAGGATAAATAAAACATTTCATAGATGACTAATACAAAAAGTTAATGTACAAACCTTCACAAAAATCGTAACAAAACAAATAAATTTCTTTTTTTTTTCTGTTAACAACAAATGCACTCGCGTATTGTTTTGGCTGAACTGTCATTGCGTTGCCGGTCGCACGTGGCACCGACTAGAAAATTTGTCAAAGCGCCACCTATTATAGATTTATGGAAAAAACAGTTATTCTTCTTACCCGCACTATGCTTCTTGCCCGGGCTTCCCCTATATGTTACAGGCAATAGGCTTAATCGGTCAAAAGTATTTTTGACTGAAAAAATCAGGCAAAAGTATCTAATGCTGAGTGAACACGTTGGTAATGAAATAAAAGGCAAAATTGAAAATTTTGACAAAACCCATGACGGTAAAAACATTATTGAAAAAAGAATTAAATAATTAATAAAAACCCCCCACTTAATGTAACCCAGGAATATATGTCAGGGCTGCCATTAAAATGGGCTAGTTTTGCAGATAGAGATGGCAGCCCCCGCGTCTGATAAAACATTTAATAAACGGGCTGTCAGATTTTTAGACCGTTCATAGAATAGGACTTTATAATAAGAAGTTTCTCCCGCTCTGGGTGGAGCGGGAGCGTCCGACTCTTACTGACTAAAGCCCACCCGTGTTCCTGGTAGCGCCGCGCTCCAGGGCCGCGGTGACTTCCGAACTAATTCCGCCACCCTGGCAGAGAGCAGGGTGACAGCGTGGACCAACATATTGAAATATTTCATTTGGACGGTCAATATCGACATTCTCACCTCGCTCGCTCGCGGACGGCTATTTCTGTCTGCAGGGTTCGACATGATTGTCATTGTGATAGGTTTCGGGGGTCACTTCCTATGCTCTGCTACTTTGCTAGACAATTCGTTGAATGTCACTTGCCTAGCTGTTCAATTAAATGAAGGTATGACACGCCATTGAAATATCTGTCATATTTAGTTTAAAAAAGTTCATATGTTTTTCTGTTGATCAACTTTAAAGATTTTTAGAACCACGCCATACAATGCTATTGTCGAGAGCTTACAGTCAAAAGTACCCACTTTAGAATGGGGTTTGAGTTTTGATTGCAACATAATTATACATTTTTTAAATTGTTGAATTCCGCAGTATCCAGACTAAGGACATTCTCCCAGCTATTTAAAAAAAAAAACAGCATATTGTTCCATAATATGTCAATTGGAGCATTTGGCGGATCATCAGGAATAAAAATACAAACATTCGGCCTTGAATACGAATACTGCACGAGGGTCGAAGGAGTTCCGTCTGGTATTATGAGTTGACTCAGGTACTGGCTTATCCTTATAGTTGCGAAATGATAACTCCATATATATGAACATGCATAATAGTGTATCCTGCAAGTGATTGGCAGGAGTGCAGGACCGACCGACACACGTACATATGTGTGGATTAGTTTACATCTTCAGTAGTGAGCGGGTACTGTCTGCACAGCACCGTCCCGTCGGTAATAAACTACGATCAGCCCGGTCGGGGACTAGTGGCAGTCGTCAGTAACTCGCGCCATGGAGTTATCTCGCGATCAAACAAACGAGTTGCGTAATAGTTAGCGAAGTGTATGCAATTAAGTGGTCGGAGTAACGGGACGCTATGGGGGTGAGTGACATGTGTTGATATTTACGACGCGTGCCGCGTGCACCTGCGCGCGCAGCGTGCCCGCCGCCGCCGTGTCAAGGTCGCTCGCACCAGCCCTCATATCGCTACTAACAAAACAATATCACAATTGTCCTCCGGTTCAGTTTTCACATTTCTAAAAATAGACCTGTAGGGTCTATTTTATTAGGAGGCTTAGTAAATTGAGACAGCTCTCATCGCACATCACTCGTTGCACTCCACCTGTGGAACTTCTGCGTGCCAATATGTGCTAGTGCGTAGCTCAGTTGTAGTAGGCAGTTGGCCACTGTTCTATTCTCAAATGCTCCTGGATGATTTGTCTATCAACAACATGCACGCCATTTTCTAAGTCTACCACTTCCATAGTTCCATACTGTTACTTTGTGCTGCTTCACGAGACTCCGGTCGCGCCTCCTAGTCCGCCGCGCTCCCCCCACCCCTCCCCGCGGATCCAGCTAATGAGTGGACGTGATCCGATCACGGTGCGCTATACTTTTACAGCGAGATATTTCGTGGCTCGGGCACGTAACAAACCAATGTCGTTAACATCCACGCATGGTAATACGTTCCGTCGGCTGTAGTCATATTGTTTCGTACAAATTACTTTTGAATTATTGTAGCACGCACCGGCTGCTGCCAATCGCGTTATAACAATAGGGTCATGTCCATAAAATAAAACTTGGAATGATAATATGAGTGACGCTATGAGCGGTCAGGCTCAGCGCGGTGCCCAGTGCCCGCCCCGCGTCACCCGCGCGCTCCGCTCAGTCGACGTGGTCGGCGTCGTCAAGGGCGGAGGAAGGATATCCTTCATTGAGCATAAAGCTCAAGTCGCCGGTATGTGTTCCAAGGGGAGCTCAATTTGCCGCTTCCACGGCGTGGGCGTCGTCGCGTGACACTTGGAATCAGCAGCAGTGCGACCCGGAGCGACGCTGTCCCGCGTGCCGCCGCGCCCACTTACAGCAAACCCAATGTCAGACGCATGTTCCACTCCTTTGAAGAACCTTGATAAAAATTTGAACGAATACTCTTACAAAACAAAACGTCACATAGGATAGTACAGTTCACATCACCGTTAATCTCAACACTTCATTAGTTTTGCCTTCAGTGTCTCATGTTCCCCCACAGCCGTGGTCGGTATCCGCGTTACCGGACATATCATAAACAAGCTCTTAGCTGTCTGTCTGTTACGGCACCCGGGGGAAGCCGCCCGGCCCGGTCCGCCCGGCCCGGCCCGGCCCGGCCCGGCTACAACTCGTATATCACCGAATGCGACAGCTCTGTAAGTCGCACGCCGCCCCGCCCGACACGGATGCACTACATACAGTCGTTTCATACGTTTCGCATGTCGGCTAACTTTTCCTTGTTTAGAACAATGTTGAAATAGTCCAAATAATCAATCGAATTGAGATTTTAACAACATGGTGTTGTGCGTGTTAATGATAGGGGTAGGGGTCTAGGTAAATGATACACTAGTTTAAAATGTACTGAATTTAGGTAAAATATTTAATAAAGGTTCACAATACTTGACTATAGTTATACAGTAAATTAGGACGTGGCAAGGCGGTGGTATGTAAGCGACTGGCGAGCCCGGCGCGGGCGCTCCCGTACTATATCAAAAATGCAATTCAGCAATCGCATCGCCAGGGTCGCTACAATGGGAGTTTTATTTTTAAACCCCGATGCAAAAAGAGGGGTGTTATAAGTTTGACGTGTCTAACTGTCTATCTGTCTGTCTGTCTGTCTGTGGCTCCGTAGCTCGCGAGTGGATGAAGCGATTTCAATTTTTTTTTTGTGTGAAAGGTGATTTACGGGCGAGTGTTCTTAGATATGTTTGATGAAAATCGGTTGAGTCGTTTAAAAGTTGTGGGGGGTGAAAGCGGGGAATAATAACTGAATGTCTGCAAATATACTCAAGGTCGTGTCTCAAATGAAAGCGTACTGAGAGAAAATATTGATGATGACTTAATCGACAGTGTTCTTATAAGCATGTACCTATAAAAAATAATTATATTATACAATACAACAAGGGGTACGTTGACTACGTTGTTGTCATTTCCATCAGCATCCGTATGGATGTAGAAGTATTTAGACTCTTGTCTGCCCGACCACGTCGTTTTCTCGAAGAGTACCAGCGCGAGCCGTCTCCTCTACGTGTTGAACTTTAGACCTTTATGGCTGTTCTTGCTTAACATGCACTTGCGGAAAGTTATGGTCTGTACTTCCTGTAAGCAAGAATATAATCGCGAAGAGCATGTTAGCGCCTTGTTCTGTTGGTTGCTGTGATATTCACTGACTAATTATTGTAATATTAAATGAACACTGATACGGTGTGTGTAGATGGCCGATAGCGGCCGTCCAGCGCTACGTACTTTATTTAACGCGCTAATTAGAGCGGCCGTCAGTCAGCGCGCCAGCGGCCGGTGGGCAGCGCTGCAGCGGCTGAGCGGTTGCACCTCATTATGTATGCTCACGCCGCGGCTTGACTGGTACCAGATACAACCAAATTATTAATAAGATTTTTATTTCAATAAATGTGATGAGTCTCACCACTGACAGCTTTTTGACATAGACAAATATTTCTTAAATTGAAATTCAAATCATCATTTGGAAGCTCATGATGTTGCTCCATATAATTCTATGTTGTTGTATAAACTATGATACGTTCATGTGAGCACCCGGGTAGGGAAGCCAGGCAGCAGCGGCAGGCGATGAGTCAGCTGTGCAGGTGGAGCGGCTCAGTAGCGGCGGCTTACCGCTGAAGCCGCACGCTCGTATAGCATAATGTCATGCAATACACTTCCCCGGGCGCGGGCTACGCGCGGCGGCGGTGCCGCGGCCGTGACGTCGTTGCTCACGTCTCAGCAGTAACCACACACGTGCGGCTCTGCTAAATCCTCAAGAATATCATAACATGGAACACAAGGCAAGATTATTTGGCTTTCCCGAACTTCTGATTCGTTATTTGGTACCTTATGCTTTTATCGGATCTGTCTCACTTGATCAGTCCACGTTCAGACTATTCCAGGCCTGAGCTCCGCCGCCCGAGCTGAGCGCACGCACCCGAACTGAGGGAATTTATTATAATTGACCCGCCGTGGTAATTAGCCGACGTGTAAGCAGCGCACTGGGAATAAATTACGTCTATGAATAATTGTCTAAATATTATAATGAGCTCGCCATTTTCAATTATCCGGCGCGCAGTAATGAGCTCACATAGTGCCGTGGTTCCGCTCCGAATGCGCCGGCGCACGAGGAGAGCCGCAGCCACACGCCCGCCGCAGAGGGGGGAGGGGGGCATGCTAATCCGCTGCTTGTACCCGATGAAGTTAATGTAATAATATAATTGTAAATCCGCGGAGGCGACGCGTGACGCCATAAACTAATCGCAGGAAAGCGACGCGATTTACAGCAGCGACGAGCGGCCAACGAGCGTACGTACTTTATTAACTCTAATAATTTACTACACTGTTACACACGGTAAGTAAATACGAATTTCTAGACGTCGGCTGATTATAATTTAATGAATTATCATAATAATGCCGAGTGTAACGTGTTACAAGCATAATTGCTGTTGCTCAGCGCCGTGATCGCCAAGCGGGCCACTTAGCTCTGCCAGCTCGTTGCGTAGATTGCTTGCGCCCGCGCCGGCGCTTGTGTCACAATGTACGTAACTCGGAGGCTGCTGCATCTTACCTCGCTATCGACCACCGCAACTCACTTGAACTCAAATTATATTATAAATCTAAAATTTATTGTTAGCAAGTACAATCAGGAGTAAAAAGAAATACCACTGTTCAGGTTACATCTATGTACTAACTGCCGCCCGCGGCTTTGCTCACGTGAAATGTGTTTTGATTATTGCTTTGCAGGTGTAGGTCATGCGGACTGTGAGAGAACTTTGCAGGTGTAGGTCATGAGGACTGTGAGGGAACTTTGCAGGTGTAGGTCATGAGGACTGTGAGGGAACTTTGCAGGTGTAGGCCATGAGGACTGTGAGGGAACTTTGCAGGTGTAGGTCATGCGGACTGTGAGGGAACTTTGCAGGTGTAGGTCATGCGGACTGTGAGGGAACTTTGCAGGTGTAGGTCATGAGGACTGTGAGGGAACTTTGCAGGTGTAGGTCATGCGGACTGTGAGGGAACTTTGCAGGTGTAGGTCATGCGGACTGTGAGGGAACTTTGCAGGTGTAGGTCATGAGGACTGTGAGGGAACTTTGCAGGTGTAGGTCATGAGGACTGTGAGGGAACTTTGCAGGTGTAGGTCATGCGGACTGTGAGGGAACTTTGCAGGTGTAGGTCATGCGGACTGTGAGGGAACTGCAGGTGTTGGTCATGAGGACTGTGAGGGAACTCTGCAGGTGTAGGTCATGCGGACTGTGAGGGAACTCTGCAGGTGTAGGTCATGAGGACTGTGAGGGAACTCTGCAGGTGTAGGTGTAGGTCATGCGGACTGTGAGGGAACTCTGCAGGTGTAGGTCATGAGGACTGTGAGGGAACTCTGCAGGTGTAGGTCATGCGGACTGTGAGGGAACTCTGCAGGTGTAGGTCATGCGGACTGTGAGGGAGCTTTGCTTTCGCGTGCTAGAAATGTACTTGTACTTGCGTGTGCTCCGCAACTTATAAGCGGAGTGGTGAAGGACGTCTACCGAGCGCGGGTCCTCCCCAGCCGGGCGCGGCGCCCTCGACGGAACCTCATTAAGGACGCCTGGCTGTGTACATCCGGGAGAAATAACTTTCCCATTACTCAATTCTATTTTTAACGTATATTATATTGTCCTATATTTGAACGTACGTAGGTATATATTATATGTATATTTCGAAGTATCTGGTCTGGACAATACAAAAAACTTTTTGCAGTCCATCTAGCAATCACCTGTACTTACGAGAGCCTGGCTCGCACATTCGTCAGTTTCGAACATTTTCTTTTTTTACTTTTATAAATAACTAGCAGCGCCCCGCGGTTTTACCCGTGTAGTTCCCATTCCCGTGAGAATATGGGGGGGATAAAATACAGCCTATGTTACTCTGGGTGAATGTAACTTTCTAACGGTGAAAGAATTTTTGAAATTGATCCAGTAGTTTTTGAGTTTATTCGTTACATACAAAAATATAAAAATACAAATCTTTCCTCTTTATAATATTAGTATAGAAGTATAGATATTACTATATCAAACAGTTTTTTTAGCTACAAGAAAACGAATTCTATAAGGATTCCGGGCGAATATTGTTTTATTTTTTAATTCCATCCGTTAAAAGAGAGACTTTTATTTTATATTCCGCTCTATTCCTGGATACTGCAGGAATCCTGGGAGAGATTCCTTCCCACTATATCAAAGGGCTCAGTTAAGACTTTCTACCTAGTTATAACGTTTTCCGCTTCGCTTTTATTATCGCATCCTCGAAAGTAAGTTGCCTGTGTGACACCTATGCCAGTGTTAGCACGAGATGTGCAGGCTGCACCACTAGTGTTACAACTGCTCCCGGCCACCGCGCTGCAGCTGCGGCACTGTAGCGCCACGAGCTCGTGCTCCACCCGCGGGCGTCCCGGCCTCCGCCGTGTGCCGGCCGGGCGGCCGCGGCGGCATGCGGCGGCATGCGCCCGGTGCGGACATCGCACGTGCCGCCACACTTACACACGAATCATTTTGTTTGACGAGTTCGTTTCTTTCGGCATCAACACTATGTTCCGTATCATATACAATGTGCGCAAGTGTTGTCTCCGCCTATGAAGTGAGCCACTCGCCACTATGATGACGCTAGGTGCCTGCCAGCGCAGGGCACGCCGACGCGGTGCGCAGACCCAGTGTGTGTTCCGTTGGCAAGGTCGAGCACCGGCAACAGGAGCGCTGCGTAGCTCTGGCTGCCACCCGTGCTGAGGGAACACTTTAGCTATTGAGTTTAACGTGTGAGACTCATTGTTGTTATTGACTGGCGGTGCAAGTGTATTCTGGGCTCTGTCAGCCAGTTCGTCAGCAGGCAGGAACCACCAACTTGATGGGCAATACGATGCGGGTATCGACATTTTTTTCGTTAGAGTATCTAGATTAATGAGCTATTTCTCCGAGTTAGGTACTCGTTTTTGTAATTTGAAGCCTGTTAGGTGCGGTCACCAACCAGGTTTTTACTTTTTTCAAACTTACACATCTCGTCTTACAAGAGACGTGATAAGCTCGCAGCGTTCCGGGTGCGCTAGTGAACTGCGCGAGTAGCGAGGCGAGCTGTCCACGGTGGGGCCGCACATTCCGGGGGCAAGTGTTTATTCCGCTTATCTGAATTTTAAATTGTGCCGATATCCCCTCTCTCCCCCGCGACCCGCTCGCCCCCGCGTGCCCGCGTCCAACTCGCCGGATTCCTAGCGGTCTCGCCAATCCACCCGTAAAAACCCAATCAAGTGGCCATTTTTGCGATGCGCCCCGCTTTGACACACGATTTCACTTTCGACCCGCGCCGCTGTTCCGCACAACGCATACAAAAACTTTAACTAACCGTTTTCTTTTAGTTTTAGATCGCTTGTGAGTTGAGCTGCCGCGCCGCGCCGCGCCGCCACCGTCGCGGCCTGTTGCGAAGCGTTCGACTTGTTAGCGCTTCTTTTATTGTGAGACCGTAACGCGAGTGTCACGACTTCACCGATGTGCCGTGAAGCTGAAAATTAATAATTTCTCTTTACGGCTGAAATCAGAAGGTACTAACAGCTAGCTCCTATCTGAATATAAGTAGTGTAGTCAGTGGCGGCAGGAGCTCGTGGCTAAAGAATAACAGCCACACGGGTCGATCTTCAAGGTTAAGCAACGCTTGCCAAGGTTGGTCTGTGGATGGGTGACCATCTTAACATAACGAGACTTCTCTGTGCCTCGGAAAGCACGTTAAGCCGTTGGTCCCGGCTGTCATTTGTACATCTTTGGCAGTCGTTACGGATTGTCAGAAGCCAGAAAATCTGACACCAGTCTTGCCAAGAAGTACCTACCGTGTTCCCCAGTTATTGGGTTGTGGAGGTCTGGTAGGCAGCCGCTCCACGTAAAATACTGGTATTCAGCTGAATCCGGTATGACTGGAAGCCGACCCCAATATAGTTGGGAAAAGGCTAGGCAGATGATGAGTCAGTGGCGGCGGCGCGTCGCCTCTTCCCGGAACTTCCGATTTGTTGGTCATTTGATTTGATGCTGGCGTAGCACGGCGCGGCATCCGATCCGGCGACCGCCGCTCGTTATGATCACTTACGACTGGTAATGTGTTTGTCATCTCACCGAGTGTCATCTTTTCTTGCGAGGAAGGTTGACAGTCACTCCAAAAAGAAAAAGAAACATTTGCGTCATACGCTTCATAACTAGCGGACCCGACAGACGTTGTCCTGTCTTAACTATGAAGTTGACATGTAACTGGCCAAGTGAAAAACATGGATTTTCAAAATGAATGCCACAAACACTTAGTGGCTGCGCTTGAGATTTATTTATCGACATTGCAAATGCTAACCTCATTGGAAATTGTATCCGTTTAAAGTCGTCGTTCGAAATCAAAGGAATCGGTGGAATCAAAACGTCTACACCTTTGTACTTCCTATCAAAATTGTACCTTTGATGACATTGTTGATTAATTTCTTTACCGCAAGTCGGCAGCCATTACAAAAAAAAAACTTTTTACAAAAAATAATTCCGACTTCTAAACAAAAAAAAAACAAAAAGTATAAAATAACTTTAATTTCGGAACTCGGTGTTTTTGGTTGCTTTTTTGTTGTTGAACACACCGTAAAAAGTTTTTTTATTTTTCACTTTTTAGTGGTTCACTCCCAGCTAAACATACCCATCACAGCGTACCTACGTGGTATAAATTGGTGTAAACAATAAACAAACATGCGATTTCAGCTATCCCGACAGATTTGCTATCATTTATTGAAATTAACAAAAAACCGCTTGTTCGATTTCGATAAAATTTTCATGGGACCATTTGGGAAGTATACCCTTTCCAACAAAAAAAGAATTTTTCAAATCGGTTGGCAAGCGACGGAGTTATGCGCGAACAAACATTAAAAAAAAAATACAAACATCCGAATAGAGAACCTCCTCTTTTTTAGAAGTCGGTTAAAAAACGCACTGCTCCAATGCAGAGTAAACTAAAAGATCGTTAATGTAGACAATGTAGATATTTTTTTAGATTTTTGTTGATTTTTCGAAAACCGCTTGTTCGATTTCGATAAAATTTTCATGGGACTATGGGACGAATTGAGAACCTCCTCCTTTTTTAGAAGTCGGTTAAAAAAATGGCTGGTTTATATTCCGCAACATAGGTAATGATTACCGAGCCGATTTTTATTTGCAGATTATGAGGTGGTAATAAGAACTCCGTCGATTTTTGGTCTTTCTTTGGCGCATGCAATTTTAGCCCCGGAAATAGTTGGTCATGTTCCAGGGTATACCTCGGCTTCGCTCTTATGTTTATTTTTCAAAATTTTCTTTCATAAGAACCTTTTAATTCCATATTGTTTAATAACTTAGCTAGCCAAGTAGCGGAACATGTCACAGAGAGCTTAGGGCACCCCGACACGGATAGGCGAGACTAGAAACTTAAATGCCATTCATGTTAGGTACCTTCAAACCCTACCATTCGTCGAGGTGAGCATGTGTAGTTTGTGTTTGTTTTATTTAGAATTCCAAAAATCAAATATTTCATATAATTTCATCACACGGATACCCTATTTTATGATCGGCCTAATCGGCATCTTGCCAGCCCGTTCATTAAATGTTGTATTAAACGCATCGATCGAGTGGATGTCACTCAAGCCGCTCATAAACGGCATCGTTCAATGAAAAGGCTGGCAGCCGAATGAGCGGCGGATTGAGCCGGCGTGCTGCGGCCGCGCTGTACGGCCCGGACCTTGTTCTAAATACTCATTGAATTCGTCTTTCTACACACACGAACAGGAGTCACTTATCATTTTATTGATATTTTTTTAACGTTACAAAAATATACTCTCGCTTAATATACGATATGATATGCAAACATCCGGGTGAACTACATGTAGGCCATAATATATTTGTTCGACGCGGGCGTCGACTCGCAACACGCAACACAGCAGTCACTCGCTCAACCATCGCGCCAACAGTGCCATCAAATATTAAAAAAGGTCAAATTAGTTTTTAATTGCACTGAGATGCCATAATTAGCTAAACCATTGAGCGAACCGAGCAAATCCCTTAACAAGAAGTATCTCTAATTAGTATTTGAAGTAATATAATACTTAGTGGTTACTGTGGTTAGTCTGATTGTGATTTAGAACTGAAGTAGAATGAAAATAAATCCAATGTGTTATTTATTATCCTAATTGGATTTTAATTCTAGCTAGCATACTGGAAAGGGTCCAATTGTATACTTGTAAAAATAATCCGACATATCAAGTAACATCGCTAAGACGACCTATAATCTAGCCCCATAACAATCTTACTTGATTTTTGGGAATTCAATTAGAAATCATTATTTCGGGATTGCGAGACAAGAGCAAGAGAGTAATTCGATACAGTCCGGTTTGTCGGGTGGAATGCAAGCCATCAAATGGATTGATGCTCAAAGTGGGCTGATCCGTGGAGCTGCTGCGCTGCCCCGCGGGCCTGGCGCACCGGTGCGCGTGAGCAGCGTTGGAAACCAGCTCGAGGAGAGGGCACGCAACCGTTTTCAACACGGTTTGATGATGTGTGTATTATATGTTTGAATATCGCGACGGGCTCGACAGCCGGCGACTATATCGCTCATCTGCGCACGCGCCGCTCGGCTAGCTCTCACAATTTGTGCTCCATCGACGCTATTTACAAGCATGTTGCAGCGGCAACAGTGGATGTAGCGATGCTTGACATGTGACACGATCACCAGATAATATCAGATGTGCACTGGGCCTCAAGTCTGCTATTACAATAGAGTCAGAATGGTCTAGCATTGATTTCATAATTATTGATTTTTACAGGTTTGGTAATCTACTAATATAAAAGCATCACTATAACTTTCCAATGGTCAACCACTGACACTTCATTGAGAGAAATGCCATAGAATGGTGGATGATAATGACACATGAATGCGGTAATCTGCTAACATTTTGACAGTTCCTTTGTTCAGTGACCTACCACTTAATTTAATTTAATCGGCTATATCAAAAAGTATTACTTATGGTTGGAATGACGCAGTTATAAAAATAGCAGACTTGGGGCCTGGTGCCTCGTGTGAACTTAGGATACAGTCATAGAAATATAAAATACTTAATAAGCTAAGTATGGACTTGCATTGATTACATCATCAACATCTTGTGTTTGTGCTCACACCACACATTATTATTATGTGTCTACACGTCAGGATTTGTAATGGGCTTTTTGGTGACTATGTTTCCACTTTTGTCTGTTTTTGTTAGCTGTAAGCCCTCCAGTTCCACGTACATAAATAAATAAATAAACAACTTTAGTAGGTGCAAAAGTGTGAGCGCGCACTCAGAGCACGCCACGCGGCCAGTCGGCCCATGATCAGTGGAATGCGTGGATTTGCATGCAGCGGCCAGTGCGCAAGCGCAGCCCCCGCGGTGCGCGCGATGCCGCTAATAGCGCCGCCGCGCGACCTATGCAGAACACCCACTGCTCCGGCGACGGCGACGGGCACTACACGCCGGTACACTCGGACAAGCTTTATACTGTGCACACAAATATTTTATTTTTGCTAATTGTATAATAACCTTTTAAGATAATGACGTGCCTGTTTTGAGCGTGATCTGAAAGAATCCACTAGATTTCAGCACTCACACAACATTGTTTAAAAGTAGTTGCGAGCCTGTATACCAAACAGCTTGTTTGAGTGTTCTGTAGACTATGTCCATGGTATCTATGTGATGAGAAGTGCAGACGAAGTGTACTGTAAGCAAAATGCGGTTAGTAGTTCTGTGTCGCGGGCACGCTCGGGTCTGGTCGGCAAGCTGTCCTCACTGCGTGTGCTCGGGGCGCGGCGCCGACAGCGTGTGGCACGAACCTGCCCACGAGTGCACCTGATAGCAAATAAGCGACATTACAAGCATCTCCTCGACCTGCAGCAGCCGCGTCTCCCGAGGGTTACTGCTGTACGGCCGCGCACCAGCACTGGTGTCTGTCGCGTGCGACTGCCGGGGGGCTGGCACAGCGCCCACGCGCCGCACCACCCGCCGCTAATGTCCGTTTGTTTATTGATTAATGACATTTGGTCGCGGCCATCAATAGATATCAATTAATGTTCAATCGCCAACAATTTTTTCGAACGCAAAGGTCACGCCGCCAGTCATTAGACCAGCTGGCTAGCGCATTGGCTGCGTGGCATCAGCGTGGTGGCTGCGCGGTTGCTGCGTGTGTCCCTTCATTTGACTCGTGTCAATTAGAACGACGTTGGCTGCTAATTATTATCGCATTTCGCATTCAAATGATCGTTCTGAGAGTTCTAATCCGCGCCATTGTTTCTGTTAAACAATCGCTTCCCACAACGAAGCCACGCGACTGTGCACCTTGCGCCGCACGTGCAGGGCTCAGAGTGAGTCGGCGCGAGCACAGCTGTGTGAGTGCGCTGGCGCGCTGCTGTGGACGCGATGATTACTGCGGACACGCCGACTGCTAATTAAACGTAATGACGGTGTGATTAACAAACAAACACACGCCGCACCCGCACCGGGGCGAGGAGGGGAGGGGAGAGGGTCGTATTCAGATTTGAAAAGATGCGGCACTACACTCGTGTTTATTATAATATACATCTAATTAAGTAGCTCTCTCGGCGTTTGTGACCCTCGATCATGACGTCATCATAATTGTGCTCGCTTCTAATCCACGACATGGTTGATGCTTATTAGGAGGAATGTATGCTCGAGCAATGTGCTCAGTACAGCAGTAATAATGAATTCTTACCAAATCATACCAAATCTACCAAACCTACAAATAACATATTGTTAAAATACACTATGTCGCTAGTGTTTGACTCTCTGCCTGCGGTACGCAGTCGGTGTAGGTACTAGCTCGCAGTACGTACGCCGGCGCAGGCGCCGCTTATCAGGCGCAGGCTGCTGCACGCGGTAATCGTCGCACGCGCACACTGCGGTGTCACCGGCACTCGCATTGCGCTGGCCTAGTAAACTGCGCCAAGTGCAGGTGCACAATACCGCTTCATACGCGGCCGTGTGCTTGTGCAATTCAAATCACTTATAAGTTATAACGTTACTAAGTTTATTTGTGACGAACCCCGTATTGCGGCATGAAGCAGCGGAGCCCACCGCGTCGCAGGCGATGCACAACTCTAATATCGAATTATTCAAAGAATTTAGAGAAGACAGAAATCAGGTCTATACCATAGAAATATAAAATACAGGAGAAGTGGCAAGGGGGCGTGTCGGTGTCCTCGCGACATGCTCTGGGCGAGCATGTCTTACGCAATGGTCGAATCCGCGAACTAGTGCGCTTACGACCGTGAGCGTGATAAGATATAAGAATGCCGTGTTGTTCAGTGTTTTCTTGTAAAAACCGAAGCCTAAACCAAAACTTTGTTAATTATGGAATCACTTACCATATCAAAATACAAGTATTTTACTATATTTGTCTTTAAAACCATGAAAAACAACAAATCGTAAAATATTTCTTGCTTATACTATGTTATTTTTGTTTTCAAATGTCACAGCGACAATAACATATTACAATGAATACACTGCTCCTTAACCACTACCTAAGTTTGTCGCTAAGTGACTGGATGAGCAATGTAAAAATCACAAAACGATACTTTAGCAAGCCGATGTATCGCATAGTACGGCCGCTGCTTCTTGCCGCGAGTTAGTGATGTAATTGTGCAGATACACTGTCGACAACAATGTCGATTGTTGAATTAAATATTACAAAAGTGTACCAAACTTTCTTAGATTGCAATAAATTTTTGGTAAATAATCGTTCAAGTGTTTTTGGCTTTGAATTATCGTATGTATGCCTTATCCTCGTGCTACTTCCTTACTTTTTATGGTAATTGTATTTTACTTTCGATAAAGTTTCGAATGCATTATAGTAACCGGCATGTTTAAGATAATATATTAGTGACCTTTGCTTAAAATAGTCAACATATTCATGCTATTTATTTGTTATACATGGGCAGCATGGCGTGTGTAATAAATGCCAGAATCGATAAGTCAATCACTAGCGTATATGTAAAATAAATTGCTTTTGCACAGCACAACGATACCCAGCGTTGTTTTTGTGTGAGTAAGTTGCAGGGTGTACTGTAAATATACGCTGTGTTTATTAGGATAAGGTTTATAATTGATTGTGTAGTACAGTCCGATTTCAAAAATGCGGGTGTGTGCGCTACTGCGTATCTATTGCTTTTACTGAACTGCATTCGTAGTAGTTGCCGGGTGGTAGGGCAAAACAGGAGACACAGGTTCCGATACATTTTCGGCTACAGGGCATATCTCTTTGTTTATTATATCTATGGTCTATACTGTTAGATTCATATTCATCAATCTAGCTTGACACGTTTATCCGACACCAATAAGAAATGAAAGCTGAGAGGATTTTACAAATGGGAATGTTCGTATCATGCATTATGGCGAGTCTTATTAGCGCCGCAGAAGAGCGCAGCCGCCGCAGTTCGTGTGCCGGTGTCGCGAGCGGCGCTAGTTAGTTCCGCTCGGACGACTCCTGCGCACAGCGGCTCCGCACACATTACTGCTGTATGTAGCTCCACTATGTACTTTGCCAATATCATTGTTAACTTAGTTAGATGCAGCTTTGCTTTTTGAACGTGATGTAACGTTATTTTAAAACTTTTGTTTCAACGTTCGATTCAAAACCACATTAATCAACAATTTGAGTAGATCATTAGTTGCTGCAATAACTGCTGCTCCAATATTGTGCCAGTTGGAATAACAACAGTGTAGTAGAGAGCAGCGGCGTGACCGACGTGCGCGCGCGCAGCTCCCTACTGACGACATCAACGCGCGGTGCGCATGTGTGGTATAAAACAATAGACAAGTAAGCGAGTTAAGTAGTTCAATTAACATATTTAACTATAGATGCTTATAATAAATGTACAATGTTAATCTAATACTTTGATAATTAATTTTGCTATTAACTTGTTTGAAAACTAGTACTAATAATAATATCTGAATGCTCGCTTGGAATTTCCTATGTGACATTGACCGAGAACCACACACTGGCTGCCTGTTGGTAGAGCACAAGCGCTGCGGGCGCGCCGCCGCACCTCGCTCACTGCTGGAACGCGAGCTCTCGCGGCAACGCCAAGCACTCACTCTACTTTGTTTATGGCTAGCGATCAATAGCAACTCTTATTGGCACGTTATCTCGTCGATGTAATCCAATAAAGTGCGGCCGAGAATGATTTCTAACAAGATAGTCACATCGGCCACACAAAACTCTATTACAGTAGATAATTGAGATAAAATATTGGTTAGTTGTGAAACGCAGACTCACGCCGGTAACATGCGCGCGCGCAGCTCCGCTTTGTTTGTGAGACAACAGGGCTCGGGGCGCGGGCGCATGTTGTGGACAGTGGACACTCTGTGTGACAGTGCTATTTGTTCAGCAACACGTCTACTTCTAGTAAATTTAAACCGATATTACTGGTGATCGTTATTAATGTTTACACGGGGTTGAGTAGAGTCGTTAACACTGTCTTGTAGAATTGTAATGTAAAGCTATTCATATGCTGAAGTTATTTTGCACATTGTATAGGCGATAGTGAGCGTAGCGTGTCGCGCGGATCCGACACTAAAGACATAGGGCTGCTCTCATAATCAGAAAACAAGTATTGAGTAAGCGGTGCGTACGCGCAGGTTTTTGTGCGCCGCGTGACGTCAGCACTACTGAGTACCTATCGGCGGGGAGCGACGACCGCGCGCCGATTAATAAATTAAGATAACAAATTAAAGTAAGTCGTGAACAAAGCGCCTTGTCTAGCGCCGCGAGCAGCGACCTGCGCGGGCGCAAATGTACCGATACCTATTGGATGACATTTATTTATTCAAATGACATGCTCAAACGTACAATGGCGGCCTAACGCGTTTAATAAAAGTGGCGTTTAATTACAATCTGTCGGTCAGCAATCTCTGAGGAAAGGAACAACCCCTTCTTGCTTGTCAATCCAGCAGCAATCAGATCTACCTCTACAATTATTTGCTGCAGTCTTTTGTTTTATAGGTAAAATTCTTTTGTAGTCAGCCGATAAAGTAAGTATAGTTGAGCGCGCGCTAATGATTCCGTAATTCGTCACAAAATAACCTATTATATAAGCGGGTATCGATAAGATCGGGGTGCGCACGCGCATCGCCGCGTCGCTCGTCGCCATTAGCGGGGAGCGATGCTATCGCCGACGTGACGCCACCGCCGGCGTCGCACGCCACTTTGGCGACTGTGTGACACCGGACATCGCTGTCCGCACCGGTGCACTGCGGGACACGGCACTCGCTACAGTGAGGAGTGCGGGACCTCTGCCTGACAGTCATTGATGGACGCGGAGCCGCGCGGCGCGGCTTACTGCCGGCATCCACAAAGCGGATAATATCTTCATAAATCGATATTTCCACCGCTAATAAAGCGATATTAATTATCTAGTATTCAAATCTCGGATGTTGGGCATTCGTAGCGCGCTCGTGACCGCGCCGCGCCCCCCGTTCCCCTGTCTGCGTCCGCGCATCGTCTCTCGATTAATAATCGCGGTCGACGGCCGCGGCCCGATTATTCGAGCTCGTGCGATTAACGATTATGATTCGATTACTGTTCGCCGGCGCATTGTCAGCAGCGCCCGCGCAGCACTGTCTCCCTCACAACAATACCTTCTTAGCTTAGATGTCGAGATGAACTACATTAACTTCATCAGTTGATAATCAAATTTATCTATTATTTTCTTTTACTATTAGTCTCTATATGAAGAATCGCTTCAGTCAAAGTTTTCCGATAAGGTCATCTGAAACCTTTGACTCCTAAACCGGTTGAGTCTCCGATCAAATTATATATAAAATGCTAGCAGCCCACCCTGATGCAAAACTGCGAATCGCTTCAAACGAGTCTAAATTAACCTTTTCAACGTTTTAATACAAAATTAAAACATTTCAATTATTCGAACTTAATCATCGTTGTCACAGTTTGAGCCGTAACTTCGATTATGGCACATTGACGCGCCCATAAACAATTCCTTTGGTAAAGTCAGACCACCGCACAATGGTGAAGCTTAATTGTGCACGACTAGCATTTCAGTTGTTTTATGCGTATGTAGTAGTAGCCTACTAGGCAGCAGCTGTATCCCACTGCGCTGCACACATGTGTAGCTGCCGGCTGCCACGCCACCGCTCAGATTTGTTTCACGTGATTCTATCCGGTATTTATTGCTGAAAGACAGGTTTTGCAGTGTATGTTAAACAGCTGCTTTAATTGTGCAGTACCTATGTCACCAACTCATGATGCGGGCTACATTACAAGTATAACTACGGCATATCGCTGTCGAGCTCGTACAGTGCGGCGATACGATCGCGCGGCAGAGCACGTAATTGCGCCAGTGGCGCGCACTCGCGCACTCGTTTCGCGACGACAGTGTTGTCACACGACTACGAGCTACTGAACAAACAATTTGATGTCGATTACTGTGTGTCTCTGGCGAGGTGGAGACTGAGCACCCGAAGCGCTGCCGAACGCAAATCTCCTCCCCCACGAACAGTCGCGATACACTGCCAGCATGGCTTGCTCGTGGGAGTACAGTCGTTTGATATTAAACAGTTGTCCTTAGAGTTATTTCTTATCTTACTTAATTATACTTCTAGAGTTGAACGTAAAAATCATTTGCAGGGCAGCCAACGTGACATAGTAACATCAGTAAATGGCTGCATATCGTTTGACACGTATTCAGTTTTTTACTTACTATATTATCTTAATGAATAAAGAGCTGTCAGTAGATGTCTACCGTGTAGTACGGGATACTGTTGCTGTTTAGTTTAGTGTCGGTGCGGCATGCGGCACAGGCCACAGCGTGCTCTGTGTGAGACTCCTGGCCGCAGGTGCGCTGTCTCTCATATTTGGTTACAACAAAACAATAGTGCTGAACTATTTAATTAGCGCGGCTGGCGAGGCGGAGGGGAAGGGGTGGTGCACCGCCAGCACGCGAGTCATCCGATATGTATGGGCTTTCAATTATTTGATTGACGCCGCATCATAAAGCATAATGAACTCGGAATTATTAATGGCGCAGGTGTGCCTGCCTGTGTTGTGGCAGGAAGCGCTGAGAGCCGGTAGGATGTGCTCGTCATGTGTGGAGCTCCGACAGAGTCACCCACGCGGGCGACCTGTCGGCCTGGCCTACGTTAGTAGTAGCACAAGCTGTGTGCTACTACTAACGTATCACAATGTTAACGAGGGAGCTTCGCGAATGTTACCGAACAAAATGTAAAGCAGCGGCCACACGTGCCTGGACGACAGGTAGGTAATGGAGCGCTCTCACCGGACAGGTGCCGCCGGACCGCGCGCTGCGGTGCGCGCTGGACGGGGCCGCGGAGGGGGAGCAAACCTCGTTAGCTGAATATGCACTCCAATCTACGGCGGAATCGAATTTGCGCCCTCTTCGGGCCGAGTGGCCTTTTAAAGGGTCGCGACGAGATGTTGATGGATTATTTGTGAAGTGGCCGGCCGCCTTTGAAATCTTTCGCGCGTTAAAACGGAGGTAATCTCGGCGCGACCCTCTCGCCCTCGCCGCCTCCCCCCCCGCCTACCGCCCGCCGCCCCTCGCTCGTCCGCCGCGCGCCTGCACTGTAAACAGCCCGCAGCCTTCGTTTTGTTTACCTAATCATTTTATTGCCGGCCGCCCGGAGCACTCCCCCCCTCGCCCCCCTGCACCCCCGCACGGTTTACTCTACCCTCCAGCGTCGTTGAAATTTATTTGAAATGTTGTAATCGTCGTCGCGACAGATGTCCCGCCGCGCCGCGCAACCCTTCAGGCTCCAGCCTCCTGTACTACAAGCCGCTATTAGATTTATCGGCGAATAAAAAACCGTTCGTACATACTCCTGAGAAAACTCGATCGCAAGCTGCGTCGTAATTTTTACATTTTTTACCCTAAAAATGTGTGTCAGAGGGGAGCGGGGAGCGGGGCGCGCGGCGGGAGGCGACAGGTCCGCGTCTCGCCGCCAAATCTCTTTTTTAGCGCAAAAACGGAGAGCGGAACAATGCCTGACCCATTTCCCGGCCGTGGGAAGGAATAACGTCTCCGCCGCTGCGACGTTTTATAATAAAAAATGCATTACCCCACATTTTTAAAAAATCCACGATTATAAAAAAAACGCGATGCTAACGCAGCTATTGTTCGACGGGATATTGAAATTTCAAACTTGGAAGGGTGAGATTTATGTGCAAAATAACGGTTTTTACCAAAAAACTGTGAATCAGCTGCATTCGGCGAGTAAACACAATCGCTCGTTAGCGCCGCGCCACTGACCCGCTCGGCTCTGCTAGAACGTGGCAGCGTGCGCGAGCCGGCCCGCAGCCGCCGAGCTGACTCCGCGCGCTCCACGAGCTGGTCCCTCCGCGGGCAGCAGAACGTGGCAGCGTGCGCGAGCCGGCCCGCAGCCGCCGAGCTGACTCCGCGCGCTCCACGAGCTGGTCCCTCCGCGGGCAGCAGAACGTGGCAGCGTGCGCGAGCCGGCCCGCAGCCGCCGAGCTGACTCCGCGCGCTCCACGAGCTGGTCCCTCCGCGAGCAGCAGCTGTTTATGTGTCCTACGGCGTCAGATGATTACATATGTAGATGTTACTAGTTGTAAAAAGTGAAAGAAACCACACCAGAAACACCGACTTCCAAACTTTAAGTTATTTTGCACTTTGTAGCGGTTTTTTTATTATTTGGAAGTCGGTTGTATTTTTTTGTAAATTGCGTAGGTAGGTATATATACTACTCAAAACAAAATAAGGGCCACAAGGTATTTTGTCTGTAACATGAAAACAATAAAACCAATATACATACATTTCTTGTCTCCATAACGAAAACTAATGTTGTTTTTACCATGTAGACCAAAAAATTAATTCAAATAATAATTATTAAAAAGTTTATTTGCTTTTGAAAGAAAAAACACATTTTAGGTTAAAAATAAAAACAATGTTAAGTTACTGAAAACAAAAGAAAATACTCCATGCCCATCTTTTAATAATGGGTATGCCCTCCTCGTTTAGCTACGCACTCCTGAAGCCTGGAGTGCATGCTCTCAATCAAATGCCTGACATTTTCCATTGGAATCTCTTCCCAGGCCCTATTCACAGCGTTGATGAGTTGCTGTTGGTTGTGGATTTCCTGATTACCGTCTCTAACTCTTCGTTTCAACTGATCCCACATGTGCTCTATTGGAATTAAGTCCGGACTGTTCGCCGGCCACGGCAAGACTTGAATTTGAGAGTCTTCCAGTACAAACCGAGTCGCTTGAGCCGTGTGTGCACGAGCATTGTCTTGCATCAAGATGAATCCAGGACCCGCTCGCTGTGCAAATGGGATCACATGTGGTCTGACAACTTCCTCAATATACCGCTGAGCAGTAATAGTACCCTCATTTAAAATAGCGAGCTCAGTTTTGCCGTGTAAGCTTATCCCGCCCCAAATCATTACATTTGGACCACCAAAACGATCGACTTCATGGATGCAGACTTCTGAAAATCTCTCGCCGCGTCTTCTCCATACTCTAATATGCCGATCGTCGATAAAAAAATTAACTTTGCATTCGTCTGTGAAGAGCACCATGCCCCATTGGTTTATGTCCCAGTCCAAATGTTGACGGGAAAATCTGAAACGATTTGCACGATGATTCCTGGTTAATGGAACACGGACAACTCGCCTTCTTGATGCCTGCTGGTCGTCATGCAATCGATTACGAATAGTTTGGTCACTGACACGAGTACCCGTTGTCAGCAGTAAACGATTTTGCAGCTTGCGGGCCGTCGTTGTGCGATCTCGGCGCGCACTTAATCGAATGTAACGATCCTCTTGAGCTGTTGTAATGCGAACTCTGCCCGAACCAGGTCTTCTTCTAACACTGCCGGTCTCTTGGAAACGATTGCATAGATTTTGAATAGCTCTTCGAGAAAATCCCAATTGCAAACCCACAGATCGCTGCGAATGACCTTCTTCAATCATCGTAACGGCTCTGGTTGCTGTCAGCGAGTCCATATGACGCCTGCGTGCTTGTGGCATATTGCAAAAGATGTTTCTGACTCGAGATATCAATGAACTCTGATAATTTCTAATAAACCAAGAAGCTAAGGAAAGCAAAACGTCAAAGAAAATGGAATCAAAATTTTCAAAAAGGATTTTAAATCAAATCTTATTTAAAATTGTTGCCAGCATTAGATGAATACTACAATTTTAAAAAGTTTAGATATCAAAGACTGTGTACACTCAATATTTTACTACTTTCAATATGTAAATGTTTAATAAATAACACCAAAATGAAAAAAAAAACCTCGTGGCCCTTATTTTGTTGTTGTGTTGAGTAGTATACAGTGAAATCCGTTTATTATGACGCCGCTTATATTACCAACCGCTTAATATGAAGTAAAACAGAGCCCATTTTGGTTTTCATATTAAATTCTTTAAAAAGTGCGGATATAATGACTTCGTTTATTGACATATCGCTTATTATGATCTATTTTTCAGAAATAATGTTTGGTGATCACTATAACCAAACATAATTGGGAACATGATACCAAATTTGTTTCTTTGTTTTGATTGATCTACGACTATCAACACACAATTTCTTGTTTATCTCCTTATTACACAAAATACTTAACAAAGATGGGAATTCGTTTAGTTCCTAAGTTTACGCTTTTTATGACGTCCGCTTAGTATGACGTATTTTTCACTTCCCTTCGATGTCATTATAAACGGATCCAACTTACGAAAACGACACTTCAATGTTATATTTATTCGTGTGGCTGTATAGATTCGTATAGACAAGACAAATGATATTGTCCGGACACTGACTAGCCCCTGTAGCCAACATGTTTCTCGTCCAACAATACAAGTGCTTATAGAGCATATTAATTACCTGATTACGTATATAAAAGTTAAATATGTTTAATACTTAGGTATGTGTGTAATTTAAGGTCTCTAGGATAGCTTTACTAGTATTTTAATATATTTTAGGGCCGATTAGTTTCCAAGTTGATACATTTGATTCAGTTTATCATCCGAGTTCGAATCCAAACAATTTTGCCTTTGATTTATTGGGTTTAGAACGTATGTATTAGGTACTACTTCTATAGTAGTATCTACCTCTGTGAAATATCTTTGAGTTTTTTTTTCAGGATTTATTAAAAAAAAATGTGAACATATTTTTCTTAAATTTAAATAGTAACGATTATTTTGATCCGAAAGTGAGTTTTTGTTATCAACGCCTAAAACTTTTCTGGGTAAAGATACATGCTACAAATGGAACAAACTAAAACTATAAATAAGATCAACGTGGGTTTACAGACGAGCATAAGCATATGAATGATATTACAGAACCGGGTGAGGCGGCGGTCCGGGCGTGTGGGGGGGCGCGGGGGCGCAGGGTCGCGTGATATGTCACCGTTTTTTATTCATGATTCTACGAAATTAAATTATCGTATTTATGGCCCATAACTGCTCATTTCTATTTATCGGTATAGAATCTTTGATAAATAATTATTGTCCAAACGCTTACTGCAGTGCATATTTGTTGTTTTTTAATTGAGATAATTTATTATAGATTAGTTACAAGTATTAGCATAGAACAGAACTCAACTTAGCTTTATCTGTCTTTATCGCAGAGTTTCTATTGAACAGTATCACAGCTATTGTTCATTAGTTTGCGTATTCTCAGAGTACCGAGACTTTAAAGTGGAGTGAGCGGAGTGTAGCGGCGCGCGGCTCGCGACAGGCGTGCGGGAGGAGCGCTGTGCGGCGCGCGGACTCTGCGGGAGTGCGCTCGCGGAGGAGGACGCGGCGTATGCAAACGAGCGCGGGGCGGGGCGAGCGCTAAAAAACGCCCCGCGACCGCCCCGCGCCCCGACCCGCCATCCCCCGACCTGCCTAACGGAATTTTATAAAAAAAACTGCCGCAATCTGTTCCGCGCCACGTGAAAAGTGAAACGGTGAAGGGTGACCCGCGACACAATGCAACCCTTGCATTGTGCGCGCGCGCAGCGTCCCCGCGCGCCCCGCACCCCCCGCCGCAACCCTTGCACACGTGCGCATATGTAGCGCCGTGTACATATCGCTGTAAGAGGATAACATTTCACTTTTAGCGAGACGTTCTTTGTTCCATAATTAATAGCATCGCGGAGCCGTCGCCTGGTCGACTCGCAGGGCAGAGAACTCAGCACCTTCTGCTGCTCTGCGTCCTTCAGCCGCAGCTCAGCTCGAGCGCCAATCTACTAACAAGGTCATAAGACATTCAAATTGTTAGTATTGTAAAAAGAACCAAGATTAATTATTTATTAAACCTT
The DNA here is from genome assembly GCA_905332915.2 of Hecatera dysodea. Lineage (NCBI taxonomy): Eukaryota > Metazoa > Arthropoda > Insecta > Lepidoptera > Noctuidae > Hecatera > Hecatera dysodea. The sequence goes on along the minus strand of HG995294.1, from coordinate 126,633 downwards.
TCACCTGCCTTGTTCTTCTGTAATCTAATTACTTTAAATAATACCATGGTTGGTAATATTAATTAAATCCAAAACAGCAACGATGGTGTTTTAGTTACTTCATAGTAAATTGACATTCCGAATTAGTATTAGTTGAATACTGCGTTCAACGATCGGAGGGCCATCATTCTAACTTTGAAGCAATGTTTTCGCGCCGCGCCGCCGCCGCCGCCCGCTCTGCGCACACGCAGGGACACTAGAGGTGTTGGTGTCGGTGTTGCGACGGAGATGCGAACGTGTACGAGTACGTACTGTACCAGTAACAGAGTTGGCCGTCTTGGCTCATTGTAAACTATTCCGAGAGAGAAAGTAAGCAAAATAATTTGTTCCCTCAATTTCGGTTGACATTAATGACATTTATTTTTTTAGAGAATATTATATTTATTCGGCAACGTTAAAGTATTTAAATTTATATATCTTAGACATAAACAGGTATAGATTTTAAATATACGCGAGCTTGAAATGTTATTTCAGAATATTTTTATAACATTCGTTGAGCTACCGCCACTGTGCTGGCGCGCTCGCTGTCCGCCCACTGGCAGCCTCGCTCGGAGCTGATAACTCGCCGTCCGTCACAGTGGAGTCACACAGGACGCTATCATCTCTGTGCTAACGCCACTGTGCTGGCGCGCTCGCTGTCCGCCCACTGGCAGCCTCGCTCGGAGCTGATAACTCGCCGTCCGTCACAGTGGAGTCACACAGGACGCTATCGTCTCTGTGCTAACGCCACTGTGCTGGCGCGCTCGCTGTCCGCCCACTGGCAGCCTCGCTCGGAGCTGATAACTCGCCGTCCGTCACAGTGGAGTCACACAGGACGCTATCGTCTCTGTGCTAACGCCACTGTGCTGGCGCGCTCGCTGTCCGCCCACTGGCAGCCTCGCTCGGAGCTGATAACTCGCCGTCCGTCACAGCGGAGTCCCACAGGACGCTATCGTCTCTGTGCTAACGCCACTGTGCTGGCGCGCTCGCTGTCCGCCCACTGGCAGCCTCGCTCGGAGCTGATAACTCGCCGTCCGTCACAGTGGAGTCACACAGGACGCTATCATCTCTGTGCTAACGCCACTGTGCTGGCGCGCTCGCTGTCCGCCCACTGGCAGCCTCGCTCGGAGCTGATAACTCGCCGTCCGTCACAGTGGAGTCACACAGGACGCTATCGTCTCTGTGCTAACGCCACTGTGCTGGCGCGCTCGCTGTCCGCCCACTGGCAGCCTCGCTCGGAGCTGATAACTCGCCGTCCGTCACAGCGGAGTCCCACAGGACGCTATCGTCTCTGTGCTAACGCCACTGTGCTGGCGCGCTCGCTGTCCGCCCACTGGCAGCCTCGCTCGGAGCTGATAACTCGCCGTCCGTCACAGTGGAGTCACACAGGACGCTATCGTCTCTGTGCTAACGCCACTGTGCTGGCGCGCTCGCTGTCCGCCCACTGGCAGCCTCGCTCGGAGCTGATAACTCGCCGTCCGTCACAGCGGAGTCCCACAGGACGCTATCGTCTCTGTGCTAACGCCACTGTGCTGGCGCGCTCGCTGTCCGCCCACTGGCAGCCTCGCTCGGAGCTGATAACTCGCCGTCCGTCACAGTGGAGTCCCACAGGACGCTATCGTCTCTGTGCTAACGCCACTGTGCTGGCGCGCTCGCTGTCCGCCCACTGGCAGCCTCGCTCGGAGCTGATAACTCGCCGTCCGTCACAGTGGAGTCACAAAATAGGAAAAGATATATGATACTCGTACGTAGTGTTCATTGTTATTTAGTTTTCTTATCGTAATATTTCATATAAATCTACGTCTTAACCAAGTAGGTTTATCGTTCATATAATTTAAATAATCTATGAGTATTGATTATCGCCGAAAAGTAAATGCATGTTCTTTGTCCTACCTAAGTATGTACTACTAGTGCGTTGCATAAATTCCTTACATTGACATAAACTTACGTTTTAAAAACATGTTTGAAACAAGTTAACCAAGCGTTCGATAATAACTGAAATTGTAATGGGTGCCCTGCGATTTGAAATTATAAGTTAATAGGTTGGGGAAAAAGTTTCTTCGCATTTTTTAAGAAAATTCAGTACATTTTTAATGAACTATGTAGGTACCAATTTGTTCGATAACTTTTTTCCATCTTGTAAGTAGGGATATGATCCAATTCATAATCAGCCTTTTAACGTTCCCACTGCTGGGACACAGGCCTCCTCTCTGGGAGAGGGAATGGGCCGTAATCCAGCACGCGGGCCCAGTGCGGGTTGGTGAATGTCACATGTCTTCGAATTTTTGGTTCTAGGACATGCCGGTTTCCTCACGATGTTTTCCTTCACCGTTTTGAGAACAGTGGTGAAGAAATGAATTACACAAAGTAATGCGCGCCTGGCTGGGTCCCATTGCTATAGACATTTTGAGACTTCTGATTAAAATACCGACAGCTCACCTGACACTGCCTAAAAAATTTTGAAGAGACCGAAACAGGTTGAAATCTGAAGGTGCAAGTTTTGTGGTTGAAAGCTGAGTGGCTAAAGATGTGTGAGGTCTAGCGTTATCATGATGAAAAACCACACCCCTTCTGTTGATTAATTCCGGCCGCTTTCTCTCAACTTCTTGCTTTAATCTCATCAGTTGTTTGCAGTAGAGTTCAGAATCGATGGTCCTGCCTGGTGGTAACAGCTCATAATTAATAATGCCCTTCCAATCCCACCACACACACCGCATCACCTTGTTGCAAGTTAACCCGGGTTTCGCCACAGTTTGTGAAGCCTGACCGGCCTTTGACCACGACCTGTTTCTCACATTCTTGTCGTACGTGATACACTTTTTATCACCAGTTTTCAGCTTCTTCAAAAATGGTTCGGTTTCATTACTTACGTCGTAATAAACAATCACAAATGAGTACACGGTTCATTGGGTATCTTTCAGTGAGCTCGTGAGGTACCCAAATATCGAGCTTTTTTGTGTACCTACCCAGGTTTTTTCAAATGCGCCAAAACAGTTTTGTGGTCAATTTCCAATTCTTCAGCTACGTCGTAACTACTAATATAGTACCTCTTTTAAAAAAATGGCATCCATTTTATGCGTAATAGGGCGACCAGAGTCACGTGCATCTTTGACATCAAAATTTCCGCATTGAAAACGCTTAAACCAAATTTGTGCTACTCTCACAGACACTGCACTAGGTCCATAAACATCGCAAATTTTTTTCGCTGTTTGCGTTGCATTTTTACCTGTTTTGTAGTAAAATTTTGAAATGTATCGAATTTCTTCATTAGATTCACATCTCACATCTTGACGGTACGAAAAACAAATGAAAATCGCACATTTTCCTAATTTGAATTTGGAATGATGTTCTTTAAAATTTAAACTTTCAATAATACTAAAACTAGCCAGATACAGATAGTATAGCCAAAGAGATTTTATAAGGTACAAGTTCATACATACGGGTACTATAATGCGAAAAGACTTTTTCCCCAACCTAATATAATGTTAATTTCACTATATTTTTAATTTCAAGCGTTTTTTTGTATAGCTGATGGGTTTCCCTATCTGATCAATAATGGATAGACACTGCATAGATATTAAAAAAAATATATATCGAAAGATTATTTTGTATAACAAGTTTGTATATTCCATCACCGCCGTCACGATCGGTACTGGACCCAAAGCTACGCCACATTAGTAGTAAACAGTGGTCACTATGTACCGCGCAGGCGGAGCCGTCGCAGGCTGCAGCCGGCGAGCCGAGCCGCTGAACACAAACACTGCTACGCGACGCGGCCGCTCAACAAACGCGGCTCATATTAAATTCGCGAGGAGAGCGCTCCCTCCGGCGGCGCTGCGCTTTGATCTCAACCCTACGGCGCTGTCACCCGCACGCCCTGTGACCTCTCGCAGGAGACCGACACAATGCCTTCCTCTGCGCATCGCGTGGCTAGCTGTACAGCTAACCTCACATTGATTACAGTTCACAGATACCCGACGACGGCAAGACGTACCTACTCAGGTTATCTCACCCAATGTTTCATCGTATGAGTAGCTCTCTTTTATTCCATTGAAAAACGGAATTTTTGGAGGGACACCTGAACGACCTACAAGCCTATTTTTTAGTAAAAAATATTTGTTTGTTTAAGTAGTGCCGTCGTTATGTTCCTATCTTTTGCGGTGTGTTTTGCTTTTCATTTTGCAATTTAGCATTTGTAGGCCTTTGTTAGCCCGCTTGACGCGGCGGTCCCAGCTCACGGTGGCTGTAGATGCGCTAATGTGCTCTCACCATTACGATTGATAAACGACCAGAGCGACCATTAAATGTGATTAAAGCAATTTATAATGTTTATTTGGCCGCGATATCAATGATTAGAGCGTAAGTAACGAGCGCCGCCCGCATGCTCGCCCCCGAGCGCAGTATCGGCGGCACGCGACCCCCGCGACCCCGCTCCCCCGCATCATCGGATTCTTAAATTAAATAGAGTTAACTGCCGCTAAAGGGTTGCACGCGTGCCCCCGCTCGCCCCCCCTCGGCCGCGCTGCGCCCGCGCAGGGTACGCCGCCACGCGCCGCGGCTGCAGATTTCACTTTTGTATTATTTACACACAACTCTTTCTGTCTACGACCTATTCAAAAAAAAAAAACCTTCGCCAGATGAGAGAGATTCCAGAAAGCGATTATTGAATGGCGAGCGTATTGATTGCTGCGTCACAGGCGAGTAATAATTAAACTCATACATTATCCACATCACACTGTATCATGATAACATCTGCTGTCATAAAAAAAACTATCATTTAAATAAAACAAATTCGATTTTTATGTTTGTGTGTTTTTAAGTTTAGTTCTTCTGGAACTTTTACACTTTTTATTTTAATGCGGTTTTTTACTACATTTTGAGAATGTTTGCGTTTAACTTAAACTTATAAATCGAATTTTGACATATTAGGTACTGCCTACTATGTTACACCGTCCGAGGCGGGGGGCTCTGGTGAGGCTGAAGCAGGGTCTCACCGCTCTTTACTTTGTCAACCCTAGGTTTAGTTGCTAGTCTTGAGCGGCCAATTTATTTGACCGATGTGAATAAAAGTTCATTTGCTACAAAATGTAATAGCAATTAATTTCAATTGTGAAATTATGGTTAAAAAGTTATTGCTTTCCTAATCTTGCAATAGAACTTTTTTCATTTCATAGTTATGAACTAGTTATTGTTACTCATACAATTCAATATCATTATGTAAATGGAAGCAGAGCGCCATGCCGCCGCTTATGTATCGCTGCGAGGAGGGTGCTGGTCGGCGCCGTCATATATCACGCCGGTTTAAATTAAACCCGTCACCGATATTGTCGCGCGACGGAATAATTTACAAATGACAGCCGCTCGCGCGCGCCGCTCGTAAATCACGCGCCGTGTGCGGCTCTCAGCGCAGTGTGCCTCAACCCTTTCGCTACCAGCGCACCGCCCCGCGCCCCGCACCCGCCCGGGAGCGCGTAAACAAATCAGTTGGTTTTTTAGCTATAAAGTGCGATAGGCAAAGGGTGCGCTGCGGCGCCGACCAATCCCTCGCGAGCACATCTACATAGTGATTTACATACGGCGCCGCGTATGTAAATCTCGGCTTGTGTGACGGTGTCGCACTGCGTTAGGTACTACAGCGCACGCCCGCGAGCCTGCCACTCAACCTGTACTCACTTCTGAATGGTGTCGATTATGTTTCGGATCTGTCCTTATCCTCGCAAAGTGAAAGTGATCGTTCCTAAGAAAATGATTATTGCGGAACGTCAAAAATAAACAGCGCAACTCGGCGGCATTTAGGATTGGCATCAAAGAATATAAACAACGGTTTGCAATGAAAATACTGAAGTTCCTTCTCGCACTCGGGCACGTATAACTTATTCATGTGACTGCATTGCTATGAAGTAGGAGACAGATAGTTTGGGCGATAACACTTTGCTGTCGAGAGCCAGCGTCAAGGACGAACGTTGGCACACGTCGGCGACCAGAGCCGCCGGTGTCGGGGGCGAGAGGACTCACCAGCCCACGCATCACTCGGGGTAGTTCCTGGCTCCGCGGCGGGCGCGAGCGGGGCGCGAGGGGGCGGCGGCGCCGGGGGAGGAGGCTGCAGCTGCACGGCTATTGATTAGCGCCACGATCACCGCCACGCGACACACACCCGCTGAAGTCTCACCAGGACGAACTGATTAAGATCGTCCGATATCAGTGGCTCAACACATCACGTCGGTATATCTAAAGCTGGACTTTTGGAGTATTGTTGCGTAAATTCAGATCCTTTAAAAGTCGTAAAAAGTGACTATAGCAAAGGAAGATGTTCAAAACGGCCCCCAGCTCTTGCAAAATAAAACCAATGGCAATCGATTCAGCTCATCAAGACAATAAAAAAGACCAATGTCATTCGAGCCGTCGTCGGTTCCAAGATATATGCGAAAGTATGTACTGCAAACTGGATACATAGTTTGCAGTACATACTTTCGCACATACCGCGCCTTGATGGACAAAGCATCCTCTAGTTAGGTTTTATTTTTATGCTAAGAGTCACCAATAGCCGGTGCGTGATAAGAAAATGTTCATCCGCCGAAGGAGCCACCTCCTCGCGGCGTATGTAATAACCCGATGTTAATTCGCGCACGCATGCAATCTCGCCAATCTTCGCCAAATGGCAAAAGGTAAAACTATTGGTTGCTGTGTCCATATAATGGCAATCCTCTGGTTCTTAGGATGGGGCAGGTTTGAAACAAAAATCAGTGAACCTGCCAAAATATTAAATAATATCTTTGCGGTTTTTAAAGAATCAGAAGACGACAGTGCCTAAACATTTGAGTTTATATCAAAACAGTTTTGAGCCTTAAGTAACAAATAACAATATACTTAGGTTCACGTTAAAATACCGATTTTGGGTCCGAGACTTGATCAGCCTATATCTTCTTAAGGACAGCCCAGACAACTTTGATTACGCTCACTGTTTTTCATATCTTGTTGAATACTTTTCATCAAGACAAGTTTTGTCTTTTGGATGGGGGGCCAAGGCTCCTAAGGATTTGGGCATCCTCCTTTGTACGCAGTAAACAAGTTGCTTTGCGGCTCGTAACAGATCTTTTATTCCGGGCGGCGGAGACGGGACTCGGCGAGCCGGCTCACGTGCGGCCGCTACACACGTGTCTGCTCACTGATGTGACACTTGTTTACATGATAACATGAATTAACTGGTCACAGTTAATCAATTTCAAACAAGTATTTCGGATGAAAACGTACATTCACTACTGAAGTAAGCATTAACTATGAAAGCTTAATTTCTGTGACATAAAGACAAGAAGGCAGGATTGAAGGACAAACTTGACTTTTCAGCTGACGTAATGATCTCCTGTACATACATACATATATCCGTGATGGTCAACTCTTCAACTACAAACTGTAATCGTATTTACGTTATGTGATGGGACTTCAAATGATCGATGTTCCAACTTTGTCCATGGCATGTGCTGTAAGAGCTCACTTCTTGCAAATTTCACTATTCTAGGTCTTGATTAACATGCGTGTACCAAAATATGTCGCAAAAATGCTGCATAAAAGGCCAATTTATTGATATTTTTAGGGCTGCATATTGAAATTAATACCAAATACGGGGCCGTAGACCAAAGTATTTGGTAGGTATTAATTTCAATATGATACCTCCACGCGTTCCAGAGAAAATGGGTCATGACAGACCGACAAACGAATTTATCCTAGTTGGACAACGAAGTTATCTTACAAGAGTTACGTTTTTTCCTTTTGAATTTCGGGAACCTAAAAAATACGTGTTTATTTTATTTTTAATGATCTTGCTATCGTAACATTTGCGCACTGTCTCCGAAATCAGCCAATACAATGGCCGCCTTGCTGGCACATTACGTGCCGGCTGCGTCGCGCGCCTGTCACGGATCCGGGTTAGTCATAGTTCATTACAACAACATGCCCGGCCAGAGCCTCCTCGGCCAGCCCAGCATGCGGCCGAGCGCTCTGCGCGCCCCTTCCGCTAGCATGCGTGAAACTGCGCAATTGTAAATGCAAATAGAGCGCTAATCCAACATGGCGGCCTCCGACCTCCCCTGCTGGCTCCCCGCGCACTCGTGCAGCCACCCCGCGCGGGCGCCGCCAGCAGTGGTGCTCGCTGTGCCGGCAACATCGCTGATCCTGTCGCTAACTATGATCTAAAGAATTGCCAAAGTAAATTTAAATAGTGTAACGATCAGTTTGTTACACAGTTCGATGAAAATCTTGTAATAATCAGACGTAAGGGTGGACGCTACGAGCAGCTCGCGCTAGCCGCGTGTCCGTCGGGAGCGGGGGCAAAACTTTGATGCGGAAACAGATTAATAAAATAAAGATGTTATCCGATAACTACAATAAGTGTTTAGTGAGTACTTACTCGAGAGGGTGCTCTCGAGTCGGTCACTCCGCCGCCTCCCGCACCCTCCGCCCGCGCCTGCGCCACCCTCGCAACCCTTCGCTACCAATCTTTAATTAAATATCTAAAGGTATGAGGGTTGACACGTCATAAAACTGCACAAATATAGAAATCAGTGTTCATAAAAAACCCATAAGAATGGTAAAACACGAAGGGTCGCTGCTACGCCCCCGCTACGCGCCGCGCGCTACGAGTGGTCAGCGCTACGGCCTGCGTAGCACCGCTACGACGCGCGTAGCACTCGCCAGCTGACGCCGGGACTCGCCACTCGCGGGACTACGCGTGCTTCGCTATCAGCAACCTTATTCATGCAAACTTTCACTTTCACCTCGCGTGAAGTTTAACTAATGTTTAGCAGATTCTGACCAAAGCGTTGATTGCCTGAGAATTATTACAATTTTGCTGAGCAATGTTTAAACTAAGCATAGAGTTAGCAGTGTTTCTGAATAAGCCTGAAAATATATATGTATAGTACATAGTAAAGATAATAATTAAAGGCGTGATGTCTTCTGTCGAAAGGTTTTATAAGATTTATAACGAAATTGCTTCGTATTGTCAGAGAATTATTCTGAAGTTGCTTGTTGCTATTGAAAAGAAAACATTACAAAATCCACATTGTGGCATTTGAAGCCGCGTCTCATAAACTGTGCAAACAAATACTCCCGAAATAACACTCGAGGAGCGGTTACCGTTAAAGTAAACACTCTTTATTCTGTTTTAAAATTCGAAGAGTTCTACAAAGAAGGCGAATCTCTTATTCAAAGTAGCAATATGTTGGTGCCTAAACAAACAGCGGCCACATTACGCCATGCATTCCCCGGATTGAGATGCATGAGGCCGGGCGCGCGCGGGGCCCAGCGGGCCGGGGGCCGGGGGGCGGGGGCGGCTCTCACGAGCTGAATTAAAGTTTCATCGCTGGTCGGAGCTGTTTGCGCACATTAGCATCACAAAGCGCCGCCGGGCGCCGGACACCGCTTTAGAACAGTGATAGACTGGCAACTTAACTCATATGTTCTAGACGCCTATTATTTCTATACTGCTGTATCAATTTCTTGCTACACATTGCGAGGTAACTTCTCAGACAACTGGAACACAGATCAGCCGACACTCGACACGAATGATATTAGATCAAACGATCTGATGACGTCACAGGTGGCCGCGTGTGTGTGTGCTCAGCTCTGTGACGGGGGCGCGGGGGGCGCGGGGGGTGGCAGTCTGGTCAGCGCCGCACACTTGCTATTCCATCAGATTCACATCAAACAAGAAGCATCCCTTTCATCTCACACAATCACTTTCCCGATGCTTACCAACCGGTGAGTACACACGGCACCATTATTACGAATACTTCCGAACCATCCATTGATGTCTAAACTTTTAAACGTATCTATTCATCTTATTCGTTGTTTAATTCGTTTTCTTAAAGCCAATCGTTAAATTGGGTATTACATCTACAACAAAAGTACTAGAGACAAACAATGAGCCGCATGAGGAACAGAATAACTCGTGGATTGTTCTGGCGGAGCTAGCAGCGGCGCCTGTCGATGTTCACAGATACGGACTGGGCTTTGTGGCTATCGTTTGATACCAGCGCGGCGACGCGGCGCGGGCGCACGGCACGCTGGCTCCGCTGGCTGCGCCAGGATGGCACACGCTGCTCCAGCCTGTTTTTTTTATTCCAATCGAACCCGATATCGGAATTCGCGCATCGGTTAGCCGAACCCGTCGCTCCCCTTTTTTAAAAAAATTAAACAGCTTTTAAACGCGCATCGCGCTCGATCCGTTCGGCGAAAGCGAAAAAAATTCATCTCAGGTAATCGAAATAATGGCGAGATCGCGCGAAAAAAATTCACTAAAGGGCGGAAAAAGAAACGGATTCGTACAAAAAAGTTTAAAATGTTTAATTCGACGGTTGAGGGTTGAGCGGGGTGCGCGGTGCAGTGCGGCGGGGGGGGGGGGGGGGGGGGCGGGGGGGGGTCGGCGGGCCGGGTCGCGAGCGGCGGCGCCGCGCTCCACAGTGCGCTGCCGACCCGCGACCCGCGCGCCCGCAGTGCCAGCCCGCACGCTGCTCACCTCGCACACGCTCGACATGGTGCTCTCCGCGTGCGTCCGCGCCGGCTCGCGCGCCTACTGCTCCGCGCGCTACCGTGAGTACCCGCCGCTAGTTTCAGGCGCCCACTGTCGTTCTTCTCAGCTGAAAAGCTTTTCATAGCAGCACTATTTTGATTATTTTAATGCAGTCGATTGTTTTCGTTTATGACTGTTTTTGTTTATTTTTAAAGTTTATCTAACATTGCGTGTCACCGTTAAAAACTCAATAACGTTATTTTAATTCCGTATATTCATTCTGTTCATCGTGCCAGTCAACCTGTTATGCTTGCTAATTAAGAGTTTTCTTTTTCGATTTTGCACTCGATTCGTATTTGTAACATACTTCTGTTAGGATTTCAATCGTTTTGATTTTGTATTGTTCTTTTTAAATACCTTTTTTAAACCACAATGGCACAGGAGACCTACCTCAGCGCCGCGCCGCTTTGAACTTTTTAGCGCCCAAGATTTTTAGGTAATGCGTTTAATTTTACATTGCTTATTTGAAGAAAATGGTTGGTATTTTGAGGTAACTTTGGTAATGAAGTGAATACGTCCGGCTCAGCTCACACTGGCCAGTGCGTGGCGAGCCGGACGCGCTCAGGTGCACGACGCGGTGTGCTCGCTGGCGGACACTTCGTGCTAATGTGTCTCGTGCTGTTGGCGACGGGCCACTTGCAGTTTGACACTCTAAGGCTGGTTACTGCTTAGCCGGACTGTTTGGCATATGCAAATAATCACATATATGTATACATATGTAAATAACAGCCGCCCGCGGCCTCGCCCGCGTGAATGTCGAAAATTGTCCCGAGGGAACAGACGCCCAGGATACAAAGTGTGCTGTGTTATTTGAGACTCGGGTAGATTATAGTCTGTAGTAGCATATGGAATACCTTGATCCTGGGCGTCTGAGCCAAACTTCATCAAGATCCGTTCGGCTGTTCTGTCGAGATTGATAAACAAACACCCAGACATACAAACTGTCGCGTTTATATATCATATTAGTAAGGATAATATTGAAGATTCATTAAATCAGTCAACAATTAGGCAGGCAGTGGAGCTTCATGCAATGAATAAGGATCTGTTAGGAATTGATACTTATCAAATGATTTGTTTCAATGAACCACCAATAAAGGTGCTTTTAGTGTCACCAAATGATTAATTTACGTGGTCTTAGCAGGTGTGCGTACATTCATACCTGCTTGGATGTACATTTTCTTTTTGATTTTTATGTATACTTAATATGCGCTTGTCCTATTATTTATAATAAAAGAAAACTTTTTACATTCGACGTAATTATTAATTCCAAAAGGTAGTAGACATTGAAAAAACAAGTTAAGGTCGCTCGTTCTTAAGCTAATCTTTATAATGATAATCCAGCGCATAACCAAAGCTCATGTCACAGTATAAAGCAGTAGTGGCACAAGACAGGCAGCGTACGTACTTATTAGTGCACGGTATAATAAGCATGAGCATAATCAGCCTTTTAATGTTCCCACTGCTGGGACACAGGCCTCCTCTCTAGGAGAGGGAATGGGCCGTAATCCACCACGCGGGCCCATTGCGGGTTGGTATAATATTTTAGAGCTTTTGTGACAGAACTTGGTTTTCAAAAACAACAAAGTCAAAGTCAGTTCATTTATTTCAACTAGACCATTAAAAGGACATTTGAACGTCAAAACTATTTGAAAATAAATATAATATCTGACTCTAACTACCCATTCGCAAAAAGTAGATTCTTATGGAGAAGAACGGACAAGTTATAAATGGTTACTCTTTCCAAATATAAGTTTTACAATATTTTGTATACATTAACCAATTGATATATGTGAGGACGATGCGCCCGAATAAAACTAAGTACTATACTACTAACAGGTATAACAAAGTAACGACAGCAGAGGTCAAATTAATAAATTTGCTAGTCAGGGACAAGCACTCACATATTTACAAATTTTTCAACTATATCAATAGTTAAATAGTTGGAAAATTTTTAAATGTGTCAATAGGTATTTTGTTGTAACATTTAACACACTAGCCCATAAAAGATGTTCTTACTTTAGCTAATCTATTAAATGGTTTATCTAATTTATTTCTAATTCTAGTATTAAAATTATGTCTATCACTAATTTTGCTAGAGATGTCGATTTTTCCTCACATACATAATATTTTCATATATGAATTGACAAGGGACTGCCATAATATTAATCTTTTTAAGACGGATCGCGGCGATAAAGATTATATATGGCTTTGACAACACACTTTTATAAAATAAACATGGATTCCATATCAGCAGTCGTACCCCACAGCAGAATACCGTACGACATAATTCTATGAAAATAAATAAATGCACCAAACGCGCGGTTTCTACATCTGTTAACTCTCTTATCTTTCAACGAAATAACAGCTCCCCAAATTCTGAATTAAGTATTTGAAGATCAGATCTTGTCAAACTATACTATTTAATATGAGAAATTTTCAACAATAAGTCAGTGCCCAGTAACAGTAACCAGTAACTGTGCTCAGTGTAACCAGTTACTGTGCTCAACTCTAAATTCATCATTTAGAAACCAGCTGTCAGGTTAGCTGTTACTTCTGGAAAGTGTTTCATCATGTAAACATATCCAAGTCCTACTTACAGCATTTTTGGAATATATTATGAATGGCATTTAAATAATAGCATGATAGTTTAAGCTCACTAATTAAATGGGAAACTGCAAAAACTTTTTGATGTGCTACTGCCCGATACGCAGTGTAGGCAGCAGGCTCCGGGCGCGGCGGCGGCTCGAAACTATCGAATTAGACGTAATGAAGCAGTAGCGGATTCTGATCGCTGCAACGATTAACTTATTTATGAGATAAGAAAAACATCATCTCAAATAACGAATAATAATTATTAAGTGATCGCTGCGGTGTGCACGGAGTGTGTCGCACGCGAGGGTCCGCGCGTCACTCATTTGTTCTTACCGCCGCACATCTCTCTCCACTCAGCTCAGCTCCGCTCCGTTCAGCTCGTCAGCGCTCGGCGCCGATGTGACGTCTAAAAAGTAATCCGACCGCGCAAAAAACACACAACTGGCGTTTTTTTATATTTAGTGAATACTTCCATCCGATACTCGCGCGTTTCTGTGATTGCACCCTTTTGTGACACCTCCGCAAAAAACTGATGAAGACGTCTCAATGCAAGCGCACTTTTTGCATCATGTGAAGGTTTTATCAAAGGATACATCTTTTATGAATTCGCGAATATGTATTTGAATAAACGAACATTTGTGTCGACGCAAATCCTTTTTCATCGAAGCATTGAGCCACCGGTTCTGTAGCAGGTACCCTGGTTCCCACGCACCCCACGCGTCGCCTGCATCTCTGTATGGACTCAGCTATTCACTAGCACCTCAACATTTCATATCGTTATCAAGTTAGTTATGCTGTCGTAGCAGCGGCGTAGCATTCTCGTAGACGATCGCTACGAGAAACTACAATTCGTAGCGGCCGCTTGCAGGCCTTTCAGTCGGTGTCTTACATCATTTTCCTGTAACGAGTGTGGAGGTTCGTGCCGCGCACGCCGCGGCGCTCGGGGCGCGGATGACACGCGCTTGGCGTCTAATCCGCTCATTAATCAGCATTACTTGTAATTCGATGATCCGGGTGTCTCTGGCTTCGTATCACATAGCAGCTCGCGCGGGCCTCGGCGCCTCGCGCTGATCCTATTAATTGCATTAATTCGGCGCTAATGAGCTGATCCCACCGGCCTGCCGCGTGTATGACACGGTGTCAGCGTGTCGCTACACGGTGTGTTATCGCGTACTTACGGTTCCACGCCTCAGCCACCTTCCGCCTCATTTACGATGGAATTGCTTGTACTTAACCTATACCGTGTGGCTTTAACTCTCATCTCTATCTACATTTTGCCTATGATGTACTTATTATCTACCTATACAACCTGTTTTCCCGTCAGCAACAATACTTTATACTTCTAGGCCTGGAAATGTAGGGTGTGCCTTGTTAGTGTGTCAGTATCAATAATTACGTAAACAGGCGGACGCGAGAAAAAAGTTGGCAGGATGTATAAAATAAATGATCTCACACAAATTCATACATGTATGTACATGAATAAATACATACATGTACATAACACAATTCGAAAACTTTTCGCATATATATATAATTATGTATATGTCTACACATCATTAGTCTTATCATTATACTAACATTTGCCCGCGACGTCGTACGCCCATTTCCCAGTTTCCCCGTTCCCGCAAGAATTTCGGGTAATCCTGTCTTAGTACTCCGCTACACTCCTCAAGAAGCTGCGTGCCAAATTTCAGCTTCCTGCTGTCAGTCAGTCAGTAATGCAAGAGTTTTATATGTATATTGATTAAGGTGATATTTAATGAAGTTTACAAAGCTCGGGGTCAGCCGCGCCGGGGCTCGCCGTCTACTGGCACGATGTACTTCAGATATTCAAATATTCAACTGGGCTGAGTCAGGCGTTCCTCTCACATGGAACGACTCTGAGCGACACTTGTCGATGGCGAGTCCGTGTGACGTCACGACGTGCTCGGCGCAGTACCAGTTCGCGTGGTCGCGCCGCTTACATTGATTGAAATTATTTGATTGTTTAGTGGTCAGTGAGCGCAGTGTCGCCGGAGCTTACGACTGACTAACAGTTATTTTTTTCTGTTGCAGAGGAGTCTGGCGAGCTCATCAAGTCGCCGTCGCCGCCACCCAGCCATGGTCAGTACCTTCTTCACTCTGCATTATATTGTGATCACATCACAGCCACGCCTTGTGACCGCGATATAATAAAAGTGATTAAGCCATTTTATTTCCACATCAAAATATTTTGTTGTAATGTGTAATAGGTTTATTTAACTTCTTATTCTAGTGTTAATATTTGTATGGTTAGTTATCTTGTTGTGATGTGGATCTCATTTCGTTCCTCCTTCGGAAATGCTCTATCTCTGGCGAGGGTGATCCAATCGTGCGCCGCTTTGTTAACAGTGTCACCAGCACGGCGCGCGCCGTTATCCTGGTCTGCCGACTTCCGACTTCGACACCTGTTGTCTTTACACCGCCGACCGATTGTCATTTTAATTTTAAACCCTGTGTTAAAGCTACTCTAGCTTTATGCCTGATAATTTCTTACCTTATTAAATTTTCATAATTTTCGGTGTACTTCTCTCTTTTTTCATGTTTGATGTTTAATCTCCTTTTAAAATTTCCTTTAGGAATCAGAATTTGTTCCGAGTTATAGATGTCCTTTCCGCTTGTTCTTCATACATTTACATGTACCTAGTTGTTTACGTGTTGTGTCGGTGCCGGTAGTACTTAGTCCAACTCCAGCACTCTCTTGGTCAAGCGAATGCGTCCTTGTTTCTAGTTCTCTGGGTGTTTCAGCAAGTACAACAATATCCTGTTCCAAGTGGCTCACTCTAGTTTTGACGTCCAAAGATTAGCAAGGCAAGACCTTTTGCTAAAGACCAGCAGGTATGATATAGTGCGCTGGACCTGCCGTGCACAAGCTGCAGGCTAAGACGGCGGCAGCGCCAGCCGGTCGCAGCGCTCCCACCGTTCCCTCCCTTCCATGTATTCACCGTTTGGTTAGGGCACGTTATTCGATTCACATTAATATGCAATGAGCTCATTCGTACAGTTTACTGATGTGCGCGACGTGGTGCCTGCGTGGATCACATCCCACATGTAATTAGCCACATAACTAACTACAATATGTTGCGGCAGTCGTAGCCAGGGGCGTGCAGTGGTTCTAGAGTAAGGTTAGGCCAGACATAATGTCCAAAAAAAAAGCTCACCACATTCTACTGGGTTGAAATCACGATACGGAACGATGAGAAACATATAATTTTAAAAACTCACCAAATTCAAATCACGATATTCTGACGATACAAACTACTCTTTCTAGAAGTATTGAACAAAATGCACAGAAAACAAAATAATTTGTGCGTACACACATAGCCAGTTATATGTTTCATAACTCTGAGGATTGAAATGACGAGTACGAGATGAATTATTTTTGAGTTAATTCTCGTAACTCGGGTATACATCTACCTTTAGAAACAACTTGAATCTTATCATTATACGATAGCTGTGAAAACTTACCTTTTTTTAATCTCTAACAAACACATTGTCAGCACAAACTTCACAATTTAGGACCATTTTTAAGTATGTAAACAAATAACTAAACTTTAATATTTACACTACTTTATGACTCAAAACGAATTACTTATAAATCAATGCACTATGATTTATAACACTCAACAACAAAATATTCGAACGACTATTGCTTGTCACATGAAACAATATCAACAATATGGCTTCTCTTTTTCTTGCAAAAATATCATTTAAAAAGACAATCAATACACTTCCAAAAAAAAATGCTACATGGTCCTATCGTAATCTTTAAGAATGACATGTAATGACATTTTGCCGGGTTATACATCATAACCCGCCAAAATTGACAATTGTCAATGTCAATGTCAACAGAGTTGCCAATTTTATTTTTCTAATTCCCTTTAAACCAAATTCTCAAATTAAGTTTGGAAAATTTGGGGAGAAAAGTTAAATTCTTGCGGTTTTTAATTATATTTAGAGGGTTATTAATTACAACTTAACATTTATTTTGTACATTTTATACTTTTGATAATACTAACCAGTTTTTTTAAACTATATCTATAAGTTATTAAGGAAATTATTATTCTCAAATTGGCAACCCTGTTAAGCGATTTCCATTCATAAAATTTTACTACTTGTCCTTGAATTGTGTGGTGAACCAATCAGGACCCGTGTAGTGGGCTCCAGCGAGCCTAGAAAACGCCCATAATTTATACATGTGTGTGTAAATTATGAGCGTACATACACAAGAACATTTGCACACATGCATAAATTTATCAATTGAAATAAGGCACTCCGTATTGTGGCCTATGTGAACCGTTTCGTAGGAACAGCGTAGTTTGAAATACGTCACACGCACGGGCGCGGGGCGAGAAGTTGCTATAAGCATTATACTAGGCGTTATGAGTTATTAAATATTTTTGTTTTATTTTATTGCATAGTTACAATAAATACATTTGTTTTATTTATCCGTTGCTATGGTAGGGTAGGCTTAGCCTAATTGCCTATATGGAGCGCACGCCCCTGGTCGTAGCGCGCATCCGCCGGTACTTCTCCATACCTACGTTACCGGCCAGCCACTTGTGTACCATCTGTGACCTTACTTTAGTTTTCACTTTCCTCTATTCACATCCGACGCAATCGTTAGAAAGTGACCCGCAGCTCAGCGGCACCTGTCCCGTGCCTCGTCTGCGAGAGCGGGTTCGGTGCCCGTGCGGCGCACACACCTCGCAAAAAATACTCTGTGCACCTTCTTCACCCCTTTGAAAGAAAGCGCACGCGCCGCTAATGCGCGCTCACCCCTTCACGACGATCTGTAGGCTGTGCGCGAGGCGCTCGACGACAATGTGCGCGTGCAAGCTTTCTTTGTGGGCTGCGATACAATAGCGCACGGTAACAATCACAGATGTGTTTTGTATCGCCTGGCGACGTGTGCCGCACAAAGGAACTATTCGCGTCGCTTTGACTCGCACAGCGAGATACTCCTGCCGGTATCCAGGCAGCTGACCTTCAGGCGGGTGGCGTGCTAATGAACCGCCGCCGCGACTATAGCCTAGGTATCCTGCCAGGGGCTTCACCCATAACAATGCAAACGCTTACTTATTGCTTTATTCTATATTTAGTTAGGTTTAGTTCACTGCCAAACGCAGACATGCCCAATCTTCTGAAGTTGTACGTTCCCCAGAATATATTGTTTTGGTACTGCGTACAACTTGCGGAGGCGGAAGCTTAGCTTGTAAGGGATCTTAGCCTCCGCCTCAGCTAGCAGCTCACGCGCCGCCGTGGAGTTCCCACGGAGGAAAGGTTCTTATAGACATTTAGGGGAATTTGCTTCCTATAAGTTGGAACCCTGTTCAGATATTAATCATGTACCTCGAATTTTTTGCCTGATTGTCGATTTCTTAGCGGTAGCCTACTACTTAGGTTTTCCCTTTGATTACCAATTGGTCGATATTTGGTCAGGGAACCGCTTTCCTTAAATTTTCTACATCTACCTCCAGCTCCGCGTTTTCACGCTGTTGGAGAGACAAGTAACGATTTCTTTGCAGATATTGTTATGTATTCGTTTTGTTATGTAGTCATTTGTTGTCCCTGCAACGCAGCTGTAGGCAGGCAGTAGTGCTGCGCCGTGAGTGGCGTCACTAGCTCCCTTCAGCGCAGGCATTAGTTATAATTTATGTCGGTACGGTCAAGCAGTACTCCTGTTGTCGTCCTACGTTGCAGTTCCTATGGTGTCATTGCACTACCCATATACTACATATGAATCCAGTATAATGTACGCTATTTAACAACTGTGCTCTGTGACGCTGTGCAGACGGGTCCGCGAGCGGCGACGGCGAGATCAGCGGCGACGAGCGGCCGCCATCTCCCCCGCGCGCTCCCTCCGCGCCGCTGCCGCACCCCTCGCACCCCGCGCACCCCACGCACCCCGCGCACCCGCAGCACCCGCCGCACGTGGCCAGCGCCGCCGCCGCCACCGCTGCCGTCTTCGTGAGTATGCTCCCCTCCAGCGCTGTGGCGCCGCTCGTGTCGTCGCTGGCTTCAAACTAACCCGTGTTGTTGCGCGCAGAACGCGGCGGGCGCGGGCAGCGCGCTGGCGCAGCTGCAGCACCTGCTGCTCACGCAGCACGGCGCGCACTCGCTGCTGCTGCACACGCAGGTGAGCTCCACCCCGCACTACTCCTCTCTGATACACTTGCTGCTGTAGATTATGACCTGCATACAGCTAACTAATTGAATTAAGAACCTGGTCCACGGGCCAAACAGTTCAGAGTTGATTTTTTATGAATAATCAAGAAAGTAAGAAATAAAGTTTCTGTTTGATGTGCAACGAAAACCTGAAAAAAATCTTGATTTTATTGGATTGGATTCGAAATCTAGATACCTAATTAAACATATTAAGTGTTGTCCCGATTTTTATTTAGCGTTTATTTCGTCAAAATCGATTCACAATATTGAGTTTACTAAGAAAATTTGTGGAGTAAACGCATACATCGCGTGAAAAATACAAAACCAATATTGACATATTTTATTTATATGAAATTCGCGTAACTCTGAGTAAAACGTAGTTTTTGTTTCGTCGCAATCGGTTGCCTCTATAATAAGATAATTTTATTAATTAATTAGGTACATTACGGGATGTAGACACAAGTATCGCCAGTTATTGAGGGAAATCCCACACTATGCAGTTATTTGTGAGTCTTTTAATATGTGTCAAAAGAACATTTTGATATTTTATCGTTATTCATCGCTGTGGGGAGTATCGTACAGGACATGTGGCACTGGCATTCTTTCTGCAATTTTGACAGTTCAAGTTTAGAGTCCATAGATGACGCTGTTCATTCGATGTAGCTTTCTGAATCACGGTATTAAGATTATCCGCTAATAAATTACCTTCACACATGTTTGACTATGAATGTCGTCTGGTTAATCAGTAACCAGCCTTAGTGTGCTGAACTGCGAGTGGCCTTATAAAAAAAAGTAACTATTAATTGGGTCGGGATTAAAGGCCCAGCCTGTGTCCGCCGCAATTTCTATACGCAGTATTTGAGCAGTCTTTGAGCTGAACAGAATAAGTTGAGATATATCTTTAAATCAATTCTTCAAAAACTAGGTCGTTTTAGGGTTCCGCAGTAAAACAATGAACCTCATAGTTTTGTATGTCCTACGTCCGCCTGTCCGCTGTAGAGACTATTGAAGCTAAAAGCTGTAACTTGTCATGGTTGCAAATATAAATCACGACAAAGTTTTAAAATGAAATCTGGAAGTAACTTTTTAATGATTTTGTTTGATAGTTTGTTCGATCGTGTATCGTTGGGTAGGTCTCTTAAAATAATAGGGATTATCATAATCCGTTTTTTCATTCCAGAGATCCGTTTATGACATGTGTATAAACATTTAAAGCGGTATTATTGGTTACATTAAACTTCTAACAACTTTTTATAGAGCGGCCATATCGTAACATTTTTGTGCATTTTAAACAAATAGATACGTTCAATGCTCTGCATACCCTATCTCTATTATATTCTCTAAGCGCGGTCAAGTCCTGCAAGGTATTCACTGTACGTAGATTGTATATAATAATACCTATGCGACAATTTTTTTTCATTCATCGCGACATTCACGCGAACGAATTCGCGGGCACATCAGTAAATAAAATAAACTTTTGGTTTTGATTAAACCAAAAGTAGTTTCCCTCTTAGTAAACTAAGAGGGAAAATTAGCAGCCTGCATATTTCTGTAATGCGCACAATTACTCTGCGAAAATTGACCAAATAGGTTACCGTGAGGGGCGATGCTGCAGCAGTGGTAGTTAACTGAGTGTGGTGTGTCAGGTGCAGCAGGCGGTGGCGCAGGCGGCGGCGCAGCAGCTGCAGCAGCTGCAGGCGCGCGCCGGCGCCGCGCACGCGCCCCCCGCCACTGGCTCTTCGCCGCCCTACAAGTACATGCAAGGTTCGTGTGCCACTCTCCGCCCACTGCACTGACTGCTCTGCTCGCACTCCACGTGCCAGCAGGGCACTTTTAAATCAAGACAGCTATTCGCTATTCAATTCTTAATGATAAGCTCCGTGATTGTAACGATGTTGTGTCG
Source organism: Hecatera dysodea (assembly GCA_905332915.2). NCBI lineage: Eukaryota > Metazoa > Arthropoda > Insecta > Lepidoptera > Noctuidae > Hecatera > Hecatera dysodea. The sequence continues at coordinate 105,367 of HG995294.1, read as the reverse complement.
CTGCAGACGGGAGGTCGCCGTCGCCGCGGCGCACGCCCCCCGGCGCCGGCGCCTTCCTCACGCCGCTCACGCCGGGCTCCGGCCGCGCGCGCTCGCCACTGCATGCGCACGCGCACACGCCCCTGCATGCGCATGCGCACAAGCCGCGCGCGCTCGAGCCCACCGCCGACGACACCGCTGACCTGGAGGAGTTGGAACACTTCGCCAAAACCTTCAAGCAGAGACGAATCAAACTGGGTGAGTTGTACCACTGGATGCAGAGCATTCCACGACCTGGACGCCGACTATGTCACGAGTTCTCGATGATAAGCATTAAAGAGCATGATCGTTTCATCCGCAGGCTTCACGCAGGGCGACGTCGGGCTCGCGATGGGCAAGCTGTACGGCAACGATTTCTCGCAGACCACGATATCGCGCTTTGAAGCGCTGAACCTGAGCTTCAAGAACATGTGCAAGCTAAAGCCGCTGCTGCAGAAGTGGTTGGAGGATGCAGACTCGTCGTTGGCGGGCGGCGGCGCGCCGGGAGGCGGCGGCGCGGCGCTGGGCGCGGGGCTGGCTGAGGCCGTGGGCCGGCGCCGCAAGAAGCGCACCTCCATCGAGTCAGGCGTGCGCGTGGCGCTCGAGAAGGCCTTCTTGCACAACCCCAAGCCCACCAGCGAAGAGATCGCCGCGCTCGCCGACGCTCTCTGCATGGAGAAGGAGGTAGTGCGCGTGTGGTTCTGCAACCGACGCCAGAAGGAGAAGCGCATCAACCCGCCGGCGGGCGAGAGCGCGCTGGGCGCGGGGGGCGCAGGCGCCTCGCTGGCGCCGCACGGCTCGCTGGCGCCGCACGCGCACGCGCACGCGCTGCACGCGGCGGCGCTGCAGCCGCTGGCGCTGCTGGCGCGCGCGCCGCCGCGCGACCGCGACTGACGCGGGGCGCGCGTGCCGTTCCTGACACATATCCTCTCGTTGTAAATAGTGCGCGGGCGCGGCCGCGGTGTACAGACTAGTGTTAGCGTGTATATAGATGTATGTGCGGGCCGCTGCGCCTGCCTAGGCTAAGTTTATATATTATTACGTGAATTTTATTTATGTGGGAGCGAGGCGCATGCGCCGCCGCTGTACAGAGCTCATATCAGTTAGCGCTCCACGCGACGGCTATGTAAGGTGGATGTGTAGAAAACTATCTGTATGTTACAATAAAACATCATAGACATTACAAGTGCTTTCATTTACAGTCTGCTTTTTCGTAAGGTGCGTGTTTTGTTAAGTGCACCTCCCCAGACCATCGCATCTAATAATGATTGAGTATATTATATATACCCGTGTATATAATATATCATAGTGGACGGTGCTTCCTCGTTGAATCAGAAGACGTAGGCTGAGACAGACGCAGGCACGCGAGTGATCTTAGGTGTTGGGCTTCCGTCTATCCGTACGGATGTTCGGATGGAAACTTCTTGAATACGTAGATGGTCATCGAAACATTGCTAGGGGGCTGGCATTCGACGCAACCTGACCGCCAGGTTCGACACTTATTGATAGCTGACTGAGAACGTAACGTCCAGCGTACGCCAAAGTATTGTTTTCGTATTACATAGTATTTAAATACAAGCAAATGACTTTGTGTGTTGTAGAGTTTGTACATAGAAAATTACTTTACTTAAATAAGTAGTTATCCGGCATGGAACTATCGGCATGTGATGATGACCGAAAATCTCCCGACGTATAAAATAACTATACCATTCGGAAGGCGGTATTTATGGCTGTTTCTTAATACATGGCATAATTTGCGTCAAGGCTAAAAGGTAATCTGTCCAGAGGGCCTCGCACTATTACATAAAGATATAACTGAAATGTACAGCTTTCGTTCAATTTTTTTTTAGTACTAATGTTATTTTATTTTTTGTTAACTATATATTTTGCTTGTTTTGTGCGATTCCCAAATAAACATTTTTCTTTCTTTCTGACACTGACTTTTGAAATAAAAGTTATTTTATATTTTTTTTTGTCTTTATTTACAAGTTGGTTGTATTGTTTTGTTAAAAAACGTGTTTAATTTTTCACTTTTTAGTGGTGATAGGTACACACATCTAATTTGACATTCCTTTAACGAGTGGTTCCGCTATAGGTTTAACTAAACTCAAAGCAACAATAGACATTAGGCCCGGACTTCATTGTTTACGTTCGATGATTTAATGATGACGTTCTAAAGTGCCGTTTAATGGCCTAATTGAAATAAACGTTTTGACTTTGACTTACGAAATAATAAACTTATGCTCGAATAGATAACCCCAAAATCATCGTCACTTGTACAGCTCTGCGTACCCCTTTAAATCGTACCTACTGGCTATATTATAAACTGGTATAAGTAATAAACAAATCCCGGAAGATTTGCTCTAATTTAATGTAAAGAGTTCCGTTGGCGATCTCCAAAGTTGTTCATCAGATTTTCAAAAAATAATCATCCGAATTGGTTGAAAATTGGCGAAAATATCGCAGAACAAACATTAAAATAAACAGTCACATTTAGTGCGTCCTCCTTTTTTTGAAATTGGTTAGAAATTTGGCGGACAGCATAAGAACTTGTCAATTTGAGTGACTAGCAAACATCAAATGAAAAACAAATCTACTACACGGGTAAACCGAGAGCTGGATTGATTAAAGCATAGAGAGCTTTCTTCCAGAATAGTTAACTCTTTTCCATAAAATAACATTCGTCGTTTGACGGCGGCGACACGGCGGGCAAAAACGACTCGTCAACACTTCTATACTAATATCTTCTATCAGTGTCTTCGCCCGAGTGAATGACGAAAATGTTCTAGGGTAAAAGATCCTGTTTTTGGATTGTATTTAGACATTTACATACAAATTACAAAAAATGTTTCACTTTTGGATCCAAAAGTGAAAGATATTTTGGTGCTAAAATACGAAAATCCAATGATTTTTAAATTTTCTATTGTTACAATTATTAATATTGATGGAGGAGCTCGTGGCTAAAGAATAAGAGCCGCACAGGTCGATCTTCAAGGTTAAGCAACGCTTGCCAAGGTTGGTCTGTGGATGGGTGACTGTGCCTCGGAAAGCACGTTAAGCCGTTGGTCCCGGCTGTCTGCGGCTGTCATTTGTATACCTTTGGCAGTAGTTGCGGACTGTCAGAAGCCAGAAAATCTGACACAAGTATTACCAAGAAGTACCGTCTTCCCCAGCTATTGGCTTGTGGAGGTCTGGTAGGCAGCCGCTCCACGTTAAAGACTGGTATCCAGCTGGATCCGGTATGACTGGAAGCCCACCCCAATATAGTTGGGAAAAGGCTAGGCAGATGATGATGACAGTTATTAATATTGATAATATTGTGATTACAAAAACGTGATGAAAACTTCACCTACAGAAGATGTTTAACAATTTCAGTAAGTCAAGTTGAAATAAGTCAAGCACAAGTCACAGCAAAAAACTGTAAGACCAAGAACGCTTTGCGAATGAAGGCAGAAATAGAACAGCTAATAGCAATGCTTAAACAACATTAAAAAAAATATTAAAAAAAAAAACAAAATAATGTTAGGGAACTATAAAAAATAAGAGACAAGAATAACTCCGATATTTTTATTTTTGATTGAGTCAGGCGTTACTTTGCGGAAATCCATTTTAATTTGAAATTGAAAACAATATATCTAGTTTTAAATTCCGCGAATATTAGTGGGTTGCAGGTATGCACCTCCCTCCCGCCCGCTATATTATGCACATGCAAGATTACAAGGCAAATGCAAGGATTTTATGCACATGCAGGAAGGCAAAGCAATACCCAACACCATTACCGACACCCCACCCCCACCCCCACTAATATTCGCGGAAATTAAAACTGGATATATTGTTTTCAATTTCAAATTTTTATTTTTGTTGAAAATACTCAATAATAGCTGGCAAAAGAGATGTAAATAACACGGAACAAAGTTTATTAATGTTTATCTTTAATAAAGTTAATAATTTGTGATATTATTAAGTGTTTAGTTAATAAATCATCTATCTTCTAATAATCTTTATATACAACGAGGGCTGCCTTGGGTCATTTGAAATAAGTATAGACGATCTAATAGATTATTACCATTTATTGTTTTTCAAAGAATTCTCCGCGATATTTAATACAATTTTTCATGCGTTCGAACCAGTTTTTGAAACATTTATTCCACTCCGAAATAGTCAAAATGGCCGATTTGTACGAGTATGCGTCAACAGCTTCTTTGGGTGAGCTGAAACGTTGACCACGACTTGAGACTTTGCTTAATTTTGGGGAATTTAAAACAATCGTTAGGGCTCAAGTCAGTGAAAGGGTTCTCTATTGTGTCACCTAACTTTTTTATCCATAATTTAAAGAGCCATAACTTTTTTTGTCCTAATCATCATTTGTCCGAATGATAACTTACCCGAACTTAATATCACCTAATATCTCATGCCATAAAATTGAAATCCCTAAATATAATATGTCCTAAATCCGTTTGTCATAAATATTACAATCAATAATATACAAAATATATAAAACCGTTTTCAATAAAAGTTATAAGTCCTAACTCCTAAATTCAAATAACATAATGTTTATATAGAATACCTAATAATATTCTTAGAACGTATAACAAAGCAATTGTTATAAGCTTCTCTCATTTGTTATAATTAAACATATCTGTTGACGCATTATAATTTTTTATTATACATAAATAAATATATTATACATGTACTCAATAAAGCAGGTCATTGTGAACATGTGGTTTTTGTAAAACCACATGTTCACAATCACCTGCTGCCACAAAAAAGCAAACAGCATGCAAGCAAGCAAACAGCATGCAAGCAAGCAAACAGCATGCAAGCAAGCAAACAGCATGCAAGCAAGCATGCAGCATGCAAGCAAGCAAACAGCATGCAAGCAAGCATGCAGCATGCAAGCAAGCATGCAACATGCAAGCAAGCATGCAGCATGCAAACAAGCATACAGCATGCAAGCAAGCACGCAGCATGCAAGCAAGCATGCAACATGCAGCAGGCATGGTTTCTGTCACGGCTTCGGCGCTGCAGGGCTCCGGCGGTCCCACGCTAGTTTATCGTCGCAGATGGGTTTAACGCTCTCCACCGCAGCTTCGGCTTGCTGCTCGGCTTTGCCGGCCAGCCTCAGCCGCGGCGGCGAGTGTTACAACCACCTGCTCCTCAACTCGCGGGCCGCCTCGCCCCTCCGCGCCAACGCGATTTTAAATTACACTCTAGGGGTAGGGCAGACAAGACTGTGTGGAGTCGGATTTACAGCGATTCGTTTCTGTCACTAAAACCTATTTTTAGCAAATGTTTTAGGAATAAAATATTTTTTATACCTAAATGAACATTCGGAATAATACACATTATTCAACACAATACTTAGGACATATGACTTTAGGGCATGTACAATTAGGAGATTCAATTATTATAGTACTTGATATTATGACAGAATACTTTTAGAACTAAAGATAATTATGCTGAACAAAATTTCGGGGTTTTGAACATTATGATTACTGCAGTTTATAGCAAATGTGTTATAGATAATGATTTTCGGACAAACAATTTTATGAGAAGAAAGGGAGTACCCTGTGAAAGACTAATCAACTCATTCCTTATCTTTTATCTCGAAAAATTCAATATTCTATCAAGTTCACAATTCGGATTCAGAAAAGCAAAATCCACAGAAGACGCCATCGCAGGATTGTCCTCCTCAGTAACTCAGTATTTAGATCGTGGAGAAAAGTGTGTGCCCTATTTCTCCTTCTTCCTAGATGTAAAAAAAGCTTTCGACACAGTTTCTATTCCATAAGGAATACACTAAAACTCCTACAAGACCGTATCCAAAGTGTAAAAATTGAAAGTTTCACTAGTTTTGACAACAAAATTGAGTATGGTGTGCCCCAGAGGAGTGTTTTAGGCCCCAAATTATTCTTGATATACCTTAACGACCCAACTCATCTCGAGATCGGGCAAGTATTCTCATATGCGGATGATACTGCCATTGTATTTAATGGTAATTCCTGGAAGTACGTTTTTAAAGCTGAGGATGGTCTCAATAACGTTGAGACCAAACTGGCTCAAGTCTGCCCTTCTTACCCTTAATATCGCCAAAATAAATTACATTTGCCTTGCTATAATAAACAAGCGTACACTTCCGCCCCCGAACTCAGTATTGCGGATTCATACTCGTGGCTTCACTAATACTGCGCTATGTGGTTGCGATGAGATTGAATGTGTTAAATCTACTAAATACCTTTTTTTTTTTCTTTTTTTTTTCTGGATGGGAAATCATCAAATGACCCCTCCCGCCCTGGGTGGAGCGGTAGGGAGTGTCAGACTTTTACTGACTAAAACCCACCCGTGATCCTTCTTGTGCCCTATGCGTTCCAGGGCCGCGGTAACTCTTTCGAACAAATTCCGCAACCCTAGCAGGCACCGACCCTATGGGGCCCCGTCCTCGGTGCTGACGGCTCCTTGTGACGCGCGTGGAACACAACGCGTCGTCGACTCAACCTGGTATCGGACGGCGAGCCACCCACGCTCACCGTCCCCAGGCATCAGCCACTGCGCGATAGCACAGCGGCCGACTTGTCTCTGGAGGGGGCCGAAATGGGACCATTACTGGCACTCCATCTCAGCACCCTCCAGAGTGTTGGGAGTCGCAGCACCCGCAGCAGAAGCGGCAGTGGCGGCGACAGAAGCCGCGGCGGCGGCAGAGGCGGCGGTGGCGGCGGACCTCTTGCCCCTGTTCGGGGCGGATGGCGCGCAGGCCCTTCCCCCAGCCCAGTGCTCGGCCGGCTTGCCAACAGCCACACATGCACTGCAGTGCGGCGTGGCCTCGCAAGAGGCGGCCTTATGACCGGGCTGACCACAGCGGAAACAGAGTCCGCTGCGGTCGACCTCCGAGGGGCACATAGCTCCCGTGTGGTTGCCCACATGGCAGCGGTAGCACCTCAGAGGTCTGGGTTCCAGCAGTTTTACCCGCGCAGACACCCATCGCACCAAGAGCCTTCGGCCCTCCGACACAGTTCTGGCCGCCGTCACGGGGCAGCTCACCACAAGGGTTTGCATGCCCGTGTTGTCAGGCCGGAGGGTGCCCGCCTTGACGAGCTCGGCAGAGCACCCCCCAGTCCTGGCGACGGCGGCCACAACTTCCTCCTCCGTCACGGAGTCATCCAGGCCCACTATGCGCATGTCGATGCGCTTAGTCGGCCTGGACACCCGGACCTCGTCCGCGGGTAAGACCGCCCTCAGCCTTTCGGCCAGGGCGTCCGCGAACGGGCCACTCTCCGCTCCGGCGAGCTCGAGCTTGCGGGCACCGGTTAAGGTCCTCCTGACCCCGATGCCCCCGCTGATGCCCAGCTCTTGGAGGCTCACCGCCTCCTTCGCCCGCTTCAGTACGGCGAGATACGTCACGCCCCTCTGTTCCGCTTCCGGCTGCAGTGTGAGCACTACAGCCGCAGATTTCGGGGCGCGAAGCCTCGCCGCAATGGCGTTGGCTTTCCGCCGCTGCCTCCTCGCCTTGTTTTTAGCGGCTTTCGCGGCCCGCCGCTTCTGGCCAGCAACCTGCCACTCGGCCTCGGCCCAGGAGGGTCCGAGGGTGGGGGTGGGGGCGGCTGCGGCACCGCTGGCGCCGGGGGACCCCGCATCTACTAAATACCTTGGAATAATCCTGGACCATCTACTTTCCTGGCACAAATTGAAGCTATAAGTAATAGGATCCGTAAATTCATATGGGTCTTTAAAAAGCTGAGGCATGTCACCTCCCAAGACCTCCTAAAGCGTACTTGCATTGCATTGGCCCAATCAGTTGTGTGCTATTGTATTTCCATCTGGGGTAGTGCTACTAAAATTAAATTCCTTGAAGCAAAAAGATGCCAGAAATGCTTGTTGAAGACAATGTTCTTTAAGTCATTTAGATTTCCTACTGACGAACTATATCTAATAAATAAAATATTGTTACTTAGAAAAAAAAACTACATAAAACAAAGCTCACACTGGAAGAAGAAAATGTCAAGTCGCCACTCACCCACCACGGCCACCACCCACACACCTTCCTGTAGAACTCTCTTTGCCAGGCGTCAGTATCTGGTGTACTCCGCTTATCTTTTTAATAAGCTTCACAACAAATATACAACACCATGAATATAAAAAAACAATCGTCTAAGAACTCGAGCCGCTTGGATATTGTGATGACAAAGGATTTATTATTTAAAAACTAACTCCAGACAATACACATGATTTCTAGCGGTACTTCCCGATTCCAAGATATTACGTATATGTACAGTCGGTGATAGCAATTAACTGACCCCCCTAAAAATTACTCGATTTTACACCCTATGCTCATAACATTAAACGTTATTCAATATGGTATGAGTTTATCAGACTAACACTACTCGATGAACAGAAACAATAAATAATTTTGATACGCAAACTTGAGCTTTAAGAGGTTGGTATTAGGTCATTTATTTAATAACTTTTTACCTTTTTTAATAAGTGGGTAGTTAGACGTCAATATGCGTATTCAACAAAAACTGCTATAAATATGACATAAGGACTATGGGGTAGAAGAATAAATTGAACAAGATATTCTATGCACAAATAGCAGTGAATACGCGCGAACATTTTTACCTTGCCTTACTAAATTGGCTTTTTTCCTTTTTATTAATTGTTATCAGTTTTGATAGTTTAATCGTCATGTCTCAGTTGAGTGATTATTTAAAATACAAAATAATCTATTTGCATGAGGAGAATGTTGGTATTAAAGCGATTGCTAGGAAACTTAATATAGCGGTAAGTGTATTATTTTTATGCTTCATTTATAATTATACTTTTTCCTTAATTCGTTAGTCTGCTTAAAAGCCGTTGAATGTAGAATAATAGACAATTAACTGTGTTTCATTATGAGTCTAATTTGAGATCATTTATAGGTCTAATTTGATTTTTATAATCTAATTTGATAAACGTATTTTTTCAAACTTAATCGATAAATTATGTTTACCTATTCGTTACTAATATTATGCTTATTGTGTTGTTTCAGAGAAATACAGTCAGATTGTCGCTAAGACGTTTTGAAGAGGCAGGGAATATTCAAAAAGATCGTCCTGGACCAAAACCTACTACCTATGTTACATACTCCAGTGTCAGAACGTCATCAAGCAATTGTTAGAAGGCATACTGAACAGCCATTTTTGCCTACTCATTCAACTGCAAGTGGAAGTGATCGTTGTTGGAATATGGTGCGCGGTATGCGGGACCGCTTGCAACAAGCAATAGAAAAAATGGTGCTCCACTTCGCTATTAAAAGCATGAATAACTTGAGTAACCAGTGTTGGTCACAAACAATACTAACGTATGTCAGTGTGTGTGTTAAATTAACTATTGTTATAATTTGTAACGAAGTATTTCGAATACCTAGTTTTTTTGTCAAAACCTTATTTTATAACTAAAATAACTTTCATAAAACAAATTGATATATAGTAGACCAGGTAGAACTTCAACGTATAATGCCGTTTTATTTAGTTCAATGATATTTAATGTAGTGATGTTATTGTTATGAAATAGAAATACATACCTATATTTCTAAATATTATAACATGCTGATTCACTACATTAAACTCAGTGCAGTTAACAACGTTATTAGTAAGCAGGTAAATATTATCATCTTCGTGTCGTCATCAATATCATTTATGTTATTCTTATAATATTTTTTTTATAAAATAAAATCGTTTTTACCACTATTTTGGTTTTTTATTTCTGTTCATTTTTTTTTTGTTGTTGTTGCTAAAGTTATTATTTATTATTAATAACTTAAAATAAATATACAAAACAGAAACAAACGCGTCAATTACGCTGGTTACGAACTCGCAACCACGATTTGTCAGCTCACTACAGTCACCACTAGACCACTCGAAACATATTCAACGTGATCGAAACTACGTATTATATTACAAGTTAAAATAATATTCAAGAACATACCTACCTTAACACTGCGTATTAAAGATCAAATTCGAATAACTATTTTATTGATCGTAGACGTTGAACCAGTTCCAACGTTGTTCTAGTTCGATCGTTCGTAACAAGCAAAAGGTTCAAATTCGTTTAATTTTTAGGGGGTCAGTTAATTGCTATCACCGACTGTACATCGCAGGACTAGAAATCTCCCAATCCCAAAAAAAAGATAATTTTCTACAACTTTCAAAGATGATAAGAAAGTTGTAGAAAATTATCGCACGCATGTTTTCCTTTGATACTTCCTTTTTAACCGACTTCCAAAGAAGTAGGAGGTTCTCAATTCGAGGGTATTTTTTTTGTGTGTGTAACTTCATAACTTTGTACTGGGTGTAGGTACCGATTTTGATGATTCTTTTTATATTCGAAAGCTAGTATTTGAGTTATCAGTTTTTTTTTTTGGATGGGAAATCATCCAATGACCCCTCCCGCCCTGGGTGGAGCGGTAGGGAGTGTCAGACTTTTACTGACTAAAACCCACCCGTGATCCTTCTTGTGCCCTATGCGTTCCAGGGCCACGGTAACTCTTTCGAACAAATTCCGCAACCCTAGCAGGCACCGACCCTATGGGGCCCCGTCCTCGGTGCTGACGGCTCCTTGTGACGCGCGTGGAACACAACGCGTCGTCGACTCAACCTGGTATCGGACGGCGAGCCACCCACGCTCACCGTCCCCAGGCATCAGCCACTGCGCGATAGCACAGCGGCCGACTTGTCTCTGGAGGGGGCCGAAATGGGACCATTACTGGCACTCCATCTCAGCACCCTCCCGAGTGTTGGGAGTCGCAGCACCCGCAGCAGAAGCGGCAGTGGCGGCGACAGAAGCCGCGGCGGCGGCAGAGGCGGCGGTGGCGGCGGACCTCTTGCCCCTGGTCGGGGCGGATGGCGCGCAGGCCCTTCCCCCAGCCCAGTGCTCGGCCGGCTTGCCAACAGCCGCACATGCACTGCAGTGCGGCGTGGCCTCGCAAGAGCCGGCCTTATGACCGGGCTGACCACAGCGGAAACAGAGTCCACTGCGGTCGACCTCCGAGGGGCACATAGCTCCCGTGTGGTTGCCCACATGGCAGCGGTAGCACCTCAGAGGTCTGGGTTCCAGCAGTTTTACCCGCGCAGACACCCATCCCACCAAGAGCCTTCGGCCCTCCGACACAGTTCTGGCCGCCGTCACGGGGCAGCTCACCACAAGCGTTTGCATGCCAGTGTTGTCAGGCCGGAGGGCACCCGCCTTGACGAGCTCGGCAGAGCACCCCCCCAGTCCTGGCGACGGCGGCCACAACTTCCTCCTCCGTCACGGAGTCATCCAGGCCCACTATGCGCATATCGATGCCCTTAGTCGGCCTGGACACACGGACCTCGTCCGCGGGTAAGACCGCCCTCAGCCTTTGCTTGCGGGCACCGGTTAAGGTCCTCCTGATCCCGATGCCCCCGCTGATGCCCAGCTCTTGGAGGCTCACCGCTTCCTTCGCCCGCTTCAGTACGGCGAGATACGCCACGCCCCTCTGTTCCGCTTCCGGCTGCAGTGTGAGCACTACAGCCGCGGATTTCGGGGCGCGAAGCCTCGCCGCAATGGCGTTGGCCTTCCGCCGCTGCCTCCTCGCCTTGTTTTTGGCCGCTTTCGCGGCCCGCCGCTTCTGGCCAGCAACCTGCCACTCGGCCTCGGCCGCAGGAGGGTCCGAGGGTGGGGGTGGGGGCGGCTGCGGCACCACTGGCGCCGCAGCCTTAGCTGCTCCTCCAGCCTTCCTCCTACCCCTCTTCGCCGGGGCCGCCTTGGTCGTCGTCGCCGGCGTCGCAGTCACCGGCGTCGCAGGCGCTGGCGCTGGCACCGGCGCGGCTCCGCCCTTGGCCTTCGCCTTCGCCTGGCCGGACGTTCCCGGGCCGGCAGCCACGGCGGCCGCGTACGAAGCCGCCTTCTGCCGGCCCGGGGGCCTCTGTGTCGCCGCTAGTTGGGGACGCCGAATCATGTCCTCCAAAACGGAGAACTGCTTCTGGTAGGGAGTCAGCTCCTGCCGCACCAGGTTCCTCACCTGGCTCAGCACTAGGCTCCCCTCCAGAGGCGCCGGACTCGGCCCCCCCTGCGGCTCCTCCGAGGCCGCTCTGGCCATGCCAGCCAGGTCCCTCCGGAGCGACTCATTCTCCGCAATGAGTCGCTCCGTTACGGCCGCGAGGCGGGCGACCTCCGCCCGCAACTCTGTCGCCTCTCCGGACCCGCCGACATTGGCCGCCGCCGCCGCCATAATGGAGGCTTTGGCCGCGCTAATGGCCTCCCGCTTGGAGGACTGCTTCCTCTTGAAGGCCACAGCGCGGATCGCGGCCTCCACGACCTCCTCCAGCTTGGCCCTCTTCTCCTCGGCAGTGGGAGGTACCTCTCCCGGGGACTCCGAGTCGTCGGAGTCGAGAGGAGGCGGACGAGTAGAGGGAGCCCTGCGACCGCTCCCTCCAGGCCGACGCCCCTCCCCCGCCAACCTCTCGGCCCGACGCTCCACCTCCCGGGTAGAGGGAGCCAGCCCCCTCCCAGCCTCACAGCCCCTGCCCCGCCTAGCGGTGGGGATTTTTCGGGCGGAGGCAAACTCGCCGTCGGAGGACGACCCGCTGTCATCCTCCCGTCTGGGCCGCTTGTGGAAGAGCTTGACGCCCTCCACAGCAGCCCCCCCTCCTCTGTCTCCAGAGCCCGCCGAGCTGACCGTTACTAGGTCAAGTGCAGAGCCAGAATCTGACCCTGCACCTCCCCGGCGCTCAGGCGAACTCCCCGCATCACAACCGAACGCCATCAGCTCCTTGAAGGACGCGGATCCGGATGACGTCGATTCGGAGCCTCCTCGGCTCTTGTTGCCACTGGCAAGCGGAAGGCGTTTGTTGCCCACCCCAGAGTACGGAGGGCAGCCCGCCGAAGCGGGGTGGGATTCCCCGACCGCTGAGCAGTCGGGACCCACCTAGGGACTCATTTTGCAAATGCCTTGTGTTTCCATCTTTTCCTTTTAAGGGTCCGCTCTCCTCTCCTCGCCTCTCTGCCTGCTCGCTGCTCTCACAGTCACGTCTGATGATCAGACGCGTACCAGAGAGCAGCGAGCAAGCATGTGTGTGTGTCTCTCTTGGTCTGATCCCTCACTTGCGACCTTCCGGCATGAGTGGCTCTATCGGGAAAGCTCGCAAGATCATTGGGACACTCAAGCCCCACCACGACGACAACGTGGAGACACATTCGGTGGGGAATTAAAGAACCCTTAGGTAGGTACACCATCTTTAAGTAAAATGCATGGTTCCTGTGAAATTGTTTCTGAGAAAACGTTAGTTAATTATTAACATGTAGGTGTGGATTATGTGAGAGTTGGAATACCAAACCCCAGATAGGATAAAATCATTTCAGACTAAAAAAATACAGCCCATATTAAACTGTGATCTGGGGGCACGGTAGTGCCCCGCCAAGACGAGCCAAGCGAAGCGCAAGGGCACTACCTACCTACCTTTTCTCGAAACGCTTCGTTGTTTTTTGAACTCTCATAACTTTCCTTGGATGATGCTAAATAGTTAAAATTTTCAAGATAAAATGCCATCAGTACATTTAAATATAGAAAGTGAATGTCGTAGCTGTTATACTTTAGATTTTATTAACGTCTCAAAACCATCGATTTCGTCACTGACTCACTGACTCACTGATCATCAAAATTACATCAATTATACTTCCTGAAGTTCTAGAAAGCTGAAATTTGGTATGTAAGCTAATAGGTATTACTACAAAGACAAAAAAAAAATCCTGACCTAACCTATCCCCTGGGAATAGGAGGTGGAAGCACAGATTAGATAATAATAGTACCTACTACGGTGGAAGTTTGTATGAGACTTGTACTACTAGTGAACATTAACTAAAATACTTCTTCAAAAAATAAACCCAAAAAAAGGAAGAAAAAAACAAACAAAAAAAAACCATTAACCAACTTACAAAAATAAATGAAATCCTACCAAAAACATTTTCATGTCAAAATGTTGCCAAGACGAGTCTACGTAGGTAGCTTACCCTGTGAAAAAGTTATCAGATCTCGTATAGTGCCGAGCTGTAAAGACGATACCTACGCTCTAAACCTACAAGCTAAGTTTAGTCAAATCGTGTGGCTTGGCCGTATTGCTACCGTCACGAAGATTTCATACGCATTCGTTCATTGGGTGTGAAATAAAACGGCCAAGCCACACGTTTTGACTAGCTGACTCTGAGACTAACTAATAGAAAGTCGGGACGGAAGCCTGCAGCGGCTTGCGGAGCTCGCGCTTACCAAAATATTAAAACGATAGTTTGTATAAATTAACGAATATACATTGAAATTAATAGTAACAGAAATACTAAGCGGACGACTCACTGTGAGCGAAAACAAATCATGAAGAAGGCCTCTTGAAAATACATGATACCATTTATTATGATTCAGAATTACTACTTAGCATGAAAACGCTTGTGCCAACAATTTTTTATCTAAGAAACAAGTTTTACGACTCAGATTATTGCCTAACTAATACCTATCAAATTTTCATAGTAGGTACCTAATCATCAAATCATAAAAGACACTAATTGTAAGTACAAGTAGAAAAAGCCGCACTTTAAGCTGCCCGTTCTATTACTTTTCCTAATGATTGAATCGTCATTGTTTGAGTAAATTTCCCGCAAATAAAATTTATTCCGCTCAGTTTATGTATTACAGTATCTCAACATCAAGTGTCGGGCATTGTTATATATATATGCCCGATTTAATAATATCCCATGCTATAAAATGAATGTTAGATCAGATACAAGTAAGCTTGTCCCGTTTGGCTGTGTAAAGTTACAGTTACATACAGTCGCGCAGAGCAGTTGCGAGCGCCCTCTGTGCGTGGTGGCGCGCGGCGCGACGCGCGCTGTCTGGCTGGCGGCGCGCTGCGGCGAGCGAGGCTCATTAGTGCGCACGCTTGCGCACAGATGGCGCCTTATGTAATACAACACCGTTTTGTATTATATTTACCTTTTAATCCCCGAAAATATGGGTGTTACTAGTTTTGACCACTGTGTGTGTGTCTGTCTGTCTGTGGCACCGTAGTTCTTTAGTGGGTGAACCGATTTGAATGCGATTTTTTGAGGTTCGCATCTCAGTTTAGAGACCAGGCACTGGAATGAAAAGGATTAGTAAACTTGACCTGATGCTCAGCATGACCTGGACTCTGCCCAGTAGTGCAGAGTCCAGGTCATGCTGAAACACGAAGCGTCTGCTGTACGCTTCGTGTTTGGACTCATTTAAATGGTATCTATGAGTAGGTTATAAATAGATTGCGATCAGGGTTTGATAATGAAGCAGAAAAGAAAAATGAGTGAAATATGCTCAGCTACGCACTCTCGTTAATCGATATTGTTGATTGTGAGCATTGAGCTGTCTATGGCGTTCTGTCGTACCTGTGTCTGCGGCGCCTGCTGGCTCCCTGGCCGCCGCCGCGCCGTCAGCGCCAGTCCGCGTCGTGTGTGCTGCGCGTTGCGCGGCGCTCGCGCTACACGGCTACACTTGTGACACTTCCCACTGCTGCACGACTCGCTTGCTGGCGATGGATATGACGCAGGCGCAGGCGCAGGCGCCTTACTTTTCGTTGAACGGCGCCGTTTAGGTAATCAGACAGCCTGCCATTTAATGAAACAGTTAGGTAAATGACTTTAATCAATATCATTAAAAGACTTGCGTAGCCAAGTCCATTGGACTTGGCCCTGGGAAACTTAGGACTCAGGTCCTAAGTTTTCAATACAGTATCTTTAAACCTCGCAGACAAAAAAAGGAGCCCCGCTAGCTCTACGATATGGCTACGACAGACATAAGTAATCAATTAATTAGGCATGTATTTTCGTCATGTAGTTAACCTATTTTATGAACTGCCTAAGCATATCGACGGTTAAAAGGAAGTAGGGCATAAGCGACATTTTGGTCAAAAATGAGTTATATATGCCATCCTACGTAAAATTTTCCGCTCTTTCGAATGCGCTTACTCTCATGGCTCTACGATGAGTTTTTTGGCGTTTATGCCCTAGCAAAAAAAATCGTTTTCATAGTATTAGTTTTCGTAACCGACGAAAATTCAAGTAATTTTTGCTACAAAGGTGCTTGTGCCCCTACAAAAATGATTTATTTTGTGTTTGTTGTCGGTAATGCTTTTTTACTTCATAAGGGTGTCGAGCTTTCGGTTGTTTATGCCTTTTAAGCTTTTCCCTTACAAAGTTCAAACGTTGTTTATAGCCTACTTCCATTTCGTAATTTAACATAGCTATGGCGCTTGTACCCTATATACGAAATTCATTTTCATATTACTCTGTCAGTTATACCCTATTATCATTCAGTACTTCATGGAAGCTATGCAGGTTATGCTCTATTACCTAAATTTATTTTAATATCACACTGTTGGTTATACCTTACTTCCGCGTACAATATAAATACAGTTTTGTCGATAATATCTTATTACTTAAATTAAATTACATAACATGGTGTCGATTATAACCACATTATAACCTACTTTCACGTTCTACAATAATACTTATACGTCACTTATACTACAATACCCAATAAGCTTTTTATTATTTACTATTATGTGTGTTACCTTTTTAAATGTTAATATTACGGATACATACCAAGTGTTCGTAATTATTTCTTAAGTTCCCTACCTGCTAGCTGCAGTATTAGCTACCTACCCATCATCATCATCATCATCATCAACAGCCTGTTGCAGTCCACTACTGGACATAGGCCTCTCCAATTGCACGCCACTTAGATCTATTTTCGGCTTCTCGCATCCAGTTTCTGCCAGCCGTCCTGCGCAAATCGTCACTCCACCGTGCGTCTCGACAAACGTAGTGTAGAACGTCCTACATTACGTTTGCCGAGACGCGGTTTCCACTCTAGAACTCGTTTACCCCAACGGTTGTCGGTTAATATGGCCAGCCCACTGCCACTTCAGCTTACTAATCCGGTAGGCTATATCGATGACCTTGCTTCTCTGACGGATCACCTCATTTCTGATGCGATCCCTCAGAGACACCGAGCATAGCCCTTTCCATAGCCCACTGAGCGACTTTAAGCTTGTAGACCATACGAGCCGTCAGTCTCCACGTTTCTGCTCCGTATGCCATGACGGGTAGGACGCACTGATTGAAGACTTTCGTCTTTAGGCACTGTGGAATCGACGATGTAAAGACTCGACGTAGCTTCGCAAACGCTGCCCAGCCTAACTGAATTCTTCTATTCACCTCGTCCTCAAAGTTGTTTCTACCTAACTGCAATGTCTGCCCGAGGTACACATATTTTTGAACAACTTCGAGAATTGCACCGTGAATCGCAATCGGTTCCGGCAGAACATTTTCGTTGAACATGACCTTGGTTTTATCCAAAGTCAAAGTCAAAATGTTTACTGCGAAACAATGTTGATGTTACAGAAAAGTCAGCCAGATCATTCAGCATCTGTTGTAGGTCCTGCAGCGTTTCTGCCATGATGACGATATCAGCTACAAATCGCAAGTAAGAGATGTATTCGCCATTGATGTTACTGCTACGTTCGTTCCAGTTCAGCGTCTTGAACATATCCTCCATTGCATTAGTGAACAATTTCGGGGAAATAACATCCTCTTGTCTCACTCCTCGATGCAACGGTATGGGACTTGTTTGCTGATTCTGTACTTGAACGGACATGGTGGCGGCCTCGTAGAGACATCTCATCACTTGGATGTATCGCCAGTCTACTAGGCAGCGCTGCAGGGACTTCAAAACAGACCAGATTTCAACCGAGTCAAAGGCCTTTTCATAGTCCACAAATGCTAGACACAGGGGCTGATTATACTCTTCGGTCTTCTGTATAATCTGCCGCACTGTGTGGATGTGGTCTATGCGGCCGTATCCGCTCCAAAACCCAGCCTGTTCTGGTAGTTGGAATTCGTCGAGCTTTCACGCAAGACGGTTCATGATCACTCTTGAAAACAGCTTATAGACGTGGCTTTGAAGGGATATGGGTCGATAGTTCTTCAATAGGGTCTTGTCTCCCTTTTTGAAGAACGGAGTAGAAGTGTGGTTAAGATGACCACACTTCCACGCCTCTGAAATTCTCCCTTCAAACAGGACAGCGTTAAACAGCTTCTGGAGCTCCCTCAGTACCTCGTAGGGTTTACCTCCAGCTTTCAGCAGCTCTGTGGTAACGCCGTCTTCTCCAGGAGCTTTTCCATTTTTAAGCTGCCCAAGAGCGATATCGATTTCGCCAATACTGACTTATTTATTTATTAAAACTTTACGCACTAGTAAAAAAAAAACTGTACAAAGCGGACTTAATGCCATAGGACTTCTGGCAGGTCTTCGGTTAAATGGCGTGTCAATGTGGCTCCAGAACCCTCATTTTTGGGATCAGGACGAGATGCATGCGATGCGTATAACCGGCTATAGAAGTCCTCCACTTCCGAAAAGACTACTGGCTTCAAAGAAACAACTTCTCCACTTGCTGTGGTCAACTTCATCAGGTGGTTTCTTCCAAGAGACTGTACGAACACCTTTGACCCCCGATTCTGCTCGATTGCTCTTTCAACCGAAAGAGCATTGAAGCCCCGGAGGTCCGGTCGTACGTGCTTGTTGATCTCTCAGTTTAGAAATCGCTTTGCCGACGAAGTGACGGGTGGGCTTTCACGTCATTCCTTCATTAGCCCTAAAGTCCCTTCTGAAAGCTTGAACTTCTTGCCCTTACGCTGCATATCACAGAATCTCGTACCCTTTTCCCTGAGGATCCGAGTCACATTTTAGAGGTTCTGGTTTACGTCTGTTGTGGTTTCCGCGGCAGCGAATCGGTTTTACAGGTTTGCCTGGAACGTTTCAGATCATGCCATGGTTTGGAGCAGAGTTGGTCGGAGTCTGGACTTCATCAGACGGACACGTTTGGCCTTGAAGTTAATATTCAGAGAGCCTCGGACAAGTCGGTGATCGCTACAGGTATTGAACTTATTGATCACGGAGACGTCTCTGAATATATGCCTCTTGTCATTCATGATGAACAAACATGAGATCGACATCTCATGTTTGGTCATAGTGTCGGGGCTTTGCCACGTCCACTTCCTTTGGGTCTGTTTCTTGAAGGAGTTCATCAAGAACAACCCCTCCCGTTCGAGGAAGTTGACGAGCATTTGCCCCCTATGATTTCTGCTTCCAAATCCATGGTATCCTATTACTTATTCGCAGCAATACTGTTCTCCCACTTTGGCATTAAAGTCAACATGACAACGATGTACTATGTCTTTGTAGTGAAGTGGAGGGCTCTCGATATGTCATCGAACATATTTTCCACTTCGTCGTCCGATTGTGTCGAGGTTGGTGCGTACACTACCATGAGGCTATACCTCTCGGTGAGCTTCACAATAAGGTACGCTACCCTGTTCGACACACTTGACATTTCCACAAAGTTGTTAGATAGGGACTTGTTTACCAGAAACCCAACGCCGCCTTGGGATTGTTGGTCTCCCTCTCGGAAGTACACACCATAAGGTGTCCTCCCCCCTTCTTCGGATTTCACTCAACCCTAGTGTTTGCCACCTAATTTTCCCAAGTTTCACCTCGAGTTGCGTCAGATGCGAGTCAAGCCGTAGCGTGCGTCGCCAGGGTTAGTTTCAGTTTATGGTGATGGTGGCCTCCTGTAGCCCGGAGATTCTTGGCACCCCCCGCCCCGCCGTTACCGTGGTCGCCACCATGACCAAGAATAGCGGGACCGCCGGGAACTGGAGGCCGTGACTTTTTGTTGTTCTGCATTGGAGGTATTTGCCCATAATCGCCACGCTGGGCAGGTGGGTTGGCTACCTAACCACTCCTTTTTAAGTAGCTTTGATTTTTCCTTATTGAAAACATAAAAAATGTCTTTTCTTATTTAAAAAAATCCTACTATCCGCTTGTTAGTAAATAGGTAAGTAGGTGACATGAAAATGACTATAATGACGAACTATCATCTTTGAAATCTACTATTTAGTATAAATTAGAATCACTTGAACGGGTAGGGTATACTGAAACAGGCCCCTAAGACTAAGGATCCTTAGTCTTTTTGTATGAAAACCGACTCCCTAATACTTTTAAAATACTTCACCCTATTTTACGAGTTAGGGACAAAATACAGTGTAGCATACCCGTACATATGTAGTATACCCGTTTTAGCTCTTATCCTGATGAAGGATCGTGTTGGTGGCGCTACTTCATTATTTATGGGGTGTCTTTTCATCCATATTTCCATAGACTCACGCAATGCCAAATGTTGATTATCCTTCTTTTCCTTTGCTTTCAAGCGACATTGTGCGTCACTAATGTCTTATATCCTGGTATTGTTTTGAAAGCCGACTGTTTCTTGTGCTCTATTAGCTTCCATACAACCACTGTGAAAAGTACCTTATCCTTCTTTTCCTATAACACTTTTTGAACTGTCTAGTCACTTATACCCTTTTACCTTGCGATGTGAGAAATCAGTATGTCGCTTAGGCTTCTTATCCTTTAATATTTTACTTTGTCATTTGTATCTTATGCCATATTTCCTCATTGGAAAATTAAAAGCTATCGTTATAAGCGACAAAAACCACTTTAAATAGCGTCAAATCATTAAAACTAAAAATACCGGTAAATGCTCCATTTTTTTCTGATTTTATAACTGTTTTAGATTTCACGATAGCATAATAAATAAAAATATAACGTCAGTTTTTCTAAAATTTAAAACTTTGAACGGCTCTCCTGAACATTTCACTTTTTGTCGCTTATACCCTATTTCCTTTTAACCGTCGATATGTTAGCCCTTTCATAAAATTTGTATTAGATGCATTGGCTGGATGTCATCCAGGTCGCTGTTTAAACGGCGCCTTTCAACGAAAAGACTAGGCGTTAATTAAACGTTTAGTTGGTTGCGACGGATGGCTGATTTGTGTTACAATTGAAGGGTCCACTGCAATAACGATAAATGTCCTTGTTACCTCGTTTTGAGATAATTGCGTTTCAATTGTATTAATGGGAAAAAGAAAGTCGTGTTTAAAGGTATGAGTACAATACCTACATTATTGGTTATAGTTATAGCACATTTTGATTATTGATATTATGTTGTTTCGTTACTCAAGCTTTATTTAAGAACTACTTAAGTAAAAAAGATATTTTTTTTTTTAAACCAGGACTTTATTGAGTACCATCCTTTTATCTAATACTAGGTGACCCAGCAAACGTTGTTTTGCCATATAAAAGAATATGTAGTGTAGACCATTTTTGGTATGACTGGAAGCCGACCCCAATAAAATTGGAAAAGGCTAGGCAGATGATGAATATTTAATTACACAACCGCGAGATATGCAGTCTCAGGAAATTCCTCCAAGAAGCCGAAGTAGGTATGCACCGAGATGTGGTCGCGGTGGACAAGGCTTCACCCCGCTCTCCTTGGCTAGCGAGAACTGGCGCAAACCTGTAGTACTTGCAACAGATGATCGCAGAGAGGTATGGCAGAGCAAGGAGTATCTTTTTAACCGACTTCCAAAAAAGGAGGAGGTTCTCAATTCGGATGTTTGTTTTTTTTATGTATGTTTGGGCATAACTCCGTCAAATAGATACATATAGACGGTTTTGCGAACTGGTCCCATTTAAATGTCATATACAATGTGGATCTCGACTTACGACATTAAATTAAAACGAGCACAGTACTAGTCCATTAAAACATTTTAAAACACGAAAATTAGTAGTTAATGAAAAATTTAACAATTGCAATTTTCAAACAAAATAAATATCAAAATCAACTGCATAAAAAGTAAACACGCTTTTTTTTTTTTTTTTTTTTTTATTATGAATTCTGTAACTTGGCAATCTGTGTTGACACAATAAGCCATTCAGGTGAGGTATCTCGATCTATGTCTTGTTAACAGAAGGTTTTCCAATGAATTCCTTTCATCTGGTGTCACCGAATCTCGCGGTAAGTGTAGGGACACTATGCCGCTTCAATCGGGAATGAGTTATACTTCCTGTGCCTTCTAGTTTGGATGCCAGTTCATTGACGTGAGATGATATTCTCGTCTGATAGCTTTCACTATATCTAGCGATCTCTTGTTTGACGGTAGTGATCTTTAGGACCTCGTGTATATGTTTGTTGCTCACATAGTAGGGTATATCTAGCATGGCTCTCAATGTCTTGCTTTGAAATCTTTCAAGAATCTCTATGTTGCTATTGCTAGCAGTACCCCACAGCTGGATTCCGTAAGTCCAGATTGGTTTAAGGATGGTCTTGTAAATAGCTATCTTGCTTTCATGTGACAGGCTTGATTTGCGACCTATGAGCCAGTACATTGATCTGACTTTCGTGTCCAGCTGTTTACGCTTGGTCCAGATATGCTTTCTCCAGGTGAGTCTTCGATCCAGATGCATACCCAAATATCTGGTATCTTCAGCTTGAGGGACTTCCTCATTATGAAGAATATTGGGGGACAAGTCTGCCGTCTCAGCGTGAAGGTCACATGAACAGATTTTCCTTGATTAACCCTAATACGCCATTTATTTAGCCACTTTTCCACTTCATGGATGTGGGTTTGTATGTTAGCTGATGCTATAGCGGGATCCACGTGTACCGACAAAAGGGCTGTATCATCCGCATAGGTGGCAGTTATAGTATCAACGTGCGTTGGAAGGTCTGCGGTAAAAAGCAAGTATAGGATGGGTCCTAATATGCTTCCTTGTGGCACTCCTGAATGAATTTCGTTTAAAGGAGAAACCTCGTTGTTTAATTTCACCTCAAAGCATCTACCGTGTAGATACGACTGCAGAATTGGAAAGAAGGAGTGAGGCAGCAGTTTTTTAAGTTTAAACAGAAGTCCTTCATGCCACACTCTATCGAACGCCTGGCTAATATCAAGAAAGACAGCAGAGCAGAACTGTTTGCTTTCTAGTGCACGACTTATAGTATCCGTAATACGGTGTATCTGTTCAATAGTTCCATGTTGCTCTCGGAAGCCAAACTGGTGGAGAGGAATAATTTCCGATAGATAGGGGCGCATCCTGTTCAGCAATATTCTTTCGAAGAGTTTACCCAACACAGGGAGTAGGCTTATTGGTCTGTAAGAGCTTACATCGTGGAGCGGTTTGCCTGGTTTGGGTATCATTATAACCTGCGCAATTTTCCACTGAGCGGGGTAAATTGCTAGTCTTAGGCAGGCGTTGTAGATGGCCGCGATGTGAATTATCCCCTTTCTAGGCAGCTGCTTGAGTAGTTTTGCGTCAATTAAATCATAACCTGGTGCTTTACCCTCCTGTAGTTTTAGGATTTCTCTCCATATTTCGTTGGGGCTAGTACTTTTTAGTGGTAGGCTCATTTGTAGAGGTGCGTCCAGATATTCGGAGACTTCCCTGTCGTGTTCAGGATTTTTGCTTGGTAAGGGGCTAAAAATAGTTTTTAGGTATTGCGCGTATATTTGGGCCTTTTCTAGTTCTGTTTTTGCCCACTTGCCATCAGGAGCTTTTATGGGTGGTATATGTTCTTTCGGTCGTTTCAGCTTTTTTGTTATCCTCCATAGAGAGTACTTCGTGTCTTTATTAGGCGTAAGGTCAGCTAATTGTTTTTGTAGACGCTCGTTTTCTGCTTGACAGATCATACGTTTAAGTTCCTCAGAGGCCTTGTTGAAAGCTTTTTTGTCACAGGGATATTTCGTAAGATGCCATTTTTTCCGCAGCAGTCTTCTTTCATTTACTTTATCTTTTATAAGTTTCGGGTAGTGGGCAGTTTGTGTTGTTTTCTGTCTTAACAAAGGTGTAGATTCTTTGGTCGCTAGGTGAATAAGCTTGCTTAGCGTTTCAATAGATGTTTCAACGCTATCTACATTCTTTAGTGGCAGGTTCAAGTTAATAGATTCTGATATTTTGGTTCTGTATCTGTCCCAGTCTGTTGTGTAGTTATACAGTCTTTGTAGGTGCTCAGTTAGAATGGCCTTATAGTGAACATTGATAATTACTGGTGTATGGTCTGACGATAGGTCAGTACATTCCTCTACGTTTATTTGTCTGAGCGGGATATTTTTAGTAATGAAAAAATCCAATAGGTCTGGTACCTTTTGTGGGTCCGCAGGCCAGTATGTAGGAACACCATGTGAAGCGCAATGAAGATTAAGGTCGTTCGTAGCTGCAAAGAGTTGTCGACCCCGTGGTGAGGTTAGTCTGGAGCCCCAGAAGGTGTGTTTTGCGTTCCAATCGCCACCGCAAATAAATCTGTTTCCTAGTGTATTGAAGTGAGTCTTGAACTCATCACTTGTAATAGCATGCCTAGGTGGGCAGTAAATAGCAGACACTGTTGTTTCTGTTTTGTTATCCTGGATCCTGACTGAAGTTGCTTGTATTTTATCAGTTTTGTTTTCCCCGAGAAAATAATGTTTGATGTTCTCTTTTATTATGATTGCAGTTCCTCCATGTGAATTACCAGAAGGGTGGTTTGTAGTGTACACCATATAATTTTTAAGTTGGAAATGTGTTTTCTGTGTGAACCTTGTTTCTGAGATCAACGCCACGTCAACTCTTTCAAGTTTCAAGAAGAGTTCAAGTTCCTGTCGACGTTCTGTCAGCCCGTTGGCATTCCAGGTGATGAACACGCTTTATCTACGAAAAGTCACTGACCTATTACGCGGCGTGGTGCGGGGTCACAGTATTACAATATTTTTCCTACAGTAGGGCAACGCCTTTGATGTCGCGCGATGCCGCCGCCAGTGTAGGTACTTACGCTGCCACACGCAAATATGGAAGGGTTGTCACCAAATGAGAAATAAAACAATTGTGATTATTACTATTATGATGTAATCATTTAGTCATATTTACATTCAAAATAATTGTGATGATTAAATCTAATATAATTATTTATTAAAAGTATAAACCACATACGTACCTACAACTACATGTTATATAATAAGGATGTTTCCTGAGTAAAAAATATCTGATTATGTTTAGTCCGTTAGTAAGATTATAGAAAAACTAGCTTCTGCCAGCGACTTCGTCCGCGTGGAATAGTTACTTTACCCCCGATTTTGAAACTCTCAGCCCGATCGGTTTAAAATTGACAAAGTTTCATACAAACGTTCATCCCCTCTTTTATCCCCTTGGGGGTAGAATTAATCAAAATCCTTTCTTAGCAGATGCCTACGTCATAACATCTACCTGCATGCCAAATAATAATGTTAACTTTTTTTAATTAGGGATGAGTGAGAGTATTATAAACGTAAGAGTAAACAAATATAATCAGAAAGCTCCGAACTGCTAAGCTATCGGTAGTTACACGTGTTATTGTGAGTCAACCATAAAAGATAGACATATGCTGTCTCGGGATATTTTTTAGATAATTTTATGTAGAACATTTCCGTAATACATAACTTCTATGTAACTTTAATCATTAAGGCTACACACGTGACGGAAGCTTAAAAAATGGAGTAACTTCTCCCGTTTTCCCAACATTTTCCTTCCTTCCTTTCCTTTTTTCCTTTTTTTTTTGCTCCTATTGATTGTAGCGTGATGAAAAGTATACTATAACCTGCCCAGGAGTATAAAGAATAATTGCACCAAGTTTCGTTAAAATCGGTCGAGTAGTTTTTGTTTCTATAAAGAACATACAGACAGACAGACAGACAGACAGACAGACAAAAATTTTACTGATTGCATTTTTGGCACCAGTATCGATCACTAATCACCCCCTGATAGTTATTTTGAAAATATATTCCTTGTACAGAATTGACCTCTCTACAGATTTATTATAAGTATAGATATTGTTCACGTATTTTTTCCTTTATTAAATCTATAAAAACTGACGAAGATAAAAAGCATCAAAGATCAGGAGTGGGGGCTTGTTACGTCACGGCTAGGTAAAAATTGTAGCGAGTAGTGACGTCACTCGAGTTTTCAATGCACTGTATCGTCTTCGTTTTTTTCTTATTATATGAAAAAAGAAAAAATTACGTGTCCAATATTTTATGGAAGTCTATCCGACGGAGCTATCAGATTTTTTTAGTCAACTACCTTATTGTACAACTGTTTTACTTTTCAATTACCGTCTTTGACAAGCTTCTATCCATAACTCGCGCCTGGAAAGTAAGTAGGTACCTATAAATTCAATAAACAAACACATACCTTTACAATTATAATTATCAGACATAAAATTATAAGGAAAAGTGGCCAAAATTGTGTGCAGAAGTCAGTTTTGTCTTAGCGGCGGCGGCGGGGCGTCTGTAATATTCCATAAGTCTATGGTACACAAATGAAAAAACCTAACAGAACAGTTTGTGCGCACCATTACAGAATGTAAGTATAATAAAATTATTACACAAAAAACACGCCCGCGTCTGCCCTTCGCGCTCGGTGTAACTATTTAGTAATCTGTGGCTCGGTACCGCAAACTTAGCATGTTTGCGGTACGCTGCCCGCGCCGCCCGACACCCCGCGAGTTCCCCTCCGTTGCTCTGCGCAAGTACATTCGTTGCCGTACTGTAGGGAATATTGTAATCCCCACCGAATGTGTCTCCACGTTGTCGTCGTGGTGGGGCTTGAGCGTCCCAATGATCTTGCGAGCTTTCCCGGTAGAGCCACTCATGCCGGAAGGTCGCAAGTGAGGGACCAGACCAAGAGAGACACACCCGCTCGCTGCCTTCTGGTACGCGTCTGCTCATCAGACGTGGCTGAGAAGGCAGTGAGCGGGTAGGAGGTGAGGCCCTGTGAGGGAGAAAGGGCGGAGGAGCAAGGGACCATACCCTCTAAAAGGAACAATATGGAAAAAGGCCGATGTAAAATAAGTCCCCAGGCGGGTCCCGACTGCTCAGCGGTCGGGGAATCCCGCCCCGCTTCGGCGGGCTGCCCTTCGTACTATGGGGTGGGCAACAAAGACCTTCCGCTTGCCAGTGGCAACAAGAGCCGAGGAGGCTCCGAATCGTCGTCATCCGGATCCGCTTCTTTTAAGGAGCTGATGGCGTACGATTCCGTAGTGGAGGGTTCGCCTGAGCGCCGGGGTGGTGCGGAGTTGGATTCCGGCTCCGCGCCAGACCTAGTAACGGTCAGCTCGGCGGGCTCTAGAGACGGAAGAGGGGGGGCTGCTGCGGAGAACGTCAAGTTCTTCCGCAAGCGGCCGCGACGGGAGGAAGACGGGGAGTCGACCTCCGAGGGCGAGTTTGCCTCCGCCCGCAAGATCCCCACCGCTAGGCGGGGCAGGGGCTGTGAGGCGGGGAGGGGGCTGGCTCCCTCTACCCGGGAGGTGGAGAGTCGTGCCGGGAGGTTGGTGGAGGAGGGGCGTCGCCCTGGAGGGAGCGGTCGTAGGGCTCCCTCTACTCTTCCGCCTACTCTCGACTCCGACGACTCGGAGCCTCCGGGAGAGGTGCGTCCCACGGTCGAGGAGCAGAGGGCCCAGTTCTCGGAGGTCGTGGAGGCCGCGATCCGCGCTGTGGCCTTTAAAAGGAAACAGTCGTCGAAGCGGGAGGCCATCAGCGCGGCCAAAGCCTCCATCCTGGCGGCAGCGGCGGCCAACGTTGGCGCGTCTCCCTCAAGGGAGACGACAGAGCTTCGGGCGGAGGTCGCCCGCCTCGCGGCCGTTACGGAGCGACTCGTTCGGGAGAATGAGTCGCTCCGGAAGGACCTGGCGGGGATGGCCAGAGCGGCCTCCGAGGAGCCGCAGAGGGTGCTGAGTCCGGCGGCGCTGGAGGGGAGCCTAGTGCTGAGCCAGGTGCGGAACCTGGTGCGGCAGGAGCTGGCTCCCTTCCGGCAGCAGTTCTCCACCCTGGAGGACATGGTCCGGCGGCCCCCAACGGCGGCGACTCAGAGGGCCAGCAGCAGAAGGCGGCTTCGTACGCGGCCGCCGCGGCTGCCAGTCCGGGAACGTCCGGCAAGACGAAGGCAAAGGCCAAGGGCGGAGCAGCGCCAGCGCCTGTGGCGCCGGCGGCCGCGATGCCGGCGACGACCAAGTCGGCCCCGGCGAAGAGGGGTGGGAGGAAGGCTCGGCGAGGAGCGGCTAAGGCTGCGGCGCCAGTGGTGCCGCAGCCGCCCCGCTGTCCAGGCCGACTAAGCGCATTGACATGCGCATAGTGGGCCTGGATGACTCCGTGACGGAGGAGGAAGTTGTGGCCGCCGTCGCCAGGACTGAGGGGTGCTCTGCCGAGCTCGTCAAGGCGGGCGCCCTCCGGCCTGACAACACGGGCATGCAAACCCTTGTGGTGAGCTGCCCCGTGACGGCGGCCAGAACTGTGTCGGAGGGCCGAAGGCTCTTGGTGGGATGGGTGTCTGCGCGGGTAAAACTGCTGGAGCCCAGGCCTCTGAGGTGCTACCGCTGCCATGTGGGCAACCACACGGGAGCTATGTGCCCCTCGGAGGTGGACCGCAGCGGACTTTGTTTCCGCTGTGGTCAGCCCGGTCATCGGGCCGGCTCGTGTGAGGCCACGCCGCACTGCAGTGCATGTGCGGCTGCTGGCAAGCCGGCCGAGCACTGGGCTGGGGGAAGGGCCTGCGCGCCATCCGCCCCGACCAAGGGCAAGAGGTCCGCCGCCGCCGCCGCCTCTGCTGCCGCCACGGCTTCTGTCGCCGCCACTGCTGCTTCTGCTGCGGGTGCTGCGACTCCCAACACTCGGGAGGGTGCTGAGATGGAGTGCCAGTAATGGTCCCATTTCGGCCCCCTCCAGAGACAAGTCGGCCGCTGTGCTATTGCGCAGTGGCTGATGCCTGGGGACGGTGAGCGTGGGTGGCTCGCCGTCCGATACCAGGTTGAGTCGACGACGCGTTGTGTTCCACGCGCGCCGAAGGAGCCGTCAGCACCAACGACGGGACCCCATAGGGTCGGTGCCTGCTAGGGTTGCGGGATTTGTTCGAAAGAGTTACCGCGGCCCTGGAACGCATAGGGCACAAGAAGGATCACGGGTGGGTTTTAGTCAGTAAAAGTCTGACACTCCCTACCGCTCCACCCAGGGCGGGAGGGGTCATTTGATGATTTCCCATCCAGAAAAAAAAAAAAAAAAGGGAATATTGTAATACTTTGGGGTGCAGCGGGCAGTTGCGGTGCGGGACGTAGGTAGGTACTTTAGTCGGAGAACAACAAATCACCTAGTTGCGCGTTCGCAACAAATCGTACCTACGTTTTTGCACAGGTCCTTTACCTTACAATGTTTACCTATTATTACGGACTCAGATCTACAGCATGTTGAAAAATAAGAAAATGAAAAACAATTTCGTGTTGCTAAAGTATTCGTTGGATTTGATTGATTTTTTGTATACGGGTAAAGAACATGATACTCTATAGGTGGCTTAAAGGAATGTCAATCGTCCTGCTCCACTTTGTATATTGTGTAGATCTGATGATGGATTTCAGAGACAGACAACGGAACTCTTCAAAACATGACAGCAAATCTATCGTGTGAACAATAAACAAATCACATGTTTGTTTATTGTTCACACCAATGTAATTGGTACGTTTAGGGGAGTGTACCACTAAAGTTTTTTATTTTACACAAAAAAAAAACAAAAAGTACAAAATAACTTTAATTTTGGAAGTCGGTGTTCAAAAACGAAAAAGCTACAAAAAAACACCGAGCTTCCGAAATTAAAGTTTTTTGTACTTTTTTTTTTGTAGAAATCAGTTGTATTTTTTTGTAAAAAGTTTTTTATATCGGTTCCTACATGGGTCCGTTGTAGACAAAAAGTCTACATCGGACCCATGTAGGAACCGATAGAAAAAACTTTTGGCCTAACCAGCAGGCTACGGACGCTAAAACGTTTTGGTGACCACTTCGCGGAAACTGAAGATTTTTCTGTAAGATTATGGACGAAGTTATGATGACGAACTACTTACTTGGTTTTCTTTGTGCATTATAGACAAACTTATCCTGACGAATAACTACCGGAGGCATATTATGAAGGATGGGACGGATGACGTGTGTCTGGCATGCCACCGTCCGGGTGAGTCCATCAGACATATTATCTCTGCTTGTTCTCGTCTGGCTAATGGCGAGTACTTGCACAGGCACAACCAAGTAGCCAGGGTTTTTCACAAGCAACTTGGTTTAAAATACAAACTTGTGGATTGTGAGGCACCGTATTTCAAGTATGTGCCAACCATGTCACGTTGGACTGGGATCGGTCTGTCATCAGTGATAGGATTATTGTTGCCAATAAACCTGATATAGTGGTGATAGACCGATTAGCGCGCCGCACAATGATAATCGATGTTACCATTTCACATGACGAGAACCTCGTGAAAGCGGAGAAAGAGAAACAAATCAAGTATGTCGACTTAGCACACGAGGTTGACGATATGTGGAATATAGACTCGGCAGCCATTGTGCCGATTGTGGTTACGGCCAATGGCCTGGTCAAAAGCTGATAAATAATCGGATAAAATTATACTACACCTATTATAAATTAAGTAAGGTCCTAGAAATAAGTAAAATCTTTTAGTGACAGACACAAAGCCAAGTGAACCTATTCATTAATTCAAAGCCGGCTATGTCCCTTAAATCCTTAAAAAAATATTATTACTTGTAAATATAAATTATAAACGCTATTTACGCACTTGGTACATAATAAATCGAAGTGTTCACGGAAATTCAATCGTTACGTCTCGGCATTTGTTATAGTCGGCATTCGTCGAAATAGGACAAGTGCATGCTCTGTCAGCGTAAGTACGTTTCAATTGAGCGCGTGAATGTTAAGTTAGTGCGCATCGCGCTAGCGAATATAATCAATTTGCTTTAAACCGAATTTAATACAATATCAAAGCCATCCTGTTGATTAACCTCAGATCTTGTTTACCTGAGAACAGTAGAGCTGTGACATCCGCATCATACATCATTGACCCATTTTGCATTTTGCATTAGCGGCAAAGGTCATTTATATGTGAGAAGGTATATATTAAAACTAAAGTATATTGGCCCCTAAATACTGCTTTGTGGGATTCCGTACTTACTATTTTTCCTTACATTGACATATTTTTAGAAACAAGTAACGGTTACTAGATAATCAGATAACAAATAATATTAGTGCGGCGCAATGTTCCGTCGCGCAGACTCGCGCGAGGCCGACTCGTTCTCGGTTATTGTCACTTGATAGTTTCTACTACCTCACTTTAATAAGTGTCGCTTTGAGTTCACGAATGTATTATATGGCGATACTACAGAAAAAACTGAAAGGCGTGTACGTTTAAAAAAAAATACAAACGACTTCTAAACAACAAACACAAAAAAGTATAAAATAACTTTAATTTCGGAAGTTGGTGTACCAAAACCGAAGAAACAACCAAAGACAGAAAGGGAGCGAAACGCGCAGTCGATCCGACGTCACATGCTGTTGGAGCGTCGGCCATGTTTGCGGAAGCCGATACAAGATATAGCTTTCAAGCTATTGTGCGAAAAAGAACAGCATCCCTTTTTTGGATAGGAAATCATCAAATGACTTCTCCCGCTCTGAGCGGAGCGGAAGGGAGTGTCAGACTCTTACTGACTAAAACCCACCCGTGATCCTTTTTGTGGCCTTTACGTTCCAGGGCTGCGGTGACTCTTTCGAACAAATTCCACAACCGTAGCAGGCACTGACCCTATGGGGCCCCGTCTTCGTTGCTCACAGCTCTTCGGAGCGCGCGTGGAAATAGACGCGCTGTCGGCTCGGGCCTGGTTGCTATCGGACGACAAGCCATCCAAAGCTCGCTGTCGCAGGCCCGCGCCTACGGTGGCCGAGAATCGCTCTGTATTTCGCGACGCCCGGGGCGTCTTCTTCTGTTGCGGCGACTGGAGCGTGAGGTTTCCCTCTCCCGCACGTGGCCCGCCTCCTCCTTCGCTAGCATTACTGCTACGGAGCGAGGAGGCATGGGCAACGGTTACCTCCAATCGCATGCCTCCTCGCTCCGGACCAGGGCCAGACTCTCAGGTCAGCCGCCGCCGATCGCCTCGACGAGGACACGGCGTTCAATATTCAATACTTTATTGCATTCCATAATGTGTACATATTACAGTTATTTATTAAAAACATAGAATCAATTATGGATCCTGTCGGGCACAGCAAAGTTATTTTTTACAGGAGGAAGGCGCTTTTTGTTAAGAAAATATAAAAAAAAAAATTTGCTCCACCCGAGCGGGGCAGACCTCCACCGTATGCTCAACCGTGTCCTCCGGGCGATCCACACAGTGATGACACCCGGACGTGTCCTCCCGCTGGATCCGACACATGTACCTCCCGAAACAGCCGTGTCCGGTGAGCACCTGCGTCAGGCGGAAGGTGAGCTGAGGTGTGGCGTCTCTCTCTCCAACCACTCCTCAAAGAGGGGACTTATTGCCGCAATGGTGGCGTGCCCAAAGAAGAGGATCCCTGAGGCAATGAATTCTGGTGAGCTCCAAAAGCATTCCAAGGGTGAAGCCAGATTGCCCGTTCATCGAGCATTGGACCCATGTACACTGCAGCTGCAGGAAGCGGATATAGTCATAGATTTTATAATTGGTTTATTTTGTTTTAATTTTACCGTGCCCATCACAACACACGTGTTATAAACTGGTGTAAACTATAAACAAACATGCAATTTCAAGAATATCGGAAGATTTGCTATCATTTATTGAAGAGTTCCGTTTCTAATCTCCGTTCTTCATCAGATCTTCACCAAACTAGAAAAGGACCACATCGAAGTACTACGATGCTCTTCAAAACCATCTTATACAGTTTTCTTTTTTTGTCATTTTACATCGACATGTGAGACTGAAAACATCATCGATATAGTGGAAGCCATGCATTATTAGGGATAACTCAATACTAGTCGAATGAGACAATAGCACCAGATTTCGAACATAAAAATAATCATCGAAATCGGTTCACCCGAATCGGGTAAAAAGTTATGAGATATCAAACAAAAAAAAAACTACAGTCGACTTGAGAACCTTCTCCTTTTTTTGGAAGTCGGTTAGAAATTAATAAAATACCTTAAATAAGTATTATAAACTTTGTCTGAACATAGAATTCCAATCAAAACCGAAATCATCTCAGTTAAATAGCCCGTTTAGTAAATCGATCCAGTTCAGTCCTCAGTCTTAATTACCTACGACGAACTAATAAAGCCACTTGCGTAAGGTCGACGATATGCAAACAATTAGTACAATCTCTTCCACGAATCTATTTTAAAATGGGACTGTAATTATGTATGTAGACCTACTTACGAAATCTGATTGCTATGATTCAATTTATAAATTAATTAGTTTTACTCCTGAGAAAGATGAATCATTCTTAGTTCAACTTCAAACTTAGGTAGTTTTAGGGGCCAGAGACTAATTGAGAATCTTCAAGTCAGCATTCCAGTGCTTATTTCCATATAAGATAGAATATAACCTATCTTGTACTTAATTTTTTTTAAATAGACCTTGCAATATAACGCAACTATTCACAAAATTCATAGAATAATAAGTTCATGCCACTCTAAATTCGTGTGTATAAAACAAACACTGTAGTCCGTTCATGTAATTCATTCATGTCCATGCATTCAATGTGGCTGTGGGTGGGTGTGTTATTTTCAGGGGTTTCCTTCGTCACGTCATCGCGTCTAGTATTAGATCGAACACTCGAAACTCTTTTGTCGTACGTTAGTTCGAAACACGGTTGTCCGCAGCACACATTGACGTTACGATAATTCGAAATTTCCGTACGGTATCGACAGGCCATAGTTTGAATGTTTGTTTAACAATACATATAATAGAAGACGTCAGCCAAGACAGGATTTTAGGAAACTCCCTATAAAGGGGTGAAGCAAGGGGTGGAAAATTGTTTATATTAAACCTGCGCAGACGAAGTGGCGGGCGAAGTGAAAGTAGTTTGTAGAAAGGTAAGTAAAAATCTTAAGTAAATTATTTTTTGTCCAAAATACAAATCTAAAGGTACAGTGACCTCTTAAGAGGTTGTTGGTGTTTTACAAATAACCCTGTATAAGTACTTACAGGTTGCAAAATGCTCTATGTAACAATTTCGGACACATATGATTGAAATGGATACGCATTGACAATTACGAGTATACCTACGATACTTATAGTGCTTTTAAACATTTCGTGTAATAGGTATATAACTTTTACTTTGAGTACTGAGGTGGTTATGAAACTAAAGTGTTGCTGACAGCACCCGAGTGGTTTTGGTTGCATCTTACACGCCTAAGACACAGACGTTGATATTGTGATGATATAATATTGTGTGGTAAGAAAAAGTAGCATTTATATTAGCTGTAACATATGGACGTGGCGATAAGTCCCCTCTCAGAGGAGTGGTTAGAGAGGTGCCGCGACGTCCGCACCTGCCGCCTGCCGCAGGCACACCAGCGGTATTGCGTAGTGTGCAGATAGTGTGCGGCGCCGCCCGCTCGTCCCGCTGCCGCACTGGCCGCGCTGGCCGCGCTGGCCGGGACGTCTCCGGCGGAGAAAGCAGCGCCCGCGCATGTTTCGACGAGCCGAACTCGGTACCAATCATTACATTGAACAAGTGCCACATTATATTCTGGTTGCCGTCTTAGAAAACAACAGGTCGCGCGAGCTGTAACATTTTGTAATTTAATACAAGGTAGGTATCACTTCATTTAATATAACAACGAATGATATTCTTTTGATATTTAAATACCTAACCTTTTATTAAACTTCGTAATGATTTATCATTAAATGTGGTCTTATTTCATTTCAAATAATCTTCAGTTGATTCACTTGTTCGAGTACCTATAATAGAAGACTCAGCGTAAATGCATTACTGAAACGTGTATGCAAGTATGCACATTCGCTCGTGTTCCAAAACGTGTCCGCGTGGGCCAGTCCGCGTTCAGCGATTCTCTGTCGACGTCTGTAGTGAGCATGGAGTGGACCGTCGTTCTCCTTTGTAGTTTTTGCGGATCGACCGCTCAGTTTACCCGCTGAGGTGTTTGCAGAACCGTAGTGCTGATCTCATTAAAGACACTTTGTACTTAAAACCATTACCAGTATCATTTTACCATATATTTGACCAATAAGTAAGTTTCATGGTTATCTTTTTTAACTAAGTGTTACAGTGATTTTAATACAATGTATGTAGTTATTCTATCAACACGAGAAAGCTGTGGTAGGTCACCGGCATCGGCAACCGGTGTCCGCACTGCGTCCTGCAGGACCATTGTCGTTGAGTCCGCCCCTGTACAACCGGGTAGCCGTGCACTCAGTGCGTTCTCGATCGCTTTAGCTTCAATAGGATTTTTTATTGAAACTGAATAAGTGTCGTCTGGTGACAATTTCGGAAAACCTTTTCTCATACCGTTTGACATAAGCGAACTTTTACGTTAACGCAATCGAGTAGGTACGTTAAACACTCGCAGTAAGCCCTCTGAAGTTTAAATAAAAAAATAAGACTATTTTAATACGTCTCAAAAGAGAACATGAACATTTTGATATCTTATCGTAATTTATCGCTATAGATTCTTGGTGCAAATATTGATTTGACAGTTCAACTTCAGAGTTGGTAGTTGACAAATAATAATAGCTAATATTTATTAACCAACAACATTACAAAGTTTTATTACATTAGCCCCAAACTAGGCGAGCCTGTGTCTTGGGTGCCAATATTAGAGGGTTTACCATTTCAAAATGTATACTCTAGTAAACATGTGTCTGTGTGTGTAATCTAAACTCAATAAAAAATATGTTATTTGCGCATTTAAGCTATGCGAATGTGTATCATCGTGTAGTAACTCGGTGTGTCAGTGTGTCATCAACTCGTCATCATGCGCCAGCGCCGTGTGCTGAACTGCTGACTGCGCGCCACAGCCGCCACGCGCCAGTGTGCGCCAGCCGCGATCAGCTGCTAACGTGACTGCTAGCCACACATACGTCACTACTGTCACTGCTCCGCTCACGTCAGGTTCACACTATGCACAGGTTGACGTGAACAACTGTGAGCTGTAAGCGCGTTTCTTACGGTACATAGTTTAGAGTCATCGACACTGAAGCGACGATTTAGTCAGGTGTAACTTGTGGAACTAAATAAATAGTGTACCTAGTGATTCGTCTTATTCGTTCGTTTATTTATTTGTAAGTTCCGTTAGTTTCAGTGCTTGCGCAGGCGCGTAGCGGAGCCCCCCTTTGTGATGCGCGCGGGTGTAGTGACCTCCGCGAGGAGTGCGGCGTGCGCGTGATATCAGCGCGTTATCAGTTCGCGATTAGATACCGTAGCGAGCGCACCTCCGCTCGCCTGCGCCCGTGACCGGCCACCGGCCACAGCAGCAGCGCAGCGCGGCGCCATGAGGAGCAAGGACCGCCTCGCCGAGCTGCGCCATGTAAGTGTCGAGCAGTGCGCCGAGCGAGTGAGCGCCCTCTGTGACGTCACCACAGTAAACAAAGCGCACTTGCACTAGGTGTGGCAGAGCGCTGCGTGATGTGAGTGTGCCTGTGCGGCGTGCAGCGGGAGTAAGAGTGAGTGTTGTTGCAGCTGGCGCGCGGCGCGGCGGGCGGCGTGTACTGCGACACGGTGGAGCCCGGCCTGCCCGCGCCCGCCGCGCAGCTCGACGAGCACATCCAGGACATCTTCCTCGAGGTACGTGTACTATGCATGGAGGGCGTGTCACGCACAGCGCTTCATTATGAGCGATGTGCGACGTTAACGAGCCGCTCATTGAGTTCATTAGCGGCCCTGCTAATTGTTCCGGCAGCCTTGTCGCGCCGCGCCGCCGCTGTGCCGCCACGACACACGATCACGTCACAGTGCGCGAGGCACCTCCGCGACCATCAGCCATCGTGTCGCACCTACGT
Organism: Hecatera dysodea; assembly: GCA_905332915.2. Taxonomy (NCBI): domain Eukaryota; kingdom Metazoa; phylum Arthropoda; class Insecta; order Lepidoptera; family Noctuidae; genus Hecatera; species Hecatera dysodea. The sequence continues at coordinate 68,623 of HG995294.1, read as the reverse complement.
AACATATTTATTATTATTAGTTGTTAGCACTCATGAACACATTCACGCTGGATTGCAACCGCTACTGTAATCCTACACCAAAAACATTCATATTCTTATATTATTATGTCCTTACATGCAAATAATTCGCTAGTGCGGGACGCGTTCACTGCGCGCTCGTATGTATATAAGTGCTAGGGCTATATGTACATTCATAGGTGTCCGAGTTGTTTATTTACATGGAGCGCGACATTATCGCAGATTACATCCTTGACCCGGCGCCCGCGACCCGTCGCTGCAACGTCTAACTATCTCTGCAGACAATCACTGTACACTTGAGCAATGCACTTATTGCTACACAAGTACTTAGTATTAGACTAACAATAATTCGGCCATGCGAGTGACTGATGCGCGGGCGCTGTGCCGCAGGTGGAGCGCATGCGCGGCTGGGTGCACGACCTGGACAACAACACGCAGCTGGTGCGCCGCCTGCACGCCGACCCCACCTTCCACACCAACAAGAGTGAGTCCTTCTAATATCACGCACGTCTCCGCGCCGCCGCGCCGCCGCGCCGGGCGGCCACAGCGCTCTGCCTGACTGTTATTAACGCAAACCAGACGGTGCTCCACAGCTACCTTTGGCTGGTGACGCTCGCCGAAGGAGGCGACGGCAGCCCACGCATATCCGCAGCCTCACCCTGCTCGTTGGGGACTTAAATGTACTGATTATGTGATGAGTGTACTTTGCCATTCTATCCTGTTTCATCTAAAGTTCAAAAATATTAATGATATCACAGTTTGTCCCACTACACTACCCACTTTTGATGAGACAGTCATCCAGAACAAAGTCGCGTTGAATAATGTGAACAAACGGTCTGCTCATATAAGTCCTATTGAAATTGAAAGACATATCACTAAGTATAAAACAAAGTCTGTCCCTATGTATATTTAGATATTTAAAACTATGCAATGGATTTTGATGCAGTTTTTTTAAAATAGATACAGTAATTCAAGAGGAGATTTATATGTATAATTTATAATAGATTTAGTATCAGCATAGCACCCGTGCGAAGTCGGGGCTGGTCGCTAGTAGTAGGTAGGTATACATATATATTAGGTTGAACGGAATATTGAAAAAATAAGATGACGGACAAGTATGATCATCTGGGACTCCACATGACGCGACTCAGATAAACAGTTACATAGTTTAACGAGCTATTTGCTATACAGCGTTTTACCGAGTAATCAATAGTTAACATCATTCTCCTGAGAACGACGTACTGGCAGTGTTGTAGAAAATTGAATAGATATTTTTGACTATTCCAAATAGCTTTTTCGTCTGCAGTTACCTACATGAAAGGTGTCCGAGTTAGCTCTACATGCCCGGCGCGGGCGCAGACTTGCAGGAGCAGCTGGACGCGGCGGTGACAGCGTCCAACGCCACCGGCTTGAAGCTGGGCGGCGCGCTGCGGCAGTTCGAGACGCGGCTGAGCGCGCGCAACGACGCGGGCGCGCGCATCGCCCGCCTGCAGTACGCCGCCACGCGCCGCCTGTACGCCGACGCGCTGGCCGCGCACCACGCCGCGCTCGACAGCGTGCGCGCCGCGCAGCTCAGCCTGCTGCAGCACCAGATCCAGCTCAGTGAGTGTCCGAGTGTTCCACCACCAGCCCACCTGAACTACACCTGTTCACAATCCTTAACTCCACAACAATTGCTCAAAAGGAATTGATAAAGTTTTGGCTGGAGATTAAGGAATACCTTATCATTGATTCAAACAAAGTCGTTGTAGTCACACAAAAATACATTGATCATCAGTAAAAGCAGTTCATTGTAGGATATGAGTTGCTGTTGGACTCCGTTCCCGGCTAACCTCATCAGCCACCAGCCGCTCGGTCAAGATCCGATAGTCCAGGCAAATGAGGCTAACTGTGCGATAATTTTGAACTTTGATTTCGTTATTAACGTGTAGAGTGCAGGCAGGAAAGTATATCAAAAAGAATACTACCTACCTTTATACTTTCGTCCGTCTGTCTGTATGTCACAGTCGTTTTACTCGGAGACTATTAAAGCTACATACATGAAAATTGGTAGGTAAGTGCAACTTGTGGACCACTATTCAATCGTGCTGTGATATTATCGAGGGGTGAAAGGCTATTTGTTTGAAGCGACATTTTGGCCGATATTGAGTTATAATATTTAGGATCAGCGAATTTTTCTCTATCGATTGAGCCGGATTTCATTAAAATCGGAACACTTTTTGGGTTCAACGCCGCGAGACAATGTAAGATCCGACATCTGATTTGTCAATTTTTTTAAAGACTTCAGTTAAGCTATACACAAAAATAGAGAATCGGAGCATAAACTATTGTTCTCTTCCCAAAACTGCAGTAGAATGCAGAGAATGCGTTTTTCGTTATCGCTGACCTTTGCTGATGTGTCCCTCCATACGTTTCGCGTGGACTAGTCACATAATGCAATGTCACTTCAACTAATTAGTCGTCAGTCAAATTCAATAAAGCACGTCGTTTCAACTATTTTGCTGCAACTGTTTTCCCCTCTGTTAAGAGCTTCAAACAATATTTCTGTTCTTAAAACTGACATGATTAATCGCTTGTAAAGTTTGTTAGTATTCAATAAAAGGTTTTATTTTTATTTTGGTGACCTTTTTTAGTTACGCTTGATAATAATTGTTCACATATTCAAATGTTTTAAAAATTTGACATTTTTCATTTTTATAAAACACTTCAAACAACTTATTAGGAATGTTCAAATTGCCTATCTCCCTGCTACAACCCAATTGGTAGTTAAACAAAATAGCCTGCTTCTATTATCAATGAGTGACGTCGATTAAATCATTTTGCTTTCTACTGATTATGCACTGCAGAGACACTTAAACCATTTTGCCTGCTGCCGATTGGTAACATTGTAAGCACTTTAATCATTTTTCATTACTCCAGAAAATAGGCCATACAGAACATTTTGTATCAAGCCATATTTATCTTGAAACCTTTAGCTTTTTTTTATTATATACTATACCAAAATATCACAGGATTAATTTTCATTAAAGATAATGATATCTGCTTTAAAGTATGAGCAGTAGTTTTTTTTATGATGATTTTTTTTTCGAAATTTTGTATCTTTAAATGGCTCTCCTGTAAAGTTCATAAAATGTCGCTTAAAACAAATAGCCTTTCACCCTTCGCTATGGAAGAAAATAATTTTAGGGGATGCACTCCATACATGTAACTGAGGGATGAAAAAATAAATTCCAACAAACATAATCCTGTGAGGATTGAATAGCTCTTTCAAAATGAAATGGAGGTTTCTAAAAGTTTTATATTTAAGGTTTAATAGGTTTTGAGATATGTGGTTCCAAATTCGTAAAAAATGTGTCTGTATTAACGTATTAATATTTTTATTATCATTTATTTATTAAAACATTATGCACTAGTAAAAAAAACTGTACAAAGGCGGACTTAATGCCTTAGGCATTTTCTACCAGTCGACCTTAGGGTAGTGCAGAGACAACATGGCAGGTACAACTTAAATGAAAAACAAACGGAGAGGAAAAATATACAATCATATATACATACATACAAATAAAATTAACAAAGGCGTTGAGAGAAACGAATCCAACGAATTAACGCTGTGATGATTCTTCCAACTTCTTGCGAGTGTGCTCACGCGCCTTCACTTTAAAGGACAACCGACTAGTTGCCATCCTGGTGCTCAGAGGGAGTCGTCCTGATGCGCATTCCAAAGGAAGATCGCCTGGACAAAGAAAGAGGAGTGGACGAACCCAGAACGGTGTGAGGGACATCGTAAAAGACGATTATTAGTAGAGCGAAGATTTTTACTGTGGGCTGCGCAAAGAAATTGAATTTGTGAAGTTAGATAAGACGGAGAAGAAGGATTATTAAGATGAGAAAACAGAACAGATAAACAGATTTAGTATTAACATTTTCTACGTCATTGTATTAAAATACAATGAAGTAGAAAATTCTTCATTGTGCAAATAGAACTTCACAGATATGTAAGTATGTACTTCCTACTAAAATTGCTTTGAACTGCACAGCTGATATACTTTTAGAGATATGAGATACTTAATAGAAATTTTAACAGTGAACTAGGTACGGATCCCTTTACTATGTGTAGTCCGACACGCCGGCTTGGTCGATTTTATTTATAAAGCTTCTAATTTCAATAATAACCATTTTGAAAGACTGTTACTACTGATTTTGCAAGTCAAGCTAAAAATTAACTACTTAATTAAATATCTTAATTCGCTATCCAAAAATATGAAACATTATCTGATAGCACAAGTTATTAAATATCAGTTTTGTCCTGCTTTGTGTAATGATTCAAGCAATTCAATTGCAAGGTCTGGCTTACGGTCGTTAGTCGGTGCCTAATGTTAGAGAACACGTCTGTCGTCTACCCCAAAGGTCTTCAGTTTAGCGTACCAACTAATACGACTTCGCCACTTCAGAGTATTGTATAGTGCGTCGACTGGGTCATTACCTAAATTCGGTTCATATCGCGAATTATATCTCTCGCCGGGAATCAACAGAATACAACTCGCTTGAAATACCTTGCGGGCTGCTCCCGGTGCTGGTCCTCTCTACTGCAGTCTGCAGAATACGCACCTGTTATAGTTATATGCCGATATATGAGATACTTAGTAACATTTCGTTCTGTGGCTGGTCACTTGGCAGTTGATTCAATATTTCCTTATATCACGAGAGCGAGGCGGACCGAGGCGCCGCGTCGCCGCGTCGCTACGCGCATTAACTAATTGAGAGCAAGCGGATGCCGCGCGCGAGCTGAGCCGCTCAGGGAACTACTTCTGTTTCGCCTATAATTTCTCCAGCTGTCACACAGCACAAGCACCAGCCAGTAACGAAACAACCGATCTGCCGAGCGTTTCCCCAGGTATGTGTGCGTCTGATGCCAGTCTAGCCGCAGTATAGCGTTGCTCGGTAAATGGGCTATCTAACACTGAACGAATTTTTCAAATCGGACCAGTAGTTCTTGAGATTAGCGCGTTCAAGCAAACAAACAAGCTCTTCAGCTTTATATAATACTATAGATAAAATATAATGTAAAAACAACCGAGGAACGTTAGAAAAAAAGACATACAACACTACAAAAAACTTTTTACAAAAAATACAACCGTTTATCTGTGTGATTTTGAGAGAATAACGCAAAAATCAATGATTGGATTCGAAATCTAGATAGTTAGACATATTGAGTAAATTTGAGTAATATCTAGCCTTTATTTCCAAAATCGATTCACAAAATCAAAAGATATTGAATTTCTAAATTTAGCAAGAAACTTCCCAGAGTGCTTACCGTCGCGCTGGCTGAGTCTTGCACGTATCACGTGGAAAATTTAAAACAAACATTTTGTTTGATACATATCTAAGAAACTATAGTACCGTATATACCTAAGGCTATATAACAACACGCTACGACCGATAGGAGCGGAATTTCAATGGAAGATGTTGAAGAGCGGAGCATCAGTGAAAAATATTGGAAAAACAGTTTTTTTTCTCTCTCTTATATGACACAAGCGAAGTTGCGCGGCTCATCTAGTCTGAAATAAATATTTTGAATTGAATTTGAATATTAGTTACCTAACAATAACTAATATTTCAATATCAATGAAACCGAGCTAGTCAGCTCACCTTTTTTTTTTTTTTTTTGGATGGGAAATCATCAAATGACCCCTCCCGCCCTGGGTGGAGCGGTAGGGAGTGTCAGACTTTTACTGACTAAAACCCACCCGTGCTCCTCCATGTGCCCTTTGCGTTCCAGGGCCGCGGTAACTCTTTCGAAAAAATTCCGCAACCCTAGCAGGCACCGACCCTATGGGGCCCCGTCTCTGGTGCTGACGGCTCCTTGAGGCGCGCGTGAAGCACAACGCGTCGTCGACTCAGCCTGGTATCGGACGGCGAGCCACCCACACTCACCGTCCCCAGGCATCAGCCACTGCGCAATAGCACAGCGGCCGACTTGTCTCTGGAGGAGGCCACGATGAGACCATTACTGGCACTCCATCTCGGCCCCCTCCCGAGAACCAGGAGTCGCAGCACCCACAGCAGTAGCGGCAGAAGCGGCGACGGAAGCCGCGGCGGCGGCAGAGGCGGCGGCGGCGGCGGACCTCTTGCCCCTGGTCGGGGCGGATGGCGCGCAGGCCCTTCCCCCAGCCCAGTGCTCGGCCGGCTTGCCAGCAGCCGCACATGCACTGCAGTGCGGCGTGGCCTCACACGAGCCGGCCCGATGACCGGGCTGACCACAGCGGAAACAAAGTCCGCTGCGGTCCACCTCCGAGGGGCACATAGCTCCCGTGTGGTTGCCCACATGGCAGCGGTAGCACCTCAGAGGCCTGGGTTCCAGCAGTTTTACCCGCGCAGACACCCATCCCACCAAGAGCCTTCGGCCCTCCGACACAGTTCTGGCCGCCGTCACGGGGCAGCTCACCACAAGGGTTTGCATGCCCGTGTTGTCAGGCCGGAGGGTGCCCGCCTTGACAAGCTCGGCAGAGCACCCCCCAGTCCTGGCGACGGCGGCCACAACTTCCTCCTCCGTCACGGAGTCATCCAGGCCCACTATGCGCATGTCGATGCGCTTAGTCGGCCTGGACACCCGGACCTCGTCCGCGGGTAAGACCGCCCTCAGCCTTTCGGCCAGGGCGTCCGCGAACGGGCCACTCTCCGCTCCGGCGAGCTCAAGCTTGCGGGCACCGGTTAGGGTCCTCCTGACCCCGATGCCCCCGCTAATGCCCAGCTCTTGGAGGCTCACCGCCTCCTTTGCCCGCTTCAGTACGGCGAGATACGTCACGCCCCTCTTTTCCGCTTCCGGCTGCAGTGTGAGCACCACAGCCGCGGATTTCGGGGCGCGAAGCCTCGCCGCAATGGCGTTGGCCTTCCGCCGCTGCTTCTTGGCCTTGTTCTTGGCCGCCTTCTTCTGTCGCCGCTTCTCTCCAGCAACCTGCCACTCGGCCTCGGCCGCAGGAGGGTCCGAGGGTGGGGGTGGGGGCGGCCGCGGCGCCACTGGCGCAGCAGCCTTAGCCGCTCCCCCTCCAGCCTTCCTCCCACCCCTCTTCGCCGGGGCCGACTTGGTCGTCGCCGGCGTCGCAGGCGCCGGCGCCACAGGCGCTGGCGCGGCTCCTCCTTTGGCTTTCGCCTGGCCGGACGTTCCCGGGCTGGCAGCCACGGCGGCCGCGTACGAGGCCGCCTTCTGCTGCTGGCCCGGGGCCCTCTGAGTCGCCACTGTTGCCGCTGTTGGGGGACGCCGGACCATGTCCTCCAGCATGGAGAACTGCCTCCGGAAGGGAGCCAGCTCCTGCCTTACCAGGTCCCGCACCTGGTTCAGCACTTGGCCCCCCTCCGGCGCTGCCGGACTCAGTCCCCCTCGCGGCTCCACGGAGGCCGCTCCGGCCATCCCTGCCAAGTCCCTCCGGAGCGACTCATTCTCCCGAACGAGTCGCTCCGTAAGAACCGATAGGCGGGCGACCTCCGCCCGCAACTCCGACACCTCCTCTGAGGCAGTCCCGCCAACGTTGGCCGCCGCTGCCGCCAGTATGGAGGCTTTGGCCGCACTGATGGCCTCCCGCTTCGAGGACTGTTTCCTCTTGAAGGCCACAGCGCGGATCGCGGCCTCCACGACCTCCGCAAACTGGGCCCTCTGGTCCTCAATAGCGGGAGCTACCTCTCCCGGGGGCTCCGAGTCGTCAGAGTCGAGAGGAGGCGGACGAGTAGAGGGAGCCCTGCGACCGCTCCCTCCAGGGCGACGCCCCTCCTCCACCAACCTCTCGGCCCGACGCTCCACCTCCCGGGTAGAGGGAGCCAGCCCCCTCCCTGCCTCACAGCCCCTGCCCCGCCTAGCGGTGGGGATTTTTCGGGCGGAGGCAAACTCGCCCTCGGAGGACGACTCATCCTCCCGCCTGGGCCGCTTGCGGAAGAACTTTACGTTCTCCGCAGCAGCCCCCCCTCCTTCGTCTCCAGAGCCCGCCGAGCTGACCGTTACTAGGTCTGGCGCGGAGCCGAAATCCGACTCCGCACCACCCCGGCGCTCAGGCGAACCCTCCTCTACGCAACCGTACGCCATCAGCTCCTTAAAGGAAGCGGACTCGGATGACGACGATTGGGAGCCTCCTCGGCTCGTGTTGCCACTGGCAAGCGGAAGGCGTTTGGTGCCCACCCCAGAGTACGGAGGGCAGCCCGCCGAAGCGGGGTGGGATTCCCCGACCGCTGAGCAGTCGGGACCCACCTGGGGACTCATTTTACAAATGCCTTTTTTCATTTTGTGCCTTTTAAGGGTGCGGTCCCTGTTCGCTCCGCCCCTTCTCAGGGCCCTCTCCTCACCTCACCTCTCCACCTGCTCGCTGCTCCCACAGTCACGTCTGATGATCAGACGCGTACCAGAGAGCAGCGAGCAAGCGTGTGTGTGTCTCTCTTGGTCTGATCCCTCACTTGCGACCTTCCGGCATGAGTGGCTCTACCGGGAAAGCTCGCAAGATCATTGAGACGCTCAAGCCCCACCACGACGACAACGTGGAGACACATTCGGTGGGGTAGTCAGCTCACCTGCGCTAGCGATACGGGCGCGGGCGGACACCAACAAATACAAATTATTAAACAAAACGTCCAATTGAAAAAGCCTGACCAAATCCGGACAGGCCGGACACCGTCTAACTTGGACACGGACACGCTATCAAAAAGCCTGACCGTGTCCGGCTTTATCCGGACGCCCGACAACGCTTTATCTACCAATGAATGAAATATGCAGGCAGGTCAATAATCTAAGAAAATTATACATTAGCAATATAGTTAAGAAGCGGTTCCTAATTGCAGTTGTTTTGAAACAGTCATTAGTGTACCAGTTGAATGGCTGCATCGGGGAGTAGAGCGCGCGGTCGTCGGCCGCGCCGCGACCTCCGCGCGCTGACTCACCGAGCGGCGCGGCGGCGCGGCGGCGGTGAGTGACTGACTGACTGGGCGCGTCTCGTTGCAGCGAACCTGACGGTGTCGGACGAGGAGTGCCAGGCGCTGCTGGACTCCAAGAACATCTCGCTGTTCGTGGACAACGTGCGCGCCGAGACGGCGGAGGCGCGGCGCGTGCTGCGCGACGTGGAGGCGCGCCACGAGGAGCTGGCGCGCGTGGAGGCCGCGCTGCGCGACGTGCGCGACCTGTTCGCGCAGCTCGCGCACCTCGTCGCGGCACAGGTGCGCTACAGACAGTATTTTGCTCGTTCATTGCACGGGTTTCTTCAGAGCAGATCAGCAGTATCTTCTCGAGTCTCACAAGTACCTACTCACTTCTTTTGCCTCAGACGCGCTCAGACTTTAAATAAATAACTTAAGACCTGAATAAATTAACCGACTTGGTATTACGTGGATCTCAAAACTTTTTATAGTAGAAGAACTGAGTTGCGCGATTTGTTTTTTTTTTTACAAATTATGTTTTTGATGGTAAAACAGTACAAACAATAAATAAAACAGTGACATAGAGTCACAGTGTTACGTATTATTATTAATTGTTTTTTAGGAGGAGCTCGTGGCTAAATTATAACAGCCGCACGGGTTGATCTTTGAGGTTAAGCAATGCTTGCCGAGGTTGGTCTGTGGATGCGTGACCATCTTAACATAACGAGACTTCTCTGTGCCTCGGAAAGCACGTTAAGCCGTTGGTCCCGGCTGACATTTGAAGATCTTTGGCTGTCGTTACGGATTGTCAGAAGCCAGAAACCATTTAGTCATAATATCCACTCTTTTTCCGGCGAAGCCCACAGCCAAGCATAATTTTTGTATTGAACTTAGCTCTCCTTTTTTACATTTATGTTTTTGGTGAGACAGCATTACTTGTTGTAAAGATATGTACTTCACTTTTATACTGTTATTGGTTTAGGCACGAAGAACGTTTGTGGTTATAGTACGATAATCATTTAATTCATCGTTGAGAAAGAAGCAGGATGAACATACATGTAATAAAACAATAAATAACTAAATCGGCATTCGTAAGCGGTGCCTATGTACCTACATTTACCTCTGTTTTGTGTATAAATGTGGCGCCGCACGCCGCCGACGACACACCGTTGGCCGGTTGTTTAGCGCGTATTTCATGTTTTTTGTATGGGCCCTATGGGGACATCACTTATTTTTTTGCTTTTTTATTTTTTCCTACGCTTACACACAATTACCGAGCTGGATTCTAAATTTCATCTTTCTAGGTCATCTGGAAGTAGGTTAGATTTAGGTACTGTATGTCAGTCAGTCAGTGCTAAAATTGACGACTTTTTGACCTTCATAAATCTTTATAACCGTTTGAGCTAGCTTCATGAAATTTGGGCTTCTAAATTTCCTTATGGATATAATTAAACACACGTAGTTTTATGAGTTTACGTTAAAGAGGTTTTGAGTTATCGAAGGGTCAAAGGTGGCACCAAACGTTTGGTGTAATAATAGGGGCTACATTTTGAAATTGCCGTTTTATTGTAATAGGTTTTTTGAATTGACATAGAATCTTCGTGGTTTGAGGTTTTCGAAAGAAACTTTTTTCACATGGTTTCTATGATGTTCTTCTTTTAAAAAATGTGAAACATTTGAATATCGACTTTCAATTGTTTTTGTTGTTCAACTTATACAAGAAAGATGGATACTGCAAAAATTCGAGTGATTTTTTAATACGAGTTCTGACGCGGAAGTAATGCGGCAGAAACAGCCCGCAATATCAATGTTGCGTTTGGAGACGGGTCTGCTAATGAACGCACCGTGCGATTTGGTTTAAACGCTTTCGTGATCGAAACTTCGACTTGAAGAACGAGCCACGAGGAAGACCGCCCACACAGGTGAATAATTATGAATTAAGAGAGATGGTGGAAGCCGATCCTAGTCAAATTACCCAGAATTAACGGCATGGTTTAACGTTACCTTACCCACAATATTAACTCATTTGCGTCAAATCAATAAAATAAAATAATACGAAAAATTGGTACCTCATGATTTGACTGATCTGCAGAAAGACGCGTGTTGAAACTTGTGTTGCCCGGTTGAATCGGTACAGAAATGAAGGAATATTGAATCGAATTGTGACATGTGATGAAAAGTGGATTCTTTATGATAACCGTAAAAGAAAAATGCAATGGCTGACCCCAGGTCAAACACCACAATAGTGTCCTAAAGCAAAACTTACCAATAAAAAGGTAATGGTTACTGTTTGGTGGTCTCAGCATGGTGTTATTCACTATAGTTTTCTCCGATCTGGTCAAGCAATAACGGCAGATGTCTATTGTGTCGAATTCGGAACAATGTTGGCAAAACTAGCTGTAAAACAGCCCCGAATCATGAATCGATCTTCACCATTATTGCTCCATGACAACGCGAGACCTCATACAGAACGAGAAACCGTTTTGACCCTTCAGGAACTGCAGTTAGAAACCATTCGTCATCCTCCGTATTCGTCAGACCTTGCTCCAACGGACTATCATTTTTTCGTGATTTGGACAATTATCTACGTGACAAGAAGTTTTCTTCCCAGGAGGCAGTACAAAATGCTTTCACACAGTTTGTGCAGTCTAGATCCTCAGAGTTCTATCGCAAAGGCATAAATGATCTTCCTATTAGATGGCAGCAATGTATAGATAATAATAGTAACTATTTTGATTAAATACATTTGTTAAAAATTAAACAATTTCGATTTTCAGCACTCGGCACTGGCTAGCCAGTTCCTTTTCTTGAACTTGGCTTGTCACGCTGCCGCGTGTCTAGAACACCACTGGAAAGACACAGGGAAACAAAATACGCAGTTTCATTTACTTGGACGACATATTTTTTGCTGCTGTGTTGATTTTGTAACCAAACTATTGAACAGATTTTTTTTTTGTGCTTAAAATAAAAATAATAATTGTAAATCGATTCACAAATGATGGAGTTATGAGGTTATAAATATAAAAATACTACTAGATTGGGAACTGATGAAAAACACAAATAGATTGGATTCCTTCTCTCTCCTTTGTCTTACAAAGGAGAGAGAAGGAATCCAATCTATTTGAGGAATCCAATCTATTAGAAGAGAGTGCGAGCTGCGCAGCGAGCGCTAGACAGAATTAAATAAATTAGCCAGAAATTAGCTTATTACATTTGTCTTAAAGTTGGTATACAATTTCACGCGATATCTAACAATCTTACTGATTCTGCAATTGTCTGGTTACGTGTACATTTATGCTATACGGTACTCAATTGTGAATGAAGGCTTTCTCCATATTTCTAGTAGTAGTAGTATTTTGAGCTATTGCAGTCCGGATATGACCCGGCACGGCCACCGCAACGTCGCTCTACCGGCGGTGCCTGAGTCTGCTCTGGGCCATGCTGGTTCAAATAGCTGTCCTTGGCTGTCTGACTGATAGCTTCATAAATATCGTGGTCTACTGACCATTAATTTAGGTACTGTATTTTATCATCCATATTTAAATTAATCACAGGATTCGCTTTCGCCTTACCTCACATTGAACATGTAAGGCAAACTTAGATCTAATAGGTAGGTACTTAGATGTTCACATAGCCTCAGTATCGCGACCGAGGGCTCTGACAAACCTCGCCAGAAGAGGTGACTAAGTGACTAACTGTACTTTGGTAAGAATACGAAATGTTCCACAAACGCAGGTCACGGACAACGCGCTCAGTGATGGTTGTTCTGTAATTAGCTCGGTGCTAATTGACCAGTTCGGCGTTCGACACCCTTTTTCTTTTCTTGATAGGAAATCGTCAAATGACTTCTCCCGCTCTGGGCGGAGCGAAATGGAGTGTTAGACTCTTACTGATTAAAACCCACCCGTGATCCTTCCTGTGCCCTTTGCGTTCCAGGGCCGAGCGTCGTCACTTGCGTTACCGTCCCGAACCGGACGTCCATCGTCTTCTCATAGAATTTATTTGTAGGTATTAGTATTGGAAATAAATACTTATACATCACGCATGTCTGGCCGCACGGCAGCAAAACACCGGTGGTATATTACACGAACAATTTCAGGGAAATTTCGACCGATAACTTAGAACCTATTTCAACTTTAAGCTTTCAATTTGAATTGTCTAGTAATAAAAAAAGGTCTTACCATTCTCTTGATGACGACGGTATTTTTCATACTGTCTGATACTCGCGCTCTCGATACACACTCATCAAAAGTTTACGCTGCGAGGCTTCTTGGTGACTACTATCGCTCGTATATAGGTTAAATTCAAAACGCATCAGATAAAGGTTTGTTTTAGTTATGAAGTCCATCATGCGGCTACGTTAGAACATCATATTCCTAGGTATGGATCTGGTGAATGAGATATTTTGTAACGTTAATATTGAACGGTTCACTCCACAGAAATGTTAATACCTAATAAGGTGAACGTGATATTTTTGTCGGCGTCACCTCACAGTGACATGGATTTAGCTCTCAGGCTGGATCTGAAATTCTAGACCCGAGAAAGAAGAAAAAAAGTTGTTACGTTCTTTGCTATGTAATAGTTTTACTTAGCAAGTCTAACACACGCCTACTACTTAAGCGCAGATTCATAATTTGGAAAAATACCATGTTGCACTATTTAGTAAAAAAAACACACTCAAGGAATTTTCTGTTACTTATAGCAATTGAATAAAGTGTGCACGTCAGGAGCTATGATTTAACGTAATTCGATAGAATTTGGGATAGGATTAGGAATAGCTTAGACTCCTTTTATATATTTGTATATACAGTATGTTAAATAACAGAGGGCGTTCCCGTAAATTCGTTAATCTATATCATTAATAGATTCAAATAAAAATATCAAAATAGAAAAATAAGCATGAAATAATGCGAATTAAAAAAAAAATTACAATAAATTCGAAAAATCCTGTTTAAAATAGTAGCGCGGAATAGTACCTACTCGTAGTAGCAATGCCCAAACCGGCAAGTACGCGTGTACAGAGTGCTTCTTTAACGTATCAATTTAACATTTTTAGTGAATATTTTAATATAAAAAAAAACATTTTGTTTTCGAATGGTAATATTTTTTTTATCATATATATGGATGCTATACTATTGCGGGTTAACGGGAACGCCCTCTGTTAGTTAACATACTGTAAATATCCGGCAAACACAGTTTACTAACTGTACCCACAGTTTCCTAGTCCGAGTTCCTGCCGAGTCGGCTCTATGTACATTCATATTGTGCTTGTACATTAATATGTGCGAAACATCTATCAACTAGCAATCTCTTGATTGATTAACAATTGGGTGGCCTCAGTAGCAATGTTGTGTTGGTGTGTTGCAGCAAGACCAGGTGGACAGCGTGGAGTACTACGCGCTGCAGGCCACCGAGCACGTCGGCACCGGCGGCACCGAGCTGCTCAAGGGCACCGTCAGCCGCACCAAGGCCAAGAAGGTAACCACCGCTGCTGGAGCGCCACGCCCGCGCGCCCCACTTCTGTGAAAACAAAGTTAACTGCGTATAACAAAGAAACTGATGAGGTCGTTGCTCCTCGACCGGAGGACGGAGGAACGTTGAGCAATCGCTACGCAACATCCCAAAATCATAGGAGCTAGTTGAATAATAATAATAATATGTATGTATGTATGGGAATCTTAGCAAAAGACCGATATAACTTGAACATCTGATCGTCGCCCAAGCTTATGCCAACATCATGTATGGTGCATCGCTCTCATCAGTGAAGTGACGAGCCGAGGTACTGAGCGCTAGTTTGTTGTTCACAGAAGAAGGTGAGTGTTATCGTGTGCCTGGTGGCGGGCTTCGCCATCGTGTTGCTCGTGCTCGTGCTCACGTGACCGCGCATGCGCGTCGCGCTCGGCGTGACGTCAGCAACCACTAGTCATCATATTATTATATTACCATGTTCCGCACTAACTTATACCTACTGTACAGACGCTTAATTAAATAATTATTAATTAAATAAATTTAATTATTATTTACCTTCTTTTTTCTGTATTAACCTTACCTAATTTGCTTAGTTCCTTCTTAGGGTACCGTACCTAATAGCCAATGGGACATTATTACTAAGCCTCCGCTGTCTGTCCGTCCTTCCGTCCGTCTATCAGCGAGCTATAGCTCATGAGTCCGTCTGATAGCTCATGATTTCATGAAAACCATAGTTAACGCTATAACTCAAATGGCTGACGTCATCGCGTTGCTGGAAACCTGGCTGTTACCTCATGATTTAGCCTTCCTAGGCACATTACACGATGACTTAACGTAGGTATACCGGAAAATCTGCTGTCGACACGTCTGTCGGGATAGAATAGAATAGAATACTCTTTATTATGTACACCATATAAGTTACAGAAAATATAGATGAAGAAAACATTACATAGGGTGACACAATGGGCGGCCTTATCGCTAAAAGCGATCTTTTCAAGACACCTTTGGATGGGTTTTAAAGAGAAAAGGAAATACAGCACTGTAAGGTAGTTTTAGGTGTACTAATTATATATACAATAAATACATAATAAATAAATATATACAATAATTAAATAAAATAAAATTATGAAACATTAACCATGGAATCCAAATAAAATCGATTAAAGAGCGAGTTAGTGATTTTTGACCATTGTTTTAAAAACGGACAAAGATTGAGCACACCTTACCGATACGGGTAAGGCATTCCATAACCGCAGCGCTTGAACCGTAAAAGACTTGTCGTAAAAACTGGTGGAATGTATCGGCATCTCTAGCCTCACGTTTTCCGATGACCTCAGATATCTATTATGTGTGTCATGAAGGAACTTGAAATCTTCTTTAAGATAAGAGGGGGTTGTGGGATTGAAAAGAATACTGTAGAGCAGAAATAGAATATGAGAATCCCGGCAAAGACGTATGGGAAGCCACTTGAGCTTTGTGCGAAATTCAAAAATATGATCATATTTGCGCAGGCCAAATATAAATCTTATGCAAAGGTTTTGAAGACGCTCAAGTTTATCTAATTGTGTCTGTTGAATACTCATTGGGAGACCTTACGGAGGAGCATGTGAGGTTGGAGACCTCACAGGAGTAGGGGAACACAGGATCAGCAGAATAAGTATTTAATCATAAACAAAAGAGCCTTGTATAAGGTTTTTAGGCTGTACTTGTAGTAAGTCACAGACACTTCTTAGGAGGTCTACGTTCAGCAGCGGACGCCAATTATAAACTCAGCACTGACTTGTGTAGATCACAAACACGTTAGTAACTATAACTCTATGATATTTACAGGATAATCAGGATCAGGATCGTGTGGCCCTGCCAGTTAATGACTGCCGATTTGCTTGGAAAAATGGAATATGTTTAAAAATTAGGAACCGAAAATTAGAATGATGATCGGCCAGAACGAGTGAATAAAAGCTAATGTTTACTTGACGAAGACAATTTATTTCAATATACACAAAGAGGTCATGATTGTAATCGCGGAAAATCTTAACACCGCCATTCAGCGGCGTGACGTAAATGAACAACGCCATCTATCGATATTCAAAAGTATCAACTTGAACGTAAGATTGTACATTCCGCCCACTATGGACATAATGTCCATTATTCCCGCCCACCATGAACCAACCACATACGAATAAATGGACTGTATGATATAGTTAAAAAATCAAACAAGTTTTAAGTCAGTAAGACATGGTGGCTAAGAACAAATTACACTAAACGTTACAAAATAAACCAAAAAAAAAACAGTATACAATAATTTAAACAATCAAACAAAATGGTATCATACACGTAACTGATCACTTAGCGACAGGTAACACACACAGTTTGGTTATTGGACGTTTAAATGTGACTCCTTTACATTTCAGAGTGACTACTCTTGTAATGTTGTCCAACCCAGGGTGTTTAGAAATAACTTTACCTAAAAGCCATTTGGCTGGAGGGAGTCCATATAGGTTAGGTTAGGTTAGGTTTTTTTTTTTAACTATCTCCTCTGGTGTTTTTCCAGAGACCTTAATAATCTAATCCGCTTGCATTCCAGTTCTATCATTTATGCCTCTCGCACTTTCATGCCTCATACTATTTCTTTCTTTCATTCATCATCTTTTGTTCTAGATGGGTGGGACTCCCATTACTATTCTATTCTATAATTCCTATGCTAGCTATTCTTATATTTCTTTCCTTTATTCTTTCCAGGGAAATGAGTAGGGCCTGTTGTTTTTTGCTTTATTTACATGATATGCTTAATAATAACTTAATCTAACAGTTCTATTTCTTATGCTATTTCATCTTAGTTACTACTTATTCTTATTACAATATACCTTTTCTTAATGTCTATGCTTTCTTTATATATTATACAATATATTGGAAACATAGTTTATGTCGTCTTGTTTCTTGCTATAACTATTTTACAAATTTTTTCGCAGTAGTCAATAAACTTATTTCTTTGTTCGCTACTTATTATATATTTTATGTTATCTATTTTAATGCCTATATCTATTTCACTTTCTAATTTAAACCGCTCAGTCGCAAACACCGGACAGTCGCATAGCACGTGGGGTACGGATTCGTTGACCCCGGGGTCACAGACGCACGATGGGCTCTCCTTACACTTGAATCGATTCAAGTATTCTGAGAACCCACCGTGCCCCGTCATAATTTGTGTGGTTAATGCGCCCACGTTGATCTTGCGGATCACCCTGTACGCCGCCACCGCGTCAGGAAAGAACATCCTGGTTACCGAGGCAGTCCCACCCAAGGTGTATCTCCGATTCCATTCATCAAGCGTCGTTGCTCGTATATGTCGCTTGATAAATGAAACCGGACACAGATCATAGTCGGGCCTCCTCTTGCTGTTCATGGCGGCCTCCATTGCCAGCTGATCCACTCTCTCGTTGCCCTCAAACCCCGCGTGTGCCTTTATCCAGAACAATTTTACTACCTTGTTCTGGTGGGATATGAATGTTAAGTTATCCCTGACTTCCACCGCCAGGGGATGAAGGCAGCTGTGGTTTATCACTGTCTGGAGGGCCGCCATGGAGTCGCTGTAGATCCCGCAGCTGTACGCCGATTGCTTCTGTATCTCCCTAGTTAGTTCCGCCTGATAGACCGTGCAGTAGTCCGGCAGCGCCAACTTGATAGCGCGTGCCTCAGTGTCACCCCTCCATATAGATAAAGCGGCGCCGACGCGCCCCCCTATCTTACTCCCATCAGTAAAGATTTTAACTTCCAGGCTGGCGCTAGCCCCCACCTGCTCACGGTCCACCAGGTTAACGAACTCCAGGTCAATGCGCCTAGCAGGATGTGGGGATTCCAGTGCGGGGGTTACTCGCTCCACCTCCCTGCCCACCAGTACTGGCTGGGGCACTCCGCTCTTGACTTCGTATAACGAGGCCACCTCACGAATTCTGAGGTCCAGGGGGAGTATCCCAGCCAGCACTAGGGCTGAATTCAGAGAAACGGTGCGATAGGCTTTGCACATTTTTTGTGCAATTCCGCGTTGCACGGCGCCCAGCTGCTTGATAACTTCCAACTTGTTCGCCGCCGGAGCCCATGCACTAGCCGCGTACAAGATGATCGGTTCGATCGTTGCAACGTATATTATTTTAATGACCTCGGGGTTCAGACCCCAGCTCACCCGTGCCGCTCTACATAGCTGTTTGTGTATCCCTATTGCCTTCCTACAGATATTGGACACATGTGTGTTAAAGGTCAGCTTGTCGTCGATGGTGACACCCAGCAGTTTGATTTCATTTGCCATCGTTATGTCGATCCCGCCCATGTTCAGCCTCGGGGTGTCGAATTTGAGTTTCCGCGTCATTACCATTGCACTGGTTTTATGTGGGGCAAACTTTAACTTGTTC
This sequence comes from Hecatera dysodea, assembly GCA_905332915.2. Classification (NCBI taxonomy): domain Eukaryota; kingdom Metazoa; phylum Arthropoda; class Insecta; order Lepidoptera; family Noctuidae; genus Hecatera; species Hecatera dysodea. The sequence goes on along the minus strand of HG995294.1, from coordinate 49,838 downwards.
TCAACACCCCACGTCCGAACATGTTCGAGAGCGGCGTTGGCTTTTTGCTCAATCTCCAACGCTGTGTCACCATCGAAGACAAGAATGACGTCGTCCGCGAAAGCTTGACAGTAGTCCCGTCGTCTGTCCAGGTTTTTCAGGAGTGGATCCAGGAGCAGATTCCACAATATTGGTCCCCCTATTGAGCCTTGTACACATCCCTTATTTGTTTCCTTTGTGTATTCCTCTCCTGAGTATCGTACCCTTACCTTTCTGTCCCTTTTTTTTTTTTTTTTTTTTTCTGGATGGGAAATCATCAAATGACCCCTCCCGCCCTGGGTGGAGCGGTAGGGAGTGTCAGACTTTTACTGACTAAAACCCACCCGTGCTCCTCCATGTGCCCTTTGCGTTCCAGGGCCGCGGCAACTCTCTCGAACAAATTCCGCAACCCTAGCAGGCACCGACCCTATGGGGCCCCGTCTCTGGTGCTGACGGCTCCTTGAGGCGCGCGTGAAGCACAACGCGTCGTCGACTCAGCCTGGTATCGGACGGCGAGCCACCCACGCTCACCGTCCACAGGCATCAGCCACTGCGCAATAGCACAGCGGCCGACTTGTCTCTGGAGGAGGCCGAAATGGGACCATTACTGGCACTCCATTTCAGCCCCCTCCCGAGTACCGGGAGTCGCAGCACCCACAGCAGAAGCGGCAGAAGCGGCGACGGAAGCCGCGGCGGCGGCAGAGGCGGCGGCGGCGGCGGACCTCTTGCCCTTGGTCGGGGCGGATGGCGCGCAGGCCCTTCCCCCAGCCCAGTGCTCGGCCGGCTTGCCAACAGCCGCACATGCACTGCAGTGCGGCGTGGCCTCGCACGAGCCGGCCCGATGACCGGGCTGACCACAGCGGAAACAAAGTCCACTGCGGTCCACCTCCGAGGGGCACATAGCTCCCGTGTGGTTGCCCACATGGCAGCGGTAGCACCTCAGAGGTCTGGGTTCCAGCAGTTTTACCCGCGCAGAAACCCACCCCACCAAGAGCCTTCGACCCTCCGACACTGTTCTGGCCGCCGTCACGGGGCAGCTCACCACAAGGGTTTGCATGCCCGTGTTGTCAGGCCGGAGGGTGCCCGCCTTGACGAGCTCGGCAGAGCACCCCCCAGTCCTGGCGACGGCGGCCACAACCTCCTCCTCCGTCACGGAGTCGTCCAGGCCCACCACGCGCATGTCAATGCACTTAGTCGGCCTGGACACTCGAACCTCGTCCGCGGGGAGGACCTCCTTCAGCCTTTCGGCCAGGGCGTCCGCGAACGGGCCACTCTCCGCTCCGGCGAGCTCGAGCTTCCGGGCACCGGTCAGGGTTCTCCTGATCCCGAGGCCCCCAGTGATGCCCAGCTCCCGGAGGTTCACCGCCTCCTTCGCCCGCTTCATCAGGGCGAGGTACGTCACACCCCTCTGTTCCGCTTCCGGCTGCAGTGTTAAAACCACAGCCGCGGACTTCGGGGCGCGAAGCCTCGCCGCGATGGCGTTGGCCTTCCGCCGCTGCCTCTTGGCCTTGCTCCTGGCCGCCTTTTTGGCCTGCCGCTTTTCTCCAGCAACCTGCCACCCGGCCCCGGTCGCAGGAGGGTCCGAGGTTGGGGGTGGGGGCGGCTGCGGCGCCGCTGACGTAGCAGCTTTAGCCGCTCCCCCTCCAGCCTTCCTCCTTCCCCTCTTCGCCGGGGCCGACTTGGTCGTCGCCGGCGTCGCAGGCGCCGGCGCCACAGGCGCTGGCGCGGCTCCCGCCTTGGCCTTCGCCTGGCCGGACGTTCCCGGGCCAGCAGCCACCGCGGCTGCGTACGAAGCCGCCTCCTGCTGTCCCGGGGGCCTCTGTGCCGCCGCTAACGGGGGACGCCGGACCATGTCCTCCAAAACGGAGAACTGCTTCCGGAAGGGAGCCAGCTCCTGCCGCACCAGGCTCCGCACCTGGCTCAGCACTTGGCTCCCCTCCAGCGCCGCCGGACTCAGCCCCCCCTGCGGCCCCTCAGAGGCCGCTCTGGCCATGTCAGCCAGGTCCCTCCGGAGCGACTCATTCTCCGCTATGAGTCTCTCCGTTACGGCCGCGAGGCGGGCGACCTCAACTCTGTCGCCTCTTCGGACCTGCCGACGTTGGCCGCCGCCGCCGCCATAATGGAGGCTTTGGCCGCGCTAATGGCCTCCCGCTTAGAGGACTGCTTCCTCTTAAAGGCCACAGCGCGGATCGCGGCCTCCACTACCTCTTCGAACCGGGCCCTCTGCTCCTCGGCAGCGGGCGGTTCCTCTCTCGGGGACTCTTCGTCGTCAGAGTCGAGAGGGGGCGGAAGAGTAGAGGGAGCCCCACGACCGCTCCCTCCAGGGCGACGCCCCTCCTCCACCGACCTCTCGGCCCGACGGCCCGCCTCCCGGGTAGAGGGAGCCAGCCCTCTCCCTGCCTCACTGCCCCTGCCCCGCCTAGCGGTGGGGATTTTGCGGGCGGAGGCAAATTCGCCCTCGGAGGACGACCCCCCGGTATCCTCTCGTCTGGGCCGCTTGCGGAAGAACTTGACGTTCTCCGCAGCAGCCCCCTCTCCTCCGTTTCCAGAGCCCGCCGAGCTGACCGTTACTAGGTCTGGCGCGGAGCCGGAATCCGACTCCGCACCACCCCGGCGCTCAGGCGAACCCTCCTCTACGAAATCGTACGCCATCAGCTCCTTATAGGAAGCGGATCCGGATGACGACGATTCTGAGCCTCCTCGGCTCCTGTTGCCACTGGCAAGTGGAAGGTGTTTGTTGCCCACCCCAGAGTACGGAGGGCAGCCCGCCGAAGCGGGGTGGGATTCCCCGACTGCTGAGCAGTCGGGACCCACCTGGGGACTCATTTTGCAAAAACCTTTTTTCATCTTGTTCCTTTTTGAGGGTGCGGTCCCTTACTCCTCCGCCCTTTCTCCATCACAGGGCCTCTCCTCCCACCCGCTCACTGCCTTCACAGCCACGTCTGATGAGCAGACGCGTACCAGAAGGCAGTGAACGGGATTCCTCGCGTGTGTGTCTCTCTTGGTCTGATCCCTCACTTGCGACCTTCCGGCATGAGTGGCTCTACCGGGAAAGCTCGCAAGATCATTGGGACGCTCAAGCCCCACCACGACGACAACGTGGAGACACATTCGGTGGGGACCTTTCTGTCCCTGAGGTAGCTGTCGATGACCCTCCTCAGATTCGCCGGGCACTTTTCCTCAGCCAACCGGACCCTGATAGCCGGCCACCAGGCGCTATCGAAGGCCCCCTCTATGTCCAGTGATACCAGTGTGACTATTTTCTTTTGGTCTATCTTAGTTCGAATGCGCTTCATTAGGACATAGAGAGAGTCTTCGGTGCTCCTCTGTGGCATGAATCCGTATTGGCGAGTACTCATCCGAGGTAGGATATGAAACCTGAGGCGGGCCACCAACATCTTCTCAAAAAATTTTCCCAGGACCGGTAAAAGGCCTATTGGTCTGTACGATTTGGGGGTAGTGTAATCTGTCTTTCCTGGTTTCCTTAACACTACTACCGTTGCTTCCTTCCAAGACTCCGGAAAATGACTGTGTCTTAGGCACTGCTTTAAAAGGGCAAGGAACGTCTCCGGCGCGCTGCCAATGGCGCGGCTACAGATATCAGCTGTTAGACCATCTATTCCCGGGGCTTTTTTGGGGTTAAAGGACTCGCTGGCTTCCTTTAGTTCCATTATGGTGAAAGGTGGATCCTGGTTGTCGTTGTCTTCCTCTATGTTGATTCTGTCGGCCTCTACTCTAATATGACGATGATAATCATTGTCAACATTATGTAGGTCCTCCGGGTAGAAGGTTTCCGTTATATATTTCACGGATCCTTTTGTCGGGTCGGCCGGACAGCGAACGGAGGCATGTTTAATGCCGCCGCCGGGGGCTTGGCTTAATTGCCTGGCCCAGAGGAAGGCTACCTCTAAGATAAAAAACCACCCAATCCTAAGCTTTGAAGCGCGGTGAGAGGATGAATGGCTGGAGGGAGTCCAGTCGTGAGCGCTTCCCCTACAGAGCACCTGCCGCACTCTGTAGTATATGTTATGAGTAGGTAACGTCACTATTGATATAGAACATCACTAGATATAAGATGGCGTCCGAACTTGCATTAACTTACAGAATTACACCTATATTAAATAAATGTTTTTTAATTATGAACATCAACCAAAACATGGTGTCAGAATTGGGTTCGTAATCTATGTGTCATAATTATTATAGTCATTGCACTGTGAGTCATTGTGAAATTCTCCTGTGAAGAGTCGGCGTCAGGTCGGCGTCATGTCTGATGAAAATCAAAAGCCCAAGAAACTTTCTGGAATGTCCAGTCCGCAACCCATGGTGATGAATGGTAACATGGCTCAACAATGGAAAAAATGGGTGCAGTCATTTAAATTTTATTTACGTGCGTCTGGCTTGGATGAAGAGAGTGATGGCAGAAAAGTAGCCTTATTTCTACATGTCATAGGTGAAAAGGGCGTGGATGTATTTAATACATTTGGAAAAGATGAGGATAATATTAAATATGACGAGCTAATAGAATTGTTTCAAAATCACTTTGCCCCAAAAGCTAACCTTACATATGAATGTCATAATTTTTTCACGTATAAACAAAGTGAAAATGAAACCTTGGACGATTTTGCTTGCACATTAAAATTAAGGTCACAAAACTGTGAGCTAGGACAGCTGCAAGAGCGACTAATCAAAATAATGTTCATATGTAACATGCATCAAAAATACAATTATATAAGAGAAAAATTATTGCTTGAAGATAAGTTGGATCTTGATAAGGCTTTAGACATGGCAAAGGCCATGCTTGCTTCCAGACATCAGACAGATGAATTGACAGCAGAACAAAGTTCAGTCCTGTATAATACAAGTCAGTCACGCTCAGGATCCAAGTCTAACTCAAGGAACGTCAGTCAATATAGTCAGCAGTCAAGACAGGAAGTTTGTACAAGATGTGGTCAGGTGCATCGTTATAAGTGTCCAGCATTAGGTGCAAAGTGCAAAAAATGTGAAAAAGTTGGTCATTTTGCAGTCTGTTGTCGGTCAGTTCAGTCAAAGTCGATAAAATATGTACAGTCAGATAGTAACACACAACAGGTTCAGTCAGAACATGATGAATTCTTTATAGGTCATATACAGTCATCCAAGTCGTTGTCAAGTGAATGGACAATTAATTTATATATAAATAATTCACAAGTAAATTGTATTATTGATACAGGCAGTGATGTCAATATTATGTCAAAAAGTGTTTATGATACACTTATTACTAAAAGTTCACTATCTAAAACTGATGTAAAAATTAAGTCATACACTGGTAATAGTCTAGAAGTAATAGGTCAACAAAACTTTGAGTGTAAATTTCAATTTAATAATCTGTATATGACAAAACAAATTAATTTTATAATTGCAAATGTGAATTCTCCAACTGTACTGGGTAAACTAACTTGCTCAGAAATGGGACTAATTAAAAGAGTTTTCTGTGTAGACACTACAAGCATGCAAAGGTCAGAAAGTGATATAAGTCAATTGTATTCTGAAATAAGTCAAAGTGAGTCAAATTCAAGTCAAGCAATATGTCCTAAAGTCACAAAAAGTCAATCACAGTCATTTTCATTACAGTCAAGTCAGTCTCAAAATATAAATAAACTTGTGGAATGTAATGATTCTGTTTTTACCGGTCTTGGTTGTCTTCCTGGAGAGTGTCACATAAGTACAAATCCTGAGATTCAGCCAAAAGTGGATGCTCCGAGGAAGGTCCCATTTGCATTACATCAAAGACTTAAACAAGAACTTGAGAAGATGGAAAAAATGGATGTCATTACCAAGGTCACAGAACCTACTGAATGGGTGAGTTCTTTAATCTTAATAGAAAAGAAAAATGGTCAATTGAGGGTATGTCTAGACCCTCGTAATTTAAATCAGGCTATACAGAGGACTCATTATCCTATTCCATCAGTAGATGTGGTCCGTGCTAAAGTGGCTGGTGCTAGATTTTTCTCCACCTTGGATGCAAGTAGTGGATTTTGGATGTGTAAATTGAGTGAGAAGAGCTCTTACCTCACAACTTTTAATACACCTTTTGGCCGTTACCGCTTTAAACGTCTACCATATGGAGTCAGCTGTGCTCCTGAGTATTTTCATAGAATTATGACTGAAATGTTTGGTGACATACCAGGGGTGGCAGTATACAGCGATGATATTTTAGTAAGCGGTCAAACATTACAAGAGCATAATGAGCGTCTTAATATTATATTTAAAAGAGCAAAGGAATATAATGTCAAGTTTAATAAAGAAAAATGTTCATTCACCAAGGAGACTATTAAATATCTAGGTCATATTTTTTCAGCAGAGGGAATCACAGCTGATCCGGACAAAGTCAGAGCAATCAAAGATATGCCCTCTCCTACCTGTCTAAAAGATTTACAAAGATTTCTAGGCATAATTAATTATTTGAGTCCTTTTATTAAAAATATGGCAGGCGAGACAGAAATTTTGCGCCAATTATTAAAAAAATCTACTGATTGGCAGTGGACTGCCAATCATGAAACAACATTTTGTCGCCTGAAGCAAATCATATGCCAAGTTCCAGTCTTGTCACATTTTAATGTTCATTATCCTATTGTCCTACAATGTGATGCTAGTAAGAGTGCTGTCGGAGCAGTGCTATTACAAAATCAACATCCAGTATATTATGCTTCAAAAACTTTAACAGACACACAACAGAAAATGGCTCAGATAGAGAAAGAGCTCTATTCAATAGTTTTTGCCTGCATCAAATTTCATCAATTTATATATGGACAAACTGTAACTGTAGAGACAGACCATGCTCCTTTAATAACATTGTTTAAAAAGTCTTTAGTCGAGGTTCCAACACGTCTCCAAAGAATGATGTTGAAAATACAACGCTATAGTCTAAATGTTGTTTACAAGAAAGGTAGTCATATGTACATTGCTGATACCTTGTCGAGAGCAGCACTATCTGAAACAAGTTCAGATGATTTAGATGATGATGTCATTGTTCATGTAAATTTACTAATTAAGTCATTACCAGTCTCAACAGAACGTCTACAGTGGTTGATTAGAGGCACTAATGAAGATGAAAGTCTGCAGATTTTAAAAAAATACTGTAAAGAAGGATGGCCGTCAAGTAAAACACAAATTCACAAAGATCTGCATGAGTATTGGCAGTATAGATTTGATTTACATACGGAAAATGGTTTAATTTTCAGAAGTAACAGTATAGTAATACCTAAAAAATTAAGGCCAGAGATTTTGAAAATAATACATAGTGGTCATCTGGGAATTGAAAGGTCCAAAGCGTTTGCTAGAGGACATGTATTTTGGCCATTTATGTCAACTGATATAAAAAACATTGTTCAGTCGTGTCATATTTGCTTGTCACATAGAAGCTCAAATGCCCCAGAACCACTTCTTCCACATGATGTTACATTACTTCCGTGGGAAAAAGTTGGTGTTGATTTTATGGATTATAAATCTAAAAAATACATAGTAGTACAAGATTATTACTCAAATTATATTGAATTAATGGCAGTGGCAAGTACTAACGCCAAAACAGTAATTGTTTGTCTTAAAAGTATCTTCAGCAGACATGGTATTCCGGTAGAGCTATTCTCTGACAATGGGCCACCATTTAGTTCGGCCGAGTTTAAAAATTTTATTTGGGAATGGGGAATACATCATAATACTTCAAGTCCCTACATACCTAGGTCAAATGGGTTGGTAGAGTCGGCAGTAAAGATATGTAAACGTTTTCTTACCAAGTCAGAGGAGTCTGGAACAGATCCATATCTGGCTTTGCTTCAATTCAGGAATACACCTAGAGGAAATCTGCCATCTCCAGCACAATTATTAATGTCACGTTCACTTAGAACACAATTACCAACAGTTACAGAGAACTTAATACCAAGAACAGTCAATTTTCAAGAATATGTAAAAACTAAGGAAGAATATAAAAATAAAATGAAAGATTACTATGACAGAAAGACTAAATCATTACCAGAACTACAAGTAGGAGATGAAGTCTATTTTAAGAAAATGCCAGATACTCCATGGATTACAGGCACAGTAAGATCCAAATGTGATCAGCCTAGGTCTTATACTGTTGAAGGGTCAGATGGATTTAAAGGAAGGAGAAACAGACAGCATATTTTGAAGCTTCCTCAGTCACCTCAAACAGTATCTCAAGATATGTTACAAAAAAGGTCTAATAGCAAGACATCTCCTATTCACACAGCACCGTCTATTGAAGAGTGTACAACTCCTGAAATGCGCACCAGGTATGGAAGAGTCATAAGACCACCAAGACGGTTAGATTTATAAGAGTTATATAATATATATATACAAGTATATATAAGGTATATCTATAGTATTATGTTAATTGAGCAAACATTTTAGCAATGATTGTGAAGGGCTGAAAACAAGCATGTCTCAACATCTTATTTTGAGCTATTTAAAAAGTCTTTATTGTCAAAACTTAGTGTTAAGAGTTCAGTCAATTTTTGTAAACTATTAAGCTGTAAGATTAATATTAATTTAAAAAATAAGGAGGATGTTATGAGTAGGTAACGTCACTATTGATATAGAACATCACTAGATATAAGATGGCGTCCGAACTTGCATTAACTTACAGAATTACACCTATATTAAATAAATGTTTTTTAATTATGAACATCAACCAAAACAGTATATAGGCTTACCCAGGTAAAAGGCTCTGCCTGGGTGGACATTTATTTCCTTACTACTCGTGGGAACCAAATGGATACCAACAATTTAAAAAATAAAAAAGGAGAAGATGTAGTGGAGGTGCCACTTGCCGGTGACGGCAACAAGAGCCGAGGAGGCTCTCGGTCCTCGCAAGAGGATCCAAATATGTCCGACCAGGACTCGCGCGGTCGCTCCAAATTCTGGAGGAAACGATCGCGCGACGAAGTTTTTTCGGACCGAGCGGGGTCGGCAGGTCTCACCTCAAGCGAGGAGAACCTGCCGGCTGCGAAAGTGCCGACGGTAAGGAGAGGCCGAGGTCGCGCTGTGGGAGCTTCCGCTCCTCTCCCTCGGCGTGACGATCGGGGTCGCTTCAAACGACCCGATACGCCGGGAGTCGGCGGAGAAAGTGACCCAGGGGTTTCTTCCGGGGTCTCCATTGAGGAGACGAGAGGGGTCACCGTCTCTCTTGTGGGCACGAGAGCGGAAGCCAACGCAGCGAAGCGTGCCCAGAGCAGAGCGGTTGCAGCCGACGAGGTCGCTGAAATGGCCCGCCAGGCACGGGAGCGGCGGGCTGCTCAGGCGGCTGCGGGGTCAAGCCAAACGGCAGAGGCGCTGAGCCGCCAGGTGTTGGACGGCGTGGACGTTGTCCTGAAGGTTGCGACCAAATCCGGCAACCTGAAGGGCTCGTTCACCAGGGCCCTTAAGGAGGCGGCAGAAGGGATCAGGGAGGCTGTGGAGGTCCTCCTGGATCGCACGTCCTCGGAGGAGACGAAAAAGCTGTGGGACGAAAACAGCCGTCTCCGATCCGAGCTGGAGGACCTCAAGCGGGAGTTTGCCGCTCAGAGGGGTGACTGGCAGCAGCAGGCAGCTCCTGCATCCACCAGCCACCCTCCTGCTGTAGCTTCGTCGACCCCTGCAGCTATACCACCGCCTGCACTTGCGATGTCGGACGAAGACATCGAGAGGGTGGCCCGAATCTGCATGATGCAGTGTGGGGGTATGGTGTCTGCCCGACTGGAGGCGCTGGAGTCGCGACTCCCTCCTGCTGAAACTCTCCGGCCACCGCTTGCGGCGGATAGTCGGAGGAAAGAGGGGCCTATTCAGGCAGGCACAAAGCTTGCAGAGGGGGCTAATAAACCCACGGGGGGGAACAAGAAGCCCACAGCGGGTGCTTCTGCGTCCCCTCCCCAATCTACTGCGGTCCCGGCGACCACGCCTCCCGCCCAGGTGCCCTGGACGACGGTAGTTAAACGGGGCCGCAAGAAGAGGGCGATGCAGCCGGCACCTGCTGGCCCGGCACCTGCTGGCCCGGTACCTGCTGGCCTGGGACCTAAAAAGGGTGCGAAGGCACCCAAACCGAGACCCCCACGTTCCGAGGCTGTGGTAATCACCCTGCAGCCTGAAGCCTCGGAGAGGGGGGTCAGTTTTAAGTCGGTGCTGGCTGAGGTGAAGTCGAAGCTTAACTTCAGCGACTTTGCCACCCCGGCCGGCTTTGGTTTCAGGACGGCAGTCACAGGGGCCAAAATATTTGAGGTGTCGGGTGCTGCAAGGCAGGAGAGGGCGGACATTCTGGCCGCCAAACTGCGGGAGGTCCTCAAACCGGAGGATGTCCGAGTGTCCAGGCCCACAAAAACGGCTGAGTTACGCGTTGGTGGGTTGGACGACTCCGTGACCCCGGAGGAGGTAGTGGCGGCCATTGCCCGAAGTGGTGAATGTCCGTCTGAAAACATACAGGCGGGCGAAATCCGCCGAGGTGCGACTGGGCTGGGCACAGTTTGGGTGCGGTGCCCGTTGGCTGTTGCAACCAAGGTCGCGGATGGCAGAAGGCTGCTGGTGGGCTGGGTGTCAGCGAGCGTGAAACTCCTGCCACCCAGGGTCATGCAGTGCTTCCGCTGCCTGGAAAAAGGACATGTCCGGGTGCAGTGCACTGCAGACGTTGACCGCAGTGATCTCTGCTATCGCTGCAGTCGACCCGGCCACAAGGCGGCACAGTGCTTCGCAGTGCCAAACTGCAGTCTTTGTGCAGCTGCAGGGAAGCCTGCGGAGCACAAACTTGGGGGGAAAGCCTGCAAGGCCCCCAAAGCAGGCAAAAAGATTAAGGCTGTCGGAGTACCTGCGCCCCTCCCACAGCCCGGCAGCCAAGTTGATTCCCGACCCAGGGAAGGAGGAGAAGCCGGAGAAATGGACTGCCAGTGATGGCACAATTTCATTTTCTCCAGGCGAACATCAACCACTCTTCCAGAGCTCAGGATCTCTTGCTCCAGAGCATGGCGGAGTGGTCGATCAACGCGGCAGTGGTCGCCGAGCCGTATTTTGTTCCTGCCCGTGATAACTGGGCAGGGGACGTAGACGGTTCGGTTGCCATAATTGGCGGGACTCTTGATGGTCCCTCCCGAGGACGCGGCTGGGTGGCCGCTATCATTGGGGGGATTGCCACCATTGGGGTATATTTCTCGCCCAACAGGAGTCTCGCTGACTTCGAGAGGTTCCTTGTCGAGCTGGGTGCCGTCGTGAGCCGGTTCCACCCTCGCCCGGTGCTGTTGCTCGGGGATCTCAACGCCAAATCTGCAGCGTGGGGATCTCCGGTCACTGATCTTAAGGGCGAGGTGTTGGAGGACTGGGCAATTGCGACCGGCCTGACCGTTCTGAATCGGGGGTCGGAGTACACGTGCGTGCGGCAGCGGGGCGGGTCTGTAGTGGACGTCTCGTTCGCTAGCTCCGCTGTTGCGGGCCGTGTACGCGACTGGCGAGTCGCCGTGGAGGTGGAGACGTTGTCAGATCATCGGTACATCCGTTTCAACGTCTCCACTCAGACCGCGGACGGCGGCCGAACGTCGGCCCCGCGAACGGATGGTCCTCGCTGGTCGTATAAGCAGATCGACAGGGAGCTTCTCGAGGAAGCCGCAATCATCCAGGCCTGGGTTTGGGAGTCAACGACGAACGAACCCGTCGACGTCGAAGGGGAGGCGCAGTGGTTCCGCGGGGCGATGGCGCGAATATGCGACGCGTCCATGCCCCGTGTCCGCACACAACCCACAGGGCGCCGGTTGTATTGGTGGACCGCCGAAATCGCGCAGATGCGCAGGACCTGCGTGAAGGTTAGGCGCCGGTACAGCCGATACCGGAGGAGACGTCGTCGGGTTCCGGAAGAAGAAGCCGCGCGGTATGAGGTGTACCGCGCGGCGAAGAAGGCTCTGTGGCTAGCCATCGGCGAGTCGAAGGCTCGATCCAGAGAGGAGATGTTGGCGACCCTAGACGGAGATCCATGGGGGCGCCCTTACCGTACGGTCCGAGGAAAACTTCGCGCCTGGGCGCCCCCACTCACTGAGAGCCTAGAGCCTCAGTTACTGGAAGGGGTGGTCGCAGCCCTCTTCCCTGCCAGAGAAGAGCTCGTGCCACCGCCGATGGCATTGTCCACAGCCACAGAGTCGGAGGATGAGGAGGTCCCCGAGGTGACACAGCCAGAGATGAGGACGGCCGTAATGCGGCTCCGGGTCAAAGCCGTTGCCCCGGGACCCGATGGAGTTCCCGGTCGTGCGCTCGTCCTCGCTCTGAAGGAGCTGGAGCCCCAGCTGCGAGGACTCTTCACAGCTTGCCTTGAGCAGGGCCGCTTCCCCGCTCAGTGGAAGACAGGTCGTTTGGTCCTGCTCAAGAAGGCAGGGCGCCCAGCGGACTCGCCGTCCGCATACCGGCCCATAGTGCTACTAGACGAGGTGGCTAAGCTTTTTGAGCGAATAATTGCTGCCCGCCTCGTCGGTCACTTGTACAGAGAAGGGCCGGATCTGGACGACAGTCAGTTCGGCTTTAGGCATGGGCGCTCCACCATCGATGCCATAATGCGAGTAAGAGTCCTGGCGGAGGAGGCGGTGTCCCGGGGTGGGGTGATGCTGGCGGTGTCCTTGGACATCTCCAACGCATTCAACACCCTGCCCTGGAGCTGTATTCGGGAGGCACTGAGGTACCACAGGGTGCCCCGTTACCTCCGCCACATCGTTGGGGCTTATCTGGCGGAAAGATGTGTCACCTTCTGGGGACGCGACGGCGAGGGTCGTCGTGATATGTCGTGCGGTGTTCCACAGGGCTCGGTTTTGGGCCCACCTCTGTGGAACATCGGTTACGACTGGGTGCTGAGGGGCGAACTCCAACCGGGAGTGGACCTAGTGTGTTACGCGGACGACACGCTGGTCACGGCCCGGGGGAGTTCGTACAGGGAGGCAACGTTGCTGGCGACGGCTGCGGTCTCACAGGTGGTGAGCCGCATACGTCGCCTGGGCCTGGAGGTGGCTCTCAACAAGTCGGAGGCCATGGTTTTTCATGGACCCCGACGGGCGCCGCCGCCGGGATCACATATCGTGGTCGGGGGGGTCCAAATCGCTGTCGAGTCCACCATGAAATACCTTGGACTGGTGCTCGACAGCCGGTGGGACTTTGGTCCCCACTTCCGGCGGCTGACGCCCAGGTTGATGGGCGCCGCGGGTGCACTCGCAACGTTGCTACCCAATCTCGGGGGCCCGAGCACCGCCTGTAGGCGGTTGTACTTGGGGATCGTACGATCCATGGCCCTGTACGGGGCCCCAGTGTGGGCTTCGGATCTGACGGCCGGCAGCATCGCGATACTGCGAAGACCGCAGAGAGCGATGGCCGTCAGGGTTATCAGGGGATATCGTACGATCTCCAACGAGGCGGCTTGTGCACTGGCCGGATCTCCACCCTGGGACTTGGAGGCGAGGGTCCTCGCCTCGCTGTACCGGTGGCGTGAGGAGGTGCGGACGCGGGGTGGTGAACCGATGCAGCGAGAGATCGAACTGCGTCGGTCACAGCTCCGCGAAGTCATGGTGGCGGAATGGCGGAACAGGCTTGCGCGCCCTACCGCCGGCCTCGCTACCGTCGATGCGATCCGACCAGTGCTCGACGAATGGCTCGGGAGGAAGCACGGCTCCCTGTCGTTTCGTGCGACGCAGGTGCTCTCGGGGCATGGCTGCTTCGGGAAGTACCTGTGTCGCATAAACAGGGAGCCGGACGCTCGGTGCCATCACTGCACCGACTGTCGGGAGGACACGGCGCAGCACACTCTGGAAGAGTGTACCGCATGGGAGGAGCAGCGCCGTGCCCTCGTATCCGAGGTAGGACCCGACTTGTCGCTGCCGGCCGTTGCTCGTTCAATGGTCGGGAGCGCCGAGTCGTGGGAAGCGGTGATCTCCTTCTGTGAAGATGTCATTTCGCAGAAGGAGGCTGCGGAGAGGGAGAGGGAGGAAGTGACCTCTCTCCCGATCCGCAGCAGGCGAACCGGGCGTCGGCGGAGAGCGGACAACGCCCTCTTCCAGCCCCCATAAGCGGTCCGGAGGGACGGCGAACTCGGGGTTGTTCGCCATCCCCCTATCCAGCAGGACCCGAGGCGGCAGCGCGTCGTGTTCCACGTGCGCCCCCCTTTTTGACGTGGCAGGGGGAGGACACCTCACTCTCCCCGCCAGGCTGAGGTGGCCCGCAGAGGCGGGCCGGCACTAGCCGGAGATCGTGGAAGTCGCACTAGTTCCCACGATCCCCGGTGCAAGTGTGGGAAGGAACACTGGGGTGGTTTTTAGTCAGTAAGAGTCTGACAGACCCCTTCGCCCGCCCCAGGCGAAGGACATCCATGAGGATTTTCCACCCCGGCAACAAAAAAAAAAAAAAAGGTTAGGTTAGGTTAGCGCGTGCCTTACCGCTGGGAGGTTCCCGAAGCTTTGGAAGGAGGGGCAGCTATGCCTGCTTCGCAAGGAGGGACGTCCGGTCGATTCCCCCTCGGCGTACCGGCCCATCGTTCTGCTCGATGAGGTCGGTAAATTGTTCGAGGGGATCATCGCCAGTCGGCTGAACAGCCATCTGCGGAGGGTCGGCCCGGACCTGTCGGACGCCCAGTTCGGTTTCCGGCAGGGTCGGTCGACCATCGATGCGCTGGCCCTACTCAAGGGTCAGGTGAAAGGGGCGTTTGAGGCGGGGGACGGAGTGCTGGCGGTGTCGTTCGACATAGCCAACGCCTTCAACTCCGTTCCCCACTCGACGATATTGGAGGCGCTCCGGTATCATGGAGTGCCCCAATACTTGAGGGACCTGCTGGCCGACTACTTGGAGGACCGCGAGGTACTCCTTGTAGACAAATCGGCCACTTTGAGGCGGTACGGCGCAGAGTCCGGTGTTCCACAGGGGTCGGTGCTAGGCCCTCCTTTGTGGAACATCGGGTTCGACTGGCTCCTGCGGGGAGCCCTGCTCCAGGGCACGAGTGTCATCTGCTACGCGGATGACACTCTCCTCACTGCCCGGGGCAGAAACTTCAGGGAGGCGGCCTGTCTGGCCTCGGCCGGCGGATCCCTAGTCGCAGGGAGGATTCGCCGCCTGGGGTTGAGGGTGGCGTTGAACAAGACCGAGGCCGTGTTCTTCCACGGGCCTCGGCAGCGCTGCCCTCCGGATGCCCACATCGTTGTGGAGGGCACTAGGGTGGACGTACAGACTCAGATGAAGTATCTGGGTCTGGTACTTGATAGCAGGTGGCGCTTCGGCCCACATTTCAGCGGGCTATCGACGCGCCTACTGAAAGCCGCGGACGCGCTGTCATGGCTCCTCCCGAACCTGGGGGGGCCTGGTGCGCTATGCCGGCGCCTGTATGCTGGCATTTTGCGGAGCATGGCCCTATACGGCGCCCCCATCTGGGAGGAGTCTCTGCACAGGAGGGAGAATGCGACGGCGATCCGCAGGCCACAAAGGGCCATTGCACTGCGGGTTGCGAGGGCCTACCGCTCGGTAGGTTTTTCGGCGGCGTGCGCTCTTGCCAGCACCCCTCCTTGGGAGTTGGAGGCGTGGGTGCTCGCCAGAGTGTATGAATGGACGGCGCGCCGGAAAGCGCTCGGGGAGCGCCCCGTCGCGGAAGAGAGGGAGGCCGTGCGGAGGGAGGCGAGGGACGCCATTGTGGTCCACTGGACGCAGGACCTCGCCGCCGCCACCTTTGGCCGCCGTACCCTAGACGCGCTCGGTCCGGTCCTGCGGGACTGGCTCGAGCGGCGACATGGTTTTCTGTCCTTCCGTCTGGTGCAGGTGCTGTCAGGACACGGCTGTTTTGGCTCGTACCTGCACCGGATCGGGAGGGAGGAGACTGCGGCGTGCCACGACTGCGGCGCCGCGGAAGACAATGCGCAGCACACTCTCGAGGTGTGCCCAGCTTGGTCCGAGCGGCGCCGTAGTCTCACTGCGGAGATCGGACAGGACCTCTCGCTCCCCGGCGTGATCAAATCCATGCTGGAGAGCGAGGAGTCTTGGGCAGCGGTCGCCTCCTTCTGCGAGGATGTCATCTCGCAAAAGGAGGCGGCGGAGCGCGCGCGTGAGGAAGACCCTCTCGCTGCGCCGCACCGAAGACGAAGGAGAGGTCGGAGAAGAGGTCGTTTTCTCCCTCCTCCTGGTGGTGACACGCGGGCGACCGGCACGGGGGTGCCTTCGCCTGCATTGCACTCGTCACCGCCTTCGTCCGTCATTCCCGGCCCTCTCCCTACGGGGAGGGCGTGATGGGTTGGGTGGGTGTTCGTCGGAGGAGGACTGGACGCAAAGGCTGCGCCGGTCTCCCAGTCCCCCTCCAGTAAGACGATGCGGGAATGCCGCTGGGTCGTTTTAGTGGGTATACCGGGCTTAGCTCGGGGAGTCCCACATAGCCCCCCGCTCCCCCGAGCGGGAGGTATGCGTAACGCATTTTTTCCCAGCGCAAAAAAAAAAAAAAAAAAAAAAAAAAGGTTAGGTTGGGGTGCGTGCAGAAAACCTCCTCGTGAGCCTGATGGCTGCTGGTTCCTTACGAATACGTTCGGGGGAAAGAGCAGTTGTCGGGCCGGTGCACCCTGGGCACGGGCAATAGGTTCTCCACGTCGGAGGGGCTATTGTCTGTGGCGGATTTCTGCGGGGTGGGGGAGCATTGTGCTCCACGACGGTTCCTCTACGTATCCCTCTGATTCGCAGAGGGTACTGTGGAGGAACGTCAGAGTTGGGGTCGCTCCTGTCCGATCGACAGTCGTCGATTGGCGAAGGACGTGACCAATGCCGCTGCGGTGCAGGCGCACCAATGCGGCAGTTGCTCTCTCGTCACGGAGCAATCCTGACGAGAGAGCTTCCGGCGGGTCCGCTGAGTCGGGTTGGCCGGACAGCGGACGGAGGCATGTTGAATGCCGCCGTCGGGGGACGATCTGATCTGGGTACACCGACCGGCTTCAGAATGAGGTCGGCGGTTACGGGGGCGCGGCTGTTCGAGGTGTCGGGCCCTTCGGGAAGTGAGAAGGCGGACCTCCTGGCCGCCAAACTCAGAGAGGCCCTCAACGAAGAGGACGTTCGAGTGTCCAGGCCCGTGAAGACCGCTGAATTGCGCGTCAATGGCCTGGACGACTCGACGACCCCGGAGGAGGTCGTGGCGGCCGTCGCCCGCAGTGGTGGATGTCCGCCGGGTGACGTACGTGTGGGCGAGATTCGCGCCGACGCTGCCGGGCTCGGCACCATTTGGGTGAAGTGCCCGGTGGCGGCGGCGAGGACGATCGCCGACAGCGGGCGGCTTTTGGTGGGGTGGGTTGCAGCGCGGGTGAAGCTGCTGCAACCCAGGGCGATGCGGTGCTTCCGATGCCTTGTCGTTGGGCACGTCAAGGCGCGGTGCTCCGCCGACATCGACCGCAGCGACCAGTGTTATCGCTGCGGTCAGCCCGGCCACAAGGCGGCTCAGTGCTCCGCGACGCCGAACTGCAGCCTCTGTACAGCTGCAGGGAGGCCCGCGGGCCACAGTACGGGTGGCAATGCCTGTGGCGCGCCCGCCCCCAAGAAGGGCAAGCAACAGAAGGAGGCGACCAAGGCTGTCGGGGGCTCTTTACACCCCCCTCAGCCTGGTTGCTCTTCGGCCGACTCCCGGCCTAAGAATGGTGCCGAGGAAATGGACTGTGTTTAATGGCACAATTCCATTTCCTCCAGGGCAATATCAACCACTCTGCCAGGGCTCAGGATCTTTTACTCCAGAGCATGGCAGAGTGGTCGATTCATGTGGCTGTGGTCGCCGAGCCGTACTACGTCCCCCCTCGTGATAACTGGGTGGGTGACCTGGACGGCTCGGTGGCCATCATCGGCGGGGCTCTTGCCGACCCGTCCCGAGGTCACGGCTGGGTGGCCGCTCTCGCGGACGGCATTGGCACTGTTGGGGCGTATTTCTCGCCCAACAAGAGCCTCGCCGACTTCGAGAGCTTCCTTGTCGAGTTGGGTGCCGTCGTGAACAGGTACCACCCTCGCCCGGTGCTGTTGCTCGGGGATCTCAACGCCAAGTCTGCGGCGTGGGGATCCCCGGTCACCGATGCCAAGGGCGAGGCGTTGGAAGAGTGGGCGGTCACGACCGGCTTGACCGTCCTGAATCGGGGTTCGGTATACACGTGCGTGCGGCAGCGGGGCGGATCCATAGTGGACGTTTCGTTCGCTAGCCCTGCTGTCGCGAGCCGTGTCCGCGACTGGCGTGTCGCCGTGGAGGTGGAGACGTTGTCGGATCATCGGTACATCCGTTTCGACGTCTCCGCCCAGACCGCGGGCGGCCGCGGTCCATCGGCCCCGAGAACGGACGGTCCGCGTTGGGCGCGCAAGCGCCTCGACAGGGAGCTACTCGAGGAGGCCGCTATTGTGCAGGCCTGGATCCGGGAGTCGGCGACGACCGGACCCGTCGACGTCGAAGAGGAGGCGCAGTGGTTCCACGGGGCAATGACGCAAATTTGTGACGCGTCCATGCCCCGGGTCCACATACAACCCAGAAGGCGCCAGGTGTACTGGTGGTCCGCCGAGATCTCGCAGTTGCGCATCTCGTGCGTGGAGGTGAGACGCCAGTACACCCGATACCGAAGAAGACGTCGTCGGGTCCCTGACGAAGAAGCCGCGCTGTATGAGGTGTACCGCGCGGCTAAGGAGGCTCTGTGGCTGGCCATCGGCGAGGCGAGGACGCGAGCTAGGGAGGAGATGTTGGAGACTCTGAACCGGGATCCGTGGGGGCGTCCTTATCGCTCGGTCCGGGGAAAACTCGGACCATGGGCACCCTCGCTTACGGAGAGTCTCCAACCAGAGCTGCTGGAGGACGTGGTCGCAGCCCTCTTCCCGGCACGAGCGGAGCACAGTCCGCCGCCGATGGCACTGCCCACAGCCGCAGAGCCTGAAGAGAACGCCAGCGTCCCAGAGGTGACACAAGCAGAGCTGAGGGCGGCCGTGATGCGGCTCCGGGCAAAGAATACTGCCCCGGGGCCGGATGGGATTCACGGCTGCGTGTTGGCCCTCGCTCTGAAGGAGCTTGAGCCCCAACTGAGAGGACTATACACAGCGTGCCTAGAGCAGGGCCAGTTTCCCACTCAGTGGAAATCTGGTCGTCTGGTCCTGCTCAGGAAGGCGGGGCGCCCTGCGGACTCACCGTCCGCGTACCGGCCCATAGTGCTGCTGAACGAGGTGGGAAAGCTGTTCGAGCGGATAGTCGCAGCCCGCCTCGTCAGCCACTTGTGCGGAGAGGGGCCGGACCTGGCGGAATGCCAGTTCGGGTTTCGGCATGGGCGCTCCACTATCACGGCGATATCGCGTGTGAGAGTCCTGGCGGAGGAAGCGGTGTCCCGGGGTGGGGTGTTGTTGGCGGTGTCCTTGGACATATCCAACGCCTTCAACACCCTGCCTTGGAGTTGTATTCGGGAGGCACTGCGCTATCATCGAGTGCCTCCCTACCTCCGCCGCGTAGTTGGGGCTTATTTAGCGGAGAGGTGTGTCACCTATCTGGGACGTGATGGCAGACACCAGCGCCCCATGTCGTGCGGCGTTCCACAGGGTTCGGTCTTGGGCCCGCCCCTGTGGAACATCGGGTACGACTGGGTGCTGAGGGGCGAGCTCCAGCCGGGAGTGGACCTGACGTGTTACGCTGACGACACGCTGGTCACTGCCCGGGGGAGCTCGTACAGGGAGGCAGCGTTGCTGGCGACGGCTGCGGTCTCACAGGTGGTGAGCCGCATACGTCGCCTCGGCTTGGAGGTGGCCCTCAACAAGTCGGAGGCCATAGCTTTTCATGGCCCCCGGCGGGCACCGCCGCCGGGATCACACATCGTGGTCGGGGGGGTCCGTATCGCTGTCGAGTCGACCATGAAGTATCTGGGATTGGTGCTCGACAGCCGGTGGGATTTCGGCCCCCACTTCCGGCGGCTGGCGCCCAAGTTGTTGGGTGCGGCTGGGGCGTTGTCAACGCTGCTTCCCAATCTGGGGGACCCGGGCACCGCCTGCAGGCGGTTGTACGTGGGGATCGTGCGATCGATGGCCCTTTACGGGGCCCCGATCTGGGCGGCTGACCTGACGGCCAGCACTATCACAGTTCTGCGGAGGCCGCAGAGGGTGATGGCCGTCAGAGTCATCAGGGGTTATCGCACGATCTCCTACGAGGCGGCTTGCGCACTGGCCGGATCTCCGCCGTGGGACCTGGAGGCGAAGGTTCTCGCGTCACTGTATCGGTGGCGCGAGGACGCGCGGGCGCGCGGCGAGCGACTGATGCAGCGACACATTGAGCTGCGTCGGTCGCAGCTGCGCGAGGTCCTGGTGGCGGAATGGCGGGACAGGCTTTCACGCCCTACCGCCGGCCTCGCCACTGTCGAGGCCATCCGGCCAGTGCTCGACCTTTGGCTCGGGAGAAGGCACGGCTCCCTGACATATCGCGCGACGCAGGTCCTCTCGGGGCATGGCTGCTTTGGGAGGTTCCTGTGTCGCATAGGCAGGGAGCCGGACGCTCGGTGTCACCACTGCGTCGACTGTCGGGAGGACACGGCGTGGCATACGTTGGCAGAGTGTGCCGCTTGGGAGGAGCCGCGCCGTGACCTCATCTCTGTGGTGGGCAGTGACCTCTCGCTACCGGCCGTAGTCCAATCTATGGTCGGCAGCGAGGAGTCCTGGGACGCGGTGGTCTCCTTCTGCGAAACAGTTATCTCGCAGAAGGAGGCTGCGGAAAGGGAAAGAGAGATCTCGACCTCTGACCCCGCCCGCAGCAGGCGCACCGGGCGTCGGAGGAGGGCGTATGCTGCCCTCTTCCGGCCCCCCTAACTGGGTCCAGGGGCGGCGGACTTGGGGACGTCTGTCGCCGCCCATTCATCCGGACCCGAGGTGGCGGCGCGAGGTGTTCCCGTGCGCCCCTCTCTGAAGTCACGGAGGGTGTTTAACACCTCACTCCCTCCGTAGACGCGAGGTGGCCCGCAGAGGCGGGCCGGCACCAGCCGGGGATTACGGATGTGGTATACGTTCCCGCGATCCCCGGCGTAGGTGAGAGATGGAACACCGGGGTGGTTTTAGTCAGTAAGAGTCTGACAGACCCCTCCGCCCGCCCCAGGGTGGAGGACATCCATGAGGATTTCCCCCCGTAAAAAAAAAAAAAAAAAAAAAAAAAAAAAAAAAAAAAAAAAGGTTAGGTTAGGTTAGGTTAGGTTCGGGCACCGCCGCCGGGATCACACATCGTGGTCGGGGGGGTCCGAATCGCTGTCGAGTCCACCATGAAGTACCTGGGATTGGTGCTCGACAGCCGGTGGGATTTCGGCCCCCACTTCCGGCGGCTGGCGCCCAAGTTGTTGGGTGCGGCTGGGGCGTTGTCAACGCTGCTTCCCAATCTGGGGGACCCGAGCACCGCCTGCAGGCGGTTGTACGTGGGGATCGTGCGATCGATGGCCCTTTACGGGGCCCCGATCTGGGCGGCTGACCTGACGGCCAGCACTATCACTGTTCTGCGGAGGCCGCAGAGGGTGATGGCCGTCAGAGTCATCAGGGGTTATCGCACGATCTCCTACGAGGCGGCTTGCGCACTGGCCGGATCTCCGCCATGGGACCTGGAGGCGAAGGTTCTCGCGTCACTGTATCGGTGGCGCGAGGGCGCGCGGGCGCGCGGCGAGCGACTGATGCAGCGACACATCGAGCTGCGTCGGTCGCAGCTGCGCGAGGTCCTGGTGGCGGAATGGCGGGACAGGCTTTCACGCCCTTCCGCCGGCCTCGTCACTATCGAGGCCATCCGGCCAGTGCTCGACCTTTGGCTCGGGAGAAGGCACGGCTCCCTGACGTTTCGTGCGACACAGGTCCTTTCGGGGCATGGCTGCTTCGGGAAGTTCCTGTGTCGCATAGGCAGGGAGCCGGACGCTCGGTGTCACCACTGCGTCGACTGTCGGGAGGACACGGCGCGGCATACGCTGGCAGAGTGTGCCGCTTGGGAGGAGCCGCGCCGTGACCTCATCTCTGTGGTGGGCAGTGACCTCTCGCTACCGGCCGTAGTCCAATCTATGGTCGGCGGCGAGGAGTCCTGGGACGCGGTGGTCTCCTTCTGCGAAACAGTTATCTCGCAGAAGGAGGCTGCGGAAAGGGAAAGAGAGATCTCGACCTCTGAGCCCGCCCGCAGCAGGCGCACCGGGCGTCGGAGGAGGGCGTATGCTGCCCTCTTCCGGCCCCCCTAACTGGGTCCAGGGGCGGCGGACTTGGGGACGTCTGTCGCCCCCCATTCATCCGGACCCGAGGTGGCGGCGCGAGGTGTTCCCGTGCGCCCCTCTCTGAAGTCACGGAGGGTGTTTAACACCTCACTCCCTCCGTAGACGCGAGGTGGCCCGCAGAGGCGGGCCGGCACCAGCCGGGGATTACGGATGTGGTTTACGTTCCCGCGATCCCCGGCGTAGGTGAGAGATGGAACACCGGGGTGGTTTTAGTCAGTAAGAGTCTGACAGACCCCTCCGCCCGCCCCAGGGTGGAGGACATCCATGAGGATTTCCCCCCGTAAAAAAAAAAAAAAAAAAAAAAAAAAGGTTAGGTTAGGTTAGGTTGGGGGGGGGGACCACCCCACAGTGCTTGCGTCCACGTCGCGTCCCCTGGAAACGACCCAGTTCTGTCACCGTAACGGAGTGGCAGACTGGGATCGGCCAAAGTGCACTGTGCATCGTAGCTCACATTCTCGACTTGCTGTTACGATTTCGCGGGAGGCTATGCCTGCTCCACCGCGGGACGCCCTAGGGCGTTTTTTAAAACCCAAAGGCCCTTCTAAGGGCCAACCAAAAGGCCCTTCTCAGGGCCACTCCGACGCTTCTGCGTCAGAGGCTAGCCGCGCGCCGTCTGCAGCTAGCTTCAACGCGGAGGTTCGGTGGTTCACGTGTCGTTTGCCACCCCCTTGCTAGCCGCACGCATCGTGAACTGGCGGGTGGAGACGGTGGAGACCATGTCGGACCACAGATATGTGCGGTTCGACATCTCCACCTCGAGTTCGAGCTCCCGGGGGGAGATGGCCCGCTCTGGCAGGTCTCCCTTCCCTCGGTGGGCTCTCACTCGCTTGGACCGGGAGGCAGCCAAGGAGGCGGCCTTCTTGCAGGACTGGCTGTCGCCCCCTGTTGAGGTCCTGGACGTCGACGTCGCAGCCGTGCAGCTCAGAGGATCCCTGACCGAAGTGTGCAACTCCAGCATGCCTCGGTCTCGCCGTCCCCCTCCCCGTCGTGCCGTCTATTGGTGGACGGAGGAGTTGGCGGGGCTCCGTGCCAACTGCGTGGCGGCCAGGAGGGCCTACACGCGGAGCCGACGGCGCAGCGCACGTGATCTGGCAGCCGAGGACCTCCTGTACGCCTCTTACAGAGAGGCGCAGGCGGCCCTCGGGTCGGCTATGTGCGCTGCCAGGGACGCGGCGAACGCCGAGATGCTGGAGAGTCTCGACCGAGATCCCTATGGGAGACCGTACAAGGCGGCGCGGAACAAGTTGCGCCCCCACGGTCCCCCGCTGACCGAGACCCTCGAGCCGGCCCTGCTGGATGGGGTGGTTCGGTCCTTGTTTCCACGCAGGACTGAATTTACCCCACCAACGATGGATCCTCCACAGAGGGAGGCGTCACAGGACGAGGAGGTCCCTCCGGTGACGGCGGAGGAGTTTAGCGCGGGGTTACTCAGCCTCCGCGCAAAAAAGACGGCCCCTGGACCGGACGGCGTTCCAGCACGGGTGGTAGCCATAGCTGCCGCTCAAATGGAGGACAGGTTTCGGGACCTTTTCAGCGCGTGCCTTACCGCTGGCAGGTTCCCGAAGCCCTGGAAGGAGGGGCAGCTATGCCTACTTCGCAAGGAGGGACGTCCGGTCGATTCCCCCTCGGCATACCGGCCTATCGTTCTGCTCGATGAGGTCGGCAAATTGTTCGAGGGGATCATCGCCAGTCGGCTGAACAGCCACCTGCGGAGGGTCGGCCCGGACCTGTCGGACGCCCAGTTCGGTTTCCGACAGGGTCGGTCGACCATCGACGCGCTGGCCCTACTCAAGGGTCAGGTGAGGGGGGCGTTTGAGGCGGGGGACGGAGTGCTGGCGGTGTCATTCGACATAGCCAACGCCTTCAACTCCATTCCCCACTCGACGATATTGGAGGCGCTCCGGTATCATGGAGTGCCCCAGTACTTGAGGGACCTGCTGGCCGACTACTTGGAGGACCGCGAGGTCCTCCTTGTAGACAAATCGGCCACTCTGAGGCGGTACGGCGCAGAGTCCGGTGTTCCACAGGGGTCGGTGCTAGGCCCTCCTTTGTGGAACATCGGGTTCGATTGGCTCCTGCGGGGAGCCCTGCTCCAGGGCACGAGTGTCATCTGCTACGCGGATGACACTCTCCTCACTGCCCGGGGCAGGAACTTCAGGGAGGCGGCCTGTCTGGCTTCGGCCGGCGGATCCCTAGTCGCAGGGAGGATTCGCCACCTGGGGTTGAGGGTGGCGTTGAACAAGACCGAGGCCGTGTTCTTCCACGGGCCTCGGCAGCGCTGCCTTCCGGATGCCCACATCGTTGTGGAGGGCACCAGGGTGGACGTACGGACCCAGATGAAGTATCTGGGTCTGATACTTGACAGCAGGTGGCGCTTCGGCCCACATTTCAGCGGGCTGTCGACGCGCCTGCTGAAAGCCGCGGACGCCCTGTCATGGCTCCTCCCGAACCTGGGGGGGCCTGGTGCGCTATGCCGGCGCCTGTATGCTGGCATCTTGCGGAGCATGGCCCTATACGGCGCCCCCATCTGGGAAGACTCTCTGCAAAGGAGGGAGAATGCGACGGCGATCCGCAGGCCACAAAGGGCCATCGCACTGCGGGTTGCGAGGGCCTATCGCTCGGTAGGCTTTTCGGCGGCGTGCGCTCTGGCCAGCACCCCTCCTTGGGAGTTGGAGGCGTGGGTGCTCGCCAGAGTGTACGAATGGACGGCGCGCCGGAAAGCGCTCGGGGAGCGCCCCGTCGCGGAAGAGAGGGAGGCCGTGCGGAGGGAGGCGAGGGACGCCATTGTGGTCCACTGGACGCAGGACCTCGCCGCCGCCACCTTTGGCCGCCGCACCCTGGACGCGCTCGGTCCAGTCCTACAGGACTGGCTTGAGAGGCGACACGGTTTCCTCTCGTTCCGTCTGGTGCAGGTGCTGTCAGGACACGGCTGTTTTGGCTCGTACCTGCACCGGATCGGGAGGGAGGAGACTGCGGCGTGCCACGACTGCGGCGCTGCGGAAGACAATGCGCAGCACACTCTCGAGGTGTGCCCAGCTTGGTCCGAGCGGCGCCGTAGTCTCATTGCGGAGATCGGACAGGACCTCTCGCTCCCCGGCGTGGTCAAATCTATGCTGGAGAGCGAGGAGTCCTGGGCAGCGGTCGCCTCCTTTTGCGAGGATGTCATCTCGCAAAAGGAGGCGGCGGAGCGCGCGCGTGAGGAAGACCCTCTCGCTGCGCCGCTCCGAAGACGAAGGAGAGGTCGGAGAAGAGGTCGTCTTCTCCCTCCTCCTGGTGGTGACACGCGGGCGAACGGCACGGGGGTGCCTCCGCCCGCATTGCACGCGTCACCGCCTTCGTCCGTCATTCCCGGCCCTCTCCCTACGGGGAGGGCGTGATGGGTTGGGTGGGTGTTCGTCGGAGGAGGACTGGACGCAAAGGCTGCGCCGGTCTCCCAGTCCCCCTCCACTAAGACGATGCGGGAATGCCGCTGGGTCGTTTTAGTGGGTATACGGGCTTAGCCCGGGAGTCCCACATAGCCCCCGCTCCCCCGAGCGGGAGGTATGCGTAATGCATTTTTTCCCAGCGCAAAAAAAAAAAAAAAAAAAAAAAAAAAAAAAAAAAAAAAAAAGGTTAGGTTGGGGGACGGGGGACCACCCCACAGTGCTTGCGTCCACGTCGCGTCCCCTGGAAACGACCCAGTTCTGTCACCGTAACGGAGTGGCAGACTGGGATCGGCCAAAGTGCACTGTGCATCGTAGCTCACATTCTCGACTTGCTGTTACGATTTCGCGGGAGGCTATGCCTGCTCCACCGCGGGACGCCCTAGGGCGTTTTTTAAAACCCAAAGGCCCTTCTAAGGGCCAACCAAAAGGCCCTTCTCAGGGCCACTCCGACGCTTCTGCGTCAGAGGCTAGCCGCGCGCCGTCTGCAGCTAGCTTCAGGGCGGTCGAGACGTCAGACTCGGAGAGCGAGTCCCTGGCCAGCGTCTCCGATGCGGGCGAAATCCGGTCGCGGAAGCGCGAATTCCGGAAGGTGGCATCCGAGGGTTCCTCGGCCTCGGGCTCAACTGCAGGAAAGTCGAAGCCCAAAAAGGCGGTAACAGCGGCGGACTCACACGTCGTGGGTCTCGCGGACGCCCAACGTCAGCTAGATCTGGCTAGGCGGACGCTGCACCAGCAGGAGCTCGAAGAGCGCGTTGCTGCCAAGGAGCAGCGTGCTCGTGCTGCTCGGACCAGGTCTGGGTACGGTGCGTCTCGCGTTTTGTACGCGGACCACTCCCTGGCCGAACTGGAGCGGATGGCGGAGGAGGACGAGGAAGAGATCGTGGAGGTCGCCTCTAAGTCCTCCAACCTGAAGGGCACTTTTCAGAAGGCCCTTAAATGCCGTGCTGCGAGCCTGCGCGGCATAGTCGAGGAGCTGGTCAAGAGGACAGCGACCGACGAGACGCGGCAACTGCAGGCGAAGGTCGATCGCCTGCAGTCGGAGGTCAGCCAGCTTCATCAGAAACTGGCCGACGCCACTGCCCGGCCAGCGGCAGACCCTAGACCTGCGGTGGAAGCCCCCTCCTCCAACCTTGAGGATATAATCCGAAAGGTCGTTATGGAGGAGCGGGCGTTCACAAGAGCCTGCATCGCAGGTATTGAGGACCGGCTCTTGCCGGAACAACGCCTTCGGCCCCCGCTTGCGGCGGACAAGAGGCGTGAAGAGCCGGGGCCGTCCTCAACTAAGGCGGACAAGAGGCGTGAAGAGCCGGGGCCGTCCTCAACTAAGGCGGACAAGAGGCGTGAAGAGCCGGGGCCGTCCCCACCAGGAGAGGACGCGCTTCTCCCTTCCACCACTCCGGCCAACGATGCAGGTTGGACTGAAGTGGTCAAGAAGGGGAAGGGGAAGGGCAAGGGGAAGGGCAAGGCAACGGCCGCTCCCGCCACCCCCGACGCCGCGCCTCCCAGCCAGTCGCAGGTGACTGGGCAGGGAAAGGGGAAGAGGAAACGGAGGAGGAGAAATCCCCCTCAGTCCGCAGCCGTCGTGGTGACGCTCACCGCGGAGGCTGCGGAAAGAGGGGAGACGTACGCGTCCATTTTGGTGCGGGCGCGTGCCAATGCCGATCCCACCCAACTGGGAATCGGCAAAGTCTCCTGCAGGCGGACCCAAACCGGGGCTCGGATATTCGAGTTCCCGGGTGCGGAGGGCAGTGCCAGCGCCGACCTCTTCGCAGCCAAGCTGCAGGAGGCCGTCGCGGACGCGGCCAAGGTGGCCCGACCAGTAAAGCTGGCGGCGGTGGAAGTGGCCGACCTGGATGACTCGGTCACGAAAGAGGAGGTGGTGGCCGCGGTCGCAGCCATTGGCGGCTGTAATGTCGCAGCGGTACAAGCCAGGGAAATTAGACCTGGCCGCGGTGGCATGGGCACCATTCGGCTCGAGTGCCCAGTTGCCGCTGCTAAAGCCGTCCTCGACAAGGGACGGCTTTGCGTAGGCTTCAGCTCGGGTGCAGTCCGAGCACTTGTAGACCAGCCTCTGCGCTGCTACAGGTGCTTCGGTATCGGCCACACCCGAGCCCTTTGTCCGTCCCAGGTCGACAGGACGGACAGTTGCTACCGTTGCGGCAAAGTCGGCCACAAAGCCTTGTCCTGCACGGCCGCCAAGCCACACTGCCTAGTGTTTGCCGCCAGTAGCCGCCCAGCAGACCACGTGATGAAGGGGAGGATGTGCAATCCCCCCACCAAGAAGGGCAAAGCACAGGCGCCAGTCGGGCCTGCCGCTAGCACGGCTGCGGAGGAGGGGGGTGCGATGACTATTGATGGATAGAGTCGAGCATCGCATCCTCCAGGCGAACGCCAACCACTGCCGAGCTGCCCAGGATCTGCTGATGCAGACCATGGCCGAGTGGTTGGTGGACTTGGTGGTGGTCGCTGAGCCTTACTCGGTCCCTGCCAATTGGGTAGGCGATCGAGACGGCTTGGTGGCAGTGGTGTCGCGGTCTTCCACGGACTCCCCTCCCCTCTCGCTTTTAGAGAAGGGTCAGGGATACGTGGCCGCCGCGTGGGGAGATTTAGCCCTTGTGGGGGTCTACTTCTCCCCGAACCGCCCTCTCGCAGACTTTGAGAATTTTCTCGAAGTCCTCACTGCCGTCGTCGGGAGGGCGGCGCCACGCCAGGTCGTGGTGCTGGGCGACCTCAACGCCAAGTCGGCGGCCTGGGGCAACCCGGCTGCCTCCTGCAACGTCCGGGGACGCGCCGTCGAGTTTTGGTCGGCGTCTTGCGGTGTGACCCTCCTCAACAGGGGGTCGGTCCACACGTGTGTGCGGCAACGCGGAGGTTCGGTGGTTGACGTGTCGTTTGCCACCCCCTTGCTAGCCGCACGCATCGTGAACTGGCGGGTGGAGACGGTGGAGACCATGTCGGACCACAGATATGTGCGGTTCGACATCTCCACCTCGAGTTCGAGCTCCCGGGGGGAGATGGCCCGCTCTGGCAGGTCTCCCTTCCCTCGGTGGGCTCTCACTCGCTTGGACCGGGAGGCAGCCAAGGAGGCGGCCTTCTTGCAGGACTGGCTGTCGCCCCCTGTTGAGGTCCTGGACGTCGACGTCGCAGCCGTGCAGCTCAGGGGATCCCTGACCGAAGTGTGCAACTCCAGCATGCCTCGGTCTCGCCGTCCCCCTCCCCGTCGTGCCGTCTATTGGTGGACGGAGGAGTTGGCGGGGCTCCGTGCCAACTGCGTGGCGGCCAGGAGGGCCTACACGCGGAGCCGACGGCGCAGCGCACGTGATCTGGCAGCCGAGGACCTCCTGTACGCCTCTTACAGAGAGGCGCAGGCGGCCCTCGGGTCGGCTATGTGCGCTGCCAGGGACGCGGCGAACGCCGAGATGCTGGAGAGTCTCGACCGGGATCCCTATGGGAGACCGTACAAGGCGGCGCGGAACAAGTTGCGCCCCCACGGTCCCCCGCTGACCGAGACCCTCGAGCCGGCCTTGCTGGATGGGGTGGTTCGGTCCTTGTTTCCACGCAGGACTGAATTTACCCCACCAACGATGGATCCTCCACAGAGGGAGGCGTCACAGGACGAGGAGGTCCCTCCGGTGACGGCGGAGGAGTTTAGCACGGGGTTACTCAGCCTCCGCGCAAAGAAGACGGCCCCTGGACCGGACGGCGTTCCAGCACGGGTGGTAGCCATAGCTGCCGCTCAAATGGAGGACAGGTTTCGGGACCTTTTCAGCGCGTGCCTTACCGCTGGCAGGTTCCCGAAGCCCTGGAAGGAGGGGCAGCTATGCCTACTTCGCAAGGAGGGACGTCCGGTCGATTCCCCCTCGGCATACCGGCCTATCGTTCTGCTCGATGAGGTCGGCAAATTGTTCGAGGGGATCATCGCCAGTCGGCTGAACAGCCACCTGCGGAGGGTCGGCCCGGACCTGTCGGACGCCCAGTTCGGTTTCCGACAGGGTCGGTCGACCATCGACGCGCTGGCCCTACTCAAGGGTCAGGTGAGGGGGGCGTTTGAGGCGGGGGACGGAGTGCTGGCGGTGTCATTCGACATAGCCAACGCCTTCAACTCCATTCCCCACTCGACGATATTGGAGGCGCTCCGGTATCATGGAGTGCCCCAATACTTGAGGGACCTGCTAGCCGACTACTTGGAGGACCGCGAGGTCCTCCTTGTAGACAAATCGGCCACTCTGAGGCGGTACGGCGCAGAGTCCGGTGTTCCACAGGGGTCGGTGCTAGGCCCTCCTTTGTGGAACATCGGGTTCGATTGGCTCCTGCGGGGAGCCCTGCTCCAGGGCACGAGTGTCATCTGCTACGCGGATGACACTCTCCTCACTGCCCAGGGCAGGAATTTCAGGGAGGCGGCCTGTCTGGCTTCGGCCGGCGGGTCATTGGTCGCAGGGAGGATTCGCCACCTGGGGTTGAGGGTGGCGTTGAACAAGACCGAGGCCGTGTTCTTCCACGGGCCTCGGCAGCGCTGCCCTCCGGATGCCCACATCGTTGTGGAGGGCACCAGGGTGGACGTACGGACCCAGATGAAGTATCTGGGTCTGATACTTGACAGCAGGTGGCGCTTCGGCCCACATTTCAGCGGGCTGTCGACGCGCCTGCTGAAAGCCGCGGACGCCCTGTCATGGCTCCTCCCGAACCTGGGGGGGCCCAGTGCGCTATGCCGGCGCCTGTATGCTGGCATCTTGCGGAGCATGGCCCTATACGGCGCCCCCATCTGGGAGGAATTTCTGCACAGGAGGGAGAACGCGACGGCGATCCGCAGGCCTCAAAGGGCCATCGCAC
This sequence comes from Hecatera dysodea, assembly GCA_905332915.2. Lineage (NCBI taxonomy): Eukaryota > Metazoa > Arthropoda > Insecta > Lepidoptera > Noctuidae > Hecatera > Hecatera dysodea. The sequence goes on along the minus strand of HG995294.1, from coordinate 19,351 downwards.
TGCGGGTTGCGAGGGCCTACCGCTCGGTAGGCTTTTCGGCGGCGTGCGCTCTGGCCAGCACCCCTCCTTGGGAGTTGGAGGCGTGGGTGCTCGCCAGAGTGTACGAATGGACGGTGCGCCGGAAAGCGCTCGGGGAGCGCCCCGTCGCGGAAGAGAGGGAGGCCGTGCGGAGGGAGGCGAGAGACGCCATTGTAGTCCATTGGACGCAGGACCTCGCCGCCGCCACCTTTGGCCGCCGTACCCTGGACGCGCTCGGTCCGGTCCTGCAGGACTGGCTCGAGAGGCGACACGGTTTCCTCTCCTTCCGTCTGGTGCAGGTGCTGTCAGGACACGGCTGTTTTGGCTCGTACCTGCACCGGATCGGGAGGGAGGAGACTGCGGCGTGCCACGACTGCGGCGCTGCGGAAGACAATGCGCAGCACACTCTCGAGGTGTGCCCAGCTTGGTCCGAGTGGCGCCGTAGTCTCATTGCGGAGATCGGACAGGACCTTTCGCTCCCCGGCGTGGTCAAATCTATGCTGGAGAGCGAGGAGTCCTGGGCAGCGGTCGCCTCCTTCTGCGAGGATGTCATCTCGCAAAAGGAGGCGGCGGAGCGCGCGCGTGAGGAAGACCCTCTCGCTGCGCCGCTCCGAAGACGAAGGAGAGGTCGGAGAAGAGGTAGTCTTCTCCCTCCTCCTGGTGGTGACGGGCAGGCGGCCGGCACGGGGGTGCCTCCGCCCGCATTGCACTCGTCACCGCCTTCGTCCGTCATTCCCGGCCCTCTCCCTACGGGGAGGGCGTGATGGGTTGGGTGGGTGTTCGTCGGAGGAGGACTGGACGCAAAGGCTGCGCCGGTCTCCCAGTCCCCCTCCAGTAAGACGATGCGGGATTGCCGCTGGGTCGTTTTAGTGGGTATACCGGGCTTAGCTCGGGGAGTCCCACATAGCCCCCCGCTCCCCCGAGCGGGAGGTATGCGTAACGCATTTTTTCCCAGCGCAAAAAAAAAAAAAAAAAAAAAAAAAAAAAAAAAAAAAAAAAAAAAAGGTTAGGTTGGGGGACCACCCCACAGTGCTTGCGTCCACGTCGCGTCCCCTGGAAACGACCCAGTTCTGTCACCGTAACGGAGTGGCAGACTGGGATCGGCCAAAGTGCACTGTGCATCGTAGCTCACATTCTCGACTTGCTGTTACGATTTCGCGGGAGGCTATGCCTGCTCCACCGCGGGACGCCCTAGGGCGTTTTTTAAAACCCAAAGGCCCTTCTAAGGGCCAACCAAAAGGTCCTTCTCAGGGCCAACCCAAAGGCCCTTCTCAGGGCCTCTCCGACGCTTCTGCGTCAGAAGTTAGCCGCGCGCCGTCTGCAGCTAGCTTCAGGACGGTGGAGATGTCAGACTCGGACAGTGAGTCCGTGGCTAGCGTCTCCGATGCGGGTGAAGTCCGGTCGCGGAAGCGCGAGTTCCGGAAGGTGGCATCCGAGGGTTCCTCGGCTTCGGGCTCGACGGGCAAGTCGAAGCCCAAAAAGGCGGCAACAGCCGCGGACTCGCATGTCGTGGGTCTCGCGGACGCCCAACGTCAGCTAGACCTGGCTAGGCGGACGCTGCACCAGCAGGAGCTCGAAGAGCGCGTTGCTGCCAAGGAGCAGCGTGCTCGTGCTGCTCGGACCAGGTCTGGGTACGGTGCGTCTCGCGTTTTGTACGCGGACCACTCCCTGGCCGAGCTGGAGCGTATGGCGGAGGAGGACGAGGAAGAGATCGTGGAGGTCGCCTCTAAGTCCTCCAACCTGAAGGGCACTTTTCAGAAGGCCCTTAAATGCCGTGCTGCGAGCCTGCGCGGCATAGTCGAGGAGCTGGTCAAGAGGACAGCGACCGACGAGACGCGGCAACTGCAGGCGAAGGTCGATCGCCTGCAGTCGGAGGTCAGCCAGCTTCATCAGAAGTTGGCTGAAGCCACCGCCCCCCCAGCGGTAGACCCCAGACCTGCGGTGGAAGCCCCCTCCTCCAACCTTGAGGATATAATCCGAAAGGTCGTAATGGAGGAGCGGGCGTTCACGCGAGCCTGCATCGCAGGCATAGAGGACCGGCTCTTGCCGGAACAACGCCTCCGGCCCCCGCTTGCGGCGGACAAGAGGCGTGAAGAGCCGGGGCCGTCCTCTCTTGCGGCGGACAAAAGGCGTGAAGAGCCAACGCCGTCCCCACCAGTAGAGGACGCGCTTCTCCCATCCACCACTCCGTCCAACGATGCAGGTTGGACTGAAGTGGTCGGGAAGGGGAAGGGGAAGGGCAAGGGGAAGGGCAAGGCAACGGCCGCTCCCGCCACCCCCGACGCCGCGCCTCCCAGCCAGTCGCAGGTGACTGGGCAGGGAAAGAAGAAGAGGAAACGGAGGAGGAAAAATCCCCCACAGTCCGCAGCCGTCGTAGTGACGCTCACCGCGGAGGCTGCGGAAAGAGGGGAGACGTACGCGTCCATTTTGTTGCGGGCGCGTGCCAATGCCGATCCAACCCAACTGGGGATCGGCAAAGTCTCTTGCCGGCGGACCCAAACCGGGGCTCGGATATTCGAGTTCCCGGGTGCGGAGGGCAGTGCCAGCGCCGACCTCTTCGCAGCCAAGCTGCAGGAGGCCGTCGCGGACGTGGCCAAGGTGGCCCGACCAGTAAAGCTGGCGGCGGTGGAGGTGGCCGACCTTGACGACTCGGTCACTAAAGAGGAGGTGGTGGCCGCGGTCGCATCCATTGGTGGCTGTAGCGTCGCAGCGGTGCAAGCCAGGGATATAAGCCGTGTCCTGCGCGGCCGCCAAGCCACACTGCCTAGTGTGTGCCGCCAGTGGCCGCCCGGCAGACCACGTGATGAAGGGGAGGATGTGCAATCCCCCCACCAAGAAGGGCAAAGCGCAGGCGCCAGTCGGGCCTGCCGCTAGCACGGCTGCGGAGGAGGGGGGTGCGATGACGATTGATGGCTAGAGTCGAGCATCGCATCCTCCAGGCGAACGCCAACCACTGCCGGGCTGCCCAGGATCTGCTGATGCAGACCATGGCCGAGTGGTTGGTGGACTTGGTGGTGGTCGCTGAGCCTTACTCGGTCCCTGCCAATTGGGTAGGCGATCGAGACGGCTTGGTGGCAGTGGTGTCGCGGTCTTCCACGGACTCCCCTCCCCTCTCGCTTTTAGAGAAGGGTCAGGGATACGTGGCCGCCGCGTGGGGAGATTTAGCCCTTGTGGGGGTCTATTTCTCCCCGAACCGCCCTCTCGCAGACTTTGAGGAGTTTCTCGAAACCCTCACTGCCGTTGTAGGGAGGGCGGCGCCACGCCAGGTCGTGGTGCTGGGCGACCTGAACGCCAAGTCGGAGGCCTGGGGCAACCCGACTGCCTCCTGCAACGTCCGGGGCCGCGCCGTCGAGTTTTGGTCGACGTCTTGCGGTGTGTCCCTCCTCAACAGGGGGTCGGTCCACACGTGTGTGCGGCAACGCGGAGGTTCGGTGGTTGACGTGTCGTTTGCCACCCCCTTGCTAGCCGCACGCATCGTGAACTGGCGGGTGGAGACGGTGGAGACCATGTCGGACCACAGATATGTGCGGTTCGACATCTCCACCTCGAGTTCGAGCTCCCGGGGGGAGATGGCCCGCTCTGGCAGGTCTCCCTTCCCTCGGTGGGCTCTCACTCGCTTGGACCGGGAGGCAGCCAAGGAGGCGGCCTTCTTGCAGGACTGGCTGTCGCCCCCTGTTGAGGTCCTGGACGTTGACGTCGCAGCCGTGCAGCTCAGGGGATCCCTGACCGAAGTGTGCAACTCCAGCATGCCTCGGTCTCGCCGTCCCCCTCCCCGTCGTGCCGTCTATTGGTGGACGGAGGAGTTGGCGGGGCTCCGTGCCAACTGCGTGGCGGCCAGGAGGGCCTACACGCGGAGCCGACGGCGCAGCGCACGTGATCTGGCAGCCGAGGACCTCCTGTACGCCTCTTACAGAGAGGCACAGGCGGCCCTCGGGTCGGCTATGTGCGCTGCCAGGGACGCGGCGAACGCCGAGATGCTGGAGAGTCTCGACCGGGATCCCTATGGGAGACCGTACAAGGCGGCGCGGAACAAGTTGCGCCCCCACGGTCCCCCGCTGACCGAGACCCTCGAGCCGGCCCTGCTGGATGGGGTGGTTCGGTCCTTGTTTCCACGCAGGACTGAATTTACCCCACCAACGATGGATCCTCCACAGTGGGAGGCGTCACAGGACGAGGAGGTCCCTCCGGTGACGGCGGAGGAGTTTAGCGCGGGGTTACTCAGCCTCCGCGCAAAGAAGACGGCCCCTGGACCGGACGGCGTTCCAGCACGGGTGGTAGCCATAGCTGCCGCTCAAATGGAGGACAGGTTTCGGGACCTTTTCAGCGCGTGCCTTACCGCTGGCAGGTTCCCGAAGCCCTGGAAGGAGGGGCAGCTATGCCTACTTCGCAAGGAGGGACGTCCGGTCGATTCCCCCTCGGCATACCGGCCTATCGTTCTGCTCGATGAGGTCGGCAAATTGTTCGAGGGGATCATCGCCAGTCGGCTGAACAGCCACCTGCGGAGTGTCGGCCCGGACCTGTCGGACGCCCAGTTCGGTTTCCGACAGGGTCGGTCGACCATCGACGCGCTGGCCCTACTCAAGGGTCAGGTGAGGGGGGCGTTTGAGGCGGGGGATGGAGTGCTGGCGGTGTCATTCGACATAGCCAACGCCTTCAACTCCATTCCCCACTCGACGATATTGGAGGCGCTCCGGTATCATGGAGTGCCCCAATACTTGAGGGACCTGCTAGCCGACTACTTGGAGGACCGCGAGGTCCTCCTTGTAGACAAATCGGCCACTCTGAGGCGGTACGGCGCAGAGTCCGGTGTTCCACAGGGGTCGGTGCTAGGCCCTCCTTTGTGGAACATCGGGTTCGACTGGCTCCTGCGGGGAGCCCTGCTCCAGGGCACGAGTGTCATCTGCTACGCGGATGACACTCTCCTCACTGCCCGGGGCAGAAACTTCAGGGAGGCGGCCTGTCTGGCTTCGGCCGGCGGATCCCTAGTCGCAGGGAGGATTCGCCGCCTGGGGTTGAGGGTGGCGTTGAACAAGACCGAGGCCGTGTTCTTCCACGGGCCTCGGCAGCGCTGCCCTCCGGATGCCCACATCGTTGTGGAGGGCACCAGGGTGGACGTACGGACCCAGATGAAGTATCTGGGTCTGATACTTGACAGCAGGTGGCGCTTCGGCCCACATTTCAGCGGGCTGTCGACGCGCCTGCTGAAAGCCGCGGACGCCCTGTCATGGCTCCTCCCGAACCTGGGGGGGCCTGGTGCGCTATGCCGGCGCCTGTATGCGGGCATCTTGCGGAGCATGGCCCTATACGGCGCCCCCATCTGGGAGGACTCCCTACACAGGAGGGAGAACGCGACGGCGATCCGCAGGCCACAAAGGGCCATTGCACTGCGGGTTGCGAGGGCCTACCGCTCGGTAGGCTTTTCGGCGGCTTGCGCTCTGGCCAGCACCCCTCCTTGGGAGTTGGAGGCGTGGGTGCTCGCCAGAGTGTACGAATGGACGGCGCGCCGGAAAGCGCTTGGGGAGCGTCCCGTCGCGGAAGAGAGGGAGGCCGTGCGGAGGGAGGCGAGGGACGCCATTGTTGTCCACTGGACGCAGGACCTCGCCGCCGCCACCTTTGGCCGCCGTACCCTAGACGCGCTCGGTCCGGTCCTGCGGGACTGGCTCGAGCGGCGACACGGTTTTCTGTCCTTCCGTCTTGTGCAGGTGCTGTCAGGACACGGCTGTTTTGGCTCGTACAGTCGGTGATAGCAATTAACTGACCCCCCTAAAAATTACTCGATTTTACACCCTATGCTCATAACATTAAACGTTATTCAATATGTATGAGTTAATCAGACTAACACTACTCGATGAACAGAAACAATAAATAATTTTGATACGCAAACTTGAGCTTTAAGAGGTTGGTATTAGGTCATTTATTTATAACTTTTCACCTTTTTTAATAAGTGGGTAGTTAGACGTCAATATGCGTATTCAACAAAAACTGCTATAGATATGACATTAGGAATATGGGGTAGAAGAATAAATTGAACAAGATATTCTATGCACAAATAGCAGTGAATACGCGCGAACATTTTTACCTTGCCTTACTAAATTGCGAAAATCCACGCTTTTTTCCTTTTTATTAATTGTTATCAGTTTTGATAGTTTAATCATCATGTCTCAGTTGAGTGATTATTTAAAATACAAAATAATCTATTTGCATGAGGAGAATGTTGGTATTAAAGCGATTGCTAGGAAACTTAATATAGCGGTAAGTGTATTATTTTTTATGCTTAATTTATAATAATTATAGTTATTCCTTAATTCGTTAGTTTGCCGGTGAATATAGAATAATAGACAATTAACTGTGTTTCATTATGAGTCTAATTTGAGATCATTTATAGGTCTAATTTGATTTATATAATCTAATTTGATAAACGTATTTTTTCAAACTTAATCGATAAATTATGTTATCCAATTCGTTACTAAAATTATGCCTATTGTGTTGTTTCAGAGAAATACAGTCAGATTGTGACTAAGACGGTTTGAAGAGACAGGGAATATTCAAAAAGATCGTCCTGGACCAAAACCTACTATGTATACTCCTGTGTCAGAACGTCATCAAGCAATTGTTATAAGGCATACTGAATACCCATTTATGCCTACTCATTCAACTGCAAGTGGAAGTGATTGTTGTTGGAATATGGTGCGCGGTATGCGGGACCGCTTGCAATAAGTAATAGAAAAAATGGTGCTCCACTTCGCTATTAAAAGCATGAATGACTTGAGTAACCAGTGTTCTGAATGAATGACTTGTGTCAGTGTGTGTGTTAAATTAACTATTGTTATCATTTCTAACGAAGTATTTCGAATACCTAGTTTTTGTCAAAACCTTATTTTATAACTAAAATAACTATTCACAAAACAAATTGATATATAGTAGGTAGAACTTCAACGTATAATGCCGTTTTATTTAGTTAAATTATATTTAATGTGGTGATGTTATTGTTATGAAATAGAAATACATACCTATATTTCTAAATATTATAACATGCTGATTCACTACATTAAACTCAGTGCAGTTAACAACGTTATTAGTAAGCAGGTAAATATTATCATCTTCGTGTCGTCATCAATATCATTTATGTTATTCTTATAATATTTTTTTTATAAAATAAAATCGTTTTTAACATCATTTTGGTTTTTTATTTCTGTTTGTTTTTCTTTTTTGTTGTTGCTAAAGTTATGATTTATTATTTATAACTTAAAACAAATATACAAAACAGAAAAAAACGCGTCGATTATGTTGGTTACGAACTTACAACCACGATTTGTCAGCTCACTACAGTCACCACTGGACCACCCGAAACACATTTAACGTAATCGAAATTACGTATTATATTACAAGTTAAAATAATATTCAAGATCATACCTACCTTAACACTGCGTATTAAAGATCAAATTCGAATAACTATTGTATTGATCGTAGACGTTGAACCAGTGGTTCTAGTTCGACAAGCTTACTGCTAATAAGCAAAAGGTTCAAATTCGTTCAATTTTTAGGGGGGTCAGTTAATTGCTATCACCGACTGTACCTGCACCGGATCGGGAGGGAGGAGACTGCGGCGTGCCACGACTGCGGCGCTGCGGAAGACAATGCGCAGCACACTCTCGAGGTGTGCCCAGCTTGGTCCGAGCGGCGCCGTAGTCTCATTGCGGAGATCGGACAGGACCTCTCGCTCCCCGGCGTGGTCAAATCTATGCTGGAGAGCGAGGAGTCCTGGGCAGCGGTCGCCTCCTTCTGCGAGGATGTCATCTCGCAAAAGGAGGCGGCGGAGCGCGCGCGTGAGGAAGACCCTCTCGCTGCGCCGCTTCGAAGACGAAGGAGAGGTCGGAGAAGAGGTCGTCTTCTCCCTCCTCCTGGTGGTGACGGGCGGGCGGCCGGCACGGGGGTGCCTCCGCCCGCATTGCACTCGTCACCGCCTTCGTCCGTCATTCCCGGCCCTCTCCCTACGGGGAGGGCGTGATGGGTTGGGTGGGTGTTCGTCGGAGGAGGACTGGACGCAAAGGCTGCGCCGGTCTCCCAGTCCCCCTCCAGTAAGACGATGCGGGAATGCCGCTGGGTCGTTTTAGTGGGTATACCGGGCTTAGCTCGGGGAGTCCCACATAGCCCCCCGCTCCCCCGAGCGGGAGGTATGCGTAACGCATTTTTTCCCAGCGCAAAAAAAAAAAAAAATAAAAAAAAAAAAAAAAAAAAAAAAAAAAAAAAGGTGAGGTGAGGGTAGGTTTTTTTTTTTTTTTTTTTTTTTTTTTTTTTTTTTTTTTTTTTTTTTTTAAAACTATCTACCTCCAACGTTATCGGAGCCTGTGGTAAGCCTAATTCTCTTTGTCATACCAGTTCTCGCTATTATTCCTCTCGTACTTTCATGCCGCATACTTTTTCTTTCTACGTCCATCATATCTGTCATTCCTTTTCCGGGTGGGATTCCCGTTTGTAACCTATTCTGCTAATCTAATTTTACTTTATTTCTACGTTTTTGTGTTGTAGGGAGGGGGTGGGGGGAATCAATCTCCATTTTCATCCTTTATTTCTTACAAACTATCCTTAATCTAATACAATTCTTTAAATTTGCTCATTTTACAATATCTTCTTATTTCTATTACTTATTTTACTGCCTCTTATTCTAATTATATTTATACTTATTTCTATGCTTAAATAAATATATATCTAAATATACTATAAGCATATTTTCTCACACTGTTTTATTTCTGTTTATCGCCACCTGTGCAATCTTTGTGCAGTAATCCAGAAATATCTCCTTATCTTTTCCCCGCATCACCTCCCCCACTGTTTCTATGTTAAGTTGTATTTGCAGTGCCAACTCCAGTCCACATCTGTCCGCAGCGTGTACGGGGCATTCCAGAAGCAGGTGTGGCACGGTTTCCTCTTTTTCTGGATCGCAGATGCACGATGGACTCCCCTTGCACTTGAAACGGTTCAGGTACTCGGAGAATCCACCAATTTGCCCCAATTGCTTCCAAATCAACCAAAGATGGTGTTATTTGCTGATGACACATCATTAATATTTAAGATAGACCGACGATCACTGAATCTTGATGACGTGAATAATTCTATTCATCAGGTCCAACATTGGTTTACGGCAAATAATTTGGTACTAAATGGAAAAAAGACTAAATGTATTAAATTTACTTTACCTAATGTTAGAAGCAACGAATGTGACATTGTATTGAATGGACAAAAACTGGAATATACTGATCAGACGGTTTTCCTAGGAATCACTTTAGACGAGAAATTGCAATGGGGACCTCACATAATATCTCTTGCGGGGCGGCTTAGCTCAGCCGCTTATGCTATTAGAAAGATAAGAGAGTTAACAGATGTAGAAACCGCGCGTTTGGTCTATTTTAGTTATTTTCATAGCATTATGTCGTACGTTATTCTGCTGTGGGGTCGGGCTGCTGATATGGAATCCATATTTATTTTGCAAAAGCGTGCTATCAGAGCCATTTATAAACTTTGTCGCCGTGATTCTCTTAGGGAACTTTTTAAAAAGATTAATATTATGACAGTCCCTTGTCAATTCATATATGAAAATATTATGTATGTGAGGAAAAATCGACATCTCTTTAGCAAAATTAGTGATAGACATAATTTTAATACTAGAAATAGAAATAAATTAGATCAACCATTATATAGATTAGCTAAAGTACGTACATCTTTCATGGGGTACAGTGTTAAATGTTACAACAAAATACCTTGTGACATATTAGAATTAAATGAAAGGAAATTTAAAACCTATGTTAAAAGCACTCTTTGTAAACAAGCATACTACAAGCTAGATGATTATATTCAAGATAAGAATGCTTGGAAACATGCTGGTCCTGCTCCATAGGACAATATTGGGTGTAGTAGACAAAGCCAAACTTGTCTGTCTGTACGGTGTTACTGATCTTTAATAGTTAATTTAACACACACTGATTCATTGTTGGTAATTATATAAAACAAGGATTAAAAAATTGTAAATATGTGAGTACTATGTCCCTGACTAGCAAATTTATTAATTATACCTCTGCTGTTGTTTCTTTGTTGTACCTGTTAATAGTATAGTACTTAGTTTTATTCGGGTGCATCGTCCTCACATATAACCAATTGGCTAATGTATACAAAATATTGTAAAACTTATACATATTTGAAAAGAGTAACTATGGAGTTTCTTGTCCGTTCTTCTCCATAAGAATCTACTTTTTGCGAATGGACAACTAGAGTCACTATAATATTTTTATTTTCAAATGTTTTGACGTTCAAAAGTGCCGTTAATGGTCTAGTTGAAATAAATGAATTGACTTTGACTTTGACTTTGACTTTGACCACCGTGCCCCGTCATAATCTGTGACCTTACACTGGTCATTTCCAGCTTCCTTATTATTCTATACGCCGCCACCGCATCTGGGAAAAAGATCTTGGTGATCTTGGCGGTTTGACCGGACTTGTACCTCCGATTCCATTCGTCGAGCGTCCCCATGCGTATGTGGCGCTTGACGAATGAGATCGGGCACAGGTCATAGTCCGGTCTTTTCTTTAGGTTCATGGCGGCCTCTTTTGCCAGCTGATCCGCTCTCTCGTTGCCTTCCAATCCTGCGTGGGCTTTTATCCAGAACAAGGATACTACCTTGTTCTGGAGAGATGCAGCTTTTATATTCTGTCTGGCCTCCACTGCCAGGGGATGGAGGCAACTGGGGTTTTTCACGGTCAAAAGAGCCGCCATGGAATCACTAAAGACCCCAAAGGTAGGCGCCGTGGTTCTCGTGATTTCCCGCGTTGCCCGGCAGATCGCGAGTAGCTCAGCCTGGTAAACCGTACAGTAATGCGGTAGCGCCAACTTGAGGGCGCGCGTCTCGGCCTCTCCGTTCCATATGGACAGAGCTGCCCCGACACGCCCCCCAATCTTGCTACCGTCGGTGAATATTTTCACTTGTTGGTCAGAATTGGCGCCAACTTCCTCCCGGTTTACCAGGCCGACGATTTTTAAATCGCTTCGCTCCGCGGGATGCGGGGATTCCAGTGCTGAGCTCATCTGTTCTACCTCTCTGTCTCCCAACATGGTCTGTGGCACCCCTTTCCTGGCTCTGTAGAGAGATGCTGCCTCATGAATTCTAAGATCCAGGGGGAGTATCCCAGCTAATAGGAGGACCGAATTTAGGGAGACAGTTCGGTACGCTCTACACATTTTCTGTGCTATTCCCCGCTGCACGACGCCTAGCTGTTTGATCATTCCCAGTTTGTTTGCGGCTTCCGCCCATGCGCTGGCGGCGTATAGAATTATTGGTTCCACCGTAGCCACATATATGATTTTGACTACTTCTGGATTTAAGCCCCAACTCACTTTTGCGGCTCTGCTGAGCTGTTTGTGGACTGCGATGGCCCTGCGAAATACATCCGAGATGTGCGCGTTGAACGTGAGCCTGTCATCGATGGCGACTCCTAGTATTTTCATTTTTCGAGACATAGCAATATCGACCCCGCCCATGCTCAAGCGTGGGGCGTCGTATTTTAACTTATTTGTTATGACCATTGCACTGGTTTTGTGTGGTGCGAAGTTTAGTTTGTTTTCCACGCCCCACGCCCGAACACGTTCGAGGGCGGCATTAGCTTGTCTCTCTATTTCCAATGCCGTGTCACCATCGAAGACTAGGATGACGTCATCAGCAAAAGCTTGCGCGTAGTCTCCTCTTCTCTCCAGGTTTTTTAGGAGGGGATCCAATACGAGGTTCCAAAGAATGGGGCCTCCAATTGAGCCTTGCACGCAGCCCTTTTCCGTGCTTCTCCGGTGCTCAGCGCCGGCGTACCTAACCCGTACCTTCCTGTCGCGCAGGTAGCTGTCGATGACCCTTCTCAGGTTAACTGGACATCTTTCCTCAGCCAGTCGGACTCTAATAGCAGGCCACCAAGCATTGTCGAAGGCTCCCTCTATATCTAGCGAAATTAGTGTTATTATTTTCTTTTTTCTCAGCAAGTCGCGTATTTTTTGCATCAGGGTATAGAGGGAGTCTTCGGTGCTCCTTTGTGGCATGAATCCGTACTGGCGAGTACTCATCCTCGGTGCTATGTAGAACCTGAGTCGGGCCACTAACATTTTTTCATATATTTTTCCAAGTACCGGCAACAGGCCGATTGGGCGGTACGCCTTGGGTGTTGTGTAGTCCGTTTTTCCTGGCTTCCGTAGTAGAACCACTGTTGCCTCTTTCCACGCTATGGGGAAGTGGTAGCAGGCAAGGCATCGGTTTAGGATTGCCAGGAAAATTTCAGGGTCTTTGCTGATTGCACGGTAACAGATATCGGCTGTGAGGCCATCCATTCCCGGAGCCTTCTTTGGGTTGAAGGACTCGCTCGACGTCTTCAGTTCGGCTATAGTGAATGGAGGGTCGTATGGCTCACCATTTTCTCCTTCATTCACTGATTCCGCCTCTAATCTGACGCGGCTGTGGTGGGGATTATCCGCAGCTGGGTGGTCTTCCGGATACAGGGTTTCCGCTATGTATCGGGCGGACCTTTCCGCGTCCAGCACTTCCCCGTCTTTTACCAGCGGAGGGTCCTCCACCCTGCTAGCTGTCCTTCCTATAACCCTATATATCCCCTCCCAAACCCCTTCCCTATCCTGTTTACAGCAGAACTCCTTCCAACTCTCGGTTTGGGCTCTGGCTGCCTCTAACTCATACTCTGTTTGCTGTTGCAGGTACTCTTCGACAACGGTGGATCTACGGACTGGAGCAGCGTTCCTGATCCTCCTCTTTTTGGTAGCTACGGCTTTTTTCAGATTTTCGAGTTTCTCCGACCACCACGGCAAGGTAAGTTTTTCCGTATGTTTTTTAGTTGGCATAGCTGCTTTGCATGCTTTTATTATTATTGCTGTGTAACTGTTTACTATTTCGTCTATTTGCTCTACTTTCGTTATTTTATCTATTTCTACTTTTGTGATGTTGTGTTCTCGGCTCAGCTGGGTGAGTTTCTCATGAAACTCAGTCCAGTTGGCCTTTTTTGTGTTGGTTAGGTTAGGTTAGGTTAGGTTAGGTTAGGTTAGGTTAGGTTAGGTTAGGTTAGGTTAGGTTAGGTTAGGTTAGGTTAGGTTAGGTTAGGTTTTTTTTTTTTTTTTTTTTTTTTTTTTTTTTTTTTTGGCAGGAGTGGGAAATCCTCATGGACGCCTCTACCGCCCACACTGTGAGACGGTAGGGGCAGTGCCGGACTCTTACCGGCTAAAACCCACTCCTGCCACGCTTGTTGTCCTCTGACATTATCAGAGCCCTTTTTAAGCGATTTAATATTTGTGTTTCGACTTAAGTTCTATGCCTAAATATATATGGGGTAATCTAACTAAACAATGTCTATGAGTCTATTTCTATTCCTATCTAAACGAAAGCTAAAACGGTCTATGAATTACGCTGTGTCTACGTATATATTATTACTTACAATTTTTTTTTTTTTTTTTTTTTCCCATTGGCTTAGGTACTTACACTATATACTTACTATATAACTAAGTATCCTAATTAACTTATCTTATTTCTATTTATTACTAATATTCCTATTTCTCTACAATATTCTAAAAATGCTGTTCTCTTTCGTCCTAACATTAAGCGTGGCAGATTTTCAGCGACCAGCTTAACATCTAGCTCATGTTCTGCGTCATACCGTGCTGCGGCGGTTATTGGGCATTCCAAAAGGATATGCAGGACGGTTTCCTCTACACTTGGCTCACAGGCACACGATGAATTCCCCTTACACTTGAAACGTTTCAGGTATGAAGAGAATCCACCGTGCCCCGTGAGGATCTGGGTCGTAACACTTGTCGTGTCGATCTTCCGTACGATGCTGTACGCCGCAATCGCATCCGGGAAGAATAGCTTCGTTACGGAGGCTGTCTCCCCCGACTTGTATCTCTCGTTCCATTTGTCAAGCGTCCCCTTACGGATTTGACGCTTGACAAATGATACGGGGCACAGATCATAGTCCGGCTTCTTCTTCGACCCCAGGGCGGCCCCCTTGGCGAGTTGGTCGGCTCGCTCATTGCCCTCCAGTCCTACGTGGGCTTTTATCCAAAACAAGGAGACACTCTTATTTTGGAGCCTGCAGCGTCTTATAATGTCCCTTGTTTGGACCGCCAGTGGATGGGGGGCAGAGACGTTGACAACCGTCTGGAGAGCCGCCATGGAGTCGCTGAAGATGCCGAACTCGCTTTCCCTGTGTTTTAAGGCCTCCGCAGCCGCTCTTTGTAGGGCCAATAGTTCCGCCTGATAGACGGTACAGTATGACGGCAAGGTAAGTTTGAGGGCCCTTGTTTCGACGGCGCTATTCCACACGGATAGCGCCGCTCCAACCTTGCCCTCAATCTTACTGCCGTCGGTGAAAATTCGCACAGCGAAATTATTATGGGCGTTGTAATGTTCCTCGTCTATCAGGCTGCCGAACTGCAGTGTGGTCTGTTCCGCGGGGTGCGGGGCTTCCAGAGCTGGAGCCATCCGCTCGACCTCCCTGTCTCCTAGTGCAGGCTGGGGCACGCCCCTCTTGGCTTCGTAAAGCGCAGCAACTTCCCTAATCCGAAGGTCAAGTGGGAGTATCCCAGCCAGTACCAGTGCCGAGTTGAGGGAGACCGTGCGGTAGGCTCTACACAACTTCTGTGCAAACCCCCTTTGGACCACATTTAACTGCTTAATGACCCCTACTTTGTTGGCGGCTGGTGCCCATGCGCTTGCGGCGTACAGCAGCGTTGGCTCGACTACTGCGGTGTAGATAGTTCGGACCACTTCGGGGTGTAGGCCCCAACTAACTCGGGCGGCTCTGGCCAGCTGCTTGTACATAGCTATCGCCTTCTTACAGGCGATAGCTATGTGCTTATTGAAGGTTAGTTTTTCGTCTATTGTGAGGCCCAATATCTTGACTTCTTGGGACATGCCAATGTCGATTCCGTCCATGCTCAAGCGTGGCGTGTCATATTTCAACTTCCGCGTTAACACCATCGCACAAGTTTTGTGCGGTGCGAATTTCAGTTTATTTTTGACACCCCACGCTCGAACATGTTCGAGAGCGGCATTGGCACGCCCCTCGATTTCCACTGCCGTTTCACCGTCGAAAAGCATGACGACGTCGTCGGCGAATGCCTGGCAGTAGAAACCCTGGCCCTCCAACTGCTTCAAGAGCGGGTCCAGAAGCAGATTCCAAAATATTGGGCCTCCAATAGATCCCTGGACGCAACCTTTGCTTGTCGACCTTCTGCTCTCCTCCCCCGCGTACCTCACACTAACCCTCCTGTCGCTGAAATAGCTGCTGACTACTCGTCTCAAGTTCACAGGACACTTTTCCTCAGCCAATCGTACTTTGATGGCAGGCCACCATGCGCTGTCGAAGGCTCCCTCTATATCTAATGACACAAGTGTGACAATTTTCTTTTGTGTCAACTTGGTGCGGATGTACTGCACGAGAGTATAGAGGGAGTCTTCAGTGCTCTTTTGGGGCATAAAGCCGTATTGGCGAGTACTGATCCTGGGGAGCAAGTAAAACTTGAGACGAGCAACCAGCATCTTCTCGTACACCTTCCCTAGAACAGGCAAAAGCCCAATCGGCCTGTAGGACTTGGGTATGGTGTACGAGTCTCTGCCTGGCTTTCTCAGCACAACCACCGTTGCTTCTTTCCAGGGCTTCGGGAAATGATGGTACGCCAGGCATTTATTAAGCAGCGCCAGGAAGAATGCAGGGTTGCAGTCTATAGCCTGAGAGCAGATGTCCGCTGTGAAGCCGTCGGCTCCCGGGGCCTTTTTAGGGTTAAACGCCTGCACAGACCTATCGAGCTCGCTTTGGGTAAACGGTGGGTCATGCCGTTCATCATGACTCCACTCGTTTACCAATTCTGCCAGATGTCGCGTTTGGCGATGGTCTATGCTGTCGTCTTCCTCACGGTCCTCGGGATAGAAACACTCGGCCAGCAGCCTCACAGAGCCCTTCGCGTCCAGGGTTACCCCTCCTGTTTGCAGCGGCAGATCTTCCTCTCTTGAAGAGACCTTCCCCATTACTCTGAAGATCCCTTCCCAGACACCTTCTTTTGTTTGCTTGCTGCAGAACTCTTTCCAGCTTCCCTCATGTGCTTTTTTAGCTGCTAAAAGATATTTTTCCTTCTCTTCCAGGTACAGACTGACGACCATCGCTCTCCGGACCGGCGCAGCGTTCCTGATTCGGCGTTTCCTGGTGGCGACCAGCCTCTTCATCCTCGCGAGTTCCTCAGACCACCACGGCAAGGTAAGTATTTGCTTGGATTTTTTAGTAGGTATCGAACGCACACATGAGTCTGTTATGGCTTTGGTGTAGGTGTTCACAGCTTGTTCTATTTCGTTGATGTTGTTTATTTTAGCCATTTCTTCAACAGATAGGTTGTTTTCGAGCATAATTTGGGACAGTTTCATACGAAACTGTCCCCAATTAGCCTTCCTAGTGTTGAACCTTCTTGTGGTGCGTTCGATACGGATCCCTTCTGCTTTTTGTATACTAATACCAAATGATATGCCGTTGTGGTCGGAACTCGTGAGTCCTTCCTCTACTCGCCAGCCATCCACCAGAATCAGCATGTCTTCAGAACACGCCGTCACGTCCACGTGGCTGCTGTACCTGGTGCCTCCTCTTATGGTGTCAAATGTCGGGGTGTCTCCAAAGTTGAGGACATGTAACCCCCATTCGTCCAAGGCCCCACACATCAGCTCTCCCCTCGTGTCTTCGCTGCTGCTGCCCCACCAAGTACTTTTTGCATTCGCATCTCCTCCAATGACCAATCTGCTCGCACCAACCTCTCGTACTATACGTTGCATATGCTCCAGGTATGGCTCCACGGGCTTGTCGGGCTCAAAGTAATAGGACACCAGCGTGATCGTCCAGGCTCTGGTTTGGATTCCCACCACAACGATGTTGTTTGTGGTGAGTTGCGGGTACTGTAATACGTTCAAGTTGCTGTCAAGGACAGCAATTGCCGCCTTTACAGTCCCTTCTCCTCCCTCAGAGCTCTGGAAGACCCTTACGCCCCGGTAGCCCTTCACTCTTTTCACCCGACCCACGTATGGCTCCTGGAGCAATGCAACGGCCGCTTTCCTGGTTTGGGCTTCTAACAAGAGCTCGCTGGTAGCGAGTTGGCTACGCTGCAAATTGGCCTGGAGTATTTGGTACTTGGTGATGGCTGCGGGGACCACCTCAGCAATACGCTATCGAGGATCGCGCCAGTGCGTCCCACTTGCGGCGCACGGGGCACTCAGAGCTGAAGGCGCTGTGCTCGGTGTTTCCGATTTTGGCTCTGGTGCAGTTAATACACTTCGCTGCCTCGCCCAGTAGTCTATCTGGGCAGTCCGCCCTGAGATGCAGACCGCCACAGTGGCTGCATAAGTCGACTGGGTCTTTGCAAAGCCGTTTGCTGTGACCGTAGGCTAAGCAGCGTGTGCACTGCACCAGAGGCGTCTGATCCTCGACGCGCACAATCTGGAGGTCTATACGGAGCTTGCCTCCTTCTATGGCTCTCTTCCAGATTGCGGGGGAAACACTAAGCACTATGTGGTTCGTATGCTGGTTACGTGTCCTCCTTCGGAACTTAATAGCCATTCTGAGGTCCTCGCCCTCGAGGCCGTGAAGGAGTTCCCGATTCTGATTCCTGAGGGCTTTCAGTACTTCCTCGTCACTATGTATGAGTAAGACGTCCCTCAGTATCAGAAGCGGGTCCCTATTCGTCACTTCCTCGACGACGAGGCTCTCCCCGACTGCCTCTAGACGCTCCTTAATCTTTCGCCTTTCTTCCTTCGACTTACATCCCATGATGACCTTCCTGTCCTTGGCTTTTCTAACGCGTTCCACCTGCACCCAACCTTCTTTTGCGTCGACCGCCTTCCGAACTCGTTCCAGTACTTCATCCCCGGTTTCCGTTTCCCGTGTTGAGGAGACGACCACGGAGTGTAGCGTCATACGCCCCGGTGCCAGAAACCCGGTTTGGCTTTTGTACGCAGCCACCGCAGATGCGTATGTCTTCTCCTCAACACTGGAAGCCGCGCTCGAAACCAGAGCTTCTTTAAGAAGTCCCATCTGAGCCATGTTTTCTTTCAACAGGGAACTGTTTTCTTCAAGCAGCCGCAGTTGAAGTTCCCTTTGGCTGTCTTGCTGTTCCCTTTGGATGGGTAAAGAAGCAGGGCCAGGAGTCGGAGTGGTCAAAGGGTCGACAGGACTCTTCCTCCTCTCCGACTCTTTGACGATCTCGAAGAGCCGATTTATCGCGCCGAGCACCTCCGTCTTTATCTCGGTCTTCAGGTTTCGAGAGTTGCCCAAATGAAGCTTAGCTTTGTTTAGGCAAGCTCTCGCTTCCGCCGTCAAGTTGGGGTATTTTAGCTCAGGCTTTCTTGCTACTTCGGTATCGTCTGAAGAGGAACGACGCGTTCCCAGAGAGCTGGTCATCTTCTTTGCGGTTGTGAGTGGTGGTGGTGGAGTGGCGCTTGGGTTTGGGTTGGCTGGAGACTTTGCCTGAGGCTCCGTTTTCCCAGCCTCCCATTCCCCGATGCTTCGCCTAACACTCAATTGCGAAGTCCCAGGCCTCTCTGCGGAACGCGGCGAGCCCCCTACTCCCTGTGAGGAAGAGCTCACGTCCTTTTTGGCCGGTGTGCGGTACATGGTGGCGGATTGTGTGGTGAAGGTGGAATTCATTCAGGCCTTAAAGGTTTTGATTGGTTTCGCCCGAGGACAACAAGAATTCAAAATCAGACTGTCCCTGTAAAGGGGGGATCAGTAAAAGAAAAATGATTTAAAAAGTCAGTGAAAAGAAAAATAAGTGACTGCCAAATGTAGTCACGTCAATAATATAAAAATAAACTATGGTCAGGTTTTGTGAGTGTCAGATAAAGGCGATACCTACTGAAAAATGCACTAATTTCAGTCCCTGGCACTCCACAGTAATGAAAGTATCGGAAAAAAATTTAAAAACGAATAAAAATATTTTTCCCAAAAAGGACTACCTTTCCTATAGTACAGTAACGAAACTAAAATGGGTGGGTGGGCGGGCAATTTTTTGCAGTTCTACGCAAGCTAGACGCGCGTGCGAGGTGTCAAAAGACGCGTCTCGTCGCGAGCAAGCCCACGGGAACGTTTTCAGAATTACTTTTGGAACAAAATTTTTGAAAAATGGTCAAAAAACCACTTTTTTTCAGGAAAAACCGAGTTTTCAGCGACCTGGAAGGATTTCAATTCGCGCACAGCGCCGGGAAACCTAGGTTAGTATGGCGAAAACCCGATTCCGCAAACAGAACGGAAATCTAATGTAAGGTTTGAA